>CM051527.1:10002500-20002500 GCA_028017165.1 Herpetospermum pedunculosum | reverse complement strand
CGAAATGATCTAAACTAGCCACAAGAACAGAAACAACACAAGACAGAATTGGAAAACAGAAATGAAGAACAGAAAGCAGTAAAACAGCTCGAAATCTCGTTGCAGCCGCCTCGAATGAAGGATGAGAAAGGTCAATTGATGGAAACCGAAGGATCCCGACACAACCAGAGGCGCAGCGGAAGAAGCCTAAACTGGCTGAGGATCTTCAGCAATCAATAAGCAACAAACAAGAATTGAAGAAACATTTCTAACACTTAGAAAAATTCTTTAATTCGAGTCCAACGGAAAAAACCCTCTCCACCGGTAAACCGACCGGTAAAAGTCAACCGAAAAAGTTGATCGGTAAAAGCCACCGGTAAAAATATCATCGGTATATATCATATATACACCGGTATATATTATACCGAGGAAATACCGACCGGTATATACCACCGGTATATATATATCACGGGTAAATAATATATATACCACCGGTATATACCACCGGTATATATATCACCGGTATATATACCACCGGTATATATCACCGGTAAATACCATATATACCACCGGTATATATCACCGGTAAATACCATATATACCACCGGTATATATCCCACCGGTATATATACCACCGGTATATATCCCAGTGAAGAGAAACCAAGAAAAAGCACCGGTATATATCATATATACACCGGTATATATTGACAAAAATACCTTATTTTGACGTTCGTCTTCTTGTCTACCTCTGCACCTCTACAGCCCCCTCGATCTCTACCTCTCCTCCGGTCACGAACTCAGCACGAACAATCACGAGCACACGAGGACCACCCTTAGAGTAGTCCCAACTATTCTCAGGCGGAAATAGCGGAGTGGTGGGACTCCTTAAACTAAGGGGGTTAGTTTGAGGGTGGAGGAACAAGATGGAGCTTTTGGTTTATGTTTAGTATTGTGTTAATATGAACTTGATGAACAATTCATCAAGAACATCAAGAACACAATACAATAAACCCTTTGAATTTCAACAACTTGAAATCCAAAGCTACAACTTCTCTTCTTCTTCAAGCTTCAACTATGGATAATCCTTCAACACTTGAAGATGCACAATCCAAATGCTTGAGAGAAGAACTTCCCACCGTGAGAGAGAGAGAGAAGTGTAGAAATTCTCAAGCTTGGAGATCAACCCATTCAAGCCAAAATCAAATTGATCATATCAAATTGTCTTGCTTCATGAGTAAGGAAAAGAAACAAAGTGGATGACACATGTTGAACATGCATCAATCCTATTAATGATAATAATAATAATTATAAATAATTATTATTCATTAAAATTAATAATAATTAAAACAATTTTAATTATTTAATTTATTATTAATATTAATATCAAATACTAATATAATAATAAACCTTCCACTATTGCCCGGTTTTCAGAAAACCGACTTTTCCAAAATACGAATCAATATTCATATTTTTCTCCGGTCGAGTATTTAAATCACATTTAAATACAACTTCCTCCGATTATATATTTAAATCACATTTAAATATACAAATCCCTCGAACAAACCCTAATTCAGATTTCTCCGAATACAACCCTATAGCACTGCTATACCGCTTTATCCGAGCTAGCCAGGAGAACCTAAAGGACCTACAGATCATGAGCTTCAACGATACGAGATCATTCGGTCAAAACTCTTTTGACCCGAATCGATCAACATTCGTTAACCCCCGGAGACTCCACTAAAGTCCAAGGGCTGCACTCTCCTCACTGTAGATATATTGTGTCCTCTTGATATAACCGTCATTGGTAAGTCGATCCTTCACAGGTTGTCCGTAATCACAGTTGGGTCGTATAAACCGTTTAACCCCTGCATTACATTTTGTTCCTTAAGTACCACTGACACCTCTAATGAACAATAGATCTTTGGTCCAACCAAGAGATCAATATAACTCTCTCATCACATGAGAGTGTGAGCTCACATTGTTCAAGCCCTGGAGTCAGCTATTAAGGGAGCAACCTATCTACTAACCCTGAAGAGCGGGTTAGGAGTGAATTCCAATCTTGCTACACTATGTCCCCAGCTACTTATTCGGCTTTATCCCCAAGTTGGTAGGCTTATTGAGCGGGCGTTCCGCCACTCTCACCCGTACAAGTCAAAGGATACTTCCGAATAAGCAGGAGTTCATAGCAAGCTCAGGATTAAGAACGAGTTACCTAGGCCATCAATGTGTATAAGTCAGTCTCGATCAGTAAACGGTGTTATAAAGAGAGAGTGACTTAATACGCGGTTCGATCTTGTGTAAACTCTTAACACAGGACGCCCTCACTTCTCACATCTTCATGTGGAACGATTTGGATCACATCGTTCTGTACAATACAAAGTGAGCCGCATCCAATAGTGTTACCAGGATAAGGTACCCAGCCTTATCCATATACTATAGATCATTTTGGCAGTATACTTGAACCTGATCCACAATCATGTCATACATGAGGTTCAAATACTCAAACAATGCCAAGGGTGTTGGTTATTGGTATAGGATAAAACATGTTTCACTTTAATCCAGTAAACTCCTTTACTGAATTAAAACTTAATAACTCTTTATTACTAAATAGATTATTTACAAACATAACAGTTTACAAACCACGAGTTTTAGGACATAAAACCCAACAAACTCCCACTTGGACTAAAACGTCTGTGGTGTACATGTTGGTGGAGAAAACGAAATATCTCATATTTCTAGTTTACTCCCACTATCCTTTTTGAATAACTTGGAGCCCTAAACACTTTAGGTATTTCTCAAACACTTTAGCCATGAGAAACAAAGTAAACAAAACAACATGTAGTGCTGTGAGGAACCCATGTGACTATCACATCCTCTCAGAGCGCTAAACTTTAAGTTTAATTCATAAACTTTTTGCTACTTCACAAGCTGCAAGAAAGCTTAGCTATCACATGAGAAAACAGCAATACAACTCTTGTAATCTATTACTCCTTGACAAAACTTTAACCACATTACTTTTGACAGCTCCCACTAGCCATATGTTCTTACGATTCAGATTAACCCGAATCCTTAGAACCAACGGAGCTAATCTAAGCTTATCAAAGAAATGACTCCTTCATCATTCACAATGATTAGGAGTGAAACTATGGGTATTTATTATGAAAGCTATTACATTGATCAAATACTTGTCCAACAATATTTATCAATGTAATGTTCAAAACCATAAGATTTGATTCGAAAAACAAACCTTATAATTTAAGATTTAGATACTAAATTCAATTCATAAATGAATTGAATAAGACTGCAAACGATTTGCTCTGAATCTTAAATAATGAATCTTCCTGGTTCAGACTAATAGATACTCTATCAAGATAGCTAATCTTGATTTTCATTTACCTTATCCTATCAAATAGAACAGGACAATGGACTCGAGTGTTCTATATAACTTACATCTGACAACAAGAGAAGAAGTTAATACACAATTAACTCATTCTCTTCGGGACAGTCCCTTTGTCAGAAAGTCAAGCCTTAGAGGTTTTCACCTCATAGACTAGGTCTTTAAACCCCTTGAAGATTCATGGTTTTGAGTTACTGGTTCTTGTTTATGAATTTACCATTATCAACAAGTTTGATAACTAGAGTCATAACACAAGCCAATATAGTGGTCTAGATTAACTCATAAACCTCCCACTACATATAGGCTTTCTCAACGGTTGAGAAGAACCAACTAAACTAACAACCTTTGTTAATTTAAATTTTTGCTTTCAATATAAAACAAGATAAATCTTAACACTTTAGTTGTTTACCAAGTTTTAATAGAACACTACTAGTATATATCTTTTGCAAAATGAACTCTTCATTTAAAAAACAAAAGATACTATATACAATAAAAGTGTTCAGAACAAACTTGAGTTCTATAGATAATAATTACAACAGTTGAAATTATTTCTATACAAACAACTAAACATCAGCAAGCTCCCACTGTAGAAACTGCGAAGACATCTTCATAAGTCGTCTTCGTCAAGAAATAGGCAGACAGGAACTAGTTTCCTGAAAAAGAATAACAAACATGATTAGTGGTTCCTGAATCAACATTCAGGTATGACATTCATAATCCACATGTTTAGACAAAAGATAAATCATATTTACCTTGTCGTTCATTCTTTTGCCTTTTTCTCTGCAAGGTATTTGGGGCAGTTCCGCTTCCAATGCCCTTCTTCACCACAATGAAAACACTTTCCACTGTGTGAAGCTTTTACCTTGCCAACAGCTGGGGTCTTGCCCTTCCTGGCACTTCTCTTCTTCTTGTGAATAATCTTATTACTCACAGAAGGAGGTTCAGATTTAGTCCCAGACCCAGACCCTTTATGAAATTTCACAGAAGTGGTAACATTTACCTCCTTCTCCTTTCCTTTAGAGGTATGCAGGGACTGATATACCTGAAGCTCGTTTAGAAGAGACGTCAGATTGTATTCTATCTTGTTCATGACCATATTGGCCCTGAAGTGCAGGAAGCTCTTCGGAAGAGATTCCAAGATAAAACCAACCTGACCTTGTTCGTCAACGGTTGCTCCATTAACTTCTGCAGTATTGAAGTACACCATCATGTTAAGGACATGCTCCCTAACAGAGGTTCCTTCAACCATACGGCAGTTGAAAATGTGCTTGAGGGCTTCATACCTAAGTGATGAGGAAGGTTTTCCAAACATCTCTTGTAGTGAAGCCATGATTTCCTTAGCGGAAACCATCCCCTCATGCTTCCTAGACAAGACATCAGATATGCTTGCCAGGAGGTAGACTCGAGCTTTATCATTAGCCCGAATCCAACCGTCGTATGCTTCACGAACAGTTCGTGAGGCATTTGAACCAGGAACTGGAGGACACTCCTCCGTTAAGACAAATCTCAGGTTGTCAAGAACCAAAACCGCATTAAGGTTCGACTTCCATGACCCAAAATTTTCTCCGGTTAATTTGTCGTGTGGCAGCAACTGTATGAACGAACTCGACATGCTGTAAAGGAATGTAAATCTATTAGTGAAACGGTTTTAACCTATTTGAACCAATTAAAGACTTTAGCAGTAAATAAAGTACCCAAACTCTTTATTTACTAACAACGATACTTTAGTAGGTCAGAATGGTCGCTACCGAATGGTAGTCGAGCACTCCTTTACTAAACCAAGACATTCTTGACTAAATGCTAACTCCGGAATAACTCTTATTCCCATAGCATCTTAGTTATCGTTTTTGGTCTGGATTTACTAACTCCTTAGCAAATCCCGTAAGTGTGACCCTCCATTTTTAGAATGCACAGAACGGCCCCAACATAGCAACCGAATGGAATGTCAGTGTTGGGAATGGCCCTGTGTTTCACTATCCATAAATGGTGACTGAGGTGTTCGATCTCCCATGCCCCGCCCTCCGACTGGATCGGTACCACTCTTGGGCACCTAGCAGGCGAAACATGGGAATCTCACGGTTCAATCCAATGGAGGAGACCGTAGGATGTACTGACGTACTTCCTTCTCCCACTTACTATAGATACTTACTCCATTCACCTTGCTATTGAAAGTTGCAAATACCATCCGAATGGGGTTGCCACATTAGCAACACGAGGCCGAGCAAAATTCTCACGTTTGTGAACTTCACGGAGTGCGTAGCAGGAGAGGGATATATCATATATTCCTTCTCAACACATCTACTAAGCATCGTGGACGGTTTTAAGGGTAAACTACTCAAGTTTTATCCGGCTAAGAAAATAAAACCTTAAGTCTAGGCAAACTATTTACCTGAGATGTCTAGGTTATAAACACTTTTATTAACCTCACACCTCTCACACACGCTCATAAAGCCGGGTTAACTTTACTCAAGTACCGGATCGTTCCCAGGTAGGAGGTGTTCCGTAAACCGTCAACTTAAATACCTCCAACCTCGAACAGAATTTCACCGGGTGAGTTTCTCATAACCTTAGCATTTACGAGATAACGACCTATTCATCTAATGAACCGGACGTCTCATTCAACCCTAAATGAACATGCTTTTCTTTGTTATAGATTTTAAAAGTCTATCATATTTTACAACGCTTTGCAAAACTTAGACTTTCTACAACAACTCTACATGCTTCTCAAACATGCAACACTAAGGCATGGCGAATTGAATATTTAACTTCATAATTAATATAACACTTACATCAATTATGCTCTTAAACATACAATTCCCTAATTCATAACCAATATAACACTTATATTGAATATCATGAATTAAGCATGCATCCTATACATTATAACACTTATAACATACATAATGCATGCAACATGCTTCCTAAGGTGGGATTTGAAATCTATATGGCATACTTTATGCACAAGCAAGGGCATTAATTTAAACCATACATCTCATGCATCCTATAAATTAATCACACTAAAGCAATTCGGTTTATGGCATCAAGCAAGCAATGCTAATTATTACAAGCTTGTCAAAACCCCAAGCTAGGTCTTGAAGCACAACGAACTCTTCGAGCAACTCCAAGCACCTCGGCTTCTTGGCTCCTTGCACACCTTGGCTCCGCAACAACCCTAGACTCTAAAACTAAACGAATTACAGACTCCAAGCCACACAATAAGCCTTATTTAACAAGCCAAGGCTATTACATACCAAAGGTAAAAACAAAGAAAGTAAACAATGCCATAAACCAAAATGCTTCAGCCATCCAAGCAAGAAATCAAAACAACCCACCTAGGACTCAATTTGTGCAAAATTGAGAGCTTAAAGCATGCTCTGATACCAATTGATGGAAACCGAAGGATCCCGACACAACCAGAGGCGCAGCGGAAGAAGCCTAAACTGGCTGAGGATCTTCAGCAATCAATAAGCAACAAACAAGAATTGAAGAAACATTTCTAACACTTAGAAAAATTCTTTAATTCGAGTCCAACGGAAAAAACCCTCTCCACCGGTAAACCGACCGGTAAAAGTCAACCGAAAAAGTTGACCGGTAAAAGCCACCGGTAAAAATATCATCGGTATATATCATATATACACCGGTATATATTATACCGAGGAAATACCGACCGGTATATACCACCGGTATATATATATCACGGGTAAATAATATATATACCACCGGTATATACCACCGGTATATATATCACCGGTATATATACCACCGGTATATATCACCGGTAAATACCATATATACCACCGGTATATATCACCGGTAAATACCATATATACCACCGGTATATATCCCACCGGTATATATACCACCGGTATATATCCCAGTGAAGAGAAACCAAGAAAAAGCACCGGTATATATCATATATACACCGGTATATATTGACAAAAATACCTTATTTTGACGTTCGTCTTCTTGTCTACCTCTGCACCTCTACAGCCCCCTCGATCTCTACCTCTCCTCCGGTCACGAACTCAGCACGAACAATCACGAGCACACGAGGACCACCCTTAGAGTAGTCCCAACTATTCTCAGGCGGAAATAGCGGAGTGGTGGGACTCCTTAAACTAAGGGGGTTAGTTTGAGGGTGGAGGAACAAGATGGAGCTTTTGGTTTATGTTTAGTATTGTGTTAATATGAACTTGATGAACAATTCATCAAGAACATCAAGAACACAATACAATAAACCCTTTGAATTTCAACAACTTGAAATCCAAAGCTACAACTTCTCTTCTTCTTCAAGCTTCAACTATGGATAATCCTTCAACACTTGAAGATGCACAATCCAAATGCTTGAGAGAAGAAGTTCCCACCGTGAGAGAGAGAGAGAAGTGTAGAAATTCTCAAGCTTGGAGATCAACCCATTCAAGCCAAAATCAAATTGATCATATCAAATTGTCTTGCTTCATGAGTAAGGAAAAGAAACAAAGTGGATGACACATGTTGAACATGCATCAATCCTATTAATGATAATAATAATAATTATAAATAATTATTATTCATTAAAATTAATAATAATTAAAACAATTTTAATTATTTAATTTATTATTAATATTAATATCAAATACTAATATAATAATAAACCTTCCACTATTGCCCGGTTTTCAGAAAACCGACTTTTCCAAAATACGAATCAATATTCATATTTTTCTCCGGTCGAGTATTTAAATCACATTTAAATACAACTTCCTCCGATTATATATTTAAATCACATTTAAATATACAAATCCCTCGAACAAACCCTAATTCAGATTTCTCCGAATACAACCCTATAGCACTGCTATACCACTTTATCCGAGCTAGCCAGGAGAACCTAAAGGACCTACAGATCATGAGCTTCAACGATACGAGATCATTCGGTCAAAACTCTTTTGACCCGAATCGATCAACATTCGTTAACCCCCGGAGACTCCACTAAAGTCCAAGGGCTGCACTCTCCTCACTGTAGATATATTGTGTCCTCTTGATATAACCGTCATTGGTAAGTCGATCCTTCACAGGTTGTCCGTAATCACAGTTGGGTCGTATAAACCGTTTAACCCCTGCATTACATTTTGTTCCTTAAGTACCACTGACACCTCTAATGAACAATAGATCTTTGGTCCAACCAAGAGATCAATATAACTCTCTCATCACATGAGAGTGTGAGCTCACATTGTTCAAGCCCTGGAGTCAGCTATTAAGGGAGCAACCTATCTACTAACCCTGAAGAGCGGGTTAGGAGTGAATTCCAATCTTGCTACACTATGTCCCCAGCTACTTATTCGGCTTTATCCCCAAGTTGGCAGGCTTATTGAGCGGGCGTTCCGCCACTCTCACCCGTACAAGTCAAAGGATACTTCCGAATAAGCAGGAGTTCATAGCAAGCTCAGGATTAAGAACGAGTTACCTAGGCCATCAATGTGTATAAGTCAGTCTCGATCAGTAAACGGTGTTATAAAGAGAGAGTGACTTAATACGCGGTTCGATCTTGTGTAAACTCTTAACACAGGACGCCCTCACTTCTCACATCTTCATGTGGAACGATTCGGATCACATCGTTCTGTACAATACAAAGTGAGCCGCATCCAATAGTGTTACCAGGATAAGGTACCCAGCCTTATCCATATACTATAGATCATTTTGGCAGTATACTTGAACCTGATCCACAATCATGTCATACATGAGGTTCAAATACTCAAACAATGCCAAGGGTGTTGGTTATTGGTATAGGATAAAACATGTTTCACTTTAATCCAGTAAACTCCTTTACTGAATTAAAACTTAATAACTCTTTATTACTAAATAGATTATTTACAAACATAACAGTTTACAAACCACGAGTTTTAGGACATAAAACCCAACAAGCCTTGCGTGGATGAATCCAATCGGGAGAGAAGAAGAATCTCCTCTCCTTCCTATCAGATTATCGATTCCAACAGCTGAGCTTCGCAAACCAGCAGACGGCAAAGGAAAACTAGGAGAAAAGGTGGACTGCGAGAAGACTTCTACGCTTTCGGATGATGCTTGAACCCTCGACTTTGACCCCTATTTATAGTAATCTGCAGGTGCATTTGGGCCAAGGAGAACCATCAATCTTCAACGTCGTACTTCAGAATGGATGGAGGAGAAAGAACGAATCCCTGAAATAACGGAAATTAACAGAAAAAGATCAGTCAACTTACGGTTTTCACTTGAAACATTGCGGTCACCGCAATGTTTCCGCAATGCGTTCGCAAAGCTTGTTTTTCATTCTTTTCCTTCGGTTTTCAACTCTTTTCTTTCCTATTGTGCATAAGTCCTAATTTAGCTACCTTCTTCTAATTCTCATATTTAAGCATAGGTTTAGGCTAAATGCTATCAAAAACACCTAAGAGTGAACATCTTTCTAAGCTAATTAAGCCCTAAAAAGGTCACTTTTGGAGACGTAACACCATCCTCCAGAACAAGCTGCCCAAGAAGGAGAAGGATCCTGGTTCCTTCACCTTACCTGTAGAACTTGGAGGCAAGCACGTGGGCAGAGCGCTTTGTGACCTGGGCGCCAGCATAAACCTCATGCCCCTATCACTATTCCGCCAGTTGGGAATAGGAGAAGCACGTCCAACCACTGTCACTTTACAACTAGCAGACAGATCCATTGCATACCCTGAAGGTAAGATTGAGGATATTCTAGTGAAAGTTGACAAATTTATTTTCCTTGCAGATTTCATTATCCTGGATTATGAAGCAGACAAGGAGGTCCCCATCCTGTTAGGCAGACCATTTCTAGCCACAGGTAGGGCACTGATAGACGTCCAAAAAGGTGAGCTCACTATGAGGGTTCATGATGAAGAGGTGAAATTTAGTGTGTATAAAGCTTTAAGGTACCCCTCTGACCTTGAATCCTGTGCTAGCATGGACGTTGTAGATTCTTTGATGGAAGAACAATTGGAGCATGTATTACTAACCAAGCATGCTAATGAATATGTAGGATTAGAATTAACTGACTTAAACATAGCTGAGATAATGGACATATCTGTAAATAACCCTCAGCATGTTTGTATGAATATTGACTTAACTGATAGAGCCTTGAATCCTTTAAAGCCATCCATTGAGCATCCACCTGTATTAGAATTAAAACCTCTCCCCACTCACCTCAAGTATGCATATTTAGGGAATAATGAGACTTTGCCTGTAATTATTTCTTCTAAGCTAAGTGAACAGCATGAGGTTGAATTAATATTACTACTTAAGCAACATAGGAAGGCTATTGCATGGACTATTGCTGATATTAGAGGCATTAGCCCTTCTTATTGCATGCATAAGATTATACTAGAGGAAGAGCACACACCTAGAGTAGATCATCAACGTAGGCTGAATCCCTCTATGAAAGAGGTAGTTAAAAAAGAAATAATAAAATGGTTAGATGCTGGTGTGATCTTCCCCATAGCTAGTAGTCAGTGGGTGAGCCCTATACAATGTGTACCTAAGAAGGGTGGGATGACTGTGGTAGTCAATGAGAACAATGAACTGATTCCAACTAGGACTGTCACAGGATGGAGAGTTTGCATGGATTATAGGAACCTAAATAGAGAAACTAAAAAAGACCACTTCCCTTTACCATTCATTGACCAAATGTTAGACAGAATAGCTGGTAGAGCCTATTACTGTTTCTTAGACGGTTATTCAGGGTATAACCAGATCACTATAGACCCCAAAGACCAAGAAAAGACTACCTTCACTTGCCCTTTTGGAACATTTGCCTTTCGCAAAATGCCTTTTGGCTTATGCAATGCACCAGCAACATTCCAAAGGTGCATGCTGGCAATCTTTTCTGACTTGGATGAGTCCATGATAGAGGTATTCATGGATGATTTC
Source organism: Herpetospermum pedunculosum (assembly GCA_028017165.1). Lineage (NCBI taxonomy): Eukaryota > Viridiplantae > Streptophyta > Magnoliopsida > Cucurbitales > Cucurbitaceae > Herpetospermum > Herpetospermum pedunculosum. The sequence continues at coordinate 19,991,237 of CM051527.1, read as the reverse complement.
TCAGTTTTTGGGGATTCCTTTACCAACTGTCTAGAGAATTTAGGACAAGTCCTGGCTAGATGTGAGGAGACTAACTTAGTCCTTAATTGGGAGAAGTGTCACTTCATGGTAGATGAGGGGATTGTCTTAGGTCATAGAGTGTCAAGGGCAGGTGTTGAGGTCGATAGGGCCAAAATTGAGATCATAGAGAAGTTGGTAGAGCCTCAGAATGTCAAGGCCATTAGAAGTTTCTTAGGGCATGCTGGCTTCTACAGAAGGTTCATTAAGGACTTTTCTAAGATAGCCAAACCTCTGTGTGAGCTTCTAGAGATAAATAGGCCATTCATCTTCTCTAAGGAATGTTTAGTAGCTTGGCAAACCCTTAAGAAAGCACTAGTCACAGCACCTGTTATAGTAGGGCCAGATTGGGATCTCCCATTTGAGATGTTATGTGATGCTAGTGACTATGCTGTAGGGGTTATGTTAGGACAGAAGATTGACAAGCTAACACACCCTGTATACTATGCTAGTAAAACCCTGAATGAGGCTCAATGTAATTATACAACTACTGAGAAAGAGATGCTTGCTGTAGTATTTGCTTGTGAGAAATTTAGAAACTATATTGTAGGCACTAGGACAATTGTGTACACTGACCATTCTGCCTTAAAGAACCTCATGAGGAAGGCTGATGCTAAGCCTAGGTTGATTAGGTGGGTGTTATTGCTGCAGGAATTTGATTTGGACATTCGAGACAAGAAAGGATGTGAAAATGTGGTTGCGGATCACCTGTCTCGATTGCAGCACAATTGCGAAAAAATTGCGGAGGCCGCAATTTCTGATGCTTTTATTGATGAACATGTCTTTGTATTGACTCATCGTGATAACGATGAGGAACCTTGGTTTGCTGACATTGCTAACTTCCTTGCATCACAGGTATTACCAGTTTTCAAGGGAGGACAAGAGAAGAAGAGGTTCCTTCATGAAGCAAGGAAATTCATCTGGGATGACCCCACACTTTACAAGACATGTGCTGACGGCTTACTAAGGAAGTGTGTTTCAGCTGCTGAGGCGAAGTCTGTGCTGTAGCACTGCCACACAGCTCCTTCTGGTGGACACTTTGGTGGCCAAAGAACAGCTGCAAAGGTATTTCAGAGTGGCTACTATTGGCCAACCATCTTCAAGGATGCCCACAACTATGCCCTCAGCTGTGATGAATGCCAAAGGACAGGTAACCTCAGTCGCAAGGATGAAATGCCTCTCACCTACATCTTAGAGTTGGAGCTCTTTGATGTGTGGGGCATTGATTTCATGGGACCATTTCCCCCATCTTCAGGTAACCTTTACATATTAGTGGCAGTAGACTATGTATCCAAGTGGGTAGAGGCCATAGCATGTCCCAATAATGATGCCAACACAGTCATAAAATTCTTACATAGGCACATTTTTACTAGGTTTGGAACACCACGTGCCATCATTAGTGATGAGGGGACACATTTTATTAATAAGGCTATGGAGAGAGTGCTGGCTAAATATAACATTAGACATAGAGTGGCCACTCCCTATCACCCACACTCGAATGGTCAGGCTGAAATTTCAAATAGGGAGATTAAGAACATCCTAGAAAAAGTGGTTAAACCTAATAGGAAAGACTGGTCCTTTAAGCTTGAGGATGCACTTTGGGCATATAGGACTGCATATAAGACACCCCTAGGTATGTCTCCTTACAGACTTGTGTATGGTAAAGCTTGTCATCTTCCATTTGAGTTAGAAATTAAGGCATTTTGGGCACTAAAAGAGTTGAATTATTGCGTGACCGATGCGGGAACGTTGCGGTCCTTGCAATTACATGAGCTTGATTAGCTTAGACATATGTCTTATGAAAATGCCAAAATGTATAAGGAAAAGACCAAGATTTGGCACGATAGTAGACTTAGGGTCAAGGACTTTAAGAAAGGCCAACTTGTTTTATTATTTAACTCAAGATTGAGGTTATTTCCAGGCAAACTAAAGTCCAGATGGTCAGGTCCTTTCATGATTACTAATGTGTTTGTTCATGGTGCCATCGAGATAAAGAACTTGCAGCAAGGTCAACCATTCATGGTTAATGGTGCAAGGTTGAAGCACTACTATGAGGAAGGAGATGTGAAGACTCTCTCGGCCTTCCTCTTGACTGAAGCGTGAAATTAAGAACGAGAGAGGACGAGTGATTACTGTGCTCGTCAATATGAGGCTCATGCCTTAGTTTATTTTTTGCGATTTTTTGGTTATCGTTTGTGTGTTTTGTTGTGTGATTTTAATTACGTATTTGATGTTGATTTTATTTCTTTTTGTAGGGAATCAATAGAGGGAATCAAGGAGAGTAAATCCAGCTTTAAAAATCAAGAAAATATTGGGCCAAATAAAAGATACGGATGAGCAAAGAATGACATTTAGATGAAAAAAATCTCCAAACGCCCCTAAAATTGCGCTGGATTTGCAGGATCCGCAAAAATATAGCCGTTGGGATTTATCCGTTGTCTTTATATCCGTTAGAAGGCGCGTTGATCTGTACGATTCTCCCATTCTCTGAACTCCAAGAAAGCTTCGATTCTCTTCATCTGTGATTCTTCTCTCCAAACCTCCACAATTCAAAAATGGTACTCACAAGGGCTGAAAGATTTGCGGCCAAGAAAAGGGCCGATGAAGCTGAAACGGCTGCGAGAGATGCATTGCTTGCCTTGGCTGATGCTGAGGCTGCGCGAACGGAACGACTGGATAAGCTGCCGATTCGCAAGAAGAAGTGGAGGGATGTTACGGAAATACCTGCTGGACCCTCTGAACCAGCGGGCACACCCAAGAAACGAAAGTGGCGCATGGCTGTGGCCGAAGAAGAAATCAAGAACAAGACTCCCTCTGTGGAGAGTCAAGAACATAGCCAGCCATCCCACGAGTCAGCCGAACGCAGCCTCTCACCAACCCCACCAGCGCAGAGCCCTGAGCCCTCCTCATCGCCGCCAGCGCAGAGCCTTGAGCAGCCTTCTTCACCACAAAGTTCTGCACAGACACCTACAGCAGAGCAAGGAACCACGCCGTCGCACGCTTCCCCACGGCCTGACCCTGAATTCCCATATGGGGAGTACCAAGAATCAACGCAGGGCAGTGGGGAAGGTGAGGAAGACGAGGTTTTCTCTCCGTTGAGGGAAGCCAATCTTGAGAGTCCTGCGCAGAAGGATGATTCGATGGAAGAAACACTGGGGGCTTGCCTCCAGCAGATCACCATCAAGGCTAAGCTCAAGAAGAAGAAGAAGGCCAAGATTCTCAAGGCCAAGCGGTCCAAGAAGCTGAGAAAGAAGAAGGCCAAGCGGGCGCCTTCATCAGAGAAGGAAAGCACAGAGCCATCGCTCAAGAAACTCAAGGTTGAGGCTGCGGAGTCAGCCAAACCCACAGACAAAGGGAAGGCAAAGCTTTTCCCTGAAGATGAGCCTCAATCAGTGAGGTATGTGTCCTCTGACGCTGAATCCAGAGGAATTGAGCTAAGGAAGAGGGAGTTGCTGCACGAGAAGGGCTTCCTCGACAGACCTGCTGACCTGCCGCAGTTCTTGCGCGCAGGGATTACAAACCACGGATGGGAGGAGTTTTGCAGACCACCCAATCCAGCCTATACGAGCATGGTTTATGATTTCTACGCCAATATGCTAAGCCTTGAGGATGGCTTGTCTGTGGTTAGAGGGGTAGAAGTGGACTTCTCAGCTAAGGCCATCAACGAAGCCTATGGTCTCAAGGGCCAAAACCATACAGATTATGAACGAATTGTTGATGAGCCTACTGAGGCAGTCCTGGAAGAGGCCATTCGAACCATTGGCCAGCCTGAAGCTTCCTGGACCGTGTCACGCAATGGGAGGCACACTCTCATGAGTGCCAACCTCACAACTAAGGCGGCTGTATGGTTTGCTTTTGTAAGGAGGAAGCTGTCCCCCGTGACTCATGAGACCACCATTAACCAGAGCAGATCGCTCCTGGTCTATGCCATCATGCGAGGTCTCACGGTCAACGTGGGAGAAGTCATTGCTGCGGCCATTGCTGAGTGCGCCAAGAAGGGTAAGGGACCATTGTTTTTCCCTAATACCATAACTAAACTCTGTTTGCTTGCAGGAGTTCCCATCGAGCGAATGGAGCAGCAAATGGCTTACACGGGCCACTTGGAGCTGCCTGCTGGCTTAAGGCTGAAGAGGAAGGGGAATATGGAGTTCGAACTGGATAGGTTGGCTGCTGATCAGTCACTGTCCATGGCTTGCCTGATGGATATGCAGAAGAGGATGGCTCAATGGGCCACTTACGCGCAGGCACGGGACAAGGAGGTTGCAGACCAACTTGGGTGCATCTTCCCTGACTTCCCCACAAATCTCCTGACTCCATGGGTGCCTCCACGACCACGACAACCTGATGAGGATGAAGACATCTGAGTGCTGGTTTGAATTGCACTCAAGGGAGTATTGCTGTTCCCTTAGAATAAAAAAAAAAAAAAACAAAATCTGCTTTCTGATAGACCATGTGAATTATGCTGTTTTTAGTACAAATTTTGATCTGTTTTAGTTGCTTAGTTTTATGTTTTTAAATTGCTTAGTATAGCCTGCTGTTAGCTGATTAGGTAGGATAGTTTAGTTTTCTTTTTGTTGAGCTTGAACGACTGGATAAAGCATGCTTAGGGGCCTTAGTAATTGATATATCTGCACTGACTTGATTGCGAAATAATTGCGGTACCCGCAATTTTTATTACTGAAAGCATGTTTTGGACTGTCTGCTTAGCTAGGCTGTGATCTGTTTAAATTCTATCTTTTGCTGCTATCATGACTACCTTATATAGCTTATCTAGATGCATGTTGGATGAGTTTCATAGGACACCCTTTGATAGTTTAAATTAACCTCTAAATAGCTCAGCATGCATAGCTGTAAGTCCTTGCCTGTCTGTTTTTCAAGTTTTCTGCTGCTGTGATATTTTCTTTTAGAATGTTCTGTCTATGCCTAGGGCTTTTAGATTCTCTTTGTTTCACCTTAGACTAGATGCTTCTAGGACAAGTTTGGGGGTGTGCCACCTCAGACACTCATTGGGGACAATGAATAGTTGAAGTTTGGGGGAGGCCACCCTAGGCCTAGGAACATTCCTCTCTCCCTCAAAACATAAGCATTCTTCTTCTCCTTGACAAAAATAATGAACTGAAAAAAAATAGAATAAAGAGGGGAGTCTCTCTTAGGTTGCTGAGTAATCAGTGCCAAGTGTGTAACCCACAAGTGGCATTGCATCAAAAGGCAACCAAAGGAAAGACTCCACCTAAGAAAGGAAAAAGGAAAAGAGTAGGGAAGAAGAATGTATACCTAGGAATTGCAACTTTGTGGCTTAGATGTCCTATTTAAAAAGAACTCTGATCCTCAATTAGCTAAGCACAAAGTTGTAGCTTGTAGGGTTGTTTAGGGAGATGAGTGTATATCCAATGTAGTGATGCCAGGGTTTAGTTTGTTCTCTAAAAGTACTACTGTTACCATTAATACTAAGACTGGCATGACTCTAAGGAATCCTAGGTAGCTCATAAATATAAACTAGAAGCATGTACTGAGTCTGGGGTAAAGCTAGGTAGAATTTGAAACCTTAGGGATAGTGGCATGATATGATAAAAGCAGGTAGATCGGTTGTAGGGAGTCAATAAAAGCAGTAGGAGTTTTAGGCATGCGAAATCAGAAGAAGCTAGATGAGAGGGTAGTTTTAAGCTTAGAAGTGTGTCACAGGACAGCATTGCTATAGATGAGAATATAGGGGAGTTAGTAAGTGGTTGAAGAAGAAGAAACAGCAGCCTAGGAAAGTCCTTAGATTGCTCGAGGACAAGCAAAACCTTAAGTTTGGGGGTGTGTTACGTCTCCAAAAGTGACCTTTTTAGGACCTAATTATCTTAGAAAGATGTTCACTCTTAGGTGTTTTTGATAGCATTTAGCCTAAACCTATGCTTAAATATGAGAATTAGAAGAAGGTAGCTAAATTAGGACTTAAGTACAATAGGAAAGAAAAGGGTTGAAAACCGAAGGAAAAGAATGAAAAACAAGCATTGCGGAAACATTGCGGACACCGCAATGTTTCAAGTGAAAACCGTAAGTTGACTGATCTTTTTCTGTTAATTTCCGTGATTTCAGGGATTCGTTCTTTCTCCTCCATCAATTCTGAAGTACGACGTTGAAGATTGATGGTTCTCCTTGGCCCAAATGCACCTGCAGATTACTATAAATAGGGGTCAAAGTCGAGGGTTCAAACATCATCCGAAAGCGTAGAAGTCTTCTCGCAGTCCAACTTTTCTCCTGTTTTCCTTTGCCGTCTGCTGGTTTGCGAAGCTCAGCTGTTGGAATCGATAATCTGATAGGAAGGAGAGGAGATTCTTCTTCTCTCCTGATTGGATTCATCCAAGCAAGGCTGACCTTTCTCATCCTTCATTCGAGGCGGCTGCAACGAGACATTCAAGCTGTTTTACTGCTTTCTGCTCTTCATTTCCATTTTCCAGCTTTGTCTTGTCGCTGTTTCTTTTCTAGTAGCTAGATTATACTATTTCGTTGTGGTCTGTCTTCCTGTTATTTCCTTTAAAGCTTTTCTTTGTCAATCAAACAATCAAGTAATCAAATCTCAATTCGTCAGTCCACAGTTTCTTGCCTTTACATTCTACTGCTTTCCCTTACTGTTTTGTCTTTAAATTCCTTCTAAGCATGTCTACTTCTTCTCTTACTTCTGTTCTATCTACATCCATGAGTAGCTAAATCACTTAGGGGCATGCTAATGACAACACTTTTGGCTAAAAAACGTGAACCAAGCATGTAGGATAGCTCTCAAGCATTGATTGTATGTAAGCTTCATCCCACGGGCAATTTCGATTGGCCATCCATTTTGTCCAAAGAACTCCTAACCTCTGGAAGGAGTAAGAGTTCAGAGTCATACTATCATGCTAGCCTTTCAAGGTAACCAGGAAACGACCTAGGAATAGGCGTTTCCCTAGTACAAACCATATTTTTCTGCCTTAACAAGATGCTTAAGACCTTACTTGGACACGAGTAAACTAAAGAATCTAATGCATGAAATCGGAAGATACATGAGAATTAGATAGTTTGATGCATAGAGAGTTGATCCAATGCTTGAGAATCGTGAGAAAAAGCCTATAGGATAGTCGTTAGTAGCCCTTAATTCATCATTTTACACACTTTCGCTGTTATTACAATTGCGGTTAAATTGCTGTTTCCGCAATTCTGCTAAGTTACGATTCTGTCTAGCTGTTTTTGTTTTCATTTATTAATCTCGTCTCTTCTCATTTGAGTTTAGCTTTAACTTGCACTTGTTTATGTTGCTACCCTCTCCGTATTCAGTAGGAAATAGACAATTAAAAACCAATACTACCCCATCAAATCCACCCCTTCTTTCTTAACGTTACACTTCGTGAATAGCTTATAATAAGTCTCTGTGGGAAAACGAATGAAATATACTTACTACTTGCTATAAGACCATGTATGCTTGCATGTTCTGAGTGCTCTCTCTACCTTATTACTTATTCATTTTAACACATTGAGCACGTAACAGTGGCCATTGGGAGCTTATTTTCTGTATTTTAGCTTGGGGATGATGCCCAAAGCTTCCATGGGAGTGTTAGAACTCCAAACATCCATGGTTGGCTAAGGTATCTGTGTTTGGATTTGGGTTAATTAGGGATTCTTGCTAAGTATTTAATGTTTTGATAATTTATGCTTAATGGTTCTGATTTGGCTTCGATTATGTATGCATTTATTGTTCTTGCTTCATCCAATGCATATGTTAGATTTCGCCGACTGACAATCGTGTTTTCTAGCATTTTGTTAGAGTTAAAGAGTAGCGATGTCGTGCCTCTCACTATTCGACTAGTAACACAGAATAATAAAACTAAACCGGAGTATCGAGTCATGCATGATAATTGTTGGTTACATACAGCGTTGGCGGGTAGGCAGTTAGCAATTAGATTATGTGATCGAATGTCCGTCGCGGTATGCTAGTGACTGTTTAGAGTCAATTTGGGGCTGATCACCCTAATGAAACTTTAGATACTGTTTAATTAGAACTTGTGGTCTAATTAATTGCTATGGAGCCGGTTACACTTGGGGCTTCCCGGGTAACTGACCGCGTGCATGTCATTATTGATTAGCCTTACTTTAGAATTAAATGATAAATATTAAAACGATTAGCAAGATCCCGAAATCCCGAAATCCAACACTCTTCATTCTCGAGTTTATTATTTTTCCGTTAGCACTTTTCATTACTTTGCATGTTTAAAACCCCCTTTTTGTGACAAACTTCACCAGCTAACTTAATCATAGCTCGAACAGTTAACTCTCAATTTTATTCCCTCTCTATGGTTCGACCCCGTTACCGCTAGCTGCAAAGCTAAAAGCTACGGGTTTATAAATTTATTTTGGCAAGCCTCGACAGCTTGAGATTTAAGTAGGATATACTCAAAAAGCGTACTACCACACCCCGAAAGGCACCACTAGGGAGGCTTGATGTGTTAGAAGTAGTAATAATTCATTTGTCGTATAGCGAAGCTATTGCCTAAAAAAGAGAAGCATGAAAATAAAAACTCTAGAGTTGCTCCTCCTTCTTGTGTTGCCCGTGTAACCAGGGGCGATCTTGTAACCCACGGTTGTCATTGCATGAAAGGGGAACTAATATAAGTGAGCAATAGTCTTTAAAAACGTGAAGCTAAATTTTGCTTGACGTGTTAGGCTCTCTTGGAGAAATAAAAAAAAAAAAGTGGTTCAAAAGGAACAATGGGTACAAAGTACTCAAAGAAAAGAAAACAATTTAGGCCTTTTGTTTTGTTGCGCCTTGTTGCGTGCTCAGTGTGTATGTAAATTAAATGGAGAGAGCACTCAGATCATGCAAGCATACACGGTCTGCAGCAAATGATAAGTATAATTTATATCGATTTCCCACAGAGACTGAGTTAAGTGACTAGCGATTTGGTGTGTGTTAATTTAGATAAGGTTACTTGAATTGAATGGATTTTGGTTTGAGGTACGAAATTATAAAAGAGGCAAAAAGAATGCAAAGTTAACACAAAGCAAGATAAGTTAAAGGAGAATATGATGCTAAAAACTAGTATTGCGGGTCTCGCAATACTTTCGCAATGGATTCGCAATGGATTAAAAAGCTAATAAAACGACTAAGGTAAAGGCAGAAAATGATATTGCTGTTCTCGCAATATTCTCACAATAAACTAGCAACGATTAAAAACTAAAATAAAGATGGGAAGGTTAGCTTAAGAGTCCTCTATAGGCATCTAACTATGATCATTCAACAGTAAATTAACATCTCATGCATCATCTTAGCTAGATCTCATGCATCTTCCGATTACATGCATTAGATTCTTAGATTACTTCTGTCCAAGTAAAGCTAACAACCTATTTATAAACACATGCTAACAAACGTGTTAGGAGAATGCCTATTCCTAGGCCACACTCTGATTACCATGAAAGGCTAACATGAATGAACGACTCTGAATTCTTACTCCTTCCAGAGGTTAGGAATTCTTTAGACAAAATGGATGGCCGGTCGAAATTGCCCATGGGATGAAGATCACACTCATTCAATGCATTCATGCTACTTTACATATTGAATTCACATACTCTTGTCCTATAGATTCATCTTTAGCTAACCTCTTTTTAGTTAGTTACTCATGGTTTTCGGAGAACTCAAGAAAACAAATTGATTACTCATGAAATGCAGACTTAACGAAACTAAATGATTAGAAGATGATTAAATGAAGAACCCAACAAAACTAATTGATTACTCTTTAAAAAGGAAATTCATATAACAATTCGTAAACAAACATACGTCAATCCGAAAGCAACAATTAAAGGGAAATGCAGTAGATGATTCGAAACAACACTTTAAAGGGAAGCAGAAATTAATTTGGAAAGCAGTAACGGAAAGATGTAAGTTCAATGAAGATAATCCAAGCCGTGAATCGCCTCGGATGAAGGAGAAGAAGAGCTGATCTTGGGAAGGAATTCGATCAGAAGAGAGTTTCTCTCTTCTTCCTTTCGAATTATCGACGCCAAGGGCTTTAGTTTCTCCGATCCAACAAACGGGGCAAAGGATTTCGTCTTCGGGATTAGGCTTCTGCCGATTTTCTTCACTTTCGAGTTGTGGATTAAATTGAAGGGGATTCAAATTGCTTTGATCCTTCATCTAACTCTCTTTATATAGTCTGCAGGGGTTCCATCAGCTGCGGGTCTCCATCCATTCTGGAACAACAACCTCCCACGTGGCAGCAGCAGAAAGGTGAGGCGGCTCGAAAATCGCAGCAGCAAAGACTAGTGGCTGAAAACGTGCAGCAGCGAAGACTGGTATTGCGGTTGCGTTGCGAGGGTCGCAATGCTCTGTTTCCAGCTCTTCTTCCTCTTATCCTTTTGCAAGCTTCGCAAAATATCAGCAATGCATCTGCAAGGCTCAATTTAGTCATTTTTTCACCAATTTGCATACTTTTTCGTTGCTTTTCCAAATAAGCCTCAAATTAGCATCATTTCACAAAATCTCACTTTTAAGCACACATTATGTTAACTTCTAACTAAAATGCTCAAGAATTTCCATGAATTTAAGGTAATTAAGGTCCTAAATAACACTCATTTGGAGAGGTAACACACCCCAAACTTGAGTTATTGCTAGTCCTCGAGCAATATAAAGGCTTACTTTCTCTCTGCCTAGCTGCTAACTCTTGTCTTTTAACTCTACCTCACTGATTTGCTTATTCCCTAGGCTTACTGTCAAAGGCATTGTTGTCCTGTGACACCCTTCAGGCTAAAACTAACTTCATATTTTGTTTATTCTGATTTCCCTTGCCTTTAAAACCTTCAGTTTTTACTAACTTCCTATCTTTTGGTTTATCTACCTATATCATCGAGCACACTGTGCAGTCATCCCTAAGTTTTCAACATCTCCCTAGTTTTAACTCAGACTCAGTACATGCTTCTAAGGTTTTTTTTTATTATTATTACCTAGGAAACCTTTAGAGTCATGCCATGCTTAGAATAACACAAGTATCGGAGTACATAATCCATATAACAGATTAAGCCCTGGCACCACACTTTAGGATAGACACTCATCTCCCTCGACAAGCCTTCTAGTTACAGCCCTGTGCTTAGCTAACTTAGGATCAGAGTTAAGTCATAGGACATCTAAGCACCTAGGCTGCAACTTTCTGGCACATACTCTTCTTCTTTGTTTTTTTTTTCTTCTCTTGTTTCTTTTCTTTGGCAAGGTCTTGTCCCTGAGTTGCCTTTTGATGCAGTGCCACTTGTGGGTTACACAAATGGCCCTGATTACTCAGCATACCTAGGAGAAGACACTGCCCTTTTATTTTTCTCTTTGCTTTCCTTTTATTTTTTTATTTTTTTATTTTTTTCAAAGAAGAACAATGCATTTGTACTAGGGGAGAGAGGAGTGTTCCTAGGACTAGAGGCTGCCTCCCCCAAACTTAGACTTCTAATTGTCCCCAATGAGAGTATGAGGTGGCACACCCCCAAACTTATTTTAGAAGCATCTAGTCTAAGTTAAAAATAGACAAAAGTTAAAAATCCAAGCGATAAAATTGCTCTCCTAGTTTTAGATAACACAATATCATAAATTTATTAAAAACAAATGGTAAGGTCTAACAGGGACACATGCTTATCAATTTATGAAGCCAATTCAACTTTAAAAAGTGTACTCGACACTCATCCAGCATACTCAATAGACAGACCACACAGAGACATCACCAATGCAGTCAAGTATTTAGAGTCAAGGACATACATACTAGCAGAAAGTCATAACTCACATAACAGCATGCTTGAAAGAAAAACTTTGCGGTGTACGCAATGAAATCGCAATGACAATAGCAGAGCATATTTACCAGTAATCAAAGCTCCTAATATGCATTTTCTATTCGTGGCCCATAGGGCATGTGAAAATTTAAAACAAACAACACAAAACTAACTATTCTAAGTTAATTCTAAACTAATCTATGCTATTCTAACTAAGCTAGTCTACTTAAATTAAAAACAAACAAAAAGCAATTGATATTTTTTTTTTTTTTTTGGGGGGGGGGGGGGTATCCGGTTACAGAGAAGCAGGGTTGAGGGAGATAAGAAATACTCCCTCGAATGTCGTCAGACCATGGCATTCAGTCATTCATCTCGTTCTTCCTCATCACTCCTCTCGAAATTCGGAGGCATCCAGGGGCTCATCAGTGCAACAGGGAAAGAAGGGAATTTGCACTGCAGGTGCTCAGCTAATTCCATGTCCCTGGCTTGAGAATACTCAGCCCATTGGGCTAGTTTTCTTTGGATGTCCATCAAGCAGGCCATGGTCATGGATTGCGCAGCTGCAAGTCCATCCAGCTCAATCTCCATGTTGCCCCTCCTTCTCATTTTCAAATCACTGGGCAGCTCAAGGTGGCCTGCATAGGCCTGCTTCTTCTCCTCCTTAGTCACTGCCACCCCTGCGCGAAGGCACAGTTTGGTGATGGTATTGGGGAAGAAGAGTCTGCCCTTCCCTTTCTTTGAACGATCAATGATTGAGGCTGCTACGATTTCACCCACATCAATAGTGAGTCCCTTCATAATTGCATAAACCAGCAAGGACCTCCCCTGATTGATGGTTGTCTCGTGCGTGACAAGAGATATTCTTCTCCGAATTAGGGAGAACCAAATTGTTGCCTTATCCTTGAGGGCTGCACTCATCAATGTGTGCTTCCCCTACTTAGAGACCGCCCATGCTGCCTCAGGTTTTCCTATCATACTCAAGGCTTCCTCCAAGACTGCCTCAGAAGGTGTGACCATGATCTTTGAATACTCAGAATTCTTATGCTCTTTGAGAGCATACATCTCGTTGATCACCTTGGCAGAGAAGTCTACCTAAACATCTCTGACCACAGAATAACATCCTTCAGGCTGAGTGAGGTTGGCGTAGAAGTCATAGACCATATCAGAGTAAATTGGTGGCCTACATAACTCCTCCCAGCCATGGTGCGCGATGCCTGCGCGCAAGAATTGCGGCAGGTCTGAAGGAGAATCCAGAAATCCTCTCTCGTGGAGGAGGTCTCTTTTCATTAATTGCATACCAATAGCCTCTGCATCTTTGGACACATACCTCTCAGCTGGAGGCTCGTCTTCTTGGAACATCTTTCCTTTCCGCTTAGCCTTAGATTTGGTTGCCTCAACAACCTCGATCTTCATTTTCTTGGCAGGGGGTTCAGATTCGGCTTTTCTCTTTTTAGCCTTCTTTGAGGGCTTCAGCCTCTTTGCCTTTATGATCACAGGGGCCCTCTTCTTGGACACCGATTCAGCTTGTTTTTCCAACCCAGCCACCACCTCGGCAGCTACTCGCTTGATACACTCATCTAGTGTTTCATCCATCGAGTTACTTCTCCCCAATTCTTCCTCAACAGGGCTGTCAGGACTGTCATCCCTGATGGGAGAGACTACTTCTTCTCCTTCTTTAGCATCACCAATAAGGGAGGATTCAGAATCTGGTTGTCCTACAGGAGAGACCTACGGCTCCGATGGTTGTTGTGTGGAGCCAAGACTTTGCATGGCGGTCTCGAACGATGGTCTGCTACTTGTGAGGCTTTCCTCACTCGTGGATTTTCGAATTTTGGATTTTGGGTCTCTCCCCGTGACCTTCCACTTCCTTTTAGGGGGGTGCGTCGGATCAAAGGGATTTGCAGCTTCAGTCGTTGCAACCTTCCATTTCCTTTTTACAGGGAGTTTCCTTGGCTTAGAGGGTTTTGCAGCTTCAGCTGTTGCTAGAGAGATTAACGCATCCCCTGCCAAAGCAGTATCTTCTGTGATGGAGGATGTTTTTGTGGGAGTGGAGCTCTCTGCTCGGTTTGAAACCATTGTTGTTTCTTGAAGGTAAAAAGATGAAAAATTTTCAGGAAGAAGGAAGAAGAGATCTGGTTTAGAGTCCAAGGGTTTTGCGAATTAAGAATTGGAAATGAGCTGCAGGCTTTCCTATTTATAATAGTTTTGCGAAAATAAGGCTACGCCTTTGAGAACTCCGCAATGATTCTGCAATGCCCCTAAATCTCATGCAAAATCTTTACAATGTTACCGTTGGAAGGTTATTCCTTGATTGTCGTTTGGTGCAAGATTTTAACAAACTAAATCTTTGATTTTCTCAGATTTCTTCCTTCATCTTCTCTTAGCCTCTTGATTGATCACCCATATTGCCGTTAGGATTTCCAATCATCACATTTCTAATCAACATCAAAACAAACTTAATTAGTTTCAGCAAATTAAAAATACTTCAAATAATAATAAAAAAGAACAGTAAATAAAGATAGTTTATTTCGTATTCCTTCGACGGTTGAGCACAATGATAATTTCAATAAACACCCTTGCTCATTTCCTTTTCTTGACTTTTAAGCTTCAGACAAGAGGAACGTCGAGATTGTTCTCACATCTCCTTCCTCATAGTAGTGCTTCAGCCTAGCACCATTCACCACGAATGGTTGGCCTTGTTCCAAATTTTGGATTTCAATTGCACCATGAACAAACACATTAGTGATTACAAACAGACCAGACCAACGAGACTTTAGTTTGCCAGGAAACAACTTCAAACGTGAATTAAATAACAACACATGTTGGCCCTTTTTAAAATCCTTTATCCTGAGTCTATTATCACGCCAAATTTTAGTTTTTTCCTTAAACATTTTAGCATTTTCATATGACATGTGTCTTAGTTCATCTAATTCATGCAATTGCAGAGACTGCAATGTTCCCGCATCGGTTACACAAAAATTTAACTCCTTTAAAGCCCAAAAAGCTTTGTTTTCTAATTCAAGGGGGGAGATGGCATGCTTTTCCATATACTAACCTATAAGGAGACATTCCTAAAGGTGTTTTATATGCGGTTCTATAAGCCCATAGTGCATCATCTAATTTAAAAGACCAATCATTTCTATTCGGTTTTACAACTTTTTCAAAAATACTTTTGATCTCTTTATTAGAAATTTCAGCTTGTCCATTTGAATGGGGATGATAGGGTGTTGCCACCCTATGCCTAACATTGTATTTAGCTAACACCTTTTCCATGGCTTTGTTTATGAAATGTGTTCCTTCATCACTTATGATGGCACGTGGTGTGCCAAATCGTGTAAAAATATGCCTATTCACAAATTTAACAACTGTTTTAGCATCATTTAACGGACATGCAATTGCCTCAACCCATTTTGAGACATAGTCTACAGCTACTAGAATGTAAAGATTACCAGTAGATGGTGGGAATGGACCCATGGAGTCAATACCCCATACATCAAAGAGTTCTAACTCTAAGATGCAGGTCAGAGGCATCTCATCCTTCCTACTGAGGTTACCTGTTCGTTGGCATTCATTACAATTGTGTCCATAATCATGTGCATCCTTGAAGATTGTAGGCCAGAAGTAGCCACTTTGGAACACCTTTGCAGCAGTCCTCTGACCACCAAAGTGTCCTCTATATGGAGCTGTATGACAATGCTGCAAGATTGACCTTGATTCAGCAGCTGACACACATTTCCTTAGCAATCCATCCGCACAGCTTCTGTAGAGGGTTGGATCGTCCCAAATGTACTTCCTAGCCTCATTTAAGAACTTCTTCTTATCCTGCCCCATGCTGAATTCTGGTAATACCTGCGAGGCAAGAAAATTTGCAATAACAGCTAACCATGGTTCATCATTATTATCACAATGTACTAACACAAAAACATGTTTAACAATAAAAGAATCTGTCATTGCGGGCTCCGCAATAGATTCGCAATGACTCTGCAATCTTGATAAGTGATCAGCAACTACATTTTCACATCCTTTTTTGTCTTTGATTTCCAAATCAAACTCTTGTAAAAGTAACACCCATCTAATTAGACGAGGCTTGGCATCAACCTTCCTCATTAAGTACTTTAAAAATTCCTCAGCTGGAGGATCTATGCTGTCAAAGAGCTATAACGAGGCTTATGAAATTTTGGAAAAAATTTCAACTTCACACTGCCGATGGTCAGATGATCCCGTAGAACCAAATAGAAGGAAGGCTCATGACATGGATGCACTCAGTGCAATGAGCAATCAGATAAATGCATTGACAAATCTGATGAAGCAAATGGCTCAGACGAACATCCAACAAAATGCCAATATAGTGGCATCTGCTTCATCAAACACAGCAGTGGCTAATCAATTGGAGGCACTCGTTTGTGGATTCTGTGGAGAAGGGCATGTGTATGACTATTGCCCTGCGAATCCAGCTTCTGTGTGCTATGTTGGAAGTCAGCAACAACCTAGAAACAACCCCTATTCAAATACATATAACCATGGCTGGAGGAACCACCCTAATTTCTCTTGGAGTGGACAACAAGGCACCAGCCAGATGCAAAACCAAACAAGACCAAGTGGACCACCTGGGTTCACTCAACATCAACAACGTAATCAACCTCCATACCAAAAACAATATGCCAACAACCAACTGATAGGAACATCAGTGGAGAACTTGCTGAAGGAGTATATAGCCAAAAATGATGAAACCTTGCAGAGCCAGCAAGCAACTTTGAGAAGTTTAGAAAATCAAATTGGGCAATTGACAAACGAGCTAAAGAATAGGCCCCAAGGCAGACTGCCTGCTGATACTGAAAATCCTAGAAGGGATGGTAAGAAACAAGTTCAAGCTATTGAACTGAGAAGTGGAAGGTCATTGATGATTAATTGCAGAGAAGTACCAAAGAGAGTAGAGAACGAAGAGTCTAATGCTCCACTGGACCCTTTGCCTGACATTGATCAAGTGTAACTAAGAACAACAAGGGCGAGGCTTGAGCCCATCATTGAGGAACCAAAAGAAATTCCTAGGCCTGCCCCTGTCATTAGGCAACCTGATTTGCCTACCTATGTGCCACTGTTGCGTGCTCAATGTGTTAAAATAAGTAAGCAATAAGAGAGAGAGAGCACTCAGAACATGCAAGCATACATGATCTTATAGCAAGTAGTAAGTATTTTTTCATTCGTTTTCCCACAGAGATTTATTATGAGCTACTCGTGAAGTGTATTGTTAAGAAAGAATGGGTGGATTTGAGGAAGTAAAATTGGTTTTAAGTTGTCTAATTTCTAAGGAATATGTAAAGGGTAGCAACATAAACAAGTGCAAGTCAAAGATAAACTCAAATGAAAAGAGAAGAGATTAATAAACGAAGAGGAAAAGTAGTCAAGCAGAATATTTAACTTAGCAGAATTGCGGAAACAGCAATTCTACCGCAATGTTACTAACAGCGAAAGTGTGTGAAATGGAGAAACAAGGGCTACTAACGACTCCTCTATAGGCATTTTCATACGATTCTCAAGCATTGGATCAACTCACTATGCATCAAACTAACTCAATCTCATGTATCTTCCGATTTCATGCATTAGATTCTTTAGTTTACTCATGTCCAAGTAAGGTCTTAAGCATCTTGTTAAAGCAGAAAGTTATGGTTTGTACTAGGAAAACGCCTATTCCTAGGTCGTTTTCTGGTTACCTTGAAAGGCTAGTATGAGTGTATGACTCTGAACTCTTACTCCTTCCAGAGGTTAGGAGTTCTTTTGGACAAAATGGATGGCCAATCGAAATTGCCCGTGGGATGAAGCTTACATACAATCAATGCTTCGAGAGTTATCCTACATGCTTGGTTCACGTTTTTTAGCCTATAGTATTGTCATTAGCATGCCCCTATGTGTCTTAGCTACTCATGGATATAGACAGAACAGAAATACGAGATGAAGTAGACATGCTTAGAAGGAATTTAAAGACAAACAGCAAGGGAAAAACAGTAAGGCAACAAAGACAAGAAACTGTGAAATAATGAATTTTGCTTTGATTACTTGATTGTTTGAATGAACAAAGGGAAGCTTAAAATAAATAACATAAAGACAGAAAGCAACGAAATGAAATGAACTAGCCACTAGAAAAGAAACAACAACTAAACAGAGCTGGAAATTTAGAAATAAAAGACAAACGAGCTGAACCTCTCACACCAACAGACGGAGAAGAAAAGCAGGAGAAAAGATAGCCTTGCTTGGATGAAAAGCAGGAGAAAAGCAGGTAATTGAGCTTGAACGCCTCGTCGCAACCCCCTCGGCTGAAGAGAGAGAAAGGATAGCCTTGCTTGGATGAATCCAATCGGGAGAGAAGATGAATCTTCTTTCCTTCCTATCAAATTGTCGATTCCAACAGCTGAACCTCTCACACCAACAGACGGAGAAGAAAAGCAGGAGAAAAGATGGAGCTGCGAAGAGACTTCTACGCTTTCGGATGATGATCAAACCCTCTACTTTGACCCCCTTTTATAGTATTCTGCAGGTGCGTTTGGGCCAAGGAGAACCATCAATCCTCAACGTCGTACTTCAAAATGGATGGAGGAGAAAGAACGAATCCCTAAAATAACGGAATATAACAGAAAAAGATCAGCCAACTTACGGATTTCACTTAAAACATTGCTGTTTTAGCAATGTTTCCGCAATGCGCATTTTTCCTTCTTTTAACTTCGGTTTTCATTCCTTTTCTTTCCTCTTGCACACAAGTCCTAATTTAGCTACCTTCTTCTAATTCTCATATATAAGCATAGGTTTAAGCTAAATCCTATCAAAAACACCTAAGAGTGTACATCTTTCTAAGATAATTAAGTTCTAAAAAGGTCACTTTTGGAGACGTAACACACCCCCAAACTTAAGGTTTTGCTCGTCCTCGAGCAATCTAAGGACTTGCCTAGGCTGCTATTTCATCTTCTTTAACCACTTACTGACTCCCCTAATTCCTATCTATAGCAGTGCTGTCCTGTGACACACTTCCAAGTTTACAACTAACTTTTCATATTGCTTCTTCTGACTTCGCACGCCTAATACTCCTGCTGTTTCATTAACTCCCTACAACTGATCTACTTGCTTTTATCATATTGTGCATCTATCCCTAAGGTTTGAAATTCTACCTAGCTTTACCCCAGACTCAGTACATGCTTCTAGTTTTTACTTTTGAGCTACCTAGGATTCCTTAGAGTCATGCCAGTCTTAGTATTAACAGTGACAGTAGTATTTTAAGAGAACAACCTAAACCCTGGCATCACTACATTGGACATACATTCATCTCCTTAAACAACCCTACAAATTACAACTTTGTGCTCAGCTAATTGAGGATCAGAGTTCTTTTTATTTAGGACATCTAAGCCACAAAGTTGCAATTCCTAGGTATACATTCTTCTTCCCTATTTTTTCCTTTTTCTTTCTTACTTTGGTGGAGCCTCTCCTTTGGTTGCCTTTTGATGCAATGCCACTTGTGGGTTACACACTTGGCACTGATTACTCAGCAACCTAAGAGAGACACCCCTCTTTATTCTATTTTCCATTTTTTTTTTAAGCTCATCATTTTTTGTAAAGGGGAAGAAGAATGCTTATGCTTTTAAGGGAGAGAGGAATGTTCCTAGGCCTAGGGTGGCCTCCCCCAAACTTAAACTACTCATTGTCCCCAATGAGTTTCTGAGGTGGCACACCCCCAAACTTGTCCTAGAAGCATCTAGTCTAAGGTAAAACAAAGAGAATTCAAAAGCCCTAGGCATAGACAGAACATTCTAAAAGTAAATATCACAGCAGCAGAAATTCGTAAAAATAGTCAGGTAAGGACTTAAAGCTTGCATGCTGAGCACTTTTTAGAGGTTAATTTAAACTATCAAAGGGTGTCCTATGACACTCATCCAGCATGCTTTTAGATAAGCTATATAAGGTAGACAAGATAGCAGCAAAAGACAGAATTTAAACAGAACCAGCCTAGCTAAACAGTCAGTCAAAAACATGCATTTACTAATAAAAATTGCGGTTTCCGCAATTATTTCGCAATAGATACAGGGCAGATATATCAGTGAACAAGGCCCCTATGCATGCTCTTTCCAGTCATCCAAGCTATACAAAAAATGAAACTAAACTAATCTACCTATTCAGCTACCATCAGACTACACTAAACAACTTTAAACATTAAAACTAAAGAACTAAAACAGATCAAAATATTAACTCAAAACAGCATAATTCACATGGTTAAAAAAAACAGTTTCATTTTTTTTTCTTCTTATTGTAAGGGAACAACAATACTCCCTTTAGTGCTTCTCAAACTAGCACTCAGATGTCTTCCTCATCATCATTCCTTCTTGGCCGTGGAGGCGCCCATGGAGTCAGCAGGTCCGTGGGGAACTCAGGGAAGATGCAGCCCAATTGGTCTGCCACATCTTTATCTCTTGCCTGCGCATATGTGGCCCATTGAGCCATCTTCTTCTGCAGGTCCATCAGGCACGCCATGGTCAGAGACTGAGCAGCAGCCAGACCATCCAGCTCGAACTCCATGTTTCCCTTCCTTCGCAACCTCAAGGCAGTAGGCAATTCTAGGTAGCCCGTGTAGGCCAGTTGTCTTTCCATTCGCTCTACTGGGACCCCTGCACGTAAGCAAAGCTTAGTAATTGTATTAGGAAAGAAAAGTGGTCCCTTACCCTTTTTGGCGCAGTCAGCAATTGAAGCTGCAATGACCTCGCCCACGTTGATTGTGAGACCTCGCATGATCGCGTAGACCAGCAGCGATCTGCTTTGGTTGATGGTTGTCTCATGGGTCACTGGGGACAGCTTCCTCCTCACGAAGGAAAACCAGACAGCCGCCTTGGCTGTGAGGGTGGCACTCATCACGGTGTGCCTCCCATTGCGCGATACTGTCCATGATGCCTCTGGCTGGCCAATGATCCGAATTGCCTCCTCCAAGACAGCTTCTGTTGGCTCATCAACGATCCTTGCATAGTCAGTGTGTTTTTGGCCCTTGAGGCCATAGGCTTCGTTGATCGCCTTTGCTGAGAAGTCCACCTCGACCCCTCTGACCACAGACAGGCCATCCTCAGGATTCATCAAGTTGGCGTAAAAGTCATACACCATGCTGGAGTAGGCTGGATTGGGTGGTCTGCACAGCTCCTCCCAGTCGTGATTCGTTATCCCTGCGCGCAAGAATTGCGGCAGGTCTGTGAGGGCGTCTAGGAATCCCTTCTCGTGCAGCAGTTCCCTCTTCCTCAGCTCAGTGCATCTGGACTCAGCATCAGAGGACACGTACCGCACTGATTGAGGCTCATCTTCAGGGTAAAGCTTGGCTTTCCCTTTGTCTTTCGGTTTGGCTGGCTCAGCAGCCTCAATCTTGAGCTTCTTTGGGGAAGGCTCATCACTCCCCTTCTTTGATGAAGACGCATCCCTGGACTTCTTCTTCTTGGACTTCTTTTTTGTTTTTCGCCGTTTGGCCTTGACAACCTTGGCGGCTTTCTTTTTCAATCTTGCCTTTGTTGTCATCTGCTGGAGGCAATCCCCCAGTGTCTCATCCATTGAATCATCCCTTTGCGCAGGGCTCTCAGGGTTGGCTTCCCTCAAAGGAGAGAAGACCTCTTCTTCCTCAGCTTCCCCACTACCCTGCGTCGATTCTTGATACTCTCCATATGGAAATTCAGGGTCAGGTTGTGGGGAAGTGGGTGATGCTTCAGGGCTCTCTGCTGGTGGGGTGTGTTTAGAACTCTGCGGCGATGGAGGAAGCTCAGGGCTTCGCGCTGGTGGAGATGGCGAAGAGCTCTGCTTGGCTGACTCGTGTGACCGACGATAACTTTCTTGACTCTCCACAGAGGGAGTCTTTTCCTTGCTTGCTTCTTCGGCCACCGCCATACTCCACTTGCGTTTCTTGGGTGTGCCTGCTGGTTCAGAGGGTCCAGCAGGTATCTCCGTAACTACCTTCCACTTCTTCTTGCGGACAGGCAGTTTGGGGAGTCGTTCAGTGCGCGCAGCCTCAGCATCTGCAAGGGCAAGAAGTGCTTCCCTCGCAGCAATTTCAGCGTCGTCGGCCTTCTTCTTGGACGTAGACCTTTCAGCTCTCGTTAGCACCATCGTTTAATCGTGGGAATCTGGAAAGAAGAATTGCAGATGAAGAGGGAGAGAGTTTTCTTGGAGTTCAGATAATTGGGAAATCGTACGGATCAGCGCGCTTCTAACGGATATAAGTAATGATGGAAATCCCAACGGCTATATTTGTTGCGGATTCTGCAAATCCAGCGCAATTCTAGTGACCGTTGGAGAT
Source organism: Herpetospermum pedunculosum (assembly GCA_028017165.1). Classification (NCBI taxonomy): domain Eukaryota; kingdom Viridiplantae; phylum Streptophyta; class Magnoliopsida; order Cucurbitales; family Cucurbitaceae; genus Herpetospermum; species Herpetospermum pedunculosum. The sequence continues at coordinate 19,969,123 of CM051527.1, read as the reverse complement.
TTTCTGAGTTTAAATGCCAATCTTTTCTCAACCGAATCTTTGATTTTGCCCAATATCTCCTCGATTTTTTTAGCTTGATTTCATCTCCTTGATTCCCTTTATTGATTCCCTACAAAAAGAAATAAAATCAACATCAAATTCGTAATCAAAATCACACAAAAATATACACAAACAGTAACCGAAAGAATAGCAAAAAATAAACTAAGGCATAGCCTCGCATGGACGAGCACAGTGATCACTCGTCCTCTCTCGTTCTTAATTTCACGTTTCAGTCTATAGGAAGGCCGAGAGAGTCTTCACATCTCCTTCCTCATAGTAATGTTTCAATCGTGCACCATTAACCATGAACGGTTGCCCTTGCTGCAGGTTCCTAATCTCGATTGCACCATGAACAAACACGTTAGTTATCACAAAAGGACCTGACCATCTGGACTTAAGTTTGCCTGGAAATAATCTCAACCGTGAGTTAAATAATAAGACAAGCTGGCCTTTCTTAAAGTCCTTAATCCTAAGTCTACTATCATGCCAAATCTTAGTCTTTTCCTTATACATTTTAGCATTTTCATAGGACATATGTCTAAGCTCATCAAGCTCATGTAATTGCAGAGACCGCAATGTTCCCGCATCGGTCACGCAATAATTCAGTTCTTTCAAGGCCCAAAATGCTTTAATTTCTAATTCGAATGGTAAGTGACATGCTTTGCCATACACAAGTCTATAAGGAGACATACCTAGGGGTGTCTTATATGCAATCCTATAGGCCCACAGTGCGTCATCAATTCATGCTAAACGACTATGATTGTTGGCACATAATAAATATTTCATTCCCAAAATAAACTACTCCTAACATACGAAATCTAAACAAAGCATGATAAAATCCTAATTTAAGAGTTTAGGGACCAGAAATCTCCCTTGTCAATCTGCCTCATATGAATATTCTTCAATGTTTCGAGGCACCACTTCTGCTCCTGTAAGATACTTAAGTCTTGATTTACGGGGTCGGACATTCTGCCACACCTTGAATTTGTTGATTCTTTCAAAGAGACTGCATGTTATAACATCCCAAGGTTTGTACTTTTTGTGCGTTGGTTTTGTTTCTACAACATTTGCTACAACATAGCTTTGATGCGATTGGACTTCTTTTTCGGGCACATCTCTTTCTAACTCCTTCAGCTGGAGCATTTGTGGTGGTGGTGGCTCAACTCTTTCATTGGTGGAGAAGCTTGCTGCAACATCAGACATTTCAAATTCTTGTTCCTCAAGCAGCGCAATAGTCTCTTTGGCCTCATCCAGCACAATTTCATTTTTCTCACCTTTCACCAACTCCACCATTTCATATGGATATTCCATTGGATCACTCTTCTCAGATTCGAAGGTAACAAAGGATTCATCATCATAAAAATCGAACATCTGAGGGCATGGTGGTAGTGATTTTGCTATAGCAAGTAGATCTTGTAAGTCATTTGTGAGCTGAGCTAATTGCACATCCATTCTCCTCATGGATGCATCATTCCTTTCCATGAATTCTATCCATAGCGCCTCCAAAGCGGGTGATAATTCTTCATTTGGAGTTGGGGCATAATGTTGATAGTCTTCATGTTGGGGGAACTCTTTATAATGAGCAATTTGCACATGTTCTTCCCAAGGATTATTTGAGAGTTGCCACTGATCATGTTCACACATGTACGAATAGTGGTTGTCATAGCGTTGTTGATATTGCCTCTCTTGATAATTCAATGTTGGGCAATTCTCCAAGTTATGATTATGCCCACAATAAGCACATGGCTGATAAAATTCTTCAAACTGTTGTGGGCAAACTCGTCCTCCAATTAAGTTCTGCAGCGTATTCATTTACTTTGTCGTACACATACGTTTTCCACCTGCAAAGTTTCTCTTTGTTGCGAGTTGAGGTTTGGAAACTCTTTCATAAACTAGGTTGATAGTACCTGTAAAGGAAATGAAAGAAGATTAGTGATAACTCCATTTTGGAGCTATTAAATACGTCCTAATTATAGCTAAAGTCCGCTTTCAATTGATTAAATATATCTCTTTTGTAGGAGAAAAGCGGCAAAGAGCTCGTGCGTCCGTTAGGCATGTTCGAGAGCTTAAAGTAGAGTTTTAGCGCCCCGGGAATGCATCGGGAAGAGGGGAACTTGTTCCGTGAAGAAACGGGCCAAAACTGCCTTGGAGAGGCAAAGCTTCAGCCCCAAACCCGAGAGCCAGCGTCGAGCTATAGCGTCGAGACGCTGGCTCGACGCTAGAAAAACCCGAGAGCAAGCGTCGAGACGCTAGCTCGACGCTGCCCTGGCGTCGAGACCCTGCTTGGCGTCGAGACGCTCCGGAGGAGGCGCGCGCAGGAATTTCATCGGGGCAGCGTCGCGACGCTGGCCTTGCGTCGCGACGCCATCGCGAGCGCGCGCGCGGATTACTTAGGGCACAGCGTCGAGACGCTGGCCTAGCGTCTCGACGCTACGACGATTACAGCAGCTAAAAGACGATTTTCTGCACATTTTTTGGAGAGCTCCATCTTCTTCATCTCTCTACGGTTTTAGGCGATTTTAGTCTTCTTCTTTCCCATTTTCTCTCTATATTCCGTGGAGCTCCGCCATTGTTGGCATGCTTGTGAGCTCCACTCTCCATTGTAATAGGTAGATGAACTCTTCTATGGTCGTTGGTGGAGCGGGATTGACGAACCGCGCCATGAGCGGCTAAGGTAAGGGTGACGGTTTGGGATTTGTTTAGGGGAATTTTGTTAGACGTTTTTGACTTTGATAGTCTGATTTTTATGCATATTGGTTCTGTTTATTAGCATCTATTTACCTTGCTTAATCCAACGCGCATGCTAAAATACGTTGATTGACACTCGGGTAGTTTCGCATGTTGTGTATGTTAAAGAGTAGCGATGCCGTGCCTCTCACTGCTCGACTAAGTAACACAGGTAGATAGAACTAAATCGAAGTATCGGGTCGGGTTGGATAATTGTTGATTGCATACGGCGTTTGCGGGCAATCTACTAGCAATTAGAATTCACGCTCGAATGTTCGTCGCGGTTAGCTAGTGACTGTCTAAATTCATCTTAGGACTGATCATCTTAATGTGAGCTTAGATAACGTATAATTAGAACTGTGTGGTCTAATTAAAATCCATGGAGTCGGCTACTTTGGGGCTTCTCTGGTAGTCGTCCGCGTGCTCAATAAACTGTATTACATGTTATTAGCATTAAATGATAAGTTGAATTTGTCTAACAATTGATCCCGAGACTCCCCAAACCGTGCACACGTTCTCTACATATTATTCTTCTTCCGTTAGCTTTCATCATTATTTCTCTTGCATGACTAAAACCCCCCGTTACCAATTAATCAATTAAATCCCAATTTCACTAATAAATTCAACCTTCCTATTCCTTGGATCGACCCTGTTACCACTGGCTGCAAAGCCTTGGTCGTAGGCTTTATAAATCGTATTTTGGCAAGCCTCGACAGCTTGAGATTAAGTGGATATTCAAAAATCCGCCCACCAAAATTGGCGCCGTTGCCGGGGATTAGGCAATTGATTGAATTTATGATTGAAGTTTGAATTTGATTTATTGATGGTTGACTGAAAAAAATTTCTGTTTGTATGTTGTATGTTTAGATTTTTGTTTGTGTATGACCCGTTCCTCTGAGGGTAGTTTGCAGTTTATCCCTGAGATTGACAGAGAGGAGCGGCGGTTACGGAGAGAAGCCCGGGAGGGGCAAGGAACGTTGGAAAGAGAAGAAGGCAGTCCCTTCTTATTTGACGAGATGGCGCAAGGTGATGCGCCACGGACGCTTAAGCAGCTGGCAGCGCCAGACCTGAACCTGCAGCCTTTGTGCATTAACTACCCCGTGGTAGCAGGTAACTTCGAGTTGAAATCTGGTTTAATTCACCAGTTACCTTCTTTCCATGGAAACGCAGGTGAGGACGCGAACAAACATCTGATGGAGTTCCATTGCGTCTGCGCGGGGATGAAGCCCGCAGGAGTCACGGAGGAGCAACTGAATATTAGGGCATTCCCCTTCACGCTCAAGGACAAGGCCAAGGATTGGCTGTACTATTTGCCTTCCGGATCCATCACCACGTGGCAGGATATGAAGCGGGTATTCTTGGAGAAATACTTTCCCGCATCCTTAGCCACCACTCTGCGGAAGAGGATATATGGGATCACCCAGGATGTCGGTGAGTCCCTGCACGAATACTGGGAACGCTTCGGGCGCCTGTGCGCGAGCTTCCCACATCATCAGATTGCCGATCAGTTATTGATTCAGTATTTTTATGAGGGGATGACGCCCCATGACCGGCAGATGATCGATGCAGCGAGTGGCGGGGCACTGATTGACAAGACCCCAGTTGAGGCCAAGCAGTTGATTGCAAATATGGCAACTGTTAAGTCTCTGAAAGTGACTTATTTAGGACCCATTTAGCTTAAGAAGATGTACACATTTAGGTGTTTTTGTTAGCAATTAGCTTAAACCTATGCTTTAATATGAGAATTAGAAGAAGGTAGCTAATATAGGACTTGTGTACAATAGGTAGAAAAAGGGTTGAAAACCGAAGAAAAGAATGAAAAAATAACCATTGCAAATGAATTGCGGAATAATTGCGGTGACCGCAATTATTCAAGTTAAAACCGTAAGTTGGCTGTTCATTTTCTGTTTAGATCCGACTTTTCAGGGATTCGTTCTTTCTCCTCCATCCATTCTGATATATGACGTTGAAGGTTGATGGTTCTCCTTGGCCCAAACGCACCTGCAAACTACTATAAAAGGGGGTCAAAGTCGGAGGTTCAGTCATCAGTTCGAAGTGCAGAAGTCTTCTCGCAGTCCACCATTTCTCTCTAAATTCCTTTGCCGTCTGTTGGAGTGAGGTTCTCAGCTTTTGGAGTCGATAATCTGATAGGAAGGAGAGAAGATTCTTCTTCTCTCTCGATTGGATTCATCCAAGCACAGCTGAATTCTCATCACCATCATTCGAGGCGACTGCCACGAAGTGCTCAGCAAGCCTTTACTGTTTTCTGTTCTTTTCTTCTCAATTCCATTTCTGTTCACTGTTGTTCTTAGTTTAACATTTCAAGTACTGCATTTCGTTGTTGTCTGTCCTGGATTCAGTTCTTTTAAAGATTTCCTTTGTCATTCAAACACTTAAAGTAATCGAAGTTCAATTCTGCAACTTACAGTTCCCATCTTGTTCTGCTACGGTTTTGGCTTACTATTTTATACACATTTCTCTTCTAAGCATGTCTATCTTATCTACCATTTCTGCTCTTTACATATCCATGAGTAACTAAAATCATTTAGGGGCATGCTAATGACAGAACTATAGGCTAAAAAACGTGAGTCAAGTAGGCAGATCAACACTCGAACATTGATTGTATGTAAGCTTCATCCCACGGGCAATTTCGATTGGCCATCCATTTTGTCCAAAGAACTCCTAACCTCTGGAAGGAGTAAGAGTTCAGAGTCATATAATCATGCTAGCCTTTCATGGTAATCAGGAAACGGCCTAGGAATAAGCGTTTCCCTAGTACAAACTGAACACTCCTGTTTTAACAAGATGCTTAAGTCCTTACTTTGAAGTCGAGTAAACTTGAGTCTCTAATGCATGGAATCGGACGATACTTGAGATAGAGTGAGTTTGATGTATAGAGAGTTGATCCAAAGCTTGATAATCGTAATAAAATGCCTATAGGACAGTCATTAGTAGCCTTTAATTCCCCGTTTTAATCAGATTCGCTGCCATTTAATTGCGGAAACATTGCGGTCCTCGCAATTCTGCCTTTTTATCATTCTGTTTAGCTGTTTTCTTCCTCGATTATTAATTCCATCTCTTGTCCTTTAGGTCTAGCTTTAACTTTAATTTGTTTATGTTATATCCCTCTACACATTCAGCAAAAAGTAGTTAATTAAAAACCAATTTTACCCCATCAAATTCATCCCATCTTTCTTAACATTCACACTTCGCGAATAGCTAAAAATGAGTCTCTGTGGAAAAAACGAATGAAATATACTTACTACTTGCTGTGAGACCATGTATGCTTGCATGTTCTAAGTGCTCTCTCTACCCTTTTGCATATTTATCTTACACATTGAGCACGCAACAAGTTTTTGGCGCCGCTGCCGGGGACTTATTTTAAGTGAAAACGAAGTTGTTAAGTTTGAAAATCAAGTTTATCATTGAGTGAAACTAATCTGTTTCATTTCTTTTGCAGGTGCCATTAAGGTAGTTTATGAGTGAGCGTTCACATAGTAATTTAGAGTTCGATCCTGAACCTGAAAGATCACTTCGAGCTAGGAATAAGGCAAAGAAACGTCTCTTTAAACAACCTCCTATACCTCAACCCACACCTGAAACTAAAGAAATGGGCGATCTAGTTCCAAATCCGGCACAAGCCATTCGCAACCCCATCGAAATAGCGAATGACAAGAATAGTGCCATTCTGTCATATCTAGTACCTATGCCTGGGGAGCTGAACCCCAGCATAATCCGTCCTGAAATCACTGCCCACTCATTCGAGTTAAAACCAGTGATGTTCCAAATGTTGTCCACTGTGGGACAATTCTTTGGAATAGAAAATGAGGACCCCCATAACCACCTTAGGAACTTCCTAGGAGTTAGTGACACATTCCTAATCCCTGGAGTTTCCCAAGAAGCCCTGAGGCTATATCTTTTCCCTTACTCTTTGAGGGACAAAGCCAAAACATGGCTAAATTCTTTACCCTCAGGATCTGTCCGCAATTGGACAGATTTAGCAGAAAAATTCCTAGTCAAATACTTCCCACCTGATAGGAATTCAACCTTTCGTGATGATATCATAAAGTTTAAACAAGCTGATAATGAGTCTCTTCACGAAGCTTGGACTAGATTCAAAGACCTTCTCATTAAATGTCCACACCATGGCATTCCATGGTGTATCCAAATAGAAGTTTTCTTTAAAGGATGCAACCCCAGCACCAGACAAGTCTTAAATTCATCTGCTGGAGGTTCCATGTTGTCCAAGAGTTACAACGAAGCTTATGAGATCTTGGAGAAGATCTCAGCATCTCACTGTAGATGGTCAGACGATCCAGTAGAGCCAACTAGGGCTCAAGACAAGGATGCTCTAAGCGCCATGAGCACCCAAATAAATGCCCTGACCAACTTAGTCAAGCAAATGGCTCAGGCCAATCTCCAAACCAGTGCCAATACCGCCACAGCCATGTCAATGGGCACCCAACCAAGTCAAGGCGAGGCACCAATCTGTGGATTCTGTGGGGAAGGGCACCCTTATGAATACTGCCCTGGGAATCCATCCTCAGTCTGCTATGTAGGAAGTCAGCAGCAGCCTAGGAATAACCCCTACTCCAACACCTATAACCCTGGTTGGAGAAACCACCCTAACCTGTCATGGGGTGGCCAACAAAACACTAACCAAAATCCCAACCAACCAAGGCCGAGTGGAACACCTGGTTTCACTCCCCAACATAACCAGTCAATGTACCAAAAACCTTATAATCAACCTGTAGGATCTTCTGTAGAAAACCTACTCAAGGAATATATAGCTAAGAATGATGCTACTCTTCAGAGCCAGCAAGCTACTCTTAGGAGCCTGGAAAACCAAATAGGCCAATTAGCCAATGAACTTAAAAGTAGGCCCCAAGGTAGACTCCCTGCTGATACCGAGGTACCAAGGAGAGATGGCAAAGAACAAGTTCAAGCCATTGAACTTAGGAGTGGAAGACCATTGGTGAGCATTACAAAGGACACACCAAAGAGAGTAGAGAACACTAAGTCTAGTGCTCCACTGGAACCTCTGCCAAGCCAAGGTCCACCACCAACTAGCACATCAGGAGCCAGGCTAGAGCCAATTGTAGAGGACGTAGAAGAAATTCCAAGGCCTCCACCTATCTTAAGGCGTCCTGACGTGCCTGCATATGTGCCACCACCTCCATACCCTCGAAGGCTTAAGAAGAAACAGGAACAGGAAGTTCATTTTAATAAATTTCTAGAAATACTTAAGCAAGTGCATGTGAATATTCCTTTTGTAGAAGTTTTACAGTCTATGCCTTCATATGTAAAGTTTTTGAAGGACATTATTACTAACAAAAAAATAATTGGTGAGTTTGAAACAGTAAACCTCACCGAGGAGTGTAGTGCCATCCTCCAAAACAAGCTGCCCAAGAAGGAGAAGGATCCTGGTTCCTTCACCCTACCTGTAGAACTTGGAGGCAAGCATGTGGGCAGAGCGCTTTGTGACCTGGGCGCCAGCATAAATCTCATGCCCCTGTCCCTATTCCGCCAGTTGGGAATGGGAGAAGCACGTCCAACTACTGTCACTTTACAACTAGCAGACAGATCCATCGCATATCCAGAAGGTAAGATTGAGGATATTCTAGTTAAAGTTGACAAATTTATTTTCCTTGCAGATTTCATTGTCCTGGACTATGAGGCAGACAAGGAGGTTCCCATCCTGCTAGGTAGACCATTTCTAGCCACAGGTAGGGCACTAATAGACGTGCAAAAAGGTGAGTTAACTATGAGGGTTCATGATGAAGAGGTAAAATTTAGTGTTTACAAAGCTTTAAGGTATCCCTCTGATTCTGAGTCTTGTGCTAGCATTGATGTTGTTGACTCACTAATGGAAGAACAATTAGAGCATGTACTATTAACCAAGCATGCTAACGAATATGTAGGATTAGATGTAGATGATCTAAATGTATCTGACATAATGGATATGCCTGTAGATAGACCTCAGCATGTATGTATGACTATGGACTTAACTGATAGAACTGTAAATCCGTTAAAGCCCTCCATTGAGCATCCACCTGTTTTAGAACTAAAACCACTACCAACTCACCTCAAATACGCATATCTAGGAGATAATGATACGCTGCCTGTAATTATTTCTTCTAAGCTTAGTGAACAGCATGAGGTTGATTTAATTTTACTACTTAAGCAACATAGGAAGGCTATAGCATGGACTATTGCTGATATTCGAGGCATTAGCCCTTCTTATTGCATGCATAAAATCATATTAGAGGAAGAACACACACCTAAGGTAGATCACCAGCGTAGGTTAAACCCCTCTATGAAAGAGGTAGTGAAGAAGGAAATAATAAAGTGGTTAGATGCTGGAGTAATTTTCCCCATAGCTAGTAGCCAGTGGGTGAGCCCCATCCAATGTGTACCTAAAAAGGGGGGAATAACTGTGGTAGTCAATGAGAACAACGAACTGATTCCAACTAGGACTGTCACAGGGTGGAGAGTATGTATGGATTACAGAAAACTGAATAAAGAAACTAAAAAAGACCATTTCCCCCTACCATTCATTGACCAGATGCTAGATAGAATAGCTGGTAGAGCCTACTATTGTTTTTTAGATGGGTACTCGGGCTATAATCAAATTACTATAGACCCTAAGGATCAAGAGAAGACTACCTTCACTTGCCCTTTTGGAACGTTTGCCTTCCGCAGAATGCCTTTTGGCTTATGCAATGCACCGGCAACTTTCCAAAGGTGCATGATGGCAATCTTCTCTGAGTTGGATGAGTCCATAATAGAAATATTCATGGATGACTTCTCAGTCTTTGGGGACTCATTTAAAACCTGTCTAGAGAACCTAGGACAAGTCCTGGCTAGGTGTGAAGAGACCAACCTAGTCCTAAATTGGGAAAAGTGCCATTTTATGGTAGATGAAGGGATTGTCTTAGGACATAGAGTATCAAGGGCAGGTGTAGAAGTGGATAGGGCAAAAATAGAGGTCATAGAGAAGTTGGTAGAGCCCCAGAATGTCAAAGCTATTAGGAGTTTCCTAGGACATGCTGGCTTCTATAGAAGGTTCATCAAGGACTTCTCTAAGATAGCCAAGCCTCTATGTGAGCTTCTAGAGCTAGGTAGGCCATTCATCTTCTCTAAAGAATGTGTAGTAGCTTGGAAAACCCTTAAGGAAGCACTGGTCACAGCACCAATCATAGTAGGACCAAATTGGGATCTCCCATTTGAGATGCTATGTGATGCTAGTGACTATGCTGTAGGAGTCATGTTAGGACAGAAGATTGACAAGCTCACACATCCTGTCTATTATGCTAGCAAGACCTTGAATGAGGCCCAATGTAACTATACAACTACAGAGAAAGAGATGCTTGCTGTAGTATTTGCTTGTGAAAAATTTAGAAACTATATTGTAGGAACTAGGACCATTGTATACACTGACCATTCTGCTTTAAAATATCTGATGAGGAAGGCTGATGCTAAGCCTAGATTGATTAGATGGGTGTTATTGCTGCAGGAATTCGATTTGGACATTCGGGACAAGAAGGGATGTGAAAACGTGGTTGCAGATCACCTGTCTCGATTGCAGCACAATTGCGGAAAAATTGCGGACCCCGCAATTTCTGATGCTTTTATAGATGAACATATCTTTGCTTTGACTCATCGTGAAAACGATGAGGAACCTTGGTTTGCTGACATTGCTAACTTCCGTGCATCACAGGTATTACCAGTGTTCAAGGGAGGACAAGAGAAGAAGAGGTTCCTCCATGAAGCAAGGAAATTCATCTGGGATGACCCCATACTTTACAGGACCTGTGCTGATGGGTTGTTGAGGAAGTGTGTTACAGCTGCTGAAGCGAAGTCTGTGCTGCAGCACTGTCACTCATCTCCTTACGGTGGGCACTTTGGTGGTCAAAGAACAGCTGCTAAGGTATTTCAGAGTGGCTACTACTGGCCAACAATCTTCAAGGACGCCCACAATTATGCCCACAGCTGTGACGAATGCCAAAGGACAGGTAACCTCAGTCGTAAGGATGAGATGCCCCTCACCTACATCTTAGAGTTGGAGCTCTTTGATGTGTGGGGTATTGATTTCATGGGACCATTCCCTCCATCATCAGGTAACCTGTACATTTTAGTAGCAGTAGACTACGTGTCAAAGTGGGTAGAAGCTAAGGCATGTCCTAATAATGATGCTAAAACAGTCACTAACTTCTTGCATAGACACATTTTCACTAGATTTGGGACTCCTCGTGCTATCATTAGTGATGAGGGGTCACATTTCATTAATAAGGCTATGGAGAAATTATTGGCTAAATATAACATTAGACATAGGGTAGCTACTCCCTACCACCCACACTCAAATGGCCAAGCTGAGATTTCCAATAGGGAGATAAAGAACATCCTAGAAAAGGTAGTCAAACCTAATAGGAAAGACTGGTCTTTCAAGCTGGAGGATGCACTTTGGGCTTACAGAACAGCATATAAGACACCTCTAGGAATGTCTCCCTATAGGTTGGTGTATGGCAAGGCTTGCCACTTGCCACTTGAGTTGGAAAACAAGGCATTTTGGGCCATGAAAGAATTAAATTTTTGTGTGAAGGATGCAGGGACATTAAGATCTTTACAGCTACATGAACTTGATGAGCTTAGGCACATGGCCTATGAGAATGCCAAGATGTACAAAGAAAAGACAAAAATATGGCATGACAGTAGACTCAGGATCAAAGACTTTAAAAAGGGCCAACTTGTATTATTATTTAACTCACGATTAAAGCTATTTCCAGGCAAATTAAAGTCTAGATGGTCAGGTCCATTTATTATTACTAATGTCTTTGTTCATGGTGCCATAGAGATTAAAAACTTGCAGCAAGGACAGCCATTTATGGTCAATGGTGCTAGGTTGAAGCACTACTATGAGGAGGGGGATGTGAAGACTCTCTCGGCCTTCCTCCTACGTGAAGCATGAAGTTAGAAACGAGAGAGAACGAGTGGTTACTGTGCTCGTTTAGTCAAGGCCAATGCCTTAGTTTATTTTTTCTGTTTTTTCGATGATCGTTTGTATGTTTTGTGAGGTATTTTTAATTGCGTAGTTAATGTTTGTTTTATTTGTTTTTGTAGGGAATCGAAAGAGGGGATCAAGGGGAGTAAATCCCACTTTAAAAATCAAGAAACGGTTGAGCCAAATGAAAGATACGGGCGATCAAAGTTTGGATTTGTTATGAAATATTGTCCCTAGAATTGCGCAAAAATTGCTGGATCCGCAAAAAGAGCCGTTGGGATTTTTCCGTTGCTTTTATAGCCGTTAGAAGGCGCCCGATTGATACGATCCTCTCATTCTTTGCTCTCCAAGATTTCTGCGATTCTCTCCACCTTTGATCTCTCTCTCCAAACCTCCAAGATTCGACAATGGTTTCCACTAGGGCTGAGAGATCCGCCGCCAAGAAGAAGGCCGACGACGCAGCTGAAGCGGCTGCAAGGGAAGCGCTTCTCGCCCTTGCTGATGAGGGTGCTGTACGCACTGGCCGTCTCTCCAAGCTTCCTATTCGTAGGAAGAAGTGGAGGGTGGTCACTGAGATCCCTGCTGGGCCATCTGAGCCAGTGGGCACGCCAAAGAAGCGCCGGTGGACTGTCAAGACTGCCGCCGAACGAACCATCGCCAAGACTCCCTCTGTGGAGAGTCAAGAACCTGATCGTGCATCTCACGAGTCAGCAAAGGAAGGTTCGTCGCCGTCTGTGTCACCTGTGCGCAGCCCTCTCCCATCTGAACCGGTGCAAAGCACAGAATCATCACCGCCTGCGCAGCGCGCCGAGTCATCTCCAGCGCTTCAGAGTTCTGATCTACCACCTGCGGCTGTGCAGAGTCCTGAACTGCCGTCTTCGCCATGGAGTTCTGCACATACACCATCAGCAGAGCACAACTCTCCACGGCCTGATCCTGAATTCCCTTATGGGGATTATCAGGAGTCCACGCAAGGCAGTGGAGATGCTGGGGAAGAAGAAGTCTTCTCTCCTATGAGGGAAGACAGCCCTGATGTTCCTGCACAGCAGGACGATTCTATAGAAGAAACGTTGGGGGCTTGCCTCCAACAGATCAACATGGAGAAAGAGAAGAAGAAGGCCAAGAAGGAGGCCAAGAAAGCCAAGAAACTGAAGAAAAAGAAGGCCAAGCGAGTGCCTTCAGCAGACAAAGACAGTACTGAGCCTTCGCTCAAACGCCTCAAGGTGGAGGCTGCTGAATCTTCCAAACCAGCCGATAAGGGGAAGGCTAAACTCTACCCTGAAGATGAACCTCCGTCAGTGAGGTATGTCTCGTCTGATGCTGAATCCAGGGGCGTGGAGCTGAGGAAAAGGGACCTGTTGCACGAGAAGGGGTTCCTTGATCGACTTGCTGACCTGCCGCAGTTCTTGCGCGCAGGGGTGATCAACCATGGCTGGGAGGAATTCTGCCGACCTCCCAATCCAGCATACACGAGCATGGTGTATGACTTTTATGCTAACGTGCTCAGCCCTGAGGATGGCCTATCTGTGGTCAGAGGGGTGGAGGTTGATTTCTCAGCCAAAGCCATTAATGAAGCATTTGGTCTAAGGGGCCAGCCTCACACAGATTATGCACGGATAGTTGATGAGCCGACCGAGGCTGTGCTGGAAGAAGCCATCCGCACCATTGGCCAGCCTGAGGCCTCCTGGACAGTCTCACGCAATGGGCGGCACACGCTCATGAGTGCCAACCTCACGGCTAAGGCAGCTGTGTGGTTTTCATTCGTAAGAAGAAGACTCTCCCCAGTGACTCATGAGACTACAATTAACCAGAGCCGTTCGCTGCTGGTTTATGCTATAATGAGAGGTCTCACGATCAACGTGGGAGAAGTCATCACTGCTGCCATAGCTGAGTGTGCAAAAAAGGGTAAGGGGCCGTTATTTTTCCCCAACATCATAACAAAGTTATGCTTGCTTGCAGGAGTTCCCACCGAGCGCTTGGAGCAGCAGCTGCCCTACACAGGCCATCTGGAGTTGCCTGCACATCTAAGGCTGAGAAGAAAGGGCAACATGGAATTTGAGTTGGATAGGCTGGCGGCTGAACAGTCCCTATCCATGGCCTGCTTGATGGACATGCAGAGGAGAATGGCTCAATGGGCCAACTATGCGCAGGCGAGGGACAGAGAAGTTGCAGACCAGTTGGGGTGCATCTTCCCAGACTTCCCCACCAACCTCCTAACTCCATGGGTGCCCCCAAGACCAAGGCGACCAGATGAGGATGATGAGAATTGAGTGCTGGTTTGAAGAGCACTAGAGGGAGTATTACTGATCCCTTCAGAAACAAAAGACAATTTTCCTGCTTTTTGATAGAATAATGTATAATATGCTGTTTTGGATTCAGTTTTTGATCTGTTTTTAATGTTTAGTTTTATGCTTTTTCTTTTGCTTAGTCTAGTTTGATGTTAGCTGAATAGATAGGATAGTTTAGTTTTATTTTTAGGATGCATGAGTAACGGGAAAAAACATGCTAGGGGCCTGAGTTAATGTTATATCTGCCCGGATTGGATTGCGAAATAATTGCGGTTCCCGCAATTTTTGTGACTGATAGCATGTTTTGGACTGTCTGTTTAGTTAGGCTGTGATCTGTTAAATTCTATCTTTTGCTGCTAGCATGACTACCTTATATAGCTGATCTTGAAGCATGCTGGATGAGTGTCATAGGACACCTTTTGATAGTTTAAATTTGCCTCTGAATAGTGCTCAGCATGCATAAACCATAAGTCCTGAAACCTGTCTGTTATGTTCAAATTTTCTGCTGCTGGAATAGTTGCTTCTAGAATGTTTTGCCTATGCCTAGGATGTTTAGATTCTCTTTGTTTTACTTTAGACTAGATGCTTCTAGGATAAGTTTGGGGGTGTGCCACCTCAAACACTCATTGGGGACAATGAGTAGTTGAAGTTTGGGGGAGGCCACCCTAGGCCTAGGAACATTCCTCTCTTCCTTAGGACATAAGCATTCTTCTTCTCCTAAAAAATTTTTTGTGATAAATAGAAAAAGTGAAAAATAGAATAAAGAGGGGAGTCTTTCTCAAGTTGCTGAGTAATCAGTGCCAAGTGTGTAAACCATAAGTGGCATTGCATCAAAAGGCAAACCAAGGGGAGACTCCACCTAAGAAAAAGAAAAAGGAGAAATAGGGGAAGAAGAATGTATGCTTGGGAGTTATAATCTTGTGGCTTAGATGTCCTATGAAAAAAGAACTCTGATCCTTAATGAGCTAAGCACAAGGTTGTAGCTTTTAGGTTTGTCTAGGGAGATGAATGTATATCCAATGTAGTGATGCCAGGGTTTAGGTTGTTCTCTAAAAGTACCACTGTCACCGTTAAAACTAAGACTGGCATGACTCTAAGGAATCCTAGACACATTAAAAATAAGCTAGAAGCATGTACTGAGTCTAGAGTAAAGCTTGGTAGAATTTGAAACCTTAGGGATAATAGCATGATATCATACAAGTAGTTAGATCAGTAGTAGGGGGTTAACAAAAGCAGTGGGTATAGTAGGCAGGTGAAGTCAGAAGAAGCTAGACAAGAGGTTAGTTCTAAACTTGGAAGTGTGTCACAGGACAGCATTGCTATAGACAAGAATATAAGGGAGTTAGTGAGTAGTTAAAGAAGAAGAAACAGCAGCCTAGGTAAGTCCTTAGTATGCTTGAGGACAAGCAAAGCCTTAAGTTTGGGGGTGTGTTAAGTCTCTGAAAGTGACTTATTTAGGACCCATTTAGCTTAAGAAGATGTACACATTTAGGTGTTTTTGTTAGCAATTAGCTTAAACCTATGCTTTAATATGAGAATTAGAAGAAGGTAGCTAATATAGGACTTGTGTACAATAGGTAGAAAAAGGGTTGAAAACCGAAGAAAAGAATGAAAAAATAACCATTGCAAATGAATTGCGGAATAATTGCGGTGACCGCAATTATTCAAGTTAAAACCGTAAGTTGGCTGTTCATTTTCTGTTTAGATCCGACTTTTCAGGGATTCGTTCTTTCTCCTCCATCCATTCTGATATATGACGTTGAAGGTTGATGGTTCTCCTTGGCCCAAACGCACCTGCAAACTACTATAAAAGGGGGTCAAAGTCGGAGGTTCAGTCATCAGTTCGAAGTGCAGAAGTCTTCTCGCAGTCCACCATTTCTCTCTAAATTCCTTTGCCGTCTGTTGGAGTGAGGTTCTCAGCTTTTGGAGTCGATAATCTGATAGGAAGGAGAGAAGATTCTTCTTCTCTCTCGATTGGATTCATCCAAGCACAGCTGAATTCTCATCACCATCATTCGAGGCGACTGCCACGAAGTGCTCAGCAAGCCTTTACTGTTTTCTGTTCTTTTCTTCTCAATTCCATTTCTGTTCACTGTTGTTCTTAGTTTAACATTTCAAGTACTGCATTTCGTTGTTGTCTGTCCTGGATTCAGTTCTTTTAAAGCTTTCCTTTGTCATTCAAACACTTAAAGTAATCGAAGTTCAATTCTGCAACTTACAGTTCCCATCTTGTTCTGCTACGGTTTTGGCTTACTATTTTATACACATTTCTCTTCTAAGCATGTCTATCTTATCTACCATTTCTGCTCTTTACATATCCATGAGTAACTAAAATCATTTAGGGGCATGCTAATGACAGAACTATAGGCTAAAAAACGTGAGTCAAGTAGGCAGATCAACACTCGAACATTGATTGTATGTAAGCTTCATCCCACGGGCAATTTCGATTGGCCATCCATTTTGTCCAAAGAACTCCTAACCTCTGGAAGGAGTAAGAGTTCAGAGTCATATAATCATGCTAGCCTTTCATGGTAATCAGGAAACGGCCTAGGAATAGGCGTTTCCCTAGTACAAACTGAACACTCCTGTTTTAACAAGATGCTTAAGTCCTTACTTTGAAGTCGAGTAAACTTGAGTCTCTAATGCATGGAATCGGACGATACTTGAGATAGAGTGAGTTTGATGTATAGAGAGTTGATCCAAAGCTTGATAATCGTAATAAAATGCCTATAGGACAGTCATTAGTAGCCTTTAATTCCCCGTTTTAATCAGATTCGCTGCCATTTAATTGCGGAAACATTGCGGTCCTCGCAATTCTGCCTTTTTATCATTCTGTTTAGCTGTTTTCTTCCTCGATTATTAATTCCATCTCTTGTCCTTTAGGTCTAGCTTTAACTTTAATTTGTTTATGTTATATCCCTCTACACATTCAGCAAAAAGTAGTTAATTAAAAACCAATTTTACCCCATCAAATTCATCCCATCTTTCTTAACATTCACACTTCGCGAATAGCTAAAAATGAGTCTCTGTGGAAAAAACGAATGAAATATACTTACTACTTGCTGTGAGACCATGTATGCTTGCATGTTCTAAGTGCTCTCTCTACCCTTTTGCATATTTATCTTACACATTGAGCACGCAACAGCAACCAACTAGCAGCAATTCGGTATTCGGGGATAAGGCCAAGTGCACAGCGTGGCTCAGAGCCACGAGATGACTGAAATGAGGGCCCAGGTGGCCGAGATAGGCAGTATGTTAAAGAAAATCGTTGGAGGACACCGTGAGGATGCGGAGGTCAACGCGATCGGGGGGTATGCTTCCAATCCAAGGAAGTACGACCCATATGCAAACACTTACAACCCCGGTTGGCGCGACCATCCTAATTTCAGCTATGGGAATAGGGAAGGACAAACTCGTTTCCAAGGCCAGTCTCAGGATAGGCCTAATTCTTCCACCCAGGCTCAAGCCTCGAGCTCCTCCAGCTCGCTTGAAGAGATGGTAAGGACCATCGTGACTAGCACCAGCCAGTTTCAGAAAGAGGCTCGAGAAGAGCTTAATTCTCACAAGGCAGAGCTGCAGAATTTGAACAAGCAGCTGACACAGATGGCGGTGTCTATTAGTAAGATGCAGAGCAAGAGCTCGGGGAAGCTTCCTTCCCAAACTACAGTAAACTCGTGTGAAAACGTGAGTGTCATTCAGCTGCTCAGTGGGAAGTCACTTTCCACCAGAGTTGCGAAGGAAGCCACGGACAGCCTGAACAAGTCCGCCCCGACTGCTCCCGAGACTCAGAATGAGAAAAAAGATGAGAAGGTTAGTGTACCTGAGGATGTTGCCAGAGCACCATTCCCGAGTAGGCTTGCGAAGCCTACTTTGGAATCTGATGATGAGGAGGTCCTGCGAACCTTCCAAAAGGTGATGGTAAATATCCCGCTCCTAGAGGCAGTCAGTCAAGTGCCCAAGTACGCAAAATTTCTAAGGAGCTGGTGCACTACGAAAAGGAAGTCCAGAGGGACTGAGAAAAAGAAGGAAAACGTCTCTGCCATACTCCCAGGTACGTTGCCTGCAAAGTGCAACGATCCAGGTACTTTTACTATCCCTTGCACCATAGGTAGTAAAGTTGTTCATAATGCCATGTTAGACCTAGGAGCCTCTGTTAATGTTATGTCTTATGCATTGTATCGTGAACTGAATTTAAATGAAATGCATGAATGTAATGTTTCTGTTCAGTTGGCTAATGGGTCGAGCATCTGTCCTAGGGGGAAGGTAGAGGATGTTTTAGTGAGAGTTGGGAATATGACGTTTCCCGCTGATTTCCTTGTTTTAGATATGAATGAAAACTCATCGCATGCTTCGTCCTCCATGTTGTTAGGACGTCCCTTTCTTAAGACCGCTAGGGTCAAAATTGATGTGTATAAGGGCGTTGTTTCTTTGGAGTTTGATGATATTTTGCATGAGTTCTCTTTGTTTGGAAAATCTGCTGGAAACGTGTCTGTTTGTGAGCATGATGA
Organism: Herpetospermum pedunculosum; assembly: GCA_028017165.1. Taxonomy (NCBI): domain Eukaryota; kingdom Viridiplantae; phylum Streptophyta; class Magnoliopsida; order Cucurbitales; family Cucurbitaceae; genus Herpetospermum; species Herpetospermum pedunculosum. Next base: position 19,950,560 of record CM051527.1, on the reverse strand, counting down.
GAATGGGAGTCTACCCTCGCGCTTGAGGGATGGTTCCCATGTCTCAGTTAAAATTTCTGATTTAAATATGTGTGATGATGATGCTGATTTTTGCACTAACAATTCTTATATTCACGTGCCCGAGGCACGAAGAGTGCAAAATATTTTTCAGGTGGATGGCAGGAAAGGTGTGGCCAAGGACAAGTCTGGATCGTCCCCCGCACCTACAGACTATGGATGAGTCTGTTGAGAGAATACAGTCGAGCAACCGACTTTAAAAATTCTGCGCTTCTCGGAGGCACCCGAGCGATGGACTGTTTTTATGCTTTAGTTTAGTTTTATTGCTTTTTAGATTAATTTAGTATTAATTGGCTTGCTGTTTTTTTTTTTAGGAATCGAGGAAGAGAAGACAATTTTGGGCTCTGATGCGTTTGTGCGCCGCTTCCTCGCCCTCGCCAACTTCACCAAGAGTCAGGGAAGTGTATTTCTTCTTCCCTTTTACTTCGTTGTATCTGACTGGTTGGCATTGAGGACAATGCCAAATTTTGAAGTTGGGGGTGGAGTAGTCCGACGGATGTGCATGTGTAGTTTGTTGAGAAGTGTTGCAAAGATATTGAAGTGCTTGGGACTCTGTTTATTGTTTTCTGACTGTGATAGCCTAGGAAATACATGTTGGAAATCTGAGCATGTTCGTAATCGAGTTTTTGCATGAGTTTTGTGTTTATTAGGTTCATGTCAAAAATTTTAAAAAAATTTCTTTTGCTCTCTTGCACTTATCGCGCACTTAGCAACTCTCCCTAGATTCCGTAAGCTTGGTTTATCGCATGTTTAGCTAATTCTCGTTGTCACCCCGAAAGGCACCCTTAGGTAGCTTGTTGCATGAGAGTTAGTGGTTAGTTAATTGAGAAAGCATGTGCTTAGCCTAATATAAAAAAAATAGAAAAGCATGTTTGGTAGAAAATTCCTCTCGAGGCGCTCCTCCTTCTAATTAGCGCTTAAAAAGAAGTGAGCGTCAGTCCTTAAAAACGTGAAGCTTTGGCCAAAGTTTGACGTGTTAGGAAGCTCGAGTAGGAAAGAAAAAGAAACAAAAAGTTGGTTCAAAGAACCCAAATAAAAGAGTACAAAGTACTTTTGAAAAGAAAGAAAAAGAATGAGAAAATAATTAGGTCTCTTAATTTGCTTCTCTCTCTCGTGTAAGTCAAGTGTAGCTGTTCTTAAACGCTAGAAGTAGGGGGAAAATGGGATGTGCGTTGCATGTAGGTTTTCCAGGTTTACGTGAGTTTAGGAGTGGTTTGCTAGCACACACACACGTTAGGTGGCAAGAGTTAATTTTTGATATGTCCTAGTTAATGCATGAACAAAATGCTTCCATGATTATGCTCGCGTTTAAATTTCAATATGCATGGAGGTTTGAGTTAGAATGCATTTAAGCGCGTCCTTAGAGTCAATGTCTTTGTAATGCTTGCTCGAGGACTAGCAATGTTTAAGTTGGGGGTGTTTGATAACTCCATTTTGGAGCTATTAAATACGTCCTAATTATAGCTAAAGTCCGCTTTCAATTGATTAAATATATCTCTTTTGTAGGAGAAAAGCGGAAAAGAGCTCGTGCGTCCGTTGGGCATGTTCGAGAGCTTAAAGTAGAGTTTTAGCGCCCCGGGAATGCATCGGGAAGAGGGGAACTTGTTCCGTGAAGAAACGGGCCAAAACTGCCTTGGAGAGGCAAAGCTTCAGCCCTAAACCCGAGAGCCAGCGTCGAGCTATAGCGTCGAGACGCTGGCTCGACGCTGGAAAAACCCGAGAGCAAGCGTCGAGTGATAGCGTCGAGACGCTAGCTCGACGCTGCCCTGGCGTCGAGACCCTGCTTGGCGTCGAGACGCTCCGGAGGAGGCGCGCGCAGAAATTTCATCGGGGCAGCGTCGCGACGCTGGCCTTGCGTCGCGACGCCATCGCGAGCGCGCGCGCGGATTACTTAGGGCACAGCGTCGAGACGCTGGCCTAGCGTCTCGACGCTACGACGATTACAGCAGCTAAAAGACGATTTTCTGCACATTTTTTGGAGAGCTCCATCTTCTTCATCTCTCTACGGTTTTAGGCGATTTTAGTCTTCTTCTTTCCCATTTTCTCTCTATATTCCGTGGAGCTCCGCCATTTTTGGCATGCTTGTGAGCTCCACTCTCCATTGTAATAGGTAGATGAACTCTTCCATGGTCGTTGGTGGAGCGGGATTGACGAACCGCGCCATGAGCGGCTAAGGTAAGGGTTACGGTTTGGGATTTGTTTAGGGGAATTTTGTTAGACGTTTTTGACTTTGATAGTCTGATTTTTATGCATATTGGTTCTGTTTATTAGCATCTATTTACCTTGCTTAATCCAACGCGCATGCTAAAATACGTTGATTGACACTCGGGTAGTTTTGCATGTTGTGTATGTTAAAGAGTAGCGATGCCGTGCCTCTCACTGCTCGACTAAGTAACACAGGTAGATAGAACTAAATCGAAGTATCGGGTCGGGTTGGATAATTGTTGATTGCATACGGCGTTTGCGGGCAATCTACTAGCAATTAGAATTCACGCTCGAATGTTCGTCGCGGTTAGCTAGTGACTGTCTAAATTCATCTTAGGACTGATCATCTTAATGTGAGCTTAGATAACGTATAATTAGAACTGTGTGGTCTAATTAAAATCCATGGAGTCGGCTACTTTGGGGCTTCTCTAGTAGTCGTCCGCGTGCTCAATAAATTGTATTCCATGTTATTAGCATTAAATGATAAGTTGAATTTGTCTAACAATTGATCCCGAGACTCCCCAAACCGTGCACACGTTCTCTACATATTATTCTTCTTCCGTTAGCTTTCATCATTATTTCTCTTGCATGACTAAAACCCCCCGTTACCAATTAATCAATTAAATCCCAATTTCACTAATAAATTCAACCTTCCTATTCCTTGGATCGACCCTGTTACCACTGGCTGCAAAGCCTTGGTCATAGGCTTTATAAATCGTATTTTGGCAAGCCTCGACAGCTTGAGATTAAGTGGATATTCAAAAATCCGCCCACCAATTAGCTCCAATAGATATTAAGATTTGTGTTTCTAACTTAACAAACTTCGTTTTCACTAAACTAAATCCCCGGCAGCGGCGCCAAAAACTTGTTGCGTGCTCAATGTGTTAAAATAAGTAAGCAATAAGAGAGAGAGAGCACTCAGAACATGCAAGCATACATGATCTTATAGCAAGTAGTAAGTATTTTTTCATTCGTTTTCCCACAGAGATTTATTATGAGCTACTCGTGAAGTGTATTGTTAAGAAAGAATGGGTGGATTTGAGGAAGTAGAATTGGTTTTAAGGTGTCTAATTTCTAAGGAATATGTAAAGGGTAGCAACATAAATAAGTGCAAGTCAAAGATAAACTCAAATGAAAAGAGAAGAGATTAATAAACGAAGAGGAAATTAGCTAAACAGAATTTAAAACTTAGCAGAATTGCGGAAACAGCAATTCTACCGCAATGTTACTAACAGCGAAAGTGTGTAAAATGGAGAAACAAGGGCTACTAACGACTCCTCTATAGGCATTTTCATACGATTCTCAAGCATTGGATCAACTCACTATGCATCAAACTAACTCAATCTCATGTATCTTCCGATTTCATGCATTAGATTCTTTAGTTTACTCATGTCCAAGTAAGGTCTTAAGCATCTTGTTAAAGCAGAAAGTTATGGTTTGTACTAGGAAAACGCCTATTCCTAGGTCGTTTTCTGGTTACCTTGAAAGGCTAGTATGAGTGTATGACTCTGAACTCTTACTCCTTCCAGAGGTTAGGAGTTCTTTGGACAAAATGGATGGCCAATCGAAATTGCCCGTGGGATGAAGCTTACATACAATCAATGCTTCGAGAGCTATCCTACATGCTTGGTTCACGTTTTTTAGCCTATAGTATTGTCATTAGCTTGCCCCTATGTGTCTTAGCTACTCATGGATATAGACAGAACAGAAATACGAGATGAAGTAGACATGCTTAGAAGGAATTTAAAGACAAACAACAAGGGAAAAACAGTAAGGCAACAAAGACAAGAAACTGTGAAATAATGAATTTTGCTTTGATTACTTGATTGTTTGAATGAACAAAGGGAAACTTAAAATAAATAACATAAAGACAGAAAGCAACGAAATGAAATGAACTAGCCACTAGAAAAGAAACAACAACTAAACAGAGCTGGAAATTTAGAAATAAAAGACAGAAAGCAGGTAATTGAGCTTAAACGCCTCGTCGCAACCCCCTCGGCTGAAGAGAGAGAAAGGATAGCCTTGCTTGGATGAATCCAATCGGGAGTCCTATCAGATTGTCGATTCCAACAGCTGAACCTCTCACACCAACAGACGGAGAAGAAAAGCAGGAGAAAAGATGGAGCTGCGAAGAGACTTCTACGCTTTCGGATGGATATCAAACCCTCTACTTTGACCCCCTTTTATAGTATTCTGCAGGTGCGTTTGGGCCAAGGAGAACCATCCATCCTCAACGTCGTACTTCAAAATGGATGGAGGAGAAAGAACGAATCCCTGAAATAACGGAATATAACAGAAAAAGATCAGCCAACTTACGGATTTCACTTAAAACATTGTTGTTTTAGCAATGTTTCCGCAATGCTACCGCAATGCGCATTTTTCCTTCTTTTAACTTCGGTTTTCATTCCGTTTCTTTCCTCTTGCACACAAGTCCTAATTTAGCTACCTTCTTCTAATTCTCATATATAAGCATAGGTTTAAGCTAAATCCTATCAAAAACACCTAAGAGTGTACATCTTTCTAAGATAATTAAGTCCTAAAAAGGTCACTTTTGGAGACGTAACAGCCACCATCGCCATTTCCTAGACGGCTGAGGAAGAAACAAGAACAAGAAGCCCATTTCCATAAATTTTTGGAAATCTTGAAGCAAGTTCATGTTAACATTCCTTTTGTGGAAGTTTTGCAGTCCATGCCAACATATGTAAAGTTTTTAAAGGACATCATAACTAATAAGAAAGTCATTGGGGAGTTTGAAACTGTCAATCTCACTGAAAAGTGCAGTGTCATACTCCAGAACAAGCTGCCAAAGAAAGAGAAGGATCCTGGTTCCTTCACTTTGCTAGTGGAATTAGGAGGCAGAAATGTGGGCAGAGCTTTATGTGATCTGGGAGCCAGTATAAACCTCATGCCCTTGTCATTATTCCAATAGCTTGGAATAGGAGAGGCACGTCAAACAACAGTCACCTTGCAACTTGCAGACAGATCCATCTCATACCCTGAAGGTAAAATTGAGGATATTCTAATCAAGGTTGACACATTTATTTTTCTTGCAGATTTTATTATTCTGGACTACGAGGCAGACAAAGAGGTGTCAATCATCTTAGGCAGACCCTTCTTAGCCACAGGTATGGCCCTGATTGATGTTCAAAAAGGTGAACTTACCATGCGAGTCCGTGATGAAAAGGCGAAGTTTAGTGTTTTTAAGGCTTTAAGGTACCCTTCTGACCTTGAACACTATGCTACTGTAGATATATTAGACTCATTAATTGAAGACGAACTTGAGCATGAATTATTAGTCAAGCATGCTACTGATTATGCGCAAATTGATTTGAATGATTTAAATATTGCTGAAATCATGGGTGTATCTGTGAACAACCTTCAGCATGTATGCATGACCAATGAACTATTTGAAAGATCCACAACTCCTATGATGCCATCAATTGAACAACCACCTTTGTTACAATTAAAACCACTGCCACAACACCTGAAATATGCATATCTAGGATAGAAAGACACATTATTGCCTGTCATTATTTCGTCCAAATTGAATGACCAACATGAAAATGCGTTAATTTTGCTGCTTAAGCAACATAGAAAAGCAATAGGGTGGACGATTGCTGACATTAGGGGCATAAGTCCTTCTTATTGCATACATAAGACACTGTTAGAGGAAGGACACACACCTAGAATAGAACATCAACGTAGGTTGAACCCCTCCATGAAGGAGGTAGTTAAAAAAAAATTATTAAGTGGTTAGATGCAGGTGTGATCTTCCCAATATCTAATAGTCAGTGGGTCAGTCCTATCCAATGTGTACCAAAAAAGGGTGGTATGACAGTCGTAGTTAATGAAAATAATGAATTAATACCCACTCGAACCGTTACGGGATGGAGAGTGTGTATGGACTACCGAAAACTCAATAAAGAAACAAAAAAAGACCATTTCCCCTTACCTTTTATCCACCAAATGCTAGATAGATTAGCTGGCCAAGCCTTCAATTGCTTTTTAGATGGCTACTCAGGGTACAATCAAATCACCATAGACCCTAAGGACCAAGAGAAGACAACATTTACATGTCCATTTGGTACGTTTGCTTTTCGCAGAATGCCATTCGACCTATGCAATGCACCAGCAACGTTCCAACGATGTATGTTGGCAATCTTCTTTGATCTAGATGAGTCCATAGTAGAAATATTCATGGACGATTTTCCAATGTTTGGTGACTCCTTTAACCATTGTTTAGCCAATCTAGGACAAGTTCTCACTAGGTGTGAGGAGATCAATCTAGTTTTCAATTGGGAAAAATGCCACTTCATGGTGGAAGAAGGCATAGTACTAGGACATAGAGTGTCCAAAGCAGGAATAGAGGTCGATAGGGCCAAAATAGAAGTCATAGAGAAGTTAGTTGAACCTAAGAATATAAAAGTCATAAGAAGTTTCTTAGGACACGCGGGGTTCTATAGAAGATTCATAAAAAACTTTTCAAAAATCTCCAAACCCCTCTGTGAGCTGCTAGAGCTAAATAAAACTTTTATCTTTTCAACGGAATGTTTGTTAGCTTGGACTAAGCTTAAAACTGCCCTAGTAGAAGCTCCAATCATAATCGGTCCGAATTGGGATATGCCTTTTGAATTGATGTGTGATGCAAGTGATTATGCAATTGGAGCCATGCTTGGCCAGAAGAGAGATAAATTAACACACCCTATTTATTATGCAAGTAAAACATTAAATGAAGCTCAATGTAACTACACTACTACTGGAAAGGAAATGTTGTTCGTAGTGTTTGCATGTGAGAAATTCAGAGCCTATATTGTAGGAAACAAAACAATTGTATACACTGATCATTCTGCAATAAAGTACTTAATGAGAAAGGTTGATGCCAAGCCTCGGCTAATTAGATGCGTGCTACTCTTGCAGGAGTTTGATTTGGAAATACGAGACAAAAAGGGATGTGAAAACGTGGTTGTTGACCACTTATCAAGATTGCAGAGTCATTGCGAATCTATTGCGAAGCCCGCAATGATGGATTCTTTTATTGATGAACATGTTTTTGTTTTAGTACATTGTAATGATAATGTTGAACCATGGTTTGCTGACATTGCGAATTTTCTTGCCTCACAGGTGTTACCTGAATTCAATAAAGGGCAAGACAAGAAGAAGTTCTTGAACGAGGCTAAAAAGTACATTCAGGATGATCCAACCCTCTACAAGTGTTGTGCGGACGGATTGCTAAGGAAATGTGTGTCAGCTGCTGAAGCATGATCCATCCTGCAACATTGCCATACTGCCCCGTATGGAGGGCACTTTGGTGGTCAAAGGACTGCTGCGAAGGTATTTCAGAGTGGCTATTTTTGGCCAACAATCTTCAAGGACGCACATGACTACGCACACAATTGCAATGAATGCCAACGTACAGGTAACCTCAGTAGGAAGGATGAGATGCCTCTGACATACATCTTAGAGTTAGAACTCTTTGACGTATGGGGTATTGACTTCATGGTTCCATTCCCACCATCTGCCGGTAATCTATATATTTTAGTAGCTGTAGACTATGTCTCAAAATGGGTTGAGGCAATTGCATGTCCTTTGAATGATGCTAAAACTGTTATTAAATTTCTTAATAGACATATTTTCACACGCTTTGGCACTCCTCGTGCCATCATAAGTGATGAGGGAACACATTTCATAAACAAATCTATGAAGAAGGTATTAGCTAAGTATAATGTTAAGCATAGGGTGGTGTTACGTCTCCAAAAGTGATCTTTTTAGGACTTATTTATCTTAGAAAGAGGTGCACTCTTAGGTGTTTTTGAGAGGATTTAGCTTAAACCTATGCTTATATATGAGAATTAGAAGAAGGTAGCTAAATTAGGACTTGTGTGCAAAAGGAAAGAAAAGGATTGAAAACCGAAGTAAAAGAGTGAAAAATATGCATTGCGGCAGCATTGCGGAAACATTGCTAAAACAACAATGTTTTAAGTGAAATCCGTAAGTTGGCTGATCTTTTTCTTTTATATTCCTTTATTTCAGGGATTCTTTCTTTCTCCTCCATCCATTTTGAAGTACGACGTTGAGGATGGATGGTTCTCCTTGGCCCAAACGCACCTGCAGATTACTATAAAAGGGGGTCAAAGTAGAGGGTTTGATCATCATCCGAAAGCGTAGAAGTCTTCTCGCAGCTCCATCTTTTCTCCTGTTTTTCTTTGCCGTCTGTTGGTTTGCGAGGTTTAGCTGTTGGAGTTGACAATCTGATAGGAAGGAGAGAAGATTCATCTTCTCTCCCGATTGGATTCATCCAAGCAAGGCTGATCTTTCTCATCCTTCAGCCGAGGCAGTTGCGACGAGGCGTTCAAGCTCAATTACCTGCTTTCTGTCTTTTATTTCTAATTTCCAGCTCTGTTTAGTTGTTGTTTCTTTTCTAGTGGCTAGTTCATTTCATTTCGTTGCTTTCTGTCTTTATGTTATTTACTTTAAGCTTCCCTTTGTTCATTCAAACAATCAAGTAATCAAAGCACAATTCTTCATTTCACAGTTTCCTCTCTTTGCTGCTATTGTTTTTTCTTGGTTGTTTGTCTTTAAATTTCTTCTAAGCATGTCTACTTCATCTCTTACTTCTGTCCTGTCTATATCCATGAGTAGCTAAGTCACATAGGGGCATGCTAATGACAATACTATAGGCTAAAAAACGTGAACCAAGCATGTAGGATAGCTCTCGAAGCATTGATTGTATGTAAGCTTCATCCCACGGGCAATTTCGATTGGCCATCCATTTTGTCCAAAGAACTCCTAACCTCTGGAAGGAGTAAGAGTTCAGAGTCATACACTCATGCTAGCCTTTCAAGGTAGCCAGAAAACGACCTAGGAATAGGCGTTTTCCTAGTACAAACCATAACTTTTTTCTTTAACAAGATGCTTAAGACCTTACTTGGACATGAGTAAACTAAAGAATCTAATGCATGAAATCGGAAGATACATGAGATTGAGTGAGTTTGATGCATAGTGAGTTGATCCAATGCTTGAGAATCGTGAGAAAATGCCTATAGAGGAGTCGTTAGTAGCCCTTGTTTCTCCATTTTACACACTTTCGCTGTTAGTAAAATTGCGGTAGAATTGCTGTTTCCGCAATTCTGCTAAGTTTAGAATTCTGTTTAGCTAATTTCCTCTTCGTTTATTAATCTCTTCTCTTTTCATTTGAGTTTATCTTTGACTTGCACTTGTTTATGTTGCTACCCTTTACATATTCCTTAGAAATTAGACAACTTAAAACCAATTCTACCTCCTCAAATCCACCCATTCTTTCTTAACAATACACTTCACGAGTAGCTCATAATAAATCTCTGTGGGAAAACGAATGAAAAAATACTTACTACTTGCTATAAGATCATGTATGCTTGCATGTTCTGAGTGCTCTCTCTCTCTTATTGCTTATTTATTTTAACACATTGAGCACGCAACAAGTTTTTGGCGCCGCTGCCGGGGATTTATTTTAGTGAAAACGAAGTTTGTTAAGTTTGAAACACCAAGTTTATTGTCTTTTGTAGCTGATCTATTTTCATTTCTTTTGCAGGTACCATTGGGGTAGTTTATGAATGAGCCTTCAAGTAGTGATCTAGAGTTCAACCCTGAGCCTGAGAGATTATTTAAGGCTAGAAATAGAGCCAAGAAACGTCTATTTAAACAACCCCCTTTACCTCAAATAATTGCTGAAACCGCAGAGTCTCCGCAATCCTCTCAAGAAGAAATGGATAGATTAGTTCCCAATCCGGTGCCTGTCACTCGCAATCCCATCGAAATAGCGAATGATAAGGATAGCGCCATACTCTCTTACCTAGTACCTATGCCTGGGGAGCTGAACCCCAGCATAATCCGCCCTGAAATCACGGCCAACTCATTCGAGTTAAAGCCAGTGATGTTCCAAATGTTGTCCACTGTGGGACAATTCTTTGGAGTGGAAAATGAGGATCCCCACAACCATCTTAGAAACTTCCTAGGAGTCAGTGATACATTCATCATCCCTGGAGTTTCCCAAGAAGCCTTGAGGCTCTACCTCTTCCCTTACTCTTTGAGGGACAAAGCAAAGACGTGGTTAAACTCATTACCCTCTGGATCAGTCCTCAATTGGACAGACTTAGCAGAAAAATTCCTAGTCAAATACTTCCCACCTGATAGGAATTCTACCTTTCGTGATGATATAATCAAGTTCAAACAAGCTGAGAATGAGTCTCTTCACGAAGCTTGGACAAGGTTCAAGGACCTTCTTCTTAAATGTCCAAACCATGGCATCCCATGGTGTATCCAAATAGAGGTCTTTTTCAAAGGATGCAACCCCAGCACTAGACAAGTGCTAAATTCATCTGCTGGTGGTTCCATGTTGTCCAAGAGTTATAACGAAGCCTATGAGATCTTGGAGAAGATCTCAGCATCTCACTGTAGGTGGTTAGATGACCCAGTTGAGCCAACTAGAGCTCAAGACAAGGACGCACTCAATGCCATGAGTAGCCAAATAAGCGCCCTGACCAACCTAGTCAAGCAAATGGCTCAAGCCAATCTCCAAACAAGTGTCAACACCGACACAGCCATGTCAATGGGCACCCAACCAAGTCAAGGTGAGACACTTATCTGTGGATTCTGTGGGGAAGGGCACCTGTATGAATATTGCCCTGGGAATCCAGCCTCAGTCTGCTATGTTGGAAGCCAGCAGCAGCCTAGGAACAACCCCTATTCCAACACTTACAACCCTGGTTGGAGGAACCACCCAAACCTTTCATGGGGTGGTGTTGCGTGCTCAATGTGTTAAAATAAATAAGCAATAAGGTAGAGAGAGCACTCAGAACATGCAAGCATACATGGTCTTATAGCAAGTAGTAAGTATATTTCATTCGTTTTCCCACAGAGATTTATTATAAGCTATTCATGAAGTGTAAAGTTAAGAAAGAAGGGGTGGATTTGATGGGGTAGAATTGGTTTTTAATTATCTATTTCCTACTGAATACGAAGAGGGTAGCAACATAAACAAGTGCAAGTCAAAGCTAAACTCAAATGAGAAGAGACGAGATTAATAAATGAAGACAAAAACAGCTAGACAGAATTGTAACTTAGCAGAATTGCGGAAACAGCAATTTTACCGCAATTGTAGTGACAGCGAAAGTGTGTAAAATGATGAGTTAAGGGCTACTAACGACTATCCTATAGGCTTTTTCTCACGATTCTCAAGCATTGGATCAACTCTCTAAGCATCAAACTATCTCATTCCCATGTATCTTCCGATTTCATGCATCAGATTCTTTAGTTTACTCATGTCCAAGTAAGGTCTTAAACATCTTGTTAAGGCAGAAAAATATGGTTTGTACTAGGGAAACACCTATTCCTAGGTCGTTTCCTGGTTACCTTGAAAGGCTAGCATGATAGTATGACTCTGAACTCTTACTCCTTCCAGAGGTTAGGAGTTCTTTGGACAAAATGGATGGCCAATCGAAATTGCCCGTGGGATGAAGCTTACATACAATCAATGCTTCGAGAGCTATCCTACATGCTTGGTTCACGTTTTTTAGCCTATAGTGTTGTCATTAGCATGCCCCTATGTGACTTAGTTACTCATGGATATAAGGTAAACAGAAATAAGAGATGAAACAGACATGCTTAGGAGGAATTTAAAGACAAAACAGTAAGGCAAAGCAGTAGATTGCAAAGGCAAGAAACTGTGAAATGAAGAATTGAGATTTGATTACTTGATTGTTTGACTCAACAAATGAAAGCTTTAAAGTAAATAACAGCAAGACAGAACACAACGAAATAGTCTAATCTAGCTACTAGAAAAGAAACAGCAACAAGACAAAGCTGGAAAATGGAAATGAAGAGCAGAAAGCAGTAAAACAAGCTTGAACGTCTCGTCGCAACCGCCTCGAATGAAGGATGAGAAAGGTCAGCCTTGCTTGGATGAATCCAATCGGGAGATAAGAAGAATCTCCTCTCCTTCCTATCAGATTATCGATTCCAACAGCTGAGCTTCGCAAACCAGCAGACGGCAAAGGAAAACAGGAGAAAAGATGGACTGCGAGAAGACTTCTACGCTTTCGGATGATGTTTGAACCCTCGACTTTGACCCCTATTTATAGTAATCTGCAGGTGCATTTGGGCCAAGGAGAACCATCAATCTTCAACGTCGTACTTCAGAATGGATGGAGGAGAAAGAACGAATCCCTGAAATAACGGAAATTAACAGAAAAAGATCAGTCAACTTACGGTTTTCACTTGAAACATTGCGGTGTCCGCAATGTTTTCGCAATGCTGTCTCAATGCAGTTTTTTCATTCTTTTCCTTCGGTTTTCAACCCTTTCCTTTCCTATTGTACATAAGTCCTAATTTAGCTACCTTCTTCTAATTCTCATATTTAAGCATAGGTTTAGGCTAAATGCTATCAAAAACACCTAAGAGTGAACATCTTTCTAAGCTAATTAAGTCCTAAAAAGGTCACTTTTGGAGACGTAACACACCCCCAAACTTAAGGTTTTGCTTGTCCTCGAGCAATCTAAGGACTTTCCTAGGCTGCTGTTTCTTCTTCTTTAACCACTTACTGACTCCCCTATATTCTCATCTATAGCAGTGCTGTCCTGTGACACACTTCTAAGCTTAAAACTACCCTCTCATCTAGCTTCTTCTGATTTCGCATGCCTAAAACTCCTACTGCTTTTATTAACTCCCTACAACTGATCTACCTGTTTTTATCATATCATGCCACTATCCCTAAGGTTTCAAATTCTACCTAGCTTTACCCCAGACTCAGTACATGCTTCTAGTTTATATTTATGAGCTACCTAGGATTCCTTAGAGTCATGTCAGTCTTAGTATTAATGGTAACAGTAGTACTTTTAAAGAACAACCTAAACCCTGGCATCACTACATTGGATATACACTCATCTCCCTAAACAACCCTACAAGCTACAACTTTGTGCTTAGCTAATTGAGGATCAGAGTTCTTTTTAAATAGGACATCTAAGCCACAAAGTTGCAACTCCTAGGTATACATTCTTCCTCCCTACTTTTTCCTTTTTTCCTTTCTCAGGTGGAGCCTTTCCTTTGGTTGCCCTTTGATGCAATGCCACTTGTGGGTTACACACTTGACACTGATTACTCAGCAACCTAAGAGAGACTCCCCTCCTTATTCTATTTTTCATTTTCATTTTTTTTTTTCAGTTCATTATTTTTGTCAAGGAGAAGAAGAATGCTTATGTTTTAAGGGAGAGAGGAATGTTCCTAGGCCTAGGGTGGCCTCCCCCAAACTTCAACTACTCATTGTCCCCAATGAGTGTCTGAGGTGGCACACGCCCAAACTATCTAGAAGCATCTAGTCTAAGGTAAAACAAAGAGAATCTAAAAGCCCTAGGCATAGACAGAACATTCTAAAAGAAAATATCACAGCAGCAGGAATTTGAAAAACAGACAGGCAAGGACTTACAGCTATGCATGCTGAGCTATTTAGAGGTTAATTTAAACTATCAAAGGGTGTCCTATGACACTCATCCAGCATGCATTTAGATAAGCTATATAAGGTAGTCATGATAGCAGCAAAAGATAGAATTTAAACAGATCACAGCCTAGCTAAGCAGACAGTCCAAAACATGCTTTCAGTAATAAAAATTGCGGGTACCGCAATTATTTCGCAATCAAGTCAGGGCAGATATATCAGTTACTAAGGCCCCTAAGAATGCTTTATCCAGTCGTTCAAGCTCAACAAAAAGAAACCTAAACTATCCTACCTAATCAGCTAGCAGCAGGCTATACTAAGCAATTTAAAAACATAAAACTAAGCAACTAAAACAGATCAAAATTGTACTAAAAACAGCATAATTCACATGGTCTATCAGAAAGCAGATTTTGTTTTTTTTTCTAAGGGAACAGCAATACTCCCTTCAGTGCAATTCAAACCAGCACTCAAATGTCTTCATCCTCATCAGGTTGTCGTGGTCGTGGAGGCACCCATGGCTGCAGGAGATTCGTGGGGAAGTCAGGGAAGGTGCACCCAAGTTGGTCTGCAACCTCCTTGTCCCGTGCCTGCGCGTAAGTGGCCCATTGAGCCATCCTCTTCTGCATATCCATCAGGCACGCCATGGACAGCGACTGATCAGCAGCCAATCTATCCAACTCGAATTCCATGTTCCCCTTCCTCTTCAGCCTTAAACCAGCAGGTAGCTCCAAGTGGCCCGTGTAGGCCATCTGCTGCTCCATCCGCTCAATGGGAACTCCTGCAAGCAAACAGAGTTTAGTTATGGTATTAGGGAAAAACAATGGTCCCTTGCCTTTCTTGGCGCACTCAGCAATGGCGGCTGACATGATTTCACCTACGTTGACCGTGAGACCTCGCATGATGGCATAGACCAGCAACGATCTGCTCTGGTTTATGGTGGTCTCATGAGTCACGGGGGACAGCTTCCTCCTTACAAATGCAAACCATACAGCCGCCTTAGCTGTGAGGTTGGCACTCATGAGAGTGTGCCTCCCATTGCGTGACACGGTCCAGGATGCTTCAGGCTGGCCAATGGTCCGAATGGCCTCCTCCAGGACTGCCTCAGTAGGCTCATCAACGATCCTCGCATAGTCAGTATGTTTTTGGCCCTTGAGGCCATAGGCTTCGTTGATGGCTTTTGCTGAGTAGTCCACTTCTACTCCCCTAACCACAGACAGCCCCTCCTCAGAGTTTCGCAGGTTGGCGTAGAAGTCGTATACCATACTCGTGTAAGCCGGATTGGGTGGCCTGCACAACTCCTCCCAGCTGTGATTCACAATGCCTGTGCGCAAGAATTGCGGCAGGTCAGCAGGTCTGTCGAGGAAGCCTTTCTCATGCAGCAACTCCCTCTTTCTCAGCTCAATACCCCTAGACTCAGCGTCAGAGGACACATACCTCACTGACTGAGGCTCATCTTCAGGGTAAAGCTTGGTCTTCCCTTTGTCTGCTGGTTTGGCTGACTCCGCAGCCTCAACCTTGAGTCTCTTGAGCGATGGCTCAGTGCTATCCTTTTCTGATGAAGGCGCCCTCTTGGCCTTCTTCTTTTTCAGCTTCTTGGACCGCTTGGCCTTGAGAATCTTGGCCTTCTTCTTCTTCTTGAGCTTTGCCTCGATGGTGATCTGCTGGAGGCACGCCCCCAGCGTCTCTTCCATGGAATCATCCTTCTGCGCAGGACTGTCAGGATTGGCTTCCCTCAACGGAGAGAAAACCTCGTCTTCCTCACCTTCCCCACTGCCCTGCGTTGATTCTTGGTACTCCCCATATGGGAATTCAGGGTCAGGCCGTGGGGAAGTGTGCGACGGTGTGGTTCCTTGCTCTGCTGTAGGTGTCTGCGCAGAACTCTGTGGTGAAGACGGCTGCTCAGGGCTCTGCGCTGGCGGTGATGAGGAGAGCTCAGGGCTCTGCGCTGGTGGGGCTGGTGAAAGGCTGCGGTCGGCTGACTCGGGGGATGGCTGGCTTTGTTCTTGACTCTCCACAGAGGGAGTCTTTTCCTTGATTTCTTCCTCGGCCACCGCCATACTCCATCGTCGCTTCTTGGGTGTGCCTGCTGGTTCAGAAGGTCCAGCAGGTATCTCCGTAACTACCTTCCACTTCTTCTTGCGGAAAGGCAGTTTCGGCAGGCGTTCGGTACGCGCAGCCTCAGCATCAGCCAAGGCAAGCAGTGCTTCTCTCGCAGCCTTTTCAGCGTCATCGGCCCTTTTCTTGGACGCAGATCGTTCGGCCCTTGTTAGCACCATTGTTGAATCTTGGAGATTTGGAGAGAAGAATCACAAATGAAGAGAATCGAAGCTTTCTTGGAGTTCAGAGAATGGGAGAATCGTATAGATCAACGCGCCTTCTAATGGATATAAAGGAAACGGATAAATCCCAACGGCTATATTTTTGCGGATCCTGCAAATCCAGCGCAATTTTAGTGACCGTTGGAGATTTTTTTCCATCTAAATGTCAATCTTTGCTCATCCGTATCTTTTATTTGGCCCAATATTTTCTTGATTTTTAAAGCTGGATTTACTCTCCTTGATTCCCTCTATTGATTCCCTACAAAAAGAAATAAAATCAACATCAAATTCGTAATTAAAATCATACAACAAAACACACAAACAATAACCGGAAAATCGCAAAAAATAAACTAAGGCATGAGCCTCATATTGACGAGCACAGTAATCACTCGTCCTCTCTCGTTCTTAATTTCACGCTTCAGTCAAGAGGAAGGCCGAGAGAGTCTTCACATCTCCTTCCTCATAGTAGTGCTTCAACCTTGCACCATTAACCATGAATGGTTGACCTTGCTGCAAGTTCTTTATCTCGATGGCACCATGAACAAACACATTAGTAATCATGAAAGGACCTGACCATCTGGACTTTAGTTTGCCTGGAAACAACCTCAATCGTGAGTTAAATAATAAAACAAGTTGGCCTTTCTTAAAGTCCTTGATCCTAAGTCTACTATCGTGCCAAATCTTGGTCTTTTCCTTATACATTTTGGCATTTTCATAAGACATATGTCTAAGCTCATCAAGCTCATGTAATTGCAAGGACCGCAACGTTCCCGCATCGGTCACGCAATAATTCAACTCTTTTAGTGCCCAAAATGCCTTGATTTCTAACTCAAATGGAAGATGACAAGCTTTACCATATACAAGTCTGTAAGGAGACATACCTAGGGGTGTCTTATATGCAGTTCTATATGCCCAAAGTGCATCCTCGAGTTTAAATGACCAGTCCTTTCTATTAGGTTTAACCACTTTTTCTAGGATGTTCTTAATCTCTCTATTTGAAATTTCAGCCTGACCATTCGAGTGTGGGTGATAGGGAGTGGCTACTCTATGACTAATGTTATACTTAGCCAACACTCTCTCCATAGCCTTATTAATGAAGTGTGTCCCCTCATCACTAATGATAGCACGAGGTGTCCCAAACCTAGTAAAAATGTGCCTATGCAAGAATTTTATGACTGTTTTAGCATCATTATTAGGACATGCTATGGCCTCTACCCACTTGGATACGTAATCTACTGCCACCAAAATGTAAAGGTTACCTGAGGATGGAGGAAATGGTCCCATGAAGTCAATGCCCCATACATCAAAGAGCTCTAACTCTAAGATGTAGGTGAGAGGCATCTCATCCTTGCGACTGAGGTTACCTGTTCTTTGGCATTCATCACAGCTGTGGGCATAGTTGTGGGCATCCTTGAAGATCGTTGGCCAATAATAGCCACTCTGAAATACCTTTGCAGCCGTTCTTTGACCACCAAAGTGTCCACCATAAGGAGCTGTGTGACAGTGCTGCAGCACAGACTTCGCCTCAGCAGCTGAAACACACTTCCTTAGCAAGCCGTCAGCACATGTCTTGTAAAGTGTGGGATCATCCCATATGAATTTCCTTGCTTCATGAAGGAACCTCTTCTTCTCTTGTCCTCCCTTGAAAACTGGTAACACCTGGGATGCAAAGAAGTTAGCAATGTCAGCAAACCAAGGTTCCTCATCGTTATCACGATGAGTCAATACAAAGACATGTTCATCAATAAAAGCATCAGAAATTGCGGGTTCCGCAATTTTTTCGCAATTGTGCTGCAATCGAGACAGGTGATCCGCAACCACATTTTCACATCCTTTCTTGTCTCGAATGTCCAAATCAAATTCCTGCAGCAATAACACCCACCTAATCAACCTAGGCTTAGCATCAGCCTTCCTCATGAGATACTTCAAGGCAGAATGGTCAGTGTACACAATTGTCCTAGTGCCTACAATATAGTTTCTAAATTTCTCACAAGCAAACACTACAGCAAGCATCTCTTTTTCAGTAGTTGTATAATTACATTGAGCCTCATTCAGGGTTTTACTAGCATAGTATACAGGGTGTGTTAGCTTGTCAATCTTCTGTCCTAACATAACCCCTACAGCATAGTCACTAGCATCACATAACATCTCAAATTGGAGATCCCAATCTGGTCCTACTATAATAGGTGCCGTGACTAGTGCTTCCTTAAGGGTTTTCCAAGCTACTAAACATTCCTTAGAGAAGATGAATGGCCTATTTAGCTCTAGAAGCTCACACAGAGGCTTGGCTATCTTAGAAAAGTCCTTAATGAACCTTCTGTAGAAGCCAGCATGTCCTAAGAAACTTCTAATGGCCTTGACATTCTGAGGCTCTACCAACTTCTCTATGATTTCTATCTTAGCCCTGTCAACTTCTACACCTGCCCTTGACACTCTATGACCTAAGACAATCCCCTCATCTACCATGAAGTGACACTTCTCCCAATTAAGGACTAAGTTAGTCTCTTCACATCTAGCCAGGACTTGTCCTAAATTCTCTAGACAGTTGGTAAAGGAATCCCCAAAGACTGAGAAATCATCCATGAATATCTCTATCATGGACTCATCCAAATCAGAGAAGATTGCCAACATGCACCTTTGGAAAGTTGTCGGTGCATTGCATAAGCCAAAAGGCATTCTGCGAAAGGCAAAAGTTCCAAAAGGGCAAGTGAAGGTGGTCTTCTCTTGATCCTTAGGGTCTATAGTGATCTGGTTATAACCTGAATAACCGTCTAAGAAACAGTAGTAGGCTCTACCAGCTATTCTGTCTAACATTTGGTCAATAAATGGTAGAGGGAAATGGTCTTTTTTGGTCTCTTTATTTAGCTTCCTATAATCCATACATACTCTCCACCCTGTGACAGTCCTAGTTGGAATCAGTTCATTGTTCTCATTGACTACCACAGTCATCCCACCCTTTTTAGGTACACATTGTATAGGGCTCACCCACTGACTACTAGCTATGGGGAAGATCACACCAGCATCTAACCATTTTATTATTTCTTTCTTAACTACCTCTTTCATAGAGGGATTCAGCCTACGTTGATGATCTACTCTAGGTGTGTGCTCTTCCTCTAGTATAATCTTATGCATGCAATAAGAAGGGCTAATGCCTCTAATATCAGCAATAGTCCATGCAATAGCCTTCCTATGTTGCTTAAGTAGTAATATTAATTCAACCTCATGCTGTTCACTTAGCTTAGAAGAAATAATTACAGGCAAAGTCTCATTATTCCCTAAATATGCATACTTGAGGTGAGTGGGGAGAGGTTTTAATTCTAATACAGGTGGATGCTCAATGGATGGCTTTAAAGGATTTAAGGCTCTATCAGTTAAGTCAATATTCAGACAAACATGCTGAGGGTTATTTACAGATATGTCCATTATCTCATCTATGTTTAAGTCAGTTAATTCTAATCCTACATATTCATTAGCATGCTTGGTTAATAATACATGCTCCAATTGTTCTTCCATCAAAGAATCTACAACGTCCATGCTAACACAGGATTCAAGGTCAGAGGGGTACCTTAAAGCTTTATACACACTAAATTTCACCTCTTCATCATGAACCCTCATAGTGAGCTCACCTTTTTGGACGTCGATCAGGGCCCTACCTGTGGCAAGAAACGGTCTGCCTAATAGGATGGGGACCTCCTTGTCTGCTTCATAATCCAGGATAATGAAATCTGCAAGGAAAATAAATTTGTCAACTTTCACTAGAATATCCTCAATCTTACCTTCAGGGTATGCGATGGATCTGTCTGCTAGTTGTAAAGTGACAGTGGTTGGCCGTGCTTCTCCTATTCCCAACTGGCGGAATAGTGATAAGGGCATGAGGTTTATGCTGGCGCCCAGGTCACAAAGCGCTCTGCCCACGTGCTTGCCTCCTAGCTCTACAGGTAAGGTGAAGGAACCAGGATCCTTCTCCTTCTTGGGTAGCTTGTTTTGGAGTATGGCACTGCACTCCTCAGTGAGGTTTACTGTTTCAAACTCACCAATTATTTTTTTGTTAGTAATGATATCTTTCAAAAACTTTACATAGGAAGGCATAGACTGTAAAACTTCTACAAAAGGAATGTTGACATGCACTTGCTTAAGAATTTCTAAGAATTTATTAAAGTGCACTTCCTGTTCCTGCTTCTTCTTAAGCCTTCGAGGATATGGAGGTGGTGGCACATATGCAGGCACGTCAGGTCGCCTTAGGATTGGTGGAGGCCTTGGAATTTCTTCTATCTCCTCAATAATCGGCTTCAGCCTGGCTCCTGATGTGCTTGTTGATGGTGGACCTTGGTTTGGCAGAGACTCCAGTGGAGCACTAGACTCAGTGTTCTCTACTCTCTTTGGTGTGTCTTTGGTGTTGCTTACCAATGGTCTACCACTTCTAAGTTCAATTGCTTGAACTTGTTCTTTACCATCTCTCCTTGGCACTTCAGTGTCAGCAGGGAGTCTACCTTGGGGCCTACTCTTGAGTTCATTGGCTAATTGGCCTATTTGGTTCTCTAGGCTCCTAAGAGTGGCTTGCTGACTTTGCAAAGTAGCATCATTTTTGGCTATGTATTCCTTGAGTAAGTTTTCTACAGAAGATCCTACAGGTTGGCTGTAAGGTTTCTGATACATGGATTGGTTATGTTGGGGAGTGAAACCAGGTGTTCCATTCGGTCTAGGTTGGTTAGGATTGTGGTTAGTATTCTGTTGGCCACCCCATGACAGGTTTGGGTGGTTCCTCCAACCAGGGTTGTAAGTATTGGAATAGGGGTTGTTCCTAGGCTGCTGCTGACTTCCAATATAGCAGACTGAGGCTGGATTCCCAGGGCAGTATTCATACAGGTGCCCTTCCCCACAGAATCCACATACAAGTGTCTCACCTTGACTTGGTTGGTTGCCCATTGACATGGCTGTGGCGGTGTTGACACTTGTTTGGAGATTGGCTTGAGCCATTTGCTTAACTAGGTTGGTCAGGGCATTTATTTGGCTGCTCATTGCACTTAGAGCATCCTTGTCTTGAGCTCTAGTTGGCTCAACTGGATCATCTGACCACCTACAGTGAGATGCTGAGATCTTCTCCAAGATCTCATAGGCCTCGTTGTAACTCTTGGACATTATGGAGCCTCCAGCGGATGAATTTAAGACTTGTCTAGTGTTGGGATTGCATTTAACAATGTCATCACGAAAGGTAGAATTCCTATCAGGTGGGAAGTATTTGACTAGGAATTTTTCTGCTAAGTCTGTCCAGTTGCAGACAGATCCAGAAGGTAATGAGTTCAACCATGTTTTGGCTTTGTCCCTCAAAGAGTAAGGGAACAAGTATAGCCTCAAAGCTTATTGGAAAACTCCAGGGATGATGAAGGTATCACTGACTCCTAAGAAGTTCCTAAGATGGTTGTGGGGGTCCTCATTTTCCACTCCAAAGAATTGTCCCACAGTGGACAACATTTGGAACATCACTGGCTTTAACTCGAATGAGTGGGCAGTGATTTCAGGACGGATTATGCTGGGGTTCAGCTCCCCATGCATAGGTACTAAATATGAGAGGATGGCACTATTCTTGTCATTCGCTATTTCGATGGGATTGCGAATGACAGGTACCTGATTTGGAACTATCTCTTCCATTTCTTCTTGAGACAATTGCGGAGGAATTGCGGTTCCCGCAATTACTTGAGGTATAGAGGGTTGGTTAAAGAGACGTTTCTTGGCTCTATTTCTGGCCCTAAGTAATCTCTCAGGCTCAGGATTGAACTCTAGATCACTACTTGAAGGCTCACTCATAAACTAACCCAATAGTACCTGCAAAAGAAATGAAACAGATCAGCTTCAATAGGCAATAAACTTGGTATTTCAAACTTAACAAACTTCGTTTTCACTTAAATAAATCCCCGGCAGCGGCGCCAAAAACTTGTTGCGTGCTCAATGTGTTAAAATAAATAAGCAATAAGGTAGAGAGAGCACTCAGAACATGCAAGCATACATGGTCTTATAGCAAGTAGTAAGTATATTTCATTCGTTTTCCCACAGAGATTTATTATAAGCTATTCATGAAGTGTAAAGTTAAGAAAGAAGGGGTGGATTTGATGGGGTAGAATTGGTTTTTAATTATCTATTTCCTACTGAATACGAAGAGGGTAGCAACATAAACAAGTGCAAGTCAAAGCTAAACTCAAATGAGAAGAGACGAGATTAATAAATGAAGACAAAAACAGCTAGACAGAATTGTAACTTAGCAGAATTGCGGAAACAGCAATTTTACCGCAATTGTAGTGACAGCGAAAGTGTGTAAAATGATGAGTTAAGGGCTACTAACGACTATCCTATAGGCTTTTTCTCACGATTCTCAAGCATTGGATCAACTCTCTAAGCATCAAACTATCTCATTCCCATGTATCTTCCGATTTCATGCATCAGATTCTTTAGTTTACTCATGTCCAAGTAAGGTCTTAAACATCTTGTTAAGGCAGAAAAATATGGTTTGTACTAGGGAAACGCCTATTCCTAGGTCGTTTCCTGGTTACCTTGAAAGGCTAGCATGATAGTATGACTCTGAACTCTTACTCCTTCCAGAGGTTAGGAGTTCTTTGGACAAAATGGATGGCCAATCGAAATTGCCCGTGGGATGAAGCTTACATACAATCAATGCTTCGAGAGCTATCCTACATGCTTGGTTCACGTTTTTTAGCCTATAGTGTTGTCATTAGCATGCCCCTATGTGACTTAGTTACTCATGGATATAAGGTAAACAGAAATAAGAGATGAAACAGACATGCTTAGGAGGAATTTAAAGACAAAACAGTAAGGCAAAGCAGTAGATTGCAAAGGCAAGAAACTGTGAAATGAAGAATTGAGATTTGATTACTTGATTGTTTGACTCAACAAATGAAAGCTTTAAAGTAAATAACAGCAAGACAGAACACAACGAAATAGTCTAATCTAGCTACTAGAAAAGAAACAGCAACAAGACAAAGCTGGAAAATGGAAATGAACAGCAGAAAGCAGTAAAACAAGCTTGAATGTCTCGTCGCAACCGCCTCGAATGAAGGATGAGAAAGGTCAGCCTTGCTTGGATGAATCCAATCGGGAGAGAAGAAGAATCTCCTCTCCTTCCTATCAGATTATCGATTCCAACAGCTGAGCTTCGCAAACCAGCAGACGGCAAAGGAAAACAGGAGAAAAGATGGACTGCGAGAAGACTTCTACGCTTTCGGATGATGTTTGAACCCTCGACTTTGACCCCTATTTATAGTAATC
Organism: Herpetospermum pedunculosum; assembly: GCA_028017165.1. Classification (NCBI taxonomy): domain Eukaryota; kingdom Viridiplantae; phylum Streptophyta; class Magnoliopsida; order Cucurbitales; family Cucurbitaceae; genus Herpetospermum; species Herpetospermum pedunculosum. Next base: position 19,927,238 of record CM051527.1, on the reverse strand, counting down.
TGCAGGTGCATTTGGGCCAAGGAGAACCATCAATCTTCAACGTCGTACTTCAGAATGGATGGAGGAGAAAGAACGAATCCCTGAAATAACGGAAATTAACAGAAAAAGATCAGTCAACTTACGGTTTTCACTTGAAACATTGCGGTGTCCGCAATGTTTTCGCAATGCTGTCTCAATGCAGTTTTTTCATTCTTTTCCTTCGGTTTTCAACCCTTTCCTTTCCTATTGTACATAAGTCCTAATTTAGCTACCTTCTTCTAATTCTCATATTTAAGCATAGGTTTAGGCTAAATGCTATCAAAAACACCTAAGAGTGAACATCTTTCTAAGCTAATTAAGTCCTAAAAAGGTCACTTTTGGAGACGTAACAGGTGGCCAACAGAATGCTAACCAAACTCCTAACCAGCCAAGACCGAGTGGAACACCTGGTTTCACTCCCCAACATAACCAATAAATGTACCAAAAACCATACAACCAACCTGTAGGATCCTCTGTACATAGCCAAGAATGATGCCACTCTACAGAGTCAGCAAGCTACTCTTAGGAGCCTAGGGAACCAAATAGGGCAACTAGCCAATGAACTCAAAAGTAGGCCCCAAGGTAGACTTCCTGCTGACACTGAAGTGCCAAGGAGAGATGGTAAAGAGCAAGTTCAAGCAATTGAACTCAGAAGTGGGAGACCATTGGTGAGCAACACAAAAGAAACACAAAAGAGAGTAGAGAACACTAAGTCTAGTGCTCCACTGGAGTCTCTGCCAAACCAAGGTCAACCATCACCAAGCACATCAGGACCAAGGCTGGAGCCAATCATAGAAGAGATAGAAGAGATTCCAAGGCCTCCACCTATCCTGAGGCGACCTGAAGTGCCTGCATATGTGCCACCACCTCCATTTCCTCGAAGGCTAAAGAAAAAACAAGAACAGGAAGTGCACTTTAACAAATTTTTAGAAATTCTTAAGCAAGTACATGTTAATATTCCTTTTGTAGAAGTTTTACAGTCTATGCCCTCTTATGTAAAGTTTTTGAAGGATATTATCACTAACAAGAGAATAATTGGTGAGTTTGAAACAGTAAATCTCACTGAGGAGTGCAGTGCCATACTCCAAAACAAGCTACCCAAGAAGGAGAAGGATCCTGGTTCCTTCACCTTACCAGTAGAGCTAGGAGGCAAGCACGTGGGCAGAGCTCTTTGTGACCTGGGAGCCAGCATAAACCTCATGCCCCTATCACTATTCCGCCAGCTAGGAATAGGAGAAGCACGTCCAACCACTGTCACTTTACAACTTGCAGACAGATCCATAGCCTACCCTGAGGGTAAGATTGAGGATATTCTTGTAAAGGTTGACAAGTTTATTTTCCTTGCAGATTTCATTATCCTGGATTATGAAGCAGACAAGGAGGTCCCTGATAGATGTCCAAAAAGGTGAGCTCACGATGAGGGTTCATGATGAAGAGGTGAAATTTAGTGTATATAAAGCCTTAAGGTACCCCTCTGACTCTGAATCTTGTGCTAGCATGGACATTGTAGATTCATTAATGGAAGAACAGCTGGAGCATGTATTATTAACTAAGCATGCTAATGAATATGTACAATTAGATTTAACTGATTTGAATGTATCTGAGATAATGGATATACCTGTAGATAAAACACAGCATGTATGTATAAATAAAGACCTGACTAACAGATCCATGAATCCTTTAAAACCATCCATTGAGCATCCACCTGTCTTAGAATTGAAACCTCTACCCACTCACCTCAAGTATGCATATCTAGGAAGTAATGATACTTTGCCTGTGATTATTTTTTCTAAATTAAGTGAAAAGCATGAGGTTGAACTGATTTTATTACTTAAGCAACATAGGAAGGCTATTGCATGGACTATTGCTGATATTAAAGGCATTAGCCCTTCCTATTGCATGCATAAGATTATATTAGAGGAAGAGCATACACCCCGAGTAGATCACCAACGTAGGCTGAATCCCTCTATGAAAGAGGTAGTTAAAAAGGAAATAATAAAATGGTTAGATGCTGGTGTGATCTTCTCTATAGATAGTAGTCAGTGGGTGAGCCCTATACAATGTGTACCTAAGAAGGAGGGGATGACTGTGGTAGTCAATGAGAACAATGAACTGATTCCAACTAGGACTATCACAGGATGGAGAGTTTGCATGGATTATAGGAAACTAAACAAGGAAACCAAAAAAGACCACTTCCCTCTACCATTCATTGCCCAAATGTTAGACAGGATAGCTGGTAGAGCCTACTACTGCTTCTTAGACGGTTATTCAGGATATAACCAGATCACTATAGACCCTAAGGACCAGGAAAAGACTACCTTCACTTGCCCTTTTGGAACTTTTGCCTTTCGCAGAATGCCTTTTGGCTTATGCAATGCACCGGCAACATTCCAAAGGTGCATGTTGGCAATCTTCTCTGATTTGGATGAGTCCATGATAGAGATATTCATGGATGATTTCTCAGTCTTTGGGGATTCATTTACAAACTGTCTAGAAAACTTAGGACAAGTCCTGACTAGGTGTGAGGAGACCAACTTAGTCCTAAATTGGGAAAAGTGCCATTTCATGGTGGATGAAGGGATTGTCTTAGGTCATAGAGTGTCTAGAGCAGGTGTGGAGGTCGACAGGGCAAAAATTGAAATAATAGAGAAATTGGTAGAACCTCAAAATGTCAAAGCCATTAGAAGTTTCTTAGGGCATGCTGGTTTCTATAGAAGGTTCATTAAGGACTTTTCTAAGATCTCCAAGCCTTTATGTGAGCTTCTAGAGCTAAACAAACCATTCATTTTCTCTAAAGAATGTTTCCTAGCTTGGAAAACCCTTAAGGAAGCACTAGTCACAGCGCCTATTATAGTAGGGCCTAATTGGGATCTTCCCTTTGATATGTTATGTGATGCCAGTGACTATGTTGTAGGGGTTATGTTAGGCCAAAAGATTGACAAGTTAACACACCCTGTATATTATGCTAGTAAGACACTTAATGAGGCACAATGTAATTACACAACTACTGAGAAGGAGATGCTAGCTGTAGTGTTTGCTTGTGAGAAGTTTAGGAATTACATTGTAGGCACTAGGACAATTGTGTACACTGACCATTCTGCTTTAAAGTACCTTATGAGGAAGGCTGATGCTAAGCCTAGGTTGATTAGATGGGTTTTGCTGCTGCAAGAGTTTGATCTGGACATTAGAGATAAGAAAGGATGTGAAAATGTGGTTGCGGATCATCATTCTCGATTGCAGCATAATTGCGAAAAAATTGCGGAAACCGCAATTTCTGATGCCTTCATTAATGAACATGTCTTTGTATTGACTCATCGTGATAACGATGAGGAACCTTGGTTTGCTGACATTGCTAACTTCCTTGCATCGCAGGTACTACCAACTTTCAAGGGAGGACAAGAGAAGAAGAAGTTCCTTCATGAAGCTAGGAAATTCATATGGGATGATCCCACACTTTACAAGACATGTGCTGATGGTCTGCTCAGGAAGTGTGTGTCAGCTGCTGAGGCGAAGTCTGTGCTGCAGCACTGCCATACAGCACCCTATGGTGGACATTTTTGTGGCCAAAGGACAGCTGCAAAGGTGTTCCAGAGTGGCTACTATTGGCCAACAATCTTCAAGGATGCCCACAACTATGCACACAGCTGTGATGACTGCCAGAGAACAGGTAACCTTAGTCGAAAGGATGAGATGCCTCTCACTTACATCCTAGAGTTGGAGCTCTTTGATGTGTGGGGCATTGACTTCATGGGACCATTTCCCCCATCATCAGGTAACCTTTACATCCTTGTACCAGTAGACTATGTATCTAAGTGGGTAGAGGCCATAGCATGTCCAAATAATGATGCCAAAACAGTCATAAGATTCTTGCATAGACATATTTTTACTAGGTTTGGAACACCTCGTGCAATAATTAGTGATGAAGGGACACATTTCATTAATAGAGCTATGGAGAAAGTGTTGGCTAAATATAATGTTAGACATAGAGTAGCCACCCCTTATCACCCACATTCGAATGGACAAGCTGAAATTTCAAATAGGGAGATTAAGAACATACTAGAAAAAGTGGTCAAACTCAATAGAAAAGATTGGTCGTTTAAACTCGAGGATGCACTTTGGGCGTATAGAACTGCATATAAGACACCCCTAGGTATGTCTCCTTATAGACTTGTGTATGGCAAAGCATGCCACTTACTATTCGAATTAGAAATTAAAGCATTTTGGGCACTAAAAGAGTTGAATTATTGCGTGACCGATGCGGGAACATTGCGGTCTTTGCAATTACATGAGCTTGATGAGCTTAGACATATGTCCTATGAAAATGCCAAAATGTATAAGGAAAAGACCAAGATTTGGCACGACAGTAGACTTAGGATTAAGGACTTCAAGAAAGGCCTGCTTGTCTTATTATTTAATTCACGATTGAAATTATTTCCAGGCAAACTTAAGTCTAGATGGCCAGGTCCATTTATAATAACTAATGTGTTTGTTCATGGTGCAATCGAGATTAAGAACCTGCAGCAAGGGCAACCATTCATGGTTAATGGTGCAAGATTGAAGCACTACTATGAGGAAGGAGATGTGAAGACTCTCTCGGCCTTCCTCTTGACTGAAACGTGAAATTAAGAACGAGAGAGGACGAGTGATTACTGTGTTTGTCCATGCGAGGCTAATGCCTTGGTTTATTTTTGCTATTTTTCCGGTTATCGTTTGTGTATGTTTTTGTGTGATTTTAATTACAAATTTGATGTTGATTTTATTTCTTTTTGTAGGGAATCAATAGAGGGAATCAAGAAGATTAAATCCAGCTAGAAAAATCGAGGAGATATTGGGCCAAATCAAAGATTCGGTTGAGAAAAGATTGGCATTTAAACTCAGAAAATCTCCAACGGTCACTAGAATTGCGCTGGATTTGCAGAATCCGCAACAAATATAGTCGTTGGGATTTTCATCATTACTTATATCCGTTAGACGCGCGCTGATCCGTACGATTTCCCAATTATGTGAACTCCAAGAAAACTCTCTCCCTCTTCATCTGCAATTCTTCTCTCCAGATTCCCACGATTCAACGATGGTGCTAACGAGAGCTGAACGGTCTGCGTCCAAGAAGATAGCCGACGACGCTGAAATTGCTGCGAGGGAAGCACTTCTTGCCCTTGTAGATGCTGAGGCTGCGCGCACTGAACGACTCCCCAAACTGCCTGTCCGCAAGAAGAAGTGGAAGGTAGTTACGGAGATACCTGCTGGACCCTCTGAACCAGCAGGCACACCCAAGAAACGCAAGTGGAGTATGGCGGTGGCCGAAGAAGCAAGCAAGGAAAAGACTCCCTCTGTGGAGAGTCAAGAAAGTGATCATCGGTCACATGAGTCACCAAAGCAGAGCTCTTCGCCAACTCCACCAGCGCGAAGCCCTGAGCTTCCTTCGTCGCCGCAGAGTTCTGAACACACCCCACCAGCAGAGAGCCCTGAAGCATTACCCACTTCCCCACAACCTGACCCTGAATTCCCATATGGTGAGTATCAAGAATCGACGCTGGGCAGTGGGGAAGCTGAGGAAGAAGAGGTCTTCTCTCCTTTGAGGGAAGCCAGCCCTGAGAGCCCTGCGCAGAGGGATGATTCGATGGACGAAACACTGGGGGATTGCCTCCAGCAGATGACAACCAAGGCACGGTTGAAGAAGAAGGCAGCCAAGGTTGTCAAGGCCAAACGGCCAAAAACAAAAAAGAAGTCCAAGAAAAAGAAGATCAGGGATGCGCCTTCATCAAAGAAGGAGAGTGATGAGCCATCTCTGAAGAAGCTCAAGATTGAGGCTGCTGAGTCAGCCAAACCGAAAGACAAAGGGAAAGCCAAGCTTTACCCTGAAGATGAGCCTCAATCAGTGAGGTACGTGTCCTCTGATGCTGAGTCCAGAGGCACTGAGCTGAGGAAAAGGGAACTGCTGCACGAGAAGGAATTCCTAGACGCCCTCACAGACCTGCCGCAATTCTTGCGCGCAGGGATCACGAATCACGGCTGGGAAGAGCTGTGCAGACCACCCAATCTAGCCTACTCCAGCATGGTGTATGACTTTTACGCCAACTTGATGAATCCAGAGGATGGCTTGTCTGTGGTAAGAGGAGTCGAGGTGGACTTCTCAGCGAAGGCGATCAACGAAGCCTATGGCCTCAAGGGCCAAAAACACACTGACTATGCAAGGATAGTTGATGAGCCAACAGAAGCTGTCCTGGAGGAGGCAATTCGAATCATTGGCCAGCCAGAGGCATCATGGACAGTATCGCGGAATGGGAGGCACACCCTGATGAGTGATAACTCCATTTTGGAGCTACTAAATACGTCCTAATTATAGCTAAAGTCCGCTTTCAATTGATTAAATATATCTCTTTTGTAGGAGAAAAGCGGCAAAGAGCTCGTGCGTCCGTTGGACATGTTCGAGTGCTTAAAGTAGAGTTTTAGCGCCCCGGGAATGCATCGGGAAGAGGGGAACTTGTTCCGTGAAGAAACGGGCCAAAACATCCTTCGAGAGGCAAAGCTTCAGCCCCAAACCCGAGAGCCAGCGTCGAGACGCTGGCTCGACGCTGGAAAAAATCCGAGAGCAAGCGTCGAGTGATAGCGTCGAGACGCTAGCTCGACGCTGCCCTGGCGTCGAGACCCTGCTTGGCGTCGAGACGCTCCGGAGGAGGCGCGCGCAGGAATTTTATCGGGGCAGCGTCGCGACGCTGGCCTTGCGTCGCGACGCCATCGCGAGCGCGCGCGCGGATTACTTAGGGCACAGCGTCGAGACGCTGGCCTAGCGTCTCGACGCTACGACGAAGGCAGTAGCTAAAAGACGATTTTTCTGCACATTTTGGAATATCTTCATCTTCTTCATCTCTCAACGGATTCCGGCGATTTTAGTTTCCTTCTTCCCCATTTTCTCTCTATTTTCCGTGGAGCTTGTTGCGTGCTCAGTGTGTAAAGATAAATATGCAAAAGGGTAGAGAGAGCACTTAGAACATGCAAGCATACATGGTCTCACAGCAAGTAGTAAGTATATTTCATTCGTTTTTTCCACAGAGACTCATTTTTAGCTATTCGCGAAGTGTGATTGTTAAGAAAGATGGGATGAATTTGATGGGGTAAAATTGGTTTTTAATTATCTACTTTTTGCTGAATGTATAAAGGGATATAACATAAACAAATGCAAGTTGAAACTAGACCTAAAGGACAAGAGATGGAATTAATAAACGAGGAAGAAAACAGCTAAACAGAATGAAAATCTGGCAGAATTGCGAGGACCGCAATGTTACCGCAATTAAATAACAGCGAAACTGAGTAAAAGGGTGAATTAAGGGCTACTAATGACTATCCTATAGGCATTGTATTACGATTCTCAAGCATTGGATCAACTCTCTATACATCAAACTCACTCTATCTCAAGTATCGTCCGATTCCATGCATTAGAGTCTTAAGTTTACTCGACTTCAAAGTAAGGTCTTAAGCATCTTGTTAAAACAGGAGTGTTTAGTTTGTACTAGGGAAACGCCTATTCCTAGGCCGTTTCCTGATTACCATGAAAGGCTAGCATGATTATATGACTCTGAACTCTTACTCCTTCCAGAGGTTAGGAGTTCTTTGGACAAAATGGATGGCCAATCGAAATTGCCCGTGGGAATGAAGCTTACATACAATCAATGATACGAGAGCTTTCCTACATACTTGATGCACGTTTTTTAGCCTATAGTTCTGTCATTAGCATGCCCCTAAGTGAGTTAGCTACTCATGGATGCAAGGTGAACAGAAATGGCAGAAAAGATAGACATGCTTAGAAAGGAAATGTGCTTTAAACAGTAGGATAAAACGTAGCAGCAGAAGGTGGAAACTGTGAAGTGCAGAATTTTACTTTGATTACTTTGAATGTTTGAATGACAAAGGAAAGCTTTAAAAGAAATGATTCAAAGACAGACAACAACGAAATGCAGTAATTAAAGCACTAGGCTAAGAACAACAATGATCAAACTGGAAATAGGAAGAAGAACGACAGAAAAGCAGTAAAGGTGCTTGAAAAGCTTCGTTGCAGTCGCCTCGAATGAAGGGGATGAAAGGTCAGCCTTGCTTGGATGAATCCAATCGAGAGAGAAGAAGAATCTTCTCTCCTTCCTATCAGATTATCGATTCCAACAGCTGAGACTCTCACTCCAACAGACGGCAAGGAAAACAGAGAGAAATGATGGACTGCGAGAAGACTCCTGCGCTTCGGATGATGATCAAACCTCCAACTTTGGCCCCCTTTTATAGTAGTTTGCAGGTGCGTTTGGGCCAAGGAGAACCATCAATCTTCAACGTCGTATATCAGAATGGATGGAGGAGAAAGAATGAATCCCTGAAATTACGGAAATTAACATAAAAAGATCAGTCAACTTACGGTTTTCACTTGAATAATTGCGGCCTCAGCAATGTTTTCGCAATGCTGTCGCAATGCGATTTTTTCATTCTTTTCCTTCGGTTTTCAACCCTTTTTCTACCTATTGTACATAAGTCCTATATTAGCTACCTTCTTCTAATTCTCATATTAAAGCATAGGTTTAGGCTAAATGCTAACAAAAACACCTAAAAGTGTACATCTTCCTAAGCTAAATGGGTCCTAAATAAGTCACTTTCAGAGACTTAACACACCCCCAAACTTAAGGCTTTGCTTGTCCTCAAGCATACTAAGGACTTACTTTAGGCTGCTGTTTCTTCTTCTTTAACTACTCACCGACTCCCCTATATCCCTCTCTCTAGCAGTGCTGTCCTGTGACACACTTCTAAGTTTAGAACTAACCTCTTTATCAAGCTCCTTCTGACTTCACCTGCCTACTATACCTGCTGTTTTCATTAACCCCCTACTACTGATCTAGCTACTTTTATGACATCATGCCACTATCCCTAAGGTTTCAAATTCTACCAAGCTTTACTCCAGACTCAGTACATGCTTCTAGCTTTATTTTTAATGTGTCTAGGATTCCTTAGAGTCATGCCAGTCTTAGTATTAACAGTGACAGTAGTACTTTTAGAGAACAACCTAAACCCTGGCATCACTACATTGGATAAACACTCATCTCCCTAAACAACCCTACAAGTTACAACTTTGTGCTTAGCTAATTGAGGATCAGAGTTCTTTTTAAATAGGACATCTAAGCCACAAAGTTATAACTCCTAGGTATACATTCTTCTTCCCTATTTTTTCTTTTTCTTACTTAGGTGGAGCCTCTCCTTTGGTTGCCTTTTGATGCAACGCCACTTGTGGGTTACACACTTGGCACTGATTACTCAGCAACCTAAGAGAAACTCCCCCCCTTTATTCTTTTTTCATTTTTTTTTTTTAGCTCATCATTTTTTCTTTAAAGGAGAAGAAGAATGCTTATGTTTCTAAGGGAGAGAGGAATGTTCCTAGGCCTAGGGTGGCCTCCCCCAAACTTCAACTACTCATTGTCCCCAATGAGTGTCGGAGGTGGCACACCCCCAAACTTGTCCTAGAAGCATCTAGTCTAAAGTAAAACAAAGAGAATCTAAAAATCCTAGGCATAGGCAAAACATTCTAAAAGCAATTATTCCAGCAGCAGAAAATTTGACAAAACAGACAGTTTAAGGACTGATGGTTTATGCATGCTGAGCACTATTCAGAGGCTAATTTAAACTATCAAAGGGTGTCCTATGACACTCATCCAGCATGCTTGAAGATCAGCTATATAAGGTAGTCATGCTAGCAGCAAAAAAATAGAATATAACAGATCACAGCCTAACTAAACAGACAGTCCAAAACATGCAATCAGTCACAAAAATTGCGGGAACCGCAATTATTTCGCAATTCAATCCGGGCAGATTTAACATTGATTCAGGCCCCTAGCATGCTTTTTCCTGTTACTCACGCATCCTAAAAATAAAGCTAAACTATCCTACCTATTCAGCTAACATCAGACTAGACTAAGCAAAAGAAAAAACATAAAACTAAACATTAAAAACAGATCAAAAGTTGAACACAAAACAGCATACTGCACATGATCCTATCAGAAAGCAGAAAAATTGTTTTTTTTTTCTAAGGGAACAGCAATACTCCCTTTAGTGCACTTCAAACCAGCACTCAATTCTCGTCATCCTCATCTGGTTGCCTTGGTCGTGGGGGCACCCATGGAGTTAGGAGAGTGGTAGGGAAGTCCGGGAAGATGCACCCCAGCTGGTCTGCAACTTCCTTATCCCTTGCCTGCGCATAGTTGGCCCATTGAGCCATTCTCCTCTGCATGTCCATCAAGCAGGCCATGGATAGGGACTGTTCAGCAGCCAGCCTATCCAATTCAAACTCCATATTCCCCTTTCTTCTCAGCCTCAGGTTAGCAGGCAGCTCCAAATGGCCTGTGTAAGGCAGCTGCTGCTCCAAGCGCTCGGTGGGGACTCCTGCAAGCAAACATAGCTTGGTTATGGTATTAGGGAAAAACAAGGGTCCTTTACCTTTCTTTGCGCACTCAGCAATGGTAGCTGACATGATCTCCCCCACATTGACCGTGAGACCGCGCATGATGGCATAGACCAGCAGTGATCTACTCTGGTTGATTGTCGTCTCGTGGGTCACAGGGGACAGCTTTCTCCTCACAAAGGCAAACCAAACAGCTGCCTTCGCTGTCAGATTGGCACTCATTAAGGTGTGCCTCCCATTGCGTGAAACAGTCCACGCTGCTTCAGGCTGGCCAATTGTGCGAATGGCCTCTTCCAGCACTGCCTCATTCGGCTCATCAACTATCCGTGCATAATCTGTATGAGGTTGGCCCTTGAGACCAAATGCTTCATTGATGGCCTTGGCGGAGAAATCTACTTCTACCCCTCTGACCACAGACAGGCCATCCTCAGGGCTGAGCACATTAGCGTAGAAATCATACACCATGCTCGTGTATGCTGGATTAGGCGGTCTGCAGAATTCCTCCCAGCCGTGGTTGATCACCCCTGCGCGCAAGAACTGCGGCAGGTCAGCAAGTCGGTCGAGGAAGCCTTTCTCGTGCAACAGGTCCCTCTTCCTCAGCTCAGCACCCCTGGATTCAGCATCAGATGAGACATACCTCACTGACGGAGGTTCGTCTTCAGGGTAGAGTTTAGCCTTCCCCTTATCTGCTGGTTTGGATGATTCAGCAGCCTCCACCTTGAGGCGTTTGAGCGAAGGCTCAGTACTCTCTTTGTCCGTCGACGGCACCTTCTTGGCCTTCTTTTTCTTCAACTTCTTGGCCTTGTCAATTCTGGCCTTCTTCTTCTTCTTGAGCCTGGCCTTGATGTTGAGTTGCGGGAAGCATGCCCCCAACGTCTCCTCCATAGAATCGTCCTGCTGTGCAGGCTCGGCAGGGCTATCTTCCCTCATAGGAGAGAAGACTTCGTCTTCCCCAGCATCTCCACTGCCCGGCGTGGACTCTTGATAATCCCCATATGGGAATTCAGGATCAGGCTGTGGAGAATTGTGCGATGGCGTGGGATTGTGCTCTGCTGATGGTGTCTGCGCAGAACTCAGTGGCGAAGATGGTGGTTCAGGACTCTGCGCTGCTGCAGGTGTCGGGTCAGAACTCTGAGGTGCTGGAGACAACTCGGAGCTCTGTGCAGGCGGTGACGATTCTGCGCTTGGCACTGGTTCAGATGGTGAGGGGTTGTGCGCAGGTGATGCAGACGGCGACGAACCTTCTTTGGCTGACTCGTGGGATGCACGATCAGTTTCTTGACTCTCCACAGAGGGAGTCTTTGCTGTGCTTGGTTCGGCGGCCGTCTTGACACTCCACCGGCGTTTCTTGGGCGTGCCCACTGGCTCAGATGGTCCAGCAGGGATCTCAGTGACCACCCTCCACTTCTTCCTACGAATAGGAAGCTTGGGAAGAGGACCGGTGCGAACGGCACCATCGTCTGCAAGGGAGAGAAGCGCTTCCCTCGCAGCCGCTTCAGCTGCGTCATCAGCCTTCTTCTTGGCTGCAGATCTCTCCGCTCGTGTGAACACCATTGCTGAGTCTTGAAGATCTTGAGAGAAGAATCAAAGATGGAGAGAATCGCTGAATTCTTGGAGAGCAAAGAGAGAGATAATCGTATCGATCGAGCGCCTTCCAACGGATATAAAGGCAACGGAAAAATCCCAACGACTCTTTTTTGCGGATCCAGCAATTCCAGCGCAATTCTAGGGATATTATTTCATCAAAATCTCCAACTTTGCTCGTCCGTATCTTTTATTTGGCTCAACCGTTTCTCGAGTTTTAAAGCTGGATTTACTCTCCTTGATCCCCTCTTTCGAATCCTTGCAAAAACAAATAAAACAAACATTAAATACGCAATTAAAGTCACACCACAAAACATACAAACGATAATCGGAAAAACAGAAAAAAAAAATAACTAAGGCATTGGCCTTGACTAAACGAGCACAGTAACCACTCGTTTTCTCTCGTTCTCTTTGTCATGCTTCAGTCAAGAGGAAGGCCGAGAGAGTCTTCACATCTCCTTCCTCATAGTAGTGCTTCAACCTAGCACCATTGACCATAAATGGCTGTCCTTGCTGCAAGTTTTTAATCTCTATTGCACCATGAACAAAGACATTAGTAATAACAAATGGACCTGACCATCTAGACTTTAGTTTGCCTGGAAATAACTTTAATCGTGAGTTAAATAATAGTACAAGTTGGCCCTTCCTAAAGTCTTTGATCCTGAGTCTACTGTCGTGCCATATTTTGGTCTTTTCTTTATACATTTTGGCATTCTCGTAGGCCATATGCCTAAGCTCATCAAGTTCATGTAGCTGCAAAGATCTCAATGTCCCCGCATCCTTTACACAAAAATTCAATTCCTTCATGGCCCAAAATGCTTTGTTTTCTAACTCAAGTGGCAAGTGGCAAGCCTTGCCATACACCAACCTATAGGGAGACATTCCTAGAGGTGTCTTATATGCTGTTCTATAAGCCCAAAGTGCATCCTCAAGCTTGAAGGACCAGTCTTTCCTATTAGGTTTGACTACCTTTTCTAGGATGTTCTTTATCTCCCTATTGGAAATCTCAGCTTGGCCATTTGAGTGTGGGTGGTAGGGAGTAGCTACCCTATGTCTAATGTTATATTTAGCCAATATCTTCTCCATCGCCTTATTAATGAAATGTGACCCCTCATCACTAATGATAGCACGAGGAGTCCCAAATCTAGTGAAAATGTGCCTATGCAAGAAGTTAGTGACTGTTTTAGCATCATTATTAGGACATGCTTTGGCTTCTACCCACTTGGACACGTAGTCTACTGCTACTAAAATGTAAAGGTTACCTGATGATGGAGGGAATGGTCCCATGAAATCAATGCCCCACACATCGAAGAGCTCCAACTCTAAGATGTAGGTGAGGGGCATCTCATCCTTGCGACTGAGGTTACCTGTCCTTTGGCATTCGTCACAGCTGTGGGCATAGTTGTGGGCGTCCTGGAAGATTGTTGGCCAATAGTAGCCACTCTGAAATACCTTCGCAGATGTTCTTTGACCACCAAAGTGTCCACCGTAAGGAGATGAGTGACAGTGCTGCAGCACAGACTTCGCTTCAGCAGCTGAAACACACTTCCTCAACAACCCATCAGCACAGGTTCTGTAAAGTGTGGGGTCATCCCAGATGAATTTCCTTGCTTCATGAAGGAACCTCTTCTTCTCTTGTCCTCCCTTGAACACTGGTAATACCTGTGATGCACGGAAGTTAGCAATGTCAGCGAACCACGGTTCCTCATCGTTATCACGATGAGTCAAAGCAAAGATATGTTCATCAATAAAAGCATCAGAAATTGCGGGGTCCGCAATTTTTTCGCAATGGTGCTGCAATCGAGACAGGTGATCTGCAACCACATTTTCACATCCCTTCTTGTCCCGAATGTCCAAATCAAATTCCTGCAGCAATAACACCCATCTAATCAATCTAGGCTTAGCGTCAGCCTTCCTCATAAGATATTTTAAAGCAGAATGGTCAGTGTATACAATGGTCCTAGTGCCTACAATGTAATTTCTAAATTTTTCACAAGCAAATACTACAGCAAGCATCTCTTTCTCAGTAGTTGTATAATTACATTGAGCCTCATTCAAGGTCTTACTAGCATAATAGACAGGGTGTGTGAGCTTGTCAATCTTCTGTCCTAACATGACTCCTACAGCATAGTCACTGGCATCACATAGCATCTCAAATGGGAGATCCCAATTTGGTCCTACTATGATTGGTGCTGTGACCAGTGCTTCCTTAAGGGTTTTCCAAGCTACTACACATTCTTTAGAGAAGATAAATGGTCTATTTAGCTCTAGAAGCTCGCACAGAGGCTTGGCTATCTTAGAAAAGTCCTTAATGAACCTTCTGTAGAAGCCAGCGTGCCCTAAGAAGCTTCTGATGGCTTTGACATTCTGGGGCTCTACCAACTTCTCTATGATCTCTATTTTTGCCCTATCCACTTCTACACCTGCCCTTGACACTCTATGTCCTAAGACAATCCCTTCATCTACCATAAAATGGCACTTTTCCCAATTTAGGACTAGGTTGGTCTCTTCACACCTAGCCAGGACTTGTCCTAGGTTCTCTAGACAGGTTTTAAATGAATCCCCAAAGACTGAGAAGTCATCCATGAATATTTCTATCATGGACTCATCCAACTCAGAGAAGATTGCCATCATGCACCTTTGGAAAGTTGCCGGTGCATTGCATAAGCCAAAAGGCATTCTGCGGAAGGCAAACGTTCCAAAAGGGCAAGTGAAGGTAGTCTTCTCTTCATCCTTAGGGTCTATAGTGATTTGATTATAGCCAGAGTACCCATCTAAAAAACAATAGTAGGCTCTACCAGCTATTCTGTCTAGCATCTGGTCAATAAACGGTATAGGGAAATGGTCTTTTTTAGTTTCTTTATTTAACTTTCTGTAATCCATACACACTCTCCACCCTGTGACAGTCCTTGTTGGAATCAGTTCGTTATTCTCATTGACTACCACAGTTATTCCCCCCTTCTTAGGTACACATTGGATGGGGCTCACCCACTGGCTACTAGCTATGGGGAAAATCACTCCTGCATCTAACCATTTGATTATTTCCTTTTTCACTACCTCTTTCATAGAGGGGTTTAACCTACGCTGGTGATCTACCCTAGGTGTGTGCTCTTCCTCTAGTATAATTTTGTGCATGCAATAAGAAGGGCTAATGCCTCGAATATCAGCAATAGTCCATGCTATAGCCTTCCTATGTCGCTTAAGCAGTAAAATTAAATCAACCTCATGCTGTTCACTTAGCTTAGAAGAAATAATTACAGGCAGCGTATCATTATCTCCTAGATATGCATATTTGAGGTGAGTGGGTAGTGGTTTCAGTTCTAAAACAGGTGGATGCTCAATGGAGGGTTTTAACGGATTTACAGTTCTATCAGTTAAATCTATATTCATACATACATGCTGAGGTTTATCTACAGGCATATTCATTATGTCAGATACATTCAAGTCAGCTACATCTACTTGTACATATTCACTAGCATGCTTGGTTAACAGTACATGCTCCAATTGTTCTTCCATTAGTGAGTCAACAACATCCATGCTAGCACAAGACTCAGAATCAGAGGGATACCTTAAAGCTTTATAAACACTAAATTTTACCTCTTCATCATGAACCCTCATAGTTAACTCACCTTTTTGCACATCTATTAGTGCCCTACCTGTGGCTAGAAATGGTCTACCTAGCAGGATGGGGACCTCCTTGTCTGCCTCATAGTCCAGGACGATGAAATCTGCAAGGAAAATGAATTTGTCAACTTTAACTAGAATATCCTCAATCTTACCTTCAGGGTATGCGATGGATCTGTCTGCTAGCTGCAAAGTGACAGTAGTTGGACGTGCTTCTCCTATTCCCAACTGGCGGAATAGGGACGAGGGCATGAGATTGATGCTGGCGCCCAGGTCACAAAGCGCTCTGCCCACGTGCTTGCCTCCAAGTTCTACAGGTAAGGTGAAGGAACCAGGATCCTTCTCCTTCTTGGGCAGCTTGTTCTGGAGGATGGCACTGCACTCCTCGGTGAGGTTTACTGTTTCAAACTCACCAATTATTTTTTTGTTAGTAATAATGTCCTTCAAAAACTTTACATAAGAAGGCATAGACTGTAAAACCTCTACAAAAGGAATGTTAACATGCACTTGCTTAAGTATTTCTAAAAATTTATTAAAATGAACTTCCTGTTCCTGCTTCTTCTTCAGCCTTCGAGGATATGGAGGTGGTGGCACATATGCAGGCACGTCAGGACGCCTTAGGATAGGTGGAGGCCTTGGAATTTCTTCTATCTCCTCAATAATTGGCTCTAGCCTGGCTCCTGATGTGCTAGTTGGTGGTGGACCTTGGCTTGGCAGAGACTCCAGTGGAGCACTAGACTCAGTGTTCTCTACTCTCTTTGGTGTGTCCTTTGTGTTGTTCACCAAGGGTCTTCCACTCCTCAGTTCAATTGCTTGAACTTGTTCTTTGCCATCTCTCCTTGGTACCTCGGTGTCAGCAGGGAGTCTACCTTGGGGCCTACTTTTAAGTTCATTGGCTAATTGGCCTATTTGGTTCTCTAGGCTCCTAAGAGTAGCTTGCTGGCTCTGAAGAGTAGCATCATTCTTAGCTATATATTCCTTGAGTAGGTTTTCTACAGAAGATCCTACAGGTTGATTGTAAGGTTTTTGGTACATTGACTGGTTATGTTGGGGAGTGAAACCAGGTGTTCCACTCGGCCTTGGTTGGTTAGGATTTTGGTTAGTGTTTTGTTGGCCACCCCATGACAGGTTAGGGTGGTTTCTCCAACCAGGGTTATAGGTGTTGGAGTAGGGGTTATTCCTAGGCTGCTGCTGGCTTCCTACATAGCAGACTGAGGATGGATTCCCAGGGCAGTATTCATAAGGGTGCCCTTCCCCACAGAATCCACAGACTAGTGCCTCGCCTTGGCTTGGTTGGGTGCCCATTGACATGGCTGTGGCGGTATTGGCACTGGTTTGGAGATTGGCCTGAGCCATTTGCTTGACTAAGTTGG
Organism: Herpetospermum pedunculosum; assembly: GCA_028017165.1. NCBI lineage: Eukaryota > Viridiplantae > Streptophyta > Magnoliopsida > Cucurbitales > Cucurbitaceae > Herpetospermum > Herpetospermum pedunculosum. The sequence goes on along the minus strand of CM051527.1, from coordinate 19,910,210 downwards.
TCAGGGCATTTATTTGGGTGCTCATAGCGCTTAGAGCATCCTTGTCTTGAGCCCTAGTTGGCTCTACTGGATCGTCTGACCATCTACAGTGAGATGTTGAGATCTTCTCCAAGATCTCATAAGCTTCGTTGTAACTCTTGGACAACATGGAACCTCCAGCAGATGAATTTAAAACTTGTCTGGTGCTGGGGTTGCATCCTTTAAAGAAGACTTCTATTTGGATACACCATGGAATGCCATGGTGTGGACATTTAATGAGAAGGTCTTTGAATCTTGTCCAAGCTTCGTGAAGAGACTCACTTGGAGCTTGTTTGAATTTTATGATATCATCACGAAAGGTTGAATTCCTATCTGGTGGGAAATATTTGACTAGGAATTTTTCTGCTAAGTCTGTCCAATTGAGGACAGATCCTGAGGGTAATGAATTTAACCATGTTTTGGCTTTGTCCCTCAAAGAGTAAGGGAAAAGATATAGCCTCAGGGCTTCTTGGGAAACTCCAGGGATTAGGAATGTGTCACTAACTCCTAGGAAGTTCCTAAGGTGGTTATGGGGATCCTCATTTTCTATTCCAAAGAATTGTCCCACAGTGGACAACATTTGGAACATCACTGGCTTTAACTCGAATGAGTTGGCAGTGATTTCAGGACGGATTATGCTGGGGTTCAGCTCCCCAGGCATAGGTACTAAATATGAAAGGATGGCGCTATCCTTTTCATTCGCTATTTCAATGGGATTGCGAGTGACAGGCACCAGGTTTTGATTTACTCCAGCCATTTCTTCTTGAGGTAATTGCGGAGGGATTGTAGTTTCCGCAATGATTGGAGGTAAAAGGGGTTGTTTAAAGAGACGTTTCTTGGCTCTATTTCTAGCTTCAAATAATCTCTCAGGCTCAGGGTTGAACTCTAGATCACTAGATGGAGTCTCATTCATAAACTACCCTAAATGGTACCTGAAAAAGAAATGAAGATGGATCAAATTCAATGGAAAATACTTTGATGTTTCAGACTTAACAAACTTCGTTTTCACTTAAAATAAGTCCCCGGCAGCGGCGCCAAAAACTTGTTGCGTGCTCAGTGTGTAAAGATAAATATGCAAAAGCGTAGAGAGAGCACTTAGAACATGCAAGCATACATGGTCTCACAGCAAGTAGTAAGTATATTTCATTCGTTTTTTCCACAGAGACTCATTTTTAGCTATTCGCGAAGTGTGATTGTTAAGAAAGATGGGATGAATTTGATGGGGTAAAATTGGTTTTTAATTATCTACTTTTTGCTGAATGTATAAAGGGATATAACATAAACAAATGCAAGTTGAAACTAGACCTAAAGGACAAGAGATGGAATTAATAAACGAGGAAGAAAACAGCTAAACAGAATGAAAATCTGGCAGAATTGCGAGGACCGCAATGTTACCGCAATTAAATAACAGCGAAACTGAGTAAAAGGGTGAATTAAGGGCTACTAATGACTATCCTATAGGCATTGTATTACGATTCTCAAGCATTGGATCAACTCTCTATACATCAAACTCACTCTATCTCAAGTATCGTCCGATTCCATGCATTAGAGTCTTAAGTTTACTCGACTTCAAAGTAAGGTCTTAAGCATCTTGTTAAAACAGGAGTGTTTAGTTTGTACTAGGGAAACGCCTATTCCTAGGCCGTTTCCTGATTACCATGAAAGGCTAGCATGATTATATGATTCTGAACTCTTACTCCTTCCAGAGGTTAGGAGTTCTTTGGACAAAATGGATGGCCAATCGAAATTGCCCGTGGGAATGAAGCTTACATACAATCAATGATACGAGAGCTTTCCTACATACTTGATGCACGTTTTTTAGCCTATAGTTCTGTCATTAGCATGCCCCTAAGTGAGTTAGCTACTCATGGATGCAAGGTGAACAGAAATGGCAGAAAAGATAGACATGCTTAGAAAGGAAATGTGCTTTAAACAGTAGGATAAAACGTAGCAGCAGAAGGTGGAAACTGTGAAGTGCAGAATTTTACTTTGATTACTTTGAATGTTTGAATGACAAAGGAAAGCTTTAAAAGAAATGATTCAAAGACAGACAACAACGAAATGCAGTAATTAAAGCACTAGGCTAAGAACAACAATGATCAAACTGGAAATAGGAAGAAGAACGACAGAAAAGCAGTAAAGGTGCTTGAAAAGCTTCGTTGCAGTCGCCTCGAATGAAGGGGATGAAAGGTCAGCCTTGCTTGGATGAATCCAATCGAGAGAGAAGAAGAATCTTCTCTCCTTCCTATCAGATTATCGATTCCAACAGCTGAGACTCTCACTCCAACAGACGGCAAGGAAAACAGAGAGAAATGATGGACTGCGAGAAGACTCCTGCGCTTCGGATGATGATCAAACCTCCGACTTTGGCCCCCTTTTATAGTAGTTTGCAGGTGCGTTTGGGCCAAGGAGAACCATCAATCTTCAACGTCATATATCAGAATGGATGGAGGAGAAAGAATGAATCCCTGAAATTACGGAAATTAACAGAAAAAGATCAGTCAACTTACGGTTTTCACTTGAATAATTGCGGCCTCAGCAATGTTTTCGCAATGCTGTCGCAATGCGATTTTTTCATTCTTTTCCTTCGGTTTTCAACCCTTTTTCTACCTATTGTACATAAGTCCTATATTAGCTACCTTCTTCTAATTCTCATATTAAAGCATAGGTTTAGGCTAAATGCTAACAAAAACACCTAAAAGTGTACATCTTCCTAAGCTAAATGGGTCCTAAATAAGTCACTTTCAGAGACTTAACAGAGCTCCGCCATTGTTGGCATGCGAGTGAGCTCCACTTTCCATTGTAATATTTAGACGGATCCTTCCATGGCCGTGGTTGGAGCGGGATTGACGAACCGCGCCATGAGCGGCTAAGGTAAGGGTGACGGTTTGGGATTTGTTTAGGGGAATTTTGTTAGACACTCATGCTTTGATAATCTGAGTCTAGTTTTGCATATTGGAATCTGATTATTAGCATCTGTTTACCTTGCTTAATCCAACACTCATGCTAAAATACGTTGATTGACACTCGGGTAGTTTCGCATGTTGTGTATGTTAAAGAGTAGCGATGTCGTGCCTCTCACTGCTCGACTAAGTAACACAGGTAAATAGAACTAAATCGAAGTATCGGGTCGGGTAGGATAATTGTTGGTTGCATACGGCGTTTGCGGGCAACCTACTAGCATTTAGAATTCACGCTCGAATGTTCGTCGCGGTTAGCTAGTGACTGTCTAAATTCATCTTAGGACCGATCATCTTAATGTGAGTTTAGATAACGTGTAATTAGAACTGTGTGGTCTAATTAAAATCCATGGAGTCGGCTACTTTGGGGCTTCTCTGGTAGTCGTCCGCGTGCTCAATAAACTGTATTCCATGTCGTTAGCATTAAATGATAAGCTGAATGTTGTCTAACAATTGATCCCGAGACTCCCAAACCGTGCACACATTCTCTTCATATTATTTCTTTCTTTCGTTAGCTTTCTTATTAATTCTCTTGCATGATAAAACCCCCCGTTACCAATTAATCAATTAAATCCCAATTTCACTAGTAAATTCATTCTTCCTATTCCTTGGATCGACCCTGTTGCCACTGGCTGCAAAGCCTTGGTCATAGGCATTATAAATCGTATTTTGGCAAGCCTCGACAGCTTGAGATTAAGCGGATATTCAAAAATCCGCTCACCAAAATTGGCGTCGTTGCCGGGGAGTAGGCAATTGTTTGAATTTGATTTATTGATGGTTGACTGAAAAAATTTTCTTGTTTGTAATTTGTATGTTTAGACTTTTGTTTGTGTATGACCCGTTCCTCTGAGGGTAGTTTGCAGTTTATCCCTGAGATTGACAGAGAGGAGCGGCGGTTACGTAGAGAAGCCCGGGAGGGGAAAGGACCGTTTGAAGAAGAAGAAGGCAATCCCTTCTTGGTTGACGAGATGGCGCAGGGTGATGCGCCACGGACGCTTAAGCAGCTGGCAGCGCCAGACCTGAACCTGCAGCCTTTGTGCATTAACTACCCCGTGGTAGCAGGTAACTTCGAGTTAAAATCTGGTTTAATTCACCAGTTACCTTCTTTCCATGGAAACGCAGGAGAGGATGCGAACAAACATCTGATGGAGTTCCATTGCGTCTGGGCGGGGATGAAGCCCGCAGGAGTCACGGAGGAGCAACTGAATATGAGGGCATTTCCCTTTACGCTCAAGGATAAGGCCAAGGATTGGCTGTACTATTTGCCCTCCGGATCCATCACCACGTGGCAGGATATGAAGCGGGTATTCTTGGAGAAATACTTTCCCGCATCCTTAGCCACCACTCTGCGGAAGAGGATATATGGGATCACCCAGGATGTCGGTGAGTCCCTGCACGAATACTGGGAACGCTTCGGGCGTCTGTGCGCGAGCTTCCCACATCATCAGATCGCCGATCAGTTATTGATTCAGTACTTTTATGAGGGGATGACGCCCCATGACCGGCAGATGATCGATGCAGCGAGTGGAGGGGCACTGATTGACAAGACCCCAGTTGAGGCCAAACAGTTGATAGCAAATATGGCCACCAACTCGCAGCAATTCGGTATTCGGGGACAAGGCCAAGTGCACAGCGTGGCTCAGAGCCACGAGATGACTGAAATGAGGGCCCAGGTGGCCGAGATAGGTAGCATGTTAAAGAAAATCGTTGGAGGACACCGTGAGGATGCGGAGGTCAACGCGATCGGGGGGTATGCTTCCAACCCAAGGAAGTACGGCCCATATGCAAACACTTACAACCCCGGTTGGCGCGACCATCCTAATTTCAGCTATGGGAATAGGGAAGGACAAACTCGCTTCCAAGGCTAGTCCCAAGATAGGCCTAATTCTTCCACCCAGGCTCAAGCCTCGAGCTCCTCCAGCTCGCTTGAAGAGATGGTAAGGACCATCGTGACTAGCACCAGCCAGTTTCAGAAAGAAGCTCGAGAAGAGCTTAATTCTCACAAGGCAGAGCTGCAGAATTTGAACAAGCAGCTGACACAGATGGCGGTGTCTATTAGTAAGATTGAGAGCAAGAGCTCGGGGAAGCTTCCTTCCCAAACTACAGTAAACTCATGTGAAAACGTGAGTGCCATTCAGCTGCGCAGTGGGAAGTCACTTTCCACCAGAGCTGCGAAGGAAGCCACGGACAGCCTGAACAAGTCCGCCCCGACTGCTCCTGAGACTTAGAATGAGAAAAGAGATGAGAAGGTCAGTGTACCTGAGGATGTTGCCAGAGCACCATTCCCGAGTAGGCTTGCGAAGCCTACTTTGGAATCTGATGATGAGGAGGTCCTTCGAACCTTCCAAAAGGTGATGGTAAATATCCCGCTCCTAGAGGCAGTCAGTCAAGTGCCAAAGTATGCTAAATTTCTAAGGAGCTGGTGCACTACAAAAAGGAAGTCCAGAGGGACTGAGAAAAAGAAGGAGAACGTCTCTGCCATACTCCCAGGTACGTTGCCTGCAAATTGCAACGATCCAGGTACCTTTACTATCCCTTGCACTATAGGTAGTAAAGTTGTTCATAACGCCATGTTAGACTTAGGAGCCTCTGTTAATGTTATGTCTTATGCACTGTTTCGTGAACTGAATTTAAATGAATTGCATGAGTGTAATGTTTCTGTCCAGTTGGCTAATGGGTCAAACGTATGTCCTAGGGGGAAGGTAGAGGATGTTTTGGTTAGAGTTGGGAATATGACGTTTCCCGCTGATTTCCTTGTTTTAGACATGAATGAAAACTCATCGCATGCTTCGTCCTCCATGTTCTTGGGGCGCCCCTTCCTTAAGACCGCTAGGGTCAAAATTGATGTGTTTATGGCGTTGTTTCTCTGGAGTTTGATGATACTTTGCATGAGTTCTCTTTATTTGGAAAATCTGCTGGAAATGTGTCTGTTTGTGAGCATGTTGAGAATGAGAGTCTACTCTCGCGCTTGAGGGATGGTTCCCATGTCTCAGTTAAAATTTCTGATTTAATTATGTGTGATGATAATGCTGATTTTAGCACTAACACTTCTGATATTCACGTGCCCGAGGCACGAAGAGTGCAAAACTTTTTTCAAGTGGATGGCAGGAAAGGTGTGGCCAAGGACAAGTCTGGATCGTCCCCCGCACCTACAGACTATGGATGAGTCTGTTGAGAGAATACAGTCGAGCAACCGACTTTAAAAATTCTGCGCTTCTCGGAGGCACCCGAGCGATGGACTGTTTTTATGCTTTAGTTTAGTTTTATTGCTTTTTAGATTAATTTAGTGTTAATTACCTTGCTGTTGTTTTTTTAGGAATCGAGGATGAGAAGACAATTTTGGGCTCTGATGCGTTCGTGTGCCGCTTCCTCGCCCTCGCCAGCTTCACCAAGAGTCAGGGAAGTGTATTTCTTCTTCCCTTTTACTTCGTTGTATCTGACTGGTTGGCATTGAGGACAATGCCAAATTTTGAAGTTGGGGGTGGAGTAGTCCGATGGATGTGCATGTGTAGTTTGTTGAGAAGTGTTGCAAAGATATTGAAGTGCTTGGGACTCTGTTTATTGTTTTCTGACTGTGATAGCCTAGGAAATGCATGTTGGAAATCTGAGCATGTTCATAATCGAGTTTTTGCATGAGTTTTGTGTTTCTTAGGTTCATGTCAAAAAATTTAAAATTTTTTCTGTTGCTCCCTTGCACTTATCGCGCACTTAGCAACCTCCCCTTAGATTCCGTAAGCTTTGTTTATCGCATGTTTAGCTAATTCTCGTTGTCACCCCGAAAGGCACCCTTAGGTAGCTTGTTGCATGAGAGTTAGTGGTTAGTTAATTGAGAAAGCATGTGCTTAGCCTAATGTAAAAAAAAATAGAAAAGCATGTTTGGTAGAAAATTCATCTCGAGGCGCTCCTCCTTCTTATTAGCGCTTAAAAGAAGTGAGCGTCAGTCCTTAAAAACGTGAAGCTTTGGCCAAAGTTTGACGTGTTAGGCAGCTCGAGTAGGAAAGAAAAAGAAACAAAAAGTTGGTTCAAAGAACCCAAATAAAAGAGTACAAAGTACTTTTGAAAAGAAAGAAAAAGAATGAGAAAATAATTAGGTCTCTTAATTTGCTTCTCTCTCTCGTGTAAGTCAAGTGTAGCTGTTCTTAAACGCTAGAAGTAGGGGGAAAATGGGATGTGCGTTGCATGTAGGTTTTCCGGGTTTACGTGAGTTTAGGAGTGGTTGTCTAGCACACACACACGTTAGGGGGCAAGAGTTAATTTTTGATATGTCCTAGTTAATGCATGAACAAAATGCTTCCATGATTATACTCGTGTTTAAATTTCAATATGCATGGAGGTTTGAGTTAGAATGCATGTAAGCGCGTCCTTAGAGTCAATATCTTTGTAGTGCTTGCTCGAGGACTAGCAATGTTTAAGTTGGGGGTGTTTGATAACACCATTTTGGAGCTACTAAATACGTCCTAATTATAGCTAAAGTTCGTTTTCAATTGATTAAATATATCTCTTTTGTAGGAGAAAAGCGGCAAAGAGCTCGTGCGTCCGTTGGACATGTTCGAGTGCTTAAAGTAGAGTTTTAGCGCCCCGGGAATGCATCGGGAAGAGGGGAACTTGTTCCGTGAAGAAACGGGCCAAAACAGCCTTGGAGAGGCAAAGCTTCAGCCCCAAACCCGAGAGCCAGCGTCGAGCTATAGCGTCGAGACGCTGGCTCGACGCTGGAAAAAACCCGAGAGCAAGCGTCGAGTGATAGCGTCGAGACGCTAGCTCGACGCTGCCCTGGCGTCGAGACCCTGCTTGGCGTCGAGACGCTCCGGAGGAGGCGCGCGCAGGAATTTTATCGGGGCAGCGTCGCGACGCTGGCCTTGCGTCGCGACGCCATCGCGAGCGCGCGCGCGGATTACTTAGGGCACATCGTCGAGACGTTGGCCTAGCGTCTCGACGCTACGACGAAGGCAGTAGCTAAAAGACGATTTTTCTGCACATTTTGGAATATCTTCATCTTCTTCATCTCTCAACGGATTCCGGCGATTTTAGTTTCCTTCTTCCCCATTTTCTCTCTATTTTCCGTGGAGCTCCGCCATTGTTGGCATGCGAGTGAGCTCCACTTTCCATTGTAATATTTAGACGGATCCTTCCATGGCCGTGGTTGGAGCGGGATTGACGAACCGCGCCATGAGCGGCTAAGGTAAGGGTGACGGTTTGGGATTTGTTTAGGGGAATTTTGTTAGACACTCATGCTTTGATAATCTGAGTCTAGTTTTGCATATTGGAATCTGATTATTAGCATCTGTTTACCTTGCTTAATCCAACACTCATGCTAAAATACGTTGATTGACACTCGGGTAGTTTCGCATGTTGTGTATGTTAAAGAGTAGCGATGTCGTGCCTCTCACTGCTCGACTAAGTAACACAGGTAAATAGAACTAAATCGAAGTATCGGGTCGGGTAGGATAATTGTTGGTTGCATACGGCGTTTGCGGGCAACCTACTAGCATTTAGAATTCACGCTCGAATGTTCGTCGCGGTTAGCTAGTGACTGTCTAAATTCATCTTAGGACCGATCATCTTAATGTGAGTTTAGATAACGTGTAATTAGAACTGTGTGGTCTAATTAAAATCCATGGAGTCGGCTACTTTGGGGCTTCTCTGGTAGTCGTCCGCTTGCTCAATAAACTGTATTCCATGTCGTTAGCATTAAATGATAAGCTGAATGTTGTCTAACAATTGATCCTGAGACTCCCAAACCGTGCACACATTCTCTTCATATTATTTCTTTCTTTCGTTAGCTTTCTTATTAATTCTCTTGCATGATAAAACCCCCCGTTACCAATTAATCAATTAAATCCCAATTTCACTAGTAAATTCATTCTTCCTATTCCTTGGATCGACCCTGTTGCCACTGGCTGCAAAGCCTTGGTCATAGGCATTATAAATCGTATTTTGGCAAGCCTCGACAGCTTGAGATTAAGCGGATATTCAAAAATCCGCTCACCAATGAGTGCCACCCTCACAGCCAAGGCGGCTGTCTGGTTTTCCTTCGTGCGCAGGAAGCTGTCCCCAGTGACCCATGAGACCACCATCAACCAAAGCAGATCGCTGCTGGTCTACGCGATCATGCGAGGTCTCACAATCAACGTGGGCGAGGTCATTGCAGCTTCAATTGCTGACTGCGCCAAAAAGGGTAAGGGACCACTCTTCTTTCCTAACACAATTACTAAGCTGTGCTTACGTGCAGGGGTCCCAATCGAGCGAATGGAAAGACAGCTGGCCTACACGGGCTACCTGGAATTTCCTACTGCCTTGAGGTTGCGCAGAAAGGGGAACATGGAGTTCGAGCTCGATGGCCTGGCTGCTGCTCAGTCCCTTACCATGGCGTGCCTGATGGACCTGCAGAAGAAGATGGCTCAATGGGCCACATATGCGCAGGCAAGGGATAAAGATGTGGCAGACCAATTGGGCTGCATCTTCCCTGAGTTCCCCACGGACCTGTTGACTCCATGGGCGCCTCCACGGCCAAGAAGGAATGATGATGAGGAAGACATCTGAGTGCTAGGCACTCAAGGGAGTATTGCTGTTCCCTTAAAATAAGAAAAAAAATCGAACTGCTTTTTGTTGAACCATGTGAATTATGCTGTTTTGAGTTAGTATTTTGATCTGTTTTAGTTCTTTAATTGTAGTATTTAAATTTGTTTAGTGTAGTCTGATGGTAGCTGAATAGGTAGATTAGTTTAGTTTCATTTTTGAATAGTTTGAATGACTGGAAAAAGCATGCATAGGGGCCTTGATCACTGTTATATCTGCCCTGTCTCTATTGCGAAATAATTGCGGAAACCGCAATTTTTATTAGTAAATGCATGTTTTTTACTAACTGTTTAGCTAGGCTGGGTCTGTTTAAATTCTATCTTTTGCTGCTATCTTGTCTACCTTATATAGCTTATCTAAAAGCATGTTGGATGAGTGTCATAGGACACCCTTTGATAGTTTAAATTAACCTCTAAAGAGTGCTCAGCATGCGTAGCTTTAAGTCCTTACCTGACTGTTTTTTCGAATTTCTGCTGCTGTGATATTTACTTTTAGAATGTTCTGTCTATGCCTAGGGCTTTTAGATTCTCTTTTTTTTACCTTAGACTAGATGCTTCTAGGACAAGTTTGGGGGTGTGCCACCTCAGACACTCATTGGGGACAATGAGTAGTTTAAGTTTGGGGGAGGCCACCCTAGGCCTAGGAACATTCCTCTCTCCCTTAAAGCATAAGCATTCTTCTTCTCCTTTACAAAAAAAATGATGAGCTGAAAAAAAAAAAATGAAAAATAGAATAAAGAGGGGTGTCTCTCTTAGGTTGCTGAGTAATCAGTGCCAAGTGTGTAACCCACAAGTGGCATTGCATCAAAAGGCAACCAAAGGAGAGGCTCCACCAAAGTAAGAAAGAAAAAGAAAAAATAGGGAAGAAGAATGTATACCTAGGAATTGCAACTTTGTGGCTTAGATGTCCTAAATAAAAAGAACTCTGATCCTCAATTAGCTGAGCACAAAGTTGTAATTTGTAGGGTTGTTTAGGGAGATGAATGTATGTCCAATGTAGTGATGCCAGGGTTTAGATTGTTCTCTTAAAGTAATACTGTCACTGTTAATACTAAGACTGGCATGACTCTAAGGAATCCTAGGTAGCTCAAAAGTTAAACTAGAAGCATGTACTGAGTCTGGGGTAAAGCTAGGTAGAATTTGAAACCTTAGGGATAGATGCACAATATGATAAAGGCAAGTAGATCAGTTGTAGGGAGTGAATGAAACAGCAGGAGTATTAGGCGTGCGAAGTCAGAAGAAGCAATATGAAAGGTTAGTGTAGACTTGGAAGTGTGTCACAGGACAGCACTGCTATAGATAGGAATGTAGGGGAGTCAGTAAGTGGTTAAAAAAAGATGAAACAGCAGCCTAGGCAAGTCCTTAGATTGCTCGAGGACGAGCAAAACCTTAAGTTTGGGGGTGTGTTACGTCTCCAAAAGTGACCTTTTTAGGACTTATTTATCTTAGAAAGAGGTGCACTCTTAGGTGTTTTTGAGAGGATTTAGCTTAAACCTATGCTTATATATGAGAATTAGAAGAAGGTAGCTAAATTATGACTTGTGTGCAAAAGGAAAGAAAAGGATTGAAAACCGAAGTAAAAGAGTGAAAAATATGCATTGCGGCACCATTGCGGAAACATTGCTAAAACAGCAATGTTTTAAGTAAAATCCGTAAGTTGGCTGATCTTTTTCTGTTATATTCCGTTATTTCAGGGATTCTTTCTTTTTCCTCCATCCATTTTGAAGTACGACGTTGAGGATGGATGGTTCTCCTTGGCCCAAACGCACCTGCAGATTACTATAAAAGGGGGTCAAAGTAGAGGGTTTGATCATCATCCGAAAGCGTAGAAGTCTTCTCGCAGCTCCATCTTTTCTCCTGTTTTTCTTTGCCGTCTGTTGGTTTGCGAGGTTTAGCTGTTGGAGTCGACAATCTGATAGGAAGGAGAGAAGATTCATCTTCTCTCCCGATTGGATTCATCCAAGCAAGGCTGATCTTTCTCATCCTTCAGCTGAGGCAGTTGCGACGAGGCGTTCAAGCTCAATTACCTGCTTTCTGTCTTTTATTTCTAATTTCCAGCTCTGTTTAGTTGTTGTTTCTTTTCTAGTGGCTAGTTCATTTCATTTCGTTGCTTTCTGTCTTTATGTTATTTACTTTAAGCTTCCCTTTGTTCATTCAAACAATCAAGTAATCAAAGCACAATTCTTCATTTCACAGTTTCCTCTCTTTGCTGCTACTGTTTTTTCTTGGCTGTTTGTCTTTAAATTTCTTCTAAGCATGTCTACTTCATCTCTTACTTCTGTCCTGTCTATATCCATGAGTAGCTAAGTCACATAGGGGCATGCTAATGACAATACTATAGGCTAAAAAACGTGAACCAAGCATGTAGGATAGCTCTCGAAGCATTGATTGTATGTAAGCTTCATCCCACGGGCAATTTCGATTGGCCATCCATTTTGTCCAAAGAACTCCTAACCTCTTGAAGGAGTAAGAGTTCAGAGTCATACACTCATGCTAGCCTTTCAAGGTAGCCAGAAAACGACCTAGGAATAGGCGTTTTCCTAGTACAAACAATAACTTTCTGCTTTAACAAGATGCTTAAGACCTTACTTGGACATGAGTAAACTAAAGAATCTAATGCATGAAATCGGAAGATACATGAGATTGAGTGAGTTTGATGCATAGTGAGTTGATCCAATGCTTGAGAATCGTGAGAAAATGCCTATAGAGGAGTCGTTAGTAGCCCTTGTTTCTCCATTTTACACACTTTCGCTGTTAGTAAAATTGCGGTAGAATTGCTGTTTCCGCAATTCTGCTAAGTTTAGAATTCTGTTTAGCTAATTTCCTCTTCGTTTATTAATCTCTTCTCTTTTCATTTGAGTTTATCTTTGACTTGCACTTGTTTATGTTGCTACCCTTTACATATTCCTTAGAAATTAGACAACTTAAAACCAATTCTACCTCCTCAAATCCACCCATTCTTTCTTAACAATACACTTCACGAGTAGCTCATAATAAATCTCTGTGGGAAAACGAATGAAAAAATACTTACTACTTGCTATAAGATCATGTATGCTTGCATGTTCTGAGTGCTCTCTCTCTCTTATTGCTTATTTATTTTAACACATTGAGCACGCAACAGGTGGCAACACCCTATCACCCCCATTCAAATGGGCAAGCAGAAATCTCTAATAGAGAGATCAAGAGCATATTAGAGAAAGTTGTAAAACCGAATAGAAATGATTGGTCTTTTAAATTAGATGATGCACTATGGGCATATAGAACTGCATATAAAACACCTTTAGGAATGTCCCTTTATAGGTTAGTTTATGGAAAAGCATGTCATCTTCCCCTTGAATTAGAAAACAAATTCTTTTGCGCTTTAAAGGAGTTAAACTTTTGCGTGAACGATGCGGGAACATTGCGGTCTCTGCAATTACATGAATTAGATGAATTAAGGCACATGTCATATGAAAATGCTAAGATGTATAAAGAAAAAACTAAAATTTGGCATGATAGTAGACTTAGGCTAAAGGATTTCAAAAAGGGCCAACATGTTTTATTATTTGTAGTCTTGTCTAAAGTTTTCTGCAAGTTGTTATTATTTCAACATTTTCACTATTTACTTGTTTCTGCATTTTGTATGTTCTGTCGTTTTTTCAGCAACCCAACCAACAACATTTTGTCACCGGTTACATTTTCCTTCAATCAATCTGTACTTAGCATAAACTTAATCAAATCTCTGTGGGAAAATGATATAAAATATACTTATCACTTGCTGCAGACCATGTATACTTGCATGATCTGAGTGCTCTTCGCATCTAATTTACACACACACTGAGCACGCAAAACATACTTATGTGAATTCGACCGGCCATCCATTTTGTTCTAAAGAATTCCTAACCTCTGGAAGGAGTAAGAATTCAGAGTCATTCATTCATGTTAGCCTCTCATGGTAAACAGAGAGTGGCCTAGGAATAGGCATTCTCCTAGCACGTTTGTTAGCATGCACTTATAAATAGGTTTTTTGCCTTACTTGGATATGAGTAATTTAAGAAACTAATGCATATAATCGGAAGATGTATGAGATCTAGCTAAGACGATGCATGAGATGTCAATTTACTGCTGAATGATCATAGTTAATGCCTATGGAGGATTCTTAAGCCGACCTTCCTGCTTTTATCTTAGCTTTTACTTGCTGTAATCTGTTGCTAATCTATTGCGAAAGTATTGCGAGCCCCGCAATACCATTTTCTACCTTTATCTTAGCTTTTAACTGTCTGTCAATCCATTGCTAGCTTATTGCAAAAGTATTGCGAGTCCCGCAATACTATTTTTCTATATTGTAGTTCCCTTAGCCATTTTGCATTATTGTAACTTTGCATTTTCCTTGCATCCTTTGCAATTCGTGCCTCGAATTAAAATCCATTTCACTTCTGGTTACCTTATCTAAAATAACACGCATCAAATCGCTAGTCACTCAACTTAGTCTCTGTGGGAAATCGATATAAATTATACTTATCACTTGTTGCAGACCATGTATACTTGCATGATCTGAGTGCTCTTCGCATTTAATTTACACACATACTGAGCACGCAACACATTCCCAAAATAAACCACTTATAACCTACAAAATCTAAGCAAAGCATGATAAAAGCCTAATTTAAGAGTTTAGGGATCGGAAATCTCCCTTGTCAATCTGCCTCATATGGATATTCTTCAATGTTTCGAGGCATCACTTATGCTCCTTTAAGATACTTAAGTCTTGATTTACGGGGTCGGACATTCTGCCAGACCTTGAAATTGTTGATTCTTTCAAAGAGACTGCATGTTATAACATCCCAAGGTTTGTACTTTCTGTGCGTTGGTACAACATATGTTTGATGCGATGGGACATCTTTTTCTGGCACATCTCTTTCTAACTCCTTCAACTGGAGCATTTGTGGTGGTGGTGGCTCAGCTCTTTCATTGGTGGAGAAGCTTGCTACAACATCAAACATTTCAAATTCTTGTTCCTCAAGTAGCGCATTAGGCTCTTTGGCTTCATCCAACACAATTTCCTTTTTCTCAACTTTCACCAACTCCACCATTTCATATTGATATTCCATTGGATCACTCTTCTCAGAATCGAAGGTAACCAAGGAGTGATCATAAAAAAAATCAAACATCTGAGGGCATGGTGGTGGTGGTTTTACTATAGCAAGTAGATTTTGTAAGTCATTTGTGAGCTGGGCTAATTGCACATCCATTCTCCTCATGGATGCATCATTCCTTTCCATGAATTCTATCCATAGCACCTCCAAAGCGGGTGATAATTCTTCATTTTGAGTTGGCGCATAATGTTGATAGTCTTCATGTTGGTGGAACTCTTCATAATGAGCAACTTGCCCATGCTCTTCCCAAAAATTATTTGAGAGTTGCCACTGATCATGTCCACACAGGTACGAATAAGGGTTGTCATAGCTTTGTTGATATTGCCTCTCATGATAATTCAATGTTGGGCAATTCTCCAAGTTATGATTTTCCCCACAATAAGCACATGACTGATAAAATTCTTCAAACTGTTGTGGGCAAACTCTTCCTCCAATTAAGTTCTGCAGCATATTCATTTGCTTTGTCGAACACATAGGGGGCGTTTGGCCCCCTATTTTGGAATCAGAACCTTGGGAATCAGAACCCTGGGGGGTTTGTCAGGGCGGGTTCTGAACCCTGAGAATCTAAAACCTGTGTTTGGGGTGCAGGGTTGGGAAGCCTCTGAATCAGAAACCGTGTTTGGGGTGCAGTGTTCTAAACCCCGGGTTGAACAACAATTTTTATTTTTTTTTCCTTTTCCTTTTACTATTTCGTTTCTCTTTTATACCCTTATTTTCTAGTGGTGAATTGTAAAACCCGACCTCACGTAACATGAGCAAAATTCTTTTGAAACTTAAAAATGAAGCATTTAATTTATGTTATATTCTAAGAATAAGAAAATAAATTGAACAATTTTCATATTTTGTACTCCTACAAAAAAAGTTTATGAAATAGGATGAAAAAATATACCTTTTAAAAATTAAGAAAAACAAAATAATAAAAGGAAAGGAAAAAAAGTTTTTACAACATGTTGGGGTTACGCTCATGGTCACTAAGCAATATATCATGTCGTTGGGCTACGCTCTTGTTGACACAAAAGAAAAAAAAGTTATATTACTATTGATGAAAAAAGTTTTATGGAAAAAGATATATTTTAATAAAATATTAAAAAAAAACATTTAACAAAAACAACAAAAACAAAAAACAAGAAATAGAAGAAAGGAAAAAAAATACATTATTGATGAAAATTTTGTATATTCCAATTAAAAAAAATATATTATAAAACGAAAAAAAAAGTTATAAACACAACATTAATTTATAGAATACGGTTGAAAAAATACATAAAATAAACAAAAAATAAAGAGGAAAAAAAATTGAAAAAAAACCTTAGTTCGGATAGAAGGTAAATTCCAATAATTCCCTATTATTAATGGAAATTTTATAATAATATTAAAATATATTCATATTAGAAAGTAGTAAAAAAAACATTACAAAAGAATATCATTTCTCATAATAGAAAAAAAAAATATTTTAACTAAAAAAAACTACTAACACGGTTAGTTAATGGAATAAGATGGGACAAAATATATATAATATAAAGGAAAAATGAATAGACATATAGCAAAAAATGTTGGTGTTGTTGTCAAATGGATTAAGAGAGAGATAAAATTGTTGATGTGACGAAGAGAGAGAAACAAAATTGGAGAAGTGAGGGGTTTAGAACCCAAAACCATGGGTTTGGGTTCTAAACCCATGACTTTCCAATACATCCATCCAAACATGGGTTTGGCTTCAAAAGGCAAACCCACCCAAACACAAGACAGGGGGCCAAACGCCCCCATACGTTTTTCACCTGCATAGTTTCTCTTTGTGCCTGAAAATGATAGTAAACAAATTAAGCTCACATATTCAGCACAGATCTTACAATCAATCAACTTAACACAAAATTAATGCAAATCCCCAGCAGCGGCGCCAAAAACTTGTTGTGTGCTCAGTGTGTATGTAAATTAGATGCGAAGAGCACTCAGATCATGCAAGTATACATGGTCTGCAACAAGTGATAAGTATATTTTATATCGTTTTCCCACAGAGATTTGATTAAGTTTATGCTAAGTGCAAATTGATTGAAGGAAAATGTAACCGGTGAAAAAATGTTGTTGGTTGGGTTGCTGAAATAACGACAGAACATACAAAATGCAGAAACAAGTAAATAGCGAAAATGCTGAAATAATAACAATTTGCAGAAAACTTTAGACAAGATTACAAATATAAATGCGTAAACAGCAAAATACTAGCGAACAGACAGCAACAGAAACCTATACTAACAAACAGGGTAGGCTAGGACTCATGTAATAACTCATAGATCGGGTGTAAACTAAGCTGACTACTGACTAAGAATGCTAAAGTAACTTGCAGAATAGAAAATAGTATTGCGGGTCTCGGAACACTTTCGCAATAAACTAGCAACAGATTAACGAATAAGTAAAATCTAAGATAAAGACAGAAAATAAGATTGCGGCTCTCGCAATACTTTCGCAATAGACTCGCAACGAGTGAAATCTTAAGATAAAACAGCGAGGTTGGCTAAGAACCCTCCATAGGCATAAATCATGATCATTCAGCAGTGAACAAACATTACATGCATCGTATTAGCTAGATCTCATACATCTTCCGATTATATGCATTAGATTCATATGTTACTCATATCCAAGTAAGGCTAAGAACCTATTTATGCATGCTATTAAACGTGCTAGGAAAGTGTCTATTCCTAGACCACTCTCTGTTTACCATGAAAGGCTAACATGAATGAATGACTCTGAATTCTTACTCCTTCCGGAGGTTAGGAACTCTTTAGAACAAAATGGATGGTCGATCGAAAATGTCCATGGGATGAAGTTCACACTCATTCAATGCATGCATGCTTATTTACATGTTGAATTCAAATAGTAGTATCCTACAGATTCATCTTAACAAACCCTTATAAAACTAGCTACTCATAACTTTAGAAGAACCCAACAAAACTAATTGATTACTTGTGAAAGGCAAATCCAATAATAATTCAAACAGTAAAAACAATTCGATCTGAAAACAATAATTAAAGTAAAGCAGTAGATAATCTGAGAACATAAACTAAGATAAAACAGTAGATAAGTGAAGGTCCGATTGTCCACAATTCGCCTCGGTTGAAGGAGAAGAACGTCTTGTCAGGAATCTCTCCTTCTTCCTCCAAATTCCAGAACGCCAAGGAGGTTTCTTCTCGGATCTGATGATCGAGAAGATCTCTCTTGGGGTTTTCGGGTTTTCGAATCTCTTCACCGTAAATGATTGATTTTCCTTGCTTCATCTTGCTCTCTTATATAGCCTTTAGTGGTTCCATTGTCTGCTCCCTAATCACGGATCTCCATCCAAATTAGGGAAACAACCTCATACGTGGCAGCTACAGAAGGGTCGGCGGCTAACAAACTCAGCAAAGGATACTGCCAGTATTGTGATTGCGTTACGATCGCAAAGTTCCTTGAAGTGTCCTTTTGCGATTGCGTTGCGATCACAAAGCTCTGTTTCCGGTTCCCCTTCTTCTAATTTCATTGCGTTCCTCGCAAAACTTTAGCAATACATCTGCAAGGCATTAATTAGACATTTTTTCACCAATTATACACTTATGCACAGATATTTCACATAAGCATTAATTTTAACACCATTTCACAAATGTCACTATTAAACACATATTATGCTGAATAATGGCTAGAATGCTTCAAAAGACTTCATGAATTAAAGCAATTAAAGACCTAAATAACTCTCATTTGGAGAGGTATCAGTGTGCACGAGACAACTTTGGGATTATAGAAGAGTAGTAAAGTTAGTTTACAACCCTTCAGGTTTTGAGAATTTTAAGCATGCATGTTGAAACTATCCCAAAAATACTGAAATATGTTCAATGGTGTTGATAAGTTGTTCCAAGTGAAACCACTAAATAGTTAACAAAAGTTGTTAACAATTTAATTACCTTTTATAGTAAAATGGACTCTAGTCATGAATTAGAAAAGTCTCATCGTAGTGGTAAATTTATGAGATATCTCGACCATTACAAGAGCTTATATGAAACCTATGTTGCCGTAATAGATAACAAAATGTATTGCTTCTTGACCTCAAAGTAGAAATGAGGGTTAATGACAAAGACTAGTAGACCAAAGTCATAAATCTCGAGATAAAGTATATGTACTTCTTCTGTATCTAGAACTTGTAGATACTCATGATGGGGTAAAACCCATAGATTCTGAATATTTCTACAAAAGTAATAGATTTGTAAATAAGAAAGTACAAACCTTCAAAATAAGACTAATGACAAATATAGTGGGAGAAAGTAAACCATGAATAATTTTTCTCATTTGTTGTCACACTAGAGTCTATAAGCATTTCCTAACTCATAGTTGCATATGAGATATGTCAAGTGAACGTTTAAGAAATCTTTTCTGAAAAGAAATCTTAAAGAATGCACTTGCAAATCAATTATATGAATTCATTTTCAAAAAATCAAAAGCAAAATGTTTGCAAGTAGTAAAAGTTCATTTATGAAATGAATTTGATCACTAGATTTTTTAATGTAAGGTTTGATAAAATTGTAAAAAACTATGACTTTGAATAAATATTAATGATCTTGTATCGACAAGAAAATCATTAATTACTTAATGGATTTTTCTCGTGGATTACATAATACTCATTATGAATGATGTAATATTTTTAATCCAGCATTATATGTTGACTACCAAACCAATTCTAAATGAATGATTTAAATTACTTGGTATATCCTATAAATAGAGATTTCAAGGACAAAATGTAAATTGTGTCTCAAACATCATATATTGATAAAATTGTTGACAGTATATGATGTAGTACTTCAAAAATAATAATGTATTATTGTTACATGAAGTTTATCTTGTCTAAGGAATAGAGTCCTTAGATATTTCAAAATGTTGAGAACATAAGATTGACAATCTACGTTTGTGTGATTGAAAATCTTATGTACACATGAGACATGACATTTGAAAGTAAAGTTAGTTAGCATATACAAGTTAACCCAATGGTATGACCATTGCGCGGATAATTAAAAACTTTTCTCAAAATATCTGTGCATAAAATAAGAAATTATAATTTTGCATATGGGGCTAAATATTTGATTTTTACGAGATGCATTTGCTTTGACAAAGATTTATCAAAATCTATGTTTACTTTAAGTGGTAGAGCTTGATAGACTAGTTAATATTTTTGCTTAGGAAGCAATAAAAGAACTTGTATATAGCTAAAACAGTCTCTTATGGATCTGTACGACGTTCAAGATATGGTTAACCCTATCACACTTTATTAAGATAAAGTAGAGGTATAATGGCTAAAATTAAGGAACTTTGAAACCACCAATGTATAAGGTATCATGCAGGTAGAGAAAGCATCATGGTAGAGACCACAATGACTTTTAGTTGCAATCGTGTTGGTCTTTAAAAAGACTCTTCATGCTAAATTGTTTGAGGGTCCCCTAGAATGTCTAGGATTAAGAGACATGTCTCATCTTCACTAGAGAAATTAGGAGAACATGTTGGGTGTAGAGTATGCCCTAGGGTACATGTCTCACCGGCTTTAATGCAAGTGGGAGATTGTTGGGATTTATGCCTTAACGCCTCATAATTAATTAATAATTATTTTATTATTATTATTATTTATAATTTATAATATTCATTATATATAAAAATTCAAGGTTATTAGTGTAATCTTGAATAGTATGTAGTTGACATACCGGAGTATCATGTTCAAGGAATAACCTAAACAGTCTATATATGAATAAGGTTGGGTGCCTTATCGTGGCAACACTATTGATACGGCTCAATTTGTAATTGTTACAAATTATTTGATTCAAATCATTCATGTAGAGACATGTGAGTGAAGGTATCCTATACAATGAGTTTTTATACGACTAGACCACGAAATATATAATCTCTCTTTATAAATATGTTATTTGAGAAGATTAATATTTCATAGGATGATCATCTGTGACTTGATTTAATCCTGAGTGACTTAAACTCCTACATGTGAGGGTTCGTCCTTTGATTTGTAAGGGTGAGAATGAACTTTATAGCTGATTCAATAAACGTACCATTTTGGGGACTTGACCAAATAGGGAGCTGCGAACATAAGTTTCACAAGATGAAATCCACTTCTTCCCATATAGGAAAAGTAGGTGAGTAGTTCCCTTAAGTGCTGTTTTCGGGACTTGAACAATGAGACTCCACCCCCTCGCTTGCCCGATAGGGACTCATTTATGGTTGGATCATAAATAGGTTGTTCATTGGAGAATCGGTGGTACTTAAGGTGTAAGATGTAATTACAAATGTAAAACGGACTTTTGACCGAGCTGTAATTATGATCAACTCGTGAAGGAACGACTTGCATGTAATGGTTATAACCATGGACACAGCTTGTCCTACAGTGCATAAGAATATTTATATAGATGTCCATATGGATAAGATATCCTTATCTTATTTCTTCCATTATCTTCTCCTATTATTTTCCCCCTTATATTATTCTAGATTTATGGTAACAATCATATGTTGTAAATCCATTCAATAATGATCGTTGGGGCTAGGAGGTGAGCATCAGGGGCGAGGGGTAAGCATCAGTCGGTCGGGGTCGGTTTTCCGACCAAATTGACCAAGTCGATTTTCCAACTCATTATACCGACGAAGATGGAAAACAATATTTTTTTAACTCATTATACCGTTCGAACTGACGATTGATTTTGTCAGTCGATTTCGGCGCAATCCGACTATAGGGAGGCAAAGATGATGGTGGAAGTCCAAGGGCTTCACGGATGAAGAGAGGATAAGCAATAGACGGTGGTGATTGCGATGCGAGGGAGGCGAGAGAGACAATTGTGAGAAACAGAGGAGGAGCTCCAGCCGGAATCATAGTAAGCTTTAGAGCCTGGCACATCTCCGGCAACAACGTTGGTTAGGGCTAAAACAATAGGCGACATCTCAATCCCTCTTATGAAACCCAAAAACAACATTTATGAAGCTTTCGTGTCCTCTGGATCCGCCATGAACCAATTTCAATCAAAAGATTGGACCTGAACTGGTCCACCGATTTTGTCGCTTCGATCGGTTTGGGGTTATTTTTGCTAACTGACCGACCGATTGGTCAGTTTTGCATTACAAAACCTGTTCAATTGGTCGATTTATTTTTTCGGTTCTTTTGCTCACCCCCTAGTTGGGGCCTATGAATGATATGATTGAATAGACAATACATTGACTCCCTACTTTTTCTTTCACCCTTCTTTGTCATTGTTCTCTTGTTTTACAACATATGTTGCTTTGAAGACTTTTCTCACATTTTAAAATGTCATTCACATTCCTCTAGTAACACATTCCTCTAGTAATTTCCCTAAGTAGTTTAAATCCAAAAGGTTGATTATTACAAATTCATTGTTTTAAAATCTTTATTTTCATATCACGAACAATACATAAACTAAATTTTTACTTGGTTTCAAAGTCAATATTAAATAAATTTTATAATGCAAGTCAAAATTAGAGGCTAGAGAACATAGTTTAACTCCACAAAATCATAAAGATAAAGCCTCCAATGACATTTATTTAAGGGTAATTGGATTTAACGGTACATAAGGTATAGTGCTTCATGCCTTTTCTTAGAAGGTGCACATGAAGAGTGACTCAAGCCCCAACCAAAGTGAATATTCCCTCAAATATAGGACTAGTATCACTTCCTGTAATCACATTTGATTGACATCCATTCCAAATGTCTTCTTTGGAAAGACCTGATTCATACAATAAGTTAGAGATGTAGTTCCAATGGTCATGCGTAGTATAATGTCCTTCTTCTCGAATTTCGGTATATACCTATAAAAAAAAACAAAATATAATTAAGTTAGGTTTACCTTAAATCTCAATGACAAATGCAAATGTGGCACTCTATTTTTTAAAGTGTAAATGTGGTGCCATATATTTTATTCATTTGGAACATAGCCAGAAGGGTTAAAAAAAAATGGGCAAAAAAATTGGATTTTTGAATAATTAGTTGGATGGATATAATAAATAGAACTAAAATGAACCCAAGATAACTAAACTATTTGTAAAAGAGTGATTATTAGTTTTAACTTTAGTCTTAATGATAGTGATATATAAAACTATCAATATAAAAGTAAATGAACATAATGGAGAAATAATATTAGCATGAAATAAATATTTAAACATCGAGAAAAAAAACGTTACCAGATAGTTTTATTTAATTGAAAATATTTTACACTAGATTCATTTATTTGTTATAGTTAGTTTCGAAAAATCTGGAGTAGTGCTTTCAACTAAAACTCTTTCTTAGTAAATCGTTTATGAAAGAAAACAACAATTAAGTATTTGATCAAGAGTAATACCAAGTATTTTTAAAAATATTTTTAATTTAGTAATAAAACACAATATAAATGTTTTGCAAACTAATGAATAAAAGAATAGTTGAACTGACATAATGTACGACTTAATGACTAGGTCACCACTTTTATTCATTTTCCTTTCATGTTGTCAAAGAATAAAAAATTTAAAAACTATTTTAATTAGGTAAGAGTAGTTTTTATTATTGAAAATCAAGTCATATCAAACTCACCTTAATTAATTATATAACATTACAAATATAAGTTTAAGTCTTTGAATTCTTTCCTTATATATTTCTAAATTCAAAAGCTTAAAAATAAATTAGTAATATAAGTCTAAAAATGGAACTTCATTGAAATTATTTATTTTTTTGAAAACATTTTATTGAACCTCGTTATTTCGATTTTGGAAGCTTAGAAACAATCAAATGAAAAATAAATAAACTGTAGGCATGAAAAATTGGGACTTAGATCCAACCAATTGTTATTAAAAAGAACATAAAATAAATAAAAGAATAAATAAAAATTGTAGTTTAAACTTCATGAACATATAGGTAAGAAACAAAATTGCTGACCGTATTGTCTGAAAATGTATGATTCCATGGATTTGACCAAGCTGCCATCCAATCACAAACTTCACCATTGTGATTTAGCCCACGGTATACAACAGCGCCAGCAGAGCCAGTGGCAGTTCCAGAAGTTTTAACATGAAGAAAACAACCCCATTGACCATTCGCAATCTCGATTGGATAAGGAGCTTGTCCAATATGACCATGCCAACTATGTTCGACAACATATTTTATGGTATCACCAGTGGCATTGTAAATTACGCAGAGGGTAGAGACTCCAGTGCCCCATTGTTCTTTTAATTCTTTCACATATTGTCGTGCATTCGTGTCTTTATTATCCGCATTCTTCATACTAATGGCAACATGTGCTCTATCTTGACGTGTTATTGTCTTATTTTCATACTCAGGCATGCCTTTTAAAGTTTCGTTTGTGATCGGATTTCCAAACACATTAGACGCCATCTTAAAATATATCTGAAATATAAAAATTCCAAAGAAATTAAGCTCTAAAAACAATTAAGGGCATGTCTTTGTGATGTTCCTCTCCCAATTTTGCATATATTTAGAAAAAGAAACAAAAACGTATTTGGTTGAAAGTTGTTGTATCTAAAATTACTAATTGAAAGAATAAAAGATTATTTTGGAAGTTTTGTCTTCTTTTTATTCATTTGTTGTGTGGTGTGCCCATATTTTAAAATAAGAAAAAGAAAAAAATTGAAAGTTCGTTTACCTTCAAAAAAAAATAATAAAAGTAGAAACTTAATTAACATTTCAGAAAACAAGAATCATATATCAAAAGTTTAAGATTGCTTACAAGAGTTGGTGAATAAGAAACATACATTATCACATACGAAATAGAAATATTAATCCAACTCTATTTCTATGAAAAAAAGTAGAGCGTTTCAATCTTACTCTGACAGGTGACCAATCTGCAAATCTTTGTTGTGTTTTGTTCCCTACAATTTCTACCTATTTATAAAGTGCGAAAAATAATTAAAAAACACATAAGAACAATGATTTCTTTTTTTAAAAACAGTAGAATCTTCACTGCTCATGTTGAAGAAAAACATTAATGTAAAAAATGATGTGGACGGATAGACACAAGATTAAGACCAAGAATTTAAATATGACAATGTCCATGGAAATATCGATAAAATAGAATAAATGAAAAAATTATATATTTTTTAAATTTTCGTTAGTTTTTTGTGATATAATAAAAATGTCGATGTTGAACCCATGAAAATATGAAAATTGACTATGAAACTATCTGCATGTCCACGAATATTTTTAGAATGACTTTGTAGGGATTTTAAAAATATTTTTTTAATCTTAAAAATATTGTTTAAGAACTAAAATAGTAATTTCAACACCCTTAATTGGGCTTTGTTTGATTTACGAATTTGGTGATATGTTAATACTACTAGAGTTTTATCTCTTTGTGACATTATATTTATGGTTTGTTCTTATTTGAAAGATGGTTGGGATGATTAGAAATGAATTGCCAATTTTAATTACGGTAAAAATTCTTGCAAAAAAATTTACAAAATTAGACTAACCTATTTTACTCAATTTTTTTTTGCCTAAATAATTAATAATTCAATTTGTAGTCTTATAATTAAGATACACTATTTAAATTTAAGAACTAAATAAATAAAATTTATAAATGTTAATGTCACCTTAAAAAAATAATTAAGTTATATGTTTTCAATTTTGTCAGAAATAAAATATTTTACATTCGATTTCTTTATTCATTAATACGAGTATTTGAAAGTATATACATTTTTCAAAAAAAAAATAGGGGTATATAAAAATATTTTATTTATTTTAATTAGACAAAAATAATTTTTATTATTCGAAATCATGTCATGTCATTTCAAAATATTCTCAATTATAAAAGTTTAAAAACTTAAATCTAAATAGATAATGTCGAATAATTTTGTCATATATTTCCAAAATAAAATAGATAACTTCAAAGTCATATCATATCAATTTGTAAATCTTTTCTCCAAAATAATTTCAAGCACCATTAAAATTAACCAAAATATTTTACTAGAACTATTAAGATTTTCAATAATGAGAAGAAAAAAAAACTTAATTGAAAATAATTCTTACAATCTCTTCTAACTTGCATTAGATAATTGCGATAATAATAATAAAAAAAGATATTTTTCATAATTGATTGCTACAAGAATTAAGTAACCTACCGATGAAATGAGTTCTATAATGTTATAATAATATAACATATTAGAAATATCTGAAATAAATATACATGTTTTTTATTATATAAATATAAGAAATAAATAAACAATATAATGTAAAAAATATATTGGTAGGATATAAATAATTTAAATTTTTTAAAATTAATTAAGTTGGCACATTGTTCTTTTGTGGAAGGTTAAAAGATTTCTTTTTCAACCAAAGTGAGTTGGGCAACTTTGGACAACTTTTAATAAAACTTAATTAAGCAGCATTTTTCTAACCCAAATATTTTTTAACTAGGTTATAAAATACAATATAAAAATTTTACAAAGTATTTGATTAGGTAAATGTATTTTTTATTATTAAAAGTCATGTTATGTCAAAATCATCTTAATTTTTTTTTTAAAGATAAATCAATCTAAAATGGATAACTTAGAATTTTTTTCTAATATTTGTCCAACTAGATAATTTCGAATTTCAAAGTTATATAATTCCATAGTGTATTTATTTTTGTATGACATGAAATGTCTTCAACTTTTTTAAAAAATGTTATTATTATTTTTTTTTTTTACTATGCGATAATTAAAAAAGTCAACTTTCTTCATATTCTTTTGTCTTGTATTGAAAAAAAAAAAAAAAAAAAAAAAAAAAAAACTTTTGTTCTCTTGTACTCTAGATTAAAATAAAAGTAAAATTAATGTAAAAAAAAAAACAATATATGTAGAGTTTTATATTCCCTCACACTCTTTTCACGTTTTTTTAGGTAAGATTCTTCATAATAGATAAAAACAATTGTACTAATTTTTCATGTCTTAAGAAGTTAACAATGTAAAAAATCTCACATAATCAAATAAAATGTTAGTATTCTCACAATTTAAAATATTAATCTATCTAATAAGTATTATAAACTAACAAATCTTTTCTAATACTTAATTAGAAATTGCATAAGAATACTAATATTCACTCAAAGATTGGTAGGATTTGTTACATAAATAACCATCAGGCCCAGAATAATGATAAATATAATAAAATATAAAATACTTTCCAAATATGAGAAAAAATCAATGATAGTCACTAATAGAATTCTATTATCACATAAAGTCATTGATAAAATGTTTATCACTTATAGACTAATATCAGTGATATCCATTGATAAAATTCTATAAAAAATAAAAGTGTATCAATAACTATCCCGAATAGTCATTGATCTGCTATTAGTGACGATCACGGATAAAAATTGTCATATTTACAAATATTTTCAAAAAATGTTATATCTCCTAAATACAAACTCTAGCTTCACACCAAGTGCAATTTTCCAAATTTGTATGCTGGGAATTATTATCAAATAACCACCTAGTGCACGGGCTCAATGCATTGTCTCGCTTGACTTAGATTGAAGTTTTATCCTGCACTTGTGTGCAACAATTTAAATGTTTTATTATTGCACAATTTTTTTAGTTCGAGTTCCACACTTGTCAATTTGTTGTTTGCGAACATCAACATAGATCAACTGACATAAGTGTGATCTAATGACAAAGAGGTCAGTAATTTGACCCTCATCCCGTAATAATTAAATACCTTTGTAAAAAAAAATATAATTCTTAAATATTTTATGTACCATTCTCGATATTCATGTCATTTTTAATTCAATAGTGTGTGCCTGCGTGCGTGTGCGCGTGCGATAATTACTAAAATACTAGCTTTCTCCAAGCCCCAACCTGACTTAGGCATCGAGCAATATAGCTAGTACATCAATATTTATTTCTTGCATATGATCTCATCCGCATAATATCAAATTTACCGTTGATATCACGTGAAGGTCAGGTGCATCAAGCATGTTCAGATCCATTTATCAACAATTGACACCATCTGTGCAGGCGAGAGGTTGTGTGCATAAGATCTAACACCGAAAGAAAATAGAGATGGTAAGAGTTTTACCAAAAGGATTGATCATATGGCAAGGATCGCTCTTCTCCCACCATAGACACACAAAATCAGGGGAGATTTTTTGTTCCCCTCGCTTCTGTTAATTAATTGCTTAGTTAGGTGTATCTGATACATTGGGGACAACGTGTCGTTTAAGGTTGGAGGTTGATGTTTGTTGAACTTCTTTGGTTTTTGAGCATTGTGTAGATTTATGAGCTTGTTATAGATGAGACTCTTAATGTGTGTTATTTGATCAGAACCATATATGATTTCCATTTGATTATTCTTATTTTCAACTGTGAAAATGATGAGAATGTATGCCTTTTTTAGCAATTTTTTCTTAAAAAAAAATTCTTGACTCCCTCATACTTATCGAGCACATAGTCCCCTTATCTTTAGTTTTGTAGGCTTATAACTACCTTAATTGGCTTGGATGCTTGTTGTCTCCCAGAAAAAACACCATTAAGGATACTTGATACAATAGTGTTTGTGATGTTCATTTGAGGAAAGATAACATACCTATTTGTCTAAAAAAAAAGATGAGAAAAAAGAAATAGAATAAAATCTCCATGGATACTTCTCCTTTTTAAGTTGCATGTGCAACTAGGGGCGGTCATGACACCCTTGTTTGTCACTGCATGAAAGCGTGGCTAAAGAAGTGAGTATTAGTCTTTAGGTTGTGAAGCTTGCTCGTAGTCAGATATGTTGTGCAAGTAAGCTGGAGCAAAGGAAAATTTGACATCAAAGATTCTCTTGGAAAAGGATAAAGAAAAAAAAAATTGTTGAGAAAATAAAAGTTAGGAGAGTACAAAGTTCCACGAAAATCATAGGCCCTTGTGATTTATAGCTCTCTCTAGTGTTAAAGCTATAGACTATTCTTATTGCAGTAGGGGGAAAACGATCTTTAGGGTTTCATAATACTTTTCCGTACTTATAAGGATTATGGTAGGTTGGAGTGCACAGACACGTAAGAGATGATGAGTTTAGTTTTTGAATTTCTCGATGAGGAAATGCATTTGATTATTTTCTTATTTTGCAAATTCCTTGTTTTCTACAACATTTAGGTTCGATTCGTTAACATGCAATTGCAATCTCTTGGTATTGTTCAAAAGTTTGTCATGCTCGAGGACTAGCAAGATTTAAGTTTAGGGGTATTTGATAGCAGTCTTAAAGTGTTATCTTATCGTTCCTAAGTCCTGCTAATTATCGTGTTCACATATGCTTTATGTTAATTTTATTAGTGGAGAACGGTTTAATGAAAAAAGAACTTCATGGCTGTTGGGATTTATATCCTAAAGCTTCCTAATTATTTAATAATTATTTGATAATTATTTTATTATTATTAGTTGCAATTTTTAATATTCATTATATATAAAAATTCAAGGTTATTAGTGTAATCTTGAACAATATGTAGTTGACATACGGGAGGATCATGTTCAAAGCATAACCTAAATAGTCTATCGTGTATGGATAAGGTTGGGTGCCTTGTCCTGGTAATACTATTCATACAACCCACTTTGTAATTGTTGCAAATGATTTGATCCAAATCATTCATATAGAGACATGCATGTGAGTGGGGTATTCTATATAATGAGTTTGTATCAGACTAGAGCACGAAATATATAATCTCTCTTTATAAATCCGTTATTTTAGAAGATTAATATTTCACAGGATGATCATATGTGACTCGATCTTAAAACTCCTTCCTCTAAGGGTTTGTTCTTTGATCTGTATGGGTGAGCATGACCTTTATTGCCGATTCAATAAGCCTACCATTTTGGGGACTTGACCAAATAGGGAGATGGGAACATAAGTTTCACAAGATGAAATTCACTTAATCTCATATAGGATAAGTAGATGAGTAGTACTCTAAAGTGCTGATTTCGGGACTACAACAATATGGCCCCAACCTCTCACTGGCCCGAAAGGGACTTGGTTTATGGTTGGATCATAAATAGGTTGTTCGTTAGAGAATCAGTGGTACTTAAGGTGTAAGATGTAATTACAAGGGTAAAACAAACTTTTAACCTAGCTGTAAATACGAACAACTCGTGAAGGCTCGACTTGCATGTAATGGTTATATCCATGGACACAACTTGTCCTACAGTCCATAACAGTGCAACTCTAGGCCTATAGTGGAGTAACCTAGAGTTAATCAAAGAAAGTTAATTAATTAAAGAGTTTAATTAATTAATTTTGTATCAAGCTTATATATATGTAGGTGGTGAGAGTCACACACGATGGTGTGCTCCAAATTTCAAGTTGCGGAGACTTGCCAAAAATAACTTTGTAAACTAATTACACTAATCTAACTAGTAGACAGTGGTAACCAGGTCGATCCACAGGGAGCAGACAATGAGAATCATAGTTGAATTGAATTGGGCTTGTTTAATTATGGTGACAAAACAGTGAGAGTTTTTATCATGCAAATTGGAGAAATAAAGATAACGGAGAAATAAAACACAATAATACGAACGTGTTGGATTTGGGGGATCTTCAGGATTTGTGAAATTATGTAAGTGCTATCATTGAACTCATACAAACTTTATCAGAATCAATCGATACGCATAAATAATTACCCCGAAACCCCCGCGATAATTGACTCAGAGAAAATTAGCCAGAGGTGTCAATTCCAACTAAACATGTAATTAACTCATCTAAGGGTGTTAATCCTAGACTTCATTAAAAAAAAGTAAATCATGCAATTAACTCCTTTAAGGGTGTCAATCCTAGACTTTGCTAAAAGCAATGACGGGTGGATTGTGACGAGTTACTCCTAAGACTAATTCGATTTATCTTCTTCAACGTGGTTGGCTAACACTAACTAAGGCAGCATACTTATGTACTACCTACGGGCTCGCACAACCTTTGTTACTTAAGGCGAATAGGATGCATCCGTACTCTAATTAACTAACAAAAATGCAAAATATTCAAGGTTGTTGTTGCGTGCTTAATGTGTAAATAAAGATGCGATGCGAGAGCACTCAGAACATGCAAGCATACATGGTCTTGTAGCAAGTAATAAGTATTTTTCATTCGATTTCCCACAGAGATTTATTCTTAGTTACTAACGAAGTGAGATGCTAAATTAGAAAGGGTGACTTAAATGGGGTAGAATTGAGGATGATGTGCCAAACTAATGAAGAATGTACGAGATATGCAAATATAAACAAAAGCAAGTAAAGAGATCAACTTGAATGTAGAAGAAAAAGAATTGCGGAGAAAGCAATTTCCTAGCAATAAAATCGCAAAAGTAGAAGACTGGAAAAATGGCTAAGGCAAAAACAGAATAATAGAATTGCGCAGACAGCAATTATCTAGCAATTAAGGTAACGACGGATTGAGGGTGAGATAAGGAAACAAGGTCAACTAAAGACTCCTCTATAGATTTTTTCATACGATTATTCAGCAGTAGCTCAACTTATCATGCATCAATTTAACTCAGTCTCATGCATCTCTCGATTACATGCATTAGATCCTTTAGTTCACTCATATCCAAGTAAGACTTAAGCATCTATTTATATAGGCAAGTTAATGAACCGTGCTAGGAAAACGTCTATTCCTAGGTCGTTTTCTGGCTACCATGAAAGGCTAGCATGAATGGACGACTCTGAACTCTTACTCCTTCCGGAGGTTAGGAGTTCTTTAGACAAAATGGATGGCCGGTCGAAATTGCCCGTGGGATGAAGTACACATACATTCAATGCATTCGAAGCTATCCTACATGCTGAATTCA
The DNA here is from genome assembly GCA_028017165.1 of Herpetospermum pedunculosum. Classification (NCBI taxonomy): domain Eukaryota; kingdom Viridiplantae; phylum Streptophyta; class Magnoliopsida; order Cucurbitales; family Cucurbitaceae; genus Herpetospermum; species Herpetospermum pedunculosum. The sequence continues at coordinate 19,878,750 of CM051527.1, read as the reverse complement.
CGTATTTCTACCTATAGATTCATCATTAGCAGACCCTTATGTGATTAGTTACTCATGGTTGATGGTGGATTGGAGAGAGTACATTGATTAGGCATGATTTAAAGCAAAATGACAGTAAAGGAAAAACAGAAAGCGAGATGGAGATTAGCGAATACTTAAACGATTCCTCTATTAAATAAGATTCAAAGCTTAATGTGCGAAAGACTGTAAAACAGTAAAGAACTTAAACAGATGAAGACGAAATGAAACAAAGCAAACAAATGGAAGAACAAAGGACAGAAAGCAGTAGAAAACAGAAGACAGAAAGTAATAAACGTGTGCACGGATCCTCGTCGCAAGCGCCTCGGATGAGGACTAAGATTAGCCGATCTTGGGGATCAATTCGATCAGAAGAGAAGAAGGATCTTCTCTTCTTCCTCTCGAGTTATGAACGCCAAGGACTGATTTCTTCGTTCCAACAACCGGGAGAAGGAAATGGGACTTCAGATTGCGTTGAGACGGGGAGCTCTACACTTCTCAGCTTGTTGTTCTCCTTCCCCCTTCACCTCCTTTTATAGTTTTTTGCAGGTACCTTCAGTCATGGAGAACCATCCATTCTGAACGACGAACCTCCACGTGGCAGCAAGGGAGAGCTTAGGCGGCTGAAAGATCGCAACAAAACGACGGACGGTTGGGAAAAAACTTAACATCCGCAGCTTGGCATTGCGGATTCCTCGTCGTGACCGCAATGTTCATTGCAGAGACAGCAATGTTTCAGCAATTCTCCTGCAATGCAAATTTCACTCTTTTAACTTCGTTTTTTATTCTTTTTTTGTTCCTTTTACAAATAAGTCCTAATTTAGCTTCATTCCTTGAATTCTCATATTTAAGCACGTATTAAACTAAATTCTAACAAAAACGCTTAAAAGATTACACCATTCTATGGTAAATAAGTCCCTAATTTATGTACTTTTGGAGTGGTAACAGTTGTCAAGCTATCATGCAAGCATGTTCGTAATATAGGCATAAAAGAAGAAGAATATCAACAACATTCAGATTAAGGCAGAAATTTAAAGCACAATCTGTTGGGTTTTATGTCCTAAAACCCGTGGTTTGTAAATTGAATGTATATTCTATTTTGCAATAAAGTTGTTATTGAGATTTATTTAGTAAAATTGTTATTGAATAAAGTGAATTGTGTTTACTTTTAACCAAACTCCAATAAACAAAGAACCCATGGCTATAGATTGTATACTTCAACTTCTTGTGTGACATGATTGTGGATCAAGTTCAATTAATAGCCAGACGGTCTATAGTATAGGGATAAGGCTGGGTACCTTATCCTGGGGACACTATTGGACGCGGCACGCTTTGCATAGTTCAAACGATGTGATCCAAAATCGTTCATGTGGAGACATGCGAGTGGTGGCGTCCTATGTAATGAGTTTGCAAGAGACTGAACTGCGAAACAAGTCGTTATTTCTTTATAACTCTGTTTACTGTAAAGACCGACTTTTTCATATGATGACCTAGGTAACTAGATCTCAATCCTGAGCACGCTATAAACTCCTGTTTATTCGGGCTTATGCTTTGACTTGTATGGGTGAGAGTGGCCCGAGATCGTCGACTCAATAAGCCTACCATCTTGAGGATAAGACCGGGTAGGTAGTTCGGAACATAGTCCTGCGAGATGGAATTCTCTTCTACCCACCTCGAGGGATTAGTAGACAGGTTGTTCCCTTAAGTGCTGACTCCGAGTCTTGAACTAGGGATCCCACCCTCTCATTGGTCCGAGAGGGACTTGGTATAGTGATGAGATCACGTACCAATTGGTTTGGTGGTTGGACCACAAACCAAGAGTTCATTAGAGAACCAGTGAGACTTAAGAAACAAGATGTAATTACGGGAGTAAAACAGTTATTTTGACCTAGCTGTAATTACGAACAATCTGTGAAGGATCGACCTACTGGTGATGGTTATATCAAGAGGACAAAAATATATCTACGGTGAGGAGAGTGCAACCTTTGGACTGTAGTGGAGTCTCTGGGGGTTAACGAATGTTGGATAGTTTGGCTAAAGAGTTTGGCCGGTTAATTATCGTTGGAGCTCATGATCTGTAGGTCCTTTAGGTTCTCCTGGCTAGCTCGAATTAAGCCGTGTAACAATATGAGAGAAAAAGAATTTGAACTAATTCAAATTCGTTTTTCGAAGAATGATGGACATATTTAAATATGATTTAAATATGATTTAAATATGGGATCGGTCTAAAACATGAATAGGGATTCATGTGTGATGATTCAGTTTAAGAAACCGGGATTAGTCTTATTATTTATTTAATATTTAATATTGAATTAAATAATAATATTAATTAATTAAAAAAGTTTAATTAATTTAAATTTATTTTGTTTATTAAAACTAATTATGAATTAATTTTAAAATGACAAAATATTACAAGTGAGATTATCCAAGTTGAATGGATTTATCCAAGTTGGGTGGGTTTATCCAAGTTGTGAAGTGGATTGTGAATCATCAACCACATGCATAAACTCACAAGAACACTTGGTTGAAGACTAATCCATCCAATTTGAGGTGTCATGCTAAGCAAAAGCTTTGTTGCATGTGGATGGCCTATAAATTGGATGAAATTCAAATGTTTTGAGGTTGATGAATTTTCAAAGAGTTTGAATATTTGGATGAGGGTTGAGGAAGAGTTCAGGTTACTTGAGAAATTAGAAATCTAAGTGTTAGATATTTCTCACAAAACTCTCATCACTTTCACCTTCCCATCCTCTTCTTCCAAAGTTTTTATATTGTAAAGGAGTCCCACCACTTCGTTGCTCGGCCCGAGGATAGCGGGACTACCGGAGGTGGTACTCATAGAGTTCGAAAGAAGTTTCGAAGGGTTCGTGAGGAGATTCGAGCATTGGAATAGAAGAATTTTGAACTACAAGAGGTTTGTATTCTAATTATTTTAATTTCCAAGTTTTTAGCATGTTTCTATTTTAGCTAAATTGATGATATTAGAGTGCCAATTGATCTGACTTGCTTCCGTTGAGCTACATGCGTTTCATCACAATCCTCAAGCAATTACTAAACCCATAAAATCCTTACATTCAATCCCCAAATCCTACACTAACCTTAGCCTTCCATAGAGTTTGGACTAATCCAAGCTCCCATGGAGGCCTTCGAGTTCATACAAGGGGTAGAAGGTGAAGAAGAAGCTCCAAACCGAGCTCCAATGGCGGAATAAATCAGAAAATCGAAGAAGGAATAACCTATAATCGGAGAAGATGGCTTTAAATATTCGTCGTAGCGTCGTTGGAGAAGATGGCTTTAAATAGTTGCCGTAGCGTGGAGACGCTACGGACGGAAATCCTGCGCGCCTTCAGGGAGCGTCGAGACGCCGAGCAGCGTCGAGACGCTTGCTCTCGGGTTTTGACAATTTATTTTGTCTTTTCCTCTCCCGATGCCCTTAGACAAAATCTTCACTTAGATGATCTTCCTCTCCCGATGCGATCTCGAGACCTTAAGACCACCTTCTTAGCCCCGAATAACGTGTTTTTGACTATGTGACCTCTTCACCGATAAACACCTATAACAAAGGCAAATTAACACTAATTAAGCACATTTTTAGCTGAATAGAGGGAGTTAATCATAGCTCTAAATTGGAGCTATCAAGCACCCCCAACCTAAATCTTGCTAGTCCTCGAGCAAGGTAAACTTCAAATTATCTCCAAGGACTAAAATTGCATGCAACTAATTCTAATCTCGATGCTTTAAAAATCAAGGCATTTGCAGCAACAAGAAAGCAATCGAATGCTTGCACTAATAAAAAATAATTCAAAAATTTACTATTACTCACCTACGTGCGTGTGTGATTAGCCAAAGTACCCTAGCCTAAGTAGACTCGAAAAAACCACATGCAACACGACATCTTGTTTTCCCTACTTCTAGCAATAAAAAGCAGTGTATAACTTTCCCACATTAGAGAGAGTAACAAATCAAGAGACCTAAATTTTTTTTTTTTTTTTTTTTTCTGAGTACTTTGTACTCTTTATTTGATTCTTTGAACCATATATTTTTTTTTTCTTTTTGCTTCTCCAAGAGAGCCTAACATTTCATGCTTGACTTAGCTTCACATTTTTAAGGACTAAAGCTCAATTCTCAATGCACATTTAAGAAGGAGGAGCATCTTAGGAGGTTTTATTAACATGCTTTGCTTTTTTTATTTAGGCTAATAACTTTGTTATAACTCGATTAACCTATTACAAACTCTCATGCTTGAAGCTTCCCTAGGGGTGCCTTTCGGGATGACAACAAGGATTCATGCAACAAAAGGTAAATCTAAGCCTATAGAGACCAGAACAGGTTGCTAACTGCTCGATAGATGCAAGGGAGCAACAATTTTTTTTAGATTTTTTAAATTTTTTTTTAAAATGAAGCTCAATTAGTGCAAACGATCTCATGCTCAACTAGATATGCAACTTCGAAGATTTTAAAAGCATTTCATAGATCGTCATCATTAGATAACATGAAACCACAGACCAAAGCATCTCAAATTTAAAATTTACACGTGCTCGACAACTGCACATAAAGTCCACAGACACTCCACCCCCAACCTCAGAAGAATGCATTGTCCTCAATGTATCAACCATCAGTTAAAACAATAAACGCGCAAAATAAAAGGAACACGAAGACTTCCCTGATGTTTGCAATGTTAGCGGGAGATGAGGCGCGATCTTCTTCCAATCAAAGGTAACCAAGTTAAGCACTTCTCTTATTCTTCTAAAAAGCAAACAAACTAACTTAAACAACTAAACTAATAAAGCGATAAACTAAAAATAACTGAAAACAGTTCAACACTCGGGTGCCTCCGAGAAGCGCATAATTTTTAAAGTAGATTGCTCGACTATATTCTCGCGGTCCAATCAACCATTGTCCATCAATGCGGGAGATTCACCAATCATTCTCCCGTCCTTCTTGGACCTACAATAATTCAAACAAAAAATTTCTTCTTGTTCCTCATGCACAAACACATTATCATCAGACAGAAAACATACAGCACCAACATCATTCACATTCATTTGCAGATCATCATTTTTCACGACCCAAGCAGATTTCGAATCATATATAGAAAATTCATTCACAGTCTCGTCAAATTCCACAGATATGAAACCCCTATAGACATCAATTTTTACCCTAGTGGTCTTAAAAAAGGGACGTCCTAACAATATGGAAGAAGAAACATTCGAAGATTTTTCATTCATGTCGAGTATATAGAAATCTGCGGGAAATAACATATCATTAACCCTCACGAGAATGTCCTCGGCTTTCCCTATTGGATGGATGCAAGTTCCATCAGCTAATTGCACGACAACATTAGTCTTATGCATTTCATTTAATTTAAGTTCTTGGAACAGGGCATAAGACATAACATTGATGGATGCACCTAGATCTAACATGACATTTTTCATAATTTTGTTCCCTATCATGCAAGGAAGAGTAAAAATACCTGGATCCTCACATTTGATCGGCAACGAACTTGGGAATATCGCCGAAACATTTTCCTTTCTCTTTTCATCAGTCATTTTTTACTTTATCTTAACAGTACACTAGCTCTTCAGGAATTTTGCATATTTGGGAATTTGCTTCACGACCTCTAGAAGCGGGATATTCATAATAACCTTCTGAAAAGTCTTCAGGACTTCCTTGTCTTCATTCACTTCCTTAGGCTTCGCAAGCCTATTGGGGAAGGGTGCTAAGGGAATATCAGCTGGTACTAGCAACGATACCTCTTTATTCAACTCTTTTATATTTTCAGATTCAACATTCACAAGAAAGGTCGGGAAGGATGCAACAGGTTTTCCATTCTTTTCTTCCTTCATCACACCACCATTAGTGGGAATCGACTTCCCGCTCCTCAAGATGATCGCACTCACATTTTCACATGAGTTTATGGTCATTTGGGAAGAAAGCTTCCCAAAACTCTTGCTTTCCAGTTTGCTTATTCACATGACCATCTGTGTCAGTTGCTTGTTTAAGTCTTGCAACTTAGCTTTGTAACTATTGAGGTCCTCGCGAGCTTCCTTTTGAAACTGGTCGGTCATATTTACAATGGTCCTCGCCATCTCTTCCTTCGAGTTTCCTGAAGTAGATGACTAAGCATGAAACGTGTTGGGAGATCTCTCATAAGATTGATTGGGGTACCTTTGTTGTCCTAACCAGTTTCCGTAGCTCAAATTTGGGTGATCCCTCCAGCCGGGATTATAAGTATTCGAATATGGGTCATACTTCCTTGGGTTCTAAGCATAACCAACGATGGCATTGACCTCTTCAGAATCTCGAATACTTCCTCCAAAAAATTTCTTTAATAGACTGCTCATTTCAGCCACCTGGGCTTTTATGTCATTCACCTCGCTCGACTGATTAATTTGGTGCACTTGGCATATTCCTCCCCTAACTCCGAACTGCTAGGAATTGGCTGCCATATTTGCAATCAGTTGTTTGGCTTCCGCGGGAGTCTTGTCAATTAGCGCCCCACCGCTAGCTGCGTCGATCATCTGTCGATCGTGAGGTGTCATACCTTCGTAGAAGTACTAGATGAGGAGTTGATCGACGATTTGATGATGTGGAAAGCTTGCGCACAATCGACCAAACCTCTCTCACTACTCATGCAACGACTCACCGACATCTTGGGTGATGCCATAGATTCTCTTCCTTAGTGTCGTCGCGAGGGATGCAGGAAAGTACTTCTCTAGGAAGAGCCTCTTTATATCGTGTCAGATGGTAATGGAGCCTGACGGTAGATAATATAGCTAATTGTTGGCCTTGTCCTTCAACGTAATGGGAATGCCCTTAAGTTCAGTTGCTCCTGTGTTACACCCGGGGGCTTCATCCCCGCGCAAACGCAATGGAATTCCATTAAGTGCTTATTCGCATCGTCCCCTGCGTTACCATGAAAAGAAGGTAATTGGTAAATTAAACCAGACTTCAACTCAAAATTACCTGCCACTGTCGGGTATGTAATGCAAATGGGTTGTTGGTTCAGATCGGGTGCTGCCAGCTGTTTCAGTGTTCGCGGCGCTTCCTCCTGCGCCATCTCTTCCACAACAAAAGGATCGAGTCCTTCTTCTTCGAGCAGTCTTCTTCCTTCACGTCCTTCTCTCTTTAATCTCTGTTCTTCTCTGTCGATCTCCAGTATAAACTGCAAACCACTAACCTCAGAAGAACAGGTCATACAACACCTGAAAACTAAAAGTAAATAGAATGAAATCAATTTTTTTTAAGACAATCAAACAAACAAAATCCAAACCAAACGGATTTTCATTAAGTTGCTCCCTGATAGCTCCAAAATAGAGCTATATTTATGTCCATAATATTGGCTAGAACCATGCTAAGTATTAATTAAAATGCATTTTTGTAGGTGATTTCATGGTCGAGAAGTCTAAAGACACGTTTCGGGGCTTAAAGCGGCGTTTTAGAGCTTAATGGACGCCTCGGGAGTGAAAGCGCTTGAAGAATTGAAGAGATGGCAAAAATTGCCTTGAAAAGATAATTTTTGGCCATCAAAACCCGAGAGCATGCATGCATGGGCGGCAGCGTCGAGACGCTGGCCGAGCGTCTCGACGCCGTCCCGATTTCCTACCGAGGACGAGCGCGCCCCAGCGTCGAGACGCCGCCTGAGGGTCTCGACGCCGCCCCGACACCATCCGAAGATTGACGCACCCCAGCGTCGAGCGCGCGCGCTCAACGCGCGCTCAACGCTGGCAGCGTCGAGACGCTGCCCGAGCGTCTCTACGCCAGCCCGACGATTTTCCAGATAGACGCTCCGGCGATTAAAGGCGTCAAAAAAACGGATTCGAAAAAATATTTGAAAACGCCAAATTTTGCCCATCTTTTCATTCCAACATAATCTATCTTCTTCTCCAAACTTTGCTCTCGGGTCTACACCTTTCTACCACCATTTTTGAGCTTCTTCTTCCTCTTCTTGTATGCTACTAAGCTCTTCCATGGGGGGTTTGATTTATTCATCCTCCATGGAAGGCTAAACTAAGGTTAGTGTTTGATTTCTAGTTTGGGATTGTAATCAATTTGGATTAAGGGGAGATTGGCCCCAATTTTGTGTATGAATTAGATTGACTTCCTTATGCATCTTCTTCCCTTTTCTTCATCTGAATGGCTTGTGTAACTGATTAGGAGTGACGCCCGAGTCCTTATGCATGCTTTACCGTTAGAGATTAGGACGTATAATTGCCTTAATCGCTAGGTAACACAAATCTGAATATGGGTATTTAGTTTGATCCCAAGTGACAGTTGGGGGTAGAAATTAGATAACCTTCATGTTAGATTTTGGGTAAAGAGGAAAAATCGATTTAGTCTCCGGGTTAATTCGTCGCAATGTTCCCGTCTCTGTCTGTTAATCATTTTAGGATTGATCACCTTATTTTGAGTAACTGTCAAGAACAATTAGAATTGCACTTTTCTAATTGTATCCTTGGGTCGTTTGAGTTAGGAATAACCAAACGAATTGCGTGCATTAAGCGTTGTGTCTATGTATTTAGTTATCGATGATCCGAACACAAATTGTGATCAATCCCATTCTTTGAAGTCAAACATGCCATTTAAATTTTGCACTGGTCATTTAATTTTCCGTTAGCTTGCACGTTAGGAGCTCCCTTCCCCCAAACCAAATTATCATTCTTTTATTGTGCATACTTTTTATACTTAGCCAATTAGACTTAGTTAAATTGAATTTCTCAATTCCCTGTGGATCGACCCCGTTACCACTTAGCTGCAAATTGCTCGGTGTATTCGAGTTTATAAATTGTATTTTGGCAAGCCTCGACAACTTTAATTTTGGAGTACATTCAAAAGAACTTAAACTGAATGACTTGCATGAATTCGGTGCTATTATGCAAATGGCTAATAAATCCTATGTGCACCCCTTGAAAAAGGTGGATGATGTTTTGGGCAGAGTAACTGACCCGTTCTTTCCTGCTGATCCTTATGCTTTTGGAATGCATGAAAATCTCTCTCATGTTTTTGCATAAATTTTATGGGATCAACCTTTTATGAAACCTGTAAAAATTAAAATTGATGTTGTATGTGCGCATAAGGCACGAGAGAAAGAATTGTTCATGGATTTTCGCAGGAAAGTGGAAATTAGGAAGATGGATGGGGCATCTTCCAAGTTCGATTATGGATGAGTTGATGAGAGAATACAGTCGAGCAATCGACTCTAAAAATTTGCACTTCTCGGAGGCACCCGAACTTGGACTGTAATTCTGTTATTTATTTACTTTGCTTTTGTTTATATTAGCTTTTGAATTCGTTGTTTGTTTGTTTCTTTCCTTAGGAGAAAAGGTGGAATGGCCGACAATTCGAGAGAATATTGGAGGACGATGGTGCACATCTCCACCCGTCGGCTCCATAAGATTCAGGGGAGGTTTTCTGTTCCCTTAGGATTTTATTGTTTTGATTGTTGAATGCATCGGGGACAATGCATATCTTAAGGTGGGGGGTGGAGTTTGTTGATAGAGATTTGACTTCTTAGTAGTTGTCGAGCATATGTATACTCTGATGTTTAGATTAGAATCTGAATGCATGTTGTCCGATGAGGACGGTCTGTGATTTGTTTGTGAACACTCCGTATTTGTGTAATTCGAAAAATTTGACAATGTATGCACATTTTGAACCTATTTTAAAAAAATTTATGTTATTCCCCTACATTCACTGAGCACATAGCCCTCTTATTCTTTAGTTCTCTAGGTTTAGAATGATTTTATTTGGTCTGAAACCTTGTTGTCACCCCGAAAGGTACCATTAGGGAGGCTTGATGTGTTAGAAGTAGTAATGACTCATTTGTTGTATAGCGAAGCTATTGCCTAAAAAAAAAGTAGTATGCATGAAAAATAAAAACTTTAGAGTTGCTCCTCCTTCTTGTGTTGCCCGTGTAACCAGGGGCGATCGTGTAACCCACGGTTGTCACTGCATGAAAGGGGAACTAATAGAAGTGAGCAATAGTCCTTAAAAAAGTGAAGCTAAAGTTGGTTTGACGTGTTAGGCTCTCTTGGAGAAAAAAAAAAAAAAAGTGGTTAAAAAAGAATAATGGGTACAAAGTACCCAAAGAAAAGAAAGAAAATATAGGCCTCTTGTTTTGTTGCTTTTTCTATCGCTGAAAGCCATTAGACTGTTCTTATCGCCGTAAGTAGGGGGAAACGAGTTATAGGGTTGTATAAGGTTGTTCCGGGCTTGCATGAGCTAGGTTGAGAGGCGCTAAACACACACACACATAAGGGAATAGGAGTTAAAATTTTGAAATGATTTCAAAATTTCCATGCATTTGATGGTTTTACAGTTATTCAAGTACCTTGTTTCACAAGCATTGAGATTAGAGTTTTCAGCATGAATTCGATTCTTTGGAGATAATTTAGAGTATACCTTGCTCGAGGACTAGCAAGATTTAGGTCAGGGGTATTTTGATAGCTCCAAAATAAAGCTATCTTTATGTCCCTAATATTGGCTAGAACCATGCTAAGTATTGATTAAAATGCCTTTTTGTAGGTGATTTCATGGTCGAGAGCTCGAGAAGTCTAAAGACACGTTTCGGGGCTTAAAGCGGCGTTTTAGAGCTGAATGGACGCCTCGGGAGTGAAAGCGCTTGAAGAATTGAAGAGATGGCAAAAATTACCTTGAAAAGACAATTTTTGGCCATCAAAACCCGAGAGCATGCATGCATGGGCGGCAGCGTCGAGACGCTGGCCGAGCGTCTCGACGCCGTCCCGATTGCCTACCGAGGAAGAGCGCGCCCCAGCGTCTCGACGCCGCCCAAGGGTCTCGACGCCGCCCCGACACCATCCGAATATTGACGCACCCCAGCGTCGAGCGCGCGCGCTCAACGCCCGCTCAACGCTGGCAGCGTCGAGACGCTGCCCGAGCGTCTCGACGCCAGCCCGACGATTTTCAAGATAGACGCGCGACAGCGTCGAGACGCTGCCCGCGCGCGCGGCCAACTTAGGGCACAGCGTCTCGACGCTCCGACGATTAAAGGCGTGAAAACGCCAAATTTCGCCCAACTTTTCATTCCAACATAATCTATCTTCTTCTCCAAACTTTGCTCTCGGGTCTACACTTTTCTACCACCATTTTTGAGCTTCTTCTTCCTCTTCTTGTATGCTACTAAGCTCTTCCATGGGGGGTTTGATTTATTCATCCTCCATAGAAGGCTAAACTAAGGTTAGTGTTTGATTTCTAGTTTGGGATTGTAATCAATTTGGATTAAGGGGAGATTTGCCCCAATTTTGTGTATGAATTAGATTGACTTCCTTATGCATCTTCTTCCCTGTTCTTCATCTGAATGGCTTGTGTAACTGATTAGGAGTGACGCCCGAGTTCTTATGCATGCTTTACCGTTAGAGATTATGACGTATAATTGCCTTAATCGCTAGGTAACACAAATCTGAATATGGGTATTTAGTTTGATCCCAAGTGACAGTTGGGGGTAGAAATTAGATAACCTTTATGTTAGATTTTGGGTAAAGAGGAAAAATCGATTTAGTCTCCGGGTTAATTCGTCGCTATGTTCCCGTCTCTGTCTGTTAATCATTTTAGGATTGATCACCTTATTTTGAGTAACTGTCAAGAACAATTAGAATTGCACTTTTCTAGTTGTATCCTTGGGTCGTTTGAGTTAGGAATAACCAAACGAATTGCGTGCATTAAGCGTTGTGTCTATGTATTTAGTTATCGATGATCCGAACACAAATTGTGATCAATCCCATTCTTTGAAGTCAAACATGCCATTTAAATTTTGCACTGGTCATTTAATTTTTCGTTACCTTGCACGTTAGGAGCTCCCTTCCCCCAAACCAAATTACCATTCTTTTATTGTGCATACTTTTTATACTTAGCCAATTAGACTTAGTTAAATTGAATTTCTCAATTCCCTGTGGATCGACCCCGTTACCACTTAGCTGCAAATTGCTCGGTGTATTCGGGTTTATAAATTGTATTTTGGCAAGCCTCGACAGCTTGAATTTTGGAGTACATTCAAAAGTATCTCTACCACTCCGCCGCCAACGACGCCAATTTTTGGTGAGAGTAACACACGATCGTGTGCTCCAAATTTTAAGTTTTCGAGACTTGCCAAAAATAAATTTGTACACCGATTACACTAATCTAAATAGTAGACCGTGGTAACCAGGTCGATCCACACGGAGAGAATCAGAGTTGAATTGAATTGGGCTTGTTTAATTATGGTGATAAAATAGGGGGAGTTTTTATCATGCAAATTGGAGAAATAAAGCTAATGGGAAAATAAAACACAATAATCCGAGCGTGTTGGATTTTGGGGAACTTCAAGATTTGCGATATTATGTAACTGCTATCATTGAACTCATACAAACTTATTCAGAATCAATCGATATACACAAACATTTACCCGGAAACCCTCGCGAAAATTGACCAAGAGAAAATTAGGCAGAGGTGTCAATTCCAACTAAACTTGTAATTCACTCATCTAAGGGTGTTAATCCTAGACTTCATTAAAAACAGTAAATAATGCAATTAACTCATCTAAGGGTGTGAATTCTAGACTTTGCTAAAAGCAATGACGGGTGCGTTGTGACGAGTTACTCCTAAGACTAATTCAATTTATCTTCTTCAACGAGGTTGGCTAACACTAACTAAGGCAGCATAGGATGCATCACTACTCTAATTAACTAATGAAAATGAAAACAATTCAAGGTTGTCAAGCTATCATGCAAGCAAGTTCGTAAGATAGGCATAGAAGAAGAAGAATATCAACAACATTAGATTAAGGCATAAATTTAAAGCACAATGCTCAAGCAATTACAAAACTCAGAAAATCCTTACATTCAATCCTCAAATCCTACACTAACCTTAGCCTTCCATAGAGTTTGGACTAATCCAAGCTCCCATGGAGGCCTTGGAGTTCATACAAGGGGTAGAAGATGAAGAATAAGCTCCAAATCGAGCTCCAATGGCGGAATAAATAAGAAAATCTAAATATGAATGACCTAAAATCGGAGAAGATGGCTTTAAATAGTCGTCGTAGCGTCGAGACGCTACAAACGAAAATCCTGCGCGCGCCTTCAGGGAGTGTCGAGACACTTTAGGACAACGTCGAGACGCCGAGCAGCGTCTCGACGCTTGCTCTCGGGCTTTGACAATTTATTGTCTTTTGGCAGCGTCTCGACGCTGCCCCCTTAGACAAAATCTTCACTGGGGTGCTCTTCCTCTCCCGATCTGATCCCGAGACCTTAAGACGACCTTCTTAGCCCCGAATAACGTCTTTTGGACTATGTGAGCTCTTCACCGATAAACACCTATAACAAAGGCAAATTAACACTAATTAAGCACGATTTTAGCTAAATATAAGGAGTTAATCATAGCTCAAAATTCGAGCTATCAGTAGGTCTATAAGGTCCCCTTGCTAGCTCATAATAACACTAAAAGGATCATTTTAGTTGAAAGAAAATTTTGAAATATTCAAATTAATATTTAATATGATTGATATATTAAATGTAGAAGAGAAAAATATATTTTTTGTATTTTATACATTAAATATTTTAGGAAATAGTTTATGTATTAGATACATTAATATTGAAAACTATATATGTACATGAAATTTGGATGAGATTCAAATTGGTTAAATGTATATTATAAAATATTAATTTAGATTAATTTTATGATATTTGAATGAGATTCAAATAAATATAAATACATATTTTAATGTAATGTTACTATATTTAAAAGGGGATTAAGGTGATGGACCCGAGATCCCGACACAACCAGAGGCGCAGCGAAAATAGCCTAAGCTGGCTGAGGATCTTCAGCAATCAATAAGCAACAAATCGAGAGAGAAGAATAATACCAACACTTAGTAGTTTTCAGCCTCTCGAAAACCACCGGTAAACTGACCGGTAAAAGTCAACCCTAGGTTGACCGATAAAGACCAACCGATAAGGGACCTCGGTGTGCCACCGGTAGAACTGTGTGGTCTAATTAATTTCTATGGAGTCGGTTACCTTGGGGCTTCTCGGGTAACCGACTGTGTGTATTACAAACTGCCCGCCTTAGAATTGTGTTAAATGATAAGCTGAAGAATGTCTAACAAATAAATCCCGAAAATCCCCAAACCGTGCACTCGTCTCTCTCTCTCTCTCTTTTATTTCTCCGTTAGCATTTAATTCCCTTATTTGCATGCTTACAAATCCCCCCGTTACAAAAACCCAATTGATTAATTAATTTCAAGTTAAATTTAATTTTAATCATAACCTTCTCCGTGGATCGACCCTGTTACCACTAGCTGCAAAGCTTTGGTTAATAGGCTTATAAATTTTATTATGGCGAGTCTCGACAACTCGAATTTACAGCAGGACATTCAAAAATCTTGTTGCCAATAGTCTACAGCTACTAGAATGTAAAGATTACCAGTAGATGGTGGGAATGGACCCATGAAGTCAATACCCCATACATCAAAGTGTTCTAACTCTAAGATGTAGGTTAGAGGCATTTCATTCTTCCTACTGAGGTCACCTGTTCGTTGGCATTCATTACAATTGTGTGCATAATCATGTGCATCCTTGAAGATTGTAGGCCAGAAGTAGCCACTTTGGAACACCTTTGCAGCAGTCCTCTGACCACCAAAGTGTCCTCTATATGGAGCCACTACAACAAATTAGACCTACGATGGCAGTTCAGATCTGCCATCTTAGGTATATGAGGGCGGTTTTACGACCGCCCTCTAAGGTGGTGCCATCTTAGGGGTATAAGGGCGGTTACCTTTTAAGGGCGGTTCACAACCGCCATTAAAGGTGACCGCCATCGTAAGCCTAAGATGGCGGTTTTGAAACCGTCATCATAGGGATAAGATGGCGGTTTAAAACCGTCATCTAAACCTTACAATGGAGGTTTTGGATTGTAAAACCGCCATCTTAACCCTAAGATGGCGGTTAAAAACCGCCATCTTAACCCTAACATGGCGGTTACCAACCGCCATTAAAGGTATTTTTAATGACGATGAAAAACTGTCATTGTAAATAGTTTTAATGACGGGCTTAAAACGTCATGTTTCGTTTCAGATACAGATTATTGAGCATTACCTAATACGGATTATTGCTGTTTTGTTTTAATCCTGTTTTGTTTCAGTGAACGTTTTATAACTGAAATTCTTCTAATGGAATGAATACAATGTTGGATGTGAAATTAAACTAAATTCTTGTCATTTCATTCAAAACAACAAAATATTTAACACGACATCCAAATAAACTACAAAAGATATTGGTTCTTGTAAAGAGTCTAAGTACAAACATGTGTGTTCCCATAATTCATATTTACATCCAAAATTTGCACAAAAACTACAAAGTTCACTACATTACACTAGTTTACCCAAATGCGATGCTTGCAATATAATTTGCCCATTCCGTCCGTACTACGTCGAGTTCTTCTCGTGTAAATGACTTCTTACTATCAAACTACACGAAAACAAAAGATAAATATTATGATAATGAAGAAAATACAATGTATATTTTAAAATATAATAGTAAAGATGCATTACTTACAAGAGAGTTCAAAGGAGTCCGTAAATTATATAAAATTTCTCTAATAAACTTGAGCACATAGTACCCACATTCGACGCTACCTTCTTGGCGAGGACACTATACAAAATATAGAAATAAATAAGAATATTTGAAATTGGTCAAACATATAATAACAATTGATTATAATTCATTTATTTTACCTTCATGCTCATCCAATTAGTAGTATTCTTTCGTGGTATTTGAACGGCGGTACTTTGAGCCATACA
Organism: Herpetospermum pedunculosum; assembly: GCA_028017165.1. Taxonomy (NCBI): domain Eukaryota; kingdom Viridiplantae; phylum Streptophyta; class Magnoliopsida; order Cucurbitales; family Cucurbitaceae; genus Herpetospermum; species Herpetospermum pedunculosum. Next base: position 19,862,942 of record CM051527.1, on the reverse strand, counting down.
AACTCGCATTGCCCTAAATAAAGTTGAAAAACATGTAAATTAATAAATGCATAATTTTGAACAAACTTAATAACCATACACTAAATCAACTTCAATTAATATTAAACAAACTTACATATTTACGATACGTTTCAAGTCCTCTAACATGGTAGGATGGAGGGAGTCGAAAATATAAGTTGTATTCTCATATACTTCCACAACGCACAATATCCAATGATTACTATCAAAACCAACCATGTAATTATCATTATAAAAAACTACACATTTTTAATATAGTAACTGGCAATTGAAACCATAGATTCATAAAAATTTGAGTAGAGTTTCGTTTGAAAATTGACTAACACATTCCTGAAAAAAAGAATACATACACTCCCAACATATCGTTTCTCAAATCATACTACAAAATATGTCTTATTGCACATATCCAACAATAAATTCCTAAAATCCACAGAACTATCATAATACTCAGAAACCAATAATGAGAAGCATAAATGTAATGAACATATTAAATACTAAAATACAGGTAGTTGTAGACTCTTACCCAGGATTATATGGAATCAGTACTTTTTGTCCAGGTTGTTGTTGTGAAAAAATAGATGCCAACTTTTTGGTTCGACTCTCCACTGTCCCATAAAAGGGTGCAATTTCATTTGAGTCGACTACAGTTATCATATCTAGTATTCCTTGATTCTCTAATGATTTTCAAAGAAACCTGTATCACATTTTTTCACAGATATATTGTTAAGTCTCTGAAAGTGACTTATTTAGGACCCATTTAGCTTAGGAAGATGTACACTTTTAGGTGTTTTTGTTAGCATTTAGCCTAAACCTATGCTTTAATATGAGAATTAGAAGAAGGTAGCTAATATAGGACTTATGTACAATAGGTAGAAAAAGGGTTGAAAACCGAAGGAAAAGAATGAAAAAATCGCATTGCGACAGCATTGCGAAAACATTGCTGAGGCCGCAATTATTCAAGTGAAAACCGTAAGTTGACTGATCTTTTTCTGTTAATTTCCGTAATTTCAGGGATTCATTCTTTCTCCTCCATCCATTCTGATATACGACGTTGAAGATTGATGGTTCTCCTTGGCCCAAACGCACCTGCAAACTACTATAAAAGGGGGCCAAAGTCGGAGGTTTGATCATCATCCGAAGCGCAGGAGTCTTCTCGCAGTCCATCATTTCTCTCTGTTTTCCTTGCCGTCTGTTGGAGTGAGAGTCTCAGCTGTTGGAATCGATAATCTGATAGGAAGGAGAGAAGATTCTTCTTCTCTCTCGATTGGATTCATCCAAGCAAGGCTGACCTTTCATCCCCTTCATTCGAGGCGACTGCAACGAAGCTTTTCAAGCACCTTTACTGCTTTTCTGTCGTTCTTCTTCCTATTTCCAGTTTGATCATTGTTGTTCTTAGCCTAGTGCTTTAATTACTGCATTTCGTTGTTGTCTGTCTTTGAATCATTTCTTTTAAAGCTTTCCTTTGTCATTCAAACATTCAAAGTAATCAAAGTAAAATTCTGCACTTCACAGTTTCCACCTTCTGCTGCTACGTTTTATCCTACTGTTTAAAGCACATTTCCTTTCTAAGCATGTCTATCTTTTCTGCCATTTCTGTTCACCTTGCATCCATGAGTAGCTAACTCACTTAGGGGCATGCTAATGACAGAACTATAGGCTAAAAAACGTGCATCAAGTATGTAGGAAAGCTCTCGTATCATTGATTGTATGTAAGCTTCATTCCCACGGGCAATTTCGATTGGCCATCCATTTTGTCCAAAGAACTCCTAACCTCTGGAAGGAGTAAGAGTTCAGAGTCATATAATCATGCTAGCCTTTCATGGTAATCAGGAAACGGCCTAGGAATAGGCGTTTCCCTAGTACAAACTAAACACTCCTGTTTTAACAAGATGCTTAAGACCTTACTTTGAAGTCGAGTAAACTTAAGACTCTAATGCATGGAATCGGACGATACTTGAGATAGAGTGAGTTTGATGTATAGAGAGTTGATCCAATGCTTGAGAATCGTAATACAATGCCTATAGGATAGTCATTAGTAGCCCTTAATTCACCCTTTTACTCAGTTTCGCTGTTATTTAATTGCGGTAACATTGCGGTCCTCGCAATTCTGCCAGATTTTCATTCTGTTTAGCTGTTTTCTTCCTCGTTTATTAATTCCATCTCTTGTCCTTTAGGTCTAGTTTCAACTTGCATTTGTTTATGTTATATCCCTTTATACATTCAGCAAAAAGTAGATAATTAAAAACCAATTTTACCCCATCAAATTCATCCCATCTTTCTTAACAATCACACTTCGCGAATAGCTAAAAATGAGTCTCTGTGGAAAAAACGAATGAAATATACTTACTACTTGCTGTGAGACCATGTATGCTTGCATGTTCTAAGTGCTCTCTCTACCCTTTTGCATATTTATCTTTACACACTGAGCACGCAACATATATGCATGAGACTATAGATAACGTAATAGTTGTAACTAAAATTATAATATGATTAAAAATAATAAATGCAAAATTGTGAAGCTTGAAGCCGGTCAAATGAAAAACTCGAAGAATATCCGAAACTAAAAGAAAAAAAAGCCAGCTCGAAACGTTTTTCAGTCCAAACTTGAGAGTTATTATTAGATAAGACTCAACCTCGTAATGAACTGAACTTATCATGAACATAAATATTACTCATCAAACTAGAATGAACAATTAAAGTTATAAAAAACTTATGAACATAACAACAATGTTGTTATCAAAACTTAATTTACTTTATCAAGGATGAATTGAAGCTCCAAGCATTAAGATTGAACAAGACCGAAATCATCCTTACGAAGCTCTTATATCATCAAAACACAAAAAAGAATAATCTTCAGCCATATGCAATAATTTTCAAGCAGCATCTTGCGAGATTATGTACATATGAATCCTATAAAATTGTTTCTTGAAGACTTTTGTTCTCTGTATTATGGAACATAAAACAATTATTTTAAAGAAGGATAGGTTATGTACATATGAATTCTATAAAACTACAGAAATCCAAATGAGGGATTGAACCTACACACAAAATACCCTCCCAAAACTCTTAATGGCATATATTTCCTCCCACCTAACAAACTAACCATCCAGGATTAATTCTCCCTTCTAATAGTTCTACTTATAATAACTATGTGGCCACATATAAAAAATTAAGCATAACTCATCATATATGTTTGGAGACAACGTCCACAAAAAAAAGAGTATATAAGACAATTATATTTCACTAGAATGGTGAAAATGAAAATTCAACGCATGCTTTCTAGCTTTTAAGATGAGGAACTAAAATGTTTTCAAATAACCGTTACAATTTAGAATTTACAACCGATCACATTTGTGTTGAGCAACCTCCACAAAATCTCTCAATCATTAAAATTGCGTGGCAAATCAATATCAACCTCATCAATTTTGTGAAAAAAATCATGTAGAAGGAAAAGAAAGAATTGTTATATGATAATTACTTCAGCAGAACGGTCCTCATCTAATGTTTTCTCCCGTTTAAATATACTTGCACAGGTCTGATGGGTCATTCAGAACTTGCAAACTTTGTTGCAGACTCCTAAATGACTAGTCAATTTTCAAATACTTGGAAATAGAAACATACACAAATGGATAGAACATAAGACCATCAACTAATTGAGAAAAGAAATAGATTGTCTAAGAGCATTACCTTCAAAGGTCCAACATGCGAAGGGTAAGCATCTGCAGCTTCTCCCAAATCGAACAGTTATTTTCAAAGGTTATAGGGGTCATCCAAAAGTTATTTTCATTTTTACCTCTATGACAAAATTCCAGATTTCCACGAAAATAAAATAATAATAATAATAATAATAATAACAAAATAATCTCAGATTGAACAATCTGTAATGCATATGCATTTAATGAAAAACAAAACACACACAACTTTAATAGCTAAATGAGATTATTGAGATTGTAAGATTGAAATTTCTCAATATAATGAATCACATCGATATACAAAATTCTCATCAAAATCTCATGTTTCTTTTTCTTCGTACTGTTACTCTTATAATTTCTCTATTAAATACATTCGTTTTCAAAATTTGAAATAACAAATTAAAAAGACATTACCAAACCCAGTACGCGAAAGTTCATTCATGTGTATAGGTGTTAAATTACAAGTTTACTACTTGAACTTTTAAGTTTATGTCTAATAAGTTCCTAAACTTTCAATTTTGTGTCTATTAGGTCTCTAAAGTTTCAACTATTATCCACAGACTATTGTAACCACCGATTATTTTACTGTCTCAAACCGCCCATAAAATTTTATAGAGGACTAAATTAACCAAATTAAATTAAGAGTTATGTCAACTCATGAATAAAAGAGTTGTTTGTTGACTTTGTGTAGGGAAGACAATGAATAACTCGATATCCTAGGATATGTGGAGAAACTAAATTTCTAATCACTCTTTATCCCGTGATGTTTTTTCATATGATTTGATATGTCACTCTTTATCCTCCGGTCAAAAACAGCTCGAGAAAATCTCTAGTAGTCCCGTAGTATCTACTCTTTTATATTCACACTATAAATGGTTGTTCTGTTGGAATTAATTAAATAATTAATTCATATGTGGGTAACAAATTCAATAACAATTATATTTGAGCTATTTAATGGGCATTTGAGTGATCTTGATTATGGGCCCAAAACTTCCATATAGTGGTGTGGCCTGCTGAGCAGAAACCAGCCCGTTGGTCCTAGGGGATTATGGGAAACCCTAGAATCAACATATATATAGTTTAGGTTATGGTCCCCAATAAGCTATTCATATTTAGCCTCCTATTCCCCATCTGATAGAGAGGATTGCCCATGATTGGTCTGGGTTGCATACATGAGGAAGACCACAAACCATCAGAGTATTACAGGCTATGGATTATCACATCTAATGGTTCCAGGTAATTCTAATCCCCTCTAATTTAGTTTTTCTTCCATGCTTGGATCCCAAAAGTTTGTCATGATTGTTCTTGGATTAAATGTATTTATTATTGAATAATCATATATTGGGGTTTTCCCAATAAATATTCCAACAAGTGGTATCAGAGCGGTTTTTGCATGGTAGATTACTAATTTTATCAAACATGTTGTCTTTCCTTTGATTCATAAGATTTCGATTCAATAGGATTTTAGAATGATTTTACAACATGTTGTGTGAATTACTCGAACGATTGAATAGTCAAATTTAATTCGGATGCTTTTGCATATTTGAGTTATATCATTAAGAATTATGAATGTTTTCATATGCATCTTTTGGCTCAATGATAAAAAAAAATGTTTTCATTTTCAATCTTTGACTGTATGGTGGTTGCCATGAAGAAAGATCATAAGAGAAAGAATTAAAGAAAAAAAAAATAGTGTTCGCAGCAACACTGTTGTTGTGGAAAATGGCTTAAGAGATGTTAGGACACTTGGAAAATGGCTTAAGAGATGTTAGGACACTGTAGCATGAGATTTGCAGTGGGCCTTAGCCCACTGCAAATATACATATAACATAATAAATTTTATGTTATGTTAATATATATAATTTTAACTATTACCATTGTTTGTATTTTTCTTTTATAACAATAGTATTTGTTTATAAAATTATATATATGCCTTATGTTATAAATTTGAGTTTGGGCATAAAAAAAGTGTGGAGAATTATTTAATTTTTCATTTTTGTGTGCTTAAGAAGGTATTAAGAATTAGCACAATTAGTACAATTTATTTTGAATGTTTTGTAAATTAAAACATTTATAAAGTTATTAGATTATTAGATGGAGTGTATTTGTTGCTTATGCATATTGTGATCGGCCCAAAGGAAGGTTACAATTTGGCCAAACAACAAATATCAATAATAAGTATGAATAACATAATGATGTGTCCTTGACGTTGTTAGTCGGCCCAAAGGAAGACTATCTTCTAAAAGGGATAAGTTATTATATTTTATTATTGAATTCTAAATGTGATGCCCAATGCATATGTTAGGTTGTCAGGTGGGTTGAAATCCCAATAAAGTCTTTTTTTGGGCATTCTATTTTTTATTTTTGAGGACTTTTCCCTTTATAAAGTTATGTCATGTGAGTGATTGTCGGACCAAGAGAAGACTTTCACTTAACCGGATTAGGTATCAGTGTTTCGGCCAAATAACAGGTACATCTATGGTTATTTGGTGATAAAACATGGATAATATAAAGTTATGCCATGTGAGTGATTGTCAGCCCAAAGGAAGACTTTCACTTGACCGGATTAGGTATCAGTGTTTCCTCAACACATTGAGAGTACTGTTTGCAAGTTGACAGTCGACCCAAAGGAAGGTTGTCAATGTTGTGTTTGGTATCTTGTTGTCCTCATAAAGTTTAATTTTAAGGTATTTTTATAAATACTAAGTTATTCATGAGCATGTTTTAGTTGTTTTTCAAAATTTTAAATACTATTGCCTTGTTTGATTTTGAGAATATTTTTGTTCACGTTGTTATGAATAAAGAAACACTTTCATTTTTTTTTTTCTACTTAGCAACATCCCATTCAGATTAATTGAGATTTATATTAAAAAAAAAATGAAATAATCTTAATTTCATAAGCTTTATGATGATGAAATTTTTATTCAAGGGAATCATGTTTGATAAGGAAATAATTAGGAAATTTCTTTAAAAGATAAAGATTGTTCTGAAATGAACATAAAGTAAGAGACATTTAAACTTTTGGTTAAATGTGTCTAAATGAAGAACAATGGAACATAAGAGAGTACACTATGATGCTTGTAAGGGTAGAGGAACCCTTAATGAGCGAATCTTCGATGGTATGTTGAAGAAAATTGTTTTAAGTATGAAAGAACAAAATGTACTCAATTAACTATTTCCTTAAGGGAGAAATTAAAGTCGACACAAAGATGCATTTTGAACATATTAGTCCAAATTACTAAAAATTAGGATCCAGATTTCTCCTATTTTTTTTTTTTTTTTTTTTTTTTAGAAAATTTGGACATGTAGGAAAATATGTTCTTAGTACTTCTTTTCATAATGTATAAAGAAAATTCGACTTCTCACTTAGGATTTAAACAAAGTTAGTTTAGTTTGCATGTCAGACTTCCATGTGTTGAATAGACTCTAGTATTTCTATTCATTGATGATTTGTTCTTTTGATTTAACAAATTGTCGAGCCTGTATTAGGTAGAATCAATGGAGAAATAATGAAATAGTTTATTCCATATGACTTCTTAAAATGCTTAACAACATTGTTTAATATTTCCAGAATTATTTTTTTTAGTGAAGTCACTCATTTTTTATGTCAGAAAGGTCTTTAGTTCTGAATATCTTAGAAGTCATATGATTAGTTTCTAGTGATGAAACACTATGGATTGGGTAGAGAATATTTAAGGCATTTTGCTAAACTTCTTTAAGAATTTATAGAGCCATTAAGTAAGACGTTTTTTTAAGGCAAACCTGAGTAAAGTGTGTTGCTTATAGAATGATTCAAAGCTCATAAAGATGAGGTTAGAAGTATGACAAATTATTTCTCTTTGCATTTAACTTCTTTGGAAAAAAACTTAAGATTGCAGCATAAAGTTAAAGTGGTGTACCACATAAAACAACAACTAAATCTCTTGCAATTAAAGGTTAGGAAAATGCTTAACATTATGTTTGCATTTAGAGATGTCCAATTAATGATTGGTCCTAAAGGTCAATAAGAAAAATTTGGACTTAAAAGATTATTTGTTGTTACTCTAGGTACACTAGTCATTTTCATGATTTCTAAAATTAATTCTCACTTAGGTTCATTTGCTAGATATCTTTACTTTCTTAAGAATGTTGAGTTTGAGGGGGAAGATAAAATGAGGAATGTTATCCTTATGAAAAGAGTATTTGAGTTATTTTCTATATGTGAAAACATTAGTTAAGATTCTTCTCATTTAAAGAAGACAAACTCAACATTATTAAAAGTGTTATTAAAGTAATCACAAGAGATGAGAGAAATCCAAATATAAAGATTTAAGTTTGACTTAAACGTAAAAGTAAGATGATTTCCTTATCTTCCCGTAAAGTCAAACAAAGATTTAACTCTTAAAATAGAGAATTAATGTCACAAAGAATTAGGTGAAACAAAAATGACAATATTTGACATCTTGTCATATTGCCTTTAAGAGGTAATGTGTGTTAAAAGATATAAGGTTTGTCTAGTTATTATGTTTCAATTATTATGAGTGACATTAATTATTTAGAGACTTGTGATAACAGTTCAAAACTATTTTTAAAAGTTATGTCAAATAGACATAAAGATTGATAGTCTATATAGTTTAGAAACTCTTGATCTAGTAACACAAGGTTTCAAAGGTTTCATTCCATTTGTGATCTTAACAAGGTTTTTGTTTGTAACTTCATAAGCTCCATTCATTAATTGTCACATTTAAGGTCTAAGTTATACAAAAGTGATAATTATGAATTACAGACTTAGTAGGAGTAAAATGCAAAAGTTTCATGACTTGACCAGTCACTCATCCTCGTATTAGAAGATCATCTCACCCTGTGGTCGACATTCCATTCCCCTTAGTCATAGGTGCTCATTCGATTTTTATTTGAATGGGTCGGGTCTCCCGAGGCGAGGTACATATGGCCGGCCCTTCGGGTGTCTCGGTGATACAAACAAAGAAAAGACGAATTCCAATCACATCCCCTATCACAACAAGCCAATAATATGACTATGACGTGATAAGTACTTAAGCTATAGGATGAAAGCTTGTATGAATATCTCTTTTTATATTGTGAAATGATATTGTGAGATCAATCTCAAGTAACATTGAGATTTCACAAAAGAGGTTATGTCAGAAAGTCTCCCAAGTTTTCTAGCATAAAGTTGTATGCACCAAGAAATATTCAAATCATTAAAGACACAAATTTAGTCTCAATAAAGGTCCCTTGAATAAAGAAATGAATAATTTCATGCTTGAAGTTTAGACGCTTCCGCTTCCGCTTCCGTATTCATATCAATAACAAAAGGCAATATTTTTATAACTCTTAATTGGATCTAAAGAGTTTTAAAGTAATTAACAAAATGATACATGCTCACTCGTCAAAATCAAATAAAGTAGAGATCATGAGGTAATTTGATTTTGATAATAGTAAGGGTTGCCAGCAGGATCCACCTTCCCGGTTATGTTCACTAAATGAGTAAAAGATACTAGTGTAAATAAAAATGACAAATAGTCATTTGTAGTAGTTTCTTTTATCATTAAGGTTTGTGGTCATAACACTTTGTGTGGCAAGAAACTCATAAATTTTAATTCTTGTCACTAAGTTGTCTTGACAAGAATTTGTAATTCTTTTCAATTTATAGCAACAAAAGCTTTATGAGAATCATAAGCTTTAGTTGATAAAGAAAATTCAGAGTTTTTATTGTGTCTAAAGGAATACAACTTCATCATTACGGATACGTTCATTAAGAAATTTCACACACAAATGTTTTGGGAGCATAATGCTCATATAGGTGTGAAAATTATGGTACGTCAGTTGAGTGGGAGTTTGTGCTTTTGTAAAGTAGACACAAATTTTTGTTTCTGCAGAATAAAGAAGATGAATTATTTTTGTTACTCTGAATCACATTCTTTCTAACAGTAGTTTAACATAAGGCTAGAAAGAGTTAAGTTTGATCTCTCTAAAGAATAAAGTTGACCAGTTGAAAATAGACATGTTTAGATCACATTACATGTAATTTACATGCTGCTCTTCCACACTTGATCCATGTCATTGAGTATATTTGGTGTGGTGATCATTGAAGGCTGAGTTGCGACCATACATGTGACAAAAGTCGCTTTGGTTCCTCATTGATATACAAAATGGACCGGATTGTGATTAAAGGGAAGTTATTTTTAAAATAGCATTAAGTTGTGCACTAAAGAATAAATTAATAATTGTTAATAAGGAAATTGTTGCCCAAGTGGGAGATTGTTGGAATTAATTAAATAATTAATTCATATGTGGGTAACAAATTCAATAACAATTATATTTGAGCTATTTAATGGGCATTTGAGTGATCTTGATTATGGGCCCAAAACTTCCATATAGTGGTGTGGCCTGCTGAGCAGAAACCAGCCCGTTGGTCCTAGGGGATTATGGGAAACCCTAGAATCAACATATATATATAGTTTAGGTTATGGTCCCCAATAAGCTATTCAGCTTTAGCCTCCTATTCCCCATCTGATAGAGAGGATTGCCCATGATTGGTCTGGGTTGCATACATGAGGAAGACCACAAACCATCAGAGTATTACAGGCTATGGATTATCACATCTAATGGTTCCAGGTAATTCTAATCCCCTCTAATTTAGTTTTTCTTCCATGCTTAGATCCCAAAAGTTTGTCATGATTGTTCTTGGATTAAATGTATTTATTATTGAATAATCATATATTGGGGTTTTCCCAATAAATATTCCAACATGTTCATGTTGATATTGATATTAGGAAACAACAGCTAAAACAAAAGCTAAAACAAAACAACTTCTGAGTTGCAGACCCAAGTTGAGCCACTCACTAAAAACAAACAAATCTGACTTCCACTCCCACTTTATTTTCTCTCTTTTCCCAAATCTAACTAATATCTATAATAAAAGTGGGTTCATATTATCTCCAAAATTACATCCTTTTATTTTTTTGAACTGATGAATCCAAGTTTTGGGACTCAAAAGACAGACAAAGAGGCAATGGATAGATTGGGAGATGGAATCTCTGTCTCTGTCTCTCTCTCTTATCTCTTATGTTCCCAAGTCCATGCATCCATCTTAGTTGAGATTCGTATACTATGATTCAACTTCTTTAATTTAATAGAATTAGATGTTTCCTAATTAATTTTTTCCCCAATCGAACTAACCTAACGAGGACTAAAGAGAGAATACTGAAACATAGATGACAAACAAAAATAAATAGTTAGATCACACAAAACCTAATCTGTTCGGAAAATTTCATGCCCAACAATTCAAAGTTCTATCTAAAAAATATTCCCGGACTACAGAAAAGCAGCTCAGAAACTCTACAAGGGAAAAAAAAAATCCTTCTCTTCAGGGATTAAAATCTGAGCCATTAGCAATCAGCACAACAATAAAAAATTTGTATGAATCACCATTTTCATTATAGAAAAATCAGCAATGATAAATCTAATCAATATCTGAAGAAAATTAGGGCGAAAAACTCACCGCAACTTACGTAAGATCTCTCTCCCATCGATCCATATCTGAATCCTTCATAGAGGGTGGAAGAATTGGAGATTAATTAGAATCTCAGCTTTGGAATCGTGAAGAAGATCACCCGTCTCCTTTCAGTTGGTTATTCGTATTTGTATACATCCAAAAATTTGCCGGAACTTGAGCTCCACCCCGGCTCGCCGGAATCGTCCCTGCACTCGACTGCAGTAGATACCCACCCATTTGATGTTGTGACGACAACGACGACAACTCTTGCGCTGTCGACGACCGTCTCTTCCGCCCTATGCTGATTTCCTCCGTCGCCTTGGAGAAGACAACTATTGTCGGTTTTGGTGGACTGGAAGTTGAGGAGGGCCGCAGTGGAGGAGGTTTCTGATGAGAGGCCGAATCTAGGGAAGAGGCTTTGCGTTGTCGTCAATCGCCACTGAACAGAAGGAAATTTGGGGAAAAGATGAAAAATGAAGTTCAACTTTCGAAGGTTGAAGTTAGGGCTGACAAAACGATGTCGTTTGGTAAAGTTTATTTAACGACGTCGTTTTGAAGCAAAAGCTACGATGGCGGTTTTTAATTTTGATTTATTAGATGACGGTTTAAAACCGTCATCAAAGGTGATCTTATAATGGCGGTGTAAAACCGCCATTATATGTTTAATTTCCGAAAAAATAAAAAACAAATCCGTAAAAATGAGCGCGTTTTCCAAAACCGCCCTCATAGGGTCTCCTTAATTTTGGAACTGTCATCGTATGTGAAATTTGTTGTAGTGAGCTGTATGACAATGCTGCAAGATTGACCTTGATTCAGCAGCTGACACACATTTCCTTAGCAATCCATCCGCACAGCTTCTGTAGAGGGTTGGATCGTCCCAAATGTACTTCCTAGCCTCATTTAAGAACTTCTTCTTATCCTGCCCCTTGCTGAATTCTGGTAATACCTGCGAGGCAAGAAAATTTGCAATATCAGCAAACCATGGTTCATCATTATCATCACAATGTACTAACACAAAAACATGTTCATCAATAAAAGAATCTGTCATTGCGGGCTCCGCAATAGATTCGCAATGACTCTGAATCTTGATAAGTGATCAGCAACTACATTTTCACATCATTTTTTGTCTCTGATTTCCAAATCAAACTCTTGTAAAAGTAACACCCATCTAATTAGACGAGGCTTGGCATCAACCTTCCTCATTAAGTACTTTAAAAATTCCTCAGCTGGAGGATCTATGCTGTGAAAGAGCTATAACGAGGCTTATGAAATTTTGGAAAAAATTTCAACTTCACACTGCCAATGGTCAGATGATCCCGTAGAACCAAATAGAAGGAAGGCTCATGACATGGATGCACTCAGTCCAATGAGCAATCAGATAAAAGCATTGACAAATCTGATGAAGCAAATGGCTCAGACGAACATCCAACAAAATGCCAATACAGTGGCATCTGCTTCAACAAACACAGCAGTGGCTAATCAATTGGAGGCACTCGTTTGTGGATTCTGAGGAGAAGGGCATGTGTATGACTATTGCCCTGCGAATCCAGCTTCTGTGTGCTATGTTGGAAGTCAGCAACAACCTAGAAACAACCCATATTCAAATACATATAACCCTGGCTGGAGGAACCACCCTAATTTCTCTTGGAGTGGACAACAAGGTACCAGCCAGATGCAAAACCAAACAAGACCAAGTGGACCACCTGGGTTCACTCAACATCAGCAAAGTAATCAACCTCCATACCAAAAACAATATGCCAACAACCAACTGATAGGAACATCAGTGGAGAACTTGCTGAAGGAGTATATAGCCAAAAATGATGCAACCTTGCAGAGCCAGCAAGCAACTTTGAGAAGTTTAAAGAATCAAATTGGACAATTGACAAACGAGCTAAAGAATAGGCCCCAAGGCAGACTGCCTGCTGATACTGAAAATCCTAGAAGGGATGGTAAGGAACAAGTTCAAGTTATTGAATTGAGAAGTGGAAGGCCATTGATGATTAATATCAGAGAAGTACCAAAGAGAGTAGAGAACGAAGAGTCTAATGCTCCACTGGACCCTTTGCCTGACATTGATCAAGTGCAACTAAGAACAACAAGGGCGAGGCTTGAGCCCATGATTGAGGAACCAGAAGAAATTCCTAGGCCTCCCCCTGTCATTAGGCAACCTAATTTGCCTACCTATGTGCCACCATCGCCATTTCCTAGACGGCTGAGGAAGAAACAAGAACAAGAAGCCCATTTCCATAAATTTTTGGAAATCTTGAAACAAGTTCATGTTAACATTCCTTTTGTGGAAGTTTTGCAGTCCATGCCAACATATGTACAGTTTTTAAAGGACATCATAACTAATAAGAAAGTCATTTGGGAGTTTGAAACTGTCAATCTCACTGAAGAGTGCAGTGCCATACTCCAGAACAAGCTGCCAAAGAAAGAGAAGGATCCTGGTTCCTTCACTTAGCCAGTGGAATTAGGAGGCACAAATGTGGGCAAAGCTTTATGTTATCTGGGAGCCAGTATAAACCTCATGCCCTTGTCATTATTCCAACAGCTTGGAATAGGAGAGGAACGTCCAACAACAGTCACCTTGCAACTTGCAGACAGATCCATCTCATACCCTAAAGGTAAAATTGAGGATATTCTAGTCAAGGTTGACAAATTTATTTTTCTTGCAGATTTTATTATTCTGGACTACGAGGCAGACAAAGAGGTGTCAATCATCTTAGGCAGACCCTTCTTAGCCACAGGTAGGGCCCTGATTGATGTTCAAAAAGGTGAACTTACCATGCGAGTCCATGATGAAAAGGTTAAGTTTAGTGTTTTTAAGGCTTTAAGGTACCTTTCTGACCTTGAACATTGTGCTACTGTAGATATATTAGACTCATTAATTGAAGACGCACTTGAGCATGAATTATTAGTCAAGCATGCTATTGATTATGCACAAATTGATTTGAATGATTTAAATATTGCTGAAATCATGGGTGTATCTGTGAACAACCTTCAGCATGTATGCATGACCAATGAACTATTTGAAAGATCCACAACTCCTATGATGCCATCAATTGAACAACCACCTTTGTTAGAATTAAAACCACTGCCACAACACCTGAAATATGCATATCTAGGAGAGAAAGACACATTGCCTGTCATTATTTCGTCCAAATTGAATGAACAACATGAAAATACGTTAATTTTGCTGCTTAAGCAACATAGAAAAGCAATAGGGTGGACGATTGCTGACATTAGGGGCATAAGTCCTTCTTATTGCATACATAAGACACTGTTAGAGGAAGGACACACACCAAAAATAGAACATGAACGTAGGTTGAACCCCTCCATGAAGGAGGTAGTTAAAAAAATCATTAAGTTGTTAGATGCAGGTGTGATCTTCCCAATATCTAATAGTCAGTGGGTCAGTCTTATCCAATGTGTACCAAAAAAGGGTGGTATGACAGTCGTAGTTAATGAAAATAATGAATTAATACCCACTCGAACCGTTACGGGATGGAGAGTGTGTATGAACTACCGAAAACTCAATAAAGAAACCAAAAAAGACCATTTCCCCTTACTTTTTATCGACCAAATGCTAGATAGATTAGCTGGCCAAGCCTTCTATTGCTTTTTAGATGGCTACTCAGGGTACAATCAAATCACCATAAACCCTAAGGACCCAGAGAAGACAACATTTACATGTCCATTTGGTACGTTTGCTTTTCGCAGAATGCCATTCGGCCTATGCAATGCTCCAACAACGTTTCAACGATGTATGTTGGCAATCTTCTTTGATCTAGATGAGTCCATAGTAGAAATATTCATGGACGATTTTTCAGTGTTTGGTGACTCCTTTAACCATTGTTTAGCCAATCTAGAACAAGTTCTCACTAGGTGTGAGGAGATAAATCTAGTTTTGAATTGGGAAAAATGCCACTTCATGGTGGAAGAAGGCATAGTACTAGGACATAGAGTGTCCAAAGCAGGAATAGAGGTCGATAGGGCCAAAATAGAAGTCATAGAGAAGTTAGTTGAACCTAAGATTGTAAAAGTCATAAGAAGTTTCTTAGGACACGCGGGGTTCTATAGAAGATTCATAAAAGACTTTTCAAAAATCTCCAAACCCCTCTGTGAGCTGCTAGAGCTAAATAAAACTTTTATCTTTTCAAAGGAATGTTTGTTAGCTTGGACTAAGCTTAAAACTGCCCTAGTAGAAGTTCCAATCATAATCGGTCCAAATTGGGATATGCCTTTTGAATTGATGTGTGATGCAAGTGATTATGCAATTGGAGCCATGCTTGGCCAGAAGAGAGATAAATTAACACACCCTATTTATTATGCAAGTAAAACATTAAATGAAGCTCAATGTAACTACACTACTACTGGAAAGGAAATGTTGTTCGTAGTGTTTGCATGTGAGAAATTCAGAGCCTATATTGTAGGAAACAAAACAATTGTATACACTGATCATTCTGCAATAAAGTACTTAATGAGAAAGGTTGATGCCAAGCCTCGACTAATTAGATGGGTGCTACTCTTGCATGAGTTTGATTTGGAAATACGAGACAAAAAGGGATGTGAAAACGTGGTTGTTGACCACTTATCAAGATTGTAGAGTCATTGCGAATCTTTTGCGAACCCGCAATGATGGATTCTTTTATTGATGAACATGTTTTTGTTTTAGTACATTGTAATGATAATGTTGAACCATGGTTTGCTGACATTGCAAATTTTCTTGCCTCATAGGTGTTACCTGATTTCAATAAAGGGCAGGACAAGAAGAGGTTCTTGAACGAGGCTAGAAAGTACATTTGGGATGATCCAACCCTCTACAAGTGTTGTGCGGATGGATTGCTAAGAAAATGTGTGTCAGCTGCTGAAGCATGATCCATCCTGCAACATTGCCATACAGCCCCGTATGGAGGGCACTTTGGTGGTCAAAGGACTGCTGCGAAGGTATTTCAGAGTGGCTATTTTTGGCCAACAATCTTCAAGGACGCACATGACTACGCACACAATTGCAATGAATGCCAACGTACAGGTAACCTCAGTAGGAAGGATGAGATGCCTCTGACATACATCTTAGAGTTAAAACTCTTTGACGTATGGGGTATTGACTTCATGGGTCCATTCCCACCATCTGCCGGTAATCTATATATTTTAGTAGCTGTAGACTATGTCTCAAAATGGGTTGAGGCAATTGCATGTCCTTTGAATGATGCTAAAACTGTTATTAAATTTCTTAATAGACATACTTTCACACGCTTTGGCACTCCTCATGCCATCATAAGTGATGAGGGAACACATTTCATAAACACATCTATGAAGAATGTATTAGCTAAGTATAATGTTAAGCATAGGGTGGCAACACCCTATCACCCCCACTCAAATGGGCAAGCAGAAATCTCTAATAGAGAGATCAAGAGCATATTAGAGAAAGTTGTAAAACCGAATAGAAATGATTGGTCTTTTAAATTAGATGATGCACTATGGGCATATAGAACTGCATATAAAACACCTTTAGGAATGTCCCCTTATAGGTTAGTTTATGGAAAAGCATGTCATCTTCCCCTTAAATTAGAAAACAAAGTCTTTTGGGCTTTAAAGGAGTTAAACTTTTGCGTGAACGATGCGGGAACATTGCGGTCTCTGCAATTACATGAATTAGATGAATTAAGGCACATGTCATATAAAAATGCTAAGATGTATAAAGAAAAAACTAAAATTTGGCATGATAGTAGAGTTAGGCTAAAGGATTTCAAAAAGGGCCAACATGTTTTATTATTTGTAGTCTTGTCTAAAGTTTTCTACAAGTTGTTATTATTTCAGCATTTTCGCTATTTACTTGTTTCTGCATTTTGTATGTTCTGTCGTTATTTCAGCAACCCAACCAACAACATTTTGTCACCGGTTACATTTTTCTTCAATCAATCTGTACTTAGCATAAACTTAATCAAATCTCTGTGGGAAAACGATATAAAATATACTTATCACTTGCAGCAGACCATGTATACTTGCATGATCTGAGTGCTCTTCGCATCTAATTTACACACACACTGAGCACGCAACACATACTTATGTGAATTCAACATGTAAATAAGCATGAATGCATTGAATGAATGTGAACTTCATCCCATGGACATTTTCGACCGGCCATCCATTTTGTTCTAAAGAATTCCTAACCTCTGGAATAGGCATTCTCCTAGCACGTTTGTTAGCATGCACTTATAAATAGATTTTTTGCCTTACTTGGATATGAGTAATCTAAGAATCTAATGCATATAATCGGAAGATGTATGAGATCTAGCTAAGACGATGCATAAGATGTCAATTTACTGCTGAATGATCATAGTTAATGCCTATGGAGGATTCTTAAGCCGACCTTGCTGCTTTTATCTTAGCTTTTACTTGCTGTAATCTGTTGCTAATCTATTGCGAAAGTATTGCGAGCCCCGCAATACCATTTTGTACCTTTATCTTAGCTTTTAATTGTCTGTCAATCCATTGCTAGCTTATTGCAAAAGTATTGCGAGTCCCGCAATACTATTTTTCTATATTGTAGTTCCCTTAGCCATTTTGCATTATTGTAACTTTGCATTTTCCTTGCATCCTTTGCAATTCGTGCCTCGAATCAAAATTCATTTCACTTCTGGTTACCTTATCTAAAATAACAAGCATCAAATCGCTAGTCACTCAACTTAGTCTCTGTGGGAAATCGATATGAATTATACTTATCACTTGCTGCAGGCCATGTATACTTGCATGATCTGAGTGCTCTTCGCATCTAATTTACACACATACTGAGCACGCAACACATTCCCAAAATAAACAACTTATAACCTACAAAATCTAAGAAAAGCATGATAAAAGCCTAATTTAAGAGTTTAGGGATCATAAATCTCCCTTGTCAATCTGCCTCATATGGATATTCTTCAATGTTTCGAGGCATCACTTCTGCTCCTTTAAGATACTTAAGTCTTGATTTACGGGGTCAGACATTCTGCCACACCTTGAAATTGTTGATTCTTTCAAAGAGACTGCATGTTATAACATCCCAAGGTTTGTACTTTCTGTGCGTTGGTACAACATAGGTTTGATGCGATGGGACATCTTTTTCTGGCACATCTCTTTCTAACTGCTTCAACTGGAGCATTTGTGGTGGTGGTGGCTCAGCTCTTTCATTGGTGGAGAATCTTGCTACAACATCAAACATTTCAAATTCTTGTTCCTCAAGTAGCGCATTAGGCTCTTTGGCTTCATCCAACACAATTTCCTTTTTCTCAACTTTCACCAACTCCACCATTTCATATGGAGATTCCATTGGATCACTCTTCTCAGAATCGAAGGTAACCAAGGAGTCATCATAAAAAAAATCAAACATCTGAGGGCATGGTTGTGGTGGTTTTACTATAGCAAGTAAATTTTGTAAGTCATTTGTGAGCTGGGCTAATTGCACATCCATTCTCCTCATGGATGCATCATTCCTTTCCATGAATTCTACTGGAAGATGGCGCATAATAATGATAGTCTTCATGTTGGTGGAACTATTCATAATGAGAAACTTGCCCATGCTCTTCCCAAGAATTATTTGAGAGTTGCCACTGATCATGTCCACACAGGTACGAATAAGGGTTGTCATAACTTTGTTGATATTGCCTCTCATGATAATTCAATGTTGGGCAATTCTCCAAGTTATGATTTTCCCCACAATAAGCACATGTCTGATAAAATTCTTCAAACTGTTGTGGGCAAACTCTTCCTCCAATTAAGTTCTGCAGCATATTCATTTGCTTTGCCGAACACATACGTTTTTCACCTGCATAGTTTCTCTTTGTGCCTGAAAATGATAGTAAACAAATTAAGCTCACGTATTCAGCACATATCTTACAATCAATCAACTTAACACAAAAGTAATGCAAATCCCCGGCAGCGGCGCCAAAAATTTGTTGTGTGCTCAGTGTGTATGTAAATTAGATGCGAAGAGCACTCAGATCATGCAAGTATACATGGTCTGCAGCAATTGATAAGTATATTTTATATCGTTTTCCCACAGAGATTTGATTAAGTTTATGCTAAGTGCAGATTGATTGAAGGAAAATGTAACCGGTGAAAAAATGTTGTTGGTTGGGTTGCTGAAATAACGATAGAACATACAAAATGCAGAAACAAGTAAATAGCGAAAATGCTGAAATAATATAACAACTTGCAGAAAACTTTAGACAAGATTGCAAATATAAATGCGTAAACAGCAAAATACTAGCGAACAGACAGCAACAGAAACCTATACTAACAAACAGGGTAGGCTAGGACTCGTGTAATAACTCATAGATCGGGTGTAAACTAAGCTGACTACTGACTAAGAATGCTAAAGTAACTTGCAGAATAGAAAATAGTATTGCGGGTCTCGGAACACTTTCGCAATAAACTAGCAACAGATTAACGAATAAGTAAAATCTAAGATAAAGACAGAAAATAAGATTGCGGCTCTCGCAATACTTTCGCAATAGACTCGCAACGAGTGAAATCTTAAGATAAAACAACAAGGTTGGCTAAGAACCCTCCATAGGCATAAACCATGATCATTCAGCAGTGAACAAACATTACATGCATCGTATTAGCTAGATCTCATACATCTTCCGATTATATGAATTAGATTCATAAGTTACTCATATCCAAGTAAGGCTAAGAACCTATTTATAATTGCATGCTATTAAACGTGCTAGGAAAGCGCCTATTCCTAGACCACTCTCTGTTTACCATGAAAGGCTAACATGAATGAATGACTCTGAATTCTTACTCCTTCCGGAGGTTAGGAACTCTTTAGAACAAAATGGATGGCCGGTCGAAAATGTCCATGGGATGAAGTTCACACTCATTCAATGCATGCATGCTTATTTACATGTTGAATTCACATAGTAGTATCCTACAGATTCATCTTAACAAACCCTTATAAAACTAGCTACTCATAACTTTAGAAGAACTCAACAAAACTAATTGATTACTCATGATAATAAAAGAATTCAACAAAACTAATTGATTTCTTACGAAAATAGAAGAACTCAACAAAACTAATTGATTACTTATGAAAGGCAAATCCAATAATAATTCAAACAGTAAAAACAATTCGATCTGAAAACAATAATTAAAGTAAAGCAGTACATAATCCGAGAACATAAACAAAGATAAAACAATAGATAAGTGAAGGTCCGATTGTCCACAATTCGCCTCGGTTGAAGGAGAAGAACGT
The DNA here is from genome assembly GCA_028017165.1 of Herpetospermum pedunculosum. NCBI lineage: Eukaryota > Viridiplantae > Streptophyta > Magnoliopsida > Cucurbitales > Cucurbitaceae > Herpetospermum > Herpetospermum pedunculosum. The sequence continues at coordinate 19,842,499 of CM051527.1, read as the reverse complement.
CTTGTCAGGAATCTTTCCTTCTTCCTCCAAATTCCAGAACGCCAAGGAGGTTTCTTCTCGGATCTGATGATCGAGAAGATCTCTCTTGGGGTTTTCGGGTTTTCGAATCTCTTCACCGTAAAGGATTGATTTTCCTTGCTTCATCTTGCTCTCTTATATAGCCTTTAGTGGTTCCATAGTCTGCTACATAATCACGGATCTCCATCCAAATTAGGGAAACAACCTCATACGTGGCAGCTACAGAAGGGCCAGCGGCTAACAAACTCAGCAAAGGATACTGCCAGTATTGCGATTGCGTTGCGATCGCAAAGTTCCTTGAAAACTCCTTTTGCGATTGCGTTGCGATCGCAAAGCTCTGTTTCCGGTTGCCCTTCTTCTAATTCCATTGCGTTCCTCACAAAACTTCAGCAATACATCTGCAAGGCATTAATTAGACATTTTTTCACCAATTATACACTTATGCACAGATATGTCACATAAACATTAATTTTAACACCATTTCACAAATGTCACTATTAAACACATATTATGCTGAATAATGGCTAGAATGCTTCAAAATACTTCATGAATTAAAGCAATTAAAGACCTAAATAACTCTCATTTGGAGAGGTAACAGTGTGCACGAGACAACTTTGGGATTATAGAAGAGTAGTAAAGTTAGTTTACAACCCTTCAGGTTTTGAGAATTTTAAGCATGCATGTTGAAACTATCCCGAAAATACTGAAATATGTTCAATGGTGTTGATAAGTTGTTCCAAGTGAAACCACTAAATAGTTAACAAAAGTTGTTAACAATTTAATTACCTTTTATAGTAAAATGGACTCTAGTCATGAATTAGAAAAGTCTCGTCGTAGTGGTAAATTTATGAGATATCTCGACCATTACAAGAGCTTGTATGAAACCTATGTTGCCGTAATAGATGACAAAATGTAAGGCTTCTTGACCTCAAAGTAGAAATGAGGGTTAATGACAAAGACTAGTAGACCAAAGTCATAAATCTCGAGATAAAGTATATGTACTTCTTCTATATCTAGAACTTGTAGATACTCATGATGGGGTTAAACCCATAGATTCTGAATATTTCTACAAAAGTAATAGATTTGTAAATAAGAAAGTACAAACCTTCAAAATAAGACTAATGACAAATATAGTGGGAGAAAGTAAACCATGAATAATTTTTCTCATTTGTTGTCACACTAAAGTCTATAAGCATTTCCTAACTCATAGTTGCATATGAGATTTGTCAAGTGAAGGTTTAAGAAATATTTTCTGAAAAGAAATCTTAAAGAATGCACTTGCAAATCAATTATATGAATTCATTTTCAAAAATCAAAAGCAAAATGTTTGCGAGTAGTAAAAGTTCATTTATGAAATGAATTTGATCACTAGATTTTTTAATGTAAGGTGTGATAAAAGTGTAAAAACTATGACTTTGAATAAATATTAATGATCTTCTATCGACAAGAAAATCATTAATTACTTAATGGATTTTTCTCGTGGATTACATAATACTCATTATGAATGATGTAATATTTTTAATCCAGCATTATATGTGGACTACCAAACCAATTCTAAATGAATGATTTAAATTACTTGGTATATCCTATAAATAGAGATTTCAAGGACAAAATGTAAAATGTGTCTCAAACATCATATATTGATAAAATTGTTGACAGTATATGATGTAGTACTTCAAAAATAATAATGTATTATTGTTACATGAAGTTTATCTTGTCTAAGGAATAGAGTCCTCAGACATTTCAAAATGTTGAGAACATAAGATTGACAATCTACGTTTGTGTGATTGAAAATCTTATGTACACATGAGATATGACATTTGAAAGTAAAGTTAGTTAGCATATACAAGTTAACCCAATGGTATGACCATTGCGCGGATAATTAAAAACTTTTCTCAAAATATCTGTGCATAAAATAAGAAATTATAATTTTTGCATATGGGGCTAAATATTTGATTTTTACGAGATGCATTTGCTTTCACAAAGATTTATCAAAATCTATGTTTACTTTAAGTGGTAGAGCTTGATAGACTAGTTAATATTTTTGCTTATGAAGCAATAAAAGAACTTGTATATAGCTAAAACAGTCTCTTATGGATCTGAACGACGTTCAAGATATGGTTAACCCTATCACACTTTATTAAGATAAAGTAGAGGTATAATGGCTAAAATTAAGGAACTTTGAAACCACCAATGTATAAGGTATCATGCAGGTAGAGAAAACATCATGGTAGAGACCACAATGACTTTTAGTTGCAATCGTGTTGGTCTTTAAAAAGACTCTTCATGCTAAATTGTTTGAGGGTCCCCTATAATGTCTAGGATTAAGAGACATGTCTCATCTTCACTAGAGAAATTAGGAGAACATGTTGGGTGTAGAGTATACCCTAGGATACATGTCTCACCGACTTTAATGCAAGTGGGAGATTGTAGGGATTTATGCCTTAACGCCTCATAATTAATTAATAATTATTTGATAATTATTTTATTATTATTATTATTTACAATTTATAATATTCATTAGATATAAAAATTCAAGGTTATTAGTGTAATCTTGAATAGTATGTAGTTGACATACGGGAGTATCATGTTCAAGAAATAACCTAAACAGTCTATATATGAATAAGGTTGGGTGCCTTATCGTGGCAACACTATTGATACGCCTTAATTTGTAATTGTTACAAATTATTTGATTCAAATCATTCATGTAGACACATGTGAGTGAAGGTATCCTATACAATGAGTTTTTATACGACTAGACCACGAAATATATAATCTCTCTTTATAAATCTGTTATTTGAGAAGATTAATATTTCATAGGATGATCATCTATGACTTGATTTAATCCTGAATGACTTAAACTCCTACATGTGAGGGTTCGTCCTTTGATTTGTAAGGGTGAGAATGAACTTTATAGCTGATTCAATAAACGTACCATTTTGGGGACTTGACCAAATAGGGAGCTGCGAACATAAGTTTCACAAGATGAAATTCACTTCTTCCCATATAGGAAAAGTAGGTGAGTAGTTCCCTTAAGTGCTGTTTTCGGGACTTGAACAATGAGACTCCACCCCTCACTGGCCCGATAGGGACTCGTTTATGGCTGGATCATAAATAGGTTGTTCATTGGAGAATCGGTGGTACTTAAGGTGTAAGATGTAATTACAAATGTAAAACGGACTTTTGACCCAGCTGTAATTATGATCAACTCGTGAAGGAACGACTTGCATGTAATGGTCATAACCATGGACACAACTTGTCCTATAGTGCATAAGAATATTTATATAGATGTCCATATGGATAAGATATCCTTATCTTATCTCTTCCATTATCTTCTCCTATTATTTTCCCCCTTATATTCTTCTACATTTATGGTAACAATCATATGTTGTAAATCCATTCAATAATGATCGTTGGGGCTAGGAGGTGAGCATCAGGGGCGAGGGGTAAGCATCAGTCGGTCGGGGTCGGTTTTCCGACCAAATTGACCAAGTCGATTTTCCAACTCATTATACCGACGAAGATGGAAATCAATATTTTTTTAACTCATTATACCGTTCGAACTGACGATTGATTTTGTCAGTCGATTTCGGCGCAATCCGACTATAGGGAGGCAAAGATGATGGTGGAAGTCCAAGGGCTTCACGGATGAAGAGAGGATAAGCAACAGACGGTGGTGATTGCGATGCGAGGGAGGCGAGAGAGACAATTGTGAGAAACAGAGGAGGAGCTCCAGCCGGAATCATAGTAAGCTTTAGAGTCTGGCACATCTCCGGCAACAACGTGGGTTAGGGCTAAAACAACAGGCGACATCTCAAACCCTCTTATGAAACCCAAAAACAACATTTATGAAGCTTTCGTGTCCTCTGGATCCGCCATGAACCAATTTCAATCAAAAGATTGGACCTAAACTGATCCACCGATTTGGTCGCTTCGATCGGTTTGGGGTTATTTTTGCTAACCGACCGACCGATTGGTCAGTTTTGCATTACAAAACCTGTTCAATCGGTCGATTCAGTTTTTCGGTTCTTTTGCTCACCCCCTAGTTGGTGCATATGAATGATATGATTGAATAGACAAATTTGTATGCTCGAAATTATTATCAAATAACCACCTAGTGCACTGGCTCAATGCATTGTCTCGCTTGACTTAGATTGAAGTTTTATCCTGCACTTGTGTGCAACAATTTAAATGTTTTATTATTGCCCAATTTTTTTAGTTCGAGTTCCACACTTGTCAATTTGTTGTTTGCGAACATCAACATAGATCAACTGACATAAGTGTGATCTAATGACAAAGAGGTCAGTAATTTGACCCTCATCCCGTAATAACTAAATACCTTTGTAAAAAAAATATAATTCTTAAATATTTTATGTACCATTCTCGATATTTATGTCATTTTTAATTCAATAGTGTGTGTATGCATGCGTGCGTGCGTGTGCGATAATTACTAAAATACTAGCTTTCTCCAAGCCCCAACCTGACTTAGGCATCGAGCAATATAGCTAGTACATCAATATTTATTTCTTGCATATGATCTCATCCGCATAATATCAAATTTACCGTTGATATCACGTGAATGTCAGGTGCATCAAGCATGTTCATATCCATTTATCAACAATTGACACCGTCTGTGCAGGAGAGAGGTTTTGTGCATAAGATCTAACACCGAAAGAAAATAGAGATGGTAAGAGTTTTACCAAAAGGATTGATCATATGGCAATGATCGCTCTTCTCCCACCATAGACACACAAAATCAGGGGAGATTTTTTGTTCCCCTCGCTTCTGTTAATTAATTGCTTAGTTAGGTGTATCTGATACATTGGGGACAACGTGTCGTTTAAGGTTGGAGGTTGATGTTTGTTGAACTTCTTTGGTTTTTGAGCATTGTGTAGATTTATGAGCTTGATATGGATGAGACTCTTAATGTGTGTTATTTGATCAGAACCATATATGATTTCCATTTGATTATGCTTATTTTCAACTGTGAAAATGATGAGAATGTATGCCTTTTTTAGGAATTTTTTCTTAAAAAACAATTCTTGACTCCCTCATACTTATCGAGCACATAGTCCCCTTATCTTTAGTTTTGTAGGCTTATAACTACCTTAATTGGCTTGTATGCTTGTTGTCTCCCAGAAAAAATACCATTAAGGATACTTGATACAATAGTGTTTGTGATGTTCATTTGAGGAAAGATAACATACCTATTTGTCAAAAAAAAATATGAGAAAAAAGAAATAGAATAAAATCTCCATGGATACTTCTCCTTTTTAAGTTTCATGTGCAACTAGGGGCGGTCATGACACCCTTGTTTGTCACTGCATGAAAGCGTGGTAAAGAAGTGAGTATTAGTCTTTAGGTTGTGAAGCTTGCTCGTAGTCAGATATGTTGTGCAAGTAAGCTGGAGCAAAGGAAAATTTGACATCAAAGATTCTCTTGGAAAAGGATAAAGAAAAAAAAATTGTTGAGAAAATAAAAGTTAGGAGAGTACAAAGTTCCACGAAAATCATAGGCCCTTGTGATTTATAGCTCTCTCTAGTGTTAAAGCTATAGACTATTCTTATTGCAGTAGGGGAAAACGATCTTTAGGGTTTCATAATACTTTTTCGTACTTATAAGGATTATGGTAGGTTGGACTACGCACACACACGTAAGAGATGATAAGTTTAGTTTTTGAATTTCTCGATGAGGGAATGCATTTGATTATTTTCTTATTTTGCAAATTCCTTGTTTTCTACAACATTTAGGTTCGATTCGTTAACATGCAATTGCAATCTCTTGGTATTGTTCAAAAGTTTGTCATGCTCGAGGACTAGCAAGATTTAAGTTTAGGGGTATTTGATAGCACTCTTAAAGTGTTATCTTATCGTTCCTAAGTCCTGCTAATTATCGTGTTCACATATGCTTTATGTTAATTTTATTAGTGGAGAACGGTTTAAAGAGAAAAGAAGTTCATGGCTGTTGGGATTTATATCCTAAAGCTTCGTAATTATTTAATAATTATTTGATAATTATTTTATTATTATTAGTTGCAATTTTTAATATTCATTATATATAAAAATTCAAGGTTATTAGTGTAATCTTGAACAATATGTAGTTGACATACGGGAGGATCATGTTCAAAGCATAACCTAAATAGTCTATCGTATATGGATAAGGTTGGGTGCCTTGTCCTAGTAATACTATTCATACAACCCACTTTGTAATTGTTGCAAATGATTTGATCGAAATCATTCATGTAGAGACATGCATGTGAGTGGGGTATCCTATATAATGAGTTTGTATCAGACTAGAGCACGAATAAAATTATTCATGTAGAGACACAACTTGTCCTAGAGTCCATAAGAGTGCAACTCTAGGCCTATAGTGGAGTAACCTAGACTTAATCAAAGAAAGTTAATTAATTAAAGAGTTTAATTAATTAATTTTGTATCAAGCTTATATATATGTAGGTGGTGAGAGTCACACACGATGGTGTGCTACAAATTTCAAGTTGCGGAGACTTGCCAAAAATAACTTTGTAAACTAATTACACTAATCTAACTAGTAGACAGTGGTAACCAGGTCGATCCACAGGGAGCAGACAATGAGAATCATAGTTGAATTGAATTGGGCTTGTTTAATTATTGTGACAAAACAGTGAGAGTTTTTATCATGCAAATTGGAGAAATAAAGATAACGGAGAAATAAAACACAATAATACGAACGTGTTGGATTTGGGGGATCTTCAGGATTTGTGAAATTATGTAATGATGGAGCAACTTGCGCAGCGGAAAGCGATTTCGGACCGATGATACTCTAATTTCATCAATTTAACAAATATAAAACATGCTCAAAGGACGAAAATAAGAAATTAGAAATACATACCCTTGTAGTTCCAATTTCTTCAAGTTTTGCCGCTCTTTCCTCGTCACGAACTCTTCCTGCTTCTTCTCACGAACGCCCCGAGGACCACCCCAGGTAGTCCCGCTATCCTCGGCACCGCGCAACGGAGTTGTGGAACTCCGTTACTAAAAGAAAAGAAAATGAAAAAGAATAGGAAGAAGAAGGAACCATGGCAGAGGGCTTCAGTTCAAAAATATATGAACTTCTGAAATCCATGAGTTTCAAAAACTCACCAAATTCATCAACCCAACTTTTGCAATATACATATATATATTAACATATGTGTCTATATATATATATTTTTTTTAAAATATTATTATTATTATTTATAATAATAATAAATATTTTATTTATTAAACTTTTTAATAAATAAATATATATATATATTAATTAATTAATTAAACATTTTAATTAATTAATATTATTTAATTCAATATCAAATATTAATTAAATAATAAGGCTAAACCCGGTTTTCCGAAAACCGACTTTTTTTACACATGAATCCTATTCATGTTTTAGGCCATTTCCATATTTAAATCATATTTAAATATGTCTATCCTCCTTCCATAAACCGAATTTGAACAATTCAAATTCTTTTTCTTTTTCTTTTCTTTTATACTGTTGTACGACGTTATCCGAGCTAGCCAGGAGAACCTAAAGGACCTACAGATCATGAGCTCCAACGATACGAGATTATTCGGTCAAAACTCTTTTAACCCGAATCAATCAACATTCGTTAACCCCCGGAGACTCCACTATAGTCCGAGGGTTGCACTCTCCTCACTGTAGATATATTATGTCCCCTGATATAACCGTCACTGGCAAGTCGACCCTTCACAGGTTGTTCGTAATCACAGCTGGGTCATTTAAACCGTTTAACCCCTGCATTACATCTTGTTCCTTAAGTACCACTGACACCTCTAATGAACAATAGATGTGTGGTCCAACCATCAGATCAGTTAACCCTCTCATCACATGAGAGTGTGAGCGCTCATTGTTCAAGCCCCGGAGTCAGCTATTAAGGGAACAACCTATCTACTAACCCTGAAGAGCGGGTTAGGAGTGAACTCCAATCTTGTTGTACTATGTCCCCAGCTACCTATTCGATTTTATCCCCAAGATGGTAGGCTTATTGAGTCGGCGCTTATGGGCCACTCTCACCCGTGCAAATCAAAGGATACTATCGAATAAGCAGGAGTTCATAGCGAGCTCAGGATTGAGATCGAGTTACCTAGGCCATCAATATGTACAAGTCGGTCTCATCAGTAAACAGAGTTATAAAGAGAGAGCGACTTAATACGCGGTTCAGTCTTATGCAAACTCTTTGCACAGGACGCCCTCACTCGCACATCTCCATGTGAAACAATTCGGATCACATCGTTTTGTACAATATAAAGTGAGCCGCATCCATTAGTGTTACCAGGATAAGGTACCCAGCCTTATCCGTATACTATAGACCGTTTTGACTGACTACTTGAGCCTGATCCACAATCATGTCATACATGAGGCTCAAGTACTCATATTCAGCCAAGGGTGTTGGTCATTGGTATAGGATAAACCAAACACGTTTCACTTTATTCCAGTAAACTCCTTTACTGAATAAAACTAATAACTCTTTATTCTAAATAGAGTATGTACAAACATAACAGTTTACAAACCACGAGTTTTAGGACATAAAACCCAACATGTAAGTGCTATCATTGAACTCATACAAACTTTATCAGAATCAATCGATACGCATAAATAATTACCCCGAAACCCCCGCGATAATTGACTCAGAGAAAATTAGCCAGAGGTGTCAATTCCAACTAAACATGTAATTAACTCATCTAAGGGTGTTAATCCTAGACTTCATTAAAAAAAAGTAAATCATGCAATTAACTCCTTTAAGGGTGTCAATCCTAGACTTTGCTAAAAGCAATGACGGGTGGATTGTGACGAGTTACTCCTAAGACTAATTCGATTTATCTTCTTCAACGTGGTTGGCTAACACTAACTAAGGCAGCATACTTATGTACTACCTACGGGCTCGCACAACCTTTGTTACTTAAGGCGAATAGGATGCATCAGTACTCTAATTAACTAACAAAAATGCAAAATATTCAAGGTTGTCAAGCTATCATGCAAGCATGTTCGTAAGATAGGCATAAAAGAAGAAGAATATCAACAACATTCAGATTAAGGCAGAAATTTAAAGCACAATCTGTTGGGTTTTATGTCCTAAAACCCGTGGTTTGTAAATTGAATGTATATTCAATTTTCCAATAAAGTTGTTATTGAGATTTATTTAGTAAAATTGTTATTGAATAAAGTGAATTGTGTTTACTTTTAACCAAACTCCAATAAACAAAGAACCCATGGCTATAGATTGTATACTTGAACTTCATGTGTGACATGATTGTGGATCAAGTTCAATTAATAGCCAGAACGGTCTATAGTATAGGGATAAGGCTGGGTACCTTATCCTGGGGACACTATTGGATGCGGCACGCTTTGCATAGTTCAAACGATGTGATCCAAAATCGTTCATGTGGAGACATGCGAGTGGTGGCGTCTTATGCAATGAGTTTGCAAGAGACTGAACTGCGAAACAAGTCGTTCTTTCTTTATAACTCGGTTTACTGTAAAGACCAACTTTTTCATATGATGACCTAGGTAACTAGATCTGAATCCTGAGCACGCTATGAACTCCTGTTTATTCGGGTTTATCCTTTGACTTGTATGGGTGAGAGTGGCCCGAGATCGCCGACTCAATAAGCCTACCATCTTGAGGATAAGATCGGGTAGGTAGTTGGGAACATAGTCCTGCGAGATGGAATTCACTTCTACCCACCTCAAGGGATTAGTAGAGAGATTGTTCCCTTAAGTGCTGACTCCGAGTCTTGAACTAGGGATCCCACCCTCTCATTGGTCCGAGAGGGACTTGGTATAGTGATGAGATTACGTACCAATTGGTTTGGTGGTTGGACCACAAACCAAGAGTTCATTAGAGAACCAGTGGGACTTAAGAAACAAGATGTAATTACGGGAGTAAAACGGTTATTTTGACCTAGCTGTAATTACGAACAATCTGTGAAGGATCGACCTACTGGTGATGGTTATATCAAGAGGACAAAAATATATCTACGGTGAGGAGAGTGCAACCTTTGGACTTTAGTGGAGTCTCTGGGGGTTAACGAATGTTGGATAGTTTGGCTAAAGAGTTTGACCGGTGAATCTCGTATCGTTGGAGCTCATGATCTGTAGGTCCTTTAGGTTCTCCTGGCTAGCTCGAATTAAGCCGTGTAACAATATGAGAGAAAAAGAATTTGAATTTATTCAAATTCGTTTTTCGAAGAATGATGGACATATTTAAATATGATTTAAATATGGGATCGGTCTAAAACATGAATAGAGATTCATGTGTGATGATTCAGTTTAAGAAACCGGGATTAGTCTTATTATTTATTTAATATTTGATATTGAATTAAATAATAATATTAATTAATTAAAAAAGTTTAACTAATTTAAATTTATTTTGTTTATTAAAACTAATTATGAATTAATTTTAAAATGACAAAATATTACAAGTGAGATTATCCAAGTTGAGTGGGTTTATCCAAGTTGTGAAGTGGATTGTGAATCATCAACCACATGCATAAACTCATCAATTGTGGAACACTTGGTTGAAGACTAATCCATCCAATTTGAGGTGTCATGCTAAGCAAAAGCTTTGTTGCATGTGGATGGCCTATAAATTGGATGAAATTCAAATGTTTTGAGGTTGATGAATTTTCAAAGAGTTTGAATATTTGGATGAGGGTTGATGAAGAATTCAGGTTACTTGAGAAATTAGAAATCTAAGTGTTAGATATTTCTCACAAAACCCTCATCACTTTCACCTTCCCATCCTCTTCTTCCAAAGTTTTTATATTGTAAAGGAGTCCCACCACTTCATTGCTCGGCCCGAGGATAGCGGGACTACCGGAGGTGGTACTCAAAGAGTTCGTGAGAAGCTTCGAAGGGTTCGTGAGGAGATTCGAGCATTGGAATAGAAGAATTTTGAACTACAAGAGGTTTGTCTTCTAATTATTTTAATTTCCAAGTTTTTAGCATGTTTCTATTTTAGCTAAATTGATGATATTAGAGTGCAATTGATCTGACTCGCTTTCGTTGAGCTACATGCGTTTCATCACAATCCTCAAGCAATTACTAAACCCATAAAATCCTTACATTCAATCCCCAAATCCTACACTAACCTTAGCCTTCTATAGAGTTTGGACTAATCCAAGCTCCCATGGAGGCCTTCGAGTTCATACAAGAGGTAGAGGGTGAAGAAGAAGCTCCAAACCGAGCTCCAATGGCGGAATAAATCAGAAAATCGAAGAAGGAATAACCTATAAGCGGAGAAGATGGCTTTAAATATTCGTCGTAGCGTCGTTGGAGAAGATGGCTTTAAATAGTTGCCGTAGCGTGGAAACCCTACGGACGGAATCCTGCGCGCCTTCAGGGAGCGTCGAGACGCCGAGCATCGTCGAGCAGCGTCTCGACGCTTGCTCTCGGGTTTTGACAATTTATTTTGTCTTTTCCTCTCCCGATGCCCTTAGACAAAATCTTCACTTAGATGCTCTTCCTCTCCCGATGCGATCTCGAGACTTTAAGACCACCTTCTTAGCCCCGAATAACGTGTTTTTGACTATGTGACCTCTTCACCGATAAACACCTATAACAAAGGCAAATTAACACTAATTAAGCATATTTTTAGCTTAATAGAGGGAGTTAATCATAGCTTTAAATTGGAGCTTTCAAGCACCCCCAACCTAAATCTTGCTAGTCCTCGAGCAAGGTAAACTTCAAATTATCTCCAAGGACTAAAATTGCATGCAACTAATTCTAATCTCGATGCTTTAAAAATCAAGGCATTTGCAGCAACAAGAAAGCAATCGAATGCTTGCACTAATAAAAAATAATTCAAAAATTAACTATTACTCACCTACGTGCGTGTCTGATTAGCCAAAGTATCCTAGCCTAAGTAGACTCGAAAAAACCACATGCGCAACACGACATCTTGTTTTCCCTACTTCTAGCAATAAAGAGCAGTGTATAACTTTCCCACATTAGAGAGAGTAACAAATCAAGAGACGTAAATTCTTTTTTTTTTTTTTTTTTTTTCTTAGTACTTTGTACTCTTTATTTGATTCTTTGAACCATATATTTTTTTTTTCTTTTTGCTTCTCCAAGAGAGCCTAACATTTCATGCTTGACTTAGCTTCACATTTTTAAGGACTAAAGCTCAATTCTCAATGCACATTTAAGAAGGAGGAGCATCTTAGAAGGTTTTATTAACATGCTTTGCTTTTTTTATTTAGGCTAATAGCTTTGTTATAACTCGATTAACCTATTACAAACTCTCATGCTTCAAGCTTCCCTAGGGGTGCCTTTCGGGATGACAACAAGGATTCATGCAACAAAAGGTAAATCTAAGCCTATAGAGACCAGAACAGGTTGCTAAGTGCTCGATAGATGCAAGGGAGCAACAAATTTTTTTAAATTTTTAATTTTTTTTTTTAAAATGAAGCTCAATTAGTGCAAACGATCTCATGCTCAACTAGATATGCAACTTCGAAGATTTTAAAAGCATTTCATAGATCGTCATCATTAGATAACATGAAACCACAGACCAAAGCATCTCAAATTTAAAATTTACACGTGCTCGACAACTGCACATAAAGTCCACAGACACTCCACCCCCAACCTCAGAAGAATGCATTGTCCTCAATGTATCAACCATCAGTTAAAACAATAAACGCGCAAAATAAAAGGAACACGAAGACTTCCCTGATCTTTGCAAGGTTAGCGGGAGATGAGGCGCGATCTTTTTCCAATCAAAGGTAACCAAGTTAAGCACTTCTCTTATTCTTCTAAAAAGCAAACAAACTAACTTAAACAACTAAACTAATAAAGCGATAAACTAAAAATAACTGAAAACAGTTCAACACTCGGGTGCCTCCGAGAAGCGCATAATTTTTAAAGTCGATTGCTCGACTATATTCTCGCGGTCCAATCAGCCATTGTCCATCAATGCCGGAGATTCACCAATCATTCTCCCGTCCTTCTTGGACCTACAATAATTCAAACAAAAAATTTCTTCTTGTTCCTCATGCACAAACACATTATCATCAGACAGAAAACATATAGCACCAACATCATTCACATTCATTTTCAGATCATCGTTTTTCACGACCCAAGCAGATTTCGAATCATATATAGAAAATTCATTCACAGTCTCGTCAAATTCCACAGATATGAAACCCCTATAGACATCAATTTTGACCCTAGTGGTCTTAAAAAAGGGACGTCCTAACAATATGGAAGAAGAAACATTCGAAGATTTTTCATTCATGTCGAGTATATAGAAATCTGCGGGAAATAACATATCATTAACCCTCACGACAATGTCCTCGACTTTCCCTATTGGATGGATGCAAGTTCCATCAGCTAATTGCACGACAACATTAGTCTTATGCATTTCATTTAATTTAAGTTCTTGGAACAGGGCATAAGACATAACATTGATGGATGCACCTAGATCTAACATGACATTTTTCATAATTTTGTTCCCTATCATGCAAGGAAGAGTAAAAATACCTGGATCCTCACATTTGATCGGCAACGAACTTGGGAATATCGCCGAAACATTTTCCTTTCTCTTTTCATCAGTCATTTTTTACTTTATCTTAACAGTACACTAGCTCTTCAGGAATTTTGCATATTTGGGAATTTGCTTCACGACCTCTAGAAGCGGGATATTCACAATAACCTTCTGAAAAGTCTTCAGGACTTTCTTGTCTTCATTCACTTCCTTAGGCTTCGCAAGCCTATTGGGGAAGGGTGCTAAGGGAATATCAGCTGGTACTAGCAACGATACCTCTTTATTCAACTCTTTTATATTTTCAGATTCATCATTAACAAGAAAGGTCGGGAAGGATGCAACAGGTTTTCCATTCTTTTCTTCCTTCATCACACCAACATTAGTAGGAATCGACTTCCCGCTCCTCAGGATGATCGCACTCACATTTCACATGAGTTTATGGTCATTTGGGAAGAAAGCTTCCCAAAACTCTGGCTTTCCAGTTTGCTTATTGACATGACCATCTGTGTCAGTTGCTTGTTTAAGTTTTGCAACTTAGCTTTGTAACTATTGAGCTCCTCGCGAGCTTCCTTTTGAAACTGGTCGGTCATATTTACAATGGTCCTCGCCATCTCTTCCTTCGAGTTTCCTGAAGTAGATGACTAAGCATGAGACGTGTTGGGAGATCTCTCATAAGATTGATTGGGTACCTTTGTTGTCCTAACCAGTTTCCGTAGCTCAAATTTGGGTGATCCCTCCAGCCGGGATTATAAGTATTCGAATATGGGTCATACTTCCTTGGGTTCTAAGCATAACCAACGATGGCATTGACCTCTTCAGAATCTCGAATACTTCCTCCAAAAAATTTCTTTAATAGACTGCTCATTTCAGCCACCTGGGCTTTTATGTCATTCACCTCGCTCGACTGATTAATTTGGTGCACTTGGCATATTCCTCCCCTAACTCCGAACTTCTAGGAATTGGCTGCCATATTTGCAATCAGTTGTTTGGCTTCCGCGGGAGTCTTGTCAATTAGCGCCCCACCGCTAGCTGCGTCGATCATCTGTCGATCGTGAGGTGTCATACCTTCGTAGAAGTACTAGATGAGGAGTTGATCGACGATTTGATGATGTGGAAAGCTTGCGCACAATCGACCAAACCTAAAGGATTGTTACGTCTCCAAAAGTGACTATTTTAGGACTTATTTGTGTTAGGAAGTTGTACATTTGTAAGTGTTTTTGGTAGGATTTAGCTTGAACTTGTGCTTATATATGAGAATTAGAAGAATGAAGCTAAATTAGGACCTATATGCAAAAGGAAAGAAAGGAATTAAAAACGAAGTTAAAGGAATGAAAATTGTGCATTGCAAAGGCATTGCGGAAACATTGCTAAAACCGCAATGTTTTAAGTGAAATCCGTAAGTTGTCTAACTATTTTCTGTTTTGTTCCGACCTTTCAGGGATTTATTCTTTCTCCTGCAGCCACGTAGTAGTACGACGTTGAGAATGGATGGTTCTCCTTGACCCAATCGCACCTGCAGAATACTATAAAAGGAGGTCAAAGTGGAAGGTTGAAACATACTCGAACACCGTAGTCTTCTAGTTCCAACGCAGTCTTTCCCATTCTTTCTCTTCTCCGTCTGTTGTTTTGAGAGGTTCAGTTGTTGGAGTCGACAATCTGATAGAAAGGAGAGAAGATTCATCTTCTCTTCTTATTGGATTCATCCAAGCAAGGCTTGCCTTTCTCTCCCTTCAGCCGAGGCGTCTGCGACGAGGCGATCACGCTTGGCTTTACTACTTTCTGCTTAGTTTTCCATTTCCATTACTGTTGTTGTTATTTCCCTTTCAGTTTGCTACTCTATTCCATTTCGTTGCTTTCTGTTTTACTTTAGTTATTCCAACTCACCATTTGTTTAGTTCAACCGATTAGTTAATCAACGCACAATTCATCACTTCGCAAGTTCTCTATCTTCTCTGCCTACTGTTTTCCTCTTCTGTTTTGTCTTTAATATTCTTCTAAGCATGTCTTCTTCATCTACTTTTCCCATTCCATCTTCATCCATGAGTAACTAAGTCGCATAAGGGTATGCTAATGACGAATCTATAGGTAGAAACACGTGAATCAAGCATGTAGGATAGCTCTCGAATGCATTGAATGTATGTAAGCTTCATCCCACGGGCAATTTCGATTGGCCATCCATTTTGTCCAAAGAACTCCTAACCTCTGGAAGGAGTAAGAGTTCAAAGTCATACACTCATGCTAGCCTCTCAAGGTAGCCAGAAAACGACCTAGGAATAGGCGTTTTCCTAGTACAAATCACAACTTACTGTTTTAACAAGATGCTTAAGACCTTACTTGGACATGAGTAAACTAAAGGATCTAATGCATGAAATCGGAAGATACATGAGAATGAGTTAGTTTGATGCATGATGAGTTGATCTAATGCTTGAGAATCGAGTGAAAAAGCCTATAGAGGAGTCGTTAGTAGCCCTTGTTTCCCCACTTTACACACATTTTGCTGTTGGTAACATTGCGAAATAATTGCTGTTTCCGCAATTCCCTTAAGTTAAAATTTGCCTTAGTCATTTTTTCTCTTCGTTTGATTGTTCTCTTCTTTACATTCTAGTTTATTATCTACTTGCACTTGTTTATGCTTCCATCATTTACACATTCCTTAGTAATTAGGCAATTTAAAACCACATCTACTTCATTTAATCCACCCATTCTCACTTAACAAAATACTTCGTAAGTAACTAAGAATAAATCTCTGTGGGAAATCGAATGAAAAAGTACTTATTACTTGCTACAAGATCATGTATGCTTGCATGTTCTAAGTGCTCTATCCTTGCAAATTTCTTTTAAACATTTGAGCACGCAACAAGTTTTTGGCGCCGCTGCCGGGGATTTAGTTTAGTGAAAACGAAGTTTGGTAAGTTAGAAACACAAACCTTAATATCTATTGGAGCTGATCTATTTTCATTTCTTTTGCAGGTACCATTGGGTTAGTTTATGAATGAGCCTTCGAGTAGCGATCTAGAGTTCAACCCTGAGCCTGAGAGATTACTTAGGGCCAGAAATAGAGCTAAGAAACGTCTCTTTAACCAACCCTCTATACCTCAAATAATTGCGGAAATCGCAGAGTCTCCGCAATTCTATCAAGAAGAAATGGAAAGACCAGACCCAAATCCGGTACCTACCACTCGCAATCCCATCGAAATAGCGAATGACAAGAATAGTGCCATCCTCTCCTACCTAGTACCTATGCCTGGGGACCTAGACCCAAGCAAAATCCGCCCTGAAATTACTGCCAACTCATTCGAGTTAAAGCCAGTAATGTTCCAAATGTTGTCCACTGTGGGACAATTCTTTGGAGTGGAAAATGAGGACCCCCACAACCATCTTAGAAACTTCCTAGGAGTCAGTGATACCTTCCTTATCCCTGGAGTTTCCCAAGAAGCTTTGAGGCTTTACCTCTTCCCTTATTCCTTAAGGGACAAAGTCAAAACGTTGTTAAACTCATTACCTTCCGGATCAGTTGTCAGTTGGACAGATCTGGCTGAGAAATTCCTAGTCAAATTTTTCCCACCTGATAGGAATTCAAATTTTCGTGATGACATTATTAAATTCAAACAAGCTGAAAATGAGTCTCTAAACGAAGCTTGGACAAGGTTCAAGGACATTCTGCTTAAATGTCCACACCATGGCATCCCATGGTGTATCCAAATAGAAGTCTTTTTCAAAGGATGCAACCCCAACACTAGGCAAGTGCTGAATTCGTCAGCTGGTGGTTCCATGCTTTCTAAAAGCTATAACGAAGCCTATGAGATCTTGGAGAAGATCTCAGCATCTCACTGTAGGTGGTCAGATGATCCAGTAGAGCCAAGTAGAGCTCAAGACAAGGATGCTGTTAGTGCAATGAGCAACCAAATAAATGCCCTGACCAACCTAGTCAAACAAATGGCTCAAACCAATCTCCAATCCAGTGTCAACACCGCAGCAACCATCTCAATGGGGGCACACACAAGTCAAGGTGAGACAATAATCTGTGGATTCTGTGGGGAAGGGCACTTGTATGAATACTGCCCTGGGAATCCAGCCTCAGTCTGCTATGTTGGAAGCCAACAGCAGCCTAGGAACAACCCCTACTCTAACACATACAATCCTGGTTGGAGGAACCACCCAAATCTCTCTTGGGGTGGGCAACAGAATACTAACCAAACTCCAAACCAACCAAGACCGAGTGGAACACCTGGTTTCACTCCCCAAAATAACCAATCCATGTATCAAAAACCATATAACCAACCAATAGGGTCTTCTGTAGAAAATTTACTTAAGGAGTACATTGCCAAGAATGATGCCACTCTACAAAGTCAGCAAGCTACCCTTAGGAGCCTAGAGAACCAAATAGGGCAACTAGCCAATGAACTCAAAAGCAGGCCCCAAGGTAGACTACCTGCTGACACTGAGGTACCTAGAAGGGATGGTAAAGAGCAGGTTCAAGCAATTGAACTTCGCAGTGGAAGACCATTGGTGAGCAACACTAGAGAAACACCAAAGAGAGTAGAGAATGAAGAGTCTAGTGCTCCACTGGATTCTCTGCCTAACCAAGGTCAACCACCAACAAGCACATCAAGGACAAGGCTGGAACCAATCATAGAGGAATTAGAAGAAATTCCAAGGCCTCCACCTGTCCTGAGGCGACCTGAAGTGCCAGCATATGTGCCACCACCTCCATTCCATAGAAGGCTAAAGAAAAAACAAGAACAGGAAGTGCACTTTAACAAATTTTTAGAAATTCTTAAACAAGTGCATGTGAATATTCCTTTTGTAGAGGTTTTGCAATCTATGCCTTCTTATGTTAAGTTTTTGAAGGATATAATCACTAACAAGCAAATTATTGGTGAATTTGAAACAGTGAATCTCACTGAGGAGTGCAGTGCTATACTCCAGAACAAGCCACCAAAGAAGGAGAAGGATCCTGGTTCCTTCACCTTACCAGTGGAGTTGGGAGGCAAGCACGTGGGCAGAGCTCTTTGTGATCTGGGAGCCAGCATAAATCTCATGCCCCTATCACTATTCCGTCAGCTTGGAATAGGAGAAGCACGTCCCACCACTGTCACCTTGCAATTGGTAGACAGATCCATTGCCTACCCTGAAGGTAAGATAGAGGATATTCTTGTAAAGGTTGACAAGTTTATTTTTCTTGCAGACTTCATCATTCTGGATTATGAAGCAGACAAGGAGGTCCCCATCCTATTAGGCAGACCATTTCTAGCCACAGGTAGGGCCCTGATTGATGTCCAGAAAGGTGAGCTCACCATGAGGGTTCTGTTGGGTTTTATGTCCTAAAACTCGTAGTTTGTAAACTGAATGAATGTATCTCTTTGTAGTGCTTGCTCGAGGACTAGCAATGTTTAAGTTGGGGGTGCTTGATAACTCCATTTTGGAGCTATTAAATACGTCCTAATCATAGCTAAAGTCCGCTTTCAATTGATTAAATGTATCTCTTTTGTAGGAGAAAAGCGGCAAAGAGCTCGTGCGTCCATTGGGCATGTTCGAGCGCTTAAAGCAGAGTTTTAGCGCCCCGGGATTGCATCGGGAAGAGGGGAATTTGTTCCGTGAAGAAACGGGCCAAAACAGCCTTGGAGAGGCAAAGCATCAGCCCCAAACCCGAGAGCCAGCGTCGAGCTATAGCGTCGAGACGCTGGCTCGACGCTGGAAAAACCCGAGAGCAAGCGTCGAGTGATAGCGTCGAGACGCTAGCTCGACGCTGCCCTGGCGTCGAGACCCTGCTTGGCGTCGAGACGCTCCGGAGGAGGCGCGCGCAGGAAATTCATCGGGGCAGCGTCGCGACGCCAGCGCGCGCGCGCGCGGATTACTTAGGGCACAGCGTCGAGACGCTGGCCTAGCGTCTCGACGCTACGACGAAGGCAGTAGCTAAAGGACGATTTTTCTGCACATTTTTCAGATCTTCTTCAACCTTCATCTTCTTCATCTCTCAACGGATTTGGACGATTTTTGTCTCCTTCTTCTCCGTTTTCTCTCTATATTTCGTGGAGCTCCGCCATTGTTGGCATGTTTGAGAGCTCCACTCTCCATTTGTAATAGGTAGATGAACTCTTCCATGGTCGTTGGTGGAGCGGGATTGACGATCCGCGCCATGAGCGGCTAAGGTAAGAGTGACGGTTTGGGACTTTGTTTAGGGGAATTTTGTTAGACATTTATGGCTTTGATAATCTGAGTATAATTTTGCATGTTGGAATCTGATTTATTAGCATCTGTTTATCTTGCTTAATCCAACACTCATGCTAGATTATGTTGATTGACACTCGGGTAGTTTCACATGATGTGTATGTTAAAGAGTAGCGATGCCGTGCCTCTCACTGCTCGACTAAGTAACACAGATAAATAGAACTAAATCGAAGTATCGGGTCGGGTAGGATAAATGTTGGTTGCATACAGCGTTTGCGGGCAACCTACTAGCATTTAGAATTCACGCTCGAATGTTCGTCGCGGTTAGCTAGTGACTGTCTAAATTCATCTTAGGACCGATCATCTTAATGTGAGCTTAGACAACGTGTAATTAGAACTGTGTGGTCTAATTAAAATCCATGGAGTCGGCTACTTTGGGGCTTCTCTGGTAGTCGTCCGCGTGCTAAATAAACTGTATTCCATGTCATTAGAATTAAATGATAAGCTGAATGTTGTCTAACAATTGACCCCGAGACTCCCCAAACCGTTCACGTGCTCTCTACGTATTATTTTTCCTTAGTTGCTTTCTCTTTATTTCACCTTTGCATGATTAAAACCCCCCCCCCCCCCCCCGTTACCAATTAATCAATTAAATCCTAATTCCACTAGTAAATTCAATTCTCCTATTCCTTGGATCGACCCTGTTACCGCTGGCTGCAAAGCCTTGGCAATAGGCATTATAAATCGTATTTTGGCAAGCCTCGACAGCTTGAGATTAAGCGGATATTCAAAATTTCGCCCACCAAAATTGGCGCCGTTGCTGGGGAATAGGCAATTGATTGAATTTATGATTGAAGTTTGAATTTGATTCATTGATGGTTGACTGAAAAATTTTTTTGTTTGTAATTTGTATGTTTAGATTTTTGTTTGTGTATGACCCGTTCCTCTGAGGGTAGTTTGCAGTATATTCCTGAGATTGACAGAGAGGAGCGGCGGTTACGTAGAGAAGCCCGGGAGGGGCAAGGAACGTTCGAAAGAGAAGAAGGCAATCCCTTCTTATTTGACGAGATGGCGCAAGGCGATGCGCCACGGACGCTGAAGCAACTGGCAGCGCCAGACCTGAACCTGCAGCCTTTGTGCATTAACTACCCCGTGGTAGCAGGTAACTTTGAGCTGAAATCTGGTTTAATTCACCAGTTACCTTCTTTCCATGGAAATGCAGGTGAGGACGCGAACAAACATTTGATGGAGTTCCATTGCGTCTGCGCGGGTGTTAAGTCTCTGAAAGTGACTTATTTAGGACCCATTTAGCTTAAGAAGATGTACACATTTAGGTGTTTTTGTTAGCATGTAGCCTAAACCTATGCTTTAATATGAGAATTAGAAGAAGGTAGCTAATATAGGACTTATGTACAATAGGTAGAAAAAGGGTTGAAAACCGAAGGAAAAGAATGGAAAAATGAGCATTGCGAATGAATTGCGAAAACATTGCGGTGACCGCAATTATTCAAGTGAAAACCGTAAGTTGACTGATCTTTTTCTGTTAATTTCCGTTATTTCAGGGATTCATTCTTTCTCCTCCATCCATTCTGATATACGACGTTGAAGATTGATGGTTCTCCTTGGCCCAAACGCACCTGCAAACTACTATAAAAGGGGGCCAAAGTCGGAGGTTTGATCATCATTCGAAGCGCAGAAGTCTTCTCGCAGTCCATCATTTCTCTCTATTTTCCTTTGCCGACTGTTGGAGTGAGAGTCTAAGCTGTTGGAATCGATAATCTGATAGGAAGGAGAGAAGATTCTTCTTCTCTCTCGATTGGATTCATCCAAGCAAGGCCAACCTCTCATCCCTTCCATTCGAGGCGACTGCACGAAGCTTTCAAAGCAACCTTTACTGTTTTTCTGTCTTGTCTTTCTCATTCTCAGCTGTGATTAGTTGTTGTTCTAGTTTAGTAGTTTAATTACTGCATTTCGTTGTTGTCTGTCTTGGATTCATTTCTTTCAAAGCTTTCCTTTGTCATTCAAACACTTAAAGTAATCAAAGTACAATTCTGCATTTTTACAGTTTCTACCTTGTTCTGCTACGGTTTTGTCTTGCTGTTTTAAGCACATTTATCTTCTAAGCATGCCTGTTTTATCTACCCTTTCTGTTCTTCATATATCCATGAGTAACTAAACCACTTAGGGGCATGCTAATGACAGAACTATAGGCTAAAAAACGTGAACCAAGCATGTAGGATCGCCTTCGAAAACATTGATTGTATGTAAGCTTCATCCCACGGGCAATTTCGATTGGCCATCCATTTTGTCCAAAGAACTCCTAACCTCTGGAAGGAGTAAGAGTTCAGAGTCATATAATCATGCTAGCCTTTCATGGTAATCAGGAAACGGCCTAGGAATAGGCGTTTCCCTAGTACAAACTAAACACTCCTGTTTTAACAAGATGCTTAAGACCTTACTTTGAAGTCGAGTAAACTTAAGACTCTAATGCATGGAATCGGACGATACTTGAGATAGAGTGAGTTTGATGTATAGAGAGTTGGTCCAATGCTTGAGAATCGTAATAAAATGCCTATAGGATAGTCATTAGTCGCCCTTAATTCACCCATCTACACACTTTCACTGCTGTTTAATTGCGGAAACATTGCGGTCCTCGCAATTCTGCCATTTTGTCATTCTGTTTAGCTGTTTTCTTCTTCGTTTATCGAATCCATCTCTTGTCCTTTGAGTCTGATTTTAACTTTAATTTGTTTATGTTATATTCCTTTACACATTCAGCAAAACTTAGATAATTAAAAACCAATTTTACCCCATCAAATTCATCCCATCTTTCTTAACAAATACACTTCGCGAATAGCTAAAAATGAGTCTCTGTGGAAAAAACGAATGAAATATACTTACTACTTGCTGTGAGACCATGTATGCTTGCATGTTCTACGTGCTCTCTCTACCCTTTTGCATATTTACCTTTACACATTGAGCACGCAACAAGTTTTTGGCGCCGCTGCCGGGGACTTATTTTAAGTGAAAACGAAGTTTGTTAAGTCTGAAACATCAAAGTAATTTCCATTGAATTTGATCCATCTTCATTTCTTTTTCAGGTACCATTTGGGGTAGTTTATGAATGAGACTCCATCTAGTGATCTAGAGTTCAACCCTGAGCCCGAGAGATTACTTAGAGCTAGGAATAGAGCCAAGAAACGTCTCTTTAAACAACCCCTTTTACCACCAATCATTGCGGAAACTAAAATTCCTCCGCAATTACCTCAAGAAGAAATGGCTGGAGTAAATCAAAACCTGGTGCCTGTCACTCGCAATCCCATTGAAATAGCGAATGACAAGGATAGCGCCATCCTTTCATATCTAGTACCTATGCCTGGGGAGCTGAACCCCAGCATAATCCGTCCTGAAATCACTGCCAACTCATTCGAGTTAAAGCCAGTGATGTTCCAAATGTTGTCCACTGTGGGACAATTCTTTGGAATAGAAAATGAGGACCCCCATAACCACCTTAGGAACTTCCTAGGAGTTAGTGACACATTCCTAATCCCTGGAGTTTCCCAAGAGGCCCTGAGGCTATATCTTTTCCCTTACTCTTTGAGGGACAAAGCCAAAACATGGCTAAATTCTTTACCCTCAGGATCTGTCCGCAATTGGACAGATTTAGCAGAAAAATTCCTAGTCAAATATTTCCCACCAGATAGGAATTCAACCTTTCGTGATGATATCATAAAATTCAAACAAGCTCCAAGTGAGTCTCTTCACGAAGCTTGGACAAGATTCAAAGACCTTCTCATTAAATGTCCACACCATGGCATTCCATGGTGTATCCAAATAGAAGTCTTCTTTAAAGGATGCAACCCCAGCACCAGACAAGTCTTAAATTCATCTGCTGGAGGTTCCATGTTGTCCAAGAGTTACAACGAAGCTTATGAGATCTTGGAGAAGATCTCAACATCTCACTGTAGATGGTCAGATGATCCAGTAGAGCCAACTAGGGC
The DNA here is from genome assembly GCA_028017165.1 of Herpetospermum pedunculosum. NCBI lineage: Eukaryota > Viridiplantae > Streptophyta > Magnoliopsida > Cucurbitales > Cucurbitaceae > Herpetospermum > Herpetospermum pedunculosum. The sequence continues at coordinate 19,818,790 of CM051527.1, read as the reverse complement.
TCAAGACAAGGATGCTCTGAGCGCCATGAGCACCCAAATAAATGCCCTGACCAACTTAGTCAAGCAAATGGCTCAGGCCAATCTCCAAACCAGTGCCAATACCGCCACAGCCATGTCAATGGGCACTCAACCAAATCAAGGCGAGGCACCTATCTGTGGATTCTGTGGGGAAGGGCACCCTTATGAATACTGCCCTGGGAATCCATCCTCAGTCTGCTATGTAGGAAGTCAGCAGCAGCCTAGGAATAACCCCTACTCCAACACCTATAACCCTGGTTGGAGAAACCACCCTAACCTGTCATGGGGTGGCCAACAAAACACTAACCAAAATTCTAACCAACCAAGGCCGAGTGGAACACCTGGTTTCACTCCCCAACATAACCAGTCAATGTACCAAAAACCTTACAATCAACCTGTAGGATCTTCTGTAGAAAACCTACTCAAGGAATATATAGCTAAGAATGATGCTACTCTTCAAAGCCAGCAAGCTACTCTTAGGAGCCTGGAAAATCAAATAGGCCAACTAGCCAATGAACTTAAAAGTAGGCCCCAAGGTAGACTCCCTGCTGACACCGAGGTACCACGGAGAGATGGCAAGGAACAAGTTCAAGCAATTGAACTTAGGAGTGGGAGACCATTGGTGAGCAATTCAAAAGACACACCAAAGAGAGTAGAGAACACTGAGTCTAGTGCTCCACTGGAGTCTCTGCCAAACCAAGGTCCACCACCAACTAGCACATCAGGAGCCAGGCTGGAGCCAATCATTGAGGAGGTAGAAGAAATTCCAAGACCTCCACCTATCTTAAAGCGTCCTGACGTGCCTGCATATGTGCCACCACCTCCATATCCTCGAAGGCTGAAGAAGAAGCAAGAACAGGAAGTTCATTTTAATAAATTCTTAGAAATACTTAAGCAAGTGCATGTGAACATTCCTTTTGTAGAGGTTTTACAATCGATGCCTTCTTATGTAAAGTTTTTGAAGGACATTATTACTAACAAAAAAATAATTGGTGAGTTTGAAACAGTAAACCTCACCGAGGAGTGCAGTGCCATCCTCCAAAATAAGCTGCCCAAGAAGGAGAAGGATCCTGGTTCCTTCACCCTACCTGTAGAACTTGGAGGCAAGCACGTGGGCAGAGCGCTTTGTGACCTGGGCGCCAGCATAAATCTCATGCCCCTGTCCCTATTCCGCCAGTTGGGAATGGGAGAAGCACGTCCAACCACAGTAACTTTACAACTAGCAGACAGATCCATCGCATATCCAGAAGGTAAGATCGAGGATATTCTAGTTAAAGTTGACAAATTTATTTTCCTTGCAGATTTCATTGTCCTAGACTATGAGGCAGACAAGGAGGTCCCCATCCTGCTAGGTAGACCATTTCTAGCCACAGGTAGGGCACTAATAGATGTGCAAAAAGGTGAGTTAACTATGAGGGTTCATGATGAAGAGGTAAAATTTAGTGTTTATAAAGCTTTAAGATATCCCTCTGATTCTGAGTCTTGTGCTAGCATTGATGTTGTTGACTCACTAATGGAAGAACAATTAGAGCATGTACTGTTAACCAAGCATGCTAATGAATATGTACAAATAGATTTAGCTGACTTGAATGTATCTGAAATAATGAATATGCCTGTAGATAAACCTCAGCATGTATGTATGAATATAGATTTAACTGATAGAACTATAAATCCGTTAAAGCCCTCCATTGAGCATCCACCTGTTTTAGAACTGAAACCACTACCAACTCACCTCAAATATGCATATCTAGGAGATAATGATACGCTGCCTGTAATTATTTCTTCTAAGCTAAGTGAACAGCATGAGGTTGATTTAATTTTACTACTGAAGCAACATAGGAAGGCTATAGCATGGACTATTGCTGATATTCGAGGCATTAGCCCTTCTTATTGCATGCACAAAATTATACTAGAGGAAGAGCACACACCTAGGGTAGATCACCAGCGTAGGTTAAACCCCTCTATGAAAGAGGTAGTGAAGAAAGAAATAATAAAGTGGTTAGATGCAGGAGTGATCTTCCCCATAGCTAGTAGCCAGTGGGTGAGCCCCATCCAATGTGTACCTAAAAAGGGGGGAATAACTGTGGTAGTCAATGAGAACAACGAACTGATTCCAACAAGGACTGTCACAGGGTGGAGAGTGTGTATGGATTACAGAAAGTTAAATAAGGAAACTAAAAAAGACCATTTCCCTCTACCATTCATTGACCAGATGCTAGACAGAATAGCTGGTAGAGCCTACTATTGTTTTTTAGATGGGTACTCTGGCTATAATCAAATCACTATAGACCCTAAGGATCAAGAGAAGACTACCTTCACTTGCCCTTTTGGAACGTTTGCCTTCCGCAGAATGCCTTTTGGCTTATGCAATGCACCGGCAACTTTCCAAAGGTGCATGATGGCGATCTTCTCTGAGTTGGATGAGTCCATAATAGAAATATTCATGGATGACTTCTCAGTCTTTGGGGACTCATTTAAAACCTGTCTAGAGAACCTAGGACAAGTCCTGGCTAGGTGTGAAGAGACCAACCTAGTCCTAAATTGGGAAAAGTGCCATTTTATGGTAGATGAAGGGATTGTCTTAGGACATAGAGTGTCAAGGGCAGGTGTAGAAGTGGATAGGGCAAAAATAGAGGTCATAGAGAAGTTGGTAGAGCCCCAGAATGTCAAGGCCATTAGGAGTTTCTTAGGGCATGCTGGCTTCTACAGAAGGTTCATCAAAGACTTTTCTAAGATAGCCAAGCCTCTATGTGAGCTACTGGAGCTAGGTAGGCCATTCATCTTCTCTAAAGAATGTGTAGTAGCTTGGAAAACCCTTAAGAAAGCACTGGTCACAGCACCAATCATAGTAGGACCAAATTGGGATCTCCCATTTGAGATGCTATGTGATGCCAGTGACTATGCTGTAGGAGTCATGTTAGGACAGAAGATTGACAAGCTCACACACCCTGTCTATTATGCTAGTAAGACCTTGAATGAGGCTCAATGTAATTATACAACTACAGAGAAAGAGATGCTTGCTGTAGTATTTGCTTGTGAAAAATTTAGGAACTATATTGTAGGCACTAGGACCATTGTATATACTGACCATTCTGCTTTAAAATATCTTATGAGGAAGGCTGATGCTAAGCCTAGATTGATTAGATGGGTGTTATTGCTGCAGGAATTCGATTTGGACATTCGGGACAAGAAGGGATGTGAAAATGTGGTTGCAGATCACCTGTCTCGATTACAGCACAATTGCGAAAAAATTGCGGACCCCGCAATTTCTGATGCTTTTATAGATGAACATATCTTTGCTTTGACTCATCGTGATAACGATGAGGAACCTTGGTTTGCTGACATTGCTAACTTCCGTGCATCACAGGTATTACCAGTGTTCAAGGGAGGACAAGAGAAGAAGAGGTTCCTCCATGAAGCAAGGAAAATCATCTGGGATGACCCCATACTTTACAGAACCTGTGCTGATGGGTTGTTGAGGAAGTGTGTGTCAGCTGCTGAAGCGAAATCTGTGCTGCAGCACTGTCACTCATCTCCTTACGGTGGACACTTTGGTGGTCAAAGAACAGCTGCGAAGGTATTTCAGAGTGGCTACTATTGGCCAACAATCTTCAAGGACGCCCACAACTATGCCCACCGCTGTGACGAATGCCAAAGGACAGGTAACCTCAGTCGCAAGGATGAGATGCCCCTCACCTACATCTTAGAGTTGGAGCTCTTCGATGTGTGGGGCATTGATTTCATGGGACCATTTCCTCCATCATCAGGTAACCTGTACATTTTAGTAGCAGTAGACTACGTGTCAAAGTGGGTAGAAGCTAAGGCATGTCCTAATAATGATGCTAAAACAGTCACTAACTTCTTGCATAGGCACATTTTCACTAGATTTGGGACTCCTCGTGCTATCATTAGTGATGAGGGGTCACATTTCATTAATAAGGCTATGGAGAAGATATTGGCTAAGTATAACATTAGACATAGGGTAGCTACTCCCTACCACCCACACTCAAATGGCCAAGCTGAGATTTCCAATAGGGAGATAAAGAACATCCTAGAAAAGGTAGTCAAACCTAAGAGGAAAGACTGGGCCTTCAAGCTTGAGGATGCACTTTGGGCTTATAGGACAGCATATAAGACACCTCTAGGAATGTCTCCCTATAGGTTGGTGTATGGCAAGGCTTGCCACTTGCCACTTGAGTTAGAAAACAAAGCATTCTGGGCCATGAAGGAATTGAATTTTTGTGTGAAGGATGCGGGGACATTGAGATCTTTGCAGCTACATGAACTTGATGAGCTTAGGCACATGGCCTACGAGAATGCAAAAATGTATAAAGAAAAGACAAAAATATGGCACGACAGTAGACTCAGGATCAAAGACTTTAGGAAGGGCCAACTTGTATTGTTATTTAACTCACGATTAAAACTATTTCCAGGCAAACTAAAGTCTAGATGGTCAGGTCCATTTATTATTACTAATGTCTTTGTTCATGGTGCCATAGAGATTAAAAACTTGCAGCAAGGACAGCCATTTATGGTCAATGGTGCTAGGTTGAAGCACTACTATGAGGAAGGGGATGTGAAGACTCTCTCGGCCTTCCTCTTAACTGAAGCATGACAAAGAGAACGAGAGAGAACGAGTGGTTACTGTGCTCGTTTAGTCAAGGCCAATGCCTTAGTTTATTTTTTCTGTTTTTTTCGATTATCGTTGGTATGTTTTGTGGTGTGATTTTAATTACGTAATTAATGTTTGTTTTATTTGTTTTTGTAGGGAATCGAAAGAGGGAATCAAGGGGAGTAAATCAAGCTTTAAAAATCAAGAAATGGTTCAGCCAAATAAAAGATACGGACGAGCGAAGTTGGAGATTTTTATGAAATAATATCCCTACAATTGCGCTAAAATTGCTGGATCCGCAAAAAGAGCCGTTGGGATTTTTTCCGTTGCATTTATAGCCGTTAGAACGCGCTCGTTCGATACGATTCTCTCATTCTTTGATCTCCAAGAATCTGCGATTCTCTCCATCTCTGATCCATCTCTCCAAACCTCCAAGATTCGACAATGGTGGCCACACGTGCTGAAAGATCCGCAGCCAAGAAGAAGGCTGATGACGCAGCTGAGGCGTCAGCGAGGGAAGCTCTTCTCGCCCTTGCAGACGATGGTGCCGTTCGCACCGGTCCTCTTCCCAAGCTTCCTATTCGTAGAAGGAAGTGGAGGGTGGTCACTGAGATCCCTGCTGGACCATCTGAGCCAGTGGGCACGCCCAAGAAGCGCCGGTGGAGTGTAGAAACGGCCGCCGAACCACGCAAATCCAAGACTCCCTCTGTGGAGAGTCAAGAATCCGATCGTGCATCCCACGAGTCAGCCAAAGAGGGTTCGACGCCAACTGCTTCACCTGCGCGCAGCCTGTCACCATCTGAGTCGGTGCCAGAGAGTTCTTCATCACCACCTGCGCAGAGTCCTGAACTGCCATCTTCGCCACTGAGTTCTGCGCGGATACCATCAGCAGAGCACACGCCCACGCCATCGCACAATTCTCCACAGCCTGATCCTGAATTCCCATATGGGGATTATCAAGAGTCCACGCAGGGCAGTGGAGATGCTGGAGAAGACGAAGTCTTCTCTCCTATGAGGGAAGATAGCCCTGCCGAGCCTGCACAGCAGGATGATTCTATGGAGGAGACGTTGGGGGCATGTTTCCCACAACTTAAGGCCAGGCTCAAAAAGAAGAAGAAGGCCAAAATTGACAAGGCCAAAAAGTTGAAGAAAAAGAAGGCCAAGAAGGTGCCATCGACGGACAAAGAGAGTACTGAGCCTTCGCTCAAACGCCTCAAGGTGGAGGCTGCTGAATCATCCAAACCAGCCGATAAGGGGAAGGCTAAACTCTACCCTGAAGATGAACCTCCGTCAGTGAGGTATGTCTCATCTGATGCTGAATCCAGGGGTGTTGAGCTGAGGAAGAGGGACCTATTGCACGAGAAAGGTTTCCTTGATCGACTTGCTGACCTGCCGCAGTTCTTGCGCGCAGGGGTGATCAACCACGGCTGGGAGGAATTCTGCAGACCGCCTAATCCAGCATACACGAGCATGGTGTATGATTTCTACGCTAATGTGCTCAGCCCTGAGGATGGCCTATCTGTGGTCAGAGGGGTAGAAGTAGATTTCTCAGCCAAGGCCATCAATGAAGCCTTTGGTCTCAAGGGCCAAACACACACAGATTATGCGCGGATAGTTGACGAGCCGACTGAGGCTGTGTTGGAAGAGGCCATTCGCACAATTGGCCAGCCTGAGGCCTCCTGGACAGTGTCACGCAATGGGCGGCACACTCTCATGAGTGCCAACCTCACGGCTAAGGCAGCTGTGTGGTTTTCATTCGTAAGAAGAAGACTCTCCCCAGTGACTCATGAGACGACAATCAACCAGAGCCGTTCGCTGCTGGTATATGCTATAATGAGAGGTCTCACGATCAACGTGGGAGAAGTCATCACTGCTGCCATCGCTGAGTGTGCTAAAAAGGGTAAGGGACCATTGTTTTTCCCTAATACCATAACCAAGCTATGTTTGCTTGCAGGAGTTCCCACCGAGCGCTTGGAGCAGCAGCTGCCTTACACAGGCAATTTGGAGCTGCCTGCTAACCTGAGGCTGAGAAGAAAGGGGAACATGGAGTTTGAATTGGATAGGTTGGCGGCTGAACAGTCCCTATCCATGGCCTGCTTGATGGACATGCAGCGGAGAATGGCTCAATGGGCCAACTATGCGCAGGCAAGGGATAAGGAAGTTGCAGACCAGCTGGGGTGCATCTTCCCGGACTTCCCTACCAATCTGCTAACTCCATGGCTGCCCCCACGACCAAGGCAACCAGATGAGGATGATGAGAATTGAGTGCTGGTTTGAAGTGCACTAAAGGGAGTATTACTGATCCCTTAAGAAAAACAAAACAATTTTCCTGCTTTTTGATAGAATCATGTATAGTATGCTGTTTTGTGTTCAGGTTTTGATCTGTTTTTAATGTTTAGTTTTATGTTTTCTCTTTTGCTTAGTCTAGTCTGATGTTAGTTGAATAGGTAGGATAGTTTAGCTTAATTTTTAGGAGGCGTGAGTAACAGGAAAAAGCATGCTAGGGGCCTGAATCAATGTTAAATCTGCCCGGATTGAGTTGCGAAATAATTGCGGTTCCCGCAATTTTTGTGACTGATTGCATGTTTTGGACTGTCTGTTTAGTTAGGCTGTGATCTGTTATATTCTATCTTTTGCTGCTAGCATGACTTCCTTATATAGCTGATCTTCAAGCATGCTGGATGAGTGTCATAGGACACCCTTTGATAGTTTAAATTAGCCTCTGAATAGTGCTCAGCATGCATAAACCATCAGTCCTTAAACTGTCTGTTTTGTCAAATTTTCTGCTGCTGGGATAATTGCTTTTAGAATGTTTTGCCTATGCCTAGGATTTTTAGATTCTCTTTGTTTTGCTTTAGACTAGATGCTTCTAGGACAAGTTTGGGGGTGTGCCACCTCAAACACTCATTGGGGACAATGAGTAGTTGAAGTTTGGGGGAGGCCACCCTAGGCCTAGGAACATTCCTCTCTCCCTTAAAAACATAAGCATTCTTCTTCTCCTTTAAAAAAAAAAAAGAAAATGAAAAAAATAAAGGGGGGGAGTTTCTCTTAGGTTGCTGAGTAATCAGTGCCAAGTGTGTAACCCACAAGTGGCGTTGCATCAAAAGGCAACCAAAGGAGAGGCTCCACCTAAGTAAAAAAAAAAAAAAAGGAAAAAGAAAACAAATAGGGAAGAAGAATGTATACCTAGGAGTTATAACTTTGTGGCTTAGATGTCCTATTTAAAAAAGAACTCTGATCCTCAATTAGCTAAGCACAAAGTTGTAACTTGTAGGGTTGTTTAGGGAGATGAGTGTTTATCCAATGTAGTGATGCCAGGGTTTAGGTTGTTCTCTAAAAGTACTACTGTCACTGTTAAATACTAAGACTGGCATGACTCTAAGGAATCCTAGACGCATTAAAAATAAAGCTAGAAGCATGTACTAAGTCTGGAGTAAAGCTTGGTAGAATGTGAAACCTTAGGGATAGTGGCATGATGTCATAAAAGTAGCTAGATCAGTAGTAGGGGGTTAATGAAAACAGCAGGTATAATAGGCAGGTGAAGTCAGAAGAAGCTTGATAAGGAGGTTAGTTCTAAACTTAGAAGTGTGTCACAGGACAGCACTGCTAGAGAGAGGGATATAGGGGAGTCAGTGAGTAGTTAACGAAGAAGAAACAGCAGCCTAAGTAAGTCCTTAGTATGCTTGAGGACAAGCAAAGCCTTAAGTTTGGGGGTGTGTTAAGTCTCTGAAAGTGACTTATTTAGGACCCATTTAGCTTAAGAAGATGTACACATTTAGGTGTTTTTGTTAGCATGTAGCCTAAACCTATGCTTTAATATGAGAATTAGAAGAAGGTAGCTAATATAGGACTTATGTACAATAGGTAGAAAAAGGGTTGAAAACCGAAGGAAAAGAATGGAAAAATGAGCATTGCGAATGAATTGCGAAAACATTGCGGTGACCGCAATTATTCAAGTGAAAACCGTAAGTTGACTGATCTTTTTCTGTTAATTTCCGTTATTTCAGGGATTCATTCTTTCTCCTCCATCCATTCTGATATACGACGTTGAAGATTGATGGTTCTCCTTGGCCCAAACGCACCTGCAAACTACTATAAAAGGGGGCCAAAGTCGGAGGTTTGATCATCATTCGAAGCGCAGAAGTCTTCTCGCAGTCCATCATTTCTCTCTATTTTCCTTTGCCGACTGTTGGAGTGAGAGTCTAAGCTGTTGGAATCGATAATCTGATAGGAAGGAGAGAAGATTCTTCTTCTCTCTCGATTGGATTCATCCAAGCAAGGCCAACCTCTCATCCCTTCCATTCGAGGCGACTGCACGAAGCTTTCAAAGCAACCTTTACTGTTTTTCTGTCTTGTCTTTCTCATTCTCAGCTGTGATTAGTTGTTGTTCTAGTTTAGTAGTTTAATTACTGCATTTCGTTGTTGTCTGTCTTGGATTCATTTCTTTCAAAGCTTTCCTTTGTCATTCAAACACTTAAAGTAATCAAAGTACAATTCTGCATTTTTACAGTTTCTACCTTGTTCTGCTACGGTTTTGTCTTGCTGTTTTAAGCACATTTATCTTCTAAGCATGCCTGTTTTATCTACCCTTTCTGTTCTTCATATATCCATGAGTAACTAAACCACTTAGGGGCATGCTAATGACAGAACTATAGGCTAAAAAACGTGAACCAAGCATGTAGGATCGCCTTCGAAAACATTGATTGTATGTAAGCTTCATCCCACGGGCAATTTCGATTGGCCATCCATTTTGTCCAAAGAACTCCTAACCTCTGGAAGGAGTAAGAGTTCAGAGTCATATAATCATGCTAGCCTTTCATGGTAATCAGGAAACGGCCTAGGAATAGGCGTTTCCCTAGTACAAACTAAACACTCCTGTTTTAACAAGATGCTTAAGACCTTACTTTGAAGTCGAGTAAACTTAAGACTCTAATGCATGGAATCGGACGATACTTGAGATAGAGTGAGTTTGATGTATAGAGAGTTGGTCCAATGCTTGAGAATCGTAATAAAATGCCTATAGGATAGTCATTAGTCGCCCTTAATTCACCCATCTACACACTTTCACTGCTGTTTAATTGCGGAAACATTGCGGTCCTCGCAATTCTGCCATTTTGTCATTCTGTTTAGCTGTTTTCTTCTTCGTTTATCGAATCCATCTCTTGTCCTTTGAGTCTGATTTTAACTTTAATTTGTTTATGTTATATTCCTTTACACATTCAGCAAAACTTAGATAATTAAAAACCAATTTTACCCCATCAAATTCATCCCATCTTTCTTAACAAATACACTTCGCGAATAGCTAAAAATGAGTCTCTGTGGAAAAAACGAATGAAATATACTTACTACTTGCTGTGAGACCATGTATGCTTGCATGTTCTACGTGCTCTCTCTACCCTTTTGCATATTTACCTTTACACATTGAGCACGCAACAGCGGGGATGAAGCCCGCAGGAGTCACGGAAGAGCAGCTGAACATGAGGGCATTCCCCTTCACGCTCAAGGACAAGGCCAAGGATTGGCTGTATTATTTGCCTTCCGGATCCATCACCACGTGGCAGGACATGAAGCGGGTATTTTTAGAAAAATACTTTCCCGCATCCTTAGCCACTACTCTGCGGAAGAGGATATATGGGATCACCCAGGATGTAAGTGAGTCCCTGCATGAGTATTGGGAACGCTTTGGGCGCCTGTGCGCGAGTTTCCCGCACCACCAGATCGCCGATCAGCTGCTCATACAGTATTTCTATGAGGGGATGACGCCCCACGACAGGCAGATGATCGACGCAGCGAGTGGAGGGGCACTGATTGACAAGACCCCAGTTGAGGCCAAGCAGCTCATTGCAAATATGGCTACAAACTCGCAGCAGTTTGGGATCAGGGGGCAAGGACAAGTGCACAGCGTGGCTCAGAGCCATGAGATGTCTGAAATGAGGGCCCAGGTGGCCGAGATAGGGAGTATGCTTAAGAAAATTGTTGGAGGACACCGCGAAGAGGCGGAGGTCAATGCAATCGGGGGGTATGCTTCCAACCCAAGGAAGTATGATCCATATGCTAACACTTACAACCCCGGTTGGCGTGACCATCCTAACTTCAGCTATGGGAATAGGGAAGGACAAACTCGCTTCCAAGGCCAGTCCCAGGATAGGCCTAACTCTTCCACCCAGGCTCAAGCTTCGAGCTCCTCCAGCTCACTTGAAGATATGGTCAGGACCATCGTGACTAGCACCAGCCAGTTCCAGAAAGAGGCTCGCGAGGAGCTTAATTCTCATAAGGCAGAGCTGCAGAATTTGAACAAGCAGCTGACACAAATGGCGGTGTCTATCAGTAAGATCGAGAGCAAGAGCTCGGGGAAGCTTCCTTCCCAAACTACAGTTAACTCATGTGAGAACGTGAGTGCCATTCAGCTGCGAAGTGGGAAGTCACTTTCCACCAGAGCTGCGAAGGAAGCCACGGACAGCTTGAACAAGTCCGCCCCGACTGCTGCTGAGACTCAGAATGAGAAAAGAAATGAGAAGGTCAGTGTACCTGTGGATGTTGCCAAAGCACCATTCCCGAGTAGGCTTGCGAAGCCTACTTTGGAATCCGATGACGAGGAGGTCCTGCGAACCTTCCAAAAGGTGATGGTGAATATCCCGCTCCTAGAGGCAGTCAGTCAAGTGCCCAAATATGCAAAATTCTTAAGGAGCTGGTGCACTACGAAGAGGAAGTCCAGAGGGACTGAGAAAAAGAAAGAAAACGTCTCTGCCATACTCCCAGGTACGCTGCCTGCAAAGTGCAACGATCCAGGTACTTTTACTATCCCTTGCACTATAGGTAGTAAAATTGTTCATAATGCCATGTTAGACCTTGGAGCCTCTGTTAATGTTATGTCTTATGCATTATATCGTGAACTGAATTTAAATGAAATGCATGAGTGTAATGTTTCTGTTCAGTTGGCTAATGGGTCGAGCATCTGTCCTAGGGGGAAGGTAGAGGATGTTTTAGTCAGAGTTGGGAATATGACGTTTCCCGCTGATTTCCTTGTTTTAGATATGAAAGAAAATTCATTGCATGCTTCGTCCTCTATGCTGTTAGGACGCCCTTTTCTTAAGACCGCTAGGGTCAAAATCGATGTGTATAAGGGCGTCGTGTCGTTAGAGTTTGATGATACTTTGCATGAGTTTTCTTTATTTGATGGGAAATCTGTTGCGAATGTTTCTGTTGTTTGTGAGCATGATGAGAATGGGAGTCTACCCTCGCGCTTGAGGGATGGTTCCCATGTCTCGGTTAAAATTTCTGATTTGAATTTGTTGGATGATACTGATGGTTTTTGCACTAACATGTCTGATATTCACGTGCCCGAGGCACGAAGAGTGCAAAATGTTTTTCAGGTGAACGGTGGAAAAGGTGTGGCCATGGACAAGTATGGATCGTCCCCCGCACCTACAGACTATGGATGAGTCTGTCGAGAGAATACAGTCGAGCAACCGACTTTAAAAATTCTGCGCTTCTCGGAGGCACCCGAGTGTTGAACTGTTTTTATGCTTTAGTTTAGTTTTATTGCTTTTTAGATTAATTTAGTATTAAATTAGCTTGCTGTTTTTTTTTTTAGGGAATCAAGGAAGAGAGGGCAATTTTGGGCTCTGATGCGTTCGTGCGCCGCTTCCTCGCCCTCGCCAGCTTCACAAAGAGTCAGGGAAGTGTATTTCTTCTTCCCTTTTACTTCTTGCATCTGACTGGTTGGCATTGAGGACAATGCCAAATTTTGAAGTTGGGGGTGGAGTAGCCCGATGGATGTGCATGTGTAGTTTGTTGAGAAGTGTTATAAAGATATTGAAGTGCTTGGGACTTTGTTTACTGTTTTCTGACTGTGATAGCCTAGGAAATGCATGTTGGAAATCTGAGCATGTTCATAATCGAGTTTTTGCATGAGTTTTGTGTTTATTAGGTTCATGTCAAAAATTTTAAATTTTTTTCTGTTGCTCCCTTGCACTCATCGCGCACTTAGCAACCTCTCCCTAGATTCCGTAAGCTTAGTTTATCGCATGTTTAGCTAATTCTCGTTGTCACCCCGAAAGGCACCCTTAGGTAGCTTGTTGCATGAGAGTTAGTAGCTAATTAATTGAGAAAGCATGTGCTTAGCCTAATAAAAAATAGAAAAACATGTTTTGTAGAAAAGTTCCTCTCGAGGCGCTCCTCCTTGTTATTTGCGCTTAAAAGAAGTGAGCGTTAGTCCTTAAAAACGTGAAGTTTTATGCATGAATTTGACGTGTTAGGCAACTCGAGTAGGAAAGAAAAAGAAATGAAAGGTTGGTTCAAAGAACCCCAAATAACAAGAGTACAAAGTACTTTTGAAAAGAAAAAGAAAAAGAATGAGAAAATAATTAGGTCTCTTAATTTGTTTCTCTCTCTCGTGTAAGTCAAGTGTAGCTGTTCTTAAACGCTAGAAGTAGGGGGAAAATGAGATGTGCGTTGCATGTTGGTTTTCCGGGTTTACGTGAGTTTAGGAGTAGTTGTCTAGCACACACACACGTTAGGGGGCAAGAGTTAATTTTTGATATGTCCTAGTTAATACATGAACAAAATGCTTCCATGATTATGCTCGTGTTTAAATTTCAATATGCATGGAGGTTTGAGTTAGAATATATGTAAACGCGTCCTTAGAGTCAATGTCTTTGTAGTTCTTGCTCGAGGACTAGCAATGTTTAAGTTGGGGGTGTTTGATAACTCCATTTTGGAGCTATTAAATACGTCCTAATCATAGCTAAAGTCCGCTTTCAATTGATTAAATGTATCTCTTTTGTAGGAGAAAAGCGGCAAAGAGCTCGTGCGTCCATTGGGCATGTTCGAGCGCTTAAAGCAGAGTTTTAGCGCCCCGGGATTGCATCGGGAAGAGGGGAATTTGTTCCGTGAAGAAACGGGCCAAAACAGCCTTGGAGAGGCAAAGCATCAGCCCCAAACCCGAGAGCCAGCGTCGAGCTATAGCGTCGAGACGCTGGCTCGACGCTGGAAAAACCCGAGAGCAAGCGTCGAGTGATAGCGTCGAGACGCTAGCTCGACGCTAGCTCGACGCTGCCCTGGCGTCGAGACCCTGCTTGGCGTCGAGACGCTCCGGAGGAGGCGCGCGCAGGAAATTCATCGGGGCAGCGTCGCGACGCTGGCCTTGCGTCGCGACGCCAGCGCGCGCGCGCGCGGATTACTTAGGGCACAGCGTCGAGACGCTGGCCTAGCGTCTCGACGCTACGACGAAGGCAGTAGCTAAAGGACGATTTTTCTGCACATTTTTCAGATCTTCTTCAACCTTCATCTTCTTCATCTCTCAACGGATTTGGACGATTTTTGTCTCCTTCTTCTCCGTTTTCTCTCTATATTTCGTGGAGCTCCGCCATTGTTGGCATGTTTGAGAGCTCCACTCTCCATTTGTAATAGGTAGATGAACTCTTCCATGGTCGTCGGTGGAGCGGGATTGACGATCCGCGCCATGAGCGGCTAAGGTAAGAGTGACGGTTTGGGACTTTGTTTAGGGGAATTTTGTTAGACATTTATGGCTTTGATAATCTGAGTATAATTTTGCATGTTGGAATCTGATTTATTAGCATCTGTTTATCTTGCTTAATCCAACACTCATGCTAGATTATGTTGATTGACACTCGGGTAGTTTCGCATGATGTGTATGTTAAAGAGTAGCGATGCCGTGCCTCTCACTGCTCGACTAAGTAACACAGATAAATAGAACTAAATCGAAGTATCGGGTCGGGTAGGATAAATGTTGGTTGCATACAGCGTTTGCGGGCAACCTACTAGCATTTAGAATTCACGCTCGAATGTTCGTCGCGGTTAGCTAGTGACTGTCTAAATTCATCTTAGGACCGATCATCTTAATGTGAGCTTAGACAACGTGTAATTAGAACTGTGTGGTCTAATTAAAATCCATGGAGTCGGCTACTTTGGGGCTTCTCTGGTAGTCGTCCGCGTGCTAAATAAACTGTATTCCATGTCATTAGAATTAAATGATAAGCTGAATGTTGTCTAACAATTGACCCCGAGACTCCCCAAACCGTTCACGTGCTCTCTACGTATTATTTTTCCTTAGTTGCTTTCTCTTTATTTCACCTTTGCATGATTAAACCCCCCCCCCCCCCCCCCCCCCCGTTACCAATTAATCAATTAAATCCTAATTCCACTAGTAAATTCAATTCTCCTATTCCTTGGATCGACCCTGTTACCGCTGGCTGCAAAGCCTTGGCAATAGGCATTATAAATCGTATTTTGGCAAGCCTCGACAGCTTGATATTAAGCGGATATTCAAAATTTCGCCCACCACCCCTATCACTATTCCGTCAGCTTGGAATAGGAGAAGCACGTCCCACCACTGTCACCTTGCAATTGGTAGACAGATCCATTGCCTACCCTGAAGGTAAGATAGAGGATATTCTTGTAAAGGTTGACAAGTTTATTTTTCTTGCAGACTTCATCATTCTGGATTATGAAGCAGACAAGGAGGTCCCCATCCTATTAGGCAGACCATTTCTAGCCACAGGTAGGGCCCTGATTGATGTCCAGAAAGGTGAGCTCACCATGAGGGTTCTGTTGGGTTTTATGTCCTAAAACTCGTAGTTTGTAAACTGAATGAATGTATATATTATATTTCAATAAAGTTGTTATTGAATTTTAGTGAATTGTGTTTGTATTAACCTATACCAATAACTAACACCCATGGCTGTAGTGTGAGTACTTGAACTTCATGTGTGACATGATTGTGAATCAAGTTCAAGTAGACAGCCAAAATGGTCTATAGTATAGGGATAAGGCTGGGTACCTTATCCTGGGGACACTATTGGGCGCGGCTCACTTTGTATAGTACAAAACGATGTGATTCGAATCGTTTCATGTAGAGACATGTGAGTGAGGGCGTCCTGTGCAATGAGTTTGCACAAGACCGAACCAAGAAATAAAATCGCTCTTTCTTTATAACACCGTTTACTGTAAAGACCGATTTATTCTTATGATGACTTAGGTAACTCGATCTCAATCCTGAGCTTACTATGAACTCCTGTTTATTCAACCTTATCCTTTGATTTGTACGGGTGAGAGTGGCCAGATCGCCGACTCAATATGCCTACCATCTTGGGGATAAGATTGAATAAGTGGCTGGGGACATAGTTGTAGCAAGATTGGAGTTCACTCCTACCCGCTTTCAGGGTTAGTAGAGAGGTTGTTCCCTTAAGTGCTGACTCCAGGTCTTGAACATTGGGCCCATCCTCTCCTGATCAGGGAGGAATCTGATTTGATGGTTGGACCACAAATCAATTGTTCATTAGAGGTGTCAGTGGTACTTAAGGAACAAGATATAATACAAGGGTTAAACGGTATAAATGACCCGTTGTGATTATGAACAACCTGTGAAGGATCGACTTACTGATGATAGTTATATCAACAGGACACAATATATCTACAGTGAGGAGAGTGCAGCCCTTGGACTTTAGTGGAGTCTCCGGGGGTTAACGAATGTTGGTTAGTTCGGTTGAAAGAGTTTTGACCGGATAATCTCGTATCGTTGGAGCTCATGATCTGTAGGTCCTTACGGTTCTCCTGGCTAACTCGGATAAAGTCGTGAAACAATATAAAAGAAAAGAAAAGAATTTGAATCGTTCCAATTCGGGTTTGTGGAAGAAGAATAGACATATTTAAATATGATTTAAATATGAGATTGGTCTGAAAACATGAATAGGATTCATGTGCAAAAAGTCGGTTTTCGGAAAACCGAGTTTAATTATATTATTTAATTAATATTTGATATTGAATTAAATAATATTAATTAAATATATATATATTTTTATTAATTAAAAATTTTAATTAATAAAATAATTATTATTATTTTTAATAATAATAATATATATAAAAAAAAAAAATATATATATATATATATACATGTGTCTTACATGCAAGATGTAAGACACATGTATGTTTTATATATACACAGCATATATATAAATTTTGACTCATCAGATCAAACAAAAAAAAAAAAAAAAAAAAGAAAATTAAAGTGTGGAGATAGTGGATTTTTGGGTCGTCAATTGTGAATTGAAATTGGATTTCAATTTTTGAAGACTCTCTCTCTATCTCTACGTCTTCTTCGTTTAGCTTCTGTCCTCTGTTGAAAAACAGTTTTTCTTCAGTGAAGCTTCTTCCCTCTTTTCTTGAATTAAAGGAGTCCCACCACTCCGTTTCTCGGCCTGAGGATAGCGGGACTACCGTGGGTGGTCCACGAACGTTTCGTGAGAAGGCTCGGTGAGCTCGTGAGGAGCATCTGGCGGTGAAATTGGAGAATTACGAACGACAAGGTGAAGCTTCTTCCCTCTTTTCTTGAATTAAAGGAGTCCCACCACTCCGTTTCTCGGCCTGAGGATAGCGGGACTACCGTGGGTGGTCCACGAACGTTTCGTGAGAAGGCTCGGTGAGCTCGTGAGGAGCATCTGGCGGTGAAATTGGAGAATTACGAACGACAAGGGTATGTGTTCTAACTTCTTTTTTTCTTCGCTTTTGCATGTTTCCATTTGTTTAAATTGATGAAATTAGAGTGTCCAAGATCCAAATCCGCTTCCGCTGCGTGCCATGGGCGCTCCATCAATTGGTATCAGAGCGTTTTTGGCCACTCAATTTCAATCAATTTAAGTTATGGTGGGTTTTATTTAGAAATTGTTTCTGAATGGAATTCTAAAGTGAATATCGATTTTGGCATAGTTTCTTTTGAATTTCATTATTTGTAATTGCCCGAGATTGTATGGGCTTTAATGCATGCTAAAGAGTCTGTATTTTTAGAGTCATTAGAGTCCATATAGGGTTCTTTGTGAAAGAAGTTTGAGTTTGAAACTCGCCGAAATGTTCGGTGTAAGTTCAAACTCGTTCTGGGCAATACGAGGAGAAATTCGAAGAAAAATTGGCCGAAGCGTTCGGAGGAAGCAAGTTGGTCAAAGGCGGTGCGAAGAGTTCGAAGTCCGCTCATGACGTGGCTTGTTGATCAAGCTTGTAATAAATTACTTATTGCTTGCTAAATGCCAAAATCGATCCACTTTAGTATGTTTAATTAATTATGCATTGCGAATGTATGTTTTAATTAAATTCCATGTTTATATGTGCATATCGTATGCCATATAGATTTAAAATCCCACCGTAGGAAGCATGCTTCATGCATTGAAAATATGTTATAAGTGTTATAATATATCGTATGCATATTTGGCAATTCATGAATTTTGATATAAGAGTTATATTAATTCATGAATTAGTTGTTGTTAGTTTAATAGAATAATTGATATAAGTGTTATATTAATTATGAAATTGAATCAACAACATAGGTTGCCCTAGTTTTATGCACATGGTATATTATAAGTGTTATAATGTATAGGATGCATGTTTATTCATGAGTATTAATATAAGAGTTGTATTAATTCATGAATTAGATGTTGTTTGCTTAATAGAATAATTGATATAAGTGTTATATTAATTATGAAATTAAACATCCAACATTAGATGCATTTTGTTTGTTATAAGTGTTATAATGTATAGGATGCATGCTTAATTCATGAGAATTGATATAAGTGTTATATTAATTTATGAATTAGGAGTTGTATATTTAAAAACATAATTGATATAATTGTTATATTAATTATGAAATTAAATATTCAACTTATCATGCCTTAGTGATGCATGTTTGAGAAGCATGTAGAAGTTTGTTGTAGTAAGTCTTAGTTTTGCAAAGCGTTGTAAAATTGGCATAGACTTTTAAAATCTATAACAAAGACAAAGGCATGCTCACTTAGGGTTGAATGTATCGTTCCGTTTCATTAGATGAATAGGTCGATATCTTGTAAATGCTAAGGTTACAAGAAACTCACCCGGGGACATCCTGTTCGAGGTTGGAGGTATTTAAGCTGACGGTTTACGGAACACCTCCTACCTGGGGACCATCCGGTTCTTGAGTAAAGTTAACCCGGCTTTATGAGCATGCGTGAGTGGTGTGAGGTAATAAAGTGTTTATCACCTAGACATCATAGGTAAAAGTTTGTTTTACCTAGACTTAGGTCTTATTGTCTTAGCCGGATAATACCTGAGTTATTTACCCATTCCGTCTTAAAATACTTAGTAGAGGTGTTGAGAAGGTATATATGATATGTCCCTCTCCTCCTACGTTCTCTGTCAAGTTCACACCGTGAGAATTATGCTCGGCCTCGTGATGTCAATAGGGCATCCCCATTCGGATGGTATTTGCATAATTCAAGAGCAAGGTGAATGGAGAAAGTATTTATAGTAAGTGGGAGAAGGAAGTATGTCAATACATCCTGCGGTCTCCTCCATTGGATTGAACCGTGAGATTCCTATGTTCTGCCTGCTAGGTGCCCACAAGTGGTACCGATCCATTCGGAGGGTCGTTTCATAGGAATCGGAACATCTCAATCACCATTTATGGATAAAGAAACATAGAGCCATTCCCAACTTTGACATTTCCATTCGGTTGCATCGTTGGGGCCGCCCTATGAATTCTAAAAATGGAGGGTCACACTTACAAGATTTGCTAAGGAGTTAGTAAATCTTGACCAAACAGCGATAACTAAGATGCTATAGGAATATGAGATATTCTGGTATTAGCATTTAGTCAAGAATGTCTTGATTCAGTGAAGGAATGCCTGACTGCCCCTCGGTAGCGACCATTCTGACTTACTGAAGTATCGTTGCAGTTTAATAATGAGTTTTGGGTACATTATTATTCTTTGCTAAATTCTTGATTGGTGTGTAAATTAGGTTAAAACCTTTTCACTAATATTTATTCATTCTCTTTTCAGCATGTCTAGCTCATTTATTCACTTACTAGCTTCCGATAAGTTAACCGGCGATAACTACGCGACCTGGAAATCGAACTTGAATACGATTCTCGTTCTAGATGATCTAAGGTTCGTCTTATCAGAGGATTGTCCTCCCCCTCCTAGCTCGGATGCGACTCGAACTGTTCGAGACGCATATGATAGATGGACAAGGGCTAATGATAAAGCCCGAGTCTATATCTTAGCCAGCATATCTGATGTGTTAGCTAAGAAGCACGAGGATATGGTTTCTGCTAAAGAAATCATGTCTTCATTACAGGAGATGTTTGGACTTCCGTCCTCATCGGTCTGTCATGAAGCCCTCAAATTCGTTTACAACTCTCGCATGAAGGAGGGAACCTCTGTTAGGGAGCATGTCCTTAACATGATGGTCCACTTCAATGTGGCGGAAGTAAACGGAGCTATTATAAATGAGTCAAGTCAAGTAAGCTTTATCTTGGAATCTCTTCCGAAGAGTTTCCTTCAGTTCAGAACCAATTTGGTAATGAATAAGATAAAGTATAATTTGACTTCTCTCCTCAGCGAGCTACAGACTTATCAGTCCCTACACACTTCTAAAGGAAAAGAGAAGGAGGCAAACGTTGTCACTTCTAGGAAATTCCAAAAGGGGTCGTCTTCTGGGAGTAAGTCTGAACTTTCTTCTATTAAGAACAAGAGTATTCAAAAGAAGAAGAAAGATAAAAGGAAGGGAAAAACACCTGCTACTGCTAAGAGCAAGAGTAGATCTGCAGACAAAGGAAAATGTTTCCATTGTGGTGTAGATGGGCACTGGAAACGCAATTGCCCAAAGTATCTTGCAGAGAAAAAGGCTGAGAAAGAAAGACAAGGTAAATATGATTTACTTGTTGTTGAAACATGTTTAGTAGAACATGATTGTCATACCTGGATACTTGATTCAGGAGCTACTAACCATGTTTGTTCTTCTTTTCAGGAAACTAGTTCTTGGCAGCCACTTTCTCGCGGTGAGATAACTCTCAGAGTTGGAACTGGAGAGGTTGTCTCAGCTGAAGCAGTGGGAGCTGTAAAGTTGTTGTATAGAGATAGTTTCATTTTACTAGAAAATGTACTCCTGGTTCCTACCTTCCAGAGGAATCTTGTATCTATATCTTGTTTGTTAGAACAGTTGTATAAAGTATCTTTTGTTCATAATGAAGCGTTCATTAGCAAAAGAGGTGTACGTATTTGTTCTGCGAAACTTGAAAACAACTTGTATGTGTTAAGACCAACCGAAGCCAAAGCTATTTTGAACACTGAAATGTTTAAAACAGCTGAGACTCAAACTAAAAGGCAGAAACTTTCTCCAAGTACTTATCTTTGGCACTTAAGACTAGGTCACATTAATCTCAATAGGATTGGGAGATTGGTTAAGAGTGGTCTGCTAAATCGTTTAGAGGACAACTCTTTACCGCCATGTGAGTCTTGTCTTGAGGGCAAAATGACCAAACGATCTTTTTCTGAAAAAGGTCATAGGTCCAAAGAACCTCTAGAAATCGTTTATTCGGATCTCTGCGGTCCTTTGAATGTCAAAGCACGAGGAGGGTATGAATATTTCATCAGTTTCATTGATGATTATTCGAGGTACGATTATCTTTATCTAATGCATCATAAGTCCGAAGCTCTTGAAAAGTTCAAAGAGTATAAGGCAGAGGTTGAGAACGCATTAGGTAAATCGATAAAAACACTCCGATCAGATCGAGGTGGAGAGTATATGGATTTAAGATTCCAGGACTATATGATAGAACATGGAATAGTATCTCAACTCTCAGCGCCAGGAACACCACAGCAGAATGGTGTGTCCGAGAGGAGAAATAGAACCCTGTTAGACATGGTTCGATCTATGATGAGTTATGCTCATTTGCCTAGTTCGTTTTGGGGATATGCAGTAGAGACTGCAGTATATATTTTGAACATGGTTCCCTCTAAGAGTGTTTCTGAAACACCTTATGAGTTATGGAGAGGGCGTAAAGGTAGTTTACGTCACTTCAGGATTTGGGGGTGTCCGGCACATGTGCTAGTACCCAATCCAAAGAAGTTGGAACATCGTTCAAAATTGTGCCTATTTGTAGGTTACCCCAAGGAAACGAAAGGTGGTCTATTTTACGATCCTCATGAGAACAAGGTACTAGTATCGACTAATGCCACGTTCTTAGAGGAAGACCACATGAGAGATCATCAACCGTCGAGCAAAATTGTTTTGTCCGAATTTTCCAGGAAAGCTACAGACATATCAACGAAGGTTGTTGATCAAGCTGGTCCTTCTCAAGAGTTGAGAAAGCCTCGACGCAGTGGGAGGGATGTAAGACAGCCCGACCGCTACATCGGCTTGTCTGAAACTCAAGTCGTCATACCTGATGATGGCGTTGAGGATCCATTGACCTTTAAACAGGCAATGAATGACATAGACAAAGACCAGTGGCTTAAAGCCATGGATCTCGAAATGGAGTCTATGTACTTCAATTCGGTCTGGGATCTTGTAGACCAACCAGATAGTGAAAGACCTATCGGTTGCAAGTGGATCTACAAGAGAAAACGAGACCAAGCTGGTAAGGTGCAAACCTTTAAGGCTCGACTTGTGGCAAAAGGTTATTCCCAAAGAGAAGGGGTGGACTATGAAGAAACCTTTTCTCCTGTTGCCATGTTAAAGTCGATTAGAATACTCTTATCCATTGCTACATTTTATGATTATGAAATCTGGCAAATGGATGTCAAGACTGCCTTTCTGAATGGTAATCTTGAGGAGAGTATCTATATGGCTCAACCAGAGGGATTCATACTTCAGGGTCAAGAGCAAAAGGTTTGCAAGCTTAATCGATCCATTTATGGGTTGAAGCAAGCATCTAGATCCTGGAATATAAGGTTTGATACGGCGATCAAATCTTATGGCTTTGAACAAAATATTGATGAACCTTGTGTTTACAAGAAAGTAGTCAATACTGTTGTAGCTTTCTTAGTCTTGTACGTAGACGATATACTACTCATTGGGAATGATGTAGGGTTCCTAACTGGCGTTAAGAATTGGCTAGCGACCCAATTCCAAATGAAAGATTTGGGAGAGGCTCAGTTTGTTCTAGGGATTCAGATCATAAGGAATCGTAAGAACAAAGTGCTAGCGCTGTCTCAAGCATCTTATATTGACAAGGTGTTGTCAAGATATTCGATGCAGAATTCCAAGAAAGGTTCGCTGCCTTTTAGGCATGGAATTCACTTGTCTAAGGAACAGTCTCCTAAGACACCTCAAGAGGTTGAGGATATGAGACGAATTCTCTATGCATCTGCAGTTGGTAGTCTCATGTACGCTATGTTGTGTACACGACCCGACATCTGCTATGCAATAGGAATTGTCAGTAGGTTCCAGTCCAATCCAGGATATGATCACTGGACAGCCGTTAAACACGTCCTCAAGTATCTTAGGAGAACGAGAGACTATGTGCTTGTGTATGGCGCGAAGGATTTGATCCTTGCAGGATACACTGACTCTGATTTTCAGACTGATATAGATTCTAGGAAATCTACATCAGGATCAGTGTTCACTCTTAACGGAGGAGCAATAGTATGGAGGAGTATAAAGCAAGGTTGTATTGCTGACTCCACCATGGAAGCTGAGTATGTCGCAGCTTGCGAAGCAGCGAAGGAAGCTGTATGGCTTAGGAAGTTCTTGACAGATTTGGAAGTTGTTCCAAATATGAACTTGCCAATCACCCTTTATTGTGATAACAGCGGTGCAGTGGCAAATTCTAAAGAACCTAGAAGCCATAAGCGTGGAAAGCATATTGAGCAGAAGTATCATCTCATCAGGGAGATAGTGCAACGAGGAGATGTGATCGTCACACAGGTAGCCTCGGAGCACAACATTGCTGATCCGTTTACTAAGTCTCTCACGGCTAAAGTGTTTGAGAGACACCTAGAAAGTCTAGGGCTGCGAGCTGCTCAGTAGGACAGTGGGAGAAACTTTAGATATTTGATATTCTAGTTCTCTCGACCAGCATGTACTCCACTGACGTTTTAGTCCAAGTGGGAGTTTGTTGGGTTTTATGTCCTAAAACTCGTAGTTTGTAAACTGAATGAATGTATATATTATATTTCAATAAAGTTGTTATTGAATTTTAGTGAATTGTGTTTGTATTAACCTATACCAATAACTAACACCCATGGCTGTAGTGTGAGTACTTGAACTTCATGTGTGACATGATTGTGAATCAAGTTCAAGTAGACAGCCAAAATGGTCTATAGTATAGGGATAAGGCTGGGTACCTTATCCTGGGGACACTATTGGGCGCGGCTCACTTTGTATAGTACAAAACGATGTGATTCGAATCGTTTCATGTAGAGACATGTGAGTGAGGGCGTCCTGTGCAATGAGTTTGCACAAGACCGAACCAAGAAATAAAATCGCTCTTTCTTTATAACACCGTTTACTGTAAAGACCGATTTATTCTTATGATGACTTAGGTAACTCGATCTCAATCCTTAGCTTACTATGAACTCCTGTTTATTCAACCTTATCCTTTGATTTGTACGGGTGAGAGTGGCCAGATCGCCGACTCAATATGCCTACCATCTTGGGGATAAGATTGAATAAGTGGCTGGGGACATAGTTGTAGCAAGATTGGAGTTCACTCCTACCCGCTTTCAGGGTTAGTAGAGAGGTTGTTCCCTTAAGTGCTGACTCCAGGTCTTGAACATTGGGCCCATCCTCTCCTGATCAGTGAGGAATCTGATTTGATGGTTGGACCACAAATCAATTGTTCATTAGAGGTGTCAGTGGTACTTAAGGAACAAGATATAATACAAGGGTTAAACGATATAAATGACCCGTTGTGATTATGAACAACCTGTGAAGGATCGACTTACTGATGATAGTTATATCAACAGGACACAATATATCTACAGTGAGGAGAGTGCAGCCCTTGGACTTTAGTGGAGTCTCCGGGGGTTAACGAATGTTGGTTAGTTCGGTTGAAAGAGTTTTGACCGGATAATCTCGTATCGTTGGAGCTCATGATCTGTAGGTCCTTACGGTTCTCCTGGCTAGCTCGGATAAAGTCGTGAAACAATATAAAAGAAAAGAAAAGAATTTGAATCGTTCAAATTCGGGTTTGTGGAAGAAGAATAGACATATTTAAATATGATTTAAATATGAGATTGGTCTGAAAACATGAATAGGATTCATGTGCAAAAAGTCGGTTTTCAGAAAACCGAGTTTAATTATATTATTTAATTAATATTTGATATTGAATTAAATAATATTAATTAAATATATATATATTTTTATTAATTAAAAAGTTTAATTAATAAAATAATTATTATTATTTTTAATAATAATAATATATA
This sequence comes from Herpetospermum pedunculosum, assembly GCA_028017165.1. NCBI lineage: Eukaryota > Viridiplantae > Streptophyta > Magnoliopsida > Cucurbitales > Cucurbitaceae > Herpetospermum > Herpetospermum pedunculosum. The sequence goes on along the minus strand of CM051527.1, from coordinate 19,793,968 downwards.
TAAAAATATATATATATATATATATATATATATATATATATATACATGTGTCTTACATGCAAGATGTAAGACACATGTATGTTTTATATATACACAGCATATATATAAATTTTGACTCATCAGATCAAACAAAAAAAAAAAAAAAAAAAAGAAAATTAAAGTGTGGAGATAGTGGATTTTTGGGTCGTCAATTGTGAATTGAAATTGGATTTCAATTTTTGAAGACTCTCTCTCTATCTCTACGTCTTCTTCGTTTAGCTTCTGTCCTCTGTTGAAAAACAGTTTTTCTTCAGTGAAGCTTCTTCCCTCTTTTCTTGAATTAAAGGAGTCCCACCACTCCGTTTCTCGGCCTGAGGATAGTGGGACTACCGTGGGTGGTCCACGAACGTTTTGTGAGAAGGCTCGGTGAGCTCGTGAGGAGCATCTGGCGGTGAAATTGGAGAATTACGAACGACAAGGTGAAGCTTCTTCCCTCTTTTCTTGAATTAAAGGAGTCCCACCACTCCGTTTCTCGGCCTGAGGATAGCGGGACTACCGTGGGTGGTCCACGAACGTTTCGTGAGAAGGCTCGGTGAGCTCGTGAGGAGCATCTGGCGGTGAAATTGGAGAATTACGAACGACAAGGGTATGTGTTCTAACTTCTCTTTTTCTTCGCTTTTGCATGTTTCCATTTGTTTAAATTGATGAAATTAGAGTGTCCATGATCCAAATCCGCTTCCGCTGCGTGCCATGGGCGCTCCATCAGGTTCATGATGAGGAGGTTAAGTTTAGTGTTTTTAAAGCCCTAAGGTATCCTTCTGACTCTGAATCGTGTGCAAGTATGGATATAGTAGATTCACTGATGGAAGAACAGCTTGAGCATGAATTACTGATTAAGCATGCCAATGATTATGTACAATTAGATGTAACTGATTTAAACATAGCTGAAATAATGGACATACCTGTGAATAATCCTCAGCATGTTTGTATGACTACTGATTTGACTGAAAGATCCCTGAATCCATTGAAACCATCCATTGAGCATCCACCTATCTTAGAATTAAAACCACTGCCTGAACATCTTAAGTATGCATATCTAGGGAGTGATGATACTCTGCCTGTTATTATTTCGTCCAAATTGAGTGCAAAGCATGAAATTGAGCTGATATTATTGCTTAAGCAACATAAAAAGGCTATTGCATGGACGATTGCTGACATTAGAGGTATTAGCCCTTCCTACTGCATGCATACGATAATATTGGAAGAAGAACATACACCCCGAGTAGATCACCAACGTAGGTTGAACCCCTCTATGAAGGAGGTAGTTAAAAAATAAATAATAAAGTGGTTAGACGCAGGTGTAATCTTCCCTATAGCTAGTAGTCAGTGGGTGAGTCCAATACAATGTGTACCTAAGAAGGGGGGGATGACTGTAGTAGTGAATGAGAGCAATGAACTGATTCCAACTAGAACTATTACAGGATGGAGAGTCTGTATGGACTATAGAAAATTGAATAAGGAAACAAAAAAAGATCACTTCCCTTTACCATATATCGACCACATGTTAGATAGGATAGCTGGTAGAGCTTATTACTGCTTTCTAGATGGTTATTCTGGATATAACCAAATCACCATAGACCCTGTGGACCAGGAGAAGACAACCTTCACCTGTCCCTTTGGAACATTTGCTTTTCGCAGAAGCCTTTTGGCTTATGCAATGCACCAACAACGTTCCAAAGGTGCATGTTGGCTATCTTCTCTGACTTAGATGAATCTATGATAGAGATATTTATGGATGACTTCTCAGTTTTTGGTGATTCATTTACAAATTGCTTAGAGAACTTAGGACAAGTCCTAGCTAGGTGTGAGGAGACCAACCTAGTCCTTAATTGGGAGAAATGCCACTTCATGGTGGAAGAAGGGATAGTCCTAGGTCATAGAGTGTCTAGAGCTGGAGTGGAGGTCGATAGGGCCAAGATTGAAATAATAGAGAAGTTAGTGGAACCTCAGAATGTGAAAGCCATTAGAAGTTTCTTAGGACACGCAGGTTTCTATAGAAGGTTCATTAAGAACTTCTCCAAGATCTCCAAGCCTTTGTGTGAGCTTCTAGAGCTGAATAAGCCATTTATCTTCTCAAAAGAATGTTTCTTAGCCTGGACAACCCTTAAGGAAGCATTAGTCAAAGCACCTATTATAGTAGGGCCAAATTGGGACCTCCCATTTGAGATGTTATGTGATGCGAGTGACTATGCAGTAGGGGTTATGCTAGGACAAAAGATTGACAAACTAACACACCCTGTATACAATGCTAGTAAGACACTGAATGAGGCACAATGTAATTACACAACCACGGAGAAGGAAATGCTAGCTGTAGTGTTTGCCTGCGAGAAGTGTAGGAATTACATTGTAGGCACTAGGACCATTGTGTATACTGATCATTCTGCATTAAAGTACCTTATGAGGAAGGCTGATGCTAAGCCTAGGTTCATTAGATGGGTACTGTTGCTGCAAGAGTTTGATCTAGACATTAGAGATAAGAAAGGATGCGAAAATGTGGTTGCAGATCATCTTTCTCGATTGCAGTATAATTGCGATAAAATTGCGGAAACCGCAATTTCTGATGCCTTTATCGATGAGCATGTCTTTGTGTTAGCACATCGTGATAACGATGAGGAACCTTGGTTTGCTGATATTGCTAACTTCCTTGCCTCGCAGGTACTACCAACTTTCAAGGGAGGACAAGAAAAGAAGAGGTTCCTACATGAAGCTAGGAAATTTATATGGGATGATCCAACACTCTAAAAAACATGTGCAGATGGTTTACTAAGGAAGTGTGTGTCAGCTGCTGAAGCGAAGTCTGTGCTGCAGCACTGCCATAAATCTCCCTATGGTGGACACTTTGGTGGCCAAAGAACAGCTGCAAAGGTGTTCCAGAGTGGCTACTATTGGCCTACGATCTTCAAAGATGCCCACGACCATGCACACAGCTGCAATGAATGCCAGAGGACAGGTAACCTCAGTCGAAAGGATGAGATGCCTCTCACTTACATCTTAGAGTTGGAACTCTTTGATGTGTGGGGCATTGACTTCATGGGACCATTTCCCCCATCAGCAGGTAGCCTTTACATACTTGTAGCTGTGGACTTTGTATCTAAATGGGTAGAAGCCATAGCATGTCCAAAAAATGATGCCAAAACAGTCATTAAGTTCCTTAATAGACATATCTTTACAAGGTTTGGTACACCTCGTGCTATAATTAGTGATGAAGGGACACACTTTATTAATAAAGCTATGGAAAAAGTGTTGGCTAAATACAATGTTAGACATAGAGTAGCCACCCATTATCATCCACATTCGAATGGACAAGCTAAAATATCAAATAGGGAGATTAAAAACATACTCGAAAAATTGGTCAAACCCACTAGAAAAGATTGGTCGTTTAAACTCGAGGATGCACTTTGGGCATATAGGACTGCATATAAGACACCCCTAGGTATGTCTCCTTATCGACTTGTGTATGGCAAAGCATGTCACTTACCATTCGAATTGGAAATCAAAGCATTTTGGGCCCTAAAAGAGCTGAATTATTGCGTGACCGATGCGGGAACATTGCGGTCTCTGCAATTACATGAGCTTGATGAGCTGAGACATATGTCCTATGAAAATGCCAAAATGTATAAGGAAAAAACTAAAATTTGGCATGACAGTAGACTTAGGATTAAGGACTTTAAGAAAGGCCAGCATGTCTTGTTATTTAACTCAAGGTTGAGATTATTTCCAGGCAAACTTAAGTCCAGATGGCCAGGTCCTTTTGTTATAACTAATGTGTTTTCTCATGGTGCAATTGAGATTAGGAACCTGCAGCACGGGCAACCGTTCATGGTCAATGGTGCACGTTTGAAGCATTACTACGAGGAAGGAGATGTGAAGACTCTCTCGGCCTTCCTCTTATCTGAACCTTGAAAATAAGACCAAGAGAGGACGAGTGATTACTGTGCTCGTCCATGCGAGGCTATGCCTTAGTTTATTTTTTGCTGTTTTTTCGGTTGTTATTTGTGTATGTTTATGTGTGATTTTTATTACGAATTTGATGTTAATTTTATTTCTTTTAATAGGGGATCAAAAGAGGAAATCAAGGAGATGAATCAAGGGTAAAGAATCGGGGAAGATATCGGGCCGAATCAAAGATTAAGTTAAGAGGATCTTGGCATTTAAATCAAGAAAAATCTCCAACGGCCATTTAATTGCGGTGGATTTGCTGAAACCGCAACAGAAATAGCCGTTGGGATTCACTTGATTACAAATAGCCGTTAGAACAGCTGTGACCCGTACGTTTCCTTCATTCGTTAAACTTCAAGAAAACGATCTTCTTCTTCCTCTGCAACTCCTCTTTCCAGATCTCTCCGATTCGACAATGGTGCTTACACGGGCTGAAAGATCTGCTTCCAAGAAGAGGGCGTCCGACGCAGAGGCAGCTGCGAGAGAGGCATTACTTGCTTTGGAAGATGCCGAAGCCACGCGACCCGAACGACCTGCTAAGCTTCCTATCCGCAAGAAGAAGTGGAAGTTGGTGACCGAGATCCCTGCTGGTCCATCTGAACCAGCAGGTACGCCCAAGAAGAGGAAGTGGAAGATGGCTGTCGAAGATGCGCCGGTCAAGGAGAAAACTCCCACTGTGGAGAGTCGAGGAAGTGGCCGTCCATCCTACGAGACGGCCAGACAGAGCCCTGAACCATCTCCACCAGCGCTAAGCCCCGAGCCTTCTCCATCTCCACAAAGCTCTGAACAATCTCCACCTCCGCAGAGCCCTGAGGCATCGCCATCATCGCCAACACCCGAGCCTGAAATTCCAAGTGAAGAACATCAAGAATCAGCGCCGGGCGAAGAAACGGCTGAGGAAGATGAGGTCTTCTCTCCTTTGAGAGAAGTCTGCCCCGATAGCCCAGCAAAGGGGGACGACTCAATGGATGAAACGTTGGGGGACTGCCTCCAGCAGATCACCACCAGGGCACGGCTGAGGAAGAAGGTGCCAAAGGTTGTCAAGGCCAAACGGCCAAAAGCTTCAAAGAAATCCGAGAAAAGGAAGGTCAGTAGTGAGCCTTCATTGAAGAGGCTGAAGGTCGAGGCTGCTGAGTCGGCCAAGGCACGGGACAAGGGGAAAGCCAAATTATACCATGAAGATGAGCCTCAAGCTGTGAGGTATTTGTCGTCTGATGCAGAATCAAGGGGCACTAAGTTGAGGAAGAGGGACCTACTCCATGAGAAGGGGTTCCTTGACGCGTTGGCAGATCTGCCGCAATTCTTGCGCGCAGGGGTCACCAACCACGGATGGGAAGAGCTGTGCAGACCGCCCATCCCCGCCTACTCCAGCATGGTGTACGACTTCTATGCCAATCTGACGCACCCTGAGGATGGCCTGTCAACGGTGAGGGGGCTGGAAGTTGACTTTTCAGCCAAGGCTATTAATGAGGCCTATGGTCTCAAGGGGCAGAAGCATACTGACTATGCAAGAATCACAGACGCACCAACTGAGGCTGTCCTGGAGGAAGCTCTGCGCATCATAGGCCAGCCTGAGGCAGCTTGGACGATCTCACGCAATGGGAAGCACACGCTGATGAGTGCTACCCTCACGGCCAAGGCAGCTGTCTGGTTTTCATTCGTGCGAAGGAGTCTGTCCCCAGTGACCCACGAGACCACCATTAATCAGGGGAGATCGCTGCTGGTATATGCGATCATGAGAGGCCTCACTATCAATGTTGGGGAGGTTATTGCAGCCTCCATCGCAGACTGTGCCAAGAAAGGTAAGGGCCCTATTTTCTTTCCAAACACCATTACTAAGCTGTGTTTACGTGCAGGTGTTCCAATCGAAAGGATGGAGAGGCAGCTGGCCTACACGGGGCATCTGGAGCTGCCTACAGGCCTGCGAATGCGAAGAAGGGGGAATATGGAATTTGAGCTAGACGGCCTGGCTACAGCTCAATCCCTCTCTATGGCCTGCCTGATGGATCTTCAGAAGAAGATGGCGCAATGGGCCGAGTATGCCCAGGCGAGGGACAAAGATGTGGCTGATCAGTTGGGCTGCATCTTCCCTGCCTTTCCCACTGATCTACTGAAGCCATGGACGCCTCCAAGAGCACGGAGGGATGATGATGAGGACGTCTGAGTGCTAGTCTGAAGGGCACTCGAGGGAGTACTTCTGTTCCCTCTTAAACTGTGTGAATTCTTTTGTTTTGAATCAATAATTGATCTGTCTTTAGTTCTTTATTTTGGTTGTTTAGGATTGTTTAGGATAGATAGATGGTATCTGAATAGGTAGGTTGTTTTAGTTTCCTTTTTGTATAGCTGAGATGACTGGAAATAGCATGCAAAAGGGGCTGCTTACTGATATATCTGCCCTGTATATTCATTGCGAAATTATTGCGGAATCCGCAATTTTTGTTAGTTATTGCATGCTTTTGACTTACTGATTAGCTAGGCTGGTTCTGTTTTAATTTTGTTCTTTTGCTGCTGTCTTGACTACCTTATATAGCCTATCTATAAGCATGATGGATGAGTGTCTTAAGGCACCTTTGATAGTTTAAATTAGTCTCTTAATTTGCTCAGCATGCGTAGCTTTAAGTCCTTCCCTTACTGTTTTTACAAATTTCTGCTGCTAAGTTATTTGCTTTAAGAATGTTCTGTCTATGCCTATGATTTTTAGATTCTCTTTGTTTTGCCCTAGACTAGATGCTTCTAGGACAAGTTTGGTGGTGTGCCACCTCAGACTCTCATTGGGGACAATGAGAAGTTTAAGTTTGGGGGAGGCCACCTTAGGCCTAGGAACATTCCTCTCTCCTTTTAGACATAAGCATTCTTCTTCTCCTTTAGAAAAAAAAAAAAAATGATGAACTGAAAAACAAATGAATGAAAGAATAAAGAGGGGTGTCTCTCTTAAAGTTGCTGAGTAATCAGTGCCAAGTGTGTAACCCACAAGTGGCATTGCAGCAAAAGGCAACCAAAGGAGAGGCTCCACCAAAGTAAGAAAGAAAAAAATAGAGAAAACTAGGGAAGAAGAATGTATACCTAGGAGTTGCAACCTTCTGGCTTGGGTGTCCTGAATAAAAAGAACTCTGATCCTCAATTAGCTAAGCACAAAGTTGTAGCTTGTAGGGTTGTTTAGGGAGATGAATGTATGTCCAATGTAGTGATGCCAGGGTTTAGTTGGTTCTCTAAATGTACTACTGTCACTAGTTTATACTAAGACTGACATAACTCTAAGGAATCCTAGGTAGCTCAAAGTAAAAAATTAGAAGCATGTACTGAGTCTAGGGTAAAGCTAGGTAGAATTTGAAACCTTAGGGATAGTTGCACTATATGACAGAAGCAAATAGATCAGTCGTGGGGAGTTGATGAAACAGTAGGCTCATTAGGCGTGCGAAGTCAGAAGAAGCAAAATGAGAAGTTAGTTTTAAACTTAGAAGTGTGTCACAGGACAGCATTGCCATAGATAGGAACTTAGGAGAGTCAGCAAGTGGTTAAAGAAGTTAAAACAGCAGCCTAAGTAAGTCCTTAGATTGCTCGAGGACGAGCAAAACCTTAAGTTTGGGGGTGTGTTCTGTCTCCAAAAGTGACTATTTTAGGACTTATTTGTGTTAGGAAGTTGTACATTTGTAAGTGTTTTTGGTAGGATTTAGCTTGAACTTGTGCTTATATATGAGAATTAGAAGAATGAAGCTAAATTAGGACTTATATGCAAAAGGAAAGAAAAGGAATTAAAAACGAAGTTAAAGGAATGAAAATTGTGCATTGCGAAGGCATTGCGGAAACATTGCTAAAACCGCAATGTTTTAAGTGAAATCCGTAAGTTGTCTAACTATTTTCTGTTTTGTTCCGACCTTTCAGGGATTCATTCTTTCTCCTGCAGCCACGTAGTAGTACGACGTTGAGAATGGATGGTTCTCCTTGACCCAATCGCACCTGCAAAATACTATAAAAGGAGGTCAAAGTGGAAGGTTGAAACATACTCGAACAGCGTAGTCTTCCAGTTCCAACGCAGTCTTTCCCATTCTTTCTCTTCTCCGTCTGTTGGTTTGAGAGGTTCAGCTGTTGGAGTCGACAATCTGATAGGAAGGAGAGAAGATTCATCTTCTCTTCTGATTGGATTCATCCAAGCAAGGCTTGCCTTTCTCTCCCTTCAGCCGAGGCGTCTGCGACGAGGCGATCACGCTTGGCTTTACTGCTTTCTGCTTAGTTTTCCATTTCCATTACTGTTGTTGTTATTTCCCTTTCAGTTTGCTACTCTATTCCATTTCGTTGCTTTCTGTTTTACTTTAGTTATTCCAAGTCACCATTTGTTTAGTTCAAACGATTGGTTAATCAACGCACAATTCATCACTTCGCAAGTTCTCTATCTTCTCTGCCTACTGTTTTCCTCTTCTGTTTTGTCTTTAATATTCTTCTAAGCATGTCTTCTTCATCTACTTTTCCCATTCCATCTTCATCCATGAGTAACTAAGTCGCATAAGGGTATGCTAATGACGAATCTATAGGTAGAAACACGTGAATCAAGCATGTAGGATAGCTCTCGAATGCATTGAATGTATGTAAGCTTCATCCCAGGGGCAATTTCGATTGGCCATCCATTTTGTCCAAAGAACTCCTAACCTCTGGAAGGAGTAAGAATTCAGAGTCATACACTCATGCTAGCCTCTCAAGGTAGCCAGAAAACGACCTAGGAATAGGCGTTTTCCTAGTACAAATCACAACTTACTGTTTTCACAAGATGCTTAAGACCTTACTTGGACATGAGTAAACTAAAGGATCTAATGCATGAAATCGGAAGATACATGAGAATGAGTTAGTTTGATGCATGCTGAGTTGATCTAATGCTTGAGAATCGAGTGAAAAAGCCTATAGAGGAGTCGTTAGTAGCCCTTGTTTCCCCACTTTACACACATTTTGCTGTTGGTAACATTGCGAAATAATTGTTGTTTCCGCAATTCCCTTAAGTTAAAATTTGCCTTAGTCATTTTTTCTCTTCGTTTGATTGTTCTCTTCTTTACATTCTAGTTTATTATCTACTTGCACTTGTTTACTTCAATCATTTACACATTCCTTAGTAATTAGGCAATTTAAAACCACATCTACTTCATTTAATCCACCCATTCTCACTTAACAAAACACTTCGTAAGTAACTAAGAATAAATCTCTGTGGGAAATCGAATGAAAAAATACTTATTACTTGATACAAGATCATGTATGCTTGCATGTTCTGAGTGCTCTATCCTTGCATATTTCTTTTAAACATTTGAGCACGCAACAGGGATGCAGGAAAGTACTTCTCTAAGAATATAGCCTCTTTATATCGTGCCAGATGGTAATGGAGCCTGACGGTAGATAATATAGCCAATCGTTGGCCTTGTCCTTCAACGTAATGGGAATGCCCTTAAGTTCAGTTGCTTCTCTGTTACACCCGGGGGCTTCATCCCCGCGCAAACGAAATGGAATTCCATTAAGTGCTTATTCGCATCGTCCCATGCGTTACCATGAAAAGAAGGTAATTGGTGAATTAAACCAGACTTCAACTCAAAATTACCTGCCACTATCGGGTATGTAATGCAAATGGGTTGTTGGTTTAGATCGGGTGCTGCCAGCTGTTTCAGTGTTCGCGGCGCTTCCTCCTGCACCATCTCTTCCACAACAAAAGGATCGAGTCCTTCTTCTTCGAGCAGTCTTCTTCCTTCACGTCCTTTTCTCTTTAATCTTCGTTCTTCTCCGTCGATCTCCAGTATAAACTGCAAACCACTAACCTCAGAAGAACAGGTCATACAACACCTGAAAACTAAAAGTAAACAAAATGAAATCAATTTTTTTTAAGACAATCAAACAAACAAAATCCAAACCAAACAGATTTTCATTAAGTTGCTCCCTGATGGCTCCAAAATAGAGCTATCTTTATGTCCCTAATATTGGCTAGAACCATGCTAAGTATTGATTAAAATGCCTTTTTGTAGGTGATTTCATGGTCGAGAGCTCGAGAAGTCTAAAGATACGTTTCGGGGCTTAAAGCGGCGTTTTAGAGCTTAATGGACGCGTCGGGAGTGAAAGCGCTTGAAGAATTGAAGAGATGGCAAAAATTGCCTTGAAAAGATAATTTTTGGCCATCAAAACCCGAGAGCATGCATGCATGGGCGGCAGCGTCGAGACGCTAGCCGAGCATCTCGACGCCGTCCCGATTGCCTACCGAGGACGAGCGCTCCCCAGCGTCGAGACGCCGCCCCGACACCATCCGAAGATTGACGCACCCAGCGTCGAGCGCGCGCCCTCAACGCCCGCTCAACACTGGCAGCGTCGAGACGCTGCCCGAGCATCTCAACGTTGGCAGCGTCTCGACGCCAGCCCGACGATTTTCCAGATAGACGCGCGACAGCGTCGAGACATTTGCCTAGCGTCTCGACGCTCCGACGATTAAAGGCGTGAAAACGCCAAATTTCGCCCAACTTTTCATTCCCACATAATCTATCTTCTTCTCCAAACTATGCTCTCGGGTCTACACCTTTCTACCACCATTTTTGAGCTTCTTCTTCCTCTTCTTGTATGCTACTAAGCTCTTCCATGGGGGGTTTGATTTATTCATCCTCCATGGAAGGCTAAACTAAGGTTAGTGTTTGATTTCTAGTTTGGGATTGTAATCAATTTGGATTAAGGGGAGATTTGCCCCAATTTTGTGTATGAATTAGATTGACTTCCTTATGCATCTTCTTCCATGTTCTTCATCTGAATGGCTTGTGTAACTGATTAGGAGTGACGCCCGAGTCCTTATGCATGCTTTACCGTTAGAGATTAGGACGTATAATTGCCTTAATCGCTAGGTAACACAAATCTGAATATGGGTATTTAGTTTGATCCCAAGTGACAGTTGGGGGTAGAAATTAGATAACCTTCATTGGTGTCCTTGCGCTCTTGGTGATCGTTCTTCCCAAATTAGAATTCCAAATCGACACACTAATTTCGCGTCCAAATTAGATAGTCGTCGCAGTTATAGCTCGTTGCTATCAATCGGTCTTGGGAGAGCGTTGGCCGCCAATGTCCGATCGATATGCTTGATTAGCATGATTTATTGTGTTTAATTAACATCCATGAAGCATGTCTGAGTTAATTTATTAATTTGAGACGAGCTGCGCATTCGTTAAATTGTCTAAGCATTATACTTGTAAACCTATGATCCAAGAGGCTTGCTAAATTTATTCCCAATCGTCCCGAGTCGAAAACTCCGTTAGTTAAATTTTCCCATTGCATTGTTCCCTCTTAGTGAATTAAAAACCAACAAATTCCCTTTTTTTCATTTATTTTAATAGTTTGCGAATTTAATTGAGATTAAGTCTAATTAACTTAATTCCCTGTGGATCGACCCCGTTGCCGCTACTCTACTAATAGTTTAGTGAATCCGGGCAAATATAAATTCATTTTGGCGGGTCTCGACAACCCGATGATTGGCGATAGTTCAATAATATCGTTACCAAAATTGGCGCCGTTGCCGGGGAGTTAAGTGTAATTCGGCCTAATTTAAATTTGATTTGTAGACTTTTAGTTTTTACTTTAAAAATTTTGTTTATTCTTTTATTATTTGCAATTTTTGATCTGTTTGTTTAAGTGTGCTAGAAGTGCTTAATTTTTATTGAGGAAATGGAGATCGCCGATGAGGCTGGAGTTCCAAAAACACTCAAACAGTGGACATCGGTTGCTATGGGCCACCAACCCTCTTGTATTTCCTACCCGGAAATCTCAGGTGAGTTTGTACTTAAGTCAGGCTTTATTGATCATTTGCCTTCCTTTTGTGGTAAAACAGATGAAGATCCCTTTAAACACCTCAAAGAGTTTCAAATGACAAGTTCCGCGATGAAGCCAGGCGACATAACTGAAGATCAGCTCTACCTGAGAGCTTTTCCATTCACCTTGAAAGGTGAAGCTCGAGATTCGCTACATTACTTGCCATCGGGAACCATTTTCACTTGGGAGAAGTTACAGAGTCTATTCTTGGAAAGGTATTTCCCAGCTTCAAAAGCCAGAGCCGTGAAAAAAGATATCCACCATTTCAAGCAAGGAAAGGACGAGGCATTTCACAAATGTTGGAAGAGGTTCATTAAACTCTGTGAAAAATGCCCGAACCATCTGATAGCAGAAGCCGCGCTTATCGAATTCTTTTATGAAGGTTTGCTGCCGCATGACTGCCAGATGCTTGATGCATCGAGTGGAGGAGCCCTTTAGGAGAAAACACTTGCAGAAGCCCGACAGTTGATCTCCAACATGGTTGAGAACCGTCGCCAGTACGGAGGAAGAAACGAGCACGCTAAAATGTCTACCGACATAGAAGAGCTCAAAGAACAAGTGTCTCAGGTATTTGGTCTAATTCATACGATGCAAGAAAAATCATCTCAGGCTGTTTCTTCTATTTCAGGTCAAGCCCTTGAAGGCATGTTCAAGTCACTTATGGAATCTAGCAATGAGACCAATTCGCAGATGCTGTCTCTAAGAGATGGGTTAACTGAGGTGAAGGAAAGAATGAGCAAGATAGAATTCAAAGCGGAAAGCGTTAGCGCGATAAATCTCAGAAGTGGTAAAGAAGTGCCATCTCAAACCACTCCCGAGACTTCTAACAAAGATTCAGAGATATCTCCAGACAAGTTTTCTCAAACACCCTCTGAAACAATTGTAGCTTCTCCTTATATTTCTATGAAGTCTTACACTCCCGTTGCTCCTTTTCCGAGTAGGTTGGCGAGGCCACCTAAGGAGGTCGAAGACGCGGACGTTCTTGAGACGTTTAGAAAGGTTGGGATCAATATGCCGCTGCTTGATGCAATTCAGCAAATGCCAAGGTACGCTAAATTTCTTAAGGAGATGTGCACCATGAAGAGGAAGACCAAAAGTGCTGAGAGAGTCGTGGTAAGCAAGAATGTTTTTGCCCTGATAACCCAAGGTATTCCAAGCAAATGCCAGGACCCAGGTATGTTCCTCTTGCCATGTACTATAGGGGATAGGGAAATCGAGCACGCCATGCTAGACTTAGGAGCCTCAATTAATGTTATGCCATACTCAGTCTACAAAAGCGTCGATTTAGAAGGTATGCAGGAAACTAGTTTAATTATTCAGTTAGCTAATAGGTCTTCTATTCATCCTCTAGGGGTGATTGAGGATGTGTTGGTTAAAGTTAAGGATTTGATCTTCCCTGCTGATTTTTATGTGATAAATATGGAAGAAAACACATCCACTACTTCAGTTTTACTAGGTAGACCATTCATGCAAACCGCTAAGACAAAAATTAATGTGCATGATGGTACCTTATCTGTTGAGTATGAAGGGGATGTGTTCGAATTTAATGTATTTGATGCCATGAAACAACATGCTGATGTGCATTCTGTCTGTAAAATCGATCTTATAGATACTTTAGAATAAGAAGAATGCATGACTGTTGTTGATGGGGATGACCGACTCGTTTTTACTGAAATTGTTGGCGAGGTTGAAAGTAGTGTTCCCATATCGTCTGACTCATCTGAACAAACTACTTTTGGTTTAGAGACATGTGAAAAGCCAACTAAAATATTACCATCTCTTTTGCAGGCTCCCAAGTTGGAACTAAAGGAGTTGTCGGGTCATCTCAAGTACGTATACTTGGGTGAGGTGGAGACACTCCCGGTAATTATCTCCAAGGAGCTTACATCGGAGCAAGAAGGCGAGTTTGTTGAGGTCTTGAAAAAGAACAAAAGAGCCATAGGATGGACGTTGGCAGACTTGCACGGGTTGAGTCCAGTGCTGTGCATGCATGTTACGTCTCCAAAAGTGACCATTTTAGGACTTATTTATCTTAGAAAGATGTACACTCTTAGGTGTTTTTGATAGGATTTAGCTTGAACTTATGCTTATATGTGAGAATTAGAAGAAGGAAGCTAAATTAGGACTTGTATGCAAAAGGGAAAGAAAAGAAAGGAAAAACGAAGTTAAAAGAATGAAAACTGTGCATTGCGGAAGCATTGCGGAAACATTGCTAAAACCGCAATGTTTCAAGTGAAATCCGTAAGTTGGCTAACCTTTTTCTGTTGTGATCCGATATTTCAGGGATTTGTTCTTTCTCCTCCAACCACGTAGAAGTACGACGTTGAGAATGGATGGTTCTCCTTGGCCCAATCGCACCTGCAGAATACTATAAAAGGAGGTCAAAGTGGAGGGTTGAAACATCATCCGAAAGGCGTAGACTTCTCAGTTCAACGCAGCGGTTCAGCTATTGGAGTCGACAATCTGATAGGAAGGGGATTCATCCAAGCAAGGCTCGCCTTTCTCTCTATTCAGCCGAGGCGTTCGCAATCGAGAAGACCACACACAGCTTACTGCTTTCTGTTTTCGTTTCCTGTTTTTAGTACCGATTGTTGTTATTTCTCTTCCAGTAGCTACTTTAATTCATTTCGTTGTTCTCTGTCTTTACTTTGGTAACTCTAAGTCTTCATTTGTTTCGTTCAAAGGATTGATTAATCAACGCACAATTCATCATTTCACAATCTCTTTATTCTTCTCTGCCGACTGTTTTTTCTTTCCAGTTTTGTCTTTAATCTTCTTCTAAGCATGTCTACTTCATCCACTCTTTCTATTCTGTCTGCATCCATGAGTAACTAAGTCACATAGGGGCATGCTAATGACAAGGCTATAGGCTAAAACACGTGAATCAAGCATGTAGGATAGCTCTCGAATGCATTGATTGTATGTAAGCTTCATCCCACGGGCAATTTCGATTGGCCATCCATTTTGTCCAAAGAACTCCTAACCTCTGGAAGGAGTAAGAGTTCAGAGTCATACACTCATGCTAGCCTCTCAAGGTAGCCAGAAAACGACCTAGGAATAGGCCTTTTCCTAGTACAAATCACAACTTACTGTTTTAACAAGATGCTTAAGACCTTACTTGGACATGAGTAAACTAAAGAATCTAATGCATGAAATAGGAAGATACATGAGAATGAGTTAGTTTGATGCATAGTGAGTTGATCTAATGCTTGAGAATCGTGTGAAAAAGCCAATAGAGGAGTCATTAGTATCCCTTGTTTCCACATTTTACACACTTTCGCTGTTAGTAACATTGCGGTATAATTGCTGTTCTCGCAATTCTTTTGGTTAAAAATTCTGTTTTAGTTATTTTCCTCTTCGTTTATTAATCTCTTCTCTTTACGTTTGAGTTTATCATTGACTTGCACTTGTTTATGTTGCTACCCTTTACTTATTCCTTAGTAATTAGGCAATTTAAAACCAAATCTACCCCATCAAGTCCACCCATTCTTGCTTAACAATACACTTTGCGAGTAACTAAGAATAAATCTCTGTGGGAAAACGAATGAAAAAATACTTACTACTTGCTACAAGATCATGTATGCTTGCATGTTCTGAGTGCTCTCTTATTGCATATTTCTTTTAAACATTGAGCACGCAACAAGTTTTTGGCGCCGCTGCCGGGGATTTAGTTTAGTGAAAACGAAGTTTGTTAAGTTAGAAACACAACGTTTAGCATCTATTGGAGCTGATCTAATTTCATTTCTTTGCAGGTACCATTGGGTTAGTTTATGAATGAGCCTTCAAGTAGCGATCTAGAGTTCAATCCTGAGCCTGAGAGATTACTTAGGGCCAGAAATAGAGCTAAGAAACGTCTCTTTAACCAACCCTCTCTCCCTCAAATAATTGCTGAAACCGCAGAGTCTCCGCAATTCTATCAAGAAGAAATGGACAGACCAGTCCCAAATCCGGTACCTACCACTCGCAATCCCATCGAAATAGCGAATGATAAGGATAGTGCCATTCTCTCCTACCTAGTACCTATGCCTGGGGAGCTAAACCGAAGCATAATCCGCCCTGAAATTACTGCCAACTCATTCGAGTTAAAGCCAGTAATTTTCCAAATGTTGTCCACTGTGGGACAATTCTTTGGAGTGGAAAATGAGGACCCCCACAACCATGTTAGAAACTTCCTAGGAGTTAATGATACCTTTATCATCCCTGGAGTTTCCCAAGAAGCCTTGAGGCTCTATCTTTTCCCTTACTCTTTAAGGGACAAAGCCAAAACATGGTTAAACTCATTACCTTCTGGATCAGTTCTCAATTGGACAGACCTGGCGGAGAAATTCCTAGTTAAATACTTTCCACCTGATAGGAATTCTACCTTTCGTGATGACATAATCAAGTTCAAACAAGCTGAAAATGAGTCTCTTCACGAAGCTTGGACAAGGTTCAAGGACCTTCTGCTTAAATGTCCACACCATGGCATTCCATGGTGTATCCAAATAGAGGTCTTCTTCAAAGGATGCAACCCCAGCACCAGGCAAGTGCTAAATTCATCTGCTGGTGGTTCCATGCTGTCCAAAAGTTATAACGAAGCCTATGAGATCTTGGAGAAGATCTCAGCATCTCACTGTAGGTGGTCAGATGATCCAATAGAGCCAAGTAGAGCTCAAAATAAGGACGCACTCAATGCCATGAGTAGCCAAATAAGCGCCCTGACCAACCTAGTTAAACAAATGGCTTAAGCCAATCTTCAAACTAGTGTCAACACCGCCACCGCCATGTCAATGGGCACACAACCAAGTCAAGGTGAGACACTTATCTGTAGATTCTGTGGGGAAGGGCACCTGCATGAATACTGCCCTGGGAATCCAGCCTCAGTCTGCTATGTTGGAAGCCAACAGCAGCCTAGGAACAACCCTTACTCTAACACTTACAATCCTGGTTGGAGGAACCACCCAAACCTTTCATGGGGTAGCCAACAGAATACTAACCAAGCTCCTAACCAGCCAAGACCGAGAGGAACACCTGGTTTCACTCCCCAAAATAACCAATCCATGTATCAAAAGCCATACAACCAACCAATAGGGTCTTCTGTAGAAAACTTACTTAAGGAGTACATTGCCAAGAATGATGCTACTCTACAAAGTCAGCAAGCTACCCTTAGGAGCTTAGAGAACCAAATAGGGCAACTAGCCAATGAACTCAAGAGTAGGCCCCAAGGTAGACTGCTTGCTGACACTGAGGTACCTAGAAGGGATGGTAAAGAACAAGTTCAAGCAATTGAACTTAGAAGTGGTAGACCATTGGTGAGCAACACTAGAGAAACACCAAAGAGAGTAGAGAATGAAGAGTCTAGTGCTCCACTGGATTCTCTGCCAAACCAAGGTCAACCACCAACAAGCACATCAAGGGCAAGGCTGGAGCCAATCATAGAAAAGATAGAAGAAATTCCAAGGCCTCCACCTATCTTGAGGCGACCTGAAGTGCCTGCATATGTGCCACCACCTCCATTTTCTCGAAGGCTAAAGAAAAAACAAGAACAGGAAGTGCACTTTAACAAATTTTTAGAAATTCTTAAACAAGTGCATGTGAATATTCCTTTTGTAGAAGTTCTACAGTCTATGCCTTCTTATGTTAAATTTCTAAAGGATATAATCACTAACAAGAAGATCATTGGTGAATTTGAAACAGTGAACCTCACTGAGGAGTGCAGTGCTATACTCCAGAACAAGCTACCAAAGAAGGAGAAGGATCCTGGTTCCTTCACCCTACCAGTGGAGTTAGGAGGCAAGCACGTGGGCAGAGCTCTTTGTGACCTGGGAGCCAGCATAAATCTCATGCCTCTATCACTATTCCCCCAGTTGTGAATAGGAGAAGCACGTCCTACCACTGTCACCTTACAGCTTGCAGTCAGATCCATAGCCTACCCTGAAGGTAAGATTGAGGATAGATATTCTTGTAAAGGTTGACAAGTTTATTTTCCTTGCAGATTTCATCATCCTGGATTATGAAGCAGACAAGGAGGTCCCCATCCTATTAGGCAGACCATTTCTAGCCACAGGTAGGGCCTTGATTGATGTCCAGAAAGGTGAGCTCACCATGAGGGTTCATGATGAGGAGGTTAAGTTTAGTGTTTTTAAAGCCCTAAGGTACCCTTCTGACTCTGAATCTTGTGCGAGCATGGACATAGTAGATTCACTGATGGAAGAACCGCTTGAGCATGAATTGTCAACTAAGCATGCCAATGATTATGTGCAATTAGATTTAACTGACTTAAACATAGCTGAAATAATGGACATACCTGTAAATAATCCTCAGCATGTTTGTATGACTACTGATTTGACTGAAAGATCCATGAATCCGTTAAAACCATCCATTGAGCATCCACCTATCTTAGAATTAAAACCACTGCCTGAACATCTTAAGTATGCATATTTAGGAAGTAATGATACTCTGCCTGTTATTATTTCATCTAAATTGAGTGCTAAGCATGAAATTGAGCTGATCTTATTACTCAAGCAACATAGAAAGGCTATTGCATGGACAATTGCTGACATTAGAGGCATTAGCCCTTCTTACTGCATGCATAAGATAATATTGGAAGAAGAGCATACACCCCGAGTAGATCACCAACGTAGGTTGAACCCCTCTATCAAAGAGGTAGTTAAGAAAGAAATCATAAAGTGGTTAGACGCAGGTGTAATCTTCCCTATAGCTAGTGGTCAGTGGGTGAGTCCAATACAATGTGTACCTAAGAAGGGGGGGATGACTGTAGTAGTGAATGAGAGCAATGAACTGATTCCAACTAGAACTATTACAGGATGGAGAGTTTGCATGGACTATAGGAAATTAAATAAGGAAACAAAAAAAGACCACTTCCCTCTACCATTCATAGATCAGATGTTAGATAGGATAGTTGGTAGAGCTTACTACTGCTTCTTAAATGGTTATTCTGGATATAACCAAATCACCATAGACCCTGTGGACCAGGAGAAGACAACCTTCACCTGTCCCTTTGGAACATTTGCTTTTCGCAGAATGCCGTTTGGCTTGTGCAATGCACCAGCAACGTTCCAAAGGTGCATGTTGGCAATCTTCTCTGACTTAGATGAATCCATGATAGAGATATTTATGGATGACTTCTCAGTCTTTGGTGATTCATTCACAAACTGTTTAGAGAACTTAGGACAAGTCCTGGCTAGGTGTGAGGAGACCAACTTAGTACTTAATTGGGAGAAATGCCACTTCATGGTGGAAGAAGGGATAGTCCTAGGTCATAGAGTGTCTAGAGCAGGAGTAGAGGTCGATAGGGCCAAGATTGAAATAATAGAGAAGTTAGTGGAACCTCAGAATGTGAAAGCCATTAGAAGTTTCTTAGGACACGCAGGTTTCTATAGAAGGTTCATTAAGAACTTTTCTAAGATCTTCAAACCTTTGTGTGAGCTTCTAGAGCTGAATAAGCCATTCATCTTCTCTAGAGAATGTTTCCTAGCCTGGACAACCCTTAAGGAAGCATTAGTCAAAGCACCTATTATAGTGGGACCAAATTGGGACCTTCCATTTGAGATGTTATGTGATGCAAGTGACTATGCAGTAGGGGTTATGCTAGGACAAAAGATTGACAAGCTAACACACCCTGTATACTATGCTAGTAAGACACTTAATAAAGCACAATGTAATTACACAACCACTGAGAAGGAAATGCTAGCTGTAGTGTTTGCCTGCGAGAAGTTTAGGAATTACATTGTAGGCACTAGAACAATCGTGTATACAGATCACTCTGCACTAAAATACCTTATGAGGAAGGCTGATGCGAAGCCTAGGTTGATTAGGTGGGTATTGTTGCTGCAAGAGTTTGATCTGGACATTAGAGATAAGAAAGGGTGCGAAAATGTGCTTGCGGATCATCTTTCGAGATTGCAGCATAATTGCGGAAAAATTGCGGAAACCGCAATTTCTGATGCCTTTATCGATGAGCATGTCTTTGTATTAGCACATCGTGATAACGATGAGGAACCTTGGTTTGCTGATATTGCTAACTTCCTTGCATCGCAGGTACTACCAACTTTCAAGGGAGGCTAAGAGAAGAAGAGGTTCCTGCATGAGGCTAGGAAATTTATATGGGACGATCCTACACTCTACAAGACATGTGCAGATGGTTTGCTGAGGAAGTGTGTGTCAGCTGCTGAGGCGAAGTCTGTGCTGCAGCACTGCCATACAGCCCCCTATGGTGGACACTTTGGTGGCCAAAGGACAGCTGCAAAGGTGTTCCAGAGTGGCTACTTTTGGCCCACGATCTTCAAAGATGCCCACGAATACGCACACAGCTGTGATGAATGCCAGAGAACAGGTAACCTCAGTCGAAAGGATGAGATGCCTCTCACTTACATCTTAGAGTTGGAGCTCTTTGATGTGTGGGGCATTGACTTCATGGGACCATTTCCCCCATCATCAGGTAACCTTTACATACTTGTAGCTGTAGACTATGTGTCTAAATGGGTAGAGGCCATAGCATGTCCAAACAATGATGCCAAAACAGTCATTAAGTTCCTCAATAGGCATATCTTTACTAGGTTTGGTACACCTCGT
Organism: Herpetospermum pedunculosum; assembly: GCA_028017165.1. Lineage (NCBI taxonomy): Eukaryota > Viridiplantae > Streptophyta > Magnoliopsida > Cucurbitales > Cucurbitaceae > Herpetospermum > Herpetospermum pedunculosum. The sequence continues at coordinate 19,773,607 of CM051527.1, read as the reverse complement.
GCTATAATTAGTGATGAAGGAACTCACTTCATTAATAAAGCTATGGAAAAAGTGTTGGCTAAATATAATGTTAAACATAGAGTAGCCACCCCTTATCACCCACATTCGAATGGCCAATCTGAAATATCAAATAGGGAGATTAAAAACATACTCGAAAAAGTGGTCAAACCCAATAGAAAAGATTGGTCGTTTAAACTCGAGGATGCACTTTGGGCATATAGGACTGCATATAAGACACCCCTAGGTATGTCTCCTTATAGACTTGTGTATGGCAAAGCATGTCACTTACCATTCGAATTGGAAATTAAAGCATTTTGGGCCTTGAAAGAACTGAATTATTGCGTGACCGATGCGGGAACATTGCGGTCTCTGCAATTACATGAGCTTGATGAGCTGAGACATATGTCTTATGAAAATGCTAAAATGTATAAGGAAAAGACTAAGATTTGGCATGATAGTAGACTTAGGATTAAGGACTTTAAGAAAGGCCAACTTGTCTTGTTATTTAACTCAAGGTTGAGATTATTTTCAGGCAAACTTAAGTCCAGATGGTCAGGTCCTTTTGTAATAACTAACGTGTTTGTTCATGGTGCAATCGAGATTAGGAACCTGCAGCAAGGGCAACCGTTCATGGTTAATGGTGCACGATTGAAGCATTATTATGAGGAAGGAGATGTGAAGACTCTCTCGGCCTTCCTCTTGGCTGAAACTTGAAAATAGAACCGAGAGAGGACGAGTGATCACTGTGCTCGTCCATGCGAGGCTATGCCTTAGTTTATTTTCTGCTATTTTTCCGGTTATTATTTGTGTATGTTTGTGTGTAATTTTTATTACGAATTTAATGTTGATTTTATTTCTTTTCATAGGGGATCAAAAGAGGGTATCAAGGAGATGAATCCAGAATTAAAAAATCAGGGAAGATATGGGGCCAAATCAAAGATTACGTTGAAGAAATATTGGCATTTGAAACGAAGAAATCTCCAACGACCATTTAATTGCAAAGGATTTGCTGAATCCGCAACAGAAATAGCCGTTGGGATTTCCATCATTACAAATAGCCGTTAGAATCGCCGTGGCCAGTACGCTTCCCTCTTTCACTGAACTTCAAGAAATCTCTCTCCCTCTTCCTCTGCAATTCCTCTTTCCAGATTCCTACGATTCCACCATGGTGCTAACAAGGGCTGAGAGATCTGCTTCCAAAAAGAAAGCCGCCGACGCTGAGATAGCTGCGAGAGAGGCACTCCTTGCCTTGGCAGATGCCGAAGCCGCGCGCACTGAATGACTTCCCAAGCTCCCTGTCCGCAGGAAGAAGTGGAAGGTGGTGACGGAGATCCCTGCTGGGCCATCTGAACCAGCAGGAACGCCCAAGAAGAGGAAGTGGAGTATGGCCGTTGACGATGCAGCGATCAAGAAAAAGGCTCCCTCTGTGGAGAGTCAAGAAAGTGGCCGTCCATCCTACGAGACGGCCAAACAAAGCCATTCGCCATCTCCACCAGCGCGAAGCCCTGAACCTTCTCCATCTCCACAGAGCTCTGAACAAACCCCACCGCCGTAGAGCCCTGAGGCATCACCAGTATCCCAGACGCCTGAGCCTGAAATTCCAAGCAAAGAACATCAAGAATCGGCGCAGGGCGATGATGCAGCTGAGGAAGAGGAAGTTTTCTCTCCTTTGAGGGAAGTCTGCCCCGATAGCCCAGCAAGGGGGGAAGATTCAATGGATGAGACGTTGGGGGATTGCCTCCAACAGATCACCACCAGGGCACGATTGAGAAAGAGAGCCACCAAGGTCATCAAGGCCAAACGGCCAAAGGCTTCGAAGAAGTCCAAGAAAAGGAAGGCCAGAGGTGAGCCATCAGCGGAGAAGGTTAGTAGTGAGCCCTCTCTGAAGAAGCTAAAGATTGAGGCTGCTGAATCAGCCAAAGCGAAAGATAAGGGGAAGGCCAAGCTGTACCCCGAAGATGAGCCTCAAACTGTGAGGTATGTGTCTTCTGATGCTGAGTCAAGAGGCACTGAATTGAGGAAACGGGACCTGCTCCATGAGAAGGGGTTCCTTGACGCGTTGGCAGACCTGCCGCAATTCTTGCGCGCAGGGATCACCAATCACGGTTGGGAAGAGCTGTGCAGACCGCCCATCCCTGCCTACTCCAGCATGGTGTACGACTTCTACGCCAACCTAATGAACCCTGAGGATGGCCTGTCTGTGGTCAGAGGGATCCAGGTGGATTTCTCAGCTAAGGCAATCAATGAAGCCTATGGCCTCAAGGGGCAGAAGCACACTGATTATGCAAGGATCATTGATGCGCCAACAGAGGCTGTCCTGGAGGAAGCGCTGAGGATCATCGGCCAACCTGAAGCAGCGTGGACGATTTCGCGCAATGGGAAGCACACTTTGATGAGTGCAACCCTGACGGCAAAGGCAGCTGTATGGTTTTCTTTCGTGCGCAGAAGGCTGTCCCCAGTGACCCACGAGACCACCATCAACCAAGGAAGATCACTGCTGGTTTATGCGATCATGAGGGGCCTCACAATCAATGTTGGTGAGGTCATTGCAGCCTCAATCGCAGACTGTGCCAAAAAAGGTAAGGGTCCACTTTTCTTCCCCAACACAATCACTAAGCTTTGCTTACGTGCAGGTGTACCAATCGAGCGGATGGAAAGGCAGGTGGCCTACACGGGGCACCTGGAGCTGCCTACAGGCCTGAGGATGCGCAGGAAGGGGAACATGGAGTTTGAGTTAGACGGCCTGGCTGCTGCTCAGTCTCTATTGATGGCCTGCCTGATGGACCTGCAGAAGAAGATGGCTAAATGGGCTGAGTATGCTCAAGCGAGGGACAAGGATGTTGCTGACCAGTTGGGTTGCATCTTTCCTGAGTTCCCCACGGACTTGCTGACGCCATGGGCACCTCCACGTGCAAGGAGGGATGATGATGAGGACATCTGAGTGCTAGGCTGATTAGCATTCGAAGGGAGTATTTCTGTTCCCTACATCAACCGAAAGAAAAAAAAATCAAACTGCTTTTTCGTAAACTGTGTGAATTCTGCTGTTTTGAGTTAATATTTAGTCTGTCTTTAGTTCTTTATTTTTGTTGCTTAGAATAGTTTAATATAGTTAGATGGTATCTGAATAAGTAGGTTGTTTTAGTCTCCTTTTTTGTATAGCTGGAATGACTGGAAAGAGCATGCATAGGGGCCTTGATCACTGATATATCTGTCCTGATTCCATTGCGAAATTATTGCGAAATCCGCAATTTTTGTTAGTAATTGCATGTTTTTTAATAACTGATTAGCTAGGCTGATTCTGATTTAATTTTGTTCTTTTGCTGCTGTCTTGACTACCTTATATAGCCTATCTATAAGCATGCTGGATGAGTGTCTTAAGGCACCTTTGATAGTTTAAATTAGTCTCTTAAAATGCTCAGCATGCGTAGCTTTAAGTCCTTCCTTACTGTTTTTTTTTAAATTTTTGCTGTTGAAATGCTGTCTATCCCTAGGGCTTTTAGATTCTCTTTGTTTTGCCCTAGACTAGATGCTTCTAGGACAAGTTTTGGGGTGTGCCACCTCAGACACTCATTGGGGACAATGAGTAGTTTAAGTTTGGGGGAGGCCACCCTAGGCCTAGGAACATTCCTCTCTCCCTTTAAGCATAAGCATTCTTCTTCTCCTTTATAAAAATGATGAACTGAAAAAAAAAAATGAAAAATAAAATAAAGAGGGGTGTCTCTCTTAAAGTTGCTGAGTAATCAGTGCCAAGTGTGTAACCCACAAGTGGCATTGCATCAAAAGGCAACCAAAGGAAAGGCTCCACCTAAGTAAGAAAGAAAAAAAAAAGAAGAAATAGGGAAGAAGAATGTATACCTAGGAGTTGCAACTTTGTGGCTTGGGTGTCCTGAATAAAAATGAACTCTGATCCTCAATTAGCTAAGCACAAAGTTGTAGCTTGTAGGGTTGTTTAGGGAGATGAATGTATGTCCAATGTAGTGATGCCAGGGTTTAGGTTGTTCTCTAAAAGTACTACTGTCACTGTTTAATACTAAGACTGACATGACTCTAAGGAATCCTAGGGAGCTCAAAAGTAAAAATTAGAAGCATGTACTGAGTCTGGGGTAAAGCTAGGTAGAATTTGAAACCTTAGGAATAGTTGCACGATATGACAGAAGCAAGTAGATCAGTCGTAGGGAGTTAATGAGACAAGAGGAGCATTAGGCATGCGAAGTCAGAAGAAGCAAAGTAAGAGGGTAGTTGTAAACTTAGAAGTGTGTCACAGGACAGCACTGCCATAGGTAGGAGTTTAGGGGAGTCAGCAAGTGGTTAGAGAGGATAAAACAGCAGCCTAAGTAAGTCCTTAGATTGCTCGAGGACGAGCAAAACCTTAAGTTTGGGGGTGTGTTACGTCTCCAAAAGTGACCATTTTAGGACTTATTTATCTTAGAAAGATGTACACTCTTAGGTGTTTTTGATAGGATTTAGCTTGAACTTATGCTTATATGTGAGAATTAGAAGAAGGAAGCTAAATTAGGACTTGTATGCAAAAGGGACAGAAAAGAAAGGAAAAACGAAGTTAAAAGAATGAAAACTGTGCATTGCGGAAGCATTACGGAAACATTGCTAAAACCGCAATGTTTCAAGTGAAATCCGTAAGTTGGCTAACCTTTTTCTGTTGTGATCCGATATTTCAGGGATTTTTCTTTCTCCTCCAACCACGTAGAAGTACGACGTTGAGAATGGATGGTTCTCCTAGGCCCAATCGCACCTGCAGAATACTATAAAAGGAGGTCAAAGTGGAGGGTTGAAACATCATCCGAAAGGCGTAGACTTCTCAGTTCAACGCAGTTTCTTCTCCATTCTTTCTTTTCTCCGTCTGTTGGTTTGAGAGGTTCAGCTATTGGAGTCGACAATCTGATAGGAAGGAGAGAAGATTTCATCTTCTCTCCTGATTGGATTCATCCAAGCAAGGCTCGCCTTTCGCTCTATTCAGCCGAGGCGTTCGCAATCGAGAAGACCACGCACAGCTTACTGCTTTCTGTTTTCGTTTCCTGTTTTTAGTACCGATTGTTGTTATTTCTCTTCCAGTAGCTACTTTAATTCATTTCGTTGTTCTCTGTCTTTACTTTGGTAACTCTAAGTCTTCATTCGTTTCGTTCAAACGATTGATTAATCAACGCACAATTCATCATTTCACAATCTCTTTATTCTTCTCTGCCGACTGTTTTTTCTTTCCTGTTTTGTCTTTAATCTTCTTCTAAGCATGTCTACTTCATCCACTCTTTCTATTCTGTCTGCATCCATGAGTAACTAGGTCACATAGGGGCATGCTAATGACAAGGCTATAGGCTAAAACACGTGAATCAAGCATGTAGGATAGCTCTCGAATGCATTGATTGTATGTAAGCTTCATCCCACGGGCAATTTCGATTGGCCATCCATTTTGTCCAAAGAACTCCTAACCTCTGGAAGGAGTTGAAAGAGTTTCGGCATGCATAGCGGAAGCATCGTTGGATCTAAGTACTCTTATTTTGTTAATTTAAAAAGAAAAAGCATGTAATTTGAAAATCAAAGACAATAATTTAGAAGTTACCTTTTAAGTTCAAATTCTTCTTGATTCCAAACTCGATCTTCGAACGTAACGGTCACGAACCACCACGAGAGTCTTCCCGACTATTCTCCGGCCTTAGAACGGCATTGTGGGATCCTTTGAGTGACTAATTTAAAAGAGAATTGAAGATGAAATTGGAGAGAAAAGTAGAGAAATTGTCTTTACAATTTCTCAAAGTTTATCAAAATTCCAAGAAGAAGTCAATCTAATTAACCCTTTGTATATATAGAAGACTACATGCAAAAACATGCAAAATTGAGTTAACAATAGGATGCCATGTAGAATCCACTCAATTTAGTGGGATTAGTGGCTTGATGTGGGATGAACACTTAGCAAAAAAGTTTGACTCATAAAACCACCAACAAATGGTTTTTCCCACTAACTCAAGAATTGGATTTTTCCACTAACTTAAGAATTGGATTTTTCCACTCACTTTAGTCATCAAAATGACTCTTGACTTTCAAGGTTTAGTGGAGTCAACATTTGACTTTTGACTTTCAAAGTTGTAGTCAATTATCTTAAAATTGACTTTTGACTAGCTTTGATCAAATTAATTCAATTTAAAAATTAATTCAAATAATTAATTTTAAATCAAATTAAATTAATATTAAATAATTAATTAAACAATTTAATTAATTCAAATTTAATATCCAATAAATCCAACACTAATCCCGATCATTCCCGATATACATGATTATGAATCCATATTCATATTTTCGATAATTAAATCTTATTTAAATATCACCATCTCTCTCTATTGTTCAATTCGCAATTGAACGTTATGTCGTTAAATATATCACATATATTTAACGTTAATTCCCTAATTCGAATTCGAACACTTCGAATTCACTCGTCACACTGTTCTAAGGTTTAGTCCGATATGAGCTAGCAGGGGGACCTCATGCACCTACAGATCATGAGCTCCAACGATCCGAGATTAACTGATTAAACTCTTTAACCTAGTTAATCAACATTCGTTAACTACCAGGACATTCCACTATAGCCTCGTAGTTGCATTCTCCTCACTGTAGATATATTTATGTCCACTCGATATAACCATGATTAGTAAGTTGACCCTTCACAGGTTGTTCGTAATTTACGGTCGGGTCAAATATCTGTTTTACCCCCGTAATTACATCTTGCTCCTTAAGTCCCACTGATCCTCTAATGAACAATTGGTTTGTGATCCAATCACTAAACCGATTGGTATGTGATCTAATCACTATACCGAGTCCCTCTCGGGCCAATGAGAAGGTGGGGCCCCTTGTTCAAGACCTGGAGTCAGCACTTAAGGGAACAACCTATCTACTATCCCTAGAGACGGGTAGGAGTGAATTCCATCTTGCACCCTATGTCCCCAACTATCTATTCGGTCTTACCCCTGAAATGGGAGGCTTATTGAGTCGGCGCTGTTGAGCCACCCTCACCCATGCAGATCTAAGGATAATCCCGAATAAACAGGAGTTCATAGTTAGCTCAGGATTAAGGTCAAGTTACCTAGGTCATCGTTTTGAAATAGTCAGTCTTTAAAACAGTAAACAGCATTATAAAGCAAGAGTGACTTATTTCGCGGTCTGGTCTAATGAAAACTCTTTGCATAGGACGCCCCCATTCACATGTCTCCATATGAACGATTCAGGATCACATCGTTTGTACTAAATACAAAATGGGCCGCATCCAATAGTGTCCCCGGGATAAGGTATCCAGCCTTATCCGTATACTATAGACCGTTTTGACTATTTACTCGAACTTGATCCACTTTTATGTCTCCACATAAAGTTCAAGAACTCATGTTATAGACATGGATCTTAGTTTATTGGATTTAGGGTTTTCTAAAATGAAATAAGCAATTCACATATTCAATAATAACTTTATTGAATAAACCTCAATAACACTTTATTAGTAATAAAATATGTTTATCGTTTACAAACCACGAGTTTTAGGACATAAAACCCAACAAACTCCCACTTGGACTAAAACTCAAGTGGTAATAAATATATATCCATATATATACATAATGTTGAGTTTTTAAAAATGAGAAATAAATACAATAAACTAGGGCATCACATACCCATAGTTTTCTCCCACTTGCCCTAGATTATACATCTTGTAGTCCTAGTCTCACTAGGTGACCTGTTACGTCTCCAAAAGTGACCCTTTTAGGACTTAATTAGCTTAGAAAGATGTTCACTCTTAGGTGTTTTTGATAGCATTTAGCCTAAACCTATGCTTAAATATGAGAATTAGAAGAAGGTAGCTAAATTAGGACTTATGTACAATAGGAAAGAAAAGGGTTGAAAACCGAAGGAAAAGAATGAAAACACTGCATTGAGACAGCATTGCGAAAACATTGCGGACACCGCAATGTTTCAAGTGAAAACCGTAAGTTGACTGATCTTTTTCTGTTAATTTCCGTTATTTCAGGGATTCGTTCTTTCTCCTCCATCCATTCTGAAGTACGACGTTGAAGATTGATGGTTCTCCTTGGCCCACATGCACCTGCATATTACTATAAATAGGGGTCAAAGTCGAGGGTTCAAGCATCATCCGAAAGCGTAGAAGTCTTCTCGCAGTCCAACTTTTCTCCTGTTTTCCTTTGCCGTCTGCTGGTTTGCGAAGCTCAGCTGTTGGAATCGATAATCTGATAGGAAGGAGAGGAGATTCTTCTTCTCTCCCGATTGGATTCATCCAAGCAAGGCTGACCTTTCTCATCCTTCATTCGAGGCGTTTGCGACGAGACATTCAAGCTTGTTTTACTGCTTTCTGCTCTTCATTTCCATTTTCCAGCTTTGTCTTGTTGTTGTTTCTTTTCTAGTAGCTAGATTAGACTATTTCGTTGTGTTCTGTCTTACTGTGATTTACTTTAAAGCTTTCATTTGTTGAGTCAAACAATCAAGTAATCAAATCTCAATTCTTCATTTCACAGTTTCTTGCCTTTACATTCTACTGCTTTCCCTTACTGTTTTGTCTTTAAATTCCTTCTAAGCATGTCTACTTCTTTTCTTACTTCTGTTCTGTTTACATCCATGAGTAGCTAAATCACTTAGGGGCATGCTAATGACAACACTTTAGGCTAAAAAACGTGAACCAAGCATGTAGGATAGCTCTCGAAGCATTGATTGTATGTAAGCTTCATCCCACGGGCAATTTCGATTGGCCATCCATTTTGTCCAAAGAACTCCTAACCTCTGGAAGGAGTAAGAGTTCAGAGTCATACTATCATGCTAGCCTTTCAAGGTAACCAGGAAACGACCTAGGAATAGGCGTTTCCCTAGTACAAACCATATTTTTCTGCCTTAACAAGATGCTTAAGACCTTACTTGGACATGAGTAAACTAAAGAATCTAATGCATGAAATCGGAAGATACATGAGAATGAGATAGTTTGATGCATAGAGAGTTGATCCAATGCTTGAGAATCGTGAGAAAAAGCCTATAGGATAGTCGTTAGTAGCCCTTAATTCATCACTTTACACACTTTCGCTGTTATTTAAATTGCGGTGGAATTGCTGTTTCCGCAATTCTGCTAAGTTACAATTCTGTCTAGCTGTTTTTGTCTTCATTTATTAATCTCGTCTCTTCTCATTTGAGTTTAGCTTTGACTTGCACTTGTTTATGTTGCTACCCTCTTCGTATTCAGTAGGAAATAGACAATTAAAAACCAATTCTACCCCATCAAATCCACCCCTTCTTTCTTAACTTTACACTTCATGAATAGCTTATAATAAATCTCTGTGGGAAAACGATTGAAATATACTTACTACTTGCTATAAGACCATTTATGCTTGCATGTTCTGAGTGCTCTCTCTACCTTATTGCTTATTTATTTTAACACATTGAGCACGCAACAAGTTTTTGGCGCCGCTGCCGGGGATTTATTTAAGTGAAAACGAAGTTTGTTAAGTTTGAAATACCAAGTTTATTGCCTATTGAAGCTGATCTGTTCATTTCTTTTGCAGGTACTATTGGGTTAGTTTATGAGTGAGCCTTCAATTAGTGATCTAGAGTTCAATCCTGAGCCTGAGAGATTACTTAGGGCCAGAAATAGAGTCAAGAAACGTCTCTTTAACCAACCCTCTATACCTCAAGTAATTGCGGGAACCGCAATTCCTCCGCCATTGTCTCAAGAAGAAATGGAAGAGATAGTTCCAAATCAGGTACCTGTCATTCGCAATCCCATCGAAATAGCGAATGACAAGAATAGTGCCATCCTCTCATATTTAGTACCTATGCCTGGGGAGCTGAACCCCAGCATAATCCGTCCTGAAATCACTGCCCACTCATTCGAGATAAAGCCAGTGATGTTCCAAATGTTGTCCACTGTGGGACAATTCTTTGGAGTGGAAAATGAGGACCCCCACAACCATCTTAGGAACTTCTTAGGAGTCAGTGATACCTTCATCATCCCTGGAGTTTCCCAAGAAGCTTTGAGGCTATACTTGTTCCCTTACTCTTTGAGGGACAAAGCCAAAACATGGTTGAACTCATTACCTTCTGGATCTGTCCGCAACTGGACAGACTTAGCAGAAAAATTCCTAGTCAAATACTTCCCACCTGATAGGAATTCTACCTTTCGTGATGACATAGTCAAATTCAAGCAAGCTGATAATGAGTCTCTTCACGAAGCTTGGACAAGGTTCAAAGATCTACTTCTTAAATGTCCACACCATGGCATCCCATGGTGTATCCAAATAGAGGTCTTTTTCAATGGATGCAATCCCAGCACTCGACAAGTCTTAAATTCATCCGCTGGAGGTTCCATGTTGTCCAAGAGTTACAACGAGGCCTATGAGATCTTGGAGAAGATCTCAGCATCTCACTGTAGGTGGTCAGATGATCCAGTTGAGCCAACTAGAGCTCAAGACAAGGATGCTCTAAGTGCAATGAGCAGCCAAATAAATGCCCTGACCAACCTAGTTAAGCAAATGGCTCAAGCCAATCTCCAAACAAGTGTCAACACCGCCACAGCCATGTCAATGGGCACCCAACCAAGTCAAGGTGAGACACTTGTATGTGGATTCTGTGGGGAAGGGCACCTGTATGAATACTGCCCTGGGAATCCATCCTCAGTCTGCTATATTGGAAGCCAACAGCAGCCTAGGAACAACCCCTATTCCAATACTTACAACCCTGGTTGGAGGAACCACCCAAACCTGTCATGGGGTGGCCAACAAAATGCTAACCAAAATCCTAACCAACCAAGACCGAGTGGAACATCTGGTTTCACTCCTCAACATAACCAATCAATGTATCAAAAACCATACAACCAACCGGTAGGATCTTCTGTAGAAAACTTACTCAAGGAATACATAGCCAAGAATGATGCCACATTACAGAGTCAGCAAGCCATTCTTAAAAGCCTAGAGAACCAAATAGGCCAGTTAGCCAATGAACTCAAGAGTAGGCCCCAAGGTAGGCTTCCTGCTGACACTGAAGTGCCAAGGAGAGATGGTAAAGAAAAAGTTCAAGCAATTGAACTTAGAAGTGGTAGACAATTGGTGAGCAACACTAAAGACACACCAAAGAGAGTAGAGAACACTGAGTCTAGTGCTCCACTGGAGTCTCTGCCAAACCAAGGTCCACCACCAACTAGCACATCAGGAGCCAGGCTAGAGCCAATTATTGAGGAGATAGAAGAAATTCCAAGACCTCCACCTATCCTAAGGCGACCTGAAGTGCCTGCATATGTGCCACCACCTCCATATCCTCGAAGGCTTAAGAAGAAGCAGGAACAGGAAGTGCATTTTAATAAATTCTTTGAAATTCTTAAGCAAGTGCATGTCAACATTCCTTTTGTAGAAGTTTTACAGTCTATGCCTTCCTATGTAAAGTTTTTGAAAGATATTATTACTAACAAAAAAATAATTGGTGAGTTTGAAACAGTAAATCTCACTGAGGAGTGCAGTGCCATCCTCCAGAACAAGCTGCCCAATAAGGAGAAGGATCCTGGTTCCTTCACTTTACCTGTAGAACTTGGAGGCAAGCACGTGGGCAGAGCGCTTTGTGACCTGGGCGCCAGCATAAACCTCATGCCCCTATCACTATTCCGCCAGTTGGGAATAGGAGAAGCACGTTGTTGCGTGCTCAATGTGTAAAGATAAATATGCAAAAGGGTAGAGAGAGCACTTAGAACATGCAAGCATACATGGTCTCACAGCAAGTAGTAAGTATATTTCATTCGTTTTTTCCACAGAGACTCATTTTTAGCTATTCGCGAAGTGTATTTGTTAAGAAAGATGGGGTGGATTTGATGGGGTAAAATTGGTTTTTAATTATCTAAGTTTTGCTGAATGTGTAAAGGAATATAACATAAACAAATGCAAGTTGAAATTAGACTCAAAAGACAAGAGATGGAATTAATAAACGAAGAAGAAAACAGCTAAACAGAATGATAAAACAACAGAATTGCGAGGACCGCAATGTTACCGCAATTAAATAACATCGAAAGTGTGTAAATGGGTGAATTAAGGGCTACTAATGACTATCCTATAGGCATTTTATTACGATTCTCAAGCCTTGGATCAACTCTCTATACATCAAACTCACTCCATCTCAAGTATCGTCCGATTCCATGCATTAGAGTCTTAAGTTTACTCGACTTCAAAGTAAGGTCTTAAGCATCTTGTTAAAACAGGAGTGTTTAGTTTGTACTAGGGAAACGCCTATTCCTAGGCCGTTTCCTGATTACCATGAAAGGCTAGCATGATTATATGACTCTCAACTCTTACTCCTTCCAGAGGTTAGGAGTTCTTTGGACAAAATGGATGGCCAATCGAAATTGCCCGTAGGATGAAGCTTACATACAATCAATGATTCGAGAGCTATCCTACATACTTGATGCACGTTTTTTTAGCCTATAGTTCTGTCATTAGCATGCCCCTAAGTGACTTAGCTACTCATGGAAATATAGAGAATGGAAATGTAAGATAAAACAGACATGCTTAGAAGGGAAATGTGCTTAGAACTGCAAGACAAAACCGTAGCAGCAGAAAGTGGAAACTGTGAAATGCAGAAATGTACTTTGATTACTATGAATGTTTGAACGACAAAGGGAAACTTAGAAGCAGAAATTCAGAGACAGACAACAACGAACTGCAGTAACTAAAACACTAAGCTAAGAACAACAATGATCAAAACTGGAAATAAGAAGAAGAACGACAGAAAACAGTAAAAGGGTGCTGAAAAGCTTCGTTGCAGTCGCCTCGAATGAAGGGGATGAAAGGTCAGCCTTGCTTGGATGAATCCAATCGAGAGAGAAGAAGAATCTTCTCTCCTTCCTATCAGATTATCGATTCCAACAGCTGAGACTCTCACTCCAACAGACGGCAAAGGAAAACAGAGAGAAATGATGGACTGCGAGAGGACTTCTGCGCTTCGGATGATGATCAAACCTCCGACTTTTGCCCCCTTTTATAGTAGTTTGCAGATGCGTTTGGGCCAAGGAGAACCATCAATCTTCAACGTCATATATCAGAATGGATGGAGGAGAAAGAATGAATCCCTGAAATTACGGAAATTAACAGAAAAGGATCAGTCAACTTACGGTTTTCACTTGAATAATTGCGGCCTCAGCAATGTTTTCGCAATGCTGTCGCAATGCAGTGTTTTTCATTCTTTTCCTTCGGTTTTCAACCCTTTTCTTTCCTATTGTAAAAAGGTCCTAATTTAGCTACCTTCTTCTCATTCTCATATTTAAGCATAGGTCTAGGCTAAATGCTATCAAAAACACCTAAAAGTGCACATCTTCTTAAGCTAAATGGGTCCTAAATAAGTCACTTTCAGAGACTTAACACACCCCCAAACTTAAGGTTTTGCTTGTCCTCAAGCATAATAAGGACTTACCTAGGCTGCTGTTTCACCTTCTTTAACCACCTACTGACTCCCTTATATCCCTACCTATAGCATTGCTGTCCTGTGACACACTCCTCAGTTTAAAACTACCCTCTTATCTAGCTTCTTCTGAACTTGCCTGCCTAACACTTATCTGTTTTCATTAACTCTCTACAACTGATCTATTTGCTTTTGTCATATCATGCCACTATCCCTAAGGTTTCAAATTCTGCCTAGCTTTACCTCAGACTCAGTACATGCTTCTAGCTTTATTTTTAATGTGTCTAGGATTCCTTAGAGTCATGCCAGTCTTAGTATTAACGGTGACAGTAGTACTTTTAAAGAACAACCTAAACCCTGGCATCACTACATTGGATAAACAATCATCTCCCTAAACAACCCTACAAGTTACAACTTTGCACTTAGCTAATTGAGGATCAGAGTTCTTTTTAAATAGGACATCTAAGCCACAAAGTTGTAACTCCTAGGTATACATTCTTCTTCCCTATTCCTTTCCCTTTTTCTTACTTAGGTGGAGCCTCTCCTTTGGTTGCCTTTTGATGCAACGCCACTTGTGGGTTACACACTTGGCACTGATTACTCAGCAACCTAAGAGAAACTCCCCCCCTTTATTCTTTTTTCATTTTTTTTTTCAGTTCATCATTTTTTGTAAAGGAGAAGAAGAATGCTTATGTTTCTAAGGGAGAGAGGAATGTTCCTAGGCCTAGGGTGGCCTCCCCCAAACTTCAACTACTCATTGTCCCCAATGAGTGTCGGAGGTGGCACACCCCCAAACTTGTCCTAGAAGCATCTAGTCTAAGGTAAAACAAAGAGAAACTAAAGCCCTAGGCATAGACAAAACATTCGAATAGCAAATATCATAGCAGCAGAAAACTAAAAAAAACAGGCAGATAAGGACTGACAGCTATGCATACTGAGCTATTTAGAGGTTAAATTAAACTATCAAAGGGTGTCCTATGACACTCATCCAGCATGCATTTAGCTAAGCTATATAAGGTAGGCATGTTAGCAGCAAAAAATAGAATTTAAACAGATCACAGCCTAGCTAAACAGACAGTCCAAAACATGCTTTCAGTCATAAAAATTGCGGGTACCGCAATTATTTCGCAATTAGATCCGGGCAGATATAACATTGATTAAGGCCCCTAAGCATGCTTTTTCCAGTAACTCAAGCATCCTAAAAATAAAACTAAACTATCCTACCTAGTCAGCTAACATCAGACTATACTAAGCAAAAGAAAAAACATAAAACTAAACATCAAAAACAGATCAAAAATTGAACAAAAAACAGCATAATTCACATTGTCTATCAGAAAGCAGAAAATTGTTTTTGTTTTTAAGGGAACAGCAATACTCCCTTCAGTGCACTTCAAACCAGCACTCAATTCTCGTCATCCTCATTCGGTTGTCTTGGTCTTGGTGGCACCCATGGAGTTAGGAGATTGGTAGGGAAGTCAGGGAACACCCCAGCTGGTCTGCAACTTCCTTGTCCCTCGCCTGCGCATAAGTGGCCCATTGAGCCATTCTTCTCTGCATATCCATCAAGCAGGCCATGGATAGGTGGTGGGCGAAATTTTGAATATCCGCTTAATCTCAAGCTGTCGAGGCTTGCCAAAATACGATTTATAATGTCTATTGCCAAGGCTTTGCAGCCAGCGGTAACAGGGTCGATCCAAGGAATAGGAGAATTGAATTTACTAGTGGAATTAGGATTTAATTGATTAATTGGTAACGGGGGGGGGGGGGGTTTTAATCATGCAAAGGTGAAATAAAGAGAAAGCAACTAAGGAAAAATAATACGTAGAGAGCACGTGAACGGTTTGGGGAGTCTCGGGGTCAATTGTTAGACAACATTCAGCTTATCATTTAATTCTAATGACATGGAATACAGTTTATTTAGCACGCGGACGACTACCAGAGAAGCCCCAAAGTAGCCGACTCCATGGATTTTAATTAGACCACACAGTTCTAATTACACGTTGTCTAAGCTCACATTAAGATGATCGGTCCTAAGATGAATTTAGACAGTCACTAGCTAACCGCGACGAACATTCGAGCGTGAATTCTAAATGCTAGTAGGTTGCCCGCAAACGCTGTATGCAACCAACATTTATCCTACCCGACCCGATACTTCGATTTAGTTCTATTTATCTGTGTTACTTAGTCGAGCAGTGAGAGGCACGACATCGCTACTCTTTAACATACACATCATGCGAAACTACCCGAGTGTCAATCAACATAATCTAGCATGAGTGTTGGATTAAGCAAGATAAACAGATGCTAATAAATCAGATTCCAACATGCAAAATTATACTCAGATTATCAAAGCCATAAATGTCTAACAAAATTCCCCTAAACAAAGTCCCAAACCGTCACTCTTACCTTAGCCGCTCATGGCGCGGATCGTCAATCCCGCTCCACCAACGACCATGGAAGAGTTCATCTACCTATTACAAATGGAGAGTGGAGCTCTCAAACATGCCAACAATGGCGGAGCTCCACGAAATATAGAGAGAAAACGGAGAAGAAGGAGACAAAAATCGTCCAAATCCGTTGAGAGATGAAGAAGATGAAGGTTCAAGAAGATGTGAAAAATGTGCAGAAAAATCGTCCTTTAGCTACTGCCTTCGTCGTAGCGTCGAGACGCTAGGCCAGCGTCTCGACGCTGTGCCCTAAGTAATCCGCGCGCGCGCGCGCTGGCGTCGCGACGCAAGGCCAGCGTCGCGACGCTGCCCCGATGAATTTCCTGCGCGCGCCTCCTCCGGAGCGTCTCGACGCCAAGCAGGGTCTCGACGCCAGGGCAGCGTCGAGCTAGCGTCTCGACGCTATCACTCGACGCTTGCTCTCGGATTTTTCCAGCGTCGAGCCAGCGTCTCGACGCTATAGCTCGACGCTGGCTCTCGGGTTTGGGGCTGATGCTTTGCCTCTCCAAGGCTGTTTTGGCCCGTTTCTTCACGGAACAAATTCCCCTCTTCCCGATGCAATCCCGGGGCGCTAAAACTCTGCTTTAAGCGCTCGAACATGCCCAATGGACGCACGAGCTCTTTGCCGCTTTTCTCCTACAAAAGAGATACATTTAATCAATTGAAAGCGGACTTTAGCTATGATTAGGACGTATTTAATAGCTCCAAAATGGAGTTATCAAACACCCCCAACTTAAACATTGCTAGTCCTCGAGCAAGCACTACAAAGACATTGACTCTAAGGACGCGTTTACATATATTCTAACTCAAACCTCCATGCATATTGAAATTTAAACACGAGCATAATCATGGAAGCATTTTGTTCATGTATTAACTAGGACATATCAAAAATTAACTCTTGCCCCCTAACGTGTGTGTGTGCTAGACAACTACTCCTAAACTCACGTAAACCCGGAAAACCAACATGCAACGCACATCTCATTTTCCCCCTACTTCTAGCGTTTAAGAACAGCTACACTTGACTTACACGAGAGAGAGAAACAAATTAAGAGACCTAATTATTTTCTCATTCTTTTTCTTTTTCTTTTCAAAAGTACTTTGTACTCTTGTTATTTGGGGTTCTTTGAACCAACCTTTCATTTCTTTTTCTTTCCTACTCGAGTTGCCTAACACGTCAAATTCATGCATAAAACTTCACGTTTTTAAGGACTAACGCTCACTTCTTTTAAGCGCAAATAAGAAGGAGGAGCGCCTCGAGAGGAACTTTTCTACAAAACATGTTTTTCTATTTTTTATTAGGCTAAGCACATGCTTTCTCAATTAATTAGCTACTAACTCTCATGCAACAAGCTACCTAAGGGTGCCTTTCGGGGTGACAACGAGAATTAGCTAAACATGCGATAAACTAAGCTTACGGAATCTAGGGATAGGTTGCTAAGTGCGCGATGAGTGCAAGGGAGCAACAGAAAAAAATTTAAAATTTTTGACATGAACCTAATAAACACAAAACTCATGCAAAAACTCGATTATGAACATGCTCAGATTTCCAACATGCATTTCCTAGGCTATCACAGTCAGAAAACAGTAAACAGAGTCCCAAGCACTTCAATATCTTTATAACACTTCTCAACAAACTACACATGCACATCCATCGGGCTACTCCACCCCCAACTTCAAAATTTGGCATTGTCCTCAATACCAACCAGTCAGATGCAAGAAGTAAAAGGGAAGAAGAAATACACTTCCCTGACTCTTTGTGAAGCTGGCGAGGGCGAGGAAGCGGCGCACGAACGCATCAGAGCCCAAAATTGCCCTCTCTTCCTTGATTCCCTAAAAAAAAAAACAGCAAGCTAATTTAATACTAAATTAATCTAAAAAGCAATAAAACTAAACTAAAGCATAAAAACAGTTCAACACTCGGGTGCCTCCGAGAAGCGCAGAATTTTTAAAGTCGGTTGCTCGACTGTATTCTCTCGACAGACTCATCCATAGTCTGTAGGTGCGGGGGACGATCCATACTTGTCCATGGCCACACCTTTTCCACCGTTCACCTGAAAAACATTTTGCACTCTTCGTGCCTCGGGCACGTGAATATCAGACATGTTAGTGCAAAAACCATCAGTATCATCCAACAAATTCAAATCAGAAATTTTAACCGAGACATGGGAACCATCCCTCAAGCGCGAGGGTAGACTCCCATTCTCATCATGCTCACAAACAACAGAAACATTCGCAACAGATTTCCCATCAAATAAAGAAAACTCATGCAAAGTATCATCAAACTCTAACGACACGACGCCCTTATACACATCGATTTTGACCCTAGCGGTCTTAAGAAAAGGGCGTCCTAACGGCATAGAGGACGAAGCATGCAATGAATTTTCTTTCATATCTAAAACAAGGAAATCAGCGGGAAACGTCATATTCCCAACTCTGACTAAAACATCCTCTACCTTCCCCCTAGGACAGATGCTCGACCCATTAGCCAACTGAACAGAAACATTACACTCATGCATTTCATTTAAATTCAGTTCACGATATAATGCATAAGACATAACATTAACAGAGGCTCCAAGGTCTAACATGGCATTATGAACAATTTTACTACCTATAGTGCAAGGGATAGTAAAAGTACCTGGATCGTTGCACTTTGCAGGCAGCGTACCTGGGAGTATGGCAGAGACGTTTTCTTTCTTTTTCTCAGTCCCTCTGGACTTCCTCTTCGTAGTGCACCAGCTCCTTAAGAATTTTGCATATTTGGGCACTTGACTGACTGCCTCTAGGAGCGGGATATTCACCATCACCTTTTGGAAGGTTCGCAGGACCTCCTCGTCATCGGATTCCAAAGTAGGCTTCGCAAGCCTACTCGGGAATGGTGCTTTGGCAACATCCACAGGTACACTGACCTTCTCATTTCTTTTCTCATTCTGAGTCTCAGAGCAGTCGGGGCGGACTTGTTCAAGCTGTCCGTGGCTTCCTTCGCAGCTCTGGTGGAAAGTGACTTCCCACTGCGCAGCTGAATGGCACTCACGTTCTCACATGAGTTAACTGTAGTTTGGGAAGGAAGCTTCCCCGAGCTCTTGCTCTCGATCTTACTGATAGACACCGCCATTTGTGTCAGCTGCTTGTTCAAATTCTGCAGCTCTGCCTTATGAGAATTAAGCTCCTCGCGAGCCTCTTTCTGGAACTGGCTGGTGCTAGTCACGATGGTCCTGACCATATCTTCAAGTGAGCTGGAGGAGCTCGAAGCTTGAGCCTGGGTGGAAGAGTTAGGCCTATCCTGGGACTGGCCTTGGAAGCGAGTTTGTCCTTCCCTATTCCCATAGCTGAAGTTAGGATGGTCACGCCAACCGGGGTTGTAAGTGTTAGCATATGGATCATACTTCCTTGGGTTGGAAGCATACCCCCCGATTGCATTGACCTCCGCCTCTTCGCTGTGCACTTGTCCTTGCCCCCTGATCCCAAACTGCTGCGAGTTTGTAGCCATATTTGCAATGAGCTGCTTGGCCTCAACTGGGGTCTTGTCAATCAGTGCCCCTCCACTCCCTGCGTCGATCATCTGCCTGTCGTGGGGCGTCATCCCCTCATAGAAATACTGTATGAGCAGCTGATCGGCGATCAGGTGGTGCGGGAAACTCGCGCACAGGCGCCCAAAGCGTTCCCAATACTCATGCAGGGACTCACCTACATCCTGGGTGATCCCATATATCCTCTTCCGCAGAGTAGTGGCTAAGGATGCGGGAAAGTATTTTTCTAAAAATACCCGCTTCATGTCCTGCCACGTGGTGATGGATCCGGAAGGCAAATAATACAGCCAATCCTTGGCCTTGTCCTTGAGCGTGAAGGGGAATGCCCTCATGTTCAGCTGCTCTTCCGTGACTCCTGCGGGCTTCATCCCCGCGCAGACGCAATGGAACTCCATCAAATGTTTGTTCGCGTCCTCACCTGCATTTCCATGGAAAGAAGGTAACTGGTGAATTAAACCAGATTTCAGCTCAAAGTTACCTGCTACCACGGGGTAGTTAATGCACAAAGGCTGCAGGTTCAGGTCTGGCGCTGCCAGTTGCTTCAGCGTCCGTGGCGCATCGCCTTGCGCCATCTCGTCAAATAAGAAGGGATTGCCTTCTTCTCTTTCGAACGTTCCTTGCCCCTCCCGGGCTTCTCTACGTAACCGCCGCTCCTCTCTATCAATCTCAGGAATATACTGCAAACTACCCTCAGAGGAACGGGTCATACACAAACAAAAATCTAAACATACAAATTACAAACAGAAAAATTTTTCAGTCAACCATCAATGAATCAAATTCAAACTTCAATCATAAATTCAATCAATTGCCTATTCCCCGGCAACGGCGCCAATTTTGGTGGGCGAAATTTTGAATATCCGCTTAATCTCAAGCTGTCGAGGCTTGCCAAAATACGATTTATAATGCCTATTGCCAAGGCTTTGCAGCCAGCGGTAACAGGGTCGATCCAAGGAATAGGAGAATTGAATTTACTAGTGGAATTAGGATTTAATTGATTAATTGGTAACGGGGGGGGGGGGGGGGGGGGGGGGGGTTTAATCATGCAAAGGTGAAATAAAGAGAAAGCAACTAAGGAAAAATAATACGTAGAGAGCACGTGAACGGTTTGGGGAGTCTCGGGGTCAATTGTTAGACAACATTCAGCTTATCATTTAATTCTAATGACATGGAATACAGTTTATTTAGCACGCGGAGGACTACCAGAGAAGCCCCAAAGTAGCCGACTCCATGGATTTTAATTAGACCACACAGTTCTAATTACACGTTGTCTAAGGTCACATTAAGATGATCGGTCCTAAGATGAATTTAGACAGTCACTAGCTAACCGCGACGAACATTCGAGCGTGAATTCTAAATGCTAGTAGGTTGCCCGCAAACGCTGTATGCAACAAACATTTATCCTACCCGACCCGATACTTCGATTTAGTTCTATTTATCTGTGTTACTTAGTCGAGCAGTGAGAGGCACGGCATCGCTACTCTTTAACATACACATCATGCGAAACTACCCGAGTGTCAATCAACATAATCTAGCATGAGTGTTGGATTAAGCAAGATAAACAGATGCTAATAAATCAGATTCCAACATGCAAAATTATACTCAGATTATCAAAGCCATAAATGTCTAACAAAATTCCCCTAAACAAAGTCCCAAACCGTCACTCTTACCTTAGCCGCTCATGGCGCGGATCGTCAATCCCGCTCCACCAACGACCATGGAAGAGTTCATCTACCTATTACAAATGGAGAGTGGAGCTCTCAAACATGCCAACAATGGCGGAGCTCCACGAAATATAGAGAGAAAACGGAGAAGAAGGAGACAAAAATCGTCCAAATCCGTTGAGAGATGAAGAAGATGAAGGTTCAAGAAGATGTGAAAAATGTGCAGAAAAATCGTCCTTTAGCTACTGCCTTCGTCGTAGCGTCGAGACGCTAGGCCAGCGTCTCGACGCTGTGCCCTAAGTAATCCGCGCGCGCGCGCCTCCTCCGGAGCGTCTCGACGCCAAGCAGGGTCTCGACGCCAGGGCAGCGTCGAGCTAGCGTCTCGACGCTATCACTCGACGCTTGCTCTCGGGTTTTTCCAGCGTCGAGCCAGCGTCTCGACGCTATAGCTCGACGCTGGCTCTCGGGTTTGGGGCTGATGCTTTGCCTCTCCAAGGCTGTTTTGGCCCGTTTCTTCACGGAACAAATTCCCCTCTTCCCGATGCAATCCCGGGGCGCTAAAACTCTGCTTTAAGCGCTCGAACATGCCCAATGGACGCACGAGCTCTTTGCCGCTTTTCTCCTACAAAAGAGATACATTTAATCAATTGAAAGCGGACTTTAGCTATGATTAGGACGTATTTAATAGCTCCAAAATGGAGTTATCAATAGGGACTGTTCAGCAGCCAGCCTATCCAGTTCAAACTCCATATTCCCCTTTCTTCTCAGCCGCAGGTTAGCAGGCAGCTCCAAATGGCCTGTGTAAGCCATCTGCTGCTCCAGGCGCTCGGTGGGGACTCCTGCAAGCAAACATAGCTTGGTTATGGTATTAGGGAAAAACAGTGGTCCCTTACCTTTCTTCGCGCACTCAGCAATAGCAGCAGAGATGACTTCTCCCACGTTAATCGTGAGACCCCTCATTATCGCATACACCAGCAGCGATCGGCTCTGGTTTATTGTAGTCTCGTGAGTCACCGGGGACAATCTCCTTCGCACGAATGAAAACCAAACAGCCGCCTTGGCCGTGAGGTTGGCACTCATGAGAGTGTGCCTCCCGTTGCGTGACACGGTCCAAGAGGCTTCAGGCTGGCCAATAGTCCGGATGGCCTCTTCCAAAACTGCCTCAGTAGGCTCATCGACAATCCGTGCATAATCTGTATGAGTTTGGCCCTTGAGACCAAAGGCTTCATTGATGGCCTTGGCTGAGAAATCTACTTCTACCCCTCTGACCACAGACAGGCCATCCTCAGGGCTGAGCACATTGGCGTAGAAATCATACACCATGCTCGTGTATGCTGGATTAGGCGGTCTGCAGAACTCCTCCCAGCCGTGGTTGATCACCCCTGCGCGCAAGAACTGCGGCAGGTCAGCAGGTCGGTCGAGGAAGCCTTTCTCGTGCAGCAGCTCCCTCTTCCGTAACTCAGCACCCCTGGATTCAGCATCAGATGAGACATACCTCACTGACTGAGGCTCGTCTTCAGGGTAGAGCTTGGCCTTCCCCTTATCTGCTGGCTTGGCTGACTCGGCAGCCTCAACCTTGAGCCTTTTGAGTGATGGCTCCGTGCTTTCTTTGTCTGCTGAAGGCACTCTCTTGGCCTTCTTCTTCTTCAGCTTCTTGGATCTCTTGGCCTTGACCATCTTGGCCTTCTTCTTCTTCTTGATCTTAATGTTGATCTGCTGGAGGCATGCCCCCAACGTCTCCTCCATGGAATCATCCTGCTGTGCAGGATCAACAGGGCTATCTTCCCTCATAGGAGAGAAGACTTCGTCTTCCCCAGCATCTCCACTGCCCTGCGTGGACTCTTGATAATCCCCATATGGGAATTCAGGATCAGGCCGTGGAGAATGGTGCTCTGCTGATGGTGTCTGCGCAGAACTCAGTGGCGAAGATGGCAGTTCAGGACTCTGCGCTGCTGCAGGTGTCGGGTCAGAACTCTGAGGTGCTGGAGACAACTCGGGGCTCTGTGCAGGCGGTGACGACTCTGCGCTTGGCACGGGTTCAGATGGTGAAGGGCTGTGCGCAGGTGATGCGGATGGCGACGAACCCTCTTTGGCTGACTCGTGGGATGCACGATCAGTTTCTTGACTCTCCACAGAGGGAGTCTTTGCTGTGCTTGGTTCGGCGGCCGTCTTGACACTCCACCGGCGTTTCTTGGGCGTGCCCGCTGGCTCAGATGGTCCAGCAGGGATCTCAGTGACAACCCTCCACTTCTTCCTACGGATAGGAAGCTTAGGAAGAGGTCCGGTGCGAACGGCACCATCATCTGCAAGGGTGAGCAGTGCTTCCCTCGCAGCCGCTTCAGCTGCGTCATCAGCCTTCTTCTTGGCTGCGGATCTTTCAGCCCGCGTGGACACCATTGTCGAATCTTGGTGATCTTGAGAGTAGAATCAAAGATGAAAAGAATCGCAGAGTTCTTGGAAATCAGAGAATGAGAGAATCGTATCGATCGAGCGCTTTCCAACGGATATAAATGCAACGGAAAAATCCCAACGGCTCTTTTTTGCGAATCCAGCAATTCCAGCGCAATTCCAGGGATATTTTTTCATCAAAATCTCAAACTTTGCTCGTCCGTATCTTTTATTTGGCTCAACCGTTTCTTGATTTTAAAAGCTGGATTTACTCTCCTTGATCCCCTCTTTTGAATCCCTGCAAAAACAAATAAAAAAAACATTAAATACGCAATTAAAATCACACCACAAAACATACAAACGATAATCGGAAAAACAGAAAAAATAAACTAAGGCATTGGCCTTGACTAAACGAGCACAGTAACCACTCGTTCTCTCTCGTTTGTAACTTCATGCTTCATGCAAAAGGAAGGCCGAGAGAGTCTTCACATCTCCTTCTTCATAATAGTGCTTCAATCTAGCACCATTTACCATAAAAGGCTGTCCTTGCTGCAAGTTTTTTATCTCTATCGCACCATGAACAAAGACATTAGTAATAACAAATGGACCCGACCATCTGGACTTTAGTTTGCCTGGAAATATCTTTAAACGTGAGTTAAATAATAGGACAAGTTGGCCTTTCCTAAAGTCTTTGATCCTAAGTCTACTGTCGTGCCATATTTTGGTCTTTTCTTTATACATTTTGGCATTCTCATAGGCCATATGCCTAAGCTCATCAAGTTCATGTAGCTGCAAAGACCTCAGTGTCCCCGCATCCTTTACACAAAAATTCAATTCCTTCATGGCCCAAAATGCTTTGTTCTCTAACTCAAGTGGTAAGTGACAAGCCTTGCCATATACCAGCCTATAAGGAGACATACCTAGAGGTGTCTTATATGCTGTCCTATAAGCCCAAAGTGCATCCTCAAGCTTAAAGGACCAGTCTTTCCTATTAGGTTTGACCACTTTTTCTAGAATGTTCTTAATTTCCCTATTTGAAATTTCAGCCTGACCATTTGAGTGTGGGTGGTAGGGAGTGGCTACTCTATGTCTAATGTTATATTTAGCCAATACTTTCACCATAGCCTTATTAATGAAATGTGACCCCTCATCACTAATGATAACACGAGGAGTCCCAAATCTAGTGAAAATGTGCCTATGCAAGAAGTTAGTGACTGTTTTAGCATCATTATTAGGACATGCTTTGGCCTCTACCCACTTGGACACATAATCCACTGCCACTAATATGTACAGGTTACCTGATGATGGAGGGAATGGTCCCATGAAGTCAATGCCCCACACATCAAAGAGCTCCAACTCTAAGATGTAGGTGAGGGGCATCTCATCCTTTCGACTGAGGTTACCTGTTTTGAAGATCGTTGGCCAGTAGTAGCCACTCTGAAATACCTTTGCAGCTGTTCTTTGGCCACCAAAGTGTCCACCATAAGGAGATGAGTGACAGTGCTGCAGCACAGACTTCGCTTCAGCAGCT
Source organism: Herpetospermum pedunculosum (assembly GCA_028017165.1). Lineage (NCBI taxonomy): Eukaryota > Viridiplantae > Streptophyta > Magnoliopsida > Cucurbitales > Cucurbitaceae > Herpetospermum > Herpetospermum pedunculosum. Next base: position 19,748,634 of record CM051527.1, on the reverse strand, counting down.
GAAACACATTTCCTTAGCAAGCCATCAGCACAGGTTCTGTAAAGTGTGGGGTCATCCCAGATGAATTTCCTTGCTTCATGAAGGAACCTCTTCTTCTCTTGTCCTCCCTTGAACACTGGCAATACCTGTGATGCACGGAAGTTAGCAATGTCAGCAAACCAAGGTTCCTCATCGTTATCACGATGAGACAAAGCAAAGACATGTTCATCAATAAAAGCATCAGAAATTGCGGTCTCCGCAATTTTTTCGCAATTGTGCTGCAATCGAGACAGGTGATCTGCGACCACATTTTCACAACCTTTCTTGTCTCGAATGTCCAAATCAAATTCCTGCAGCAATAACACCCATCTAATCAATCTAGGCTTAGCATCAGCCTTCCTCATAAGATATTTCAAGGCAGAATGGTCAGTGTATACAATTGTCCTAGTGCCTACAATATAGTTTCTAAATTTTTCACAAGCAAATACTACAGCAAGCATCTCTTTCTCTGTAGTTGTATAATTACATTGAGCCTCATTCAAGGTCTTACTAGCATAATAGACAGGGTGTGTCAGCTTGTCAATCTTCTGTCCTAACATGACTCCTACAGCATAGTCACTGGCATCACATAGCATCTCAAATGGGAGATCCCAATTTGGTCCGACTATGATAGGTGCTGTGACTAGTGCCTCTTTAAGGGTTTTCCAAGCTACTACACATTCCTTAGAGAAGATAAATGGCCTATTTAGCTCTAGAAGCTCGCACAGAGGCTTGGCTATCTTAGAAAAGTCCTTGATGAACCTTCTGTAAAAACCAGCATGCCATAAGAAGCTTCTAATGGCTTTGACATTTTGTGGCTCTACCAACTTCTCTATGATCTCAATCTTTGCCCTATCGACTTCTACACCTGCCCTTGACACTCTATGTCCTAAGACAATCCCCTCATCTACCATAAAATGGCATTTTTCCCAATTTAGGACTAGGTTGGTCTCTTCACACCTAACCAGGACTTGTCCTAGGTTTTCTAGACAGGTTTTAAATGAATCCCCAAAGACTGAGAAGTCATCCATGAATATTTCTATCATGGACTCATCCAACTCAGAGAAGATTGCCATCATGCACCTTTGGAAAGTTGCCGGTGCATTGCATAAGCCAAAAGGCATTCTGCGGAAGGCAAACGTTCCAAAAGGGCAAGTGAAGGTGGTCTTCTCTTGATCCTTAGGGTCTATAGTTATTTGATTATAGCCAGAGTACCCATCTAAAAAACAATAGTAGGCTCTACCAGCTATTCTGTCTAGCATCTGGTCAATAAACGGTATAGGGAAATGGTCTTTTTTAGTTTCTTTATTTAACTTTCTGTAATCCATACACACTCTCCACCCTGTGACAGTCCTTGTTGGAATCAGTTCGTTGTTCTCATTGACTACCACAGTTATCCCCCCCTTCTTAGGTACACATTGGATGGGGCTCACCCACTGGCTACTAGCTATGGGGAAAATCACTCCTGCATCTAACCATTTGATTATTTCCTTTTTCACTACCTCTTTCATAGAGGGGTTTAACCTACGCTGGTGATCTACCCTAGGTGTGTGCTCTTCCTCTAGTATAATTTTGTGCATGCAATAAGAAGGGCTAATGCCTCGAATATCAGCAATAGTCCATGCTATAGCCTTCCTATGTTGCTTAAGCAGTAAAATTAATTCACCCTCATGTTGTTCACTTAGTTTAGAAGAAATAATTACTGGCAGTGTATCATTATTTCCTAAATATGCATATTTGAGGTGAGTGGGTAGTGGTTTTAGTTCTAAAACAGGTGGATGCTCAATGGAGGGCTTCAAAGGATTTACAGTTCTATCAGTTAAATCTATATTCATACATACATGCTGTGGTTTATCTACAGGCATATCCATTATGTCAGATACATTTAAATCAGCTACATCTAATCCTACATATTCATTAGCATGCTTGGTTAATAATACATGCTCTAATTGTTCTTCCATCAGTGAGTCAACAATATCCATGCTAGCACAGGATTCAAGGTCAGAGGGATACCTTAAAGCTTTATATACACTAAACTTTACCTCTTCATCATGAACCCTCATAGTAAGCTCACCTTTTTGAACATCTATTAGTGCCCTACCTGTGGCTAGAAATGGTCTACCTAGCAGGATGGGGACCTCCTTGTCTGCCTCATAGTCCAGGACAATGAAATCTGCAAGGAAAATAAATTTGTCAACTTTCACTAGAATATCCTCAATCTTACCTTCAGGGTATGCGATGGATCTGTCTGCTAGTTGTAAAGTGACTGTGGTTGGACGTGCTTCTCCCATTCCCAACTGGCGGAATAGGGACAGGGGCATGAGATTTATGCTGGCGCCCAGGTCATAAAGCGCTCTGCCCACGTGCTTGCCTCCAAGTTCTACAGGTAAGGTGAAGGAACCAGGATCCTTCTCCTTCTTGGGCAGCTTGTTTTGGAGGATGGCACTGCACTCCTCGGTGAGGTTTACTGTTTCAAACTCACCAATTATTTTTTTGTTAGTAATAATGTCCTTCAAAAACTTTACATAAGAAGGCATAGACTGCAAAACCTCTACAAAAGGAATGTTAACATGCACTTGCTTAAGTATTTCTAAGAATTTATTAAAATGAACTTCCTGTTCCTACTTCTTCTTAAGCCTTCGAGGATAAGGAGGTGGTGGCACATATGCAGGCACGTCAGGTCGCCTTAGGATAGGCGGAGGCCTTGGAATTTCTTCTACCTCCTCAATAATTGGTTCTAGCCTGACTCCTGATGTGCTAGTTGGTGGTGGACCTTGGTTTGGCAGAGACTCCAGTGGAGCACTAGACTCAGTGTTCTCTACTCTCTTTGGTGTGTCCTTTGTGTTGCTCACCAATGGTCTTCCACTCCTAAGTTCAATTGCTTGAACTTGCTCTTTGCCATCTCTCCTTGGTACCTCGGTGTCAGCAGGGAGTCTACCTTGGGGCCTACTTTTAAGTTCAGTGGCTAATTGGCCTATTTGGTTTTCCAGGCTCCTAAGAGTAGCTTGTTGGCTTTGAAGAGTAGCATCATTCTTAGCTATGTATTCCTTGAGTAGGTTTTCTACAGAAGATCCTACAAGTTGATTGTATGGTTTTTGGTACATTGACTGGTTATGTTGAGGAGTGAAACCAGGTGTTCCACTCGGCCTTGGTTGGTTAGAATTTTGGTTAGCGTTTTGTTGGCCACCCCATGACAGGTTAGGGTGGTTTCTCCAACCAGGGTTATAGGTGTTGGAGTAGGGGTTATTCCTAGGCTGCTGCTGGCTTCCAATGTAGCAGACTGAGGATGGATTCCCAGGGCAGTATTCATATGGGTGCCCTTCCCCACAGAATCCACAGACAAGTGCCTCGCCTTGACTTGGTTGGGTGCCCATTGACATGGCTGTGGCGGTATTGGCACTGGTTTGGAGGTTGGCCTGAGCCATTTGCTTAACTAGGTTGGTCAGGGCGTTTATTTGGGTGCTCATTGCACTTAGAGCATCCTTGTCTTGAGCCCTAGTTGGCTCTACTGGATCGTCTGACCACCTACAGTGAGATGCTGAGATCTTCTCCAAGATCTCATAGGCCTCGTTGTAACTCTTGGACAACATGGAACCACCAGCAGATGAATTTAGAACTTGTCTGGTGCTGGGGTTGCATCCTTTAAAGAAGACTTCTATTTGGATACACCATGGGATGCCATGGTGGGGACATTTAATGAGAAGGTCTTTGAATCTTGTCCAAGCTTCGTGAAGGGACTCACTTGGAGCTTGTTTGAATTTTATGATATCATCACGAAAGGTAGAATTCCTATCTGGTGGGAAATATTTGACTAGGAATTTCTCTGCTAAGTCTGTCCAATTGAGGACAGATCCTGAGGGTAAAGAATTTAACCATGTTTTGGCTTTGTCCCTTAAAGAGTAAGGGAAAAGATATAGCCTCAGGGCTTCTTGGGAAACTCCAGGGATTAGGAATGTGTCACTAACTCCTAAGAAGTTCCTAAGGTGGTTATGGGGGTCCTCATTTTCTATTCCAAAGAATTGTCCCACAGTGGACAACATTTGGAACATCACTGGCTTTAACTCGAATGAGTTGGCAGTGATTTCAGGACGGATTATGCTGGGGTTCAGCTCCCCAGGCATAGGTACTAAATATGAAAGGATGGCGCTATCCTTGTCATTCGCTATTTCAATGGGATTGCGAGTGACAGGCACCAGGTTTTGATTTACTCCAGCCATTTCTTCTTGAAGTAATTGCGGAGGACTTATAGTTTCCGCAATGATTGGAGGTAAAAGGGTTTGTTTAAAGAGACGTTTCTTGGCTCTATTTCTAGCTTTAAATAATCTCTCAGGCTCAGGATTGAACTCTAGATCACTAGATGGAGTCTCATTCATAAACTACCCTAAATGGTACCTGAAAAAGAAATGAAGATGGATCAAATTCAATGAAAAATAACTTGATGTTTCAAACTTAACAAACTTCGTTTTCACTTAAAATAAGTCCCCGGCAGCGGCGCCAAAAACTTGTTGCGTGCTCAATGTGTAAAGATAAATATGCAAAAGGGTAGAGAGAGCACTTAGAACATGCAAGCATACATGGTCTCACAGCAAGTAGTAAGTATATTTCATTCGTTTTTTCCACAGAGACTCATTTTTAGCTATTCGCGAAGTGTATTTGTTAAGAAAGATGGGGTGGATTTGATGGGGTAAAATTGGTTTTTAATTATCTAAGTTTTGCTGAATGTGTAAAGGAATATAACATAAACAAATGCAAGTTGAAATTAGACTCAAAAGACAAGAGATGGAATTAATAAACGAAGAAGAAAACAGCTAAACAGAATGATAAAACAACAGAATTGCGAGGACCGCAATGTTACCGCAATTAAATAACAGCGAAAGTGTGTAAATGGGTGAATTAAGGGCTACTAATGACTATCCTATAGGCATTTTATTACGATTCTCAAGCCTTGGATCAACTCTCTATACATCAAACTCACTCCATCTCAAGTATCGTCCGATTCCATGCATTAGAGTCTTAAGTTTACTCGACTTCAAAGTAAGGTCTTAAGCATCTTGTTAAAACAGGAGTGTTTAGTTTGTACTAGGGAAACGCCTATTCCTAGGCCGTTTCCTGATTACCATGAAAGGCTAGCATGATTATATGACTCTGAACTCTTAGTCCTTCCAGAGGTTAGGAGTTCTTTGGACAAAATGGATGGCCAATCGAAATTGCCCGTAGGATGAAGCTTACATACAATCAATGATTCGAGAGCTATCCTACATACTTGATGCACGTTTTTTTAGCCTATAGTTCTGTCATTAGCATGCCCCTAAGTGACTTAGCTACTCATGGAAATATAGAGAATGGAAATGTAAGATAAAACAGACATGCTTAGAAGGGAAATGTGCTTAGAACAGCAAGACAAAACCGTAGCAGCAGAAAGTGGAAACTGTGAAATGCAGAAATGTACTTTGATTACTATGAATGTTTGAACGACAAAGGGAAACTTAGAAGCAGAAATTCAGAGACAGACAACAACGAACTGGAGTAACTAAAACACTAAGCTAAGAACAACAATGATCAAAACTGGAAATAAGAAGAAGAACGACAGAAAACAGTAAAAGGGTGCTGAAAAGCTTCGTTGCAGTCGCCTCGAATGAAGGGGATGAAAGGTCAGCCTTGCTTGGATGAATCCAATCGAGAGAGAAGAAGAATCTTCTCTCCTTCCTATCAGATTATCGATTCCAACAGCTGAGACTCTCACTCCAACAAACGGCAAAGGAAAACAGAGAGAAATGATGGACTGCGAGAGGACTTCTGCGCTTCGGATGATGATCAAACCTCCGACTTTGGCCCCCTTTTATAGTAGTTTGCAGGTGCGTTTGGGCCAAGGAGAACCATCAATCTTCAACGTCATATATCAGAATGGATGGAGGAGAAAGAATGAATCCCTGAAATTACGGAAATTAACAGAAAAGGATCAGTCAACTTACGGTTTTCACTTGAATAATTGCGGCCTCGGCAATGTTTTCGCAATGCTGTCGCAATGCAGTGTTTTTCATTCTTTTCCTTCGGTTTTCAACCCTTTTCTTTCCTATTGTAAAAAGGTCCTAATTTAGCTACCTTCTTCTCATTCTCATATTTAAGCATAGGTCTAGGCTAAATGCTATCAAAAACACCTAAAAGTGCACATCTTCTTAAGCTAAATGGGTCCTAAATAAGTCACTTTCAGAGACTTAACACACGTCCAACCACTGTCACTTTACAACTAGCAGACAGATCCATTGCATACCCTGAAGGTAAGATTGAGGATATTCTAGTGAAAGTTGACAAATTTATTTTCCTTGCAGATTTCATTATCTTGGATTATGAAGCAGACAAGGAGGTCCCCATCCTGTTAGGCAGACCATTTCTAGCCACAGGTAGGGCACTGATAGACGTCCAAAAAGGTGAGCTCACTATGAGGGTTCACGATGAAGAGGTGAAATTTAGTGTGTATAAAGCTTTGAGGTACCCCTCTAACCTTGAATCCTGTGCTAGCATGGACGTTGTAGATTCTTTGATGGAAGAACAATTGGAGCATGTATTATTAACCAAGCATGCTAATGAATATGTAGGATTAGAATTAACTGACTTAAACATAGCTGAGATAATGGACATATCTGTAAATAACCCTCAGCGTGTTTGTCTGAATATTGACTTAACTGATAGAGCCGTAAATCCTTTAAAGCCATCCATTGAGCATCCACCTGTATTAGAATTAAAACCTCTCCCCACTCACCTCAAGTATGCATATTTAGGGAATAATGAGACCTTGCCTGTAATTATTTCTTCTAAGCTAAGCGAACAGCATGAGGTTGAATTAATATTACTACTTAAGCAACATAGGAAGGCTATTGCATGGACTATTGCTGATATTAGAGGCATTAGCCCTTCCTATTGCATGCATAAGATTATACTAGAGGAAGAGCACACACCTAGAGTAGATCATCAACGTAGGCTGAATCCCTCTATGAAAGAGGTAGTTAAGAAAGAAATAATAAAATGGTTAGATGCTGGTGTGATCTTCCCCATAGCTAGTAGTCAGTGGGTGAGCCCTATACAATGTGTACCTAAAAAGGGTGGGATGACTGTGGTAGTCAATGAGAACAATGAACTGATTCCAACTAGGACTGTCACAGGATGGAGAGTTTGCATGGATTATAGGAAGCTAAATAAAGAGACCAAAAAAGACCATTTCCCTCTACCATTTATTGACCAAATGTTAGACAGAATAGCTGGTAGAGCCTACTACTGTTTCTTAGACGGTTATTCAGGTTATAACCAGATCACTATAGACCCTAAGGATCAAGAGAAGACCACCTTCACTTGCCCTTTTGGAACTTTTGCCTTTCGCAAAATGCCTTTTGGCTTATGCAATGCACCGACAACTTTCCAAAGGTGCATGTTGGCAATCTTCTCTGATTTGGATGAGTCCATGATAGAGATATTCATGGATGATTTCTCAGTCTTTGGGGATTCCTTTACAAACTGTCTAGAGAATTTAGGACAAGTCTTGGCTAGGTGTGAGGAGACCAACCTAGTCCTTAATTGGGAGAAGTGTCACTTCATGGTAGATGAGGGGATTGTCTTAGGTCATAGAGTGTCAAGGGCAGGTGTAGAAGTTGACAGGGCAAAGATAGAGATCATAGAGAAGTTGGTAGAGCCTCAGAATGTCAAGGCCATTAGAAGTTTCTTAGGGCATGCTGGCTTCTACAAAAGGTTCATTAAGGACTTTTCTAAGATAGCCAAGCCTCTGTGTGAGCTTCTAGAGCTAAATAGGCCATTCGTCTTCTCTAAGGAATGTTTAGTAGCTTGGCAAACCCTTAAGAAAGCACTGGTCACAACACCTATTATGGTAGGGCCAGATTGAGATCTCCCATTTGAGATGCTATGTGATGCTAGTGACTATGCTGTAGGGGTTATGTTAGGACAGAAGATTGACAAGTTAACACACCCTGTCTATTATGCTAGCAAGACACTGAATGAGGCTCAATGTAATTATACAACTACTGAAAAAGAGATGCTTGCTGTAGTGTTTGCTTGTGAGAAATTTAGAAACTATATTGTAGGCACTAGGACAATTGTGTACACTGACCATTCTGCCTTGAAGTATCTCATGAGGAAGGCTGATGCTAAGCCTAGGTTGATTAGGTGGGTGTTATTGCTGCAGGAATTTGATCTGGACATTCGAGACAAGAAAGGATGTGAAAATGTGGTTGCGGATCACCTTTCTCGAATGCAGCACAATTGCGAAAAAATTGCGGAACCCGCAATTTCTGATGCTTTTATTGATGAACATGTCTTTGTATTGACTCATCGTGATAACGATGAGGAACCTTGGTTCGCTGACATTGCTAACTTCCTTGCATCACAGGTATTACCAGTTTTTAAGGGAGGACAAGAGAAGAAGAGGTTCCTTCATGAGGCAAGGAAATTCATATGGGATGATCCCACACTTTACAAGACATGCGCTGACGGCTTGCTAAGGAAGTGTGTTTCAGCTGCTGAGGCGAAGTCTGTGCTGCAGCACTGTCACACAGCTCCTTATGGTGGACACTTTGGTGGCCAAAGAACAGCTGCAAAGGTATTTCAGAGTGGCTACTATTGGCCAACGATCTTCAAGGATGCCCACAACTATGCCCACAGCTGTGATGAGTGCCAAAGAACAGGTAACCTCAGTCGCAAGGATGAGATGCCTCTCACCTACATCTTAGAGTTAGAGCTCTTTGATGTATGGGGCATTGACTTCATGGGACCATTTCCCCCATCCTCAGGTAACCTTTACATTTTGGTGGCAGTAGATTACGTATCCAAGTGGGTAGAGGCCATAGCATGTCCTAATAATGATGCTAAAACAGTCATAAAATTCTTGCATAGGCACATTTTTACTAGGTTTGGGACACCTCGTGCTGTCATTAGTGATGAGGGGACACATTTCATTAATAAGGCTATGGAGAGAGTGTTGGCTAAGTATAACATTAGACATAGAGTAGCCACTCCTTATCACTCACACTCGAATGGTCAGGCTGAAATTTCAAATAGGGAGATTAAGAACATCCTAGAGAAAGTGGTTAAACCTAATAGAAATGACTGGTCATTTAAACTCGAGGATGCACTTTGGGCATATAGAACTGCATATAAGACACCCCTAGGTATGTCTCCTTACAGACTTGTATATGGTAAAGCTTGTCATCTTCCATTTGAGTTTAAAATTAAGGCATTTTGGGCACTAAAAGAGTTGAATTATTGCGTGAGGGATGCGGGAACGTTGCGGTCTCTGCAATTACATGAGCTTGATGAGCTTAGACAAATGTCTTATGAAAATGCCAAAATGTATAAGAAAAAGACCAAGATTTGGCACGATAGTAGACTTAGGATCAAGGACTTTAAGAAAGGCCAACTTGTTTTATTATTTAACTCACGATTGAGGTTGTTTCCAGGCAAATTAAAGTCCAGATGGTCAGGTCCTTTCATGATTACTAATGTGTTTGTTCATGGTGCTATTGAGATAAAGAACTTGCAGCAAGGTCAACCATTCATGGTTAATGGTGCAAGGTTGAAGCACTACTATGAGGAAGGAGATGTGAAGACTCTCTCGGCCTTCCTCTTGACTGAAGCGTGAACTTAAGGACGAGAGAGGACGAGTGATTACTGTGCTCGTCAATATGAGGCTCATGCCTTAGTTTATTTTTTGCGATTTTCCGGTTATCGTTTGTGTGTTTTGTTGTATGATTTTAATTACGTATTTGATGTTGATTTTATTTCTTTTTGTAGGGAATCAATAGAGGGAATCAAGGAGAGTAAATCCAGCTTTAAAAATCAAGAAAATATTGGGCCAAATAAAAGATACGGATGAGCAAAGATCGACATTTAAATGAAAAAATCTCCAACGGTCACTAAAATTGCGCTGGATTTGCAGGATCCGCAAAAATATAGCCGTTGGGATTTATCCGTTTTCTTTATATCCGTTAGAAGGCGCGTTGATCTGTACGATTCTCCCATTCTCTGAACTCCAAGAAAGCTTCGATTCTCTTCATCTTTGATTCTTCTCTCCAAATCTCCAAGATTCAACAATGGTGCTAACAAGGGCCGAACGATCTGCGTCCAAGAAAAGGGCCGATGACGCTGAAACGGCTGCGAGAGAAGCACTGCTTGCCTTGGCTGATGCTGAGGCTGCGCGTACCGAACGCCTGACGAAACTGCCTGTCCGCAAAAAGAAGTGGAAGGTAGTTACGGAGATACCTGCTGGACCTTCTGAACAAGCAGGCACACCCAAGAAGCGACGATGGAGTATGGCGGTGGCTGAGGAAGAAATCAAGAACAAGACTCCCTCTGTGGAGAGTCAAGAACAAAGCCAGCCATCCCACGAGTCAGCCGAGCGCAGCCTTTCACCAGCCCCACCAGCACAGAGCCCTGAGCTCTCCTCATTACCGCCAGCGCAGAGCCCTGAGCAGCCGTCTTCACCATAGAGTTCTGCACAGACACCTACAGCAGAGCAAGGAACCACGCCGTCGCACACTTCCCCACGGCCTGACCCTGAATTCCCATATGGGGAGTACCAAGAATCAACTCAGGGCAGTGGGGAAGGTGAGGAAGAGGAGGTTTTCTCTCCTATGAGGGAAGCTAGCCCGGAGAGTCTTGCACAGAAGGATGACTCAATGGAAGAGACGCTGGGGGCGTGCCTCCAGCAGATCACCATCGAGGCAAAGCTCAAGAAGAAGAAGAAGGCCAAGATTCTCAAGGCCAAGCGGTCCAAGAAGCTGAAAAAGAAGAACGCCAAGAGGGCGCCTTCATCAGAAAAGAAGAGCGCCGAGCGATCGCTCAAAAGACTCAAGGTTGAGGCTGCGGAGTCAGCCAAACCAGCAGACAAAGGGAAGGCCAAGCTTTACCCTGAAGATGAGCCTCAGTCAGTGAGGTATGTGTCCTCTGACGCTGAGTCCAGGGGTATTGAGCTGAGAAAGAGGGAGTTGCTGTATGAGAAAGGCTTCCTCGACAGACCTGCTGACCTGCCGCAATTCTTGCGCGCAGGCATTGTGAATCACAGCTGGGAGGAGTTGTGCAGGCCACCCAATCCGGCTTACACGAGTATGGTATACGACTTCTACGCCAACCTGCGAAACTCTGAGGAGGGGCTGTCTGTGGTCAGAGGGATAGAAGTGGACTTCTCAGCAAAGGCCATCAACGAAGCCTATGGTCTGAAGGGCCAAAAACATACAGATTATGCACGGATTGTTGATGAGCCTACTGAGGCAGTCCTGGAAGAGGCCATTCGCACCATTGGCCAGCCTGAAGCTTCCTGGACCGTGTCACGCAATGGGAGGCACACTCTCATGAGTGCCAACCTCACAGCTAAGGCAGCTGTTTGGTTTTCCTTCGTGAGAAGGAAACTGTCTCCAGTGACTCATGAGACCACGATCAACCAGAGCAGATCGCTGCTGGTATATGCGATAATGAGAGGTCTCACGATCAACGTGGGAGAAGTCATTGCTGCTGCCATTGCTGAGTGCGCTAAGAAAGGGAAGGGACCATTGTTTTTCCCTAATACCATAACTAAACTCTGTTTGCTTGCAGGGGTTCCCATTGAGCGAATGGAGCAGCAGATGGCTTACACGGGCCAATTGGAGCTGCCTGTTGGCTTAAGGCTGAAGAGGAAGGGGAATATGGAGTTCGAACTGGATAGGTTGGCTGCTGATCAGTCACTGTCCATGGCTTGCATGATGGATATGCAGAAGAGGATGGCTCAATGGGCCACTTACGCGCAGGCACGGGACAAGGAGGTTGCAGACCAACTTGGGTGCACCTTCCCTGACTTCCCCACGAATCTCCTGCAGCCATGGGTGCCTCCACGACCACGACAACCTGATGAGGATGAAGACATTTGAGTGCTGGTTTGAATTGCACTGAAGGGAGTATTGCTGTTCCCTTAGAAAAAAAACAAAATCTGCTTTCTGATAGACCATGTGAATTATTCTGTTTTTAGTACAATTTTGATCTGTTTTAGTTGCTTAGTTTTATGTTTTTAAATTGCTTAGTATAGCCTGCTGCTAGCTGATTAGGTAGGATAGTTTAGGTTTCTTTTTGTTGAACTTGAACGACTGGATAAAGCATGCTTAGGGGCCTTAGTAACTGATATATCTGCCCTGACTTGATTCCGAAATAATTGCGGTACCCGCAATTTTTATTACTGAAAGCATGTTTTGGACTGTCTGCTTAGCTAGGCTGTGATCTGTTTAAATTCTATCTTTTGCTGCTATCATGACTACCTTATATAGCTTATCTAAATGCATGCTGGATGAGTGTCATAGGACACCCTTTGATAGTTTAAATTAACCTCTAAATAGCTCAGCATGCATAGCTGTAAGTCCTTGCCTGTCTGTTTCTCAAATTCCTGCTGCTGTGATATTTTCTTTTAGAATGTTCTGTCTATGCCTAGGGCTTTTAGATTCTCTTTGTTTTACCTTAGACTAGATGCTTCTAGATAGTTTGGGGGTGTGCAACCTCAGACACTCATTGGGGACAATGAATAGTTGAAGTTTGGGGGAGGCCATCCTAGGCCTAGGAACATTCCTCTCTCCCTTAAAACATAAGCATTCTTCTTCTCCTTGACAAAAATAATGAACTGAAAAAAAAATAAATGAAAAATAGAATAAGGAGGGGAGTCTCTCTTAGGTTGCTGAGTAATCAGTGCCAAGTGTGTAACCCACAAGTGGCATTGCATCAAAAGGCAACCAAAGGAAAGGCTCCACCTGAGAAAGGAAAAAAGCAAAAAGTAGGGAGGAAGAATGTATACCTAGGAGTTGCAACTTTGTGGCTTAGATGTCCTATTTAAAAAGAACTCTGATCCTCAATGAGCTAAGCACAAAGTTGTAGCTTGTAGGGTTGTTTAGGGAGATGAGTGTATATCCAATGTAGTGATGCCAGGGTTTAGGTTGTTCTCTAAAAGTACTACTGTTACCATTAATACTAAGACTGGCATGACTCTAAGGAATCCTAGGTAGCTCATAAATATAAACTAGAAGCATGTACTGAGTCTGGGGTAAAGCTAGGTAGAATTTGAAACCTTAGGGATAGTGGCATGATATGATAAAAGCAGGTAGATCAGTTGTAGGGAGTTAATAAAAGCAGTAGGAGTTTTAGGCATGCGAAATCAGAAGAAGCTAGATGAGAGGGTAGTTTTAAGCTTAGAAGTATGTCACAGGACAGCACTGCTATAGATGAGAATATAGGGGAGTCAGTAAGTGGTTAAAGAAGAAGAAACAGCAGCCTAGGAAAGTCCTTAGATTGCTCGAGGACAAGCAAAACCTTAAGTTTGGGGGTGTGTTACGTCTCCAAAAGTGACCCTTTTAGGACTTAATTAGCTTAGAAAGATGTTCACTCTTAGGTGTTTTTGATAGCATTTAGCCTAAACCTATGCTTAAATATGAGAATTAGAAGAAGGTAGCTAAATTAGGACTTATGTACAATAGGAAAGAAAAGGGTTGAAAACCGAAGGAAAAGAATGAAAAAACTGCATTGAGACAGCATTGCGAAAACATTGCGGACACCGCAATGTTTCAAGTGAAAACCGTAAGTTGACTGATCTTTTTCTGTTAATTTCCGTTATTTCAGGGATTCGTTCTTTCTCCTCCATCCATTCTGAAGTACGACGTTGAAGATTGATGGTTCTCCTTGGCCCACATGCACCTGCAGATTACTATAAATAGGTGTCAAAGTCGAGGGTTCAAGCATCATCCGAAAGCGTAGAAGTCTTCTCGCAGTCCAACTTTTCTCCTGTTTTCCTTTGCCGTCTGCTGGTTTGCGAAGCTCAGCTGTTGGAATCGATAATCTGATAGGAAGGAGAGGAGATTCTTCTTCTCTCCCGATTGGATTCATCCAAGCAAGGCTGACCTTTCTCATCCTTCATTCGAGGCGTTTGCGACGAGACATTCAAGCTTGTTTTACTGCTTTCTGCTCTTCATTTCCATTTTCCAGCTTTGTCTCGTTGTTGTTTCTTTTCTAGTAGCTAGATTAGACTATTTCGTTGTGTTCTGTCTTGCTGTGATTTACTTTAAAGCTTTCATTTGTTGAGTCAAACAATCAAGTAATCAAATCTCAATTCTTCATTTCACAGTTTCTTGCCTTTACATTCTACTGCTTTCCCTTACTCTTTTGTCTTTAAATTCCTTCTAAGCATGTCTACTTCTTTTCTTACTTCTGTTCTGTTTACATCCATGAGTAGCTAAATCACTTAGGGGCATGCTAATGACAACACTTTAGGCTAAAAAACGTGAACCAAGCATGTAGGATAGCTCTCGAAGCATTGATTGTATGTAAGCTTCATCCCACGGGCAATTTCGATTGGCCATCCATTTTTTCCAAAGAACTCCTAACCTCTGGAAGGAGTAAGAGTTCAGAGTCATACTATCATGCTAGCCTTTCAAGGTAACCAGGAAACGACCTAGGAATAGGCGTTTCCCTAGTACAAACCATATTTTTCTGCCTTAACAAGATGCTTAAGACCTTACTTGGACATGAGTAAACTAAAGAATCTAATGCATGAAATCGGAAGATACATGAGAATGAGATAGTTTGATGCATAGAGAGTTGATCCAATGCTTGAGAATCGTGAGAAAAAGCCTATAGGATAGTCGTTAGTAGCCCTTAATTCATCACTTTACACACTTTCGCTGTTATTTAAATTGCGGTAGAATTGCTGTTTCCGCAATTCTGCTAAGTTACAATTCTGTCTAGCTGTTTTTGTCTTCATTTATTAATCTCGTCTCTTCTCATTTGAGTTTAGCTTTGACTTGCACTTGTTTATGTTGCTACCCTCTTCGTATTCAGTAGGAAATAGACAATTAAAAACCAATTCTACCCCATCAAATCCACCCCTTCTTTCTTAACTTTACACTTCATGAATAGCTTATAATAAATCTCTGTGGGAAAACGAATGAAATATACTTACTACTTGCTATAAGACCATGTATGCTTGCATGTTCTGAGTGTTCTCTCTACCTTATTGCTTATTTATTTTAACACATTGAGCACGCAACATGACCCTCAAACACTTTAGCCGTGAGAGCCTTTGTAAATGGATCAGCAATGTTGTCCTCAGAGGCTATTTGTTTCACAATAACGTCTCCTCGTTGGACGATCTCTCGAATGAGATGATATTTTCGCTCAATATGTTTCCCGCGTTTATGGCTCCTTGGCTCTTTTGAATTTGCAACTGCTCCACTGTTATCACAAAAGAGAGTGATAGGCTGATGCATATTTGGAACAACTTCCAAATCGTTCAAAAACTTTCTAAGCCACACAACTTCTTTTGCTGCTTCACAGGCAGCTACGTATTCTGCTTCCATAGTGGAGTCAGCAACATAACTTTGCTTGATACTCCGCCATACTACAGCTCCTTCATTCAGAGTGAACACTGATCCCGATGTTGATTTTCTCGAATCTTTATCCGACTGGAAATCAGAATCAGTGTATCCTGTAAGAATCAGATCCTTACCTTTATACACGAGCATGTAATCCCTCGTTCTCCTAAGATACTTGAGGATATTCTTAACGGTTGTCCAATGTATAAGTCCAGGATTGGACTGAAACCTGCTGACAACACCTACTGCATAGCATATGTCGGGTCGTGTACACAACATAGCATACATCAGACTTCCAACTGCCGATGCATAGGGAATGCGTCTCATATCCTCAACTTCTTGAGGTGTCTTAGGACATTGTTCCTTCGACAAGTGAATTCCATGCCTGAAGGGTAGCAAACCCCTCTTGGAATTCTGCATCTTATATCGAAACAACATCTTGTCAATATAGGATGCTTGAGACATGGCTAATGTTCTATTCTTGCGGTTCCGAACTATTTGGATCCCAAGAATATATTGAGCTTCTTCCAAATCTTTCATTTGGAATTGAGTTGCTAGCCATTTCTTGACGTCAGTCAGGCATCTTACATCATTCCCAATGAGTAAGATATCATCGACATATAACACGAGGAATGCTACAAATGTTTTGACAATCTTCTTGTAAACACAAGGTTCATCAATGTTTTGTTCAAAACCATAAGATTTGATCGCAGTATCAAACCTTATATTCCAGCATCTAGATGCTTGTTTCAACCCATAAATGGATCGTTTAAGCTTACAAACCTTTTGTTCTTGATGTTGTATTATAAACCCCTCTGGTTGAGACATATAGATACTCTCTTCAAGATTGCCATTCAGAAAGGCTGTCTTGACATCCATTTGCCAAATCTCATAGTCATAATATGTGGCAAT
The DNA here is from genome assembly GCA_028017165.1 of Herpetospermum pedunculosum. Classification (NCBI taxonomy): domain Eukaryota; kingdom Viridiplantae; phylum Streptophyta; class Magnoliopsida; order Cucurbitales; family Cucurbitaceae; genus Herpetospermum; species Herpetospermum pedunculosum. Next base: position 19,732,327 of record CM051527.1, on the reverse strand, counting down.
GGACAAGAGTATTCTAATTGATTTTAACATGACAACTGGAGAGAAGGTTTCATCATAGTCTACCCCCTCTCTCTAGGTATAACCCTTTGTCACTAATCGAGCTTTAAAGGTCTGTACCTTACCAGCTTGGTCTCGTTTTCTTTTGTAGATCCATTTACAACCAATAGGTTTTACCCCATCTGGTTGATCTACAAGTTCCCAGACCGAATTGAAGTACATCGACTCCATTTCGAGGTCCATGGCTTTGATCCACTGATCTTTGTCAACATCATTCATTGCCTGTTTATAGATCAATGGATCCTCTATTCCATCATCTGGTATGATGATTTGAGTTTCTACTAAACCCATGTAACGGTCAGGTTGTTGCACAACCCTCCCACTACGTCGAGGCACTCTCAACTCTTGAGATGGATGTGAGTAATCAGAAGTATTAGCTCCATCAACAACTCTTGTTGAGGGACCAATCTCATCAACAACTCTTGTTGATCTATCTGTAGCTTCTTTAGAAATTTCACGGAATACTAGTTTACTGCGAGGTTGATGATCTCTCATGTGATCTTCTTCGAGAAAAGTAACATTTGTCGATACAAATACTTTATTTTCTTCTGGATCAAAGAAAGTATCCAGCTTTCGATTCTTTTGGGTAGCCTATGAATAAACATACTTTTGAACGACGTTCCAATTTCTTAGGGTTTTGCACCAACACATGTGCCGGGCATCCCCAGATCCTGAAGTGACGTAAACTAGTTTTACGCCCTCTCCATAACTCATAAGGTGTTCCAGTAACACTTTTAGAGGGAACATTGTTCAAAATGTAGGCAGCAGTCTCTACTGCATATCCTCAAAACGAATCAGGCAAATGAGCATAGCTCATCATTGATCGAACCATGTCTAACAAGGTTCTGTTTCTTCTCTCCGATACACCGTTTTGTTGTGGCGTACTAGGTGTAGAGAGTTGTGACTGAATTCCATGTTCTATCAAATAGTCATGGAATCTTAGGTCCATGTACTCTCCACCTCGATCTGATCGAAGTGTCTTAATTGTTTTACCTAATAAGTTCTCAACTTCTGCCTTATACTCCTTGAACTTTTCAAGAGCTTGGGACTTATGATGTATTATGTAAACATAACCGTACCTTGAATAGTCATCTATGAAACTGATGAAATATTCATATCCTCCTCGTGCTTTGACATTCATTGGTCCACAAAGGTCCGAATGCACGAGTTCTAAGGATTCTTTGGCTCTAAGACATTTTCCAGTAAAAGATCTTTTCGTCATTTTCCCCTCAAGACAAGACTCACATGCTGGTAAAGAGTTGTCTTCTAACTGACTTAGATGACCATTCTTAACCAATCTCTCAATCCTATTGAGATTAATGTGGCCAAGTCTTAAGTGCCAAAGATATGTACTTGAAGAAACTTTTTGCCTTTTGTTTCGCGTCTCAGCCGTTTTAAATATCTCGATATTTAAAATAGCTTTCGCTCTGGTCGGTTTTAACTTATATAAGTTGTTTTCTAGTTTTGCAGAACAAATAGGAATACCTCTTTTGGTAATGAACACTTCATTAATTTCAAAAGATACTTTATACAATTGTTCTAACAAACAAGAGATAGATACAAGATTCCTTTTCATTCCAGGAACAAGATACACATTATCTAATATAATGAATCTATCTCCAAAAAACAACTTTAAATCTCCCACTGATTTTGCTGAGACAACCTCTCCTGTTCCAACCCTGAGAGTTATCTCGCCTTCCGCAAGGGTTCTCCAGGACCTAGTTTCCTGAAAAGAAGAACAAATATGATTAGTGGCCCCTGAATCCAGTATCCAGGAAGAGTCATCACTCTCCACTAAACATGTTTCAACAACTAGTAAATCATATTTACCTTGTTTTGCCTTTTCAGCTTTCTTTTCTGCAAGGTACTTTGGGCAGTTTCTTTTCCAATGCCCATTCTCGTTGCAGTGGAAACATTTTCCTTTATCTGCAACTTGAGCCTTGCTTTTGCGGTCATTAGGAGTTTTGATTTTCCCCTTCCCTTTCTTTTTCATCGAAATACTCTTATTTTTAGAAGAAGAAGGGCCAGACTTCGTCCCAGAGGACGATCCTCTATATAACTTTTTAGTGGTAACAACATTTGCCTCCACTTCATGTCCCTTAGTTTTCAGGAGGGACTGATAAGTCTGAAGCTCATTCAGAAGAGTAGTCAAGTTATATTCAATTTTGTTCATCATCGCATTTGTGCGGAACTGTAGGAAGCTCTTCGGAAGAGACTCCAGAATAAAACTGACCTGACTCTTCTCATCTATGACAGCTCCATTTACTTCTGCCACATTGAAATGGACCATCATGTCTAGGACATGTTCTCTAACAGAGGTCCCTTCTCTCATGCGGCAGTTATAAACGTACTTGATGGCATCATGCCTAAGGGAGAAGGACGGTTGTCCAAACATCCTCTTCAGAGATTCCATAATCTCTTTGGCAGCACCCATACCATCGTGTTTCTTAGCCAATACATCAGATATGCTGGCCAGAATGTAGACGCGGGCTTTATCATTTGCCCTTGTCCATCTGTCATATGCATCCCGAACATTTCGGTTTGCATTTGTGTCGGGGTTTGGAGGACACTCCTCAGTTAAAACGAACCTTAGACCATCAATTACCAGTATTGTGTTTAAATTTGATTTCCACGTTGCGTAATTATCCCCGTTAAGTTTCTCAGAAGCTAGTAACTGTACAATTGAGTTGGACATGCTGAAAAATATAAACATATCGTATTTAGTGAAATTGCTATTACCCTTTTATATTATCCAATCAAGTTTTAGCAAAAGTAACAATGTACCCATCATTTATTCTTTATTGCAACGATACTACAAAGGTTTAGAGCAACATCCACCTAGGGGCAGTCTATCACTCCTCCTTTGAATTGAGACAATCTCAGCTAATCACTATTACCAGAATAACTCATATTCTAATAGATCTTTTAGCTATCGTTTACTTTGGTCAAGAAGTTACTAACACTTAGTAATTCTTGTAAGTGTGACCCTCCATTTTCAGACCTCAGAGATCGGAATCAACAAGCTCCCGAAGTTGGAAAGACAATGCTGAAAACGGACCTATGAGACCCTATCCATTTATGGAGTTCGCGGTGTTCCGAATCCCATGATACAACCCTCCTAAGGGGTGGTCGCTCCCAGGGCAGACTCGCAGGCGCATCATGGGAATCTCACGGTGCAACCTAATGGAGGAGACCGTAGGATGTGTTGACACACAACCTTCGCTCACTTACTATGAACGACTTCCCCTATTCACCTTGTTATTGACTCATGCAAATACTTTCCTACTGGAGGTCGCTCCCAGGGCGACTCGAAGCCGAGCATGAATCTCATGGTGTGAACTCTAAGGGACGTAGGAGCTGAAAACATTTTTCCTCCCACTGAAGTGTTCTAGACGGTTGGGTATGATTTTACTTAGGCATATATTTTGGCTAACAAAAACATATCCTAAGTCTAGGTAATCTTTCCGAGTATAACGTTTATACTGGATTTTAACCTATGATGTCTAGGTGATAAACCTTTTAAAACCTCACATCACTCACGCATGCTCATAAAACCGGGTTAACTAAACTCAAACGCCAGTTCGATGCCCAGGTAGGAGGTGTTCCGTAAACCGTCAACTTAAATACCCCCAGGCTGAGACAGCATCTTACCGGGTGAGTTTTTCTTGTAACCGAAGTTTTACAAGATATCGACCTATTTTAACTATTAAAACAGGAGATTGCTTGGTAGTTAACCCTAAATGAGCATGCATTTATCTTTGTTATAAGTTTTAATGTCTAATTCATTTTATAACACTTATAAAAAAAATAAACCTTATAACATACATCTAACATGCTTTTATATAACAATTATATAAAATCATTCCATGCAAAAATATAACAACTTATATGAAATCTCAAGGAATCCTAAACATGCATACTTATATTATAACACTTATAACATACTTTCAATGCATGTTTCATGCTTATCCTATGGTGGGATTTTAAATCTACATGGCATACAATATGCACACAAGATTATGTTTATTTAAACTATACATTCACAATGCATAAATAAATAAACCACACTAAAAATGGATTGGTTTTGGCATCCTAAACAAACATTTACCTAAATTATTACAATAATAAAATAGAAAAAAGTCTTGAACCGCCCCCGAACACTTCGAATCGGCTCGAACCGCTTGTAAGTTGTGGAATTGCACGAACCGCCGCCGAACCGAACCGCCACTTGACGCCTCTTCCAATTTTGATAAATTACATCCTAAAATGGACTCTAATGACTCTAGAAAAATACATACTCTTTGTAACACATTAAAGCCCATCACAAGGCAATTACAATAATTATTACAAATTGGAAGAGAAAAGGATGCCAAAAACCAAAAATTTCCATTTTAGCACACATACATTCATCACTTGAATTACTACCCACCAACTCTAAATTAACCAAAAAAGAGTACTTAAAGCATGCTCTGATACCATTTGAAAGAGTTTCGGCATGCATAGCGGAAGCATCGTTGGATCTAAGTACTCTTATTTTGTTAATTAAAAAAGAAAAAGCATGTAATTTGAAAATCAAAGACAATAATTTAGAAGTTACCTTTGAAGTTCAAATTCTTCTTGATTCCAAACTCGATCTTCGAACGTAACGGTCACGAACCACCACGAGAGTCTTCCCGACTATTCTCCGGCCTTAGAACGGGATTGGGGGATCCTTTGAGTGACTAATTTAAAAGAGAATTGAAGATGGAATTGGAGAGAAAAGTAGAGAAATTGTCTTTACAATTTCTCAAAGTTTATCAAAATTCCAAGAAGAAGTCAATCTAATTAACCCTTTGTATATATAGAAGACTACATGCAAAAACATGCAAAATTGAGTTAACAATAGGATACCATGTAGAATCCACTCAATTTAGTGGGATTAGTGGCTTGATGTGGGATGAACACTTAGCAAAAAAGTTTGACTCATAAAACCACCAACAAATGGTTTTTCCCACTAACTCAAGAATTGGATTTTTCCACTAACTTAATAATTGAATTTTTCCACTCACTTTAGTCATCAAAATGACTCTTGACTTTCAAGGTTTAGTGGAGTCAACATTTGACTTTTGAATTTCAAAGTTGTAGTCAATTATCTTAAAATTGACTTTTGACTAACTTTGATCAAATTAATTCAATTTAAAAATTAATTCAAATAATTAATTTTAAATCAAATTAAATTAATATTAAATAATTAATTAAACAATTTAATTAATTCAAATTTAATATCCAATAAATCCAACACTAATCCCGATCATTCCCGATATACATGATTATGAATCCATATTCATATTTTCGATAATTAAATCTTATTTAAATATCACCATCTCTCTCTATTGTTCAATTCGCAATTGAACGTTATGTCGTTAAATATATCACATATATTTAACGTTAATTCCCTAATTCGAATTCACTCGTCACACTGTTCTAAGGTTTAGTCCGATATGAGCTAGCAGGGGGACCTCATGGACCTACAGATCATGAGCTCCAACGATCCGAGATTAACTGATTAAACTCTTTAACCTAGTTAATCAACATTCGTTAACTACCAGGACATTCCACTATAGCCTAGTAGTTGCATTCTCCTCACTGTAGATATATTTATGTCCACTCGATATAACCATGATTAGTAAGTTGACCCTTCACAGGTTGTTCGTAATTTACGGTCGGGTCAAATATTTGTTTTACCCCCGTAATTACATCTTGCTCCTTAAGTCCCACTGATCCTCTAATGAACAATTGGTTTGTGATCCAATCACTAAACCGATTGGCATGTGATCTAATCACTATACCGAGTCCCTCTCGGGCCAATGAGAAGGTGGGGCCCCTTGTTCAAGACCTGGAGTCAGCACTTAAGGGAACAACCTATCTACTATCCCTAGAGACGGGTAGGAGTGAATTCCATCTTGCACCCTATGTCCCCAGCTATCTATTCGGTCTTACCCCTGAAATGGGAGGCTTATTGAGTCGGCGCTGTTGAGCCACCCTCACCCATGCAGATCTAAGGATAATCCCGAATAAACAGGAGTTCATAGTTAGCTCAGGATTAAGGTCAAGTTACCTAGGTCATCGTTTTGAAATAGTCAGTCTTTAAAACAGTAAACAGCGTTATAAAGCAAGAGTGACTTATTTCGCGGTCCGGTCTAATGCAAACTCTTTGCATAGGACGCCCCCATTCACATGTCTCCATATGAACGATTCAGGATCACATCGTTTGTACTAAATACAAAATGGGCCGCATCCAATAGTGTCCCCAGGATAAGGTATCCAGCCTTATCCGTATACTATAGACCGTTTTGACTATTTACTCGAACTTGATCCATTTTTATGTCTCCACATAAAGTTCAAGTACTCATGTTATAGCCATGGATCTTAGTTTATTGGATTTAGGGTTTTCTAAAATGATATAAGCAATTCACATATTCAATAATAACTTTATTGAATAAACCTCAATAACACTTTATTAGTAATAAAATATGTTTATCGTTTACAAACCACGAGTTTTAGGACATAAAACCCAACAGGAGTAAGAGTTCAGAGTCATACACTCATGCTAGCCTCTCAAGGTAGCCAGAAAACGACCTAGGAATAGGTGTTTTCCTAGTACAAATCACAACTTACTGTTTTAACAAGATGCTTAAGACCTTACTTGGACATGAGTAAACTAAAGAATCTAATGCATGAAATCGGAAGATACATGAGAATGAGTTAGTTTGATGCATAGTGAGTTGATCTAATGCTTGAGAATCGTGTGAAAAAGCCAATAGAGGAGTCATTAGTAGCCCTTGTTTCCACATTTTACACACTTTCGCTGTTAGTAACATTGCGGTATAATTGTTGTTCTCGCAATTCTTTTGGTTAAAAAATATGTTTTAGTTATTTTCCTCTTCGTTTATTAATCTCTTCTCTTTACGTTTGAGTTTATCATTGACTTGCACTTGTTTATGTTGCTACCCTTTACTTATTCCTTAGTAATTAGGCAATTTAAAACCAAATCTACCCCATCAAGTCCACCCATTCTTGCTTAACAATACACTTTGCGAGTAACTAAGAATAAATCTCTGTGGGAAAACGAATGAAAAAATACTTACTACTTGCTACAAGATCATGTATGCTTGCATGTTCTGAGTGCTCTCTTATTGCATATTTCTTTTAAACATTGAGCACGCAACAATGCACAAGATTCGGCTGGATAAGGGAGCAAAGCCATCCCGAGAGCTTCAGCGGAGACTGAACCCAGCAATGAAAGAGGTAGTGTTGTCTGAGATACACAAACTCGTGGATGCAGGTATTATCTTTCCCATTTCCGATAGCCAGTGGGTTAGCCCTATTCATGTTGTACCTAAAAAGACGGGCATAACTGTTGTTAGAAATGAGCGGGGTGAGTTAGTACCTAAGAGAGTGCAAAATGGGTGGAGGATGTGTATAGATTTTAGAAACCTGAATGATGTGACTAAGAAGGACCATTTTCCGATTCCCTTCATAGATCAAATGGTGGAGCGTTTAGCTGGGAAACCATACTTCTGTTTTCTAGATGGTTTTTCTGGGTTTTATCAAATTCCCATAGCCCAGGAAGACCAAGAAAAGACTACTTTTACCTGTCCATTCGGAACTTACGCATATAGGAGAATGCCCTTTGGGCTTTGTAATGCTCCAGGGACTTTTCAGCGATGCATGATGAGCATATTTACTGAATTCGTAGAAAAATGCATCGAAGTCTTTATGGATGATTTCACTGTGTATGGAAGTTCATTTGAGGATTGCCTGTTTAACTTGTCTAGAGTCATGGAAAGATGCATCGAAACTAATCTTGTTTTAAATTTTGAAAAATGTCATTTCATGGCCAGTCAGGGCATAGTATTGGGTCACGTTGTGTCGGCTAAGGGGATAGAGGTTGATAAAGCAAAAATTGATGTCATATCTGATTTACCTTACCCCACGAACCTTCGGGAAGTGCGTTCTTTTCTTGGTCACGCAGGTTTTTACCGCAGGTTCATTAAGGACTTCTCGAAGATAGTGACTCCGATGACAAGCTTGCTGAAAAAGGATGTCCCATTCTGCTTTGACAAGCAGTGCAAGCTCGCCTTCAACGTTCTGAAAAAGTGCTTGACCAACGCACCCATCATTCATCCACCGCAGTGGGGGACTCCCTTCTAGATCATGTGCGGCGCAAGCAATTATGCCGTGGGCGCTGTGTTGGGCCAGAGGATAGACAAGAAGAGCCATGTGATTTATTATGCCTCCAGGACGCTCAACTCCGCGCAAATCGGTTACACAACAACAGAGAAGGAGCTGCTTTCCATCGTTTTAGCTCTTGATAAATTTCGGCCATATATTCTCGGATCTAAAGTGATTGTTTTTTCTGATCATGCAGCAGTTCGATACTTGATGAACAAGAAGGACTCGAAGCCTAGACTGCTCAGATGGGTATTACTACTCCAGGAGTTCGACGTCTCGGTCCAGGACAGAAAAGGATCAGAAAATACCGTTGCTGACCACTTGAGCCACATTGTGCGTATTAAGGATGACATGCCTCTGAATGATGAGTTCCCTAATGAAGTTCTCTTCCAGGTAAGTGTGGAGACACCATGGTACGCCGACATTGTCAACTACTTGGTCACAGGTACGTTCCCATTCGACTTTTCGTACAACCAAAGAGCTAAGCTGAAATGCGAAGCTAAGAATTATGTTTGGGAAGAGCCCGTTTTATGGAAATTTTGCGCTGACCAAGTAATTAGAAAGTGTGTCCCTAAGTCTGAACATAGATCCATCCTTACATTTTGCCATGAATTTGCATGTGGGGGACACTTTGGGCAAAATAGGACTGCGAGAAAAATTTTAGATTGTGGGTTTTTCTGGCCATCACTGTTTAAGGACTGCTATGAATTTTGCAAATCTTGTGATCAGTGTCAGAGAAAAGGGTCCATCACTAGTAGGAATGAAATTCTTCAAAACCCCATTTTAACTTGTGAAATTTTTGAGGTTTGGGGTATGGACTTTATTTGACCCTTTCCCCCTTCATTTGGCTTTATTTATATTCTGTTGGCTGTGGACTACGTGTCTAAGTGGGTGGAGGCTAAGGCCACCAAAGTTGATACTGCTAATGTTGTTTCCAGTTTTGTCAAATCCAATATTTTTAGCAGGTATGGAGTTCCACGGGCCATCATAAGCGACCAAGGGAGCCACTTCTGCAACAAGACGATCCAGGCCTTGATGAGGAAGTACGGGGTAAATCACAAAATCTCTACCCCGTACCATCCTCAGACCATCGACCAAGCAGAAGTTTCCAATCGAGAGGTGAAAAGCATCCTCGAGAAAACAGTAAGTCCAGGAAGGAAGGATTGGAGTCTCAGGCTGGACGATGCTTTGTGGGCCTACCGTACGGCTTACAAAACCCCCATAGGGATGTCTCCCTACCGGATGGTTTTTGGTAAAGCCTGTCATCTCCCTGTGGAGATCGAGCACAAAGCTTACTGGGCCGTGAAGAAGTTTAACATGGACTTTGACATGGCGGGCGAAGAAAGACTCCTCAAATTGCAAGAGTTAGAGGAGCTTCGCCTAGATGCGTATGAGAACTCGAAGACCTACAAGGAAAAGACCAAAATGTTCCACGACAGACGAGTCGTCAGAAAACACTTCGATGTTTGTCAGAAGGTCCTCTTGTTCAACTCCCGCCTGAAGTTCATGCCAGGTAAACTTCGTTCCTGGTGGCTTGGTCCTTTCATTATAACTGATGTCCATCACTATGGTGCAGTCAAGATTCAGAGCCTAGATACTGAGAAGGAATACACGGTGAATGGCCAACGACTGAAGATCTTTCATGAGGGAATGTCAGAGGACTTCGACGACCATGCCTACTTGAAAGAGCCTGATTATGAGAAAGGATGAAATGAGTTTTGGTAAAGTCGAGCAATCGACTCTAAAAATTTGCGCTACTCGGAGGCACCCGAGCTTGAACTGTACATGCTTTTTGTTTACTTACCGTCTTTAGGATTAGCTTAGGTTCCTACTCTGATGTTGTGAATTTTTCAGGTGAAACAATGGCTCGTCCTTGCGGTTTATTTGCTCAGGTTAAAGCGCACTCTCCAACCCTCTAAGTCACAATTCAGGGAAGGTTTTCTTTCCTTTCATTTTGACTGTGCGTATTTGGTCCAATGAGGACATTGTCAATTTCTAAGTTGGGGGTGGTGGGTTGTGCCTTATAGTGACTGTCGAGCTTAGTTGTGGAATCCTGATTAGCTTGTTGAGTTATGGTGAAAGCATGCTAGTCCGATTATGAAATTCTGTGATGTACTGCTAAGGTCTTCGTATGTGTATTTGTCGTGAAATTCAGCATAATTGCATATGTTAAGGCCATTTTGAAATTTTTTTCAAGTTATTTCCCTGTTTAAGCTTCGCATTTTAGCACTCTATCTTGGATCTGTGGGTTTAGGGTAGCTCTGTTTGTTTTGAAATTCGTTGTCACCTCGAAAGGCAACCTTAGGATGGGCTAAGATTCGCTCTTGTTTGTAATCCATGCGCTCAAAATTTTAACACGATTTTTAGGCTAAAAAGAAAAATGAATGCAAGTTTATAAAAAGAAAATAATCTCCTGAGGCGTTCCTCCTTCTTGAGTTGCCTTAGTAGCCAGAGGCGGTCGTGAAACCCACGGTCGCCACTGCATGAAAAGGAAGCACAAAGAAGTGAACGTTAGTCCTTAAAAATGTGAATTTTGCCCGTAGTCAGATGCACTGTGCAATGAAATTGCAGGCAAGCTGAAACGAAAGTAAAATTGACATGTTAGGCGCTCATGGTGATCAAAGAAAAAGAGAGAAAAGATGCCTTGCGATATATTACTTGCTTGGACGATGAATAGCCCTTAGACTGTTCTGTTTAGCCATAAGTAGGGGAAAAGCGAAGTTTTAGGATAGATAGAGCTGTTCTAAGCCCGTTGAAATTTAAGATCGAGGAGCTAGGTCCGAAGCATAAATAGGGAAGCATCTTTAAATTTTTCGAATTGTTCTTAACCAATGCATGCATGCAGCTGCTTCTTTCGAACGCAAATGCCCTGTCGTTTCCAGTACTGAGAATTGAGTCCCTAGCATGCATACTCGTTTAATTTTGATTAATCAGAATTCCAACTTGCTCGAGGACTAGCAAGAATTAAGTTGGGGGTGTTTGATAGCTCCATTTCGGAGGTATAATTATGTCCCTAATTCACGATTATTATTGGCTTCATCTTGCTTTTATGTGATTATTGCAAATGTATGGCAGTGCTGCAACACTGACTTCGCCTCAGCAGCTGATACACACTTCCTCAGCAAACCATCTGCACAAGTCTTGTAAAGTGTAGGATCGTCCCAGATGAACTTCCTAGCTTCGTTTAGGAACCTCTTCTTTTCTTGCCCCCCTTTGAAAGTTGGTAGTACCTGCGAGGCAAGGAAGTTAGCAATGTCCGCAAACCAAGGTTCCTCATCGTTATCACGATGTGCCAATACAAAGACATGCTCATCAACAAAGGCATCAGAAATTGCTGGCTCACCAATTTTTTCGCAATTACTTCGCAGTCTAGATAAATGGTAAGCAACTACATTTTCGCATCCTTTTTTATCTCTAATGTCTAAGTCAAACTCTTGCCACAATAATACCCATCTAATCAACCTTGGCTTAGCATCAGCCTTCCTCATTAGATATTTTAGTGCAGAGTGATCAATGTACACAATTGTTCTAGTGCCTACAATGTAATTCATAAACTTTTCACAGGCAAACACTACAGCTAGCATTTTCTTCTCTGTGGTCGTGTAATTACATTGTGCTTCATTTAAAGTCTTACTTGCATAATATACAGGATGTGTTAATTTATCTATTTTTTGTCCTAGCATAACCCCTACAGCATAGTCACTAGCATCACACATCATTTCAAACGGTAAATCCCTTTTTGGACCTACTATAATTGGTGCTTTGACTAAGGCTTCCTTAAGTGTTGTCCATGCTAGGAAACATTCTTTTGAGAGGACAAATGGTTTGTTAAGCTCTAGAAGCTCGCACAAAGGTTTAGAGATTTTTGAGAAGTTTTTTTATGAATCTCCTATAGAAACCTGCATGACCTAGGAAACTTCTAATAGCTTTTACATTTTGAGGTTCCACTAGCTTCTCTATTATTTCTATTTTGACCCTATCGACCTCTACTCCTGCTCTAGATACTCTATGGCCTAGGACTATCCCTTCTTCCACCATAAAGTGGCATTTCTCCCAATTTAAGACTAGGTTGGTCTCCTCGCACCTAGTTAGGACTTGTCCTAAGTTTTCTAAGCCATTTTTAAAAGAATCACCAAAGACTGAGAAGTCATCCCTAAATATTTCTATCATGGACTCATCTAAGTCAGAGAAAATGGCCAACATGCACCTTTGGAATGTTGCTGGTGCATTGCATAAGCCAAATGACATTCTGCGAAAAGCAAATGTTCCAAAGGGACATGTGAAGGTTGTTTTCTCCTGGTCCACAGGGTCTATGGTAATTTGGTTATATCCAGAATAACCATCTAAAAAGCAGTAATAGGCTCGGCCAGCTATTCTATCTAACATCTGATCTATAAACGGTAAAGGAAAGTGATCTTTTTTTGTTTCTTTATTAAGTTTTCTGTAGTCCATACAGACTCTCCATCCTGTAACAGTTCTAGTTGGAATTAGTTCGTTATTCTCATTAACTATTACAGTCATTCCACCTTTCTTAGGCACACATTGGATCGGGCTCACCCATTGACTATTGGCTATGAGAAAAATTACACCTGCTTCTAACCATTTGATAATTTCTTTCTTTACTACCTCCTTCATGGAGGGGTTCAACCTACGTTGGTGATCTACCCTAGGTGTATGTTCCTCTTCCAACAATATTTTATGAATGCAATAGGAAGGACTAATACCTCATATATTAGCAATCGTCCATGCAATAGCTTTTTTATGTTGCTTAAGCAGCAATACTAGCGCAATTTCATGTTGTTTACTCAGTTTGGACGAAATAATAACAGGCAAAGTATCTTCCTCTCCTAGATATGCATACTTAAGATGATCAGGCAATGGTTTTAATTCTAGTAAAGGTGGATGTTCAATTAATGGTTTCAAAGGATTGGAGGTTCTCTCAGACAATTTATTAGTCATACAAACATGCTGAGGATTTTCCACAGGTATATCCATTAATTCAGAAATGTTTAAGTCATCTATATCTACTTGTACATAGTCAGTAGCATGCTTAATTAACAGTTCATGCTCAAGTTGTTCTTCCATAAGGGAATCTACTACATCTACTACATCTACATTTGCACAGGATTCAGAGTCAGAGGGATACCTTAGAGCTTTAAATACACTAAATTTAACCTCCTCATCATGAACCCTCATGGTGAGTGTTACGTCTCCAAAAGTGACCATTTTAGGACTTATTTATCTTAGAAAGATGTACACTCTTAGGTGTTTTTGATAGGATTTAGCTTGAACTTATGCTTATATGTGAGAATTAGAAGAAGGAAGCTAAATTAGGACTTGTATGCAAAAGGAAAGAAAAGAAAGGAAAAACGAAGTTAAAAGAATGAAAACTGTGCATTGCGGAGGCATTGCGGAAACATTGCTAAAACCGCAATGTTTCAAGTGAAATCCGTAAGTTGGCTAACCTTTTTCTGTTGTGATCCGATATTTCAGGGATTTGTTCTTTCTCCTCCAACCACGTAGAAGTACGACGTTGAGAATGGATGGTTCTCCTTGGCCCAATCGCACCTGCAGAATACTATAAAAGGAGGTCAAAGTGGAGGGTTGAAACATCATCCGAAAAGCGTAGAAGTCTCTTCGCAGCACAGTTCTTTCTCCTGTTTTTCTCTTCCGTCTGTTGGGTTGAAAAGTTTAGCTGATTGGAGTCGATAATCTGATAGGAAGGAGAGAAGATTCATCTTCTCTTCTGATTGGATTCATCCAAGCAAAGCTTGCCTTTCTCTCCCTTCAGCCGAGGCATCTGTGACGAGGCGATCACGCTCAAATTCATTGCTTTCTGTTTTACTTTCCCATTTCCATTACTGTCTGTTGTTATTTCCTTTCCAATAGCTACTTTAATTCATTTCGTTGTTGTCTGCTTTACTTTAGTTCTTTAAGGCTGTCATTCGTTCAGTTCAATTCTTAATAAATCGAAGTATTATTTTCATCAAGTCACAAGTGTCTTTACCTTCTTTGTTACTGCCTTTAGCTTCTGTTTTGTCTTTAATCTTCTTCTAAGCATGTCTTCTTCATCCATTCTTTCTATTCTATCTACATCCATGAGTAACTAAGTCACATAGGGGCATGCTAATGACAATACTATAGGCTAAAACACGTGAACCAAGTATGTAGGATAGCTCTCGAATGCATTTATTGTATGTAACCTTCATCCCACGGGCAATTTCGATTGGCCATCCATTTTGTCCAAAGAACTCCTAACCTCTGGAAGGAGTAAAAGTTCAGAGTCATACACTCATGCTAGCCTCTCAAGGTAGCCAGAAAACGACCTAGGAATAGGCGTTTTCCTAGTACAAACCACAACTTACTGCTTTAACAAGATGCTTAAGACCTTACTTGGACATGAGTAAGCTAAAGAATCTAATGCATGAAATCGGAAGATACATGAGAATGAGTTAGTTTGATGCATAGTGAGTTGGTCTAATGCTTTAGAATCGTGTGAAAAAGCCTATAGAGGAGTCGTTAGTAGCCCTTGTTTCCACATTTTACACACTTTCGCTGTTAGTAACATTGCGGTAAAATTGCTGTTCTCGCAATTCCTTTAAGTTAAAATTCTGCCTTAGCCATTTTTCTCTTCGTTTATTAATCTCTTCTCTTTACATTTGAGTTTATCATTGACTTGCACTTGTTTATGTTGCTACCCTTTACTTATTCCTTAGTAATTAGGCAATTTAAAACCAAATCTACTCCATCAAATCCAACCATTCTTGCTTAACAATACACTTCGCGAGTAACTAAGAATAAATCTCTGTGGGAAAACGAATGAAACAATACTTACTACTTGCTACAAGATCATGTATGCTTGCATGTTCTGAGTGCTCTCTTATTGCATATTCCTTTTAAACATTGAGCACGCAACAGTGAGCTCACCTTTCTGGACATCGATTAAAGCCCTACCTGTGGCTAGAAATGGTCTACCCAATAAGATTGGTACCTCCTTGTCTGTCTCATAATCCAGAATGATGAAGTCTGCAAGAAAGATGAATTTGTCAACCTTGACAAGTATATCCTCCATTTTACCCTCAGGGTATGCTATAAATCTGTCTACAAGCTGCAAGGTGACAGTAGTAGGTCGTGCTTCTCCTATTCCAAGCTGACGAAATAGAGACAAGGGCATGAGATTGATACTGGCTCCCAGATCACACAGAGCTCTGCCCACGTGCTTGCCTCCCAACTCGACTGGTAAGGTGAAGGAACGAGGATCCTTCTCCTTCTTTAGTAGTTTGTTTTGGAGTATAGCACTGCACTCCTCGGTGAAGGAACCAATGATTTTCTTTTTAGTAATAATATCTTTCAAGAATTTAACATAAGAAGGCATAGATTGCAAAACTTCCACAAATGGGATATTAACATGCACTCGTTTTAAAATTTCTAAAAACTTATTAAAGTGCACTTCCTGTTCTTGTTTCTTCTTCAGCCTTCTAGGGAATGGAGGTGGTGGTACATATGTAGGCAATTCAGTTCGCCTAATGGCAGGTGGAGGCCTTGGGTTTTCTTCTGGTTCCTCAATGATAGGTTCCAGCCTCACCCTTGTTGTGCTTGGTGGTGATTGATCATGGTTTGGCAGAGAATCCAGTGGAGCACTAGACTCTTCATTCTCTACTCGCTCTGGGGCTTCTCTATTGTTGATCACCAACGGTCGTCCACTACGAAGTTCAATTGCTTGAACTTGTTCTTTTCCATCCCTTCTTGGCACTTCAGTGTCTGCAGGCAATCTACCTTGGGGCCTATTTTTCAGTTCGTTGGCTAACTCCCCTATTTGGTTCTCTAACCTCCTCAGGGTTGCTTGCTGACTTTGCAGGGTTGCATCATTTTTTGCAATGTACTCTTTAAGCAAATTCTCTACTGATGATCCTATGGGTTGGTTATATGGCTTTTGGTACATAGATTGGTTATTTTGTTGAGTGAAACCAGGTGTTCCACTCGGTCTTGGTTGGTTTTGTGCTTGGTTAGTGTTTTGTTGCCCACCCCAAGAAAGATTTGGGTGGTTCCTCCAACCAGGATTATAGGTGTTAGAATAGGGATTGTTCCTAGGCTGCTGTTGACTTCCAACATAGCATACAGAGGCTGGATTCCCAGGGCAAAAATCATACAAGTGCCCTTCCCCACATAATCCACAGATTAGTGTCTCACCTTGACTAGTTGATGCGCCCATTGAAACGGCTACTGCGGTGTTGACACTTGGTTGGAGATTGGTTTGAGCCATTTGTTTTACTAGATTGGTCAGGGCGTTGATTTGGCTACTCATTGCACTAAGTGCATCCTTGTCTTGAGCTCTCTTAGGGTCTACAGGATCGTCTGACCATCTACAATGGGAAGTTGAGATTTTCTCCAAAATGTCATAGGCTTCATTGTAGCTCTTTGAAAGCATGGAACCACCAGCTGACGAATTCAACACTTGCCTTGTGCTGGGGTTGCATCCTTTAAAGAACACTTCAATTTGGATACACCACGGAATGCCATGGTGTGGACATTTAAGCAATAAATCTTTGAATCTTGTCCAAGCTTCGTGTAATGACTCGTTTTCGGCTTGTTTGAACTTAATAATGTCATCACGGAAGTTGGAATTCCTATCAGGTGGAAAGTATTTAACTAGAAATTTTTCAGCTAGATCTGTCCAATTGACAATCGATCCAGAGGGAAGGGAATTTAACCACGTTTTGGCTTTATCTCTTAATGAGTAAGGAAAGAGGTAAAGTCTTAAAGCTTCTTGGGAAACTCCGAGGATGAGGAAAGTATCACTGACTCCTAGGAAATTTCTCAGATGATTGTGGGGATCTTCGTTTTCCACTCCAAGAATTGTCCCACGGTGGACAGCATTTGGAACATAACTGGTTTTAATTCGAATGAGAGAGCTGTAATCTCAGGGCGTATAATGCTCGGATTAAGCTCCTCAGGCATAGGAACTAAGTATGAAAGGATGGCACTATCCTTATCATTCGCAATTTCGATGGGGTTGCGAATGGTAGGTGCTTGGTTTGGGGCTGCTCTATCCATTTCGGTTTGTTGGGATTGCGGTGACTCCGCGGAGTCAGCAATGTTTTGAGTTACAGGTGGCTGTTTAAAGAGGCGTTTCTTAGCTTTGTTTCTGGCCCTAAGAAGTCTTTCAGGCTCAGGATTGAACTCTAGGTTCCTACTTGAATGCTCATTCATAAACTAGCCCGATGGTACCTGTAAAAGAAATGAAAGAAGATTAGCTCCAATAGATATTAATGTGTTTTTTTTTCTAAAATAACAAACTTCGTGTTTACTAAACAAAATCCCCGGCAGAGGCGCCAAAAACTTGTTGCGTGCTCAATGTGTAAATAAAAATGCGATGCGAGAGCACTCAGAACATGCAAGCATACATGGTCTTGTAGCAAGTAATAAGTATTTTTTCATTCGATTTCCCACAGAGATTTATTCTTAGTTACTAACGAAGTGAGATGCTAAATTAGAAAGGGTGGCTTAAATGGGGTGAATTGAAGATTAATGTGTCTAACTAATGAAGAGTAAACGAGATATGCAAGCATAAACGAAGCAAGTAAAGAGATGAACTTGAATGTATAGGAAAAAGAATTGCGGAGAAAGCAATTGTATAGCAATTAAATTCGCAAAAGAAGAAGACTGAAAAAATGGCTAAGGCAAAAAGCAGAATATTAGAATTGCGCAGACATCAATTTTCTAGCAATTAAGTTAACAGCATTTTAAGGGTGAGATGGGGAAACAAGGTCAACTAACGACTCCTCTATAGGCTTTTTCATACGATTATTCAGCAGTAGCTCAACTTTTCATGCATCAATTTAACTCATTCTCATGCATCTCTCGATTATATGCATTAGATCCTTTAGTTCACTCATATCCATGTAAGACTTAAGCATCTATTTATATAAGCAAGTTAATGAATTGTGCTAGGAAAACGCCTATTCCTAGGTCGTTTTCTGGCTACCATGAAAGGCTAGCATGAATGGACGACTCTGAACTCTTACTCCTTTTGGAGGTTACGAGTTATTTAGACAAAATGGATGGCCAATCGAAATTGCCCGTGGGATGAAGTACACATACATTCAATGCATTCGAAGCTATCCTACATGCTGAATTCACGTATTTCTACCAATAGTTCATCATTAGCAAACCCTTGTGTGATTAGTTACTCATGGATGGTGTGGAAGTGGAAAGATTAGATTGATTAAGCATGATTGACAGTATTTATACGAAAGCAAAGGAAAGACAGGAAGCGAGATAAAAGCTTGCAAAGTTGTAAATGATTCCTCTATTAAGTAAGATTCAAAGCGTAATGTGCAAAGAATGTAAAACAATAAAGACTAAACAGATGAAGACGAAGGGAAATAATGTAGCCAACATAAGCAAATGACAGCAACAACAGAGAAATCGGAAGACAGAAACAATAGAAAGCAATGTAAATGTGTGCGTGAACTCCTCGCCGCAAGCGCCTCAGATGAAGGGGAAGGTTAGCGTTGTTTGGGGATGAATCCAATCAGAAGAGAAGAAGGATCTTCTCATCTTCCTCTCAGATTATCGGTGCCAAAAGCTGATTCCTTCACTCCAACAAACGGGATAGAAAATGGAGAGAAACTGCGTTGAGGTGGAAAGTTCTACGCTTCCAAGCTTGTTGTTCTCCTTCCCCCTTAACCTCCTTTTATAGCTCTTTGCAGGTACTCTTCAGTCAAGGAGGACCATCCATTCTGAAAGACGACCTTCCACGTGGCAGCAGGGGAGAAATTGGGCGGCTGAAAGATCGCAACAAAACGGCGGACGGTTGGAACAACTTATCATTCGCAGCTTAAACATTGCGGAGACAGCAATGTTTCAGCAATTTTCCTGGAATGCACAATTTCAACTCTTTGAACTTCGTTTTTTATTCTTTTTTGTTTCTTTTACAAATAAGTCCTAATTTAGCTTCATTCCTTGATTTCTCATATTTAAGCACGTATTAAACTAAATTCTAACAAAAACGCTTAAGAGTTTACTCAATTCCATTGTAAATAAGTCCCTAAATTAGATACTTTTGGAGACGTAACACTTACCCAAGAAGAATCGGACCAAAATTGCCAAGCAGAGGCAATTTTCCAGCCCAAACCCGAGAGCAAGCGTCGAGACGCTTGCTCAACGCTGCCTGGCGTCGAGACACTCCGAGGGGCGCGCACTGGAAATCATCGGGGCAGCGTCGAGACGCTCGGCCAGCGTCCCGATGCCATCGCGAGGCGCGCTCGGATTATTTAGGTCGCAGCGTCTCGGCGCTCCGACGGATCTAAAATCGCTGAAGGACGATTTTTGCAGCCATCTTCTCCCATCTTCTTCTTCTTCTCGGGTTTTCTTCCATTTTCACTTTTGCTCTGCCATTTGTGGCCTATTTTTGGAGCTTTCTATTGAATGTAAGTTGGAGATTATGGCCAAGACTACCATGGGAGCGTTTGTGACGACTCTCTTCATGGTCGGCTAAGGTACTGTGTACGGTTCGGGATGATTTAGGAATTATTTGTTAGACTTCTTCATTTTGATAATCCATGCTATGAGTTATGATTTGGCTTTAGTTTTGTATGCATTTATTGTTCTTTCTTAATCCCATGCATGTGTTAGATTTCGCCAATGGACAATCGAGTTTTCTAGCATGTGTTAGAGTTAAAGAATAGCGATGCCTTGCCTCTCCTTTTCGCCTAGTAACACAGAACAATGAAATAAATCGGAGTATCGAGTTATGCATAACAATTGTTGGGTACTTTAGTGTTGGCGGGTAACCAATTAGCAATAGGAATGCATATTCGAATGTTCGTCGCGGTTAGCTAGTGACTGTTTAGAGTCAAAGTGGGGTTGATCACTCTAACGAGACTTTAAATAATGTTTAATTAAATCTGTCTGATTTAGTTAATTAATATGGAGCCGGTTACAAAAGGGCGTCCCAGGTGACCGACCGTGTGTATGACAAACTGTTAGCCTTAGATTTGAATTAAATGATAAATGATAGAATGTCTAACGAAATCCCGAAATCCCCCGAACCGAACACTCTTTAATCTCTTTCTCTTTAATTTTTCCGTTACCAATTTATTTCTCCCCTTGCATGTTAAAACCCCTTCTTTGTCATAAAACTCAATTAATCAATTAAGTCCCATTTCAATCTTTAATTTCAATCTGATCAGTCCTTCTCTGTTGATCGACCCTGTTGCCACTAGCTGCAAAGCTAAGGTTAATATGCTTATAAATTCATTTTGTTCAGGCCTCGACAGCCTGTGAATTAGGCGGATATTCCCAAAATCCATACCACCAAAATTGGCGCCGTTGTCGGGGAAGGCATAAATAGATTGAAATTAAGTTTGATTTTGATTTTGGTTGATTTGTTGTGTGCTGAAAAATTTTCTGTTTGTTTTTGCATGTTTAAAATTTTTGTTGTAGTATGACCCGTTTTTCTGAGTTTAGTGGATTACAGCTTATACCTGAGATTGAAAGAGAAGTGCGTAGGTTGAGAAAAGAGGCCCGGGAGGGGCGAAGGTTGTTTGACGAAGAAGGCGTGGATCCCTTCTTGCGTGAGGAGATGGCACAAGGAGAAGTGTCAAGGACTTTGAAGCAATTGGCAGCGCCAGATCTAAATTTGCAGCCTCTGTGCATTAACTACCCCGTGGTAGCGGGTAATTTCGAGCTGAAATCTGGATTAATTCACCAATTACCTTCCTTCCATGGCAATGCAGGAGAGGATGCAAATAAGCACCTGATGGAGTTCCATTGCGTCTGTTCGGGGATGAAGCCCCCAGGTGTAACGGAGGAGCAGTTGAATCTAAGGACATTCCCCTTCACACTGAAAGACAAAGCCAAGGACTGACTTTACTATTTGCCCTCCGGTTCGATCACGACGTGGCAAGAGATGAAGAGGGTGTTTTTGGAAAAGTATTTTCCCGCCTCTCTTGCCACAACGCTGAGGAAGAGGATATACGTGATTACCCAAGACGTGGGTGAATCCCTACACGAGTATTGGGAACGCTTCGGGCGCCTGTGCGCGAGCTTTCCACATCATCAGATAGTCGACCAACTTCTAATTCAATATTTCTCCGAGGGGATGACTCCTCATGATCGGCAGTTGATCGACACAGCGAGTTGTGGGGCGCTGATTGACAAGACCCCGGTTGAGGCACAACAGTTAATTGCGAACATGGCAGCCAACTCGCAGAAAATCGGTATTCGTGGACCAGGTCAAGTCCACTAGGTTGGGCAGATAAATGAGATGTCTGAGGAAACCGCGAGGCGGAAGAGGTCAACGCCATAGGGGGATATGCTTCCAACTCTAGGAAGTACGATCCTTATTCAAACACGTACAACCCCGGTTGGCGAGACCACCCCAATTTGAGCTATGGGAACAGAGAGGGACAACAACGCTATCATGGCCAGTCATATGATAGGCCTAACAATTCTACCCAAGCTCAAGCCTCTAGTTCCTCCAGTTCAATGGAAGAGATGGTAAGAACCATCGTTACATCGACAAGCCAGTTCCAAAAAGAAGCTCGAGAAGAGCTAAACTCGCATAAAGCAGAGCTGCAAAATCTGAACAAGCAGCTGACCCAGATGGCGGTGTCGATAAGCAAGATAGAGAGCAAGAGCTCGGGGAAGCTTCCTTCCCAAACCACTGTGAACACATGTGAAAACGTGCTCAATCCAGCTGAGGAGTGGGAAATCAGCTCCCGCTAGAGCTGCGAAGGAAGCGAAGGACAGTTTGAATGAGTCCTGATAGTACTCTAAAAGTGCTAATATTTAGCTTCTAAGTCTTGTAAATTAGAATAATTATTTGAGCTTAATTGATATATTTTGTATAATTTAATTGTTAAGGGGTAAATCGGGCATTTGCGATAATTAAGAGCTTAAATGAATATTTTAGAATGTTTTATTAATTAGTCGTTTTGAGTGATTAAGCTTCATTAATTAAATAATCTAATTATAACTCAAAATTGATTAATGGCTTAATGGTGCAGGGTTTGCTAAGATAATGGGGGTGCCCAGTTTCAAATCTTGGTGAATGCAAGATTTTTCTTCATTTTGTAAAAGTCAACAGCACCAGTCAACAGTCAACGGTCAACAGTCAACGGTCATCACAACGCGCGCGCTCGTGCCCGTCATCGAAAGTCCGGCCACGCCTCGCGCGCTCGCCCAGCGCCCTATCCGTGACTGTAAATGTCCGTCATTAAAACTCAGCAGAAGCCCGTCATTAAAAATCATAAAAAATGCCCGATTTTGTAAATTTTCCAGAGAGCTCGGTGCCTAGGCGCTGACTTATGGCGCCTAGGCGCTGGCCCGACGGAAAAATGGGTATAAATACCCATTTTTCTTAATTTAGGGGATTCTCTCTTGGCTCTTCTCCTACCTCTTTCGAATTTTTGGCATTCTTAGCCATTTGTGGCACTCTTCTTCATCTCCATGGATAGCTAAACAAGTAAGTGTTTGATTTCTAGTTTGGGATTGTAATCAATTTGGATTAAGGGGAGATTTGCCCTAATTTGTGTATGAATTAGATTGTCTTCCATATGCATCTTCTTCCTTGTTCTTCATCTAAATAGCTTGGGTAACTGATTAGGGGTGACGCCCGAGTCCTTATGCATGCTTTACCGTTAGAGATTAGGACGTATAATTGCCTCAATCGCTAGGTAACACAAATCTGAATATGGGTATTTAGTTTGATCCCAAGTGACAGTTGGGGGTAGAAATTAGATAACCTTCATGTTAGATTTTGGGTAAAGAGGAAAAATAGATTTAGTCTCCGGGTTAATTCGTCGCAATGTTCCCATCTCTGTCTGTTAATCATTTTAGGATTGATCACCTTATTTTGAGTAACTGTCAAGAACAATTAGACTTGCACTTTTCTAATTGTATCTTTGGGTCGTTTGAGTTAGAAATAACCAAACGAATTGCGTGCTTTAAGCGTTGTGTCTATGTATTTAGTTATCGATGATCCGAACACCAATTGTGATCAATCCCATTCTTTGAAGTCAAACATGCCATTTAAATTTCTTCCTTCAGAGTTTTTATGATTTTAATTTTCCGTTAGCTACAATAGTGTAGAGCTCCCTTTTAAAATCCAATTTCCCATATTTTACCGTTAGCAATTTAGAATTAATTAAGTTAGAATTAAGCTAATTCCCTGTGGTTCGACCCGGTTATCACTAACTATAAATTAGTCGGTATAGTCGGCATATAAATATTATTTTGGCGGGCTTCGACAACCCGAAATTTGGGAACGTACAAAAGTTCACTACCAAAATTGGCGCCGTTGCCGGGGAATTAATTTTTAATTCGGCTTGGTTGATTTTAATTTGTTTGTTTTAAAATTTTCTTTTGTTTGTACAATTTTATTCATTTATTTTTAATTTTTCTTGTATTATTTTCCCGTTCCGTTTGAGTTCTTGAGCGCAGTTATTCTTTGAAAATCTAAAAGAAGCGCTGAGATGGAAGTCGAGGGTAATTTTGAGCAACAAAGAACCTTGAGGGAGCTTGCATCATCTGAGTTAGGCCGGAACTCATCGAGTATATTGTATCCGGTAGCTTCAGGTAATTTTGAACTAAAAGCTGGTCTGATTAACTTATTACCTTCTTTTTGTGGTAATACAGATGAAAATCCCGTCAGACACCTCAAGGCATTTCGGATGGTGTGTTCGTCATTTAGGACCGACGACATCACTGCAGATCAACTCTATCTCAGGGCCTTTTCTTTCACCTTGAAGGAGAAGGCGAGAGATTGGATGTATTACCTACCGACTCGGTTCATTACGAGTTGGAACGAGCTAAATGGGGCGTTTCTAGAGAAGTATTTTCCTGCTTCCAAGGTCGTCACCCTCATAAGGGAGATACACAAAATTGAGCAAGGAAAGGAAGAAACTGTCCTTGAGTGCTGGGAGAGATTTGGTCGGTTATGCGAGGATTGCCCCAATCATCAAATAACTGAGCAGTCCCTCATTCAGAGTTTCTACTACGGTTTGCTTCCCCAAGGCCAGCAGA
This sequence comes from Herpetospermum pedunculosum, assembly GCA_028017165.1. Taxonomy (NCBI): domain Eukaryota; kingdom Viridiplantae; phylum Streptophyta; class Magnoliopsida; order Cucurbitales; family Cucurbitaceae; genus Herpetospermum; species Herpetospermum pedunculosum. The sequence goes on along the minus strand of CM051527.1, from coordinate 19,708,027 downwards.
TGATAGACGCCGCCAGTGGAGGTTCGCTCATGGATAAGACACCCGCCGAAGCTAGAACCTTGATTTCTAACATAGCTAGAAGCTTGGAGCGGAGTGGAGATGGAGACAAGGAGAAAGCTCTCCTGAAGAAGGATGTGGATGAGCTTAAGGCTCAACTTTTTGAGGTAAGTAATGCTGTTCTTGCCTTAAAGGATGATTTTCTGAAAGTCCAATCTTCTATTTCAGGTAGATCTGTTGAGGACATGTTTCAAGCTCTCCTTACAATAACCTCGGAAAAGCTCGATAATGTTGGAACTCAGATGCAAGGATTTAAGGAAGAAATGTCTCAGATGACTTGCAAGATCAACAAAATGGAAGAGCAAACTGAGAACCTGAGTGCCATCACTCTGAGAAGTGGGAAGCATCTTCCCACGAGTACCCCGCCGGTGGAAGTCAATCATGGCCACAGCGAGCCACAGACAGAAAATCCTGAACCAAGGTGGAAAGGGGTAAACTTCGATCCTACATGTACTAGAGTGTATGTGCCTAAGGCTCCTTTTCCTAGCAGGTTAGCAAGATCACCTAAGAAATCCTATGAGGAGGTAGTTTCTCTTTGTCAGGTAGACACGATTGATACACTAGCACATAACATATGCATGACTGTTGAGGATGGGGATGACCCATTATTTTTAACTGATTTTTTTGATGAATATGAGTTGCATGAACCACCCTTGACTGAATTTTGTGATTCGACTGTTTCTACCTTGACAATTGTTGAAAATCCTGCTGAGATAATCGCTTCTACTTTGCCTTGCACTATAGGAGATAAAATAATCAATCATGCCATGCTAGATTTAGGACCATCGATTAATGTTGAGTCACATGCTGTTTTTAATGAGCTTAAACTGAATGACTTGCATGAATCTGGTGCTATTATGCAATTGGCTGATAAATCATGTGCGCATCCCTTGAGAAAGGTGGAAGACGTTTTAGTCAGACTAATTAATTTTCACTTTCCTGCTGATTCTTATGTTCTTGAAATGAATGTTGAACCCTCTCATGTTTCTGCATCAATTCTATTGGGACGTCCTTTTATTAAAACTGTAAAAGTTAAAATCAATGTTGATAAAGGTGTCCTGTGTGTTGAGTCTGATGGAGATGTGAATGAGTTTAGGGGTTAAAATCGCAGGAGTCTGTTGAGAATGTCGACGTCGTTTGTGCTTTAGTTGAAATTGATATAGTATGTGTGCAGAAGGCACGAGAGAAAAAATTGTTTGTCTGTTTTTGCAGGAATGATGAAATTAGGAAGATGGATGGGGCATCTTCCAAGTACGATTATGGATGAGTCGTGTGCGAGAATACAGTCGTGCAATCGACTCTAAAAATTTGCGCTTCTCGGAGGCACCCGAGCTTGGACTGTATTTTCTGTTTGTTATTAGTTTACTGTTGATGTTTATTTCTAGTTGTTTAAGTTTGTTTTCTTATTTTCTTAGGTGAGAGAAGAGAAGTGACCACCATTGCGGATCCATTTCGAAAAAATGAGGACACGCATCCCTTTCCACTGATCCCGTTAAAATTCAGGGGAGGTTCCTGTTCCCTTAGTAATTTTATCGCTCTCACTGTTTTATCTGTTGGATTAGTTGCATTGGGGACAATGCAATGTTTTAGGTGGGGGGTGGGTTTAGTTTTGGACTTCTTTATAGTTTTTGTGCATGGATGCTATGATTTTGAGATGTATGAGAATCTGAATGCATGTTGTCCGATGAGGACTGTCTGTGATTTACTAGTGAATGCTCCATATTTGTGCATTTCGAATAAACCATGAGTTGTATGCATATTTTGAGCTTATTTTAAAATTTTTCCGAATACTCTCTACATTCATCGAGCACATAGCCCTCTTACTCTTGGTTCTGATTGGCTTAGAGTTATTTTATTTGATCTGAAAATTTGTTGTCACCTCGAAAGACATATTTAGGGAGACTTGATGTGTTAGAATTTGTAATAACTCATTTGTTTTAAGCAAAGCTTTATGCCTAAATTTTTCAATTTTCTGTGAGTAAAAAGCATGAAAAATGTTCTTTCTTGAGGTGTTCCTCCTTCTTGTGTTGCCCGTGTAATCAGGGGCGATCGTGTAACCCACGGTTGCCACTGCATGAAAGGGTGGCTAATTGAAGTGAACACTTGTCCTTAAAAATGTGAAGTGAATTAAGCTTGACGTGTTAGGCTCTCTCGAAAGAAGAAAAATAAAAAGAAAAGGGTACAAAGTACCAAGGAAATGAAGAAAAGAATTGGGCCAATTGTTTTGTTGCTCTTTCCGACCCGTTAAGCCAATAGACTGTTCTCAACGCTAGAAGTAGAGGGAAAACGAGTCTTAGGATCGATTAAAGGAAATCCGGGTCTATAAGAGCTAGAGTAAGAGAAGCTAAGCACACACACATGAGAGTAGGATTTAAAATTTTGAAATGTTCTTAACTTATGCATACACTTGTTTGTTTCTCCGTTAGCATTAATATCTTGTGTTCACGAGTTTTGAGATTTGAGTCGTCAGCATGCAAGTGGTTTCTGATAAGATAAACCAAAGTACACCTTGCTCGAGGACTAGCAAGATTTAGGTTGGGGGTATTTTGATAGCACTCTAAAAGTGCTAATATTTAGCTCCTAAGTCTTGTAAATTAGAATAATTATTTGAGCTTAATTGATATATTTTGTATAATTTAATTGTTAAGGGGTAAATCAGGTATTTGCGATAATTAAGAGCATAGATGAATATTTTAGAATGTTTTATTAATTAGTCGTTTTGAGTGATTAAGCTTCATTAATTAAATAATCTAATTATAACTCAAAATCGATTAATGGCTTAATAGTGCAGGGCTTGCCAAGATAATGGGTGTGCTCAGGTTCAAATTTTGGTGAATGCAAGATTTTTCTTCATTTTGTAAAAGTCAACAGCTGCAGTCAACAGTCAACGGTCAAAAGTCAACGGTCAACACAACGCGCCCTTCGGCCCCTCGCCCGCTCGCGCCCGTCATCGAAAGTCCGGCCACGCCTCGCGCCCCAGCGCCCTCGCCCACGCCTCGCGCGCTCGCCCTGCGCCCTATCCGTGACTGTAAATGACCGTCATTAAAACTCAGCAGAAGCCCGTCATTAAAAGTCATAAAAAATGCCCTGTAAATGACCGTCATTAAAACTCAGCAGAAGCCCGTCATTAAAAGTCATAAAAAATGCCCGATTTTGTAAATTTTCCAAAGAGCTCAGCGCCTAGGCGCTGACTTATGGCGCCTAGGCGCTGGCCCGACGGAAAAATGGGTATAAATACCCATTTTTCTTAATTTAGGGGATTCTCTCTTGGCTCTTCTCCTACCTCTTTCGAATTTTGGGCATTCTTAGCCATTTGTGGCACTCTTCTTCATCTCCATGGATAGCTAAACAAGTAAGTGTTTGATTTCTAGTTTGGGATTGTAATCATTGTAATCAATTTGGATTAAGGGGAGATTTGCCCTAATTTGTGTATGAATTAGATTGTCTTCCTTATGCATGCTTTACTCTTCTTCATCTTCTTCCTTGTTCTTCATCTAAATAGCTTGGGTAACTGATTGGGGGTGACGCCCGAGTCCTTATGCATGCTTTACCGTTAGAGATTAGGACGTATAATTGCCTCAATCGCTAGGTAACACAAATCTGAATATGGGTATTTAGTTTGATCCCAAGTGACAGTTGGGGGTAGAAATTAGATAACCTTCATGTTAGATTTTGGGTAAAGAGGAAAAATCGATTCAGTCTCCGGGTTAATTCGTCGCAATGTTCCCGTCTCTGTCCGTTAATCATTTTAGGATTGATCACCTTATTTTGAGTAACTGTCAAGAACAATTAGACTTGCACTTTTCTAATTGTATCTTTGGGTCGTTTGAGTTAGAAATAACCAAACGAATTGCGTGCTTTAAGCGTTGTGTCTATGTATTTAGTTATCGATGATCCGAACACCAATTGTGATCAATCCCATTCTTTGAAGTCAAACATGCCATTTAAATTTCTTCCTTCAGAGTTTTTATGATTTTAATTTTCCGTTAGCTACAATAGTGTAGAGCTCCCTTTTAAAGTTCAATTTTCCATATTTTTACCGTTAGCAATTTAGAATTAATTAAGTTAGAATTAAGCTAATTCCCTGTGGTTCGACCCGGTTATCACTAACTATAAATTAGTCGGTATAATCGGCATATAAATATTATTTTGGCGGGCTTCGACAACCCGAAATTTGTGAACGTACAAAAGTTCACTACCAAGTCCCCCCCGGTTGTTCTTAATGATTTGAATGAAGAGAAAGAAGAGAAGATTGTGCAAGAGTGTGTTCCCAAAGCACCCTTCCCCAGTAGGCTTGCGAAGCCTACTCTGGTGAGCGACGATGAGAAGGTCCTGAGAACCTTCCAGAAGGTGATGGTGAACATACCACTTCTTCAGGCGGTGAGTCAAGTGCCCAAATATGCTAAATTCCTCAAGAACTGGTGTACAAAGAAGCGGAAGTCCAGAGGGACGGAGGAAAAGAAGAAGGAGAATGTCTGCGCAATCCTCCAAGGTACGTTGCCTACCAAGTGCAACGATCCAGGTACTTTTACTATCTCTTGCACTATAGGTAGTAAAGTAGTTAAAAATGCAATGCTCGATCTTGGTGCTTCTGTTAATGTCATGTCTTATGCTTTATTTCTGGATTTGAATCTTAATGAGTTGCATGAGACTGATGTGGTTATTCAGCTAGCTAATGGGTCTTGCATATGTCCTAGATGGAAGGTCGAGGATGTTTTGATTAGAGTAGGAGATATGATGTTTCCTGCAGATTTTCTTGTGCTTGATATGAATAGGAACTCTCTGAATGTATCGTCCTCCATGTTGTTAGGGCGTCCTTTTTTAAAGACTGCGAGGGTCAAAATTGATGTGTTTAAGGGCGTGATTTCTTTGGAGTTTGATGAAACTGTGCATGAGTTTTCCTTATTTGATAAGAAGTCTGTGGAGAATGTTGCTTGTATGGAGTCTGTCGAGAATGAGAGTTTGACCTCGAGCTTGAGGGATGACTCTCATGTCTCTGTTAAGAAATCTGATTTAAATTTGATTGAAGTGGATGCTGTTTTTTATACTAATGAATGTGATATTCACGTGCTAGAGGCACGAAGAGAAAAGAAAGTTTTGAATGATGTTTGCAGGACCGGCGTGGAGAAGGACATGTTTGGAACGTCCACCGCGCTATCGGACTATGGATGAGTTCGATTGGAGAATTCAGTCGAGCAAACGACTTTAAAAATTCTGCGCTTCTCGGAGGCACCCGAGTGTTCAACTGTCTTTTCTGTTTTTAGTTTTAGTTTAGGTAATTTAGCTAATTTAGCTTGCTATTTTTTCTTAGGTAATGAGGAGAGTTGAGGAAATTTTGGGCTCCAATGTGGAACGCGCCGCGTCCCTTCCCTCGCCGACTTCACAAAGAATCAGGGAAGCGTTATTTTTCTTTCCCTTTAACTTTTGTGTATCTGATTAAGGAGCATTGAGGACAATGCTCGCTTCTGAAGTTGGGTGTCGATGTTGTGGACAAGCATGTGTAGTTGGTTGAGCAGTGCTAATTTTGAATTTGAAGTGCTTGAGACTCTGTTTATATGCTTTCTAATTATGATGATCTAGGAAGTGTCATTTTGGAAATCTGAGCATTTGCATAATCTAGTTTTTGCATGAGGTTGTTTTGCATTTATTAGGTTCATGTCAAAAATTTTAATTTTTTTCTGTTGCTCCTTTTCATCTATCGAGCACTTAGCAACCTCATCTTAGACTCTGTAGGCTTAGTTCGACTGCATGTTGCATGATTCTTGTTGTCACCCCGAAAGGTACCCTTAGGTAGCTTGTTGCATGAGAGTTAGTGGTCAATTAATCGAGATAGCTTACGTTAAGCCTAAACTAAAAAAATAGAAAAGCATGTTAGATGGAAAAATTCCCTCGAGGCGGTCCTCCTTCTTATTAGCGCTTAAGAAGTGAGCGTTAGTCCTTAAAAATGTGAAGCTTTGGCAAAAGTTTGACATGTTAGGCAACTCGGGGTGGGAAAGAAAAAGAAAATAAAAAGTTGGGTTCAAAGAACCTTAACAAAGAGTACAAAGTACTCAAGAAAAGAAAATGAATGAGAAAAATGTTTAGGTCTCTTAGTTTATTACTCTCTCTCGTGTAAGTCAAGTTTAGACTGTTCTTAATCGCTAGAAGTAGGGGAAAACAGGATGATATGTTGCATGTGGTTTTTCCGGGCATACGTAGGTTTAGGATAGGTTGGCTAGAACACACACACGTTAGGGAGCGATAGTTAATTTTTTATATGTTCGTAATAAAACGCATGCGTTGATTGCTTTCGTTATTATGTTATGTTTGAATTTGTAAAATGCATCGAGGTTTGAATTAGTAGCATGTAAGCATGTCCTTAGAGTCAAATTCTTTATTTGCCTTGCTCGAGGACTAGCAAGATTTAAGTTGGTGGTGTTTGATAACTCCATTTTGGAGCTAATTATCACTCCCTAATTCAAGCTAAATGCCGTATTTAATTAGTTAATATCTCTCATTTCTAGGAGAATTGCGGCGAAGAGCTCATGCGTCCATTGGACTCTTTACGTAGCTAAAAGCGGTGTTTTAATGCCCCGGGAGTGCATCGGGAAAAGGGCAAGCTTACCCAAGAAGAATCGGACCCAAATTGCTAAGGAGAGGCAATTTTCCAGCCCAAACCCGAGAGCAAGCGTCGAGGCTTGCTCAACGCTGCCTGGCGTCGAGACGCTGCCGCGACGTCGAGACGCTCCGAGGGGCGCGAGCTGGAAATCATCGGGGCAGCGTCGAGACGCTCGCCCAGCGTCTCGACGCCATCGCGAGGCGCGCGCGGATTATTTAGGTCGCAGCGTCGCGACGCTGTCCCAGCGTCTCGACGCTCCGACGGATTTAAAATGGTTGAAGGACGATTTTTGCAGCCATCTTCTCCCATCTTCTTCTTCCTCTCGGGTTTTCTTCCATTTTCACTTTTGCTCTGCCATTTGTGGCCTATTTTTGGAGCTTTCTATTGTATGTAAGTTGGAGATTATGGCCAAGACATCCATGGGAGCGTTTGTGACGACTCTCTTCATGGTCGGCTAAGGTACTGTGTACGGTTCGAGATGATTTAGGGATTATTTGTTAGACTTCTTCATTTTGATAATCCATGCTATGAGTTCTGATTTGGCTTTAGTTTTGTATGCTGTTGCGTGCTCAATGTATAAATAAAAATGCGATGCGAGAGCACTCAGAACATGCAAGCATACATGGTCTTGTAGCAAGTAATAAGTATTTTTTCATTCGATTTCCCACAGAGATTTATTCTTAGTTACTAACGAAGTGAGATGCTAAATTAGAAAGGGTGGCTTAAATGGGGTGAATTGAAGATTAATGTGCCTAACTAATGAAGAATATAAGAGATATGCAAGCATAAACGAAAGCAAGTAAAGAGATGAACTTGAATGTAGAAGAAAAGAATTGCGGAGAAAGCAATTATCTAGCAATTAAATCGCAAAAGTGAAATACTGGAAAAATGGCTAAGGCAAAAACAGAACTATAGAATTGCGCAGACAACAATTATCTAGCAATTAAATTAGCAACGTTTTAAGGGTGAGATGGGGAAACAAGGTCAACTAACGACTCCTCTATAGGCTTTTTCATACGATTATTCAGCAGTAGCTCAGCTTATCATGCATCAATTTAACTCATTCTCATGCATCTCTCGATTACATGCATTAGATATTTTAGTTCACTCATATCCAAGTAAGACTTAAGCATCTATTTATATAAGCAAGTTAATGAATTGTGCTAGGAAAACGCCTATTCCTAGGTCGTTTTCTGGCTACCATGAAAGGCTAGCATGAATGGACGACTCTCAACTCTTACTCCTTCCGGAGGTTAGGAGTTCTTTAGACAAAATGGATGGCCGATCGAAATTGCCCGTGGGATGAAGTACACATACATTCAATGCATTCGAAGCTATTCTACAAGCTGAATTCACGTATTTATACCTATAGATTCATCATTAGCAGACCCTTGGGTGATTAGCTACTCATGGATGATGTGGAAGTGGAAATACTAGATTGTTTAAGCATGATTAACAGTACGTAAATGAAAGCAAAGGAAAGACAGAAAGTGATAAGAAACTTGCGAAGTTGTAAATGATTCCTCTATTGAATTAAGATTCAAAGCTTAATGTGCAAAGACTGTAAAACAGTAAAGACTAAGCAAATGAAGATGAATAGAACAAATGACAGCAAACAGAAGTAAATAACAGCAAACAGTAGAGAAAATGGAAGACAGAAAGCAGTAGAAAGCGATGTAAATGTGTGCGTGAACTCCAAGCCGCAAGCGCCTCGGATGAAGGGGAAGGTTAGCGTTTTTTGGGGATGAATCCAATCAGAAGAGAAGAATGATCTTCTCTTCTTCCTCTCGAATTATCGGTGCCAAAAGCTGATTCCTTCACTCCAACAAACAGGATAGAAAATGGAGAGAAACTGCGTTGAGATGGAGAGTTCTACGCTTCCAAGCTTGTTGTTCTCCTTCCCCCTTGACCTCCTTTTATAGCTCTTTGCAGGTACTCTTCAGTCAAGGAGAACCATCCATTCTGAACGACGACCCTCCACGTGGCAGCAGGGGAGAACTTGGGCGGCCGAAAGATCGCAACAAAATGGCGGACGGTTGGAACAACTTAGCATTCGCAGCTTAAACATTGCGGAGACAGCAATGTTTCAGCAATTTTCCTGCAATGCACAATTTCAACTCTTTTAACTTCGTTTTTGATTCTTTTTTGTTCCTTTTACAAACAAGTCCTAATTTAGCTTCATTCCTTGATTTCTCATATTTTAGCACGTATTAAACTAAATTCTAACAAAAACGCTTAAGAATTTACTCAATTCCATGGTAAATAAGTCCCTAATTTATGCACTTTTGGAGACGTAACACACCCCCAAACTTAAGTTATTGCTCGTCCTCGAGCAATATAAGGGCTTACGTGGGCTGCTGTTACGTGCTCAATGTGTTAAAATAGATAGGCAATAAGAGAGAGAGAGCACTCAGAACATGCAAGCATACATGATCTTATAGCAAGTAGTAAGTATTTTTTCATTCGTTTTCCCACAGAGATTTATTATAAGCTATTCATGAAGTGTAAAGTTAAGAAAGAATGGGTGGATTTGATGGGGTAAAATTGGTTTTAAATTGTCTATCTCCTACTGAATACGAAGAGGGTAGCAACATAAACAAGTGCAAGTCAAAGTTAAACTCAAATGAAAAGAAACGAGATTAATAAACGAAGACAAAAACAGCTAGACAGAATTGTAACTTTAGCAGAATTGCGGAAACAGCAATTCTACCGCAATTTTAATAACAGCGAAAGTGTGTAAAATGGAGAAACAAGGGCTACTAACGATTCCTCTATAGGCTTTTTCATACGGTTCCCAAGCATTGGATTAACTCACTATGCATCAAACTCACTCAATCTCATGTATCTTCTGATTCCATGCATTAGATTCTTTAGTTTACTTATATCCAAGTAAGGTCTTAAGCATCTTGTTAAAGCAGAAAGTTACGGTTTGTACTAGGAAAACGCCTATTCCTAGGTCGTTTTCTGGCTACCTTGAAAGGCTAGCATGAGTGTATGACTCTGAACTCTTACTCCTTCCAGAGGTTAGGAGTTCTTTGGACAAAATGGATGGCCAATCGAAAGTGCCCGTGGGATGAAGCTTACATACAATCAATGCTTCGAGAGCTATCCTACATGCTTGGTTCACGTTTTTTATCCTATAGTATTGTCATTAGCATGCCCCTATGTGACTTAGTAACTCATGGATATAGGCAGAACAGGAATAAGGGTTAAAACAGACATGCTTAGAAAGAATTTAAAGACAAAACAGTGAGGAAAAACAGTAGATTGAAAAGGCAAGAACTGTGAAATGAAGAATTGTGATTTGATTACTTGTTTGATTGAAAGAACAAAAGAAAGCTTAAAGTGGATAACACAAAGACAGAATACCACGAAATGCAATAAACTAGCTACTAGAAGAGAAACAACAACTAAACAATGCTTGAAAGTAGAAATGAAAGACAGAAAGCATGTAAATGAGCTTGGACGCCTCGTCGCAACCGCCTCGGCTCAAGGATGAAAAAGACTAGCTTTGCTTGGATGAATCCAATCGGGAGAGAAGATGAATCTCCTCTCCTTCCTATCAGATTATCGATTCCAACAGCTGAGCTTCGCAAACCAACAGACGGCAAAGAAAAACAGGAGAAAAGATGGAGCTGCGAGAAGACTTCTACGCTTTCGGATGATGATTGAACCCTCGACTTTGACCCCCTTTTATAGCAATCTGCAGGTACGTTTGGGCCAAGGAGAACCATCAATCTTCAACGTCGTACTTCAAAATGAATGGAGGTGAAAGAACGAATCCCTGAAATAACGGAAATTAACAGAAAAAGATCAGTCAACTTACGGTTTTCACTTGAAACATTGCGGTTTCTGCAATGTTTCCGCAATGCTGTCGCAATGTAGTTTTTTCATTCTTTTACTTCGGTTTTCAATCCTTTTCTTTCCTTTTGCACACAAGTCCTAATTTAGCTACCTTCTTTTAATTCTCACAAATAAGCATAGGTTTAAGCTAAATCCTATCAAAAACACCTAAGAGTGTGCTTCTTTCTAAGCTAAATAAGTCCTAAATAAGTCACTTTCGGAGACATAACACACCCCCAAACTTAAGGTTTTGCTTGTCCTCAAGCAAACTAAGGACTTGCCTAGGCTGCTGTTTCACCTTATTTAACCACTTACTGACTCCCCTATATCCCTATCTATAGCAGTGCTGTCCTGTGACACACCTCTAAGTTTAAAACTATCCTCTTATCTAGCTTCTTCTGACTTCGCATGCCTAATACTCCTGCTGTTTTCATTAACTTCCTACAACTGATCTACTTGCTTTTGTCATATCATGCCAGTATCCCTAAGGTTTCAAATTTTACCTAGCTTTACCCAGACTCAGTACATGCTTCTAGTTTTTACTTATGAGCTACCTAAGATTCCTTAGAGTCATGCCAGTCTTAGTATTAACAGTGATAGTAGTACTTTAAGAGAACAACCTAAACCCTGGCATCACTACATTGGACATACATTCATCTCCCTAAATAACCCTACAAGTTACAACTTTGTGCTCAGCTAATTGAGGATCAGAGTTCTTTTTAAATAGGACATCTAAGCCACAAAGTTGCAACTCCTAGGTATACATTCTACTTCCCTACTTTTTCCTTTTTTCTTTCTTAGGTGGAGCCTTTCCTTTGGTTGCCTTTTGATGCAATGCCACTTGTGGGTTACACACTTGACACTGATTACTCAGCAACTAAAAAGAGACACCCCTCTTTATTCTATTTTTCATATTTTTTTTTTAGCTCATCTTTTTTTGTAAAGGAGAAGAAGAATGCTTATGTTTTTAAGGGAGAGAGGAATGTTCCTAGGCCTAGGGTGGCCTCCCCCAAACTTAAACTACTCATTGTCCCCAATGAGTGACTGAGGTGGCACACCCCCAAACTGTCCTAGAAGCATCTAGTCTAAGGTAAAACAAAGAGAATCTAAAAGTCTTAGGCATAGGCAGAACATTCTAAAAGTAAATATCACAGCAGCAGAAATGTAAAAAAAAACAGATAGGTAAGGACTTAAAGCTATGCATGCTGAGCTTTTTAGAGGTTAATTTAAACTATCAAAGGGTGTCCTACGACACTCATCCACCATGCTTTGAGATACGCTATATAAGGTAGTCATGATAGCAGCAAAAGAAAGAATTTAAACAGAACCAGCCTAACTAAACAGACAGTCAAAAACATGCATTCAGTAATAAAAATTGCGGGTTCTGCAATTATTTCGCAATAAAGACTGGGCAGATATAACAGTGAATAAGGCCCCTACGCATGCTTTTTCCAGTCATTCAAGCTCTCTAAAAATGAAACTAAACTAATCTACCTAATCAGCTATCATCAAACTAGACTAAACAATTTAAAAACTTACAACTAAGCAACTAAAACAGATCAAAATATTAACTAAAGACAGCATAATTCACACGGTTCAGAAAAAGCAGTTAAATTTTTTTTTTTAAGGGAACAGCAATACTCCCTTTAGTGCTATTCAATCTAGCACTCAGATGTCTTCATCCTCATCAGGCCTTCGTGGTCTTGGAGGCGCCCATGGAGTCAGCAAGTCCGTGGGGAATTCAGGGAAAAGGCAACCCAGCTGGTCAGCCACCTCCTTGTCTCTCGCCTGTGCATATGTGGCCATTTGAGCCATCCTCTTCTGTAAATCCATCAGGCACGCCATGGACAGTGACTGAGCAGCAGCCAATCTATCCAGCTCGAACTCCATGTTCCCCTTCCTTTTCAGCCTCAAGCCTGTAAGCAGCTCCAAGTGGCCTGTGTAAGCCATCTGCTGTTCCATCCGCTCAATGGGGACTCCTGCACGCAAGCATAGTTTAGTAATAGTATTAGGGAAGAACAATGGACCCTTACCCTTCTTGGCGCATTCAGCAATGGCAGCTGACATGACTTCACCCACGTTGATCGTGAGACCTCGCATGATTGCATAGACCAACAGTGATCTGCTCTGGTTGATTGTGGTCTCATGTGTCACGGGGGATGTTACGTGCTCAATGTGTTAAAATGAATAAGTAATAAGGTAGAGAGAGCACTCAGAACATGCAAGCATACATGGTCTTATAGCAAGTAGTAAGTATATTTCATTCGTTTTCCCACAGAGACTTATTATAAGCTATTCATGAAGTGTAACGTTAAGAAAGAAGGGGTGGATTTGATGGGGTAGTATTGGTTTTTAATTGTCTATTTCCTACTGAATACGGAGAGGGTAGCAACATAAACAAGTGCAAGTTAAAGCTAAACTCAAATGAGAAGAGACGAGATTAATAAATGAAAACTAAAACAGCTAGACAAAATCGTAACTTAGCAGAATTGCGGAAACAGCAATTTTACCGCAATTGTAATAACAGCGAAAGTGTGTAAAATGATGAATTAAGGGCTACTAACGACTATCCTATAGGCTTTTTCTCACGATTCTCAAGCATTGGATCAACTCTCTATGCATCAAACTATCTCATTCTCATGTATCTTCTGATTTCATGCATTAGATTCTTTAGTTTACTCATGTCCAAGTAAGGTCTTAAGCATCTTGTTAAGGCAGAAAAATATGGTTTGTACTAGGGAAACGCCTATTCCTAGGTCGTTTCCTGGTTACCTTGAAAGGCTAGCATGATAGTATGACTCTGAACTCTTACTCCTTCCAGAGGTTAGGAGTTCTTTGGACAAAATGGATGGCCAATCGAAATTGCCCGTGGGATGAAGCTTACATACAATCAATGCTTCGAGAGCTATCCTACATGCTTGGTTCACGTTTTTTAGCCTAAAGTGTTGTCATTAGCATGCCCCTAAGTGATTTAGCTACTCATGGATGTAGATAGAACAGAAGTAAGAGAAGAAGTAGACATGCTTAGAAGGAATTTAAAGACAAAACAGTAAGGGAAAGCAGTAGAATGTAAAGGCAAGAAACTGTGGACTGAAGAATTGAGATTTGATTACTTGATTGTTTGATTGACAAAGAAAAGCTTTAAAGCAAATAACAGGAAGACAGACCACAACGAAATAGTATAATCTAGCTACTAGAAAAGAAACAGCGACAAGACAAAGCTGGAAAATGGAAATGAAGAGCAGAAAGCAGTAAAACAGCTCGAATGTCTCGTTGCAGCCGCCTCGAATGAAGGATGAGAAAGGTCAGCCTTGCTTGGATGAATCCAATCAGGAGAGAAGAAGAATCTCCTCTCCTTCCTATCAGATTATCGATTCCAACAGCTGAGCTTCGCAAACCAGCAGACGGCAAAGGAAAACAGGAGAAAAGTTGGACTGCGAGAAGACTTCTACGCTTTCGGATGATGTTTGAACCCTCGACTTTGACCCCTATTTATAGTAATCTGCAGGTGCATTTGGGCCAAGGAGAACCATCAATCTTCAACGTCGTACTTCAGAATGGATGGAGGAGAAAGAACGAATCCCTGAAATCACGGAAATTAACAGAAAAAGATCAGTCAACTTACGGTTTTCACTTGAAACATTGCGGTGTCCGCAATGTTTCCGCAATGCTATCGCAATGCTTGTTTTTCATTCTTTTCCTTCGGTTTTCAACCCTTTTCTTTCCTATTGTACTTAAGTCCTAATTTAGCTACCTTCTTCTAATTCTCATATTTAAGCATAGGTTTAGGCTAAATGCTATCAAAAACACCTAAGAGTGAACATCTTTCTAAGATAATTAGGTCCTAAAAAGGTCACTTTTGGAGACGTAACACACCCCCAAACTTAAGGTTTTGCTTGTCCTCGAGCAATCTAAGGACTTTCCTAGGCTGCTGTTTCTTCTTCTTCAACCACTTACTAACTCCCCTATATTCTCATCTATAGCAATGCTGTCCTGTGACACACTTCTAAGCTTAAAACTTCCCTCTCATCTAGCTTCTTCTGATTTCGCATGCCTAAAACTCCTACTGCTTTTATTGACTCCCTACAACCGATCTACCTGCTTTTATAATATCATGCCACTATCCCTAAGGTTTCAAATTCTACCTAGCTTTACCCCAGACTCAGTACATGCTTCTAGTTTATATTTATGAGCTACCTAGGATTCCTTAGAGTCATGCCAGTCTTAGTATTAATGGTAACAGTAGTACTTTTAGAGAACAAACTAAACCCTGGCATCACTACATTGGATATACACTCATCTCCCTAAACAACCCTACAAGCTACAACTTTGTGCTTAGCTAATTGAGGATTAGAGTTCTTTTTAAATAGGACATCTAAGCCACAAAGTTGCAATTCCTAGGTATACATTCTTCTTCCCTACTCTTTTCCTTTTTCCTTTCTTAGGTGGAGTCTTTCCTTTGGTTGCCTTTTGATGCAATGCCACTTGTGGGTTACACACTTGGCACTGATTACTCAGCAACCTAAGAGAGACTCCTCTCTTTATTCTATTTTTTTTCAGTTCATTATTTTTGTCAAGGAGAAGAAGAATGCTTATGTTTTGAGGGAGAGAGGAATGTTCCTAGGCCTAGGGTGGCCTCCCCCAAACTTCAACTATTCATTGTCCCCAATGAGTGTCTGAGGTGACACACCCCCAAACTTGTCCTAGAAGCATATAGTCTAAGGTGAAACAAAGAGAATCTAAAAGCCCTAGGCATAGACAGAACATTCTAAAAGAAAATATCACAGCAGCAGAAAACTTGAAAAACAGACAGGCAAGGACTTACAGCTATGCATGCTGAGCTATTTAGAGGTTAATTTAAACTATCAAAGGGTGTCCTATGACACTCATCCAGCATGCATTTAGATAAGCTATATAAGGTAGTCATGATAGCAGCAAAAGATAGAATTTAAACAGATCACAGCCTAGCTAAGCAGACAGTCCAAAACATGCTTTCAGTAATAAAAATTGCGGGTACCGCAATTATTTCGCAATCAAGTCAGGGCAGATATATCAATTACTAAGGCCCCTAAGCATGCTTTATCCAGTCGTTCAAGCTCAACAAAAAGAAAACTAAACTATCCTACCTAATCAGCTAACAGCAGGCTATACTAAGCAATTTAAAAACATAAAACTAAGCAACTAAAACAGATCAAAATTTGTACTAAAAACAGCATAATTCACATGGTCTATCAGAAAGCAGATTTTGTTTTTTTTTTTTTTTTTTATTCTAAGGGAACAGCAATACTCCCTTGAGTGCAATTCAAACCAGCACTCAGATGTCTTCATCCTCATCAGGTTGTCGTGGTTGTGGAGGCACCCATGAAGTCAGGAGATTTGTGGGGAAGTCAGGGAAGATGCACCCAAGTTGGTCTGCAACCTCCTTGTCCCGTGCCTGCGCGTAAGTGGCCCATTGAGCCATCCTCTTCTGCATATCCATCAGGCAAGCCATGGACAGTGACTGATCAGCAGCCAACCTATCCAGTTCGAACTCCATATTCCCCTTCCTCTTCAGCCTTAAGCCAGCAGGCAGCTCCAAGTGGCCCGTGTAAGCCATTTGCTGCTCCATTCGCTCGATGGGAACTCCTGCAAGCAAACAGAGTTTAGTTATGGTATTAGGGA
The DNA here is from genome assembly GCA_028017165.1 of Herpetospermum pedunculosum. Lineage (NCBI taxonomy): Eukaryota > Viridiplantae > Streptophyta > Magnoliopsida > Cucurbitales > Cucurbitaceae > Herpetospermum > Herpetospermum pedunculosum. The sequence goes on along the minus strand of CM051527.1, from coordinate 19,691,868 downwards.
AAAACAATGGTCCCTTACCCTTCTTGGCGCACTCAGCAATGGCCGCAGCAATGACTTCTCCCACGTTGACCGTGAGACCTCGCATGATGGCATAGACCAGGAGCGATCTGCTCTGGTTAATGGTGGTCTCATGAGTCACGGGGGACAGCTTCCTCCTTACAAAAGCAAACCATACAGCCGCCTTAGCTGTGAGGTTGGCACTCATGAGAGTGTGCCTCCCATTGCGTGACACGGTCCAGGAAGCTTCAGGCTGGCCAATGGTTCGAATGGCCTCTTCCAGGACTGCCTCAGTAGGCTCATCAACAATTCGTTCATAATCTGTATGGTTTTGGCCCTTGAGACCATAGGCTTCGTTGATGGCCTTAGCTGAGAAGTCCACTTCTACCCCTCTGACCACAGACAAGCCATCCTCAGGGCTAAGCACATTGGCGTAGAAATCATAAACCATGCTCGTATAGGCTGGATTGGGTGGTCTGCAAAACTCCTCCCATCCGTGGTTTGTAATCCCTGCGCGCAAGAACTGCGGCAGGTCAGCAGGTCTGTCGAGGAAGCCCTTCTCGTGCAGCAACTCCCTCTTCCTTAGCTCAATTCCTCTGGATTCAGCGTCAGAGAACACATACCTCACTGATTGAGGCTCATCTTCAGGGAAAAGCTTGGCCTTCCCTTTGTCTGTGGGTTTGGCTGACTCCGCAGCCTCAACCTTGAGTTTCTTGAGCGATGGCTCTGTGCTTTCCTTCTCTGATGAAGGCGCCCGCTTGGCCTTCTTCTTTCTCAGCTTCTTGGACCGCTTGGCCTTGAGAATCTTGGCCTTCTTCTTCTTCTTGAGCTTAGCCTTGATGGTGATCTGCTGGAGGCAAGCCCCCAGTGTTTCTTCCATCGAATCATCCTTCTGCGCAGGACTCTCAAGATTGGCTTCCCTCAACGGAGAGAAAACCTCGTCTTCCTCACCTTCCCCACTGCCCTGCGTTGATTCTTGGTACTCCCCATATGGGAATTCAGGGTCAGGCCGTGGGGAAGCGTGCGACGGCGTGGTTCCTTGCTCTGCTGTAGGTGTCTGTGCAGAACTTTGTGGTGAAGAAGGCTGCTCAAGGCTCTGCGCTGGCGGCGATGAGGAGGGCTCAGGGCTCTGCGCTGGTGGGGTTGGTGAGAGGCTGCGTTCGGCTGACTCGTGGGATGGCTGGCTTTGTTCTTGACTCTCCACAGAGGGAGTCTTGTTCTTGATTTCTTCTTCGGCCACAGCCATGCGCCACTTTCGTTTCTTGGGTGTGCCCGCTGGTTCAGAGGGTCCAGCAAGTATTTCCGTAACAACCCTCCACTTCTTCTTGCGAATCGGCAGCTTATCCAGTCGTTCCGTTCGCGCAGCCTCAGCATCAGCCAAGGCAAGCAATGCATCTCTCGCAGCCGTTTCAGCTTCATCGGCCCTTTTCTTGGCCGCAGATCTTTCAGCCCTTGTGAGTACCATTTTTGAATCGTGGAGGTTTGGAGAGAAGAATCACAGATGAAGAGAATCGAAGCTTTCTTGGAGTTCAGAGAATGGGAGAATCGTACAGATCAACGCGCCTTCTAACGGATATAAAGACAACGGATAAATGCCAACGGCTATATTTTTGCGGTTCCTGCAAATCCAGCGCAATTTTAGGGGCGTTTGGAGATTTTTTTCATCTAAATGTCATTCTTTGCTCATCCGTATCTTTTATTTGGCCCAATATTTTCTTGATTTTTAAAGCCGGATTTACTCTCCTTGATTCCCTCTATTGATTCCCTACAAAAAGAAATAAAATCAACATCAAATACGTAATTAAAATCACACAACAAAACACACAAACGATAACCGGAAAATCGCAAAAAATAAACTAAGGCATGAGCCTCATATTGACGAGCACAGTAATCACTCGTCCTCTCTCGTTCTTAATTTCACGCTTCAGTCAAGAGGAAGGCCGAGAGAGTCTTCACATCTCCTTCCTCATAGTAGTGCTTCAACCTTGCACCATTAACCATGAATGGTTGACCTTGCTGCAAGTTCTTTATCTCGATGGCACCATGAACAAACACATTAGTAATCATGAAAGGACCTGACCATCTGGACTTTAGTTTGCCTGGAAATAACCTCAATCTTGAGTTAAATAATAAAACAAGTTGGCCTTTCTTAAAGTCCTTGACCCTAAGTCTACTATCGTGCCAAATCTTGGTCTTTTCCTTATACATTTTGGCATTTTCATAAGACATATGTCTAAGCTCATCAAGCTCATGTAATTGCAAGGACCGCAACGTTCCCGCATCGGTCACTCAATAATTCAACTCTTTTAGTGCCCAAAATGCCTTAATTTCTAACTCAAATGGAAGATGACAAGCTTTACCATACACAAGTCTGTAAGGAGACATACCTAGGGGTGTCTTATATGCAGTCCTATATGCCCAAAGTGCATCCTCAAGCTTAAAGGACCAGTCTTTCCTATTAGGTTTAACCACTTTTTCTAGGATGTTCTTAATCTCCCTATTTGAAATTTCAGCCTGACCATTCGAGTGTGGGTGATAGGGAGTGGCCACTCTATGTCTAATGTTATATTTAGCCAGCACTCTCTCCATAGCCTTATTAATAAAATGTGTCCCCTCATCACTAATGATGGCACGTGGTGTTCCAAACCTAGTAAAAATGTGCCTATGTAAGAATTTTATGACTGTGTTGGCATCATTATTGGGACATGCTATGGCCTCTACCCACTTGGATACATAGTCTACTGCCACTAATATGTAAAGGTTACCTGAAGATGGGGGAAATGGTCCCATGAAATCAATGCCCCACACATCAAAGAGCTCCAACTCTAAGATGTAGGTGAGAGGCATTTCATCCTTGCGACTGAGGTTACCTGTCCTTTGGCATTCATCACAGCTGTGGGCATAGTTGTGGGCATCCTTGAAGATGGTTGGCCAATAGTAGCCACTCTGAAATACCTTTGCAACTGTTCTTTGGCCACCAAAGTGTCCACCATAAGGAGCTGTGTGGCAGTGCTGCAGCACAGACTTCGCCTCAGCAGCTGAAACACACTTCCTTAGTAAGCCGTCAGCACATGTCTTGTAAAGTGTGGGGTCATCCCAGATGAATTTCCTTGCTTCATGAAGGAACCTCTTCTTCTCTTGTCCTCCCTTGAAAACTGGTAATACCTGTGATGCAAGGAAGTTAGCAATGTCAGCAAACCAAGGTTCCTCATCGTTATCACGATGAGTCAATACAAAGACATGTTCATCAATAAAAGCATCAGAAATTGCGGCCTCCGCAATTTTTTCGCAATTGTGCTGCAATCGAGACAGGTGATCCGCAACCACATTTTCACATCCTTTCTTGTCTCGAATGTCCAAATCAAATTTCTGCAGCAATAACACCCACCTAATCAACCTAGGCTTAGCATCAGCCTTCCTCATGAGGTACTTTAAGGCAGAATGGTCAGTGTACACAATTGTCCTAGTGCCTACAATATAGTTTCTAAATTTCTCACAAGCAAATACTACAGCAAGCATCTCTTTCTCAGTAGTTGTATAATTACATTGAGCCTCATTCAGGGTTTTACTAGCATAGTATACAGGGTGTGTTAGCTTGTCAATCTTCTGTCCTAACATAACCCCTACAGCATAGTCACTAGCATCGCATAACATCTCAAATGGGAGATCCCAATCTGGCCCTACTATAACAGGTGCTGTGACTAGTGCTTTCTTAAGGGTTTGCCAAGCTACTAAACATTCCTTAGAGAAGATGAATGGCCTATTTATCTCTAGAAGCTCACACAGAGATTTGGCTATCTTAGAAAAGTCCTTAATGAACCTTCTGTAGAAGCCAGCATGCCCTAAGAAACTTCTAATGGCCTTGACATTCTGAGGCTCTACCAACTTCTCTATGATCTCAATTTTGGCCCTATCGACCTCAACACCTGCCCTTGACACTCTATGACCTAAGACAATCCCCTCATCTACCATGAAGTGACACTTCTCCCAATTAAGGACTAAGTTAGTCTCCTCACATCTAGCCAGGACTTGTCCTAAATTCTCTAGACAGTTGGTAAAGGAATCCCCAAAAACTGAGAAATCATCCATTAATACCTCTATCATGGACTCATCCAAGGCAGAAAAGATTGCCAGCATGCACCTTTGGAATGTTGCCGGTGCATTGCATAAGCCAAAAGTCATTCTGCGAAAGGCAAATGTTCCAAAAGGGCAAGTGAAGGTAGTCTTTTCTTGGTCTTTGGGGTCTATAGTGATCTGGTTATACCCTGAATAACCGTCTAAGAAACAGTAATAGGCTCTACCAGCTATTCTGTCTAACATTTGGTCAATGAATGGTAGAGGGAAGTGGTCTTTTTTAGTTTCTTTATTTAGCTTCCTATAATCCATGCAAACTCTCCATCCTGTGACAGTCCTAGTTGGAATCAGTTCATTGTTCTCATTGACTACCACAGTCATCCCACCCTTCTTAGGTACACATTGTATAGGGCTCACCCACTGACTACTAGCTATGGGGAAGATCACACCAGCATCTAACCATTTTATTATTTCTTTTTTAACTACCTCTTTCATAGAGGGATTCAGCCTACGTTGATGATCTACTCTAGGTGTGTGCTCTTCCTCTAGTATAATCTTATGCATGCAATAAGAAGGGCTAATGCCTCTAATATCAGCAATAGTCCATGCAATAGCCTTCCTATGTTGCTTAAGTAGTAATATTAATTCAACCTCATGCTGTTCACTTAGCTTAGAAGAAATAATTACAGGCAAAGTCTCATTATTCCCTAAATATGCATACTTGAGGTGAGTGGGGAGAGGTTTTAATTCTAATACAGTTGGATGCTCAATGGATGGCTTTAAAGGATTCAAGGCTCTATCAGTTAAGTCAATATTCATACAAACATGCTGAGGGTTATTTACAAATATGTCCATTATCTCAGCTATGTTTAAGTCAGTTAATACTAATCCTACATATTCATTAGCATGCTTGGTTAGTAATACATGCTCCAATTGTTCTTCCATCAAAGAATCTACAACGTCCATGCTAGCACAGGATTCAAGGTCAGAGGGGTACCTTAAAGCTTTATACACACTAAATTTCACCTCTTCATCATGAACCCTCATAGTGAGCTCACCTTTTTGGACGTCTATCAGTGCCCTACCTGTGGCTAGAAATGGTCTGCCTAACAGGATGGGGACCTCCTTGTCTGCTTCATAATCCAGGATAATGAAATCTGCAAGGAAAATAAATTTGTCAACTTTCACTAGAATATCCTCAATCTTACCTTCAGGGTATGCAATGGATCTGTCTGCTAGTTGTAAAGTGACAGTGGTTGGACGTGCTTCTCCTATTCCCAACTGGCGGAATAGTGATAGGGGCATGAGGTTTATGCTGGCGCCCAGGTCACAAAGCGCTCTGCCCACGTGCTTGCCTCCAAGTTCTACAGGTAAGGTGAAGGAACCAGGATCCTTCTCCTTCTTGGGCAGCTTGTTCTGGAGGATGGCACTGCACTCCTCAGTGAGATTTACTATTTCAAACTCACCAATTATTTTTTTGTTAGTAATAATATCTTTCAAAAACTTTACATAGGAAGGCATAGACTGTAAAACTTCTACAAAAGGAATGTTGACATGCACTTGCTTAAGAATTTCTAAGAATTTATTAAAATGCACTTCCTGTTCCTGCTTCTTCTTAAGCCTTCGAGGATATGGAGGTGGTGGCACATATGCAGGCACTTCAGGTCGCCTTAGGATAGGTGGAGGTCTTGGAATTTCTTCTATCTCCTCAATAATTGGCTCTAGCCTGGCTCCTGATGTGCTAGTTGGTGGTGGACCTTGGTTTGGCAGAGACTCTAGTGGAGCACTAGACTCAGTGTTCTCTACTCTCTTTGGTGTGTCTTTGGTGTTGCTTACCAATGGTCTACCACTTCTAAGTTCAATTGCTTGAACTTGTTCTTTACCATCTCTCCTTGGCACTTCAGTGTCAGTAGGGAGTCTACCTTGGGGCCTACTCTTGAGTTCATTGGCTAACTGGCCTATTTGGTTCTCTAGGCTCCTAAGGGTGGCTTGCTGACTTTGCAAAGTAGCGTCATTTTTGGCTATGTATTCCTTGAGTAGGTTTTCTACAGAAGATCCTACAGGTTGGCTGTAAGGTTTTTGATACATTGATTGGTTATGTTGAGGAGTGAAACTAGGTGTTCCACTCGGTCTAGGTTGGTTAGGATTTTGGTTAGTATTCTGTTGGCCACCCCATGACAGGTTTGGGTGGTTCCTCCAACCAGGGTTGTAAGTATTGGAATAGGGGTTGTTCCTAGGCTGCTGCTGACTTCCAATATAGCAGACTGAGGCTGGATTCCCAGGGCAGTATTCATACAGGTGCCCTTCCCCACAGAATCCACATACAAGTGTCTCACCTTGACTTGGTTGGGTGCCCATTGACATGGCTGTGGCGGTGTTGACACTTGTTTGGAGATTGGCTTGAGCCATTTGCTTAACTAGGTTGGTCAGGGCATTTATTTGGCTGCTCATTGCACTTAGAGCATCCTTGTCTTGAGCTCTAGTTGGCTCAACTGGATCATCTGACCACCTACAGTGAGATGCTGAGATCTTCTCCAAGATCTCATAGGCCTCGTTGTAACTCATGGACAACATGGAACCTCCAGCAGATGAGTTTAAGACTTGTCTAGTGTTGGGGTTGCATCCTTTGAAAAAGACCTCTATTTGGATACACCATGGGATGCCATGGTGTGGACATTTAAGAAGAAGATCTTTAAACCTTGTCCAAGCTTCGTGAAGAGACTCAGTGTCAGCTTGTTTGAACTTGATTATGTCATCACGAAAGGTAGAATTCCTATCAGGTGGGAAGTATTTGACTAGGAATTTTTCTGCTAAGTCTGTCCAGTTGCGAACAGATCCAGAGGGTAATGAGTTCAACCATGTTTTGGCTTTGTCCCTCAAAGAGTAAGGGAAAAGGTATAGCCTCAAGGCTTCTTGGGAAACTCCAGGGATGAGGAATGTGTCACTGACTCCTAAGAAGTTCCTAAGATGGTTGTGGGGGTCCTCATTTTCCACTCCAAAGAATTGTCCCACAGTGGACAACATTTGGAACATCACTGGCTTTAACTCGAATGAGTGGGCAGTGATTTCAGGACGGATTATGCTGGGGTTCAGCTCCCCAGGCATAGGTACTAGGTAAGAGAGTATGGCGCTGTCCTTATCATTCGCTATTTCGATGGGGTTGCGAGTGACAGGCACAGGATTTGGAACTATTCCATCCATTTCTTCTTGAGATAATTGCGGAGGAATTGCGGTTCCCGCAATTACTTGAGGTATAGAGGGTTGGTTAAAGAGACGTTTCTTGGCTCTATTTCTGGCCCTAAGTAATCTCTCAGGCTCAGGATTGAACTCTAGATCACTACTTGAAGGTTCACTCATAAACTAACCCAATGGTACCTGCAAAAGAAATGAAACAGATCAGCTTCAATAGGCAATAAACTTGGTGTTTCAAACTTAACAAACTTCGTTTTCACTTAAATAAGTCCCCGGCAGCGGCGCCAAAAACTTGTTGAAAGAATTTCGGCATGCATAGCGGAAGCATCGTTGGATCTAAGTACTCTTATTTTGTTAATTTAAAAAGAAAAAGCATGTTATTTGAAAATCAAAGACAATAATTTAGAAGTTACCTTTGAAGTTCAAATTCTTCTTGATTCCAAACTCGATCTTCGAACGTAACGGTCACGAACCACCACGAGAGTCTTCCCGACTATTCTCCGGCCTTAGAACGGGATTGTGGGATCCTTTGAGTGACTAATTTAAAAGAGAATTGAAGATGGAATTGGAGAGAATGGTAGAGAAATTGTCTTTACAATTTCTCAAAGTTCATCAAAATTCCAAGAAGAAGTCAATCTCATTAACCCTTTGTATATATAGAAGACTACATGCAAAAACATGCAAAATTGAGTTAACAATAGGATGCCATGTAGAATCCACTCAATTTAGTGGGATTAGTGGCTTGATGTGGGATGAACACTTAGCAAAAAAGTTTGACTCATAAAACCACCAACAAATGGTTTTTCCCACTAACTCAAGAATTGGATTTTTCCACTAACTTAAGAATTGGATTTTTCCACTCACTTTAGTCATCAAAATGACTCTTGACTTTCAAGGTTTAGTGGAGTCAACATTTGACTTTTGACTTTCAAAGTTGTAGTCAATTGTCTTAAATTTGACTTTTGACTAACTTTGATCAAATTAATTCAATTTAAAAATTAATTCAAATAATTAATTTTAAATCAAATTAAATTAATATTAAATAATTAATTAAACAATTTAATTAATTCAAATTTAATATCCAATAAATCCAACACTAATCCCGATCATTCCCGATATACATGATTATGAATCCATATTCATATTTTCGATAATTAAATCTTATTTAAATATCACAATCTCTCTCTATTGTTCAATTCGCAATTGAACGTTATGTCGTTAAATATATCACATATATTTAACGTTAATTCCCTAATTCGAATTCGAACACTTCGAATTCACTCGTCACACTGTTCTAAGGTTTAGTCCGATATGAGCTAGCAGGGGGACCTCATGGACCTACAGATCATGAGCTCCAACGATCCGAGATTAACTGATTAAACTCTTTAACCTAGTTAATCAACATTCGTTAACTATCAGGACATTCCACTATAGCCTAGTAGTTGCATTCTTCTCACTGTAGATATATTTATGTCCACTCGATATAACCATGATTAGTAAGTTGACCCTTCACAGGTTGTTCGTAATTTACGGTCGGGTCAAATATCTGTTTTACCCCCGTAATTACATCTTGCTCCTTAAGTCCCACTGATCCTCTAATGAACAATTGATTTGTGATCCAATCACTAAACCGATTGGTATGTGATCTAATCACTATACCGAGTCCCTCTCGGGCCAATGAGAAGGTGGGGCCCCTTGTTCAAGACCTGGAGTCAGCACTTAAGGGAACAACCTATCTACTATCCCTAGAGACGGGTAGGAGTGAATTCCATCTTTCACCCTATGTCCCCAGCTATCTATCCGGTCTTACCCCTGAAATGGGAGGCATATTGAGTCGGCGCTGTTGAGCCACTCTCACCCATGCAGATCTAAGGATAATCCCGAATAAACAGGAGTTCATAGTTAGCTCAGGATTAAGGTCAAGTTACCTAGGTCATCGTTTTGAAATAGTCAGTCTTTAAAACAGTAAACAGCGTTATAAAGTAAGAGTGACTTATTTCGCGGTCCGGTCTAATGCAAACTCTTTGCATAGGACGCCCCCATTCACATGTCTCCACATGAACGATTCAGGATCACATCGTTTGTACTAAATACAAAATGGGCCGCATCCAATAGTGTCCCCAAGATAAGGTATCCAACCTTATCTGTATACTATAGACCGTTTTGGCTATTTACTCGAACTTGATCCACTTTTATGTCTCCACATAAAGTTCAAGTATTCATGTTATAGCCATGGATCTTAGTTTATTGGATTTAGGGTTTTCTAAAATGAAATAAGCAATTCACATATTCAATAATAACTTTATTGAATAAACCTCAATAACACTTTATTGGTAATAAAATATGTTTATCGTTTACAAACCACGAGTTTTAGGACATAAAACCCAACACTTGTTACGTGCTCAATGTGTTAAAATGAATAAGTAATAAGGTAGAGAGAGCACTCAGAACATGCAAGCATACATGGTCTTATAGCAAGTAGTAAGTATATTTCATTCGTTTTCCCACAGAGACTTATTATAAGCTATTCATGAAGTGTAACGTTAAGAAAGAAGGGGTGGATTTGATAGGGTAGTATTGGTTTTTAATTGTCTATTTCCTACTGAATACGGAGAGGGTAGCAACATAAACAAGTGCAAGTTAAAGCTAAACTCAAATGAGAAGAGACGAGATTAATAAATGAAAACAAAAACAGCTAGACAGAATCGTAACTTAGCAGAATTGCGGAAACAGCAATTTTACCACAATTGTAATAACAGCGAAAGTGTGTAAAATGATGAATTAAGGGCTACTAACGACTATCCTATAGGCTTTTTCTCACGATTCTCAAGCATTGGATCAACTCTCTATGCATCAAACTATCTCATTCTCATGTATCTTCCGATTTCATGCATTAGATTCTTTAGTTTACTCATGTCCAAGTAAGGTCTTAAGCATCTTGTTAAGGCAGAAAAATATGGTTTGTACTAGGGAAACGCCTATTCCTAGGTCGTTTCCTGGTTACCTTGAAAGGCTAGCATGATAGTATGACTCTGAACTCTTACTCCTTCCAGAGGTTAGGAAATCTTTGGACAAAATGGATGGCCAATCGAAATTGCCCGTGGGATGAAGCTTACATACAATCAATGCTTCGAGAGCTATCCTACATGCTTGGTTCACGTTTTTTAGCCTAAAGTGTTGTCATTAGCATGCCCCTAAGTGATTTAGCTACTCATGGATGTAGATAGAACAGAAGTAAGAGAAGAAGTAGACATGCTTAGAAGGAATTTAAAGACAAAACAGTAAGGGAAAGCAGTAGAATGTAAAGGCAAGAAATTGTGGACTGAAGAATTGAGATTTGATTACTTGATTGTTTGATTGACAAAGAAAAGCTTTAAAGCAAATAACAGGAAGACAGACCACAACGAAATAGTATAATCTAGCTACTAGAAAAGAAACAGCGACAAGACAAAGCTGGAAAATGGAAATGAAGAGCAGAAAGCAGTAAAACAGCTCGAATGTCTCGTTGCAGCCGCCTCGAATGAAGGATGAGAAAGGTCAGCCTTGCTTGGATGAATCCAATCAGGAGAGAAGAAGAATCTCCTCTCCATCCTATCAGATTATCGATTCCAACAGCTGAGCTTCGCAAACCAGCAGACGGCAAAGGAAAACAGGAGAAAAGTTGGACTGCGAGAAGACTTCTACGCTTTCGGATGATGTTTGAACCCTCGACTTTGACCCCTATTTATAGTAATCTGCAGGTGCATTTGGGCCAAGGAGAACCATCAATCTTCAACGTCGTACTTCAGAATGGATGGAGGAGAAAGAACGAATCCCTGAAATCACGGAAATTAACAGAAAAAGATCAGTCAACTTACGGTTTTCACTTGAAACATTGCGGTGTCCGCAATGTTTCCGCAATGCTATCGCAATGCTTGTTTTTCATTCTTTTCCTTCGGTTTTCAACCATTTTCTTTCCTATTGTACTTAAGTCCTAATTTAGCTAGCTTCTTCTAATTCTCATATTTAAGAATAGGTTTAGGCTAAATGCTATCAAAAACACCTAAGAGTGAACATCTTTCTAAGATAATTAGGTCCTAAAAAGGTCACTTTTGGAGACGTAACAGGGGACAGCTTCCTTCTCACGAAGGAAAACCAGACAGCCGCCTTAGCTGTGAGGTTGGCACTCATGAGAGTGTGCCTCCCATTGCGCGACACGGTCCATGATGCTTCAGGCTGGCCAATGATCCGGATGGCCTCTTCCAGGACAGCTTCTGTAGACTCGTCAACGATCCTTGAATAATCAGTATGTTTTTGGCCCTTGAGGCCATAGGCTTCGTTGATTGCCTTTGCTGAGAAGTCCACTTCAACCCCTCTGACCACAACTCCTCCCAGCCGTGATTCGTAATGCCTGCGCGCAAGTATTGCGGCAGGTCAGCAGGTCTATCGAGGAAGCCCTTCTCGTGCAGCAGCTCCCTTTTCCTCAGCTTAAGGCCTCTAGACTCAGCGTCAGAAGACACGTACCTCACTGACTGAGGCTCATCTTCAGGGTACTGCTTAGCCTTCCCCTTGTCTTTCAGTCTGGCTGACTCAGCAGCCTCAATCTTGAGCTTCTTTGGGGAAGGCTCGTCACTCCCCTTCTTGGATGAAGGCACAGCCCTAGACTTCTTCTTCTTCTTGGACTTCTTTTTTGTTCTTGGCCGTTTGGCCTTGACAACCTTGGCTTGCTTCTTCCTCAACCGTGCCCTTGTTGCCATCTGCTGGAGGCAATCCCCAGTGTCTCGTCCATCGAGTCATCCTGCTGTACAGGGCTCTCAGGGCTGGATTCCCTAAAAAGAGAGAAGACCTCGTCTTCCTCAGCTTCCCCACTGCCCTGCGTCGATTCTTGGTACTCCCCATATGGGAATTCAGGGTCAGGCCGTGGAGAAGTGTGCGAAGGAGTGGTGCTTTGTGCTGCTGTAGGGGTCTGTGCAGAGCTCTGCGGTGATGAAGGCAGCTCAGGGCTCTGCGCTGGTGGCGATGAAGAGAGCTCAGGGCTTCGAACCGGTGGGGATGGTGAAGGACTGTGGTCGGCTGTCTCGTGGGATGGCTGGCCGAGTTCTTGACTCTCCACAGAGGGAGTCTTTTTCTTGATTTCTTCTTCGGCCATGGCCATACTCCATCTGCGCTTCTTGGGTGTGCCTGTTGGTTCAGAGGGTCCAGCAGGTATCTCCGTAACTACCTTCCACTTCTTCTTGCGGACAGGTAGTTTGGGCAGGCGTTCAGTGCGCGCAGCCTCAGCATCAGCCAAGGCAAGCAGTGCTTCCCTCGCAGCAGATTCAGCGTCATCAGCCCTTTTCTTGGACGCAGATCGTTCGGCTCTTGTTAGTACCATTGTTGAATTGTGGAGTTTTGGAGAGAGGAATCACAGATGAAGAGAAACGCAGCTTTCTTGGAGTTCAGATAATGGGAGAATCGTACGGATCAACGCGCCTTCTAACAGATATAAAGAAAACACAAAAAATCCCAACGGCTATATTTTTGCGGATTCTGCAAATCCAGCGCAATTTTAGTGACCGTTGGAGATTTCCTGCATTTAAATGTCAATCTTTGCTCAACCGTATCTTTGATTTGGCCCAATATCTTCTTGATTTTGTTAGCTGGATTTAATCTCCTTGACTCCCTCTATTGATTCCCTACAAAAAGAAATAAAATCAACATCAAATTCGTAATTAAAATCATACAAACATATACACAAATGATAACCGGAAAAAAGGAAAAAATAAACTAAGGCATGAGCCCCGTCTGGACGAGCACAGCAATCACTCGTCCTCTCTCGTTCTTAATTTCATGCTTCAGTCAAGAGGAAGGCCGAGAGAGTCTTCACATCTCCTTCCTCATAGTAGTGCTTCAACCTTGCACCATTAACCATGAAAGGTTGCCCGTGCTGCAGGTTCTTAATCTCTATGGCACCATGAACAAACACATTAGTTATTATAAAAGGACCTGACCATCTGGACTTTAGTTTGCCCGGAAATAATCTCAATCGTGAGTTAAATAACAAAACAAGTTGGCCTTTCTTAAAGTCCTTAATCCTAAGTCTACTGTCGTGCCAAATCTTGGTCTTTTCCTTATACATTTTTGCATTTTCATAAGACATATGTCTAAGCTCATCAAGCTCATGTAATTGCAAAGACCGCAACGTTCCCGCATCGGTCACGCAATAATTCAACTCTTTTAGTGCCCAAAATGCCTTAATTTCCAACTCGAATGGAAGATGACAAGCTTTACCATACACAAGTCTGTAAGGAGACATACCTAGGGGTGTCTTATATGCAGTCCTATATTCCCAAAGTGCATCCTCAAGTTTAAATGACCAGTCTTTTCTATTGGGTTTGACCACCTTTTCTAGTATGTTCTTAATCTCCCTATTGGAAATTTCAGCCTGTCTATTCGAGTGTGGGTGATAGGGGGTGGCTACTCTATGTCTAATGTTATACTTAGCCAACACTCTCTCCATAGCCTTATTAATGAAATGTGTCCCTTCATCACTAATGATAGCACGAGGTGTTCCAAACCTAGTAAAAATGTGCCTATGCAAGAATTTTATGACTGTTTTGGCATCATTATTGTGACATGCTATGGCCTCTACCCACTTGGATACATAGTCTACTGCCACTAATATGTAAAGGTTACCTGATGATGGGGGAAATGGTCCCATGAAGTCAATGCCCCACACATCAAAGAGCTCCAACTCTAAGATGTAAGTGAGAGGCATTTCATCCTTGCGACTAAGGTTACCTGTTCTTTGGCATTCATCACAGCTGTGGGCATAGTTGTGGGCATCTTTGAAGATTGTTGGCCAATAGTAGCCACTCTGAAATACCTTTGCAGCTGTTCTTTGGCCACCAAAGTGTCCACCATAAGGAGCTGTGTGGCAGTGCTGCAGCACCGACTTCGCCTCAGCAGCTGAAACACACTTCCTTAGCAAGCCGTCAGCACATGTTTTGTAAAGTGTGGGGTCATCCCATATGAATTTCCTTGCTTCATGAAGGAACCTCTTCTTCTCTTGTCCTCCCTTGAAAGTTGGTAGTACCTGCGATGCAAGGAAGTTAGCAATGTCAGCAAACCAAGGTTCCTCATCGTTATCCCGATGAGTTAATACAAAGACATGTTCATCAATGAAAGCATCAGAAATTGCGGGTTCCGCAATTTTTTCGCAATTATGCTGCAATCTAGACAGATGATCCGCAACCACATTTTCACTTCCTTTCTTATCTCTAATGTCTAGATCAAACTCTTGCAGCAGCAGTACCCACCTAATCAACCTAGGCTTAGCATCAGCCTTCCTCATAAGGTACTTTAAAGCAGAATGGTCAGTGTACACAATCGTTCTGGTGCCTACAATATAGTTCCTAAATTTCTCACAAGCAAACACTACAGCTAGCATCTCTTTCTCAGTGGTTGTGTTGTTGCATTGTGCCTCATTAAGTGTCTTACTAGCATAATATACAGGGTGTGTTAACTTGTCAAACTTCTGTCCTAACATAACCCCTACAGCATAGTCACTGGCATCACATAACATCTCAAATGGGAGATCCCAATTTGGTCGTACTATAATAGGGGCTGTGACTAGTGCTTCCTTAAGGGTTTTCCAAGCTAGGAAACATTCTCTAGAGAAGATGAAGGGTTTGTTTAGTTCTAGAAGCTCGCATAGAGGCTTGGAGATCTTAGAAAAGTCCTTAATGAACCTTCTATAGAAGCCAACATGCCCTAAGAAACTTCTAATGGCTTTGACATTTTGAGGTTCTACCAACTTCTCTATTATTTCAATTTTTGCCCTGTCAACCTCTACACCTGCCCTTGACACTCTATGCCCTAAGACAATCCCTTCATCCACCATGAAATGGCACTTTTCCCAATTTAGGACTAGGTTGGTCTCCTCACACCTAGCCAGGACTTGTCCTAGGTTCTCTAGACAGTTTGTAAATGAATCCCCAAAGACTGAGAAATCATCCATGAATATCTCTATCATGGACTCATCCAAATCAGAGAAGATTGCCAACATGCACCTTTGGAAAGTTGCCGGTGCATTGCATAAGCCAAAAGGCATTCTGCGAAAGGCAAAAGTTCCAAAAGGGCAAGTGAAGGTAGTCTTCTCTTGGTCCTTAGGGTCTATAGTAATCTGGTTATATCCTGAATAACCGTCTAAGAAATAGTAGTAGGCTCTACCAGCTATCCTATCTAGCATTTGGTCAATGAATGGTAGAGGAAAATGGTCTTTTTTGGTTTCTTTATTTAGTTTCCTATAATCCATGCAAACTCTCCATCCTGTGACAGTCCTAGTTGGAATCAGTTCATTGTTCTCATTGACTACCACAGTCATCCCCCCCTTCTTATGTACACATTGTATAGGGCTCACCCACTGACTACTAGCTATGGGGAAGATCACACCAGCATCTAACCATTTTATTATTTCCTTTTTAACTACCACTTTCATAGAGGGGTTCAGCCTACGTTGGTGATCTACTCTAGGTGTATGCTCTTCCTCTAATATAATCTTATGCATACAATAAGAAGGGCTAATGCCTCTAATGTCAGCAATAGTCCATGCAATAGCCTTCCTATGTTGCTTAAGTAGTAATATCAGTTCAACCTCATGCTTTTCACTTAATTTAGAAGAAATAATCACAGGCAAAGTATCATTACTTCCTAGATATGCATACTTGAGGTGAGTGGGGAGAGGTTTAAATTCTAAGACAGGTGGATGCTCAATGGATGGTTTTAATGGATTCACAGATTATTCAGTTAAGTCAATATTCATACAAACATGCTGAGGGTTATTTACAGATATGTCCATTATCTCAGCTATGTTTAAGTCAGTTAATTCTAATCCTATATATTCATGAGCATGCTTAGTCAACAATTCATGCTCCAATTGTTCTTCCATTAATGAATCTACAATGTCCATGCTCGCACAAGATTCATAGACAGAGGGGTACCTTAAGGCTTTATACACACTAAATTTCACCTCTTCATCATGAACCCTCATAGTGAGCTCACCTTTTTGGACATCTATCAGTGCCCTACTGTTGCGTGCTCAATGTGTAAAGATAAATATGCAAAAGGGCAGAGAGAGCACTTAGAACATGCAAGCATACATGGTCTTACAGCAAGTAGTGAGTATATTTAATTCGTTTTTTCCACAGAGACTTGTTTTTAGCTATTCGCGAAGTGTGAATGTTAAGAAAGATGGGATGAATTTGATGGGTTAAAATTGGTTTTTAATTAACTACTTTTTGCTGAATGTGTAGAGGGATATGACATAAACAAAAGCAAGTTGAAATTAGATGCAAAGGATAAGAGATGGAATTAATAAACGAGAAAGAAAACAGCTAAACAGAATGAAAATTTGGCAGAATTGCGTGGACCGCAATGTTTAGGCAATTAACTGGCAGCGAAACTGATTAAAAGGGTGAATTAAGGGCTACTAATGACTATCCTATAGGCAGTTTATTACGATTATCAAGCTTTGGATCAACTCTCTATACATCAAACTCACTCTATCTCAAGTATCGTCCGATTCCATGCATGAGAGACTCAAGTTTACTCGACTTCAAAGTAAGGTCTTAAGCATCTTGTTAAAGCAGGAGTGTTCAGTTTGTACTAGGGAAACGCCTATTCCTAGGCCGTTTCCTGATTACCATGAAAGGCTAGCATGATTATATGACTCTGAACTCTTACTCCTTCCAGAGGTTAGGAGTTCTTTGGACAAAATGGATGGCCAATCGAAATTGCCCGTGGGATGAAGCTTACATACAATCAATGTTCGAGTGTTAATCTACCTACTTGACTCACGTTTTTTAGCCTATAGTTCTGTCATTAGCATGCCCCTAAATGATTTTAGTTACTCATGGATATGTAAAGAACAGAAATGGTAGATAAAATAGACATGCTTAGAAGAGAAATCTGTGTAAAACAGCAAGCAAAACCCGTAGCAGAAGAACGCATAAACTGTGAAGTGCAGAAACTTACTTTGATTAACTTGAATGTTTGAATGACAAAGGAAAGCTTTAAAAGGAATGAATCCAAGACAGACAACAACGAAATGCAATAATTGAAATGACTAAACTAAGAACAACAATGATCAGTACTGGAAATGAGAAGAAAAGAACAGAAAACAGTAAAGGCTTGCTGAAGACTTTGTGGCAGTCGCCTCGAATGAAGGTGGTGAGAATTCAGCCGTGCTTGGATGAATCCAATCGAGAGAGAAGAAGAATCTTCTCTCCTTCCTATCAGATTATCGATTCCAAAAGCTTAGACTCTCACTCCAACAGACGGCAAAGGAAGAACAGTGGAAAGGGTGGACTGCAGAAAGACTTCTACGCTTCGAGTTATGACTGAACCTCCGACTTTGGCCCCCTTTTATAGTAGTCTGCAGGTGCGATTGGGCCAAGGAGAACCATCAGTCTTCAACGTCATGTATCAGAATGGATGGAGGAGAAAGAACGAATCCCTGAAAAGTCGGATCTAAACAGAAAAATGTCAGCCAACTTACGGTTTTAACTTGAATAATTGCGGTCACCGCAATTATTCCGCAATGCATTCGCAATGGTTCTTTTTCCATCCTTTTCTTCGGTTTTCACCCCTTTTTCTACCTATTGTGCATAAGTCCTAAATTAGCCACCTTCTTCTAATTCTCATATTAAAGCATAGGTTTAGGCTAAATGCTAACAAAAACACCTAAATGTGTACATCTTCTTAAGCTAAATGGGTCCTAAATAAGTCACTTTCAGAGACTTAACACACCCCCAAACTTAAGGCTTTGCTTGTCCTCAAGCATACTAAGGACTTACTTAGGCTACTGTTTCTTCTTCTTTAACTACTCACTAACTCCCTTATATTCTTGTCTATAGCAATGCTGTCCTGTGACACACTTCCAAGTTTAGAACTAACCTCTTGTCTAACCTCTTCTGACTTCACCTGCCTACTATACCCACTGCTTTTGTTGACCCCCTACTACTGATCTAACTACTTCTATGATATCATGCTACTATCCCTAAGGTTTCAAATTCTACCAAGCTTTACTCCAGACTCAGTACATGCTTCCAGCTTATTTTTAATGTGTCTAGGATTCCTTAGAGTCATGCCAGTCTTAGTATTAACAGTGACAGTGGTACTTTATAGAGAACAACCTAAACCCTGGCATCACTACATTGGATAAACATTCATCTCCCTAGACAAACCTAAAAGCTACAACCTTGTGCTTAGCTACTTTGAGGATCAGAGTTCTTTTTAAATAGGACATCTAAGCCACAAAGTTATAACTCCTAGGTATACATTCTTCTTCCCTATATTTTTCTCTTTTTTTTTTTTTCTTAGGTGGAGCTTCTCCTTTGGTTGCCTTTTGATGCAACACCACTTGTGGGTTACACACTTGGCACTGATTACTCAGCAACCTAAGAGAAACTCCCCCCCTTTATTCTTTTTTCATTTTGTTCATCATTTTTTTTTTTTTAAAAGGAGAAGAAGAATGCTTATGTTTCTAAGGGAGAGAGGAATGTTCCTAGGCCTAGGGTGGCCTCCCCCAAACTTCAACTACTCATTGTCCCCAATGAGTGTTTGAGGTGGCACACCCCCAAACTTGTCCTAGAAGCATCTAGTCTAAAGTAAAACAAAGAGAATCTAAACATCCTAGGCATAGGCAAAACATTCTAGAAGCAACTATCCCAGCAGCAGAAAATTTGAACATAACAGACAGGTTTAAGGCCTTATGGTTTATGCATGCTGAGCACTATTCAGAGGCAAATTTAAACTATCAAAAGGTGTCCTATGACACTCATCCAGCATGCTTCAAGATCAGCTCTATAAGGTAGTCATGCTAGCAGCAAAAAAATAGAATTTAACAGATCACAGCCTAACTAAACGGGCAGTCAAAAACATGCAATCAGGCACAAAAATTGCGGGAATCGCAATTATTTCGCAATACAATCTGGGCAGATTTAACATTAACTCAGGCCCCTAGCATGCTTTTTCCCGTTACTCATGCATCCTAAAAAGAAAACTAAACTATCCTACCTAATCAACTAACATCAGACTATCCTAAGCAAAAGGAAAAACATAAAACTAGTCATCCAAAACAGATCAAAATTGAACCAAAAACAGCATAATATACATGAATCTATCAAAAAGCAGAAAAATTGTCTTTTGTTTCTTTAGGGATCAGTAATACTCCCTCTAGTGCTCTTCAAACCAGCACTCAATTCTCATCATCCTCATCTGGTCGCCTTGGTCGTGGGGGCACCCATGGAGTTAGGAGGTTGGTGGGGAAGTCTGGGAAGATGCACCCCAACTGGTCTGCAACTTCTCTGTCCCTTGCCTGCGCATAGTTGGCCCATTGAGCCATTCTCCTCTGCATGTCCATCAAGCAGGCCATGGTTAGGGACTGTTCAGCCGCCAGCCTATCCAACTCAAATTCCATGTTGCCCTTTCTTCTCAGCCTTAGGTGTGCAGGCAACTCCAGATGGCCTGTGTAGGGCAGCTGCTGCTCCAAGCGCTCGGTGGGAACCCCTGCAAGCAAACACAATTTGGTTATAGTGTTTGGAAAAAATAATGGTCCCTTACCCTTCTTAGCACACTCGGCTATGGCAGCAGTGATGACCTCTCCCACGTTGATCGTGAGACCTCTCATTATAGCATAAACCAGCAGCGAACGGCTCTGGTTAATTGTAGTCTCATGAGTCACCGGGGAGAGTCTTCTTCGTACGAATGAAAACCACACAGCTGCCTTAGCCGTGAGGTTGGCACTCATGAGTGTGTGCCGCCCATTGCGTGAGACTGTCCAGGAGGCCTCAGGCTGGCCAATGGTGCGGATGGCTTCTTCCAGCACAGCCTCGGTTGGCTCATCCACTATCCGTGCGTAATCTGTGTGAGGCTGGCCCCTTAGACCAAATGCTTCATTGATGGCCTTGGCAGAGAAATCAACTTCCACCCCTCTGACCACAGATAGGCCATCCTCAGGGCTGAGCACGTTGGCATAAAAGTCATACACCATGCTCGTGTATGCTGGATTGGGAGGTCGGCAGAATTCCTCCCAGCCATGGTTGATCACCCCTGCGCGCAAGAACTGCGGCAGGTCAGCAAGTCGATCAAGGAACCCCTTCTCGTGCAACAGGTCCCTTTTCCTCAGCTCCACGCCCCTGGATTCAGCATCGGATGAGACATACCTCACTGATGGAGGTTCATCTTCAGGATAGAGTTTAGCCTTCCCCTTATCGGCTGGCTTGGAAGATTCAGCAGCCTCCACCTTGAGGCGTTTGAGCGCCGGCTCAGTACTGTCTTTGTCTGCTGAAGGCACTCGCTTGGCCTTCTTCTTCTTCAGTTTCTTGGCTTTCTTGGCCTTCTTCTTGGCCTCCTTCTTCTCCCTCTTAATGTGGATCTGTTGTAGGCAGGCCCCCAACGTCTCCTCCATGGAATCATCCTGCTGTGCAGGAACATCAGGGCTGTCTTCTCTCATGGGAGAGAAGACTTCTTCTTCGCCAGCATCTCCACTGCCTTGCGTGGACTCCTGATAATCCCCATAAGGGAATTCAGGATCAGGCCGTGGAGAGTTGTGCTCTGCTGATGGTGTATGTGCAGAACTCCATGGCGAAGACGGCAGGTCAGGACTCTGCACAGCCGCAGGTGGTAGATCAGAACTCTGAAGCGCTGGAGATGACTCGGCGTGCTGCGCAGGCGGTGATGATTCTGTGCTTTGCACCGGTTCAGATGGGAGAGGACTGCGCGCAGGTGACACAGACGGCGTCGAACCTTCCTTGACTGACTCGTGGGATGCACGATCAGGTTCTTGACTCTCCACAGAGGGAGTCTTGGCGATGCTTGGTTCGGCGGCAGTCTTGACAGTCCACCGGCGCTTCGTTGGCGTACCCACTGGCTCAGATGGGCCAGCAGGGATCTCAGTGACCACCCTCCACTTCTTCCTACGAATAGGAAGCTTGCCAAGACGGCCAGTGCGTACAGCACCCTGATCAGCAAGGGTGAGAAGCGCTTCCCTCGCAGCCGCTTCAGCTGCGTCGTCGGCCTTCTTCTTGGCGGCGGATCTCTCAGCCCTAGTGGAAACCATGGTCGAATCTTGGAGGGTTGGAGAGAGAGATCAAAGGTGGAGAGAATCGCAGAAATCTTGGAGAGCAAAGAATGAGAGGATCGTATCAATCGGGCGCCTTCTAACGGCTATAAAAACAACGGCAAAAAATCCCAACGGCTCTTTTTGCGAAATCAGCAATTTCTGCGCAATTCCAGGGATAATATTCCATACAAATTCTAAACTTTGATCGCCCGTATCTTTCAATTGGCTCAACCGTTTCTTGATTTTTAAAGTGGGATTTACTCCCCTTGATCCCCTCTTTCGATTCCCTACAAAAACAAATAAAACAAACATTAAATAAGCAATTAAAATCACGCTACAAAACATACAAACGATCATCGATAAAAACAGAAAAAATAACTAAGGCATTGGCCTTGACTAAACGAGCACAGTAACCACTCGTTCTCTCTCGTTTCTAATTTCATGCTTCATGTAGGAGGAAGGCCGAGAGAGTCTTCACATCCCCCTCCTCATAGTAGTGCTTCAACCTAGCACCATTGACCATAAATGGCTGTCCTTGCTGCAAGTTTTTAATCTCTATGGCACCATGAACAAAGACATTAGTAATAATAAATGGACCTGACCATCTAGACTTTAATTTGCCTGGAAATAGCTTTAATCGTGAGTTAAATAATAATACAAGTTGGCCCTTTTTAAAGTCTTTGATCCTGAGTCTACTGTCATGCCATATTTTTGTCTTTTCTTTGTACATCTTGGCATTCTCATAGGCCATGTGCCTAAGCTCATCAAGTTCATGTAGCTGTAAAGATCTTAATGTCCCTGCATCCTTCACACAAAAATTTAATTCTTTCATGGCCCAAAATGCCTTGTTTTCCAACTCAAGTGGCAAGTGGCAAGCCTTGCCATATACCAACCTATAGGGAGACATTCCTAGAGGTGTCTTATATGCGGTTCTGTAAGCCCAAAGTGCATCCTCAAGCTTAAATGACCAGTCTTTTCGATTAGGTTTAACTACCTTCTCTAGGATGTTCTTTATTTCCCTATTTGAAATTTCAGCTTGACCATTTGAGTGTGGGTGATAGGGAGTAGCTACTCTATGCCTAATGTTATATTTAGCCAATAATTTCTCCATAGCCTTATTAATGAAATGTGACCCCTCATCACTAATGATAGCACGAGGAGTCCCAAATCTAGTGAAAATGTGCCTATGCAAGAAGTTAGTGACTGTCTTAGCATCATTATTAGGACATGCTTTAGCCTCTACCCATTTGGACACATAGTCTACTGCTACTAAGATGTACAGGTTACCTGATGATGGAGGGAATGGTCCCATGAAATCAATGCCCCATACATCAAAGAGCTCCAACTCTAAGATGTAGGTGAGGGGCATCTCATCCTTACGACTGAGGTTACCTGTCCTTTGGCACTCGTCACAGTTGTGGGCATAGTTGTGGGCGTCCTTAAAGATTGTTGGCCAGTAGTAGCCACTTTGAAATACCTTGGCAGCTGTCCTTTGTCCACCAAAGTGTCCACCATAAGGAGATGAATGACAGTGCTGCAGCACAGACTTCGCTTCAGCAGCTGTAACACACTTCCTCAACAACCCATCAGCACAGGTTCTGTAAAGTGTGGGGTCATCCCAGATGAATTTCCTTGCTTCATGCAGGAACCGCTTCTTCTCTTGTCCTCCCTTGAACACTGGTAATACCTGTGATGCACGGAAGTTAGCAATATCAGCAAACCACGGTTCCTCATCGTTATCACGATGAGCCAAAGCAAAAACATGTTCATCTATGAAAGCATCAGAAATTGCGGACTCCGCAATTTTTCCGCAATTGTGCTGCAATCGAGACAGGTGATCTGCAACCACATTTTCACAACCCTTCTTGTCCCGAATGTCCAAATCAAATTCCTGCAGCAATAACACCCATCTAATTAGTCTAGGCTTAGCATCAGCCTTTCTCATTAGATATTTTAAAGCAGAATGGTCAGTATATACAATAGTCCTAGTTCCTACAATATAGTTCCTAAATTTTTCACAAGCAAAGACTACAGCAAGCATCTCTTTCTCTGTAGTTGTATAGTTACATTGAGCCTCATTCAAGGTCTTACTAGCATAATAGACAGGGTGTGTGAGCTTGTCAATCTTCTGTCCTAACATGACTCCTACAGCATAGTCACTGGCATCACATAGCATCTCAAATGGGAGATCCCAATTTGGTCCTACTATGATTGGTGCTGTGACCAGTGCTTCCTTAAGGGTTTTCCAAGCTATTACACACTCCTTAGAGAAGATAAATGGTCTACCTAGCTCTAGAAGCTCGCACAGGGGCTTGGCTATCTTAGAAAAGTCCTTGATGAACCTTCTATAGAAGCCAGCATGCCCTAAGAAGCTTCTAATGGCTTTGACGTTCTGGGGCTCTACCAACTTCTCTATGACCTCTATTTTTGCTCTATCCACTTCTACACCCGCCCTTGACACTCGATGTCCTAAGACAATCCCTTCATCTACCATAAAATGGCACTTTTCCCAATTCAGGACTAGGTTAGTCTCCTCACACCTAGTCAGGACTTGTCCTAGGTTTTCTAGACAGGTTTTAAATGAGTCCCCAAAGACTGAGAAGTCATCCATGAATATTTCTATCATGGACTCATCCAACTCAGAGAAGATTGCCATCATGCACCTCTGGAAAGTTGCCGGTGCATTGCATAAGCCAAAAGGCATTCTGCGGAAGGCAAACGTTCCAAAAGGGCAAGTGAAGGTGGTCTTCTCTTGATCCTTAGGGTCTATAGTTATTTGATTGTAGCCTGAATAGCCATCTAGGAAACAGTAGTAGGCTCTACCAGCTATTCTGTCTAGCATCTGGTCAATAAATGGTATGGGGAAATGGTCTTTTTTCGTTTCTTTATTTAGTTTTCTGTAATCCATACATACCCTCCACCCTGTGACAGTCCTTGTTGGAATTAGTTCGTTATTCTCATTGACTACCACAGTTATTCCCCCCTTTTTAGGTACACATTGGATGGGGCTCACCCACTGGCTACTAGCTATGGGGAAAATTACTCCTGCATCTAACCACTTTATTATTTCTTTCTTCACTACCTCTTTCATAGAGGGGTTTAACCTACGCTGGTGATCTACCTTAGGTGTGTGCTCTTCCTCTAGAATAATTTTGTGCATACAATAAGAAGGGCTAATGCCTCGAATATCAGCAATAGACCATGCTATAGCCTTCCTATGTTGCTTAAGCAGTAAAATTAAATCAACCTCATGCTGTTCACTTAGCTTAGAAGAAATAATTACAGGTAGTGTGTCATTATCTCCTAGATATGCATATTTGAGGTGAGTAGGTAGTGGTTTCAGTTCTAAAACAGGTGGATGCTCAATGGAGGGCTTCAGAGGGTTAATAATTCTATCAGTTAAATCTATATTCATACATACATGCTGAGGGTTATTTACAGGCATGTTCATTATGTCAGCTACATTTAGATCATCTACATCTATTTGTACATATTCACTAGCATGCTTGGTTAACAGTACATGCTCTAATTGTTCTTCCATTAGTGAGTCAACAACATCCATGCTAGCACAAGACTCAGAATCAGAGGGATATTTTAAAGCTTTGTAAACACTAAATTTTACCTCTTCATCATGAACTCTCATAGTTAACTCACCTTTTTGCACGTCTATTAGTGCCCTACCTGTGGCTAGAAATGGTCTACCTAGCAGGATGGGTACCTCCTTGTCTGCCTCATAGTCCAGGACAATGAAATCTGCAAGGAAAATGAATTTGTCAACTTTAACTAGAATATCCTCAATCTTACCTTCTGGATATGCGATGGATCTGTCTGCTAGTTGTAAAGTGACAGTAGTTGGACGTGCTTCCCCTATTCCCAACTGGCGGAATAGGGACAGGGGCATGAGATTTATGCTGGCGCCCAGGTCACAAAGCGCTCTGCCCACATGCTTGCCTCCAAGTTCTACAGGTAAGGTGAAGGAACCAGGATCCTTCTCCTTCTTGGGCAGCTTGTTCTGGAGGATGGCACTGCACTCCTCGGTGAGGTTTACTGTTTCAAACTCACCAATTATCTTTTTGTTAGTAATGATATCCTTCAAAAACTTTACATAAGAAGGCATCGATTGTAAAACCTCTACAAAAGGAATGTTCACATGCACTTGCTTAAGTATTTCTAAGAATTTATTAAAATGAACTTCCTGTTCTTGCTTCTTCTTAAGCCTTCGAGGATAAGGAGGTGGTGGCACATAAGCAGGCACGTCAGGGCGCTTTAGGATCGGTGGAGGCCTTGGAATTTCTTCTATGTCCTCTACAATTGGTTCTAGCCTGGCTCCTGATGTGCTAGTTGGTGGTGGACCTTGGCTTGGCAGAGACTCCAGTGGAGCACTAGACTCAGTGTTCTCTACTCTCTTTGGTGTGTCCTTTGTAATGCTCACCAATGGTCTTCCACTCCTAAGTTCAATGGCTTGAACTTGTTCTTTGCCATCTCTCCTTGGTACCTCGGTATCAGCAGGGAGTCTACCTTGGGGCCTACTTTTAAGTTCATTGGCTAACTGGCCTATTTGGTTTTCCAGGCTCCTAAGGGTAGCTTGCTGGCTCTGAAGAGTAGCATCATTCTTAGCTATATATTCCTTGAGTAGGTTTTCTACAGAAGATCCTACAGGTTGATTATAAGGTTTTTGGTACATTGACTGGTTATGTTGGGGAGTGAAACCAGGTGTTCCACTCGGCCTTGGTTGGTTAGGATTTTGGTTAGTGTTTTGTTGGCCACCCCATGACAGGTTAGGGTGGTTTCTCCAACCAGGATTGTAAGTTTGTGAGTAGGGGTTATTCCTTGGTTGCTGCTGACTTCCTACATAGCAGACCGAGGATGGATTCCCAGGACAGTATTCATAAGGGTGTCCTTCCCCACAGAATCCACAGATTGGTGCCTCGCCTTGACTTTGTTGGGTGCCCATTGACATGGCTGTGGCGGTATTGGCACTGGTTTGGAGATTGGCCTGAGCCATCTGCTTGACTAAGTTGGTCAGGGCATTTATTTGGGTGCTCATGGCGCTTAGAGCATCCTTGTCTTGAGCTCTAGTTGGCTCTACAGGATCGTCTGACCATCTACAATGAGATGTTGAGATCTTCTCCAAGATCTCATAAGCTTCGTTGTAACTCTTGGACAACATGGAACCTCCAGCAGATGAATTTAAGACTTGTCTGGTGCTGGGGTTGCATCCTTTAAAGAAAACTTCTATTTGGATACACCATGGAATGCCATGGTGTGGACATTTAATGAGAAGGTCTTTGAATCGTGTCCAAGCTTCGTGAAGAGACTCACTTGGAGCTTGTTTGAATTTTATGATGTCATCACGAAAAGTTGAATTCCTATCTGGTGGGAAGTATTTGACTAGGAATTTTTCTGCTAAATCTGTCCAATTGCGGACAGATCCTGAGGGTAAAGAATTTAGCCACGTTTTGGCTTTGTCCCTCAAAGAGTAAGGGAAAAGATATAGCCTCAGGGCCTCTTGGGAAACTCCAGGGATTAGGAAGGTGTCACTAACTCCTAAGAAGTTCCTAAGGTGATTATGGGGGTCCTCATTTTCTATTCCAAAGAATTGTCCCACAGTGGACAACATTTGGAACATCACTGGCTTTAACTCGAATGAGTGGGCAGTGATTTCAGGACGGATTATGCTGGGGTTCAGCTCCCCAGGCATAGGTACTAAATATGAAAGGATGGCGCTATCCTTGTCATTCGCTATTTCAATGGGGTTGCGAATGGCTTGCGCCGGATTTGGAACTACATCGCCCATTTCTCTAGTTTCAGGTGTGGTTGGAGGTCTAGGAGGTTGTTTAAAGAGACGTTTCTTTGCCTTATTCCTAGCTCGAAGTGATCTTTCAGGTTCAGGATCGAACTCGAAATCACTATGTGAACGCTCACTCATAAACTACCTTAATGGCACCTGCAAAAGAAATGAAACAGATTAGTTTCACTCAATGATAAACTTGATTTTTCAAACTTAACAACTTCGTTTTCACTTAAAATAAGTCCCCGGCAGCGGCGCCAAAAACTTGTTGCGTGCTCAATGTGTAAAGATAAATATGCAAAAGGGCAGAGAGAGCACTTAGAACATGCAAGCATACATGGTCTTACAGCAAGTAGTGAGTATATTTAATTCGTTTTTTCCACAGAGACTTGTTTTTAGCTATTCGCGAAGTGTGAATGTTAAGAAAGATGGGATGAATTTGATGGGTTAAAATTGGTTTTTAATTAACTACTTTTTGCTGAATGTGTAGAGGGATATGACATAAACAAAAGCAAGTTGAAATTAGATGCAAAGGATAAGAGATGGAATTAATAAACGAGAAAGAAAACAGCTAAACAGAATGAAAATTTGGCAGAATTGCGTGGACCGCAATGTTTCCGCAATTAACTGGCAGCGAAACTGATTAAAAGGGTGAATTAAGGGCTACTAATGACTATCCTATAGGCAGTTTATTACGATTATCAAGCTTTGGATCAACTCTCTATACATCAAACTCACTCTATCTCAAGTATCGTCCGATTCCATGCATGAGAGACTCAAGTTTACTCGACTTCAAAGTAAGGTCTTAAGCATCTTGTTAAAGCAGGAGTGTTCAGTTTGTACTAGGGAAACGCCTATTCCTAGGCCGTTTCCTGATTACCATGAAAGGCTAGCATGATTATATGACTCTGAACTCTTACTCCTTCCAGAGGTTAGGAGTTCTTTGGACAAAATGGATGGCCAATCGAAATTGCCCGTGGGATGAAGCTTACATACAATCAATGTTCGAGTGTTAATCTACCTACTTGACTCACGTTTTTTAGCCTATAGTTCTGTCATTAGCATGCCCCTAAATGATTTTAGTTACTCATGGATATGTAAAGAACAGAAATGGTAGATAAAATAGACATGCTTAGAAGAGAAATGTGTGTAAAACAGCAAGCAAAACCCGTAGCAGAAGAACGCATAAACTGTGAAGTGCAGAAACTTACTTTGATTAACTTGAATGTTTGAATGACAAAGGAAAGCTTTAAAAGGAATGAATCCAAGACAGACAACAACGAAATGCAATAATTGAAATGACTAAACTAAGAACAACAATGATCAGTACTGGAAATGAGAAGAAAAGAACAGAAAACAGTAAAGGCTTGCTGAAGACTTTGTGGCAGTCGCCTCGAATGAAGGTGGTGAGAATTCAGCCGTGCTTGGATGAATCCAATCGAGAGAGAAGAAGAATCTTCTCTCCTTCCTATCAGATTATCGATTCCAAAAGCTTAGACTCTCACTCCAACAGACGGCAAAGGAAGAACAGTGGAAAGGGTGGACTGCAGAAAGACTTCTACGCTTCGAGTTATGACTGAACCTCCGACTTTGGCCCCCTTTTATAGTAGTCTGCAGGTGCGATTGGGCCAAGGAGAACCATCAGTCTTCAACGTCATGTATCAGAATGGATGGAGGAGAAAGAACGAATCCCTGAAAAGTCGGATCTAAACAGAAAAATGTCAGCCAACTTACGGTTTTAACTTGAATAATTGCGGTCACCGCAATTATTCCGCAATGCATTCGCAATGGTTCTTTTTCCATCCTTTTCTTCGGTTTTCACCCCTTTTTCTACCTATTGTGCATAAGTCCTAAATTAGCCACCTTCTTCTAATTCTCATATTAAAGCATAGGTTTAGGCTAAATGCTAACAAAAACACCTAAATGTGTACATCTTCTTAAGCTAAATGGGTCCTAAATAAGTCACTTTCAGAGACTTAACACCTACCTGTGGCTAGAAATGGTCTACCTAACAGGATGGGGACCTCCTTGTCTGCTTCATAATCCAGGATAATGAAATCTGCAAGGAAAATAAATTTGTCAACCTTTACAAGAATATCCTCAATCTTACCTTCAGGGTATGCTATGGATCTGTCTGCTAGTTGTAAAGTGACAGTGGTTGGACGTGCTTCTCCTATTCCTAGCTGGCGGAATAGTGATAGGGGCATGAGGTTTATGCTGGCTCCTAGATCACAAAGAGCTCTGCCCACGTGCTTGCCTCCTAGCTCTACTGGTAAGGTGAAGGAACCAGGATCCTTCTCCTTCTTGGGTAGCTTGTTCTGGAGTATGGCACTGCACTCCTCAGTGAGATTGACTGTTTCAAACTCACCAATTATTTTTTTGTTAGTTATAATATCCTTCAAAAACTTTACATAAGAAGGCATAGACTGTAAAACCTCTACAAAAGGAATGTTAACATGCACTTGCTTAAGAATTTCTAGAAATTTATTAAAGTGCACTTCCTGTTCTTGTTTTTTCTTTAGCCTTCTAGGAAATGGAGGTGGTGGCACATATGCAGGCACTTCAGGTCGCCTTAAGATAGGTGGAGGCCTTGGAATTTCTTCTATCTCTTCTATGATTGGCTCCAGCCTTGATCCTGATGTGCTTGTTGGTGGTGGACCTTGGTTTGGCAGAGACTCCAGTGGAGCACTAGACTCAGTGTTCTCTACTCTCTTTGGTGTGTCCTTGGTGTTGCTTACCAATGGTCTACCACTTCTAAGTTCAATTGCTTGAACTTGCTCTTTACCATCTCTCCTTGGTACTTTAGTGTCAGCAGGTAGTCTACCTTGGGGCCTACTTTTGATTTCATTGGCTAGTTGCCCTATTTGGTTCTCTAGGCTCCTAAGAGTGGCTTGCTGACTCTGTAGAGTGGCATCATTCTTGGCTATATATTCCTTGAGTAAGTTTTCTACAGAAGATCCTACAGGTTGGTTGTATGGTTTTTGATACATGGATTGGTTATGTTGGGGAGTGAAACCAGGTGTTCCACTCGGTCTTGGTTGGTTAGGATTTTGGTTAGCATTCTGTTGGCCACCCCATGATAGGTTTGGGTGGTTCCTCCAACCAGGGTTGTAAGTATTAGAGTAGGGATTGTTCCTAGGCTGCTGCTGGCTTCCAACATAGCAGACCGAGGCTGGATTCCCAGGGCAGTATTCATACGGGTGCCCTTCCCCACAGAATCCACAGATAAGTGTTTCACCTTGACTTTGTTGGGTGCCCATGGACATGGCTGTGGCGGTGTTGACACTTGTTTGGAGATTGGTTTGAGCCATTTGCTTAACTAGGTTGGTCAGGGCATTTATTTGGCTGCTCATTGCACTTAGAGCATCTTTGTCTTGAGCTCTAGTTGGCTCAACTGGATCATCTGACCACCTACAGTGAGATGCTGAGATCTTCTCCAAGATCTCATAGGCTTCGTTGTAACTCTTGGACAACATGGAACCTCCAGCAGATGAATTTAAGACTTGTCTAGTGTTGGGGTTGCATCCTTTGAAAAAGACCTCTATTTGGATACACCATGGGATGCCATGGTGTGGACATTTAAGAAGAAGATCTTTAAACCTTGTCCAAGCTTCGTGAAGAGACTCAGTGTCAGCTTGTTTGAACTTGATTATGTCATCACGAAAGGTAGAATTCCTATCAGGTGGGAAGTATTTGACTAGGAATTTCTCTGCTAAGTCTGTCCAATTACGGACTGATCCTAAGGGTAATGAGTTTAACCACGTTTTGGCTTTGTCCCTCAAAGAATAAGGAAACAAGTATAGCCTCAAGGCTTCTTGGGAAACTCCAGGGATAATAAAGGTATCACTGACTCCTAAGACGTTTCTAAGATGGTTGTGGGGGTCCTCATTTTCAACTCCAAAGAATTGTCCCACAGTGGACAACATTTGGAACATCACTGGCTTTAACTCGAATGAGTGGGCAGTGATTTCAGGACGGATTATGCTGGGGTTCAGCTCCCCAGGCATAGGTACTAGGTAAGAGAGTATGGCGCTATCCTTATCATTCGCTATTTCGATGGGATTGCGAGTGACAGGCACCGGATTTGGAACTATTCCATCCATTTCTTCTTGAGACAATTGCGGAGGAATTGCGGTTCCCGCAATTTTTGGAGGTATAGAGGGTTGGTTAAAGAGACGTTTCTTGGCTCTATTTCTAGCCCTAAGTAATCTCTCAGGCTCAGGGTTGAACTCTAGATCACTACTTGAAGGCTCACTCATAAACTAACCCAACTAGTACCTGCAAAAGAAATGAATCAGATAAGCTTCAATAGGTAATAAACTTGGTGTTTCAAACTTAACAAACTTCGTTTTCACTTAAATAAATCCCCGGCAGCGGCGCCAAAAACTTGTTACGTGCTCAATGTGTTAAAATAGATAGGCAATAAGAGAGAGAGAGCACTCAGAACATGCAAGCATACATGATCTTATAGCAAGTAGTAAGTATTTTTTCATTCGTTTTCCCACAGAGATTTATTATAAGCTATTCATGAAGTGTAAAGTTAAGAAAGAATGGGTGTATTTGATGGGGTAAAATTGGTTTTAAATTGTCTATCTCCTACTGAATACGAAGAGGGTAGCAACATAAACAAGTGCAAGTCAAAGTTAAACTCAAATGAAAAGAAACGAGATTAATAAACGAAAACAAAAACAGCTAGACAGAATTGTAACTTTAGCAGAATTGCGGAAACAGCAATTCTACCGCAATTTTAATAACAGCGAAAGTGTGTAAAATGGAGAAACAAGGGCTACTAACGATTCCTCTATAGGCTTTTTCATACGGTTCCCAAGCATTGGATTAACTCACTATGCATCAAACTCACTCAATCTCATGTATCTTCCGATTCCATGCATTAGATTCTTTAGTTTACTCATATCCAAGTAAGGTCTTAAGCATCTTGTTAAAGCAGAAAGTTACGGTTTGTACTAGAAAAACGCCTATTCCTAGGTCGTTTTCTGGCTACCTTGAAAGGCTAGCATGAGTGTATGACTCTGAACTCTTACTCCTTCCAGAGGTTAGGAGTTCTTTGGACAAAATGGATGGCCAATCGAAAGTGCCCGTGGGATGAAGCTTACATACAATCAATGCTTCGAGAGCTATCCTACATGCTTGGTTCACGTTTTTTAGCCTATAGTATTGTCATTAGCATGCCCCTATGTGACTTAGTTACTCATGGATATAGGCAGAACAGGAATAAGGGTTAAAACAGACATGCTTAGAAAGAATTTAAAGACAAAACAGTGAGGAAAAACAGTAGATTGAGAAGGCAAGAACTGTGAAATGAAGAATTGTGATTTGATTACTTGTTTGATTGAAAGAACAAAAGAAAGCTTAAAGTGGATAACACAAAGACAAAATACAACGAAATGCAATAAACTAGCTACTAGAACAGAAACAACAACTAAACAATGCTGGAAAGTAGAAATGAAAGACAGAAAGCATGTAAATGAGCTTGGACGCCTCGTCGCAACCGCCTCGGCTGAAGGATGAAAAAGATCAGCTTTGCTTGGATGAATCCAATCGGGAGAGAAGATGAATCTCCTCTCCTTCCTATCAGATTATCGATTCCAACAGCTGAGCTTCGCAAACCAACAGACGGCAAAGAAAAACAGGAGAAAAGATGGAGCTGCGAGAAGACTTCTATGCTTTCGGATGATGATTGAACCCTCGACTTTGACCTCCTTTTATAGCAATCTGCAGGTACGTTTGGGCCAAGGAGAACCATCAATCTTCAACGTCGTACTTCAAAATGAATGGAGGAGAAAGAACGAATCCCTGAAATAACGGAAATTAACAGAAAAAGATCAGTCAACTTACGGTTTTCACTTGAAACATTGCGGTTTCAGCAATGTTTCCGCAATGCTGTCGCAATTTAGTTTTTTCATTCTTTTACTTCGGTTTTCAATCATTTTCTTTCCTTTTGCATACAAGTCCTAATTTAGCTACCTTCTTTTAATTCTCACAAATAAGCATAGGTTTAAGGTAAATCCTATCAAAAACACCTAAGAGTGTGCATCTTTCTAAGCTAAATAAGTCCTAAATAAGTCACTTTCGGAGACATAACAGCTGCTAACACTTATCTTTTACTCTCTACCTGACTACTTGCTGACTTTCTTAAGCTTACTATCCGTGACATGGCTGTCCTGTGACACTCTTCTAAGTTCAACTAACTCCACATGCTGCTTATTCTGGTTACTCTTGCCTTTTAAAACCTATTGCCTTTTATAAACTTCCTAACAACTGGTTTATCTGCTTAAGTCATTTGGTTCATTGTGCAGCTATCCCTAAGTCTTCAAATTCTCCCTAGTTTTAACCCAGACTCAGTACATGCTTCTAAAGTATTTCTTTTAACCTACCTAGGATTCCTTAGAGTCATGCCAGTCTTAGTACACACGAGTAACAGTAGTACATTTCATAGAACAACCTAAACCCTAGCATCACTACATTGGATATACACTCATCTCCCCTAACATACCTTCAAGCTACAGCCCTGTGCTTAGCAAACTAAGGATCAGAGTTCATTCATTCAGGACACCTAAGCACTTAGGCTATAACTTGTAGGCATACATTCTTCTTCCTTGGTTTTTCCTTTTTCTTTTCTTTTTCTTGTAGAGTCTTTCCTTATGGTTTGCCTTTTGATGCAGTGCCACTTGTGGGTTACACAAATGACCCTGATTACTCAGCATCCTCAAGAGAGACACTACTCTTTATTCTTTCATTTTTTTTGTCTTTTCATTTTTTTCAAAGAAGAAGAATGCTTATGTTTAAAAGAGGGAGAGAGGAATGTTCCTAGGCCTAGAGGCTGCCTCCCCCAAACTTAAGTTCTCATTGTCCCCAATGAGAGTCTGAGGTGGCACACCCCCAAACTTGTCCTAGAAGTATCTAGTTTAAGGCAAAACAAGCAGAACTCAAAACTCCTAGGCATAGAACGACCTTCTTAAAGCAGATAACTCAGAGGCAGAATATTTGTAAAAACAACATGTTAAGGGCTGACAGAGGTGCATGCTTAGCAATAAATGAAGCTAAATTTAAACGAACAAAGCTGTACTATGACACTCATCCAGCATGTTCAACAGATAGACTACATACTGAAGTCAGGAAAGCAGCAAAATATCGAAATTTAAACAGAGCTAGCCCATCCAAAAAGACATCTAACAGCATGCACAAACTAACAAAAATTGCGGACACCGCAAGGAATTCGCAATAAACCTACAGAGCAAATTTAGCTGTGATCAAAACTCCTAGCATGCTATATTCAGATATCAACAACTACACAAAACAACAAAACTAACTAAGCTAACTACTCAGATACCATCAAACAAAACCAAACTATTCTAAACAAACAATTTAACAATTAACAACAGATCATAATGGATTAACAATAAGGGTAACAGTTCACAGAAAAAATAGGTTTTGTTTTCAAGAGGGATCAAAAATACTCCCTCGAATGCCGTCAAGCTGGCATTCAATCATACTTGTCCTCGTCTCTCCTCTCCTTTGGAGGCCCCCAAGGCTTCAGCAGACCAGCAGGGAAGGTGGGGAATAAGCACCCCAGCTGCTCAGCCACCTCTTGATCCCTTGCTTGCGCATACTCAGCCCATTCAGCAATCTTGTGCTGCAAGTCCATCAGGCAGGCCATGGACAGTGACTGTGCAGCAGTCAGGCCGTCCATCTCAAATTCCATATTGCCCCGTCTTCTCATCCTCAAGATCGTGGGCAGCTCCAGATGGCCAGTGTAAGCCAACTGCCTCTCGTCCTTCTCCATAGGCACACCTGCACGTAAACAGAGTTTAGTAATAGTATTAGGAAAGAAGAGTTGGCCCTTACCTTTCCTTGAGCAGTCAATGATGGAGGCGACAATGACTTCACCAACATCAATGGTGAGTCCCCGCATGATGGCATAGAGCAGCAACGATCGCCCCTGGTTGATAGTCCTTTCGTGCGTCACGGGGGAGATGCGTCTGCGGACAAGGGAGAACCAGACTGCTGCCTTGTCTCCAAGGGTTGCACTCATTAGGGTGTGCTTCCCATTCCTTGAGACTGCCCAGGCTGCCTAAGGTTTGCCGATTGTGTGCAAGGCCTCTTCTAGGACCGCCTCAGATGGCGAGTCGACGATCTTGGCATACTCCGAATGTGTATGCCCCTTGAGAGCATAGGCCTCATTGATGGCGTTGGCAGAGAAGTCGATTTCTATCCCCCTAACTGTTTATAGACACGCTTCAGTGTGTGTGAGATTGGCGTAGAAATCGTACACCATATCAGGATATGCTGGAATTGGAGGCCTGCAGAGTTCCTCCCAGCCATGGTTGATGATCCCTGCGCGCAAAAATTGCGGCAGGTCCGCCAATGCATCAAGAAATCCTCGCTCGTGGAGGAGTTCTTTCTTCATCAATTCGAGGCCCTTGGCCTCTGCTTCCTGGGAGACATACTTCGCAACTCGAGGTTCGTCTTCTGGATACATCTTCCTTTTCCCCTTCTCTTTTGCTTTGGCCGACTCAGAGGCCTCAATCTTCATTTTCTTTAAAGAAGGTTCAGCTCCAACCTTCTTCTTCTTCGCTCGTTTGGAAGACTTTGGCCGCTTCCCTTGACAATCACTGGGGCCTTCTTCTTGAGCCCTGCCTTGGTGGTTATCTGCTGGAGACAATCCCCCAGTGTCTCGTCCATGGAGTCCTTGCTTCCCCCCTTCACAGGGCTGTCAAGACTGACATCCCTTAAGGGGGAAAACACCTCTTCTTCCTCCGTCGGCTCGTTTCTTGGCACCGAATCTTGGTGCTCTTCAGGAGGAGCTTCAGGCTCCGGCGTCTGTGGAGAAGGTTCGGGGCTCTGCCTGGCCGTCTCAAATGATGGGCGGCCACTCCCTCGGCTCTCCTCGCTGGGAGTCTTTTTCTCCCTGATCGGTGAATCATCCATCGCGATTCTCCACTTCCTTTTCTTGGGTGTTCCAACCGGATCAGAGGGACCAGCAGGTACCTCAGTCGCCACCTTCCATTTCTTTCTTCGCACAGGTAGGTTCGGAGGCCGTGAGGGTTGCGCAGTATCGGTGTCTGCTAAGGAAAGCAGCGCCTCCCTCACAGCTTCTTCTGCGTCAGGCGACGCTTTCTTGGGCGTGGATCGATCTGCTCGTGTTGACACCATTGCTGTTTCTTTGAGGTCTGAGTGTGGGAATGCAGAGGAAGGAGAAGGCTGAGTGTTTGAAGTTCCAACGGTTTGAGAAAACGTAGAGGGCAGGGATCCCCCAACGACGGCTATTTGTACTCAAGTACTCTCCAACGGCTATTTTCTGTTGCGTACTCCGCAAATCCTCCGCAATTAATCCGCATAGCCGTTAGGATTTTCTTGATTTAAGTTGCAAGATTTAGCAACCAAATCTCTGAATTTGCCAGATCTTCTTCGTGGATCTTCTCCCCTCGATTCATCTCCCTCATTGCTTCTTAAAGATCTCTCATTAATATCCTTTTAATAAAAACAAAAATCCGTAATTAAAACCAAAAATAAACAAACAAAACACAATAAAAAAAATACTTAAAGAAAAATCTAAGGCATAGCCTTCTGACGGATGAGCACAGTGGTCACTCATCCCCTTTCGAATTGCTCTTTAGGCTTCAGCTAGCAGGAAGGCCGAGAGTGTCTGTACATCTCCTTCCTCATAGTAATGCTTCAACCTCGCACCATTTACCATGAATGGTTGTCCTTGGTGTAGGTTCTGAATCTCAATAGCACCATGAACAAAAATGTTAGTAATCACAAAAGGACCTGACCATTTAAGACTTAAGTTTGCCTGGAAATAACCTTATCCGTGAGTTGAATAATAAGACATGCTGCCCCTTTTTAAAGTCCTTAAACCTGAGTCTACTATCATGCCAAATCTTAGTTTTTTCTTTATACATTTTAGCATTTTTGTAGGACATATGTCTTAGTTCATCTAACTCATGTAATTGCAGAGACCGCAAAGTTCCAGCATCGGTCACGCAATAATTCAGCTCTTTTAAGGCCCAAAAGGCTTTGATATCTAATTCGAAGAGTAAGTGACATGCTTTTCCATATACTAGCCTATAAGGAGACATACCTAAGGGTGTTTTATATGCAGTCCTATACGCCCAAAGTGCATCGTCTAACTTAAAAGACCAGTCATTTCTATTAGGTTTAACCACTTTTTCAAGTATGTTCTTGATCTCCCTATTGGATATTTCAGCTTGTCCATTTGAGTGTGGGTGATAAGGGGTTGCTACTCTATGTCTAACATTGTATTTAGCTAGTACCTTTTCCATAGCTTTATTTATAAAGTGGGTTCCCTCATCACTTATTATTGCACGTGGTGTACCAAATCTTGTAAAAATATGCCTATTTAGAAACTTAATGACTGTCTTGGCATCGTTCGAGGGACATGCAATGGCTTCTACCCATTTAGATACGTAATCTACAGCTACTAATATATAGAGATTACCTGCAGATGGAGGGAATGGTCCATGAAGTCAATGCCCCATACATCGAAGAGTTCTAACTCTAGGATATAGGTGAGAGGCATCTCATCCTTCCTATTGGGGTTACCTGTCCGCTGACACTCATTGCAGCTGTGTGCATGGTCGTGGGCATCCTTGAAGATCGTGGGCCAATAGTAGCCACTTTGGAACACCTTTGCAGCCGTTCTTTGGCCACCAAAATGTCCACCGTAAGGAGATGTATGACAGTGCTGTAACACTGACGTTGCCTCAGCAGCTGATACACACTTCCTCAACAAACCATCTGCACAAGTCTTGTAAAGTGTAGGATCGTCCCAGATGAACTTCCTAGCTTCGTGTAGGAACCTCTTCTTTTCTTGCCCCCCTTTGAAAGTTGGTAGTACCTACGAGGCAAGGAAGTTAGCAATATCCGCAAACCAGGGTTCCTCATCGTTATCACAATGTGCCAATACAAAGACATGCTCATCAACAAAGGCATCAGAAATTGCTGGCTCAGCAATG
This sequence comes from Herpetospermum pedunculosum, assembly GCA_028017165.1. Lineage (NCBI taxonomy): Eukaryota > Viridiplantae > Streptophyta > Magnoliopsida > Cucurbitales > Cucurbitaceae > Herpetospermum > Herpetospermum pedunculosum. The sequence continues at coordinate 19,653,731 of CM051527.1, read as the reverse complement.
TTTTCGCAATTACTTCGCAATCTAGATAAATGGTCAGCAACTACATTTTCACATCCTTTTTTATCTCTAATGTCTAAGTCAAACTCTTGCAACAATAATACTAATCTAATCAACCTTGGCTTAACATCAGCCTTCCTCATTAGATATTTTAGTGCAGAGTAATCAGTGTACACAATTGTTCTAGTGCCTACAATGTAATTCCTAAACTTTTCACAGGCAAACACTACAGCTAGCATTTCCTTCTCTGTGGTCGTGTAATTACATTGTGCTTCATTTAAAGTCTTACTTGCATAATGTACAGGATGTGTTAGTTTATCTAGTTTTTGTCCTAGCATAACCCCTACTGCATAGTCACTAGCATCACGCATCATTTCAAACGGTAAATCCCAGTTTGGACCTACTATAATTGGTGCTTTGACTAAGGCTTCTTTAAGTGTTGTCCATGCTAGGAAACATTCTTTTGAGAACACAAACGGTTTATTAAGCTCTAGAAGCTCACACAAAGGTTTAGAGATTTTTGAGAAGTTATTTATGAATCTCCTATAGAAACCTGCATGACCTAGGAAACTTCTAATAGCTTTGACATTTTGAGGTTCCACTAGCTTCTCTATGATTTCTATTTTGGCCCTATCGACCACTACTCCTGCTCTAGATACTCTATGTCCTAGGACTATCCCTTCTTCCACCATAAAGTGGCATTTCTCCCAATTTAAGACTAGGTTGGTCTCCTCACACCTAGTTAGGACTTGTCCTAAGATTTCTAAGCAATTATTAAAAGAATCACCAAAGACTGAAAAGTCATCCATAAATATTTCTATCATGGACTCATCTAAGTCAGAGAAAATGGCCAACATGCACCTTTGGAATGTTGCTGGTGCATTGAATAAGCCAAATGGCATTCTGCGAAAAGCAAATGTTCCAAAGGGACATGTAAAAGTTGTTTTCTCCTGGTCCACAGGGTCTATGGTAATTTGATTATATCCAGAATAACCATCTAAAAAGCAGTAATAGGCTCGGCCAGCTATTCTATCTAACATATGATCTATAAACGGTAAAGGAAAGTGATCTTTTTTTGTTTCTTTGTTAAGTTTTTTGTAGTCCATACAGACTCTCCATCCTGTAACAGTTCTAGTTGGAATTAGTTCGTTATTCTCATTAACTATTACAGTCATTCCACCTTTCTTAGGCACACATTGGATCAGACTCACCCATTGACTATTGGCTATGGGAAAAATTACACTTGCATCTAACCATTTGATAATTTCTTTCTTTACTACCTCCTTCATGGAGAGGTTCAACCTACGTTGGTGATCTACCATAGGTGTATGTTCCTCTTCCAACAATATTTTATGCATGCAATAGGAAGGACTAGTACCTCTTATATCAGCAATCGTCCATTTAATAGCTTTTTTATGTTGCTTAAGCAGCAATATTAGCGTAATTTCATGTTGTTTACTCAGTTTGGACGAAATAATAACAGGTAAAGTATCTTCCTCTCCTAGATATGCGTACTTAAGATGATCAGGCAATGGTTTTAATTCTAATAGAGGTGGATGTTCAATTGATGGTTTCAAAGGATTGGAGGTTCTCTCAGACAATTTATTAGTCATACAAACATGCTGAGGGTTGTCCACAGGTATATCCATCAATTCAGAAATGTTTAAGTCATCTACATCTACTTGTACATAGTTAGTGGCATGCTTAATTAACAGTTCATGCTCAAGTTGTTCTTCTATAAGGGAATCTACTACATCTACTACATCAACATTTGCACACGATCCAGAATCAGAGGGATACCTTAGATCTTTAAATACACTGAATTTAACCTCCTCATCATGAACCCTCATGGTGAGCTCACCTTTCTGGACATCGATTAAAGCCCTACCTGTGGCTAGAAATGGTCTGCCCAATAAGATTGGTACCTACTTGTCTGCCTCATAATCCAGAATGATGAAGTCTGCAAGAAAGATGAATTTGTCAACCTTGACAAGTATTTCCTCAATTTTACCCTCAGGGTATGCTATGGATCTGTTTGCAACCTGCAAGATGACAGTAGTAGGTCGCGCTTCTCCTATTCCAAACTGATGAAATAGGGACAAGGACATGACATTGATGTTGGCTCTCAGATCACACAGAGCTCTGCCCACGTGCTTGCTTCCCAACTCGACTGGTAAGGTGAAGGAACCAGGATCCTTCTCCTTCTTTGGAAGTTTGTTCTGGAGTATAGCACTGCACTCCTCAGTGAGATTCACTGTTTCAAATTCACCAATAATTTTCTTGTTAGTAATTATATCTTTCAAGAATTTAACATAAGAAGGCATAGATTGCAAAACTTCCACAAATGGGATATTAACATGCACTTGTTTTAAAATTTCTAAAAACTTATTAAAGTGCACTTCCTATTCTTGTTTTTTCTTCAGCCTTCTAGGGAATGGAGGTGGTGGCACATATGTAGGCAATTCAGTTCGCCTAATGATAGGTGGAGGCCTTGGGATTTCTTCTGGTTCCTCAATAATAGGTTCCAGCATCACCCTTTTTGTGCTTGGTGGTGATTGATCACGGTTTGGCAGAGAATCCAGTGGACACTAGACTCTTCATTCTCTACTCGCTTTGGGGCTTCTCTGTTGTTGATCACCAACGGTCGTCCACTACGAAGTTCAATGGCTTGAACTTGTTCTTTTCCTTCCCTTCTTGGCACTTCAGTGTCTGCAGGCAATCTACCTTGGGGCCTATTTTTCAGTTCGTTGGCTAACTGCCCTATTTGGTTCTCTAAGCTCCTCAGGGTTGCTTGCTGACTTTGCAGGGTTGCATCATTTTTTGCAATGTACTCTTTAAGCAAATTCTCTACTGATGATCCTATGGGTTGGTTATATGGGTTTTGGTACATAGATTGGTTATTTTGTTGAGTGAAACCAGGTGTTCCACTCAGTCTTGGTTGGTTTTATGCTTGGTTAGTATATTGTTGTCCACCCCAAGAGAGATTTGGGTGGTTCCTCCAACCAGGATTATAGGTGTTAGAATAGGGGTTGTTCCTAGGCTGTTGTTGACTTCCAACATAGCAGACCGAGGCTGGATTCCCAGGGCAGAAATCATACAAGTGCCCTTCCCCACAGAATCCACAGATTAGTGTCTCACCTTGACTAGTTGATGCGCCCATTGAAACGGCTGCTGCGGTGTTGACACTTGGTTGGAGATTAGCTATAGCCATTTGTTTTACTAGATTGGTAAGGGCATTGATTTGGCTACTCATTGCACTAAGGGCATCCTTGTCTTGAGCTCTCCTAGGCTCTACAGGATCGTCTGACCATCTACAATGGGAAGTTGAGATTTTCTCCAAAATCTCATAGGCTTCATTGTAGCTCTTTTAAAGCATGGAACCACCAGCTGACGAGTTCAACACTTGCCTTGTGCTGGGGTTGCATCCTTTAAAGAACACTTCTATTTGGATACACCATGGAATGCCATGGTGTGGACATTTCAGCAAAAGGTCCTTGAACCTTGTCCAAGCTTCGTGTAATGACTCGTTTTCGGCTTGTTTGAACTTGATAATATCATCACGGAAGTTGGAATTCCTATCAGGTGGGAAGTATTTAACTAGGAATTTTTCAGCTAGATCTGTCCAATTTATAATCGATCCAAAGGGAAGGGAATTTAACCACGGTTTGGCCTTATCTCTTAATGAGTAGGGAAAGAGGTAAAGTCTTAAGGCTTATTGGGAAACTCCAGGGATGATGAAGGTATCACTTACCCCTAGGAAGTTTCTCAAATTGTTGTGGGGATCTTCATTTTCCACTCCAAAGAATTGTCCCACGGTGGACAGCATTTGGAACATAACTGGTTTTAACTCAAATGAGAGAGTTGTAATCTCAGGGCGTATAATGCTCGGATTAAGCTCCTCAGGCATAAGAACTAAGTATGAAAGGATGGCACTATCCTTATCATTCGCAATTTCGATGGGGTTGCGAATGGTAGGTGCTTGGTTTGGGGCTGCTCTATCCATTTCGGTTTGTAGGAATTGCGATGACTCTGTGGAGTCAGCAATGTTTTGAGTTACAGGTGGCTGTTTAAAAAGGCGTTTCTTAGCTTTGTTTCTGGCCCTAAGAAGTCTTTCAGGCTCATGATTGAACTCTAGGTTGCTATTTGAATGCTCATTCATAAACTAGCTTAATGGTACCTGTAAAAGAAATGAAAGAAGATTAGCTCCAATAGATATTAATGTTCTTTTTTTTTTCTAAAATAACAAACTTCGTGTTTACTAAACAAAATCCCCGGCAGCGGCGCCAAAAACTTGTTGCGTGCTCAGTGTATAAATAAAAATGCGATGCGAGAGCACTGAGAACATGCAAGCATACATGGTCTTGTAGCAAGTAATAAGTATTTTTTCATTCCATTTCCCACAGAGATTTATTCTTAGTTACTAACGAAGTGAGATGCTAAATTAGAAAGGGTGGCTTAAATGGGGTGAATTGAAGATTAATGTGCCTAACTAATGAAGAATATACGAGATATGCAAGCATAAACGAGAGCAAGTAAATAGATGAACTTGAATGTAGAAGAAAAGAATTGCGGAGAAAGCAATTATCTAGCAATTAAATCGCAAAAGTGAAATACTGGAAAAATGGCTAAGGCAAAAACAGAACTATAGAATTGCGCAGACAACAATTATCTAGCAATTAAATTAGCAACGTTTTAAGGGTGAGATGGGGAAACAAGGTCAACTAACGACTCCTCTATAGGCTTTTTTATACGATTATTCAGTAGTAGCTCAGCTTATCATGCATCAATTTAACTCATTCTCATGCATCTCTCGATTACATGCATTAGATCCTTTAGTTCACTCATATCCAAGTAAGGCTTAAGCATCTATTTATATAAGCAAGTTAATGAATTGTGCTAAGAAAACGTCTATTTGTAGGTCGTTTTTGGCTACAATGAAAGGCTAGCATGAATGGACGACTCTGAACTCTTACTCCTTCCGGAGGTTAGGAGTTCTTTAGACAAAATGGATGGCCAATCGAAATTGTAGACAGAAGTAAATAACAGCAAACAGTAGAGAAAATGGAAGACAAAAAGCAGTAGAAAGCGATGTAAATGTGTGCGTGAACTCCTCGCCGCAAGCGTCTCGGATGAAGGGGAAGGTTAGCGTTTTTTGGGGATGAATCCAATCAGAAGAGAAGAAGGATCTTCTCTTCTTCCTCTCGATTTATCGGTGCCAAAAGCTGATTCCTTCACTCAAACAAATGGGATAGAAAATGGAGAGAAACTGCGTTGAGATGGAGAGTTCTACGCTTCCAAGCTTGTTGTTCTCCTTCCCCCTTGACCTCCTTTTATAGCTCTTTGCAGGTACTCTTCAGTCAAGGAGAACCATCCATTCTGAACGACGACCCTCCACGTGGCAGCAGGGGAGAACTTGGGCGGCTGAAAGATCGCAACAAAATGGCGGACGGTTGGAACAACTTAGCATTCGCAGCTTAAACACAGCAGAGACAGCAATGTTTCAGCAATTTTCCTGCAATGCACAATTTCAACTCTTTTAACTTCGTTTTTTATTCTTTTTTGTTCCTTTTACAAATAAGTCCTAATTTAGCTTCATTCCTTGATTTCTCATATTTAAGCACGTATTAAACTAAATTCTAACAAAAACGCTTAAGAGTTTACTCAATTCCATGGTAAATAAGTCCCTAATTTATGCACTTTTGGAGACGTAACATATGCATTTATTGTTCTTTCTTAATCCCATGCATGTGTTAGATTTTGCCGATGGACAATCGAGTTTTCTAGCATGTGTTAGAGTTAAAGAATAGCGATGCCTTGCCTCTCCTTTTCGCCTAGTAACAGAGAACAATGAAATAAATCGGAGTATCGAGTTATGCATGACAATTGTTGGGTACTTTAGTGTTGGCGGGTAACCAATTAGCAATAGGAATGCATATTTGAATGTTCGTCGCGGTTAGCTAGTGACTGTTTAGAGTCAAAGTGGGGTTGATCACTCTAACGAGACTTTAAATAATGTTTAATTAGATCTGTCTGATTTAGTTAATTAATATGGAGCCGGTTACAAAAGGGTGTCCCTGGTGACCGACCGTGTGTATGACAAACTGTTAGCCTTAGATTTGAATTAAATGATAAATGATAGAATGTCTAGCGAAATCCCGAAATCCCCTGATCCGAACACTCTTTAATCTCTTTCTCTTTAATTTTTCCGTTAGCAATTTTTTTCTCCCATTGCATGTTAAAACCCCTTCTTTGTCATAAAACTCAATTAATCAATTAAGTCCCATTTCAATCTTTAATTTTAATCTGATCAGTCCTTCTCTGTGGATCGACCATGTTGCCACTAGCTGCAAAGCTAAGGTCAATAGGCTTATAAATTCATTTTGGTCAGGCCTCGATAGCCTGTGAATTAGGCGGATATTCCCAAAATCCATACCACCAAAATTGGCGCCGTTGCCGGGGAAGGCATAAATAGATTGAAATTAAGTTTGATTTTGATTTTGGTTGATTTGTTGTGTGCTGAAAAATTTTCTGTTTGTTTTTGCATGTTTAAATTTTTTGTTATTGTATGACCCGTTCTTCTGAGTTTGGTGGATTACAGTTTATACCTGAGATTGAAAGAGAAGAGCGGAGGTTGAGAAAAGAGTCCCGGGAGGGGCGAAGGTTGTTTGACGAAGAAGGCGTGGATCCCTTCTTGCGTGAGGAGATGGCACAAGGAGAAGTGCCAAGGGCTTTGAAGCAATTGGCAGCGCCAGATCTGAATTTGCAGCCTCTGTGCATTAACTACCCCGTGGTAGCAGGTAATTTCGAGCTGAAATCTGGATTAATTCACCAATTACCTTCCTTCCATGGCAATGCAGGAGAGGATGCAAATAAGCACCTGATGGAGTTCCATTGCGTCTGTTCGGGGATGAAGCCCCCAGGTGTAACGGAGGAGCAGTTGAATCTAAGGGCATTCCCCTTCACACTGAAAGACAAAGCCAAGGACTGACTTTACCTAGCAATTTATTTCTCCCCTTGCATGTTAAAACCCCTTCTTTGTCATAAAACTCAATTAATCAATTAAGTCCCATTTCAATCTTTAATTTCAATCTGATCAGTCCTTCTCTATGGATCGACCCTGTTGCCACTAGCTGCAAAGCTATGGTCAATAGGAATATAAATTCATTTTGGTCAGGCCTCGACAGCCTGTGAATTAGGCGGATATTCCCAAAATCCATACCACCAGTGGACTCCAAAATTCCTATGCATGATAGAGGGCTAAAGGTTGGGACGTATAATTGCCCAAATCGCTAGGTAGCAAGGGCTTAACCATGACTAGGTAATTCAACCCAAAGTGACAGTTGGGGATTTGAATTAGTTAACGTTTTCATGTTAGACTTAGGGCGAGAGAGAAATCGGATTAGTCATAGGAATAAACCGTCACAATGTTCTCGTTACTAGCTTGTAGTCAATTTAGGGGTCGCGACCTTGAATAGATTATTGGCCAAGAACAATTAGAATTGCGCATATCTAATTATATATTTGGGTCATTTGAGTTTGAAATTAGCCAAATGAATTGTGTGCTGAAGCATGATTAGTTAATTAACTCTATCGATGAACCGAACGTCCATAGCAATCAATCCCATTACTCGAATTTAAGTGCAACCATTTAATTTTGCACTTGTCATTTAATTTTCCGTTTAGGAGCTCCCTTCCCCCAAACCAAATCATAATCCCATTACTCGAAGTTAAGCGCAACCCTTTTTACACACTTTTTAGAATTAGCAAATTAGACTTAGTTGAATTAAATTTCATAATTCCCTCTGGATCGACCCCGTTACCACTAAGCTAGAAATAGCTCGGTGTATTCGGGTTTTATAAATATTATTTTGGCAAGCCTCGATAGCTTGAAGTTGGAGCACCCCATTAAGTGCCTCTACCAAAATTGGCGCTGTTGCCGGGGAATTAGATTTAATTTGATTTGATTGAGTTTGATTTGTTTGTTTTAAAAAAATTTCTTTACTTTTTTTTTGTACAGTTTAATTCTTTTGTATTATTTTACCCGTTTTTGTTTGAGTTTTTTTTAGCCCAGTCATTCTTTGAAAATTCAAAAGAAGCGCTGAAATGGAGGTCGGGGGTAATTGTGAGCAACAAAGAACCTTGAGGGAGCTTGCATCATCTGAGCTAGGCCGAAACTCATCTAGTATATTGTATCCGGTAGCTTCAGGTAATTTTGAACTTAAAGCTGGTCTGGTTAACTTATTACCTTCTTTTTGTGGTAATACAGATGATGATCCCATCAGACACCTCAAGGCATTTCAGATGGTGTGTTCGTCATTTAGAACCAACGGCATCACTGAAGATCAAATCCATCTCAGGGCATTTCCTTTCACCTTGAAGGAGAAGGGGAGAGATTGGATGTATTACCTACCGACTAGGTCCATCACGAGTTGGAGTGAGCTAAATAGGGCGTTTCTAGAGAAGTATTTTCCTGCTTCCAAGGTCGTCGCCCTCAGAAGGGATATACACAAGATTGAGAAAGGAAAGGAGGAAACCATCCTTGAGTTGGAGTGAGCTAAATGTCTCAGATGACTTGCAAGATCAACAAGATGGAAGAGCAAACTGAGAACTTGAGTGCCATCACTCTGAGAATTGGGAAGCAGCTTCCCACTAGTACCCCGCCGGTGGAAGTCGATCATGGCCACATCGAGCCACAGACAGAAAATCTCAAACCACGGTGGAAAGGGGTAAATTTCGATCCTACATGTACTAGAGTTTATGTGCCTAAGGCTTCTTTTCCTAGCAGGTTAGCAAGACCGCCTAAGGAGAACTACGAGGAGGAGTTCCTAGACACATTCAGGAAGGTAGAGATCAATATCCCTCTATTGGATGCCCTAAAGGAAATTCCAAGGTACGCCAAATTCCTAACAAGACTATGCACCAACCAGAGGAAGACAAAGGAGAGTGAACGCGTCGTGGTAAGTAAGAACGTCTCAGCTTTGATCACAAAGAGCTTACCGGTTAACTGCGACGATCCAAGTATGTTCTCTCTCCCTTGTAAGATAGGAGGCATGCATATTAGAAGAGAAATGCTGGATTTAGGAGCCTCCATTAGTGTTATGCCTTATTCCATTTATCAGAAACTGAAATTAAAAGAAATGAAGAAAACAGGAATAATTATTCAATTTGCTGATAGACCTTCTGTGCTTCCTTTAGGAATAGTTGAAGATGTGTTAGTGCAAGTTGATAACTCCATTTTGGAGCTATTATTCATTCCCTAATTCAAGCTAAATTCCGCATTTAATTGTTTATTTTATCTCGTTTATAGGAGATTTGCGGTGAAGAGCTCATGCGTCCATTGGACTCATTTCGGAGCTAAGAGCGGTGTTTTAACGCCTCAGGAGTGCATCGGAAAAAGGGCAAGTTGTTCCAAGAAGAACCGGACAAAAATTGCCTAGGAGAGGCAATTTTCCAGCATAAACCCGAGAGACAGCGTCGAGACGCTTGCTCAACGTTGCCTGGCGTCGAGACCCTTCCCTGGCGTCGAGATGCTCCGAGGGGCGCGCGCGCAGGAAATTATCGGGCCAGCGTCGAGACGCTCGCCTAGCATCTTGACGCCATCGCGAGGCGCGCACTGAATGTTTAGGTCGCAGCGTCGCGACGCTGTCCTAGCGTCTTGACGCTCCGACAGATTTAAAAAGCTGAAATACGATTTTTCAGCAGCCATCTTCGGACTTCATCTTCTTTCTCTCGGTTTTTCTTCAACTTTTTGCTTTGCTCCGCCATTTGTGGCATAGTTTTGGAGCTTTTATTTGTAATAGGGTTAGAGATGATGGCATGGCCTCCGTTGGAGCGTTTGTGACGATCCTCTCCATGGTCGGCTAAGGTACTGTGAACGGTTCGGGATGATTTAGGGATTATTTGTTAGGCTTTTACGTTTTGATAATCAATGCTTATGGTTCTGAATAGGTTTATATAATTTATTGCATTTGTTATTCTTGCTTAAACCCATGCATAAATTAGATTTCGCCGACGGACAATCGAGTTTTCTAGCGTATGTTACCGTTATAGAATAGCGATGCCTTGCCTCTCCTTTTCGCCATAGTAACACAGGATAGCAAAATAAATCGGAGTATCGTTGTATGTGTTCTGATTGTTGGGTACTTTAGGGTTGTCGGGTAGCCAATTAGCAATGAGAATGCATATTCGAATGTTCGTCGCGGTTAGCTAGTAACTGTTTAGGGTCAATTTGGGGCTGATCACTCTAATGAGGCTTTAAATAATGTTTAATTAGGACCTTAGTTCTAATTAATTAATATGAAGTCGGTTACACAAGGGTTTCCCAGGTAACCGACCGCGTGCATGTCAATGTATAGCCTTAGATTTCGAATTAAATGATAAATGTAAGAATGCCTAGCAAAAATTCCGACATCCCCCGAATCGATCACTCTTCATTCTCTTTCTCTTTAATTCTTCCGTTAGCGATTAATTTCTGTTGTTGAATGCTTAAATCCCCCCACTTGTTACAGAAAGCAATTGATCAATTAATTTCTATTTCAAATTTTAATTTCAATCACGTCCTTCTCTGTGGATCGACCCTGTTGCTGCTAGCTGCAAAGCTAAGGTTAATAGGCTTATAAATTTTTTTTGGCAAGCCTCGAGAGCTTGATATTTAGCGATCATTCAAAAAGATTGTTAGCAAAAATTGGCTCCGTTGCCGGGGAAGGCAAAAATTGATTGAAATTATGTTTGATTTTGATTTTGGTTGATTGATTGTGTGCTAAAAAAAATTTATGTTTGTTTTTGTATGTTTAAAATTTTGTTTGTGTATGACCCGTTCTTCTGAGATTAGTGGATTACAGTTTATACCTGAAATCGAAAGAGAAGAGCGGCGGTTGAGAAGAGAAGCCCGCGAGGGGCAAAGGTTGTTTGAGGAAGAAGGCGAACCCTTCTTTGGTGACGAGATGGCACAAGGGGAAGTGCCAAGGACGTTGAAACAGCTGGCAGCGCCAGATTTGAATTTGCAACCCCTATGCATCAACTACCCCGTGGTAGCAGGTAATTTTGAATTAAAATCCGATTTAATTCACCAATTGCCTTCTTTCCATGGCAATGCAGGCGAGGATGCGAACAAGCATTTGATGGAGTTTCATTGCGTCTGTGCGGGGATGAAGCCCGCAGGAGTGACGGAAGAGCAATTGAATTTAAGGGCATTCCCCTTCACGCTCAAGGATAAAGCCAAGGACTGGCTTTATCATCTGCCTTCTAGCTCGATTACGACGTGGCAGGACATGAAGAGGGTCTTCTTAGAGAAATATTTCCCTGCGTCCCTTGCCACAACGCTGAGAAAGAGAATTTATGCGATCACTCAGGACGTCGGTGAGTCCCTGCATGAGTATTGGGAACGCTTCGGGCGCCTGTGCGCGAGTTTTCCGCATCATTAGATAGCCGACCAGCTTGTAATTCAATATTTCTATGAGGGTATGACACCTCATGATCGACGCAGCGAGTGGTGGGGCTCTGATTCACAAGACCCCAGTTGAGGCCAAGCAGTTAATTGCAAACATGGCGGCCAACTCGCAGCAGTTCGGTATTCGTGGGCAGGGGCAAGTTCACAGCGTGACCCAGAGTCATGAGATGACTGAAATGAGGGCCCAGGTGGCCGAGATTGGGAATTTACTAAAGAAATGAGGGCCCAGGTGGCCGCGAGGAGGAAGAAGTGAACGCAATCGGAGGATATGCTTCCAACCCCAGGAAGTATGATCCTTATTCGAGCACATACAACTCCGGTTGGCGTGACCACCCCAATTTGAGCTATGGGAATAGGGAAGGACAACAACGCTTCCAAGGCCAATTGGTAGATGTACTTTTGGGGTACTCCAAATTCAAGCTGTCGAGGCTTGCCAAAATACAATTTATAAACCCGAATACACCGAGCTATTTGTAGCTAAGTGGCAACGGGGTCGATCCACAGGGAAATAAGAAATTTAATCTAACTAAGTCTAATTTGCAAGAAATAAAAGAATGCACGAATTAAAGAATGGTAATTTGGTTTTGGGGGAAGGGAGCTCCTAATTATGCTAACGGAAAATTAAATGATAACGTGCAAAAATTAAACGGTTGTGCTTAACTTCGAGAAGTGGACTTGCTCGTTATGGATGTTCGGATCATTGATACGGTTTACGCGTTAGCTAATTCATGCACACAATTCATTTAGTTATTCCTAACTCAAATGACCCAAGGAATTAATTAGAAGCGTGCAATTCTAATTAAACTTAGCCAATAATCTATCTAAGGTAGCGACCCCTAAATCGATTACGTGCTAGTGACGGGAACATTGCGACGGCCTAATCCTAAGACTAATCCGGTTTCTCTCTTGCCTTAAGCCTAACATGAAAACGTTAATTAATTCAGTTTACCAATGTCACTTTGGGCCGAACTAATTAGCCATGCTTAGACCCGTGCTACCTAGCAGTATAGGCAATTATACGTCCCAACCTTTAGCCCTCTATCATGCATAAGAATTAGAGCGTCAATCTAATTTAGCTACACATGCTAGAATTTGATGAAGAACAAGCAAGAGAATGCATAATCAAGCTAATGTCTCAACATTTACAAAGGGGAAAAATCTCCCCAAACATCCAAAACTTACAAATCCAAACCCAAAATTAAGCACATACCTTGGTTTAGCCTTCCATGGAGGTTGGATTACTCCAATCCCCCATGGAAGGGCTTGGAATCATGCACAAAGAAGGAGAAGAAGTACAAAAATGGCGAAAATGGAGGTAGACCCGAGAGGAGAAGCTTGGGGAAGAAGAAGAGGAGAAGAATGGCTGCAAATCTGCAACTTTCACGCCTTTTAAGCTCGTAGCGTCGAGACGCTAGGCCAGCGTCTCGACGCTGTGCCCTAAGTTGGCAGGCGCGCGCGCGGGGTAGCGTCGAGACGCTCGCGCGGCGTCGAGACGCGCGCGCGGCGTCGAGCGAGCGTCGAGACGCTTGCGCTCGACGCTTGCTCTCGGGTGGATCTCCAGAATCACGCTTCAGACTTCGGAGCGTCGAGACGCTCGGCCAGCGTCTCGACGCTGTCGCGCGCGGACATGGCGAGGCGGACACGGGCGAGGGCGCGCGGGCATGGGCGAGGCGGAGCGGGCGTGGGCGCGCGGGCGCGCGCGGACATGGGCGAGGCGGAGCGGGCAAGCGCGCGGGCGCGAGGCGAGGCGGCGCGCGCGGGCGCGCGCGCGTCTGGCCGTCTGGGCGCGGGCGTGCGGTGCTTGCGAGCGGCGCGCGCGGGCGCGCGCGCGTGCTGCGTTCGTTGGGCGCCTGGGCGTTGGGCGCCTGGGCGTTGGGCGCCTGGGCGCTGGGCGCCGGCGCCTGGGCGCTGCCCTCTCGGCTCTTAGCCCACTTTTGGGTCGTTTTGGCTCCCGAGCTCCGTTTGGCCTATCGTTTTGACCCGGACACTTCCCGAAACATGTTAAATGACCTTTTTAGCCCCGAAAATCATCAATGGACTTCCCGAGCTCTTCACCATGAAATCACCTATAAGAAAGCATTTTAATCAATATATATCATGGTTTTAGCTAGAATTAGGGACATTAAGATAGCTCTATTTTGGAGCTATCAAAATACCCCCGACCTAAATCTTGCTAGTCCCCGAGCAAGGTATACTCTAAATAATCTCCAAAGAATTAAATGCATGCTTGGACTCTAATCTCAATGCTTGTGAAACAAGGTACTTGTAGTAAATTCAAAACCATCAAAAGCATGCAAACGTTGAAATCATTTCAAAATCTAAACTCTTATTCCCTTACGTGTGTGTGTGCTTAGCACCTCTCAACCTAGCTCACGCAAGCCCGGAACAACCCTATACAGTCCTACAACTCGTCTTCCCCCTACTTATGGCGATAAGAACAGTCTAACGGCTTTTAGTGATAGGAATAGCAACAAAACATAAGGCCTAATTTTTATTCTTTTCTTTGAGTACTTTGTACCCATTTTCTTTTCTTTTGAACAACTTTTTTTTTTTTATTTATTTTTCTCCAAGAGAGCCTAACACGTCAAACCAAATTTAGCTTCACGTTTTTAAGGACTATTGCTCACTTCCATTAGTTCCCCTTTCATGCAGTGACAACCGTGGGTTACACGATCGCCCCTGGTTACACGGGCAACACAAGAAGGAGGAGCAACTCTAGAGGTTTTATTTTTCATGCATACTTTTTTTTAGGCAATAGCTTCGCTATACACAAATGAGTTATTACTAATTCTACACATCAAGCCTCCCTAATGGTACCTTTCGGGGTGACAACAAGGTTTCAGACAAAATAAGATCAGTCTAGACCTACAGAACTGAGGATAAGAGTGCTATGTGCTCAGTGAGTGTAGGGAAATAACAGAAAAAATTTTAAAATAGGCTCAAAATGTGCATACATCGTCAAATTTCGAATTATGCAAATACGGAGTGTTCACAAGCAAATCACAGACCGTCCTCATCGGACACATGCATTCAGATTCTAATCTAACAGCCAGAGTACACATATGCTCGACAACTACTAAGAAGTCTCATCTCTATGTATCAACAAACTCCACCCCCCACCTTAAGATATGCATTGTCCCCAATGCATTCAACTATAAAAACAATAAAATTCTAAGGGAACAGAAAACCTCCCCTGAATTTTATGGAGCCGACGGGCGGAGATGTGCACCAACGTCCTCCAATGTACTCTCGAATCGTCGACCGTTCCACCTTTTCTCCTAGGAAAACAAGAAAACAAACAACAACTCAAAAGCAAAAATAAACAAAAGCAAAGCGATAAACAACAGAATTACAGTTCAAACTCGGGTGCCTCCGAGAAGCGCAAATTTTTAAAGTCGATTGCTCGACTGTATTCACTTGTCCACTCATCCATAATCAAACTTGGAAGATGCCCCATCCATCTTCCTAAGCACCTCTTTCCTGCGAAAATCCATGAACAATTCTTTCTCTCGTGCCTTCTGTGCACATACAACATCAATTTTAAATTTAACAGGTTTTGTAAAGGGTTGATCCCCTAAAATTGATGCAAAAACATGAGAGAAATTTTCATGCATTCTTAAAGCGTAAGGATCAGCAGGAAAGAACGGGTCATTTACTTTGCCCAAAACATCTTCCACCTTTTCCAAGGGGTGCACATAAGAATTATCAACCATTTGCAACATAGAACCAGGTTCATGTAAGTCATTCATTTTAAGCTCATCAAAAACAGCATGCGACTCAACATTAACCGGTGGTTCTAAATCTAGCATGGGTTGATTAATCATTTCATTTTCAGAGGTGCAAGGTAAAGTGGAAGGAAGTAGATTAGCAGAGTTCTCAACAATTGTCAAAGCAGAAACAGATGAATCACAAAATTCAGTCAAGGATGGCTCATGCAACTCATGATCATCAAAAAGTTCAGTTAAAAATAATGGGTCATCCCCATCCTCAACAGTCATGCATTCATTATGAGCTACAGATTCAAAAGTGTCTACTTGACAAAGAGAGAATACATCATCAACATGCTCTTCTACATCAGGCAAATGCATCTCAACAACCTCTCCGCCATACTCAACAGATAAAATGCCCTTATCCACATTTATTTTAGTTTTAGCAGTTTTCATAAAGGGCCTACCTAATAAGATCGAAGCATGCGAAGAGGAATAATTTTCATCAATTTTCAGAACATAAAAGTCAACAGGAAAAATTAATTCATTAACTTGCACTAACACATCTTCAATAATTCCTAAAGGATGCACAGAAGTTCTATCAGCAAGTTGAATAATTGTTCCTGTTTTAGTCATTCCTTTCAGTTTCAGTTTCTGATAAATGGAATACGGCATAACACTAATGGAGGCTCCTAGATCGAGCATTGCTCTTCTAATATGCATACCTCCAATCTTACAAGGGAGAGAGAACATACCTGGATCGCCGCATTTAACCGGTAAGTTCTTTGTGATCACAGCAGAGACGTTCTCACTTACCACGACGCGCTCACTCTCCTTTGTCTTCCTCTGGTTGGTGCAAATTTTCCTGAGGAACTTGGCGTACCTCGGGATTTCCTTCAGGGCGTCCAACAGAGGGATGTTGATCTCTACCTTTTTGAATGTGTCTAGGAACTCCTTCTCGTAGTCCTCCTTAGGCGGTCTCGCTAACCTGCTAGGAAAAGGAGCCTTAGGCACATAAACTCTAGTGCACGTAGGATCGAAATTTACCCCATGCCACCGTGGTTCGGGGTTTTCTGTCTGTGGCTCGACATGGCCATGATCGACTTCCACTGGCGGGGTACTCGTGGGAAGCTGCTTCCCACTTCTCAAAGTGATGGCACTCGCGCTCTCCGCGTTCTGATGCTCAATCACTGTCAACCTCTTACTGACTTGAATCACTGCATCGCTCAGAGTTTGAAACTGCTCTCGAGTTTCCTTATGTTGTGATTCAAGTATTTCTTCCAACGATCTACCTGAGACAGAAGAACGGGGTTGTGAGTTATTTTTCAAAGCAAGAATAGCACTACTTACTTCAAAAAGTTGAGCCTTAAGCTCGTCCACGTCCTTTCTCAAGCGAGCTTGCTCCTCGCTTCCGTCTCCACTCCGCTCCAAACTTCTAGCCAAGTTGGAAATTAAAACTCTAGCTTCAGCGGGTGTCTTATCCATGAGCGAACCGCCACTGGCGACATCAACTAACTGTCGGTTTGGCGGTAAGAGACCCTCGTAGAAATTCAGAATTAGGCGTTGGTCAGACACTTGGTGGTTGGGACAATCCTCACACAACCGACCAAATCTCTCCCAACACTCAAGAACGGTCTCTTTTTCTCCTTGCTCAATTCTATTAATCATTCTTCTAAGGGCGGCGACTTTGGGAGGTGGAAAATATTTCGCATAAAACGCTCCCTGCAGATCAGCCCAAGAAGTGATGGACCCGGTCGGTAGGTAATACATCCACTCTTTCGCCTCTCCATTTAAGGAGAAAGGAAAAACTCTGAGGTGGAGTTGATCTTCGTTGATGTCGTCGGTCCTAAATGACGAACACACCATCTTGAATGCCTTGAGGTGTCTGACTGCATTCTCATCTGTATTACCACAAAAAGAAGGTAATAAGTTAATCAGACCAGCTGTAAGTTCAAAATTACCTGTAGCTACCGGATGTGAGATACTCGATGTGTTCCGGCCTAGCTCAGATGATGCAAGCTCCCTCAAGGTTCTTTGATGTTCAAGATTACCCACGACCTCCATCTTGGCGCTTCTTTTGAATTTTCAAAGAATGACTGCGCTCCAAGAACTCAAACAAAAACGGGTAAAATAATACAAAAGAATAAAACTGTACAAAAAGTGAAGAAAAATTTTAAAACCAACAAACTAAACTTAACTAAACTAAATTAATTAAGTCCCCGGCAACGGCGCCAATTTTGGTAGATGTACTTTTGGGGTACTCCAAATTCAAGCTGTCGAGGCTTGCCAAAATACAATTTATAAACCCGAATACACCGAGCTATTTGTAGCTAAGTGGCAACGGGGTCGATCCACAGGGAAATAAGAAATTTAATCTAACTAAGTCTAATTTGCAAGAAATAAAAGAATGCACGAATTAAAGAATGGTAATTTGGTTTTGGGGGAAGGGAGCTCCTAATTATGCTAACGGAAAATTAAATGATAACGTGCAAAAATTAAACGGTTGTGCTTAACTTCGAGAAGTGGACTTGCTCGTTATGGATGTTCGGATCATTGATACGGTTTACGCGTTAGCTAATTCATGCACACAATTCATTTAGTTATTCCTAACTCAAATGACCCAAGGAATTAATTAGAAGCGTGCAATTCTAATTAAACTTAGCCAATAATCTATCTAAGGTAGCGACCCCTAAATCGATTACGTGCTAGTGACGGGAACATTGCGACGGCCTAATCCTAAGACTAATCCGGTTTCTCTCTTGCCTTAAGCCTAACATGAAAACGTTAATTAATTCAGTTTACCAATGTCACTTTGGGCCGAACTAATTAGCCATGCTTAGACCCGTGCTACCTAGCAGTATAGGCAATTATACGTCCCAACCTTTAGCCCTCTATCATGCATAAGAATTAGAGCGTCAATCTAATTTAGCTACACATGCTAGAATTTGATGAAGAACAAGCAAGAGAATGCATAATCAAGCTAATGTCTCAACATTTACAAAGGGGAAAAATCTCCCCAAACATCCAAAACTTACAAATCCAAACCCAAAATTAAGCACATACCTTGGTTTAGCCTTCCATGGAGGTTGGATTACTCCAATCCCCCATGGAAGGGCTTGGAATCATGCACAAAGAAGGAGAAGAAGTACAAAAATGGCGAAAATGGAGGTAGACCCGAGAGGAGAAGCTTGGGGAAGAAGAAGAGGAGAAGAATGGCTGCAAATCTGCAACTTTCACGCCTTTTAAGCTCGTAGCGTCGAGACGCTAGGCCAGCGTCTCGACGCTGTGCCCTAAGTTGGCAGGCGCGCGCGCGGGGTAGCGTCGAGACGCTCGCGCGGCGTCGAGACGCGCGCGCGGCGTCGAGCGAGCGTCGAGACGCTTGCGCTCGACGCTTGCTCTCGGGTGGATCTCCAGAATCACGCTTCAGACTTCGGAGCGTCGAGACGCTCGGCCAGCGTCGAGACGCTCGGCCAGCGTCTCGACGCTGTCGCGCGCGGACATGGCGAGGCGGACACGGGCGAGGGCGCGCGGGCATGGGCGAGGCGGAGCGGGCGTGGGCGCGCGGGCGCGCGCGGACATGGGC
This sequence comes from Herpetospermum pedunculosum, assembly GCA_028017165.1. Lineage (NCBI taxonomy): Eukaryota > Viridiplantae > Streptophyta > Magnoliopsida > Cucurbitales > Cucurbitaceae > Herpetospermum > Herpetospermum pedunculosum. Next base: position 19,634,995 of record CM051527.1, on the reverse strand, counting down.
GAGGCGGAGCGGGCAAGCGCGCGGGCGCGAGGCGAGGCGGCGCACGCGGGCGCGCGCGCGTCTGGCCGTCTGGGCGCGGGCGTGCGGTGCTTGCGAGCGGCGCGCGCGGGCGCGCGCGCGTGCTGCGTTCGTTGGGCGCCTGGGCGCTGCCCTCTCGGCTCTTAGCCCACTTTTGGGTCGTTTTGGCTCCCGAGCTCCGTTTGGCCTATCGTTTTGACCCGGACACTTCCCGAAACATGTTAAATGACCTTTTTAGCCCCGAAAATCATCAATGGACTTCCCGAGCTCTTCACCATGAAATCACCTATAAGAAAGCATTTTAATCAATATATATCATGGTTTTAGCTAGAATTAGGGACATTAAGATAGCTCTATTTTGGAGCTATCACCAATCCTATGATAGGCCTAGCAATTCATCCCAAGCTCAAGACTCGAGCTCCTCCAGCTCATTGGAAGAGATGGTCAGAACCATCGTCACGACGACAAGCCAGTTTCAGAAAGAAGCTCGAGAAGAGCTAAACTCACGCAATGCCGAGCTGCAAAATTTGAACAAGCAACTGACGCAAATGGCGGTGTCGATAAGCAGAATAGAGAGCAAGAGCTCTGGGAAGCTTCCTTCCCAAACCACTGTGAACTCATGTGAGAACATGAGCTCGATCCAGCTAAGGAGTGGGAAATCAGTTCCCTCCAGAGCCGTGAAGGAAGCAGAGGACAGCTTGAAGGAGTCCTCCCCAGTTGTTCTTAATGAGCTGAATGATGAGAAAGAATAAAGGAATGTGCAAGGAAATGTTCCTAAAGGACCCTTCCCCAGTAGGCTTGCGAAGCCTACCTTGGTCACCGAAGACGAGGAGGTCCTGAAAACCTTCGAGAAGGTGGTGGTGAACATACCGCTTCTTGAGGCAGTGAGTCAAGTGCCGAAATATGCAAAGTTCCTCAAGAATTTGTGCACGAGCAAGAGAATGTCGAGAAAGAATGATGAGAAGAAGAAAGAAACTGTCTCTGCAATTTTCCTAGGTACACACCCACTGAAGTGCATCGATCCTGGTATGTTTACTATCCCATGCACTTGAAATGAAAACACTCAATCAAAAGGTTCCGGGTTATTAATTGCAATGTGATTCGGATCATAGACGCTCAAGACTTAGCATGCTTTTAACTAACACCCACGCAAATTACAAATTCCTAAGAAGAAACTAGCAATCCCAAGTAGTTTATGAAGAGTTGACAGCTCTTCATTAAGCTTCGATGTTAATTTAATTGGGGGCGATAGCTCTCCCAAATAGAGTTAACTACGAGCGACGGGTAACCATGCGACGAGTACGTTACTGAGATCTCTAATAACGGGCTCGATTTACTCTTCATCTAGGGTCTAACGGGTAGCTAAATTAAATCCTGCAGCACCAATTTAAATACACTTAGACTGCTGTCACTCAACCCATAAGAGGCAAACGGATAATGGGTTTTTAACCAACCCAACAATCAATAAACTAAATGGGAGTCAAACCAAGAAGAAATTGATGCTGGAAATTAAAGCTTAGATTAGAGAAGAGTTGAATGCTAAACATGCTAAACATATACAAACAATCCAAGTCTCACGCAATCACATTTACAACATATAACCCATCTCCTAAAGATCAAGTACTTACCACTTAGCTAGACATGAAGGAGAATGGAGTGAAGAAATCCAAGATTAAGCTCACCCACTCCATTAATGGAGGTTACTGATGGAGCGACATGCGCAGCGGAAAGCGATTTCGGACCGATGATACTCTAATTTCATCAATTTAACAATTAGAAAACATGCTCGAAAAGTGAAAATAAGAAATTTAGAATACATACCCTTGTAGTTCCAATTTCTTCAAGATCCGCCAGTCGTTCCTCGTCTCGAACTCTTCCGGCTTCTTCTCACGAACTCCCCGAGGACCACCCCAGGTAGTCCCGCTATCCTCGGCGCCGCGCAACGGAGCTGTGGGACTCCGATTAGAAGAGAAACGAAAAAGAAAAAAGAAAAGGAAGAAGATGGTGCAAAGGAGCAGAGAAGAACAAAACCATGAAAAACTTCAAAGTTGAAGTTTCTTTTTTTTTTTTGTTCCCTGTAAAACGAATACCCATCCACACCCTTTTCAAGCAAACCATAAGTATATATATATATATATATAAATCTTGATATATATATGTGTCTTGTTGCATGCAAGACACATATATATATATTTAATTATTATTATTATTAAAAATAATAATAATTTTATTTATTAAACTTTTTACTAAATAAAATATATATATATAATTATTAATTAAACTTTTTAATTAATAATTATTATTTAATTCAATATCAAATATTAATTAAATAATATGATTAAACTCGGTTTTCAGAAAACCGACCTTTTTACACATGAATCCTATTCATGTTTTAGGCCATTCTCATATTTAAATCATTTTTAAATATGTCCATCATTCTTCCACAAACCCAATTTGAACAATTCAAATTCTTTTTCTTTTTAATTTCTCTTATACTGTTGCAAGACGTTATCCGAGCTAGCCAGGAGAACCTAAAGGACCTACAGATCATGAGCTCCAACGATACGAGATTATCCGGTCAAACCTCTTTTAACCGAACTAATCAACATTCGTTAACCCCCGGAGACTCCACTATAGTCCGAGGGTTGCACTCTCCTCACTGTAGATATATTATATCCTCTTGATATAACCGTCATGGGTAAGTCGATCCTTCACAGGTGTCCGTTATCACAGCTAGGTCTTTTAAACCGTTTAACCTCTGTGATACCACTTGATCCTTAAATACCACTGACACCTTTAATGAACATTTGATCTGTGATCCAATCATCAGATCAGAATCCTCTTAACACGGACGAGGATGAGGCCTCATGTTCAAGCCCCGGAGTCAGCTATTAAGGGAACACCTATCTACTAAACCTTAAAGAGGGTAGGAGTGAATTCCATCTTGCTAGACTATGTCCCCAGCTACCTATTCGAGTTTATCCCCAAGTTGGTAGGCTTATTGAGCGGGCGACCTGCCACTCTCACCCATACAAGTCTAAGGATACTCTCGAATAAGCAGGAGTTCATAGTAAGCTCAGGATTAAGAACGAGTTACCTTAGGTCATCAAAAATGATAAAGTCGGTCTCACCAGTAAACGGTGTTATAAAGAGAAAGCGACTTTATCGTGGTTCTGTCTAATGCAAACTCTTTGCATAGGACGCCCCCGCTCGCACATCTCCATGTGAAACGATTCGGATCACATCGTTTTGTACAATACAAAGCGAGCCGCATCCAATATTGTTACCAGAATAAGGTACCCGGCCTTATCCGTATACTATAGACCGTTTTGACTGACTACTTGAGCTTGACCCACAATCATGTCATACATGAAGCTCAAGTACTCATATTCAGCCAAGGGTGTTGTTATTGGTACAGGTTAATGCAAACATGTTTCACTATATTCAATAAACACCTTTACTGAATAAACCTCAATAACTCTTTATTGCGTTAATAGATATATTACATTTACAAAGTTTACAAACCACGAGTGTTAGGACATAAAACCCAACAGTTACAAGGTTCAAAAGAGGGAAAAATGCTGAAGAAATCGAGAAGGGGGCGGAGAGAATGACCTAAAATCAGAAAAACGGACTTAAATACCCATTTCTGCGTCAGACTAGCGCCTAGGCGCCATAAGTCACCGCCTAGGCGATGAGCTCTCTGGAAAATTTACAAAATCGAGAATTTCTTGACTTTTAAGGACGGGCATTTTTGACCTTTAATGACGGGCATTCTGAGTCAAGGCTAGGAAGCGCGGCTGGGGCGAGGCGAGACGAGGCGAGCGGCGCACGCGCGGACTTTCGATGACGGGCGCTCGGCTGTGCGGAGCGCGCGCGGGCGTGGGCGCGGGCGATGGCGCGGGACTTACGATGACGGGCGCTCGGCGCGGGCGCGCAGGCATGGGGCGTCTGGGCGATGCGGTCTGGGCTGCTGCCTCCGTTGGGCGCCTGGGCGCTGCCCTCTCCGTTTGGCCTATCTTTTTGACCCGAACACTTCCCGAAACCTCTTAAATGACCGATTTAGCCCTGAAATTCATAATTTGACTTCCCGAGCTCTTTGCCACGAAATACCTAAAATAAGAAGATTTAATTGAATTAAGCATGGCATTTAGCTAGATTTAAGGCTATAATTATAGCTCTATTTTAGAGCTATCAAAATACCCCCGACCTGAATCTTGCTAGTCCTCGAGCATAGAACACTTTGATTTATCTTATAAGAATAGACATGCATGTTGACGACTTGAGTCTCAATGCTTGCAAAAACAAGATAATCATGCTAACGGAAAACAATCAAGCGTATGCATAATTTGTGAATATTTCAAAATATTAGCTCTCATTCCCTAACGTGTGTGTGTGATTAGCGCCTCCTATCCTAGCTTCTATATACCCGTAACCACTTTAATCAATCCTAACACTCATCTTCCCCCTACTTCTGGCAATAAAAACAGACTATCGGCTTTTCAATGTTGGAAAGAATAACAAAACAAAAGGCCTAACTAATTTTTTTCTCTTTTCTTTTCTTTTCTTGAGAGCCTAACACGTCAATCTTTTATTTCGCTTCACGTTTTTAAGGACTAGTGCTCACTTCCGTTAGTTGCCCTTTCATGCAGTGGCAACCGTGGTTTACACGATCACCCCTGGTTACACGGGCAACACAAGAAGGAGGAGCACCTCATAATATTTTGCAAACATGCTTTTACTCTCAACGAATATTTTTTTTTTAAATAGGCATATAGCTTTGCTAAATCAAATGATTCGTTATAAATTCTAACACATCAAGCCTCCCTAAATGGACCTTTCGGGGTGACAACGAATTTCCAGACAAAATAAAATAATTTAAGCCTACAAAACTAAGAGTAAGAGGTCTACGTGCTCAGTGAATGTAGGGGAATAATTTTTTATTTTTTTTTTAAAATATGCTCAAGATATGCATACATTCTCATGATTTTCTTACAATGCCCAACTATGGAGTATTTACAAATAAATCACAGAAAGTCCTCATCGGACAACATGCATTCAGATTCCTAAAAATCTCAAAATACGAGTATGACATGCTTGTTGCGTGCTCAGTGTGTAAATAAAAATGTGATGTGAAGAGCACTTAGAACATGCAAGTATACATGGTCTGCAGCAAGTGATAAGTATTTTTTCATTCGTTTTCCCACAAAGATTTATTCTTAGTTACTAACGAAGTGAGGTGCTAATTAGAAAGGGTGACTTAAATGGTGTAGATTTGAGGTTGATGTGCCAAACTAATGAAGAATGTACGAGATATGCGAGCATAAACGAAAGCAAGTAAAGAGATAAACTTAAATGTAGAGGACAAAGAATTGCGGACTTAGCAATGTTCTAGCAATAAAATCGCAAAAGTAGAATACGAGAAAAACGGCTAAGGCAAAAACAGAATTAAAGAATTGCGGAGAGAGCAATTTCCTAACAATTAAATTAACAACGATTTGAAGGTGAGATAAGGAAACAAGGTCAACTAAAGACTCCTCTATAGGCTTTTTCATACGATCATTCAGTAGTAGCTCAACTTATCATGCATCAATTTAACTCAGTCTCATGCATCTCTCGATGACATGCATTAGATCCCTTAGTTCACTCATATCTAAGTGAGACTTAAGCATCTATTTATACAAGCAAGTTAATGAATCGTGCTAGGAAAACGCCTATTCCTAGGTCGTTTTCTGGCTACCATGAAAGGCTAGCATGAATGGACGACTCTGAACTCTTACTCCTTCCGGAGGTTAGGAGTTCTTTAGACAAAATGGATGGCCGATCGAAATTGCCCGTGGGATGAAGTACACATACATTCAATGCATTCGAAGCTACCCTACAAGCTGAACTCTCGTATTTCTAACCTATAGATTCATCGTTAGCAGACCCTTGTGTGATTAGTTACTCATGGTTGATGGTGGATTGGAAAGATTAGATTGATTAAGCATGATTTAAAGCACTTAAATGAAAGCAAGGGAAGAACAGAAACGAAGTGGAGACTTGCAAAGACTTAAACGATTACTATATAAAGTAAGATTCCAACCTCAATGTGCGACCGAATGTAAGACAGTACAAAACTTGAATAAATGAAGACGAAATGAAGACGAATTGAAACAAGCAAGCAGTAAGAAACAGAAGACAGAAAGCAATAAAAGTGTGCACGGATCCTCGCCGCAAGCGCCTCGGATGAGGGCGAAGATTAGCTGATCTTGGGGATGAATTCGATCAGAAGAGAAGAAGGATCTTCTCTTCTTCCTCTCGAGTTATCGACGCCAAGGGCTGATTTCTTCGTTCCAACAACCGGGATAAGGAAATGGGTCTGTAAACTGCGTTGAGGCGGGGAACTCTACACTTCTCAGATGTGTTTCTCCTTCACCCTTCACCTCCTTTTATAGCTCTTTGCAGGTACCTTCAGTCATGGAGAACCATCCATTCTAAACGACAATCCTCCACGTGGCAGCAAGGGAGAGCTTAGGCGGCTGAAAGATCGCAACTGTGACGGCGGGTGGTTGGACGAACTTAGCAGCAACAGCTTAAAGATTGCGGATTCCTCGTTGTGATCGCAATAACCATTGCGGAGACATCAATGTTTCAGCAATTCCCCTGCAATGTATATTTTGACTCTTTTAGCATCGTTTTTTATTCTTTTTTGTTCCTTTTACAAATAAGTCCTAATTTAGCTTCATTCCTTGAATTCTCATATTTAAGCACGTATTAAACTAAATTCTAACAAAAATGCTTAAGAGATTACACGATTCCATGGTAAAGAAGTCCCTAAAATATGTACTTTTGGAGAGGTAACACACCCCCAAACTTAAGTTATTGCTCGTCCTCGAGCAATATAAGGGCTTACTTGGGCTGCTAATTCTTGTCTTTTAAACTCTATCTGACTACTTGCTGACTTCCCTAGGCTTACTGGTTGACGATTTTTTGAACTATCGCTATAAACTCAAGTTGTCGAGGCTTGCCAAAATGTAATTTATAAGCCTATGACCAAGGCTTTGCAGCCAGTGGTAATAGGGTCGATCCAAGGAGTAAGAACGATCAAAATTACTAGTGAAATCGAGATTTAATTAATTGATTGATTCTGTAACGGGGGGGGGGGGGATTTTTAGCATGCAAGGGAATTAATAATAAAGCTAACGAAAGAAAGAATAACAAGTAGAAAACGCGTGCACGGTTTGGGAGTTTCGGGATTAATTGGTAGACAATTTCGGTTCATCATTTAATCCTAAATTCATGGTATTCAGTTTATTATGCACGCGGACGACTACCAGAGAAGCCCCAAAGTAGCCGACTCCATGGATTTTAATCAGACCACACAGTTCCAATTATACGTTATCCAAACTCACATTAAGGTGATCAGCCCTAAGATAAATCTAGACAGTCACTAGCTAACCGCGACGAACATTTAAGCGTGAATTCTAATTGCTAGTAGATTGCCCGCAAACGCTGTATGCAATCAACAACTATCCTACACGACATAATACTTCGATTTAGTTTTATCTACCTGTGTTACTTAGTCGAGTAGTGAGAGGCACGGCATCGCTACTCTTTAACATACACAACATGCAAGATGACTCGAGTGTCAATCGTCGAAATCTAACATGCGCGTTGGATTAAGCAAAGTAGATAAATGCAAATAAAAAGAACCAATATGCATCATATAAACGCAAATTATCAGAACCAAATTATCCACAAAAATCTCCCTAAACTATTCCCAAACCGTTCACCCTTACCTTAGCCGCTCATGGCGCGGTTTGTCAATTCCGCTCCAACGACGGCCATGGAAGGAATCATCTACGAGTTACAAAGAAAGGAGAGCTCACTCGCATGCCAACAATGGCGGAGAAGATGAAAAGATGAAAAGCTCCAAAGGAAAATAGAGAAATCTCGAGGAAGAAGAAGATGAAAAGCTCCAAAAATGGTCAAGAAGATGCTCCAAAAAGTGCAGAAAATCGTCCTAATAAGCTACTGTAATCGACGTAGCGTCGAGACGCTAGGCCAGCGTCTCGACGCTGTGCCCTAAGTTTTCCGCGCGCGCCTTCGATGGCGTCGCGACGCTGCCCCGATAAATTTCCTAAGCGCGCCTCCTCCGGAGCGTCTCGACGCCAGGGCAGCGTCGAGCTAGCGTCTCGACGCTATCACTCGACGCTTTCTCTCGGGTTTTTCCAGCGTCGAGCCAGCGTCTCGACGCTATAGCTCGACGCTGGCTCTCGGGTTTGGGGCTGAAACTTTGCCTCTCCAAGGCGATTTTGGCCCGTTTCTTCACGGATCAAGTTCCCCTTTTAAGCACTCGAACGGGCCCAACGGACGCACGAGCTCTTTGCCGCATTTCTCCTACAAACGAGATATATTAACCAATTAAAAGCGGACTTAAGCTATAATTAGGAAGTATTTAATAGCTCCAAAATGGAGTTATCAAACACCCCCAACTTAAACATTGTTAGTCCTCGAGCAAGCACTACAAAGACATTGACTCTAAGGACGCGCCTACATGCAACTAACTCAAACCTCCATGCATTTTGACACAACATAATCATGGAAGCATTTTGTTCATGCATTTACTAGAACATATCAAAAATTAACTCTTGCCCCCTAACGTGTGTGTGTGCTAGCCAACCACTCCTAAACTCACGTAAACCCGGAAAACCCGCGTGCAACGCACATCCCGTTTTCCCCCTACTTTTAGCGTTTAAGAACAGTCTAAACTTGACTTACAAGAGAGAGAGAAGCAAATTAAGAGACCTAATTGTTTTTCTCATTCATTTTTCTTTTCACAAGTACTTTGTACTCATTCTCAAGGTTCTTTGAACCAACATTTATTCACTCTTTTTCTTTCCAACTCGAGCTGCCTAACACGTCAAACTTAGGCCTAAGCTTCACGTTTTTAAGGACTGATGCTCACTTCTTTAGCGCTACAAAGAAGGAGGAGCGCCTCGAGAGGAATTTTCTATCAAACATGCTTTTCTATTTTTTTTTTAAATTAGGCTAAGCACATGCTTTCTCAATTAACTAACCACTAACTCTCATGCAACAAGCTACCTATGGGTGCCTTTCGGGGTGACAACGAGAATTAGCGCTACATGCAATTTTAAAGCCTACGGAATCTAGGAAGGGGCTGCTAAGTGCTCGATAAGTGCAAGGGAGCAACAGAAAAAATTTTAAAATTTTTGACATGAGCCTAATAAACACAAAACTCATGCAAAAAATCGATTATGAACATGCTCAAATTTCCAACATGCAATTCCTAGGCTATCATCGTCAGAAAGCAGTAAACAGAGTCACAAGCACTTCAATATCAAAATAGCACTTCTCAACAAACTACACATGCATATCCATCAGACCATCTCCACCCCCAACTTCAAAATATGGCATTGTCCCCAATGCAAACCAGTCAGATAAAACAAAGTAAAAAGGGAAGAAGAAGTACACTTCCCTGACTCTTTGTGAAGCTGGCGAGGGCGAGGAAGCGGCGCACAAATGCATCAGAGCCCAAAATTGTCTTCTCTTCCTCGATTCCTAAAAAAAAAACAGCAAGCCAATTAAAACTAAGTTAATCTAAAAAGCAATAAAAAACAACAACTAAACTAAAGCATAAAAACAGTCCATCCCTCGGGTGCCTCCGAGAAGCGCAGAATTTTTAAAGTCGTTTGCTCGACTGTATTCTCTCCACAGACTCATCCATAGTCCGTAAGTGCAGGGGACGATCCAGACTTGTCCACGTCCACACTTTTCCTGCAATCATCATAAAAAATATTTTGCACTCTTCGTGCCTCGGGCACGTGAATATTAGAACTGTTAGTGCAAAAACCAGCAGTGTTATCACTCAAATTTAAATCAGATTTTGTCACCGAGACATGGGAACCATGCCTCAAGCGCGAGGGTAGACTCCCATTCTCGTCATGCTCAACCACATAAATATTCTCAGCATTCACAGACGACTTCGATGCATTTATAAAAAAACTCATTCACCATTCCATCAAATTCTACCGACAAGGCACCCCTATCAACATCAATTTTGACCTTAGCGGTTGTTACGTCTCCAAAAGTGACCTTTTTAGGGCTTAATTAGCTTAGAAAGATGTTCACTCTTAGGTGTTTTCGATAGCATTTAGCCTAAACCTATGCTTAAATATGAGAATTAGAAGAAGGTAGCTAAATTAGGACTTATGTACAATAGGAAAGAAAAGGGTTGAAAACCGAAGGAAAAGAATGAAAAACAAGCGTTGCGAAAGCATTGCGGAAACATTGCGGTCACCGCAATGTTTCAAGTGAAAACCGTAAGTTGACTGATCTTTTTCTGTTAATTTCCGTTATTTCAGGGATTCGTTCTTTCTCCTCCATCCATTCTGAAGTACGACGTTGAAGATTGATGGTTCTCCTTGGCCCAAATGCCCCTGCAGATTACTATAAATAGGGGTCAAAGTCGAGGGTTCAAGCATCATCCGAAAGCGTAGAAGTCTTCTCGCAGTCCATCTTTTCTCCTAGTTTTCTTTGCCGTCTGCTGGTTTGCGAAGCTCAGCGGTTGGAATCGATAATCTGATAGGAAGGAGAGGAGATTCTTCTTCTCTCCCGATTGGATTCATCCAAGCAAGGCTGACCTTTCTCATCCTTCATTCGAGGCGGCTGCAACGAGACATTCGAGCTGTTTTACTGCTTTTTGTTCCTCATTTCCATTTTCCAACTCTGTCTTATTGCTGTTTCTGTTCTTGTGGCTAGTTTAGTTCATTTCGTTGTGTTCTGTCTTTCTGTTCTTTACTTTAAGTATCTCTTATGTTCATTCAAACAATCAGTTAATCAAACATAAAAGTTCAGTATTTCACAGTTTCTGCCTTTGCATCCTACTGTTTTCCCTTGCTGTTTTAGACGTAATTCTTTTCTAAGCATGTCTCTTTCATCTCTTATTTCTGTTTACCCCATATCCATGAGTAACTAAGTCACTTAGGGGCGTGCTAATGACAACACTATAGGCTAAAAAACGTGAATCAAGCATATAGGATAGCTCTCGAAGCATTGATTGTATGTAAGCTTCATCCCACGGGCAATTTCGATTGGCCAACCATTTTGTCCAAAGAACTCCTAACCTCTGGAAGGAGTAAGAGTTCAGAGTCATATTATCATGCTAGCCTTTCAAGGTAACCAGGAAACGACGTAGGAATAGGCGTTTCCCTAGTACAAACCATATCTTTTTGCTTTAACAAGATGCTTAAGACCTTACTTTGAGTTGAGTAAACTAAAGAATCTAATGCATGGAATCGGACGATACATGAGATTGAGATAGTTTGATGCATAGAGAGTAGATCCAGTGCTTGAGAATCGTATAAAAATGCCTGTAGGGTAGTCATTAGTAGCCCTTAATTCACCCATTTATACACTTTCGCTGCTATTTAATTGCGGTAGAATTGTTGTTCCCGCAATTCTGCTTAAGTTACAATTCTGTCTAGCTGTTTTTATCTTCATTTATTAATCTCATCTCTTTCCATTTGAGCTTAGCTTTAACTTGTTCTTGTTTATGTTACTACCCTTTACACATTCAGCAAAAATTAGATAATTAAGAACCAATTTTACCCCATCAAATCCACCCCTTCTTTCTTAACAAAACACTTCGCGAATAGCTAAAAATAAATCTCTGTGGGAAAACGAATGAAATATACTTACTACTTGCTATAAGATCATGTATGCTTGCATGTTCTGAGTGCTCTATCTCTTTTATTGCCTAAGTATTTCAACACATTGAGCACGCAACAAGTTTTTGGCGCCGTTGCCGGGGATTTATTTAAGTGGAAACGAAGTTAGTTAAGTTTGAAACACCAAGTTTACTGTCAATTGGAACTAATCCAGGTTCATTTCTTTTGCAGGTACTATTGGGGTAGTTTATGAGTGAGCCTTCAAGTAGAGATCTAGAGTTCAATCCTGAGCCTGAGAGACTACTTAGAGCTAGAAACAAAGCAAAGAAACGACTCTTTAAACAACCTCCTATACCTCAAATCATACCCGAAATCGAAGAAATGGACGAGATAGTTCCAAATCAGGTACCTGTCATTCGCAACCCCATCGAAATAGCGAATGACAAGAATAGTGCCATTCTTTCATATTTAGTACCTATGCCTGGGGAGCTGAACCCCAGCATCATCCGTCCTGAAATCACTGCCAACTCATTCGAGTTAAAGCCAGTGATGTTCCAAATGTTGTCCACTGTGGGACAATTCTTTGGAGTGGAAAATGAGGACCCCCACAACCATCTTAGGAACTTCTTAGGAGTTAGTGATACCTTCATCATCCCTGGAGTGTCCCAAGAAGCTTTGAGGCTATACTTGTTCCCTTACTCTTTGAGGGACAAAGCCAAAACATGGTTGAACTCATTACCTTCTGGATTTGTCCGCAATTGGACAGACTTAGCAGAGAAATTCCTAGTCAAATACTTCCCACCTGATAGGAATTCTACCTTTCGTGATGATATAGTTAAATTCAAACAAGCTGATAATGAATCTCTTCACGAAGCTTGGACAAGGTTCAAGGACCTTCTTCTTAAATGTCCACATCATGGCATCCCATGGTGTTTCCAAATAGAGGTCTTTTTCAAAGGATGCAATCCCAGCACTAGGCAAGTCTTAAATTCATCTGCTGGTGGTTCCATGTTGTCCAAGAGTTATAACGAGGCCTATGAGATCTTGGAGAAGATCTCAGCATCTCACTGTAGGTGGTCAGATGATCCAGTTGAGCCAACTAGGGCTCAAGACAAGGATGCTCTAAGTTCGATGAGCAGCCAAATAAATGCCCTGACCAACCTAGTTAAGCAAATGGCTCAAACCAATCTCCAAACAAGTGTCAACACCGCTACCGCCATGTCAATGGGCACCCAACCAAGTCAAAATGAGACACTTGTATGTGGATTCTATGGGGAAGGGCACCTGTATGAATACTGCCCTGGGAATCCAGCCTCAGTCTGCTACATTGGAAGTCAGCAGCAGCCTAGGAACAACCCCTATTCCAATACTTACAACCCTGGTTGGAGGAACCACCCAAACCTGTCATGGGGTGGCCAACAAAATGCTAACCAAAATCCTAACCAGCCTAGACCGAGTGGAACACCTGGTTTCACTCCCCAACATAACCAATCCATGTATCAAAAACCATACAACCAACCTGTAGGATCTTCTGTAGAAAACTTACTCAAGGAATACATAGCTAAGAATGATGCTACTCTTCAAAGCCAGCAAGCTACTCTTAGGAGCCTAGAGAACCAAATAGGCCAATTAGCCAATGAACTCAAGAGTAGGCCCCAAGGTAGACTCCCTGCTGACACTGAAGTACCAATGAGAGATGGTAAAGAGCAAGTTCAAGCAATTGAACTTAGAAGTGGTAGACCATTGGTGAGCAACACAAAGGACACACCAAAGAGAGTAGAGAACACTGAGTCTAGTGCTCCACTGGAGTCTCTGCCAAACCAAGGTCCACCATCAACTAGCACATCAGGAGTCAGGCTAGAGCCAATTGTTGAGGAGATAGAAGAAATTCCAAGGCCTCCACCTATCCTACGGCGCCCTGACGTGCCTGCATATGTGCCACCACCTCCATATCCTCAAAGGCTTAAGAAGAAGCAGGAACATGAAGTGCATTTTAATAAATTCTTAGAAATTCTTAAGCAAGTGCATGTCAACATTCCTTTTGTAGAAGTTTTACAGTTTATTCCTTCCTATGTAAAGTTTTTGAAAGATATTATTACTAACAAAAAAATAATTGGTGAGTTTGAAACAGTAAACCTCACTGAGGAGTGCAGTGCCATACTCCAAAATAAGTTGCCCAAGAAGGAGAAGGATCCTGGTTCCTTCACCTTACCTGTAGAACTTGGAGGCAAGCACGTGGGCAGAGCGCTTTGTGACCTGGGCGCCAGCATAAACCTCATGCCCCTATCACTATTCCGCCAGCTAGGAATAGGAGAAGCACGTCCAACCACTGTCACTTTACAATTAGCAGACAGATCCATTGCATACCCAGAGGGTAAGATTGAGGATATTTTAGTAAAGGTTGACAAGTTTATTTTCCTTGCAGATTTCATTATCCTGGATTATGAAGCAGACAAGGAGGTCCCCATCCTGTTAGGCAGACCATTTCTAGCCACAGGTAGGGCACTGATAGACGTCCAAAAAGGTGAGCTTACTATGAGGGTTCATGATGAAGAGGTGAAATTTAGTGTGTATAAAGCTTTAAGGTACCCCTCTGACCTTGAATCCTGTGCTAGCATGGACGTTGTAGACTCTTTAATGGAAGAACAATTGGAGCATGTATTATTAACCAAGCATGCCAATGAATATGTAGGATTAGAATTAACTAACTTAAACATAGCTGAGATAATGGACATATCTGTAAATAACCCTCAGCATGTTTGTATGAATATTGACTTAACTGATAGAGCCTTAAATCCTTTAAAGCCATCCATTGAGCATCCACCTGTATTAGAATTAAAGCCACTCCCCACTCACCTCAAGTATGCGTATTTAGGGAGTAATGAAACTCTGCCTGTTATCATTTCTTCTAAATTAAGTGAAAAGCATGAGGTTGAACTGATATTACTGCTTAAGCAACATAGGAAGGCTATTGCATGGACTATTGCTGATATTAGAGGCATTAGCCCTTCTTATTGCATGCATAAGATTATACTAGAGGAAGAGCACACACCTAGAGTAGATCACCAACGTAGGCTGAATCCCTCTATGAAAGAGGTAGTTAAGAAAGAGATAATTAAATGGTTAGATGCTGGTGTGATCTTTCCAATAGCTAGTAGTCAGTGGGTGAGCCCTATACAGTGTGTACCTAAGAAGGGTGGGATGACTGTGGTAGTCAATGAGAACAATGAACTGATTCCAACTAGGACTGTCACAGGATGGAGAGTTTGCATGGATTATAGGAAACTAAATAAAGAAACTAAAAAAGACCACTTCCCTCTACCATTCATTGACCAAATGTTAGACAGACTAGCTGGTAGAGCCTATTACTGTTTCCTAGACGGTTATTCAGGGTATAACCAGATCACTATAGACCCCAAAGACCAAGAAAAGACTACCTTTACTTGCCCTTTTGGAACATTTGCCTTTCGCAGAATGCCTTTTGGCTTATGCAATGCACCGGCAACATTCCAAAGGTGCATGTTGGCAATCTTTTCTGATTTGGATGAGTCCATGATAGAAATATTCATGGATGATTTCTCAGTCTTTGGGGACTTCTTTACCAACTGTCTAGATAATTTAGGACAAGTCCTGGCGAGATGTGAAGAGACTAACTTAGTCCTTAATTGGGAAAAGTGTCACTTCATGGTAGATGAGGGGATTGTCTTAGGTCATAGAGTGTCAAGGGCAGGTGTAGAAGTTGACAGGGCAAAGATAGAGATCATAGAGAAGTTGGTAGAGCCTCAGAATGTCAAGGCCATTAGAAGTTTCTTAGGGCATGCTGGCTTCTATAGAAGGTTCATTAAGGACTTTTCTAAGATAGCCAAGCCTCTGTGTGAGCTTCTAGAGCTAAATAAGCCATTCATCTTCTCTAAAGAATGTGTAGTAGCTTGGACAACCCTTAAAAAAGCGCTAGTCACAGCACCTATTATAGTAGGGCCAGATTGGGATCTCCCATTTGAGATGTTATGTGATGCTAGTGATTATGCTGTAGGGGTCATGTTAGGACAGAAGATTGACAAGCTAACACACCCTGTCTATTATGCTAGTAAAACCTTGAATGAGGCTCAATGTAATTATACAACTACTGAGAAAGAGATGCTTGCTGTAGTGTTTGCTTGTAAGAAATTCAGGAACTATATTGTAGGCACTAGGACAGTTGTGTACACTGACCATTCTGCCTTGAAATATCTTATGAGGAAGGCTGATGCTAAGCCTAGGTTGATTAGGTGGGTGTTATTGCTGCAGGAATTTGATTTGGACATTCGAGACAAGAAAGGATGTGAAAATGTGGTTGTGGATCACCTTTCTCGATTGCAGCACAATTGCGAAAAAATTGCGGAACCCGCAATTTCTGATGCTTTCATTGATGAACATGTCTTTGTTTTGACTCATTGTGATAACGATGAGGAACCTTGGTTTGCTGACATTGCTAACTTCCTTGCATCACAGGTAGTACAAGTTTTCAAGGGAGGTCAAGAGAAGAAGAGGTTCCTTCATGAAGCAAGGAAATTCATATGGGATGACCCCACACTTTACAGAACTTGTGCTGACGGCTTGCTAAGGAAGTGTGTTTCAGCTGCTGAAGCGAAGTCTGTGCTGCAGCACTGCCACACAGCTCCCTATGGTGGACACTTTGGTGGCCAAAGAACAGCTGCAAAGGTATTTCAGAGTGGCTACTATTGGCCAACAATCTTCAAGGATGCCCACAACTATGCCCACAGCTGCGATGAATGCCAAAGAACAGGTAACCTCAGTCGAAAGGATGAGATGCCCCTCACCTACATCTTAGAGTTGGAGCTCTTTGATGTGTGGGGCATTGACTTCATGGGGCCATTCCCTCCATCATCAGGTAACCTTTACATTTTGGTAGCAGTAGACTACGTATCCAAGTGGGTAGAGGCCAAAGCATGTCCCAATAATGATGCTAAAACAGTCACCAAATTCTTGCATAGGCACATTTTTACTAGGTTTGGGACACCTCGTGCCATCATTAGTGATGAGGGGACACATTTCATTAACAAGGCTATGGAGAGAGTGTTGGCTAAGTATAACATTAGACATAGAGTAGCCACTCCCTATCACCCACACTCGAATGGACAGGCTGAAATTTCAAATAGGGAAATTAAGAACATCCTAGAAAAAGTGGTCAAACCTAATAGGAAAGACTGGTCCTTTAAGCTTGAGGATGCACTTTGGGCGTATAGGACAGCATATAAGACACCCCTAGGTATGTCTCCTTATAGGCTGGTATATGGCAAAGCTTGTCATCTTCCACTTGAGCTAGAAATCAAAGCATTTTGGGCCATGAAAGAATTGAATTTTTGCGTAAATGATGCGGGGACATTGCGGTCTTTGCAATAACATGAGCTTGATGAGCTTAGACATATGGCCTATGAAAATGCTAAGATGTATAAGGAAAAGACCAAGATTTGGCACGATAGTAGACTTAGAGTTAAGGACTTTAAGAAGGGTCAACTTGTTTTGTTGTTTAACTCACGGTTGAAACTATTTCCAGGGAAACTTAAGTCGAGGTGGTCAGGTCCATTTGTGATTACTAATGTGTTTGTTCATGGTGCCATAGAGATAAAGAACTTGCAGCAAGGCCAACCGTTTATGGTTAATGGTGCAAGGTTGAAGCACTACTATGAGGAAGGAGATGTGAAGACTCTCTCGGCCTTCCTCTTGACTGAAGCATGAAAATGAGAACGAGAGAGGACGAGTGATTACTGTGCTCGTCAAAATGAGAACGAGAGAGGACGAGTGGTTAATTTTCCAGTTATCGTTTGTGTGTTTTGTTGTATGATTTTAATTGCGAATTTGATGTTGTTTTTATTCCTTTTTGTAGGGAATCGAAAGAGGGAATCAAGGAGAGTAACTCCAGCTTTAAAAATCAAGAAAAGATTGAGCCAAATAAAAGATACGGACGAGCAAACATTGACATTTAGATGGAAAAAAATCCCTAAAATTGCGCTGGATTTGCAGGATCCGCAATATATAGCCGTTGGGATTTATCCGTTGCCTTTATATCCGTTAGAAGACGCTCGATCTGTACGATTCTCCCACTCTCTGAATTCCAAGAAAACTGCGATTCTCTTCATCTTTGATTCTTCTCTCCAAATCTCCAAGACTCAACAATGGTGTTTACAAGGGCTGAAAGATCTGCGGCCAAGAAAAGGGCCGATGAAGCTGAAACGGCTGCGAGAGATGCATTGCTTGCCTTGGCTGATGCTGAGGCTGCGCGAACGGAACGACTGGATAAGCTTCCGATTCGCAAGAAGAAGTGGAAGGTTGTCTCTGAGATACCTGCTGGACCCTCTGAACCAGCAGGCACACCCAAGAAGCGTAGGTGGAGTTTAGCGGTGGCCGCTGAACCGAGCAAAGAGAAGACTCCCTCTGTGGAGAGTCAAGAAACTGATCGTGTGTCCCACGATTCAGCCAAGAGGAGTGCCTCGCCACCTGCACCACCAGCGCACAGCTCTTCTCCATCACCGCCAGCGCAGAGCCCTGAGCAGCCGTCTTCACCACTGAGTTCTGCACAGACACCTTCAGCAGAGCAAACAACCACGCCGTCGCACACTCCCCCACGGCCTGACCCTGAATTCCCATATGGGGAGTACCAAGAATCAACGCAGGGCAGTGGGGAAGGTGAGGAAGAGGAGGTTTTTTCTCCTGTGAGGGAAGCTAGCCCAGTGAGTCTGTCGCAGCAGGATGATTCCATGGAAGAGACGTTGGGGGCGTGCCTGCAGCAGATCACCATTGAGGCAAAGCTCAAGAAGGAGAAGAAGGCCAAGATTCTTAAGGCCAAGCGATCCAAGAAGCTGAAGAAGAAGAAGGCCAAGAAGGCGCCTTCGTCAGAAAAAGAGAGCACTGAGCCGTCGCTCAAAAGACTCAAGGTTGAGGCTGCAGAGTCCGCCAAGCCAGCAGACAAAGGGAAGGCCAAGCTCTACCCTGAAGATGAGCCTCAGTCAGTGAGGTATGTTTCCTCTGACGCTGAGTCCAGGGGCGTTGAGCTGAGGAAGAGGGAGTTGCTGCACGAGAAAGGCTTCCTCGACAGACCTGCTGACCTGTCGCAGTTCTTGCGCGCAGGAATCATAAATCATGGCTGGGAGGAGTTATGCAGGCCACCCAATCCAGCTTACACGAGTATGGTATACGACTTCTACGCCAACCTGCGAAACTCTGAGGAGGGGCTTTCTGTGGTTAGGGGAGTAGAAGTGGACTACTCAGCAAAAGCCATCAACGAAGCTTATGGCCTCAAGGGCCAAAGACACACTGATTATGCGAGGATCGTTGATGAGCCTACTGAGGCAGTGCTGGAGGAGGCCATTCGAACCATTGGCCAGCCTGAAGCAGCGTGGACTGTATCACGCAATGGGAGGCACACCCTCATGAGTGCCAACCTCACAGCAAAGGCAGCTGTATGGTTTGCCTTTGTAAGGAGGAAGCTGTTTCCTGTGACCCATGAGACGACCATCAACCAGAGCAGGTCGCTGCTAGTCTATGCCATTATGCGAGGTCTCACGGTCAATGTGGGGGAAATCATGTCAGCCGCCATTGCTGAGTGCGCCAAGAAAGGTAAGGGACCACTGTTTTTCCCTAACACCATAACTAAACTATGTCTGCTTGCAGGAGTTCCCATTGAGCGAATGGAGCAGCAGATGGCTTACACGGGCCACTTGGAGCTGCCTGCTAGCTTGAGGCTGAAGAGGAAGGGGAACATGGAGTTCGAACTGGACAGGTTGGCTGCTGATCAGTCACTGTCCATGGCGTGCCTGATGGATATGCAGAGGAGGATGGCTCAATGGGCCACTTACGCGCAGGCATGGGACAAGGAAGTTGCAGACCAACTTGGGTGCATCTTCCCTGCCTTCCCCACAAATCTCCTGACTCCATGGGTGCCTCCACGACCACGACAACCTGATGAGGATGAAGACATCTGAGTGCTGGTTTGAATTGCACTGAAGGGAGTATTGTTGTTCCCTTGGAAAAAAAAAACAATTTTCTGCTTTCTGATAGACCATGTGAATTATGCTATTTTTCGTACACTTTTGATCTGTTTTAGATGCTTAGTTTTATGTTTTTAATTTTGCTTAGTATAGTCTGATGATAGTTGACTAGGTAGGTTCGTTTTGTTTTATTTTTAGAGAGCTTGAATGACTGGAAAAAGCATGCTTAGGGGCCTTAATCACTGTTATATCTGCCCTGATCTGATTGCGAAATAATTGCGGTACCCGCAATTTTTATGACTGAAAGCATGTTTTGGACTGTCTGCTTAGCTAGGCTGTGATCTGTTTAAATTCTATCTTTTGCTGCTATCATGACTACCTTATATAGCTTATCTAAATGCATGCTGGATGAGTGTCATAGGACACCCTTTGATAGTTTAAATTAACCTCTAAATAGCTCAGCATGCATAGCTGTAAGTCCTTGCCTGTCTGTTTTTCAAGTTTTCTGCTGCTGTGATATTTTCTTTTAGAATGTTCTGTCTATGCCTAGGGCTTTTAGATTCTCTTTGTTTCACCTTAGACTAGATGCTTCTAGGACAAGTTTGGGGGTGTGCCACCTCAGACACTCATTGGGGACAATGAGTAGTTGAAGTTTGGGGGAGGCCACCCTAGGCCTAGGAACATTCCTCTCTCCCTCAAAACATAAGCATTCTTCTTCTCCTTGACAAAAATAATGAACTGAAAAAAAAAAAAATGAAAAATAGAATAAAGAGGGGAGTCTCTCTTAGGTTGCTGAGTAATCAGTGCCAAGTGTGTAACCCACAAGTGGCATTGCATCAAAAGACAACCAAAGCAAAGACTCCACCTAAGAAAGAAAAAAAAAAGGAAAAGAGTAGGGAAGAAGAATGTATACCTAGGAGTTGCAACTTTGTGGCTTAGATGTCCTAGTTAAGAAGAACTCTGATCCTCAATTAGCTAAGAGCAAAGTTGTAGCTTGTAGGGTTGTTTAGGGAGATGAGTGTATATCCAATGTAGTGATGCCAGGGCTTAGGTTGTTCTCTAAAAGTACTACTGTCACCATTAAGACTAAGACTGGCATGACTCTAAGGAATCCTAGGTAGCTCATAAGTATAAACTAGAAGCATGTACTGAGTCTGGGGTAAAGCTAGGTAGAATTTGAAACCTTAGGGATAGTGGCATGATATGATAAAAGCAGGTAGATCAGTTGTAGGAAGTTAATAAAAACAGTAGGAGTAGTAGGCAGGCAAAATCAGAAGAAGCTAGATAAGAGGGTGGTTTAAAGCTTAGAAGTGTGTCACAGGACAGCATTGCTATAGATGAGAATATAGGGGAGTTAGTAAGTGGTTGAAAAAGAAGAAACAGCAGCCTAGGAAAGTCCTTAGATTGCTTGAGGACAAGCAAAACCTTAAGTTTGGGGGTGTGTTACGTCTCCAAAAGTGACCTTTTTAGGGCTTAATTAGCTTAGAAATATGTTCACTCTTAGGTGTTTTTGATAGCATTTAGCCTAAACCTATGCTTAAATATGAGAATTAGAAGAAGGTAGCTAAATTAGGACTTATGTACAATAGGAAAGAAAAGGGTTGAAAACCGAAGGAAAAGAATGAAAAACAAGCGTTGCGAAAGCATTGCGGAAACATTGCGGTCACCGCAATGTTTCAAGTGAAAACCGTAAGTTGACTGATCTTTTTCTGTTAATTTCCGTTATTTCAGGGATTCGTTCTTTCTCCTCCATCCATTCTGAAGTACGACGTTGAAGATTGATGGTTCTCCTTGGCCCAAATGCACCTGCAGATTACTATAAATAGGGGTCAAAGTCGAGGGTTCAAGCATCATCCGAAAGCGTAGAAGTCTTCTCGCAGTCCATCTTTTCTCCTAGTTTTCTTTGCCGTCTGCTGGTTTGCGAAGCTCAGCGGTTGGAATCGATAATCTGATAGGAAGGAGAGGAGATTCTTCTTCTCTCCCGATTGGATTCATCCAAGCAAGGCTGACCTTTCTCATCCTTCATTCGAGGCGGCTGCAACGAGACATTCGAGCTGTTTTACTGCTTTTTGTTCCTCATTTCCATTTTCCAACTCTGTCTTATTGCTGTTTCTGTTCTTGTGGCTAGTTTAGTTCATTTCGTTGTGTTCTGTCTTTCTGTTCTTTACTTTAAGTATCTCTTATGTTCATTCAAACAATCAGTTAATCAAACATAAAAGTTCAGTATTTCACAGTTTCTGCCTTTGCATCCTACTGTTTTCCCTTGCTGTTTTAGACGTAATTCTTTTCTAAGCATGTCTCTTTCATCTCTTATTTCTGTTTACCCCATATCCATGAGTAACTAAGTCACTTAGGGGCGTGCTAATGACAACACTATAGGCTAAAAAACGTGAATCAAGCATATAGGATAGCTCTCGAAGCATTTATTGTATGTAAGCTTCATCCCACGGGCAATTTCGATTGGCCATCCATTTTGTCCAAAGAACTCCTAACCTCTGGAAGGAGTAAGAGTTCAGAGTCATATTATCATGCTAGCCTTTCAAGGTAACCAGGAAACGACCTAGGAATAGGCGTTTCCCTAGTACAAACCATATCTTTCTGCTTTAACAAGATGCTTAAGACCTTACTTTGAGTTGAGTAAACTAAAGAATCTAATGCATGGAATCGGACGATACATGAGATTGAGATAGTTTGATGCATAGAGAGTAGATCCAGTGCTTGAGAATCGTATAAAAATGCCTGTAGGGTAGTCATTAGTAGCCCTTAATTCACCCATTTATACACTTTCGCTGCTATTTAATTGCGGTAGAATTGCTGTTCCCGCAATTCTGCTTAAGTTACAATTCTGTCTAGCTGTTTTTATCTTCATTTATTAATCTCATCTCTTTCCATTTGAGCTTAGCTTTAACTTGTTCTTTTTTATGTTACTACCCTTTACACATTCAGCAAAAATTAGATAATTAAGAACCAATTTTACCCCATCAAATCCACCCCTTCTTTCTTAACAAAACACTTCGCGAATAGCTAAAAATAAATCTCTGTGGGAAAACGAATGAAATATACTTACTACTTGCTATAAGATCATGTATGCTTGCATGTTCTGAGTGCTCTATCTCTTTTATTGCCTAAGTATTTCAACACATTGAGCACGCAACAGCGGTCTTCATAAACGGGCGGCCTAATAAAATAGAAGAGGAAACATGCGAAGAATTTTTATTCATGTTCAGCACATAGAAATCGCATGGAAACAATAAATCCTTTACTTTGACTAGAATGTCCTCAATCTTCCCTAACGGATGCACAAAAGATCGATCGGCTAGTTGGACAACTATATTAGACTCAACTAAATCACACAACTCAAGCTCTTTAAACACATCAAAAGACATGACATTAATTGAGGCACCGAGATCTAACATGGCATTTTCAATAAATTTAGTACCGATAGTGCATGGGATAGTAAACATACCAGGATCGATGCACTTCGGTGGAAGATTACCTTGGAAAATTGCTGAGACATTTTCTTTCTTCGTCTCAGGATTCTTTCTTGACATTCTCTTGCTCGTGCACCACTTCTTGAGGAACTTGGCATATTTCGGCACTTGGCTTACTGCCTCAAGAAGCGGGATATTGACCACCACCTTTTGGAAGGTTCGAAGGACCTCCTCGTCATCGGATTCCAAAGTAGGTGATCTACTCGGGGTGTATGCTCTTCCTCTAATATAATCTTATGCATGCAATAGGAAGGGCTAATGCCTCTAATATCAGCAATAGTCCATGCAATAGCCTTCCTATGTTGCTTAAGTAATAAAATCAGTTCAACCTCATGCTTTTCACTTAATTTAGAAGAAATAATCACAGGCAAAGTATCATTACTTCCTAGATATGCATACTTGAGGTGAGTGGGTAGAGGTTTCAATTCTAAGACAGGTGGATGCTCAATGGATGGTTTTAAAGGATTCATGGATCTGTTAGTCAGGTCTTTATTTATACATACATGCTGTGTTTTATCTACAGGTATATCCATTATCTCAGATACATTCAAATCAGCTACATCCAATTGTACATATTCATTAGCATGCTTAGTTAATAATACATGCTCCAGCTGTTCTTCCATTAATGAATCTACAATGTCCATGCTAGCACAAGATTCAGAGTCAGAGGGGTACCTTAAGGCTTTATATACACTAAATTTCACCTCTTCATCATGAACCCTCATAGTGAGCTCACCTTTTTGGACATCTATCAGGGCCCTACCTGTGGCTAGAAAAGGTCTGCCTAATAGGATGGGGACCTCCTTGTCTGCTTCATAATCCAGGATAATGAAATCTGCAAGGAAAATAAACTTGTCAACCTTTACAAGAATATCCTCAATCTTACCCTCAGGGTAGGCTATGGATCTGTCTGCAAGTTGTAAAGTGACAGTAGTTGGACGTGCTTCTCCTATTCCTAGCTGGCGGAATAGTCATAGGGGCATGAGGTGTATGCTGGCTCCCAGGTCACAAAGAGCTCTACCCACGTGCTTGCCTCCTAGCTCTACAGGCAAGGTGAAGGAACCAGGATCCTTCTCCTTCTTGGGTAGCTTGTTTTGGAGTATGGCACTGCACTCCTCAGTGAGATTTACTGTTTCAAACTCACCAATTATTCTTTTGTTAGTGATAATATCCTTCAAAAACTTTACATAAGAGGGCATAGACTGTAAAACTTCTACAAAAGGAATATTAACATGCACTTGCTTAAGAATTTCTAAAAATTTGTTAAAGTGCACTTCATGTTCTTGTTTTTTCTTTAGCCTTCGAGGAAATGGAGGTGGTGGCACATATGCAGGCACTTCAGGTCGCCTCAGGATAGGTGGAGGCCTTGGAATCTCTTCTATCTCTTCTATGATTGGCTCCAGCCTTGGTCCTGATGTGCTTGGTGATGGTTGACCTTGGTTTGGCAGAGACTCCAGTGGAGCACTAGACTCAGTGTTCTCTACTCTCTTTGGTGTTTCTTTTGTGTTGCTCACCAATGGTCTCCCACTTCTAAGTTCAATTGCTTGAACTTGCTCTTTACCATCTCTCCTTGGCACTTCAGTGTCAGCAGAAAGTCTACCTTGGGGCCTACTTTTGAGTTCATTGGCTAGTTGCCCTATTTGGTTCTCTAGGCTCCTAAGAGTAGCATGCTGACTCTGTAGAGTGGCATCATTCTTGGCTATGTATTTCTACAGAGGATCCTACAGGTTGGTTGTATGGTTTTTGGTACATTGATTGGTTATGTTGGGGAGTGAAACCAGGTGTTCCACTCGGTCTTGGATGGTTAGGAGCTTGATTAGCATTCTGTTGACCACCCCATGAAAGGTTTGGGTGGTTCCTCCAACCAGGGTTGTAAGTGTTGGAATAGGGGTTGTTCCTAGGCTGCTGCTGGCTTCCAACATAGCAGACTGAGGCTGGATTCCCACGGCAATATTCATACAGGTGCCCTTCCCCACAGAATCCACAGATAAGTGTCTCACCTTGACTTGGTTGGGTGCCCATTGACATGGCTGTGGCGGTGTTGACACTTGTTTGGAGATTGGCTTGAGCCATTTGCTTGACTAGGTTGGTCAGGGCGCTTATTTGGCTACTCATGGCATTGAGTGCGTCCTTGTCTTGAGCTCTAGTTGGCTCGACTGGATCATCTGACCACCTACAGTGAGATGCTGAGATCTTCTCCAAGATCTCATAGGCTTCGTTATAACTCTTGGACAGCATGGAACCACGAGCAGATGAATTTAGAACTTGTCTGGTGCTGGGGTTGCATCCTTTGAAGAAGACCTCTATTTGGATACACCATGGGATGCCATGGTGTGGACATTTAAGAAGAAGGTCTTTGAACCTTGTCCAAGCTTCGTGAAGGGACTCATTTTTAGCTTGTTTGAACTTAATTATATCATCACGAAAGGTAGAATTCCTATCAGGTGGGAAGTATTTGACTAGGAATTTTTCTGCTAAGTCTGTCCAATTGAGGACTGATTCAGAGGGTAATGAGTTTAACCACGTCTTTGCTTTGTCCCTCAAAGAGTAAGGGAAGAGGTAGAGCCTCAAGGCTTCTTGGGAAACTCCAGGGATGATGAATGTATCACTGACTCCTAGGAAGTTTCTAAGATAGTTGTGGGGATCCTCATTTTCCACTCCAAAGAATTGTCCCACAGTGGACAACATTTGGAACATCACTGGCTTTAACTCGAATGAGTTGGCCGTGATTTCAGGGCGGATTATGCTGGGGTTCAGCTCCCTAGGCATAGGTACTAGGTAAGAGAGTATGGCCCTATCCTTATCATTCGCTATTTCGATGGGATTGCGAGTGACAGGCACCGGATTTCAGGGCGTATTAGCCTTGCTCGAGGACTAGCAAGATTTAAGTTGGGGGTGTTTGATAACTCCATTTTGGAGCTATTATTCATTCCCTAATTCAAGCTAAATTCCGCATTTAATTGTTTAATTTATCTCGTTTATAGGAGATTTGCGGTGAAGAGCTCATGCGTCCATTGGACTCGTTTCGGAGCTAAGAGCGGTGTTTTAACGCCCCGAGAGTGCATCGGAAAAAGGGCAAGTTGTTCCAAGAAGAACCAGACCAAAATTGCCTAGGAGAGGCAATTTTCTAGCCCAAACCCGAGAGCAAGCGTCGAGATGCTTGCTCAACGCTGCCTGGCGTCGAGACGCTCCGAGGGGCGCGCGCGCAGGAAATTATCGGGCCAGCGTCGAGACGCTCGCCTAGCGTCGAGACGCCATCGCGAGGCGCGCGCTGAATATTTAGGTCGCAGCGTCGCGACGCTGTCCTAGCGTCTCGACGCTCCGACGGATTTAAAAAGCTTAAAGACGATTTTTCAGCAGCCATCTTCGGACTTCATCTTCTTCCTCTCGGTTTTTCTTCCATTTTTTGCTTTGCTCCGCCATTCGTGGCATAGTTTTGGAGCTTTTATTTGTAATAGGGTTAGAGATGATGGCCATGGCCTCCGTTGGAGCGTTTGTGACGATCCTCTCCATGGTCGGCTAAGGTACTGTGAACGGTTCGGGATGATTTAGGGATTATTTGTTAGGCTTTTACGTTTTGATAATCAATGCTTATGGTTCTGAATAGGTTTATATAATTGATTGCATTTGTTATTCTTGCTTAAACCCATGCATAAGTTAGATTTCGCCGACGGACAATCGAGTTTTCTAGCGTATGTTACCGTTATAGAATAGCGATGCCTTGCCTTTGCTTTTCGCCATAGTAACACAGGATAGCAAAACAAATCGGAGTATCGTTCTATGTGTTCTGATTGTTGGGTACTTTAGGGTTACCGGGTAGCCAATTAGCAATGAGAATGCATATTCGAATGTTCGTCGTGGTTAGCTAGTATCTGTTTAGGGTCAATTTGGGGCTGATCACTCTAATGAGGCTTTAAATAATGTTTAATTAGGACCTTAGTTCTAATTAATTAATATGAAGCCGGTTACACAAGGGGTTCCTGGTAGATCTACTCTTAGGGTAGTCCAAATTCAAGCTGTCGAAGCTTGCCAAAATACAATTTATAAGCCTATTAACCAAAGCTTTGCAGCTAGTGGTAACAGGGTCGATCCACGGAGAAGGTTATGATTGAAATTATATTGAACTTGAAATTAATTAATCAATTGGGTTCTTGTAACGGGGGAATGTTTAAGCATGCAAATAAGAGAAATAAACGCTAAAGGAGAAATAAAAGAGAGAGAGACGAGTGCACGGTTTGGGGATTTTCGGGATTTCTTTGTTAGACATTTTTCACTCATCATTTAATACAATCCTAAGGCTAGCAGTTTGTAATACACGCGGTCAGTTACCCGGGAAGCCCCAAGTGTAGCCGGCTCCATAGCAATTAATTAGACCACAAAGTTCTAATTAAACAGTATCTAAAGTTGCATTAGGGTGATCAGCCCCAAATTGACTCTAAATAGTCACTAGCATACCGCGACAGACATTCGATCACATAATCTAATTGTTAACTGGCTACCCGCCAACGCTGTATGTAACCAACAATTATCATGTATGACTCGATACTCCGGTTTAGTTTTATTATTCTGTGTTACTAGTCGAATAGTGAGAGGCACGGCATCGCTACTCTTTAACTCTAACAAAATGCTAGAAAACGCGATTGTCAGTCGGCGAAATCTAACATATGCATAGGATGAAGCAAGAATAATAAATGCATACAAATCAGCCACCAAGTTGGAAATTAAAGCATGGATTATCAAAGCATAAAAGTCTAACAAATTATCCCTCAAATTATCCCAAACCGCTCACTATACCTTAGCCGTCCATGTGCCGGATTGTCACTACCGCTCCAAGGAAGGCCATGGAAGTCATCTCTAAGCTATTACAAGTTACAAGGTCCAAAACATGCCACAAATGGCGGAGCTAAGGTAAAAAATGGAGAAAAGCCGAGAGGAAGAAGATGAAAAACGAAGCAAGAATGGCTGAAAATCGTCCTTCAGCCGATTTAAAATCGTCGTAGCGTCGAGACGCTAGGGCAGCGTCGCGACGCTGCGACCTAATTAATCCGCGCGCGCCTCGCGATGGCGTCAAGACGCTAGGGCAGCGTCTCGACGCTGGCCCGATGATTTCTTGCGCGCGCCTCCTTCGGAGCGTCTCGACGCCGCAGCAGGGTCTCGACGCCAGGCAACGTCGAGCAAGCGTCTCGACGCTTGCTCTCGGGTTTGGGCTGGAAAATTGCCTCTCCTAGGAAATTTTGGTCCGTTTCTTCTTGGATTGACATGCCCTTTTCCCGATGCACTCCCGGGGCGCTAAAACTTCGCTATTAGCTCCGAAACGGGTCCAATGGACGCATGAGCTCTTCGCCGCATTTCTCCTATAAACGAGATTAATTAAACAATTAAATGCGGAATTTAGCCATAATTAGGAAGTGAATAATAGCTCCAAAATGGAGTTATCAAACACCCCCAACTTGAATCTTGCTAGTCCTCGAGCAAGGTGTTACGTCTCCAAAAGTGACCTTTTTAGGACTTAATTGGCTTAGAAAGATGTTCACTCTTAGGTGTTTTTGATAGCATTTAGCCTAAACCTATGCTTAAATATGAGAATTAGAAGAAGGTAGCTAAATTAGGACTTATGTACAATAGGAAAGAAAAGAGTTGAAAACCGAAGGAAAAGAATGAAAAACAAGCATTGCGAACGCATTGCGGAAACATTGCGGTGACCGCAATGTTTCAAGTGAAAACCGTAAGTTGACTGATCTTTTTCTGTTAATTTCCGTTATTTCAGGGATTCGTTCTTTCTCCTCCATCCATTCTGAAGTACGACGTTGAAGATTGATGGTTCTCCTTGGCCCAAATGCACCTGCAGATTACTATAAATAGGGGTCAAAGTCGAGGGTTCAAACATCATCCGAAAGCGTAGAAGTCTTCTCGCAGTCCATCTTTTCTCCTAGTTTTCTTTGCCGTCTGCTGGTTTGCGAAGCTCAGCTGTTGGAATCGATAATCTGATAGGAAGGAGAGGAGATTCTTCTTCTCTCCCGATTGGATTCATCCAAGCAAGGCTGACCTTTCTCATCCTTCATTCGAAGCGGCTGCAACGAGTCATTCGAGCTGTTTTACTGCTTTCTGTTCTTCATTTCTACTTTACAACTCTGTCTTGTGTTGTTTCTGTTCGTGTGGCTAATCTAGTTCATTTCGTTGTGTTCTGTCTTGTTGTTCTTTACTTTAAGTATCTCTTATGTTCATTCAAACAATCAATTAATCAAACACAAAATTCAGTATTTCACAGACTCTCGCCTTTGCATTCCACTGCTTTCCCTTGCTGTTTTAAACACATTTCCCTTCTAAGCATGTCTATTTTATCCTTTAGTTCTGTTCTCCTTATATCCATGAGTAACTAAGTCACTTAGGGGCATGCTAATGACAACACTATAGGCTAAAAAACGTGAATCAAGCATGTAGGATAGCTCTCGAAGCATTGATTGTATGTAAGCTTCATCCCACGGGCAATTTCGATTGTCCATCCATTTTGTCCAAAGAACTCCTAACCTCTGGAAGGAGTAAGAGTTCAGAGTCATATTATCATGCTAGCCTTTCAAGGTAACCAGGAAACGGCCTAGGAATAGGCGTTTCCCTAGTACAAACCATATCTTTCTGCCTTAATAAGATGCTTAAGACCTTACTTTGAGTTGAGTAAACTAAAGAATCTAATGCATGGAATCGGACGATACATGAGATTGAGATAGTTTGATGCATAGAGAGTAGATCCAGTGCTTGAGAATCGTATAAAAATGCCTATAGGATCGTCATTAGTAGCCCTTAATTCACCCATTTACACACTTTCGCTGTTATTTAATTGCGGTAGAATTGCTGTCTCCGCAATTCTGCTTAAGTTAAAATTCTGTTTAGCCGTCTTTGCCTTCATTTATTAATTTCGTTTCTTTTCATTTGAGCTTAAATTTCACTTGTTCTCGTTGATGTTACTACCCTTTACACATTCAGCACAAAATAGATAATTAAAAACCAATTTTACCCCATCAAATCCACCCCTTCTTTCTTAACAAAACACTTCGCGAATAGCTAAAAATAAATCTCTGTGGGAAAACGAATGAAATATACTTACTACTTGCTATAAGATCATGTATGCTTGCATGTTCTGAGTGCTCTATCTCTTTTATCGCCTAATTATTTCAACACATTGAGCACGCAACAAGTTTTTGGCGCCGCTGCCGGGGATTTATTTTAAGTGAAAATGAAGTTTGTTAAGTTTGAAAC
Organism: Herpetospermum pedunculosum; assembly: GCA_028017165.1. Classification (NCBI taxonomy): domain Eukaryota; kingdom Viridiplantae; phylum Streptophyta; class Magnoliopsida; order Cucurbitales; family Cucurbitaceae; genus Herpetospermum; species Herpetospermum pedunculosum. The sequence goes on along the minus strand of CM051527.1, from coordinate 19,604,572 downwards.
ACCAAGTTTATTGCTTATTGAAGCTGATCTGTTTCATTTCTTTTGCAGGTACTATTGGGGTAGTTTATGAGTGAGCCTTCAAGTAGATATCTAGAGTTCAATCCTGAGCCTGAGAGACTACTTAGAGCTAGAAACAAAGCAAAGAAACGACTCTTTAAACAACCTCCTATACCTCAAATCATACCTGAAATCGAAGAAATGGACGAGATAGTTCCAAATCACGTACCTGTCATTCGCAACCCCATCGAAATAGCGAATGACAAGAATAGTGCCATTCTCTCATATTTAGTACCTATGCCTGGGGAGCTGAACCCCAGCATAATCCGTCCTGAAATCACTGCCAACTCATTCGAGTTAAAGCCAGTGATGTTCCAAATGTTGTCCACTGTGGGACAATTCTTTGGAGTGGAAAATGAGGACCCCCACAACCATCTTAGGAACTTCTTAGGAGTTAGTGATACCTTCATCATCCCTGGAGTGTCCCAAGAAGCTTTGAGGCTATACTTGTTCCCTTACTCTTTGAGGGACAAAGCCAAAACATGGTTGAACTCATTACCCTCTGGATCTGTCCGCAACTGGACAGACTTGGCAGAGAAATTCCTAGTCAAATACTTCCCACCTGATAGGAATTCGACTTTTCGTGATGATATAGTTAAGTTCAAACAAGCTGATAATGAATCTCTTCAAATGTCCACATCATGGCATCCCATGGTGTATCCAAATAGAGGTCTTTTTCAAAGGATGCAACCCCAGCACTAGGCAAGTCTTAAATTCATCTGCTGGTGGTTCCATGTTGTCCAAGAGTTACAACGAGGCCTATGAGATCTTGGAGAAGATCTCAGCATCTCACTGTAGGTGGTCAGATGATCCAGTTGAGCCAACTAGAGCTCAAGACAAGGATGCTCTAAGTGCGATGAGCAGCCAAATAAATGCCCTGACCAACCTAGTTAAGCAAATAGCTCAAGCCAATCTCCAAACAAGTGTCAACACCGCTACCGCCATGTCAATGGGCACCCAACCAAGTCAAGGTGAGACACTTGTATGTGGATTCTGTGGGGAAGGGCACCTGTATGAATACTGCCCTGGGAATCCAGCCTCAGTCTGCTACATTGGAAGTCAGCAGCAGCCTAGGAACAACCCCTATTCCAATACTTACAACCCTGGTTGGAGGAACCACCCAAACCTGTCATGGGGTGGCCAACAAAATGCTAACCAAAATCCTAACCAGCCTAGACCGAGTGGAACACCTGGTTTCCCTCCCCAACATAACCAATCAATGTATCAAAAACCATACAACCAACCTGTAGGATCTTCTGTAGAAAACTTACTCAAGGAATACATAGCCAAAAATGATGCTACTCTTCAAAGCCAGCAAGCTACTCTTAGGAGCCTAGAGAACCAAATAGGCCAATTAGCCAATGAACTCAAGAGTAGGCCCCAAGGTAGACTCCCTGCTGACACTGAAGTACCAAGGAGAGATGGTAAAGAGCAAGTTCAAGCAATTGAACTTAGAAGTGGTAGACCCTTGGTGAGCAACACAAAGGACATACCAAAGAGAGTAGAGAACACTGAGTCTAGTGCTCCACAGGAGTCTCTGCCAAACCAAGGTCCACCACCAACTAGCACATCAGGAGCCAGGCTAGAGCCAATTATTGAGGAGATAGAAGAAATTCCAAGGCCTCCACCTATCCTAAGGCGCCCTGACGTGCCTGCATATGTGCCACCACCTCCATATCCTCGAAGGCTTCAGAAGAAGCAGGAACAGGAAGTGCATTTTAATAAATTCTTAGAAATTCTTAAGCAAGTGCATGTCAACATTCCTTTTGTAGAAGTTTTACAGTCTATGCCTTCCTATGTGAAGTTTTTGAAAGATATTATTATTAACAAAAAAATAATTGGTGAGTTTGAAACAGTAAACCTCACTGAGGAGTGCAGTGCCATACTCCAAAACAAGTTGCCCAAGAAGGAGAAGGATTCTGGTTCCTTCACCTTACCTGTAGAACTTGGAGGCAAGCACGTGGGCAGAGCGCTTTGTGACCTGGGCGCCAGCATAAACCTCATGCCCCTATCACTATTCCGCCAGTTGGGAATAGGAGAAGCACGTCCAACCACTGTCACTTTACAATTAGCAGACAGATCCATTGCATACCCAGAAGGTAAGATTGAGGATATTTTAGTAAAGGTTGACAAGTTTATTTTCCTTGCAGATTTCATTATCCTAGATTATGAAACAGACAAGGAGGTCCCCATCCTGTTAGGCAGACCATTCCTAAGCCTAGGTTGATTAGGTGGGTGTTATTGCTGCAGGAATTTGATTTGGACATTCGAGACAAGAAAGGATGTGAAAATGTGGTTGCGGATCACCTTTCTCGATTGCAGCACAATTGCGAAAACATTGCGGAACCCGCAATTTCTGATGCTTTCATTGATGAACATGTCTTTGTTTTGACTCATTGTGATAACGATGAGGAACCTTGGTTTGCTGACATTGCTAACTTCCTTGCATCACAGGTATTACCAGTTTTCAAGGGAGGACAAGAGAAGAAGAGGTTCCTTCATGAAGCAAGGAAATTCATCTGGGATGACCCCACACTTTACAGAACATGTGCTGACGGCTTGCTAAGGAAGTGTGTTTCAGCTGCTGAAGCGAAGTCTGTGCTGCAGCACTGCCACACAGCTCCTTATGGTGGACACTTTGGTGGCCAAAGAACAGCTGCAAAGGTATTTCAGAGTGGCTACTATTGGCCAACAATCTTCAAGGATGCCCACAACTATGCCCACAGCTGCGATGAATGCCAAAGAACAGGTAACCTCAGTCGAAAGGATGAGATGCCCCTCACCTACATCTTAGAGTTGGAGCTCTTTGATGTGTGGGGCATTGACTTCATGGGGCCATTCCCTCCATCATCAGGTAACCTTTACATTTTGGTAGCAGTAGACTACGTATCCAAGTGGGTAGAGGGCAAAGCATGTCCCAATAATGATGCTAAAACAGTCACCAAATTCTTGCATAGGCACATTTTTACTAGGTTTGGGACACCTCGTGCCATCATTAGTGATGAGGGGTCACATTTCATTAACAAGGCTATGGAGAGAGTGTTGGCTAAGTATAACATTAGACATAGAGTAGCCACTCCCTATCACCCACACTCGAATGGACAGGCTGAAATTTCAAATAGGGAGATTAAGAACATCCTAGAAAAAGTGGTCAAACCTAATAGGAAAGACTGGTCCTTTAAGCTTGAGGATGCACTGTGGGCGTATAGGACTGCATATAAGACAACCCTAGGTATGTCTCCTTATAGGCTGGTCTATGGCAAAGCTTGTCATCTTCCACTTGAGTTAGAAATCAAAGCATTTTGGGCCATGAAAGAATTGAACTTTTGCGTGAATGATGCGGGGACATTGCGGTCTTTGCAATTACATGAGCTTGATGAGCTTAGACATATGGCCTATGAAAATGCTAAGATGTATAAGGAAAAGACCAAGATTTGGCACGATAGTAGACTTAGAGTTAAGGACTTTAAGAACGGTCAACTTGTTTTGTTGTTTAACTCACGGTTGAAACTATTTCCAGGGAAACTTAAGTCTAGGTGGTCAGGTCCATTTGTTATTACTAATGTGTTTGTTCATGGTGCCATAGAGATAAAGAACTTGCAGCAAGGCCAACCGTTTATGGTTAATGGTGCAAGGTTGAAGCACTACTATGAGGAAGGAGATGTGAAGACTCTCTCGACCTTCCTCTTGACTGAAGCATGAAAACGAAAACGAGAGCGGACGAGTGATTACTGTGCTCGTCAACATAAGGCTCATGCCTTAGTTTATTTTTTGTGATTTTCCGGTTATCGTTTGTGTGTTTTGTTGTATGATTTTAATTACGAATTTGATGTTGTTTTTATTTCTTTTTGTAGGGAATCGAAAGAGGGAATCAAGGAGAGTAACTCCAGCTTTAAAAATCAAGGAAAGATTGAGCCAAATAAAAGATACGGACGAGCAAAGATAGACATTTTGATGAAAAAATATCCCTAAAATTGCGCTGGATTTGCAGGATCCGCAAAAATATAGCCGTTGGGATTTAGCCGTTTCCTTTATATCCGTTAGAAGGCGCTTGATCTGTACGATTCTCTCACTCTCTGAATTCCAAGACAGCTGCGATTCTCTTCATCTTTGATTCTTCTCTCCAAACCTCCAAGATCCAACAATGGTGTTCACGAGGGCTGAAAGATCTGCAGCCAAGAAGAAGGCTGATGACGCTGAAACAGCTGCAAGAGACGCACTGCTCGCCTTGGCTACTGCTGACGCTGCGCGGACTGAACACCTTCCCAAACTTCCGATTCGCAAGAAGAAGTGGAAGGTTGTCACTGAAATCCCTGCTGGACCCTCTGAGCCAGCAGGCACACCCAAGAAGCGTCGATGGAGTATGGCTGTGGCCGATGAAGAAATCAAGAACAAGACTCCCTCTGTGGAGAGTCAAGAACAAAGCCAGCCATCCCATGAGGCAGCCAAGCGCAGCCCCTCGCCAGTGCGAAGCCCAGAGCTCTCTTCATCGCCACCAGCGCAGAGCCTTGAGCAGCCGTCTTCACCACAGAGTTCTGCACAGACACCTACAGCAGAGCAAAGCACCACGCCGTCGCACACTTCCCCACGGCCTGACCCTGAATTCCCATATGGGGAGTACCAAGAATCAACGCAGGGCAGTGGGGAAGGTGAAGACGAGGAGGTTTTCTCGCCTGTGAGGGAAGCTAGCCCGGAGAGTCCTGCGCAGAAGGATGATTCCATGGAAGAGACGCTGGGGGCATGCCTGCAGCAGATCACCATTGAGGCAAAACTCAAGAAGAAGAAGAAGGCCAAGATTCTTAAGGCCAAGCGATCCAAGAAGCTGAAGAAGAAGAAGGCCAAGAAGGCACCTTCGTCAGAAAAAGAGAGCACTGAGCCGTCGCTCAAAAGACTCAAGGTTGAGGCTGCAGAGTCAGCCAAGCCAGCAGACAAAGGGAAGGCCAAGCTCTACCCTGAAGATGAGCCTCAGTCCGTGAGGTACATGTCCTCTAACGCTGAGTCCAGAGGCGTTGAACTGAGGAGGAAGGAGTTGCTGCACGAGAAAGGCTTCCTCGACAGACCTGCTGACCTGCCGCAGTTCTTGCGCGCAGGAATCATAAATCATAGCTGGGAAGAGTTGTGCAGGCCGCCCAATCCAGCTTACACGTGTATGGTTTACGACTTCTACGCCAACCTGCGAAACTCTGAGGAAGGGCTTTCTGTTGTGAGGGGAGTAGAGGTGGACTACTCAGCAAAAGCCATCAACGAAGCTTATGGCCTCAAGGGCCAAAGACACACTGATTATGCGAGGATCGTTGATGAGCCTACTGAGGCAGTGCTGGAGGAGGCCATTCGAACCATTGGCCAGCCTGAAGCAGCGTGGACTGTATCACACAATGGGAGGCACACCCTCATGAGTGCCAACCTGACAGCAAAGGCAGCTGTATGGTTTGCCTTTGTAAGGAGAAAGCTGTCCCCTGTGACCCATGAGACGACCATCAACCAGAGCAGATCGCTGCTGGTCTATGCCATTATGCGAGGTCTCACGGTCAACGTGGGTGAAATCATGTCAGCCGCCATTGCTGAGTGCGCCAAGAAAGGTAAGGGACCATTGTTTTTCCCTAACACCATAACCAAACTATGTTTGCTTGCAGGAGTCCCCATTGAGCGAATGGAGCAGCAGATGGCTTACACAGGCCACTTGGAGCTGCCTGCTAGCTTGAGGCTGAAGAGGAAGGGGAATATGGAGTTTGAACTGGATAGGCTTGCTGCTGATCAGTCACTATCCATGGCATGCCTGATGGATATGCAGAGGAGGATGGCTCAATGGGTCACTTACGCGCAGGCACGGGACAAGGAAGTTGCAGACCAACTTGGGTGCATCTTCCCTGACTTCCCCACAAATCTCCTGACTCCATGGGTGCCTCCACGACCACGACAACCTGATGAGGATGAAGACGTTTGAGTGCTGGTTTGAATTGCACTGAAGGGAGTATTGCTGTTCCCTTAGAAAAAAAAAAACAATTTTCTACTTTCTGATAGACCATGTGAATTATGCTGTTTTTCGTACACTTTTGATCTGTTTTAGATGCTTAGTTTTATGTTTTTAATTTTGCTTAGTATAGTCTGATGATAGTTGACTAGGTAGGTTAGTTTTGTTTTATTTTTAGAGAGCTTGAATGACTGGAAAAAGCATGCTTAGGGGCCTTAATCACTGTTATATCTGCCCTGACTTGATTGCGAAATAATTGCGGTACCCGCAATTTTTATTACTGAAAGCATGTTTTGGACTGTCTTTTTAGCTAGGCTGTGATCTGTTTAAATTCCATCTTTTGCTGCTATCATGACTGCCATATATAGCTTATCTAAAAGCATGCTGGATGAGTGTCATAGGACACCCTTTGCTAGTTTAAATCAACCTCTAAAAAGCTCAGCATGCACAGCTTTAACCCCTTATCTGTCTGTTTTTTTTAAATTACTGCTGCTGTGATATTTGCCGTTCGACTGTTTTGTCTATGCCTAGGGCTTTAGATTCTCTTTGTTCTAGGATAGTTTGGGGGTGTGCCACCTCAGACACTCATTGGGGACAATGAGTAGTTGAAGTTTGGGGGAGGCCACCCTAGGCCTAGGAACATTCCTCTCTCCCTTAGAAACATAAGCATTCTTCTTCTCCTTTACAAAAAATGATGAACTGAAAAAAAAAAAAAAAAATGAAAAATAGAATAAAGAGGGGGGTCTCTCTTAGGTTGCTAAGTAATCAGTGCCAAGTGTGTGACCCACAAGTGGCATTGCATCAAAAGGCAACCAAAGGATAGGCCCCACCTAAGTAAGAAAAAGGGAAAAGAATAGGAAAGAAGAATGTATACCTAGGAGTTATAACTTTGTGGCTTAGATGTCCTATTTAAAAAGAACTCTGATCCTCAATTAGCTAAGCACAAAGTTGTAACTTGTAGGGTTGTTTATGGAGATGAGTGTATATCCAATGTAGTGATGCCAGGGTTTAGGTTGTTCTCTAAAAGTACTACTGTCACCGTTAATACTAAGACTGGCATGACTCTAAGCAATCCTAGACACATTAAAAATAAAGCTAGAAGCATGTACTGAGTCTGAAGTAAAGCTAGGCAGAATTTTGAAACCTTAGGGATAGTGGCATGATATGACAAAAGCAAATAGATCAGTTGTAGGGAGTTAATGAAAACAGAAGAAGTGTTAGGCAGGCGAAGTCAGAAGAAGCTAGATAAGAGGGTAGTTTTTAGCTTAGAAGTGTGTCACAGGACAGCAGTGCTATAGATAAGGATATAGGGGAGTTAGTAAGTGGTTAAAGAAGAAGAAACAGCAGCCTAGGAAAGTCCTTAGATTGCTTGAGGACAAGCAAAACCTTAAGTTTGGGGGTGTGTTACGTCTCCAAAAGTGACCTTTTTAGGACTTAATTGGCTTAGAAAGATGTTCACTCTTAGGTGTTTTTGATAGCATTTAGCCTAAACCTATGCTTAAATATGAGAATTAGAAGAAGGTAGCTAAATTAGGACTTATGTACAATAGGAAAGAAAAGAGTTGAAAACCGAAGGAAAAGAATGAAAAACAAGCATTGCGAACGCATTGCGGAAACATTGCGGTGACCGCAATGTTTCAAGTGAAAACCGTAAGTTGACTGATCTTTTTCTGTTAATTTCCGTTATTTCAGGGATTCGTTCTTTCTCCTCCATCCATTCTGAAGTACGACGTTGAAGATTGATGGTTCTCCTTGGCCCAAATGCACCTGCAGATTACTATAAATAGGGGTCAAAGTCGAGGGTTCAAACATCATCCGAAAGCGTAGAAGTCTTCTCGCAGTCCATCTTTTCTCCTAGTTTTCTTTGCCGTCTGCTGGTTTGCGAAGCTCAGCTGTTGGAATCGATAATCTGATAGGAAGGAGAGGAGATTCTTCTTCTCTCCCGATTGGATTCATCCAAGCAAGGCTGACCTTTCTCATCCTTCATTCGAAGCGGCTGCAACGAGTCATTCGAGCTGTTTTACTGCTTTCTGTTCTTCATTTCTACTTTACAACTCTGTCTTGTGTTGATTCTGTTCGTGTGGCTAATCTAGTTCATTTCGTTGTGTTCTGTCTTGCTGTTCTTTACTTTAAGTATCTCTTATGTTCATTCAAACAATCAATTAATCAAACACAAAATTCAGTATTTCACAGACTCTCGCCTTTGCATTCCACTGCTTTCCCTTGCTGTTTTAAACACATTTCCCTTCTAAGCATGTCTATTTTATCCTTTAGTTCTGTTCTCCTTATATCCATGAGTAACTAAGTCACTTAGGGGCATGCTAATGACAACACTATAGGCTAAAAAACGTGAATCAAGCATGTAGGATAGCTCTCGAAGCATTGATTGTATGTAAGCTTCATCCCACGGGCAATTTCGATTGGCCATCCATTTTGTCCAAAGAACTCCTAACCTCTGGAAGGAGTAAGAGTTCAGAGTCATATTATCATGCTAGCCTTTCAAGGTAACCAGGAAACGGCCTAGGAATAGGCGTTTCCCTAGTACAAACCATATCTTTCTGCCTTAATATGATGCTTAAGACCTTACTTTGAGTTGAGTAAACTAAAGAATCTAATGCATGGAATCGGACGATACATGAGATTGAGATAGTTTGATGCATAGAGAATAGATCCAGTGCTTGAGAATCGTATAAAAATGCCTATAGGATCGTCATTAGTAGCCCTTAATTCACCCATTTACACACTTTCGCTGTTATTTAATTGCGGTAGAATTGCTGTCTCCGCAATTCTGCTTAAGTTAAAATTCTGTTTAGCCGTCTTTGCCTTCATTTATTAATTTCGTTTCTTTTCATTTGAGCTTAAATTTCACTTGTTCTCGTTAATGTTACTACCCTTTACACATTCAGCACAAATTAGATAATTAAAAACCAATTTTACCCCATCAAATCCACCCCTTCTTTCTTAACAAAACACTTCGCGAATAGCTAAAAATAAATCTCTGTGGGAAAACGAATGAAATATACTTACTACTTGCTATAAGATCATGTATGCTTGCATGTTCTGAGTGCTCTATCTCTTTTATCGCCTAATTATTTCAACACATTGAGCACGCAACACAAGGCTAATAAAGAAAATGACTCTAAGGACACGCTTATATGCTACTAACTCAAATCTCAATGCATTTTACAAATTCAAATACAACATAATCATGAAAGCAATTCGTGCATGCATTTACTACGAACATATAAAAAATTAACTATCGCTCCCTAACGTGTGTGTGTGCTAGAAGACCTATCCTAAACTCACATAAGCCCGGAAAAACCACATGCAACACATCATCCCGTTTTCCCCCTACTTCTAGCGTTTAAGAACAGTCTACACTTGACTTACACGAGAGAGAGAAGCAAACTAAGAGACCTAAATATTTTCTCTTTCTTTTTTCTTTTCACCAGTACTTTGTACTCTTTTATTGAGGTTCTTTGAACCAAACTTTTTATTCTCTTTTTCTTTCCAACCTCGAGCTGCCTAACACGTCAAATTCATGCATAAACTTCACGTTTTTAAGGACTAACGTTGACTTCTTAGGTGCACCAATAAGAAGGAGGAGCGCCTCGAGAGAATTTTCTAACCAACATGCTTTTCTATTTTTTTTTATTTTAGGCTTAGCGTAAGCTAACTCGATTAATCGACCACTAACTCTCATGCAACAAGCTACCTAAGGGTGCCTTTCGGGGTGACAACGAGAATTAATGCTACATGCAATTGACTAAGCCTACGGAATCTAAGATGAGGTTGCTAAGTGCTCGATAGATGCAAGGGAGCAATAGAAAAAAATTTTAAATTTTTTACGTGGACCTAATAAATGCAAAACTCATGCAAAAACTAGATTATATATATGCTCAGATTTCCAACATGCATTTCCTAGATTATCATAGTTAGAAAACAGTAAACAGAGTCCCAAGCACTTCAATATTCAAAATTAGCACTGCTCAACCGACTACACATGCAAGTCCACAAACTCCACCCCCAACTTCAAAAGTTGGCATTGTCCTCAATGCCACTTAGTCAGATACACAAAGTAAAAGGGAAAAAGAAACTACACTTCCCTAACTCTTTCTGAAGTTGGCGAGGGAAAGGAAGCGGCGCGCTCATCATCGAGCCCAAAATTTTCCTCAACTTCCTCGATTCCTAAAAAAAAACAGCAAGCTACGTAAGGCTAAATTAAACTAAAAACAACAAAAAAACAACAACTAAACTAAGACAGAAAAACATTTCATCACTCGGGTGCCTCCGAGAAGCGCAGAATTTTTAAAGTCGTTTGCTCGACTGAATTCTCTCCAAAGACTCATCCATATTCTGAGAGTGCGGGGGACGTTCCAGTCTTGTCCTCTTCCACACTACACCTCCAATCATCATTCAAAACTTTTTGCACTCTTCGTGCCTCGAGCACGTGAATATCAAATTTATTAGTGCAAAAAACAGCATTCACATTCAACAGATTTAAATCAGATTTTTTTACTGAGACATGAGAATCATCCCTCAAGGGCGAGGTAAGACACCCATTCTCGACATACTCAACACAAGCAATACTCTCCACATTCACAAGCGATTTCGATGCATTTACAAAAAACTCATTCACCATTCCATCAAATTCTACCGACAAGGCACCCCTATCAACATCAATTTTGACCTTAGCGGTCTTCATAAATGGGCGTCCTAGTAAAATAGAAGACGAAACATGCGAAGAATTTTCATTCATATTCAGCACATAGAAATCGCATGGAAACAATAAGTCATTCACTTTGACTAAAATGTCCTCAATTTTCCCTAACGGATGCACATAAGATCGATCGGCTAGTTAAACAACTATATTAGACTCAATTAAATCACACAATTCAAGCTCTTTAAATACATCAAAAGACATGACATTAATTGAGGCACCGAGATCTAACATGGCCTTTTCAATAAGTTTAGTATCGATAGTGCATGGGATAGTAAACATACCAGGATCGATGCACTTCGGTGGAAGAGTACCTTGGAAAATTGCGGAGACAGTTTATTTCTTCTTCTCATCACTCTTTTTCGACATTCTCTTGTTCGTACACCAATTCTTGAGGAACTTTGCGTATTTCGGCACTTGACTAACTGCCTCAAGAAGCGGTATGTTCACCACCACCTTCTGGAAGGTTTTCAAGACCTCCTCGTCTTCATTCACCAGAGTAGGCCTCGCAAGCCTACTAGGGAAGGGTGCTTTGGTGACATTTTCTTGCACATTCTTCTCTTTCTCAATATTCAGCTCATCAAGAGCAACTGGGGCGGACTCATTCAGGTTGTCCTCTGCTTCCATCACGGCTCTGGTGGGAACTGATTTCCCACTCCTCAGCTGGATTGCACTCACGTTCTCACATGAGTTTACCTTGGTTTGGGAACGAAGCTTCCTAGAGCTCTTGCTCTCTATTTTGCTAATCGACACAGCCATTTGCGTCAGCTGCTTGTTCAAGTTTTACAGCTCGGCTTTGTGTGAGTTAAGCTCTTCTCGAGCTTCTTTCTGAAACTGGCTGGTCGACGTCACGATGGTTCTGACCATCTCTTCTAATGAACTGGAGGAGCTCGAGGCTTGAGCTTGGCTGGAAGTGTTAGGCCTATCGTGGGACTGGCCTTGGAAGCGTTGTTGTCCTTCCCTATTCCCATAGCTGAAATTGGGGTGATCGCGCCAACCGGGGTTGTATGTGTTCGAGTAAGGATCATACTTCCTCGGGTTGGAAGCATATCCCCCGATTGCGTTCACCTCCTCCGCCTCGCGGTTTCCTCCGACAAACTTTTTCAACAGATTTCCAATCTCGTCCACCTGGGCCTTCATCTCTGTCATCTCATGGCTCTGGGTCACACTGTGGACTTGCCCCTGCCCTCGAATACCAAACTGCTGCGAGTTGGCTGCCATGTTCGCGATTAGCTGCTTGGCCTCAACCGGGGTCTTATCAATCAAAGCCCCACCGCTCGCTGCGTCTATCATCTGCCGATCATGAGGCGTCATACCCTCATAAAAATACTGGATCAGAATCTGATCGGCAATCTGATGATGTGGGAAGCTTGCGCACAGGCGCCCAAAGCGTTCCCAGTACTTATGCAGGGACTCACCCACGTCCTGAGTGATCCCATAAATTTTTTTCCTCAAAGTCGTGGCCAAGGACGCAGGGAAGTACTTCTCCAGGAAAACCCTATTCATGTCCTGCCACGTCGTTATCGAGCCGGAGGGCAGATAATAAAGCCAATCCTTGGCTTTGTCCTTGAGCGTAAAGGGGAATGCCCTCATATTCAGCTGCTCCTCCGTCACTCCCGCGGGCTTCATCCCCGCACAGACGCAGTGAAACTCCATTAAGTGCTTGTTTGCATCCTCACCTGCATTACCATGGAAAGAAGGCAACTGGTGAATTAAACCCGACTTTAATTCAAAATTACCTGCTACCACGGGGTAGTTGATGCACAGGGGTTGCAAGTTTAAGTCTGGCGCTGCCAGCTGTTTCAGCGTCCTCGGCGCTTCACCTTGCGCCATCTCATCAACCAAGAAGGGATTGCCTTCTTCTTCAAACAATCTCTGCCCCTCGCGGGCCTCTCTTCTCAACCGCCGCTCTTCTCTTTCGATTTCAGGTATAAACTGTAATCCACTAATCTCAGAAGAACGGGTCATACACAAACAAAAATTTTAACATCCAAAGACAAACAGAAAAAAATTTCAGCACACAACCAATCAACCAAATTCGAATTCAAACATAACTTCAATCAAATTTTTGCCTTATCCCCGGCAACGACGCCAATTTTGGTAGATCTACTCTTAGGTTAGTCCAAATTCAAGCTATCGAAGCTTGCCGAAATACAATTTATAAGCCTATTAACCAAAGCTTTGCAGCTAGTGGTAACAGGGTTGATCCACGGAGAAGGTTATGATTGAAATTATATTGAACTTGAAATTAATTAATCAATTGGGTTCTTGTAACGGGGGAATGTTTAAGCATGCAAATAAGAGAAATAAACGCTAACGGAGAAATAAAAGAGAGAGAGACGAGTGCACGGTTTGGGGATTTTGAGGATTTCTTTGTTAGACATTTTTCACTCATCATTTAATACAATCCTAAGGCTAGCAGTTTGTAATACACGCGGTCAGTTACCCGGGAAGCCCCAAGTGTAACCGGCTCCATAGCAATTAATTAGACCACAAAGTTCTAATTAAACAGTATCTAAAGTTGCATTAGGGTGATCAGCCCCAAATTGACTCTAAATAGTCACTAGCATACCGCGACAGACATTCGATCACATAATCTAATTGTTAACTGGCTACCCGCCAACGCTGTATGTAACCAACAATTATCATGCATGACTCGATACTTCGGTTTAGTTTTATTATTCTGTGTTACTAGTCGAATAGTGAGAGGCACGACATCGCTACCCTTTAACTCTAACAAAATGCTAGAAAACGCGATTGTCAGTCGGCGAAATCTAACATATGCACAGGATGAAGCAAGAATAATAAATGCATACATGGTAGAGCACTTTTGGGGTACTCCAATTTCAAGCTGTCGAGGCTTGCCAAAATAACATTTATAATACCGAAACTACTAAGCTTTGCAGTTAGTGGTAACGGGTGTCGAACCACAGGGAACCTAAGTTATTTTCTCCTAGCTAATTTCTATTTGTCTTTTAACTAAAACTCAAAAGCAAATAAAGGGGGAGTTAATTAAAACTAAACTAAGCACATAGCCCTCTTATTCTCAGTTTTGTAGGTTTAGAATGATATTATTTAGTCTGAAACCTTGTTGTCACCCTGATAACTCCATTTTGGAGCTATATTTCACTCCCTAACTCTAGCTAAAATTCGTGATTAATTGTTTAATATGTCTCATTTATAGGAGAGTTGCGACATAGAGCTCGTGGCATCCATTGAGTGCGTTTTATGGCTAAGGAAGGCGTTTTAGTGCCTCGGGAGTGCTTCGGGAGAAGGGGAAGCTCACACATGAAGATATGAAGTAAATTGCCAAGAAGAGGCAATTTTTCAGCCCCAAACCCGAGAGCAAGCGTCGAGACGCTTGCTGAACGCTGCAGCGTCGAGACGCTCCGGAGGAACGCGCCTGCTGGAATTCATCGAGGCAGCGTCGAGACGCTCGCTTGGCGTCTCGACGCCATCGCGAGCGCGCGCGCTGAAGAATTTGGCCACAGCGTCGAGACGGTCGCGCAGCGTCGAGACGCCATCACGACGAAAACGCGCGCGACACTTAGGGCACCAGCGTCGAGACGCTGGCCTAGCGTCTCGACGCTCCGACGGCTTAAAACGTCATTTTGACGATTTTTCAGCCAACTTTTACATCTTCTTCTTCCCTTCGATTTGCTCTCGGGTCTTCTTCATTTTCTCCGCCATTTGTGGCTGTTACGTCTCCAAAAGTGACCTTTTTAGGACCTAATTATCTTAGAAAGATGTTCACTCTTAGGTGTTTTTGATAGCATTTAGCCTAAACCTATGCTTAAATATGAGAATTAGAAGAAGGTAGCTAAATTAGGACTTAAGTACAATAGGAAAGAAAAGGGTTGAAAACCGAAGGAAAAGAATGAAAAACAAGCATTGTGATAGCATTGCGGAAACATTGCGGACACCGCAATGTTTCAAGTGAAAACCGTAAGTTGACTGATCTTTTTCTGTTAATTTCCGTGATTTCAGGGATTCGTTCTTTCTCCTCCATCCATTCTGAAGTACGACGTTGAAGATTGATGGTTCTCCTTGGCCCAAATGCACCTGCAGATTACTATAAATAGGGGTCAAAGTCGAGGGTTCAAACATCATCCGAAAGCGTAGAAGTCTTCTCGCAGTCCAACTTTTCTCCTGTTTTCCTTTGCCGTCTGCTGGTTTGCGAAGCTCAGCTGTTGGAATCGATAATCTGATAGGAAGGAGAGGAGATTCTTCTTCTCTCCTGATTGGATTCATCCAAGCAAGGCTGACCTTTCTCATCCTTCATTCGAGGCGGCTGCAACGAGACATTCGAGCTGTTTTACTGCTTTCTGCTCTTCATTTCCATTTTCCAGCTTTGTCTTGTCGGTGTTTCTTTTCTAGTAGCTAGATTATACTATTTCGTTGTGGTCTGTCTTCCTGTTATTTGCTTTAAAGCTTTTCTTTGTCAATCAAACAATCAAGTAATCAAATCTCAATTCGTCAGTCCACAGTTTCTTGCCTTTACATTCTACTGCTTTCCCTTACTGTTTTGTCTTTAAATTCCTTCTAAGCATGTCTACTTCTTCTCTTACTTCTGTTCTATCTACATCCATGAGTAGCTAAATCACTTAGGGGCATGCTAATGACAACACTTTAGGCTAAAAAACGTGAACCAAGCATGTAGGATAGCTCTCGAAGCATTGATTGTATGTAAGCTTCATCCCACGGGCAATTTCGATTGGCCATCCATTTTGTCCAAAGAACTCCTAACCTCTGGAAGGAGTAAGAGTTCAGAGTCATACTATCATGCTAGCCTTTCAAGGTAACCAGGAAACGACCTAGGAATAGGCGTTTCCCTAGTACAAACCATATTTTTCTGCCTTAACAAGATGCTTAAGACCTTACTTGGACATGAGTAAAGTAAAGAATCTAATGCATGAAATCGGAAGATACATGAGAATGAGATAGTTTGATGCATAGAGAGTTGATCCAATGCTTGAGAATCGTGAGAAAAAGCCTATAGGATAGTCGTTAGTAGCCCTTAATTCATCATTTTACACACTTTCGCTGTTATTACAATTGCGGTAAAATTGCTGTTTCCGCAATTCTGCTAAGTTACGATTCTGTCTAGTTGTTTTTGTTTTCATTTATTAATCTCGTCTCTTCTCATTTGAGTTTAGCTTTAACTTGCACTTGTTTATGTTGCTACCCTCTCCGTATTCAGTAGGAAATAGACAATTAAAAACCAATACTACCCCATCAAATCCACCCCTTCTTTCTTAACGTTACACTTCATGAATAGCTTATAATAAGTCTCTGTGGGAAAACGAATGAAATATACTTACTACTTGCTATAAGACCATGTATGCTTGCATGTTCTGAGTGCTCTCTCTACCTTATTACTTATTCATTTTAACACATTGAGCACGTAACAAGTTTTTGGCGCCGCTGCCGGGGACTTATTTAAGTGAAAACGAAGTTTGTTAAGTTTGAAACACCAAGTTTATTGCCTATTGAAGCTGATTTGTTTCATTTCTTTTGCAGGTACCATTGGGTTAGTTTATGAGTGAACCTTCAAGTAGTGATCTAGAGTTCAATCCTGAGCCTGAGAGATTACTTAGGGCCAGAAATAGAGCCAAGAAACGTCTCTTTCACCAACCCTCTATACCTCAAGTAATTGCGGGAACCGCAATTCCTCCGCAATTATCTCAAGAAGAAATGGATGGTAGTTCCAAATCCGGTGCCTGTCACTCGCAACCCCATCGAAATAGCGAATGATAAGGACAGCGCCATACTCTCTTACCTAGTACCTATGCCTGGGGAGCTGAACCCCAGCATAATCCGTCCTGAATTCACTGCCCACTCATTCGAGTTAAAGCCAGTGATGTTCCAAATGTTGTCCACTGTGGGACAATTCTTTGGAGTGGAAAATGAGGACCCCCACAACCATCTTAGGAACTTCTTAGGAGTCAGTGACACATTCCTCATCCCTGGAGTTTCCCAAGAAGCCTTGAGGCTATACCTTTTCCCTTACTCTTTGAGGGACAAAGCCAAAACATGGTTGAACTCATTACCCTCTGGATCTGTTCGCAACTGGACAGACTTAGCAGAAAAATTCCTAGTCAAATACTTCCCACCTGATAGGAATTCTACCTTTCGTGATGACATAATCAAGTTCAAACAAGCTGACACTGAGTCTCTTCACGAAGCTTGGACAAGGTTTAAAGATCTTCTTCTTAAATGTCCACACCATGGCATCCCATGGTGTATCCAAATAGAGGTCTTTTTCAAAGGATGCAACCCCAACACTAGACAAGTCTTAAACTCATCTGCTGGAGGTTCCGTGTTGTCCAAGAGTTACAACGAGGCCTATGAGATCTTGGAGAAGATCTCAGCATCTCACTGTAGGTGGTCAGATGATCCAGTTGAGCCAACTAGAGCTCAAGACAAGGATGCTCTAAGTGCAATGAGCAGCCAAATAAATGCCCTGACCAACCTAGTTAAGCAAATGGCTCAAGCCAATCTCCAAACAAGTGTCAACACCGCCACAGCCATGTCAATGGGCACCCAACCAAGTCAAGGTGAGACACTTGTATGTGGATTCTGTGGGGAAGGGCACCTGTATGAATACTGCCCTGGGAATCCAGCCTCAGTCTGCTATATTGGAAGTCAGCAGCAGCCTAGGAACAACCCCTATTCCAATACTTACAACCCTGGTTGGAGGAACCACCCAAACCTGTAATGGGGTGGCCAACAGAATACTAACCAAAATCCTAACCAACCTAGACCGAGTGGAACACCTGGTTTCACTCCTCAACATAACCAATCAATGTATCAAAAACCTTACAGCCAACCTTTAGGATCTTCTGTAGAAAACCTACTCAAGGAATACATAGCCAAAAATGACGCTACTTTGCAAAGTCAGCAAGCCACCCATAGGAGCCTAGAGAACCAAATAGGCCAGTTAGCCAATGAACTCAAGAGTAGGCCCCAAGGTAGACTCCCTGCTGACACTGAAGTGCCAAGGAGAGATGGTAAAGAACAAGTTCAAGCAATTGAACTTAGAAGTGGTAGACCATTGGTAAGCAACACCAAAGACACACCAAAGAGAGTAGAGAACACTGAGTCTAGTGCTCCACTAGAGTCTCTGCCAAACCAAGGTCCACCACCAACTAGCACATCAGGAGCCAGGCTAGAGCCAATTATTGAGGAGATAGAAGAAATTCCAAGACCTCCACCTATCCTAAGGCGACCTGAAGTGCCTGCATATGTGCCACCACCTCCATATCCTCGAAGGCTTAAGAAGAAGCAGGAACAGGAAGTGCATTTTAATAAATTCTTAGAAATTCTTAAGCAAGTGCATGTCAACATTCCTTTTGTAGAAGTTTTACAGTCTATGCCTTCCTATGTAAAGTTTTTGAAAGATATTATTACTAACAAAAAAATAATTGGTGACTTTGAAACAGTAAATCTCACTGAGGAGTGCAGTGCCATCTGTTGCGTGCTCAATGTGTTGAAATAATTAGGCAATAAAAGAGATAGAGCACTCAGAACATGCAAGCATACATGATCTTATAGCAAGTAGTAAGTATATTTCATTCGTTTTCCCACAGAGATTTAGTTTTAGCTATTCGCGAAGTGTTTTGTTAAGAAAGAAGGGGTGAATTTGACGGGGTAAAATTGGTTTTTAATTGTCTAATTCTTGCTGAATGTGTAAAGGGTAGTAACATAAACAAGGACAAGTGAAATTTAAGCCCAAATGAAAAGAAACGAAATTACTAAATGAAGGCAAAGACAGCTAAACAGAATGGAAACTTAGACGGAATTGCGGAGACAGCAATTCTACCGCAATTAAATAACAGCGAAAGTGTGTAAATGGGTGAATTAAGGGCTACTAATGACTATCCTATAGGCATTTTTATACGATTCTCAAGCACTGGATCTACTCTCTATGCATCAAACTATCTCAATCTCATGTATCGTCCGATTCCATGCATTAGATTCTTTAGTTTACTCAACTCAAAGTAAGGTCTTAAGCATCTTGTTAAAGCAGAAAGATATGGTTTGTACTAGGGAAACGCCTATTCCTAGGCCGTTTCCTGGTTACCTTGAAAGGCTAGCATGATAATATGACTCTGAACTCTTACTCCTTCCAGAGGTTAGGAGTTCTTTGGACAAAATGGATGGCCAATCGAAATTGCCCGTGGGATGAAGCTTACATACAATCAATGCTTCGAGAGCTATCCTACATGCTTGATTCACGTTTTTTAGCCTATGGAGTTGTCATTAGCATGCCCCTAAGTGACTTAGTTACTCATGGATATAAGGAGAACAGAACTAAAGGATAAGATGGACATGCTTAGAAGGGAAATGTGCTTAAAACAGCAAGGGAAAGCAGTAGAATGCAAAGGCAGAAACTGTGAAATACTGAATGTTGTGTTTGATTAATTGATTGTTTGAATGAACATAAGAGATACTTAAAGTAGAGAACAGCAAGACAGAACACAACGAAATGATCTAAACTAGCCACAAGAACAGAAACAACACAAGACAGAATTGGAAAACAGAAATGAAGAACAGAAAGCAGTAAAACAGCTCGAAATCTCGTTGCAGCCGCCTCGAATGAAGGATGAGAAAGGTCAGCCTTGCGTGGATGAATCCAATCGGGAGAGAAGAAGAATCTCCTCTCCTTCCTATCAGATTATCGATTCCAACAGCTGAGCTTCGCAAACCAGCAGACGGCAAAGGAAAACTAGGAGAAAAGGTGGACTGCGAGAAGACTTCTACGCTTTCGGATGATGCTTGAACCCTCGACTTTGACCCCTATTTATAGTAATCTGCAGGTGCATTTGGGCCAAGGAGAACCATCAATCTTCAACGTCGTACTTCATAATGGATGGAGGAGAAAGAACGAATCCCTGAAATAACGGAAATTAACAGAAAAAGATCAGTCAACTTACGGTTTTCACTTGAAACATTGCGGTGACCGCAATGTTTCCGCAATGCGTTCGCAAAGCTTGTTTTTCATTCTTTTCCTTCGGTTTTCAACTCTTTTCTTTCCTATTGTGCATAAGTCCTAATTTAGCTACCTTCTTCTAATTCTCATATTTAAGCATAGGTTTAGGCTAAATGCTATCAAAAACACCTAAGAGTGAACATCTTTCTAAGCTAATTAAGCCCTAAAAAGGTCACTTTTGGAGACGTAACACACCCCCAAACTTAAGGTTTTGCTTGTCCTCAAGCAATCTAAGGACTTTCCTAAGCTGCTGTTTCTTCTTCTTTAACCACTTACTAACTCCCCTATATCCCTATCTAGCACTGCTGTCCTGTGACACACTTCTAAGCTTAAAACTACCCTCTTTATCTAGCTTCTTCTGACTTCGCCTGCCTAACACTCCATCTGTTTCCATTAACTCCCTACAACTGATCTACTTGCTTTTGTCATATCATGCCACTATCCCTAAGGTTTCAAATTCTGCCTAGCTTTACCTTAGACTCAGTACATGCTTCTAGCTTTATTTTTAATGTGTCTAGGATTCCTTAGAGTCATGCCAGTCTTAGTATTAACGGTGACAGTAGTACTTTTAAAGAACAACCTAAACCCTGGCATCACTACATTGGATAAACACTCATCTCCCTAAACAACCCTACAAGTAACAACTTTGTGCTTAGCTAATTGAGGATCAGAGTGCTTTTTAAATAGGACATCTAAGCCACAAAGTTATAACTCCTAGGTATACATTCTTCTTCCCTATTCTTTTCCCTTTTTCTTACTTAGGTGGGGCCTCTCCTCTGGTTGCCTTTTGATGCAATGCCACTTGTGGGTCACACACTTGGCACTGATTACTTAGCAACCTAAGAGAGACCCCCCTCTTTATTCTATTTTTCATTTTTTTTTTTTTAGTTCATCATATTTTGTAAAAGAGAAGAAGAATGCTTATGTTTCTAAGGGAGAGAGGAATGTTCCTAGGCCTAGGGTGGCCTCCCCCAAACTTCAACTACTCATTGTCCCCAATGAGTGTCTGAGGTGGCACACCCCCAAACTATCCTAGAAGCATCTAGTCTATGGTAAAACAAAGAGAATCTAAAGCCCTAGGCATAGACAAAACAGTCGAACGGCAAATATCACAGCAGCAGTAAAAAAAAAAAAACAGACAGATAAGGGCTTAAAGCTGTGCATGCTGAGCTTTTTAGAGGTTGATTTAAACTAGGAAAGGGTGTCCTATGACACTCATCCAGCATGCTTTTAGATAAGCTATATATGGTAGTCATGATAGCAGCAAAAGATGGAATTTAAACAGATCACAGCCTAGCTAAACGGACAGTCCAAAACATGCTTTCAGTAATAAAAATTGCGGGTACCGCAATTATTTCGCAATCAAGTCAGGGCTGATATAACAGTGATTAAGGCCCCTAAGCATGCTTTTTCCAGTCATTCGAGCTCTCTAATAATAAAACAAAACTAACCTACCTAGTCAGCTATCATCAGACTATACTAAGCAAGATTAAAAACATAAAACTAAGCATCTAAAACAGATCAAAAGTGTACGAAAAACAGCATAATTCACATGGTCTATCTGAAAGCAGAAAATTGTTTTTTTTTTTTTTTCTAAGGGAACAGCAATACCCCCTTCAGTGCAATTCAAACCAGCACTCAAACGTCTTCATCCTCATCTGGTTGTCGTGGTCGTGGAGGCACCCATGGAGTCAGAAGGTTTGTGGGGAAGTCAGGGAAGATACAGCCAAGTTGGTCTGCAACTTCCTTGTCCCGTGCCTGCGCGTAAGTGGCCCATTGAGCCATCCTCCTCTGCATATCCATCAGGCATGCCATGGATAGTGACTGATCAGCAGCCAGCCTATCCAGTTCAAACTCCATATTCCCCTTCCTCTTCAGCCTCAAGCTAGCAGGCAGCTCCAAGTGGCCCGTGTAAGCCATCTGCTGCTCCATTCGCTCAATGGGGACTCCTGCAAACAAACATAATTTGGTTATGGTGTTAGGGAAAAACAATGGTCCCTTACCTTTCTTGGCGCACTCAGCAATGGCGGCTGACATGATTTCCCCCACATTGACCGTGAGACCTCGCATAATGGCATAGACCAGCAGCGATCTGCTCTGGTTGATGGTCGTCTCATGGGTCACAGGGGACAGCTTTCTGGTAACGATATTTTTTGAACTATCGCTATAAACTCAAGCTGTCGAGGCTTGCCAAAATAAATTTATAATGCCTATTGCCAAGGCTTTGCAGCCAGTGGTAACAGGGTCGATCCAAGGAATAGGAGAGTTGAATTTACTAATGAAATTGGGATTTGATCGATTAATTGGTAACGGGGGGTTTTATCATGCAAATAGGAAATAATGCAAAAGCTAACGGAAGGAAGAAATAATATGTAGAAGACGTGTGTACGGTTTGGGGAGTCTCGGGGTCAATTGTTAGACAAATACAACTTATCATTTAATTCTAATAACATGGAATTCAGTTTACTATGCACGCGGACGACTACCAGAGAAGCCCCAAAGTAGCCGACTTCATGGATTTTAATTAGGCCACACAGTCCTAATTATACGTTATCTAATCTCACATTAAGATGATCAGTCCTAAGATGAATCTAGACAGTTACTAGCTAACCGCGACGAACATTTGGGCGTGAATTCTAATTGCTAGTAGGTTGCCCGCAAACGCCGTATGCAACCAACAATTATCCTACCCGACCCGATACTTCGATTTAGTTCTATTTACCTGTGTTACTTAGTCGAGCAGTGAGAGGCACGGCATCGCTACTCTTTAACATACACAACATGCGAAACTATCCGAGTGTCAATCAACATAATTTAACATGCGCGTTGGATTAAGCAAGGTAAACAAATGCACGTAAACAGAACCAATATGCAATCTAAATTCAGATTATCAAAGCAATAATGTCTAACAAAATTCCCCTAAACAAAATCCCAAACCGTCACCCTTACCTTAGCCGCTCATGGCGCGGATCGTCAATCCCGCTCCACCAACGACCATGGAAGAGTTCATCTACCTATTACAAATGGGAATGGAGCTCACTCGCATGCCAACAATGGCGGAGCTCCACGGAAAGTAGAGAGAAAATGGGGAAGAAGAAGGGAAGAATCGCCGGAATCGCTTGGAAGAAGAAGAAGAAAAAGCTCTCCAAAAAATATGCAGAAAATCGTCTTTTAGCTGCTGTAATCGTCGTAGCGTCGAGACGCTAGGCCAGCGTCTCGACGCTGTGCCCTAAGTGATCCGCGCGCGCGCGCGCTGGCGTCGCGACGCAAGGCCAGCGTCGCGACGCTGCCCCGATGAATTTCCTGCGCGCGCCTCCTCCGGAGCGTCTCGACGCCAAGCAGGGTCTCGACGCCAGGGCAGCGTCGAGCTAGCGTCTCGACGCTATCACTCGACGCTTGCTCTCGGGTTTTTCCAGCGTCGAGCCAGCGTCTCGACGCTATAGCTCGACGCTGGCTCTCGGGTTTGGGGCTGATGCTTTGCCTCTCCAAGGCTGTTTTGGCCCGTTTCTTCACGGAACAAACTCCCCTCTTCCCGATGCATTCCCGGGGCGCTAAAACTCTGCTTTAAGCTCTCGAACACGCCCAATGGACGCACGAGCTCTTTGCCGCTTTTCTCCTACAAAAGAGATACATTTAATCAATTGGAAGCGGTCTTTAGCTATAATTAGGACGTATTTAATAGCTCCAAAATGGAGTTATCAAACACCCCCAACTTAAACATTGCTAGTCCTCGAGCAAGCACTACAAAGACATTGACTCTAAGGACGCGTTTACATATATTCTAACTCAAACCTCCATGCATATTGAAATTTAAACACGAGCACAATCATGGAAGCATTTTGTTCATGCATTAACTAGGACATATCAAAAATTAACTCTTGCCCCCTAACGTGTGTGTGTGCTAGACAACCACTCCTAAACTCACGTAAACCCGGAAAACCAACATGCAACGCACATCCCGTTTTCCCCCTACTTCTAGCGTTTAAGAACAGCTACACTTGACTTACACGAGAGAGAGAAACAAATTAAGAGACCTAATTATTTTCTCATTCTTTTTCTTTCTTTTCAAAAGTACTTTGTACTCTTTTATTTGGGTTCTTTGAACCAACTTTTCATTTCTTTTTCTTTCCTACTCGAGCTGCCTAACACGTCAAATTCATGCATAAAACTTCACGTTTTTAAGGACTAACGCTCACTTCTTTTAAGCGCAAATAAGAAGGAGGAGCGCCTCGAGAGGAACTTTTCTAACCAACATGCTTTTCTATTTTTTTTATATTAGGCTAAGCACATGCTTCCTCAATTAATTAGCTACTAACTCTCATGCAACAAGCTACCTAAGGGTGCCTTTCGGGGTGACAACGAGAATTAGCTAAACATGCGATAAACCAAGCTTACGGAATCTAGGGAGAAGTTGCTAAGTGCGCGATGAGTGCAAGGGAGCAACAGAAAAAATTTTAAAATTTTTGACATGAACCTAATAAACACAAAACTCATGCAAAAACTCGATTATGAACATGCTCAGAATTCCAAAACGCATTTCCTAGGCTATCACAGTCAGAAAACAGTAATCAGAGTCCCAAGCACTTCAATATCTTTATAGCACTTCTCAACAAACTACACATGCACATCCATCGGACTACTCCACCCCCAACTTCTAAATTTGGCATTGTCCTCAATGCCAACCAGTCAGATACATCAAAGTAAAAGGGAAGAAGAAGTACACTTCCCTGACTCTTGGTGAAGCTGGCGAGGACGAGGAAGCGGCGCACGAACGCATTAGAGCCCAAAATTGTCTTCTCATCCTCGATTCCCTAAAAAAAAAAAAAACAGCAAGCTAAATTAATACTAAAAAGCAATAAAACTAAACTAAAGCATAAAAACAGTTCAACACTCGGGTGCCTCCGAGAAGCGCAGAATTTTTAAAGTCGGTTGCTCGACTGTATTCTCTCAACAGACTCATCCATAGTCTGTAGGTGCGGGGGACGATCCGCGCTTGTCCATGGCCACACCTTTTCCACCGTTCACCTGAAAAACATTTTGCACTCTTCGTGCCTCGGGCACGTGAATATCAGACATGTTAGTGCAAAAACCATCAGTATCATCCATCAAATTCAAATCAGAAATTTTAACAGAGACATGGGAACCATCCCTCAAGCGCGAGGGTAGACTCCCATTCTCATCATGCTCACAAACAACAGAAACATTCGCAACAGATTTCCCATCAAATAAAGAAAACTCATGCAAAGTATCATCAAACTCTAACGACACGACGCCCTTATACACATCGATTTTGACCCTAGCGGTCTTAAGAAAAGGGCGTCCTAACAGCATAGAGGACGAAGCATGCAATGAACTTTCTTTCATATCTAAAACAAGGAAATCGGCGGGAAACGTCATATTCCCAACTCTAACTAAAACATCCTCTACCTTCCCCCTAGGACAGATGCTCGACCCATTAGCCAACTGAACAGAAACATTACATTCATGCATTTCATTCAAATTCAGTTCACGATATAATGCATAAGACATAACATTAACAGAGGCTCCTAGGTCTAACATGGCATTATGAACAACCTTACTACCTATAGTGCAAGGGATAGTAAAGGTACCTGGATCGTTGCACTTTGCAGGCAACGTACCTGGGAGTATGGCAGAGACGTTCTCTTTCTTTTTCTCAGTCCCTCTGGACTTCCTCTTCGTAGTGCACCAGCTCCTTAAGAATTTTGCATATTTGGGCACTTGACTGACTGCCTCTAGGAGCGGGATATTCACCATCACTTTCTGGAAGGTTCGAAGGACCTCCTCGTCATCGGATTCCAAAGTAGGCTTCGCAAGCCTACTCGGGAATGGTGCTTTGGCAACATCCACAGGTACACTGACCTTCTCATTTCTTTTCTCATTCTGAGTCTCAAGAGCAATCGGGGCGGACTCGTTCAGGCTGTCCGTGGCTTCCTTCGCAGCTCTGGTGGAAAGTGACTTCCCACTGCGCAGCTGAATGGCACTCACATTTTCACATGAGTTAACTGTAGTTTGGGAAGGAAGCTTCCCCGAGCTCTTGCTCTCGATCTTACTAATAGACACCGCCATTTGTGTCAGCTGCTTGTTCAAATTCTGCAGCTCTGCCTTATGAGAATTAAGCTCCTCGCGAGCCTCTTTCTGGAACTGGCTGGTGCTAGTCACGATGGTCCTGACCATATCTTCAAGTGAGCTGGAGGAGCTCGAGGCTTGAGCTTGGGTGGAAGAGTTAGGCCTATCCTGGGACTGGCCTTGGAAGCGAGTTTGTCCTTCCCTGTTCCCATAGCTGAAGTTAGGATGGTCACGCCAACCGGGGTTGTAAGTGTTAGCATATGGATCATACTTCCTTGGGTTGGAAGCATACCCCCCAATTGCATTGACCTCCGCCTCTTCGCGTTGTCCTCCAACAATTTTCTTCAACATACTACCTATCTCGGCCACCTGGGCCCTCATTTCAGACATCTCATGGCTCTGAGCCACGCTGTGCACTTGTCCTTGCCCCCTGATCCCAAACTGCTGCGAATTGGTGGCCATATTTGCAATGAGCTGCTTGGCCTCAACTGGGGTCTTGTCAATCAGCGCCCCTCCACTCGCTGCATCGATCATCTGCCTGTCGTGGGGCGTCATCCCCTCATAAAAATACTGTATGAGCAGCTGATCGGCGATCTGGTGGTGTGGGAAACTCGCGCACAGGCGCCCAAAGCGTTCCCAATACTCATGCAGGGACTCACCTACATCCTGGGTGATCCCATAAATTCTCTTCCGCAGGGTGGTGGCTAAGGATGCGGGAAAGTATTTTTCTAAAAATACCCGCTTCATGTCCTGCCACGTGGTGATGGATCCGGAAGGCAAATAATACAGCCAATCCTTGGCCTTGTCCTTGAGCGTGAAGGGGAATGCCCTCATATTCAGCTGCTCTTCCGTGACCCCTGCGGGCTTCATCCCCGCGCAGACGCAATGGAACTCCATCAAATGTTTGTTCGCGTCCTCACCTACGTTTCCATGGAAAGAAGGTAACTGGTGAATTAAACCAGATTTCAGCTCGAAGTTACCTGCTACCACGGGGTAGTTAATGCACAAAGGCTGCAGGTTCAGGTCTGGCGCTGCCAGTTGCTTCAGCGTCCGTGGCGCTTCACCTTGCGCCATCTCGTCAAACAAGAAGGGATTGCCTTCTTCTCTTTCAAACGTTCCTTGCCCCTCCCGGGCTTCTCTACGCAACCGCCGCTCCTCTCTGTCAATCTCAGGAATATACTGCAAACTACCCTCAGAGGAACGGGTCATACACAAACAAAAATCTAAACATACAACATACAAACAGAAAAAATTTTCAGTCAACCATCAATAAATCAAATTCAAACTCCAATCATAAATTCAAACAATTGCCTATTCCCCGGCAACGGCGCCAATTTTGGTAACGATATTTTTTGCACTATCGCTATAAACTCAAGCTGTCGAGGCTTGCCAAAATAAATTTATAATGCCTATTGCCAAGGCTTTGCAGCCAGTGGTAACAGGGTCGATCCAAGGAATAGGAGAGTTGAATTTACTAATGAAATTGGGATTTGATCGATTAATTGGTAACGGGGGGTTTTATCATGCAAATAGGAAATAATGCAAAAGCTAACGGAAGGAAGAAATAATATGTAGAAGACGTGTGTACGGTTTGGGGAGTCTCGGGGTCAATTGTTAGACAAATACAACTTATCATTTAATTCTAATAACATGGAATTCAGTTTACTATGCACGCGGACGACTACCAGAGAAGCCCCAAAGTAGCCGACTTCATGGATTTTAATTAGGCCACACAGTCCTAATTATACGTTATCTAATCTCACATTAAGATGATCAGTCCTAAGATGAATCTAGACAGTTACTAGCTAACCGCGACGAACATTTGGGCGTGAATTCTAATTGCTAGTAGGTTGCCCGCAAACGCCGTATGCAACCAACAATTATCCTACCCGACCCGATACTTCGATTTAGTTCTATTTACCTGTGTTACTTAGTCGAGCAGTGAGAGGCACGGCATCGCTACTCTTTAACATACACAACATGCGAAACTATCCGAGTGTCAATCAACATAATTTAACATGCGCGTTGGATTAAGCAAGGTAAACAAATGCACGTAAACAGAACCAATATGCAATCTAAATTCAGATTATCAAAGCAATAATGTCTAACAAAATTCCCCTAAACAAAATCCCAAACCGTCACCCTTACCTTAGCCGCTCATGGCGCGGATCGTCAATCCCGCTCCACCAACGACCATGGAAGAGTTCATCTACCTATTACAAATGGGAATGGAGCTCACTCGCATGCCAACAATGGCGGAGCTCCACGGAAAGTAGAGAGAAAATGGGGAAGAAGAAGGGAAGAATCGCCGGAATCGCTTGGAAGAAGAAGAAGAAAAAGCTCTCCAAAAAATATGCAGAAAATCGTCTTTTAGCTGCTGTAATCGTCGTAGCGTCGAGACGCTAGGCCAGCGTCTCGACGCTGTGCCCTAAGTGATCCGCGCGCGCGCGCGCTGGCGTCGCGACGCAAGGCCAGCGTCGCGACGCTGCCCCGATGAATTTCCTGCGCGCGCCTCCTCCGGAGCGTCTCGACGCCAAGCAGGGTCTCGACGCCAGGGCAGCGTCGAGCTAGCGTCTCGACGCTATCACTCGACGCTTGCTCTCGGGTTTTTCCAGCGTCGAGCCAGCGTCTCGACGCTATAGCTCGACGCTGGCTCTCGGGTTTGGGGCTGATGCTTTGCCTCTCCAAGGCTGTTTTGGCCCGTTTCTTCACGGAACAAACTCCCCTCTTCCCGATGCATTCCCGGGGCGCTAAAACTCTGCTTTAAGCTCTCGAACACGCCCAATGGACGCACGAGCTCTTTGCCGCTTTTCTCCTACAAAAGAGATACATTTAATCAATTGGAAGCGGTCTTTAGCTATAATTAGGACGTATTTAATAGCTCCAAAATGGAGTTATCACTTTCTCCTTACAAAGGCAAACCATACAGCTGCCTTTGCTGTCAGGTTGGCACTCATGAGGGTGTGCCTCCCATTGCGTGAGACAGTCCACGCTGCTTCAGGCTGGCCAATGGTTCGAATGGCCTCCTCCAGCACTGCCTCAGTAGGCTCATCAACGATCCTTGCATAATCAGTGTGTCTTTGGCCCTTGAGGCCATAAGCTTCGTTGATGGCTTTTGCTGAGTAATCCACCTCTACTCCCCTCACCACAGAAAGCCCTTCCTCAGAGTTTCGCAGGTTGGCGTAGAAGTCGTAAACCATGCTCGTGTAAGCTGGATTGGGCGGCCTGCACAACTCCTCCCAGCCATGATTTATGATTCCTGCGCGCAAGAACTGCGGCAGGTCAGCAGGTCTGTCGAGGAAGCCTTTCTCGTGCAGCAACTCCCTCTTCCTCAGCTCAGCACCCCTGGACTCAGCATCAGAGGAAACATACCTCACTGACTGAGGCTCATCTTCAGGGTAGAGTTTGGCCTTCCCTTTATCTGCTGGCTTGGCTGACTCGGCAGCCTCAACCTTGAGTCGTTTGAGCGAAGGCTCAGTGCTCTCTTTGGCAGACTCGGCAGCCTCAACCTTCTTGGCCTTCTTCTTCTTCAACTTCTTGGCTCGCTTGGCCTTAAGAATCTTGGCCTTCTTCTTCTTCTTGAGCTTTGCCTCAATGGTGATCTGCTGCAGGCACGCCCCCAACGTCTCTTCCATTGAGTCAGTCTTCTGTTCAAGACTCTCCGGGCTAGCTTCCCTCACAGGCGAGAAAACCTCCTCGTCCTCACCTTCCCCACTGCCCTGCGTTGATTCTTGGTACTCCCCATATGGGAATTCAGGGTCAGGCCGTGGGAAAGTGTGCGACGGCGTGGTTGTTTGCTCTGCTGAAGGTGTCTGTGCAGAACTCAGTGGTGAAGACGGCTGCTCAGGGCTCTGCGCTGGCGGTGATGAAGAAGAGTTGTGCGCTGGTGGTGCAGGTGGCGAGGCACTCCTCTTGGCTGAATCGTGGGACACACGATCAGTTTCTTGACTCTCCACAGAGGGAGTCTTCTCTTTGCTCGGTTCAGCGGCCACCGCTAAACTCCACCGGCGCTTCTTGGGTGTGCCTGCTGGTTCAGAGGGTCCAGCAGGTATCTCAGAGACAACCTTCCATTTCTTCTTGCGAATCGGCAGCTTATCCAGTCGTTCCGTTCGCGCAGCCTCAGCATCAGCCAAGCAATGCATCTCTCGCAGCCGTTTCAGCGTCAGCAGCCCTCTTCTTGGCTACAGATCTTTCAGCCCTTGTGAACACCATTGTTGAGTCTTGGAGATTTGGAGAGAAGAATCAAAGATGAAAAGAATCGCAGCTTTCTTGGAATTCAGAGAGTGGGAGAATCGTATCGATCAAGCGCCTTCTAACGGATATAAAAGAAACGGCTAAATCCCAACGGCTATATTTTTGCGGATCCTGCAAATCCAGCGCAATTTTAGGGATATTTTTTCATCAAAATGTCAATCTTTCCTCGTCCGTATCATTTATTTGGCTCAATCTTTTCTTGGTTTTTAAAGCTGGAATTACTCTCCTTGATTCCCTCTTTCGATTCCCTACAAAAAGAAATAAAAGCAACATCAAATTCGTAATTAAAATCCTACAACAAAACACACAAACGATAACCGGAAAATCGCAAAAAATAAACTAAGGCATGAGCCTTATGTTGACGAGCACAGCAATCACTCGTCCTCTCTCGTTCTCGTTTTCATGCTTCAGTCAAGAGGAAGGCCGAGAGAGTCTTCACATCTCCTTCCTCATAGTAGTGCTTCAACCTTGCACCATTAACCATAAACGGTTGGCCTTGCTGCAAGTTCTTTATCTCTATGGCACCATGAACAAACACATTAGTAATCACAAATGGACCTGACCATCTAGACTTAAGTTTCCCTGGAAATAGTTTCAACCGTGAGTTAAACAACAAAACAAGTTGACCCTTCTTAAAGTCCTTAACTCTAAGTCTACTATCGTGCCAAATCTTGGTCTTTTCCTTATACATCTTAGCATTTTCATAGGCCATATGTCTAAGCTCATCAAGCTCATGTAATTGTAAGGACCGCAATGTTCCCGCATCCTTTACACAAAAATTCAATTCCTTCATGGCCCAAAATGCTTTGTGTTCTAACTCAAATGGTAAGTGACAAGTCTTGCCATATACCAGCCTATAAGGAGACATACCTAAGGGTGTCTTGTATGCTGTCCTATACGCCCAAAGTGCATCCTCGAGCTTAAAGGACCAGTCTTTCCTATTAGGTTTGACCACTTTTTCTAGGATGTTCTTA
Organism: Herpetospermum pedunculosum; assembly: GCA_028017165.1. Lineage (NCBI taxonomy): Eukaryota > Viridiplantae > Streptophyta > Magnoliopsida > Cucurbitales > Cucurbitaceae > Herpetospermum > Herpetospermum pedunculosum. Next base: position 19,573,517 of record CM051527.1, on the reverse strand, counting down.
ATTTCCCTATTTGAAATTTCAGCCTGTCCATTCGAGTGTGGGTGATAGGGGGTGGCTACTCTATGTCTAATGTTATACTTAGCCAACACTTTCTCCATAGCCTTGTTAATGAAATGTGACCCCTCATCACTAATGATGGCACGAGGTGTCCCAAACCTAGTAAAAATGTGCCTATGCAAGAATTTGGTGACTGTTTTAGCATCATTATTGGGACATGCTTTGGCCTCTACCCACTTGGATACGTAGTCTACTGCTACCAAAATGTAAAGGTTACCTGATGATGGAGGGAATGGCCCCATGAAGTCAATGCCCCACACATCAAAGAGCTCCAACTCTAAGATGTAGGTGAGGGGCATCTCATCCTTTCGACTGAGGTTACCTGTTCTTTGACATTCATCGCAGGTGTGGGCATAGTTGTGGGCATCCTTGAAGATTGTTGGCCAATAGTAGCCACTCTGAAATACCTTTGCAGCTGTTCTTTGGCCACCAAAGTGTCCACCATAAGGAGCTGTGTGGCAGTGCTGCAGCACAGACTTCGCTTCAGCAGCTGAAACACACTTCCTTAGCAAGCCGTCAGCACAGGTTCTGTAAAGTGTGGGGTCATCCCATATGAATTTCCTTGCTTCATGAAGGAACCTCTTCTTCTCTTGACCGCCCGTGAAAACTGGTAATACCTGTGATGCAAGGAAGTTAGCAATGTCAGCAAACCAAGGTTCCTCATCGTTATCACAATGAGTCAAAACAAAGACATGTTCATTAATGAAAGCATCAGAAATTGCGGGTTCCGCAATTTTTTCGCAATTGTGCTGCAATCGAGAAAGGTGATCCGCAACCACATTTTCACATCCTTTCTTGTCTCGAATGTCCAAATCAAATTCCTGCAGCAATAACACCCACCTAATCAACATAGGCTTAGCATCAGCCTTCCTCATAAGATATTTCAAGGCAGAATGGTCAGTGTACACAATTGTCCTAGTGCCTACAATATAGTTCCTGAATTTCTCACAAGCAAACACTACAACAAGCATCTCTTTCTCAGTAGTTGTATAATTACATTGAGCCTCATTCAAGGTTTTACTAGCATAATAGACAGGGTGTGTTAGCTTGTCAATCTTCTGTCCTAACATAACCCCTACAGCATAGTCACTAGCATCACATAACATCTCAAATGGGAGATCCCAATCTGGCCCTACTATAACAGGTGCTGTGACTTGTGCTTTCTTAAGGGTTGTCCAAGCTACTACACATTCCTTAGAGAAGATGAATGGCCTGTTTAGTTCTAGAAGCTCACACAGAGGCTTGGCTATCTTAGAAAAGTCCTTAATGAACCTTCTATAGAAGCCAGCATGCCCTAAGAAACTTCTAATGGCCTTGACATTCTGAGGCTCTACCAACTTCTCTATGACCTCTATCTTTGCCCTGTCAACTTCTACACCTGCCCTTGACACTCTATGACCTAAGACAATCCCCTCATCTACCATGAAGTGACACTTTTCCCAATTAAGGACTAAATTAGTCTCTTCACATCTAGCCAGGACTTGTCCTAGGTTCTCTAGACAGTTGGTGAATGAATCCCCAAAAACTGAAAAAGTCATCCATGAATATCTCTATCATATATTCATCCAAATCAGAGAAGATTGCCAACATGCACCTTTGGAAAGTTGCCGGTGCATTGCATAAGCCAAAAGGCATTCTGCGAAAGGCAAAAGTTCCAAAAGGGCAAGTGAAGGTAGTCTTTTCTTGGTCCTTGGGGTCTATAGTGATTTGGTTGTACCCTGAATAACCGTCTAGGAAACAGTAATAGGCTCTACCAGCTATTCTGTCTAACATTTGGTCAATGAATGGTAGAGGGAAGTGGTCTTTTTTAGTTTCTTTATTGAGCTTCCTATAATCCATACATACTCTCCACCCCGTGACAGTCCTAGTTGGAATCAGTTCGTTGTTCTCATTGACTACCACAGTCATCCCACCCTTTTTAGGTACACACTGTATAGGGCTTACCCACTGACTACTAGCTATGGGGAAGATCACACCAGCATCTAACCATTTTATTATTTCTTTCTTTACTACCTCTTTCATAGAGGGATTCAGCCTACGTTGATGATCTACTCTAGGTGTGTGCTCTTCCTCTAATATAATCTTATGCATGCAATAAGAAGGGCTAATGCCTCTAATATCAGCAATAGTCCATGCAATAGCCTTCCTATGTTGCTTAAGCAGTAATATCAGTTCAACCTCATGCTTTTCACTTAATTTAGAAGAAATGATAACAGGCAGAGTTTCATTACTCCCTAAATATGCATACTTGAGGTGAGTGGGGAGTGGCTTTAATTCTAATACAGGTGGATGCTCAATGGATGGCTTTAAAGGATTTAAAGCTCTATCAGTTAAGTCAATATTCATACAAACATGCTGAGGGTTATTTACAGATATGTCCATTATCTCAGCTACGTTTAAGTCAGTTAATTCTAATCCTACATATTCATTGGCATGCTTGGTGGATAATTGTTGCGTGCTCAATGTGTTAAAGATAATTAAGCAAGAAGGTATAGAGAGCACTCAGAACATGCAAGCATACATGGTCTCACAGCAAGTAGTAAGTATATTTCATTCGTTTTTTCCACAGAGACTTATTTTTAGCTATTCATGAAGTGTATTTGTTAAGAAAGAAGGGGTGGCTTTGATGGGGTAAAATTGGTTTTTAATTATCTAATTTTTGCTGAATGTATAAAGGAATGCAACATAAACAAATGCAAGTTGAAATTAGACTCAAAAGACAAGAGATGGAATTAATAAACGAAGAAGAAAACAGCTAAACAGAATGGTAACTTGGCAGAATTGCGGACACCGCAATCTTACCGCAATTGAATAACAGCGAAAGTGTGTAAATGGGTGAATTAAGGGCTACTAATGACTATCCTATAGGCATTTTAATACGATTCCCGAGCAGTAGATCAACTCTCTATGCATCAAACTCACTCTATCTCATGTATCGTCCGATTCCATGCATTAGATTCCTTAGTTTACTCAACTCAAAGTAAGGTCTTAAGCATCTTGTTAAAGCAGGAGTGTTTAGTTTGTACTAGGGAAACGCCTATTCCTAGGCCGTTTCCTGGTTACCATGAAAGGCTAGCATGATTATACGACTCTGAACTCTTACTCCTTCCAGAGGTTAGGAGTTCTTTGGACAAAATGGATGGCCAATCGAAATTGCCCGTGGGATGAAGCTTACATACAATCAATGCTTCGAGAACTATCCTACATGCTTGGTTCACGTTTTTTAGCTTAAAGTGTTGTCATTAGCATGCCCCTAAGTGATTTAGCTACTCATGGATATATAGAGAACAGAAATATAAGATAAAACAGACATGCTTAGAAGGGAAATGTACTCAAAACAGTAAGACAAAAACGTAGCAGCAGAAGATGGAAACTGTGAAATGAAATCTTGCAAATTGATTACTTTGAAAGTTGAACGGACAAAAGGAAACTTAAAGGGAATAATTCAAAGACAGACAACAACGAAATGCAGTAGATAAAACATTAAACTAGAAACAACAACTGATCAAAGATGGAAATTAGAAAAGGAAGACAAAAAGCAGGAAATGCAGCTTGAAAGCTTCGTTGCAGTCGCCTCGAATGAAGGGGATGAAAGGTCAGACTTGCTTGGATGAATCCAATCGAGAGAGAAGAAGAATCTCCTCTCCTTCCTATCAGATTATCGATTCCAACAGCTAAGACTCTCACTCCAACAGACGGCAAAGGAAAACAGGGAGAAAAAGTGGACTGCGAGAAGACTTCTGCGCTTTCGGATGATGACTGAACCTCCGACTTTGACCCCCTTTTATAGTAGTTTGCAGGTGCGTTTGGGCCAAGGAGAACCATCAATCTTCAACGTCGTATATCAGAATGGATGGAGGAGAAAGAATGAATCCCTGAAATTACGGAAATTAACAGAAAAAGATCAGTCAACTTACGGTTTTCACTTGAATAATTGCGGCTTCAGCAATGTTTTCGCAATGCTGTCGCAATGCAGTTTTTTCATTCTTTTCCTTCGGTTTTCAACCCTTTTCTTTCCTATTGTGCATAAGTCCTAATTTAGCTACCTTCTTCTCATTCTCATATTTAAGCATAGGGTTAAGCTAAATGCTATCAAAAACACCTAAAAGTGTACATCTTCTTAAGCTAAATGGGTCCTAAATAAGTCACTTTCAGAGACTTAACACACCCCCAAACTTAAGGTTTTGCTTGTCCTCAAGCACACTAAAGACTTCCCTAGGCTGCTGTTTCATCTTCTTTAACCACTTACTAACTCCCTTATATTCTTGTCTGTAGCAATGCTGTCCTGTGACACACTCCTTAGTTTAAAACTACCCTCTTATCTAGCTTCTTCTGACTTTGCTTGCCTAACATTCCTTCTGTTTTCATTGACTCCCTACAACTGATCTATTTGCTTTTGTCATATCATGCCACTATCCCTAAGGTTTCAACTTCTGCCTAGCTTTACCTCAGACTCAGTACATGCTTCTAGCTTTATTTTTAATGTGTCTAGGATTCCTTAGAGTCATGCCAGTCTTAGTATTAACGGTGACAGTAGTATTTTTAGAGAACAACCTAAACCCTGGCATCACTACATTGGATAAACACTCATCTCCCTAAACAACCCTACAAGTTACAACTTTGCACTTAGCTAATTGAGGATCAGAGCTCTTTTTAAATAGGACATCTAAGCCACAAAGTTGTAACTCCTAGGTATACATTCTTCTTCCCTATTTCTTTCCCTTTTTCTTACTTAGGTGGAGCCTCTCCTTTGGTTGCCTTTTGATGCAACGCCACTTGTGGGTTACACACTTGGCACTGATTACTCAGCAACCTAAGAGAAACTCCCCCCCTTTATTCTTTTTTCGTTTTTTTTTCAGTTCATCATTTTTTTTTTTTTTTTGTAAAGGAGAAGAAGAATGCTTATGTTTCTAAGGGAGAGAGGAATGTTCCTAGGCCTAGGGTGGCCTCCCCCAAACTTCAACTACTCATTGTCCCCAATGAGTGTCGGAGGTGGCACACCCCCAAACTTGTCCTAGAAGCATCTAGTCTAAGGTAAAACAAAGAGAAACTAAAGCCCTAGGCATAGACAAAACATTCGAATAGCAAATATCATAGCAGCAGAAAACTAAAAAAAAAACAGGCAGATAAGGACTGACAGCTATGCATACTGAGCTATTTAGAGGTTAAATTAAACTATCAAAGGGTGTCCTATGACACTCATCCAGCATGCATCTAGATAAGCTATATACAGTAGTCATGATAGCAGCAAAAGAAAGAATTTAAACAGATCACAGCCTAGCTAAACAGACAGTCCAAAACATGCTTTTAGTAATATAAATTGCGGGTACCGCAATTATTTCGCAATTAAGTCTGGGCATATATATCATTCACTAAGGCCCCTAAGCATGCTTTTTCCAGTCATTCAAGCTCTCTAAAAATAAAACTAAACTATCCTACCTAGTCATCTAGCATCAGACTATCCTAAACAAAAGAAAAAACATAAAACGAAGCATCGAAAACAGATCAAAATTGGACTAAAAACAGCAAAGTTCACATGATTAACAGAAAGCAGAAAATTGTTTTTTTTTCTAAGGGAACAGCAATACTCCCTTTAGTGCGATTCAAACCAGCACTCAAACATCTTCATCTTCATCAGGCTGTCGTGGGCGTGGAGGCACCCATGGAGTCAGGAGATTGGTGGGGAAGTCAGGGAAGATGCAGCCTAGCTGGTCTGCAACCTCTTTGTCCCGGGCCTGCGCATACGTGGCCCATTGAGCCATCCTCCTCTGCATATCCATTAGGCAGGCCATGGATAGGGACTGATCAGCAGCCAGCCTATCCAGTTCAAACTCCATATTCCCCTTTCTCCTCAGCCTCAGGTTAGCAGGCAGCTCCAAGTGGCCTGTGTAAGCCATCTGCTGCTCCATGCGCTCAGTGGGGACTCCTACAAGCAAACATAGCTTGGTTATGGTGTTAGGGAAAAACAGTGGTCCTTTACCTTTCTTAGCGCACTCAGCAATGGCAGCAGTGATGACTTCTCCCACATTGATCGTGAGACCTCGCATTATCGCATACACCAGCAGCGAACGGCTCTGGTTGATTGTAGTCTCATGAGTCACTGGGGACAATCTCCTTCTCACGAACGAAAACCAAACAGCCGCCTTAGCCGTGAGGTTGGCACTCATGAGAGTGTGCCTCCCATTGCGTGACACGGTCCAGGAAGCTTCAGGCTGGCCAATGGTCCGAATGGCCTCTTCCAGAACAGCCTCTGTAGGCTCATCAACAATCCGTGCAAAATCTGTATGTGTTTGGCCCTTGAGATCATAGGCTTCGTTGATGGCCTTGGCTGAGAAATCCACTTCTACCCCTCTGACCACAGACAGGCCATCCTCAGGGCTGAGCACATTGGCGTAGAATTCATACACCATGCTCGTGCAGGCTGGATTGGGCGGTCTGCAAAATTCCTCCCAGCCGTGGTTGATCACTCCTGTGCGCAAGAAGTGCGGCAGGGCAGCAGGTCGGTCGAGGAAGCCTTTCTCGTGCAGCAACTCCCTCTTCCTCAGCTCAGCACCCCTGGATTCAGCATCAGAGGAAACATACCTCACTGACTGAGGTTCGTCTTCAGGGTAGAGCTTTGCCTTCCCTTTATCTGATGGCTTGGCTGACTCGGCAGCCTCAACCTTGAGCCGTTTGAGCGAAGGCTCAGTGCTCTCTTTATCTGCTGAAGGCACCTCCTTAGCCTTCTTCCTTTTTAGTTTCTTGGATCGCTTTGCTTTAAGGATCTTGGCCTTCTTCTTCTTCTTCAGCTTTGCCTCAATGTTGATATGCTGCAGGCATGCCCCCAGCGTTTCTTCCATGGAATCATCCTGCTGTGCAGGACTCTCTAGGCTAGCTTCTCTCGCAGGCGAGAAGACCTCGTTGTCACCACCGTCCCCACTGCCCTGAGTGGATTCCTGGTACTCCCCATAGGGGAATTCAGGGTCAGGTCGTGGAGACGTGTGCGAAGGTGTGGCACTCTGCTCTGCTGAAGGCGTCTGCACGGAATTCAGTGGTGAAGACGGCGTTTCAAGGCTCTGTGCAGGCGGTGATGATGAAAGCTCTGGGCTGTGCACTAGTTCAGATGATGAAGGGTTGTGCGCAGGTGAGGCAGATGGCGACGAACTCTTCTTGGGCGACTCGTGGGACGCACGATCTGTTTCTTGACTCTCCACAGAGAGAGTCTTGGCTTTGCTTGGTTCGGCGGCCGTCTCGACACTCCACCGGCGTTTCTTGGGTGTGCCCGCTGGTTCAGAAGGTCCAGCAGGGATCTCGGTGACAACCCTCCACTTCTTCCTACGGATCGGAAGCTTGGGAAGAGGTCCGGTGCGTACAGCCCCAGCATCTGCAAGGGTCAGAAGTGCTTCCCTCGCAGCCGCTTCAGCTGCGTCATCAGCCTTCTTCTTGGCTGCGGATCTTTCAGCCCTGGTGGAAACCATTGTCGAATCTTGGAGGTTTGGAGAGAAGGATCGAAGATGAAGAGAATCTCAGTTTTCTTGGAAATCAGAGAATGAGAGAATCGTATCGAACGAGCGCCTCCCAACGTATATAAAAGCAACGGCTAAATCCCAACGGCTCTATTTTGCGGATCCTGCAATTCTAGCGCAATTTTAGGGATTTCTTTTTATCTAAATGGCAAACTTTGCTCGCCCGTATCTTTTATTTGGCTCGATCGTTTCTTGATTTTTAAAGCTGGATCTACTCTCCTTGATTTCCCCTATTGAACCCCTGCAAAAAGAAATAAAATTAACATCAAATTCGCAATTAAAATCACACAACAAAACACACAAACGATAACCGGAAATTTGCAAAAAATAAACTAAGGCATGAGCCTTATGTTGACGAGCACAGTAATCACTCGTCCTCTCTCGTTCTCTTTTCATGCTTCAGTCAAGAGGAAGGCCGAGAGAGTCTTCACATCTCCTTCCTCATAGTAGTGCTTCAACCTCGCACCATTAACCATAAATGGTTGACCTTGCTGCAAGTTCTTTATCTCTATGGCACCATGAACAAACACATTAGTAATCACAAATGGACCTGACCATCTAGACTTAAGTTTCCCTGGAAATAGTTTCAACCGTGAGTTAAACAACAATACAAGTTGACCCTTTTTAAAGTCCTTAACTCTAAGTCTACTATCATGCCAAATCTTGGTTTTTTCCTTATACATTTTAGCATTTTCATAGGCCATGTGTCTAAGCTCATCAAGCTCATGTAATTGTAAAGACCTTAGTGTTCCTGCATCTTTTACACAAAAATTCAGTTCCTTCATGGCCCAAAATGCTTTGTTTTCTAACTCAAGTGGTAAGTGACAAGCCTTGCCATATACCAGCCTATAAGGAGACATTCCTAGAGGTGTCTTATATGCTGTCCTATAAGCCCAAAGTGCATTCTCAAGCTTGAAGGACCAGTCTTTCCTATTAGGTTTGACTACTTTCTCTAGGATGTTCTTAATTTCCCTATTTGAAATTTCAGCCTGTCCATTTGAATGTGGGTGATAGGGAGTGGCTACCCTATGTCTAATGTTATATTTAGCCAACACTCTCTCCATAGCCTTGTTAATGAAATGTGACCCCTCATCACTAATGATGGCACGAGGTGTCCCAAACCTAGTAAAAATGTGCTTATGCAAGAAGTTGGTGACTGTTTTAGCATCATTATTAGGACATGCTTTGGCTTCTACCCACTTGGACACATAGTCCACTGCTACTAATATGTACAGGTTACCTGATGATGGAGGGAATGGTCCCATGAAGTCAATGCCCCACACATCAAAGAGCTCCAACTCTAAGATGTAGGTGAGAGGCATCTCATCCTTTCGACTGAGGTTACCTGTTCTTTGGCATTCGTCACAGCTGTGGGCTTAATTGTGGGCATCCTTGAAGATTGTTGGCCAATAGTAGCCACTCTGAAATACCTTTGCAGCTGTTCTTTGGCCCCCAAAGTGTCCACCATAAGGAGATGCGTGACAGTGCTGCAGCACAGACTTCGCTTCAGCAGCTGAAACACACTTCCTCAGCAAGCCATCAGCACAGGTTCTGTACAGTGTGGGGTCATCCCAGATGAATTTCCTTGCTTCATGAAGGAACCTCTTCTTCTCTTGTCCTCCCTTGAAAACTGGTAATACCTGTGATGCACGGAAGTTAGCAATGTCAGCAAACCAAGGTTCCTCATCGTTATCACGATGAGTCAAAACAAAGACATGTTCATCAATAAAAGCATCAGAAATTGCGGGATCCGCAATTTTTTCGCAATTGTGCTGCAATCGAGAAAGGTGATCTCTAACCACATTTTCACATCCCTTCTTGTCTCGAATGTCCAAATCAAACTCCTGCAACAATAACACCCACCTAATCAACCTAGGCTTAGCATCAGCCTTCCTCATAAGATATTTCAAGGCAGAATGGTCAGTGTATACAATTGTCCTAGTGCCTACAATATAGTTCCTGAATTTCTCACAGGCAAACACTACAGCAAGCATCTCTTTCTCAGTAGTTGTATAATTACATTGAGCCTCATTCAAGGTCTTACTAGCATAATATACAGGATGTGTTAGCTTGTTAATTTTCTGTCCTAACATGACCCCTACAGCATAGTCACTAGCATCACATAACATCTCGAATGGGAGATCCCAATCTGGCCCTACTATCACAGGTGCTGTAACTAGTGCTTTCTTAAGGGTGGTCCAAGCTCCTACGCATTCCTTAGAGAAGATGAATGGCCTATTTAGCTCTAGTAGCTCACATAGAGGCTTGGCTATCTTAGAAAAGTCCTTGATGAACCTTCTGTAGAAGCCAGCATGCCCTAAGAAACTCCTAATGGCTTTGACATTCTGAGGCTCTACCAACTTCTCTATGATCTCTATTTTGGCCCGGTCGACCTCCACTCCAGCTCTTGACACTCTGTGGCCTAAGACAATCCCCTCATCTACCATGAAGTGACACTTTTCCCAATTAAGGACTAAGTTAGTCTCTTCACATCTAGCCAAGACTTGCCTTAAGTTATCTAGACAGTTGGTGAATGAATCCCCAAAGACTGAGAAGTCATCCATGAATATTTCTATCATGGACTCATCCAACTCAGAGAAGATTGCCATCATGCACCTTTGGAAAGTTGTCGGTGCATTGCATAAGCCAAAAGGCATTCTGCGAAAGGCAAAAGTTCCAAAAGGGCAAGTGAAGGTAGTCTTCTCCTGGTCCTTAGGATCTATAGTAATCTGATTATAGCCAGAATAACCATCTAAGAAACAATAGTAGGCTCTACCAGCTATTCTGTCTAACATCTGGTCAATGAATGGTAGAGGGAAGTGGTCTTTTTTAGTTTCTTTATTTAATTTCCTGTAATCCATGCACACTCTCCACCCTGTGACAGTCCTAGTTGGAATCAGTTCGTTGTTCTCATTGACTACCACAGTCATCCCACCCTTTTTAGGTACACACTGTATAGGGCTCACCCACTGGCTACTAGCTATGGGAAAGATCACACCAGCATCTAACCATTTTATTATTTCTTTCTTAACTACCTCTTTCATAGAGGGATTCAGCCTACGTTGATGATCTACTCTAGGTGTGTGCTCTTCCTCTAGTATAATCTTATGCATACAATAAGAAGGGCTAATGCCTCTAATATCAGCAATAGTCCATGCAATAGCCTTCCTATGTTGCTTAAGCAGTAAAATCAGTTCAACCTCATGCTTTTCACTTAATTTAGAAGAAATGATAACAGGCAGAGTTTCATTACTTCCTAGATATGCATACTTGAGGTGAGTGGGTAGTGGTTTCAGTTCTAAAACAGGTGGATGCTCAATGGATGGCTTTAAAGGATTCACAGGTCTATCAGTTAAATCTATATTCATACATACATGTTGTGGTTTATCTACAGGTATATCCATTATGTCAGATACATTCAAGTCAGCTACATCTAATCCTACATATTCATTAGCATGCTTGGTTAATAATACATGCTCTAATTGTTCTTCCATCAAAGAATCAACAACGTCCATACTAGCACAGGATTCAAGGTCAGAGGGATACCTTAAAGCTTTATATACACTAAACTTCACCTCTTCATCGTGAACCCTCATAGTAAGCTCACCTTTTTGGACGTCTATAAGTGCCCTACCTGTGGCTAGAAATGGTCTGCCTAGCAGGATGGGGACCTCCTTGTCTGCTTCATAATCCAGGATAATGAAATCTGCAAGGAAAATAAATTTGTCAACCTTTACTAAAATATCCTCAATTTTACCTTCTGGATATGCAATGGATCTGTCTGCTAGTTGTAAGGTGACAGTGGTTGGACGTGCTTCTCCTATTCCCAACTGGCGAAATAGGGATAGGGGCATGAGGTTTATGCTGGCGCCCAGGTCACAAAGCGCTCTGCCCACGTGCTTGCCTCCAAGTTCTACAGGTAAGGTGAAGGAACCAGGATCCTTCTCCTTCTTGGGCAGCTTATTTTGGAGGATGGCACTGCACTCCTCAGTGAGGTTTACTGTTTCAAACTCACCAATTATCTTTTTGTTAGTAATAATATCCTTCAAAAACTTTACATATGAAGGCATAGACTGTAAAACTTCTACAAAAGGAATGTTGACATGCACTTGCTTAAGAATTTCTAAGAATTTATTAAAATGAACTTCCTGTTCCTGCTTCTTCTTAAGCCTTCGAGGGTATGGAGGTGGTGGCACATATGCAGGCACGTCAGGACGCCTTAGGATAGGTGGAGGCCTTGGAATTTCTTCTATCTCCTCAATGATTGGCTCCAGCCTGGCTCCTGATGTGCTAGTTGGTGGTGGACCTTGGCTTGGCAGAGACTCCAGTGGAGCACTAGACTCAGTGTTCTCTACTCTCTTTGGTGTGTCCTTTGTGTTGCTCACCAAGGGTCTACCACTTCTAAGTTCAATTGCTTGAACTTGCTCTTTACCATCTCTCCTTGGCACCTCAGTGTCAGCAGGAAGTCTACCTTGGGGCCTACTCTTGAGTTCATTGGCCAATTGGCCTATTTGGTTCTCTAGGCTCCTAAGAGTAGCTTGTTGGCTTTGAAGGGTAGCATCATTCTTAGCTATGTATTCCTTGAGTAAGTTTTCTACAGAAGATCCTACGGGTTGGTTATAAGGTTTTTGATACATTGATTGGTTATGTTGGGGAGTGAAACCAGGTGTTCCACTCGGTCTAGGCTGGTTAGGATTTTGGTTAGCATTTTGTTGGCCACCCCATGACAGGTTTGGGTGGTTTCTCCAACCAGGATTGTAGGTGTTGGAGTAGGGGTTATTCCTAGGCTGCTGCTGGCTCCCAACATAGCAGACTGAGGATGGATTCCCAGGGCAGTATTCGTATGGGTGCCCTTCCCCACAGAATCCACAGATAAGTGCCTCGCCTTGACTTGGTTGGGTGCCCATTGACATGGCTGTGGCGGTGTTGGCGCTTGTTTGGAGATTGGCTTGAGCCATTTGCTTAACTAGGTTGGTCAGGGCATTTATTTGGGTGCTCATTGCACTTAGAGCATCCTTGTCTTGAGCCCTAGTTGGCTCAACTGGATCATCTGACCACCTACAGTGAGATGCTGAGATCTTCTCCAAGATCTCATAGGCCTCGTTGTAACTCTTGGACAACATGGAACCACCAGCAGATGAATTTAAGACTTGCCTAGTGCTGGGGTTGCATCCTTTGAAAAAGACCTCTATTTGAATACACCATGGGATGCCATGATGTGGACATTTAAGAAGAAGATCTTTGAATCTAGTCCAGGCTTCGTGAAGAGACTCATTATCAGCTTGTTTAAACTTAACTATGTCATCACGAAAGGTAGAATTCCTATCAGGTGGGAAGTATTTGACTAGGAATTTTTCTGCTAAATCTGTCCAATTGCGGACAGATCCAGAGGGTAATGAGTTCAACCATGTTTTGGCTTTGTCCCTCAAAGAGTAAGGGAACAAGTATAGCCTTAAAGCTTCTTGGGACACTCCAGGGATGATAAAGGTATCACTGACTCCTAAGAAGTTCCTAAGATGGTTGTGGGGGTCCTCATTTTCTATTCCAAAGAATTGTCCCACAGTGGACAACATTTAGAACATCACTGGCTTTAACTCGAATGAGTTGGCAGTGATTTCAGGACGGATTATGCTGGGGTTCAGCTCCCCAGGCATAGGTACTAGGTATGAAAGAATGGCACTGTTCTTGTCATTCGCTATTTCGATGGGGTTGCGAATGACAGGTACCGGATTTGGAACTATATCGTCCATTTCTTCGATTTCAGGTATGATTTGAGGTATAGGAGGTTGTTTAAAGAGTCGTTTCTTTGCTTTGTTTCTAGCTCTAAGTAGTCTCTCAGGCTCAGGATTGAACTCTAGATCACTACTTGAAGGCTCACTCATAAACTAACTCAATAGTACCTGCAAAAGAAATGAAAAGTAGATTAGTTTCAATAGATAATAAACTTGGTTTTTCAAACTTAACAAACTTCGTTTTCACTTAAAATAAGTCCCCGGCAGCGGCGCCAAAAACTTGTTGCGTGCTCAATGTGTTAAAGATAATTAAGCAAGAAGGTATAGAGAGCACTCAGAACATGCAAGCATACATGGTCTCACAGCAAGTAGTAAGTATATTTCATTCGTTTTTTCCACAGAGACTTATTTTTAGCTATTCATGAAGTGTATTTGTTAAGAAAGAAGGGGTGGCTTTGATGGGGTAAAATTGGTTTTTAATTATCTAATTTTTGCTGAATGTATAAAGGAATGCAACATAAACAAATGCAAGTTGAAATTAGACTCAAAAGACAAGAGATGGAATTAATAAACGAAGAAGAAAACAGCTAAACAGAATGGTAACTTGGCAGAATTGCGGACACCGCAATCTTACCGCAATTGAATAACAGCGAAAGTGTGTAAATGGGTGAATTAAGGGCTACTAATGACTATCCTATAGGCATTTTAATACGATTCCCGAGCAGTAGATCAACTCTCTATGCATCAAACTCACTCTATCTCATGTATCGTCCGATTCCATGCATTAGATTCCTTAGTTTACTCAACTCAAAGTAAGGTCTTAAGCATCTTGTTAAAGCAGGAGTGTTTAGTTTGTACTAGGGAAACGCTTATTCCTAGGCCGTTTCCTGGTTACCATGAAAGGCTAGCATGATTATACGACTCTGAACTCTTACTCCTTCCAGAGGTTAGGAGTTCTTTGGACAAAATGGATGGCCAATCGAAATTGCCCGTGGGATGAAGCTTACATACAATCAATGCTTCGAGAACTATCCTACATGCTTGGTTCACGTTTTTTAGCTTAAAGTGTTGTCATTAGCATGCCCCTAAGTGATTTAGCTACTCATGGATATATAGAGAACAGAAATATAAGATAAAACAGACATGCTTAGAAGGGAAATGTACTCAAAACAGTAAGACAAAAACGTAGCAGCAGAAGATGGAAACTGTGAAATGAAATCTTGCAAATTGATTACTTTGAAAGTTGAACGGACAAAAGGAAACTTAAAGGGAATAATTCAAAGACAGACAACAACGAAATGCAGTAGATAAAACATTAAACTAGAAACAACAACTGATCAAAGATGGAAATTAGAAAAGGAAGACAGAAAGCAGGAAATGCAGCTTGAAAGCTTCGTTGCAGTCGCCTCGAATGAAGGGGATGAAAGGTCAGCCTTGCTTGGATGAATCCAATCGAGAGAGAAGAAGAATCTCCTCTCCTTCCTATCAGATTATCGATTCCAACAGCTAAGACTCTCACTCCAACAGACGGCAAAGGAAAACAGGGAGAAAAAGTGGACTGCGAGAAGACTTCTGCGCTTTCGGATGATGACTGAACCTCCGACTTTGACCCCCTTTTATAGTAGTTTGCAGGTGCGTTTGGGCCAAGGAGAACCATCAATCTTCAACGTCGTATATCAGAATGGATGGAGGAGAAAGAATGAATCCCTGAAATTACGGAAATTAACAGAAAAAGATCAGTCAACTTACGGTTTTCACTTGAATAATTGCGGCTTCAGCAATGTTTTCGCAATGCTGTCGCAATGCAGTTTTTTCATTCTTTTCCTTCGGTTTTCAACCCTTTTCTTTCCTATTGTGCATAAGTCCTAATTTAGCTACCTTCTTCTAATTCTCATATTTAAGCATAGGTTTAGGCTAAATGCTATCAAAAACACCTAAGAGTGAACATCTTTCTAAGCTAATTAAGCCCTAAAAAGGTCACTTTTGGAGACGTAACACCATCCTCCAGAACAAGCTGCCCAAGAAGGAGAAGGATCCTGGTTCCTTCACCTTACCTGTAGAACTTGGAGGCAAGCACGTGGGCAGAGCGCTTTGTGACCTGGGCGCCAGCATAAACCTCATGCCCCTATCACTATTCCGCCAGTTGGGAATATGAGAAGCACGTCCAACCACTGTCACTTTACAACTAGCAGACAGATCCATTGCATACCCTGAAGGTAAGATTGAAGATATTCTAGTGAAAGTTGACAAATTTATTTTCCTTGCAGATTTCATTATCCTGGATTATGAAGCAGACAAGGAGGTCCCCATCCTGTTAGGCATACCATTTCTAGCCACAGGTAGGGCACTGATAGACGTCCAAAAAGGTGAGCTCACTATGAGGGTTCATGATGAAGAGGTGAAATTTAGTGTGTATAAAGCTTTAAGGTACCCCTCTGACCTTGAATCCTGTGCTAGCATGGACGTTGTAGATTCTTTGATGGAAGAACAATTGGAGCATGTATTACTAACCATGCATGCTAATGAATATGTAGGATTAGAATTAACTGACTTAAACATAGCTGAGATAATGGACATATCTGTAAATAACCCTCAGCATGTTTGTATGAATATTGACTTAACTGATAGAGCCTTGAATCCTTTAAAGCCATCCATTGAGCATCCACCTGTATTAGAATTAAAACCTCTCCCCACTCACCTCAAGTATGCATATTTAGGGAATAATGAGACTTTGCCTGTAATTATTTCTTCTAAGCTAAGTGAACAGCATGAGGTTGAATTAATATTACTACTTAAGCAACATAGGAAGGCTATTGCATGGACTATTGCTGATATTAGAGGCATTAGCCCTTCTTATTGCATGCATAAGATTATACTAGAGGAAGAGCACACACCTAGAGTAGATCATCAACGTAGGCTGAATCCCTCTATGAAAGAGGTAGTTAAAAAAGAAATAATAAAATGGTTAGATGCTGGTGTGATCTTCCGCATAGCTAGTAGTCAGTGGGTGAGCCCTATACAATGTGTACCTAAGAAGGGTGGGATGACTGTGGTAGTCAATGAGAACAATGAACTGATTCCAACTAGGACTGTCACAGGATGGAGAGTTTGCATGGATTATAGGAACCTAAATAGAGAAACTAAAAAAGACCACTTCCCTCTACCATTCATTGACCAAATGTTAGACAGAATAGCTGGTAGAGCCTATTACTGTTTCTTAGACGGTTATTCAGGGTATAACCAGATCACTATAGACCCCAAAGACCAAGAAAAGACTACCTTCACTTGCCCTTTTGGAACATTTGCCTTTCGCAGAATGCCTTTTGGCTTATGCAATGCACCGGCAACATTCCAAAGGTGCATGCTGGCAATCTTTTCTGACTTGGATGAGTCCATGATAGAGGTATTCATGGATGATTTCTCAGTTTTTGGGGATTCCTTTACCAACTGTCTAGAGAATTTAGGACAAGTCCTGGCTAGATGTGAGGAGACTAACTTAGTCCTTAATTGGGAGAAGTGTCACTTCATGGTAGATGAGGGGATTGTCTTAGGTCATAGAGTGTCAAGGGCAGGTGTTGAGGTCGATAGGGCCAAAATTGAGATCATAGAGAAGTTGGTAGAGCCTCAGAATGTCAAGGCCATTAGAAGTTTCTTAGGGCATGCTGGCTTCTACAGAAGGTTCATTAAGGACTTTTCTAAGATAGTCAAACCTCTGTGAGCTTCTAGAGATAAATAGGCCATTCATCTTCTCTAAGGAATGTTTAGTAGCTTGGCAAACCCTTAAGAAAGCACTAGTCACAGCACCTGTTATAGTAGGGCCAGATTGGGATCTCCCATTTGAGATGTTATGTGATGCTAGTGACTATGCTGTAGGGGTTATGTTAGGACAGAAGATTGACAAGCTAACACACCCTGTATACTATGCTAGTAAAACCCTGAATGAGGCTCAATGTAATTATAGAACTACTGAGAAAGAGATGCTTGCTGTAGTATTTGCTTGTGAGAAATTTAGAAACTATATTGTAGGCACTAGGACAATTGTGTACACTGACCATTCTGCCTTAAAGTACCTCATGAGGAAGGCTGATGCTAAGCCTAGGTTGATTAGGTGGGTGTTATTGCTGCAGGAATTTGATTTGGACATTCGAGACAAGAAAGGATGTGAAAATGTGGTTGCGGATCACCTGTCTCGATTGCAGCACAATTGCGAAAAAATTGCGGAGGCCGCAATTTCTGATGCTTTTATTGATGAACATGTCTTTGTATTGACTCATCGTGATAACGATGAGGAACCTTGGTTTGCTGACATTGCTAACTTCCTTGCATCACAGGTATTACCAGTTTTCAAGGGAGGACAAGAGAAGAAGAGGTTCCTTCATGAAGCAAGGAAATTCATCTGGGATGACCCCACACTTTACAAGACATGTGCTGACGGCTTACTAAGGAAGTGTGTTTCAGCTGCTGAGGCGAAGTCTGTGCTGTAGCACTGCCACACAGCTCCTTCTGGTGGACACTTTGGTGGCCAAAGAACAGCTGCAAAGGTATTTCAGAGTGGCTACTATTGGCCAACCATCTTCAAGGATGCCCACAACTATGCCCTCAGCTGTGATGAATGCCAAAGGACAGGTAACCTCAGTCGCAAGGATGAAATGCCTCTCACCTACATCTTAGAGTTGGAGCTCTTTGATGTGTGGGGCATTGATTTCATGGGACCATTTCCCCCATCTTCAGGTAACCTTTACATATTAGTGGCAGTAGACTATGTATCCAAGTGGGTAGAGGCCATAGCATGTCCCAATAATGATGCCAACACAGTCATAAAATTCTTACATAGGCACATTTTTACTAGGTTTGGAACACCACGTGCCATCATTAGTGATGAGGGGACACATTTTATTAATAAGGCTATGGAGAGAGTGCTGGCTAAATATAACATTAGACATAGAGTGGCCACTCCCTATCACCCACACTCGAATGGTCAGGCTGAAATTTCAAATAGGGAGATTAAGAACATCCTAGAAAAAGTGGTTAAACCTAATAGGAAAGACTGGTCCTTTAAGCTTGAGGATGCACTTTGGGCATATAGGACTGCATATAAGACACCCCTAGGTATGTCTCCTTACAGACTTGTGTATGGTAAAGCTTGTCATCTTCCATTTGAGTTAGAAATTAAGGCATTTTGGGCACTAAAAGAGTTGAATTATTGCGTGACCGATGCGGGAACGTTGCGGTCCTTGCAATTACATGAGCTTGATTAGCTTAGACATATGTCTTATGAAAATGCCAAAATGTATAAGGAAAAGACCAAGATTTGGCACGATAGTAGACTTAGGGTCAAGGACTTTAAGAAAGGCCAACTTGTTTTATTATTTAACTCAAGATTGAGGTTATTTCCAGGCAAACTAAAGTCCAGATGGTCAGGTCCTTTCATGATTACTAATGTGTTTGTTCATGGTGCCATCGAGATAAAGAACTTGCAGCAAGGTCAACCATTCATGGTTAATGGTGCAAGGTTGAAGCACTACTATGAGGAAGGAGATGTGAAGACTCTCTCGGCCTTCCTCTTGACTGAAGCGTGAAATTAAGAACGAGAGAGGACGAGTGATTACTGTGCTCGTCAATATGAGGCTCATGCCTTAGTTTATTTTTTGCGATTTTCCGGTTATCGTTTGTGTGTTTTGTTGTGTGATTTTAATTACGTATTTGATGTTGATTTTATTTCTTTTTGTAGGGAATCAATAGAGGGAATCAAGGAGAGTAAATCCAGCTTTAAAAATCAAGAAAATATTGGGCCAAATAAAAGATACGGATGAGCAAAGAATGACATTTAGATGAAAAAAATCTCCAAACGCCCCTAAAATTGCGCTGGATTTGCAGGATCCGCAAAAATATAGCCGTTGGGATTTATCCGTTGTCTTTATATCCGTTAGAAGGCGCGTTGATCTGTACGATTCTCCCATTCTCTGAACTCCAAGAAAGCTTCGATTCTCTTCATCTGTGATTCTTCTCTCCAAACCTCCACAATTCAAAAATGGTACTCACAAGGGCTGAAAGATTTGCGGCCAAGAAAAGGGCCGATGAAGCTGAAACGGCTGCGAGAGATGCATTGCTTGCCTTGGCTGATGCTGAGGCTGCGCGAACGGAACGACTGGATAAGCTGCCGATTCGCAAGAAGAAGTGGAGGGATGTTACGGAAATACCTGCTGGACCCTCTGAACCAGCGGGCACACCCAAGAAACGAAAGTGGCGCATGGCTGTGGCCGAAGAAGAAATCAAGAACAAGACTCCCTCTGTGGAGAGTCAAGAACAAAGCCAGCCATCCCACGAGTCAGCCGAACGCAGCCTCTCACCAACCCCACCAGCGCAGAGCCCTGAGCCCTCCTCATCGCCGCCAGCGCAGAGCCTTGAGCAGCCTTCTTCACCACAAAGTTCTGCACAGACACCTACAGCAGAGCAAGGAACCACGCCGTCGCACGCTTCCCCACGGCCTGACCCTGAATTCCCATATGGGGAGTACCAAGAATCAACGCAGGGCAGTGGGGAAGGTGAGGAAGACGAGGTTTTCTCTCCGTTGAGGGAAGCCAATCTTGAGAGTCCTGCGCAGAAGGATGATTCGATGGAAGAAACACTGGGGGCTTGCCTCCAGCAGATCACCATCAAGGCTAAGCTCAAGAAGAAGAAGAAGGCCAAGACTCTCAAGGCCAAGCGGTCCAAGAAGCTGAGAAAGAAGAAGGCCAAGCGGGCGCCTTCATCAGAGAAGGAAAGCACAGAGCCATCGCTCAAGAAACTCAAGGTTGAGGCTGCGGAGTCAGCCAAACCCACAGACAAAGGGAAGGCAAAGCTTTTCCCTAAAGATGAGCCTCAATCAGTGAGGTATGTGTCCTCTGACGCTGAATCCAGAGGAATTGAGCTAAGGAAGAGGGAGTTGCTGCACGAGAAGGGCTTCCTCGACAGACCTGCTGACCTGCCGCAGTTCTTGCGCGCAGGGATTACAAACCACGGATGGGAGGAGTTTTGCAGACCACCCAATCCAGCCTATACGAGCATGGTTTATGATTTCTACGCCAATATGCTAAGCCCTGAGGATGGCTTGTCTGTGGTTAGAGGGGTAGAAGTGGACTTCTCAGCTAAGGCCATCAACGAAGCCTATGGTCTCAAGGGCCAAAACCATACAGATTATGAACGAATTGTTGATGAGCCTACTGAGGCAGTCCTGGAAGAGGCCATTCGAACCATTGGCCAGCCTGAAGCTTCCTGGACCGTGTCACGCAATGGGAGGCACACTCTCATGAGTGCCAACCTCACAACTAAAACGGCTGTATGGTTTGCTTTTGTAAGGAGGAAGCTGTCCCCCGTGACTCATGAGACCACTATTAACCAGAGCAGATCGCTCCTGGTCTATGCCATCATGCGAGGTCTCACGGTCAACGTGGGAGAAGTCATTGCTGCGGCCATTGCTGAGTGCGCCAAGAAGGGTAAGGGACCATTGTTTTTCCCTAATACCATAACTAAACTCTGTTTGCTTGCAGGAGTTCCCATCGAGCGAATGGAGCAGCAAATGGCTTACACGGGCCACTTGGAGCTGCCTGCTGGCTTAAGGCTGAAGAGGAAGGGGAATATGGAGTTCGAACTGGATAGGTTGGCTGCTGATCAGTCACTGTCCATGGCTTGCCTGATGGATATGCAGAAGAGGATGGCTCAATGGGCCACTTACGCGCAGGCACGGGACAAGGAGGTTGCAGACCAACTTGGGTGCATCTTCCCTGACTTCCCCACAAATCTCCTGACTCCATGGGTGCCTCCACGACCACGACAACCTGATGAGGATGAAGACATCTGAGTGCTGGTTTGAATTGCACTCAAGGGAGTATTGCTGTTCCCTTAGAATAAAAAAAAAAAAAAACAAAATCTGCTTTCTGATAGACCATGTGAATTATGCTGTTTTTAGTACAAATTTTGATCTGTTTTAGTTGCTTAGTTTTATGTTTTTAAATTGCTTAGTATAGCCTGCTGTTAGCTGATTAGGTAGGATAGTTTAGTTTTCTTTTTGTTGAGCTTGAACGACTGGATAAAGCATGCTTAGGGGCCTTAGTAATTGATATATCTGCACTGACTTGATTGCGAAATAATTGCGGTACCCGCAATTTTTATTACTGAAAGCATGTTTTGGACTGTCTGCTTAGCTAGGCTGTGATCTGTTTAAATTCTATCTTTTGCTGCTATCATGACTACCTTATATAGCTTATCTAAATGCATGCTGGATGAGTGTCATAGGACACCCTTTGATAGTTTAAATTAACCTCTAAATAGCTCAGCATGCATAGCTGTAAGTCCTTGCCTGTCTGTTTTTCAAGTTTTCTGCTGCTGTGATATTTTCTTTTAGAATGTTCTGTCTATGCCTAGGGCTTTTAGATTCTCTTTGTTTCACCTTAGACTAGATGCTTCTAGGACAAGTTTGGGGGTGTGCCACCTCAGACACTCATTGGGGACAATGAATAGTTGAAGTTTGGGGGAGGCCACCCTAGGCCTAGGAACATTCCTCTCTACCTAAAAACATAAGCATTCTTCTTCTCCTTGACAAAAATAATGAACTGAAAAAAAATAGAATAAAGAGGGGAGTCTCTCTTAGGTTGCTGAGTAATCAGTGCCAAGTGTGTAACCCACAAGTGGCATTGCATCAAAAGGCAACCAAAGGAAAGACTCCACCTAAGAAAGGAAAAAGGAAAAGAGTAGGGAAGAAGAATGTATACCTAGGAATTGCAACTTTGTGGCTTAGATGTCCTATTTAAAAAGAACTCTGATCCTCAATTAGCTAAGCACAAAGTTGTAGCTTGTAGGGTTGTTTAGGGAGATGAGTGTATATCCAATGTAGTGATGCCAGGGTTTAGTTTGTTCTCTAAAAGTACTACTGTTACCATTAATACTAAGACTGGCATGACTCTAAGGAATCCTAGGTAGCTCATAAATATAAACTAGAAGCATGTACTGAGTCTGGGGTAAAGCTAGGTAGAATTTGAAACCTTAGGGATAGTGGCATGATATGATAAAAGCAGGTAGATCGGTTGTAGGGAGTCAATAAAAGCAGTTGGAGTTTTAGGCATGCGAAATCAGAAGAAGCTAGATGAGAGGGTAGTTTTAAGCTTAGAAGTGTGTCACAGGACAACATTGCTATAGATGAGAATATAGGGGAGTTAGTAAGTGGTTGAAGAAGAAGAAACAGCAGCCTAGGAAAGTCCTTAGATTGCTCGAGGACAAGCAAAACCTTAAGTTTGGGGGTGTGTTACGTCTCCAAAAGTGACCTTTTTAGGACCTAATTATCTTAGAAAGATGTTCACTCTTAGGTGTTTTTGATAGCATTTAGCCTAAACCTATGCTTAAATATGAGAATTAGAAGAAGGTAGCTAAATTAGGACTTAAGTACAATAGGAAAGAAAAGGGTTGAAAACCGAAGGAAAAGAATGAAAAACAAGCATTGCGATAGCATTGCGGAAACATTGCGGACACCGCAATGTTTCAAGTGAAAACCGTAAGTTGACTGATCTTTTTCTGTTAATTTCCGTGATTTCAGGGATTCGTTCTTTCTCCTCCATCAATTCTGAAGTACGACGTTGAAGATTGATGGTTCTCCTTGGCCCAAATGCACCTGCAGATTACTATAAATAGGGGTCAAAGTCGAGGGTTCAAACATCATCCGAAAGCGTAGAAGTCTTCTCGCAGTCCAACTTTTCTCCTGTTTTCCTTTGCCGTCTGCTGGTTTGCGAAGCTCAGCTGTTGGAATCGATAATCTGATAGGAAGGAGAGGAGATTCTTCTTCTCTCCTGATTGGATTCATCCAAGCAAGGCTGACCTTTCTCATCCTTCATTCGAGGCGGCTGCAACGAGACATTCGAGCTGTTTTACTGCTTTCTGCTCTTCATTTCCATTTTCCAGCTTTGTCTTGTCGCTGTTTCTTTTCTAGTAGCTAGATTATACTATTTCGTTGTGGTCTGTCTTCCTGTTATTTCCTTTAAAGCTTTTCTTTGTCAATCAAACAATCAAGTAATCAAATCTCAATTCGTCAGTCCACAGTTTCTTGCCTTTACATTCTACTGCTTTCCCTTACTGTTTTGTCTTTAAATTCCTTCTAAGCATGTCTACTTCTTCTCTTACTTCTGTTCTATCTACATCCATGAGTAGCTAAATCACTTAGGGGCATGCTAATGACAACACTTTTGGCTAAAAAACGTGAACCAAGCATGTAGGATAGCTCTCAAGAATTGATTGTATGTAAGCTTCATCCCACGGGCAATTTCGATTGGCCATCCATTTTGTCCAAAGAACTCCTAACCTCTGGAAGGAGTAAGAGTTCAGAGTCATACTATCATGCTAGCCTTTCAAGGTAACCAGGAAACGACCTAGGAATAGGCGTTTCCCTAGTACAAACCATATTTTTCTGCCTTAACAAGATGCTTAAGACCTTACTTGGACATGAGTAAACTAAAGAATCTAATGCATGAAATCGGAAGATACATGAGAATGAGATAGTTTGATGCATAGAGAGTTGATCCAATGCTTGAGAATCGTGAGAAAAAGCCTATAGGATAGTCGTTAGTAGCCCTTAATTCATCATTTTACACACTTTCGCTGTTATTACAATTGCGGTAAAATTGCTGTTTCCGCAATTCTGCTAAGTTACGATTCTGTCTAGCTGTTTTTGTTTTCATTTATTAATCTCGTCTCTTCTCATTTGAGTTTAGCTTTAACTTGCACTTGTTTATGTTGCTACCCTCTCCGTATTCAGTAGGAAATAGACAATTAAAAACCAATACTACCCCATCAAATCCACCCCTTCTTTCTTAACGTTACACTTCATGAATAGCTTATAATAAGTCTCTGTGGGAAAACGAATGAAATATACTTACTACTTGCTATAAGACCATGTATGCTTGCATGTTCTGAGTGCTCTCTCTACCTTATTACTTATTCATTTTAACACATTGAGCACGTAACAGTGGCCATTGGGAGCTTATTTTCTGTATTTTAGCTTGGGGATGATGCCCAAAGCTTCCATGGGAGTGTTAGAACTCCAAACATCCATGGTTGGCTAAGGTATCTGTGTTTGGATTTGGGTTAATTAGGGATTCTTGCTAAGTATTTAATGTTTTGATAATTTATGCTTAATGGTTCTGATTTGGCTTCGATTATGTATGCATTTATTGTTCTTGCTTCATCCAATGCATATGTTAGATTTCGCCGACTGACAATCGTGTTTTCTAGCATTTTGTTAGAGTTAAAGAGTAGCGATGTCGTGCCTCTCACTATTCGACTAGTAACACAGAATAATAAAACTAAACTGGAGTATCGAGTCATGCATGATAATTGTTGGTTACATACAGCGTTGGCGGGTAGGCAGTTAGCAATTAGATTATGTGATCGAATGTCCGTCGCGGTATGCTAGTGACTGTTTAGAGTCAATTTGGGGCTGATCACCCTAATGAAACTTTAGATACTGTTTAATTAGAACTTGTGGTCTAATTAATTGCTATGGAGCCGGTTACACTTGGGGCTTCCCGGGTAACTGACCGCGTGCATGTCATTATTGATTAGCCTTACTTTAGAATTAAATGATAAATATTAAAACGATTAGCAAGATCCCGAAATCCCGAAATCCAACACTCTTCATTCTCGAGTTTATTATTTTTCCGTTAGCACTTTTCATTACTTTGCATGTTTAAAACCCCCTTTTTGTGACAAACTTCACCAGCTAACTTAATCATAGCTCGAACAGTTAACTCTCAATTTTATTCCCTCTCTATGGTTCGACCCCGTTACCGCTAGCTGCAAAGCTAAAAGCTACGGGTTTATAAATTTATTTTGGCAAGCCTCGACAGCTTGAGATTTAAGTAGGATATACTCAAAAAGCGTACTACCACACCCCGAAAGGCACCACTAGGGAGGCTTGATGTGTTAGAAGTAGTAATAATTCATTTGTCGTATAGCGAAGCTATTGCCTAAAAAAGAGAAGCATGAAAATAAAAACTCTAGAGTTGCTCCTCCTTCTTGTGTTGCCCGTGTAACCAGGGGCGATCTTGTAACCCACGGTTGTCATTGCATGAAAGGGGAACTAATATAAGTGAGCAATAGTCCTTAAAAACGTGAAGCTAAATTTTGCTTGACGTGTTAGGCTCTCTTGGAGAAATAAAAAAAAAAAAGTGGTTCAAAAGGAACAATGGGTACAAAGTACTCAAAGAAAAGAAAACAATTTAGGCCTTTTGTTTTGTTGCGCCTTGTTGCGTGCTCAGTGTGTATGTAAATTAAATGGAGAGAGCACTCAGATCATGCAAGCATACACGGTCTGCAGCAAATGATAAGTATAATTTATATCGATTTCCCACAGAGACTGAGTTAAGTGACTAGCGATTTGGTGTGTGTTAATTTAGATAAGGTTACTTGAATTGAATGGATTTTGGTTTGAGGTACGAAATTATAAAAGAGGCAAAAAGAATGCAAAGTTAACACAAAGCAAGATAAGTTAAAGGAGAATATGATGCTAAAAACTAGTATTGCGGGTCTCGCAATACTTTCGCAATGGATTCGCAATGGATTAAAAAGCTAATAAAACGACTAAGGTAAAGGCAGAAAATGATATTGCTGTTCTCGCAATATTCTCACAATAAACTAGCAACGATTAAAAACTAAAATAAAGATGGGAAGGTTAGCTTAAGAGTCCTCTATAGGCATCTAACTATGATCATTCAACAGTAAATTAACATCTCATGCATCATCTTAGCTAGATCTCATGCATCTTCCGATTACATGCATTAGATTCTTAGATTACTTCTGTCCAAGTAAAGCTAACAACCTATTTATAAACACATGCTAACAAACGTGTTAGGAGAATGCCTATTCCTAGGCCACACTCTGATTACCATGAAAGGCTAACATGAATGAAC
This sequence comes from Herpetospermum pedunculosum, assembly GCA_028017165.1. Classification (NCBI taxonomy): domain Eukaryota; kingdom Viridiplantae; phylum Streptophyta; class Magnoliopsida; order Cucurbitales; family Cucurbitaceae; genus Herpetospermum; species Herpetospermum pedunculosum. The sequence goes on along the minus strand of CM051527.1, from coordinate 19,547,291 downwards.
GACTCTGAATTCTTACTCCTTCCAGAGGTTAGGAATTCTTTAGACAAAATGGATGGCCGGTCGAAATTGCCCATGGGATGAAGATCACACTCATTCAATGCATTCATGCTACTTTACATATTGAATTCACATACTCTTGTCCTATAGATTCATCTTTAGCTAACCTCTTTTTAGTTAGTTACTCATGGTTTTCGGAGAACTCAAGAAAACAAATTGATTACTCATGAAATGCAGACTTAACGAAACTAAATGATTAGAAGATGATTAAATGAAGAACTCAACAAAACTAATTGATTACTCTTTAAAAAGGCAATTCATATAACAATTCGTAAACAAACATACGTCAATCCGAAAGCAACAATTAAAGGGAAATGCAGTAGATGATTCGAAACAACACTTTAAAGGGAAGCAGAAATTAATTTGGAAAGCAGTAACGGAAAGATGTAAGTTCAATGAAGATAATCCAAGCCGTGAATCGCCTCGGATGAAGGAGAAGAAGAGCTGATCTTGGGAAGGAATTCGATCAGAAGAGAGTTTCTCTCTTCTTCCTTTCGAATTATCGACGCCAAGGGCTTTAGTTTCTCCGATCCAACAAACGGGGGAAAGGATTTCGTCTCCGGGATTAGGCTTCTGCCGATTTTCTTCACTTTCGAGTTGTGGATTAAATTGAAGGGGATTCAAATTGCTTTGATCCTTCATCTAACTCTCTTTATATAGTCTGCAGGGGTTCCATCAGCTGCGGGTCACCATCCATTATGGAATAACAACCTCCCACGTGGCAGCAGCAGAAAGGTGAGGCGGCTCGAAAATCGCAGCAGCAAAGACTAGTGGCTGAAAACGTGCAGCAGCGAAGACTGGTATTGCGGTTGCGTTGCGAGGGTCGCAATGCTCTGTTTCCAGCTCTTCTTCCTCTTATCCTTTTGCAAGCTTCGCAAAATATCAGCAATGCATCTGCAAGGCTCAATTTAGTCATTTTTTCACCAATTTGCATACTTTTTCGTTGCTTTTCCAAATAAGCCTCAAATTAGCATCATTTCACAAAATCTCACTTTTAAGCACACATTATGTTAACTTCTAACTAAAATGCTCAAGAATTTCCATGAATTTAAGGTAATTAAGGTCCTAAATAACACTCATTTGGAGAGGTAACACACCCCAAACTTGAGTTATTGCTAGTCCTCGAGCAATATAAAGGCTTACTTTCTCTCTGCCTAGCTGCTAACTCTTGTCTTTTAACTCTACCTCACTGATTTGCTTATTCCCTAGGCTTACTGTCAAAGGCATTGTTGTCCTGTGACACCCTTCAGGCTAAAACTAACTTCATATTTTGTTTATTCTGATTTCCCTTGCCTTTAAAACCTTCAGTTTTTACTAACTTCCTATCTTTTGGTTTATCTACCTATATCATCGAGCACACTGTGCAGTCATCCCTAAGTTTTCAACATCTCCCTAGTTTTAACTCAGACTCAGTACATGCTTCTAAGGTTTTTTTTTATTATTATTACCTAGGAAACCTTTAGAGTCATGCCATGCTTAGAATAACACAAGTATCGGAGTACATAATCCATATAACAGATTAAGCCCTGGCACCACACTTTAGGATAGACACTCATCTCCCTCGACAAGCCTTCTAGTTACAGCCCTGTGCTTAGCTAACTTAGGATCAGAGTTAAGTCATAGGACATCTAAGCACCTAGGCTGCAACTTTCTGGCACATACTCTTCTTCTTTGTTTTTTTTTTCTTCTCTTGTTTCTTTTCTTTGGCAAGGTCTTGTCCCTGAGTTGCCTTTTGATGCAGTGCCACTTGTGGGTTACACAAATGGCCCTGATTACTCAGCATACCTAGGAGAAGACACTGCCCTTTTATTTTTCTCTTTGCTTTCCTTTTATTTTTTTATTTTTTTATTTTTTTCAAAGAAGAACAATGCATTTGTACTAGGGGAGAGAGGAGTGTTCCTAGGACTAGAGGCTGCCTCCCCCAAACTTAGACTTCTAATTGTCCCCAATGAGAGTATGAGGTGGCACACCCCCAAACTTATTTTAGAAGCATCTAGTCTAAGTTAAAAATAGACAAAAGTTAAAAATCCAAGCGATAAAATTGCTCTCCTAGTTTTAGATAACACAATATCATAAATTTATTAAAAACAAATGGTAAGGTCTAACAGGGACACATGCTTATCATTTTATGAAGCCAATTCAACTTTAAAAAGTGTACTCGACACTCATCCAGCATACTCAATAGACAGACCACACAGAGACATCACCAATGCAGTCAAGTATTTAGAGTCAAGGACATACATACTAGCAGAAAGTCATAACTCACATAACAGCATGCTTGAAAGAAAAACTTTGCGGTGTACGCAATGAAATCGCAATGACAATAGCAGAGCATATTTACCAGTAATCAAAGCTCCTAATATGCATTTTCTATTCGTGGCCCATAGGGCATGTGAAAATTTAAAACAAACAACACAAAACTAACTATTCTAAGTTAATTCTAAACTAATCTATGCTATTCTAACTAAGCTAGTCTACTTAAATTAAAAACAAAGAAAAAGCAATTGATATTTTTTTTTTTTTTTTGGGGGGGGGGGGGGTATCCGGTTACAGAGAAGCAGGGTTGAGGGAGATAAGAAATACTCCCTCGAATGTCGTCAGACCATGGCATTCAGTCATTCATCTCGTTCTTCCTCATCACTCCTCTCGAAATTCGGAGGCATCCAGGGGCTCATCAGTGCAACAGGGAAAGAAGGGAATTTGCACTGCAGGTGCTCAGCTAATTCCATGTCCCTGGCTTGAGAATACTCAGCCCATTGGGCTAGTTTTCTTTGGATGTCCATCAAGCAGGCCATGGTCATGGATTGCGCAGCTGCAAGTCCATCCAGCTCAATCTCCATGTTGCCCCTCCTTCTCATTTTCAAATCACTGGGCAGCTCAAGGTGGCCTGCATAGGCCTGCTTCTTCTCCTCCTTAGTCACTGCCACCCCTGCGCGAAGGCACAGTTTGGTGATGGTATTGGGGAAGAAGAGTCTGCCCTTCCCTTTCTTTGAACGATCAATGATTGAGGCTGCTACGATTTCACCCACATCAATAGTGAGTCCCTTCATAATTGCATAAACCAGCAAGGACCTCCCCTGATTGATGGTTGTCTCGTGCGTGACAAGAGATATTCTTCTCCGAATTAGGGAGAACCAAATTGTTGCCTTATCCTTGAGGGCTGCACTCATCAATGTGTGCTTCCCCTACTTAGAGACCGCCCATGCTGCCTCAGGTTTTCCTATCATACTCAAGGCTTCCTCCAAGACTGCCTCAGAAGGTGTGACCATGATCTTTGAATACTCAGAATTCTTATGCTCTTTGAGAGCATACATCTCGTTGATCACCTTGGCAGAGAAGTCTACCTAAACATCTCTGACCACAGAATAACATCCTTCAGGCTGAGTGAGGTTGGCGTAGAAGTCATAGACCATATCAGAGTAAATTGGTGGCCTACATAACTCCTCCCAGCCATGGTGCGCGATGCCTGCGCGCAAGAATTGCGGCAGGTCTGAAGGAGAATCCAGAAATCCTCTCTCGTGGAGGAGGTCTCTTTTCATTAATTGCATACCAATAGCCTCTGCATCTTTGGACACATACCTCTCAGCTGGAGGCTCGTCTTCTTGGAACATCTTTCCTTTCCGCTTAGCCTTAGATTTGGCTGCCTCAACAACCTCGATCTTCATTTTCTTGGCAGGGGGTTCAGATTCGGCTTTTCTCTTTTTAGCCTTCTTTGAGGGCTTCAGCCTCTTTGCCTTTATGATCACAGGGGCCCTCTTCTTGGACACCGATTCAGCTTGTTTTTCCAACCCAGCCACCACCTCGGCAGCTACTCGCTTGATACACTCATCTAGTGTTTCATCCATCGAGTTACTTCTCCCCAATTCTTCCTCAACAGGGCTGTCAGGACTGTCATCCCTGATGGGAGAGACTACTTCTTCTCCTTCTTTAGCATCACCAATAAGGGAGGATTCAGAATCTGGTTGTCCTACAGGAGAGACCTACGGCTCCGATGGTTGTTGTGTGGAGCCAAGACTTTGCATGGCGGTCTCGAACGATGGTCTGCTACTTGTGAGGCTTTCCTCACTCGTGGATTTTCGAATTTTGGATTTTGGGTCTCTCCCCGTGACCTTCCACTTCCTTTTAGGGGGGTGCGTCGGATCAAAGGGATTTGCAGCTTCAGTCGTTGCAACCTTCCATTTCCTTTTTACAGGGAGTTTCCTTGGCTTAGAGGGTTTTGCAGCTTCAGCTGTTGCTAGAGAGATTAACGCATCCCCTGCCAAAGCAGTATCTTCTGTGATGGAGGATGTTTTTGTGGGAGTGGAGCTCTCTGCTCGGTTTGAAACCATTGTTGTTTCTTGAAGGTAAAAAGATGAAAAATTTTCAGGAAGAAGGAAGAAGAGATCTGGTTTAGAGTCCAAGGGTTTTGCGAATTAAGAATTGGAAATGAGCTGCAGGCTTTCCTATTTATAATAGTTTTGCGAAAATAAGGCTACGCCTTTGAGAACTCCGCAATGATTCTGCAATGCCCCTAAATCTCATGCAAAATCTTTACAATGTTACCGTTGGAAGGTTATTCCTTGATTGTCGTTTGGTGCAAGATTTTAACAAACTAAATCTTTGATTTTCTCAGATTTCTTCCTTCATCTTCTCTTAGCCTCTTGATTGATCACCCATATTGCCGTTAGGATTTCCAATCATCACATTTCTAATCAACATCAAAACAAACTTAATTAGTTTCAGCAAATTAAAAATACTTCAAATAATAATAAAAAAGAACAGTAAATAAAGATAGTTTATTTCGTATTCCTTCGACGGTTGAGCAAAATGATAATTCCAATAAACACCCTTGCTCATTTCCTTTTCTTGACTTTTAAGCTTCAGACAAGAGGAACGTCGAGATTGTTCTCACATCTCCTTCCTCATAGTACTGCTTCAGCCTAGCACCATTCACCACGAATGGTTGGCCTTGTTCCAAATTTTGGATTTCAATTGCACCATGAACAAACACATTAGTGATTACAAACAGACCAGACCAACGAGACTTTAGTTTGCCAGGAAACAACTTCAAACGTGAATTAAATAACAACACATGTTGGCCCTTTTTAAAATCCTTTATCCTGAGTCTATTATCACGCCAAATTTTAGTTTTTTCCTTAAACATTTTAGCATTTTCATATGACATGTGTCTTAGTTCATCTAATTCATGCAATTGCAGAGACTGCAATGTTCCCGCATCGGTTACACAAAAATTTAACTCCTTAAAGCCCAAAAAGCTTTGTTTTCTAATTCAAGGGGGGAGATGGCATGCTTTTCCATATACTAACCTATAAGGAGACATTCCTAAAGGTGTTTTATATGCGGTTCTATAAGCCCATAGTGCATCATCTAATTTAAAAGACCAATCATTTCTATTCGGTTTTACAACTTTTTCAAAAATACTTTTGATCTCTCTATTAGAAATTTCAGCTTGTCCATTTGAATGGGGATGATAGGGTGTTGCCACCCTATGCCTAACATTGTATTTAGCTAACACCTTTTCCATGGCTTTGTTTATGAAATGTGTTCCTTCATCACTTATGATGGCACGTGGTGTGCCAAATCGTGTAAAAATATGCCTATTCACAAATTTAACAACTGTTTTAGCATCATTTAACGGACATGCAATTGCCTCAACCCATTTTGAGACATAGTCTACAGCTACTAGAATGTAAAGATTACCAGTAGATGGTGGGAATGGACCCATGAAGTCAATACCCCATACATCAAAGAGTTCTAACTCTAAGATGCAGGTCAGAGGCATCTCATCCTTCCTACTGAGGTTACCTGTTCGTTGGCATTCATTACAATTGTGTCCATAATCATGTGCATCCTTGAAGATTGTAGGCCAGAAGTAGCCACTTTGGAACACCTTTGCAGCAGTCCTCTGACCACCAAAGTGTCCTCTATATGGAGCTGTATGACAATGCTGCAAGATTGACCTTGATTCAGCAGCTGACACACATTTCCTTAGCAATCCATCCGCACAGCTTCTGTAGAGGGTTGGATCGTCCCAAATGTACTTCCTAGCCTCATTTAAGAACTTCTTCTTATCCTGCCCCATGCTGAATTCTGGTAATACCTGCGAGGCAAGAAAATTTGCAATATCAGCTAACCATGGTTCATCATTATTATCACAATGTACTAACACAAAAACATGTTTCTCAATAAAAGAATCTGTCATTGCGGGCTCCGCAATAGATTCGCAATGACTCTGCAATCTTGATAAGTGATCAGCAACTACATTTTCACATCCTTTTTTGTCTTTGATTTCCAAATCAAACTCTTGTAAAAGTAACACCCATCTAATTAGACGAGGCTTGGCATCAACCTTCCTCATTAAGTACTTTAAAAATTCCTCAGCTGGAGGATCTATGCTGTCAAAGAGCTATAACGAGGCTTATGAAATTTTGGAAAAAATTTCAACTTCACACTGCCGATGGTCAGATGATCCCGTAGAACCAAATAGAAGGAAGGCTCATGACATGGATGCACTCAGTGCAATGAGCAATCAGATAAATGCATTGACAAATCTGATGAAGCAAATGGCTCAGACGAACATCCAACAAAATGCCAATATAGTGGCATCTGCTTCATCAAACACAGCAGTGGCTAATCAATTGGAGGCACTCGTTTGTGGATTCTGTGGAGAAGGGCATGTGTATGACTATTGCCCTGCGAATCCAGCTTCTGTGTGCTATGTTGGAAGTCAGCAACAACCTAGAAACAACCCCTATTCAAATACATATAACCATGGCTGGAGGAACCACCCTAATTTCTCTTGGAGTGGACAACAAGGCACCAGCCAGATGCAAAACCAAACAAGACCAAGTGGACCACCTGGGTTCACTCAACATCAACAACGTAATCAACCTCCATACCAAAAACAATATGCCAACAACCAACTGATAGGAACATCAGTGGAGAACTTGCTGAAGGAGTATATAGCCAAAAATGATGAAACCTTGCAGAGCCAGCAAGCAACTTTGAGAAGTTTAGAAAATCAAATTGGGCAATTGACAAACGAGCTAAAGAATAGGCCCCAAGGCAGACTGCCTGCTGATACTGAAAATCCTAGAAGGGATGGTAAGAAACAAGTTCAAGCTATTGAACTGAGAAGTGGAAGGTCATTGATGATTAATTGCAGAGAAGTAGCAAAGAGAGTAGAGAACGAAGAGTCTAATGCTCCACTGGACCCTTTGCCTGACATTGATCAAGTGTAACTAAGAACAACAAGGGCGAGGCTTGAGCCCATCATTGAGGAACCAAAAGAAATTCCTAGGCCTGCCCCTGTCATTAGGCAACCTGATTTGCCTACCTATGTGCCACTGTTGCGTGCTCAATGTGTTAAAATAAGTAAGCAATAAGAGAGAGAGAGCACTCAGAACATGCAAGCATACATGATCTTATAGCAAGTAGTAAGTATTTTTTCATTCGTTTTCCCACAGAGATTTATTATGAGCTACTCGTGAAGTGTATTGTTAAGAAAGAATGGGTGGATTTGAGGAAGTAGAATTGGTTTTAAGTTGTCTAATTTCTAAGGAATATGTAAAGGGTAGCAACATAAACAAGTGCAAGTCAAAGATAAACTCAAATGAAAAGAGAAGAGATTAATAAACGAAGAGGAAAAGTAGTCAAGCAGAATATTTAACTTAGCAGAATTGCGGAAACAACAATTCTACCGCAATGTTACTAACAGCGAAAGTGTGTGAAATGGAGAAACAAGGGCTACTAACGACTCCTCTATAGGCATTTTCATACGATTCTCAAGCATTGGATCAACTCACTATGCATCAAACTAACTCAATCTCATGTATCTTCCGATTTCATGCATTAGATTCTTTAGTTTACTCATGTCCAAGTAAGGTCTTAAGCATCTTGTTAAAGCAGAAAGTTATGGTTTGTACTAGGAAAACGCCTATTCCTAGGTCGTTTTCTGGTTACCTTGAAAGGCTAGTATGAGTGTATGACTCTGAACTCTTACTCCTTCCAGAGGTTAGGAGTTCTTTTGGACAAAATGGATGGCCAATCGAAATTGCCCATGGGATGAAGCTTACATACAATCAATGCTTCGAGAGTTATCCTACATGCTTGGTTCACGTTTTTTAGCCTATAGTATTGTCATTAGCATGCCCCTATGTGTCTTAGCTACTCATGGATATAGACAGAACAGAAATACGAGATGAAGTAGACATGCTTAGAAGGAATTTAAAGACAAACAGCAAGGGAAAAACAGTAAGGCAACAAAGACAAGAAACTGTGAAATAATGAATTTTGCTTTGATTACTTGATTGTTTGAATGAACAAAGGGAAGCTTAAAATAAATAACATAAAGACAGAAAGCAACGAAATGAAATGAACTAGCCACTAGAAAAGAAACAACAACTAAACAGAGCTGGAAATTTAGAAATAAAAGACAAACGAGCTGAACCTCTCACACCAACAGACGGAGAAGAAAAGCAGGAGAAAAGATAGCCTTGCTTGGATGAAAAGCAGGAGAAAAGCAGGTAATTGAGCTTGAACGCCTCGTCGCAACCCCCTCGGCTGAAGAGAGAGAAAGGATAGCCTTGCTTGGATGAATCCAATCGGGAGAGAAGATGAATCTTCTCTCCTTCCTATCAGATTGTCGATTCCAACAGCTGAACCTCTCACACCAACAGACGGAGAAGAAAAGCAGGAGAAAAGATGGAGCTGCGAAGAGACTTCTACGCTTTCGGATGATGATCAAACCCTCTACTTTGACCCCCTTTTATAGTATTCTGCAGGTGCGTTTGGGCCAAGGAGAACCATCAATCCTCAACGTCGTACTTCAAAATGGATGGAGGAGAAAGAACGAATCCCTGAAATAACGGAATATAACAGAAAAAGATCAGCCAACTTACGGATTTCACTTAAAACATTGCTGTTTTAGCAATGTTTCCGCAATGCGCATTTTTCCTTCTTTTAACTTCGGTTTTCATTCCTTTTCTTTCCTCTTGCACACAAGTCCTAATTTAGCTACCTTCTTCTAATTCTCATATATAAGCATAGGTTTAAGCTAAATCCTATCAAAAACACCTAAGAGTGTACATCTTTCTAAGATAATTAAGTTCTAAAAAGGTCACTTTTGGAGACGTAACACACCCCCAAACTTAAGGTTTTGCTCGTCCTCGAGCAATCTAAGGACTTGCCTAGGCTGCTATTTCATCTTCTTTAACCACTTACTGACTCCCCTAATTCCTATCTATAGCAGTGCTGTCCTGTGACACACTTCCAAGTTTACAACTAACTTTTCATATTGCTTCTTCTGACTTCGCACGCCTAATACTCCTGCTGTTTCATTAACTCCCTACAACTGATCTACTTGCTTTTATCATATTGTGCATCTATCCCTAAGGTTTGAAATTCTACCTAGCTTTACCCCAGACTCAGTACATGCTTCTAGTTTTTACTTTTGAGCTACCTAGGATTCCTTAGAGTCATGCCAGTCTTAGTATTAACAGTGACAGTAGTATTTTAAGAGAACAACCTAAACCCTGGCATCACTACATTGGACATACATTCATCTCCTTAAACAACCCTACAAATTACAACTTTGTGCTCAGCTAATTGAGGATCAGAGTTCTTTTTATTTAGGACATCTAAGCCACAAAGTTGCAATTCCTAGGTATACATTCTTCTTCCCTATTTTTTCCTTTTTCTTTCTTACTTTGGTGGAGCCTCTCCTTTGGTTGCCTTTTGATGCAATGCCACTTGTGGGTTACACACTTGGCACTGATTACTCAGCAACCTAAGAGAGACACCCCTCTTTATTCTATTTTCCATTTTTTTTTTTAAGCTCATCATTTTTTGTAAAGGGGAAGAAGAATGCTTATGCTTTTAAGGGAGAGAGGAATGTTCCTAGGCCTAGGGTGGCCTCCCCCAAACTTAAACTACTCATTGTCCCCAATGAGTTTCTGAGGTGGCACACCCCCAAACTTGTCCTAGAAGCATCTAGTCTAAGGTAAAACAAAGAGAATTCAAAAGCCCTAGGCATAGACAGAACATTCTAAAAGTAAATATCACAGCAGCAGAAATTCGTAAAAATAGTCAGGTAAGGACTTAAAGCTTGCATGCTGAGCACTTTTTAGAGGTTAATTTAAACTATCAAAGGGTGTCCTATGACACTCATCCAGCATGCTTTTAGATAAGCTATATAAGGTAGACAAGATAGCAGCAAAAGACAGAATTTAAACAGAACCAGCCTAGCTAAACAGTCAGTCAAAAACATGCATTTACTAATAAAAATTGCGGTTTCCGCAATTATTTCGCAATAGATACAGGGCAGATATATCAGTGAACAAGGCCCCTATGCATGCTCTTTCCAGTCATCCAAGCTATACAAAAAATGAAACTAAACTAATCTACCTATTCAGCTACCATCAGACTACACTAAACATCTTTAAACATTAAAACTAAAGAACTAAAACAGATCAAAATATTAACTCAAAACAGCATAATTCACATGGTTAAAAAAAACAGTTTCATTTTTTTTTCTTCTTATTGTAAGGGAACAACAATACTCCCTTTAGTGCTTCTCAAACTAGCACTCAGATGTCTTCCTCATCATCATTCCTTCTTGGCCGTGGAGGCGCCCATGGAGTCAGCAGGTCCGTGGGGAACTCAGGGAAGATGCAGCCCAATTGGTCTGCCACATCTTTATCTCTTGCCTGCGCATATGTGGCCCATTGAGCCATCTTCTTCTGCAGGTCCATCAGGCACGCCATGGTCAGAGACTGAGCAGCAGCCAGACCATCCAGCTCGAACTCCATGTTTCCCTTCCTTCGCAACCTCAAGGCAGTAGGCAATTCTAGGTAGCCCGTGTAGGCCAGTTGTCTTTCCATTCGCTCTACTGGGACCCCTGCACGTAAGCAAAGCTTAGTAATTGTATTAGGAAAGAAAAGTGGTCCCTTACCCTTTTTGGCGCAGTCAGCAATTGAAGCTGCAATGACCTCGCCCACGTTGATTGTGAGACCTCGCATGATCGCGTAGACCAGCAGCGATCTGCTTTGGTTGATGGTTGTCTCATGGGTCACTGGGGACAGCTTCCTCCTCACGAAGGAAAACCAGACAGCCGCCTTGGCTGTGAGGGTGGCACTCATCAGGGTGTGCCTCCCATTGCGCGATACTGTCCATGATGCCTCTGGCTGGCCAATGATCCGAATTGCCTCCTCCAAGACAGCTTCTGTTGGCTCATCAACGATCCTTGCATAGTCAGTGTGTTTTTGGCCCTTGAGGCCATAGGCTTCGTTGATCGCCTTTGCTGAGAAGTCCACCTCGACCCCTCTGACCACAGACAGGCCATCCTCAGGATTCATCAAGTTGGCGTAAAAGTCATACACCATGCTGGAGTAGGCTGGATTGGGTGGTCTGCACAGCTCCTCCCAGTCGTGATTCGTGATCCCTGCGCGCAAGAATTGCGGCAGGTCTGTGAGGGCGTCTAGGAATCCCTTCTCGTGCAGCAGTTCCCTCTTCCTCAGCTCAGTGCATCTGGACTCAGCATCAGAGGACACGTACCGCACTGATTGAGGCTCATCTTCAGGGTAAAGCTTGGCTTTCCCTTTGTCTTTCGGTTTGGCTGGCTCAGCAGCCTCAATCTTGAGCTTCTTTGGGGAAGGCTCATCACTCCCCTTCTTTGATGAAGACGCATCCCTGGACTTCTTCTTCTTGGACTTCTTTTTTGTTTTTCGCCGTTTGGCCTTGACAACCTTGGCGGCTTTCTTTTTCAATCTTGCCTTTGTTGTCATCTGCTGGAGGCAATCCCCCAGTGTCTCATCCATTGAATCATCCCTTTGCGCAGGGCTCTCAGGGTTGGCTTCCCTCAAAGGAGAGAAGACCTCTTCTTCCTCAGCTTCCCCACTACCCTGCGTCGATTCTTGATACTCTCCATATGGAAATTCAGGGTCAGGTTGTGGGGAAGTGGGTGATGCTTCAGGGCTCTCTGCTGGTGGGGTGTGTTTAGAACTCTGCGGCGATGGAGGAAGCTCAGGGCTTCGCGCTGGTGGAGATGGCGAAGAGCTCTGCTTGGCTGACTCGTGTGACCGACGATCACTTTCTTGACTCTCCACAGAGGGAGTCTTTTCCTTGCTTGCTTCTTCGGCCACCGCCATACTCCACTTGCGTTTCTTGGGTGTGCCTGCTGGTTCAGAGGGTCCAGCAGGTATCTCCGTAACTACCTTCCACTTCTTCTTGCGGACAGGCAGTTTGGGGAGTCGTTCAGTGCGCGCAGCCTCAGCATCTGCAAGGGCAAGAAGTGCTTCCCTCGCAGCAATTTCAGCGTCGTCGGCCTTCTTCTTGGACGTAGACCTTTCAGCTCTCGTTAGCACCATCGTTTAATCGTGGGAATCTGGAAAGAAGAATTGCAGATGAAGAGGGAGAGAGTTTTCTTGGAGTTCAGATAATTGGGAAATCGTACGGATCAGCGCGCTTCTAACGGATATAAGTAATGATGGAAATCCCAACGGCTATATTTGTTGCGGATTCTGCAAATCCAGCGCAATTCTAGTGACCGTTGGAGATTTTCTGAGTTTAAATGCCAATCTTTTCTCAACCGAATCTTTGATTTTGCCCAATATCTCCTCGATTTTTTTAGCTTGATTTCATCTCCTTGATTCCCTTTATTGATTCCCTACAAAAAGAAATAAAATCAACATCAAATTCGTAATCAAAATCACACAAAAATATACACAAACAGTAACCGAAAGAATAGCAAAAAATAAACTAAGGCATAGCCTCGCATGGACGAGCACAGTGATCACTCGTCCTCTCTCGTTCTTAATTTCACGTTTCAGTCTATAGGAAGGCCGAGAGAGTCTTCACATCTCCTTCCTCATAGTAATGTTTCAATCGTGCACCATTAACCATGAACGGTTGCCCTTGCTGCAGGTTCCTAATCTCGATTGCACCATGAACAAACACGTTAGTTATCACAAAAGGACCTGACCATCTGGACTTAAGTTTGCCTGGAAATAATCTCAACCGTGAGTTAAATAATAAGACAAGCTGGCCTTTCTTAAAGTCCTTAATCCTAAGTCTACTATCATGCCAAATCTTAGTCTTTTCCTTATACATTTTAGCATTTTCATAGGACATATGTCTAAGCTCATCAAGCTCATGTAATTGCAGAGACCGCAATGTTCCCGCATCGGTCACGCAATAATTCAGTTCTTTCAAGGCCCAAAATGCTTTAATTTCTAATTCGAATGGTAAGTGACATGCTTTGCCATACACAAGTCTATAAGGAGACATACCTAGGGGTGTCTTATATGCAATCCTATAAGCCCACAGTGCGTCATCAATTCATGCTAAACGACTATGATTGTTGGCACATAATAAATATTTCATTCCCAAAATAAACTACTCCTAACATACGAAATCTAAACAAAGCATGATAAAATCCTAATTTAAGAGTTTAGGGACCAGAAATCTCCCTTGTCAATCTGCCTCATATGAATATTCTTCAATGTTTCGAGGCACCACTTCTGCTCCTGTAAGATACTTAAGTCTTGATTTACGGGGTCGGACATTCTGCCACACCTTGAATTTGTTGATTCTTTCAAAGAGACTGCATGTTATAACATCCCAAGGTTTGTACTTTTTGTGCGTTGGTTTTGTTTCTACAACATTTGCTACAACATAGCTTTGATGCGATTGGACTTCTTTTTCGGGCACATCTCTTTCTAACTCCTTCAGCTGGAGCATTTGTGGTGGTGGTGGCTCAACTCTTTCATTGGTGGAGAAGCTTGCTGCAACATCAGACATTTCAAATTCTTGTTCCTCAAGCAGCGCAATAGTCTCTTTGGCCTCATCCAGCACAATTTCATTTTTCTCACCTTTCACCAACTCCACCATTTCATATGGATATTCCATTGGATCACTCTTCTCAGATTCGAAGGTAACAAAGGATTCATCATCATAAAAATCGAACATCTGAGGGCATGGTGGTAGTGATTTTGCTATAGCAAGTAGATCTTGTAAGTCATTTGTGAGCTGAGCTAATTGCACATCCATTCTCCTCATGGATGCATCATTCCTTTCCATGAATTCTATCCATAGCGCCTCCAAAGCGGGTGATAATTCTTCATTTGGAGTTGGGGCATAATGTTGATAGTCTTCATGTTGGGGGAACTCTTTATAATGAGCAATTTGCACATGTTCTTCCCAAGGATTATTTGAGAGTTGCCACTGATCATGTTCACACATGTACGAATAGTGGTTGTCATAGCGTTGTTGATATTGCCTCTCTTGATAATTCAATGTTGGGCAATTCTCCAAGTTATGATTATGCCCACAATAAGCACATGGCTGATAAAATTCTTCAAACTGTTGTGGGCAAACTCGTCCTCCAATTAAGTTCTGCAGCGTATTCATTTACTTTGTCGTACACATACGTTTTCCACCTGCAAAGTTTCTCTTTGTTGCGAGTTGAGGTTTGGAAACTCTTTCATAAACTAGCTTGATAGTACCTGTAAAGGAAATGAAAGAAGATTAGTGATAACTCCATTTTGGAGCTATTAAATACGTCCTAATTATAGCTAAAGTCCGCTTTCAATTGATTAAATATATCTCTTTTGTAGGAGAAAAGCGGCAAAGAGCTCGTGCGTCCGTTAGGCATGTTCGAGAGCTTAAAGTAGAGTTTTAGCGCCCCGGGAATGCATCGGGAAGAGGGGAACTTGTTCCGTGAAGAAACGGGCCAAAACTGCCTTGGAGAGGCAAAGCTTCAGCCCCAAACCCGAGAGCCAGCGTCGAGCTATAGCGTCGAGACGCTGGCTCGACGCTAGAAAAACCCGAGAGCAAGCGTCGAGACGCTAGCTCGACGCTGCCCTGGCGTCGAGACCCTGCTTGGCGTCGAGACGCTCCGGAGGAGGCGCGCGCAGGAATTTCATCGGGGCAGCGTCGCGACGCTGGCCTTGCGTCGCGACGCCATCGCGAGCGCGCGCGCGGATTACTTAGGGCACAGCGTCGAGACGCTGGCCTAGCGTCTCGACGCTACGACGATTACAACAGCTAAAAGACGATTTTCTGCACATTTTTTGGAGAGCTCCATCTTCTTCATCTCTCTACGGTTTTAGGCGATTTTAGTCTTCTTCTTTCCCATTTTCTCTCTATATTCCGTGGAGCTCCGCCATTGTTGGCATGCTTGTGAGCTCCACTCTCCATTGTAATAGGTAGATGAACTCTTCTATGGTCGTTGGTGGAGCGGGATTGACGAACCGCGCCATGAGCGGCTAAGGTAAGGGTGACGGTTTGGGATTTGTTTAGGGGAATTTTGTTAGACGTTTTTGACTTTGATAGTCTGATTTTTATGCATATTGGTTCTGTTTATTAGCATCTATTTACCTTGCTTAATCCAACGCGCATGCTAAAATACGTTGATTGACACTCGGGTAGTTTCGCATGTTGTGTATGTTAAAGAGTAGCGATGCCGTGCCTCTCACTGCTCGACTAAGTAACACAGGTAGATAGAACTAAATCGAAGTATCGGGTCGGGTTGGATAATTGTTGATTGCATACGGCGTTTGCGGGCAATCTACTAGCAATTAGAATTCACGCTCGAATGTTCGTCGCGGTTAGCTAGTGACTGTCTAAATTCATCTTAGGACTGATCATCTTAATGTGAGCTTAGATAACGTATAATTAGAGCTGTGTGGTCTAATTAAAATCCATGGAGTCGGCTACTTTGGGGCTTCTCTGGTAGTCGTCCGCGTGCTCAATAAACTGTATTACATGTTATTAGCATTAAATGATAAGTTGAATTTGTCTAACAATTGATCCCGAGACTCCCCAAACCGTGCACACGTTCTTTACATATTATTCTTCTTCCGTTAGCTTTCATCATTATTTCTCTTGCATGACTAAAACCCCCCGTTACCAATTAATCAATTAAATCCCAATTTCACTAATAAATTCAACCTTCCTATTCCTTGGATCGACCCTGTTACCACTGGCTGCAAAGCCTTGGTCATAGGCTTTATAAATCGTATTTTGGCAAGCCTCGACAGCTTGAGATTAAGTGGATATTCAAAAATCCGCCCACCAAAATTGGCGCCGTTGCCGGGGATTAGGCAATTGATTGAATTTATGATTGAAGTTTGAATTTGATTTATTGATGGTTGACTGAAAAAAATTTCTGTTTGTATGTTGTATGTTTAGATTTTTCTTTGTGTATGACCCGTTCCTCTGAGGGTAGTTTGCAGTTTATCCCTGAGATTGACAGAGAGGAGCGGCGGTTACGGAGAGAAGCCCGGGAGGGGCAAGGAACGTTGGAAAGAGAAGAAGGCAGTCCCTTCTTATTTGACGAGATGGCGCAAGGTGATGCGCCACGGACGCTTAAGCAGCTGGCAGCGCCAGACCTGAAACTGCAGCCTTTGTGCATTAACTACCCCGTGGTAGCAGGTAACTTCGAGTTGAAATCTGGTTTAATTCACCAGTTACCTTCTTTCCATGGAAACGCAGGTGAGGACGCGAACAAACATCTGATGGAGTTCCATTGCGTCTGCGCGGGGATGAAGCCCGCAGGAGTCACGGAGGAGCAACTGAATATGAGGGCATTCCCCTTCACGCTCAAGGACAAGGCCAAGGATTGGCTGTACTATTTGCCTTCCGGATCCATCACCACGTGGCAGGATATGAAGCGGGTATTCTTGGAGAAATACTTTCCCGCATCCTTAGCCACCACTCTGCGGAAGAGGATATATGGGATCACCCAGGATGTCGGTGAGTCCCTGCACGAATACTGGGAACGCTTCGGGCGCCTGTGCGCGAGCTTCCCACATCATCAGATTGCCGATCAGTTATTGATTCAGTATTTTTATGAGGGGATGACGCCCCATGACCGGCAGATGATCGATGCAGCGAGTGGCGGGGCACTGATTGACAAGACCCCAGTTGAGGCCAAGCAGTTGATTGCAAATATGGCCACCAACTAGCAGCAATTCGGTATTCGGGGATAAGGCCAAGTGCACAGCGTGGCTCAGAGCCACGAGATGACTGAAATGAGGGCCCAGGTGGCCGAGATAGGCAGTATGTTAAAGAAAATCGTTGGAGGACACCGTGAGGATGCGGAGGTCAACGCGATCGGGGGGTATGCTTCCAATCCAAGGAAGTACGACCCATATGCAAACACTTACAACCCCGGTTGGCGCGACCATCCTAATTTCAGCTATGGGAATAGGGAAGGACAAACTCGTTTCCAAGGCCAGTCTCAGGATAGGCCTAATTCTTCCACCCAGGCTCAAGCCTCGAGCTCCTCCAGCTCGCTTGAAGAGATGGTAAGGACCATCGTGACTAGCACCAGCCAGTTTCAGAAAGAGGCTCGAGAAGAGCTTAATTCTCACAAGGCAGAGCTGCAGAATTTGAACAAGCAGCTGACACAGATGGCGGTGTCTATTAGTAAGATGGAGAGCAAGAGCTCGGGGAAGCTTCCTTCCCAAACTACAGTAAACTCGTGTGAAAACGTGAGTGTCATTCAGCTGCTCAGTGGGAAGTCACTTTCCACCAGAGTTGCGAAGGAAGCCACGGACAGCCTGAACAAGTCCGCCCCGACTGCTCCCGAGACTCAGAATGAGAAAAAAGATGAGAAGGTTAGTGTACCTGAGGATGTTGCCAGAGCACCATTCCCGAGTAGGCTTGCGAAGCCTACTTTGGAATCTGATGATGAGGAGGTCCTGCGAACCTTCCAAAAGGTGATGGTAAATATCCCGCTCCTAGAGGCAGTCAGTCAAGTGCCCAAGTACGCAAAATTTCTAAGGAGCTGGTGCACTACGAAAAGGAAGTCCAGAGGGACTGAGAAAAAGAAGGAAAACGTCTCTGCCATACTCCCAGGTACGTTGCCTGCAAAGTGCAACGATCCAGGTACTTTTACTATCCCTTGCACCATAGGTAGTAAAGTTGTTCATAATGCCATGTTAGACCTAGGAGCCTCTGTTAATGTTATGTCTTATGCATTGTATCGTGAACTGAATTTAAATGAAATGCATGAATGTAATGTTTCTGTTCAGTTGGCTAATGGGTCGAGCATCTGTCCTAGGGGGAAGGTAGAGGATGTTTTAGTGAGAGTTGGGAATATGACGTTTCCCGCTGATTTCCTTGTTTTAGATATGAATGAAAACTCATCGCATGCTTCGTCCTCCATGTTGTTAGGACGTCCCTTTCTTAAGACCGCTAGGGTCAAAATTGATGTGTATAAGGGCGTTGTTTCTTTGGAGTTTGATGATACTTTGCATGAGTTCTCTTTGTTTGGAAAATCTGCTGGAAACGTGTCTGTTTGTGAGCATGATGAGAATGGGAGTCTACCCTCGCGCTTGAGGGATGGTTCCCATGTCTCAGTTAAAATTTCTGATTTAAATATGTGTGATGATGATGCTGATTTTTGCACTAACAATTCTTATATTCACGTGCCCGAGGCACGAAGAGTGCAAAATATTTTTCAGGTGGATGGCAGGAAAGGTGTGGCCAAGGACAAGTCTGGATCGTCCCCCGCACCTACAGACTATGGATGAGTCTGTTGAGAGAATACAGTCGAGCAACCGACTTTAAAAATTCTGCGCTTCTCGGATGCACCCGAGCGATGGACTGTTTTTATGCTTTAGTTTAGTTTTATTGCTTTTTAGATTAATTTAGTATTAATTGGCTTGCTGTTTTTTTTTTTAGGAATCGAGGAAGAGAAGACAATTTTGGGCTCTGATGCGTTTGTGCGCCGCTTCCTCGCCCTCGCCAGCTTCACCAAGAGTCAGGGAAGTGTATTTCTTCTTCCCTTTTACTTCGTTGTATCTGACTGGTTGGCATTGAGGACAATGCCAAATTTTGAAGTTGGGGGTGGAGTAGTCCGACGGATGTGCATGTGTAGTTTGTTGAGAAGTGTTGCAAAGATATTGAAGTGCTTGGGACTCTGTTTATTGTTTTCTGACTGTGATAGCCTAGGAAATACATGTTGGAAATCTGAGCATGTTCATAATCGAGTTTTTGCATGAGTTTTGTGTTTATTAGGTTCATGTCAAAAAATTTAAAAAATTTTCTTTTGCTCTCTTGCACTTATCGCGCACTTAGCAACTCTCCCTAGATTCCGTAAGCTTGGTTTATCGCATGTTTAGCTAATTCTCGTTGTCACCCCGAAAGGCACCCTTAGGTAGCTTGTTGCATGAGAGTTAGTGGTTAGTTAATTGAGAAAGCATGTGCTTAGCCTAATATAAAAAAAATAGAAAAGCATGTTTGGTAGAAAATTCCTCTCGAGGCGCTCCTCCTTCTAATTAGCGCTTAAAAAGAAGTGAGCGTCAGTCCTTAAAAACGTGAAGCTTTGGCCAAAGTTTGACGTGTTAGGAAGCTCGAGTAGGAAAGAAAAAGAAACAAAAAGTTGGTTCAAAGAACCCAAATAAAAGAGTACAAAGTACTTTTGAAAAGAAAGAAAAAGAATGAGAAAATAATTAGGTCTCTTAATTTGCTTCTCTCTCTCGTGTAAGTCAAGTGTAGCTGTTCTTAAACGCTAGAAGTAGGGGGAAAATGGGATGTGCGTTGCATGTAGGTTTTCCAGGTTTACGTGAGTTTAGGAGTGGTTTGCTAGCACACACACACGTTAGGTGGCAAGAGTTAATTTTTGATATGTCCTAGTTAATGCATGAACAAAATGCTTCCATGATTATGCTCGCGTTTAAATTTCAATATGCATGGAGGTTTGAGTTAGAATGCATTTAAGCGCGTCCTTAGAGTCAATGTCTTTGTAATGCTTGCTCGAGGACTAGCAATGTTTAAGTTGGGGGTGTTTGATAACTCCATTTTGGAGCTATTAAATACGTCCTAATTATAGCTAAAGTCCGCTTTCAATTGATTAAATATATCTCTTTTGTAGGAGAAAAGCGGAAAAGAGCTCGTGCGTCCGTTGGGCATGTTCGAGAGCTTAAAGTAGAGTTTTAGCGCCCCGGGAATGCATCGGGAAGAGGGGAACTTGTTCCGTGAAGAAACGGGCCAAAACTGCCTTGGAGAGGCAAAGCTTCAGCCCTAAACCCGAGAGCCAGCGTCGAGCTATAGCGTCGAGACGCTGGCTCGACGCTGGAAAAACCCGAGAGCAAGCGTCGAGTGATAGCGTCGAGACGCTAGCTCGACGCTGCCCTGGCGTCGAGACCCTGCTTGGCGTCGAGACGCTCCGGAAAAGGCGCGCGCAGAAATTTCATCGGGGCAGCGTCGCGACGCTGGCCTTGCGTCGCGACGCCATCGCGAGCGCGCGCGCGGATTACTTAGGGCACAGCGTCGAGACGCTGGCCTAGCGTCTCGACGCTACGACGATTACAGCAGCTAAAAGACGATTTTCTGCACATTTTTTGGAGAGCTCCATCTTCTTCATCTCTCTACGGTTTTAGGCGATTTTAGTCTTCTTCTTTCCCATTTTCTCTCTATATTCCGTGGAGCTCCGCCATTTTTGGCATGCTTGTGAGCTCCACTCTCCATTGTAATAGGTAGATGAACTCTTCCATGGTCGTTGGTGGAGCGGGATTGACGAACCGCGCCATGAGCGGCTAAGGTAAGGGTTACGGTTTGGGATTTGTTTAGGGGAATTTTGTTAGACGTTTTTGACTTTGATAGTCTGATTTTTATGCATATTGGTTCTGTTTATTAGCATCTATTTACCTTGCTTAATCCAACGCGCATGCTAAAATACGTTGATTGACACTCGGGTAGTTTTGCATGTTGTGTATGTTAAAGAGTAGCGATGCCGTGCCTCTCACTGCTCGACTAAGTAACACAGGTAGATAGAACTAAATCGAAGTATCGGGTCGGGTTGGATAATTGTTGATTGCATACGGCGTTTGCGGGCAATCTACTAGCAATTAGAATTCACGCTCGAATGTTCGTCGCGGTTAGCTAGTGACTGTCTAAATTCATCTTAGGACTGATCATCTTAATGTGAGCTTAGATAACGTATAATTAGAACTGTGTGGTCTAATTAAAATCCATGGAGTCGGCTACTTTGGGGCTTCTCTAGTAGTCGTCCGCGTGCTCAATAAATTGTATTTCATGTTATTAGCATTAAATGATAAGTTGAATTTGTCTAACAATTGATCCCGAGACTCCCCAAACCGTGCACACGTTCTCTACATATTATTCTTCTTCCGTTAGCTTTCATCATTATTTCTCTTGCATGACTAAAACCCCCCGTTACCAATTAATCAATTAAATCCCAATTTCACTAATAAATT
Organism: Herpetospermum pedunculosum; assembly: GCA_028017165.1. Lineage (NCBI taxonomy): Eukaryota > Viridiplantae > Streptophyta > Magnoliopsida > Cucurbitales > Cucurbitaceae > Herpetospermum > Herpetospermum pedunculosum. The sequence goes on along the minus strand of CM051527.1, from coordinate 19,526,010 downwards.
CAACCTTCCTATTCCTTGGATCGACCCTGTTACCACTGGCTGCAAAGCCTTGGTCATAGGCTTTATAAATCGTATTTTGGCAAGCCTCGACAGCTTGAGATTAAGTGGATATTCAAAAATCCGCCCACCAATTAGCTCCAATAGATATTAAGATTTGTGTTTCTAACTTAACAAACTTCGTTTTCACTAAACTAAATCCCCGGCAGCGGCGCCAAAAACTTGTTGCGTGCTCAATGTGTTAAAATAAGTAAGCAATAAGAGAGAGAGAGCACTCAGAACATGCAAGCATACATGATCTTATAGCAAGTAGTAAGTATTTTTTCATTCGTTTTCCCACAGAGATTTATTATGAGCTACTCGTGAAGTGTATTGTTAAGAAAGAATGGGTGGATTTGAGGAAGTAGAATTGGTTTTAAGGTGTCTAATTTCTAAGGAATATGTAAAGGGTAGCAACATAAATAAGTGCAAGTCAAAGATAAACTCAAATGAAAAGAGAAGAGATTAATAAACGAAGAGGAAATTAGCTAAACAGAATTTAAAACTTAGCAGAATTGCGGAAACAGCAATTCTACCGCAATGTTACTAACAGCGAAAGTGTGTAAAATGGAGAAACAAGGGCTACTAACGACTCCTCTATAGGCATTTTCATACGATTCTCAAGCATTGGATCAACTCACTATGCATCAAACTAACTCAATCTCATGTATCTTCCGATTTCATGCATTAGATTCTTTAGTTTACTCATGTCCAAGTAAGGTCTTAAGCATCTTGTTAAAGCAGAAAGTTATGGTTTGTACTAGGAAAACGCCTATTCCTAGGTCGTTTTCTGGTTACCTTGAAAGGCTAGTATGAGTGTATGACTCTGAACTCTTACTCCTTCCAGAGGTTAGGAGTTCTTTAGACAAAATGGATGGCCAATCGAAATTGCCCGTGGGATGAAGCTTACATACAATCAATGCTTCGAGAGCTATCCTACATGCTTGGTTCACGTTTTTTAGCCTATAGTATTGTCATTAGCTTGCCCCTATGTGTCTTAGCTACTCATGGATATAGACAGAACAGAAATACGAGATGAAGTAGACATGCTTAGAAGGAATTTAAAGACAAACAACAAGGGAAAAACAGTAAGGCAACAAAGACAAGAAACTGTGAAATAATGAATTTTGCTTTGATTACTTGATTGTTTGAATGAACAAAGGGAAGCTTAAAATAAATAACATAAAGACAGAAAGCAACGAAATGAAATGAACTAGCCACTAGAAAAGAAACAACAACTAAACAGAGCTGGAAATTTAGAAATAAAAGACAGAAAGCAGGTAATTGAGCTTAAACGCCTCGTCGCAACCCCCTCGGCTGAAGAGAGAGAAAGGATAGCCTTGCTTGGATGAATCCAATCGGGAGAGAAGATGAATCTTCTCTCCTTCCTATCAGATTGTCGATTCCAACAGCTGAACCTCTCACACCAACAGACGGAGAAGAAAAGCAGGAGAAAAGATGGAGCTGCGAAGAGACTTCTACGCTTTCGGATGATGATCAAACCCTCTACTTTGACCCCCTTTTATAGTATTCTGCAGGTGCGTTTGGGCCAAGGAGAACCATCCATCCTCAACGTCGTACTTCAAAATGGATGGAGGAGAAAGAACGAATCCCTGAAATAACGGAATATAACAGAAAAAGATCAGCCAACTTACGGATTTCACTTAAAACATTGTTGTTTTAGCAATGTTTCCGCAATGCTACCGCAATGCGCATTTTTCCTTCTTTTAACTTCGGTTTTCATTCCTTTTCTTTCCTCTTGCACACAAGTCCTAATTTAGCTACCTTCTTCTAATTCTCATATATAAGCATAGGTTTAAGCTAAATCCTATCAAAAACACCTAAGAGTGTACATCTTTCTAAGATAATTAAGTCCTAAAAAGGTCACTTTTGGAGACGTAACAGCCACCATCGCCATTTCCTAGACGGCTGAGGAAGAAACAAGAACAAGAAGCCCATTTCCATAAATTTTTGGAAATCTTGAAGCAAGTTCATGTTAACATTCCTTTTGTGGAAGTTTTGCAGTCCATGCCAACATATGTAAAGTTTTTAAAGGACATCATAACTAATAAGAAAGTCATTGGGGAGTTTGAAACTGTCAATCTCACTGAAAAGTGCAGTGTCATACTCCAGAACAAGCTGCCAAAGAAAGAGAAGGATCCTGGTTCCTTCACTTTGCTAGTGGAATTAGGAGGCAGAAATGTGGGCAGAGCTTTATGTGATCTGGGAGCCAGTATAAACCTCATGCCCTTGTCATTATTCCAATAGCTTGGAATAGGAGAGGCACGTCAAACAACAGTCACCTTGCAACTTGCAGACAGATCCATCTCATACCCTGAAGGTAAAATTGAGGATATTCTAATCAAGGTTGACACATTTATTTTTCTTGCAGATTTTATTATTCTGGACTACGAGGCAGACAAAGAGGTGTCAATCATCTTAGGCAGACCCTTCTTAGCCACAGGTATGGCCCTGATTGATGTTCAAAAAGGTGAACTTACCATGCGAGTCCGTGATGAAAAGGCGAAGTTTAGTGTTTTTAAGGCTTTAAGGTACCCTTCTGACCTTGAACACTATGCTACTGTAGATATATTAGACTCATTAATTGAAGACGAACTTGAGCATGAATTATTAGTCAAGCATGGTACTGATTATGCGCAAATTGATTTGAATGATTTAAATATTGCTGAAATCATGGGTGTATCTGTGAACAACCTTCAGCATGTATGCATGACCAATGAACTATTTGAAAGATCCACAACTCCTATGATGCCATCAATTGAACAACCACCTTTGTTAGAATTAAAACCACTGCCACAACACCTGAAATATGCATATCTAGGATAGAAAGACACATTATTGCCTGTCATTATTTCGTCCAAATTGAATGACCAACATGAAAATGCGTTAATTTTGCTGCTTAAGCAACATAGAAAAGCAATAGGGTGGACGATTGCTGACATTAGGGGCATAAGTCCTTCTTATTGCATACATAAGACACTGTTAGAGGAAGGACACACACCTAGAATAGAACATCAACGTAGGTTGAACCCCTCCATGAAGGAGGTAGTTAAAAAAAAATTATTAAGTGGTTAGATGCAGGTGTGATCTTCCCAATATCTAATAGTCAGTGGGTCAGTCCTATCCAATGTGTACCAAAAAAGGGTGGTATGACAGTCGTAGTTAATGAAAATAATGAATTAATACCCACTCGAACCGTTACGGGATGGAGAGTGTGTAAGGACTACCGAAAACTCAATAAAGAAACAAAAAAAGACCATTTCCCCTTACCTTTTATCCACCAAATGCTAGATAGATTAGCTGGCCAAGCCTTCTATTGCTTTTTAGATGGCTACTCAGGGTACAATCAAATCACCATAGACCCTAAGGACCAAGAGAAGACAACATTTACATGTCCATTTGGTACGTTTGCTTTTCGCAGAATGCCATTCGACCTATGCAATGCACCAGCAACGTTCCAACGATGTATGTTGGCAATCTTCTTTGATCTAGATGAGTCCATAGTAGAAATATTCATGGACGATTTTCCAATGTTTGGTGACTCCTTTAACCATTGTTTAGCCAATCTAGGACAAGTTCTCACTAGGTGTGAGGAGATCAATCTAGTTTTCAATTGGGAAAAATGCCACTTCATGGTGGAAGAAGGCATAGTACTAGGACATAGAGTGTCCAAAGTAGGAATAGAGGTCGATAGGGCCAAAATAGAAGTCATAGAGAAGTTAGTTGAACCTAAGAATATAAAAGTCATAAGAAGTTTCTTAGGACACGCGGGGTTCTATAGAAGATTCATAAAAAACTTTTCAAAAATCTCCAAACCCCTCTGTGAGCTGCTAGAGCTAAATAAAACTTTTATCTTTTCAACGGAATGTTTGTTAGCTTGGACTAAGCTTAAAACTGCCCTAGTAGAAGCTCCAATCATAATCGGTCCAAATTGGGATATGCCTTTTGAATTGATGTGTGATGCAAGTGATTATGCAATTGGAGCCATGCTTGGCCAGAAGAGAGATAAATTAACACACCCTATTTATTATGCAAGTAAAACATTAAATGAAGCTCAATGTAACTACACTACTACTGGAAAGGAAATGTTGTTCGTAGTGTTTGCATGTGAGAAATTCAGAGCCTATATTGTAGGAAACAAAACAATTGTATACACTGATCATTCTGCAATAAAGTACTTAATGAGAAAGGTTGATGCCAAGCCTCGGCTAATTAGATGCGTGCTACTCTTGCAGGAGTTTGATTTGGAAATACGAGACAAAAAGGGATGTGAAAACGTGGTTGTTGACCACTTATCAAGATTGCAGAGTCATTGCGAATCTATTGCGAAGCCCGCAATGATGGATTCTTTTATTGATGAACATGTTTTTGTTTTAGTACATTGTAATGATAATGTTGAACCATGGTTTGCTGACATTGCGAATTTTCTTGCCTCACAGGTGTTACCTGAATTCAATAAAGGGCAAGACAAGAAGAAGTTCTTGAACGAGGCTAGAAAGTACATTCGGGATGATCCAACCCTCTACAAGTGTTGTGCGGACGGATTGCTAAGGAAATGTGTGTCAGCTGCTGAAGCATGATCCATCCTGCAACATTGCCATACTGCCCCGTATGGAGGGCACTTTGGTGGTCAAAGGACTGCTGCGAAGGTATTTCAGAATGGCTATTTTTGGCCAACAATCTTCAAGGACGCACATGACTACGCACACAATTGCAATGAATGCCAACGTACAGGTAACCTCAGTAGGAAGGATGAGATGCCTCTGACATACATCTTAGAGTTAGAACTCTTTGACGTATGGGGTATTGACTTCATGGTTCCATTCCCACCATCTGCCGGTAATCTATATATTTTAGTAGCTGTAGACTATGTCTCAAAATGGGTTGAGGCAATTGCATGTCCTTTGAATGATGCTAAAACTGTTATTAAATTTCTTAATAGACATATTTTCACACGCTTTGGCACTCCTCGTGCCATCATAAGTGATGAGGGAACACATTTCATAAACAAATCTATGAAGAAGGTATTAGCTAAGTATAATGTTAAGCATAGGGTGGTGTTACGTCTCCAAAAGTGATCTTTTTAGGACTTATTTATCTTAGAAAGAGGTGCACTCTTAGGTGTTTTTGAGAGGATTTAGCTTAAACCTATGCTTATATATGAGAATTAGAAGAAGGTAGCTAAATTAGGACTTGTGTGCAAAAGGAAAGAAAAGGATTGAAAACCGAAGTAAAAGAGTGAAAAATATGCATTGCGGCAGCATTGCGGAAACATTGCTAAAACAACAATGTTTTAAGTGAAATCCGTAAGTTGGCTGATCTTTTTCTTTTATATTCCGTTATTTCAGGGATTCTTTCTTTCTCCTCCATCCATTTTGAAGTACGACGTTGAGGATGGATGGTTCTCCTTGGCCCAAACGCACCTGCAGATTACTATAAAAGGGGGTCAAAGTAGAGGGTTTGATCATCATCCGAAAGCGTAGAAGTCTTCTCGCAGCTCCATCTTTTCTCCTGTTTTTCTTTGCCGTTTGTTGGTTTGCGAGGTTTAGCTGTTGGAGTTGACAATCTGATAGGAAGGAGAGAAGATTCATCTTCTCTCCCGATTGGATTCATCCAAGCAAGGCTGATCTTTCTCATCCTTCAGCCGAGGCAGTTGCGACGAGGCGTTCAAGCTCAATTACCTGCTTTCTGTCTTTTATTTCTAATTTCCAGCTCTGTTTAGTTGTTGTTTCTTTTCTAGTGGCTAGTTCATTTCATTTCGTTGCTTTCTGTCTTTATGTTATTTACTTTAAGCTTCCCTTTGTTCATTCAAACAATCAAGTAATCAAAGCACAATTCTTCATTTCACAGTTTCCTCTCTTTGCTGCTATTGTTTTTTCTTGGTTGTTTGTCTTTAAATTTCTTCTAAGCATGTCTACTTCATCTCTTACTTCTGTCCTGTCTATATCCATGAGTAGCTAAGTCACATAGGGGCATGCTAATGACAATACTATAGGCTAAAAAACGTGAACCAAGCATGTAGGATAGCTCTCGAAGCATTGATTGTATGTAAGCTTCATCCCACGGGCAATTTCGATTGGCCATCCATTTTGTCCAAAGAACTCCTAACCTCTGGAAGGAGTAAGAGTTCAGAGTCATACACTCATGCTAGCCTTTCAAGGTAGCCAGAAAACGACCTAGGAATAGGCGTTTTCCTAGTACAAACCATAACTTTTTTCTTTAACAAGATGCTTAAGACCTTACTTGGACATGAGTAAACTAAAGAATCTAATGCATGAAATCGGAAGATACATGAGATTGAGTGAGTTTGATGCATAGTGAGTTGATCCAATGCTTGAGAATCGTGAGAAAATGCCTATAGAGGAGTCGTTAGTAGCCCTTGTTTCTCCATTTTACACACTTTCGCTGTTAGTAAAATTGCGGTAGAATTGCTGTTTCCGCAATTCTGCTAAGTTTAGAATTCTGTTTAGCTAATTTCCTCTTCGTTTATTAATCTCTTCTCTTTTCATTTGAGTTTATCTTTGACTTGCACTTGTTTATGTTGCTACCCTTTACATATTCCTTAGAAATTAGACAACTTAAAACCAATTCTACCTCCTCAAATCCACCCATTCTTTCTTAACAATACACTTCACGAGTAGCTCATAATAAATCTCTGTGGGAAAACGAATGAAAAAATACTTACTACTTGCTATAAGATCATGTATGCTTGCATGTTCTGAGTGCTCTCTCTCTCTTATTGCTTATTTATTTTAACACATTGAGCACGCAACAAGTTTTTGGCGCCGCTGCCGGGGATTTATTTTAGTGAAAACGAAGTTTGTTAAGTTTGAAACACCAAGTTTATTGTCTTTTGTAGCTGATCTATTTTCATTTCTTTTGCAGGTACCATTGGGGTAGTTTATGAATGAGCCTTCAAGTAGTGATCTAGAGTTCAACCCTGAGCCTGAGAGATTATTTAAGGCTAGAAATAGAGCCAAGAAACGTCTATTTAAACAACCCCCTTTACCTCAAATAATTGCTGAAACCGCAGAGTCTCCGCAATCCTCTCAAGAAGAAATGGATAGATTAGTTCCCAATCCGGTGCCTGTCACTCGCAATCCCATCGAAATAGCGAATGATAAGGATAGCGCCATACTCTCTTACCTAGTACCTATGCCTGGGGAGCTGAACCCCAGCATAATCCGCCCTGAAATCACGGCCAACTCATTCGAGTTAAAGCCAGTGATGTTCCAAATGTTGTCCATTGTGGGACAATTCTTTGGAGTGGAAAATGAGGATCCCCACAACCATCTTAGAAACTTCCTAGGAGTCAGTGATACATTCATCATCCCTGGAGTTTCCCAAGAAGCCTTGAGGCTCTACCTCTTCCCTTACTCTTTGAGGGACAAAGCAAAGACGTGGTTAAACTCATTACCCTCTGGATCAGTCCTCAATTGGACAGACTTAGCAGAAAAATTCCTAGTCAAATACTTCCCACCTGATAGGAATTCTACCTTTCGTGATGATATAATCAAGTTCAAACAAGCTGAGAATGAGTCTCTTCACGAAGCTTGGACAAGGTTCAAGGACCTTCTTCTTAAATGTCCACACCATGGCATCCCATGGTGTATCCAAATAGAGGTCTTTTTCAAAGGATGCAACCCCAGCACTAGACAAGTGCTAAATTCATCTGCTGGTGGTTCCATGTTGTCCAAGAGTTATAACGAAGCCTATGAGATCTTGGAGAAGATCTCAGCATCTCACTGTAGGTGGTTAGATGACCCAGTTGAGCCAACTAGAGCTCAAGACAAGGACGCACTCAATGCCATGAGTAGCCAAATAAGCGCCCTGACCAACCTAGTCAAGCAAATGGCTCAAGCCAATCTCCAAACAAGTGTCAACACCGACACAGCCATGTCAATGGGCACCCAACCAAGTCAAGGTGAGACACTTATCTGTGGATTCTGTGGGGAAGGGCACCTGTATGAATATTGCCCTGGGAATCCAGCCTCAGTCTGCTATGTTGGAAGCCAGCAGCAGCCTAGGAACAACCCCTATTCCAACACTTACAACCCTGGTTGGAGGAACCACCCAAACCTTTCATGGGGTGGTGTTGCGTGCTCAATGTGTTAAAATAAATAAGCAATAAGGTAGAGAGAGCACTCAGAACATGCAAGCATACATGGTCTTATAGCAAGTAGTAAGTATATTTCATTCGTTTTCCCACAGAGATTTATTATAAGTTATTCATGAAGTGTAAAGTTAAGAAAGAAGGGGTGGATTTGATGGGGTAGATTTGGTTTTTAATTATCTATTTCCTACTGAATACGAAGAGGGTAGCAACATAAACAAGTGCAAGTCAAAGCTAAACTCAAATGAGAAGAGACGAGATTAATAAATGAAGACAAAAACAGCTAGACAGAATTGTAACTTAGCAGAATTGCGGAAACAGCAATTTTACCGCAATTGTAGTGACAGCGAAAGTGTGTAAAATGATGAGTTAAGGGCTACTAACGACTATCCTATAGGCTTTTTCTCACGATTCTCAAGCATTGGATCAACTCTCTAAGCATCAAACTATCTCATTCTCATGTATCTTCCGATTTCATGCATCAGATTCTTTAGTTTACTCATGTCCAAGTAAGGTCTTAAGCATCTTGTTAAGGCAGAAAAATATGGTTTGTACTAGGGAAACGCCTATTCCTAGGTCGTTTCCTGGTTACCTTGAAAGGCTAGCATGATAGTATGACTCTGAACTCTTACTCCTTCCAGAGGTTAGGAGTTCTTTGGACAAAATGGATGGCCAATCGAAATTGCCCGTGGGATGAAGCTTACATACAATCAATGCTTCGAGAGCTATCCTACATGCTTGGTTCACGTTTTTTAGCCTATAGTGTTGTCATTAGCATGCCCCTATGTGACTTAGTTACTCATGGATATAAGGTAAACAAAATAAGAGATGAAACAGACATGCTTAGGAGGAATTTAAAGACAAAACAGTAAGGCAAAGCAGTAGATTGCAAAGGCAAGAAACTGTGAAATGAAGAATTGAGATTTGATTACTTGATTGTTTGACTCAACAAATGAAAGCTTTAAAGTAAATAACAGCAAGACAAAACACAACTAAATAGTCTAATCTAGCTACTAGAAAAGAAACAGCAACAAGACAAAGCTGGAAAATGGAAATGAAGAGCAGAAAGCAGTAAAACAAGCTTGAACGTCTCGTCGCAACCGCCTCGAATGAAGGATGAGAAAGGTCAGCCTTGCTTGGATGAATCCAATCGGGAGATAAGAAGAATCTCCTCTCCTTCCTATCAGATTATCGATTCCAACAGCTGAGCTTCGCAAACCAGCAGACGGCAAAGGAAAACAGGAGAAAAGATGGACTGCGAGAAGACTTCTACGCTTTCGGATGATGTTTGAACCCTCGACTTTGACCCCTATTTATAGTAATCTGCAGGTGCATTTGGGCCAAGGAGAACCATCAATCTTCAACGTCGTACTTCAGAATGGATGGAGGAGAAAGAACGAATCCCTGAAATAACGGAAATTAACAGAAAAGATCAGTCAACTTACGGTTTTCACTTGAAACATTGCGGTGTCCGCAATGTTTTCGCAATGCTGTCTCAATGCAGTTTTTTCATTCTTTTCCTTCGGTTTTCAACCCTTTCCTTTCCTATTGTACATAAGTCCTAATTTAGCTACCTTCTTCTAATTCTCATATTTAAGCATAGGTTTAGGCTAAATGCTATCAAAAACACCTAAGAGTGAACATCTTTCTAAGCTAATTAAGTCCTAAAAAGGTCACTTTTGGAGACGTAACACACCCCCAAACTTAAGGTTTTGCTTGTCCTCGAGCAATCTAAGGACTTTCCTAGGCTGCTGTTTCTTCTTCTTTAACCACTTACTGACTCCCCTATATTCTCATCTATAGCAGTGCTGTCCTGTGACACACTTCTAAGCTTAAAACTACCCTCTCATCTAGCTTCTTCTGATTTCGCATGCCTAAAACTCCTACTGCTTTTATTAACTCCCTACAACTGATCTACATGTTTTTATCATATCATGCCACTATCCCTAAGGTTTCAAATTCTACCTAGCTTTACCCCAGACTCAGTACATGCTTCTAGTTTATATTTATGAGCTACCTAGGATTCCTTAGAGTCATGCCAGTCTTAGTATTAATGGTAACAGTAGTACTTTTAAAGAACAACCTAAACCCTGGCATCACTACATTGGATATACACTCATCTCCCTAAACAACCCTACAAGCTACAACTTTGTGCTTAGCTAATTGAGGATCAGAGTTCTTTTTAAATAGGACATCTAAGCCACAAAGTTGCAACTCCTAGGTATACATTCTTCCTCCCTACTTTTTCCTTTTTTCCTTTCTCAGGTGGAGCCTTTCCTTTGGTTGCCTTTTGATGCAATGCCACTTGTGGGTTACACACTTGGCACTGATTACTCAGCAACCTAAGAGAGACTCCCCTCCTTATTCTATTTTTCATTTTCATTTTTTTTTTCAGTTCATTATTTTTGTCAAGGAGAAGAAGAATGCTTATGTTTTAAGGGAGAGAGGAATGTTCCTAGGCCTAGGGTGGCCTCCCCCAAACTTCAACTACTCATTGTCCCCAATGAGTGTCTGAGGTGGCACACCCCCAAACTATCTAGAAGCATCTAGTCTAAGGTAAAACAAAGAGAATCTAAAAGCCCTAGGCATAGACAGAACATTCTAAAAGAAAATATCACAGCAGCAGGAATTTGAAAAACAGACAGGCAAGGACTTACAGCTATGCATGCTGAGCTATTTAGAGGTTAATTTAAACTATCAAAGGGTGTCCTATGACACTCATCCAGCATGCATTTAGATAAGCTATATAAGGTAGTCATGATAGCAGCAAAAGATAGAATTTAAACAGATCACAGCCTAGCTAAGCAGACAGTCCAAAACATGCTTTCAGTAATAAAAATTGCGGGTACCGCAATTATTTCGCAATCAAGTCAGGGCAGATATATCAGTTACTAAGGCCCCTAAGAATGCTTTATCCAGTCGTTCAAGCTCAACAAAAAGAAACCTAAACTATCCTACCTAATCAGCTAGCAGCAGGCTATACTAAGCAATTTAAAAACATAAAACTAAGCAACTAAAACAGATCAAAATTGTACTAAAAACAGCATAATTCACATGGTCTATCAGAAAGCAGATTTTGTTTTTTTTTCTAAGGGAACAGCAGCACTCCCTTCAGTGCAATTCAAACCAGCACTCAAATGTCTTCATCCTCATCAGGTTGTCGTGGTCGTGGAGGCACCCATGGCTGCAGGAGATTCGTGGGGAAGTCAGGGAAGGTGCACCCAAGTTGGTCTGCAACCTCCTTGTCCCGTGCCTGCGCGTAAGTGGCCCATTGAGCCATCCTCTTCTGCATATCCATCAGGCACGCCATGGACAGCGACTGATCAGCAGCCAATCTATCCAACTCGAATTCCATGTTCCCCTTCCTCTTCAGCCTTAAACCAGCAGGTAGCTCCAAGTGGCCCGTGTAGGCCATCTGCTGCTCCATCCGCTCAATGGGAACTCCTGCAAGCAAACAGAGTTTAGTTATGGTATTAGGGAAAAACAATGGTCCCTTACCTTTCTTGGCGCACTCAGCAATGGCGGCTGACATGATTTCACCTACGTTGACCGTGAGACCTCGCATGATGGCATAGACCAGCAGCGATCTGCTCTGGTTTATGGTGGTCTCATGAGTCACGGGGGACAGCTTCCTCCTTACAAATGCAAACCATACAGCCGCCTTAGCTGTGAGGTTGGCACTCATGAGAGTGTGCTTCCCATTTCGTGACACGGTCCAGGATGCTTCAGGCTGGCCAATGGTCCGAATGGCCTCCTCCAGGACTGCCTCAGTAGGCTCATCAACGATCCTCGCATAGTCAGTATGTTTTTGGCCCTTGAGGCCATAGGCTTCGTTGATGGCTTTTGCTGAGTAGTCCACTTCTACTCCCCTAACCACAGACAGCCCCTCCTCAGAGTTTCGCAGGTTGGCGTAGAAGTCGTATACCATACTCGTGTAAGCCGGATTGGGTGGCCTGCACAACTCCTCCCAGCTGTGATTCACAATGCCTGTGCGCAAGAATTGCGGCAGGTCAGCAGGTCTGTCGAGGAAGCCTTTCTCATGCAGCAACTCCCTCTTTCTCAGCTCAATACCCCTAGACTCAGCGTCAGAGGACACATACCTCACTGACTGAGGCTCATCTTCAGGGTAAAGCTTGGTCTTCCCTTTGTCTGCTGGTTTGGCTGACTCCGCAGCCTCAACCTTGAGTCTCTTGAGCGATGGCTCAGTGCTATCCTTTTCTGATGAAGGCGCCCTCTTGGCCTTCTTCTTTTTCAGCTTCTTGGACCGCTTGGCCTTGAGAATCTTGGCCTTCTTCTTCTTCTTGAGCTTTGCCTCGATGGTGATCTGCTGGAGGCACGCCCCCAGCGTCTCTTCCATGGAATCATCCTTCTGCGCAGGACTGTCAGGATTGGCTTCCCTCAACGGAGAGAAAACCTCGTCTTCCTCACCTTCCCCACTGCCCTGCGTTGATTCTTGGTACTCCCCATATGGGAATTCAGGGTCAGGCCGTGGGGAAGTGTGCGACGGTGTGGTTCCTTGCTCTGCTGTAGGTGTCTGCGCAGAACTCTGTGGTGAAGACGGCTGCTCAGGGCTCTGCGCTGGCGGTGATGAGGAGAGCTCAGGGCTCTGCGCTGGTGGGGCTGGTGAAAGGCTGCGCTCGGCTGACTCGGGGGATGGCTGGCTTTGTTCTTGACTCTCCACAGAGGGAGTCTTTTCCTTGATTTCTTCCTCGGCCACCGCCATACTCCATCGTCGCTTCTTGGGTGTGCCTGCTGGTTCAGAAGGTCCAGCAGGTATCTCCGTAACTACCTTCCACTTCTTCTTGCGGACAGGCAGTTTCGGCAGGCGTTCGGTACGCGCAGCCTCAGCATCAGCCAAGGCAAGCAGTGCTTCTCTCGCAGCCGTTTCAGCGTCATCGGCCCTTTTCTTGGACGCAGATCGTTCGGCCCTTGTTAGCACCATTGTTGAATCTTGGAGATTTGGAGAGAAGAATCACAGATGAAGAGAATCGAAGCTTTCTTGGAGTTCAGAGAATGGGAGAATCGTATAGATCAACGCGCCTTCTAACGGATATAAAGGAAACGGATAAATCCCAACGGCTATATTTTTGCGGATCCTGCAAATCCAGCGCAATTTTAGTGACCGTTGGAGATTTTTTTCCATCTAAATGTCAATCTTTGCTCATCCGTATCTTTTATTTGGCCCAATATTTTCTTGATTTTTAATGCTGGATTTACTCTCCTTGATTCCCTCTATTGATTCCCTACAAAAAGAAATAAAATCAACATCAAATTCGTAATTAAAATCATACAACAAAACACACAAACAATAACCGGAAAATCGCAAAAAATAAACTAAGGCATGAGCCTCATATTGACGAGCACAGTAATCACTCGTCCTCTCTCGTTCTTAATTTCACGCTTCAGTCAAGAGGAAGGCCGAGAGAGTCTTCACATCTCCTTCCTCATAGTAGTGCTTCAACCTTGCACCATTAACCATGAATGGTTGACCTTGCTGCAAGTTCTTTATCTCGATGGCACCATGAACAAACACATTAGTAATCATGAAAGGACCTGACCATCTGGACTTTAGTTTGCCTGGAAACAACCTCAATCGTGAGTTAAATAATAAAACAAGTTGGCCTTTCTTAAAGTCCTTGATCCTAAGTCTACTATCGTGCCAAATCTTGGTCTTTTCCTTATACATTTTGGCATTTTCATAAGACATATGTCTAAGCTCATCAAGCTCATGTAATTGCAAGGACCGCAACGTTCCCGCATCGGTCACGCAATAATTCAACTCTTTTAGTGCCCAAAATGCCTTGATTTCTAACTCAAATGGAAGATGACAAGCTTTACCATATACAAGTCTGTAAGGAGACATACCTAGGGGTGTCTTATATGCAGTTCTATATGCCCAAAGTGCATCCTCGAGTTTAAATGACCAGTCCTTTCTATTAGGTTTAACCACTTTTTCTAGGATGTTCTTAATCTCTCTATTTGAAATTTCAGCCTGACCATTCGAGTGTGGGTGATAGGGAGTGGCTACTCTATGTCTAATGTTATACTTAGCCAACACTCTCTCCATAGCCTTATTAATGAAGTGTGTCCCCTCATCACTAATGATAGCACGAGGTGTCCCAAACCTAGTAAAAATGTGCCTATGCAAGAATTTTATGACTGTTTTAGCATCATTATTAGGACATGCTATGGCCTCTACCCACTTGGATACGTAATCTACTGCCACCAAAATGTAAAGGTTACCTGAGGATGGAGGAAATGGTCCCATGAAGTCAATGCCCCATACATCAAAGAGCTCTAACTCTAAGATGTAGGTGAGAGGCATCTCATCCTTGCGACTGAGGTTACCTGTTCTTTGGCATTCATCACAGCTGTGGGCATAGTTGTGGGCATCCTTGAAGATCGTTGGCCAATAATAGCCACTCTGAAATACCTTTGCAGCCGTTCTTTGACCACCAAAGTGTCCACCATAAGGAGCTGTGTGACAGTGCTGCAGCACAGACTTCGCCTCAGCAGCTGAAACACACTTCCTTAGCAAGCCGTCAGCACATGTCTTGTAAAGTGTGGGATCATCCCATATGAATTTCCTTGCTTCATGAAGGAACCTCTTCTTCTCTTGTCCTCCCTTGAAAACTGGTAACACCTGGGATGCAAAGAAGTTAGCAATGTCAGCAAACCAAGGTTCCTCATCGTTATCACGATGAGTCAATACAAAGACATGTTCATCAATAAAAGCATCAGAAATTGCGGGTTCCGCAATTTTTTCGCAATTGTGCTGCAATCGAGACAGGTGATCCGCAACCACATTTTCACATCCTTTCTTGTCTCGAATGTCCAAATCAAATTCCTGCAGCAATAACACCCACCTAATCAACCTAGGCTTAGCATCAGCCTTCCTCATGAGATACTTCAAGGCAGAATGGTCAGTGTACACAATTGTCCTAGTGCCTACAATATAGTTTCTAAATTTCTCACAAGCAAACACTACAGCAAGCATCTCTTTTTCAGTAGTTGTATAATTACATTGAGCCTCATTCAGGGTTTTACTAGCATAGTATACAGGGTGTGTTAGCTTGTCAATCTTCTGTCCTAACATAACCCCTACAGCATAGTCACTAGCATCACATAACATCTCAAATTGGAGATCCCAATCTGGTCCTACTATAATAGGTGCCGTGACTAGTGCTTCCTTAAGGGTTTTCCAAGCTACTAAACATTCCTTAGAGAAGATGAATGGCCTATTTAGCTCTAGAAGCTCACACAGAGGCTTGGCTATCTTAGAAAAGTCCTTCATGAACCTTCTGTAGAAGCCAGCATGTCCTAAGAAACTTCTAATGGCCTTGACATTCTGAGGCTCTACCAACTTCTCTATGATTTCTATCTTAGCCCTGTCAACTTCTAAACCTGCCCTTGACACTCTATGACCTAAGACAATCCCCTCATCTACCATGAAGTGACACTTCTCCCAATTAAGGACTAAGTTAGTCTCTTCACATCTAGCCAGGACTTGTCCTAAATTCTCTAGACAGTTGGTAAAGGAATCCCCAAAGACTGAGAAATCATCCATGAATATCTCTATCATGGACTCATCCAAATCAGAGAAGATTGCCAACATGCACCTTTGGAAAGTTGTCGGTGCATTGCATAAGCCAAAAGGCATTCTGCGAAAGGCAAAAGTTCCAAAAGGGCAAGTGAAGGTGGTCTTCTCTTGATCCTTAGGGTCTATAGTGATCTGGTTATAACCTGAATAACCGTCTAAGAAACAGTAGTAGGCTCTACCAGCTATTCTGTCTAACATTTGGTCAATAAATGGTAGAGGGAAATGGTCTTTTTTGGTCTCTTTATTTAGCTTCCTATAATCCATACATACTCTCCACCCTGTGACAGTCCTAGTTGGAATCAGTTCATTGTTCTCATTGACTACCACAGTCATCCCACCCTTTTTAGGTACACATTGTATAGGGCTCACCCACTGACTACTAGCTATGGGGAAGATCACACCAGCATCTAACCATTTTATTATTTCTTTCTTAACTACCTCTTTCATAGAGGGATTCAGCCTACGTTGATGATCTACTCTAGGTGTGTGCTCTTCCTCTAGTATAATCTTATGCATGCAATAAGAAGGGCTAATGCCTCTAATATCAGCAATAGTCCATGCAATATCCTTCCTATGTTGCTTAAGTAGTAATATTAATTCAACCTCATGCTGTTCACTTAGCTTAGAAGAAATAATTACAGGCAAAGTCTCAGTATTCCCTAAATATGCATACTTGAGGTGAGTGGGGAGAGGTTTTAATTCTAATACAGGTGGATGCTCAATGGATGGCTTTAAAGGATTTAAGGCTCTATCAGTTAAGTCAATATTCAGACAAACATGCTGAGGGTTATTTACAGATATGTCCATTATCTCATCTATGTTTAAGTCAGTTAATTCTAATCCTACATATTCATTAGCATGCTTGGTTAATAATACATGCTCCAATTGTTCTTCCATCAAAGAATCTACAACGTCCATGCTAACACAGGATTCAAGGTCAGAGGGGTACCTTAAAGCTTTATACACACTAAATTTCACCTCTTCATCATGAACCCTCATAGTGAGCTCACCTTTTTGGACGTCGATCAGGGCCCTACCTGTGGCAAGAAACGGTCTGCCTAATAGGATGGGGACCTCCTTGTCTGCTTCATAATCCAGGATAATGAAATCTGCAAGGAAAATAAATTTGTCAACTTTCACTAGAATATCCTCAATCTTACCTTCAGGGTATGCGATGGATCTGTCTGCTAGTTGTAAAGTGACAGTGGTTGGCCGTGCTTCTCCTATTCCCAACTGGCGGAATAGTGATAAGGGCATGAGGTTTATGCTGGCGCCCAGGTCACAAAGCGCTCTGCCCACGTGCTTGCCTCCTAGCTCTACAGGTAAGGTGAAGGAACCAGGATCCTTCTCCTTCTTGGGTAGCTTGTTTTGGAGTATGGCACTGCACTCCTCAGTGAGGTTTACTGTTTCAAACTCACCAATTATTTTTTTGTTAGTAATGATATCTTTCAAAAACTTTACATAGGAAGGCATAGACTGTAAAACTTCTACAAAAGGAATGTTGACATGCACTTGCTTAAGAATTTCTAAGAATTTATTAAAGTGCACTTCCTGTTCCTGCTTCTTCTTAAGCCTTCGAGGATATGGAGGTGGTGGCACATATGCAGGCAGGTCAGGTCGCCTTAGGATTGGTGGAGGCCTTGGAATTTCTTCTATCTCCTCAATAATCGGCTTCAGCCTGGCTCCTGATGTGCTTGTTGATGGTGGACCTTGGTTTGGCAGAGACTCCAGTGGAGCACTAGACTCAGTGTTCTCTACTCTCTTTGGTGTGTCTTTGGTGTTGCTTACCAATGGTCTACCACTTCTAAGTTCAATTGCTTGAACTTGTTCTTTACCATCTCTCCTTGGCACTTCAGTGTCAGCAGGGAGTCTACCTTGGGGCCTACTCTTGAGTTCATTGGCTAATTGGCCTATTTGGTTCTCTAGGCTCCTAAGAGTGGCTTGCTGACTTTGCAAAGTAGCATCATTTTTGGCTATGTATTCCTTGAGTAAGTTTTCTACAGAAGATCCTACAGGTTGGCTGTAAGGTTTCTGATACATGGATTGGTTATGTTGGGGAGTGAAACCAGGTGTTCCATTCGGTCTAGGTTGGTTAGGATTGTGGTTAGTATTCTGTTGGCCACCCCATGACAGGTTTGGGTGGTTCCTCCAACCAGGGTTGTAAGTATTGGAATAGGGGTTGTTCCTAGGCTGCTGCTGACTTCCAATATAGCAGACTGAGGCTGGATTCCCAGGGCAGTATTCATACAGGTGCCCTTCCCCACAGAATCCACATACAAGTGTCTCACCTTGACTTGGTTGGTTGCCCATTGACATGGCTGTGGCGGTGTTGACACTTGTTTGGAGATTGGCTTGAGCCATTTGCTTAACTAGGTTGGTCAGGGCATTTATTTGGCTGCTCATTGCACTTAGAGCATCCTTGTCTTGAGCTCTAGTTGGCTCAACTGGATCATCTGACCACCTACAGTGAGATGCTGAGATCTTCTCCAAGATCTCATAGGCCTCGTTGTAACTCTTGGACATTATGGAGCCTCCAGCGGATGAATTTAAGACTTGTCTAGTGCTGGGATTGCATTTAACTATGTCATCACGAAAGGTAGAATTCCTATCAGGTGGGAAGTATTTGACTAGGAATTTTTCTGCTAAGTCTGTCCAGTTGCAGACAGATCCAGAAGGTAATGAGTTCAACCATGTTTTGGCTTTGTCCCTCAAAGAGTAAGGGAACAAGTATAGCCTCAAAGCTTCTTGGAAAACTCCAGGGATGATGAAGGTATCACTGACTCCTAAGAAGTTCCTAAGATGGTTGTGGGGGTCCTCATTTTCCACTCCAAAGAATTGTCCCACAGTGGACAACATTTGGAACATCACTGGCTTTAACTCGAATGAGTGGGCAGTGATTTCAGGACGGATTATGCTGGGGTTCAGCTCCCCATGCATAGGTACTAAATATGAGAGGATGGCACTATTCTTGTCATTCGCTATTTCGATGGGATTGCGAATGACAGGTACCTGATTTGGAACTATCTCTTCCATTTCTTCTTGAGACAATTGCGGAGGAATTGCGGTTCCCGCAATTACTTGAGGTATAGAGGGTTGGTTAAAGAGACGTTTCTTGGCTCTATTTCTGGCCCTAAGTAATCTCTCAGGCTCAGGATTGAACTCTAGATCACTACTTGAAGGCTCACTCATAAACTAACCCAATAGTACCTGCAAAAGAAATGAAACAGATCAGCTTCAATAGGCAATAAACTTGGTATTTCAAACTTAACAAACTTCGTTTTCACTTAAATAAATCCCCGGCAGCGGCGCCAAAAACTTGTTGCGTGCTCAATGTGTTAAAATAAATAAGCAATAAGATAGAGAGAGCACTCAGAACATGCAAGCATACATGGTCTTATAGCAAGTAGTAAGTATATTTCATTCGTTTTCCCACAGAGATTTATTATAAGCTATTCATGAAGTGTAAAGTTAAGAAAGAAGGGGTGGATTTGATGGGGTAGAATTGGTTTTTAATTATCTATTTCCTACTGAATACGAAGAGGGTAGCAACATAAACAAGTGCAAGCCAAAGCTAAACTCAAATGAGAAGAGACGAGATTAATAAATGAAGACAAAAACAGCTAGACAGAATTGTAACTTAGCAGAATTGCGGAAACAGCAATTTTACCGCAATTGTAGTGACAGCGAAACTGTGTAAAATGATGAGTTAAGGGCTACTAACGACTATCCTATAGGCTTTTTCTCACGATTCTCAAGCATTGGATCAACTCTCTAAGCATCAAACTATCTCATTCTCATGTATCTTCCGATTTCATGCATCAGATTCTTTAGTTTACTCATGTCCAAGTAAGGTCTTAAGCATCTTGTTAAGGCAGAAAAATATGGTTTGTACTAGGGAAACGCCTATTCCTAGGTCGTTTCCTGGTTACCTTGAAAGGCTAGCATGATAGTATGACTCTGAACTCTTACTCCTTCCAGAGGTTAGGAGTTCTTTGGACAAAATGGATGGCCAATCGAAATTGCCCGTGGGATGAAGCTTACATACAATCAATGCTTCGAGAGCTATCCTACATGCTTGGTTCACGTTTTTTAGCCTATAGTGTTGTCATTAGCATGCCCCTATGTGACTTAGTTACTCATGGATATAAGGTAAACAGAAATAAGAGATGAAACAGACATGCTTAGGAGGAATTTAAAGACAAAACAGTAAGGCAAAGCAGTAGATTGCAAAGGCAAGAAACTGTGAAATGAAGAATTGAGATTTGATTACTTGATTGTTTGACTCAACAAATGAAAGCTTTAAAGTAAATAACAGCAAGACAGAACACAACGAAATAGTCTAATCTAGCTACTAGAAAAGAAACAGCAACAAGACAAAGCTGGAAAATGGAAATGAACAGCAGAAAGCAGTAAAACAAGCTTGAATGTCTCGTCGCAACCGCCTCGAATGAAGGATGAGAAAGGTCAGCCTTGCTTGGATGAATCCAATCGGGAGAGAAGAAGAATCTCCTCTCCTTCCTATCAGATTATCGATTCCAACAGCTGAGCTTCGCAAACCAGCTGACGGCAAAGGAAAACAGGAGAAAAGATGGACTGCGAGAAGACTTCTACGCTTTCGGATGATGTTTGAACCCTCGACTTTGACCCCTATTTATAGTAATCTGCAGGTGCATTTGGGCCAAGGAGAACCATCAATCTTCAACGTCGTACTTCAGAATGGATGGAGGAGAAAGAACGAATCCCTGAAATAACGGAAATTAACAGAAAAAGATCAGTCAACTTACGGTTTTCACTTGAAACATTGCGGTGTCCGCAATGTTTTCGCAATGCTGTCTCAATGCAGTTTTTTCATTCCTTTCCTTCGGTTTTCAACCCTTTCCTTTCCTATTGTACATAAGTCCTAATTTAGCTACCTTCTTCTAATTCTCATATTTAAGCATAGGTTTAGGCTAAATGCTATCAAAAACACCTAAGAGTGAACATCTTTCTAAGCTAATTAAGTCCTAAAAAGGTCACTTTTGGAGACGTAACAGGTGGCCAACAGAATGCTAACCAAACTCCTAACCAGCCAAGACCGAGTGGAACACCTGGTTTCACTCCCCAACATAACCAATCAATGTACCAAAAACCATACAACCAACCTGTAGGATCCTCTGTACATAGCCAAGAATGATGCCACTCTACAGAGTCAGCAAGCTACTCTTAGGAGCCTAGGGAACCAAATAGGGCAACTAGCCAATGAACTCAAAAGTAGGCCCCAAGGTAGACTTCCTGCTGACACTGAAGTGCCAAGGAGAGATGGTAAAGAGCAAGTTCAAGCAATTGAACTCAGAAGTGGGAGACCATTGGTGAGCAACACAAAAGAAACACAAAAGAGAGTAGAGAACACTAAGTCTAGTGCTCCACTGGAGTCTCTGCCAAACCAAGGTCAACCATCACCAAGCACATCAGGACCAAGGCTGGAGCCAATCATAGAAGAGATAGAAGAGATTCCAAGGCCTCCACCTATCCTGAGGCGACCTGAAGTGCCTGCATATGTGCCACCACCTCCATTTCCTCGAAGGCTAAAGAAAAAACAAGAACAGGAAGTGCACTTTAACAAATTTTTAGAAATTCTTAAGCAAGTACATGTTAATATTCCTTTTGTAGAAGTTTTACAGTCTATGCCCTCTTATGTAAAGTTTTTGAAGGATATTATCACTAACAAGAGAATAATTGGTGAGTTTGAAACAGTAAATCTCACTGAGGAGTGCAGTGCCATACTCCAAAACAAGCTACCCAAGAAGGAGAAGGATCCTGGTTCCTTCACCTTACTAGTAGAGCTAGGAGGCAAGCACGTGGGCAGAGCTCTTTGTGACCTGGGAGCCAGCATAAACCTCATGCCCCTATCACTATTCCGCCAGCTAGGAATAGGAGAAGCACGTCCAACCACTGTCACTTTACAACTTGCAGACAGATCCATAGCCTACCCTGAGGGTAAGATTGAGGATATTCTTGTAAAGGTTGACAAGTTTATTTTCCTTGCAGATTTCATTATCCTGGATTATGAAGCAGACAAGGAGGTCCCCATCCTATTAGGCAGACCTTTTCTAGCCACAGGTAGGGCCCTGATAGATGTCCAAAAAGGTGAGCTCACGATGAGGGTTCATGATGAAGAGGTGAAATTTAGTGTATATAAAGCCTTAAGGTACCCCTCTGACTCTGAATCTTGTGCTAGCATGGACATTGTAGATTCATTAATGGAAGAACAGCTGGAGCATGTATTATTAACTAAGTATGCTAATGAATATGTACAATTAGATTTAACTGATTTGAATGTATCTGAGATAATGGATATACCTGTAGATAAAACACAGCATGTATGTATAAATAAAGACCTGACTAACAGATCCATGAATCCTTTAAAACCATCCATTGAGCATCCACCTGTCTTAGAATTGAAACCTCTACCCACTCACCTCAAGTATGCATATCTAGGAAGTAATGATACTTTGCCTGTGATTATTTTTTCTAAATTAAGTGAAAAGCATGAGGTTGAACTGATTTTATTACTTAAGCAACATAGGAAGGCTATTGCATGGACTATTGCTGATATTAAAGGCATTAGCCCTTCCTATTGCATGCATAAGATTATATTAGAGGAAGAGCATACACCCCGAGTAGATCACCAACGTAGGCTGAATCCCTCTATGAAAGAGGTAGTTAAAAAGGAAATAATAAAATGGTTAGATGCTGGTGTGATCTTCCCTATAGATAGTAGTCAGTGGGTGAGCCCTATACAATGTGTACCTAAGAAGGGGGGGATGACTGTGGTAGTCAATGAGAACAATGAACTGATTCCAACTAGGAATATCACAGGATGGAGAGTTTGCATGGATTATAGGAAACTAAACAAGGAAACCAAAAAAGACCACTTCCCTCTACCATTCATTGACCAAATGTTAGACAGGATAGCTGGTAGAGCCTACTACTGCTTCTTAGACGGTTATTCAGGATATAACCAGATCACTATAGACCCTAAGGACCAGGAAAAGACTACCTTCACTTGCCCTTTTGGAACTTTTGCCTTTCGCAGAATGCCTTTTGGCTTATGCAATGCACCGGCAACATTCCAAAGGTGCATGTTGGCAATCTTCTCTGATTTGGATGAGTCCATGATAGAGATATTCATGGATGATTTCTCAGTCTTTGGGGATTCATTTACAAACTGTCTAGAAAACTTAGGACAAGTCCTGACTAGGTTTGAGGAGACCAACCTAGTCCTAAATTGGGAAAAGTGCCATTTCATGGTGGATGAAGGGATTGTCTTAGGTCATAGAGTGTCTAGAGCAGGTGTGGAGGTCGACAGGGCAAAAATTGAAATAATAGAGAAATTGGTAGAACCTCAAAATGTCAAAGCCATTAGAAGTTTCTTAGGGCATGCTGGTTTCTATAGAAGGTTCATTAAGGACTTTTCTAAGATCTCCAAGCCTTTATGTGAGCTTCTAGAGCTAAACAAACCATTCATTTTCTCTAAAGAATGTTTCCTAGCTTGGAAAACCCTTAAGGAAGCACTAGTCACAGCGCCTATTATAGTAGGGCCTAATTGGGATCTTCCCTTTGATATGTTATGTGATGCCAGTGACTATGTTGTAGGGGTTATGTTAGGCCAAAAGATTGACAAGTTAACACACCCTGTATATTATGCTAGTAAGACACTTAATGAGGCACAATGTAATTACACAACTACTGAGAAGGAGATGCTAGCTGTAGTGTTTGCTTGTGAGAAGTTTAGGAATTACATTGTAGGCACTAGGACAATTGTGTACACTGACCATTCTGCTTTAAAGTACCTTATGAGGAAGGCTGATGCTAAGCCTAGGTTGATTAGATGGGTTTTGCTGCTGCAAGAGTTTGATCTGGACATTAGAGATAAGAAAGGATGTGAAAATGTGGTTGCGGATCATCATTCTCGATTGCAGCATAATTGCGAAAAAATTGCGGAAACCGCAATTTCTGATGCCTTCATTAATGAACATGTCTTTGTATTGACTCATCGTGATAACGATGAGGAACCTTGGTTTGCTGACATTGCTAACTTCCTTGCATCGCAGGTACTACCAACTTTCAAGGGAGGACAAGAGAAGAAGAAGTTCCTTCATGAAGCTAGGAAATTCATATGGGATGATCCCACACTTTACAAGACATGTGCTGATGGTCTGCTCAGGAAGTGTGTGTCAGCTGCTGAGGCGAAGTCTGTGCTGCAGCACTGCCATACAGCACCCTATGGTGGACATTTTTGTGGCCAAAGGACAGCTGCAAAGGTGTTCCAGAGTGGCTACTATTGGCCAACAATCTTCAAGGATGCCCACAACTATGCACACAGCTGTGATGACTGCCAGAGAACAGGTAACCTTAGTCGAAAGGATGAGATGCCTCTCACTTACATCCTAGAGTTGGAGCTCTTTGATGTGTGGGGCATTGACTTCATGGGACCATTTCCCCCATCATCAGGTAACCTTTACATCCTTGTACCAGTAGACTATGTATCTAAGTGGGTAGAGGCCATAGCATGTCCAAATAATGATGCCAAAACAGTCATAAGATTCTTGCATAGACATATTTTTACTAGGTTTGGAACACCTCGTGCAATAATTAGTGATGAAGGGACACATTTCATTAATAGAGCTATGGAGAAAGTGTTGGCTAAATATAATGTTAGACATAGAGTAGCCACCCCTTATCACCCACATTCGAATGGACAAGCTGAAATTTCAAATAGGGAGATTAAGAACATACTAGAAAAAGTGGTCAAACTCAATAGAAAAGATTGGTCGTTTAAACTCGAGGATGCACTTTGGGCGTATAGAACTGCATATAAGACACCCCTAGGTATGTCTCCTTATAGACTTGTGTATGGCAAAGCATGCCACTTACTATTCGAATTAGAAATTAAAGCATTTTGGGCACTAAAAGAGTTGAATTATTGCGTGACCGATGCGGGAACATTGCGGTCTTTGCAATTACATGAGCTTGATGAGCTTAGACATATGTCCTATGAAAATGCCAAAATGTATAAGGAAAAGACCAAGATTTGGCACGACAGTAGACTTAGGATTAAGGACTTCAAGAAAGGCCTGCTTGTCTTATTATTTAAT
The DNA here is from genome assembly GCA_028017165.1 of Herpetospermum pedunculosum. NCBI lineage: Eukaryota > Viridiplantae > Streptophyta > Magnoliopsida > Cucurbitales > Cucurbitaceae > Herpetospermum > Herpetospermum pedunculosum. The sequence goes on along the minus strand of CM051527.1, from coordinate 19,501,103 downwards.
TCACGATTGAAATTATTTCCAGGCAAACTTAAGTCTAGATGGTCAGGTCCATTTATAATAACTAATGTGTTTGTTCATGGTGCAATCGAGATTAAGAACCTGCAGCAAGGGCAACCATTCATGGTTAATGGTGCAAGATTGAAGCACTACTATGAGGAAGGAGATGTGAAGACTCTCTCGGCCTTCCTCTTGACTGAAACGTGACATTAAGAACGAGAGAGGACGAGTGATTACTGTGTTTGTCCATGCGAGGCTAATGCCTTGGTTTATTTTTGCTATTTTTCCGGTTATCGTTTGTGTATGTTTTTGTGTGATTTTAATTACGAATTTGATGTTGATTTTATTTCTTTTTGTAGGGAATCAATAGAGGGAATCAAGAAGATTAAATCCAGCTAGAAAAATCGAGGAGATATTGGGCCAAATCAAAGATTCGGTTGAGAAAAGATTGGCATTTAAACTCAGAAAATCTCCAACGGTCACTAGAATTGCGCTGGATTTGCAGAATCCGCAACAAATATAGTCGTTGGGATTTTCATCATTACTTATATCCGTTAGACGCGCGCTGATCCGTACGATTTCCCAATTATGTGAACTCCAAGAAAACTCTCTCCCTCTTCATCTGCAATTCTTCTCTCCAGATTCCCACGATTCAACGATGGTGCTAACGAGAGCTGAACCGTCTGCGTCCAAGAAGATAGCCGACGACGCTGAAATTGCTGCGAGGGAAGCACTTCTTGCCCTTGTAGATGCTGAGGCTGCGCGCACTGAACGACTCCCCAAACTGCCTGTCCGCAAGAAGAAGTGGAAGGTAGTTACGGAGATACCTGCTGGACCCTCTGAACCAGCAGGCACACCCAAGAAACGCAAGTGGAGTATGGCGGTGGCCGAAGAAGCAAGCAAGGAAAAGACTCCCTCTGTGGAGAGTCAAGAAAGTGATCATCGGTCACATGAGTCACCAAAGCAGAGCTCTTCGCCATCTCCACCAGCGCGAAGCCCTGAGCTTCCTTCGTCGCCGCAGAGTTCTGAACACACCCCACCAGCAGAGAGCCCTGAAGCATTACCCACTTCCCCACAACCTGACCCTGAATTCCCATATGGTGAGTATCAAGAATCGACGCTGGGCAGTGGGGAAGCTGAGGAAGAAGAGGTCTTCTCTCCTTTGAGGGAAGCCAGCCCTGAGAGCCCTGCGCAGAGGGATGATTCGATGGACGAAACACTGGGGGATTGCCTCCAGCAGATGACAACCAAGGCACGGTTGAAGAAGAAGGCAGCCAAGGTTGTCAAGGCCAAACGGCCAAAAACAAAAAAGAAGTCCAAGAAAAAGAAGATCAGGGATGCGCCTTCATCAAAGAAGGAGAGTGATGAGCCATCTCTGAAGAAGCTCAAGATTGAGGCTGCTGAGTCAGCCAAACCGAAAGACAAAGGGAAAGCCAAGCTTTACCCTGAAGATGAGCCTCAATCAGTGAGGTACGTGTCCTCTGATGCTGAGTCCAGAGGCACTGAGCTGAGGAAAAGGGAACTGCTGCACGAGAAGGGATTCCTAGACGCCCTCACAGACCTGCCGCAATTCTTGCGCGCAGGGATCACGAATCACGGCTGGGAAGAGCTGTGCAGACCACCCAATCTAGCCTACTCCAGCATGGTGTATGACTTTTACGCCAACTTGATGAATCCAGAGGATGGCTTGTCTGTGGTAAGAGGAGTCGAGGTGGACTTCTCAGCGAAGGCGATCAACGAAGCCTATGGCCTCAAGGGCCAAAAACACACTGATTATGCAAGGATAGTTGATGAGCCAACAGAAGCTGTCCTGGAGGAGGCAATTCGAATCATTGGCCAGCCAGAGGCATCATGGACAGTATCGCGGAATGGGAGGCACACCCTGATGAGTGATAACTCCATTTTGGAGCTACTAAATACGTCCTAATTATAGCTAAACTCCGCTTTCAATTGATTAAATATATCTCTTTTGTAGGAGAAAAGCGGCAAAGAGCTCGTGCGTCCGTTGGACATGTTCGAGTGCTTAAAGTAGAGTTTTAGCGCCCCGGGAATGCATCGGGAAGAGGGGAACTTGTTCCGTGAAGAAACGGGCCAAAACAGCCTTCGAGAGGCAAAGCTTCAGCCCCAAACCCGAGAGCCAGCGTCGAGACGCTGGCTCGACGCTGGAAAAAACCCGAGAGCAAGCGTCGAGTGATAGCGTCGAGACGCTAGCTCGACGCTGCCCTGGCGTCGAGACCCTGCTTGGCGTCGAGACGCTCCGGAGGAGGCGCGCGCAGGAATTTTATCGGGGCAGCGTCGCGACGCTGGCCTTGCGTCGCGACGCCATCGCGAGCGCGCGCGCGGATTACTTAGGGCACAGCGTCGAGACGCTGGCCTAGCGTCTCGACGCTACGACGAAGGCAGTAGCTAAAAGACGATTTTTCTGCACATTTTGGAATATCTTCATCTTCTTCATCTCTCAACGGATTCCGGCGATTTTAGTTTCCTTCTTCCCCATTTTCTCTCTATTTTCCGTGGAGCTTGTTGCGTGCTCAGTGTGTAAAGATAAATATGCAAAAGGGTAGAGAGAGCACTTAGAACATGCAAGCATACATGGTCTCACAGCAAGTAGTAAGTATATTTCATTCGTTTTTTCCACAGAGACTCATTTTTAGCTATTCGCGAAGTGTGATTGTTAAGAAAGATGGGATGAATTTGATGGGGTAAAATTGGTTTTTAATTATCTACTTTTTGCTGAATGTATAAAGGGATATAACATAAACAAATGCAAGTTGAAACTAGACCTAAAGGACAAGAGATGGAATTAATAAACGAGGAAGAAAACAGCTAAACAGAATGAAAATCTGGCAGAATTGCGAGGACCGCAATGTTACCGCAATTAAATAACAGCGAAACTGAGTAAAAGGGTGAATTAAGGGCTACTAATGACTATCCTATAGGCATTGTATTACGATTCTCAAGCATTGGATCAACTCTCTATACATCAAACTCACTCTATCTCAAGTATCGTCCGATTCCATGCATTAGAGTCTTAAGTTTACTCGACTTCAAAGTAAGGTCTTAAGCATCTTGTTAAAACAGGAGTGTTTAGTTTGTACTAGGGAAACGCCTATTCCTAGGCCGTTTCCTGATTACCATGAAAGGCTAGCATGATTATATGACTCTGAACTCTTACTCCTTCCAGAGGTTAGGAGTTCTTTGGACAAAATGGATGGCCAATCGAAATTGCCCGTGGGAATGAAGCTTACATACAATCAATGATACGAGAGCTTTCCTACATACTTGATGCACGTTTTTTAGCCTATAGTTCTGTCATTAGCATGCCCCTAAGTGAGTTAGCTACTCATGGATGCAAGGTGAACAGAAATGGCAGAAAAGATAGACATGCTTAGAAAGGAAATGTGCTTTAAACAGTAGGATAAAACGTAGCAGCAGAAGGTGGAAACTGTGAAGTGCAGAATTTTACTTTGATTACTTTGAATGTTTGAATGACAAAGGAAAGCTTTAAAAGAAATGATTCAAAGACAGACAACAACGAAATGCAGTAATTAAAGCACTAGGCTAAGAACAACAATGATCAAACTGGAAATAGGAAGAAGAACGACAGAAAAGCAGTAAAGGTGCTTGAAAAGCTTCGTTGCAGTCGCCTCGAATGAAGGGGATGAAAGGTCAGCCTTGCTTGGATGAATCCAATCGAGAGAGAAGAAGAATCTTCTCTCCTTCCTATCAGATTATCGATTCCAACAGTTGAGACTCTCACTCCAACAGACGGCAAGGAAAACAGAGAGAAATGATGGACTGCGAGAAGACTCCTGCGCTTCGGATGATGATCAAACCTCCGACTTTGGCCCCCTTTTATAGTAGTTTGCAGGTGCGTTTGGGCCAAGGAGAACCATCAATCTTCAACGTCGTATATCAGAATGGATGGAGGAGAAAGAATGAATCCCTGAAATTACGGAAATTAACAGAAAAAGATCAGTCAACTTACGGTTTTCACTTGAATAATTGCGGCCTCAGCAATGTTTTCGTAATGCTGTCGCAATGCGATTTTTTCATTCTTTTCCTTCGGTTTTCAACCCTTTTTCTACCTATTGTACATAAGTCCTATATTAGCTACCTTCTTCTAATTCTCATATTAAAGCATAGGTTTAGGCTAAATGCTAACAAAAACACCTAAAAGTGTACATCTTCCTAAGCTAAATGGGTCCTAAATAAGTCACTTTCAGAGACTTAACACACCCCCAAACTTAAGGCTTTGCTTGTCCTCAAGCATACTAAGGACTTACTTTAGGCTGCTGTTTCTTCTTCTTTAACTACTCACCGACTCCCCTATATCCCTCTCTCTAGCAGTGCTGTCCTGTGACACACTTCTAAGTTTAGAACTAACCTCTTTATCAAGCTCCTTCTGACTTCACCTGCCTACTATACCTGCTGTTTTCATTAACCCCCTACTACTGATCTAGCTACTTTTATGACATCATGCCACTATCCCTAAGGTTTCAAATTCTACCAAGCTTTACTCCAGACTCAGTACATGCTTCTAGCTTTATTTTTAATGTGTCTAGGATTCCTTAGAGTCATGCCAGTCTTAGTATTAACAGTGACAGTAGTACTTTTAGAGAACAACCTAAACCCTGGCATCACTACATTGGATAAACACTCATCTCCCTAAACAACCCTACAAGTTACAACTTTGTGCTTAGCTAATTGAGGATCAGAGTTCTTTTTAAATAGGACATCTAAGCCACAAAGTTATAACTCCTAGGTATACATTCTTCTTCCCTATTTTTTCTTTTTCTTACTTAGGTGGAGCCTCTCCTTTGGTTGCCTTTTGATGCAACGCCACTTGTGGGTTACACACTTGGCACTGATTACTCAGCAACCTAAGAGAAACTCCCCCCCTTTATTCTTTTTTCATTTTTTTTTTTTAGCTCATCATTTTTTCTTTAAAGGAGAAGAAGAATGCTTATGTTTCTAAGGGAGAGAGGAATGTTCCTAGGCCTAGGGTGGCTTCCCCCAAACTTCAACTACTCATTGTCCCCAATGAGTGTCGGAGGTGGCACACCCCCAAACTTGTCCTAGAAGCATCTAGTCTAAAGTAAAACAAAGAGAATCTAAAAATCCTAGGCATAGGCAAAACATTCTAAAAGCAATTATTCCAGCAGCAGAAAATTTGACAAAACAGACAGTTTAAGGACTGATGGTGTATGCATGCTGAGCACTATTCAGAGGCTAATTTAAACTATCAAAGGGTGTCCTATGACACTCATCCAGCATGCTTGAAGATCAGCTATATAAGGTAGTCATGCTAGCAGCAAAAAAATAGAATATAACAGATCACAGCCTAACTAAACAGACAGTCCAAAACATGCAATCAGTCACAAAAATTGCGGGAACCGCAATTATTTCGCAATTCAATCCGGGCAGATTTAACATTGATTCAGGCCCCTAGCATGCTTTTTCCTGTTACTCACGCATCCTAAAAATAAAGCTAAACTATCCTACCTATTCAGCTAACATCAGACTAGACTAAGCAAAAGAAAAAACATAAAACTAAACATTAAAAACAGATCAAAAGTTGAACACAAAACAGCATACTGCACATGATCCTATCAGAAAGCAGAAAAATTGTTTTTTTTTTCTAAGGGAACAGCAATACTCCCTTTAGTGCACTTCAAACCAACACTCAATTCTCGTCATCCTCATCTGGTTGCCTTGGTCGTGGGGGCACCCATGGAGTTAGGAGAGTGGTAGGGAAGTCCGGGAAGATGCACCCCAGCTGGTCTGCAACTTCCTTATCCCTTGCCTGCGCATAGTTGGCCCATTGAGCCATTCTCCTCTGCATGTCCATCAAGCAGGCCATGGATAGGGACTGTTCAGCAGCCAGCCTATCCAATTCAAACTCCATATTCCCCTTTCTTCTCAGCCTCAGGTTAGCAGGCAGCTCCAAATGGCCTGTGTAAGGCAGCTGCTGCTCCAAGCGCTCGGTGGGGACTCCTGCAAGCAAACATAGCTTGGTTATGGTATTAGGGAAAAACAAGGGTCCTTTACCTTTCTTTGCGCACTCAGCAATGGCAGCTGACATGATCTCCCCCACATTGACCGTGAGACCGCGCATGATGGCATAGACCAGCAGTGATCTACTCTGGTTGATTGTCGTCTCGTGGGTCACAGGGGACAGCTTTCTCCTCACAAAGGCAAACCAAACAGCTGCCTTTGCTGTCAGATTGGCACTCATTAAGGTGTGCCTCCCATTGCGTGAAACAGTCCACGCTGCTTCAGGCTGGCCAATTGTGCGAATGGCCTCTTCCAGCACTGCCTCAGTCGGCTCATCAACTATCCGTGCATAATCTGTATGAGGTTGGCCCTTGAGACCAAATGCTTCATTGATGGCCTTGGCGGAGAAATCTACTTCTACCCCTCTGACCACAGACAGGCCATCCTCAGGGCTGAGCACATTAGCGTAGAAATCATACACCATGCTCGTGTATGCTGGATTAGGCGGTCTGCAGAATTCCTCCCAGCCGTGGTTGATCACCCCTGCGCGCAAGAACTGCGGCAGGTCAGCAAGTCGGTCGAGGAAGCCTTTCTCGTGCAACAGGTCCCTCTTCCTCAGCTCAGCACCCCTGGATTCAGCATCAGATGAGACATACCTCACTGACGGAGGTTCGTCTTCAGGGTAGAGTTTAGCCTTCCCCTTATCTGCTGGTTTGGATGATTCAGCAGCCTCCACCTTGAGGCGTTTGAGCGAAGGCTCAGTACTCTCTTTGTCCGTCGACGGCACCTTCTTGGCCTTCTTTTTCTTCAACTTCTTGGCCTTGTCAATTCTGGCCTTCTTCTTCTTCTTGAGCCTGGCCTTGATGTTGAGTTGCGGGAAGCATGCCCCCAACGTCTCCTCCATAGAATCGTCCTGCTGTGCAGGCTCGGCAGGGCTATCTTCCCTCATAGGAGAGAAGACTTCGTCTTCCCCAGCATCTCCACTGCCCGGCGTGGACTCTTGATAATCCCCATATGGGAATTCAGGATCAGGCTGTGGAGAATTGTGCGATGGCGTGGGATTGTGCTCTGCTGATGGTGTCTGCGCAGAACTCAGTGGCGAAGATGGTGGTTCAGGACTCTGCGCTGCTGCAGGTGTCGGGTCAGAACTCTGAGGTGCTGGAGACAACTCGGAGCTCTGTGCAGGCGGTGACGATTCTGCGCTTGGCACTGGTTCAGATGGTGAGGGGTTGTGCGCAGGTGATGCAGACGGCGACGAACCTTCTTTGGCTGACTCGTGGGATGCACGATCAGTTTCTTGACTCTCCACAGAGGGAGTCTTTGCTGTGCTTGGTTCGGCGGCCGTCTTGACACTCCACCGGCGTTTCTTGGGCGTGCCCACTGGCTCAGATGGTCCAGCAGGGATCTCAGTGACCACCCTCCACTTCTTCCTACGAATAGGAAGCTTGGGAAGAGGACCGGTGCGAACGGCACCATCGTCTGCAAGGGAGAGAAGCGCTTCCCTCGCAGCCGCTTCAGCTGCGTCATCAGCCTTCTTCTTGGCTGCAGATCTCTCCGCTCGTGTGAACACCATTGCTGAGTCTTGAAGATCTTGAGAGAAGAATCAAAGATGGAGAGAATCGCTGAATTCTTGGAGAGCAAAGAGAGAGATAATCGTATCGATCGAGCGCCTTCCAACGGATATAAAGGCAACGGAAAAATCCCAACGGCTCTTTTTTGCGGATCCAGCAATTCCAGCGCAATTCTAGGGATATTATTTCATCAAAATCTCCAACTTTGCTCGTCCGTATCTTTTATTTGGCTCAACCGTTTCTCGAGTTTTAAAGCTGGATTTACTCTCCTTGATCCCCTCTTTCGAATCCTTGCAAAAACAAATAAAACAAACATTAAATACGCAATTAAAGTCACACCACAAAACATACAAACGATAATCGGAAAAACAGAAAAAAAAAATAACTAAGGCATTGGCCTTGACTAAACGAGCACAGTAACCACTCGTTTTCTCTCGTTCTCTTTGTCATGCTTCAGTCAAGAGGAAGGCCGAGAGAGTCTTCACATCTCCTTCCTCATAGTAGTGCTTCAACCTAGCACCATTGACCATAAATGGCTGTCCTTGCTGCAAGTTTTTAATCTCTATTGCACCATGAACAAAGACATTAGTAATAACAAATGGACCTGACCATCTAGACTTTAGTTTGCCTGGAAATAACTTTAATCGTGAGTTAAATAATAGTACAAGTTGGCCCTTCCTAAAGTCTTTGATCCTGAGTCTACTGTCGTGCCATATTTTGGTCTTTTCTTTATACATTTTGGCATTCTCGTAGGCCATATGCCTAAGCTCATCAAGTTCATGTAGCTGCAAAGATCTCAATGTCCCCGCATCCTTTACACAAAAATTCAATTCCTTCATGGCCCAAAATGCTTTGTTTTCTAACTCAAGTGGCAAGTGGCAAGCCTTGCCATACACCAACCTATAGGGAGACATTCCTAGAGGTGTCTTATATGCTGTTCTATAAGCCCAAAGTGCATCCTCAAGCTTGAAGGACCAGTCTTTCCTATTAGGTTTGACTACCTTTTCTAGGATGTTCTTTATCTCCCTATTGGAAATCTCAGCTTGGCCATTTGAGTGTGGGTGGTAGGGAGTAGCTACCCTATGTCTAATGTTATATTTAGCCAATATCTTCTCCATCGCCTTATTAATGAAATGTGACCCCTCATCACTAATGATAGCACGAGGAGTCCCAAATCTAGTGAAAATGTGCCTATGCAAGAAGTTAGTGACTGTTTTAGCATCATTATTAGGACATGCTTTGGCTTCTACCCACTTGGACACGTAGTCTACTGCTACTAAAATGTAAAGGTTACCTGATGATGGAGGGAATGGTCCCATGAAATCAATGCCCCACACATCGAAGAGCTCCAACTCTAAGATGTAGGTGAGGGGCATCTCATCCTTGCGACTGAGGTTACCTGTCCTTTGGCATTCGTCACAGCTGTGGGCATAGTTGTGGGCGTCCTGGAAGATTGTTGGCCAATAGTAGCCACTCTGAAATACCTTCGCAGCTGTTCTTTGACCACCAAAGTGTCCACCGTAAGGAGATGAGTGACAGTGCTGCAGCACAGACTTCGCTTCAGCAGCTGAAACACACTTCCTCAACAACCCATCAGCACAGGTTCTGTAAAGTGTGGGGTCATCCCAGATGAATTTCCTTGCTTCATGAAGGAACCTCTTCTTCTCTTGTCCTCCCTTGAACACTGGTAATACCTGTGATGCACGGAAGTTAGCAATGTCAGCGAACCACGGTTCCTCATCGTTATCACGATGAGTCAAAGCAAAGATATGTTCATCAATAAAAGCATCAGAAATTGCGGGGTCCGCAATTTTTTCGCAATGGTGCTGCAATCGAGACAGGTGATCTGCAACCACATTTTCACATCCCTTCTTGTCCCGAATGTCCAAATCAAATTCCTGCAGCAATAACACCCATCTAATCAATCTAGGCTTAGCGTCAGCCTTCCTCATAAGATATTTTAAAGCAGAATGGTCAGTGTATACAATGGTCCTAGTGCCTACAATGTAATTTCTAAATTTTTCACAAGCAAATACTACAGCAAGCATCTCTTTCTCAGTAGTTGTATAATTACATTGAGCCTCATTCAAGGTCTTACTAGCATAATAGACAGGGTGTGTGAGCTTGTCAATCTTCTGTCCTAACATGACTCCTACAGCATAGTCACTGGCATCACATAGCATCTCAAATGGGAGATCCCAATTTGGTCCTACTATGATTGGTGCTGTGACCAGTGCTTCCTTAAGGGTTTTCCAAGCTACTACACATTCTTTAGAGAAGATAAATGGTCTATTTAGCTCTAGAAGCTCGCACAGAGGCTTGGCTATCTTAGAAAAGTCCTTAATGAACCTTCTGTAGAAGCCAGCGTGCCCTAAGAAGCTTCTGATGGCTTTGACATTCTGGGGCTCTACCAACTTCTCTATGATCTCTATTTTTGCCCTATCCACTTCTACACCTGCCCTTGACACTCTATGTCCTAAGACAATCCCTTCATCTACCATAAAATGGCACTTTTCCCAATTTAGGACTAGGTTGGTCTCTTCACACCTAGCCAGGACTTGTCCTAGGTTCTCTAGACAGGTTTTAAATGAATCCCCAAAGACTGAGAAGTCATCCATGAATATTTCTATCATGGACTCATCCAACTCAGAGAAGATTGCCATCATGCACCTTTGGAAAGTTGCCGGTGCATTGCATAAGCCAAAAGGCATTCTGCGGAAGGCAAACGTTCCAAAAGGGCAAGTGAAGGTAGTCTTCTCTTCATCCTTAGGGTCTATAGTGATTTGATTATAGCCAGAGTACCCATCTAAAAAACAATAGTAGGCTCTACCAGCTATTCTGTCTAGCATCTGGTCAATAAACGGTATAGGGAAATGGTCTTTTTTAGTTTCTTTATTTAACTTTCTGTAATCCATACACACTCTCCACCCTGTGACAGTCCTTGTTGGAATCAGTTCGTTATTCTCATTGACTACCACAGTTATTCCCCCCTTCTTAGGTACACATTGGATGGGGCTCACCCACTGGCTACTAGCTATGGGGAAAATCACTCCTGCATCTAACCATTTGATTATTTCCTTTTTCACTACCTCTTTCATAGAGGGGTTTAACCTACGCTGGTGATCTACCCTAGGTGTGTGCTCTTCCTCTAGTATAATTTTGTGCATGCAATAAGAAGGGCTAATGCCTCGAATATCAGCAATAGTCCATGCTATAGCCTTCCTATGTCGCTTAAGCAGTAAAATTAAATCAACTTCATGCTGTTCACTTAGCTTAGAAGAAATAATTACAGGCAGCGTATCATTATCTCCTAGATATGCATATTTGAGGTGAGTGGGTAGTGGTTTCAGTTCTAAAACAGGTGGATGCTCAATGGAGGGTTTTAACGGATTTACAGTTCTATCAGTTAAATCTATATTCATACATACATGCTGAGGTTTATCTACAGGCATATTCATTATGTCAGATACATTCAAGTCAGCTACATCTACTTGTACATATTCACTAGCATGCTTGGTTAACAGTACATGCTCCAATTGTTCTTCCATTAGTGAGTCAACAACATCCATGCTAGCACAAGACTCGGAATCAGAGGGATACCTTAAAGCTTTATAAACACTAAATTTTACCTCTTCATCATGAACCCTCATAGTTAACTCACCTTTTTGCACATCTATTAGTGCCCTACCTGTGGCTAGAAATGGTCTACCTAGCAGGATGGGGACCTCCTTGTCTGCCTCATAGTCCAGGACGATGAAATCTGCAAGGAAAATGAATTTGTCAACTTTAACTAGAATATCCTCAATCTTACCTTCAGGGTATGCGATGGATCTGTCTGCTAGCTGCAAAGTGACAGTAGTTGGACGTGCTTCTCCTATTCCCAACTGGCGGAATAGGGACAAGGGCATGAGATTGATGCTGGCGCCCAGGTCACAAAGCGCTCTGCCCACGTGCTTGCCTCCAAGTTCTACAGGTAAGGTGAAGGAACCAGGATCCTTCTCCTTCTTGGGCAGCTTGTTCTGGAGGATGGCACTGCACTCCTCGGTGAGGTTTACTGTTTCAAACTCACCAATTATTTTTTTGTTAGTAATAATGTCCTTCAAAAACTTTACATAAGAAGGCATAGACTGTAAAACCTCTACAAAAGGAATGTTAACATGCACTTGCTTAAGTATTTCTAAAAATTTATTAAAATGAACTTCCTGTTCCTGCTTCTTCTTCAGCCTTCGAGGATATGGAGGTGGTGGCACATATGCAGGCACGTCAGGACGCCTTAGGATAGGTGGAGGCCTTGGAATTTCTTCTATCTCCTCAATAATTGGCTCTAGCCTGGCTCCTGATGTGCTAGTTGGTGGTGGACCTTGGCTTGGCAGAGACTCCAGTGGAGCACTAGACTCAGTGTTCTCTACTCTCTTTGGTGTGTCCTTTGTGTTGTTCACCAAGGGTCTTCCACTCCTCAGTTCAATTGCTTGAACTTGTTCTTTGCCATCTCTCCTTGGTACCTCGGTGTCAGCAGGGAGTCTACCTTGGGGCCTACTTTTAAGTTCATTGGCTAATTGGCCTATTTGGTTCTCTAGGCTCCTAAGAGTAGCTTGCTGGCTCTGAAGAGTAGCATCATTCTTAGCTATATATTCCTTGAGTAGGTTTCTACAGAAGATCCTACAGGTTGATTGTAAGGTTTTTGGTACATTGACTGGTTATGTTGGGGAGTGAAACCAGGTGTTCCACTCGGCCTTGGTTGGTTAGGATTTTGGTTAGTGTTTTGTTGGCCACCCCATGACAGGTTAGGGTGGTTTCTCCAACCAGGGTTATAGGTGTTGGAGTAGGGGTTATTCCTAGGCTGCTGCTGGCTTCCTACATAGCAGACTGAGGATGGATTCCCAGGGCAGTATTCATAAGGGTGCCCTTCCCCACAGAATCCACAGACTAGTGCCTCGCCTTGGCTTGGTTGGGTGCCCATTGACATGGCTGTGGCGGTATTGGCACTGGTTTGGAGATTGGCCTGAGCCATTTGCTTGACTAAGTTGGTCAGGGCATTTATTTGGGTGCTCATAGCGCTTAGAGCATCCTTGTCTTGAGCCCTAGTTGGCTCTACTGGATCGTCTGACCATCTACAGTGAGATGTTGAGATCTTCTCCAAGATCTCATAAGCTTCGTTGTAACTCTTGGACAACATGGAACCTCCAGCAGATGAATTTAAAACTTGTCTGGTGCTGGGGTTGCATCCTTTAAAGAAGACTTATATTTGGATACACCATGGAATGCCATGGTGTGGACATTTAATGAGAAGGTCTTTGAATCTTGTCCAAGCTTCGTGAAGAGACTCACTTGGAGATTGTTTGAATTTTATGATATCATCACGAAAGGTTGAATTCCTATCTGGTGGGAAATATTTGACTAGGAATTTTTCTGCTAAATCTGTCCAATTGAGGACAGATCCTGAGGGTAAAGAATTTAACCATGTTTTGGCTTTGTCCCTCAAAGAGTAAGGGAAAAGATATAGCCTCAGGGCTTCTTGGGAAACTCTAGGGATTAGGAATGTGTCACTAACTCCTAGGAAGTTCCTAAGGTGGTTATGGGGATCCTCATTTTCTATTCCAAAGAATTGTCCCACAGTGGACAACATTTGGAACATCACTGGCTTTAACTCGAATGAGTTGGCAGTGATTTCAGGACGGATTATGCTGGGGTTCAGCTCCCCAGGCATAGGTACTAAATATGAAAGGATGGCGCTATCCTTTTCATTCGCTATTTCAATGGGATTGCGAGTGACAGGCACCAGGTTTTGATTTACTCCAGCCATTTCTTCTTGAGGTAATTGCGGAGGGATTGTAGTTTCCGCAATGATTGGAGGTAAAAGGGGTTGTTTAAAGAGACGTTTCTTGGCTCTATTTCTAGCTTTAAATAATCTCTCAGGCTCAGGGTTGAACTCTAGATCACTAGATGGAGTCTCATTCATAAACTACCCTAAATGGTACCTGAAAAAGAAATGAAGATGGATCAAATTCAATGGAAAATACTTTGATGTTTCAGACTTAACAAACTTCGTTTTCACTTAAAATAAGTCCCCGGCAGCGGCGCCAAAAACTTGTTGCGTGCTTAGTGTGTAAAGATAAATATGCAAAAGGGTAGAGAGAGCACTTAGAACATGCAAGCATACATGGTCTCACAGCAAGTAGTAAGTATATTTCATTCGTTTTTTCCACAGAGACTCATTTTTAGCTATTCGCGAAGTGTGATTGTTAAGAAAGATGGGATGAATTTGATGGGGTAAAATTGGTTTTTAATTATCTACTTTTTGCTGAATGTATAAAGGGATATAACATAAACAAATGCAAGTTGAAACTAGACCTAAAGGACAAGAGATGGAATTAATAAACGAGGAAGAAAACAGCTAAACAGAATGAAAATCTGGCAGAATTGCGAGGACCGCAATGTTACCGCAATTAAATAACAGCGAAACTGAGTAAAAGGGTGAATTAAGGGCTACTAATGACTATCCTATAGGCATTGTATTACGATTCTCAAGCATTGGATCAACTCTCTATACATCAAACTCACTCTATCTCAAGTATCGTCCGATTCCATGCATTAGAGTCTTAAGTTTACTCGACTTCAAAGTAAGGTCTTAAGCATCTTGTTAAAACAGGAGTGTTTAGTTTGTACTAGGGAAACACCTATTCCTAGGCCGTTTCCTGATTACCATGAAAGGCTAGCATGATTATATGACTCTGAACTCTTACTCCTTCCAGAGGTTAGGAGTTCTTTGGACAAAATGGATGGCCAATCGAAATTGCCCGTGGGAATGAAGCTTACATACAATCAATGATACGAGAGCTTTCCTACATACTTGATGCACGTTTTTTAGCCTATAGTTCTGTCATTAGCATGCCCCTAAGTGAGTTAGCTACTCATGGATGCAAGGTGAACAGAAATGGCAGAAAAGATAGACATGCTTAGAAAGGAAATGTGCTTTAAACAGTAGGATAAAACGTAGCAGCAGAAGGTGGAAACTGTGAAGTGCAGAATTTTACTTTGATTACTTTGAATGTTTGAATGACAAAGGAAAGCTTTAAAAGAAATGATTCAAAGACAGACAACAACGAAATGCAGTAATTAAAGCACTAGGCTAAGAACAACAATGATCAAACTGGAAATAGGAAGAAGAACGACAGAAAAGCAGTAAAGGTGCTTGAAAAGCTTCGTTGCAGTCGCCTCGAATGAAGGGGATGAAAGGTCAGCCTTGCTTGGATGAATCCAATCGAGAGAGAAGAAGAATCTTCTCTCCTTCCTATCAGATTATCGATTCCAACAGCTGAGACTCTCACTCCAACAGACGGCAAGGAAAACAGAGAGAAATGATGGACTGCGAGAAGACTCCTGCGCTTCGGATGATGATCAAACCTCCGACTTTGGCCCCCTTTTATAGTAGTTTGCAGGTGCGTTTGGGCCAAGGAGAACCATCAATCTTCAACGTCGTATATCAGAATGGATGGAGGAGAAAGAATGAATCCCTGAAATTACGGAAATTAACAGAAAAAGATCAGTCAACTTACGGTTTTCACTTGAATAATTGCGGCCTCAGCAATGTTTTCGTAATGCTGTCGCAATGCGATTTTTTCATTCTTTTCCTTCGGTTTTCAACCATTTTTCTACCTATTGTACATAAGTCCTATATTAGCTACCTTCTTCTAATTCTCATATTAAAGCATAGGTTTAGGCTAAATGCTAACAAAAACACCTAAAAGTGTACATCTTCCTAAGCTAAATGGGTCCTAAATAAGTCACTTTCAGAGACTTAACAGCCAACAGAAGCTGTCCTGGAGGAGGCAATTCGAATCATTGGCCAGCCAGAGGCATCATGGACAGTATCGCGGAATGGGAGGCACACCCTGATGAGTGATAACTCCATTTTGGAGCTACTAAATACGTCCTAATTATAGCTAAAGTCCGCTTTCAATTGATTAAATATATCTCTTTTGTAGGAGAAAAGCGGCAAAGAGCTCGTGCGTCCGTTGGACATGTTCGAGTGCTTAAAGTAGAGTTTTAGCGCCCCGGGAATGCATCGGGAAGAGGGGAACTTGTTCCGTGAAGAAACGGGCCAAAACAGCCTTCGAGAGGCAAAGCTTCAGCCCCAAACCCGAGAGCCAGCGTCGAGACGCTGGCTCGACGCTGGAAAAAACCCGAGAGCAAGCGTCGAGTGATAGCGTCGAGACGCTAGCTCGACGCTGCCCTGGCGTCGAGACCCTGCTTGGCGTCGAGACGCTCTGGAGGAGGCGCGCGCAGGAATTTTATCGGGGCAGCGTCGCGACGCTGGCCTTGCGTCGCGACGCCATCGCGAGCGCGCGCGCGGATTACTTAGGGCACAGCGTCGAGACGCTGGCCTAGCGTCTCGACGCTACGACGAAGGCAGTAGCTAAAAGACGATTTTTCTGCACATTTTGGAATATCTTCATCTTCTTCATCTCTCAACGGATTCCGGCGATTTTAGTTTCCTTCTTCCCCATTTTCTCTCTATTTTCCGTGGAGCTCCGCCATTGTTGGCATGCGAGTGAGCTCCACTTTCCATTGTAATATTTAGACGGATCCTTCCATGGCCGTGGTTGGAGCGGGATTGACGAACCGCGCCATGAGCGGCTAAGGTAAGGGTGACGGTTTGGGATTTGTTTAGGGGAATTTTGTTAGACACTCATGCTTTGATAATCTGAGTCTAGTTTTGCATATTGGAATCTGATTATTAGCATCTGTTTACCTTGGTTAATCCAACACTCATGCTAAAATACGTTGATTGACACTCGGGTAGTTTCGCATGTTGTGTATGTTAAAGAGTAGCGATGCCGTGCCTCTCACTGCTCGACTAAGTAACACAGGTAAATAGAACTAAATCGAAGTATCGGGTCGGGTAGGATAATTGTTGGTTGCATACGGCGTTTGCGGGCAACCTACTAGCATTTAGAATTCACGCTCGAATGTTCGTCGCGGTTAGCTAGTGACTGTCTAAATTCATCTTAGGACCGATCATCTTAATGTGAGTTTAGATAACGTGTAATTAGAACTGTGTGGTCTAATTAAAATCCATGGAGTCGGCTACTTTGGGGCTTCTCTGGTAGTCGTCCGCGTGCTCAATAAACTGTATTCCATGTCGTTAGCATTAAATGATAAGCTGAATGTTGTCTAACAATTGATCCCGAGACTCCCAAACCGTGCACACATTCTCTTCATATTATTTCTTTCTTTCGTTAGCTTTCTTATTAATTCTCTTGCATGATAAAACCCCCCGTTACCAATTAATCAATTAAATCCCAATTTCACTAGTAAATTCATTCTTCCTATTCCTTGGATCGACCCTGTTGCCACTGGCTGCAAAGCCTTGGTCATAGGCATTATAAATCGTATTTTGGCAAGCCTCGACAGCTTGAGATTAAGCGGATATTCAAAAATCCGCTCACCAAAATTGGCGCCGTTGCCGGGGAGTAGGCAATTGTTTGAATTTGATTTATTGATGGTTGACTGAAAAAATTTTCTTGTTTGTAATTTGTATGTTTAGACTTTTGTTTGTGTATGACCCGTTCCTCTGAGGGTAGTTTGCAGTTTATCCCTGAGATTGACAGAGAGGAGCGGCGGTTACGTAGAGAAGCCCGGGAGGGGAAAGGACCGTTTGAAGAAGAAGAAGGCAATCCCTTCTTGGTTGACGAGATGGCGCAGGGTGATGCGCCACGGACGCTTAAGCAGCTGGCAGCGCCAGACCTGAACCTGCAGCCTTTGTGCATTAACTACCCCGTGGTAGCAGGTAACTTCGAGTTAAAATCTGGTTTAATTCACCAGTTACCTTCTTTCCATGGAAACGCAGGAGAGGATGCGAACAAACATCTGATGGAGTTCCATTGCGTCTGCGCGGGGATGAAGCCCGCATGAGTCACGGAGGAGCAACTGAATATGAGGGCATTTCCCTTTACGCTCAAGGATAAGGCCAAGGATTGGCTGTTGATAGCTCCAAAATAGAGCTATCTTAATGTCCCTAATTCTAGCTAAAACCATGATATATATTGATTAAAATGCTTCCTTGTAGGTGATTTCATGGTGAAGAGCTCGGGAAGTCCATTGATGATTTTCGAGGCTAAAAAGGTCATTTAACATGTTTCGGGAAGTGTTCGGGTCAAAACGATAGGCCAAACGGAGCTCGGGAGCCAAAACGACCCAAAAGTGGGCTAAGAGCCGAGAGGGCAGCGCCCAGGCGCCGGCGCCCAGCGCCCAGGCGCCCAACGAACGCAGCACGCGCGCGCGCCCGCGCGCGCCACTCGCAAGCACCGCACGCCCGCGCCCAGACGGCCAGACGCGCGCGCGCCCGCGCGCGCCGCCTCGCCTCGCGCCCGCGCGCCAGCCCGCTCCGCCTCGCCCATGTCCGCGCGCGCCCGCGCGCCCACGCCCGCTCCGCCTCGCCCACGCCCGCGCGCCCACGCCCGCTCCGCCTCGCCCATGCCCGCGCGCCCACGCCCGTGTCCGCCTTGCCGTGTCCGCGCGCGACAGCGTCGAGACGCTGGCCGAGCGTCTCGACGCTCCGAACTCTGAAGCGTGCATTTGAAGATCCACCCGAGAGCAAGCGTCGAGCGCAAGCGTCTCGACGCTCGCTCGACGCCGCGCGCGCGTCTCGACGCCGCGCAGCGTCTCGACGCCGCCCCGCGCGCGCGCGCCTGCCAACTTAGGGCACAGCGTCGAGACGCTGGCCTAGCGTCTCGACGCTACGAGCTTAAAAGGCGTGAAACCTTCGGTTTTGCAGCCATCTTTTCATCCTTCATCTTCTCCAAGCTTCTCCTCTCGGTTCCAAGGCGATTTTTCACCATTTTTGTACTTCTTCTCCTTCTTGTGCATGATTCCAAGCCCTTCCATGGTGGATTGGAGTAATCCAACCTCCATGGAAGGCTAAACCAAGGTATGTGCTTGATTTTGAGTATGGGTTTGTAAGTTTTGGATGTTTGGGGAGATTTTTCCCTTTTGCAATTGTTGAGAAATTAGTTTGATTAATGCATCTCTTGCTTGTTCTTCATCAAATTCTAGCATGTGTAGCTAAATTAGATTGACGCTCTAATTCTTATGCATGATAGAGGGCTAAAGGTTGGGACGTATAATTGCCCATACCGCTAGGTAGCACGGGTCTAAGCATGGCTAATTAGTTCGGCCCAAAGTGACATTGGTTACCTGAGTTAATTAACGTTTTCATGTTAGGCTTAAGGCAAGAGAGAAACCGGATTAGTCTTAGGATTAGGCCGTCGCAATGTTCCCGTCACTAGCACGTAATCGATTTAGGGGTCGCTACCTTGGATAGATTATTGGCTAAGTTTAATTAGAATTGCACGCTTCTAATTAATTCCTTGGGTCATTTGAGTTAGGAATAACTAAATGAATTGTGTGCATGAATTAGCTAACGCGTAAACCGTATCAATGATCCGAACATCCATAACGAGCAAGTCCACTTCTCGAAGTTAAGCACAACCGTTTAATTTTTGCACGTCGCCGTTTAATTTTCCGTTAGCATAATTAGGAGCTCCCTTCCCCCAAAACCAAATTACTATTCTTTAATTTGTGCATTCTTTTATTTCTTGCAAATTAGACTTAGTTAGATTAAATTTCTTATTTCCCTGTGGATCGACCCCGTTGCCACTTAGCTACAAATAGCTCGGTGTATTCGGGTTTATAAATTGTATTTTGGCAAGCCTCGACAGCTTGAATTTGGAGTACCCCAAAAGTACCTCTACCAAAATTGGCGCCGTTGCCGGGGAATTAATTAATTTAGTTTAGTTAAGTTTAGTTTGTTGGTTTTAAAATTTTTCTTTATTTCTTTTTGTACAGTTTAATTCTTTTATATTATTTTACGCGTTTTGTTTGAGTTTTTGGAGCGCAGTCATTCTTTGAAAATTCAAAAGAAGCGCCAAGATGGAGGTCGGGGGTAATTATGAGCATCAAAGAACCATGAGGGAGCTTGCATCATCTGAGCTAGGCCGGAACACATCGAGTATCTTGTATCCGGTAGCTGCAGGTAATTTTGAACTTAAAGCTGGTCTGATTAACTTATTACCTTCTTTTTGTGGTAATACAGATGAGAGTCCCGTCAGACACCTCAAGGCATTCAAGATGGTGTGTTCGTCATTTAGGACCGACGGCATCACCGAAGATCAACTCCATCTCAGAGCCTTTCCTTTCACCTTGAAAGAGGAGGCGAGAGATTGGATGCATTACCTTCCGGCTGGGTCCATCACTTCTTGGGCAGAGCTGCAGGGAGCGTTCTATGCGAAGTATTTTCCGCCTCCCAAGGTTGCCGCCCTTAGAAGAATGATTAATAGAATTGAGCAAGGAGAAAAAGAGACCGTTCTTGAGTGTTGGGAGAGATTTGGTCGGTTATGTGAGGATTGTCCCAACCACCAAGTGTCTGACCAACGCCTAATTCTGAATTTCTACGAGGGTCTCTTACCGCCAAACCGACAGTTAGTTGATGTCGCCAGTGGCGGTTCGCTCATGGACAAGACACCCGCTGAAGCTAGAGTTTTAATTTCCAACTTGGCTAGAAGCTTGGAGCGGAGTGGAGACGGAAGCGAGGAGCAAGCTCGCTTGAGAAAGGACGTGGACGAGCTTAAGGCTCAGCTTTTTGAGGTAAGTAAAGCTGTTCTCGCTTTACAGGATGACTTTCTTAAATCCCAATCTTCTGTTTCAGGTAGACCCGCTGAGGACATGCTTAAAGCTATAATTGCAGTAGTTTCCAAATCACAGCAAGACACCTTGGACAAGCTCGATAACGTTGGAACTCAGATGCAAGATGTGGTTAAGGAAATGTCCCTTGCGACCGAGAAGATAAATAGGATGGAAAAGCAGGAAGCTGAGAATGCTAGTGCCATCGCTCTGAGAAGTGGGAAGCATCTTCCCACTAGTACCCCGCCGGTGGAAGTCGATCATGGCCACGTCGAGCCACAGACAGAAAATCCCGAACCACGGTGGCATGGGGTAAATTTTGATCCTACATGCACTAGAGTTTATGTGCCTAAGGCTCCTTTTCCTAGCAGGTTAGCGAGACCGCCTAAGGAGGACTACGAGAAGGAGTTCCTGGACACATTCAAGAAAGTAGAGATCAACATCCCTCTGTTGGACGCCCTGAAGGAAATCCCGAGGTACGCCAAGTTCCTCAGGAAAATTTGCACCAACCAGAGGAGGACAAAGGAGAGTGAACGCGTCGTGGTAAGTGAGAACGTCTCTGCTGTGATCACAAAAAGCTTACCGGTTAAATGCGGCGATCCAGGTATGTTCTCTCTCCCTTGTAAGATTGGAGGTATGCATATTAGAAGAGCAATGCTCGATCTAGGAGCCTCCATTAGCGTTATGCCATACTCCATTTATCAGAAACTGAAACTGAAAGGAATGACTAAAACAGGAACAATTATTCAACTTGCTGATAGAACTTCTGTGCATCCTTTAGGAATTATTGAAGATGTGTTAGTGCAAGTTAATGAATTAATTTTTCCTGTTGACTTTTATGTTCTGAAAATGGATGAAAATTATTCCTCTTCGCATGCTTCGATCTTATTAGGTAGGCCCTTTATGAAAACTGCTAAAACAAAAATAAATGTGGATAAGGGCATATTATCTGTTGAGTATGGCGGAGAGGTTGTTGAGATGCATTTGCCCGATGTAGAAGAGCATGATGATGATGTGTTCTCTCTTTGTCAAATAGATACATTTGAATCTGTAGCTCATAATGAATGCATGACTGTTGAGGATGGGGATGACCCATTATTTTTAACTGAACTTTTTGATGATTATGAGTTGCATGAGCCATCCTTGACTGAATTTTGTGATTCATCTGTTTCTACTTTGACAACTGTTGAGAACCCTGCTAATCTACTTCCTTCCACTTTACCTTGCACTACTGAAAATGAAATGATTAATCAAGCCATGCTAGATTTAGAACCACCGGTTAATGTTGAGTCGCATGCTGTTTTTGATGAGCTTAAAATGAATGACTTGCATGAATCTGGTTCTACTTTGCAATTGGTTGATAATTCTTATGTGCACCCCTTGGAAAAGGTGGAAGATGTTTTGGGCAAAGTTAATGACCCGTTCTTTCCTGCTGATCCTTGCACTTTAAGAATGCATGAAAATTTCTCTCACGTTTTTGCATCAATTTTATGGGATCAACCTTTTGTTAAACCTTCAAAATTTAAATTTGATGTTGTATGTGCACAGAAGGCACGAGAGAAAGACTTGTTCATGGATTTTCGCAGGAAAGAGGTGATTAGGAAGATGGATGGGGCATCTTCCAAGTTTGACTGTGGATGAGTGGTCAAGAGAATACAGTCGAGCAATCGACTTTAAAAATTTGCGCTTCTCGGAGGCACCCGAGTTTGAACTGTATTTCTGTTGTTTATCGCTTTGTTTTAGTTTTTATTTTTAGCTTTTGAATTGTTGTTTGTTTTCTTGTTTTCCTAGGAGAAAAGGTGGAACGGTCGACGATTCGAGAGCCCATTGGAGGACGTTGGTGCACATCTCCGCCCGTCAGCTCCATAAAATTCAGGGGAGGTTTTCTGTTCCCTTAGGATTTTAATGTTTTTATAGTTGAATGCATTGGGGACAATGCATATCTTAAGGTGGGGGGTGGAGTTTGTTGATACATAGAGATGAGACTTCTTAGTAGTTGTCGAGCATATGTGTACTCTGGCTGTTAGATTAGAATCTGAATGCATGTGTCCGATGAGGACGGTCCGTGATTTGCTTGTGAACACTCCGTATTTGCATGATTCGAAAATTTGACGATGTATGCACATTTTGAGCCTATTTTAAAATTTTTTCTGTTATTTCCCTACATTCACTGAGCACATAGCACTCTTATTCTCAGCTCTGTAGGTCTAGAATAGTCTTATTGTGTCTGAAACCTTGTTGTCACTCCGAAAGGTACCATTAGGGAGGCTTGATGTGTAGAATTAGTAATGAGTCATTTGTGTATAGCGAAGCTATTGCCTAAAAAAAGTGTTAGCTTGAAAAATAAAACCTCCAGAGTTGCTCCTCCTTCTTGTGTTGCCCGTGTAACCAGGGGCGATCGTGTAACCCACGGTTGTCACTGCATGAAAGGGGAACTAATGGAAGTGAGCAATGGTCCTTAAAAACGTGAAGCTAAATTTGGTTTGACGTGTTAGGCTCTCTTGGAAAAAAAATAAAAAAAAAGTTGTTCAAAAGAAAAGAAAATGGGTACAAAGTACTCAAAGAAAAGAATAAAAATTAGGCCTTATGTTTTGTTGCTATTCCTATCACTAAAAGCCGTTAGACTGTTCTTATCGCCATAAGTAGGGGGAAAACGAGTTATAGGACTATATAAGGTTATTCCGGGCTTGCGTGAGCTAGGTTGAGAGGTGCTAAGCACACACACACGTAAGGGAATAAGAGTTTAAATTTTGAAATGATTTCAACTTTTGCATGCTTTTGATGGTTTTGAATTTACTACAAGTACCTTGTTTCACAAGCATTGAGATTAGAGTCCAAGCATGCATTTAATTCTTTGGAGATTATTTAGAGTATACCTTGCTCGAGGACTAGCAAGATTTAGGTCGGGGGTATTTTGATAGCTCCAAAATAGAGCTATCTTAATGTCCCTAATTCTAGCTAAAACCATGATATATATTGATTAAAATGCTTCCTTGTAGGTGATTTCATGGTGAAGAGCTCGGGAAGTCCATTGATGATTTTCGAGGCTAAAAAGGTCATTTAACATGTTTCGGGAAGTGTTCGGGTCAAAACGATAGGCCAAACGGAGCTCGGGAGCCAAAACGACCCAAAAGTGGGCTAAGAGCCGAGAGGGCAGCGCCCAGGCGCCCAACGAACGCAGCACGCGCGCGCGCCCGCGCGCGCCACTCGCAAGCACCGCACGCCCGCGCCCAGACGGCCAGACGCGCGCGCGCCCGCGCGCGCCGCCTCGCCTCGCGCCCGCGCGCCAGCCCGCTCCGCCTCGCCCATGTCCGCGCGCGCCCGCGCGCCCACGCCCGCTCCGCCTCGCCCACGCCCGCGCGCCCACGCCTGCTCCGCCTCGCCCATGCCCGCGCGCCCACGCCCGTGTCCGCCTCGCCGTGTCCGCGCGCGACAGCGTCGAGACGCTGGCCGAGCGTCTCGACGCTCCGAACTCTGAAGCGTGCATTTGAAGATCCACCCGAGAGCAAGCGTCGAGCGCAAGCGTCTCGACGCCGCGCAGCGTCTCGACGCCGCCCCGCGCGCGCGCGCCTGCCAACTTAGGGCACAGCGTCGAGACGCTGGCCTAGCGTCTCGACGCTACGAGCTTAAAAGGCGTGAAACCTTCGGTTTTGCAGCCATCTTTTCATCCTTCATCTTCTCCAAGCTTCTCCTCTCGGTTCCAAGGCGATTTTTCACCATTTTTGTACTTCTTCTCCTTCTTGTGCATGATTCCAAGCCCTTCCATGGTGGATTGGAGTAATCCAACCTCCATGGAAGGCTAAACCAAGGTATGTGCTTGATTTTGAGTATGGGTTTGTAAGTTTTGGATGTTTGGGGAGATTTTTCCCTTTTGCAATTGTTGAGAAATTAGTTTGATTAATGCATCTCTTGCTTGTTCTTCATCAAATTCTAGCATGTGTAGCTAAATTAGATTGACGCTCTAATTCTTATGCATGATAGAGGGCTAAAGGTTGGGACGTATAATTGCCCATACCGCTAGGTAGCACGGGTCTAAGCATGGCTAATTAGTTCGGCCCAAAGTGACATTGGTTACCTGAGTTAATTAACGTTTTCATGTTAGGCTTAAGGCAAGAGAGAAACCGGATTAGTCTTAGGATTAGGCCGTCGCAATGTTCCCGTCACTAGCACGTAATCGATTTAGGGGTCGCTACCTTGGATAGATTATTGGCTAAGTTTAATTAGAATTGCACGCTTCTAATTAATTCCTTGGGTCATTTGAGTTAGGAATAACTAAATGAATTGTGTGCATGAATTAGCTAACGCGTAAACCGTATCAATGATCCGAACATCCATAACGAGCAAGTCCACTTCTCGAAGTTAAGCACAACCGTTTAATTTTTGCACGTCGCCGTTTAATTTTCCGTTAGCATAATTAGGAGCTCCCTTCCCCCAAAACCAAATTACTATTCTTTAATTTGTGCATTCTTTTATTTCTTGCAAATTAGACTTAGTTAGATTAAATTTCTTATTTCCATGTGGATCGACCCCGTTGCCACTTAGCTACAAATAGCTCGGTGTATTCGGGTTTATAAATTGTATTTTGGCAAGCCTCGACAGCTTGAATTTGGAGTACCCCAAAAGTACCTCTACCAGCTGTACTATTTGCCCTCCGGATCCATCACCACGTGGCAGGATATGAAGCGGGTATTCTTGGAGAAATACTTTCCCGCATCCTTAGCCACCACTCTGCGGAAGAGGATATATGGGATCACCCAGGATGTCGGTGAGTCCCTGCACGAATACTGGGAACGCTTCGGGCGTCTGTGCGCGAGCTTCCCACATCATCAGATCGCCGATCAGTTATTGATTCAGTACTTTTATGAGGGGATGACGCCCCATGACCGGCAGATGATCGATGCAGCGAGTGGAGGGGCACTGATTGACAAGACCCCAGTTGAGGCCAAACAGTTGATAGCAAATATGGCCACCAACTCGCAGCAATTCGGTATTCGGGGACAAGGCCAAGTGCACAGCGTGGCTCAGAGCCACGAGATGACTGAAATGAGGGCCCAGGTGGCCGAGATAGGTAGCATGTTAAAGAAAATCGTTGGAGGACACCGTGAGGATGCGGAGGTCAACGCGATCGGGGGGTATGCTTCCAACCCAAGGAAGTACGGCCCATATGCAACCACTTACAACCCCGGTTGGCGCGACCATCCTAATTTCAGCTATGGGAATAGGGAAGGACAAACTCGCTTCCAAGGCTAGTCCCAAGATAGGCCTAATTCTTCCACCCAGGCTCAAGCCTCGAGCTCCTCCAGCTCGCTTGAAGAGATGGTAAGGACCATCGTGACTAGCACCAGCCAGTTTCAGAAAGAAGCTCGAGAAGAGCTTAATTCTCACAAGGCAGAGCTGCAGAATTTGAACAAGCAGCTGACACAGATGGCGGTGTCTATTAGTAAGATTGAGAGCAAGAGCTCGGGGAAGCTTCCTTCCCAAACTACAGTAAACTCATGTGAAAACGTGAGTGCCATTCAGCTGCGCAGTGGGAAGTCACTTTCCACCAGAGCTGCGAAGGAAGCCACGGACAGCCTGAACAAGTCCGCCCCGACTGCTCCTGAGACTTAGAATGAGAAAAGAGATGAGAAGGTCAGTGTACCTGAGGATGTTGCCAGAGCACCATTCCCGAGTAGGCTTGCGAAGCCTACTTTGGAATCTGATGATGAGGAGGTCCTTCGAACCTTCCAAAAGGTGATGGTAAATATCCCGCTCCTAGAGGCAGTCAGTCAAGTGCCAAAGTATGCGAAATTTCTAAGGATCTGGTGCACTACAAAAAGGAAGTCCAGAGGGACTGAGAAAAAGAAGGAGAACGTCTCTGCCATACTCTCAGGTACGTTGCCTGCAAATTGCAACGATCCAGGTACCTTTACTATCCCTTGCACTATAGGTAGTAAAGTTGTTCATAACGCCATGTTAGACTTAGGAGCCTCTGTTAATGTTATGTCTTATGCACTGTTTCGTGAACTGAATTTAAATGAATTGCATGAGTGTAATGTTTCTGTCCAGTTGGCTAATGGGTCAAACGTATGTCCTAGGGGGAAGGTAGAGGATGTTTTGGTTAGAGTTGGGAATATGACGTTTCCCGCTGATTTCCTTGTTTTAGACATGAATGAAAACTCATCGCATGCTTCGTCCTCCATGTTCTTGGGGCGCCCCTTCCTTAAGACCGCTAGGGTCAAAATTGATGTGTTTATGGCGTTGTTTCTCTGGAGTTTGATGATACTTTGCATGAGTTCTCTTTATTTGGAAAATCTGCTGGAAATGTGTCTGTTTGTGAGCATGTTGAGAATGAGAGTCTACCCTCGCGCTTGAGGGATGGTTCCCATGTCTCAGTTAAAATTTCTGATTTAATTATGTGTGATGATAATGCTGATTTTAGCACTAACACTTCTGATATTCACGTGCTCGAGGCACGAAGAGTGCAAAACTTTTTTCAAGTGGATGGCAGGAAAGGTGTGGCCAAGGACAAGTCTGGATCGTCCCCCGCACCTACAGACTATGGATGAGTCTGTTGAGAGAATACAGTCGAGCAACCGACTTTAAAAATTCTGCGCTTCTCGGAGGCACCCGAGCGATGGACTGTTTTTATGCTTTAGTTTAGTTTTATTGCTTTTTAGATTAATTTAGTGTTAATTACCTTGCTGTTTTTTTTTTAGGAATCGAGGATGAGAAGACAATTTTGGGCTCTGATGCGTTCGTGTGCCGCTTCCTCGCCCTCGCCAGCTTCACCAAGAGTCAGGGAAGTGTATTTCTTCTTCCCTTTTACTTCGTTGTATCTGACTGGTTGGCATTGAGGACAATGCCAAATTTTGAAGTTGGGGGTGGAGTAGTCCGATGGATGTGCATGTGTAGTTTGTTGAGAAGTGTTGCAAAGATATTGAAGTGCTTGGGACTCTGTTTATTGTTTTCTGACTGTGATAGCCTAGGAAATGCATGTTGGAAATCTGAGCATGTTCATAATCGAGTTTTTGCATGAGTTTTGTGTTTCTTAGGTTCATGTCAAAAAATTTAAAATTTTTTCTGTTGCTCCCTTGCACTTATCGCGCACTTAGCAACCTCCCCTTAGATTCCGTAAGCTTTG
Source organism: Herpetospermum pedunculosum (assembly GCA_028017165.1). Lineage (NCBI taxonomy): Eukaryota > Viridiplantae > Streptophyta > Magnoliopsida > Cucurbitales > Cucurbitaceae > Herpetospermum > Herpetospermum pedunculosum. The sequence continues at coordinate 19,473,734 of CM051527.1, read as the reverse complement.
TTTATCGCATGTTTAGCTAATTCTCGTTGTCACCCCGAAAGGCACCCTTAGGTAGCTTGTTGCATGAGAGTTAGTGGTTAGTTAATTGAGAAAGCATGTGCTTAGCCTAATGTAAAAAAAAATAGAAAAGCATGTTTGGTAGAAAATTCCTCTCGAGGCGCTCCTCCTTCTTATTAGCGCTTAAAAGAAGTGAGCGTCAGTCCTCAAAAACGTGAAGCTTTGGCCAAAGTTTGACGTGTTAGGCAGCTCGAGTAGGAAAGAAAAAGAAACAAAAAGTTGGTTCAAAGAACCCAAATAAAAGAGTACAAAGTACTTTTGAAAAGAAAGAAAAAGAATGAGAAAATAATTAGGTCTCTTAATTTGCTTCTCTCTCTCGTGTAAGTCAAGTGTAGCTGTTCTTAAACGCTAGAAGTAGGGGGAAAATGGGATGTGCGTTGCATGTAGGTTTTCCGGGTTTACGTGAGTTTAGGAGTGGTTGTCTAGCACACACACACGTTAGGGGGCAAGAGTTAATTTTTGATATGTCCTAGTTAATGCATGAACAAAATGCTTCCATGATTATACTCGTGTTTAAATTTCAATATGCATGGAGGTTTGAGTTAGAATGCATGTAAGCGCGTCCTTAGAGTCAATATCTTTGTAGTGCTTGCTCGAGGACTAGCAATGTTTAAGTTGGGGGTGTTTGATAACACCATTTTGGAGCTACTAAATACGTCCTAATTATAGCTAAAGTTCGTTTTCAATTGATTAAATATATCTCTTTTGTAGGAGAAAAGCGGCAAAGAGCTCGTGCGTCCGTTGGACATGTTCGAGTGCTTAAAGTAGAGTTTTAGCGCCCCGGGAATGCATCGGGAAGAGGGGAACTTGTTCCGTGAAGAAACGGGCCAAAACAGCCTTGGAGAGGCAAAGCTTCAGCCCCAAACCCGAGAGCCAGCGTCGAGCTATAGCGTCGAGACGCTAGCTCGACGCTGCCCTGGCGTCGAGACCCTGCTTGGCGTCGAGACGCTCCGGAGGAGGCGCGCGCAGGAATTTTATCGGGGCAGCGTCGCGACGCTGGCCTTGCGTCGCGACGCCATCGCGAGCGCGCGCGCGGATTACTTAGGGCACATCGTCGAGACGTTGGCCTAGCGTCTCGACGCTACGACGAAGGCAGTAGCTAAAAGACGATTTTTCTGCACATTTTGGAATATCTTCATCTTCTTCATCTCTCAACGGATTCCGGCGATTTTAGTTTCCTTCTTCCCCATTTTCTCTCTATTTTCCGTGGAGCTCCGCCATTGTTGGCATGCGAGTGAGCTCCACTTTCCATTGTAATATTTAGACGGATCCTTCCATGGCCGTGGTTGGAGCGGGATTGACGAACCGCGCCATGAGCGGCTAAGGTAAGGGTGACGGTTTGGGATTTGTTTAGGGGAATTTTGTTAGACACTCATGCTTTGATAATCTGAGTCTAGTTTTGCATATTGGAATCTGATTATTAGCATCTGTTTACCTTGCTTAATCCAACACTCATGCTAAAATACGTTGATTGACACTCGGGTAGTTTCGCATGTTGTGTATGTTAAAGAGTAGCGATGTCGTGCCTCTCACTGCTCGACTAAGTAACACAGGTAAATAGAACTAAATCGAAGTATCGGGTCGGGTAGGATAATTGTTGGTTGCATACGGCGTTTGCGGGCAACCTACTAGCATTTAGAATTCACGCTCGAATGTTCGTCGCGGTTAGCTAGTGACTGTCTAAATTCATCTTAGGACCGATCATCTTAATGTGAGTTTAGATAACGTGTAATTAGAACTGTGTGGTCTAATTAAAATCCATGGAGTCGGCTACTTTGGGGCTTCTCTGGTAGTCGTCCGCTTGCTCAATAAACTGTATTCCATGTCGTTAGCATTAAATGATAAGCTGAATGTTGTCTAACAATTGATCCTGAGACTCCCAAACCGTGCACACATTCTCTTCATATTATTTCTTTCTTTCGTTAGCTTTCTTATTAATTCTCTTGCATGATAAAACCCCCCGTTACCAATTAATCAATTAAATCCCAATTTCACTAGTAAATTCATTCTTCCTATTCCTTGGATCGACCCTGTTGCCACTGGCTGCAAAGCCTTGGTCATAGGCATTATAAATCGTATTTTGGCAAGCCTCGACAGCTTGAGATTAAGCGGATATTCAAAAATCCGCTCACCAATGAGTGCCACCCTCACAGCCAAGGCGGCTGTCTGGTTTTCCTTCGTGCGCAGGAAGCTGTCCCCAGTGACCCATGAGACCACCATCAACCAAAGCAGATCGCTGCTGGTCTACGCGATCATGCGAGGTCTCACAATCAACGTGGGCGAGGTCATTGCAGCTTCAATTGCTGACTGCGCCAAAAAGGGTAAGGGACCACTCTTCTTTCCTAACACAATTACTAAGCTGTGCTTACGTGCAGGGGTCCCAATCGAGCGAATGGAAAGACAGCTGGCCTACACGGGCTACCTGGAATTTCCTACTGCCTTGAGGTTGCGCAGAAAGGGGAACATGGAGTTCGAGCTCGATGGCCTGGCTGCTGCTCAGTCCCTTACCATGGCGTGCCTGATGGACCTGCAGAAGAAGATGGCTCAATGGGCCACATATGCGCAGGCAAGGGATAAAGATGTGGCAGACCAATTGGGCTGCATCTTCCCTGAGTTCCCCACGGACCTGTTGACTCCATGGGCGCCTCCACGGCCAAGAAGGAATGATGATGAGGAAGACATCTGAGTGCTAGGCACTCAAGGGAGTATTGCTGTTCCCTTAAAATAAGAAAAAAAATCGAACTGCTTTTTGTTGAACCATGTGAATTATGCTGTTTTGAGTTAGTATTTTGATCTGTTTTAGTTCTTTAATTGTAGTATTTAAATTTGTTTAGTGTAGTCTGATGGTAGCTGAATAGGTAGATTAGTTTAGTTTCATTTTTGAATAGTTTGAATGACTGGAAAAAGCATGCATAGGGGCCTTGATCACTGTTATATCTGCCCTGTCTCTATTGCGAAATAATTGCGGAAACCGCAATTTTTATTAGTAAATGCATGTTTTTTACTGACTGTTTAGCTAGGCTGGGTCTGTTTAAATTCTATCTTTTGCTGCTATCTTGTCTACCTTATATAGCTTATCTAAAAGCATGTTGGATGAGTGTCATAGGACACCCTTTGATAGTTTAAATTAACCTCTAAAGAGTGCTCAGCATGCGTAGCTTTAAGTCCTTACCTGACTGTTTTTTCGAATTTCTGCTGCTGTGATATTTACTTTTAGAATGTTCTTTCTATGCCTAGGGCTTTTAGATTCTCTTTTTTTTACCTTAGACTAGATGCTTCTAGGACAAGTTTGGGGGTGTGCCACCTCAGACACTCATTGGGGACAATGAGTAGTTTAAGTTTGGGGGAGGCCACCCTAGGCCTAGGAACATTCCTCTCTCCCTTAAAGCATAAGCATTCTTCTTCTCCTTTACAAAAAAAATGATGAGCTGAAAAAAAAAAATGAAAAATAGAATAAAGAGGGGTGTCTCTCTTAGGTTGCTGAGTAATCAGTGCCAAGTGTGTAACCCACAAGTGGCATTGCATCAAAAGGCAACCAAAGGAGAGGCTCCACCAAAGTAAGAAAGAAAAAGAAAAAATAGGGAAGAAGAATGTATACCTAGGAATTGCAACTTTGTGGCTTAGATGTCCTAAATAAAAAGAACTCTGATCCTCAATTAGCTGAGCACAAAGTTGTAATTTGTAGGGTTGTTTAGGGAGATGAATGTATGTCCAATGTAGTGATGCCAGGGTTTAGATTGTTCTCTTAAAGTAATACTGTCACTGTTAATACTAAGACTGGCATGACTCTAAGGAATCCTAGGTAGCTCAAAAGTTAAACTAGAAGCATGTACTGAGTCTGGGGTAAAGCTAGGTAGAATTTGAAACCTTAGGGATAGATGCACAATATGATAAAGGCAAGTAGATCAGTTGTAGGGAGTGAATGAAACAGCAGGAGTATTAGGCGTGCGAAGTCAGAAGAAGCAATATGAAAGGTTAGTGTAGACTTGGAAGTGTGTCACAGGACAGCACTGCTATAGATAGGAATGTAGGGGAGTCAGTAAGTGGTTAAAAAAAGATGAAACAGCAGCCTAGGCAAGTCCTTAGATTGCTCGAGGACGAGCAAAACCTTAAGTTTGGGGGTGTGTTACGTCTCCAAAAGTGACCTTTTTAGGACTTATTTATCTTAGAAAGAGGTGCACTCTTAGGTATTTTTGAGAGGATTTAGCTTAAACCTATGCTTATATATGAGAATTAGAAGAAGGTAGCTAAATTATGACTTGTGTGCAAAAGGAAAGAAAAGGATTGAAAACCGAAGTAAAAGAGTGAAAAATATGCATTGCGGCACCATTGCGGAAACATTGCTAAAACAGCAATGTTTTAAGTAAAATCCGTAAGTTGGCTGATCTTTTTCTGTTATATTCCGTTATTTCAGGGATTCTTTCTTTTTCCTCCATCCATTTTGAAGTACGACGTTGAGGATGGATGGTTCTCCTTGGCCCAAACGCACCTGCAGATTACTATAAAAGGGGGTCAAAGTAGAGGGTTTGATCATCATCCGAAAGCGTAGAAGTCTTCTCGCAGCTCCATCTTTTCTCCTGTTTTTCTTTGCCGTCTGTTGGTTTGCGAGGTTTAGCTGTTGGAGTCGACAATCTGATAGGAAGGAGAGAAGATTCATCTTCTCTCCCGATTGGATTCATCCAAGCAAGGCTGATCTTTCTCATCCTTCAGCTGAGGCAGTTGCGACGAGGCGTTCAAGCTCAATTACCTGCTTTCTGTCTTTTATTTCTAATTTCCAGCTCTGTTTAGTTGTTGTTTCTTTTCTAGTGGCTAGTTCATTTCATTTCGTTGCTTTCTGTCTTTATGTTATTTACTTTAAGCTTCCCTTTGTTCATTCAAACAATCAAGTAATCAAAGCACAATTCTTCATTTCACTGTTTCCTCTCTTTGCTGCTACTGTTTTTTCTTGGCTGTTTGTCTTTAAATTTCTTCTAAGCATGTCTACTTCATCTCTTACTTCTGTCCTGTCTATATCCATGAGTAGCTAAGTCACATAGGGGCATGCTAATGACAATACTATAGGCTAAAAAACGTGAACCAAGCATGTAGGATAGCTCTCGAAGCATTGATTGTATGTAAGCTTCATCCCACGGGCAATTTCGATTGGCCATCCATTTTGTCCAAAGAACTCCTAACCTCTGGAAGGAGTAAGAGTTCAGAGTCATACACTCATGCTAGCCTTTCAAGGTAGCCAGAAAACGACCTAGGAATAGGCGTTTTCCTAGTACAAACAATAACTTTCTGCTTTAACAAGATGCTTAAGACCTTACTTGGACATGAGTAAACTAAAGAATCTAATGCATGAAATCGGAAGATACATGAGATTGAGTGAGTTTAATGCATAGTGAGTTGATCCAATGCTTGAGAATCGTGAGAAAATGCCTATAGAGGAGTCGTTAGTAGCCCTTGTTTCTCCATTTTACACACTTTCGCTGTTAGTAAAATTGCGGTAGAATTGCTGTTTCCGCAATTCTGCTAAGTTTAGAATTCTGTTTAGCTAATTTCCTCTTCGTTTATTAATCTCTTCTCTTTTCATTTGAGTTTATCTTTGACTTGCACTTGTTTATGTTGCTACCCTTTACATATTCCTTAGAAATTAGACAACTTAAAACCAATTCTACCTCCTCAAATCCACCCATTCTTTCTTAACAATACACTTCACGAGTAGCTCATAATAAATCTCTGTGGGAAAACGAATGAAAAAATACTTACTACTTGCTATAAGATCATGTATGCTTGCATGTTCTGAGTGCTCTCTCTCTCTTATTGCTTATTTATTTTAACACATTGAGCACGCAACAGGTGGCAACACCCTATCACCCCCATTCAAATGGGCAAGCAGAAATCTCTAATAGAGAGATCAAGAGCATATTAGAGAAAGTTGTAAAACCGAATAGAAATGATTGGTCTTTTAAATTAGATGATGCACTATGGGCATATAGAACTGCATATAAAACACCTTTAGGAATGTCCCTTTATAGGTTAGTTTATGGAAAAGCATGTCATCTTCCCCTTGAATTAGAAAACAAATTCTTTTGCGCTTTAAAGGAGTTAAACTTTTGCGTGAACGATGCGGGAACATTGCGGTCTCTGCAATTACATGAATTAGATGAATTAAGGCACATGTCATATGAAAATGCTAAGATGTATAAAGAAAAAACTAAAATTTGGCATGATAGTAGACTTAGGCTAAAGGATTTCAAAAAGGGCCAACATGTTTTATTATTTGTAGTCTTGTCTAAAGTTTTCTGCAAGTTGTTATTATTTCAACATTTTCACTATTTACTTGTTTCTGCATTTTGTATGTTCTGTCGTTTTTTCAGCAACCCAACCAACAACATTTTGTCACCGGTTACATTTTCCTTCAATCAATCTGTACTTAGCATAAACTTAATCAAATCTCTGTGGGAAAATGATATAAAATATACTTATCACTTGCTGCAGACCATGTATACTTGCATGATCTGAGTGCTCTTCGCATCTAATTTACACACACACTGAGCACGCAAAACATACTTATGTGAATTCGACCGGCCATCCATTTTGTTCTAAAGAATTCCTAACCTCTGGAAGGAGTAAGAATTCAGAGTCATTCATTCATGTTAGCCTCTCATGGTAAACAGAGAGTGGCCTAGGAATAGGCATTCTCCTAGCACGTTTGTTAACATGCACTTATAAATAGGTTTTTTGCCTTACTTGGATATGAGTAATTTAAGAAACTAATGCATATAATCGGAAGATGTATGAGATCTAGCTAAGACGATGCATGAGATGTCAATTTACTGCTGAATGATCATAGTTAATGCCTATGGAGGATTCTTAAGCCGACCTTCCTGCTTTTATCTTAGCTTTTACTTGCTGTAATCTGTTGCTAATCTATTGCGAAAGTATTGCGAGCCCCGCAATACCATTTTCTACCATTATCTTAGCTTTTAACTGTCTGTCAATCCATTGCTAGCTTATTGCAAAAGTATTGCGAGTCCCGCAATACTATTTTTCTATATTGTAGTTCCCTTAGCCATTTTGCATTATTGTAACTTTGCATTTTCCTTGCATCCTTTGCAATTCGTGCCTCGAATTAAAATCCATCTCACTTCTGGTTACCTTATCTAAAATAACACGCATCAAATCGCTAGTCACTCAACTTAGTCTCTGTGGGAAATCGATATAAATTATACTTATCACTTGTTGCAGACCATGTATACTTGCATGATCTGAGTGCTCTTCGCATTTAATTTACACACATACTGAGCACGCAACACATTCCCAAAATAAACCACTTATAACCTACAAAATCTAAGCAAAGCATGATAAAAGCCTAATTTAAGAGTTTAGGGATCAGAAATCTCCCTTGTCAATCTGCCTCATATGGATATTCTTCAATGTTTCGAGGCATCACTTATGCTCCTTTAAGATACTTAAGTCTTGATTTACGGGGTCGGACATTCTGCCAGACCTTGAAATTGTTGATTCTTTCAAAGAGACTGCATGTTATAACATCCCAAGGTTTGTACTTTCTGTGCGTTGGTACAACATATGTTTGATGCGATGGGACATCTTTTTCTGGCACATCTCTTTCTAACTCCTTCAACTGGAGCATTTGTGGTGGTGGTGGCTCAGCTCTTTCATTGGTGGAGAAGCTTGCTACAACATCAAACATTTCAAATTCTTGTTCCTCAAGTAGCGCATTAGGCTCTTTGGCTTCATCCAACACAATTTCCTTTTTCTCAACTTTCACCAACTCCACCATTTCATATTGATATTCCATTGGATCACTCTTCTCAGAATCGAAGGTAACCAAGGAGTGATCATAAAAAAAATCAAACATCTGAGGGCATGGTGGTGGTGGTTTTACTATAGCAAGTAGATTTTGTAAGTCATTTGTGAGCTGGGCTAATTGCACATCCATTCTCCTCATGGATGCATCATTCCTTTCCATGAATTCTATCCATAGCACCTCCAAAGCGGGTGATAATTCTTCATTTTGAGTTGCGCATAATTTTGATAGTCTTCATGTTGGTGGAACTCTTCATAATGAGCAACTTGCCCATGCTCTTCCCAAAAATTATTTGAGAGTTGCCACTGATCATGTCCACACAGGTACGAATAAGGGTTGTCATAGCTTTGTTGATATTGCCTCTCATGATAATTCAATGTTGGGCAATTCTCCAAGTTATGATTTTCCCCACAATAAGCACATGACTGATAAAATTCTTCAAACTGTTGTGGGCAAACTCTTCCTCCAATTAAGTTCTGCAGCATATTCATTTGCTTTGTCGAACACATAGGGGGCGTTTGGCCCCCTATTTTGGAATCAGAACCTTGGGAATCAGAACCCTGGGGGGTTTGTCAGGGCGGGTTCTGAACCCTGAGAATCTAAAACCTGTGTTTGGGGTGCAGGGTTGGGAAGCCTCTGAATCAGAAACCGTGTTTGGGGTGCAGTGTTCTAAACCCCGGGTTGAACAACAATTTTTATTTTTTTTTCCTTTTCCTTTTACTATTTCGTTTCTCTTTTATACCCTTATTTTCTAGTGGTGAATTGTAAAACCCGACCTCACGTAACATGAGCAAAATTCTTTTGAAACTTAAAAATGAAGCATTTAATTTATGTTATATTCTAAGAATAAGAAAATAAATTGAACAATTTTCATATTTTGTACTCCTACAAAAAAAGTTTATGAAATAGGATGAAAAAATATACCTTTTAAAAATTAAGAAAAACAAAATAATAAAAGGAAAGGAAAAAAAGTTTTTACAACATGTTGGGGTTACGCTCATGGTCACTAAGCAATATATCATGTCGTTGGGCTACGCTCTTGTTGACACAAAAGAAAAAAAAGTTATATTACTATTGATGAAAAAAGTTTTATGGAAAAAGATATATTTTAATAAAATATTAAAAAAAAACATTTAACAAAAACAACAAAAACAAAAAACAAGAAATAGAAGAAAGGAAAAAAAATACATTATTGATGCAAATTTTGTATATTCCAATTAAAAAAAATATATTATAAAACGAAAAAAAAAGTTATAAACACAACATTAATTTATAGAATACGGTTGAAAAAATACATAAAATAAACAAAAAATAAAGAGGAAAAAAAATTGAAAAAAAACCTTAGTTCGGATAGAAGGTAAATTCCAATAATTCCCTATTATTAATGGAAATTTTATAATAATATTAAAATATATTCATATTAGAAAGTAGTAAAAAAAACATTACAAAAGAATATCATTTCTCATAATAGAAAAAAAAAATATTTTAACTAAAAAAACTACTAACACTGTTAGTTAATGGAATAAGATGGGACAAAATATATATAATATAAAGGAAAAATGAATAGACATATAGCAAAAAATGTTGGTGTTGTTGTCAAATGGATTAAGAGAGAGATAAAATTGTTGATGTGACGAAGAGAGAGAAACAAAATTGGAGAAGTGAGGGGTTTAGAACCCAAAACCATGGGTTTGGGTTCTAAACCCATGACTTTCCAATACATCCATCCAAACATGGGTTTGGCTTCAAAAGGCAAACCCACCCAAACACAAGACAGGGGGCCAAACGCCCCCATACGTTTTTCACCTGCATAGTTTCTCTTTGTGCCTGAAAATGATAGTAAACAAATTAAGCTCACATATTCAGCACAGATCTTACAATCAATCAACTTAACACAAAATTAATGCAAATCCCCAGCAGCGGCGCCAAAAACTTGTTGTGTGCTCAGTGTGTATGTAAATTAGATGCGAAGAGCACTCAGATCATGCAAGTATACATGGTCTGCAACAAGTGATAAGTATATTTTATATCGTTTTCCCACAGAGATTTGATTAAGTTTATGCTAAGTGCAAATTGATTGAAGGAAAATGTAACCGGTGAAAAAATGTTGTTGGTTGGGTTGCTGAAATAACGACAGAACATACAAAATGCAGAAACAAGTAAATAGCGAAAATGCTGAAATAATAACAATTTGCAGAAAACTTTAGACAAGATTACAAATATAAATGCGTAAACAGCAAAATACTAGCGAACAGACAGCAACAGAAACCTATACTAACAAACAGGGTAGGCTAGGACTCATGTAATAACTCATAGATCGGGTGTAAACTAAGCTGACTACTGACTAAGAATGCTAAAGTAACTTGCAGAATAGAAAATAGTATTGCGGGTCTCGGAACACTTTCGCAATAAACTAGCAACAGATTAACGAATAAGTAAAATCTAAGATAAAGACAGAAAATAAGATTGCGGCTCTCGCAATACTTTCGCAATAGACTCGCAACGAGTGAAATCTTAAGATAAAACAGCGAGGTTGGCTAAGAACCCTCCATAGGCATAAACCATGATCATTCAGCAGTGAACAAAAATTACATGCATCGTATTAGCTAGATCTCATACATCTTCCGATTATATGCATTAGATTCATATGTTACTCATATCCAAGTAAGGCTAAGAACCTATTTATGCATGCTATTAAACGTGCTAGGAAAGTGTCTATTCCTAGACCACTCTCTGTTTACCATGAAAGGCTAACATGAATGAATGACTCTGAATTCTTACTCCTTCCGGAGGTTAGGAACTCTTTAGAACAAAATGGATGGTCGATCGAAAATGTCCATGGGATGAAGTTCACACTCATTCAATGCATGCATGCTTATTTACATGTTGAATTCAAATAGTAGTATCCTACAGATTCATCTTAACAAACCCTTATAAAACTAGCTACTCATAACTTTAGAAGAACCCAACAAAACTAATTGATTACTTGTGAAAGGCAAATCCAATAATAATTCAAACAGTAAAAACAATTCGATCTGAAAACAATAATTAAAGTAAAGCAGTAGATAATCTGAGAACATAAACTAAGATAAAACAGTAGATAAGTGAAGGTCCGATTGTCCACTATTCGCCTCGGTTGAAGGAGAAGAACGTCTTGTCAGGAATCTCTCCTTCTTCCTCCAAATTCCAGAACGCCAAGGAGGTTTCTTCTCGGATTTGATGATCGAGAAGATCTCTCTTGGGGTTTTCGGGTTTTCGAATCTCTTCACCGTAAATGATTGATTTTCCTTGCTTCATCTTGCTCTCTTATATAGCCTTTAGTGGTTCCATTGTCTGCTCCCTAATCACGGATCTCCATCCAAATTAGGGAAACAACCTCATACGTGGCAGCTACAGAAGGGTCGGCGGCTAACAAACTCAGCAAAGGATACTGCCAGTATTGTGATTGCGTTACGATCGCAAAGTTCCTTGAAGTGTCCTTTTGCGATTGCGTTGCGATCACAAAGCTCTGTTTCCGGTTCCCCTTCTTCTAATTTCATTGCGTTCCTCGCAAAACTTTAGCAATACATCTGCAAGGCATTAATTAGACATTTTTTCACCAATTATACACTTATGCACAGATATTTCACATAAGCATTAATTTTAACACCATTTCACAAATGTCACTATTAAACACATATTATGCTGAATAATGGCTAGAATGCTTCAAAAGACTTCATGAATTAAAGCAATTAAAGACCTAAATAACTCTCATTTGGAGAGGTATCAGTGTGCACGAGACAACTTTGGGATTATAGAAGAGTAGTAAAGTTAGTTTACAACCCTTCAGGTTTTGAGAATTTTAAGCATGCATGTTGAAACTATCCCAAAAATACTGAAATATGTTCAATGGTGTTGATAAGTTGTTCCAAGTGAAACCACTAAATAGTTAACAAAAGTTGTTAACAATTTAATTACCTTTTATAGTAAAATGGACTCTAGTCATGAATTAGAAAAGTCTCATCGTAGTGGTAAATTTATGAGATATCTCGACCATTACAAGAGCTTATATGAAACCTATGTTGCCGTAATAGATAACAAAATGTATTGCTTCTTGACCTCAAAGTAGAAATGAGGGTTAATGACAAAGACTAGTAGACCAAAGTCATAAATCTCGAGATAAAGTATATGTACTTCTTCTGTATCTAGAACTTGTAGATACTCATGATGGGGTAAAACCCATAGATTCTGAATATTTCTACAAAAGTAATAGATTTGTAAATAAGAAAGTACAAACCTTCAAAATAAGACTAATGACAAATATAGTGGGAGAAAGTAAACCATGAATAATTTTTCTCATTTGTTGTCACACTAGAGTCTATAAGCATTTCCTAACTCATAGTTGCATATGAGATATGTCAAGTGAACGTTTAAGAAATCTTTTCTGAAAAGAAATCTTAAAGAATGCACTTGCAAATCAATTATATGAATTCATTTTCAAAAAATCAAAAGCAAAATGTTTGCAAGTAGTAAAAGTTCATTTATGAAATGAATTTGATCACTAGATTTTTTAATGTAAGGTTTGATAAAATTGTAAAAAACTATGACTTTGAATAAATATTAATGATCTTGTATCGACAAGAAAATCATTAATTACTTAATGGATTTTTCTCGTGGATTACATAATACTCATTATGAATGATGTAATATTTTTAATCCAGCATTATATGTTGACTACCAAACCAATTCTAAATGAATGATTTAAATTACTTGGTATATCCTATAAATAGAGATTTCAAGGACAAAATGTAAATTGTGTCTCAAACATCATATATTGATAAAATTGTTGACAGTATATGATGTAGTACTTCAAAAATAATAATGTATTATTGTTACATGAAGTTTATCTTGTCTAAGGAATAGAGTCCTTAGATATTTCAAAATGTTGAGAACATAAGATTGACAATCTACGTTTGTGTGATTGAAAATCTTATGTACACATGAGACATGACATTTGAAAGTAAAGTTAGTTAGCATATACAAGTTAACCCAATGGTATGACCATTGCGCGGATAATTAAAAACTTTTCTCAAAATATCTGTGCATAAAATAAGAAATTATAATTTTGCATATGGGGCTAAATATTTGATTTTTACGAGATGCATTTGCTTTGACAAAGATTTATCAAAATCTATGTTTACTTTAAGTGGTAGAGCTTGATAGACTAGTTAATATTTTTGTTTAGGAAGCAATAAAAGAACTTGTATATAGCTAAAACAGTCTCTTATGGATCTGTACGACGTTCAAGATATGGTTAACCCTATCACACTTTATTAAGATAAAGTAGAGGTATAATGGCTAAAATTAAGGAACTTTGAAACCACCAATGTATAAGGTATCATGCAGGTAGAGAAAGCATCATGGTAGAGACCACAATGACTTTTAGTTGCAATCGTGTTGGTCTTTAAAAAGACTCTTCATGCTAAATTGTTTGAGGGTCCCCTAGAATGTCTAGGATTAAGAGACATGTCTCATCTTCACTAGAGAAATTAGGAGAACATGTTGGGTGTAGAGTATGCCCTAGGGTACATGTCTCACCGGCTTTAATGCAAGTGGGAGATTGTTGGGATTTATGCCTTAACGCCTCAGAATTAATTAATAATTATTTTATTATTATTATTATTTATAATTTATAATATTCATTATATATAAAAATTCAAGGTTATTAGTGTAATCTTGAATAGTATGTAGTTGACATACCGGAGTATCATGTTCAAGGAATAACCTAAACAGTCTATATATGAATAAGGTTGGGTGCCTTATCGTGGCAACACTATTGATACGGCTCAATTTGTAATTGTTACAAATTATTTGATTCAAATCATTCATGTAGAGACATGTGAGTGAAGGTATCCTATACAATGAGTTTTTATACGACTAGACCACGAAATATATAATCTCTCTTTATAAATATGTTATTTGAGAAGATTAATATTTCATAGGATGATCATCTGTGACTTGATTTAATCCTGAGTGACTTAAACTCCTACATGTGAGGGTTCGTCCTTTGATTTGTAAGGGTGAGAATGAACTTTATAGCTGATTCAATAAACGTACCATTTTGGGGACTTGACCAAATAGGGAGCTGCGAACATAAGTTTCACAAGATGAAATCCACTTCTTCCCATATAGGAAAAGTAGGTGAGTAGTTCCCTTAAGTGCTGTTTTCGGGACTTGAACAATGAGACTCCACCCCCTCGCTTGCCCGATAGGGACTCATTTATGGTTGGATCATAAATAGGTTGTTCATTGGAGAATCGGTGGTACTTAAGGTGTAAGATGTAATTACAAATGTAAAACGGACTTTTGACCGAGCTGTAATTATGATCAACTCGTGAAGGAACGACTTGCATGTAATGGTTATAACCATGGACACAGCTTGTCCTACAGTGCATAAGAATATTTATATAGATGTCCATATGGATAAGATATCCTTATCTTATTTCTTCCATTATCTTCTCCTATTATTTTCCCCCTTATATTATTCTAGATTTATGGTAACAATCATATGTTGTAAATCCATTCAATAATGATCGTTGGGGCTAGGAGGTGAGCATCAGGGGCGAGGGGTAAGCATCAGTCGGTCAGGGTCGGTTTTCCGACCAAATTGACCAAGTCGATTTTCCAACTCATTATACCGACGAAGATGGAAAACAATATTTTTTTAACTCATTATACCGTTCGAACTGACGATTGATTTTGTCAGTCGATTTCGGCGCAATCCGACTATAGGGAGGCAAAGATGATGGTGGAAGTCCAAGGGCTTCACGGATGAAGAGAGGATAAGCAATAGACGGTGGTGATTGCGATGCGAGGGAGGCGAGAGAGACAATTGTGAGAAACAGAGGAGGAGCTCCAGCCGGAATCATAGTAAGCTTTAGAGCCTGGCACATCTCCGGCAACAACGTGGGTTAGGGCTAAAACAATAGGCGACATCTCAATCCCTCTTATGAAACCCAAAAACAACATTTATGAAGCTTTCGTGTCCTCTGGATCCGCCATGAACCAATTTCAATCAAAAGATTGGACCTGAACTGGTCCACCGATTTTGTCGCTTCGATCGGTTTGGGGTTATTTTTGCTAACTGACCGACCGATTGGTCAGTTTTGCATTACAAAACCTGTTCAATTGGTCGATTTATTTTTTCGGTTCTTTTGCTCACCCCCTAGTTGGGGCCTATGAATGATATGATTGAATAGACAATACATTGACTCCCTACTTTTTCTTTCACCCTTCTTTGTCATTGTTCTCTTGTTTTACAACATATGTTGCTTTGAAGACTTTTCTCACATTTTAAAATGTCATTCACATTCCTCTAGTAACACATTCCTCTAGTAATTTCCCTAAGTAGTTTAAATCCAAAAGGTTGATTATTACAAATTCATTGTTTTAAAATCTTTATTTTCATATCACGAACAATACATAAACTAAATTTTTACTTGGTTTCAAAGTCAATATTAAATAAATTTTATAATGCAAGTCAAAATTAGAGGCTAGAGAACATAGTTTAACTCCACAAAATCATAAAGATAAAGCCTCCAATGACATTTATTTAAGGGTAATTGGATTTAACGGTACATAAGGTATAGTGCTTCATGCCTTTTCTTAGAAGGTGCACATGAAGAGTGACTCAAGCCCCAACCAAAGTGAATATTCCCTCAAATATAGGACTAGTATCACTTCCTGTAATCACATTTGATTGACATCCATTCCAAATGTCTTCTTTGGAAAGACCTGATTCATACAATAAGTTAGAGATGTAGTTCCAATGGTCATGCGTAGTATAATGTCCTTCTTCTCGAATTTCGGTATATACCTATAAAAAAAAACAAAATATAATTAAGTTAGGTTTACCTTAAATCTCAATGACAAATGCAAATGTGGCACTCTATTTTTTAAAGTGTAAATGTGGTGCCATATATTTTATTCATTTGGAACATAGCCAGAAGGGTTAAAAAAAAATGGGCAAAAAAATTGGATTTTTGAATAATTAGTTGGATGGATATAATAAATAGAACTAAAATGAACCCAAGATAACTAAACTATTTGTAAAAGAGTGATTATTAGTTTTAACTTTAGTCTTAATGATAGTGATATATAAAACTATCAATATAAAAGTAAATGAACATAATGGAGAAATAATATTAGCATGAAATAAATATTTAAACATCGAGAAAAAAAACGTTACCAGATAGTTTTATTTAATTGAAAATATTTTACACTAGATTCATTTATTTGTTATAGTTAGTTTCGAAAAATCTGGAGTAGTGCTTTCAACTAAAACTCTTTCTTAGTAAATCGTTTATGAAAGAAAACAACAATTAAGTATTTGATCAAGAGTAATACCAAGTATTTTTAAAAATATTTTTAATTTAGTAATAAAACACAATATAAATGTTTTGCAAACTAATGAATAAAAGAATAGTTGAACTGACATAATGTACGACTTAATGACTAGGTCACCACTTTTATTCATTTTCCTTTCATGTTGTCAAAGAATAAAAAATTTAAAAACTATTTTAATTAGGTAAGAGTAGTTTTTATTATTGAAAATCAAGTCATATCAAACTCACCTTAATTAATTATATAACATTACAAATATAAGTTTAAGTCTTTGAATTCTTTCCTTATATATTTCTAAATTCAAAAGCTTAAAAATAAATTAGTAATATAAGTCTAAAAATGGAACTTCATTGAAATTATTTATTTTTTTGAAAACATTTTATTGAACCTCGTTATTTCGATTTTGGAAGCTTAGAAACAATCAAATGAAAAATAAATAAACTGTAGGCATGAAAAATTGGGACTTAGATCCAACCAATTGTTATTAAAAAGAACATAAAATAAATAAAAGAATAAATAAAAATTGTAGTTTAAACTTCATGAACATATAGGTAAGAAACAAAATTGCTGACCGTATTGTCTGAAAATGTATGATTCCATGGATTTGACCAAGCTGCCATCCAATCACAAACTTCACCATTGTGATTTAGCCCACGGTATACAACAGCGCCAGCAGAGCCAGTGGCAGTTCCAGAAGTTTTAACATGAAGAAAACAACCCCATTGACCATTCGCAATCTCGATTGGATAAGGAGCTTGTCCAATATGACCATGCCAACTATGTTCGACAACATATTTTATGGTATCACCAGTGGCATTGTAAATTACGCAGAGGGTAGAGACTCCAGTGCCCCATTGTTCTTTTAATTCTTTCACATATTGTCGTGCATTCGTGTCTTTATTATCCGCATTCTTCATACTAATGGCAACATGTGCTCTATCTTGACGTGTTATTGTCTTATTTTCATACTCAGGCATGCCTTTTAAAGTTTCGTTTGTGATCGGATTTCCAAACACATTAGACGCCATCTTAAAATATATCTGAAATATAAAAATTCCAAAGAAATTAAGCTCTAAAAACAATTAAGGGCATGTCTTTGTGATGTTCCTCTCCCAATTTTGCATATATTTAGAAAAAGAAACAAAAACGTATTTGGTTGAAAGTTGTTGTATCTAAAATTACTAATTGAAAGAATAAAAGATTATTTTGGAAGTTTTGTCTTCTTTTTATTCATTTGTTGTGTGGTGTGCCCATATTTTAAAATAAGAAAAAGAAAAAAATTGAAAGTTCGTTTACCTTCAAAAAAAAATAATAAAAGTAGAAACTTAATTAACATTTCAGAAAACAAGAATCATATATCAAAAGTTTAAGATTGCTTACAAGAGTTGGTGAATAAGAAACATACATTATCACATACGAAATAGAAATATTAATCCAACTCTATTTCTATGAAAAAAAGTAGAGCGTTTCAATCTTACTCTGACAGGTGACCAATCTGCAAATCTTTGTTGTGTTTTGTTCCCTACAATTTCTACCTATTTATAAAGTGCGAAAAATAATTAAAAAACACATAAGAACAATGATTTCTTTTTTTAAAAACAGTAGAATCTTCACTGCTCATGTTGAAGAAAAACATTAATGTAAAAAATGATGTGGACGGATAGACACAAGATTAAGACCAAGAATTTAAATATGACAATGTCCATGGAAATATCGATAAAATAGAATAAATGAAAAAATTATATATTTTTTAAATTTTCGTTAGTTTTTTGTGATATAATAAAAATGTCGATGTTGAACCCATGAAAATATGAAAATTGACTATGAAACTATCTGCATGTCGACGAATATTTTTAGAATGACTTTGTAGGGATTTTAAAAATATTTTTTTAATCTTAAAAATATTGTTTAAGAACTAAAATAGTAATTTCAACACCCTTAATTGGGCTTTGTTTGATTTACGAATTTGGTGATATGTTAATACTACTAGAGTTTTATCTCTTTGTGACATTATATTTATGGTTTGTTCTTATTTGAAAGATGGTTGGGATGATTAGAAATGAATTGCCAATTTTAATTACGGTAAAAATTCTTGCAAAAAAATTTACAAAATTAGACTAACCTATTTTACTCAATTTTTTTTTGCCTAAATAATTAATAATTCAATTTGTAGTCTTATAATTAAGATACACTATTTAAATTTAAGAACTAAATAAATAAAATTTATAAATGTTAATGTCACCTTAAAAAAATAATTAAGTTATATGTTTTCAATTTTGTCAGAAATAAAATATTTTACATTCGATTTCTTTATTCATTAATACGAGTATTTGAAAGTATATACATTTTTCAAAAAAAAAATAGGGGTATATAAAAATATTTTATTTATTTTAATTAGACAAAAATAATTTTTATTATTCGAAATCATGTTATGTCATTTCAAAATATTCTCAATTATAAAAGTTTAAAAACTTAAATCTAAATAGATAATGTCGAATAATTTTGTCATATATTTCCAAAATAAAATAGATAACTTCAAAGTCATATCATATCAATTTGTAAATCTTTTCTCCAAAATAATTTCAAGCACCATTAAAATTAACCAAAATATTTTACTAGAACTATTAAGATTTTCAATAATGAGAAGAAAAAAAAACTTAATTGAAAATTGTTCACACGAGATTTCGAACGAAGGATGGAGATTCGAACACGTGTAAATGAAATTTGAGTTTGTATTTGTATTATATGTATCAGTGCGTAGTGGATTACAATCTCTAATGTTTATCCTCTGATTCTTTCTCTCTCAAATGTAAATGTATCTCGAGGGCTTCGCAGCTTGTTCTCGACGTTGAATTTGGATCGAGGGCTTTGCAGCTTGTTCCCGATGTTGAATTTGGATCGAGGGCTTTGCAGCTTGTTCTCGATGTTGAATTTGGATCGAAGGCTTCGCAGCTTGTTCTCGATGTTGAATTTGGATCGAGGGCTTCGCAGCTTGTTGTCGATGTTGAATTTGGATCGAGGGCTTCGCAGCTTGTTCTCGATGTTGAATTTGGATCGAGGGCTTCGCAGCTTGTTGTCGATGTTGAATTTGGATCGAGGGCTTCGCAGCTTGTTCTCGATGTTGAAGGATTGTTTGTTCTCAATGTTGAAGGATTGTTCAGTCTTCCAAGGATTCAGGGAGTCTTCGTTGTTTGGGAATTCTCTCTGAGCTTTTAGGAGTAGAAATTTTCTGAACCTTGAAAATGAAGAATGAGCTCTCTATTTATAGAGTTCTCATGGGCCTGGTGGGCTTGGGCCTGGATCCAATGGGCTTGGGCTTGGATCCAATGGGCTTGGGTCCAATGGACTTTTGGGTTCTGGGCCCAATGAATTTTTGGGCTTCGGGCCAAATTGCCATTTAAATAAATTTTTAGCCCGATTCGATTTCGAGCCCAATTGAGCTATGACCGAATTTTCTCGGTTAAGTTTATTCGATCCGCCGGCCAAGATGAAGACACGTGGCGACCGCTGATTGGCCGAAATTTCTCGGTCAACAAATGCCCCCTTTTTCGAGAGTTATGCACATGTACGTGTGGGTGAGTCTCGGAAAAGTTAAATTTTGAAATTGAAAGGTAGGACACCCCTAATTTTGAATCTGCCTCGACATATCAATCTTATCGAAATATGAAATTTGGTCCATAAATCAATTATTTTGATTGATACATCTTTCTATGTCAATTGACCAAAAAATATGAATTGGGCTTACAATGTTGATCTTTCTTATTTGGCAGAAGCTTGACTTGAACTTTAGTAGATTCTTGTGTTCTACTTTAATTCCATTTTGGATGTAGAGTAGAGTTTTGGAGTTGCCCAATTGAATTTTGAATAAGATTTGACTTTGAACTTTACTCCAATTTCGAAGTGGGATAAAATTTGGAGTATACCCAACTCGCCAATTTCGATTTGAGACTTAGATTTAGATAAATTTTGACTCTAAATCATGCTTGGAAATAAAATTCGGAATATGCCCAAAATTTTATTTTTAGGAAAATTTTGGATTTTCTTGAAATTTAGCTTGAATGAAAATTTGACTTGATATAATTTTGGGATTCCAATCAATTTTGACATGAAGTTCGAAAATTTGAACTTAAGGTCATGATTATGGAAGGAAATTTAGAACCCACCTAAATTTCAAGTTGAATGAAGTATTACAATCTGAAGATAAATGGTAACAACAAATCTTGTTTGGCAAAGTGGAACATGTAGAAACTTTGTTTCCTTTGGTCTTGGGTTCAAGTCCATCTCTATACATATTTTTAGATAATTTTCTTAAACAGGCGCGCGCGGCGGAACTTGGAGGCGAGCGAACTTGGAGGCGCGCAGCGGCGGAACTTGGAGGCGCGCGCGGCGAAACTTGGAGGCCGAACTTGGAGGCGGAACTTGGAGGCGCGCGCGGCGAAACTTGGAGGCCGAACTTGGAGGCGCGCGCGGCGAAACTTGGAGGCCGAACTTGGAGGCGCGCGCGGCGAAACTTGGAGGCCGAACTTGGAGGCGCGCGCGGCGGAACTTGGAGGCCGAACTTGGAGGCGCGCGCGGCGGAACTTGGAGGCCGAACTTGGAGGCGAGCGAACTTGGAGGCAGGCGAGCGAACTTGGAGGCAGCAGCAGCGAACTTGGAGGCGCGCGATGAACGCGAACTTGGAGGCGCGGCGAGAACTTGGAGATGATGAGATGATGCAGCTACAACGACTGCATCATTAGCGAACTTGGAGGCGCGGCGAGAACTTGGAGATGATGAGATGATGCAGCTACAACGACTGCATCATCAGCGGCGCGGCGAGAACTTGGAGATGATGAGATGATGCAGCTACAACGACTGCATCATCAGCGAACTTGGAGATGCTGATGAGGAGATGATGCAGCAGCAGCGAACTTGGAGATGATGCAGCAGCAGCGAACTTGGAGATGATGCAACAACAACAAACTTGGAGATGATACAACAACAACAAACTTGGAGCAACAACAAACTTGGAGATGATGCAGTGAGATGATGCGCAGCAACGAACTTGGAGATGATGCAACAGCAACGAACTTGGAGATGATGCAACAGCAACGAACTTGGAGATGATGCAACAGCAACGAACTTGGAGATGATGCAACAACAACAAACTTGGAGCAACAACAAACTTGGAGATGATGCAGCTACAACGACTGCATCATCGAACTTGGAGATGATGCAGCAGCAGCGACGAACTTGGAGATGATGCAACAGCGGCAGCGAACTTGGAGATGATGCAGCAGCGGCAGCGAACTTGGAGATGATGCAGCAGCAGCAGCGAACTACTTGGAGCAACAACAAACTTGGAGATGATGCAGCTACAACGACTGCATCATCGAACTTGGAGATGATGCAGCAGCAGCGACGAACTTGGAGATGATGCAACAGCGGCAGCGAACTTGGAGATGATGCAGCAGCAGCAGCGAACTTGGAGATGATGCAGCAGCAGCAGCGAACTACTTGGAGCAGCAGCGAACTTGGAGATGATGCAGCAGCAGCAGCGAACTACTTGGAGCAACAACAAACTTGGAGATGATGCAGCTACAACGACTGCATCATCGAACTTGGAGATGATGCAGCAGCAGCGACGAACTTGGAGATGATGCAACAGCGGCAGCGAACTTGGAGATGATGCAGCAGCAGCAGCGAACTTGGAGATGATGCAGCAGCAGCAGCGAACTTGGAGATGATGCAGCAGCAGCAGCGAACTTGGGGATGAAGCGAGGGAGCCTTCGAACTTGAACTCCCAGCGAGGAATCCTTCAAACTTGAACATGAAGCAAGGAAGCCTTCAAACTTGAAGCGAGGAATCCTTCGAACTGGATGCGAGCGATGTTCGGTCTTAAACTTGAAGCGGGCAACACTTGAATTTGATCTTCAGGAACTTGAAGTAAGCGAAGCTTGAACTTGGAGCGAACGAAAACACACATTTGAAGTGAGTGAGGCCTCGAACTTGGACTTGAAGCGGGCAACACTTGAATTTGATCTTCAGGAACTTGAAGTAAGCGAAGCTTGAACTTGGAGCGAACGAAAACACACATTTGAAGTGAGTGAGGCCTCGAACTTGGACTTGAAGCGGGCAACACTTGAATTTGATCATCAGGAACTTGAACTAGTGTGCGCGTTCGATTGGTGGCGCCGCCTTTGTTGTGGTGTGCATCTGCAGGTTTAATATCATGTTGTAACTTCAATTATGGTGTTACATTCGATAATGTTGAAAGCTCTCAATTTGTGTCGTGTCGTTCAGTGGAATTTGACGTATCGTCGTCATTCTGAGTAGGTTTGGGCATCTTCAATTTGCGGCATCACTCTAAATATGGATGAAAACCTTTGATCTACAACGACAAACTTTAGTAGTCGTGACACTTATGTTTATTTGTATTTGAAGAGACTGGACTTAAAACTTGTTTAAAGCTCTGCCTACGTACCCTTTGAACAATAGAGATCAAGTCGAGACGTAGTTCAATACATGATGATTTCTTTTATTATTGTGACTGAACTTAAAGTACAATTTTTCTTTAAGTTGCCTACGTACCCTTAGATGGAAGGGATCAAGTCATGACGTAGTTCAGATGAATGATTTTTTTTGTGGGCCGTTCACCTTTTAAGCTCGTGCGGGCCAGGAGCAACATGTAGTTTATACTCTTACGTTAAGGAGTATTACATTTTATGAGGTCTTATCTTCATCATGGTCTTGATCAAATCCTTTGCTTGTAGGATTGGTTAGAATGATGAGATTTTTCTTCACCTTCAAGGAACCCTCTGTATTTATGTGAACAGAAAATTTCCTCTTCATGCGTGAAGGAACACGACTGTGAATCTTCTTGTCGCTACTTTCTTCATCGAAGAGTCTTGCCCCTACAGTCTTCATCTTTCCTTGTTGTTGATCACTTGTAACTTTGAGGCGATCAAAAACAGATTTTGAAGGTCCGTCTTTCTTTGATGTAGAAACACTTAACCTTTGGAAAGCTGAAGTTCGAGTGGAGGTAGAAGTTAGACATGAATTTTCTTCTTTTGTCGCGGCCATACTCATCCTTTGGAAGACCGAAGTTCGAGTAGTTGAAGGCTTGATGCGATTGAAGACAGAAGTTCTTTGGTCGACTTCTTTTGAGTCGTCGACTTCTTCTGCGTTGATGTAGCATGAAGTCGCAAAGATTTCTTCCTCTTTCTTTATAGGAAGGAAACTTCTTGAGAAGAATTCTTTTAAGGTCACCCGTCGTCGAGGTTGAGAAAAATATTTGTTTTCCCTTCTCTCGTGTTTAGGCTTCCTCGAATTGATTCTTCCTTTCTTCTTTGAAAGCTTATTGTTTCGTTTATCATCTCGAAACATGCAATCTTCTTTCTGGACGGGTCTTTGTCGTCGTATTTTCTGACGAGCCACGACGGTCCAACATTTATCCTCATTTTCGACGACCTCATGTTTTACTTGAGAAATTTGTTTTGGGGTTTCATGTCCGAACCGAACAATTATTGGTTCGAAGGTCCCAAACTGGATCATACTTTCCTTTTGCTTCTCAAATGAGACCGGATATAATTGAGCGCCGAAGTTCATTGTTACCGCAGCGTGGTTTGATTGAGCTATTTCATCAAGGTCTAGCTCAATTTTTCCCTCCTTAGCTAACTTTAGAATGAACTCTTTTAGGACAAAACATTTCTCCACTGGGTGGCTGATAACTCGGTGATACTTACAATAGTTGGGATCATCGACTTTGTCCATTTCTTCCGGGCGCCTACACTCGGGAAACTCAATCAATCTTGTTTCCAGTAGTTGCTCTAACATGTCAGGAATGTCAGAGTTTGGAAACGGGTAGACTTTTTCTTGTTTTTCTTTTAAAGTAAGGCGACGTTTCTCGCCTCCGTCATTTCTTCTTTCTGTATTGTTTTCCTTTCCTTTTGAGGAAAACCTTACGGGGGTCGTGCTGACGACCATGGATTCTTCCACGACATTTTTCGTGATATTCTCACTGTCCTTCATTTCTTTTTTCACCTTGTTGATATCCGGGATTAGGAGGTCCTTGCTCCCTCTGTTGGCGATACTCAACTCCATATCGTGGGCGCGAGTCGCTAACTCTTCAAATGTGTGGGGCTTTATCCCTTGCAGGATGTAATGAAGTCCCCAATGCATGCCGCCGATGCACATTTCGACGGCAGACACCTCAGTGAGTCGATCCTTGCAGTCGAGACTCAACGATCTCCAACGGTTGATGAAATCGATGATTGGCTCTCCCATCCTTTGGTTAGCGTGCGAGAGTTCGGTCATGCTGACTGTTCGCCTCGTGCTGTAGAAGCGATTCAGGAAGTCTCTTTCAAACTGTTCCCAACTATCAATTGTCTCGGGCTCCAAGTCCGTGTACCAATCGAAGGCATTTCCTTTTAGAGTCCAGACAAACTGCCTAACCAGCAGGTCTCCCCGAGTTCCAGCGTTCTCACACGTCTCAACAAAGTGGGCAATGTGTTGTTTAGGATTGCCCTTCCCATCAAATTGTTGAAACTTTGGCGGCTGATACTCGATGGGCATTCTCAAGTTGTCGATCCTCTTTGTATACGGTTTGGTATACAAGAGGGAGCTTTGGGTGGGTCCACCGTATTGAGCTCTGATAGTGTTTGTGATCATGTCCTGCAGTTGTTGGACAGACAGCGAAGCGACCGACGTTGAGTGATGCGGTTGGTCTTCTTGGATGACATTTTTTTCTTTGTCATTCCTCCTTGCTGCAGGAGTTAGACTTGACTCTGCAGCCTCTCGACTTTGCATCTGATTTCTCAAGTGGGCAATCTCGAGGTCTCGTTCTTCAACTGCTTTCATCAGAAAATTTAATTTATTTTCCATTTCAGCCATTGCTTCATCGTTAGTGCGTGCGTCTGCCATCATTACAGACATCACATTTGGATCAGACGCCTTATTTGGTTGATCAGATGAGGGAACAAATGCATCATACAAGAAATTTTCCTGAATGATTATCCCCTCACGCGCAGGCTCTGTCATTCTTTCCTCCATAACATTGATTTCAGTCATCATGGCGGATGCTACGTCAGAATCGAGCTCAAATAAAGGGTTACACCTGACAACAAATTCGTCACTTGTAGATGCCCCCGCCAATGTCATTCTTTCTTCCATAGTATTTGTTTCAGTCGTTATGACGGATGCTACGTCAGAATCGAGCTCGAACAGAGGGTTATACCTAACAAGAAATTTGTCACTCGTAGATGCCCCTGACGATGTCATTACTCTGCTCACAATTGTGACAAAATCATGTGGACAATCGTGAGGTTTTGAATCCGTGTAGGGGTTGTTTATGACAACGGTTGTTGAAGGAGTTCTGAACGCCATAACTTCACTTGTCTTTGAGATGAGGGAAAGAGATGAGAGGTAGAGTTGTCCCACTGGGCGTGCCAATCTGTTCACACGAGATTTCGAACGAAGGATGGAGATTCGAACACGTGTAAATGAAATTTGAGTTTGTATTTGTATTATATGTATCAGTGCGTAGTGGATTACAATCTCTAATGTTTATCCTCTGATTCTTTCTCTCTCAAATGTAAATGTATCTCGAGGGCTTCGCAGCTTGTTCTCGACGTTGAATTTGGATCGAGGGCTTTGCAGCTTGTTCCCGATGTTGAATTTGGATCGAGGGCTTTGCAGCTTGTTCTCGATGTTGAATTTGGATCGAAGGCTTCGCAGCTTGTTCTCGATGTTGAATTTGGATCGAGGGCTTCGCAGCTTGTTGTCGATGTTGAATTTGGATCGAGGGCTTCGCAGCTTGTTCTCGATGTTGAATTTGGATCGAGGGCTTCGCAGCTTGTTGTCGATGTTGAATTTGGATCGAGGGCTTCGCAGCTTGTTCTCGATGTTGAAGGATTGTTTGTTCTCAATGTTGAAGGATTGTTCAGTCTTCCAAGGATTCAGGGAGTCTTCGTTGTTTGGGAATTCTCTCTGAGCTTTTAGGAGTAGAAATTTTCTGAACCTTGAAAATGAAGAATGAGCTCTCTATTTATAGAGTTCTCATGGGCCTGGTGGGCTTGGGCCTGGATCCAATGGGCTTGGGCTTGGATCCAATGGGCTTGGGTCCAATGGACTTTTGGGTTCTGGGCCCAATGAATTTTTGGGCTTCGGGCCAAATTGCCATTTAAATAAATTTTTAGCCCGATTCGATTTCGAGCCCAATTGAGCTATGACCGAATTTTCTCGGTTAAGTTTATTCGATCCGCCGGCCAAGATGAAGACACGTGGCGACCGCTGATTGGCCGAAATTTCTCGGTCAACAAATAATTCTTACAATCTCTTCAACTTGCATTAGATAATTGCGATAATAATAATAAAAAAAGATATTTTTCATAATTGATTGCTACAAAAATTAAGTAACCTACCGATGAAATGAGTTCTATAATGTTATAATAATATAACATATTAGAAATATCTGAAATAAATATACATGTTTTTTATTATATAAATATAAGAAATAAATAAACAATATAATGTAAAAAATATATTGGTAGGATATAAATAATTTAAATTTTTTAAAATTAATTAAGTTGGCACATTGTTCTTTTGTGGAAGGTTAAAAGATTTCTTTTTCAACCAAAGTGAGTTGGGCAACTTTGGACAACTTTTAATAAAACTTAATTAAGCAGCATTTTTCTAACCCAAATATTTTTTAACTAGGTTATAAAATACAATATAAAAATTTTACAAAGTATTTGATTAGGTAAATGTATTTTTTATTATTAAAAGTCATGTTATGTCAAAATCATCTTAATTTTTTTTTTAAAGATAAATCAATCTAAAATGGATAACTTAGAATTTTTTTCTAATATTTGTCCAACTAGATAATTTCGAATTTCAAAGTTATATAATTCCATAGTGTATTTATTTTTGTATGACATGAAATGTCTTCAACTTTTTTAAAAAATGTTATTATTATTTTTTTTTTTTACTATGCGATAATTAAAAAAGTCAACTTTCTTCATATTCTTTTGTCTTGTATTGAAAAAAAAAAAAAAAAAAAAAAAAAAAAAAACTTTTGTTCTCTTGTACTCTAGATTAAAATAAAAGTAAAATTAATGTAAAAAAAAAAACAATATATGTAGAGTTTTATATTCCCTCACACTCTTTTCACGTTTTTTTAGGTAAGATTCTTCATAATAGATAAAAACAATTGTACTAATTTTTCATGTCTTAAGAAGTTAACAATGTAAAAAATCTCACATAATCAAATAAAATGTTAGTATTCTCACAATTTAAAATATTAATCTATCTAATAAGTATTATAAACTAACAAATCTTTTCTAATACTTAATTAGAAATTGCATAAGAATACTAATATTCACTCAAAGATTGGTAGGATTTGTTACATAAATAACCATCAGGCCCAGAATAATGATAAATATAATAAAATATAAAATACTTTCCACATATGAGAAAAAATCAATGATAGTCACTAATAGAATTCTATTATCACATAAAGTCATTGATAAAATGTTTATCACTTATAGACTAATATCAGTGATATCCATTGATAAAATTCTATAAAAAATAAAAGTGTATCAATAACTATCCCGAATAGTCATTGATCTGCTATTAGTGACGATCACGGATAAAAATTGTCATATTTACAAATATTTTCAAAAAATGTTATATCTCCTAAATACAAACTCTAGCTTCACACCAAGTGCAATTTTCCAAATTTGTATGCTGGGAATTATTATCAAATAACCACCTAGTGCACGGGCTCAATGCATTGTCTCGCTTGACTTAGATTGAAGTTTTATCCTGCACTTGTGTGCAACAATTTAAATGTTTTATTATTGCACAATTTTTTTAGTTCGAGTTCCACACTTGTCAATTTGTTGTTTGCGAACATCAACATAGATCAACTGACATAAGTGTGATCTAATGACAAAGAGGTCAGTAATTTGACCCTCATCCCGTAATAATTAAATACCTTTGTAAAAAAAAATATAATTCTTAAATATTTTATGTACCATTCTCGATATTCATGTCATTTTTAATTCAATAGTGTGTGCCTGCGTGCGTGTGCGCGTGCGATAATTACTAAAATACTAGCTTTCTCCAAGCCCCAACCTGACTTAGGCATCGAGCAATATAGCTAGTACATCAATATTTATTTCTTGCATATGATCTCATCCGCATAATATCAAATTTACCGTTGATATCACGTGAAGGTCAGGTGCATCAAGCATGTTCAGATCCATTTATCAACAATTGACACCATCTGTGCAGGCGAGAGGTTGTGTGCATAAGATCTAACACCGAAAGAAAATAGAGATGGTAAGAGTTTTACCAAAAGGATTGATCATATGGCAAGGATCGCTCTTCTCCCACCATAGACACACAAAATCAGGGGAGATTTTTTGTTCCCCTCGCTTCTGTTAATTAATTGCTTAGTTAGGTGTATCTGATACATTGGGGACAACGTGTCGTTTAAGGTTGGAGGTTGATGTTTGTTGAACTTCTTTGGTTTTTGAGCATTGTGTAGATTTATGAGCTTGTTATGGATGAGACTCTTAATGTGTGTTATTTGATCAGAACCATATATGATTTCCATTTGATTATTCTTATTTTCAACTGTGAAAATGATGAGAATGTATGCCTTTTTTAGCAATTTTTTCTTAAAAAAAAATTCTTGACTCCCTCATACTTATCGAGCACATAGTCCCCTTATCTTTAGTTTTGTAGGCTTATAACTACCTTAATTGGCTTGGATGCTTGTTGTCTCCCAGAAAAAACACCATTAAGGATACTTGATACAATAGTGTTTGTGATGTTCATTTGAGGAAAGATAACATACCTATTTGTCTAAAAAAAAAGATGAGAAAAAAGAAATAGAATAAAATCTCCATGGATACTTCTCCTTTTTAAGTTGCATGTGCAACTAGGGGCGGTCATGACACCCTTGTTTGTCACTGCATGAAAGCGTGGCTAAAGAAGTGAGTATTAGTCTTTAGGTTGTGAAGCTTGCTCGTAGTCAGATATGTTGTGCAAGTAAGCTGGAGCAAAGGAAAATTTGACATCAAAGATTCTCTTGGAAAAGGATAAAGAAAAAAAAAATTGTTGAGAAAATAAAAGTTAGGAGAGTACAAAGTTCCACGAAAATCATAGGCCCTTGTGATTTATAGCTCTCTCTAGTGTTAAAGCTATAGACTATTCTTATTGCAGTAGGGGGAAAACGATCTTTAGGGTTTCATAATACTTTTCCGTACTTATAAGGATTATGGTAGGTTGGAGTGCACACACACGTAAGAGATGATGAGTTTAGTTTTTGAATTTCTCGATGAGGAAATGCATTTGATTATTTTCTTATTTTGCAAATTCCTTGTTTTCTACAACATTTAGGTTCGATTCGTTAACATGCAATTGCAATCTCTTGGTATTGTTCAAAAGTTTGTCATGCTCGAGGACTAGCAAGATTTAAGTTTAGGGGTATTTGATAGCAGTCTTAAAGTGTTATCTTATCGTTCCTAAGTCCTGCTAATTATCGTGTTCACATATGCTTTATGTTAATTTTATTAGTGGAGAACGGTTTAATGAAAAAAGAACTTCATGGCTGTTGGGATTTATATCCTAAAGCTTCCTAATTATTTAATAATTATTTGATAATTATTTTATTATTATTAGTTGCAATTTTTAATATTCATTATATATAAAAATTCAAGGTTATTAGTGTAATCTTGAACAATATGTAGTTGACATACGGGAGGATCATGTTCAAAGCATAACCTAAATAGTCTATCGTGTATGGATAAGGTTGGGTGCCTTGTCCTGGTAATACTATTCATACAACCCACTTTGTAATTGTTGCAAATGATTTGATCCAAATCATTCATATAGAGAAATGCATGTGAGTGGGGTATTCTATATAATGAGTTTGTATCAGACTAGAGCACGAAATATATAATCTCTCTTTATAAATCCGTTATTTTAGAAGATTAATATTTCACAGGATGATCATATGTGACTCGATCTTAAAACTCCTTCCTCTAAGGGTTTGTTCTTTGATCTGTATGGGTGAGCATGACCTTTATTGCCGATTCAATAAGCCTACCATTTTGGGGACTTGACCAAATAGGGAGATGGGAACATAAGTTTCACAAGATGAAATTCACTTAATCTCATATAGGATAAGTAGATGAGTAGTACTCTAAAGTGCTGATTTCGGGACTACAACAATATGGCCCCAACCTCTCACTGGCCCGAAAGGGACATGGTTTATGGTTGGATCATAAATAGGTTGTTCGTTAGAGAATCAGTGGTACTTAAGGTGTAAGATGTAATTACAAGGGTAAAACAAACTTTTAACCTAGCTGTAAATACGAACAACTCGTGAAGGCTCGACTTGCATGTAATGGTTATATCCATGGACACAACTTGTCCTACAGTCCATAACAGTGCAACTCTAGGCCTATAGTGGAGTAACCTAGAGTTAATCAAAGAAAGTTAATTAATTAAAGAGTTTAATTAATTAATTTTGTATCAAGCTTATATATATGTAGGTGGTGAGAGTCACACACGATGGTGTGCTCCAAATTTCAAGTTGCGGAGACTTGCCAAAAATAACTTTGTAAACTAATTACACTAATCTAACTAGTAGACAGTGGTAACCAGGTCGATCCACAGGGAGCAGACAATGAGAATCATAGTTGAATTGAATTGGGCTTGTTTAATTATGGTGACAAAACAGTGAGAGTTTTTATCATGCAAATTGGAGAAATAAAGATAACGGAGAAATAAAACACAATAATACGAACGTGTTGGATTTGGGGGATCTTCAGGATTTGTGAAATTATGTAAGTGCTATCATTGAACTCATACAAACTTTATCAGAATCAATCGATACGCATAAATAATTACCCCGAAACCCCCGCGATAATTGACTCAGAGAAAATTAGCCAGAGGTGTCAATTCCAACTAAACATGTAATTAACTCATCTAAGGGTGTTAATCCTATACTTCATTAAAAAAAAGTAAATCATGCAATTAACTCCTTTAAGGGTGTCAATCCTAGACTTTGCTAAAAGCAATGACGGGTGGATTGTGACGAGTTACTCCTAAGACTAATTCGATTTATCTTCTTCAACGTGGTTGGCTAACACTAACTAAGGCAGCATACTTATGTACTACCTACGGGCTCGCACAACCTTTGTTACTTAAGGCGAATAGGATGCATCCGTACTCTAATTAACTAACAAAAATGCAAAATATTCAAGGTTGTTGTTGCGTGCTTAATGTGTAAATAAAGATGCGATGCGAGAGCACTCAGAACATGCAAGCATACATGGTCTTGTAGCAAGTAATAAGTATTTTTCATTCGATTTCCCACAGAGATTTATTCTTAGTTACTAACGAAGTGAGATGCTAAATTAGAAAGGGTGACTTAAATGGGGTAGAATTGAGGATGATGTGCCAAACTAATGAAGAATGTACGAGATATGCAAATATAAACAAAAGCAAGTAAAGAGATCAACTTGAATGTAGAAGAAAAAGAATTGCGGAGAAAGCAATTTCCTAGCAATAAAATCGCAAAAGTAGAAGACTGGAAAAATGGCTAAGGCAAAAACAGAATAATAGAATTGCGCAGACAGCAATTATCTAGCAATTAAGGTAACGACGGATTGAGGGTGAGATAAGGAAACAAGGTCAACTAAAGACTCCTCTATAGATTTTTTCATACGATTATTCAGCAGTAGCTCAACTTATCATGCATCAATTTAACTCAGTCTCATGCATCTCTCGATTACATGCATTAGATCCTTTAGTTCACTCATATCCAAGTAAGACTTAAGCATCTATTTATATAGGCAAGTTAATGAACCGTGCTAGGAAAACGTCTATTCCTAGGTCGTTTTCTGGCTACCATGAAAGGCTAGCATGAATGGACGACTCTGAACTCTTACTCCTTCCGGAGGTTAGGAGTTCTTTAGACAAAATGGATGGCCGGTCGAAATTGCCCGTGGGATGAAGTACACATACATTCAATGCATTCGAAGCTATCCTACATGCTGAATTCACGTATTTCTACCTATAGATTCATCATTAGCAGACCCTTATGTGATTAGTTACTCATGGTTGATGGTGGATTGGAGAGAGTACATTGATTAGGCATGATTTAAAGCAAAATGACAGTAAAGGAAAAACAGAAAGCGAGATGGAGATTAGCGAATACTTAAACGATTCCTCTATTAAATAAGATTCAAAGCTTAATGTGCGAAAGACTGTAAAACAGTAAAGAACTTAAACAGATGAAGACGAAATGAAACAAAGCAAACAAATGGAAGAACAAAGGACAGAAAGCAGTAGAAAACAGAAGACAGAAAGTAATAAACGTGTGCACGGATCCTCGTCGCAAGCGCCTCGGATGAGGACTAAGATTAGCCGATCTTGGGGATCAATTCGATCAGAAGAGAAGAAGGATCTTCTCTTCTTCCTCTCGAGTTATGAACGCCAAGGACTGATTTCTTCGTTCCAACAACCGGGAGAAGGAAATGGGACTTCAGATTGCGTTGAGACGGGGAGCTCTACACTTCTCAGCTTGTTGTTCTCCTTCCCCCTTCACCTCCTTTTATAGTTTTTTGCAGGTACCTTCAGTCATGGAGAACCATCCATTCTGAACGACGAACCTCCACGTGGCAGCAAGGGAGAGCTTAGGCGGCTGAAAGATCGCAACAAAACGACGGACGGTTGGGAAAAAACTTAACATCCGCAGCTTGGCATTGCGGATTCCTCGTCGTGACCGCAATGTTCATTGCAGAGACAGCAATGTTTCAGCAATTCTCCTGCAATGCAAATTTCACTCTTTTAACTTCGTTTTTTATTCTTTTTTTGTTCCTTTTACAAATAAGTCCTAATTTAGCTTCATTCCTTGAATTCTCATATTTAAGCACGTATTAAACTAAATTCTAACAAAAACGCTTAAAAGATTACACCATTCTATGGTAAATAAGTCCCTAATTTATGTACTTTTGGAGTGGTAACAGTTGTCAAGCTATCATGCAAGCATGTTCGTAATATAGGCATAAAAGAAGAAGAATATCAACAACATTCAGATTAAGGCAGAAATTTAAAGCACAATCTGTTGGGTTTTATGTCCTAAAACCCGTGGTTTGTAAATTGAATGTATATTCTATTTTGCAATAAAGTTGTTATTGAGATTTATTTAGTAAAATTGTTATTGAATAAAGTGAATTGTGTTTACTTTTAACCAAACTCCAATAAACAAAGAACCCATGGCTATAGATTGTATACTTCAACTTCTTGTGTGACATGATTGTGGATCAAGTTCAATTAATAGCCAGAACGGTCTATAGTATAGGGATAAGGCTGGGTACCTTATCCTGGGGACACTATTGGACGCGGCACGCTTTGCATAGTTCAAACGATGTGATCCAAAATCGTTCATGTGGAGACATGCGAGTGGTGGCGTCCTATGTAATGAGTTTGCAAGAGACTGAACTGCGAAACAAGTCGTTATTTCTTTATAACTCTGCTTACTGTAAAGACCGACTTTTTCATATGATGACCTAGGTAACTAGATCTCAATCCTGAGCACGCTATAAACTCCTGTTTATTCGGGCTTATGCTTTGACTTGTATGGGTGAGAGTGGCCCGAGATCGTCGACTCAATAAGCCTACCATCTTGAGGATAAGACCGGGTAGGTAGTTCGGAACATAGTCCTGCGAGATGGAATTCTCTTCTACCCACCTCGAGGGATTAGTAGACAGGTTGTTCCCTTAAGTGCTGACTCCGAGTCTTGAACTAGGGATCCCACCCTCTCATTGGTCCGAGAGGGACTTGGTATAGTGATGAGATCACGTACCAATTGGTTTGGTGGTTGGACCACAAACCAAGAGTTCATTAGAGAACCAGTGAGACTTAAGAAACAAGATGTAATTACGGGAGTAAAACAGTTATTTTGACCTAGCTGTAATTACGAACAATCTGTGAAGGATCGACCTACTGGTGATGGTTATATCAAGAGGACAAAAATATATCTACGGTGAGGAGAGTGCAACCTTTGGACTGTAGTGGAGTCTCTGGGGGTTAACGAATGTTGGATAGTTTGGCTAAAGAGTTTGGCCGGTTAATTATCGTTGGAGCTCATGATCTGTAGGTCCTTTAGGTTCTCCTGGCTAGCTCGAATTAAGCCGTGTAACAATATGAGAGAAAAAGAATTTGAACTAATTCAAATTCGTTTTTCGAAGAATGATGGACATATTTAAATATGATTTAAATATGAGATCGGTCTAAAACATGAATAGGGATTCATGTGTGATGATTCAGTTTAAGAAACCGGGATTAGTCTTATTATTTATTTAATATTTAATATTGAATTAAATAATAATATTAATTAATTAAAAAAGTTTAATTAATTTAAATTTATTTTGTTTATTAAAACTAATTATGAATTAATTTTAAAATGACAAAATATTACAAGTGAGATTATCCAAGTTGAATGGATTTATCCAAGTTGGGTGGGTTTATCCAAGTTGTGAAGTGGATTGTGAATCATCAACCACATGCATAAACTCACAAGAACACTTGGTTGAAGACTAATCCATCCAATTTGAGGTGTCATGCTAAGCAAAAGCTTTGTTGCATGTGGATGGCCTATAAATTGGATGAAATTCAAATGTTTTGAGGTTGATGAATTTTCAAAGAGTTTGAATATTTGGATGAGGGTTGAGGAAGAGTTCAGGTTACTTGAGAAATTAGAAATCTAAGTGTTAGATATTTCTCACAAAACTCTCATCACTTTCACCTTCCCATCCTCTTCTTCCAAAGTTTTTATATTGTAAAGGAGTCCCACCACTTCGTTGCTCGGCCCGAGGATAGCGGGACTACCGGAGGTGGTACTCATAGAGTTCGAGAGAAGTTTCGAAGGGTTCGTGAGGAGATTCGAGCATTGGAATAGAAGAATTTTGAACTACAAGAGGTTTGTATTCTAATTATTTTAATTTCCAAGTTTTTAGCATGTTTCTATTTTAGCTAAATTGATGATATTAGAGTGCCAATTGATCTGACTCGCTTCCGTTGAGCTACATGCGTTTCATCACAATCCTCAAGCAATTACTAAACCCATAAAATCCTTACATTCAATCCCCAAATCCTACACTAACCTTAGCCTTCCATAGAGTTTGGACTAATCCAAGCTCCCTAGGAGGCCTTCGAGTTCATACAAGGGGTAGAAGGTGAAGAAGAAGCTCCAAACCGAGCTCCAATGGCGGAATAAATCAGAAAATCGAAGAAGGAATAACCTATAATCGGAGAAGATGGCTTTAAATATTCGTCGTAGCGTCGTTGGAGAAGATGGCTTTAAATAGTTGCCGTAGCGTGGAGACGCTACGGACGGAAATCCTGCGCGCCTTCAGGGAGCGTCGAGACGCTTGCTCTCGGGTTTTGACAATTTATTTTGTCTTTTCCTCTCCCGATGCCCTTAGACAAAATCTTCACTTAGATGATCTTCCTCTCCCGATGCGATCTCGAGACCTTAAGACCACCTTCTTAGCCCCGAATAACGTGTTTTTGACTATGTGACCTCTTCACCGATAAACACCTATAACAAAGGCAAATTAACACTAATTAAGCACATTTTTAGCTGAATAGAGGGAGTTAATCATAGCTCTAAATTGGAGCTATCAAGCACCCCCAACCTAAATCTTGCTAGTCCTCGAGCAAGGTAAACTTCAAATTATCTCCAAGGACTAAAATTGCATGCAACTAATTCTAATCTCGATGCTTTAAAAATCAAGGCATTTGCAGCAACAAGAAAGCAATCGAATGCTTGCACTAATAAAAAATAATTCAAAAATTTACTATTACTCACCTACGTGCGTGTGTGATTAGCCAAAGTACCCTAGCCTAAGTAGACTCGAAAAAACCACATGCAACACGACATCTTGTTTTCCCTACTTCTAGCAATAAAAAGCAGTGTATAACTTTCCCACATTAGAGAGAGTAACAAATCAAGAGACCTAAATTTTTTTTATTTTTTTTTTTCTGAGTACTTTGTACTCTTTATTTGATTCTTTGAACCATATATTTTTTTTTTTCTTTTTGCTTCTCCAAGAGAGCCTAACATTTCATGCTTGACTTAGCTTCACATTTTTAAGGACTAAAGCTCAATTCTCAATGCACATTTAAGAAGGAGGAGCATCTTAGGAGGTTTTATTAACATGCTTTGCTTTTTTTATTTAGGCTAATAACTTTGTTATAACTCGATTAACCTATTACAAACTCTCATGCTTGAAGCTTCCCTAGGGGTGCCTTTCGGGATGACAACAAGGATTCATGCAACAAAAGGTAAATCTAAGCCTATAGAGACCAGAACAGGTTGCTAACTGCTCGATAGATGCAAGGGAGCAACAATTTTTTTTAGATTTTTTAAATTTTTTTTTAAAATGAAGCTCAATTAGTGCAAACGATCTCATGCTCAACTAGATATGCAACTTCGAAGATTTTAAAAGCATTTCATAGATCGTCATCATTAGATAACATGAAACCACAGACCAAAGCATCTCAAATTTAAAATTTACACGTGCTCGACAACTGCACATAAAGTCCACAGACACTCCACCCCCAACCTCAGAAGAATGCATTGTCCTCAATGTATCAACCATCAGTTAAAACAATAAACGCGCAAAATAAAAGGAACACGAAGACTTCCCTGATGTTTGCAATGTTAGCGGGAGATGAGGCGCGATCTTCTTCCAATCAAAGGTAACCAAGTTAAGCACTTCTCTTATTCTTCTAAAAAGCAAACAAACTAACTTAAACAACTAAACTAATAAAGCGATAAACTAAAAATAACTGAAAACAGTTCAACACTCGGGTGCCTCCGAGAAGCGCATAATTTTTAAAGTAGATTGCTCGACTATATTCTCGCGGTCCAATCAACCATTGTCCATCAATGCGGGAGATTCACCAATCATTCTCCCGTCCTTCTTGGACCTACAATAATTCAAACAAAAAATTTCTTCTTGTTCCTCATGCACAAACACATTATCATCAGACAGAAAACATACAGCACCAACATCATTCACATTCATTTTCAGATCATCATTTTTCACGACCCAAGCAGATTTCGAATCATATATAGAAAATTCATTCACAGTCTCGTCAAATTCCACAGATATGAAACCCCTATAGACATCAATTTTTACCCTAGTGGTCTTAAAAAAGGGACGTCCTAACAATATGGAAGAAGAAACATTCGAAGATTTTTCATTCATGTCGAGTATATAGAAATCTGCGGGAAATAACATATCATTAACCCTCACGAGAATGTCCTCGGCTTTCCCTATTGGATGGATGCAAGTTCCATCAGCTAATTGCACGACAACATTAGTCTTATGCATTTCATTTAATTTAAGTTCTTGGAACAGGGCATAAGACATAACATTGATGGATGCACCTAGATCTAACATGACATTTTTCATAATTTTGTTCCCTATCATGCAAGGAAGAGTAAAAATACCTGGATCCTCACATTTGATCGGCAACGAACTTGGGAATATCGCCGAAACATTTTCCTTTCTCTTTTCATCAGTCATTTTTTACTTTATCTTAACAGTACACTAGCTCTTCAGGAATTTTGCATATTTGGGAATTTGCTTCACTACCTCTAGAAGCGGGATATTCATAATAACCTTCTGAAAAGTCTTCAGGACTTCCTTGTCTTCATTCACTTCCTTAGGCTTCGCAAGCCTATTGGGGAAGGGTGCTAAGGGAATATCAGCTGGTACTAGCAACGATACCTCTTTATTCAACTCTTTTATATTTTCAGATTCAACATTCACAAGAAAGGTCGGGAAGGATGCAACAGGTTTTCCATTCTTTTCTTCCTTCATCACACCACTATTAGTGGGAATCGACTTCCCGCTCCTCAAGATGATCGCACTCACATTTTCACATGAGTTTATGGTCATTTGGGAAGAAAGCTTCCCAAAACTCTTGCTTTCCAGTTTGCTTATTCACATGACCATCTGTGTCAGTTGCTTGTTTAAGTCTTGCAACTTAGCTTTGTAACTATTGAGGTCCTCGCGAGCTTCCTTTTGAAACTGGTCGGTCATATTTACAATGGTCCTCGCCATCTCTTCCTTCGAGTTTCCTGAAGTAGATGACTAAGCATGAAACGTGTTGGGAGATCTCTCATAAGATTGATTGGGGTACCTTTGTTGTCCTAACCAGTTTCCGTAGCTCAAATTTGGGTGATCCCTCCAGCCGGGATTATAAGTATTCGAATATGGGTCATACTTCCTTGGGTTCTAAGCATAACCAACGATGGCATTGACCTCTTCAGAATCTCGAATACTTCCTCCAAAAAAATTCTTTAATAGACTGCTCATTTCAGCCACCTGGGCTTTTATGTCATTCACCTCGCTCGACTGATTAATTTGGTGCACTTGGCATATTCCTCCCCTAACTCCGAACTGCTAGGAATTGGCTGCCATATTTGCAATCAGTTGTTTGGCTTCCGCGGGAGTCTTGTCAATTAGCGCCCCACCGCTAGCTGCGTCGATCATCTGTCGATCGTGAGGTGTCATACCTTCGTAGAAGTACTAGATGAGGAGTTGATCGACGATTTGATGATGTGGAAAGCTTGCGCACAATCGACCAAACCTCTCTCACTACTCATGCAACGACTCACCGACATCTTGGGTGATGCCATAGATTCTCTTCCTTAGTGTCGTCGCGAGGGATGCAGGAAAGTACTTCTCTAGGAAGAGCCTCTTTATATCGTGTCAGATGGTAATGGAGCCTGACGGTAGATAATATAGCTAATTGTTGGCCTTGTCCTTCAACGTAATGGGAATGCCCTTAAGTTCAGTTGCTCCTGTGTTACACCCGGGGGCTTCATCCCCGCGCAAACGCAATGGAATTCCATTAAGTGCTTATTCGCATCGTCCCCTGCGTTACCATGAAAAGAAGGTAATTGGTAAATTAAACCAGACTTCAACTCAAAATTACCTGCCACTATCGGGTATGTAATGCAAATGGGTTGTTGGTTCAGATCGGGTGCTGCCAGCTGTTTCAGTGTTCGCGGCGCTTCCTCCTGCGCCATCTCTTCCACAACAAAAGGATCGAGTCCTTCTTCTTCGAGCAGTCTTCTTCCTTCACGTCCTTCTCTCTTTAATCTCTGTTCTTCTCTGTCGATCTCCAGTATAAACTGCAAACCACTAACCTCAGAAGAACAGGTCATACAACACCTGAAAACTAAAAGTAAATAGAATGAAATCAATTTTTTTTAAGACAATCAAACAAACAAAATCCAAACCAAACGGATTTTCATTAAGTTGCTCCCTGATAGCTCCAAAATAGAGCTATATTTATGTCCATAATATTGGCTAGAACCATGCTAAGTATTAATTAAAATGCATTTTTGTAGGTGATTTCATGGTCGAGAAGTCTAAAGACACGTTTCGGGGCTTAAAGCGGCGTTTTAGAGCTTAATGGACGCCTCGGGAGTGAAAGCGCTTGAAGAATTGAAGAGATGGCAAAAATTGCCTTGAAAAGATAATTTTTGGCCATCAAAACCCGAGAGCATGCATGCATGGGCGGCAGCGTCGAGACGCTGGCCGAGCGTCTCGACGCCGTCCCGATTGCCTACCGAGGACGAGCGCGCCCCAGCGTCGAGACGCCGCCTGAGGGTCTCGACGCCGCCCCGACACCATCCGAAGATTGACGCACCCCAGCGTCGAGCGCGCGCGCTCAACGCGCGCTCAACGCTGGCAGCGTCGAGACGCTGCCCGAGCGTCTCTACGCCAGCCCGACGATTTTCCAGATAGACGCTCCGGCGATTAAAGGCGTCAAAAAAACGGATTCGAAAAAATATTTGAAAACGCCAAATTTTGCCCATCTTTTCATTCCAACATAATCTATCTTCTTCTCCAAACTTTGCTCTCGGGTCTACACCTTTCTACCACCATTTTTGAGCTTCTTCTTCCTCTTCTTGTATGCTACTAAGCTCTTCCATGGGGGGTTTGATTTATTCATCCTCCATGGAAGGCTAAACTAAGGTTAGTGTTTGATTTCTAGTTTGGGATTGTAATCAATTTGGATTAAGGGGAGATTGGCCCCAATTTTGTGTATGAATTAGATTGACTTCCTTATGCATCTTCTTCCCTTTTCTTCATCTGAATGGCTTGTGTAACTGATTAGGAGTGACGCCCGAGTCCTTATGCATGCTTTACCGTTAGAGATTAGGACGTATAATTGCCTTAATCGCTAGGTAACACAAATCTGAATATGGGTATTTAGTTTGATCCCAAGTGACAGTTGGGGGTAGAAATTAGATAACCTTCATGTTAGATTTTGGGTAAAGAGGAAAAATCGATTTAGTCTCCGGGTTAATTCGTCGCAATGTTCCCGTCTCTGTCTGTTAATCATTTTAGGATTGATCACCTTATTTTGAGTAACTGTCAAGAACAATTAGAATTGCACTTTTCTAATTGTATCCTTGGGTCATTTGAGTTAGGAATAACCAAACGAATTGCGTGCATTAAGCGTTGTGTCTATGTATTTAGTTATCGATGATCCGAACACAAATTGTGATCAATCGCATTCTTTGAAGTCAAACATGGCATTTAAATTTTGCACTGGTCATTTAATTTTCCGTTAGCTTGCACGTTAGGAGCTCCCTTCCCCCAAACCAAATTATCATTCTTTTATTGTGCATACTTTTTATACTTAGCCAATTAGACTTAGTTAAATTGAATTTCTCAATTCCCTGTGGATCGACCCCGTTACCACTTAGCTGCAAATTGCTCGGTGTATTCGAGTTTATAAATTGTATTTTGGCAAGCCTCGACAGCTTTAATTTTGGAGTACATTCAAAAGAACTTAAACTGAATGACTTGCATGAATTCGGTGCTATTATGCAAATGGCTAATAAATCCTATGTGCACCCCTTGAAAAAGGTGGATGATGTTTTGGGCAGAGTAACTGACCCGTTCTTTCCTGCTGATCCTTATGCTTTTGGAATGCATGAAAATCTCTCTCATGTTTTTGCATCAATTTTATGGGATCAACCTTTTATGAAACCTGTAAAAATTAAAATTGATGTTGTATGTGCGCATAAGGCACGAGAGAAAGAATTGTTCATGGATTTTCGCAGGAAAGTGGAAATTAGGAAGATGGATGGGGCATCTTCCAAGTTCGATTATGGATGAGTTGATGAGAGAATACAGTCGAGCAATCGACTCTAAAAATTTGCACTTCTCGGAGGCACCCGAACTTGGACTGTAATTCTGTTATTTATTTACTTTGCTTTTGTTTATATTAGCTTTTGAATTCGTTGTTTGTTTGTTTCTTTCCTTAGGAGAAAAGGTGGAATGGCCGACAATTCGAGAGAATATTGGAGGACGATGGTGCACATCTCCACCCGTCGGCTCCATAAGATTCAGGGGAGGTTTTCTGTTCCCTTAGGATTTTATTGTTTTGATTGTTGAATGCATCGGGGACAATGCATATCTTAAGGTGGGGGGTGGAGTTTGTTGATAGAGATTTGACTTCTTAGTAGTTGTCGAGCATATGTATACTCTGATGGTTAGATTAGAATCTGAATGCATGTTGTCCGATGAGGACGGTCTGTGATTTGTTTGTGAACACTCCGTATTTGTGTAATTCGAAAAATTTGACAATGTATGCACATTTTGAACCTATTTTAAAAAAATTTATGTTATTCCCCTACATTCACTGAGCACATAGCCCTCTTATTCTTTAGTTCTCTAGGTTTAGAATGATTTTATTTGGTCTGAAACCTTGTTGTCACCCCGAAAGGTACCATTAGGGAGGCTTGATGTGTTAGAAGTAGTAATGACTCATTTGTTGTATAGCGAAGCTATTGCCTAAAAAAAAAGTAGTATGCATGAAAAATAAAAACTTTAGAGTTGCTCCTCCTTCTTGTGTTGCCCGTGTAACCAGGGGCGATCGTGTAACCCACGGTTGTCACTGCATGAAAGGGGAACTAATAGAAGTGAGCAATAGTCCTTAAAAAAGTGAAGCTAAAGTTGGTTTGACGTGTTAGGCTCTCTTGGAGAAAAAAAAAAAAAAAAAAGTGGTTAAAAAAGAATAATGGGTACAAGTACCCAAAGAAAAGAAAGAAAATATAGGCCTCTTGTTTTGTTGCTTTTTCTATCGCTGAAAGCCATTAGACTGTTCTTATCGCCGTAAGTAGGGGGAAACGAGTTATAGGGTTGTATAAGGTTGTTCCGGGCTTGCATGAGCTAGGTTGAGAGGCGCTAAACACACACACACATAAGGGAATAGGAGTTAAAATTTTGAAATGATTTCAAAATTTCCATGCATTTGATGGTTTTACAGTTATTCAAGTACCTTGTTTCACAAGCATTGAGATTAGAGTTTTCAGCATGAATTCGATTCTTTGGAGATAATTTAGAGTATACCTTGCTCGAGGACTAGCAAGATTTAGGTCAGGGGTATTTTGATAGCTCCAAAATAAAGCTATCTTTATGTCCCTAATATTGGCTAGAACCATGCTAAGTATTGATTAAAATGCCTTTTTGTAGGTGATTTCATGGTCGAGAGCTCGAGAAGTCTAAAGACACGTTTCGGGGCTTAAAGCGGCGTTTTAGAGCTGAATGGACGCCTCGGGAGTGAAAGCGCTTGAAGAATTGAAGAGATGGCAAAAATTACCTTGAAAAGACAATTTTTGGCCATCAAAACCCGAGAGCATGCATGCATGGGCGGCAGCGTCGAGACGCTGGCCGAGCGTCTCGACGCCGTCCCGATTGCCTACCGAGGAAGAGCGCGCCCCAGCGTCTCGACGCCGCCCAAGGGTCTCGACGCCGCCCCGACACCATCCGAATATTGACGCACCCCAGCGTCGAGCGCGCGCGCTCAACGCCCGCTCAACGCTGGCAGCGTCGAGACGCTGCCCGAGCGTCTCGACGCCAGCCCGACGATTTTCAAGATAGACGCGCGACAGCGTCGAGACGCTGCCCGCGCGCGCGGCCAACTTAGGGCACAGCGTCTCGACGCTCCGACGATTAAAGGCGTGAAAACGCCAAATTTCGCCCAACTTTTCATTCCAACATAATCTATCTTCTTCTCCAAACTTTGCTCTCGAGTCTACACTTTTCTACCACCATTTTTGAGCTTCTTCTTCCTCTTCTTGTATGCTACTAAGCTCTTCCATGGGGGGTTTGATTTATTCATCCTCCATAGAAGGCTAAACTAAGGTTAGTGTTTGATTTCTAGTTTGGGATTGTAATCAATTTGGATTAAGGGGAGATTTGCCCCAATTTTGTGTATGAATTAGATTGACTTCCTTATGCATCTTCTTCCCTGTTCTTCATCTGAATGGCTTGTGTAACTGATTAGGAGTGACGCCCGAGTTCTTATGCATGCTTTACCGTTAGAGATTATGACGTATAATTGCCTTAATCGCTAGGTAACACAAATCTGAATATGGGTATTTAGTTTGATCCCAAGTGACAGTTGGGGGTAGAAATTAGATAACCTTTATGTTAGATTTTGGGTAAAGAGGAAAAATCGATTTAGTCTCCGGGTTAATTCGTCGCTATGTTCCCGTCTCTGTCTGTTAATCATTTTAGGATTGATCACCTTATTTTGAGTAACTGTCAAGAACAATTAGAATTGCACTTTTCTAGTTGTATCCTTGGGTCGTTTGAGTTAGGAATAACCAAACGAATTGCGTGCATTAAGCGTTGTGTCTATGTATTTAGTTATCGATGATCCGAACACAAATTGTGATCAATCCCATTCTTTGAAGTCAAACATGCCATTTAAATTTTGCACTGGTCATTTAATTTTTCGTTACCTTGCACGTTAGGAGCTCCCTTCCCCCAAACCAAATTACCATTCTTTTATTGTGCATACTTTTTATACTTAGCCAATTAGACTTAGTTAAATTGAATTTCTCAATTCCCTGTGGATCGACCCCGTTACCACTTAGCTGCAAATTGCTCGGTGTATTCGGGTTTATAAATTGTATTTTGGCAAGCCTCGACAGCTTGAATTTTGGAGTACATTCAAAAGTATCTCTACCACTCCGCCGCCAACGACGCCAATTTTTGGTGAGAGTAACACACGATCGTGTGCTCCAAATTTTAAGTTTTCGAGACTTGCCAAAAATAAATTTGTACACCGATTACACTAATCTAAATAGTAGACCGTGGTAACCAGGTCGATCAACACGGAGAGAATCAGAGTTGAATTGAATTGGGCTTGTTTAATTATGGTGATAAAATAGGGGGAGTTTTTATCATGCAAATTGGAGAAATAAAGCTAATGGGAAAATAAAACACAATAATCCGAGCGTGTTGGATTTTGGGGAACTTCAAGATTTGCGATATTATGTAACTGCTATCATTGAACTCATACAAACTTATTCAGAATCAATCGATATACACAAACATTTACCCGGAAATCCTCGCGAAAATTGACCAAGAGAAAATTAGGCAGAGGTGTCAATTCCAACTAAACTTGTAATTCACTCATCTAAGGGTGTTAATCCTAGACTTCATT
Source organism: Herpetospermum pedunculosum (assembly GCA_028017165.1). Classification (NCBI taxonomy): domain Eukaryota; kingdom Viridiplantae; phylum Streptophyta; class Magnoliopsida; order Cucurbitales; family Cucurbitaceae; genus Herpetospermum; species Herpetospermum pedunculosum. The sequence continues at coordinate 19,428,924 of CM051527.1, read as the reverse complement.
AAAAACAGTAAATAATGCAATTAACTCATCTAAGGGTGTGAATTCTAGACTTTGCTAAAAGCAATGACGGGTGCGTTGTGACGAGTTACTCCTAAGACTAATTCAATTTATCTTCTTCAACGAGGTTGGCTAACACTAACTAAGGCAGCATAGGATGCATCACTACTCTAATTAACTAATGAAAATGAAAACAATTCAAGGTTGTCAAGCTATCATGCAAGCAAGTTCGTAAGATAGGCATAGAAGAAGAAGAATATCAACAACATTAGATTAAGGCATAAATTTAAAGCACAATGCTCAAGCAATTACAAAACTCAGAAAATCCTTACATTCAATCCTCAAATCCTACACTAACCTTAGCCTTCCATAGAGTTTGGACTAATCCAAGCTCCCATGGAGGCCTTGGAGTTCATACAAGGGGTAGAAGATGAAGAATAAGCTCCAAATCGAGCTCCAATGGCGGAATAAATAAGAAAATCTAAATATGAATGACCTAAAATCGGAGAAGATGGCTTTAAATAGTCGTCGTAGCGTCGAGACGCTACAAACGAAAATCCTGCGCGCGCCTTCAGGGAGTGTCGAGACACTTTAGGACAACGTCGAGACGCCGAGCAGCGTCTCGACGCTTGCTCTCGGGCTTTGACAATTTATTGTCTTTTGGCAGCGTCTCGACGCTGCCCCCTTAGACAAAATCTTCACTGGGGTGCTCTTCCTCTCCCGATCTGATCCCGAGACCTTAAGACGACCTTCTTAGCCCCGAATAACGTCTTTTGGACTATGTGAGCTCTTCACCGATAAACACCTATAACAAAGGCAAATTAACACTAATTAAGCACGATTTTAGCTAAATATAAGGAGTTAATCATAGCTCAAAATTCGAGCTATCAGTAGGTCTATAAGGTCCCCTTGCTAGCTCATAATAACACTAAAAGAATCATTTTAGTTGAAAGAAAATTTTGAAATATTCAAATTAATATTTAATATGATTGATATATTAAATGTAGAAGAGAAAAATATATTTTTTGTATTTTATACATTAAATATTTTAGGAAATAGTTTATGTATTAGATACATTAATATTGAAAACTATATATGTACATGAAATTTGGATGAGATTCAAATTGGTTAAATGTATATTATAAAATATTAATTTAGATTAATTTTATGATATTTGAATGAGATTCAAATAAATATAAATACATATTTTAATGTAATGTTACTATATTTAAAAGGGGATTAAGGTGATGGACCCGAGATCCCGACACAACCAGAGGCGCAGCGAAAATAGCCTAAGCTGGCTGAGGATCTTCAGCAATCAATAAGCAACAAATCGAGAGAGAAGAATAATACCAACACTTAGTAGTTTTCAGCCTCTCGAAAACCACCGGTAAACTGACCGGTAAAAGTCAACCCTAGGTTGACCGATAAAGACCAACCGATAAGGGACCTCGGTGTGCCACCGGTAGAACTGTGTGGTCTAATTAATTTCTATGGAGTCGGTTACCTTGGGGCTTCTCGGGTAACCGACTGTGTGTATTACAAACTGCCCGCCTTAGAATTGTGTTAAATGATAAGCTGAAGAATGTCTAACAAATAAATCCCGAAAATCCTCAAACCGTGCACTCGTCTCTCTCTCTCTCTCTTTTATTTCTCCGTTAGCATTTAATTCCCTTATTTGCATGCTTACAAATCCCCCCGTTACAAAAACCCAATTGATTAATTAATTTCAAGTTAAATTTAATTTTAATCATAACCTTCTCCGTGGATCGACCCTGTTACCACTAGCTGCAAAGCTTTGGTTAATAGGCTTATAAATTTTATTATGGCGAGTCTCGACAACTCGAATTTACAGCAGGACATTCAAAAATCTTGTTGCCAATAGTCTACAGCTACTAGAATGTAAAGATTACCAGTAGATGGTGGGAATGGACCCATGAAGTCAATACCCCATACATCAAAGTGTTCTAACTCTAAGATGTAGGTTAGAGGCATTTCATTCTTCCTACTGAGGTCACCTGTTCGTTGGCATTCATTACAATTGTGTGCATAATCATGTGCATCCTTGAAGATTGTAGGCCAGAAGTAGCCACTTTGGAACACCTTTGCAGCAGTCCTCTGACCACCAAAGTGTCCTCTATATGGAGCCACTACAACAAATTAGACCTACGATGGCAGTTCAAATCTGCCATCTTAGGTATATGAGGGCGGTTTTACGACCGCCCTCTAAGGTGGTGCCATCTTAGGGGTATAAGGGCGGTTACCTTTTAAGGGCGGTTCACAACCGCCATTAAAGGTGACCGCCATTGTAAGCCTAAGATGGCGGTTTTGAAACCGTCATCATAGGGATAAGATGGCGGTTTAAAACCGTCATCTAAACCTTACAATGGAGGTTTTGGATTGTAAAACCGCCATCTTAACCCTAAGATGGCGGTTAAAAACCGCCATCTTAACCCTAACATGGCGGTTACCAACCGCCATTAAAGGTATTTTTAATGACGGTGAAAAACTGTCATTGTAAATAGTTTTAATGACGGGCTTAAAACGTCATGTTTCGTTTCAGATACAGATTATTGAGCATTACCTAATACGGATTATTGCTGTTTTGTTTTAATCCTGTTTTGTTTCAGTGAACGTTTTATAACTGAAATTCTTCTAATGGAATGAATACAATGTTGGATGTGAAATTAAACTAAATTCTTGTCATTTCATTCAAAACAACAAAATATTTAACACGACATCCAAATAAACTACAAAAGATATTGGTTCTTGTAAAGAGTCTAAGTACAAACATGTGTGTTCCCATAATTCATATTTACATCCAAAATTTGCACAAAAACTACAAAGTTCACTACATTACACTAGTTTACCCAAATGCGATGCTTGCAATATAATTTGCCCATTCCGTCCGTACTACGTCGAGTTCTTCTCGTGTAAATGACTTCTTACTATCAAACTACACGAAAACAAAAGATAAATATTATGATAATGAAGAAAATACAATGTATATTTTAAAATATAATAGTAAAGATGCATTACTTACAAGAGAGTTCAAAGGAGTCCGTAAATTATATAAAATTTCTCTAATAAACTTGAGCACATAGTACCCACATTCGACGCTACCTTCTTGGCGAGGACACTATACAAAATATAGAAATAAATAAGAATATTTGAAATTGGTCAAACATATAATAACAATTGATTATAATTCATTTATTTTACCTTCATGCTCATCCAATTAGTAGTATTCTTTCGTGGTATTTGAACGGCGGTACTTTGAGCCATACAAACTCGCATTGCCCTAAATAAAGTTGAAAAACATGTAAATTAATAAATGCATAATTTTGAACAAACTTAATAACCATACACTAAATCAACTTCAATTAATATTAAACAAACTTACATATTTACGATACGTTTCAAGTCCTCTAACATGGTAGGATGGAGGGAGTCGAAAATATAAGTTGTATTCTCATATACTTCCACAACGCACAATATCCAATGATTACTATCAAAACCAACCATGTAATTATCATTATAAAAAACTACACATTTTTAATATAGTAACTGGCAATTGAAACCATAGATTCATAAAAATTTGAGCAGAGTTTCGTTTGAAAATTGACTAACACATTCCTGAAAAAAAGAATACATACACTCCCAACATATCGTTTCTCAAATCATACTACAAAATATGTCTTATTGCACATATCCAACAATAAATTCCTAAAATCCACAGAACTATCATAATACTCAGAAACCAATAATGAGAAGCATAAATGTAATGAACATATTAAATACTAAAATACAGGTAGTTGTAGACTCTTACCCAGGATTATATGGAATCAGTACTTTTTGTCCAGGTTGTTGTTGTGAAAAAATAGATGCCAACTTTTTGGTTCGACTCTCCACTGTCCCATAAAAGGGTGCAATTTCATTTGAGTCGACTACAGTTATCATATCTAGTATTCCTTGATTCTCTAATGATTTTCAAAGAAACCTGTATCACATTTTTTCACAGATATATTGTTAAGTCTCTGAAAGTGACTTATTTAGGACCCATTTAGCTTAGGAAGATGTACACTTTTAGGTGTTTTTGTTAGCATTTAGCCTAAACCTATGCTTTAATATGAGAATTAGAAGAAGGTAGCTAATATAGGACTTATGTACAATAGGTAGAAAAAGGGTTGAAAACCGAAGGAAAAGAATGAAAAAATCGCATTGCGACAGCATTGCGAAAACATTGCTGAGGCCGCAATTATTCAAGTGAAAACCGTAAGTTGACTGATCTTTTTCTGTTAATTTCCGTAATTTCAGGGATTCATTCTTTCTCCTCCATCCATTCTGATATACGACGTTGAAGATTGATGGTTCTCCTTGGCCCAAACGCACCTGCAAACTACTATAAAAGGGGGCCAAAGTCGGAGGTTTGATCATCATCCGAAGCGCAGGAGTCTTCTCGCAGTCCATCATTTCTCTCTGTTTTCCTTGCCGTCTGTTGGAGTGAGAGTCTCAGCTGTTGGAATCGATAATCTGATAGGAAGGAGAGAAGATTCTTCTTCTCTCTCGATTGGATTCATCCAAGCAAGGCTGACCTTTTATCCCCTTCATTCGAGGCGACTGCAACGAAGCTTTTCAAGCACCTTTACTGCTTTTCTGTCGTTCTTCTTCCTATTTCCAGTTTGATCATTGTTGTTCTTAGCCTAGTGCTTTAATTACTGCATTTCGTTGTTGTCTGTCTTTGAATCATTTCTTTTAAAGCTTTCCTTTGTCATTCAAACATTCAAAGTAATCAAAGTAAAATTCTGCACTTCACAGTTTCCACCTTCTGCTGCTACGTTTTATCCTACTGTTTAAAGCACATTTCCTTTCTAAGCATGTCTATCTTTTCTGCCATTTCTGTTCACCTTGCATCCATGAGTAGCTAACTCACTTAGGGGCATGCTAATGACAGAACTATAGGCTAAAAAACGTGCATCAAGTATGTAGGAAAGCTCTCGTATCATTGATTGTATGTAAGCTTCATTCCCACGGGCAATTTCGATTGGCCATCCATTTTGTCCAAAGAACTCCTAACCTCTGGAAGGAGTAAGAGTTCAGAGTCATATAATCATGCTAGCCTTTCATGGTAATCAGGAAACGGCCTAGGAATAGGCGTTTCCCTAGTACAAACTAAACACTCCTGTTTTAACAAGATGCTTAAGACCTTACTTTGAAGTCGAGTAAACTTAAGACTCTAATGCATGGAATCGGACGATACTTGAGATAGAGTGAGTTTGATGTATAGAGAGTTGATCCAATGCTTGAGAATCGTAATACAATGCCTATAGGATAGTCATTAGTAGCCCTTAATTCACCCTTTTACTCAGTTTCGCTGTTATTTAATTGCGGTAACATTGCGGTCCTCGCAATTCTGCCAGATTTTCATTCTGTTTAGCTGTTTTCTTCCTCGTTTATTAATTCCATCTCTTGTCCTTTAGGTCTAGTTTCAACTTGCATTTGTTTATGTTATATCCCTTTATACATTCAGCAAAAAGTAGATAATTAAAAACCAATTTTACCCCATCAAATTCATCCCATCTTTCTTAACAATCACACTTCGTGAATAGCTAAAAATGAGTCTCTGTGGAAAAAACGAATGAAATATACTTACTACTTGCTGTGAGACCATGTATGCTTGCATGTTCTAAGTGCTCTCTCTACCCTTTTGCATATTTATCTTTACACACTGAGCACGCAACAAGTTTTTGGCGCCGCTGCCGGGGACTTATTTTAAGTGAAAACGAAGTTTGTTAAGTCTGAAACATCAAAGTATTTTCCATTGAATTTGATCCATCTTCATTTCTTTTTCAGGTACCATTTAGGGTAGTTTATGAATGAGACTCCATCTAGTGATCTAGAATTCAACCCTGAGCCTGAGAGATTATTTAAAGCTAGAAATAGAGCCAAGAAACGTCTCTTTAAACAACCCCTTTTACCTCCAATCATTGCGGAAACTACAATCCCTCCGCAATTACCTCAAGAAGAAATGGCTGGAGTAAATCAAAACCTGGTGCCTGTCACTCGCAATCCCATTGAAATAGCGAATGAAAAGGATAGCGCCATCCTTTCATATTTAGTACCTATGCCTGGGGAGCTGAACCCCAGCATAATCCGTCCTGAAATCACTGCCAACTCATTCGAGTTAAAGCCAGTGATGTTCCAAATGTTGTCCACTGTGGGACAATTCTTTGGAATAGAAAATGAGGATCCCCATAACCACCTTAGGAACTTCCTAGGAGTTAGTGACACATTCCTAATCCCTGGAGTTTCCCAAGAAGCCCTGAGGCTATATCTTTTCCCTTACTCTTTCAGCGACAAAGCCAAAACATGGTTAAATTCTTTACCCTCAGGATCTGTCCTCAATTGGACAGATTTAGCAGAAAAATTCCTAGTCAAATATTTCCCACCAGATAGGAATTCAACCTTTCGTGATGATATCATAAAATTCAAACAAGCTCCAAGTGAGTCTCTTCACGAAGCTTGGACAAGATTCAAAGACCTTCTCATTAAATGTCCACACCATGGCATTCCATGGTGTATCCAAATAGAAGTCTTCTTTAAAGGATGCAACCCCAGCACCAGACAAGTTTTAAATTCATCTGCTGGAGGTTCCATGTTGTCCAAGAGTTACAACGAAGCTTATGAGATCTTGGAGAAGATCTCAACATCTCACTGTAGATGGTCAGACGATCCAGTAGAGCCAACTAGGGCTCAAGACAAGGATGCTCTAAGCGCTATGAGCACCCAAATAAATGCCCTGACCAACTTAGTCAAGCAAATGGCTCAGGCCAATCTCCAAACCAGTGCCAATACCGCCACAGCCATGTCAATGGGCACCCAACCAAGCCAAGGCGAGGCACTAGTCTGTGGATTCTGTGGGGAAGGGCACCCTTATGAATACTGCCCTGGGAATCCATCCTCAGTCTGCTATGTAGGAAGCCAGCAGCAGCCTAGGAATAACCCCTACTCCAACACCTATAACCCTGGTTGGAGAAACCACCCTAACCTGTCATGGGGTGGCCAACAAAACACTAACCAAAATCCTAACCAACCAAGGCCGAGTGGAACACCTGATTTCACTCCCCAACATAACCAGTCAATGTACCAAAAACCTTACAATCAACCTGTAGGATCTTCTGTAGAAAACCTACTCAAGGAATATATAGCTAAGAATGATGCTACTCTTCAGAGCCAGCAAGCTACTCTTAGGAGCCTAGAGAACCAAATAGGCCAATTAGCCAATGAACTTAAAAGTAGGCCCCAAGGTAGACTCCCTGCTGACACCGAGGTACCAAGGAGAGATGGAAAAGAACAAGTTCAAGCAATTGAACTGAGGAGTGGAAGACCCTTGGTGAACAACACAAAGGACACACCAAAGAGAGTAGAGAACACTGAGTCTAGTGCTCCACTGGAGTCTCTGCCAAGCCAAGGTCCACCACCAACTAGCACATCAGGAGCCAGGCTAGAGCCAATTATTGAGGAGATAGAAGAAATTCCAAGGCCTCCACCTATCCTAAGGCGTCCTGACGTGCCTGCATATGTGCCACCACCTCCATATCCTCGAAGGCTGAAGAAGAAGCAGGAACAGGAAGTTCATTTTAATAATTTTTTAGAAATACTTAAGCAAGTGCATGTTAACATTCCTTTTGTAGAGGTTTTACAGTCTATGCCTTCTTATGTAAAGTTTTTGAAGGACATTATTACTAACAAAAAAATAATTGGTGAGTTTGAAACAGTAAACCTCACCGAGGAGTGCAGTGCCATCCTCCAGAACAAGCTGCCCAAGAAGGAGAAGGATCCTGGTTCCTTCACCTTACCTGTAGAACTTGGAGGCAAGCACGTCGGCAGAGCGCTTTGTGACCTGGGCGCCAGCATCAATCTCATGCCCTTGTCCCTATTCCGCCAGTTGGGAATAGGAGAAGCACGTCCAACTACTGTCACTTTGCAGCTAGCAGACAGATCCATCGCATACCCTGAAGGTAAGATTGAGGATATTCTAGTTAAAGTTGACAAATTCATTTTCCTTGCAGATTTCATTGTCCTGGACTATGAGGCAGACAAGGAGGTCCCCATCCTGCTAGGTAGACCATTTCTAGCCACATGTAGGGCACTAATAGATGTGCAAAAAGGTGAGTTAACTATGAGGGTTCATGATGAAGAGGTAAAATTTAGTGTTTATAAAGCTTTAAGGTATCCCTCTGATTCTGAGTCTTGTGCTAGCATGGATGTTGTTGACTCACTAATGGAAGAACAATTGGAGCATGTACTGTTAACCAAGCATGCTAGTGAATATGTACAAGTAGATGTAGCTGACTTGAATGTATCTGACATAATGAATATGCCTGTAGATAAACCTCAGCATGTATGTATGAATATAGATTTAACTGATAGAACTGTAAATCCGTTAAAACCCTCCATTGAGCATCCACCTGTTTTAGAACTGAAACCACTACCCACTCACCTCAAATATGCATATCTAGGAGATAATGATACGCTGCCTGTAATTATTTCTTCTAAGCTAAGTGAACAGCATGAGGTTGATTTAATTTTACTGCTTAAGCGACATAGGAAGGCTATAGCATGGACTATTGCTGATATTCGAGGCATTAGCCCTTCTTATTGCATGCACAAAATTATACTAGAGGAAGAGCACACACCTAGGGTAGATCACCAGCGTAGGTTAAACCCCTCTATGAAAGAGGTAGTGAAAAAGGAAATAATCAAATGGTTAGATGCAGGAGTGATTTTCCCCATAGCTAGTAGCCAGTGGGTGAGCCCCATCCAATGTGTACCTAAGAAGGGGGGAATAACTGTGGTAGTCAATGAGAATAACGAACTGATTCCAACAAGGACTGTCACAGGGTGGAGAGTGTGTATGGATTACAGAAAGTTAAATAAAGAAACTAAAAAAGACCATTTCCCTATACCGTTTATTGACCAGATGCTAGACAGAATAGCTGGTAGAGCCTACTATTGTTTTTTAGATGGGTACTCTGGCTATAATCAAATCACTATAGACCCTAAGGATCAAGAGAAGACTACCTTCACTTGCCCTTTTGGAACGTTTGCCTTCCGCAGAATGCCTTTTGGCTTATGCAATGCACCGGCAACTTTCCAAAGGTGCATGATGGCAATCTTCTCTGAGTTGGATGAGTCCATGATAGAAATATTCATGGATGACTTCTCAGTTTTTGGGGATTCATTTAAAACCTGTCTAGAGAACCTAGGACAAGTCCTGGCTAGGTGTGAAGAGACCAACCTAGTCCTAAATTGGGAAAAGTGCCATTTTATGGTAGATGAAGGGATTGTCTTAGGACATAGAGTGTCAAGGGCAGGTGTAGAAGTGGATAGGGCAAAAATAGAGATCATAGAGAAGTTGGTAGAGCCCCAGAATGTCAAAGCCATCAGAAGCTTCTTAGGGCACGCTGGCTTCTACAGAAGGTTCATTAAGGACTTTTCTAAGATAGCCAAGCCTCTGTGCGAGCTTCTAGAGCTAAATAGACCATTTATCTTCTCTAAAGAATGTGTAGTAGCTTGGAAAACCCTTAAGGAAGCACTGGTCACAGCACCAATCATAGTAGGACCAAATTGGGATCTCCCATTTGAGATGCTATGTGATGCCAGTGACTATGCTGTAGGAGTCATGTTAGGACAGAAGATTGACAAGCTCACACACCCTGTCTATTATGCTAGTAAGACCTTGAATGAGGCTCAATGTAATTATACAACTACTGAGAAAGAGATGCTTGCTGTAGTATTTGCTTGTGAAAAATTTAGAAATTACATTGTAGGCACTAGGACCATTGTATACACTGACCATTCTGCTTTAAAATATCTTATGAGGAAGGCTGACGCTAAGCCTATATTGATTAGATGGGTGTTATTGCTGCAGGAATTTGATTTGGACATTCGGGACAAGAAGGGATGTGAAAATGTGGTTGCAGATCACCTGTCTCGATTGCAGCACCATTGCGAAAAAATTGCGGACCCCGCAATTTCTGATGCTTTTATTGATGAACATATCTTTGCTTTGACTCATCGTGATAACGATGAGGAACCGTGGTTCGCTGACATTGCTAACTTCCGTGCATCACAGGTATTACCAGTGTTCAAGGGAGGACAAGAGAAGAAGAGGTTCCTTCATGAAGCAAGGAAATTCATCTGGGATGACCCCACACTTTACAGAACCTGTGCTGATGGGTTGTTGAGGAAGTGTGTTTCAGCTGCTGAAGCGAAGTCTGTGCTGCAGCACTGTCACTCATCTCCTTACGGTGGACACTTTGGTGGTCAAAGAACAGCTGCGAAGGTATTTCAGAGTGGCTACTATTGGCCAACAATCTTCCAGGACGCCCACAACTATGCCCACAGCTGTGACGAATGCCAAAGGACAGGTAACCTCAGTCGCAAGGATGAGATGCCCCTCACCTACATCTTAGAGTTGGAGCTCTTCGATGTGTGGGGCATTGATTTCATGGGACCATTCCCTCCATCATCAGGTAACCTTTACATTTTAGTAGCAGTAGACTACGTGTCCAAGTGGGTAGAAGCCAAAGCATGTCCTAATAATGATGCTAAAACAGTCACTAACTTCTTGCATAGGCACATTTTCACTAGATTTGGGACTCCTCGTGCTATCATTAGTGATGAGGGGTCACATTTCATTAATAAGGCGATGGAGAAGATATTGGCTAAATATAACATTAGACATAGGGTAGCTACTCCCTACCACCCACACTCAAATGGCCAAGCTGAGATTTCCAATAGGGAGATAAAGAACATCCTAGAAAAGGTAGTCAAACCTAATAGGAAAGACTGGTCCTTCAAGCTTGAGGATGCACTTTGGGCTTATAGAACAGCATATAAGACACCTCTAGGAATGTCTCCCTATAGGTTGGTGTATGGCAAGGCTTGCCACTTGCCACTTGAGTTAGAAAACAAAGCATTTTGGGCCATGAAGGAATTGAATTTTTGTGTAAAGGATGCGGGGACATTGAGATCTTTGCAGCTACATGAACTTGATGAGCTTAGGCATATGGCCTACGAGAATGCCAAAATGTATAAAGAAAAGACCAAAATATGGCACGACAGTAGACTCAGGATCAAAGACTTTAGGAAGGGCCAACTTGTACTATTATTTAACTCACGATTAAAGTTATTTCCAGGCAAACTAAAGTCTAGATGGTCAGGTCCATTTGTTATTACTAATGTCTTTGTTCATGGTGCAATAGAGATTAAAAACTTGCAGCAAGGACAGCCATTTATGGTCAATGGTGCTAGGTTGAAGCACTACTATGAGGAAGGAGATGTGAAGACTCTCTCGGCCTTCCTCTTGACTGAAGCATGACAAAGAGAACGAGAGAAAACGAGTGGTTACTGTGCTCGTTTAGTCAAGGCCAATGCCTTAGTTATTTTTTTTTCTGTTTTTCCGATTATCGTTTGTATGTTTTGTGGTGTGACTTTAATTGCGTATTTAATGTTTGTTTTATTTGTTTTTGCAAGGATTCGAAAGAGGGGATCAAGGAGAGTAAATCCAGCTTTAAAACTCGAGAAACGGTTGAGCCAAATAAAAGATACGGACGAGCAAAGTTGGAGATTTTGATGAAATAATATCCCTAGAATTGCGCTGGAATTGCTGGATCCGCAAAAAAGAGCCGTTGGGATTTTTCCGTTGCCTTTATATCCGTTGGAAGGCGCTCGATCGATACGATTATCTCTCTCTTTGCTCTCCAAGAATTCAGCGATTCTCTCCATCTTTGATTCTTCTCTCAAGATCTTCAAGACTCAGCAATGGTGTTCACACGAGCGGAGAGATCTGCAGCCAAGAAGAAGGCTGATGACGCAGCTGAAGCGGCTGCGAGGGAAGCGCTTCTCTCCCTTGCAGACGATGGTGCCGTTCGCACCGGTCCTCTTCCCAAGCTTCCTATTCGTAGGAAGAAGTGGAGGGTGGTCACTGAGATCCCTGCTGGACCATCTGAGCCAGTGGGCACGCCCAAGAAACGTCGGTGGAGTGTCAAGACGGCCGCCGAACCAAGCACAGCAAAGACTCCCTCTGTGGAGAGTCAAGAAACTGATCGTGCATCCCACGAGTCAGCCAAAGAAGGTTCGTCGCCGTCTGCATCACCTGCGCACAACCCCTCACCATCGGAACCAGTGCCAAGCGCAGAATCGTCACCGCCTGCACAGAGCTCCGAGTTGTCTCCAGCACCTCAGAGTTCTGACCCGACACCTGCAGCAGCGCAGAGTCCTGAACCACCATCTTCGCCACTGAGTTCTGCGCAGACACCATCAGCAGAGCACAATCCCACGCCATCGCACAATTCTCCACAGCCTGATCCTGAATTCCCATATGGGGATTATCAAGAGTCCACGCCGGGCAGTGGAGATGCTGGGGAAGACGAAGTCTTCTCTCCTATGAGGGAAGATAGCCCTGCCGAGCCTGCACAGCAGGATGATTCTATGGAGGAGACGTTGGGGGCATGCTTCCCGCAACTCAACATCAAGGCCAGGCTCAAGAAGAAGAAGAAGGCCAGAATTGACAAGGCCAAAAAGTTGAAGAAAAAGAAGGCCAAGAAGGTGCCGTCGACGGACAAAGAGAGTACTGAGCCTTCGCTCAAACGCCTCAAGGTGGAGGCTGCTGAATCATCCAAACCAGCAGATAAGGGGAAGGCTAAACTCTACCCTGAAGACGAACCTCCGTCAGTGAGGTATGTCTCATCTGATGCTGAATCCAGGGGTGCTGAGCTGAGGAAGAGGGATCTGTTGCACGAGAAAGGCTTCCTCGACCGACTTGCTGACCTGCCGCAGTTCTTGCGCGCAGGGGTGATCAACCACGGCTGGGAGGAATTCTGCAGACCGCCTAATCCAGCATACACGAGCATGGTGTATGATTTCTACGCTAATGTGCTCAGCCCTGAGGATGGCCTGTCTGTGGTCAGAGGGGTAGAAGTAGATTTCTCCGCCAAGGCCATCAATGAAGCATTTGGTCTCAAGGGCCAACCTCATACAGATTATGCACGGATAGTTGATGAGCCGACTGAGGCAGTGCTGGAAGAGGCCATTCGCACAATTGGCCAGCCTGAAGCAGCGTGGACTGTTTCACGCAATGGGAGGCACACCTTAATGAGTGCCAATCTGACAGCAAAGGCAGCTGTTTGGTTTGCCTTTGTGAGGAGAAAGCTGTCCCCTGTGACCCACGAGACGACAATCAACCAGAGTAGATCACTGCTGGTCTATGCCATCATGCGCGGTCTCACGGTCAATGTGGGGGAGATCATGTCAGCTGCCATTGCTGAGTGCGCAAAGAAAGGTAAAGGACCCTTGTTTTTCCCTAATACCAAAACCAAGCTATGTTTGCTTGCAGGAGTCCCCACCGAGCGCTTGGAGCAGCAGCTGCCTTACACAGGCCATTTGGAGCTGCCTGCTAACCTGAGGCTGAGAAGAAAGGGGAATATGGAGTTTGAATTGGATAGGCTGGCTGCTGAACAGTCCCTATCCATGGCCTGCTTGATGGACATGCAGAGGAGAATGGCTCAATGGGCCAACTATTCGCAGGCAAGGGATAAGGAAGTTGCAGACCAGCTGGGGTGCATCTTCCCGGACTTCCCTACCACTCTCCTAACTCCATGGGTGCCCCCACGACCAAGGCAACCAGATGAGGATGACGAGAATTGAGTGCTGGTTTGAAGTGCACTAAAGGGAGTATTGCTGTTCCCTTAGAAAAAAAAAACAATTTTTCTGCTTTCTGATAGGATCATGTGCAGTATGCTATTTTGTGTTCAACTTTTGATCTGTTTTTAATGTTTAGTTTTATGTTTTTTCTTTTGCTTAGTCTAGTCTGATGTTAGCTGAATAGGTAGGATAGTTTAGCTTTATTTTTAGGATGCGTGAGTAACAGGAAAAAGCATGCTAGGGGCCTGAATCAATGTTAAATCTGCCCGGATTGAATTGCGAAATAATTGCGGTTCCCGCAATTTTTGTGACTGATTGCATGTTTTGGACTGTCTGTTTAGTTAGGCTGTGATCTGTTATATTCTATTTTTTTGCTGCTAGCATGACTACCTTATATAGCTGATCTTCAAGCATGCTGGATGAGTGTCATAGGACACCCTTTGATAGTTTAAATTAGCCTCTGAATAGTGCTCAGCATGCATAAACCATCAGTCCTTAAACTGTCTGTTTTGTCAAATTTTCTGCTGCTGGAATAATTGCTTTTAGAATGTTTTGCCTATGCCTAGGATTTTTAGATTCTCTTTGTTTTACTTTAGACTAGATGCTTCTAGGACAAGTTTGGGGGTGTGCCACCTCCGACACTCATTGGGGACAATGAGTAGTTGAAGTTTGGGGGAGGCCACCCTAGGCCTAGGAACATTCCTCTCTCCCTTAGAAACATAAGCATTCTTCTTCTCCTTTAAAAAAAAATGATGAGCTAAAAAAAAAAAAATGAAAAAAGAATAAAGGGGGGGAGTTTCTCTTAGGTTGCTGAGTAATCAGTGCCAAGTGTGTAACCCACAAGTGGCGTTGCATCAAAAGGCAACCAAAGGAGAGGCTCCACCTAAGTAAGAAAAAGAAAAAATAGGGAAGAAGAATGTATACCTAGGAGTTATAACTTTGTGGCTTAGATGTCCTATTGAAAAAGAACTCTGATCCTCAATTAGCTAAGCACAAAGTTGTAACTTGTAGGGTTGTTTAGGGAGATGAGTGTTTATCCAATGTAGTGATGCCAGGGTTTAGGTTGTTCTCTAAAAGTACTACTGTCACTGTTAATACTAAGACTGGCATGACTCTAAGGAATCCTAGACACATTAAAAATAAAGCTAGAAGCATGTACTGAGTCTGGAGTAAAGCTTGGTAGAATTTGAAACCTTAGGGATAGTGGCATGATGTCATAAAAGTAGCTAGATCAGTAGTAGGGGGTTAATGAAAACAGCAGGTATAGTAGGCAGGTGAAGTCAGAAGGAGCTTGATAAAGAGGTTAGTTCTAAACTTAGAAGTGTGTCACAGGACAGCACTGCTAGAGAGAGGGATATAGGGGAGTCGGTGAGTAGTTAAAGAAGAAGAAACAGCAGCCTAAAGTAAGTCCTTAGTATGCTTGAGGACAAGCAAAGCCTTAAGTTTGGGGGTGTGTTAAGTCTCTGAAAGTGACTTATTTAGGACCCATTTAGCTTAGGAAGATGTACACTTTTAGGTGTTTTTGTTAGCATTTAGCCTAAACCTATGCTTTAATATGAGAATTAGAAGAAGGTAGCTAATATAGGACTTATGTACAATAGGTAGAAAAAGGGTTGAAAACCGAAGGAAAAGAATGAAAAAATCGCATTGCGACAGCATTGCGAAAACATTGCTGAGGCCGCAATTATTCAAGTGAAAACCGTAAGTTGACTGATCTTTTTCTGTTAATTTCCGTAATTTCAGGGATTCATTCTTTCTCCTCCATCCATTCTGATATACGACGTTGAAGATTGATGGTTCTCCTTGGCCCAAACGCACCTGCAAACTACTATAAAAGGGGGCCAAAGTCGGAGGTTTGATCATCATCCGAAGCGCAGGAGTCTTCTCGCAGTCCATCATTTCTCTCTGTTTTCCTTGCCGTCTGTTGGAGTGAGAGTCTCAGCTGTTGGAATCGATAATCTGATAGGAAGGAGAGAAGATTCTTCTTCTCTCTCGATTGGATTCATCCAAGCAAGGCTGACCTTTCATCCCCTTCATTCGAGGCGACTGCAACGAAGCTTTTCAAGCACCTTTACTGCTTTTCTGTCGTTCTTCTTCCTATTTCCAGTTTGATCATTGTTGTTCTTAGCCTAGTGCTTTAATTACTGCATTTCGTTGTTGTCTGTCTTTGAATCATTTCTTTTAATGCTTTCCTTTGTCATTCAAACATTCAAAGTAATCAAAGTAAAATTCTGCACTTCACAGTTTCCACCTTCTGCTGCTACGTTTTATCCTACTGTTTAAAGCACATTTCCTTTCTAAGCATGTCTATCTTTTCTGCCATTTCTGTTCACCTTGCATCCATGAGTAGCTAACTCACTTAGGGGCATGCTAATGACAGAACTATAGGCTAAAAAACGTGCATCAAGTATGTAGGAAAGCTCTCGTATCATTGATTGTATGTAAGCTTCATTCCCACGGGCAATTTCGATTGGCCATCCATTTTGTCCAAAGAACTCCTAACCTCTGGAAGGAGTAAGAGTTCAGAGTCATATAATCATGCTAGCCTTTCATGGTAATCAGGAAACGGCCTAGGAATAGGCGTTTCCCTAGTACAAACTAAACACTCCTGTTTTAACAAGATGCTTAAGACCTTACTTTGAAGTCGAGTAAACTTAAGACTCTAATGCATGGAATCGGACGATACTTGAGATAGAGTGAGTTTGATGTATAGAGAGTTGATCCAATGCTTGAGAATCGTAATACAATGCCTATAGGATAGTCATTAGTAGCCCTTAATTCACCCTTTTACTCAGTTTCGCTGTTATTTAATTGCGGTAACATTGCGGTCCTCGCAATTCTGCCAGATTTTCATTCTGTTTAGCTGTTTTCTTCCTCGTTTATTAATTCCATCTCTTGTCCTTTAGGTCTAGTTTCAACTTGCATTTGTTTATGTTATATCCCTTTATACATTCAGCAAAAAGTAGATAATTAAAAACCAATTTTACCCCATCAAATTCATCCCATCTTTCTTAACAATCACACTTCGCGAATAGCTAAAAATGAGTCTCTGTGGAAAAAACGAATGAAATATACTTACTACTTGCTGTGAGACCATGTATGCTTGCATGTTCTAAGTGCTCTCTCTACCCTTTTGCATATTTATCTTTACACACTGAGCACGCAACATATATGCATGAGACTATAGATAACGTAATAGTTGTAACTAAAATTATAATATGATTAAAAATAATAAATGCAAAATTGTGAAGCTTGAAGCCGGTCAAATGAAAAACTCGAAGAATATCCGAAACTAAAAGAAAAAAAAGCCAGGTCGAAACGTTTTTCAGTCCAAACTTGAGAGTTATTATTAGATAAGACTCAACCTCGTAATGAACTGAACTTATCATGAACATAAATATTACTCATCAAACTAGAATGAACAATTAAAGTTATAAAAAACTTATGAACATAACAACAATGTTGTTATCAAAACTTAATTTACTTTATCAAGGATGAATTGAAGCTCCAAGCATTAAGATTGAACAAGACCGAAATCATCCTTACGAAGCTCTTATATCATCAAAACACAAAAAAGAATAATCTTCAGCCATATGCAATAATTTTCAAGCAGCATCTTGCGAGATTATGTACATATGAATCCTATAAAATTGTTTCTTGAAGACTTTTGTTCTCTGTATTATGGAACATAAAACAATTATTTTAAAGAAGGATAGGTTATGTACATATGAATTCTATAAAACTACAGAAATCCAAATGAGGGATTGAACCTACACACAAAATACCCTCCCAAAACTCTTAATGGCATATATTTCCTCCCACCTAACAAACTAACCATCCAGGATTAATTCTCCCTTCTAATAGTTCTACTTATAATAACTATGTGGCCACATATAAAAAATTAAGCATAACTCATCATATATGTTTGGAGACAACGTCCACAAAAAAAAGAGTATATAAGACAATTATATTTCACTAGAATGGTGAAAATGAAAATTCAACGCATGCTTTCTAGCTTTTAAGATGAGGAACTAAAATGTTTTCAAATAACCGTTACAATTTAGAATTTACAACCGATCACATTTGTGTTGAGCAACCTCCACAAAATCTCTCAATCATTAAAATTGCGTGGCAAATCAATATCAACCTCATCAATTTTGTGAAAAAAATCATGTAGAAGGAAAAGAAAGAATTGTTATATGATAATTACTTCAGCAGAACGGTCCTCATCTAATGTTTTCTCCCGTTTAAATATACTTGCACAGGTCTGATGGGTCATTCAGAACTTGCAAACTTTGTTGCAGACTCCTAAATGACTAGTCAATTTTCAAATACTTGGAAATAGAAACATACACAAATGGATAGAACATAAGACCATCAACTAATTGAGAAAAGAAATAGATTGTCTAAGAGCATTACCTTCAAAGGTCCAACATGCGAAGGGTAAGCATCTGCAGCTTCTCCCAAATCGAACAGTTATTTTCAAAGGTTATAGGGGTCATCCAAAAGTTATTTTCATTTTTACCTCTATGACAAAATTCCAGATTTCCACGAAAATAAAATAATAATAATAATAATAATAATAACAAAATAATCTCAGATTGAACAATCTGTAATGCATATGCATTTAATGAAAAACAAAACACACACAACTTTAATAGCTAAATGAGATTATTGAGATTGTAAGATTGAAATTTCTCAATATAATGAATCACATCGATATACAAAATTCTCATCAAAATCTCATGTTTCTTTTTCTTCGTACTGTTACTCTTATAATTTCTCTATTAAATACATTCGTTTTCAAAATTTGAAATAACAAATTAAAAAGACATTACCAAACCCAGTACGCGAAAGTTCATTCATGTGTATAGGTGTTAAATTACAAGTTTACTACTTGAACTTTTAAGTTTATGTCTAATAAGTTCCTAAACTTTCAATTTTGTGTCTATTAGGTCTCTAAAGTTTCAACTATTATCCACAGACTATTGTAACCACCGATTATTTTACTGTCTCAAACCGCCCATAAAATTTTATAGAGGACTAAATTAACCAAATTAAATTAAGAGTTATGTCAACTCATGAATAAAAGAGTTGTTTGTTGACTTTGTGTAGGGAAGACAATGAATAACTCGATATCCTAGGATATGTGGAGAAACTAAATTTCTAATCACTCTTTATCCCGTGATGTTTTTTCATATGATTTGATATGTCACTCTTTATCCTCCGGTCAAAAACAGCTCGAGAAAATCTCTAGTAGTCCCGTAGTATCTACTCTTTTATATTCACACTATAAATGGTTGTTCTGTTGGAATTAATTAAATAATTAATTCATATGTGGGTAACAAATTCAATAACAATTATATTTGAGCTATTTAATGGGCATTTGAGTGATCTTGATTATGGGCCCAAAACTTCCATATAGTGGTGTGGCCTGCTGAGCAGAAACCAGCCCGTTGGTCCTAGGGGATTATGGGAAACCCTAGAATCAACATATATATAGTTTAGGTTATGGTCCCCAATAAGCTATTCATAT
Organism: Herpetospermum pedunculosum; assembly: GCA_028017165.1. Classification (NCBI taxonomy): domain Eukaryota; kingdom Viridiplantae; phylum Streptophyta; class Magnoliopsida; order Cucurbitales; family Cucurbitaceae; genus Herpetospermum; species Herpetospermum pedunculosum. Next base: position 19,409,681 of record CM051527.1, on the reverse strand, counting down.
TTAGCCTCCTATTCCCCATCTGATAGAGAGGATTGCCCATGATTGGTCTGGGTTGCATACATGAGGAAGACCACAAACCATCAGAGTATTACAGGCTATGGATTATCACATCTAATGGTTCCAGGTAATTCTAATCCCCTCTAATTTAGTTTTTCTTCCATGCTTGGATCCCAAAAGTTTGTCATGATTGTTCTTGGATTAAATGTATTTATTATTGAATAATCATATATTGGGGTTTTCCCAATAAATATTCCAACAAGTGGTATCAGAGCGGTTTTTGCATGGTAGATTACTAATTTTATCAAACATGTTGTCTTTCCTTTGATTCATAAGATTTCGATTCAATAGGATTTTAGAATGATTTTACAACATGTTGTGTGAATTACTCGAACGATTGAATAGTCAAATTTAATTCGGATGCTTTTGCATATTTGAGTTATATCATTAAGAATTATGAATGTTTTCATATGCATCTTTTGGCTCAATGATAAAAAAAAATGTTTTCATTTTCAATCTTTGACTGTATGGTGGTTGTCATGAAGAAAGATCATAAGAGAAAGAATTAAAGAAAAAAAAAATAGTGTTCGCAGCAACACTGTTGTTGTGGAAAATGGCTTAAGAGATGTTAGGACACTTGGAAAATGGCTTAAGAGATGTTAGGACACTGTAGCATGAGATTTGCAGTGGGCCTTAGCCCACTGCAAATATACATATAACATAATAAATTTTATGTTATGTTAATATATATAATTTTAACTATTACCATTGTTTGTATTTTTCTTTTATAACAATAGTATTTGTTTATAAAATTATATATATGCCTTATGTTATAAATTTGAGTTTGGGCATAAAAAAAGTGTGGAGAATTATTTAATTTTTCATTTTTGTGTGCTTAAGAAGGTATTAAGAATTAGCACAATTAGTACAATTTATTTTGAATGTTTTGTAAATTAAAACATTTATAAAGTTATTAGATTATTAGATGGAGTGTATTTGTTGCTTATGCATATTGTGATCGGCCCAAAGGAAGGTTACAATTTGGCCAAACAACAAATATCAATAATAAGTATGAATAACATAATGATGTGTCCTTGACGTTGTTAGTCAGCCCAAAGGAAGACTATCTTCTAAAAGGGATAAGTTATTATATTTTATTATTGAATTCTAAATGTGATGCCCAATGCATATGTTAGGTTGTCAGGTGGGTTGAAATCCCAATAAAGTTTTTTTTTGGGCATTCTATTTTTTATTTTTGAGGACTTTTCCCTTTATAAAGTTATGTCATGTGAGTGATTGTCGGCCCAAGAGAAGACTTTCACTTGACCGGATTAGGTATCAGTGTTTCGGCCAAATAACAGGTACATCTATGGTTATTTGGTGATAAAACATGGATAATATAAAGTTATGCCATGTGAGTGATTGTCAGCCCAAAGGAAGACTTTCACTTGACCGGATTAGGTATCAGTGTTTCCTCAACACATTGAGAGTACTGTTTGCAAGTTGACAGTCGACCCAAAGGAAGGTTGTCAATGTTGTGTTTGGTATCTTGTTGTCCTCATAAAGTTTAATTTTAAGGTATTTTTATAAATACTAAGTTATTCATGAGCATGTTTTAGTTGTTTTTCAAAATTTTAAATACTATTGCCTTGTTTGATTTTGAGAATATTTTTGTTCACGTTGTTATGAATAAAGAAACACTTTCATTTTTTTTTTCTACTTAGCAACATCCCATTCAGATTAATTGAGATTTATATTAAAAAAAAAAATGAAATAATCTTAATTTCATAAGCTTTATGATGATGAAATTTTTATTCAAGGGAATCATGTTTGATAAGGAAATAATTAGGAAATTTCTTTAAAAGATAAAGATTGTTCTGAAATGAACATAAAGTAAGAGACATTTAAATTTTTGGTTAAATGTGTCTAAATGAAGAACAATGGAACATAAGAGAGTACACTATGATGCTTGTAAGGGTAGAGGAACCCTTAATGAGCGAATCTTCGATGGTATGTTGAAGAAAATTGTTTTAAGTATGAAAGAACAAAATGTACTCAATTAACTATTTCCTTAAGGGAGAAATTAAAGTCGACACAAAGATGCATTTTGAACATATTAGTCCAAATTACTAAAAATTAGGATCCCGATTTCTCCTATTTTTTTTTTTTTTTTTTTTTTTTTAGAAAATTTGGACATGTAGGAAAATATGTTCTTAGTACTTCTTTTCATAATGTATAAAGAAAATTTGACTTCTCACTTAGGATTTAAACAAAGTTAGTTTAGTTTGCATGTCAGACTTCCATGTGTTGAATAGACTCTAGTATTTCTATTCATTGATGATTTGTTCTTTTGATTTAACAAATTGTCGAGCCTGTATTAGGTAGAATCAATGGAGAAATAATGAAATAGTTTATTCCATATGACTTCTTAAAATGCTTAACAGCATTGTTTAATATTTCCAGAATTATTTTTTTTAGTGAAGTCACTCATTTTTTATGTCAGAAAGGTCTTTAGTTCTGAATATCTTAGAAGTCATATGATTAGTTTCTAGTGATGAAACACTATGGATTGGGTAGAGAATATTTAAGGCATTTTGCTAAACTTCTTTAAGAATTTATAGAGCCATTAAGTAAGACGTTTTTTTAAGGCAAACCTGAGTAAAGTGTGTTGCTTATAGAATGATTCAAAGCTCATAAAGATGAGGTTAGAAGTATGACAAATTATTTCTCTTTGCATTTAACTTCTTTGGAAAAAAACTTAAGATTGCAGCATAAAGTTAAAGTGGTGTACCACATAAAACAACAACTAAATCTCTTGCAATTAAAGGTTAGGAAAATGCTTAACATTATGTTTGCATTTAGAGATGTCCAATTAATGATTGGTCCTAAAGGTCAATAAGAAAAATTTGGACTTAAAAGATTATTTGTTGTTACTCTAGGTACACTAGTCATTTTCATGATTTCTAAAATTAATTCTCACTTAGGTTCATTTGCTAGATATCTTTACTTTCTTAAGAATGTTGAGTTTGAGGGGGAAGATAAAATGAGGAATGTTATCCTTATGAAAAGAGTATTTGAGTTATTTTCTATATGTGAAAACATTAGTTAAGATTCTTCTCATTTAAAGAAGACAAACTCAACATTATTAAAAGTGTTATTAAAGTAATCACAAGAGATGAGAGAAATCCAAATATAAAGATTTAAGTTTGACTTAAACGTAAAAGTAAGATGATTTCCTTATCTTCCCGTAAAGTCAAACAAAGATTTAACTCTTAAAATAGAGAATTAATGTCACAAAGAATTAGGTGAAACAACAATGACAATATTTGACATCTTGTCATATTGCCTTTAAGAGGTAATGTGTGTTAAAAGATATAAGGTTTGTCTAGTTATTATGTTTCAATTATTATGAGTGACATTAATTATTTAGAGACTTGTGATAACAGTTCAAAACTATTTTTAAAAGTTATGTCAAATAGACATAAAGATTGATAGTCTATATAGTTTAGAAACTCTTGATCTAGTAACACAAGGTTTCAAAGGTTTCATTCCATTTGTGATCTTAACAAGGTTTTTGTTTGTAACTTCATAAGCTTCATTCATTAATTGTCACATTTAAGGTCTAAGGTATACAAAAGTGATAATTATGAATTACAGACTTAGTAGGAGTAAAATGCAAAAGTTTCATGACTTGACCAGTCACTCATCCTCGTATTAGAAGATCATCTCACCCTGTGGTCGACATTCCATTCCCCTTAGTCATAGGTGCTCATTCGATTTTTATTTGAATGGGTCGGGTCTCCCGAGGCGAGGTACATATGGCCGGCCCTTCGGGTGTCTCGGTGATACAAACAAAGAAAAGACGAATTCCAATCACATCCCCTATCACAACAAGCCAATAATATGACTATGACGTGATAAGTACTTAAGCTATAGGATGAAAGCTTGTATGAATATCTCTTTTTATATTGTGAAATGATATTGTGAGATCAATCTCAAGTAACATTGAGATTTCACAAAAGAGGTTATGTCAGAAAGTCTCCCAAGTTTTCTAGCATAAAGTTGTATGCACCAAGAAATATTCAAATCATTAAAGACACAAATTTAGTCTCAATAAAGGTCCCTTGAATAAAGAAATGAAGAATTTCATGCTTGAAGTTTAGACGCTTCCGCTTCCGCTTCCGTATTCATATCAATAACAAAAGGCAATATTTTTATAACTCTTAATTGGATCTAAAGAGTTTTAAAGTAATTAACAAAATGATACATGCTCACTCGTCAAAATCAAATAAAGTAGAGATCATGAGGTAATTTGATTTTGATAATAGTAAGGGTTGCCAGCAGGATCCACCTTCCCGGTTATGTTCACTAAATGAGTAAAAGATACTAGTGTAAATAAAAATGACAAATAGTCATTTGTAGTAGTTTCTTTTATCATTAAGGTTTGTGGTCATAACACTTTGTGTGGCAAGAAACTCATAAATTTTAATTCTTGTCACTAAGTTGTCTTGACAAGAATTTGTAATTCTTTTCAATTTATAGCAACAAAAGCTTTATGAGAATCATAAGCTTTAGTTGATAAAGAAAATTCAGAGTTTTTATTGTGTCTAAAGGAATACAACTTCATCATTACGGATACGTTCATTAAGAAATTTCACACACAAATGTTTTGGGAGCATAATGCTCATATAGGTGTGAAAATTATGGTACGTCAGTTGAGTGGGAGTTTGTGCTTTTGTAAAGTAGACACAAATTTTTGTTTCTGCAGAATAAAGAAGATGAATTATTTTTGTTACTCTGAATCACATTCTTTCTAACAGTAGTTTAACATAAGGCTAGAAAGAGTTAAGTTTGATCTCTCTAAAGAATAAAGTTGACCAGTTGAAAATAGACATGTTTAGATCACATTACATGTAATTTTCATTCTGCTCTTCCACACTTGATCCATGTCATTGAGTATATTTGGTGTGGTGATCATTGAAGGCTGAGTTGCGACCATACATGTGACAAAAGTCGCTTTGGTTCCTCATTGATATACAAAATGGACCGGATTGTGATTAAAGGGAAGTTATTTTTAAAATAGCATTAAGTTGTGCACTAAAGAATAAATTAATAATTGTTAATAAGGAAATTGTTGCCCAAGTGGGAGATTGTTGGAATTAATTAAATAATTAATTCATATGTGGGTAACAAATTCAATAACAATTATATTTGAGCTATTTAATGGGCATTTGAGTGATCTTGATTATGGGCCCAAAACTTCCATATAGTGGTGTGGCCTGCTGAGCAGAAACCAGCCCGTTGGTCCTAGGGGATTATGGGAAACCGTAGAATCAACATATATATATAGTTTAGGTTATGGTCCCCAATAAGCTATTCAGCTTTAGCCTCCTATTCCCCATCTGATAGAGAGGATTGCCCATGATTGGTCTGGGTTGCATACATGAGGAAGACCACAAACCATCAGAGTATTACAGGCTATGGATTATCACATCTAATGGTTCCAGGTAATTCTAATCCCCTCTAATTTAGTTTTTCTTCCATGCTTAGATCCCAAAAGTTTGTCATGATTGTTCTTGGATTAAATGTATTTATTATTGAATAATCATATATTGGGGTTTTCCCAATAAATATTCCAACATGTTCATGTTGATATTGATATTAGGAAACAACAGCTAAAACAAAAGCTAAAACAAAACAACTTCTGAGTTGCAGACCCAAGTTGAGCCACTCACTAAAAACAAACAAATCTGACTTCCACTCCCACTTTATTTTCTCTCTTTTCCCAAATCTAACTAATATCTATAATAAAAGTGGGTTCATATTATCTCCAAAATTACATCCTTTTATTTTTTTGAACTGATGAATCCAAGTTTTGGGACTCAAAAGACAGACAAAGAGGCAATGGATAGATTGGGAGATGGAATCTCTGTCTCTGTCTCTCTCTCTTATCTCTTATGTTCCCAAGTCCATGCATCCATCTTAGTTGAGATTCGTATACTATGATTCAACTTCTTTAATTTAATAGAATTAGATGTTTCCTAATTAATTTTTTCCCCAATCGAACTAACCTAACGAGGACTAAAGAGAGAATACTGAAACATCGATGACAAACAAAAATAAATAGTTAGATCACACAAAACCTAATCTGTTCGGAAAATTTCATGCCCAACAATTCAAAGTTCTATCTAAAAAATATTCCCGGACTACAGAAAAGCAGCTCAGAAACTCTACAAGGGAAAAGAAAAATCCTTCTCTTCAGGGATTAAAATCTGAGCCATTAGCAATCAGCACAACAATAAAAAATTTGTATGAATCACCATTTTCATTATAGAAAAATCAGCAATGATAAATCTAATCAATATCTGAAGAAAATTAGGGCGAAAAACTCACCGCAACTTACGTAAGATCTCTCTCCCATCGATCCATATCTGAATCCTTCATAGAGGGTGGAAGAATTGGAGATTAATTAGAATCTCAGCTTTGGAATCGTGAAGAAGATCACCCGTCTCCTTTCAGTTGGTTATTCGTATTTGTATACATCCAAAAATTTGCCGGAACTTGAGCTCCACCCCGGCTCGCCGGAATCGTCCCTGCACTCGACTGCAGTAGATACCCACCCATTTGATGTTGTGACGACAACGACGACAACTCTTGCGCTGTCGACGACCGTCTCTTCCGCCCTATGCTGATTTCCTCCGTCGCCTTGGAGAAGACAACTATTGTCGGTTTTGGTGGACTGGAAGTTGAGGAGGGCCGCAGTGGAGGAGGTTTCTGATGAGAGGCCGAATCTAGGGAAGAGGCTTTGCGTTGTCGTCAATCGCCACTGAACAGAAGGAAATTTGGGGAAAAGATGAAAAATGAAGTTCAACTTTCCAAGGTTGAAGTTAGGGCTGACAAAACGATGTCGTTTGGTAAAGTTTATTTAACGACGTCGTTTTGAAGCAAAAGCTACGATGGCGGTTTTTAATTTTGATTTATTAGATGACGGTTTAAAACCGTCATCAAAGGTGATCTTATAATGGCGGTGTAAAACCGCCATTATATGTTTAATTTCCGAAAAAATAAAAAACAAATCCGTAAAAATGAGCGCGTTTTCCAAAACCGCCCTCATAGGGTCTCCTTAATTTTGGAACTGTCATCGTATGTGAAATTTGTTGTAGTGAGCTGTATGACAATGCTGCAAGATTGACCTTGATTCAGCAGCTGACACACATTTCCTTAGCAATCCATCCGCACAGCTTCTGTAGAGGGTTGGATCGTCCCAAATGTACTTCCTAGCCGCATTTAAGAACTTCTTCTTATCCTGCCCCTTGCTGAATTCTGGTAATACCTGCGAGGCAAGAAAATTTGCAATATCAGCAAACCATGGTTCATCATTATCATCACAATGTACTAACACAAAAACATGTTCATCAATAAAAGAATCTGTGATTGCGGGCTCCGCAATAGATTCGCAATGACTCTGAATCTTGATAAGTGATCAGCAACTACATTTTCACATCATTTTTTGTCTCTGATTTCCAAATCAAACTCTTGTAAAAGTAACACCCATCTAATTAGACGAGGCTTGGCATCAACCTTCCTCATTAAGTACTTTAAAAATTCCTCAGCTGGAGGATCTATGCTGTGAAAGAGCTATAACGAGGCTTATGAAATTTTGGAAAAAATTTCAACTTCACACTGCCAATGGTCAGATGATCCCGTAGAACCAAATAGAAGGAAGGCTCATGACATGGATGCACTCAGTCCAATGAGCAATCAGATAAAAGCATTGACAAATCTGATGAAGCAAATGGCTCAGACGAACATCCAACAAAATGCCAATACAGTGGCATCTGCTTCAACAAACACAGCAGTGGCTAATCAATTGGAGGCACTCGTTTGTGGATTCTGAGGAGAAGGGCATGTGTATGACTATTGCCCTGCGAATCCAGCTTCTGTGTGCTATGTTGGAAGTCAGCAACAACCTAGAAACAACCCATATTCAAATACATATAACCCTGGCTGGAGGAACCACCCTAATTTCTCTTGGAGTGGACAACAAGGTACCAGCCAGATGCAAAACCAAACAAGACCAAGTGGACCACCTGGGTTCACTCAACATCAGCAAAGTAATCAACCTCCATACCAAAAACAATATGCCAACAACCAACTGATAGGAACATCAGTGGAGAACTTGCTGAAGAAGTATATAGCCAAAAATGATGCAACCTTGCAGAGCCAGCAAGCAACTTTGAGAAGTTTAAAGAATCAAATTGGACAATTGACAAACGAGCTAAAGAATAGGCCCCAAGGCAGACTGCCTGCTGATACTGAAAATCCTAGAAGGGATGGTAAGGAACAAGTTCAAGTTATTGAATTGAGAAGTGGAAGGCCATTGATGATTAATATCAGAGAAGTACCAAAGAGAGTAGAGAACGAAGAGTCTAATGCTCCACTGGACCCTTTGCCTGACATTGATCAAGTGCAACTAAGAACAACAAGGGCGAGGCTTGAGCCCATGATTGAGGAACCAGAAGAAATTCCTAGGCCTCCCCCTGTCATTAGGCAACCTAATTTGCCTACCTATGTGCCACCATCGCCATTTCCTAGACGGCTGAGGAAGAAACAAGAACAAGAAGCCCATTTCCATAAATTTTTGGAAATCTTGAAACAAGTTCATGTTAACATTCCTTTTGTGGAAGTTTTGCAGTCCATGCCAACATATGTACAGTTTTTAAAGGACATCATAACTAATAAGAAAGTCATTTGGGAGTTTGAAACTGTCAATCTCACTGAAGAGTGCAGTGCCATACTCCAGAACAAGCTGCCAAAGAAAGAGAAGGATCCTGGTTCCTTCACTTAGCCAGTGGAATTAGGAGGCACAAATGTGGGCAAAGCTTTATGTTATCTGGGAGCCAGTATAAACCTCATGCCCTTGTCATTATTCCAACAGCTTGGAATAGGAGAGGAACGTCCAACAACAGTCACCTTGCAACTTGCAGACAGATCCATCTCATACCCTAAAGGTAAAATTGAGGATATTCTAGTCAAGGTTGACAAATTTATTTTTCTTGCAGATTTTATTATTCTGGACTACGAGGCAGACAAAGAGGTGTCAATCATCTTAGGCAGACCCTTCTTAGCCACAGGTAGGGCCCTGATTGATGTTCAAAAAGGTGAACTTACCATGCGAGTCCATGATGAAAAGGTTAAGTTTAGTGTTTTTAAGGCTTTAAGGTACCTTTTTGACCTTGAACATTGTGCTACTGTAGATATATTAGACTCATTAATTGAAGACGCACTTGAGCATGAATTATTAGTCAAGCATGCTATTGATTATGCACAAATTGATTTGAATGATTTAAATATTGCTGAAATCATGGGTGTATCTGTGAACAACCTTCAGCATGTATGCATGACCAATGAACTATTTGAAAGATCCACAACTCCTATGATGCCATCAATTGAACAACCACCTTTGTTAGAATTAAAACCACTGCCACAACACCTGAAATATGCATATCTAGGAGAGAAAGACACATTGCCTGTCATTATTTCGTCCAAATTGAATGAACAACATGAAAATACGTTAATTTTGCTGCTTAAGCAACATAGAAAAGCAATAGGGTGGACGATTGCTGACATTAGGGGCATAAGTCCTTCTTATTGCATACATAAGACACTGTTAGAGGAAGGACACACACCAAAAATAGAACATGAACGTAGGTTGAACCCCTCCATGAAGGAGGTAGTTAAAAAAATCATTAAGTGGTTAGATGCAGGTGTGATCTTCCCAATATCTAATAGTCAGTGGGTCAGTCTTATCCAATGTGTACCAAAAAAGGGTGGTATGACAGTCGTAGTTAATGAAAATAATGAATTAATACCCACTCGAACCGTTACGGGATGGAGAGTGTGTATGAACTACCGAAAACTCAATAAAGAAACCAAAAAAGACCATTTCCCCTTACTTTTTATCGACCAAATGCTAGATAGATTAGCTGGCCAAGCCTTCTATTGCTTTTTAGATGGCTACTCAGGGTACAATCAAATCACCATAAACCCTAAGGACCCAGAGAAGACAACATTTACATGTCCATTTGGTACGTTTGCTTTTCGCAGAATGCCATTCGGCCTATGCAATGCTCCAACAACGTTTCAACGATGTATGTTGGCAATCTTCTTTGATCTAAATGAGTCCATAGTAGAAATATTCATGGACGATTTTTCAGTGTTTGGTGACTCCTTTAACCATTGTTTAGCCAATCTAGAACAAGTTCTCACTAGGTGTGAGGAGATAAATCTAGTTTTGAATTGGGAAAAATGCCACTTCATGGTGGAAGAAGGCATAGTACTAGGACATAGAGTGTCCAAAGCAGGAATAGAGGTCGATAGGGCCAAAATAGAAGTCATAGAGAAGTTAGTTGAACCTAAGATTGTAAAAGTCATAAGAAGTTTCTTAGGACACGCGGGGTTCTATAGAAGATTCATAAAAGACTTTTCAAAAATCTCCAAACCCCTCTGTGAGCTGCTAGAGCTAAATAAAACTTTTATCTTTTCAAAGGAATGTTTGTTAGCTTGGACTAAGCTTAAAACTGCCCTAGTAGAAGTTCCAATCATAATCGGTCCAAATTGGGATATGCCTTTTGAATTGATGTGTGATGCAAGTGATTATGCAATTGGAGCCATGCTTGGCCAGAAGAGAGATAAATTAACACACCCTATTTATTATGCAAGTAAAACATTAAATGAAGCTCAATGTAACTACACTACTACTGGAAAGGAAATGTTGTTCGTAGTGTTTGCATGTGAGAAATTCAGAGCCTATATTGTAGGAAACAAAACAATTGTATACACTGATCATTCTGCAATAAAGTACTTAATGAGAAAGGTTGATGCCAAGCCTCGACTAATTAGATGGGTGCTACTCTTGCATGAGTTTGATTTGGAAATACGAGACAAAAAGGGATGTGAAAACGTGGTTGTTGACCACTTATCAAGATTGTAGAGTCATTGCGAATCTTTTGCGAACCCGCAATGATGGATTCTTTTATTGATGAACATGTTTTTGTTTTAGTACATTGTAATGATAATGTTGAACCATGGTTTGCTGACATTGCAAATTTTCTTGCCTCATAGGTGTTACCTGATTTCAATAAAGGGCAGGACAAGAAGAGGTTCTTGAACGAGGCTAGAAAGTACATTTGGGATGATCCAACCCTCTACAAGTGTTGTGCGGATGGATTGCTAAGAAAATGTGTGTCAGCTGCTGAAGCATGATCCATCCTGCAACATTGCCATACAGCCCCGTATGGAGGGCACTTTGGTGGTCAAAGGACTGCTGCGAAGGTATTTCAGAGTGGCTATTTTTGGCCAACAATCTTCAAGGACGCACATGACTACGCACACAATTGCAATGAATGCCAACGTACAGGTAACCTCAGTAGGAAGGATGAGATGCCTCTGACATACATCTTAGAGTTAAAACTCTTTGACGTATGGGGTATTGACTTCATGGGTCCATTCCCACCATCTGCCGGTAATCTATATATTTTAGTAGCTGTAGACTATGTCTCAAAATGGGTTGAGGCAATTGCATGTCCTTTGAATGATGCTAAAACTGTTATTAAATTTTTTAATAGACATACTTTCACACGCTTTGGCACTCCTCATGCCATCATAAGTGATGAGGGAACACATTTCATAAACACATCTATGAAGAATGTATTAGCTAAGTATAATGTTAAGCATAGGGTGGCAACACCCTATCACCCCCACTCAAATGGGCAAGCAGAAATCTCTAATAGAGAGATCAAGAGCATATTAGAGAAAGTTGTAAAACCGAATAGAAATGATTGGTCTTTTAAATTAGATGATGCACTATGGGCATATAGAACTGCATATAAAACACCTTTAGGAATGTCCCCTTATAGGTTAGTTTATGGAAAAGCATGTCATCTTCCCCTTAAATTAGAAAACAAAGTCTTTTGGGCTTTAAAGGAGTTAAACTTTTGCGTGAACGATGCGGGAACATTGCGGTCTCTGCAATTACATGAATTAGATGAATTAAGGCACATGTCATATAAAAATGCTAAGATGTATAAAGAAAAAACTAAAATTTGGCATGATAGTAGAGTTAGGCTAAAGGATTTCAAAAAGGGCCAACATGTTTTATTATTTGTAGTCTTGTCTAAAGTTTTCTACAAGTTGTTATTATTTCAGCATTTTCGCTATTTACTTGTTTCTGCATTTTGTATGTTCTGTCGTTATTTCAGCAACCCAACCAACAACATTTTGTCACCGGTTACATTTTTCTTCAATCAATCTGTACTTAGCATAAACTTAATCAAATCTCTGTGGGAAAACGATATAAAATATACTTATCACTTGCAGCAGACCATGTATACTTGCATGATCTGAGTGCTCTTCGCATCTAATTTACACACACACTGAGCACGCAACACATACTTATGTGAATTCAACATGTAAATAAGCATGAATGCATTGAATGAATGTGAACTTCATCCCATGGACATTTTCGACCGGCCATCCATTTTGTTCTAAAGAATTCCTAACCTCTGGAATAGGCATTCTCCTAGCACGTTTGTTAGCATGCACTTATAAATAGATTTTTTGCCTTACTTGGATATGAGTAATCTAAGAATCTAATGCATATAATCGGAAGATGTATGAGATCTAGCTAAGACGATGCATAAGATGTCAATTTACTGCTGAATGATCATAGTTAATGCCTATGGAGGATTCTTAAGCCGACCTTGCTGCTTTTATTTTAGCTTTTACTTGCTGTAATCTGTTGCTAATCTATTGCGAAAGTATTGCGAGCCCCGCAATACCATTTTGTACCTTTATCTTAGCTTTTAATTGTCTGTCAATCCATTGCTAGCTTATTGCAAAAGTATTGCGAGTCCCGCAATACTATTTTTCTATATTGTAGTTCCCTTAGCCATTTTGCATTATTGTAACTTTGCATTTTCCTTGCATCCTTTGCAATTCGTGCCTCGAATCAAAATTCATTTCACTTCTGGTTACCTTATCTAAAATAACAAGCATCAAATCGCTAGTCACTCAACTTAGTCTCTGTGGGAAATCGATATGAATTATACTTATCACTTGCTGCAGGCCATGTATACTTGCATGATCTGAGTGCTCTTCGCATCTAATTTACACACATACTGAGCACGCAACACATTCCCAAAATAAACAACTTATAACCTACAAAATCTAAGAAAAGCATGATAAAAGCCTAATTTAAGAGTTTAGGGATCATAAATCTCCCTTGTCAATCTGCCTCATATGGATATTCTTCAATGTTTCGAGGCATCACTTCTGCTCCTTTAAGATACTTAAGTCTTGATTTACGGGGTCAGACATTCTGCCACACCTTGAAATTGTTGATTCTTTCAAAGAGACTGCATGTTATAACATCCCAAGGTTTGTACTTTCTGTGCGTTGGTACAACATAGGTTTGATGCGATGGGACATCTTTTTCTGGCACATCTCTTTCTAACTGCTTCAACTGGAGCATTTGTGGTGGTGGTGGCCCAGCTCTTTCATTGGTGGAGAATCTTGCTACAACATCAAACATTTCAAATTCTTGTTCCTCAAGTAGCGCATTAGGCTCTTTGGCTTCATCCAACACAATTTCCTTTTTCTCAACTTTCACCAACTCCACCATTTCATATGGAGATTCCATTGGATCACTCTTCTCAGAATCGAAGGTAACCAAGGAGTCATCATAAAAAAAATCAAACATCTGAGGGCATGGTTGTGGTGGTTTTACTATAGCAAGTAAATTTTGTAAGTCATTTGTGAGCTGGGCTAATTGCACATCCATTCTCCTCATGGATGCATCATTCCTTTCCATGAATTCTACGGGAAGATGGCGCATAATAATGATAGTCTTCATGTTGGTGGAACTCTTCATAATGAGAAACTTGCCCATGCTCTTCCCAAGAATTATTTGAGAGTTGCCACTGATCATGTCCACACAGGTACGAATAAGGGTTGTCATAACTTTGTTGATATTGCCTCTCATGATAATTCAATGTTGGGAAATTCTCCAAGTTATGATTTTCCCCACAATAAGCACATGTCTGATAAAATTCTTCAAACTGTTGTGGGCAAACTCTTCCTCCAATTAAGTTCTGCAGCATATTCATTTGCTTTGCCGAACACATACGTTTTTCACCTGCATAGTTTCTCTTTGTGCCTGAAAATGATAGTAAACAAATTAAGCTCACGTATTCAGCACATATCTTACAATCAATCAACTTAACACAAAAGTAATGCAAATCCCCGGCAGCGGCGCCAAAAATTTGTTGTGTGCTCAGTGTGTATGTAAATTAGATGCGAAGAGCACTCAGATCATGCAAGTATACATGGTCTGCAGCAATTGATAAGTATATTTTATATCGTTTTCCCACAGAGATTTGATTAAGTTTATGCTAAGTGCAGATTGATTGAAGGAAAATGTAACCGGTGAAAAAATGTTGTTGGTTGGGTTGCTGAAATAACGATAGAACATACAAAATGCAGAAACAAGTAAATAGCGAAAATGCTGAAATAATATAACAACTTGCAGAAAACTTTAGACAAGATTGCAAATATAAATGCGTAAACAGCAAAATACTAGCGAATAGACAGCAACAGAAACCTATACTAACAAACAGGGTAGGCTAGGACTCGTGTAATAACTCATAGATCGGGTGTAAACTAAGCTGACTACTGACTAAGAATGCTAAAGTAACTTGCAGAATAGAAAATAGTATTGCGGGTCTCGGAACACTTTCGCAATAAACTAGCAACAGATTAACGAATAAGTAAAATCTAAGATAAAGACAGAAAATAAGATTGCGGCTCTCGCAATACTTTCGCAATAGACTCGCAACGAGTGAAATCTTAAGATAAAACAACAAGGTTGGCTAAGAACCCTCCATAGGCATAAACCATGATCATTCAGCAGTGAACAAACATTACATGCATCGTATTAGCTAGATCTCATACATCTTCCGATTATATGAATTAGATTCATAAGTTACTCATATCCAAGTAAGGCTAAGAACCTATTTATAATTGCATGCTATTAAACGTGCTAGGAAAGCGCCTATTCCTAGACCACTCTCTGTTTACCATGAAAGGCTAACATGAATGAATGACTCTGAATTCTTACTCCTTCCGGAGGTTAGGAACTCTTTAGAACAAAATGGATGGCCGGTCGAAAATGTCCATGGGATGAAGTTCACACTCATTCAATGCATGCATGCTTATTTACATGTTGAATTCACATAGTAGTATCCTACAGATTCATCTTAACAAACCCTTATAAAACTAGCTACTCATAACTTTAGAAGAACTCAACAAAACTAATTGATTACTCATGATAATAAAAGAATTCAACAAAACTAATTGATTTCTTACGAAAATAGAAGAACTCAACAAAACTAATTGATTACTTATGAAAGGCAAATCCAATAATAATTCAAACAGTAAAAACAATTCGATCTGAAAACAATAATTAAAGTAAAGCAGTACATAATCCGAGAACATAAACTAAGATAAAACAGTAGATAAGTGAAGGTCCGATTGTCCACAATTCGCCTCGGTTGAAGGAGAAGAACGTCTTGTCAGGAATCTTTCCTTCTTCCTCCAAATTCCAGAACGCCAAGGAGGTTTCTTCTCGGATCTGATGATCGAGAAGATCTCTCTTGGGGTTTTCGGGTTTTCGAATCTCTTCACCGTAAAGGATTGATTTTCCTTGCTTCATCTTGCTCTCTTATATAGCCTTTAGTGGTTCCATAGTCTGCTACATAATCACGGATCTCCATCCAAATTAGGGAAACAACCTCATACGTGGCAGCTACAGAAGGGCCAGCGGCTAACAAACTCAGCAAAGGATACTGCCAGTATTGCGATTGCGTTGCGATCGCAAAGTTCCTTGAAAACTCCTTTTGCGATTGCGTTGCGATCGCAAAGCTCTGTTTCCGGTTGCCCTTCTTCTAATTCCATTGCGTTCCTCACAAAACTTCAGCAATACATCTGCAAGGCATTAATTAGACATTTTTTCACCAATTATACACTTATGCACAGATATGTCACATAAACATTAATTTTAACACCATTTCACAAATGTCACTATTAAACACATATTATGCTGAATAATGGCTAGAATGCTTCAAAATACTTCATGAATTAAAGCAATTAAAGACCTAAATAACTCTCATTTGGAGAGGTAACAGTGTGCACGAGACAACTTTGGGATTATAGAAGAGTAGTAAAGTTAGTTTACAACCCTTCAGGTTTTGAGAATTTTAAGCATGCATGTTGAAACTATCCCGAAAATACTGAAATATGTTCAATGGTGTTGATAAGTTGTTCCAAGTGAAACCACTAAATAGTTAACAAAAGTTGTTAACAATTTAATTACCTTTTATAGTAAAATGGACTCTAGTCATGAATTAGAAAAGTCTCGTCGTAGTGGTAAATTTATGAGATATCTCGACCATTACAAGAGCTTGTATGAAACCTATGTTGCCGTAATAGATGACAAAATGTAAGGCTTCTTGACCTCAAAGTAGAAATGAGGGTTAATGACAAAGACTAGTAGACCAAAGTCATAAATCTCGAGATAAAGTATATGTACTTCTTCTATATCTAGAACTTGTAGATACTCATGATGGGGTTAAACCCATAGATTCTGAATATTTCTACAAAAGTAATAGATTTGTAAATAAGAAAGTACAAACCTTCAAAATAAGACTAATGACAAATATAGTGGGAGAAAGTAAACCATGAATAATTTTTCTCATTTGTTGTCACACTAAAGTCTATAAGCATTTCCTAACTCATAGTTGCATATGAGATTTGTCAAGTGAAGGTTTAAGAAATATTTTCTGAAAAGAAATCTTAAAGAATGCACTTGCAAATCAATTATATGAATTCATTTTCAAAAATCAAAAGCAAAATGTTTGCGAGTAGTAAAAGTTCATTTATGAAATGAATTTGATCACTAGATTTTTTAATGTAAGGTGTGATAAAAGTGTAAAAAACTATGACTTTGAATAAATATTAATGATCTTCTATCGACAAGAAAATCATTAATTACTTAATGGATTTTTCTCGTGGATTACATAATACTCATTATGAATGATGTAATATTTTTAATCCAGCATTATATGTGGACTACCAAACCAATTCTAAATGAATGATTTAAATTACTTGGTATATCCTATAAATAGAGATTTCAAGGACAAAATGTAAAATGTGTCTCAAACATCATATATTGATAAAATTGTTGACAGTATATGATGTAGTACTTCAAAAATAATAATGTATTATTGTTACATGAAGTTTATCTTGTCTAAGGAATAGAGTCCTCAGACATTTCAAAATGTTGAGAACATAAGATTGACAATCTACGTTTGTGTGATTGAAAATCTTATGTACACATGAGATATGACATTTGAAAGTAAAGTTAGTTAGCATATACAAGTTAACCCAATGGTATGACCATTGCGCGGATAATTAAAAACTTTTCTCAAAATATCTGTGCATAAAATAAGAAATTATAATTTTTGCATATGGGGCTAAATATTTGATTTTTACGAGATGCATTTGCTTTCACAAAGATTTATCAAAATCTATGTTTACTTTAAGTGGTAGAGCTTGATAGACTAGTTAATATTTTTGCTTATGAAGCAATAAAAGAACTTGTATATAGCTAAAACAGTCTCTTATGGATCTGAACGACGTTCAAGATATGGTTAACCCTATCACACTTTATTAAGATAAAGTAGAGGTATAATGGCTAAAATTAAGGAACTTTGAAACCACCAATGTATAAGGTATCATGCAGGTAGAGAAAACATCATGGTAGAGACCACAATGACTTTTAGTTGCAATCGTGTTGGTCTTTAAAAAGACTCTTCATGCTAAATTGTTTGAGGGTCCCCTATAATGTCTAGGATTAAGAGACATGTCTCATCTTCACTAGAGAAATTAGGAGAACATGTTGGGTGTAGAGTATACCCTAGGATACATGTCTCACCGACTTTAATGCAAGTGGGAGATTGTAGGGATTTATGCCTTAACGCCTCATAATTAATTAATAATTATTTGATAATTATTTTATTATTATTATTATTTACAATTTATAATATTCATTATATATAAAAATTCAAGGTTATTAGTGTAATCTTGAATAGTATGTAGTTGACATACGGGAGTATCATGTTCAAGAAATAACCTAAACAGTCTATATATGAATAAGGTTGGGTGCCTTATCGTGGCAACACTATTGATACGGCTTAATTTGTAATTGTTACAAATTATTTGATTCAAATCATTCATGTAGACACATGTGAGTGAAGGTATCCTATACAATGAGTTTTTATACGACTAGACCACGAAATATATAATCTCTCTTTATAAATCTGTTATTTGAGAAGATTAATATTTCATAGGATGATCATCTATGACTTGATTTAATCCTGAATGACTTAAACTCCTACATGTGAGGGTTCGTCCTTTGATTTGTAAGGGTGAGAATGAACTTTATAGCTGATTCAATAAACGTACCATTTTGGGGACTTGACCAAATAGGGAGCTGCGAACATAAGTTTCACAAGATGAAATTCACTTCTTCCCATATAGGAAAAGTAGGTGAGTAGTTCCCTTAAGTGTTGTTTTCGGGACTTGAACAATGAGACTCCACCCCTCACTGGCCCGATAGGGACTCGTTTATGGCTGGATCATAAATAGGTTGTTCATTGGAGAATCGGTGGTACTTAAGGTGTAAGATGTAATTACAAATGTAAAACGGACTTTTGACCCAGCTGTAATTATGATCAACTCGTGAAGGAACGACTTGCATGTAATGGTCATAACCATGGACACAACTTGTCCTATAGTGCATAAGAATATTTATATAGATGTCCATATGGATAAGATATCCTTATCTTATCTCTTCCATTATCTTCTCCTATTATTTTCCCCCTTATATTCTTCTACATTTATGGTAACAATCATATGTTGTAAATCCATTCAATAATGATCGTTGGGGCTAGGAGGTGAGCATCAGGGGCGAGGGGTAAGCATCAGTCGGTCGGGGTCGGTTTTCCGACCAAATTGACCAAGTCGATTTTCCAACTCATTATACCGACGAAGATGGAAATCAATATTTTTTTAACTCATTATACCGTTCGAACTGACGATTGATTTTGTCAGTCGATTTCGGCGCAATCCGACTATAGGGAGGCAAAGATGATGGTGGAAGTCCAAGGGCTTCACGGATGAAGAGAGGATAAGCAACAGACGGTGGTGATTGCGATGCGAGGGAGGCGAGAGAGACAATTGTGAGAAACAGAGGAGGAGCTCCAGCCGGAATCATAGTAAGCTTTAGAGTCTGGCACATCTCCGGCAACAACGTGGGTTAGGGCTAAAACAATAGGCGACATCTCAAACCCTCTTATGAAACCCAAAAACAACATTTATGAAGCTTTCGTGTCCTCTGGATCCGCCATGAACCAATTTCAATCAAAAGATTGGACCTAAACTGATCCACCGATTTGGTCGCTTCGATCGGTTTGGGGTTATTTTTGCTAACCGACCGACCGATTGGTCAGTTTTGCATTACAAAACCTGTTCAATCGGTCGATTCAGTTTTTCGGTTCTTTTGCTCACCCCCTAGTTGGTGCATATGAATGATATGATTGAATAGACAAATTTGTATGCTCGAAATTATTATCAAATAACCACCTAGTGCACTGGCTCAATGCATTGTCTCGCTTGACTTAGATTGAAGTTTTATCCTGCACTTGTGTGCAACAATTTAAATGTTTTATTATTGCCCAATTTTTTTAGTTCGAGTTCCACACTTGTCAATTTGTTGTTTGCGAACATCAACATAGATCAACTGACATAAGTGTGATCTAATGACAAAGAGGTCAGTAATTTGACCCTCATCCCGTAATAACTAAATACCTTTGTAAAAAAAATATAATTCTTAAATATTTTATGTACCATTCTCGATATTTATGTCATTTTTAATTCAATAGTGTGTGTATGCATGCGTGCGTGCGTGTGCGATAATTACTAAAATACTAGCTTTCTCCAAGCCCCAACCTGACTTAGGCATCGAGCAATATAGCTAGTACATCAATATTTATTTCTTGCATATGATCTCATCCGCATAATATCAAATTTACCGTTGATATCACGTGAATGTCAGGTGCATCAAGCATGTTCAGATCCATTTATCAACAATTGACACCGTCTGTGCAGGAGAGAGGTTTTGTGCATAAGATCTAACACCGAAAGAAAATAGAGATGGTAAGAGTTTTACCAAAAGGATTGATCATATGGCAATGATCGCTCTTCTCCCACCATAGACACACAAAATCAGGGGAGATTTTTTGTTCCCCTCGCTTCTGTTAATTAATTGCTTAGTTAGGTGTATCTGATACATTGGGGACAACGTGTCGTTTAAGGTTGGAGGTTGATGTTTGTTGAACTTCTTTGGTTTTTGAGCATTGTGTAGATTTATGAGCTTGATATGGATGAGACTCTTAATGTGTGTTATTTGATCAGAACCATATATGATTTCCATTTGATTATGCTTATTTTCAACTGTGAAAATGATGAGAATGTATGCCTTTTTTAGGAATTTTTTCTTAAAAAACAATTCTTGACTCCCTCATACTTATCGAGCACATAGTCCCCTTATCTTTAGTTTTGTAGGCTTATAACTACCTTAATTGGCTTGTATGCTTGTTGTCTCCCAGAAAAAATACCATTAAGGATACTTGATACAATAGTGTTTGTGATGTTCATTTGAGGAAAGATAACATACCTATTTGTCAAAAAAAAATATGAGAAAGAAGAAATAGAATAAAATCTCCATGGATACTTCTCCTTTTTAAGTTTCATGTGCAACTAGGGGCGGTCATGACACCCTTGTTTGTCACTGCATGAAAGCGTGGTAAAGAAGTGAGTATTAGTCTTTAGGTTGTGAAGCTTGCTCGTAGTCAGATATGTTGTGCAAGTAAGCTGGAGCAAAGGAAAATTTGACATCAAAGATTCTCTTGGAAAAGGATAAAGAAAAAAAAATTGTTGAGAAAATAAAAGTTAGGAGAGTACAAAGTTCCACGAAAATCATAGGCCCTTGTGATTTATAGCTCTCTCTAGTGTTAAAGCTATAGACTATTCTTATTGCAGTAGGGGAAAACGATCTTTAGGGTTTCATAATACTTTTTCGTACTTATAAGGATTATGGTAGGTTGGACTACGCACACACACGTAAGAGATGATAAGTTTAGTTTTTGAATTTCTCGATGAGGGAATGCATTTGATTATTTTCTTATTTTGCAAATTCCTTGTTTTCTACAACATTTAGGTTCGATTCGTTAACATGCAATTGCAATCTCTTGGTAGTGTTCAAAAGTTTGTCATGCTCGAGGACTAGCAAGATTTAAGTTTAGGGGTATTTGATAGCACTCTTAAAGTGTTATCTTATCGTTCCTAAGTCCTGCTAATTATCGTGTTCACATATGCTTTATGTTAATTTTATTAGTGGAGAACGGTTTAAAGAGAAAAGAAGTTCATGGCTGTTGGGATTTATATCCTAAAGCTTCGTAATTATTTAATAATTATTTGATAATTATTTTATTATTATTAGTTGCAATTTTTAATATTCATTATATATAAAAATTCAAGGTTATTAGTGTAATCTTGAACAATATGTAGTTGACATACGGGAGGATCATGTTCAAAGCATAACCTAAATAGTCTATCGTATATGGATAAGGTTGGGTGCCTTGTCCTAGTAATACTATTCATACAACCCACTTTGTAATTGTTGCAAATGATTTGATCGAAATCATTCATGTAGAGACATGCATGTGAGTGGGGTATCCTATATAATGAGTTTGTATCAGACTAGAGCACGAATAAAATTATTCATGTAGAGACACAACTTGTCCTAGAGTCCATAAGAGTGCAACTCTAGGCCTATAGTGGAGTAACCTAGAGTTAATCAAAGAAAGTTAATTAATTAAAGAGTTTAATTAATTAATTTTGTATCAAGCTTATATATATGTAGGTGGTGAGAGTCACACACGATGGTGTGCTACAAATTTCAAGTTGCGGAGACTTGCCAAAAATAACTTTGTAAACTAATTACACTAATCTAACTAGTAGACAGTGGTAACCAGGTCGATCCACAGGGAGCAGACAATGAGAATCATAGTTGAATTGAATTGGGCTTGTTTAATTATTGTGACAAAACAGTGAGAGTTTTTATCATGCAAATTGGAGAAATAAAGATAACGGAGAAATAAAACACAATAATACGAACGTGTTGGATTTGGGGGATCTTCAGGATTTGTGAAATTATGTAATGATGGAGCAACTTGCGCAGCGGAAAGCGATTTCGGACCGATGATACTCTAATTTCATCAATTTAACAAATATAAAACATGCTCAAAGGACGAAAATAAGAAATTAGAAATACATACCCTTGTAGTTCCAATTTCTTCAAGTTTTGCCGCTCTTTCCTCGTCACGAACTCTTCCTGCTTCTTCTCACGAACGCCCCGAGGACCACCCCAGGTACTCCCGCTATCCTCGGCACCGCGCAACGGAGTTGTGGAACTCCGTTACTAAAAGAAAAGAAAATGAAAAAGAATAGGAAGAAGAAGGAACCATGGCAGAGGGCTTCAGTTCAAAAATATATGAACTTCTGAAATCCATGAGTTTCAAAAACTCACCAAATTCATCAACCCAACTTTTGCAATATACATATATATATTAACATATGTGTCTATATATATATATTTTTTTTAAAATATTATTATTATTATTTATAATAATAATAAATATTTTATTTATTAAACTTTTTAATAAATAAATATATATATATATATATTAATTAATTAATTAAACATTTTAATTAATTAATATTATTTAATTCAATATCAAATATTAATTAAATAATAAGGCTAAACCCGGTTTTCCGAAAACCGACTTTTTTTACACATGAATCCTATTCATGTTTTAGGCCATTTCCATATTTAAATCATATTTAAATATGTCTATCCTCCTTCCATAAACCGAATTTGAACAATTCAAATTCTTTTTCTTTTTCTTTTCTTTTATACTGTTGTACGACGTTATCCGAGCTAGCCAGGAGAACCTAAAGGACCTACAGATCATGAGCTCCAACGATACGAGATTATTCGGTCAAAACTCTTTTAACCCGAATCAATCAACATTCGTTAACCCCCGGAGACTCCACTATAGTCCGAGGGTTGCACTCTCCTCACTGTAGATATATTATGTCCCCTGATATAACCGTCACTGGCAAGTCGACCCTTCACAGGTTGTTCGTAATCACAGCTGGGTCATTTAAACCGTTTAACCCCTGCATTACATCTTGTTCCTTAAGTACCACTGACACCTCTAATGAACAATAGATCTGTGGTCCAACCATCAGATCAGTTAACCCTCTCATCACATGAGAGTGTGAGCGCTCATTGTTCAAGCCCCAGAGTCAGCTATTAAGGGAACAACCTATCTACTAACCCTGAAGAGCGGGTTAGGAGTGAACTCCAATCTTGCTGTACTATGTCCCCAGCTACCTATTCGATTTTATCCCCAAGATGGTAGGCTTATTGAGTCGGCGCTTATGGGCCACTCTCACCCGTGCAAATCAAAGGATACTATCGAATAAGCAGGAGTTCATAGCGAGCTCAGGATTGAGATCGAGTTACCTAGGCCATCAATATGTACAAGTCGGTCTCATCAGTAAACAGAGTTATAAAGAGAGAGCGACTTAATACGCGGTTCAGTCTTATGCAAACTCTTAGTGTTACCAGGATAAGGTACCCAGCCTTATCCGTATACTATAGACCGTTTTGACTGACTACTTGAGCCTGATCCACAATCATGTCATACATGAGGCTCAAGTACTCATATTCAGCCAAGGGTGTTGGTCATTGGTATAGGATAAACCAAACACGTTTCACTTTATTCCAGTAAACTCCTTTACTGAATAAAACTAATAACTCTTTATTCGGATTAGAGTATGTACAAACATAACAGTTTACAAACCACGAGTTTTAGGACATAAAACCCAACATGTAAGTGCTATCATTGAACTCATACAAACTTTATCAGAATCAATCGATACGCATAAATAATTACCCCGAAACCCCCGCGATAATTGACTCAGAGAAAATTAGCCAGAGGTGTCAATTCCAACTAAACATGTAATTAACTCATCTAAGGGTGTTAATCCTAGACTTCATTAAAAAAAAGTAAATCATGCAATTAACTCCTTTAAGGGTGTCAATCCTAGACTTTGCTAAAAGCAATGACGGGTGGATTGTGACGAGTTACTCCTAAGACTAATTCGATTTATCTTCTTCAACGTGGTTGGCTAACACTAACTAAGGCAGCATACTTATGTACTACCTACGGGCTCGCACAACCTTTGTTACTGAAGGCGAATAGGATGCATCAGTACTCTAATTAACTAACAAAAATGCAAAATATTCAAGGTTGTCAAGCTATCATGCAAGCATGTTCGTAAGATAGGCATAAAAGAAGAAGAATATCAACAACATTCAGATTAAGGCAGAAATTTAAAGCACAATCTGTTGGGTTTTATGTCCTAAAACCCGTGGTTTGTAAATTGAATGTATATTCAATTTTCCAATAAAGTTGTTATTGAGATTTATTTAGTAAAATTGTTATTGAATAAAGTGAATTGTGTTTACTTTTAACCAAACTCCAATAAACAAAGAACCCATGGCTATAGATTGTATACTGGAACTTCATGTGTGACATGATTGTGGATCAAGTTCAATTAATAGCCAGAACGGTCTATAGTATAGGGATAAGGCTGGGTACCTTATCCTGGGGACACTATTGGATGCGGCACGCTTTGCATAGTTCAAACGATGTGATCCAAAATCGTTCATGTGGAGACATGCGAGTGGTGGCGTCTTATGCAATGAGTTTGCAAGAGACTAACTGCGAAACAAGTCGTTCTTTCTTTATAACTCGGTTTACTGTAAAGACCAACTTTTTCATATGATGACCTAGGTAACTAGATCTGAATCCTGAGCACGCTATGAACTCCTGTTTATTCGGGTTTATCCTTTGACTTGTATGGGTGAGAGTGGCCCGAGATCGCCGACTCAATAAGCCTACCATCTTGAGGATAAGATCGGGTAGGTAGTTGGGAACATAGTCCTGCGAGATGGAATTCACTTCTACCCACCTCAAGGGATTAGTAGAGAGGTTGTTCCCTTAAGTGCTGACTCCGAGTCTTGAACTAGGGATCCCACCCTCTCATTGGTCCGAGAGGGACTTGGTATAGTGATGAGATTACGTACCAATTGGTTTGGTGGTTGGACCACAAACCAAGAGTTCATTAGAGAACCAGTGGGACTTAAGAAACAAGATGTAATTACGGGAGTAAAACGGTTATTTTGACCTAGCTGTAATTACGAACAATCTGTGAAGGATCGACCTACTGGTGATGGTTATATCAAGAGGACAAAAATATATCTACGGTGAGGAGAGTGCAACCTTTGGACTTTAGTGGAGTCTCTGGGGGTTAACGAATGTTGGATAGTTTGGCTAAAGAGTTTGACCGGTGAATCTCGTATCGTTGGAGCTCATGATCTGTAGGTCCTTTAGGTTCTCCTGGCTAGCTCGAATTAAGCCGTGTAACAATATGAGAGAAAAAGAATTTGAATTTATTCAAATTCGTTTTTCGAAGAATGATGGACATATTTAAATATGATTTAAATATGGGATCGGTCTAAAACATGAATAGAGATTCATGTGTGATGATTCAGTTTAAGAAACCGGGATTAGTCTTATTATTTATTTAATATTTGATATTGAATTAAATAATAATATTAATTAATTAAAAAAGTTTAACTAATTTAAATTTATTTTGTTTATTAAAACTAATTATGAATTAATTTTAAAATGACAAAATATTACAAGTGAGATTATCCAAGTTGAGTGGGTTTATCCAAGTTGTGAAGTGGATTGTGAATCATCAACCACATGCATAAACTCATCAATTGTGGAACACTTGGTTGAAGACTAATCCATCCAATTTGAGGTGTCATGCTAAGCAAAAGCTTTGTTGCATGTGGATGGCCTATAAATTGGATGAAATTCAAATGTTTTGAGGTTGATGAATTTTCAAAGAGTTTGAATATTTGGATGAGGGTTGATGAAGAATTCAGGTTACTTGAGAAATTAGAAATCTAAGTGTTAGATATTTCTCACAAAACCCTCATCACTTTCACCTTCCCATCCTCTTCTTCCAAAGTTTTTATATTGTAAAGGAGTCCCACCACTTCATTGCTCGGCCCGAGGATAGCGGGACTACCGGAGGTGGTACTCAAAGAGTTCGTGAGAAGCTTCGAAGGGTTCGTGAGGAGATTCGAGCATTGGAATAGAAGAATTTTGAACTACAAGAGGTTTGTCTTCTAATTATTTTAATTTCCAAGTTTTTAGCATGTTTCTATTTTAGCTAAATTGATGATATTAGAGTGCAATTGATCTGACTCGCTTTCGTTGAGCTACATGCGTTTCATCACAATCCTCAAGCAATTACTAAACCCATAAAATCCTTACATTCAATCCCCAAATCCTACACTAACCTTAGCCTTCTATAGAGTTTGGACTAATCCAAGCTCCCATGGAGGCCTTCGAGTTCATACAAGGGGTAGAGGGTGAAGAAGAAGCTCCAAACCGAGCTCCAATGGCGGAATAAATCAGAAAATCGAAGAAGGAATAACCTATAAGCGGAGAAGATGGCTTTAAATATTCGTCGTAGCGTCGTTGGAGAAGATGGCTTTAAATAGTTGCCGTAGCGTGGAAACCCTACGGACGGAATCCTGCGCGCCTTCAGGGAGCGTCGAGACGCCGAGCAGCGTCGAGCAGCGTCTCGACGCTTGCTCTCGGGTTTTGACAATTTATTTTGTCTTTTCCTCTCCCGATGCCCTTAGACAAAATCTTCACTTAGATGCTCTTCCTCTCCCGATGCGATCTCGAGACTTTAAGACCACCTTCTTAGCCCCGAATAACGTGTTTTTGACTATGTGACCTCTTCACCGATAAACACCTATAACAAAGGCAAATTAACACTAATTAAGCATATTTTTAGCTTAATAGAGGGAGTTAATCATAGCTTTAAATTGGAGCTATCAAGCACCCCCAACCTAAATCTTGCTAGTCCTCGAGCAAGGTAAACTTCAAATTATCTCCAAGGACTAAAATTGCATGCAACTAATTCTAATCTCGATGCTTTAAAAATCAAGGCATTTGCAGGAACAAGAAAGCAATCGAATGCTTGCACTAATAAAAAATAATTCAAAAATTAACTATTACTCACCTACGTGCGTGTCTGATTAGCCAAAGTATCCTAGCCTAAGTAGACTCGAAAAAACCACATGCGCAACACGACATCTTGTTTTCCCTACTTCTAGCAATAAAGAGCAGTGTATAACTTTCCCACATTAGAGAGAGTAACAAATCAAGAGACGTAAATTCTTTTTTTTTTTTTTTTTTTTTTCTGAGTACTTTGTACTCTTTATTTGATTCTTTGAACCATATATTTTTTTTTTCTTTTTGCTTCTCCAAGAGAGCCTAACATTTCATGCTTGACTTAGCTTCACATTTTTAAGGACTAAAGCTCAATTCTCAATGCACATTTAAGAAGGAGGAGCATCTTAGAAGGTTTTATTAACATGCTTTGCTTTTTTTATTTAGGCTAATAGCTTTGTTATAACTCGATTAACCTATTACAAACTCTCATGCTTGAAGCTTCCCTAGGGGTGCCTTTCGGGATGACAACAAGGATTCATGCAACAAAAGGTAAATCTAAGCCTATAGAGACCAGAACAGGTTGCTAAGTGCTCGATATATGCAAGGGAGCAACAAATTTTTTTAAATTTTTAATTTTTTTTTTTTAAAATGAAGCTCAATTAGTGCAAACGATCTCATGCTCAACTAGATATGCAACTTCGAAGATTTTAAAAGCATTTCATAGATCGTCATCATTAGATAACATGAAACCACAGACCAAAGCATCTCAAATTTAAAATTTACACGTGCTCGACAACTGCACATAAAGTCCACAGACACTCCACCCCCAACCTCAGAAGAATGCATTGTCCTCAATGTATCAACCATCAGTTAAAACAATAAACGCGCAAAATAAAAGGAACACGAAGACTTCCCTGATCTTTGCAAGGTTAGCGGGAGATGAGGCGCGATCTTTTTCCAATCAAAGGTAACCAAGTTAAGCACTTCTCTTATTCTTCTAAAAAGCAAACAAACTAACTTAAACAACTAAACTAATAAAGCGATAAACTAAAAATAACTGAAAACAGTTCAACACTCGGGTGCCTCCGAGAAGCGCATAATTTTTAAAGTCGATTGCTCGACTATATTCTCGCGGTCCAATCAGCCATTGTCCATCAATGCGGGAGATTCACCAATCATTCTCCCGTCCTTCTTGGACCTACAATAATTCAAACAAAAAATTTCTTCTTGTTCCTCATGCACAAACACATTATCATCAGACAGAAAACATATAGCACCAACATCATTCACATTCATTTTCAGATCATCGTTTTTCACGACCCAAGCACATTTCGAATCATATATAGAAAATTCATTCACAGTCTCGTCAAATTCCACAGATATGAAACCCCTATAGACATCAATTTTGACCCTAGTGGTCTTAAAAAAGGGACGTCCTAACAATATGGAAGAAGAAACATTCGAAGATTTTTCATTCATGTCGAGTATATAGAAATCTGCGGGAAATAACATATCATTAACCCTCACGACAATGTCCTCGACTTTCCCTATTGGATGGATGCAAGTTCCATCAGCTAATTGCACGACAACATTAGTCTTATGCATTTCATTTAATTTAAGTTCTTGGAACAGGGCATAAGACATAACATTGATGGATGCACCTAGATCTAACATGACATTTTTCATAATTTTGTTCCCTATCATGCAAGGAAGAGTAAAAATACCTGGATCCTCACATTTGATCGGCAACGAACCTGGGAATATCGCCGAAACATTTTCCTTTCTCTTTTCATCAGTCATTTTTTACTTTATCTTAACAGTACACTAGCTCTTCAGGAATTTTGCATATTTGGGAATTTGCTTCACGACCTCTAGAAGCGGGATATTCACAATAACCTTCTGAAAAGTCTTCAGGACTTTCTTGTCTTCATTCACTTCCTTAGGCTTCGCAAGCCTATTGGGGAAGGGTGCTAAGGGAATATCAGCTGGTACTAGCAACCATACCTCTTTATTCAACTCTTTTATATTTTCAGATTCATCATTAACAAGAAAGGTCGGGAAGGATGCAACAGGTTTTCCATTCTTTTCTTCCTTCATCACACCAACATTAGTAGGAATCGACTTCCCGCTCCTCAGGATGATCGCACTCACATTTCACATGAGTTTATGGTCATTTGGGAAGAAAGCTTCCCAAAACTCTGGCTTTCCAGTTTGCTTATTGACATGACCATCTGTGTCAGTTGCTTGTTTAAGTTTTGCAACTTAGCTTTGTAACTATTGAGCTCCTCGCGAGCTTCCTTTTGAAACTGGTCGGTCATATTTACAATGGTCCTCGCCATCTCTTCCTTCGAGTTTCCTGAAGTAGATGACTAAGCATGAGACGTGTTGGGAGATCTCTCATAAGATTGATTGGGTACCTTTGTTGTCCTAACCAGTTTCCGTAGCTCAAATTTGGGTGATACCTCCAGCCGGGATTATAAGTATTCGAATATGGGTCATACTTCCTTGGGTTTAAAGCATAACCAACGATGGCATTGACCTCTTCAGAATCTCGAATACTTCCTCCAAAAAATTTCTTTAATAGACTGCTCATTTCAGCCACCTGGGCTTTTATGTCATTCACCTCGCTCGACTGATTAATTTGGTGCACTTGGCATATTCCTCCCCTAACTCCGAACTTCTAGGAATTGGCTGCCATATTTGCAATCAGTTGTTTGGCTTCCGCGGGAGTCTTGTCAATTAGCGTCCCACCGCTAGCTGCGTCGATCATCTGTCGATCGTGAGGTGTCATACCTTCGTAGAAGTACTAGATGAGGAGTTGATCGACGATTTGATGATGTGGAAAGCTTGCGCACAATCGACCAAACCTAAAGGATTGTTACGTCTCCAAAAGTGACTATTTTAGGACTTATTTGTGTTAGGAAGTTGTACATTTGTAAGTGTTTTTGGTAGGATTTAGCTTGAACTTGTGCTTATATATGAGAATTAGAAGAATGAAGCTAAATTAGGACCTATATGCAAAAGGAAAGAAAGGAATTAAAAACGAAGTTAAAGGAATGAAAATTGTGCATTGCAAAGGCATTGCGGAAACATTGCTAAATCCGCAATGTTTTAAGTGAAATCCGTAAGTTGTCTAACTATTTTCTGTTTTGTTCCGACCTTTCAGGGATTTATTCTTTCTCCTGCAGCCACGTAGTAGTACGACGTTGAGAATGGATGGTTCTCCTTGACCCAATCGCACCTGCAGAATACTATAAAAGGAGGTCAAAGTGGAAGGTTGAAACATACTCGAACACCGTAGTCTTCTAGTTCCAACGCAGTCTTTCCCATTCTTTCTCTTCTCCGTCTGTTGTTTTGAGAGGTTCAGTTGTTGGAGTCGACAATCTGATAGAAAGGAGAGAAGATTCATCTTCTCTTCTTATTGGATTCATCCAAGCAAGGCTTGCCTTTCTCTCCCTTCAGCCGAGGCGTCTGCGACGAGGCGATCACGCTTGGCTTTACTACTTTCTGCTTAGTTTTCCATTTCCATTACTGTTGTTGTTATTTCCCTTTCAGTTTGCTACTCTATTCCATTTCGTTGCTTTCTGTTTTACTTTAGTTATTCCAACTCACCATTTGTTTAGTTCAACCGATTAGTTAATCAACGCACAATTCATCACTTCGCAAGTTCTCTATCTTCTCTGCCTACTGTTTTCCTCTTCTGTTTTGTCTTTAATATTCTTCTAAGCATGTCTTCTTCATCTACTTTTCCCATTCCATCTTCATCCATGAGTAACTAAGTCGCATAAGGGTATGCTAATGACGAATCTATAGGTAGAAACACGTGAATCAAGCATGTAGGATAGCTCTCGAATGCATTGAATGTATGTAAGCTTCATCCCACGGGCAATTTCGATTGGCCATCCATTTTGTCCAAAGAACTCCTAACCTCTGGAAGGAGTAAGAGTTCAAAGTCATACACTCATGCTAGCCTCTCAAGGTAGCCAGAAAACGACCTAGGAATAGGCGTTTTCCTAGTACAAATCACAACTTACTGTTTTAACAAGATGCTTAAGACCTTACTTGGACATGAGTAAACTAAAGGATCTAATGCATGAAATCGGAAGATACATGAGAATGAGTTAGTTTGATGCATGATGAGTTGATCTAATGCTTGAGAATCGAGTGAAAAAGCCTATAGAGGAGTCGTTAGTAGCCCTTGTTTCCCCACTTTACACACATTTTGCTGTTGGTAACATTGCGAAATAATTGCTGTTTCCGCAATTCCCTTAAGTTAAAATTTGCCTTAGTCATTTTTTCTCTTCGTTTGATTGTTCTCTTCTTTACATTCTAGTTTATTATCTACTTGCACTTGTTTATGCTTCCATCATTTACACATTCCTTAGTAATTAGGCAATTTAAAACCACATCTACTTCATTTAATCCACCCATTCTCACTTAACAAAATACTTCGTAAGTAACTAAGAATAAATCTCTGTGGGAAATCGAATGAAAAAGTACTTATTACTTGCTACAAGATCATGTATGCTTGCATGTTCTAAGTGCTCTATCCTTGCAAATTTCTTTTAAACATTTGAGCACGCAACAAGTTTTTGGCGCCGCTGCCGGGGATTTAGTTTAGTGAAAACGAAGTTTGGTAAGTTAGAAACACAAACCTTAATATCTATTGGAGCTGATCTATTTTCATTTCTTTTGCAGGTACCATTGGGTTAGTTTATGAATGAGCCTTCGAGTAGCGATCTAGAGTTCAACCCTGAGCCTGAGAGATTACTTAGGGCCAGAAATAGAGCTAAGAAACGTCTCTTTAACCAACCCTCTATACCTCAAATAATTGCGGAAATCGCAGAGTCTCCGCAATTCTATCAAGAAGAAATGGAAAGACCAGACCCAAATCCGGTACCTACCACTCGCAATCCCATCGAAATAGCGAATGACAAGAATAGTGCCATCCTCTCCTACCTAGTACCTATGCCTGGGGACCTAGACCCAAGCATAATCCGCCCTGAAATTACTGCCAACTCATTCGAGTTAAAGCCAGTAATGTTCCAAATGTTGTCCACTGTGGGACAATTCTTTGGAGTGGAAAATGAGGACCCCCACAACCATCTTAGAAACTTCCTAGGAGTCAGTGATACCTTCCTTATCCCTGGAGTTTCCCAAGAAGCTTTGAGGCTTTACCTCTTCCCTTATTCCTTAAGGGACAAAGTCAAAACGTTGTTAAACTCATTACCTTCCGGATCAGTTGTCAGTTGGACAGATCTGGCTGAGAAATTCCTAGTCAAATTTTTCCCACCTGATAGGAATTCAAATTTTCGTGATGACATTATTAAATTCAAACAAGCTGAAAATGAGTCTCTAAACGAAGCTTGGACAAGGTTCAAGGACATTCTGCTTAAATGTCCACACCATGGCATCCCATGGTGTATCCAAATAGAAGTCTTTTTCAAAGGATGCAACCCCAACACTAGGCAAGTGCTGAATTCGTCAGCTGGTGGTTCCATGCTTTCTAAAAGCTATAACGAAGCCTATGAGATCTTGGAGAAGATCTCAGCATCTCACTGTAGGTGGTCAGATGATCCAGTAGAGCCAAGTAGAGCTCAAGACAAGGATGCTCTTAGTGCAATGAGCAACCAAATAAATGCCCTGACCAACCTAGTCAAACAAATGGCTCAAACCAATCTCCAATCCAGTGTCAACACCGCAGCAGCCATCTCAATGGGGGCACACACAAGTCAAGGTGAGACACTAATCTGTGGATTCTGTGGGGAAGGGCACTTGTATGAATACTGCCCTGGGAATCCAGCCTCAGTCTGCTATGTTGGAAGCCAACAGCAGCCTAGGAACAACCCCTACTCTAACACATACAATCCTGGTTGGAGGAACCACCCAAATCTCTCTTGGGGTGGGCAACAGAATACTAACCAAACTCCAAACCAACCAAGACCGAGTGGAACACCTGGTTTCACTCCCCAAAATAACCAATCCATGTATCAAAAACCATATAACGAACCAATAGGGTCTTCTGTAGAAAATTTACTTAAGGAGTACATTGCCAAGAATGATGCCACTCTACAAAGTCAGCAAGCTACCCTTAGGAGCCTAGAGAACCAAATAGGGCAACTAGCCAATGAACTCAAAAGCAGGCCCCAAGGTAGACTACCTGCTGACACTGAGGTACCTAGAAGGGATGGTAAAGAGCAGGTTCAAGCAATTGAACTTCGCAGTGGAAGACCATTGGTGAGCAACACTAGAGAAACACCAAAGAGAGTAGAGAATGAAGAGTCTAGTGCTCCACTGGATTCTCTGCCTAACCAAGGTCAACCACCAACAAGCACATCAAGGACAAGGCTGGAACCAATCATAGAGGAATTAGAAGAAATTCCAAGGCCTCCACCTGTCCTGAGGCGACCTGAAGTGCCAGCATATGTGCCACCACCTCCATTCCATAGAAGGCTAAAGAAAAAACAAGAACAGGAAGTGCACTTTAACAAATTTTTAGAAATTCTTAAACAAGTGCATGTGAATATTCCTTTTGTAGAGGTTTTGCAATCTATGCCTTCTTATGTTAAGTTTTTGAAGGATATAATCACTAACAAGAAAATTATTGGTGAATTTGAAACAGTGAATCTCACTGAGGAGTGCAGTGCTATACTCCAGAACAAGCCACCAAAGAAGGAGAAGGATCCTGGTTCCTTCACCTTACCAGTGGAGTTGGGAGGCAAGCACGTGGGCAGAGCTCTTTGTGATCTGGGAGCCAGCATAAATCTTATGCCCCTATCACTATTCCGTCAGCTTGGAATAGGAGAAGCACGTCCCACCATTGTCACCTTGCAATTGGTAGACAGATCCATTGCCTACCCTGAAGGTAAGATAGAGGATATTCTTGTAAAGGTTGACAAGTTTATTTTTCTTGCAGACTTCATCATTCTGGATTATGAAGCAGACAAGGAGGTCCCCATCCTATTAGGCAGACCATTTCTAGCCACAGGTACGGCCCTGATTGATGTCCAGAAAGGTGAGCTCACCATGAGGGTTCTGTTGGGTTTTATGTCCTAAAACTCGTAGTTTGAAAACTGAATGAATGTATCTCTTTGTAGTGCTTGCTCGAGGACTAGCAATGTTTAAGTTGGGGGTGCTTGATAACTCCATTTTGGAGCTATTAAATACGTCCTAATCATAGCTAAAGTCCGCTTTCAATTGATTAAATGTATCTCTTTTGTAGGAGAAAAGCGGCAAAGAGCTCGTGCGTCCATTGGGCATGTTCGAGCGCTTAAAGCAGAGTTTTAGCGCCCCGGGATTGCATCGGGAAGAGGGGAATTTGTTCCGTGAAGAAACGGGCCAAAACAGCCTTGGAGAGGCAAAGCATCAACCCGAAACCCGAGAGCCAGCGTCGAGCTATTGCGTCGAGACGCTAGCTCGACGCTGGAAAAACCCGAGAGCAAGCGTCGAGTAATAGCGTCGAGACGCTAGCTCGACGCTGCCCTGGCGTCGAGATCCTGCTTGGCGTCGAGACGCTCCGGAGGAGGCGCGCGCAGGAAATTCATCGGGGCAGCGTCGCGACGCTGGCCTTGCGTCGCGACGCCAGCGCGCGCGCGCGCGGATTACTTAGGGCACAGCGTCGAGACGCTGGCCTAGCGTCTCGACGCTACGACGAAGGCAGTAGCTAAAGGACGATTTTTCTGCACATTTTTCAGATCTTCTTCAACCTTCATCTTCTTCATCTCTCAACGGATTTGGACGATTTTTGTCTCCTTCTTCTCCGTTTTCTCTCTATATTTCGTGGAGCTCCGCCATTGTTGGCATGTTTGAGAGCTTCACTCTCCTTTTGTAATAGGTAGATGAACTCTTCCATGGTCGTTGGTGGAGCGGGATTGACGATCCGCGCCATGAGCGGCTAAGGTAAGAGTGACGGTTTGGGACTTTGTTTAGGGGAATTTTGTTAGACATTTATGGCTTTGATAATCTGAGTATAATTTTGCATGTTGGAATCTGATTTATTAGCATCTGTTTATCTTGCTTAATCCAACACTCATGCTAGATTATGTTGATTGACACTCGGGTAGTTTCGCATGATGTGTATGTTAAAGAGTAGTGATGCCGTGCCTCTCACTGCTCGACTAAGTAACACAGATAAATAGAACTAAATCGAAGTATCGGGTCGGGTAGGATAAATGTTGGTTGCATACAGCGTTTGCGGGCAACCTACTAGCATTTAGAATTCACGCTCGAATGTTCGTCGCGGTTAGCTAGTGACTGTCTAAATTCATCTTAGGACCGATCATCTTAATGTGAGCTTAGACAACGTGTAATTAGAACTGTGTGGTCTAATTAAAATCCATGGAGTCGGCTACTTTGGGGCTTCTCTGGTAGTCGTCCGCGTGCTAAATAAACTGTATTCCATGTCATTAGAATTAAATGATAAGCTGAATGTTGTCTAACAATTGACCCCGAGACTCCCCAAACCGTTCACGTGCTCTCTACGTATTATTTTTCCTTAGTTGCTTTCTCTTTATTTCACCTTTGCATGATTAAAACCCCCCCCCCCCCCCCCCCCGTTACCAATTAATCAATTAAATCCTAATTCCACTAGTAAATTCAATTCTCCTATTCCTTGGATCGACCCTGTTACCGCTGGCTGCAAAGCCTTGGCAATAGGCATTATAAATCGTATTTTGGCAAGCCTCGACAGCTTGAGATTAAGCGGATATTCAAAATTTCGCCCACCAAAATTGGCGCCGTTGCTGGGGAATAGGCAATTGATTGAATTTATGATTGAAGTTTGAATTTGATTCATTGATGGTTGACTGAAAAATTTTTCTGTTTGTAATTTGTATGTTTAGATTTTTGTTTGTGTATGACCCGTTCCTCTGAGGGTAGTTTGCAGTATATTCCTGAGATTGACAGAGAGGAGCGGCGGTTACGTAGAGAAGCCCGGGAGGGGCAAGGAACGTTCGAAAGAGAAGAAGGCAATCCCTTCTTATTTGACGAGATGGCGCAAGGCAATGCGCCACGGACGCTGAAGCAACTGGCAGCGCCAGACCTGAACCTGCAGCCTTTGTGCATTAACTACCCCGTGGTAGCAGGTAACTTTGAGCTGAAATCTGGTTTAATTCACCAGTTACCTTCTTTCCATGGAAATGCAGGTGAGGACGCGAACAAACATTTGATGGAGTTCCATTGCGTCTGCGCGGGGATGAAGCCCGCAGGAGTCACGGAAGAGCAGCTGAACATGAGGGCATTCCCCTTCACGCTCAAGGACAAGGCCAAGGATTGGCTGTATTATTTGCCTTCCGGATCCATCACCACGTGGCAGGACATGAAGCGGGTATTTTTAGAAAAATACTTTCCCGCATCCTTAGCCACTACTCTGCGGAAGAGGATATATGGGATCACCCAGGATGTAGGTGAGTCCCTGCATGAGTATTGGGAACGCTTTGGGCGCCTGTGCGCGAGTTTCCCGCACCACCAGATCGCCGATCAGCTGCTCATACAGTATTTCTATGAGGGGATGACGCCCCACGACAGGCAGATGATCGACGCAGCGAGTGGAGGGGCACTGATTGACAAGACCCCAGTTGAGGCCAAGCAGCTCATTGCAAATATGGCTACAAACTCGCAGCAGTTTGGGATCAGGGGGCAAGGACAAGTGCACAGCGTGGCTCAGAGCCATGAGATGTCTGAAATGAGGGCCCAGGTGGCCGAGATAGGGAGTATGCTTAATAAAATTGTTGGAGGACACCGCGAAGAGGCGGAGGTCAATGCAATCGGGGGGTATGCTTCCAACCCAAGGAAGTATGATCCATATGCTAACACTTACAACCCCGGTTGGCGTGACCATCCTAACTTCAGCTATGGGAATAGGGAAGGACAAACTCGCTTCCAAGGCCAGTCCCAGGATAGGCCTAACTCTTCCACCCAGGCTCAAGCTTCGAGCTCCTCCAGCTCACTTGAAGATATGGTCAGGACCATCGTGACTAGCACCAGCCAGTTCCAGAAAGAGGCTCGCGAGGAGCTTAATTCTCATAAGGCAGAGCTGCAGAATTTGAACAAGCAGCTGACACAAATGGCGGTGTCTATCAGTAAGATCGAGAGCAAGAGCTCGGGGAAGCTTCCTTCCCAAACTACAGTTAACTCATGTGAGAACGTGAGTGCCATTCAGCTGCGCAGTGGGAAGTCACTTTCCACCAGAGCTGCGAAGGAAGCCACGGACAACTTGAACAAGTCCGCCCCGACTGCTCCTGAGACTCAGAATGAGAAAAGAAATGAGAAGGTCAGTGTACCTGTGGATGTTGCCAAAGCACCATTCCCGAGTAGGCTTGCGAAGCCTACTTTGGAATCCGATGACGAGGAGGTCCTGCGAACCTTCCAAAAGGTGATGGTGAATATCCCGCTCCTAGAGGCAGTCAGTCAAGTGC
The DNA here is from genome assembly GCA_028017165.1 of Herpetospermum pedunculosum. Lineage (NCBI taxonomy): Eukaryota > Viridiplantae > Streptophyta > Magnoliopsida > Cucurbitales > Cucurbitaceae > Herpetospermum > Herpetospermum pedunculosum. Next base: position 19,371,916 of record CM051527.1, on the reverse strand, counting down.
CCAAATATGCAAAATTCTTAAGGAGCTGGTGCACTACGAAGAGGAAGTCCAGAGGGACTGAGAAAAAGAAAGAAAACGTCTCTGCCATACTCCCAGGTACGCTGCCTGCAAAGTGCAACGATCCAGGTACTTTTACTATCCCTTGCACTATAGGTAGTAAAATTGTTCATAATGCCATGTTAGACCTTGGAGCCTCTGTTAATGTTATGTCTTATGCATTATATCGTGAACTGAATTTAAATGAAATGCATGAGTGTAATGTTTCTGTTCAGTTGGCTAATGGGTCGAGCATCTGTCCTAGGGGGAAGGTAGAGGATGTTTTAGTCAGAGTTGGGAATATGACGTTTCCCGCTGATTTCCTTGTTTTAGATATGAAAGAAAATTCATTGCATGCTTCGTCCTCTATGCTGTTAGGACGCCCTTTTCTTAAGACCGCTAGGGTCAAAATCGATGTGTATAAGGGCGTCGTGTCGTTAGAGTTTGATGATACTTTGCATGAGTTTTCTTTATTTGATGGGAAATCTGTTGCGAATGTTTCTGTTGTTTGTGAGCATGATGAGAATGGGAGTCTACCCTCGCGCTTGAGGGATGGTTCCCATGTCTCGGTTAAAATTTCTGATTTGAATTTGTTGGATGATACTGATGGTTTTTGCACTAACATGTCTGATATTCACGTGCCCGAGGCACGAAGAGTGCAAAATGTTTTTCAGGTGAACGGTGGAAAAGGTGTGGCCATGGACAAGTATGGATCGTCCCCCGCACCTACAGACTATGGATGAGTCTGTCGAGAGAATACAGTCGAGCAACCGACTTTAAAAATTCTGCGCTTCTCGGAGGCACCCGAGTGTTGAACTGTTTTTATGCTTTAGTTTAGTTTTATTGCTTTTTAGATTAATTTAGTATTAAATTAGCTTGCTGTTTTTTTTTTTAGGGAATCAAGGAAGAGAGGGCAATTTTGGGCTCTGATGCGTTCGTGCGCCGCTTCCTCGCCCTCGCCAGCTTCACAAAGAGTCAGGGAAGTGTATTTCTTCTTCCCTTTTACTTCTTGCATCTGACTGGTTGGCATTGAGGACAATGCCAAATTTTGAAGTTGGGGGTGGAGTAGCCCGATGGATGTGCATGTGTAGTTTGTTGAGAAGTGTTATAAAGATATTGAAGTGCTTGGGACTCTGTTTACTGTTTTCTGACTGTGATAGCCTAGGAAATGCATGTTGGAAATCTGAGCATGTTCATAATCGAGTTTTTGCATGAGTTTTGTGTTTATTAGGTTCATGTCAAAAATTTTAAATTTTTTTCTGTTGCTCCCTTGCACTCATCGCGCACTTAGCAACCTCTCCCTAGATTCCGTAAGCTTAGTTTATCGCATGTTTAGCTAATTCTCGTTGTCACCCCGAAAGGCACCCTTAGGTAGCTTGTTGCATGAGAGTTAGTAGCTAATTAATTGAGAAAGCATGTGCTTAGCCTAATAAAAAATAGAAAAACATGTTTTGTAGAAAAGTTCCTCTCGAGGCGCTCCTCCTTCTTATTTGCGCTTAAAAGAAGTGAGCGTTAGTCCTTAAAAACGTGAAGTTTTATGCATGAATTTGACGTGTTAGGCAACTCGAGTAGGAAAAAAAAAGAAATGAAAGGTTGGTTCAAAGAACCCCAAATAACAAGAGTACAAAGTACTTTTGAAAAGAAAAAGAAAAAGAATGAGAAAATAATTAGGTCTCTTAATTTGTTTCTCTCTCTCGTGTAAGTCAAGTGTAGCTGTTCTTAAACGCTAGAAGTAGGGGGAAAATGAGATGTGCGTTGCATGTTGGTTTTCCGGGTTTACGTGAGTTTAGGAGTAGTTGTCTAGCACACACACACGTTAGGGGGCAAGAGTTAATTTTTGATATGTCCTAGTTAATACATGAACAAAATGCTTCCATGATTATGCTCGTGTTTAAATTTCAATATGCATGGAGGTTTGAGTTAGAATATATGTAAACGCGTCCTTAGAGTCAATGTCTTTGTAGTGCTTGCTCGAGGACTAGCAATGTTTAAGTTGGGGGTGTTTGATAACTCCATTTTGGAGCTATTAAATACGTCCTAATCATAGCTAAAGTCCGCTTTCAATTGATTAAATGTATCTCTTTTGTAGGAGAAAAGCGGCAAAGAGCTCGTGCGTCCATTGGGCATGTTCGAGCGCTTAAAGCAGAGTTTTAGCGCCCCGGGATTGCATCGGGAAGAGGGGAATTTGTTCCGTGAAGAAACGGGCCAAAACAGCCTTGGAGAGGCAAAGCATCAGCCCCAAACCCGAGAGCCAGCGTCGAGCTATAGCGTCGAGACGCTGGCTCGACGCTGGAAAAACCCGAGAGCAAGCGTCGAGTGATAGCGTCGAGACGCTAGCTCGACGCTGCCCTGGCGTCGAGACCCTGCTTGGCGTCGAGACGCTCCGGAGGAGGCGCGCGCAGGAAATTCATCGGGGCAGCGTCGCGACGCTGGCCTTGCGTCGCGACGCCAGCGCGCGCGCGCGCGGATTACTTAGGGCACAGCGTCGAGACGCTGGCCTAGCGTCTCGACGCTACGACGAAGGCAGTAGCTAAAGGACGATTTTTCTGCACATTTTTCAGATCTTCTTCAACCTTCATCTTCTTCATCTCTCAACGGATTTGGACGATTTTTGTCTCCTTCTTCTCCGTTTTCTCTCTATATTTCGTGGAGCTCCGCCATTGTTGGCATGTTTGAGAGCTCCACTCTCCATTTGTAATAGGTAGATGAACTCTTCCATGGTCGTTGGTGGAGCGGGATTGACGATCCGCGCCATGAGCGGCTAAGGTAAGAGTGACGGTTTGGGACTTTGTTTAGGGGAATTTTGTTAGACATTTATGGCTTTGATAATCTGAGTATAATTTTGCATGTTGGAATCTGATTTATTAGCATCTGTTTATCTTGCTTAATCCAACACTCATGCTAGATTATGTTGATTGACACTCGGGTAGTTTCGCATGATGTGTATGCTAAAGAGTAGCGATGCCGTGCCTCTCACTGCTCGACTAAGTAACACAGATAAATAGAACTAAATCGAAGTATCGGGTCGGGTAGGATAAATGTTGGTTGCATACAGCGTTTGCGGGCAACCTACTAGCATTTAGAATTCACGCTCGAATGTTCGTCGCGGTTAGCTAGTGACTGTCTAAATTCATCTTAGGACCGATCATCTTAATGTGAGCTTAGACAACGTGTAATTAGAACTGTGTGGTCTAATTAAAATCCATGGAGTCGGCTACTTTGGGGCTTCTCTGGTAGTCGTCCGCGTGCTAAATAAACTGTATTCCATGTCATTAGAATTAAATGATAAGCTGAATGTTGTCTAACAATTGACCCCGAGACTCCCCAAACCGTTCACGTGCTCTCTACGTATTATTTTTCCTTAGTTGCTTTCTCTTTATTTCACCTTTGCATGATTAAACCCCCCCCCCCCCCCCCCCCCCGTTACCAATTAATCAATTAAATCCTAATTCCACTAGTAAATTCAATTCTCCTATTCCTTGGATCGACCCTGTTACCGCTGGCTGCAAAGCCTTGGCAATAGGCATTATAAATCGTATTTTGGCAAGCCTCGACAGCTTGAGATTAAGCGGATATTCAAAATTTCGCCCACCACCCCTATCACTATTCCGTCAGCTTGGAATAGGAGAAGCACGTCCCACCACTGTCACCTTGCAATTGGTAGACAGATCCATTGCCTACCCTGAAGGTAAGATAGAGGATATTCTTGTAAAGGTTGACAAGTTTATTTTTCTTGCAGACTTCATCATTCTGGATTATGAAGCAGACAAGGAGGTCCCCATCCTATTAGGCAGACCATTTCTAGCCACAGGTAGGGCCCTGATTGATGTCCAGAAAGGTGAGCTCACCATGAGGGTTCTGTTGGGTTTTATGTCCTAAAACTCGTAGTTTGTAAACTGAATGAATGTATATATTATATTTCAATAAAGTTGTTATTGAATTTTAGTGAATTGTGTTTGTATTAACCTATACCAATAACTAACACCCATGGCTGTAGTGTGAGTACTTGAACTTCATGTGTGACATGATTGTGAATCAAGTTCAAGTAGACAGCCAAAATGGTCTATAGTATAGGGATAAGGCTGGGTACCTTATCCTGGGGACACTATTGGGCGCGGCTCACTTTGTATAGTACAAAACGATGTGATTCGAATCGTTTCATGTAGAGACATGTGAGTGAGGGCGTCCTGTGCAATGAGTTTGCACAAGACCGAACCAAGAAATAAAATCGCTCTTTCTTTATAACACCGTTTACTGTAAAGACCGATTTATTCTTATGATGACTTAGGTAACTCGATCTCAATCCTGAGCTTACTATGAACTCCTGTTTATTCAACCTTATCCTTTGATTTGTACGGGTGAGAGTGGCCAGATCCCGACTCAATATGCCTACCATCTTGGGGATAAGATTGAATAAGTGGCTGGGGACATAGTTGTAGCAAGATTGGAGTTCACTCCTACCCGCTTTCAGGGTTAGTAGAGAGGTTGTTCCCTTAAGTGCTGACTCCAGGTCTTGAACATTGGGCCCATCCTCTCCTGATCAGGGAGGAATCTGATTTGATGGTTGGACCACAAATCAATTGTTCATTAGAGGTGTCAGTGGTACTTAAGGAACAAGATATAATACAAGGGTTAAACGGTATAAATGACCCGTTGTGATTATGAACAACCTGTGAAGGATCGACTTACTGATGATAGTTATATCAACAGGACACAATATATCTACAGTGAGGAGAGTGCAGCCCTTGGACTTTAGTGGAGTCTCCGGGGGTTAACGAATGTTGGTTAGTTCGGTTGAAAGAGTTTTGACCGGATAATCTCGTATCGTTGGAGCTCATGATCTGTAGGTCCTTACGGTTCTCCTGGCTAGCTCGGATAAAGTCGTGAAACAATATAAAAGAAAAGAAAAGAATTTGAATCGTTCAAATTCGGGTTTGTGGAAGAAGAATAGACATATTTAAATATGATTTAAATATGAGATTGGTCTGAAAACATGAATAGGATTCATGTGCAAAAAGTCGGTTTTCGGAAAACCGAGTTTAATTATATTATTTAATTAATATTTGATATTGAATTAAATAATATTAATTAAATATATATATATTTTTATTAATTAAAAATTTTAATTAATAAAATAATTATTATTATTTTTAATAATAATAATATATATAAAAAAAAAATATATATATATATATATATATATATATATATACATGTGTCTTACATGCAAGATGTAAGACACATGTATGTTTTATATATACACAGCATATATATAAATTTTGACTCATCAGATCAAACAAAAAAAAAAAAAAAAAAAAAGAAAATTAAAGTGTGGAGATAGTGGATTTTTGGGTCGTCAATTGTGAATTGAAATTGGATTTCAATTTTTGAAGACTCTCTCTCTATCTCTACGTCTTCTTCGTTTAGCTTCTGTCCTCTGTTGAAAAACAGTTTTTCTTCAGTGAAGCTTCTTCCCTCTTTTCTTGAATTAAAGGAGTCCCACCACTCCGTTTCTCGGCCTGAGGATAGCGGGACTACCGTGGGTGGTCCACGAACGTTTCGTGAGAAGGCTCGGTGAGCTCGTGAGGAGCATCTGGCGGTGAAATTGGAGAATTACGAACGACAAGGTGAAGCTTCTTCCCTCTTTTCTTGAATTAAAGGAGTCCCACCACTCCGTTTCTCGGCCTGAGGATAGCGGGACTACCGTGGGTGGTCCACGAACGTTTCGTGAGAAGGCTCGGTGAGCTCGTGAGGAGCATCTGGCGGTGAAATTGGAGAATTACGAACGACAAGGGTATGTGTTCTAACTTCTTTTTTTTTTCGCTTTTGCATGTTTCCATTTGTTTAAATTGATGAAATTAGAGTGTCCATGATCCAAATCCGCTTCCGCTGCGTGCCATGGGCGCTCCATCAATTGGTATCAGAGCGTTTTTGGCCACTCAATTTCAATCAATTTAAGTTATGGTGGGTTTTATTTAGAAATTGTTTCTGAATGGAATTCTAAAGTGAATATCGATTTTGGCATAGTTTCTTTTGAATTTCATTATTTGTAATTGCCCGAGATTGTATGGGCTTTAATGCATGCTAAAGAGTCTGTATTTTTAGAGTCATTAGAGTCCATATAGGGTTCTTTGTGAAAGAAGTTTGAGTTTGAAACTCGCCGAAATGTTCGGTGTAAGTTCAAACTCGTTCTGGGCAATACGAGGAGAAATTCGAAGAAAAATTGGCCGAAGCGTTCGGAGGAAGCAAGTTGGTCAAAGGCGGTGCGAAGAGTTCGAAGTCCGCTCATGACGTGGCTTGTTGATCAAGCTTGTAATAAATTACTTATTGCTTGCTAAATGCCAAAATCGATCCACTTTAGTATGTTTAATTAATTATGCATTGCGAATGTATGTTTTAATTAAATTCCATGTTTATATGTGCATATCGTATGCCATATAGATTTAAAATCCCACCGTAGGAAGCATGCTTCATGCATTGAAAATATGTTATAAGTGTTATAATATATCGTATGCATATTTGGCAATTCATGAATTTTGATATAAGAGTTATATTAATTCATGAATTAGTTGTTGTTAGTTTAATAGAATAATTGATATAAGTGTTATATTAATTATGAAATTGAATCAACAACATAGGTTGCCCTAGTTTTATGCACATGGTATATTATAAGTGTTATAATGTATAGGATGCATGTTTATTCATGAGTATTAATATAAGAGTTGTATTAATTCATGAATTAGATGTTGTTTGCTTAATAGAATAATTGATATAAGTGTTATATTAATTATGAAATTAAACATCCAACATTAGATGCATTTTGTTTGTTATAAGTGTTATAATGTATAGGATGCATGCTTAATTCATGAGAATTGATATAAGTGTTATATTAATTTATGAATTAGGAGTTGTATATTAAAAAAACATAATTGATATAATTGTTATATTAATTATGAAATTAAATATTCAACTTATCATGCCTTAGTGATGCATGTTTGAGAAGCATGTAGAAGTTTGTTGTAGTAAGTCTTAGTTTTGCAAAGCGTTGTAAAATTGGCATAGACTTTTAAAATCTATAACAAAGACAAAGGCATGCTCACTTAGGGTTGAATGTATCGTTCCGTTTCATTAGATGAATAGGTCGATATCTTGTAAATGCTAAGGTTACAAGAAACTCACCCGGGGACATCCTGTTCGAGGTTGGAGGTATTTAAGCTGACGGTTTACGGAACACCTCCTACCTGGGGACCATCCGGTTCTTGAGTAAAGTTAACCCGGCTTTATGAGCATGCGTGAGTGGTGTGAGGTAATAAAGTGTTTATCACCTAGACATCATAGGTAAAAGTTTGTTTTACCTAGACTTAGGTCTTATTGTCTTAGCCGGATAATACCTGAGTTATTTACCCATTCCGTCTTAAAATACTTAGTAGAGGTGTTGAGAAGGTATATATGATATGTCCCTCTCCTCCTACGTTCTCTGTCAAGTTCACACCGTGAGAATTATGCTCGGCCTCGTGATGTCAATAGGGCATCCCCATTCGGATGGTATTTGCATAATTCAAGAGCAAGGTGAATGGAGAAAGTATTTATAGTAAGTGGGAGAAGGAAGTATGTCAATACATCCTGCGGTCTCCTCCATTGGATTGAACCGTGAGATTCCTATGTTCTGCCTGCTAGGTGCCCACAAGTGGTACCGATCCATTCGGAGGGCCGTTTCATAGGAATCGGAACATCTCAATCACCATTTATGGATAAAGAAACATAGAGCCATTCCCAACTTTGACATTTCCATTCGGTTGCATCGTTGGGGCCGCCCTATGAATTCTAAAAATGGAGGGTCACACTTACAAGATTTGCTAAGGAGTTAGTAAATCTTGACCAAACAGCGATAACTAAGATGCTATAGGAATATGAGATATTATGGTATTAGCATTTAGTCAAGAATGTCTTGATTCAGTGAAGGAATGCTTGACTGCCCCTCGGTAGCGACCATTCTGACCCACTGAAGTATCGTTGCAGTTTAATAATGAGTTTTGGGTACATTATTATTCTTTGCTAAATTCTTGAATGGTGTGTAAATTAGGTTAAAACCTTTTCACTAATATTTATTCATTCTCTTTTCAGCATGTCTAGCTCATTTATTCACTTACTAGCTTCCGATAAGTTAACCGGCGATAACTACGCGACCTGGAAATCGAACTTGAATACGATTCTCGTTCTAGATGATCTAAGGTTCGTCTTATCAGAGGATTGTCCTCCCCCTCCTAGCTCGGATGCGACTCGAACTGTTCGAGACGCATATGATAGATGGACAAGGGCTAATGATAAAGCCCGAGTCTATATCTTAGCCAGCATATCTGATGTGTTAGCTAAGAAGCACGAGGATATGGTTTCTGCTAAAGAAATCATGTCTTCATTACAGGAGATGTTTGGACTTCCGTCCTCATCGGTCTGTCATGAAGCCCTCAAATTCGTTTACAACTCTCGCATGAAGGAGGGAACCTCTGTTAGGGAGCATGTTCTTAACATGATGGTCCACTTCAATGTGGCGGAAGTAAACGGAGCTATTATAAATGAGTCAAGTCAAGTAAGCTTTATCTTGGAATCTCTTCCGAAGAGTTTCCTTCAGTTCAGAACCAATTTGGTAATGAATAAGATAAAGTATAATTTGACTTCTCTCCTCAGCGAGCTACAGACTTATCAGTCCCTACACACTTCTAAAGGAAAAGAGAAGGAGGCAAACGTTGTCACTTCTAGGAAATTCCAAAAGGGGTCGTCTTCTGGGAGTAAGTCTGAACTTTCTTCTATTAAGAACAAGAGTATTCAAAAGAAGAAGAAAGATAAAAGGAAGGGAAAAACACCTGCTACTGCTAAGAGCAAGAGTAGATCTGCAGACAAAGGAAAATGTTTCCATTGTGGTGTAGATGGGCACTGGAAACGCAATTGCCCAAAGTATCTTGCAGAGAAAAAGGCTGAGAAAGAAAGACAAGGTAAATATGATTTACTTGTTGTTGAAACATGTTTAGTAGAACATGATTGTCATACCTGGATACTTGATTCAGGAGCTACTAACCATGTTTGTTCTTCTTTTCAGGAAACTAGTTCTTGGCAGCCACTTTCTCGCGGTGAGATAACTCTCAGAGTTGGAACTGGAGAGGTTGTCTCAGCTGAAGCAGTGGGAGCTGTAAAGTTGTTGTATAGAGATAGTTTCATTTTACTAGAAAATGTACTCCTGGTTCCTACCTTCCAGAGGAATCTTGTATCTATATCTTGTTTGTTAGAACAGTTGTATAAAGTATCTTTTGTTCATAATGAAGCGTTCATTAGCAAAAGAGGTGTACGTATTTGTTCTGCGAAACTTGAAAACAACTTGTATGTGTTAAGACCAACCGAAGCCAAAGCTATTTTGAACACTGAAATGTTTAAAACAGCTGAGACTCAAACTAAAAGGCAGAAACTTTCTCCAAGTACTTATCTTTGGCACTTAAGACTAGGTCACATTAATCTCAATAGGATTGGGAGATTGGTTAAAAGTGGTCTGCTAAATCGTTTAGAGGACAACTCTTTACCGCCATGTGAGTCTTGTCTTGAGGGCAAAATGACCAAACGATATTTTTCTGAAAAAGGTCATAGGTCCAAAGAACCTCTAGAAATCGTGCATTCGGATCTCTGCGGTCCTTTGAATGTCAAAGCACGAGGAGGGTATGAATATTTCATCAGTTTCATTGATGATTATTCGAGGTACGGTTATCTTTATCTAATGCATCATAAGTCCGAAGCTCTTGAAAAGTTCAAAGAGTATAAGGCAGAGGTTGAGAACGCATTAGGTAAATCGATAAAAACACTCCGATCAGATCGAGGTTGAGAGTATATGGATTTAAGATTCCAGGACTATATGATAGAACATGGAATAGTATCTCAACTCTCAGCGCCAGGAACACCACAGCAGAATGGTGTGTCCGAGAGGAGAAATAGAACCCTGTTAGACATGGTTCGATCTATGATGAGTTATGCTCATTTGCCTAGTTCGTTTTGGGGATATGCAGTAGAGACTGCAGTATATATTTTGAACATGGTTCCCTCTAAGAGTGTTTCTGAAACACCTTATGAGTTATGGAGAGGGCGTAAAGGTAGTTTACGTCACTTCAGGATTTGGGGGTGTCCGGCACATGTGCTAGTACCCAATCCAAAGAAGTTGGAACATCGTTCAAAATTGTGCCTATTTGTAGGTTACCCCAAGGAAACGAAAGGTGGTCTATTTTACGATCCTCATGAGAACAAGGTACTAGTATCGACTAATGCCACGTTCTTAGAGGAAGACCACATGAGAGATCATCAACCGTCGAGCAAAATTGTTTTGTCTGAATTTTCCAGGAAAGCTACAGACAGATCAACGAAGGTTGTTGATCAAGCTGGTCCTTCTCAAGAGTTGAGAAAGCCTCGACGCAGTGGGAGGGATGTAAGACAGCCCGACCGCTACATCGGCTTGTCTGAAACTCAAGTCGTCATACCTGATGATGGCGTTGAGGATCCATTGACCTTTAAACAGGCAATGAATGACATAGACAAAGACCAGTGGCTTAAAGCCATGGATCTCGAAATGGAGTCTATGTACTTCAATTCGGTCTGGGATCTTGTAGACCAACCAGATAGTGAAAGACCTATCGGTTGCAAGTGGATCTACAAGAGAAAACGAGACCAAGCTGGTAAGGTGCAAACCTTTAAGGCTCGACTTGTGGCAAAAGGTTATTCCCAAAGAGAAGGGGTGGACTATGAAGAAACCTTTTCTCCTGTTGCCATGTTAAAGTCGATTAGAATACTCTTATCCATTGCTACATTTTATGATTATGAAATCTGGCAAATGGATGTCAAGACTGCCTTTCTGAATGGTAATCTTGAGGAGAGTATCTATATGGCTCAACCAGAGGGATTCATACTTCAGGGTCAAGAGCAAAAGGTTTGCAAGCTTAATCGATCCATTTATGGGTTGAAGCAAGCATCTAGATCCTGGAATATAAGGTTTGATACGGCGATCAAATCTTATGGCTTTGAACAAAATATTGATGAACCTTGTGTTTACAAGAAAGTAGTCAATACTGTTGTAGCTTTCTTAGTCTTGTACGTAGACGATATACTACTCATTGGGAATGATGTAGGGTTCCTAACTGGCGTTAAGAATTGGCTAGCGACCCAATTCCAAATGAAAGATTTGGGAGAGGCTCAGTTTGTTCTAGGGATTCAGATCATAAGGAATCGTAAGAACAAAGTGCTAGCGCTGTCTCAAGCATCTTATATTGACAAGGTGTTGTCAAGATATTCGATGCAGAATTCCAAGAAAGGTTCGCTGCCTTTTAGGCATGGAATTCACTTGTCTAAGGAACAGTCTCCTAAGACACCTCAAGAGGTTGAGGATATGAGACGAATTCTCTATGCATCTGCAGTTGGTAGTCTCATGTACGCTATGTTGTGTACACGACCCGACATCTGCTATGCAGTAGGAATTGTCAGTAGGTTCCAGTCCAATCCAGGATATGATCACTGGACAGCCGTTAAACACGTCCTCAAGTATCTTAGGAGAACGAGAGACTATGTGCTTGTGTATGGCGCGAAGGATTTGATCCTTGCAGGATACACTGACTCTGATTTTCAGACTGATATAGATTCTAGGAAATCTACATAAGGATCAGTGTTCACTCTTAACGGAGGAGCAATAGTATGGAGGAGTATAAAGCAAGGTTGTATTGCTGACTCCACCATGGAAGCTGAGTATGTCGCAGCTTGCGAAGCAGCGAAGGAAGCTGTATGGCTTAGGAAGTTCTTGACAGATTTGGAAGTTGTTCCAAATATGAACTTGCCAATCACCCTTTATTGTGATAACAGCGGTGCAGTGGCAAATTCTAAAGAACCTAGAAGCCATAAGCGTGGAAAGCATATTGAGCAGAAGTATCATCTCATCAGGGAGATAGTGCAACGAGGAGATGTGATCGTCACACAGGTAGCCTCGGAGCACAACATTGCTGATCCGTTTACTAAGTCTCTCACGGCTAAAGTGTTTGAGAGACACCTAGAAAGTCTAGGGCTGCGAGCTGCTCAGTAGGACAGTGGGAGAAACTTTAGATATTTGATATTCTAGTTCTCTCGACCAGCATGTACTCCACTGACGTTTTAGTCCAAGTGGGAGTTTGTTGGGTTTTATGTCCTAAAACTCGTAGTTTGTAAACTGAATGAATGTATATATTATATTTCAATAAAGTTGTTATTGAATTTTAGTGAATTGTGTTTGTATTAACCTATACCAATAACTAACACCCATGGCTGTAGTGTGAGTACTTGAACTTCATGTGTGACATGATTGTGAATCAAGTTCAAGTAGACAGCCAAAATGGTCTATAGTATAGGGATAAGGCTGGGTACCTTATCCTGGGGACACTATTGGGCGCGGCTCACTTTGTATAGTACAAAACGATGTGATTCGAATCGTTTCATGTAGAGACATGTGAGTGAGGGCGTCCTGTGCAATGAGTTTGCACAAGACCGAACCATGAAATAAAATCGCTCTTTCTTTATAACACCGTTTACTGTAAAGACCGATTTATTCTTATGATGACTTAGGTAACTCGATCTCAATCCTGAGCTTACTATGAACTCCTGTTTATTCAACCTTATCCTTTGATTTGTACGGGTGAGAGTGGCCAGATCGCCGACTCAATATGCCTACCATCTTGGGGATAAGATTGAATAAGTGGCTGGGGACATAGTTGTAGCAAGATTGGAGTTCACTCCTACCCGCTTTCAGGGTTAGTAGAGAGGTTGTTCCCTTAAGTGCTGACTCCAGGTCTTGAACATTGGGCCCATCCTCTCCTGATCAGGGAGGAATCTGATTTGATGGTTGGACCACAAATCAATTGTTCATTAGAGGTGTCAGTGGTACTTAAGGAACAAGATATAATACAAGGGTTAAACGATATAAATGACCCGTTGTGATTATGAACAACCTGTGAAGGATCGACTTACTGATGATAGTTATATCAACAGGACACAATATATCTACAGTGAGGAGAGTGCAGCCCTTGGACTTTAGTGGAGTCTCCGGGGGTTAACGAATGTTGGTTAGTTCGGTTGAAAGAGTTTTGACCGGATAATCTCGTATCGTTGGAGCTCATGATCTGTAGGTCCTTACGGTTCTCCTGGCTAGCTCGGATAAAGTCGTGAAACAATATAAAAGAAAAGAAAAGAATTTGAATCGTTCAAATTCGGGTTTGTGGAAGAAGAATAGACATATTTAAATATGATTTAAATATGAGATTGGTCTAAAAACATGAATAGGATTCATGTGCAAAAAGTCGGTTTTCAGAAAACCGAGTTTAATTATATTATTTAATTAATATTTGATATTGAATTAAATAATATTAATTAAATATATATATATTTTTATTAATTAAAAAGTTTAATTAATAAAATAATTATTATTATTTTTAATAATAATAATATATATAAATAAATATATATATATATATATATATATATATATACATGTGTCTTACATGCAAGATGTAAGACACATGTATGTTTTATATATACACAGCATATATATAAATTTTGACTCATCAGATCAAACAAAAAAAAAAAAAAAAAAAAGAAAATTAAAGTGTGGAGATAGTGGATTTTTGGGTCGTCAATTGTGAATTGAAATTGGATTTCAATTTTTGAAGACTCTCTCTCTATCTCTACGTCTTCTTCGTTTAGCTTCTGTCCTCTGTTGAAAAACAGTTTTTCTTCAGTGAAGCTTCTTCCCTCTTTTCTTGAATTAAAGAAGTCCCACCACTCCGTTTCTCGGCCTGAGGATAGCGGGACTACCGTGGGTGGTCCACGAACGTTTCGTGAGAAGGCTCGGTGAGCTCGTGAGGAGCATCTGGCGGTGAAATTGGAGAATTACGAACGACAAGGTGAAGCTTCTTCCCTCTTTTCTTGAATTAAAGGAGTCCCACCACTCCGTTTCTCGGCCTGAGGATAGCGGGACTACCGTGGGTGGTCCACGAACGTTTCGTGAGAAGGCTCGGTGAGCTCGTGAGGAGCATCTGGCGGTGAAATTGGAGAATTACGAACGACAAGGGTATGTGTTCTAACTTCTCTTTTTCTTCGCTTTTGCATGTTTCCATTTGTTTAAATTGATGAAATTAGAGTGTCCATGATCCAAATCCGCTTCCGCTGCGTGCCATGGGCGCTCCATCAGGTTCATGATGAGGAGGTTAAGTTTAGTGTTTTTAAAGCCCTAAGGTATCCTTCTGACTCTGAATCGTGTGCAAGTATGGATATAGTAGATTCACTGATGGAAGAACAGCTTGAGCATGAATTACTGATTAAGCATGCCAATGATTATGTACAATTAGATGTAACTGATTTAAACATAGCTGAAATAATGGACATACCTGTGAATAATCCTCAGCATGTTTGTATGACTACTGATTTGACTGAAAGATCCCTGAATCCATTGAAACCATCCATTGAGCATCCACCTATCTTAGAATTAAAACCACTGCTTGAACATCTTAAGTATGCATATCTAGGGAGTGATGATACTCTGCCTGTTATTATTTCGTCCAAATTGAGTGCAAAGCATGAAATTGAGCTGATATTATTGCTTAAGCAACATAAAAAGGCTATTGCATGGATGATTGCTGACATTAGAGGTATTAGCCCTTCCTACTGCATGCATACGATAATATTGGAAGAAGAACATACACCCCGAGTAGATCACCAACGTAGGTTGAACCCCTCTATGAAGGAGGTAGTTAAAAAATAGATAATAAAGTGGTTAGACGCAGGTGTAATCTTCCCTATAGCTAGTAGTCAGTGGGTGAGTCCAATACAATGTGTACCTAAGAAGGGGGGGATGACTGTAGTAGTGAATGAGAGCAATGAACTGATTCCAACTAGAACTATTACAGGATGGAGAGTCTGTATGGACTATAGAAAATTGAATAAGGAAACAAAAAAAGATCACTTCCCTTTACCATATATCGACCACATGTTAGATAGGATAGCTGGTAGAGCTTATTACTGCTTTCTAGATGGTTATTCTGGATATAACCAAATCACCATAGACCCTGTGGACCAGGAGAAGACAACCTTCACCTGTCCCTTTGGAACATTTGCTTTTCGCAGAAGCCTTTTGGCTTATGCAATGCACCAACAACGTTCCAAAGGTGCATGTTGGCTATCTTCTCTGACTTAGATGAATCTATGATAGAGATATTTATGGATGACTTCTCAGTTTTTGGTGATTCATTTACAAATTGCTTAGAGAACTTAGGACAAGTCCTAGCTAGGTGTGAGGAGACCAACCTAGTCCTTAATTGGGAGAAATGCCACTTCATGGTGGAAGAAGGGATAGTCCTAGATCATAGAGTGTCTAGAGCTGGAGTGGAGGTCGATAGGGCCAAGATTGAAATAATAGAGAAGTTAGTGGAACCTCAGAATGTGAAAGCCATTAGAAGTTTCTTAGGACACGCAGTTTTCTATAGAAGGTTCATTAAGAACTTCTCCAAGATCTCCAAGCCTTTGTGTGAGCTTCTAGAGCTGAATAAGCCATTTATCTTCTCAAAAGAATGTTTCTTAGCCTGGACAACCCTTAAGGAAGCATTAGTCAAAGCACCTATTATAGTAGGGCCAAATTGGGACCTCCCATTTGAGATGTTATGTGATGCGAGTGACTATGCAGTAGGGGTTATGTGTTAAGTCTCTGAAAGTGACTTATTTAGGACCCATTTAGCTTAAGAAGATGTACACATTTAGGTGTTTTTGTTAGCATTTAGCTTAAACCTATGCTTTAATATGAGAATTAGAAGAAGGTAGCTAATATAGGACTTGTGTACAATAGGTAGAAAAAGGGTTGAAAACCGAAGAAAAGAATGAAAAAATAACCATTGCAAATGAATTGCGGAATAATTGCGGTGACCGCAATTATTCAAGTTAAAACCGTAAGTTGGCTGATCTTTTTCTGTTTAGATCCGACTTTTCAGGGATTCGTCCTTTCTCCTCCATCCATTCTGATATATGACGTTGAAGATTGATGGTTCTCCTTGGCCCAAACGCACCTGCAAACTACTATAAAAGGGGGTCAAAG
This sequence comes from Herpetospermum pedunculosum, assembly GCA_028017165.1. Lineage (NCBI taxonomy): Eukaryota > Viridiplantae > Streptophyta > Magnoliopsida > Cucurbitales > Cucurbitaceae > Herpetospermum > Herpetospermum pedunculosum. The sequence goes on along the minus strand of CM051527.1, from coordinate 19,355,754 downwards.
TCGGAGGTTCAGTCATCAATTCGAAGCGCAGAAGTCTTCTTGCAGTCCACCATTTCCATCTGTTTTCCTTTGCCGTCTGTTGGAGTGAGAGTTTAAGCTTTTGGAATCGATAATCTGATAGGAAGGAGAGGAGATTCGTCTTCTCTCTCGATTGGATTCATCCAAGCAGGGCTGACTTCTCATCACCATCATTCGAGGCGACTGCCACGGAGTTTTCCAGCAATCCTTTACTGTTTTCTGCTCTGTTCTTCTCAATTCCATTTCTGATCACTGTTGTTCTTAGTGTAGCATTTCAATTATTGCATTTCGTTGTTGTCTGTCTTGAATTCATTTCTTTTAGAGCTTCCCTTGTCATTCAAACACTTAAAGTAATCGAAGTATACTTCTGCATTTTACAGTTTCCACCTGGTTCTGCTACGGCTTTGGCTTGCTGTTTTAAGTACATTTATCTTCTAAGCATGTCTGTTTTATCTACCTTTTCTATTCTCCACATATCCATGAGTAACTAAAATCACTTAGGGGCATGCTAATGACAGAACTATAGGCTAAAAAACGTGAGTCAAGTAGGCAGATTAACACTCGAACATTGATTGTATGTAAGCTTCATCCCACGGGCAATTTCGATTGGCCATCCATTTTGTCCAAAGAACTCCTAACCTCTGGAAGGAGTAAGAGTTCAGAGTCATATAATCATGCTAGCCTTTCATGGTAATCAGGAAACGGCCTAGGAATAGGCGTTTCCCTAGTACAAACTGAACACTCCTGCTTTAACAAGATGCTTAAGACCTTACTTTGAAGTCGAGTAAACTTGAGTCTCTCATGCATGGAATCGGACGATACTTGAGATAGAGTGAGTTTGATGTATAGAGAGTTGATCCGAAGCTTGATAATCGTAATAAACTGCCTATAGGATAGTCATTAGTAGCCCTTAATTTACCCTTTTAATCAGTTTCGCTGCCATTTAATTGCGGATTAATTGCGGTTCTCGCAATTCTGCTAAATTGCATTGTGTGTAGCTGTTTTCTTCTTCGTTTATTGATTCCATCTCTTGTTCTTTGAGCCTGATTTTAACTTTAACTTGTTTATGGTATATTCCTTTACACATTCAGCAAAACTTAGGTAATTAAAAACCAATTTTATCCCCTCAAATTCATCCCATCTTTCTTAACAAACACACTTCGCGAATAGCTAAAAATGAGTCTCTGTGGAAAAAACGAATGAAATATACTTACTACTTGCTGTGAGACCATGTATGCTTGCATGTTCTAAGTGCTCTCTCTACCCTTTTGCATATTTATCTTTACACATTGAGCACGCAACAAGTTTTTGGCGCCGCTGCCGGGGACTTATTTTAAGTGAAAACGAAGTTGTTAAGTTTGAAAAATCAAGTTTATCATTGAGTGAAACTAATCTGTTTCATTTCTTTTACAGGTGCTATTAAGGTAGTTTATGAGTGAGCGTTCACATAGTAATTTAGAGTTCGATCCTGAACCTGAAAGATCACTTCGAGCTAGGAATAAGGCAAAGAAACGTCTCTTTAAACAACCTCCTATACCTCAAACCACACCTGAAACTAAAGAAATGGGCGATCTAGTTCCAAATCCGGCACAAGCCATTCGCAACCCCATCGAAATAGCGAATGACAAGAATAGTGCCATTCTGTCATATCTAGTACCTATGCCTGGGGAGCTGAACCCCAGCATAATCCGTCCTGAAATCACTGCCCACTCATTCGAGTTAAAACCAGTGATGTTCCAAATGTTGTCCACTGTGGGACAATTCTTTGGAATAGAAAATGAGGACCCCCATAACCACCTTAGGAACTTCCTAGGAGTTAGTGACACATTCCTAATCCCTGGAGTTTCCCAAGAAGCCCTGAGGCTATATCTTTTCCCTTACTCTTTGAGGGACAAAGCCAAAACATGGTTAAATTCATTGCCCTAAGGATCTGTCCGCAATTGGACAGATTTAGCAGAAAAATTCCTAGTCAAATACTTCCCACCTGATAGGAATTCAACCTTTCGTGATGATATCATAAAGTTTAAACAAGCTGATAATGAGTCTCTTCACGAAGCTTGGACTAGATTCAAAGACCTTCTCATTAAATGTCCACACCATGGCATTCCATGGTGTATCCAAATAGAAGTTTTCTTTAAAGGATGCAACCCCAGCACCAGACAAGTCTTAAATTCATCTGCTGGAGGTTCCATGTTGTCCAAGAGTTACAACGAAGCTTATGAGATCTTGGAGAAGATCTCAGCATCTCACTGTAGATGGTCAGACGATCCAGTAGAGCCAACTAGGGCTCAAGACAAGGATGCTCTAAGCGCCATGAGCACCCAAATAAATGCCCTGACCAACTTAGTCAAGCAAATGGCTCAGGCCAATCTCCAAACCAGTGCCAATACCGCCACAGCCATGTCAATGGGCACCCAACCAAGTCAAGGCGAGGCACCAATCTGTGGATTCTGTGGGGAAGGGCACCCTTATGAATATTGCCCTGGGAATCCATCCTCAGTCTGCTATGTAGGAAGTCAGCAGCAGCCTAGGAATAACCCCTACTCACAAACTTACAATCCTGGTTGGAGAAACCACCCTAACCTGTCATGGGGTGGCCAACAAAACACTAACCAAAATCCTAACCAACCTAGACCGAGTGGAACACCTGGTTTCACTCCCCAACATAACCAGTCAATGTACCAAAAACCTTACAATCAACCTGTAGGATCTTCTGTAGAAAACCTACTCAAGGAGTATATCGCTAAGAATGATGCTACTCTTCAGAGCCAGCAAGCTACTCTTAGGAGCCTGGAAAACCAAATAGGCCAATTAGCCAATGAACTTAAAAGTAGACCCCAAGGTAGACTCCCTGCTGATACCGAGGTACCAAGGAGAGATGGCAAAGAACAAGTTCAAGCCATTGAACTTAGGAGTGGAAGACCATTGGTGAGCAACACAAAGGACACACCAAAGAGAGTAGAGAACACTGAGTCTAGTGCTCCACTGGAGTCTCTGCCAAGCCAAGGTCCACCACCGACTAGCACATCAGGAGCCAGGCTAGAGCCAATCGTAGAGGACGTAGAAGAAATTCCAAGGCCTCCACCTATCTTAAGGCGTCCTGACGTGCCTGCATATGTGCCACCACCTCCATACCCTCGAAGGCTTAAGAAGAAGCAGGAACAGGAAGTTCATTTTAATAAATTTTTAGAAATACTTAAGCAAGTGCATGTGAATATTCCTTTTGTAGAAGTTTTACAGTCTATGCCTTCATATGTAAAGTTTTTGAAGGACATTATTACTAACAAAAAAATAATTGGTGAGTTTGAAACAGTAAACCTCACCGAGGAGTGCAGTGCCATCCTCCAAAACAAGCTGCCCAAGAAGGAGAAGGATCCTGGTTCCTTCACCTTACCTGTAGAACTTGGAGGCAAGCATGTGGGCAGAGCGCTGTGTGACCTGGGCGCCAGCATAAATCTCATGCCCCTGTCCCTATTCCGCCAGTTGGGAATGGGAGAAGCACGTCCAACCACAGTCACTTTACAACTAGCAGACAGATCCATCGCATATCCAGAAGGTAAGATTGAGGATATTCTAGTTAAAGTTGACAAATTTATTTTCCTTGCAGATTTCATTGTCCTGGACTATGAGGCAGACAAGGAGGTTCCCATCCTGCTAGGTAGACCATTTCTAGCCACAGGTAGGGCACTAATAGACGTGCAAAAAGGTGAGTTAACTATGAGGGTTCATGATGAAGAGGTAAAATTTAGTGTTTACAAAGCTTTAAGGTATCCCTCTGATTCTGAGTCTTGTGCTAGCATTGATGTTGTTGACTCACTAATGGAAGAACAATTAGAGCATGTATTATTAACCAAGCATGCTAACGAATATGTAGGATTAGATGTAGATGATCTAAATGTATCTGACATAATGAATATGCCTGTAGATAGACCTCAGCATGTATGTATGACTATAGACTTGACTGATAGAACTGTAAATCCGTTAAAGCCCTCCATTGAGCATCCACCTGTTTTAGAACTGAAACCACTACCAACTCACCTCAAATACGCATATCTAGGAGATAATGATACGCTGCCTGTAATTATTTCTTCTAAGCTTAGTGAACAGCATGAGGTTGATTTAATTTTACTGCTTAAGCAACATAGGAAGGCTATAGCATGGACTATTGCTGATATTCGAGGCATTAGCCCTTCTTATTGCATGCACAAAATTATTCTAGAGGAAGAGCACACACCTAGGGTAGATCACCAGCGTAGGTTAAACCCCTCTATGAAAGAGGTAGTGAAGAAAGAAATAATAAAGTGGTTAGATGCAGGAGTAATTTTCCCCATAGCTAGTAGCCAATGGGTGAGCCCCATCCAATGTGTACCTAAAAAGGGGGGGATAACTGTGGTAGTCAATGAGAACAACGAACTGATTCCAACAAGGACTGTCACAGGGTGGAGAGTGTGTATGGATTACAGGAAGTTAAATAAAGAAACTAAAAAAGACCATTTCCCTCTACCGTTCATTGACCAGATGCTAGACAGAATAGCTGGTAGAGCCTACTATTGTTTTTTAGATGGGTACTCTGGCTATAATCAAATCACTATAGACCCTAAGGATCAAGAGAAGACTACCTTCACTTGCCCTTTTGGAACGTTTGCCTTCCGCAGAATGCCTTTTGGCTTATGCAATGCACCGGCAACTTTCCAAAGGTGCATGATGGCAATCTTCTCTGAGTTGGATGAGTCCATAATAGAAATATTCATGGATGACTTCTCAGTCTTTGGGGACTCATTTAAAACCTGTCTAGAGAACCTAGGACAAGTCCTGGCTAGGTGTGAAGAGACCAACCTAGTCCTAAATTGGGAAAAGTGCCATTTTATGGTAGATGAAGGGATTGTCTTAGGACATAGAGTGTCAAGGGCAGGTGTAGAAGTGGATAGGGCAAAAATAGAGGTCATAGAGAAGTTGGTAGAGCCCCAGAATGTCAAAGCTATTAGGAGTTTCCTAGGACATGCTGGCTTCTATAGAAGGTTCATCAAGGACTTTTCTAAGATAGCCAAGCCTCTATGTGAGCTTCTAGAGCTAGGTAGACCATTCGTCTTTTCTAAAGAATGTGTAGTAGCTTGGAAAGCCCTTAAGGAAGCATTGGTCACAGCACCAATCATAGTAGGACCAAATTGGGATCTCCCATTTGAGATGCTATGTGATGCCAGTGACTATGCTGTAGGAGTCATGTTAGGACAGAAGATTGACAAGCTTACACATCCTGTCTATTATGCTAGTAAGACCTTGAATGAGGCTCAATGTAACTATACAACTATAGAGAAAGAGATGCTTGCTGTAGTATTTGCTTGTGAAAAATTTAGGAACTATATTGTAGGAACTAGGACCATTGTATATACTGACCATTCTGCTTTAAAATATCTTATGAGGAAGGCTGATGCTAAGCCTAGATTGATTAGATGGGTGTTATTGCTCCAGGAATTCGATTTGGACATTCGGGACAAGAAGGGATGTGAAAACGTGGTTGCAGATCACCTGTCTCGATTGCAGCACAATTGCGAAAAAATTGCGGACCCCGCAATTACTGATGCTTTTATAGATGAACATATCTTTGCTTTAACTCATCGTGATAACGATGAGGAACCTTGGTTTGCTGACATTGCTAACTTCCGTGCATCACAGGTATTACCAGTGTTCAAGGGAGGACAAGAAAAGAAGAGGTTCCTCCATGAAGCAAGGAAATTCATCTGGGATGACCCCATACTTTACAGAACCTGTGCTGATGGGTTGTTGAGGAAGTGTGTGTCAGCTGCTGAAGCGAAGTCTGTGCTGCAGCACTGTCACTCATCTCCTTACGGTGGGCACTTTGGTGGTCAAAGAACAGCTGCTAAGGTATTTCAGAGTGGCTACTACTGGCCAACAATCTTCAAGGACGCCCACAACTATGCCCACAACTGTGACGAATGCCAAAGGACAGGTAACCTCAGTCGTAAGGATGAGATGCCCCTCACCTACATCTTAGAGTTAGAGCTCTTTGATGTGTGGGGCATTGATTTCATGGGACCATTCCCTCCATCATCAGGTAACCTGTACATTTTAGTAGCAGTAGACTACGTGTCAAAGTGGGTAGAAGCTAAGGCATGCCCTAATAATGATGCTAAAACAGTCACTCACTTCTTGCATAGACACATTTTCACTAGATTTGGGACTCCTCGTGCTATCATTAGTGATGAGGGGTCACATTTCATCAATAAGGCTATGGAGAAAATATTGGCTAAGTATAACATCAGACATAGGGTAGCTACTCCCTACCACCCACACTCAAATGGCCAAGCTGAGATTTCCAATAGGGAGATAAAGAACATCCTAGAAAAGGTAGTCAAACCTAATAGGAAAGACTGGTCTTTCAAGCTTGAGGATGCACTTTGGGCTTACAGAACAGCATATAAGACACCTTTAGGAATGTCTCCCTATAGGTTGGTGTATGGCAAGGCTTGCCACTTGCCACTTGAGTTGGAAAACAAGGCATTTTGGGCCATGAAAGAATTAAATTTTTGTGTGAAGGATGCGGGGACATTAAGATCTTTACAGCTACATGAACTTGACGAGCTTAGGCACATGGCCTATGAGAATGCCAAGATGTACAAAGAAAAGACAAAAATATGGCATGACAGTAGACTCAGGATCAAAGACTTTAAGAAGGGCCAACTTGTATTGTTATTTAACTCACGATTAAAGCTATTTCCAGGCAAATTAAAGTCTAGATGGTCAGTTCCGTTTATTATTACTAATGTCTTTGTTCATGGTGCCATAGAGATTAAAAACTTGCAGCAAGGACAGCCATTTATGGTCAATGGTGCTAGGTTGAAGCACTACTATGAGGAAGGGGATGTGAAGACTCTCTCGGCCTTCCTCTTGACTGAAGCATGACAAAGAGAACGAGAGAGAACGAGTGGTTACTGTGCTCGTTTAGTCAAGGCCAATGCCTTAGTTTATTTTTACTGTTTTTTTCGCTTATCATTTGTACGTTTTGTGATGTGTTTTTAATTGCGTATTTAATGTTTGTTCTATTTGTTTTTGTAGGGAATCGAAAGAGGGGATCAAGGGGAGTAAATCCCACTTTAAAAATCAAGAAACGGTTGAGCCAAATGAAAGATACGGGCGATCAAAGTTTGGAATTTTTATGAAATATTATCCCTAGAATTGCGCAAAAATTGCTGGATCCGCAAAAAGAGCCGTTGGGATTTTTTCCGTTTTATTTATAGCCGTTAGAACGCGCTCGTTCATACGATTCTCTCATTCTTTGATCTCCAAGATTTCTGCGATTCTCTCCATCTGTGATTCTTCTCTCAAGATCTTCAAGATTCAGCGATGGTTTCCACTAGGGCTGAGAGATCCGCCGCCAAGAAGAAGGCCGATGACGCAGCTGAAGCGGCTGCGAGGGAAGCGCTTCTCACCCTTGCTGATGAGGGTGCTGTACGCACTGGCCGTCTTGCCAAGCTTCCTATTCGTAGGAAGAAGTGGAGGGTGGTCACTGAGATCCCTGCTGGCCCATCTGAGCCAGTGGGCACGCCAAAGAAGCGTCGGTGGACTGTCAAGACTGCCGCCGAACGAACCATCGCCAAGACTCCCTCTGTGGAGAGTCAAGAACCTGATCGTGCATCCCACGAGTCAGCCAAAGAAGGTTCGTCGCCGTCTTTGTCACCTGCGCGCAGTCCCCTCTCGTCTGAACCAGTGCCAAGCGCAGAATCGTCACCGCCTGCACAAAGCTCCGAGTTGTCTCCAGCACCTCAGAGTTCTGATCCGCCACCTGCAGCAGCGCAGAGCCCTGAACCACCTTCGTCGCCACTGAGTTCTGCGCATACACCATCAGCAGAGCACAACTCTCCACGGCCTGATCCTGAATTCCCTTATGGAGATTATCAAGAGTCCACGCAAGGCAGTGGAGATGCTGGAGAAGAAGAAGTCTTTTCTCCCATGAGAGAAGACAGCCCTGCCGAGCCTGCACAGCAGGATGATTCTATGGAGGAGACGTTGGGGGCATGTTTCCCACAACTCCAGGCAAGGCTCAAAAAGAAGAAGAAGGCCAAGGTTGTCAAGGCCAAGAAATCCAAGAAAAAGAAGGCCAAGAGAGTGCCTTCAGCAGAGAAAGAAAGCTTGGAGCCCTCACGGAAAAGGCTCAAAGTTGAGGCTGCCGAGTCAGCCAGGCCATCAGATAAGCGGAAGGCTAAACTCTACCCTGAAGATGAACCTCCGTCAGTGAGGTATGTCTCATCTGATGCTGAATCCAGGGGTGTTGAGCTGAGGAAAAGGGACCTGTTGCACGAGAAGGGGTTCCTTGATCGACTTGCTGACCTGCCGCAGTTCTTGCGAGCAGGGGTGATCAACCATGGCTGGGAGGAATTCTGCAGACCTCCCAATCCAGCCTACACGAGCATGGTGTACGATTTCTACGCCAATGTGCTCAGCCCTGAGGATGGCCTATCTGTGGTCAGAGGGGTGGAAGTCGATTTCTCAGCCAAGGCCATCAACGAAGCCTTTGGTCTCAGGGGCCAGCCTCACACAGATTATGCACGGATAGTTGATGAGCCGACTGAGGCTGTGCTAGAAGAAGCCATTCGCACAATTGGCCAGCCTGAAGCCTCCTGGACAGTGTCACGCAATGGGCGGCATACACTCATGAGTGCCAACCTCACGGCTAAGGCAGCTGTGTGGTTTTCATTCGTCAGAAGAAGACTCTCCCCAGTAACTCATGAGACTACAATTAACCAGAGCCGTTCGCTGCTGGTTTATGCTATAATGAGAGGTCTCACGATCAACGTGGGAGAAGTCATCGCTGCTGCCATAGCTGAGTGTGCTAAAAAGGGTAAGGGGCCATTATTTTTCCCCAACACTATAACCAAATTGTGTTTGCTTGCAGGGGTTCCCACCGAGCGCTTGGAGCAGCAGTTGCCTTACACAGGCCATTTGGAGTTGCCTGCACACCTAAGGCTGAGAAGAAAGGGCAACATGGAATTTGAGTTGGATAGGCTGGCTGCTGAACAGTCCCTATCCATGGCCTGCTTGATGGACATGCAGAGGAGAATGGCTCAATGGGCCAACTATGCGCAGGCGAGGGACAGAGAAGTTGCAGACCAGTTGGGGTGCATCTTCCCAGACTTCCCCACCAACCTCCTAACTCCATGGGTGCCCCCACGACCAAGGCGACCAGATGAGGATGATGAGAATTGAGTGCTGGTTTGAAGAGCACTAGAGGGAGTATTACTGATCCCTTAAGAAACAAAAGACAATTTTCCTGCTTTTTGATAGAATCATGTGTAGTATGCTGTTTTGTATTCAATTTTTTATTTGTTTTTAATGTTTAGTTTTATGCTTTTTCTTTTGCTTAGTCTAGTTTGATGTTAGCTGTATAGGTAGGATAGTTTAGTTTTATTTTTAGGATGCATGAGTAACGGGAAAAAGCATGCTAGGGGCCTGAGTTAATGTTATATCTGCCCGGATTGGATTGCGAAAAAATTGCGGTTCCCGCAATTTTTGTGACTGATAGCATGTTTTGGACTGTCTGTTTAGTTAGGCTGTGACCTGTTAAATTCTATCTTTTGCTGCTAGCATGACTACCTTATATAGCTGATCTTGAAGCATGCTGGATGAGTGTCATAGGACACCCTTTGATAGTTTAAATTTGCCTCTAAATAGTGCTCAGTATGTCGAAACCATAAGTCCTTAAAACTTTCTGTTATGTTCAAATTTTCTGCTGCTAGGATAATTGCTTTTAGAATGTTTTGCCTATGCCTAGGATTTTTAGATTCTCTTTGTTTTGCTTTAGACTAGATGCTTCTAGGACAAGTTTGGGGGTGTGCCACCTCAAACACTCATTGGGGACAATGAGTAGTTGAAGTTTGGGGGAGGCCACCCTAGGCCTAGGAACATTCCTCTCTTCCTTAAGACATAAGCATTCTTCTTCTCCTAAAAAAAATTTTTTTTTGTGATAAATAGAAAAAGTGAAAAAATAGAATAAAGAGGGGAGTCTTTCTCAAGTGGCTGAGTAATCAGTGCCAAGTGTGTAAACCACAAGTGGCATTGCATCAAAAGGCAAACCAAGGGGAGACTCCACCTAAGTAAAGAGAAAAGGAGAAATAGGGGAAGAAGAATGTATGCTTGGGAGTTATAATCTTGTGGCTTAGATGTCCTATGTAAAAAGAAATCTGATCCTTAATGAGCTAAGCACAAGGTTGTAACTTCTAGGTTTGTCTAGGGAGATGAATGTATATCCAATGTAGTGATGCCAGGGTTTAGGTTGTTCTCTAAAAGTACCACTGTCACCGTTAATACTAAGACTGGCATGACTCTAAGGAATCCTAGACACATTAAAAATAAGCTAGAAGCATGTACTGAGTCTAGAGTAAAGCTTGGTAGAATTTGAAACCTTAGGGATAATAGCATGATATCATAAAAGTAGTTAGATCAGTAGTAGGGGGTTAACAAAAGCAGTGGGTATAGTAGGCAGGTGAAGTCAGAAGAAGCTAGACAAGAGGTTAGTTCTAAACTTGGAAGTGTGTCACAGGACAGCATTGCTATAGACAAGAATATAAGGGAGTTAGTGAGTAGTTAAAGAAGAAGAAACAGCAGCCTAGGTAAGTCCTTAGTATGCTTGAGGACAAGCAAAACCTTAAGTTTGGGGGTGTGTTAAGTCTCTGAAAGTGACTTATTTAGGACCCATTTAGCTTAAGAAGATGTACACATTTAGGTGTTTTTGTTAGCATTTAGCTTAAACCTATGCTTTAATATGAGAATTAGAAGAAGGTAGCTAATATAGGACTTGTGTACAATAGGTAGAAAAAGGGTTGAAAACCGAAGAAAAGAATGAAAAAATAACCATTGCAAATGAATTGCGGAATAATTGCGGTGACCGCAATTATTCAAGTTAAAACCGTAAGTTGGCTGATCTTTTTCTGTTTAGATCCGACTTTTCAGGGATTCGTCCTTTCTCCTCCATCCATTCTCATATATGACGTTGAAGATTGATGGTTCTCCTTGGCCCAAACGCACCTGCAAACTACTATAAAAGGGGGTCAAAGTCGGAGGTTCAGTCATCAATTCGAAGCGCAGAAGTCTTCTTGCAGTCCACCATTTCCATCTGTTTTCCTTTGCCGTCTGTTGGAGTGAGAGTTTAAGCTTTTGGAATCGATAATCTGATAGGAAGGAGAGGAGATTCGTCTTCTCTCTCGATTGGATTCATCCAAGCAGGGCTGACTTCTCATCACCATCATTCGAGGCGACTGCCACGGAGTTTTCCAGCAATCCTTTACTGTTTTCTGCTCTGTTCTTCTCAATTCCATGTCTGATCACTGTTGTTCTTAGTGTAGCATTTCAATTATTGCATTTCGTTGTTGTCTGTCTTGAATTCATTTCTTTTAGAGCTTCCCTTGTCATTCAAACACTTAAAGTAATCGAAGTATACTTCTGCATTTTACAGTTTCCACCTGGTTCTGCTACGGCTTTGGCTTGCTGTTTTAAGTACATTTATCTTCTAAGCATGTCTGTTTTATCTACCTTTTCTATTCTCCACATATCCATGAGTAACTAAAATCACTTAGGGGCATGCTAATGACAGAACTATAGGCTAAAAAACGTGAGTCAAGTAGGCAGATTAACACTCGAACATTGATTGTATGTAAGCTTCATCCCACGGGCAATTTCGATTGGCCATCCATTTTGTCCAAAGAACTCCTAACCTCTGGAAGGAGTAAGAGTTCAGAGTCATATAATCATGCTAGCCTTTCATGGTAATCAGGAAACGGCCTAGGAATAGGCGTTTCCCTAGTACAAACTGAACACTCCTGCTTTAACAAGATGCTTAAGACCTTACTTTGAAGTCGAGTAAACTTGAGTCTCTCATGCATGGAATCGGACGATACTTGAGATAGAGTGAGTTTGATGTATAGAGAGTTGATCCGAAGCTTGATAATCGTAATAAACTGCCTATAGGATAGTCATTAGTAGCCCTTAATTTACCCTTTTAATCAGTTTCGCTGCCATTTAATTGCGGATTAATTGCGGTTCTCGCAATTCTGCTAAATTGCATTGTGTGTAGCTGTTTTCTTCTTCGTTTATTGATTCCATCTCTTGTTCTTTGAGCCTGATTTTAACTTTAACTTGTTTATGGTATATTCCTTTACACATTCAGCAAAACTTAGGTAATTAAAAACCAATTTTATCCCCTCAAATTCATCCCATCTTTCTTAACAAACACACTTCGCGAATAGCTAAAAATGAGTCTCTGTGGAAAAAACGAATGAAATATACTTACTACTTGCTGTGAGACCATGTATGCTTGCATGTTCTAAGTGCTCTCTCTACCCTTTTGCATATTTATCTTTACACATTGAGCACGCAACATTATGCTAGGACAAAAGATTGACAAACTAACACACCCTGTATACTATGCTAGTAAGACACTGAATGAGGCACAATGTAATTACACAACCACGGAGAAGGAAATGCTAGCTGTAGTGTTTGCCTGCGAGAAGTTTAGGAATTACATTGTAGGCACTAGAACAATCGTGTATACAGATCACTCTGCACTAAAATACCTTATGAGGAAGGCTGATGCGAAGCCTAGGTTGATTAGGTGGGTATTGTTGCTGCAAGAGTTTGATCTGGACATTAGAGATAAGAAAGGGTGCGAAAATGTGCTTGCGGATCATCTTTCGAGATTGCAGCATAATTGCGGAAAAATTGCGGAAACCGCAATTTCTGATGCCTTTATCGATGAGCATGTCTTTGTATTAGCACATCGTGATAACGATGAGGAACCTTGGTTTGCTGATATTGCTAACTTCCTTGCATCGCAGGTACTACCAACTTTCAAGGGAGGACAAGAAAAGAAGAGGTTCCTACATGAAGCCAGGAAATTTATATGGGATGATCCAACACTCTACAAAACATGTGCAGATGGTTTACTAAGGAAGTGTGTGTCAGCTGCTGAAGCGAAGTCTGTGCTGCAGCACTGCCATAAATCTCCCTATGGTGGACACTTTGGTGGCCAAAGAACAGCTGCAAAGGTGTTCCAGAGTGGCTACTATTGGCCTACGATCTTCAAAGATGCCCACGACCATGCACACAGCTGCAATGAATGCCAGAGGACAGGTAACCTCAGTCGAAAGGATGAGATGCCTCTCACTTACATCTTAGAGTTGGAACTCTTTGATGTGTGGGGCATTGACTTCATGGGACCATTTCCCCCATCAGCAGGTAGCCTTTACATACTTGTAGCTGTGGACTTTGTATCTAAATGGGTAGAAGCCATAGCATGTCCAAAAAATGATGCCAAAACAGTCATTAAGTTCCTTAATAGACATATCTTTACAAGGTTTGGTACACCTCGTGCTATAATTAGTGATGAAGGGACACACTTTATTAATAAAGCTATGGAAAAAGTGTTGGCTAAATACAATGTTAGACATAGAGTAGCCACCCATTATCATCCACATTCGAATGGACAAGCTAAAATATCAAATAGGGAGATTAAAAACATACTCGAAAAATTGGTCAAACCCACTAGAAAAGATTGGTCGTTTAAACTCGAGGATGCACTTTGGGCATATAGGACTGCATATAAGACACCCCTAGGTATGTCTCCTTATCGACTTGTGTATGGCAAAGCATGTCACTTACCATTCGAATTGGAAATCAAAGCATTTTGGGCCCTAAAAGAGCTGAATTATTGCGTGACCGATGCGGGAACATTGCGGTCTCTGCAATTACATGAGCTTGATGAGCTGAGACATATGTCCTATGAAAATGCCAAAATGTATAAGGAAAAAACTAAAATTTGGCATGACAGTAGACTTAGGATTAAGGACTTTAAGAAAGGCCAGCATGTCTTGTTATTTAACTCAAGGTTGAGATTATTTCCAGGCAAACTTAAGTCCAGATGGCCAGGTCCTTTTGTTATAACTAATGTGTTTTCTCATGGTGCAATTGAGATTAGGAACCTGCAGCACGGGCAACCGTTCATGGTCAATGGTGCACGTTTGAAGCATTACTACGAGGAAGGAGATGTGAAGACTCTCTCGGCCTTCCTCTTATCTGAAGCTTGAAAATAAGACCAAGAGAGGACGAGTGATTACTGTGCTCGTCCATGCGAGGCTATGCCTTAGTTTATTTTTTGCTGTTTTTTCAGTTGTTATTTGTGTATGTTTATGTGTGATTTTTATTACGAATTTGATGTTAATTTTATTTCTTTTAATAGGGGATCAAAAGAGGAAATCAAGGAGATGAATCAAGGGTAAAGAATCGGGGAAGATATCGGGCCGAATCAAAGATTAAGTTAAGAGGATCTTGGCATTTAAATCAAGAAAAATCTCCAACGGCCATTTAATTGCGGTGGATTTGCTGAAACCGCAACAGAAATAGCCGTTGGGATTCACTTGATTACAAATAGCCGTTAGAACAGCTGTGACCCGTACGTTTCCTTCATTCGTTAAACTTCAAGAAAACGATCTTCTTCTTCCTCTGCAACTCCTCTTTCCAGATCTCTCCGATTCGACAATGGTGCTTACACGGGCTGAAAGATCTGCTTCCAAGAAGAGGGCGTCCGACGCAGAGGCAGCTGCGAGAGAGGCATTACTTGCTTTGGAAGATGCCGAAGCCACGCGACCCGAACGACCTGCTAAGCTTCCTATCCACAAGAAGAAGTGGAAGTTGGTGACCGAGATCCCTGCTGGTCCATCTGAACCAGCAGGTACGCCCAAGAAGAGGAAGTGGAAGATGGCTGTCGAAGATGCGCCGGTCAAGGAGAAAACTCCCACTGTGGAGAGTCGAGGAAGTGGCCGTCCATCCTACGAGACGGCCAGACAGAGCCCTGAACCATCTCCACCAGCGCTAAGCCCCGAGCCTTCTCCATCTCCACAAAGCTCTGAACAATCTCCACCTCCACAGAGCCCTGAGGCATCGCCATAATCGCCAACACCCGAGCCTGAAATTCCAAGTGAAGAACATCAAGAATCAGCGCCGGGCGAAGAAACGGCTGAGGAAGATGAGGTCTTCTCTCCTTTGAGAGAAGTCTGCCCCGATAGCCCAGCAAAGGGGGACGACTCAATGGATGAAACGTTGGGGGACTGCCTCCAGCAGATCACCACCAGGGCACGGCTGAGGAAGAAGGTGCCAAAGGTTGTCAAGGCCAAACGGCCAAAAGCTTCAAAGAAATCCAAGAAAAGGAAGGTCAGTAGTGAGCCTTCATTGAAGAGGCTGAAGGTCGAGGCTGCTGAGTCGGCCAAGGCACGGGACAAGGGGAAAGCCAAATTATACCATGAAGATGAGCCTCAAGCTGTGAGGTATTTGTCGTCTGATGCAGAATCAAGGGGCACTGAGTTGAGGAAGAGGGACCTACTCCATGAGAAGGGGTTCCTTGACGCGTTGGCAGATCTGCCGCAATTCTTGCGCGCAGGGGTCACCAACCACGGATGGGAAGAGCTGTGCAGACCGCCCATCCCCGCCTACTCCAGCATGGTGTACGACTTCTATGCCAATCTGACGCACCCTGAGGATGGCCTGTCAACGGTGAGGGGGCTGGAAGTTGACTTTTCAGCCAAGGCTATTAATGAGGCCTATGGTCTCAAGGGGCAGAAGCATACTGACTATGCAAGAATCACAGACGCACCAACTGAGGCTGTCCTGGAGGAAGCTCTGCGCATCATAGGCCAGCCTGAGGCAGCTTGTACGATCTCACGCAATGGGAAGCACACGCTGATGAGTGCTACCCTCACGGCCAAGGCAGCTGTCTGGTTTTCATTCGTGCGAAGGCGTCTGTCCCCAGTGACCCACGAGACCACCATTAATCAGGGGAGATCGCTGCTGGTATATGCGATCATGAGAGGCCTCACTATCAATGTTGGGGAGGTTATTGCAGCCTCCATCGCAGACTGTGCCAAGAAAGGTAAGGGCCCTATTTTCTTTCCAAACACCATTACTAAGCTGTGTTTACGTGCAGGTGTTCCAATCGAAAGGATGGAGAGGCAGCTGGCCTACACGGGGCATCTGGAGCTGCCTACAGGCCTGCGAATGCGAAGAAGGGGGAATATGGAATTTGAGCTAGACGGCCTGGCTACAGCTCAATCCCTCTCTATGGCCTGCCTGATGGATCTTCAGAAGAAGATGGCGCAATGGGCCGAGTATGCCCAGGCGAGGGACAAAGATGTGGCTGATCAGTTGGGCTGCATCTTCCCTGCCTTTCCCACTGATCTACTGAAGCCATGGACGCCTCCAAGAGCACGGAGGGATGATGATGAGGACGTCTGAGTGCTAGTCTGAAGGGCACTCGAGGGAGTACTTCTGTTCCCTCTTAAACTGTGTGAATTCTGTTGTTTTGAATCAATAATTGATCTGTCTTTAGTTCTTTATTTTGGTTGTTTAGGATTGTTTAGGATAGATAGATGGTATCTGAATAGGTAGGTTGTTTTAGTTTCCTTTTTGTATAGCTGAGATGACTGGAAATAGCATGCAAAAGGGGCTGCTTACTGATATATCTGCCCTGTATATTCATTGCGAAATTATTGCGGAATCCGCAATTTTTGTTAGTTATTGCATGCTTTTGACTTACTGATTAGCTAGGCTGGTTCTGTTTTAATTTTGTTCTTTTGCTGCTGTCTTGACTACCTTATATAGCCTATCTATAAGCATGATGGATGAGTGTCTTAAGGCACCTTTGATAGTTTAAATTAGTCTCTTAATTTGCTCAGCATGCGTAGCTTTAAGTCCTTCCCTTACTGTTTTTACAAATTTTTGCTGCTAAGTTATTTGCTTTAAGAATGTTCTGTCTATGCCTATGATTTTTAGATTCTCTTTGTTTTGCCCTAGACTAGATGCTTCTAGGACAAGTTTGGGGGTGTGCCACCTCAGACTCTCATTGGGGACAATGAGAAGTTTAAGTTTGGGGGAGGCCACCTTAGGCCTAGGAACATTCCTCTCTCCTTTTAGACATAAGCATTCTTCTTCTCCTTTAGAAAAAAAAAAAAAAATGATGAACTGAAAAACAAATGAATGAAAGAATAAAGAGGGGTGTCTCTCTTAAAGTTGCTGAGTAATCAGTGCCAAGTGTGTAACCCACAAGTGGCATTGCAGCAAAAGGCAACCAAAGGAGAGGCTCCACCAAAGTAAGAAAGAAAAAAATAGAGAAAACTAGGGAAGAAGAATGTATACCTAGGAGTTGCAACCTTCTGGCTTGGGTGTCCTGAATAAAAAGAACTCTGATCCTCAATTAGCTAAGCACAAAGTTGTAGCTTGTAGGGTTGTTTAGGGAGATGAATGTATGTCCAATGTAGTGATGCTAGGGTTTAGTTGGTTCTCTAAATGTACTACTGTCACTAGTTTATACTAAGACTGACATAACTCTAAGGAATCCTAGGTAGCTCAAAGTAAAAAATTAGAAGCATGTACTGAGTCTAGGGTAAAGCTAGGTAGAATTTGAAACCTTAGGGATAGTTGCACTATATGACAGAAGCAAATAGATCAGTCGTGGGGAGTTGATGAAACAGTAGGCTCATTAGGCGTGCGAAGTCAGAAGAAGCAAAATGAGAAGTTAGTTTTAAACTTAGAAGTGTGTCACAGGACAGCATTGCCATAGATAGGAACTTAGGAGAGTCAGCAAGTGGTTAAAGAAGTTAAAACAGCAGCCTAAGTAAGTCCTTAGATTGCTCGAGGACGAGCAAAACCTTAAGTTTGGGGGTGTGTTCTGTCTCCAAAAGTGACTATTTTAGGACTTATTTGTGTTAGGAAGTTGTACATTTGTAAGTGTTTTTGGTAGGATTTAGCTTGAACTTGTGCTTATATATGAGAATTAGAAGAATGAAGCTAAATTAGGACTTATATGCAAAAGGAAAGAAAAGGAATTAAAAACGAAGTTAAAGGAATGAAAATTGTGCATTGCGAAGGCATTGCGGAAACATTGCTAAAACCGCAATGTTTTAAGTGAAATCCGTAAGTTGTCTAACTATTTTCTGTTTTGTTCCGACCTTTCAGGGATTCATTCTTTCTCCTGCAGCCACGTAGTAGTACGACGTTGAGAATGGATGGTTCTCCTTGACCCAATCGCACCTGCAAAATACTATAAAAGGAGGTCAAAGTGGAAGGTTGAAACATACTCGAACAGCGTAGTCTTCCAGTTCCAACGCAGTCTTTCCCATTCTTTCTCTTCTCCGTCTGTTGGTTTGAGAGGTTCAGCTGTTGGAGTCGACAATCTGATAGGAAGGAGAGAAGATTCATCTTCTCTTCTGATTGGATTCATCCAAGCAAGGCTTGCCTTTCTCTCCCTTCAGCCGAGGCGTCTGCGACGAGGCGATCACGCTTGGCTTTACTGCTTTCTGCTTAGTTTTCCATTTCCATTACTGTTGTTGTTATTTCCCTTTCAGTTTGCTACTCTATTCCATTTCGTTGCTTTCTGTTTTACTTTAGTTATTCCAAGTCACCATTTGTTTAGTTCAAACGATTGGTTAATCAACGCACAATTCATCACTTCGCAAGTTCTCTATCTTCTCTGCCTACTGTTTTCCTCTTCTGTTTTGTCTTTAATATTCTTCTAAGCATGTCTTCTTCATCTACTTTTCCCATTCCATCTTCATCCATGAGTAACTAAGTCGCATAAGGGTATGCTAATGACGAATCTATAGGTAGAAACACGTGAATCAAGCATGTAGGATAGCTCTCGAATGCATTGAATGTATGTAAGCTTCATCCCAGGGGGAATTTCGATTGGCCATCCATTTTGTCCAAAGAACTCCTAACCTCTGGAAGGAGTAAGAGTTCAGAGTCATACACTCATGCTAGCCTCTCAAGGTAGCCAGAAAACGACCTAGGAATAGGCGTTTTCCTAGTACAAATCACAACTTACTGTTTTCACAAGATGCTTAAGACCTTACTTGGACATGAGTAAACTAAAGGATCTAATGCATGAAATCGGAAGATACATGAGAATGAGTTAGTTTGATGCATGATGAGTTGATCTAATACTTGAGAATCGAGTGAAAAAGCCTATAGAGGAGTCGTTAGTAGCCCTTGTTTCCCCACTTTACACACATTTTGCTGTTGGTAACATTGCGAAATAATTGCTGTTTCCGCAATTCCCTTAAGTTAAAATTTGCCTTAGTCATTTTTTCTCTTCGTTTGATTGTTCTCTTCTTTACATTCTAGTTTATTATCTACTTGCACTTGTTTATGCTTCCATCATTTACACATTCCTTAGTAATTAGGCAATTTAAAACCACATCTACTTCATTTAATCCACCCATTCTCACTTAACAAAACACTTCGTAAGTAACTAAGAATAAATCTCTGTGGGAAATCGAATGAAAAAATACTTATTACTTGATACAAGATCATGTATGCTTGCATGTTCTGAGTGCTCTATCCTTGCATATTTCTTTTAAACATTTGAGCACGCAACAGGGATGCAGGAAAGTACTTCTCTAAGAATATAGCCTCTTTATATCGTGCCAGATGGTAATGGAGCCTGACGGTAGATAATATAGCCAATCGTTGGCCTTGTCCTTCAACGTAATGGGAATGCCCTTAAGTTCAGTTGCTTCTCTGTTACACCCGGGGGCTTCATCCCCGCGCAAACGAAATGGAATTCCATTAAGTGCTTATTCGCATCGTCCCATGCGTTACCATGAAAAGAAGGTAATTGGTGAATTAAACCAGACTTCAACTCAAAATTACCTGCCACTATCGGGTATGTAATGCAAATGGGTTGTTGGTTTAGATCGGGTGCTGCCAGCTGTTTCAGTGTTCGCGGCGCTTCCTCCTGCACCATCTCTTCCACAACAAAAGGATCGAGTCCTTCTTCTTCGAGCAGTCTTCTTCCTTCACGTCCTTCTCTCTTTAATCTTCGTTCTTCTCCGTCGATCTCCAGTATAAACTGCAAACCACTAACCTCAGAAGAACAGGTCATACAACACCTGAAAACTAAAAGTAAACAAAATGAAATCAATTTTTTTTAAGACAATCAAACAAACAAAATCCAAACCAAACAGATTTTCATTAAGTTGCTCCCTGATAGCTCCAAAATAGAGCTATCTTTATGTCCCTAATATTGGCTAGAACCATGCTAAGTATTGATTAAAATGCCTTTTTGTAGGTGATTTCATGGTCGAGAGCTCGAGAAGTCTAAAGATACGTTTCGGGGCTTAAAGCGGCGTTTTAGAGCTTAATGGACGCGTCGGGAGTGAAAGCGCTTGAAGAATTGAAGAGATGGCAAAAATTGCCTTGAAAAGATAATTTTTGGCCATCAAAACCCGAGAGCATGCATGCATGGGCGGCAGCGTCGAGACGCTAGCCGAGCGTCTCGACGCCGTCCCGATTGCCTACCGAGGACGAGCGCTCCCCAGCGTCGAGACGCCGCCCGAGGGTCTCGACGCCGCCCCGACACCATCCGAAGATTGACGCACCCAGCGTCGAGCGCGCGCCCTCAACGCCCGCTCAACGCTGGCAGCGTCGAGACGCTGCCCGAGCATCTCAACGTTGGCAGCGTCTCGACGCCAGCCCGACGATTTTCCAGATAGACGCGCGACAGCGTCGAGACATTTGCCTAGCGTCTCGACGCTCCGACGATTAAAGGCGTGAAAACGCCAAATTTCGCCCAACTTTTCATTCCAACATAATCTATCTTCTTCTCCAAACTATGCTCTCGGGTCTACACCTTTCTACCACCATTTTTGAGCTTCTTCTTCCTCTTCTTGTATGCTACTAAGCTCTTCCATGGGGGGTTTGATTTATTCATCCTCCATGGAAGGCTAAACTAAGGTTAGTGTTTGATTTCTAGTTTGGGATTGTAATCAATTTGGATTAAGGGGAGATTTGCCCCAATTTTGTGTATGAATTAGATTGACTTCCTTATGCATCTTCTTCCCTGTTCTTCATCTGAATGGCTTGTGTAACTGATTAGGAGTGACGCCCGAGTCCTTATGCATGCTTTACCGTTAGAGATTAAGACGTATAATTGCCTTAATCGCTAGGTAACACAAATCTGAATATGGGTATTTAGTTTGATCCCAAGTGACAGTTGGGGGTAGAAATTAGATAACCTTCATTGGTGTCCTTGCGCTCTTGGTGATCGTTCTTCCCAAATTAGAATTCCAAATCGACACACTAATTTCGCGTCCAAATTAGATAGTCGTCGCAGTTATAGCTCGTTGCTATCAATCGGTCTTGGGAGAGCGTTGGCCGCCAATGTCCGATCGATATGCTTGATTAGCATGATTTATTGTGTTTAATTAACATCCATGAAGCATGTCTGAGTTAATTTATTAATTTGAGACGAGCTGCGCATTCGTTAAATTGTCTAAGCATTATACTTGTAAACCTATGATCCAAGAGGCTTGCTAAATTTATTCCCAATCGTCCCGAGTCGAAAACTCCGTTAGTTAAATTTTCCCATTGCATTGTTCCCTCTTAGTGAATTAAAAACCAACAAATTCCCTTTTTTTCATTTATTTTAATAGTTTGCGAATTTAATTGAGATTAAGTCTAATTAACTTAATTCCCTGTGGATCGACCCCGTTGCCGCTACTCTACTAATAGTTTAGTGAATCCGGGCAAATATAAATTCATTTTGGCGGGTCTCGACAACCCGATGATTGGCGATAGTTCAATAATATCGTTACCAAAATTGGCGCCGTTGCCGGGGAGTTAAGTGTAATTCGGCCTAATTTAAATTTGATTTGTAGACTTTTAGTTTTTACTTTAAAATTTTTGTTTATTCTTTTATTATTTGCAATTTTTGATCTGTTTGTTTAAGTGTGCTAGAAGTGCTTAATTTTTATTGAGGAAATGGAGATCGCCGATGAGGCTGGAGTTCCAAAAACACTCAAACAGTGGACATCGGTTGCTATGGGCCACCAACCCTCTTGTATTTCCTACCCGGAAATCTCAGGTGAGTTTGTACTTAAGTCAGGCTTTATTGATCATTTGCCTTCCTTTTGTGGTAAAACAGATGAAGATCCCTTTAAACACCTCAAAGAGTTTCAAATGACAAGTTCCGCGATGAAGCCAGGCGACATAACTGAAGATCAGCTCTACTTGAGAGCTTTTCCATTCACCTTGAAAGGTGAAGCTCGAGATTGGCTACATTACTTGCCATCGGGAACCATTTTCACTTGGGAGAAGTTACAGAGTCTATTCTTGGAAAGGTATTTCCCAGCTTCAAAAGCCAGAGCCGTGAAAAAAGATATCCACCATTTCAAGCAAGGAAAGGACGAGGCATTTCACAAATGTTGGAAGAGGTTCATTAAACTCTGTGAAAAATGCCCGAACCATCTGATAGCAGAAGCCGCGCTTATCGAATTCTTTTATGAAGGTTTGTTGCCGCATGACTGCCAGATGCTTGATGCATCGAGTGGAGGAGCCCTTTGGGAGAAAACACTTGCAGAAGCCCGACAGTTGATCTCCAACATGGCTGAGAACCGTCGCCAGTACGGAGGAAGAAACGAGCACGCTAAAATGTCTACCGACATAGAAGAGCTCAAAGAACAAGTGTCTCAGGTATTTGGTCTAATTCATACGATGCAAGAAAAATCATCTCAGGCTGTTTCTTCTATTTCAGGTCAAGCCCTTGAAGGCATGTTCAAGTCACTTATGGAATCTAGCAATGAGACCAATTCGCAGATGCTGTCTCTAAGAGATGGGTTAACTGAGGTGAAGGAAAGAATGAGCAAGATAGAATTCAAAGCGGAAAGCGTTAGCGCGATAAATCTCAGAAGTGGTAAAGAAGTGCCATCTCAAACCACTCCCGAGACTTCTAACAAAGATTCAGAGATATCTCCAGACAAGTTTTCTCAAACACCCTCTGAAACAATTGTAGCTTCTCCTTATATTTCTATGAAGTCTTACACTCCCGTTGCTCCTTTTCCGAGTAGGTTGGCGAGGCCACCTAAGGAGGTCGAAGACGCGGACGTTCTTGAGACGTTTAGAAAGGTTGGGATCAATATGCCGCTGCTTGATGCAATTCAGCAAATGCCAAGGTACGCTAAATTTCTTAAGGAGATGTGCACCATGAAGAGGAAGACCAAAAGTGCTGAGAGAGTCGTGGTAAGCAAGAATGTTTTTGCCCTGATAACCCAAGGTATTCCAAGCAAATGCCAGGACCCAGGTATGTTCCTCTTGCCATGTACTATAGGGGATAGGGAAATCGAGCACGCCATGCTAGACTTAGGAGCCTCAATTAATGTTATGCCATACTCAGTCTACAAAAGCGTCGATTTAGAAGGTATGCAGGAAACTAGTTTAATTATTCAGTTAGCTAATAGGTCTTCTATTCATCCTCTAGGGGTGATTGAGGATGTGTTGGTTAAAGTTAAGGATTTGATCTTCCCTTCTGATTTTTATGTGATAAATATGGAAGAAAACACATCCACTACTTCAGTTTTACTAGGTAGACCATTCATGCAAACCGCTAAGACAAAAATTAATGTGCATGATGGTACCTTATCTGTTGAGTATGAAGGGGATGTGTTCGAATTTAATGGATTTGATGCCATGAAACAACATGCTGATGTGCATTCTGTCTGTAAAATCGATCTTATAGATACTTTAGAATAAGAAGAATGCATGACTGTTGTTGATGGGGATGACCGACTCGTTTTTACTGAAATTGTTGGCGAGGTTGAAAGTAGTGTTCCCATATCGTCTGACTCATCTGAACAAACTACTTTTGGTTTAGAGACATGTGAAAAGCCAACTAAAATATTACCATCTCTTTTGCAGGCTCCCAAGTTGGAACTAAAGGAGTTGTCGGGTCATCTCAAGTACGTATACTTGGGTGAGGTGGAGACACTCCCGGTAATTATCTCCAAGGAGCTTACATCGGAGCAAGAAGGCGAGTTTGTTGAGGTCTTGAAAAAGAACAAAAGAGCCATAGGATGGACGTTGGCAGACTTGCACGGGTTGAGTCCAGTGCTGTGCATGCATGTTACGTCTCCAAAAGTGACCATTTTAGGACTTATTTATCTTAGAAAGATGTACACTCTTAGGTGTTTTTGATAGGATTTAGCTTGAACTTATGCTTATATGTGAGAATTAGAAGAAGGAAGCTAAATTAGGACTTGTATGCAAAAGGGAAAGAAAAGAAAGGAAAAACGAAGTTAAAAGAATGAAAACTGTGCATTGCGGAAGCATTGCGGAAACATTGCTAAAACCGCAATGTTTCAAGTGAAATCCGTAAGTTGGCTAACCTTTTTCTGTTGTGATCCGATATTTCAGGGATTTGTTCTTTCTCCTCCAACCACGTAGAAGTACGACGTTGAGAATGGATGGTACTCCTTGGCCCAATCGCACCTGCAGAATACTATAAAAGGAGGTCAAAGTGGAGGGTTGAAACATCATCCGAAAGGCGTAGACTTCTCAGTTCAACGCAGCGGTTCAGCTATTGGAGTCGACAATCTGATAGGAAGGGGATTCATCCAAGCAAGGCTCGCCTTTCTCTCTATTCAGCCGAGGCGTTCGCAATCGAGAAGACCACACACAGCTTACTGCTTTCTGTTTTCGTTTCCTGTTTTTAGTACCGATTGTTGTTATTTCTCTTCCAGTAGCTACTTTAATTCATTTCGTTGTTCTCTGTCTTTACTTTGGTAACTCTAAGTCTTCATTTGTTTCGTTCAAAGGATTGATTAATCAACGCACAATTCATCATTTCACAATCTCTTTATTCTTCTCTGCCGACTGTTTTTTCTTTCCAGTTTTGTCTTTAATCTTCTTCTAAGCATGTCTACTTCATCCACTCTTTCTATTCTGTCTGCATCCATGAGTAACTAAGTCACATAGGGGCATGCTAATGACAAGGCTATAGGCTAAAACACGTGAATCAAGCATGTAGGATAGCTCTCGAATGCATTGATTGTATGTAAGCTTCATCCCACGGGCAATTTCGATTGGCCATCCATTTTGTCCAAAGAACTCCTAACCTCTGGAAGGAGTAAGAGTTCAGAGTCATACACTCATGCTAGCCTCTCAAGGTAGCCAGAAAACGACCTAGGAATAGGCGTTTTCCTAGTACAAATCACAACTTACTGTTTTAACAAGATGCTTAAGACCTTACTTGGACATGAGTAAACTAAAGAATCTAATGCATGAAATAGGAAGATACATGAGAATGAGTTAGTTTGATGCATAGTGAGTTGATCTAATGCTTGAGAATCGTGTGAAAAAGCCAATAGAGGAGTCATTAGTATCCCTTGTTTCCACATTTTACACACTTTCGCTGTTAGTAACATTGCGGTATAATTGCTGTTCTCGCAATTCTTTTGGTTAAAAATTCTGTTTTAGTTATTTTCCTCTTCGTTTATTAATCTCTTCTCTTTACGTTTGAGTTTATCATTGACTTGCACTTGTTTATGTTGCTACCCTTTACTTATTCCTTAGTAATTAGGCAATTTAAAACCAAATCTACCCCATCAAGTCCACCCATTCTTGCTTAACAATACACTTTGCGAGTAACTAAGAATAAATCTCTGTGGGAAAACGAATGAAAAAATACTTACTACTTGCTACAAGATCATGTATGCTTGCATGTTCTGAGTGCTCTCTTATTGCATATTTCTTTTAAACATTGAGCACGCAACAAGTTTTTGGCGCCGCTGCCGGGGATTTAGTTTAGTGAAAACGAAGTTTGTTAAGTTAGAAACACAACGTTTAGCATCTATTGGAGCTGATCTAATTTCATTTCTTTGCAGGTACCATTGGGTTAGTTTATGAATGAGCCTTCAAGTAGCGATCTAGAGTTCAATCCTGAGCCTGAGAGATTACTTAGGGCCAGAAATAGAGCTAAGAAACGTCTCTTTAACCAACCCTCTCTCCCTCAAATAATTGCTGAAACCGCAGAGTCTCCGCAATTCTATCAAGAAGAAATGGACAGACCAGTCCCAAATCCGGTACCTACCACTCGCAATCCCATCGAAATAGCGAATGATAAGGATAGTGCCATTCTCTCCTACCTAGTACCTATGCCTGGGGAGCTAAACCCAAGCATAATCCGCCCTGAAATTACTGCCAACTCATTCGAGTTAAAGCCAGTAATTTTCCAAATGTTGTCCACTGTGGGACAATTCTTTGGAGTGGAAAATGAGGACCCCCACAACCATGTTAGAAACTTCCTAGGAGTTAATGATACCTTTATCATCCCTGGAGTTTCCCAAGAAGCCTTGAGGCTCTATCTTTTCCCTTACTCTTTAAGGGACAAAGCCAAAACATGGTTAAACTCATTACCTTCTGGATCAGTTCTCAATTGGACAGACCTGGCGGAGAAATTCCTAGTTAAATACTTTCCACCTGATAGGAATTCTACCTTTCGTGATGACATAATCAAGTTCAAACAAGCTGAAAATGAGTCTCTTCACGAAGCTTGGACAAGGTTCAAGGACCTTCTGCTTAAATGTCCACACCATGGCATTCCATGGTGTATCCAAATAGAGGTCTTCTTCAAAGGATGCAACCCCAGCACCAGGCAAGTGCTAAATTCATCTGCTGGTGGTTCCATGCTGTCCAAAAGTTATAACGAAGCCTATGAGATCTTGGAGAAGATCTCAGCATCTCACTGTAGGTGGTCAGATGATCCAATAGAGCCAAGTAGAGCTCAAAATAAGGACGCACTCAATGCCATGAGTAGCCAAATAAGCGCCCTGACCAACCTAGTTAAACAAATGGCTTAAGCCAATCTTCAAACTAGTGTCAACACCGCCACCGCCATGTCAATGGGCACACAACCAAGTCAAGGTGAGACACTTATCTGTAGATTCTGTGGGGAAGGGCACCTGCATGAATACTGCCCTGGGAATCCAGCCTCAGTCTGCTATGTTGGAAGCCAACAGCAGCCTAGGAACAACCCTTACTCTAACACTTACAATCCTGGTTGGAGGAACCACCCAAACCTTTCATGGGGTAGCCAACAGAATACTAACCAAGCTCCTAACCAGCCAAGACCGAGAGGAACACCTGGTTTCACTCCCCAAAATAACCAATCCATGTATCAAAAGCCATACAACCAACCAATAGGGTCTTCTGTAGAAAACTTACTTAAGGAGTACATTCCCAAGAATGATGCTACTCTACAAAGTCAGCAAGCTACCCTTAGGAGCTTAGAGAACCAAATAGGGCAACTAGCCAATGAACTCAAGAGTAGGCCCCAAGGTAGACTGCTTGCTGACACTGAGGTACCTAGAAGGGATGGTAAAGAACAAGTTCAAGCAATTGAACTTAGAAGTGGTAGACCATTGGTGAGCAACACTAGAGAAACACCAAAGAGAGTAGAGAATGAAGAGTCTAGTGCTCCACTGGATTCTCTGCCAAACCAAGGTCAACCACCAACAAGCACATCAAGGGCAAGGCTGGAGCCAATCATAGAAAAGATAGAAGAAATTCCAAGGCCTCCACCTATCTTGAGGCGACCTGAAGTGCCTGCATATGTGCCACCACCTCCATTTTCTCGAAGGCTAAAGAAAAAACAAGAACAGGAAGTGCACTTTAACAAATTTTTAGAAATTCTTAAACAAGTGCATGTGAATATTCCTTTTGTAGAAGTTCTACAGTCTATGCCTTCTTATGTTAAATTTCTAAAGGATATAATCACTAACAAGAAGATCATTGGTGAATTTGAAACAGTGAACCTCACTGAGGAGTGCAGTGCTATACTCCAGAACAAGCTACCAAAGAAGGAGAAGGATCCTGGTTCCTTCACCCTACCAGTGGAGTTAGGAGGCAAGCACGTGGGCAGAGCTCTTTGTGACCTGGGAGCCAGCATAAATCTCATGCCTCTATCACTATTCCCCCAGTTGGGAATAGGAGAAGCACGTCCTACCACTGTCACCTTACAGCTTGCAGTCAGATCCATAGCCTACCCTGAAGGTAAGATTGAGGATATTCTTGTAAAGGTTGACAAGTTTATTTTCCTTGCAGATTTCATCATCCTGGATTATGAAGCAGACAAGGAGGTCCCCATCCTATTAGGCAGACCATTTCTAGCCACAGGTAGGGCCTTGATTGATGTCCAGAAAGGTGAGCTCACCATGAGGGTTCATGATGAGGAGGTTAAGTTTAGTGTTTTTAAAGCCCTAAGGTACCCTTCTGACTCTGAATCTTGTGCGAGCATGGACATAGTAGATTCACTGATGGAAGAACCGCTTGAGCATGAATTGTCAACTAAGCATGCCAATGATTATGTGCAATTAGATTTAACTGACTTAAACATAGCTGAAATAATGGACATACCTGTAAATAATCCTCAGCATGTTTGTATGACTACTGATTTGACTGAAAGATCCATGAATCCGTTAAAACCATCCATTGAGCATCCACCTATCTTAGAATTAAAACCACTGCCTGAACATCTTAAGTATGCATATTTAGGAAGTAATGATACTCTGCCTGTTATTATTTCATCTAAATTGAGTGCTAAGCATGAAATTGAGCTGATCTTATTACTCAAGCAACATAGAAAGGCTATTGCATGGACAATTGCTGACATTAGAGGCATTAGCCCTTCTTACTGCATGCATAAGATAATATTGGAGGAAGAGCATACACCCCGAGTAGATCACCAACGTAGGTTGAACCCCTCTATCAAAGAGGTAGTTAAGAAAGAAATCATAAAGTGGTTAGACGCAGGTGTAATCTTCCCTATAGCTAGTGGTCAGTGGGTGAGTCCAATACAATGTGTACCTAAGAAGGGGGGGATGACTGTAGTAGTGAATGAGAGCAATGAACTGATTCCAACTAGAACTATTACAGGATGGAGAGTTTGCATGGACTATAGGAAATTAAATAAGGAAACAAAAAAAGACCACTTCCCTCTACCATTCATAGATCAGATGTTAGATAGGATAGTTGGTAGAGCTTACTACTGCTTCTTAAATGGTTATTCTGGATATAACCAAATCACCATAGACCCTGTGGACCAGGAGAAGACAACCTTCACCTGTCCCTTTGGAACATTTGCTTTTCGCAGAATGCCGTTTGGCTTGTGCAATGCACCAGCAACGTTCCAAAGGTGCATGTTGGCAATCTTCTCTGACTTAGATGAATCCATGATAGAGATATTTATGGATGACTTCTCAGTCTTTGGTGATTCATTCACAAACTGTTTAGAGAACTTAGGACAAGTCCTGGCTAGGTGTGAGGAGACCAACTTAGTACTTAATTGGGAGAAATGCCACTTCATGGTGGAAGAAGGGATAGTCCTAGGTCATAGAGTGTCTAGAGCAGGAGTAGAGGTCGATAGGGCCAAGATTGAAATAATAGAGAAGTTAGTGGAACCTCAGAATGTGAAAGCCATTAGAAGTTTCTTAGGACACGCAGGTTTCTATAGAAGGTTCATTAAGAACTTTTCTAAGATCTTCAAACCTTTGTGTGAGCTTCTAGAGCTGAATAAGCCATTCATCTTCTCTAGAGAATGTTTCCTAGCCTGGACAACCCTTAAGGAAGCATTAGTCAAAGCACCTATTATAGTGGGACCAAATTGGGACCTTCCATTTGAGATGTTATGTGATGCAAGTGACTATGCAGTAGGGGTTATGCTAGGACAAAAGATTGACAAGCTAACACACCCTGTATACTATGGTAGTAAGACACTTAATAAAGCACAATGTAATTACACAACCACTGAGAAGGAAATGCTAGCTGTAGTGTTTGCCTGCGAGAAGTTTAGGAATTACATTGTAGGCACTAGAACAATCGTGTATACAGATCACTCTGCACTAAAATACCTTATGAGGAAGGCTGATGCGAAGCCTAGGTTGATTAGGTGGGTATTGTTGCTGCAAGAGTTTGATCTGGACATTAGAGATAAGAAAGGGTGCGAAAATGTGCTTGCGGATCATCTTTCGAGATTGCAGCATAATTGCGGAAAAATTGCGGAAACCGCAATTTCTGATGCCTTTATCGATGAGCATGTCTTTGTATTAGCACATCGTGATAACGATGAGGAACCTTGGTTTGCTGATATTGCTAACTTCCTTGCATCGCAGGTACTACCAACTTTCAAGGGAGGCTAAGAGAAGAAGAGGTTCCTGCATGAGGCTAGGAAATTTATATGGGACGATCCTACACTCTACAAGACATGTGCAGATGGTTTGCTGAGGAAGTGTGTGTCAGCTGCTGAGGCGAAGTCTGTGCTGCAGCACTGCCATACAGCCCCCTATGGTGGACACTTTGGTGGCCAAAGGACAGCTGCAAAGGTGTTCCAGAGTGGCTACTTTTGGCCCACGATCTTCAAAGATGCCCACGAATACGCACACAGCTGTGATGAATGCCAGAGAACAGGTAACCTCAGTCGAAAGGATGAGATGCCTCTCACTTACATCTTAGAGTTGGAGCTCTTTGATGTGTGGGGCATTGACTTCATGGGACCATTTCCCCCATCATCAGGTAACCTTTACATACTTGTAGCTGTAGACTATGTGTCTAAATGGGTAGAGGCCATAGCATGTCCAAACAATGATGCCAAAACAGTCATTAAGTTCCTCAATAGGCATATCTTTACTAGGTTTGGTACACCTCGTGCTATAATTAGTGATGAAGGAACTCACTTCATTAATAAAGCTATGGAAAAAGTGTTGGCTAAATATAATGTTAAACATAGAGTAGCCACCCCTTATCCCCCACATTCGAATGGCCAAGCTGAAATATCAAATAGGGAGATTAAAAACATACTCGAAAAAGTGGTCAAACCCAATAGAAAAGATTGGTCGTTTAAACTCGAGGATGCACTTTGGGCATATAGGACTGCATATAAGACACCCCTAGGTATGTCTCCTTATAGACTTGTGTATGGCAAAGCATGTCACTTACCATTCGAATTGGAAATTAAAGCATTTTGGGCCTTGAAAGAACTGAATTATTGCGTGACCGATGCGGGAACATTGCGGTCTCTGCAATTACATGAGCTTGATGAGCTGAGACATATGTCTTATGAAAATGCTAAAATGTATAAGGAAAAGACTAAGATTTGGCATGATAGTAGACTTAGGATTAAGGACTTTAAGAAAGGCCAACTTGTCTTGTTATTTAACTCAAGGTTGAGATTATTTTCAGGCAAACTTAAGTCCAGATGGTCAGGTCCTTTTGTAATAACTAACGTGTTTGTTCATGGTGCAATCGAGATTAGGAACCTGCAGCAAGGGCAACCGTTCATGGTTAATGGTGCACGATTGAAGCATTATTATGAGGAAGGAGATGTGAAGACTCTCTCGGCCTTCCTCTTGGCTGAAACTTGAAAATAGAACCGAGAGAGGACGAGTGATCACTGTGCTCGTCCATGCGAGGCTATGCCTTAGTTTATTTTCTGCTATTTTTCCGGTTATTATTTGTGTATGTTTGTGTGTAATTTTTATTACGAATTTAATGTTGATTTTATTTCTTTTCATAGGGGATCAAAAGAGGGTATCAAGGAGATGAATCCAGAATTAAAAAATCAGGGAAGATATGGGGCCAAATCAAAGATTACGTTGAAGAAATATTGGCATTTGAAACGAAGAAATCTCCAACGACCATTTAATTGCAAAGGATTTGCTGAATCCGCAACAGAAATAGCCGTTGGGATTTCCATCATTACAAATAGCCGTTAGAATCGCCGTGGCCAGTACGCTTCCCTCTTTCACTGAACTTCAAGAAATCTCTCTCCCTCTTCCTCTGCAATTCCTCTTTCCAGATTCCTACGATTCCACCATGGTGCTAACAAGGGCTGAGAGATCTGCTTCCAAAAAGAAAGCCGCCGACGCTGAGATAGCTGCGAGAGAGGCACTCCTTGCCTTGGCAGATGCCGAAGCCGCGCGCACTGAATGACTTCCCCAGCTCCCTGTCCGCAGGAAGAAGTGGAAGGTGGTGACGGAGATCCCTGCTGGGCCATCTGAACCAGCAGGAACGCCCAAGAAGAGGAAGTGGAGTATGGCCGTTGACGATGCAGCGATCAAGAAAAAGGCTCCCTCTGTGGAGAGTCAAGAAAGTGGCCGCCCATCCTACGAGACGGCCAAACAAAGCCATTCGCCATCTCCACCAGCGCGAAGCCCTGAACCTTCTCCATCTCCACAGAGCTCTGAACAAACCCCACCGCCGTAGAGCCCTGAGGAATCACCAGTATCCCAGACGCCTGAGCCTGAAATTCCAAGCAAAGAACATCAAGAATCGGCGCAGGGCGATGATGCAGCTGAGGAAGAGGAAGTTTTCTCTCCTTTGAGGGAAGTCTGCCCCGATAGCCCAGCAAGGGGGGAAGATTCAATGGATGAGACGTTGGGGGATTGCCTCCAACAGATCACCACCAGGGCACGATTGAGAAAGAGAGCCACCAAGGTCATCAAGGCCAAACGGCCAAAGGCTTCGAAGAAGTCCAAGAAAAGGAAGGCCAGAGGTGAGCCATCAGCGGAGAAGGTTAGTAGTGAGCCCTCTCTGAAGAAGCTAAAGATTGAGGCTGCTGAATCAGCCAAAGCGAAAGATAAGGGGAAGGCCAAGCTGTACCCCGAAGATGAGCCTCAAACTGTGAGGTATGTGTCTTCTAATGCTGAGTCAAGAGGCACTGAATTGAGGAAACGGGACCTGCTCCATGAGAAGGGGTTCCTTGACGCGTTGGCAGACCTGCCGCAATTCTTGCGCGCAGGGATCACCAAACACGGTTGGGAAGAGCTGTGCAGACCGCCCATCCCTGCCTACTCCAGCATGGTGTACGACTTCTACGCCAACCTAATGAACCCTGAGGATGGCCTGTCTGTGGTCAGAGGGATCGAGGTGGATTTCTCAGCTAAGGCAATCAATGAAGCCTATGGCCTCAAGGGGCAGAAGCACACTGATTATGCAAGGATCATTGATGCGCCAACAGAGGCTGTCCTGGAGGAAGCGCTGAGGATCATCGGCCAACCTGAAGCAGCGTGGACGATTTCGCGCAATGGGAAGCACACTTTGATGAGTGCAACCCTGACGGCAAAGGCAACTGTATGGTTTTCTTTCGTGCGCAGAAGGCTGTCCCCAGTGACCCACGAGACCACCATCAACCAAGGAAGATCACTGCTGGTTTATGCGATCATGAGGGGCCTCACAATCAATGTTGGTGAGGTCATTGCAGCCTCAATCGCAGACTGTGCCAAAAAAGGTAAGGGTCCACTTTTCTTCCCCAACACAATCACTAAGCTTTGCTTACGTGCAGTTGTACCAATCGAGCGGATGGAAAGGCAGCTGGCCTACACGGGGCACCTGGAGCTGCCTACAGGCCTGAGTTAGACGGCCTGGCTGCTGCTCAGTCTCTATCGATGGCCTGCCTGATGGACCTGCAGAAGAAGATGGCTAAATGGGCTGAGTATGCTCAAGCGAGGGACAAGGATGTTGCTGACCAGTTGGGTTGCATCTTTCCTGAGTTTCCCACGGACTTGCTGACGCCATGGGCACCTCCACGTGCAAGGAGGGATGATGATGAGGACATCTGAGTGCTAGGCTGATTAGCATTCGAAGGGAGTATTTCTGTTCCCTACATCAACCGAAAGAAAAAAAAATCAAACTGCTTTTTCGTAAACTGTGTGAATTCTGCTGTTTTGAGTTAATATTTAGTCTGTCTTTAGTTCTTTATTTTTGTTGCTTAGAATAGTTTAATATAGTTAGATGGTATCTGAATAAGTAGGTTGTTTTAGTCTCCTTTTTTGTATAGCTGGAATGACTGGAAAGAGCATGCATAGGGGCCTTGATCACTGATATATCTGTCCTGATTCCATTGCGAAATTATTGCGAAATCCGCAATTTTTGTTAGTAATTGCATGTTTTTTAATAACTGATTAGCTAGGCTGATTCTGATTTAATTTTGTTCTTTTGCTGCTGTCTTGACTACCTTATATAGCCTATCTATAAGCATGCTGGATGAGTGTCTTAAGGCACCTTTGATAGTTTAAATTAGTCTCTTAAAATGCTCAGCATGCGTAGCTTTAAGTCCTTCCTTACTGTTTTTTTTTAAATTTCTGCTGTTGAAATGCTGTCTATCCCTAGGGCTTTTAGATTCTCTTTGTTTTGCCCTAGACTAGATGCTTCTAGGACAAGTTTTGGGGTGTGCCACCTCAGACACTCATTGGGGACAATGAGTAGTTTAAGTTTGGGGGAGGCCACCCTAGGCCTAGGAACATTCCTCTCTCCCTTTAAGCATAAGCATTCTTCTTCTCCTTTATAAAAATGATGAACTGAAAAAAAAAAATGAAAAATAAAATAAAGAGGGGTGTCTCTCTTAAAGTTGCTGAGTAATCAGTGCCAAGTGTGTAACCCACAAGTGGCATTGCATCAAAAGGCAACCAAAGGAAAGGCTCCACCTAAGTAAGAAAGAAAAAAAAAAGAAGAAATAGGGAAGAAGAATGTATACCTAGGAGTTGCAACTTTGTGGCTTGGGTGTCCTGAATAAAAATGAACTATGATCCTCAATTAGCTAAGCACAAAGTTGTAGCTTGTAGGGTTGTTTAGGGAGATGAATGTATGTCCAATGTAGTGATGCCAGGGTTTAGGTTGTTCTCTAAAAGTACTACTGTCACTGTTTAATACTAAGACTGACATGACTCTAAGGAATCCTAGGGAGCTCAAAAGTAAAAATTAGAAGCATGTACTGAGTCTGGGGTAAAGCTAGGTAGAATTTGAAACCTTAGGGATAGTTGCACGATATGACAGAAGCAAGTAGATCAGTCGTAGGGAGTTAATGAGACAAGAGGAGCATTAGGCATGCGAAGTCAGAAGAAGCAAAGTAAGAGGGTAGTTGTAAACTTAGAAGTGTGTCACAGGACAGCACTGCCATAGGTAGGAGTTTAGGGGAGTCAGCAAGTGGTTAGAGAGGATAAAACAGCAGCCTAAGTAAGTCCTTAGATTGCTCGAGGACGAGCAAAACCTTAAGTTTGGGGGTGTGTTACGTCTCCAAAAGTGACCATTTTAGGACTTATTTATCTTAGAAAGATGTACACTCTTAGGTGTTTTTGATAGGATTTAGCTTGAACTTATGCTTATATGTGAGAATTAGAAGAAGGAAGCTAAATTAGGACTTGTATGCAAAAGGGACAGAAAAGAAAGGAAAAACGAAGTTAAAAGAATGAAAACTGTGCATTGCGGAAGCATTACGGAAACATTGCTAAAACCGCAATGTTTCAAGTGAAATCCGTAAGTTGGCTAACCTTTTTCTGTTGTGATCCGATATTTCAGGGATTTGTTCTTTCTCCTCCAACCACGTAGAAGTACGACGTTGAGAATGGATGGTTCTCCTAGGCCCAATCGCACCTGCAGAATACTATAAAAGGAGGTCAAAGTGGAGGGTTGAAACATCATCCGAAAGGCGTAGACTTCTCAGTTCAACGCAGTTTCTTCTCCATTCTTTCTTTTCTCCGTCTGTTGGTTTGAGAGGTTCAGCTATTGGAGTCGACAATCTGATAGGAAGGAGAGAAGATTTCATCTTCTCTCCTGATTGGATTCATCCAAGCAAGGCTCGCCTTTCGCTCTATTCAGCCGAGGCGTTCGCAATCGAGAAGACCACGCACAGCTTACTGCTTTCTGTTTTCGTTTCCTGTTTTTAGTACCGATTGTTGTTATTTCTCTTCCAGTAGCTACTTTAATTCATTTCGTTGTTCTCTGTCTTTACTTTGGTAACTCTAAGTCTTCATTCGTTTCGTTCAAACGATTGATTAATCAACGCACAATTCATCATTTCACAATCTCTTTATTCTTCTCTGCCGACTGTTTTTTCTTTCCTGTTTTGTCTTTAATCTTCTTCTAAGCATGTCTACTTCATCCACTCTTTCTATTCTGTCTGCATCCATGAGTAACTAGGTCACATAGGGGCATGCTAATGACAAGGCTATAGGCTAAAACACGTGAATCAAGCATGTAGGATAGCTCTCGAATGCATTGATTGTATGTAAGCTTCATCCCACGGGTAATTTCGATTGGCCATCCATTTTGTCCAAAGAACTCCTAACCTCTGGAAGGAGTTGAAAGAGTTTCGGCATGCATAGCGGAAGCATCATTGGATCTAAGTACTCTTATTTTGTTAATTTAAAAAGAAAAAGCATGTAATTTGAAAATCAAAGACAATAATTTAGAAGTTACCTTTGAAGTTCAAATTCTTCTTGATTCCAAACTCGATCTTCGAACGTAACGGTCACGAACCACCACGAGAGTCTTCCCGACTATTCTCCGGCCTTAGAACGGCATTGTGGGATCCTTTGAGTGACTAATTTAAAAGAGAATTGAAGATGAAATTGGAGAGAAAAGTAGAGAAATTGTCTTTACAATTTCTCAAAGTTTATCAAAATTCCAAGAAGAAGTCAATCTAATTAACCCTTTGTATATATAGAAGACTACATGCAAAAACATGCAAAATTGAGTTAACAATAGGATGCCATGTAGAATCCACTCAATTTAGTGGGATTAGTGGCTTGATGTGGGATGAACACTTAGCAAAAAAGTTTGACTCATAAAACCACCAACAAATGGTTTTTCCCACTAACTCAAGAATTGGATTTTTCCACTAACTTAAGAATTGGATTTTTCCACTCACTTTAGTCATCAAAATGACTCTTGACTTTCAAGGTTTAGTGGAGTCAACATTTGACTTTTGACTTTCAAAGTTGTAGTCAATTATCTTAAAATTGACTTTTGACTAGCTTTGATCAAATTAATTCAATTTAAAAATTAATTCAAATAATTAATTTTAAATCAAATTAAATTAATATTAAATAATTAATTAAACAATTTAATTAATTCAAATTTAATATCCAATAAATCCAACACTAATCCCGATCATTCCCGATATACATGATTATGAATCCATATTCATATTTTCGATAATTAAATCTTATTTAAATATCACCATCTCTCTCTATTGTTCAATTCGCAATTGAACGTTATGTCGTTAAATATATCACATATATTTAACGTTAATTCCCTAATTCGAATTCGAACACTTCGAATTCACTCGTCACACTGTTCTAAGGTTTAGTCCGATATGAGCTAGCAGGGGGACCTCATGCACCTACAGATCATGAGCTCCAACGATCCGAGATTAACTGATTAAACTCTTTAACCTAGTTAATCAACATTCGTTAACTACCAGGACATTCCACTATAGCCTAGTAGTTGCATTCTCCTCACTGTAGATATATTTATGTCCACTCGATATAACCATGATTAGTAAGTTGACCCTTCACAGGTTGTTCGTAATTTACGGTCGGGTCAAATATCTGTTTTACCCCCGTAATTACATCTTGCTCCTTAAGTCCCACTGATCCTCTAATGAACAATTGGTTTGTGATCCAATCACTAAACCGATTGGTATGTGATCTAATCACTATACCGAGTCCCTCTCGGGCCAATGAGAAGGTGGGGCCCCTTGTTCAAGACCTGGAGTCAGCACTTAAGGGAACAACCTATCTACTATCCCTAGAGACGGGTAGGAGTGAATTCCATCTTGCACCCTATGTCCCCAACTATCTATTCGGTCTTACCCCTGAAATGGGAGGCTTATTGAGTCGGCGCTGTTGAGCCACCCTCACCCATGCAGATCTAAGGATAATCCCGAATAAACAGGAGTTCATAGTTAGCTCAGGATTAAGGTCAAGTTACCTAGGTCATCGTTTTGAAATAGTCAGTCTTTAAAACAGTAAACAGCATTATAAAGCAAGAGTGACTTATTTCGCGGTCTGGTCTAATGAAAACTCTTTGCATAGGACGCCCCCATTCACATGTCTCCATATGAACGATTCAGGATCACATCGTTTGTACTAAATACAAAATGGGCCGCATCCAATAGTGTCCCCGGGATAAGGTATCCAGCCTTATCCGTATACTATAGACCGTTTTGACTATTTACTCGAACTTGATCCACTTTTATGTCTCCACATAAAGTTCAAGTACTCATGTTATAGACATGGATCTTAGTTTATTGGATTTAGGGTTTTCTAAAATGAAATAAGCAATTCACATATTCAATAATAACTTTATTGAATAAACCTCAATAACACTTTATTAGTAATAAAATATGTTTATCGTTTACAAACCACGAGTTTTAGGACATAAAACCCAACAAACTCCCACTTGGACTAAAACTCAAGTGGTAATAAATATATATCCATATATATACATAATGTTGAGTTTTTAAAAATGAGAAATAAATACAATAAACTAGGGCATCACATACCCATAGTTTTCTCCCACTTGCCCTAGATTATACATCCTGTAGTCCTAGTCTCACTAGGTGACCTGTTACGTCTCCAAAAGTGACCCTTTTAGGACTTAATTAGCTTAGAAAGATGTTCACTCTTAGGTGTTTTTGATAGCATTTAGCCTAAACCTATGCTTAAATATGAGAATTAGAAGAAGGTAGCTAAATTAGGACTTATGTACAATAGGAAAGAAAAGGGTTGAAAACCGAAGGAAAAGAATGAAAACACTGCATTGAGACAGCATTGCGAAAACATTGCGGACACCGCAATGTTTCAAGTGAAAACCGTAAGTTGACTGATCTTTTTCTGTTAATTTCCGTTATTTCAGGGATTCGTTCTTTCTCCTCCATCCATTCTGAAGTACGACGTTGAAGATTGATGGTTCTCCTTGGCCCACATGCACCTGCATATTACTATAAATAGGGGTCAAAGTCGAGGGTTCAAGCATCATCCGAAAGCGTAGAAGTCTTCTCGCAGTCCAACTTTTCTCCTGTTTTCCTTTGCCGTCTGCTGGTTTGCGAAGCTCAGCTGTTGGAATCGATAATCTGATAGGAAGGAGAGGAGATTCTTCTTCTCTCCCGATTGGATTCATCCAAGCAAGGCTGACCTTTCTCATCCTTCATTCGAGGCGTTTGCGACGAGACATTCAAGCTTGTTTTACTGCTTTCTGCTCTTCATTTCCATTTTCCAGCTTTGTCTTGTTGTTGTTTCTTTTCTAGTAGCTAGATTAGACTATTTCGTTGTGT
Organism: Herpetospermum pedunculosum; assembly: GCA_028017165.1. Taxonomy (NCBI): domain Eukaryota; kingdom Viridiplantae; phylum Streptophyta; class Magnoliopsida; order Cucurbitales; family Cucurbitaceae; genus Herpetospermum; species Herpetospermum pedunculosum. Next base: position 19,316,801 of record CM051527.1, on the reverse strand, counting down.
TCTGTCTTACTGTGATTTACTTTAAAGCTTTCATTTGTTGAGTCAAACAATCAAGTAATCAAATCTCAATTCTTCATTTCATAGTTTCTTGCCTTTACATTCTACTGCTTTCCCTTACTGTTTTGTCTTTAAATTCCTTCTAAGCATGTCTACTTCTTTTCTTACTTCTGTTCTGTTTACATCCATGAGTAGCTAAATCACTTAGGGGCATGCTAATGACAACACTTTAGGCTAAAAAACGTGAACCAAGCATGTAGGATAGCTCTCGAAGCATTGATTGTATGTAAGCTTCATCCCACGGGCAATTTCGATTGGCCATCCATTTTGTCCAAAGAACTCCTAACCTCTGGAAGGAGTAAGAGTTCAGAGTCATACTATCATGCTAGCCTTTCAAGGTAACCAGGAAACGACCTAGGAATAGGCGTTTCCCTAGTACAAACCATATTTTTCTGCCTTAACAAGATGCTTAAGACCTTACTTGGACATGAGTAAACTAAAGAATCTAATGCATGAAATCGGAAGATACATGAGAATGAGATAGTTTGATGCATAGAGAGTTGATCCAATGCTTGAGAATCGTGAGAAAAAGCCTATAGGATAGTCGTTAGTAGCCCTTAATTCATCACTTTACACACTTTCGCTGTTATTTAAATTGCGGTGGAATTGCTGTTTCCGCAATTCTGCTAAGTTACAATTCTGTCTAGCTGTTTTTGTCTTCATTTATTAATCTCGTCTCTTCTCATTTGAGTTTAGCTTTGACTTGCACTTGTTTATGTTGCTACCCTCTTCGTATTCAGTAGGAAATAGACAATTAAAAACCAATTCTACCCCATCAAATCCACCCCTTCTTTCTTAACTTTACACTTCATGAATAGCTTATAATAAATCTCTGTGGGAAAACGATTGAAATATACTTACTACTTGCTATAAGACCATTTATGCTTGCATGTTCTGAGTGCTCTCTCTACCTTATTGCTTATTTATTTTAACACATTGAGCACGCAACAAGTTTTTGGCGCCGCTGCCGGGGATTTATTTAAGTGAAAACGAAGTTTGTTAAGTTTGAAATACCAAGTTTATTGCCTATTGAAGCTGATCTGTTCATTTCTTTTGCAGGTACTATTGGGTTAGTTTATGAGTGAGCCTTCAATTAGTGATCTAGAGTTCAATCCTGAGCCTGAGAGATTACATAGGGCCAGAAATAGAGTCAGGAAACGTCTCTTTAACCAACCCTCTATACCTCAAGTAATTGCGGGAACCGCAATTCCTCCGCCATTGTCTCAAGAAGAAATGGAAGAGATAGTTCCAAATCAGGTACCTGTCATTCGCAATCCCATCGAAATAGCGAATGACAAGAATAGTGCCATCCTCTCATATTTAGTACCTATGCCTGGGGAGCTGAACCCCAGCATAATCCGTCCTGAAATCACTGCCCACTCATTCGAGATAAAGCCAGTGATGTTCCAAATGTTGTCCACTGTGGGACAATTCTTTGGAGTGGAAAATGAGGACCCCCACAACCATCTTAGGAACTTCTTAGGAGTCAGTGATACCTTCATCATCCCTGGAGTTTCCCAAGAAGCTTTGAGGCTATACTTGTTCCCTTACTCTTTGAGGGACAAAGCCAAAACATGGTTGAACTCATTACCTTCTGGATCTGTCCGCAACTGGACAGACTTAGCAGAAAAATTCCTAGTCAAATACTTCCCACCTGATAGGAATTCTACCTTTCGTGATGACATAGTCAAATTCAAGCAAGCTGATAATGAGTCTCTTCACGAAGCTTGGACAAGGTTCAAAGATCTACTTCTTAAATGTCCACACCATGGCATCCCATGGTGTATCCAAATAGAGGTCTTTTTCAAAGGATGCAATCCCAGCACTCGACAAGTCTTAAATTCATCCGCTGGAGGTTCCATGTTGTCCAAGAGTTACAACGAGGCCTATGAGATCTTGGAGAAGATCTCAGCATCTCACTGTAGGTGGTCAGATGATCCAGTTGAGCCAACTAGAGCTCAAGACAAGGATGCTCTAAGTGCAATGAGCAGCCAAATAAATGCCCTGACCAACCTAGTTAAGCAAATGGCTCAAGCCAATCTCCAAACAAGTGTCAACACCGCCACAGCCATGTCAATGGGCACCCAACCAAGTCAAGGTGAGACACTTGTATGTGGATTCTGTGGGGAAGGGCACCTGTATGAATACTGCCCTGGGAATCCATCCTCAGTCTGCTATATTGGAAGCCAACAGCAGCCTAGGAACAACCCCTATTCCAATACTTACAACCCTGGTTGGAGGAACCACCCAAACCTGTCATGGGGTGGCCAACAAAATGCTAACCAAAATCCTAACCAACCAAGACCGAGTGGAACATCTGGTTTCACTCCTCAACATAACCAATCAATGTATCAAAAACCATACAACCAACCGGTAGGATCTTCTGTAGAAAACTTACTCAAGGAATACATAGCCAAGAATGATGCCACATTACAGAGTCAGCAAGCCACTCTTAAAAGCCTAGAGAACCAAATAGGCCAGTTAGCCAATGAACTCAAGAGTAGGCCCCAAGGTAGGCTTCCTGCTGACACTGAAGTGCCAAGGAGAGATGGTAAAGAAAAAGTTCAAGCAATTGAACTTAGAAGTGGTAGACAATTGGTGAGCAACACTAAAGACACACCAAAGAGAGTAGAGAACACTGAGTCTAGTGCTCCACTGGAGTCTCTGCCAAACCAAGGTCCACCACCAACTAGCACATTAGGAGCCAGGCTAGAGCCAATTATTGAGGAGATAGAAGAAATTCCAAGACCTCCACCTATCCTAAGGCGACCTGAAGTGCCTGCATATGTGCCACCACCTCCATATCCTCGAAGGCTTAAGAAGAAGCAGGAACAGGAAGTGCATTTTAATAAATTCTTTGAAATTCTTAAGCAAGTGCATGTCAACATTCCTTTTGTAGAAGTTTTACAGTCTATGCCTTCCTATGTAAAGTTTTTGAAAGATATTATTACTAACAAAAAAATAATTGGTGAGTTTGAAACAGTAAATCTCACTGAGGAGTGCAGTGCCATCCTCCAGAACAAGTTGCCCAAGAAGGAGAAGGATCCTGGTTCCTTCACTTTACCTGTAGAACTTGGAGGCAAGCACGTGGGCAGAGCGCTTTGTGACCTGGGCGCCAGCATAAACCTCATGCCCCTATCACTATTCCGCCAGTTGGGAATAGGAGAAGCACGTTGTTGCGTGCTCAATGTGTAAAGATAAATATGCAAAAGGGTAGAGAGAGCACTTAGAACATGCAAGCATACATGGTCTCACAGCAAGTAGTAAGTATATTTCATTCGTTTTTTCCACAGAGACTCATTTTTAGCTATTCGCGAAGTGTATTTGTTAAGAAAGATGGGGTGGATTTGATGGGGTAAAATTGGTTTTTAATTATCTAAGTTTTGCTGAATGTGTAAAGGAATATAACATAAACAAATGCAAGTTGAAATTAGACTCAAAAGACAAGAGATGGAATTAATAAACGAAGAAGAAAACAGCTAAACAGAATGATAAAACAACAGAATTGCGAGGACCGCAATGTTACCGCAATTAAATAACAGCGAAAGTGTGTAAATGGGTGAATTAAGGGCTACTAATGACTATCCTATAGGCATTTTATTACGATTCTCAAGCCTTGGATCAACTATCTATACATCAAACTCACTCCATCTCAAGTATCGTCCGATTCCATGCATTAGAGTCTTAAGTTTACTCGACTTCAAAGTAAGGTCTTAAGCATCTTGTTAAAACAGGAGTGTTTAGTTTGTACTTGGGAAACGCCTATTCCTACGCCGTTTCCTGATTACCATGAAAGGCTAGCATGATTATATGACTCTGAACTCTTACTCCTTCCAGAGGTTAGGAGTTCTTTGGACAAAATGGATGGCCAATCGAAATTGCCCGTAGAATGAAGCTTACATACAATCAATGATTCGAGAGCTATCCTACATACTTGATGCACGTTTTTTTAGCCTATAGTTCTGTCATTAGCATGCCCCTAAGTGACTTAGCTACTCATGGAAATATAGAGAATGGAAATGTAAGATAAAACAGACATGCTTAGAAGGGAAATGTGCTTAGAACAGCAAGACAAAACCGTAGCAGCAGAAAGTGGAAACTGTGAAATGCAGAAATGTACTTTGATTACTATGAATGTTTGAACGACAAAGGGAAACTTAGAAGCAGAAATTCAGAGACAGACAACAACGAACTGCAGTAACTAAAACACTAAGCTAAGAACAACAATGATCAAAACTGGAAATAAGAAGAAGAACGACAGAAAACAGTAAAAGGGTGCTGAAAAGCTTCGTTGCAGTCGCCTCGAATGAAGGGGATGAAAGGTCAGCCTTGCTTGGATGAATCCAATCGAGAGAGAAGAAGAATCTTCTCTCCTTCCTATCAGATTATCGATTCCAACAGCTGAGACTCTCACTCCAACAGACGGCAAAGGAAAACAGAGAGAAATGATGGACTGCGAGAGGACTCCTGCGCTTCGGATGATGATCAAACCTCCGACTTTGGCCCCCTTTTATAGTAGTTTGCAGGTGCGTTTGGGCCAAGGAGAACCATCAATCTTCAACGTCATATATCAGAATGGATGGAGGAGAAAGAATGAATCCCTGAAATTACGGAAATTAACAGAAAAGGATCAGTCAACTTACGGTTTTCACTTGAATAATTGCGGCCTCAGCAATGTTTTCGCAATGCTGTCGCAATGCAGTGTTTTTCATTCTTTTCCTTCGGTTTTCAACCCTTTTCTTTCCTATTGTAAAAAGGTCCTAATTTAGCTACCTTCTTCTCATTCTCATATTTAAGCATAGGTCTAGGCTAAATGCTATCAAAAACACCTAAAAGTGCACATCTTCTTAAGCTAAATGGGTCCTAAATAAGTCACTTTCAGAGACTTAACACACCCCCAAACTTAAGGTTTTGCTTGTCCTCAAGCATAATAAGGACTTACCTAGGCTGCTGTTTCACCTTCTTTAACCACCTACTGACTCCCTTATATCCCTACCTATAGCATTGCTGTCCTGTGACACACTCCTCAGTTTAAAACTACCCTCTTATCTAGCTTCTTCTGAACTTGCCTGCCTAACACTTATCTGTTTTCATTAACTCCCTACAACTGATCTATTTGCTTTTGTCATATCATGCCACTATCCCTAAGGTTTCAAATTCTGCCTAGCTTTACCTCAGACTCAGTACATGCTTCTAGCTTTATTTTTAATGTGTCTAGGATTCCTTAGAGTCATGCCAGTCTTAGTATTAACGGTGACAGTAGTACTTTTAAAGAACAACCTAAACCCTGACATCACTACATTGGATAAACACTCATCTCCCTAAACAACCCTACAAGTTACAACTTTGCACTTAGCTAATTGAGGATCAGAGTTCTTTTTAAATAGGACATCTAAGCCACAAAGTTGTAACTCCTAGGTATACATTCTTCTTCCCTATTCCTTTCCCTTTTTCTTACTTAGGTGGAGCCTCTCCTTTGGTTGCCTTTTGATGCAACGCCACTTGTGGGTTACACACTTGGCACTGATTACTCAGCAACCTAAGAGAAACTCCCCCCCTTTATTCTTTTTTCATTTTTTTTTTTCAGTTCATCATTTTTTGTAAAGGAGAAGAAGAATGCTTATGTTTCTAAGGGAGAGAGGAATGTTCCTAGGCCTAGGGTGGCCTCCCCCAAACTTCAACTACTCATTGTCCCCAATGAGTGTCGGAGGTGGCACACCCCCAAACTTGTCCTAGAAGCATCTAGTCTAAGGTAAAACAAAGAGAAACTAAAGCCCTAGGCATAGACAAAACATTCGAATAGCAAATATCATAGCAGCAGAAAACTAAAAAAAACAGGCAGATAAGGACTGACAGCTATGCATACTGAGCTATTTAGAGGTTAAATTAAACTATCAAAGGGTGTCCTATGACACTCATCCAGCATGCATTTAGCTAAGCTATATAAGGTAGGCATGTTAGCAGCAAAAAATAGAATTTAAACAGATCACAGCCTAGCTAAACAGACAGTCCAAAACATGCTTTCAGTCATAAAAATTGCGGGTACCGCAATTATTTCGCAATTAGATCCGGGCAGATATAACATTGATTAAGGCCCCTAAGCATGCTTTTTCCAGTAACTCAAGCATCCTAAAAATAAAACTAAACTATCCTACCTAGTCAGCTAACATCAGACTATACTAAGCAAAAGAAAAAACATAAAACTAAACATCAAAAACAGATCAAAAATTGAACAAAAAACAGCATAATTCACATTGTCTATCAGAAAGCAGAAAATTGTTTTTGTTTCTAAGGGAACAGCAATACTCTCTTCAGTGCACTTCAAACCAGCACTCAATTCTCGTCATCCTCATCCGGTTGTCTTGGTCTTGGTGGCACCCATGGAGTTAGGAGATTGGTAGGGAAGTCAGGGAACACCCCAGCTGGTCTGCAACTTCCTTGTCCCTCGCCTGCGCATAAGTGGCCCATTGAGCCATTCTTCTCTGCATATCCATCAAGCAGGTCATGGATAGGTGGTGGGCGAAATTTTGAATATCCGCTTAATCTCAAGCTGTCGAGGCTTGCCAAAATACGATTTATAATGCCTATTGCCAAGGCTTTGCAGCCAGCGGTAACAGGGTCGATCCAAGGAATAGGAGAATTGAATTTACTAGTGGAATTAGGATTTAATTGATTAATTGGTAACGGGGGGGGGTTTTAATCATGCAAAGGTGAAATAAAGAGAAAGCAACTAAGGAAAAATAATACGTAGAGAGCACGTGAACGGTTTGGGGAGTCTCGGGGTCAATTGTTAGACAACATTCAGCTTATCATTTAATTCTAATGACATGGAATACAGTTTATTTAGCACGCGGACGACTACCAGAGAAGCCCCAAAGTAGCCGACTCCATGGATTTTAATTAGACCACACAGTTCTAATTACACGTTGTCTAAGCTCACATTAAGATGATCGGTCCTAAGATGAATTTAGACAGTCACTAGCTAACCGCGACGAACATTCGAGCGTGAATTCTAAATGCTAGTAGGTTGCCCGCAAACGCTGTATGCAACCAACATTTATCCTACCCGACCCGATACTTCGATTTAGTTCTATTTATCTGTGTTACTTAGTCGAGCAGTGAGAGGCACGGCATCGCTACTCTTTAACATACACATCATGCGAAACTACCCGAGTGTCAATCAACATAATCTAGCATGAGTGTTGGATTAAGCAAGATAAACAGATGCTAATAAATCAGATTCCAACATGCAAAATTATACTCAGATTATCAAAGCCATAAATGTCTAACAAAATTCCCCTAAACAAAGTCCCAAACCGTCACTCTTACCTTAGCCGCTCATGGCGCGGATCGTCAATCCCGCTCCACCAACGACCATGGAAGAGTTCATCTACCTATTACAAATGGAGAGTGGAGCTCTCAAACATGCCAACAATGGCGGAGCTCCACGAAATATAGAGAGAAAACGGAGAAGAAGGAGACAAAAATCGTCCAAATCCGTTGAGAGATGAAGAAGATGAAGGTTCAAGAAGATGTGAAAAATGTGCAGAAAAATCGTCCTTTAGCTACTGCCTTCGTCGTAGCGTCGAGACGCTAGGCCAGCGTCTCGACGCTGTGCCCTAAGTAATCCGCGCGCGCGCGCGCTGGCGTCGCGACGCAAGGCCAGCGTCGCGACGCTGCCCCGATGAATTTCCTGCGCGCGCCTCCTCCGGAGCGTCTCGACGCCAAGCAGGGTCTCGACGCCAGGGCAGCGTCGAGCTAGCGTCTCGACGCTATCACTCGACGCTTGCTCTCGGGTTTTTCCAGCGTCGAGCCAGCGTCTCGACGCTATAGCTCGACGCTGGCTCTCGGGTTTGGGGCTGATGCTTTGCCTCTCCAAGGCTGTTTTGGCCCGTTTCTTCACGGAACAAATTCCCCTCTTCCCGATGCAATCCCGGGGCGCTAAAACTCTGCTTTAAGCGCTCGAACATGCCCAATGGACGCACGAGCTCTTTGCCGCTTTTCTCCTACAAAAGAGATACATTTAATCAATTGAAAGCGGACTTTAGCTATGATTAGGACGTATTTAATAGCTCCAAAATGGAGTTATCAATAGGGACTGTTCAGCAGCCAGCCTATCCAGTTCAAACTCCATATTCCCCTTTCTTCTCAGCCGCAGGTTAGCAGGCAGCTCCAAATGGCCTGTGTAAGCCATCTGCTGCTCCAGGCGCTCGGTGGGGACTCCTGCAAGCAAACATAGCTTGGTTATGGTATTAGGGAAAAACAGTGGTCCCTTACCTTTCTTCGCGCACTCAGCAATAGCAGCAGAGATGACTTCTCCCACGTTAATCGTGAGACCCCTCATTATCGCATACACCAGCAGCGATCGGCTCTGGTTTATTGTAGTCTCGTGAGTCACCGGGGACAATCTCCTTCGCACGAATGAAAACCAAACAGCCGCCTTGGCCGTGAGGTTGGCACTCATGAGAGTGTGCCTCAGTAGGCTTCAGGGCTGAGCACATTGGCGTAGAAATCATACACCATGCTCGTGTATGCTGGATTAGGCGGTCTGCAGAACTCCTCCCAGCCGTGGTTGATCACCCCTGCGCGCAAGAACTGCGGCAGGTCAGCAGGTCGGTCGAGGAAGCCTTTCTCGTGCAGCAGCTCCCTCTTCCGTAACTCAGCACCCCTGGATTCAGCATCAGATGAGACATACCTCACTGACTGAGGCTCGTCTTCAGGGTAGAGCTTGGCCTTCCCCTTATCTGCTGGCTTGGCTGACTCGGCAGCCTCAACCTTGAGCCTTTTGAGTGATGGCTCCGTGCTTTCTTTGTCTGCTGAAGGCACTCTCTTGGCCTTCTTCTTCTTCAGCTTCTTGGATCTCTTGGCCTTGACAATCTTGGCCTTCTTCTTCTTCTTGATCTTAATGTTGATCTGCTGGAGGCATGCCCCCAACGTCTCCTCCATGGAATCATCCTGCTGTGCAGGATCAACAGGGCTATCTTCCCTCATAGGAGAGAAGACTTCGTCTTCCCCAGCATCTCCACTGCCCTGCGTGGACTCTTGATAATCCCCATATGGGAATTCAGGATCAGGCCGTGGAGAATGGTGCTCTGCTGATGGTGTCTGCGCAGAACTCAGTGGCGAAGATGGCAGTTCAGGACTCTGCGCTGCTGCAGGTGTCGGGTCAGAACTCTGAGGTGCTGGAGACAACTCGGGGCTCTGTGCAGGCGGTGACGACTCTGCGCTTGGCACGGGTTCAGATGGTGAAGGGCTGTGCGCAGGTGATGCGGATGGCGACGAACCCTCTTTGGCTGACTCGTGGGATGCACGATCAGTTTCTTGACTCTCCACAGAGGGAGTCTTTGCTGTGCTTGGTTCGGCGGCCGTCTTGACACTCCACCGGCGTTTCTTGGGCGTGCCCGCTGGCTCAGATGGTCCAGCAGGGATCTCAGTGACAACCCTCCACTTCTTCCTACGGATAGGAAGCTTAGGAAGAGGTCCGGTGCGAACGGCACCATCATCTGCAAGGGTGAGCAGTGCTTCCCTCGCAGCCGCTTCAGCTGCGTCATCAGCCTTCTTCTTGGCTGCGGATCTTTCAGCCCGCGTGGACACCATTGTCGAATCTTGGTGATCTTGAGAGTAGAATCAAAGATGAAAAGAATCGCAGAGTTCTTGGAAATCAGAGAATGAGAGAATCGTATCGATCGAGCGCTTTCCAACGGATATAAATGCAACGGAAAAATCCCAACGGCTCTTTTTTGCGAATCCAGCAATTCCAGCGCAATTCCAGGGATATTTTTTCATCAAAATCTCAAACTTTGCTCGTCCGTATCTTTTATTTGGCTCAACCGTTTCTTGATTTTAAAAGCTGGATTTACTCTCCTTGATCCCCTCTTTCGAATCCCTGCAAAAACAAATAAAAAAAACATTAAATACGCAATTAAAATCACACCACAAAACATACAAACGATAATCGGAAAAACAGAAAAAATAAACTAAGGCATTGGCCTTGATTAACGAGCACAGTAACCACTCGTTCTCTCTCGTTTGTAACTTCATGCTTCATGCAAAAGGAAGGCCGAGAGAGTCTTCACATCTCCTTCCTCATAATAGTGCTTCAATCTAGCACCATTTACCATAAAAGGCTGTCCTTGCTGCAAGTTTTTTATCTCTATCGCACCATGAACAAAGACATTAGTAATAACAAATGGACCCGACCATCTGGACTTTAGTTTGCCTGGAAATATCTTTAAACGTGAGTTAAATAATAGGACAAGTTGGCCTTTCCTAAAGTCTTTGATCCTAAGTCTACTGTCGTGCCATATTTTGGTCTTTTCTTTATACATTTTGGCATTCTCATAGGCCATATGCCTAAGCTCATCAAGTTCATGTAGCTGCAAAGACCTCAGTGTCCCCGCATCCTTTACACAAAAATTCAATTCCTTCATGGCCCAAAATGCTTTGTTCTCTAACTCAAGTGGTAAGTGACAAGCCTTGCCATATACCAGCCTATAAGGAGACATACCTAGAGGTGTCTTATATGCTGTCCTATAAGCCCAAAGTGCATCCTCAAGCTTAAAGGACCAGTCTTTCCTATTAGGTTTGACCACTTTTTCTAGAATGTTCTTAATTTCCCTATTTGAAATTTCAGCCTGACCATTTGAGTGTGGGTGGTAGGGAGTGGCTACTCTATGTCTAATGTTATATTTAGCCAATACTTTCACCATAGCCTTATTAATGAAATGTGACCCCTCATCACTAATGATAGCACGAGGAGTCCCAAATCTAGTGAAAATGTGCCTATGCAAGAAGTTAGTGACTGTTTTAGCATCATTATTAGGACATGCTTTGGCCTCTACCCACTTGGACACATAATCCACTGCCACTAATATGTACAGGTTACCTGATGATGGAGGGAATGGTCCCATGAAGTCAATGCCCCACACATCAAAGAGCTCCAACTCTAAGATGTAGGTGAGGGGCATCTCATCCTTTCGACTGAGGTTACCTGTTCTTTGGCATTCATCACAGCTGTGGGCATAGTTGTGGGCATCTTTGAAGATCGTTGGCCAGTAGTAGCCACTCTGAAATACCTTTGCAGCTGTTCTTTGGCCACCAAAGTGTCCACCATAAGGAGATGAGTGACAGTGCTGCAGCACAGACTTCGCTTCAGCAGCTGAAACACATTTCCTTAGCAAGCCATCAGCACAGGTTCTGTAAAGTGTGGGGTCATCCCAGATGAATTTCCTTGCTTCATGAAGGAACCTCTTCTTCTCTTGTCCTCCCTTGAACACTGGCAATACCTGTGATGCACGGAAGTTAGCAATGTCAGCAAACCAAGGTTCCTCATCGTTATCACGATGAGACAAAGCAAAGACATGTTCATCAATAAAAGCATCAGAAATTGCGGTCTCCGCAATTTTTTCGCAATTGTGCTGCAATCGAGACAGGTGATCTGCGACCACATTTTCACAACCTTTCTTGTCTCGAATGTCCAAATCAAATTCCTGCAGCAATAACACCCATCTAATCAATCTAGGCTTAGCATCAGCTTTCCTCATAAGATATTTCAAGGCAGAATGGTCAGTGGCATCACATATAGTTTCTAAATTTTTCACAAGCAAATACTACAGCAAGCATCTCTTTCTCTGTAGTTGTATAATTACATTGAGCCTCATTCAAGGTCTTACTAGCATAATAGACAGGGTGTGTCAGCTTGTCAATCTTCTGTCCTAACATGACTCCTACAGCATAGTCACTGGCATCACATAGCATCTCAAATGGGAGATCCCAATTTGGTCCGACTATGATAGGTGCTGTGACTAGTGCCTCTTTAAGGGTTTTCCAAGCTACTACACATTCCTTAGAGAAGATAAATGGCCTATTTAGCTCTAGAAGCTCGCACAGAGGCTTGGCTATCTTAGAAAAGTCCTTGATGAACCTTCTGTAAAAACCAGCATGCCCTAAGAAGCTTCTAATGGCTTTGACATTTTGTGGCTCTACCAACTTCTATGATCTCAATCTTTGCCCTATCGACTTCTACACCTGCCCTTGACACTCTGTGTCCTAAGACAATCCCCTCATCTACCATAAAATGGCATTTTTCCCAATTTAGGACTAGGTTGGTCTCTTCACACCTAACCAGGACTTGTCCTAGGTTTTCTAGACAGGTTTTAAATGAATCCCCAAAGACTGAGAAGTCATCCATGAATATTTCTATCATGGACTCATCCAACTCAGAGAAGATTGCCATCATGCACCTTTGGAAAGTTGCCGGTGCATTGCATAAGCCAAAAGGCATTCTGCGGAAGGCAAACGTTCCAAAAGGGCAAGTGAAGGTGGTCTTCTCTTGATCCTTAGGGTCTATAGTTATTTGATTATAGCCAGAGTACCCATCTAAAAAACAATAGTAGGCTCTACCAGCTATTCTGTCTAGCATCTGGTCAATAAACGGTATAGGGAAATGGTCTTTTTTAGTTTCTTTATTTAACTTTATGTAATCCATACACACTCTCCACCCTGTGACAGTCCTTGTTGGAATCAGTTCGTTGTTCTCATTGACTACCACAGTTATCCCCCCCTTCTTAGGTACACATTGGATGGGGCTCACCCAATGGCTACTAGCTATGGGGAAAATCACTCCTGCATCTAACCATTTGATTATTTCCTTTTTCACTACCTCTTTCATAGAGGGGTTTAACCTACGCTGGTGATCTACCCTAGGTGTGTGCTCTTCCTCTAGTATAATTTTGTGCATGCAATAAGAAGGGCTAATGCCTCGAATATCAGCAATAGTCCATGCTATAGCCTTCCTATGTTGCTTAAGCAGTAAAATTAATTCACCCTCATGCTGTTCACTTAGTTTAGAAGAAATAATTACTGGCAGTGTATCATTATTTCCTAAATATGCATATTTGAGGTGAGTGGGTAGTGGTTTTAGTTCTAAAACAGGTGGATGCTCAATGGAGGGCTTCAAAGGATTTACAGTTCTATCAGTTAAATCTATATTCATACATACATGCTGTGGTTTATCTACAGGCATATCCATTATGTCAGATACATTTAAATCAGCTACATCTAATCCTACATATTCATTAGCATGCTTGGTTAATAATACATGCTCTAATTGTTCTTCCATCAGTGAGTCAACAATATCCATGCTAGCACAGGATTCAAGGTCAGAGGGATACCTTAAAGCTTTATATACACTAAACTTTACCTCTTCATCATGAACCCTCATAGTAAGTGATAGCTCCAAAATAGAGCTATCTTAATGTCCCTAATTCTAGCTAAAACCATGATATATATTGATTAAAATGCTTCCTTGTAGGTGATTTCATGGTGAAGAGCTCGGGAAGTCCATTGATGATTTTCGGGGCTAAAAAGGTCATTTAACATGTTTCGGGAAGTGTCCGGGTCAAAACGATAGGCCAAACGGAGCTCGGGAGCCAAAACGACCAAAAAGTGGGCTAAGAGCCGAGAGGGCAGCGCCCAAGCGCCGGCGCCCAGCGCCCAGGCGCCCAACGAACGCAGCACGCGCGCGCGCCCGCGCGCGCCGCTCGCAAGCACCGCACGCCCGCGCCCAGACGGCCAGACGCGCGCGCGCCCGCGCGCCAGCCCGCTCCGCCTCGCCCATGTCCCCGCGCGCCCTCGCCCGTGTCCGCCTCGCCCACGCCCGCGCGCCCTCGCCCGTGTCCGCCTCGCCATGTCCGCGCGCGACAGCGTCGAGACGCTCGCGCAGCGTCTCGACGCCCCGATGTCTGAAGCGTGATTCTGGAGATCCACCCGAGAGCAAGCGTCGAGCGCAAGCGTCTCGACGCTCGCTCGACGCCGCGCGCGCGTCTCGACGCCGCGCGCAGCGTCTCGACGCTACCCCGCGCGCGCGCCTGCCAACTTAGGGCACAGCGTCGAGACGCTGGCCTAGCGTCTCGACGCTCCGAGCTTAAAAAGGGTAAATCCGCGTTTTTCAGCTGCATTCTTTCCCTCTTCTTCTTCCCCAAGCTTCTCCTCTCGGGTCTACCTCCATTTTCCGCCATTTTGTACTTCTTCTCCTTCTTTGTGCATGATTCCAAGCTCTTCCATGGGGGATTGGATTAATCCAACCTCCATGGAAGGCTAGACCAAGGTATGTGCTTAATTTTGGGTTTGGATTTGTAAGTTTTGGATGTTTGGGGAGATTTTTCCCCTTTGTAAATGTTGAGACATTAGCTTGATTATGCATTCTCTTGCTTGTTCTTCATCAAATTCTAGCATGTGTAGCTAAATTAGATTGACGCTCTAATTCTTATGCATGATAGAGGGCTAAAGGTTGGGACGTATAATTGCCTATACCGCTAGGTAGCACGGGTCTAAGCATGGCTAATTAGTTCGGCCCAAAGTGACATTGGTAAACTGAATTAATTAACGTTTTCCTGTTAGGCTTAAGGCAAGAGAGAAACCGGGTTAGTCTTAGGATTAGGCCGTCACAATGTTCCCGTCACTAGCACGTAATCGATTTAGGGGTCGCTACCTTGGATAGATTATTGGCTAAGTTTAATTAGAATTGCACGCTTCTAATTAATTCCTTGGGTCATTTGAGTTAGGAATAACTAAATGAATTGTGTGCATGAATTAGCTAACGCGTAAACCGTATCCATGATCCGAACATCCATAACGAGCAAGTCCACTTCTCGAAGTTAAGCACAACCGTTTAATTTTTGCACGTTGCCGTTTAATTTTCCGTTAGCATAATTAGGAGCTCCCTTCCCCCAAAACCAAATTACCATTCTTTAATTTGTGCATTCTTTTATTTCTTGCAAATTAGACTTAGTTAGATTGAATTTCTTATTTCCCTGTGGATCGACCCCGTTGCCACTTAGCTACAAATAGCTCGGTGTATTCGGGTTTATAAATTGTATTTTGGCAAGCCTCGACAGCTTGAATTTGGAGTACCCCAAAAGTACATCTACCAAAATTGGCGCCGTTGCCGGGGACTTAATTAATTTAGTTTAGTTAAGTTTAGTTTGTTAGTTTTAAAAGTTTTCTTTACTTTTTGTACAGTTTAATTCTTTTGTATTATTTTACGCGTTTTGTTTGAGTTTTTGGAGCGCAGCATTCTTTGAAAATTCATAAGAAGCGCCAAGATGGAGGTCGTGGGTAATCTTGAGCATCAAAGAACCTTGAGGGAGCTTGCATCATCTGAGCTAGGCCGGAACACATCGAGTATCTCACATCCGGTAGCTACAGGTAATTTTGAACTTACAGCTGGTCTGATTAACTTATTACCTTCTTTTTGTGGTAATACAGATGAGGATCCCGTCAGACACCTCAAGGCATTCCAGATGATGTGTGCGTCATTCAGAACCGATGACATCACTGCAGATCAACTCCATCTCAGGACCTTTCCCTTCACCTTGAAGGAGAAGGCGAGAGATTGGATACTTTACCTACCGACCGGGTCCATCACTTCTTGGAAGGAGCTGAATGGGGCGTTTTTAGAAAGGTATTTTCCTGCGTCAAAGGCCGTCGCCCTCAGAAGGGAGATTCACAAAATTGAGCAAGGAAAGGAAGAAACCGTCCTAGAGTGCTGGGAGAGGTTTGGTCGGTTATGCGAGGATTGTCCTAATCATCAAATAACCGAGCATTCCCTCATTCAGAGTTTCTACTACGGTTTGCTTCCCCAAGGCCAGCAGATGATAGACGCCGCCAGTGGAGGTTCGCTCATGGACAAGACACCCGCCGAAGCTAGAGCTTTAATTTCCAACGTAGCTAGAAGCTTGGAATTGGGTGCAGATAAAGACAAAGAGAACGCTCGCCTGAGAAGGGACGTGGACGAGCTTAAGGCTCAACTTTTTGAAGTAAGTAGTGCTATTCTTGCTTTGAAAAATAACTCACAACCCCGTTCTTCTGTTTCAGGTAGATCCTTGGAAGAAATGCTTGAATCACAACATAAGGAAACTCGAGAGCAGTTTCAAACTCTGAGCGATGCAGTGATTCAAGTAAGTAATAGGTTGACAGTGATTGAGCACCAGAACGTGGAGAACGCTAGTGCCATCACTCTGAGAAGTGGGAAGCATCTTCCCACTAGTACCCCGCCGGTGGAAGTCGATCATGGCCACGTCGAGCCACAGACAGAAAATCCCGAACCACGGTGGCATGGGGTAAATTTCGATCCTACATGTACTAGAGTTTATGTGCCTAAGGCTCCTTTTCCTAGCAGGTTAGCGAGACCGCCTAAGGAGGACTACGAGAAGGAGTTCCTGGACACATTAAAAAAGGTAGAGATCAACATCCCTCTGTTGGACGCCCTGAAGGAAATCCCGAGGTACGCCAAGTTCCTCAGGAAAATTTGCACCAACCAGAGGAAGACAAAGTTGAGTGAACGCGTCGTGGTAAGTGAGAACGTCTCTGCTGTGATCACAAAAAGCTTACCGGTTAAATGCGGCGATCCAGGTATGTTCTCTCTCCCTTGTAAGATTGGAGGTATGCATATTAGAAGAGCAATGCTCGATCTAGGAGCCTCCATTAGTGTTATGCCGTATTCCATTTATCAGAAACTGAAACTGAAAGGAATGACTAAAACAGGAACAATTATTCAACTTGCTGATAGAACTTCTGTGCATCCTTTAGGAATTATTGAAGATGTGTTAGTGCAAGTTAATGAATTAATTTTTCCTGTTGACTTTTATGTTCTGAAAATGGATGAAAATTATTCCTCTTCGCATGCTTCGATCTTATTAGGTAGGCCCTTTATGAAAACTGCTAAAACTAAAATAAATGTGGATAAGGGCATATTATCTGTTGAGTATGGCGGAGAGGTTGTTGAGATGCATTTGCCCGATGTAGAAGAGCATGTTGATGATGTCTTCTCTCTTTGTCAAGTAGACACATTTGAATCTGTAGCTCATAATGAATGCATGACTGTTGAGGATGGGGATGACCCATTATTTTTAACTGAACTTTTTGATGATCATGAGTTGCATGAGCCATCCTTGACTGAATTTTGTGATTCATCTGTTTCTACTTTGACAACTGTTGAGAACCCTGCTAATCTACTTCCTTCCACTTTACCTTGCACTACTGAAAATGAAATGATTAATCAACCCATGCTAGATTTAGAACCACCGGTTCATGTTGAGTCGCATGCTGGTTTTGATGAGCTTAAAATGAATGACTTGCATGAACCTGGTTCTATGTTGCAAATGGTTGATAATTCTTATGTGCACCCCTTGGAAAAGGTGGAAGATGTTTTGGGCAAAGTAAATGACCCGTTCTTTCCTGCTGATCCTTACGCTTTAAGAATGCATGAAAATTTCTCTCATGTTTTTGCATCAATTTTAGGGGATCAACCCTTTACAAAACCTGTTAAATTTAAAATTGATGTTGCATGTGCGCAGAAGGCGCGAGAGAAAGAACTGTTCATGGATTTTCGCAGGAAAGAGGTGCTTAGGAAGATGGATGGGGCATCTTCCAAGTTTGACTATGGATGAGTGGAAGAGTGAATACAGTCGAGCAATCGACTTTAAAAATTTGTGCTTCTCGGAGGCACCCGAGTTTGAACTGTATTTTTGTCATTTATCGCTTTGCTTTTGATTTTATTTTTGCTTTTGAGTTGTTGTTTGTTTTCTTGTTTTCCTAGGAGAAAAGGTGGAACGGTCGACGATTCGAGAGCCCATTGGAGGACGTTGGTGCACATCTCCACCCGTCAGCTCCATAAAATTCAGGGGAGGTTTTCTGTTCCCTTAGAATTTTATTGTTTTTTATAGTTGAATGCATTGGGGACAATGCATATCTTTAGGTGGGGGGTGGAGTTTGTTGATACATAGAGATGAGACTTCTTAGTAGTTGTCGAGCATACGTGTACTCTGGCTGTTAGATTAGAATCTGAATGCATGTGTCCGATGAGGACGGTATGTGATTTGCTTGTGAACACTCCGTATTTGCATGATTCGAAAATTTGACGATGTATGCACATTTTGAGCCTATTTTAAAATTGTATGCACATTTTGAGCCTATTTTAAAATTTTTTCTGTTATTTCCCTACACTCACTGAGCACATAGCACTCTTATCCTCAGTTCTGTAGGTCTAGACTGATCTTATTTTGTCTGAAACCTTGTTGTCACCCCGAAAGGTACCATTAGGGAGGCTTGATGTGTAGAATTAGTAATAACTCATTTGTGTATAGCGAAGCTATTGCCTAAAAAAAAAGTATGCATGAAAAATAAAACCTCTAGAGTTGCTCCTCCTTCTTGTGTTGCCCGTGTAACCAGGGGCGATCGTGTAACCCACGGTTGTCACTGCATGAAAGGGGAACTAATGGAAGTGAGCAATGGTCCTTAAAAACGTGAAGCTAAAATTTGGTTTGACGTGTTAGGCTCTCTTGGAGAAAAAAATATAAAAAAAAAAGTTGTTCGAAAGAAAAAAATGGGTACAAAGTACTCAAGGAAAAAGAATAAACTTTAGGCCTTTTGTTTTGTTGCTATTCCTATCACTAAAAGCCGTTAGACTGTTCTTATCGCCATAAGTAGGGGGAAAACGAGTTATATGACTGTATAAGGTTATTCCGGGCTTGCGTGAGCTAGGTTGAGAGGTGCTAAGCACACACACACGTAAGGGAATAGGAGTTTAAATTTTGAAATGATTTCAACGTTTGCATGCTTTTGATGGTTTTGAATTTACTACAAGTACCTTGTTTCACAAGCATTGAGATTAGAGTCCAAGCATGCATTTGATTCTTTGGAGATTATTTAGAGTATACCTTGCTCGAGGACTAGCAAGATTTAGGTCGGGGGTATTTTGATAGCTCCAAAATAGAGCTATCTTAATGTCCCTAATTCTAGCTAAAACCATGATATATATTGATTAAAATGCTTCCTTGTAGGTGATTTCATGGTGAAGAGCTCGGGAAGTCCATTGATGATTTTCGGGGCTAAAAAGGTCATTTAATATGTTTCGGGAAGTGTCCGGGTCAAAACGATAGGCCAAACGGAGCTCGGGAGCCAAAACGACCAAAAAGTGGGCTAAGAGCCGAGAGGGCAGCGCCCAAGCGCCGGCGCCCAGCGCCCAGGCGCCCAACGAACGCAGCACGCGCGCGCGCCCGCGCGCGCCGCTCGCAAGCACCGCACGCCCGCGCCCAGACGGCCAGACGCGCGCGCGCCCGCGCGCCAGCCCGCTCCGCCTCGCCCATGTCCGCGCGCGCCCGCGCGCCCTCGCCCGTGTCCGCCTCGCCCACGCCCGCGCGCCCTCGCCCGTGTCCGCCTCGCCATGTCCGCGCGCGACAGCGTCGAGACGCTCGCGCAGCGTCTCGACGCCCCGAAGTCTGAAGCGTGATTCTGGAGATCCACCCGAGAGCAAGCGTCGAGCGCAAGCGTCTCGACGCTCGCTCGACGCCGCGCGCGCGTCTCGACGCTACCCCGCGCGCGCGCCTGCCAACTTAGGGCACAGCGTCGAGACGCTGGCCTAGCGTCTCGACGCTCCGAGCTTAAAAAGGGTAAATCCGCGTTTTTCAGCTGCATTCTTTCCCTCTTCTTCTTCCCCAAGCTTCTCCTCTCGGGTCTACCTCCATTTTCCGCCATTTTGTACTTCTTCTCCTTCTTTGTGCATGATTCCAAGCTCTTCCATGGGGGATTGGATTAATCCAACCTCCATGGAAGGCTAGACCAAGGTATGTGCTTAATTTTGGGTTTGGATTTGTAAGTTTTGGATGTTTGGGGAGATTTTTCCCCTTTGTAAATGTTGAGACATTAGCTTGATTATGCATTCTCTTGCTTGTTCTTCATCAAATTCTAGCATGTGTAGCTAAATTAGATTGACGCTCTAATTCTTATGCATGATAGAGGGCTAAAGGTTGGGACGTATAATTGCCTATACCGCTAGGTAGCACGGGTCTAAGCATGGCTAATTAGTTCGGCCCAAAGTGACATTGGTAAACTGAATTAATTAACGTTTTCATGTTAGGCTTAAGGCAAGAGAGAAACCGGGTTAGTCTTAGGATTAGGCCGTCACAATGTTCCCGTCACTAGCACGTAATCGATTTAGGGGTCGCTACCTTGGATAGATTATTGGCTAAGTTTAATTAGAATTGCACGCTTCTAATTAATTCCTTGGGTCATTTGAGTTAGGAATAACTAAATGAATTGTGTGCATGAATTAGCTAACGCGTAAACCGTATCCATGATCCGAACATCCATAACGAGCAAGTCCACTTCTCGAAGTTAAGCACAACCGTTTAATTTTTGCACGTTGCCGTTTAATTTTCCGTTAGCATAATTAGGAGCTCCCTTCCCCCAAAACCAAATTACCATTCTTTAATTTGTGCATTCTTTTATTTCTTGCAAATTAGACTTAGTTAGATTGAATTTCTTATTTCCCTGTGGATCGACCCCGTTGCCACTTAGCTACAAATAGCTCGGTGTATTCGGGTTTATAAATTGTATTTTGGCAAGCCTCGACAGCTTGAATTTGGAGTACCCCAAAAGTACATCTACCAGTAAGCTCACCTTTTTGAACATCTATTAGTGCCCTACCTGTGGCTAGAAATGGTCTACCTAGCAGGATGGGGACCTCCTTGTCTGCCTCATAGTCCAGGACAATGAAATCTGCAAGGAAAATAAATTTGTCAACTTTCACTAGAATATCCTCAATCTTACCTTCAGGGTATGCGATGGATCTGTCTGCTAGTTGTAAAGTGACTGTGGTTGGACGTGCTTCTCCCATTCCCAACTGGCGGAATAGGGACAGGGGCATGAGATTTATGCTGGCGCCCAGTGATAACTCCATTTTGGAGCTATCTTAATGTCCCTAATTCTAGCTAAAACCATGATTTATATTGATTAAAATGCTTCCTTGTAGGTGATTTCATGGTGAAGAGCTCGGGAAGTCCATTGATGATTTTCGGGGCTAAAAAGGTCATTTAACATGTTTCGGGAAGTGTTCGGGTCAAAACGATAGGCCAATCGGAGCTCGGGAGCCAAAACGACCCAAAAGTGGGCTAAGAGCCGAGAGGGCAGCGCCCAAGCGCTGGCGCCCAGCGCCCAGGCGCCCAACGCGCGCGCCGCCAGCACCGCACGCCCGCGCCCAGACGGCCAGACGCGCGCGCGCCCGCGCGCGCCGCCTCGCCTCGCGCCCGCGCGCTCCGCCTCGCCCATGTCCGCGCGCGCCCGCGCGCCTCGCCCGTGTCCGCCTCGCCCGCGCGCCCGTCATTGAAAATCCACGTGCGCCGCCAGCGTCGAGACGCTGGCCGAGCGTCTCGACGCCCCGAAGTCTGAAGCGTGATTCTGAAGATCCACCCGAGAGCAAGCGTCGAGCGCAAGCGTCTCGACGCTCGCTCGACGCCGCGCGCAGCGTCTCGACGCCGCGCGCGCGCGGCAGCCAACTTAGGGCACAGCGTCGAGACGCTGGCCTAGCGTCTCGACGCTCCGAGCTTTAAAGGCGTGAAAACGTTAGTTTTGCAGCCATTCTTTCATCCTCCATCTTCTCCAAGCTTCTCCTCTCGGTTCTTCTTCATTTTTCTCCGCCATTTGTGGCCTTTTGGAGCTTATTTCTTGTATATTAGCTTGGGGATGATGCCCAAAGCTTCCATGGGAGTGTTGGAACTCCAAACCTCCATGATTGGCTAAGGTACTTGTGCTTGGATTTGGGTTAATTAGGGATTTTTGCTAAGTTTTTAATGTTTTGATAATGTATGCTTAATGGTTCTGATTTGGCTTTGAGTATGTATGCATTTGTCTATCTTGCTTAATCCAACGCGCATGTTAGATTTCGACGATTGACACTCGAGTCATCTTGCATGTTGTGTATGTTAAAGAGTAGCGATGCCGTGCCTCTCACTGCTCGACTAAGTAACACAGATAGACAAAACTAAATCGGAGTATCGAGTCGTGTATGATAGTTGTTGATTGCATACAGCGTTGGCGGGCAATCTACTAGCAATTAAATTACATGTTTGAATGTTCGTCGCGGTATGTTAGTGACTATCTAGAGTCAAATTTGGGGCAGATCACCCTAATGCAACTTTAGATAATGTTTGATTAGAACTGTGTGGTCTAATTAATTTCTATGGAGCCGGTTACCTTGGGGCTTCTCGGGTAACCGACCGTGTGCATATTATAGTCAATTAGCCTTACCTTAGAATTAAATGATAAATGTTAAAATGCTTAGCAAGATCCCGAAAATTCCCCAAATCCAACACTCTTCATTCTCAAGTTTATTACTTTTCCGTTAGCACTGTTCTCTACATTGCATGATTAAAACCCCCCTTTTTGTGACAACCTTACCAACTAACCTAATCACATCTTAAACAATTAATCTTCAATTTTATTCCCTCTTTGTGGTTCGACCCCGTTACCGCTAGCTGCAAAGCTAAAAGCTACGGGTTTATAAATTTATTTTGGCAAGCCTCGACAGCTTGAGTTTATAGCGATAGTTCAAAAATATCGTTACCACCCAGGTCAGCTTCTGTCCTCTGTTGAAAAACAGTTTTTCTTCAGTGAAGCTTCTTCCCTCTTTTCTTGAATTAAAGAAGTCCCACCACTCCGTTTCTCGGCTTGAGGATAGCGGGACTACCGTGGGTGGTCCACGAACGTTTCGTGAGAAGGCTCGGTGAGCTCGTGAGGAGCATCTGGCGGTGAAATTGGAGAATTACGAACGACAAGGGTATGTGTTCTAACTTCTCTTTTTCTTCGCTTTTGCATGTTTCCATTTGTTTAAATTGATGAAATTAGAGTGTCCATGATCCAAATCCGCTTCCGCTGCGTGCCATGGGCGCTCCATCAGGTTCATGATGAGGAGGTTAAGTTTAGTGTTTTTAAAGCCCTAAGGTATCCTTCTGACTCTGAATCGTGTGCAAGTATGGATATAGTAGATTCACTGATGGAAGAACAGCTTGAGCATGAATTACTGATTAAGCATGCCAATGATTATGTACAATTAGATGTAACTGATTTAAACATAGCTGAAATAATGGACATACCTGTGAATAATCCTCAGCATGTTTGTATGACTACTGATTTGACTGAAAGATCCCTGAATCCATTGAAACCATCCATTGAGCATCCACCTATCTTAGAATTAAAACCACTGCCTGAACATCTTAAGTATGCATATCTAGGGAGTGATGATACTCTGCCTGTTATTATTTCGTCCAAATTGAGTGCAAAGCATGAAATTGAGCTGATATTATTGCTTAAGCAACATAAAAAGGCTATTGCATGGACGATTGCTGACATTAGAGGTATTAGCCCTTCCTACTGCATGCATACGATAATATTGGAAGAAGAACATACACCCCGAGTAGATCACCAACGTAGGTTGAACCCCTCTATGAAGGAGGTAGTTAAAAAATAGATAATAAAGTGGTTAGACGCAGGTGTAATCTTCCCTATAGCTAGTAGTCAGTGGGTGAGTCCAATACAATGTGTACCTAAGAAGGGGGGGATGACTGTAGTAGTGAATGAGAGCAATGAACTGATTCCAACTAAAACTATTACAGGATGGAGAGTCTGTATGGACTATAGAAAATTGAATAAGGAAACAAAAAAAGATCACTTCCCTTTACCATATATCGACCACATGTTAGATAGGATAGCTGGTAGAGCTTATTACTGCTTTCTAGATGGTTATTCTGGATATAACCAAATCACCATAGACCCTGTGGACCAGGAGAAGACAACCTTCACCTGTCCCTTTGGAACATTTGCTTTTCGCAGAAGCCTTTTGGCTTATGCAATGCACCAACAACGTTCCAAAGGTGCATGTTGGCTATCTTCTCTGACTTAGATGAATCTATGATAGAGATATTTATGGATGACTTCTCAGTTTTTGGTGATTCATTTACAAATTGCTTAGAGAACTTAGGACAAGTCCTAGCTAGGTGTGAGGAGACCAACCTAGTCCTTAATTGGGAGAAATGCCACTTCATGGTGGAAGAAGGGATAGTCCTAGATCATAGAGTGTCTAGAGCTGGAGTGGAGGTCGATAGGGCCAAGATTGAAATAATAGAGAAGTTAGTGGAACCTCAGAATGTGAAAGCCATTAGAAGTTTCTTAGGACACGCAGTTTTCTATAGAAGGTTCATTAAGAACTTCTCCAAGATCTCCAAGCCTTTGTGTGAGCTTCTAGAGCTGAATAAGCCATTTATCTTCTCAAAAGAATGTTTCTTAGCCTGGACAACCCTTAAGGAAGCATTAGTCAAAGCACCTATTATAGTAGGGCCAAATTGGGACCTCCCATTTGAGATGTTATGTGATGCGAGTGACTATGCAGTAGGGGTTATGCTAGGACAAAAGATTGACAAACTAACACACCCTGTATACTATGCTAGTAAGACACTGAATGAGGCACAATGTAATTACACAACCACGGAGAAGGAAATGCTAGCTGTAGTGTTTGCCTGCGAGAAGTTTAGGAATTACATTGTAGGCACTAGAACAATCGTGTATACAGATCACTCTGCACTAAAATACCTTATGAGGAAGGCTGATGCGAAGCCTAGGTTGATTAGGTGGGTATTGTTGCTGCAAGAGTTTGATCTGGACATTAGAGATAAGAAAGGGTGCGAAAATGTGCTTGCGGATCATCTTTCGAGATTGCAGCATAATTGCGGAAAAATTGCGGAAACCGCAATTTCTGATGCCTTTATCGATGAGCATGTCTTTGTATTAGCACATCGTGATAACGATGAGGAACCTTGGTTTGCTGATATTGCTAACTTCCTTGCATCGCAGGTACTACCAACTTTCAAGGGAGGACAAGAAAAGAAGAGGTTCCTACATGAAGCTAGGAAATTTATATGGGATGATCCAACACTCTACAAAACATGTGCAGATGGTTTACTAAGGAAGTGTGTGTCAGCTGCTGAAGCGAAGTCTGTGCTGCAGCACTGCCATAAATCTCCCTATGGTGGACACTTTGGTGGCCAAAGAACAGCTGCAAAGGTGTTCCAGAGTGGCTACTATTGGCCTACGATCTTCAAAGATGCCCACGACCATGCACACAGCTGCAATGAATGCCAGAGGACAGGTAACCTCAGTCGAAAGGATGAGATGCCTCTCACTTACATCTTAGAGTTGGAACTCTTTGATGTGTGGGGCATTGACTTCATGGGACCATTTCCCCCATCAGCAGGTAGCCTTTACATACTTGTAGCTGTGGACTTTGTATCTAAATGGGTAGAAGCCATAGCATGTCCAAAAAATGATGCCAAAACAGTCATTAAGTTCCTTAATAGACATATCTTTACAAGGTTTGGTACACCTCGTGCTATAATTAGTGATGAAGGGACACACTTTATTAATAAAGCTATGGAAAAAGTGTTGGCTAAATACAATGTTAGACATAGAGTAGCCACCCATTATCATCCACATTCGAATGGACAAGCTAAAATATCAAATAGGGAGATTAAAAACATACTCGAAAAATTGGTCAAACCCACTAGAAAAGATTGGTCGTTTAAACTCGAGGATGCACTTTGGGCATATAGGACTGCATATAAGACACCCCTAGGTATGTCTCCTTATCGACTTGTGTATGGCAAAGCATGTCACTTACCATTCGAATTGGAAATCAAAGCATTTTGGGCCCTAAAAGAGCTGAATTATTGCGTGACCGATGCGGGAACATTGCGGTCTCTGCAATTACATGAGCTTGATGAGCTGAGACATATGTCCTATGAAAATGCCAAAATGTATAAGGAAAAAACTAAAATTTGGCATGACAGTAGACTTAGGATTAAGGACTTTAAGAAAGGCCAGCATGTCTTGTTATTTAACTCAAGGTTGAGATTATTTCCAGGCAAACTTAAGTCCAGATGGCCAGGTCCTTTTGTTATAACTAATGTGTTTTCTCATGGTGCAATTGAGATTAGGAACCTGCAGCACGGGCAACCGTTCATGGTCAATGGTGCACGTTTGAAGCATTACTACGAGGAAGGAGATGTGAAGACTCTCTCGGCCTTCCTCTTATCTGAAGCTTGAAAATAAGACCAAGAGAGGACGAGTGATTACTGTGCTCGTCCATGCGAGGCTATGCCTTAGTTTATTTTTTGCTGTTTTTTCAGTTGTTATTTGTGTATGTTTATGTGTGATTTTTATTACGAATTTGATGTTAATTTTATTTCTTTTAATAGGGGATCAAAAGAGGAAATCAAGGAGATGAATCAAGGGTAAAGAATCGGGGAAGATATCGGGCCGAATCAAAGATTAAGTTAAGAGGATCTTGGCATTTAAATCAAGAAAAATCTCCAACGGCCATTTAATTGCGGTGGATTTGCTGAAACCGCAACAGAAATAGCCGTTGGGATTCACTTGATTACAAATAGCCGTTAGAACAGCTGTGACCCGTACGTTTCCTTCATTCGTTAAACTTCAAGAAAACGGTCTTCTTCTTCCTCTGCAACTCCTCTTTCCAGATCTCTCCGATTCGACAATGGTGCTTACACGGGCTGAAAGATCTGCTTCCAAGAAGAGGGCGTCCGACGCAGAGGCAGCTGCGAGAGAGGCATTACTTGCTTTGGAAGATGCCGAAGCCACGCGACCCGAACGACCTGCTAAGCTTCCTATCCGCAAGAAGAAGTGGAAGTTGGTGACCGAGATCCCTGCTGGTCCATCTGAACCAGCAGGTACGCCCAAGAAGAGGAAGTGGAAGATGGCTGTCGAAGATGCGCCGGTCAAGGAGAAAACTCCCACTGTGGAGAGTCGAGGAAGTGGCCGTCCATCCTACGAGACGGCCAGACAGAGCCCTGAACCATCTCCACCAGCGCTAAGCCCCGAGCCTTCTCCATCTCCACAAAGCTCTGAACAATCTCCACCTCCACAGAGCCCTGAGGCATCGCCATCATCGCCAACACCCGAGCCTGAAATTCCAAGTGAAGAACATCAAGAATCAGCGCCGGGCGAAGAAACGGCTGAGGAAGATGAGGTCTTCTCTCCTTTGAGAGAAGTCTGCCCCGATAGCCCAGCAAAGGGGGACGACTCAATGGATGAAACGTTGGGGGACTGCCTCCAGCAGATCACCACCAGGGCACGGCTGAGGAAGAAGGTGCCAAAGGTTGTCAAGGCCAAACGGCCAAAAGCTTCAAAGAAATCCAAGAAAAGGAAGGTCAGTAGTGAGCCTTCATTGAAGAGGCTGAAGGTCGAGGCTGCTGAGTCGGCCAAGGCACGGGACAAGGGGAAAGCCAAATTATACCATGAAGATGAGCCTCAAGCTGTGAGGTATTTGTCGTCTGATGCATAATCAAGGGGCACTGAGTTGAGGAAGAGGGACCTACTCCATGAGAAGGGGTTCCTTGACGCGTTGGCAGATCTGCCGCAATTCTTGTGCGCAGGGGTCACCAACCACGGATGGGAAGAGTTGTGCAGACCGCCCATCCCCGCCTACTCCAGCATGGTGTACGACTTCTATGCCAATCTGACGCACCCTGAGGATGGCCTGTCAACGGTGAGGGGGCTGGAAGTTGACTTTTCAGCCAAGGCTATTAATGAGGCCTATGGTCTCAAGGGGCAGAAGCATACTGACTATGCAAGAATCACAGACGCACCAACTGAGGCTGTCCTGGAGGAAGCTCTGCGCATCATAGGCCAGCCTGAGGCAGCTTGTACGATCTCACGCAATGGGAAGCACACGCTGATGAGTGCTACCCTCACGGCCAAGGCAGCTGTCTGGTTTTCATTCGTGCGAAGGCGTCTGTCCCCAGTGACCCACGAGACCACCATTAATCAGGGGAGATCGCTGCTGGTATATGCGATCATGAGAGGCCTCACTATCAATGTTGGGGAGGTTATTGCAGCCTCCATCGCAGACTGTGCCAAGAAAGGTAAGGGCCCTATTTTCTTTCCAAACACCATTACTAAGCTGTGTTTACGTGCAGGTGTTCCAATCGAAAGGATGGAGAGGCAGCTGGCCTACACGGGGCATCTGGAGCTGCCTACAGGCCTGCGAATGCGAAGAAGGGGGAATATGGAATTTGAGCTAGACGGCCTGGCTACAGCTCAATCCCTCTCTATGGCCTGCCTGATGGATCTTCAGAAGAAGATGGCGCAATGGGCCGAGTATGCCCAGGCGAGGGACAAAGATGTGGCTGATCAGTTGGGCTGCATCTTCCCTGCCTTTCCCACTGATCTACTGAAGCCATGGACGCCTCCAAGAGCACGGAGGGATGATGATGAGGACGTCTGAGTGCTAGTCTGAAGGGCACTCGAGGGAGTACTTCTGTTCCCTCTTAAACTGTGTGAATTCTGTTGTTTTGAATCAATAATTGATCTGTCTTTAGTTCTTTATTTTGGTTGTTTAGGATTGTTTAGGATAGATAGATGGTATCTGAATAGGTAGGTTGTTTTAGTTTCCTTTTTGTATAGCTGAGATGACTGGAAATAGCATGCAAAAGGGGCTGCTTACTGATATATCTGCCCTGTATATTCATTGCGAAATTATTGCGGAATCCGCAATTTTTGTTAGTTATTGCATGCTTTTGACTTACTGATTAGCTAGGCTGGTTCTGTTTTAATTTTGTTCTTTTGCTGCTGTCTTGACTACCTTATATAGCCTATCTATAAGCATGATGGATGAGTGTCTTAAGGCACCTTTGATAGTTTAAATTAGTCTCTTAATTTGCTCAGCATGCGTAGCTTTAAGTCCTTCCCTTACTGTTTTTACAAATTTTTGCTGCTAAGTTATTTGCTTTAAGAATGTTCTGTCTATGCCTATGATTTTTAGATTCTCTTTGTTTTGCCCTAGACTAGATGCTTCTAGGACAAGTTTGGGGGTGTGCCACCTCAGACTCTCATTGGGGACAATGAGAAGTTTAAGTTTGGGGGAGGCCACCTTAGGCCTAGGAACATTCCTCTCTCCTTTTAGACATAAGCATTCTTCTTCTCCTTTAGAAAAAAAAAAAAAATGATGAACTGAAAAACAAATGAATGAAAGAATAAAGAGGGGTGTCTCTCTTAAAGTTGCTGAGTAATCAGTGCCAAGTGTGTAACCCACAAGTGGCATTGCAGCAAAAGGCAACCAAAGGAGAGGCTCCACCAAAGTAAGAAAGAAAAAAATAGAGAAAACTAGGGAAGAAGAATGTATACCTAGGAGTTGCAACCTTCTGGCTTGGGTGTCCTGAATAAAAAGAACTCTGATCCTCAATTAGCTAAGCACAAAGTTGTAGCTTGTAGGGTTGTTTAGGGAGATGAATGTATGTCCAATGTAGTGATGCTAGGGTTTAGTTGGTTCTCTAAATGTACTACTGTCACTAGTTTATACTAAGACTGACATAACTCTAAGGAATCCTAGGTAGCTCAAAGTAAAAAATTAGAAGCATGTACTGAGTCTAGGGTAAAGCTAGGTAGAATTTGAAACCTTAGGGATAGTTGCACTATATGACAGAAGCAAATAGATCAGTCGTGGGGAGTTGATGAAACAGTAGGCTCATTAGGCGTGCGAAGTCAGAAGAAGCAAAATGAGAAGTTAGTTTTAAACTTAGAAGTGTGTCACAGGACAGCATTGCCATAGATAGGAACTTAGGAGAGTCAGCAAGTGGTTAAAGAAGTTAAAACAGCAGCCTAAGTAAGTCCTTAGATTGCTCGAGGACGAGCAAAACCTTATGTTTGGGGGTGTGTTCTGTCTCCAAAAGTGACTATTTTAGGACTTATTTGTGTTAGGAAGTTGTACATTTGTAAGTGTTTTTGGTAGGATTTAGCTTGAACTTGTGCTTATATATGAGAATTAGAAGAATGAAGCTAAATTAGGACTTATATGCAAAAGGAAAGAAAAGGAATTAAAAACGAAGTTAAAGGAATGAAAATTGTGCATTGCGAAGGCATTGCGGAAACATTGCTAAAACCGCAATGTTTTAAGTGAAATCCGTAAGTTGTCTAACTATTTTCTGTTTTGTTCCGACCTTTCAGGGATTCATTCTTTCTCCTGCAGCCACGTAGTAGTACGACGTTGAGAATGGATGGTTCTCCTTGACCCAATCGCACCTGCAAAATACTATAAAAGGAGGTCAAAGTGGAAGGTTGAAACATACTCGAACAGCGTAGTCTTCCAGTTCCAACGCAGTCTTTCCCATTCTTTCTCTTCTCCGTCTGTTGGTTTGAGAGGTTCAGCTGTTGGAGTCGACAATCTGATAGGAAGGAGAGAAGATTCATCTTCTCTTCTGATTGGATTCATCCAAGCAAGGCTTGCCTTTCTCTCCCTTCAGCCGAGGCGTCTGCGACGAGGCGATCACGCTTGGCTTTACTGCTTTCTGCTTAGTTTTCCATTTCCATTACTGTTGTTGTTATTTCCCTTTCAGTTTGCTACTCTATTCCATTTCGTTGCTTTCTGTTTTACTTTAGTTATTCCAAGTCACCATTTGTTTAGTTCAAACGATTGGTTAATCAACGCACAATTCATCACTTCGCAAGTTCTCTATCTTCTCTGCCTACTGTTTTCCTCTTCTGTTTTGTCTTTAATATTCTTCTAAGCATGTCTTCTTCATCTACTTTTCCCATTCCATCTTCATCCATGAGTAACTAAGTCGCATAAGGGTATGCTAATGACGAATCTATAGGTAGAAACACGTGAATCAAGCATGTAGGATAGCTCTCGAATGCATTGAATGTATGTAAGCTTCATCCCAGGGGGAATTTCGATTGGCCATCCATTTTGTCCAAAGAACTCCTAACCTCTGGAAGGAGTAAGAGTTCAGAGTCATACACTCATGCTAGCCTCTCAAGGTAGCCAGAAAACGACCTAGGAATAGGCGTTTTCCTAGTACAAATCACAACTTACTGTTTTCACAAGATGCTTAAGACCTTACTTGGACATGAGTAAACTAAAGGATCTAATGCATGAAATCGGAAGATACATGAGAATGAGTTAGTTTGATGCATGATGAGTTGATCTAATACTTGAGAATCGAGTGAAAAAGCCTATAGAGGAGTCGTTAGTAGCCCTTGTTTCCCCACTTTACACACATTTTGCTGTTGGTAACATTGCGAAATAATTGCTGTTTCCGCAATTCCCTTAAGTTAAAATTTGCCTTAGTCATTTTTTCTCTTCGTTTGATTGTTCTCTTCTTTACATTCTAGTTTATTATCTACTTGCACTTGTTTATGCTTCCATCATTTACACATTCCTTAGTAATTAGGCAATTTAAAACCACATCTACTTCATTTAATCCACCCATTCTCACTTAACAAAACACTTCGTAAGTAACTAAGAATAAATCTCTGTGGGAAATCGAATGAAAAAATACTTATTACTTGATACAAGATCATGTATGCTTGCATGTTCTGAGTGCTCTATCCTTGCATATTTCTTTTAAACATTTGAGCACGCAACAGGGATGCAGGAAAGTACTTCTCTAAGAATATAGCCTCTTTATATCGTGCCAGATGGTAATGGAGCCTGACGGTAGATAATATAGCCAATCGTTGGCCTTGTCCTTCAACGTAATGGGAATGCCCTTAAGTTCAGTTGCTTCTCTGTTACACCCGGGGGCTTCATCCCCGCGCAAACGAAATGGAATTCCATTAAGTGCTTATTCGCATCGTCCCATGCGTTACCATGAAAAGAAGGTAATTGGTGAATTAAACCAGACTTCAACTCAAAATTACCTGCCACTATCGGGTATGTAATGCAAATGGGTTGTTGGTTTAGATCGGGTGCTGCCAGCTGTTTCAGTGTTCGCGGCGCTTCCTCCTGCACCATCTCTTCCACAACAAAAGGATCGAGTCCTTCTTCTTCGAGCAGTCTTCTTCCTTCACGTCCTTCTCTCTTTAATCTTCGTTCTTCTCCGTCGATCTCCAGTATAAACTGCAAACCACTAACCTCAGAAGAACAGGTCATACAACACCTGAAAACTAAAAGTAAACAAAATGAAATCAATTTTTTTTAAGACAATCAAACAAACAAAATCCAAACCAAACAGATTTTCATTAAGTTGCTCCCTGATAGCTCCAAAATAGAGCTATCTTTATGTCCCTAATATTGGCTAGAACCATGCTAAGTATTGATTAAAATGCCTTTTTGTAGGTGATTTCATGGTCGAGAGCTCGAGAAGTCTAAAGATACGTTTCGGGGCTTAAAGCGGCGTTTTAGAGCTTAATGGACGCGTCGGGAGTGAAAGCGCTTGAAGAATTGAAGAGATGGCAAAAATTGCCTTGAAAAGATAATTTTTGGCCATCAAAACCCGAGAGCATGCATGCATGGGCGGCAGCGTCGAGACGCTAGCCGAGCGTCTCGACGCCGTCCCGATTGCCTACCGAGGACGAGCGCTCCCCAGCGTCGAGACGCCGCCCGAGGGTCTCGACGCCGCCCCGACACCATCCGAAGATTGACGCACCCAGCGTCGAGCGCGCGCCCTCAACGCCCGCTCAACGCTGGCAGCGTCGAGACGCTGCCCGAGCATCTCAACGTTGGCAGCGTCTCGACGCCAGCCCGACGATTTTCCAGATAGACGCGCGACAGCGTCGAGACATTTGCCTAGCGTCTCGACGCTCCGACGATTAAAGGCGTGAAAACGCCAAATTTCGCCCAACTTTTCATTCCAACATAATCTATCTTCTTCTCCAAACTATGCTCTCGGGTCTACACCTTTCTACCACCATTTTTGAGCTTCTTCTTCCTCTTCTTGTATGCTACTAAGCTCTTCCATGGGGGGTTTGATTTATTCATCCTCCATGGAAGGCTAAACTAAGGTTAGTGTTTGATTTCTAGTTTGGGATTGTAATCAATTTGGATTAAGGGGAGATTTGCCCCAATTTTGTGTATGAATTAGATTGACTTCCTTATGCATCTTCTTCCCTGTTCTTCATCTGAATGGCTTGTGTAACTGATTAGGAGTGACGCCCGAGTCCTTATGCATGCTTTACCGTTAGAGATTAAGACGTATAATTGCCTTAATCGCTAGGTAACACAAATCTGAATATGGGTATTTAGTTTGATCCCAAGTGACAGTTGGGGGTAGAAATTAGATAACCTTCATTGGTGTCCTTGCGCTCTTGGTGATCGTTCTTCCCAAATTAGAATTCCAAATCGACACACTAATTTCGCGTCCAAATTAGATAGTCGTCGCAGTTATAGCTCGTTGCTATCAATCGGTCTTGGGAGAGCGTTCGCCAATGTCCGATCGATATGCTTGATTAGCATGATTTATTGTGTTTAATTAACATCCATGAAGCATGTCTGAGTTAATTTATTAATTTGAGACGAGCTGCGCATTCGTTAAATTGTCTAAGCATTATACTTGTAAACCTATGATCCAAGAGGCTTGCTAAATTTATTCCCAATCGTCCCGAGTCGAAAACTCCGTTAGTTAAATTTTCCCATTGCATTGTTCCCTCTTAGTGAATTAAAAACCAACAAATTCCCTTTTTTTCATTTATTTTAATAGTTTGCGAATTTAATTGAGATTAAGTCTAATTAACTTAATTCCCTGTGGATCGACCCCGTTGCCGCTACTCTACTAATAGTTTAGTGAATCCGGGCAAATATAAATTCATTTTGGCGGGTCTCGACAACCCGATGATTGGCGATAGTTCAATAATATCGTTACCAAAATTGGCGCCGTTGCCGGGGAGTTAAGTGTAATTCGGCCTAATTTAAATTTGATTTGTAGACTTTTAGTTTTTACTTTAAAATTTTTGTTTATTCTTTTATTATTTGCAATTTTTGATCTGTTTGTTTAAGTGTGCTAGAAGTGCTTAATTTTTATTGAGGAAATGGAGATCGCCGATGAGGCTGGAGTTCCAAAAACACTCAAACAGTGGACATCGGTTGCTATGGGCCACCAACCCTCTTGTATTTCCTACCCGGAAATCTCAGGTGAGTTTGTACTTAAGTCAGGCTTTATTGATCATTTGCCTTCCTTTTGTGGTAAAACAGATGAAGATCCCTTTAAACACCTCAAAGAGTTTCAAATGACAAGTTCCGCGATGAAGCCAGGCGACATAACTGAAGATCAGCTCTACTTGAGAGCTTTTCCATTCACCTTGAAAGGTGAAGCTCGAGATTGGCTACATTACTTGCCATCGGGAACCATTTTCACTTGGGAGAAGTTACAGAGTCTATTCTTGGAAAGGTATTTCCCAGCTTCAAAAGCCAGAGCCGTGAAAAAAGATATCCACCATTTCAAGCAAGGAAAGGACGAGGCATTTCACAAATGTTGGAAGAGGTTCATTAAACTCTGTGAAAAATGCCCGAACCATCTGATAGCAGAAGCCGCGCTTATCGAATTCTTTTATGAAGGTTTGTTGCCGCATGACTGCCAGATGCTTGATGCATCGAGTGGAGGAGCCCTTTGGGAGAAAACACTTGCAGAAGCCCGACAGTTGATCTCCAACATGGCTGAGAACCGTCGCCAGTACGGAGGAAGAAACGAGCACGCTAAAATGTCTACCGACATAGAAGAGCTCAAAGAACAAGTGTCTCAGGTATTTGGTCTAATTCATACGATGCAAGAAAAATCATCTCAGGCTGTTTCTTCTATTTCAGGTCAAGCCCTTGAAGGCATGTTCAAGTCACTTATGGAATCTAGCAATGAGACCAATTCGCAGATGCTGTCTCTAAGAGATGGGTTAACTGAGGTGAAGGAAAGAATGAGCAAGATAGAATTCAAAGCGGAAAGCGTTAGCGCGATAAATCTCAGAAGTGGTAAAGAAGTGCCATCTCAAACCACTCCCGAGACTTCTAACAAAGATTCAGAGATATCTCCAGACAAGTTTTCTCAAACACCCTCTGAAACAATTGTAGCTTCTCCTTATATTTCTATGAAGTCTTACACTCCCGTTGCTCCTTTTCCGAGTAGGTTGGCGAGGCCACCTAAGGAGGTCGAAGACGCGGACGTTCTTGAGACGTTTAGAAAGGTTGGGATCAATATGCCGCTGCTTGATGCAATTCAGCAAATGCCAAGGTACGCTAAATTTCTTAAGGAGATGTGCACCATGAAGAGGAAGACCAAAAGTGCTGAGAGAGTCGTGGTAAGCAAGAATGTTTTTGCCCTGATAACCCAAGGTATTCCAAGCAAATGCCAGGACCCAGGTATGTTCCTCTTGCCATGTACTATAGGGGATAGGGAAATCGAGCACGCCATGCTAGACTTAGGAGCCTCAATTAATGTTATGCCATACTCAGTCTACAAAAGCGTCGATTTAGAAGGTATGCAGGAAACTAGTTTAATTATTCAGTTAGCTAATAGGTCTTCTATTCATCCTCTAGGGGTGATTGAGGATGTGTTGGTTAAAGTTAAGGATTTGATCTTCCCTTCTGATTTTTATGTGATAAATATGGAAGAAAACACATCCACTACTTCAGTTTTACTAGGTAGACCATTCATGCAAACCGCTAAGACAAAAATTAATGTGCATGATGGTACCTTATCTGTTGAGTATGAAGGGGATGTGTTCGAATTTAATGTATTTGATGCCATGAAACAACATGCTGATGTGCATTCTGTCTGTAAAATCGATCTTATAGATACTTTAGAATAAGAAGAATGCATGACTGTTGTTGATGGGGATGACCGACTCGTTTTTACTGAAATTGTTGGCGAGGTTGAAAGTAGTGTTCCCATATCGTCTGACTCATCTGAACAAACTACTTTTGGTTTAGAGACATGTGAAAAGCCAACTAAAATATTACCATCTCTTTTGCAGGCTCCCAAGTTGGAACTAAAGGAGTTGTCGGGTCATCTCAAGTACGTATACTTGGGTGAGGTGGAGACACTCCCGGTAATTATCTCCAAGGAGCTTACATCGGAGCAAGAAGGCGAGTTTGTTGAGGTCTTGAAAAAGAACAAAAGAGCCATAGGATGGACGTTGGCAGACTTGCACGGGTTGAGTCCAGTGCTGTGCATGCATGTTACGTCTCCAAAAGTGACCATTTTAGGACTTATTTATCTTAGAAAGATGTACACTCTTAGGTGTTTTTGATAGGATTTAGCTTGAACTTATGCTTATATGTGAGAATTAGAAGAAGGAAGCTAAATTAGGACTTGTATGCAAAAGGGAAAGAAAAGAAAGGAAAAACGAAGTTAAAAGAATGAAAACTGTGCATTGCGGAAGCATTGCGGAAACATTGCTAAAACCGCAATGTTTCAAGTGAAATCCGTAAGTTGGCTAACCTTTTTCTGTTGTGATCCGATATTTCAGGGATTTGTTCTTTCTCCTCCAACCACGTAGAAGTACGACGTTGAGAATGGATGGTTCTCCTTGGCCCAATCGCACCTGCAGAATACTATAAAAGGAGGTCAAAGTGGAGGGTTGAAACATCATCCGAAAGGCGTAGACTTCTCAGTTCAACGCAGCGGTTCAGCTATTGGAGTCGACAATCTGATAGGAAGGGGATTCATCCAAGCAAGGCTCGCCTTTCTCTCTATTCAGCCGAGGCGTTCGCAATCGAGAAGACCACACACAGCTTACTGCTTTCTGTTTTCGTTTCCTGTTTTTAGTACCGATTGTTGTTATTTCTCTTCCAGTAGCTACTTTAATTCATTTCGTTGTTCTCTGTCTTTACTTTGGTAACTCTAAGTCTTCATTTGTTTCGTTCAAAGGATTGATTAATCAACGCACAATTCATCATTTCACAATCTCTTTATTCTTCTCTGCCGACTGTTTTTTCTTTCCAGTTTTGTCTTTAATCTTCTTCTAAGCATGTCTACTTCATCCACTCTTTCTATTCTGTCTGCATCCATGAGTAACTAAGTCACATAGGGGCATGCTAATGACAAGGCTATAGGCTAAAACACGTGAATCAAGCATGTAGGATAGCTCTCGAATGCATTGATTGTATGTAAGCTTCATCCCACGGGCAATTTCGATTGGCCATCCATTTTGTCCAAAGAACTCCTAACCTCTGGAAGGAGTAAGAGTTCAGAGTCATACACTCATGCTAGCCTCTCAAGGTAGCCAGAAAACGACCTAGGAATAGGCGTTTTCCTAGTACAAATCACAACTTACTGTTTTAACAAGATGCTTAAGACCTTACTTGGACATGAGTAAACTAAAGAATCTAATGCATGAAATAGGAAGATACATGAGAATGAGTTAGTTTGATGCATAGTGAGTTGATCTAATGCTTGAGAATCGTGTGAAAAAGCCAATAGAGGAGTCATTAGTATCCCTTGTTTCCACATTTTACACACTTTCGCTGTTAGTAACATTGCGGTATAATTGCTGTTCTCGCAATTCTTTTGGTTAAAAATTCTGTTTTAGTTATTTTCCTCTTCGTTTATTAATCTCTTCTCTTTACGTTTGAGTTTATCATTGACTTGCACTTGTTTATGTTTCTACCCTTTACTTATTCCTTAGTAATTAGGCAATTTAAAACCAAATCTACCCCATCAAGTCCACCCATTCTTGCTTAACAATACACTTTGCGAGTAACTAAGAATAAATCTCTGTGGGAAAACGAATGAAAAAATACTTACTACTTGCTACAAGATCATGTATGCTTGCATGTTCTGAGTGCTCTCTTATTGCATATTTCTTTTAAACATTGAGCACGCAACAAGTTTTTGGCGCCGCTGCCGGGGATTTAGTTTAGTGAAAACGAAGTTTGTTAAGTTAGAAACACAACGTTTAGCATCTATTGGAGCTGATCTAATTTCATTTCTTTGCAGGTACCATTGGGTTAGTTTATGAATGAGCCTTCAAGTAGCGATCTAGAGTTCAATCCTGAGCCTGAGAGATTACTTAGGGCCAGAAATAGAGCTAAGAAACGTCTCTTTAACCAACCCTCTCTCCCTCAAATAATTGCTGAAACCGCAGAGTCTCCGCAATTCTATCAAGAAGAAATGGACAGACCAGTCCCAAATCCGGTACCTACCACTCGCAATCCCATCGAAATAGCGAATGATAAGGATAGTGCCATTCTCTCCTACCTAGTACCTATGCCTGGGGAGCTAAACCCAAGCATAATCCGCCCTGAAATTACTGCCAACTCATTCGAGTTAAAGCCAGTAATTTTCCAAATGTTGTCCACTGTGGGACAATTCTTTGGAGTGGAAAATGAGGACCCCCACAACCATGTTAGAAACTTCCTAGGAGTTAATGATACCTTTATCATCCCTGGAGTTTCCCAAGAAGCCTTGAGGCTCTATCTTTTCCCTTACTCTTTAAGGGACAAAGCCAAAACATGGTTAAACTCATTACCTTCTGGATCAGTTCTCAATTGGACAGACCTGGCGGAGAAATTCCTAGTTAAATACTTTCCACCTGATAGGAATTCTACCTTTCGTGATGACATAATCAAGTTCAAACAAGCTGAAAATGAGTCTCTTCACGAAGCTTGGACAAGGTTCAAGGACCTTCTGCTTAAATGTCCACACCATGGCATTCCATGGTGTATCCAAATAGAGGTCTTCTTCAAAGGATGCAACCCCAGCACCAGGCAAGTGCTAAATTCATCTGCTGGTGGTTCCATGCTGTCCAAAAGTTATAACGAAGCCTATGAGATCTTGGAGAAGATCTCAGCATCTCACTGTAGGTGGTCAGATGATCCAATAGAGCCAAGTAGAGCTCAAAATAAGGACGCACTCAATGCCATGAGTAGCCAAATAAGCGCCCTGACCAACCTAGTTAAACAAATGGCTTAAGCCAATCTTCAAACTAGTGTCAACACCGCCACCGCCATGTCAATGGGCACACAACCAAGTCAAGGTGAGACACTTATCTGTAGATTCTGTGGGGAAGGGCACCTGCATGAATACTGCCCTGGGAATCCAGCCTCAGTCTGCTATGTTGGAAGCCAACAGCAGCCTAGGAACAACCCTTACTCTAACACTTACAATCCTGGTTGGAGGAACCACCCAAACCTTTCATGGGGTAGCCAACAGAATACTAACCAAGCTCCTAACCAGCCAAGACCGAGAGGAACACCTGGTTTCACTCCCCAAAATAACCAATCCATGTATCAAAAGCCATACAACCAACCAATAGGGTCTTCTGTAGAAAACTTACTTAAGGAGTACATTCCCAAGAATGATGCTACTCTACAAAGTCAGCAAGCTACCCTTAGGAGCTTAGAGAACCAAATAGGGCAACTAGCCAATGAACTCAAGAGTAGGCCCCAAGGTAGACTGCTTGCTGACACTGAGGTACCTAGAAGGGATGGTAAAGAACAAGTTCAAGCAATTGAACTTAGAAGTGGTAGACCATTGGTGAGCAACACTAGAGAAACACCAAAGAGAGTAGAGAATGAAGAGTCTAGTGCTCCACTGGATTCTCTGCCAAACCAAGGTCAACCACCAACAAGCACATCAAGGGCAAGGCTGGAGCCAATCATAGAAAAGATAGAAGAAATTCCAAGGCCTCCACCTATCTTGAGGCGACCTGAAGTGCCTGCATATGTGCCACCACCTCCATTTTCTCGAAGGCTAAAGAAAAAACAAGAACAGGAAGTGCACTTTAACAAATTTTTAGAAATTCTTAAACAAGTGCATGTGAATATTCCTTTTGTAGAAGTTCTACAGTCTATGCCTTCTTATGTTAAATTTCTAAAGGATATAATCACTAACAAGAAGATCATTGGTGAATTTGAAACAGTGAACCTCACTGAGGAGTGCAGTGCTATACTCCAGAACAAGCTACCAAAGAAGGAGAAGGATCCTGGTTCCTTCACCCTACCAGTGGAGTTAGGAGGCAAGCACGTGGGCAGAGCTCTTTGTGACCTGGGAGCCAGCATAAATCTCATGCCTCTATCACTATTCCCCCAGTTGGGAATAGGAGAAGCACGTCCTACCACTGTCACCTTACAGCTTGCAGTCAGATCCATAGCCTACCCTGAAGGTAAGATTGAGGATATTCTTGTAAAGGTTGACAAGTTTATTTTCCTTGCAGATTTCATCATCCTGGATTATGAAGCAGACAAGGAGGTCCCCATCCTATTAGGCAGACCATTTCTAGCCACAGGTAGGGCCTTGATTGATGTCCAGAAAGGTGAGCTCACCATGAGGGTTCATGATGAGGAGGTTAAGTTTAGTGTTTTTAAAGCCCTAAGGTACCCTTCTGACTCTGAATCTTGTGCGAGCATGGACATAGTAGATTCACTGATGGAAGAACCGCTTGAGCATGAATTGTCAACTAAGCATGCCAATGATTATGTGCAATTAGATTTAACTGACTTAAACATAGCTGAAATAATGGACATACCTGTAAATAATCCTCAGCATGTTTGTATGACTACTGATTTGACTGAAAGATCCATGAATCCGTTAAAACCATCCATTGAGCATCCACCTATCTTAGAATTAAAACCACTGCCTGAACATCTTAAGTATGCATATTTAGGAAGTAATGATACTCTGCCTGTTATTATTTCATCTAAATTGAGTGCTAAGCATGAAATTGAGCTGATCTTATTACTCAAGCAACATAGAAAGGCTATTGCATGGACAATTGCTGACATTAGAGGCATTAGCCCTTCTTACTGCATGCATAAGATAATATTGGAAGAAGAGCATACACCCCGAGTAGATCACCAACGTAGGTTGAACCCCTCTATCAAAGAGGTAGTTAAGAAAGAAATCATAAAGTGGTTAGACGCAGGTGTAATCTTCCCTATAGCTAGTGGTCAGTGGGTGAGTCCAATACAATGTGTACCTAAGAAGGGGGGGATGACTGTAGTAGTGAATGAGAGCAATGAACTGATTCCAACTAGAACTATTACAGGATGGAGAGTTTGCATGGACTATAGGAAATTAAATAAGGAAACAAAAAAAGACCACTTCCCTCTACCATTCATAGATCAGATGTTAGATAGGATAGTTGGTAGAGCTTACTACTGCTTCTTAAATGGTTATTCTGGATATAACCAAATCACCATAGACCCTGTGGACCAGGAGAAGACAACCTTCACCTGTCCCTTTGGAACATTTGCTTTTCGCAGAATGCCGTTTGGCTTGTGCAATGCACCAGCAACGTTCCAAAGGTGCATGTTGGCAATCTTCTCTGACTTAGATGAATCCATGATAGAGATATTTATGGATGACTTCTCAGTCTTTGGTGATTCATTCACAAACTGTTTAGAGAACTTAGGACAAGTCCTGGCTAGGTGTGAGGAGACCAACTTAGTACTTAATTGGGAGAAATGCCACTTCATGGTGGAAGAAGGGATAGTCCTAGGTCATAGAGTGTCTAGAG
Source organism: Herpetospermum pedunculosum (assembly GCA_028017165.1). Lineage (NCBI taxonomy): Eukaryota > Viridiplantae > Streptophyta > Magnoliopsida > Cucurbitales > Cucurbitaceae > Herpetospermum > Herpetospermum pedunculosum. Next base: position 19,275,677 of record CM051527.1, on the reverse strand, counting down.
CAGGAGTAGAGGTCGATAGGGCCAAGATTGAAATAATAGAGAAGTTAGTGGAACCTCAGAATGTGAAAGCCATTAGAAGTTTCTTAGGACACGCAGGTTTCTATAGAAGGTTCATTAAGAACTTTTCTAAGATCTTCAAACCTTTGTGTGAGCTTCTAGAGCTGAATAAGCCATTCATCTTCTCTAGAGAATGTTTCCTAGCCTGGACAACCCTTAAGGAAGCATTAGTCAAAGCACCTATTATAGTGGGACCAAATTGGGACCTTCCATTTGAGATGTTATGTGATGCAAGTGACTATGCAGTAGGGGTTATGCTAGGACAAAAGATTGACAAGCTAACACACCCTGTATACTATGCTAGTAAGACACTTAATAAAGCACAATGTAATTACACAACCACTGAGAAGGAAATGCTAGCTGTAGTGTTTGCCAGCGAGAAGTTTAGGAATTACATTGTAGGCACTAGAACAATCGTGTATACAGATCACTCTGCACTAAAATACCTTATGAGGAAGGCTGATGCGAAGCCTAGGTTGATTAGGTGGGTATTGTTGCTGCAAGAGTTTGATCTGGACATTAGAGATAAGAAAGGGTGCGAAAATGTGCTTGCGGATCATCTTTCGAGATTGCAGCATAATTGCGGAAAAATTGCGGAAACCGCAATTTCTGATGCCTTTATCGATGAGCATGTCTTTGTATTAGCACATCGTGATAACGATGAGGAACCTTGGTTTGCTGATATAGCTAACTTCCTTGCATCGCAGGTACTACCAACTTTCAAGGGAGGCTAAGAGAAGAAGAGGTTCCTGCATGAGGCTAGGAAATTTATATGGGACGATCCTACACTCTACAAGACATGTGCAGATGGTTTGCTGAGGAAGTGTGTGTCAGCTGCTGAGGCGAAGTCTGTGCTGCAGCACTGCCATACAGCCCCCTATGGTGGACACTTTGGTGGCCAAAGGACAGCTGCAAAGGTGTTCCAGAGTGGCTACTTTTGGCCCACGATCTTCAAAGATGCCCACGAATACGCACACAGCTGTGATGAATGCCAGAGAACAGGTAACCTCAGTCGAAAGGATGAGATGCCTCTCACTTACATCTTAGAGTTGGAGCTCTTTGATGTGTGGGGCATTGACTTCATGGGACCATTTCCCCCATCATCAGGTAACCTTTACATACTTGTAGCTGTAGACTATGTGTCTAAATGGGTAGAGGCCATAGCATGTCCAAACAATGATGCCAAAACAGTCATTAAGTTCCTCAATAGGCATATCTTTACTAGGTTTGGTACACCTCGTGCTATAATTAGTGATGAAGGAACTCACTTCATTAATAAAGCTATGGAAAAAGTGTTGGCTAAATATAATGTTAAACATAGAGTAGCCACCCCTTATCACCCACATTCGAATGGCCAAGCTGAAATATCAAATAGGGAGATTAAAAACATACTCGAAAAAGTGGTCAAACCCAATAGAAAAGATTGGTCGTTTAAACTCGAGGATGCACTTTGGGCATATAGGACTGCATATAAGACACCCCTAGGTATGTCTCCTTATAGACTTGTGTATGGCAAAGCATGTCACTTACCATTCGAATTGGAAATTAAAGCATTTTGGGCCTTGAAAGAACTGAATTATTGCGTGACCGATGCGGGAACATTGCGGTCTCTGCAATTACATGAGCTTGATGAGCTGAGACATATGTCTTATGAAAATGCTAAAATGTATAAGGAAAAGACTAAGATTTGGCATGATAGTAGACTTAGGATTAAGGACTTTAAGAAAGGCCAACTTGTCTTGTTATTTAACTCAAGGTTGAGATTATTTTCAGGCAAACTTAAGTCCAGATGGTCAGGTCCTTTTGTAATAACTAACGTGTTTGTTCATGGTGCAATCGAGATTAGGAACCTGCAGCAAGGGCAACCGTTCATGGTTAATGGTGCACGATTGAAGCATTATTATGAGGAAGGAGATGTGAAGACTCTCTCGGCCTTCCTCTTGGCTGAAACATGAAAATAGAACCGAGAGAGGACGAGTGATCACTGTGCTCGTCCATGCGAGGCTATGCCTTAGTTTATTTTCTGCTATTTTTCCGGTTATTATTTGTGTATGTTTGTGTGTAATTTTTATTACGAATTTAATGTTGATTTTATTTCTTTTCATAGGGGATCAAAAGAGGGTATCAAGGAGATGAATCCAGAATTAAAAAATCAGGGAAGATATGGGGCCAAATCAAAGATTACGTTGAAGAAATATTGGCATTTGAAACGAAGAAATCTCCAACGACCATTTAATTGCAAAGGATTTGCTGAATCCGCAACAGAAATAGCCGTTGGGATTTCCATCATTACAAATAGCCGTTAGAATCGCCGTGGCCAGTACGCTTCCCTCTTTCACTGAACTTCAAGAAATCTCTCTCCCTCTTCCTCTGCAATTCCTCTTTCCAGATTCCTACGATTCCACCATGGTGCTAACAAGGGCTGAGAGATCTGCTTCCAAAAAGAAAGCCGCCGACGCTGAGATAGCTGCGAGAGAGGCACTCCTTGCCTTGGCAGATGCCGAAGCCGCGCGCACTGAATGACTTCCCCAGCTCCCTGTCCGCAGGAAGAAGTGGAAGGTGGTGACGGAGATCCCTGCTGGGCCATCTGAACCAGCAGGAACGCCCAAGAAGAGGAAGTGGAGTATGGCCGTTGACGATGCAGCGATCAAGAAAAAGGCTCCCTCTGTGGAGAGTCAAGAAAGTGGTCGCCCATCCTACGAGACGGCCAAACAAAGCCATTCGCCATCTCCACCAGCGCGAAGCCCTGAACCTTCTCCATCTCCACAGAGCTCTGAACAAACCCCACCGCCGTAGAGCCCTGAGGCATCACCAGTATCCCAGACGCCTGAGCCTGAAATTCCAAGCAAAGAACATCAAGAATCGGCGCAGGGCGATGATGCAGCTGAGGAAGAGGAAGTTTTCTCTCCTTTGAGGGAAGTCTGCCCCGATAGCCCAGCAAGGGGGGAAGATTCAATGGATGAGACGTTGGGGGATTGCCTCCAACAGATCACCACCAGGGCACGATTGAGAAAGAGAGCCACCAAGGTCATCAAGGCCAAACGGCCAAAGGCTTCGAAGAAGTCCAAGAAAAGGAAGGCCAGAGGTGAGCCATCAGCGGAGAAGGTTAGTAGTGAGCCCTCTCTGAAGAAGCTAAAGATTGAGGCTGCTGAATCAGCCAAAGCGAAAGATAAGGGGAAGGCCAAGCTGTACCCCGAAGATGAGCCTCAAACTGTGAGGTATGTGTCTTCTGATGCTGAGTCAAGAGGCACTGAATTGAGGAAACGGGACCTGCTCCATGAGAAGGGGTTCCTTGACGCGTTGGCAGACCTGCCGCAATTCTTGCGCGCAGGGATCACCAAACACGGTTGGGAAGAGCTGTGCAGACCGCCCATCCCTGCCTACTCCAGCATGGTGTACGACTTCTACGCCAACCTAATGAACCCTGAGGATGGCCTGTCTGTGGTCAGAGGGATCGAGGTGGATTTCTCAGCTAAGGCAATCAATGAAGCCTATGGCCTCAAGGGGCAGAAGCACACTGATTATGCAAGGATCATTGATGCGCCAACAGAGGCTGTCCTGGAGGAAGCGCTGAGGATCATCGGCCAACCTGAAGCAGCGTGGACGATTTCGCGCAATGGGAAGCACACTTTGATGAGTGCAACCCTGACGGCAAAGGCAACTGTATGGTTTTCTTTCGTGCGCAGAAGGCTGTCCCCAGTGACCCACGAGACCACCATCAACCAAGGAAGATCACTGCTGGTTTATGCGATCATGAGGGGCCTCACAATCAATGTTGGTGAGGTCATTGCAGCCTCAATCGCAGACTGTGCCAAAAAAGGTAAGGGTCCACTTTTCTTCCCCAACACAATCACTAAGCTTTGCTTACGTGCAGGTGTACCAATCGAGCGGATGGAAAGGCAGCTGGCCTACACGGGGCACCTGGAGCTGCCTACAGGCCTGAGGATGCGCAGGAAGGGGAACATGGAGTTTGAGTTAGACGGCCTGGCTGCTGCTCAGTCTCTATCGATGGCCTGCCTGATGGACCTGCAGAAGAAGATGGCTAAATGGGCTGAGTATGCTCAAGCGAGGGACAAGGATGTTGCTGACCAGTTGGGTTGCATCTTTCCTGAGTTCCCCACGGACTTGCTGACGCCATGGGCACCTCCACGTGCAAGGAGGTATGATGATGAGGACATCTGAGTGCTAGGCTGATTAGCATTCGAAGGGAGTATTTCTGTTCCCTACATCAACCGAAAGAAAAAAAAATCAAACTGCTTTTTCGTAAACTGTGTGAATTCTGCTGTTTTGAGTTAATATTTAGTCTGTCTTTAGTTCTTTATTTTTGTTGCTTAGAATAGTTTAATATAGTTAGATGGTATCTGAATAAGTAGGTTGTTTTAGTCTCCTTTTTTGTATAGCTGGAATGACTGGAAAGAGCATGCATAGGGGCCTTGATCACTGATATATCTGTCCTGATTCCATTGCGAAATTATTGCGAAATCCGCAATTTTTGTTAGTAATTGCATGTTTTTTAATAACTGATTAGCTAGGCTGATTCTGATTTAATTTTGTTCTTTTGCTGCTGTCTTGACTACCTTATATAGCCTATCTATAAGCATGCTGGATGAGTGTCTTAAGGCACCTTTGATAGTTTAAATTAGTCTCTTAAAATGCTCAGCATGCGTAGCTTTAAGTCCTTCCTTACTGTTTTTTTTTAAATTTCTGCTGTTGAAATGCTGTCTATCCCTAGGGCTTTTAGATTCTCTTTGTTTTGCCCTAGACTAGATGCTTCTAGGACAAGTTTTGGGGTGTGCCACCTCAGACACTCATTGGGGACAATGAGTAGTTTAAGTTTGGGGGAGGCCACCCTAGGCCTAGGAACATTCCTCTCTCCCTTTAAGCATAAGCATTCTTCTTCTCCTTTATAAAAATGATGAACTGAAAAAAAAAAATGAAAAATAAAATAAAGAGGGGTGTCTCTCTTAAAGTTGCTGAGTAATCAGTGCCAAGTGTGTAACCCACAAGTGGCATTGCATCAAAAGGCAACCAAAGGAAAGGCTCCACCTAAGTAAGAAAGAAAAAAAAAAGAAGAAATAGGGAAGAAGAATGTATACCTAGGAGTTGCAACTTTGTGGCTTGGGTGTCCTGAATAAAAATGAACTATGATCCTCAATTAGCTAAGCACAAAGTTGTAGCTTGTAGGGTTGTTTAGGGAGATGAATGTATGTCCAATGTAGTGATGCCATGGTTTAGGTTGTTCTCTAAAAGTACTACTGTCACTGTTTAATACTAAGACTGACATGACTCTAAGGAATCCTAGGGAGCTCAAAAGTAAAAATTAGAAGCATGTACTGAGTCTGGGGTAAAGCTAGGTAGAATTTGAAACCTTAGGGATAGTTGCACGATATGACAGAAGCAAGTAGATCAGTCGTAGGGAGTTAATGAGACAAGAGGAGCATTAGGCATGCGAAGTCAGAAGAAGCAAAGTAAGAGGGTAGTTGTAAACTTAGAAGTGTGTCACAGGACAGCACTGCCATAGGTAGGAGTTTAGGGGAGTCAGCAAGTGGTTAGAGAGGATAAAACAGCAGCCTAAGTAAGTCCTTAGATTGCTCGAGGACGAGCAAAACCTTAAGTTTGGGGGTGTGTTACGTCTCCAAAAGTGACCATTTTAGGACTTATTTATCTTAGAAAGATGTACACTCTTAGGTGTTTTTGATAGGATTTAGCTTGAACTTATGCTTATATGTGAGAATTAGAAGAAGGAAGCTAAATTAGGACTTGTATGCAAAAGGGACAGAAAAGAAAGGAAAAACGAAGTTAAAAGAATGAAAACTGTGCATTGCGGAAGCATTACGGAAACATTGCTAAAACCGCAATGTTTCAAGTGAAATCCGTAAGTTGGCTAACCTTTTTCTGTTGTGATCCGATATTTCAGGGATTTGTTCTTTCTCCTCCAACCACGTAGAAGTACGACGTTGAGAATGGATGGTTCTCCTAGGCCCAATCGCACCTGCAGAATACTATAAAAGGAGGTCAAAGTGGAGGGTTGAAACATCATCCGAAAGGCGTAGACTTCTCAGTTCAACGCAGTTTCTTCTCCATTCTTTCTTTTCTCCGTCTGTTGGTTTGAGAGGTTCAGCTATTGGAGTCGACAATCTGATAGGACATCTTCTCTCCTGATTGGATTCATCCAAGCAAGGCTCGCCTTTCGCTCTATTCAGCCGAGGCGTTCGCAATCGAGAAGACCACGCACAGCTTACTGCTTTCTGTTTTCGTTTCCTGTTTTTAGTACCGATTGTTGTTATTTCTCTTCCAGTAGCTACTTTAATTCATTTCGTTGTTCTCTGTCTTTACTTTGGTAACTCTAAGTCTTCATTCGTTTCGTTCAAACGATTGATTAATCAACGCACAATTCATCATTTCACAATCTCTTTATTCTTCTCTGCCGACTGTTTTTTCTTTCCTGTTTTGTCTTTAATCTTCTTCTAAGCATGTCTACTTCATCCACTCTTTCTATTCTGTCTGCATCCATGAGTAACTAGGTCACATAGGGGCATGCTAATGACAAGGCTATAGGCTAAAACACGTGAATCAAGCATGTAGGATAGCTCTCGAATGCATTGATTGTATGTAAGCTTCATCCCACGGGCAATTTCGATTGGCCATCCATTTTGTCCAAAGAACTCCTAACCTCTGGAAGGAGTTGAAAGAGTTTCGGCATGCATAGCGGAAGCATCGTTGGATCTAAGTACTCTTATTTTGTTAATTTAAAAAGAAAAAGCATGTAATTTGAAAATCAAAGACAATAATTTAGAAGTTACCTTTGAAGTTCAAATTCTTCTTGATTCCAAACTCGATCTTCGAACGTAACGGTCACGAACCACCACGAGAGTCTTCCCGACTATTCTCCGGCCTTAGAACGGCATTGTGGGATCCTTTGAGTGACTAATTTAAAAGAGAATTGAAGATGAAATTGGAGAGAAAAGTAGAGAAATTGTCTTTACAATTTCTCAAAGTTTATCAAAATTCCAAGAAGAAGTCAATCTAATTAACCCTTTGTATATATAGAAGACTACATGCAAAAACATGCAAAATTGAGTTAACAATAGGATGCCATGTAGAATCCACTCAATTTAGTGGGATTAGTGGCTTGATGTGGGATGAACACTTAGCAAAAAAGTTTGACTCATAAAACCACCAACAAATGGTTTTTCCCACTAACTCAAGAATTGGATTTTTCCACTAACTTAAGAATTGGATTTTTCCACTCACTTTAGTCATCAAAATGACTCTTGACTTTCAAGGTTTAGTGGAGTCAACATTTGACTTTTGACTTTCAAAGTTGTAGTCAATTATCTTAAAATTGACTTTTGACTAGCTTTGATCAAATTAATTCAATTTAAAAATTAATTCAAATAATTAATTTTAAATCAAATTAAATTAATATTAAATAATTAATTAAACAATTTAATTAATTCAAATTTAATATCCAATAAATCCAACACTAATCCCGATCATTCCCGATATACATGATTATGAATCCATATTCATATTTTCGATAATTAAATCTTATTTAAATATCACCATCTCTCTCTATTGTTCAATTCGCAATTGAACGTTATGTCGTTAAATATATCACATATATTTAACGTTAATTCCCTAATTCGAATTCGAACACTTCGAATTCACTCGTCACACTGTTCTAAGGTTTAGTCCGATATGAGCTAGCAGGGGGACGTCATGCACCTACAGATCATGAGCTCCAACGATCCGAGATTAACTGATTAAACTCTTTAACCTAGTTAATCAACATTCGTTAACTACCAGGACATTCCACTATAGCCTAGTAGTTGCATTCTCCTCACTGTAGATATATTTATGTCCACTCGATATAACCATGATTAGTAAGTTGACCCTTCACAGGTTGTTCGTAATTTACGGTCGGGTCAAATATCTGTTTTACCCCCGTAATTACATCTTGCTCCTTAAGTCCCACTGATCCTCTAATGAACAATTGGTTTGTGATCCAATCACTAAACCGATTGGTATGTGATCTAATCACTATACCGAGTCCCTCTCGGGCCAATGAGAAGGTGGGGCCCCTTGTTCAAGACCTGGAGTCAGCACTTAAGGGAACAACCTATCTACTATCCCTAGAGACGGGTAGGAGTGAATTCCATCTTGCACCCTATGTCCCCAACTATCTATTCGGTCTTACCCCTGAAATGGGAGGCTTATTGAGTCGGCGCTGTTGAGCCACCCTCACCCATGCAGATCTAAGGATAATCCCGAATAAACAGGAGTTCATAGTTAGCTCAGGATTAAGGTCAAGTTACCTAGGTCATCGTTTTGAAATAGTCAGTCTTTAAAACAGTAAACAGCATTATAAAGCAAGAGTGACTTATTTCGCGGTCTGGTCTAATGAAAACTCTTTGCATAGGACGCCCCCATTCACATGTCTCCATATGAACGATTCAGGATCACATCGTTTGTACTAAATACAAAATGGGCCGCATCCAATAGTGTCCCCGGGATAAGGTATCCAGCCTTATCCGTATACTATAGACCGTTTTGACTATTTACTCGAACTTGATCCACTTTTATGTCTCCACATAAAGTTCAAGTACTCATGTTATAGACATGGATCTTAGTTTATTGGATTTAGGGTTTTCTAAAATGAAATAAGCAATTCACATATTCAATAATAACTTTATTGAATAAACCTCAATAACACTTTATTAGTAATAAAATATGTTTATCGTTTACAAACCACGAGTTTTAGGACATAAAACCCAACAAACTCCCACTTGGACTAAAACTCAAGTGGTAATAAATATATATCCATATATATACATAATGTTGAGTTTTTAAAAATGAGAAATAAATACAATAAACTAGGGCATCACATACCCATAGTTTTCTCCCACTTGCCCTAGATTATACATCCTGTAGTCCTAGTCTCACTAGGTGACCTGTTACGTCTCCAAAAGTGACCCTTTTAGGACTTAATTAGCTTAGAAAGATGTTCACTCTTAGGTGTTTTTGATAGCATTTAGCCTAAACCTATGCTTAAATATGAGAATTAGAAGAAGGTAGCTAAATTAGGACTTATGTACAATAGGAAAGAAAAGGGTTGAAAACCGAAGGAAAAGAATGAAAACACTGCATTGAGACAGCATTGCGAAAACATTGCGGACACCGCAATGTTTCAAGTGAAAACCGTAAGTTGACTGATCTTTTTCTGTTAATTTCCGTTATTTCAGGGATTCGTTCTTTCTCCTCCATCCATTCTGAAGTACGACGTTGAAGATTGATGGTTCTCCTTGGCCCACATGCACCTGCATATTACTATAAATAGGGGTCAAAGTCGAGGGTTCAAGCATCATCCGAAAGCGTAGAAGTCTTCTCGCAGTCCAACTTTTCTCCTGTTTTCCTTTGCCGTCTGCTGGTTTGCGAAGCTCAGCTGTTGGAATCGATAATCTGATAGGAAGGAGAGGAGATTCTTCTTCTCTCCCGATTGGATTCATCCAAGCAAGGCTGACCTTTCTCATCCTTCATTCGAGGCGTTTGCGACGAGACATTCAAGCTTGTTTTACTGCTTTCTGCTCTTCATTTCCATTTTCCAGCTTTGTCTTGTTGTTGTTTCTTTTCTAGTAGCTAGATTAGACTATTTCGTTGTGTTCTGTCTTACTGTGATTTACTTTAAAGCTTTCATTTGTTGAGTCAAACAATCAAGTAATCAAATCTCAATTCTTCATTTCACAGTTTCTTGCCTTTACATTCTACTGCTTTCCCTTACTGTTTTGTCTTTAAATTCCTTCTAAGCATGTCTACTTCTTTTCTTACTTCTGTTCTGTTTACATCCATGAGTAGCTAAATCACTTAGGGGCATGCTAATGACAACACTTTAGGCTAAAAAACGTGAACCAAGCATGTAGGATAGCTCTCGAAGCATTGATTGTATGTAAGCTTCATCCCACGGGCAATTTCGATTGGCCATCCATTTTGTCCAAAGAACTCCTAACCTCTGGAAGGAGTAAGAGTTCAGAGTCATACTATCATGCTAGCCTTTCAAGGTAACCAGGAAACGACCTAGGAATAGGCGTTTCCCTAGTACAAACCATATTTTTCTGCCTTAACAAGATGCTTAAGACCTTACTTGGACATGAGTAAACTAAAGAATCTAATGCATGAAATCGGAAGATACATGAGAATGAGATAGTTTGATGCATAGAGAGTTGATCCAATGCTTGAGAATCGTGAGAAAAAGCCTATAGGATAGTCGTTAGTAGCCCTTAATTCATCACTTTACACACTTTCGCTGTTATTTAAATTGCGGTGGAATTGCTGTTTCCGCAATTCTGCTAAGTTACAATTCTGTCTAGCTGTTTTTGTCTTCATTTATTAATCTCGTCTCTTCTCATTTGAGTTTAGCTTTGACTTGCACTTGTTTATGTTGCTACCCTCTTCGTATTCAGTAGGAAATAGACAATTAAAAACCAATTCTACCCCATCAAATCCACCCCTTCTTTCTTAACTTTACACTTCATGAATAGCTTATAATAAATCTCTGTGGGAAAACGATTGAAATATACTTACTACTTGCTATAAGACCATTTATGCTTGCATGTTCTGAGTGCTCTCTCTACCTTATTGCTTATTTATTTTAACACATTGAGCACGCAACAAGTTTTTGGCGCCGCTGCCGGGGATTTATTTAAGTGAAAACGAAGTTTGTTAAGTTTGAAATACCAAGTTTATTGCCTATTGAAGCTGATCTGTTCATTTCTTTTGCAGGTACTATTGGGTTAGTTTATGAGTGAGCCTTCAATTAGTGATCTAGAGTTCAATCCTGAGCCTGAGAGATTACTTAGGGCCAGAAATAGAGTCAAGAAACGTCTCTTTAACCAACCCTCTATACCTCAAGTAATTGCGGGAACCGCAATTCCTCCGCCATTGTCTCAAGAAGAAATGGAAGAGATAGTTCCAAATCAGGTACCTGTCATTCGCAATCCCATCGAAATAGCGAATGACAAGAATAGTGCCATCCTCTCATATTTAGTACCTATGCCTGGGGAGCTGAACCCCAGCATAATCCGTCCTGAAATCACTGCCCACTCATTCGAGATAAAGCCAGTGATGTTCCAAATGTTGTCCACTGTGGGACAATTCTTTGGAGTGGAAAATGAGGACCCCCACAACCATCTTAGGAACTTCTTAGGAGTCAGTGATACCTTCATCATCCCTGGAGTTTCCCAAGAAGCTTTGAGGCTATACTTGTTCCCTTACTCTTTGAGGGACAAAGCCAAAACATGGTTGAACTCATTACCTTCTGGATCTGTCCGCAACTGGACAGACTTAGCAGAAAAATTCCTAGTCAAATACTTCCCACCTGATAGGAATTCTACCTTTCGTGATGACATAGTCAAATTCAAGCAAGCTGATAATGAGTCTCTTCACGAAGCTTGGACAAGGTTCAAAGATCTACTTCTTAAATGTCCACACCATGGCATCCCATGGTGTATCCAAATAGAGGTCTTTTTCAAAGGATGCAATCCCAGCACTCGACAAGTCTTAAATTCATCCGCTGGAGGTTCCATGTTGTCCAAGAGTTACAACGAGGCCTATGAGATCTTGGAGAAGATCTCAGCATCTCACTGTAGGTGGTCAGATGATCCAGTTGAGCCAACTAGAGCTCAAGACAAGGATGCTCTAAGTGCAATGAGCAGCCAAATAAATGCCCTGACCAACCTAGTTAAGCAAATGGCTCAAGCCAATCTCCAAACAAGTGTCAACACCGCCACAGCCATGTCAATGGGCACCCAACCAAGTCAAGGTGAGACACTTGTATGTGGATTCTGTGGGGAAGGGCACCTGTATGAATACTGCCCTGGGAATCCATCCTCAGTCTGCTATATTGGAAGCCAACAGCAGCCTAGGAACAACCCCTATTCCAATACTTACAACCCTGGTTGGAGGAACCACCCAAACCTGTCATGGGGTGGCCAACAAAATGCTAACCAAAATGCTAACCAACCAAGACCGAGTGGAACATCTGGTTTCACTCCTCAACATAACCAATCAATGTATCAAAAACCATACAACCAACCGGTAGGATCTTCTGTAGAAAACTTACTCAAGGAATACATAGCCAAGAATGATGCCACATTACAGAGTCAGCAAGCCACTCTTAAAAGCCTAGAGAACCAAATAGGCCAGTTAGCCAATGAACTCAAGAGTAGGCCCCAAGGTAGGCTTCCTGCTGACACTGAAGTGCCAAGGAGAGATGGTAAAGAAAAAGTTCAAGCAATTGAACTTAGAAGTGGTAGACAATTGGTGAGCAACACTAAAGACACACCAAAGAGAGTAGAGAACACTGAGTCTAGTGCTCCACTGGAGTCTCTGCCAAACCAAGGTCCACCACCAACTAGCACATCAGGAGCCAGGCTAGAGCCAATTATTGAGGAGATAGAAGAAATTCCAAGACCTCCACCTATCCTAAGGCGACCTGAAGTGCCTGCATATGTGCCACCACCTCCATATCCTCGAAGGCTTAAGAAGAAGCAGGAACAGGAAGTGCATTTTAATAAATTCTTTGAAATTCTTAAGCAAGTGCATGTCAACATTCCTTTTGTAGAAGTTTTACAGTCTATGCCTTCCTATGTAAAGTTTTTGAAAGATATTATTACTAACAAAAAAATAATTGGTGAGTTTGAAACAGTAAATCTCACTGAGGAGTGCAGTGCCATCCTCCAGAACAAGTTGCCCAAGAAGGAGAAGGATCCTGGTTCCTTCACTTTACCTGTAGAACTTGGAGGCAAGCACGTGGGCAGAGCGCTTTGTGACCTGGGCGCCAGCATAAACCTCATGCCCCTATCACTATTCCGCCAGTTGGGAATAGGAGAAGCACGTTGTTGCGTGCTCAATGTGTAAAGATAAATATGCAAAAGGGTAGAGAGAGCACTTAGAACATGCAAGCATACATGGTCTCACAGCAAGTAGTAAGTATATTTCATTCGTTTTTTCCACAGAGACTCATTTTTAGCTATTCGCGAAGTGTATTTGTTAAGAAAGATGGGGTGGATTTGATGGGGTAAAATTGGTTTTTAATTATCTAAGTTTTGCTGAATGTGTAAAGGAATATAACATAAACAAATGCAAGTTGAAATTAGACTCAAAAGACAAGAGATGGAATTAATAAACGAAGAAGAAAACAGCTAAACAGAATGATAAAACAACAGAATTGCGAGGACCGCAATGTTACCGCAATTAAATAACAGCGAAAGTGTGTAAATGGGTGAATTAAGGGCTACTAATGACTATCCTATAGGCATTTTATTACGATTCTCAAGCCTTGGATCAACTCTCTATACATCAAACTCACTCCATCTCAAGTATCGTCCGATTCCATGCATTAGAGTCTTAAGTTTACTCGACTTCAAAGTAAGGTCTTAAGCATCTTGTTAAAACAGGAGTGTTTAGTTTGTACTAGGGAAACGCCTATTCCTAGGCCGTTTCCTGATTACCATGAAAGGCTAGCATGATTATATGACTCTGAACTCTTACTCCTTCCAGAGGTTAGGAGTTCTTTGGACAAAATGGATGGCCAATCGAAATTGCCCGTAGAATGAAGCTTACATACAATCAATGATTCGAGAGCTATCCTACATACTTGATGCACGTTTTTTTAGCCTATAGTTCTGTCATTAGCATGCCCCTAAGTGACTTAGCTACTCATGGAAATATAGAGAATGGAAATGTAAGATAAAACAGACATGCTTAGAAGGGAAATGTGCTTAGAACAGCAAGACAAAACCGTAGCAGCAGAAAGTGGAAACTGTGAAATGCAGAAATGTACTTTGATTACTATGAATGTTTGAACGACAAAGGGAAACTTAGAAGCAGAAATTCAGAGACAGACAACAACGAACTGCAGTAACTAAAACACTAAGCTAAGAACAACAATGATCAAAACTGGAAATAAGAAGAAGAACGACAGAAAACAGTAAAAGGGTGCTGAAAAGCTTCGTTGCAGTCGCCTCGAATGAAGGGGATGAAAGGTCAGCCTTGCTTGGATGAATCCAATCGAGAGAGAAGAAGAATCTTCTCTCCTTCCTATCAGATTATCGATTCCAACAGCTGAGACTCTCACTCCAACAGACGGCAAAGGAAAACAGAGAGAAATGATGGACTGCGAGAGGACTTCTGCGCTTCGGATGATGATCAAACCTCCGACTTTGGCCCCCTTTTATAGTAGTTTGCAGGTGCGTTTGGGCCAAGGAGAACCATCAATCTTCAACGTCATATATCAGAATGGATGGAGGAGAAAGAATGAATCCCTGAAATTACGGAAATTAACAGAAAAGGATCAGTCAACTTACGGTTTTCACTTGAATAATTGCGGCCTCAGCAATGTTTTCGCAATGCTGTCGCAATGCAGTGTTTTTCATTCTTTTCCTTCGGTTTTCAACCCTTTTCTTTCCTATTGTAAAAAGGTCCTAATTTAGCTACCTTCTTCTCATTCTCATATTTAAGCATAGGTCTAGGCTAAATGCTATCAAAAACACCTAAAAGTGCACATCTTCTTAAGCTAAATGGGTCCTAAATAAGTCACTTTCAGAGACTTAACACACCCCCAAACTTAAGGTTTTGCTTGTCCTCAAGCATAATAAGGACTTACCTAGGCTGCTGTTTCACCTTCTTTAACCACCTACTGACTCCCTTATATCCCTACCTATAGCATTGCTGTCCTGTGACACACTCCTCAGTTTAAAACTACCCTCTTATCTAGCTTCTTCTGAACTTGCCTGCCTAACACTTATCTGTTTTCATTAACTCCCTACAACTGATCTATTTGCTTTTGTCATATCATGCCACTATCCCTAAGGTTTCAAATTCTGCCTAGCTTTACCTCAGACTCAGTACATGCTTCTAGCTTTATTTTTAATGTGTCTAGGATTCCTTAGAGTCATGCCAGTCTTAGTATTAACGGTGACAGTAGTACTTTTAAAGAACAACCTAAACCCTGGCATCACTACATTGGATAAACACTCATCTCCCTAAACAACCCTACAAGTTACAACTTTGCACTTAGCTAATTGAGGATCAGAGTTCTTTTTAAATAGGACATCTAAGCCACAAAGTTGTAACTCCTAGGTATACATTCTTCTTCCCTATTCCTTTCCCTTTTTCTTACTTAGGTGGAGCCTCTCCTTTGGTTGCCTTTTGATGCAACGCCACTTGTGGGTTACACACTTGGCACTGATTACTCAGCAACCTAAGAGAAACTCCCCCCCTTTATTCTTTTTTCATTTTTTTTTTTCAGTTCATCATTTTTTGTAAAGGAGAAGAAGAATGCTTATGTTTCTAAGGGAGAGAGGAATGTTCCTAGGCCTAGGGTGGCCTCCCCCAAACTTCAACTACTCATTGTCCCCAATGAGTGTCGGAGGTGGCACACCCCCAAACTTGTCCTAGAAGCATCTAGTCTAAGGTAAAACAAAGAGAAACTAAAGCCCTAGGCATAGACAAAACATTCGAATAGCAAATATCATAGCAGCAGAAAACTAAAAAAAACAGGCAGATAAGGACTGACAGCTATGCATACTGAGCTATTTAGAGGTTAAATTAAACTATCAAAGGGTGTCCTATGACACTCATCCAGCATGCATTTAGCTAAGCTATATAAGGTAGGCATGTTAGCAGCAAAAAATAGAATTTAAACAGATCACAGCCTAGCTAAACAGACAGTCCAAAACATGCTTTCAGTCATAAAAATTGCGGGTACCGCAATTATTTCGCAATTAGATCCGGGCAGATATAACATTGATTAAGGCCCCTAAGCATGCTTTTTCCAGTAACTCAAGCATCCTAAAAATAAAACTAAACTATCCTACCTAGTCAGCTAACATCAGACTATACTAAGCAAAAGAAAAAACATAAAACTAAACATCAAAAACAGATCAAAAATTGAACAAAAAACAGCATAATTCACATTGTCTATCAGAAAGCAGAAAATTGTTTTTGTTTCTAAGGGAACAGCAATACTCTCTTCAGTGCACTTCAAACCAGCACTCAATTCTCGTCATCCTCATCCGGTTGTCTTGGTCTTGGTGGCACCCATGGAGTTAGGAGATTGGTAGGGAAGTCAGGGAACACCCCAGCTGGTCTGCAACTTCCTTGTCCCTCGCCTGCGCATAAGTGGCCCATTGAGCCATTCTTCTCTGCATATCCATCAAGCAGGCCATGGATAGGTGGTGGGCGAAATTTTGAATATCCGCTTAATCTCAAGCTGTCGAGGCTTGCCAAAATACGATTTATAATGCCTATTGCCAAGGCTTTGCACCCAGCGGTAACAGGGTCGATCCAAGGAATAGGAGAATTGAATTTACTAGTGGAATTAGGATTTAATTGATTAATTGGTAACGGGGGGGGGGGGGGGGTTTTAATCATGCAAAGGTGAAATAAAGAGAAAGCAACTAAGGAAAAATAATACGTAGAGAGCACGTGAACGGTTTGGGGAGTCTCGGGGTCAATTGTTAGACAACATTCAGCTTATCATTTAATTCTAATGACATGGAATACAGTTTATTTAGCACGCGGACGACTACCAGAGAAGCCCCAAAGTAGCCGACTCCATGGATTTTAATTAGACCACACAGTTCTAATTACACGTTGTCTAAGCTCACATTAAGATGATCGGTCCTAAGATGAATTTAGACAGTCACTAGCTAACCGCGACGAACATTCGAGCGTGAATTCTAAATGCTAGTAGGTTGCCCTCAAACGCTGTATGCAACCAACATTTATCCTACCCGACCCGATACTTCGATTTAGTTCTATTTATCTGTGTTACTTAGTCGAGCAGTGAGAGGCACGGCATCGCTACTCTTTAACATACACATCATGCGAAACTACCCGAGTGTCAATCAACATAATCTAGCATGAGTGTTGGATTAAGCAAGATAAACAGATGCTAATAAATCAGATTCCAACATGCAAAATTATACTCAGATTATCAAAGCCATAAATGTCTAACAAAATTCCCCTAAACAAAGTCCCAAACCGTCACTCTTACCTTAGCCGCTCATGGCGCGGATCGTCAATCCCGCTCCACCAACGACCATGGAAGAGTTCATCTACCTATTACAAATGGAGAGTGGAGCTCTCAAACATGCCAACAATGGCGGAGCTCCACGAAATATAGAGAGAAAACGGAGAAGAAGGAGACAAAAATCGTCCAAATCCGTTGAGAGATGAAGAAGATGAAGGTTCAAGAAGATGTGAAAAATGTGCAGAAAAATCGTCCTTTAGCTACTGCCTTCGTCGTAGCGTCGAGACGCTAGGCCAGCGTCTCGACGCTGTGCCCTAAGTAATCCGCGCGCGCGCGCGCTGGCGTCGCGACGCAAGGCCAGCGTCGCGACGCTGCCCCGATGAATTTCCTGCGCGCGCCTCCTCCGGAGCGTCTCGACGCCAAGCAGGGTCTCGACGCCAGGGCAGCGTCGAGCTAGCGTCTCGACGCTTGCTCTCGGGTTTTTCCAGCGTCGAGCCAGCGTCTCGACGCTATAGCTCGACGCTGGCTCTCGGGTTTGGGGCTGATGCTTTGCCTCTCCAAGGCTGTTTTGGCCCGTTTCTTCACGGAACAAATTCCCCTCTTCCCGATGCAATCCCGGGGCGCTAAAACTCTGCTTTAAGCGCTCGAACATGCCCAATGGACGCACGAGCTCTTTGCCGCTTTTCTCCTACAAAAGAGATACATTTAATCAATTGAAAGCGGACTTTAGCTATGATTAGGACGTATTTAATAGCTCCAAAATGGAGTTATCAATAGGGACTGTTCAGCAGCCAGCCTATCCAGTTCAAACTCCATATTCCCCTTTCTTCTCAGCCGCAGGTTAGCAGGCAGCTCCAAATGGCCTGTGTAAGCCATCTGCTGCTCCAGGCGCTCGGTGGGGACTCCTGCAAGCAAACATAGCTTGGTTATGGTATTAGGGAAAAACAGTGGTCCCTTACCTTTCTTCGCGCACTCAGCAATAGCAGCAGAGATGACTTCTCCCACGTTAATCGTGAGACCCCTCATTATCGCATACACCAGCAGCGATCGGCTCTGGTTTATTGTAGTCTCGTGAGTCACCGGGGACAATCTCCTTCGCACGAATGAAAACCAAACAGCCGCCTTGGCCGTGAGGTTGGCACTCATGAGAGTGTGCCTCCCGTTGCGTGACACGGTCCAAGAGGCTTCAGGCTGGCCAATAGTCCGGATGGCCTCTTCCAAAACTGCCTCAGTAGGCTCATCGACAATCCGTGCATAATCTGTATGAGTTTGGCCCTTGAGACCAAAGGCTTCATTGATGGCCTTGGCTGAGAAATCTACTTCTACCCCTCTGACCACAGACAGGCCATCCTCAGGGCTGAGCACATTGGCGTAGAAATCATACACCATGCTCGTGTATGCTGGATTAGGCGGTCTGCAGAACTCCTCCCAGCCGTGGTTGATCACCCCTGCGCGCAAGAACTGCGGCAGGTCAGCAGGTCGGTCGAGGAAGCCTTTCTCGTGCAGCAGCTCCCTCTTCCGTAACTCAGCACCCCTGGATTCAGCATCAGATGAGACATACCTCACTGACTGAGGCTCGTCTTCAGGGTAGAGCTTGGCCTTCCCCTTATCTGCTGGCTTGGCTGACTCGGCAGCCTCAACCTTGAGCCTTTTGAGTGATGGCTCCGTGCTTTCTTTGTCTGCTGAAGGCACTCTCTTGGCCTTCTTCTTCTTCAGCTTCTTGGATCTCTTGGCCTTGACAATCTTGGCCTTCTTCTTCTTCTTGATCTTAATGTTGATCTGCTGGAGGCATGCCCCCAACGTCTCCTCCATGGAATCATCCTGCTGTGCAGGATCAACAGGGCTATCTTCCCTCATAGGAGAGAAGACTTCGTCTTCCCCAGCATCTCCACTGCCCTGCGTGGACTCTTGATAATCCCCATATGGGAATTCAGGATCAGGCCGTGGAGAATGGTGCTCTGCTGATGGTGTCTGCGCAGAACTCAGTGGCGAAGATGGCAGTTCAGGACTCTGCGCTGCTGCAGGTGTCGGGTCAGAACTCTGAGGTGCTGGAGACAACTCGGGGCTCTGTGCAGGCGGTGACGACTCTGCGCTTGGCACGGGTTCAGATGGTGAAGGGCTGTGCGCAGGTGATGCGGATGGCGACGAACCCTCTTTGGCTGACTCGTGGGATGCACGATCAGTTTCTTGACTCTCCACAGAGGGAGTCTTTGCTGTGCTTGGTTCGGCGGCCGTCTTGACACTCCACCGGCGTTTCTTGGGCGTGCCCGCTGGCTCAGATGGTCCAGCAGGGATCTCAGTGACAACCCTCCACTTCTTCCTACGGATAGGAAGCTTAGGAAGAGGTCCGGTGCGAACGGCACCATCATCTGCAAGGGTGAGCAGTGCTTCCCTCGCAGCCGCTTCAGCTGCGTCATCAGCCTTCTTCTTGGCTGCGGATCTTTCAGCCCGCGTGGACACCATTGTCGAATCTTGGTGATCTTGAGAGTAGAATCAAAGATGAAAAGAATCGCAGAGTTCTTGGAAATCAGAGAATGAGAGAATCGTATCGATCGAGCGCTTTCCAACGGATATAAATGCAACGGAAAAATTCCAACGGCTCTTTTTTGCGAATCCAGCAATTCCAGCGCAATTCCAGGGATATTTTTTCATCAAAATCTCAAACTTTGCTCGTCCGTATCTTTTATTTGGCTCAACCGTTTCTTGATTTTAAAAGCTGGATTTACTCTCCTTGATCCCCTCTTTCGAATCCCTGCAAAAACAAATAAAAAAAACATTAAATACGCAATTAAAATCACACCACAAAACATACAAACGATAATCGGAAAAACAGAAAAAATAAACTAAGGCATTGGCCTTGATTAACGAGCACAGTAACCACTCGTTCTCTCTCGTTTGTAACTTCATGCTTCATGCAAAAGGAAGGCCGAGAGAGTCTTCACATCTCCTTCCTCATAATAGTGCTTCAATCTAGCACCATTTACCATAAAAGGCTGTCCTTGCTGCAAGTTTTTTATCTCTATCGCACCATGAACAAAGACATTAGTAATAACAAATGGACCCGACCATCTGGACTTTAGTTTGCCTGGAAATATCTTTAAACGTGAGTTAAATAATAGGACAAGTTGGCCTTTCCTAAAGTCTTTGATCCTAAGTCTACTGTCGTGCCATATTTTGGTCTTTTCTTTATACATTTTGGCATTCTCATAGGCCATATGCCTAAGCTCATCAAGTTCATGTAGCTGCAAAGACCTCAGTGTCCCCGCATCCTTTACACAAAAATTCAATTCCTTCATGGCCCAAAATGCTTTGTTCTCTAACTCAAGTGGTAAGTGACAAGCCTTGCCATATACCAGCCTATAAGGAGACATACCTAGAGGTGTCTTATATGCTGTCCTATAAGCCCAAAGTGCATCCTCAAGCTTAAAGGACCAGTCTTTCCTATTAGGTTTGACCACTTTTTCTAGAATGTTCTTAATTTCCCTATTTGAAATTTCAGCCTGACCATTTGAGTGTGGGTGGTAGGGAGTGGCTACTCTATGTCTAATGTTATATTTAGCCAATACTTTCACCATAGCCTTATTAATGAAATGTGACCCCTCATCACTAATGATAGCACGAGGAGTCCCAAATCTAGTGAAAATGTGCCTATGCAAGAAGTTAGTGACTGTTTTAGCATCATTATTAGGACATGCTTTGGCCTCTACCCACTTGGACACATAATCCACTGCCACTAATATGTACAGGTTACCTGATGATGGAGGGAATGGTCCCATGAAGTCAATGCCCCACACATCAAAGAGCTCCAACTCTAAGATGTAGGTGAGGGGCATCTCATCCTTTCGACTGAGGTTACCTGTTCTTTGGCATTCATCACAGCTGTGGGCATAGTTGTGGGCATCTTTGAAGATCGTTGGCCAGTAGTAGCCACTCTGAAATACCTTTGCAGCTGTTCTTTGGCCACCAAAGTGTCCACCATAAGGAGATGAGTGACAGTGCTGCAGCACAGACTTCGCTTCAGCAGCTGAAACACATTTCCTTAGCAAGCCATCAGCACAGGTTCTGTAAAGTGTGGGGTCATCCCAGATGAATTTCCTTGCTTCATGAAGGAACCTCTTCTTCTCTTGTCCTCCCTTGAACACTGGCAATACCTGTGATGCACGGAAGTTAGCAATGTCAGCAAACCAAGGTTCCTCATCGTTATCACGATGAGACAAAGCAAAGACATGTTCATCAATAAAAGCATCAGAAATTGCGGTCTCCGCAATTTTTTCGCAATTGTGCTGCAATCGAGACAGGTGATCTGCGACCACATTTTCACAACCTTTCTTGTCTCGAATGTCCAAATCAAATTCCTGCAGCAATAACACCCATCTAATCAATCTAGGCTTAGCATCAGCCTTCCTCATAAGATATTTCAAGGCAGAATGGTCAGTGGCATCACATATAGTTTCTAAATTTTTCACAAGCAAATACTACAGCAAGCATCTCTTTCTCTGTAGTTGTATAATTACATTGAGCCTCATTCAAGGTCTTACTAGCATAATAGACAGGGTGTGTCAGCTTGTCAATCTTCTGTCCTAACATGACTCCTACAGCATAGTCACTGGCATCACATAGCATCTCAAATGGGAGATCCCAATTTGGTCCGACTATGATAGGTGCTGTGACTAGTGCCTCTTTAAGGGTTTTCCAAGCTACTACACATTCCTTAGAGAAGATAAATGGCCTATTTAGCTCTAGAAGCTCGCACAGAGGCTTGGCTATCTTAGAAAAGTCCTTGATGAACCTTCTGTAAAAACCAGCATGCCCTAAGAAGCTTCTAATGGCTTTGACATTTTGTGGCTCTACCAACTTCTCTATGATCTCAATCTTTGCCCTATCGACTTCTACACCTGCCCTTGACACTCTATGTCCTAAGACAATCCCCTCATCTACCATAAAATGGCATTTTTCCCAATTTAGGACTAGGTTGGTCTCTTCACACCTAACCAGGACTTGTCCTAGGTTTTCTAGACAGGTTTTAAATGAATCCCCAAAGACTGAGAAGTCATCCATGAATATTTCTATCATGGACTCATCCAACTCAGAGAAGATTGCCATCATGCACCTTTGGAAAGTTGCCGGTGCATTGCATAAGCCAAAAGGCATTCTGCGGAAGGCAAACGTTCCAAAAGGGCAAGTGAAGGTGGTCTTCTCTTGATCCTTAGGGTCTATAGTTATTTGATTATAGCCAGAGTACCCATCTAAAAAACAATAGTAGGCTCTACCAGCTATTCTGTCTAGCATCTGGTCAATAAACGGTATAGGGAAATGGTCTTTTTTAGTTTCTTTATTTAACTTTATGTAATCCATACACACTCTCCACCCTGTGACAGTCCTTGTTGGAATCAGTTCGTTGTTCTCATTGACTACCACAGTTATCCCCCCCTTCTTAGGTACACATTGGATGGGGCTCACCCACTGGCTACTAGCTATGGGGAAAATCACTCCTGCATCTAACCATTTGATTATTTCCTTTTTCACTACCTCTTTCATAGAGGGGTTTAACCTACGCTGGTGATCTACCCTAGGTGTGTGCTCTTCCTCTAGTATAATTTTGTGCATGCAATAAGAAGGGCTAATGCCTCGAATATCAGCAATAGTCCATGCTATAGCCTTCCTATGTTGCTTAAGCAGTAAAATTAATTCACCCTCATGCTGTTCACTTAGTTTAGAAGAAATAATTACTGGCAGTGTATCATTATTTCCTAAATATGCATATTTGAGGTGAGTGGGTAGTGGTTTTAGTTCTAAAACAGGTGGATGCTCAATGGAGGGCTTCAAAGGATTTACAGTTCTATCAGTTAAATCTATATTCATACATACATGCTGTGGTTTATCTACAGGCATATCCATTATGTCAGATACATTTAAATCAGCTACATCTAATCCTACATATTCATTAGCATGCTTGGTTAATAATACATGCTCTAATTGTTCTTCCATCAGTGAGTCAACAATATCCATGCTAGCACAGGATTCAAGGTCAGAGGGATACCTTAAAGCTTTATATACACTAAACTTTACCTCTTCATCATGAACCCTCATAGTAAGTGATAGCTCCAAAATAGAGCTATCTTAATGTCCCTAATTCTAGCTAAAACCATGATATATATTGATTAAAATGCTTCCTTGTAGGTGATTTCATGGTGAAGAGCTCGGGAAGTCCATTGATGATTTTCGGGGCTAAAAAGGTCATTTAACATGTTTCGGGAAGTGTCCGGGTCAAAACGATAGGCCAAACGGAGCTCGGGAGCCAAAACGACCAAAAAGTGGGCTAAGAGCCGAGAGGGCAGCGCCCAAGCGCCGGCGCCCAGCGCCCAGGCGCCCAACGAACGCAGCACGCGCGCGCGCCCGCGCGCGCCGCTCGCAAGCACCGCACGCCCGCGCCCAGACGGCCAGACGCGCGCGCGCCCGCGCGCCAGCCCGCTCCGCCTCGCCCATGTCCCCGCGCGCCCTCGCCCGTGTCCGCCTCGCCCACGCCCGCGCGCCCTCGCCCGTGTCCGCCTCGCCATGTCCGCGCGCGACAGCGTCGAGACGCTCGCGCAGCGTCTCGACGCCCCGATGTCTGAAGCGTGATTCTGGAGATCCACCCGAGAGCAAGCGTCGAGCGCAAGCGTCTCGACGCTCGCTCGACGCCGCGCGCGCGTCTCGACGCCGCGCGCAGCGTCTCGACGCTACCCCGCGCGCGCGCCTGCCAACTTAGGGCACAGCGTCGAGACGCTGGCCTAGCGTCTCGACGCTCCGAGCTTAAAAAGGGTAAATCCGCGTTTTTCAGCTGCATTCTTTCCCTCTTCTTCTTCCCCAAGCTTCTCCTCTCGGGTCTACCTCCATTTTCCGCCATTTTGTACTTCTTCTCCTTCTTTGTGCATGATTCCAAGCTCTTCCATGGGGGATTGGATTAATCCAACCTCCATGGAAGGCTAGACCAAGGTATGTGCTTAATTTTGGGTTTGGATTTGTAAGTTTTGGATGTTTGGGGAGATTTTTCCCCTTTGTAAATGTTGAGACATTAGCTTGATTATGCATTCTCTTGCTTGTTCTTCATCAAATTCTAGCATGTGTAGCTAAATTAGATTGACGCTCTAATTCTTATGCATGATAGAGGGCTAAAGGTTGGGACGTATAATTGCCTATACCGCTAGGTAGCACGGGTCTAAGCATGGCTAATTAGTTCGGCCCAAAGTGACATTGGTAAACTGAATTAATTAACGTTTTCCTGTTAGGCTTAAGGCAAGAGAGAAACCGGGTTAGTCTTAGGATTAGGCCGTCACAATGTTCCCGTCACTAGCACGTAATCGATTTAGGGGTCGCTACCTTGGATAGATTATTGGCTAAGTTTAATTAGAATTGCACGCTTCTAATTAATTCCTTGGGTCATTTGAGTTAGGAATAACTAAATGAATTGTGTGCATGAATTAGCTAACGCGTAAACCGTATCCATGATCCGAACATCCATAACGAGCAAGTCCACTTCTCGAAGTTAAGCACAACCGTTTAATTTTTGCACGTTGCCGTTTAATTTTCCGTTAGCATAATTAGGAGCTCCCTTCCCCCAAAACCAAATTACCATTCTTTAATTTGTGCATTCTTTTATTTCTTGCAAATTAGACTTAGTTAGATTGAATTTCTTATTTCCCTGTGGATCGACCCCGTTGCCACTTAGCTACAAATAGCTCGGTGTATTCGGGTTTATAAATTGTATTTTGGCAAGCCTCGACAGCTTGAATTTGGAGTACCCCAAAAGTACATCTACCAAAATTGGCGCCGTTGCCGGGGACTTAATTAATTTAGTTTAGTTAAGTTTAGTTTGTTAGTTTTAAAATTTTTCTTTACTTTTTGTACAGTTTAATTCTTTTGTATTATTTTACGCGTTTTGTTTGAGTTTTTGGAGCGCAGCATTCTTTGAAAATTCATAAGAAGCGCCAAGATGGAGGTCGTGGGTAATCTTGAGCATCAAAGAACCTTGAGGGAGCTTGCATCATCTGAGCTAGGCCGGAACACATCGAGTATCTCACATCCGGTAGCTACAGGTAATTTTGAACTTACAGCTGGTCTGATTAACTTATTACCTTCTTTTTGTGGTAATACAGATGAGGATCCCGTCAGACACCTCAAGGCATTCCAGATGATGTGTGCGTCATTCAGAACCGATGACATCACTGCAGATCAACTCCATCTCAGGACCTTTCCCTTCACCTTGAAGGAGAAGGCGAGAGATTGGATACTTTACCTACCGACCGGGTCCATCACTTCTTGGAAGGAGCTGAATGGGGCGTTTTTAGAAAGGTATTTTCCTGCGTCAAAGGCCGTCGCCCTCAGAAGGGAGATTCACAAAATTGAGCAAGGAAAGGAAGAAACCGTCCTAGAGTGCTGGGAGAGGTTTGGTCGGTTATGCGAGGATTGTCCTAATCATCAAATAACCGAGCATTCCCTCATTCAGAGTTTCTACTACGGTTTGCTTCCCCAAGGCCAGCAGATGATAGACGCCGCCAGTGGAGGTTCGCTCATGGACAAGACACCCGCCGAAGCTAGAGCTTTAATTTCCAACGTAGCTAGAAGCTTGGAATTGGGTGCAGATAAAGACAAAGAGAACGCTCGCCTGAGAAGGGACGTGGACGAGCTTAAGGCTCAACTTTTTGAAGTAAGTAGTGCTATTCTTGCTTTGAAAAATAACTCACAACCCCGTTCTTCTGTTTCAGGTAGATCCTTGGAAGAAATGCTTGAATCACAACATAAGGAAACTCGAGAGCAGTTTCAAACTCTGAGCGATGCAGTGATTCAAGTAAGTAATAGGTTGACAGTGATTGAGCACCAGAACGTGGAGAACGCTAGTGCCATCACTCTGAGAAGTGGGAAGCATCTTCCCACTAGTACCCCGCCGGTGGAAGTCGATCATGGCCACGTCGAGCCACAGACAGAAAATCCCGAACCACGGTGGCATGGGGTAAATTTCGATCCTACATGTACTAGAGTTTATGTGCCTAAGGCTCCTTTTCCTAGCAGGTTAGCGAGACCGCCTAAGGAGGACTACGAGAAGGAGTTCCTGGACACATTAAAAAAGGTAGAGATCAACATCCCTCTGTTGGACGCCCTGAAGGAAATCCCGAGGTACGCCAAGTTCCTCAGGAAAATTTGCACCAACCAGAGGAAGACAAAGTTGAGTGAACGCGTCGTGGTAAATGAGAACGTCTCTGCTGTGATCACAAAAAGCTTACCGGTTAAATGCGGCGATCCAGGTATGTTCTCTCTCCCTTGTAAGATTGGAGGTATGCATATTAGAAGAGCAATGCTCGATCTAGGAGCCTCCATTAGTGTTATGCCGTATTCCATTTATCAGAAACTGAAACTGAAAGGAATGACTAAAACAGGAACAATTATTCAACTTGCTGATAGAACTTCTGTGCATCCTTTAGGAATTATTGAAGATGTGTTAGTGCAAGTTAATGAATTAATTTTTCCTGTTGACTTTTATGTTCTGAAAATGGATGAAAATTATTCCTCTTCGCATGCTTCGATCTTATTAGGTAGGCCCTTTATGAAAACTGCTAAAACTAAAATAAATGTGGATAAGGGCATATTATCTGTTGAGTATGGCGGAGAGGTTGTTGAGATGCATTTGCCCGATGTAGAAGAGCATGTTGATGATGTCTTCTCTCTTTGTCAAGTAGACACATTTGAATCTGTAGCTCATAATGAATGCATGACTGTTGAGGATGGGGATGACCCATTATTTTTAACTGAACTTTTTGATGATCATGAGTTGCATGAGCCATCCTTGACTGAATTTTGTGATTCATCTGTTTCTACTTTGACAACTGTTGAGAACCCTGCTAATCTACTTCCTTCCACTTTACCTTGCACTACTGAAAATGAAATGATTAATCAACCCATGCTAGATTTAGAACCACCGGTTCATGTTGAGTCGCATGCTGTTTTTGATGAGCTTAAAATGAATGACTTGCATGAACCTGGTTCTATGTTGCAAATGGTTGATAATTCTTATGTGCACCCCTTGGAAAAGGTGGAAGATGTTTTGGGCAAAGTAAATGACCCGTTCTTTCCTGCTGATCCTTACGCTTTAAGAATGCATGAAAATTTCTCTCATGTTTTTGCATCAATTTTAGGGGATCAACCCTTTACAAAACCTGTTAAATTTAAAATTGATGTTGCATGTGCGCAGAAGGCGCGAGAGAAAGAACTGTTCATGGATTTTCGCAGGAAAGAGGTGCTTAGGAAGATGGATGGGGCATCTTCCAAGTTTGACTATGGATGAGTGGAAGAGTGAATACAGTCGAGCAATCGACTTTAAAAATTTGCGCTTCTCGGAGGCACCCGAGTTTGAACTGTATTTTTGTCATTTATCGCTTTGCTTTTGATTTTATTTTTGCTTTTGAGTTGTTGTTTGTTTTCTTGTTTTCCTAGGAGAAAAGGTGGAACGGTCGACGATTCGAGAGCCCATTGGAGGACGTTGGTGCACATCTCCACCCGTCAGCTCCATAAAATTCAGGGGAGGTTTTCTGTTCCCTTAGAATTTTATTGTTTTTTATAGTTGAATGCATTGGGGACAATGCATATCTTTAGGTGGGGGGTGGAGTTTGTTGATACATAGAGATGAGACTTCTTAGTAGTTGTCGAGCATACGTGTACTCTGGCTGTTAGATTAGAATCTGAATGCATGTGTCCGATGAGGACGGTCTGTGATTTGCTTGTGAACACTCCGTATTTGCATGATTCGAAAATTTGACGATGTATGCACATTTTGAGCCTATTTTAAAATTGTATGCACATTTTGAGCCTATTTTAAAATTTTTTCTGTTATTTCCCTACACTCACTGAGCACATAGCACTCTTATCCTCAGTTCTGTAGGTCTAGACTGATCTTATTTTGTCTGAAACCTTGTTGTCACCCCGAAAGGTACCATTAGGGAGGCTTGATGTGTAGAATTAGTAATAACTCATTTGTGTATAGCGAAGCTATTGCCTAAAAAAAAAGTATGCATGAAAAATAAAACCTCTAGAGTTGCTCCTCCTTCTTGTGTTGCCCGTGTAACCAGGGGCGATCGTGTAACCCACGGTTGTCACTGCATGAAAGGGGAACTAATGGAAGTGAGCAATGGTCCTTAAAAACGTGAAGCTAAAATTTGGTTTGACGTGTTAGGCTCTCTTGGAGAAAAAAATATAAAAAAAAAAGTTGTTTGAAAGAAAAAAATGGGTACAAAGTACTCAAGGAAAAAGAATAAACTTTAGGCCTTTTGTTTTGTTGCTATTCCTATCACTAAAAGCCGTTAGACTGTTCTTATCGCCATAAGTAGGGGGAAAACGAGTTATATGACTGTATAAGGTTATTCCGGGCTTGCGTGAGCTAGGTTGAGAGGTGCTAAGCACACACACACGTAAGGGAATAGGAGTTTAAATTTTGAAATGATTTCAACGTTTGCATGCTTTTGATGGTTTTGAATTTACTACAAGTACCTTGTTTCACAAGCATTGAGATTAGAGTCCAAGCATGCATTTGATTCTTTGGAGATTATTTAGAGTATACCTTGCTCGAGGACTAGCAAGATTTAGGTCAGGGGTATTTTGATAGCTCCAAAATAGAGCTATCTTAATGTCCCTAATTCTAGCTAAAACCATGATATATATTGATTAAAATGCTTCCTTGTAGGTGATTTCATGGTGAAGAGCTCGGGAAGTCCATTGATGATTTTCGGGGCTAAAAAGGTCATTTAACATGTTTCGGGAAGTGTCCGGGTCAAAACGATAGGCCAAACGGAGCTCGGGAGCCAAAACGACCAAAAAGTGGGCTAAGAGCCGAGAGGGCAGCGCCCAAGCGCCGGCGCCCAGCGCCCAGGCGCCCAACGAACGCAGCACGCGCGCGCGCCCGCGCGCGCCGCTCGCAAGCACCGCACGCCCGCGCCCAGACGGCCAGACGCGCGCGCGCCCGCGCGCCAGCCCGCTCCGCCTCGCCCATGTCCGCGCGCGCCCGCGCGCCCTCGCCCGTGTCCGCCTCGCCCACGCCCGCGCGCCCTCGCCCGTGTCCGCCTCGCCATGTCCGCGCGCGACAGCGTCGAGACGCTCGCGCAGCGTCTCGACGCCCCGAAGTCTGAAGCGTGATTCTGGAGATCCACCCGAGAGCAAGCGTCGAGCGCAAGCGTCTCGACGCTCGCTCGACGCCGCGCGCGCGTCTCGACGCCGCGCGCAGCGTCTCGACGCTACCCCGCGCGCACGCCTGCCAACTTAGGGCACAGCGTCGAGACGCTGGCCTAGCGTCTCGACGCTCCGAGCTTAAAAAGGGTAAATCCGCGTTTTTCAGCTGCATTCTTTCCCTCTTCTTCTTCCCCAAGCTTCTCCTCTCGGGTCTACCTCCATTTTCCGCCATTTTGTACTTCTTCTCCTTCTTTGTTCATGATTCCAAGCTCTTCCATGGGGGATTGGATTAATCCAACCTCCATGGAAGGCTAGACCAAGGTATGTGCTTAATTTTGGGTTTGGATTTGTAAGTTTTGGATGTTTGGGGAGATTTTTCCCCTTTGTAAATGTTGAGACATTAGCTTGATTATGCATTCTCTTGCTTGTTCTTCATCAAATTCTAGCATGTGTAGCTAAATTAGATTGACGCTCTAATTCTTATGCATGATAGAGGGCTAAAGGTTGGGACGTATAATTGCCTATACCGCTAGGTAGCACGGGTCTAAGCATGGCTAATTAGTTCGGCCCAAAGTGACATTGGTAAACTGAATTAATTAACGTTTTCATGTTAGGCTTAAGGCAAGAGAGAAACCGGGTTAGTCTTAGGATTAGGCCGTCACAATGTTCCCGTCACTAGCACGTAATCGATTTAGGGGTCGCTACCTTGGATAGATTATTGGCTAAGTTTAATTAGAATTGCACGCTTCTAATTAATTCCTTGGGTCATTTGAGTTAGGAATAACTAAATGAATTGTGTGCATGAATTAGCTAACGCGTAAACCGTATCCATGATCCGAACATCCATAACGAGCAAGTCCACTTCTCGAAGTTAAGCACAACCGTTTAATTTTTGCACGTTGCCGTTTAATTTTCCGTTAGCATAATTAGGAGCTCCCTTCCCCCAAAACCAAATTACCATTCTTTAATTTGTGCATTCTTTTATTTCTTGCAAATTAGACTTAGTTAGATTGAATTTCTTATTTCCCTGTGGATCGACCCCGTTGCCACTTAGCTACAAATAGCTCGGTGTATTCGGGTTTATAAATTGTATTTTGGCAAGCCTCGACAGCTTGAATTTGGAGTACCCCAAAAGTACATCTACCAGTAAGCTCACCTTTTTGAACATCTATTAGTGCCCTACCTGTGGCTAGAAATGGTCTACCTAGCAGGATGGGGACCTCCTTGTCTGCCTCATAGTCCAGGACAATGAAATCTGCAAGGAAAATAAATTTGTCAACTTTCACTAGAATATCCTCAATCTTACCTTCAGGGTATGCGATGGATCTGTCTGCTAGTTGTAAAGTGACTGTGGTTGGACGTGCTTCTCCCATTCCCAACTGGCGGAATAGGGACAGGGGCATGAGATTTATGCTGGCGCCCAGTGATAACTCCATTTTGGAGCTATCTTAATGTCCCTAATTCTAGCTAAAACCATGATTTATATTGATTAAAATGCTTCCTTGTAGGTGATTTCATGGTGAAGAGCTCGGGAAGTCCATTGATGATTTTCGGGGCTAAAAAGGTCATTTAACATGTTTCGGGAAGTGTTCGGGTCAAAACGATAGGCCAATCGGAGCTCGGGAGCCAAAACGACCCAAAAGTGGGCTAAGAGCCGAGAGGGCAGCGCCCAAGCGCTGGCGCCCAGCGCCCAGGCGCCCAACGCGCGCGCCGCCAGCACCGCACGCCCGCGCCCAGACGGCCAGACGCGCGCGCGCCCGCGCGCGCCGCCTCGCCTCGCGCCCGCGCGCTCCGCCTCGCCTCGCGCCCGCGCGCCCCGCGCGCTCCGCCTCGCCCATGTCCGCGCGCGCCCGCGCGCCTCGCCCGTGTCCGCCTCGCCCGCGCGCCCGTCATTGAAAATCCACGTGCGCCGCCAGCGTCGAGACGCTGGCCGAGCGTCTCGACGCCCCGAAGTCTGAAGCGTGATTCTGAAGATCCACCCGAGAGCAAGCGTCGAGCGCAAGCGTCTCGACGCCGCGCGCAGTGTCTCGACGCCGCGCGCGCGTCTCGACGCTACCCCCGCGCGCGCGGCAGCCAACTTAGGGCACAGCGTCGAGACGCTGGCCTAGCGTCTCGACGCTCCGAGCTTTAAAGGCGTGAAAACGTTAGTTTTGCAGCCATTCTTTCATCCTCCATCTTCTCCAAGCTTCTCCTCTCGGTTCTTCTTCATTTTTCTCCGCCATTTGTGGCCTTTTGGAGCTTATTTCTTGTATATTAGCTTGGGGATGATGCCCAAAGCTTCCATGGGAGTGTTGGAACTCCAAACCTCCATGATTGGCTAAGGTACTTGTGCTTGGATTTGGGTTAATTAGGGATTTTTGCTAAGTTTTTAATGTTTTGATAATGTATGCTTAATGGTTCTGATTTGGCTTTGAGTATGTATGCATTTGTCTATCTTGCTTAATCCAACGCGCATGTTAGATTTCGACGATTGACACTCGAGTCATCTTGCATGTTGTGTATGTTAAAGAGTAGCGATGCCGTGCCTCTCACTGCTCGACTAAGTAACACAGATAGACAAAACTAAATCGGAGTATCGAGTCGTGTATGATAGTTGTTGATTGCATACAGCGTTGGCGGGCAATCTACTAGCAATTAAATTACATGTTTGAATGTTCGTCGCGGTATGTTAGTGACTATCTAGAGTCAAATTTGGGGCAGATCACCCTAATGCAACTTTAGATAATGTTTGATTAGAACTGTGTGGTCTAATTAATTTCTATGGAGCCGGTTACCTTGGGGCTTCTCGGGTAACCGACCGTGTGCATATTATAGTCAATTAGCCTTACCTTAGAATTAAATGATAAATGTTAAAATGCTTAGCAAGATCCCGAAAATTCCCCAAATCCAACACTCTTCATTCTCAAGTTTATTACTTTTCCGTTAGCACTGTTCTCTACATTGCATGATTAAAACCCCCCTTTTTGTGACAACCTTACCAACTAACCTAATCACATCTTAAACAATTAATCCTCAATTTTATTCCCTCTTTGTGGTTCGACCCCGTTACCGCTAGCTGCAAAGCTAAAAGCTACGGGTTTATAAATTTATTTTGGCAAGCCTCGACAGCTTGAGTTTATAGCGATAGTTCAAAAATATCGTTACCACCCAGGTCACAAAGCGCTCTGCCCACGTGCTTGCCTCCAAGTTCTACAGGTAAGGTGAAGGAACCAGGATCCTTCTCCTTCTTGGGCAGCTTGTTTTGGAGGATGGCACTGCACTCCTCGGTGAGGTTTACTCTTTCAAACTCACCAATTATTTTTTTGTTAGTAATAATGTCCTTCAAAAACTTTACATAAGAAGGCATAGACTGCAAAACCTCTACAAAAGGAATGTTAACATGCACTTGCTTAAGTATTTCTAAGAATTTATTAAAATGAACTTCCTGTTCCTGCTTCTTCTTAAGCCTTCGAGGATAAGGAGGTGGTGGCACATATGCAGGCACGTCAGGTCGCCTTAGGATAGGCGGAGGCCTTGGAATTTCTTCTACCTCCTCAATAATTGGTTCTAGCCTGACTCCTGATGTGCTAGTTGGTGGTGGACCTTGGTTTGGCAGAGACTCCAGTGGAGCACTAGACTCAGTGTTCTCTACTCTCTTTGGTGTGTCCTTTGTGTTGCTCACCAATGGTCTTCCACTCCTAAGTTCAATTGCTTGAACTTGCTCTTTGCCATCTCTCCTTGGTACCTCGGTGTCAGCAGGGAGTCTACCTTGGGGCCTACTTTTAAGTTCAGTGGCTAATTGGCCTATTTGGTTTTCCAGGCTCCTAAGAGTAGCTTGTTGGCTTTGAAGAGTAGCATCATTCTTAGCTATGTATTCCTTGAGTAGGTTTTCTACAGAAGATCCTACAGGTTGATTGTATGGTTTTGGGTACATTGACTGGTTATGTTGAGAAGTGAAACCAGGTGTTCCACTCGGCCTTGGTTGGTTAGAATTTTGGTTAGCGTTTTGTTGGCCACCCCATGACAGGTTAGGGTGGTTTCTCCAACCAGGGTTATAGGTGTTGGAGTAGGGGTTATTCCTAGGCTGCTGCTGGCTTCCAATGTAGCAGACTGAGGATGGATTCCCAGGGCAGTATTCATATGGGTGCCCTTCCCCACAGAATCCACAGACAAGTGCCTCGCCTTGGCTTGGTTGGGTGCCCATTGACATGGCTGTGGCGGTATTGGCACTGGTTTGGAGGTTGGCCTGAGCCATTTGCTTAACTAGGTTGGTCAGGGCGTTTATTTGGGTGCTCATTGCACTTAGAGCATCCTTGTCTTGAGCCCTAGTTGGCTCTACTGGATCGTCTGACCACCTACAGTGAGATGCTGAGATCTTCTCCAAGATCTCATAGGCCTCGTTGTAACTCTTGGACAACATGGAACCACCAGCAGATGAATTTAGAACTTGTCTGGTGCTGGGGTTGCATCCTTTAAAGAAGACTTCTATTTGGATACACCATGGGATGCCATGGTGGGGACATTTAATGAGAAGGTCTTTGAATCTTGTCCAAGCTTCGTGAAGGGACTCACTTGGAGCTTGTTTGAATTTTATGATATCATCACGAAAGGTAGAATTCCTATCTGGTGGGAAATATTTGACTAGGAATTTCTCTGCTAAGTCTGTCCAATTGAGGACAGATCCTGAGGGTAAAGAATTTAACCATGTTTTGGCTTTGTCCCTTAAAGAGTAAGGGAAAAGATATAGCCTCAGGGCTTCTTGGGAAACTCCAGGGATTAGGAATGTGTCACTAACTCCTAAGAAGTACCTAAGGTGGTTATGGGGGTCCTCATTTTCTATTCCAAAGAATTGTCCCACAGTGGACAACATTTGGAACATCACTGGCTTTAACTCGAATGAGTTGGCAGTGATTTCAGGACGGATTATGCTGGGGTTCAGCTCCCCAGGCATAGGTACTAAATATGAAAGGATGGCGCTATCCTTGTCATTCGCTATTTCAATGGGATTGCGAGTGAAAGGCACCAGGTTTTGATTTACTCCAGCCATTTCTTCTTGAAGTAATTGCGGAGGACTTATAGTTTCCGCAATGATTGGAGGTAAAAGGGTTTGTTTAAAGAGACGTTTCTTGGCTCTATTTCTAGCTTTAAATAATCTCTCAGGCTCAGGATTGAACTCTAGATCACTAGATGGAGTCTCATTCATAAACTACCCTAAATGGTACCTGAAAAAGAAATGAAGATGGATCAAATTCAATGAAAAATAACTTGATGTTTCAAACTTAACAAACTTCGTTTTAACTTAAAATAAGTCCCCGGCAGCGGCGCCAAAAACTTGTTGCGTGCTCAATGTGTAAAGATAAATATGCAAAAGGGTAGAGAGAGCACTTAGAACATGCAAGCATACATGGTCTCACAGCAAGTAGTAAGTATATTTCATTCGTTTTTTCCACAGAGACTCATTTTTAGCTATTCGCGAAGTGTATTTGTTAAGAAAGATGGGGTGGATTTGATGGGGTAAAATTGGTTTTTAATTATCTAAGTTTTGCTGAATGTGTAAAGGAATATAACATAAACAAATGCAAGTTGAAATTAGACTCAAAAGACAAGAGATGGAATTAATAAACGAAGAAGAAAACAGCTAAACAGAATGATAAAACAACAGAATTGCGAGGACCGCAATGTTACCGCAATTAAATAACAGCGAAAGTGTGTAAATGGGTGAATTAAGGGCTACTAATGACTATCCTATAGGCATTTTATTACGATTCTCAAGCCTTGGATCAACTCTCTATACATCAAACTCACTCCATCTCAAGTATCGTCCGATTCCATGCATTAGAGTCTTAAGTTTACTCGACTTCAAAGTAAGGTCTTAAGCATCTTGTTAAAACAGGAGTGTTTAGTTTGTACTAGGGAAACGCCTATTCCTAGGCCGTTTCCTGATTACCATGAAAGGCTAGCATGATTATATGACTCTGAACTCTTACTCCTTCCAGAGGTTAGGAGTTCTTTGGACAAAATGGATGGCCAATCGAAATTGCCCGTAGGATGAAGCTTACATACAATCAATGATTCGAGAGCTATCCTACATACTTGATGCACGTTTTTTTAGCCTATAGTTCTGTCATTAGCATGCCCCTAAGTGACTTAGCTACTCATGGAAATATAGAGAATGGAAATGTAAGATAAAACAGACATGCTTAGAAGGGAAATGTGCTTAGAACAGCAAGACAAAACCGTAGCAGCAGAAAGTGGAAACTGTGAAATGCAGAAATGTACTTTGATTACTATGAATGTTTGAACGACAAAGGGAAACTTAGAAGCAGAAATTCAGAGACAGACAACAACGAACTGCAGTAACTAAAACACTAAGCTAAGAACAACAATGATCAAAACTGGAAATAAGAAGAAGAACGACAGAAAACAGTAAAAGGGTGCTGAAAAGCTTCGTTGCAGTCGCCTCGAATGAAGGGGATGAAAGGTCAGCCTTGCTTGGATGAATCCAATCGAGAGAGAAGAAGAATCTTCTCTCCTTCCTATCAGATTATCGATTCCAACAGCTGAGACTCTCACTCCAACAGACGGCAAAGGAAAACAGAGAGAAATGATGGACTGCGAGAGGACTTCTGCGCTTCGGATGATGATCAAACCTCCGACTTTGGCCCCCTTTTATAGTAGTTTGCAGGTGCGTTTGGGCCAAGGAGAACCATCAATCTTCAACGTCATATATCAGAATGGATGGAGGAGAAAGAATGAATCCCTGAAATTACGGAAATTAACAGAAAAGGATCAGTCAACTTACGGTTTTCACTTGAATAATTGCGGCCTCAGCAATGTTTTCGCAATGCTGTCGCAATGCAGTGTTTTTCATTCTTTTCCTTCGGTTTTCAACCCTTTTCTTTCCTATTGTAAAAAGGTCCTAATTTAGCTACCTTCTTCTCATTCTCATATTTAAGCATAGGTCTAGGCTAAATGCTATCAAAAACA
The DNA here is from genome assembly GCA_028017165.1 of Herpetospermum pedunculosum. Lineage (NCBI taxonomy): Eukaryota > Viridiplantae > Streptophyta > Magnoliopsida > Cucurbitales > Cucurbitaceae > Herpetospermum > Herpetospermum pedunculosum. The sequence goes on along the minus strand of CM051527.1, from coordinate 19,239,430 downwards.
CCTAAAAGTGCACATCTTCTTAAGCTAAATGGGTCCTAAATAAGTCACTTTCAGAGACTTAACACACGTCCAACCACTGTCACTTTACAACTAGCAGACAGATCCATTGCATACCCTGAAGGTAAGATTGAGGATATTCTAGTGAAAGTTGACAAATTTATTTTCCTTGCAGATTTCATTATCTTGGATTATGAAGCAGACAAGGAGGTCCCCATCCTGTTAGGCAGACCATTTCTAGCCACAGGTAGGGCACTGATAGACGTCCAAAAAGGTGAGCTCACTATGAGGGTTCACGATGAAGAGGTGAAATTTAGTGTGTATAAAGCTTTAAGGTACCCCTCTAACCTTGAATCCTGTGCTAGCATGGACGTTGTAGATTCTTTGATGGAAGAACAATTGGAGCATGTATTATTAACCAAGCATGCTAATGAAAATGTAGGATTAGAATTAACTGACTTAAACATAGCTGAGATAATGGACATATCTGTAAATAACCCTCAGCGTGTTTGTCTGAATATTGACTTAACTGATAGAGCCGTAAATCCTTTAAAGCCATCCATTGAGCATCCACCTGTATTAGAATTAAAACCTCTCCCCACTCACCTCAAGTATGCATATTTAGGGAATAATGAGACCTTGCCTGTAATTATTTCTTCTAAGCTAAGCGAACAGCATGAGGTTGAATTAATATTACTACTTAAGCAACATAGGAAGGCTATTGCATGGACTATTGCTGATCTTAGAGGCATTAGCCCTTCCTATTGCATGCATAAGATTATACTAGAGGAAGAGCACACACCTAGAGTAGATCATCAACGTAGGCTGAATCCCTCTATGAAAGAGGTAGTTAAGAAAGAAATAATAAAATGGTTAGATGCTGGTGTGATCTTCCCCATAGCTAGTAGTCAGTGGGTGAGCCCTATACAATGTGTACCTAAAAAGGGTGGGATGACTGTGGTAGTCAATGAGAACAATGAACTGATTCCAACTAGGACTGTCACAGGATGGAGAGTTTGCATGGATTATAGGAAGCTAAATAAAGAGACCAAAAAAGACCATTTCCCTCTACCATTTATTGACCAAATGTTAGACAGAATAGCTGGTAGAGCCTACTACTGTTTCTTAGACGGTTATTCAGGTTATAACCAGATCACTATAGACCCTAAGGATCAAGAGAAGACCACCTTCACTTGCCCTTTTGGAACTTTTGCCTTTCGCAGAATGCCTTTTGGCTTATGCAATGCACCGACAACTTTCCAAAGGTGCATGTTGGCAATCTTCTCTGATTTGGATGAGTCCATGATAGAGATATTCATGGATGATTTCTCAGTCTTTGGGGATTCCTTTACAAACTGTCTAGAGAATTTAGGACAAGTCTTGGCTAGGTGTGAGGAGACCAACCTAGTCCTTAATTGGGAGAAGTGTCACTTCATGGTAGATGAGGGGATTGTCTTAGGTCATAGAGTGTCAAGGGCAGGTGTAGAAGTTGACAGGGCAAAGATAGAGATCATAGAGAAGTTGGTAGAGCCTCAGAATGTCAAGGCCATTAGAAGTTTCTTAGGGCATGCTGGCTTCTACAAAAGGTTCATTAAGGACTTTTCTAAGATAGCCAAGCCTCTGTGTGAGCTTCTAGAGCTAAATAGGCCATTCGTCTTCTCTAAGGAATGTTTAGTAGCTTGGCAAACCCTTAAGAAAGCACTGGTCACAACACCTATTATGGTAGGGCCAGATTGGGATCTCCCATTTGAGATGCTATGTGATGCTAGTGACTATGCTGTAGGGGTTATGTTAGGAAAGAAGATTGACAAGTTAACACACCCTGTCTATTATGCTAGCAAGACACTGAATGAGGCTCAATGTAATTATACAACTACTGAAAAAGAGATGCTTGCTGCAGTGTTTGCTTGTGAGAAATTTAGAAACTATATTGTAGGCACTAGGACAATTGTGTACACTGACCATTCTGCCTTGAAGTATCTCATGAGGAAGGCTGATGCTAAGCCTAGGTTGATTAGGTGGGTGTTATTGCTGCAGGAATTTGATCTGGACATTCGAGACAAGAAAGGATGTGAAAATGTGGTTGCGGATCACCTTTCTCGAATGCAGCACAATTGCGAAAAAATTGCGGAACCCGCAATTTCTGATGCTTTTATTGATGAACATGTCTTTGTATTGACTCATCGTGATAACGATGAGGAACCTTGGTTCGCTGACATTGCTAACTTCCTTGCATCACAGGTATTACCAGTTTTTAAGGGAGGACAAGAGAAGAAGAGGTTCCTTCATGAGGCAAGGAAATTCATATGGGATGATCCCACACTTTACAAGACATGCGCTGACGGCTTGCTAAGGAAGTGTGTTTCAGCTGCTGAGGCGAAGTCTGTGCTGCATCACTGTCACACAGCTCCTTATGGTGGACACTTTGGTGGCCAAAGAACAGCTGCAAATGTATTTCAGAGTGGCTACTATTGGCCAACGATCTTCAAGGATGCCCACAACTATGCCCACAGCTGTGATGAGTGCCAAAGAACAGGTAACCTCAGTCGCAAGGATGAGATGCCTCTCACCTACATCTTAGAGTTAGAGCTCTTTGATGTATGGGGCATTGACTTCATGGGACCATTTCCCCCATCCTCAGGTAACCTTTACATTTTGGTGGCAGTAGATTACGTATCCAAGTGGGTAGAGGCCATAGCATGTCCTAATAATGATGCTAAAACAGTCATAAAATTCTTGCATAGGAACATTTTTACTAGGTTTGGGACACCTCGTGCTGTCATTAGTGATGAGGGGACACATTTCATTAATAAGGCTATGGAGAGAGTGTTGGCTAAGTATAACATTAGACATAGAGTAGCCACTCCTTATCACCCACACTCGAATGGTCAGGCTGAAATTTCAAATAGGGAGATTAAGAACATCCTAGAGAAAGTGGTTAAACCTAATAGAAATGACTGGTCATTTAAACTCGAGGATGCACTTTGGGCATATAGAACTGCATATAAGACACCCCTAGGTATGTCTCCTTACAGACTTGTATATGGTAAAGCTTGTCATCTTCCATTTGAGTTTAAAATTAAGGCATTTTGGGCACTAAAAGAGTTGAATTATTGCGTGACCGATGCGGGAACGTTGCGGTCTCTGCAATTACATGAGCTTGATGAGCTTAGACAAATGTCTTATGAAAATGCCAAAATGTATAAGAAAAAGACCAAGATTTGGCACGATAGTAGACTTAGGATCAAGGACTTTAAGAAAGGCCAACTTGTTTTATTATTTAACTCACGATTGAGGTTGTTTCCAGGCAAATTAAAGTCCAGATGGTCAGGTCCTTTCATGATTACTAATGTGTTTGTTCATGGTGCTATTGAGATAAAGAACTTGCAGCAAGGTCAACCATTCATGGTTAATGGTGCAAGGTTGAAGCACTACTATGAGGAAGGAGATGTGAAGACTCTCTCGGCCTTCCTCTTGACTGAAGCGTGAACTTAAGGACGAGAGAGGACGAGTGATTACTGTGCTCGTCAATATGAGGCTCATGCCTTAGTTTATTTTTTGCGATTTTCCGGTTATCGTTTGTGTGTTTTGTTGTATGATTTTAATTACGTATTTGATGTTGATTTTATTTCTTTTTGTAGGGAATCAATAGAGGGAATCAAGGAGAGTAAATCCAGCTTTAAAAATCAAGAAAATATTGGGCCAAATAAAAGATACGGATGAGCAAAGATCGACATTTAAATGAAAAAATCTCCAACGGTCACTAAAATTGCGCTGGATTTGCAGGATCCGCAAAAATATAGCCGTTGAGATTTATCCGTTTTCTTTATATCCGTTAGAAGGCGCGTTGATCTGTACGATTCTCCCATTCTCTGAACTCCAAGAAAGCTTCGATTCTCTTCATCTTTGATTCTTCTCTCCAAATCTCCAAGATTCAACAATGGTGCTAACAAGGGCCGAACGATCTGCGTCCAAGAAAAGGGCCGATGACGCTGAAACGGCTGCGAGAGAAGCACTGCTTGCCTTGGCTGATGCTGAGGCTGCGCGTACCGAACGCCTGACGAATTTGCCTGTCCGCAAAAAGAAGTGGAAGGTAGTTACGGAGATACCTGCTGGACCTTCTGAACAAGCAGGCACACCCAAGAAGCGACGATGGAGTATGGCGGTGGCCGAGGAAGAAATCAAGAACAAGACTCCCTCTGTGGAGAGTCAAGAACAAAGCCAGCCATCCCACGAGTCAGCCGAGCGCAGCCTTTCACCAGCCCCACCAGCACAGAGCCCTGAGCTCTCCTCATTACCGCCAGCGCAGAGCCCTGAGCAGCCGTCTTCACCATAGAGTTCTGCACAGACACCTACAGCAGAGCAAGGAACCACGCCGTCGCACACTTCCCCACGGCCTGACCCTGAATTCCCATATGGGGAGTACCAAGAATCAACTCAGGGCAGTGGGGAAGGTGAGGAAGAGGAGGTTTTCTCTCCTATGAGGGAAGCTAGCCCGGAGAGTCTTGCACAGAAGGATGACTCAATGGAAGAGACGCTGGGGGCGTGCCTCCAGCAGATCACCATCGAGGCAAAGCTCAAGAAGAAGAAGAAGGCCAAGATTCTCAAGGCCAAGCGGTCCAAGAAGCTGAAAAAGAAGAACGCCAAGAGGGCGCCTTCATCAGAAAAGAAGAGCGCCGAGCCATCGCTCAAAAGACTCAAGGTTGAGGCTGCGGAGTCAGCCAAACCAGCAGACAAAGGGAAGGCCAAGCTTTACCCTGAAGATGAGCCTCAGTCAGTGAGGTATGTGTCCTCTGACGCTGAGTCCAGGGGTATTGAGCTGAGAAAGAGGGAGTTGCTGCATGAGAAAGGCTTCCTCGACAGACCTGCTGACCTGCCGCAATTCTTGCGCGCAGGCATTGTGAATCACAGCTGGGAGGAGTTGTGCAGGCCACCCAATCCGGCTTACACGAGTATGGTATACGACTTCTACGCCAACCTGCGAAACTCTGAGGAGGGGCTGTCTGTGGTCAGAGGGATAGAAGTGGACTTCTCAGCAAAGGCCATCAACGAAGCCTATGGTCTGAAGGGCCAAAAACATACAGATTATGCACGGATTGTTGATGAGCCTACTGAGGCAGTCCTGGAAGAGGCCATTCGCACCATTGGCCAGCCTGAAGCTTCCTGGACCGTGTCACGCAATGGGAGGCACACTCTCATGAGTGCCAACCTCACAGCTAAGGCAGCTGTTTGGTTTTCCTTCGTGAGAAGGAAACTGTCTCCAGTGACTCATGAGACCACGATCAACCAGAGCAGATCGCTGCTGGTATATGCGATAATGAGAGGTCTCACGATCAACGTGGGAGAAGTCATTGCTGCTGCCATTGCTGAGTGCGCTAAGAAAGGGAAGGGACCATTGTTTTTCCCTAATACCATAACTAAACTCTGTTTGCTTGCAGGGGTTCCCATTGAGCGAATGGAGCAGCAGATGGCTTACACGGGCCAATTGGAGCTGCCTGTTGGCTTAAGGCTGAAGAGGAAGGGGAATATGGAGTTCGAACTGGATAGGTTGGCTGCTGATCAGTCACTGTCCATGGCTTGCATGATGGATATGCAGAAGAGGATGGCTCAATGGGCCACTTACGCGCAGGCACGGGACAAGGAGGTTGCAGACCAACTTGGGTGCACCTTCCCTGACTTCCCCACGAATCTCCTGCAGCCATGGGTGCCTCCACGACCACGACAACCTGATGAGGATGAAGACATTTGAGTGCTGGTTTGAATTGCACTGAAGGGAGTATTGCTGTTCCCTTAGAAAAAAAACAAAATCTGCTTTCTGATAGACCATGTGAATTATTCTGTTTTTAGTACAATTTTGATCTGTTTTAGTTGCTTAGTTTTATGTTTTTAAATTGCTTAGTATAGCCTGCTGCTAGCTGATTAGGTAGGATAGTTTAGGTTTCTTTTTGTTGAACTTGAACGACTGGATAAAGCATGCTTAGGGGCCTTAGTAACTGATATATCTGCCCTGACTTGATTCCGAAATAATTGCGGTACCCGCAATTTTTATTACTGAAAGCATGTTTTGGACTGTCTGCTTAGCTAGGCTGTGATCTGTTTAAATTCTATCTTTTGCTGCTATCATGACTACCTTATATAGCTTATCTAAATGCATGCTGGATGAGTGTCATAGGACACCCTTTGATAGTTTAAATTAACCTCTAAATAGCTCAGCATGCATAGCTGTAAGTCCTTGCCTGTCTGTTTCTCAAATTCCTGCTGCTGTGATATTTTCTTTTAGAATGTTCTGTCTATGCCTAGGGCTTTTAGATTCTCTTTGTTTTACCTTAGACTAGATTCTTCTAGATAGTTTGGGGGTGTGCAACCTCAGACACTCATTGGGGACAATGAATAGTTGAAGTTTGGGGGAGGCCATCCTAGGCCTAGGAACATTCCTCTCTCCCTTAAAACATAAGCATTCTTCTTCTCCTTGACAAAAATAATGAAATGAAAAAAAAATAAATGAAAAATAGAATAAGGAGGGGAGTCTCTCTTAGGTTGCTGAGTAATCAGTGCCAAGTGTGTAACCCACAAGTGGCATTGCATCAAAAGGCAACCAAAGGAAAGGCTCCACCTGAGAAAGGAAAAAAGGAAAAAGTAGGGAGGAAGAATGTATACCTAGGAGTTGCAACTTTGTGGCTTAGATGTCCTATTTAAAAAGAACTCTGATCCTCAATGAGCTAAGCACAAAGTTGTAGCTTGTAGGGTTGTTTAGGGAGATGAGTGTATATCCAATGTAGTGATGCCAGGGTTTAGGTTGTTCTCTAAAAGTACTACTGTTACCATTAATACTAAGACTGGCATGACTCTAAGGAATCCTAGGTAGCTCATAAATATAAACTAGAAGCATGTACTGAGTCTGGGGTAAAGCTAGGTAGAATTTGAAACCTTAGGGATAGTGGCATGATATGATAAAAGCAGGTAGATCAGTTGTAGGGAGTTAATAAAAGCAGTAGGAGTTTTAGGCATGCGAAATCAGAAGAAGCTAGATGAGAGGGTAGTTTTAAGCTTAGAAGTATGTCACAGGACAGCAATGCTATAGATGAGAATATAGGGGAGTCAGTAAGTGGTTAAAGAAGAAGAAACAGCAGCCTAGGAAAGTCCTTAGATTGCTCGAGGACAAGCAAAACCTTAAGTTTGGGGGTGTGTTACGTCTCCAAAAGTGACCCTTTTAGGACTTAATTAGCTTAGAAAGATGTTCACTCTTAGGTGTTTTTGATAGCATTTAGCCTAAACCTATGCTTAAATATGAGAATTAGAAGAAGGTAGCTAAATTAGGACTTATGTACAATAGGAAAGAAAAGGGTTGAAAACCGAAGGAAAAGAATGAAAAAACTGCATTGAGACAGCATTGCGAAAACATTGCGGACACCGCAATGTTTCAAGTGAAAACCGTAAGTTGACTGATCTTTTTCTGTTAATTTCCGTTATTTCAGGGATTCGTTCTTTCTCCTCCATCCATTCTGAAGTACGACGTTGAAGATTGATGGTTCTCCTTGGCCCACATGCACCTGCAGATTACTATAAATAGGGGTCAAAGTCGAGGGTTCAAGCATCATCCGAAAGCGTAGAAGTCTTCTCGCAGTCCAACTTTTCTCCTGTTTTCCTTTGCCGTCTGCTGGTTTGCGAAGCTCAGCTGTTGGAATCGATAATCTGATAGGAAGGAGAGGAGATTCTTCTTCTCTCCCGATTGGATTCATCCAAGCAAGGCTGACCTTTCTCATCCTTCATTCGAGGCGTTTGCGACGAGACATTCAAGCTTGTTTTACTGCTTTCTGCTCTTCATTTCCATTTTCCAGCTTTGTCTTGTTGTTGTTTCTTTTCTAGTAGCTAGATTAGACTATTTCGTTGTGTTCTGTCTTGCTGTGATTTACTTTAAAGCTTTCATTTGTTGAGTCAAACAATCAAGTAATCAAATCTCAATTCTTCATTTCACAGTTTCTTGCCTTTACATTCTACTGCTTTCCCTTACTCTTTTGTCTTTAAATTCCTTCTAAGCATGTCTACTTCTTTTCTTACTTCTGTTCTGTTTACATCCATGAGTAGCTAAATCACTTAGGGGCATGCTAATGACAACACTTTAGGCTAAAAAACGTGAACCAAGCATGTAGGATAGCTCTCGAAGCATTGATTGTATGTAAGCTTCATCCCACGGGCAATTTCGATTGGCCATCCATTTTGTCCAAAGAACTCCTAACCTCTGGAAGGAGTAAGAGTTCAGAGTCATACTATCATGCTAGCCTTTCAAGGTAACCAGGAAACGACCTAGGAATAGGCGTTTCCCTAGTACAAACCATATTTTTCTGCCTTAACAAGATGCGCTAAGACCTTACTTGGACATGAGTAAACTAAAGAATCTAATGCATGAAATCGGAAGATACATGAGAATGAGATAGTTTGATGCATAGAGAGTTGATCCAATGCTTGAGAATCGTGAGAAAAAGCCTATAGGATAGTCGTTAGTAGCCCTTAATTCATCACTTTACACACTTTCGCTGTTATTTAAATTGCGGTAGAATTGTTGTTTCCGCAATTCTGCTAAGTTACAATTCTGTCTAGCTGTTTTTGTCTTCATTTATTAATCTCGTCTCTTCTCATTTGAGTTTAGCTTTGACTTGCACTTGTTTATGTTGCTACCCTCTTCGTATTCAGTAGGAAATAGACAATTAAAAATCAATTCTACCCCATCAAATCCACCCCTTCTTTCTTAACTTTACACTTCATGAATAGCTTATAATAAATCTCTGTGGGAAAACGAATGAAATATACTTACTACTTGCTATAAGACCATGTATGCTTGCATGTTCTGAGTGTTCTCTCTACCTTATTGCTTATTTATTTTAACACATTGAGCACGCAACATGACCCTCAAACACTTTAGCCGTGAGAGCCTTTGTAAATGGATCAACAATGTTGTCCTCAGAGGCTATTTGTTTCACAATAACGTCTCCTCGTTGGACGATCTCTCGAATGAGATGATATTTTCGCTCAATATGTTTCCCGCGTTTATGGCTCCTTGGCTCTTTTGAATTTGCAACTGCTCCACTGTTATCACAAAATAGAGTGATAGGCTGATGCATATTTGGAACAACTTCCAAATCGTTCAAAAACTTTCTAAGCCACACAGCTTCTTTTGCTGCTTCACAGGCAGCTACGTATTCTGCTTCCATAGTGGAGTCAGCAACATAACTTTGCTTGATACTCCGCCATACTACAGCTCCTTCATTCAGAGTGAACACTGATCCCGATGTTGATTTTCTCGAATCTTTATCCGACTGGAAATCAGAATCAGTGTATCCTGTAAGAATCAGATCCTTACCTTTATACACGAGCATGTAATCCCTCGTTCTCCTAAGATACTTGAGGATATTCTTAACGGTTGTCCAATGTATAAGTCCAGGATTGGACTGAAACCTGCTGACAACACCTACTGCATAGCATATGTCGGGTCGTGTACACAACATAGCATACATCAGACTTCCAACTTCCGATGCATAGGGAATGCGTCTCATATCCTCAACTTCTTGAGGTGTCTTAGGACATTGTTCCTTCGACAAGTGAATTCCATGCCTGAAGGGTAGCAAACCCCTCTTGGAATTCTGCATCTTATATCGAAACAACATCTTGTCAATATAGGATGCTTGAGACATGGCTAATGTTCTATTCTTGCGGTTCCGAACTATTTGGATCCCAAGAATATATTGAGCTTCTTCCAAATCTTTCATTTGGAATTGAGTTGCTAGCCATTTCTTGACGTCAGTCAGGCATCTTACATCATTCCCAATGAGTAAGATATCATCGACATATAACACGAGGAATGCTACAAATGTTTTGACAATCTTCTTGTAAACACAAGGTTCATCAATGTTTTGTTCAAAACCATAAGATTTGATCGCAGTATCAAACCTTATATTCCAGCATCTAGATGCTTGTTTCAACCCATAAATGGATCGTTTAAGCTTACAAACCTTTTGTTCTTGATGTTGTATTATAAACCCCTCTGGTTGAGACATATAGATACTCTCTTCAAGATTGCCATTCAGAAAGGCTGTCTTGACATCCATTTGCCAAATCTCATAGTCATAATATGTGGCAATGGACAAGAGTATTCTAATTGATTTTAACATGACAACTGGAGAGAAGGTTTCATCATAGTCTACCCCCTCTCTCTAGGTATAACCCTTTGTCACTAATCGAGCTTTAAAGGTCTGTACCTTACCAGCTTGGTCTCGTTTTCTTTTGTAGATCCATTTACAACCAATAGGTTTGACCCCATCTGGTTGATCTACAAGTTCCCAGACCGAATTGAAGTACATCGACTCCATTTCGAGGTCCATGGCTTTGATCCACTGATCTTTGTCAACATCATTCATTGCCTGTTTATAGATCAATGGATCCTCTATTCCATCATCTGGTATGATGATTTGAGTTTCTACTAAACCCATGTAACGGTCAGGTTGTTGCACAACCCTCCCACTACGTCGAGGCACTCTCAACTCTTGAGATGGATGTGAGTAATCAGAAGTATTAGCTCCATCAACAACTCTTGTTGAGGGACCAATCTCATCAACAACTCTTGTTGATCTATCTGTAGCTTCTTTAGAAATTTCACGGAATACTAGTTTACTGCGAGGTTGATGATCTCTCATGTGATCTTCTTCGAGAAAAGTAGCATTTGTCGATACAAATACTTTATTTTCTTCTGGATCAAAGAAAGTATCCAGCTTTCGATTCTTTTGGGTAGCCTATGAATAAACATACTTTTGAACGACGTTCCAATTTCTTAGGGTTTTGCACCAACACATGTGCCGGGCATCCCCAGATCCTGAAGTGACGTAAACTAGTTTTACGCCCTCTCCATAACTCATAAGGTGTTCCAGTAACACTTTTAGAGGGAACATTGTTCAAAATGTAGGCAGCAGTCTCTACTGCATATCCTCAAAACGAATCAGGCAAATGAGCATAGCTCATCATTGATCGAACCATGTCTAACAAGGTTCTGTTTCTTCTCTCCGATACACCGTTTTGTTGTGGCGTACTAGGTGTAGAGAGTTGTGACTGAATTCCATGTTCTATCAAATAGTCATGGAATCTTAGGTCCATGTACTCTCCACCTCGATCTGATCGAAGTGTCTTAATTGTTTTACCTAATAAGTTCTCAACTTCTGCCTTATACTCCTTGAACTTTTCAAGAGCTTGGGACTTATGATGTATTAGGTAAACATAACCGTACCTTGAATAGTCATCTATGAAACTGATGAAATATTCATATCCTCCTCGTGCTTTGACATTCATTGGTCCACAAAGGTCCGAATGCACGAGTTCTAAGGATTCTTTGGCTCTAAGACATTTTCCAGTAAAAGATCTTTTCGTCATTTTCCCCTCAAGACAAGACTCACATGCTGGTAAAGAGTTGTCTTCTAACTGACTTAGATGACCATTCTTAACCAATCTCTCAATCCTATTGAGATTAATGTGGCCAAGTCTTAAGTGCCAAAGATATGTACTTGAAGAAACTTTTTGCCTTTTGTTTCGCGTCTCAGCCGTTTTAAATATCTCGATATTTAAAATAGCTTTCGCTCTGGTCGGTTTTAACTTATATAAGTTGTTTTCTAGTTTTGCAGAACAAATAGGAATACCTCTTTTGGTAATGAACACTTCATTAATTTCAAAAGATACTTTATACAATTGTTCTAACAAACAAGAGATAGATACAAGATTCCTTTTCATTCCAGGAACAAGATACACATTATCTAATATAATGAATCTATCTCCAAAAAACAACTTTAAATCTCCCACTGATTTTGCTGAGACAACCTCTCCTGTTCCAACCCTGAGAGTTATCTCGCCTTCCGCAAGGGTTCTCCAGGACCTAGTTTCCTGAAAAGAAGAACAAATATGATTAGTGGCCCCTGAATCCAGTATCCAGGAAGAGTCATCACTCTCCACTAAACATGTTTCAACAACTAGTAAATCATATTTACCTTGTTTTGCCTTTTCAGCTTTCTTCTCTGCAAGGTACTTTGGGCAGTTTCTTTTCCAATGCCCATTCTCGTTGCAGTGGAAACATTTTCCTTTATCTGCAACTTGAGCCTTGCTTTTGCGGTCATTAGGAGTTTTGATTTTCCCCTTCCCTTTCTTTTTCATCGAAATACTCTTATTTTTAGAAGAAGAAGGGCCAGACTTCGTCCCAGAGGACGATCCTCTATATAACTTTTTAGTGGTAACAACATTTGCCTCCACTTCATGTCCCTTAGTTTTCAGGAGGGACTGATAAGTCTGAAGCTCATTCAGAAGAGTAGTCAAGTTATATTCAATTTTGTTCATCATCGCATTTGTGCGGAACTGTAGGAAGCTCTTCGGAAGAGACTCCAGAATAAAACTGACCTGACTCTTCTCATCTATGACAGCTCCATTTACTTCTGCCACATTGAAATGGACCATCATGTCCAGGACATGTTCTCTAACAGAGGTCCCTTCTCTCATGCGGCAGTTATAAACGTACTTGATGGCATCATGCCTAAGGGAGAAGGACGGTTGTCCAAACATCCTCTTCAGAGATTCCATAATCTCTTTGGCAGCACCCATACCATCGTGTTTCTTAGCCAATACATCAGATATGCTGGCCAGAATGTAGACGCGGGCTTTATCATTTGCCCTTGTCCATCTGTCATATGCATCCCGAACATTTCGGTTTGCATTTGTGTCGGGGTTTGGAGGACACTCCTCAGTTAAAACGAACCTTAGACCATCAATTACCAGTATTGTGTTTAAATTTGATTTCCACGTTGCGTAATTATCCCCGTTAAGTTTCTCAGAAGCTAGTAACTGTACAATTGAGTTGGACATGCTGAAAAATATAAACATATCGTATTTAGTGAAATTGCTATTACCCTTTTATATTATCCAATCAAGTTTTAGCAAAAGTAACAATGTACCCATCATTTATTCTTTATTGCAACGATACTACAAAGGTTTAGAGCAACATCCACCTAGGGGCAGTCTATCACTCCTCCTTTGAATTGAGACAATCTCAGCTAATCACTATTACCAGAATAACTCATATTCTAATAGATCTTTTAGCTATCGTTTACTTTGGTCAAGAAGTTACTAACACTTAGTAATTCTTGTAAGTGTGACCCTCCATTTTCAGACCTCAGAGATCGGAATCAACAAGCTCCCGAAGTTGGAAAGACAATGCTGAAAACGGACCTATGAGACCCTATCCATTTATGGAGTTCGCGGTGTTCCGAATCCCATGATACAACCCTCCTAAGGGGTGGTCGCTCCCAGGGCAGACTCGCAGGCGCATCATGGGAATCTCACGGTGCAACCTAATGGAGGAGACCGTAGGATGTGTTGACACACAACCTTCGCTCACTTACTATGAACGACTTCCCCTATTCACCTTGTTATTGACTCATGCAAATACTTTCCTACTGGAGGTCGCTCCCAGGGCGACTCGAAGCCGAGCATGAATCTCATGGTGTGAACTCTAAGGGACGTAGGAGCTGAAAACATTTTTCCTCCCACTGAAGTGTTCTAGACGGTTGGGTATGATTTTACTTAGGCATATATTTTGGCTAACAAAAACATATCCTAAGTCTAGGTAATCTTTCCGAGTATAACGTTTATACTGGATTTTAACCTATGATGTCTAGGTGATAAACCTTTTAAAACCTCACATCACTCACGCATGCTCATAAAACCGGGTTAACTAAACTCAAACGCCAGTTCGATGCCCAGGTAGGAGGTGTTCCGTAAACCGTCAACTTAAATACCCCCAGGCTGAGACAGCATCTTACCGGGTGAGTTTTTCTTGTAACCGAAGTTTTACAAGATATCGACCTATTTTAACTATTAAAACAGGAGATTGCTTGGTAGTTAACCCTAAATGAGCATGCATTTATCTTTGTTATAAGTTTTAATGTCTAATTCATTTTATAACACTTATAAAAAAAATAAACCTTATAACATACATCTAACATGCTTTTATATAACAATTATATAAAATCATTCCATGCAAAAATATAACAACTTATATGAAATCTCATGGAATCCTAAACATGCATACTTATATTATAACACTTATAACATACTTTCAATGCATGTTTCATGCTTATCCTATGGTGGGATTTTAAATCTACATGGCATACAATATGCACACAAGATTATGTTTATTTAAACTATACATTCACAATGCATAAATAAATAAACCACACTAAAAATGGATTGGTTTTGGCATCCTAAACAAACATTTACCTAAATTATTACAATAATAAAATAGAAAAAAGTCTTGAACCGCCCCCGAACACTTCGAATCGGCTCGAACCGCTTGTAAGTTGTGGAATTGCACGAACCGCCGCCGAACCGAACCGCCACTTGACGCCTCTTCCAATTTTGATAAATTACATCCTAAAATGGACTCTAATGACTCTAGAAAAATACATACTCTTTGTAACATATTAAAGCCCATCACAAGGCAATTACAATAATTATTACAAATTGGAAGAGAAAAGGATGCCAAAAACCAAAAATTTCCATTTTAGCACACATACATTCATCACTTGAATTACTACCCACCAACTCTAAATTAACCAAAAAAGAGTACTTAAAGCATGCTCTGATACCATTTGAAAGAGTTTCGGCATGCATAGCGGAAGCATCGTTGGATCTAAGTACTCTTATTTTGTTAATTAAAAAAGAAAAAGCATGTAATTTGAAAATCAAAGACAATAATTTAGAAGTTACCTTTGAAGTTCAAATTCTTCTTGATTCCAAACTCGATCTTCGAACGTAACGGTCACGAACCAACACGAGAGTCTTCCCGACTATTCTCCGGCCTTAGAACGGGATTGTGGGATCCTTTGAGTGACTAATTTAAAAGAGAATTGAAGATGGAATTGGAGAGAAAAGTAGAGAAATTGTCTTTACAATTTCTCAAAGTTTATCAAAATTCCAAGAAGAAGTCAATCTAATTAACCCTTTGTATATATAGAAGACTACATGCAAAAACATGCAAAATTGAGTTAACAATAGGATGCCATGTAGAATCCACTCAATTTAGTGGGATTAGTGGCTTGATGTGGGATGAACACTTAGCAAAAAAGTTTGACTCATAAAACCACCAACAAATGGTTTTTCCCACTAACTCAAGAATTGGATTTTTCCACTAACTTAAGAATTGAATTTTTCCACTCACTTTAGTCATCAAAATGACTCTTGACTTTCAAGGTTTAGTGGAGTCAACATTTGACTTTTGACTTTCAAAGTTGTAGTCAATTATCTTAAAATTGACTTTTGACTAACTTTGATCAAATTAATTCAATTTAAAAATTAATTCAAATAATTAATTTTAAATCAAATTAAATTAATATTAAATAATTAATTAAACAATTTAATTAATTCAAATTTAATATCCAATAAATCCAACACTAATCCCGATCATTCCCGATATACATGATTATGAATCCATATTCATATTTTCGATAATTAAATCTTATTTAAATATCACCATCTCTCTCTATTGTTCAATTCGCAATTGAACGTTATGTCGTTAAATATATCACATATATTTAACGTTAATTCCCTAATTCGAATTCACTCGTCACACTATTCTAAGGTTTAGTCCGATATGAGCTAGCAGGGGGACCTCATGGACCTACAGATCATGAGCTCCAACGATCCGAGATTAACTGATTAAACTCTTTAACCTAGTTAATCAACATTCGTTAACTACCAGGACATTCCACTATAGCCTAGTAGTTGCATTCTCCTCACTGTAGATATATTTATGTCCACTCGATATAACCATGATTAGTAAGTTGACCCTTCACAGGTTGTTCGTAATTTACGGTCGGGTCAAATATTTGTTTTACCCCCGTAATTACATCTTGCTCCTTAAGTCCCACTGATCCTCTAATGAACAATTGGTTTGTGATCCAATCACTAAACCGATTGGTATGTGATCTAATCACTATACCGAGTCCCTCTCGGGCCAATGAGAAGGTGGGGCCCCTTGTTCAAGACCTGGAGTCAGCACTTAAGGGAACAACCTATCTACTATCCCTAGAGACGGGTAGGAGTGAATTCCATCTTGCACCCTATGTCCCCAGCTATCTATTCGGTCTTACCCCTGAAATGGGAGGCTTATTGAGTCGGCGCTGTTGAGCCACCCTCACCCATGCAGATCTAAGGATAATCCCGAATAAACAGGAGTTCATAGTTAGCTCAGGATTAAGGTCAAGTTACCTAGGTCATCGTTTTGAAATAGTCAGTCTTTAAAACAGTAAACAGCGTTATAAAGCAAGAGTGACTTATTTCGCGGTCCGGTCTAATGCAAACTCTTTGCATAGGACGCCCCCATTCACATGTCTCCATATGAACGATTCAGGATCACATCGTTTGTACTAAATACAAAATGGGCCGCATCCAATAGTGTCCCCAGGATAAGGTATCCAGCCTTATCCGTATACTATAGACCGTTTTGACTATTTACTCGAACTTGATCCATTTTTATGTCTCCACATAAAGTTCAAGTACTCATGTTATAGCCATGGATCTTAGTTTATTGGATTTAGGGTTTTCTAAAATGATATAAGCAATTCACATATTCAATAATAACTTTATTGAATAAACCTCAATAACACTTTATTAGTAATAAAATATGTTTATCGTTTACAAACCACGAGTTTTAGGACATAAAACCCAACAGGAGTAAGAGTTCAGAGTCATACACTCATGCTAGCCTCTCAAGGTAGCCAGAAAACGACCTAGGAATAGGTGTTTTCCTAGTACAAATCACAACTTACTGTTTTAACAAGATGCTTAAGACCTTACTTGGACATGAGTAAACTAAAGAATCTAATGCATGAAATCGGAAGATACATGAGAATGAGTTAGTTTGATGCATAGTGAGTTGATCTAATGCTTGAGAATCGTGTGAAAAAGCCAATAGAGGAGTCATTAGTAGCCCTTGTTTCCACATTTTACACACTTTCGCTGTTAGTAACATTGCGGTATAATTGTTGTTCTCGCAATTCTTTTGGTTAAAAAATATGTTTTAGTTATTTTCCTCTTCGTTTATTAATCTCTTCTCTTTACGTTTGAGTTTATCATTGACTTGCACTTGTTTATGTTGCTACCCTTTACTTATTCCTTAGTAATTAGGCAATTTAAAACCAAATCTACCCCATCAAGTCCACCCATTCTTGCTTAACAATACACTTTGCGAGTAACTAAGAATAAATCTCTGTGGGAAAACGAATGAAAAAATACTTACTACTTGCTACAAGATCATGTATGCTTGCATGTTCTGAGTGCTCTCTTATTGCATATTTCTTTTAAACATTGAGCACGCAACAATGCACAAGATTCGGCTGGATGAGGGAGCAAAGCCATCCCGAGAGCTTCAGCGGAGACTGAACCCAGCAATGAAAGAGGTAGTGTTGTCTGAGATACACAAACTCGTGGATGCAGGTATTATCTTTCCCATTTCCGATAGCCAGTGGGTTAGCCCTATTCATGTTGTACCTAAAAAGACGGGCATAACTGTTGTTAGAAATGAGCGGGGTGAGTTAGTACCTAAGAGAGTGCAAAATGGGTGGAGGATGTGTATAGATTTTAGAAACCTGAATGATGTGACTAAGAAGGACCATTTTCCGATTCCCTTCATAGATCAAATGGTGGAGCGTTTAGCTGGGAAACCATACTTCTGTTTTCTAGATGGTTTTTCTGGGTTTTATCAAATTCCCATAGCCCAGGAAGACCAAGAAAAGACTACTTTTACCTGTCCATTCGGAACTTACGCATATAGGAGAATGCCCTTTGGGCTTTGTAATGCTCCAGGGACTTTTCAGCGATGCATGATGAGCATATTTACTGAATTCGTAGAAAAATGCATCGAAGTCTTTATGGATGATTTCACTGTGTATGGAAGTTCATTTGAGGATTGCCTGTTTAACTTGTCTAGAGTCATGGAAAGATGCATCGAAACTAATCTTGTTTTAAATTTTGAAAAATGTCATTTCATGGCCAGTCAGGGCATAGTATTGGGTCACGTTGTGTCGGCTAAGGGGATAGAGGTTGATAAAGCAAAAATTGATGTCATATCTGATTTACCTTACCCCACGAACCTTCGGGAAGTGCGTTCTTTTCTTGGTCACGCAGGTTTTTACCGCAGGTTCATTAAGGACTTCTCGAAGATAGTGACTCCGATGACAAGCTTGCTGAAAAAGGATGTCCCATTCTGCTTTGACAAGCAGTGCAAGCTCGCCTTCAACGTTCTGAAAAAGTGCTTGACCAACGCACCCATCATTCATCCACCGCAGTGGGGGACTCCCTTCTAGATCATGTGCGGCGCAAGCAATTATGCCGTGGGCGCTGTGTTGGGCCAGAGGATAGACAAGAAGAGCCATGTGATTTATTATGCCTCCAGGACGCTCAACTCCGCGCAAATCGGTTACACAACAACAGAGAAGGAGCTGCTTTCCATCGTTTTAGCTCTTGATAAATTTCGGCCATATATTCTCGGATCTAAAGTGATTGTTTTTTCTGATCATGCAGCAGTTCGATACTTGATGAACAAGAAGGACTCGAAGCCTAGACTGCTCAGATGGGTATTACTACTCCAGGAGTTCGACGTCTCGGTCCAGGACAGAAAAGGATCAGAAAATACCGTTGCTGACCACTTGAGCCACATTGTGCGTATTAAGGATGACATGCCTCTGAATGATGAGTTCCCTAATGAAGTTCTCTTCCAGGTAAGTGTGGAGACACCATGGTACGCCGACATTGTCAACTACTTGGTCACAGGTACGTTCCCATTCGACTTTTCGTACAACCAAAGAGCTAAGCTGAAATGCGAAGCTAAGAATTATGTTTGGGAAGAGCCCGTTTTATGGAAATTTTGCGCTGACCAAGTAATTAGAAAGTGTGTCCCTAAGTCTGAACATAGATCCATCCTTACATTTTGCCATGAATTTGCATGTGGGGGACACTTTGGGCAAAATAGGACTGCGAGAAAAATTTTAGATTGTGGGTTTTTCTGGCCATCACTGTTTAAGGACTGCTATGAATTTTGCAAATCTTGTGATCAGTGTCAGAGAAAAGGGTCCATCACTAGTAGGAATGAAATTCTCCAAAACCCCATTTTAACTTGTGAAATTTTTTAGGTTTGGGGTATGGACTTTATTTGACCCTTTCCCCCTTCATTTGGCTTTATTTATATTCTGTTGGCTGTGGACTACGTGTCTAAGTGGGTGGAGGCTAAGGCCACCAAAGTTGATACTGCTAATGTTGTTTCCAGTTTTGTCAAATCCAATATTTTTAGCAGGTATGGAGTTCCACGGGCCATCATAAGCGACCAAGGGAGCCACTTCTGCAACAAGACGATCCAGGCCTTGATGAGGAAGTACGGGGTAAATCACAAAATCTCTACCCCGTACCATCCTCAGACCATCGACCAAGCAGAAGTTTCCAATCGAGAGGTGAAAAGCATCCTCGAGAAAACAGTAAGTCCAGGAAGGAAGGATTGGAGTCTCAGGCTGGACGATGCTTTGTGGGCCTACCGTACGGCTTACAAAACCCCCATAGGGATGTCTCCCTACCGGATGGTTTTTGGTAAAGCCTGTCATCTCCCTGTGGAGATCGAGCACAAAGCTTACTGGGCCGTGAAGAAGTTTAACATGGACTTTGACATGGCGGGCGAAGAAAGACTCCTCAAATTGCAAGAGTTAGAGGAGCTTCGCCTAGATGCGTATGAGAACTCGAAGACCTACAAGGAAAAGACCAAAATGTTCCACGACAGACGAGTCGTCAGAAAACACTTCGATGTTGGTCAGAAGGTCCTCTTGTTCAACTCCCGCCTGAAGTTCATGCCAGGTAAACTTCGTTCCTGGTGGCTTGGTCCTTTCATTATAACTGATGTCCATCACTATGGTGCAGTCAAGATTCAGAGCCTAGATACTGAGAAGGAATACACGGTGAATGGCCAACGACTGAAGATCTTTCATGAGGGAATGTTAGAGGACTTCGACGACCATGCCTACTTGAAAGAGCCTGATTATGAGAAAGGATGAAATGAGTTTTGGTAAAGTCGAGCAATCGACTCTAAAAATTTGCGCTACTCGGAGGCACCCGAGCTTGAACTGTACATGCTTTTTGTTTACTTACCGTCTTTAGGATTAGCTTAGGTTCCTACTCTGATGTTGTGAATTTTTCAGGTGAAACAATGGCTCGTCCTTGCGGTTTATTTGCTCAGGTTAAAGCGCACTCTCCAACCCTCTAAGTCACAATTCAGGGAAGGTTTTCTTTCCTTTCATTTTGACTGTGCGTATTTGGTCCAATGAGGACATTGTCAATTTCTAAGTTGGGGGTGGTGGGTTGTGCCTTATAGTGACTGTCGAGCTTAGTTGTGGAATCCTGATTAGCTTGTTGAGTTATGGTGAAAGCATGCTAGTCCGATTATGAAATTCTGTGATGTACTGCTAAGGTCTTCGTATGTGTATTTGTCGTGAAATTCAGCATAATTGCATATGTTAAGGCCATTTTGAAATTTTTTTCAAGTTATTTCCCTGTTTAAGCTTCGCATTTTAGCACTCTATCTTGGATCTGTGGGTTTAGGGTAGCTCTGTTTGTTTTGAAATTCGTTGTCACCTCGAAAGGCAACCTTAGGATGGGCTAAGATTCGCTCTTGTTTGTAATCCATGCGCTCAAAATTTTAACACGATTTTTAGGCTAAAAAGAAAAATGAATGCAAGTTTATAAAAAGAAAATAATCTCCTGAGGCGTTCCTCCTTCTTGAGTTGCCTTAGTAGCCAGAGGCGGTCGTGAAACCCACGGTCGCCACTACATGAAAAGGAAGCACAAAGAAGTGAACGTTAGTCCTTAAAAATGTGAATTTTGCCCGTAGTCAGATGCACTGTGCAATGAAATTGCAGGCAAGCTGAAACGAAAGTAAAATTGACATGTTAGGTGCTCATGGTGATCAAAGAAAAAGAGAGAAAAGATTCCTTGCGATATATTACTTGCTTGGACGATGAATAGCCCTTAGACTGTTCTGTTTAGCCATAAGTAGGGGGAAAGCGAAGTTTTAGGATAGATAGAGCTGTTCTAAGCCCGTTGAAATTTAAGATCGAGGAGCTAGGTCCGAAGCATAAATAGGGAAGCATCTTTAAATTTTTCGAATTGTTCTTAACCAATGCATGCATGCAGCTGCTTCTTTCGAACGCAAATGCCCTGTCGTTTCCAGTACTGAGAATTGAGTCCCTAGCATGCATACTCGTTTAATTTTGATTAATCAGAATTCCAACTTGCTCGAGGACTAGCAAGAATTAAGTTGGGGGTGTTTGATAGCTCCATTTCGGAGGTATAATTATGTCCCTAATTCACGATTATTATTGGCTTCATCTTGCTTTTATGTGATTATTGCAAATGTATGGCAGTGCTGCAACACTGACTTCGCCTCAGCAGCTGATACACACTTCCTCAGCAAACCATCTGCACAAGTCTTGTAAAGTGTAGGATCGTCCCAGATGAACTTCCTAGCTTCGTTTAGGAACCTCTTCTTTTCTTGCCCCCCTTTGAAAGTTGGTAGTACCTGCGAGGCAAGGAAGTTAGCAATGTCCGCAAACCAAGGTTCCTCATCGTTATCACGATGTGCCAATACAAAGACATGCTCATCAACAAAGGCATCAGAAATTGCTGGCTCACCAATTTTTTCGCAATTACTTCGCAGTCTAGATAAATGGTAAGCAACTACATTTTCGCATCCTTTTTTATCTCTAATGTCTAAGTCAAACTCTTGCCACAATAATACCCATCTAATCAAACTTGGCTTAGCATCAGCCTTCCTCATTAGATATTTTAGTGCAGAGTGATCAATGTACACAATTGTTCTAGTGCCTACAATGTAATTCATAAACTTTTCACAGGCAAACACTACAGCTAGCATTTTCTTCTCTGTGGTCGTGTAATTACATTGTGCTTCATTTAAAGTCTTACTTGCATAATATACAGGATGTGTTAATTTATCTATTTTTTGTCCTAGCATAACCCCTACTGCATAGTCACTAGCATCACACATCATTTCAAACGGTAAATCCCTTTTTGGACCTACTATAATTGGTGCTTTGACTAAGGCTTCCTTAAGTGTTGTCCATGCTAGGAAACATTCTTTTGAGAGGACAAATGGTTTGTTAAGCTCTAGAAGCTCGCACAAAGGTTTAGAGATTTTTGAGAAGTTTTTTATGAATCTCCTATAGAAACCTGCATGACCTAGGAAACTTCTAATAGCTTTTACATTTTGAGGTTCCACTAGCTTCTCTATTATTTCTATTTTGACCCTATCGACCTCTACTCCTGCTCTAGATACTCTATGTCCTAGGACTATCCCTTCTTCCACCATAAAGTGGCATTTCTCCCAATTTAAGACTAGGTTGGTCTCCTCGCACCTAGTTAGGACTTGTCCTAAGTTTTCTAAGCCATTTTTAAAAGAATCACCAAAGACTGAGAAGTCATCCCTAAATATTTCTATCATGGACTCATCTAAGTCAGAGAAAATGGCCAACATGCACCTTTGGAATGTTGCTGGTGCATTGCATAAGCCAAATGACATTCTGCGAAAAGCAAATGTTCCAAAGGGACATGTGAAGGTTGTTTTCTCCTGGTCCACAGGGTCTATGGTAATTTGGTTATATCAAGAATAACCATCTAAAAAGCAGTAATAGGCTCGGCCAGCTATTCTATCTAACATCTGATCTATAAACGGTAAAGGAAAGTGATCTTTTTTTGTTTCTTTATTAAGTTTTCTGTAGTCCATACAGACTCTCCATCCTGTAACAGTTCTAGTTGGAATTAGTTCGTTATTCTCATTAACTATTACAGTCATTCCACCTTTCTTAGGCACACATTGGATCGGGCTCACCCATTGACTATTGGCTATGAGAAAAATTACACCTGCTTCTAACCATTTGATAATTTCTTTCTTTACTACCTCCTTCATGGAGGGGTTCAACCTACGTTGGTGATCTACCCTAGGTGTATGTTCCTCTTCCAACAATATTTTATGAATGCAGTAGGAAGGACTAATACCTCATATATTAGCAATCGTCCATGCAATAGCTTTTTTATGTTGCTTAAGCAGCAATACTAGCGCAATTTCATGTTGTTTACTCAGTTTGGACGAAATAATAACAGGCAAAGTATCTTCCTCTCCTAGATATGCATACTTAAGATGATCAGGCAATGGTTTTAATTCTAGTAAAGGTGGATGTTCAATTGATGGTTTCAAAGGATTGGAGGTTCTCTCAGACAATTTATTAGTCATACAAACATGCTGAGGATTTTCCACAGGTATATCCATTAATTCAGAAATGTTTAAGTCATCTATATCTACTTGTACATAGTCAGTAGCATGCTTAATTAACAGTTCATGCTCAAGTTGTTCTTCCATAAGGGAATCTACTACATCTACTACATCTACATTTGCACAGGATTCAGAGTCAGAGGGATACCTTAGAGCTTTAAATACACTAAATTTAACCTCCTCATCATGAACCCTCATGGTGAGTGTTACGTCTCCAAAAGTGACCATTTTAGGACTTATTTATCTTAGAAAGATGTACACTCTTAGGTGTTTTTGATAGGATTTAGCTTGAACTTATGCTTATATGTGAGAATTAGAAGAAGAAAGCTAAATTAGGACTTGTATGCAAAAGGAAAGAAAAGAAAGGAAAAACGAAGTTAAAAGAATGAAAACTGTGCATTGCGGAGGCATTGCGGAAACATTGCTAAAACCGCAATGTTTCAAGTGAAATCCGTAAGTTGGCTAACCTTTTTCTGTTGTGATCCGATATTTCAGGGATTTGTTCTTTCTCCTCCAACCACGTAGAAGTACGACGTTGAGAATGGATGGTTCTCCTTGGCCCAATCGCACCTGCAGAATACTATAAAAGGAGGTCAAAGTGGAGGGTTGAAACATCATCCGAAAAGCGTAGAAGTCTCTTCGCAGCACAGTTCTTTCTCCTGTTTTTCTCTTCCGTCTGTTGGGTTGAAAAGTTTAGCTGATTGGAGTCGATAATCTGATAGGAAGGAGAGAAGATTCATCTTCTCTTCTGATTGGATTCATCCAAGCAAAGCTTGCCTTTCTCTCCCTTCAGCCGAGGCATCTGTGACGAGGCGATCACGCTCAAATTCATTGCTTTCTGTTTTACTTTCCCATTTCCATTACTGTCTGTTGTTATTTCCTTTCCAATAGCTACTTTAATTCATTTCGTTGTTGTCTGCTTTACTTTAGTTCTTTAAGGCTGTCATTCGTTCAGTTCAATTCTTAATAAATCGAAGTATTATTTTCATCAAGTCACAAGTGTCTTTACCTTCTTTGTTACTGCCTTTAGCTTCTGTTTTGTCTTTAATCTTCTTCTAAGCATGTCTTCTTCATCCATTCTTTCTATTCTATCTACATCCATGAGTAACTAAGTCACATAGGGGCATGCTAATGACAATACTATAGGCTAAAACACGTGAACCAAGCATGTAGGATAGCTCTCGAATGCATTGATTGTATGTAACCTTCATCCCACGGGCAATTTCGATTGGCCATCCATTTTGTCCAAAGAACTCCTAACCTCTGGAAGGAGTAAAAGTTCAGAGTCATACACTCATGCTAGCCTCTCAAGGTAGCCAGAAAACGACCTAGGAATAGGCGTTTTCCTAGTACAAACCACAACTTACTGCTTTAACAAGATGCTTAAGACCTTACTTGGACATGAGTAAGCTAAAGAATCTAATGCATGAAATCGGAAGATACATGAGAATGAGTTAGTTTGATGCATAGTGAGTTGGTCTAATGCTTTAGAATCGTGTGAAAAATCCTATAGAGGAGTCGTTAGTAGCCCTTGTTTCCACATTTTACACACTTTCGCTGTTAGTAACATTGCGGTAAAATTGCTGTTCTCGCAATTCCTTTAAGTTAAAATTCTGCCTTAGCCATTTTTCTCTTCGTTTATTAATCTCTTCTCTTTACATTTGAGTTTATCATTGACTTGCACTTGTTTATGTTGCTACCCTTTACTTATTCCTTAGTAATTAGGCAATTTAAAACCAAATCTACTCCATCAAATCCAACCATTCTTGCTTAACAATACACTTCGCGAGTAACTAAGAATAAATCTCTGTGGGAAAACGAATGAAAAAATACTTACTACTTGCTACAAGATCATGTATGCTTGCATGTTCTGAGTGCTCTCTTATTGCATATTCCTTTTAAACATTGAGCACGCAACAGTGAGCTCACCTTTCTGGACATCGATTAAAGCCCTACCTGTGGCTAGAAATGGTCTACCCAATAAGATTGGTACCTCCTTGTCTGTCTCATAATCCAGAATGATGAAGTCTGCAAGAAAGATGAATTTGTCAACCTTGACAAGTATATCCTCCATTTTACCCTCAGGGTATGCTATAGATCTGTCTACAAGCAGCAAGGTGACAGTAGTAGGTCGTGCTTCTCCTATTCCAAGCTGACGAAATAGAGACAAGGGCATGAGATTGATACTGGCTCCCAGATCACACAGAGCTCTGCCCACGTGCTTGCCTCCCAACTCGACTGGTAAGGTGAAGGAACGAGGATCCTTCTCCTTCTTTAGTAGTTTGTTTTGGAGTATAGCACTGCACTCCTCGGTGAAGGAACCAATGATTTTCTTTTTAGTAATTATATCTTTCAAGAATTTAACATAAGAAGGCATAGATTGCAAAACTTCCACAAATGGGATATTAACATGCACTCGTTTTAAAATTTCTAAAAACTTATTAAAGTGCACTTCCTGTTCTTGTTTCTTCTTCAGCCTTCTAGGGAATGGAGGTGGTGGTACATATGTAGGCAATTCAGTTCGCCTAATGGCAGGTGGAGGCCTTGGGTTTTCTCTGGTTCCTCAATGATAGGTTCCAGCCTCACCCTTGTTGTGCTTGGTGGTGATTGATCATGGTTTGGCAGAGAATCCAGTGGAGCACTAGACTCTTCATTCTCTACTCGCTCTGGGGCTTCTCTATTGTTGATCACCAACGGTCGTCCACTACGAAGTTCAATTGCTTGAACTTGTTCTTTTCCATCCCTTCTTGGCACTTCAGTGTCTGCAGGCAATCTACCTTGGGGCCTATTTTTCAGTTCGTTGGCTAACTCCCCTATTTGGTTCTCTAACCTCCTCAGGGTTGCTTGCTGACTTTGCAGGGTTGCATCATTTTTTGCAATGTACTCTTTAAGCAAATTCTCTACTGATGATCCTATGGGTTGGTTATATGGCTTTTGGTACATAGATTGGTTATTTTGTTGAGTGAAACCAGGTGTTCCACTCGGTCTTGGTTGGTTTTGTGCTTGGTTAGTGTTTTGTTGCCCACCCCAAGAAAGATTTGGGTGGTTCCTCCAACGAGGATTATAGGTGTTAGAATAGGGATTGTTCCTAGGCTGCTGTTGACTTCCAACATAGCATACAGAGGCTGGATTCCCAGGGCAAAAATCATACAAGTGCCCTTCCCCACATAATCCACAGATTAGTGTCTCACCTTGACTAGTTGATGCGCCCATTGAAACGGCTACTGCGGTGTTGACACTTGGTTGGAGATTGGTTTGAGCCATTTGTTTTACTAGATTGGTCAGGGCGTTGATTTGGCTACTCATTGCACTAAGTGCATCCTTGTCTTGAGCTCTCTTAGGGTCTACAGGATCGTCTGACCATCTACAATGGGAAGTTGAGATTTTCTCCAAAATGTCATAGGCTTCATTGTAGCTCTTTGAAAGCATGGAACCACCAGCTGACGAATTCAACACTTGCCTTGTGCTGGGGTTGCATCCTTTAAAGAACACTTCAATTTGGATACACCACGGAATGCCATGGTGTGGACATTTAAGCAATAAATATTTGAATCTTGTCCAAGCTTCGTGTAATGACTCGTTTTCGGCTTGTTTGAACTTAATAATGTCATCACGGAAGTTGGAATTCCTATCAGGTGGAAAGTATTTAACTAGAAATTTTTCAGCTAGATCTGTCCAATTGACAATCGATCCAGAGGGAAGGGAATTTAACCACGTTTGGCTTTATCTCTTAATGAGTAAGGAAAGAGGTAAAGTCTTAAAGCATCTTGGGAAACTCCGAGGATGAGGAAAGTATCACTGACTCCTAGGAAATTTCTCAGATGATTGTGGGGATCTTCGTTTTCCACTCCAAGAATTGTCCCACGGTGGACAGCATTTGGAACATAACTGGTTTTAATTCGAATGAGAGAGCTGTAATCTCAGGGCGTATAATGCTCGGATTAAGCTCCTCAGGCATAGGAACTAAGTATGAAAGGATGGCACTATCCTTATCATTCGCAATTTCGATGGGGTTGCGAATGGTAGGTGCTTGGTTTGGGGCTGCTCTATCCATTTCGGTTTGTTGGGATTGCGGTGACTCCGCGGAGTCAGCAATGTTTTGAGTTACAGGTGGCTGTTTAAAGAGGCGTTTCTTAGCTTTGTTTCTGGCCCTAAGAAGTCTTTCAGGCTCAGGATTGAACTCTAGGTTCCTACTTGAATGCTCATTCATAAACTAGCCCGATGGTACCTGTAAAAGAAATGAAAGAAGATTAGCTCCAATAGATATTAATGTGTTTTTTTTTCTAAAATAACAAACTTCGTGTTTACTAAACAAAATCCCCGGCAGAGGCGCCAAAAACTTGTTGCGTGCTCAATGTGTAAATAAAAATGCGATGCGAGAGCACTCAGAACATGCAAGCATACATGGTCTTGTAGCAAGTAATAAGTATTTTTTCATTCGATTTCCCACAGAGATTTATTCTTAGTTACTAACGAAGTGAGATGCTAAATTAGAAAGGGTGGCTTAAATGGGGTGAATTGAAGATTAATGTGTCTAACTAATGAAGAGTAAACGAGATATGCAAGCATAAACGAAGCAAGTAAAGAGATGAACTTGAATGTATAGGAAAAAGAATTGCGGAGAAAGCAATTGTATAGCAATTAAATTCGCAAAAGAAGAAGACTGAAAAAATGGCTAAGGCAAAAAGCAGAATATTAGAATTGCGCAGACATCAATTTTCTAGCAATTAAGTTAACAGCATTTTAAGGGTGAGATGGGGAAACAAGGTCAACTAACGACTCCTCTATAGGCTTTTTCATACGATTATTCAGCAGTAGCTCAACTTTTCATGCATCAATTTAACTCATTCTCATGCATCTCTCGATTATATGCATTAGATCCTTTAGTTCACTCATATCCATGTAAGACTTAAGCATCTATTTATATAAGCAAGTTAATGAATTGTGCTAGGAAAACGCCTATTCTTAGGTCGTTTTCTGGCTACCATGAAAGGCTAGCATGAATGGACGACTCTGAACTCTTACTCCTTTTGGAGGTTACGAGTTATTTAGACAAAATGGATGGCCAATCGAAATTGCCCGTGGGATGAAGTACACATACATTCAATGCATTCGAAGCTATCCTACATGCTGAATTCACGTATTTCTACCAATAGTTCATCATTAGCAAACCCTTGTGTGATTAGTTACTCATGGATGGTGTGGAAGTGGAAAGATTAGATTGATTAAGCATGATTGACAGTATTTAAACGAAAGCAAAGGAAAGACAGGAAGCGAGATAAAAGCTTGCAAAGTTGTAAATGATTCCTCTATTAAGTAAGATTCAAAGCGTAATGTGCAAAGAATGTAAAACAATAAAGACTAAACAGATGAAGACGAAGGGAAATAATGTAGCCAACATAAGCAAATGACAGCAACAACAGAGAAATCGGAAGACAGAAACAATAGAAAGCAATGTAAATGTGTGCGTGAACTCCTCGCCGCAAGCGCCTCAGATGAAGGGGAAGGTTAGCGTTGTTTGGGGATGAATCCAATCATAAGAGAAGAAGGATCTTCTCATCTTCCTCTCAGATTATCGGTGCCAAAAGCTGATTCCTTCACTCCAACAAACGGGATAGAAAATGGAGAGAAACTGCGTTGAGGTGGAAAGTTCTACGCTTCCAAGCTTGTTGTTCTCCTTCCCCCTTAACCTCCTTTTATAGCTCTTTGCAGGTACTCTTCAGTCAAGGAGGACCATCCATTCTGAAAGACGACCTTCCACGTGGCAGCAGGGGAGAAATTGGGCGGCTGAAAGATCGCAACAAAACGGCGGACGGTTGGAACAACTTATCATTCGCAGCTTAAACATTGCGGAGACAGCAATGTTTCAGCAATTTTCCTGGAATGCACAATTTCAACTCTTTGAACTTCGTTTTTTATTCTTTTTTGTTTCTTTTACAAATAAGTCCTAATTTAGCTTCATTCCTTGATTTCTCATATTTAAGCACGTATTAAACTAAATTCTAACAAAAACGCTTAAGAGTTTACTCAATTCCATTGTAAATAAGTCCCTAAATTAAGTACTTTTGGAGACGTAACACTTACCCAAGAAGAATCGGACCAAAATTGCCAAGCAGAGGCAATTTTCCAGCCCAAACCCGAGAGCAAGCGTCGAGACGCTTGCTCAACGCTGCCTGGCGTCGAGACACTCCGAGGGGCGCGCACTGGAAATCATCGGGGCAGCGTCGAGACGCTCGGCCAGCGTCCCGATGCCATCGCGAGGCGCGCTCGGATTATTTAGGTCGCAGCGTCTCGGCGCTCCGACGGATCTAAAATCGCTGAAGGACGATTTTTGCAGCCATCTTCTCCCATCTTCTTCTTCTTCTCGGGTTTTCTTCCATTTTCACTTTTGCTCTGCCATTTGTGGCCTATTTTTGGAGCTTTCTATTGAATGTAAGTTGGAGATTATGGCCAAGACTACCATGGGAGCGTTTGTGACGACTCTCTTCATGGTCGGCTAAGGTACTGTGTACGGTTCGGGATGATTTAGGGATTATTTGTTAGACTTCTTCATTTTGATAATCCATGCTATGAGTTATGATTTGGCTTTAGTTTTGTATGCATTTATTGTTCTTTCTTAATCCCATGCATGTGTTAGATTTCGCCAATGGACAATCGAGTTTTCTAGCATGTGTTAGAGTTAAAGAATAGCGATGCCTTGCCTCTCCTTTTCGCCTAGTAACACAGAACAATGAAATAAATCGGAGTATCGAGTTATGCATAACAATTGTTGGGTACTTTAGTGTTGGCGGGTAACCAATTAGCAATAGGAATGCATATTCGAATGTTCGTCGCGGTTAGCTAGTGACTGTTTAGAGTCAAAGTGGGGTTGATCACTCTAACGAGACTTTAAATAATGTTTAATTAAATCTGTCTGATTTAGTTAATTAATATGGAGCCGGTTACAAAAGGGCGTCCCAGGTGACCGACCGTGTGTATGACAAACTGTTAGCCTTAGATTTGAATTAAATGATAAATGATAGAATGTCTAACGAAATCCCGAAATCCCCCGAACCGAACACTCTTTAATCTCTTTCTCTTTAATTTTTCCGTTACCAATTTATTTCTCCCCTTGCATGTTAAAACCCCTTCTTTGTCATAAAACTCAATTAATCAATTAAGTCCCATTTCAATCTTTAATTTCAATCTGATCAGTCCTTCTCTGTTGATCGACCCTGTTGCCACTAGCTGCAAAGCTAAGGTTAATATGCTTATAAATTCATTTTGTTCAGGCCTCGACAGCCTGTGAATTAGGCGGATATTCCCAAAATCCATACCACCAAAATTGGCGCCGTTGTCGGGGAAGGCATAAATAGATTGAAATTATGTTTGATTTTGATTTTGGTTGATTTGTTGTGTGCTGAAAAATTTTCTGTTTGTTTTTGCATGTTTAAAATTTTTGTTGTAGTATGACCCGTTTTTCTGAGTTTAGTGGATTACAGCTTATACCTGAGATTGAAAGAGAAGTGCGTAGGTTGAGAAAAGAGGCCCGGGAGGGGCGAAGGTTGTTTGACGAAGAAGGCGTGGATCCCTTCTTGCGTGAGGAGATGGCACAAGGAGAAGTGTCAAGGACTTTGAAGCAATTGGCAGCGCCAGATCTAAATTTGCAGCCTCTGTGCATTAACTACCCCGTGGTAGCGGGTAATTTCGAGCTGAAATCTGGATTAATTCACCAATTACCTTCCTTCCATGGCAATGCAGGAGAGGATGCAAATAAGCACCTGATGGAGTTCCATTGCGTCTGTTCGGGGATGAAGCCCCCAGGTGTAACGGAGGAGCAGTTGAATCTAAGGGCATTCCCCTTCACACTGAAAGACAAAGCCAAGGACTGACTTTACTATTTGCCCTCCGGTTCGATCACGACGTGGCAAGAGATGAAGAGGGTGTTTTTGGAAAAGTATTTTCCCGCCTCTCTTGCCACAACGCTGAGGAAGAGGATATACGTGATTACCCAAGACGTGGGTGAATCCCTACACGAGTATTGGGAACGCTTCGGGCGCCTGTGCTCGAGCTTTCCACATCATCAGATAGTCGACCAACTTCTAATTCAATATTTCTCCGAGGGGATGACTCCTCATGATCGGCAGTTGATCGACACAGCGAGTTGTGGGGCGCTGATTGACAAGACCCCGGTTGAGGCCCAACAGTTAATTGCGAACATGGCAGCCAACTCGCAGAAAATCGGTATTCGTGGACCAGGTCAAGTCCACTAGGTTGGGCAGATAAATGAGATGTCTGAGGAAACCGCGAGGCGGAAGAGGTCAACGCCATAGGGGGATATGCTTCCAACTCTAGGAAGTACGATCCTTATTCAAACACGTACAACCCCGGTTGGCGAGACCACCCCAATTTGAGCTATGGGAACAGAGAGGGACAACAACGCTATCATGGCCAGTCATATGATAGGCCTAACAATTCTACCCAAGCTCAAGCCTCTAGTTCCTCCAGTTCAATGGAAGAGATGGTAAGAACCATCGTTACATCGACAAGCCAGTTCCAAAAAGAAGCTCGAGAAGAGCTAAACTCGCATAAAGCAGAGCTGCAAAATCTGAACAAGCAGCTGACCCAGATGGCGGTGTCGATAAGCAAGATAGAGAGCAAGAGCTCGGGGAAGCTTCCTTCCCAAACCACTGTGAACACATGTGAAAACGTGAGCTCAATCCAGCTGAGGAGTGGGAAATCAGCTCCCGCTAGAGCTGCGAAGGAAGCGAAGGACAGTTTGAATGAGTCCTGATAGTACTCTAAAAGTGCTAATATTTAGCTTCTAAGTCTTGTAAATTAGAATAATTATTTGAGCTTAATTGATATATTTTGTATAATTTAATTGTTAAGGGGTAAATCGGGCATTTGCGATAATTAAGAGCTTAAATGAATATTTTAGAATGTTTTATTAATTAGTCGTTTTGAGTGATTAAGCTTCATTAATTAAATAATCTAATTATAACTCAAAATTGATTAATGGCTTAATGGTGCAGGGTTTGCTAAGATAATGGGGGTGCCCAGTTTCAAATCTTGGTGAATGCAAGATTTTTCTTCATTTTGTAAAAGTCAACAGCACCAGTCAACAGTCAACGGTCATCACAACGCGCGCGCTCGTGCCCGTCATCGAAAGTCCGGCCACGCCTCGCCCACGCCTCGCGCGCTCGCCCAGCGCCCTATCCGTGACTGTAAATGTCCGTCATTAAAACTCAGCAGAAGCCCGTCATTAAAAATCATAAAAAATGCCCGATTTTGTAAATTTTCCAGAGAGCTCGGTGCCTAGGCGCTGACTTATGGCGCCTAGGCGCTGGCCCGACGGAAAAATGGGTATAAATACCCATTTTTCTTAATTTAGGGGATTCTCTCTTGGCTCTTCTCCTACCTCTTTCGAATTTTTGGCATTCTTAGCCATTTGTGGCACTCTTCTTCATCTCCATGGATAGCTAAACAAGTAAGTGTTTGATTTCTAGTTTGGGATTGTAATCAATTTGGATTAAGGGGAGATTTGCCCTAATTTGTGTATGAATTAGATTGTCTTCCATATGCATCTTCTTCCTTGTTCTTCATCTAAATAGCTTGGGTAACTGATTAGGGGTGACGCCCGAGTCCTTATGCATGCTTTACCGTTAGAGATTAGGACGTATAATTGCCTCAATCGCTAGGTAACACAAATCTGAATATGGGTATTTAGTTTGATCCCAAGTGACAGTTGGGGGTAGAAATTAGATAACCTTCATGTTAGATTTTGGGTAAAGAGGAAAAATCGATTTAGTCTCCGGGTTAATTCGTCGCAATGTTCCCGTCTCTGTCCGTTAATCATTTTAGGATTGATCACCTTATTTTGAGTAACTGTCAAGAACAATTAGACTTGCACTTTTCTAATTGTATCTTTGGGTCGTTTGAGTTAGAAATAACCAAACGAATTGCGTGCTTTAAGCGTTGTGTCTATGTATTTAGTTATCGATGATCCGAACACCAATTGTGATCAATCCCATTCTTTGAAGTCAAACATGCCATTTAAATTTCTTCCTTCAGAGTTTTTATGATTTTAATTTTCCGTTAGCTACAATAGTGTAGAGCTCCCTTTTAAAATCCAATTTCCCATATTTTTACCGTTAGCAATTTAGAATTAATTAAGTTAGAATTAAGCTAATTCCCTGTGGTTCGACCCGGTTATCACTAACTATAAATTAGTCGGTATAGTCGGCATATAAATATTATTTTGGCGGGCTTCGACAACCCGAAATTTGGGAACGTACAAAAGTTCACTACCAAAATTGGCGCCGTTGCCGGGGAATTAATTTTTAATTCGGCTTGGTTGATTTTAATTTGTTTGTTTTAAAATTTTCTTTTGTTTGTACAATTTTATTCATTTATTTTTAATTTTTCTTGTATTATTTTACCCGTTCCGTTTGAGTTCTTGAGCGCAGTTATTCTTTGAAAATCTAAAAGAAGCGCTGAGATGGATGTCGAGGGTAATTTTGAGCAACAAAGAACCTTGAGGGAGCTTGCATCATCTGAGTTAGGCCGGAACTCATCGAGTATATTGTATCCGGTAGCTTCAGGTAATTTTGAACTAAAAGCTGGTCTGATTAACTTATTACCTTCTTTTTGTGGTAATACAAATGAAAATCCCGTCAGACACCTCAAGGCATTTCGGATGGTGTGTTCGTCATTTAGGACCGACGACATCACTGCAGATCAACTCTATCTCAGGGCCTTTTCTTTCACCTTGAAGGAGAAGGCGAGAGATTGGATGTATTACCTACCGACTCGGTTCATTACGAGTTGGAACGAGCTAAATGGGGCGTTTCTAGAGAAGTATTTTCCTGCTTCCAAGGTCGTCACCCTCAGAAGGGAGATACACAAAATTGAGCAAGGAAAGGAAGAAACTGTCCTTGAGTGCTGGGAGAGATTTGGTCGGTTATGCGAGGATTGCCCCAATCATCAAATAACTGAGCAGTCCCTCATTCAGAGTTTCTACTACGGTTTGCTTCCCCAAGGCCAGCAGATGATAGACGCCGCCAGTGGAGGTTCGCTCATGGATAAGACACCCGCCGAAGCTAGAACCTTGATTTCTAACATAGCTAGAAGCTTGGAGCGGAGTGGAGATGGAGACAAGGAGAAAGCTCTCCTGAAGAAGGATGTGGATGAGCTTAAGGCTCAACTTTTTGAGGTAAGTAATGTTGTTCTTGCCTTAAAGGATGATTTTCTGAAAGTCCAATCTTCTATTTCAGGTAGATCTGTTGAAGACATGTTTCAAGCTCTCCTTACAATAACCTCGGAAAAGCTCGATAATGTTGGAACTCAGATGCAAGGATTTAAGGAAGAAATGTCTCAGATGACTTGCAAGATCAACAAAATGGAAGAGCAAACTGAGAACCTGAGTGCCATCACTCTG
Organism: Herpetospermum pedunculosum; assembly: GCA_028017165.1. NCBI lineage: Eukaryota > Viridiplantae > Streptophyta > Magnoliopsida > Cucurbitales > Cucurbitaceae > Herpetospermum > Herpetospermum pedunculosum. The sequence goes on along the minus strand of CM051527.1, from coordinate 19,204,610 downwards.
AGAAGTGGGAAGCATCTTCCCACGAGTACCCCGCCGGTGGAAGTCAATCATGGCCACAGCGAGCCACAGACAGAAAATCCTGAACCAAGGTGGAAAGGGGTAAACTTCGATCCTACATGTACTAGAGTGTATGTGCCTAAGGCTCCTTTTCCTAGCAGGTTAGCAAGATCACCTAAGAAATCCTATGAGGAGGTAGTTTCTCTTTGTCAGGTAGACACGATTGATACACTAGCACATAACATATGCATGACTGTTGAGGATGGGGATGACCCATTATTTTTAACTGATTTTTTTGATGAATATGAGTTGCATGAACCACCCTTGACTGAATTTTGTGATTCGACTGTTTCTACCTTGACAATTGTTGAAAATCCTGCTGAGATAATCGCTTCTACTTTGCCTTGCACTATAGGAGATAAAATAATCAATCATGCCATGCTAGATTTAGGACCATCGATTAATGTTGAGTCACATGCTGTTTTTAATGAGCTTAAACTGAATGACTTGCATGAATCTTGTGCTATTATGCAATTGGCTGATAAATCATGTGCGCATCCCTTGAGAAAGGTGGAAGACGTTTTAGTCAGACTAATTAATTTTCACTTTCCTGCTGATTCTTATGTTCTTGAAATGAATGTTGAACCCTCTCATGTTTCTGCATCAATTCTATTGGGACGTCCTTTTATTAAAACTGTAAAAGTTAAAATCAATGTTGATAAAGGTGTCCTGTGTGTTGAGTCTGATGGAGATGTGAATGAGTTTAGGGGTTAAAATCGCAGGAGTCTGTTGAGAATGTCGACGTCGTTTGTGCTTTATTTGAAATTGATATAGTATGTGTGCAGAAGGCACGAGAGAAAAAATTGTTTGTCTGTTTTTGCAGGAATGATGAAATTAGGAAGATGGATGGGGCATCTTCCAAGTACGATTATGGATGAGTCGTGTGCGAGAATACAGTCGTGCAATCGACTCTAAAAATTTGCGCTTCTCGGAGGCACCCGAGCTTGGACTGTATTTTCTGTTTGTTATTAGTTTACTGTTGATGTTTATTTCTAGTTGTTTAAGTTTGTTTTCTTATTTTCTTAGGTGAGAGAAGAGAAGTGACCACCATTGCGGATCCATTTCGAAAAAATGAGGACACGCATCCCTTTCCACTGATCCCGTTAAAATTCAGGGGAGGTTCCTGTTCCCTTAGTAATTTTATCGCTCTCACTGTTTTATCTGTTGGATTAGTTGCATTGGGGACAATGCAATGTTTTAGGTGGGGGGTGGGTTTAGTTTTGGACTTCTTTATAGTTTTTGTGCATGGATGCTATGATTTTGAGATGTATGAGAATCTGAATGCATGTTGTCCGATGAGGACTGTCTGTGATTTACTAGTGAATGCTCCATATTTGTGCATTTCGAATAAACCATGAGTTGTATGCATATTTTGAGCTTATTTTAAAATTTTTCCGAATACTATCTACATTCATCGAGCACATAGCCCTCTTACTCTTGGTTCTGATAGGCTTAGAGTTATTTTATTTGATCTGAAAATTTGTTGTCACCTCGAAAGACATATTTAGGGAGGCTTGATGTGTTAGAATTTGTAATAACTCATTTGTTTTAAGCAAAGCTTTATGCCTAAATTTTTCAATTTTCTGTGAGTAAAAAGCATGAAAAATGTTCTTTCTTGAGGTGTTCCTCCTTCTTGTGTTGCCCGTGTAATCAGGGGCGATCGTGTAACCCACGGTTGCCACTGCATGAAAGGGTGGCTAATTGAAGTGAACACTTGTCCTTAAAAATGTGAAGTGAATTAAGCTTGACGTGTTAGGCTCTCTCGAAAGAAGAAAAATAAAAAGAAAAGGGTACAAAGTACCAAGGAAAAGAAGAAAAGAATTGGGCCAATTGTTTTGTTGCTCTTTCCGACCCGTTAAGCCAATAGACTGTTCTCAACGCTAGAAGTAGAGGGAAAACGAGTCTTAGGATCGATTAAAGGAAATCCGGGTCTATAAGAGCTAGAGTAAGAGAAGCTAAGCACACACACATGAGAGTAGGATTTAAAATTTTGAAATGTTCTTAACTTATGCATACACTTGTTTGTTTCTCCGTTAGCATTAATATCTTGTGTTCACGAGTTTTGAGATTTGAGTCGTCAGCATGCAAGTGGTTTCTGATAAGATAAACCAAAGTACACCTTGCTCGAGGACTAGCAAGATTTAGGTTGGGGGTATTTTGATAGCACTCTAAAAGTGCTAATATTTAGCTCCTAAGTCTTGTAAATTAGAATAATTATTTGAGCTTAATTGATATATTTTGTATAATTTAATTGTTAAGGGGTAAATCGGGTATTTGCGATAATTAAGAGCATAAATGAATATTTTAGAATGTTTTATTAATTAGTCGTTTTGAGTGATTAAGCTTCATTAATTAAATAATCTAATTATAACTCAAAATCGATTAATGGCTTAATAGTGCAGGGCTTGCCAAGATAATGGGTGTGCTCAGGTTCAAATTTTGGTGAATGCAAGATTTTTCTTCATTTTGTAAAAGTCAACAGCTGCAGTCAACAGTCAACGGTCAAAAGTCAACGGTCAACACAACGCGCCCTTCGGCTCCTCGCCCGCTCGCGCCCGTCATCGAAAGTCCGGCCACGCCCCAGCGCCCTCGCCCACGCCTCGCGCGCTCGCCCTGCGCCCTATCCGTGACTGTAAATGACCGTCATTAAAACTCAGCAGAAGCCCGTCATTAAAAGTCATAAAAAATGCCCTGTAAATGACCGTCATTAAAACTCAGCAGAAGCCCGTCATTAAAAGTCATAAAAAATGCCCGATTTTGTAAATTTTCCAAAGAGCTCAGCGCCTAGGCGCTGACTTATGGCGCCTAGGCGCTGGCCCGACGGAAAAATGGGTATAAATACCCATTTTTCTTAATTTAGGGGATTCTCTCTTGGCTCTTCTCCTACCTCTTTCGAATTTTGGGCATTCTTAGCCATTTGTGGCACTCTTCTTCATCTCCATGGATAGCTAAACAAGTAAGTGTTTGATTTCTAGTTTGGGATTGTAATCATTGTAATCAATTTGGATTAAGGGGAGATTTGCCCTAATTTGTGTATGAATTAGATTGTCTTCCTTATGCATGCTTTACTCTTCTTCATCTTCTTCCTTGTTCTTCATCTAAATAGCTTGGGTAACTGATTGGGGGTGACGCCCGAGTCCTTATGCATGCTTTACCGTTAGAGATTAGGACGTATAATTGCCTCAATCGCTAGGTAACACAAATCTGAATATGGGTATTTAGTTTGATCCCAAGTGACAGTTGGGGGTAGAAATTAGATAACCTTCATGTTAGATTTTGGGTAAAGAGGAAAAATCGATTCAGTCTCCGGGTTAATTCGTCGCAATGTTCCCGTCTCTGTCCGTTAATCATTTTAGGATTGATCACCTTATTTTGAGTAACTGTCAAGAACAATTAGACTTGCACTTTTCTAATTGTATCTTTGGGTCGTTTGAGTTAGAAATAACCAAACGAATTGCGTGCTTTAAGCGTTGTGTCTATGTATTTAGTTATCGATGATCCGAACACCAATTGTGATCAATCCCATTCTTTGAAGTCAAACATGCCATTTAAATTTCATCCTTCAGAGTTTTTATGATTTTAATTTTCCGTTAGCTACAATAGTGTAGAGCTCCCTTTTAAAGTTCAATTTTCCATATTTTTACCGTTAGCAATTTAGAATTAATTAAGTTAGAATTAAGCTAATTCCCTGTGGTTCGACCCGGTTATCACTAACTATAAATTAGTCGGTATAATCGGCATATAAATATTATTTTGGCGGTCTTCGACAACCCGAAATTTGTGAACGTACAAAAGTTCACTACCAAGTCCCCCCCGGTTGTTCTTAATGATTTGAATGAAGAGAAAGAAGAGAAGATTGTGCAAGAGTGTGTTCCCAAAGCACCCTTCCCCAGTAGGCTTGCGAAGCCTACTCTGGTGAGCGACGATGAGAAGGTCCTGAGAACCTTCCAGAAGGTGATGGTGAACATACCACTTCTTCAGGCGGTGAGTCAAGTGCCCAAATATGCTAAATTCCTCAAGAACTGGTGTACAAAGAAGCGGAAGTCCAGAGGGACGGAGGAAAAGAAGAAGGAGAATGTCTGCGCAATCCTCCAAGGTACGTTGCCTACCAAGTGCAACGATCCAGGTACTTTTACTATCTCTTGCACTATAGGTAGTAAAGTAGTTAAAAATGCAATGCTCGATCTTGGTGCTTCTGTTAATGTCATGTCTTATGCTTTATTTCTGGATTTGAATCTTAATGAGTTGCATGAGACTGATGTGGTTATTCAGCTAGCTAATGGGTCTTGCATATGTCCTAGATGGAAGGTCGAGGATGTTTTGATTAGAGTAGGAGATATGATGTTTCCTGCAGATTTTCTTGTGCTTGATATGAATAGGAACTCTCTGAATGTATCGTCCTCCATGTTGTTAGGGCGTCCTTTTTTAAAGACTGCGAGGGTCAAAATTGATGTGTTTAAGGGCGTGATTTCTTTGGAGTTTGATGAAACTGTGCATGAGTTTTCCTTATTTGATAAGAAGTCTGTGGAGAATGTTGCTTGTATGGAGTCTGTCGAGAATGAGAGTTTGACCTCGAGCTTGAGGAATGACTCTCATGTCTCTGTTAAGAAATATGATTTAAATTTGATTGAAGTGGATGCTGTTTTTTATACTAATGAATGTGATATTCACGTGCTAGAGGCACGAAGAGAAAAGAAAGTTTTGAATGATGTTTGCAGGACCGGCGTGGAGAAGGACATGTTTGGAACGTCCACCGCGCTATCGGACTATGGATGAGTTCGATTGGAGAATTCAGTCGAGCAAACGACTTTAAAAATTCTGCGCTTCTCGGAGGCACCCGAGTGTTCAACTGTCTTTTCTGTTTTTAGTTTTAGTTTAGGTAATTTAGCTAATTTAGCTTGCTATTTTTTCTTAGGTAATGAGGAGAGTTGAGGAAATTTTGGGCTCCAATGTGGAACGCGCCGCGTCCCTTCCCTCGCCGACTTCACAAAGAATCAGGGAAGCGTTATTTTTCTTTCCCTTTAACTTTTGTGTATCTGATTAAGGAGCATTGAGGACAATGCTCGCTTCTGAAGTTGGGTGTCGATGTTGTGGACAAGCATGTGTAGTTGGTTGAGCAGTGCTAATTTTGAATTTGAAGTGCTTGAGACTCTGTTTATATGCTTTCTAATTATGATGATCTAGGAAGTGTCATTTTGGAAATCTGAGCATTTGCATAATCTAGTTTTTGCATGAGGTTGTTTTGCATTTATTAGGTTCATGTCAAAAATTTTAATTTTTTTCTGTTGCTCCTTTTCATCTATCGAGCACTTAGCAACCTCATCTTAGACTCTGTAGGCTTAGTTCGACTGCATGTTGCATGATTCTTGTTGTCACCCCGAAAGGTACCCTTAGGTAGCTTGTTGCATGAGAGTTAGTGGTCAATTAATCGAGATAGCTTACGTTAAGCCTAAACTAAAAAAATAGAAAAGCATGTTAGATGGAAAAATTCCCTCGAGGCGGTCCTCCTTCTTATTAGCGCTTAAGAAGTGAGCGTTAGTCCTTAAAAATGTGAAGCTTTGGCAAAAGTTTGACATGTTAGGCAACTCGGGGTGGGAAAGAAAAAGAAAATAAAAAGTTGGGTTCAAAGAACCTTAACAAAGAGTACAAAGTACTCAAGAAAAGAAAATGAATGAGAAAAATGTTTAGGTCTCTTAGTTTATTACTCTCTCTCGTGTAAGTCAAGTTTAGACTGTTCTTAATCGCTAGAAGTAGGGGAAAACAGGATGATATGTTGCATGTGGTTTTTCCGGGCATACGTAGGTTTAGGATAGGTTGGCTAGCACACACACACGTTAGGGAGCGATAGTTAATTTTTTATATGTTCGTAATAAAATGCATGCGTTGATTGCTTTCGTTATTATGTTATGTTTGAATTTGTAAAATGCATCGAGGTTTGAATTAGTAGCATGTAAGCATGTCCTTAGAGTCAAATTCTTTATTTGCCTTGCTCGAGGACTAGCAAGATTTATGTTGGGGGTGTTTGATAACTCCATTTTGGAGCTAATTATCACTCCCTAATTCAAGCTAAATGCCGTATTTAATTAGTTAATATCTCTCATTTCTAGGAGAATTGCGGCGAAGAGCTCATGCGTCCATTGGACTCTTTACGTAGCTAAAAGCGGTGTTTTAATGCCCCGGGAGTGCATCAAGAAAAGGGCAAGCTTACCCAAGAAGAATCGGACCCAAATTGCTAAGGAGAGGCAATTTTCCAGCCCAAACCCGAGAGCAAGCGTCGAGGCTTGCTCAACGCTGCCTGGCGTCGAGACGCTGCCGCGACGTCGAGACGCTCCGAGGGGCGCGAGCTGGAAATCATCGGGGCAGCGTCGAGACGCTCGCCCAGCGTCTCGACGCCATCGCGAGGCGCGCGCGGATTATTTAGGTCGCAGCGTCGCGACGCTGTCCCAGCGTCTCGACGCTCCGACGGATTTAAAATGGTTGAAGGACGATTTTTGCAGCCATCTTCTTCTTCCTCTCGGGTTTTCTTCCATTTTCACTTTTGCTCTGCCATTTGTGGCCTATTTTTGGAGCTTTCTATTGTATGTAAGTTGGAGATTATGGCCAAGACATCCATGGGAGCGTTTGTGACGACTCTCTTCATGGTCGGCTAAGGTACTGTGTACGGTTCGGGATGATTTAGGGATTATTTGTTAGACTTCTTCATTTTGATAATCCATGCTATGAGTTCTGATTTGGCTTTAGTTTTGTATGCTGTTGCGTGCTCAATGTATAAATAAAAATGCGATGCGAGAGCACTCAGAACATGCAAGCATACATGGTCTTGTAGCAAGTAATAAGTATTTTTTCATTCGATTTCCCACAGAGATTTATTCTTAGTTACTAACGAAGTGAGATGCTAAATTAGAAAGGGTGGCTTAAATGGGGTGAATTGAAGATTAATGTGCCTAACTAATGAAGAATATAAGAGATATGCAAGCATAAACGAAAGCAAGTAAAGAGATGAACTTGAATGTAGAAGAAAAGAATTGCGGAGAAAGCAATTATCTAGCAATTAAATCGCAAAAGTGAAATACTGGAAAAATGGCTAAGGCAAAAACAGAACTATAGAATTGCGCAGACAACAATTATCTAGCAATTAAATTAGCAACGTTTTAAGGGTGAGATGGGGAAACAAGGTCAACTAACGACTCCTCTATAGGCTTTTTCATACGATTATTCAGCAGTAGCTCAGCTTATCATGCATCAATTTAACTCATTCTCATGCATCTCTCGATTACATGTATTAGATATTTTAGTTCACTCATATCCAAGTAAGACTTAAGCATCTATTTATATAAGCAAGTTAATGAATTGTGCTAGGAAAACGCCTATTCCTAGGTCGTTTTCTGGCTACCATGAAAGGCTAGCATGAATGGACGACTCTCAACTCTTACTCCTTCCGGAGGTTAGGAGTTCTTTAGACAAAATGGATGGCCGATCGAAATTGCCCGTGGGATGAAGTACACATACATTCAATGCATTCGAAGCTATTCTACAAGCTGAATTCACGTATTTATACCTATAGATTCATCATTAGCAGACCCTTGGGTGATTAGCTACTCATGGATGATGTGGAAGTGGAAATACTAGATTGTTTAAGCATGATTAACAGTACGTAAATGAAAGCAAAGGAAAGACAGAAAGTGATAAGAAACTTGCGAAGTTGTAAATGATTCCTCTATTGAATTAAGATTCAAAGCTTAATGTGCAAAGACTGTAAAACAGTAAAGACTAAGCAAATGAAGATGAACAGAACAAATGACAGCAAACAGAAGTAAATAACAGCAAACAGTAGAGAAAATGGAAGACAGAAAGCAGTAGAAAGCGATGTAAATGTGTGCGTGAACTCCAAGCCGCAAGCGCCTCGGATGAAGGGGAAGGTTAGCGTTTTTTGGGGATGAATCCAATCAGAAGAGAAGAAGGATCTTCTCTTCTTCCTCTCGAATTATCGGTGCCAAAAGCTGATTCCTTCACTCCAACAAACAGGATAGAAAATGGAGAGAAACTGCGTTGAGATGGAGAGTTCTACGCTTCCAAGCTTGTTGTTCTCCTTCCCCCTTGACCTCCTTTTATAGCTCTTTGCAGGTACTCTTCAGTCAAGGAGAACCATCCATTCTGAACGACGACCCTCCACGTGGCAGCAGGGGAGAACTTGGGCGGCCGAAAGATCGCAACAAAATGGCGGACGGTTGGAACAACTTAGCATTCGCAGCTTAAACATTGCGGAGACAGCAATGTTTCAGCAATTTTCCTGCAATGCACAATTTCAACTCTTTTAACTTCGTTTTTGATTCTTTTTTGTTCCTTTTACAAACAAGTCCTAATTTAGCTTCATTCCTTGATTTCTCATATTTAAGCACGTATTAAACTAAATTCTAACAAAAACGCTTAAGAATTTACTCAATTCCATGGTAAATAAGTCCCTAATTTATGCACTTTTGGAGACGTAACACACCCCCAAACTTAAGTTATTGCTCGTCCTCGAGCAATATAAGGGCTTACGTGGGCTGCTGTTACGTGCTCAATGTGTTAAAATAGATAGGCAATAAGAGAGAGAGAGCACTCAGAACATGCAAGCATACATGATCTTATAGCAAGTAGTAAGTATTTTTTCATTCGTTTTCCCACAGAGATTTATTATAAGCTATTCATGAAGTGTAAAGTTAAGAAAGAATGGGTGGATTTGATGGGGTAAAATTGGTTTTAAATTGTCTATCTCCTACTGAATACGAAGAGGGTAGCAACATAAACAAGTGCAAGTCAAAGTTAAACTCAAATGAAAAGAAACGAGATTAATAAACGAAGACAAAAACAGCTAGACAGAATTGTAACTTTAGCAGAATTGCGGAAACAGCAATTCTACCGCAATTTTAATAACAGCGAAAGTGTGTAAAATGGAGAAACAAGGGCTACTAACGATTCCTCTATAGGCTTTTTCATACGGTTCCCAAGCATTGGATTAACTCACTATGCATCAAACTCACTCAATCTCATGTATCTTCCGATTCCATGCATTAGATTCTTTAGTTTACTCATATCCAAGTAAGGTCTTAAGCATCTTGTTAAAGCAGAAAGTTACGGTTTGTACTAGGAAAACGCCTATTCCTAGGTCGTTTTCTGGCTACCTTGAAAGGCTAGCATGAGTGTATGACTCTGAACTCTTACTCCTTCCAGAGGTTAGGAGTTCTTTGGACAAAATGGATGGCCAATCGAAAGTGCCCGTGGGATGAAGCTTACATACAATCAATGCTTCGAGAGCTATCCTACATGCTTGGTTCACGTTTTTTATCCTATAGTATTGTCATTAGCATGCCCCTATGTGACTTAGTTACTCATGGATATAGGCAGAACAGGAATAAGGGTTAAAACAGACATGCTTAGAAAGAATTTAAAGACAAAACAGTGAGGAAAAACAGTAGATTGAAAAGGCAAGAACTGTGAAATGAAGAATTGTGATTTGATTACTTGTTTGATTGAAAGAACAAAAGAAAGCTTAAAGTGGATAACACAAAGACAGAATACCACGAAATGCAATAAACTAGCTACTAGAACAGAAACAACAACTAAACAATGCTGGAAAGTAGAAATGAAAGACAGAAAGCATGTAAATGAGCTTGGACGCCTCGTCGCAACCGCCTCGGCTCAAGGATGAAAAAGACCAGCTTTGCTTGGATGAATCCAATCGGGAGAGAAGATGAATCTCCTCTCCTTCCTATCAGATTATCGATTCCAACAGCTGAGCTTCGCAAACCAACAGACGGCAAAGAAAAACAGGAGAAAAGATGGAGCTGCGAGAAGACTTCTACGCTTTCGGATGATGATTGAACCCTCGACTTTTACCCCCTTTTATAGCAATCTGCAGGTACGTTTGGGCCAAGGAGAACCATCAATCTTCAACGTCGTACTTCAAAATGAATGGAGGAGAAAGAACGAATCCCTGAAATAACGGAAATTAACAGAAAAAGATCAGTCAACTTACGGTTTTCACTTGAAACATTGCGGTTTCTGCAATGTTTCCGCAATGCTGTCGCAATGTAGTTTTTTCATTCTTTTACTTCGGTTTTCAATCCTTTTCTTTCCTTTTGCACACAAGTCCTAATTTAGCTACCTTCTTTTAATTCTCACAAATAAGCATAGGTTTAAGCTAAATCCTATCAAAAACACCTAAGAGTGTGCTTCTTTCTAAGCTAAATAAGTCCTAAATAAGTCACTTTCGGAGACATAACACACCCCCAAACTTAAGGTTTTGCTTGTCCTCAAGCAAACTAAGGACTTGCCTAGGCTGCTGTTTCACCTTCTTTAACCACTTACTGACTCCCCTATATCCCTATCTATAGCAGTGCTGTCCTGTGACACACCTCTAAGTTTAAAACTATCCTCTTATCTAGCTTCTTCTGACTTCGCATGCCTAATACTCCTGCTGTTTTCATTAACTTCCTACAACTGATCTACTTGCTTTTGTCATATCATGCCACTATCCCTAAGGTTTCAAATTTTACCTAGCTTTACCCAGACTCAGTACATGCTTCTAGTTTTTACTTATGAGCTACCTAAGATTCCTTAGAGTCATGCCAGTCTTAGTATTAACAGTGACAGTAGTACTTTAAGAGAACAACCTAAACCCTGGCATCACTACATTGGACATACATTCATCTCCCTAAATAACCCTACAAGTTACAACTTTGTGCTCAGCTAATTGAGGATCAGAGTTCTTTTTAAATAGGACATCTAAGCCACAAAGTTGCAACTCCTAGGTATACATTCTACTTCCCTACTTTTTCCTTTTTTCTTTCTTAGGTGGAGCCTTTCCTTTGGTTGCCTTTTGATGCAATGCCACTTGTGGGTTACACACTTGACACTGATTACTCAGCAACTAAAAAGAGACACCCCTCTTTATTCTATTTTTCATATTTTTTTTTTAGCTCATCTTTTTTTGTAAAGGAGAAGAAGAATGCTTATGTTTTTAAGGGAGAGAGGAATGTTCCTAGGCCTAGGGTGGCCTCCCCCAAACTTAAACTACTCATTGTCCCCAATGAGTGACTGAGGTGGCACACCCCTAAACTGTCCTAGAAGCATCTAGTCTAAGGTAAAACAAAGAGAATCTAAAAGTCCTAGGCATAGGCAGAACATTCTAAAAGTAAATATCACAGCAGCAGAAATGTAAAAAAAAACAGATAGGTAAGGACTTAAAGCTATGCATGCTGAGCTTTTTAGAGGTTAATTTAAACTATCAAAGGGTGTCCTACGACACTCATCCACCATGCTTTGAGATACGCTATATAAGGTAGTCATGATAGCAGCAAAAGAAAGAATTTAAACAGAACCAGCCTAACTAAACAGACTGTCAAAAACATGCATTCAGTAATAAAAATTGCGGGTTCTGCAATTATTTCGCAATAAAGACTGGGCAGATATAACAGTGAATAAGGCCCCTACGCATGCTTTTTCCAGTCATTCAAGCTCTCTAAAAATGAAACTAAACTAATCTACCTAATCAGCTATCATCAAACTAGACTAAACAATTTAAAAACTTACAACTAAGCAACTAAAACAGATCAAAATATTAACTAAAGACAGCATAATTCACACGGTTCACAAAAAGTAGTTAAATTTTTTTTTTTAAGGGAACAGCAATACTCCCTTTAGTGCTATTCAATCTAGCACTCAGATGTCTTCATCCTCATCAGGCCTTCGTGGTCTTGGAGGCGCCCATGGAGTCAGCAAGTCCGTGGGGAATTCAGGGAAAAGGCAACCCAGCTGGTCAGCCACCTCCTTGTCTCTCGCCTGTGCATATGTGGCCATTTGAGCCATCCTCTTCTGTAAATCCATCAGGCACGCCATGGACAGTGACTGAGCAGCAGCCAATCTATCCAGCTCGAACTCCATGTTCCCCTTCCTTTTCAGCCTCAAGCCTGTAAGCAGCTCCAAGTGGCCTGTGTAAGCCATCTGCTGTTCCATCCGCTCAATGGGGACTCCTGCACGCAAGCATAGTTTAGTAATAGTATTAGGGAAGAACAATGGACCCTTACCCTTCTTGGCGCATTCAGCAATGGCAGCTGACATGACTTCACCCACGTTGATCGTGAGACCTCGCATGATTGCATAGACCAACAGTGATCTGCTCTGGTTGATTGTGGTCTCATGTGTCACGGGGGATGTTACGTGCTCAATGTGTTAAAATGAATAAGTAATAAGGTAGAGAGAGCACTCAGAACATGCAAGCATACATGGTCTTATAGCAAGTAGTAAGTATATTTCATTCGTTTTCCCACAGAGACTTATTATAAGCTATTCATGAAGTGTAACGTTAAGAAAGAAGGGGTGGATTTGATGGGGTAGTATTGGTTTTTAATTGTCTATTTCCTACTGAATACGGAGAGGGTAGCAACATAAACAAGTGCAAGTTAAAGCTAAACTAAAATGAGAAGAGACGAGATTAATAAATGAAAACAAAAACAGCTAGACAAAATCGTAACTTAGCAGAATTGCGGAAACAGCAATTTTACCGCAATTGTAATAACAGCGAAAGTGTGTAAAATGATGAATTAAGGGCTACTAACGACTATCCTATAGGCTTTTTCTCACGATTCTCAAGCATTGGATCAACTCTCTATGCATCAAACTATCTCATTCTCATGTATCTTCCGATTTCATGCATTAGATTCTTTAGTTTACTCATGTCCAAGTAAGGTCTTAAGCATCTTGTTAAGGCAGAAAAATATGGTTTGTACTAGGGAAACGCCTATTCCTAGGTCGTTTCCTGGTTACCTTGAAAGGCTAGCATGATAGTATGACTCTGAACTCTTACTCCTTCCAGAGGTTAGGAGTTCTTTGGACAAAATGGATGGCCAATCGAAATTGCCCGTGGGATGAAGCTTACATACAATCAATGCTTCGAGAGCTATCCTACATGCTTGGTTCACGTTTTTTAGCCTAAAGTGTTGTCATTAGCATGCCCCTAAGTGATTTAGCTACTCATGGATGTAGATAGAACAGAAGTAAGAGAAGAAGTAGACATGCTTAGAAGGAATTTAAAGACAAAACAGTAAGGGAAAGCAGTAGAATGTAAAGGCAAGAAACTGTGGACTGAAGAATTGAGATTTGATTACTTGATTGTTTGATTGACAAAGAAAAGCTTTAAAGCAAATAACAGGAAGACAGACCACAACGAAATAGTATAATCTAGCTACTAGAAAAGAAACAGCGACAAGACAAAGCTGGAAAATGGAAATGAAGAGCAGAAAGCAGTAAAACAGCTCGAATGTCTCGTTGCAGCCGCCTCGAATGAAGGATGAGAAAGGTCAGCCTTGCTTGGATGAATCCAATCAGGAGAGAAGAAGAATCTCCTCTCCTTCCTATCAGATTATCGATTCCAACAGCTGAGCTTCGCAAACCAGCAGACGGCAAAGGAAAACAGGAGAAAAGTTGGACTGCGAGAAGACTTCTACGCTTTCGGATGATGTTTGAACCCTCGACTTTGACCCCTATTTATAGTAATCTGCAGGTGCATTTGGGCCAAGGAGAACCATCAATCTTCAACGTCGTACTTCAGAATGGATGGAGGAGAAAGAACGAATCCCTGAAATCACGGAAATTAACAGAAAAAGATCAGTCAACTTACGGTTTTCACTTGAAACATTGCGGTGTCCGCAATGTTTCCGCAATGCTATCGCAATGCTTGTTTTTCATTCTTTTCCTTCGGTTTTCAACCCTTTTCTTTCCTATTGTACTTAAGTCCTAATTTAGCTACCTTCTTCTAATTCTCATATTTAAGCATAGGTTTAGGCTAAATGCTATCAAAAACACCTAAGAGTGAACATCTTTCTAAGATAATTAGGTCCTAAAAAGGTCACTTTTGGAGACGTAACACACCCCCAAACTTAAGGTTTTGCTTGTCCTCGAGCAATCTAAGGACTTTCCTAGGCTGCTGTTTCTTCTTCTTCAACCACTTACTAACTCCCCTATATTCTCATCTATAGCAATGCTGTCCTGTGACACACTTCTAAGCTTAAAACTTCCCTCTCATCTAGCTTCTTCTGATTTCGCATGCCTAAAACTCCTACTGCTTTTATTGACTCCCTACAACCGATCTACCTGCTTTTATAATATCATGCCACTATCCCTAAGGTTTCAAATTCTACCTAGCTTTACCCCAGACTCAGTACATGCTTCTAGTTTATATTTATGAGCTACCTAGGATTCCTTAGAGTCATGCCAGTCTTAGTATTAATGGTAACAGTAGTACTTTTAGAGAACAAACTAAACCCTGGCATCACTACATTGGATATACACTCATCTCCCTAAACAACCCTACAAGCTACAACTTTGTGCTTAGCTAATTGAGGATTAGAGTTCTTTTTAAATAGGACATCTAAGCCACAAAGTTGCAATTCCTAGGTATACATTCTTCTTCCCTACTCTTTTCCTTTTTCCTTTCTTAGGTGGAGTCTTTCCTTTGGTTGCCTTTTGATGCAATGCCACTTGTGGGTTACACACTTGGCACTGATTACTCAGCAACCTAAGAGAGACTCCCCTCTTTATTCTATTTTTTTTCAGTTCATTATTTTTGTCAAGGAGAAGAAGAATGCTTATGTTTTGAGGGAGAGAGGAATGTTCCTAGGCCTAGGGTGGCCTCCCCCAAACTTCAACTATTCATTGTCCCCAATGAGTGTCTGAGGTGACACACCCCCAAACTTGTCCTAGAAGCATATAGTCTAAGGTGAAACAAAGAGAATCTAAAAGCCCTAGGCATAGACAGAACATTCTAAAAGAAAATATCACAGCAGCAGAAAACTTGAAAAACAGAGAGGCAAGGACTTACAGCTATGCATGCTGAGCTATTTAGAGGTTAATTTAAACTATCAAAGGGTGTCCTATGACACTCATCCAGCATGCATTTAGATAAGCTATATAAGGTAGTCATGATAGCAGCAAAAGATAGAATTTAAACAGATCACAGCCTAGCTAAGCAGACAGTCCAAAACATGCTTTCAGTAATAAAAATTGCGGGTACCGCAATTATTTCGCAATCAAGTCAGGGCAGATATATCAATTACTAAGGCCCCTAAGCATGCTTTATCCAGTCGTTCAAGCTCAACAAAAAGAAAACTAAACTATCCTACCTAATCAGCTAACAGCAGGCTATACTAAGCAATTTAAAAACATAAAACTAAGCAACTAAAACAGATCAAAATTTGTACTAAAAACAGCATAATTCACATGGTCTATCAGAAAGCAGATTTTGTTTTTTTTTTTTTTTTTTTATTCTAAGGGAACAGCAATACTCCCTTGAGTGCAATTCAAACCAGCACTCAGATGTCTTCATCCTCATCAGGTTGTCGTGGTTGTGGAGGCACCCATGGAGTCAGGAGATTTGTGGGGAAGTCAGGGAAGATGCACCCAAGTTGGTCTGCAACCTCCTTGTCTCGTGCCTGCGCGTAAGTGGCCCATTGAGCCATCCTCTTCTGCATATCCATCAGGCAAGCCATGGACAGTGACTGATCAGCAGCCAACCTATCCAGTTCGAACTCCATATTCCCCTTCCTCTTCAGCCTTAAGCCAGCAGGCAGCTCCAAGTGGCCCGTGTAAGCCATTTGCTGCTCCATTCGCTCGATGGGAACTCCTGCAAGCAAACAGAGTTTAGTTATGGTATTAGGGAAAAACAATGGTCCCTTACCCTTCTTGGCGCACTCAGCAATGGCCGCAGCAATGACTTCTCCCACGTTGACCGTGAGACCTCGCATGATGGCATAGACCAGGAGCGATCTGCTCTGGTTAATGGTGGTCTCATGAGTCACGGGGGACAGCTTCCTCCTTACAAAAGCAAACCATACAGCCGCCTTAGCTGTGAGGTTGGCACTCATGAGAGTGTGCCTCCCATTGCGTGACACGGTCCAGGAAGCTTCAGGCTGGCCAATGGTTCGAATGGCCTCTTCCAGGACTGCCTCAGTAGGCTCATCAACAATTCGTTCATAATCTGTATGGTTTTGGCCCTTGAGACCATAGGCTTCGTTGATGGCCTTAGCTGAGAAGTCCACTTCTACCCCTCTGACCACAGACAAGCCATCCTCAGGGCTAAGCACATTGGCGTAGAAATCATAAACCATGCTCGTATAGGCTGGATTGGGTGGTCTGCAAAACTCCTCCCATCCGTGGTTTGTAATCCCTGCGCGCAAGAACTGCGGCAGGTCAGCAGGTCTGTCGAGGAAGCCCTTCTCGTGCAGCAACTCCCTCTTCCTTAGCTCAATTCCTCTGGATTCAGCGTCAGAGAACACATACCTCACTGATTGAGGCTCATCTTCAGGGAAAAGCTTGGCCTTCCCTTTGTCTGTGGGTTTGGCTGACTCCGCAGCCTCAACCTTGAGTTTCTTGAGCGATGGCTCTGTGCTTTCCTTCTCTGATGAAGGCGCCCGCTTGGCCTTCTTCTTTCTCAGCTTCTTGGACCGCTTGGCCTTGAGAATCTTGGCCTTCTTCTTCTTCTTGAGCTTAGCCTTGATGGTGATCTGCTGGAGGCAAGCCCCCAGTGTTTCTTCCATCGAATCATCCTTCTGCGCAGGACTCTCAAGATTGGCTTCCCTCAACGGAGAGAAAACCTCGTCTTCCTCACCTTCCCCACTGCCCTGCGTTGATTCTTGGTACTCCCCATATGGGAATTCAGGGTCAGGCCGTGGGGAAGCGTGCGACGGCGTGGTTCCTTGCTCTGCTGTAGGTGTCTGTGCAGAACTTTGTGGTGAAGAAGGCTGCTCAAGGCTCTGCGCTGGCGGCGATGAGGAGGGCTCAGGGCTCTGCGCTGGTGGGGTTGGTGAGAGGCTGCGTTCGGCTGACTCGTGGGATGGCTGGCTTTGTTCTTGACTCTCCACAGAGGGAGTCTTGTTCTTGATTTCTTCTTCGGCCACAGCCATGCGCCACTTTCGTTTCTTGGGTGTGCCCGCTGGTTCAGAGGGTCCAGCAGGTATTTCCGTAACAACCCTCCACTTCTTCTTGCGAATCGGCAGCTTATCCAGTCGTTCCGTTCGCGCAGCCTCAGCATCAGCCAAGGCAAGCAATGCATCTCTCGCAGCCGTTTCAGCTTCATCGGCCCTTTTCTTGGCCGCAGATCTTTCAGCCCTTGTGAGTACCATTTTTGAATCGTGGAGGTTTGGAGAGAAGAATCACAGATGAAGAGAATCGAAGCTTTCTTGGAGTTCAGAGAATGGGAGAATCATACAGATCAACGCGCCTTCTAACGGATATAAAGACAACGGATAAATCCCAACGGCTATATTTTTGCGGATCCTGCAAATCCAGCGCAATTTTAGGGGCGTTTGGAGATTTTTTTCATCTAAATGTCATTCTTTGCTCATCCGTATCTTTTATTTGGCCCAATATTTTCTTGATTTTTAAAGCTGGATTTACTCTCCTTGATTCCCTCTATTGATTCCCTACAAAAAGAAATAAAATCAACATCAAATACGTAATTAAAATCACACAACAAAACACACAAACGATAACCGGAAAATCGCAAAAAATAAACTAAGGCATGAGCCTCATATTGACGAGCACAGTAATCACTCGTCCTCTCTCGTTCTTAATTTCACGCTTCAGTCAAGAGGAAGGCCGAGAGAGTCTTCACATCTCCTTCCTCATAGTAGTGCTTCAACCTTGCACCATTAACCATGAATGGTTGACCTTGCTGCAAGTTCTTTATCTCGATGGCACCATGAACAAACACATTAGTAATCATGAAAGGACCTGACAATCTGGACTTTAGTTTGCCTGGAAATAACCTCAATCTTGAGTTAAATAATAAAACAAGTTGGCCTTTCTTAAAGTCCTTGACCCTAAGTCTACCATCGTGCCAAATCTTGGTCTTTTCCTTATACATTTTGGCATTTTCATAAGACATATGTCTAAGCTCATCAAGCTCATGTAATTGCAAGGACCGCAACGTTCCCGCATCGGTCACTCAATAATTCAACTCTTTTAGTGCCCAAAATGCCTTAATTTCTAACTCAAATGGAAGATGACAAGCTTTACCATACACAAGTCTGTAAGGAGACATACCTAGGGGTGTCTTATATGCAGTCCTATATGCCCAAAGTGCATCCTCAAGCTTAAAGGACCAGTCTTTCCTATTAGGTTTAACCACTTTTTCTAGGATGTTCTTAATCTCCCTATTTGAAATTTCAGCCTGACCATTCGAGTGTGGGTGATAGGGAGTGGCCACTCTATGTCTAATGTTATATTTAGCCAGCACTCTCTCCATAGCCTTATTAATAAAATGTGTCCCCTCATCACTAATGATGGCACGTGGTGTTCCAAACCTAGTAAAAATGTGCCTATGTAAGAATTTTATGACTGTGTTGGCATCATTATTGGGACATGCTATGGCCTCTACCCACTTGGATACATAGTCTACTGCCACTAATATGTAAAGGTTACCTGAAGATGGGGGAAATGGTCCCATGAAATCAATGCCCCACACATCAAAGAGCTCCAACTCTAAGATGTAGGTGAGAGGCATTTCATCCTTGCGACTGAGGTTACCTGTCCTTTGGCATTCATCACAGCTGTGGGCATAGTTGTGGGCATCCTTGAAGATGGTTGGCCAATAGTAGCCACTCTGAAATACCTTTGCAACTGTTCTTTGGCCACCAAAGTGTCCACCATAAGGAGCTGTGTGGCAGTGCTGCAGCACAGACTTCGCCTCAGCAGCTGAAACACACTTCCTTAGTAAGCCGTCAGCACATGTCTTGTAAAGTGTGGGGTCATCCCAGATGAATTTCCTTGCTTCATGAAGGAACCTCTTCTTCTCTTGTCCTCCCTTGAAAACTGGTAATACCTGTGATGCAAGGAAGTTAGCAATGTCAGCAAACCAAGGTTCCTCATCGTTATCACGATGAGTCAATACAAAGACATGTTCATCAATAAAAGCATCAGAAATTGCGGCCTCCGCAATTTTTTCGCAATTGTGCTGCAATCGAGACAGGTGATCCGCAACCACATTTTCACATCCTTTCTTGTCTCGAATGTCCAAATCAAATTCCTGCAGCAATAACACCCACCTAATCAACCTAGGCTTAGCATCAGCCTTCCTCATGAGGTACTTTAAGGCAGAATGGTCAGTGTACACAATTGTCCTAGTGCCTACAATATAGTTTCTAAATTTCTCACAAGCAAATACTACAGCAAGCATCTCTTTCTCAGTAGTTGTATAATTACATTGAGCCTCATTCAGGGTTTTACTAGCATAGTATACAGGGTGTGTTAGCTTGTCAATCTTCTGTCCTAACATAACCCCTACAGCATAGTCACTAGCATCGCATAACATCTCAAATGGGAGATCCCAATCTGGCCCTACTATAACAGGTGCTGTGACTAGTGCTTTCTTAAGGGTTTGCCAAGCTACTAAACATTCCTTAGAGAAGATGAATGGCCTATTTATCTCTAGAAGCTCACACAGAGGTTTGGCTATCTTAGAAAAGTCCTTAATGAACCTTCTGTAGAAGCCAGCATGCCCTAAGAAACTTCTAATGGCCTTGACATTCTGAGGCTCTACCAACTTCTCTATGATCTCAATTTTGGCCCTATCGACCTCAACACCTGCCCTTGACACTCTATGACCTAAGACAATCCCCTCATCTACCATGAAGTGACACTTCTCCCAATTAAGGACTAAGTTAGTCTCCTCACATCTAGCCAGGACTTGTCCTAAATTCTCTAGACAGTTGGTAAAGGAATCCCCAAAAACTGAGAAATCATCCATTAATACCTCTATCATGGACTCATCCAAGGCAGAAAAGATTGCCAGCATGCACCTTTGGAATGTTGCCGGTGCATTGCATAAGCCAAAAGGCATTCTGCGAAAGGCAAATGTTCCAAAAGGGCAAGTGAAGGTAGTCTTTTCTTGGTCTTTGGGGTCTATAGTGATCTGGTTATACCCTGAATAACCGTCTAAGAAACAGTAATAGGCTCTCCCAGCTATTCTGTCTAACATTTGGTCAATGAATGGTAGAGGGAAGTGGTCTTTTTTAGTTTCTTTATTTAGCTTCCTATAATCCATGCAAACTCTCCATCCTGTGACAGTCCTAGTTGGAATCAGTTCATTGTTCTCATTGACTACCACAGTCATCCCACCCTTCTTAGGTACACATTGTATAGGGCTCACCCACTGACTACTAGCTATGGGGAAGATCACACCAGCATCTAACCATTTTATTATTTCTTTTTTAACTACCTCTTTCATAGAGGGATTCAGCCTACGTTGATGATCTACTCTAGGTGTGTGCTCTTCCTCTAGTATAATCTTATGCATGCAATAAGAAGGGCTAATGCCTCTAATATCAGCAATAGTCCATGCAATAGCCTTCCTATGTTGCTTAAGTAGTAATATTAATTCAACCTCATGCTGTTCACTTAGCTTAGAAGAAATAATTACAGGCAAAGTCTCATTATTCCCTAAATATGCATACTTGAGGTGAGTGGGGAGAGGTTTTAATTCTAATACAGTTGGATGCTCAATGGATGGCTTTAAAGGATTCAAGGCTCTATCAGTTAAGTCAATATTCATACAAACATGCTGAGGGTTATTTACAGATATGTCCATTATCTCAGCTATGTTTAAGTCAGTTAATTCTAATCCTACATATTCATTAGCATGCTTGGTTAGTAATACATGCTCCAATTGTTCTTCCATCAAAGAATCTACAACGTCCATGCTAGCACAGGATTCAAGGTCAGAGGGGTACCTTAAAGCTTTATACACACTAAATTTCACCTCTTCATCATGAACCCTCATAGTGAGCTCACCTTTTTGGACGTCTATCAGTGCCCTACCTGTGGCTAGAAATGGTCTGCCTAACAGGATGGGGACCTCCTTGTCTGCTTCATAATCCAGGATAATGAAATCTGCAAGGAAAATAAATTTGTCAACTTTCACTAGAATATCCTCAATCTTACCTTCAGGGTATGCAATGGATCTGTCTGCTAGTTGTAAAGTGACAGTGGTTGGACGTGCTTCTCCTATTCCCAACTGGCGGAATAGTGATAGGGGCATGAGGTTTATGCTGGCGCCCAGGTCACAAAGCGCTCTGCCCACGTGCTTGCCTCCAAGTTCTAGAGGTAAGGTGAAGGAACCAGGATCCTTCTCCTTCTTGGGCAGCTTGTTCTGGAGGATGGCACTGCACTCCTCAGTGAGATTTACTATTTCAAACTCACCAATTATTTTTTTGTTAGTAATAATATCTTTCAAAAACTTTACATAGGAAGGCATAGACTGTAAAACTTCTACAAAAGGAATGTTGACATGCACTTGCTTAAGAATTTCTAAGAATTTATTAAAATGCACTTCCTGTTCCTGCTTCTTCTTAAGCCGTCGAGGATATGGAGGTGGTGGCACATATGCAGGCACTTCAGGTCGCCTTAGGATAGGTGGAGGTCTTGGAATTTCTTCTATCTCCTCAATAATTGGCTCTAGCCTGGCTCCTGATGTGCTAGTTGGTGGTGGACCTTGGTTTGGCAGAGACTCTAGTGGAGCACTAGACTCAGTGTTCTCTACTCTCTTTGGTGTGTCTTTGGTGTTGCTTACCAATGGTCTACCACTTCTAAGTTCAATTGCTTGAACTTGTTCTTTACCATCTCTCCTTGGCACTTCAGTGTCAGCAGGGAGTCTACCTTGGGGCCTACTCTTGAGTTCATTGGCTAACTGGCCTATTTGGTTCTCTAGGCTCCTAAGGGTGGCTTGCTGACTTTGCAAAGTAGCGTCATTTTTGGCTATGTATTCCTTGAGTAGGTTTTCTACATAAGATCCTACAGGTTGGCTGTAAGGTTTTTGATACATTGATTGGTTATGTTGAGGAGTGAAACCAGGTGTTCCACTCGGTCTAGGTTGGTTAGGATTTTGGTTAGTATTCTGTTGGCCACCCCATGACAGGTTTGGGTGGTTCCTCCAACCAGGGTTGTAAGTATTGGAATAGGGGTTGTTCCTAGGCTGCTGCTGACTTCCAATATAGCAGACTGAGGCTGGATTCCCAGGGCAGTATTCATACAGGTGCCCTTCCCCACAGAATCCACATACAAGTGTCTCACCTTGACTTGGTTGGGTGCCCATTGACATGGCTGTGGCGGTGTTGACACTTGTTTGGAGATTGGCTTGAGCCATTTGCTTAACTAGGTTGGTCAGGGCATTTATTTGGCTGCTCATTGCACTTAGAGCATCCTTGTCTTGAGCTCTAGTTGGCTCAACTGGATCATCTGACCACCTACAGTGAGATGCTGAGATCTTCTCCAAGATCTCATAGGCCTCGTTGTAACTCTTGGACAACATGGAACCTCCAGCAGATGAGTTTAAGACTTGTCTAGTGTTGGGGTTGCATCCTTTGAAAAAGACCTCTATTTGGATACACCATGGGATGCCATGGTGTGGACATTTAAGAAGAAGATCTTTAAACCTTGTCCAAGCTTCGTGAAGAGACTCAGTGTCAGCTTGTTTGAACTTGATTATGTCATCACGAAAGGTAGAATTCCTATCAGGTGGGAAGTATTTGACTAGGAATTTTTCTGCTAAGTCTGTCCAGTTGCGAACAGATCCAGAGGGTAATGAGTTCAACCATGTTTTGGCTTTGTCCCTCAAAGAGTAAGGGAAAAGGTATAGCCTCAAGGCTTCTTGGGAAACTCCAGGGATGAGGAATGTGTCACTGACTCCTAAGAAGTTCCTAAGATGGTTGTGGGGGTCCTCATTTTCCACTCCAAAGAATTGTCCCACAGTGGATAACATTTGGAACATCACTGGCTTTAACTCGAATGAGTGGGCAGTGATTTCAGGACGGATTATGCTGGGGTTCAGCTCCCCAGGCATAGGTACTAGGTAAGAGAGTATGGCGCTGTCCTTATCATTCGCTATTTCGATGGGGTTGCGAGTGACAGGCACAGGATTTGGAACTATTCCATCCATTTCTTCTTGAGATAATTGCGGAGGAATTGCGGTTCCCGCAATTACTTGAGGTATAGAGGGTTGGTTAAAGAGACGTTTCTTGGCTCTATTTCTGGCCCTAAGTAATCTCTCAGGCTCAGGATTGAACTCTAGATCACTACTTGAAGGTTCACTCATAAACTAACCCAATGGTACCTGCAAAAGAAATGAAACAGATCAGCTTCAATAGGCAATAAACTTGGTGTTTCAAACTTAACAAACTTCGTTTTCACTTAAATAAGTCCCCGGCAGCGGCGCCAAAAACTTGTTACGTGCTCAATGTGTTAAAATGAATAAGTAATAAGGTAGAGAGAGCACTCAGAACATGCAAGCATACATGGTCTTATAGCAAGTAGTAAGTATATTTCATTCGTTTTCCCACAGAGACTTATTATAAGCTATTCATGAAGTGTAACGTTAAGAAAGAAGGGGTGGATTTGATGGGGTAGTATTGGTTTTTAATTGTCTATTTCCTACTGAATACGGAGAGGGTAGCAACATAAACAAGTGCAAGTTAAAGCTAAACTCAAATGAGAAGAGACGAGATTAATAAATGAAAACAAAAACAGCTAGACAGAATCGTAACTTAGCAGAATTGCGGAAACAACAATTTTACCGCAATTGTAATAACAGCGAAAGTGTGTAAAATGATGAATTAAGGGCTACTAACGACTATCCTATAGGCTTTTTCTCACGATTCTCAAGCATTGGATCAACTCTCTATGCATCAAACTATCTCATTCTCATGTATCTTCCGATTTCATGCATTAGATTCTTTAGTTTACTCATGTCCAAGTAAGGTCTTAAGCATCTTGTTAAGGCAGAAAAATATGGTTTGTACTAGGGAAACGCCTATTCCTAGGTCGTTTCCTGGTTACCTTGAAAGGCTAGCATGATAGTATGACTCTGAACTCTTACTCCTTCCAGAGGTTAGGAGTTCTTTGGACAAAATGGATGGCCAATCGAAATTGCCCGTGGGATGAAGCTTACATACAATCAATGCTTCGAGAGCTATCCTACATGCTTGGTTCACGTTTTTTAGCCTAAAGTGTTGTCATTAGCATGCCCCTAAGTGATTTAGCTACTCATGGATGTAGATAGAACAGAAGTAAGAGAAGAAGTAGACATGCTTAGAAGGAATTTAAAGACAAAACAGTAAGGGAAAGCAGTAGAATGTAAAGGCAAGAAATTGTGGACTGAAGAATTGAGATTTGATTACTTGATTGTTTGATTGACAAAGAAAAGCTTTAAAGCAAATAACAGGAAGACAGACCACAACGAAATAGTATAATCTAGCTACTAGAAAAGAAACAGCGACAAGACAAAGCTGGAAAATGGAAATGAAGAGCAGAAAGCAGTAAAACAGCTCGAATGTCTCGTTGCAGCCGCCTCGAATGAAGGATGAGAAAGGTCAGCCTTGCTTGGATGAATCCAATCAGGAGAGAAGAAGAATCTCCTCTCCATCCTATCAGATTATCGATTCCAACAGCTGAGCTTCGCAAACCAGCAGACGGCAAAGGAAAACAGGAGAAAAGTTGGACTGCGAGAAGACTTCTACGCTTTCGGATGATGTTTGAACCCTCGACTTTGACCCCTATTTATAGTAATCTGCAGGTGCATTTGGGCCAAGGAGAACCATCAATCTTCAACGTCGTACTTCAGAATGGATGGAGGAGAAAGAACGAATCCCTGAAATCACGGAAATTAACAGAAAAAGATCAGTCAACTTACGGTTTTCACTTGAAACATTGCGGTGTCCGCAATGTTTCCGCAATGCTATCGCAATGCTTGTTTTTCATTCTTTTCCTTCGGTTTTCAACCATTTTCTTTCCTATTGTACTTAAGTCCTAATTTAGCTAGCTTCTTCTAATTCTCATATTTAAGAATAGGTTTAGGCTAAATGCTATCAAAAACACCTAAGAGTGAACATCTTTCTAAGATAATTAGGTCCTAAAAAGGTCACTTTTGGAGACGTAACAGGGGACAGCTTCCTTCTCACAAGGGAAAACCAGACAGCCGCCTTAGCTGTGAGGTTGGCACTCATGAGAGTGTGCCTCCCATTGCGCGACACGGTCCATGATGCTTCAGGCTGGCCAATGATCCGGATGGCCTCTTCAAGGACAGCTTCTGTAGACTCGTCAATGATCCTTGAATAATCAGTATGTTTTTGGCCCTTGAGGCCATAGGCTTCGTTGATTGCCTTTGCTGAGAAGTCCACTTCAACCCCTCTGACCACAACTCCTCCCAGCCGTGATTCGTAATGCCTGCGCGCAAGAATTGCGGCAGGTCAGCAGGTCTGTCGAGGAAGCCCTTCTCGTGCAGCAGCTCCCTTTTCCTCAGCTCAAGGCCTCTAGACTCAGCGTCAGAAGACACGTACCTCACTGACTGAGGCTCATCTTCAGGGTACTGCTTAGCCTTCCCCTTGTCTTTCAGTCTGGCTGACTCAGCAGCCTCAATCTTGAGCTTCTTTGGGGAAGGCTCGTCACTCCCCTTCTTGGATGAAGGCACAGCCCTAGACTTCTTCTTCTTCTTGGACTTCTTTTTTGTTCTTGGCCGTTTGGCCTTGACAACCTTGGCTTGCTTCTTCCTCAACCGTGCCCTTGTTGACATCTGCTGGAGGCAATCCCCCAGTGTCTCGTCCATCGAGTCATCCTGCTGTACAGGGCTCTCAGGGCTGGATTCCCTAAAAAGAGAGAAGACCTCGTCTTCCTCAGCTTCCCCACTGCCCTGCGTCGATTCTTGGTACTCCCCATATGGGAATTCAGGGTCAGGCCGTGGAGAAGTGTGCGAAGGAGTGGTGCTTTGTGCTGCTGTAGGGGTCTGTGCAGAGCTCTGCGGTGATGAAGGCAGCTCAGGGCTCTGCGCTGGTGGCGATGAAGAGAGCTCAGGGCTTCGAACCGGTGGGGATGGTGAAGGACTGTGGTCGGCTGTCTCGTGGGATGGCTGGCCGAGTTCTTGACTCTCCACAGAGGGAGTCTTTTTCTTGATTTCTTCTTCGGCCATGGCCATACTCCATCTGCGCTTCTTGGGTGTGCCTGTTGGTTCAGAGGGTCCAGCAGGTATCTCCGTAACTACCTTCCACTTCTTCTTGCGGACAGGTAGTTTGGGCAGGCGTTCAGTGCGCGCAGCCTCAGCATCAGCCAAGGCAAGCAGTGCTTCCCTCGCAGCAGATTCAGCGTCATCAGCCCTTTTCTTGGACGCAGATCGTTCGGCTCTTGTTAGTACCATTGTTGAATTGTGGAGTTTTGGAGAGAGGAATCACAGATGAAGAGAAACGCAGCTTTCTTGGAGTTCAGATAATGGGAGAATCGTACGGATCAACGCGCCTTCTAACAGATATAAAGAAAACACAAAAAATCCCAACGGCTATATTTTTGCGGATTCTGCAAATCCAGCGCAATTTTAGTGACCGTTGGAGATTTCCTGCATTTAAATGTCAATCTTTGCTCAACCGTATCTTTGATTTGGCCCAATATCTTCTTGATTTTGTTAGCTGGATTTAATCTCCTTGACTCCCTCTATTGATTCCCTACAAAAAGAAATAAAATCAACATCAAATTCGTAATTAAAATCATACAAACATATACACAAATGATAACCGGAAAAAAGGAAAAAATAAACTAAGGCATGAGCCCCGTCTGGACGAGCACAGCAATCACTCGTCCTCTCTCGTTCTTAATTTCACGCTTCAGTCAAGAGGAAGGCCGAGAGAGTCTTCACATCTCCTTCCTCATAGTAGTGCTTCAACCTTGCACCATTAACCATGAAAGGTTGCCCGTGCTGCAGGTTCTTAATCTCTATGGCACCATGAACAAACACATTAGTTATTATAAAAGGACCTGACCATCTGGACTTTAGTTTGCCCGGAAATAATCTCAATCGTGAGTTAAATAACAAAACAAGTTGGCCTTTCTTAAAGTCCTTAATCCTAAGTCTACTGTCGTGCCAAATCTTGGTCTTTTCCTTATACATTTTTGCATTTTCATAAGACATATGTCTAAGCTCATCAAGCTCATGTAATTGCAAAGACCGCAACGTTCCCGCATCGGTCACGCAATAATTCAACTCTTTTAGTGCCCAAAATGCCTTAATTTCCAACTCGAATGGAAGATGACAAGCTTTACCATACACAAGTCTGTAAGGAGACATACCTAGGGGTGTCTTATATGCAGTCCTATATGCCCAAAGTGCATCCTCAAGTTTAAATGACCAGTCTTTTCTATTGGGTTTGACCACCTTTTCTAGTATGTTCTTAATCTCCCTATTGGAAATTTCAGCCTGTCCATTCGAGTGTGGGTGATAGGGGGTGGCTACTCTATGTCTAATGTTATACTTAGCCAACACTCTCTCCATAGCCTTATTAATGAAATGTGTCCCTTCATCACTAATGATAGCACGAGGTGTTCCAAACCTAGTAAAAATGTGCCTATGCAAGAATTTTATGACTGTTTTGGCATCATTATTGTGACATGCTATGGCCTCTACCCACTTGGATACATAGTCTACTGCCACTAATATGTAAAGGTTACCTGATGATGGGGGAAATGGTCCCATGAAGTCAATGCCCCACACATCAAAGAGCTCCAACTCTAAGATGTAAGTGAGAGGCATTTCATCCTTGCGACTAAGGTTACCTGTTCTTTGGCATTCATCACAGCTGTGGGCATAGTTGTGGGCATCTTTGAAGATTGTTGGCCAATAGTAGCCACTCTAAAATACCTTTGCAGCTGTTCTTTGGCCACCAAAGTGTCCACCATAAGGAGTTGTGTGGCAGTGCTGCAGCACCGACTTCGCCTCAGCAGCTGAAACACACTTCCTTAGCAAGCCGTCAGCATATGTTTTGTAAAGTGTGGGGTCATCCCATATGAATTTCCTTGCTTCATGAAGGAACCTCTTCTTCTCTTGTCCTCCCTTGAAAGTTGGTAGTACCTGCGATGCAAGGAAGTTAGCAATGTTAGCAAACCGAGGTTCCTCATCGTTATCCCGATGAGTTAATACAAAGACATGTTCATCAATGAAAGCATCAGAAATTGCGGGTTCCGCAATTTTTTCGCAATTATGCTGCAATCTAGACAGATGATCCGCAACCACATTTTCACTTCCTTTCTTATCTCTAATGTCTAGATCAAACTCTTGCAGCAGCAGTACCCACCTAATCAACCTAGGCTTAGCATCAGCCTTCCTCATAAGGTACTTTAAAGCAGAATGGTCAGTGTACACAATCGTTCTGGTGCCTACAATATAGTTCCTAAATTTCTCACAAGCAAACACTACAGCTAGCATCTCTTTCTCAGTGGTTGTGTTGTTGCATTGTGCCTCATTAAGTGTCTTACTAGCATAATATACAGGGTGTGTTAACTTGTCAAACTTCTGTCCTAACATAACCCCTACAGCATAGTCACTGGCATCACATAACATCTCAAATGGGAGATCCCAATTTGGTCCTACTATAATAGGGGCTGTGACTAGTGCTTCCTTAAGGGTTTTCCAAGCTAGGAAACATTCTCTAGAGAAGATGAAGGGTTTGTTTAGTTCTAGAAGCTCGCATAGAGGCTTGGAGATCTTAGAAAAGTCCTTAATGAACCTTCTATAGAAGCCAACATGCCCTAAGAAACTTCTAATGGCTTTGACATTTTGAGGTTCTACCAACTTCTCTATTATTTCAATTTTTGCCCTGTCAACCTCTACACCTGCCCTTGACACTCTATGCCCTAAGACAATCCCTTCATCCACCATGAAATGGCACATTTCCCAATTTAGGACTAGGTTGGTCTCCTCACACCTAGCCAGGACTTGTCCTAGGTTCTCTAGACAGTTTGTAAATGAATCCCCAAAGACTGAGAAATCATCCATGAATATCTCTATCATGGACTCATCCAAATCAGAGAAGATTGCCAACATGCACCTTTGGAAAGTTGCCGGTGCATTGCATAAGCCAAAAGGCATTCTGCGAAAGGCAAAAGTTCCAAAAGGGCAAGTGAAGGTAGTCTTCTCTTGGTCCTTAGGGTCTATAGTAATCTGGTTATATCCTGAATAACCGTCTAAGAAATAGTAGTAGGCTCTACCAGCTATCCTATCTAGCATTTGGTCAATGAATGGTAGAGGAAAATGGTCTTTTTTGGTTTCTTTATTTAGTTTCCTATAATCCATGCAAACTCTCCATCCTGTGACAGTCCTAGTTGGAATCAGTTCATTGTTCTCATTGACTACCACAGTCATCCCCCCCTTCTTATGTACACATTGTATAGGGCTCACCCACTGACTACTAGCTATGGGGAAGATCACACCAGCATCTAACCATTTTATTATTTCCTTTTTAACTACCACTTTCATAGAGGGGTTCAGCCTACGTTGGTGATCTACTCTAGGTGTATTCTCTTCCTCTAATATAATCTTATGCATACAATAAGAAGGGCTAATGCCTCTAATGTCAGCAATAGTCCATGCAATAGCCTTCCTATGTTGCTTAAGTAGTAATATCAGTTCAACCTCATGCTTTTCACTTAATTTAGAAGAAATAATCACAGGCAAAGTATCATTACTTCCTAGATATGCATACTTGAGGTGAGTGGGGAGAGGTTTAAATTCTAAGACAGGTGGATGCTCAATGGATGGTTTTAATGGATTCACAGATTATTCAGTTAAGTCAATATTCATACAAACATGCTGAGGGTTATTTACAGATATGTCCATTATCTCAGCTATGTTTAAGTCAGTTAATTCTAATCCTATATATTCATGAGCATGCTTAGTCAACAATTCATGCTCCAATTGTTCTTCCATTAATGAATCTACAATGTCCATGCTCGCACAAGATTCATAGTCAGAGGGGTACCTTAAGGCTTTATACACACTAAATTTCACCTCTTCATCATGAACCCTCATAGTGAGCTCACCTTTTTGGACATCTATCAGTGCCCTACCTGTGGCTAGAAATGGTCTACCTAACAGGATGGGGACCTCCTTGTCTGCTTCATAATCCAGGATAATGAAATCTGCAAGGAAAATAAATTTGTCAACCTTTACAAGAATATCCTCAATCTTACCTTCAGGGTATGCTATGGATCTGTCTGCTAGTTGTAAAGTGACAGTGGTTGGACGTGCTTCTCCTATTCCTAGCTGGCGGAATAGTGATAGGGGCATGAGGTTTATGCTGGCTCCTAGATCACAAAGAGCTCTGCCCACGTGCTTGCCTCCTAGCTCTACTGGTAAGGTGAAGGAACCAGGATCCTTCTCCTTCTTGGGTAGCTTGTTCTGGAGTATGGCACTGCACTCCTCAGTGAGATTGACTGTTTCAAACTCACCAATTATTTTTTTGTTAGTTATAATATCCTTCAAAAACTTTACATAAGAAGGCATAGACTGTAAAACCTCTACAAAAGGAATGTTAACATGCACTTGCTTAAGAATTTCTAGAAATTTATTAAAGTGCACTTCCTGTTCTTGTTTTTTCTTTAGCCTTCTAGGAAATGGAGGTGGTGGCACATATGCAGGCACTTCAGGTCGCCTTAAGATAGGTGGAGGCCTTGGAATTTCTTCTATCTCTTCTATGATTGGCTCCAGCCTTGATCCTGATGTGCTTGTTGGTGGTGGACCTTGGTTTGGCAGAGACTCCAGTGGAGCACTAGACTCAGTGTTCTCTACTCTCTTTGGTGTGTCCTTGGTGTTGCTTACCAATGGTCTACCACTTCTAAGTTCAATTGCTTGAACTTGCTCTTTACCATCTCTCCTTGGTACTTTAGTGTCAGCAGGTAGTCTACCTTGGGGCCTACTTTTGATTTCATTGGCTAGTTGCCCTATTTGGTTCTCTAGGCTCCTAAGAGTGGCTTGCTGACTCTGTAGAGTGGCATCATTCTTGGCTATATATTCCTTGAGTAAGTTTTCTACAGAAGATCCTACAGGTAGGTTGTATGGTTTTTGATACATGGATTGGTTATGTTGGGGAGTGAAACCAGGTGTTCCACTCGGTCTTGGTTGGTTAGGATTTTGGTTAGCATTCTGTTGGCCACCCCATGATAGGTTTGGGTGGTTCCTCCAACCAGGGTTGTAAGTATTAGAGTAGGGATTGTTCCTAGGCTGCTGCTGGCTTCCAACATAGCAGACCGAGGCTGGATTCCCAGGGCAGTATTCATACGGGTGCCCTTCCCCACAGAATCCACAGATAAGTGTTTCACCTTGACTTTGTTGGGTGCCCATGGACATGGCTGTGGCGGTGTTGACACTTGTTTGGAGATTGGTTTGAGCCATTTGCTTAACTAGGTTGGTCAGGGCATTTATTTGGCTGCTCATTGCACTTAGAGCATCTTTGTCTTGAGCTCTAGTTGGCTCAACTGGATCATCTGACCACCTACAGTGAGATGCTGAGATCTTCTCCAAGATCTCATAGGCTTCGTTGTAACTCTTGGACAACATGGAACCTCCAGCAGATGAATTTAAGACTTGTCTAGTGTTGGGGTTGCATCCTTTGAAAAAGACCTCTATTTGGATACACCATGGGATGCCATGGTGTGGACATTTAAGAAGAAGATCTTTAAACCTTGTCCAAGCTTCGTGAAGAGACTCAGTGTCAGCTTGTTTGAACTTGATTATGTCATCACGAAAGGTAGAATTCCTATCAGGTGGGAAGTATTTGACTAGGAATTTCTCTGCTAAGTCTGTCCAATTACGGACTGATCCTGAGGGTAATGAGTTTAACCACGTTTTGGCTTTGTCCCTCAAAGAATAAGGAAACAAGTATAGCCTCAAGGCTTCTTGGGAAACTCCAGGGATAATAAAGGTATCACTGACTCCTAAGAAGTTTCTAAGATGGTTGTGGGGGTCCTCATTTTCAACTCCAAAGAATTGTCCCACAGTGGACAACATTTGGAACATCACTGGCTTTAACTCGAATGAGTGGGCAGTGATTTCAGGACGGATTATGCTGGGGTTCAGCTCCCCAGGCATAGGTACTAGGTAAGAGAGTATGGCGCTATCCTTATCATTCGCTATTTCGATGGGATTGCGAGTGACAGGCACCGGATTTGGAACTATTCCATCCATTTCTTCTTGAGACAATTGCGGAGGAATTGCGGTTCCCGCAATTTTTGGAGGTATAGAGGGTTGGTTAAAGAGACGTTTCTTGGCTCTATTTCTAGCCCTAAGTAATCTCTCAGGCTCAGGGTTTAACTCTAGATCACTACTTGAAGGCTCACTCATAAACTAACCCAACTAGTACCTGCAAAAGAAATGAAACAGATAAGCTTCAATAGGTAATAAACTTGGTGTTTCAAACTTAACAAACTTCGTTTTCACTTAAATAAATCCCCGGCAGCGGCGCCAAAAACTTGTTACGTGCTCAATGTGTTAAAATAGATAGGCAATAAGAGAGAGAGAGCACTCAGAACATGCAAACATACATGATCTTATAGCAAGTAGTAAGTATTTTTTCATTCGTTTTCCCACAGAGATTTATTATAAGCTATTCATGAAGTGTAAAGTTAAGAAAGAATGGGTGTATTTGATGGGGTAAAATTGGTTTTAAATTGTCTATCTCCTACTGAATACGAAGAGGGTAGCAACATAAACAAGTGCAAGTCAAAGTTAAACTCAAATGAAAAGAAACGAGATTAATAAACGAAAACAAAAACAGCTAGACAGAATTGTAACTTTAGCAGAATTGCGGAAACAGCAATTCTACCGCAATTTTAATAACAGCGAAAGTGTGTAAAATGGAGAAACAAGGGCTACTAACGATTCCTCTATAGGCTTTTTCATACGGTTCCCAAGCATTGGATTAACTCACTATGCATCAAACTCACTCAATCTCATGTATCTTCTGATTCCATGCATTAGATTCTTTAGTTTACTCATATCCAAGTAAGGTCTTAAGCATCTTGTTAAAGCAGAAAGTTACGGTTTGTACTAGAAAAACGCCTATTCCTAGGTCGTTTTCTGGCTACCTTGAAAGGCTAGCATGAGTGTATGACTCTGAACTCTTACTCCTTCCAGAGGTTAGGAGTTCTTTGGACAAAATGGATGGCCAATCGAAAGTGCCCGTGGGATGAAGCTTACATACAATCAATGCTTCGAGAGCTATCCTACATGCTTGGTTCACGTTTTTTAGCCTATAGTATTGTCATTAGCATGCCCCTATGTGACTTAGTTACTCATGGATATAGGCAGAACAGGAATAAGGGTTAAAACAGACATGCTTAGAAAGAATTTAAAGACAAAACAGTGAGGAAAAACAGTAGATTGAAAAGGCAAGAACTGTGAAATGAAGAATTGTGATTTGATTACTTGTTTGATTGAAAGAACAAAAGAAAGCTTAAAGTGGATAACACAAAGACAGAATACCACGAAATGCAATAAACTAGCTACTAGAACAGAAACAACAACTAAACAATGCTGGAAAGTAGAAATGAAAGACAGAAAGCATGTAAATGAGCTTGGACGCCTCGTCGCAACCGCCTCGGCTGAAGGATGAAAAAGATCAGCTTTGCTTGGATGAATCCAATCGGGAGAGAAGATGAATCTCCTCTCCTTCATATCAGATTATCGATTCCAACAGCTGAGCTTCGCAAACCAACAGACGGCAAAGAAAAACAGGAGAAAAGATGGAGCTGCGAGAAGACTTCTATGCTTTCGGATGATGATTGAACCCTCGACTTTGACCTCCTTTTATAGCAATCTGCAGGTACGTTTGGGCCAAGGAGAACCATCAATCTTCAACGTCGTACTTCAAAATGAATGGAGGAGAAAGAACGAATCCCTGAAATAACGGAAATTAACAGAAAAAGATCAGTCAACTTACGGTTTTCACTTGAAACATTGCGGTTTCAGCAATGTTTCCGCAATGCTGTCGCAATTTAGTTTTTTCATTCTTTTACTTCGGTTTTCAATCATTTTCTTTCCTTTTGCACACAAGTCCTAATTTAGCTACCTTCTTTTAATTCTCACAAATAAGCATAGGTTTAAGGTAAATCCTATCAAAAACACCTAAGAGTGTGCATCTTTCTAAGCTAAATAAGCCCTAAATAAGTCACTTTCGGAGACATAACAGCTGCTAACACTTATCTTTTACTCTCTACCTGACTACTTGCTGACTTTCTTAAGCTTACTATCCGTGACATGGCTGTCCTGTGACACTCTTCTAAGTTCAACTAACTCCACATGCTGCTTATTCTGGTTTCTCTTGCCTTTTAAAACCTATTGCCTTTTATAAACTTCCTAACAACTGGTTTATCTGCTTAAGTCATTTGGTTCATTGTGCAGCTATCCCTAAGTCTTCAAATTATCCCTAGTTTTAACCCAGACTCAGTACATGCTTCTAAAGTATTTCTTTTAACCTACCTAGGATTCCTTAGAGTCATGCCAGTCTTAGTACACACGAGTAACAGTAGTACATTTCATAGAACAACCTAAACCCTAGCATCACTACATTGGATATACACTCATCTCCCCTAACATACCTTCAAGCTACAGCCCTGTGCTTAGCAAACTAAGGATCAGAGTTCATTCATTCAGGACACCTAAGCACTTAGGCTATAACTTGTAGGCATACATTCTTCTTCCTTGGTTTTTCCTTTTTCTTTTCTTTTTCTTGTAGAGTCTCTCCTTATGGTTTGCCTTTTGATGCAGTGCCACTTGTGGGTTACACAAATGACCCTGATTACTCAGCATCCTCAAGAGAGACACTACTCTTTATTCTTTCATTTTTTTTGTCTTTTCATTTTTTTCAAAGAAGAAGAATGCTTATGTTTAAAAGAGGGAGAGAGGAATGTTCCTAGGCCTAGAGGCTGCCTCCCCCAAACTTAAGTTCTCATTGTCCCCAATGAGAGTCTGAGGTGGCACACCCCCAAACTTGTCCTAGAAGTATCTAGTTTAAGGCAAAACAAGCAGAACTCAAAACTCCTAGGCATAGAACGGCCTTCTTAAAGCAGATAACTCAGAGGCAGAATATTTGTAAAAACAACATGTTAAGGGCTGACAGAGGTGCATGCTTAGCAATAAATGAAGCTAAATTTAAACGAACAAAGCTGTACTATGACACTCATCCAGCATGTTCAACAGATAGACTACATACTGAAGTCAGGAAAGCAGCAAAATATCGAAATTTAAACAGAGCTAGCCCATCCAAAAAGACATCTAACAGCATGCACAAACTAACAAAAATTGCGGACACCGCAAGGAATTCGCAATAAACCTACAGAGCAAATTTAGGTGTGATCAAAACTCCTAGCATGCTATATTCAGATATCAACAACTACACAAAACAACAAAACTAACTAAGCTAACTACTCAGATACCATCAAACAAAACCAAACTATTCTAAACAAACAATTTAACAATTAACAACAGATCATAATGGATTAACAATAAGGGTAACAGTTCACAGAAAAAATAGGTTTTGTTTTCAAGAGGGATCAAAAATACTCCCTCGAATGCCGTCAAGCTGGCATTCAATCATCCTTGTCCTCGTCTCTCCTCTCCTTTGGAGGCCCCCAAGGCTTCAGCAGACCAGCAGGGAAGGTGGGGAATAAGCACCCCAGCTGCTCAGCCACCTCCTGATCCCTTGCTTGCGCATACTCAGCCCATTCAGCAATCTTGTGCTGCAAGTCCATCAGGCAGGCCATGGACAGTGACTGTGCAGCAGTCAGGCCGTCCATCTCAAATTCCATATTGCCCCGTCTTCTCATCCTCAAGATCGTGGGCAGCTCCAGATGGCCAGTGTAAGCCAACTGCCTCTCGTCCTTCTCCATAGGCACACCTGCACGTAAACAGAGTTTAGTAATAGTATTAGGAAAGAAGAGTTGGCCCTTACCTTTCCTTGAGCAGTCAATGATGGAGGCGACAATGACTTCACCAACATCAATGGTGAGTCCCCGCATGATGGCATAGAGCAGCAACGATCGCCCCTGGTTGATAGTCCTTTCGTGCGTCACGGGGGAGATGCGTCTGCGGACAAGGGAGAACCAGACTGCTGCCTTGTCTCCAAGGGTTGCACTCATTAGGGTGTGCTTCCCATTCCTTGAGACTGCCCAGGCTGCCTCAGGTTTGCCGATTGTGTGCAAGGCCTCTTCTAGGACCGCCTCAGATGGCGAGTCGACGATCTTGGCATACTCCGAATGTGTATGCCCCTTGAGAGCATAGGCCTCATTGATGGCGTTGGCAGAGAAGTCGATTTCTATCCCCCTAACTGTTTATAGACACGCTTCAGTGTGTGTGAGATTGGCGTAGAAATCGTACACCATATCAGGATATGCTGGAATTGGAGGCCTGCAGAGTTCCTCCCAGCCATGGTTGATGATCCCTGCGCGCAAAAATTGCGGCAGGTCCGCCAATGCATCAAGAAATCCTCGCTCGTGGAGGAGTTCTTTCTTCATCAATTCGAGGCCCTTGGCCTCTGCTTCCTGGGAGACATACTTCGCAACTCGAGGTTCGTCTTCTGGATACATCTTCCTTTTCCCCTTCTCTTTTGCTTTGGCCGACTCAGAGGCCTCAATCTTCATTTTCTTTAAAGAAGGTTCAGCTCCAACCTTCTTCTTCTTCGCTCGTTTGGAAGACTTTGGCCGCTTCCCTTGACAATCACTGGGGCCTTCTTCTTGAGCCCTGCCTTGGTGGTTATCTGCTGGAGACAATCCCCCAGTGTCTCGTCCATGGAGTCCTTGCTTCCCCCCTTCACAGGGCTGTCAAGACTGACATCCCTTAAGGGGGAAAACACCTCTTCTTCCTCCGCCGGCTCGTTTCTTGGCACCGAATCTTGGTGCTCTTCAGGAGGAGCTTCAGGCTCCGGCGTCTGTGGAGAAGGTTCGGGGCTCTGCCTGGCCGTCTCAAATGATGGGCGGCCACTCCCTCGGCTCTCCTCGCTGGGAGTCTTTTTCTCCCTGATCGGTGAATCATCCATCGCGATTCTCCACTTCCTTTTCTTGGGTGTTCCAACCGGATCAGAGGGACCAGCAGGTACCTCAGTCGCCACCTTCCATTTCTTTCTTCGACAGGTAGGTTCGGAGGCCGTGAGGGTTGCGCAGTATCGGCGTCTGCTAAGGAAAGCAGCGCCTCTCTCACAGCTTCTTCTGCGTCAGGCGACGCTTTCTTGGGCGTGGATCGATCTGCTCGTGTTGACACCATTGCTGTTTCTTTGAGGTCTGAGTGTGGGAATGCAGAGGAAGGAGAAGGCTGAGTGTTTGAAGTTCCAACGGTTTGAGAAAACGTAGAGGGCAGGGATCCCCCAACGACGGCTATTTGTACTCAAGTACTCTCCAACGGCTATTTTCTGTTGCGTACTCCGCAAATCCTCCGCAATTAATCCGCATAGCCGTTAGGATTTTCTTGATTTAAGTTGCAAGATTTAGCAACCAAATCTCTGAATTTGCCAGATCTTCTTCGTGGATCTTCTCCCCTCGATTCATCTCCCTCATTGCTTCTTAAAGATCTCTCATTAATATCCTTTTAATAAAAACAAAAATCCGTAATTAAAACCAAAAATAAACAAACAAAACACAATCAAAAAAATACTTAAAGAAAAATCTAAGGCATAGCCTTCTGACGGATGAGCACAGTGGTCACTCATCCTCTTTCGAATTGCTCTTTAGGCTTCAGCTAGCAGGAAGGCCGAGAGTGTCTGTACATCTCCTTCCTCATAGTAATGCTTCAACCTCGCACCATTTACCATGAATGGTTGTCCTTGGTGTAGGTTCTGAATCTCAATAGCACCATGAACAAAAATGTTAGTAATCACAAAAGGACCTGACCATTTAAGACTTAAGTTTGCCTGGAAATAACCTTATCCGTGAGTGAATAATAAGACATGCTGCCCCTTTTTAAAGTCCTTAAACCTGAGTCTACTATCATGCCAAATCTTAGTTTTTTCTTTATACATTTTAGCATTTTTGTAGGACATATGTCTTAGTTCATCTAACTCATGTAATTGCAGAGACCGCAAAGTTCCAGCATCGGTCACGCAATAATTCAGCTCTTTTAAGGCCCAAAAGGCTTTGATATCTAATTCGAAGGGTAAGTGACATGCTTTTCCATATACTAGCCTATAAGGAGACATACCTAAGGGTGTTTTATATGCAGTCCTATACGCCCAAAGTGCATCGTCTAACTTAAAAGACCAGTCATTTCTATTAGGTTTAACCACTTTTTCAAGTATGTTCTTGATCTCCCTATTGGATATTTCAGCTTGTCCATTTGAGTGTGGGTGATAAGGGGTTGCTACTCTATGTCTAACATTGTATTTAGCTAGTACCTTTTCCATAGCTTTATTTATAAAGTGGGTTCCCTCATCACTTATTATTGCACGTGGTGTACCAAATCTTGTAAAAATATGCCTATTTAGAAACTTAATGACTGTCTTGGCATCGTTCGAGGGACATGCAATGGCTTCTACCCATTTAGATACGTAATCTACAGCTACTAATATATAGAGATTACCTGCAGATGGAGGGAATGGTCCATGAAGTCAATGCCCCATACATCGAAGAGTTCTAACTCTAGGATATAGGTGAGAGGCATCTCATCCTTCCTATTGGGGTTACCTGTCCGCTGACACTCATTGCAGCTGTGTGCATGGTCGTGGGCATCCTTGAAGATCGTGGGCCAATAGTAGCCACTTTGGAACACCTTTGCAGCCGTCCTTTGGCCACCAAAATGTCCACCGTAAGGAGATGTATGACAGTGCTGTAACACTGACGTTGCCTCAGCAGCTGATACACACTTCCTCAACAAACCATCTGCACAAGTCTTGTAAAGTGTAGGATCGTCCCAGATGAACTTCCTAGCTTCGTGTAGGAACCTCTTCTTTTCTTGCCCCCCTTTGAAAGTTGGTAGTACCTACGAGGCAAGGAAGTTAGCAATATCCGCAAACCAGGGTTCCTCATCGTTATCACAATGTGCCAATACAAAGACATGCTCATCAACAAAGGCATCAGAAATTGCTGGCTCAGCAATGTTTTCGCAATTACTTCGCAATCTAGATAAATGGTCAGCAACTACATTTTCACATCCTTTTTTATCTCTAATGTCTAAGTCAAACTCTTGCAACAATAATACTAATCTAATCAACCTTGGCTTAACATCAGCCTTCCTCATTAGATATTTTAGTGCAGAGTAATCAGTGTACACAATTGTTCTAGTGCCTACAATGTAATTCCTAAACTTTTCACAGGCAAACACTACAGCTAGCATTTCCTTCTCTGTGGTCGTGTAATTACATTGTGCTTCATTTAAAGTCTTACTTGCATAATGTACAGGATGTGTTAGTTTATCTAGTTTTTGTCCTAGCATAACCCCTACTGCATAGTCACTAGCATCACGCATCATTTCAAACGGTAAATCCCAGTTTGGACCTACTATAATTGGTGCTTTGACTAAGGCTTCTTTAAGTGTTGTCCATGCTAGGAAACATTCTTTTGAGAACACAAACGGTTTATTAAGCTCTAGAAGCTCACACAAAGGTTTAGAGATTTTTGAGAAGTTATTTATGAATCTCCTATAGAAACCTGCATGACCTAGGAAACTTCTAATAGCTTTGACATTTTGAGGTTCCACTAGCTTCTCTATGATTTCTATTTTGGCCCTATCGACCACTACTCCTGCTCTAGATACTCTATGTCCTAGGACTATCCCTTCTTCCACCATAAAGTGGCATTTCTCCCAATTTAAGACTAGGTTGGTCTCCTCACACCTAGTTAGGACTTGTCCTAAGATTTCTAAGCAATTATTAAAAGAATCACCAAAGACTGAAAAGTCATCCATAAATATTTCTATCATGGACTCATCTAAGTCAGAGAAAATGGCCAACATGCACCTTTGGAATGTTGCTGGTGCATTGAATAAGCCAAATGGCATTCTGCGAAAAGCAAATGTTCCAAAGGGACATGTAAAAGTTGTTTTCTCCTGGTCCACAGGGTCTATGGTAATTTGATTATATCCAGAATAACCATCTAAAAAGCAGTAATAGGCTCGGCCAGCTATTCTATCTAACATATGATCTATAAACGGTAAAGGAAAGTGATCTTTTTTTGTTTCTTTGTTAAGTTTTTTGTAGTCCATACAGACTCTCCATCCTGTAACAGTTCTAGTTGGAA
Source organism: Herpetospermum pedunculosum (assembly GCA_028017165.1). NCBI lineage: Eukaryota > Viridiplantae > Streptophyta > Magnoliopsida > Cucurbitales > Cucurbitaceae > Herpetospermum > Herpetospermum pedunculosum. Next base: position 19,164,494 of record CM051527.1, on the reverse strand, counting down.
TTAGTTCGTTATTCTCATTAACTATTACAGTCATTCCACCTTTCTTAGGCACACATTGGATCAGACTCACCCATTGACTATTGGCTATGGGAAAAATTACACTTGCATCTAACCATTTGATAATTTCTTTCTTTACTACCTCCTTCATGGAGAGGTTCAACCTACGTTGGTGATCTACCCTAGGTGTATGTTCCTCTTCCAACAATATTTTATGCATGCAATAGGAAGGACTAATACCTCTTATATCAGCAATCGTCCATTTAATAGCTTTTTTATGTTGCTTAAGCAGCAATATTAGCGCAATTTCATGTTGTTTACTCAGTTTGGACGAAATAATAACAGGTAAAGTATCTTCCTCTCCTAGATATGCGTACTTAAGATGATCAGGCAATGGTTTTAATTCTAATAGAGGTGGATGTTCAATTGATGGTTTCAAAGGATTGGAGGTTCTCTCAGACAATTTATTAGTCATACAAACATGCTGAGGGTTGTCCACAGGTATATCCATCAATTCAGAAATGTTTAAGTCATCTACATCTACTTGTACATAGTTAGTGGCATGCTTAATTAACAGTTCATGCTCAAGTTGTTCTTCTATAAGGGAATCTACTACATCTACTACATCAACATTTGCACACGATCCAGAATCAGAGGGATACCTTAGATCTTTAAATACACTGAATTTAACCTCCTCATCATGAACCCTCATGGTGAGCTCACCTTTCTGGACATCGATTAAAGCCCTACCTGTGGCTAGAAATGGTCTGCCCAATAAGATTGGTACCTACTTGTCTGCCTCATAATCCAGAATGATGAAGTCTGCAAGAAAGATGAATTTGTCAACCTTGACAAGTATTTCCTCAATTTTACCCTCAGGGTATGCTATGGATCTGTTTGCAAGCTGCAAGATGACAGTAGTAGGTCGCGCTTCTCCTATTCTAAACTGATGAAATAGGGACAAGGACATGACATTGATGTTGGCTCTCAGATCACACAGAGCTCTGCCCACGTGCTTGCCTCCCAACTCGACTGGTAAGGTGAAGGAACCAGGATCCTTCTCCTTCTTTGGAAGTTTGTTCTGGAGTATAGCACTGCACTCCTCAGTGAGATTCACTGTTTCAAATTCACCAATAATTTTCTTGTTAGTAATTATATCTTTCAAGAATTTAACATAAGAAGGCATAGATTGCAAAACATCCACAAATGGGATATTAACATGCACTTGTTTTAAAATTTCTAAAAACTTATTAAAGTGCACTTCCTATTCTTGTTTTTTCTTCAGCCTTCTAGGGAATGGAGGTGGTGGCACATATGTAGGCAATTCAGTTCGCCTAATGATAGGTGGAGGCCTTGGGATTTCTTCTGGTTCCTCAATAATAGGTTCCAGCATCTCCCTTTTTGTGCTTGGTGGTGATTGATCACGGTTTGGCAGAGAATCCAGTGGACACTAGACTCTTCATTCTCTACTCGCTTTGGGGCTTCTCTGTTGTTGATCACCAACGGTCGTCCACTACGAAGTTCAATGGCTTGAACTTGTTCTTTTCCTTCCCTTCTTGGCACTTCAGTGTCTGCAGGCAATCTACCTTGGGGCCTATTTTTCAGTTCGTTGGCTAACTGCCCTATTTGGTTCTCTAAGCTCCTCAGGGTTGCTTGCTGACTTTGCAGGGTTGCATCATTTTTTGCAATGTACTCTTTAAGCAAATTCTCTACTGATGATCCTATGGGTTGGTTATATGGGTTTTGGTACATAGATTGGTTATTTTGTTGAGTGAAACCAGGTGTTCCACTCAGTCTTGGTTGGTTTTATGCTTGGTTAGTATATTGTTGTCCACCCCAAGAGAGATTTGGGTGGTTCCTCCAACCAGGATTATAGGTGTTAGAATAGGGGTTGTTCCTAGGCTGTTGTTGACTTCCAACATAGCAGACCGAGGCTGGATTCCCAGGGCAGAAATCATACAAGTGCCCTTCCCCACAGAATCCACAGATTAGTGTCTCACCTTGACTAGTTGATGCGCCCATTGAAACGGCTGCTGCGGTGTTGACACTTGGTTGGAGATTAGCTATAGCCATTTGTTTTACTAGATTGGTAAGGGCATTGATTTGGCTACTCATTGCACTAAGGGCATCCTTGTCTTGAGCTCTCCTAGGCTCTACAGGATCGTCTGACCATCTACAATGGGAAGTTGAGATTTTCTTCAAAATCTCATAGGCTTCATTGTAGCTCTTTTAAAGCATGGAACCACCAGCTGACGAGTTCAACACTTGCCTTGTGCTGGGGTTGCATCCTTTAAAGAACACTTCTATTTGGATACACCATGGAATGCCATGGTGTGGACATTTCAGCAAAAGGTCCTTGAACCTTGTCCAAGCTTCGTGTAATGACTCGTTTTCGGCTTGTTTGAACTTGATAATATCATCACGGAAGTTGGAATTCCTATCAGGTGGGAAGTATTTAACTAGGAATTTTTCAGCTAGATCTGTCCAATTTATAATCGATCCAAAGGGAAGGGAATTTAACCACGTTTTGGCCTTATCTCTTAATGAGTAGGGAAAGAGGTAAAGTCTTAAGGCTTATTGGGAAACTCCAGGGATGATGAAGGTATCACTTACCCCTAGGAAGTTTCTCAAATTGTTGTGGGGATCTTCATTTTCCACTCCAAAGAATTGTCCCACGGTGGACAGCATTTGGAACATAACTGGTTTTAACTCAAATGAGAGAGTTGTAATCTCAGGGCGTATAATGCTCGGATTAAGCTCCTCAGGCATAAGAACTAAGTATGAAAGGATGGCACTATCCTTATCATTCGCAATTTCGATGGGGTTGCGAATGGTAGGTGCTTGGTTTGGGGCTGCTCTATCCATTTCGGTTTGTAGGAATTGCGATGACTCTGTGGAGTCAGCAATGTTTTGAGTTACAGGTGGCTGTTTAAAAAGGCGTTTCTTAGCTTTGTTTCTGGCCCTAAGAAGTCTTTCAGGCTCATGATTGAACTCTAGGTTGCTATTTGAATGCTCATTCATAAACTAGCTTAATGGTACCTGTAAAAGAAATGAAAGAAGATTAGCTCCAATAGATATTAATGTTCTTTTTTTTTTCTAAAATAACAAACTTCGTGTTTACTAAACAAAATCCCCGGCAGCGGCGCCAAAAACTTGTTGCGTGCTCAGTGTATAAATAAAAATGCGATGCGAGAGCACTGAGAACATGCAAGCATACGTGGTCTTGTAGCAAGTAATAAGTATTTTTTCATTCCATTTCCCACAGAGATTTATTCTTAGTTACTAACGAAGTGAGATGCTAAATTAGAAAGGGTGGCTTAAATGGGGTGAATTGAAGATTAATGTGCCTAACTAATGAAGAATATACGAGATATGCAAGCATAAACGAGAGCAAGTAAAGAGATGAACTTGAATGTAGAAGAAAAGAATTGCGGAGAAAGCAATTATCTAGCAATTAAATCGCAAAAGTGAAATACTAGAAAAATGGCTAAGGCAAAAACAGAACTATAGAATTGCGCAGACAACAATTATCTAGCAATTAAATTAGCAACGTTTTAAGGGTGAGATGGGGAAACAAGGTCAACTAACGACTCCTCTATAGGCTTTTTTATACGATTATTCAGTAGTAGCTCAGCTTATCATGCATCAATTTAACTCATTCTCATGCATCTCTCGATTACATGCATTAGATCCTTTAGTTCACTCATATCCAAGTAAGGCTTAAGCATCTATTTATATAAGCAAGTTAATGAATTGTGCTAGGAAAACGTCTATTTGTAGGTCGTTTTCTGGCTACAATGAAAGGCTAGCATGAATGGACGACTCTGAACTCTTACTCCTTCCGGAGGTTAGGAGTTCTTTAGACAAAATGGATGGCCAATCGAAATTGTAGACAGAAGTAAATAACAGCAAACAGTAGAGAAAATGGAAGACAAAAAGCAGTAGAAAGCGATGTAAATGTGTGCGTGAACTCCTCGCCGCAAGCGTCTCGGATGAAGGGGAAGGTTAGCGTTTTTTGGGGATGAATCCAATCAGAAGAGAAGAAGGATCTTCTCTTCTTCCTCTCGATTTATCGGTGCCAAAAGCTGATTCCTTCACTCCAACAAATGGGATAGAAAATGGAGAGAAACTGCGTTGAGATGGAGAGTTCTACGCTTCCAAGCTTGTTGTTCTCCTTCCCCCTTGACCTCCTTTTATAGCTCTTTGCAGGTACTCTTCAGTCAAGGAGAACCATCCATTCTGAACGACGACCCTCCACGTGGCAGCAGGGGAGAACTTGGGCGGCTGAAAGATCGCAACAAAATGGCGGACGGTTGGAACAACTTAGCATTCGCAGCTTAAACACAGCAGAGACAACAATGTTTCAGCAATTTTCCTGCAATGCACAATTTCAACTCTTTTAACTTCGTTTTTTATTCTTTTTTGTTCCTTTTACAAATAAGTCCTAATTTAGCTTCATTCCTTGATTTCTCATATTTAAGCACGTATTAAACTAAATTCTAACAAAAACGCTTAAGAGTTTACTCAATTCCATGGTAAATAAGTCCCTAATTTATGCACTTTTGGAGACGTAACATATGCATTTATTGTTCTTTCTTAATCCCATGCATGTGTTAGATTTTGCCGATGGACAATCGAGTTTTCTAGCATGTGTTAGAGTTAAAGAATAGCGATGCCTTGCCTCTCCTTTTCGCCTAGTAACAGAGAACAATGAAATAAATCGGAGTATCGAGTTATGCATGACAATTGTTGGGTACTTTAGTGTTGGCGGGTAACCAATTAGCAATAGGAATGCATATTCGAATGTTCGTCGCGGTTAGCTAGTGACTGTTTAGAGTCAAAGTGGGGTTGATCACTCTAACGAGACTTTAAATAATGTTTAATTAGATCTGTCTGATTTAGTTAATTAATATGGAGCCGGTTACAAAAGGGTGTCCCTGGTGACCGACCGTGTGTATGACAAACTGTTAGCCTTAGATTTGAATTAAATGATAAATGATAGAATGTCTAGCGAAATCCCGAAATCCCCCGATCCGAACACTCTTTAATCTCTTTCTCTTTAATTTTTCCGTTAGCAATTTTTTTCTCCCATTGCATGTTAAAACCCCTTCTTTGTCATAAAACTCAATTAATCAATTAAGTCCCATTTCAATCTTTAATTTTAATCTGATCAGTCCTTCTCTGTGGATCGACCATGTTGCCACTAGCTGCAAAGCTAAGGTCAATAGGCTTATAAATTCATTTTGGTCAGGCCTCGATAGCCTGTGAATTAGGCGGATATTCCCAAAATCCATACCACCAAAATTGGCGCCGTTGCCGGGGAAGGCATAAATAGATTGAAATTAAGTTTGATTTTGATTTTGGTTGATTTGTTGTGTGCTGAAAAATTTTCTGTTTGTTTTTGCATGTTTAAATTTTTTGTTATTGTATGACCCGTTCTTCTGAGTTTGGTGGATTACAGTTTATACCTGAGATTGAAAGAGAAGAGCGGAGGTTGAGAAAAGAGTCCCGGGAGGGGCGAAGGTTGTTTGACGAAGAAGGCGTGGATCCCTTCTTGCGTGAGGAGATGGCACAAGGAGAAGTGCCAAGGGCTTTGAAGCAATTGGCAGCGCCAGATCTGAATTTGCAGCCTCTGTGCATTAACTACCCCGTGGTAGCAGGTAATTTCGAGCTGAAATCTGGATTAATTCACCAATTACCTTCCTTCCATGGCAATGCAGGAGAGGATGCAAATAAGCACCTGATGGAGTTCCATTGCGTCTGTTCGGGGATGAAGCCCCCAGGTGTAACGGAGGAGCAGTTGAATCTAAGGGCATTCCCCTTCACACTGAAAGACAAAGCCAAGGACTGACTTTACCTAGCAATTTATTTCTCCCCTTGCATGTTAAAACCCCTTCTTTGTCATAAAACTCAATTAATCAATTAAGTCCCATTTCAATCTTTAATTTCAATCTGATCAGTCCTTCTCTATGGATCGACCCTGTTGCCACTAGCTGCAAAGCTATGGTCAATAGGAATATAAATTCATTTTGGTCAGGCCTCGACAGCCTGTGAATTAGGCGGATATTCCCAAAATCCATACCACCAGTGGACTCCAAAATTCCTATGCATGATAGAGGGCTAAAGGTTGGGACGTATAATTGCCCAAATCGCTAGGTAGCAAGGGCTTAACCATGACTAGGTAATTCAACCCAAAGTGACAGTTGGGGATTTGAATTAGTTAACGTTTTCATGTTAGACTTAGGGCGAGAGAGAAATCGGATTAGTCATAGGAATAAACCGTCACAATGTTCTCGTTACTAGCTTGTAGTCAATTTAGGGGTCGCGACCTTGAATAGATTATTGGCCAAGAACAATTAGAATTGCGCATATCTAATTATATATTTGGGTCATTTGAGTTTGAAATTAGCCAAATGAATTGTGTGCTGAAGCATGATTAGTTAATTAACTCTATCGATGAACCGAACGTCCATAGCAATCATTCCCATTACTCGAATTTAAGTGCAACCATTTAATTTTGCACTTGTCATTTAATTTTCCGTTTAGGAGCTCCCTTCCCCCAAACCAAATCATAATCCCATTACTCGAAGTTAAGCGCAACCCTTTTTACACACTTTTTAGAATTAGCAAATTAGACTTAGTTGAATTAAATTTCATAATTCCCTCTGGATCGACCCCGTTACCACTAAGCTAGAAATAGCTCGGTGTATTCGGGTTTTATAAATATTATTTTGGCAAGCCTCGATAGCTTGAAGTTGGAGCACCCCATTAAGTGCCTCTACCAAAATTGGCGCTGTTGCCGGGGAATTAGATTTAATTTGATTTGATTGAGTTTGATTTGTTTGTTTTAAAAAAATTTCTTTACTTTTTTTTTGTACAGTTTAATTCTTTTGTATTATTTTACCCGTTTTTGTTTGAGTTTTTTTTAGCCCAGTCATTCTTTGAAAATTCAAAAGAAGCGCTGAAATGGAGGTCGGGGGTAATTGTGAGCAACAAAGAACCTTGAGGGAGCTTGCATCATCTGAGCTAGGCCGAAACTCATCTAGTATATTGTATCCGGTAGCTTCAGGTAATTTTGTACTTAAAGCTGGTCTGGTTAACTTATTACCTTCTTTTTGTGGTAATACAGATGATGATCCCATCAGACACCTCAAGGCATTTCAGATGGTGTGTTCGTCATTTAGAACCAACGGCATCACTGAAGATCAAATCCATCTCAGGGCATTTCCTTTCACCTTGAAGGAGAAGGGGAGAGATTGGATGTATTACCTACCGACTGGGTCCATCACGAGTTGGAGTGAGCTAAATAGGGCGTTTCTAGAGAAGTATTTTCCTGCTTCCAAGGTCGTCGCCCTCAGAAGGGATATACACAAGATTGAGAAAGGAAAGGAGGAAACCATCCTTGAGTTGGAGTGAGCTAAATGTCTCAGATGACTTGCAAGATCAACAAGATGGAAGAGCAAACTGAGAACTTGAGTGCCATCACTCTGAGAATTGGGAAGCAGCTTCCCACTAGTACCCCACCGGTGGAAGTCGATCATGGCCACATCGAGCCACAGACAGAAAATCTCAAACCACGGTGGAAAGGGGTAAATTTCGATCCTACATGTACTAGAGTTTATGTGCCTAAGGCTTCTTTTCCTAGCAGGTTAGCAAGACCGCCTAAGGAGAACTACGAGGAGGAGTTCCTAGACACATTCAGGAAGGTAGAGATCAATATCCCTCTATTGGATGCCCTAAAGGAAATTCCAAGGTACGCCAAATTCCTAACAAGACTATGCACCAACCAGAGGAAGACAAAGGAGAGTGAACGCGTCGTGGTAAGTAAGAACGTCTCAGCTTTGATCACAAAGAGCTTACCGGTTAAATGCGACGATCCAAGTATGTTCTCTCTCCCTTGTAAGATAGGAGGCATGCATATTAGAAGAGAAATGCTGGATTTAGGAGCCTCCATTAGTGTTATGCCTTATTCCATTTATCAGAAACTGAAATTAAAAGAAATGAAGAAAACAGGAATAATTATTCAATTTGCTGATAGACCTTCTGTGCTTCCTTTAGGAATAGTTGAAGATGTGTTAGTGCAAGTTGATAACTCCATTTTGGAGCTATTATTCATTCCCTAATTCAAGCTAAATTCCGCATTTAATTGTTTATTTTATCTCGTTTATAGGAGATTTGCGGTGAAGAGCTCATGCGTCCATTGGACTCATTTCGGAGCTAAGAGCGGTGTTTTAACGCCTCAGGAGTGCATCGGAAAAAGGGCAAGTTGTTCCAAGAAGAACCGGACAAAAATTGCCTAGGAGAGGCAATTTTCCAGCATAAACCCGAGAGACAGCGTCGAGACGCTTGCTCAACGCAGCCTGGCGTCGAGACCCTTCCCCGGCGTCGAGATTCTCCGAGGGGCGGGCGCGCAGGAAATTATCGGTCCAGCGTCGAGACGCTCGCCTAGCATCTTGACGCCATCGCGAGGCGCGCACTGAATGTTTAGGTCGCAGCGTCGCGACGCTGTCCTAGCGTCTTGACGCTCCGACAGATTTAAAAAGCTGAAATACGATTTTTCAGCAGCCATCTTCGGACTTCATCTTCTTTCTCTCGGTTTTTCTTCAACTTTTTGCTTTGCTCCGCCATTTGTGGCATAGTTTTGGAGCTTTTATTTGTAATAGGGTTAGAGATGATGGCCATGGCCTCCGTTGGAGCGTTTGTGACGATCCTCTCCATGGTCGGCTAAGGTACTGTGAACGGTTCGGGATGATTTAGGGATTATTTGTTAGGCTTTTACGTTTTGATAATCAATGCTTATGGTTCTGAATAGGTTTATATAATTTATTGCATTTGTTATTCTTGCTTAAACCCATGCATAAATTAGATTTCGCCGACGGACAATCGAGTTTTCTAGCGTATGTTACCGTTATAGAATAGCGATGCCTTGCCTCTCCTTTTCGCCATAGTAACACAGGATAGCAAAATAAATCGGAGTATCGTTGTATGTGTTCTGATTGTTGGGTACTTTAGGGTTGTCGGGTAGCCAATTAGCAATGAGAATGCATATTCGAATGTTCGTCGCGGTTAGCTAGTAACTGTTTAGGGTCAATTTGGGGCTGATCACTCTAATGAGGCTTTAAATAATGTTTAATTAGGACCTTAGTTCTAATTAATTAATATGAAGTCGGTTACACAAGGGTTTCCCAGGTAACCGACCGCGTGCATGTCAATGTATAGCCTTAGATTTCGAATTAAATGATAAATGTAAGAATGCCTAGCAAAAATTCCGACATCCCCCGAATCGATCACTCTTCATTCTCTTTCTCTTTAATTCTTCCGTTAGCGATTAATTTCTGTTGTTGAATGCTTAAATCCCCCCACTTGTTACAGAAAGCAATTGATCAATTAATTTCTATTTCAAATTTTAATTTCAATCACGTCCTTCTCTGTGGATCGACCCTGTTGCTGCTAGCTGCAAAGCTAAGGTTAATAGGCTTATAAATTTTTTTGGCAAGCCTCGAGAGCTTGATATTTAGCGATCATTCAAAAAGATTGTTAGCAAAAATTGGCTCCGTTGCCGGGGAAGGCAAAAATTGATTGAAATTATGTTTGATTTTGATTTTGGTTGATTGATTGTGTGCTAAAAAAAATTTATGTTTGTTTTTGTAAGTTTAAAATTTTGTTTGTGTATGACCCGTTCTTCTGAGATTAGTGGATTACAGTTTATACCTGAAATCGAAAGAGAAGAGCGGCGATTGAGAAGAGAAGCCCGCGAGGGGCAAAGGTTGTTTGAGGAAGAAGGCGAACCCTTCTTTGGTGACGAGATGGCACAAGGGGAAGTGCCAAGGACGTTGAAACAGCTGGCAGCGCCAGATTTGAATTTGCAACCCCTATGCATCAACTACCCCGTGGTAGCAGGTAATTTTGAATTAAAATCCGATTTAATTCACCAATTGCCTTCTTTCCATGGCAATGCAGGCGAGGATGCGAACAAGCATTTGATGGAGTTTCATTGCGTCTGTGCGGGGATGAAGCCCGCAGGAGTGACGGAAGAGCAATTGAATTTAAGGGCATTCCCCTTCACGCTCAAGGATAAAGCCAAGGACTGGCTTTATCATCTGCCTTCTAGCTCGATTACGACGTGGCAGGACATGAAGAGGGTCTTCTTAGAGAAATATTTCCCTGCGTCCCTTGCCACAACGCTGAGAAAGAGAATTTATGCTATCACTCAGGACGTCGGTGAGTCCCTGCATGAGTATTGGGAACGCTTCGGGCGCCTGTGCGCGAGTTTTCCGCATCATTAGATAGCGGTCCAGCTTGTAATTCAATATTTCTATGAGGGTATGACACCTCATGATCGACAGATGATCGACGCAGCGAGTGGTGGGGCTCTGATTCACAAGACCCCAGTTGAGGCCAAGCAGTTAATTGCAAACATGGCGGCCAACTCGCAGCAGTTCGGTATTCGTGGGCAGGGGCAAGTTCACAGCGTGACCCAGAGTCATGAGATGACTGAAATGAGGGCCCAGGTGGCCGAGATTGGGAATTTACTAAAGAAATGAGGGCCCAGGTGGCCGCGAGGAGGAAGAAGTGAACGCAATCGGAGGATATGCTTCCAACCCCAGGAAGTATGATCCTTATTCGAGCACATACAACTCCGGTTGGCGTGACCACCCCAATTTGAGCTATGGGAATAGGGAAGGACAACAACGCTTCCAAGGCCAATCCTATGATAGGCCTAGCAATTCATCCCAAGCTCAAGACTCGAGCTCCTCCAGCTCATTGGAAGAGATGGTCAGAACCATCGTCACGACGACAAGCCAGTTTCAGAAAGAAGCTCGAGAAGAGCTAAACTCACGCAATGCCGAGCTGCAAAATTTGAACAAGCAACTGACGCAAATGGCGGTGTCGATAAGCAGAATAGAGAGCAAGAGCTCTGGGAAGCTTCCTTCCCAAACCACTGTGAACTCATGTGAGAACATGAGCTCGATCCAGCTAAGGAGTGGGAAATCAGTTCCCTCCAGAGCCGTGAAGGAAGCAGAGGACAGCTTGAAGGAGTCCTCCCCAGTTGTTCTTGATGAGCTGAATGATGAGAAAGAATAAAGGAATGTGCAAGGAAATGTTCCTAAAGGACCCTTCCCCAGTAGGCTTGCGAAGCCTACCTTGGTCACCGAAGACGAGGAGGTCCTGAAAACCTTCCAGAAGGTGGTGGTGAACATACCGCTTCTTGAGGCAGTGAGTCAAGTGCCGAAATAGGCAAAGTTCCTCAAGAATTTGTGCACGAGCAAGAGAATGTCGAGAAAGAATGATGAGAAGAAGAAAGAAACTGTCTCTGCAATTTTCCTAGGTACACACCCACTGAAGTGCATCGATCCTGGTATGTTTACTATCCCATGCACTATCGGTACTAAACTTATTGAAAATGCCATGTTAGATCTCGGTGCCTCAATTAATGTCACGTCTTTTGATGTGTTTAAAGAGCTTGAATTGTGCAATTTAATTCAGTCTAATATAGTTGTCCAACTAGCCGATCGATCTTATGTGCATCCGTTAGGGAAAATTGAGGACATTTTAGTCAAAGTGAAGGATTTGTTGTTTCCATGCGATTTCTATGTGCTGAATATGAACAAAAACTCTTCGCATGTTTCCTCTTCTATCTTACTAGGACACCCATTTATGAAGACCGCTGGTAGCGGAATTTTGTGAATATTCCATATGTTTCGGGTTGTCGAGACCCGCCAAATTAAAATTTATAACACTGCCTAAGGCTTCTTCAAAACTTGTAGAAAGCGGTAGTCAGGATCGTACCACAGAGAATTTAATAGCTTAATCTAAATTCAGAATTTTAATTGTTTAATGAGAGAAAATGTTGATGGGGGGTTTTGAGAATTAAGAGAAGAAAACAGAAAATAAAGGAAAGAATTAAATGACAATTTGGAATAACGGGAGAAATATAACTTGAAATGAAAACACTCAATCAAAAGGTTCCGGGTTATTAATTGCAATGTGATTCGGATCATAGACGCTCAAGACTTAGCATGCTTTTAACTAACACCCACGCAAATTACAAATTCCTAAGAAGAAACTAGCAATCCCAAGTAGTTTATGAAGAGTTGACAGCTCTTCATTAAGCTTCGATGTTAATTTAATTGGGGGCGATAGCTCTCCCAAATAGAGTTAACTACGAGCGACGGGTAACCATGCGACGAGTACGTTACTGAGATCTCTAATAACGGGCTCGATTTACTCTTCATCTAGGGTCTAACGGGTAGCTAAATTAAATCCTGCAGCACCAATTTAAATACACTTAGACTGCTGTCACTCAACCCATAAGAGGCAAACGGATAATGGGTTTTTAACCAACCCAACAATCAATAAACTAAATGGGAGTCAAACCAAGAAGAAATTGATGCTGGAAATTAAAGCTTAGATTAGAGAAGAGTTGAATGCTAAACATGCTAAACATATACAAACAATCCAAGTCTCACCCAATCACATTTACAACATATAACCCATCTCCTAAAGATCAAGTACTTACCACTTAGCTAGACATGAAGGAGAATGGAGTGAAGAAATCCAAGATTAAGCTCACCCACTCCATTAATGGAGGTTACTGATGGAGCGACATGCGCAGCGGAAAGCGATTTCAGACCGATGATACTCTAATTTCATCAATTTAACAATTAGAAAACATGCTCGAAAAGTGAAAATAAGAAATTTAGAATACATACCCTTGTAGTTCCAATTTCTTCAAGATCCGCCAGTCGTTCCTCGTCTCGAACTCTTCCGGCTTCTTCTCACGAACTCCCCGAGGACCACCCCAGGTAGTCCCGCTATCCTCGGCGCCGCGCAACGGAGCTGTGGGACTCCGATTAGAAGAGAAACGAAAAAGAAAAAAGAAAAGGAAGAAGATGGTGCAAAGGAGCAGAGAAGAACAAAACCATGAAAAACTTCAAAGTTGAAGTTTCTTTTTTTTTTTTGTTCCCTGTAAAACGAATACCCATCCACACCCTTTTCAAGCAAACCATAAGTATATATATATATATATATATATAAATCTTGATATATATATGTGTCTTGTTGCATGCAAGACACATATATATATATTTAATTATTATTATTATTAAAAATAATAATAATTTTATTTATTAAACTTTTTACTAAATAAAATATATATATATAATTATTAATTAAACTTTTTAATTAATAATTATTATGTAATTCAATATCAAATATTAATTAAATAATATGATTAAACTCGGTTTTCAGAAAACCGACCTTTTTACACATGAATCCTATTCATGTTTTAGGCCATTCTCATATTTAAATCATTTTTAAATATGTCCATCATTCTTCCACAAACCCAATTTGAACAATTCAAATTCTTTTTCTTTTTAATTTCTCTTATACTGTTGCAAGACGTTATCCGAGCTAGCCAGGAGAACCTAAAGGACCTACAGATCATGAGCTCCAACGATACGAGATTATCCGGTCAAACCTCTTTTAACCGAACTAATCAACATTCGTTAACCCCCGGAGACTCCACTATAGTCCGAGGGTTGCACTCTCCTCACTGTAGATATATTATATCCTCTTGATATAACCGTCATGGGTAAGTCGATCCTTCACAGGTGTCCGTTATCACAGCTAGGTCTTTTAAACCGTTTAACCTCTGTGATACCTCTTGATCCTTAAATACCACTGACACCTTTAATGAACATTTGATCTGTGATCCAATCATCAGATCAGAATCCTCTTAACACGGAAGAGGATGAGGCCTCATGTTCAAGCCCCGGAGTCAGCTATTAAGGGAACACCTATCTACTAAACCTTAAAGAGGGTAGGAGTGAATTCCATCTTGCTAGACTATGTCCCCAGCTACCTATTCGAGTTTATCCCCAAGTTGGTAGGCTTATTGAGCGGGCGACCTGCCACTCTCACCCATACAAGTCTAAGGATACTCTCGAATAAGCAGGAGTTCATAGTAAGCTCAGGATTAAGAACGAGTTACCTTAGGTCATCAAAAATGATAAAGTCGGTCTCACCAGTAAACGGTGTTATAAAGAGAAAACGACTTTATCGTGGTTCTGTCTAATGCAAACTCTTTGCATAGGACGCCCCCGCTCGCACATCTCCATGTGAAACGATTCGGATCACATCGTTTTGTACAATACAAAGCGAGCCGCATCCAATATTGTTACCAGAATAAGGTACCCGGCCTTATCCGTATACTATAGACCGTTTTGACTGACTACTTGAGCTTGACCCACAATCATGTCATACATGAAGCTCAAGTACTCATATTCAGCCAAGGGTGTTGTTATTGGTACAGGTTAATGCAAACATGTTTCACTATATTCAATAAACACCTTTACTGAATAAACCTCAATAACTCTTTATTGCGTTAATAGACATATTACATTTACAAAGTTTACAAACCACGAGTGTTAGGACATAAAACCCAACAGTTACAAGGTTCAAAAGAGGGAAAAATGCTGAAGAAATCGAGAAGGGGGCGGAGAGAATGACCTAAAATCAGAAAAACGGACTTAAATACCCATTTCTGCGTCAGACTAGCGCCTAGGCGCCATAAGTCACCGCCTAGGCGATGAGCTCTCTGGAAAATTTACAAAATCGAGAATTTCTTGACTTTTAAGGACGGGCAGTTTTGACCTTTAATGACGGGCATTCTGAGTCAAGGCTAGGAAGCGCGGTTGGGGCGAGGCGAGACGAGGCGAGCGGCGCACGCGCGGACTTTCGATGACGGGCGCTCGGCTGTGCGGAGCGCGCGCGGGGCGCGCGGGCGATGGCGCGGGACTTACGATGACGGGCGCTCGGCGCGGGCGCGCAGGCATGGGGCGTCTGGGCGATGCGGTCTGGGCTGCTGCCTCCGTTGGGCGCCTGGGCGCTGCCCTCTCCGTTTGGCCTATCTTTTTGACCCGAAAACTTCCCGAAACCTCTTAAATGACCGATTTAGCCCTGAAATTCATAATTTGACTTCCCGAGCTCTTTGCCATGAAATACCTAAAATAAGAAGATTTAATTGAATTAAGCATGGCATTTAGCTAGATTTAAGGCTATAATTATAGCTCTATTTTAGAGCTATCAAAATACCCCCGACCTGAATCTTGCTAGTCCTCGAGCATAGAACACTTTGATTTATCTTATAAGAATAGACATGCATGTTGACGACTTGAGTCTCAATGCTTGCAAAAACAAGATAATCATGCTAACGGAAAACAATCAAGCGTATGCATAATTTGTGAATATTTCAAAATATTAGCTCTCATTCCCTAACGTGTGTGTGTGATTAGCGCCTCCTATCCTAGCTTCTATATACCCGTAACCACTTTAATCAATCCTAACACTCATCTTCCCCCTACTTCTGGCAATAAAAACAGACTATCGGCTTTTCAATGTTGGAAAGAATAACAAAACAAAAGGCCTAACTAATTTTTTTCTCTTTTCTTTTCTTTTCTTGAGAGCCTAACACGTCAATCTTTTATTTCGCTTCACGTTTTTAAGGACTAGTGCTCACTTCCGTTAGTTGCCCTTTCATGCAGTGGCAACCGTGGTTTACACGATCACCCCTGGTTACACGGGCAACACAAGAAGGAGGAGCACCTCAGAATATTTTGCAAACATGCTTTTACTCTCAACGAATATTTTTTTTTTAAATAGGCATATAGCTTTGCTAAATCAAATGATTCGTTATAAATTCTAACACATCAAGCCTCCCTAAATGGACCTTTCGGGGTGACAACGAATTTCCAGACAAAATAAAATAATTTAAGCCTACAAAACTAAGAGTAAGAGGTCTACGTGCTCAGTGAATGTAGGGGAATAATTTTTTATTTTTTTTTAAAATATGCTCAAGATATGCATACATTCTCATGATTTTCTCACAATGCCCAACTATGGAGTATTTACAAATAAAACACAGAAAGTCCTCATCGGACAACATGCATTCAGATTCCTAAAAATCTCAAAATCAGAGTATGACATGCTTGTTGCGTGCTTAGTGTGTAAATAAAAATGTGATGTGAAGAGCACTTAGAACATGCAAGTATACATGGTCTGCAGCAAGTGATAAGTATTTTTTCATTCGTTTTCCCACAAAGATTTATTCTTAGTTACTAACGAAGTGAGGTGCTAATTAGAAAGGGTGACTTAAATGGTGTAGATTTGAGGTTGATGTGCCAAACTAATGAAGAATGTACGAGATATGCGAGCATAAACGAAAGCAAGTAAAGAGATAAACTTAAATGTAGAGGACAAAGAATTGCGGACTTAGCAATGTTCTAGCAATAAAATCGCAAAAGTAGAATACGAGAAAAACGGCTAAGGCAAAAACAGAATTAAAGAATTGCGGAGAGAGCAATTTCCTAACAATTAAATTAACAACGATTTGAAGGTGAGATAAGGAAACAAGGTCAACTAAAGACTCCTCTATAGGCTTTTTCATACGATCATTCAGTAGTAGCTCAACTTATCATGCATCAATTTAACTCAGTCTCATGCATCTCTCGATGACATGCATTAGATCCCTTAGTTCACTCATATCTAAGTGAGACTTAAGCATCTATTTATACAAGCAAGTTAATGAATCGTGCTAGGAAAACGCCTATTCCTAGGTCGTTTTCTGGCTACCATGAAAGGCTAGCATGAATGGACGACTCTGAACTCTTACTCCTTCCGGAGGTTAGGAGTTCTTTAGACAAAATGGATGGCCGATCGAAATTGCCCGTGGGATGAAGTACACATACATTCAATGCATTCGAAGCTACCCTACAAGCTGAACTCTCGTATTTCTAACCTATAGATTCATCGTTAGCAGACCCTTGTGTGATTAGTTACTCATGGTTGATGGTGGATTGGAAAGATTAGATTGATTAAGCATGATTTAAAGCACTTAAATGAAAGCAAGGGAAGAACAGAAACGAAGTGGAAACTTGCAAAGACTTAAACGATTACTATATAAAGTAAGATTCCAACCTCAATGTGCGACCGAATGTAAGACAGTACAAAACTTGAATAAATGAAGACGAAATGAAGACGAATTGAAACAAGCAAGCAGTAAGAAACAGAAGACAGAAAGCAATAAAAATGTGCACGGATCCTCGCCGCAAGCGCCTCGGATGAGGGCGAAGATTAGCTGATCTTGGGGATGAATTCGATTAGAAGAGAAGAAGGATCTTCTCTTCTTCCTCTCGAGTTATCGACGCCAAGGGCTGATTTCTTCGTTCCAACAACCGGGATAAGGAAATGGGTCTGTAAACTGCGTTGAGGCGGGGAACTCTACACTTCTCAGATGTGTTTCTCCTTCACCCTTCACCTCCTTTTATAGCTCTTTGCAGGTACCTTCAGTCATGGAGAACCATCCATTCTAAACGACAATCCTCCACGTGGCAGCAAGGGAGAGCTTAGGCGGCTGAAAGATCGCAACTGTGACGGCGGGTGGTTGGACGAACTTAGCAGCAACAGCTTAAAGATTGCGGATTCCTCGTTGTGATCGCAATAACCATTGCGGAGACATCAATGTTTCAACAATTCCCCTGCAATGTATATTTTGACTCTTTTAGCATCGTTTTTTATTCTTTTTTGTTCCTTTTACAAATAAGTCCTAATTTAGCTTCATTCCTTGAATTCTCATATTTAAGCACGTATTAAACTAAATTCTAACAAAAATGCTTAAGAGATTACACGATTCCATGGTAAAGAAGTCCCTAAAATATGTACTTTTTGAGAGGTAACACACCCCCAAACTTAAGTTATTGCTCGTCCTCGAGCAATATAAGGGCTTACTTGGGCTGCTAATTCTTGTCTTTTAAACTCTATCTGACTACTTGCTGACTTCCCTAGGCTTACTGGTTGACGATATTTTGAACTATCGCTATAAACTCAAGTTGTCGAGGCTTGCCAAAATGTAATTTATAAGCCTATGACCAAGGCTTTGCAGCCAGTGGTAATAGGGTCGATCCAAGGAGTAAGAACGATCAAAATTACTAGTGAAATCGAGATTTAATTAATTGATTGATTCTGTAACGGGGGGGGGGGGATTTTTAGCATGCAAGGGAATTAATAATAAAGCTAACGAAAGAAAGAATAACAAGTAGAAAACGCGTGCACGGTTTGGGAGTTTCGGGATTAATTGGTAGACAATTTCGGTTCATCATTTAATCCTAAATTCATGGTATTCAGTTTATTATGCACGCGGACGACTACCAGAGAAGCCCCAAAGTAGCCGACTCCATGGATTTTAATCAGACCACACAGTTCCAATTATACGTTATCCAAACTCACATTAAGGTGATCAGCCCTAAGATAAATCTAGACAGTCACTAGCTAACCGCGACGAACATTTAAGCGTGAATTCTAATTGCTAGTAGATTGCCCGCAAACGCTGTATGCAATCAACAACTATCCTACACGACATAATACTTCGATTTAGTTTTATCTACCTGTGTTACTTAGTCGAGCAGTGAGAGGCACGGCATCGCTACTCTTTAACATACACAACATGCAAGATGACTCGAGTGTCAATCGTCGAAATCTAACATGCGCGTTGGATTAAGCAAAGTAGATAAATGCAAAGAAAAAGAACCAATATGCATCATATAAACGCAAATTATCAGAACCAAATTATCCACAAAAATCTCCCTAAACTATTCCCAAACCGTTCACCCTTACCTTAGCCGCTCATGGCGCGGTTTGTCAATTCCGCTCCAACGACGGCCATGGAAGGAATCATCTACGAGTTACAAAGAAAGGAGAGCTCACTCGCATGCCAACAATGGCGGAGAAGATGAAAAGATGAAAAGCTCCAAAGGAAAATAGAGAAATCTCGAGGAAGAAGAAGATGAAAAGCTCCAAAAATGGTCAAGAAGATGCTCCAAAAAGTGCAGAAAATCGTCCTAATAAGCTACTGTAATCGACGTAGCGTCGAGACGCTGTGCCCTAAGTTTTCCGCGCGCGCCTTCGATGGCGTCGCGACGCTGCCCCGATAAATTTCCTAAGCGCGCCTCCTCCGGAGCGTCTCGACGCCAGGGCAGCGTCGAGCTAGCGTCTCGACGCTATCACTCGACGCTTTCTCTCGGGTTTTTCCAGCGTCGAGCCAGCGTCTCGACGCTATAGCTCGACGCTGGCTCTCGGGTTTGGGGCTGAAACTTTGCCTCTCCAAGGCGATTTTGGCCCGTTTCTTCACGGATCAAGTTCCCCTTTTAAGCACTCGAATGGGCCCAACGGACGCACGAGCTCTTTGCCGCATTTCTCCTACAAACGAGATATATTAACCAATTAAAAGCGGACTTAAGCTATAATTAGGAAGTATTTAATAGCTCCAAAATGGAGTTATCAAACACCCCCAACTTAAACATTGTTAGTCCTCGAGCAAGCACTACAAAGACATTGACTCTAAGGACGCGCCTACATGCAACTAACTCAAACCTCCATGCATTTTGACACAACATAATCATGGAAGCATTTTGTTCATGCATTTACTAGAACATATCAAAAATTAACTCTTGCCCCCTAACGTGTGTGTGTGCTAGCCAACCACTCCTAAACTCACGTAAACCCGGAAAACCCGCGTGCAACGCACATCCCGTTTTCCCCCTACTTTTAGCGTTTAAGAACAGTCTAAACTTGACTTACAAGAGAGAGAGAAGCAAATTAAGAGACCTAATTGTTTTTCTCATTCATTTTTCTTTTCACAAGTACTTTGTACTCATTCTCAAGGTTCTTTGAACCAACATTTATTCACTCTTTTTCTTTCCAACTCGAGCTGCCTAACACGTCAAACTTAGGCCTAAGCTTCACGTTTTTAAGGACTGATGCTCACTTCTTTAGCGCTACAAAGAAGGAGGAGCGCCTCGAGAGGAATTTTCCATCAAACATGCTTTTCTATTTTTTTTTTAAATTAGGCTAAGCACATGCTTTCTCAATTAACTAACCACTAGCTCTCATGCAACAAGCTACCTATGGGTGCCTTTCGGGGTGACAACGAGAATTAGCGCTACATGCAATTTTAAAGCCTACGGAATCTAGGAAGGGGCTGCTAAGTGCTCGATAAGTGCAAGGGAGCAACAGAAAAAATTTTAAAATTTTTGACATGAGCCTAATAAACACAAAACTCATGCAAAAAATCGATTATGAACATGCTCAAATTTCCAACATGCAATTCCTAGGCTATCATCGTCAGAAAACAGTAAACAGAGTCACAAGCACTTCAATATCAAAATAGCACTTCTCAACAAACTACACATGCATATCCATCAGACCATCTCCACCCCCAACTTCAAAATATGGCATTGTCCCCAATGCAAACCAGTCAGATAAAACAAAGTAAAAAGGGAAGAAGAAGTACACTTCCCTGACTCTTTGTGAAGCTGGCGAGGGCGAGGAAGCGGCGCACAAATGCATCAGAGCCCAAAATTGTCTTCTCTTCCTCGATTCCTAAAAAAAAAACAGCAAGCCAATTAAAACTAAGTTAATCTAAAAAGCAATAAAAAACAGCAACTAAACTAAAGCATAAAAACAGTCCATCCCTCGGGTGCCTCCGAGAAGCGCAGAATTTTTAAAGTCGTTTGCTCGACTGTATTCTCTCCACAGACTCATCCATAGTCCGTAAGTGCGGGGGACGATCCAGACTTGTCCACGTCCACACTTTTCCTGCAATCATCATAAAAAATATTTTGCACTCTTCGTGCCTCGGGCACGTGAATATTAGAACTGTTAGTGCAAAAACCAGCAGTGTTATCACTCAAATTTAAATCAGATTTTGTCACCGAGACATGGGAACCATGCCTCAAGCGCGAGGGTAGACTCCCATTCTCGTCATGCTCAACAAAATAAATATTCTCAGCATTCACAGACGACTTCGATGCATTTATAAAAAAACTAATTCACCATTCCATCAAATTCTACCGACAAGGCACCCCTATCAACATCAATTTTGACCTTAGCGGTTGTTACGTCTCCAAAAGTGACCTTTTTAGGGCTTAATTAGCTTAGAAAGATGTTCACTCTTAGGTGTTTTCGATAGCATTTAGCCTAAACCTATGCTTAAATATGAGAATTAGAAGAAGGTAGCTAAATTAGGACTTATGTACAATAGGAAAGAAAAGGGTTGAAAACCGAAGGAAAAGAATGAAAAACAAGCGTTGCGAAAGCATTGCGAAAACATTGCGGTCACCGCAATGTTTCAAGTGAAAACCGTAAGTTGACTGATCTTTTTCTGTTAATTTCCGTTATTTCAGGGATTCGTTCTTTCTCCTCCATCCATTCTGAAGTACGACGTTGAAGATTGATGGTTCTCGTTGGCCCAAATGCACCTGCAGATTACTATAAATAGGGGTCAAAGTCGAGGGTTCAAGCATCATCCGAAAGCGTAGAAGTCTTCTCGCAGTCCATCTTTTCTCCTAGTTTTCTTTGCCGTCTGCTGGTTTGCGAAGCTCAGCGGTTGGAATCGATAATCTGATAGGAAGGAGAGGAGATTCTTCTTCTCTCCCGATTGGATTCATCCAAGCAAGGCTGACCTTTCTCATCCTTCATTCGAGGCGGCTGCAACGAGACATTCGAGCTGTTTTACTGCTTTTTGTTCCTCATTTCCATTTTCCAACTCTGTCTTATTGCTGTTTCTGTTCTTGTGGCTAGTTTAGTTCATTTCGTTGTGTTCTGTCTTTCTGTTCTTTACTTTAAGTATCTCTTATGTTCATTCAAACAATCAGTTAATCAAACATAAAAGTTCAGTATTTCACAATTTCTGCCTTTGCATCCTACTGTTTTCCCTTGCTGTTTTAGACGTAATTCTTTTCTAAGCATGTCTCTTTCATCTCTTATTTCTGTTTACCCCATATCCATGAGTAACTAAGTCACTTAGGGGCGTGCTAATGACAACACTATAGGCTAAAAAACGTGAATCAAGCATATAGGATAGCTCTCGAAGCATTGATTGTATGTAAGCTTCATCCCACGGGCAATTTCGATTGGCCAACCATTTTGTCCAAAGAACTCCTAACCTCTGGAAGGAGTAAGAGTTCAGAGTCATATTATCATGCTAGCCTTTCAAGGTAACCAGGAAACGACGTAGGAATAGGCGTTTCCCTAGTACAAACCATATCTTTTTGCTTTAACAAGATGCTTAAGACCTTACTTTGAGTTGAGTAAACTAAAGAATCTAATGCATGGAATCGGACGATACATGAGATTGAGATAGTTTGATGCATATAGAGTAGATCCAGTGCTTGAGAATCGTATAAAAATGCCTGTAGGGTAGTCATTAGTAGCCCTTAATTCACCCATTTATACACTTTCGCTGCTATTTAATTGCGGTAGAATTGCTGTTCCCGCAATTCTGCTTAAGTTACAATTCTGTCTAGCTGTTTTTATCTTCATTTATTAATCTCATCTCTTTCCATTTGAGCTTAGCTTTAACTTGTTCTTGTTTATGTTACTACCCTTTACACATTCAGCAAAAATTAGATAATTAAGAACCAATTTTACCCCATCAAATCCACCCCTTCTTTCTTAACAAAACACTTCGCGAATAGCTAAAAATAAATCTCTGTGGGAAAACGAATGAAATATACTTACTACTTGCTATAAGATCATGTATGCTTGCATGTTCTGAGTGCTCTATCTCTTTTATTGCCTAAGTATTTCAACACATTGAGCACGCAACAAGTTTTTGGCACCGTTGCCGGGGATTTATTTAAGTGGAAACGAAGTTAGTTAAGTTTGAAACACCAAGTTTACTGTCAATTGGAACTAATCCAGGTTCATTTCTTTTGCAGGTACTATTGGGGTAGTTTATGAGTGAGCCTTCAAGTAGAGATCTAGAGTTCAATCCTGAGCCTGAGAGACTACTTATAGCTAGAAACAAAGCAAAGAAACGACTCTTTAAACAACCTCCTATACCTCAAATCATACCCGAAATCGAAGAAATGGACGAGATAGTTCCAAATCAGGTACCTGTCATTCGCAACCCCATCGAAATAGCGAATGACAAGAATAGTGCCATTCTTTCATATTTAGTACCTATGCCTGGGGAGCTGAACCCCAGCATCATCCGTCCTGAAATCACTGCCAACTCATTCGAGTTAAAGCCAGTGATGTTCCAAATGTTGTCCACTGTGGGACAATTCTTTGGAGTGGAAAATGAGGACCCCCACAACCATCTTAGGAACTTCTTAGGAGTTAGTGATACCTTCATCATCCCTGGAGTTTCCCAAGAAGCTTTGAGGCTATACTTGTTCCCTTACTCTTTGAGGGACAAAGCCAAAACATGGTTGAACTCATTACCTTCTGGATCTGTCCGCAATTGGACAGACTTAGCAGAGAAATTCCTAGTCAAATACTTCCCACCTAATAGGAATTCTACCTTTCGTGATGATATAGTTAAATTCAAACAAGCTGATAATGAATCTCTTCACGAAGCTTGGACAAGGTTCAAGGACCTTCTTCTTAAATGTCCACATCATGGCATCCCATGGTGTTTCCAAATAGAGGTCTTTTTCAAAGGATGCAATCCCAGCACTAGGCAAGTCTTAAATTCATCTGCTGGTGGTTCCATGTTGTCCAAGAGTTATAACGAGGCCTATGAGATCTTGGAGAAGATCTCAGCATCTCACTGTAGGTGGTCAGATGATCCAGTTGAGCCAACTAGGGCTCAAGACAAGGATGCTCTAAGTTCGATGAGCAGCCAAATAAATGCCCTGACCAACCTAGTTAAGCAAATGGGTCAAACCAATCTCCAAACAAGTGTCAACACCGCTACCGCCATGTCAATGGGCACCCAACCAAGTCAAAATGAGACACTTGTATGTGGATTCTGTGGGGAAGGGCACCTGTATGAATACTGCCCTGGGAATCCAGCCTCAGTCTGCTACATTGGAAGTCAGCAGCAGCCTAGGAACAACCCCTATTCCAATACTTACAACCCTGGTTGGAGGAACCACCCAAACCTGTCATGGGGTGGCCAACAAAATGCTAACCAAAATCCTAACCAGCCTAGACCGAGTGGAACACCTGGTTTCACTCCCCAACATAACCAATCCATGTATCAAAAACCATACAACCAACCTGTAGGATCTTCTGTAGAAAACTTACTCAAGGAATACATAGCTAAGAATGATGCTACTCTTCAAAGCCAGCAAGCTACTCTTAGGAGCCTAGAGAACCAAATAGGCCAATTAGCCAATGAACTCAAGAGTAGGCCCCAAGGTAGACTCCCTGCTGACACTGAAGTACCAATGAGAGATGGTAAAGAGCAAGTTCAAGCAATTGAACTTAGAAGTGGTAGACCATTGGTGAGCAACACAAAGGACACACCAAAGAGAGTAGAGAACACTGAGTCTAGTGCTCCACTGGAGTCTCCGCCAAACCAAGGTCCACCATCAACTAGCACATCAGGAGTCAGGCTAGAGTCAATTGTTTAGGAGATAGAAGAAATTCCAAGGCCTCCACCTATCCTACGGCGCCCTGACGTGCCTGCATATGTGCCACCACCTCCATATCCTCGAAGGCTTAAGAAGAAGCAGGAACATGAAGTGCATTTTAATAAATTCTTAGAAATTCTTAAGCAAGTGCATGTCAACATTCCTTTTGTAGAAGTTTTACAGTCTATGCCTTCCTATGTAAAGTTTTTGAAAGATATTATTACTAACAAAAAAATAATTGGTGAGTTTGAAACAGTAAACCTCACTGAGGAGTGCAGTGCCATACTCCAAAATAAGTTGCCCAAGAAGGAGAAGGATCCTGGTTCCTTCACCTTACCTGTAGAACTTGGAGGCAAGCACGTGGGCAGAGCGCTTTGTGACCTGGGCGCCAGCATAAACCTCATGCCCCTATCACTATTCCGCCAGCTAGGAATAGGAGAAGCACGTCCAACCACTGTCACTTTACAATTAGCAGACAGATCCATTGCATACCCAGAGGGTAAGATTGAGGATATTTTAGTAAAGGTTGACAAGTTTATTTTCCTTGCAGATTTCATTATCCTGGATTATGAAGCAGACAAGGAGGTCCCCATCCTGTTAGGCATACCATTTCTAGCCACAGGTAGGGCACTGATAGACGTCCAAAAAGGTGAGCTTACTATGAGGGTTCATGATGAAGAGGTGAAATTTAGTGTGTATAAAGCTTTAAGGTACCCCTCTGACCTTGAATCCTGTGCTAGCATGGACGTTGTAGACTCTTTAATGGAAGAACAATTGGAGCATGTATTATTAACCAAGCATGCCAATGAATATGTAGGATTAGAATTAACTAACTTAAACATAGCTGAGATAATGGACATATCTGTAAATAACCCTCAGCATGTTTGTATGAATATTGACTTAACTGATAGAGCCTTAAATCCTTTAAAGCCATCCATTGAGCATCCACCTGTATTAGAATTAAAGCCACTCCCCACTCACCTCAAGTATGCGTATTTAGGGAGTAATGAAACTCTGCCTGTTATCATTTCTTCTAAATTAAGTGAAAAGCATGAGGTTGAACTGATATTACTGCTTAAGCAACATAGGAAGGCTATTGCATGGACTATTGCTGATATTAGAGGCATTAGCCCTTCTTATTGCATGCATAAGATTATACTAGAGGAAGAGCACACACCTAGAGTAGATCACCAACGTAGGCTGAATCCCTCTATGAAAGAGGTAGTTAAGAAAGAGATAATTAAATGGTTAGATGCTGGTGTGATCTTTCCAATAGCTAGTAGTCAGTGGGTGAGCCCTATACAGTGTGTACCTAAGAAGGGTGGGATGACTGTGGTAGTCAATGAGAACAATGAACTGATTCCAACTAGGACTGTCACAGGATGGAGAGTTTGCATGGATTATAGGAAACTAAATAAAGAAACTAAAAAAGACCACTTCCCTCTACCATTCATTGACCAAATGTTAGACAGAATAGCTGGTAGAGCCTATTACTGTTTCCTAGACGGTTATTCAGGGTATAACCAGATCACTATAGACCCCAAAGACCAAGAAAAGACTACCTTTACTTGCCCTTTTGGAACATTTGCCTTTCGCAGAATGCCTTTTGGCTTATGCAATGCACCGGCAACATTCCAAAGGTGCATGTTGGCAATCTTTTCTGATTTGGATGAGTCCATGATAGAAATATTCATGGATGATTTCTCAGTCTTTGGGGACTTCTTTACCAACTGTCTAGATAATTTAGGACAAGTCCTGGCGAGATGTGAAGAGACTAACTTAGTCCTTAATTGGGAAAAGTGTCACTTCATGGTAGATGAGGGGATTGTCTTAGGTCATAGAGTGTCAAGGGCAGGTGTAGAAGTTGACAGGGCAAAGATAGAGATCATAGAGAAGTTGGTAGAGCCTCAGAATGTCAAGGCCATTAGAAGTTTCTTAGGGCATGCTGGCTTCTATAGAAGGTTCATTAAGGACTTTTCTAAGATAGCCAAGCCTCTGTGTGAGCTTCTAGAGCTAAATAAGCCATTCATCTTCTCTAAAGAATGTGTAGTAGCTTGGACAACCCTTAAAAAAGCGCTAGTCACAGCACCTATTATAGTAGGGCCAGATTGGGATCTCCCATTTGAGATGTTATGTGATGCTAGTGATTATGCTGTAGGGGTCATGTTAGGACAGAAGATTGACAAGCTAACACACCCTGTCTATTATGCTAGTAAAACCTTGAATGAGGCTCAATGTAATTATACAACTACTGAGAAAGAGATGCTTGCTGTAGTGTTTGCTTGTAAGAAATTCAGGAACTATATTGTAGGCACTAGGACAGTTGTGTACACTGACCATTCTGCCTTGAAATATCTTATGAGGAAGGCTGATGCTAAGCCTAGGTTGATTAGGTGGGTGTTATTGCTGCAGGAATTTGATTTGGACATTCGAGACAAGAAAGGATGTGAAAATGTGGTTGCGGATCACCTTTCTCGATTGCAGCACAATTGCGAAAAAATTGCGGAACCCGCAATTTCTGATGCTTTCATTGATGAACATGTCTTTGTTTTGACTCATTGTGATAACGATGAGGAACCTTGGTTTGCTGACATTGCTAACTTCCTTGCATCACAGGTAGTACAAGTTTTCAAGGGAGGTCAAGAGAAGAAGAGGTTCCTTCATGAAGCAAGGAAATTCATATGGGATGACCCCACACTTTACAGAACCTGTGCTGACGGCTTGCTAAGGAAGTGTGTTTCAGCTGCTGAAGCGAAGTCTGTGCTGCAGCACTGCCACACAGCTCCCTATGGTGGACACTTTGGTGGCCAAAGAACAGCTGCAAAGGTATTTCAGAGTGGCTACTATTGGCCAACAATCTTCAAGGATGCCCACAACTATGCCCACAGCTGCGATGAATGCCAAAGAACAGGTAACCTCAGTCGAAAGGATGAGATGCCCCTCACCTACATCTTAGAGTTGGAGCTCTTTGATGTGTGGGGCATTGACTTCATGGGGCCATTCCCTCCATCATCAGGTAACCTTTACATTTTGGTAGCAGTAGACTACGTATCCAAGTGGGTAGAGGCCAAAGCATGTCCCAATAATGATGCTAAAACAGTCACCAAATTCTTGCATAGGCACATTTTTACTAGGTTTGGGACACCTCGTGCCATCATTAGTGATGAGGGGACACATTTCATTAACAAGGCTATGGAGAGAGTGTTGGCTAAGTATAACATTAGACATAGAGTAGCCACTCCCTATCACCCACACTCGAATGGACAGGCTGAAATTTCAAATAGGGAAATTAAGAACATCCTAGAAAAAGTGGTCAAACCTAATAGGAAAGACTGGTCCTTTAAGCTTGAGGATGCACTTTGGGCGTATAGGACAGCATATAAGACACCCCTAGGTATGTCTCCTTATAGGCTGGTATATGGCAAAGCTTGTCATCTTCCACTTGAGCTAGAAATCAAAGCATTTTGGGCCATGAAAGAATTGAATTTTTGCGTAAATGATGCGGGGACATTGCGGTCTTTGCAATAACATGAGCTTGATGAGCTTAGACATATGGCCTATGAAAATGCTAAGATGTATAAGGAAAAGACCAAGATTTGGCACGATAGTAGACTTAGAGTTAAGGACTTTAAGAAGGGTCAACTTGTTTTGTTGTTTAACTCACGGTTGAAACTATTTCCAGGGAAACTTAAGTCGAGGTGGTCAGGTCCATTTGTGATTACTAATGTGTTTGTTCATGGTGCCATAGAGATAAAGAACTTGCAGCAAGGCCAACCGTTTATGGTTAATGGTGCAAGGTTGAAGCACTACTATGAGGAAGGAGATGTGAAGACTCTCTCGGCCTTCCTGACTGAAGCATGAAAATGAGAACGAGAGAGGACGAGTGATTACTGTGCTCGTCAACATAAGGCTCATGCCTTAGTTTATTTTTTGCGATTTTCCAGTTATCGTTTGTGTGTTTTGTTGTATGATTTTAATTGCGAATTTGATGTTGTTTTTATTCCTTTTTGTAGGGAATCGAAAGAGGGAATCAAGGAGAGTAACTCCAGCTTTAAAAATCAAGAAAAGATTGAGCCAAATAAAAGATACGGACGAGCAAAGATTGACATTTAGATGGAAAAAAATCCCTAAAATTGCGCTGGATTTGCAGGATCCGCAATATATAGCCGTTGGGATTTATCCGTTGCCTTTATATCCGTTAGAAGACGCTCGATCTGTACGATTCTCCCACTCTCTGAATTCCAAGAAAACTGCGATTCTCTTCATCTTTGATTCTTCTCTCCAAATCTCCAAGACTCAACAATGGTGTTTACAAGGGCTGAAAGATCTGCGGCCAAGAAAAGGGCCGATGAAGCTGAAACGGCTGCGAGAGATGCATTGCTTGCCTTGGCTGATGCTGAGGCTGCGCGAACGGAACGACTGGATAAGCTTCCGATTCACAAGAAGAAGTGGAAGGTTGTCTCTGAGATACCTGCTGGACCCTCTGAACCAGCAGGCACACCCAAGAAGCGTAGGTGGAGTTTAGCGGTGGCCGCTGAACCGAGCAAAGAGAAGACTCCCTCTGTGGAGAGTCAAGAAACTGATCGTGTGTCCCACGATTCAGCCAAGAGGAGTGCCTCGCCACCTGCACCACCAGCGCACAGCTCTTCTCCATCACCGCCAGCGCAGAGCCCTGAGCAGCCGTCTTCACCACTGAGTTCTGCACAGACACCTTCAGCAGAGCAAACAACCACGCCGTCGCACACTCCCCCACGGCCTGACCCTGAATTCCCATATGGGGAGTACCAAGAATCAACGCAGGGCAGTGGGGAAGGTGAGGAAGAGGAGGTTTTCTCTCCTGTGAGGGAAGCTAGCCCAGTGAGTCTGTCGCAGCAGGATGATTCCATGGAAGAGACGTTGGGGGCGTGCCTGCAGCAGATCACCATTGAGGCAAAGCTCAAGAAGAAGAAGAAGGCCAAGATTCTTAAGGCCAAGCGATCCAAGAAGCTGAAGAAGAAGAAGGCCAAGAAGGCGCCTTCGTCAGAAAAAGAGAGCACTGAGCCGTCGCTCAAAAGACTCAAGGTTGAGGCTGCAGAGTCCGCCAAGCCAGCAGACAAAGGGAAGGCCAAGCTCTACCCTGAAGATGAGCCTCAGTCAGTGAGGTATGTTTCCTCTGACGCTGAGTCCAGGGGCGTTGAGCTGAGGAAGAGGGAGTTGCTGCACGAGAAAGGCTTCCTCGACAGACCTGCTGACCTGCCGCAGTTCTTGCGCGCAGGAATCATAAATCATGGCTGGGAGGAGTTATGCAGGCCACCCAATCCAGCTTACACGAGTATGGTATACGACTTCTACGCCAACCTGCGAAACTCTGAGGAGGGGCTTCTGTGGTTAGGGGAGTAGAAGTGGACTACTCAGCAAAAGCCATCAACGAAGCTTATGGCCTCAAGGGCCAAAGACACACTGATTATGCGAGGATCGTTGATGAGCCTACTGAGGCAGTGCTGGAGGAGGCCATTCGAACCATTGGCCAGCCTGAAGCAGCGTGGACTGTATCACGCAATGGGAGGCACACCCTCATGAGTGCCAACCTCACAGCAAAGGCAGCTGTATGGTTTGCCTTTGTAAGGAGGAAGCTGTCCCCTGTGACCCATGAGACGACCATCAACCAGAGCAGGTCGCTGCTAGTCTATGCCATTATGCGAGGTCTCACGGTCAATGTGGGGGAAATCATGTCAGCCGCCATTGCTGAGTGCGCCAAGAAAGGTAAGGGACCACTGTTTTTCCCTAACACCATAACTAAACTATGTCTGCTTGCAGGAGTTCCCATTGAGCGAATGGAGCAGCAGATGGCTTACACGGGCCACTTGGAGCTGCCTGCTAGCTTGAGGCTGAAGAGGAAGGGGAACATGGAGTTCGAACTGGATAGGTTGGCTGCTGATCAGTCACTGTCCATGGCGTGCCTGATGGATATGCAGAGGAGGATGGCTCAATGGGCCACTTACGCGCAGGCATGGGACAAGGAAGTTGCAGACCAACTTGGGTGCATCTTCCCTGCCTTCCCCACAAATCTCCTGACTCCATGGGTGCCTCCACGACCACGACAACCTGATGAGGATGAAGACATCTGAGTGCTGGTTTGAATTGCACTGAAGGGAGTATTGTTGTTCCCTTGGAAAAAAAAAAACAATTTTCTGCTTTCTGATAGACCATGTGAATTATGCTGTTTTTCGTACACTTTTGATCTGTTTTAGATGCTTAGTTTTATGTTTTTAATTTTGCTTAGTATAGTCTGATGATAGTTGACTAGGTAGGTTCGTTTTATTTTATTTTTAGAGAGCTTGAATGACTGGAAAAAGCATGCTTAGGGGCCTTAATCACTGTTATATCTGCCCTGATCTGATTGCGAAATAATTGCGGTACCCGCAATTTTTATGACTGAAAGCATGTTTTGGACTGTCTGCTTAGCTAGGCTGTGATCTGTTTAAATTCTATCTTTTGCTGCTATCATGACTACCTTATATAGCTTATCTAAATGCATGCTGGATGAGTGTCATAGGACACCCTTTGATAGTTTAAATTAACCTCTAAATAGCTCAGCATGCATAGCTGTAAGTCCTTGCCTGTCTGTTTTTCAAGTTTTCTGCTGCTGTGATATTTTCTTTTAGAATGTTCTGTCTATGCCTAGGGCTTTTAGATTCTCTTTGTTTCACCTTAGACTAGATGCTTCTAGGACAAGTTTGGGGGTGTGCCACCTCAGACACTCATTGGGGACAATGAGTAGTTGAAGTTTGGGGGAGGCCACCCTAGGCCTAGGAACATTCCTCTCTCCCTCAAAACATAAGCATTCTTCTTCTCCTTGACAAAAATAATGAACTGAAAAAAAAAAAATGAAAAATAGAATAAAGAGGGGAGTCTCTCTTAGGTTGCTGAGTAATCAGTGCCAAGTGTGTAACCCACAAGTGGCATTGCATCAAAAGACAACCAAAGGAAAGACTCCACCTAAGAAAGAAAAAAAAAAGGAAAAGAGTAGGGAAGAAGAATGTATACCTAGGAGTTGCAACTTTGTGGCTTAGATGTCCTAGTTAAGAAGAACTCTGATCCTCAATTAGCTAAGAGCAAAGTTGTAGCTTGTAGGGTTGTTTAGGGAGATGAGTGTATATCCAATGTAGTGATGCCAGGGCTTAGGTTGTTCTCTAAAAGTACTACTGTCACCATTAAGACTAAGACTGGCATGACTCTAAGGAATCCTAGGAAGCTCATAAGTATAAACTAGAAGCATGAACTGAGTCTGGGGTAAAGCTAGGTAGAATTTGAAACCTTAGGGATAGTGGCATGATATGATAAAAGCAGGTAGATCAGTTGTAGGAAGTTAATAAAAACAGTAGGAGTAGTAGGCACGCAAAATCAGAAGAAGCTAGATAAGAGGGTGGTTTAAAGCTTAGAAGTGTGTCACAGGACAGCATTGCTATAGATGAGAATATAGGGGAGTTAGTAAGTGGTTGAAAAAGAAGAAACAGCAGCCTAGGAAAGTCCTTAGATTGCTTGAGGACAAACAAAACCTTAAGTTTGGGGGTGTGTTACGTCTCCAAAAGTGACCTTTTTAGGGCTTAATTAGCTTAGAAAGATGTTCACTCTTAGGTGTTTTTGATAGCATTTAGCCTAAACCTATGCTTAAATATGAGAATTAGAAGAAGGTAGCTAAATTAGGACTTATGTACAATAGGAAAGAAAAGGGTTGAAAACCGAAGGAAAAGAATGAAAAACAAGCGTTGCGAAAGCATTGCGGAAACATTGCGGTCACCGCAATGTTTCAAGTGAAAACCGTAAGTTGACTGATCTTT
The DNA here is from genome assembly GCA_028017165.1 of Herpetospermum pedunculosum. Taxonomy (NCBI): domain Eukaryota; kingdom Viridiplantae; phylum Streptophyta; class Magnoliopsida; order Cucurbitales; family Cucurbitaceae; genus Herpetospermum; species Herpetospermum pedunculosum. Next base: position 19,132,258 of record CM051527.1, on the reverse strand, counting down.
TTCTGTTAATTTCCGTTATTTCAGGGATTCGTTCTTTCTCCTCCATCCATTCTGAACTACGACGTTGAAGATTGATGGTTCTCCTTGGCCCAAATGCACCTGCAGATTACTATAAATAGGGGTCAAAGTCGAGGGTTCAAGCATCATCCGAAAGCGTAGAAGTCTTCTCGCAGTCCATCTTTTCTCATAGTTTTCTTTGCCGTCTGCTGGTTTGCGAAGCTCAGCGGTTGGAATCGATAATCTGATAGGAAGGAGAGGAGATTCTTCTTCTCTCCCGATTGGATTCATCCAAGCAAGGCTGACCTTTCTCATCCTTCATTCGAGGCGGCTGCAACGAGACATTCGAGCTGTTTTACTGCTTTTTGTTCCTCATTTCCATTTTCCAACTCTGTCTTATTGCTGTTTCTGTTCTTGTGGCTAGTTTAGTTCATTTCGTTGTGTTCTGTCTTTCTGTTCTTTACTTTAAGTATCTCTTATGTTCATTCAAACAATCAGTTAATCAAACATAAAAGTTCAGTATTTCACAGTTTCTGCCTTTGCATCCTACTGTTTTCCCTTGCTGTTTTAGACGTAATTCTTTTCTAAGCATGTCTCTTTCATCTCTTATTTCTGTTTACCCCATATCCATGAGTAACTAAGTCACTTAGGGGCGTGCTAATGACAACACTATAGGCTAAAAAACGTGAATCAAGCATATAGGATAGCTCTCGAAGCATTTATTGTATGTAAGCTTCATCCCACGGGCAATTTCGATTGGCCATCCATTTTGTCCAAAGAACTCCTAACCTCTGGAAGGAGTAAGAGTTCAGAGTCATATTATCATGCTAGCCTTTCAAGGTAACCAGGAAACGACCTAGGAATAGGCGTTTCCCTAGTACAAACCATATCTTTCTGCTTTAACAAGATGCTTAAGACCTTACTTTGAGTTGAGTAAACTAAAGAATCTAATGCATGGAATCGGACGATACATGAGATTGAGATAGTTTGATGCATAGAGAGTAGATCCAGTGCTTGAGAATCGTATAAAAATGCCTGTAGGGTAGTCATTAGTAGCCCTTAATTCACCCATTTATACACTTTCGCTGCTATTTAATTGCGGTAGAATTGTTGTTCCCGCAATTCTGCTTAAGTTACAATTCTGTCTAGCTGTTTTTATCTTCATTTATTAATCTCATCTCTTTCCATTTGAGCTTAGCTTTAACTTGTTCTTTTTTATGTTACTACCCTTTACACATTCAGCAAAAATTAGATAATTAAGAACCAATTTTACCCCATCAAATCCACCCCTTCTTTCTTAACAAAACACTTCGCGAATAGCTAAAAATAAATCTCTGTGGGAAAACGAATGAAATATACTTACTACTTGCTATAAGATCATGTATGCTTGCATGTTCTGAGTGCTCTATCTCTTTTATTGCCTAAGTATTTCAACACATTGAGCACGCAACAGCGGTCTTCATAAACGGGCGGCCTAATAAAATAGAAGAGGAAACATGCGAAGAATTTTCATTCATGTTCAGCACATAGAAATCGCATGGAAACAATAAATCCTTTACTTTGACTAGAATGTCCTCAATCTTCCCTAACGGATGCACAAAAGATCGATCGGCTAGTTGGACAACTATATTAGACTCAACTAAATCACACAACTCAAGCTCTTTAAACACATCAAAAGACATGACATTAATTGAGGCACCGAGATCTAACATGGCATTTTCAATAAATTTAGTACCGATAGTGCATGGGATAGTAAACATACCAGGATCGATGCACTTCGGTGGAAGATTACCTTGGAAAATTGCTGAGACATTTTCTTTCTTCGTCTCAGGATTCTTTCTTGACATTCTCTTGCTCGTGCACCACTTCTTGAGGAACTTGGCATATTTCGGCACTTGGCTTACTGCCTCAAGAAGCGGGATATTGACCACCACCTTTTGGAAGGTTCGAAGGACCTCCTTGTCATCGGATTCCAAAGTAGGTGATCTACTCGGGGTGTATGCTCTTCCTCTAATATAATCTTATGCATGCAATAGGAAGGGCTAATGCCTCTAATATCAGCAATAGTCCATGCAATAGCCTTCCTATGTTGCTTAAGTAATAAAATCAGTTCAACCTCATGCTTTTCACTTAATTTAGAAGAAATAATCACAGGCAAAGTATCATTACTTCCTAGATATGCATACTTGAGGTGAGTGGGTAGAGGTTTCAATTCTAAGACAGGTGGATGCTCAATGGATGGTTTTAAAGGATTCATGGATCTGTTAGTCAGGTCTTTATTTATACATACATGCTGTGTTTTATCTACAGGTATATCCATTATCTCAGATACATTCAAATCAGCTACATCCAATTGTACATATTCATTAGCATGCTTAGTTAATAATACATGCTCCAGTTGTTCTTCCATTAATGAATCTACAATGTCCATGCTAGCACAAGATTCAGAGTCAGAGGGGTACCTTAAGGCTTTATATACACTAAATTTCACCTCTTCATCATGAACCCTCATAGTGAGCTCACCTTTTTGGACATCTATCAGGGCCCTACCTGTGGCTAGAAAAGGTCTGCCTAATAGGATGGGGACCTCCTTGTCTGCTTCATAATCCAGGATAATGAAATCTGCAAGGAAAATAAACTTGTCAACCTTTACAAGAATATCCTCAATCTTACCCTCAGGGTAGGCTATGGATCTGTCTGCAAGTTGTAAAGTGACAGTAGTTGGACGTGCTTCTCCTATTCCTAGCTGGCGGAATAGTCATAGGGGCATGAGGTGTATGCTGGCTCCCAGGTCACAAAGAGCTCTACCCACGTGCTTGCCTCCTAGCTCTACAGGCAAGGTGAAGGAACCAGGATCCTTCTCCTTCTTGGGTAGCTTGTTTTGGAGTATGGCACTGCACTCCTCAGTGAGATTTACTGTTTCAAACTCACCAATTATTCTTTTGTTAGTGATAATATCCTTCAAAAACTTTACATAAGAGGGCATAGACTGTAAAACTTCTACAAAAGGAATATTAACATGCATTTGCTTAAGAATTTCTAAAAATTTGTTAAAGTGCACTTCATGTTCTTGTTTTTTCTTTAGCCTTCGAGGAAATGGAGGTGGTGGCACATATGCAGGCACTTCAGGTCGCCTCAGGATAGGTGGAGGCCTTGGAATCTCTTCTATCTCTTCTATGATTGGCTCCAGCCTTGGTCCTGATGTGCTTGGTGATGGTTGACCTTGGTTTGGCAGAGACTCCAGTGGAGCACTAGACTCAGTGTTCTCTACTCTCTTTGGTGTTTCTTTTGTGTTGCTCACCAATGGTCTCCCACTTCTAAGTTCAATTGCTTGAACTTGCTCTTTACCATCTCTCCTTGGCACTTCAGTGTCAGCAGAAAGTCTACCTTGGGGCCTACTTTTGAGTTCATTGGCTAGTTGCCCTATTTGGTTCTCTAGGCTCCTAAGAGTAGCATGCTGACTCTGTAGAGTGGCATCATTCTTGGCTATGTATTTCTACAGAGGATCCTACAGGTTGGTTGTATGGTTTTTGGTACATTGATTGGTTATGTTGGGGAGTGAAACCAGGTGTTCCACTCGGTCTTGGATGGTTAGGAGCTTGATTAGCATTCTGTTGACCACCCCATGAAAGGTTTGGGTGGTTCCTCCAACCAGGGTTGTAAGTGTTGGAATAGGGGTTGTTCCTAGGCTGCTGCTGGCTTCCAACATAGCAGACTGAGGCTGGATTCCCAGGGCAATATTCATACAGGTGCCCTTCCCCACAGAATCCACAGATAAGTGTCTCACCTTGACTTGGTTGGGTGCCCATTGACATGGCTGTGGCGGTGTTGACACTTGTTTGGAGATTGGCTTGAGCCATTTGCTTGACTAGGTTGGTCAGGGCGCTTATTTGGCTACTCATGGCATTGAGTGCGTCCTTGTCTTGAGCTCTAGTTGGCTCGACTGGATCATCTGACCACCTACAGTGAGATGCTGAGATCTTCTCCAAGATCTCATAGGCTTCGTTATAACTCTTGGACAGCATGGAACCACGAGCAGATGAATTTAGAACTTGTCTGGTGCTGGGGTTGCATCCTTTGAAGAAGACCTCTATTTGGATACACCATGGGATGCCATGGTGTGGACATTTAAGAAGAAGGTCTTTGAACCTTGTCCAAGCTTCGTGAAGGGACTCATTTTTAGCTTGTTTGAACTTAATTATATCATCACGAAAGGTAGAATTCCTATCAGGTGGGAAGTAGTTGACTAGGAATTTTTCTGCTAAGTCTGTCCAATTGAGGACTGATTCAGAGGGTAATGAGTTTAACCACGTCTTTGCTTTGTCCCTCAAAGAGTAAGGGAAGAGGTAGAGCCTCAAGGCTTCTTGGGAAACTCCAGGGATGATGAATGTATCACTGACTCCTAGGAAGTTTCTAAGATGGTTGTGGGGATCCTCATTTTCCACTCCAAAGAATTGTCCCACAGTGGACAACATTTGGAACATCACTGGCTTTAACTCGAATGAGTTGGCCGTGATTTCAGGGCGGATTATGCTGGGGTTCAGCTCCCTAGGCATAGGTACTAGGTAAGAGAGTATGGCGCTATCCTTATCATTCGCTATTTCGATGGGATTGCGAGTGACAGGCACCGGATTTCAGGGCGTATTAGCCTTGCTCGAGGACTAGCAAGATTTAAGTTGGGGGTGTTTGATAACTCCATTTTGGAGCTATTATTCATTCCCTAATTCAAGCTAAATTCCGCATTTAATTGTTTAATTTATCTCGTTTATAGGAGATTTGCGGTGAAGAGCTCATGCGTCCATTGGACTCGTTTCGGAGCTAAGAGCGGTGTTTTAACGCCCCGAGAGTGCATCGGAAAAAGGGCAAGTTGTTCCAAGAAGAACCAGACCAAAATTGCCTAGGAGAGGCAATTTTCCAGCCCAAACCCGAGAGCAAGCGTCGAGCAGACAGCGTCGAGATGCTTGCTCAACGCTGCCTGGCGTCGAGACGCTCCGAGGGGCGCGCGCGCAGGAAATTATCGGGCCAGCGTCGAGACGCTCGCCTAGCGTCGAGACGCCATCGCGAGGCGCGCGCTGAATATTTAGGTCGCAGCGTCGCGACGCTGTCCTAGCGTCTCGACGCTCCGACGGATTTAAAAAGCTTAAAGACGATTTTTCAGCAGCCATCTTCGGACTTCATCTTCTTCCTCTCGGTTTTTCTTCCATTTTTTGCTTTGCTCCGCCATTCGTGGCATAGTTTTGGAGCTTTTATTTGTAATAGGGTTAGAGATGATGGCCATGGCCTCCGTTGGAGCGTTTGTGACGATCCTCTCCATGGTCGGCTAAGGTACTGTGAACGGTTCGGGATGATTTAGGGATTATTTGTTAGGCTTTTACGTTTTGATAATCAATGCTTATGGTTCTGAATAGGTTTATATAATTGATTGCATTTGTTATTCTTGCTTAAACCCATGCATAAGTTAGATTTCGCCGACGGACAATCGAGTTTTCTAGCGTATGTTACCGTTATAGAATAGCGATGCCTTGCCTTTGCTTTTCGCCATAGTAACACAGGATAGCAAAACAAATCAGAGTATCGTTCTATGTGTTCTGATTGTTGGGTACTTTAGGGTTGCCGGGTAGCCAATTAGCAATGAGAATGCATATTCGAATGTTCGTCGTGGTTAGCTAGTATATGTTTAGGGTCAATTTGGGGCTGATCACTCTAATGAGGCTTTAAATAATGTTTAATTAGGACCTTAGTTCTAATTAATTAATATGAAGCCGGTTACACAAGGGGTTCCTGGTAGATCTACTCTTAGGGTAGTCCAAATTCAAGCTGTCGAAGCTTGCCAAAATACAATTTATAAGCCTATTAACCAAAGCTTTGCAGCTAGTGGTAACAGGGTCGATCCACGGAGAAGGTTATGATTGAAATTATATTGAACTCGAAATTAATTAATCAATTGGGTTCTTGTAACGGGGGAATGTTTAAGCATGCAAATAAGAGAAATAAACGCTAAAGGAGAAATAAAAGAGAGAGAGACGAGTGCACGGTTTGGGGATTTTCGGAATTTCTTTGTTAGACATTTTTCACTCATCATTTAATACAATCCTAAGGCTAGCAGTTTGTAATACACGCGGTCAGTTACCCGGGAAGCCCCAAGTGTAGCCGGCTCCATAGCAATTAATTAGACCACAAAGTTCTAATTAAACAGTATCTAAAGTTGCATTAGGGTGATCAGCCCCAAATTGACTCTAAATAGTCACTAGCATACCGCGACAGACATTCGATCACATAATCTAATTGTTAACTGGCTACCCGCCAACGCTGTATGTAACCAACAATTATCATGTATGACTCGATACTCCGGTTTAGTTTTATTATTCTGTGTTACTAGTCGAATAGTGAGAGGCACGGCATCGCTACTCTTTAACTCTAACAAAATGCTAGAAAACGCGATTGTCAGTCGGCGAAATCTAACATATGCATAGGATGAAGCAAGAATAATAAATGCATACAAATCAGCCACCAAGTTGGAAATTAAAGCATGGATTATCAAAGCATAAAAGTCTAACAAATTATCCCTCAAATTATCCCAAACCGCTCACTATACCTTAGCCGTCCATGTGCCGGATTGTCACTACCGCTCCAAGGAAGGCCATGGAAGTCATCTCTAAGCTATTACAAGTTACAAGCTCCAAAACATGCCACAAATGGCGGAGCTAAGGTAAAAAATGGAGAAAAGCCGAGAGGAAGAAGATGAAAAACGAAGCAAGAATGGCTGAAAATCGTCCTTCAGCCGATTTAAAATCGTCGTAGCGTCGAGACGCTAGGGCAGCGTCGCGACGCTGCGACCTAATTAATCTGCGCGCGCCTCGCGATGGCGTCGAGACGCTAGGGCAGCGTCTCGACGCTGGCCCGATGATTTCTTGCGCGCGCCTCCTTCGGAGCGTCTCGACGCCGCAGCAGGGTCTCGACGCCAGGCAACGTCGAGCAAGCGTCTCGACGCTTGCTCTCGGGTTTGGGCTGGAAAATTGCCTCTCCTAGGAAATTTTGGTCCGTTTCTTCTTGGATTGACATGCCCTTTTCCCGATGCACTCCCGGGGCGCTAAAACTTCGCTATTAGCTCCGAAACGGGTCCAATGGACGCATGAGCTCTTCGCCGCATTTCTCCTATAAACGAGATTAATTAAACAATTAAATGCGGAATTTAGCCATAATTAGGAAGTGAATAATAGCTCCAAAATGGAGTTATCAAACACCCCCAACTTGAATCTTGCTAGTCCTCGAGCAAGGTGTTACGTCTCCAAAAGTGACCTTTTTAGGACTTAATTGGCTTAGAAAGATGTTCACTCTTAGGTGTTTTTGATAGCATTTAGCCTAAACCTATGCTTAAATATGAGAATTAGAAGAAGGTAGCTAAATTAGGACTTATGTACAATAGGAAAGAAAAGAGTTGAAAACCGAAGGAAAAGAATGAAAAACAAGCATTGCGAACGCATTGCGGAAACATTGCGGTGACCGCAATGTTTCAAGTGAAAACCGTAAGTTGACTGATCTTTTTCTGTTAATTTCCGTTATTTCAGGGATTCGTTCTTTCTCCTCCATCCATTCTGAAGTACGACGTTGAAGATTGATGGTTCTCCTTGGCCCAAATGCACCTGCAGATTACTATAAATAGGGGTCAAAGTGGAGGGTTCAAACATCATCCGAAAGCGTAGAAGTCTTCTCGCAGTCCATCTTTTCTCCTAGTTTTCTTTGCCGTCTGCTGGTTTGCGAAGCTCAGCTGTTGGAATCGATAATCTGATAGGAAGGAGAGGAGATTCTTCTTCTCTCCCGATTGGATTCATCCAAGCAAGGCTGGCCTTTCTCATCCTTCATTCGAAGCGGCTGCAACGAGTCATTCGAGCTGTTTTACTGCTTTCTGTTCTTCATTTCTACTTTACAACTCTGTCTTGTGTTGTTTCTGTTCGTGTGGCTAATCTAGTTCATTTCGTTGTGTTCTGTCTTGTTGTTCTTTACTTTAAGTATCTCTTATGTTCATTCAAACAATCAATTAATCAAACACAAAATTCAGTATTTCACAGACTCTCGCCTTTGCATTCCACTGCTTTCCCTTGCTGTTTTAAACACATTTCCCTTCTAAGCATGTCTATTTTATCCTTTAGTTCTGTTCTCCTTATATCCATGAGTAACTAAGTCACTTAGGGGCATGCTAATGACAACACTATAGGCTAAAAAACGTGAATCAAGCATGTAGGATAGCTCTCGAAGCATTGATTGTATGTAAGCTTCATCCCACGGGCAATTTCGATTGGCCATCCATTTTGTCCAAAGAACTCCTAACCTCTGGAAGGAGTAAGAGTTCAGAGTCATATTATCATGCTAGCCTTTCAAGGTAACCAGGAAACGGCCTAGGAATAGGCGTTTCCCTAGTACAAACCATATCTTTCTGCCTTAATAAGATGCTTAAGACCTTACTTTGAGTTGAGTAAACTAAAGAATCTAATGCATGGAATCGGACGATACATGAGATTGAGATAGTTTGATGCATAGAGAGTAGATCCAGTGCTTGAGAATCGTATAAAAATGCCTATAGGATCGTCATTAGTAGCCCTTAATTCACCCATTTACACACTTTCGCTGTTATTTAATTGCGGTAGAATTGCTGTCTCCGCAATTCTGCTTAAGTTAAAATTCTGTTTAGCCGTCTTTGCCTTCATTTATTAATTTCGTTTCTTTTCATTTGAGCTTAAATTTCACTTGTTCTCGTTGATGTTACTACCCTTTACACATTCAGCACAAATTAGATAATTAAAAACCAATTTTACCCCATCAAATCCACCCCTTCTTTCTTAACAAAACACTTCGCGAATAGCTAAAAATAAATCTCTGTGGGAAAACGAATGAAATATACTTACTACTTGCTATAAGATCATGTATGCTTGCATGTTCTGAGTGCTCTATCTCTTTTATCGCCTAATTATTTCAACACATTGAGCACGCAACAAGTTTTTGGCGCCGCTGCCAGGGATTTATTTTAAGTGAAAATGAAGTTTGTTAAGTTTGAAACACCAAGTTTATTGCTTATTGAAGCTGATCTGTTTCATTTCTTTTGCAGGTACTATTGGGGTAGTTTATGAGTGAGCCTTAGAGCTAGAAACAAAGCAAAGAAACGACTCTTTAAACAACCTCCTATACTTCAAATCATACCTGAAATCGAAGAAATGGACGAGATAGTTCCAAATCACGTACCTGTCATTCGCAACCCCATCGAAATAGCGAATGACAAGAATAGTGCCATTCTCTCATATTTAGTACCTATGCCTGGGGAGCTGAACCCCAGCATAATCCGTCCTGAAATCACTGCCAACTCATTCGAGTTAAAGCCAGTGATGTTCCAAATGTTGTCCACTGTGGGACAATTCTTTGGAGTGGAAAATGAGGACCCCCACAACCATCTTAGGAACTTCTTAGGAGTTAGTGATACCTTCATCATCCCTGGAGTGTCCCAAGAAGCTTTGAGGCTATACTTGTTCCCTTACTCTTTGAGGGACAAAGCCAAAACATGGTTGAACTCATTACCCTCTGGATCTGTCCGCAACTGGACAGACTTGGCAGAGAAATTCCTAGTCAAATACTTCCCACCTGATAGGAATTCGACCTTTCGTGATGATATAGTTAAGTTCAAACAAGCTGATAATGAATCTCTTCACGAAGCTTGGACAAGGTTCAAGGACCTTCTTCTCAAATGTCCACATCATGGCATCCCATGGTGTATCCAAATAGAGGTCTTTTTCAAAGGATGCAACCCCAGCACTAGGCAAGTCTTAAATTCATCTGCTGGTGGTTCCATGTTGTCCAAGAGTTACAACGAGGCCTATGAGATCTTGGAGAAGATCTCAGCATCTCACTGTAGGTGGTCAGATGATCCAGTTGAGCCAACTAGAGCTCAAGACAAGGATGCTCTAAGTGCGATGAGCAGCCAAATAAATGCCCTGACCAACCTAGTTAAGCAAATAGCTCAAGCCAATCTCCAAACAAGTGTCAACACCGCTACCGCCATGTCAATGGGCACCCAACCAAGTCAAGGTGAGACACTTGTATGTGGATTCTGTGGGGAAGGGCACCTGTATGAATACTGCCCTGGGAATCCAGCCTCAGTCTGCTACATTGGAAGTCAGCAGCAGCCTAGGAACAACCCCTATTCCAATACTTACAACCCTGGTTGGAGGAACCACCCAAACCTGTCATGGGGTGGCCAACCAAATGCTAACCAAAATCCTAACCAGCCTAGACCGAGTGGAACACCTGGTTTCCCTCCCCAACATAACCAATCAATGTATCAAAAACCATACAACCAACCTGTAGGATCTTCTGTAGAAAACTTACTCAAGGAATACATAGCCAAAAATGATGCTACTCTTCAAAGCCAGCAAGCTACTCTTAGGAGCCTAGAGAACCAAATAGGCCAATTAGCCAATGAACTCAAGAGTAGGCCCCAAGGTAGACTCCCTGCTGACACTGAAGTACCAAGGAGAGATGGTAAAGAGCAAGTTCAAGCAATTGAACTTAGAAGTGGTAGACCCTTGGTGAGCAACACAAAGGACATACCAAAGAGAGTAGAGAACACTGAGTCTAGTGCTCCACAGGAGTCTCTGCCAAACCAAGGTCCACCACCAACTAGCACATCACGAGCCAGGCTAGAGCCAATTATTGAGGAGATAGAAGAAATTCCAAGGCCTCCACCTATCCTAAGGCGCCCTGACGTGCCTGCATATGTGCCACCACCTCCATATCCTCGAAGGCTTAAGAAGAAGCAGGAACAGGAAGTGCATTTTAATAAATTCTTAGAAATTCTTAAGCAAGTGCATGTCAACATTCCTTTTGTAGAAGTTTTACAGTCTATGCCTTCCTATGTGAAGTTTTTGAAAGATATTATTACTAACAAAAAAATAATTGGTGAGTTTGAAACAGTAAACCTCACTGAGGAGTGCAGTGCCATACTCCAAAACAAGTTGCCCAAGAAGGAGAAGGATCCTGGTTCCTTCACCTTACCTGTAGAACTTGGAGGCAAGCACGTGGGCAGAGCGCTTTGTGACCTGGGCGCCAGCATAAACCTCATGCCCCTATCACTATTCCGCCAGTTGGGAATAGGAGAAGCACGTCCAACCACTGTCACTTTACAATTAGCAGACAGATCCATTGCATACCCAGAAGGTAAGATTGAGGATATTTTAGTAAAGGTTGACAAGTTTATTTTCCTTGCAGATTTCATTATCCTAGATTATGAAGCAGACAAGGTGGTCCCCATCCTGTTAGGCAGACCATTCCTAGCCACAGGTAGGGCACTGATAGACGTCCAAAAAGGTGAGCTCACTATGAGGGTTCATGATGAAGAGGTGAAATTTAGTGTGTATAAAGCTTTAAGGTACCCCTCTGACCTTGAATCCTGTGCTAGCATGGACGTAGTAGACTCCTTAATGGAAGAACAATTGGAGCATGTATTATTAACCAAGCATGCCAATGAATATGTAGGATTAGAATTAACTGACTTAAACATAGCTGAGATAATGGACATATCTGTAAATAACCCTCAGCATGTATGTATGAATATAGAATTAACTGATAAATCCTTAAATCCTTTAAAGCCATCCATTGAGCATCCACCTGTATTAGAATTAAAGCCACTCCCCACTCACCTCAAGTATGCATATTTAGGGAGTAATGAAACTCTGCCTGTTATCATTTGTTCTAAATTAAGTGAAAAGCATGAGGTTGAACTGATATTACTGCTTAAGCAACATAGGAAGGCTATTGCATGGACTATTGCTGATATTAGAGGCATTATCCCTTCTTATTGCATGCATAAGATTATACTAGAGGAAGAGCACACACCTAGAGTAGATCATCAACGTAGGCTGAATCCCTCTATGAAAGAGGTAGTTAAGAAAGAAATAATAAAATGGTTAGATGCTGGTGTGATCTTCCCCATAGCTAGTAGTCAGTGGGTGAGCCCTATACAGTGTGTACCTAAGAAGGGTGGGATGACTGTGGTAGTCAATGAGAACAATGAACTGATTCCAACTAGGACTGTCACAGGATGGAGAGTTTGCATGGATTATAGGAAACTAAATAAAGAAACTAAAAAAGACCACTTCCCTCTACCATTCATTGACCAAATGTTAGACAGAATAGCTGGTAGAGCCTATTACTGTTTCCTAGACGGTTATTCAGGGTATAACCAGATCACTATAGACCCCAAGGACCAAGAAAAGACTACTTTTACTTGCCCTTTTGGAACTTTTGCCTTTCGCAGAATGCCTTTTGGCTTATGCAATGCACCGACAACTTTCCAAAGGTGCATGTTGGCAATCTTCTCTGATTTGGATGAATCTATGATAGAGATATTCATGGATGACTTTTCAGTCTTTGGGGATTCATTCACCAACTGTCTAGAGAACCTAGGACAAGTCTTGGCTAGATGTGAAGAGACTAACTTAGTCCTTAATTGGGAAAAGTGTCACTTCATGGTAGATGAGGGGATTGTCTTAGGTCATAGAGTGTCAAGGGCAGGTGTAGAAGTTGATAGGGCAAAGATAGAGATCATAGAGAAGTTGGTAGAGCCTCAGAATGTCAAGGCCATTAGAAGTTTCTTAGGGCATGCTGGCTTCTACAGAAGGTTCATTAAGGACTTTTCTAAGATAGCCAAGCCTCTGTGTGAGCTGCTAGAACTAAATAGGCCATTCATCTTCTCTAAGGAATGTGTAGGAGCTTGGACAACCCTTAAGAAAGCGCTAGTCACAGCACCTGTTATAGTAGGGCCAGATTGGGATCTCCCATTTGAGATGTTATGTGATGCTAGTGACTATGCTGTAGGGGTTATGTTAGGACAGAAGATTGACAAGCTAACACACCCTGTCTATTATGCTAGTAAGACCTTGCATGAGGCTCAATGTAATTATACAACTACTGAGAAAGAGATGCTTGCTGTAGTGTTTGCTTGTGAGAAATTCAGGAACTATATTGTAGGCACTAGGACAATTGTGTACACTGACCACTCTGCCTTAAAGTATCTCATGAGGAAGGCTGATGCTAAGCCTAGGTTGATTAGGTGGGTGTTATTGCTGCAGGAATTTGATTTGGACATTCGAGACAAGAAAGGATGTGAAAATGTGGTTGCGGATCACCTTTCTCGATTGAAGCACAATTGCGAAAACATTGCGGAACCTGCAATTTCTGATGCTTTCATTGATGAACATGTCTTTGTTTTGACTCATTGTGATAACGATGAGGAACCTTGGTTTGCTGACATTGCTAACTTCCTTGCATCACAGGTATTACCAGTTTTCAAGGGAGGACAAGAGAAGAAGAGGTTCCTTCATGAAGCAAGGAAATTCATCTGGGATGACCCCACACTTTACAGAACATGTGCTGACGGCTTGCTAAGGAAGTGTGTTTCAGCTGCTGAAGCGAAGTCTGTGCTGCAGCACTGCCACACAGCTCCTTATGGTGGACACTTTGGTGGCCAAAGAACAGCTGCAAAGGTATTTCAGAGTGGCTACTATTGGCCAACAATCTTCAAGGATGCCCACAACTATGCCCACAGCTGCGATGAATGCCAAAGAACAGGTAACCTCAGTCGAAAGGATGAGATGCCCCTCACCTACATCTTAGAGTTGGAGCTCTTTGATGTGTGGGGCATTGACTTCATGGGGCCATTCCCTCCATCATCAGGTAACCTTTACATTTTGGTAGCAGTAGACTACGTATCCAAGTGGGTAGAGGCCAAAGCATGTCCCAATAATGATGCTAAAACAGTCACCAAATTCTTGCATAGGCACATTTTTACTAGGTTTGGGACACCTCGTGCCATCATTAGTGATGAGGGGTCACATTTCATTAACAAGGCTATGGAGAGAGTGTTGGCTAAGTATAACATTAGACATAGAGTAGCCACTCCCTATCACCCACACTCGAATGGACAGGCTGAAATTTCAAATAGGGAGATTAAGAACATCCTAGAAAAAGTGGTCAAACCTAATAGGAAAGACTGGTCCTTTAAGCTTGAGGATGCACTGTGGGCGTATAGGACAGCATATAAGACACCCCTAGGTATGTCTCCTTATAGGCTGGTCTATGGCAAAGCTTGTCATCTTCCACTTGAGTTAGAAATCAAAGCATTTTGGGCCATGAAAGAATTGAACTTTTGCGTGAATGATGCGGGGACATTGCGGTCTTTGCAATTACATGAGCTTGATGAGCTTAGACATATGGCCTATGAAAATGCTAAGATGTATAAGGAAAAGACCAAGATTTGGCACGATAGTAGACTTAGAGTTAAGGACTTTAAGAACGGTCAACTTGTTTTGTTGTTTAACTCACGGTTGAAACTATTTCCAGGGAAACTTAAGTCTAGGTGGTCAGGTCCATTTGTGATTACTAATGTGTTTGTTCATGGTGCCATAGAGATAAAGAACTTGCAGCAAGGCCAACCGTTTATGGTTAATGGTGCAAGGTCGAAGCACTACTATGAGGAAGGAGATGTGAAGACTCTCTCGACCTTCCTCTTGACTGAAGCATGAAAACGAAAACGAGAGAGGACGAGTGATTACTGTGCTCGTCAACATAAGGCTCATGCCTTATTTTATTTTTTGTGATTTTCCGGTTATCGTTTGTGTGTTTTGTTGTATGATTTTAATTACGAATTTGATGTTGTTTTTATTTCTTTTTGTAGGGAATCGAAAGAGGGAATCAAGGAGAGTAACTCCAGCTTTAAAAATCAAGGAAAGATTGAGCCAAATAAAAGATACGGACGAGCAAAGATAGACATTTTGATGAAAAAATATCCCTAAAATTGCGCTGGATTTGCAGGATCCGCAAAAATATAGCCGTTGGGATTTAGCCGTTTCCTTTATATCCGTTAGAAGGCGCTTGATCTGTACGATTCTCTCACTCTCTGAATTCCAAGACAGCTGCGATTCTCTTCATCTTTGATTCTTCTCTCCAAACCTCCAAGATCCAACAATGGTGTTCACGAGGGCTGAAAGATCTGCAGCCAAGAAGAAGGCTGATGACGCTGAAACAGCTGCAAGAGACGCACTGCTCGCCTTGGCTACTGCTGACGCTGCGCGGACTGAACACCTTCCCAAACTTCCGATTCGCAAGAAGAAGTGGAAGGTTGTCACTGAAATCCCTGCTGGACCCTCTGAGCCAGCAGGCACACCCAAGAAGCGTCGATGGAGTATGGCTGTGGCCGATGAAGAAATCAAGAACAAGACTCCCTCTGTGGAGAGTCAAGAACAAAGCCAGCCATCCCATGAGGCAGCCAAGCGCAGCCCCTCGCCAGTGCGAAGCCCAGAGCTCTCTTCATCGCCACCAGCGCAGAGCCTTGAGCAGCCGTCTTCACCACAGAGTTCTGCACAGACACCTACAGCAGAGCAAAGCACCACGCCGTCGCACACTTCCCCACGGCCTGACCCTGAATTCCCATATGGGGAGTACCAAGAATCAACGCAGGGCAGTGGGGAAGGTGAAGACGAGGAGGTTTTCTCGCCTGTGAGGGAAGCTAGCCCGGAGAGTCCTGCGCAGAAGGATGATTCCATGGAAGAGACGCTGGGGGCATGCCTGCAGCAGATCACCATTGAGGAAAAACTCAAGAAGAAGAAGAAGGCCAAGATTCTTAAGGCCAAGCGATCCAAGAAGCTGAAGAAGAAGAAGGCCAAGAAGGCACCTTCGTCAGAAAAAGAGAGCACTGAGCCGTCGCTCAAAAGACTCAAGGTTGAGGCTGCAGAGTCAGCCAAGCCAGCAGACAAAGGGAAGGCCAAGCTCTACCCTGAAGATGAGCCTCAGTCCGTGAGGTACGTGTCCTCTAACGCTGAGTCCAGAGGCGTTGAACTGAGGAGGAAGTAGTTGCTGCACGAGAAAGGCTTCCTCGACAGACCTGCTGACCTGCCGCAGTTCTTGCGCGCAGGAATCATAAATCATAGCTGGGAGGAGTTGTGCAGGACGCCCAATCCAGCTTACACGAGTATGGTTTACGACTTCTACGCCAACCTGCGAAACTCTGAGGAAGGGCTTTCTGTGGTGAGGGGAGTAGAGGTGGACTACTCAGCAAAAGCCATCAACGAAGCTTATGGCCTCAAGGGCCAAAGACACACTGATTATGCGAGGATCGTTGATGAGCCTACTGAGGCAGTGCTGGAGGAGGCCATTCGAACCATTGGCCAGCCTGAAGCAGCGTGGACTGTATCACGCAATGGGAGGCACACCCTCATGAGTGCCAACCTGACAGCAAAGGCAGCTGTATGGTTTGCCTTTGTAAGGAGAAAGCTGTCCCCTGTGACCCATGAGACGACCATCAACCAGAGCAGATCGCTGCTGGTCTATGCCATTATGCGAGGTCTCACGGTCAACGTGGGTGAAATCATGTCAGCCGCCATTGCTGAGTGCGCCAAGAAAGGTAAGGGACCATTGTTTTTCCCTAACACCATAACCAAACTATGTTTGCTTGCAGGAGTCCCCATTGAGCGAATGGAGCAGCAGATGGCTTACACAGGCCACTTGGAGCTGCCTGCTAGCTTGAGGCTGAAGAGGAAGGGGAATATGGAGTTTGAACTGGATAGGCTTGCTGCTGATCAGTCACTATCCATGGCATGCCTGATGGATATGCAGAGGAGGATGGCTCAATGGGCCACTTACGCGCAGGCACGGGACAAGGAAGTTGCAGACCAACTTGGGTGCATCTTCCCTGACTTCCCCACAAATCTCCTGACTCCATGGGTGCCTCCACGACCACGACAACCTGATGAGGATGAAGACGTTTGAGTGCTGGTTTGAATTGCACTGAAGGGAGTATTGCTGTTCCCTTAGAAAAAAAAAAACAATTTTCTACTTTCTGATAGACCATGTGAATTATGCTGTTTTTCGTACACTTTTGATCTGTTTTAGATGCTTAGTTTTATGTTTTTAATTTTGCTTAGTATAGTCTGATGATAGTTGACTAGGTAGGTTAGTTTTGTTTTATTTTTAGAGAGCTTGAATGACTGGAAAAAGCATGCTTAGGGGCCTTAATCACTGTTATATCTGCCCTGACTTGATTGCGAAATAATTGCGGTACCCGCAATTTTTATTACTGAAAGCATGTTTTGGACTGTCTTTTTAGCTAGGCTGTGATCTGTTTAAATTCCATCTTTTGCTGCTATCATGACTGCCATATATAGCTTATCTAAAAGCATGCTGGATGAGTGTCATAGGACACCCTTTGCTAGTTTAAATCAACCTCTAAAAAGCTCAGCATGCACAGCTTTAACCCCTTATCTGTCTGTTTTTTTTAAATTACTGCTGCTGTGATATTTGCCGTTCGACTGTTTTGTCTATGCCTAGGGCTTTAGATTCTCTTTGTTCTAGGATAGTTTGGGGGTGTGCCACCTCAGACACTCATTGGGGACAATGAGTAGTTGAAGTTTGGGGGAGGCCACCCTAGGCCTAGGAACATTCCTCTCTCTCTTAGAAACATAAGCATTCTTCTTCTCCTTTACAAAAAATGATGAACTGAAAAAAAAAAAAAATGAAAAATAGAATAAAGAGGGGGGTCTCTCTTAGGTTGCTAAGTAATCAGTGCCAAGTGTGTGACCCACAAGTGGCATTGCATCAAAAGGCAACCAAAGGATAGGCCCCACCTAAGTAAGAAAAAGGGAAAAGAATAGGAAAGAAGAATGTATACCTAGGAGTTATAACTTTGTGGCTTAGATGTCCTATTTAAAAAGAACTCTGATCCTCAATTAGCTAAGCACAAAGTTGTAACTTGTAGGGTTGTTTATGGAGATGAGTGTATATCTAATGTAGTGATGCCAGGGTTTAGGTTGTTCTCTAAAAGTACTACTGTCACCGTTAATACTAAGACTGGCATGACTCTAAGCAATCCTAGACACATTAAAAATAAAGCTAGAAGCATGTACTGAGTCTGAAGTAAAGCTAGGCAGAATTTTGAAACCTTAGGGATAGTGGCATGATATGACAAAAGCAAATAGATCAGTTGTAGGGAGTTAATGAAAACAGAAGGAGTGTTAGGCAGGCGAAGTCAGAAGAAGCTAGATAAGAGGGTAGTTTTTAGCTTAGAAGTGTGTCACAGGACAGCAGTGCTATAGATAAGGATATAGGGGAGTTAGTAAGTGGTTAAAGAAGAAGAAACAGCAGCCTAGGAAAGTCCTTAGATTGCTTGAGGACAAGCAAAACCTTAAGTTTGGGGGTGTGTTACGTCTCCAAAAGTGACCTTTTTAGGACTTAATTGGCTTAGAAAGATGTTCACTCTTAGGTGTTTTTGATAGCATTTAGCCTAAACCTATGCTTAAATATGAGAATTAGAAGAAGGTAGCTAAATTAGGACTTATGTACAATAGGAAAGAAAAGAGTTGAAAACCGAAGGAAAAGAATGAAAAACAAGCATTGCGAACGCATTGCGGAAATATTGCGGTGACCGCAATGTTTCAAGTGAAAACCGTAAGTTGACTGATCTTTTTCTGTTAATTTCCGTTATTTCAGGGATTCGTTCTTTCTCCTCCATCCATTCTGAAGTACGACGTTGAAGATTGATGGTTCTCCTTGGCCCAAATGCACCTGCAGATTACTATAAATAGGGGTCAAAGTCGAGGGTTCAAACATCATCCGAAAGCGTAGAAGTCTTCTCGCAGTCCATCTTTTCTCCTAGTTTTCTTTGCCGTCTGCTGGTTTGCGAAGCTCAGCTGTTGGAATCGATAATCTGATAGGAAGGAGAGGAGATTCTTCTTCTCTCCCGATTGGATTCATCCAAGCAAGGCTGACCTTTCTCATCCTTCATTCGAAGCGGCTGCAACGAGTCATTCGAGCTGTTTTACTGCTTTCTGTTCTTCATTTCTACTTTACAACTCTGTCTTGTGTTGATTCTGTTCGTGTGGCTAATCTAGTTCATTTCGTTGTGTTCTGTCTTGCTGTTCTTTACTTTAAGTATCTCTTATGTTCATTCAAACAATCAATTAATCAAACACAAAATTCAGTATTTCACAGACTCTCGCCTTTGCATTCCACTGCTTTCCCTTGCTGTTTTAAACACATTTCCCTTCTAAGCATGTCTATTTTATCCTTTAGTTCTGTTCTCCTTATATCCATGAGTAACTAAGTCACTTAGGGGCATGCTAATGACAACACTATAGGCTAAAAAACGTGAATCAAGCATGTAGGATAGCTCTCGAAGCATTGATTGTATGTAAGCTTCATCCCACGGGCAATTTCGATTGGCCATCCATTTTGTCCAAAGAACTCCTAACCTCTGGAAGGAGTAAGAGTTCAGAGTCATATTATCATGCTAGCCTTTCAAGGTAACCAGGAAACGGCCTAGGAATAGGCGTTTCCCTAGTACAAACCATATCTTTCTGCCTTAATATGATGCTTAAGACCTTACTTTGAGTTGAGTAAACTAAAGAATCTAATGCATGGAATCGGACGATACATGAGATTGAGATAGTTTGATGCATAGAGAATAGATCCAGTGCTTGAGAATCGTAAAAAAATGCCTATAGGATCGTCATTAGTAGCCCTTAATTCACCCATTTACACACTTTCGCTGTTATTTAATTGCGGTAGAATTGCTGTCTCCGCAATTCTGCTTAAGTTAAAATTCTGTTTAGCCGTCTTTGCCTTCATTTATTAATTTCGTTTCTTTTCATTTGAGCTTAAATTTCACTTGTTCTCGTTGATGTTACTACCCTTTACACATTCAGCACAAATTAGATAATTAAAAACCAATTTTACCCCATCAAATCCACCCCTTCTTTCTTAACAAAACACTTCGCGAATAGCTAAAAATAAATCTCTGTGGGAAAACGAATGAAATATACTTACTACTTGCTATAAGATCATGTATGCTTGCATGTTCTGAGTGCTCTATCTCTTTTATCGCCTAATTATTTCAACACATTGAGCACGCAACACAAGGCTAATAAAGAAAATGACTCTAAGGACACGCTTATATGCTACTAACTCAAATCTCAATGCATTTTACAAATTCAAATACAACATAATCATGAAAGCAATTCGTGCATGCATTTACTACGAACATATCAAAAATTAACTATCGCTCCCTAACGTGTGTGTGTGCTAGAAGACCTATCCTAAACTCACATAAGCCCGGAAAAACCACATGCAACACATCATCCCGTTTTCCCCCTACTTCTAGCGTTTAAGAACAGTCTACACTTGACTTACACGAGAGAGAGAAGCAAACTAAGAGACCTAAATATTTTCTCTTTCTTTTTTCTTTTCACCAGTACTTTGTACTCTTTTATTGAGGTTCTTTGAACCAAACTTTTTATTCTCTTTTTCTTTCCAACCTCGAGCTGCCTAACACGTCAAATTCATGCATAAACTTCACGTTTTTAAGGACTAACGCTGACTTCTTAGGTGCACCAATAAGAAGGAGGAGCGCCTCGAGAGAATTTTCTAACCAACATGCTTTTCTATTTTTTTTTATTTTAGGCTTAGCGTAAGCTAACTCGATTAATCGACCACTAACTCTCATGCAACAAGCTACCTAAGGGTGCCTTTCGGGGTGACAACGAGAATTAATGCTACATGCAATTGACTAAGCCTACGGAATCTAAGATGAGGTTGCTAAGTGCTCGATAGATGCAAGGGAGCAATAGAAAAAAATTTAAAATTTTTTACGTGGACCTAATAAATGCAAAACTCATGCAAAAACTAGATTATATATATGCTCAGATTTCCAACATGCATTTCCTAGATTATCATAGTTAGAAAACAGTAAACAGAGTCCCAAGCACTTCAATATTCAAAATTAGCACTGCTCAACCGACTACACATGCAAGTCCACAAACTCCACCCCCAACTTCAAAAGTTGGCATTGTCCTCAATGCCACTTAGTCAGATACACAAAGTAAAAGGGAAAAAGAAACTACACTTCCCTAACTCTTTCTGAAGTTGGCGAGGGAAAGGAAGCGGCGCGCTCATCATCGAGCCCGAAATTTTCCTCAACTTCCTCGATTCCTAAAAAAAAACAGCAAGCTACGTAAGGCTAAATTAAACTAAAAACAACAAAAAAACAACAACTAAACTAAGACAGAAAAACATTTCATCACTCGGGTGCCTCCGAGAAGCGCAGAATTTTTAAAGTCGTTTGCTCGACTGAATTCTCTCCAAAGACTCATCCATATTCTGAGAGTGCGGGGGACGTTCCAGTCTTGTCCTCTTCCACACTACACCTCCAATCATCATTCAAAACTTTTTGCACTCTTCGTGCCTCGAGCACGTGAATATCAAATTTATTAGTGCAAAAAACAGCATTCACATTCAACAGATTTAAATCAGATTTTTTTACTGAGACATGAGAATCATCCCTCAAGGGCGAGGTAAGACACCCATTCTCGACATACTCAACACAAGCAATACTCTCCACATTCACAAGCGATTTCGATGCATTTACAAAAAACTCATTCACCATTCCATCAAATTCTACCGACAAGGCACCCCTATCAACATCAATTTTGACCTTAGCGGTCTTCATAAATGGGCGTCCTAGTAAAATAGAAGACGAAACATGCGAAGAATTTTCATTCATATTCAGCACATAGAAATCGCATGGAACAAAAATTTAAACGGACCTGCTATTATCAGGCTTCGAACTACTACCGGGACTTACCCGCTGACATAGAGTTCGATTTAACCAACAAAATTTAAACGGACCTGCTATTACCAGGCTTCGAACTGCTACTAGGACTTACCCGCTGACATAGAGTTCAATTTAAGCAACATAAATTTAAACGAACCTGCTATTATCAGGGTTCGAACTACAATCGGGACTTACCCGCTGACATAGAGTTCAATTTAACCAACATAAATTTAAACGGACCTGCTATTATCAGGCTTCGAACTAGTACTGGGACTTACCCGCTGACATAGAGTTCGATCTAACCAACATAAATTTAAACGGACCTGGAATTATCAGGCTTCGAACTCCTACCGAGACTTACCCGCTGACATAGAGTTCGATTTAACCAACATAAATTTAAACGAACTTGCTATTAAGATCGATCGGCTAGTTAAACAACTATATTAGACTCAATTAAATCACACAATTCAAGCTCTTTAAATACATCAAAAGACATGACATTAATTGAGGCACCGAGATCTAACATGGCCTTTTCAATAAGTTTAGTATCGATAGTGCATGGGATAGTAAACATACCAGGATCGATGCACTTCGGTGGAAGAGTACCTTGGAAAATTGCGGAGACAGTTTATTTCTTCTTCTCATCACTCTTTTTCGACATTCTCTTGTTCGTACACCAATTCTTGAGGAACTTTGCGTATTTCGGCACTTGACTAACTGCCTCAAGAAGCGGTATGTTCACCACCACCTTCTGGAAGGTTTTCAAGACCTCCTCGTCTTCATTCACCAGAGTAGGCCTCGCAAGCCTACTAGGGAAGGGTGCTTTGGTGACATTTTCTTGCACATTCTTCTCTTTCTCAATATTCAGCTCAACAAGAGCAACTGGGGCGGACTCATTCAGGCTGTCCTCTGCTTCCTTCACGGCTCTGGTGGGAACTGATTTCCCACTCCTCAGCTGGATTGCACTCACGTTCTCACATGAGTTTACCTTGGTTTGGGAACGAAGCTTCCTAGAGCTCTTGCTCTCTATTTTGCTAATCGACACAGCCATTTGCGTCAGCTGCTTGTTCAAGTTTTACAGCTCGGCTTTGTGTGAGTTAAGCTCTTCTCGAGCTTCTTTCTGAAACTGGCTGGTCGACGTCACGATGGTTCTGACCATCTCTTCTAATGAACTGGAGGAGCTCGAGGCTTGAGCTTGGCTGGAAGTGTTAGGCCTATCGTGGGACTGGCCTTGGAAGCGTTGTTGTCCTTCCCTATTCCCATAGCTGAAATTGGGGTGATCGCGCCAACCGGGGTTGTATGTGTTCGAGTAAGGATCATACTTCCTCGGGTTGGAAGCATATCCCCCGATTGCGTTCACCTCCTCCGCCTCGCGGTTTCCTCCGACAAACTTTTTCAACAGATTTCCAATCTCGGCCACCTAGGCCTTCATCTCTGTCATCTCATGGCTCTGGGTCACACTGTGGACTTGCCCCTGCCCTCGAATACCAAACTGCTGCGAGTTGGCTGCCATGTTCGCGATTAGCTGCTTGGCCTCAACCGGGGTCTTATCAATCAAAGTCCCACCGCTCGCTGCGTCTATCATCTGCCGATCATGAGGCGTCATACCCTCATAAAAATACTGGATCAGAAGCTGATCGGCAATCTGATGATGTGGGAAGCTTGCGCACAGGCGCCCAAAGCGTTCCCAGTACTTATGCAGGGACTCACCCACGTCCTGAGTGATCCCATAAATTTTTTTCCTCAAAGTCGTGGCCAAGGACGCAGGGAAGTACTTCTCCAGGAAAACCCTATTCATGTCCTGCCACGTCGTTATCGAGCCGGAGGGCAGATAATAAAGCCAATCCTTGGCTTTGTCCTTGAGCGTAAAGGGGAATGCCCTCATATTCAGCTGCTCCTCCGTCACTCCCGCGGGCTTCATCCCCGCACAGACGCAGTGAAACTCCATTAAGTGCTTGTTTGCATCCTCACCTGCATTACCATGGAAAGAAGGCAACTGGTGAATTAAACCCGACTTTAATTAAAAATTACCTGCTACCACGGGGTAGTTGATGCACAGGGGTTGCAAGTTTAAGTCTGGCGCTGCCAGCTGTTTCAGCGTCCTCGGCGCTTCACCTTGCGCCATCTCATCAACCAAGAAGGGATTGCCTTCTTCTTCAAACAATCTCTGCCCCTCGCGGGCCTCTCTTCTCAACCGCCGCTCTTCTCTTTGGATTTCAGGTATAAACTGTAATCCACTAATCTCAGAAGAACGGGTCATACACAAACAAAAATTTTAACATCCAAAGACAAACAGAAAAAAATTTCAGCACACAACCAATCAACCAAATTCGAATTCAAACATAACTTCAATCAAATTTTTGCCTTATCCCCGGCAACGACGCCAATTTTGGTAGATCTACTCTTAGGTTAGTCCAAATTCAAGCTATCGAAGCTTGCCAAAATACAATTTATAAGCCTATTAACCAAAGCTTTGCAGCTAGTGGTAACAGGGTTGATCCACGGAGAAGGTTATGATTGAAATTATATTGAACTTGAAATTAATTAATCAATTGGGTTCTTGTAACGGGGGAATGTTTAAGCATGCAAATAAGAGAAATAAACGCTAACGGAGAAATAAAAGAGAGAGAGACGAGTGCACGGTTTGGGGATTTTGAGGATTTCTTTGTTAGACATTTTTCACTCATCATTTAATACAATCCTAAGGCTAGCAGTTTGTAATACACGCGGTCAGTTACCCGGGAAGCCCCAAGTGTAACCGGCTCCATAGCAATTAATTAGACCACAAAGTTCTAATTAAACAGTATCTAAAGTTGCATTAGGGTGATCAGCCCCAAATTGACTCTAAATAGTCACTAGCATACCGCGACAGACATTCGATCACATAATCTAATTGTTAACTGGCTACCCGCCAACGCTGTATGTAACCAAAAATTATCATGCATGACTCGATACTCCGGTTTAGTTTTATTATTCTGTGTTACTAGTCGAATAGTGAGAGGCACGACATCGCTACCCTTTAACTCTAACAAAATGCTAGAAAACGCGATTGTCAGTCGGCGAAATCTAACATATGCATAGGATGAAGCAAGAATAATAAATGCATACATGGTAGAGCACTTTTGGGGTACTCCAATTTCAAGCTGTCGAGGCTTGCCAAAATAACATTTATAATACCGAAACTACTAAGCTTTGCAGTTAGTGGTAACGGGTGTCGAACCACAGGGAACCTAAGTTATTTTCTCCTAGCTAATTTCTATTTGTCTTTTAACTAAAACTCAAAAGCAAATAAAGGGGGAGTTAATTAAAACTAAACTAAGCACATAGCCCTCTTATTCTCAGTTTTGTAGGTTTAGAATGATATTATTTAGTCTGAAACCTTGTTGTCACCCTGATAACTCCATTTTGGAGCTATATTTCACTCCCTAACTCTAGCTAAAATTCGTGATTAATTGTTTAATATGTCTCATTTATAGGAGAGTTGCGACATAGAGCTCGTGGCATCCATTGAGTGCGTTTTATGGTTAAGGAAGGCGTTTTAGTGCCTCGGGAGTGCTTCGGGAGAAGGGGAAGCTCACACATGAAGATATGAAGTAAATTGCCAAGAAGAGGCAATTTTTCAGCCCCAAACCCGAGAGCAAGCGTCGAGACGCTTGCTCAACGCTGCAGCGTCGAGACGCTCCGGAGGAACGCGCCTGCTGGAATTCATCGAGGCAGCGTCGAGACGCTCGCTTGGCGTCTCGACGCCATCGCGAGCGCGCGCGCTGAAGAATTTGGCCACAGCGTCGAGACGCTCGCGCAGCGTCGAGACGCCATCACGACGAAAACGCGCGCGACACTTAGGGCACCAGCGTCGAGACGCTGGCCTAGCGTCTCGACGCTCCGACGGCTTAAAACGTCATTTTGACGATTTTTCAGCCAACTTTTACATCTTCTTCTTCCCTTCGATTTGCTCTCGGGTCTTCTTCATTTTCTCCGCCATTTGTGGCTGTTACGTCTCCAAAAGTGACCTTTTTAGGACCTAATTATCTTAGAAAGATGTTCACTCTTAGGTGTTTTTGATAGCATTTAGCCTAAACCTATGCTTAAATTTGAGAATTAGAAGAAGGTAGCTAAATTAGGACTTAAGTACAATAGGAAAGAAAAGGGTTGAAAACCGAAGGAAAAGAATGAAAAACAAGCATTGTGATAGCATTGCGGAAACATTGCGGACACCGCAATGTTTCAAGTGAAAACCGTAAGTTGACTGATCTTTTTCTGTTAATTTCCGTGATTTCAGGGATTCGTTCTTTCTCCTCCATCCATTCTGAAGTACGACGTTGAAGATTGATGGTTCTCCTTGGCCCAAATGCACCTGCAGATTACTATAAATAGGGGTCAAAGTCGAGGGTTCAAACATCATCCGAAAGCGTAGAAGTCTTCTCGCAGTCCAACTTTTCTCCTGTTTTCCTTTGCCGTCTGCTGGTTTGCGAAGCTCAGCTGTTGGAATCGATAATCTGATAGGAAGGAGAGGGGATTCTTCTTCTCTCCTGATTGGATTCATCCAAGCAAGGCTGACCTTTCTCATCCTTCATTCGAGGCGGCTGCAACGAGACATTCGAGCTGTTTTACTGCTTTCTGCTCTTCATTTCCATTTTCCAGCTTTGTCTTGTCGGTGTTTCTTTTCTAGTAGCTAGATTATACTATTTCGTTGTGGTTTGTCTTCCTGTTATTTGCTTTAAAGCTTTTCTTTATCAATCAAACAATCAAGTAATCAAATCTCAATTCGTCAGTCCACAGATTCTTGCCTTTACATTCTACTGCTTTCCCTTACTGTTTTGTCTTTAAATTCCTTCTAAGCATGTCTACTTCTTCTCTTACTTCTGTTCTATCTACATCCATGAGTAGCTAAATCACTTAGGGGCATGCTAATGACAACACTTTAGGCTAAAAAACGTGAACCAAGCATGTAGGATAGCTCTCGAAGCATTGATTGTATGTAAGCTTCATCCCACGGGCAATTTCGATTGGCCATCCATTTTGTCCAAAGAACTCCTAACCTCTGGAAGGAGTAAGAGTTCAGAGTCATACTATCATGCTAGCCTTTCAAGGTAACCAGGAAACGACCTAGGAATAGGCGTTTCCCTAGTACAAACCATATTTTTCTGCCTTAACAAGATGCTTAAGACCTTACTTGGACATGAGTAAAGTAAAGAATCTAATGCATGAAATCGGAAGATACATGAGAATGAGATAGTTTGATGCATAGAGAGTTGATCCAATGCTTGAGAATCGTGAGAAAAAGCCTATAGGATAGTCGTTAGTAGCCCTTAATTCATCATTTTACACACTTTCGCTGTTATTACAATTGCGGTAAAATTGTTGTTTCCGCAATTCTGCTAAGTTACGATTCTGTCTAGCTGTTTTTGTTTTCATTTATTAATCTCGTCTCTTCTCATTTGAGTTTAGCTTTAACTTGCACTTGTTTATGTTGCTACCCTCTCCGTATTCAGTAGGAAATAGACAATTAAAAACCAATACTACCCCATCAAATCCACCCCTTCTTTCTTAACGTTACACTTCATGAATAGCTTATAATAAGTCTCTGTGGGAAAACGAATGAAATATACTTACTACTTGCTATAAGACCATGTATGCTTGCATGTTCTGAGTGCTCTCTCTACCTTATTACTTATTCATTTTAACACATTGAGCACGTAACAAGTTTTTGGCGCCGCTGCCGGGGACTTATTTAAGTGAAAACGAAGTTTGTTAAGTTTGAAACACCAAGTTTATTGCCTATTGAAGCTGATCTGTTTCATTTCTTTTGCAGGTACCATTGGGTTAGTTTATGAGTGAACCTTCATGTAGTGATCTAGAGTTCAATCCTGAGCCTGAGAGATTACTTAGGGCCAGAAATAGAGCCAAGAAACGTCTCTTTCACCAACCCTCTATACCTCAAGTAATTGCGGGAACCGCAATTCCTCCGCAATTATCTCAAGAAGAAATGGATGGAATAGTTCCAAATCCGGTGCCTGTCACTCGCAACCCCATCGAAATAGCGAATGATAAGGACAGCGCCATACTCTCTTACCTAGTACCTATGCCTGGGGAGCTGAACCCCAGCATAATCCGTCCTGAAATCACTGCCCACTCATTCGAGTTAAAGCCAGTGATGTTCCAAATGTTGTCCACTGTGGGACAATTCTTTGGAATGGAAAATGAGGACCCCCACAACCATCTTAGGAACTTCTTAGGAGTCAGTGACACATTCCTCATCCCTGGAGTTTCCCAAGAAGCCTTGAGGCTATACCTTTTCCCTTACTCTTTGAGGGACAAAGCCAAAACATGGTTGAACTCATTACCCTCTGGATCTGTTCGCAACTGGACAGACTTAGCAGAAAAATTCCTAGTCAAATACTTCCCACCTGATAGGAATTCTACCTTTCGTGATGACATAATCAAGTTCAAACAAGCTGACACTGAGTCTCTTCACGAAGCTTGGACAAGGTTTAAAGATCTTCTTCTTAAATGTCCACACCATGGCATCCCATGGTGTATCCAAATAGAGGTCTTTTTCAAAGGATGCAACCCCAACACTAGACAAGTCTTAAACTCATCTGCTGGAGGTTCCGTGTTGTCCAAGAGTTACAACGAGGCCTATGAGATCTTGGAGAAGATCTCAGCATCTCACTGTAGGTGGTCAGATGATCCAGTTGAGCCAACTAGAGCTCAAGACAAGGATGCTCTAAGTGCAATGAGCAGCCAAATAAATGCCCTGACCAACCTAGTTAAGCAAATGGCTCAAGCCAATCTCCAAACAAGTGTCAACACCGCCACAGCCATGTCAATGGGCACCCAACCAAGTCAAGGTGAGACACTTGTATGTGGATTCTGTGGGGAAGGGCACCTGTATGAATACTGCCCTGGGAATCCAGCCTCAGTCTGCTATATTGGAAGTCAGCAGCAGCCTAGGAACAACCCCTATTCCAATACTTACAACCCTGGTTGGAGGAACCACCCAAACCTGTAATGGGGTGGCCAACAGAATACTAACCAAAATCCTAACCAACCTAGACCGAGTGGAACACCTGGTTTCACTCCTCAACATAACCAATCAATGTATCAAAAACCTTACAGCCAACCTTTAGGATCTTCTGTAGAAAACCTACTCAAGGAATACATAGCCAAAAATGACGCTACTTTGCAAAGTCAGCAAGCCACCCATAGGAGCCTAGAGAACCAAATAGGCCAGTTAGCCAATGAACTCAAGAGTAGGCCCCAAGGTAGACTCCCTGCTGACACTGAAGTGCCAAGGAGAGATGGTAAAGAACAAGTTCAAGCAATTGAACTTAGAAGTGGTAGACCATTGGTAAGCAACACCAAAGACACACCAAAGAGAGTAGAGAACACTGAGTCTAGTGCTCCACTAGAGTCTCTGCCAAACCAAGGTCCACCACCAACTAGCACATCAGGAGCCAGGCTAGAGCCAATTATTGAGGAGATAGAAGAAATTCCAAGACCTCCACCTATCCTAAGGCGACCTGAAGTGCCTGCATATGTGCCACCACCTCCATATCCTCGAAGGCTTAAGAAGAAGCAGGAACAGGAAGTGCATTTTAATAAATTCTTAGAAATTCTTAAGCAAGTGCATGTCAACATTCCTTTTGTAGAAGTTTTACAGTCTATGCCTTCCTATGTAAAGTTTTTGAAAGATATTATTACTAACAAAAAAATAATTGGTGACTTTGAAACAGTAAATCTCACTGAGGAGTGCAGTGCCATCTGTTGCGTGCTCAATGTGTTGAAATAATTAGGCAATAAAAGAGATAGAGCACTCAGAACATGCAAGCATACATGATCTTATAGCAAGTAGTAAGTATATTTCATTCGTTTTCCCACAGAGATTTAGTTTTAGCTATTCGCGAAGTGTTTTGTTAAGAAAGAAGGGGTGAATTTGACGGGGTAAAATTGGTTTTTAATTGTCTAATTCTTGCTGAATGTGTAAAGGGTAGTAACATAAACAAGGACAAGTGAAATTTAAGCCCAAATGAAAAGAAACGAAATTACTAAATGAAGGCAAAGACAGCTAAACAGAATGGAAACTTAGACGGAATTGCGGAGACAGCAATTCTACCGCAATTAAATAACAGCGAAAGTGTGTAAATGGGTGAATTAAGGGCTACTAATGACTATCCTATAGGCATTTTTATACGATTCTCAAGCACTGGATCTACTCTCTATGCATCAAACTATCTCAATCTCATGTATCGTCCGATTCCATGCATTAGATTCTTTAGTTTACTCAACTCAAAGTAAGGTCTTAAGCATCTTGTTAAAGCAGAAAGATATGGTTTGTACTAGGGAAACGCCTATTCCTAGGCCGTTTCCTGGTTACCTTGAAAGGCTAGCATGATAATATGACTCTGAACTCTTACTCCTTCCAGAGGTTAGGAGTTCTTTGGACAAAATGGATGGCCAATCGAAATTGCCCGTGGGATGAAGCTTACATACAATCAATGCTTCGAGAGCTATCCTACATGCTTGATTCACGTTTTTTAGCCTATGGAGTTGTCATTAGCATGCCCCTAAGTGACTTAGTTACTCATGGATATAAGGAGAACAGAACTAAAGGATAAGATGGACATGCTTAGAAGGGAAATGTGCTTAAAACAGCAAGGGAAAGCAGTAGAATGCAAAGGCAGAAACTGTGAAATACTGAATGTTGTGTTTGATAAATTGATTGTTTGAATGAACATAAGAGATACTTAAAGTAGAGAACAGCAAGACAGAACACAACGAAATGATCTAAACTAGCCACAAGAACAGAAACAGCACAAGACAGAATTGGAAAACAGAAATGAAGAACAGAAAGCAGTAAAACAGCTCGAAATCTCTTTGCAGCCGCCTCGAATGAAGGATGAGAAAGGTCAGCCTTGCGTGGATGAATCCAATCGGGAGAGAAGAAGAATCTCCTCTCCTTTCTATCAGATTATCGATTCCAACAGCTGAGCTTCGCAAACCAGCAGACGGCAAAGGAAAACTAGGAGAAAAGGTGGACTGCGAGAAGACTTCTACGCTTTCGGATGATGCTTGAACCCTCGACTTTGACCCCTATTTATAGTAATCTGCAGGTGCATTTGGGCCAAGGAGAACCATCAATCTTCAACGTCGTACTTCAGAATGGATGGAGGAGAAAGAACGAATCCCTGAAATAACGGAAATTAACAGAAAAAGATCAGTCAACTTACGGTTTTCACTTGAAACATTGCGGTGACCGCAATGTTTCCGCAATGCGTTCGCAAAGCTTGTTTTTCATTCTTTTCCTTCGGTTTTCAACTCTTTTCTTTCCTATTGTGCATAAGTCCTAATTTAGCTACCTTCTTCTAATTCTCATATTTAAGCATAGGTTTAGGCTAAATGCTATCAAAAACACCTAAGAGTGAACATCTTTCTAAGCTAATTAAGCCCTAAAAAGGTCACTTTTGGAGACGTAACACACCCCCAAACTTAAGGTTTTGCTTGTCCTCAAGCAATCTAAGGACTTTCCTAAGCTGCTGTTTCTTCTTCTTTAACCACTTACTAACTCCCCTATATCCCTATCTAGCACTGCTGTCCTGTGACACACTTCTAAGCTTAAAACTACCCTCTTTATCTAGCTTCTTCTGACTTCGCCTGCCTAACACTCCATCTGTTTCCATTAACTCCCTACAACTGATCTACTTGCTTTTGTCATATCATGCCACTATCCCTAAGGTTTCAAATTCTGCCTAGCTTTACCTTAGACTCAGTACATGCTTCTAGCTTTATTTTTAATGTGTCTAGGATTCCTTAGAGTCATGCCAGTCTTAGTATTAACGGTGACAGTAGTACTTTTAAAGAACAACCTAAACCCTGGCATCACTACATTGGATAAACACTCATCTCCCTAAACAACCCTACAAGTTACAACTTTGTGCTTAGCTAATTGAGAATCAGAGTGCTTTTTAAATAGGACATCTAAGCCACAAAGTTATAACTCCTAGGTATACATTCTTCTTCCCTATTCTTTTCCCTTTTTCTTACTTAGGTGGGGCCTCTCCTCTAGTTGCCTTTTGATGCAATGCCACTTGTGGGTCACACACTTGGCACTGATTACTTAGCAACCTAAGAGAGACCCCCCTCTTTATTCTATTTTTCATTTTTTTTTTTTTAGTTCATCATATTTTGTAAAAGAGAAGAAGAATGCTTATGTTTCTAAGGGAGAGAGGAATGTTCCTAGGCCTAGGGTGGCCTCCCCCAAACTTCAACTACTCATTGTCCCCAATGAGTGTCTGAGGTGGCACACCCCCAAACTATCCTAGAAGCATCTAGTCTATGGTAAAACAAAGAGAATCTAAAGCCCTAGGCATAGACAAAACAGTCGAACGGCAAATATCACAGCAGCAGTAAAAAAAAAAAAAACAGACAGATAAGGGCTTAAAGCTGTGCATGCTGAGCTTTTTAGAGGTTGATTTAAACTAGCAAAGGGTGTCCTATGACACTCATCCAGCATGCTTTTAGATAAGCTATATATGGTAGTCATGATAGCAGCAAAAGATGGAATTTAAACAGATCACAGCCTAGCTAAACGGACAGTCCAAAACATGCTTTCAGTAATAAAAATTGCGGGTACCGCAATTATTTCGCAATCAAGTCAGGGCAGATATAAAAGTGATTAAGGCCCCTAAGCATGCTTTTTCCAGTCATTCGAGCTCTCTAAAAATAAAACAAAACTAACCTACCTAGTCAGCTATCATCAGACTATACTAAGCAAGATTAAAAACATAAAACTAAGCATCTAAAACAGATCAAAAGTGTACGAAAAACAGCATAATTCACATGGTCTATCTGAAAGCAGAAAATTGTTTTTTTTTTTTTTTTCTAAGGGAACAGCAATACTCCCTTCAGTGCAATTCAAACCAGCACTCAAACGTCTTCATCCTCATCTGGTTGTCGTGGTCGTGGAGGCACCCATGGAGTCAGAAGGTTTGTGGGGAAGTCAGGGAAGATACAGCCAAGTTGGTCTGCAACTTCCTTGTCCCGTGCCTGCGCGTAAGTGGCCCATTGAGCCATCCTCCTCTGCATATCCATCAGGCATGCCATGGAAAGTGACTGATCAGCAGCCAGCCTATCCAGTTCAAACTCCATATTCCCCTTCCTCTTCAGCCTCAAGCTAGCAGGCAGCTCCAAGTGGCCCGTGTAAGCCATCTGCTGCTCCATTCGCTCAATGGGGACTCCTGCAAACAAACATAATTTGGTTATGGTGTTAGGGAAAAACAATGGTCCCTTACCTTTCTTGGCGCACTCAGCAATGGCGGCTGACATGATTTCCCCCACATTGACCGTGAGACCTCGCATAATGGCATAGACCAGCAGCGATCTGCTCTGGTTGATGGTCGTCTCATGGGTCACAGGGGACAGCTTTCTCCTTACAAAGGCAAACCATACAGCTGCCTTTGCTGTCAGGTTGGCACTCATGAGGGTGTGCCTCCCATTGCGTGAGACAGTCCACGCTGCTTCAGGCTGGCCAATGGTTCGAATGGCCTCCTCCAGCACTGCCTCAGTAGGCTCATCAACGATCCTTGCATAATCAGTGTGTCTTTGGCCCTTGAGGCAATAAGCTTCGTTGATGGCTTTTGTTGAGTAATCCACCTCTACTCCCCTCACCACAGAAAGCCCTTCCTCAGAGTTTCGCAGGTTGGCGTAGAAGTCGTAAACCATGCTCGTGTAAGCTGGATTGGGCGGCCTGCACAACTCCTCCCAGCCATGATTTATGATTCCTGCGCGCAAGAACTGCGGCAGGTCAGCAGGTCTCTCGAGGAAGCCTTTCTCGTGCAGCAACTCCCTCTTCCTCAGCTCAGCACCCCTGGACTCAGCATCAGAGGAAACATACCTCACTGACTGAGGCTCATCTTCAGGGTAGAGTTTGGCCTTCCCTTTATCTGCTGGCTTGGCTGACTCGGCAGCCTCAACCTTGAGTCGTTTGAGCGAAGGCTCAGTGCTCTCTTTGGCTGACTCGGCAGCCTCAACCTTCTTGGCCTTCTTCTTCTTCAGCTTCTTGGCTCGCTTGGCCTTAAGAATCTTGGCCTTCTTCTTCTTCTTGAGCTTTGCCTCAATGGTTATCTGCTGCAGGCACGCCCCCAACGTCTCTTCCATTGAGTCAGTCTTCTGGTCAAGACTCTCCGGGCTAGCTTCCCTCACAGGCGAGAAAACCTCCTCGTCCTCACCTTCCCCACTGCCCTGCGTTGATTCTTGGTACTCCCCATATGGGAATTCAGGGTCAGGCCGTGGGGAAGTGTGCGACGGCGTGGTTGTTTGCTCTGCTGAAGGTGTCTGTGCAGAACTCAGTGGTGAAGACGGCTGCTCAGGGCTCTGCGCTGGCGGTGATGAAGAAGAGCTGTGCGCTGGTGGTGCAGGTGGCGAGGCACTCCTCTTGGCTGAATCGTGGGACACACGATCAGTTTCTTGACTCTCCACAGAGGGAGTCTTCTCTTTGCTCGGTTCAGCGGCCACCGCTAAACTCCACCGGCGCTTCTTGGGTGTGCCTGCTGGTTCAGAGGGTCCAGCAGGTATCTCAGAGACAACCTTCCATTTCTTCTTGCTAATCGGCAGCTTATCCAGTCGTTCCGTTCGCGCAGCCTCAGCATCAGCCAAGGCAAGCAATGCATCTCTCGCAGCCGTTTCAGCGTCAGCAGCCCTCTTCTTGGCTGCAGATCTTTCAGCCCTTGTGAACACCATTGTTGAGTCTTGGAGATTTGGAGAGAAGAATCAAAGATGAAAAGAATCGCAGCTTTCTTGGAATTCAGAGAGTGGGAGAATCGTATCGATCAAGCGCCTTCTAACGGATATAAAAGAAACGGCTAAATCCCAACGGCTATATTTTTGCGGATCCTGCAAATCCAGCGCAATTTTAGGGATATTTTTTCATCAAAATGTCAATCTTTGCTCGTCCGTATCATTTATTTGGCTCAATCTTTTCTTGGTTTTTAAAGCTGGAATTACTCTCCTTGATTCCCTCTTTCGATTCCCTACAAAAAGAAATAAAAGCAACATCAAATTCGTAATTAAAATCCTACAACAAAACACACAAACGATAACCGGAAAATCGCAAAAAATAAACTAAGGCATGAGCCTTATGTTGACGAGCACAGCAATCACTCGTCCTCTCTCGTTCTCGTTTTCATGCTTCAGTCAAGAGGAAGGCCGAGAGAGTCTTCACATCTCCTTCCTCATAGTAGTGCTTCAACCTTGCACCATTAACCATAAACGGTTGGCCTTGCTGCAAGTTCTTTATCTCTATGGCACCATGAACAAACACATTAGTAATCACAAATGGACCTGACCATCTAGACTTAAGTTTCCCTGGAAATAGTTTCAACCGTGAGTTAAACAACAAAACAAGTTGACCCTTCTTAAAGTCCTTAACTCTAAGTCTACTATCGTGCCAAATCTTGGTCTTTTCCTTATACATCTTAGCATTTTCATAGGCCATATGTCTAAGCTCATCAAGCTCATGTAATTGTAAGGACCGCAATGTTCCCGCATCCTTTACACAAAAATTCAATTCCTTCATGGCCCAAAATGCTTTGTTTTCTAACTCAAATGGTAAGTGACAAGTCTTGCCATATACCAGCCTATAAGGAGACATACCTAAGGGTGTCTTGTATGCTGTCCTATACGCCCAAAGTGCATCCTCGAGCTTAAAGGACCAGTCTTTCCTATTAGGTTTGACCACTTTTTCTAGGATGTTCTTAATTTCCCTATTTGAAATTTCAGCCTGTCCATTCGAGTGTGGGTGATAAGGGGTGGCTACTCTATGTCTAATGTTATACTTAGCCAACACTTTCTCCATAGCCTTGTTAATGAAATGTGACCCCTCATAACTAATGATGGCACGAGGTGTCCCAAACCTAGTAAAAATGTGCCTATGCAAGAATTTGGTGACTGTTTTAGCATCATTATTGGGACATGCTTTGGCCTCTACCCACTTGGATACGTAGTCTACTGCTACCAAAATGTAAAGGTTACCTGATGATGGAGGGAATGGCCCCATGAAGTCAATGCCCCACACATCAAAGAGCTCCAACTCTAAGATGTAGGTGAGGGGCATCTCATCCTTTCGACTGAGGTTACCTGTTCTTTGACATTCATCGCAGGTGTGGGCATAGTTGTGGGCATCCTTGAAGATTGTTGGCCAATAGTAGCCACTCTGAAATACCTTTGCAGCTGTTCTTTGGCCACCAAAGTGTCCACCATAAGGAGCTGTGTGGCAGTGCTGCAGCACAGACTTCGCTTCAGCAGCTGAAACACACTTCCTTAGCAAGCCGTCAGCACAGGTTCTGTAAAGTGTGGGGTCATCCCATATGAATTTCCTTGCTTCATGAAGGAACCTCTTCTTCTCTTGACCGCCCTTGAAAACTGGTAATACCTGTGATGCAAGGAAGTTAGCAATGTCAGCAAACCAAGGTTCCTCATCGTTATCACAATGAGTCAAAACAAAGACATGTTCATCAATGAAAGCATCAGAAATTGCGGGTTCCGCAATTTTTTCGCAATTGTGCTGCAATCGAGAAAGGTGATCCGCAACCACATTTTCACATCCTTTCTTGTCTCGAATGTCCAAATCAAATTTCTGCAGCAATAACACCCACCTAATCAACCTAGGCTTAGCATCAGCCTTCCTCATAAGATATTTCAAGGCAGAATGGTTAGTGTACACAATTGTCCTAGTGCCTACAATATAGTTCCTGAATTTCTCACAAGCAAACACTACAGCAAGCATCTCTTTCTCAGTAGTTGTATAATTACATTGAGCCTCATTCAAGGTTTTACTAGCATAATAGACAGGGTGTGTTAGCTTGTCAATCTTCTGTCCTAACATAACCCCTACAGCATAGTCACTAGCATCACATAACATCTCAAATGGGAGATCCCAATCTGGCCCTACTATAACAGGTGTTGTGACTAGTGCTTTCTTAAGGGTTGTCCAAGCTACTACACATTCCTTAGAGAAGATGAATGGCCTGTTTAGTTCTAGAAGCTCACACAGAGGCTTGGCTATCTTAGAAAAGTCCTTAATGAACCTTCTATAGAAGCCAGCATGCCCTAAGAAACTTCTAATGGCCTTGACATTCTGAGGCTCTACCAACTTCTCTATGACCTCTATCTTTGCCCTGTCAACTTCTACACCTGCCCTTGACACTCTATGACCTAAGACAATCCCCTCATCTACCATGAAGTGACACTTTTCCCAATTAAGGACTAAGTTAGTCTCTTCACATCTAGCCAGGACTTGTCCTAGGTTCTCTAGACAGTTGGTGAATGAATCCCCAAAAACTGAAAAGTCATCCATGAATATCTCTATCATAGATTCATCCAAATCAGAGAAGATTGCCAACATGCACCTTTGGTAAGTTGCCGGTGCATTGCATAAGCCAAAAGGCATTCTGCGAAAGGCAAAAGTTCCAAAAGGGCAAGTGAAGGTAGTCTTTTCTTGGTCCTTGGGGTCTATAGTGATTTGGTTGTACCCTGAATAACCGTCTAGGAAACAGTAATAGGCTCTACCAGCTATTCTGTCTAACATTTGGTCAATGAATGGTAGAGGGAAGTGGTCTTTTTTAGTTTCTTTATTGAGCTTCCTATAATCCATACATACTCTCCACCCCGTGACAGTCCTAGTTGGAATCAGTTCGTTGTTCTCATTGACTACCACAGTCATCCCACCCTTTTTAGGTACACACTGTATAGGGCTTACCCACTGACTACTAGCTATGGGGAAGATCACACCAGCATCTAACCATTTTATTATTTCTTTCTTTACTACCTCTTTCATAGAGGGATTCAGCCTACGTTGATGATCTACTCTAGGTGTGTGCTCTTCCTCTAGTATAATCTTATGCATGCAATAAGAAGGGCTAATGCCTCTAATATCAGCAATAGTCCATGCAATAGCCTTCCTATGTTGCTTAAGCAGTAATATCAGTTCAACCTCATGCTTTTCACTTAATTTAGAAGAAATGATAACAGGCAGAGTTTCATTACTCCCTAAATATGCATACTTGAGGTGAGTGGGGAGTGGCTTTAATTCTAATACAGGTGGATGCTCAATGGATGGCTTTAAAGGATTTAAAGCTCTATCAGTTAAGTCAATATTCATACAAACATGCTGAGGGTTATTTACAGATATGTCCATTATCTCAGCTACGTTTAAGTCAGTTAATTCTAATCCTACATATTCATTGGCATGCTTGGTGGATAATTGTTGCGTGCTCAATGTGTTAAAGATAATTAAGCAAGAAGGTATAGAGAGCACTCAGAACATGCAAGCATACATGGTCTCACAGCAAGTAGTAAGTATATTTCATTCGTTTTTTCCACAGAGACTTATTTTTAGCTATTCATGAAGTGTATTTGTTAAGAAAGAAGGGGTGGCTTTGATGGGGTAAAATTGGTTTTTAATTATCTAATTTTTGCTGAATGTATAAAGGAATGCAACATAAACAAATGCAAGTTGAAATTAGACTCAAAAGACAAGAGATGGAATTAATAAACGAAGAAGAAAACAGCTAAACAGAATGGTAACTTGGCAGAATTGCGGACACCGCAATCTTACCGCAATTGAATAACAGCGAAAGTGTGTAAATGGGTGAATTAAGGGCTACTAATGACTATCCTATAGGCATTTTAATACGATTCCCGAGCAGTAGATCAACTCTCTATGCATCAAACTCACTCTATCTCATGTATCGTCCGATTCCATGCATTAGATTCCTTAGTTTACTCAACTCAAAGTAAGGTCTTAAGCATCTTGTTAAAGCAGGAGTGTTTAGTTTGTACTAGGGAAACGCTTATTCCTAGGCCGTTTCCTGGTTACCATGAAAGGCTAGCATGATTATACGACTCTGAACTCTTACTCCTTCCAGAGGTTAGGAGTTCTTTGGACAAAATGGATGGCCAATCGAAATTGCCCGTGGGATGAAGCTTACATACAATCAATGCTTCGAGAACTATCCTACATGCTTGGTTCACGTTTTTTAGCTTAAAGTGTTGTCATTAGCATGCCCCTAAGTGATTTAGCTACTCATGGATATATAGAGAACAGAAATATAAGATAAAACAGACATGCTTAGAAGGGAAATGTACTCAAAACAGTAAGACAAAAACGTAGCAGCAGAAGATGGAAACTGTGAAATGAAATCTTGCAAATTGATTACTTTGAAAGTTGAACGGACAAAAGGAAACTTAAAGGGAATAATTCAAAGACAGACAACAACGAAATGCAGTAGATAAAACATTAAACTAGAAACAACAACTGATCAAAGATGGAAATTAGAAAAGGAAGACAGAAAGCAGGAAATGCAGCTTGAAAGCTTCGTTGCAGTCGCCTCGAATGAAGGGGATGAAAGGTCAGCCTTGCTTGGATGAATCCAATCGAGAGAGAAGAAGAATCTCCTCTCCTTCCTATCAGATTATCGATTCCAACAGCTAAGACTCTCACTCCAACAGACGGCAAAGGAAAACAGGGAGAAAAAGTGGACTGCGAGAAGACTTCTGCGCTTTCGGATGATGACTGAACCTCCGACTTTGACCCCCTTTTATAGTAGTTTGCAGGTGCGTTTGGGCCAAGGAGAACCATCAATCTTCAACGTCATATATCAGAATGGATGGAGGAGAAAGAATGAATCCCTGAAATTACGGAAATTAACAGAAAAAGATCAGTCAACTTACGGTTTTCACTTGAATAATTGCGGCTTCAGCAATGTTTTCGCAATGCTGTCGCAATGCAGTTTTTTCATTCTTTTCCTTCGGTTTTCAACCCTTTTCTTTCCTATTGTGCATAAGTCCTAATTTAGCTACCTTCTTCTCATTCTCATATTTAAGCATAGGGTTAAGCTAAATGCTATCAAAAACACCTAAAAGTGTACATCTTCTTAAGCTAAATGGGTCCTAAATAAGTCACTTTCAGAGACTTAACAATAATACATGCTCCAATTGTTCTTCCATTAAAGAGTCTACAACGTCCATGCTAGCACAGGATTCAAGGTCAGAGGGGTACCTTAAAGCTTTATACACACTAAATTTCTCCTCTTCATCATGAACCCTCATAGTAAGCTCACCTTTTTGGACGTCTATCAGTGCCCTACCTGTGGCTAGAAATGGTCTGCCTAACAGGATGGGGACCTCCTTGTCTGCTTCATAATCCAGGATAATGAAATCTGCAAGGAAAATAAACTTGTCAACCTTTACTAAAATATCCTCAATCTTACCTTCTGGGTATGCAATGGATCTGTCTGCTAATTGTAAAGTGACAGTGGTTGGACGTGCTTCTCCTATTCCTAGCTGGCGGAATAGGGATAGGGGCATGAGGTTTATGCTGGCGCCCAGGTCACAAAGCGCTCTTCCCACATGCTTGCCTCCAAGTTCTACAGGTAAGGTGAAGGAACCAGGATCCTTCTCCTTCTTAGGCAACTTGTTTTGGAGTATGGCACTGCACTCCTCAGTGAGGTTTACTGTTTCAAACTCACCAATTATTTTTTTGTTAGTAATAATATCTTTCAAAAACTTTACAT
This sequence comes from Herpetospermum pedunculosum, assembly GCA_028017165.1. NCBI lineage: Eukaryota > Viridiplantae > Streptophyta > Magnoliopsida > Cucurbitales > Cucurbitaceae > Herpetospermum > Herpetospermum pedunculosum. The sequence continues at coordinate 19,092,049 of CM051527.1, read as the reverse complement.
AGGAAGGCATAGACTGTAAAACTTCTACAAAAGGAATGTTGACATGCACTTGCTTAAGAATTTCTAAGAATTTATTAAAATGCACTTCCTGTTCCTGCTTCTTCTTAAGCCTTCGAGGATATGGAGGTGGTGGCACATATGCAGGCACGTCAGGGCGCCTTAGGATAGGTGGAGGCCTTGGAATTTCTTCTATCTCCTCAATAATTGGCTCTAGCCTGGCTCCTGATGTGCTGGTTGGTGGTGGACCTTGGTTTGGCAGAGACTCCAGTGGAGTACTAGACTCAGTGTTCTCTACTCTCTTTGGTGTGTCCTTTGTGTTGCTCACCAAGGGTCTACCACTTCTGAGTTCAATTGCTTGAACTTGTTCTTTACCATCTCTCCTCGGTACCTCGGTGTCAGCAGGGAGTCTACCTTGGGGCCTACTCTTGAGTTCATTGGCCAATTGGCCTATTTGGTTCTCTAGGCTCCTAAGAGTAGCTTGCTGGCTTTGAAGAGTAGCATCATTCTTAGCTATGTATTCCTTGAGTAAGTTTTCTACAGAAGATCCTACAGGTTGGTTGTATGGTTTTTGATACATGGATTGGTTATGTTGGGGAGTGAAACCAGGTGTTCCACTTGGTCTAGGCTGGTTAGGATTTTGGTTAACATTTTGTTGGCCACCCCATGACAGGTTTGGGTGGTTCCTCCAACCAGGGTTGTAAGTATTGGAATAGGGGTTGTTCCTAGGCTGCTGCTGGCTTCCAATGTAGCAGACTGAGGCTGGATTCCCAGGGCAGTATTCATACAGGTGCCCTTCCCCACAGAATCCACATACAAGTGTCTCACCTTGACTTGGTTGGGTGCCCATTGACATGGCGGTAGCGGTGTTGACACTTGTTTGGAGATTGGCTTGAGCCATTTGCTTAACTAGGTTGGTCAGGGAATTTATTTGGGTGCTCATCGCACTTAGAGCATCCTTGTCTTGAGCTCTAGTTGGCTCAACTGGATCATCTGACCACCTACGGTGAGATGCTGAGATCTTCTCACAGATCTCATAGGCCTCGTTGTAACTCTTGGACAACATGGAACCACCAGCAGATGAATTTAAGACTTGCCTAGTGCTGGGGTTGCATCCTTTGAAAAAGACCTCTATTTGGATACACCATGGGATGCCATGATGTGGACATTTGAGAAGAAGGTCCTTGAACCTTGTCCAAGCTTCGTGAAGAGATTCATTATCAGCTTGTTTGAATTTAACTATGTCATCACGAAAGGTAGAATTCCTATCAGGTGGGAAGTATTTGACTAGGAATTTCTCTGCTAAGTCTGTCCAGTTGCGGACAGATCCAGAAGGTAATGAGTTCAACCATGTTTTGGCTTTGTCCCTCAAAGAGTAAGGGAACAAGTATAGCCCCAAAGCTTCTTGGGACACTCCAGGGATGATGAAGGTATCACTAACTCCTAAGAAGTTCCTAAGATGGTTGTGGGGGTCCTCATTTTCTATTCCAAAGAATTGTCCCACAGTGGACAACATTTGGAACATCACTGGCTTTAACTCGAATGAGTTGGCAGTGATCTCAGGACGGATTATGCTGGGGTTCAGCTCCCCAGGCATAGGTACTAAATATGAAAGAATGGCACTATTCTTGTCATTCGCTATTTCGATGGGGTTGGGAATGACAGGTACCTGATTTGGAACTATCTCGTCCATTTCTTCGATTTCAGGTATGATTTGAGGTATAGGGGGTTGTTTAAAAAGACGTTTCTTGGCTTTATTTCTGGCTTTAAATAGTCTCTCGGGCTCAGGATTGAACTCTAGATCTCTACTTGAAGGCTCACTCATAAACTACCCCAATAGTACCTGCAAAAGAAATGAAACAGATCAGCTTCAATAGGCAATAAACTTGGTGTTTCAAACTTAACAAACTTCGTTTTCACTTAAATAAATCCCCGGCAGCGGCGCCAAAAACTTGTTGCGTGCTCAATGTGTTGAAATAATTAGGCAATAAAAGAGATAGAGCACTCAGAACATGCAAGCATACATGATCTTATAGCAAGTAGTAAGTATATTTCATTCGTTTTCCCACAGAGATTTATTTTTAGCTATTCGCGAAGTGTTTTGTTAAGAAAGAAGGGGTGAATTTGACGGGGTAAAATTGGTTTTTAATTGTCTAATTCTTGCTGAATGTGTAAAGGGTAGTAACATAAACAAGGACAAGTGAAATCTAAGCCCAAATGAAAAGAAACGAAATTACTAAATGAAGGCAAAGACAGCTAAACAGAATGGAAACTTAGACGGAATTGCGGAGACAGCAATTCTACCGCAATTAAATAACAGCGAAAGTGTGTAAATGGGTGAATTAAGGGCTACTAATGACTATCCTATAGGCATTTTTATACGATTCTCAAGCACTGGATCTACTCTCTATGCATCAAACTATCTCAATCTCATGTATCGTCCGATTCCATGCATTAGATTCTTTAGTTTACTCAACTCAAAGTAAGGTCTTAAGCATCTTGTTAAAGCAGAAAGATATGGTTTGTACTAGGGAAACGCCTATTCCTAGGTCGTTTCCTGGTTACCTTGAAAGGCTAGCATGATAATATGACTCTGAACTCTTACTCCTTCCAGAGGTTAGGAGTTCTTTGGACAAAATTGATGGCCAATCGAAATTGCCCGTGGGATGAAGCTTACATACAATCAATGCTTCGAGAGCTATCCTACATGCTTGATTCACGTTTTTTAGCCTAGTTACTCATGGATATAAGGAGAACATAACTAAAGGATAAGATGGACATGCTTAGAAGGGAAATGTGCTTAAAACAGCAAGGGAAAGCAGTAGAATGCAAAGGCAGAAACTGTGAAATACTGAATGTTGTGTTTGATTAATTGATTGTTTGAATGAACATAAGAGATACTTAAAGTAGAGAACAGCAAGACATAACACAACGAAATGATCTAAACTAGCCACAAGAACAGAAACAACACAAGACAGAATTGGAAAACAGAAATGAAGAACAGAAAGCAGTAAAACAGCTCGAAATCTCGTTGCAGCCGCCTCGAATGAAGGATGAGAAAGGTCAGCCTTGCGTGGATGAATCCAATCGGGAGAGAAGAAGAATCTCCTCTCCTTCCTATCAGATTATCGATTCCAACAGCTGAGCTTCGCAAACCAGCAGACGGCAAAGGAAAACTAGGAGAAAAGGTGGACTGCGAGAAGACTTCTACGCTTTCGGATGATGCTTGAACCCTCGACTTTGACCCCTATTTATAGTAATCTGCAGGTGCATTTGGGCCAAGGAGAACCATCAATCTTCAACGTCGTACTTCAGAATGGATGGAGGAGAAAGAACGAATCCCTGAAATAACGGAAATTAACAGAAAAAGATCAGTCAACTTACGGTTTTCACTTGAAACATTGCGGTCACCGCAATGTTTCCGCAATGCGTTCGCAAAGCTTGTTTTTCATTCTTTTCCTTCGGTTTTCAACTCTTTTCTTTCCTATTGTGCATAAGTCCTAATTTAGCTACCTTCTTCTAATTCTCATATTTAAGCATAGGTTTAGGCTAAATGCTATCAAAAACACCTAAGAGTGAACATCTTTCTAAGCTAATTAAGCCCTAAAAAGGTCACTTTTGGAGACGTAACACCATCCTCCAGAACAAGCTGCCCAAGAAGGAGAAGGATCCTGGTTCCTTCACCTTACCTGTAGAACTTGGAAGCAAGCACGTGGGCAGAGCGCTTTGTGACCTGGGCGCCAGCATAAACCTCATGCCCCTATCACTATTCCGCCAGTTGGGAATAGGAGAAGCACGTCCAACCACTGTCACTTTAAAACTAGCAGACAGATCCATTGCATACCCTGAAGGTAAGATTGAGGATATTCTAGTGAAAGTTGACAAATTTATTTTCCTTGCAGATTTCATTATCCTGGATTATGAAGCAGACAAGGAGGTCCCCATCCTGTTAGGCAGACCATTTCTAGCCACAGGTAGGGCACTGATAGACGTCCAAAAAGGTGAGCTCACTATGAGGGTTCATGATGAAGAGGTGAAATTTAGTGTGTATAAAGCTTTAAGGTACCCCTCTGACCTTGAATCCTGTGCTAGCATGGACGTTGTAGATTCTTTGATGGAAGAACAATTGGAGCATGTATTACTAACCAAGCATGCTAATGAATATGTAGGATTAGAATTAACTGACTTAAACATAGCTGAGATAATGGACATATCTGTAAATAACCCTCAGCATGTTTGTATGAATATTGACTTAACTGATAGAGCCTTGAATCCTTTAAAGCCATCCATTGAGCATCCACCTGTATTAGAATTAAAACCTCTCCCCACTCACCTCAAGTATGCATATTTAGGGAATAATGAGACTTTGCCTGTAATTATTTCTTCTAAGCTAAGTGAACAGCATGAGGTTGAATTAATATTACTACTTAAGCAACATAGGAAGGCTATTGCATGGACTATTGCTGATATTAGAGGCATTAGCCCTTCTTATTGCATGCATAAGATTATACTAGAGGAAGAGCACACACCTAGAGTAGATCTTCAACGTAGGCTGAATCCCTCTATGAAAGAGGTAGTTAAAAAAGAAATAATAAAATGGTTAGATGCTGGTGTGATCTTCCCCATAGCTAGTAGTCAGTGGGTGAGCCCTATACAATGTGTACCTAAGAAGGGTGGGATGACTGTGGTAGTCAATGAGAACAATGAACTGATTCCAACTAGGACTGTCACAGGATGGAGAGTTTGCATGGATTATAGGAACCTAAATAGAGAAACTAAAAAAGACCACTTCCCTCTACCATTCATTGACCAAATGTTAGACAGAATAGCTGGTAGAGCCTATTACTGTTTCTTAGACGGTTATTCAGGGTATAACCAGATCACTATAGACCCCAAAGACCAAGAAAAGACTACCTTCACTTGCCCTTTTGGAACATTTGCCTTTCGCAGAATGCCTTTTGGCTTATGCAATGCACCGGCAACATTCCAAAGGTGCATGCTGGCAATCTTTTCTGACTTGGATGAGTCCATGATAGAGGTATTCATGGATGATTTCTCAGTTTTTGGGGATTCCTTTACCAACTGTCTAGAGAATTTAGGACAAGTCCTGGCTAGATGTGAGGAGACTAACTTAGTCCTTAATTGGGAGAAGTGTCACTTCATGGTAGATGAGGGGATTGTCTTAGGTCATAGAGTGTCAAGGGCAGGTGTTGAGGTCGATAGGGCCAAAATTGAGATCATAGAGAAGTTGGTAGAGCCTCAGAATGTCAAGGCCATTAGAAGTTTCTTAGGGCATGCTGGCTTCTACAGAAGGTTCATTAAGGACTTTTCTAAGATAGCCAAACCTCTGTGTGAGCTTCTAGAGATAAATAGGCCATTCATCTTCTCTAAGGAATGTTTAGTAGCTTGGCAAACCCTTAAGAAAGCACTAGTCACAGCACCTGTTATATTAGGGCCAGATTGGGATCTCCCATTTGAGATGTTATGTGATGCTAGTGACTATGCTGTAGGGGTTATGTTAGGACAGAAGATTGACAAGCTAACACACCCTGTATACTATGCTAGTAAAACCCTGAATGAGGCTCAATGTAATTATACAACTACTGAGAAAGAGATGCTTGCTGTAGTATTTGTTTGTGAGAAATTTAGAAACTATATTGTAGGCACTAGGACAATTGTGTACACTGACCATTCTGCCTTAAAGTACCTCATGAGGAAGGCTGATGCTAAGCCTAGGTTGATTAGGTGGGTGTTATTGCTGCAGGAATTTGATTTGGACATTCGAGACAAGAAAGGATGTGAAAATGTGGTTGCGGATCACCTGTCTCGATTGCAGCACAATTGCGAAAAAATTGCGGAGGCCGCAATTTCTGATGCTTTTATTGATGAACATGTCTTTGTATTGACTCATCGTGATAACGATGAGGAACCTTGGTTTGCTGACATTGCTAACTTCCTTGCATCACAGGTATTACCAGTTTTCAAGGGAGGACAAGAGAAGAAGAGGTTCCTTCATGAAGCAAGGAAATTCATCTGGGATGACCCCACACTTTACAAGACATGTGCTGACGGCTTACTAAGGAAGTGTGTTTCAGCTGTTGAGGCGAAGTCTGTGCTGTAGCACTGCCACACAGCTCCTTCTGGTGGACACTTTGGTGGCCAAAGAACAGCTGCAAAGGTATTTCAGAGTGGCTACTATTGGCCAACCATCTTCAAGGATGCCCACAACTATGCCCTCAGCTGTGATGAATGCCAAAGGACAGGTAACCTCAGTCGCAAGGATGAAATGCCTCTCACCTACATCTTAGAGTTGGAGCTCTTTGATGTGTGGGGCATTGATTTCATGGGACCATTTCCCCCATCTTCAGGTAACCTTTACATATTAGTGGCAGTAGACTATGTATCCAAGTGGGTAGAGGCCATAGCATGTCCCAATAATGATGCCAACACAGTCATAAAATTCTTACATAGGCACATTTTTACTAGGTTTGGAACACCACGTGCCATCATTAGTGATGAGGGGACACATTTTATTAATAAGGCTATGGAGAGAGTGCTGGCTAAATATAACATTAGACATAGAGTGGCCACTCCCTATCACCCACACTCGAATGGTCAGGCTGAAATTTCAAATAGGGAGATTAAGAACATCCTAGAAAAAGTGGTTAAACCTAATAGGAAAGACTGGTCCTTTAAGCTTGAGGATGCACTTTGGGCATATAGGACTGCATATAAGACACCCCTAGGTATGTCTCCTTACAGACTTGTGTATGGTAAAGCTTGTCATCTTCCATTTGAGTTAGAAATTAAGGCATTTTGGGCACTAAAAGAGTTGAATTATTGCGTGACCGATGCGGGAACGTTGCGGTCCTTGCAATTACATGAGCTTGATGAGATTAGACATATGTCTTATGAAAATGCCAAAATGTATAAGGAAAAGACCAAGATTTGGCACGATAGTAGACTTAGGGTCAAGGACTTTAAGAAAGGCCAACTTGTTTTATTATTTAACTCAAGATTGAGGTTATTTCCAGGCAAACTAAAGTCCAGATGGTCAGGTCCTTTCATGATTACTAATGTGTTTGTTCATGGTGCCATCGAGATAAAGAACTTGCAGCAAGGTCAACCATTCATGGTTAATGGTGCAAGGTTGAAGCACTACTATGAGGAAGGAGATGTGAAGACTCTCTCGGCCTTCCTCTTGACTGAAGCGTGAAATTAAGAACGAGAGAGGACGAGTGATTACTGTGCTCGTCAATATGAGGCTCATGCCTTAGTTTATTTTTTGCGATTTTCCGGTTATCGTTTGTGTGTTTTGTTGTGTGATTTTAATTACGTATTTGATGTTGATTTTATTTCTTTTTGTAGGGAATCAATAGAGGGAATCAAGGAGAGTAAATCCAGCTTTAAAAATCAAGAAAATATTGGGCCAAATAAAAGATACGGATGAGCAAAGAATGACATTTAGATGAAAAAAATCTCCAAACGCCCCTAAAATTGCGCTGGATTTGCAGGATCCGCAAAAATATAGCCGTTGGGATTTATCCGTTGTCTTTATATCCGTTAGAAGGCGCGTTGATCTGTACGATTCTCCCATTCTCTGAACTCCAAGAAAGCTTCGATTCTCTTCATCTGTGATTCTTCTCTCCAAACCTCCACAATTCAAAAATGGTACTCACAAGGGCTGAAAGATCTGCGACCAAGAAAAGGGCCGATGAAGCTGAAACGGCTGCGAGAGATGCATTGCTTGCCTTGGCTGATGCTGAGGCTGCGCGAACGGAACGACTGGATAAGCTGCCGATTCGCAAGAAGAAGTGGAGGGATGTTACGGAAATACCTGCTGGACCCTCTGAACCAGCGGGCACACCCAAGAAACGAAAGTGGCGCATGGCTGTGGCCGAAGAAGAAATCAAGAACAAGACTCCCTCTGTGGAGAGTCAAGAACAAAGCCAGCCATCCCACGAGTCAGCCGAACGCAGCCTCTCACCAACCCCACCAGCGCAGAGCCCTGAGCCCTCCTCAACGCCGCCAGCGCAGAGCCTTGAGCAGCCTTCTTCACCACAAAGTTCTGCACAGACACCTACAGCAGAGCAAGGAACCACGCCGTCGCACGCTTCCCCACGGCCTGACCCTGAATTCCCATATGGGGAGTACCAAGAATCAACGCAGGGCAGTGGGGAAGGTGAGGAAGACGAGGTTTTCTCTCCGTTGAGGGAAGCCAATCTTGAGAGTCCTGCGCAGAAGGATGATTCGATGGAAGAAACACTGGGGGCTTGCCTCCAGCAGATCACCATCAAGGCTAAGCTCAAGAAGAAGAAGAAGGCCAAGATTCTCAAGGCCAAGCGGTCCAAGAAGCTGAGAAAGAAGAAGGCCAAGCGGGCGCCTTCATCAGAGAAGGAAAGCACAGAGCCATCGCTCAAGAAACTCAAGGTTGAGGCTGCGGAGTCAGCCAAACCCACAGACAAAGGGAAGGCAAAGCTTTTCCCTGAAGATGAGCCTCAATCAGTGAGGTATGTGTCCTCTGACGCTGAATCCAGAGGAATTGAGCTAAGGAAGAGGGAGTTGCTGCACGAGAAGGGCTTCCTCGACAGACTTGCTGACCTGCCGCAGTTCTTGCGCGCAGGGATTACAAACCACGGATGGGAGGAGTTTTGCAGACCACCCAATCCAGCCTATACGAGCATGGTTTATGATTTCTACGCCAATGTGCTAAGCCCTGAGGATGGCTTGTATGTGGTCAGAGGGGTAGAAGTGGACTTCTCAGCTAAGGCCATCAACGAAGCCTATGGTCTCAAGGGCCAAAACCATACAGATTATGAACGAATTGTTGATGAGCCTACTGAGGCAGTCCTGGAAGAGGCCATTCGAACCATTGGCCAGCCGGAAGCTTCCTGGACCGTGTCACGCAATGGGAGGCACACTCTCATGAGTGCCAACCTCACAACTAAGGCGGCTGTATGGTTTGCTTTTGTAAAGAGGAAGCTGTCCCCCGTGACTCATGAGACCACCATTAACCAGAGCAGATCGCTCCTGGTCTATGCCATCATGCGAGGTCTCACGGTCAACGTGGGAGAAGTCATTGCTGCGGCCATTGCTGAGTGCGCCAAGAAGGGTAAGGGACCATTGTTTTTCCCTAATACCATAACTAAACTCTGTTTGCTTGCAGGAGTTCCCATCGAGCGAATGGAGCAGCAAATGGCTTACACGGGCCACTTGGAGCTGCCTGCTGGCTTAAGGCTGAAGAGGAAGGGGAATATGGAGTTCGAACTGGATAGGTTGGCTGCTGATCAGTCACTGTCCATGGCTTGCCTGATGGATATGCAGAAGAGGATGGCTCAATGGGCCACTTACGCGCAGGCACGGGACAAGGAGGTTGCAGACCAACTTGGGTGCATCTTCCCTGACTTCCCCACAAATCTCCTGACTCCATGGGTGCCTCCACGACCACGACAACCTGATGAGGATGAAGACATCTGAGTGCTGGTTTGAATTGCACTCAAGGGAGTATTGCTGTTCCCTTAGAATAAAAAAAAAAAAAAACAAAATCTGCTTTCTGATAGACCATGTGAATTATGCTGTTTTTAGTACAAATTTTGATCTGTTTTAGTTGCTTAGTTTTATGTTTTTAAATTGCTTAGTATAGCCTGCTGTTAGCTGATTAGGTAGGATAGTTTAGTTTTCTTTTTGTTGAGCTTGAACGACTGGATAAAGCATGCTTAGGGGCCTTAGTAATTGATATATCTGCACTGACTTGATTGCGAAATAATTGCGGTACCCGCAATTTTTATTACTGAAAGCATGTTTTGGACTGTCTGCTTAGCTAGGCTGTGATCTGTTTAAATTCTATCTTTTGCTGCTATCATGACTACCTTATATAGCTTATCTAAATGCATGCTGGATGAGTGTCATAGGACACCCTTTGATAGTTTAAATTAACCTCTAAATAGCTCAGCATGCATAGCTGTAAGTCCTTGCCTGTCTGTTTTTCAAGTTTTCTGCTGCTGTGATATTTTCTTTTAGAATGTTCTCTCTATGCCTAGGGCTTTTAGATTCTCTTTGTTTCACCTTAGACTAGATGCTTCTAGGACAAGTTTGGGGGTGTGCCACCTCAGACACTCATTGGGGACAATGAATAGTTGAAGTTTGGGGGAGGCCACCCTAGGCCTAGGAACATTCCTCTCTCCCTCAAAACATAAGCATTCTTCTTCTCCTTGACAAAAATAATGAACTGAAAAAAAATAGAATAAAGAGGGGAGTCTCTCTTAGGTTGCTGAGTAATCAGTGCCAAGTGTGTAACCCACAAGTGGCATTGCATCAAAAGGCAACCAAAGGAAAGACTCCACCTAAGAAAGGAAAAAGGAAAAGAGTAGGGAAGAAGAATGTATACCTAGGAATTGCAACTTTGTGGCTTAGATGTCCTATTTAAAAAGAACTCTGATCCTCAATTAGCTAAGCACAAAGTTGTAGCTTGTAGGGTTGTTTAGGGAGATGAGTGTATATCCAATGTAGTGATGCCAGGGTTTAGTTTGTTCTCTAAAAGTACTACTGTTACCATTAATACTAAGACTGGCATGACTCTAAGGAATCCTAGGTAGCTCATAAATATAAACTAGAAGCATGTACTGAGTCTGGGGTAAAGCTAGGTAGAATTTGAAACCTTAGGGATAGTGGCATGATATGATAAAAGCAGGTAGATCGGTTGTAGGGAGTCAATAAAAGCAGTAGGAGTTTTAGGCATGCGAAATCAGAAGAAGCTAGATGAGAGGGTAGTTTTAAGCTTAGAAGTGTGTCACAGGACAGCATTGCTATAGATGAGAATATAGGGGAGTTAGTAAGTGGTTGAAGAAGAAGAAACAGCAGCCTAGGAAAGTCCTTAGATTGCTCGAGGACAAGCAAAACCTTAAGTTTGGGGGTGTGTTACGTCTCCAAAAGTGACCTTTTTAGGACCTAATTATCTTAGAAAGATGTTCACTCTTAGGTGTTTTTTATAGCATTTAGCCTAAACCTATGCTTAAATATGAGAATTAGAAGAAGGTAGCTAAATTAGGACTTAAGTACAATAGGAAAGAAAAGGGTTGAAAACCGAAGGAAAAGAATGAAAAACAAGCATTGCGATAGCATTGCGGAAACATTGCGGACACCGCAATGTTTCAAGTGAAAACCGTAAGTTGACTGATCTTTTTCTGTTAATTTCCGTGATTTCAGGGATTCGTTCTTTCTCCTCCATCAATTCTGAAGTACGACGTTGAAGATTGATGGTTCTCCTTGGCCCAAATGCACCTGCAGATTACTATAAATAGGGGTCAAAGTCGAGGGTTCAAACATCATCCGAAAGCGTAGAAGTCTTCTCGCAGTCCAACTTTTCTCCTGTTTTCCTTTGCCGTCTGCTGGTTTGCGAAGCTCAGCTGTTGGAATCGATAATCTGATAGGAAGGAGAGGAGATTCTTCTTCTCTCCTGATTGGATTCATCCAAGCAAGGCTGACCTTTCTCATCCTTCATTCGAGGCGGCTGCAACGAGACATTCGAGCTGTTTTACTGCTTTCTGCTCTTCATTTCCATTTTCCAGCTTTGTCTTGTCGCTGTTTCTTTTCTAGTAGCTAGATTATACTATTTCGTTGTGGTCTGTCTTCCTGTTATTTCCTTTAAAGCTTTTCTTTGTCAATCAAACAATCAAGTAATCAAATCTCAATTCGTCAGTCCACAGTTTCTTGCCTTTACATTCTACTGCTTTCCCTTACTGTTTTGTCTTTAAATTCCTTCTAAGCATGTCTACTTCTTCTCTTACTTCTGTTCTATCTACATCCATGAGTAGCTAAATCACTTAGGGGCATGCTAATGACAACACTTTTGGCTAAAAAACGTGAACCAAGCATGTAGGATAGCTCTCAAGCATGGATTGTATGTAAGCTTCATCCCACGGGCAATTTCGATTGGCCATCCATTTTGTCCAAAGAACTCCTAACCTCTGGAAGGAGTAAGAGTTCAGAGTCATACTATCATGCTAGCCTTTCAAGGTAACCAGGAAACGACCTAGGAATAGGCGTTTCCCTAGTACAAACCATATTTTTCTGCCTTAACAAGATGCTTAAGACCTTACTTGGACATGAGTAAACTAAAGAATCTAATGCATGAAATCGGAAGATACATGAGAATGAGATAGTTTGATGCATAGAGAGTTGATCCAATGCTTGAGAATCGTGAGAAAAAGCCTATAGGATAGTCGTTAGTAGCCCTTAATTCATCATTTTACACATTTTCGCTGTTATTACAATTGCGGTAAAATTGCTGTTTCCGCAATTCTGCTAAGTTACGATTCTGTCTAGCTGTTTTTGTTTTCATTTATTAATCTCGTCTCTTCTCATTTGAGTTTAGCTTTAACTTGCACTTGTTTATGTTGCTACCCTCTCCGTATTCAGTAGGAAATAGACAATTAAAAACCAATACTACCCCATCAAATCCACCCCTTCTTTCTTAACGTTACACTTCATGAATAGCTTATAATAAGTCTCTGTGGGAAAACGAATGAAATATACTTACTACTTGCTATAAGACCATGTATGCTTGCATGTTCTGAGTGCTCTCTCTACCTTATTACTTATTCATTTTAACACATTGAGCACGTAACAGTGGCCATTGGGAGCTTATTTTCTGTATTTTAGCTTGGGGATGATGCCCAAAGCTTCCATGGGAGTGTTAGAACTCCAAACATCCATGGTTGGCTAAGGTATCTGTGTTTGGATTTGGGTTAATTAGGGATTCTTGCTAAGTATTTAATGTTTTGATAATTTATGCTTAATGGTTCTGATTTGGCTTCGATTATGTATGCATTTATTGTTCTTGCTTCATCCAATGCATATGTTAGATTTCGCCGACTGACAATCGTGTTTTCTAGCATTTTGTTAGAGTTAAAGAGTAGCGATGTCGTGCCTCTCACTATTCGACTAGTAACACAGAATAATAAAACTAAACCGGAGTATCGAGTCATGCATGATAATTGTTGGTTACATACAGCGTTGGCGGGTAGGCAGTTAGCAATTAGATTATGTGATCGAATGTCCGTCGCGGTATGCTAGTGACTGTTTAGAGTCAATTTGGGGCTGATCACCCTAATGAAACTTTAGATACTGTTTAATTAGAACTTGTGGTCTAATTAATTGCTATGGAGCCGGTTACACTTGGGGCTTCCCGGGTAACTGACCGCGTGCATGTCATTATTGATTAGCCTTACTTTAGAATTAAATGATAAATATTAAAACGATTAGCAAGATCCCGAAATCCCGAAATCCAACACTCTTCATTCTCGAGTTTATTATTTTTCCGTTAGCACTTTTCATTACTTTGCATGTTTAAAACCCCCTTTTTGTGACAAACTTCACCAGCTAACTTAATCATAGCTCGAACAGTTAACTCTCAATTTTATTCCCTCTCTATGGTTCGACCCCGTTACCGCTAGCTGCAAAGCTAAAAGCTACGGGTTTATAAATTTATTTTGGCAAGCCTCGACAGCTTGAGATTTAAGTAGGATATACTCAAAAAGCGTACTACCACACCCCGAAAGGCACCACTAGGGAGGCTTGATGTGTTAGAAGTAGTAATAATTCATTTGTCGTATAGCGAAGCTATTGCCTAAAAAAGAGAAGCATGAAAATAAAAACTCTAGAGTTGCTCCTCCTTCTTGTGTTGCCCGTGTAACCAGGGGCGATCTTGTAACCCACGGTTGTCATTGCATGAAAGGGGAACTAATATAAGTGAGCAATAGTCCTTAAAAACGTGAAGCTAAATTTTGCTTGACGTGTTAGGCTCTCTTGGAGAAATAAAAAAAAAAAGTGGTTCAAAAGGAACAATGGGTACAAAGTACTCAAAGAAAAGAAAACAATTTAGGCCTTTTGTTTTGTTGCGCCTTGTTGCGTGCTCAGTGTGTATGTAAATTAAATGGAGAGAGCACTCAGATCATGCAAGCATACACGGTCTGCAGCAAATGATAAGTATAATTTATATCGATTTCCCACAGAGACTGAGTTAAGTGACTAGCGATTTGGTGTGTGTTAATTTAGATAAGGTTACTTGAATTGAATGGATTTTGGTTTGAGGTACGAAATTATAAAAGAGGCAAAAAGAATGCAAAGTTAACACAAAGCAAGATAAGTTAAAGGAGAATATGATGCTAAAAACTAGTATTGCGGGTCTCGCAATACTTTCGCAATGGATTCACAATGGATTAAAAAGCTAATAAAACGACTAAGGTAAAGGCAGAAAATGATATTGCTGTTCTCGCAATATTCTCACAATAAACTAGCAACGATTAAAAACTAAAATAAAGATGGGAAGGTTAGCTTAAGAGTCCTCTATAGGCATCTAACTATGATCATTCAACAGTAAATTAACATCTCATGCATCATCTTAGCTAGATCTCATGCATCTTCCGATTACATGCATTAGATTCTTAGATTACTTCTGTCCAAGTAAAGCTAACAACCTATTTATAAACACATGCTAACAAACGTGTTAGGAGAATGCCTATTCCTAGGCCACACTCTGATTACCATGAAAGGCTAACATGAATGAACGACTCTGAATTCTTACTCCTTCCAGAGGTTAGGAATTCTTTAGACAAAATGGATGGCCGGTCGAAATTGCCCATGGGATGAAGATCACACTCATTCAATGCATTCATGCTACTTTACATATTGAATTCACATACTCTTGTCCTATAGATTCATCTTTAGCTAACCTCTTTTTAGTTAGTTACTCATGGTTTTCGGAGAACTCAAGAAAACAAATTGATTACTCATGAAATGCAGACTTAACGAAACTAAATGATTAGAAGATGATTAAATGAAGAACTCAACAAAACTAATTGATTACTCTTTAAAAAGGCAATTCATATAACAATTCGTAAACAAACATACGTCAATCCGAAAGCAACAATTAAAGGGAAATGCAGTAGATGATTCGAAACAACACTTTAAAGGGAAGCAGAAATTAATTTGGAAAGCAGTAACGGAAAGATGTAAGTTCAATGAAGATAATCCAAGCCGTGAATCGCCTCGGATGAAGGAGAAGAAGAGCTGATCTTGGGAAGGAATTCGATCAGAAGAGAGTTTCTCTCTTCTTCCTTTCGAATTATCGACGCCAAGGGCTTTAGTTTCTCCGATCCAACAAACGGGGGAAAGGATTTCGTCTTCGGGATTAGGCTTCTGCCGATTTTCTTCACTTTCGAGTTGTGGATTAAATTGAAGGGGATTCCAATTGCTTTGATCCTTCATCTAACTCTCTTTATATAGTCTGCAGGGGTTCCATCAGCTGCGGGTCTCCATCAATTCTGGAATAACAACCTCCCACGTGGCAGCAGCAGAAAGGTGAGGCGGCTCGAAAATCGCAGCAGCAAAGACTAGTGGCTGAAAACGTGCAGCAGCGAAGACTGGTATTGCGGTTGCGTTGCGAGGGTCGCAATGCTCTGTTTCCAGCTCTTCTTCCTCTTATCCTTTTGCAAGCTTCGCAAAATATCAGCAATGCATCTGCAAGGCTCAATTTAGTCATTTTTTCACCAATTTGCATACTTTTTCGTTGCTTTTCCAAATGAGCCTCAAATTAGCATCATTTCACAAAATCTCACTTTTAAGCACACATTATGTTAACTTCTAACTAAAATGCTCAAGAATTTCCATGAATTTAAGGTAATTAAGGTCCTAAATAACACTCATTTGGAGAGGTAACACACCCCAAACTTGAGTTATTGCTAGTCCTCGAGCAATATAAAGGCTTACTTTCTCTCTGCCTAGCTGCTAACTCTTGTCTTTTAACTCTACCTCACTGATTTGCTTATTCCCTAGGCTTACTGTCAAAGGCATTGTTGTCCTGTGACACCCTTCAGGCTAAAACTAACTTCATATTTTGTTTATTCTGATTTCCCTTGCCTTTAAAACCTTCAGTTTTTACTAACTTCCTATCTTTTGGTTTATCTACCTATATCATCGAGCACACTGTGCAGTCATCCCTAAGTTTTAAACATCTCCCTAGTTTTAACTCAGACTCAGTACATGCTTCTAAGGTTTTTTTTTATTATTATTACCTAGGAAACCTTTAGAGTCATGCCATGCTTAGAATAACACAAGTATCGGAGTACATAATCCATATAACAGATTAAGCCCTGGCACCACACTTTAGGATAGACACTCATCTCCCTCGACAAGCCTTCTAGTTACAGCCCTGTGCTTAGCTAACTTAGGATCAGAGTTAAGTCATAGGACATCTAAGCACCTAGGCTGCAACTTTCTGGCACATACTCTTCTTCTTTGTTTTTTTTTTCTTCTCTTGTTTCTTTTCTTTGGCAAGGTCTTGTCCCTGAGTTGCCTTTTGATGCAGTGCCACTTGTGGGTTACACAAATGGCCCTGATTACTCAGCATACCTAGGAGAAGACACTGCCCTTTTATTTTTCTCTTTGCTTTCCTTTTATTTTTTTATTTTTTTATTTTTTTCAAAGAAGAACAATGCATTTGTACTAGGGGAGAGAGGAGTGTTCCTAGGACTAGAGGCTGCCTCCCCCAAACTTAGACTTCTAATTGTCCCCAATGAGAGTATGAGGTGGCACACCCCCAAACTTATTTTAGAAGCATCTAGTCTAAGTTAAAAATAGACAAAAGTTAAAAATCCAAGCGATAAAATTGCTCTCCTAGTTTTAGATAACACAATATCATAAATTTATTAAAAACAAATGGTAAGGTCTAACAGGGACACATGCTTATCATTTTATGAAGCCAATTCAACTTTAAAAAGTGTACTCGACACTCATCCAGCATACTCAATAGACAGACCACACAGAGACATCACCAATGCAGTCAAGTATTTAGAGTCAAGGACATACATACTAGCAGAAAGTCATAACTCACATAACATCATGCTTGAAAGAAAAACTTTGCGGTGTACGCAATGAAATCGCAATGACAATAGCAGAGCATATTTACCAGTAATCAAAGCTCCTAATATGCATTTTCTATTCGTGGCCCATAGGGCATGTGAAAATTTAAAACAAACAACACAAAACTAACTATTCTAAGTTAATTCTAAACTAATCTATGCTATTCTAACTAAGCTAGTCTACTTAAATTAAAAACAAACAAAAAGCAATTGATATTTTTTTTTTTTTTTTTGGGGGGGGGGGGGGTATCCGGTTACAGAGAAGCAGGGTTGAGGGAGATAAGAAATACTCCCTCGAATGTCGTCAGACCATGGCATTCAGTCATTCATCTCGTTCTTCCTCATCACTCCTCTCGAAATTCGGAGGCATCCAGGGGCTCATCAATGCAACAGGGAAAGAAGGGAATTTGCACTGCAGGTGCTCAGCTAATTCCATGTCCCTGGCTTGAGAATACTCAGCCCATTGGGCTAGTTTTCTTTGGATGTCCATCAAGCAGGCCATGGTCATGGATTGCGCAGCTGCAAGTCCATCCAGCTCAATCTCCATGTTGCCCCTCCTTCTCATTTTCAAATCACTGGGCAGCTCAAGGTGGCCTGCATAGGCCTGCTTCTTCTCCTCCTTAGTCACTGCCACCCCTGCGCGAAGGCACAGTTTGGTGATGGTATTGGGGAAGAAGAGTCTGCCCTTCCCTTTCTTTGAACGATCAATGATTGAGGCTGCTACGATTTCACCCACATCAATAGTGAGTCCCTTCATAATTGCATAAACCAGCAAGGACCTCCCCTGATTGATGGTTGTCTCGTGCGTGACAAGAGATATTCTTCTCCGAATTAGGGAGAACCAAATTGTTGCCTTATCCTTGAGGGCTGCACTCATCAATGTGTGCTTCCCCTACTTAGAGACCGCCCATGCTGCCTCAGGTTTTCCTATCATACTCAAGGCTTCCTCCAAGACTGCCTCAGAAGGTGTGACCATGATCTTTGAATACTCAGAATTCTTATGCTCTTTGAGAGCATACATCTCGTTGATCACCTTGGCAGAGAAGTCTACCTAAACATCTCTGACCACAGAATAACATCCTTCAGGCTGAGTGAGGTTGGCGTAGAAGTCATAGACCATATCAGAGTAAATTGGTGGCCTACATAACTCCTCCCAGCCATGGTGCGCGATGCCTGCGCGCAAGAATTGCGGCAGGTCTGAAGGAGAATCCAGAAATCCTCTCTCGTGGAGGAGGTCTCTTTTCATTAATTGCATACCAATAGCCTCTGCATCTTTGGACACATACCTCTCAGCTGGAGGCTCGTCTTCTTGGAACATCTTTCCTTTCCGCTTAGCCTTAGATTTGGCTGCCTCAACAACCTCGATCTTCATTTTCTTGGCAGGGGGTTCAGATTCGGCTTTTCTCTTTTTAGCCTTCTTTGAGGGCTTCAGCCTCTTTGCCTTTATGATCACAGGGGCCCTCTTCTTGGACACCGATTCAGCTTGTTTTTCCAACCCAGCCACCACCTCGGCAGCTACTCGCTTGATACACTCATCTAGTGTTTCATCCATCGAGTTACTTCTCCCCAATTCTTCCTCAACAGGGCTGTCAGGACTGTCATCCCTGATGGGAGAGACTACTTCTTCTCCTTCTTTAGCATCACCAATAAGGGAGGATTCAGAATCTTGTTGTCCTACAGGAGAGACCTACGGCTCCGATGGTTGTTGTGTGGAGCCAAGACTTTGCATGGCGGTCTCGAACGATGGTCTGCTACTTGTGAGGCTTTCCTCACTCGTGGATTTTCGAATTTTGGATTTTGGGTCTCTCCCCGTGACCTTCCACTTCCTTTTAGGGGGGTGCGTCGGATCAAAGGGATTTGCAGCTTCAGTCGTTGCAACCTTCCATTTCCTTTTTACAGGGAGTTTCCTTGGCTTAGAGGGTTTTGCAGCTTCAGCTGTTGCTAGAGAGATTAACGCATCCCCTGCCAAAGCAGTATCTTCTGTGATGGAGGATGTTTTTGTGGGAGTGGAGCTCTCTGCTCGGTTTGAAACCATTGTTGTTTCTTGAAGGTAAAAAGATGAAAAATTTTCAGGAAGAAGGAAGAAGAGATCTGGTTTAGAGTCCAAGGGTTTTGCGAATTAAGAATTGGAAATGAGCTGCAGGCTTTCCTATTTATAATAGTTTTGCGAAAATAAGGCTACGCCTTTGAGAACTCCGCAATGATTCTGCAATGCCCCTAAATCTCATGCAAAATCTTTACAATGTTACCGTTGGAAGGTTATTCCTTGATTGTCGTTTGGTGCAAGATTTTAACAAACTAAATCTTTGATTTTCTCAGATTTCTTCCTTCATCTTCTCTTAGCCTCTTGATTGATCACCCATATTGCCGTTAGGATTTCCAATCATCACATTTCTAATCAACATCAAAACAAACTTAATTAGTTTCAGCAAATTAAAAATACTTCAAATAATAATAAAAAAGAACAGTAAATAAAGATAGTTTATTTCGTATTCCTTCGACGGTTGAGCACAATGATAATTCCAATAAACACCCTTGCTCATTTCCTTTTCTTGACTTTTAAGCTTCAGACAAGAGGAACGTCGAGATTGTTCTCACATCTCCATAGTAGTGCTTCAGCCTAGCACCATTCACCACGAATGGTTGGCCTTGTTCCAAATTTTGGATTTCAATTGCACCATGAACAAACACATTAGTGATTACAAACAGACCAGACCAACGAGACTTTAGTTTGCCAGGAAACAACTTCAAACGTGAATTAAATAACAACACATGTTGGCTCTTTTTAAAATCCTTTATCCTGAGTCTATTATCACGCCAAATTTTAGTTTTTTCCTTAAACATTTTAGCATTTTCATATGACATGTGTCTTAGTTCATCTAATTCATGCAATTGCAGAGACTGCAATGTTCCCGCATCGGTTACACAAAAATTTAACTCCTTTAAAGCCCAAAAAGCTTTGTTTTCTAATTCAAGGGGGGAGATGGCATGCTTTTCCATATACTAACCTATAAGGAGACATTCCTAAAGGTGTTTTATATGCGGTTCTATAAGCCCATAGTGCATCATCTAATTTAAAAGACCAATCATTTCTATTCGGTTTTACAACTTTTTCAAAAATACTTTTGATCTCTCTATTAGAAATTTCAGCTTGTCCATTTGAATGGGGATGATAGGGTGTTGCCACCTTATGCCTAACATTGTATTTAGCTAACACCTTTTCCATGGCTTTGTTTATGAAATGTGTTCCTTCATCACTTATGATGGCACGTGGTGTGCCAAATCGTGTAAAAATATGCCTATTCACAAATTTAACAACTGTTTTAGCATCATTTAACGGACATGCAATTGCCTCAACCCATTTTGAGACATAGTCTACAGCTACTAGAATGTAAAGATTACCAGTAGATGGTGGGAATGGACCCATGAAGTCAATACCCCATACATCAAAGAGTTCTAACTCTAAGATGCAGGTCAGAGGCATCTCATCCTTCCTACTGAGGTTACCTGTTCGTTGGCATTCATTACAATTGTGTCCATAATCATGTGCATCCTTGAAGATTGTAGGCCAGAAGTAGCCACTTTGGAACACCTTTGCAGCAGTCCTCTAACCACCAAAGTGTCCTCTATATGGAGCTGTATGACAATGCTGCAAGATTGACCTTGATTCAGCAGCTGACACACATTTCCTTAGCAATCCATCCGCACAGCTTCTGTAGAGGGTTGGATCGTCCCAAATGTACTTCCTAGCCTCATTTAAGAACTTCTTCTTATCCTGCCCCATGCTGAATTCTGGTAATACCTGCGAGGCAAGAAAATTTGCAATATCAGCTAACCATGGTTCATCATTATTATCACAATGTACTAACACAAAAACATGTTTATCAATAAAAGAATCTGTCATTGCGGGCTCCGCAATAGATTCGCAATGACTCTGCAATCTTGATAAGTGATCAGCAACTACATTTTCACATCCTTTTTTGTCTTTGATTTCCAAATCAAACTCTTGTAAAAGTAACACCCATCTAATTAGACGAGGCTTGGCATCAACCTTCCTCATTAAGTACTTTAAAAATTCCTCAGCTGGAGGATCTATGCTGTCAAAGAGCTATAACGAGGCTTATGAAATTTTGGAAAAAATTTCAACTTCACACTGCCGATGGTCAGATGATCCCGTAGAACCAAATAGAAG
Organism: Herpetospermum pedunculosum; assembly: GCA_028017165.1. Classification (NCBI taxonomy): domain Eukaryota; kingdom Viridiplantae; phylum Streptophyta; class Magnoliopsida; order Cucurbitales; family Cucurbitaceae; genus Herpetospermum; species Herpetospermum pedunculosum. The sequence continues at coordinate 19,070,941 of CM051527.1, read as the reverse complement.
GAAGGCTCATGACATGGATGCACTCAGTGCAATGAGCAATCAGATAAATGCATTGACAAATCTGATGAAGCAAATGGCTCAGACGAACATCCAACAAAATGCCAATATAGTGGCATCTGCTTCATCAAACACAGCAGTGGCTAATCAATTGGAGGCACTCGTTTGTGGATTCTGTGGAGAAGGGCATGTGTATGACTATTGCCCTGCGAATCCAGCTTCTGTGTGCTATGTTGGAAGTCAGCAACAACCTAGAAACAACCCCTATTCAAATACATATAACCATGGCTGGAGGAACCACCCTAATTTCTCTTGGAGTGGACAACAAGGCACCAGCCAGATGCAAAACCAAACAAGACCAAGTGGACCACCTGGGTTCACTCAACATCAACAACGTAATCAACCTCCATACCAAAAACAATATGCCAACAACCAACTGATAGGAACATCAGTGGAGAACTTGCTGAAGGAGTATATAGCCAAAAATGATGAAACCTTGCAGAGCCAGCAAGCAACTTTGAGAAGTTTAGAAAATCAAATTGGGCAATTGACAAACGAGCTAAAGAATAGGCCCCAAGGCAGACTGCCTGCTGATACTGAAAATCCTAGAAGGGATGGTAAGAAACAAGTTCAAGCTATTGAACTGAGAAGTGGAAGGTCATTGATGATTAATTGCAGAGAAGTACCAAAGAGAGTAGAGAACGAAGAGTCTACTGCTCCACTGGACCCTTTGCCTGACATTGATCAAGTGTAACTAAGAACAACAAGGGCGAGGCTTGAGCCCATCATTGAGGAACCAAAAGAAATTCCTAGGCCTGCCCCTGTCATTAGGCAACCTGATTTGCCTACCTATGTGCCACTGTTGCGTGCTCAATGTGTTAAAATAAGTAAGCAATAAGAGAGAGAGAGCACTCAGAACATGCAAGCATACATGATCTTATAGCAAGTAGTAAGTATTTTTTCATTCGTTTTCCCACAGAGATTTATTATGAGCTACTCGTGAAGTGTATTGTTAAGAAAGAATGGGTGGATTTGAGGAAGTAGAATTGGTTTTAAGTTGTCTAATTTCTAAGGAATATGTAAAGGGTAGCAACATAAACAAGTGCAAGTCAAAGATAAACTCAAATGAAAAGAGAAGAGATTAATAAACGAAGAGGAAAAGTAGTCAAGCAGAATATTTAACTTAGCAGAATTGCGGAAACAACAATTCTACCGCAATGTTACTAACAGCGAAAGTGTGTGAAATGGAGAAACAAGGGCTACTAACGACTCCTCTATAGGCATTTTCATACGATTCTCAAGCATTGGATCAACTCACTATGCATCAAACTAACTCAATCTCATGTATCTTCCGATTTCATGCATTAGATTCTTTAGTTTACTCATGTCCAAGTAAGGTCTTAAGCATCTTGTTAAAGCAGAAAGTTATGGTTTGTACTAGGAAAACGCCTATTCCTAGGTCGTTTTCTGGTTACCTTGAAAGGCTAGTATGAGTGTATGACTCTGAACTCTTACTCCTTCCAGAGGTTAGGAGTTCTTTTGGACAAAATGGATGGCCAATCGAAATTGCCCGTGGGATGAAGCTTACATACAATCAATGCTTCGAGAGTTATCCTACATGCTTGGTTCACGTTTTTTAGCCTATAGTATTGTCATTAGCATGCCCCTATGTGTCTTAGCTACTCATGGATATAGACAGAACAGAAATACGAGATGAAGTAGACATGCTTAGAAGGAATTTAAAGACAAACAGCAAGGGAAAAACAGTAAGGCAACAAAGACAAGAAACTGTGAAATAATGAATTTTGCTTTGATTACTTGATTGTTTGAATGAACAAAGGGAAGCTTAAAATAAATAACATAAAGACAGAAAGCAACGAAATGAAATGAACTAGCCACTAGAAAAGAAACAACAACTAAACAGAGCTGGAAATTTAGAAATAAAAGACAAACGAGCTGAACCTCTCACACCAACAGACGGAGAAGAAAAGCAGGAGAAAAGATAGCCTTGCTTGGATGAAAAGCAGGAGAAAAGCAGGTAATTGAGCTTGAACGCCTCGTCGCAACCCCCTCGGCTGAAGAGAGAGAAAGGATAGCCTTGCTTGGATGAATCCAATCGGGAGAGAAGATGAATCTTCTCTCCTTCCTATCAGATTGTCGATTCCAACAGCTGAACCTCTCACACCAACAGACGGAGAAGAAAAGCAGGAGAAAAGATGGAGCTGCGAAGAGAGTTCTACGCTTTCGGATGATGATCAAACCCTCTACTTTGACCCCCTTTTATAGTATTCTGCAGGTGCGTTTGGGCCAAGGAGAACCATCAATCCTCAACGTCGTACTTCAAAATGGATGGAGGAGAAAGAACGAATCCCTGAAATAACGGAATATAACAGAAAAAGATCAGCCAACTTACGAATTTCACTTAAAACATTGCTGTTTTAGCAATGTTTCCGCAATGCGTATTTTTCCTTCTTTTAACTTCGGTTTTCATTCCTTTTCTTTCCTCTTGCACACAAGTCCTAATTTAGCTACCTTCTTCTAATTCTCATATATAAGCATAGGTTTAAGCTAAATCCTATCAAAAACACCTAAGAGTGTACATCTTTCTAAGATAATTAAGTTCTAAAAAGGTCACTTTTGGAGACATAACACACCCCCAAACTTAAGGTTTTGCTCGTCCTCGAGCAATCTAAGGACTTGCCTAGGCTGCTATTTCATCTTCTTTAACCACTTACTGACTCCCCTAATTCCTATCTATAGCAGTGCTGTCCTGTGACACACTTCCAAGTTTACAACTAACTTTTCATATTGCTTCTTCTGACTTCGCACGCCTAATACTCCTGCTGTTTCATTAACTCCCTACAACTGATCTACTTGCTTTTATCATATTGTGCATCTATCCCTAAGGTTTGAAATTCTACCTAGCTTTACCCCAGACTCAGTACATGCTTCTAGTTTTTACTTTTGAGCTACCTAGGATTCCTTAGAGTCATGCCAGTCTTAGTATTAACAGTGACAGTAGTATTTTAAGAGAACAACCTAAACCCTGGCATCACTACATTGGACATACATTCATCTCCTTAAACAACCCTACAAATTACAACTTTGTGCTCAGCTAATTGAGGATCAGAGTTCTTTTTATTTAGGACATCTAAGCCACAAAGTTGCAATTCCTAGGTATACATTCTTCTTCCCTATTTTTTCCTTTTTCTTTCTTACTTTGGTGGAGCCTCTCCTTTGGTTGCCTTTTGATGCAATGCCACTTGTGGGTTACACACTTGGCACTGATTACTCAGCAACCTAAGAGAGACACCCCTCTTTATTCTATTTTCCATTTTTTTTTTTAAGCTCATCATTTTTTGTAAAGGGGAAGAAGAATGCTTATGCTTTTAAGGGAGAGAGGAATGTTCCTAGGCCTAGGGTGGCCTCCCCCAAACTTAAACTACTCATTGTCCCCAATGAGTTTCTGAGGTGGCACACCCCCAAACTTGTCCTAGAAGCATCTAGTCTAAGGTAAAACAAAGAGAATTCAAAAGCCCTAGGCATAGACAGAACATTCTAAAAGTAAATATCACAGCAGCAGAAATTCGTAAAAATAGTCAGGTAAGGACTTAAAGCTTGCATGCTGAGCACTTTTTAGAGGTTAATTTAAACTATCAAAGGGTGTCCTATGACACTCATCCAACATGCTTTTAGATAAGCTATATAAGGTAGACAAGATAGCAGCAAAAGACAGAATTTAAACAGAACCAGCCTAGCTAAACAGTCAGTCAAAAACATGCATTTACTAATAAAAATTGCGGTTTCCGCAATTATTTCGCAATAGATACAGGGCAGATATATCAGTGAACAAGGCCCCTATGCATGCTCTTTTCAGTCATCCAAGCTATACAAAAAATGAAACTAAACTAATCTACCTATTCAGCTACCATCAGACTACACTAAACAACTTTAAACATTAAAACTAAAGAACTAAAACAGATCAAAATATTAACTCAAAACAGCATAATTCACATGGTTAAAAAAAACAGTTTCATTTTTTTTTCTTCTTATTGTAAGGGAACAACAATACTCCCTTTAGTGCTTCTCAAACTAGCACTCAGATGTCTTCCTCATCATCATTCCTTCTTGGCCGTGGAGGCGCCCATGGAGTCAGCAGGTCCGTGGGGAACTCAGGGAAGATGCAGCCCAATTGGTCTGCCACATCTTTATCTCTTGCCTGCGCATATGTGGCCCATTGAGCCATCTTCTTCTGCAGGTCCATCAGGCACGCCATGGTCAGAGACTGAGCAGCAGCCAGACCATCCAGCTCGAACTCCATGTTTCCCTTCCTTCGCAACCTCAAGGCAGTAGGCAATTCTAGGTAGCCCGTGTAGGCCAGTTGTCTTTCCATTCGCTCTACTGAGACCCCTGCACGTAAGCAAAGCTTAGTAATTGTATTAGGAAAGAAAAGTGGTCCCTTACCCTTTTTGGCGCAGTCAGCAATTGAAGCTGCAATGACCTCGCCCACGTTGATTGTGAGACCTCGCATGATCGCGTAGACCAGCAGCGATCTGCTTTGGTTGATGGTTGTCTCATGGGTCACTGGGGACAGCTTCCTCCTCACGAAGGAAAACCAGACAGCCGCCTTGGCTGTGAGGGTGGCACTCATCAGGGTGTGCCTCCCATTGCGCGATACTGTCCATGATGCCTCTGGCTGGCCAATGATCCGAATTGCCTCCTCCAAGACAGCTTCTGTTGGCTCATCAACGATCCTTGCATAGTCAGTGTGTTTTTGGCCCTTGAGGCCATAGGCTTCGTTGATCGCCTTTGCTGAGAAGTCCACCTCGACCCCTCTGACCACAGACAGGCCATCCTCAGGATTCATCAAGTTGGCGTAAAAGTCATACACCATGCTGGAGTAGGCTGGATTGGGTGGTCTGCACAGCTCCTCCCAGTCGTGATTCGTGATCCCTGCGCGCAAGAATTGCGGCAGGTCTGTGAGGGCGTCTAGGAATCCCTTCTCGTGCAGCAGTTCCCTCTTCCTCAGCTCAGTGCATCTGGACTCAGCATCAGAGGACACGTACCGCACTGATTGAGGCTCATCTTCAGGGTAAAGCTTGGCTTTCCCTTTGTCTTTCGGTTTGGCTGGCTCAGCAGCCTCAATCTTGAGCTTCTTTGGGGAAGGCTCATCACTCCCCTTCTTTGATGAAGACGCATCCCTGGACTTCTTCTTCTTGGACTTCTTTTTTGTTTTTCGCCGTTTGGCCTTGACAACCTTGGCGGCTTTCTTTTTCAATCTTGCCTTTGTTGTCATCTGCTGGAGGCAATCCCCCAGTGTCTCATCCATTGAATCATCCCTTTGCGCAGGGCTCTCAGGGTTGGCTTCCCTCAAAGGAGAGAAGACCCCTTCTTCCTCAGCTTCCCCACTACCCTGCGTCGATTCTTGATACTCTCCATATGGAAATTCAGGGTCAGGTTGTGGGGAAGTGGGTGATGCTTCAGGGCTCTCTGCTGGTGGGGTGTGTTTAGAACTCTGCGGCGATGGAGGAAGCTCAGGGCTTCGCGCTGGTGGAGATGGCGAAGAGCTCTGCTTGGCTGACTCGTGTGACCGACGATCACTTTCTTGACTCTCCACAGAGGGAGTCTTTTCCTTGCTTGCTTCTTCGGCCACCGCCATACTCCACTTGCGTTTCTTGGGTGTGCCTGCTGGTTCAGAGGGTCCAGCAGGTATCTCCGTAACTACCTTCCACTTCTTCTTGCGGACAGGCAGTTTGGGGAGTCGTTCAGTGCGCGCAGCCTCAGCATCTGCAAGGGCAAGAAGTGCTTCCCTCGCAGCAATTTCAGCGTCATCGGCCTTCTTCTTGGACGTAGACCTTTCAGCTCTCGTTAGCACCATCGTTTAATCGTGGGAATCTGGAAAGAAGAATTGCAGATGAAGAGGGAGAGAGTTTTCTTGGAGTTCAGATAATTGGGAAATCGTACGGATCAGCGCGCTTCTAACGGATATATATAATGATGGAAATCCCAACGGCTATATTTGTTGCGGATTCTGCAAATCCAGCGCAATTCTAGTGACCGTTGGAGATTTTCTGAGTTTAAATGCCAATCTTTTCTCAACCGAATCTTTGATTTTGCCCAATATCTCCTCGATTTTTTTAGCTTGATTTCATCTCCTTGATTCCCTTTATTGATTCCCTACAAAAAGAAATAAAATCAACATCAAATTCGTAATCAAAATCACACAAAAATATACACAAACAGTAACCGAAAGAATAGCAAAAAATAAACTAAGGCATAGCCTCGCATGGACGAGCACAGTGATCACTCGTCCTCTCTCGTTCTTAATTTCACGTTTCAGTCTATAGGAAGGCCGAGAGAGTCTTCACATCTCCTTCCTCATAGTAATGTTTCAATCGTGCACCATTAACCATGAACGGTTGCCCTTGCTGCAGGTTCCTAATCTCGATTGCACCATGAACAAACACGTTAGTTATCACAAAAGGACCTGACCATCTGGACTTAAGTTTGCCTGGAAATAATCTCAACCGTGAGTTAAATAATAAGACAAGCTGGCCTTTCTTAAAGTCCTTAATCCTAAGTCTACTATCATGCCAAATCTTAGTCTTTTCCTTATACATTTTAGCATTTTCATAGGACATATGTCTAAGCTCATCAAGCTCATGTAATTGCAGAGACCGCAATGTTCCCGCATCGGTCACGCAATAATTCAGTTCTTTCAAGGCCCAAAATGCTTTAATTTCTAATTCGAATGGTAAGTGACATGCTTTGCCATACACAAGTCTATAAGGAGACATACCTAGGGGTGTCTTATATGCAATCCTATAGGCCCACAGTGCGTCATCAATTCATGCTAAACGACTATTATTGTTGGCACATAATAAATATTTCATTCCCAAAATAAACTACTCCTAACATACGAAATCTAAACAAAGCATGATAAAATCCTAATTTAAGAGTTTAGGGACCAGAAATCTCCCTTGTCAATCTGCCTCATATGAATATTCTTCAATGTTTCGAGGCACCACTTCTGCTCCTGTAAGATACTTAAGTCTTGATTTACGGGGTCGGACATTCTGCCACACCTTGAATTTGTTGATTCTTTCAAAGAGACTGCATGTTATTACATCCCAAGGTTTGTACTTTTTGTGCGTTGGTTTTGTTTCTACAACATTTGCTACAACATAGCTTTGATGCGATTGGACTTCTTTTTCGGGCACATCTCTTTCTAACTCCTTCAGCTGGAGCATTTGTGGTGGTGGTGGCTCAACTCTTTCATTGGTGGAGAAGCTTGCTGCAACATCAGACATTTCAAATTCTTGTTCCTCAAGCAGCGCAATAGTCTCTTTGGCCTCATCCAGCACAATTTCATTTTTCTCACCTTTCACCAACTCCACCATTTCATATGGATATTCCATTGGATCACTCTTCTCAGATTCGAAGGTAACAAAGGATTCATCATCATAAAAATCGAACATCTGAGGGCATGGTGGTAGTGATTTTGCTATAGCAAGTAGATCTTGTAAGTCATTTGTGAGCTGAGCTAATTGCACATCCATTCTCCTCATGGATGCATCATTCCTTTCCATGAATTCTATCCATAGCGCCTCCAAAGCGGGTGATAATTCTTCATTTGGAGTTGGGGCATAATGTTGATAGTCTTCATGTTGGGGGAACTCTTTATAATGAGCAATTTGCACATGCTCTTCCCAAGGATTATTTGAGAGTTGCCACTGATCATGTTCACACATGTACGAATAGTGGTTGTCATAGCTTTGTTGATATTGCCTCTCTTGATAATTCAATGTTGGGCAATTCTCCAAGTTATGATTATGCCCACAATAAGCACATGGCTGATAAAATTCTTCAAACTGTTGTGGGCAAACTCGTCCTCCAATTAAGTTCTGCAGCGTATTCATTTACTTTGTCGTACACATACGTTTTCCACCTGCAAAGTTTCTCTTTGTTGCGAGTTGAGGTTTGGAAACTCTTTCATAAACTAGCTTGATAGTACCTGTAAAGGAAATGAAAGAAGATTAGTGATAACTCCATTTTGGAGCTATTAAATACGTCCTAATTATAGCTAAAGTCCGCTTTCAATTGATTAAATATATCTCTTTTGTAGGAGAAAAGCGGCAAAGAGCTCGTGCGTCCGTTAGGCATGTTCGAGAGCTTAAAGTAGAGTTTTAGCGCCCCGGGAATGCATCGGGAAGAGGGGAACTTGTTCCGTGAAGAAACGGGCCAAAACTGCCTTGGAGAGGCAAAGCTTCAGCCCCAAACCCGAGAGCCAGCGTCGAGCTATAGCGTCGAGACGCTGGCTCGACGCTAGAAAAACCCGAGAGCAAGCGTCGAGTGATAGCGTCGAGACGCTAGCTCGACGCTGCCCTGGCGTCGAGACCCTGCTTGGCGTCGAGACGCTCCGGAGGAGGCGCGCGCAGAAATTTCATCGGGGCAGCGTCGCGACGCCATCGCGAGCGCGCGCGCGGATTACTTAGGGCACAACGTCGAGACGCTGGCCTAGCGTCTCGACGCTACGACGATTACAGCAGCTAAAAGACGATTTTCTGCACATTTTTTGGAGAGCTCCATCTTCTTCATCTCTCTACGGTTTTAGGCGATTTTAGTCTTCTTCTTTCCCATTTTCTCTCTATATTCCGTGGAGCTCCGCCATTTTTGGCATGCTTGTGAGCTCCACTCTCCATTGTAATAGGTAGATGAACTCTTCCATGGTCGTTGGTGGAGCGGGATTGACGAACCGCGCCATGAGCGGCTAAGGTAAGGGTTACGGTTTGGGATTTGTTTAGGGGAATTTTGTTAGACGTTTTTGACTTTGATAGTCTGATTTTTATGCATATTGGTTCTGTTTATTAGCATCTATTTACCTTGCTTAATCCAACGCGCATGCTAAAATACGTTGATTGACACTCGGGTAGTTTTGCATGTTGTGTATGTTAAAGAGTAGCGATGCCGTGCCTCTCACTGCTCGACTAAGTAACACAGGTAGATAGAACTAAATCGAAGTATCGGGTCGGGTTGGATAATTGTTGATTGCATACGGCGTTTGTGGGCAATCTACTAGCAATTAGAATTCACGCTCGAATGTTCGTCGCGGTTAGCTAGTGACTGTCTAAATTCATCTTAGGACTGATCATCTTAATGTGAGCTTAGATAACGTATAATTAGAACTGTGTGGTCTAATTAAAATCCATGGAGTCGGCTACTTTGGGGCTTCTCTAGTAGTCGTCCGCGTGCTCAATAAATTGTATTCCATGTTATTAGCATTAAATGATAAGTTGAATTTGTCTAACAATTGATCCCGAGACTCCCCAAACCGTGCACACGTTCTCTACATATTATTCTTCTTCCGTTAGCTTTCATCATTATTTCTCTTGCATGACTAAAACCCCCCGTTACCAATTAATCAATTAAATCCCAATTTCACTAATAAATTCAACCTTCCTATTCCTTGGATCGACCCTGTTACCACTGGCTGCAAAGCCTTGGTCATAGGCTTTATAAATCGTATTTTGGCAAGCCTCGACAGCTTGAGATTAAGTGGATATTCAAAAATCCGCCCACCAATTAGCTCCAATAGATATTAAGATTTGTGTTTCTAACTTAACAAACTTCGTTTTCACTAAACTAAATCCCCGGCAGCGGCGCCAAAAACTTGTTGCGTGCTCAATGTGTTAAAATAAGTAAGCAATAAGAGAGAGAGAGCACTCAGAACATGCAAGCATACATGATCTTATAGCAAGTAGTAAGTATTTTTTCATTCGTTTTCCCACAGAGATTTATTATGAGCTACTCGTGAAGTGTATTGTTAAGAAAGAATGGGTGGATTTGAGGAAGTATAATTGGTTTTAAGGTGTCTAATTTCTAAGGAATATGTAAAGGGTAGCAACATAAATAAGTGCAAGTCAAAGATAAACTCAAATGAAAAGAGAAGAGATTAATAAACGAAGAGGAAATTAGCTAAACAGAATTTAAAACTTAGCAGAATTGCGGAAACAGCAATTCTACCGCAATGTTACTAACAGCGAAAGTGTGTAAAATGGAGAAACAAGGGCTACTAACGACTCCTCTATAGGCATTTTCATACGATTCTCAAGCATTGGATCAACTCACTATGCATCAAACTAACTCAATCTCATGTATCTTCCGATTTCATGCATTAGATTCTTTAGTTTACTCATGTCCAAGTAAGGTCTTAAGCATCTTGTTAAAGCAGAAAGTTATGGTTTGTACTAGGAAAACGCCTATTCCTAGGTCGTTTTCTGGTTACCTTGAAAGGCTAGTATGAGTGTATGACTCTGAACTCTTACTCCTTCCAGAGGTTAGGAGTTCTTTGGACAAAATGGATGGCCAATCGAAATTGCCCGTGGGATGAAGCTTACATACAATCAATGCTTCGAGAGCTATCCTACATGCTTGGTTCACGTTTTTTAGCCTATAGTATTGTCATTAGCTTGCCCCTATGTGTCTTAGCTACTCATGGATATAGACAGAACAGAAATACGAGATGAAGTAGACATGCTTAGAAGGAATTTAAAGACAAACAACAAGGGAAAAACAGTAAGGCAACAAAGACAAGAAACTGTGAAATAATGAATTTTGCTTTGATTACTTGATTGTTTGAATGAACAAAGGGAAGCTTAAAATAAATAACAGAAAGCAGGTAATTCAGCTTAAACGCCTCGTCGCAACCCCCTCGGCTGAAGAGAGAGAAAGGATAGCCTTGCTTGGATGAATCCAATCGGGAGAGAAGATGAATCTTCTCTCCTTCCTATCAGATTGTCGATTCCAACAGCTGAACCTCTCACACCAACAGACGGAGAAGAAAAGCAGGAGAAAAGATGGAGCTGCGAAGAGACTTCTACGCTTTCGGATGATGATCAAACCCTCTACTTTGACCCCCTTTTATAGTATTCTGCAGGTGCGTTTGGGCCAAGGAGAACCATCCATCCTCAACGTCGTACTTCAAAATGGATGGAGGAGAAAGAACGAATCCCTGAAATAACGGAATATAACAGAAAAATATCAGCCAACTTACGGATTTCACTTAAAACATTGTTGTTTTAGCAATGTTTCCGCAATGCTACCGCAATGCGCATTTTTCCTTCTTTTAACTTCGGTTTTCATTCCTTTTCTTTCCTCTTGCACACAAGTCCTAATTTAGCTACCTTCTTCTAATTCTCATATATAAGCATAGGTTTAAGCTAAATCCTATCAAAAACACCTAAGAGTGTACATCTTTGTAAGATAATTAAGTCCTAAAAAGGTCACTTTTGGAGACGTAACAGCCACCATCGCCATTTCCTAGACGGCTGAGGAAGAAACAAGAACAAGAAGCCCATTTCCATAAATTTTTGGAAATCTTGAAGCAAGTTCATGTTAACATTCCTTTTGTGGAAGTTTTGCAGTCCATGCCAACATATGTAAAGTTTTTAAAGGACATCATAACTAATAAGAAAGTCATTGGGGAGTTTGAAACTGTCAATCTCACTGAAAAGTGCAGTGTCATACTCCAGAACAAGCTGCCAAAGAAAGAGAAGGATCCTGGTTCCTTCACTTTGCTAGTGGAATTAGGAGGCAGAAATGTGGGCAGAGCTTTATGTGATCTGGGAGCCAGTATAAACTTCATGCCCTTGTCATTATTCCAATAGCTTGGAATAGGAGAGGCACGTCAAACAACAGTCACCTTGCAACTTGCAGACAGATCCATCTCATACCCTGAAGGTAAAATTGAGGATATTCTAATCAAGGTTGACACATTTATTTTTCTTGCAGATTTTATTATTCTGGACTACGAGGCAGACAAAGAGGTGTCAATCATCTTAGGCAGACCCTTCTTAGCCACAGGTATGGCCCTGATTTATGTTCAAAAAGGTGAACTTACCATGCGAGTCCGTGATGAAAAGGCGAAGTTTAGTGTTTTTAAGGCTTTAAGGTACCCTTCTGACCTTGAACACTATGCTACTGTAGATATATTAGACTCATTAATTGAAGACGAACTTGAGCATGAATTATTAGTCAAGCATGCTACTGATTATGCGCAAATTGATTTGAATGATTTAAATATTGCTGAAATCATGGGTGTATCTGTGAACAACCTTCAGCATGTATGCATGACCAATGAACTATTTGAAAGATCCACAACTCCTATGATGCCATCAATTGAACAACCACCTTTGTTAGAATTAAAACCACTGCCACAACACCTGAAATATGCATATCTAGGATAGAAAGACACATTATTGCCTGTCATTATTTCGTCCAAATTGAATGACCAACATGAAAATGCGTTAATTTTGCTGCTTAAGCAACATAGAAAAGCAATAGGGTGGACGATTGCTGACATTAGGGGCATAAGTCCTTCTTATTGCATACATAAGACACTGTTAGAGGAAGGACACACACCTAGAATAGAACATCAACGTAGGTTGAACCCCTCCATGAAGGAGGTAGTTAAAAAAAAATTATTAAGTGGTTAGATGCAGGTGTGATCTTCCCAATATCTAATAGTCAGTGGGTCAGTCCTATCCAATGTGTACCAAAAAAGGGTGGTATGACAGTCGTAGTTAATGAAAATAATGAATTAATACCTACTCGAACCGTTACGGGATGGAGAGTGTGTATGGACTACCGAAAACTCAATAAAGAAACAAAAAAAGACCATTTCCCCTTACCTTTTATCCACCAAATGCTAGATAGATTAGCTGGCCAAGCCTTCTATTGCTTTTTAGATGGCTACTCAGGGTACAATCAAATCACCATAGACCCTAAGGACCAAGAGAAGACAACATTTACATGTCCATTTGGTACGTTTGCTTTTCGCAGAATGCCATTCGACCTATGCAATGCACCAGCAACGTTCCAACGATGTATGTTGGCAATCTTCTTTGATCTAGATGAGTCCATAGTAGAAATATTCATGGACGATTTTCCAATGTTTGGTGACTCCTTTAACCATTGTTTAGCCAATCTAGGACAAGTTCTCACTAGGTGTGAGGAGATCAATCTAGTTTTCAATTGGGAAAAATGCCACTTCATGGTGGAAGAAGGCATAGTACTAGGACATAGAGTGTCCAAAGAAGGAATAGAGGTCGATAGGGCCAAAATAGAAGTCATAGAGAAGTTAGTTGAACCTAAGAATATAAAAGTCATAAGAAGTTTCTTAGGACACGCGGGGTTCTATAGAAGATTCATAAAAAACTTTTCAAAAATCTCCAAACCCCTCTGTGAGCTGCTAGAGCTAAATAAAACTTTTATCTTTTCAACGGAATGTTTGTTAGCTTGGACTAAGCTTAAAACTGCCCTAGTAGAAGCTCCAATCATAATCGGTCCAAATTGGGATATGCCTTTTGAATTGATGTGTGATGCAAGTGATTATGCAATTGGAGCCATGCTTGGCCAGAAGAGAGATAAATTAACACACCCTATTTATTATGCAAGTAAAACATTAAATGAAGCTCAATGTAACTACACTACTACTGGAAAGGAAATGTTGTTCGTAGTGTTTGCATGTGAGAAATTCAGAGCCTATATTGTAGGAAACAAAACAATTGTATACACTGATCATTCTGCAATAAAGTACTTAATGAGAAAGGTTGATGCCAAGCCTCGGCTAATTAGATGCGTGCTACTCTTGCAGGAGTTTGATTTGGAAATACGAGACAAAAAGGGATGTGAAAACGTGGTTGTTGACCACTTATCAAGATTGCAGAGTCATTGCGAATCTATTGCGAAGCCCGCAATGATGGATTCTTTTATTGATGAACATGTTTTTGTTTTAGTACATTGTAATGATAATGTTGAACCATGGTTTGCTGACATTGCGAATTTTCTTGCCTCACAGGTGTTACCTGAATTCAATAAAGGGCAAGACAAGAAGAAGTTCTTGAACGAGGCTAGAAAGTACATTCGGGATGATCCAACCCTCTACAAGTGTTGTGCGGACGGATTGCTAAGGAAATGTGTGTCAGCTGCTGAAGCATGATCCATCCTGCAACATTGCCATACTGCCCCGTATGGAGGGCACTTTGGTGGTCAAAGGACTGCTGCGAAGGTATTTCAGAGTGGCTATTTTTGGCCAACAATCTTCAAGGACGCACATGACTACGCACACAATTACAATGAATGCCAACGTACAGGTAACCTCAGTAGGAAGGATGAGATGCCTCTGACATACATCTTAGAGTTAGAACTCTTTGACGTATGGGGTATTGACTTCATGGTTCCATTCCCACCATCTGCCGGTAATCTATATATTTTAGTAGCTGTAGACTATGTCTCAAAATGGGTTGAGGCAATTGCATGTCCTTTGAATGATGCTAAAACTGTTATTAAATTTCTTAATAGACATATTTTCACACGCTTTGGCACTCCTCGTGCCATCATAAGTGATGAGGGAACACATTTCATAAACAAATCTATGAAGAAGGTATTAGCTAAGTATAATGTTAAGCATAGGGTGGTGTTACGTCTCCAAAAGTGATCTTTTTAGGACTTATTTATCTTAGAAAGAGGTGCACTCTTAGGTGTTTTTGAGAGGATTTAGCTTAAACCTATGCTTATATATGAGAATTAGAAGAAGGTAGCTAAATTAGGACTTGTGTGCAAAAGGAAAGAAAAGGATTGAAAACCGAAGTAAAAGAGTGAAAAATATGCATTGCGGCAGCATTGCGGAAACATTGCTAAAACAGCAATGTTTTAAGTGAAATCCGTAAGTTGGCTGATCTTTTTCTGTTATATTCCGTTATTTCAGGGATTCTTTCTTTCTCCTCCATCCATTTTGAAGTACGACGTTGAGGATGGATGGTTCTCCTTGGCCCAAACGCACCTGCAGATTACTATAAAAGGGGGTCAAAGTAGAGGGTTTGATCATCATCCGAAAGCGTAGAAGTCTTCTCGCAGCTCCATCTTTTCTCCTGTTTTTCTTTGCCGTCTGTTGGTTTGCGAGGTTTAGCTGTTGGAGTTGACAATCTGATAGGAAGGAGAGAAGATTCATCTTCTCTCCCGATTGGATTCATCCAAGCAAGGCTGATCTTTCTCATCCTTCAGCTGAGGCAGTTGCGACGAGGCGTTCAAGCTCAATTACCTGCTTTCTGTCTTTTATTTCTAATTTCCAGCTCTGTTTAGTTGTTGTTTCTTTTCTAGTGGCTAGTTCATTTCATTTCGTTGCTTTCTGTCTTTATGTTATTTACTTTAAGCTTCCCTTTGTTCATTCAAACAATCAAGTAATCAAAGCACAATTCTTCATTTCACAGTTTCCTCTCTTTGCTGCTATTGTTTTTTCTTGGTTGTTTGTCTTTAAATTTCTTCTAAGCATGTCTACTTCATCTCTTACTTCTGTCCTGTCTATATCCATGAGTAGCTAAGTCACATAGGGGCATGCTAATGACAATACTATAGGCTAAAAAACGTGAACCAAGCATGTAGGATAGCTCTCGAAGCATTGATTGTATGTAAGCTTCATCCCACGGGCAATTTCGATTGGCCATCCATTTTGTCCAAAGAACTCCTAACCTCTGGAAGGAGTAAGAGTTCAGAGTCATACACTCATGCTAGCCTTTCAAGGTAGCCAGAAAACGACCTAGGAATAGGCGTTTTCCTAGTACAAACCATAACTTTTTTCTTTAACAAGATGCTTAAGACCTTACTTGGACATGAGTAAACTAAAGAATCTAATGCATGAAATCGGAAGATACATGAGATTGAGTGAGTTTGATGCATAGTGAGTTGATCCAATGCTTGAGAATCGTGAGAAAATGCCTATAGAGGAGTCGTTAGTAGCCCTTGTTTCTCCATTTTACACACTTTCGCTGTTTGTAAAATTGCGGTAGAATTGCTGTTTCCGCAATTCTGCTAAGTTTAGAATTCTGTTTAGCTAATTTCCTCTTCGTTTATTAATCTCTTCTCTTTTCATTTGAGTTTATCTTTGACTTGCACTTGTTTATGTTGCTACCCTTTACATATTCCTTAGAAATTAGACAACTTAAAACCAATTCTACCTCCTCAAATCCACCCATTCTTTCTTAACAATACACTTCACGAGTAGCTCATAATAAATCTCTGTGGGAAAACGAATGAAAAAATACTTACTACTTGCTATAAGATCATGTATGCTTGCATGTTCTGAGTGCTCTCTCTCTCTTATTGCTTATTTATTTTAACACATTGAGCACGCAACAAGTTTTTGGCGCCGCTGCCGGGGATTTATTTTAGTGAAAACGAAGTTTGTTAAGTTTGAAACACCAAGTTTATTGTCTATTGTAGCTGATCTATTTTCATTTCTTTTGCAGGTACCATTGGGGTAGTTTATGAATGAGCCTTCAAGTAGTGATCTAGAGTTCAACCCTGAGCCTGAGAGATTATTTAAGGCTAGAAATAGAGCCAAGAAACGTCTATTTAAACAACCCCCTTTACCTCAAATAATTGCTGAAACCGCAGAGTCTCCGCAATCCTCTCAAGAAGAAATGGATAGATTAGTTCCCAATCCGGTGCCTGTCACTCGCAATCCCATCGAAATAGCGAATGATAAGGATAGCGCCATACTCTCTTACCTAGTACCTATGCCTGGGGAGCTGAACCCCAGCATAATCCGCCCTGAAATCACGGCCAACTCATTCGAGTTAAAGCCAGTGATGTTCCAAATGTTGTCCACTGTGGGACAATTCTTTGGAGTGGAAAATGAGGATCCCCACAACCATCTTAGAAACTTCCTAGGAGTCAGTGATACATTCATCATCCCTGGAGTTTCCCAAGAAGCCTTGAGGCTCTACCTCTTCCCTTACTCTTTGAGGGACAAAGCAAAGACGTGGTTAAACTCATTACCCTCTGGATCAGTCCTCAATTGGACAGACTTAGCAGAAAAATTCCTAGTCAAATACTTCCCACCTGATAGGAATTCTACCTTTCGTGATGATATAATCAAGTTCAAACAAGCTGAGAATGAGTCTCTTCACGAAGCTTGGACAAGGTTCAAGGACCTTCTTCTTAAATGTCCACACCATGGCATCCCATGGTGTATCCAAATAGAGGTCTTTTTCAAAGGATGCAACCCCAGCACTAGACAAGTGCTAAATTCATCTGCTGGTGGTTCCATGTTGTCCAAGAGTTATAACGAAGCCTATGAGATCTTGGAGAAGATCTCAGCATCTCACTGTAGGTGGTTAGATGACCCAGTTGAGCCAACTAGAGTTCAAGACAAGGACGCACTCAATGCCATGAGTAGCCAAATAAGCGCCCTGACCAACCTAGTCAAGCAAATGGCTCAAGCCAATCTCCAAACAAGTGTCAACACCGACACAGAAATGTCAATGGGCACCCAACCAAGTCAAGGTGAGACACTTATCTGTGGATTCTGTGGGGAAGGGCACCTGTATGAATATTGCCCTGGGAATCCAGCCTCAGTCTGCTATGTTGGAAGCCAGCAGCAGCCTAGGAACAACCCCTATTCCAACACTTACAACCCTGGTTGGAGGAACCACCCAAACCTTTCATGGGGTGGTGTTGCGTGCTCAATGTGTTAAAATAAATAAGCAATAAGGTAGAGAGAGCACTCAGAACATGCAAGCATACATGGTCTTATAGCAAGTAGTAAGTATATTTCATTCGTTTTCCCACAGAGATTTATTATAAGCTATTCATGAAGTGTAAAGTTAAGAAAGAAGGGGTGGATTTGATGGGGTAAAATTGGTTTTTAATTATCTATTTCCTACTGAATACGAAGAGGGTAGCAACATAAACAAGTGCAAGTCAAAGCTAAACTCAAATGAGAAGAGACGAGATTAATAAATGAAGACAAAAACAGCTAGACAGAATTGTAACTTAGCAGAATTGCGGAAACAGCAATTTTACCGCAATTGTAGTGACAGCGAAAGTGTGTAAAATGATGAGTTAAGGGCTACTAACGACTATCCTATAGGCTTTTTCTCACGATTCTCAAGCATTGGATCAACTCTCTAAGCATCAAACTATCTCATTCTCATGTATCTTCCGATTTCATGCATCAGATTCTTTAGTTTACTCATGTCCAAGTAAGGTCTTAAGCATCTTGTTAACGCAGAAAAATATGGTTTGTACTAGGGAAACGCCTATTCCTAGGTCGTTTCCTGGTTACCTTGAAAGGCTAGCATGATAGTATGACTCTGAACTCTTACTCCTTCCAGAGGTTAGGAGTTCTTTGGACAAAATGGATGGCCAATCGAAATTGCCCGTGGGATGAAGCTTACATACAATCAATGCTTCGAGAGCTATCCTACATGCTTGGTTCACGTTTTTTAGCCTATAGTGTTGTCATTAGCATGCCCCTATGTGACTTAGTTACTCATGGATATAAGGTAAACAGAAATAAGAGATGAAACAGACATGCTTAGGAGGAATTTAAAGACAAAACAGTAAGGCAAAGCAGTAGATTGCAAAGGCAAGAAACTGTGAAATGAAGAATTGAGATTTGATTACTTGATTGTTTGACTCAACAAATGAAAGCTTTAAAGTAAATAACAGCAAGACAGAACACAACGAAATAGTCTAATCTAGCTACTAGAAAAGAAACAGCAACAAGACAAAGCTGGAAAATGGAAATGAAGAGCAGAAAGCAGTAAAACAAGCTTGAACGTCTCGTCGCAACCGCCTCGAATGAAGGATGAGAAAGGTCAGCCTTGCTTGGATGAATCCAATCGGGAGATAAGAAGAATCTCCTCTCCTTCCTATCAGATTATCGATTCCAACAGCTGAGCTTCGCAAACCAGCAGACGGCAAAGGAAAACAGGAGAAAAGATGGATTGCGAGAAGACTTCTACGCTTTCGGATGATGTTTGAACCCTCGACTTTGACCCCTATTTATAGTAATCTGCAGGTGCATTTGGGCCAAGGAGAACCATCAATCTTCAACGTCGTACTTCAGAATGGATGGAGGAGAAAGAACGAATCCCTGAAATAACGGAAATTAACAGAAAAAGATCAGTCAACTTACGGTTTTCACTTGAAACATTGCGGTGTCCGCAATGTTTTCGCAATGCTGTCTCAATGCAGTTTTTTCATTCTTTTCCTTCGGTTTTCAACCCTTTCCTTTCCTATTGTACATAAGTCCTAATTTAGCTACCTTCTTCTAATTCTCATATTTAAGCATAGGTTTAGGCTAAATGCTATCAAAAACACCTAAGAGTGAACATCTTTCTAAGCTAATTAAGTCCTAAAAAGGTCACTTTTGGAGACGTAACACACCCCCAAACTTAAGGTTTTGCTTGTCCTCGAGCAATCTAAGGACTTTCCTAGGCTGCTGTTTCTTCTTCTTTAACCACTTACTGACTCCCCTATATTCTCATCTATAGCAGTGCTGTCCTGTGACACACTTCTAAGCTTAAAACTACCCTCTCATCTAGCTTCTTCTGATTTCGCATGCCTAAAACTCCTACTGCTTTTATTAACTCCCTACAACTGATCTACCTGTTTTTATCATATCATGCCACTATCCCTAAGGTTTCAAATTCTACCTAGCTTTACCCCAGACTCAGTACATGCTTCTAGTTTATATTTATGAGCTACCTAGGATTCCTTAGAGTCATGCCAGTCTTAGTATTAATGGTAACAGTAGTACTTTTAAAGAACAACCTAAACCCTGGCATCACTACATTGGATATACACTCATCTCCCTAAACAACCCTACAAGCTACAACTTTGTGCTTAGCTAATTGAGGATCAGAGTTCTTTTTAAATAGGACATCTAAGCCACAAAGTTGCAACTCCTAGGTATACATTCTTCCTCCCTACTTTTTCCTTTTTTCCTTTCTCAGGTGGAGCCTTTCCTTTGGTTGCCTTTTGATGCAATGTCACTTGTGGGTTACACACTTGGCACTGATTACTCAGCAACCTAAGAGAGACTCCCCTCCTTATTCTATTTTTCATTTTCATTTTTTTTTTTCAGTTCATTATTTTTGTCAAGGAGAAGAAGAATGCTTATGTTTTAAGGGAGAGAGGAATGTTCCTAGGCCTAGGGTGGCCTCCCCCAAACTTCAACTACTCATTGTCCCCAATGAGTGTCTGAGGTGGCACACCCCCAAACTATCTAGAAGCATCTAGTCTAAGGTAAAACAAAGAGAATCTAAAAGCCCTAGGCATAGACAGAACATTCTAAAAGAAAATATCACAGCAGCAGGAATTTGAAAAACAGACAGGCAAGGACTTACAGCTATGCATGCTGAGCTATTTAGAGGTTAATTTAAACTATCAAAGGGTGTCCTATGACACTCATCCAGCATGCATTTAGATAAGCTATATAAGGTAGTCATGATAGCAGCAAAAGATAGAATTTAAACAGATCACAGCCTAGCTAAGCAGACAGTCCAAAACATGCTTTCAGTAATAAAAATTGCGGGTACCGCAATTATTTCGCAATCAAGTCAGGGCAGATATATCAGTTACTAAGGCCCCTAAGCATGCTTTATCCAGTCGTTCAAGCTCAACAAAAAGAAACCTAAACTATCCTACCTAATCAGCTAGCAGCAGGCTATACTAAGCAATTTAAAAACATAAAACTAAGCAACTAAAACAGATCAAAATTGTACTAAAAACAGCATAATTCACATGGTCTATCAGAAAGCAGATTTTGTTTTTTTTTCTAAGGGAACAGCAATACTCCCTTCAGTGCAATTCAAACCAGCACTCAAATGTCTTCATCCTCATCAGGTTGTCGTGGTCGTGGAGGCACCCATGGCTGCAGGAGATTCGTGGGGAAGTCAGGGAAGGTGCACCCAAGTTGGTCTGCAACCTCCTTGTCCCGTGCCTGCGCGTAAGTGGCCCATTGAGCCATCCTCTTCTGCATATCCATCAGGCACGCCATGGACAGCGACTGATCAGCAGCCAATCTATCCAACTCGAATTCCATGTTCCCCTTCCTCTTCAGCCTTAAACCAGCAGGTAGCTCCAAGTGGCCCGTGTAGGCCATCTGCTGCTCCATCCGCTCAATGGGAACTCCTGCAAGCAAACAGAGTTTAGTTATGGTATTAGGGAAAAACAATGGTCCCTTACCTTTCTTGGCGCACTCAGCAATGGCGGCTGACATGATTTCACCTACGTTGACCGTGAGACCTCGCATGATGGCATAGACCAGCAGCGATCTGCTCTGGTTTATGGTGGTCTCATGAGTCACGGGGGACAGCTTCCTCATTACAAATGCAAACCATACAGCCGCCTTAGCTGTGAGGTTGGCACTCATGAGAGTGTGCCTCCCATTGCGTGACACGGTCCAGGATGCTTCAGGCTGGCCAATGGTCCGAATGGCCTCCTCCAGGACTGCCTCAGTAGGCTCATCAACGATCCTCGCATAGTCAGTATGTTTTTGGCCCTTGAGGCCATAGGCTTCGTTGATGGCTTTTGCTGAGTAGTCCACTTCTACTCCCCTAACCACAGACAGCCCCTCCTCAGAGTTTCGCAGGTTGGCGTAGAAGTCGTATACCATACTCGTGTAAGCCGGATTGGGTGGCCTGCACAACTCCTCCCAGCTGTGATTCACAATGCCTGTGCGCAAGAATTGCGGCAGGTCAGCAGGTCTGTCGAGGAAGCCTTTCTCATGCAGCAACTCCCTCTTTCTCAGCTCAATACCCCTAGACTCAGCGTCAGAGGACACATACCTCACTGACTGAGGCTCATCTTCAGGGTAAAGCTTGGTCTTCCCTTTGTCTGCTGGTTTGGCTGACTCCGCAGCCTCAACCTTGAGTCTCTTGAGCGATGGCTCAGTGCTATCCTTTTCTGATGAAGGCGCCCTCTTGGCCTTCTTCTTTTTCAGCTTCTTGGACCGCTTGGCCTTGAGAATCTTGGCCTTCTTCTTCTTCTTGAGCTTTGCCTCGATGGTGATCTGCTGGAGGCACGCCCCCAGCGTCTCTTCCATGGAATCATCCTTCTGCGCAGGACTCTCAGGATTGGCTTCCCTCAACGGAGAGAAAACCTCGTCTTCCTCACCTTCCCCACTGCCCTGCGTTGATTCTTGGTACTCCCCATATGGGAATTCAGGGTCAGGCCGTGGGGAAGTGTGCGACGGTGTGGTTCCTTGCTCTGCTGTAGGTGTCTGCGCAGAACTCTGTGGTGAAGACGGCTGCTCAGGGCTCTGCGCTGGCGGTGATGAGGAGAGCTCAGGGCTCTGCGCTGGTGGGGCTGGTGAAAGGCTGCGCTCGGCTGACTCGGGGGATGGCTGGCTTTGTTCTTGACTCTCCACAGAGGGAGTCTTTTCCTTGATTTCTTCCTCGGCCACCGCCATACTCCATCGTCGCTTCTTGGGTGTGCCTGCTGGTTCAGAAGGTCCAGCAGGTATCTCCGTAACTACCTTCCACTTCTTCTTGCGGACAGGCAGTTTCGGCAGGCGTTCGGTACGCGCAGCCTCAGCATCAGCCAAGGCAAGCAGTGCTTCTCTCGCAGCCGTTTCAGCGTCATCGGCCCTTTTCTTGGACGCAGATCGTTCGGCCCTTGTTAGCACCATTGTTGAATCTTGGAGATTTGGAGAGAAGAATCACAGATGA
Source organism: Herpetospermum pedunculosum (assembly GCA_028017165.1). Lineage (NCBI taxonomy): Eukaryota > Viridiplantae > Streptophyta > Magnoliopsida > Cucurbitales > Cucurbitaceae > Herpetospermum > Herpetospermum pedunculosum. The sequence goes on along the minus strand of CM051527.1, from coordinate 19,048,427 downwards.
AGAGAATCGAAGCTTTCTTGGAGTTCAGAGAATGGGAGAATCGTATAGATCAACGCGCCTTCTAACGGATATAAAGGAAACGGATAAATCCCAACGGCTATATTTTTGCGGATCCTGCAAATCCAGCGCAATTTTAGTGACCGTTGGAGATTTTTTTCCATCTAAATGTCAATCTTTGCTCATCCGTATCTTTTATTTGGCCCAATATTTTCTTGATTTTTAAAGCTGGATTTACTCTCCTTGATTCCCTCTATTGATTCCCTACAAAAAGAAATAAAATCAACATCAAATTCGGAATTAAAATCATACAACAAAACACACAAACAATAACCGGAAAATCGCAAAAAATAAACTAAGGCATGAGCCTCATATTGACGAGCACAGTAATCACTCGTCCTCTCTCGTTCTTAATTTCACGCTTCAGTCAAGAGGAAGGCCGAGAGAGTCTTCACATCTCCTTCCTCATAGTAGTGCTTCAACCTTGCACCATTAACCATGAATGGTTGACCTTGCTGCAAGTTCTTTATCTCGATGGCACCATGAACAAACACATTAGTAATCATGAAAGGACCTGACCATCTGGACTTTAGTTTGCCTGGAAACAACCTCAATCGTGAGTTAAATAATAAAACAAGTTGGCCTTTCTTAAAGTCCTTGATCCTAAGTCTACTATCGTGCCAAATCTTGGTCTTTTCCTTATACATTTTGGCATTTTCATAAGACATATGTCTAAGCTCATCAAGCTCATGTAATTGCAAGGACCGCAACGTTCCCGCATCGGTCACGCAATAATTCAACTCTTTTAGTGCCCAAAATGCCTTGATTTCTAACTCAAATGGAAGATGACAAGCTTTACCATATACAAGTTTGTAAGGAGACATACCTAGGGGTGTCTTATATGCAGTTCTATATGCCCAAAGTGCATCCTCGAGTTTAAATGACCAGTCCTTTCTATTAGGTTTAACCACTTTTTCTAGGATGTTCTTAATCTCTCTATTTGAAATTTCAGCCTGACCATTCGAGTGTGGGTGATAGGGAGTGGCTACTCTATGTCTAATGTTATACTTAGCCAACACTCTCTCCATAGCCTTATTAATGAAGTGTGTCCCCTCATCACTAATGATAGCACGAGGTGTCCCAAACCTAGTAAAAATGTGCCTATGCAAGAATTTTATGACTGTTTTAGCATCATTATTAGGACATGCTATGGCCTCTACCCACTTGGATACGTAATCTACTGCCACCAAAATGTAAAGGTTACCTGAGGATGGAGGAAATGGTCCCATGAAGTCAATGCCCCATACATCAAAGAGCTCTAACTCTAAGATGTAGGTGAGAGGCATCTCATCCTTGCGACTGAGGTTACCTGTTCTTTGGCATTCATCACAGCTGTGGGCATAGTTGTGGGCATCCTTGAAGATCGTTGGCCAATAATAGCCACTCTGAAATACCTTTGCAGCCGTTCTTTGACCACCAAAGTGTCCACCATAAGGAGCTGTGTGACAGTGCTGCAGCACAGACTTCGCCTCAGCAGCTGAAACACACTTCCTTAGCAAGCCGTCAGCACATGTCTTGTAAAGTGTGGGATTATCCCATATGAATTTCCTTGCTTCATGAAGGAACCTCTTCTTCTCTTGTCCTCCCTTGAAAACTGGTAACACCTGGGATGCAAAGAAGTTAGCAATGCCAGCAAACCAAGGTTCCTCATCGTTATCACGATGAGTCAATACAAAGACATGTTCATCAATAAAAGCATCAGAAATTGCGGGTTCCGCAATTTTTTCGCAATTGTGCTGCAATCGAGACAGGTGATCCGCAACCACATTTTCACATCCTTTCTTGTCTCGAATGTCCAAATCAAATTTCTGCAGCAATAACACCCACCTAATCAACCTAGGCTTAGCATCAGCCTTCCTCATGAGATACTTCAAGGCAGAATGGTCAGTGTACACAATTGTCCTAGTGCCTACAATATAGTTTCTAAATTTCTCACAAGCAAACACTACAGCAAGCATCTCTTTTTCAGTAGTTGTATAATTACATTGAGCCTCATTCAGGGTTTTACTAGCATAGTATACAGGGTGTGTTAGCTTGTCAATCTTCTGTCCTAACATAACCCCTACAGCATAGTCACTAGCATCACATAACATCTCAAATTGGAGATCCCAATCTGGTCCTACTATAATAGGTGCCGTGACTAGTGCTTCCTTAAGGGTTTTCCAAGCTACTAAACATTCCTTAGAGAAGATGAATGGCCTATTTAGCTCTAGAAGCTCACACAGAGGCTTGGCTATCTTAGAAAAGTCCTTAATGAACCTTCTGTAGAAGCCAGCATGTCCTAAGAAACTTCTAATGGCCTTGACATTCTGAGGCTCTACCAACTTCTCTATGATTTCTATCTTAGCCCTGTCAACTTCTACACCTGCCCTTGACACTCTATGACCTAAGACAATCCCCTCATCTACCATGAAGTGACACTTCTCCCAATTAAGGACTAAGTTAGTCTCTTCACATCTAGCCAGGACTTGTCCTAAATTCTCTAGACAGTTGGTAAAGGAATCCCCAAAGACTGAGAAATCATCCATGAATATCTCTATCATGGACTCATCCAAATCAGAGAAGATTGCCAACATGCACCTTTGGAAAGTTGTCGGTGCATTGCATAAGCCAAAAGGCATTCTGCGAAAGGCAAAAGTTCCAAAAGGGCAAGTGAAGGTGGTCTTCTCTTGATCCTTAGGGTCTATAGTGATCTGGTTATAACCTGAATAACCGTCTAAGAAACAGTAGTAGGCTCTACCAGCTATTCTGTCTAACATTTGGTCAATAAATGGTAGAGGGAAATGGTCTTTTTTGGTCTCTTTATTTAGCTTCCTATAATCCATACATACTCTCCACCCTGTGACAGTCCTAGTTGGAATCAGTTCATTGTTCTCATTGACTACCACAGTCATCCCACCCTTTTTAGGTACACATTGTATAGGGCTCACCCACTGACTACTAGCTATGGGGAAGATCACACCAGCATCTAACCATTTTATTATTTCTTTCTTAACTACCTCTTTCATAGAGGGATTCAGCCTACGTTGATGATCTACTCTAGGTGTGTGCTCTTCCTCTAGTATAATCTTATGCATGCAATAAGAAGGGCTAATGCCTCTAATATCAGCAATAGTCCATGCAATAGCCTTCCTATGTTGCTTAAGTAGTAATATTAATTCAACCTCATGCTGTTCACTTAGCTTAGAAGAAATAATTACAGGCAAAGTCTCATTATTCCCTAAATATGCATACTTGAGGTGAGTGGGGAGAGGTTTTAATTCTAATACAGGTGGATGCTCAATGGATGGCTTTAAAGGATTTAAGGCTCTATCAGTTAAGTCAATATTCAGACAAACATGCTGAGGGTTATTTACAGATATGTCCATTATCTCATCTATGTTTAAGTCAGTTAATTCTAATCCTACATATTCATTAGCATGCTTGGTTAATAATACATGCTCCAATTGTTCTTCCATCAAAGAATCTACAACGTCCATGCTAACACAGGATTCAAGGTCAGAGGGGTACCTTAAAGCTTTATACACACTAAATTTCACCTCTTCATCATGAACCCTCATAGTGAGCTCACCTTTTTGGACGTCGATCAGGGCCCTACCTGTGGCAAGAAACGGTCTGCCTAATAGGATGGGGACCTCCTTGTCTGCTTCATAATCCAGGATAATGAAATCTGCAAGGAAAATAAATTTGTCAACTTTCACTAGAATATCCTCAATCTTACCTTCAGGGTATGCGATGGATCTGTCTGCTAGTTGTAAAGTGACAGTGGTTGGCCGTGCTTCTCCTATTCCCAACTGGCGGAATAGTGATAAGGGCATGAGGTTTATGCTGGCGCCCAGGTCACAAAGCGCTCTGCCCACGTGCTTGCCTCCTAGCTCTACAGGTAAGGTGAAGGAACCAGGATCCTTCTCCTTCTTGGGTAGCTTGTTTTGGAGTATGGCACTGCACTCCTCAGTGAGGTTTACTGTTTCAAACTCACCAATTATTTTTTTGTTAGTAATGATATCTTTCAAAAACTTTACATAGGAAGGCATAGACTGTAAAACTTCTACAAAAGGAATGTTGACATGCACTTGCTTAAGAATTTCTAAGAATTTATTAAAGTGCACTTCCTGTTCCTGCTTCTTCTTAAGCCTTCGAGGATATGGAGGTGGTGGCACATATGCAGGCACGTCAGGTCGCCTTAGGATTGGTGGAGGCCTTGGAATTTCTTCTATCTCCTCAATAATCGGCTTCAGCCTGGCTCCTGATGTGCTTGTTGATGGTGGACCTTGGTTTGGCAGAGACTCCAGTGGAGCACTAGACTCAGTGTTCTCTACTCTCTTTGGTGTGTCTTTGGTGTTGCTTACCAATGGTCTACCACTTCTAAGTTCAATTGCTTGAACTTGTTCTTTACCATCTCTCCTTGGCACTTCAGTGTCAGCAGGGAGTCTACCTTGGGGCCTACTCTTGAGTTCATTGGCTAATTGGCCTATTTGGTTCTCTAGGCTCCTAAGAGTGGCTTGCTGACTTTGCAAAGTAGCATCATTTTTGGCTATGTATTCCTTGAGTAAGTTTTCTACAGAAGATCCTACAGGTTGGCTGTAAGGTTTCTGATACATGGATTGGTTATGTTGGGGAGTGAAACCAGGTGTTCCATTCGGTCTAGGTTGGTTAGGATTGTGGTTAGTATTCTGTTGGCCACCCCATGACAGGTTTGGGTGGTTCCTCCAACCAGGGTTGTAAGTATTGGAATAGGGGTTGTTCCTAGGCTGCTGCTGACTTCCAATATAGCAGACTGAGGCTGGATTCCCAGGGCAGTATTCATACAGGTGCCCTTCCCCACATAATCCACATACAAGTGTCTCACCTTGACTTGGTTGGTTGCCCATTGACATGGCTGTGGCGGTGTTGACACTTGTTTGGAGATTGGCTTGAGCCATTTGCTTAACTAGGTTGGTCAGGGCATTTATTTGGCTGCTCATTGCACTTAGAGCATCCTTGTCTTGAGCTCTAGTTGGCTCAACTGGATCATCTGACCACCTACAGTGAGATGCTGAGATCTTCTCCAAGATCTCATAGGCCTCGTTGTAACTCTTGGACATTATGGAGCCTCCAGCGGATGAATTTAAGACTTGTCTAGTGCTGGGATTGCATTTAACTATGTCATCACGAAAGGTAGAATTCCTATCAGGTGGGAAGTATTTGACTAGGAATTTTTCTGCTAAGTCTGTCCAGTTGCAGACAGATCCAGAAGGTAATGAGTTCAACCATGTTTTGGCTTTGTCCCTCAAAGAGTAAGGGAACAAGTATAGCCTCAAAGCTTCTTGGAAAACTCCAGGGATGATGAAGGTATCACTGACTCCTAAGAAGTTCCTAAGATGGTTGTGGGGGTCCTCATTTTCCACTCCAAAGAATTGTCCCACAGTGGACAACATTTGGAACATCACTGGCTTTAACTCGAATGAGTGGGCAGTGATTTCAGGACGGATTATGCTGGGGTTCAGCTCCCCATGCATAGGTACTAAATATGAGAGGATGGCACTATTCTTGTCATTCGCTATTTCGATGGGATTGCGAATGACAGGTACCTGATTTGGAACTATCTCTTCCATTTCTTCTTGAGACAATTGCGGAGGAATTGCGGTTCCCGCAATTACTTGAGGTATAGAGGGTTGGTTAAAGAGACGTTTCTTGGCTCTATTTCTGGCCCTAAGTAATCTCTCAGGCTCAGGATTGAACTCTAGATCACTACTTGAAGGCTCACTCATAAACTAACCCAATAGTACCTGCAAAAGAAATGAAACAGATCAGCTTCAATAGGCAATAAACTTGGTATTTCAAACTTAACAAACTTCGTTTTCACTTAAATAAATCCCCGGCAGCGGCGCCAAAAACTTGTTGCGTGCTCAATGTGTTAAAATAAATAAGCAATAAGGTAGAGAGAGCACTCAGAACATGCAAGCATACATGGTCTTATAGCAAGTAGTAAGTATATTTCATTCGTTTTCCCACAGAGATTTATTATAAGCTATTCATGAAGTGTAAAGTTAAGAAAGAAGGGGTGGATTTGATGGGGTAGAATTGGTTTTTAATTATCTATTTCCTACTGAATACGAAGAGGGTAGCAACATAAACAAGTGCAAGTCAAAGCTAAACTCAAATGAGAAGAGACGAGATTAATAAATGAAGACAAAAACAGCTAGACAGAATTGTAACTTAGCAGAATTGCGGAAACAGCAATTTTACCGCAATTGTAGTGACAGCGAAAGTGTGTAAAATGATGAGTTAAGGGCTACTAACGACTATCCTATAGGCTTTTTCTCACGATTCTCAAGCATTGGATCAACTCTCTAAGCATCAAACTATCTCATTCCCATGTATCTTCCGATTTCATGCATCAGATTCTTTAGTTTACTCATGTCCAAGTAAGGTCTTAAGCATCTTGTTAAGGCAGAAAAATATGGTTTGTACTAGGGAAACGCCTATTCCTAGGTCGTTTCCTGGTTACCTTGAAAGGCTAGCATGATAGTATGACTCTGAACTCTTACTCCTTCCAGAGGTTAGGAGTTCTTTGGACAAAATGGATGGCCAATCGAAATTGCCCGTGGGATGAAGCTTACATACAATCAATGCTTCGAGAGCTATCCTACATGCTTGGTTCACGTTTTTTAGCCTATAGTGTTGTCATTAGCATGCCCCTATGTGACTTAGTTACTCATGGATATAAGGTAAACAGAAATAAGAGATGAAACAGACATGCTTAGGAGGAATTTAAAGACAAAACAGTAAGGCAAAGCAGTAGATTGCAAAGGCAAGAAACTGTGAAATGAAGAATTGAGATTTGATTACTTGATTGTTTGACTCAACAAATGAAAGCTTTAAAGTAAATAACAGCAAGACAGAACACAACGAAATAGTCTAATCTAGCTACTAGAAAAGAAACAGCAACAAGACAAAGCTGGAAAATGGAAATGAACAGCAGAAAGCAGTAAAACAAGCTTGAATGTCTCGTCGCAACCGCCTCGAATGAAGGATGAGAAAGGTCAGCCTTGCTTGGATGAATCCAATCGGGAGAGAAGAAGAATCTCCTCTCCTTCCTATCAGATTATCGATTCCAACAGCTGAGCTTCGCAAACCAGCAGACGGCAAAGGAAAACAGGAGAAAAGATGGACTGCGAGAAGACTTCTACGCTTTCGGATGATGTTTGAACCCTCGACTTTGACCCCTATTTATAGTAATCTGCAGGTGCATTTGGGCCAAGGAGAACCATCAATCTTCAACGTCGTACTTCAGAATGGATGGAGGAGAAAGAACGAATCCCTGAAATAACGGAAATTAACAGAAAAAGATCAGTCAACTTACGGTTTTCACTTGAAACATTGCGGTGTCCGCAATGTTTTCGCAATGCTGTCTCAATGCAGTTTTTTCATTCTTTTCCTTCGGTTTTCAACCCTTTCCTTTCCTATTGTACATAAGTCCTAATTTAGCTACCTTCTTCTAATTCTCATATTTAAGCATAGGTTTAGGCTAAATGCTATCAAAAACACCTAAGAGTGAACATCTTTCTAAGCTAATTAAGTCCTAAAAAGGTCACTTTTGGAGACGTAACAGGTGGCCAACAGAATGCTAACCAAACTCCTAACCAGCCAAGACCGAGTGGAACACCTGGTTTCACTCCCCAACATAACCAATCAATGTACCAAAAACCATACAACCAACCTGTAGGATCCTCTGTACATAGCCAAGAATGATGCCACTCTACAGAGTCAGCAAGCTACTCTTAGGAGCCTAGGGAACCAAATAGGGCAACTAGCCAATGAACTCAAAAGTAGGCCCCAAGGTAGACTTCCTGCTGACACTGAAGTGCCAAGGAGAGATGGTAAAGAGCAAGTTCAAGCAATTGAACTCAGAAGTGGGAGACCATTGGTGAGCAACACAAAAGAAACACAAAAGAGAGTAGAGAACACTAAGTCTAGTGCTCCACTGGAGTCTCTGCCAAACCAAGGTCAACCATCACCAAGCACATCAGGACCAAGGCTGGAGCCAATCATAGAAGAGATAGAAGAGATTCCAAGGCCTCCACCTATCCTGAGGCGACCTGAAGTGCCTGCATATGTGCCACCACCTCCATTTCCTCGAAGGCTAAAGAAAAAACAAGAACAGGAAGTGCACTTTAACAAATTTTTAGAAATTCTTAAGCAAGTACATGTTAATATTCCTTTTGTAGAAGTTTTACAGTCTATGCCCTCTTATGTAAAGTTTTTGAAGGATATTATCACTAACAAGAGAATAATTGGTGAGTTTGAAACAGTAAATCTCACTGAGGAGTGCAGTGCCATACTCCAAAACAAGCTACCCAAGAAGGAGAAGGATCCTGGTTCCTTCACCTTACCAGTAGAGCTAGGAGGCAAGCACGTGGGCAGAGCTCTTTGTGACCTGGGAGCCAGCATAAACCTCATGCCCCTATCACTATTCCGCCAGCTAGGAATAGGAGAAGCACGTCCAACCACTGTCACTTTACAACTTGCAGACAGATCCATAGCCTACCCTGAGGGTAAGATTGAGGATATTCTTGTAAAGGTTGACAAGTTTATTTTCCTTGCAGATTTCATTATCCTGGATTATGAAGCAGACAAGGAGGTCCCCATCCTATTAGGCAGACCTTTTCTAGCCACAGGTAGGGCCCTGATAGATGTCCAAAAAGGTGAGCTCACGATGAGGGTTCATGATGAAGAGGTGAAATTTAGTGTATATAAAGCCTTAAGGTACCCCTCTGACTCTGAATCTTGTGCTAGCATGGACATTGTAGATTCATTAATGGAAGAACAGCTGGAGCATGTATTATTAACTAAGCATGCTAATGAATATGTACAATTAGATTTAACTGATTTGAATGTATCTGAGATAATGGATATACCTGTAGATAAAACACAGCATGTATGTATAAATAAAGACCTGACTAACAGATCCATGAATCCTTTAAAACCATCTATTGAGCATCCACCTGTCTTAGAATTGAAACCTCTACCCACTCACCTCAAGTATGCATATCTAGGAAGTAATGATACTTTGCCTGTGATTATTTTTTCTAAATTAAGTGAAAAGCATGAGGTTGAACTGATTTTATTACTTAAGCAACATAGGAAGGCTATTGCATGGACTATTGCTGATATTAAAGGCATTAGCCCTTCCTATTGCATGCATAAGATTATATTAGAGAAAGAGCATACACCCCGAGTAGATCACCAACGTAGGCTGAATCCCTCTATGAAAGAGGTAGTTAAAAAGGAAATAATAAAATGGTTAGATGCTGGTGTGATCTTCCCTATAGATAGTAGTCAGTGGGTGAGCCCTATACAATGTGTACCTAAGAAGGGGGGGATGACTGTGGTAGTCAATGAGAACAATGAACTGATTCCAACTAGGACTATCACAGGATGGAGAGTTTGCATGGATTATAGGAAACTAAACAAGGAAACCAAAAAAGACCACTTCCCTCTACCATTCATTGACCAAATGTTAGACAGGATAGCTGGTAGAGCCTACTACTGCTTCTTAGACGGTTATTCAGGATATAACCAGATCACTATAGACCCTAAGGACCAGGAAAAGACTACCTTCACTTGCCCTTTTGGAACTTTTGCCTTTCGCAGAATGCCTTTTGGCTTATGCAATGCACCGGCAACATTCCAAAGGTGCATGTTGGCAATCTTCTCTGATTTGGATGAGTCCATGATAGAGATATTCATGGATGATTTCTCAGTCTTTGGGGATTCATTTACAAACTGTCTAGAAAACTTAGGACAAGTCCTGACTAGGTGTGAGGAGACCAACCTAGTCCTAAATTGGGAAAAGTGCCATTTCATGGTGGATGAAGGGATTGTCTTAGGTCATAGAGTGTCTAGAGCAGGTGTGGAGGTCGACAGGGCAAAAATTGAAATAATAGAGAAATTGGTAGAACCTCAAAATGTCAAAGCCATTAGAAGTTTCTTAGGGCATGCTGGTTTCTATAGAAGGTTCATTAAGGACTTTTCTAAGATCTCCAAGCCTTTATGTGAGCTTCTAGAGCTAAACAAACCATTCATTTTCTCTAAAGAATGTTTCCTAGCTTGGAAAACCCTTAAGGAAGCACTAGTCACAGCGCCTATTATAGTAGGGCCTAATTGGGATCTTCCCTTTGATATGTTATGTGATGCCAGTGACTATGTTGTAGGGGTTATGTTAGGCCAAAAGATTGACAAGTTAACACACCCTGTATATTATGCTAGTAAGACACTTAATGAGGCACAATGTAATTACACAACTACTGAGAAGGAGATGCTAGCTGTAGTGTTTGCTTGTGAGAAGTTTAGGAATTACATTGTAGGCACTAGGACAATTGTGTACACTGACCATTCTGCTTTAAAGTACCTTATGAGGAAGGCTGATGCTAAGCCTAGGTTGATTAGATGGGTTTTGCTGCTGCAAGAGTTTGATCTGGACATTAGAGATAAGAAAGGATGTGAAAATGTGGTTGCGGATCATCATTCTCGATTGCAGCATAATTGCGAAAAAATTGCGGAAACCGCAATTTCTGATGCCTTCATTGATGAACATGTCTTTGTATTGACTCATCGTGATAACGATGAGGAACCTTGGTTTGCTGACATTGCTAACTTCCTTGCATCGCAGGTACTACCAACTTTCAAGGGAGGACAAGAGAAGAAGAAGTTCCTTCATGAAGCTAGGAAATTCATATGGGATGATCCCACACTTTACAAGACATGTGCTGATGGTCTGCTCAGGAAGTGTGTGTCAGCTGCTGAGGCGAAGTCTGTGCTGCAGCACTGCCATACAGCACCCTATGGTGGACATTTTGGTGGCCAAAGGACAGCTGCAAAGGTGTTCCAGAGTGGCTACTATTGGCCAACAATCTTCAAGGATGCCCACAACTATGCACACAGCTGTGATGACTGCCAGAGAACAGGTAACCTTAGTCGAAAGGATGAGATGCCTCTCACTTACATCCTAGAGTTGGAGCTCTTTGATGTGTGGGGCATTGACTTCATGGGACCATTTCCCCCATCATCAGGTAACCTTTACATCCTTGTACCAGTAGACTATGTATCTAAGTGGGTAGAGGCCATAGCATGTCCAAATAATGATGCCAAAACAGTCATAAGATTCTTGCATAGACATATTTTTACTAGGTTTGGAACACCTCGTGCAATAATTAGTGATGAAGGGACACATTTCATTAATAGAGCTATGGAGAAAGTGTTGGCTAAATATAATGTTAGACATAGAGTAGCCACCCCTTATCACCCACATTCGAATGGACAAGCTGAAATTTCAAATAGGGAGATTAAGAACATACTAGAAAAAGTGGTCAAACTCAATAGAAAAGATTGGTCGTTTAAACTCGAGGATGCACTTTGGGCGTATAGAACTGCATATAAGACACCCCTAGGTATGTCTCCTTATAGACTTGTGTATGGCAAAGCATGCCACTTACTATTCGAATTAGAAATTAAAGCATTTTGGGCACTAAAAGAGTTGAATTATTGCGTGACCGATGCGGGAACATTGCGGTCTTTGCAATTACATGAGCTTGATGAGCTTAGACATATGTCCTATGAAAATGCCAAAATGTATAAGGAAAAGACCAAGATTTGGCACGACAGTAGACTTAGGATTAAGGACTTCAAGAAAGGCCTGCTTGTCTTATTATTTAATTCACGATTGAAATTATTTCCAGGCAAACTTAAGTCTAGATGGTCAGGTCCATTTATAATAACTAATGTGTTTGTTCATGGTGCAATCGAGATTAAGAACCTGCAGCAAGGGCAACCATTCATGGTTAATGGTGCAAGATTGAAGCACTACTATGAGGAAGGAGATGTGAAGACTCTCTCGGCCTTCCTCTTGACTGAAACGTGAAATTAAGAACGAGAGAGGACGAGTGATTACTGTGTTTGTCCATGCGAGGCTAATGCCTTGGTTTATTTTTGCTATTTTTCCGGTTATCGTTTGTGTATGTTTTTGTGTGATTTTAATTACGAATTTGATGTTGATTTTATTTCTTTTTGTAGGGAATCAATAGAGGAAATCAAGAAGATTAAATCCAGCTAGAAAAATCGAGGAGATATTGGGCCAAATCAAAGATTCGGTTGAGAAAAGATTGGCATTTAAACTCAGAAAATCTCCAACGGTCACTAGAATTGCGCTGGATTTGCAGAATCCGCAACAAATATAGTCGTTGGGATTTTCATCATTACTTATATCCGTTAGACGCGCGCTGATCCGTACGATTTCCCAATTATGTGAACTCCAAGAAAACTCTCTCCCTTTTCATCTGCAATTCTTCTCTCCAGATTCCCACGATTCAACGATGGTGCTAACGAGAGCTGAACAGTCTGCGTCCAAGAAGATAGCCGACGACGCTGAAATTGCTGCGAGGGAAGCACTTCTTGCCCTTGTAGATGCTGAGGCTGCGCGCACTGAACGACTCCCCAAACTGCCTGTCCGCAAGAAGAAGTGGAAGGTAGTTACGGAGATACCTGCTGGACCCTCTGAACCAGCAGGTGTTAAGTCTCTGAAAGTGACTTATTTAGGACCCATTTAGCTTAAGAAGATGTACACATTTAGGTGTTTTTGTTAGCATTTAGCCTAAACCTATGCTTTAATATGAGAATTAGAAGAAGGTAGCTAATTTAGGACTTATGCACAATAGGTAGAAAAAGGGTTGAAAACCGAAGGAAAAGAATGAAAAAATAAACATTGCGAATGAATTGCGAAATCATTGCGGTGACCGCAATTATTCAAGTTAAAACCGTAAGTTGGCTGATCTTTTTCTGTTTAGATCCGACTTTTCAGGGATTCGTTCTTTCTCCTCCATCCATTCTGATATATGACGTTGAAGATTGATGGTTCTCCTTGGCCCAAACGCACCTGCAAACTACTATAAAAGGGGGTCAAAGTCGGAGGTTCAATCATCATTTTCGAAGCGCAGAAGTCTTCTCGCAGTCCACCATTTCCAGCTGTTTTCCTTTGCCGTGTGTTGGAGTGAGAGTCTCAGCTTTTGGAGTCGATAATCTGATAGAAAGGAGAGAAGATTCTTCTTCTCTCTCGATTGGATTCATCCAAGCACGGCTGACTTTTCATCACCATCATTCGAGGCGACTGCCACGGAGTTTTCTAGCAAACCTTTACTGTTTTTCTGCTCTGTTCTTCTTATTTCCATCTCTGATCACTGTTGTTCTTAGTTTAGCATTTCAATTACTGCATTTCGTTGTTGTCTGTCTTGGATTCAGTTCTTTTAAAGCTTTCCTTTGTCATTCAAACACTTAAAGTAATCGAAGTACAATTCTGCAATTTACAGTTTCCATCTTGTTCTGCTACGGTTTTGGCTTACTGTTTTACACACATTTTTCTTCTAAGCATGTCTATCTTATCTACCATTTATGTTCTCTACATATCCATGAGTAACTAAAATCACTTAGGGGCATGCTAATGACAGAACTATAGGCTAAAAAAACGTGAATCAAGTAGTCAGTTCAACACTCGAACATTGATTGTATGTAAGCTTCATTCCACGGGCAATTTCGATTGGCCATCCATTTTGTCCAAAGAACTCCTAACCTCTGGAAGGAGTAAGAGTTCAGAGTCATATAATCATGCTAGCCTTTCATGGTAATCAGGAAACGGCCTAGGAATAGGCGTTTCCCTAGTACAAACTGAACACTCCTGTTCTAACAAGATGCTTAAGACCTTACTTTGAAGTCGAGTAAACTTGAGTCTCTAATGCATGGAATCGGACGATACTTGAGATAGAGTGAGTTTGATGTATAGAGAGTTGATCCAAAGCTTGATAATCGTAATAAACTGCCTATAGGATAGTCATTAGTAGCCCTTAATTCACCCTTTTAATCAGTTTCGCTGTCAGTTAATTGCGGATTAATTGCGGTTCTCGCAATTCTGCTTAGTTTGCATTCTGTTTAGCTGTTTTCTTCATCGTTTATTAATTCCATCTCTGGTCCTTTGAGTCTGATTTTAACTTTAATTTGTTTATGGTATATTCCTTTACACATTCAGCAAAACTTAGGTAATTAAAAACCAATTTTATCCCCTCAAATTCATCCCATCTTCCTTAACAAACACACTTCGCGAATAGCTAAAAATGAGTCTCTGTGGAAAAAACGAATGAAATATACTTACTACTTGCTGTGAGACCATGTATGCTTGCATGTTCTAAGTGCTCTCTCTACCCTTTTGCATATTTATCTTTACACATTGAGCACGCAACAAGTTTTTGGCGCCGCTGCCGGGGACTTATTTTAAGTGAAAACGAAGTTGTTAAGTTTGAAAAATCAAGTTTATCATTGAGTGAAACTAATCTGTTTCATTTCTTTTGCAGGTGCTATTAAGGTAGTTTATGAGTGAGCGTTCACATAGTAATTTAGAGTTCGATCCTGAACCTGAAAGATCACTTCGAGCTAGGAATAAGGCAAAGAAACGTCTCTTTAAACAACCTCCTGTACCTCAAACCACACCTGAAACTAAAGAAATGGGCGATATAGTTCCAAATCCGGCACAAGCCATTCGCAACCCCATCGAAATAGCGAATGACAAGAATAGTGCCATTCTTTCATATCTAGTACCTATGCCTGGGGAGCTGAACCCCAGCATAATCCGTCCTGAAATCACTGCCCACTCATTCGAGTTAAAACCAGTGATGTTCCAAATGTTGTCCACTGTGGGACAATTCTTTGGAATAGAAAATGAGGACCCCCATAACCACCTTAGGAACTTCCTAGGAGTTAGTGACACATTCCTAATCCCTGGAGTTTCCCAAGAAGCCCTGAGGCTATATCTTTTCCCTTACTCTTTGAGGGACAAAGCCAAAACATGGTTAAATTCATTGCCCTCAGGATCTGTCCGCAATTGGACAGATTTAGCAGAAAAATTCCTAGTCAAATACTTCCCACCTGATAGGAATTCAACCTTTCGTGATGATATCATAAAGTTTAAACAAGCTGATAATGAGTCTCTTCACGAAGCTTGGACTAGATTCAAAGACCTTCTCATTAAATGTCCACACCATGGCATTCCATGGTGTATCCAAATAGAAGTTTTCTTTAAAGGATGCAACCCCAGCACCAGACAAGTCTTAAATTCATCTGCTGGAGGTTCCATGTTGTCCAAGAGTTACAACGAAGCTTATGAGATCTTGGAGAAGATCTCAGCATCTCACTGTAGGTGGTCGGATGATCCAGTAGAGCCAACTAGGGCTCAAGACAAGGATGCTCTAAGCGCCATGAGCACCCAAATAAATGCCCTGACCAACTTAGTCAAGCAAATGGCTCAGGCCAATCTCCAAACCAGTGCCAATACCGCCACAGCCATGTCAATGGGCACCCAACCAAGTCAAAGCGAGGCACCAATCTGTGGATTCTGTGGGGAAGGGCACCCTTATGAATATTGCCCTGGGAATCCATCCTCGGTCTGCTATGTAGGAAGCCAGCAGCAGCCAAGGAACAACCCCTACTCACAAACTTACAATCCTGGTTGGAGAAACCACCCTAACCTGTCATGGGGTGGCCAACAAAACACTAACCAAAATCCTAACCAACCAAGGCCGAGTGGAACACCTGGTTTCACTCCCCAACATAACCAGTCAATGTACCAAAAACCTTACAATCAACCTATAGGATCTTCTGTAGAGAACCTACTCAAGGAATATATAGCTAAGAATGATGCTACTCTTCAGAGCCAGCAAGCTACTCTTAGGAGCCTGGAAAACCAAATAGGCCAATTAGCCAATGAACTTAAAAGTAGGCCCCAAGGTAGACTCCCTGCTGACACCGAGGTACCAAGGCGAGATGGCAAGGAACAAGTTCAAGCAATTGAACTCAGGAGTGGAAGACCATTGGTGAGCAACACAAAGGACACACCAAAGAGAGTAGAGAACACTGAGTCTAGTGCTCCACTGGAGTCTCTGCCAAGCCAAGGTCCACCACCAACTAGCACATCAGGAGCCAGGCTAGAGCCAATTGTTGAGGACGTAGAAGAAATTCCAAGGCCTCCACCTATCCTAAGGCGTCCTGACGTGCCTGCATATGTGCCACCACCTCCTTATCCTCGAAGGCTTAAGAAGAAGCAGGAACAGTGGTACTAGGATTTTTTAATATCCTATAAATTTCGGGGTGTCGAATCCCGCCAAAATAACATTTATAATTCCGCTACAACTGAGCTTTGCAGCTAGTGGTAGTCGGGTCGATCCACAGGGAGCCTAAATTATTTTCTCCTAATTAATTTCTATTTGCTTTTTAATTAACTAAAACAATAAAATAAAACGATAAATAAAAGGGGGATTGCTAACGGAAAATTAAAGTAAGCATGTAAACTAGCTAACGGAAAATTAAATAACGGAAAAATTAAACGTAACGCGTGCTCCTAATTTGAGTGTTCGGGATTTACTTGATGCGCTTAGTTCATAGGGATTCTAATTAGCAAAGTAATTTTATTTCATGCACGCAAAATGCCTTGTCCCAACCGGGTCCAAAGCACCCCAAAGAATTAATTAGAGGTGTCAATTCTAATTAAACATGCTTCTTAATTAATCTAAGGTGATAAGCCATCAATTAATCAGAAAACAGTAACGGGTATAATTGCGACGAATTATTTCTTAAGACTAATTCGATTTCTCTCCTAACCTTGAGCCCACCGTGAAAACGTTAATCAACTCATACCCCCACTGTCACTTGGGCTCGAATTGATTAGCAACGAGCTAGACCCTCGCTACAATGCATTAATGCTTATCAAGAATTAACGCTTAGCCTACTAACATGCGTAACAATTATGGGTGTCAATCCTAATTAGAAAGGCATGGCATTCGTTCTTTATACAGATTGGAGATGCAAGAAATCAACAACGAAATGCTAGAAATTCATACAAAAACCCTCACTAAGCATCAAAGTAAATCCCTAACTCAAATTAGAGCACTTACCTTAGCCAAACGTGTTGAAAATCGATCAAAAATGGTCCAAAAACCTTGAAAATTGATGAAAATATCACCAAACCCGAGGCCAAAACTCTCAAAATCGATTTTTCTCTCTCCTAAGTGAATGGTGGCTGAAAAACTAGGTTAAAACGCTTAAAAAGCTAAAAAAATGAGTTTTGGGCCGAAATTGGCCATTTGGGCCGCGCAGGGGCGCGCGGACGGGTCGGCAGGCGCGCGGAGCGGGGCGCGGGCGCTGAGGCGGGTCACGCGGGCGTGCGTGGGCGCGCGCGGAGCGGGGCGGATGGGCGCGCGGCGATGGGGCAATGCTGGGCCCAGCGCGCGCGTATGGGTCGCGCGCGCGCGAGCGTGCTTAGGCGCGGGTGTGCGGAGCGGGGCGCGCGGGCATGCGGTCGGGTCGCGCGCGGGTGTGGGGCGAGCGTGGAGGCTGGGCCGGGGCGTCTGGAGCGGGTCGTGGGCGCTGACCATTGACCGTTGACCATTTGACTTTTATAAAAATGAGGTAAAATCCTGCATCAACCAAGATTTGAGCCTTGGCACCCCCATTTTCTTAACAAGCCCTACACCATCAACCCACTAATCAATTTTGAGTTAAGATTAGATTATTTAATTAATGTAGCTTAATCACTCAAAACGACTAACTAATAAAATATTATAAATTATTCATTTAAGCTCTTAATTATCGCAAATGCCCGATTTACCCCTTAGCAATTAAATTATACCAAATAAATCAATTAAGCCCAAATAATTACTCTAATTTACAAGACTTAGGAGCTAAATATTAGCACTTTTGGAGTGCTATCAAACAGGAAGTTCATTTTAATAAATTCTTAGAAATACTTAAGCAAGTGCATGTTAACATTCCTTTTGTAGAGGTTTTACAGTCTATGCCTTCATATGTAAAGTTTTTGAAGGACATTATTACTAACAAAAAAATAATTGGTGAGTTTGAAACAGTAAACCTCACCGAGGAGTGCAGTGCCATCCTCCAAAACAAGCTGCCCAAGAAGGAGAAGGATCCTGGTTCCTTCACCCTACCTGTAGAACTTGGAGGCAAGCATGTGGGCAGAGCGCTTTGTGACCTGGGCGCCAGCATAAATCTCATGCCCCTGTCCCTATTTCGCCAGTTGGGAATGGGAGAAGCACGTCCAACCACAGTCACTTTACAACTAGCAGACAGATCCATCGCATATCCAGAAGGTAAGATTGAGGATATTCTAGTTAAAGTTGACAAATTTATTTTCCTTGCAGATTTCATTGTCCTGGACTATGAGGCAGACAAGGAGGTTCCCATCCTGCTAGGTAGACCATTTCTAGCCACAGGTAGGGCACTAATAGACGTGCAAAAAGGTGAGTTAACTATGAGGGTTCATGATGAAGAGGTAAAATTTAGTGTTTACAAAGCTTTAAGGTATCCCTCTGATTCTGAGTCTTGTGCTAGCATTGATGTTGTTGACTCACTAATGGAAGAACAATTAGAGCATGTATTATTAACCAAGCATGCTAACGAATATGTAGGATTAGATGTAGATGATCTAAATGTATCTGACATAATGAATATGCCTGTAGATAGACCTCAGCATGTATGTATGACTATAGACTTAACTGATAGAACTGTAAATCCGTTAAAGCCCTCCATTGAGCATCCACCTGTTTTAGAACTGAAACCACTACCTACTCACCTCAAATATGCATATCTAGGAGATAATGATACGCTGCCTGTAATTATTTCTTCTAAGCTAAGTGAACAGCATGAGGTTGATTTAATTTTACTGCTTAAGCAACATAGGAAGGCTATAGCATGGACTATTGCTGATATTCGAGGCATTAGCCCTTCTTATTGCATGCACAAAATTATATTAGAGGAAGAACACACACCTAAGGTAGATCACCAGCGTAGGTTAAACCCCTCTATGAAAGAGGTAGTGAAGAAAGAAATAATAAAGTGGTTAGATGCAGGAGTGATTTTCCCCATAGCTAGTAGCCAGTGGGTTAGCCCCATCCAATGTGTACCTAAAAAGGGGGGAATAACGGTGGTAGTCAATGAGAACAACGAACTGATTCCAACAAGGACTGTCACAGGGTGGAGGGTATGTATGGATTACAGAAAGTTAAATAAAGAAACTAAAAAAGACCATTTCCCTCTACCATTCATTGACCAGATGTTAGACAGAATAGCTGGTAGAGCCTACTATTGTTTTGTAGATGGGTACTCTGGCTATAATCAAATCACTATAGACCCTAAGGATCAAGAGAAGACTACCTTCACTTGCCCTTTTGGAACGTTTGCCTTCCGCAGAATGCCTTTTGGCATATGCAATGCACCGGCAACTTTCCAAAGGTGCATGATGGCAATCTTCTCTGAGTTGGATGAGTCCATAATAGAAATATTCATGGATGACTTCTCAGTCTTTGGGGACTCATTTAAAACCTGTCTAGAGAACCTAGGACAAGTCCTGGCTAGGTGTGAGGAGACCAACCTAGTCTTAAATTGGGAAAAGTGCCATTTTATGGTAGATGAAGGGATTGTCTTAGGACATAGAGTGTCAAGGGCAGGTGTGGAAGTGGATAGGGCAAAAATAGAGGTCATAGAGAAGTTGGTAGAGCCCCAGAATGTCAAGGCCATTAGGAGTTTCTTAGGGCATGCTGGCTTCTATAGAAGGTTCATCAAAGACTTTTCTAAGATAGCCAAGCCTCTATGTGAGCTACTGGAGCTAGGTAGGCCATTCATCTTCTCTAAAGAATGTGTAGTAGCTTGGAAAACCCTTAAGGAAGCACTGGTCACAGCACCAATCATAGTGGGACCAAATTGGGATCTCCCATTTGAGATGCTATGTGATGCCAGTGACTATGCTGTAGGAGTCATGTTAGGACAGAAGATTGACAAGCTCACACATCCTGTCTATTATGCTAGTAAAACCTTGAATGAGGCTCAATGTAACTATACAACTACAGAGAAGGAGATGCTTGCTGTAGTATTTGCTTGTGAAAAATTTAGGAACTATATTGTAGGAACTAGGACCATTGTATATACTGACCATTCTGCTTTAAAATATCTTATGAGGAAGGCTGATGCTAAGCCTAGATTGATTAGATGGGTGTTATTGCTGCAGGAATTCGATTTGGACATTCGGGACAAGAAGGGATGTGAAAACGTGGTTGCAGATCACCTGTCTCGATTGCAGCACAATTGCGAAGAAATTGCGGACCCCGCAATTACTGATGCTTTTATAGATGAACATATCTTTGCTTTGACTCATCGTGATAACGATGAGGAACCTTGGTTTGCTGACATTGCTAACTTCCGTGCATCACAGGTATTACCAGTGTTCAAGGGAGGACAAGAAAAGAAGAGGTTCCTCCATGAAGCAAGGAAATTTATCTGGGATGACCCCATACTTTATAGAACCTGTGCTGATGGGTTGTTGAGGAAGTGTGTTTCAACTGCTGAAGCAAAGTCTGTGCTGCAGCACTGTCACTCATCTCCTTACGGTGGGCACTTTGGTGGTCAAAGAACAGCTGCTAAAGTATTTCAGAGTGGCTACTACTGGCCAACAATCTTCAAGGACGCCCACAACTATGCCCACAACTGTGACGAATGCCAAAGGACAGGTAACCTCAGTCGCAAGGATGAGATGCCCCTCACCTACATCTTAGAGTTGGAGCTCTTCGATGTGTGGGGCATTGATTTCATGGGACCCTTCCCTCCATCATCAGGTAACCTGTACATCTTAGTAGCAGTAGACTACGTGTCAAAGTGGGTAGAAGCTAAGGCATGTTCTAAGAATGATGCTAAAACAGTCACTAACTTCTTGCATAGGCACATTTTCACAAGATTTGGGACTCCTCGTGCTATCATTAGTGATGAGGGGTCACATTTCATTAATAAGGCTATGGAGAAAATATTGGCTAAGTATAACATCAGACATAGGGTAGCTACTCCCTACCACCCACACTCAAATGGTCAAGCGGAAATTTCCAATAGGGAGATAAAGAACATCCTAGAAAAGGTAGTTAAACCTAATAGAAAAGACTGGTCATTTAAGCTTGAGGATGCACTTTGGGCTTATAGAACAGCATATAAGACACCTCTAGGAATGTCTCCCTATAGGTTGGTGTATGGCAAGGCTTGCCACTTGCCACTTGAGTTGGAAAACAAGGCATTTTGGGCCATGAAAGAATTAAATTTTTGTGTGAAGGATGCGGGGACATTAAGATCTTTACAGCTACATGAACTTGACGAGCTTAGGCATATGGCCTATGAGAATGCCAAAATGTATAAAGAAAAGACAAAAATATGGCACGACAGTAGACTCAGGATCAAAGACTTTAGGAAGGGCCAACTTGTACTATTATTTAACTCACGATTAAAACTATTTCCAGGCAAACTAAAGTCTAGATGGTCAGGTCCATTTATTATTACTAATGTCTTTATTCATGGTGCCATAGAGATTAAAAATTTGCAGCAAGGCCAGCCATTTATGGTCAATGGTGCTAGGTTGAAGCACTACTACGAGGAGGGGGATGTGAAGACTCTCTCGGCCTTCCTCCTACGTGAAGCATGAAGTTAGAAACGAGAGAGAACGAGTGGTTACTGTGCTCGTTTAGTCAAGGCCAATGCCTTAGTTTATTTTTTCTGTTTTTCCGATTATCGTTTGTATGATTTGTGGTGTGTTTTTAATTACGTATTTAATGTTTGTTTGATTTGTTTTTGTAGGGAATCGAAAGAGGGGATCAAGGAGAGTAAATCCCACTTTAAAAATCAAGAAACGGTTGAGCCAAATAAAAGATACGGACGGGCAAAGTTGGAGATTTCAATGAAATAATATCCCTGGGATTGCGCAAAAATTGCTGGATCCGCAAAAAGAGCCGTTGGGATTTTATCCGTTGCCTTTATATCCGTTGGAAGCCGCTCGATCGTTACGATTATCTCTCTCTTTGCTCTCCAAGAATTCAGCGATTCTCTCCATCTTTGATTCCTCTCCCAAGATCTTCAAGAATCAGCAATGGTGGCCACACGTGCTGAACGATCCGCAGCCAAGAAGAAGGCTGATGACGCAGCTGAAGCAGCTGCGAGGGAAGCGCTTCTCGCCCTTGCCGACGATGGTGCCGTTCGCACCGGTCCTCTTCCCAAGCTTCCTATTCGTAGGAAGAAGTGGAGGGTGGTCACTGAGATCCCCGCTGGGCCATCTGAGCCAATGGGCACGCCCAAGAAACGCCGGTGGAGTGTCAAGACGGCCGCCGAATCAAGCACAGCAAAGACTCCCTCTGTGGAGAGTCAAGAACCTGATCGTGCATCCCACGAGTCAGCCAAAGAAGGTTCGTCGCCGTCTGCGTCACCTGTGCGCAGCCCTCTCCCATCTGAACCAGTGCCAAGCGCAGAGTCGTCACCGCCTGCACAGAGCCCTGAGCTGTCTCCAGCACCTCAGAGTTCTGATCCGACACCTGCAGCAGCGCAGAGCCCTGAGCTGCAGTCTTCGCCACTGAGTTCTGCGCCGACACCATCAGCAGCGCACAATTCTCCACGGCCTGATCCTGAATTCCCTTATGGGGATTATCAGGAGTCTACGCAAGGCAGTGGAGATGCTGGGGAAGAAGAAGTCTTCTCTCCTATGAGGGAAGACAGCCCTGATGTTCCTGCCCAGCAGGATGATTCCATGGAAGAGACGTTGGGGGCTTGCCTCCAACAGATCAACATTAAGAAAAAGAAGAAGAAGGCCAAGATGGGCAAGGCCAAGAAGTCCAAGAAGCTGAAGAAGAAGAAGGCCAAACGAGTGCCTTCAGCAGACGAAGAAAGCACGGAGCCATCACTCAAACGCCTCAAGGTGGAGGCTGCTGAATCATCCAAACCAGCCGATAAGGGGAAGGCTAAACTCTACCCTGAAGATGAACCTCCATCAGTGAGGTATGTCTCATCTGATGCTGAATCCAGGGGTGTTGAGCTGAGGAAGAGGGACCTACTGCACGAGAAGGGATTCCTTGATCGCCTCGCTGACCTGCCACAGTTCTTGCGGGCAGGAGTGCTCAACCATGGCTGGGAGGAGTTTTGCAGACCGCCTAATCCAGCCTACACGAGCATGGTGTACGATTTCTACGCCAACGTGCTCAGCCCTGAGGATGGCCTGTCTATGGTCAGAGGGGTGGAAGTGGATTTCTCAGCAAAGGCCATCAATGAAGCCTTTGGTCTCAAGGGCCAAGCGCACACAGATTATGCACGGATAGTTGATGAGCCGACTGAGGCCGTGCTGGAAGAGGCCATTCGCACAATTGGCCAGCCTGAAGCAGCGTGGACTGTCTCACGCAATGGTAGGCACACCTTGATGAGTGCCAATCTGACAGCAAAGGCAGCTGTTTGGTTTGCCTTTGTGAGGAGGAAGCTGTCACCTGTGACCCACGAGACAACAATCAACCAGAGTAGATCACTGCTGGTTTATGCCATCATGCGCGGTCTCACGGTCAATGTGGGGGAGATCATGTCAGCTGCCATTGCTGAATGCGCCAGAAAAGGTAAGGGGCCATTATTTTTCCCCAACACTATAACAAAACTGTGTTTGCTTGCAGGAGTCCCCACCGAGCGCTTGGAGCAGCAGATGCCGTACACAGGCCATTTGGAGCTGCCTACGAACCTGAGGCTGAGAAGAAAGGGCAACATGGAATTTGAGTTGGATAGGCTGGCTGCTGAACAGTCCCTATCCATGGCCTGCTTGATGGACATGCAGAGGAGAATGGCTCAATGGGCCAACTATGCGCAGGCGAGGGACAGAGAAGTTGCAGACCAGTTGGGGTGCATCTTCCCAGACTTCCCCACCAACCTCCTAACTCCATGGGTGCCCCCACGACCAAGGCAACCAGATGAGGATGATGAGAGTTGAGTGCTGGTTTGAAGAGCACTAAAGGGAGTATTGCTGTTCCCTTAGAAAATAAAAGACAATTTTTCTGTTTTCTGATAGGATCATGTATATTATGCTGTTTTGGGTTCAACTTTTGATCTGTTTTTAATGTTTAGTTTTATGTTTTTTCTTTTGCTTAGTCTAGTCAGATGTTAGCTGAATAGGTAGGATAGTTTAGTTTTATTTTGAGGATGCATGAGTAACAGGAAAAAGCATGCTAGGGGCCTGAATCAATGTTAAATCTGCCCGGATTGAATTGCGAAATAATTGCGGTTCCCGCAATTTTTGTGACTGATTGCATGTTTTGGACTGTCTGTTTAGTTAGGCTGTGATCTGTTAAATTCTATCTTTTGCTACTAGCATGACTACCTTATATAGCTGATCTTGAAGCATGCTGGATGAGTGTCATAGGACGCCCTTTGATAGTTTAAATTTCCCTCTGAATAGTGCTCAGCATGCATAAACCATAAGTCCTTAAGACTTTCTGTTATGTTCAAAATTTCTGCTGCTGGGATAGTTGCTTTTAGAATGATTTGCCTATGCCTAGGATTTTTAAATTCTCTTTGTTTTACTTTGGACTAGATGCTTCTAGGATAGTTTGGGGGTGTGCCACCTCAAACACTCATTGGGGACAATGAGTAGTTGAAGTTTGGGGGAGACCACCCTAGGCCTAGGAACATTCCTCTCTTCCTTAGGACATAAGCATTCTTCTTCTCCTAAAAAAAAAAAAAAAAAGTGAAAAATAGAATAAAGAGGGGAGTCTTTCTCAAGTGGCATTGCATCAAAAGGCAAACCAAGGGGAGACTCCACCTAAGTAAAAAAGGAAAAAGGGAGAAATAGGGAAGAAGAATGTATGCTTGGGAGTTATAATCTTGTGGCTTAGATGTCCTATGTAAAAAGAACTCTGATCCTTAATGAGCTAAGCACAAGGTTGTAGCTTTTAGGTTTGTCTAGGGAGATGAATGTATATCCAATGTAGTGATGCCAGGGCTTAGGTTGTTCTCTAAAAGTACCACTGTCACTGTTAATACTAAGACTGGCATGACTCTAAGGAATCCTAGACACATTAAAAATAAGCTAGAAGCATGTACTGAGTCTGGAGTAAAGCTTGGTAGAATTTGAAACCTTAGGGATAATAGCATGATATCATAGAAGTAGTTAGATCAGTAGTAGGGGGTTAACAAAAGCAGCGGGTATAGTAGGCAGGTGAAGTCAGAAGAAGCTTGATAAAGAGGTTAGTTCTAAACTTAGAAGTGTGTCACAGGACAGCATTGCTATAGACAAGAATATAAGGGAGTTAGTGAGTAGTTAAAGAAGAAGAAACAGCAGCCTAAGTAAGTCCTTAGTATGCTTGAGGACAAGCAAAGCCTTAAGTTTGGGGGTGTGTTAAGTCTCTGAAAGTGACTTATTTAGGACCCATTTAGCTTAAGAAGATGTACACATTTAGGTGTTTTTGTTAGCATTTAGCCTAAACCTATGCTTTAATATGAGAATTAGAAGAAGGTAGCTAATTTAGGACTTATGCACAATAGGTAGAAAAAGGGTTGAAAACCGAAGGAAAAGAATGAAAAAATAAACATTGCGAATGAATTGCGAAATCATTGCGGTGACCGCAATTATTCAAGTTAAAACCGTAAGTTGGCTGATCTTTTTCTGTTTAGATCCGACTTTTCAGGGATTCGTTCTTTCTCCTCCATCCATTCTGATATATGACGTTGAAGATTGATGGTTCTCCTTGGCCCAAACGCACCTGCAAACTACTATAAAAGGGGGTCAAAGTCGGAGGTTCAATCATCATTTTCGAAGCGCAGAAGTCTTCTCGCAGTCCACCATTTCCAGCTGTTTTCCTTTGCCGTGTGTTGGAGTGAGAGTCTCAGCTTTTGGAGTCGATAATCTGATAGGAAGGAGAGAAGATTCTTCTTCTCTCTCGATTGGATTCATCCAAGCACGGCTGACTTTTCATCACCATCATTCGAGGCGACTGCCACGGAGTTTTCTAGCAAACCTTTACTGTTTTTCTGCTCTGTTCTTCTTATTTCCATCTCTGATCACTGTTGTTCTTAGTTTAGCATTTCAATTACTGCATTTCGTTGTTGTCTGTCTTGGATTCAGTTCTTTTAAAGCTTTCCTTTGTCATTCAAACACTTAAAGTAATCGAAGTACAATTCTGCAATTTACAGTTTCCATCTTGTTCTGCTACGGTTTTGGCTTACTGTTTTACACACATTTTTCTTCTAAGCATGTCTATCTTATCTACCATTTCTGTTCTCTACATATCCATGAGTAACTAAAATCACTTAGGGGCATGCTAATGACAGAACTATAGGCTAAAAAAACGTGAATCAAGTAGTCAGTTCAACACTCGAACATTGATTGTATGTAAGCTTCATTCCACGGGCAATTTCGATTGGCCATCCATTTTGTCCAAAGAACTCCTAACCTCTGGAAGGAGTAAGAGTTCAGAGTCATATAATCATGCTAGCCTTTCATGGTAATCAGGAAACGGCCTAGGAATAGGCGTTTCCCTAGTACAAACTGAACACTCCTGTTCTAACAAGATGCTTAAGACCTTACTTTGAAGTCGAGTAAACTTGAGTCTCTAATGCATGGAATCGGACGATACTTGAGATAGAGTGAGTTTGATGTATAGAGAGTTGATCCAAAGCTTGATAATCGTAATAAACTGCCTATAGGATAGTCATTAGTAGCCCTTAATTCACCCTTTTAATCAGTTTCGCTGTCAGTTAATTGCGGATTAATTGCGGTTCTCGCAATTCTGCTTAGTTTGCATTCTGTTTAGCTGTTTTCTTCATCGTTTATTAATTCCATCTCTGGTCCTTTGAGTCTGATTTTAACTTTAATTTGTTTATGGTATATTCCTTTACACATTCAGCAAAACTTAGGTAATTAAAAACCAATTTTATCCCCTCAAATTCATCCCATCTTCCTTAACAAACACACTTCGCGAATAGCTAAAAATGAGTCTCTGTGGAAAAAACGAATGAAATATACTTACTACTTGCTGTGAGACCATGTATGCTTGCATGTTCTAAGTGCTCTCTCTACCCTTTTGCATATTTATCTTTACACATTGAGCACGCAACAGCAGGCACACCCAAGAAACGCAAGTGGAGTATGGCGGTGGCCGAAGAAGCAAGCAAGGAAAAGACTCCCTCTGTGGAGAGTCAAGAAAGTGATCATCGGTCACATGAGTCACCAAAGCAGAGCTCTTCGCCATCTCCACCAGCGCGAAGCCCTGAGCTTCCTTCGTCGCCGCAGAGTTCTGAACACACCCCACCAGCAGAGAGCCCTGAAGCATTACCCACTTCCCCACAACCTGACCCTGAATTCCCATATGGTGAGTATCAAGAATCGACGCTGGGCAGTGGGGAAGCTGAGGAAGAAGAGGTCTTCTCTCCTTTGAGGGAAGCCAGCCCTGAGAGCCCTGCGCAGAGGGATGATTCGATGGACGAAACACTGGGGGATTGCCTCCAGCAGATGACAACCAAGGCACGGTTGAAGAAGAAGGCAGCCAAGGTTGTCAAGGCCAAACGGCCAAAAACAAAAAAGAAGTCCAAGAAAAAGAAGATCAGGGATGCGCCTTCATCAAAGAAGGAGAGTGATGAGCCATCTCTGAAGAAGCTCAAGATTGAGGCTGCTGAGTCAGCCAAACCGAAAGACAAAGGGAAAGCCAAGCTTTACCCTGAAGATGAGCCTCAATCAGTGAGGTACGTGTCCTCTGATGCTGAGTCCAGAGGCACTGAGCTGAGGAAAAGGGAACTGCTGCACGAGAAGGGATTCCTAGACGCCCTCACAGACCTGCCGCAATTCTTGCGCGCAGGGATCACGAATCACGGCTGGGAAGAGCTGTGCAGACCACCCAATCTAGCCTACTCCAGCATGGTGTATGACTTTTACGCCAACTTGATGAATCCAGAGGATGGCTTGTCTGTGGTAAGAGGAGTCGAGGTGGACTTCTCAGCGAAGGCGATCAACGAAGCCTATGGCCTCAAGGGCCAAAAACACACTGACTATGCAAGGATAGTTGATGAGCCAATGTTGCGTGCTCAGTGTGTAAAGATAAATATGCAAAAGGGTAGAGAGAGCACTTAGAACATGCAAGCATACATGGTCTCACAGCAAGTAGTAAGTATATTTCATTCGTTTTTTCCACAGAGACTCATTTTTAGCTATTCGCGAAGTGTGATTGTTAAGAAAGATGGGATGAATTTGATGGGGTAAAATTGGTTTTTAATTATCTACTTTTTGCTGAATGTATAAAGGGATATAACATAAACAAATGCAAGTTGAAACTAGACCTAAAGGACAAGAGATGGAATTAATAAACGAGGAAGAAAACAGCTAAACAGAATGAAAATCTGGCAGAATTGCGAGGACCGCAATGTTACCGCAATTAAATAACAGCGAAACTGAGTAAAAGGGTGAATTAAGGGCTACTAATGACTATCCTATAGGCATTGTATTACGATTCTCAAGCATTGGATCAACTCTCTATACATCAAACTCACTCTATCTCAAGTATCGTCCGATTCCATGCATTAGAGTCTTAAGTTTACTCGACTTCAAAGTAAGGTCTTAAGCATCTTGTTAAAACAGGAGTGTTTAGTTTGTACTAGGGAAACGCCTATTCCTAGGCCGTTTCCTGATTACCATGAAAGGCTAGCATGATTATATGACTCTGAACTCTTACTCCTTCCAGAGGTTAGGAGTTCTTTGGACAAAATGGATGGCCAATCGAAATTGCCCGTGGGAATGAAGCTTACATACAATCAATGATACGAGAGCTTTCCTACATACTTGATGCACGTTTTTTAGCCTATAGTTCTGTCATTAGCATGCCCCTAAGTGAGTTAGCTACTCATGGATGCAAGGTGAACAGAAATGGCAGAAAAGATAGACATGCTTAGAAAGGAAATGTGCTTTAAACAGTAGGATAAAACGTAGCAGCAGAAGGTGGAAACTGTGAAGTGCAGAATTTTACTTTGATTACTTTGAATGTTTGAATGACAAAGGAAAGCTTTAAAAGAAATGATTCAAAGACAGACAACAACGAAATGCAGTAATTAAAGCACTAGGCTAAGAACAACAATGATCAAACTGGAAATAGGAAGAAGAACGACAGAAAAGCAGTAAAGGTGCTTGAAAAGCTTCGTTGCAGTCGCCTCGAATGAAGGGGATGAAAGGTCAGCCTTGCTTGGATGAATCCAATCGAGAGAGAAGAAGAATCTTCTCTCCTTCCTATCAGATTATCGATTCCAACAGCTGAGACTCTCACTCCAACAGACGGCAAGGAAAACAGAGAGAAATGATGGACTGCGAGAAGACTCCTGCGCTTCGGATGATGATCAAACCTCCGACTTTGGCCCCCTTTTATAGTAGTTTGCAGGTGCGTTTGGGCCAAGGAGAACCATCAATCTTCAACGTCGTATATCAGAATGGATGGAGGAGAAAGAATGAATCCCTGAAATTACGGAAATTAACAGAAAAAGATCAGTCAACTTACGGTTTTCACTTGAATAATTGCGGCCTCAGCAATGTTTTCGACCTATTGTACATAAGTCCTATATTAGCTACCTTCTTCTAATTCTCATATTAAAGCATAGGTTTAGGCTAAATGCTAACAAAAACACCTAAAAGTGTACATCTTCCTAAGCTAAATGGGTCCTAAATAAGTCACTTTCAGAGACTTAACAGACCCCCAAACTTAAGGCTTTGCTTGTCCTCAAGCATACTAAGGACTTACTTTAGGCTGCTGTTTCTTCTTCTTTAACTACTCACCGACTCCCCTATATCCCTCTCTCTAGCAGTGTTGTCCTGTGACACACTTCTAAGTTTAGAACTAACCTCTTTATCAAGCTCCTTCTGACTTCACCTGCCTACTATACCTGCTGTTTTCATTAACCCCCTACTACTGATCTAGCTACTTTTATGACATCATGCCACTATCCCTAAGGTTTCAAATTCTACCAAGCTTTACTCCAGACTCAGTACATGCTTCTAGCTTTATTTTTAATGTGTCTAGGATTCCTTAGAGTCATGCCAGTCTTAGTATTAACAGTGACAGTAGTACTTTTAGAGAACAACCTAAACCCTGGCATCACTACATTGGATAAACACTCATCTCCCTAAACAACCCTACAAGTTACAACTTTGTGCTTAGCTAATTGAGGATCAGAGTTCTTTTTAAATAGGACATCTAAGCCACAAAGTTATAACTCCTAGGTATACATTCTTCTTCCCTATTTTTTCTTTTTCTTACTTAGGTGGAGCCTCTCCTTTGGTTGCCTTTTGATGCAACGCCACTTGTGGGTTACACACTTGGCACTGATTACTCAGCAACCTAAGAGAAACTCCCCCCCTTTATTCTTTTTTCATTTTTTTTTTTTTTAGCTCATCATTTTTTTTTTAAAGGAGAAGAAGAATGCTTATGTTTCTAAGGGAGAGAGGAATGTTCCTAGGCCTAGGGTGGCCTCCCCCAAACTTCAACTACTCATTGTCCCCAATGAGTGTCGGAGGTGGCACACCCCCAAACTTGTCCTAGAAGCATCTAGTCTAAAGTAAAACAAAGAGAATCTAAAAATCCTAGGCATAGGCAAAACATTCTAAAAGCAATTATTCCAGCAGCAGAAAATTTGACAAAACAGACAGTTTAAGGACTGATGGTTTATGCATGCTGAGCACTATTCAGAGGCTAATTTAAACTATCAAAGGGTGTCCTATGACACTCATCCAGCATGCTTGAAGATCAGCTATATAAGGTAGTCATGCTAGCAGCAAAAAAAATAGAATATAACAGATCACAGCCTAACTAAACAGACAGTCCAAAACATGCAATCAGTCACAAAAATTGCGAGAACCGCAATTATTTCGCAATTCAATCCGGGCAGATTTAACATTGATTCGGGCCCCTAGCATGCTTTTTCCTGTTACTCACGCATCCTAAAAATAAAGCTAAACTATCCTACCTATTCAGCTAACATCAGACTAGACTAAGCAAAAGAAAAAACATAAAACTAAACATTAAAAACAGATCAAAAGTTGAACACAAAACAGCATACTGCACATGATCCTATCAGAAAGCAGAAAAATTGTTTTTTTTTTCTAAGGGAACAGCAATACTCCCTTTAGTGCACTTCAAACCAGCACTCAATTCTCGTCATCCTCATCTGGTTGCCTTGGTCGTGGGGGCACCCATGGAGTTAGGAGAGTGGTAGGGAAGTCCGGGAAGATGCACCCCAGCTGGTCTGCAACTTCCTTATCCCTTGCCTGCGCATAGATGGCCCATTGAGCCATTCTCCTCTGCATGTCCATCAAGCAGGCCATGGATAGGGACTGTTCAGCAGCCAGCCTATCCAATTCAAACTCCATATTCCCCTTTCTTCTCAGCCTCAGGTTAGCAGGCAGCTCCAAATGGCCTGTGTAAGGCAGCTGCTGCTCCAAGCGCTCGGTGGGGACTCCTGCAAGCAAACATAGCTTGGTTATGGTATTAGGGAAAAACAAGGGTCCTTTACCTTTCTTTGCGCACTCAGCAATGGCAGCTGACATGATCTCCCCCACATTGACCGTGAGACCGCGCATGATGGCATAGACCAGCAGTGATCTACTCTGGTTGATTGTCGTCTCGTGGGTCACAGGGGACAGCTTTCTCCTCACAAAGGCAAACCAAACAGCTGCCTTTGCTGTCAGATTGGCACTCATTAAGGTGTGCCTCCCATTGCGTGAAACAGTCCACGCTACTTCAGGCTGGCCAATTGTGCGAATGGCCTCTTCCAGCACTGCCTCAGTCGGCTCATCAACTATCCGTGCATAATCTGTATGAGGTTGGCCCTTGAGACCAAATGCTTCATTGATGGCCTTGGCGGAGAAATCTACTTCTACCCCTCTGACCACAGACAGGCCATCCTCAGGGCTGAGCACATTAGCGTAGAAATCATACACCATGCTCGTGTATGCTGGATTAGGCGGTCTGCAGAATTCCTCCCAGCCGTGGTTGATCACCCCTGCGCGCAAGAACTGCGGCAGGTCAGCAAGTCGGTCGAGGAAGCCTTTCTCGTGCAACAGGTCCCTCTTCCTCAGCTCAGCACCCCTGGATTCAGCATCAGATGAGACATACCTCACTGACGGAGGTTCGTCTTCAGGGTAGAGTTTAGCCTTCCCCTTATCTGCTGGTTTGGATGATTCAGCAGCCTCCACCTTGAGGCGTTTGAGCGAAGGCTCAGTACTCTCTTTGTCCGTCGACGGCACCTTCTTGGCCTTCTTTTTCTTCAACTTCTTGGCCTTGTTAATTCTGGCCTTCTTCTTCTTCTTGAGCCTGGCCTTGATGTTGAGTTGCGGGAAGCATGCCCCCAACGTCTCCTCCATAGAATCGTCCTGCTGTGCAGGCTCGGCAGGGCTATCTTCCCTCATAGGAGAGAAGACTTCGTCTTCCCCAGCATCTCCACTGCCCGGCGTGGACTCTTGATAATCCCCATATGGGAATTCAGGATCAGGCTGTGGAGAATTGTGCGATGGCGTGGGATTGTGCTCTGCTGATGGTGTCTGCGCAGAACTCAGTGGCGAAGATGGTGGTTCAGGACTCTGCGCTGCTGCAGGTGTCGGGTCAGAACTCTGAGGTGCTGGAGACAACTCAAAGCTCTGTGCAGGCGGTGACGATTCTGCGCTTGGCACTGGTTCAGATGGTGAGGGGTTGTGCGCAGGTGATGCAGACGGCGACGAACCTTCTTTGGCTGACTCGTGGGATGCACGATCAGTTTCTTGACTCTCCACAGAGGGAGTCTTTGCTGTGCTTGGTTCGGCGGCCGTCTTGACACTCCACCGGCGTTTCTTGGGCGTGCCCACTGGCTCAGATGGTCCAGCAGGGATCTCAGTGACCACCCTCCACTTCTTCCTACGAATAGGAAGCTTGGGAAGAGGACCGGTGCGAACGGCACCATCGTCTGCAAGGGAGAGAAGCGCTTCCCTCGCAGCCGCTTCAGCTGCGTCATCAGCCTTCTTCTTGGCTGCAGATCTCTCCGCTCGTGTGAACACCATTGCTGAGTCTTGAAGATCTTGAGAGAAGAATCAAAGATGGAGAGAATCGCTGAATTCTTGGAGAGCAAAGAGAGAGATAATCGTATCGATCGAGCGCCTTCCAACGGATATAAAGGCAACGGAAAAATCCCAACGGCTGTTTTTTGCGGATCCAGCAATTCCAGCGCAATTCTAGGGATATTATTTCATCAAAATCTCCAACTTTGCTCGTCCGTATCTTTTATTTGGCTCAACCGTTTCTCGAGTTTTAAAGCTGGATTTACTCTCCTTGATCCCCTCTTTCGAATCCTTGCAAAAACAAATAAAACAAACATTAAATACGCAATTAAAGTCACACCACAAAACATACAAACGATAATCGGAAAAACAGAAAAAAAAATAACTAAGGCATTGGCCTTGACTAAACGAGCACAGTAACCACTCGTTTTCTCTCGTTCTCTTTGTCATGCTTCAGTCAAGAGGAAGGCCGAGAGAGTCTTCACATCTCCTTCCTCATAGTAGTGCTTCAACCTAGCACCATTGACCATAAATGGCTGTCATTGCTGCAAGTTTTTAATCTCTATTGCACCATGAACAAAGACATTAGTAATAACAAATGGACCTGACCATCTAGACTTTAATTTGCCTGGAAATAACTTTAATCGTGAGTTAAATAATAGTACAAGTTGGCCCTTCCTAAAGTCTTTGATCTTGAGTCTACTGTCGTGCCATATTTTGGTCTTTTCTTTATACATTTTGGCATTCTCGTAGGCCATATGCCTAAGCTCATCAAGTTCATGTAGCTGCAAAGATCTCAATGTCCCCGCATCCTTTACACAAAAATTCAATTCCTTCATGGCCCAAAATGCTTTGTTTTCTAACTCAAGTGGCAAGTGGCAAGCCTTGCCATACACCAACCTATAGGGAGACATTCCTAGAGGTGTCTTATATGCTGTTCTATAAGCCCAAAGTGCATCCTCAAGCTTGAAGGACCAGTCTTTCCTATTAGGTTTGACTACCTTTTCTAGGATGTTCTTTATCTCCCTATTGGAAATCTCAGCTTGGCCATTTGAGTGTGGGTGGTAGGGAGTAGCTACCCTATGTCTAATGTTATATTTAGCCAATATCTTCTCCATCGCCTTATTAATGAAATGTGACCCCTCATCACTAATGATAGCACGAGGAGTCCCAAATCTAGTGAAAATGTGCCTATGCAAGAAGTTAGTGACTGTTTTAGCATCATTATTAGGACATGCTTTGGCTTCTACCCACTTGGACACGTAGTCTACTGCTACTAAAATGTAAAGGTTACCTGATGATGGAGGGAATGGTCCCATGAAATCAATGCCCCACACATCGAAGAGCTCCAACTCTAAGATGTAGGTGAGGGGCATCTCATCCTTGCGACTGAGGTTACCTGTCCTTTGGCATTCGTCACAGCTGTGGGCATAGTTGTGGGCGTCCTGGAAGATTGTTGGCCAATAGTAGCCACTCTGAAATACCTTCGCAGCTGTTCTTTGACCACCAAAGTGTCCACCGTAAGGAGATGAGTGACAGTGCTGCAGCACAGACTTCGCTTCAGCAGCTGAAACACACTTCCTCAACAACCCATCAGCACAGGTTCTGTAAAGTGTGGGGTCATCCCAGATGAATTTCCTTGCTTCATGAAGGAACTTCTTCTTCTCTTGTCCTCCCTTGAACACTGGTAATACCTGTGATGCACGGAAGTTAGCAATGTCAGCGAACCACGGTTCCTCATCGTTATCACGATGAGTCAAAGCAAAGATATGTTCATCAATAAAAGCATCAGAAATTGCGGGGTCCGCAATTTTTTCGCAATGGTGCTGCAATCGAGACAGGTGATCTGCAACCACATTTTCACATCCCTTCTTGTCCCGAATGTCCAAATCAAATTCCTGCAGCAATAACACCCATCTAATCAATCTAGGCTTAGCGTCAGCCTTCCTCATAAGATATTTTAAAGCAGAATGGTCAGTGTATACAATGGTCCTAGTGCCTACAATGTAATTTCTAAATTTTTCACAAGCAAATACTACAGCAAGCATCTCTTTCTCAGTAGTTGTATAATTACATTGAGCCTCATTCAAGGTCTTACTAGCATAATAGACAGGGTGTGTGAGCTTGTCAATCTTCTGTCCTAACATGACTCCTACAGCATAGTCACTGGCATCACATAGCATCTCAAATGGGAGATCCCAATTTGGTCCTACTATGATTGGTGCTGTGACCAGTGCTTCCTTAAGGGTTTTCCAAGCTACTACACATTCTTTAGAGAAGATAAATGGTCTATTTAGCTCTAGAAGCTCGCACAGAGGCTTGGCTATCTTAGAAAAGTCCTTAATGAACCTTCTGTAGAAGCCAGCGTGCCCTAAGAAGCTTCTGATGGCTTTGACATTCTGGGGCTCTACCAACTTCTCTATGATCTCTATTTTTGCCCTATCCACTTCTACACCTGCCCTTGACACTCTATGTCCTAAGACAATCCCTTCATCTACCATAAAATGGCACTTTTCCCAATTTAGGACTAGGTTGGTCTCTTCACACCTAGCCAGGACTTGTCCTAGGTTCTCTAGACAGGTTTTAAATGAATCCCCAAAGACTGAGAAGTCATCCATGAATATTTCTATCATGGACTCATCCAACTCAGAGAAGATTGCCATCATGCACCTTTGGAAAGTTGCCGGTGCATTGCATAAGCCAAAAGGCATTCTGCGGAAGGCAAACGTTCCAAAAGGGCAAGTGAAGGTAGTCTTCTCTTGATCCTTAGGGTCTATAGTGATTTGATTATAGCCAGAGTACCCATCTAAAAAACAATAGTAGGCTCTACCAGCTATTCTGTCTAGCATCTGGTCAATAAACGGTATAGGGAAATGGTCTTTTTTAGTTTCTTTATTTAACTTTCTGTAATCCATACACACTCTCCACCCTGTGACAGTCCTTGTTGGAATCAGTTCGTTATTCTCATTGACTACCACAGTTATTCCCCCCTTCTTAGGTACACATTGGATGGGGCTCACCCACTGGCTACTAGCTATGGGGAAAATCACTCCTGCATCTAACCATTTGATTATTTCCTTTTTCACTACCTCTTTCATAGAGGGGTTTAACCTACGCTGGTGATCTACCCTAGGTGTGTGCTCTTCCTCTAGTATAATTTTGTGCATGCAATAAGAAGGGCTAATGCCTCGAATATCAGCAATAGTCCATGCTATAGCCTTCCTATGTCGCTTAAGCAGTAAAATTAAATCAACCTCATGCTGTTCACTTAGCTTAGAAGAAATAATTACAGGCAGCGTATCATTATCTCCTAGATATGCATATTTGAGGTGAGTGGGTAGTGGTTTCAGTTCTAAAACAGGTGGATGCTCAATGGAGGGTTTTAACGGATTTACAGTTCTATCAGTTAAATCTATATTCATACATACATGCTGAGGTTTATCTACAGGCATATTCATTATGTCAGATACATTCAAGTCAGCTACATCTACTTGTACATATTCACTAGCATGCTTGGTTAACAGTACATGCTCCAATTGTTCTTCCATTAGTGAGTCAACAACATCCATGGTAGCACAAGACTCAGAATCAGAGGGATACCTTAAAGCTTTATAAACACTAAATTTTACCTCTTCATCATGAACCCTCATAGTTAACTCACCTTTTTGCACATCTATTAGTGCCCTACCTGTGGCTAGAAATGGTCTACCTAGCAGGATGGGGACCTCCTTGTCTGCCTCATAGTCCAGGACGATGAAATCTGCAAGGAAAATGAATTTGTCAACTTTAACTAGAATATCCTCAATCTTACCTTCAGGGTATGCGATGGATCTGTCTGCTAGCTGCAAAGTGACAGTAGTTGGACGTGCTTCTCCTATTCCCAACTGGCGGAATAGGGACAAGGGCATGAGATTGATGCTGGCGCCCAGGTCACAAAGCGCTCTGCCCACGTGCTTGCCTCCAAGTTCTACAGGTAAGGTGAAGGAACCAGGATCCTTCTCTTTCTTGGGCAGCTTGTTCTGGAGGATGGCACTGCACTCCTCGGTGAGGTTTACTGTTTCAAACTCACCAATTATTTTTTTGTTAGTAATAATGTCCTTCAAAAACTTTACATAAGAAGGCATAGACTGTAAAACCTCTACAAAAGGAATGTTAACATGCACTTGCTTAAGTATTTCTAAAAATTTATTAAAATGAACTTCCTGTTCCTGCTTCTTCTTCAGCCTTCGAGGATATGGAGGTGGTGGCACATATGCAGGCACGTCAGGACGCCTTAGGATAGGTGGAGGCCTTGGAATTTCTTCTATCTCCTCAATAATTGGTTCTAGCCTGGCTCCTGATGTGCTAGTTGGTGGTGGACCTTGGCTTGGCAGAGACTCCAGTGGAGCACTAGACTCAGTGTTCTCTACTCTCTTTGGTGTGTCCTTTGTGTTGTTCACCAAGGGTCTTCCACTCCTCAGTTCAATTGCTTGAACTTGTTCTTTGCCATCTCTCCTTGGTACCTCGGTGTCAGCAGGGAGTCTACCTTGGGGCCTACTTTTAAGTTCATTGGCTAATTGGCCTATTTGGTTCTCTAGGCTCCTAAGAGTAGCTTGCTGGCTCTGAAGAGTAGCATCATTCTTAGCTATATATTCCTTGAGTAGGTTTTCTACAGAAGATCCTACAGGTTGATTGTAAGGTTTTTGGTACATTGACTGGTTATGTTGGGGAGTGAAACCAGGTGTTCCACTCGGCCTTGGTTGGTTAGGATTTTGGTTAGTGTTTTGTTGGCCACCCCATGACAGGTTAGGGTGGTTTCTCCAACCAGGGTTATAGGTGTTGGAGTAGGGGTTATTCCTAGGCTGCTGCTGGCTTCCTACATAGCAGACTGAGGATGGATTCCCAGGGCAGTATTCATAAGGGTGCCCTTCCCCACAGAATCCACAGACTAGTGCCTCGCCTTGGCTTGGTTGGGTGCCCATTGACATGGCTGTGGCGGTATTGGCACTGGTTTGGAGATTGGCCTGAGCCATTTGCTTGACTAAGTTGGTCAGGGCATTTATTTGGGTGCTCATAGCGCTTAGAGCATCCTTGTCTTGAGCCCTAGTTGGCTCTACTGGATCGTCTGACCATCTACAGTGAGATGTTGAGATCTTCTCCAAGATCTCATAAGCTTCGTTGTAACTCTTGGACAACATGGAACCTCCAGCAGATGAATTTAAAACTTGTCTGGTGCTGGGGTTGCATCCTTTAAAGAAGACTTCTATTTGGATACACCATGGAATGCCATGGTGTGGACATTTAATGAGAAGGTCTTTGAATCTTGTCCAAGCTTCGTGAAGAGACTCACTTGGAGCTTGTTTGAATTTTATGATATCATCACGAAAGGTTGAATTCCTATCTGGTGGGAAATATTTGACTAGGAATTTTTCTGCTAAATCTGTCCAATTGAGGACAGATCCTGAGGGTAAAGAATTTAACCATGTTTTGGCTTTGTCCCTCAAAGAGTAAGGGAAAAGATATAGCCTCAGGGCTTCTTGGGAAACTCCAGGGATTAGGAATGTGTCACTAACTCCTAGGAAGTTCCTAAGGTGGTTATGGGGATCCTCATTTTCTATTCCAAAGAATTGTCCCACAGTGGACAACATTTGGAACATCACTGGCTTTAACTCGAATGAGTTGGCAGTGATTTCAGGACGGATTATGCTGGGGTTCAGCTCCCCAGGCATAGGTACTAAATATGAAAGGATGGCGCTATCCTTGTCATTCGCTATTTCAATGGGATTGCGAGTGACAGGCACCAGGTTTTGATTTACTCCAGCCATTTCTTCTTGAGGTAATTGCGGAGGGATTGTAGTTTCCGCAATGATTGGAGGTAAAAGGGGTTGTTTAAAGAGACGTTTCTTGGCTCTATTTCTAGCTTTAAATAATCTCTCAGGCTCAGGGTTGAACTCTAGATCACTAGATGGAGTCTCATTCATAAACTACCCTAAATGGTACCTGAAAAAGAAATGAAGATGGATCAAATTCAATGGAAAATACTTTGATGTTTCAGACTTAACAAACTTCGTTTTCACTTAAAATAAGTCCCCGGCAGCGGCGCCAAAAACTTGTTGCGTGTTCAGTGTGTAAAGATAAATATGCAAAAGGGTAGAGAGAGCACTTAGAACATGCAAGCATACATGGTCTCATAGCAAGTAGTAAGTATATTTCATTCGTTTTTTCCACAGAGACTCATTTTTAGCTATTCGCGAAGTGTGATTGTTAAGAAAGATGGGATGAATTTGATGGGGTAAAATTGGTTTTTAATTATCTACTTTTTGCTGAATGTATAAAGGGATATAACATAAACAAATGCAAGTTGAAACTAGACCTAAAGGACAAGAGATGGAATTAATAAACGAGGAAGAAAACAGCTAAACAGAATGAAAATCTGGCAGAATTGCGAGGACCGCAATGTTACCGCAATTAAATAACAGCGAAACTGAGTAAAAGGGTGAATTAAGGGCTACTAATGACTATCCTATAGGCATTGTATTACGATTCTCAAGCATTGGATCAACTCTCTATACATCAAACTCACTCTATCTCAAGTATCGTCCGATTCAATGCATTAGAGTCTTAAGTTTACTCGAC
Source organism: Herpetospermum pedunculosum (assembly GCA_028017165.1). Classification (NCBI taxonomy): domain Eukaryota; kingdom Viridiplantae; phylum Streptophyta; class Magnoliopsida; order Cucurbitales; family Cucurbitaceae; genus Herpetospermum; species Herpetospermum pedunculosum. Next base: position 19,008,835 of record CM051527.1, on the reverse strand, counting down.
TTCAAAGTAAGGTCTTAAGCATCTTGTTAAAACAGGAGTGTTTAGTTTGTACTAGGGAAACGCCTATTCCTAGGCCGTTTCCTGATTACCATGAAAGGCTAGCATGATTATATGACTCTGAACTCTTACTCCTTCCAGAGGTTAGGAGTTCTTTGGACAAAATGGATGGCCAATCGAAATTGCCCGTGGGAATGAAGCTTACATACAATCAATGATACGAGAGCTTTCCTACATACTTGATGCACGTTTTTTAGCCTATAGTTCTGTCATTAGCATGCCCCTAAGTGAGTTAGCTACTCATGGATGCAAGGTGAACAGAAATGGCAGAAAAGATAGACATGCTTAGAAAGGAAATGTGCTTTAAACAGTAGGATAAAACGTAGCAGCAGAAGGTGGAAACTGTGAAGTGCAGAATTTTACTTTGATTACTTTGAATGTTTGAATGACAAAGGAAAGCTTTAAAAGAAATGATTCAAAGACAGACAACAACGAAATGCAGTAAGTAAAGCACTAGGCTAAGAACAACAATGATCAAACTGGAAATAGGAAGAAGAACGACAGAAAAGCAGTAAAGGTGCTTGAAAAGCTTCGTTGCAGTCGCCTCGAATGAAGGGGATGAAAGGTCAGCCTTGCTTGGATGAATCCAATCGAGAGAGAAGAAGAATCTTCTCTCCTTCCTATCAGATTATCGATTCCAACAGCTGAGACTCTCACTCCAACAGACGGCAAGGAAAACAGAGAGAAATGATGGACTGCGAGAAGACTCCTGCGCTTCGGATGATGATCAAACCTCCGACTTTGGCCCCCTTTTATAGTAGTTTGCAGGTGCGTTTGGGCCAAGGAGAACCATCAATCTTCAACGTCGTATATCAGAATGGATGGAGGAGAAAGAATGAATCCCTGAAATTACGGAAATTAACAGAAAAAGATCAGTCAACTTACGGTTTTCACTTGAATAATTGCGGCCTCAGCAATGTTTTCGCAATGCTGTCGCAATGCGATTTTTTCATTCTTTTCCTTCGGTTTTCAACCCTTTTTCTACCTATTGTACATAAGTCCTATATTAGCTACCTTCTTCTAATTCTCATATTAAAGCATAGGTTTTGGCTAAATGCTAACAAAAACACCTAAAAGTGTACATCTTCCTAAGCTAAATGGGTCCTAAATAAGTCACTTTCAGAGACTTAACAGCCAACAGAAGCTGTCCTGGAGGAGGCAATTCGAATCATTGGCCAGCCAGAGGCATCATGGACAGTATCGCGGAATGGGAGGCACACCCTGATGAGTGATAACTCCATTTTGGAGCTACTAAATACGTCCTAATTATAGCTAAAGTCCGCTTTCAATTGATTAAATATATCTCTTTTGTAGGAGAAAAGCGGCAAAGAGCTCGTGCGTCCGTTGGACATGTTCGAGTGCTTAAAGTAGAGTTTTAGCGCCCCGGGAATGCATCGGGAAGAGGGGAACTTGTTCCGTGAAGAAACGGGCCAAAACAGCCTTCGAGAGGCAAAGCTTCAGCCCCAAACCCGAGAGCCAGCGTCGAGACGCTGGCTCGACGCTGGAAAAAACCCGAGAGCAAGCGTCGAGTGATAGCGTCGAGACGCTAGCTCGACGCTGCCCTGGCGTCGAGACCCTGCTTGGCGTCGAGACGCTCCGGAGGAGGCGCGCGCAGGAATTTTATCGGGGCAGCGTCGCGACGCTGGCCTTGCGTCGCGACGCCATCGCGAGCGCGCGCGCGGATTACTTAGGGCACAGCGTCGAGACGCTGGCCTAGCGTCGAGACGCTGGCCTAGCGTCTCGACGCTACGACGAAGGCAGTAGCTAAAAGACGATTTTTCTGCACATTTTGGAATATCTTCATCTTCTTCATCTCTCAACGGATTCCGGCGATTTTAGTTTCCTTCTTCCCCATTTTCTCTCTATTTTCCGTGGAGCTCCGCCATTGTTGGCATGCGAGTGAGCTCCACTTTCCATTGTAATATTTAGACGGATCCTTCCATGGCCGTGGTTGGAGCGGGATTGACGAACCGCGCCATGAGCGGCTAAGGTAAGGGTGACGGTTTGGGATTTGTTTAGGGGAATTTTGTTAGACACTCATGCTTTGATAATCTGAGTCTAGTTTTGCATATTGGAATCTGATTATTAGCATCTGTTTACCTTGGTTAATCCAACACTCATGCTAAAATACGTTGATTGACACTCGGGTAGTTTCGCATGTTGTGTATGTTAAAGAGTAGCGATGTCGTGCCTCTCACTGCTCGACTAAGTAACACAGGTAAATAGAACTAAATCGAAGTATCGGGTCGGGTAGGATAATTGTTGGTTGCATACGGCGTTTGCGGGCAACCTACTAGCATTTAGAATTCACGCTCGAATGTTCGTCGCGGTTAGCTAGTGACTGTCTAAATTCATCTTAGGACCGATCATCTTAATGTGAGTTTAGATAACGTGTAATTAGAACTGTGTGGTCTAATTAAAATCCATGGAGTCGGCTACTTTGGGGCTTCTCTGGTAGTCGTCCGCGTGCTCAATAAACTGTATTCCATGTCGTTAGCATTAAATGATAAGCTGAATGTTGTCTAACAATTGATCCCGAGACTCCCAAACCGTGCACACATTCTCTTCATATTATTTCTTTCTTTCGTTAGCTTTCTTATTAATTCTCTTGCATGATAAAACCCCCCGTTACCAATTAATCAATTAAATCCCAATTTCACTAGTAAATTCATTCTTCCTATTCCTTGGATCGACCCTGTTGCCACTGGCTGCAAAGCCTTGGTCATAGGCATTATAAATCGTATTTTGGCAAGCCTCGACAGCTTGAGATTAAGCGGATATTCAAAAATCCGCTCACCAAAATTGGCGCCGTTGCCGGGGAGTAGGCAATTGTTTGAATTTATGATTGAAGTTTGAATTTGATTTATTGATGGTTGACTGAAAAAATTTTCTTGTTTGTAATTTGTATGTTTAGACTTTTGTTTGTGTATGACCCGTTCCTCTGAGGGTAGTTTGCAGTTTATCCCTGAGATTGACAGAGAGGAGCGGCGGTTACGTAGAGAAGCCCGGGAGGGGAAAGGACCGTTTGAAGAAGAAGAAGGCAATCCCTTCTTGGTTGACGAGATGGCGCAGGGTGATGCGCCACGGACGCTTAAGCAGCTGGCAGCGCCAGACCTGAACCTGCAGCCTTTGTGCATTAACTACCCCGTGGTAGCAGGTAACTTCGAGTTAAAATCTGGTTTAATTCACCAGTTACCTTCTTTCCATGGAAACGCAGGAGAGGATGCGAACAAACATCTGATGGAGTTCCATTGCGTCTGCGCGGGGATGAAGCCCGCAGGAGTCACGGAGGAGCAACTGAATATGAGGGCATTTCCCTTTACGCTCAAGGATAAGGCCAAGGATTGGCTGTACTATTTGCCCTCCGGATCCATCACCACGTGGCAGGATATGAAGCGGGTATTCTTGGAGAAATACTTTCCCGCATCCTTAGCCACCACTCTGCGGAAGAGGATATATGGGATCACCCAGGATGTCGGTGAGTCCCTGCACGAATACTGGGAACGCTTCGGGCGTCTGTGCGCGAGCTTCCCACATCATCAGATCGCCGATCAGTTATTGATTCAGTACTTTTATGAGGGGATGACGCCCCATGACCGGCAGATGATCGATGCAGCGAGTGGAGGGGCACTGATTGACAAGACCCCAGTTGAGGCCAAACAGTTGATAGGAAATATGGCCACCAACTCGCAGCAATTCGGTATTCGGGGACAAGGCCAAGTGCACAGCGTGGCTCAGAGCCACGAGATGACTGAAATGAGGGCCCAGGTGGCCGAGATAGGTAGCATGTTAAAGAAAATCGTTGGAGGACACCGTGAGGATGCGGAGGTCAACGCGATCGGGGGGTATGCTTCCAACCCAAGGAAGTACGGCCCATATGCAAACACTTACAACCCCGGTTGCCGCGACCATCCTAATTTCAGCTATGGGAATAGGGAAGGACAAACTCGCTTCCAAGGCTAGTCCCAAGATAGGCCTAATTCTTCCACCCAGGCTCAAGCCTCGAGCTCCTCCAGCTCGCTTGAAGAGATGGTAAGGACCATCGTGACTAGCACCAGCCAGTTTCAGAAAGAAGCTCGAGAAGAGCTTAATTCTCACAAGGCAGAGCTGCAGAATTTGAACAAGCAGCTGACACAGATGGCGGTGTCTATTAGTAAGATTGAGAGCAAGAGCTCGGGGAAGCTTCCTTCCCAAACTACAGTAAACTCATGTGAAAACGTGAGTGCCATTCAGCTGCGCAGTGGGAAGTCACTTTCCACCAGAGCTGCGAAGGAAGCCACGGACAGCCTGAACAAGTCCGCCCCGACTGCTCCTGAGACTTAGAATGAGAAAAGAGATGAGAAGGTCAGTGTACCTGAGGATGTTGCCAGAGCACCATTCCCGAGTAGGCTTGCGAAGCCTACTTTGGAATCTGATGATGAGGAGGTCCTTCGAACCTTCCAAAAGGTGATGGTAAATATCCCGCTCCTAGAGGCAGTCAGTCAAGTGCCAAAGTATGCGAAATTTCTAAGGAGCTGGTGCACTACAAAAAGGAAGTCCAGAGGGACTGAGAAAAAGAAGGAGAACGTCTCTGCCATACTCCCAGGTACGTTGCCTGCAAATTGCAACGATCCAGGTACCTTTACTATCCCTTGCACTATAGGTAGTAAAGTTGTTCATAACGCCATGTTAGACTTAGGAGCCTCTGTTAATGTTATGTCTTATGCACTGTTTCGTGAACTGAATTTAAATGAATTGCATGAGTGTAATGTTTCTGTCCAGTTGGCTAATGGGTCAAACGTATGTCCTAGGGGGAAGGTAGAGGATGTTTTGGTTAGAGTTGGGAATATGACGTTTCCCGCTGATTTCCTTGTTTTAGACATGAATGAAAACTCATCGCATGCTTCGTCCTCCATGTTCTTGGGGCGCCCCTTCCTTAAGACCGCTAGGGTCAAAATTGATGTGTTTATGGCGTTGTTTCTCTGGAGTTTGATGATACTTTGCATGAGTTCTCTTTATTTGGAAAATCTGCTGGAAATGTGTCTGTTTGTGAGCATGTTGAGAATGAGAGTCTACCCTCGCGCTTGAGGGATGGTTCCCATGTCTCAGTTAAAATTTCTGATTTAATTATGTGTGATGATAATGCTGATTTTAGCACTAACACTTCTGATATTCACGTGCCCGAGGCACGAAGAGTGCAAAACTTTTTTCAAGTGGATGGTAGGAAAGGTGTGGCCAAGGACAAGTCTGGATCGTCCCCCGCACCTACAGACTATGGATGAGTCTGTTGAGAGAATACAGTCGAGCAACCGACTTTAAAAATTCTGCGCTTCTCGGAGGCACCCGAGCGATGGACTGTTTTTATGCTTTAGTTTAGTTTTATTGCTTTTTAGATTAATTTAGTGTTAATTACCTTGCTGTTTTTTTTTTAGGAATCGAGGATGAGAAGACAATTTTGGGCTCTGATGCGTTCGTGTGCCGCTTCCTCGCCCTCGCCAGCTTCACCAAGAGTCAGGGAAGTGTATTTCTTCTTCCCTTTTACTTCGTTGTATCTGACTGGTTGGCATTGAGGACAATGCCAAATTTTGAAGTTGGGGGTGGAGTAGTTCGATGGATGTGCATGTGTAGTTTGTTGAGAAGTGTTGCAAAGATATTGAAGTGCTTGGGACTCTGTTTATTGTTTTCTGACTGTGATAGCCTAGGAAATGCATGTTGGAAATCTGAGCATGTTCATAATCGAGTTTTTGCATGAGTTTTGTGTTTCTTAGGTTCATGTCAAAAAATTTAAAATTTTTTCTGTTGCTCCCTTGCACTTATCGCGCACTTAGCAACCTCCCCTTAGATTCCGTAAGCTTTGTTTATCGCATGTTTAGCTAATTCTCGTTGTCACCCCGAAAGGCACCCTTAGGTAGCTTGTTGCATGAGAGTTAGTGGTTAGTTAATTGAGAAAGCATGTGCTTAGCCTAATGTAAAAAAAAATAGAAAAGCATGTTTGGTAGAAAATTCCTCTCGAGGCGCTCCTCCTTCTTATTAGCGCTTAAAAGAAGTGAGCGTCAGTCCTTAAAAACGTGAAGCTTTGGCCAAAGTTTGACGTGTTAGGCAGCTCGAGTAGGAAAGAAAAAGAAACAAAAAGTTGGTTCAAAGAACCCAAATAAAAGAGTACAAAGTACTTTTGAAAAGAAAGAAAAAGAATGAGAAAATAATTAGGTCTCTTAATTTGCTTCTCTCTCTCGTGTAAGTCAAGTGTAGCTGTTCTTAAACGCTAGAAGTAGGGGGAAAATGGGATGTGCGTTGCATGTAGGTTTTCCGGGTTTACGTGAGTTTAGGAGTGGTTGTCTAGCACACACACACGTTAGAGGGCAAGAGTTAATTTTTGATATGTCCTAGTTAATGCATGAACAAAATGCTTCCATGATTATACTCGTGTTTAAATTTCAATATGCATGGAGGTTTGAGTTAGAATGCATGTAAGCGCGTCCTTAGAGTCAATATCTTTGTAGTGCTTGCTCGAGGACTAGCAATGTTTAAGTTGGGGGTGTTTGATAACACCATTTTGGAGCTACTAAATACGTCCTAATTATAGCTAAAGTTCGTTTTCAATTGATTAAATATATCTCTTTTGTAGGAGAAAAGCGGCAAAGAGCTCGTGCGTCCGTTGGACATGTTCGAGTGCTTAAAGTAGAGTTTTAGCGCCCCGGGAATGCATCGGGAAGAGGGGAACTTGTTCCGTGAAGAAACGGGCCAAAACAGCCTTGGAGAGGCAAAGCTTCAGCCCCAAACCCGAGAGCCAGCGTCGAGCTATAGCGTCGAGACGCTGGCTCGACGCTGGAAAAAACCCGAGAGCAAGCGTCGAGTGATAGCGTCGAGACGCTAGCTCGACGCTGCCCTGGCGTCGAGACCCTGCTTGGCGTCGAGACGCTCCGGAGGAGGCGCGCGCAGGAATTTTATCGGGGCAGCGTCGCGACGCCATCGCGAGCGCGCGCGCGGATTACTTAGGGCACATCGTCGAGACGTTGGCCTAGCGTCTCGACGCTACGACGAAGGCAGTAGCTAAAAGACGATTTTTCTGCACATTTTGGAATATCTTCATCTTCTTCATCTCTCAACGGAGTCCGGCGATTTTAGTTTCCTTCTTCCCCATTTTCTCTCTATTTTCCGTGGAGCTCCGCCATTGTTGGCATGCGAGTGAGCTCCACTTTCCATTGTAATATTTAGACGGATCCTTCCATGGCCGTGGTTGGAGCGGGATTGACGAACCGCGCCATGAGCGGCTAAGGTAAGGGTGACGGTTTGGGATTTGTTTAGGGGAATTTTGTTAGACACTCATGCTTTGATAATCTGAGTCTAGTTTTGCATATTGGAATCTGATTATTAGCATCTGTTTACCTTGCTTAATCCAACACTCATGGTAAAATACGTTGATTGACACTCGGGTAGTTTCGCATGTTGTGTATGTTAAAGAGTAGCGATGTCGTGCCTCTCACTGCTCGACTAAGTAACACAGGTAAATAGAACTAAATCGAAGTATCGGGTCGGGTAGGATAATTGTTGGTTGCATACGGCGTTTGCGGGCAACCTACTAGCATTTAGAATTCACGCTCGAATGTTCGTCGCGGTTAGCTAGTGACTGTCTAAATTCATCTTAGGACCGATCATCTTAATGTGAGTTTAGATAACGTGTAATTAGAACTGTGTGGTCTAATTAAAATCCATGGAGTCGGCTACTTTGGGGCTTCTCTGGTAGTCGTCCGCTTGCTCAATAAACTGTATTCCATGTCGTTAGCATTAAATGATAAGCTGAATGTTGTCTAACAATTGATCCTGAGACTCCCAAACCGTGCACACATTCTCTTCATATTATTTCTTTCTTTCGTTAGCTTTCTTATTAATTCTCTTGCATGATAAAACCCCCCGTTACCAATTAATCAATTAAATCCCAATTTCACTAGTAAATTCATTCTTCCTATTCCTTGGATCGACCCTGTTGCCACTGGCTGCAAAGCCTTGGTCATAGGCATTATAAATCGTATTTTGGCAAGCCTCGACAGCTTGAGATTAAGCGGATATTCAAAAATCCGCTCACCAATGAGTGCCACCCTCACAGCCAAGGCGGCTGTCTGGTTTTCCTTCGTGCGCAGGAAGCTGTCCCTAGTGACCCATGAGACCACCATCAACCAAAGCAGATCGCTGCTGGTCTACGCGATCATGCGAGGTCTCACAATCAACGTGGGCGAGGTCATTGCAGCTTCAATTGCTGACTGCGCCAAAAAGGGTAAGGGACCACTCTTCTTTCCTAACACAATTACTAAGCTGTGCTTACGTGCAGGGGTCCCAATCGAGCGAATGGAAAGACAGCTGGCCTACACGGGCTACCTGGAATTTCCTACTGCCTTGAGGTTGCGCAGAAAGGGGAACATGGAGTTCGAGCTCGATGGCCTGGCTGCTGCTCAGTCCCTTACCATGGCGTGCCTGATGGACCTGCAGAAGAAGATGGCTCAATGGGCCACATATGCGCAGGCAAGGGATAAAGATGTGGCAGACCAATTGGGTTGCATCTTCCCTGAGTTCCCCACGGACCTGTTGACTCCATGGGCGCCTCCACGGCCAAGAAGGAATGATGATGAGGAAGACATCTGAGTGCTAGGCACTCAAGGGAGTATTGCTGTTCCCTTAAAATAAGAAAAAAAATCGAACTGCTTTTTGTTGAACCATGTGAATTATGCTGTTTTGAGTTAGTATTTTGATCTGTTTTAGTTCTTTAATTGTAGTATTTAAATTTGTTTAGTGTAGTCTGATGGTAGCTGAATAGGTAGATTAGTTTAGTTTCATTTTTGAATAGTTTGAATGACTGGAAAAAGCATGCATAGGGGCCTTGATCACTGTTATATCTGCCCTGTCTCTATTGCGAAATAATTGCGGAAACCGCAATTTTTATTAGTAAATGCATGTTTTTTACTGACTGTTTAGCTAGGCTCGGTCTGTTTAAATTCTATCTTTTGCTGCTATCTTGTCTACCTTATATAGCTTATCTAAAAGCATGTTGGATGAGTGTCATAGGACACCCTTTGATAGTTTAAATTAACCTCTAAAGAGTGCTCAGCATGCGTAGCTTTAAGTCCTTACCTGACTGTTTTTTCGAATTTCTGCTGCTGTGATATTTACTTTTAGAATGTTCTGTCTATGCCTAGGGCTTTTAGATTCTCTTTGTTTTACCTTAGACTAGATGCTTCTAGGACAAGTTTGGGGGTGTGCCACCTCAAACACTCATTGGGGACAATGAGTAGTTTAAGTTTGGGGGAGGCCACCCTAGGCCTAGGAACATTCCTCTCTCCCTTAAAGCATAAGCATTCTTCTTCTCCTTTACAAAAAAAATGATGAGCTGAAAAAAAAAATGAAAAATAGAATAAAGAGGGGTGTCTCTCTTAGGTTGCTGAGTAATCAGTGCCAAGTGTGTAACCCACAAGTGGCATTGCATCAAAAGGCAACCAAAGGAGAGGCTCCACCAAAGTAAGAAAGAAAAAGAAAAAATAGGGAAGAAGAATGTATACCTAGGAATTGCAACTTTGTGGCTTAGATGTCCTAAATAAAAAGAACTCTGATCCTCAATTAGCTGAGCACAAAGTTGTAATTTGTAGGGTTGTTTAGGGAGATGAATGTATGTCCAATGTAGTGATGCCAGGGTTTAGATTGTTCTCTTAAAGTAATACTGTCACTGTTAATACTAAGACTGGCATGACTCTAAGGAATCCTAGGTAGCTCAAAAGTTAAACTAGAAGCATGTACTGAGTCTGGGGTAAAGCTAGGTAGAATTTGAAACCTTAGGGATAGATGCACAATATGATAAAGGCAAGTAGATCAGTTGTAGGGAGTGAATGAAACAGCAGGAGTATTAGGCGTGCGAAGTCAGAAGAAGCAATATGAAAGGTTAGTGTAGACTTGGAAGTGTGTCACAGGACAGCACTGCTATAGATAGGAATGTAGGGGAGTCAGTAAGTGGTTAAAAAAAGATGAAACAGCAGCCTAGGCAAGTCCTTAGATTGCTCGAGGACGAGCAAAACCTTAAGTTTGGGGGTGTGTTACGTCTCCAAAAGTGACCTTTTTAGGACTTATTTATCTTAGAAAGAGGTGCACTCTTAGGTGTTTTTGAGAGGATTTAGCTTAAACCTATGCTTATATATGAGAATTAGAAGAAGGTAGCTAAATTATGACTTGTGTGCAAAAGGAAAGAAAAGGAATGAAAACCGAAGTAAAAGAGTGAAAAATATGCATTGCGGCACCATTGCGGAAACATTGCTAAAACAGCAATGTTTTAAGTAAAATCCGTAAGTTGGCTGATCTTTTTCTGTTATATTCCGTTATTTCAGGGATTCTTTCTTTTTCCTCCATCCATTTTGAAGTACGACGTTGAGGATGGATGGTTCTCCTTGGCCCAAACGCACCTGCAGATTACTATAAAAGGGGGTCAAAGTAGAGGGTTTGATCATCATCCGAAAGCGTAGAAGTCTTCTCGCAGCTCCATCTTTTCTCCTGTTTTTCTTTGCCGTCTGTTGGTTTGCGAGGTTTAGCTGTTGGAGTCGACAATCTGATAGGAAGGAGAGAAGATTCATCTTCTCTCCCGATTGGATTCATCCAAGCAAGGCTGATCTTTCTCATCCTTCAGCTGAGGCAGTTGCGACGAGGCGTTCAAGCTCAATTACCTGCTTTCTGTCTTTTATTTCTAATTTCCAGCTCTGTTTAGTTGTTGTTTCTTTTCTAGTGGCTAGTTCATTTCATTTCGTTGCTTTCTGTCTTTATGTTATTTACTTTAAGCTTCCCTTTGTTCATTCAAACAATCAAGTAATCAAAGCACAATTCTTCATTTCACAGTTTCCTCTCTTTGCTGCTACTGTTTTTTCTTGGCTGTTTGTCTTTAAATTTCTTCTAAGCATGTCTACTTCATCTCTTACTTCTGTCCTGTCTATATCCATGAGTAGCTAAGTCACATAGGGGCATGCTAATGACAATACTATAGGCTAAAAAACGTGAACCAAGCATGTAGGATAGCTCTCGAAGCATTGATTGTATGTAAGCTTCATCCCACGGGCAATTTCGATTGGCCATCCATTTTGTCCAAAGAACTCCTAACCTCTGGAAGGAGTAAGAGTTCAGAGTCATACACTCATGCTAGCCTTTCAAGGTAGCCAGAAAACGACCTAGGAATAGGCGTTTTCCTAGTACAAACAATAACTTTCTGCTTTAACAAGATGCTTAAGACCTTACTTGGACATGAGTAAACTAAAGAATCTAATGCATGAAATCGGAAGATACATGAGATTGAGTGAGTTTGATGCATAGTGAGTTGATCCAATGCTTGAGAATCGTGAGAAAATGCCTATAGAGGAGTCGTTAGTAGCCCTTGTTTCTCCATTTTACACACTTTCGCTGTTAGTAAAATTGCGGTAGAATTGCTGTTTCCGCAATTCTGCTAAGTTTAGAATTCTGTTTAGCTAATTTCCTCTTCGTTTATTAATCTCTTCTCTTTTCATTTGAGTTTATCTTTGACTTGCACTTGTTTATGTTGCTACCCTTTACATATTCCTTAGAAATTAGACAACTTAAAACCAATTCTACCTCCTCAAATCCACCCATTCTTTCTTAACAATACACTTCACGAGTAGCTCATAATAAATCTCTGTGGGAAAACGAATGAAAAAATACTTACTACTTGCTATAAGATCATGTATGCTTGCATGTTCTGAGTGCTCTCTCTCTCTTATTGCTTATTTATTTTAACACATTGAGCACGCAACAGGTGGCAACACCCTATCACCCCCATTCAAATGGGCAAGCAGAAATCTCTAATAGAGAGATCAAGAGCATATTAGAGAAAGTTGTAAAACCGAATAGAAATGATTGGTCTTTTAAATTAGATGATGCACTATGGGCATATAGAACTGCATATAAAACACCTTTAGGAATGTCCCTTTATAGGTTAGTTTATGGAAAAGCATGTCATCTTCCCCTTGAATTAGAAAACAAATTCTTTTGCGCTTTAAAGGAGTTAAACTTTTGCGTGAACGATGCGGGAACATTGCGGTCTCTGCAATTACATGAATTAGATGAATTAAGGCACATGTCATATGAAAATGCTAAGATGTATAAAGAAAAAACTAAAATTTGGCATGATAGTAGACTTAGGCTAAAGGATTTCAAAAAGGGCCAACATGTTTTATTATTTGTAGTCTTGTCTAAAGTTTTCTGCAAGTTGTTATTATTTCAACATTTTCACTATTTACTTGTTTCTGCATTTTGTATGTTCTGTCGTTTTTTCAGCAACCCAACCAACAACATTTTGTCACCGGTTACATTTTCCTTCAATCAATCTGTACTTAGCATAAACTTAATCAAATCTCTGTGGGAAAATGATATAAAATATACTTATCACTTGCTGCAGACCATGTATACTTGCATGATCTGAGTGCTCTTCGCATCTAATTTACACACACACTGAGCACGCAAAACATACTTATGTGAATTCGACCGGCCATCCATTTTGTTCTAAAGAATTCCTAACCTCTGGAAGGAGTAAGAATTCAGAGTCATTCATTCATGTTAGCCTCTCATGGTAAACAGAGAGTGGCCTAGGAAATAGGCATTCTCCTAGCACGTTTGTTAGCATGCACTTATAAATAGGTTTTTTGCCTTACTTGGATATGAGTAATTTAAGAAACTAATGCATATAATCGGAAGATGTATGAGATCTAGCTAAGACGATGCATGAGATGTCAATTTACTGCTGAATGATCATAGTTAATGCCTATGGAGGATTCTTAAGCCGACCTTCCTGCTTTTATCTTAGCTTTTACTTGCTGTAATCTGTTGCTAATCTATTGCGAAAGTATTGCGAGCCCCGCAATACCATTTTCTACCTTTATCTTAGCTTTTAACTGTCTGTCAATCCATTGCTAGCTTATTGCAAAAGTATTGCGAGTCCCGCAATACTATTTTTCTATATTGTAGTTCCCTTAGCCATTTTGCATTATTGTAACTTTGCATTTTCCTTGCATCCTTTGCAATTCGTGCCTCGAATTAAAATCCATTTCACTTCTGGTTACCTTATCTAAAATAACACGCATCAAATCGCTAGTCACTCAACTTAGTCTCTGTGGGAAATCGATATAAATTATACTTATCACTTGTTGCAGACCATGTATACTTGCATGATCTGAGTGCTCTTCGCATTTAATTTACACACATACTGAGCACGCAACACATTCCCAAAATAAACCACTTATAACCTACAAAATCTAAGCAAAGCATGATAAAAGCCTAATTTAAGAGTTTAGGGATCAGAAATCTCCCTTGTCAATCTGCCTCATATGGATATTCTTCAATGTTTCGAGGCATCACTTATGCTCCTTCAAGATACTTAAGTCTTGATTTACGGGGTCGGACATTCTGCCAGACCTTGAAATTGTTGATTCTTTCAAAGAGACTGCATGTTATAACATCCCAAGGTTTGTACTTTCTGTGCGTTGGTACAACATATGTTTGATGCGATGGGACATCTTTTTCTGGCACATCTCTTTCTAACTCCTTCAACTGGAGCATTTGTGGTGGTGGTGGCTCAGCTCTTTCATTGGTGGAGAAGCTTGCTACAACATCAAACATTTCAAATTCTTGTTCCTCAAGTAGCGCATTAGGCTCTTTGGCTTCATCCAACACAATTTCCTTTTTCTCAACTTTCACCAACTCCACCATTTCATATTGATATTCCATTGGATCACTCTTCTCAGAATCGAAGGTAACCAAGGAGTGATCATAAAAAAAATCAAACATCTGAGGGCATGGTGGTGGTGGTTTTACTATAGCAAGTAGATTTTGTAAGTCATTTGTGAGCTGGGCTAATTGCACATCCATTCTCCTCATGGATGCATCATTCCTTTCCATGAATTCTATCCATAGCACCTCCAAAGCGGGTGATAATTCTTCATTTTGAGTTGGCGCATAATGTAGATAGTCTTCATGTTGGTGGAACTCTTCATAATGAGCAACTTGCCCATGCTCTTCCCAAAAATTATTTGAGAGTTGCCACTGATCATGTCCACACAGGTACGAATAAGGGTTGTCATAGCTTTGTTGATATTGCCTCTCATGATAATTCAATGTTGGGCAATTCTCCAAGTTATGATTTTCCCCACAATAAGCACATGACTGATAAAATTCTTCAAACTGTTGTGGGCAAACTCTTCCTCCAATTAAGTTCTGCAGCATATTCATTTGCTTTGTCGAACACATAGGGGGCGTTTGGCCCCCTATTTTGGAATCAGAACCTTGGGAATCAGAACGCTGGGGGGTTTGTCAGGGCGGGTTCTGAACCCTGAGAATCTAAAACCTGTGTTTGGGGTGCAGGGTTGGGAAGCCTCTGAATCAGAAACCGTGTTTGGGGTGCAGTGTTCTAAACCCCGGGTTGAACAACAATTTTTATTTTTTTTTCCTTTTCCTTTTACTATTTCGTTTCTCTTTTATACCCTTATTTTCTAGTGGTGAATTGTAAAACCCGACCTCACGTAACATGAGCAAAATTCTTTTGAAACTTAAAAATGAAGCATTTAATTTATGTTATATTCTAAGAATAAGAAAATAAATTGAACAATTTTCATATTTTGTACTCCTACAAAAAAAGTTTATGAAATAGGATGAAAAAATATACCTTTTAAAAATTAAGAAAAACAAAATAATAAAAGGAAAGGAAAAAAAGTTTTTACAACATGTTGGGGTTACGCTCATGGTCACTAAGCAATATATCATGTCGTTGGGCTACGCTCTTGTTGACACAAAAGAAAAAAAAGTTATATTACTATTGATGAAAAAAGTTTTATGGAAAAAGATATATTTTAATAAAATATTAAAAAAAAACATTTAACAAAAACAACAAAAACAAAAAACAAGAAATAGAAGAAAGGAAAAAAAATACATTATTGATGAAAATTTTGTATATTCCAATTAAAAAAAATATATTATAAAACGAAAAAAAAAGTTATAAACACAACATTAATTTATAGAATACGGTTGAAAAAATACATAAAATAAACAAAAAATAAAGAGGAAAAAAAATTGAAAAAAAACCTTAGTTCGGATAGAAGGTAAATTCCAATAATTCCCTATTATTAATGGAAATTTTATAATAATATTAAAATATATTCATATTAGAAAGTAGTAAAAAAAACATTACAAAAGAATATCATTTCTCATAATAGAAAAAAAAAATATTTTAACTAAAAAAAACTACTAACACTGTTAGTTAATGGAATAAGATGGGACAAAATATATATAATATAAAGGAAAAATGAATAGACATATAGCAAAAAATGTTGGTGTTGTTGTCAAATGGATTAAGAGAGAGATAAAATTGTTGATGTGACGAAGAGAGAGAAACAAAATTGGAGAAGTGAGGGGTTTAGAACCCAAAACCATGGGTTTGGGTTCTAAACCCATGACTTTCCAATACATCCATCCAAACATGGGTTTGGCTTCAAAAGGCAAACCCACCCAAACACAAGACAGGGGGCCAAACGCCCCCATACGTTTTTCACCTGCATAGTTTCTCTTTGTGCCTGAAAATGATAGTAAACAAATTAAGCTCACATATTCAGCACAGATCTTACAATCAATCAACTTAACACAAAATTAATGCAAATCCCCAGCAGCGGCGCCAAAAACTTGTTGTGTGCTCAGTGTGTATGTAAATTAGATGCGAAGAGCACTCAGATCATGCAAGTATACATGGTCTGCAACAAGTGATAAGTATATTTTATATCGTTTTCCCACAGAGATTTGATTAAGTTTATGCTAAGTGCAAATTGATTGAAGGAAAATGTAACCGGTGAAAAAATGTTGTTGGTTGGGTTGCTGAAATAACGACAGAACATACAAAATGCAGAAACAAGTAAATAGCGAAAATGCTGAAATAATAACAATTTGCAGAAAACTTTAGACAAGATTACAAATATAAATGCGTAAACAGCAAAATACTAGCGAACAGACAGCAACAGAAACCTATACTAACAAACAGGGTAGGCTAGGACTCATGTAATAACTCATAGATCGGGTGTAAACTAAGCTGACTACTGACTAAGAATGCTAAAGTAACTTGCAGAATAGAAAATAGTATTGCGGGTCTCGGAACACTTTCGCAATAAACTAGCAACAGATTAACGAATAAGTAAAATCTAAGATAAAGACAGAAAATAAGATTGCGGCTCTCGCAATACTTTCGCAATAGACTCGCAACGAGTGAAATCTTAAGATAAAACAGCGAGGTTGGCTAAGAACCCTCCATAGGCATAAACCATGATCATTCAGCAGTGAACAAACATTACATGCATCGTATTAGCTAGATCTCATACATCTTCCGATTATATGCATTAGATTCATATGTTACTCATATCCAAGTAAGGCTAAGAACCTATTTATGCATGCTATTAAACGTGCTAGGAAAGTGTCTATTCCTAGACCACTCTCTGTTTACCATGAAAGGCTAACATGAATGAATGACTCTGAATTCTTACTCCTTCCGGAGGTTAGGAACTCTTTAGAACAAAATGGATGGTCGATCGAAAATGTCCATGGGATGAAGTTCACACTCATTCAATGCATGCATGCTTATTTACATGTTGAATTCAAATAGTAGTATCCTACAGATTCATCTTAACAAACCCTTATAAAACTAGCTACTCATAACTTTAGAAGAACCCAACAAAACTAATTGATTACTTGTGAAAGGCAAATCCAATAATAATTCAAACAGTAAAAACAATTCGATCTGAAAACAATAATTAAAGTAAAGCAGTAGATAATCTGAGAACATAAACTAAGATAAAACAGTAGATAAGTGAAGGTCCGATTGTCCACAATTCGCCTCGGTTGAAGGAGAAGAACGTCTTGTCAGGAATCTCTCCTTCTTCCTCCAAATTCCAGAACGCCAAGGAGGTTTCTTCTCGGATCTGATGATCGAGAAGATCTCTCTTGGGGTTTTCGGGTTTTCGAATCTCTTCACCGTAAATGATTGATTTTCCTTGCTTCATCTTGCTCTCTTATATAGCCTTTAGTGGTTCCATTGTCTGCTCCCTAATCACGGATCTCCATCCAAATTAGGGAAACAACCTCATACGTGGCAGCTACAGAAGGGTCGGCGGCTAACAAACTCAGCAAAGGATACTGCCAGTATTGTGATTGCGTTACGATCGCAAAGTTCCTTGAAGTGTCCTTTTGCGATTGCGTTGCGATCACAAAGCTCTGTTTCCGGTTCCCCTTCTTCTAATTTCATTGCGTTCCTCGCAAAACTTTAGCAATACATCTGCAAGGCATTAATTAGACATTTTTTCACCAATTATACACTTATGCACAGATATTTCACATAAGCATTAATTTTAACACCATTTCACAAATGTCACTATTAAACACATATTATGCTGAATAATGGCTAGAATGCTTCAAAAGACTTCATGAATTAAAGCAATTAAAGACCTAAATAACTCTCATTTGGAGAGGTATCAGTGTGCACGAAACAACTTTGGGATTATAGAAGAGTAGTAAAGTTAGTTTACAACCCTTCAGGTTTTGAGAATTTTAAGCATGCATGTTGAAACTATCCCAAAAATACTGAAATATGTTCAATGGTGTTGATAAGTTGTTCCAAGTGAAACCACTAAATAGTTAACAAAAGTTGTTAACAATTTAATTACCTTTTATAGTAAAATGGACTCTAGTCATGAATTAGAAAAGTCTCATCGTAGTGGTAAATTTATGAGATATCTCGACCATTACAAGAGCTTATATGAAACCTATGTTGCCGTAATAGATAACAAAATGTATTGCTTCTTGACCTCAAAGTAGAAATGAGGGTTAATGACAAAGACTAGTAGACCAAAGTCATAAATCTCGAGATAAAGTATATGTACTTCTTCTGTATCTAGAACTTGTAGATACTCATGATGGGGTAAAACCCATAGATTCTGAATATTTCTACAAAAGTAATAGATTTGTAAATAAGAAAGTACAAACCTTCAAAATAAGACTAATGACAAATATAGTGGGAGAAAGTAAACCATGAATAATTTTTCTCATTTGTTGTCACACTAGAGTCTATAAGCATTTCCTAACTCATAGTTGCATATGAGATATGTCAAGTGAACGTTTAAGAAATCTTTTCTGAAAAGAAATCTTAAAGAATGCACTTGCAAATCAATTATATGAATTCATTTTCAAAAAATCAAAAGCAAAATGTTTGCAAGTAGTAAAAGTTCATTTATGAAATGAATTTGATCACTAGATTTTTTAATGTAAGGTTTGATAAAATTGTAAAAAACTATGACTTTGAATAAATATTAATGATCTTGTATCGACAAGAAAATCATTAATTACTTAATGGATTTTTCTCGTGGATTACATAATACTCATTATGAATGATGTAATATTTTTAATCCAGCATTATATGTTGACTACCAAACCAATTCTAAATGAATGATTTAAATTACTTGGTATATCCTATAAATAGAGATTTCAAGGACAAAATGTAAATTGTGTCTCAAACATCATATATTGATAAAATTGTTGACAGTATATGATGTAGTACTTCAAAAATAATAATGTATTATTGTTACATGAAGTTTATCTTGTCTAAGGAATAGAGTCCTTAGATATTTCAAAATGTTGAGAACATAAGATTGACAATCTACGTTTGTGTGATTGAAAATCTTATGTACACATGAGACATGACATTTGAAAGTAAAGTTAGTTAGCATATACAAGTTAACCCAATGGTATGACCATTGCGCGGATAATTAAAAACTTTTCTCAAAATATCTGTGCATAAAATAAGAAATTATAATTTTGCATATGGGGCTAAATATTTGATTTTTACGAGATGCATTTGCTTTGACAAAGATTTATCAAAATCTATGTTTACTTTAAGTGGTAGAGCTTGATAGACTAGTTAATATTTTTGCTTAGGAAGCAATAAAAGAACTTGTATATAGCTAAAACAGTCTCTTATGGATCTGTACGACGTTCAAGATATGGTTAACCCTATCACACTTTATTAAGATAAAGTAGAGGTATAATGGCTAAAATTAAGGAACTTTGAAACCACCAATGTATAAGGTATCATGCAGGTAGAGAAAGCATCATGGTAGAGACCACAATGACTTTTAGTTGCAATCGTGTTGGTCTTTAAAAAGACTCTTCATGCTAAATTGTTTGAGGGTCCCCTAGAATGTCTAGGATTAAGAGACATGTCTCATCTTCACTAGAGAAATTAGGAGAACATGTTGGGTGTAGAGTATGCCCTAGGGTACATGTCTCACCGGCTTTAATGCAAGTGGGAGATTGTTGGGATTTATGCCTTAACGCCTCATAATTAATTAATAATTATTTTATTATTATTATTATTTATAATTTATAATATTCATTATATATAAAAATTCAAGGTTATTAGTGTAATCTTGAATAGTATGTAGTTGACATACCGGAGTATCATGTTCAAGGAATAACCTAAACAGTCTATATATGAATAAGGTTGGGTGCCTTATCGTGGCAACACTATTGATACGGCTCAATTTGTAATTGTTACAAATTATTTGATTCAAATCATTCATGTAGAGACATGTGAGTGAAGGTATCCTATACAATGAGTTTTTATACGACTAGACCACGAAATATATAATCTCTCTTTATAAATATGTTATTTGAGAAGATTAATATTTCATAGGATGATCATCTGTGACTTGATTTAATCCTGAGTGACTTAAACTCCTACATGTGAGGGTTCGTCCTTTGATTTGTAAGGGTGAGAATGAACTTTATAGCTGATTCAATAAACGTACCATTTTGGGGACTTGACCAAATAGGGAGCTGCGAACATAAGTTTCACAAGATGAAATCCACTTCTTCCCATATAGGAAAAGTAGGTGAGTAGTTCCCTTAAGTGCTATTTTCGGGACTTGAACAATGAGACTCCACCCCCTCGCTTGCCCGATAGGGACTCATTTATGGTTGGATCATAAATAGGTTGTTCATTGGAGAATCGGTGGTACTTAAGGTGTAAGATGTAATTACAAATGTAAAACGGACTTTTGACCGAGCTGTAATTATGATCAACTCGTGAAGGAACGACTTGCATGTAATGGTTATAACCATGGACACAGCTTGTCCTACAGTGCATAAGAATATTTATATAGATGTCCATATGGATAAGATATCCTTATCTTATTTCTTCCATTATCTTCTCCTATTATTTTCCCCCTTATATTATTCTAGATTTATGGTAACAATCAAATGTTGTAAATCCATTCAATAATGATCGTTGGGGCTAGGAGGTGAGCATCAGGGGCGAGGGGTAAGCATCAGTCGGTCGGGGTCGGTTTTCCGACCAAATTGACCAAGTCGATTTTCCAACTCATTATACCGACGAAGATGGAAAACAATATTTTTTTAACTCATTATACCGTTCGAACTGACGATTGATTTTGTCAGTCGATTTCGGCGCAATCCGACTATAGGGAGGCAAAGATGATGGTGGAAGTCCAAGGGCTTCACGGATGAAGAGAGGATAAGCAATAGACGGTGGTGATTGCGATGCGAGGGAGGCGAGAGAGACAATTGTGAGAAACAGAGGAGGAGCTCCAGCCGGAATCATAGTAAGCTTTAGAGCCTGGCACATCTCCGGCAACAACGTGGGTTAGGGCTAAAACAATAGGCGACATCTCAATCCCTCTTATGAAACCCAAAAACAACATTTATGAAGCTTTCGTGTCCTCTGGATCCGCCATGAACCAATTTCAATCAAAAGATTGGACCTGAACTGATCCACCGATTTTGTCGCTTCGATCGGTTTGGGGTTATTTTTGCTAACTGACCGACCGATTGGTCAGTTTTGCATTACAAAACCTGTTCAATTGGTCGATTTATTTTTTCGGTTCTTTTGCTCACCCCCTAGTTGGGGCCTATGAATGATATGATTGAATAGACAATACATTGACTCCCTACTTTTTCTTTCACCCTTCTTTGTCATTGTTCTCTTGTTTTACAACATATGTTGCTTTGAAGACTTTTCTCACATTTTAAAATGTCATTCACATTCCTCTAGTAACACATTCCTCTAGTAATTTTCCTAAGTAGTTTAAATCCAAAAGGTTGATTATTACAAATTCATTGTTTTAAAATCTTTATTTTCATATCACGAACAATACATAAACTAAATTTTTACTTGGTTTCAAAGTCAATATTAAATAAATTTTATAATGCAAGTCAAAATTAGAGGCTAGAGAACATAGTTTAACTCCACAAAATCATAAAGATAAAGCCTCCAATGACATTTATTTAAGGGTAATTGGATTTAACGGTACATAAGGTATAGTGCTTCATGCCTTTTCTTAGAAGGTGCACATGAAGAGTGACTCAAGCCCCAACCAAAGTGAATATTCCCTCAAATATAGGACTAGTATCACTTCCTGTAATCACATTTGATTGACATCCATTCCAAATGTCTTCTTTGGAAAGACCTGATTCATACAATAAGTTAGAGATGTAGTTCCAATGGTCATGCGTAGTATAATGTCCTTCTTCTCGAATTTCGGTATATACCTATAAAAAAAAACAAAATATAATTAAGTTAGGTTTACCTTAAATCTCAATGACAAATGCAAATGTGGCACTCTATTTTTTAAAGTGTAAATGTGGTGCCATATATTTTATTCATTTGGAACATAGCCAGAAGGGTTAAAAAAAAATGGGCAAAAAAATTGGATTTTTGAATAATTAGTTGGATGGATATAATAAATAGAACTAAAATGAACCCAAGATTAGGAGTGCAAGGAACCGAACCGAACCGACGAACCGAACCGAACCGAACCGGTTCGGTTCGGTTCAGTTCGTTTTTAGAGATTTGATATACATTTCTGCCCGAACCGAACCGAACCGGTTAATTTCGGTTCGGTTCTTCGGTTAACCGAAATTGAGATAAAAAGTAGAAATTAGGTTATGATTTGGATTTGCGTCTTCTTTATGCGGCCTTCCTCTCTCTTCGAATTCTTCTAAACCGCCGCAGATCATCTCTTCAATCTCTTTCAGGCTTCCGAAGCTCTCCACGCGATCTGGGTAAGTTCCTCTTTCTCTCTACTACTTCTTCTCCACTTGATCTGGGTTGTTGTCCAGAGGCGTTTTGATGAAAATGGCGATGGGTTTTGGAAGGGATTGTGAAGACAGAGGATGGGTTTGGCGACCTCGTCAATCTTCTGATCTCATCATCATTCTTCCATTTCTTCCTTATGGCTCTTCTTTTCTTCTCTCCAACGACGACAACAACAAATCTCTTCTCTATCCCAATTCCCTCTTCTTTTCCCTCAATATATAATCTCCCCTCGCTGCCTACTTCCTTTTCCTGCCCCTCTCATTACTCACCTTCTTGCATTTCTCTCATCTTTCCTGTTCATTTTCAGTTGGGTCTTCCTTAACATTTTTTGGGTTTTCTTTTGTTTTGCAGGTCGGACATTGAAATCTGGTATTGGGATATGAGGGCTTGATTCATCTCTTTGATGTGTAACTTGTTTCAATTATAAAATTCCGAAACACGCCATCATGTCCGGACCGGTATTTCCCAAGCCTGGTATGCTTTCATTCATTATGAATCTTTCCCTGTGTAGATCTGGGAAGGAACTAATCGAATCAGAATTTGGGTTGGTAAAGCTTGTAGCATTTAAATAATTTCCATTCTTTTATTTTATTCACCTAAACTTTGACAACTTGGTTTGAGACTGTTTGTAGCATTTAAATATGATAGCTAAAATGATATAGATCTCCCATTCTTTTTTAAGACATATGTAGCATTTAAATATGATAGCTAAAATGATATAGATCTCCCATTCTTTTATTCACCTAAACTTTGACAACTTGGTTTGAGACTCTTTTGAGAGTTAATTTAACAATGAAGCATTCACAGAGATTTGCATAACATAACTGACTTATCTTTGTAATTGGCCTTCTGCATTAGATCAGAAAAAAGAATCCTTGTTTCCAATAGCCATAAGAGAGATCGGGTTGGAAATGTAATTGAGAACTGATACGAGAAAGTAGCTCTGATTAGACATACAGAACAGACAGAAATCATCCACACTTTGATTAACATTTCCATAATCAATGTTAATCATTTCAGAAATATGCAAGAGAGAGACAGGCAGCCATTTTGATCTTTTCCCCACCCAAAGTAATGAACACAATTGATGCAGACTGGATTTGCATAACATACTCATATCTCTAATTTCACTAAAAAGTTTTAGATTATGACAAATTGAATTATGTTGTGCAATTCACGAGAGCTATCTTGTTTTAGATTTGCATAACATACTCATTTTTAATTCAAACACTTTAAGGTATATATTCACCAATTCTTTCTTTCTTTTTCATTCACTAAACTCACATCTCTTTTCTTATCCAATTTGTTGGTCTTTCCTTTCTGATGTTGTTTAGACTTTAGATTATGACAAATTGAATTATGTTGTGCAAGTTCATTATGGAATGAAGAAGTTTTGAATTTTACATAGAGATTGTGACATCACAGATTATAGAGATGATGGAATAGACATAGAGGTAAAAATCTTTACTTTCTTTGAAATGATTCGAGCGTCTGACTTCTTGGTCGATAACATATATCTTAAAGATTTGAGTTATTCCTACCCACTGATGTTTTACTTTCATTATGAAATGGAGTGTTGAATGAATATTATAGTGGAATTGATAAGATTGAACTCAAAGAAGCAAGAAAGTATTGGTTCATTTGTAATGTGGCTCGTCATTGCTTGGGTGGAATGAGGTTTGGAAATGAGGTCAACGAAGCTAATCTAGCATTCATCTCCCACTTAATCCGGTTCAATCTCCTCCCCCATCCCCAACCATGCTTTTAATGGAAACTTGTTTCTAATGTGGAGCTATTTGGTTTGCATTCTAGTAGCATTTCATATTCTATTTAGTTGAGACGAACACATTCATTTTCTCATTTATGAAGAGTAGTATAGCATTACAATGGTGATGTTTGGAGATTCGAACTTTTGACTTATAAAGAATGTTACTGATGTTTTAATAGTTGAGCTTTGTTCAATCATTTTTTCGTTTATGAACAAGTAGTATTACAATAGTGATGTTTGTAGATTCGAAACTTTTGACTTATAAAAAATGCTACTTATGTTTTAATAGTTGATCTTGGTTTGTTATTTTTTATCATTGTCGTATGTGTTTTAAGATTATTTACTTTGCTAATGGTTCATTTTCTTATCTAGAACTCACAAGCGTACGAAAGGAGATGGAAGTTGCATTTGAAAATTTCTACTCTCATATCTATTTTATTTGTATATTTGTTTTATGCTAAAGTTCGACAAGTAATTATTCTTGTTTTTCTTTTTTAGATACTTGAAGTCTAGTGGGAAGTTGGAAGTTGAAGATTATGAATATTAAGACAACTCGTTGAAAAAAAAGTCAAGCTTGAATTAGAAGTCCAGCTCATTTATTCTTTTAATTTTTTAGAATCGTGATTGTAAATTGTATTAAGATTGTTTTATTTGTCGTGAGTTGTGAGTGTTTTACCGGGAAAGCTTTTTGTAATGGTTTGTTCTGAATTTTTTTTAGGGTGTTTAAGTTGAAAATATAAATGTGACTCAAATGACTTATTTAGAAAATATAAATGTATAACTTATACACCCCATATATGAGTGTTATCAAGATTATGTTTGGAAAAAGAAGTATAGGGCCCAGGTAAAAAAAAAAAAAAAAAAAAAAAAAAAAAAAAAAAAAAAACCGCTGATGGACCGAACCGAACCGAACCGGTTTAGGTAAAGTAAAAACCGGTTCGGTTCGGGTCGAGTTTTTCCCCTACAAAACCGACCTTGTTCGGTTCGGTTCGGTTTTAATAAAAACCGAACCAACCCGGCCCATTTACACCCCTACCCAAGATAACTAAACTATTTGTAAAAGAGTGATTATTAGTTTTAACTTTAGTCTTAATGATAGTGATATATAAAACTATCAATATAAAAGTAAATGAACATAATGGAGAAATAATATTAGCATGAAATAAATATTTAAACATCGAGAAAAAAAACGTTACCAGATAGTTTTATTTAATTGAAAATATTTTACACTAGATTCATTTATTTGTTATAGTTAGTTTCGAAAAATCTGGAGTAGTGCTTTCAACTAAAACTCTTTCTTAGTAAATCGTTTATGAAAGAAAACAACAATTAAGTATTTGATCAAGAGTAATACCAAGTATTTTTAAAAATATTTTTAATTTAGTAATAAAACACAATATAAATGTTTTGCAAACTAATGAATAAAAGAATAGTTGAACTGACATAATGTACGACTTAATGACTAGGTCACCACTTTTATTCATTTTCCTTTCATGTTGTCAAAGAATAAAAAATTTAAAAACTATTTTAATTAGGTAAGAGTAGTTTTTATTATTGAAAATCAAGTCATATCAAACTCACCTTAATTAATTATATAACATTACAAATATAAGTTTAAGTCTTTGAATTCTTTCCTTATATATTTCTAAATTCAAAAGCTTAAAAATAAATTAGTAATATAAGTCTAAAAATGGAACTTCATTGAAATTATTTATTTTTTTGAAAACATTTTATTGAACCTCGTTATTTCGATTTTGGAAGCTTAGAAACAATCAAATGAAAAATAAATAAACTGTAGGCATGAAAAATTGGGACTTAGATCCAACCAATTGTTATTAAAAAGAACATAAAATAAATAAAAGAATAAATAAAAATTGTAGTTTAAACTTCATGAACATATAGGTAAGAAACAAAATTGCTGACCGTATTGTCTGAAAATGTATGATTCCATGGATTTGACCAAGCTGCCATCCAATCACAAACTTCACCATTGTGATTTAGCCCACGGTATACAACAGCGCCAGCAGAGCCAGTGGCAGTTCCAGAAGTTTTAACATGAAGAAAACAACCCCATTGACCATTCGCAATCTCGATTGGATAAGGAGCTTGTCCAATATGACCATGCCAACTATGTTCGACAACATATTTTATGGTATCACCAGTGGCATTGTAAATTACGCAGAGGGTAGAGACTCCAGTGCCCCATTGTTCTTTTAATTCTTTCACATATTGTCGTGCATTCGTGTCTTTATTATCCGCATTCTTCATACTAATGGCAACATGTGCTCTATCTTGACGTGTTATTGTCTTATTTTCATACTCAGGCATGCCTTTTAAAGTTTCGTTTGTGATCGGATTTCCAAACACATTAGACGCCATCTTAAAATATATCTGAAATATAAAAATTCCAAAGAAATTAAGCTCTAAAAACAATTAAGGGCATGTCTTTGTGATGTTCCTCTCCCAATTTTGCATATATTTAGAAAAAGAAACAAAAACGTATTTGGTTGAAAGTTGTTGTATCTAAAATTACTAATTGAAAGAATAAAAGATTATTTTGGAAGTTTTGTCTTCTTTTTATTCATTTGTTGTGTGGTGTGCCCATATTTTAAAATAAGAAAAAGAAAAAAATTGAAAGTTCGTTTACCTTCAAAAAAAAATAATAAAAGTAGAAACTTAATTAACATTTCAGAAAACAAGAATCATATATCAAAAGTTTAAGATTGCTTACAAGAGTTGGTGAATAAGAAACATACATTATCACATACGAAATAGAAATATTAATCCAACTCTATTTCTATGAAAAAAAGTAGAGCGTTTCAATCTTACTCTGACAGGTGACCAATCTGCAAATCTTTGTTGTGTTTTGTTCCCTACAATTTCTACCTATTTATAAAGTGCGAAAAATAATTAAAAAACACATAAGAACAATGATTTCTTTTTTTAAAAACAGTAGAATCTTCACTGCTCATGTTGAAGAAAAACATTAATGTAAAAAA
Organism: Herpetospermum pedunculosum; assembly: GCA_028017165.1. Classification (NCBI taxonomy): domain Eukaryota; kingdom Viridiplantae; phylum Streptophyta; class Magnoliopsida; order Cucurbitales; family Cucurbitaceae; genus Herpetospermum; species Herpetospermum pedunculosum. The sequence continues at coordinate 18,981,861 of CM051527.1, read as the reverse complement.
TGATGTGGACGGATAGACACAAGATTAAGACCAAGAATTTAAATATGACAATGTCCATGGAAATATCGATAAAATAGAATAAATGAAAAAATTATATATTTTTTAAATTTTCGTTAGTTTTTTGTGATATAATAAAAATGTCGATGTTGAACCCATGAAAATATGAAAATTGACTATGAAACTATCTGCATGTCCACGAATATTTTTAGAATGACTTTGTAGGGATTTTAAAAATATTTTTTTAATCTTAAAAATATTGTTTAAGAACTAAAATAGTAATTTCAACACCCTTAATTGGGCTTTGTTTGATTTACGAATTTGGTGATATGTTAATACTACTAGAGTTTTATCTCTTTGTGACATTATATTTATGGTTTGTTCTTATTTGAAAGATGGTTGGGATGATTAGAAATGAATTGCCAATTTTAATTACGGTAAAAATTCTTGCAAAAAAATTTACAAAATTAGACTAACCTATTTTACTCAATTTTTTTTTGCCTAAATAATTAATAATTCAATTTGTAGTCTTATAATTAAGATACACTATTTAAATTTAAGAACTAAATAAATAAAATTTATAAATGTTAATGTCACCTTAAAAAAATAATTAAGTTATATGTTTTCAATTTTGTCAGAAATAAAATATTTTACATTCGATTTCTTTATTCATTAATACGAGTATTTGAAAGTATATACATTTTTCAAAAAAAAAATAGAGGTATATAAAAATATTTTATTTATTTTAATTAGACAAAAATAATTTTTATTATTCGAAATCATGTCATGTGATTTCAAAATATTCTCAATTATAAAAGTTTAAAAACTTAAATCTAAATAGATAATGTCGAATAATTTTGTCATATATTTCCAAAATAAAATAGATAACTTCAAAGTCATATCATATCAATTTGTAAATCTTTTCTCCAAAATAATTTCAAGCACCATTAAAATTAACCAAAATATTTTACTAGAACTATTAAGATTTTCAATAATGAGAAGAAAAAAAAACTTAATTGAAAATAATTCTTACAATCTCTTCAACTTGCATTAGATAATTGCGATAATAATAATAAAAAAAGATATTTTTCATAATTGATTGCTACAAGAATTAAGTAACCTACCGATGAAATGAGTTCTATAATGTTATAATAATATAACATATTAGAAATATCTGAAATAAATATACATGTTTTTTATTATATAAATATAAGAAATAAATAAACAATATAATGTAAAAAATATATTGGTAGGATATAAATAATTTAAATTTTTTAAAATTAATTAAGTTGGCACATTGTTCTTTTGTGGAAGGTTAAAAGATTTCTTTTTCAACCAAAGTGAGTTGGGCAACTTTGGACAACTTTTAATAAAACTTAATTAAGCAGCATTTTTCTAACCCAAATATTTTTTAACTAGGTTATAAAATACAATATAAAAATTTTACAAAGTATTTGATTAGGTAAATGTATTTTTTATTATTAAAAGTCATGTTATGTCAAAATCATCTTAATTTTTTTTTTAAAGATAAATCAATCTAAAATGGATAACTTAGAATTTTTTTCTAATATTTGTCCAACTAGATAATTTTGAATTTCAAAGTTATATAATTCCATAGTGTATTTATTTTTGTATGACATGAAATGTCTTCAACTTTTTTAAAAAATGTTATTATTATTTTTTTTTTTTACTATGCGATAATTAAAAAAGTCAACTTTCTTCATATTCTTTTGTCTTGTATTGAAAAAAAAAAAAAAAAAAAAAAAAAAAAAAAAAAAAAAAAAACTTTTGTTCTCTTATACTCTAGATTAAAATAAAAGTAAAATTAATGTAAAAAAAAAAACAATATATGTAGAGTTTTATATTCCCTCACACTCTTTTCACGTTTTTTTAGGTAAGATTCTTCATAATAGATAAAAACAATTGTACTAATTTTTCATGTCTTAAGAAGTTAACAATGTAAAAAATCTCACATAATCAAATAAAATGTTAGTATTCTCACAATTTAAAATATTAATCTATCTAATAAGTATTATAAACTAACAAATCTTTTCTAATACTTAATTAGAAATTGCATAAGAATACTAATATTCACTCAAAGATTGGTAGGATTTGTTACATAAATAACCATCAGGCCCAGAATAATGATAAATATAATAAAATATAAAATACTTTCCACATATGAGAAAAAATCAATGATAGTCACTAATAGAATTCTATTATCACATAAAGTCATTGATAAAATGTTTATCACTTATAGACTAATATCAGTGATATCCATTGATAAAATTCTATAAAAAATAAAAGTGTATCAATAACTATCCCGAATAGTCATTGATCTGCTATTAGTGACGATCACGGATAAAAATTGTCATATTTACAAATATTTTCAAAAAATGTTATATCTCCTAAATACAAACTCTAGCTTCACACCAAGTGCAATTTTCCAAATTTGTATGCTGGGAATTATTATCAAATAACCACCTAGTGCACGGGCTCAATGCATTGTCTCGCTTGACTTAGATTGAAGTTTTATCCTGCACTTGTGTGCAACAATTTAAATGTTTTATTATTGCACAATTTTTTTAGTTCGAGTTCCACACTTGTCAATTTGTTGTTTGCGAACATCAACATAGATCAACTGACATAAGTGTGATCTAATGACAAAGAGGTCAGTAATTTGACCCTCATCCCGTAATAATTAAATACCTTTGTAAAAAAAAATATAATTCTTAAATATTTTATGTACCATTCTCGATATTCATGTCATTTTTAATTCAATAGTGTGTGCCTGCGTGCGTGTGCGCGTGCGATAATTACTAAAATACTAGCTTTCTCCAAGCCCCAACCTGACTTAGGCATCGAGCAATATAGCTAGTACATCAATATTTATTTCTTGCATATGATCTCATCCGCATAATATCAAATTTACCGTTGATATCACGTGAAGGTCAGGTGCATCAAGCATGTTCAGATCCATTTATCAACAATTGACACCATCTGTGCAGGCGAGAGGTTGTGTGCATAAGATCTAACACCGAAAGAAAATAGAGATGGTAAGAGTTTTACCAAAAGGATTGATCATATGGCAAGGATCGCTCTTCTCCCACCATAGACACACAAAATCAGGGGAGATTTTTTGTTCCCCTCGCTTCTGTTAATTAATTGCTTAGTTAGGTGTATCTGATACATTGGGGACAACGTGTCGTTTAAGGTTGGAGGTTGATGTTTGTTGAACTTCTTTGGTTTTTGAGCATTGTGTAGATTTATGAGCTTGTTATGGATGAGACTCTTAATGTGTGTTATTTGATCAGAACCATATATGATTTCCATTTGATTATTCTTATTTTCAACTGTGAAAATGATGAGAATGTATGCCTTTTTTAGCAATTTTTTCTTAAAAAAAAATTCTTGACTCCCTCATACTTATCGAGCACATAGTCCCCTTATCTTTAGTTTTGTAGGCTTATAACTACCTTAATTGGCTTGGATGCTTGTTGTCTCCCAGAAAAAACACCATTAAGGATACTTGATACAATAGTGTTTGTGATGTTCATTTGAGGAAAGATAACATACCTATTTGTCTAAAAAAAAAGATGAGAAAAAAGAAATAGAATAAAATCTCCATGGATACTTCTCCTTTTTAAGTTGCATGTGCAACTAGGGGCGGTCATGACACCCTTGTTTGTCACTGCATGAAAGCGTGGCTAAAGAAGTGAGTATTAGTCTTTAGGTTGTGAAGCTTGCTCGTAGTCAGATATGTTGTGCAAGTAAGCTGGAGCAAAGGAAAATTTGACATCAAAGATTCTCTTGGAAAAGGATAAAGAAAAAAAAAATTGTTGAGAAAATAAAAGTTAGGAGAGTACAAAGTTCCACGAAAATCATAGGCCCTTGTGATTTATAGCTCTCTCTAGTGTTAAAGCTATAGACTATTCTTATTGCAGTAGGGGGAAAACGATCTTTAGGGTTTCATAATACTTTTCCGTACTTATAAGGATTATGGTAGGTTGGAGTGCACACACACGTAAGAGATGATGAGTTTAGTTTTTGAATTTCTCGATGAGGAAATGCATTTGATTATTTTCTTATTTTGCAAATTCCTTGTTTTCTACAACATTTAGGTTCGATTCGTTAACATGCAATTGCAATCTCTTGGTATTGTTCAAAAGTTTGTCATGCTCGAGGACTAGCAAGATTTAAGTTTAGGGGTATTTGATAGCAGTCTTAAAGTGTTATCTTATCGTTCCTAAGTCCTGCTAATTATCGTGTTCACATATGCTTTATGTTAATTTTATTAGTGGAGAACGGTTTAATGAAAAAAGAACTTCATGGCTGTTGGGATTTATATCCTAAAGCTTCCTAATTATTTAATAATTATTTGATAATTATTTTATTATTATTAGTTGCAATTTTTAATATTCATTATATATAAAAATTCAAGGTTATTAGTGTAATCTTGAACAATATGTAGTTGACATACGGGAGGATCATGTTCAAAGCATAACCTAAATAGTCTATCGTGTATGGATAAGGTTGGGTGCCTTGTCCTGGTAATACTATTCATACAACCCACTTTGTAATTGTTGCAAATGATTTGATCCAAATCATTCATATAGAGAAATGCATGTGAGTGGGGTATTCTATATAATGAGTTTGTATCAGACTAGAGCACGAAATATATAATCTCTCTTTATAAATCCGTTATTTTAGAAGATTAATATTTCACAGGATGATCATATGTGACTCGATCTTAAAACTCCTTCCTCTAAGGGTTTGTTCTTTGATCTGTATGGGTGAGCATGACCTTTATTGCCGATTCAATAAGCCTACCATTTTGGGGACTTGACCAAATAGGGAGATGGGAACATAAGTTTCACAAGATGAAATTCACTTAATCTCATATAGGATAAGTAGATGAGTAGTACTCTAAAGTGCTGATTTCGGGACTACAACAATATGGCCCCAACCTCTCACTGGCCCGAAAGGGACTTGGTTTATGGTTGGATCATAAATAGGTTGTTCGTTAGAGAATCAGTGGTACTTAAGGTGTAAGATGTAATTACAAGGGTAAAACAAACTTTTAACCTAGCTGTAAATACGAACAACTCGTGAAGGCTCGACTTGCATGTAATGGTTATATCCATGGACACAACTTGTCCTACAGTCCATAACAGTGCAACTCTAGGCCTATAGTGGAGTAACCTAGAGTTAATCAAAGAAAGTTAATTAATTAAAGAGTTTAATTAATTAATTTTGTATCAAGCTTATATATATGTAGGTGGTGAGAGTCACACACGATGGTGTGCTCCAAATTTCAAGTTGCGGAGACTTGCCAAAAATAACTTTGTAAACTAATTACACTAATCTAACTAGTAGACAGTGGTAACCAGGTCGATCCACAGGGAGCAGACAATGAGAATCATAGTTGAATTGAATTGGGCTTGTTTAATTATGGTGACAAAACAGTGAGAGTTTTTATCATGCAAATTGGAGAAATAAAGATAACGGAGAAATAAAACACAATAATACGAACGTGTTGGATTTGGGGGATCTTCAGGATTTGTGAAATTATGTAAGTGCTATCATTGAACTCATACAAACTTTATCAGAATCAATCGATACGCATAAATAATTACCCCGAAACCCCCGCGATAATTGACTTAGAGAAAATTAGCCAGAGGTGTCAATTCCAACTAAACATGTAATTAACTCATCTAAGGGTGTTAATCCTATACTTCATTAAAAAAAAGTAAATCATGCAATTAACTCCTTTAAGGGTGTCAATCCTAGACTTTGCTAAAAGCAATGACGGGTGGATTGTGACGAGTTACTCCTAAGACTAATTCGATTTATCTTCTTCAACGTGGTTGGCTAACACTAACTAAGGCAGCATACTTATGTACTACCTACGGGCTCGCACAACCTTTGTTACTTAAGGCGAATAGGATGCATCCGTACTCTAATTAACTAACAAAAATGCAAAATATTCAAGGTTGTTGTTGCGTGCTTAATGTGTAAATAAAGATGCGATGCGAGAGCACTCAGAACATGCAAGCATACATGGTCTTGTAGCAAGTAATAAGTATTTTTCATTCGATTTCCCACAGAGATTTATTCTTAGTTACTAACGAAGTGAGATGCTAAATTAGAAAGGGTGACTTAAATGGGGTAGAATTGAGGATGATGTGCCAAACTAATGAAGAATGTACGAGATATGCAAATATAAACAAAAGCAAGTAAAGAGATCAACTTGAATGTAGAAGAAAAAGAATTGCGGAGAAAGCAATTTCCTAGCAATAAAATCGCAAAAGTAGAAGACTGGAAAAATGGCTAAGGCAAAAACAGAATAATAGAATTGCGCAGACAGCAATTATCTAGCAATTAAGGTAACGACGGATTGAGGGTGAGATAAGGAAACAAGGTCAACTAAAGACTCCTCTATAGATTTTTTCATACGATTATTCAGCAGTAGCTCAACTTATCATGCATCAATTTAACTCAGTCTCATGCATCTCTCGATTACATGCATTAGATCCTTTAGTTCACTCATATCCAAGTAAGACTTAAGCATCTATTTATATAGGCAAGTTAATGAACCGTGCTAGGAAAACGTCTATTCCTAGGTCGTTTTCTGGCTACCATGAAAGGCTAGCATGAATGGACGACTCTGAACTCTTACTCCTTCCGGAGGTTAGGAGTTCTTTAGACAAAATGGATGGCCGGTCGAAATTGCCCGTGGGATGAAGTACACATACATTCAATGCATTCGAAGCTATCCTACATGCTGAATTCACGTATTTCTACCTATAGATTCATCATTAACAGACCCTTATGTGATTAGTTACTCATGGTTGATGGTGGATTGGAGAGAGTACATTGATTAGGCATGATTTAAAGCAAAATGACAGTAAAGGAAAAACAGAAAGCGAGATGGAGATTAGCGAATACTTAAACGATTCCTCTATTAAATAAGATTCAAAGCTTAATGTGCGAAAGACTGTAAAACAGTAAAGAACTTAAACAGATGAAGACGAAATGAAACAAAGCAAACAAATGGAAGAACAAAGGACAGAAAGCAGTAGAAAACAGAAGACAGAAAGTAATAAACGTGTGCACGGATCCTCGTCGCAAGCGCCTCGGATGAGGACTAAGATTAGCCGATCTTGGGGATCAATTCGATCAGAAGAGAAGAAGGATCTTCTCTTCTTCCTCTCGAGTTATGAACGCCAAGGACTGATTTCTTCGTTCCAACAACCGGGAGAAGGAAATGGGACTTCAGATTGCGTTGAGACGGGGAGCTCTACACTTCTCAGCTTGTTGTTCTCCTTCCCCCTTCACCTCCTTTTATAGTTTTTTGCAGGTACCTTCAGTCATGGAGAACCATCCATTCTGAACGATGAACCTCCACGTGGCAGCAAGGGAGAGCTTAGGCGGCTGAAAGATCGCAACAAAACGACGGACGGTTGGGAAAAAACTTAACATCCGCAGCTTGGCATTGCGGATTCCTCGTCGTGACCGCAATGTTCATTGCAGAGACAGCAATGTTTCAGCAATTCTCCTGCAATGCAAATTTCACTCTTTTAACTTCGTTTTTTATTCTTTTTTTGTTCCTTTTACAAATAAGTCCTAATTTAGCTTCATTCCTTGAATTCTCATATTTAAGCACGTATTAAACTAAATTCTAACAAAAACGCTTAAAAGATTACACCATTCTATGGTAAATAAGTCCCTAATTTATGTACTTTTGGAGTGGTAACAGTTGTCAAGCTATCATGCAAGCATGTTCGTAATATAGGCATAAAAGAAGAAGAATATCAACAACATTCAGATTAAGGCAGAAATTTAAAGCACAATCTGTTGGGTTTTATGTCCTAAAACCCGTGGTTTGTAAATTGAATGTATATTCTATTTTGCAATAAAGTTGTTATTGAGATTTATTTAGTAAAATTGTTATTGAATAAAGTGAATTGTGTTTACTTTTAACCAAACTCCAATAAACAAAGAACCCATGGCTATAGATTGTATACTTCAACTTCTTGTGTGACATGATTGTGGATCAAGTTCAATTAATAGCCAGAACGGTCTATAGTATAGGGATAAGGCTGGGTACCTTATCCTGGGGACACTATTGGACGCGGCACGCTTTGCATAGTTCAAACGATGTGATCCAAAATCGTTCATGTGGAGACATGCGAGTGGTGGCGTCCTATGTAATGAGTTTGCAAGAGACTGAACTGCGAAACAAGTCGTTATTTCTTTATAACTCTGCTTACTGTAAAGACCGACTTTTTCATATGATGACCTAGGTAACTAGATCTCAATCCTGAGCACGCTATAAACTCCTGTTTATTCGGGCTTATGCTTTGACTTGTATGGGTGAGAGTGGCCCGAGATCGTCGACTCAATAAGCCTACCATCTTGAGGATAAGACCGGGTAGGTAGTTCGGAACATAGTCCTGCGAGATGGAATTCTCTTCTACCCACCTCGAGGGATTAGTAGACAGGTTGTTCCCTTAAGTGCTGACTCCGAGTCTTGAACTAGGGATCCCACCCTCTCATTGGTCCGAGAGGGACTTGGTATAGTGATGAGATCACGTACCAATTGGTTTGGTGGTTGGACCACAAACCAAGAGTTCATTAGAGAACCAGTGAGACTTAAGAAACAAGATGTAATTACGGGAGTAAAACAGTTATTTTGACCTAGCTGTAATTACGAACAATCTGTGAAGGATCGACCTACTGGTGATGGTTATATCAAGAGGACAAAAATATATCTACGGTGAGGAGAGTGCAACCTTTGGACTGTAGTGGAGTCTCTGGGGGTTAACGAATGTTGGATAGTTTGGCTAAAGAGTTTGGCCGGTTAATTATCGTTGGAGCTCATGATCTGTAGGTTCTTTAGGTTCTCCTGGCTAGCTCGAATTAAGCCGTGTAACAATATGAGAGAAAAAGAATTTGAACTAATTCAAATTCGTTTTTCGAAGAATGATGGACATATTTAAATATGATTTAAATATGGGATCGGTCTAAAACATGAATAGGGATTCATGTGTGATGATTCAGTTTAAGAAACCGGGATTAGTCTTATTATTTATTTAATATTTAATATTGAATTAAATAATAATATTAATTAATTAAAAAAGTTTAATTAATTTAAATTTATTTTGTTTATTAAAACTAATTATGAATTAATTTTAAAATGACAAAATATTACAAGTGAGATTATCCAAGTTGAATGGATTTATCCAAGTTGGGTGGGTTTATCCAAGTTGTGAAGTGGATTGTGAATCATCAACCACATGCATAAACTCACAAGAACACTTGGTTGAAGACTAATCCATCCAATTTGAGGTGTCATGCTAAGCAAAAGCTTTGTTGCATGTGGATGGCCTATAAATTGGATGAAATTCAAATGTTTTGAGGTTGATGAATTTTCAAAGAGTTTGAATATTTGGATGAGGGTTGAGGAAGAGTTCAGGTTACTTGAGAAATTAGAAATCTAAGTGTTAGATATTTCTCACAAAACTCTCATCACTTTCACCTTCCCATCCTCTTCTTCCAAAGTTTTTATATTGTAAAGGAGTCCCACCACTTCGTTGCTCGGCCCGAGGATAGCGGGACTACCGGAGGTGGTACTCATAGAGTTCGAGAGAAGTTTCGAAGGGTTCGTGAGGAGATTCGAGCATTGGAATAGAAGAATTTTGAACTACAAGAGGTTTGTATTCTAATTATTTTAATTTCCAAGTTTTTAGCATGTTTCTATTTTAGCTAAATTGATGATATTAGAGTGCCAATTGATCTGACTCGCTTCCGTTGAGCTACATGCGTTTCATCACAATCCTCAAGCAATTACTAAACCCATAAAATCCTTACATTCAATCCCCAAATCCTACACTAACCTTAGCCTTCCATAGAGTTTGGACTAATCCAAGCTCCCATGGAGGCCTTCGAGTTCATACAAGGGGTAGAAGGTGAAGAAGAAGCTCCAAACCGAGCTCCAATGGCGGAATAAATCAGAAAATCGAAGAAGGAATAACCTATAATCGGAGAAGATGGCTTTAAATATTCGTCGTAGCGTCGTTGGAGAAGATGGCTTTAAATAGTTGCCGTAGCGTGGAGACGCTACGGACGGAAATCCTGCGCGCCTTCAGGGAGCGTCGAGACGCCGAGCAGCGTCGAGACGCTTGCTCTCGGGTTTTGACAATTTATTTTGTCTTTTCCTCTCCCGATGCCCTTAGACAAAATCTTCACTTAGATGATCTTCCTCTCCCGATGCGATCTCGAGACCTTAAGACCACCTTCTTAGCCCCGAATAACGTGTTTTTGACTATGTGACCTCTTCACCGATAAACACCTATAACAAAGGCAAATTAACACTAATTAAGCACATTTTTAGCTGAATAGAGGGAGTTAATCATAGCTCTAAATTGGAGCTATCAAGCACCCCCAACCTAAATCTTGCTAGTCCTCGAGCAAGGTAAACTTCAAATTATCTCCAAGGACTAAAATTGCATGCAACTAATTCTAATCTCGATGCTTTAAAAATCAAGGCATTTGCAGCAACAAGAAAGCAATCGAATGCTTGCACTAATAAAAAATAATTCAAAAATTTACTATTACTCACCTACGTGCGTGTGTGATTAGCCAAAGTACCCTAGCCTAAGTAGACTCGAAAAAACCACATGCAACACGACATCTTGTTTTCCCTACTTCTAGCAATAAAAAGCAGTGTATAACTTTCCCACATTAGAGAGAGTAACAAATCAAGAGACCTAAATTTTTTTTTTTTTTTTTTTTCTGAGTACTTTGTACTCTTTATTTGATTCTTTGAACCATATATTTTTTTTTTCTTTTTGCTTCTCCAAGAGAGCCTAACATTTCATGCTTGACTTAGCTTCACATTTTTAAGGACTAAAGCTCAATTCTCAATGCACATTTAAGAAGGAGGAGCATCTTAGGAGGTTTTATTAACATGCTTTGCTTTTTTTATTTAGGCTAATAACTTTGTTATAACTCGATTAACCTATTACAAACTCTCATGCTTGAAGCTTCCCTAGGGGTGCCTTTCGGGATGACAACAAGGATTCATGCAACAAAAGGTAAATCTAAGCCTATAGAGACCAGAACAGGTTGCTAACTGCTCGATAGATGCAAGGGAGCAACAATTTTTTTTAGATTTTTTAAATTTTTTTTTAAAATGAAGCTCAATTAGTGCAAACGATCTCATGCTCAACTAGATATGCAACTTCGAAGATTTTAAAAGCATTTCATAGATCGTCATCATTAGATAACATGAAACCACAGACCAAAGCATCTCAAATTTAAAATTTACACGTGCTCGACAACTGCACATAAAGTCCACAGACACTCCACCCCCAACCTCAGAAGAATGCATTGTCCTCAATGTATCAACCATCAGTTAAAACAATAAACGCGCAAAATAAAAGGAACACGAAGACTTCCCTGATGTTTGCAATGTTAGCGGGAGATGAGGCGCGATCTTCTTCCAATCAAAGGTAACCAAGTTAAGCACTTCTCTTATTCTTCTAAAAAGCAAACAAACTAACTTAAACAACTAAACTAATAAAGCGATAAACTAAAAATAACTGAAAACAGTTCAACACTCGGGTGCCTCCGAGAAGCGCATAATTTTTAAAGTAGATTGCTCGACTATATTCTCGCGGTCCAATCAACCATTGTCCATCAATGCGGGAGATTCACCAATCATTCTCCCGTCCTTCTTGGACCTACAATAATTCAAACAAAAAATTTCTTCTTGTTCCTCATGCACAAACACATTATCATCAGACAGAAAACATACAGCACCAACATCATTCACATTCATTTTCAGATCATCATTTTTCACGACCCAAGCAGATTTCGAATCATATATAGAAAATTCATTCACAGTCTCGTCAAATTCCACAGATATGAAACCCCTATAGACATCAATTTTTACCCTAGTGGTCTTAAAAAAGGGACGTCCTAACAATATGGAAGAAGAAACATTCGAAGATTTTTCATTCATGTCGAGTATATAGAAATCTGCGGGAAATAACATATCATTAACCCTCACGAGAATGTCCTCGGCTTTCCCTATTGGATGGATGCAAGTTCCATCAGCTAATTGCACGACAACATTAGTCTTATGCATTTCATTTAATTTAAGTTCTTGGAACAGGGCATAAGACATAACATTGATGGATGCACCTAGATCTAACATGACATTTTTCATAATTTTGTTCCCTATCATGCAAGGAAGAGTAAAAATACCTGGATCCTCACATTTGATCGGCAACGAACTTGGGAATATCGCCGAAACATTTTCCTTTCTCTTTTCATCAGTCATTTTTTACTTTATCTTAACAGTACACTAGCTCTTCAGGAATTTTGCATATTTGGGAATTTGCTTCACGACCTCTAGAAGCGGGATATTCATAATAACCTTCTGAAAAGTCTTCAGGACTTCCTTGTCTTCATTCACTTCCTTAGGCTTCGCAAGCCTATTGGGGAAGGGTGCTAAGGGAATATCAGCTGGTACTAGCAACGATACCTCTTTATTCAACTCTTTTATATTTTCAGATTCAACATTCACAAGAAAGGTCGGGAAGGATGCAACAGGTTTTCCATTCTTTTCTTCCTTCATCACACCACCATTAGTGGGAATCGACTTCCCGCTCCTCAAGATGATCGCACTCACATTTTCACATGAGTTTATGGTCATTTGGGAAGAAAGCTTCCCAAAACTCTTGCTTTCCAGTTTGCTTATTCACATGACCATCTGTGTCAGTTGCTTGTTTAAGTCTTGCAACTTAGCTTTGTAACTATTGAGGTCCTCGCGAGCTTCCTTTTGAAACTGGTCGGTCATATTTACAATGGTCCTCGCCATCTCTTCCTTCGAGTTTCCTGAAGTAGATGACTAAGCATGAAACGTGTTGGGAGATCTCTCATAAGATTGATTGGGGTACCTTTGTTGTCCTAACCAGTTTCCGTAGCTCAAATTTGGGTGATCCCTCCATCCGGGATTATAAGTATTCGAATATGGGTCATACTTCCTTGGGTTCTAAGCATAACCAACGATGGCATTGACCTCTTCAGAATCTCGAATACTTCCTCCAAAAAAATTCTTTAATAGACTGCTCATTTCAGCCACCTGGGCTTTTATGTCATTCACCTCGCTCGACTGATTAATTTGGTGCACTTGGCATATTCCTCCCCTAACTCCGAACTGCTAGGAATTGGCTGCCATATTTGCAATCAGTTGTTTGGCTTCCGCGGGAGTCTTGTCAATTAGCGCCCCACCGCTAGCTGCGTCGATCATCTGTCGATCGTGAGGTGTCATACCTTCGTAGAAGTACTAGATGAGGAGTTGATCGACGATTTGATGATGTGGAAAGCTTGCGCACAATCGACCAAACCTCTCTCACTACTCATGCAACGACTCACCGACATCTTGGGTGATGCCATAGATTCTCTTCCTTAGTGTCGTCGCGAGGGATGCAGGAAAGTACTTCTCTAGGAAGAGCCTCTTTATATCGTGTCAGATGGTAATGGAGCCTGACGGTAGATAATATAGCTAATTGTTGGCCTTGTCCTTCAACGTAATGGGAATGCCCTTAAGTTCAGTTGCTCCTGTGTTACACCCGGGGGCTTCATCCCCGCGCAAACGCAATGGAATTCCATTAAGTGCTTATTCGCATCGTCCCCTGCGTTACCATGAAAAGAAGGTAATTGGTAAATTAAACCAGACTTCAACTCAAAATTACCTGCCACTATCGGGTATGTAATGCAAATGGGTTGTTGGTTCAGATCGGGTGCTGCCAGCTGTTTCAGTGTTCGCGGCGCTTCCTCCTGCGCCATCTCTTCCACAACAAAAGGATCGAGTCCTTCTTCTTCGAGCAGTCTTCTTCCTTCACGTCCTTCTCTCTTTAATCTCTGTTCTTCTCTGTCGATCTCCAGTATAAACTGCAAACCACTAACCTCAGAAGAACAGGTCATACAACACCTGAAAACTAAAAGTAAATAGAATGAAATCAATTTTTTTTAAGACAATCAAACAAACAAAATCCAAACCAAACGGATTTTCATTAAGTTGCTCCCTGATAGCTCCAAAATAGAGCTATATTTATGTCCATAATATTGGCTAGAACCATGCTAAGTATTAATTAAAATGCATTTTTGTAGGTGATTTCATGGTCGAGAAGTCTAAAGACACGTTTCGGGGCTTAAAGCGGCGTTTTAGAGCTTAATGGACGCCTCGGGAGTGAAAGCGCTTGAAGAATTGAAGAGATGGCAAAAATTGCCTTGAAAAGATAATTTTTGGCCATCAAAACCCGAGAGCATGCATGCATGGGCGGCAGCGTCGAGACGCTGGCCGAGCGTCTCGACGCCGTCCCGATTGCCTACCGAGGACGAGCGCGCCCCAGCGTCGAGACGCCGCCTGAGGGTCTCGACGCCGCCCCGACACCATCCGAAGATTGACGCACCCCAGCGTCGAGCGCGCGCGCTCAACGCGCGCTCAACGCTGGCAGCGTCGAGACGCTGCCCGAGCGTCTCTACGCCAGCCCGACGATTTTCCAGATAGACGCTCCGGCGATTAAAGGCGTCAAAAAAACGGATTCGAAAACGCCAAATTTTGCCCATCTTTTCATTCCAACATAATCTATCTTCTTCTCCAAACTTTGCTCTCGGGTCTACACCTTTCTACCACCATTTTTGAGCTTCTTCTTCCTCTTCTTGTATGCTACTAAGCTCTTCCATGGGGGGTTTGATTTATTCATCCTCCATGGAAGGCTAAACTAAGGTTAGTGTTTGATTTCTAGTTTGGGATTGTAATCAATTTGGATTAAGGGGAGATTGGCCCCAATTTTGTGTATGAATTAGATTGACTTCCTTATGCATCTTCTTCCCTTTTCTTCATCTGAATGGCTTGTGTAACTGATTAGGAGTGACGCCCGAGTCCTTATGCATGCTTTACCGTTAGAGATTAGGACGTATAATTGCCTTAATCGCTAGGTAACACAAATCTGAATATGGGTATTTAGTTTGATCCCAAGTGATAGTTGAGGGTAGAAATTAGATAACCTTCATGTTAGATTTTGGGTAAAGAGGAAAAATCGATTTAGTCTCCGGGTTAATTCGTCGCAATGTTCCCGTCTCTGTCTGTTAATCATTTTAGGATTGATCACCTTATTTTGAGTAACTGTCAAGAACAATTAGAATTGCACTTTTCTAATTGTATCCTTGGGTCGTTTGAGTTAGGAATAACCAAACGAATTGCGTGCATTAAGCGTTGTGTCTATGTATTTAGTTATCGATGATCCGAACACAAATTGTGATCAATCGCATTCTTTGAAGTCAAACATGCCATTTAAATTTTGCACTGGTCATTTAATTTTCCGTTAGCTTGCACGTTAGGAGCTCCCTTCCCCCAAACCAAATTATCATTCTTTTATTGTGCATACTTTTTATACTTAGCCAATTAGACTTAGTTAAATTGAATTTCTCAATTCCCTGTGGATCGACCCCGTTACCACTTAGCTACAAATTGCTCGGTGTATTCGAGTTTATAAATTGTATTTTGGCAAGCCTCGACAGCTTTAATTTTGGAGTACATTCAAAAGAACTTAAACTGAATGACTTGCATGAATTCGGTGCTATTATGCAAATGGCTAATAAATCCTATGTGCACCCCTTGAAAAAGGTGGATGATGTTTTGGGCAGAGTAACTGACCCGTTCTTTCCTGCTGATCCTTATGCTTTTGGAATGCATGAAAATCTCTCTCATGTTTTTGCATCAATTTTATGGGATCAACCTTTTATGAAACCTGTAAAAATTAAAATTGATGTTGTATGTGCGCATAAGGCACGAGAGAAAGAATTATTCATGGATTTTCGCAGGAAAGTGGAAATTAGGAAGATGGATGGGGCATCTTCCAAGTTCGATTATGGATGAGTTGATGAGAGAATACAGTCGAGCAATCGACTCTAAAAATTTGCACTTCTCGGAGGCACCCGAACTTGGACTGTAATTCTGTTATTTATTTACTTTGCTTTTGTTTATATTAGCTTTTGAATTCGTTGTTTGTTTGTTTCTTTCCTTAGGAGAAAAGGTGGAATGGCCGACAATTCGAGAGAATATTGGAGGACGATGGTGCACATCTCCACCCGTCGGCTCCATAAGATTCAGGGGAGGTTTTCTGTTCCCTTAGGATTTTATTGTTTTGATTGTTGAATGCATCGGGGACAATGCATATCTTAAGGTGGGGGGTGGAGTTTGTTGATAGAGATTTGACTTCTTAGTAGTTGTCGAGCATATGTATACTCTGATGGTTAGATTAGAATCTGAATGCATGTTGTCCGATGAGGACGGTCTGTGATTTGTTTGTGAACACTCCGTATTTGTGTAATTCGAAAAATTTGACAATGTATGCACATTTTGAACCTATTTTAAAAAAATTTATGTTATTCCCCTACATTCACTGAGCACATAGCCCTCTTATTCTTTAGTTCTCTAGGTTTAGAATGATTTTATTTGGTCTGAAACCTTGTTGTCACCCCGAAAGGTACCATTAGGGAGGCTTGATGTGTTAGAAGTAGTAATGACTCATTTGTTGTATAGCGAAGCTATTGCCTAAAAAAAAAGTAGTATGCATGAAAAATAAAAACTTTAGAGTTGCTCCTCCTTCTTGTGTTGCCCGTGTAACCAGGGGCGATCGTGTAACCCACGGTTGTCACTGCATGAAAGGGGAACTAATAGAAGTGAGCAATAGTCCTTAAAAAAGTGAAGCTAAAGTTGGTTTGACGTGTTAGGCTCTCTTGGAGAAAAAAAAAAAAAAAAGTGGTTAAAAAAGAATAATGGGTACAAAGTACCCAAAGAAAAGAAAGAAAATATAGGCCTCTTGTTTTGTTGCTTTTTCTATCGCTGAAAGCCATTAGACTGTTCTTATCGCCGTAAGTAGGGGGAAACGAGTTATAGGGTTGTATAAGGTTGTTCCGGGCTTGCATGAGCTAGGTTGAGAGGCGCTAAACACACACACACATAAGGGAATAGGAGTTAAAATTTTGAAATGATTTCAAAATTTCCATGCATTTGATGGTTTTACAGTTATTCAAGTACCTTGTTTCACAAGCATTGAGATTAGAGTTTTCAGCATGAATTTGATTCTTTGGAGATAATTTAGAGTATACCTTGCTCGAGGACTAGCAAGATTTAGGTCAGGGGTATTTTGATAGCTCCAAAATAAAGCTATCTTTATGTCCCTAATATTGGCTAGAACCATGCTAAGTATTGATTAAAATGCCTTTTTGTAGGTGATTTCATGGTCGAGAGCTCGAGAAGTCTAAAGACACGTTTCGGGGCTTAAAGCGGCGTTTTAGAGCTGAATGGACGCCTCGGGAGTGAAAGCGCTTGAAGAATTGAAGAGATGGCAAAAATTACCTTGAAAAGACAATTTTTGGCCATCAAAACCCGAGAGCATGCATGCATGGGCGGCAGCGTCGAGACGCTGGCCGAGCGTCTCGACGCCGTCCCGATTGCCTACCGAGGAAGAGCGCGCCCCAGCGTCTCGACGCCGCCCAAGGGTCTCGACGCCGCCCCGACACCATCCGAATATTGACGCACCCCAGCGTCGAGCGCGCGCGCTCAACGCCCGCTCAACGCTGGCAGCGTCGAGACGCTGCCCGAGCGTCTCGACGCCAGCCCGACGATTTTCAAGATAGACGCGCGACAGCGTCGAGACGCTGCCCGCGCGCGCGGCCAACTTAGGGCACAGCGTCTCGACGCTCCGACGATTAAAGGCGTGAAAACGCCAAATTTCGCCCAACTTTTCATTCCAACATAATCTATCTTCTTCTCCAAACTTTGCTCTCGGGTCTACACTTTTCTACCACCATTTTTGAGCTTCTTCTTCCTCTTCTTGTATGCTACTAAGCTCTTCCATGGGGGGTTTGATTTATTCATCCTCCATAGAAGGCTAAACTAAGGTTAGTGTTTGATTTCTAGTTTGGGATTGTAATCAATTTGGATTAAGGGGAGATTTGCCCCAATTTTGTGTATGAATTAGATTGACTTCCTTATGCATCTTCTTCCCTGTTCTTCATCTGAATGGCTTGTGTAACTGATTAGGAGTGACGCCCGAGTTCTTATGCATGCTTTACCGTTAGAGATTATGACGTATAATTGCCTTAATCGCTAGGTAACACAAATCTGAATATGGGTATTTAGTTTGATCCCAAGTGACAGTTGGGGGTAGAAATTAGATAACCTTTATGTTAGATTTTGGGTAAAGAGGAAAAATCGATTTAGTCTCCGGGTTAATTCGTCGCTATGTTCCCGTCTCTGTCTGTTAATCATTTTAGGATTGATCACCTTATTTTGAGTAACTGTCAAGAACAATTAGAATTGCACTTTTCTAGTTGTATCCTTGGGTCGTTTGAGTTAGGAATAACCAAACGAATTGCGTGCATTAAGCGTTGTGTCTATGTATTTAGTTATCGATGATCCGAACACAAATTGTGATCAATCCCATTCTTTGAAGTCAAACATGCCATTTAAATTTTGCACTGGTCATTTAATTTTTCGTTACCTTGCACGTTAGGAGCTCCCTTCCCCCAAACCAAATTACCATTCTTTTATTGTGCATACTTTTTATACTTAGCCAATTAGACTTAGTTAAATTGAATTTCTCAATTCCCTGTGGATCGACCCCGTTACCACTTAGCTGCAAATTGCTCGGTGTATTCGGGTTTATAAATTGTATTTTGGCAAGCCTCGACAGCTTGAATTTTGGAGTACATTCAAAAGTATCTCTACCACTCCGCCGCCAACGACGCCAATTTTTGGTGAGAGTAACACACGATCGTGTGCTCCAAATTTTAAGTTTTCGAGACTTGCCAAAAATAAATTTGTACACCGATTACACTAATCTAAATAGTAGACCGTGGTAACCAGGTCGATCCACACGGAGAGAATCAGAGTTGAATTGAATTGGGCTTGTTTAATTATGGTGATAAAATAGGGGGAGTTTTTATCATGCAAATTGGAGAAATAAAGCTAATGGGAAAATAAAACACAATAATCCGAGCGTGTTGGATTTTGGGGAACTTCAAGATTTGCGATATTATGTAACTGCTATCATTGAACTCATACAAACTTATTCAGAATCAATCGATATACACAAACATTTACCCGGAAACCCTCGCGAAAATTGACCAAGAGAAAATTAGGCAGAGGTGTCAATTCCAACTAAACTTGTAATTCACTCATCTAAGGGTGTTAATCCTAGACTTCATTAAAAACAGTAAATAATGCAATTAACTCATCTAAGGGTGTGAATTCTAGACTTTGCTAAAAGCAATGACGGGTGCGTTGTGACGAGTTACTCCTAAGACTAATTCAATTTATCTTCTTCAACGAGGTTGGCTAACACTAACTAAGGCAGCATAGGATGCATCACTACTCTAATTAACTAATGAAAATGAAAACAATTCAAGGTTGTCAAGCTATCATGCAAGCAAGTTCGTAAGATAGGCATAGAAGAAGAAGAATATCAACAACATTAGATTAAGGCATAAATTTAAAGCACAATGCTCAAGCAATTACAAAACTCAGAAAATCCTTACATTCAATCCTCAAATCCTACACTAACCTTAGCCTTCCATAGAGTTTGGACTAATCCAAGCTCCCATGGAGGCCTTGGAGTTCATACAAGGGGTAGAAGATGAAGAATAAGCTCCAAATCGAGCTCCAATGGCGGAATAAATAAGAAAATCTAAATATGAATGACCTAAAATCGGAGAAGATGGCTTTAAATAGTCGTCGTAGCGTCGAGACGCTACAAACGAAAATCCTGCGCGCGCCTTCAGGGAGTGTCGAGACACTTTAGGACAACGTCGAGACGCCGAGCAGCGTCTCGACGCTTGCTCTCGGGCTTTGACAATTTATTGTCTTTTGGCAGCGTCTCGACGCTGCCCCCTTAGACAAAATCTTCACTGGGGTGCTCTTCCTCTCCCGATCTGATCCCGAGACCTTAAGACGACCTTCTTAGCCCCAAATAACGTCTTTTGGACTATGTGAGCTCTTCACCGATAAACACCTATAACAAAGGCAAATTAACACTAATTAAGCACGATTTTAGCTAAATATAAGGAGTTAATCATAGCTCAAAATTCGAGCTATCAGTAGGTCTATAAGGTCCCCTTGCTAGCTCATAATAACACTAAAAGGATCATTTTAGTTGAAAGAAAATTTTGAAATATTCAAATTAATATTTAATATGATTGATATATTAAATGTAGAAGAGAAAAATATATTTTTTGTATTTTATACATTAAATATTTTAGGAAATAGTTTATGTATTAGATACATTAATATTGAAAACTATATATGTACATGAAATTTGGATGAGATTCAAATTGGTTAAATGTATATTATAAAATATTAATTTAGATTAATTTTATGATATTTGAATGAGATTCAAATAAATATAAATACATATTTTAATGTAATGTTACTATATTTAAAAGGGGATTAAGGTGATGGACCCGAGATCCCGACACAACCAGAGGCGCAGCGAAAATAGCCTAAGCTGGCTGAGGATCTTCAGCAATCAATAAGCAACAAATCGAGAGAGAAGAATAATACCAACACTTAGTAGTTTTCAGCCTCTCGAAAACCACCGGTAAACTGACCGGTAAAAGTCAACCCTAGGTTGACCGATAAAGACCAACCGATAAGGGACCTCGGTGTGCCACCGGTAGAACTGTGTGGTCTAATTAATTTCTATGGAGTCAGTTACCTTGGGGCTTCTCGGGTAACCGACTGTGTGTATTACAAACTGCCCGCCTTAGAATTGTGTTAAATGATAAGCTGAAGAATGTCTAACAAATAAATCCCGAAAATCCCCAAACCGTGCACTCGTCTCTCTCTCTCTCTCTTTTATTTCTCCGTTAGCATTTAATTCCCTTATTTGCATGCTTACAAATCCCCCCGTTACAAAAACCCAATTGATTAATTAATTTCAAGTTAAATTTAATTTTAATCATAACCTTCTCCGTGGATCGACCCTGTTACCACTAGCTGCAAAGCTTTGGTTAATAGGCTTATAAATTTTATTATGGCGAGTCTCGACAACTCGAATTTACAGCAGGACATTCAAAAATCTTGTTGCCAATAGTCTACAGCTACTAGAATGTAAAGATTACCAGTAGATGGTGGGAATGGACCCATGAAGTCAATACCCCATACATCAAAGTGTTCTAACTCTAAGATGTAGGTTAGAGGCATTTCATTCTTCCTACTGAGGTCACCTGTTCGTTGGCATTCATTACAATTGTGTGCATAATCATGTGCATCCTTGAAGATTGTAGGCCAGAAGTAGCCACTTTGGAACACCTTTGCAGCAGTCCTCTGACCACCAAAGTGTCCTCTATATGGAGCCACTACAACAAATTAGACCTACGATGGCAGTTCAAATCTGCCATCTTAGGTATATGAGGGCGGTTTTACGACCGCCCTCTAAGGTGGTGCCATCTTAGGGGTATAAGGGCGGTTACCTTTTAAGGGCGGTTCACAACCGCCATTAAAGGTGACCGCCATTGTAAGCCTAAGATGGCGGTTTTGAAACCGTCATCATAGGGATAAGATGGCGGTTTAAAACCGTCATCTAAACCTTACAATGGAGGTTTTGGATTGTAAAACCGCCATCTTAACCCTAAGATGGCGGTTAAAAACCGCCATCTTAACCCTAACATGGCGGTTACCAACCGCCATTAAAGGTATTTTTAATGACGGTGAAAAACTGTCATTGTAAATAGTTTTAATGACGGGCTTAAAACGTCATGTTTCGTTTCAGATACAGATTATTGAGCATTACCTAATACGGATTATTGCTGTTTTGTTTTAATCCTGTTTTGTTTCAGTGAACGTTTTATAACTGAAATTCTTCTAATGGAATGAATACAATGTTGGATGTGAAATTAAACTAAATTCTTGTCATTTCATTCAAAACAACAAAATATTTAACACGACATCCAAATAAACTACAAAAGATATTGGTTCTTGTAAAGAGTCTAAGTACAAACATGTGTGTTCCCATAATTCATATTTACATCCAAAATTTGCACAAAAACTACAAAGTTCACTACATTACACTAGTTTACCCAAATGCGATGCTTGCAATATAATTTGCCCATTCCGTCCGTACTACGTCGAGTTCTTCTCGTGTAAATGACTTCTTACTATCAAACTACACGAAAACAAAAGATAAATATTATGATAATGAAGAAAATACAATGTATATTTTAAAATATAATAGTAAAGATGCATTACTTACAAGAGAGTTCAAAGGAGTCCGTAAATTATATAAAATTTCTCTAATAAACTTGAGCACATAGTACCCACATTCGACGCTACCTTCTTGGCGAGGACACTATACAAAATATAGAAATAAATAAGAATATTTGAAATTGGTCAAACATATAATAACAATTGATTATAATTCATTTATTTTACCTTCATGCTCATCCAATTAGTAGTATTCTTTCGTGGTATTTGAACGGCGGTACTTTGAGCCATACAAACTCGCATTGCCCTAAATAAAGTTGAAAAACATGTAAATTAATAAATGCATAATTTTGAACAAACTTAATAACCATACACTAAATCAACTTCAATTAATATTAAACAAACTTACATATTTACGATACGTTTCAAGTCCTCTAACATGGTAGGATGGAGGGAGTCGAAAATATAAGTTGTATTCTCATATACTTCCACAACGCACAATATCCAATGATTACTATCAAAACCAACCATGTAATTATCATTATAAAAAACTACACATTTTTAATATAGTAACTGGCAATTGAAACCATAGATTCATAAAAATTTGAGCAGAGTTTCGTTTGAAAATTGACTAACACATTCCTGAAAAAAAGAATACATACACTCCCAACATATCGTTTCTCAAATCATACTACAAAATATGTCTTATTGCACATATCCAACAATAAATTCCTAAAATCCACAGAACTATCATAATACTCAGAAACCAATAATGAGAAGCATAAATGTAATGAACATATTAAATACTAAAATACAGGTAGTTGTAGACTCTTACCCAGGATTATATGGAATCAGTACTTTTTGTCCAGGTTGTTGTTGTGAAAAAATAGATGCCAACTTTTTGGTTCGACTCTCCACTGTCCCATAAAAGGGTGCAATTTCATTTGAGTCGACTACAGTTATCATAACTAGTATTCCTTGATTCTCTAATGATTTTCAAAGAAACCTGTATCACATTTTTTCACAGATATATTGTTAAGTCTCTGAAAGTGACTTATTTAGGACCCATTTAGCTTAGGAAGATGTACACTTTTAGGTGTTTTTGTTAGCATTTAGCCTAAACCTATGCTTTAATATGAGAATTAGAAGAAGGTAGCTAATATAGGACTTATGTACAATAGGTAGAAAAAGGGTTGAAAACCGAAGGAAAAGAATGAAAAAATCGCATTGCGACAGCATTGCGAAAACATTGCTGAGGCCGCAATTATTCAAGTGAAAACCGTAAGTTGACTGATCTTTTTCTGTTAATTTCCGTAATTTCAGGGATTCATTCTTTCTCCTCCATCCATTCTGATATACGACGTTGAAGATTGATGGTTCTCCTTGGCCCAAACGCACCTGCAAACTACTATAAAAGGGGGCCAAAGTCGGAGGTTTGATCATCATCCGAAGCGCAGGAGTCTTCTCGCAGTCCATCATTTCTCTCTGTTTTCCTTGCCGTCTGTTGGAGTGAGAGTCTCAGCTGTTGGAATCGATAATCTGATAGGAAGGAGAGAAGATTCTTCTTCTCTCTCGATTGGATTCATCAAAGCAAGGCTGACCTTTCATCCCCTTCATTCGAGGCGACTGCAACGAAGCTTTTCAAGCACCTTTACTGCTTTTCTGTCGTTCTTCTTCCTATTTCCAGTTTGATCATTGTTGTTCTTAGCCTAGTGCTTTAATTACTGCATTTCGTTGTTGTCTGTCTTTGAATCATTTCTTTTAAAGCTTTCCTTTGTCATTCAAACATTCAAAGTAATCAAAGTAAAATTCTGCACTTCACAGTTTCCACCTTCTGCTGCTACGTTTTATCCTACTGTTTAAAGCACATTTCCTTTCTAAGCATGTCTATCTTTTCTGCCATTTCTGTTCACCTTGCATCCATGAGTAGCTAACTCACTTAGGGGCATGCTAATGACAGAACTATAGGCTAAAAAACGTGCATCAAGTATGTAGGAAAGCTCTCGTATCATTGATTGTATGTAAGCTTCATTCCCACGGGCAATTTCGATTGGCCATCCATTTTGTCCAAAGAACTCCTAACCTCTGGAAGGAGTAAGAGTTCAGAGTCATATAATCATGCTAGCCTTTCATGGTAATCAGGAAACGGCCTAGGAATAGGCGTTTCCCTAGTACAAACTAAACACTCCTGTTTTAACAAGATGCTTAAGACCTTACTTTGAAGTCGAGTAAACTTAAGACTCTAATGCATGGAATCGGACGATACTTGAGATAGAGTGAGTTTGATGTATAGAGAGTTGATCCAATGCTTGAGAATCGTAATACAATGCCTATAGGATAGTCATTAGTAGCCCTTAATTCACCCTTTTACTCAGTTTCGCTGTTATTTAATTGCGGTAACATTGCGGTCCTCGCAATTCTGCCAGATTTTCATTCTGTTTAGCTGTTTTCTTCCTCGTTTATTAATTCCATCTCTTGTCCTTTAGGTCTAGTTTCAACTTGCATTTGTTTATGTTATATCCCTTTATACATTCAGCAAAAAGTAGATAATTAAAAACCAATTTTACCCCATCAAATTCATCCCATCTTTCTTAACAATCACACTTCGCGAATAGCTAAAAATGAGTCTCTGTGGAAAAAACGAATGAAATATACTTACTACTTGCTGTGAGACCATGTATGCTTGCATGTTCTAAGTGCTCTCTCTACCCTTTTGCATATTTATCTTTACACACTGAGCACGCAACAAGTTTTTGGCGCCGCTGCCGGGGACTTATTTTAAGTGAAAACGAAGTTTGTTAAGTCTGAAACATCAAAGTATTTTCCATTGAATTTGATCCATCTTCATTTCTTTTTCAGGTACCATTTAGGGTAGTTTATGAATGAGACTCCATCTAGTGATCTAGAGTTCAACCCTGAGCCTGAGAGATTATTTAAAGCTAGAAATAGAGCCAAGAAACGTCTCTTTAAACAACCCCTTTTACCTCCAATCATTGCGGAAACTACAATCCCTCCGCAATTACCTCAAGAAGAAATGGCTGGAGTAAATCAAAACCTGGTGCCTGTCACTCGCAATCCCATTGAAATAGCGAATGAAAAGGATAGCGCCATCCTTTCATATTTAGTACCTATGCCTGGGGAGCTGAACCCCAGCATAATCCGTCCTGAAATCACTGCCAACTCATTCGAGTTAAAGCCAGTGATGTTCCAAATGTTGTCCACTGTGGGACAATTCTTTGGAATAGAAAATGAGGATCCCCATAACCACCTTAGGAACTTCATAGGAGTTAGTGACACATTCCTAATCCCTGGAGTTTCCCAAGAAGCCCTGAGGCTATATCTTTTCCCTTACTCTTTGAGGGACAAAGCCAAAACATGGTTAAATTCTTTACCCTCAGGATCTGTCCTCAATTGGACAGATTTAGCAGAAAAATTCCTAGTCAAATATTTCCCACCAGATAGGAATTCAACCTTTCGTGATGATATCATAAAATTCAAACAAGCTCCAAGTGAGTCTCTTCACGAAGCTTGGACAAGATTCAAAGACCTTCTCATTAAATGTCCACACCATGGCATTCCATGGTGTATCCAAATAGAAGTCTTCTTTAAAGGATGCAACCCCAGCACCAGACAAGTTTTAAATTCATCTGCTGGAGGTTCCATGTTGTCCAAGAGTTACAACGAAGCTTATGAGATCTTGGAGAAGATCTCAACATCTCACTGTAGATGGTCAGACGATCCAGTAGAGCCAACTAGGGCTCAAGACAAGGATGCTCTAAGCGCTATGAACACCCAAATAAATGCCCTGACCAACTTAGTCAAGCAAATGGCTCAGGCCAATCTCCAAACCAGTGCCAATACCGCCACAGCCATGTCAATGGGCACCCAACCAAGCCAAGGCGAGGCACTAGTCTGTGGATTCTGTGGGGAAGGGCACCCTTATGAATACTGCCCTGGGAATCCATCCTCAGTCTGCTATGTAGGAAGCCAGCAGCAGCCTAGGAATAACCCCTACTCCAACACCTATAACCCTGGTTGGAGAAACCACCCTAACCTGTCATGGGGTGGCCAACAAAACACTAACCAAAATCCTAACCAACCAAGGCCGAGTGGAACACCTGGTTTCACTCCCCAACATAACCAGTCAATGTACCAAAAACCTTACAATCAACCTGTAGGATCTTCTGTAGAAAACCTACTCAAGGAATATATAGCTAAGAATGATGCTACTCTTCAGAGCCAGCAAGCTACTCTTAGGAGCCTAGAGAACCAAATAGGCCAATTAGCCAATGAACTTAAAAGTAGGCCCCAAGGTAGACTCCCTGCTGACACCGAGGTACCAAGGAGAGATGGCAAAGAACAAGTTCAAGCAATTGAACTGAGGAGTGGAAGACCCTTGGTGAACAACACAAAGGACACACCAAAGAGAGTAGAGAACACTGAGTCTAGTGCTCCACTGGAGTCTCTGCCAAGCCAAGGTCCACCACCAACTAGCACATCAGGAGCCAGGCTAGAGCCAATTATTGAGGAGATAGAAGAAATTCCAAGGCCTCCACCTCTCCTAAGGCGTCCTGACGTGCCTGCATATGTGCCACCACCTCCATATCCTCGAAGGCTGAAGAAGAAGCAGGAACAGGAAGTTCATTTTAATAAATTTTTAGAAATACTTAAGCAAGTGCATGTTAACATTCCTTTTGTAGAGGTTTTACAGTCTATGCCTTCTTATGTAAAGTTTTTGAAGGACATTATTACTAACAAAAAAATAATTGGTGAGTTTGAAACAGTAAACCTCACCGAGGAGTGCAGTGCCATCCTCCAGAACAAGCTGCCCAAGAAGGAGAAGGATCCTGGTTCCTTCACCTTACCTGTAGAACTTGGAGGCAAGCACGTGGGCAGAGCGCTTTGTGACCTGGGCGCCAGCATCAATCTCATGCCCTTGTCCCTATTCCGCCAGTTGGGAATAGGAGAAGCACGTCCAACTACTGTCACTTTGCAGCTAGCAGACAGATCCATCGCATACCCTGAAGGTAAGATTGAGGATATTCTAGTTAAAGTTGACAAATTCATTTTCCTTGCAGATTTCATTGTCCTGGACTATGAGGCAGACAAGGAGGTCCCCATCCTGCTAGGTAGACCATTTCTAGCCACAGGTAGGGCACTAATAGATGTGCAAAAAGGTGAGTTAACTATGAGGGTTCATGATGAAGAGGTAAAATTTAGTGTTTATAAAGCTTTAAGGTATCCCTCTGATTCTGAGTCTTGTGCTAGCATGGATGTTGTTGACTCACTAATGGAAGAACAATTGGAGCATGTACTGTTAACCAAGCATGCTAGTGAATATGTACAAGTAGATGTAGCTGACTTGAATGTATCTGACATAATGAATATGCCTGTAGATAAACCTCAGCATGTATGTATGAATATAGATTTAACTGATAGAACTGTAAATCCGTTAAAACCCTCCATTGAGCATCCACCTGTTTTAGAACTGAAACCACTACCCACTCACCTCAAATATGCATATCTAGGAGATAATGATACGCTGCCTGTAATTATTTCTTCTAAGCTAAGTGAACAGCATGAGGTTGATTTAATTTTACTGCTTAAGCGACATAGGAAGGCTATAACATGGACTATTGCTGATATTCGAGGCATTAGCCCTTCTTATTGCATGCACAAAATTATACTAGAGGAAGAGCACACACCTAGGGTAGATCACCAGCGTAGGTTAAACCCCTCTATGAAAGAGGTAGTGAAAAAGGAAATAATCAAATGGTTAGATGCAGGAGTGATTTTCCCCATAGCTAGTAGCCAGTGGGTGAGCCCCATCCAATGTGTACCTAAGAAGGGGGGAATAACTGTGGTAGTCAATGAGAATAACGAACTGATTCCAACAAGGACTGTCACAGGGTGGAGAGTGTGTATGGATTACAGAAAGTTAAATAAAGAAACTAAAAAAGACCATTTCCCTATACCGTTTATTGACCAGATGCTAGACAGAATAGCTGGTAGAGCCTACTATTGTTTTTTAGATGGGTACTCTGGCTATAATCAAATCACTATAGACCCTAAGGATCAAGAGAAGACTACCTTCACTTGCCCTTTTGGAACGTTTGCCTTCCGCAGAATGCCTTTTGGCTTATGCAATGCACCGGCAACTTTCCAAAGGTGCATGATGGCAATCTTCTCTGAGTTGGATGAGTCCATGATAGAAATATTCATGGATGACTTCTCAGTTTTTGGGGATTCATTTAAAACCTGTCTAGAGAACCTAGGACAAGTCCTGGCTAGGTGTGAAGAGACCAACCTAGTCCTAAATTGGGAAAAGTGCCATTTTATGGTAGATGAAGGGATTGTCTTAGGACATAGAGTGTCAAGGGTAGGTGTAGAAGTGGATAGGGCAAAAATAGAGATCATAGAGAAGTTGGTAGAGCCCCAGAATGTCAAAGCCATCAGAAGCTTCTTAGGGCACGCTGGCTTCTACAGAAGGTTCATTAAGGACTTTTCTAAGATAGCCAAGCCTCTGTGCGAGCTTCTAGAGCTAAATAGACCATTTATCTTCTCTAAAGAATGTGTAGTAGCTTGGAAAACCCTTAAGGAAGCACTGGTCACAGCACCAATCATAGTAGGACCAAATTGGGATCTCCCATTTGAGATGCTATGTGATGCCAGTGACTATGCTGTAGGAGTCATGTTAGGACAGAAGATTGACAAGCTCACACACCCTGTCTATTATGCTAGTAAGACCTTGAATGAGGCTCAATGTAATTATACAACTACTGAGAAAGAGATGCTTGCTGTAGTATTTGCTTGTGAAAAATTTAGAAATTACATTGTAGGCACTAGGACCATTGTATACACTGACCATTCTGCTTTAAAATATCTTAAGAGGAAGGCTGACGCTAAGCCTAGATTGATTAGATGGGTGTTATTGCTGCAGGAATTTGATTTGGACATTCGGGACAAGAAGGGATGTGAAAATGTGGTTGCAGATCACCTGTCTCGATTGCAGCACCATTGCGAAAAAATTGCGGACCCCGCAATTTCTGATGCTTTTATTGATGAACATATCTTTGCTTTGACTCATCGTGATAACGATGAGGAACCGTGGTTCGCTGACATTGCTAACTTCCGTGCATCACAGGTATTACCAGTGTTCAAGGGAGGACAAGAGAAGAAGAGGTTCCTTCATGAAGCAAGGAAATTCATCTGGGATGACCCCACACTTTACAGAACCTGTGCTGATGGGTTGTTGAGGAAGTGTGTTTCAGCTGCTGAAGCGAAGTCTGTGCTGCAGCACTGTCACTCATCTCCTTACGGTGGACACTTTGGTGGTCAAAGAACAGCTGCGAAGGTATTTCAGAGTGGCTACTATTGGCCAACAATCTTCCAGGACGCCCACAACTATGCCCACAGCTGTGACGAATGCCAAAGGACAGGTAACCTCAGTCGCAAGGATGAGATGCCCCTCACCTACATCTTAGAGTTGGAGCTCTTCGATGTGTGGGGCATTGATTTCATGGGACCATTCCCTCCATCATCAGGTAACCTTTACATTTTAGTAGCAGTAGACTACGTGTCCAAGTGGGTAGAAGCCAAAGCATGTCCTAATAATGATGCTAAAACAGTCACTAACTTCTTGCATAGGCACATTTTCACTAGATTTGGGACTCCTCGTGCTATCATTAGTGATGAGGGGTCACATTTCATTAATAAGGCGATGGAGAAGATATTGGCTAAATATAACATTAGACATAGGGTAGCTACTCCCTACCACCCACACTCAAATGGCCAAGCTGAGATTTCCAATAGGGAGATAAAGAACATCCTAGAAAAGGTAGTCAAACCTAATAGGAAAGACTGGTCCTTCAAGCTTGAGGATGCACTTTGGGCTTATAGAACAGCATATAAGACACCTCTAGGAATGTCTCCCTATAGGTTGGTGTATGGCAAGGCTTGCCACTTGCCACTTGAGTTAGAAAACAAAGCATTTTGGGCCATGAAGGAATTGAATTTTTGTGTAAAGGATGCGGGGACATTGAGATCTTTGCAGCTACATGAACTTGATGAGCTTAGGCATATGGCCTACGAGAATGCCAAAATGTATAAAGAAAAGACCAAAATATGGCACGACAGTAGACTAAGGATCAAAGACTTTAGGAAGGGCCAACTTGTACTATTATTTAACTCACGATTAAAGTTATTTCCAGGCAAACTAAAGTCTAGATGGTCAGGTCCATTTGTTATTACTAATGTCTTTGTTCATGGTGCAATAGAGATTAAAAACTTGCAGCAAGGACAGCCATTTATGGTCAATGGTGCTAGGTTGAAGCACTACTATGAGGAAGGAGATGTGAAGACTCTCTCGGCCTTCCTCTTGACTGAAGCATGACAAAGAGAACGAGAGAAAACGAGTGGTTACTGTGCTCGTTTAGTCAAGGCCAATGCCTTAGTTATTTTTTTTTCTGTTTTTCCGATTATCGTTTGTATGTTTTGTGGTGTGACTTTAATTGCGTATTTAATGTTTGTCTTATTTGTTTTTGCAAGGATTCGAAAGAGGGGATCAAGGAGAGTAAATCCAGCTTTAAAACTCGAGAAACGGTTGAGCCAAATAAAAGATACGGACGAGCAAAGTTGGAGATTTTGATGAAATAATATCCCTAGAATTGCGCTGGAATTGCTGGATCCGCAAAAAAGAGCCGTTGGGATTTTTCCGTTGCCTTTATATCCGTTGGAAGGCGCTCGATCGATACGATTATCTCTCTCTTTGCTCTCCAAGAATTCAGCGATTCTCTCCATCTTTGATTCTTCTCTCAAGATCTTCAAGACTCAGCAATGGTGTTCACACGAGCGGAGAGATCTGCAGCCAAGAAGAAGGCTGATGACGCAGCTGAAGCGGCTGCGAGGGAAGCGCTTCTCTCCCTTGCAGACGATGGTGCCGTTCGCACCGGTCCTCTTCCCAAGCTTCCTATTCGTAGGAAGAAGTGGAGGGTGGTCACTGAGATCCCTGCTGGACCATCTGAGCTAGTGGGCACGCCCAAGAAACGCCGGTGGAGTGTCAAGACGGCCGCCGAACCAAGCACAGCAAAGACTCCCTCTGTGGAGAGTCAAGAAACTGTATCAAAATGTATCTGACATAATGGATATGCCTGTAGATAAACCACAGCATGTATGTATGAATATAGATTTAACTGATAGAACTGTAAATCCTTTGAAGCCCTCCATTGAGCATCCACCTGTTTTAGAACTAAAACCACTACCCACTCACCTCAAATATGCATATTTAGGAAATAATGATACACTGCCAGTAATTATTTCTTCTAAACTAAGTGAACAGCATGAGGGTGAATTAATTTTACTGCTTAAGCAACATAGGAAGGCTATAGCATGGACTATTGCTGATATTCGAGGCATTAGCCCTTCTTATTGCATGCACAAAATTATACTAGAGGAAGAGCACACACCTAGGGTAGATCACCAGCGTAGGTTAAACCCCTCTATGAAAGAGGTAGTGAAAAAGGAAATAATCAAATGGTTAGATGCAGGAGTGATTTTCCCCATAGCTAGTAGCCAGTGGGTGAGCCCCATCCAATGTGTACCTAAGAAGGGGGGGATAACTGTGGTAGTCAATGAGAACAACGAACTGATTCCAACAAGGACTGTCACAGGGTGGAGAGTGTGTATGGATTACAGAAAGTTAAATAAAGAAACTAAAAAAGACCATTTCCCTATACCGTTTATTGACCAGATGCTAGACAGAATAGCTGGTAGAGCCTACTATTGTTTTTTAGATGGGTACTCTGGCTATAATCAAATAACTATAGACCCTAAGGATCAAGAGAAGACCACCTTCACTTGCCCTTTTGGAACGTTTGCCTTCCGCAGAATGCCTTTTGGCTTATGCAATGCACCGACAACTTTCCAAAGGTGCATGATGGCAATCTTCTCTGAGTTGGATGAGTCCATGATAGAAATATTCATGGATGACTTCTCAGTCTTTGGGGATTCATTTAAAACCTGTCTAGAAAACCTAGGACAAGTCCTGGTTAGGTGTGAAGAGACCAACCTAGTCCTAAATTGGGAAAAATGCCATTTTATGGTAGATGAGGGGATTGTCTTAGGACATAGAGTGTCAAGGGCAGGTGTAGAAGTCGATAGGGCAAAGATTGAGATCATAGAGAAGTTGGTAGAGCCACAAAATGTCAAAGCCATTAGAAGCTTCTTAGGGCATGCTGGTTTTTACAGAAGGTTCATCAAGGACTTTTCTAAGATAGCCAAGCCTCTGTGCGAGCTTCTAGAGCTAAATAGGCCATTTATCTTCTCTAAGGAATGTGTAGTAGCTTGGAAAACCCTTAAAGAGGCACTAGTCACAGCACCTATCATAGTCGGACCAAATTGGGATCTCCCATTTGAGATGCTATGTGGTGCCAGTGACTATGCTGTAGGAGTCATGTTAGGACAGAAGATTGACAAGCTGACACACCCTGTCTATTATGCTAGTAAGACCTTGAATGAGGCTCAATGTAATTATACAACTACAGAGAAAGAGATGCTTGCTGAAGTATTTGCTTGTGAAAAATTTAGAAACTATATTGTAGGCACTAGGACAATTGTATACACTGACCATTCTGCCTTGAAATATCTTATGAGGAAGGCTGATGCTAAGCCTAGATTGATTAGATGGGTGTTATTGCTGCAGGAATTTGATTTGGACATTCGAGACAAGAAAGGTTGTGAAAATGTGGTCGCAGATCACCTGTCTCGATTGCAGCACAATTGCGAAAAAATTGCGGAGACCGCAATTTCTGATGCTTTTCATTTTCAATCTTTGACTGTATGGTGGTTGTCATGAAGAAAGATCATAAGAGAAAGAATTAAAGAAAAAAAAAATAGTGTTCGCAGCAACACTGTTGTTGTGGAAAATGGCTTAAGAGATGTTAGGACACTTGGAAAATGGCTTAAGAGATGTTAGGACACTGTAGCATGAGATTTGCAGTGGGCCTTAGCCCACTGCAAATATACATATAACATAATAAATTTTATGTTATGTTAATATATATAATTTTAACTATTACCATTGTTTGTATTTTTCTTTTATAACAATAGTATTTGTTTATAAAATTATATATATGCCTTATGTTATAAATTTGAGTTTGGGCATAAAAAAAGTGTGGAGAATTATTTAATTTTTCATTTTTGTGTGCTTAAGAAGGTATTAAGAATTAGCACAATTAGTACAATTTATTTTGAATGTTTTGTAAATTAAAACATTTATAAAGTTATTAGATTATTAGATGGAGTGTATTTGTTGCTTATGCATATTGTGATCGGCCCAAAGGAAGGTTACAATTTGGCCAAACAACAAATATCAATAATAAGTATGAATAACATAATGATGTGTCCTTGACGTTGTTAGTCGGCCCAAAGGAAGACTATCTTCTAAAAGGGATAAGTTATTATATTTTATTATTGAATTCTAAATGTGATGCCCAATGCATATGTTAGGTTGTCAGGTGGGTTGAAATCCCAATAAAGTTTTTTTTTGGGCATTCTATTTTTTATTTTTGAGGACTTTTCCCTTTATAAAGTTATGTCATGTGAGTGATTGTCGGCCCAAGAGAAGACTTTCACTTGACCGGATTAGGTATCAGTGTTTCGGCCAAATAACAGGTACATCTATGGTTATTTGGTGATAAAACATGGATAATATAAAGTTATGCCATGTGAGTGATTGTCAGCCCAAAGGAAGACTTTCACTTGACCGGATTAGGTATCAGTGTTTCCTCAACACATTGAGAGTACTGTTTGCAAGTTGACAGTCGACCCAAAGGAAGGTTGTCAATGTTGTGTTTGGTATCTTGTTGTCCTCATAAAGTTTAATTTTAAGGTATTTTTATAAATACTAAGTTATTCATGAGCATGTTTTAGTTGTTTTTCAAAATTTTAAATACTATTGCCTTGTTTGATTTTGAGAATATTTTTGTTCACGTTGTTATGAATAAAGAAACACTTTCATTTTTTTTTTTCTACTTAGCAACATCCCATTCAGATTAATTGAGATTTATATTAAAAAAAAAAATGAAATAATCTTAATTTCATAAGCTTTATGATGATGAAATTTTTATTCAAGGGAATCATGTTTGATAAGGAAATAATTAGGAAATTTCTTTAAAAGATAAAGATTGTTCTGAAATGAACATAAAGTAAGAGACATTTAAACTTTTGGTTAAATGTGTCTAAATGAAGAACAATGGAACATAAGAGAGTACACTATGATGCTTGTAAGGGTAGAGGAACCCTTAATGAGCGAATCTTCGATGGTATGTTGAAGAAAATTGTTTTAAGTATGAAAGAACAAAATGTACTCAATTAACTATTTCCTTAAGGGAGAAATTAAAGTCGACACAAAGATGCATTTTGAACATATTAGTCCAAATTACTAAAAATTAGGATCCAGATTTCTCCTATTTTTTTTTTTTTTTTTTTTTTTTTAGAAAATTTGGACATGTAGGAAAATATGTTCTTAGTACTTCTTTTCATAATGTATAAAGAAAATTTGACTTCTCACTTAGGATTTAAACAAAGTTAGTTTAGTTTGCATGTCAGACTTCCATGTGTTGAATAGACTCTAGTATTTCTATTCATTGATGATTTGTTCTTTTGATTTAACAAATTGTCGAGCCTGTATTAGGTAGAATCAATGGAGAAATAATGAAATAGTTTATTCCATATGACTTCTTAAAATGCTTAACAACATTGTTTAATATTTCCAGAATTATTTTTTTTAGTGAAGTCACTCATTTTTTATGTCAGAAAGGTCTTTAGTTCTGAATATCTTAGAAGT
Organism: Herpetospermum pedunculosum; assembly: GCA_028017165.1. Lineage (NCBI taxonomy): Eukaryota > Viridiplantae > Streptophyta > Magnoliopsida > Cucurbitales > Cucurbitaceae > Herpetospermum > Herpetospermum pedunculosum. The sequence goes on along the minus strand of CM051527.1, from coordinate 18,946,735 downwards.
CATATGATTAGTTTCTAGTGATGAAACACTATGGATTGGGTAGAGAATATTTAAGGCATTTTGCTAAACTTCTTTAAGAATTTATAGAGCCATTAAGTAAGACGTTTTTTTAAGGCAAACCTGAGTAAAGTGTGTTGCTTATAGAATGATTCAAAGCTCATAAAGATGAGGTTAGAAGTATGACAAATTATTTCTCTTTGCATTTAACTTCTTTGGAAAAAAACTTAAGATTGCAGCATAAAGTTAAAGTGGTGTACCACATAAAACAACAACTAAATCTCTTGCAATTAAAGGTTAGGAAAATGCTTAACATTATGTTTGCATTTAGAGATGTCCAATTAATGATTGGTCCTAAAGGTCAATAAGAAAAATTTGGACTTAAAAGATTATTTGTTGTTACTCTAGGTACACTAGTCATTTTCATGATTTCTAAAATTAATTCTCACTTAGGTTCATTTGCTAGATATCTTTACTTTCTTAAGAATGTTGAGTTTGAGGGGGAAGATAAAATGAGGAATGTTATCCTTATGAAAAGAGTATTTGAGTTATTTTCTATATGTGAAAACATTAGTTAAGATTCTTCTCATTTAAAGAAGACAAACTCAACATTATTAAAAGTGTTATTAAAGTAATCACAAGAGATGAGAGAAATCCAAATATAAAGATTTAAGTTTGACTTAAACGTAAAAGTAAGATGATTTACTTATCTTCCCGTAAAGTCAAACAAAGATTTAACTCTTAAAATAGAGAATTAATGTCACAAAGAATTAGGTGAAACAACAATGACAATATTTGACATCTTGTCATATTGCCTTTAAGAGGTAATGTGTGTTAAAAGATATAAGGTTTGTCTAGTTATTATGTTTCAATTATTATGAGTGACATTAATTATTTAGAGACTTGTGATAACAGTTCAAAACTATTTTTAAAAGTTATGTCAAATAGACATAAAGATTGATAGTCTATATAGTTTAGAAACTCTTGATCTAGTAACACAAGGTTTCAAAGGTTTCATTCCATTTGTGATCTTAACAAGGTTTTTGTTTGTAACTTCATAAGCTTCATTCATTAATTGTCACATTTAAGGTCTAAGGTATACAAAAGTGATAATTATGAATTACAGACTTAGTAGGAGTAAAATGCAAAAGTTTCATGACTTGACCAGTCACTCATCCTCGTATTAGAAGATCATCTCACCCTGTGGTCGACATTCCATTCCCCTTAGTCATAGGTGCTCATTCGATTTTTATTTGAATGGGTCGGGTCTCCCGAGGCGAGGTACATATGGCCGGCCCTTCGGGTGTCTCGGTGATACAAACAAAGAAAAGACGAATTCCAATCACATCCCCTATCACAACAAGCCAATAATATGACTATGACGTGATAAGTACTTAAGCTATAGGATGAAAGCTTGTATGAATATCTCTTTTTATATTGTGAAATGATATTGTGAGATCAATCTCAAGTAACATTGAGATTTCACAAAAGAGGTTATGTCAGAAAGTCTCCCAAGTTTTCTAGCATAAAGTTGTATGCACCAAGAAATATTCAAATCATTAAAGACACAAATTTAGTCTCAATAAAGGTCCCTTGAATAAAGAAATGAAGAATTTCATGCTTGAAGTTTAGACGCTTCCGCTTCCGCTTCCGTATTCATATCAATAACAAAAGGCAATATTTTTATAACTCTTAATTGGATCTAAAGAGTTTTAAAGTAATTAACAAAATGATACATGCTCACTCGTCAAAATCAAATAAAGTAGAGATCATGAGGTAATTTGATTTTGATAATATTAAGGGTTGCCAGCAGGATCCACCTTCCCGGTTATGTTCACTAAATGAGTAAAAGATAGTAGTGTAAATAAAAATGACAAATAGTCATTTGTAGTAGTTTCTTTTATCATTAAGGTTTGTGGTCATAACACTTTGTGTGGCAAGAAACTCATAAATTTTAATTCTTGTCACTAAGTTGTCTTGACAAGAATTTGTAATTCTTTTCAATTTATAGCAACAAAAGCTTTATGAGAATCATAAGCTTTAGTTGATAAAGAAAATTCAGAGTTTTTATTGTGTCTAAAGGAATACAACTTCATCATTACGGATACGTTCATTAAGAAATTTCACACACAAATGTTTTGGGAGCATAATGCTCATATAGGTGTGAAAATTATGGTACGTCAGTTGAGTGGGAGTTTGTGCTTTTGTAAAGTAGACACAAATTTTTGTTTCTGCAGAATAAAGAAGATGAATTATTTTTGTTACTCTGAATCACATTCTTTCTAACAGTAGTTTAACATAAGGCTAGAAAGAGTTAAGTTTGATCTCTCTAAAGAATAAAGTTGACCAGTTGAAAATAGACATGTTTAGATCACATTACATGTAATTTTCATTCTGCTCTTCCACACTTGATCCATGTCATTGAGTATATTTGGTGTGGTGATCATTGAAGGCTGAGTTGCGACCATACATGTGACAAAAGTCGCTTTGGTTCCTCATTGATATACAAAATGGACCGGATTGTGATTAAAGGGAAGTTATTTTTAAAATAGCATTAAGTTGTGCACTAAAGAATAAATTAATAATTGTTAATAAGGAAATTGTTGCCCAAGTGGGAGATTGTTGGAATTAATCAAATAATTAATTCATATGTGGGTAACAAATTCAATAACAATTATATTTGAGCTATTTAATGGGCATTTGAGTGATCTTGATTATGGGCCCAAAACTTCCATATAGTGGTGTGGCCTGCTGAGCAGAAACCAGCCCGTTGGTCCTAGGGGATTATGGGAAACCCTAGAATCAACATATATATATAGTTTAGGTTATGGTCCCCAATAAGCTATTCAGCTTTAGCCTCCTATTCCCCATCTGATAGAGAGGATTGCCCATGATTGGTCTGGGTTGCATACATGAGGAAGACCACAAACCATCAGAGTATTACAGGCTATGGATTATCACATCTAATGGTTCCAGGTAATTCTAATCCCCTCTAATTTAGTTTTTCTTCCATGCTTAGATCCCAAAAGTTTGTCATGATTGTTCTTGGATTAAATGTATTTATTATTGAATAATCATATATTGGGGTTTTCCCAATAAATATTCCAACATGTTCATGTTGATATTGATATTAGGAAACAACAGCTAAAACAAAAGCTAAAACAAAACAACTTCTGAGTTGCAGACCCAAGTTGAGCCACTCACTAAAAACAAACAAATCTGACTTCCACTCCCACTTTATTTTCTCTCTTTTCCCAAATCTAACTAATATCTATAATAAAAGTGGGTTCATATTATCTCCAAAATTACATCCTTTTATTTTTTTGAACTGATGAATCCAAGTTTTGGGACTCAAAAGACAGACAAAGAGGCAATGGATAGATTGGGAGATGGAATCTCTGTCTCTGTCTCTCTCTCTTATCTCTTATGTTCCCAAGTCCATGCATCCATCTTAGTTGAGATTCGTATACTATGATTCAACTTCTTTAATTTAATAGAATTAGATGTTTCCTAATTAATTTTTTCCCCAATCGAACTAACCTAACGAGGACTAAAGAGAGAATACTGAAACATCGATGACAAACAAAAATAAATAGTTAGATCACACAAAACCTAATCTGTTCGGAAAATTTCATGCCCAACAATTCAAAGTTCTATCTAAAAAATATTCCCGGACTACAGAAAAGCAGCTCAGAAACTCTACAAGTGAAAAGAAAAATCCTTCTCTTCAGGGATTAAAATCTGAGCCATTAGCAATCAGCACAACAATAAAAAATTTGTATGAATCACCATTTTCATTATAGAAAAATCAGCAATGATAAATCTAATCAATATCTGAAGAAAATTAGGGCGAAAAACTCACCGCAACTTACGTAAGATCTCTCTCCCATCGATCCATATCTGAATCCTTCATAGAGGGTGGAAGAATTGGAGATTAATTAGAATCTCAGCTTTGGAATCGTGAAGAAGATCACCCGTCTCCTTTCAGTTGGTTATTCGTATTTGTATACATCCAAAAATTTGCCGGAACTTGAGCTCCACCCCGGCTCGCCGGAATCGTCCCTGCACTCGACTGCAGTAGATACCCACCCATTTGATGTTGTGACGACAACGACGACAACTCTTGCGCTGTCGACGACCGTCTCTTCCGCCCTATGCTGATTTCCTCCGTCGCCTTGGAGAAGACAACTATTGTCGGTTTTGGTGGACTGGAAGTTGAGGAGGGCCGCAGTGGAGGAGGTTTCTGATGAGAGGCCGAATCTAGGGAAGAGGCTTTGCGTTGTCGTCAATCGCCACTGAACAGAAGGAAATTTGGGGAAAAGATGAAAAATGAAGTTCAACTTTCGAAGGTTGAAGTTAGGGCTGACAAAACGATGTCGTTTGGTAAAGTTTATTTAACGACGTCGTTTTGAAGCAAAAGCTACGATGGCGGTTTTTAATTTTGATTTATTAGATGACGGTTTAAAACCGTCATCAAAGGTGATCTTATAATGGCGGTGTAAAACCGCCATTATATGTTTAATTTCCGAAAAAATAAAAAACAAATCCGTAAAAATGAGCGCGTTTTCCAAAACCGCCGTCATAGGGTCTCCTTAATTTTGGAACTGTCATCGTATGTGAAATTTGTTGTAGTGAGCTGTATGACAATGCTGCAAGATTGACCTTGATTCAGCAGCTGACACACATTTCCTTAGCAATCCATCCGCACAGCTTCTGTAGAGGGTTGGATCGTCCCAAATGTACTTCCTAGCCTCATTTAAGAACTTCTTCTTATCCTGCCCCTTACTGAATTCTGGTAATACCTGCGAGGCAAGAAAATTTGCAATATCAGCAAACCATGGTTCATCATTATCATCACAATGTACTAACACAAAAACATGTTCATCAATAAAAGAATCTGTCATTGCGGGCTCCGCAATAGATTCGCAATGACTCTTAATCTTGATAAGTGATCAGCAACTACATTTTCACATCATTTTTTGTCTCTGATTTCCAAATCAAACTCTTGTAAAAGTAACACCCATCTAATTAGACGAGGCTTGGCATCAACCTTCCTCATTAAGTACTTTAAAAATTCCTCAGCTGGAGGATCTATGCTGTGAAAGAGCTATAACGAGGCTTATGAAATTTTGGAAAAAATTTCAACTTCACACTGCCAATGGTCAGATGATCCCGTAGAACCAAATAGAAGGAAGGCTCATGACATGGATGCACTCAGTCCAATGAGCAATCAGATAAAAGCATTGACAAATCTGATGAAGCAAATGGCTCAGACGAACATCCAACAAAATGCCAATACAGTGGCATCTGCTTCAACAAACACAGCAGTGGCTAATCAATTGGAGGCACTCGTTTGTGGATTCTGAGGAGAAGGGCATGTGTATGACTATTGCCCTGCGAATCCAGCTTCTGTGTGCTATGTTGGAAGTCAGCAACAACCTAGAAACAACCCATATTCAAATACATATAACCCTGGCTGGAGGAACCACCCTAATTTCTCTTGGAGTGGACAACAAGGTACCAGCCAGATGCAAAACCAAACAAGACCAAGTGGACCACCTGGGTTCACTCAACATCAGCAAAGTAATCAACCTCCATACCAAAAACAATATGCCAACAACCAACTGATAGGAACATCAGTGGAGAACTTGCTGAAGGAGTATATAGCCAAAAATGATGCAACCTTGCAGAGCCAGCAAGCAACTTTGAGAAGTTTAAAGAATCAAATTGGACAATTGACAAACGAGCTAAAGAATAGGCCCCAAGGCAGACTGCCTGCTGATACTGAAAATCCTAGAAGGGATGGTAAGGAACAAGTTCAAGTTATTGAATTGAGAAGTGGAAGGCCATTGATGATTAATATCAGAGAAGTACCAAAGAGAGTAGAGAACGAAGAGTCTAATGCTCCACTGGACCCTTTGCCTGACATTGATCAAGTGCAACTAAGAACAACAAGGGCGAGGCTTGAGCCCATGATTGAGGAACCAGAAGAAATTCCTAGGCCTCCCCCTGTCATTAGGCAACCTAATTTGCCTACCTATGTGCCACCATCGCCATTTCCTAGACGGCTGAGGAAGAAACAAGAACAAGAAGCCCATTTCCATAAATTTTTGGAAATCTTGAAACAAGTTCATGTTAACATTCCTTTTGTGGAAGTTTTGCAGTCCATGCCAACATATGTACAGTTTTTAAAGGACATCATAACTAATAAGAAAGTCATTTGGGAGTTTGAAACTGTCAATCTCACTGAAGAGTGCAGTGCCATACTCCAGAACAAGCTGCCAAAGAAAGAGAAGGATCCTGGTTCCTTCACTTAGCCAGTGGAATTAGGAGGCACAAATGTGGGCAAAGCTTTATGTTATCTGGGAGCCAGTATAAACCTCATGCCCTTGTCATTATTCCAACAGCTTGGAATAGGAGAGGAACGTCCAACAACAGTCACCTTGCAACTTGCAGACAGATCCATCTCATACCCTAAAGGTAAAATTGAGGATATTCTAGTCAAGGTTGACAAATTTATTTTTCTTGCAGATTTTATTATTCTGGACTACGAGGCAGACAAAGAGGTGTCAATCATCTTAGGCAGACCCTTCTTAGCCACAGGTAGGGCCCTGATTGATGTTCAAAAAGGTGAACTTACCATGCGAGTCCATGATGAAAAGGTTAAGTTTAGTGTTTTTAAGGCTTTAAGGTACCTTTCTGACCTTGAACATTGTGCTACTGTAGATATATTAGACTCATTAATTGAAGACGCACTTGAGCATGAATTATTAGTCAAGCATGCTATTGATTATGCACAAATTGATTTGAATGATTTAAATATTGCTGAAATCATGGGTGTATCTGTGAACAACCTTCAGCATGTATGCATGACCAATGAACTATTTGAAAGATCCACAACTCCTATGATGCCATCAATTGAACAACCACCTTTGTTAGAATTAAAACCACTGCCACAACACCTGAAATATGCATATCTAGGAGAGAAAGACACATTGCCTGTCATTATTTCGTCCAAATTGAATGAACAACATGAAAATACGTTAATTTTGCTGCTTAAGCAACATAGAAAAGCAATAGGGTGGACGATTGCTGACATTAGGGGCATAAGTCCTTCTTATTGCATACATAAGACACTGTTAGAGGAAGGACACACACCAAAAATAGAACATGAACGTAGGTTGAACCCCTCCATGAAGGAGGTAGTTAAAAAAATCATTAAGTGGTTAGATGCAGGTGTGATCTTCCCAATATCTAATAGTCAGTGGGTCAGTCTTATCCAATGTGTACCAAAAAAGGGTGGTATGACAGTCGTAGTTAATGAAAATAATGAATTAATACCCACTCGAACCGTTACGGGATGGAGAGTGTGTATGAACTACCGAAAACTCAATAAAGAAACCAAAAAAGACCATTTCCCCTTACTTTTTATCGACCAAATGCTAGATAGATTAGCTGGCCAAGCCTTCTATTGCTTTTTAGATGGCTACTCAGGGTACAATCAAATCACCATAAACCCTAAGGACCCAGAGAAGACAACATTTACATGTCCATTTGGTACGTTTGCTTTTCGCAGAATGCCATTCGGCCTATGCAATGCTCCAACAACGTTTCAACGATGTATGTTGGCAATCTTCTTTGATCTAAATGAGTCCATAGTAGAAATATTCATGGACGATTTTTCAGTGTTTGGTGACTCCTTTAACCATTGTTTAGCCAATCTAGAACAAGTTCTCACTAGGTGTGAGGAGATAAATCTAGTTTTGAATTGGGAAAAATGCCACTTCATGGTGGAAGAAGGCATAGTACTAGGACATAGAGTGTCCAAAGCAGGAATAGAGGTCGATAGGGCCAAAATAGAAGTCATAGAGAAGTTAGTTGAACCTAAGATTGTAAAAGTCATAAGAAGTTTCTTAGGACACGCGGGGTTCTATAGAAGATTCATAAAAGACTTTTCAAAAATCTCCAAACCCCTCTGTGAGCTGCTAGAGCTAAATAAAACTTTTATCTTTTCAAAGGAATGTTTGTTAGCTTGGACTAAGCTTAAAACTGCCCTAGTAGAAGTTCCAATCATAATCGGTCCAAATTGGGATATGCCTTTTGAATTGATGTGTGATGCAAGTGATTATGCAATTGGAGCCATGCTTGGCCAGAAGAGAGATAAATTAACACACCCTATTTATTATGCAAGTAAAACATTAAATGAAGCTCAATGTAACTACACTACTACTGGAAAGGAAATGTTGTTCGTAGTGTTTGCATGTGAGAAATTCAGAGCCTATATTGTAGGAAACAAAACAATTGTATACACTGATCATTCTGCAATAAAGTACTTAATGAGAAAGGTTGATGCCAAGCCTCGACTAATTAGATGGGTGCTACTCTTGCATGAGTTTGATTTGGAAATACGAGACAAAAAGGGATGTGAAAACGTGGTTGTTGACCACTTATCAAGATTGTAGAGTCATTGCGAATCTTTTGCGAACCCGCAATGATGGATTCTTTTATTGATGAACATGTTTTTGTTTTAGTACATTGTAATGATAATGTTGAACCATGGTTTGCTGACATTGCAAATTTTCTTGCCTCATAGGTGTTACCTGATTTCAATAAAGGGCAGGACAAGAAGAGGTTCTTGAACGAGGCTAGAAAGTACATTTGGGATGATCCAACCCTCTACAAGTGTTGTGCGGATGGATTGCTAAGAAAATGTGTGTCAGCTGCTGAAGCATGATCCATCCTGCAACATTGCCATACAGCCCCGTATGGAGGGCACTTTGGTGGTCAAAGGACTGCTGCGAAGGTATTTCAGAGTGGCTATTTTTGGCCAACAATCTTCAAGGACGCACATGACTACGCACACAATTGCAATGAATGCCAACGTACAGGTAACCTCAGTAGGAAGGATGAGATGCCTCTGACATACATCTTAGAGTTAAAACTCTTTGACGTATGGGGTATTGACTTCATGGGTCCATTCCCACCATCTGCCGGTAATCTATATATTTTAGTAGCTGTAGACTATGTCTCAAAATGGGTTGAGGCAATTGCATGTCCTTTGAATGATGCTAAAACTGTTATTAAATTTTTTAATAGACATACTTTCACACGCTTTGGCACTCCTCATGCCATCATAAGTGATGAGGGAACACATTTCATAAACACATCTATGAAGAATGTATTAGCTAAGTATAATGTTAAGCATAGGGTGGCAACACCCTATCACCCCCACTCAAATGGGCAAGCAGAAATCTCTAATAGAGAGATCAAGAGCATATTAGAGAAAGTTGTAAAACCGAATAGAAATGATTGGTCTTTTAAATTAGATGATGCACTATGGGCATATAGAACTGCATATAAAACACCTTTAGGAATGTCCCCTTATAGGTTAGTTTATGGAAAAGCATGTCATCTTCCCCTTAAATTAGAAAACAAAGTCTTTTGGGCTTTAAAGGAGTTAAACTTTTGCGTGAACGATGCGGGAACATTGCGGTCTCTGCAATTACATGAATTAGATGAATTAAGGCACATGTCATATAAAAATGCTAAGATGTATAAAGAAAAAACTAAAATTTGGCATGATAGTAGAGTTAGGCTAAAGGATTTCAAAAAGGGCCAACATGTTTTATTATTTGTAGTCTTGTCTAAAGTTTTCTACAAGTTGTTATTATTTCAGCATTTTCGCTATTTACTTGTTTCTGCATTTTGTATGTTCTGTCGTTATTTCAGCAACCCAACCAACAACATTTTGTCACCGGTTACATTTTTCTTCAATCAATCTGTACTTAGCATAAACTTAATCAAATCTCTGTGGGAAAACGATATAAAATATACTTATCACTTGCAGCAGACCATGTATACTTGCATGATCTGAGTGCTCTTCGCATCTAATTTACACACACACTGAGCACGCAACACATACTTATGTGAATTCAACATGTAAATAAGCATGAATGCATTGAATGAATGTGAACTTCATCCCATGGACATTTTCGACCGGCCATCCATTTTGTTCTAAAGAATTCCTAACCTCTGGAATAGGCATTCTCCTAGCACGTTTGTTAGCATGCACTTATAAATAGATTTTTTGCCTTACTTGGATATGAGTAATCTAAGAATCTAATGCATATAATCGGAAGATGTATGAGATCTAGCTAAGACGATGCATAAGATGTCAATTTACTGCTGAATGATCATAGTTAATGCCTATGGAGGATTCTTAAGCCGACCTTGCTGCTTTTATTTTAGCTTTTACTTGCTGTAATCTGTTGCTAATCTATTGCGAAAGTATTGCGAGCCCCGCAATACCATTTTGTACCTTTATCTTAGCTTTTAATTGTCTGTCAATCCATTGCTAGCTTATTGCAAAAGTATTGCGAGTCCCGCAATACTATTTTTCTATATTGTAGTTCCCTTAGCCATTTTGCATTATTGTAACTTTGCATTTTCCTTGCATCCTTTGCAATTCGTGCCTCGAATCAAAATTCATTTCACTTCTGGTTACCTTATCTAAAATAACAAGCATCAAATCGCTAGTCACTCAACTTAGTCTCTGTGGGAAATCGATATGAATTATACTTATCACTTGCTGCAGGCCATGTATACTTGCATGATCTGAGTGCTCTTCGCATCTAATTTACACACATACTGAGCACGCAACACATTCCCAAAATAAACAACTTATAACCTACAAAATCTAAGAAAAGCATGATAAAAGCCTAATTTAAGAGTTTAGGGATCATAAATCTCCCTTGTCAATCTGCCTCATATGGATATTCTTCAATGTTTCGAGGCATCACTTCTGCTCCTTTAAGATACTTAAGTCTTGATTTACGGGGTCAGACATTCTGCCACACCTTGAAATTGTTGATTCTTTCAAAGAGACTGCATGTTATAACATCCCAAGGTTTGTACTTTCTGTGCGTTGGTACAACATAGGTTTGATGCGATGGGACATCTTTTTCTGGCACATCTCTTTCTAACTGCTTCAACTGGAGCATTTGTGGTGGTGGTGGCTCAGCTCTTTCATTGGTGGAGAATCTTGCTACAACATCAAACATTTCAAATTCTTGCTCCTCAAGTAGCGCATTAGGCTCTTTGGCTTCATCCAACACAATTTCCTTTTTCTCAACTTTCACCAACTCCACCATTTCATATGGAGATTCCATTGGATCACTCTTCTCAGAATCGAAGGTAACCAAGGAGTCATCATAAAAAAAATCAAACATCTGAGGGCATGGTTGTGGTGGTTTTACTATAGCAAGTAAATTTTGTAAGTCATTTGTGAGCTGGGCTAATTGCACATCCATTCTCCTCATGGATGCATCATTCCTTTCCATGAATTCTACGGGAAGATGGCGCATAATAATGATAGTCTTCATGTTGGTGGAACTCTTCATAATGAGAAACTTGCCCATGCTCTTCCCAAGAATTATTTGAGAGTTGCCACTGATCATGTCCACACAGGTACGAATAAGGGTTGTCATAACTTTGTTGATATTGCCTCTCATGATAATTCAATGTTGGGAAATTCTCCAAGTTATGATTTTCCCCACAATAAGCACATGTCTGATAAAATTCTTCAAACTGTTGTGGGCAAACTCTTCCTCCAATTAAGTTCTGCAGCATATTCATTTGCTTTGCCGAACACATACGTTTTTCACCTGCATAGTTTCTCTTTGTGCCTGAAAATGATAGTAAACAAATTAAGCTCACGTATTCAGCACATATCTTACAATCAATCAACTTAACACAAAAGTAATGCAAATCCCCGGCAGCGGCGCCAAAAATTTGTTGTGTGCTCAGTGTGTATGTAAATTAGATGCGAAGAGCACTCAGATCATGCAAGTATACATGGTCTGCAGCAATTGATAAGTATATTTTATATCGTTTTCCCACAGAGATTTGATTAAGTTTATGCTAAGTGCAGATTGATTGAAGGAAAATGTAACCGGTGAAAAAATGTTGTTGGTTGGGTTGCTGAAATAACGATAGAACATACAAAATGCAGAAACAAGTAAATAGCGAAAATGCTGAAATAATATAACAACTTGCAGAAAACTTTAGACAAGATTGCAAATATAAATGCGTAAACAGCAAAATACTAGCGAATAGACAGCAACAGAAACCTATACTAACAAACAGGGTAGGCTAGGACTCGTGTAATAACTCATAGATCGGGTGTAAACTAAGCTGACTACTGACTAAGAATGCTAAAGTAACTTGCAGAATAGAAAATAGTATTGCGGGTCTCGGAACACTTTCGCAATAAACTAGCAACAGATTAACGAATAAGTAAAATCTAAGATAAAGACAGAAAATAAGATTGCGGCTCTCGCAATACTTTCGCAATAGACTCGCAACGAGTGAAATCTTAAGATAAAACAACAAGGTTGGCTAAGAACCCTCCATAGGCATAAACCATGATCATTCAGCAGTGAACAAACATTACATGCATCGTATTAGCTAGATCTCATACATCTTCCGATTATATGAATTAGATTCATAAGTTACTCATATCCAAGTAAGGCTAAGAACCTATTTATAATTGCATGCTATTAAACGTGCTAGGAAAGCGCCTATTCCTAGACCACTCTCTGTTTACCATGAAAGGCTAACATGAATGAATGACTCTGAATTCTTACTCCTTCCGGAGGTTAGGAACTCTTTAGAACAAAATGGATGGCCGGTCGAAAATGTCCATGGGATGAAGTTCACACTCATTCAATGCATGCATGCTTATTTACATGTTGAATTCACATAGTAGTATCCTACAGATTCATCTTAACAAACCCTTATAAAACTAGCTACTCATAACTTTAGAAGAACTCAACAAAACTAATTGATTACTCATGATAATAAAAGAATTCAACAAAACTAATTGATTTCTTACGAAAATAGAAGAACTCAACAAAACTAATTGATTACTTATGAAAGGCAAATCCAATAATAATTCAAACAGTAAAAACAATTCGATCTGAAAACAATAATTAAAGTAAAGCAGTACATAATCCGAGAACATAAACTAAGATAAAACAGTAGATAAGTGAAGGTCCGATTGTCCACAATTCGCCTCGGTTGAAGGAGAAGAACGTCTTGTCAGGAATCTTTCCTTCTTCCTCCAAATTCCAGAACGCCAAGGAGGTTTCTTCTCGGATCTGATGATCGAGAAGATCTCTCTTGGGGTTTTCGGGTTTTCGAATCTCTTCACCGTAAAGGATTGATTTTCCTTGCTTCATCTTGCTCTCTTATATAGCCTTTAGTGGTTCCATAGTCTGCTACATAATCACGGATCTCCATCCAAATTAGGGAAACAACCTCATACGTGGCAGCTACAGAAGGGCCAGCGGCTAACAAACTCAGCAAAGGATACTGCCAGTATTGCGATTGCGTTGCGATCGCAAAGTTCCTTGAAAACTCCTTTTGCGATTGCGTTGCGATCGCAAAGCTCTGTTTCCGGTTGCCCTTCTTCTAATTCCATTGCGTTCCTCACAAAACTTCAGCAATACATCTGCAAGGCATTAATTAGACATTTTTTCACCAATTATACACTTATGCACAGATATGTCACATAAACATTAATTTTAACACCATTTCACAAATGTCACTATTAAACACATATTATGCTGAATAATGGCTAGAATGCTTCAAAATACTTCATGAATTAAAGCAATTAAAGACCTAAATAACTCTCATTTGGAGAGGTAACAGTGTGCACGAGACAACTTTGGGATTATAGAAGAGTAGTAAAGTTAGTTTACAACCCTTCAGGTTTTGAGAATTTTAAGCATGCATGTTGAAACTATCCCGAAAATACTGAAATATGTTCAATGGTGTTGATAAGTTGTTCCAAGTGAAACCACTAAATAGTTAACAAAAGTTGTTAACAATTTAATTACCTTTTATAGTAAAATGGACTCTAGTCATGAATTAGAAAAGTCTCGTCGTAGTGGTAAATTTATGAGATATCTCGACCATTACAAGAGCTTGTATGAAACCTATGTTGCCGTAATAGATGACAAAATGTAAGGCTTCTTGACCTCAAAGTAGAAATGAGGGTTAATGACAAAGACTAGTAGACCAAAGTCATAAATCTCGAGATAAAGTATATGTACTTCTTCTATATCTAGAACTTGTAGATACTCATGATGGGGTTAAACCCATAGATTCTGAATATTTCTACAAAAGTAATAGATTTGTAAATAAGAAAGTACAAACCTTCAAAATAAGACTAATGACAAATATAGTGGGAGAAAGTAAACCATGAATAATTTTTCTCATTTGTTGTCACACTAAAGTCTATAAGCATTTCCTAACTCATAGTTGCATATGAGATTTGTCAAGTGAAGGTTTAAGAAATATTTTCTGAAAAGAAATCTTAAAGAATGCACTTGCAAATCAATTATATGAATTCATTTTCAAAAATCAAAAGCAAAATGTTTGCGAGTAGTAAAAGTTCATTTATGAAATGAATTTGATCACTAGATTTTTTAATGTAAGGTGTGATAAAAGTGTAAAAAACTATGACTTTGAATAAATATTAATGATCTACTATCGACAAGAAAATCATTAATTACTTAATGGATTTTTCTCGTGGATTACATAATACTCATTATGAATGATGTAATATTTTTAATCCAGCATTATATGTGGACTACCAAACCAATTCTAAATGAATGATTTAAATTACTTGGTATATCCTATAAATAGAGATTTCAAGGACAAAATGTAAAATGTGTCTCAAACATCATATATTGATAAAATTGTTGACAGTATATGATGTAGTACTTCAAAAATAATAATGTATTATTGTTACATGAAGTTTATCTTGTCTAAGGAATAGAGTCCTCAGACATTTCAAAATGTTGAGAACATAAGATTGACAATCTACGTTTGTGTGATTGAAAATCTTATGTACACATGAGATATGACATTTGAAAGTAAAGTTAGTTAGCATATACAAGTTAACCCAATGGTATGACCATTGCGCGGATAATTAAAAACTTTTCTCAAAATATCTGTGCATAAAATAAGAAATTATAATTTTTGCATATGGGGCTAAATATTTGATTTTTACGAGATGCATTTGCTTTCACAAAGATTTATCAAAATCTATGTTTACTTTAAGTGGTAGAGCTTGATAGACTAGTTAATATTTTTGCTTATGAAGCAATAAAAGAACTTGTATATAGCTAAAACAGTCTCTTATGGATCTGAACGACGTTCAAGATATGGTTAACCCTATCACACTTTATTAAGATAAAGTAGAGGTATAATGGCTAAAATTAAGGAACTTTGAAACCACCAATGTATAAGGTATCATGCAGGTAGAGAAAACATCATGGTAGAGACCACAATGACTTTTAGTTGCAATCGTGTTGGTCTTTAAAAAGACTCTTCATGCTAAATTGTTTGAGGGTCCCCTATAATGTCTAGGATTAAGAGACATGTCTCATCTTCACTAGAGAAATTAGGAGAACATGTTGGGTGTAGAGTATACCCTAGGATACATGTCTCACCGACTTTAATGCAAGTGGGAGATTGTAGGGATTTATGCCTTAACGCCTCATAATTAATTAATAATTATTTGATAATTATTTTATTATTATTATTATTTACAATTTATAATATTCATTATATATAAAAATTCAAGGTTATTAGTGTAATCTTGAATAGTATGTAGTTGACATACGGGAGTATCATGTTCAAGAAATAACCTAAACAGTCTATATATGAATAAGGTTGGGTGCCTTATCGTGGCAACACTATTGATACGGCTTAATTTGTAATTGTTACAAATTATTTGATTCAAATCATTCATGTAGACACATGTGAGTGAAGGTATCCTATACAATGAGTTTTTATACGACTAGACCACGAAATATATAATCTCTCTTTATAAATCTGTTATTTGAGAAGATTAATATTTCATAGGATGATCATCTATGACTTGATTTAATCCTGAATGACTTAAACTCCTACATGTGAGGGTTCGTCCTTTGATTTGTAAGGGTGAGAATGAACTTTATAGCTGATTCAATAAACGTACCATTTTGGGGACTTGACCAAATAGGGAGCTGCGAACATAAGTTTCACAAGATGAAATTCACTTCTTCCCATATAGGAAAAGTAGGTGAGTAGTTCCCTTAAGTGTTGTTTTCGGGACTTGAACAATGAGACTCCACCCCTCACTGGCCCGATAGGGACTCGTTTATGGCTGGATCATAAATAGGTTGTTCATTGGAGAATCGGTGGTACTTAAGGTGTAAGATGTAATTACAAATGTAAAACGGACTTTTGACCCAGCTGTAATTATGATCAACTCGTGAAGGAACGACTTGCATGTAATGGTCATAACCATGGACACAACTTGTCCTATAGTGCATAAGAATATTTATATAGATGTCCATATGGATAAGATATCCTTATCTTATCTCTTCCATTATCTTCTCCTATTATTTTCCCCCTTATATTCTTCTACATTTATGGTAACAATCATATGTTGTAAATCCATTCAATAATGATCGTTGGGGCTAGGAGGTGAGCATCAGGGGCGAGGGGTAAGCATCAGTCGGTCGGGGTCGGTTTTCCGACCAAATTGACCAAGTCGATTTTCCAACTCATTATACCGACGAAGATGGAAATCAATATTTTTTTAACTCATTATACCGTTCGAACTGACGATTGATTTTGTCAGTCGATTTCGGCGCAATCCGACTATAGGGAGGCAAAGATGATGGTGGAAGTCCAAGGGCTTCACGGATGAAGAGAGGATAAGCAACAGACGGTGGTGATTGCGATGCGAGGGAGGCGAGAGAGACAATTGTGAGAAACAGAGGAGGAGCTCCAGCCGGAATCATAGTAAGCTTTAGAGTCTGGCACATCTCCGGCAACAACGTGGGTTAGGGCTAAAACAATAGGCGACATCTCAAACCCTCTTATGAAACCCAAAAACAACATTTATGAAGCTTTCGTGTCCTCTGGATCCGCCATGAACCAATTTCAATCAAAAGATTGGACCTAAACTGATCCACCGATTTGGTCGCTTCGATCGGTTTGGGGTTATTTTTGCTAACCGACCGACCGATTGGTCAGTTTTGCATTACAAAACCTGTTCAATCGGTCGATTCAGTTTTTCGGTTCTTTTGCTCACCCCCTAGTTGGTGCATATGAATGATATGATTGAATAGACAAATTTGTATGCTCGAAATTATTATCAAATAACCACCTAGTGCACTGGCTCAATGCATTGTCTCGCTTGACTTAGATTGAAGTTTTATCCTGCACTTGTGTGCAACAATTTAAATGTTTTATTATTGCCCAATTTTTTTAGTTCGAGTTCCACACTTGTCAATTTGTTGTTTGCGAACATCAACATAGATCAACTGACATAAGTGTGATCTAATGACAAAGAGGTCAGTAATTTGACCCTCATCCCGTAATAACTAAATACCTTTGTAAAAAAAATATAATTCTTAAATATTTTATGTACCATTCTCGATATTTATGTCATTTTTAATTCAATAGTGTGTGTATGCATGCGTGCGTGCGTGTGCGATAATTACTAAAATACTAGCTTTCTCCAAGCCCCAACCTGACTTAGGCATCGAGCAATATAGCTAGTACATCAATATTTATTTCTTGCATATGATCTCATCCGCATAATATCAAATTTACCGTTGATATCACGTGAATGTCAGGTGCATCAAGCATGTTCAGATCCATTTATCAACAATTGACACCGTCTGTGCAGGAGAGAGGTTTTGTGCATAAGATCTAACACCGAAAGAAAATAGAGATGGTAAGAGTTTTACCAAAAGGATTGATCATATGGCAATGATCGCTCTTCTCCCACCATAGACACACAAAATCAGGGGAGATTTTTTGTTCCCCTCGCTTCTGTTAATTAATTGCTTAGTTAGGTGTATCTGATACATTGGGGACAACGTGTCGTTTAAGGTTGGAGGTTGATGTTTGTTGAACTTCTTTGGTTTTTGAGCATTGTGTAGATTTATGAGCTTGATATGGATGAGACTCTTAATGTGTGTTATTTGATCAGAACCATATATGATTTCCATTTGATTATGCTTATTTTCAACTGTGAAAATGATGAGAATGTATGCCTTTTTTAGGAATTTTTTCTTAAAAAACAATTCTTGACTCCCTCATACTTATCGAGCACATAGTCCCCTTATCTTTAGTTTTGTAGGCTTATAACTACCTTAATTGGCTTGTATGCTTGTTGTCTCCCAGAAAAAATACCATTAAGGATACTTGATACAATAGTGTTTGTGATGTTCATTTGAGGAAAGATAACATACCTATTTGTCAAAAAAAAATATGAGAAAGAAGAAATAGAATAAAATCTCCATGGATACTTCTCCTTTTTAAGTTTCATGTGCAACTAGGGGCGGTCATGACACCCTTGTTTGTCACTGCATGAAAGCGTGGTAAAGAAGTGAGTATTAGTCTTTAGGTTGTGAAGCTTGCTCGTAGTCAGATATGTTGTGCAAGTAAGCTGGAGCAAAGGAAAATTTGACATCAAAGATTCTCTTGGAAAAGGATAAAGAAAAAAAAATTGTTGAGAAAATAAAAGTTAGGAGAGTACAAAGTTCCACGAAAATCATAGGCCCTTGTGATTTATAGCTCTCTCTAGTGTTAAAGCTATAGACTATTCTTATTGCAGTAGGGGAAAACGATCTTTAGGGTTTCATAATACTTTTTCGTACTTATAAGGATTATGGTAGGTTGGACTACGCACACACACGTAAGAGATGATAAGTTTAGTTTTTGAATTTCTCGATGAGGGAATGCATTTGATTATTTTCTTATTTTGCAAATTCCTTGTTTTCTACAACATTTAGGTTCGATTCGTTAACATGCAATTGCAATCTCTTGGTAGTGTTCAAAAGTTTGTCATGCTCGAGGACTAGCAAGATTTAAGTTTAGGGGTATTTGATAGCACTCTTAAAGTGTTATCTTATCGTTCCTAAGTCCTGCTAATTATCGTGTTCACATATGCTTTATGTTAATTTTATTAGTGGAGAACGGTTTAAAGAGAAAAGAAGTTCATGGCTGTTGGGATTTATATCCTAAAGCTTCGTAATTATTTAATAATTATTTGATAATTATTTTATTATTATTAGTTGCAATTTTTAATATTCATTATATATAAAAATTCAAGGTTATTAGTGTAATCTTGAACAATATGTAGTTGACATACGGGAGGATCATGTTCAAAGCATAACCTAAATAGTCTATCGTATATGGATAAGGTTGGGTGCCTTGTCCTAGTAATACTATTCATACAACCCACTTTGTAATTGTTGCAAATGATTTGATCGAAATCATTCATGTAGAGACATGCATGTGAGTGGGGTATCCTATATAATGAGTTTGTATCAGACTAGAGCACGAATAAAATTATTCATGTAGAGACACAACTTGTCCTAGAGTCCATAAGAGTGCAACTCTAGGCCTATAGTGGAGTAACCTAGAGTTAATCAAAGAAAGTTAATTAATTAAAGAGTTTAATTAATTAATTTTGTATCAAGCTTATATATATGTAGGTGGTGAGAGTCACACACGATGGTGTGCTACAAATTTCAAGTTGCGGAGACTTGCCAAAAATAACTTTGTAAACTAATTACACTAATCTAACTAGTAGACAGTGGTAACCAGGTCGATCCACAGGGAGCAGACAATGAGAATCATAGTTGAATTGAATTGGGCTTGTTTAATTATTGTGACAAAACAGTGAGAGTTTTTATCATGCAAATTGGAGAAATAAAGATAACGGAGAAATAAAACACAATAATACGAACGTGTTGGATTTGGGGGATCTTCAGGATTTGTGAAATTATGTAATGATGGAGCAACTTGCGCAGCGGAAAGCGATTTCGGACCGATGATACTCTAATTTCATCAATTTAACAAATATAAAACATGCTCAAAGGACGAAAATAAGAAATTAGAAATACATACCCTTGTAGTTCCAATTTCTTCAAGTTTTGCCGCTCTTTCCTCGTCACGAACTCTTCCTGCTTCTTCTCACGAACGCCCCGAGGACCACCCCAGGTAGTCCCGCTATCCTCGGCACCGCGCAACGGAGTTGTGGAACTCCGTTACTAAAAGAAAAGAAAATGAAAAAGAATAGGAAGAAGAAGGAACCATGGCAGAGGGCTTCAGTTCAAAAATATATGAACTTCTGAAATCCATGAGTTTCAAAAACTCACCAAATTCATGAACCCAACTTTTGCAATATACATATATATATTAACATATGTGTCTATATATATATATTTTTTTTAAAATATTATTATTATTATTTATAATAATAATAAATATTTTATTTATTAAACTTTTTAATAAATAAATATATATATATTAATTAATTAATTAAACATTTTAATTAATTAATATTATTTAATTCAATATCAAATATTAATTAAATAATAAGGCTAAACCCGGTTTTCCGAAAACCGACTTTTTTTACACATGAATCCTATTCATGTTTTAGGCCATTTCCATATTTAAATCATATTTAAATATGTCTATCCTCCTTCCATAAACCGAATTTGAACAATTCAAATTCTTTTTCTTTTTCTTTTCTTTTATACTGTTGTACGACGTTATCCGAGCTAGCCAGGAGAACCTAAAGGACCTACAGATCATGAGCTCCAACGATACGAGATTATTCGGTCAAAACTCTTTTAACCCGAATCAATCAACATTCGTTAACCCCCGGAGACTCCACTATAGTCCGAGGGTTGCACTCTCCTCACTGTAGATATATTATGTCCCCTGATATAACCGTCACTGGCAAGTCGACCCTTCACAGGTTGTTCGTAATCACAGCTGGGTCATTTAAACCGTTTAACCCCTGCATTACATCTTGTTCCTTAAGTACCACTGACACCTCTAATGAACAATAGATCTGTGGTCCAACCATCAGATCAGTTAACCCTCTCATCACATGAGAGTGTGAGCGCTCATTGTTCAAGCCCCGGAGTCAGCTATTAAGGGAACAACCTATCTACTAACCCTGAAGAGCGGGTTAGGAGTGAACTCCAATCTTGCTGTACTATGTCCCCAGCTACCTATTCGATTTTATCCCCAAGATGGTAGGCTTATTGAGTCGGCGCTTATGGGCCACTCTCACCCGTGCAAATCAAAGGATACTATCGAATAAGCAGGAGTTCATAGCGAGCTCAGGATTGAGATCGAGTTACCTAGGCCATCAATATGTACAAGTCGGTCTCATCAGTAAACAGAGTTATAAAGAGAGAGCGACTTAATACGCGGTTCAGTCTTATGCAAACTCTTTGCACAGGACGCCCTCACTCGCACATCTCCATGTGAAACAATTCGGATCACATCGTTTTGTACAATATAAAGTGAGCCGCATCCATTAGTGTTACCAGGATAAGGTACCCAGCCTTATCCGTATACTATAGACCGTTTTGACTGACTACTTGAGCCTGATCCACAATCATGTCATACATGAGGCTCAAGTACTCATATTCAGCCAAGGGTGTTGGTCATTGGTATAGGATAAACCAAACACGTTTCACTTTATTCCAGTAAACTCCTTTACTGAATAAAACTAATAACTCTTTATTCTAAATAGAGTATGTACAAACATAACAGTTTACAAACCACGAGTTTTAGGACATAAAACCCAACATGTAAGTGCTATCATTGAACTCATACAAACTTTATCAGAATCAATCGATACGCATAAATAATTACCCCGAAACCCCCGCGATAATTGACTCAGAGAAAATTAGCCAGAGGTGTCAATTCCAACTAAACATGTAATTAACTCATCTAAGGGTGTTAATCCTAGACTTCATTATAAAAAAGTAAATCATGCAATTAACTCCTTTAAGGGTGTCAATCCTAGACTTTGCTAAAAGCAATGACGGGTGGATTGTGACGAGTTACTCCTAAGACTAATTCGATTTATCTTCTTCAACGTGGTTGGCTAACACTAACTAAGGCAGAATACTTATGTACTACCTACGGGCTCGCACAACCTTTGTTACTTAAGGCGAATAGGATGCATCAGTACTCTAATTAACTAACAAAAATGCAAAATATTCAAGGTTGTCAAGCTATCATGCAAGCATGTTCGTAAGATAGGCATAAAAGAAGAAGAATATCAACAACATTCAGATTAAGGCAGAAATTTAAAGCACAATCTGTTGGGTTTTATGTCCTAAAACCCGTGGTTTGTAAATTGAATGTATATTCAATTTTCCAATAAAGTTGTTATTGAGATTTATTTAGTAAAATTGTTATTGAATAAAGTGAATTGTGTTTACTTTTAACCAAACTCCAATAAACAAAGAACCCATGGCTATAGATTGTATACTTGAACTTCATGTGTGACATGATTGTGGATCAAGTTCAATTAATAGCCAGAACGGTCTATAGTATAGGGATAAGGCTGGGTACCTTATCCTGGGGACACTATTGGATGCGGCACGCTTTGCATAGTTCAAACGATGTGATCCAAAATCGTTCATGTGGAGACATGCGAGTGGTGGCGTCTTATGCAATGAGTTTGCAAGAGACTGAACTGCGAAACAAGTCGTTCTTTCTTTATAACTCGGTTTACTGTAAAGACCAACTTTTTCATATGATGACCTAGGTAACTAGATCTGAATCCTGAGCACGCTATGAACTCCTGTTTATTCGGGTTTATCCTTTGACTTGTATGGGTGAGAGTGGCCCGAGATCGCCGACTCAATAAGCCTACCATCTTGAGGATAAGATCGGGTAGGTAGTTGGGAACATAGTCCTGCGAGATGGAATTCACTTCTACCCACCTCAAGGGATTAGTAGAGAGGTTGTTCCCTTAAGTGCTGACTCCGAGTCTTGAACTAGGGATCCCACCCTCTCATTGGTCCGAGAGGGACTTGGTATAGTGATGAGATTACGTACCAATTGGTTTGGTGGTTGGACCACAAACCAAGAGTTCATTAGAGAACCAGTGGGACTTAAGAAACAAGATGTAATTACGGGAGTAAAACGGTTATTTTGACCTAGCTGTAATTACGAACAATCTGTGAAGGATCGACCTACTGGTGATGGTTATATCAAGAGGACAAAAATATATCTACGGTGAGGAGAGTGCAACCTTTGGACTTTAGTGGAGTCTCTGGGGGTTAACGAATGTTGGATAGTTTGGCTAAAGAGTTTGACCGGTGAATCTCGTATCGTTGGAGCTCATGATCTGTAGGTCCTTTAGGTTCTCCTGGCTAGCTCGAATTAAGCCGTGTAACAATATGAGAGAAAAAGAATTTGAATTTATTCAAATTCGTTTTTCGAAGAATGATGGACATATTTAAATATGATTTAAATATGGGATCGGTCTAAAACATGAATAGAGATTCATGTGTGATGATTCAGTTTAAGAAACCGGGATTAGTCTTATTATTTATTTAATATTTGATATTGAATTAAATAATAATATTAATTAATTAAAAAAGTTTAACTAATTTAAATTTATTTTGTTTATTAAAACTAATTATGAATTAATTTTAAAATGACAAAATATTACAAGTGAGATTATCCAAGTTGAGTGGGTTTATCCAAGTTGTGAAGTGGATTGTGAATCATCAACCACATGCATAAACTCATCAATTGTGGAACACTTGGTTGAAGACTAATCCATCCAATTTGAGGTGTCATGCTAAGCAAAAGCTTTGTTGCATGTGGATGGCCTATAAATTGGATGAAATTCAAATGTTTTGAGGTTGATGAATTTTCAAAGAGTTTGAATATTTGGATGAGGGTTGATGAAGAATTCAGGTTACTTGAGAAATTAGAAATCTAAGTGTTAGATATTTCTCACAAAACCCTCATCACTTTCACCTTCCCATCCTCTTCTTCCAAAGTTTTTATATTGTAAAGGAGTCCCACCACTTCATTGCTCGGCCCGAGGATAGCGGGACTACCGGAGGTGGTACTCAAAGAGTTCGTGAGAAGCTTCGAAGGGTTCGTGAGGAGATTCGAGCATTGGAATAGAAGAATTTTGAACTACAAGAGGTTTGTCTTCTAATTATTTTAATTTCCAAGTTTTTAGCATGTTTCTATTTTAGCTAAATTGATGATATTAGAGTGCAATTGATCTGACTCGCTTTCGTTGAGCTACATGCGTTTCATCACAATCCTCAAGCAATTACTAAACCCATAAAATCCTTACATTCAATCCCCAAATCCTACACTAACCTTAGCCTTCTATAGAGTTTGGACTAATCCAAGCTCCCATGGAGGCCTTCGAGTTCATACAAGGGGTAGAGGGTGAAGAAGAAGCTCCAAACCGAGCTCCAATGGCGGAATAAATCAGAAAATCGAAGAAGGAATAACCTATAAGCGGAGAAGATGGCTTTAAATATTCGTCGTAGCGTCGTTGGAGAAGATGGCTTTAAATAGTTGCCGTAGCGTGGAAACCCTACGGACGGAATCCTGCGCGCCTTCAGGGAGCGTCGAGACGCCGAGCAGCGTCGAGCAGCGTCTCGACGCTTGCTCTCGGGTTTTGACAATTTATTTTGTCTTTTCCTCTCCCGATGCCCTTAGACAAAATCTTCACTTAGATGCTCTTCCTCTCCCGATGCGATCTCGAGACTTTAAGACCACCTTCTTAGCCCCGAATAACGTGTTTTTGACTATGTGACCTCTTCACCGATAAACACCTATAACAAAGGCAAATTAACACTAATTAAGCATATTTTTAGCTTAATAGAGGGAGTTAATCATAGCTTTAAATTGGAGCTATCAAGCACCCCCAACCTAAATCTTGGTAGTCCTCGAGCAAGGTAAACTTCAAATTATCTCCAAGGACTAAAATTGCATGCAACTAATTCTAATCTCGATGCTTTAAAAATCAAGGCATTTGCAGCAACAAGAAAGCAATCGAATGCTTGCACTAATAAAAAGTAATTCAAAAATTAACTATTACTCACCTACGTGCGTGTCTGATTAGCCAAAGTATCCTAGCCTAAGTAGACTCGAAAAAACCACATGCGCAACACGACATCTTGTTTTCCCTACTTCTAGCAATAAAGAGCAGTGTATAACTTTCCCACATTAGAGAGAGTAACAAATCAAGAGACGTAAATTCTTTTTTTTTTTTTTTTTTTTTCTGAGTACTTTGTACTCTTTATTTGATTCTTTGAACCATATATTTTTTTTTTCTTTTTGCTTCTCCAAGAGAGCCTAACATTTCATGCTTGACTTAGCTTCACATTTTTAAGGACTAAAGCTCAATTCTCAATGCACATTTAAGAAGGAGGAGCATCTTAGAAGGTTTTATTAACATGCTTTGCTTTTTTTATTTAGGCTAATAGCTTTGTTATAACTCGATTAACCTATTACAAACTCTCATGCTTGAAGCTTCCCTAGGGGTGCCTTTCGGGATGACAACAAGGATTCATGCAACAAAAGGTAAATCTAAGCCTATAGAGACCAGAACAGGTTGCTAAGTGCTCGATAGATGCAAGGGAGCAACAAATTTTTTTAAATTTTTAATTTTTTTTTTTAAAATGAAGCTCAATTAGTGCAAACGATCTCATGCTCAACTAGATATGCAACTTCGAAGATTTTAAAAGCATTTCATAGATCGTCATCATTAGATAACATGAAACCACAGACCAAAGCATCTCAAATTTAAAATTTACACGTGCTCGACAACTGCACATAAAGTCCACAGACACTCCACCCCCAACCTCAGAAGAATGCATTGTCCTCAATGTATCAACCATCAGTTAAAACAATAAACGCGCAAAATAAAAGGAACACGAAGACTTCCCTGATCTTTGCAAGGTTAGCGGGAGATGAGGCGCGATCTTTTTCCAATCAAAGGTAACCAAGTTAAGCACTTCTCTTATTCTTCTAAAAAGCAAACAAACTAACTTAAACAACTAAACTAATAAAGCGATAAACTAAAAATAACTGAAAACAGTTCAACACTCGGGTGCCTCCGAGAAGCGCATAATTTTTAAAGTCGATTGCTCGACTATATTCTCGCGGTCCAATCAGCCATTGTCCATCAATGCGGGAGATTCACCAATCATTCTCCCGTCCTTCTTGGACCTACAATAATTCAAACAAAAAATTTCTTCTTGTTCCTCATGCACAAACACATTATCATCAGACAGAAAACATATAGCACCAACATCATTCACATTCATTTTCAGATCATCGTTTTTCACGACCCAAGCACATTTCGAATCATATATAGAAAATTCATTCACAGTCTCGTCAAATTCCACAGATATGAAACCCCTATAGACATCAATTTTGACCCTAGTGGTCTTAAAAAAGGGACGTCCTAACAATATGGAAGAAGAAACATTCGAAGATTTTTCATTCATGTCGAGTATATAGAAATCTGCGGGAAATAACATATCATTAACCCTCACGACAATGTCCTCGACTTTCCCTATTGGATGGATGCAAGTTCCATCAGCTAATTGCACGACAACATTAGTCTTATGCATTTCATTTAATTTAAGTTCTTGGAACAGGGCATAAGACATAACATTGATGGATGCACCTAGATCTAACATGACATTTTTCATAATTTTGTTCCCTATCATGCAAGGAAGAGTAAAAATACCTGGATCCTCACATTTGATCGGCAACGAACCTGGGAATATCGCCGAAACATTTTCCTTTCTCTTTTCATCAGTCATTTTTTACTTTATCTTAACAGTACACTAGCTCTTCAGGAATTTTGCATATTTGGGAATTTGCTTCACGACCTCTAGAAGCGGGATATTCACAATAACCTTCTGAAAAGTCTTCAGGACTATCTTGTCTTCATTCACTTCCTTAGGCTTCGCAAGCCTATTGGGGAAGGGTGCTAAGGGAATATCAGCTGGTACTAGCAACCATACCTCTTTATTCAACTCTTTTATATTTTCAGATTCATCATTAACAAGAAAGGTCGGGAAGGATGCAACAGGTTTTCCATTCTTTTCTTCCTTCATCACACCAACATTAGTAGGAATCGACTTCCCGCTCCTCAGGATGATCGCACTCACATTTCACATGAGTTTATGGTCATTTGGGAAGAAAGCTTCCCAAAACTCTAGCTTTCCAGTTTGCTTATTGACATGACCATCTGTGTCAGTTGCTTGTTTAAGTTTTGCAACTTAGCTTTGTAACTATTGAGCTCCTCGCGAGCTTCCTTTTGAAACTGGTCGGTCATATTTACAATGGTCCTCGCCATCTCTTCCTTCGAGTTTCCTGAAGTAGATGACTAAGCATGAGACGTGTTGGGAGATCTCTCATAAGATTGATTGGGTACCTTTGTTGTCCTAACCAGTTTCCGTAGCTCAAATTTGGGTGATACCTCCAGCCGGGATTATAAGTATTCGAATATGGGTCATACTTCCTTGGGTTCTAAGCATAACCAACGATGGCATTGACCTCTTCAGAATCTCGAATACTTCCTCCAAAAAATTTCTTTAATAGACTGCTCATTTCAGCCACCTGGGCTTTTATGTCATTCACCTCGCTCGACTGATTAATTTGGTGCACTTGGCATATTCCTCCCCTAACTCCGAACTTCTAGGAATTGGCTGCCATATTTGCAATC
Organism: Herpetospermum pedunculosum; assembly: GCA_028017165.1. NCBI lineage: Eukaryota > Viridiplantae > Streptophyta > Magnoliopsida > Cucurbitales > Cucurbitaceae > Herpetospermum > Herpetospermum pedunculosum. The sequence goes on along the minus strand of CM051527.1, from coordinate 18,919,128 downwards.
AGTTGTTTGGCTTCCGCGGGAGTCTTGTCAATTAGCGTCCCACCGCTAGCTGCGTCGATCATCTGTCGATCGTGAGGTGTCATACCTTCGTAGAAGTACTAGATGAGGAGTTGATCGACGATTTGATGATGTGGAAAGCTTGCGCACAATCGACCAAACCTAAAGGATTGTTACGTCTCCAAAAGTGACTATTTTAGGACTTATTTGTGTTAGGAAGTTGTACATTTGTAAGTGTTTTTGGTAGGATTTAGCTTGAACTTGTGCTTATATATGAGAATTAGAAGAATGAAGCTAAATTAGGACCTATATGCAAAAGGAAAGAAAGGAATTAAAAACGAAGTTAAAGGAATGAAAATTGTGCATTGCAAAGGCATTGCGGAAACATTGCTAAAACCGCAATGTTTTAAGTGAAATCCGTAAGTTGTCTAACTATTTTCTATTTTGTTCCGACCTTTCAGGGATTTATTCTTTCTCCTGCAGCCACGTAGTAGTACGACGTTGAGAATGGATGGTTCTCCTTGACCCAATCACACCTGCAGAATACTATAAAAGGAGGTCAAAGTGGAAGGTTGAAACATACTCGAACACCGTAGTCTTCTAGTTCCAACGCAGTCTTTCCCATTCTTTCTCTTCTCCGTCTGTTGTTTTGAGAGGTTCAGTTGTTGGAGTCGACAATCTGATAGAAAGGAGAGAAGATTCATCTTCTCTTCTTATTGGATTCATCCAAGCAAGGCTTGCCTTTCTCTCCCTTCAGCCGAGGCGTCTGCGACGAGGCGATCACGCTTGGCTTTACTACTTTCTGCTTAGTTTTCCATTTCCATTACTGTTGTTGTTATTTCCCTTTCAGTTTGCTACTCTATTCCATTTCGTTGCTTTCTGTTTTACTTTAGTTATTCCAACTCACCATTTGTTTAGTTCAACCGATTAGTTAATCAACGCACAATTCATCACTTCGCAAGTTCTCTATCTTCTCTGCCTACTGTTTTCCTCTTCTGTTTTGTCTTTAATATTCTTCTAAGCATGTCTTCTTCATCTACTTTTCCCATTCCATCTTCATCCATGAGTAACTAAGTCGCATAAGGGTATGCTAATGACGAATCTATAGGTAGAAACACGTGAATCAAGCATGTAGGATAGCTCTCGAATGCATTGAATGTATGTAAGCTTCATCCCACGGGCAATTTCGATTGGCCATCCATTTTGTCCAAAGAACTCCTAACCTCTGGAAGGAGTAAGAGTTCAAAGTCATACACTCATGCTAGCCTCTCAAGGTAGCCAGAAAACGACCTAGGAATAGGCGTTTTCCTAGTACAAATCACAACTTACTGTTTTAACAAGATGCTTAAGACCTTACTTGGACATGAGTAAACTAAAGGATCTAATGCATGAAATCGGAAGATACATGAGAATGAGTTAGTTTGATGCATGATGAGTTGATCTAATGCTTGAGAATCGAGTGAAAAAGCCTATAGAGGAGTCGTTAGTAGCCCTTGTTTCCCCACTTTACACACATTTTGCTGTTGGTAACATTGCGAAATAATTGCTGTTTCCGCAATTCCCTTAAGTTAAAATTTGCCTTAGTCATTTTTTCTCTTCGTTTGATTGTTCTCTTCTTTACATTCTAGTTTATTATCTACTTGCACTTGTCTATGCTTCCATCATTTACACATTCCTTAGTAATTAGGCAATTTAAAACCACATCTACTTCATTTAATCCACCCATTCTCACTTAACAAAATACTTCGTAAGTAATTAAGAATAAATCTCTGTGGGAAATCGAATGAAAAAGTACTTATTACTTGCTACAAGATCATGTATGCTTGCATGTTCTAAGTGCTCTATCCTTGCAAATTTCTTTTAAACATTTGAGCACGCAACAAGTTTTTGGCGCCGCTGCCGGGGATTTAGTTTAGTGAAAACGAAGTTTGGTAAGTTAGAAACACAAACCTTAATATCTATTGGAGCTGATCTATTTTCATTTCTTTTGCAGGTACCATTGGGTTAGTTTATGAATGAGCCTTCGAGTAGCGATCTAGAGTTCAACCCTGAGCCTGAGAGATTACTTAGGGCCAGAAATAGAGCTAAGAAACGTCTCTTTAACCAACCCTCTATACCTCAAATAATTGCGGAAATCGCAGAGTCTCCGCAATTCTATCAAGAAGAAATGGAAAGACCAGACCCAAATCCGGTACCTACCACTCGCAATCCCATCGAAATAGCGAATGACAAGAATAGTGCCATCCTGTCCTACCTAGTACCTATGCCTGGGGACCTAGACCCAAGCATAATCCGCCCTGAAATTACTGCCAACTCATTCGAGTTAAAGCCAGTAATGTTCCAAATGTTGTCCACTGTGGGACAATTCTTTGGAGTGGAAAATGAGGACCCCCACAACCATCTTAGAAACTTCCTAGGAGTCAGTGATACCTTCCTTATCCCTGGAGTTTCCCAAGAAGCTTTGAGGCTTTACCTCTTCCCTTATTCCTTAAGGGACAAAGTCAAAACGTTGTTAAACTCATTACCTTCCGGATCAGTTGTCAGTTGGACAGATCTGGCTGAGAAATTCCTAGTCAAATTTTTCCCACCTGATAGGAATTCAAATTTTCGTGATGACATTATTAAATTCAAACAAGCTGAAAATGAGTCTCTAAACGAAGCTTGGACAAGGTTCAAGGACATTCTGCTTAAATGTCCACACCATGGCATCCCATGGTGTATCCAAATAGAAGTCTTTTTCAAAGGATGCAACCCCAACACTAGGCAAGTGCTGAATTCGTCAGCTGGTGGTTCCATGCTTTCTAAAAGCTATAACGAAGCCTATGAGATCTTGGAGAAGATCTCAGCATCTCACTGTAGGTGGTCAGATGATCCAGTAGAGCCAAGTAGAGCTCAAGACAAGGATGCTCTTAGTGCAATGAGCAACCAAATAAATGCCCTGACCAACCTAGTCAAACAAATGGCTCAAACCAATCTCCAATCCAGTGTCAACACCGCAGCAGCCATCTCAATGGGGGCACACACAAGTCAAGGTGAGACACTAATCTGTGGATTCTGTGGGGAAGGGCACTTGTATGAATACTGCCCTGGGAATCCAGCCTCAGTCTGCTATGTTGGAAGCCAACAGCAGCCTAGGAACAACCCCTACTCTAACACATACAATCCTGGTTGGAGGAACCACCCAAATCTCTCTTGGGGTGGGCAACAGAATACTAACCAAACTCCAAACCAACCAAGACCGAGTGGAACACCTGGTTTCACTCCCCAAAATAACCAATCCATGTATCAAAAACCATATAACCAACCAATAGGGTCTTCTGTAGAAAATTTACTTAAGGAGTACATTGCCAAGAATGATGCCACTCTACAAAGTCAGCAAGCTACCCTTAGGAGCCTAGAGAACCAAATAGGGCAACTAGCCAATGAACTCAAAAGCAGGCCCCAAGGTAGACTACCTGCTGACACTGAGGTACCTAGAAGGGATGGTAAAGAGCAGGTTCAAGCAATTGAACTTCGCAGTGGAAGACCATTGGTGAGCAACACTAGAGAAACACCAAAGAGAGTAGAGAATGAAGAGTCTAGTGCTCCACTGGATTCTCTGCCTAACCAAGGTCAACCACCAACAAGCACATCAAGGACAAGGCTGGAACCAATCATAGAGGAATTAGAAGAAATTCCAAGGCCTCCACCTGTCCTGAGGCGACCTGAAGTGCCAGCATATGTGCCACCACCTCCATTCCATAGAAGGCTAAAGAAAAAACAAGAACAGGAAGTGCACTTTAACAAATTTTTAGAAATTCTTAAACAAGTGCATGTGAATATTCCTTTTGTAGAGGTTTTGCAATCTATGCCTTCTTATGTTAAGTTTTTGAAGGATATAATCACTAACAAGAAAATTATTGGTGAATTTGAAACAGTGAATCTCACTGAGGAGTGCAGTGCTATACTCCAGAACAAGCCACCAAAGAAGGAGAAGGATCCTGGTTCCTTCACCTTACCAGTGGAGTTGGGAGGCAAGCACGTGGGCAGAGCTCTTTGCGATCTGGGAGCCAGCATAAATCTTATGCCCCTATCACTATTCCGTCAGCTTGGAATAGGAGAAGCACGTCCCACCATTGTCACCTTGCAATTGGTAGACAGATCCATTGCCTACCCTGAAGGTAAGATAGAGGATATTCTTGTAAAGGTTGACAAGTTTATTTTTCTTGCAGACTTCATCATTCTGGATTATGAAGCAGACAAGGAGGTCCCCATCCTATTAGGCAGACCATTTCTAGCCACAGGTAGGGCCCTGATTGATGTCCAGAAAGGTGAGCTCACCATGAGGGTTCTGTTGGGTTTTATGTCCTAAAACTCGTAGTTTGTAAACTGAATGAATGTATCTCTTTGTAGTGCTTGCTTGAGGACTAGCAATGTTTAAGTTGGGGGTGCTTGATAACTCCATTTTGGAGCTATTAAATACGTCCTAATCATAGCTAAAGTCCGCTTTCAATTGATTAAATGTATCTCTTTTGTAGGAGAAAAGCGGCAAAGAGCTCGTGCGTCCATTGGGCATGTTCGAGCGCTTAAAGCAGAGTTTTAGCGCCCCGGGATTGCATCGGGAAGAGGGGAATTTGTTCCGTGAAGAAACGGGCCAAACCAGCCTTGGAGAGGCAAAGCATCAGCCCCAAACCCGAGAGCCAGCGTCGAGCTATTGCGTCGAGACGCTAGCTCGACGCTGGAAAAACCCGAGAGCAAGCGTCGAGTGATAGCGTCGAGACGCTAGCTCGACGCTGCCCTGGCGTCGAGACCCTGCTTGGCGTCGAGACGCTCCGGAGGAGGCGCGCGCAGGAAATTCATCGGGGCAGCGTCGCGACGCTGGCCTTGCGTCGCGACGCCAGCGCGCGCGCGCGCGGATTACTTAGGGCACAGCGTCGAGACGCTGGCCTAGCGTCTCGACGCTACGACGAAGGCAGTAGCTAAAGGACGATTTTTCTGCACATTTTTCAGATCTTCTTCAACCTTCATCTTCTTCATCTCTCAACGGATTTGGACGATTTTTGTCTCCTTCTTCTCCGTTTTCTCTCTATATTTCGTGGAGCTCCGCCATTGTTGGCATGTTTGAGAGCTTCACTCTCCTTTTGTAATAGGTAGATGAACTCTTCCATGGTCGTTGGTGGAGCGGGATTGACGATCCGCGCCATGAGCGGCTAAGGTAAGAGTGACGGTTTGGGACTTTGTTTAGGGGAATTTTGTTAGACATTTATGGCTTTGATAATCTGAGTATAATTTTGCATGTTGGAATCTGATTTATTAGCATTTGTTTATCTTGCTTAATCCAACACTCATGCTAGATTATGTTGATTGACACTCGGGTAGTTTCGCATGATGTGTATGTTAAAGAGTAGCGATGCCGTGCCTCTCACTGCTCGACTAAGTAACACAGATAAATAGAACTAAATCGAAGTATCGGGTCGGGTAGGATAAATGTTGGTTGCATACAGCGTTTGCGGGCAACCTACTAGCATTTAGAATTCACGCTCGAATGTTCGTCGCGGTTAGCTAGTGACTGTCTAAATTCATCTTAGGACCGATCATCTTAATGTGAGCTTAGACAACGTGTAATTAGAACTGTGTGGTCTAATTAAAATCCATGGAGTCGGCTACTTTGGGGCTTCTCTGGTAGTCGTCCGCGTGCTAAATAAACTGTATTCCATGTCATTAGAATTAAATGATAAGCTGAATGTTGTCTAACAATTGACCCCGAGACTCCCCAAACCGTTCACGTGCTCTCTACGTATTATTTTTCCTTAGTTGCTTTCTCTTTATTTCACCTTTGCATGATTAAACCCCCCCCCCCCCCCCCCCCCCCCCCCGTTACCAATTAATCAATTAAATCCTAATTCCACTAGTAAATTCAATTCTCCTATTCCTTGGATCGACCCTGTTACCGCTGGCTGCAAAGCCTTGGCAATAGGCATTATAAATCGTATTTTGGCAAGCCTCGACAGCTTGAGATTAAGCGGATATTCAAAATTTCGCCCACCAAAATTGGCGCCGTTGCTGGGGAATAGGCAATTGATTGAATTTATGATTGAAGTTTGAATTTGATTCATTGATGGTTGACTGAAAAATTTTTCTGTTTGTAATTTGTATGTTTAGATTTTTGTTTGTGTATGACCCGTTCCTCTGAGGGTAGTTTGCAGTATATTCCTGAGATTGACAGAGAGGAGCGGCGGTTACGTAGAGAAGCCCGGGAGGGGCAAGGAACGTTCGAAAGAGAAGAAGGCAATCCCTTCTTATTTGACGAGATGGCGCAAGGCGATGCGCCACGGACGCTGAAGCAACTGGCAGCGCCAGACCTGAACCTGCAGCCTTTGTGCATTAACTACCCCGTGGTAGCAGGTAACTTTGAGCTGAAATCTGGTTTAATTCACCAGTTACCTTCTTTCCATGGAAATGCAGGTGAGGACGCGAACAAACATTTGATGGAGTTCCATTGCGTCTGCGCGGGGATGAAGCCCGCAGGAGTCACGGAAGAGCAGCTGAACATGAGGGCATTCCCCTTCACGCTCAAGGACAAGGCCAAGGATTGGCTGTATTATTTGCCTTCCGGATCCATCACCACGTGGCAGGACATGAAGCGGGTATTTTTAGAAAAATACTTTCCCGCATCCTTAGCCACTACTCTGCGGAAGAGGATATATGGGATCACCCAGGATGTAGGTGAGTCCCTGCATGAGTATTGGGAACGCTTTGGGCGCCTGTGCGCGAGTTTCCCGCACCACCAGATCGCCGATCAGCTGCTCATACAGTATTTCTATGAGGGGATGACGCCCCACGACAGGCAGATGATCGACGCAGCGAGTGGAGGGGCACTGATTGACAAGACCCCAGTTGAGGCCAAGCAGCTCATTGCAAATATGGCTACAAACTCGCAGCAGTTTGGGATCAGGGGGCAAGGACAAGTGCACAGCGTGGCTCAGAGCCATGAGATGTCTGAAATGAGGGCCCAGGTGGCCGAGATAGGGAGTATGCTTAAGAAAATTGTTGGAGGACACCGCGAAGAGGCGGAGGTCAATGCAATCGGGGGGTATGCTTCCAACCCAAGGAAGTATGATCCATATGCTAACACTTACAACCCCGGTTGGCGTGACCATCCTAACTTCAGCTATGGGAATAGGGAAGGACAAACTCGCTTCCAAGGCCAGTCCTAGGATAGGCCTAACTCTTCCACCCAGGCTCAAGCTTCGAGCTCCTCCAGCTCACTTGAAGATATGGTCAGGACCATCGTGACTAGCACCAGCCAGTTCCAGAAAGAGGCTCGCGAGGAGCTTAATTCTCATAAGGCAGAGCTGCAGAATTTGAACAAGCAGCTGACACAAATGGCGGTGTCTATCAGTAAGATCGAGAGCAAGAGCTCGGGGAAGCTTCCTTCCCAAACTACAGTTAACTCATGTGAGAACGTGAGTGCCATTCAGCTGCGCAGTGGGAAGTCACTTTCCACCAGAGCTGCGAAGGAAGCCACGGACAGCTTGAACAAGTCCGCCCCGACTGCTCCTGAGACTCAGAATGAGAAAAGAAATGAGAAGGTCAGTGTACCTGTGGATGTTGCCAAAGCACCATTCCCGAGTAGGCTTGCGAAGCCTACTTTGGAATCCGATGACGAGGAGGTCCTGCGAACCTTCCAAAAGGTGATGGTGAATATCCCGCTCCTAGAGGCAGTCAGTCAAGTGCCCAAATATGCAAAATTCTTAAGGAGCTGGTGCACTACGAAGAGGAAGTCCAGAGGGACTGAGAAAAAGAAAGAAAACGTCTCTGCCATACTCCCAGGTACGCTGCCTGCAAAGTGCAACGATCCAGGTACTTTTACTATCCCTTGCACTATAGGTAGTAAAATTGTTCATAATGCCATGTTAGACCTTGGAGCCTCTGTTAATGTTATGTCTTATGCATTATATCGTGAACTGAATTTAAATGAAATGCATGAGTGTAATGTTTCTGTTCAGTTGGCTAATGGGTCGAGCATCTGTCCTAGGGGGAAGGTAGAGGATGTTTTAGTCAGAGTTGGGAATATGACGTTTCCCGCTGATTTCCTTGTTTTAGATATGAAAGAAAATTCATTGCATGCTTCGTCCTCTATGCTGTTAGGACGCCCTTTTCTTAAGACCGCTAGGGTCAAAATCGATGTGTATAAGGGCGTCGTGTCGTTAGAGTTTGATGATACTTTGCATGAGTTTTCTTTATTTGATGGGAAATCTGTTGCGAATGTTTCTGTTGTTTGTGAGCATGATGAGAATGGGAGTCTACCCTCGCGCTTGAGGGATGGTTCCCATGTCTCGGTTAAAATTTCTGATTTGAATTTGTTGGATGATACTGATGGTTTTTGCACTAACATGTCTGATATTCACGTGCCCGAGGCACGAAGAGTGCAAAATGTTTTTCAGGTGAACGGTGGAAAAGGTGTGGCCATGGACAAGTATGGATCGTCCCCCGCACCTACAGACTATGGATGAGTCTGTCGAGAGAATACAGTCGAGCAACCGACTTTAAAAATTCTGCGCTTCTCGGAGGCACCCGAGTGTTGAACTGTTTTTATGCTTTAGTTTAGTTTTATTGCTTTTTAGATTAATTTAGTATTAAATTAGCTTGCTGTTTTTTTTTTTAGGGAATCAAGGAAGAGAGGGCAATTTTGGGCTCTGATGCGTTCGTGCGCCGCTTCCTCGCCCTCGCCAGCTTCACAAAGAGTCAGGGAAGTGTATTTCTTCTTCCCTTTTACTTCTTGCATCTGACTGGTTGGCATTGAGGACAATGCCAAATTTTGAAGTTGGGGGTGGAGTAGCCCGATGGATGTGCATGTGTAGTTTGTTGAGAAGTGTTATAAAGATATTGAAGTGCTTGGGACTCTGTTTACTGTTTTCTGACTGTGATAGCCTAGGAAATGCATGTTGGAAATCTGAGCATGTTCATAATCGAGTTTTTGCATGAGTTTTGTGTTTATTAGGTTCATGTCAAAAATTTTAAATTTTTTTCTGTTGCTCCCTTGCACTCATCGCGCACTTAGCAACCTCTCCCTAGATTCCGTAAGCTTAGTTTATCGCATGTTTAGCTAATTCTCGTTGTCACCCCCGAAAGGCACCCTTAGGTAGCTTGTTGCATGAGAGTTAGTAGCTAATTAATTGAGAAAGCATGTGCTTAGCCTAATAAAAAATAGAAAAACATGTTTTGTAGAAAAGTTCCTCTCGAGGCGCTCCTCCTTCTTATTTGCGCTTAAAAGAAGTGAGCGTTAGTCCTTAAAAACGTGAAGTTTTATGCATGAATTTGACGTGTTAGGCAACTCGAGTAGGAAAGAAAAAGAAATGAAAGGTTGGTTCAAAGAACCCCAAATAACAAGAGTACAAAGTACTTTTGAAAAGAAAAAGAAAAAGAATGAGAAAATAATTAGGTCTCTTAATTTGTTTCTCTCTCTCGTGTAAGTCAAGTGTAGCTGTTCTTAAACGCTAGAAGTAGGGGGAAAATGAGATGTGCGTTGCATGTTGGTTTTCCGGGTTTACGTGAGTTTAGGAGTAGTTGTCTAGCACACACACACGTTAGGGGGCAAGAGTTAATTTTTGATATGTCCTAGTTAATAAATGAACAAAATGCTTCCATGATTATGCTCGTGTTTAAATTTCAATATGCATGGAGGTTTGAGTTAGAATATATGTAAACGCGTCCTTAGAGTCAATGTCTTTGTAGTGCTTGCTCGAGGACTAGCAATGTTTAAGTTGGGGGTGTTTGATAACTCCATTTTGGAGCTATTAAATACGTCCTAATCATAGCTAAAGTCCGCTTTCAATTGATTAAATGTATCTCTTTTGTAGGAGAAAAGCGGCAAAGAGCTCGTGCGTCCATTGGGCATGTTCGAGCGCTTAAAGCAGAGTTTTAGCGCCCCGGGATTGCATCGGGAAGAAGGGAATTTGTTCCGTGAAGAAACGGGCCAAAACAGCCTTGGAGAGGCAAAGCATCAGCCCCAAACCCGAGAGCCAGCGTCGAGACGCTGGCTCGACGCTGGAAAAACCCGAGAGCAAGCGTCGAGTGATAGCGTCGAGACGCTAGCTCGACGCTGCCCTGGCGTCGAGACCCTGCTTGGCGTCGAGACGCTCCGGAGGAGGCGCGCGCAGGAAATTCATCGGGGCAGCGTCGCGACGCTGGCCTTGCGTCGCGACGCCAGCGCGCGCGCGCGGATTACTTAGGGCACAGCGTCGAGACGCTGGCCTAGCGTCTCGACGCTACGACGAAGGCAGTAGCTAAAGGACGATTTTTCTGCACATTTTTCAGATCTTCTTCAACCTTCATCTTCTTCATCTCTCAACGGATTTGGACGATTTTTGTCTCCTTCTTCTCCGTTTTCTCTCTATATTTCGTGGAGCTCCGCCATTGTTGGCATGTTTGAGAGCTCCACTCTCCATTTGTAATAGGTAGATGAACTCTTCCATGGTCGTTGGTGGAGCGGGATTGACGATCCGCGCCATGAGCGGCTAAGGTAAGAGTGACGGTTTGGGACTTTGTTTAGGGGAATTTTGTTAGACATTTATGGCTTTGATAATCTGAGTATAATTTTGCATGTTGGAATCTGATTTATTAGCATCTGTTTATCTTGCTTAATCCAACACTCATGCTAGATTATGTTGATTGACACTCGGGTAGTTTCGCATGATGTGTATGCTAAAGAGTAGCGATGCCGTGCCTCTCACTGCTCGACTAAGTAACACAGATAAATAGAACTAAATCGAAGTATCGGGTCGGGTAGGATAAATGTTGGTTGCATACAGCGTTTGCGGGCAACCTACTAGCATTTAGAATTCACGCTCGAATGTTCGTCGCGGTTAGCTAGTGACTGTCTAAATTCATCTTAGGACCGATCATCTTAATGTGAGCTTAGACAACGTGTAATTAGAACTGTGTGGTCTAATTAAAATCCATGGAGTCGGCTACTTTGGGGCTTCCCTGGTAGTCGTCCGCGTGCTAAATAAACTGTATTCCATGTCATTAGAATTAAATGATAAGCTGAATGTTGTCTAACAATTGACCCCGAGACTCCCCAAACCGTTCACGTGCTCTCTACGTATTATTTTTCCTTAGTTGCTTTCTCTTTATTTCACCTTTGCATGATTAAACCCCCCCCCCCCCCCCCCCGTTACCAATTAATCAATTAAATCCTAATTCCACTAGTAAATTCAATTCTCCTATTCCTTGGATCGACCCTGTTACCGCTGGCTGCAAAGCCTTGGCAATAGGCATTATAAATCGTATTTTGGCAAGCCTCGACAGCTTGAGATTAAGCGGATATTCAAAATTTCGCCCACCACCCCTATCACTATTCCGTCAGCTTGGAATAGGAGAAGCACGTCCCACCACTGTCACCTTGCAATTGGTAGACAGATCCATTGCCTACCCTGAAGGTAAGATAGAGGATATTCTTGTAAAGGTTGACAAGTTTATTTTTCTTGCAGACTTCATCATTCTGGATTATGAAGCAGACAAGGAGGTCCCCATCCTATTAGGCAGACCATTTCTAGCCACAGGTAGGGCCCTGATTGATGTCCAGAAAGGTGAGCTCACCATGAGGGTTCTGTTGGGTTTTATGTCCTAAAACTCGTAGTTTGTAAACTGAATGAATGTATATATTATATTTCAATAAAGTTGTTATTGAATTTTAGTGAATTGTGTTTGTATTAACCTATACCAATAACTAACACCCATGGCTGTAGTGTGAGTACTTGAACTTCATGTGTGACATGATTGTGAATCAAGTTCAAGTAGACAGCCAAAATGGTCTATAGTATAGGGATAAGGCTGGGTACCTTATCCTGGGGACACTATTGGGCGCGACTCACTTTGTATAGTACAAAACGATGTGATTCGAATCGTTTCATGTAGAGACATGTGAGTGAGGGCGTCCTGTGCAATGAGTTTGCACAAGACCGAACCAAGAAATAAAATCGCTCTTTCTTTATAACACCGTTTACTGTAAAGACCGATTTATTCTTATGATGACTTAGGTAACTCGATCTCAATCCTGAGCTTACTATGAACTCCTGTTTATTCAACCTTATCCTTTGATTTGTACGGGTGAGAGTGGCCAGATCCCGACTCAATATGCCTACCATCTTGGGGATAAGATTGAATAAGTGGCTGGGGACATAGTTGTAGCAAGATTGGAGTTCACTCCTACCCGCTTTCAGGGTTAGTAGAGAGGTTGTTCCCTTAAGTGCTGACTCCAGGTCTTGAACATTGGGCCCATCCTCTCCTGATCAGGGAGGAATCTGATTTGATGGTTGGACCACAAATCAATTGTTCATTAGAGGTGTCAGTGGTACTTAAGGAACAAGATATAATACAAGGGTTAAACGGTATAAATGACCCGTTGTGATTATGAACAACCTGTGAAGGATCGACTTACTGATGATAGTTATATCAACAGGACACAATATATCTACAGTGAGGAGAGTGCAGCCCTTGGACTTTAGTGGAGTCTCCGGGGGTTAACGAATGTTGGTTAGTTCGGTTGAAAGAGTTTTGACCGGATAATCTCGTATCGTTGGAGCTCATGATCTGTAGGTCCTTACGGTTCTCCTGGCTAGCTCGGATAAAGTCGTGAAACAATATAAAAGAAAAGAAAAGAATTTGAATCGTTCAAATTCGGGTTTGTGGAAGAAGAATAGACATATTTAAATATGATTTAAATATGAGATTGGTCTGAAAACATGAATAGGATTCATGTGCAAAAAGTCGGTTTTCGGAAAACCGAGTTTAATTATATTATTTAATTAATATTTGATATTGAATTAAATAATATTAATTAAATATATATATATTTTTATTAATTAAAAATTTTAATTAATAAAATAATTATTATTATTTTTAATAATAATAATATATATAAAAAAAAATATATATATATATATATATATATATATATATACATGTGTCTTACATGCAAGATGTAAGACACATGTATGTTTTATATATACACAGCATATATATAAATTTTGACTCATCAGATCAAACAAAAAAAAAAAAAAAAAAAAAAAATTAAAGTGTGGAGATAGTGGATTTTTGGGTCGTCAATTGTGAATTGAAATTGGATTTCAATTTTTGAAGACTCTCTCTCTATCTCTACGTCTTCTTCGTTTAGCTTCTGTCCTCTGTTGAAAAACAGTTTTTCTTCAGTGAAGCTTCTTCCCTCTTTTCTTGAATTAAAGGAGTCCCACCACTCCGTTTCTCGGCCTGAGGATAGCGGGACTACCGTGGGTGGTCCACGAACGTTTCGTGAGAAGGCTCGGTGAGCTCGTGAGGAGCATCTGGCGGTGAAATTGGAGAATTACGAACGACAAGGTGAAGCTTCTTCCCTCTTTTCTTGAATTAAAGGAGTCCCACCACTCCGTTTCTCGGCCTGAGGATAGCGGGACTACCGTGGGTGGTCCACGAACGTTTCGTGAGAAGGCTCGGTGAGCTCGTGAGGAGCATCTGGCGGTGAAATTGGAGAATTACGAACGACAAGGGTATGTGTTCTAACTTCTTTTTTTCTTCGCTTTTGCATGTTTCCATTTGTTTAAATTGATGAAATTAGAGTGTCCATGATCCAAATCCGCTTCCGCTGCGTGCCATGGGCGCTCCATCAATTGGTATCAGAGCGTTTTTGGCCACTCAATTTCAATCAATTTAAGTTATGGTGGGTTTTATTTAGAAATTGTTTCTGAATGGAATTCTAAAGTGAATATCGATTTTGGCATAGTTTCTTTTGAATTTCATTATTTGTAATTGCCCGAGATTGTATGGGCTTTAATGCATGCTAAAGAGTCTGTATTTTTAGAGTCATTAGAGTCCATATAGGGTTCTTTGTGAAAGAAGTTTGAGTTTGAAACTCGCCGAAATGTTCGGTGTAAGTTCAAACTCGTTCTGGGCAATACGAGGAGAAATTCGAAGAAAAATTGGCCGAAGCGTTCGGAGGAAGCAAGTTGGTCAAAGGCGGTGCGAAGAGTTCGAAGTCCGCTCATGACGTGGCTTGTTGATCAAGCTTGTAATAAATTACTTATTGCTTGCTAAATGCCAAAATCGATCCACTTTAGTATGTTTAATTAATTATGCATTGCGAATGTATGTTTTAATTAAATTCCATGTTTATATGTGCATATCGTATGCCATATAGATTTAAAATCCCACCGTAGGAAGCATGCTTCATGCATTGAAAATATGTTATAAGTGTTATAATATATCGTATGCATATTTGGCAATTCATGAATTTTGATATAAGAGTTATATTAATTCATGAATTAGTTGTTGTTAGTTTAATAGAATAATTGATATAAGTGTTATATTAATTATGAAATTGAATCAACAACATAGGTTGCCCTAGTTTTATGCACATGGTATATTATAAGTGTTATAATGTATAGGATGCATGTTTATTCATGAGTATTAATATAAGAGTTGTATTAATTCATGAATTAGATGTTGTTTGCTTAATAGAATAATTGATATAAGTGTTATATTAATTATGAAATTAAACATCCAACATTAGATGCATTTTGTTTGTTATAAGTGTTATAATGTATAGGATGCATGCTTAATTCATGAGAATTGATATAAGTGTTATATTAATTTATGAATTAGGAGTTGTATATTAAAAAAACATAATTGATATAATTGTTATATTAATTATGAAATTAAATATTCAACTTATCATGCCTTAGTGATGCATGTTTGAGAAGCATGTAGAAGTTTGTTGTAGTAAGTCTTAGTTTTGCAAAGCGTTGTAAAATTGGCATAGACTTTTAAAATCTATAACAAAGACAAAGGCATGCTCACTTAGGGTTGAATGTATCGTTCCGTTTCATTAGATGAATAGGTCGATATCTTGTAAATGCTAAGGTTACAAGAAACTCACCCGGGGACATCCTGTTCGAGGTTGGAGGTATTTAAGCTGACGGTTTACGGAACACCTCCTACTTGGGGACCATCCGGTTCTTGAGTAAAGTTAACCCGGCTTTATGAGCATGCGTGAGTGGTGTGAGGTAATAAAGTGTTTATCACCTAGACATCATAGGTAAAAGTTTGTTTTACCTAGACTTAGGTCTTATTGTCTTAGCCGGATAATACCTGAGTTATTTACCCATTCCGTCTTAAAATACTTAGTAGAGGTGTTGAGAAGGTATATATGATATGTCCCTCTCCTCCTACGTTCTCTGTCAAGTTCACACCGTGAGAATTATGCTCGGCCTCGTGATGTCAATAGGGCATCCCCATTCGGATGGTATTTGCATAATTCAAGAGCAAGGTGAATGGAGAAAGTATTTATAGTAAGTGGGAGAAGGAAGTATGTCAATACATCCTGCGGTCTCCTCCATTGGATTGAACCGTGAGATTCCTATGTTCTGCCTGCTAGGTGCCCACAAGTGGTACCGATCCATTCGGAGGGCCGTTTCATAGGAATCGGAACATCTCAATCACCATTTATGGATAAAGAAACATAGAGCCATTCCCAACTTTGACATTTCCATTCGGTTGCATCGTTGGGGCCGCCCTATGAATTCTAAAAATGGAGGGTCACACTTACAAGATTTGCTAAGGAGTTAGTAAATCTTGACCAAACAGCGATAACTAAGATGCTATAGGAATATGAGATATTATGGTATTAGCATTTAGTCAAGAATGTCTTGATTCAGTGAAGGAATGCTTGACTGCCCCTCGGTAGCGACCATTCTGACCCACTGAAGTATCGTTGCAGTTTAATAATGAGTTTTGGGTACATTATTATTCTTTGCTAAATTCTTGATTGGTGTGTAAATTAGGTTAAAACCTTTTCACTAATATTTATTCATTCTCTTTTCAGCATGTCTAGCTCATTTATTCACTTACTAGCTTCCGATAAGTTATTCGGCGATAACTACGCGACCTGGAAATCGAACTTGAATACGATTCTCGTTCTAGATGATCTAAGGTTCGTCTTATCAGAGGATTGTCCTCCCCCTCCTAGCTCGGATGCGACTCGAACTGTTCGAGACGCATATGATAGATGGACAAGGGCTAATGATAAAGCCCGAGTCTATATCTTAGCCAGCATATCTGATGTGTTAGCTAAGAAGCACGAGGATATGGTTTCTGCTAAAGAAATCATGTCTTCATTACAGGAGATGTTTGGACTTCCGTCCTCATCGGTCTGACATGAAGCCCTCAAATTCGTTTACAACTCTCGCATGAAGGAGGGAACCTCTGTTAGGGAGCATGTCCTTAACATGATGGTCCACTTCAATGTGGCGGAAGTAAACGGAGCTATTATAAATGAGTCAAGTCAAGTAAGCTTTATCTTGGAATCTCTTCCGAAGAGTTTCCTTCAGTTCAGAACCAATTTGGTAATGAATAAGATAAAGTATAATTTGACTTCTCTCCTCAGCGAGCTACAGACTTATCAGTCCCTACACACTTCTAAAGGAAAAGAGAAGGAGGCAAACGTTGTCACTTCTAGGAAATTCCAAAAGGGGTCGTCTTCTGGGAGTAAGTCTGAACTTTCTTCTATTAAGAACAAGAGTATTCAAAAGAAGAAGAAAGATAAAAGGAAGGGAAAAATACCTGCTACTGCTAAGAGCAAGAGTAGATCTGCAGACAAAGGAAAATGTTTCCATTGTGGTGTAGATGGGCACTGGAAACGCAATTGCCCAAAGTATCTTGCAGAGAAAAAGGCTGAGAAAGAAAGACAAGGTAAATATGATTTACTTGTTGTTGAAACATGTTTAGTAGAACATGATTGTCATACCTGGATACTTGATTCAGGAGCTACTAACCATGTTTGTTCTTCTTTTCAGGAAACTAGTTCTTGGCAGCCACTTTCTCGCGGTGAGATAACTCTCAGAGTTGGAACTGGAGAGGTTGTCTCAGCTGAAGCAGTGGGAGCTGTAAAGTTGTTGTATAGAGATAGTTTCATTTTACTAGAAAATGTACTCCTGGTTCCTACCTTCCAGAGGAATCTTGTATCTATATCTTGTTTGTTAGAACAGTTGTATAAAGTATCTTTTGTTCATAATGAAGCGTTCATTAGCAAAAGAGGTGTACGTATTTGTTCTGCGAAACTTGAAAACAACTTGTATGTGTTAAGACCAACCGAAGCCAAAGCTATTTTGAACACTGAAATGTTTAAAACAGCTGAGACTCAAACTAAAAGGCAGAAACTTTCTCCAAGTACTTATCTTTGGCACTTAAGACTAGGTCACATTAATCTCAATAGGATTGGGAGATTGGTTAAAAGTGGTCTGCTAAATCGTTTAGAGGACAACTCTTTACCGCCATGTGAGTCTTGTCTTGAGGGCAAAATGACCAAACGATCTTTTTCTGAAAAAGGTCATAGGTCCAAAGAACCTCTAGAAATCGTGCATTCGGATCTCTGCGGTCCTTTGAATGTCAAAGCACGAGGAGGGTATGAATATTTCATCAGTTTCATTGATGATTATTCGAGGTACGGTTATCTTTATCTAATGCATCATAAGTCCGAAGCTCTTGAAAAGTTCAAAGAGTATAAGGCAGAGGTTGAGAACGCATTAGGTAAATCGATAAAAACACTCCGATCAGATCGAGGTTGAGAGTATATGGATTTAAGATTCCAGGACTATATGATAGAACATGGAATAGTATCTCAACTCTCAGCGCCAGGAACACCACAGCAGAATGGTGTGTCCGAGAGGAGAAATAGAACCCTGTTAGACATGGTTCGATCTATGATGAGTTATGCTCATTTGCCTAGTTCGTTTTGGGGATATGCAGTAGAGACTGCAGTATATATTTTGAACATGGTTCCCTCTAAGAGTGTTTCTGAAACACCTTATGAGTTATGGAGAGGGCGTAAAGGTAGTTTACGTCACTTCAGGATTTGGGGGTGTCCGGCACATGTGCTAGTACCCAATCCAAAGAAGTTGGAACATCGTTCAAAATTGTGCCTATTTGTAGGTTACCCCAAGGAAACGAAAGGTGGTCTATTTTACGATCCTCATGAGAACAAGGTACTAGTATCGACTAATGCCACGTTCTTAGAGGAAGACCACATGAGAGATCATCAACCGTCGAGCAAAATTGTTTTGTCCGAATTTTCCAGGAAAGCTACAGACAGATCAACGAAGGTTGTTGATCAAGCTGGTCCTTCTCAAGAGTTGAGAAAGCCTCGACGCAGTGGGAGGGATGTAAGACAGCCCGACCGCTACATCGGCTTGTCTGAAACTCAAGTCGTCATACCTGATGATGGCGTTGAGGATCCATTGACCTTTAAACAGGCAATGAATGACATAGACAAAGACCAGTGGCTTAAAGCCATGGATCTCGAAATGGAGTCTATGTACTTCAATTCGGTCTGGGATCTTGTAGACCAACCAGATAGTGAAAGACCTATCGGTTGCAAGTGGATCTACAAGAGAAAACGAGACCAAGCTGGTAAGGTGCAAACCTTTAAGGCTCGACTTGTGGCAAAAGGTTATTCCCAAAGAGAAGGGGTGGACTATGAAGAAACCTTTTCTCCTGTTGCCATGTTAAAGTCGATTAGAATACTCTTATCCATTGCTACATTTTATGATTATGAAATCTGGCAAATGGATGTCAAGACTGCCTTTCTGAATGGTAATCTTGAGGAGAGTATCTATATGGCTCAACCAGAGGGATTCATACTTCAGGGTCAAGAGCAAAAGGTTTGCAAGCTTAATCGATCCATTTATGGGTTGAAGCAAGCATCTAGATCCTGGAATATAAGGTTTGATACGGCGATCAAATCTTATGGCTTTGAACAAAATATTGATGAACCTTGTGTTTACAAGAAAGTAGTCAATACTGTTGTAGCTTTCTTAGTCTTGTACGTAGACGATATACTACTCATTGGGAATGATGTAGGGTTCCTAACTGGCGTTAAGAATTGGCTAGCGACCCAATTCCAAATGAAAGATTTGGGAGAGGCTCAGTTTGTTCTAGGGATTCAGATCATAAGGAATCGTAAGAACAAAGTGCTAGCGCTGTCTCAAGCATCTTATATTGACAAGGTGTTGTCAAGATATTCGATGCAGAATTCCAAGAAAGGTTCGCTGCCTTTTAGGCATGGAATTCACTTGTCTAAGGAGCAGTCTCCTAAGACACCTCAAGAGGTTGAGGATATGAGACGAATTCTCTATGCATCTGCAGTTGGTAGTCTCATGTACGCTATGTTGTGTACACGACCCGACATCTGCTATGCAGTAGGAATTGTCAGTAGGTTCCAGTCCAATCCAGGATATGATCACTGGACAGCCGTTAAACACGTCCTCAAGTATCTTAGGAGAACGAGAGACTATGTGCTTGTGTATGGCGCGAAGGATTTGATCCTTGCAGGATACACTGACTCTGATTTTCAGACTGATATAGATTCTAGGAAATCTACATAAGGATCAGTGTTCACTCTTAACGGAGGAGCAATAGTATGGAGGAGTATAAAGCAAGGTTGTATTGCTGACTCCACCATGGAAGCTGAGTATGTCGCAGCTTGCGAAGCAGCGAAGGAAGCTGTATGGCTTAGGAAGTTCTTGACAGATTTGGAAGTTGTTCCAAATATGAACTTGCCAATCACCCTTTATTGTGATAACAGCGGTGCAGTGGCAAATTCTAAAGAACCTAGAAGCCATAAGCGTGGAAAGCATATTGAGCAGAAGTATCATCTCATCAGGGAGATAGTGCAACGAGGAGATGTGATCGTCACAAAGGTAGCCTCGGAGCACAACATTGCTGATCCGTTTACTAAGTCTCTCACGGCTAAAGTGTTTGAGAGACACCTAGAAAGTCTAGGGCTGCGAGCTGCTCAGTAGGACAGTGGGAGAAACTTTAGATATTTGATATTCTAGTTCTCTCGACCAGCATGTACTCCACTGACGTTTTAGTCCAAGTGGGAGTTTGTTGGGTTTTATGTCCTAAAACTCGTAGTTTGTAAACTGAATGAATGTATATATTATATTTCAATAAAGTTGTTATTGAATTTTAGTGAATTGTGTTTGTATTAACCTATACCAATAACTAACACCCATGGCTGTAGTGTGAGTACTTGAACTTCATGTGTGACATGATTGTGAATCAAGTTCAAGTAGACAGCCAAAATGGTCTATAGTATAGGGATAAGGCTGGGTACCTTATCCTGGGGACACTATTGGGCGCGGCTCACTTTGTATAGTACAAAACGATGTGATTCGAATCGTTTCATGTAGAGACATGTGAGTGAGGGCGTCCTGTGCAATGAGTTTGCACAAGACCGAACCATGAAATAAAATCGCTCTTTCTTTATAACACCGTTTACTGTAAAGACCGATTTATTCTTATGATGACTTAGGTAACTCGATCTCAATCCTGAGCTTACTATGAACTCCTGTTTATTCAACCTTATCCTTTGATTTGTACGGGTGAGAGTGGCCAGATCGCCGACTCAATATGCCTACCATCTTGGGGATAAGATTGAATAAGTGGCTGGGGACATAGTTGTAGCAAGATTGGAGTTCACTCCTACCCGCTTTCAGGGTTAGTAGAGAGGTTGTTCCCTTAAGTGCTGACTCCAGGTCTTGAACATTGGGCCCATCCTCTCCTGATCAGGGAGGAATCTGATTTGATGGTTGGACCACAAATCAATTGTTCATTAGAGGTGTCAGTGGTACTTAAGGAACAAGATATAATACAAGGGTTAAACGATATAAATGACCCGTTGTGATTATGAACAACCTGTGAAGGATCGACTTACTGATGATAGTTATATCAACAGGACACAATATATCTACAGTGAGGAGAGTGCAGCCCTTGGACTTTAGTGGAGTCTCCGGGGGTTAACGAATGTTGGTTAGTTCGGTTGAAAGAGTTTTGACCGGATAATCTCGTATCGTTGGAGCTCATGATCTGTAGGTCCTTACGGTTCTCTTGGCTAGCTCGGATAAAGTCGTGAAACAATATAAAAGAAAAGAAAAGAATTTGAATCGTTCAAATTCGGGTTTGTGGAAGAAGAATAGACATATTTAAATATGATTTAAATATGAGATTGGTCTGAAAACATGAATAGGATTCATGTGCAAAAAGTCGGTTTTCAGAAAACCGAGTTTAATTATATTATTTAATTAATATTTGATATTGAATTAAATAATATTAATTAAATATATATATATTTTTATTAATTAAAAAGTTTAATTAATAAAATAATTATTATTATTTTTAATAATAATAATATATATAAAAAAAAATATATATATATATATATATATATATATATACATGTGTCTTACATGCAAGATGTAAGACACATGTATGTTTTATATATACACAGCATATATATAAATTTTGACTCATCAGATCAAACAAAAAAAAAAAAAAAAAAAAAAAAATTAAAGTGTGGAGATAGTGGATTTTTGGGTCGTCAATTGTGAATTGAAATTGGATTTCAATTTTTGAAGACTCTCTCTCTATCTCTACGTCTTCTTCGTTTAGCTTCTGTCCTCTGTTGAAAAACAGTTTTTCTTCAGTGAAGCTTCTTCCCTCTTTTCTTGAATTAAAGAAGTCCCACCACTCCGTTTCTCGGCCTGAGGATAGCGGGACTACCGTGGGTGGTCCACGAACGTTTCGTGAGAAGGCTCGGTGAGCTCGTGAGGAGCATCTGGCGGTGAAATTGGAGAATTACGAACGACAAGGTGAAGCTTCTTCCCTCTTTTCTTGAATTAAAGGAGTCCCACCACTCCGTTTCTCGGCCTGAGGATAGCGGGACTACCGTGGGTGGTCCACGAACGTTTCGTGAGAAGGCTCGGTGAGCTCGTGAGGAGCATCTGGCGGTGAAATTGGAGAATTACGAACGACAAGGTGAAGCTTCTTCCCTCTTTTCTTGAATTAAAGGAGTCCCACCACTCCGTTTCTCGGCCTGAGGATAGCGGGACTACCGTGGGTGGTCCACGAACGTTTCGTGAGAAGGCTCGGTGAGCTCGTGAGGAGCATCTGGCGGTGAAATTGGAGAATTACGAACGACAAGGGTATGTGTTCTAACTTCTCTTTTTCTTCGCTTTTGCATGTTTCCATTTGTTTAAATTGATGAAATTAGAGTGTCCATGATCCAAATCCGCTTCCGCTGCGTGCCATGGGCGCTCCATCAGGTTCATGATGAGGAGGTTAAGTTTAGTGTTTTTAAAGCCCTAAGGTATCCTTCTGACTCTGAATCGTGTGCAAGTATGGATATAGTAGATTCACTGATGGAAGAACAGCTTGAGCATGAATTACTGATTAAGCATGCCAATGATTATGTACAATTAGATGTAACTGATTTAAACATAGCTGAAATAATGGACATACCTGTGAATAATCCTCAGCATGTTTGTATGACTACTGATTTGACTGAAAGATCCCTGAATCCATTGAAACCATCCATTGAGCATCCACCTATCTTAGAATTAAAACCACTGCCTGAACATCTTAAGTATGCATATCTAGGGAGTGATGATACTCTGCCTGTTATTATTTCGTCCAAATTGAGTGCAAAGCATGAAATTGAGCTGATATTATTGCTTAAGCAACATAAAAAGGCTATTGCATGGACGATTGCTGACATTAGAGGTATTAGCCCTTCCTACTGCATGCATACGATAATATTGGAAGAAGAACATACACCCCGAGTAGATCACCAACGTAGGTTGAACCCCTCTATGAAGGAGGTAGTTAAAAAATAGATAATAAAGTGGTTAGACGCAGGTGTAATCTTCCCTATAGCTAGTAGTCAGTGGGTGAGTCCAATACAATGTGTACCTAAGAAGGGGGGGATGACTGTAGTAGTGAATGAGAGCAATGAACTGATTCCAACTAGAACTATTACAGGATGGAGAGTCTGTATGGACTATAGAAAATTGAATAAGGAAACAAAAAAAGATCACTTCCCTTTACCATATATCGACCACATGTTAGATAGGATAGCTGGTAGAGCTTATTACTGCTTTCTAGATGGTTATTCTGGATATAACCAAATCACCATAGACCCTGTGGACCAGGAGAAGACAACCTTCACCTGTCCCTTTGGAACATTTGCTTTTCGCAGAAGCCTTTTGGCTTATGCAATGCACCAACAACGTTCCAAAGGTGCATGTTGGCTATCTTCTCTGACTTAGATGAATCTATGATAGAGATATTTATGGATGACTTCTCAGTTTTTGGTGATTCATTTACAAATTGCTTAGAGAACTTAGGACAAGTCCTAGCTAGGTGTGAGGAGACCAACCTAGTCCTTAATTGGGAGAAATGCCACTTCATGGTGGAAGAAGGGATAGTCCTAGATCATAGAGTGTCTAGGGCTGGAGTGGAGGTCGATAGGGCCAAGATTGAAATAATAGAGAAGTTAGTGGAACCTCAGAATGTGAAAGCCATTAGAAGTTTCTTAGGACACGCAGTTTTCTATAGAAGGTTCATTAAGAACTTCTCCAAGATCTCCAAGCCTTTGTGTGAGCTTCTAGAGCTGAATAAGCCATTTATCTTCTCAAAAGAATGTTTCTTAGCCTGGACAACCCTTAAGGAAGCATTAGTCAAAGCACCTATTATAGTAGGGCCAAATTGGGACCTCCCATTTGAGATGTTATGTGATGCGAGTGACTATGCAGTAGGGGTTATGCTAGGACAAAAGATTGACAAACTAACACACCCTGTATACTATGCTAGTAAGACACTGAATGAGGCACAATGTAATTACACAACCACGGAGAAGGAAATGCTAGCTGTAGTGTTTGCCTGCGAGAAGTGTAGGAATTACATTGTAGGCACTAGGACCATTGTGTATACTGATCATTCTGCATTAAAGTACCTTATGAGGAAGGCTGATGCTAAGCCTAGGTTAATTAGATGGGTACTGTTGCTGCAAGAGTTTGATCTAGACATTAGAGATAAGAAAGGATGCGAAAATGTGGTTGCAGATCATCTTTCTCGATTGCAGTATAATTGCGATAAAATTGCGGAAACCGCAATTTCTGATGCCTTTATCGATGAGCATGTCTTTGTGTTAGCACATCGTGATAACGATGAGGAACCTTGGTTTGCTGATATTGCTAACTTCCTTGCCTCGCAGGTACTACCAACTTTCAAGGGAGGACAAGAAAAGAAGAGGTTCCTACATGAAGCTAGGAAATTTATATGGGATGATCCAACACTCTACAAAACATGTGCAGATGGTTTACTAAGGAAGTGTGTGTCAGCTGCTGAAGCGAAGTCTATGCTGCAGCACTGCCATAAATCTCCCTATGGTGGACACTTTGGTGGCCAAAGAACAGCTGCAAAGGTGTTCCAGAGTGGCTACTATTGGCCTACGATCTTCAAAGATGCCCACGACCATGCACACAGCTGCAATGAATGCCAGAGGACAGGTAACCTCAGTCGAAAGGATGAGATGCCTCTCACTTACATCTTAGAGTTGGAACTCTTTGATGTGTGGGGCATTGACTTCATGGGACCATTTCCCCCATCAGCAGGTAGCCTTTACATACTTGTAGCTGTGGACTTTGTATCTAAATGGGTAGAAGCCATAGCATGTCCAAAAAATGATGCCAAAACAGTCATTAAGTTCCTTAATAGACATATCTTTACAAGGTTTGGTACACCTCGTGCTATAATTAGTGATGAAGGGACACACTTTATTAATAAAGCTTTGGAAAAAGTGTTGGCTAAATACAATGTTAGACATAGAGTAGCCACCCATTATCATCCACATTCGAATGGACAAGCTAAAATATCAAATAGGGAGATTAAAAACATACTCGAAAAATTGGTCAAACCCACTAGAAAAGATTGGTCGTTTAAACTCGAGGATGCACTTTGGGCATATAGGACTGCATATAAGACACCCCTAGGTATGTCTCCTTATCGACTTGTGTATGGCAAAGCATGTCACTTACCATTCGAATTGGAAATCAAAGCATTTTGGGCCCTAAAAGAGCTGAATTATTGCGTGACCGATGCGGGAACATTGCGGTCTCTGCAATTACATGAGCTTGATGAGCTGAGACATATGTCCTATGAAAATGCCAAAATGTATAAGGAAAAAACTAAAATTTGGCATGACAGTAGACTTAGGATTAAGGACTTTAAGAAAGGCCAGCATGTCTTGTTATTTAACTCAAGGTTGAGATTATTTCCAGGCAAACTTAAGTCCAGATGGCCAGGTCCTTTTGTTATAACTAATGTGTTTTCTCATGGTGCAATTGAGATTAGGAACCTGCAGCACGGGCAACCGTTCATGGTCAATGGTGCACGTTTGAAGCATTACTACGAGGAAGGAGATGTGAAGACTCTCTCGGCCTTCCTCTTATCTGAAGCTTGAAAATAAGACCAAGAGAGGACGAGTGATTACTGTGCTCGTCCATGCGAGGCTATGCCTTAGTTTATTTTTTGCTGTTTTTTCAGTTGTTATTTGTGTATGTTTATGTGTGATTTTTATTACGAATTTGATGTTAATTTTATTTCTTTTAATAGGGGATCAAAAGAGGAAATCAAGGAGATGAATCAAGGGTAAAGAATCGGGGAAGATATCGGGCCGAATCAAAGATTAAGTTAAGAGGATCTTGGCATTTAAATCAAGAAAAATCTCCAACGACCATTTAATTGCGGTGGATTTGCTGAAACCGCAACAGAAATAGCCGTTGGGATTCACTTGATTACAAATAGCCGTTAGAACAGCTGTGACCCGTACGTTTCCTTCATTCGTTAAACTTCAAGAAAACGATCTTCTTCTTCCTCTGCAACTCCTCTTTCCAGATCTCTCCGATTCGACAATGGTGCTTACACGGGCTGAAAGATCTGCTTCCAAGAAGAGGGCGTCCGACGCAGAGGCAGCTGCGAGAGAGGCATTACTTGCTTTGGAAGATGCCGAAGCCACGCGACCCGAACGACCTGCTAAGCTTCCTATCCGCAAGAAGAAGTGGAAGTTGGTGACCGAGATCCCTGCTGGTCCATCTGAACCAGCAGGTACGCCCAAGAAGAGGAAGTGGAAGATGGCTGTCGAAGATGCGCCGGTCAAGGAGAAAACTCCCACTGTGGAGAGTCGAGGAAGTGGCCGTCCATCCTACGAGACGGCCAGACAGAGCCCTGAACCATCTCCACCAGCGCTAAGCCCCGAGCCTTCTCCATCTCCACAAAGCTCTGAACAATCTCCACCTCCACAGAGCCCTGAGGCATCGCCATCATCGCCAACACCCGAGCCTGAAATTCCAAGTGAAGAACATCAAGAATCAGCGCCGGGCGAAGAAACGGCTGAGGAAGATGAGGTCTTCTCTCCTTTGAGAGAAGTCTGCCCCGATAGCCCAGCAAAGGGGGACGACTCAATGGATGAAACGTTGGGGGACTGCCTCCAGCAGATCACCACCAGGGCACGGCTGAGGAAGAAGGTGCCAAAGGTTGTCAAGGCCAAACGGCCAAAAGCTTCAAAGAAATCCAAGAAAAGGAAGGTCAGTAGTGAGCCTTCATTGAAGAGGCTGAAGGTCGAGGCTGCTGAGTCGGCCAAGGCACGGGACAAGGGGAAAGCCAAATTATACCATGAAGATGAGCCTCAAGCTGTGAGGTATTTGTCGTCTGATGCAGAATCAAGGGGCACTGAGTTGAGGAAGAGGGACCTACTCCATGAGAAGGGGTTCCTTGACGCGTTGGCAGATCTGCCGCAATTCTTGCGCGCAGGGGTCACCAACCACGGATGGGAAGAGCTGTGCAGACCGCCCATCCCCGCCTACTCCAGCATGGTGTACGACTTCTATGCCAATCTGACGCACCCTGAGGATGGCCTGTCAACGGTGAGGGGGCTGGAAGTTGACTTTTCAGCCAAGGCTATTAATGAGGCCTATGGTCTCAAGGGGCAGAAGCATACTGACTATGCAAGAATCACAGACGCACCAACTGAGGCTGTCCTGGAGGAAGCTCTGCGCATCATAGGCCAGCCTGAGGCAGCTTGTACGATCTCACGCAATGGGAAGCACACGCTGATGAGTGCTACCCTCACGGCCAAGGCAGCTGTCTGGTTTTCATTCGTGCGAAGGCGTCTGTCCCCAGTGACCCACGAGACCACCATTAATCAGGGGAGATCGCTGCTGGTATATGCGATCATGAGAGGCCTCACTATCAATGTTGGGGAGGTTATTGCAGCCTCCATCGCAGACTGTGCCAAGAAAGGTAAGGGCCCTATTTTCTTTCCAAACACCATTACTAAGCTGTGTTTACGTGCAGGTGTTCCAATCGAAAGGATGGAGAGGCAGCTGGCCTACACGGGGCATCTGGAGCTGCCTACAGGCCTGCGAATGCGAAGAAGGGGGAATATGGAATTTGAGCTAGACGGCCTGGCTACAGCTCAATCCCTCTCTATGGCCTGCCTGATGGATCTTCAGAAGAAGATGGCGCAATGGGCCGAGTATGCCCAGGCGAGGGACAAAGATGTGGCTGATCAGTTGGGCTGCATCTTCCCTGCCTTTCCCACTGATCTACTGAAGCCATGGACGCCTCCAAGAGCACGGAGGGATGATGATGAGGACGTCTGAGTGCTAGTCTGAAGGGCACTCGAGGGAGTACTTCTGTTCCCTCTTAAACTGTGTGAATTCTGTTGTTTTGAATCAATAATTGATCTGTCTTTAGTTCTTTATTTTGGTTGTTTAGGATTGTTTAGGATAGATAGATGGTATCTGAATAGGTAGGTTGTTTTAGTTTCCTTTTTGTATAGCTGAGATGACTGGAAATAGCATGCAAAAGGGGCTGCTTACTGATATATCTGCCCTGTATATTCATTGCGAAATTATTGCGGAATCCGCAATTTTTGTTAGTTATTGCATGCTTTTGACTTACTGATTAGCTAGGCTGGTTCTGTTTTAATTTTGTTCTTTTGCTGCTGTCTTGACTACCTTATATAGCCTATCTATAAGCATGATGGATGAGTGTCTTAAGGCACCTTTGATAGTTTAAATTAGTCTCTTAATTTGCTCAGCATGCGTAGCTTTAAGTCCTTCCCTTACTGTTTTTACAAATTTTTGCTGCTAAGTTATTTGCTTTAAGAATGTTCTGTCTATGCCTATGATTTTTAGATTCTCTTTGTTTTGCCCTAGACTAGATGCTTCTAGGACAAGTTTGGGGGTGTGCCACCTCAGACTCTCATTGGGGACAATGAGAAGTTTAAGTTTGGGGGAGGCCACCTTAGGCCTAGGAACATTCCTCTCTCCTTTTAGACATAAGCATTCTTCTTCTCCTTTAGAAAAAAAAAAAAAAATGATGAACTGAAAAACAAATGAATGAAAGAATAAAGAGGGGTGTCTCTCTTAAAGTTGCTGAGTAATCAGTGCCAAGTGTGTAACCCACAAGTGGCATTGCAGCAAAAGGCAACCAAAGGAGAGGCTCCACCAAAGTAAGAAAGAAAAAAATAGAGAAAACTAGGGAAGAAGAATGTATACCTAGGAGTTGCAACCTTCTGGCTTGGGTGTCCTGAATAAAAAGAACTCTGATCCTCAATTAGCTAAGCACAAAGTTGTAGCTTGTAGGGTTGTTTAGGGAGATGAATGTATGTCCAATGTAGTGATGCCAGGGTTTAGTTGGTTCTCTAAATGTACTACTGTCACTAGTTTATACTAAGACTGACATAACTCTAAGGAATCCTAGGTAGCTCAAAGTAAAAAATTAGAAGCATGTACTGAGTCTAGGGTAAAGCTAGGTAGAATTTGAAACCTTAGGGATAGTTGCACTATATGACAGAAGCAAATAGATCAGTCGTGGGGAGTTGATGAAACAGTAGGCTCATTAGGCGTGCGAAGTCAGAAGAAGCAAAATGAGAAGTTAGTTTTAAACTTAGAAGTGTGTCACAGGACAGCATTGCCATAGATAGGAACTTAGGAGAGTCAGCAAGTGGTTAAAGAAGTTAAAACAGCAGCCTAAGTAAGTCCTTAGATTGCTCGAGGACGAGCAAAACCTTAAGTTTGGGGGTGTGTTCTGTCTCCAAAAGTGACTATTTTAGGACTTATTTGTGTTAGGAAGTTGTACATTTGTAAGTGTTTTTGGTAGGATTTAGCTTGAACTTGTGCTTATATATGAGAATTAGAAGAATGAAGCTAAATTAGGACTTATATGCAAAAGGAAAGAAAAGGAATTAAAAACGAAGTTAAAGGAATGAAAATTGTGCATTGCGAAGGCATTGCGGAAACATTGCTAAAACCGCAATGTTTTAAGTGAAATCCGTAAGTTGTCTAACTATTTTCTGTTTTGTTCCGACCTTTCAGGGATTCATTCTTTCTCCTGCAGCCACGTAGTAGTACGACGTTGAGAATGGATGGTTCTCCTTGACCCAATCGCACCTGCAAAATACTATAAAAGGAGGTCAAAGTGGAAGGTTGAAACATACTCGAACAGCGTAGTCTTCCAGTTCCAACGCAGTCTTTCCCATTCTTTCTCTTCTCCGTCTGTTGGTTTGAGAGGTTCAGCTGTTGGAGTCGACAATCTGATAGGAAGGAGAGAAGATTCATCTTCTCTTCTGATTGGATTCATCCAAGCAAGGCTTGCCTTTCTCTCCCTTCAGCCGAGGCGTCTGCGACGAGGCGATCACGCTTGGCTTTACTGCTTTCTGCTTAGTTTTCCATTTCCATTACTGTTGTTGTTATTTCCCTTTCAGTTTGCTACTCTATTCCATTTCGTTGCTTTCTGTTTTACTTTAGTTATTCCAAGTCACCATTTGTTTAGTTCAAACGATTGGTTAATCAACGCACAATTCATCACTTCGCAAGTTCTCTATCTTCTCTGCCTACTGTTTTCCTCTTCTGTTTTGTCTTTAATATTCTTCTAAGCATGTCTTCTTCATCTACTTTTCCCATTCCATCTTCATCCATGAGTAACTAAGTCGCATAAGGGTATGCTAATGACGAATCTATAGGTAGAAACACGTGAATCAAGCATGTAGGATAGCTCTCGAATGCATTGAATGTATGTAAGCTTCATCCCAGGGGGAATTTCGATTGGCCATCCATTTTGTCCAAAGAACTCCTAACCTCTGGAAGGAGTAAGAGTTCAGAGTCATACACTCATGCTAGCCTCTCAAGGTAGCCAGAAAACGACCTAGGAATAGGCGTTTTCCTAGTACAAATCACAACTTACTGTTTTCACAAGATGCTTAAGACCTTACTTGGACATGAGTAAACTAAAGGATCTAATGCATGAAATCGGAAGATACATGAGAATGAGTTAGTTTGATGCATGATGAGTTGATCTAATACTTGAGAATCGAGTGAAAAAGCCTATAGAGGAGTCGTTAGTAGCCCTTGTTTCCCAACTTTACACACATTTTGCTGTTGGTAACATTGCGAAATAATTGCTGTTTCCGCAATTCCCTTAAGTTAAAATTTGCCTTAGTCATTTTTTCTCTTCGTTTGATTGTTCTCTTCTTTACATTCTAGTTTATTATCTACTTGCACTTGTTTATGCTTCCATCATTTACACATTCCTTAGTAATTAGGCAATTTAAAACCACATCTACTTCATTTAATCCACCCATTCTCACTTAACAAAACACTTCGTAAGTAACTAAGAATAAATCTCTGTGGGAAATCGAATGAAAAAATACTTATTACTTGATACAAGATCATGTATGCTTGCATGTTCTGAGTGCTCTATCCTTGCATATTTCTTTTAAACATTTGAGCACGCAACAGGGATGCAGGAAAGTACTTCTCTAAGAATATAGCCTCTTTATATCGTGCCAGATGGTAATGGAGCCTGACGGTAGATAATATAGCCAATCGTTGGCCTTGTCCTTCAACGTAATGGGAATGCCCTTAAGTTCAGTTACTTCTCTGTTACACCCGGGGGCTTCATCCCCGCGCAAACGAAATGGAATTCCATTAAGTGCTTATTCGCATCGTCCCATGCGTTACCATGAAAAGAAGGTAATTGGTGAATTAAACCAGACTTCAACTCAAAATTACCTGCCACTATCGGGTATGTAATGCAAATGGGTTGTTGGTTTAGATCGGGTGCTGCCAGCTGTTTCAGTGTTCGCGGCGCTTCCTCCTGCACCATCTCTTCCACAACAAAAGGATCGAGTCCTTCTTCTTCGAGCAGTCTTCTTCCTTCACGTCCTTCTCTCTTTAATCTTCGTTCTTCTCCGTCGATCTCCAGTATAAACTGCAAACCACTAACCTCAGAAGAACAGGTCATACAACACCTGAAAACTAAAAGTAAACAAAATGAAATCAATTTTTTTTAAGACAATCAAACAAACAAAATCCAAACCAAACAGATTTTCATTAAGTTGCTCCCTGATAGCTCCAAAATAGAGCTATCTTTATGTCCCTAATATTGGCTAGAACCATGCTAAGTATTGATTAAAATGCCTTTTTGTAGGTGATTTCATGGTCGAGAGCTCGAGAAGTCTAAAGATACGTTTCGGGGCTTAAAGCGGCGTTTTAGAGCTTAATGGACGCGTCGGGAGTGAAAGCGCTTGAAGAATTGAAGAGATGGCAAAAATTGCCTTGAAAAGATAATTTTTGGCCATCAAAACCCGAGAGCATGCATGCATGGGCGGCAGCGTCGAGACGCTAGCCGAGCGTCTCGACGCCGTCCCGATTGCCTACCGAGGACGAGCGCTCCCCAGCGTCGAGACGCCGCCCGAGGGTCTCGACGCCGCCCCGACACCATCCGAAGATTGACGCACCCAGCGTCGAGCGCGCGCCCTCAACGCCCGCTCAACGCTGGCAGCGTCGAGACGCTGCCCGAGCATCTCAACGTTGGCAGCGTCTCGACGCCAGCCCGACGATTTTCCAGATAGACGCGCGACAGCGTCGAGACATTTGCCTAGCGTCTCGACGCTCCGACGATTAAAGGCGTGAAAACGCCAAATTTCGCCCAACTTTTCATTCCAACATAATCTATCTTCTTCTCCAAACTATGCTCTCGGGTCTACACCTTTCTACCACCATTTTTGAGCTTCTTCTTCCTCTTCTTGTATGCTACTAAGCTCTTCCATGGGGGGTTTGATTTATTCATCCTCCATGGAAGGCTAAACTAAGGTTAGTGTTTGATTTCTAGTTTGGGATTGTAATCAATTTGGATTAAGGGGAGATTTGCCCCAATTTTGTGTATGAATTAGATTGACTTCCTTATGCATCTTCTTCCCTGTTCTTCATCTGAATGGCTTGTGTAACTGATTAGGAGTGACGCCCGAGTCCTTATGCATGCTTTACCGTTAGAGATTAAGACGTATAATTGCCTTAATCGCTAGGTAACACAAATCTGAATATGGGTATTTAGTTTGATCCCAAGTGACAGTTGGGGGTAGAAATTAGATAACCTTCATTGGTGTCCTTGCGCTCTTGGTGATCGTTCTTCCCAAATTAGAATTCCAAATCGACACACTAATTTCGCGTCCAAATTAGATAGTCGTCGCAGTTATAGCTCGTTGCTATCAATCGGTCTTGGGAGAGCGTTGGCCGCCAATGTCCGATCGATATGCTTGATTAGCATGATTTATTGTGTTTAATTAACATCCATGAAGCATGTCTGAGTTAATTTATTAATTTGAGACGAGCTGCGCATTCGTTAAATTGTCTAAGCATTATACTTGTAAACCTATGATCCAAGAGGCTTGCTAAATTTATTCCCAATCGTCCCGAGTCGAAAACTCCGTTAGTTAAATTTTCCCATTGCATTGTTCCCTCTTAGTGAATTAAAAACCAACAAATTCCCTTTTTTTCATTTATTTTAATAGTTTGCGAATTTAATTGAGATTAAGTCTAATTAACTTAATTCCCTGTGGATCGACCCCGTTGCCGCTACTCTACTAATAGTTTAGTGAATCCGGGAAAATATAAATTCATTTTGGCGGGTCTCGACAACCCGATGATTGGCGATAGTTCAATAATATCGTTACCAAAATTGGCGCCGTTGCCGGGGAGTTAAGTGTAATTCGGCCTAATTTAAATTTGATTTGTAGACTTTTAGTTTTTACTTTAAAAATTTTGTTTATTCTTTTATTATTTGCAATTTTTGATCTGTTTGTTTAAGTGTGCTAGAAGTGCTTAATTTTTATTGAGGAAATGGAGATCGCCGATGAGGCTGGAGTTCCAAAAACACTCAAACAGTGGACATCGGTTGCTATGGGCCACCAACCCTCTTGTATTTCCTACCCGGAAATCTCAGGTGAGTTTGTACTTAAGTCAGGCTTTATTGATCATTTGCCTTCCTTTTGTGGTAAAACAGATGAAGATCCCTTTAAACACCTCAAAGAGTTTCAAATGACAAGTTCCGCGATGAAGCCAGGCGACATAACTGAAGATCAGCTCTACCTGAGAGCTTTTCCATTCACCTTGAAAGGTGAAGCTCGAG
Source organism: Herpetospermum pedunculosum (assembly GCA_028017165.1). NCBI lineage: Eukaryota > Viridiplantae > Streptophyta > Magnoliopsida > Cucurbitales > Cucurbitaceae > Herpetospermum > Herpetospermum pedunculosum. The sequence continues at coordinate 18,885,789 of CM051527.1, read as the reverse complement.
ATTGGCTACATTACTTGCCATCGGGAACCATTTTCACTTGGGAGAAGTTACAGAGTCTATTCTTGGAAAGGTATTTCCCAGCTTCAAAAGCCAGAGCCGTGAAAAAAGATATCCACCATTTCAAGCAAGGAAAGGACGAGGCATTTCACAAATGTTGGAAGAGGTTCATTAAACTCTGTGAAAAATGCCCGAACCATCTGATAGCAGAAGCCGCGCTTATCGAATTCTTTTATGAAGGTTTGCTGCCGCATGACTGCCAGATGCTTGATGCATCGAGTGGAGGAGCCCTTTGGGAGAAAACACTTGCAGAAGCCCGACAGTTGATCTCCAACATGGCTGAGAACCGTCGCCAGTACGGAGGAAGAAACGAGCACGCTAAAATGTCTACCGACATAGAAGAGCTCAAAGAACAAGTGTCTCAGGTATTTGGTCTAATTCATACGATGCAAGAAAAATCATCTCAGGCTGTTTCTTCTATTTCAGGTCAAGCCCTTGAAGGCATGTTCAAGTCACTTATGGAATCTAGCAATGAGACCAATTCGCAGATGCTGTCTCTAAGAGATGGGTTAACTGAGGTGAAGGAAAGAATGAGCAAGATAGAATTCAAAGCGGAAAGCGTTAGCGCGATAAATCTCAGAAGTGGTAAAGAAGTGCCATCTCAAACCACTCCCGAGACTTCTAACAAAGATTCAGAGATATCTCCAGACAAGTTTTCTCAAACACCCTCTGAAACAATTGTAGCTTCTCCTTATATTTCTATGAAGTCTTACACTCCCGTTGCTCCTTTTCCGAGTAGGTTGGCGAGGCCACCTAAGGAGGTCGAAGACGCGGACGTTCTTGAGACGTTTAGAAAGGTTGGGATCAATATGCCGCTGCTTGATGCAATTCAGCAAATGCCAAGGTACGCTAAATTTCTTAAGGAGATGTGCACCATGAAGAGGAAGACCAAAAGTGCTGAGAGAGTCGTGGTAAGCAAGAATGTTTTTGCCCTGATAACCCAAGGTATTCCAAGCAAATGCCAGGACCCAGGTATGTTCCTCTTGCCATGTACTATAGGGGATAGGGAAATCGAGCACGCCATGCTAGACTTAGGAGCCTCAATTAATGTTATGCCATACTCAGTCTACAAAAGCGTCGATTTAGAAGGTATGCAGGAAACTAGTTTAATTATTCAGTTAGCTAATAGGTATTCTATTCATCCTCTAGGGGTGATTGAGGATGTGTTGGTTAAAGTTAAGGATTTGATCTTCCCTTCTGATTTTTATGTGATAAATATGGAAGAAAACACATCCACTACTTCAGTTTTACTAGGTAGACCATTCATGCAAACCGCTAAGACAAAAATTAATGTGCATGATGGTACCTTATCTGTTGAGTATGAAGGGGATGTGTTCGAATTTAATGTATTTGATGCCATGAAACAACATGCTGATGTGCATTCTGTCTGTAAAATCGATCTTATAGATACTTTAGAATAAGAAGAATGCATGACTGTTGTTGATGGGGATGACCGACTCGTTTTTACTGAAATTGTTGGCGAGGTTGAAAGTAGTGTTCCCATATCGTCTGACTCATCTGAACAAACTACTTTTGGTTTAGAGACATGTGAAAAGCCAACTAAAATATTACCATCTCTTTTGCAGGCTCCCAAGTTGGAACTAAAGGAGTTGTCGGGTCATCTCAAGTACGTATACTTGGGTGAGGTGGAGACACTCCCGGTAATTATCTCCAAGGAGCTTACATCGGAGCAAGAAGGCGAGTTTGTTGAGGTCTTGAAAAAGAACAAAAGAGCCATAGGATGGACGTTGGCAGACTTGCACGGGTTGAGTCCAGTGCTGTGCATGCATGTTACGTCTCCAAAAGTGACCATTTTAGGACTTATTTATCTTAGAAAGATGTACACTCTTAGGTGTTTTTGATAGGATTTAGCTTGAACTTATGCTTATATGTGAGAATTAGAAGAAGGAAGCTAAATTAGGACTTGTATGCAAAAGGGAAAGAAAAGAAAGGAAAAACGAAGTTAAAAGAATGAAAACTGTGCATTGCGGAAGCATTGCGGAAACATTGCTAAAACCGCAATGTTTCAAGTGAAATCCGTAAGTTGGCTAACCTTTTTCTGTTGTGATCCGATATTTCAGGGATTTGTTCTTTCTCCTCCAACCACGTAGAAGTACGACGTTGAGAATGGATGGTTCTCCTTGGCCCAATCGCACCTGCAGAATACTATAAAAGGAGGTCAAAGTGGAGGGTTGAAACATCATCCGAAAGGCATAGACTTCTCAGTTCAACGCAGCGGTTCAGCTATTGGAGTCGACAATCTGATAGGAAGGGGATTCATCCAAGCAAGGCTCGCCTTTCTCTCTATTCAGCCGAGGCGTTCGCAATCGAGAAGACCACACACAGCTTACTGCTTTCTGTTTTCGTTTCCTGTTTTTAGTACCGATTGTTGTTATTTCTCTTCCAGTAGCTACTTTAATTCATTTCGTTGTTCTCTGTCTTTACTTTGGTAACTCTAAGTCTTCATTTGTTTCGTTCAAAGGATTGATTAATCAACGCACAAATCATCATTTCACAATCTCTTTATTCTTCTTTGCCGACTGTTTTTTCTTTCCAGTTTTGTCTTTAATCTTCTTCTAAGCATGTCTACTTCATCCACTCTTTCTATTCTGTCTGCATCCATGAGTAACTAAGTCACATAGGGGCATGCTAATGACAAGGCTATAGGCTAAAACACGTGAATCAAGCATGTAGGATAGCTCTCGAATGCATTGATTGTATGTAAGCTTCATCCCACGGGCAATTTCGATTGGCCATCCATTTTGTCCAAAGAACTCCTAACCTCTGGAAGGAGTAAGAGTTCAGAGTCATACACTCATGCTAGCCTCTCAAGGTAGCCAGAAAACGACCTAGGAATAGGCGTTTTCCTAGTACAAATCACAACTTACTGTTTTAACAAGATGCTTAAGACCTTACTTGGACATGAGTAAACTAAAGAATCTAATGCATGAAATAGGAAGATACATGAGAATGAGTTAGTTTGATGCATAGTGAGTTGATCTAATGCTTGAGAATCGTGTGAAAAAGCCAATAGAGGAGTCATTAGTATCCCTTGTTTCCACATTTTACACACTTTCGCTGTTAGTAACATTGCGGTATAATTGCTGTTCTCGCAATTCTTTTGGTTAAAAATTCTGTTTTAGTTATTTTCCTCTTCGTTTATTAATCTCTTCTCTTTACGTTTGAGTTTATCATTGACTTGCACTTGTTTATGTTGCTACCCTTTACTTATTCCTTAGTAATTAGGCAATTTAAAACCAAATCTACCCCATCAAGTCCACCCATTCTTGCTTAACAATACACTTTGCGAGTAACTAAGAATAAATCTCTGTGGGAAAACGAATGAAAAAATACTTACTACTTGCTACAAGATCATGTATGCTTGCATGTTCTGAGTGCTCTCTTATTGCATATTTCTTTTAAACATTGAGCACGCAACAAGTTTTTGGCGCCGCTGCCGGGGATTTAGTTTAGTGAAAACGAAGTTTGTTAAGTTAGAAACACAACGTTTAGCATCTATTGGAGCTGATCTAATTTCATTTCTTTGCAGGTACCATTGGGTTAGTTTATGAATGAGCCTTCAAGTAGCGATCTAGAGTTCAATCCTGAGCCTGAGAGATTACTTAGGGCCAGAAATAGAGCTAAGAAACGTCTCTTTAACCAACCCTCTCTCCCTCAAATAATTGCTGAAACCGCAGAGTCTCCGCAATTCTATCAAGAATAAATGGACAGACCAGTCCCAAATCCGGTACCTACCACTCGGAATCCCATCGAAATAGCGAATGATAAGGATAGTGCCATTCTCTCCTACCTAGTACCTATGCCTGGGGAGCTAAACCCAAGCATAATCCGCCCTGAAATTACTGCCAACTCATTCGAGTTAAAGCCAGTAATTTTCCAAATGTTGTCCACTGTGGGACAATTCTTTGGAGTGGAAAATGAGGACCCCCACAACCATGTTAGAAACTTCCTAGGAGTTAATGATACCTTTATCATCCCTGGAGTTTCCCAAGAAGCCTTGAGGCTCTATCTTTTCCCTTACTCTTTAAGGGACAAAGCCAAAACATGGTTAAACTCATTACCTTCTGGATCAGTTCTCAATTGGACAGACCTGGCGGAGAAATTCCTAGTTAAATACTTTCCACCTGATAGGAATTCTACCTTTCGTGATGACATAATCAAGTTCAAACAAGCTGAAAATGAGTCTCTTCACGAAGCTTGGACAAGGTTCAAGGACCGTCTGCTTAAATGTCCACACCATGGCATTCCATGGTGTATCCAAATAGAGGTCTTCTTCAAAGGATGCAACCCCAGCACCAGGCAAGTGCTAAATTCATCTGCTGGTGGTTCCATGCTGTCCAAAAGTTATAACGAAGCCTATGAGATCTTGGAGAAGATCTCAGCATCTCACTGTAGGTGGTCAGATGATCCAATAGAGCCAAGTAGAGCTCAAAATAAGGACGCACTCAATGCCATGAGTAGCCAAATAAGCGCCCTGACCAACCTAGTTAAACAAATGGCTTAAGCCAATCTTCAAACTAGTGTCAACACCGCCACCGCCATGTCAATGGGCACACAACCAAGTCAAGGTGAGACACTTATCTGTAGATTCTGTGGGGAAGGGCACCTGCATGAATACTGCCCTGGGAATCCAGCCTCAGTCTGCTATGTTGGAAGCCAACAGCAGCCTAGGAACAACCCTTACTCTAACACTTACAATCCTGGTTGGAGGAACCACCCAAACCTTTCATGGGGTAGCCAACAGAATACTAACCAAGCTCCTAACCAGCCAAGACCGAGAGGAACACCTGGTTTCACTCCCCAAAATAACCAATCCATGTATCAAAAGCCATACAACCAACCAATAGGGTCTTCTGTAGAAAACTTACTTAAGGAGTACATTCCCAAGAATGATGCTACTCTACAAAGTCAGCAAGCTACCCTTAGGAGCTTAGAGAACCAAATAGGGCAACTAGCCAATGAACTCAAGAGTAGGCCCCAAGGTAGACTGCTTGCTGACACTGAGGTACCTAGAAGGGATGGTAAAGAACAAGTTCAAGCAATTGAACTTAGAAGTGGTAGACCATTGGTGAGCAACACTAGAGAAACACCAAAGAGAGTAGAGAATGAAGAGTCTAGTGCTCCACTGGATTCTCTGCCAAACCAAGGTCAACCACCAACAAGCACATCAAGGGCAAGGCTGGAGCCAATCATAGAAAAGATAGAAGAAATTCCAAGGCCTCCACCTATCTTGAGGCGACCTGAAGTGCCTGCATATGTGCCACCACCTCCATTTTCTCGAAGGCTAAAGAAAAAACAAGAACAGGAAGTGCACTTTAACAAATTTTTAGAAATTCTTAAACAAGTGCATGTGAATATTCCTTTTGTAGAAGTTCTACAGTCTATGCCTTCTTATGTTAAATTTCTAAAGGATATAATCACTAACAAGAAGATCATTGGTGAATTTGAAACAGTGAACCTCACTGAGGAGTGCAGTGCTATACTCCAGAACAAGCTACCAAAGAAGGAGAAGGATCCTGGTTCCTTCACCCTACCAGTGGAGTTAGGAGGCAAGCACGTGGGCAGAGCTCTTTGTGACCTGGGAGCCAGCATAAATCTCATGCCTCTATCACTATTCCCCCAGTTGGGAATAGGAGAAGCACGTCCTACCACTGTCACCTTACAGCTTGCAGTCAGATCCATAGCCTACCCTGAAGGTAAGATTGAGGATATTCTTGTAAAGGTTGACAAGTTTATTTTCCTTGCAGATTTCATCATCCTGGATTATGAAGCAGACAAGGAGGTCCCCATCCTATTAGGCAGACCATTTCTAGCCACAGGTAGGGCCTTGATTGATGTCCAGAAAGGTGAGCTCACCATGAGGGTTCATGATGAGGAGGTTAAGTTTAGTGTTTTTAAAGCCCTAAGGTACCCTTCTGACTCTGAATCTTGTGCGAGCATGGACATAGTAGATTCACTGATGGAAGAACCGCTTGAGCATGAATTGTCAACTAAGCATGCCAATGATTATGTGCAATTAGATTTAACTGACTTAAACATAGCTGAAATAATGGACATACCTGTAAATAATCCTCAGCATGTTTGTATGACTACTGATTTGACTGAAAGATCCATGAATCCGTTAAAACCATCCATTGAGCATCCACCTATCTTAGAATTAAAACCACTGCCTGAACATCTTAAGTATGCATATTTAGGAAGTAATGATACTCTGCCTGTTATTATTTCATCTAAATTGAGTGCTAAGCATGAAATTGAGCTGATCTTATTACTCAAGCAACATAGAAAGGCTATTGCATGGACAATTGCTGACATTAGAGGCATTAGCCCTTCTTACTGCATGCATAAGATAATATTGGAAGAAGAGCATACACCCCGAGTAGATCACCAACGTAGGTTGAACCCCTCTATCAAAGAGGTAGTTAAGAAAGAAATCATAAAGTGGTTAGACGCAGGTGTAATCTTCCCTATAGCTAGTGGTCAGTGGGTGAGTCCAATACAATGTGTACCTAAGAAGGGGGGGATGACTGTAGTAGTGAATGAGAGCAATGAACTGATTCCAACTAGAACTATTACAGGATGGAGAGTTTGCATGGACTATAGGAAATTAAATAAGGAAACAAAAAAAGACCACTTCCCTCTACCATTCATAGATCAGATGTTAGATAGGATAGTTGGTAGAGCTTACTACTGCTTCTTAAATGGTTATTCTGGATATAACCAAATCACCATAGACCCTGTGGACCAGGAGAAGACAACCTTCACCTGTCCCTTTGGAACATTTGCTTTTCGCAGAATGCCGTTTGGCTTGTGCAATGCACCAGCAACGTTCCAAAGGTGCATGTTGGCAATCTTCTCTGACTTAGATGAATCCATGATAGAGATATTTATCGATGACTTCTCAGTCTTTGGTGATTCATTCACAAACTGTTTAGAGAACTTAGGACAAGTCCTGGCTAGGTGTGAGGAGACCAACTTAGTACTTAATTGGGAGAAATGCCACTTCATGGTGGAAGAAGGGATAGTCCTAGGTCATAGAGTGTCTAGAGCAGGAGTAGAGGTCGATAGGGCCAAGATTGAAATAATAGAGAAGTTAGTGGAACCTCAGAATGTGAAAGCCATTAGAAGTTTCTTAGGACACGCAGGTTTCTATAGAAGGTTCATTAAGAACTTTTCTAAGATCTTCAAACCTTTGTGTGAGCTTCTAGAGCTGAATAAGCCATTCATCTTCTCTAGAGAATGTTTCCTAGCCTGGACAACCCTTAAGGAAGCATTAGTCAAAGCACCTATTATAGTGGGACCAAATTGGGACCTTCCATTTGAGATGTTATGTGATGCAAGTGACTATGCAGTAGGGGTTATGCTAGGACAAAAGATTGACAAGCTAACACACCCTGTATACTATGCTAGTAAGACACTTAATAAAGCACAATGTAATTACACAACCACTGAGAAGGAAATGCTAGCTGTAGTGTTTGCCTGCGAGAAGTTTAGGAATTACATTGTAGGCACTAGAACAATCGTGTATACAGATCACTCTGCACTAAAATACCTTATGAGGAAGGCTGATGCGAAGCCTAGGTTGATTAGGTGGGTATTGTTGCTGCAAGAGTTTGATCTGGACATTAGAGATAAGAAAGGGTGCGAAAATGTGCTTGCGGATCATCTTTCGAGATTGCAGCATAATTGCGGAAAAATTGCGGAAACCGCAATTTCTGATGCCTTTATCGATGAGCATGTCTTTGTATTAGCACATCGTGATAACGATGAGGAACCTTGGTTTGCTGATATTGCTAACTTCCTTGCATCGCAGGTACTACCAACTTTCAAGGGAGGCTAAGAGAAGAAGAGGTTCCTGCATGAGGCTAGGAAATTTATATGGGACGATCCTACACTCTACAAGACATGTGCAGATGGTTTGCTGAGGAAGTGTGTGTCAGCTGCTGAGGCGAAGTCTGTGCTGCAGCACTGCCATACAGCCCCCTATGGTGGACACTTTGGTGGCCAAAGGACAGCTGCAAAGGTGTTCCAGAGTGGCTACTTTTGGCCCACGATCTTCAAAGATGCCCACGAATACGCACACAGCTGTGATGAATGCCAGAGAACAGGTAACCTCAGTCGAAAGGATGAGATGCCTCTCACTTACATCTTAGAGTTGGAGCTCTTTGATGTGTGGGGCATTGACTTCATGGGACCATTTCCCCCATCATCAGGTAACCTTTACATACTTGTAGCTGTAGACTATGTGTCTAAATGGGTAGAGGCCATAGCATGTCCAAACAATGATGCCAAAACAGTCATTAAGTTCCTCAATAGGCATATCTTTACTAGGTTTGGTACACCTCGTGCTATAATTAGTGATGAAGGAACTCACTTCATTAATAAAGCTATGGAAAAAGTGTTGGCTAAATATAATGTTAAACATAGAGTAGCCACCCCTTATCACCCACATTCGAATGGCCAAGCTGAAATATCAAATAGGGAGATTAAAAACATACTCGAAAAAGTGGTCAAACCCAATAGAAAAGATTGGTCGTTTAAACTCGAGGATGCACTTTGGGCATATAGGACTGCATATAAGACACCCCTAGGTATGTCTCCTTATAGACTTGTGTAGGGCAAAGCATGTCACTTACCATTCGAATTGGAAATTAAAGCATTTTGGGCCTTGAAAGAACTGAATTATTGCGTGACCGATGCGGGAACATTGCGGTCTCTGCAATTACATGAGCTTGATGAGCTGAGACATATGTCTTATGAAAATGCTAAAATGTATAAGGAAAAGACTAAGATTTGGCATGATAGTAGACTTAGGATTAAGGACTTTAAGAAAGGCCAACTTGTCTTGTTATTTAACTCAAGGTTGAGATTATTTTCAGGCAAACTTAAGTCCAGATGGTCAGGTCCTTTTGTAATAACTAACGTGTTTGTTCATGGTGCAATCGAGATTAGGAACCTGCAGCAAGGGCAACCGTTCATGGTTAATGGTGCACGATTGAAGCATTATTATGAGGAAGGAGATGTGAAGACTCTCTCGGCCTTCCTCTTGGCTGAAACTTGAAAATAGAACCGAGAGAGGACGAGTGATCACTGTGCTCGTCCATGCGAGGCTATGCCTTAGTTTATTTTCTGCTATTTTTCCGGTTATTATTTGTGTATGTTTGTGTGTAATTTTTATTACGAATTTAATGTTGATTTTATTTCTTTTCATAGGGGATCAAAAGAGGGTATCAAGGAGATGAATCCAGAATTAAAAAATCAGGGAAGATATGGGGCCAAATCAAAGATTACGTTGAAGAAATATTGGCATTTGAAACGAAGAAATCTCCAACGACCATTTAATTGCAAAGGATTTGCTGAATCCGCAACAGAAATAGCCGTTGGGATTTCCATCATTACAAATAGCCGTTAGAATCGCCGTGGCCAGTACGCTTCCCTCTTTCACTGAACTTCAAGAAATCTCTCTCCCTCTTCCTCTGCAATTCCTCTTTCCAGATTCCTACGATTCCACCATGGTGCTAACAAGGGCTGAGAGATCTGCTTCCAAAAAGAAAGCCGCCGACGCTGAGATAGCTGCGAGAGAGGCACTCCTTGCCTTGGCAGATGCCGAAGCCGCGCGCACTGAATGACTTCCCCAGCTCCCTGTCCGCAGGAAGAAGTGGAAGGTGGTGACGGAGATCCCTGCTGGGCCATCTGAACCAGCAGGAACGCCCAAGAAGAGGAAGTGGAGTATGGCCGTTGACGATGCAGCGATCAAGAAAAAGGCTCCCTCTGTGGAGAGTCAAGAAAGTGGCCGCCCATCCTACGAGACGGCCAAACAAAGCCATTCGCCATCTCCACCAGCGCGAAGCCCTGAACCTTCTCCATCTCCACAGAGCTCTGAACAAAACCCACCGCCGTAGAGCCCTGAGGCATCACCAGTATCCCAGACGCCTGAGCCTGAAATTCCAAGCAAAGAACATCAAGAATCGGCGCAGGGCGATGATGCAGCTGAGGAAGAGGAAGTTTTCTCTCCTTTGAGGGAAGTCTGCCCCGATAGCCCAGCAAGGGGGGAAGATTCAATGGATGAGACGTTGGGGGATTGCCTCCAACAGATCACCACCAGGGCACGATTGAGAAAGAGAGCCACCAAGGTCATCAAGGCCAAACGGCCAAAGGCTTCGAAGAAGTCCAAGAAAAGGAAGGCCAGAGGTGAGCCATCAGCGGAGAAGGTTAGTAGTGAGCCCTCTCTGAAGAAGCTAAAGATTGAGGCTGCTGAATCAGCCAAAGCGAAAGATAAGGGGAAGGCCAAGCTGTACCCCGAAGATGAGCCTCAAACTGTGAGGTATGTGTCTTCTGATGCTGAGTCAAGAGGCACTGAATTGAGGAAACGGGACCTGCTCCATGAGAAGGGGTTCCTTGACGCGTTGGCAGACCTGCCGCAATTCTTGCGCGCAGGGATCACCAATCACGGTTGGGAAGAGCTGTGCAGACCGCCCATCCCTGCCTACTCCAGCATGGTGTACGACTTCTACGCCAACCTAATGAACCCTGAGGATGGCCTGTCTGTGGTCAGAGGGATCGAGGTGGATTTCTCAGCTAAGGCAATCAATGAAGCCTATGGCCTCAAGGGGCAGAAGCACACTGATTATGCAAGGATCATTGATGCGCCAACAGAGGCTGTCCTGGAGGAAGCGCTGAGGATCATCGGCCAACCTGAAGCAGCGTGGACGATTTCGCGCAATGGGAAGCACACTTTGATGAGTGCAACCCTGACGGCAAAGGCAACTGTATGGTTTTCTTTCGTGCGCAGAAGGCTGTCCCCAGTGACCCACGAGACCACCATCAACCAAGGAAGATCACTGCTGGTTTATGCGATCATGAGGGGCCTCACAATCAATGTTGGTGAGGTCATTGCAGCCTCAATCGCAGACTGTGCCAAAAAAGGTAAGGGTCCACTTTTCTTCCCCAACACAATCACTAAGCTTTGCTTACGTGCAGGTGTACCAATCGAGCGGATGGAAAGGCAGCTGGCCTACACGGGGCACCTGGAGCTGCCTACAGGCCTGAGGATGCGCAGGAAGGGGAACATGGAGTTTGAGTTAGACGGCCTGGCTGCTGCTCAGTCTCTATCGATGGCCTGCCTGATGGACCTGCAGAAGAAGATGGCTAAATGGGCTGAGTATGCTCAAGCGAGGGACAAGGATGTTGCTGACCAGTTGGGTTGCATCTTTCCTGAGTTCCCCACGGACTTGCTGACGCCATGGGCACCTCCACGTGCAAGGAGGGATGATGATGAGGACATCTGAGTGCTAGGCTGATTAGCATTCGAAGGGAGTATTTCTGTTCCCTACATCAACCGAAAGAAAAAAAAATCAAACTGCTTTTTCGTAAACTGTGTGAATTCTGCTGTTTTGAGTTAATATTTAGTCTGTCTTTAGTTCTTTATTTTTGTTGCTTAGAATAGTTTAATATAGTTAGATGGTATCTGAATAAGTAGGTTGTTTTAGTCTCCTTTTTTGTATAGCTGGAATGACTGGAAAGAGCATGCATAGGGGCCTTGATCACTGATATATCTGTCCTGATTCCATTGCGAAATTATTGCGAAATCCGCAATTTTTGTTAGTAATTGCATGTTTTTTAATAACTGATTAGCTAGGCTGATTCTGATTTAATTTTGTTCTTTTGCTGCTGTCTTGACTACCTTATATAGCCTATCTATAAGCATGCTGGATGAGTGTCTTAAGGCACCTTTGATAGTTTAAATTAGTCTCTTAAAATGCTCAGCATGCGTAGCTTTAAGTCCTTCCTTACTGTTTTTTTTTAAATTTCTGCTGTTGAAATGCTGTCTATCCCTAGGGCTTTTAGATTCTCTTTGTTTTGCCCTAGACTAGATGCTTCTAGGACAAGTTTTGGGGTGTGCCACCTCAGACACTCATTGGGGACAATGAGTAGTTTAAGTTTGGGGGAGGCCACCCTAGGCCTAGGAACATTCCTCTCTCCCTTTAAGCATAAGCATTCTTCTTCTCCTTTATAAAAATGATGAACTGAAAAAAAAAATGAAAAATAAAATAAAGAGGGGTGTCTCTCTTAAAGTTGCTGAGTAATCAGTGCCAAGTGTGTAACCCACAAGTGGCATTGCATCAAAAGGCAACCAAAGGAAAGGCTCCACCTAAGTAAGAAAGAAAAAAAAAGAAGAAATAGGGAAGAAGAATGTATACCTAGGAGTTGCAACTTTGTGGCTTGGGTGTCCTGAATAAAAATGAACTATGATCCTCAATTAGCTAAGCACAAAGTTGTAGCTTGTAGGGTTGTTTAGGGAGATGAATGTATGTCCAATGTAGTGATGCCAGGGTTTAGGTTGTTCTCTAAAAGTACTACTGTCACTGTTTAATACTAAGACTGACATGACTCTAAGGAATCCTAGGGAGCTCAAAAGTAAAAATTAGAAGCATGTACTGAGTCTGGGGTAAAGCTAGGTAGAATTTGAAACCTTAGGGATAGTTGCACGATATGACAGAAGCAAGTAGATCAGTCGTAGGGAGTTAATGAGACAAGAGGAGCATTAGGCATGCGAAGTCAGAAGAAGCAAAGTAAGAGGGTAGTTGTAAACTTAGAAGTGTGTCACAGGACAGCACTGCCATAGGTAGGAGTTTAGGGGAGTCAGCAAGTGGTTAGAGAGGATAAAACAGCAGCCTAAGTAAGTCCTTAGATTGCTCGAGGACGAGCAAAACCTTAAGTTTGGGGGTGTGTTACGTCTCCAAAAGTGACCATTTTAGGACTTATTTATCTTAGAAAGATGTACACTCTTAGGTGTTTTTGATAGGATTTAGCTTGAACTTATGCTTATATGTGAGAATTAGAAGAAGGAAGCTAAATTAGGACTTGTATGCAAAAGGGACAGAAAAGAAAGGAAAAACGAAGTTAAAAGAATGAAAACTGTGCATTGCGGAAGCATTACGGAAACATTGCTAAAACCGCAATGTTTCAAGTGAAATCCGTAAGTTGGCTAACCTTTTTCTGTTGTGATCCGATATTTCAGGGATTTGTTCTTTCTCCTCCAACCACGTAGAAGTACGACGTTGAGAATGGATGGTTCTCCTAGGCCCAATCGCACCTGCAGAATACTATAAAAGGAGGTCAAAGTGGAGGGTTGAAACATCATCCGAAAGGCGTAGACTTCTCAGTTCAACGCAGTTTCTTCTCCATTCTTTCTTTTCTCCGTCTGTTGGTTTGAGAGGTTCAGCTATTGGAGTCGACAATCTGATAGGAAGGAGAGAAGATTTCATCTTCTCTCCTGATTGGATTCATCCAAGCAAGGCTCGCCTTTCGCTCTATTCAGCCGAGGCGTTCGCAATCGAGAAGACCACGCACAGCTTACTGCTTTCTGTTTTCGTTTCCTGTTTTTAGTACCGATTGTTGTTATTTCTCTTCCAGTAGCTACTTTAATTCATTTCGTTGTTCTCTGTCTTTACTTTGGTAACTCTAAGTCTTCATTCGTTTCGTTCAAACGATTGATTAATCAACGCACAATTCATCATTTCACAATCTCTTTATTCTTCTCTGCCGACTGTTTTTTCTTTCCTGTTTTGTCTTTAATCTTCTTCTAAGCATGTCTACTTCATCCACTCTTTCTATTCTGTCTGCATCCATGAGTAACTAGGTCACATAGGGGCATGCTAATGACAAGGCTATAGGCTAAAACACGTGAATCAAGCATGTAGGATAGCTCTCGAATGCATTGATTGTATGTAAGCTTCATCCCACGGGCAATTTCGATTGGCCATCCATTTTGTCCAAAGAACTCCTAACCTCTGGAAGGAGTTGAAAGAGTTTCGGCATGCATAGCGGAAGCATCGTTGGATCTAAGTACTCTTATTTTGTTAATTTAAAAAGAAAAAGCATGTAATTTGAAAATCAAAGACAATAATTTAGAAGTTACCTTTGAAGTTCAAATTCTTCTTGATTCCAAACTCGATCTTCGAACGTAACGGTCACGAACCACCACGAGAGTCTTCCCGACTATTCTCCGGCCTTAGAACGGCATTGTGGGATCCTTTGAGTGACTAATTTAAAAGAGAATTGAAGATGAAATTGGAGAGAAAAGTAGAGAAATTGTCTTTACAATTTCTCAAAGTTTATCAAAATTCCAAGAAGAAGTCAATCTAATTAACCCTTTGTATATATAGAAGACTACATGCAAAAACATGCAAAATTGAGTTAACAATAGGATGCCATGTAGAATCCACTCAATTTAGTGGGATTAGTGGCTTGATGTGGGATGAACACTTAGCAAAAAAGTTTGACTCATAAAACCACCAACAAATGGTTTTTCCCACTAACTCAAGAATTGGATTTTTCCACTAACTTAAGAATTGGATTTTTCCACTCACTTTAGTCATCAAAATGACTCTTGACTTTCAAGGTTTAGTGGAGTCAACATTTGACTTTTGACTTTCAAAGTTGTAGTCAATTATCTTAAAATTGACTTTTGACTAGCTTTGATCAAATTAATTCAATTTAAAAATTAATTCAAATAATTAATTTTAAATCAAATTAAATTAATATTAAATAATTAATTAAACAATTTAATTAATTCAAATTTAATATCCAATAAATCCAACACTAATCCCGATCATTCCCGATATACATGATTATGAATCCATATTCATATTTTCGATAATTAAATCTTATTTAAATATCACCATCTCTCTCTATTGTTCAATTCGCAATTGAACGTTATGTCGTTAAATATATCACATATATTTAACGTTAATTCCCTAATTCGAATTCGAACACTTCGAATTCACTCGTCACACTGTTCTAAGGTTTAGTCCGATATGAGCTAGCAGGGGGACCTCATGCACCTACAGATCATGAGCTCCAACGATCCGAGATTAACTGATTAAACTCTTTAACCTAGTTAATCAACATTCGTTAACTACCAGGACATTCCACTATAGCCTAGTAGTTGCATTCTCCTCACTGTAGATATATTTATGTCCACTCGATATAACCATGATTAGTAAGTTGACCCTTCACAGGTTGTTCGTAATTTACGGTCGGGTCAAATATCTGTTTTACCCCCGTAATTACATCTTGCTCCTTAAGTCCCACTGATCCTCTAATGAACAATTGGTTTGTGATCCAATCACTAAACCGATTGGTATGTGATCTAATCACTATACCGAGTCCCTCTCGGGCCAATGAGAAGGTGGGGCCCCTTGTTCAAGACCTGGAGTCAGCACTTAAGGGAACAACCTATCTACTATCCCTAGAGACGGGTAGGAGTGAATTCCATCTTGCACCCTATGTCCCCAACTATCTATTCGGTCTTACCCCTGAAATGGGAGGCTTATTGAGTCGGCGCTGTTGAGCCACCCTCACCCATGCAGATCTAAGGATAATCCCGAATAAACAGGAGTTCATAGTTAGCTCAGGATTAAGGTCAAGTTACCTAGGTCATCGTTTTGAAATAGTCAGTCTTTAAAACAGTAAACAGCATTATAAAGCAAGAGTGACTTATTTCGCGGTCTGGTCTAATGAAAACTCTTTGCATAGGACGCCCCCATTCACATGTGTCCATATGAACGATTCAGGATCACATCGTTTGTACTAAATACAAAATGGGCCGCATCCAATAGTGTCCCCGGGATAAGGTATCCAGCCTTATCCGTATACTATAGACCGTTTTGACTATTTACTCGAACTTGATCCACTTTTATGTCTCCACATAAAGTTCAAGTACTCATGTTATAGACATGGATCTTAGTTTATTGGATTTAGGGTTTTCTAAAATGAAATAAGCAATTCACATATTCAATAATAACTTTATTGAATAAACCTCAATAACACTTTATTAGTAATAAAATATGTTTATCTTTTACAAACCACGAGTTTTAGGACATAAAACCCAACAAACTCCCACTTGGACTAAAACTCAAGTGGTAATAAATATATATCCATATATATACATAATGTTGAGTTTTTAAAAATGAGAAATAAATACAATAAACTAGGGCATCACATACCCATAGTTTTCTCCCACTTGCCCTAGATTATACATCCTGTAGTCCTAGTCTCACTAGGTGACCTGTTACGTCTCCAAAAGTGACCCTTTTAGGACTTAATTAGCTTAGAAAGATGTTCACTCTTAGGTGTTTTTGATAGCATTTAGCCTAAACCTATGCTTAAATATGAGAATTAGAAGAAGGTAGCTAAATTAGGACTTATGTACAATAGGAAAGAAAAGGGTTGAAAACCGAAGGAAAAGAATGAAAACACTGCATTGAGACAGCATTGCGAAAACATTGCGGACACCGCAATGTTTCAAGTGAAAACCGTAAGTTGACTGATCTTTTTCTGTTAATTTCCGTTATTTCAGGGATTCGTTCTTTCTCCTCCATCCATTCTGAAGTACGACGTTGAAGATTGATGGTTCTCCTTGGCCCACATGCACCTGCATATTACTATAAATAGGGGTCAAAGTCGAGGGTTCAAGCATCATCCGAAAGCGTAGAAGTCTTCTCGCAGTCCAACTTTTCTCCTGTTTTCCTTTGCCGTCTGCTGGTTTGCGAAGCTCAGCTGTTGGAATCGATAATCTGATAGGAAGGAGAGGAGATTCTTCTTCTCTCCCGATTGGATTCATCCAAGCAAGGCTGACCTTTCTCATCCTTCATTCGAGGCGTTTGCGACGAGACATTCAAGCTTGTTTTACTGCTTTCTGCTCTTCATTTCCATTTTCCAGCTTTGTCTTGTTGTTGTTTCTTTTCTAGTAGCTAGATTAGACTATTTCGTTGTGTTCTGTCTTACTGTGATTTACTTTAAAGCTTTCATTTGTTGAGTCAAACAATCAAGTAATCAAATCTCAATTCTTCATTTCACAGTTTCTTGCCTTTACATTCTACTGCTTTCCCTTACTGTTTTGTCTTTAAATTCCTTCTAAGCATGTCTACTTCTTTTCTTACTTCTGTTCTGTTTACATCCATGAGTAGCTAAATCACTTAGGGGCATGCTAATGACAACACTTTAGGCTAAAAAACGTGAACCAAGCATGTAGGATAGCTCTCGAAGCATTGATTGTATGTAAGCTTCATCCCACGGGCAATTTCGATTGGCCATCCATTTTGTCCAAAGAACTCCTAACCTCTGGAAGGAGTAAGAGTTCAGAGTCATACTATCATGCTAGCCTTTCAAGGTAACCAGGAAACGACCTAGGAATAGGCGTTTCCCTAGTACAAACCATATTTTTCTGCCTTAACAAGATGCTTAAGACCTTACTTGGACATGAGTAAACTAAAGAATCTAATGCATGAAATCGGAAGATACATGAGAATGAGATAGTTTGATGCATAGAGAGTTGATCCAATGCTTGAGAATCGTGAGAAAAAGCCTATAGGATAGTCGTTAGTAGCCCTTAATTCATCACTTTACACACTTTCGCTGTTATTTAAATTGCGGTGGAATTGCTGTTTCCGCAATTCTGCTAAGTTACAATTCTGTCTAGCTGTTTTTGTCTTCATTTATTAATCTCGTCTCTTCTCATTTGAGTTTAGCTTTGACTTGCACTTGTTTATGTTGCTACCCT
The DNA here is from genome assembly GCA_028017165.1 of Herpetospermum pedunculosum. Taxonomy (NCBI): domain Eukaryota; kingdom Viridiplantae; phylum Streptophyta; class Magnoliopsida; order Cucurbitales; family Cucurbitaceae; genus Herpetospermum; species Herpetospermum pedunculosum. The sequence continues at coordinate 18,868,145 of CM051527.1, read as the reverse complement.
CTTCGTATTCAGTAGGAAATAGACAATTAAAAACCAATTCTACCCCATCAAATCCACCCCTTCTTTCTTAACTTTACACTTCATGAATAGCTTATAATAAATCTCTGTGGGAAAACGATTGAAATATACTTACTACTTGCTATAAGACCATTTATGCTTGCATGTTCTGAGTGCTCTCTCTACCTTATTGCTTATTTATTTTAACACATTGAGCACGCAACAAGTTTTTGGCGCCGCTGCCGGGGATTTATTTAAGTGAAAACGAAGTTTGTTAAGTTTGAAATACCAAGTTTATTGCCTATTGAAGCTGATCTGTTCATTTCTTTTGCAGGTACTATTGGGTTAGTTTATGAGTGAGCCTTCAATTAGTGATCTAGAGTTCAATCCTGAGCCTGAGAGATTACTTAGGGCCAGAAATAGAGTCAAGAAACGTCTCTTTAACCAACCCTCTATACCTCAAGTAATTGCGGGAACCGCAATTCCTCCGCCATTGTCTCAAGAAGAAATGGAAGAGATAGTTCCAAATCAGGTACCTGTCATTCGCAATCCCATCGAAATAGCGAATGACAAGAATAGTGCCATCCTCTCATATTTAGTACCTATGCCTGGGGAGCTGAACCCCAGCATAATCCGTCCTGAAATCACTGCCCACTCATTCGAGATAAAGCCAGTGATGTTCCAAATGTTGTCCACTGTGGGACAATTCTTTGGAGTGGAAAATGAGGACCCCCACAACCATCTTAGGAACTTCTTAGGAGTCAGTGATACCTTCATCATCCCTGGAGTTTCCCAAGAAGCTTTGAGGCTATACTTGTTCCCTTACTCTTTGAGGGACAAAGCCAAAACATGGTTGAACTCATTACCTTCTGGATCTGTCCGCAACTGGACAGACTTAGCAGAAAAATTCCTAGTCAAATACTTCCCACCTGATAGGAATTCTACCTTTCGTGATGACATAGTCAAATTCAAGCAAGCTGATAATGAGTCTCTTCACGAAGCTTGGACAAGGTTCAAAGATCTACTTCTTAAATGTCCACACCATGGCATCCCATGGTGTATCCAAATAGAGGTCTTTTTCAAAGGATGCAATCCCAGCACTCGACAAGTCTTAAATTCATCCGCTGGAGGTTCCATGTTGTCCAAGAGTTACAACGAGGCCTATGAGATCTTGGAGAAGATCTCAGCATCTCACTGTAGGTGGTCAGATGATCCAGTTGAGCCAACTAGAGCTCAAGACAAGGATGCTCTAAGTGCAATGAGCAGCCAAATAAATGCCCTGACCAACCTAGTTAAGCAAATGGCTCAAGCCAATCTCCAAACAAGTGTCAACACCGCCACAGCCATGTCAATGGGCACCCAACCAAGTCAAGGTGAGACACTTGTATGTGGATTCTGTGGGGAAGGGCACCTGTATGAATACTGCCCTGGGAATCCATCCTCAGTCTGCTATATTGGAAGCCAACAGCAGCCTAGGAACAACCCCTATTCCAATACTTACAACCCTGGTTGGAGGAACCACCCAAACCTGTCATGGGGTGGCCAACAAAATGCTAACCAAAATCCTAACCAACAAAGACCGAGTGGAACATCTGGTTTCACTCCTCAACATAACCAATCAATGTATCAAAAACCATACAACCAACCGGTAGGATCTTCTGTAGAAAACTTACTCAAGGAATACATAGCCAAGAATGATGCCACATTACAGAGTCAGCAAGCCACTCTTAAAAGCCTAGAGAACCAAATAGGCCAGTTAGCCAATGAACTCAAGAGTAGGCCCCAAGGTAGGCTTCCTGCTGACACTGAAGTGCCAAGGAGAGATGGTAAAGAAAAAGTTCAAGCAATTGAACTTAGAAGTGGTAGACAATTGGTGAGCAACACTAAAGACACACCAAAGAGAGTAGAGAACACTGAGTCTAGTGCTCCACTGGAGTCTCTGCCAAACCAAGGTCCACCACCAACTAGCACATCAGGAGCCAGGCTAGAGCCAATTATTGAGGAGATAGAAGAAATTCCAAGACCTCCACCTATCCTAAGGCGACCTGAAGTGCCTGCATATGTGCCACCACCTCCATATCCTCGAAGGCTTAAGAAGAAGCAGGAACAGGAAGTGCATTTTAATAAATTCTTTGAAATTCTTAAGCAAGTGCATGTCAACATTCCTTTTGTAGAAGTTTTACAGTCTATGCCTTCCTATGTAAAGTTTTTGAAAGATATTATTACTAACAAAAAAATAATTGGTGAGTTTGAAACAGTAAATCTCACTGAGGAGTGCAGTGCCATCCTCCAGAACAAGCTGCCCAAGAAGGAGAAGGATCCTGGTTCCTTCACTTTACCTGTAGAACTTGGAGGCAAGCACGTGGGCAGAGCGCTTTGTGACCTGGGCGCCAGCATAAACCTCATGCCCCTATCACTATTCCGCCAGTTGGGAATAGGAGAAGCACGTTGTTGCGTGCTCAATGTGTAAAGATAAATATGCAAAAGGGTAGAGAGAGCACTTAGAACATGCAAGCATACATGGTCTCACAGCAAGTAGTAAGTATATTTCATTCGTTTTTTCCACAGAGACTCATTTTTAGCTATTCGCGAAGTGTATTTGTTAAGAAAGATGGGGTGGATTTGATGGGGTAAAATTGGTTTTTAATTATCTAAGTTTTGCTGAATGTGTAAAGGAATATAACATAAACAAATGCAAGTTGAAATTAGACTCAAAAGACAAGAGATGGAATTAATAAACGAAGAAGAAAACAGCTAAACAGAATGATAAAACAACAGAATTGCGAGGACCGCAATGTTACCGCAATTAAATAACAGCGAAAGTGTGTAAATGGGTGAATTAAGGGCTACTAATGACTATCCTATAGGCATTTTATTACGATTCTCAAGCCTTGGATCAACTCTCTATACATCAAACTCACTCCATCTCAAGTATCGTCCGATTCCATGCATTAGAGTCTTAAGTTTACTCGACTTCAAAGTAAGGTCTTAAGCATCTTGTTAAAACAGAAGTGTTTAGTTTGTACTAGGGAAACGCCTATTCCTAGGCCGTTTCCTGATTACCATGAAAGGCTAGCATGATTATATGACTCTGAACTCTTACTCCTTCCAGAGGTTAGGAGTTCTTTGGACAAAATGGATGGCCAATCGAAATTGCCCGTAGAATGAAGCTTACATACAATCAATGATTCGAGAGCTATCCTACATACTTGATGCACGTTTTTTTAGCCTATAGTTCTGTCATTAGCATGCCCCTAAGTGACTTAGCTACTCATAGAAATATAGAGAATGGAAATGTAAGATAAAACAGACATGCTTAGAAGGGAAATGTGCTTAGAACAGCAAGACAAAACCGTAGCAGCAGAAAGTGGAAACTGTGAAATGCAGAAATGTACTTTGATTACTATGAATGTTTGAACGACAAAGGGAAACTTAGAAGCAGAAATTCAGAGACAGACAACAACGAACTGCAGTAACTAAAACACTAAGCTAAGAACAACAATGATCAAAACTGGAAATAAGAAGAAGAACGACAGAAAACAGTAAAAGGGTGCTGAAAAGCTTCGTTGCAGTCGCCTCGAATGAAGGGGATGAAAGGTCAGCCTTGCTTGGATGAATCCAATCGAGAGAGAAGAAGAATCTTCTCTCCTTCCTATCAGATTATCGATTCCAACAGCTGAGACTCTCACTCCAACAGACGGCAAAGGAAAACAGAGAGAAATGATGGACTGCGAGAGGACTTCTGCGCTTCGGATGATGATCAAACCTCCGACTTTGGCCCCCTTTTATAGTAGTTTGCAGGTGCGTTTGGGCCAAGGAGAACCATCAATCTTCAACGTCATATATCAGAATGGATGGAGGAGAAAGAATGAATCCCTGAAATTACGGAAATTAACAGAAAAGGATCAGTCAACTTACGGTTTTCACTTGAATAATTGCGGCCTCAGCAATGTTTTCGCAATGCTGTCGCAATGCAGTGTTTTTCATTCTTTTCCTTCGGTTTTCAACCCTTTTCTTTCCTATTGTAAAAAGGTCCTAATTTAGCTACCTTCTTCTCATTCTCATATTTAAGCATAGGTCTAGGCTAAATGCTATCAAAAACACCTAAAAGTGCACATCTTCTTAAGCTAAATGGGTCCTAAATAAGTCACTTTCAGAGACTTAACACACCCCCAAACTTAAGGTTTTGCTTGTCCTCAAGCATAATAAGGACTTACCTAGGCTGCTGTTTCACCTTCTTTAACCACCTACTGACTCCCTTATATCCCTACCTATAGCATTGCTGTCCTGTGACACACTCCTCAGTTTAAAACTACCCTCTTATCTAGCTTCTTCTGAACTTGCCTGGCTAACACTTATCTGTTTTCATTAACTCCCTACAACTGATCTATTTGCTTTTGTCATATCATGCCACTATCCCTAAGGTTTCAAATTCTGCCTAGCTTTACCTCAGACTTAGTACATGCTTCTAGCTTTATTTTTAATGTGTCTAGGATTCCTTAGAGTCATGCCAGTCTTAGTATTAACGGTGACAGTAGTACTTTTAAAGAACAACCTAAACCCTGGCATCACTACATTGGATAAACACTCATCTCCCTAAACAACCCTACAAGTTACAACTTTGCACTTAGCTAATTGAGGATCAGAGTTCTTTTTAAATAGGACATCTAAGCCACAAAGTTGTAACTCCTAGGTATACATTCTTCTTCCCTATTCCTTTCCCTTTTTCTTACTTAGGTGGAGCCTCTCCTTTGGTTGCCTTTTGATGCAACGCCACTTGTGGGTTACACACTTGGCACTGATTACTCAGCAACCTAAGAGAAACTCCCCCCCTTTATTCTTTTTTCATTTTTTTTTTTCAGTTCATCATTTTTTGTAAAGGAGAAGAAGAATGCTTATGTTTCTAAGGGAGAGAGGAATGTTCCTAGGCCTAGGGTGGCCTCCCCCAAACTTCAACTACTCATTGTCCCCAATGAGTGTCGGAGGTGGCACACCCCCAAACTTGTCCTAGAAGCATCTAGTCTAAGGTAAAACAAAGAGAAACTAAAGCCCTAGGCATAGACAAAACATTCGAATAGCAAATATCATAGCAGCAGAAAACTAAAAAAAACAGGCAGATAAGGACTGACAGCTATGCATACTGAGCTATTTAGAGGTTAAATTAAACTATCAAAGGGTGTCCTATGACACTCATCCAGCATGCATTTAGCTAAGCTATATAAGGTAGGCATGTTAGCAGCAAAAAATAGAATTTAAACAGATCACAGCCTAGCTAAACAGACAGTCCAAAACATGCTTTCAGTCATAAAAATTGCGGGTACCGCAATTATTTCGCAATTAGATCCGGGCAGATATAACATTGATTAAGGCCCCTAAGCATGCTTTTTCCAGTAACTCAAGCATCCTAAAAATAAAACTAAACTATCCTACCTAGTCAGCTAACATCAGACTATACTAAGCAAAAGAAAAAACATAAAACTAAACATCAAAAACAGATCAAAAATTGAACAAAAAACAGCATAATTCACATTGTCTATCAGAAAGCAGAAAATTGTTTTTGTTTCTAAGGGAACAGCAATACTCTCTTCAGTGCACTTCAAACCAGCACTCAATTCTCGTCATCCTCATCCGGTTGTCTTGGTCTTGGTGGCACCCATGGAGTTAGGAGATTGGTAGGGAAGTCAGGGAACACCCCAGCTGGTCTGCAACTTCCTTGTCCCTCGCCTGCGCATAAGTGGCCCATTGAGCCATTCTTCTCTGCATATCCATCAAGCAGGCCATGGATAGGTGGTGGGCGAAATTTTGAATATCCGCTTAATCTCAAGCTGTCGAGGCTTGCCAAAATACGATTTATAATGCCTATTGCCAAGGCTTTGCAGCCAGCGGTAACAGGGTCGATCCAAGGAATAGGAGAATTGAATTTACTAGTGGAATTAGGATTTAATTGATTAATTGGTAACGGGGGGGGTTTTAATCATGCAAAGGTGAAATAAAGAGAAAGCAACTAAGGAAAAATAATACGTAGAGAGCACGTGAACGGTTTGGGGAGTCTCGGGGTCAATTGTTAGACAACATTCAGCTTATCATTTAATTCTAATGACATGGAATACAGTTTATTTAGCACGCGGACGACTACCAGAGAAGCCCCAAAGTAGCCGACTCCATGGATTTTAATTAGACCACACAGTTCTAATTACACGTTGTCTAAGCTCACATTAAGATGATCGGTCCTAAGATGAATTTAGACAGTCACTAGCTAACCGCGACGAACATTCGAGCGTGAATTCTAAATGCTAGTAGGTTGCCCGCAAACGCTGTATGCAACCAACATTTATCCTACCCGACCCGATACTTCGATTTAGTTCTATTTATCTGTGTTACTTAGTCGAGCAGTGAGAGGCACGACATCGCTACTCTTTAACATACACATCATGCGAAACTACCCGAGTGTCAATCAACATAATCTAGCATGAGTGTTGGATTAAGCAAGATAAACAGATGCTAATAAATCAGATTCCAACATGCAAAATTATACTCAGATTATCAAAGCCATAAATGTCTAACAAAATTCCCCTAAACAAAGTCCCAAACCGTCACTCTTACCTTAGCCGCTCATGGCGCGGATCGTCAATCCCGCTCCACCAACGACCATGGAAGAGTTCATCTACCTATTACAAATGGAGAGTGGAGCTCTCAAACATGCCAACAATGGCGGAGCTCCACGAAATATAGAGAGAAAACGGAGAAGAAGGAGACAAAAATCGTCCAAATCCGTTGAGAGATGAAGAAGATGAAGGTTCAAGAAGATGTGAAAAATGTGCAGAAAAATCGTCCTTTAGCTACTGCCTTCGTCGTAGCGTCGAGACGCTAGGCCAGCGTCTCGACGCTGTGCCCTAAGTAATCCGCGCGCGCGCGCGCTGGCGTCGCGACGCAAGGCCAGCGTCGCGACGCTGCCCCGATGAATTTCCTGCGCGCGCCTCCTCCGGAGCGTCTCGACGCCAAGCAGGGTCTCGACGCCAGGGCAGCGTCGAGCTAGCGTCTCGACGCTATCACTCGACGCTTGCTCTCGGGTTTTTCCAGCGTCGAGCCAGCGTCTCGACGCTATAGCTCGACGCTGGCTCTCGGGTTTGGGGCTGATGCTTTGCCTCTCCAAGGCTGTTTTGGCCCGTTTCTTCACGGAACAAATTCCCCTCTTCCCGATGCAATCCCGGGGCGCTAAAACTCTGCTTTAAGCGCTCGAACATGCCCAATGGACGCACGAGCTCTTTGCCGCTTTTCTCCTACAAAAGAGATACATTTAATCAATTGAAAGCGGACTTTAGCTATGATTAGGACGTATTTAATAGCTCCAAAATGGAGTTATCAATAGGGACTGTTCAGCAGCCAGCCTATCCAGTTCAAACTCCATATTCCCCTTTCTTCTCAGCCGCAGGTTAGCAGGCAGCTCCAAATGGCCTGTGTAAGCCATCTGCTGCTCCAGGCGCTCGGTGGGGACTCCTGCAAGCAAACATAGCTTGGTTATGGTATTAGGGAAAAACAGTGGTCCCTTACCTTTCTTCGCGCACTCAGCAATAGCAGCAGAGATGACTTCTCCCACGTTAATCGTGAGACCCCTCATTATCGCATACACCAGCAGCGATCGGCTCTGGTTTATTGTAGTCTCGTGAGTCACCGGGGACAATCTCCTTCGCACGAATGAAAACCAAACAGCCGCCTTGGCCGTGAGGTTGGCACTCATGAGAGTGTGCCTCCCGTTGCGTGACACGGTCCAAGAGGCTTCAGGCTGGCCAATAGTCCGGATGGCCTCTTCCAAAACTGCCTCAGTAGGCTCATCGACAATCCGTGCATAATCTGTATGAGTTTGGCCCTTGAGACCAAAGGCTTCATTGATGGCCTTGGCTGAGAAATGTACTTCTACCCCTCTGACCACAGACAGGCCATCCTCAGGGCTGAGCACATTGGCGTAGAAATCATACACCATGCTCGTGTATGCTGGATTAGGCGGTCTGCAGAACTCCTCCCAGCCGTGGTTGATCACCCCTGCGCGCAAGAACTGCGGCAGGTCAGCAGGTCGGTCGAGGAAGCCTTTCTCGTGCAGCAGCTCCCTCTTCCGTAACTCAGCACCCCTGGATTCAGCATCAGATGAGACATACCTCACTGACTGAGGCTCGTCTTCAGGGTAGAGCTTGGCCTTCCCCTTATCTGCTGGCTTGGCTGACTCGGCAGCCTCAACCTTGAGCCTTTTGAGTGATGGCTCCGTGCTTTCTTTGTCTGCTGAAGGCACTCTCTTGGCCTTCTTCTTCTTCAGCTTCTTGGATCTCTTGGCCTTGACAATCTTGGCCTTCTTCTTCTTCTTGATCTTAATGTTGATCTGCTGGAGGCATGCCCCCAACGTCTCCTCCATGGAATCATCCTGCTGTGCAGGATCAACAGGGCTATCTTCCCTCATAGGAGAGAAGACTTCGTCTTCCCCAGCATCTCCACTGCCCTGCGTGGACTCTTGATAATCCCCATATGGGAATTCAGGATCAGGCCGTGGAGAATAGTGCTCTGCTGATGGTGTCTGCGCAGAACTCAGTGGCGAAGATGGCAGTTCAGGACTCTGCGCTGCTGCAGGTGTCGGGTCAGAACTCTGAGGTGCTGGAGACAACTCGGGGCTCTGTGCAGGCGGTGACGACTCTGCGCTTGGCACGGGTTCAGATGGTGAAGGGCTGTGCGCAGGTGATGCGGATGGCGACGAACCCTCTTTGGCTGACTCGTGGGATGCACGATCAGTTTCTTGACTCTCCACAGAGGGAGTCTTTGCTGTGCTTGGTTCGGCGGCCGTCTTGACACTCCACCGGCGTTTCTTGGGCGTGCCCGCTGGCTCAGATGGTCCAGCAGGGTTCTCAGTGACAACCCTCCACTTCTTCCTACGGATAGGAAGCTTAGGAAGAGGTCCGGTGCGAACGGCACCATCATCTGCAAGGGTGAGCAGTGCTTCCCTCGCAGCCGCTTCAGCTGCGTCATCAGCCTTCTTCTTGGCTGCGGATCTTTCAGCCCGCGTGGACACCATTGTCGAATCTTGGTGATCTTGAGAGTAGAATCAAAGATGAAAAGAATCGCAGAGTTCTTGGAAATCAGAGAATGAGAGAATCGTATCGATCGAGCGCTTTCCAACGGATATAAATGCAACGGAAAAATCCCAACGGCTCTTTTTTGCGAATCCAGCAATTCCAGCGCAATTCCAGGGATATTTTTTCATCAAAATCTCAAACTTTGCTCGTCTGTATCTTTTATTTGGCTCAACCGTTTCTTGATTTTAAAAGCTGGATTTACTCTCCTTGATCCCCTCTTTCGAATCCCTGCAAAAACAAATAAAAAAAACATTAAATACGCAATTAAAATCACACCACAAAACATACAAACGATAATCGGAAAAACAGAAAAAATAAACTAAGGCATTGGCCTTGATTAACGAGCACAGTAACCACTCGTTCTCTCTCGTTTGTAACTTCATGCTTCATGCAAAAGGAAGGCCGAGAGAGTCTTCACATCTCCTTCCTCATAATAGTGCTTCAATCTAGCACCATTTACCATAAAAGGCTGTCCTTGCTGCAAGTTTTTTATCTCTATCGCACCATGAACAAAGACATTAGTAATAACAAATGGACCCGACCATCTGGACTTTAGTTTGCCTGGAAATATCTTTAAACGTGAGTTAAATAATAGGACAAATTGGCCTTTCCTAAAGTCTTTGATCCTAAGTCTACTGTCGTGCCATATTTTGGTCTTTTCTTTATACATTTTGGCATTCTCATAGGCCATATGCCTAAGCTCATCAAGTTCATGTAGCTGCAAAGACCTCAGTGTCCCCGCATCCTTTACACAAAAATTCAATTCCTTCATGGCCCAAAATGCTTTGTTCTCTAACTCAAGTGGTAAGTGACAAGCCTTGCCATATACCAGCCTATAAGGAGACATACCTAGAGGTGTCTTATATGCTGTCCTATAAGCCCAAAGTGCATCCTCAAGCTTAAAATACCAGTCTTTCCTATTAGGTTTGACCACTTTTTCTAGAATGTTCTTAATTTCCCTATTTGAAATTTCAGCCTGACCATTTGAGTGTGGGTGGTAGGGAGTGGCTACTCTATGTCTAATGTTATATTTAGCCAATACTTTCACCATAGCCTTATTAATGAAATGTGACCCCTCATCACTAATGATAGCACGAGGAGTCCCAAATCTGGTGAAAATGTGCCTATGCAAGAAGTTAGTGACTGTTTTAGCATCATTATTAGGACATGCTTTGGCCTCTACCCACTTGGACACATAATCCACTGCCACTAATATCTACAGGTTACCTGATGATGGAGGGAATGGTCCCATGAAGTCAATGCCCCACACATCAAAGAGCTCCAACTCTAAGATGTAGGTGAGGGGCATCTCATCCTTTCGACTGAGGTTACCTGTTCTTTGGCATTCATCACAGCTGTGGGCATAGTTGTGGGCATCTTTGAAGATCGTTGGCCAGTAGTAGCCACTCTGAAATACCTTTGCAGCTGTTCTTTGGCCACCAAAGTGTCCACCATAAGGAGATGAGTGACAGTGCTGCAGCACAGACTTCGCTTCAGCAGCTGAAACACATTTCCTTAGCAAGCCATCAGCACAGGTTCTGTAAAGTGTGGGGTCATCCCAGATGAATTTCCTTGCTTCATGAAGGAACCTCTTCTTCTCTTGTCCTCCCTTGAACACTGGCAATACCTGTGATGCACGGAAGTTAGCAATGTCAGCAAACCAAGGTTCCTCATCGTTATCACGATGAGACAAAGCAAAGACATGTTCATCAATAAAAGCATCAGAAATTGCGGTCTCCGCAATTTTTTCGCAATTGTGCTGCAATCGAGACAGGTGATCTGCGACCACATTTTCACAACCTTTCTTGTCTCGAATGTCCAAATCAAATTCCTGCAGCAATAACACCCATCTAATCAATCTAGGCTTAGCATCAGCCTTCCTCATAAGATATTTCAAGGCAGAATGGTCAGTGGCATCACATATAGTTTCTAAATTTTTCACAAGCAAATACTACAGCAAGCATCTCTTTCTCTGTAGTTGTATAATTACATTGAGCCTCATTCAAGGTCTTACTAGCATAATAGACAGGGTGTGTCAGCTTGTCAATCTTCTGTCCTAACATGACTCCTACAGCATAGTCACTGGCATCACATAGCATCTCAAATGGGAGATCCCAATTTGGTCCGACTATGATAGGTGCTATGACTAGTGCCTCTTTAAGGGTTTTCCAAGCTACTACACATTCCTTAGAGAAGATAAATGGCCTATTTAGCTCTAGAAGCTCGCACAGAGGCTTGGCTATCTTAGAAAAGTCCTTGATGAACCTTCTGTAAAAACCAGCATGCCCTAAGAAGCTTCTAATGGCTTTGACATTTTGTGGCTCTACCAACTTCTCTATGATCTCAATCTTTGCCCTATCGACTTCTACACCTGCCCTTGACACTCTATGTCCTAAGACAATCCCCTCATCTACCATAAAATGGCATTTTTCCCAATTTAGGACTAGGTTGGTCTCTTCACACCTAACCAGGACTTGTCCTAGGTTTTCTAGACAGGTTTTAAATGAATCCCCAAAGACTGAGAAGTCATCCATGAATATTTCTATCATGGACTCATCCAACTCAGAGAAGATTGCCATCATGCACCTTTGGAAAGTTGCCGGTGCATTGCATAAGCCAAAAGGCATTCTGCGGAAGGCAAACGTTCCAAAAGGGCAAGTGAAGGTGGTCTTCTCTTGATCCTTAGGGTCTATAGTTATTTGATTATAGCCAGAGTACCCATCTAAAAAACAATAGTAGGCTCTACCAGCTATTCTGTCTAGCATCTGGTCAATAAACGGTATAGGGAAATGGTCTTTTTTAGTTTCTTTATTTAACTTTATGTAATCCATACACACTCTCCACCCTGTGACAGTCCTTGTTGGAATCAGTTCGTTGTTCTCATTGACTACCACAGTTATCCCCCCCTTCTTACGTACACATTGGATGGGGCTCACCCACTGGCTACTAGCTATGGGGAAAATCACTCCTGCATCTAACCATTTGATTATTTCCTTTTTCACTACCTCTTTCATAGAGGGGTTTAACCTACGCTGGTGATCTACCCTAGGTGTGTGCTCTTCCTCTAGTATAATTTTGTGCATGCAATAAGAAGGGCTAATGCCTCGAATATCTGCAATAGTCCATGCTATAGCCTTCCTATGTTGCTTAAGCAGTAAAATTAATTCACCCTCATGCTGTTCACTTAGTTTAGAAGAAATAATTACTGGCAGTGTATCATTATTTCCTAAATATGCATATTTGAGGTGAGTGGGTAGTGGTTTTAGTTCTAAAACAGGTGGATGCTCAATGGAGGGCTTCAAAGGATTTACAGTTCTATCAGTTAAATCTATATTCATACATACATGCTGTGGTTTATCTACAGGCATATCCATTATGTCAGATACATTTAAATCAGCTACATCTAATCCTACATATTCATTAGCATGCTTGGTTAATAATACATGCTCTAATTGTTCTTCCATCAGTGAGTCAACAATATCCATGCTAGCACAGGATTCAAGGTCAGAGGGATACCTTAAAGCTTTATATACACTAAACTTTACCTCTTCATCATGAACCCTCATAGTAAGTGATAGCTCCAAAATAGAGCTATCTTAATGTCCCTAATTCTAGCTAAAACCATGATATATATTGATTAAAATGCTTCCTTGTAGGTGATTTCATGGTGAAGAGCTCGGGAAGTCCATTGATGATTTTCGGGGCTAAAAAGGTCATTTAACATGTTTCGGGAAGTGTCCGGGTCAAAACGATAGGCCAAACGGAGCTCGGGAGCCAAAACGACCAAAAAGTGGGCTAAGAGCCGAGAGGGCAACGCCCAAGCGCCGGCGCCCAGCGCCCAGGCGCCCAACGAACGCAGCACGCGCGCGCCGCTCGCAAGCACCGCACGCCCGCGCCCAGACGGCCAGACGCGCGCGCGCCCGCGCGCCAGCCCGCTCCGCCTCGCCCATGTCCGCGCGCGCCCGCGCGCCCTCGCCCGTGTCCGCCTCGCCCACGCCCGCGCGCCCTCGCCCGTGTCCGCCTCGCCATGTCCGCGCGCGACAGCGTCGAGACGCTCGCGCAGCGTCTCGACGCCCCGAAGTCTGAAGCGTGATTCTGGAGATCCACCCGAGAGCAAGCGTCGAGCGCAAGCGTCTCGACGCTCGCTCGACGCCGCGCGCGCGTCTCGACGCCGCGCGCAGCGTCTCGTCGCTACCCCGCGCGCGCGCCTGCCAACTTAGGGCACAGCGTCGAGACGCTGGCCTAGCGTCTCGACGCTCCGAGCTTAAAAAGGGTAAATCCGCGTTTTTCAGCTGCATTCTTTCCCTCTTCTTCTTCCCCAAGCTTCTCCTCTCGGGTCTACCTCCATTTTCCGCCATTTTGTACTTCTTCTCCTTCTTTGTGCATGATTCCAAGCTCTTCCATGGGGGATTGGATTAATCCAACCTCCATGGAAGGCTAGACCAAGGTATGTGCTTAATTTTGGGTTTGGATTTGTAAGTTTTGGATGTTTGGGGAGATTTTTCCCCTTTGTAAATGTTGAGACATTAGCTTGATTATGCATTCTCTTGCTTGTTCTTCATCAAATTCTAGCATGTGTAGCTAAATTAGATTGACGCTCTAATTCTTATGCATGATAGAGGGCTAAAGGTTGGGACGTATAATTGCCTATACCGCTAGGTAGCACGGGTCTAAGCATGGCTAATTAGTTCGGCCCAAAGTGACATTGGTAAACTGAATTAATTAACGTTTTCCTGTTAGGCTTAAGGCAAGAGAGAAACCGGGTTAGTCTTAGGATTAGGCCGTCACAATGTTCCCGTCACTAGCACGTAATCGATTTAGGGGTCGCTACCTTGGATAGATTATTGGCTAAGTTTAATTAGAATTGCACGCTTCTAATTAATTCCTTGGGTCATTTGAGTTAGGAATAACTAAATGAATTGTGTGCATGAATTAGCTAACGCGTAAACCGTATCCATGATCCGAACATCCATAACGAGCAAGTCCACTTCTCGAAGTTAAGCACAACCGTTTAATTTTTGCACGTTGCCGTTTAATTTTCCGTTAGCATAATTAGGAGCTCCCTTCCCCCAAAACCAAATTACCATTCTTTAATTTGTGCATTCTTTTATTTCTTGCAAATTAGACTTAGTTAGATTAAATTTCTTATTTCCCTGTGGATCGACCCCGTTGCCACTTAGCTACAAATAGCTCGGTGTATTCGGGTTTATAAATTGTATTTTGGCAAGCCTCGACAGCTTGAATTTGGAGTACCCCAAAAGTACATCTACCAAAATTGGCGCCGTTGCCGGGGACTTAATTAATTTAGTTTAGTTAAGTTTAGTTTGTTAGTTTTAAAATTTTTCTTTACTTTTTGTACAGTTTAATTCTTTTGTATTATTTTACGCGTTTTGTTTGAGTTTTTGGAGCGCAACATTCTTTGAAAATTCATAAGAAGCGCCAAGATGGAGGTCGTGGGTAATCTTGAGCATCAAAGAACCTTGAGGGAGCTTGCATCATCTGAGCTAGGCCGGAACACATCGAGTATCTCACATCCGGTAGCTACAGGTAATTTTGAACTTACAGCTGGTCTGATTAACTTATTACCTTCTTTTTGTGGTAATACAGATGAGGATCCCGTCAGACACCTCAAGGCATTCCAGATGATGTGTGCGTCATTCAGAACCGATGACATCACTGCAGATCAACTCCATCTCAGGACCTTTCCCTTCACCTTGAAGGAGAAGGCGAGAGATTGGATACTTTACCTACCGACCGGGTCCATCACTTCTTGGAAGGAGCTGAATGGGGCGTTTTTAGAAAGGTATTTTCCTGCGTCAAAGGCCGTCGCCCTCAGAAGGGAGATTCACAAAATTGAGCAAGGAAAGGAAGAAACCGTCCTAGAGTGCTGGGAGAGGTTTGGTCGGTTATGCGAGGATTGTCCTAATCATCAAATAACCGAGCATTCCCTCATTCAGAGTTTCTACTACGGTTTGCTTCCCCAAGGCCAGCAGATGATAGACGCCGCCAGTGGAGGTTCGCTCATGGACAAGACACCCGCCGAAGCTAGAGCTTTAATTTCCAACGTAGCTAGAAGCTTGGAATTGGGTGCAGATAAAGACAAAGAGAACGCTCGCCTGAGAAGGGACGTGGACGAGCTTAAGGCTCAACTTTTTGAAGTAAGTAGTGCTATTCTTGCTTTGAAAAATAACTCACAACCCCGTTCTTCTGTTTCAGGTAGATCCTTGGAAGAAATGCTTGAATCACAACATAAGGAAACTCGAGAGCAGTTTCAAACTCTGAGCGATGCAGTGATTCAAGTAAGTAATAGGTTGACAGTGATTGAGCACCAGAACGTGGAGAACGCTAGTGCCATCACTCTGAGAAGTGGGAAGCATCTTCCCACTAGTACCCCGCCGGTGGAAGTCGATCATGGCCACGTCGAGCCACAGACAGAAAATCCCGAACCACGGTGGCATGGGGTAAATTTCGATCCTACATGTACTAGAGTTTATGTGCCTAAGGCTCCTTTTCCTAGCAGGTTAGCGAGACCGCCTAAGGAGGACTACGAGAAGGAGTTCCTGGACACATTCAAAAAGGTAGAGATCAACATCCCTCTGTTGGACGCCCTGAAGGAAATCCCGAGGTACGCCAAGTTCCTCAGGAAAATTTGCACCAACCAGAGGAAGACAAAGGAGAGTGAACGCGTCGTGGTAAGTGAGAACGTCTCTGCTGTGATCACAAAAAGCTTACCGGTTAAATGCGGCGATCCAGGTATGTTCTCTCTCCCTTGTAAGATTGGAGGTATGCATATTAGAAGAGCAATGCTCGATCTAGGAGCCTCCATTAGTGTTATGCCGTATTCCATTTATCAGAAACTGAAACTGAAAGGAATGACTAAAACAGGAACAATTATTCAACTTGCTGATAGAACTTCTGTGCATCCTTTAGGAATTATTGAAGATGTGTTAGTGCAAGTTAATGAATTAATTTTTCCTGTTGACTTTTATGTTCTGAAAATGGATGAAAATTATTCCTCTTCGCATGCTTCGATCTTATTAGGTAGGCCCTTTATGAAAACTGCTAAAACTAAAATAAATGTGGATAAGGGCATATTATCTGTTGAGTATGGCGGAGAGGTTGTTGAGATGCATTTGCCCGATGTAGAAGAGCATGTTGATGATGTCTTCTCTCTTTGTCAAGTAGACACATTTGAATCTGTAGCTCATAATGAATGCATGACTGTTGAGGATGGGGATGACCCATTATTTTTAACTGAACTTTTTGATGATCATGAGTTGCATGAGCCATCCTTGACTGAATTTTGTGATTCATCTGTTTCTACTTTGACAACTGTTGAGAACCCTGCTAATCTACTTCCTTCCACTTTACCTTGCACTACTGAAAATGAAATGATTAATCAACCCATGCTAGATTTAGAACCACCGGTTCATGTTGAGTCGCATGCTGTTTTTGATGAGCTTAAAATGAATGACTTGCATGAACCTGGTTCTATGTTGCAAATGGTTGATAATTCTTATGTGCACCCCTTGGAAAAGGTGGAAGATGTTTTGGGCAAAGTAAATGACCCGTTCTTTCCTGCTGATCCTTACGCTTTAAGAATGCATGAAAATTTCTCTCATGTTTTTGCATCAATTTTAGGGGATCAACCCTTTACAAAACCTGTTAAATTTAAAATTGATGTTGCATGTGCGCAGAAGGCGCGAGAGAAAGAACTGTTCATGGATTTTCGCAGGAAAGAGGTGCTTAGGAAGATGGATGGGGCATCTTCCAAGTTTGACTATGGATGAGTGGAAGAGTGAATACAGTCGAGCAATCGACTTTAAAAATTTGCGCTTCTCGGAGGCACCCGAGTTTGAACTGTATTTTTGTCATTTATCGCTTTGCTTTTGATTTTATTTTTGCTTTTGAGTTGTTGTTTGTTTTCTTGTTTTCCTAGGAGAAAAGGTGGAACGGTCGACGATTCGAGAGCCCATTGGAGGACGTTGGTGCACATCTCCACCCGTCAGCTCCATAAAATTCAGGGGAGGTTTTCTGTTCCCTTAGAATTTTATTGTTTTTTATAGTTGAATGCATTGGGGACAATGCATATCTTTAGGTGGGGGGTGGAGTTTGTTGATACATAGAGATGAGACTTCTTAGTAGTTGTCGAGCATACGTGTACTCTGGCTGTTAGATTAGAATCTGAATGCATGTGTCCGATGAGGACGGTCTGTGATTTGCTTGTGAACACTCCGTATTTGCATGATTCGAAAATTTGACGATGTATGCACATTTTGAGCCTATTTTAAAATTGTATGCACATTTTGAGCCTATTTTAAAATTTTTTCTGTTATTTCCCTACACTCACTGAGCACATAGCACTCTTATCCTCAGTTCTGTAGGTCTAGACTGATCTTATTTTGTCTGAAACCTTGTTGTCACCCCGAAAGGTACCATTAGGGAGGCTTGATGTGTAGAATTAGTAATAACTCATTTGTGTATAGCGAAGCTATTGCCTAAAAAAAAAGTATGCATGAAAAATAAAACCTCTAGAGTTGCTCCTCCTTCTTGTGTTGCCCGTGTAACCAGGGGCGATCGTGTAACCCACGGTTGTCACTGCATGAAAGGGGAACTAATGGAAGTGAGCAATGGTCCTTAAAAACGTGAAGCTAAAATTTGGTTTGACGTGTTAGGCTCTCTTGGAGAAAAAAATATAAAAAAAAAAGTTGTTCGAAAGAAAAAAATGGGTACAAAGTACTCAAGGAAAAAGAATAAACTTTAGGCCTTTTGTTTTGTTGCTATTCCTATCACTAAAAGCCGTTAGACTGTTCTTATCGCCATAAGTAGGGGGAAAACGAGTTATATGACTGTATAAGGTTATTCCGGGCTTGCGTGAGCTAGGTTGAGAGGTGCTAAGCACACACACACGTAAGGGAATAGGAGTTTAAATTTTGAAATGATTTCAACGTTTGCATGCTTTTGATGGTTTTGAATTTACTACAAGTACCTTGTTTCACAAGCATTGAGATTAGAGTCCAAGCATGCATTTGATTCTTTGGAGATTATTTAGAGTATACCTTGCTCGAGGACTAGCAAGATTTAGGTCGGGGGTATTTTGATAGCTCCAAAATAGAGCTATCTTAATGTCCCTAATTCTAGCTAAAACCATGATATATATTGATTAAAATGCTTCCTTGTAGGTGATTTCATGGTGAAGAGCTCGGGAAGTCCATTGATGATTTTCGGGGCTAAAAAGGTCATTTAACATGTTTCGGGAAGTGTCCGGGTCAAAACGATAGGCCAAACGGAGCTCGGGAGCCAAAACGACCAAAAAGTGGGCTAAGAGCCGAGAGGGCAGCGCCCAAGCGCCGGCGCCCAGCGCCCAGGCGCCCAACGAACGCAGCACGCGCGCGCCGCTCGCAAGCACCGCACGCCCGCGCGCCAGCCCGCTCCGCCTCGCCCATGTCCGCGCGCCCTCGCCCGTGTCCGCCTCGCCCACGCCCGCGCGCCCTCGCCCGTGTCCGCCTCGCCATGTCCGCGCGCGACAGCGTCGAGACGCTCGCGCAGCGTCTCGACGCCCCGAAGTCTGAAGCGTGATTCTGGAGATCCACCCGAGAGCAAGCGTCGAGCGCAAGCGTCTCGACGCCGCGCGCAGCGTCTCGACGCTACCCCGCGCGCGCGCCTGCCAACTTAGGGCACAGCGTCGAGACGCTGGCCTAGCGTCTCGACGCTCCGAGCTTAAAAAGGGTAAATCCGCGTTTTTCAGCTGCATTCTTTCCCTCTTCTTCTTCCCCAAGCTTCTCCTCTCGGGTCTACCTCCATTTTCCGCCATTTTGTACTTCTTCTCCTTCTTTGTGCATGATTCCAAGCTCTTCCATGGGGGATTGGATTAATCCAACCTCCATGGAAGGCTAGACCAAGGTATGTGCTTAATTTTGGGTTTGGATTTGTAAGTTTTGGATGTTTGGGGAGATTTTTCCCCTTTGTAAATGTTGAGACATTAGCTTGATTATGCATTCTCTTGCTTGTTCTTCATCAAATTCTAGCATGTGTAGCTAAATTAGATTGACGCTCTAATTCTTATGCATGATAGAGGGCTAAAGGTTGGGACGTATAATTGCCTATACCGCTAGGTAGCACGGGTCTAAGCATGGCTAATTAGTTCGGCCCAAAGTGACATTGGTAAACTGAATTAATTAACGTTTTCATGTTAGGCTTAAGGCAAGAGAGAACTCGGGTTAGTCTTAGGATTAGGCCGTCACAATGTTCCCGTCACTAGCACGTAATCGATTTAGGGGTCGCTACCTTGGATAGATTATTGGCTAAGTTTAATTAGAATTGCACGCTTCTAATTAATTCCTTGGGTCATTTGAGTTAGGAATAACTAAATGAATTGTGTGCATGAATTAGCTAACGCGTAAACCGTATCCATGATCCGAACATCCATAACGAGCAAGTCCACTTCTCGAAGTTAAGCACAACCGTTTAATTTTTGCACGTTGCCGTTTAATTTTCCGTTAGCATAATTAGGAGCTCCCTTCCCCCAAAACCAAATTACCATTCTTTAATTTGTGCATTCTTTTATTTCTTGCAAATTAGACTTAGTTAGATTGAATTTCTTATTTCCCTGTGGATCGACCCCGTTGCCACTTAGCTACAAATAGCTCGGTGTATTCGGGTTTATAAATTGTATTTTGGCAAGCCTCGACAGCTTGAATTTGGAGTACCCCAAAAGTACATCTACCAGTAAGCTCACCTTTTTGAACATCTATTAGTGCCCTACCTGTGGCTAGAAATGGTCTACCTAGCAGGATGGGGACCTCCTTGTCTGCCTCATAGTCCAGGACAATGAAATCTGCAAGGAAAATAAATTTGTCAACTTTCACTAGAATATCCTCAATCTTACCTTCAGGGTATGCGATGGATCTGTCTGCTAGTTGTAAAGTGACTGTGGTTGGACGTGCTTCTCCCATTCCCAACTGGCGGAATAGGGACAGGGGCATGAGATTTATGCTGGCGCCCAGTGATAACTCCATTTTGGAGCTATCTTAATGTCCCTAATTCTAGCTAAAACCATGATTTATATTGATTAAAATGCTTCCTTGTAGGTGATTTCATGGTGAAGAGCTCGGGAAGTCCATTGATGATTTTCGGGGCTAAAAAGGTCATTTAACATGTTTCGGGAAGTGTTCGGGTCAAAACGATAGGCCAATCGGAGCTCGGGAGCCAAAACGACCCAAAAGTGGGCTAAGAGCCGAGAGGGCAGCGCCCAAGCGCTGGCGCCCAGCGCCCAGGCGCCCAACGCGCGCGCACCCGCGCGCGCCGCCAGCACCGCTCGCCCGCGCCCAGACGGCCAGACGCGCGCGCGCCCGCGCGCGCCGCCTCGCCTCGCGCCCGCGCGCTCCGCCTCGCCTCGCGCCCGCGCGCCCCGCGCGCTCCGCCTCGCCCATGTCCGCGCGCGCCCGCGCGCCTCGCCCGTGTCCGCCTCGCCCGCGCGCCCGTCATTGAAAATCCACGTGCGCCGCCAGCGTCGAGACGCTGGCCGAGCGTCTCGACGCCCCGAAGTCTGAAGCGTGATTCTGAAGATCCACCCGAGAGCAAGCGTCGAGCGCAAGCGTCTCGACGCTCGCTCGACGCCGCGCGCGCGGCAGCCAACTTAGGGCACAGCGTCGAGACGCTGGCCTAGCGTCTCGACGCTCCGAGCTTTAAAGGCGTGAAAACGTTAGTTTTGCAGCCATTCTTTCATCCTCCATCTTCTCCAAGCTTCTCCTCTCGGTTCTTCTTCATTTTTCTCCGCCATTTGTGGCCTTTTGGAGCTTATTTCTTGTATATTAGCTTGGGGATGATGCCCAAAGCTTCCATGGGAGTGTTGGAACTCCAAACCTCCATGATTGGCTAAGGTACTTGTGCTTGGATTTGGGTTAATTAGGGATTTTTGCTAAGTTTTTAATGTTTTGATAATGTATGCTTAATGGTTCTGATTTGGCTTTGAGTATGTATGCATTTGTCTATCTTGCTTAATCCAACGCGCATGTTAGATTTCGACGATTGACACTCGAGTCATCTTGCATGTTGTGTATGTTAAAGAGTAGCGATGCCGTGCCTCTCACTGCTCGACTAAGTAACACAGATAGACAAAACTAAATCGGAGTATCGAGTCGTGTATGATAGTTGTTGATTGCATACAGCGTTGGCGGGCAATCTACTAGCAATTAAATTACATGTTTGAATGTTCGTCGCGGTATGTTAGTGACTATCTAGAGTCAAATTTGGGGCAGATCACCCTAATGCAACTTTAGATAATGTTTGATTAGAACTGTGTGGTCTAATTAATTTCTATGGAGCCGGTTACCTTGGGGCTTCTCGGGTAACCGACCGTGTGCATATTATAGTCAATTAGCCTTACCTTAGAATTAAATGATAAATGTTAAAATGCTTAGCAAGATCCCGAAAATTCCCCAAATCCAACACTCTTCATTCTCAAGTTTATTACTTTTCCGTTAGCACTGTTCTCTACATTGCATGATTAAAACCCCCCTTTTTGTGACAACCTTACCAACTAACCTAATCACATCTTAAACAATTAATCCTCAATTTTATTCCCTCTTTGTGGTTCGACCCCGTTACCGCTAGCTGCAAAGCTAAAAGCTACGGGTTTATAAATTTATTTTGGCAAGCCTCGACAGCTTGAGTTTATAGCGATAGTTCAAAAATATCGTTACCACCCAGGTCACAAAGCGCTCTGCCCACGTGCTTGCCTCCAAGTTCTACAGGTAAGGTGAAGGAACCAGGATCCTTCTCCTTCTTGGGCAGCTTGTTTTGGAGGATGGCACTGCACTCCTCGGTGAGGTTTACTCTTTCAAACTCACCAATTATTTTTTTGTTAGTAATAATGTCCTTCAAAAACTTTACATAAGAAGGCATAGACTGCAAAACCTCTACAAAAGGAATGTTAACATGCACTTGCTTAAGTATTTCTAAGAATTTATTAAAATGAACTTCCTGTTCCTGCTTCTTCTTAAGCCTTCGAGGATAAGGAGGTGGTGGCACATATGCAGGCACGTCAGGTCGCCTTAGGATAGGCGGAGGCCTTGGAATTTCTTCTACCTCCTCAATAATTGGTTCTAGCCTGACTCCTGATGTGCTAGTTGGTGGTGGACCTTGGTTTGGCAGAGACTCCAGTGGAGCACTAGACTCAGTGTTCTCTACTCTCTTTGGTGTGTCCTTTGTGTTGCTCACCAATGGTCTTCCACTCCTAAGTTCAATTGCTTGAACTTGCTCTTTGCCATCTCTCCTTGGTACCTCGGTGTCAGCAGGGAGTCTACCTTGGGGCCTACTTTTAAGTTCAGTGGCTAATTGGCCTATTTGGTTTTCCAGGCTCCTAAGAGTAGCTTGTTGGCTTTGAAGAGTAGCATCATTCTTAGCTATGTATTCCTTGAGTAGGTTTTCTACAGAAGATCCTACAGGTTGATTGTATGGTTTTTGGTACATTGACTGGTTATGTTGAGGAGTGAAACCAGGTGTTCCACTCGGCCTTGGTTGGTTAGAATTTTGGTTAGCGTTTTGTTGGCCACCCCATGACAGGTTAGGGTGGTTTCTCCAACCAGGGTTATAGGTGTTGGAGTAGGGGTTATTCCTAGGCTGCTGCTGGCTTCCAATGTAGCAGACTGAGGATGGATTCCCAGGGCAGTATTCATATGGGTGCCCTTCCCCACAGAATCCACAGACAAGTGCCTCGCCTTGACTTGGTTGGGTGCCCATTGACATGGCTGTGGCGGTATTGGCACTGGTTTGGAGGTTGGCCTGAGCCATTTGCTTAACTAGGTTGGTCAGGGCGTTTATTTGGGTGCTCATTGCACTTAGAGCATCCTTGTCTTGAGCCCTAGTTGGCTCTACTGGATCGTCTGACCACCTACAGTGAGATGCTGAGATCTTCTCCAAGATCTCATAGGCCTCGTTGTAACTCTTGGACAACATGGAACCACCAGCAGATGAATTTAGAACTTGTCTGGTGCTGGGGTTGCATCCTTTAAAGAAGACTTCTATTTGGATACACCATGGGATGCCATGGTGGGGACATTTAATGAGAAGGTCTTTGAATCTTGTCCAAGCTTCGTGAAGGGACTCACTTGGAGCTTGTTTGAATTTTATGATATCATCACGAAAGGTAGAATTCCTATCTGGTGGGAAATATTTGACTAGGAATTTCTCTGCTAAGTCTGTCCAATTGAGGACAGATCCTGAGGGTAAAGAATTTAACCATGTTTTGGCTTTGTCCCTTAAAGAGTAAGGGAAAAGATATAGCCTCAGGGCTTCTTGGGAAACTCCAGGGATTAGGAATGTGTCACTAACTCCTAAGAAGTTCCTAAGGTGGTTATGGGGGTCCTCATTTTCTATTCCAAAGAATTGTCCCACAGTGGACAACATTTGGAACATCACTGGCTTTAACTCGAATGAGTTGGCAGTGATTTCAGGACGGATTATGCTGGGGTTCAGCTCCCCAGGCATAGGTACTAAATATGAAAGGATGACGCTATCCTTGTCATTCGCTATTTCAATGGGATTGCGAGTGAAAGGCACCAGGTTTTGATTTACTCCAGCCATTTCTTCTTGAAGTAATTGCGGAGGACTTATAGTTTCTGCAATGATTGGAGGTAAAAGGGTTTGTTTAAAGAGACGTTTCTTGGCTCTATTTCTAGCTTTAAATAATCTCTCAGGCTCAGGATTGAACTCTAGATCACTAGATGGAGTCTCATTCATAAACTACCCTAAATGGTACCTGAAAAAGAAATGAAGATGGATCAAATTCAATGAAAACTAACTTGATGTTTCAAACTTAACAAACTTCGTTTTCACTTAAAATAAGTCCCCGGCAGCGGCGCCAAAAACTTGTTGCGTCCTCAATGTGTAAAGATAAATATGCAAAAGGGTAGAGAGAGCACTTAGAACATGCAAGCATACATGGTCTCACAGCAAGTAGTAAGTATATTTCATTCGTTTTTTCCACAGAGACTCATTTTTAGCTATTCGCGAAGTGTATTTGTTAAGAAAGATGGGGTGGATTTGATGGGGTAAAATTGGTTTTTAATTATCTAAGTTTTGCTGAATGTGTAAAGGAATATAACATAAACAAATGCAAGTTGAAATTAGACTCAAAAGACAAGAGATGGAATTAATAAACGAAGAAGAAAACAGCTAAACAGAATGATAAAACAACAGAATTGCGAGGACCGCAATGTTACCGCAATTAAATAACAGCGAAAGTGTGTAAATGGGTGAATTAAGGGCTACTAATGACTATCCTATAGGCATTTTATTACGATTCTCAAGCCTTGGATCAACTCTCTATACATCAAACTCACTCCATCTCAAGTATCGTCCGATTCCATGCATTAGAGTCTTAAGTTTACTCGACTTCAAAGTAAGGTCTTAAGCATCTTGTTAAAACAGGAGTGTTTAGTTTGTACTAGGGAAACGCCTATTCCTAGGCCGTTTCCTGATTACCATGAAAGGCTAGCATGATTATATGACTCTGAACTCTTACTCCTTCCAGAGGTTAGGAGTTCTTTGGACAAAATGGATGGCCAATCGAAATTGCCCGTAGGATGAAGCTTACATACAATCAATGATTCGAGAGCTATCCTACATACTTGATGCACGTTTTTTTAGCCTATAGTTCTGTCATTAGCATGCCCCTAAGTGACTTAGCTACTCATGGAAATATAGAGAATGGAAATGTAAGATAAAACAGACATGCTTAGAAGGGAAATGTGCTTAGAACAGCAAGACAAAACCGTAGCAGCAGAAAGTGGAAACTGTGAAATGCAGAAATGTACTTTGATTACTATGAATGTTTGAACGACAAAGGGAAACTTAGAAGCAGAAATTCAGAGACAGACAACAACGAACTGCAGTAACTAAAACACTAAGCTAAGAACAACAATGATCAAAACTGGAAATAAGAAGAAGAACGACAGAAAACAGTAAAAGGGTGCTGAAAAGCTTCGTTGCAGTCGCCTCGAATGAAGGGGATGAAAGGTCAGCCTTGCTTGGATGAATCCAATCGAGAGAGAAGAAGAATCTTCTCTCCTTCCTATCAGATTATCGATTCCAACAGCTGAGACTCTCACTCCAACAGACGGCAAAGGAAAACAGAGAGAAATGATGGACTGCGAGAGGACTTCTGCGCTTCGGATGATGATCAAACCTCCGACTTTGGCCCCCTTTTATAGTAGTTTGCAGGTGCGTTTGGGCCAAGGAGAACCATCAATCTTCAACGTCATATATCAGAATGGATGGAGGAGAAAGAATGAATCCCTGAAATTACGGAAATTAACAGAAAAGGATCAGTCAACTTACGGTTTTCACTTGAATAATTGCGGCCTCAGCAATGTTTTCGCAATGCTGTCGCAATGCAGTGTTTTTCATTCTTTTCCTTCGGTTTTCAACCCTTTTCTTTCCTATTGTAAAAAGGTCCTAATTTAGCTACCTTCTTCTCATTCTCATATTTAAGCATAGGTCTAGGCTAAATGCTATCAAAAACACCTAAAAGTGCACATCTTCTTAAGCTAAATGGGTCCTAAATAAGTCACTTTCAGAGACTTAACACACGTCCAACCACTGTCACTTTACAACTAGCAGACAGATCCATTGCATACCCTGAAGGTAAGATTGAGGATATTCTAGTGAAAGTTGACAAATTTATTTTCCTTGCAGATTTCATTATCTTGGATTATGAAGCAGACAAGGAGGTCCCCATCCTGTTAGGCAGACCATTTCTAGCCACAGGTAGGGCACTGATAGACGTCCAAAAAGGTGAGCTCACTATGAGGGTTCACGATGAAGAGGTGAAATTTAGTGTGTATAAAGCTTTAAGGTACCCCTCTAACCTTGAATCCTGTGCTAGCATGGACGTTGTAGATTCTTTGATGGAAGAACAATTGGAGCATGTATTATTAACCAAGCATGCTAATGAATATGTAGGATTAGAATTAACTGACTTAAACATAGCTGAGATAATGGACATATCTGTAAATAACCCTCAGCGTGTTTGTCTGAATATTGACTTAACTGATAGAGCCGTAAATCCTTTAAAGCCATCCATTGAGCATCCACCTGTATTAGAATTAAAACCTCTCCCCACTCACCTCAAGTATGCATATTTAGGGAATAATGAGACCTTGCCTGTAATTATTTCTTCTAAGCTAAGCGAACAGCATGAGGTTGAATTAATATTACTACTTAAGCAACATAGGAAGGCTATTGCATGGACTATTGCTGATATTAGAGGCATTAGCCCTTCCTATTGCATGCATAAGATTATACTAGAGGAAGAGCACACACCTAGAGTAGATCATCAACGTAGGCTGAATCCCTCTATGAAAGAGGTAGTTAAGAAAGAAATAATAAAATGGTTAGATGCTGGTGTGATCTTCCCCATAGCTAGTAGTCAGTGGGTGAGCCCTATACAATGTGTACCTAAAAAGGGTGGGATGACTGTGGTAGTCAATGAGAACAATGAACTGATTCCAACTAGGACTGTCACAGGATGGAGAGTTTGCATGGATTATAGGAAGCTAAATAAAGAGACCAAAAAAGACCATTTCCCTCTACCATTTATTGACCAAATGTTAGACAGAATAGCTGGTAGAGCCTACTACTGTTTCTTAGACGGTTATTCAGGTTATAACCAGATCACTATAGACCCTAAGGATCAAGAGAAGACCACCTTCACTTGCCCTTTTGGAACTTTTGCCTTTCGCATAATGCCTTTTGGCTTATGCAATGCACCGACAACTTTCCAAAGGTGCATGTTGGCAATCTTCTCTGATTTGGATGAGTCCATGATAGAGATATTCATGGATGATTTCTCAGTCTTTGGGGATTCCTTTACAAACTGTCTAGAGAATTTAGGACAAGTCTTGGCTAGGTGTGAGGAGACCAACCTAGTCCTTAATTGGGAGAAGTGTCACTTCATGGTAGATGAGGGGATTGTCTTAGGTCATAGAGTGTCAAGGGCAGGTGTAGAAGTTGACAGGGCAAAGATAGAGATCATAGAGAAGTTGGTAGAGCCTCAGAATGTCAAGGCCATTAGAAGTTTCTTAGGGCATGCTGGCTTCTACAAAAGGTTCATTAAGGACTTTTCTAAGATAGCCAAGCCTCTGTGTGAGCTTCTAGAGCTAAATAGGCCATTCGTCTTCTCTAAGGAATGTTTAGTAGCTTGGCAAACCCTTAAGAAAGCACTGGTCACAACACCTATTATGGTAGGGCCAGATTGGGATCTCCCATTTGAGATGCTATGTGATGCTAGTGACTATGCTGTAGGGGTTATGTTAGGACAGAAGATTGACAAGTTAACACACCCTGTCTATTATGCTAGCAAGACACTGAATGAGGCTCAATGTAATTATACAACTACTGAAAAAGAGATGCTTGCTGCAGTGTTTGCTTGTGAGAAATTTAGAAACTATATTGTAGGCACTAGGACAATTGTGTACACTGACCATTCTGCCTTGAAGTATCTCATGAGGAAGGCTGATGCTAAGCCTAGGTTGATTAGGTGGGTGTTATTGCTGCAGGAATTTGATCTGGACATTCGAGACAAGAAAGGATGTGAAAATGTGGTTGCGGATCACCTTTCTCGAATGCAGCACAATTGCGAAAAAATTGCGGAACCCGCAATTTCTGATGCTTTTATTGATGAACATGTCTTTGTATTGACTCATCGTGATAACGATGAGGAACCTTGGTTCGCTGACATTGCTAACTTCCTTGCATCACAGGTATTACCAGTTTTTAAGGGAGGACAAGAGAAGAAGAGGTTCCTTCATGAGGCAAGGAAATTCATATGGGATGATCCCACACTTTACAAGACATGCGCTGACGGCTTGCTAAGGAAGTGTGTTTCAGCTGCTGAGGCGAAGTCTGTGCTGCATCACTGTCACACAGCTCCTTATGGTGGACACTTTGGTGGCCAAAGAACAGCTGCAAAGGTATTTCAGAGTGGCTACTATTGGCCAACGATCTTCAAGGATGCCCACAACTATGCCCACAGCTGTGATGAGTGCCAAAGAACAGGTAACCTCAGTCGCAAGGATGAGATGCCTCTCACCTACATCTTAGAGTTAGAGCTCTTTGATGTATGGGGCATTGACTTCATGGGACCATTTCCCCCATCCTCAGGTAACCTTTACATTTTGGTGGCAGTAGATTACGTATCCAAGTGGGTAGAGGCCATAGCATGTCCTAATAATGATGCTAAAACAGTCATAAAATTCTTGCATAGGCACATTTTTACTAGGTTTGGGACACCTCGTGCTGTCATTAGTGATGAGGGGACACATTTCATTAGTAAGGCTATGGAGAGAGTGTTGGCTAAGTATAACATTAGACATAGAGTAGCCACTCCTTATCACCCACACTCGAATGGTCAGGCTGAAATTTCAAATAGGGAGATTAAGAACATCCTAGAGAAAGTGGTTAAACCTAATAGAAATGACTGGTCATTTAAACTCGAGGATGCACTTTGGGCATATAGAACTGCATATAAGACACCCCTAGGTATGTCTCCTTACAGACTTGTATATGGTAAAGCTTGTCATCTTCCATTTGAGTTTAAAATTAAGGCATTTTGGGCACTAAAAGAGTTGAATTATTGCGTGACCGATGCGGGAACGTTGCGGTCTCTGCAATTACATGAGCTTGATGAGCTTAGACAAATGTCTTATGAAAATGCCAAAATGTATAAGAAAAAGACCAAGATTTGGCACGATAGTAGACTTAGGATCAAGGACTTTAAGAAAGGCCAACTTGTTTTATTATTTAACTCACGATTGAGGTTGTTTCCAGGCAAATTAAAGTCCAGATGGTCAGGTCCTTTCATGATTACTAATGTGTTTGTTCATGGTGCTATTGAGATAAAGAACTTGCAGCAAGGTCAACCATTCATGGTTAATGGTGCAAGGTTGAAGCACTACTATGAGGAAGGAGATGTGAAGACTCTCTCGGCCTTCCTCTTGACTGAAGCGTGAACTTAAGGACGAGAGAGGACGAGTGATTACTGTGCTCGTCAATATGAGGCTCATGCCTTAGTTTATTTTTTGCGATTTTCCGGTTATCGTTTGTGTGTTTTGTTGTATGATTTTAATTACGTATTTGATGTTGATTTTATTTCTTTTTGTAGGGAATCAATAGAGGGAATCAAGGAGAGTAAATCCAGCTTTAAAAATCAAGAAAATATTGGGCCAAATAAAAGATACGGATGAGCAAAGATCGACATTTAAATGAAAAAATCTCCAACGGTCACTAAAATTGCGCTGGATTTGCAGGATCCGCAAAAATATAGCCGTTGAGATTTATCCGTTTTCTTTATATCCGTTAGAAGGCGCGTTGATCTGTACGATTCTCCCATTCTCTGAACTCCAAGAAAGCTTTGATTCTCTTCATCTTTGATTCTTCTCTCCAAATCTCCAAGATTCAACAATGGTGCTAACAAGGGCCGAACGATCTGCGTCCAAGAAAAGGGCCGATGACGCTGAAACGGCTGCGAGAGAAGCACTGCTTGCCTTGGCTGATGCTGAGGCTGCGCGTACCGAACGCCTGACGAAACTGCCTGTCCGCAAAAAGAAGTGGAAGGTAGTTACGGAGATACCTGCTGGACCTTCTGAACAAGCAGGCACACCCAAGAAGCGACGATGGAGTATGGCGGTGGCCGAGGAAGAAATCAAGAACAAGACTCCCTCTGTGGAGAGTCAAGAACAAAGCCAGCCATCCCACGAGTCAGCCGAGCGCAGCCTTTCACCAGCCCCACCAGCACAGAGCCCTGAGCTCTCCTCATTACCGCCAGCGCAGAGCCCTGAGCAGCCGTCTTCACCATAGAGTTCTGCACAGACACCTACAGCAGAGCAAGGAACCACGCCGTCGCACACTTCCCCACGGCCTGACCCTGAATTCCCATATGGGGAGTACCAAGAATCAACTCAGGGCAGTGGGGAAGGTGAGGAAGAGGAGGTTTTCTCTCCTATGAGGGAAGCTAGCCCGGAGAGTCTTGCACAGAAGGATGACTCAATGGAAGAGACGCTGGGGGCGTGCCTCCAGCAGATCACCATCGAGGCAAAGCTCAAGAAGAAGAAGAAGGCCAAGATTCTCAAGGCCAAGCGGTCCAAGAAGCTGAAAAAGAAGAACGCCAAGAGGGCGCCTTCATCAGAAAAGAAGAGCGCCGAGCCATCGCTCAAAAGACTCAAGGTTGAGGCTGCGGAGTCAGCCAAACCAGCAGACAAAGGGAAGGCCAAGCTTTACCCTGAAGATGAGCCTCAGTCAGTGAGGTATGTGTCCTCTGACGCTGAGTCCAGGGGTATTGAGCTGAGAAAGAGGGAGTTGCTGCATGAGAAAGGCTTCCTCGACAGACCTGCTGACCTGCCGCAATTCTTGCGCGCAGGCATTGTGAATCACAGCTGGGAGGAGTTGTGCAGGCCACCCAATCCGGCTTACACGAGTATGGTATACGACTTCTACGCCAACCTGCGAAACTCTGAGGAGGGGCTGTCTGTGGTCAGAGGGATAGAAGTGGACTTCTCAGCAAAGGCCATCAACGAAGCCTATGGTCTGAAGGGCCAAAAACATACAGATTATGCACGGATTGTTGATGAGCCTACTGAGGCAGTCCTGGAAGAGGCCATTCGCACCATTGGCCAGCCTGAAGCTTCCTGGACCGTGTCACGCAATGGGAGGCACACTCTCATGAGTGCCAACCTCACAGCTAAGGCAGCTGTTTGGTTTTCCTTCGTGAGAAGGAAACTGTCTCCAGTGACTCATGAGACCACGATCAACCAGAGCAGATCGCTGCTGGTATATGCGATAATGAGAGGTCTCACGATCAACGTGGGAGAAGTCATTGCTGCTGCCATTGCTGAGTGCGCTAAGAAAGGGAAGGGACCATTGTTTTTCCCTAATACCATAACTAAACTCTGTTTGCTTGCAGGGGTTCCCATTGAGCGAATGGAGCAGCAGATGGCTTACACGGGCCAATTGGAGCTGCCTGTTGGCTTAAGGCTGAAGAGGAAGGGGAATATGGAGTTCGAACTGGATAGGTTGGCTGCTGATCAGTCACTGTCCATGGCTTGCATGATGGATATGCAGAAGAGGATGGCTCAATGGGCCACTTACGCGCAGGCACGGGACAAGGAGGTTGCAGACCAACTTGGGTGCACCTTCCCTGACTTCCCCACGAATCTCCTGCAGCCATGGGTGCCTCCACGACCACGACAACCTGATGAGGATGAAGACATTTGAGTGCTGGTTTGAATTGCACTGAAGGGAGTATTGCTGTTCCCTTAGAAAAAAAACAAAATCTGCTTTCTGATAGACCATGTGAATTATTCTGTTTTTAGTACAATTTTGATCTGTTTTAGTTGCTTAGTTTTATGTTTTTAAATTGCTTAGTATAGCCTGCTGCTAGCTGATTAGGTAGGATAGTTTAGGTTTCTTTTTGTTGAACTTGAACGACTGGATAAAGCATGCTTAGGGGCCTTAGTAACTGATATATCTGCCCTGACTTGATTCCGAAATAATTGCGGTACCCGCAATTTTTATTACTGAAAGCATGTTTTGGACTGTCTGCTTAGCTAGGCTGTGATCTGTTTAAATTCTATCTTTTGCTGCTATCATGACTACCTTATATAGCTTATCTAAATGCATGCTGGATGAGTGTCATAGGACACCCTTTGATAGTTTAAATTAACCTCTAAATAGCTCAGCATGCATAGCTGTAAGTCCTTGCCTGTCTGTTTCTCAAATTCCTGCTGCTGTGATATTTTCTTTTAGAATGTTCTGTCTATGCCTAGGGCTTTTAGATTCTCTTTGTTTTACCTTAGACTAGATGCTTCTAGATAGTTTGGGGGTGTGCAACCTCAGACACTCATTGGGGACAATGAATAGTTGAAGTTTGGGGGAGGCCATCCTAGGCCTAGGAACATTCCTCTCTCCCTTAAAACATAAGCATTCTTCTTCTCCTTGACAAAAATAATGAACTGAAAAAAAAATAAATGAAAAATAGAATAAGGAGGGGAGTCTCTCTTAGGTTGCTGAGTAATCAGTGCCAAGTGTGTAACCCACAAGTGGCATTGCATCAAAAGGCAACCAAAGGAAAGGCTCCACCTGAGAAAGGAAAAAAGGAAAAAGTAGGGAGGAAGAATGTATACCTAGGAGTTGCAACTTTGTGGCTTAGATGTCCTATTTAAAAAGAACTCTGATCCTCAATGAGCTAAGCACAAAGTTGTAGCTTGTAGGGTTGTTTAGGGAGATGAGTGTATATCCAATGTAGTGATGCCAGGGTTTAGGTTGTTCTCTAAAAGTACTACTGTTACCATTAATACTAAGACTGGCATGACTCTAAGGAATCCTAGGTAGCTCATAAATATAAACTAGAAGCATGTACTGAGTCTGGGGTAAAGCTAGGTAGAATTTGAAACCTTAGGGATAGTGGCATGATATGATAAAAGCAGGTAGATCAGTTGTAGGGAGTTAATAAAAGCAGTAGGAGTTTTAGGCATGCGAAATCAGAAGAAGCTAGATGAGAGGGTAGTTTTAAGCTTAGAAGTATGTCACAGGACAGCACTGCTATAGATGAGAATATAGGGGAGTCAGTAAGTGGTTAAAGAAGAAGAAACAGCAGCCTAGGAAAGTCCTTAGATTGCTCGAGGACAAGCAAAACCTTAAGTTTGGGGGTGTGTTACGTCTCCAAAAGTGACCCTTTTAGGACTTAATTAGCTTAGAAAGATGTTCACTCTTAGGTGTTTTTGATAGCATTTAGCCTAAACATATGCTTAAATATGAGAATTAGAAGAAGGTAGCTAAATTAGGACTTATGTACAATAGGAAAGAAAAGGGTTGAAAATCGAAGGAAAAGAATGAAAAAACTGCATTGAGACAGCATTGCGAAAACATTGCGGACACCGCAATGTTTCAAGTGAAAACCGTAAGTTGACTGATCTTTTTCTGTTAATTTCCGTTATTTCAGGGATTCGTTCTTTCTCCTCCATCCATTCTGAAGTACGACGTTGAAGATTGATGGTTCTCCTTGGCCCACATGCACCTGCAGATTACTATAAATAGGGGTCAAAGTCGAGGGTTCAAGCATCATCCGAAAGCGTAGAAGTCTTCTCGCAGTCCAACTTTTCTCCTGTTTTCCTTTGCCGTCTGCTGGTTTGCGAAGCTCAGCTGTTGGAATCGATAATCTGATAGGAAGGAGAGGAGATTCTTCTTCTCTCCCGATTGGATTCATCCAAGCAAGGCTGACCTTTCTCATCCTTCATTCGAGGCGTTTGCGACGAGACATTCAAGCTTGTTTTACTGCTTTCTGCTCTTCATTTCCATTTTCCAGCTTTGTCTTGTTGTTGTTTCTTTTCTAGTAGCTAGATTAGACTATTTCGTTGTGTTCTGTCTTGCTGTGATTTACTTTAAAGCTTTCATTTGTTGAGTCAAACAATCAAGTAATCAAATCTCAATTCTTCATTTCACAGTTTCTTGCCTTTACATTCTACTGCTTTCCCTTACTCTTTTGTCTTTAAATTCCTTCTAAGCATGTCTACTTCTTTTCTTACTTCTGTTCTGTTTACATCCATGAGTAGCTAAATCACTTAGGGGCATGCTAATGACAACACTTTAGGCTAAAAAACGTGAACCAAGCATGTAGGATAGCTCTCGAAGCATTGATTGTATGTAAGCTTCATCCCACGGGCAATTTCGATTGGCCATCCATTTTGTCCAAAGAACTCCTAACCTCTGGAAGGAGTAAGAGTTCAGAGTCATACTATCATGCTAGCCTTTCAAGGTAACCAGGAAACGACCTAGGAATAGGCGTTTCCCTAGTACAAACCATATTTTTCTGCCTTAACAAGATGCGCTAAGACCTTACTTGGACATGAGTAAACTAAAGAATCTAATGCATGAAATCGGAAGATACATGAGAATGAGATAGTTTGATGCATAGAGAGTTGATCCAATGCTTGAGAATCGTGAGAAAAAGCCTATAGGATAGTCGTTAGTAGCCCTTAATTCATCACTTTACACACTTTCGCTGTTATTTAAATTGCGGTAGAATTGTTGTTTCCGCAATTCTGCTAAGTTACAATTCTGTCTAGCTGTTTTTGTCTTCATTTATTAATCTCGTCTCTTCTCATTTGAGTTTAGCTTTGACTTGCACTTGTTTATGTTGCTACCCTCTTCGTATTCAGTAGGAAATAGACAATTAAAAATCAATTCTACCCCATCAAATCCACCCCTTCTTTCTTAACTTTACACTTCATGAATAGCTTATAATAAATCTCTGTGGGAAAACGAATGAAATGTACTTACTACTTGCTATAAGACCATGTATGCTTGCATGTTCTGAGTGTTCTCTCTACCTTATTGCTTATTTATTTTAACACATTGAGCACGCAACATGACCCTCAAACACTTTAGCCGTGAGAGCCTTTGTAAATGGATCAGCAATGTTGTCCTCAGAGGCTATTTGTTTCACAATAACGTCTCCTCGTTGGACGATCTCTCGAATGAGATGATATTTTCGCTCAATATGTTTCCCGCGTTTATGGCTCCTTGGCTCTTTTGAATTTGCAACTGCTCCACTGTTATCACAAAAGAGAGTGATAGGCTGATGCATATTTGGAACAACTTCCAAATCGTTCAAAAACTTTCTAAGCCACACAGCTTCTTTTGCTGCTTCACAGGCAGCTACGTATTCTGCTTCCATAGTGGAGTCAGCAACATAACTTTGCTTGATACTCCGCCATACTACAGCTCCTTCATTCAGAGTGAACACTGATCCCGATGTTGATTTTCTCGAATCTTTATCCGACTGGAAATCAGAATCAGTGTATCCTGTAAGAATCAGATCCTTACCTTTATACACGAGCATGTAATCCCTCGTTCTCCTAAGATACTTGAGGATATTCTTAACGGTTGTCCAATGTATAAGTCCAGGATTGGACTGAAACCTGCTGACAACACCTACTGCATAGCATATGTCGGGTCGTGTACACAACATAGCATACATCAGACTTCCAACTTCCGATGCATAGGGAATGCGTCTCATATCCTCAACTTCTTGAGGTGTCTTAGGACATTGTTCCTTCGACAAGTGAATTCCATGCCTGAAGGGTAGCAAACCCCTCTTGGAATTCTGCATCTTATATCGAAACAACATCTTGTCAATATAGGATGCTTGAGACATGGCTAATGTTCTATTCTTGCGGTTCCGAACTATTTGGATCCCAAGAATATATTGAGCTTCTTCCAAATCTTTCATTTGGAATTGAGTTGCTAGCCATTTCTTGACGTCAGTCAGGCATCTTACATCATTCCCAATGAGTAAGATATCATCGACATATAACACGAGGAATGCTACAAATGTTTTGACAATCTTCTTGTAAACACAAGGTTCATCAATGTTTTGTTCAAAACCATAAGATTTGATCGCAGTATCAAACCTTATATTCCAGCATCTAGATGCTTGTTTCAACCCATAAATGGATCGTTTAAGCTTACAAACCTTTTGTTCTTGATGTTGTATTATAAACCCCTCTGGTTGAGACATATAGATACTCTCTTCAAGATTGCCATTCAGAAAGGCTGTCTTGACATCCATTTGCCAAATCTCATAGTCATAATATGTGGCAATGGACAAGAGTATTCTAATTGATTTTAACATGACAACTGGAGAGAAGGTTTCATCATAGTCTACCCCCTCTCTCTAGGTATAACCCTTTGTCACTAATCGAGCTTTAAAGGTCTGTACCTTACCAGCTTGGTCTCGTTTTCTTTTGTAGATCCATTTACAACCAATAGGTTTGACCCCATCTGGTTGATCTACAAGTTCCCAGACCGAATTGAAGTACATCGACTCCATTTCGAGGTCCATGGCTTTGATCCACTGATCTTTGTCAACATCATTCATTGCCTGTTTATAGATCAATGGATCCTCTATTCCATCATCTGGTATGATGATTTGAGTTTCTACTAAACCCATGTAACGGTCAGGTTGTTGCACAACCCTCCCACTACGTCGAGGCACTCTCAACTCTTGAGATGGATGTGAGTAATCAGAAGTATTAGCTCCATCAACAACTCTTGTTGAGGGACCAATCTCATCAACAACTCTTGTTGATCTATCTGTAGCTTCTTTAGAAATTTCACGGAATACTAGTTTACTGCGAGGTTGATGATCTCTCATGTGATCTTCTTCGAGAAAAGTAGCATTTGTCGATACAAATACTTTATTTTCTTCTGGATCAAAGAAAGTATCCAGCTTTCGATTCTTTTGGGTAGCCTATGAATAAACATACTTTTGAACGACGTTCCAATTTCTTAGGGTTTTGCACCAACACATGTGCCGGGCATCCCCAGATCCTGAAGTGACGTAAACTAGTTTTACGCCCTCTCCATAACTCATAAGGTGTTCCAGTAACACTTTTAGAGGGAACATTGTTCAAAATGTAGGCAGCAGTCTCTACTGCATATCCTCAAAACGAATCAGGCAAATGAGCATAGCTCATCATTGATCGAACCATGTCTAACAAGGTTCTGTTTCTTCTCTCCGATACACCGTTTTGTTGTGGCGTACTAGGTGTAGAGAGTTGTGACTGAATTCCATGTTCTATCAAATAGTCATGGAATCTTAGGTCCATGTACTCTCCACCTCGATCTGATCGAAGTGTCTTAATTGTTTTACCTAATAAGTTCTCAACTTCTGCCTTATACTCCTTGAACTTTTCAAGAGCTTGGGACTTATGATGTATTAGGTAAACATAACCGTACC
This sequence comes from Herpetospermum pedunculosum, assembly GCA_028017165.1. Classification (NCBI taxonomy): domain Eukaryota; kingdom Viridiplantae; phylum Streptophyta; class Magnoliopsida; order Cucurbitales; family Cucurbitaceae; genus Herpetospermum; species Herpetospermum pedunculosum. Next base: position 18,831,236 of record CM051527.1, on the reverse strand, counting down.
TTGAATAGTCATCTATGAAACTGATGAAATATTCATATCCTCCTCGTGCTTTGACATTCATTGGTCCACAAAGGTCCGAATGCACGAGTTCTAAGGATTCTTTGGCTCTAAGACATTTTCCAGTAAAAGATCTTTTCGTCATTTTCCCCTCAAGACAAGACTCACATGCTGGTAAAGAGTTGTCTTCTAACTGACTTAGATGACCATTCTTAACCAATCTCTCAATCCTATTGAGATTAATGTGGCCAAGTCTTAAGTGCCAAAGATATGTACTTGAAGAAACTTTTTGCCTTTTGTTTCGCGTCTCAGCCGTTTTAAATATCTCGATATTTAAAATAGCTTTCGCTCTGGTCGGTTTTAACTTATATAAGTTGTTTTCTAGTTTTGCAGAACAAATAGGAATACCTCTTTTGGTAATGAACACTTCATTAATTTCAAAAGATACTTTATACAATTGTTCTAACAAACAAGAGATAGATACAAGATTCCTTTTCATTCCAGGAACAAGATACACATTATCTAATATAATGAATCTATCTCCAAAAAACAACTTTAAATCTCCCACTGATTTTGCTGAGACAACCTCTCCTGTTCCAACCCTGAGAGTTATCTCGCCTTCCGCAAGGGTTCTCCAGGACCTAGTTTCCTGAAAAGAAGAACAAATATGATTAGTGGCCCCTGAATCCAGTATCCAGGAAGAGTCATCACTCTCCACTAAACATGTTTCAACAACTAGTAAATCATATTTACCTTGTTTTGCCTTTTCAACTTTCTTCTCTACAAGGTACTTTGGGCAGTTTCTTTTCCAATGCCCATTCTCGTTGCAGTGGAAACATTTTCCTTTATCTGCAACTTGAGCCTTGCTTTTGCGGTCATTAGGAGTTTTGATTTTCCCCTTCCCTTTCTTTTTCATCGAAATACTCTTATTTTTAGAAGAAGAAGGGCCAGACTTCGTCCCAGAGGACGATCCTCTATATAACTTTTTAGTGGTAACAACATTTGCCTCCACTTCATGTCCCTTAGTTTTCAGGAGGGACTGATAAGTCTGAAGCTCATTCAGAAGAGTAGTCAAGTTATATTCAATTTTGTTCATCATCGCATTTGTGCGGAACTGTAGGAAGCTCTTCGGAAGAGACTCCAGAATAAAACTGACCTGACTCTTCTCATCTATGACAGCTCCATTTACTTCTGCCACATTGAAATGGACCATCATGTCCAGGACATGTTCTCTAACAGAGGTCCCTTCTCTCATGCGGCAGTTATAAACGTACTTGATGGCATCATGCCTAAGGGAGAAGGACGGTTGTCCAAACATCCTCTTCAGAGATTCCATAATCTCTTTGGCAGCACCCATACCATCGTGTTTCTTAGCCAATACATCAGATATGCTGGCCAGAATGTAGACGCGGGCTTTATCATTTGCCCTTGTCCATCTGTCATATGCATCCCGAACATTTCGGTTTGCATTTGTGTCGGGGTTTGGAGGACACTCCTCAGTTAAAACGAACCTTAGACCATCAATTACCAGTATTGTGTTTAAATTTGATTTCCACGTTGCGTAATTATCCCCGTTAAGTTTCTCAGAAGCTAGTAACTGTACAATTGAGTTGGACATGCTGAAAAATATAAACATATCGTATTTAGTGAAATTGCTATTACCCTTTTATATTATCCAATCAAGTTTTAGCAAAAGTAACAATGTACCCATCATTTATTCTTTATTGCAACGATACTACAAAGGTTTAGAGCAACATCCACCTAGGGGCAGTCTATCACTCCTCCTTTGAATTGAGACAATCTCAGCTAATCACTATTACCAGAATAACTCATATTCTAATAGATCTTTTAGCTATCGTTTACTTTGGTCAAGAAGTTACTAACACTTAGTAATTCTTGTAAGTGTGACCCTCCATTTTCAGACCTCAGAGATCGGAATCAACAAGCTCCCGAAGTTGGAAAGACAATGCTGAAAACGGACCTATGAGACCCTATCCATTTATGGAGTTCGCGGTGTTCCGAATCCCATGATACAACCCTCCTAAGGGGTGGTCGCTCCCAGGGCAGACTCGCAGGCGCATCATGGGAATCTCACGGTGCAACCTAATGGAGGAGACCGTAGGATGTGTTGACACACAACCTTCGCTCACTTACTATGAACGACTTCCCCTATTCACCTTGTTATTGACTCATGCAAATACTTTCCTACTGGAGGTCGCTCCCAGGGCGACTCGAAGCCGAGCATGAATCTCATGGTGTGAACTCTAAGGGACGTAGGAGCTGAAAACATTTTTCCTCCCACTGAAGTGTTCTAGACGGTTGGGTATGATTTTACTTAGGCATATATTTTGGCTAACAAAAACATATCCTAAGTCTAGGTAATCTTTCCGAGTATAACGTTTATACTGGATTTTAACCTATGATGTCTAGGTGATAAACCTTTTAAAACCTCACATCACTCACGCATGCTCATAAAACCGGGTTAACTAAACTCAAACGCCAGTTCGATGCCCAGGTAGGAGGTGTTCCGTAAACCGTCAACTTAAATACCACCAGGCTGAGACAGCATCTTACCGGGTGAGTTTTTCTTGTAACCGAAGTTTTACAAGATATCGACCTATTTTAACTATTAAAACAGGAGATTGCTTGGTAGTTAACCCTAAATGAGCATGCATTTATCATTGTTATAAGTTTTAATGTCTAATTCATTTTATAACACTTATAAAAAAAATAAACCTTATAACATACATCTAACATGCTTTTATATAACAATTATATAAAATCATTCCATGCAAAAATATAACAACTTATATGAAATCTCATGGAATCCTAAACATGCATACTTATATTATAACACTTATAACATACTTTCAATGCATGTTTCATGCTTATCCTATGGTGGGATTTTAAATCTACATGGCATACAATATGCACACAAGATTATGTTTATTTAAACTATACATTCACAATGCATAAATAAATAAACCACACTAAAAATGGATTGGTTTTGGCATCCTAAACAAACATTTACCTAAATTATTACAATAATAAAATAGAAAAAAGTCTTGAACCGCCCCCGAGCACTTCGAATCGGCTCGAACCGCTTGTAAGTTGTGGAATTGCACGAACCGCCGCCGAACCGAACCGCCACTTGACGCCTCTTCCAATTTTGATAAATTACATCCTAAAATGGACTCTAATGACTCTAGAAAAATACATACTCTTTGTAACATATTAAAGCCCATCACAAGGCAATTACAATAATTATTACAAATTGGAAGAGAAAAGGATGCCAAAAACCAAAAATTTCCATTTTAGCACACATACATTCATCACTTGAATTACTACCCACCAACTCTAAATTAACCAAAAAAGAGTACTTAAAGCATGCTCTGATACCATTTGAAAGAGTTTCGGCATGCATAGCGGAAGCATCGTTGGATCTAAGTACTCTTATTTTGTTAATTAAAAAAGAAAAAGCATGTAATTTGAAAATAAAAGACAATAATTTAGAAGTTACCTTTGAAGTTCAAATTCTTCTTGATTCCAAACTCGATCTTCGAACGTAACGGTCACGAACCACCACGAGAGTCTTCCCGACTATTCTCCGGCCTTAGAACGGGATTGTGGGATCCTTTGAGTGACTAATTTAAAAGAGAATTGAAGATGGAATTGGAGAGAAAAGTAGAGAAATTGTCTTTACAATTTCTCAAAGTTTATCAAAATTCCAAGAAGAAGTCAATCTAATTAACCCTTCGTATATATAGAAGACTACATGCAAAAACATGCAAAATTGAGTTAACAATAGGATGCCATGTAGAATCCACTCAATTTAGTGGGATTAGTGGCTTGATGTGGGATGAACACTTAGCAAAAAAGTTTGACTCATAAAACCACCAACAAATGGTTTTTCCCACTAACTCAAGAATTGGATTTTTCCACTAACTTAAGAATTGAATTTTTCCACTCACTTTAGTCATCAAAATGACTCTTGACTTTCAAGGTTTAGTGGAGTCAACATTTGACTTTTGACTTTCAAAGTTGTAGTCAATTATCTTAAAATTGACTTTTGACTAACTTTGATCAAATTAATTCAATTTAAAAATTAATTCAAATAATTAATTTTAAATCAAATTAAATTAATATTAAATAATTAATTAAACAATTTAATTAATTCAAATTTAATATCCAATAAATCCAACACTAATCCCGATCATTCCCGATATACATGATTATGAATCCATATTCATATTTTCGATAATTAAATCTTATTTAAATATCACCATCTCTCTATTGTTCAATTCGCAATTGAACGTTATGTCGTTAAATATATCACATATATTTAACGTTAATTCCCTAATTCGAATTCACTCGTCACACTGTTCTAAGGTTTAGTCCGATATGAGCTAGCAGGGGGACCTCATGGACCTACAGATCATGAGCTCCAACGATCCGAGATTAACTGATTAAACTCTTTAACCTAGTTAATCAACATTCGTTAACTACCAGGACATTCCACTATAGCCTAGTAGTTGCATTCTCCTCACTGTAGATATATTTATGTCCACTCGATATAACCATGATTAGTAAGTTGACCCTTCACAGATTGTTCGTAATTTACGGTCGGGTCAAATATTTGTTTTACCCCCGTAATTACATCTTGCTCCTTAAGTCCCACTGATCCTCTAATGAACAATTGGTTTGTGATCCAATCACTAAACCGATTGGTATGTGATCTAATCACTATACCGAGTCCCTCTCGGGCCAATGAGAAGGTGGGGCCCCTTGTTCAAGACCTGGAGTCAGCACTTAAGGGAACAACCTATCTACTATCCCTAGAGACGGGTAGGAGTGAATTCCATCTTGCACCCTATGTCCCCAGCTATCTATTCGGTCTTACCCCTGAAATGGGAGGCTTATTGAGTCGGCGCTGTTGAGCCACCCTCACCCATGCAGATCTAAGGATAATCCCGAATAAACAGGAGTTCATAGTTAGCTCAGGATTAAGGTCAAGTTACCTAGGTCATCGTTTTGAAATAGTCAGTCTTTAAAACAGTAAACAGCGTTATAAAGCAAGAGTGACTTATTTCGCGGTCCGGTCTAATGCAAACTCTTTGCATAGGACGCCCCCATTCACATGTCTCCATATGAACGATTCAGGATCACATCGTTTGTACTAAATACAAAATGGGCCGCATCCAATAGTGTCCCCAGGATAAGGTATCCAGCCTTATCCGTATACTATAGACCGTTTTGACTATTTACTCGAACTTGATCCATTTTTATGTCTCCACATAAAGTTCAAGTACTCATGTTATAGCCATGGATCTTAGTTTATTGGATTTAGGGTTTTCTAAAATGATATAAGCAATTCACATATTCAATAATAACTTTATTGAATAAACCTCAATAACACTTTATTAGTAATAAAATATGTTTATCGTTTACAAACCACGAGTTTTAGGACATAAAACCCAACAGGAGTAAGAGTTCAGAGTCATACACTCATGCTAGCCTCTCAAGGTAGCCAGAAAACGACCTAGGAATAGGTGTTTTCCTAGTACAAATCACAACTTACTGTTTTAACAAGATGCTTAAGACCTTACTTGGACATGAGTAAACTAAAGAATCTAATGCATGAAATCGGAAGATACATGAGAATGAGTTAGTTTGATGCATAGTGAGTTGATCTAATGCTTGAGAATCGTGTGAAAAAGCCAATAGAGGAGTCATTAGTAGCCCTTGTTTCCACATTTTACACACTTTCGCTGTTAGTAACATTGCGGTATAATTGTTGTTCTCGCAATTCTTTTGGTTAAAAAATATGTTTTAGTTATTTTCCTCTTCGTTTATTAATCTCTTCTCTTTACGTTTGAGTTTATCATTGACTTGCACTTGTTTATGTTGCTACCCTTTACTTATTCCTTAGTAATTAGGCAATTTAAAACCAAATCTACCCCATCAAGTCCACCCATTCTTGCTTAACAATACACTTTGCGAGTAACTAAGAATAAATCTCTGTGGGAAAACGAATGAAAAAATACTTACTACTTGCTACAAGATCATGTATGCTTGCATGTTCTGAGTGCTCTCTTATTGCATATTTCTTTTAAACATTGAGCACGCAACAATGCACAAGATTCGGCTGGATGAGGGAGCAAAGCCATCCCGAGAGCTTCAACGGAGACTGAACCCAGCAATGAAAGAGGTAGTGTTGTCTGAGATACACAAACTCGTGGATGCAGGTATTATCTTTCCCATTTCCGATAGCCAGTGGGTTAGCCCTATTCATGTTGTACCTAAAAAGACGGGCATAACTGTTGTTAGAAATGAGCGGGGTGAGTTAGTACCTAAGAGAGTGCAAAATGGGTGGAGGATGTGTATAGATTTTAGAAACCTGAATGATGTGACTAAGAAGGACCATTTTCCGATTCCCTTCATAGATCAAATGGTGGAGCGTTTAGCTGGGAAACCATACTTCTGTTTTCTAGATGGTTTTTCTGGGTTTTATCAAATTCCCATAGCCCAGGAAGACCAAGAAAAGACTACTTTTACCTGTCCATTCGGAACTTACGCATATAGGAGAATGCCCTTTGGGCTTTGTAATGCTCCAGGGACTTTTCAGCGATGCATGATGAGCATATTTACTGAATTCGTAGAAAAATGCATCGAAGTCTTTATGGATGATTTCACTGTGTATGGAAGTTCATTTGAGGATTGCCTGTTTAACTTGTCTAGAGTCATGGAAAGATGCATCGAAACTAATCTTGTTTTAAATTTTGAAAAATGTCATTTCATGGCCAGTCAGGGCATAGTATTGGGTCACGTTGTGTCGGCTAAGGGGATAGAGGTTGATAAAGCAAAAATTGATGTCATATCTGATTTACCTTACCCCACGAACCTTCGGGAAGTGCGTTCTTTTCTTGGTCACGCAGGTTTTTACCGTAGGTTCATTAAGGACTTCTCGAAGATAGTGACTCCGATGACAAGCTTGCTGAAAAAGGATGACCCATTCTGCTTTGACAAGCAGTGCAAGCTCGCCTTCAACGTTCTGAAAAAGTGCTTGACCAACGCACCCATCATTCATCCACCGCAGTGGGGGACTCCCTTCTAGATCATGTGCGGCGCAAGCAATTATGCCGTGGGCGCTGTGTTGGGCCAGAGGATAGACAAGAAGAGCCATGTGATTTATTATGCCTCCAGGACGCTCAACTCCGCGCAAATCGGTTACACAACAACAGAGAAGGAGCTGCTTTCCATCGTTTTAGCTCTTGATAAATTTCGGCCATATATTCTCGGATCTAAAGTGATTGTTTTTTCTGATCATGCAGCAGTTCGATACTTGATGAACAATAAGGACTCGAAGCCTAGACTGCTCAGATGGGTATTACTACTCCAGGAGTTCGACGTCTCGGTCCAGGACAGAAAAGGATCAGAAAATACCGTTGCTGACCACTTGAGCCACATTGTGCGTATTAAGGATGACATGCCTCTGAATGATGAGTTCCCTAATGAAGTTCTCTTCCAGGTAAGTGTGGAGACACCATGGTACGCCGACATTGTCAACTACTTGGTCACAGGTACGTTCCCATTCGACTTTTCGTACAACCAAAGAGCTAAGCTGAAATGCGAAGCTAAGAATTATGTTTGGGAAGAGCCCGTTTTATGGAAATTTTGCGCTGACCAAGTAATTAGAAAGTGTGTCCCTAAGTCTGAACATAGATCCATCCTTACATTTTGCCATGAATTTGCATGTGGGGGACACTTTGGGCAAAATAGGACTGCGAGAAAAATTTTAGATTGTGGGTTTTTCTGGCCATCACTGTTTAAGGACTACTATGAATTTTGCAAATCTTGTGATCAGTGTCAGAGAAAAGGGTCCATCACTAGTAGGAATGAAATTCTCCAAAACCCCATTTTAACTTGTGAAATTTTTTAGGTTTGGGGTATGGACTTTATTTGACCCTTTCCCCCTTCATTTGGCTTTATTTATATTCTGTTGGCTGTGGACTACGTGTCTAAGTGGGTGGAGGCTAAGGCCACCAAAGTTGATACTGCTAATGTTGTTTCCAGTTTTGTCAAATCCAATATTTTTAGCAGGTATGGAGTTCCACGGGCCATCATAAGCGACCAAGGGAGCCACTTCTGCAACAAGACGATCCAGGCCTTGATGAGGAAGTACGGGGTAAATCACAAAATCTCTACCCCGTACCATCCTCAGACCATCGACCAAGCAGAAGTTTCCAATCGAGAGGTGAAAAGCATCCTCGAGAAAACAGTAAGTCCAGGAAGGAAGGATTGGAGTCTCAGGCTGGACGATGCTTTGTGGGCCTACCGTACGGCTTACAAAACCCCCATAGGGATGTCTCCCTACCGGATGGTTTTTGGTAAAGCCTGTCATCTCCCTGTGGAGATCAAGCACAAAGCTTACTGGGCCGTGAAGAAGTTTAACATGGACTTTGACATGGCGGGCGAAGAAAGACTCCTCAAATTGCAAGAGTTAGAGGAGCTTCGCCTAGATGCGTATGAGAACTCGAAGACCTACAAGGAAAAGACCAAAATGTTCCACGACAGACGAGTCGTCAGAAAACACTTCGATGTTGGTCAGAAGGTCCTCTTGTTCAACTCCCGCCTGAAGTTCATGCCAGGTAAACTTCGTTCCTGGTGGCTTGGTCCTTTCATTATAACTGATGTCCATCACTATGGTGCAGTCAAGATTCAGAGCCTAGATACTGAGAAGGAATACACGGTGAATGGCCAACGACTGAAGATCTTTCATGAGGGAATGTTAGAGGACTTCGACGACCATGCCTACTTGAAAGAGCCTGATTATGAGAAAGGATGAAATGAGTTTTGGTAAAGTCGAGCAATCGACTCTAAAAATTTGCGCTACTCGGAGGCACCCGAGCTTGAACTGTACATGCTTTTTGTTTACTTACCGTCTTTAGGATTAGCTTAGGTTCCTACTCTGATGTTGTGAATTTTTCAGGTGAAACAATGGCTCGTCCTTGCGGTTTATTTGCTCAGGTTAAAGCGCACTCTCCAACCCTCTAAGTCACAATTCAGGGAAGGTTTTCTTTCCTTTCATTTTGACTGTGCGTATTTGGTCCAATGAGGACATTGTCAATTTCTAAGTTGGGGGTGGTGGGTTGTGCCTTATAGTGACTGTCGAGCTTAGTTGTGGAATCCTGATTAGCTTGTTGAGTTATGGTGAAAGCATGCTAGTCCGATTATGAAATTCTGTGATGTACTGCTAAGGTCTTCGTATGTGTATTTGTCGTGAAATTCAGCATAATTGCATATGTTAAGGCCATTTTGAAATTTTTTTCAAGTTATTTCCCTGTTTAAGCTTCGCATTTTAGCACTCTATCTTGGATCTGTGGGTTTAGGGTAGCTCTGTTTGTTTTGAAATTCGTTGTCACCTCGAAAGGCAACCTTAGGATGGGCTAAGATTCGCTCTTGTTTGTAATCCATGCGCTCAAAATTTTAACACGATTTTTAGGCTAAAAAGAAAAATGAATGCAAGTTTATAAAAAGAAAATAATCTCCTGAGGCGTTCCTCCTTCTTGAGTTGCCTTAGTAGCCAGAGGCGGTCGTGAAACCCACGGTCGCCACTACATGAAAAGGAAGCACAAAGAAGTGAACGTTAGTCCTTAAAAATGTGAATTTTGCCCGTAGTCAGATGCACTGTGCAATGAAATTGCAGGCAAGCTGAAACGGAAGTAAAATTGACATGTTAGGCGCTCATGGTGATCAAAGAAAAAGAGAGAAAAGATTCCTTGCGATATATTACTTGCTTGGACGATGAATAGCCCTTAGACTGTTCTATTTAGCCATAAGTAGGGGGAAAGCGAAGTTTTAGGATAGATAGAGCTGTTCTAAGCCCGTTGAAATTTAAGATCGAGGAGCTAGGTCCGAAGCATAAATAGGGAAGCATCTTTAAATTTTTCGAATTGTTCTTAACCAATGCATGCATGCAGCTGCTTCTTTCGAACGCAAATGCCCTGTCGTTTCCAGTACTGAGAATTGAGTCCCTAGCATGCATACTCGTTTAATTTTGATTAATCAGAATTCCAACTTGCTCGAGGACTAGCAAGAATTAAGTTGGGGGTGTTTGATAGCTCCATTTCGGAGGTATAATTATGTCCCTAATTCACGATTATTATTGGCTTCATCTTGCTTTTATGTGATTATTGCAAATGTATGGCAGTGCTGCAACACTGACTTCGCCTCAGCAGCTGATACACACTTCCTCAGCAAACCATCTGCACAAGTCTTGTAAAGTGTAGGATCGTCCCAGATGAACTTCCTAGCTTCGTTTAGGAACCTCTTCTTTTCTTGCCCCCCTTTGAAAGTTGGTAGTACCTGCGAGGCAAGGAAGTTAGCAATGTCCGCAAACCAAGGTTCCTCATCGTTATCACGATGTGCCAATACAAAGACATGCTCATCAACAAAGGCATCAGAAATTGCTGGCTCACCAATTTTTTCGCAATTACTTCGCAGTCTAGATAAATGGTAAGCAACTACATTTTCGCATCCTTTTTTATCTCTAATGTCTAAGTCAAACTCTTGCCACAATAATACCCATCTAATCAACCTTGGCTTAGCATCAGCCTTCCTCATTAGATATTTTAGTGCAGAGTGATCAATGTACACAATTGTTCTAGTGCCTACAATGTAATTCATAAACTTTTCACAGGCAAACACTACAGCTAGCATTTTCTTCTCTGTGGTCGTGTAATTACATTGTGCTTCATTTAAAGTCTTACTTGCATAATATACAGGATGTGTTAATTTATCTATTTTTTGTCCTAGCATAACCCCTACTGCATAGTCACTAGCATCACACATCATTTCAAACGGTAAATCCCTTTTTGGACCTACTATAATTGGTGCTTTGACTAAGGCTTCCTTAAGTGTTGTCCATGCTAGGAAACATTCTTTTGAGAGGACAAATGGTTTGTTAAGCTCTAGAAGCTCGCACAAAGGTTTAGAGATTTTTGAGAAGTTTTTTATGAATCTCCTATAGAAACCTGCATGACCTAGGAAACTTCTAATAGCTTTTACATTTTGAGGTTCCACTAGCTTCTCTATTATTTCTATTTTGACCCTATCGACCTCTACTCCTGCTCTAGATACTCTATGTCCTAGGACTATCCCTTCTTCCACCATAAAGTGGCATTTCTCCCAATTTAAGACTAGGTTGGTCTCCTCGCACCTAGTTAGGACTTGTCCTAAGTTTTCTAAGCCATTTTTAAAAGAATCACCAAAGACTGAGAAGTCATCCCTAAATATTTCTATCATGGACTCATCTAAGTCAGAGAAAATGGCCAACATGCACCTTTGGAATGTTGCTGGTGCATTGCATAAGCCAAATGACATTCTGCGAAAAGCAAATGTTCCAAAGTGACATGTGAAGGTTGTTTTCTCCTGGTCCACAGGGTCTATGGTAATTTGGTTATATCCAGAATAACCATCTAAAAAGCAGTAATAGGCTCGGCCAGCTATTCTATCTAACATCTGATCTATAAACGGTAAAGGAAAGTGATCTTTTTTTGTTTCTTTATTAAGTTTTCTGTAGTCCATACAGACTCTCCATCCTGTAACAGTTCTAGTTGGAATTAGTTCGTTATTCTCATTAACTATTACAGTCATTCCACCTTTCTTAGGCACACATTGGATCGGGCTCACCCATTGACTATTGGCTATGAGAAAAATTACACCTGCTTCTAACCATTTGATAATTTCTTTCTTTACTACCTCCTTCATGGAGGGGTTCAACCTACGTTGGTGATCTACCCTAGGTGTATGTTCCTCTTCCAACAATATTTTATGAATGCAATAGGAAGGACTAATACCTCATATATTAGCAATCGTCCATGCAATAGCTTTTTTATGTTGCTTAAGCAGCAATACTAGCGCAATTTCATGTTGTTTACTCAGTTTGGACGAAATAATAACAGGCAAAGTATCTTCCTCTCCTAGATATGCATACTTAAGATGATCAGGCAATGGTTTTAATTCTAGTAAAGGTGGATGTTCAATTGATGGTTTCAAAGGATTGGAGGTTCTCTCAGACAATTTATTAGTCATACAAACATGCTGAGGATTTTCCACAGGTATATCCATTAATTCAGAAATGTTTAAGTCATCTATATCTACTTGTACATAGTCAGTAGCATGCTTAATTAACAGTTCATGCTCAAGTTGTTCTTCCATAAGGGAATCTACTACATCTACTACATCTACATTTGCACAGGATTCAGAGTCAGAGGGATACCTTAGAGCTTTAAATACACTAAATTTAACCTCCTCATCATGAACCCTCATGGTGAGTGTTACGTCTCCAAAAGTGACCATTTTAGGACTTATTTATCTTAGAAAGATGTACACTCTTAGGTGTTTTTGATAGGATTTAGCTTGAACTTATGCTTATATGTGAGAATTAGAAGAAGGAAGCTAAATTAGGACTTGTATGCAAAAGGAAAGAAAAGAAAGGAAAAACGAAGTTAAAAGAATGAAAACTGTGCATTGCGGAGGCATTGCGGAAACATTGCTAAAACCGCAATGTTTCAAGTGAAATCCGTAAGTTGGCTAACCTTTTTCTGTTGTGATCCGATATTTCAGGGATTTGTTCTTTCTCCTCCAACCACGTAGAAGTACGACGTTGAGAATGGATGGTTCTCCTTGGCCCAATCGCACCTGCAGAATACTATAAAAGGAGGTCAAAGTGGAGGGTTGAAACATCATCCGAAAAGCGTAGAAGTCACTTCGCAGCACAGTTCTTTCTCCTGTTTTTCTCTTCCGTCTGTTGGGTTGAAAAGTTTAGCTGATTGGAGTCGATAATCTGATAGGAAGGAGAGAAGATTCATCTTCTCTTCTGATTGGATTCATCCAAGCAAAGCTTGCCTTTCTCTCCCTTCAGCCGAGGCATCTGTGACGAGGCGATCACGCTCAAATTCATTGCTTTCTGTTTTACTTTCCCATTTCCATTACTGTCTGTTGTTATTTCCTTTCCAATAGCTACTTTAATTCATTTTGTTGTTGTCTGCTTTACTTTAGTTCTTTAAGGCTGTCATTCGTTCAGTTCAATTCTTAATAAATCGAAGTATTATTTTCATCAAGTCACAAGTGTCTTTACCTTCTTTGTTACTGCCTTTAGCTTCTGTTTTGTCTTTAATCTTCTTCTAAGCATGTCTTCTTCATCCATTCTTTCTATTCTATCTACATCCATGAGTAACTAAGTCACATAGGGGCATGCTAATGACAATACTATAGGCTAAAACACGTGAACCAAGCATGTAGGATAGCTCTCGAATGCATTGATTGTATGTAACCTTCATCCCACGGGCAATTTCGATTGGCCATCCATTTTGTCCAAAGAACTCCTAACCTCTGGAAGGAGTAAAAGTTCAGAGTCATACACTCATGCTAGCCTCTCAAGGTAGCCAGAAAACGACCTAGGAATAGGCGTTTTCCTAGTACAAACCACAACTTACTGCTTTAACAAGATGCTTAAGACCTTACTTGGACATGAGTAAGCTAAAGAATCTAATGCATGAAATCGGAAGATACATGAGAATGAGTTAGTTTGATGCATAGTGAGTTGGTCTAATGCTTTAGAATCGTGTGAAAAATCCTATAGAGGAGTCGTTAGTAGCCCTTGTTTCCACATTTTACACACTTTCGCTGTTAGTAACATTGCGGTAAAATTGCTGTTCTCGCAATTCCTTTAAGTTAAAATTCTGCCTTAGCCATTTTTCTCTTCGTTTATTAATCTCTTCTCTTTACATTTGAGTTTATCATTGACTTGCACTTGTTTATGTTGCTACCCTTTACTTATTCCTTAGTAATTAGGCAATTTAAAACCAAATCTACTCCATCAAATCCAACCATTCTTGCTTAACAATACACTTCGCGAGTAACTAAGAATAAATCTCTGTGGGAAAACGAATGAAAAAATACTTACTACTTGCTACAAGATCATGTATGCTTGCATGTTCTGAGTGCTCTCTTATTGCATATTCCTTTTAAACATTGAGCACGCAACAGTGAGCTCACCTTTCTGGACATCGATTAAAGCCCTACCTGTGGCTAGAAATGGTCTACCCAATAAGATTGGTACCTCCTTGTCTGTCTCATAATCCAGAATGATGAAGTCTGCAAGAAAGATGAATTTGTCAACCTTGACAAGTATATCCTCCATTTTACCCTCAGGGTATGCTATAGATCTGTCTACAAGCTGCAAGGTGACAGTAGTAGGTCGTGCTTCTCCTATTCCAAGCTGACGAAATAGAGACAAGGGCATGAGATTGATACTGGCTCCCAGATCACACAGAGCTCTGCCCACGTGCTTGCCTCCCAACTCGACTGGTAAGGTGAAGGAACGAGGATCCTTCTCCTTCTTTAGTAGTTTGTTTTGGAGTATAGCACTGCACTCCTCGGTGAAGGAACCAATGATTTTCTTTTTAGTAATTATATCTTTCAAGAATTTAACATAAGAAGGCATAGATTGCAAAACTTCCACAAATGGGATATTAACATGCACTCGTTTTAAAATTTCTAAAAACTTATTAAAGTGCACTTCCTGTTCTTGTTTCTTCTTCAGCCTTCTAGGGAATGGAGGTGGTGGTACATATGTAGGCAATTCAGTTCGCCTAATGGCAGGTGGAGGCCTTGGGTTTTCTTCTGGTTCCTCAATGATAGGTTCCAGCCTCACCCTTGTTGTGCTTGGTGGTGATTGATCATGGTTTGGCAGAGAATCCAGTGGAGCACTAGACTCTTCATTCTCTACTCGCTCTGGGGCTTCTCTATTGTTGATCACCAACGGTCGTCCACTACGAAGTTCAATTGCTTGAACTTGTTCTTTTCCATCCCTTCTTGGCACTTCAGTGTCTGCAGGCAATCTACCTTGGGGCCTATTTTTCAGTTCGTTGGCTAACTCCCCTATTTGGTTCTCTAACCTCCTCAGGGTTGCTTGCTGACTTTGCAGGGTTGCATCATTTTTTGCAATGTACTCTTTAAGCAAATTCTCTACTGATGATCCTATGGGTTGGTTATATGGCTTTTGGTACATAGATTGGTTATTTTGTTGAGTGAAACCAGGTGTTCCACTCGGTCTTGGTTGGTTTTGTGCTTGGTTAGTGTTTTGTTGCCCACCCCAAGAAAGATTTGGGTGGTTCCTCCAACGAGGATTATAGGTGTTAGAATAGGGATTGTTCCTAGGCTGCTGTTGACTTCCAACATAGCATACAGAGGCTGGATTCCCAGGGCAAAAATCATACAAGTGCCCTTCCCCACATAATCCACAGATTAGTGTCTCACCTTGACTAGTTGATGCGCCCATTGAAACGGCTACTGCGGTGTTGACACTTGGTTGGAGATTGGTTTGAGCCATTTGTTTTACTAGATTGGTCAGGGCGTTGATTTGGCTACTCATTGCACTAAGTGCATCCTTGTCTTGAGCTCTCTTAGGGTCTACAGGATCGTCTGACCATCTACAATGGGAAGTTGAGATTTTCTCCAAAATGTCATAGGCTTCATTGTAGCTCTTTGAAAGCATGGAACCACCAGCTGACGAATTCAACACTTGCCTTGTGCTGGGGTTGCATCCTTTAAAGAACACTTCAATTTGGATACACCACGGAATGCCATGGTGTGGACATTTAAGCAATAAATATTTGAATCTTGTCCAAGCTTCGTGTAATGACTCGTTTTCGGCTTGTTTGAACTTAATAATGTCATCACGGAAGTTGGAATTCCTATCAGTTGGAAAGTATTTAACTAGAAATTTTTCAGCTAGATCTGTCCAATTGACAATCGATCCAGAGGGAAGGGAATTTAACCACGTTTTGGCTTTATCTCTTAATGAGTAAGGAAAGAGGTAAAGTCTTAAAGCTTCTTGGGAAACTCCGAGGATGAGGAAAGTATCACTGACTCCTAGGAAATTTCTCAGATGATTGTGGGGATCTTCGTTTTCCACTCCAAGAATTGTCCCACGGTGGACAGCATTTGGAACATAACTGGTTTTAATTCGAATGAGAGAGCTGTAATCTCAGGGCGTATAATGCTCGGATTAAGCTCCTCAGGCATAGGAACTAAGTATGAAAGGATGGCACTATCCTTATCATTCGCAATTTCGATGGGGTTGCGAATGGTAGGTGCTTGGTTTGGGGCTGCTCTATCCATTTCGGTTTGTTGGGATTGCGGTGACTCCGCGGAGTCAGCAATGTTTTGAGTTACAGGTGGCTGTTTAAAGAGGCGTTTCTTAGCTTTGTTTCTGGCCCTAAGAAGTCTTTCAGGCTCAGGATTGAACTCTAGGTTCCTACTTGAATGCTCATTCATAAACTAGCCCGATGGTACCTGTAAAAGAAATGAAAGAAGATTAGCTCCAATAGATATTAATGTGTTTTTTTTTCTAAAATAACAAACTTCGTGTTTACTAAACAAAATCCCCGGCAGAGGCGCCAAAAACTTGTTGCGTGCTCAATGTGTAAATAAAAATGCGATGCGAGAGCACTCAGAACATGCAAGCATACATGGTCTTGTAGCAAGTAATAAGTATTTTTTCATTCGATTTCCCACAGAGATTTATTCTTAGTTACTAACGAAGTGAGATGCTAAATTAGAAAGGGTGGCTTAAATGGGGTGAATTGAAGATTAATGTGTCTAACTAATGAAGAGTAAACGAGATATGCAAGCATAAACGAAGCAAGTAAAGAGATGAACTTGAATGTATAGGAAAAAGAATTGCGGAGAAAGCAATTGTATAGCAATTAAATTCGCAAAAGAAGAAGACTGAAAAAATGGCTAAGGCAAAAAGCAGAATATTAGAATTGCGCAGACATCAATTTTCTAGCAATTAAGTTAACAGCATTTTAAGGGTGAGATGGGGAAACAAGGTCAACTAACGACTCCTCTATAGGCTTTTTCATACGATTATTCAGCAGTAGCTCAACTTTTCATGCATCAATTTAACTCATTCTCATGCATCTCTCGATTATATGCATTAGATCCTTTAGTTCACTCATATCCATGTAAGACTTAAGCATCTATTTATATAAGCAAGTTAATGAATTGTGCTAGGAAAACGCCTATTCCTAGGTCGTTTTCTGGCTACCATGAAAGGCTAGCATGAATGGACGACTCTGAACTCTTACTCCTTTTGGAGGTTACGAGTTATTTAGACAAAATGGATGGCCAATCGAAATTGCCCGTGGGATGAAGTACACATACATTCAATGCATTCGAAGCTATCCTACATGCTGAATTCACGTATTTCTACCAATAGTTCATCATTAGCAAACCCTTGTGTGATTAGTTACTCATGGATGGTGTGGAAGTGGAAAGATTAGATTGATTAAGCATGATTGACAGTATTTAAACGAAAGCAAAGGAAAGACAGGAAGCGAGATAAAAGCTTGCAAAGTTGTAAATGATTCCTCTATTAAGTAAGATTCAAAGCGTAATGTGCAAAGAATGTAAAACAATAAAGACTAAACAGATGAAGACGAAGGGAAATAATGTAGCCAACATAAGCAAATGACAGCAACAACAGAGAATTCGGAAGACAGAAACAATAGAAAGCAATGTAAATGTGTGCGTGAACTCCTCGCCGCAAGCGCCTCAGATGAAGGGGAAGGTTAGCGTTGTTTGGGGATGAATCCAATCAGAAGAGAAGAAGGATCTTCTCATCTTCCTCTCAGATTATCGGTGCCAAAAGCTGATTCCTTCACTCCAACAAACGGGATAGAAAATGGAGAGAAACTGCGTTGAGGTGGAAAGTTCTACGCTTCCAAGCTTGTTGTTCTCCTTCCCCCTTAACCTCCTTTTATAGCTCTTTGCAGGTACTCTTCAGTCAAGGAGGACCATCCATTCTGAAAGACGACCTTCCACGTGGCAGCAGGGGAGAAATTGGGCGGCTGAAAGATCGCAACAAAACGGCGGACGGTTGGAACAACTTATCATTCGCAGCTTAAACATTGCGGAGACAGCAATGTTTCAGCAATTTTCCTGGAATGCACAATTTCAACTCTTTGAACTTCGTTTTTTATTCTTTTTTGTTTCTTTTACAAATAAGTCCTAATTTAGCTTCATTCCTTGATTTCTCATATTTAAGCACGTATTAAACTAAATTCTAACAAAAACGCTTAAGAGTTTACTCAATTCCATTGTAAATAAGTCCCTAAATTAAGTACTTTTGGAGACGTAACACTTACCCAAGAAGAATCGGACCAAAATTGCCAAGCAGAGGCAATTTTCCAGCCCAAACCCGAGAGCAAGCGTCGAGACGCTTGCTCAACGCTGCCTGGCGTCGAGACACTCCGAGGGGCGCGCACTGGAAATCATCGGGGCAGCGTCGAGACGCTCGGCCAGCGTCCCGATGCCATCGCGAGGCGCGCTCGGATTATTTAGGTCGCAGCGTCTCGGCGCTCCGACGGATCTAAAATCGCTGAAGGACGATTTTTGCAGCCATCTTCTCCCATCTTCTTCTTCTTCTCGGGTTTTCTTCCATTTTCACTTTTGCTCTGCCATTTGTGGCCTATTTTTGGAGCTTTCTATTGAATGTAAGTTGGAGATTATGGCCAAGACTACCATGGGAGCGTTTGTGACGACTCTCTTCATGGTCGGCTAAGGTACTGTGTACGGTTCGGGATGATTTAGGGATTATTTGTTAGACTTCTTCATTTTGATAATCCATGCTATGAGTTATGATTTGGCTTTAGTTTTGTATCCATTTATTGTTCTTTCTTAATCCCATGCATGTGTTAGATTTCGCCAATGGACAATCGAGTTTTCTAGCATGTGTTAGAGTTAAAGAATAGCGATGCCTTGCCTCTCCTTTTCGCCTAGTAACACAGAACAATGAAATAAATCGGAGTATCGAGTTATGCATAACAATTGTTGGGTACTTTAGTGTTGGCGGGTAACCAATTAGCAATAGGAATGCATATTCGAATGTTCGTCGCGGTTAGCTAGTGACTGTTTAGAGTCAAAGTGGGGTTGATCACTCTAACGAGACTTTAAATAATGTTTAATTAAATCTGTCTGATTTAGTTAATTAATATGGAGCCGGTTACAAAAGGGCGTCCCAGGTGACCGACCGTGTGTATGACAAACTGTTAGCCTTAGATTTGAATTAAATGATAAATGATAGAATGTCTAACGAAATCCCGAAATCCCCCGAACCGAACACTCTTTAATCTCTTTCTCTTTAATTTTTCCGTTACCAATTTATTTCTCCCCTTGCATGTTAAAACCCCTTCTTTGTCATAAAACTCAATTAATCAATTAAGTCCCATTTCAATCTTTAATTTCAATCTGATCAGTCCTTCTCTGTTGATCGACCCTGTTGCCACTAGCTGCAAAGCTAAGGTTAATATGCTTATAAATTCATTTTGTTCAGGCCTCGACAGCCTGTGAATTAGGCGGATATTCCCAAAATCCATACCACCAAAATTGGCGCCGTTGTCGGGGAAGGCATAAATAGATTGAAATTATGTTTGATTTTGATTTTGGTTGATTTGTTGTGTGCTGAAAAATTTTCTGTTTGTTTTTGCATGTTTAAAATTTTTGTTGTAGTATGACCCGTTTTTCTGAGTTTAGTGGATTACAGCTTATACCTGAGATTGAAAGAGAAGTGCGTAGGTTGAGAAAAGAGGCCCGGGAGGGGCGAAGGTTGTTTGACGAAGAAGGCGTGGATCCCTTCTTGCGTGAGGAGATGGCACAAGGAGAAGTGTCAAGGACTTTGAAGCAATTGGCAGCGCCAGATCTAAATTTGCAGCCTCTGTGCATTAACTACCCCGTGGTAGCGGGTAATTTCGAGCTGAAATCTGGATTAATTCACCAATTACCTTCCTTCCATGGCAATGCAGGAGAGGATGCAAATAAGCACCTGATGGAGTTCCATTGCGTCTGTTCGGGGATGAAGCCCCCAGGTGTAACGGAGGAGCAGTTGAATCTAAGGGCATTCCCCTTCACACTGAAAGACAAAGCCAAGGACTGACTTTACTATTTGCCCTCCGGTTCGATCACGACGTGGCAAGAGATGAAGAGGGTGTTTTTGGAAAAGTATTTTCCCGCCTCTCTTGCCACAACGCTGAGGAAGAGGATATACGTGATTACCCAAGACGTGGGTGAATCCCTACACGAGTATTGGGAACGCTTCGGGCGCCTGTGCGCGAGCTTTCCACATCATCAGATAGTCGACCAACTTCTAATTCAATATTTCTCCGAGGGGATGACTCCTCATGATCGGCAGTTGATCGACACAGCGAGTTGTGGGGCGCTGATTGACAAGACCCCGGTTGAGGCCCAACAGTTAATTGCGAACATGGCAGCCAACTCGCAGAAAATCGGTATTCGTGGACCAGGTCAAGTCCACTAGGTTGGGCAGATAAATGAGATGTCTGAGGAAACCGCGAGGCGGAAGAGGTCAACGCCATAGGGGGATATGCTTCCAACTCTAGGAAGTACGATCCTTATTCAAACACGTACAACCCCGGTTGGCGAGACCACCCCAATTTGAGCTATGGGAACAGAGAGGGACAACAACGCTATCATGGCCAGTCATATGATAGGCCTAACAATTCTACCCAAGCTCAAGCCTCTAGTTCCTCCAGTTCAATGGAAGAGATGGTAAGAACCATCGTTACATCGACAAGCCAGTTCCAAAAAGAAGCTCGAGAAGAGCTAAACTCGCATAAAGCAGAGCTGCAAAATCTGAACAAGCAGCTGACCCAGATGGCGGTGTCGATAAGCAAGATAGAGAGCAAGAGCTCGGGGAAGCTTCCTTCCCAAACCACTGTGAACACATGTGAAAACGTGAGCTCAATCCAGCTGAGGAGTGGGAAATCAGCTCCCGCTAGAGCTGCGAAGGAAGCGAAGGACAGTTTGAATGAGTCCTGATAGTACTCTAAAAGTGCTAATATTTAGCTTCTAAGTCTTGTAAATTAGAATAATTATTTGAGCTTAATTGATATATTTTGTATAATTTAATTGTTAAGGGGTAAATCGGGCATTTGCGATAATTAAGAGCTTAAATGAATATTTTAGAATGTTTTATTAATTAGTCGTTTTGAGTGATTAAGCTTCATTAATTAAATAATCTAATTATAACTCAAAATTGATTAATGGCTTAATGGTGCAGGGTTTGCTAAGATAATGGGGGTGCCCAGTTTCAAATCTTGGTGAATGCAAGATTTTTCTTCATTTTGTAAAAGTCAACAGCACCAGTCAACAGTCAACGGTCATCACAACGCGCGCGCTCGTGCCCGTCATCGAAAGTCCGGCCACGCCTCGCGCGCTCGCCCAGCGCCCTATCCGTGACTGTAAATGTCCGTCATTAAAACTCAGCAGAAGCCCGTCATTAAAAATCATAAAAAATGCCCGATTTTGTAAATTTTCCAGAGAGCTCGGTGCCTAGGCGCTGACTTATGGCGCCTAGGCGCTGGCCCGACGGAAAAATGGGTATAAATACCCATTTTTCTTAATTTAGGGGATTCTCTCTTGGCTCTTCTCCTACCTCTTTCGAATTTTTGGCATTCTTAGCCATTTGTGGCACTCTTCTTCATCTCCATGGATAGCTAAACAAGTAAGTGTTTGATTTCTAGTTTGGGATTGTAATCAATTTGGATTAAGGGGAGATTTGCCCTAATTTGTGTATGAATTAGATTGTCTTCCATATGCATCTTCTTCCTTGTTCTTCATCTAAATAGCTTGGGTAACTGATTAGGGGTGACGCCCGAGTCCTTATGCATGCTTTACCGTTAGAGATTAGGACGTATAATTGCCTCAATCGCTAGGTAACACAAATCTGAATATGGGTATTTAGTTTGATCCCAAGTGACAGTTGGGGGTAGAAATTAGATAACCTTCATGTTAGATTTTGGGTAAAGAGGAAAAATCGATTTAGTCTCCGGGTTAATTCGTCGCAATGTTCCCGTCTCTGTCCGTTAATCATTTTAGGATTGATCACCTTATTTTGAGTAACTGTCAAGAACAATTAGACTTGCACTTTTCTAATTGTATCTTTGGGTCGTTTGAGTTAGAAATAACCAAACGAATTGCGTGCTTTAAGCGTTGTGTCTATGTATTTAGTTATCGATGATCCGAACACCAATTGTGATCAATCCCATTCTTTGAAGTCAAACATGCCATTTAAATTTCTTCCTTCAGAGTTTTTATGATTTTAATTTTCCGTTAGCTACAATAGTGTAGAGCTCCCTTTTAAAATCCAATTTCCCATATTTTTACCGTTAGCAATTTAGAATTAATTAAGTTAGAATTAAGCTAATTCCCTGTGGTTCGACCCGGTTATCACTAACTATAAATTAGTCGGTATAGTCGGCATATAAATATTATTTTGGCGGGCTTCGACAACCCGAAATTTGGGAACGTACAAAAGTTCACTACCAAAATTGGCGCCGTTGCCGGGGAATTAATTTTTAATTCGGCTTGGTTGATTTTAATTTGTTTGTTTTAAAATTTTCTTTTGTTTGTACAATTTTATTCATTTATTTTTAATTTTTCTTGTATTATTTTACCCGTTCCGTTTGAGTTCTTGAGCGCAGTTATTCTTTGAAAATCTAAAAGAAGCGCTGAGATGGATGTCGAGGGTAATTTTGAGCAACAAAGAACCTTGAGGGAGCTTGCATCATCTGAGTTAGGCCGGAACTCATCGAGTATATTGTATCCGGTAGCTTCAGGTAATTTTGAACTAAAAGCTGGTCTGATTAACTTATTACCTTCTTTTTGTGGTAATACAGATGAAAATCCCGTCAGACACCTCAAGGCATTTCGGATGGTGTGTTCGTCATTTAGGACCGACGACATCACTGCAGATCAACTCTATCTCAGGGCCTTTTCTTTCACCTTGAAAGAGAAGGCGAGAGATTGGATGTATTACCTACCGACTCGGTTCATTACGAGTTGGAACGAGCTAAATGGGGCGTTTCTAGAGAAGTATTTTCCTGCTTCCAAGGTCGTCACCCTCAGAAGGGAGATACACAAAATTGAGCAAGGAAAGGAAGAAACTGTCCTTGAGTGCTGGGAGAGATTTGGTCGGTTATGCGAGGATTGCCCCAATCATCAAATAACTGAGCAGTCCCTCATTCAGAGTTTCTACTACGGTTTGCTTCCCCAAGGCCAGCAGATGATAGACGCCGCCAGTGGAGGTTCGCTCATGGATAAGACACCCGCCGAAGCTAGAACCTTGATTTCTAACATAGCTAGAAGCTTGGAGCGGAGTGGAGATGGAGACAAGGAGAAAGCTCTCCTGAAGAAGGATGTGGATGAGCTTAAGGCTCAACTTTTTGAGGTAAGTAATGTTGTTCTTGCCTTAAAGGATGATTTTCTGAAAGTCCAATCTTCTATTTCAGGTAGATCTGTTGAGGACATGTTTCAAGCTCTCCTTACAATAACCTCGGAAAAGCTCGATAATGTTGGAACTCAGATGCAAGGATTTAAGGAAGAAATGTCTCAGATGACTTGCAAGATCAACAAAATGGAAGAGCAAACTGAGAACCTGAGTGCCATCACTCTGAGAAGTGGGAAGCATCTTCCCACGAGTACCCCGCCGGTGGAAGTCAATCATGGCCACAGCGAGCCACAGACAGAAAATCCTGAACCAAGGTGGAAAGGGGTAAACTTCGATCCTACATGTACTAGAGTGTATGTGCCTAAGGCTCCTTTTCCTAGCAGGTTAGCAAGATCACCTAAGAAATCCTATGAGGAGGTAGTTTCTCTTTGTCAGGTAGACACGATTGATACACTAGCACATAACATATGCATGACTGTTGAGGATGGGGATGACCCATTATTTTTAACTGATTTTTTTGATGAATATGAGTTGCATGAACCACCCTTGACTGAATTTTGTGATTCGACTGTTTCTACCTTGACAATTGTTGAAAATCCTGCTGAGATAATCGCTTCTACTTTGCCTTGCACTATAGGAGATAAAATAATCAATCATGCCATGCTAGATTTAGGACCATCGATTAATGTTGAGTCACATGCTGTTTTTAATGAGCTTAAACTGAATGACTTGCATGAATCTGGTGCTATTATGCAATTGGCTGATAAATCATGTGCGCATCCCTTGAGAAAGGTGGAAGACGTTTTAGTCAGACTAATTAATTTTCACTTTCCTGCTGATTCTTATGTTCTTGAAATGAATGTTGAACCCTCTCATGTTTCTGCATCAATTCTATTGGGACGTCCTTTTATTAAAACTGTAAAAGTTAAAATCAATGTTGATAAAGGTGTCCTGTGTGTTGAGTCTGATGGAGATGTGAATGAGTTTAGGGGTTAAAATCGCAGGAGTCTGTTGAGAATGTCGACGTCGTTTGTGCTTTATTTGAAATTGATATAGTATGTGTGCAGAAGGCACGAGAGAAAAAATTGTTTGTCTGTTTTTGCAGGAATGATGAAATTAGGAAGATGGATGGGGCATCTTCCAAGTACGATTATGGATGAGTCGTGTGCGAGAATACAGTCGTGCAATCGACTCTAAAAATTTGCGCTTCTCGGAGGCACCCGAGCTTGGACTGTATTTTCTGTTTGTTATTAGTTTATTGTTGATGTTTATTTCTAGTTGTTTAAGTTTGTTTTCTTATTTTCTTAGGTGAGAGAAGAGAAGTGACCACCATTGCGGATCCATTTCGAAAAAATGAGGACACGCATCCCTTTCCACTGATCCCTATAAAATTCAGGGGAGGTTCCTGTTCCCTTAGTAATTTTATCGCTCTCACTGTTTTATCTGTTGGATTAGTTGCATTGGGGACAATGCAATGTTTTAGGTGGGGGGTGGGTTTAGTTTTGGACTTCTTTATAGTTTTTGTGCATGGATGCTATGATTTTGAGATGTATGAGAATCTGAATGCATGTTGTCCGATGAGGACTGTCTGTGATTTACTAGTGAATGCTCCATATTTGTGCATTTCGAATAAACCATGAGTTGTATGCATATTTTGAGCTTATTTTAAAATTTTTCCGAATACTCTCTACATTGATCGAGCACATAGCCCTCTTACTCTTGGTTCTGATAGGCTTAGAGTTATTTTATTTGATCTGAAAATTTGTTGTCACCTCGAAAGACATATTTAGGGAGGCTTGATGTGTTAGAATTTGTAATAACTCATTTGTTTTAAGCAAAGCTTTATGCCTAAATTTTTCAATTTTCTGTGAGTAAAAAGCATGAAAAATGTTCTTTCTTGAGGTGTTCCTCCTTCTTGTGTTGCCCGTGTAATCAGGGGCGATCGTGTAACCCACGGTTGCCACTGCATGAAAGGGTGGCTAATTGAAGTGAACACTTGTCCTTAAAAATGTGAAGTGAATTAAGCTTGACGTGTTAGGCTCTCTCGAAAGAAGAAAAATAAAAAGAAAAGGGTACAAAGTACCAAGGAAAAGAAGAAAAGAATTGGGCCAATTGTTTTGTTGCTCTTTCCGACCCGTTAAGCCAATAGACTGTTCTCAACGCTAGAAGTAGAGGGAAAACGAGTCTTAGGATCGATTAAAGGAAATCCGGGTCTATAAGAGCTAGAGTAAGAGAAGCTAAGCACACACACATGAGAGTAGGATTTAAAATTTTGAAATGTTCTTAACTTATGCATACACTTGTTTGTTTCTCCGTTAGCATTAATATCTTGTGTTCACGAGTTTTGAGATTTGAGTCGTCAGCATGCAAGTGGTTTCTGATAAGATAAACCAAAGTACACCTTGCTCGAGGACTAGCAAGATTTAGGTTGGGGGTATTTTGATAGCACTCTAAAAGTGCTAATATTTAGCTCCTAAGTCTTGTAAATTAGAATAATTATTTGAGCTTAATTGATATATTTTGTATAATTTAATTGTTAAGGGGTAAATCGGGTATTTGCGATAATTAAGAGCATAAATGAATATTTTAGAATGTTTTATTAATTAGTCGTTTTGAGTGATTAAGCTTCATTAATTAAATAATCTAATTATAACTCAAAATCGATTAATGGCTTAATAGTGCAGGGCTTGCCAAGATAATGGGTGTGCTCAGGTTCAAATTTTGGTGAATGCAAGATTTTTCTTCATTTTGTAAAAGTCAACAGCTGCAGTCAACAGTCAACGGTCAAAAGTCAACGGTCAACACAACGCGCCCTTCGGCTCCTCGCCCGCTCGCGCCCGTCATCGAAAGTCCGGCCACGCCTCGCGCCCCAGCGCCCTCGCCCACGCCTCGCGCGCTCGCCCTGCGCCCTATCCGTGACTGTAAATGACCGTCATTAAAACTCAGCAGAAGCCCGTCATTAAAAGTCATAAAAAATGCCCTGTAAATGACCGTCATTAAAACTCAGCAGAAGCCCGTCATTAAAAGTCATAAAAAATGCCCGATTTTGTAAATTTTCCAAAGAGCTCACCGCCTAGGCGCTGACTTATGGCGCCTAGGCGCTGGCCCGACGGAAAAATGGGTATAAATACCCATTTTTCTTAATTTAGGGGATTCTCTCTTGGCTCTTCTCCTACCTCTTTCGAATTTTGGGCATTCTTAGCCATTTGTGGCACTCTTCTTCATCTCCATGGATAGCTAAACAAGTAAGTGTTTGATTTCTAGTTTGGGATTGTAATCATTGTAATCAATTTGGATTAAGGGGAGATTTGCCCTAATTTGTGTATGAATTAGATTGTCTTCCTTATGCATGCTTTACTCTTCTTCATCTTCTTCCTTGTTCTTCATCTAAATAGCTTGGGTAACTGATTGGGGGTGACGCCCGAGTCCTTATGCATGCTTTACCGTTAGAGATTAGGACGTATAATTGCCTCAATCGCTAGGTAACACAAATCTGAATATGGGTATTTAGTTTGATCCCAAGTGACAGTTGGGGGTAGAAATTAGATAACCTTCATGTTAGATTTTGGGTAAAGAGGAAAAATCGATTCAGTCTCCGGGTTAATTCGTCGCAATGTTCCCGTCTCTGTCCGTTAATCATTTTAGGATTGATCACCTTATTTTGAGTAACTGTCAAGAACAATTAGACTTGCACTTTTCTAATTGTATCTTTGGGTCGTTTGAGTTAGAAATAACCAAACGAATTGCGTGCTTTAAGCGTTGTGTCTATGTATTTAGTTATCGATGATCCGAACACCAATTGTGATCAATCCCATTCTTTGAAGTCAAACATGCCATTTAAATTTCTTCCTTCAGAGTTTTTATGATTTTAATTTTCCGTTAGCTACAATAGTGTAGAGCTCCCTTTTAAAGTTCAATTTTCCATATTTTTACCGTTAGCAATTTAGAATTAATTAAGTTAGAATTAAGCTAATTCCCTGTGGTTCGACCCGGTTATCACTAACTATAAATTAGTCGGTATAATCGGCATATAAATATTATTTTGGCGGGCTTCGACAACCCGAAATTCGTGAACGTACAAAAGTTCACTACCAAGTCCCCCCCGGTTGTTCTTAATGATTTGAATGAAGAGAAAGAAGAGAAGATTGTGCAAGAGTGTGTTCCCAAAGCACCCTTCCCCAGTAGGCTTGCGAAGCCTACTCTGGTGAGCGACGATGAGAAGGTCCTGAGAACCTTCCAGAAGGTGATGGTGAACATACCACTTCTTCAGGCGGTGAGTCAAGTGCCCAAATATGCTAAATTCCTCAAGAACTGGTGTACAAAGAAGCGGAAGTCCAGAGGGACGGAGGAAAAGAAGAAGGAGAATGTCTGCGCAATCCTCCAAGGTACGTTGCCTACCAAGTGCAACGATCCAGGTACTTTTACTATCTCTTGCACTATAGGTAGTAAAGTAGTTAAAAATGCAATGCTCGATCTTGGTGCTTCTGTTAATGTCATGTCTTATGCTTTATTTCTGGATTTGAATCTTAATGAGTTGCATGAGACTGATGTGGTTATTCAGCTAGCTAATGGGTCTTGCATATGTCCTAGATGGAAGGTCGAGGATGTTTTGATTAGAGTAGGAGATATGATGTTTCCTGCAGATTTTCTTGTGCTTGATATGAATAGGAACTCTCTGAATGTATCGTCCTCCATGTTGTTAGGGCGTCCTTTTTTAAAGACTGCGAGGGTCAAAATTGATGTGTTTAAGGGCGTGATTTCTTTGGAGTTTGATGAAACTGTGCATGAGTTTTCCTTATTTGATAAGAAGTCTGTGGAGAATGTTGCTTGTATGGAGTCTGTCGAGAATGAGAGTTTGACCTCGAGCTTGAGGAATGACTCTCATGTCTCTGTTAAGAAATCTGATTTAAATTTGATTGAAGTGGATGCTGTTTTTTATACTAATGAATGTGATATTCACGTGCTAGAGGCACGAAGAGAAAAGAAAGTTTTGAATGATGTTTGCAGGACCGGCGTGGAGAAGGACATGTTTGGAACGTCCACCGCGCTATCGGACTATGGATGAGTTCGATTGGAGAATTCAGTCGAGCAAACGACTTTAAAAATTCTGTGCTTCTCGGAGGCACCCGAGTGTTCAACTGTCTTTTCTGTTTTTAGTTTTAGTTTAGGTAATTTGGCTAATTTAGCTTGCTATTTTTTCTTAGGTAATGAGGAGAGTTGAGGAAATTTTGGGCTCCAATGTGGAACGCGCCGCGTCCCTTCCCTCGCCGACTTCACAAAGAATCAGGGAAGCGTTATTTTTCTTTCCCTTTAACTTTTGTGTATCTGATTAAGGAGCATTGAGGACAATGCTCGCTTCTGAAGTTGGGTGTCGATGTTGTGGACAAGCATGTGTAGTTGGTTGAGCAGTGCTAATTTTGAATTTGAAGTGCTTGAGACTCTGTTTATATGCTTTCTAATTATGATGATCTAGGAAGTGTCATTTTGGAAATCTGAGCATTTGCATAATCTAGTTTTTGCATGAGGTTGTTTTGCATTTATTAGGTTCATGTCAAAAATTTTAATTTTTTTCTGTTGCTCCTTTTCATCTATCGAGCACTTAGCAACCTCATCTTAGACTCTGTAGGCTTAGTTCGACTGCATGTTGCATGATTCTTGTTGTCACCCCGAAAGGTACCCTTAGGTAGCTTGTTGCATGAGAGTTAGTGGTCAATTAATCGAGATAGCTTACGTTAAGCCTAAACTAAAAAAATAGAAAAGCATGTTAGATGGAAAAATTCCCTCGAGGCGGTCCTCCTTCTTATTAGCGCTTAAGAAGTGAGCGTTAGTCCTTAAAAATGTGAAGCTTTGGCAAAAGTTTGACATGTTAGGCAACTCGGGGTGGGAAAGAAAAAGAAAATAAAAAGTTGGGTTCAAAGAACCTTAACAAAGAGTACAAAGTACTCAAGAAAAGAAAATGAATGAGAAAAATGTTTAGGTCTCTTAGTTTATTACTCTCTCTCGTGTAAGTCAAGTTTAGACTGTTCTTAATCGCTAGAAGTAGGGGAAAACAGGATGATATGTTGCATGTGGTTTTTCCGGGCATACGTAGGTTTAGGATAGGTTGGCTAGCACACACACACGTTAGGGAGCGATAGTTAATTTTTTATATGTTCGTAATAAAATGCATGCGTTGATTGCTTTCGTTATTATGTTATGTTTGAATTTGTAAAATGCATCGAGGTTTGAATTAGTAGCATGTAAGCATGTCCTTAGAGTCAAATTCTTTATTTTTCTTGCTCGAGGACTAGCAAGATTTATGTTGGGGGTGTTTGATAACTCCATTTTGGAGCTAATTATCACTCCCTAATTCAAGCTAAATGCCGTATTTAATTAGTTAATATCTCTCATTTCTAGGAGAATTGCGGCGAAGAGCTCATGCGTCCATTGGACTCTTTACGTAGCTAAAAGCGGTGTTTTAATGCCCCGGGAGTGCATCGGGAAAAGGGCAAGCTTACCCAAGAAGAATCGGACCCAAATTGCTAAGGAGAGGCAATTTTCCAGCCCAAACCCGAGAGCAAGCGTCGAGGCTTGCTCAACGCTGCCTGGCGTCGAGACGCTGACGCGACGTCGAGACGCTCCGAGGGGCGCGAGCTGGAAATCATCGGGGCAGCGTCGAGACGCTCGCCCAGCGTCTCGACGCCATCGCGAGGCGCGCGCGGATTATTTAGGTCGCAGCGTCGCGACGCTGTTCCAGCGTCTCGACGCTCCGACGGATTTAAAATGGTTGAAGGACGATTTTTGCAGCCATCTTCTCCCATCTTCTTCTTCCTCTCGGGTTTTCTTCCATTTTCACTTTTGCTCTGCCATTTGTGGCCTATTTTTGGAGCTTTCTATTGTATGTAAGTTGGAGATTATGGCCAAGACATCCATGGGAGCGTTTGTGACGACTCTCTTCATGGTCGGCTAAGGTACTGTGTACGGTTCGGGATGATTTAGGGATTATTTGTTAGACTTCTTCATTTTGATAATCCATGCTATGAGTTCTGATTTGGCTTTAGTTTTGTATGCTGTTGCGTGCTCAATGTATAAATAAAAATGCGATGCGAGAGCACTCAGAACATGCAAGCATACATGGTCTTGTAGCAAGTAATAAGTATTTTTTCATTCGATTTCCCACAGAGATTTATTCTTAGTTACTAACGAAGTGAGATGCTAAATTAGAAAGGGTGGCTTAAATGGGGTGAATTGAAGATTAATGTGCCTAACTAATGAAGAATATAAGAGATATGCAAGCATAAACGAAAGCAAGTAAAGAGATGAACTTGAATGTAGAAGAAAAGAATTGCGGAGAAAGCAATTATCTAGCAATTAAATCGCAAAAGTGAAATACTGGAAAAATGGCTAAGGCAAAAACAGAACTATAGAATTGCGCAGACAACAATTATCTAGCAATTAAATTAGCAACGTTTTAAGGGTGAGATGGGGAAACAAGGTCAACTAACGACTCCTCTATAGGCTTTTTCATACGATTATTCAGCAGTAGCTCAGCTTATCATGCATCAATTTAACTCATTCTCATGCATCTCTCGATTACATGCATTAGATATTTTAGTTCACTCATATCCAAGTAAGACTTAAGCATCTATTTATATAAGCAAGTTAATGAATTGTGCTAGGAAAACGCCTATTCCTAGGTCGTTTTCTGGCTACCATGAAAGGCTAGCATGAATGGACGACTCTCAACTCTTACTCCTTCCGGAGGTTAGGAGTTCTTTAGACAAAATGGATGGCCGATCGAAATTGCCCGTGGGATGAAGTACACATACATTCAATGCATTCGAAGCTATTCTACAAGCTGAATTCACGTATTTATACCTATAGATTCATCATTAGCAGACCCTTGGGTGATTAGCTACTCATGGATGATGTGGAAGTGGAAATACTAGATTGTTTAAGCATGATTAACAGTACGTAAATGAAAGCATAGGAAAGACAGAAAGTGATAAGAAACTTGCGAAGTTGTAAATGATTCCTCTATTGAATTAAGATTCAAAGCTTAATGTGCAAAGACTGTAAAACAGTAAAGACTAAGCAAATGAAGATGAACAGAACAAATGACAGCAAACAGAAGTAAATAACAGCAAACAGTAGAGAAAATGGAAGACAGAAAGCAGTAGAAAGCGATGTAAATGTGTGCGTGAACTCCAAGCCGCAAGCGCCTCGGATGAAGGGGAAGGTTAGCGTTTTTTGGGGATGAATCCAATCAGAAGAGAAGAAGGATCTTCTCTTCTTCCTCTCGAATTATCGGTGCCAAAAGCTGATTCCTTCACTCCAACAAACAGGATAGAAAATGGAGAGAAACTGCGTTGAGATGGAGAGTTCTACGCTTCCAAGCTTGTTGTTCTCCTTCCCCCTTGACCTCCTTTTATAGCTCTTTGCAGGTACTCTTCAGTCAAGGAGAACCATCCATTCTGAACGACGACCCTCCACGTGGCAGCAGGGGAGAACTTGGGCGGCCGAAAGATCGCAACAAAATGGCGGACGGTTGGAACAACTTAGCATTCGCAGCTTAAACATTGCGGAGACAGCAATGTTTCAGCAATTTTCCTGCAATGCACAATTTCAACTCTTTTAACTTCGTTTTTGATTCTTTTTTGTTCCTTTTACAAACAAGTCCTAATTTAGCTTCATTCCTTGATTTCTCATATTTAAGCACGTATTAAACTAAATTCTAACAAAAACGCTTAAGAATTTACTCAATTCCATGGTAAATAAGTCCCTAATTTATGCACTTTTGGAGACGTAACACACCCCCAAACTTAAGTTATTGCTCGTCCTCGAGCAATATAAGGGCTTACGTGGGCTGCTGTTACGTGCTCAATGTGTTAAAATAGATAGGCAATAAGAGAGAGAGAGCACTCAGAACATGCAAGCATACATGATCTTATAGCAAGTAGTAAGTATTTTTTCATTCGTTTTCCCACAGAGATTTATTATAAGCTATTCATGAAGTGTAAAGTTAAGAAAGAATGGGTGGATTTGATGGGGTAAAATTGGTTTTAAATTGTCTATCTCCTACTGAATACGAAGAGGGTAGCAACATAAACAAGTGCAAGTCAAAGTTAAACTCAAATGAAAAGAAACGAGATTAATAAACGAAGACAAAAACAGCTAGACAGAATTGTAACTTTAGCAGAATTGCGGAAACAGCAATTCTACCGCAATTTTAATAACAGCGAAAGTGTGTAAAATGGAGAAACAAGGGCTACTAACGATTCCTCTATAGGCTTTTTCATACGGTTCCCAAGCATTGGATTAACTCACTATGCATCAAACTCACTCAATCTCATGTATCTTCCGATTCCATGCATTAGATTCTTTAGTTTACTCATATCCAAGTAAGGTCTTAAGCATCTTGTTAAAGCAGAAAGTTACGGTTTGTACTAGGAAAACGCCTATTCCTAGGTCGTTTTCTGGCTACCTTGAAAGGCTAGCATGAGTGTATGACTCTGAACTCTTACTCCTTCCAGAGGTTAGGAGTTCTTTGGACAAAATGGATGGCCAATCGAAAGTGCCCGTGGGATGAAGCTTACATACAATCAATGCTTCGAGAGCTATCCTACATGCTTGGTTCACGTTTTTTATCCTATAGTATTGTCATTAGCATGCCCCTATGTGACTTAGTTACTCATGGATATAGGCAGAAAAGGAATAAGGGTTAAAACAGACATGCTTAGAAAGAATTTAAAGACAAAACAGTGAGGAAAAACAGTAGATTGAAAAGGCAAGAACTGTGAAATGAAGAATTGTGATTTGATTACTTGTTTGATTGAAAGAACAAAAGAAAGCTTAAAGTGGATAACACAAAGACAGAATACCACGAAATGCAATAAACTAGCTACTAGAACAGAAACAACAACTAAACAATGCTGGAAAGTAGAAATGAAAGACAGAAAGCATGTAAATGAGCTTGGACGCCTCGTCGCAACCGCCTCGGCTCAAGGATGAAAAAGACCAGCTTTGCTTGGATGAATCCAATCGGGAGAGAAGATGAATCTCCTCTCCTTCCTATCAGATTATCGATTCCAACAGCTGAGCTTCGCAAACCAACAGACGGCAAAGAAAAACAGGAGAAAAGATGGAGCTGCGAGAAGACTTCTACGCTTTCGGATGATGATTGAACCCTCGACTTTTACCCCCTTTTATAGCAATCTGCAGGTACGTTTGGGCCAAGGAGAACCATCAATCTTCAACGTCGTACTTCAAAATGAATGGAGGAGAAAGAACGAATCCCTGAAATAACGGAAATTAACAGAAAAAGATCAGTCAACTTACGGTTTTCACTTGAAACATTGCGGTTTCTGCAATGTTTCCGCAATGCTGTCGCAATGTAGTTTTTTCATTCTTTTACTTCGGTTTTCAATCCTTTTCTTTCCTTTTGCACACAAGTCCTAATTTAGCTACCTTCTTTTAATTCTCACAAATAAGCATAGGTTTAAGCTAAATCCTATCAAAAACACCTAAGAGTGTGCTTCTTTCTAAGCTAAATAAGTCCTAAATAAGTCACTTTCGGAGACATAACACACCCCCAAACTTAAGGTTTTGCTTGTCCTCAAGCAAACTAAGGACTTGCCTAGGCTGCTGTTTCACCTTCTTTAACCACTTACTGACTCCCCTATATCCCTATCTATAGCAGTGCTGTCCTGTGACACACCTCTAAGTTTAAAACTATCCTCTTATCTAGCTTCTTCTGACTTCGCATGCCTAATACTCCTGCTGTTTTCATTAACTTCCTACAACTGATCTACTTGCTTTTGTCATATCATGCCACTATCCCTAAGGTTTCAAATTTTACCTAGCTTTACCCAGACTCAGTACATGCTTCTAGTTTTTACTTATGAGCTACCTAAGATTCCTTAGAGTCATGCCAGTCTTAGTATTAACAGTGACAGTAGTACTTTAAGAGAACAACCTAAACCCTGGCATCACTACATTGGACATACATTCATCTCCCTAAATAACCCTACAAGTTACAACTTTGTGCTCAGCTAATTGAGGATCAGAGTTCTTTTTAAATAGGACATCTAAGCCACAAAGTTGCAACTCCTAGGTATACATTCTACTTCCCTACTTTTTCCTTTTTTCTTTCTTAGGTGGAGCCTTTCCTTTGGTTGCCTTTTGATGCAATGCCACTTGTGGGTTACACACTTGACACTGATTACTCAGCAACTAAAAAGAGACACCCCTCTTTATTCTATTTTTCATATTTTTTTTTTAGCTCATCTTTTTTTGTAAAGGAGAAGAAGAATGCTTATGTTTTTAAGGGAGAGAGGAATGTTCCTAGGCCTAGGGTGGCCTCCCCCAAACTTAAACTACTCATTGTCCCCAATGAGTGACTGAGGTGGCACACCCCTAAACTGTCCTAGAAGCATCTAGTCTAAGGTAAAACAAAGAGAATCTAAAAGTCCTAGGCATAGGCAGAACATTCTAAAAGTAAATATCACAGCAGCAGAAATGTAAAAAAAAACAGATAGGTAAGGACTTAAAGCTATGCATGCTGAGCTTTTTAGAGGTTAATTTAAACTATCAAAGGGTGTCCTACGACACTCATCCACCATGCTTTGAGATACGCTATATAAGGTAGTCATGATAGCAGCAAAAGAAAGAATTTAAACAGAACCAGCCTAACTAAACAGACAGTCAAAAACATGCATTCAGTAATAAAAATTGCGGGTTCTGCAATTATTTCGCAATAAAGACTGGGCAGATATAACAGTGAATAAGGCCCCTACGCATGCTTTTTCCAGTCATTCAAGCTCTCTAAAAATGAAACTAAACTAATCTACCTAATCAGCTATCATCAAACTAGACTAAACAATTTAAAAACTTACAACTAAGCAACTAAAACAGATCAAAATATTAACTAAAGACAGCATAATTCACACGGTTCACAAAAAGTAGTTAAATTTTTTTTTTTAAGGGAACAGCAATACTCCCTTTAGTGCTATTCAATCTAGCACTCAGATGTCTTCATCCTCATCAGGCCTTCGTGGTCTTGGAGGCGCCCATGGAGTCAGCAAGTCCGTGGGGAATTCAGGGAAAAGGCAACCCAGCTGGTCAGCCACCTCCTTGTCTCTCGCCTGTGCATATGTGGCCATTTGAGCCATCCTCTTCTGTAAATCCATCAGGCACGCCATGGACAGTGACTGAGCAGCAGCCAATCTATCCAGCTCGAACTCCATGTTCCCCTTCCTTTTCAGCCTCAAGCCTGTAAGCAGCTCCAAGTGGCCTGTGTAAGCCATCTGCTGTTCCATCCGCTCAATGGGGACTCCTGCACGCAAGCATAGTTTAGTAATAGTATTAGGGAAGAACAATGGACCCTTACCCTTCTTGGCGCATTCAGCAATGGCAGCTGACATGACTTCACCCACGTTGATCGTGAGACCTCGCATGATTGCATAGACCAACAGTGATCTGCTCTGGTTGATTGTGGTCTCATGTGTCACGGGGGATGTTACGTGCTCAATGTGTTAAAATGAATAAGTAATAAGGTAGAGAGAGCACTCAGAACATGCAAGCATACATGGTCTTATAGCAAGTAGTAAGTATATTTCATTCGTTTTCCCACAGAGACTTATTATAAGCTATTCATGAAGTGTAACGTTAAGAAAGAAGGGGTGGATTTGATGGGGTAGTATTGGTTTTTAATTGTCTATTTCCTACTGAATACGGAGAGGGTAGCAACATAAACAAGTGCAAGTTAAAGCTAAACTCAAATGAGAAGAGACGAGATTAATAAATGAAAACAAAAACAGCTAGACAAAATCGTAACTTAGCAGAATTGCGGAAACAGCAATTTTACCGCAATTGTAATAACAGCGAAAGTGTGTAAAATGATGAATTAAGGGCTACTAACGACTATCCTATAGGCTTTTTCTCACGATTCTCAAGCATTGGATCAACTCTCTATGCATCAAACTATCTCATTCTCATGTATCTTCCGATTTCATGCATTAGATTCTTTAGTTTACTCATGTCCAAGTAAGGTCTTAAGCATCTTGTTAAGGCAGAAAAATATGGTTTGTACTAGGGAAACGCCTATTCCTAGGTCGTTTCCTGGTTACCTTGAAAGGCTAGCATGATAGTATGACTCTGAACTCTTACTCCTTCCAGAGGTTAGGAGTTCTTTGGACAAAATGGATGGCCAATCGAAATTGCCCGTGGGATGAAGCTTACATACAATCAATGCTTCGAGAGCTATCCTACATGCTTGGTTCACGTTTTTTAGCCTAAAGTGTTGTCATTAGCATGCCCCTAAGTGATTTAGCTACTCATGGATGTAGATAGAACAGAAGTAAGAGAAGAAGTAGACATGCTTAGAAGGAATTTAAAGACAAAACAGTAAGGGAAAGCAGTAGAATGTAAAGGCAAGAAACTGTGGACTGAAGAATTGAGATTTGATTACTTGATTGTTTGATTGACAAAGAAAAGCTTTAAAGCAAATAACAGGAAGACAGACCACAACGAAATAGTATAATCTAGCTACTAGAAAAGAAACAGCGACAAGACAAAGCTGGAAAATGGGAATGAAGAGCAGAAAGCAGTAAAACAGCTCGAATGTCTCGTTGCAGCCGCCTCGAATGAAGGATGAGAAAGGTCAGCCTTGCTTGGATGAATCCAATCAGGAGAGAAGAAGAATCTCCTCTCCTTCCTATCAGATTATCGATTCCAACAGCTGAGCTTCGCAAACCAGCAGACGGCAAAGGAAAACAGGAGAAAAGTTGGACTGCGAGAAGACTTCTACGCTTTCGGATGATGTTTGAACCCTCGACTTTGACCCCTATTTATAGTAATCTGCAGGTGCATTTGGGCCAAGGAGAACCATCAATCTTCAACGTCGTACTTCAGAATGGATGGAGGAGAAAGAACGAATCCCTGAAATCACGGAAATTAACAGAAAAAGATCAGTCAACTTACGGTTTTCACTTGAAACATTGCGGTGTCCGCAATGTTTCCGCAATGCTATCG
Source organism: Herpetospermum pedunculosum (assembly GCA_028017165.1). Lineage (NCBI taxonomy): Eukaryota > Viridiplantae > Streptophyta > Magnoliopsida > Cucurbitales > Cucurbitaceae > Herpetospermum > Herpetospermum pedunculosum. Next base: position 18,793,912 of record CM051527.1, on the reverse strand, counting down.
CAATGCTTGTTTTTCATTCTTTTCCTTCGGTTTTCAACCCTTTTCTTTCCTATTGTACTTAAGTCCTAATTTAGCTACCTTCTTCTAATTCTCATATTTAAGCATAGGTTTAGGCTAAATGCTATCAAAAACACCTAAGAGTGAACATCTTTCTAAGATAATTAGGTCCTAAAAAGGTCACTTTTGGAGACGTAACACACCCCCAAACTTAAGGTTTTGCTTGTCCTCGAGCAATCTAAGGACTTTCCTAGGCTGCTGTTTCTTCTTCTTCAACCACTTACTAACTCCCCTATATTCTCATCTATAGCAATGCTGTCCTGTGACACACTTCTAAGCTTAAAACTTCCCTCTCATCTAGCTTCTTCTGATTTCGCATGCCTAAAACTCCTACTGCTTTTATTGACTCCCTACAACCGATCTACCTGCTTTTATAATATCATGCCACTATCCCTAAGGTTTCAAATTCTACCTAGCTTTACCCCAGACTCAGTACATGCTTCTAGTTTATATTTATGAGCTACCTAGGATTCCTTAGAGTCATGCCAGTCTTAGTATTAATGGTAACAGTAGTACTTTTAGAGAACAAACTAAACCCTGGCATCACTACATTGGATATACACTCATCTCCCTAAACAACCCTACAAGCTACAACTTTGTGCTTAGCTAATTGAGGATTAGAGTTCTTTTTAAATAGGACATCTAAGCCACAAAGTTGCAATTCCTAGGTATACATTCTTCTTCCCTACTCTTTTCCTTTTTCCTTTCTTAGGTGGAGTCTTTCCTTTGGTTGCCTTTTGATGCAATGCCACTTGTGGGTTACACACTTGGCACTGATTACTCAGCAACCTAAGAGAGACTCCCCTCTTTATTCTATTTTTTTTCAGTTCATTATTTTTGTCAAGGAGAAGAAGAATGCTTATGTTTTGAGGGAGAGAGGAATGTTCCTAGGCCTAGGGTGGCCTCCCCCAAACTTCAACTATTCATTGTCCCCAATGAGTGTCTGAGGTGACACACCCCCAAACTTGTCCTAGAAGCATATAGTCTAAGGTGAAACAAAGAGAATCTAAAAGCCCTAGGCATAGACAGAACATTCTAAAAGAAAATATCACAGCAGCAGAAAACTTGAAAAACAGAGAGGCAAGGACTTACAGCTATGCATGCTGAGCTATTTAGAGGTTAATTTAAACTATCAAAGGGTGTCCTATGACACTCATCCAGCATGCATTTAGATAAGCTATATAAGGTAGTCATGATAGCAGCAAAAGATAGAATTTAAACAGATCACAGCCTAGCTAAGCAGACAGTCCAAAACATGCTTTCAGTAATAAAAATTGCGGGTACCGCAATTATTTCGCAATCAAGTCAGGGCAGATATATCAATTACTAAGGCCCCTAAGCATGCTTTATCCAGTCGTTCAAGCTCAACAAAAAGAAAACTAAACTATCCTACCTAATCAGCTAACAGCAGGCTATACTAAGCAATTTAAAAACATAAAACTAAGCAACTAAAACAGATCAAAATTTGTACTAAAAACAGCATAATTCACATGGTCTATCAGAAAGCAGATTTTGTTTTTTTTTTTTTTTTTTTTTATTCTAAGGGAACAGCAATACTCCCTTGAGTGCAATTCAAACCAGCACTCAGATGTCTTCATCCTCATCAGGTTGTCGTGGTTGTGGAGGCACCCATGGAGTCAGGAGATTTGTGGGGAAGTCAGGGAAGATGCACCCAAGTTGGTCTGCAACCTCCTTGTCTCGTGCCTGCGCGTAAGTGGCCCATTGAGCCATCCTCTTCTGCATATCCATCAGGCAAGCCATGGACAGTGACTGATCAGCAGCCAACCTATCCAGTTCGAACTCCATATTCCCCTTCCTCTTCAGCCTTAAGCCAGCAGGCAGCTCCAAGTGGCCCGTGTAAGCCATTTGCTGCTCCATTCGCTCGATGGGAACTCCTGCAAGCAAACAGAGTTTAGTTATGGTATTAGGGAAAAACAATGGTCCCTTACCCTTCTTGGCGCACTCAGCAATGGCCGCAGCAATGACTTCTCCCACGTTGACCGTGAGACCTCGCATGATGGCATAGACCAGGAGCGATCTGCTCTGGTTAATGGTGGTCTCATGAGTCACGGGGGACAGCTTCCTCCTTACAAAAGCAAACCATACAGCCGCCTTAGCTGTGAGGTTGGCACTCATGAGAGTGTGCCTCCCATTGCGTGACACGGTCCAGGAAGCTTCAGGCTGGCCAATGGTTCGAATGGCCTCTTCCAGGACTGCCTCAGTAGGCTCATCAACAATTCGTTCATAATCTGTATGGTTTTGGCCCTTGAGACCATAGGCTTCGTTGATGGCCTTAGCTGAGAAGTCCACTTCTACCCCTCTGACCACAGACAAGCCATCCTCAGGGCTAAGCACATTGGCGTAGAAATCATAAACCATGCTCGTATAGGCTGGATTGGGTGGTCTGCAAAACTCCTCCCATCCGTGGTTTGTAATCCCTGCGCGCAAGAACTGCGGCAGGTCAGCAGGTCTGTCGAGGAAGCCCTTCTCGTGCAGCAACTCCCTCTTCCTTAGCTCAATTCCTCTGGATTCAGCGTCAGAGAACACATACCTCACTGATTGAGGCTCATCTTCAGGGAAAAGCTTGGCCTTCCCTTTGTCTGTGGGTTTGGCTGACTCCGCAGCCTCAACCTTGAGTTTCTTGAGCGATGGCTCTGTGCTTTCCTTCTCTGATGAAGGCGCCCGCTTGGCCTTCTTCTTTCTCAGCTTCTTGGACCGCTTGGCCTTGAGAATCTTGGCCTTCTTCTTCTTCTTGAGCTTAGCCTTGATGGTGATCTGCTGGAGGCAAGCCCTCAGTGTTTCTTCCATCGAATCATCCTTCTGCGCAGGACTCTCAAGATTGGCTTCCCTCAACGGAGAGAAAACCTCGTCTTCCTCACCTTCCCCACTGCCCTGCGTTGATTCTTGGTACTCCCCATATGGGAATTCAGGGTCAGGCCGTGGGGAAGCGTGCGACGGCGTGGTTCCTTGCTCTGCTGTAGGTGTCTGTGCAGAACTTTGTGGTGAAGAAGGCTGCTCAAGGCTCTGCGCTGGCGGCGATGAGGAGGGCTCAGGGCTCTGCGCTGGTGGGGTTGGTGAGAGGCTGCGTTCGGCTGACTCGTGGGATGGCTGGCTTTGTTCTTGACTCTCCACAGAGGGAGTCTTGTTCTTGATTTCTTCTTCGGCCACAGCCATGCGCCACTTTCGTTTCTTGGGTGTGCCCGCTGGTTCAGAGGGTCCAGCAGGTATTTCCGTAACAACCCTCCACTTCTTCTTGCGAATCGGCAGCTTATCCAGTCGTTCCGTTCGCGCAGCCTCAGCATCAGCCAAGGCAAGCAATGCATCTCTCGCAGCCGTTTCAGCTTCATCGGCCCTTTTCTTGGCCGCAGATCTTTCAGCCCTTGTGAGTACCATTTTTGAATCGTGGAGGTTTGGAGAGAAGAATCACAGATGAAGAGAATCGAAGCTTTCTTGGAGTTCAGAGAATGGGAGAATCATACAGATCAACGCGCCTTCTAACGGATATAAAGACAACGGATAAATCCCAACGGCTATATTTTTGCGGATCCTGCAAATCCAGCGCAATTTTAGGGGCGTTTGGAGATTTTTTTCATCTAAATGTCATTCTTTGCTCATCCGTATCTTTTATTTGGCCCAATATTTTCTTGATTTTTAAAGCTGGATTTACTCTCCTTGATTCCCTCTATTGATTCCCTACAAAAAGAAATAAAATCAACATCAAATACGTAATTAAAATCACACAACAAAACACACAAACGATAACCGGAAAATCGCAAAAAATAAACTAAGGCATGAGCCTCATATTGACGAGCACAGTAATCACTCGTCCTCTCTCGTTCTTAATTTCACGCTTCAGTCAAGAGGAAGGCCGAGAGAGTCTTCACATCTCCTTCCTCATAGTAGTGCTTCAACCTTGCACCATTAACCATGAATGGTTGACCTTGCTGCAAGTTCTTTATCTCGATGGCACCATGAACAAACACATTAGTAATCATGAAAGGACCTGACCATCTGGACTTTAGTTTGCCTGGAAATAACCTCAATCTTGAGTTAAATAATAAAACAAGTTGGCCTTTCTTAAAGTCCTTGACCCTAAGTCTACCATCGTGCCAAATCTTGGTCTTTTCCTTATACATTTTGGCATTTTCATAAGACATATGTCTAAGCTCATCAAGCTCATGTAGTTGCAAGGACCGCAACGTTCCCGCATCGGTCACTCAATAATTCAACTCTTTTAGTGCCCAAAATGCCTTAATTTCTAACTCAAATGGAAGATGACAAGCTTTACCATACACAAGTCTGTAAGGAGACATACCTAGGGGTGTCTTATATGCAGTCCTATATGCCCAAAGTGCATCCTCAAGCTTAAAGGACCAGTCTTTCCTATTAGGTTTAACCACTTTTTCTAGGATGTTCTTAATCTCCCTATTTGAAATTTCAGCCTGACCATTCGAGTGTGGGTGATAGGGAGTGGCCACTCTATGTCTAATGTTATATTTAGCCAGCACTCTCTCCATAGCCTTATTAATAAAATGTGTCCCCTCATCACTAATGATGGCACGTGGTGTTCCAAACCTAGTAAAAATGTGCCTATGTAAGAATTTTATGACTGTGTTGGCATCATTATTGGGACATGCTATGGCCTCTACCCACTTGGATACATAGTCTACTGCCACTAATATGTAAAGGTTACCTGAAGATGGGGGAAATGGTCCCATGAAATCAATGCCCCACACATCAAAGAGCTCCAACTCTAAGATGTAGGTGAGAGGCATTTCATCCTTGCGACTGAGGTTACCTGTCCTTTGGCATTCATCACAGCTGTGGGCATAGTTGTGGGCATCCTTGAAGATGGTTGGCCAATAGTAGCCACTCTGAAATACCTTTGCAACTGTTCTTTGGCCACCAAAGTGTCCACCATAAGGAGCTGTGTGGCAGTGCTGCAGCACAGACTTCGCCTCAGCAGCTGAAACACACTTCCTTAGTAAGCCGTCAGCACATGTCTTGTAAAGTGTGGGGTCATCCCAGATGAATTTCCTTGCTTCATGAAGGAACCTCTTCTTCTCTTGTCCTCCCTTGAAAACTGGTAATACCTGTGATGCAAGGAAGTTAGCAATGTCAGCAAACCAAGGTTCCTCATCGTTATCACGATGAGTCAATACAAAGACATGTTCATCAATAAAAGCATCAGAAATTGCGGCCTCCGCAATTTTTTCGCAATTGTGCTGCAATCGAGACAGGTGATCCGCAACCACATTTTCACATCCTTTCTTGTCTCGAATGTCCAAATCAAATTCCTGCAGCAATAACACCCACCTAATCAACCTAGGCTTAGCATCAGCCTTCCTCATGAGGTACTTTAAGGCAGAATGGTCAGTGTACACAATTGTCCTAGTGCCTACAATATAGTTTCTAAATTTCTCACAAGCAAATACTACAACAAGCATCTCTTTCTCAGTAGTTGTATAATTACATTGAGCCTCATTCAGGGTTTTACTAGCATAGTATACAGGGTGTGTTAGCTTGTCAATCTTCTGTCCTAACATAACCCCTACAGCATAGTCACTAGCATCGCATAACATCTCAAATGGGAGATCCCAATCTGGCCCTACTATAACAGGTGTTGTGACTAGTGCTTTCTTAAGGGTTTGCCAAGCTACTAAACATTCCTTAGAGAAGATGAATGGCCTATTTATCTCTAGAAGCTCACACAGAGGTTTGGCTATCTTAGAAAAGTCCTTAATGAACCTTCTGTAGAAGCCAGCATGCCCTAAGAAACTTCTAATGGCCTTGACATTCTGAGGCTCTACCAACTTCTCTATGATCTCAATTTTGGCCCTATCGACCTCAACACCTGCCCTTGACACTCTATGACCTAAGACAATCCCCTCATCTACCATGAAGTGACACTTCTCCCAATTAAGGACTAAGTTAGTCTCCTCACATCTAGCCAGGACTTGTCCTAAATTCTCTAGACAGTTGGTAAAGGAATCCCCAAAAACTGAGAAATCATCCATTAATACCTCTATCATGGACTCATCCAAGGCAGAAAAGATTGCCAGCATGCACCTTTGGAATGTTGGCGGTGCATTGCATAAGCCAAAAGGCATTCTGCGAAAGGCAAATGTTCCAAAAGGGCAAGTGAAGGTAGTCTTTTCTTGGTCTTTGGGGTCTATAGTGATCTGGTTATACCCTGAATAATCGTCTAAGAAACAGTAATAGGCTCTACCAGCTATTCTGTCTAACATTTGGTCAATGAATGGTAGAGGGAAGTGGTCTTTTTTAGTTTCTTTATTTAGCTTCCTATAATCCATGCAAACTCTCCATCCTGTGACAGTCCTAGTTGGAATCAGTTCATTGTTCTCATTGACTACCACAGTCATCCCACCCTTCTTAGGTACACATTGTATAGGGCTCACCCACTGACTACTAGCTATGGGGAAGATCACACCAGCATCTAACCATTTTATTATTTCTTTTTTAACTACCTCTTTCATAGAGGGATTCAGCCTACGTTGATGATCTACTCTAGGTGTGTGCTCTTCCTCTAGTATAATCTTATGCATGCAATAAGAAGGGCTAATGCCTCTAATATCAGCAATAGTCCATGCAATAGCCTTCCTATGTTGCTTAAGTAGTAATATTAATTCAACCTCATGCTGTTCACTTAGCTTAGAAGAAATAATTACAGGCAAAGTCTCATTATTCCCTAAATATGCATACTTGAGGTGAGTGGGGAGAGGTTTTAATTCTAATACAGTTGGATGCTCAATGGATGGCTTTAAAGGATTCAAGGCTCTATCAGTTAAGTCAATATTCATACAAACATGCTGAGGGTTATTTACAGATATGTCCATTATCTCAGCTATGTTTAAGTCAGTTAATTCTAATCCTACATATTCATTAGCATGCTTGGTTAGTAATACATGCTCCAATTGTTCTTCCATCAAAGAATCTACAACGTCCATGCTAGCACAGGATTCAAGGTCAGAGGGGTACCTTAAAGCTTTATACACACTAAATTTCACCTCTTCATCATGAACCCTCATAGTGAGCTCACCTTTTTGGACGTCTATCAGTGCCCTACCTGTGGCTAGAAATGGTCTGCCTAACAGGATGGGGACCTCCTTGTCTGCTTCATAATCCAGGATAATGAAATCTGCAAGGAAAATAAATTTGTCAACTTTCACTAGAATATCCTCAATCTTACCTTCAGGGTATGCAATGGATCTGTCTGCTAGTTGTAAAGTGATAGTGGTTGGACGTGCTTCTCCTATTCCCAACTGGCGGAATAGTGATAGGGGCATGAGGTTTATGCTGGCGCCCAGGTCACAAAGCGCTCTGCCCACGTGCTTGCCTCCAAGTTCTACAGGTAAGGTGAAGGAACCAGGATCCTTCTCCTTCTTGGGCAGCTTGTTCTGGAGGATGGCACTGCACTCCTCAGTGAGATTTACTATTTCAAACTCACCAATTATTTTTTTGTTAGTAATAATATCTTTCAAAAACTTTACATAGGAAGGCATAGACTGTAAAACTTCTACAAAAGGAATGTTGACATGCACTTGCTTAAGAATTTCTAAGAATTTATTAAAATGCACTTCCTGTTCCTGCTTCTTCTTAAGCCGTCGAGGATATGGAGGTGGTGGCACATATGCAGGCACTTCAGGTCGCCTTAGGATAGGTGGAGGTCTTGGAATTTCTTCTATCTCCTCAATAATTGGCTCTAGCCTGGCTCCTGATGTGCTAGTTGGTGGTGGACCTTGGTTTGGCAGAGACTCTAGTGGAGCACTAGACTCAGTGTTCTCTACTCTCTTTGGTGTGTCTTTGGTGTTGCTTACCAATGGTCTACCACTTCTAAGTTCAATTGCTTGAACTTGTTCTTTACCATCTCTCCTTGGCACTTCAGTGTCAGCAGGGAGTCTACCTTGGGGCCTACTCTTGAGTTCATTGGCTAACTGGCCTATTTGGTTCTCTAGGCTCCTAAGGGTGGCTTGCTGACTTTGCAAAGTAGCGTCATTTTTGGCTATGTATTCCTTGAGTAGGTTTTCTACATAAGATCCTACAGGTTGGCTGTAAGGTTTTTGATACATTGATTGGTTATGTTGAGGAGTGAAACCAGGTGTTCCACTCGGTCTAGGTTGGTTAGGATTTTGGTTAGTATTCTGTTGGCCACCCCATGACAGGTTTGGGTGGTTCCTCCAACCAGGGTTGTAAGTATTGGAATAGGGGTTGTTCCTAGGCTGCTGCTGACTTCCAATATAGCAGACTGAGGCTGGATTCCCAGGGCAGTATTCATACAGGTGCCCTTCCCCACAGAATCCACATACAAGTGTCTCACCTTGACTTGGTTGGGTGCCCATTGACATGGCTGTGGCGGTGTTGACACTTGTTTGGAGATTGGCTTGAGCCATTTGCTTAACTAGGTTGGTCAGGGCATTTATTTGGCTGCTCATTGCACTTAGAGCATCCTTGTCTTGAGCTCTAGTTGGCTCAACTGGATCATCTGACCACCTACAGTGAGATGCTGAGATCTTCTCCAAGATCTCATAGGCCTCGTTGTAACTCTTGGACAACATGGAACCTCCAGCAGATGAGTTTAAGACTTGTCTAGTGTTGGGGTTGCATCCTTTGAAAAAGACCTCTATTTGGATACACCATGGGATGCCATGGTGTGGACATTTAAGAAGAAGATCTTTAAACCTTGTCCAAGCTTCGTGAAGAGACTCAGTGTCAGCTTGTTTGAACTTGATTATGTCATCACGAAAGGTAGAATTCCTATCAGGTGGGAAGTATTTGACTAGGAATTTTTCTGCTAAGTCTGTCCAGTTGCGAACAGATCCAGAGGGTAATGAGTTCAACCATGTTTTGGCTTTGTCCCTCAAAGAGTAAGGGAAAAGGTATAGCCTCAAGGCTTCTTGGGAAACTCCAGGGATGAGGAATGTGTCACTGACTCCTAAGAAGTTCCTAAGATGGTTGTGGGGGTCCTCATTTTCCACTCCAAAGAATTGTCCCACAGTGGACAACATTTGGAACATCACTGGCTTTAACTCGAATGAGTGGGCAGTGATTTCAGGACGGATTATGCTGGGGTTCAGCTCCCCAGGCATAGGTACTAGGTAAGAGAGTATGGCGCTGTCCTTATCATTCGCTATTTCGATGGGGTTGCGAGTGACAGGCACAGGATTTGGAACTATTCCATCCATTTCTTCTTGAGATAATTGCGGAGGAATTGCGGTTCCCGCAATTACTTGAGGTATAGAGGGTTGGTTAAAGAGACGTTTCTTGGCTCTATTTCTGGCCCTAAGTAATCTCTCAGGCTCAGGATTGAACTCTAGATCACTACTTGAAGGTTCACTCATAAACTAACCCAATGGTACCTGCAAAAGAAATGAAACAGATCAGCTTCAATAGGCAATAAACTTGGTGTTTCAAACTTAACAAACTTCGTTTTCACTTAAATAAGTCCCCGGCAGCGGCGCCAAAAGCTTGTTACGTGCTCAATGTGTTAAAATGAATAAGTAATAAGGTAGAGAGAGCACTCAGAACATGCAAGCATACATGGTCTTATAGCAAGTAGTAAGTATATTTCATTCGTTTTCCCACAGAGACTTATTATAAGCTATTCATGAAGTGTAACGTTAAGAAAGAAGGGGTGGATTTGATGGGGTAGTATTGGTTTTTAATTGTCTATTTCCTACTGAATACGGAGAGGGTAGCAACATAAACAAGTGCAAGTTAAAGCTAAACTCAAATGAGAAGAGACGAGATTAATAAATGAAAACAAAAACAGCTAGACAGAATCGTAACTTAGCAGAATTGCGGAAACATCAATTTTACCGCAATTGTAATAACAGCGAAAGTGTGTAAAATGATGAATTAAGGGCTACTAACGACTATCCTATAGGCTTTTTCTCACGATTCTCAAGCATTGGATCAACTCTCTATGCATCAAACTATCTCATTCTCATGTATCTTCCGATTTCATGCATTAGATTCTTTAGTTTACTCATGTCCAAGTAAGGTCTTAAGCATCTTGTTAAGGCAGAAAAATATGGTTTGTACTAGGGAAACGCCTATTCCTAGGTCGTTTCCTGGTTACCTTGAAAGGCTAGCATGATAGTATGACTCTGAACTCTTACTCCTTCCAGAGGTTAGGAGTTCTTTGGACAAAATGGATGGCCAATCGAAATTGCCCGTGGGATGAAGCTTACATACAATCAATGCTTCGAGAGCTATCCTACATGCTTGGTTCACGTTTTTTAGCCTAAAGTGTTGTCATTAGCATGCCCCTAAGTGATTTAGCTACTCATGGATGTAGATAGAACAGAAGTAAGAGAAGAAGTAGACATGCTTAGAAGGAATTTAAAGACAAAACAGTAAGGGAAAGCAGTAGAATGTAAAGGCAAGAAATTGTGGACTGAAGAATTGAGATTTGATTACTTGATTGTTTGATTGACAAAGAAAAGCTTTAAAGCAAATAACAGGAAGACAGACCACAACGAAATAGTATAATCTAGCTACTAGAAAAGAAACAGCGACAAGACAAAGCTGGAAAATGGAAATGAAGAGCAGAAAGCAGTAAAACAGCTCGAATGTCTCGTTGCAGCCGCCTCGAATGAAGGATGAGAAAGGTCAGCCTTGCTTGGATGAATCCAATCAGGAGAGAAGAAGAATCTCCTCTCCATCCTATCAGATTATCGATTCCAACAGCTGAGCTTCGCAAACCAGCAGACGGCAAAGGAAAACAGGAGAAAAGTTGGACTGCGAGAAGACTTCTACGCTTTCGGATGATGTTTGAACCCTCGACTTTGACCCCTATTTATAGTAATCTGCAGGTGCATTTGGGCCAAGGAGAACCATCAATCTTCAACGTCGTACTTCAGAATGGATGGAGGAGAAAGAACGAATCCCTGAAATCACGGAAATTAACAGAAAAAGATCAGTCAACTTACAGTTTTCACTTGAAACATTGCGGTGTCCGCAATGTTTCCGCAATGCTATCGCAATGCTTGTTTTTCATTCTTTTCCTTCGGTTTTCAACCATTTTCTTTCCTATTGTACTTAAGTCCTAATTTAGCTAGCTTCTTCTAATTCTCATATTTAAGAATAGGTTTAGGCTAAATGCTATCAAAAACACCTAAGAGTGAACATCTTTCTAAGATAATTAGGTCCTAAAAAGGTCACTTTTGGAGACGTAACAGGGGACAGCTTCCTTCTCACAAGGGAAAACCAGACAGCCGCCTTAGCTGTGAGGTTGGCACTCATGAGAGTGTGCCTCCCATTGCGCGACACGGTCCATGATGCTTCAGGCTGGCCAATGATCCGGATGGCCTCTTCCAGGACAGCTTCTGTAGACTCGTCAACGATCCTTGAATAATCAGTATGTTTTTGGCCCTTGAGGCCATAGGCTTCGTTGATTGCCTTTGCTGAGAAGTCCACTTCAACCCCTCTGACCACAACTCCTCCCAGCCGTGATTCGTAATGCCTGCGCGCAAGAATTGCGGCAGGTCAGCAGGTCTGTCGAGGAAGCCCTTCTCGTGCAGCAGCTCCCTTTTCCTCAGCTCAAGGCCTCTAGACTCAGCGTCAGAAGACACGTACCTCACTGACTGAGGCTCATCTTCAGGGTACTGCTTAGCCTTCCCCTTGTCTTTCAGTCTGGCTGACTCAGCAGCCTCAATCTTGAGCTTCTTTGGGGAAGGCTCGTCACTCCCCTTCTTGGATGAAGGCACAGCCCTGGACTTCTTCTTCTTCTTGGACTTCTTTTTTGTTCTTGGCCGTTTGGCCTTGACAACCTTGGCTTGCTTCTTCCTCAACCGTGCCCTTGTTGACATCTGCTGGAGGCAATCCCCCAGTGTCTCGTCCATCGAGTCATCCTGCTGTACAGGGCTCTCAGGGCTGGATTCCCTAAAAAGAGAGAAGACCTCGTCTTCCTCAGCTTCCCCACTGCCCTGCGTCGATTCTTGGTACTCCCCATATGGGAATTCAGGGTCAGGCCGTGGAGAAGTGTGCGAAGGAGTGGTGCTTTGTGCTGCTGTAGGGGTCTGTGCAGAGCTCTGCGGTGATGAAGGCAGCTCAGGGCTCTGCGCTGGTGGCGATGAAGAGAGCTCAGGGCTTCGAACCGGTGGGGATGGTGAAGGACTGTGGTCGGCTGTCTCGTGGGATGGCTGGCCGAGTTCTTGACTCTCCACAGAGGGAGTCTTTTTCTTGATTTCTTCTTCGGCCATGGCCATACTCCATCTGCGCTTCTTGGGTGTGCCTGTTGGTTCAGAGGGTCCAGCAGGTATCTCCGTAACTACCTTCCACTTCTTCTTGCGGACAGGTAGTTTGGGCAGGCGTTCAGTGCGCGCAGCCTCAGCATCAGCCAAGGCAAGCAGTGCTTCCCTCGCAGCAGATTCAGCGTCATCAGCCCTTTTCTTGGACGCAGATCGTTCGGCTCTTGTTAGTACCATTGTTGAATTGTGGAGTTTTGGAGAGAGGAATCACAGATGAAGAGAAACGCAGCTTTCTTGGAGTTCAGATAATGGGAGAATCGTACGGATCAACGCGCCTTCTAACAGATATAAAGAAAACACAAAAAATCCCAACGGCTATATTTTTGCGGATTCTGCAAATCCAGCGCAATTTTAGTGACCGTTGGAGATTTCCTGCATTTAAATGTCAATCTTTGCTCAACCGTATCTTTGATTTGGCCCAATATCTTCTTGATTTTGTTAGCTGAATTTAATCTCCTTGACTCCCTCTATTGATTCCCTACAAAAAGAAATAAAATCAACATCAAATTCATAATTAAAATCATACAAACATATACACAAATGATAACCGGAAAAAAGGAAAAAATAAACTAAGGCATGAGCCCCGTCTGGACGAGCACAGCAATCACTCGTCCTCTCTCGTTCTTAATTTCACGCTTCAGTCAAGAGGAAGGCCGAGAGAGTCTTCACATCTCCTTCCTCATAGTAGTGCTTCAACCTTGCACCATTAACCATGAAAGGTTGCCCGTGCTGCAGGTTCTTAATCTCTATGGCACCATGAACAAACACATTAGTTATTATAAAAGGACCTGACCATCTGGACTTTAGTTTGCCCGGAAATAATCTCAATCGTGAGTTAAATAACAAAACAAGTTGGCCTTTCTTAAAGTCCTTAATCCTAAGTCTACTGTCGTGCCAAATCTTGGTCTTTTCCTTATACATTTTTGCATTTTCATAAGACATATGTCTAAGCTCATCAAGCTCATGTAATTGCAAAGACCGCAACGTTCCCGCATCGGTCACGCAATAATTCAACTCTTTTAGTGCCCAAAATGCCTTAATTTCCAACTCGAATGGAAGATGACAAGCTTTACCATACACAAGTCTGTAAGGAGACATACCTAGGGGTGTCTTATATGCAGTCCTATATGCCCAAAGTGCATCCTCAAGTTTAAATGACCAGTCTTTTCTATTGGGTTTGACCACCTTTTCTAGTATGTTCTTAATCTCCCTATTGGAAATTTCAGCCTGTCCATTCGAGTGTGGGTGATAGGGGGTGGCTACTCTATGTCTAATGTTATACTTAGCCAACACTCTCTCCATAGCCTTATTAATGAAATGTGTCCCTTCATCACTAATGATAGCACGAGGTGTTCCAAACCTAGTAAAAATGTGCCTATGCAAGAATTTTATGACTGTTTTGGCATCATTATTGTGACATGCTATGGCCTCTACCCACTTGGATACATAGTCTACTGCCACTAATATGTAAAGGTTACCTGATGATGGGGGAAATGGTCCCATGAAGTCAATGCCCCACACATCAAAGAGCTCCAACTCTAAGATGTAAGTGAGAGGCATTTCATCCTTGCGACTAAGGTTACCTGTTCTTTGGCATTCATCACAGCTGTGGGCATAGTTGTGGGCATCTTTGAAGATTGTTGGCCAATAGTAGCCACTCTAAAATACCTTTGCAGCTGTTCTTTGGCCACCAAAGTGTCCACCATAAGGAGCTGTGTGGCAGTGCTGCAGCACCGACTTCGCCTCAGCAGCTGAAACACACTTCCTTAGCAAGCCGTCAGCATATGTTTTGTAAAGTGTGGGGTCATCCCATATGAATTTCCTTGCTTCATGAAGGAACCTCTTCTTCTCTTGTCCTCCCTTGAAAGTTGGTAGTACCTGCGATGCAAGGAAGTTAGCAATGTCAGCAAACCGAGGTTCCTCATCGTTATCCCGATGAGTTAATACAAAGACATGTTCATCAATGAAAGCATCAGAAATTGCGGGTTCCGCAATTTTTTCGCAATTATGCTGCAATCTAGACAGATGATCCGCAACCACATTTTCACTTCCTTTCTTATCTCTAATGTCTAGATCAAACTCTTGCAGCAGCAGTACCCACCTAATCAACCTAGGCTTAGCATCAGCCTTCCTCATAAGGTACTTTAAAGCAGAATGGTCAGTGTACACAATCGTTCTGGTGCCTACAATATAGTTCCTAAATTTCTCACAAGCAAACACTACAGCTAGCATCTCTTTCTCAGTGGTTGTGTTGTTGCATTGTGCCTCATTAAGTGTCTTACTAGCATAATATACAGGGTGTGTTAACTTGTCAAACTTCTGTCCTAACATAACCCCTACAGCATAGTTGTTGGGTTTTATGTCCTAAAACTCGTGGTTTGTAAACTGTTATGTTTGTAATCAATCTATTTAGTAATAAAGAGTTATTAAGTTTTAATTCAGTAAAGGAGTTTACTGGATTAAAGTGAAACATGTTTTATCCTATACCAATAACCAACACCCTTGGCATTGTTTGAGTATTTGAACCTCATGTATGACATGATTGTGGATCAGGTTCAAGTATACTGCCAAAATGATCTATAGTATATGGATAAGGTTGGGTACCTTATCCTGGTAACACTATTGGATGCGGCTCACTTTGTATTGTACAGAACGATGTGATCCGAATCGTTCCACATGAAGATGTGAGAAGTGAGGGCGTCCTGTGTAAAGAGTTTACACAAGATCGAACCGCGTATTAAGTCACTCTCTCTTTATAACACCGTTTACTGATCGAGACTGACTTATACACTTTGATGGCCTAGGTAACTCGTTCTTAATCCTGAGCTTGCTATGAACTCCTGCTTATTCGGAAGTATCCTTTGACTTGTACGGGTGAGAGTGGCAGAACGCCCGCTCAATAAGCCTACCAACTTGGGGATAAAGCCGAATAAGTAGCTGGGGACATAGTGTAGCAAGATTGGAATTCACTCCTAACCCGCTCTTCAGGGTTAGTAGATAGGTTGTTCCCTTAATAGCTGACTCCGGGGCTTGAACAATGTGAGCTCACACTCTCATGTGATGAGAGAGTTATATTGATCTCTTGGTTGGACCAAAGATCTATTGTTCATTAGAGGTGTCAGTGGTACTTAAGGAACAAGATGTAATGCAGGGGTTAAACGGTTTATATGACCCAGCTGTGATTACGGACAACCTGTGAAGGATCGACTTACCAATGACGGTTATATCAAGAGGACACAATATATCTACAGTGAGGAGAGTGCAGCCCTTGGACTTTAGTGGAGTCTCCGGGGGTTAACGAATGTTGATCGATTCGGGTCAAAAGAGTTTTGACCGAATGATCTCGTATCGTTGGAGCTCATGATCTGTAGGTCCTTTAGGTTCTCCTGGCTAGCTCGGATAAAGCGGTATAGCAGTGCTATAGGGTTGTATTCGGAGAAATCTGAATTAGGGTTTGTTCGAGGGGTTTGTATATTTAAATGTGATTTAAATATATAATCGGAGGAAGTTGTATTTAAATGTGATTTAAATACTCGACCGGAGAAAAATATGAATATTGATTCGTATTTTGGAAAAGTCGGTTTTCTGAAAACCGGGATATAGTGGAAGGTTTATTATTATATTAGTATTTGATATTAATATTAATAATAAATTAAATAATTAAAATTGTTTTAATTATTATTAATTTTAATAAATAATAATTATTTATAATTATTATTATTATCATTAATAAGCATCTTTGCATGTCCAACATGTGGCTTCCACCTTATTTGTTTTTCCTTACTCATGAAGCAAGTCAATTTGATATGATCAATTTGGATTTGGCTTGGATGAGTTAATCTTCATTTTTTAACACTTCTCTTTCTCTCTCACGTTGGGAACTTCTTCTCTCAAGTCCTTTGGATTGAGCATCTTCAAGTGTTGAAGGTAATCTCCATGGTTGAAGCTTGAAGAAGAAGAGAAGTTGAAGCTTTGGTTGTTGTAAATTCAAGTTGTTGAAATTCAAAGGGTTTGTTGTATTGTGTTCTTGATGTTCTTGATGAATTGTTCATCAAGTTCATATTAACACAATTCCAAACACAAACCAAAAGCTTCATCTTTCTTCCTTCCTCTCAACAAACCCCCTTAGCTCAAGGAGTCCCACTACTCCGCTATTAAGCCCGAGAATAGTTGGGACTACTCTAAGGGTGGTCCTCGTTGGTGCCCGTGCTGAGTTCGTGACCGGAGGAGACGTAGAGATCGAGGGGGCAGTAGAGGTGCTGAGGTAGACGAGAAGACGAACGTCAAAATAAGGTATTTTTGTCAATATATACTGGTGTATATATGATATATACCGGTGTTTTTTCTTGGTTTCTCTTCACTGGAAAATATACCGGTGGTATATATATTTTACCGGTGGTATATATACCGGTGGGATATATACCGACCGGTATATACCGGTGGTATATATTATATACCGGTGATATATACCGGTGGTATATATACCGGTTGTATATATACCGGTGGTATATATATACCGACCGGTATATACCGGTGGTATATATATACCGACCGGTATATACCGGTGGTATATATATACCGACCGGTATATACCGGTGGTATATATATTATTTACCCGTGATATATATATACCGGTGGTTTATACCGATCGGTATTTCCTTGGTATAATATATACCGGTGTATATATGATATATACCGATGATATTTATACCGGTGGCTTTTACCGGTCAACTTTTTGGTTGACTTTTACCGGTCGGTTTACCGGTGGAGAGAGGTTTTTCCGGTGGACTCGAATTCAAGAAATTTTCTAAGTGTTAGAAATCTTTCTTCAATTCTTAGTTCGTTCCTTATTGATTGCTTAAGGTCCTCAACCAGTTTTAGGCTTTTGTTTAAGTCTTTCTTCCGTTGCGCCTCTGGTTTAGGGCCGGGACCCTTCGGTTTCCAGCAATTGGTATCAGAGCATGCTTTAAGCTCTCAATTTTGTACAATTTGAGTCCTAGGTGGGTTGTTTTGTTTTCTTGCTTGGGTGGCGGAAGCATTTTGGTTTATGGCATTGGTTTACTTTCCTTGTTTTTTTACCTTTGGTATGTAATAGCCTTGGCTTGTTAAATAAGGCTTAATGTGTGGCTTGGAGTCTGTAATTCATTTAGTCTTAGAGTCTAGGGTTGTTGCGGAGCCAAGGTGTGCAAGGAGCCAAGAAGCCGAGGTGCTTGGAGTTGCTCGAAGAGTTCGTTGTGCTTCAAGACCTAGCTTGGGGTTTTGACAAGCTTGTAATAATTAGTTTTGCTTGCTTGATGCCATAAACCGAATTGCTTTAGTGTGATTAATTTATAGGATGCATGAGATGTATGGTTTAAATTAATGCCCTTGCTTGTGCATAAAGTATGCCATATAGATTTCAAATCCCACCTTAGGAAGCATGTTGCATGCATATTGTATGTTATAAGTGTTATAATGTATAGGATGCATGCTTAATTCATGAGATTCAATATAAGTGTTATATTGGTTATGAATTAGGAAATTGTATGTTTAAGAGCATAATTGATATAAGTGTTATATTAATTATGAAGTTAAATATTCAATTCACCATGCCTTAGTGATGCATGTTTGAGAAGCATGTAGAGTTGTTGTAGAAAGTCTAAGTTTTGCAAAGTGTTGTAAAAATTGGATAGACTTTTAAAATCTATAACAAAGATTAAAAGCATGTTCATTTAGGGTTAAATGAGACGTCCGGTTCATTAGATGAATAGGTCGTTATCTCGTAAATGCTAAGGTTATGAGAAACTCACCCGGTGAAATTCTGTTCGAGGTTGGAGGTATTTAAGTTGACGGTTTACGGAACACCTCCTACCTGGGAACGATCCGGTACTTGAGTAAAGTTAACCCGGCTTTATGAGCGTGCGTGAGAGGTGTGAGGTTAATAAAAGTGTTTATAACCTAGACATCTCAGGTAAATAGTTTGCCTAGACTTAAGGTTTTATTTTCTTAGCCGGATAAAACCTGAGTAGTTTACCCTTAAAACCGTCCACGATGCTTAGTAGATGTGTTGAGAAGGAATATATGATATATCCCTCTCCTGCTACACACTCCCTATAGTTCACAACGTGAGAATTTTGCTCGGCCTCGTGTTGCTAATGTGGCAACCCCATTCGGATGGTATTTGCAACTTTCAATAGCAAGGTGAATGGGGTAAGTATCTATAGTAAGTGGGAGAAGGAAGTACGTCAGTACATCCTACGGTCTCCTCCATTGGATTGAACCGTGAGATTCCCATGTTTCGCCTGCTAGGTGCCCACAAGTGGTACCGATCCATACGGAGGGCGGGGCATGGGAGATCGAACACCTCAGTCACCATTTATGGATAGTGAAACACAGGGCCATTCCCAACACTGACATTCCATTCGGTTGCTATGTTGGGGCCGTTCTGTGCATTCTAAAAATGAAGGGTCACACTTACGGGATTTGCTAAGGAGATAGTAAATCCAGACCAAAAACGATAACTAAGATGCTATGGGAATAAGAGTTATTCCGGAGTTAGCATTTAGTCAAGAATGTCTTGGTTTAGTAAAGGAGTGCTCGACTACCATTCGGTAGCGACCATTCTGACCTACTAAAGTATCGTTGTTAGTAAATAAAGAGTTTGGGTACTTTATTTACTGCTAAAGTCTTTAATTGGTTCAAATAGGCTAAAACCGTTTCACTAATAGATTTACTTCCTTTACAGCATGTCGAGTTCGTTCATACAGTTGCTGTCACACGACAAATTAACCGGAGAAAATTTTGGGTCATGGAAGTCGAACCTTAATGCGGTTCTGGTTCTTGACAACCTAAGATTTGTCTTAACGGAGGATTGTCCTCCGGTTCCTGGTTCTAATGCCTCACGAACTGTTCGTGAAGCATACGACGGTTGGATTCGGGCTAATGATAAAGCTCGAGTCTACCTCCTGGCAAGCATATCTGATGTCTTGTCTAGGAAGCATGAGGGGATGGTTTCCGCTAAGGAAATCATGGCTTCATTACAAGAGATGTTTGGAAAACCTTCTTCATCTCTTAGGTATGAAGCCCTCAAGAACATTTTCAACTGCCGTATGGTTGAAGGAACCTCTGTTAGGGAGCATGTCCTTAACATGATGGTGTACTTCAATACTGCAGAAGTTAATGGAGCAGCCGTTGACGAACAAGGTCAGGTTGGTTTTATCTTGGAAACTCTTCCGAAGAGCTTCCTGCACTTCAGGGCCAATATGGTCATGAACAAGATAGAATACAATCTGACGTCTCTTCTAAACGAGCTTCAGGTATATCAGTCCCTGCATACCTCTAAAGGAAAGGAGAAGGAGGTAAATGTTACCACTTCTATGAAATTCCAGAAAGGGTCTGGGTCTGGGACTAAATCTGAACCTCCTACTGTGAGTAATAAGATTATTCACAAGAAGAAGAGAAGTGCCAGGAAGGGCAAGACCCCAGCTGTTGGCAAGGTAAAAGCTTCACACAGTGGAAAGTGTTTTCATTGTGGTGAAGAAGGGCATTGGAAGCGGAACTGCCCCAAATACCTTGCAGAGAAAAAGGCAAAAGAATGAACGACAAGGTAAATATGATTTATCTTTTGTCTAAACATGTGGATTATGAATGTCATACCTGAATGTTGATTCAGGAACCACTAATCATGTTTGTTATTCTTTTTCAGGAAACTAGTTCCTGTCTGCCTATTTCTTGACGAAGACGACTTATGAAGATGTCTTCGCAGTTTCTACAGTGGGAGCTTGCTGATGTTTAGTTGTCTGTATAGAAATAATTTCAACTGTTGTAATTATTATCTATAGAACTCAAGTTTGTCCTGAACACTTTTATTGTATATAGTATCTTTTGTTTATTAAATGAAGAGTTCATTTTGCAAAAGATATATACTAGTAGTGTTCTATTAAAACTTGGTAAACAACTAAAGTGTTAAGATTTATCTTGTTTTATATTGAAAGCAAAATTTAAATTAACAAAGGTTGTTAGTTTAGCTAGTTCTTCTCAACCGTTGAGAAAGCCTATATGTAGTGGGAGGTTTTTGAGATAATCTGGACCACTATATTGGCTAGTGTTATGACTCTAGTTATCAAACTTGTTGATAATGGTAAATTCATAAACAAGAACCAGTAACTCAAAACCATGAATCTTCAAGGGGTTTAAAGACCTAGTCTATGAGGTGAAAACCTCTAAGGCTTGACTTTCTGACAAAGGGACTGTCCCGAAGAGAATGAGTTAATTGTGTATTAACTTCTTCTCTTGTTGTCAGATATAAGTTATATAGAACACTCGTGTCCATTGTCCTGTTCTATTTGATAGGATAAGGAAAATGGAAATCAAGATTAGCTATCTTGATAGAGTATCTATTAGTCTTAACCAGCAAGATTCATTATTTAAGATTCAGAGCAAATCGTTTGCATTCTAATTCAATTCATTTATGAATTGGATTTAGTATCTAAATCTTAAATTATAAGGATTGTTTTTCCGAATCAATTCTTATGGTTTTGAACATTACATTGATAAATATTGTTGGACAAGTATTTGATTAATGCAATAGCTTTCATAATAAATTCCCATAGTTTCACTCCTAATCATTGTGAATGATGAAGGAGTCATTTCTTTAATAAGCTTAAATTAGTTCTGTTGGTTCTAAGGATTCAGGTTCATCTGAATCGCAAGAACATATGGCTAGTGGGAGCTGTCAAAAGTAATGTGGTTAAAGTTTTGTCATATGTGTAAGGAGTAATAGAATACAAGAGTTGTATTGCTGTTTTTCCCATGTGATAGCTAAGTTTTTTTTTTTGTAGCTTGTGAAGTAGCAAAAAGTTTGTGAATTAAACTCAAAGTTTAGTGCTCTGAGAGGATGTGATAGTCACATGGGTTCCTCACAGCACTTCATGCTGTTTCTGTTTACTCTGTTTCTCATGGCTAAAGTGTTTGAGAAATACCTAAAGTGTTTAGGGCTCCGAGTTGTTCAACTAAGGATAGTGGGAGTAAACTTGAAATATGAGATATTTCATTTACTCCACCTAACATGTACACCACAGACGTTTTAGTCCAAGTGGGAGTTTGTTGGGTTTTATGTCCTAAAACTCGTGGTTTGTAAACTGTTATGTTTGTAATCAATCTATTTAGTAATAAAGAGTTATTAAGTTTTAATTCAGTAAAGGAGTTTACTGGATTAAAGTGAAACATGTTTTATCCTATACCAATAACCAACACCCTTGGCATTGTTTGAGTATTTGAACCTCATGTATGACATGATTGTGGATCAGGTTCAAGTATACTGCCAAAATGATCTATAGTATATGGATAAGGTTGGGTACCTTATCCTGGTAACACTATTGGATGCGGCTCACTTTGTATTGTACAGAACGATGTGATCCGAATCGTTCCACATGAAGATGTGAGAAGTGAGGGCGTCCTGTGTAAAGAGTTTACACAAGATCGAACCGCGTATTAAGTCACTCTCTCTTTATAACACCGTTTACTGATCGAGACTGACTTATACACTTTGATGGCCTAGGTAACTCGTTCTTAATCCTGAGCTTGCTATGAACTCCTGCTTATTCGGAAGTATCCTTTGACTTGTACGGGTGAGAGTGGCAGAACGCCCGCTCAATAAGCCTACCAACTTGGGGATAAAGCCGAATAAGTAGCTGGGGACATAGTGTAGCAAGATTGGAATTCACTCCTAACCCGCTCTTCAGGGTTAGTAGATAGGTTGTTCCCTTAATAGCTGACTCCGGGGCTTGAACAATGTGAGCTCACACTCTCATGTGATGAGAGAGTTATATTGATCTCTTGGTTGGACCAAAGATCTATTGTTCATTAGAGGTGTCAGTGGTACTTAAGGAACAAGATGTAATGCAGGGGTTAAACGGTTTATATGACCCAGCTGTGATTACGGACAACCTGTGAAGGATCGACTTACCAATGACGGTTATATCAAGAGGACACAATATATCTACAGTGAGGAGAGTGCAGCCCTTGGACTTTAGTGGAGTCTCCGGGGGTTAACGAATGTTGATCGATTCGGGTCAAAAGAGTTTTGACCGAATGATCTCGTATCGTTGGAGCTCATGATCTGTAGGTCCTTTAGGTTCTCCTGGCTAGCTCGGATAAAGCGGTATAGCAGTGCTATAGGGTTGTATTCGGAGAAATCTGAATTAGGGTTTGTTCGAGGGGTTTGTATATTTAAATGTGATTTAAATATATAATCGGAGGAAGTTGTATTTAAATGTGATTTAAATACTCGACCGGAGAAAAATATGAATATTGATTCGTATTTTAGAAAAGTCGGTTTTCTGAAAACCGGGATATAGTGGAAGGTTTATTATTATATTAGTATTTGATATTAATATTAATAATAAATTAAATAATTAAAATTGTTTTAATTATTATTAATTTTAATAAATAATAATTATTTATAATTATTATTATTATCATTAATAAGCATCTTTGCATGTCCAACATGTGGCTTCCACCTTATTTGTTTTTCCTTACTCATGAAGCAAGTCAATTTGATATGATCAATTTGGATTTGGCTTGGATGAGTTAATCTTCATTTTTTAACACTTCTCTTTCTCTCTCACGTTGGAAACTTCTTCTCTCAAGTCCTTTGGATTGAGCATCTTCAAGTGTTGAAGGTAATCTCCATGGTTGAAGCTTGAAGAAGAAGAGAAGTTGAAGCTTTGGTTGTTGTAAATTCAAGTTGTTGAAATTCAAAGGGTTTGTTGTATTGTGTTCTTGATGTTCTTGATGAATTGTTCATCAAGTTCATATTAACACAATTCCAAACACAAACCAAAAGCTTCATCTTTCTTCCTTCCTCTCAACAAACCCCCTTAGCTCAAGGAGTCCCACTACTCCGCTATTAAGCCCGAGAATAGTTGGGACTACTCTAAGGGTGGTCCTCGTTGGTGCCCGTGCTGAGTTCGTGACCGGAGGAGACGTAGAGATCGAGGGGGCAGTAGAGGTGCTGAGGTAGACGAGAAGACGAACGTCAAAATAAGGTATTTTTGTCAATATATACTGGTGTATATATGATATATACCGGTGTTTTTTCTTGGTTTCTCTTCACTGGAAAATATACCGGTGGTATATATATTTTACCGGTGGTATATATACCGGTGGTATATATACCGGTGGGATATATACCGACCGGTATATACCGGTGGTATATATTATATACCGGTGATATATACCGGTGGTATATATACCGGTTGTATATATACCGGTGGTATATATATACCGACCGGTATATACCGGTGGTATATATATACCGACCGGTATATACCGGTGGTATATATATTATTTACCCGTGATATATATATACAGAAAGCATGTAAATGAGCTTGGACGCCTCGTCGCAACCGCCTCGGCTGAAGGATGAAAAAGATCAGCTTTGCTTGGATGAATCCAATCGGGAGAGAAGATGAATCTCCTCTCCTTCCTATCAGATTATCGATTCCAACAGCTGAGCTTCGCAAACCAACAGACGACAAAGAAAAACAGGAGAAAAGATGGAGCTGCGAGAAGACTTCTATGCTTTCGGATGATGATTGAACCCTCGACTTTGACCTCCTTTTATAGCAATCTGCAGGTACGTTTGGGCCAAGGAGAACCATCAATCTTCAACGTCGTACTTCAAAATGAATGGAGGAGAAAGAACGAATCCCTGAAATAACGGAAATTAACACAAAAAGATCAGTCAACTTACGGTTTTCACTTGAAACATTGCGGTTTCAGCAATGTTTCCGCAATGCTGTCGCAATTTAGTTTTTTCATTCTTTTACTTCGGTTTTCAATCATTTTCTTTCCTTTTGCACACAAGTCCTAATTTAGCTACCTTCTTTTAATTCTCACAAATAAGCATAGGTTTAAGGTAAATCCTATCAAAAACACCTAAGAGTGTGCATCTTTCTAAGCTAAATAAGTCCTAAATAAGTCACTTTCGGAGACATAACAGCTGCTAACACTTATCTTTTACTCTCTACCTGACTACTTGCTGACTTTCTTAAGCTTACTATCCGTGACATGGCTGTCCTGTGACACTCTTCTAAGTTCAACTAACTCCACATGCTGCTTATTCTGGTTTCTCTTGCCTTTTAAAACCTATTGCCTTTTATAAACTTCCTAACAACTGGTTTATCTGCTTAAGTCATTTGGTTCATTGTGCAGCTATCCCTAAGTCTTCAAATTATCCCTAGTTTTAACCCACACTCAGTACATGCTTCTAAAGTATTTCTTTTAACCTACCTAGGATTCCTTAGAGTCATGCCAGTCTTAGTACACACGAGTAACAGTAGTACATTTCATAGAACAACCTAAACCCTAGCATCACTACATTGGATATACACTCATCTCCCCTAACATACCTTCAAGCTACAGCCCTGTGCTTAGCAAACTAAGGATCAGAGTTCATTCATTCAGGACACCTAAGCACTTAGGCTATAACTTGTAGGCATACATTCTTCTTCCTTGGTTTTTCCTTTTTCTTTTCTTTTTCTTGTAGAGTCTCTCCTTATGGTTTGCCTTTTGATGCAGTGCCACTTGTGGGTTACACAAATGACCCTGATTACTCAGCATCCTCAAGAGAGACACTACTCTTTATTCTTTCATTTTTTTTGTCTTTTCATTTTTTTCAAAGAAGAAGAATGCTTATGTTTAAAAGAGGGAGAGAGGAATGTTCCTAGGCCTAGAGGCTGCCTCCCCCAAACTTAAGTTCTCATTGTCCCCAATGAGAGTCTGAGGTGGCACACCCCCAAACTTGTCCTAGAAGTATCTAGTTTAAGGCAAAACAAGCAGAACTCAAAACTCCTAGGCATAGAACGGCCTTCTTAAAGCAGATAACTCAGAGGCAGAATATTTGTAAAAACAACATGTTAAGGGCTGACAGAGGTGCATGCTTAGCAATAAATGAAGCTAAATTTAAACGAACAAAGCTGTACTATGACACTCATCCAGCATGTTCAACAGATAGACTACATACTGAAGTCAGGAAAGCAGCAAAATATCGAAATTTAAACAGAGCTAGCCCATCCAAAAAGACATCTAACAGCATGCACAAACTAACAAAAATTGCGGACACCGCAAGGAATTCGCAATAAACCTACAGAGCAAATTTAGCTGTGATCAAAACTCCTAGCATGCTATATTCAGATATCAACAACTACACAAAACAACAAAACTAACTAAGCTAACTACTCAGATACCATCAAACAAAACCAAACTATTCTAAACAAACAATTTAACAATTAACAACAGATCATAATGGATTAACAATAAGGGTAACAGTTCACAGAAAAAATAGGTTTTGTTTTCAAGAGGGATCAAAAATACTCCCTCGAATGCCGTCAAGCTGGTATTCAATCATCCTTGTCCTCGTCTCTCCTCTCCTTTGGAGGCCCCCAAGGCTTCAGCAGACCAGCAGGGAAGGTGAGGAATAAGCACCCCAGCTGCTCAGCCACCTCCTGATCCCTTGCTTGCGCATACTCAGCCCATTCAGCAATCTTGTGCTGCAAGTCCATCAGGCAGGCCATGGACAGTGACTGTGCAGCAGTCAGGCCGTCCATCTCAAATTCCATATTGCCCCGTCTTCTCATCCTCAAGATCGTGGGCAGCTCCAGATGGCCAGTGTAAGCCAACTGCCTCTCGTCCTTCTCCATAGGCACACCTGCACGTAAACAGAGTTTAGTAATAGTATTAGGAAAGAAGAGTTGGCCCTTACCTTTCCTTGAGCAGTCAATGATGGAGGCGACAATGACTTCACCAACATCAATGGTGAGTCCCCGCATGATGGCATAGAGCAGCAACGATCGCCCCTGGTTGATAGTCCTTTCGTGCGTCACGGGGGAGATGCGTCTGCGGACAAGGGAGAACCAGACTGCTGCCTTGTCTCCAAGGGTTGCACTCATTAGGGTGTGCTTCCCATTCCTTGAGACTGCCCAGGCTGCCTCAGGTTTGCCGATTGTGTGCAAGGCCTCTTCTAGGACCGCCTCAGATGGCGAGTCGACGATCTTGGCATACTCCGAATGTGTATGCCCCTTGAGAGCATAGGCCTCATTGATGGCGTTGGCAGAGAAGTCGATTTCTATCCCCCTAACTGTTTATAGACACGCTTCAGTGTGTGTGAGATTGGCGTAGAAATCGTACACCATATCAGGATATGCTGGAATTGGAGGCCTGCAGAGTTCCTCCCAGCCATGGTTGATGATCCCTGCGCGCAAAAATTGCGGCAGGTCCGCCAATGCATCAAGAAATCCTCGCTCGTGGAGGAGTTCTTTCTTCATCAATTCGAGGCCCTTGGCCTCTGCTTCCTGGGAGACATACTTCGCAACTCGAGGTTCGTCTTCTGGATACATCTTCCTTTTCCCCTTCTCTTTTGCTTTGGCCGACTCAGAGGCCTCAATCTTCATTTTCTTTAAAGAAGGTTCAGCTCCAACCTTCTTCTTCTTCGCTCGTTTGGAAGACTTTGGCCGCTTCCCTTGACAATCACTGGGGCCTTCTTCTTGAGCCCTGCCTTGGTGGTTATCTGCTGGAGACAATCCCCCAGTGTCTCGTCCATGGAGTCCTTGCTTCCCCCCTTCACAGGGCTGTCAAGACTGACATCCCTTAAGGGGGAAAACACCTCTTCTTCCTCCGCCGGCTCGTTTCTTGGCACCGAATCTTGGTGCTCTTCAGGAGGAGCTTCAGGCTCCGGCGTCTGTGGAGAAGGTTCGGGGCTCTGCCTGGCCGTCTCAAATGATGGGCGGCCACTCCCTCGGCTCTCCTCGCTGGGAGTCTTTTTCTTCCTGATCGGTGAATCATCCATCGCGATTCTCCACTTCCTTTTCTTGGGTGTTCCAACCGGATCAGAGGGACCAGCAGGTACCTCAGTCGCCACCTTCCATTTCTTTCTTCGACAGGTAGGTTCGGAGGCCGTGAGGGTTGCGCAGTATCGGCGTCTGCTAAGGAAAGCAGCGCCTCTCTCACAGCTTCTTCTGCGTCAGGCGACGCTTTCTTGGGCGTGGATCGATCTGCTCGTGTTGACACCATTGCTGTTTCTTTGAGGTCTGAGTGTGGGAATGCAGAGGAAGGAGAAGGCTGAGTGTTTGAAGTTCCAACGGTTTGAGAAAACGTAGAGGGCAGGGATCCCCCAACGACGGCTATTTGTACTCAAGTACTCTCCAACGGCTATTTTCTGTTGCGTACTCCGCAAATCCTCCGCAATTAATCCGCATAGCCGTTAGGATTTTCTTGATTTAAGTTGCAAGATTTAGCAACCAAATCTCTGAATTTGCCAGATCTTCTTCGTGGATCTTCTCCCCTCGATTCATCTCCCTCATTGCTTCTTAAAGATCTCTCATTAATATCCTTTTAATAAAAACAAAAATCCGTAATTAAAACCAAAAATAAACAAACAAAACACAATCAAAAAAATACTTAAAGAAAAATCTAAGGCATAGCCTTCTGACGGATGAGCACAGTGGTCACTCATCCTCTTTCGAATTGCTCTTTAGGCTTCAGCTAGCAGGAAGGCCGAGAGTGTCTGTACATCTCCTTTCTCATAGTAATGCTTCAACCTCGCACCATTTACCATGAATGGTTGTCCTTGGTGTAGGTTCTGAATCTCAATAGCACCATGAACAAAAATGTTAGTAATCACAAAAGGACCTGACAATTTAAGACTTAAGTTTGCCTGGAAATAACCTTATCCGTGAGTTGAATAATAAGACATGCTGCCCCTTTTTAAAGTCCTTAAACCTGAGTCTACTATCATGCCAAATCTTAGTTTTTTCTTTATACATTTTAGCATTTTTGTAGGACATATGTCTTAGTTCATCTAACTCATGTAATTGCAGAGACCGCAAAGTTCCAGCATCGGTCACGCAATAATTCAGCTCTTTTAAGGCCCAAAAGGCTTTGATATCTAATTCGAAGGGTAAGTGACATGCTTTTCCATATACTAGCCTATAAGGAGACATACCTAAGGGTGTTTTATATGCAGTCCTATACGCCCAAAGTGCATCGTCTAACTTAAAAGACCAGTCATTTCTATTAGGTTTAACCACTTTTTCAAGTATGTTCTTGATCTCCCTATTGGATATTTCAGCTTGTCCATTTGAGTGTGGGTGATAAGGGGTTGCTACTCTATGTCTAACATTGTATTTAGCTAGTACCTTTTCCATAGCTTTATTTATAAAGTGGGTTCCCTCATCACTTATTATTGCACGTGGTGTACCAAATCTTGTAAAAATATGCCTATTTAGAAACTTAATGACTGTCTTGGCATCGTTCGAGGGACATGCAATGGCTTCTACCCATTTAGATACGTAATCTACAGCTACTAATATATAGAGATTACCTGCAGATGGAGGGAATGGTCCATGAAGTCAATGCCCCATACATCGAAGAGTTCTAACTCTAGGATATAGGTGAGAGGCATCTCATCCTTCCTATTGGGGTTACCTGTCCGCTGACACTCATTGCAGCTGTGTGCATGGTCGTGGGCATCCTTGAAGATCGTGGGCCAATAGTAGCCACTTTGGAACACCTTTGCAGCCGTCCTTTGGCCACCAAAATGTCCACCGTAAGGAGATGTATGACAGTGCTGTAACACTGACGTTGCCTCAGCAGCTGATACACACTTCCTCAACAAACCATCTGCACAAGTCTTGTAAAGTGTAGGATCGTCCCAGATGAACTTCCTAGCTTCGTGTAGGAACCTCTTCTTTTCTTGCCCCCCTTTGAAAGTTGGTAGTACCTACGAGGCAAGGAAGTTAGCAATATCCGCAAACCAGGGTTCCTCATCGTTATCACAATGTGCCAATACAAAGACATGCTCATCAACAAAGGCATCAGAAATTGCTGGCTCAGCAATGTTTTCGCAATTACTTCGCAATCTAGATAAATGGTCAGCAACTACATGTTCACATCCTTTTTTATCTCTAATGTCTAAGTCAAACTCTTGCAACAATAATACTAATCTAATCAACCTTGGCTTAACATCAGCCTTCCTCATTAGATATTTTAGTGCAGAGTAATCAGTGTACACAATTGTTCTAGTGCCTACAATGTAATTCCTAAACTTTTCACAGGCAAACACTACAGCTAGCATTTCCTTCTCTGTGGTCGTGTAATTACATTGTGCTTCATTTAAAGTCTTACTTGCATAATGTACAGGATGTGTTAGTTTATCTAGTTTTTGTCCTAGCATAACCCCTACTGCATAGTCACTAGCATCACGCATCATTTCAAACGGTAAATCCCAGTTTGGACCTACTATAATTGGTGCTTTGACTAAGGCTTCTTTAAGTGTTGTCCATGCTAGGAAACATTCTTTTGAGAACACAAACGGTTTATTAAGCTCTAGAAGCTCACACAAAGGTTTAGAGATTTTTGAGAAGTTATTTATGAATCTCCTATAGAAACCTGCATGACCTAGGAAACTTCTAATAGCTTTGACATTTTGAGGTTCCACTAGCTTCTCTATGATTTCTATTTTGGCCCTATCGACCACTACTCCTGCTCTAGATACTCTATGTCCTAGGACTATCCCTTCTTCCACCATAAAGTGGCATTTCTCCCAATTTAAGACTAGGTTGGTCTCCTCACACCTAGTTAGGACTTGTCCTAAGATTTCTAAGCAATTATTAAAAGAATCACCAAAGACTGAAAAGTCATCCATAAATATTTCTATCATGGACTCATCTAAGTCAGAGAAAATGGCCAACATGCACCTTTGGAATGTTACTGGTGCATTGAATAAGCCAAATGGCATTCTGCGAAAAGCAAATGTTCCAAAGGGACATGTAAAAGTTGTTTTCTCCTGGTCCACAGGGTCTATGGTAATTTGATTATATCCAGAATAACCATCTAAAAAGCAGTAATAGGCTCGGCCAGCTATTCTATCTAACATATGATCTATAAACGGTAAAGGAAAGTGATCTTTTTTTGTTTCTTTGTTAAGTTTTTTGTAGTCCATACAGACTCTCCATCCTGTAACAGTTCTAGTTGGAATTAGTTCGTTATTCTCATTAACTATTACAGTCATTCCACCTTTCTTAGGCACACATTGGATCAGACTCACCCATTGACTATTGGCTATGGGAAAAATTACACTTGCATCTAACCATTTGATAATTTCTTTCTTTACTACCTCCTTCATGGAGAGGTTCAACCTACGTTGGTGATCTACCCTAGGTGTATGTTCCTCTTCCAACAATATTTTATGCATGCAATAGGAAGGACTAATACCTCTTATATCAGCAATCGTCCATTTAATAGCTTTTTTATGTTGCTTAAGCAGCAATATTAGCGCAATTTCATGTTGTTTACTCAGTTTGGACGAAATAATAACAGGTAAAGTATCTTCCTCTCCTAGATATGCGTACTTAAGATGATCAGGCAATGGTTTTAATTCTAATAGAGGTGGATGTTCAATTGATGGTTTCAAAGGATTGGAGGTTCTCTCAGACAATTTATTAGTCATACAAACATGCTGAGGGTTGTCCACAGGTATATCCATCAATTCAGAAATGTTTAAGTCATCTACATCTACTTGTACATAGTTAGTGGCATGCTTAATTAACAGTTCATGCTCAAGTTGTTCTTCTATAAGGGAATCTACTACATCTACTACATCAACATTTGCACACGATCCAGAATCAGAGGGATACCTTAGATCTTTAAATACACTGAATTTAACCTCCTCATCATGAACCCTCATGGTGAGCTCACCTTTCTGGACATCGATTAAAGCCCTACCTGTGGCTAGAAATGGTCTGCCCAATAAGATTGGTACCTACTTGTCTGCCTCATAATCCAGAATGATGAAGTCTGCAAGAAAGATGAATTTGTCAACCTTGACAAGTATTTCCTCAATTTTACCCTCAGGGTATGCTATGGATCTGTTTGCAAGCTGCAAGATGACAGTAGTAGGTCGCGCTTCTCCTATTCCAAACTGATGAAATAGGGACAAGGACATGACATTGATGTTGGCTCTCAGATCACACAGAGCTCTGCCCACGTGCTTGCCTCCCAACTCGACTGGTAAGGTGAAGGAACCAGGATCCTTCTCCTTCTTTGGAAGTTTGTTCTGGAGTATAGCACTGCACTCCTCAGTGAGATTCACTGTTTCAAATTCACCAATAATTTTCTTGTTAGTAATTATATCTTTCAAGAATTTAACATAAGAAGGCATAGATTGCAAAACATCCACAAATGGGATATTAACATGCACTTGTTTTAAAATTTCTAAAAACTTATTAAAGTGCACTTCCTATTCTTGTTTTTTCTTCAGCCTTCTAGGGAATGGAGGTGGTGGCACATATGTAGGCAATTCAGTTCGCCTAATGATAGGTGGAGGCCTTGGGATTTCTTCTGGTTCCTCAATAATAGGTTCCAGCATCACCCTTTTTGTGCTTGGTGGTGATTGATCACGGTTTGGCAGAGAATCCAGTGGACACTAGACTCTTCATTCTCTACTCGCTTTGGGGCTTCTCTGTTGTTGATCACCAACGGTCGTCCACTACGAAGTTCAATGGCTTGAACTTGTTCTTTTCCTTCCCTTCTTGGCACTTCAGTGTCTGCAGGCAATCTACCTTGGGGCCTATTTTTCAGTTCGTTGGCTAACTGCCCTATTTGGTTCTCTAAGCTCCTCAGGGTTGCTTGCTGACTTTGCAGGGTTGCATCATTTTTTGCAATGTACTCTTTAAGCAAATTCTCTACTGATGATCCTATGGGTTGGTTATATGGGTTTTGGTACATAGATTGGTTATTTTGTTGAGTGAAACCAGGTGTTCCACTCAGTCTTGGTTGGTTTTATGCTTGGTTAGTATATTGTTGTCCACCCCAAGAGAGATTTGGGTGGTTCCTCCAACCAGGATTATAGGTGTTAGAATACGGGTTGTTCCTAGGCTGTTGTTGACTTCCAACATAGCAGACCGAGGCTGGATTCCCAGGGCAGAAATCATACAAGTGCCCTTCCCCACAGAATCCACAGATTAGTGTCTCACCTTGACTAGTTGATGCGCCCATTGAAACGGCTGCTGCGGTGTTGACACTTGGTTGGAGATTAGCTATAGCCATTTGTTTTACTAGATTGGTAAGGGCATTGATTTGGCTACTCATTGCACTAAGGGCATCCTTGTCTTGAGCTCTCCTAGGCTCTACAGGATCGTCTGACCATCTACAATGGGAAGTTGAGATTTTCTCCAAAATCTCATAGGCTTCATTGTAGCTCTTTTAAAGCATGGAACCACCAGCTGACGAGTTCAACACTTGCCTTGTGCTGGGGTTGCATCCTTTAAAGAACACTTCTATTTGGATACACCATGGAATGCCATGGTGTGGACATTTCAGCAAAAGGTCCTTGAACCTTGTCCAAGCTTCGTGTAATGACTCGTTTTCGGCTTGTTTGAACTTGATAATATCATCACGGAAGTTGGAATTCCTATCAGGTGGGAAGTATTTAACTAGGAATTTTTCAGCTAGATCTGTCCAATTTATAATCGATCCAAAGGGAAGGGAATTTAACCACGTTTTGGCCTTATCTCTTAATGAGTAGGGAAAGAGGTAAAGTCTTAAGGCTTATTGGGAAACTCCAGGGATGATGAAGGTATCACTTACCCCTAGGAAGTTTCTCAAATTGTTGTGGGGATCTTCATTTTCCACTCCAAAGAATTGTCCCACGGTGGACAGCATTTGGAACATAACTGGTTTTAACTCAAATGAGAGAGTTGTAATCTCAGGGCGTATAATGCTCGGATTAAGCTCCTCAGGCATAAGAACTAAGTATGAAAGGATGGCACTATCCTTATCATTCGCAATTTCGATGGGGTTGCGAATGGTAGGTGCTTGGTTTGGGGCTGCTCTATCCATTTCGGTTTGTAGGAATTGCGATGACTCTGTGGAGTCAGCAATGTTTTGAGTTACAGGTGGCTGTTTAAAAAGGCGTTTCTTAGCTTTGTTTCTGGCCCTAAGAAGTCTTTCAGGCTCATGATTGAACTCTAGGTTGCTATTTGAATGCTCATTCATAAACTAGCTTAATGGTACCTGTAAAAGAAATGAAAGAAGATTAGCTCCAATAGATATTAATGTTCTTTTTTTTTTCTAAAATAACAAACTTCGTGTTTACTAAACAAAATCCCCGGCAGCGGCGCCAAAAACTTGTTGCGTGCTCAGTGTATAAATAAAAATGCGATGCGAGAGCACTGAGAACATGCAAACATACATGGTCTTGTAGCAAGTAATAAGTATTTTTTCATTCCATTTCCCACAGAGATTTATTCTTAGTTACTAACGAAGTGAGATGCTAAATTAGAAAGGGTGGCTTAAATGGGGTGAATTGAAGATTAATGTGCCTAACTAATGAAGAATATACGAGATATGCAAGCATAAACGAGAGCAAGTAAAGAGATGAACTTGAATGTAGAAGAAAAGAATTGCGGAGAAAGCAATTATCTAGCAATTAAATCGCAAAAGTGAAATACTAGAAAAATGGCTAAGGCAAAAACAGAACTATAGAATTGCGCAGACAACAATTATCTAGCAATTAAATTAGCAACGTTTTAAGGGTGAGATGGGGAAACAAGGTCAACTAACGACTCCTCTATAGGCTTTTTTATACGATTATTCAGTAGTAGCTCAGCTTATCATGCATCAATTTAACTCATTCTCATGCATCTCTCGATTACATGCATTAGATCCTTTAGTTCACTCATATCCAAGTAAGGCTTAAGCATCTATTTATATAAGCAAGTTAATGAATTGTGCTAGGAAAACGTCTATTTGTAGGTCGTTTTCTGGCTACAATGAAAGGCTAGCATGAATGGACGACTCTGAATCTTACTCCTTCCGGAGGTTAGGAGTTCTTTAGACAAAATGGATGGCCAATCGAAATTGTAGACAGAAGTAAATAACAGCAAACAGTAGAGAAAATGGAAGACAAAAAGCAGTAGAAAGCGATGTAAATGTGTGCGTGAACTCCTCGCCGCAAGCGTCTCGGATGAAGGGGAAGGTTAGCGTTTTTTGGGGATGAATCCAATCAGAAGAGAAGAAGGATCTTCTCTTCTTCCTCTCGATTTATCGGTGCCAAAAGCTGATTCCTTCACTCCAACAAATGGGATAGAAAATGGAGAGAAACTGCGTTGAGATGGAGAGTTCTACGCTTCCAAGCTTGTTGTTCTCCTTCCCCCTTGACCTCCTTTTATAGCTCTTTGCAGGTACTCTTCAGTCAAGGAGAACCATCCATTCTGAACGACGACCCTCCACGTGGCAGCATGGGAGAACTTGGGCGGCTGAAAGATCGCAACAAAATGGCGGACGGTTGGAACAACTTAGCATTCGCAGCTTAAACACAGCAGAGACAACAATGTTTCAGCAATTTTCCTGCAATGCACAATTTCAACTCTTTTAACTTCGTTTTTTATTCTTTTTTGTTCCTTTTACAAATAAGTCCTAATTTAGCTTCATTCCTTGATTTCTCATATTTAAGCACGTATTAAACTAAATTCTAACAAAAACGCTTAAGAGTTTACTCAATTCCATGGTAAATAAGTCCCTAATTTATGCACTTTTGGAGACGTAACATATGCATTTATTGTTCTTTCTTAATCCCATGCATGTGTTAGATTTTGCCGATGGACAATCGAGTTTTCTAGCATGTGTTAGAGTTAAAGAATAGCGATGCCTTGCCTCTCCTTTTCGCCTAGTAACAGAGAACAATGAAATAAATCGGAGTATCGAGTTATGCATGACAATTGTTGGGTACTTTAGTGTTGGCGGGTAACCAATTAGCAATAGGAATGCATATTCGAATGTTCGTCGCGGTTAGCTAGTGACTGTTTAGAGTCAAAGTGGGGTTGATCACTCTAACGAGACTTTAAATAATGTTTAATTAGATCTGTCTGATTTAGTTAATTAATATGGAGCCGGTTACAAAAGGGTGTCCCTGGTGACCGACCGTGTGTATGACAAACTGTTAGCCTTAGATTTGAATTAAATGATAAATGATAGAATGTCTAGCGAAATCCCGAAATCCCCCGATCCGAACACTCTTTAATCTCTTTCTCTTTAATTTTTCCGTTAGCAATTTTTTTCTCCCATTGCATGTTAAAACCCCTTCTTTGTCATAAAACTCAATTAATCAATTAAGTCCCATTTCAATCTTTAATTTTAATCTGATCAGTCCTTCTCTGTGGATCGACCATGTTGCCACTAGCTGCAAAGCTAAGGTCAATAGGCTTATAAATTCATTTTGGTCAGGCCTCGATAGCCTGTGAATTAGGCGGATATTCCCAAAATCCATACCACCAAAATTGGCGCCGTTGCCGGGGAAGGCATAAATAGATTGAAATTAAGTTTGATTTTGATTTTGGTTGATTTGTTGTGTGCTGAAAAATTTTCTGTTTGTTTTTGCATGTTTAAATTTTTTGTTATTGTATGACCCGTTCTTCTGAGTTTGGTGGATTACAGTTTATACCTGAGATTGAAAGAGAAGAGCGGAGGTTGAGAAAAGAGTCCCGGGAGGGGCGAAGGTTGTTTGACGAAGAAGGCGTGGATCCCTTCTTGCGTGAGGAGATGGCACAAGGAGAAGTGCCAAGGGCTTTGAAGCAATTGGCAGCGCCAGATCTGAATTTGCAGCCTCTGTGCATTAACTACCCCGTGGTAGCAGGTAATTTCGAGCTGAAATCTGGATTAATTCACCAATTACCTTCCTTCCATGGCAATGCAGGAGAGGATGCAAATAAGCACCTGATGGAGTTCCATTGCGTCTGTTCGGGGATGAAGCCCCCAGGTGTAACGGAGGAGCAGTTGAATCTAAGGGCATTCCCCTTCACACTGAAAGACAAAGCCAAGGACTGACTTTACCTAGCAATTTATTTCTCCCCTTGCATGTTAAAACCCCTTCTTTGTCATAAAACTCAATTAATCAATTAAGTCCCATTTCAATCTTTAATTTCAATCTGATCAGTCCTTCTCTATGGATCGACCCTGTTGCCACTAGCTGCAAAGCTATGGTCAATAGGAATATAAATTCATTTTGGTCAGGCCTCGACAGCCTGTGAATTAGGCGGATATTCCCAAAATCCATACCACCAGTGGACTCCAAAATTCCTATGCATGATAGAGGGCTAAAGGTTGGGACGTATAATTGCCCAAATCGCTAGGTAGCAAGGGCTTAACCATGACTAGGTAAT
This sequence comes from Herpetospermum pedunculosum, assembly GCA_028017165.1. NCBI lineage: Eukaryota > Viridiplantae > Streptophyta > Magnoliopsida > Cucurbitales > Cucurbitaceae > Herpetospermum > Herpetospermum pedunculosum. The sequence continues at coordinate 18,757,386 of CM051527.1, read as the reverse complement.
TCAACCCAAAGTGACAGTTGGGGATTTGAATTAGTTAACGTTTTCATGTTAGACTTAGGGCGAGAGAGAAATCGGATTAGTCATAGGAATAAACCGTCACAATGTTCTCGTTACTAGCTTGTAGTCAATTTAGGGGTCGCGACCTTGAATAGATTATTGGCCAAGAACAATTAGAATTGCGCATATCTAATTATATATTTGGGTCATTTGAGTTTGAAATTAGCCAAATGAATTGTGTGCTGAAGCATGATTAGTTAATTAACTCTATCGATGAACCGAACGTCCATAGCAATCATTCCCATTACTCGAATTTAAGTGCAACCATTTAATTTTGCACTTGTCATTTAATTTTCCGTTTAGGAGCTCCCTTCCCCCAAACCAAATCATAATCCCATTACTCGAAGTTAAGCGCAACCCTTTTTACACACTTTTTAGAATTAGCAAATTAGACTTAGTTGAATTAAATTTCATAATTCCCTCTGGATCGACCCCGTTACCACTAAGCTAGAAATAGCTCGGTGTATTCGGGTTTTATAAATATTATTTTGGCAAGCCTCGATAGCTTGAAGTTGGAGCACCCCATTAAGTGCCTCTACCAAAATTGGCGCTGTTGCCGGGGAATTAGATTTAATTTGATTTGATTGAGTTTGATTTGTTTGTTTTAAAAAAATTTCTTTACTTTTTTTTTGTACAGTTTAATTCTTTTGTATTATGTTACCCGTTTTTGTTTGAGTTTTTTTTAGCCTAGTCATTCTTTGAAAATTCAAAAGAAGCGCTGAAATGGAGGTCGGGGGTAATTGTGAGCAACAAAGAACCTTGAGGGAGCTTGCATCATCTGAGCTAGGCCGAAACTCATCTAGTATATTGTATCCGGTAGCTTCAGGTAATTTTGTACTTAAAGCTGGTCTGGTTAACTTATTACCTTCTTTTTGTGGTAATACAGATGATGATCCCATCAGACACCTCAAGGCATTTCAGATGGTGTGTTCGTCATTTAGAACCAACGGCATCACTGAAGATCAAATCCATCTCAGGGCATTTCCTTTCACCTTGAAGGAGAAGGGGAGAGATTGGATGTATTACCTACCGACTGGGTCCATCACGAGTTGGAGTGAGCTAAATAGGGCGTTTCTAGAGAAGTATTTTCCTGCTTCCAAGGTCGTCGCCCTCAGAAGGGATATACACAAGATTGAGAAAGGAAAGGAGGAAACCATCCTTGAGTTGGAGTGAGCTAAATGTCTCAGATGACTTGCAAGATCAACAAGATGGAAGAGCAAACTGAGAACTTGAGTGCCATCACTCTGAGAATTGGGAAGCAGCTTCCCACTAGTACCCCACCGGTGGAAGTCGATCATGGCCACATCGAGCCACAGACAGAAAATCTCAAACCACGGTGGAAAGGGGTAAATTTCGATCCTACATGTACTAGAGTTTATGTGCCTAAGGCTTCTTTTCCTAGCAGGTTAGCAAGACCGCCTAAGGAGAACTACGAGGAGGAGTTCCTAGACACATTCAGGAAGGTAGAGATCAATATCCCTCTATTGGATGCCCTAAAGGAAATTCCAAGGTACGCCAAATTCCTAACAAGACTATGCACCAACCAGAGGAAGACAAAGGAGAGTGAACGCGTCGTGGTAAGTAAGAACGTCTCAGCTTTGATCACAAAGAGCTTACCGGTTAAATGCGACGATCCAAGTATGTTCTCTCTCCCTTGTAAGATAGGAGGCATGCATATTAGAAGAGAAATGCTGGATTTAGGAGCCTCCATTAGTGTTATGCCTTATTCCATTTATCAGAAACTGAAATTAAAAGAAATGAAGAAAACAGGAATAATTATTCAATTTGCTGATAGACCTTCTGTGCTTCCTTTAGGAATAGTTGAAGATGTGTTAGTGCAAGTTGATAACTCCATTTTGGAGCTATTATTCATTCCCTAATTCAAGCTAAATTCCGCATTTAATTGTTTATTTTATCTCGTTTATAGGAGATTTGCGGTGAAGAGCTCATGCGTCCATTGGACTCATTTCGGAGCTAAGAGCGGTGTTTTAACGCCTCAGGAGTGCATCGGAAAAAGGGCAAGTTGTTCCAAGAAGAACCGGACAAAAATTGCCTAGGAGAGGCAATTTTCCAGCATAAACCCGAGAGACAGCGTCGAGACGCTTGCTCAACGCAGCCTGGCGTCGAGACCCTTCCCCGGCGTCGAGATTCTCCGAGGGGCGCGCGCGCAGGAAATTATCGGTCCAGCGTCGAGACGCTCGCCTAGCAACTTGACGCCATCGCGAGGCGCGCACTGAATGTTTAGGTCGCAGCGTCGCGACGCTGTCCTAGCGTCTTGACGCTCCGACAGATTTAAAAAGCTGAAATACGATTTTTCAGCAGCCATCTTCGGACTTCATCTTCTTTCTCTCGGTTTTTCTTCAACTTTTTGCTTTGCTCCGCCATTTGTGGCATAGTTTTGGAGCTTTTATTTGTAATAGGGTTAGAGATGATGGCCATGGCCTCCGTTGGAGCGTTTGTGACGATCCTCTCCATGGTCGGCTAAGGTACTGTGAACGGTTCAGGATGATTTAGGGATTATTTGTTAGGCTTTTACGTTTTGATAATCAATGCTTATGGTTCTGAATAGGTTTATATAATTTATTGCATTTGTTATTCTTGCTTAAACCCATGCATAAATTAGATTTCGCCGACGGACAATCGAGTTTTCTAGCGTATGTTACCGTTATAGAATAGTGATGCCTTGCCTCTCCTTTTCGCCATAGTAACACAGGATAGCAAAATAAATCGGAGTATCGTTGTATGTGTTCTGATTGTTGGGTACTTTAGGGTTGTCGGGTAGCCAATTAGCAATGAGAATGCATATTCGAATGTTCGTCGCGGTTAGCTAGTAACTGTTTAGGGTCAATTTGGGGCTGATCACTCTAATGAGGCTTTAAATAATGTTTAATTAGGACCTTAGTTCTAATTAATTAATATGAAGTCGGTTACACAAGGGTTTCCCAGGTAACCGACCGCGTGCATGTCAATGTATAGCCTTAGATTTCGAATTAAATGATAAATGTAAGAATGCCTAGCAAAAATTCCGACATCCCCCGAATCGATCACTCTTCATTCTCTTTCTCTTTAATTCTTCCGTTAGCGATTAATTTCTGTTGTTGAATGCTTAAATCCCCCCACTTGTTACAGAAAGCAATTGATCAATTAATTTCTATTTCAAATTTTAATTTCAATCACGTCCTTCTCTGTGGATCGACCCTGTTGCTGCTAGCTGCAAAGCTAAGGTTAATAGGCTTATAAATTTTTTTTGGCAAGCCTCGAGAGCTTGATATTTAGCGATCATTCAAAAAGATTGTTAGCAAAAATTGGCTCCGTTGCCGGGGAAGGCAAAAATTGATTGAAATTATGTTTGATTTTGATTTTGGTTGATTGATTGTGTGCTAAAAAAAATTTATGTTTGTTTTTGTATGTTTAAAATTTTGTTTGTGTATGACCCGTTCTTCTGAGATTAGTGGATTACAGTTTATACCTGAAATCGAAAGAGAAGAGCGGCGGTTGAGAAGAGAAGCCCGCGAGGGGCAAAGGTTGTTTGAGGAAGAAGGCGAACCCTTCTTTGGTGACGAGATGGCACAAGGGGAAGTGCCAAGGACGTTGAAACAGCTGGCAGCGCCAGATTTGAATTTGCAACCCCTATGCATCAACTACCCCGTGGTAGCAGGTAATTTTGAATTAAAATCCGATTTAATTCACCAATTGCCTTCTTTCCATGGCAATGCAGGCGAGGATGCGAACAAGCATTTGATGGAGTTTCATTGCGTCTGTGCGGGGATGAAGCCCGCAGGAGTGACGGAAGAGCAATTGAATTTAAGGGCATTCCCCTTCACGCTCAAGGATAAAGCCAAGGACTGGCTTTATCATCTGCCTTCTAGCTCGATTACGACGTGGCAGGACATGAAGAGGGTCTTCTTAGAGAAATATTTCCCTGCGTCCCTTGCCACAACGCTGAGAAAGAGAATTTATGCGATCACTCAGGACGTCGGTGAGTCCCTGCATGAGTATTGGGAACGCTTCGGGCGCCTGTGCGCGAGTTTTCCGCATAATTAGATAGCCGTCCAGCTTGTAATTCAATATTTCTATGAGGGTATGACACCTCATGATCGACAGATGATCGACGCAGCGAGTGGTGGGGCTCTGATTCACAAGACCCCAGTTGAGGCCAAGCAGTTAATTGCAAACATGGCGGCCAACTCGCAGCAGTTCGGTATTCGTGGGCAGGGGCAAGTTCACAGCGTGACCCAGAGTCATGAGATGACTGAAATGAGGGCCCAGGTGGCCGAGATTGGGAATTTACTAAAGAAATGAGGGCCCAGGTGGCCGCGAGGAGGAAGAAGTGAACGCAATCGGAGGATATGCTTCCAACCCCAGGAAGTATGATCCTTATTCGAGCACATACAACTCCGGTTGGCGTGACCACCCCAATTTGAGCTATGGGAATAGGGAAGGACAACAACGCTTCCAAGGCCAATCCTATGATAGGCCTAGCAATTCATCCCAAGCTCAAGACTCGAGCTCCTCCAGCTCATTGGAAGAGATGGTCAGAACCATCGTCACGACGACAAGCCAGTTTCAGAAAGAAGCTCGAGAAGAGCTAAACTCACGCAATGCCGAGCTGCAAAATTTGAACAAGCAACTGACGCAAATGGCGGTGTCGATAAGCAGAATAGAGAGCAAGAGCTCTGGGAAGCTTCCTTCCCAAACCACTGTGAACTCATGTGAGAACATGAGCTCGATCCAGCTAAGGAGTGGGAAATCAGTTCCCTCCAGAGCCGTGAAGGAAGCAGAGGACAGCTTGAAGGAGTCCTCCCCAGTTGTTCTTGATGAGCTGAATGATGAGAAAGAATAAAGGAATGTGCAAGGAAATGTTCCTAAAGGACCCTTCCCCAGTAGGCTTGCGAAGCCTACCTTGGTCACCGAAGACGAGGAGGTCCTGAAAACCTTCCAGAAGGTGGTGGTGAACATACCGCTTCTTGAGGCAGTGAGTCAAGTGCCGAAATATGCAAAGTTCCTCAAGAATTTGTGCACGAGCAAGAGAATGTCGAGAAAGAATGATGAGAAGAAGAAAGAAACTGTCTCTGCAATTTTCCTAGGTACACACCCACTGAAGTGCATCGATCCTGGTATGTTTACTATCCCATGCACTATCGGTACTAAACTTATTGAAAATGCCATGTTAGATCTCGGTGCCTCAATTAATGTCATGTCTTTTGATGTGTTTAAAGAGCTTGAATTGTGCAATTTAATTCAGTCTAATATAGTTGTCCAACTAGCCGATCGATCTTATGTGCATCCGTTAGGGAAAATTGAGGACATTTTAGTCAAAGTGAAGGATTTGTTGTTTCCATGCGATTTCTATGTGCTGAATATGAACAAAAACTCTTCGCATGTTTCCTCTTCTATCTTACTAGGACACCCATTTATGAAGACCGCTGGTAGCGGAATTTTGTGAATATTCCATATGTTTCGGGTTGTCGAGACCCGCCAAATTAAAATTTATAACACTGCCTAAGGCTTCTTCAAAACTTGTAGAAAGCGGTAGTCAGGATCGTACCACAGAGAATTTAATAGCTTAATCTAAATTCAGAATTTTAATTGTTTAATGAGAGAAAATGTTGATGGGGGGCTTTGAGAATTAAGAGAAGAAAACAGAAAATAAAGGAAAGAATTAAATGACAATTTGGAATAACGGGAGAAATATAACTTGAAATGAAAACACTCAATCAAAAGGTTCCGGGTTATTAATTGCAATGTGATTCGGATCATAGACGATCAAGACTTAGCATGCTTTTAACTAACACCCACGCAAATTACAAATTCCTAAGAAGAAACTAGCAATCCCAAGTAGTTTATGAAGAGTTGACAGCTCTTCATTAAGCTTCGATGTTAATTTAATTGGGGGCGATAGCTCTCCCAAATAGAGTTAACTACGAGCGACGGGTAACCATGCGACGAGTACGTTACTGAGATCTCTAATAACGGGCTCGATTTACTCTTCATCTAGGGTCTAACGGGTAGCTAAATTAAATCCTGCAGCACCAATTTAAATACACTTAGACTGCTGTCACTCAACCCATAAGAGGCAAACGGATAATGGGTTTTTAACCAACCCAACAATCAATAAACTAAATGGGAGTCAAACCAAGAAGAAATTGATGCTGGAAATTAAAGCTTAGATTAGAGAAGAGTTGAATGCTAAACATGCTAAACATATACAAACAATCCAAGTCTCACCCAATCACATTTACAACATATAACCCATCTCCTAAAGATCAAGTACTTACCACTTAGCTAGACATGAAGGAGAATGGAGTGAAGAAATCCAAGATTAAGCTCACCCACTCCATTAATGGAGGTTACTGATGGAGCGACATGCGCAGCGGAAAGCGATTTCAGACCGATGATACTCTAATTTCATCAATTTAACAATTAGAAAACATGCTCGAAAAGTGAAAATAAGAAATTTAGAATACATACCCTTGTAGTTCCAATTTCTTCAAGATCCGCCAGTCGTTCCTCGTCTCGAACTCTTCCGGCTTCTTCTCACGAACTCCCCGAGGACCACCCCAGGTAGTCCCGCTATCCTCGGCGCCGCGCAACGGAGCTGTGGGACTCCGATTAGAAGAGAAACGAAAAAGAAAAAAGAAAAGGAAGAAGATGGTGCAAAGGAGCAGAGAAGAACAAAACCATGAAAAACTTCAAAGTTGAAGTTTCTTTTTTTTTTTTGTTCCCTGTAAAACGAATACCCATCCACACCCTTTTCAAGCAAACCATAAGTATATATATATATATATATATATATAAATCTTGATATATATATGTGTCTTGTTGCATGCAAGACACATATATATATATTTAATTATTATTATTATTAAAAATAATAATAATTTTATTTATTAAACTTTTTACTAAATAAAATATATATATATAATTATTAATTAAACTTTTTAATTAATAATTATTATGTAATTCAATATCAAATATTAATTAAATAATATGATTAAACTCGGTTTTCAGAAAACCGACCTTTTTACACATGAATCCTATTCATGTTTTAGGCCATTCTCATATTTAAATCATTTTTAAATATGTCCATCATTCTTCCACAAACCCAATTTGAACAATTCAAATTCTTTTTCTTTTTAATTTCTCTTATACTGTTGCAAGACGTTATCCGAGCTAGCCAGGAGAACCTAAAGGACCTACAGATCATGAGCTCCAACGATACGAGATTATCCGGTCAAACCTCTTTTAACCGAACTAATCAACATTCGTTAACCCCCGGAGACTCCACTATAGTCCGAGGGTTGCACTCTCCTCACTGTAGATATATTATATCCTCTTGATATAACCGTCATGGGTAAGTCGATCCTTCACAGGTGTCCGTTATCACAGCTAGGTCTTTTAAACCGTTTAACCTCTGTGATATCTCTTGATCCTTAAATACCACTGACACCTTTAATGAACATTTGATCTGTGATCCAATCATCAGATCAGAATCCTCTTAACACGTAAGAGGATGAGGCCTCATGTTCAAGCCCCGGAGTCAGCTATTAAGGGAACACCTATCTACTAAACCTTAAAGAGGGTAGGAGTGAATTCCATCTTGCTAGACTATGTCCCCAGCTACCTATTCGAGTTTATCCCCAAGTTGGTAGGCTTATTGAGCGGGCGACCTGCCACTCTCACCCATACAAGTCTAAGGATACTCTCGAATAAGCAGGAGTTCATAGTAAGCTCAGGATTCAGAACGAGTTACCTTAGGTCATCAAAAATGATAAAGTCGGTCTCACCAGTAAACGGTGTTATAAAGAGAAAGCGACTTTATCGTGGTTCTGTCTAATGCAAACTCTTTGCATAGGACGCCCCCGCTCGCACATCTCCATGTGAAACGATTCGGATCACATCGTTTTGTACAATACAAAGCGAGCCGCATCCAATATTGTTACCAGAATAAGGTACCCGGCCTTATCCGTATACTATAGACCGTTTTGACTGACTACTTGAGCTTGACCCACAATCATGTCATACATGAAGCTCAAGTACTCATATTCAGCCAAGGGTGTTGTTATTGGTACAGGTTAATGCAAACATGTTTCACTATATTCAATAAACACCTTTACTGAATAAACCTCAATAACTCTTTATTGCGTTAATAGACATATTACATTTACAAAGTTTACAAACCACGAGTGTTAGGACATAAAACCCAACAGTTACAAGGTTCAAAAGAGGGAAAAATGCTGAAGAAATCGAGAAGGGGGCGGAGAGAATGACCTAAAATCAGAAAAACGGACTTAAATACCCATTTCTGCGTCAGACTAGCGCCTAGGCGCCATAAGTCACCGCCTAGGCGATGAGCTCTCTGGAAAATTTACAAAATCGAGAATTTCTTGACTTTTAAGGACGGGCATTTTTGACCTTTAATGACGGGCATTCTGAGTCAAGGCTAGGAAGCGCGGCTGGGGCGAGGCGAGACGAGGCGAGCGGCGCACGCGCGGACTTTCGATGACGGGCGCTCGGCTGTGCGGAGCGCGCGCGGGGCGCGCGGGCGATGGCGCGGGACTTACGATGACGGGCGCTCGGCGCGGGCGCGCAGGCATGGGGCGTCTGGGCGATGCGGTCTGGGCTGCTGCCTCCGTTGGGCGCCTGGGCGCTGCCCTCTCCGTTTGGCCTATCTTTTTGACCCGAACACTTCCCGAAACCTCTTAAATGACCGATTTAGCCCTGAAATTCATAATTTGACTTCCCGAGCTCTTTGCCACGAAATACCTAAAATAAGAAGATTTAATTGAATTAAGCATGGCATTTAGCTAGATTTAAGGCTATAATTATAGCTCTATTTTAGAGCTATCAAAATACCCCCGACCTGAATCTTGCTAGTCCTCGAGCATAGAACACTTTGATTTATCTTATAAGAATAGACATGCATGTTGACGACTTGAGTCTCAATGCTTGCAAAAACAAGATAATCATGCTAACGGAAAACAATCAAGCGTATGCATAATTTGTGAATATTTCAAAATATTAGCTCTCATTCCCTAACGTGTGTGTGTGATTAGCGCCTCCTATCCTAGCTTCTATATACCCGTAACCACTTTAATCAATCCTAACACTCATCTTCCCCCTACTTCTGGCAATAAAAACAGACTACCGGCTTTTCAATGTTGGAAAGAATAACAAAACAAAAGGCCTAACTAATTTTTTTCTCTTTTCTTTTCTTTTCTTGAGAGCCTAACACGTCAATCTTTTATTTCGCTTCACGTTTTTAAGGACTAGTGCTCACTTCCGTTAGTTGCCCTTTCATGCAGTGGCAACCGTGGTTTACACGATCACCCCTGGTTACACGGGCAACACAAGAAGGAGGAGCACCTCAGAATATTTTGCAAACATGCTTTTACTCTCAACGAATATTTTTTTTTTAAATAGGCATATAGCTTTGCTAAATCAAATGATTCGTTATAAATTCTAACACATCAAGCCTCCCTAAATGGACCTTTCGGGGTGACAACGAATTTCCAGACAAAATAAAATAATTTAAGCCTACAAAACTAAGAGTAAGAGGTCTACGTGCTCAGTGAATGTAGGGGAATAATTTTTTATTTTTTTTTAAAATATGCTCAAGATATGCATACATTCTCATGATTTTCTCACAATGCCCAACTATGGAGTATTTACAAATAAATCACAGAAAGTCCTCATCGGACAACATGCATTCAGATTCCTAAAAATCTCAAAATCAGAGTATGACATGCTTGTTGCGTGCTTAGTGTGTAAATAAAAATGTGATGTGAAGAGCACTTAGAACATGCAAGTATACATGGTCTGCAGCAAGTGATAAGTATTTTTTCATTCGTTTTCCCACAAAGATTTATTCTTAGTTACTAACGAAGTGAGGTGCTAATTAGAAAGGGTGACTTAAATGGTGTAGATTTGAGGTTGATGTGCCAAACTAATGAAGAATGTACGAGATATGCGAGCATAAACGAAAGCAAGTAAAGAGATAAACTTAAATGTAGAGGACAAAGAATTGCGGACTTAGCAATGTTCTAGCAATAAAATCGCAAAAGTAGAATACGAGAAAAACGGCTAAGGCAAAAACAGAATTAAAGAATTGCGGAGAGAGCAATTTCCTAACAATTAAATTAACAACGATTTGAAGGTGAGATAAGGAAACAAGGTCAACTAAAGACTCCTCTATAGGCTTTTTCATACGATCATTCAGTAGTAGCTCAACTTATCATGCATCAATTTAACTCAGTCTCATGCATCTCTCGATGACATGCATTAGATCCCTTAGTTCACTCATATCTAAGTGAGACTTAAGCATCTATTTATACAAGCAAGTTAATGAATCGTGCTAGGAAAACGCCTATTCCTAGGTCGTTTTCTGGCTACCATGAAAGGCTAGCATGAATGGACGACTCTGAACTCTTACTCCTTCCGGAGGTTAGGAGTTCTTTAGACAAAATGGATGGCCGATCGAAATTGCCCGTGGGATGAAGTACACATACATTCAATGCATTCGAAGCTACCCTACAAGCTGAACTCTCGTATTTCTAACCTATAGATTCATCGTTAGCAGACCCTTGTGTGATTAGTTACTCATGGTTGATGGTGGATTGAAAAGATTAGATTGATTAAGCATGATTTAAAGCACTTAAATGAAAGCAAGGGAAGAACAGAAACGAAGTGGAGACTTGCAAAGACTTAAACGATTACTATATAAAGTAAGATTCCAACCTCAATGTGCGACCGAATGTAAGACAGTACAAAACTTGAATAAATGAAGACGAAATGAAGACGAATTGAAACAAGCAAGCAGTAAGAAACAGAAGACAGAAAGCAATAAAAGTGTGCACGGATCCTCGCCGCAAGCGCCTCGGATGAGGGCGAAGATTAGCTGATCTTGGGGATGAATTCGATCAGAAGAGAAGAAGGATCTTCTCTTCTTCCTCTCGAGTTATCGACGCCAAGGGCTGATTTCTTCGTTCCAACAACCGGGATAAGGAAATGGGTCTGTAAACTGCGTTGAGGCGGGGAACTCTACACTTCTCAGATGTGTTTCTCCTTCACCCTTCACCTCCTTTTATAGCTCTTTGCAGGTACCTTCAGTCATGGAGAACCATCCATTCTAAACGACAATCCTCCACGTGGCAGCAAGGGAGAGCTTAGGCGGCTGAAAGATCGCAACTGTGACGGCGGGTGGTTGGACGAACTTAGCAGCAACAGCTTAAAGATTGCGGATTCCTCGTTGTGATCGCAATAACCATTGCGGAGACATCAATGTTTCAACAATTCCCCTGCAATGTATATTTTGACTCTTTTAGCATCGTTTTTTATTCTTTTTTGTTCCTTTTACAAATAAGTCCTAATTTAGCTTCATTCCTTGAATTCTCATATTTAAGCACGTATTAAACTAAATTCTAACAAAAATGCTTAAGAGATTACACGATTCCATGGTAAAGAAGTCCCTAAAATATGTACTTTTGGAGAGGTAACACACCCCCAAACTTAAGTTATTGCTCGTCCTCGAGCAATATAAGGGCTTACTTGGGCTGCTAATTCTTGTCTTTTAAACTCTATCTGACTACTTGCTGACTTCCCTAGGCTTACTGGTTGACGATATTTTGAACTATCGCTATAAACTCAAGTTGTCGAGACTTGCCAAAATGTAATTTATAAGCCTATGACCAAGGCTTTGCAGCCAGTGGTAATAGGGTCGATCCAAGGAGTAAGAACGATCAAAATTACTAGTGAAATCGAGATTTAATTAATTGATTGATTCTGTAACGGGGGGGGGGGGGATTTTTAGCATGCAAGGGAATTAATAATAAAGCTAACGAAAGAAAGAATAACAAGTAGAAAACGCGTGCACGGTTTGGGAGTTTCGGGATTAATTGGTAGACAATTTCGGTTCATCATTTAATCCTAAATTCATGGTATTCAGTTTATTATGCACGCGGACGACTACCAGAGAAGCCCCAAAGTAGCCGACTCCATGGATTTTAATCAGACCACACAGTTCCAATTATACGTTATCCAAACTCACATTAAGGTGATCAGCCCTAAGATAAATCTAGACAGTCACTAGCTAACCGCGACGAACATTTAAGCGTGAATTCTAATTGCTAGTAGATTGCCCGCAAACGCTGTATGCAATCAACAACTATCCTACACGACATAATACTTCGATTTAGTTTTATCTACCTGTGTTACTTAGTCGAGCAGTGAGAGGCACGGCATCGCTACTCTTTAACATACACAACATGCAAGATGACTCGAGTGTCAATCGTCGAAATCTAACATGCGCGTTGGATTAAGCAAAGTAGATAAATGCAAATAAAAAGAACCAATATGCATCATATAAACGCAAATTATCAGAACCAAATTGTCAACAAAAATCTCCCTAAACTATTCCCAAACCGTTCACCCTTACCTTAGCCGCTCATGGCGCGGTTTGTCAATTCCGCTCCAACGACGGCCATGGAAGGAATCATCTACGAGTTACAAAGAAAGGAGAGCTCACTCGCATGCCAACAATGGCGGAGAAGATGAAAAGATGAAAAGCTCCAAAGGAAAATAGAGAAATCTCGAGGAAGAAGAAGATGAAAAGCTCCAAAAATGGTCAAGAAGATGCTCCAAAAAGTGCAGAAAATCGTCCTAATAAGCTACTGTAATCGACGTAGCGTCGAGACGCTAGGCCAGCGTCGAGACGCTGTGCCCTAAGTTTTCCGCGCGCGCCTTCGATGGCGTCGCGACGCTGCCCCGATAAATTTCCTAAGCGCGCCTCCTCCGGAGCGTCTCGACGCCAGGGCAGCGTCGAGCTAGCGTCTCGACGCTATCACTCGACGCTTTCTCTCGGGTTTTTCCAGCGTCGAGCCAGCGTCTCGACGCTATAGCTCGACGCTGGCTCTCGGGTTTGGGGCTGAAACTTTGCCTCTCCAAGGCGATTTTGGCCCGTTTCTTCACGGATCAAGTTCCCCTTTTAAGCACTCGAATGGGCCCAACGGACGCACGAGCTCTTTGCCGCATTTCTCCTACAAACGAGATATATTAACCAATTAAAAGCGGACTTAAGCTATAATTAGGAAGTATTTAATAGCTCCAAAATGGAGTTATCAAACACCCCCAACTTAAACATTGTTAGTCCTCGAGCAAGCACTACAAAGACATTGACTCTAAGGACGCGCCTACATGCAACTAACTCAAACCTCCATGCATTTTGACACAACATAATCATGGAAGCATTTTGTTCATGCATTTACTAGAACATATCAAAAATTAACTCTTGCCCCCTAACGTGTGTGTGTGCTAGCCAACCACTCCTAAACTCACGTAAACCCGGAAAACCCGCGTGCAACGCACATCCCGTTTTCCCCCTACTTTTAGCGTTTAAGAACAGTCTAAACTTGACTTACAAGAGAGAGAGAAGCAAATTAAGAGACCTAATTGTTTTTCTCATTCATTTTTCTTTTCACAAGTACTTTGTACTCATTCTCAAGGTTCTTTGAACCAACATTTATTCACTCTTTTTCTTTCCAACTCGAGCTGCCTAACACGTCAAACTTAGGCCTAAGCTTCACGTTTTTAAGGACTGATGCTCACTTCTTTAGCGCTACAAAGAAGGAGGAGCGCCTCGAGAGGAATTTTCCATCAAACATGCTTTTCTATTTTTTTTTTAAATTAGGCTAAGCACATGCTTTCTCAATTAACTAACCACTAACTCTCATGCAACAAGCTACCTATGGGTGCCTTTCGGGGTGACAACGAGAATTAGCGCTACATGCAATTTTAAAGCCTACGGAATCTAGGAAGGGGCTGCTAAGTGCTCGATAAGTGCAAGGGAGCAACAGAAAAAATTTTAAAATTTTTGACATGAGCCTAATAAACACAAAACTCATGCAAAAAATCGATTATGAACATGCTCAAATTTCCAACATGCAATTCCTAGGCTATCATCGTCAGAAAACAGTAAACAGAGTCACAAGCACTTCAATATCAAAATAGCACTTCTCAACAAACTACACATGCATATCCATCAGACCATCTCCACCCCCAACTTCAAAATATGGCATTGTCCCCAATGCAAACCAGTCAGATAAAACAAAGTAAAAAGGGAAGAAGAAGTACACTTCCCTGACTCTTTGTGAAGCTGGCGAGGGCGAGGAAGCGGCGCACAAATGCATCAGAGCCCAAAATTGTCTTCTCTTCCTCGATTCCTAAAAAAAAAACAGCAAGCCAATTAAAACTAAGTTAATCTAAAAAGCAATAAAAAACAGCAACTAAACTAAAGCATAAAAACAGTCCATCCCTCGGGTGCCTCCGAGAAGCGCAGAATTTTTAAAGTCGTTTGCTCGACTGTATTCTCTCCACAGACTCATCCATAGTCCGTAAGTGCGGGGGACGATCCAGACTTGTCCACGTCCACACTTTTCCTGCAATCATCATAAAAAATATTTTGCACTCTTCGTGCCTCGGGCACGTGAATATTAGAACTGTTAGTGCAAAAACCAGCAGTGTTATCACTCAAATTTAAATCAGATTTTGTCACCGAGACATGGGAACCATGCCTCAAGCGCGAGGGTAGACTCCCATTCTCGTCATGCTCAACAAAATAAATATTCTCAGCATTCACAGACGACTTCGATGCATTTATAAAAAAACTCATTCACCATTCCATCAAATTCTACCGACAAGGCACCCCTATCAACATCAATTTTGACCTTAGCGGTTGTTACGTCTCCAAAAGTGACCTTTTTAGGGCTTAATTAGCTTAGAAAGATGTTCACTCTTAGGTGTTTTCGATAGCATTTAGCCTAAACCTATGCTTAAATATGAGAATTAGAAGAAGGTAGCTAAATTAGGACTTATGTACAATAGGAAAGAAAAGGGTTGAAAACCGAAGGAAAAGAATGAAAAACAAGCGTTGCGAAAGCATTGCGGAAACATTGCGGTCACCGCAATGTTTCAAGTGAAAACCGTAAGTTGACTGATCTTTTTCTGTTAATTTCCGTTATTTCAGGGATTCGTTCTTTCTCCTCCATCCATTCTGAAGTACGACGTTGAAGATTGATGGTTCTCCTTGGCCCAAATGCACCTGCAGATTACTATAAATAGGGGTCAAAGTCGAGGGTTCAAGCATCATCCGAAAGCGTAGAAGTCTTCTCGCAGTCCATCTTTTCTCCTAGTTTTCTTTGCCGTCTGCTGGTTTGCGAAGCTCAGCGGTTGGAATCGATAATCTGATAGGAAGGAGAGGAGATTCTTCTTCTCTCCCGATTGGATTCATCCAAGCAAGGCTGACCTTTCTCATCCTTCATTCGAGGCGGCTGCAACGAGACATTCGAGCTGTTTTACTGCTTTTTGTTCCTCATTTCCATTTTCCAACTCTGTCTTATTGCTGTTTCTGTTCTTGTGGCTAGTTTAGTTCATTTCGTTGTGTTCTGTCTTTCTGTTCTTTACTTTAAGTATCTCTTATGTTCATTCAAACAATCAGTTAATCAAACATAAAAGTTCAGTATTTCACAGTTTCTGCCTTTGCATCCTACTGTTTTCCCTTGCTGTTTTAGACGTAATTCTTTTCTAAGCATGTCTCTTTCATCTCTTATTTCTGTTTACCCCATATCCATGAGTAACTAAGTCACTTAGGGGCGTGCTAATGACAACACTATAGGCTAAAAAACGTGAATCAAGCATATAGGATAGCTCTCGAAGCATTGATTGTATGTAAGCTTCATCCCACGGGCAATTTCGATTGGCCAACCATTTTGTCCAAAGAACTCCTAACCTCTGGAAGGAGTAAGAGTTCAGAGTCATATTATCATGCTAGCCTTTCAAGGTAACCAGGAAACGACGTAGGAATAGGCGTTTCCCTAGTACAAACCATATCTTTTTGCTTTAACAAGATGCTTAAGACCTTACTTTGAGTTGAGTAAACTAAAGAATCTAATGCATGGAATCGGACGATACATGAGATTGAGATAGTTTGATGCATATAGAGTAGATCCAGTGCTTGAGAATCGTATAAAAATGCCTGTAGGGTAGTCATTAGTAGCCCTTAATTCACCCATTTATACACTTTCGCTGCTATTTAATTGCGGTAGAATTGCTGTTCCCGCAATTCTGCTTAAGTTACAATTCTGTCTAGCTGTTTTTATCTTCATTTATTAATCTCATCTCTTTCCATTTGAGCTTAGCTTTAACTTGTTCTTGTTTATGTTACTACCCTTTACACATTCAGCAAAAATTAGATAATTAAGAACCAATTTTACCCCATCAAATCCACCCCTTCTTTCTTAACAAAACACTTCGCGAATAGCTAAAAATAAATCTCTGTGGGAAAACGAATGAAATATACTTACTACTTGCTATAAGATCATGTATGCTTGCATGTTCTGAGTGCTCTATCTCTTTTATTGCCTAAGTATTTCAACACATTGAGCACGCAACAAGTTTTTGGCGCCGTTGCCGGGGATTTATTTAAGTGGAAACGAAGTTAGTTAAGTTTGAAACACCAAGTTTACTGTCAATTGGAACTAATCCAGGTTCATTTCTTTTGCAGGTACTATTGGGGTAGTTTATGAGTGAGCCTTCAAGTAGAGATCTAGAGTTCAATCCTGAGCCTGAGAGACTACTTAGAGCTAGAAACAAAGCAAAGAAACGACTCTTTAAACAACCTCCTATACCTCAAATCATACCCGAAATCGAAGAAATGGACGAGATAGTTCCAAATCAGGTACCTGTCATTCGCAACCCCATCGAAATAGCGAATGACAAGAATAGTGCCATTCTTTCATATTTAGTACCTATGCCTGGGGAGCTGAACCCCAGCATCATCCGTCCTGAAATCACTGCCAACTCATTCGAGTTAAAGCCAGTGATGTTCCAAATGTTGTCCACTGTGGGACAATTCTTTGGAGTGGAAAATGAGGACCCCCACAACCATCTTAGGAACTTCTTAGGAGTTAGTGATACCTTCATCATCCCTGGAGTTTCCCAAGAAGCTTTGAGGCTATACTTGTTCCCTTACTCTTTGAGGGACAAAGCCAAAACATGGTTGAACTCATTACCTTCTGGATCTGTCCGCAATTGGACAGACTTAGCAGAGAAATTCCTAGTCAAATACTTCCCACCTGATAGGAATTCTACCTTTCGTGATGATATATTTAAATTCAAACAAGCTGATAATGAATCTCTTCACGAAGCTTGGACAAGGTTCAAGGACCTTCTTCTTAAATGTCCACATCATGGCATCCCATGGTGTTTCCAAATAGAGGTCTTTTTCAAAGGATGCAATCCCAGCACTAGGCAAGTCTTAAATTCATCTGCTGGTGGTTCCATGTTGTCCAAGAGTTATAACGCGGCCTATGAGATCTTGGAGAAGATCTCAGCATCTCACTGTAGGTGGTCAGATGATCCAGTTGAGCCAACTAGGGCTCAAGACAAGGATGCTCTAAGTTCGATGAGCAGCCAAATAAATGCCCTGACCAACCTAGTTAAGCAAATGGGTCAAACCAATCTCCAAACAAGTGTCAACACCGCTACCGCCATGTCAATGGGCACCCAACCAAGTCAAAATGAGACACTTGTATGTGGATTCTGTGGGGAAGGGCACCTGTATGAATACTGCCCTGGGAATCCAGCCTCAGTCTGCTACATTGGAAGTCAGCAGCAGCCTAGGAACAACCCCTATTCCAATACTTACAACCCTGGTTGGAGGAACCACCCAAACCTGTCATGGGGTGGCCAACAAAATGCTAACCAAAATCCTAACCAGCCTAGACCGAGTGGAACACCTGGTTTCACTCCCCAACATAACCAATCCATGTATCAAAAACCATACAACCAACCTGTAGGATCTTCTGTAGAAAACTTACTCAAGGAATACATAGCTAAGAATGATGCTACTCTTCAAAGCCAGCAAGCTACTCTTAGGAGCCTAGAGAACCAAATAGGCCAATTAGCCAATGAACTCAAGAGTAGGCCCCAAGGTAGACTCCCTGCTGACACTGAAGTACCAATGAGAGATGGTAAAGAGCAAGTTCAAGCAATTGAACTTAGAAGTGGTAGACCATTGGTGAGCAACACAAAGGACACACCAAAGAGAGTAGAGAACACTGAGTCTAGTGCTCCACTGGAGTCTCCGCCAAACCAAGGTCCACCATCAACTAGCACATCAGGAGTCAGGCTAGAGCCAATTGTTTAGGAGATAGAAGAAATTCCAAGGCCTCCACCTATCCTACGGCGCCCTGACGTGCCTGCAAATGTGCCACCACCTCCATATCCTCGAAGGCTTAAGAAGAAGCAGGAACATGAAGTGCATTTTAATAAATTCTTAGAAATTCTTAAGCAAGTGCATGTCAACATTCCTTTTGTAGAAGTTTTACAGTCTATGCCTTCCTATGTAAAGTTTTTGAAAGATATTATTACTAACAAAAAAATAATTGGTGAGTTTGAAACAGTAAACCTCACTGAGGAGTGCAGTGCCATACTCCAAAATAAGTTGCCCAAGAAGGAGAAGGATCCTGGTTCCTTCACCTTACCTGTAGAACTTGGAGGCAAGCACGTGGGCAGAGCGCTTTGTGACCTGGGCGCCAGCATAAACCTCATGCCCCTATCACTATTCCGCCAGCTAGGAATAGGAGAAGCACGTCCAACCACTGTCACTTTACAATTAGCAGACAGATCCATTGCATACCCAGAGGGTAAGATTGAGGATATTTTAGTAAAGGTTGACAAGTTTATTTTCCTTGCAGATTTCATTATCCTGGATTATGAAGCAGACAAGGAGGTCCCCATCCTGTTAGGCATACCATTTCTAGCCACAGGTAGGGCACTGATAGACGTCCAAAAAGGTGAGCTTACTATGAGGGTTCATGATGAAGAGGTGAAATTTAGTGTGTATAAAGCTTTAAGGTACCCCTCTGACCTTGAATCCTGTGCTAGCATGGACGTTGTAGACTCTTTAATGGAAGAACAATTGGAGCATGTATTATTAACCAAGCATGCCAATGAATATGTAGGATTAGAATTAACTAACTTAAACATAGCTGAGATAATGGACATATCTGTAAATAACCCTCAGCATGTTTGTATGAATATTGACTTAACTGATAGAGCCTTAAATCCTTTAAAGCCATCCATTGAGCATCCACCTGTATTAGAATTAAAGCCACTCCCCACTCACCTCAAGTATGCGTATTTAGGGAGTAATGAAACTCTGCCTGTTATCATTTCTTCTAAATTAAGTGAAAAGCATGAGGTTGAACTGATATTACTGCTTAAGCAACATAGGAAGGCTATTGCATGGACTATTGCTGATATTAGAGGCATTAGCCCTTCTTATTGCATGCATAAGATTATACTAGAGGAAGAGCACACACCTAGAGTAGATCACCAACGTAGGCTGAATCCCTCTATGAAAGAGGTAGTTAAGAAAGAGATAATTAAATGGTTAGATGCTGGTGTGATCTTTCCAATAGCTAGTAGTCAGTGGGTGAGCCCTATACAGTGTGTACCTAAGAAGGGTGGGATGACTGTGGTAGTCAATGAGAACAATGAACTGATTCCAACTAGGACTGTCACAGGATGGAGAGTTTGCATGGATTATAGGAAACTAAATAAAGAAACTAAAAAAGACCACTTCCCTCTACCATTCATTGACCAAATGTTAGACAGAATAGCTGGTAGAGCCTATTACTGTTTCCTAGACGGTTATTCAGGGTATAACCAGATCACTATAGACCCCAAAGACCAAGAAAAGACTACCTTTACTTGCCCTTTTGGAACATTTGCCTTTCGCAAAATGCCTTTTGGCTTATGCAATGCACCGGCAACATTCCAAAGGTGCATGTTGGCAATCTTTTCTGATTTGGATGAGTCCATGATAGAAATATTCATGGATGATTTCTCAGTCTTTGGGGACTTCTTTACCAACTGTCTAGATAATTTAGGACAAGTCCTGGCGAGATGTGAAGAGACTAACTTAGTCCTTAATTGGGAAAAGTGTCACTTCATGGTAGATGAGGGGATTGTCTTAGGTCATAGAGTGTCAAGGGCAGGTGTAGAAGTTGACAGGGCAAAGATAGAGATCATAGAGAAGTTGGTAGAGCCTCAGAATGTCAAGGCCATTAGAAGTTTCTTAGGGCATGCTGGCTTCTATAGAAGGTTCATTAAGGACTTTTCTAAGATAGCCAAGCCTCTATGTGAGCTTCTAGAGCTAAATAAGCCATTCATCTTCTCTAAAGAATGTGTAGTAGCTTGGACAACCCTTAAAAAAGCGCTAGTCACAGCACCTATTATAGTAGGGCCAGATTGGGATCTCCCATTTGAGATGTTATGTGATGCTAGTGATTATGCTGTAGGGGTCATGTTAGGACAGAAGATTGACAAGCTAACACACCCTGTCTATTATGCTAGTAAAACCTTGAATGAGGCTCAATGTAATTATACAACTACTGAGAAAGAGATGCTTGCTGTAGTGTTTGCTTGTAAGAAATTCAGGAACTATATTGTAGGCACTAGGACAGTTGTGTACACTGACCATTCTGCCTTGAAATATCTTATGAGGAAGGCTGATGCTAAGCCTAGGTTGATTAGGTGGGTGTTATTGCTGCAGGAATTTGATTTGGACATTCGAGACAAGAAAGGATGTGAAAATGTGGTTGCGGATCACCTTTCTCGATTGCAGCACAATTGCGAAAAAATTGCGGAACCCGCAATTTCTGATGCTTTCATTGATGAACATGTCTTTGTTTTGACTCATTGTGATAACGATGAGGAACCTTGGTTTGCTGACATTGCTAACTTCCTTGCATCACAGGTAGTACAAGTTTTCAAGGGAGGTCAAGAGAAGAAGAGGTTCCTTCATGAAGCAAGGAAATTCATATGGGATGACCCCACACTTTACAGAACCTGTGCTGACGGCTTGCTAAGGAAGTGTGTTTCAGCTGCTGAAGCGAAGTCTGTGCTGCAGCACTGCCACACAGCTCCCTATGGTGGACACTTTGGTGGCCAAAGAACAGCTGCAAAGGTATTTCAGAGTGGCTACTATTGGCCAACAATCTTCAAGGATGCCCACAACTATGCCCACAGCTGCGATGAATGCCAAAGAACAGGTAACCTCAGTCGAAAGGATGAGATGCCCCTCACCTACATCTTAGAGTTGGAGCTCTTTGATGTGTGGGGCATTGACTTCATGGGGCCATTCCCTCCATCATCAGGTAACCTTTACATTTTGGTAGCAGTAGACTACGTATCCAAGTGGGTAGAGGCCAAAGCATGTCCCAATAATGATGCTAAAACAGTCACCAAATTCTTGCATAGGCACATTTTTACTAGGTTTGGGACACCTCGTGCCATCATTAGTGATGAGGGGACACATTTCATTAACAAGGCTATGGAGAGAGTGTTGGCTAAGTATAACATTAGACATAGAGTAGCCACTCCCTATCACCCACACTCGAATGGACAGGCTGAAATTTCAAATAGGGAAATTAAGAACATCCTAGAAAAAGTGGTCAAACCTAATAGGAAAGACTGGTCCTTTATGCTTGAGGATGCACTTTGGGCGTATAGGACAGCATATAAGACACCCCTAGGTATGTCTCCTTATAGGCTGGTATATGGCAAAGCTTGTCATCTTCCACTTGAGCTAGAAATCAAAGCATTTTGGGCCATGAAAGAATTGAATTTTTGCGTAAATGATGCGGGGACATTGCGGTCTTTGCAATAACATGAGCTTGATGAGCTTAGACATATGGCCTATGAAAATGCTAAGATGTATAAGGAAAAGACCAAGATTTGGCACGATAGTAGACTTAGAGTTAAGGACTTTAAGAAGGGTCAACTTGTTTTGTTGTTTAACTCACGGTTGAAACTATTTCCAGGGAAACTTAAGTCGAGGTGGTCAGGTCCATTTGTGATTACTAATGTGTTTGTTCATGGTGCCATAGAGATAAAGAACTTGCAGCAAGGCCAACCGTTTATGGTTAATGGTGCAAGGTTGAAGCACTACTATGAGGAAGGAGATGTGAAGACTCTCTCGGCCTTCCTCTTGACTGAAGCATGAAAATGAGAACGAGAGAGGACGAGTGATTACTGTGCTCGTCAACATAAGGCTCATGCCTTAGTTTATTTTTTGCGATTTTCCAATTATCGTTTGTGTGTTTTGTTGTATGATTTTAATTGCGAATTTGATGTTGTTTTTATTCCTTTTTGTAGGGAATCGAAAGAGGGAATCAAGGAGAGTAACTCCAGCTTTAAAAATCAAGAAAAGATTGAGCCAAATAAAAGATACGGACGAGCAAAGATTGACATTTAGATGGAAAAAAATCCCTAAAATTGCGCTGGATTTGCAGGATCCGCAATATATAGCCGTTGGGATTTATCCGTTGCCTTTATATCCGTTAGAAGACGCTCGATCTGTACGATTCTCCCACTCTCTGAATTCCAAGAAAACTGCGATTCTCTTCATCTTTGATTCTTCTCTCCAAATCTCCAAGACTCAACAATGGTGTTTACAAGGGCTGAAAGATCTGCGGCCAAGAAAAGGGCCGATGAAGCTGAAACGGCTGCGAGAGATGCATTGCTTGCCTTGGCTGATGCTGAGGCTGCGCGAACGGAACGACTGGATAAGCTTCCGATTCGCAAGAAGAAGTGGAAGGTTGTCTCTGAGATACCTGCTGGACCCTCTGAACCAGCAGGCACACCCAAGAAGCGTAGGTGGAGTTTAGCGGTGGCCGCTGAACCGAGCAAAGAGAAGACTCCCTCTGTGGAGAGTCAAGAAACTGATCGTGTGTCCCACGATTCAGCCAAGAGGAGTGCCTCGCCACCTGCACCACCAGCGCACAGCTCTTCTCCATCACCGCCAGCGCAGAGCCCTGAGCAGCCGTCTTCACCACTGAGTTCTGCACAGACACCTTCAGCAGAGCAAACAACCACGCCGTCGCACACTCCCCCACGGCCTGACCCCTAATTCCCATATGGGGAGTACCAAGAATCAACGCAGGGCAGTGGGGAAGGTGAGGAAGAGGAGGTTTTCTCTCCTGTGAGGGAAGCTAGCCCAGTGAGTCTGTCGCAGCAGGATGATTCCATGGAAGAGACGTTGGGGGCGTGCCTGCAGCAGATCACCATTGAGGCAAAGCTCAAGAAGAAGAAGAAGGCCAAGATTCTTAAGGCCAAGCGATCCAAGAAGCTGAAGAAGAAGAAGGCCAAGAAGGCGCCTTCGTCAGAAAAAGAGAGCACTGAGCCGTCGCTCAAAAGACTCAAGGTTGAGGCTGCAGAGTCCGCCAAGCCAGCAGACAAAGGGAAGGCCAAGCTCTACCCTGAAGATGAGCCTCAGTCAGTGAGGTATGTTTCCTCTGACGCTGAGTCCAGGGGCGTTGAGCTGAGGAAGAGGGAGTTGTTGCACGAGAAAGGCTTCCTCGACAGACCTGCTGACCTGCCGCAGTTCTTGCGCGCAGGAATCATAAATCATGGCTGGGAGGAGTTATGCAGGCCACCTAATCCAGCTTACACGAGTATGGTATACGACTTCTACGCCAACCTGCGAAACTCTGAGGAGGGGCTTCTGTGGTTAGGGGAGTAGAAGTGGACTACTCAGCAAAAGCCATCAACGAAGCTTATGGCCTCAAGGGCCAAAGACACACTGATTATGCGAGGATCGTTGATGAGCCTACTGAGGCAGTGCTGGAGGAGGCCATTCGAACCATTGGCCAGCCTGAAGCAGCGTGGACTGTATCACGCAATGGGAGGCACACCCTCATGAGTGCCAACCTCACAGCAAAGGCAGCTGTATGGTTTGCCTTTGTAAGGAGGAAGCTGTCCCCTGTGACCCATGAGACGACCATCAACCAGAGCAGGTCGCTGCTAGTCTATGCCATTATGCGAGGTCTCACGGTCAATGTGGGGGAAATCATGTCAGCCGCCATTGCTGAGTGCGCCAAGAAAGGTAAGGGACCACTGTTTTTCCCTAACACCATAACTAAACTATGTCTGCTTGCAGGAGTTCCCATTGAGCGAATGGAGCAGCAGATGGCTTACACGGGCCACTTGGAGCTGCCTGCTAGCTTGAGGCTGAAGAGGAAGGGGAACATGGAGTTCGAACTGGATAGGTTGGCTGCTGATCAGTCACTGTCCATGGCGTGCCTGATGGATATGCAGAGGAGGATGGCTCAATGGGCCACTTACGCGCAGGCATGGGACAAGGAAGTTGCAGACCAACTTGGGTGCATCTTCCCTGCCTTCCCCACAAATCTCCTGACTCCATGGGTGCCTCCACGACCACGACAACCTGATGAGGATGAAGACATCTGAGTGCTGGTTTGAATTGCACTGAAGGGAGTATTGTTGTTCCCTTGGAAAAAAAAAACAATTTTCTGCTTTCTGATAGACCATGTGAATTATGCTGTTTTTCGTACACTTTTGATCTGTTTTAGATGCTTAGTTTTATGTTTTTAATTTTGCTTAGTATAGTCTGATGATAGTTGACTAGGTAGGTTCGTTTTGTTTTATTTTTAGAGAGCTTGAATGACTGGAAAAAGCATGCTTAGGGGCCTTAATCACTGTTATATCTGCCCTGATCTGATTGCGAAATAATTGCGGTACCCGCAATTTTTATGAGTGAAAGCATGTTTTGGACTGTCTGCTTAGCTAGGCTGTGATCTGTTTAAATTCTATCTTTTGCTGCTATCATGACTACCTTATATAGCTTATCTAAATGCATGCTGGATGAGTGTCATAGGACACCCTTTGATAGTTTAAATTAACCTCTAAATAGCTCAGCATGCATAGCTGTAAGTCCTTGCCTGTCTGTTTTTCAAGTTTTCTGCTGCTGTGATATTTTCTTTTAGAATGTTCTGTCTATGCCTAGGGCTTTTAGATTCTCTTTGTTTCACCTTAGACTAGATGGTTCTAGGACAAGTTTGGGGGTGTGCCACCTCAGACACTCATTGGGGACAATGAGTAGTTGAAGTTTGGGGGAGGCCACCCTAGGCCTAGGAACATTCCTCTCTCCCTCAAAACATAAGCATTCTTCTTCTCCTTGACAAAAATAATGAACTGAAAAAAAAAAAATGAAAAATAGAATAAAGAGGGGAGTCTCTCTTAGGTTGCTGAGTAATCAGTGCCAAGTGTGTAACCCACAAGTGGCATTGCATCAAAAGACAACCAAAGGAAAGACTCCACCTAAGAAAGAAAAAAAAAAGGAAAAGAGTAGGGAAGAAGAATGTATACCTAGGAGTTGCAACTTTGTGGCTTAGATGTCCTAGTTAAGAAGAACTCTGATCCTCAATTAGCTAAGAGCAAAGTTGTAGCTTGTAGGGTTGTTTAGGGAGATGAGTGTATATCCAATGTAGTGATGCCAGGGCTTAGGTTGTTCTCTAAAAGTACTACTGTCACCATTAAGACTAAGACTGACATGACTCTAAGGAATCCTAGGAAGCTCATAAGTATAAACTAGAAGCATGTACTGAGTCTGGGGTAAAGCTAGGTAGAATTTGAAACCTTAGGGATAGTGGCATGATATGATAAAAGCAGGTAGATCAGTTGTAGGAAGTTAATAAAAACAGTAGGAGTAGTAGGCACGCAAAATCAGAAGAAGCTAGATAAGAGGGTGGTTTAAAGCTTAGAAGTGTGTCACAGGACAGCATTGCTATAGATGAGAATATAGGGGAGTTAGTAAGTGGTTGAAAAAGAAGAAACAGCAGCCTAGGAAAGTCCTTAGATTGCTTGAGGACAAACAAAACCTTAAGTTTGGGGGTGTGTTACGTCTCCAAAAGTGACCTTTTTAGGGCTTAATTAGCTTAGAAAGATGTTCACTCTTAGGTGTTTTTGATAGCATTTAGCCTAAACCTATGCTTAAATATGAGAATTAGAAGAAGGTAGCTAAATTAGGACTTATGTACAATAGGAAAGAAAAGGGTTGAAAACCGAAGGAAAAGAATGAAAAACAAGCGTTGCGAAAGCATTGCGGAAACATTGCGGTCACCGCAATGTTTCAAGTGAAAACCGTAAGTTGACTGATCTTTTTCTGTTAATTTCCGTTATTTCAGGGATTCGTTCTTTCTCCTCCATCCATTCTGAACTACGACGTTGAAGATTGATGGTTCTCCTTGGCCCAAATGCACCTGCAGATTACTATAAATAGGGGTCAAAGTCGAGGGTTCAAGCATCATCCGAAAGCGTAGAAGTCTTCTCGCAGTCCATCTTTTCTCCTAGTTTTCTTTGCCGTCTGCTGGTTTGCGAAGCTCAGCGGTTGGAATCGATAATCTGATAGGAAGGAGAGGAGATTCTTCTTCTCTCCCGATTGGATTCATCCAAGCAAGGCTGACCTTTCTCATCCTTCATTCGAGGCGGCTGCAACGAGACATTCGAGCTGTTTTACTGCTTTTTGTTCCTCATTTCCATTTTCCAACTCTGTCTTATTGCTGTTTCTGTTCTTGTGGCTAGTTTAGTTCATTTCGTTGTGTTCTGTCTTTCTGTTCTTTACTTTAAGTATCTCTTATGTTCATTCAAACAATCAGTTAATCAAACATAAAAGTTCAGTATTTCACAGTTTCTGCCTTTGCATCCTACTGTTTTCCCTTGCTGTTTTAGACGTAATTCTTTTCTAAGCATGTCTCTTTCATCTCTTATTTCTGTTTACCCCATATCCATGAGTAACTAAGTCACTTAGGGGCGTGCTAATGACAACACTATAGGCTAAAAAACGTGAATCAAGCATATAGGATAGCTCTCGAAGCATTTATTGTATGTAAGCTTCATCCCACGGGCAATTTCGATTGGCCATCCATTTTGTCCAAAGAACTCCTAACCTCTGGAAGGAGTAAGAGTTCAGAGTCATATTATCATGCTAGCCTTTCAAGGTAACCAGGAAACGACCTAGGAATAGGCGTTTCCCTAGTACAAACCATATCTTTCTGCTTTAACAAGATGCTTAAGACCTTACTTTGAGTTGAGTAAACTAAAGAATCTAATGCATGGAATCGGACGATACATGAGATTGAGATAGTTTGATGCATAGAGAGTAGATCCAGTGCTTGAGAATCGTATAAAAATGCTTGTAGGGTAGTCATTAGTAGCCCTTAATTCACCCATTTATACACTTTCGCTGCTATTTAATTGCGGTAGAATTGTTGTTCCCGCAATTCTGCTTAAGTTACAATTCTGTCTAGCTGTTTTTATCTTCATTTATTAATCTCATCTCTTTCCATTTGAGCTTAGCTTTAACTTGTTCTTTTTTATGTTACTACCCTTTACACATTCAGCAAAAATTAGATAATTAAGAACCAATTTTACCCCATCAAATCCACCCCTTCTTTCTTAACAAAACACTTCGCGAATAGCTAAAAATAAATCTCTGTGGGAAAACGAATGAAATATACTTACTACTTGCTATAAGATCATGTATGCTTGCATGTTCTGAGTGCTCTATCTCTTTTATTGCCTAAGTATTTCAACACATTGAGCACGCAACAGCGGTCTTCATAAACGGGCGGCCTAATAAAATAGAAGAGGAAACATGCGAAGAATTTTCATTCATGTTCAGCACATAGAAATCGCATGGAAACAATAAATCCTTTACTTTGACTAGAATGTCCTCAATCTTCCCTAACGGATGCACAAAAGATCGATCGGCTAGTTGGACAACTATATTAGACTCAACTAAATCACACAACTCAAGCTCTTTAAACACATCAAAAGACATGACATTAATTGAGGCACCGAGATCTAACATGGCATTTTCAATAAATTTAGTACCGATAGTGCATGGGATAGTAAACATACCAGGATCGATGCACTTCGGTGGAAGATTACCTTGGAAAATTGCTTAGACATTTTCTTTCTTCGTCTCAGGATTCTTTCTTGACATTCTCTTGCTCGTGCACCACTTCTTGAGGAACTTGGCATATTTCGGCACTTGGCTTACTGCCTCAAGAAGCGGGATATTGACCACCACCTTTTGGAAGGTTCGAAGGACCTCCTCGTCATCGGATTCCAAAGTAGGTGATCTACTCGGGGTGTATGCTCTTCCTCTAATATAATCTTATGCATGCAATAGGAAGGGCTAATGCCTCTAATATCAGCAATAGTCCATGCAATAGCCTTCCTATGTTGCTTAAGTAATAAAATCAGTTCAACCTCATGCTTTTCACTTAATTTAGAAGAAATAATCACAGGCAAAGTATCATTACTTCCTAGATATGCATACTTGAGGTGAGTGGGTAGAGGTTTCAATTCTAAGACAGGTGGATGCTCAATGGATGGTTTTAAAGGATTCATGGATCTGTTAGTCAGGTCTTTATTTATACATACATGCTGTGTTTTATCTACAGGTATATCCATTATCTCAGATACATTCAAATCAGCTACATCCAATTGTACATATTCATTAGCATGCTTAGTTAATAATACATGCTCCAGCTGTTCTTCCATTAATGAATCTACAATGTCCATGCTAGCACAAGATTCAGAGTCAGAGGGGTACCTTAAGGCTTTATATACACTAAATTTCACCTCTTCATCATGAACCCTCATAGTGAGCTCACCTTTTTGGACATCTATCAGGGCCCTACCTGTGGCTAGAAAAGGTCTGCCTAATAGGATGGGGACCTCCTTGTCTGCTTCATAATCCAGGATAATGAAATCTGCAAGGAAAATAAACTTGTCAACCTTTACAAGAATATCCTCAATCTTACCCTCAGGGTAGGCTATGGATCTGTCTGCAAGTTGTAAAGTGACAGTAGTTGGACGTGCTTCTCCTATTCCTAGCTGGCGGAATAGTCATAGGGGCATGAGGTGTATGCTGGCTCCCAGGTCACAAAGAGCTCTACCCACGTGCTTGCCTCCTAGCTCTACAGGCAAGGTGAAGGAACCAGGATCCTTCTCCTTCTTGGGTAGCTTGTTTTGGAGTATGGCACTGCACTCCTCAGTGAGATTTACTGTTTCAAACTCACCAATTATTCTTTTGTTAGTGATAATATCCTTCAAAAACTTTACATAAGAGGGCATAGACTGTAAAACTTCTACAAAAGGAATATTAACATGCACTTGCTTAAGAATTTCTAAAAATTTGTTAAAGTGCACTTCATGTTCTTGTTTTTTCTTTAGCCTTCGAGGAAATGGAGGTGGTGGCACATATGCAGGCACTTCAGGTCGCCTCAGGATAGGTGGAGGCCTTGGAATCTCTTCTATCTCTTCTATGATTGGCTCCAGCCTTGGTCCTGATGTGCTTGGTGATGGTTGACCTTGGTTTGGCAGAGACTCCAGTGGAGCACTAGACTCAGTGTTCTCTACTCTCTTTGGTGTTTCTTTTGTGTTGCTCACCAATGGTCTCCCACTTCTAAGTTCAATTGCTTGAACTTGCTCTTTACCATCTCTCCTTGGCACTTCAGTGTCAGCAGAAAGTCTACCTTGGGGCCTACTTTTGAGTTCATTGGCTAGTTGCCCTATTTGGTTCTCTAGGCTCCTAAGAGTAGCATGCTGACTCTGTAGAGTGGCATCATTCTTGGCTATGTATTTCTACAGAGGATCCTACAGGTTGGTTGTATGGTTTTTGGTACATTGATTGGTTATGTTGGGGAGTGAAACCAGGTGTTCCACTCGGTCTTGGATGGTTAGGAGCTTGATTAGCATTCTGTTGACCACCCCATGAAAGGTTTGGGTGGT
This sequence comes from Herpetospermum pedunculosum, assembly GCA_028017165.1. Classification (NCBI taxonomy): domain Eukaryota; kingdom Viridiplantae; phylum Streptophyta; class Magnoliopsida; order Cucurbitales; family Cucurbitaceae; genus Herpetospermum; species Herpetospermum pedunculosum. The sequence continues at coordinate 18,727,668 of CM051527.1, read as the reverse complement.
TCCTCCAACCAGGGTTGTAAGTGTTGGAATAGGGGTTGTTCCTAGGCTGCTGCTGGCTTCCAACATAGCAGACTGAGGCTGGATTCCCAGGGCAATATTCATACAGGTGCCCTTCCCCACAGAATCCACAGATAAGTGTCTCACCTTGACTTGGTTGGGTGCCCATTGACATGGCTGTGGCGGTGTTGACACTTGTTTGGAGATTGGCTTGAGCCATTTGCTTGACTAGGTTGGTCAGGGCGCTTATTTGGCTACTCATGGCATTGAGTGCGTCCTTGTCTTGAGCTCTAGTTGGCTCGACTGGATCATCTGACCACCTACAGTGAGATGCTGAGATCTTCTCCAAGATCTCATAGGCTTCGTTATAACTCTTGGACAGCATGGAACCACGAGCAGATGAATTTAGAACTTGTCTGGTGCTGGGGTTGCATCCTTTGAAGAAGACCTCTATTTGGATACACCATGGGATGCCATGGTGTGGACATTTAAGAATAAGGTCTTTGAACCTTGTCCAAGCTTCGTGAAGGGACTCATTTTTAGCTTGTTTGAACTTAATTATATCATCACGAAAGGTAGAATTCCTATCAGGTGGGAAGTATTTGACTAGGAATTTTTCTGCTAAGTCTGTCCAATTGAGGACTGATTCAGAGGGTAATGAGTTTAACCACGTCTTTGCTTTGTCCCTCAAAGAGTAAGGGAAGAGGTAGAGCCTCAAGGCTTCTTGGGAAACTCCAGGGATGATGAATGTATCACTGACTCCTAGGAAGTTTCTAAGATGGTTGTGGGGATCCTCATTTTCCACTCCAAAGAATTGTCCCACAGTGGACAACATTTGGAACATCACTGGCTTTAACTCGAATGAGTTGGCCGTGATTTCAGGGCGGATTATGCTGGGGTTCAGCTCCCTAGGCATAGGTACTAGGTAAGAGAGTATGGCGCTATCCTTATCATTCGCTATTTCGATGGGATTGCGAGTGACAGGCACCGGATTTCAGGGCGTATTAGCCTTGCTCGAGGACTAGCAAGATTTAAGTTGGGGGTGTTTGATAACTCCATTTTGGAGCTATTATTCATTCCCTAATTCAAGCTAAATTCCGCATTTAATTGTTTAATTTATCTCGTTTATAGGAGATTTGCGGTGAAGAGCTCATGCGTCCATTGGACTCGTTTCGGAGCTAAGAGCGGTGTTTTAACGCCCCGAGAGTGCATCGGAAAAAGGGCAAGTTGTTCCAAGAAGAACCAGACCAAAATTGCCTAGGAGAGGCAATTTTCCAGCCCAAACCCGAGAGCAAGCGTCGAGCAGACAGCGTCGAGATGCTTGCTCAACGCTGCCTGGCGTCGAGACGCTCCGAGGGGCGCGCGCGCAGGAAATTATCGGGCCAGCGTCGAGACGCTCGCCTAGCGTCGAGACGCCATCGCGAGGCGCGCGCTGAATATTTAGGTCGCAGCGTCGCGACGCTGTCCTAGCGTCTCGACGCTCCGACGGATTTAAAAAGCTTAAAGACGATTTTTCAGCAGCCATCTTCGGACTTCATCTTCTTCCTCTCGGTTTTTCTTCCATTTTTTGCTTTGCTCCGCCATTCGTGGCATAGTTTTGGAGCTTTTATTTGTAATAGGGTTAGAGATGATGGCCATGGCCTCCGTTGGAGCGTTTGTGACGATCCTCTCCATGGTCGGCTAAGGTACTGTGAACGGTTCGGGATGATTTAGGGATTATTTGTTAGGCTTTTACGTTTTGATAATCAATGCTTATGGTTCTGAATAGGTTTATATAATTGATTGCATTTGTTATTCTTGCTTAAACCCATGCATAAGTTAGATTTCGCCGACGGACAATCGAGTTTTCTAGCGTATGTTACCGTTATAGAATAGCGATGCCTTGCCTTTGCTTTTCGCCATAGTAACACAGGATAGCAAAACAAATCAGAGTATCGTTCTATGTGTTCTGATTGTTGGGTACTTTAGGGTTGCCGGGTAGCCAATTAGCAATGAGAATGCATATTCGAATGTTCGTCGTGGTTAGCTAGTATCTGTTTAGGGTCAATTTGGGGCTGATCACTCTAATGAGGCTTTAAATAATGTTTAATTAGGACCTTAGTTCTAATTAATTAATATGAAGCCGGTTACACAAGGGGTTCCTGGTAGATCTACTCTTAGGGTAGTCCAAATTCAAGCTGTCGAAGCTTGCCAAAATACAATTTATAAGCCTATTAACCAAAGCTTTGCAGCTAGTGGTAACAGGGTCGATCCACGGAGAAGGTTATGATTGAAATTATATTGAACTTGAAATTAATTAATCAATTGGGTTCTTGTAACGGGGGAATGTTTAAGCATGCAAATAAGAGAAATAAACGCTAAAGGAGAAATAAAAGAGAGAGAGACGAGTGCACGGTTTGGGGATTTTCGGGATTTCTTTGTTAGACATTTTTCACTCATCATTTAATACAATCCTAAGGCTAGCAGTTTGTAATACACGCGGTCAGTTACCCGGGAAGCCCCAAGTGTAGCCGGCTCCATAGCAATTAATTAGACCACAAAGTTCTAATTAAACAGTATCTAAAGTTGCATTAGGGTGATCAGCCCCAAATTGACTCTAAATAGTCACTAGCATACCGCGACAGACATTCGATCACATAATCTAATTGTTAACTGGCTACCCGCCAACGCTGTATGTAACCAACAATTATCATGTATGACTCGATACTCCGGTTTAGTTTTATTATTCTGTGTTACTAGTCGAATAGTGAGAGGCACGGCATCGCTACTCTTTAACTCTAACAAAATGCTAGAAAACGCGATTGTCAGTCGGCGAAATCTAACATATGCATAGGATGAAGCAAGAATAATAAATGCATACAAATCAGCCACCAAGTTGGAAATTAAAGCATGGATTATCAAAGCATAAAAGTCTAACAAATTATCCCTCAAATTATCCCAAACCGCTCACTATACCTTAGACGTCCATGTGCCGGATTGTCACTACCGCTCCAAGGAAGGCCATGGAAGTCATCTCTAAGCTATTACAAGTTACAAGCTCCAAAACATGCCACAAATGGCGGAGCTAAGGTAAAAAATGGAGAAAAGCCGAGAGGAAGAAGATGAAAAACGAAGCAAGAATGGCTGAAAATCGTCCTTCAGCCGATTTAAAATCGTCGTAGCGTCGAGACGCTAGGGCAGCGTCGCGACGCTGCGACCTAATTAATCCGCGCGCGCCTCGCGATGGCGTCGAGACGCTAGGGCAGCGTCTCGACGCTGGCCCGATGATTTCTTGCGCGCGCCTCCTTCGGAGCGTCTCGACGCCGCAGCAGGGTCTCGACGCCAGGCAACGTCGAGCAAGCGTCTCGACGCTTGCTCTCGGGTTTGGGCTGGAAAATTGCCTCTCCTAGGAAATTTTGGTCCGTTTCTTCTTGGATTGACATGCCCTTTTCCCGATGCACTCCCGGGGCGCTAAAACTTCGCTATTAGCTCCGAAACGGGTCCAATGGACGCATGAGCTCTTCGCCGCATTTCTCCTATAAACGAGATTAATTAAACAATTAAATGCGGAATTTAGCCATAATTAGGAAGTGAATAATAGCTCCAAAATGGAGTTATCAAACACCCCCAACTTGAATCTTGCTAGTCCTCGAGCAAGGTGTTACGTCTCCAAAAGTGACCTTTTTAGGACTTAATTGGCTTAGAAAGATGTTCACTCTTAGGTGTTTTTGATAGCATTTAGCCTAAACCTATGCTTAAATATGAGAATTAGAAGAAGGTAGCTAAATTAGGACTTATGTACAATAGGAAAGAAAAGAGTTGAAAACCGAAGGAAAAGAATGAAAAACAAGCATTGCGAACGCATTGCGGAAACATTGCGGTGACCGCAATGTTTCAAGTGAAAACCGTAAGTTGACTGATCTTTTTCTGTTAATTTCCGTTATTTCAGGGATTCGTTCTTTCTCCTCCATCCATTCTGAAGTACGACGTTGAAGATTGATGGTTCTCCTTGGCCCAAATGCACCTGCAGATTACTATAAATAGGGGTCAAAGTCGAGGGTTCAAACATCATCCGAAAGCGTAGAAGTCTTCTCGCAGTCCATCTTTTCTCCTAGTTTTCTTTGCCGTCTGCTGGTTTGCGAAGCTCAGCTGTTGGAATCGATAATCTGATAGGAAGGAGAGGAGATTCTTCTTCTCTCCCGATTGGATTCATCCAAGCAAGGCTGGCCTTTCTCATCCTTCATTCGAAGCGGCTGCAACGAGTCATTCGAGCTGTTTTACTGCTTTCTGTTCTTCATTTCTACTTTACAACTCTGTCTTGTGTTGTTTCTGTTCGTGTGGCTAATCTAGTTCATTTCGTTGTGTTCTGTCTTGTTGTTCTTTACTTTAAGTATCTCTTATGTTCATTCAAACAATCAATTAATCAAACACAAAATTCAGTATTTCACAGACTCTCGCCTTTGCATTCCACTGCTTTCCCTTGCTGTTTTAAACACATTTCCCTTCTAAGCATGTCTATTTTATCCTTTAGTTCTGTTCTCCTTATATCCATGAGTAACTAAGTCACTTAGGGGCATGCTAATGACAACACTATAGGCTAAAAAACGTGAATCAAGCATGTAGGATAGCTCTCGAAGCATTGATTGTATGTAAGCTTCATCCCACGGGCAATTTCGATTGGCCATCCATTTTGTCCAAAGAACTCCTAACCTCTGGAAGGAGTAAGAGTTCAGAGTCATATTATCATGCTAGCCTTTCAAGGTAACCAGGAAACGGCCTAGGAATAGGCGTTTCCCTAGTACAAACCATATCTTTCTGCCTTAATAAGATGCTTAAGACCTTACTTTGAGTTGAGTAAACTAAAGAATCTAATGCATGGAATCGGACGATACATGAGATTGAGATAGTTTGATGCATAGAGAGTAGATCCAGTGCTTGAGAATCGTATAAAAATGCCTATAGGATCGTCATTAGTAGCCCTTAATTCACCCATTTACACACTTTCGCTGTTATTTAATTGCGGTAGAATTGCTGTCTCCGCAATTCTGCTTAAGTTAAAATTCTGTTTAGCCGTCTTTGCCTTCATTTATTAATTTCGTTTCTTTTCATTTGAGCTTAAATTTCACTTGTTCTCGTTGATGTTACTACCCTTTACACATTCAGCACAAATTAGATAATTAAAAACCAATTTTACCCCATCAAATCCACCCCTTCTTTCTTAACAAAACACTTCGCGAATAGCTAAAAATAAATCTCTGTGGGAAAACGAATGAAATATACTTACTACTTGCTATAAGATCATGTATGCTTGCATGTTCTGAGTGCTCTATCTCTTTTATCGCCTAATTATTTCAACACATTGAGCACGCAACAAGTTTTTGGCGCCGCTGCCAGGGATTTATTTTAAGTGAAAATGAAGTTTGTTAAGTTTGAAACACCAAGTTTATTGCTTATTGAAGCTGATCTGTTTCATTTCTTTTGCAGGTACTATTGGGGTAGTTTATGAGTGAGCCTTCAAGTAGATATCTAGAGTTCAATCCTGAGCCTGAGAGACTACTTAGAGCTAGAAACAAAGCAAAGAAACGACTCTTTAAACAACCTCCTATACCTCAAATCATACCTGAAATCGAAGAAATGGACGAGATAGTTCCAAATCACGTACCTGTCATTCGCAACCCCATCGAAATAGCGAATGACAAGAATAGTGCCATTCTCTCATATTTAGTACCTATGCCTGGGGAGCTGAACCCCAGCATAATCCGTCCTGAAATCACTGCCAACTCATTCGAGTTAAAGCCAGTGATGTTCCAAATGTTGTCCACTGTGGGACAATTCTTTGGAGTGGAAAATGAGGACCCCCACAACCATCTTAGGAACTTCTTAGGAGTTAGTGATACCTTCATCATCCCTGGAGTGTCCCAAGAAGCTTTGAGGCTATACTTGTTCCCTTACTCTTTGAGGGACAAAGCCAAAACATGGTTGAACTCATTACCCTCTGGATCTGTCCGCAACTGGACAGACTTGGCAGAGAAATTCCTAGTCAAATACTTCCCACCTGATAGGAATTCGACCTTTCGTGATGATATAGTTAAGTTCAAACAAGCTGATAATGAATCTCTTCACGAAGCTTGGACAAGGTTCAAGGACCTTCTTCTCAAATGTCCACATCATGGCATCCCATGGTGTATCCAAATAGAGGTCTTTTTCAAAGGATGCAACCCCAGCACTAGGCAAGTCTTAAATTCATCTGCTGGTGGTTCCATGTTGTCCAAGAGTTACAACGAGGCCTATGAGATCTTGGAGAAGATCTCAGCATCTCACTGTAGGTGGTCAGATGATCCAGTTGAACCAACTAGAGCTCAAGACAAGGATGCTCTAAGTGCGATGAGCAGCCAAATAAATGCCCTGACCAACCTAGTTAAGCAAATAGCTCAAGCCAATCTCCAAACAAGTGTCAACACCGCTACCGCCATGTCAATGGGCACCCAACCAAGTCAAGGTGAGACACTTGTATGTGGATTCTGTGGGGAAGGGCACCTGTATGAATACTGCCCTGGGAATCCAGCCTCAGTCTGCTACATTGGAAGTCAGCAGCAGCCTAGGAACAACCCCTATTCCAATACTTACAACCCTGGTTGGAGGAACCACCCAAACCTGTCATGGGGTGGCCAACAAAATGCTAACCAAAATCCTAACCAGCCTAGACCGAGTGGAACACCTGGTTTCCCTCCCCAACATAACCAATCAATGTATCAAAAACCATACAACCAACCTGTAGGATCTTCTGTAGAAAACTTACTCAAGGAATACATAGCCAAAAATGATGCTACTCTTCAAAGCCAGCAAGCTACTCTTAGGAGCCTAGAGAACCAAATAGGCCAATTAGCCAATGAACTCAAGAGTAGGCCCCAAGGTAGACTCCCTGCTGACACTGAAGTACCAAGGAGAGATGGTAAAGAGCAAGTTCAAGCAATTGAACTTAGAAGTGGTAGACCCTTGGTGAGCAACACAAAGGACATACCAAAGAGAGTAGAGAACACTGAGTCTAGTGCTCCACAGGAGTCTCTGCCAAACCAAGGTCCACCACCAACTAGCACATCACGAGCCAGGCTAGAGCCAATTATTGAGGAGATAGAAGAAATTCCAAGGCCTCCACCTATCCTAAGGCGCCCTGACGTGCCTGCATATGTGCCACCACCTCCATATCCTCGAAGGCTTAAGAAGAAGCAGGAACAGGAAGTGCATTTTAATAAATTCTTAGAAATTCTTAAGCAAGTGCATGTCAACATTCCTTTTGTAGAAGTTTTACAGTCTATGCCTTCCTATGTGAAGTTTTTGAAAGATATTATTACTAACAAAAAAATAATTGGTGAGTTTGAAACAGTAAACCTCACTGAGGAGTGCAGTGCCATACTCCAAAACAAGTTGCCCAAGAAGGAGAAGGATCCTGGTTCCTTCACCTTACCTGTAGAACTTGGAGGCAAGCACGTGGGCAGAGCGCTTTGTGACCTGGGCGCCAGCATAAACCTCATGCCCCTATCACTATTCCGCCAGTTGGGAATAGGAGAAGCACGTCCAACCACTGTCACTTTACAATTAGCAGACAGATCCATTGCATACCCAGAAGGTAAGATTGAGGATATTTTAGTAAAGGTTGACAAGTTTATTTTCCTTGCAGATTTCATTATCCTAGATTATGAAGCAGACAAGGTGGTCCCCATCCTGTTAGGCAGACCATTCCTAGCCACAGGTAGGGCACTGATAGACGTCCAAAAAGGTGAGCTCACTATGAGGGTTCATGATGAAGAGGTGAAATTTAGTGTGTATAAAGCTTTAAGGTACCCCTCTGACCTTGAATCCTGTGCTAGCATGGACGTAGTAGACTCCTTAATGGAAGAACAATTGGAGCATGTATTATTAACCAAGCATGCCAATGAATATGTAGGATTAGAATTAACTGACTTAAACATAGCTGAGATAATGGACATATCTGTAAATAACCCTCAGCATGTATGTATGAATATAGAATTAACTGATAAATCCTTAAATCCTTTAAAGCCATCCATTGAGCATCCACCTGTATTAGAATTAAAGCCACTCCCCACTCACCTCAAGTATGCATATTTAGGGAGTAATGAAACTCTGCCTGTTATCATTTGTTCTAAATTAAGTGAAAAGCATGAGGTTGAACTGATATTACTGCTTAAGCAACATAGGAAGGCTATTGCATGGACTATTGCTGATATTAGAGGCATTAGCCCTTCTTATTGCATGCATAAGATTATACTAGAGGAATGCCTTTTGGCTTATGCAATGCACCGACAACTTTCCAAAGGTGCATGTTGGCAATCTTCTCTGATTTGGATGAATCTATGATAGAGATATTCATGGATGACTTTTCAGTCTTTGGGGATTCATTCACCAACTGTCTAGAGAACCTAGGACAAGTCTTGGCTAGATGTGAAGAGACTAACTTAGTCCTTAATTGGGAAAAGTGTCACTTCATGGTAGATGAGGGGATTGTCTTAGGTCATAGAGTGTCAAGGGCAGGTGTAGAAGTTGATAGGGCAAAGATAGAGATCATAGAGAAGTTGGTAGAGCCTCAGAATGTCAAGGCCATTAGAAGTTTCTTAGGGCATGCTGGCTTCTACAGAAGGTTCATTAAGGACTTTTCTAAGATAGCCAAGCCTCTGTGTGAGCTGCTAGAACTAAATAGGCCATTCATCTTCTCTAAGGAATGTGTAGGAGCTTGGACAACCCTTAAGAAAGCGCTAGTCACAGCACCTGTTATAGTAGGGCCAGATTGGGATCTCCCATTTGAGATGTTATGTGATGCTAGTGACTATGCTGTAGGGGTTATGTTAGGACAGAAGATTGACAAGCTAACACACCCTGTCTATTATGCTAGTAAGACCTTGCATGAGGCTCAATGTAATTATACAACTACTGAGAAAGAGATGCTTGCTGTAGTGTTTGCTTGTGAGAAATTCAGGAACTATATTGTAGGCACTAGGACAATTGTGTACACTGACCACTCTGCCTTAAAGTATCTCATGAGGAAGGCTGATGCTAAGCCTAGGTTGATTAGGTGGGTGTTATTGCTGCAGGAATTTGATTTGGACATTCGAGACAAGAAAGGATGTGAAAATGTGGTTGCGGATCACCTTTCTCGATTGAAGCACAATTGCGAAAACATTGCGGAACCCGCAATTTCTGATGCTTTCATTGATGAACATGTCTTTGTTTTGACTCATTGTGATAACGATGAGGAACCTTGGTTTGCTGACATTGCTAACTTCCTTGCATCACAGGTATTACCAGTTTTCAAGGGAGGACAAGAGAAGAAGAGGTTCCTTCATGAAGCAAGGAAATTCATCTGGGATGACCCCACACTTTACAGAACATGTGCTGACGGCTTGCTAAGGAAGTGTGTTTCAGCTGCTGAAGCGAAGTCTGTGCTGCAGCACTGCCACACAGCTCCTTATGGTGGACACTTTGGTGGCCAAAGAACAGCTGCAAAGGTATTTCAGAGTGGCTACTATTGGCCAACAATCTTCAAGGATGCCCACAACTATGCCCACAGCTGCGATGAATGCCAAAGAACAGGTAACCTCAGTCGAAAGGATGAGATGCCCCTCACCTACATCTTAGAGTTGGAGCTCTTTGATGTGTGGGGCATTGACTTCATGGGGCCATTCCCTCCATCATCAGGTAACCTTTACATTTTGGTAGCAGTAGACTACGTATCCAAGTGGGTAGAGGCCAAAGCATGTCCCAATAATGATGCTAAAACAGTCACCAAATTCTTGCATAGGCACATTTTTACTAGGTTTGGGACACCTCGTGCCATCATTAGTGATGAGGGGTCACATTTCATTAACAAGGCTATGGAGAGAGTGTTGGCTAAGTATAACATTAGACATAGAGTAGCCACTCCCTATCACCCACACTCGAATGGACAGGCTGAAATTTCAAATAGGGAGATTAAGAACATCCTAGAAAAAGTGGTCAAACCTAATAGGAAAGACTGGTCCTTTAAGCTTGAGGATGCACTGTGGGCGTATAGGACAGCATATAAGACACCCCTAGGTATGTCTCCTTATAGGCTGGTCTATGGCAAAGCTTGTCATCTTCCACTTGAGTTAGAAATCAAAGCATTTTGGGCCATGAAAGAATTGAACTTTTGCGTGAATGATGCGGGGACATTGCGGTCTTTGCAATTACATGAGCTTGATGAGCTTAGACATATGGCCTATGAAAATGCTAAGATGTATAAGGAAAAGACCAAGATTTGGCACGATAGTAGACTTAGAGTTAAGGACTTTAAGAACGGTCAACTTGTTTTGTTGTTTAACTCACGGTTGAAACTATTTCCAGGGAAACTTAAGTCTAGGTGGTCAGGTCCATTTGTGATTACTAATGTGTTTGTTCATGGTGCCATAGAGATAAAGAACTTGCAGCAAGGCCAACCGTTTATGGTTAATGGTGCAAGGTTGAAGCACTACTATGAGGAAGGAGATGTGAAGACTCTCTCGACCTTCCTCTTGACTGAAGCATGAAAACGAAAACGAGAGAGGACGAGTGATTACTGTGCTCGTCAACATAAGGCTCATGCCTTATTTTATTTTTTGTGATTTTCCGGTTATCGTTTGTGTGTTTTGTTGTATGATTTTAATTACGAATTTGATGTTGTTTTTATTTCTTTTTGTAGGGAATCGAAAGAGGGAATCAAGGAGAGTAACTCCAGCTTTAAAAATCAAGGAAAGATTGAGCCAAATAAAAGATACGGACGAGCAAAGATAGACATTTTGATGAAAAAATATCCCTAAAATTGCGCTGGATTTGCAGGATCCGCAAAAATATAGCCGTTGGGATTTAGCCGTTTCCTTTATATCCGTTAGAAGGCGCTTGATCTGTACGATTCTCTCACTCTCTGAATTCCAAGACAGCTGCGATTCTCTTCATCTTTGATTCTTCTCTCCAAACCTCCAAGATCCAACAATGGTGTTCACGAGGGCTGAAAGATCTGCAGCCAAGAAGAAGGCTGATGACGCTGAAACAGCTGCAAGAGACGCACTGCTCGCCTTGGCTACTGCTGACGCTGCGCGGACTGAACACCTTCCCAAACTTCCGATTCGCAAGAAGAAGTGGAAGGTTGTCACTGAAATCCCTGCTGGACCCTCTGAGCCAGCAGGCACACCCAAGAAGCGTCGATGGAGTATGGCTGTGGCCGATGAAGAAATCAAGAACAAGACTCCCTCTGTGGAGAGTCAAGAACAAAGCCAGCCATCCCATGAGGCAGCCAAGCGCAGCCCCTCGCCAGTGCGAAGCCCAGAGCTCTCTTCATCGCCACCAGCGCAGAGCCTTGAGCAGCCGTCTTCACCACAGAGTTCTGCACAGACACCTACAGCAGAGCAAAGCACCACGCCGTCGCACACTTCCCCACGGCCTGACCCTGAATTCCCATATGGGGAGTACCAAGAATCAACGCAGGGCAGTGGGGAAGGTGAAGACGAGGAGGTTTTCTCGCCTGTGAGGGAAGCTAGCCCGGAGAGTCCTGCGCAGAAGGATGATTCCATGGAAGAGACGCTAGGGGCATGCCTGCAGCAGATCACCATTGAGGCAAAACTCAAGAAGAAGAAGAAGGCCAAGATTCTTAAGGCCAAGCGATCCAAGAAGCTGAAGAAGAAGAAGGCCAAGAAGGCACCTTCGTCAGAAAAAGAGAGCACTGAGCCGTCGCTCAAAAGACTCAAGGTTGAGGCTGCAGAGTCAGCCAAGCCAGCAGACAAAGGGAAGGCCAAGCTCTACCCTGAAGATGAGCCTCAGTCCGTGAGGTACGTGTCCTCTAACGCTGAGTCCAGAGGCGTTGAACTGAGGAGGAAGGAGTTGCTGCACGAGAAAGGCTTCCTCGACAGACCTGCTGACCTGCCGCAGTTCTTGCGCGCAGGAATCATAAATCATAGCTGGGAGGAGTTGTGCAGGACGCCCAATCCAGCTTACACGAGTATGGTTTACGACTTCTACGCCAACCTGCGAAACTCTGAGGAAGGGCTTTCTGTGGTGAGGGGAGAAGAGGTGGACTACTCAGCAAAAGCCATCAACGAAGCTTATGGCCTCAAGGGCCAAAGACACACTGATTATGCGAGGATCGTTGATGAGCCTACTGAGGCAGTGCTGGAGGAGGCCATTCGAACCATTGGCCAGCCTGAAGCAGCGTGGACTGTATCACGCAATGGGAGGCACACCCTCATGAGTGCCAACCTGACAGCAAAGGCAGCTGTATGGTTTGCCTTTGTAAGGAGAAAGCTGTCCCCTGTGACCCATGAGACGACCATCAACCAGAGCAGATCGCTGCTGGTCTATGCCATTATGCGAGGTCTCACGGTCAACGTGGGTGAAATCATGTCAGCCGCCATTGCTGAGTGCGCCAAGAAAGGTAAGGGACCATTGTTTTTCCCTAACACCATAACCAAACTATGTTTGCTTGCAGGAGTCCCCATTGAGCGAATGGAGCAGCAGATGGCTTACACAGGCCACTTGGAGCTGCCTGCTAGCTTGAGGCTGAAGAGGAAGGGGAATATGGAGTTTGAACTGGATAGGCTTGCTGCTGATCAGTCACTATCCATGGCATGCCTGATGGATATGCAGAGGAGGATGGCTCAATGGGCCACTTACGCGCAGGCACGGGACAAGGAAGTTGCAGACCAACTTGGGTGCATCTTCCCTGACTTCCCCACAAATCTCCTGACTCCATGGGTGCCTCCACGACCACGACAACCTGATGAGGATGAAGACGTTTGAGTGCTGGTTTGAATTGCACTGAAGGGAGTATTGCTGTTCCCTTAGAAAAAAAAAAAACAATTTTCTACTTTCTGATAGACCATGTGAATTATGCTGTTTTTCGTACACTTTTGATCTGTTTTAGATGCTTAGTTTTATGTTTTTAATTTTGCTTAGTATAGTCTGATGATAGTTGACTAGGTAGGTTAGTTTTGTTTTATTTTTAGAGAGCTTGAATGACTGGAAAAAGCATGCTTAGGGGCCTTAATCACTGTTATATCTGCCCTGACTTGATTGCGAAATAATTGCGGTACCCGCAATTTTTATTACTGAAAGCATGTTTTGGACTGTCTTTTTAGCTAGGCTGTGATCTGTTTAAATTCCATCTTTTGCTGCTATCATGACTGCCATATATAGCTTATCTAAAAGCATGCTGGATGAGTGTCATAGGACACCCTTTGCTAGTTTAAATCAACCTCTAAAAAGCTCAGCATGCACAGCTTTAACCCCTTATCTGTCTGTTTTTTTTAAATTACTGCTGCTGTGATATTTGCCGTTCGACTGTTTTGTCTATGCCTAGGGCTTTAGATTCTCTTTGTTCTAGGATAGTTTGGGGGTGTGCCACCTCAGACACTCATTGGGGACAATGAGTAGTTGAAGTTTGGGGGAGGCCACCCTAGGCCTAGGAACATTCCTCTCTCTCTTAGAAACATAAGCATTCTTCTTCTCCTTTACAAAAAATGATGAACTGAAAAAAAAAAAAAAATGAAAAATAGAATAAAGAGGGGGGTCTCTCTTAGGTTGCTAAGTAATCAGTGCCAAGTGTGTGACCCACAAGTGGCATTGCATCAAAAGGCAACCAAAGGATAGGCCCCACCTAAGTAAGAAAAAGGGAAAAGAATAGGAAAGAAGAATGTATACCTAGGAGTTATAACTTTGTGGCTTAGATGTCCTATTTAAAAAGAACTCTGATCCTCAATTAGCTAAGCACAAAGTTGTAACTTGTAGGGTTGTTTATGGAGATGAGTGTATATCTAATGTAGTGATGCCAGGGTTTAGGTTGTTCTCTAAAAGTACTACTGTCACCGTTAATACTAAGACTGGCATGACTCTAAGCAATCCTAGACACATTAAAAATAAAGCTAGAAGCATGTACTGAGTCTGAAGTAAAGCTAGGCAGAATTTTGAAACCTTAGGGATAGTGGCATGATATGACAAAAGCAAATAGATCAGTTGTAGGGAGTTAATGAAAACAGAAGGAGTGTTAGGCAGGCGAAGTCAGAAGAAGCTAGATAAGAGGGTAGTTTTTAGCTTAGAAGTGTGTCACAGGACAGCAGTGCTAGAAGTCTTCTCGCAGTCCATCTTTTCTCCTAGTTTTCTTTGCCGTCTGCTGGTTTGCGAAGCTCAGCTGTTGGAATCGATAATCTGATACGAAGGAGAGGAGATTCTTCTTCTCTCCCGATTGGATTCATCCAAGCAAGGCTGACCTTTCTCATCCTTCATTCGAAGCGGCTGCAACGAGTCATTCGAGCTGTTTTACTGCTTTCTGTTCTTCATTTCTACTTTACAACTCTGTCTTGTGTTGATTCTGTTCGTGTGGCTAATCTAGTTCATTTCGTTGTGTTCTGTCTTGCTGTTCTTTACTTTAAGTATCTCTTATGTTCATTCAAACAATCAATTAATCAAACACAAAATTCAGTATTTCACAGACTCTCGCCTTTGCATTCCACTGCTTTCCCTTGCTGTTTTAAACACATTTCCCTTCTAAGCATGTCTATTTTATCCTTTAGTTCTGTTCTCCTTATATCCATGAGTAACTAAGTCACTTAGGGGCATGCTAATGACAACACTATAGGCTAAAAAACGTGAATCAAGCATGTAGGATAGCTCTCGAAGCATTGATTGTATGTAAGCTTCATCCCACGGGCAATTTCGATTGGCCATCCATTTTGTCCAAAGAACTCCTAACCTCTGGAAGGAGTAAGAGTTCAGAGTCATATTATCATGCTAGCCTTTCAAGGTAACCAGGAAACGGCCTAGGAATAGGCGTTTCCCTAGTACAAACCATATCTTTCTGCCTTAATATGATGCTTAAGACCTTACTTTGAGTTGAGTAAACTAAAGAATCTAATGCATGGAATCGGACGATACATGAGATTGAGATAGTTTGATGCATAGAGAATAGATCCAGTGCTTGAGAATCGTAAAAAAATGCCTATAGGATCGTCATTAGTAGCCCTTAATTCACCCATTTACACACTTTCGCTGTTATTTAATTGCGGTAGAATTGCTGTCTCCGCAATTCTGCTTAAGTTAAAATTCTGTTTAGCCGTCTTTGCCTTCATTTATTAATTTTGTTTCTTTTCATTTGAGCTTAAATTTCACTTGTTCTCGTTGATGTTACTACCCTTTACACATTCAGCACAAATTAGATAATTAAAAACCAATTTTACCCCATCAAATCCACCCCTTCTTTCTTAACAAAACACTTCGCGAATAGCTAAAAATAAATCTCTATGGGAAAACGAATGAAATATACTTACTACTTGCTATAAGATCATGTATGCTTGCATGTTCTGAGTGCTCTATCTCTTTTATCGCCTAATTATTTCAACACATTGAGCACGCAACACAAGGCTAATAAAGAAAATGACTCTAAGGACACGCTTATATGCTACTAACTCAAATCTCAATGCATTTTACAAATTCAAATACAACATAATCATGAAAGCAATTCGTGCATGCATTTACTACGAACATATCAAAAATTAACTATCGCTCCCTAACGTGTGTGTGTGCTAGAAGACCTATCCTAAACTCACATAAGCCCGGAAAAACCACATGCAACACATCATCCCGTTTTCCCCCTACTTCTAGCGTTTAAGAACAGTCTACACTTGACTTACACGAGAGAGAGAAGCAAACTAAGAGACCTAAATATTTTCTCTTTCTTTTTTCTTTTCACCAGTACTTTGTACTCTTTTATTGAGGTTCTTTGAACCAAACTTTTTATTCTCTTTTTCTTTCCAACCTCGAGCTGCCTAACACGTCAAATTCATGCATAAACTTCACGTTTTTAAGGAATAACGCCGACTTCTTAGGTGCACCAATAAGAAGGAGGAGCGCCTCGAGAGAATTTTCTAACCAACATGCTTTTCTATTTTTTTTTATTTTAGGCTTAGCGTAAGCTAACTCGATTAATCGACCACTAACTCTCATGCAACAAGCTACCTAAGGGTGCCTTTCGGGGTGACAACGAGAATTAATGCTACATGCAATTGACTAAGCCTACGGAATCTAAGATGAGGTTGCTAAGTGCTCGATAGATGCAAGGGAGCAATAGAAAAAAATTTAAAATTTTTTACGTGGACCTAATAAATGCAAAACTCATGCAAAAACTAGATTATATATATGCTCAGATTTCCAACATGCATTTCCTAGATTATCATAGTTAGAAAACAGTAAACAGAGTCCCAAGCACTTCAATATTCAAAATTAGCACTGCTCAACCGACTACACATGCAAGTCCACAAACTCCACCCCCAACTTCAAAAGTTGGCATTGTCCTCAATGCCACTTAGTCAGATACACAAAGTAAAAGGGAAAAAGAAACTACACTTCCCTAACTCTTTCTGAAGTTGGCGAGGGAAAGGAAGCGGCGCGCTCATCATCGAGCCCGAAATTTTCCTCAACTTCCTCGATTCCTAAAAAAAAACAGCAAGCTACGTAAGGCTAAATTAAACTAAAAACAACAAAAAAACAACAACTAAACTAAGACAGAAAAACATTTCATCACTCGGGTGCCTCCGAGAAGCGCAGAATTTTTAAAGTCGTTTGCTCGACTGAATTCTCTCCAAAGACTCATCCATATTCTGAGAGTGCGGGGGACGTTCCAGTCTTGTCCTCTTCCACACTACACCTCCAATCATCATTCAAAACTTTTTGCACTCTTCGTGCCTCGAGCACGTGAATATCAAATTTATTAGTGCAAAAAACAGCATTCACATTCAACAGATTTAAATCAGATTTTTTTACTGAGACATGAGAATCATCCCTCAAGGGCGAGGTAAGACACCCATTCTCGACATACTCAACACAAGCAATACTCTCCACATTCACAAGCGATTTCGATGCATTTACAAAAAACTCATTCACCATTCCATCAAATTCTACCGACAAGGCACCCCTATCAACATCAATTTTGACCTTAGCGGTCTTCATAAATGGGCGTCCTAGTAAAATAGAAGACGAAACATGCGAAGAATTTTCATTCATATTCAGCACATAGAAATCGCATGGAACAAAAATTTAAACGGACCTGCTATTATCAGGCTTCGAACTACTACCGGGACTTACCCGCTGACATAGAGTTCGATTTAACCAACAAAATTTAAACGGACCTGCTATTACCAGGCTTCGAACTGCTACTAGGACTTACCCGCTGACATAGAGTTCAATTTAAGCAACATAAATTTAAACGAACCTGCTATTATCAGGGTTCGAACTACAATCGGGACTTACCCGCTGACATAGAGTTCAATTTAACCAACATAAATTTAAACGGACCTGCTATTATCAGGCTTCGAACTAGTACTGGGACTTACCCGCTAACATAGAGTTCGATCTAACCAACATAAATTTAAACGGACCTGGAATTATCAGGCTTCGAACTCCTACGGAGACTTACCCGCTGACATAGAGTTCGATTTAACCAACATAAATTTAAACGAACTTGCTATTAAGATCGATCGGCTAGTTAAACAAATATATTAGACTCAATTAAATCACACAATTCAAGCTCTTTAAATACATCAAAAGACATGACATTAATTGAGGCACCGAGATCTAACATGGCCTTTTCAATAAGTTTAGTATCGATAGTGCATGGGATAGTAAACATACCAGGATCGATGCACTTCGGTGGAAGAGTACCTTGGAAAATTGCGGAGACAGTTTATTTCTTCTTCTCATCACTCTTTTTCGACATTCTCTTGTTCGTACACCAATTCTTGAGGAACTTTGCGTATTTCGGCACTTGACTAACTGCCTCAAGAAGCGGTATGTTCACCACCACCTTCTGGAAGGTTTTCAAGACCTCCTCGTCTTCATTCACCAGAGTAGGCCTCGCAAGCCTACTAGGGAAGGGTGCTTTGGTGACATTTTCTTGCACATTCTTCTCTTTCTCAATATTCAGCTCATCAAGAGCAACTGGGGCGGACTCATTCAGGCTGTCCTCTGCTTCCTTCACGGCTCTGGTGGGAACTGATTTCCCACTCCTCAGCTGGATTGCACTCACGTTCTCACATGAGTTTACCTTGGTTTGGGAACGAAGCTTCCTAGAGCTCTTGCTCTCTATTTTGCTAATCGACACAGCCATTTGCGTCAGCTGCTTGTTCAAGTTTTACAGCTCGGCTTTGTGTGAGTTAAGCTCTTCTCGAGCTTCTTTCTGAAACTGGCTGGTCGACGTCACGATGGTTCTGACCATCTCTTCTAATGAACTGGAGGAGCTCGAGGCTTGAGCTTGGCTGGAAGTGTTAGGCCTATCGTGGGACTGGCCTTGGAAGCGTTGTTGTCCTTCCCTATTCCCATAGCTGAAATTGGGGTGATCGCGCCAACCGGGGTTGTATGTGTTCGAGTAAGGATCATACTTCCTCGGGTTGGAAGCATATCCCCCGATTGCGTTCACCTCCTCCGCCTCGCGGTTTCCTCCGACAAACTTTTTCAACAGATTTCCAATCTCGGCCACCTGGGCCTTCATCTCTGTCATCTCATGGCTCTGGGTCACACTGTGGACTTGCCCCTGCCCTCGAATAAAAAAACTGCTGCGATTTGGCTGCCATGTTCGCGATTAGCTGCTTGGCCTCAACCGGGGTCTTATCAATCAAAGCCCCACCGCTCGCTGCGTCTATCATCTGCCGATCATGAGGCGTCATACCCTCATAAAAATACTGGATCAGAAGCTGATCGGCAATCTGATGATGTGGGAAGCTTGCGCACAGGCGCCCAAAGCGTTCCCAGTACTTATGCAGGGACTCACCCACGTCCTGAGTGATCCCATAAATTTTTTTCCTCAAAGTCGTGGCCAAGGACGCAGGGAAGTACTTCTCCAGGAAAACCCTATTCATGTCCTGCCACGTCGTTATCGAGCCGGAGGGCAGATAATAAAGCCAATCCTTGGCTTTGTCCTTGAGCGTAAAGGGGAATGCCCTCATATTCAGCTGCTCCTCCGTCACTCCCGCGGGCTTCATCCCCGCACAGACGCAGTGAAACTCCATTAAGTGCTTGTTTGCATCCTCACCTGCATTACCATGGAAAGAAGGCAACTGGTGAATTAAACCCGACTTTAATTCAAAATTACCTGCTACCACGGGGTAGTTGATGCACAGGGGTTGCAAGTTTAAGTCTGGCGCTGCCAGCTGTTTCAGCGTCCTCGGCGCTTCACCTTGCGCCATCTCATCAACCAAGAAGGGATTGCCTTCTTCTTCAAACAATCTCTGCCCCTCGCGGGCCTCTCTTCTCAACCGCCGCTCTTCTCTTTGGATTTCAGGTATAAACTGTAATCCACTAATCTCAGAAGAACGGGTCATACACAAACAAAAATTTTAACATCCAAAGACAAACAGAAAAAAATTTCAGCACACAACCAATCAACCAAATTCGAATTCAAACATAACTTCAATCAAATTTTTGCCTTATCCCCGGCAACGACGCCAATTTTGGTAGATCTACTCTTAGGTTAGTCCAAATTCAAGCTATCGAAGCTTGCCAAAATACAATTTATAAGCCTATTAACCAAAGCTTTGCAGCTAGTGGTAACAGGGTTGATCCACGGAGAAGGTTATGATTGAAATTATATTGAACTTGAAATTAATTAATCAATTGGGTTCTTGTAACGGGGGAATGTTTAAGCATGCAAATAAGAGAAATAAACGCTAACGGAGAAATAAAAGAGAGAGAGACGAGTGCACGGTTTGGGGATTTTGAGGATTTCTTTGTTAGACATTTTTCACTCATCATTTAATACAATCCTAAGGCTAGCAGTTTGTAATACACGCGGTCAGTTACCCGGGAAGCCCCAAGTGTAACCGGCTCCATAGCAATTAATTAGACCACAAAGTTCTAATTAAACAGTATCTAAAGTTGCATTAGGGTGATCAGCCCCAAATTGACTCTAAATAGTCACTAGCATACCGCGACAGACATTCGATCACATAATCTAATTGTTAACTGGCTACCCGCCAACGCTGTATGTAACCAACAATTATCATGCATGACTCGATACTCCGGTTTAGTTTTATTATTCTGTGTTACTAGTCGAATAGTGAGAGGCACGACATCGCTACCCTTTAACTCTAACAAAATGCTAGAAAACGCGATTGTCAGTCGGCGAAATCTAACATATGCATAGGATGAAGCAAGAATAATAAATGCATACATGGTAGAGCACTTTTGGGGTACTCCAATTTCAAGCTGTCGAGGCTTGCCAAAATAACATTTATAATACCGAAACTACTAAGCTTTGCAGTTAGTGGTAACGGGTGTCGAACCACAGGGAACCTAAGTTATTTTCTCCTAGCTAATTTCTATTTGTCTTTTAACTAAAACTCAAAAGCAAATAAAGGGGGAGTTAATTAAAACTAAACTAA
The DNA here is from genome assembly GCA_028017165.1 of Herpetospermum pedunculosum. Classification (NCBI taxonomy): domain Eukaryota; kingdom Viridiplantae; phylum Streptophyta; class Magnoliopsida; order Cucurbitales; family Cucurbitaceae; genus Herpetospermum; species Herpetospermum pedunculosum. The sequence continues at coordinate 18,707,266 of CM051527.1, read as the reverse complement.
GCACATAGCCCTCTTATTCTCAGTTTTGTAGGTTTAGAATGATATTATTTAGTCTGAAACCTTGTTGTCACCCTGATAACTCCATTTTGGAGCTATATTTCACTCCCTAACTCTAGCTAAAATTCGTGATTAATTGTTTAATATGTCTCATTTATAGGAGAGTTGCGACATAGAGCTCGTGGCATCCATTGAGTGCGTTTTATGGTTAAGGAAGGCGTTTTAGTGCCTCGGGAGTGCTTCGGGAGAAGGGGAAGCTCACACATGAAGATATGAAGTAAATTGCCAAGAAGAGGCAATTTTTCAGCCCCAAACCCGAGAGCAAGCGTCGAGACGCTTGCTCAACGCTGCAGCGTCGAGACGCTCCGGAGGAACGCGCCTGCTGGAATTCATCGAGGCAGCGTCGAGACGCTCGCTTGGCGTCTCGACGCCATCGCGAGCGCGCGCGCTGAAGAATTTGGCCACAGCGTCGAGACGCTCGCGCAGCGTCGAGACGCCATCACGACGAAAACGCGCGCGACACTTAGGGCACCAGCGTCGAGACGCTGGCCTAGCGTCTCGACGCTCCGACGGCTTAAAACGTCATTTTGACGATTTTTCAGCCAACTTTTACATCTTCTTCTTCCCTTCGATTTGCTCTCGGGTCTTCTTCATTTTCTCCGCCATTTGTGGCTGTTACGTCTCCAAAAGTGACCTTTTTAGGACCTAATTATCTTAGAAAGATGTTCACTCTTAGGTGTTTTTGATAGCATTTAGCCTAAACCTATGCTTAAATATGAGAATTAGAAGAAGGTAGCTAAATTAGGACTTAAGTACAATAGGAAAGAAAAGGGTTGAAAATCGAAGGAAAAGAATGAAAAACAAGCATTGTGATAGCATTGCGGAAACATTGCGGACACCGCAATGTTTCAAGTGAAAACCGTAAGTTGACTGATCTTTTTCTGTTAATTTCCGTGATTTCAGGGATTCGTTCTTTCTCCTCCATCCATTCTGAAGTACGACGTTGAAGATTGATGGTTCTCCTTGGCCCAAATGCACCTGCAGATTACTATAAATAGGGGTCAAAGTCGAGGGTTCAAACATCATCCGAAAGCGTAGAAGTCTTCTCGCAGTCCAACTTTTCTCCTGTTTTCCTTTGCCGTCTGCTGGTTTGCGAAGCTCAGCTGTTGGAATCGATAATCTGATAGGAAGGAGAGGAGATTCTTCTTCTCTCCTGATTGGATTCATCCAAGCAAGGCTGACCTTTCTCATCCTTCATTCGAGGCGGCTGCAACGAGACATTCGAGCTGTTTTACTGCTTTCTGCTCTTCATTTCCATTTTCCAGCTTTGTCTTGTCGGTGTTTCTTTTCTAGTAGCTAGATTATACTATTTCGTTGTGGTCTGTCTTCCTGTTATTTGCTTTAAAGCTTTTCTTTGTCAATCAAACAATCAAGTAATCAAATCTCAATTCGTCAGTCCACAGATTCTTGCCTTTACATTCTACTGCTTTCCCTTACTGTTTTGTCTTTAAATTCCTTTTAAGCATGTCTACTTCTTCTCTTATTTCTGTTCTATCTACATCCATGAGTAGCTAAATCACTTAGGGGCATGCTAATGACAACACTTTAGGCTAAAAAACGTGAACCAAGCATGTAGGATAGCTCTCGAAGCATTGATTGTATGTAAGCTTCATCCCACGGGCAATTTCGATTGGCCATCCATTTTGTCCAAAGAACTCCTAACCTCTGGAAGGAGTAAGAGTTCAGAGTCATACTATCATGCTAGCCTTTCAAGGTAACCAGGAAACGACCTAGGAATAGGCGTTTCCCTAGTACAAACCATATTTTTCTGCCTTAACAAGATGCTTAAGACCTTACTTGGACATGAGTAAAGTAAAGAATCTAATGCATGAAATCGGAAGATACATGAGAATGAGATAGTTTGATGCATAGAGAGTTGATCCAATGCTTGAGAATCGTGAGAAAAAGCCTATAGGATAGTCGTTAGTAGCCCTTAATTCATCATTTTACACACTTTCGCTGTTATTACAATTGCGGTAAAATTGTTGTTTCCGCAATTCTGCTAAGTTACGATTCTGTCTAGCTGTTTTTGTTTTCATTTATTAATCTCGTCTCTTCTCATTTGAGTTTAGCTTTAACTTGCACTTGTTTATGTTGCTACCCTCTCCGTATTCAGTAGGAAATAGACAATTAAAAACCAATACTACCCCATCAAATCCACCCCTTCTTTCTTAACGTTACACTTCATGAATAGCTTATAATAAGTCTCTGTGGGAAAACGAATGAAATATACTTACTACTTGCTATAAGACCATGTATGCTTGCATGTTCTGAGTGCTCTCTCTACCTTATTACTTATTCATTTTAACACATTGAGCACGTAACAAGTTTTTGGCGCCGCTGCCGGGGACTTATTTAAGTGAAAACGAAGTTTGTTAAGTTTGAAACACCAAGTTTATTGCCTATTGAAGCTGATCTGTTTCATTTCTTTTGCAGGTACCATTGGGTTAGTTTATGAGTGAACCTTCATGTAGTGATCTAGAGTTCAATCCTGAGCCTGAGAGATTACTTAGGGCCAGAAATAGAGCCAAGAAACGTCTCTTTCACCAACCCTCTATACCTCAAGTAATTGCGGGAACCGCAATTCCTCCGCAATTATCTCAAGAAGAAATGGATGGAATAGTTCCAAATCCGGTGCCTGTCACTCGCAACCCCATCGAAATAGCGAATGATAAGGACAGCGCCATACTCTCTTACCTAGTACCTATGCCTGGGGAGCTGAACCCCAGCATAATCCGTCCTGAAATCACTGCCCACTCATTCGAGTTAAAGCCAGTGATGTTCCAAATGTTGTCCACTGTGGGACAATTCTTTGGAATGGAAAATGAGGACCCCCACAACCATCTTAGGAACTTCTTAGGAGTCAGTGACACATTCCTCATCCCTGGAGTTTCCCAAGAAGCCTTGAGGCTATACCTTTTCCCTTACTCTTTGAGGGACAAAGCCAAAACATGGTTGAACTCATTACCCTCTGGATCTGTTCGCAACTGGACAGACTTAGCAGAAAAATTCCTAGTCAAATACTTCCCACCTGATAGGAATTCTACCTTTCGTGATGACATAATCAAGTTCAAACAAGCTGACACTGAGTCTCTTCACGAAGCTTGGACAAGGTTTAAAGATCTTCTTCTTAAATGTCCACACCATGGCATCCCATGGTGTATCCAAATAGAGGTCTTTTTCAAAGGATGCAACCCCAACACTAGACAAGTCTTAAACTCATCTGCTGGAGGTTCCGTGTTGTCCAAGAGTTACAACGAGGCCTATGAGATCTTGGAGAAGATCTCAGCATCTCACTGTAGGTGGTCAGATGATCCAGTTGAGCCAACTAGAGCTCAAGATAAGGATGCTCTAAGTGCAATGAGCAGCCAAATAAATGCCCTGACCAACCTAGTTAAGCAAATGGCTCAAGCCAATCTCCAAACAAGTGTCAACACCGCCACAACCATGTCAATGGGCACCCAACCAAGTCAAGGTGAGACACTTGTATGTGGATTCTGTGGGGAAGGGCACCTGTATGAATACTGCCCTGGGAATCCAGCCTCAGTCTGCTATATTGGAAGTCAGCAGCAGCCTAGGAACAACCCCTATTCCAATACTTACAACCCTGGTTGGAGGAACCACCCAAACCTGTAATGGGGTGGCCAACAGAATACTAACCAAAATCCTAACCAACCTAGACCGAGTGGAACACCTGGTTTCACTCCTCAACATAACCAATCAATGTATCAAAAACCTTACAGCCAACCTTTAGGATCTTCTGTAGAAAACCTACTCAAGGAATACATAGCCAAAAATGACGCTACTTTGCAAAGTCAGCAAGCCACCCATAGGAGCCTAGAGAACCAAATAGGCCAGTTAGCCAATGAACTCAAGAGTAGGCCCCAAGGTAGACTCCCTGCTGACACTGAAGTGCCAAGGAGAGATGGTAAAGAACAAGTTCAAGCAATTGAACTTAGAAGTGGTAGACCATTGGTAAGCAACACCAAAGACACACCAAAGAGAGTAGAGAACACTGAGTCTAGTGCTCCACTAGAGTCTCTGCCAAACCAAGGTCCACCACCAACTAGCACATCAGGAGCCAGGCTAGAGCCAATTATTGAGGAGATAGAAGAAATTCCAAGACCTCCACCTATCCTAAGGCGACCTGAAGTGCCTGCATATGTGCCACCACCTCCATATCCTCGAAGGCTTAAGAAGAAGCAGGAACAGGAAGTGCATTTTAATAAATTCTTAGAAATTCTTAAGCAAGTGCATGTCAACATTCCTTTTGTAGAAATTTTACAGTCTATGCCTTCCTATGTAAAGTTTTTGAAAGATATTATTACTAACAAAAAAATAATTGGTGACTTTGAAACAGTAAATCTCACTGAGGAGTGCAGTGCCATCTGTTGCGTGCTCAATGTGTTGAAATAATTAGGCAATAAAAGAGATAGAGCACTCAGAACATGCAAGCATACATGATCTTATAGCAAGTAGTAAGTATATTTCATTCGTTTTCCCACAGAGATTTAGTTTTAGCTATTCGCGAAGTGTTTTGTTAAGAAAGAAGGGGTGAATTTGACGGGGTAAAATTGGTTTTTAATTGTCTAATTCTTGCTGAATGTGTAAAGGGTAGTAACATAAACAAGGACAAGTGAAATTTAAGCCCAAATGAAAAGAAACGAAATTACTAAATGAAGGCAAAGACAGCTAAACAGAATGGAAACTTAGACGGAATTGCGGAGACAGCAATTCTACCGCAATTAAATAACAGCGAAAGTGTGTAAATGGGTGAATTAAGGGCTACTAATGACTATCCTATAGGCATTTTTATACGATTCTCAAGCACTGGATCTACTCTCTATGCATCAAACTATCTCAATCTCATGTATCGTCCGATTCCATGCATTAGATTCTTTAGTTTACTCAACTCAAAGTAAGGTCTTAAGCATCTTGTTAAAGCAGAAAGATATGGTTTGTACTAGGGAAACGCCTATTCCTAGGCCGTTTCCTGGTTACCTTGAAAGGCTAGCATGATAATATGACTCTGAACTCTTACTCCTTCCAGAGGTTAGGAGTTCTTTGGACAAAATGGATGGCCAATCGAAATTGCCCGTGGGATGAAGCTTACATACAATCAATGCTTCGAGAGCTATCCTACATGCTTGATTCACGTTTTTTAGCCTATGGAGTTGTCATTAGCATGCCCCTAAGTGACTTAGTTACTCATGGATATAAGGAGAACAGAACTAAAGGATAAGATGGACATGCTTAGAAGGGAAATGTGCTTAAAACAGCAAGGGAAAGCAGTAGAATGCAAAGGCAGAAACTGTGAAATACTGAATGTTGTGTTTGATAAATTGATTGTTTGAATGAACATAAGAGATACTTAAAGTAGAGAACAGCAAGACAGAACACAACGAAATGATCTAAACTAGCCACAAGAACAGAAACAGCACAAGACAGAATTGGAAAACAGAAATGAAGAACAGAAAGCAGTAAAACAGCTCGAAATCTCGTTGCAGCCGCCTCGAATGAAGGATGAGAAAGGTCAGCCTTGCGTGGATGAATCCAATCGGGAGAGAAGAAGAATCTCCTCTCCTTTCTATCAGATTATCGATTCCAACAGCTGAGCTTCGCAAACCAGCAGACGGCAAAGGAAAACTAGGAGAAAAGGTGGACTGCGAGAAGACTTCTACGCTTTCGGATGATGCTTGAACCCTCGACTTTGACCCCTATTTATAGTAATCTGCAGGTGCATTTGGGCCAAGGAGAACCATCAATCTTCAACGTCGTACTTCAGAATGGATGGAGGAGAAAGAACGAATCCCTGAAATAACGGAAATTAACAGAAAAAGATCAGTCAACTTACGGTTTTCACTTGAAACATTGCGGTGACCGCAATGTTTCCGCAATGCGTTCGCAAAGCTTGTTTTTCATTCTTTTCCTTCGGTTTTCAACTCTTTTCTTTCCTATTGTGCATAAGTCCTAATTTAGCTACCTTCTTCTAATTCTCATATTTAAGCATAGGTTTAGGCTAAATGCTATCAAAAACACCTAAGAGTGAACATCTTTCTAAGCTAATTAAGCCCTAAAAAGGTCACTTTTGGAGACGTAACACACCCCCAAACTTAAGGTTTTGCTTGTCCTCAAGCAATCTAAGGACTTTCCTAAGCTGCTGTTTCTTCTTCTTTAACCACTTACTAACTCCCCTATATCCCTATCTAGCACTGCTGTCCTGTGACACACTTCTAAGCTTAAAACTACCCTCTTTATCTAGCTTCTTCTGACTTCGCCTGCCTAACACTCCATCTGTTTCCATTAACTCCCTACAACTGATCTACTTGCTTTTGTCATATCATGCCACTATCCCTAAGGTTTCAAATTCTGCCTAGCTTTACCTTAGACTCAGTACATGCTTCTAGCTTTATTTTTAATGTGTCTAGGATTCCTTAGAGTCATGCCAGTCTTAGTATTAACGGTGACAGTAGTACTTTTAAAGAACAACCTAAACCCTGGCATCACTACATTGGATAAACACTCATCTCCCTAAACAACCCTACAAGTTACAACTTTGTGCTTAGCTAATTGAGGATCAGAGTGCTTTTTAAATAGGACATCTAAGCCACAAAGTTATAACTCCTAGGTATACATTCTTCTTCCCTATTCTTTTCCCTTTTTCTTACTTAGGTGGGGCCTCTCCTCTAGTTGCCTTTTGATGCAATGCCACTTGTGGGTCACACACTTGGCACTGATTACTTAGCAACCTAAGAGAGACCCCCCTCTTTATTCTATTTTTCATTTTTTTTTTTTAGTTCATCATATTTTGTAAAAGAGAAGAAGAATGCTTATGTTTCTAAGGGAGAGAGGAATGTTCCTAGGCCTAGGGTGGCCTCCCCCAAACTTCAACTACTCATTGTCCCCAATGAGTGTCTGAGGTGGCACACCCCCAAACTATCCTAGAAGCATCTAGTCTATGGTAAAACAAAGAGAATCTAAAGCCCTAGGCATAGACAAAACAGTCGAACAGCAAATATCACAGCAGCAGTAAAAAAAAAAAAACAGACAGATAAGGGCTTAAAGCTGTGCATGCTGAGCTTTTTAGAGGTTGATTTAAACTAGCAAAGGGTGTCCTATGACACTCATCCAGCATGCTTTTAGATAAGCTATATATGGTAGTCATGATAGCAGCAAAAGATGGAATTTAAACAGATCACAGCCTAGCTAAACGGACAGTCCAAAACATGCTTTCAGTAATAAAAATTGCGGGTACCGCAATTATTTCGCAATCAAGTCAGGGCAGATATAAAAGTGATTAAGGCCCCTAAGCATGCTTTTTCCAGTCATTCGAGCTCTCTAAAAATAAAACAAAACTAACCTACCTAGTCAGCTATCATCAGACTATACTAAGCAAGATTAAAAACATAAAACTAAGCATCTAAAACAGATCAAAAGTGTACGAAAAACAGCATAATTCACATGGTCTATCTGAAAGCAGAAAATTGTTTTTTTTTTTTTTTCTAAGGGAACAGCAATACTCCCTTCAGTGCAATTCAAACCAGCACTCAAACGTCTTCATCCTCATCTGGTTGTCGTGGTCGTGGAGGCACCCATGGAGTCAGAAGGTTTGTGGGGAAGTCAGGGAAGATACAGCCAAGTTGGTCTGCAACTTCCTTGTCCCGTGCCTGCGCGTAAGTGGCCCATTGAGCCATCCTCCTCTGCATATCCATCAGGCATGCCATGGAAAGTGACTGATCAGCAGCCAGCCTATCCAGTTCAAACTCCATATTCCCCTTCCTCTTCAGCCTCAAGCTAGCAGGCAGCTCCAAGTGGCCCGTGTAAGCCATCTGCTGCTCCATTCGCTCAATGGGGACTCCTGCAAACAAACATAATTTGGTTATGGTGCTAGGGAAAAACAATGGTCCCTTACCTTTCTTGGCGCACTCAGCAATGGCGGCTGACATGATTTCCCCCACATTGACCGTGAGACCTCGCATAATGGCATAGACCAGCAGCGATCTGCTCTGGTTGATGGTCGTCTCATGGGTCACAGGGGACAGCTTTCTCCTTACAAAGGCAAACCATACAGCTGCCTTTGCTGTCAGGTTGGCACTCATGAGGGTGTGCCTCCCATTGCGTGAGACAGTCCACGCTGCTTCAGGCTGGCCAATGGTTCGAATGGCCTCCTCCAGCACTGCCTCAGTAGGCTCATCAACGATCCTTGCATAATCAGTGTGTCTTTGGCCCTTGAGGCCATAAGCTTCGTTGATGGCTTTTGTTGAGTAATCCACCTCTACTCCCCTCACCACAGAAAGCCCTTCCTCAGAGTTTCGCAGGTTGGCGTAGAAGTCGTAAACCATGCTCGTGTAAGCTGGATTGGGCGGCCTGCACAACTCCTCCCAGCCATGATTTATGATTCCTGCGCGCAAGAACTGCGGCAGGTCAGCAGGTCTCTCGAGGAAGCCTTTCTCGTGCAGCAACTCCCTCTTCCTCAGCTCAGCACCCCTGGACTCAGCATCAGAGGAAACATACCTCACTGACTGAGGCTCATCTTCAGGGTAGAGTTTGGCCTTCCCTTTATCTGCTGGCTTGGCTGACTCGGCAGCCTCAACCTTGAGTCGTTTGAGCGAAGGCTCAGTGCTCTCTTTGGCTGACTCGGCAGCCTCAACCTTCTTGGCCTTCTTCTTCTTCAGCTTCTTGGCTCGCTTGGCCTTAAGAATCTTGGCCTTCTTCTTCTTCTTGAGCTTTGCCTCAATGGTTATCTGCTGCAGGCACGCCCCCAACGTCTCTTCCATTGAGTCAGTCTTCTGTTCAAGACTCTCCGGGCTAGCTTCCCTCACAGGCGAGAAAACCTCCTCGTCCTCACCTTCCCCACTGCCCTGCGTTGATTCTTGGTACTCCTCATATGGGAATTCAGGGTCAGGCCGTGGGGAAGTGTGCGACGGCGTGGTTGTTTGCTCTGCTGAAGGTGTCTGTGCAGAACTCAGTGGTGAAGACGGCTGCTCAGGGCTCTGCGCTGGCGGTGATGAAGAAGAGCTGTGCGCTGGTGGTGCAGGTGGCGAGGCACTCCTCTTGGCTGAATCGTGGGACACACGATCAGTTTCTTGACTCTCCACAGAGGGAGTCTTCTCTTTGCTCCGTTCAGCGGCCACCGCTAAACTCCACCGGCGCTTCTTGGGTGTGCCTACTGGTTCAGAGGGTCCAGCAGGTATCTCAGAGACAACCTTCCATTTCTTCTTGCTAATCGGCAGCTTATCCAGTCGTTCCGTTCGCGCAGCCTCAGCATCAGCCAAGGCAAGCAATGCATCTCTCGCAGCCGTTTCAGCGTCAGCAGCCCTCTTCTTGGCTGCAGATCTTTCAGCCCTTGTGAACACCATTGTTGAGTCTTGGAGATTTGGAGAGAAGAATCAAAGATGAAAAGAATCGCAGCTTTCTTGGAATTCAGAGAGTGGGAGAATCGTATCGATCAAGCGCCTTCTAACGGATATAAAAGAAACGGCTAAATCCCAACGGCTATATTTTTGCGGATCCTGCAAATCCAGCGCAATTTTAGGGATATTTTTTCATCAAAATGTCAATCTTTGCTCGTCCGTATCATTTATTTGGCTCAATCTTTTCTTGGTTTTTAAAGCTGGAATTACTCTCCTTGATTCCCTCTTTCGATTCCCTACAAAAAGAAATAAAAGCAACATCAAATTCGTAATTAAAATCCTACAACAAAACACACAAACGATAACCGGAAAATCGCAAAAAATAAACTAAGGCATGAGCCTTATGTTGACGAGCACAGCAATCACTCGTCCTCTCTCGTTCTCGTTTTCATGCTTCAGTCAAGAGGAAGGCCGAGAGAGTCTTCACATCTCCTTCCTCATAGTAGTGCTTCAACCTTGCACCATTAACCATAAACGGTTGGCCTTGCTGCAAGTTCTTTATCTCTATGGCACCATGAACAAACACATTAGTAATCACAAATGGACCTGACCATCTAGACTTAAGTTTCCCTGGAAATAGTTTCAACCGTGAGTTAAACAACAAAACAAGTTGACCCTTCTTAAAGTCCTTAACTCTAAGTCTACTATCGTGCCAAATCTTGGTCTTTTCCTTATACATCTTAGCATTTTCATAGGCCATATGTCTAAGCTCATCAAGCTCATGTAATTGTAAGGACCGCAATGTTCCCGCATCCTTTACACAAAAATTCAATTCCTTCATGGCCCAAAATGCTTTGTTTTCTAACTCAAATGGTAAGTGACAAGTCTTGCCATATACCAGCCTATAAGGAGACATACCTAAGGGTGTCTTGTATGCTGTCCTATACGCCCAAAGTGCATCCTCGAGCTTAAAGGACCAGTCTTTCCTATTAGGTTTGACCACTTTTTCTAGGATGTTCTTAATTTCCCTATTTGAAATTTCAGCCTGTCCATTCGAGTGTGGGTGATAAGGGGTGGCTACTCTATGTCTAATGTTATACTTAGCCAACACTTTCTCCATAGCCTTGTTAATGAAATGTGACCCCTCATAACTAATGATGGCACGAGGTGTCCCAAACCTAGTAAAAATGTGCCTATGCAAGAATTTGGTGACTGTTTTAGCATCATTATTGGGACATGCTTTGGCCTCTACCCACTTGGATACGTAGTCTACTGCTACCAAAATGTAAAGGTTACCTGATGATGGAGGGAATGGCCCCATGAAGTCAATGCCCCACACATCAAAGAGCTCCAACTCTAAGATGTAGGTGAGGGGCATCTCATCCTTTCGACTGAGGTTACCTGTTCTTTGACATTCATCGCAGGTGTGGGCATAGTTGTGGGCATCCTTGAAGATTGTTGGCCAATAGTAGCCACTCTGAAATACCTTTGCAGCTGTTCTTTGGCCACCAAAGTGTCCACCATAAGGAGCTGTGTGGCAGTGCTGCAGCACAGACTTCGCTTCAGCAGCTGAAACACACTTCCTTAGCAAGCCGTCAGCACAGGTTCTGTAAAGTGTGGGGTCATCCCATATGAATTTCCTTGCTTCATGAAGGAACCTCTTCTTCTCTTGACCGCCCTTGAAAACTGGTAATACCTGTGATGCAAGGAAGTTAGCAATGTCAGCAAACCAAGGTTCCTCATCGTTATCACAATGAGTCAAAACAAAGACATGTTCATCAATGAAAGCATCAGAAATTGCGGGTTCCGCAATTTTTTCGCAATTGTGCTGCAATCGAGAAAGGTGATCCGCAACCACATTTTCACATCCTTTCTTGTCTCGAATGTCCAAATCAAATTCCTGCAGCAATAACACCCACCTAATCAACCTAGGCTTAGCATCAGCCTTCCTCATAAGATATTTCAAGGCAGAATGGTCAGTGTACACAATTGTCCTAGTGCCTACAATATAGTTCCTGAATTTCTCACAAGCAAACACTACAGCAAGCATCTCTTTCTCAGTAGTTGTATAATTACATTGAGCCTCATTCAAGGTTTTACTAGCATAATAGACAGGGTGTGTTAGCTTGTCAATCTTCTGTCCTAACATAACCCCTACAGCATAGTCACTAGCATCACATAACATCTCAAATGGGAGATCCCAATCTGGCCCTACTATAACAGGTGCTGTGACTAGTGCTTTCTTAAGGGTTGTCCAAGCTACTACACATTCCTTAGAGAAGATGAATGGCCTGTTTAGTTCTAGAAGCTCACACAGAGGCTTGGCTATCTTAGAAAAGTCCTTAATGAACCTTCTATAGAAGCCAGCATGCCCTAAGAAACTTCTAATGGCCTTGACATTCTGAGGCTCTACCAACTTCTCTATGACCTCTATCTTTGCCCTTTCAACTTCTACACCTGCCCTTGACACTCTATGACCTAAGACAATCCCCTCATCTACCATGAAGTGACACTTTTCCCAATTAAGGACTAAGTTAGTCTCTTCACATCTAGCCAGGACTTGTCCTAGGTTCTCTAGACAGTTGGTGAATGAATCCCCAAAAACTGAAAAGTCATCCATGAATATCTCTATCATAGATTCATCCAAATCAGAGAAGATTGCCAACATGCACCTTTGGAAAGTTGCCGGTGCATTGCATAAGCCAAAAGGCATTCTGCGAAAGGCAAAAGTTCCAAAAGGGCAAGTGAAGGTAGTCTTTTCTTGGTCCTTGGGGTCTATAGTGATTTGGTTGTACCCTGAATAACCGTCTAGGAAACAGTAATAGGCTCTACCAGCTATTCTGTCTAACATTTGGTCAATGAATGGTAGAGGGAAGTGGTCTTTTTTAGTTTCTTTATTGAGCTTCCTATAATCCATACATACTCTCCACCCCGTGACAGTCCTAGTTGGAATCAGTTCGTTGTTCTCATTGACTACCACAGTCATCCCACCCTTTTTAGGTACACACTGTATAGGGCTTACCCACTGACTACTAGCTATGGGGAAGATCACACCAGCATCTAACCATTTTATTATTTCTTTCTTTACTACCTCTTTCATAGAGGGATTCAGCCTACGTTGATGATCTACTCTAGGTGTGTGCTCTTCCTCTAGTATAATCTTATGCATGCAATAAGAAGGGCTAATGCCTCTAATATCAGCAATAGTCCATGCAATAGCCTTCCTATGTTGCTTAAGCAGTAATATCAGTTCAACCTCATGCTTTTCACTTAATTTAGAAGAAATGATAACAGGCAGAGTTTCATTACTCCCTAAATATACATACTTGAGGTGAGTGGGGAGTGGCTTTAATTCTAATACAGGTGGATGCTCAATGGATGGCTTTAAAGGATTTAAAGCTCTATCAGTTAAGTCAATATTCATACAAACATGCTGAGGGTTATTTACAGATATGTCCATTATCTCAGCTACGTTTAAGTCAGTTAATTCTAATCCTACATATTCATTGGCATGCTTGGTGGATAATTGTTGCGTGGTCAATGTGTTAAAGATAATTAAGCAAGAAGGTATAGAGAGCACTCAGAACATGCAAGCATACATGGTCTCACAGCAAGTAGTAAGTATATTTCATTCGTTTTTTCCACAGAGACTTATTTTTAGCTATTCATGAAGTGTATTTGTTAAGAAAGAAGGGGTGGCTTTGATGGGGTAAAATTGGTTTTTAATTATCTAATTTTTGCTGAATGTATAAAGGAATGCAACATAAACAAATGCAAGTTGAAATTAGACTCAAAAGACAAGAGATGGAATTAATAAACGAAGAAGAAAACAGCTAAACAGAATGGTAACTTGGCAGAATTGCGGACACCGCAATCTTACCGCAATTGAATAACAGCGAAAGTGTGTAAATGGGTGAATTAAGGGCTACTAATGACTATCCTATAGGCATTTTAATACGATTCCCGAGCAGTAGATCAACTCTCTATGCATCAAACTCACTCTATCTCATGTATCGTCCGATTCCATGCATTAGATTCCTTAGTTTACTCAACTCAAAGTAAGGTCTTAAGCATCTTGTTAAAGCAGGAGTGTTTAGTTTGTACTAGGGAAACGCTTATTCCTAGGCCGTTTCCTGGTTACCATGAAAGGCTAGCATGATTATACGACTCTGAACTCTTACTCCTTCCAGAGGTTAGGAGTTCTTTGGACAAAATGGATGGCCAATCGAAATTGCCCGTGGGATGAAGCTTACATACAATCAATGCTTCGAGAACTATCCTACATGCTTGGTTCACGTTTTTTAGCTTAAAGTGTTGTCATTAGCATGCCCCTAAGTGATTTAGCTACTCATGGATATATAGAGAACAGAAATATAAGATAAAACAGACATGCTTAGAAGGGAAATGTACTCAAAACAGTAAGACAAAAACGTAGCAGCAGAAGATGGAAACTGTGAAATGAAATCTTGCAAATTGATTACTTTGAAAGTTGAACGGACAAAAGGAAACTTAAAGGGAATAATTCAAAGACAGACAACAACGAAATGCAGTAGATAAAACATTAAACTAGAAACAACAACTGATCAAAGATGGAAATTAGAAAAGGAAGACAGAAAGCAGGAAATGCAGCTTGAAAGCTTCGTTGCAGTCGCCTCGAATGAAGGGGATGAAAGGTCAGCCTTGCTTGGATGAATCCAATCGAGAGAGAAGAAGAATCTCATCTCCTTCCTATCAGATTATCGATTCCAACAGCTAAGACTCTCACTCCAACAGACGGCAAAGGAAAACAGGGAGAAAAAGTGGACTGCGAGAAGACTTCTGCGCTTTCGGATGATGACTGAACCTCCGACTTTGACCCCCTTTTATAGTAGTTTGCAGGTGCGTTTGGGCCAAGGAGAACCATCAATCTTCAACGTCGTATATCAGAATGGATGGAGGAGAAAGAATGAATCCCTGAAATTACGGAAATTAACAGAAAAAGATCAGTCAACTTACGGTTTTCACTTGAATAATTGCGGCTTCAGCAATGTTTTCGCAATGCTGTCGCAATGCAGTTTTTTCATTCTTTTCCTTCGGTTTTCAACCCTTTTCTTTCCTATTGTGCATAAGTCCTAATTTAGCTACCTTCTTCTCATTCTCATATTTAAGCATAGGGTTAAGCTAAATGCTATCAAAAACACCTAAAAGTGTACATCTTCTTAAGCTAAATGGGTCCTAAATAAGTCACTTTCAGAGACTTAACAATAATACATGCTCCAATTGTTCTTCCATTAAAGAGTCTACAACGTCCATGCTAGCACAGGATTCAAGGTCAGAGGGGTACCTTAAAGCTTTATACACACTAAATTTCTCCTCTTCATCATGAACCCTCATAGTAAGCTCACCTTTTTGGACGTCTATCAGTGCCCTACCTGTGGCTAGAAATGGTCTGCCTAACAGGATGGGGACCTCCTTGTCTGCTTCATAATCCAGGATAATGAAATCTGCAAGGAAAATAAACTTGTCAACCTTTACTAAAATATCCTCAATCTTACCTTCTGGGTATGCAATGGATCTGTCTGCTAATTGTAAAGTGACAGTGGTTGGACGTGCTTCTCCTATTCCTAGCTGGCGGAATAGGGATAGGGGCATGAGGTTTATGCTGGCGCCCAGGTCACAAAGCGCTCTTCCCACATGCTTGCCTCCAAGTTCTACAGGTAAGGTGAAGGAACCAGGATCCTTCTCCTTCTTAGGCAACTTGTTTTGGAGTATGGCACTGCACTCCTCAGTGAGGTTTACTGTTTCAAACTCATCAATTATTTTTTTGTTAGTAATAATATCTTTCAAAAACTTTACATAGGAAGGCATAGACTGTAAAACTTCTACAAAAGGAATGTTGACATGCACTTGCTTAAGAATTTCTAAGAATTTATTAAAATGCACTTCCTGTTCCTGCTTCTTCTTAAGCCTTCGAGGATATGGAGGTGGTGGCACATATGCAGGCACGTCAGGGCGCCTTAGGATAGGTGGAGGCCTTGGAATTTCTTCTATCTCCTCAATAATTGGCTCTAACCTGGCTCCTGATGTGCTGGTTGGTGGTGGACCTTGGTTTGGCAGAGACTCCAGTGGAGTACTAGACTCATTGTTCTCTACTCTCTTTGGTGTGTCCTTTGTGTTGCTCACCAAGGGTCTACCACTTCTGAGTTCAATTGCTTGAACTTGTTCTTTACCATCTCTCCTCGGTACCTCGGTGTCAGCAGGGAGTCTACCTTGGGGCCTACTCTTGAGTTCATTGGCCAATTGGCCTATTTGGTTCTCTAGGCTCCTAAGAGTAGCTTGCTGGCTTTGAAGAGTAGCATCATTCTTAGCTATGTATTCCTTGAGTAAGTTTTCTACAGAAGATCCTACAGGTTGGTTGTATGGTTTTTGATACATGGATTGGTTATGTTGGGGAGTGAAACCAGGTGTTCCACTTGGTCTAGGCTGGTTAGGATTTTGGTTAGCATTTTGTTGGCCACCCCATGACAGGTTTGGGTGGTTCCTCCAACCAGGGTTGTAAGTATTGGAATAGGGGTTGTTCCTAGGCTGCTGCTGGCTTCCAATGTAGCAGACTGAGGCTGGATTCCCAGGGCAGTATTCATACAGGTGCCCTTCCCCACAGAATCCACATACAAGTGTCTCACCTTGACTTGGTTGGGTGCCCATTGACATGGCGGTAGCGGTGTTGACACTTGTTTGGAGATTGGCTTGAGCCATTTGCTTAACTAGGTTGGTCAGGGAATTTATTTGGGTGCTCATCGCACTTAGAGCATCCTTGTCTTGAGCTCTAGTTGGCTCAACTGGATCATCTGACCACCTACGGTGAGATGCTTAGATCTTCTCACAGATCTCATAGGCCTCGTTGTAACTCTTGGACAACATGGAACCACCAGCAGATGAATTTAAGACTTGCCTAGTGCTGGGGTTGCATCCTTTGAAAAAGACCTCTATTTGGATACACCATGGGATGCCATGATGTGGACATTTGAGAAGAAGGTCCTTGAACCTTGTCCAAGCTTCGTGAAGAGATTCATTATCAGCTTGTTTGAATTTAACTATGTCATCACGAAAGGTAGAATTCCTATCAGGTGGGAAGTATTTGACTAGGAATTTCTCTGCTAAGTCTGTCCAGTTGCGGACAGATCCAGAAGGTAATGAGTTCAACCATGTTTTGGCTTTGTCCCTCAAAGAGTAAGGGAACAAGTATAGCCTCAAAGCTTCTTGGGACACTCCAGGGATGATGAAGGTATCACTAACTCCTAAGAAGTTCCTAAGATGGTTGTGGGGGTCCTCATTTTCTATTCCAAAGAATTGTCCCACAGTGGACAACATTTGGAACATCACTGGCTTTAACTCGAATGAGTTGGCAGTGATCTCAGGACGGATTATGCTGGGGTTCAGCTCCCCAGGCATAGGTACTAAATATGAAAGAATGGCACTATTCTTGTCATTCGCTATTTCGATGGGGTTGGGAATGACAGGTACCTGATTTGGAACTATCTCGTCCATTTCTTCGATTTCAGGTATGATTTGAGGTATAGGGGGTTGTTTAAAAAGACGTTTCTTGGCTTTATTTCTGGCTTTAAATAGTCTCTCCGGCTCAGGATTGAACTCTAGATCTCTACTTGAAGGCTCACTCATAAACTACCCCAATAGTACCTGCAAAAGAAATGAAACAGATCAGCTTCAATAGGCAATAAACTTGGTGTTTCAAACTTAACAAACTTCGTTTTCACTTAAATAAATCCCCGGCAGCGGCGCCAAAAACTTGTTGCGTGCTCAATGTGTTGAAATAATTAGGCAATAAAAGAGATAGAGCACTCAGAACATGCAAGCATACATGATCTTATAGCAAGTAGTAAGTATATTTCATTCGTTTTCCCACAGAGATTTATTTTTAGCTATTCGCGAAGTGTTTTGTTAAGAAAGAAGGGGTGAATTTGACGGGGTAAAATTGGTTTTTAATTGTCTAATTCTTGCTGAATGTGTAAAGGGTAGTAACATAAACAAGGACAAGTGAAATCTAAGCCCAAATGAAAAGAAACGAAATTACTAAATGAAGGCAAAGACAGCTAAACAGAATGGAAACTTAGACGGAATTGCGGAGACAGCAATTCTACCGCAATTAAATAACAGCGAAAGTGTGTAAATGGGTGAATTAAGGGCTACTAATGACTATCCTATAGGCATTTTTATACGATTCTCAAGCACTGGATCTACTCTCTATGCATCAAACTATCTCAATCTCATGTATCGTCCGATTCCATGCATTAGATTCTTTAGTTTACTCAACTCAAAGTAAGGTCTTAAGCATCTTGTTAAAGCAGAAAGATATGGTTTGTACTAGGGAAACGCCTATTCCTAGGTCGTTTCCTGGTTACCTTGAAAGGCTAGCATGATAATATGACTCTGAACTCTTACTCCTTCCAGAGGTTAGGAGTTCTTTGGACAAAATTGATGGCCAATCGAAATTGCCCGTGGGATGAAGCTTACATACAATCAATGCTTCGAGAGCTATCCTACATGCTTGATTCACGTTTTTTAGCCTAGTTACTCATGGATATAAGGAGAACAGAACTAAAGGATAAGATGGACATGCTTAGAAGGGAAATGTGCTTAAAACAGCAAGGGAAAGCAGTAGAATGCAAAGGCAGAAACTGTGAAATACTGAATGTTGTGTTTGATTAATTGATTGTTTGAATGAACATAAGAGATACTTAAAGTAGAGAACAGCAAGACAGAACACAACGAAATGATCTAAACTAGCCACAAGAACAGAAACAACACAAGACAGAATTGGAAAACAGAAATGAAGAACAGAAAGCAGTAAAACAGCTCGAAATCTCGTTGCAGCCACCTCGAATGAAGGATGAGAAAGGTCAGCCTTGCGTGGATGAATCCAATCGGGAGAGAAGAAGAATCTCCTCTCCTTCCTATCAGATTATCGATTCCAACAGCTGAGCTTCGCAAACCAGCAGACGGCAAAGGAAAACTAGGAGAAAAGGTGGACTGCGAGAAGACTTCTACGCTTTCGGATGATGCTTGAACCCTCGACTTTGACCCCTATTTATAGTAATCTGCAGGTGCATTTGGGCCAAGGAGAACCATCAATCTTCAACGTCGTACTTCAGAATGGATGGAGGAGAAAGAACGAATCCCTGAAATAACGGAAATTAACAGAAAAAGATCAGTCAACTTACGGTTTTCACTTGAAACATTGCGGTCACCGCAATGTTTCCGCAATGCGTTCGCAAAGCTTGTTTTTCATTCTTTTCCTTCGGTTTTCAACTCTTTTCTTTCCTATTGTGCATAAGTCCTAATTTAGCTACCTTCTTCTAATTCTCATATTTAAGCATAGGTTTAGGCTAAATGCTATCAAAAACACCTAAGAGTGAACATCTTTCTAAGCTAATTAAGCCCTAAAAAGGTCACTTTTGGAGACGTAACACCATCCTCCAGAACAAGCTGCCCAAGAAGGAGAAGGATCCTGGTTCCTTCACCTTACCTGTAGAACTTGGAGGCAAGCACGTGGGCAGAGCGCTTTGTGACCTGGGCGCCAGCATAAACCTCATGCCCCTATCACTATTCCGCCAGTTGGGAATAGGAGAAGCACGTCCAACCACTGTCACTTTACAACTAGCAGACAGATCCATTGCATACCCTGAAGGTAAGATTGAGGATATTCTAGTGAAAGTTGACAAATTTATTTTCCTTGCAGATTTCATTATCCTGGATTATGAAGCAGACAAGGAGGTCCCCATCCTGTTAGGCAGACCATTTCTAGCCACAGGTAGGGCACTGATAGACGTCCAAAAAGGTGAGCTCACTATGAGGGTTCATGATGAAGAGGTGAAATTTAG
This sequence comes from Herpetospermum pedunculosum, assembly GCA_028017165.1. Taxonomy (NCBI): domain Eukaryota; kingdom Viridiplantae; phylum Streptophyta; class Magnoliopsida; order Cucurbitales; family Cucurbitaceae; genus Herpetospermum; species Herpetospermum pedunculosum. The sequence goes on along the minus strand of CM051527.1, from coordinate 18,687,978 downwards.
TGTGTATAAAGCTTTAAGGTACCCCTCTGACCTTGAATCCTGTGCTAGCATGGACGTTGTAGATTCTTTGATGGAAGAACAATTGGAGCATGTATTACTAACCAAGCATGCTAATGAATATGTAGGATTAGAATTAACTGACTTAAACATAGCTGAGATAATGGACATATCTGTAAATAACCCTCAGCATGTTTGTATGAATATTGACTTAACTGATAGAGCCTTGAATCCTTTAAAGCCATCCATTGAGCATCCACCTGTATTAGAATTAAAACCTCTCCCCACTCACCTCAAGTATGCATATTTAGGGAATAATGAGACTTTGCCTGTAATTATTTCTTCTAAACTAAGTGAACAGCATGAGGTTGAATTAATATTACTACTTAAGCAACATAGGAAGGCTATTGCATGGACTATTGCTGATATTAGAGGCATTAGCCCTTCTTATTGCATGCATAAGATTATACTAGTGGAAGAGCACACACCTAGAGTAGATCATCAACGTAGGCTGAATCCCTCTATGAAAGAGGTAGTTAAAAAAGAAATAATAAAATGGTTAGATGCTGGTGTGATCTTCCCCATAGCTAGTAGTCAGTGGGTGAGCCCTATACAATGTGTACCTAAGAAGGGTGGGATGACTGTGGTAGTCAATGAGAACAATGAACTGATTCCAACTAGGACTGTCACAGGATGGAGAGTTTGCATGGATTATAGGAACCTAAATAGAGAAACTAAAAAAGACCACTTCCCTCTACCATTCATTGACCAAATGTTAGACAGAATAGCTGGTAGAGCCTATTACTGTTTCTTAGACGGTTATTCAGGGTATAACCAGATCACTATAGACCCCAAAGACCAAGAAAAGACTACCTTCACTTGCCCTTTTGGAACATTTGCCTTTCGCAGAATGCCTTTTGGCTTATGCAATGCACCGGCAACATTCCAAAGGTGCATGCTGGCAATCTTTTCTGACTTGGATGAGTCCATGATAGAGGTATTCATGGATGATTTCTCAGTTTTTGGGGATTCCTTTACCAACTGTCTAGAGAATTTAGGACAAGTCCTGGCTAGATGTGAGGAGACTAACTTAGTCCTTAATTGGGAGAAGTGTCACTTCATGGTAGATGAGGGGATTGTCTTAGGTCATAGAGTGTCAAGGGCAGGTGTTGAGGTCGATAGGGCCAAAATTGAGATCATAGAGAAGTTGGTAGAGCCTCAGAATGTCAAGGCCATTAGAAGTTTCTTAGGGCATGCTGGCTTCTACAGAAGGTTCATTAAGGACTTTTCTAAGATAGCCAAACCTCTGTGTGAGCTTCTAGAGATAAATAGGCCATTCATCTTCTCTAAGGAATGTTTAGTAGCTTGGCAAACCCTTAAGAAAGCACTAGTCACAGCACCTGTTATAGTAGGGCCAGATTGGGATCTCCCATTTGAGATGTTATGTGATGCTAGTGACTATGTTGTAGGGGTTATGTTAGGACAGAAGATTGACAAGCTAACACACCCTGTATACTATGCTAGTAAAACCCTGAATGAGGCTCAATGTAATTATACAACTACTGAGAAAGAGATGCTTGCTGTAGTATTTGTTTGTGAGAAATTTAGAAACTATATTGTAGGCACTAGGACAATTGTGTACACTGACCATTCTGCCTTAAAGTACCTCATGAGGAAGGCTGATGCTAAGCCTAGGTTGATTACGTGGGTGTTATTGCTGCAGGAATTTGATTTGGACATTCGAGACAAGAAAGGATGTGAAAATGTGGTTGCGGATCACCTGTCTCGATTGCAGCACAATTGCGAAAAAATTGCGGAGGCCGCAATTTCTGATGCTTTTATTGATGAACATGTCTTTGTATTGACTCATCGTGATAACGATGAGGAACCTTGGTTTGCTGACATTGCTAACTTCCTTGCATCACAGGTATTACCAGTTTTCAAGGGAGGACAAGAGAAGAAGAGGTTCCTTCATGAAGCAAGGAAATTCATCTGGGATGACCCCACACTTTACAAGACATGTGCTGACGGCTTACTAAGGAAGTGTGTTTCAGCTGCTGAGGCGAAGTCTGTGCTGTAGCACTGCCACACAGCTCCTTCTGGTGGACACTTTGGTGGCCAAAGAACAGCTGCAAAGGTATTTCAGAGTGGCTACTATTGGCCAACCATCTTCAAGGATGCCCACAACTATGCCCTCAGCTGTGATGAATGCCAAAGGACAGGTAACCTCAGTCGCAAGGATGAAATGCCTCTCACCTACATCTTAGAGTTGGAGCTCTTTGATGTGTGGGGCATTGATTTCATGGGACCATTTCCCCCATCTTCAGGTAACCTTTACATATTAGTGGCAGTAGACTATGTATCCAAGTGGGTAGAGGCCATAGCATGTCCCAATAATGATGCCAACACAGTCATAAAATTCTTACATAGGCACATTTTTACTAGGTTTGGAACACCACGTGCCATCATTAGTGATGAGGGGACACATTTTATTAATAAGGCTATGGAGAGAGTGCTGGCTAAATATAACATTAGACATAGAGTGGCCACTCCCTATCACCCACACTCGAATGGTCAGGCTGAAATTTCAAATAGGGAGATTAAGAACATCCTAGAAAAAGTGGTTAAACCTAATAGGAAAGACTGGTCCTTTAAGCTTGAGGATGCACTTTGGGCATATAGGACTGCATATAAGACACCCCTAGGTATGTCTCCTTACAGACTTGTGTATGGTAAAGCTTGTCATCTTCCATTTGAGTTAGAAATTAAGGCATTTTGGGCACTAAAAGAGTTGAATTATTGCGTGACCGATGCGGGAACGTTGCGGTCCTTGCAATTACATGAGCTTGATGAGCTTAGACATATGTCTTATGAAAATGCCAAAATGTATAAGGAAAAGACCAAGATTTGGCACGATAGTAGACTTAGGGTCAAGGACTTTAAGAAAGGCCAACTTGTTTTATTATTTAACTCAAGATTGAGGTTATTTCCAGGCAAACTAAAGTCCAGATGGTCAGGTCCTTTCATGATTACTAATGTGTTTGTTCATGGTGCCATCGAGATAAAGAACTTGCAGCAAGGTCAACCATTCATGGTTAATGGTGCAAGGTTGAAGCACTACTATGAGGAAGGAGATGTGAAGACTCTCTCGGCCTTCCTCTTGACTGAAGCGTGAAATTAAGAACGAGAGAGGACGAGTGATTACTGTGCTCGTCAATATGAGGCTCATGCCTTAGTTTATTTTTTGCAATTTTCCGGTTATCGTTTGTGTGTTTTGTTGTGTGATTTTAATTACGTATTTGATGTTGATTTTATTTCTTTTTGTAGGGAATCAATAGAGGGAATCAAGGAGAGTAAATCCAGCTTTAAAAATCAAGAAAATATTGGGCCAAATAAAAGATACGGATGAGCAAAGAATGACATTTAGATGAAAAAAATCTCCAAACGCCCCTAAAATTGCGCTGGATTTGCAGGATCCGCAAAAATATAGCCGTTGGGATTTATCCGTTGTCTTTATATCCGTTAGAAGGCGCGTTGATCTGTACGATTCTCCCATTCTCTGAACTCCAAGAAAGCTTCGATTCTCTTCATCTGTGATTCTTCTCTCCAAACCTCCACAATTCAAAAATGGTACTCACAAGGGCTGAAAGATCTGCGGCCAAGAAAAGGGCCGATGAAGCTGAAACGGCTGCGAGAGATGCATTGCTTGCCTTGGCTGATGCTGAGGCTGCGCGAACGGAACGACTGGATAAGCTGCCGATTCGCAAGAAGAAGTGGAGGGATGTTACGGAAATACCTGCTGGACCCTCTGAACCAGCGGGCACACCCAAGAAACGAAAGTGGCGCATGGCTGTGGCCGAAGAAGAAATCAAGAACAAGACTCCCTCTGTGGAGAGTCAAGAACAAAGCCAGCCATCTCACGAGTCAGCCGAACGCAGCCTCTCACCAACCCCACCAGCGCAGAGCCCTGAGCCCTCCTCATCGCCGCCAGCGCAGAGCCTTGAGCAGCCTTCTTCACCACAAAGTTCTGCACAGACACCTACAGCAGAGCAAGGAACCACGCCGTCGCACGCTTCCCCACGGCCTGACCCTGAATTCCCATATGGGGAGTACCAAGAATCAACGCAGGGCAGTGGGGAAGGTGAGGAAGACGAGGTTTTCTCTCCGTTGAGGGAAGCCAATCTTGAGAGTCCTGCGCAGAAGGATGATTCGATGGAAGAAACACTGGGGGCTTGCCTCCAGCAGATCACCATCAAGGCTAAGCTCAAGAAGAAGAAGAAGGCCAAGATTCTAAAGGCCAAGCGGTCCAAGAAGCTGAGAAAGAAGAAGGCCAAGCGGGCGCCTTCATCAGAGAAGGAAAGCACAGAGCCATCGCTCAAGAAACTCAAGGTTGAGGCTGCGGAGTCAGCCAAACCCACAGACAAAGGGAAGGCAAAGCTTTTCCCTGAAGATGAGCCTCAATCAGTGAGGTATGTGTCCTCTGACGCTGAATCCAGAGGAATTGAGCTAAGGAAGAGGGAGTTGCTGCACGAGAAGGGCTTCCTCGACAGACCTGCTGACCTGCCGCAGTTCTTGCGCGCAGGGATTACAAACCACGGATGGGAGGAGTTTTGCAGACCACCCAATCCAGCCTATACGAGCATGGTTTATGATTTCTACGCCAATGTGCTAAGCCCTGAGGATGGCTTGTCTGTGGTCAGAGGGGTAGAAGTGGACTTCTCAGCTAAGGCCATCTACGAAGCCTATGGTCTCAAGGGCCAAAACCATACAGATTATGAACGAATTGTTGATGAGCCTACTGAGGCAGTCCTGGAAGAGGCCATTCGAACCATTGGCCAGCCGGAAGCTTCCTGGACCGTGTCACGCAATGGGAGGCACACTCTCATGAGTGCCAACCTCACAACTAAGGCGGCTGTATGGTTTGCTTTTGTAAGGAGGAAGCTGTCCCCCGTGACTCATGAGACCACCATTAACCAGAGCAGATCGCTCCTGGTCTATGCCATCATGCGAGGTCTCACGGTCAACGTGGGAGAAGTCATTGCTGCGGCCATTGCTGAGTGCGCCAAGAAGGGTAAGGGACCATTGTTTTTCCCTAATACCATAACTAAACTCTGTTTGCTTGCAGGAGTTCCCATCGAGCGAATGGAGCAGCAAATGGCTTACACGGGCCACTTGGAGCTGCCTGCTGGCTTAAGGCTGAAGAGGAAGGGGAATATGGAGTTCGAACTGGATAGGTTGGCTGCTGATCAGTCACTGTCCATGGCTTGCCTGATGGATATGCAGAAGAGGATGGCTCAATGGGCCACTTACGCGCAGGCACGGGACAAGGAGGTTGCAGACCAACTTGGGTGCATCTTCCCTGACTTCCCCACAAATCTCCTGACTCCATGGGTGCCTCCACGACCACGACAACCTGATGAGGATGAAGACATCTGAGTGCTGGTTTGAATTGCACTCAAGGGAGTATTGCTGTTCCCTTAGAATAAAAAAAAAAAAAAACAAAATCTGCTTTCTGATAGACCATGTGAATTATGCTGTTTTTAGTACAAATTTTGATCTGTTTTAGTTGCTTAGTTTTATGTTTTTAAATTGCTTAGTATAGCCTGCTGTTAGCTGATTAGGTAGGATAGTTTAGTTTTCTTTTTGTTGAGCTTGAACGACTGGATAAAGCATGCTTAGGGGCCTTAGTAATTGATATATCTGCACTGACTTGATTGCGAAATAATTGCGGTACCCGCAATTTTTATTACTGAAAGCATGTTTTGGACTGTCTGCTTAGCTAGGCTGTGATCTGTTTAAATTCTATCTTTTGCTGCTATCATGACTACCTTATATAGCTTATCTAAATGCATGCTGGATGAGTGTCATAGGACACCCTTTGATAGTTTAAATTAACCTCTAAATAGCTCAGCATGCATAGCTGTAAGTCCTTGCCTGTCTGTTTTTCAAGTTTTCTGCTGCTGTGATATTTTCTTTTAGAATGTTCTCTCTATGCCTAGGGCTTTTAGATTCTCTTTGTTTCACCTTAGACTAGATGCTTCTAGGACAAGTTTGGGGGTGTGCCACCTCAGACACTCATTGGGGACAATGAATAGTTGAAGTTTGGGGGAGGCCACCCTAGGCCTAGGAACATTCCTCTCTCCCTCAAAACATAAGCATTCTTCTTCTCCTTGACAAAAATAATGAACTGAAAAAAAATAGAATAAAGAGGGGAGTCTCTCTTAGGTTGCTGAGTAATCAGTGCCAAGTGTGTAACCCACAAGTGGCATTGCATCAAAAGGCAACCAAAGGAAAGACTCCACCTAAGAAAGGAAAAAGGAAAAGAGTAGGGAAGAAGAATGTATACCTAGGAATTGCAACTTTGTGGCTTAGATGTCCTATTTAAAAAGAACTCTGATCCTCAATTAGCTAAGCACAAAGTTGTAGCTTGTAGGGTTGTTTAGGGAGATGAGTGTATATCCAATGTAGTGATGCCAGGGTTTAGTTTGTTCTCTAAAAGTACTACTGTTACCATTAATACTAAGACTGGCATGACTCTAAGGAATCCTAGGTAGCTCATAAATATAAACTAGAAGCATGTACTGAGTCTGGGGTAAAGCTAGGTAGAATTTGAAACCTTAGGGATAGTGGCATGATATGATAAAAGCAGGTAGATCGGTTGTAGGGAGTCAATAAAAGCAGTAGGAGTTTTAGGCATGCGAAATCAGAAGAAGCTAGATGAGAGGGTAGTTTTAAGCTTAGAAGTGTGTCACAGGACAGCATTGCTATAGATGAGAATATAGGGGAGTTAGTAAGTGGTTGAAGAAGAAGAAACAGCAGCCTAGGAAAGTCCTTAGATTGCTCGAGGACAAGCAAAACCTTAAGTTTGGGGGTGTGTTACGTCTCCAAAAGTGACCTTTTTAGGACCTAATTATCTTAGAAAGATGTTCACTCTTAGGTGTTTTTGATAGCATTTAGCCTAAACCTATGCTTAAATATGAGAATTAGAAGAAGGTAGCTAAATTAGGACTTAAGTACAATAGGAAAGAAAAGGGTTGAAAACCGAAGGAAAAGAATGAAAAACAAGCATTGCGATAGCATTGCGGAAACATTGCGGACACCGCAATGTTTCAAGTGAAAACCGTAAGTTGACTGATCTTTTTCTGTTAATTTCCGTGATTTCAGGGATTCGTTCTTTCTCCTCCATCAATTCTGAAGTACGACGTTGAAGATTGATGGTTCTCCTTGGCCCAAATGCACCTGCAGATTACTATAAATAGGGGTCAAAGTCGAGGGTTCAAACATCATCCGAAAGCGTAGAAGTCTTCTCGCAGTCCAACTTTTCTCCTGTTTTCCTTTCCCGTCTGCTGGTTTGCGAAGCTCAGCTGTTGGAATCGATAATCTGATAGGAAGGAGAGGAGATTCTTCTTCTCTCCTGATTGGATTCATCCAAGCAAGGCTGACCTTTCTCATCCTTCATTCGAGGCGGCTGCAACGAGACATTCGAGCTGTTTTACTGCTTTCTGCTCTTCATTTCCATTTTCCAGCTTTGTCTTGTCGCTGTTTCTTTTCTAGTAGCTAGATTATACTATTTCGTTGTGGTCTGTCTTCCTGTTATTTCCTTTAAAGCTTTTCTTTGTCAATCAAACAATCAAGTAATCAAATCTCAATTCGTCAGTCCACAGTTTCTTGCCTTTACATTCTACTGCTTTCCCTTACTGTTTTGTCTTTAAATTCCTTCTAAGCATGTCTACTTCTTCTCTTACTTCTGTTCTATCTACATCCATGAGTAGCTAAATCACTTAGGGGCATGCTAATGACAACACTTTTGGCTAAAAAACGTGAACCAAGCATGTAGGATAGCTCTCAAGCATTGATTGTATGTAAGCTTCATCCCACGGGCAATTTCGATTGGCCATCCATTTTGTCCAAAGAACTCCTAACCTCTGGAAGGAGTAAGAGTTCAGAGTCATACTATCATGCTAGCCTTTCAAGGTAACCAGGAAACGACCTAGGAATAGGCGTTTCCCTAGTACAAACCATATTTTTCTGCCTTAACAAGATGCTTAAGACCTTACTTGGACATGAGTAAACTAAAGAATCTAATGCATGAAATCGGAAGATACATGAGAATGAGATAGTTTGATGCATAGAGAGTTGATCCAATGCTTGAGAATCGTGAGAAAAAGCCTATAGGATAGTCGTTAGTAGCCCTTAATTCATCATTTTACACACTTTCGCTGTTATTACAATTGCGGTAAAATTGCTGTTTCCGCAATTCTGCTAAGTTACGATTCTGTCTAGCTGTTTTTGTTTTCATTTATTAATCTCGTCTCTTCTCATTTGAGTTTAGCTTTAACTTGCACTTGTTTATGTTGCTACCCTCTCCGTATTCAGTAGGAAATAGACAATTAAAAACCAATACTACCCCATCAAATCCACCCCTTCTTTCTTAACGTTACACTTCATGAATAGCTTATAATAAGTCTCTGTGGGAAAACGAATGAAATATACTTACTACTTGCTATAAGACCATGTATGCTTGCATGTTCTGAGTGCTCTCTCTACCTTATTACTTATTCATTTTAACACATTGAGCACGTAACAGTGGCCATTGGGAGCTTATTTTCTGTATTTAATTTGGGGATGATGCCCAAAGCTTCCATGGGAGTGTTAGAACTCCAAACATCCATGGTTGGCTAAGGTATCTGTGTTTGGATTTGGGTTAATTAGGGATTCTTGCTAAGTATTTAATGTTTTGATAATTTATGCTTAATGGTTCTGATTTGGCTTCGATTATGTATGCATTTATTGTTCTTGCTTCATCCAATGCATATGTTAGATTTCGCCGACTGACAATCGTGTTTTCTAGCATTTTGTTAGAGTTAAAGAGTAGCGATGTCGTGCCTCTCACTATTCGACTAGTAACACAGAATAATAAAACTAAACCGGAGTATCGAGTCATGCATGATAATTGTTGGTTACATACAGCGTTGGCGGGTAGGCAGTTAGCAATTAGATTATGTGATCGAATGTCCGTCGCGGTATGCTAGTGACTGTTTAGAGTCAATTTGGGGCTGATCACCCTAATGAAACTTTAGATACTGTTTAATTAGAACTTGTGGTCTAATTAATTGCTATGGAGCCGGTTACACTTGGGGCTTCCCGGGTAACTGACCGCGTGCATGTCATTATTGATTAGCCTTACTTTAGAATTAAATGATAAATATTAAAACGATTAGCAAGATCCCGAAATCCCGAAATCCAACACTCTTCATTCTCGAGTTTATTATTTTTCCGTTAGCACTTTTCATTACTTTGCATGTTTAAAACCCCCTTTTTGTGACAAACTTCACCAGCTAACTTAATCATAGCTCGAACAGTTAACTCTCAATTTTATTCCCTCTCTATGGTTCGACCCCGTTACCGCTAGCTGCAAAGCTAAAAGCTACGGGTTTATAAATTTATTTTGGCAAGCCTCGACAGCTTGAGATTTAAGTAGGATATACTCAAAAAGCGTACTACCACACCCCGAAAGGCACCACTAGGGAGGTTTGATGTGTTAGAAGTAGTAATAATTCATTTGTCGTATAGCGAAGCTATTGCCTAAAAAAGAGAAGCATGAAAATAAAAACTCTAGAGTTGCTCCTCCTTCTTGTGTTGCCCGTGTAACCAGGGGCGATCTTGTAACCCACGGTTGTCATTGCATGAAAGGGGAACTAATATAAGTGAGCAATAGTCCTTAAAAACGTGAAGCTAAATTTTGCTTGACGTGTTAGGCTCTCTTGGAGAAATAAAAAAAAAAAGTGGTTCAAAAGGAACAATGGGTACAAAGTACTCAAAGAAAAGAAAACAATTTAGGCCTTTTGTTTTGTTGCGCCTTGTTGCGTGCTCAGTGTGTATGTAAATTAAATGGAGAGAGCACTCAGATCATGCAAGCATACACGGTCTGCAGCAAATGATAAGTATAATTTATATCGATTTCCCACAGAGACTGAGTTAAGTGACTAGCGATTTGGTGTGTGTTAATTTAGATAAGGTTACTTGAATTGAATGGATTTTGGTTTGAGGTACGAAATTATAAAAGAGGCAAAAAGAATGCAAAGTTAACACAAAGCAAGATAAGTTAAAGGAGAATATGATGCTAAAAACTAGTATTGCGGGTCTCGCAATACTTTCGCAATGGATTCACAATGGATTAAAAAGCTAATAAAACGACTAAGGTAAAGGCAGAAAATGATATTGCTGTTCTCGCAATATTCTCACAATAAACTAGCAACGATTAAAAACTAAAATAAAGATGGGAAGGTTAGCTTAAGAGTCCTCTATAGGCATCTAACTATGATCATTCAACAGTAAATTAACATCTCATGCATCATCTTAGCTAGATCTCATGCATCTTCCGATTACATGCATTAGATTCTTAGATTACTTCTGTCCAAGTAAAGCTAACAACCTATTTATAAACACATGCTAACAAACGTGTTAGGAGAATGCCTATTCCTAGGCCACACTCTGATTACCATGAAAGGCTAACATGAATGAACGACTCTGAATTCTTACTCCTTCCAGAGGTTAGGAATTCTTTAGACAAAATGGATGGCCGGTCGAAATTGCCCATGGGATGAAGATCACACTCATTCAATGCATTCATGCTACTTTACATATTGAATTCACATACTCTTGTCCTATAGATTCATCTTTAGCTAACCTCTTTTTAGTTAGTTACTCATGGTTTTCGGAGAACTCAAGAAAACAAATTGATTACTCATGAAATGCAGACTTAACGAAACTAAATGATTAGAAGATGATTAAATGAAGAACTCAACAAAACTAATTGATTACTCTTTAAAAAGGCAATTCATATAACAATTCGTAAACAAACATACGTCAATCCGAAAGCAACAATTAAAGGGAAATGCAGTAGATGATTCGAAACAACACTTTAAAGGGAAGCAGAAATTAATTTGGAAAGCAGTAACGGAAAGATGTAAGTTCAATGAAGATAATCCAAGCCGTGAATCGCCTCGGATGAAGGAGAAGAAGAGCTGATCTTGGGAAGGAATTCGATCAGAAGAGAGTTTCTCTCTTCTTCCTTTCGAATTATCGACGCCAAGGGCTTTAGTTTCTCCGATCCAACAAACGGGGGAAAGGATTTCGTCTTCGGGATTAGGCTTCTGCCGATTTTCTTCACTTTCGAGTTGTGGATTAAATTGAAGGGGATTCAAATTGCTTTGATCCTTCATCTAACTCTCTTTATATAGTCTGCAGGGGTTCCATCAGCTGCGGGTCTCCATCCATTCTGGAATAACAACCTCCCACGTGGCAGCAGCAGAAAGGTGAGGCGGCTCGAAAATCGCAGCAGCAAAGACTAGTGGCTGAAAACGTGCAGCAGCGAAGACTGGTATTGCGGTTGCGTTGCGAGGGTCGCAATGCTCTGTTTCCAGCTCTTCTTCCTCTTATCCTTTTGCAAGCTTCGCAAAATATCAGCAATGCATCTGCAAGGCTCAATTTAGTCATTTTTTCACCAATTTGCATACTTTTTCGTTGCTTTTCCAAATGAGCCTCAAATTAGCATCATTTCACAAAATCTCACTTTTAAGCACACATTATGTTAACTTCTAACTAAAATGCTCAAGAATTTCCATGAATTTAAGGTAATTAAGGTCCTAAATAACACTCATTTGGAGAGGTAACACACCCCAAACTTGAGTTATTGCTAGTCCTCGAGCAATATAAAGGCTTACTTTCTCTCTGCCTAGCTGCTAACTCTTGTCTTTTAACTCTACCTCACTGATTTGCTTATTCCCTAGGCTTACTGTCAAAGGCATTGTTGTCCTGTGACACCCTTCAGGCTAAAACTAACTTCATATTTTGTTTATTCTGATTTTCCTTGCCTTTAAAACCTTCAGTTTTTACTAACTTCCTATCTTTTGGTTTATCTACCTATATCATCGAGCACACTGTGCAGTCATCCCTAAGTTTTCAACATCTCCCTAGTTTTAACTCAGACTCAGTACATGCTTCTAAGGTTTTTTTTTATTATTATTACCTAGGAAACCTTTAGAGTCATGCCATGCTTAGAATAACACAAGTATCGCAGTACATAATCCATATAACAGATTAAGCCCTGGCACCACACTTTAGGATAGACACTCATCTCCCTCGACAAGCCTTCTAGTTACAGCCCTGTGCTTAGCTAACTTAGGATCAGAGTTAAGTCATAGGACATCTAAGCACCTAGGCTGCAACTTTCTGGCACATACTCTTCTTCTTTGTTTTTTTTTTCTTCTCTTGTTTCTTTTCTTTGGCAAGGTCTTGTCCCTGAGTTGCCTTTTGATGCAGTGCCACTTGTGGGTTACACAAATGGCCCTGATTACTCAGCATACCTAGGAGAAGACACTGCCCTTTTATTTTTCTCTTTGCTTTCCTTTTATTTTTTTATTTTTTTATTTTTTTCAAAGAAGAACAATGCATTTGTACTAGGGGAGAGAGGAGTGTTCCTAGGACTAGAGGCTGCCTCCCCCAAACTTAGACTTCTAATTGTCCCCAATGAGAGTATGAGGTGGCACACCCCCAAACTTATTTTAGAAGCATCTAGTCTAAGTTAAAAATAGACAAAAGTTAAAAATCCAAGCGATAAAATTGCTCTCCTAGTTTTAGATAACACAATATCATAAATTTATTAAAAACAAATGGTAAGGTCTAACAGGGACACATGCTTATCATTTTATGAAGCCAATTCAACTTTAAAAAGTGTACTCGACACTCATCCAGCATACTCAATAGACAGACCACACAGAGACATCACCAATGCAGTCAAGTATTTAGAGTCAAGGACATACATACTAGCAGAAAGTCATAACTCACATAACATCATGCTTGAAAGAAAAACTTTGCGGTGTACGCAATGAAATCGCAATGACAATAGCAGAGCATATTTACCAGTAATCAAAGCTCCTAATATGCATTTTCTATTCGTGGCCCATAGGGCATGTGAAAATTTAAAACAAACAACACAAAACTAACTATTCTAAGTTAATTCTAAACTAATCTATGCTATTCTAACTAAGCTAGTCTACTTAAATTAAAAACAAACAAAAAGCAATTGATATTTTTTTTTTTTTTTTGGGGGGGGGGGGGTATCCGGTTACAGAGAAGCAGGGTTGAGGGAGATAAGAAATACTCCCTCGAATGTCGTCAGACCATGGCATTCAGTCATTCATCTCGTTCTTCCTCATCACTCCTCTCGAAATTCGGAGGCATCCAGGGGCTCATCAATGCAACAGGGAAAGAAGGGAATTTGCACTGCAGGTGCTCAGCTAATTCCATGTCCCTGGCTTGAGAATACTCAGCCCATTGGGCTAGTTTTCTTTGGATGTCCATCAAGCAGGCCATGGTCATGGATTGCGCAGCTGCAAGTCCATCCAGCTCAATCTCCATGTTGCCCCTCCTTCTCATTTTCAAATCACTGGGCAGCTCAAGGTGGCCTGCATAGGCCTGCTTCTTCTCCTCCTTAGTCACTGCCACCCCTGCGCGAAGGCACAGTTTGGTGATGGTATTGGGGAAGAAGAGTCTGCCCTTCCCTTTCTTTGAACGATCAATGATTGAGGCTGCTACGATTTCACCCACATCAATAGTGAGTCCCTTCATAATTGCATAAACCAGCAAGGACCTCCCCTGATTGATGGTTGTCTCGTGCGTGACAAGAGATATTCTTCTCCGAATTAGGGAGAACCAAATTGTTGCCTTATCCTTGAGGGCTGCACTCATCAATGTGTGCTTCCCCTACTTAGAGACCGCCCATGCTGCCTCAGGTTTTCCTATCATACTCAAGGCTTCCTCCAAGACTGCCTCAGAAGGTGTGACCATGATCTTTGAATACTCAGAATTCTTATGCTCTTTGAGAGCATACATCTCGTTGATCACCTTGGCAGAGAAGTCTACCTAAACATCTCTGAGCACAGAATAACATCCTTCAGGCTGAGTGAGGTTGGCGTAGAAGTCATAGACCATATCAGAGTAAATTGGTGGCCTACATAACTCCTCCCAGCCATGGTGCGCGATGCCTGCGCGCAAGAATTGCGGCAGGTCTGAAGGAGAATCCAGAAATCCTCTCTCGTGGAGGAGGTCTCTTTTCATTAATTGCATACCAATAGCCTCTGCATCTTTGGACACATACCTCTCAGCTGGAGGCTCGTCTTCTTGGAACATCTTTCCTTTCCGCTTAGCCTTAGATTTGGCTGCCTCAACAACCTCGATCTTCATTTTCTTGGCAGGGGGTTCAGATTCGGCTTTTCTCTTTTTAGCCTTCTTTGAGGGCTTCAGCCTCTTTGCCTTTATGATCACAGGGGCCCTCTTCTTGGACACCGATTCAGCTTGTTTTTCCAACCCAGCCACCACCTCGGCAGCTACTCGCTTGATACACTCATCTAGTGTTTCATCCATCGAGTTACTTCTCCCCAATTCTTCCTCAACAGGGATGTCAGGACTGTCATCCCTGATGGGAGAGACTACTTCTTCTCCTTCTTTAGCATCACCAATAAGGGAGGATTCAGAATCTTGTTGTCCTACAGGAGAGACCTACGGCTCCGATGGTTGTTGTGTGGAGCCAAGACTTTGCATGGCGGTCTCGAACGATGGTCTGCTACTTGTGAGGCTTTCCTCACTCGTGGATTTTCGAATTTTGGATTTTGGGTCTCTCCCCGTGACCTTCCACTTCCTTTTAGGGGGGTGCGTCGGATCAAAGGGATTTGCAGCTTCAGTCGTTGCAACCTTCCATTTCCTTTTTACAGGGAGTTTCCTTGGCTTAGAGGGTTTTGCAGCTTCAGCTGTTGCTAGAGAGATTAACGCATCCCCTGCCAAAGCAGTATCTTCTGTGATGGAGGATGTTTTTGTGGGAGTGGAGCTCTCTGCTCGGTTTGAAACCATTGTTGTTTCTTGAAGGTAAAAAGATGAAAAATTTTCAGGAAGAAGGAAGAAGAGATCTGGTTTAGAGTCCAAGGGTTTTGCGAATTAAGAATTGGAAATGAGCTGCAGGCTTTCCTATTTATAATAGTTTTGCGAAAATAAGGCTACGCCTTTGAGAACTCCGCAATGATTCTGCAATGCCCCTAAATCTCATGCAAAATCTTTACAATGTTACCGTTGGAAGGTTATTCCTTGATTGTCGTTTAGTGCAAGATTTTAACAAACTAAATCTTTGATTTTCTCAGATTTCTTCCTTCATCTTCTCTTAGCCTCTTGATTGATCACCCATATTGCCGTTAGGATTTCCAATCATCACATTTCTAATCAACATCAAAACAAACTTAATTAGTTTCAGCAAATTAAAAATACTTCAAATAATAATAAAAAAGAACAGTAAATAAAGATAGTTTATTTCGTATTCCTTCGACGGTTGAGCACAATGATAATTCCAATAAACACCCTTGCTCATTTCCTTTTCTTGACTTTTAAGCTTCAGACAAGAGGAACGTCGAGATTGTTCTCACATCTCCATAGTAGTGCTTCAGCCTAGCACCATTCACCACGAATGGTTGGCCTTGTTCCAAATTTTGGATTTCAATTGCACCATGAACAAACACATTAGTGATTACAAACAGACCAGACCAACGAGACTTTAGTTTGCCAGGAAACAACTTCAAACGTGAATTAAATAACAACACATGTTGGCTCTTTTTAAAATCCTTTATCCTGAGTCTATTATCACGCCAAATTTTAGTTTTTTCCTTAAACATTTTAGCATTTTCATATGACATGTGTCTTAGTTCATCTAATTCATGCAATTGCAGAGACTGCAATGTTCCCGCATCGGTTACACAAAAATTTAACTCCTTTAAAGCCCAAAAAGCTTTGTTTTCTAATTCAAGGGGGGAGATGGCATGCTTTTCCATATACTAACCTATAAGGAGACATTCCTAAAGGTGTTTTATATGCGGTTCTATAAGCCCATAGTGCATCATCTAATTTAAAAGACCAATCATTTCTATTCGGTTTTACAACTTTTTCAAAAATACTTTTGATCTCTCTATTAGAAATTTCAGCTTGTCCATTTGAATGGGGATGATAGGGTGTTGCCACCTTATGCCTAACATTGTATTTAGCTAACACCTTTTCCATGGCTTTGTTTATGAAATGTGTTCCTTCATCACTTATGATGGCACGTGGTGTGCCAAATCGTGTAAAAATATGCCTATTCACAAATTTAACAACTGTTTTAGCATCATTTAACGGACATGCAATTGCCTCAACCCATTTTGAGACATAGTCTACAGCTACTAGAATGTAAAGATTACCAGTAGATGGTGGGAATGGACCCATGAAGTCAATACCCCATACATCAAAGAGTTCTAACTCTAAGATGCAGGTCAGAGGCATCTCATCCTTCCTACTGAGGTTACCTGTTCGTTGGCATTCATTACAATTGTGTCCATAATCATGTGCATCCTTGAAGATTGTAGGCCAGAAGTAGCCACTTTGGAACACCTTTGCAGCAGTCCTCTGACCACCAAAGTGTCCTCTATATGGAGCTGTATGACAATGCTGCAAGATTGACCTTGATTCAGCAGCTGACACACATTTCCTTAGCAATCCATCCGCACAGCTTCTGTAGAGGGTTGGATCGTCCCAAATGTACTTCCTAGCCTCATTTAAGAACTTCTTCTTATCCTGCCCCATGCTGAATTCTGGTAATACCTGCGAGGCAAGAAAATTTGCAATATCAGCTAACCATGGTTCATCATTATTATCACAATGTACTAACACAAAAACATGTTTATCAATAAAAGAATCTGTCATTGCGGGCTCCGCAATAGATTCGCAATGACTCTGCAATCTTGATAAGTGATCAGCAACTACATTTTCACATCCTTTTTTGTCTTTGATTTCCAAATCAAACTCTTGTAAAAGTAACACCCATCTAATTAGACGAGGCTTGGCATCAACCTTCCTCATTAAGTACTTTAAAAATTCCTCAGCTGGAGGATCTATGCTGTCAAAGAGCTATAACGAGGCTTATGAAATTTTGGAAAAAATTTCAACTTCACACTGCCGATGGTCAGATGATCCCGTAGAACCAAATAGAAGGAAGGCTCATGACATGGATGCACTCAGTGCAATGAGCAATCAGATAAATGCATTGACAAATCTGATGAAGCAAATGGCTCAGACGAACATCCAACAAAATGCCAATATAGTGGCATCTCCTTCATCAAACACAGCAGTGGCTAATCAATTGGAGGCACTCGTTTGTGGATTCTGTGGAGAAGGGCATGTGTATGACTATTGCCCTGCGAATCCAGCTTCTGTGTGCTATGTTGGAAGTCAGCAACAACCTAGAAACAACCCCTATTCAAATACATATAACCATGGCTGGAGGAACCACCCTAATTTCTCTTGGAGTGGACAACAAGGCACCAGCCAGATGCAAAACCAAACAAGACCAAGTGGACCACCTGGGTTCACTCAACATCAACAACGTAATCAACCTCCATACCAAAAACAATATGCCAACAACCAACTGATAGGAACATCAGTGGAGAACTTGCTGAAGGAGTATATAGCCAAAAATGATGAAACCTTGCAGAGCCAGCAAGCAACTTTGAGAAGTTTAGAAAATCAAATTGGGCAATTGACAAACGAGCTAAAGAATAGGCCCCAAGGCAGACTGCCTGCTGATACTGAAAATCCTAGAAGGGATGGTAAGAAACAAGTTCAAGCTATTGAACTGAGAAGTGGAAGGTCATTGATGATTAATTGCAGAGAAGTACCAAAGAGAGTAGAGAACGAAGAGTCTAATGCTCCACTGGACCCTTTGCCTGACATTGATCAAGTGTAACTAAGAACAACAAGGGCGAGGCTTGAGCCCATCATTGAGGAACCAAAAGAAATTCCTAGGCCTGCCCCTGTCATTAGGCAACCTGATTTGCCTACCTATGTGCCACTGTTGCGTGCTCAATGTGTTAAAATAAGTAAGCAATAAGAGAGAGAGAGCACTCAGAACATGCAAGCATACATGATCTTATAGCAAGTAGTAAGTATTTTTTCATTCGTTTTCCCACAGAGATTTATTATGAGCTACTCGTGAAGTGTATTGTTAAGAAAGAATGGGTGGATTTGAGGAAGTAGAATTGGTTTTAAGTTGTCTAATTTCTAAGGAATATGTAAAGGGTAGCAACATAAACAAGTGCAAGTCAAAGATAAACTCAAATGAAAAGAGAAGAGATTAATAAACGAAGAGGAAAAGTAGTCAAGCAGAATATTTAACTTAGCAGAATTGCGGAAACAACAATTCTACCGCAATGTTACTAACAGCGAAAGTGTGTGAAATGGAGAAACAAGGGCTACTAACGACTCCTCTATAGGCATTTTCATACGATTCTCAAGCATTGGATCAACTCACTATGCATCAAACTAACTCAATCTCATGTATCTTCCGATTTCATGCATTAGATTCTTTAGTTTACTCATGTCCAAGTAAGGTCTTAAGCATCTTGTTAAAGCAGAAAGTTATGGTTTGTACTAGGAAAACGCCTATTCTTAGGTCGTTTTCTGGTTACCTTGAAAGGCTAGTATGAGTGTATGACTCTGAACTCTTACTCCTTCCAGAGGTTAGGAGTTCTTTTGGACAAAATGGATGGCCAATCGAAATTGCCCGTGGGATGAAGCTTACATACAATCAATGCTTCGAGAGTTATCCTACATGCTTGGTTCACGTTTTTTAGCCTATAGTATTGTCATTAGCATGCCCCTATGTGTCTTAGCTACTCATGGATATAGACAGAACAGAAATACGAGATGAAGTAGACATGCTTAGAAGGAATTTAAAGACAAACAGCAAGGGAAAAACAGTAAGGCAACAAAGACAAGAAACTGTGAAATAATGAATTTTGCTTTGATTACTTGATTGTTTGAATGAACAAAGGGAAGCTTAAAATAAATAACATAAAGACAGAAAGCAACGAAATGAAATGAACTAGCCACTAGAAAAGAAACAACAACTAAACAGAGCTGGAAATTTAGAAATAAAAGACAAACGAGCTGAACCTCTCACACCAACAGACGGAGAAGAAAAGCAGGAGAAAAGATAGCCTTGCTTGGATGAAAAGCAGGAGAAAAGCAGGTAATTGAGCTTGAACGCCTCGTCGCAACCCCCTCGGCTGAAGAGAGAGAAAGGATAGCCTTGCTTGGATGAATCCAATCGGGAGAGAAGATGAATCTTCTCTCCTTCCTATCAGATTGTCGATTCCAACAGCTGAACCTCTCACACCAACAGACGGAGAAGAAAAGCAGGAGAAAAGATGGAGCTGCGAAGAGACTTCTACGCTTTCGGATGATGATCAAACCCTCTACTTTGACCCCCTTTTATAGTATTCTGCAGGTGCGTTTGGGCCAAGGAGAACCATCAATCCTCAACGTCGTACTTCAAAATGGATGGAGGAGAAAGAACGAATCCCTGAAATAACGGAATATAACAGAAAAAGATCAGCCAACTTACGAATTTCACTTAAAACATTGCTGTTTTAGCAATGTTTCCGCAATGCGCATTTTTCCTTCTTTTAACTTCGGTTTTCATTCCTTTTCTTTCCTCTTGCACACAAGTCCTAATTTAGCTACCTTCTTCTAATTCTCATATATAAGCATAGGTTTAAGCTAAATCCTATCAAAAACACCTAAGAGTGTACATCTTTCTAAGATAATTAAGTTCTAAAAAGGTCACTTTTGGAGACGTAACACACCCCCAAACTTAAGGTTTTGCTCGTCCTCGAGCAATCTAAGGACTTGCCTAGGCTGCTATTTCATCTTCTTTAACCACTTACTGACTCCCCTAATTCCTATCTATAGCAGTGCTGTCCTGTGACACACTTCCAAGTTTACAACTAACTTTTCATATTGCTTCTTCTGACTTCGCACGCCTAATACTCCTGCTGTTTCATTAACTCCCTACAACTGATCTACTTGCTTTTATCATATTGTGCATCTATCCCTAAGGTTTGAAATTCTACCTAGCTTTACCCCAGACTCAGTACATGCTTCTAGTTTTTACTTTTGAGCTACCTAGGATTCCTTAGAGTCATGCCAGTCTTAGTATTAACAGTGACAGTAGTATTTTAAGAGAACAACCTAAACCCTGGCATCACTACATTGGACATACATTCATCTCCTTAAACAACCCTACAAATTACAACTTTGTGCTCAGCTAATTGAGGATCAGAGTTCTTTTTATTTAGGACATCTAAGCCACAAAGTTGCAATTCATAGGTATACATTCTTCTTCCCTATTTTTTCCTTTTTCTTTCTTACTTTGGTGGAGCCTCTCCTTTGGTTGCCTTTTGATGCAATGCCACTTGTGGGTTACACACTTGGCACTGATTACTCAGCAACCTAAGAGAGACACCCCTCTTTATTCTATTTTCCATTTTTTTTTTTAAGCTCATCATTTTTTGTAAAGGGGAAGAAGAATGCTTATGCTTTTAAGGGAGAGAGGAATGTTCCTAGGCCTAGGGTGGCCTCCCCCAAACTTAAACTACTCATTGTCCCCAATGAGTTTCTGAGGTGGCACACCCCCAAACTTGTCCTAGAAGCATCTAGTCTAAGGTAAAACAAAGAGAATTCAAAAGCCCTAGGCATAGACAGAACATTCTAAAAGTAAATATCACAGCAGCAGAAATTCGTAAAAATAGTCAGGTAAGGACTTAAAGCTTGCATGCTGAGCACTTTTTAGAGGTTAATTTAAACTATCAAAGGGTGTCCTATGACACTCATCCAACATGCTTTTAGATAAGCTATATAAGGTAGACAAGATAGCAGCAAAAGACAGAATTTAAACAGAACCAGCCTAGCTAAACAGTCAGTCAAAAACATGCATTTACTAATAAAAATTGCGGTTTCCGCAATTATTTCGCAATAGATACAGGGCAGATATATCAGTGAACAAGGCCCCTATGCATGCTCTTTCCAGTCATCCAAGCTATACAAAAAATGAAACTAAACTAATCTACCTATTCAGCTACCATCAGACTACATTAAACAACTTTAAACATTAAAACTAAAGAACTAAAACAGATCAAAATATTAACTCAAAACAGCATAATTCACATGGTTAAAAAAAACAGTTTCATTTTTTTTTCTTCTTATTGTAAGGGAACAACAATACTCCCTTTAGTGCTTCTCAAACTAGCACTCAGATGTCTTCCTCATCATCATTCCTTCTTGGCCGTGGAGGCGCCCATGGAGTCAGCAGGTCCGTGGGGAACTCAGGGAAGATGCAGCCCAATTGGTCTGCCACATCTTTATCTCTTGCCTGCGCATATGTGGCCCATTGAGCCATCTTCTTCTGCAGGTCCATCAGGCACGCCATGGTCAGAGACTGAGCAGCAGCCAGACCATCCAGCTCGAACTCCATGTTTCCCTTCCTTCGCAACCTCAAGGCAGTAGGCAATTCTAGGTAGCCCGTGTAGGCCAGTTGTCTTTCCATTCGCTCTACTGGGACCCCTGCACGTAAGCAAAGCTTAGTAATTGTATTAGGAAAGAAAAGTGGTCCCTTACCCTTTTTGGCGCAGTCAGCAATTGAAGCTGCAATGACCTCGCCCACGTTGATTGTGAGACCTCGCATGATCGCGTAGACCAGCAGCGATCTGCTTTGGTTGATGGTTGTCTCATGGGTCACTGGGGACAGCTTCCTCCTCACGAAGGAAAACCAGACAGCCGCCTTGGCTGTGAGGGTGGCACTCATCAGGGTGTGCCTCCCATTGCGCGATACTGTCCATGATGCCTCTGGCTGGCCAATGATCCGAATTGCCTCCTCCAAGACAGCTTCTGTTGGCTCATCAACGATCCTTGCATAGTCAGTGTGTTTTTGGCCCTTGAGGCCATAGGCTTCGTTGATCACCTTTGCTGAGAAGTCCACCTCGACCCCTCTGACCACAGACAGGCCATCCTCAGGATTCATCAAGTTGGCGTAAAAGTCATACACCATGCTGGAGTAGGCTGGATTGGGTGGTCTGCACAGCTCCTCCCAGTCGTGATTCGTGATCCCTGCGCGCAAGAATTGCGGCAGGTCTGTGAGGGCGTCTAGGAATCCCTTCTCGTGCAGCAGTTCCCTCTTCCTCAGCTCAGTGCATCTGGACTCAGCATCAGAGGACACGTACCGCACTGATTGAGGCTCATCTTCAGGGTAAAGCTTGGCTTTCCCTTTGTCTTTCGGTTTGGCTGGCTCAGCAGCCTCAATCTTGAGCTTCTTTGGGGAAGGCTCATCACTCCCCTTCTTTGATGAAGACGCATCCCTGGACTTCTTCTTCTTGGACTTCTTTTTTGTTTTTCGCCGTTTGGCCTTGACAACCTTGGCGGCTTTCTTTTTCAATCTTGCCTTTGTTGTCATCTGCTGGAGGCAATCCCCCAGTGTCTCATCCATTGAATCATCCCTTTGCGCAGGGCTCTCAGGGTTGGCTTCCCTCAAAGGAGAGAAGACCTCTTCTTCCTCAGCTTCCCCACTACCCTGCGTCGATTCTTGATACTCTCCATATGGAAATTCAGGGTCAGGTTGTGGGGAAGTGGGTGATGCTTCAGGGATCTCTGCTGGTGGGGTGTGTTTAGAACTCTGCGGCGATGGAGGAAGCTCAGGGCTTCGCGCTGGTGGAGATGGCGAAGAGCTCTGCTTGGCTGACTCGTGTGACCGACGATCACTTTCTTGACTCTCCACAGAGGGAGTCTTTTCCTTGCTTGCTTCTTCGGCCACCGCCATACTCCACTTGCGTTTCTTGGGTGTGCCTGCTGGTTCAGAGGGTCCAGCAGGTATCTCCGTAACTACCTTCCACTTCTTCTTGCGGACAGGCAGTTTGGGGAGTCGTTCAGTGCGCGCAGCCTCAGCATCTGCAAGGGCAAGAAGTGCTTCCCTCGCAGCAATTTCAGCGTCATCGGCCTTCTTCTTGGACGTAGACCTTTCAGCTCTCGTTAGCACCATCGTTTAATCGTGGGAATCTGGAAAGAAGAATTGCAGATGAAGAGGGAGAGAGTTTTCTTGGAGTTCAGATAATTGGGAAATCGTACGGATCAGCGCGCTTCTAACGGATATAAGTAATGATGGAAATCCCAACGGCTATATTTGTTGCGGATTCTGCAAATCCAGCGCAATTCTAGTGACCGTTGGAGATTTTCTGAGTTTAAATGCCAATCTTTTCTCAACCGAATCTTTGATTTTGCCCAATATCTCCTCGATTTTTTTAGCTTGATTTCATCTCCTTGATTCCCTTTATTGATTCCCTACAAAAAGAAATAAAATCAACATCAAATTCGTAATCAAAATCACACAAAAATATACACAAACAGTAACCGAAAGAATAGCAAAAAATAAACTAAGGCATAGCCTCGCATGGACGAGCACAGTGATCACTCGTCCTCTCTCGTTCTTAATTTCACGTTTCAGTCTATAGGAAGGCCGAGAGAGTCTTCACATCTCCTTCCTCATAGTAATGTTTCAATCGTGCACCATTAACCATGAACGGTTGCCCTTGCTGCAGGTTCCTAATCTCGATTGCACCATGAACAAACACGTTAGTTATCACAAAAGGACCTGACCATCTGGACTTAAGTTTGCCTGGAAATAATCTCAACCGTGAGTTAAATAATAAGACAAGCTGGCCTTTCTTAAAGTCCTTAATCCTAAGTCTACTATCATGCCAAATCTTAGTCTTTTCCTTATACATTTTAGCATTTTCATAGGACATATGTCTAAGCTCATCAAGCTCATGTAATTGCAGAGACCGCAATGTTCCCGCATCGGTCACGCAATAATTCAGTTCTTTCAAGGCCCAAAATGCTTTAATTTCTAATTCGAATGGTAAGTGACATGCTTTGCCATACACAAGTCTATAAGGAGACATACCTAGGGGTGTCTTATATGCAATCCTATAGGCCCACAGTGCGTCATCAATTCATGCTAAACGACTATGATTGTTGGCACATAATAAATATTTCATTCCCAAAATAAACTACTCCTAACATACGAAATCTAAACAAAGCATGATAAAATCCTAATTTAAGAGTTTAGGGACCAGAAATCTCCCTTGTCAATCTGCCTCATATGAATATTCTTCAATGTTTCGAGGCACCACTTCTGCTCCTGTAAGATACTTAAGTCTTGATTTACGGGGTCGGACATTCTGCCACACCTTGAATTTGTTGATTCTTTCAAAGAGACTGCATGTTATTACATCCCAAGGTTTGTACTTTTTGTGCGTTGGTTTTGTTTCTACAACATTTGCTACAACATAGCTTTGATGCGATTGGACTTCTTTTTCGGGCACATCTCTTTCTAACTCCTTCAGCTGGAGCATTTGTGGTGGTGGTGGCTCAACTCTTTCATTGGTGGAGAAGCTTGCTGCAACATCAGACATTTCAAATTCTTGTTCCTCAAGCAGCGCAATAGTCTCTTTGGCCTCATCCAGCACAATTTCATTTTTCTCACCTTTCACCAACTCCACCATTTCATATGGATATTCCATTGGATCACTCTTCTCAGATTCGAAGGTAACAAAGGATTCATCATCATAAAAATCGAACATCTGAGGGCATGGTGGTAGTGATTTTGCTATAGCAAGTAGATCTTGTAAGTCATTTGTGAGCTGAGCTAATTGCACATCCATTCTCCTCATGGATGCATCATTCCTTTCCATGAATTCTATCCATAGCGCCTCCAAAGCGGGTGATAATTCTTCATTTGGAGTTGGGGCATAATGTTGATAGTCTTCATGTTGGGGGAACTCTTTATAATGAGCAATTTGCACATGCTCTTCCCAAGGATTATTTGAGAGTTGCCACTGATCATGTTCACACATGTACGAATAGTGGTTGTCATAGCTTTGTTGATATTGCCTCTCTTGATAATTCAATGTTGGGCAATTCTCCAAGTTATGATTATGCCCACAATAAGCACATGGCTGATAAAATTCTTCAAACTGTTGTGGGCAAACTCGTCCTCCAATTAAGTTCTGCAGCGTATTCATTTACTTTGTCGTACACATACGTTTTCCACCTGCAAAGTTTCTCTTTGTTGCGAGTTGAGGTTTGGAAACTCTTTCATAAACTAGCTTGATAGTACCTGTAAAGGAAATGAAAGAAGATTAGTGATAACTCCATTTTGGAGCTATTAAATACGTCCTAATTATAGCTAAAGTCCGCTTTCAATTGATTAAATATATCTCTTTTGTAGGAGAAAAGCGGCAAAGAGCTCGTGCGTCCGTTAGGCATGTTCGAGAGCTTAAAGTAGAGTTTTAGCGCCCCGGGAATGCATCGGGAAGAGGGGAACTTGTTCCGTGAAGAAACGGGCCAAAACTGCCTTGGAGAGGCAAAGCTTCAGCCCCAAACCCGAGAGCCAGCGTCGAGCTATAGCGTCGAGACGCTGGCTCGACGCTAGAAAAACCCGAGAGCAAGCGTCGAGTGATAGCGTCGAGACGCTAGCTCGACGCTGCCCTGGCGTCGAGACCCTGCTTGGCGTCGAGACGCTCCGGAGGAGGCGCGCGCAGAAATTTCATCGGGGCAGCGTCGCGACGCCATCGCGAGCGCGCGCGCGGATTACTTAGGGCACAGCGTCGAGACGCTGGCCTAGCGTCTCGACGCTACGACGATTACAGCAGCTAAAAGACGATTTTCTGCACATTTTTTGGAGAGCTCCATCTTCTTCATCTCTCTACGGTTTTAGGCGATTTTAGTCTTCTTCTTTCCCATTTTCTCTCTATATTCCGTGGAGCTCCGCCATTTTTGGCATGCTTGTGAGCTCCACTCTCCATTGTAATAGGTAGATGAACTCTTCCATGGTCGTTGGTGGAGCGGGATTGACGAACCGCGCCATGAGCGGCTAAGGTAAGGGTTACGGTTTGGGATTTGTTTAGGGGAATTTTGTTAGACGTTTTTGACTTTGATAGTCTGATTTTTATGCATATTGGTTCTGTTTATTAGCATCTATTTACCTTGCTTAATCCAACGCGCATGCTAAAATACGTTGATTGACACTCGGGTAGTTTTGCATGTTGTGTATGTTAAAGAGTAGCGATGCCGTGCCTCTCACTGCTCGACTAAGTAACACAGGTAGATAGAACTAAATCGAAGTATCGGGTCGGGTTGGATAATTGTTGATTGCATACGGCGTTTGCGGGCAATCTACTAGCAATTAGAATTCACGCTCGAATGTTCGTCGCGGTTAGCTAGTGACTGTCTAAATTCATCTTAGGACTGATCATCTTAATGTGAGCTTAGATAACGTATAATTAGAACTGTGTGGTCTAATTAAAATCCATGGAGTCGGCTACTTTGGGGCTTCTCTAGTAGTCGTCCGCGTGCTCAATAAATTGTATTCCATGTTATTAGCATTAAATGATAAGTTGAATTTGTCTAACAATTGATCCCGAGACTCCCCAAACCGTGCACACGTTCTCTACATATTATTCTTCTTCCGTTAGCTTTCATCATTATTTCTCTTGCATGACTAAAACCCCCCGTTACCAATTAATCAATTAAATCCCAATTTCACTAATAAATTCAACCTTCCTATTCCTTGGATCGACCCTGTTACCACTGGCTGCAAAGCCTTGGTCATAGGCTTTATAAATCGTATTTTGGCAAGCCTCGACAGCTTGAGATTAAGTGGATATTCAAAAATCCGCCCACCAATTAGCTCCAATAGATATTAAGATTTGTGTTTCTAACTTAACAAACTTCGTTTTCACTAAACTAAATCCCCGCCAGCGGCGCCAAAAACTTGTTGCGTGCTCAATGTGTTAAAATAAGTAA
The DNA here is from genome assembly GCA_028017165.1 of Herpetospermum pedunculosum. Classification (NCBI taxonomy): domain Eukaryota; kingdom Viridiplantae; phylum Streptophyta; class Magnoliopsida; order Cucurbitales; family Cucurbitaceae; genus Herpetospermum; species Herpetospermum pedunculosum. The sequence goes on along the minus strand of CM051527.1, from coordinate 18,661,215 downwards.
GCAATAAGAGAGAGAGAGCACTCAGAACATGCAAGCATACATGATCTTATAGCAAGTAGTAAGTATTTTTTCATTCGTTTTCCCACAGAGATTTATTATGAGCTACTCGTGAAGTGTATTGTTAAGAAAGAATGGGTGGATTTGAGGAAGTAGAATTGGTTTTAAGATGTCTAATTTCTAAGGAATATGTAAAGGGTAGCAACATAAATAAGTGCAAGTCAAAGATAAACTCAAATGAAAAGAGAAGAGATTAATAAACGAAGAGGAAATTAGCTAAACAGAATTTAAAACTTAGCAGAATTGCGGAAACAGCAATTCTACCGCAATGTTACTAACAGCGAAAGTGTGTAAAATGGAGAAACAAGGGCTACTAACGTCTCCTCTATAGGCATTTTCATACGATTCTCAAGCATTGGATCAACTCACTATGCATCAAACTAACTCAATCTCATGTATCTTCCGATTTCATGCATTAGATTCTTTAGTTTACTCATGTCCAAGTAAGGTCTTAAGCATCTTGTTAAAGCAGAAAGTTATGGTTTGTACTAGGAAAACGCCTATTCCTAGGTCGTTTTCTGGTTACCTTGAAAGGCTAGTATGAGTGTATGACTCTGAACTCTTACTCCTTCCAGAGGTTAGGAGTTCTTTGGACAAAATGGATGGCCAATCGAAATTGCCCGTGGGATGAAGCTTACATACAATCAATGCTTCGAGAGCTATCCTACATGCTTGGTTCACGTTTTTTAGCCTATAGTATTGTCATTAGCTTGCCCCTATGTGTCTTAGCTACTCATGGATATAGGCAGAACAGAAATACGAGATGAAGTAGACATGCTTAGAAGGAATTTAAAGACAAACAACAAGGGAAAAACAGTAAGGCAACAAAGACAAGAAACTGTGAAATAATGAATTTTGCTTTGATTACTTGATTGTTTGAATGAACAAAGGGAAGCTTAAAATAAATAACATAAAGACAGAAAGCAGGTAATTGAGCTTAAACGCCTCGTCGCAACCCCCTCGGCTGAAGAGAGAGAAAGGATAGCCTTGCTTGGATGAATCCAATCGGGAGAGAAGATGAATCTTCTCTCCTTCCTATCAGATTGTCGATTCCAACAGCTGAACCTCTCACACCAACAGACGGAGAAGAAAAGCAGGAGAAAAGATGGAGCTGCGAAGAGACTTCTACGCTTGCGGATGATGATCAAACCCTCTACTTTGACCCCCTTTTATAGTATTCTGCAGGTGCGTTTGGGCCAAGGAGAACCATCCATCCTCAACGTCGTACTTCAAAATGGATGGAGGAGAAAGAACGAATCCCTGAAATAACGGAATATAACAGAAAAAGATCAGCCAACTTACGGATTTCACTTAAAACATTGTTGTTTTAGCAATGTTTCCGCAATGCTACCGCAATGCGCATTTTTCCTTCTTTTAACTTCGGTTTTCATTCCTTTTCTTTCCTCTTGCACACAAGTCCTAATTTAGCTACCTTCTTCTAATTCTCATATATAAGCATAGGTTTAAGCTAAATCCTATCAAAAACACCTAAGAGTGTACATCTTTCTAAGATAATTAAGTCCTAAAAAGGTCACTTTTGGAGACGTAACAGCCACCATCGCCATTTCCTAGACGGCTGAGGAAGAAACAAGAACAAGAAGCCCATTTCCATAAATTTTTGGAAATCTTGAAGCAAGTTCATGTTAACATTCCTTTTGTGGAAGTTTTGCAGTCCATGCCAACATATGTAAAGTTTTTAAAGGACATCATAACTAATAAGAAAGTCATTGGGGAGTTTGAAACTGTCAATCTCACTGAAAAGTGCAGTGTCATACTCCAGAACAAGCTGCCAAAGAAAGAGAAGGATCCTGGTTCCTTCACTTTGCTAGTGGAATTAGGAGGCAGAAATGTGGGCAGAGCTTTATGTGATCTGGGAGCCAGTATAAACCTCATGCCCTTGTCATTATTCCAATAGCTTGGAATAGGAGAGGCACGTCAAACAACAGTCACCTTGCAACTTGCAGACAGATCCATCTCATACCCTGAAGGTAAAATTGAGGATATTCTAATCAAGGTTGACACATTTATTTTTCTTGCAGATTTTATTATTCTGGACTACGAGGCAGACAAAGAGGTGTCAATCATCTTAGGCAGACCCTTCTTAGCCACAGGTATGGCCCTGATTTATGTTCAAAAAGGTGAACTTACCATGCGAGTCCGTGATGAAAAGGCGAAGTTTAGTGTTTTTAAGGCTTTAAGGTACCCTTCTGACCTTGAACACTATGCTACTGTAGATATATTAGACTCATTAATTGAAGACGAACTTGAGCATGAATTATTAGTCAAGCATGCTACTGATTATGCGCAAATTGATTTGAATGATTTAAATATTGCTGAAATCATGGGTGTATCTGTGAACAACCTTCAGCATGTATGCATGACCAATGAACTATTTGAAAGATCCACAACTCCTATGATGCCATCAATTGAACAACCACCTTTGTTAGAATTAAAACCACTGCCACAACACCTGAAATATGCATATCTAGGATAGAAAGACACATTATTGCCTGTCATTATTTCGTCCAAATTGAATGACCAACATGAAAATGCGTTAATTTTGCTGCTTAAGCAACATAGAAAAGCAATAGGGTGGACGATTGCTGACATTAGGGGCATAAGTCCTTCTTATTGCATACATAAGACACTGTTAGAGGAAGGACACACACCTAGAATAGAACATCAACGTAGGTTGAACCACTCCATGAAGGAGGTAGTTAAAAAAAAATTATTAAGTGGTTAGATGCAGGTGTGATCTTCCCAATATCTAATAGTCAGTGGGTCAGTCCTATCCAATGTGTACCAAAAAAGGGTGGTATGACAGTCGTAGTTAATGAAAATAATGAATTAATACCCACTCGAACCGTTACGGGATGGAGAGTGTGTATGGACTACCGAAAACTCAATAAAGAAACAAAAAAAGACCATTTCCCCTTACCTTTTATCCACCAAATGCTAGATAGATTAGCTGGCCAAGCCTTCTATTGCTTTTTAGATGGCTACTCAGGGTACAATCAAATCACCATAGACCCTAAGGACCAAGAGAAGACAACATTTACATGTCCATTTGGTACGTTTGCTTTTCGCAGAATGCCATTCGACCTATGCAATGCACCAGCAACGTTCCAACGATGTATGTTGGCAATCTTCTTTGATCTAGATGAGTCCATAGTAGAAATATTCATGGACGATTTTCCAATGTTTGGTGACTCCTTTAACCATTGTTTAGCCAATCTAGGACAAGTTCTCACTAGGTGTGAGGAGATCAATCTAGTTTTCAATTGGGAAAAATGCCACTTCATGGTGGAAGAAGGCATAGTACTAGGACATAGAGTGTCCAAAGAAGGAATAGAGGTCGATAGGGCCAAAATAGAAGTCATAGAGAAGTTAGTTGAACCTAAGAATATAAAAGTCATAAGAAGTTTCTTAGGACACGCGGGGTTCTATAGAAGATTCATAAAAAACTTTTCAAAAATCTCCAAACCCCTCTGTGAGCTGCTAGAGCTAAATAAAACTTTTATCTTTTCAACGGAATGTTTGTTAGCTTGGACTAAGCTTAAAACTGCCCTAGTAGAAGCTCCAATCATAATCGGTCCAAATTGGGATATGCCTTTTGAATTGATGTGTGATGCAAGTGATTATGCAATTGGAGCCATGCTTGGCCAGAAGAGAGATAAATTAACACACCCTATTTATTATGCAAGTAAAACATTAAATGAAGCTCAATGTAACTACACTACTACTGGAAAGGAAATGTTGTTCGTAGTGTTTGCATGTGAGAAATTCAGAGCCTATATTGTAGGAAACAAAACAATTGTATACACTGATCATTCTGCAATAAAGTACTTAATGAGAAAGGTTGATGCCAAGCCTCGGCTAATTAGATGCGTGCTACTCTTGCAGGAGTTTGATTTGGAAATACGAGACAAAAAGGGATGTGAAAACGTGGTTGTTGACCACTTATCAAGATTGCAGAGTCATTGCGAATCTATTGCGAAGCCCGCAATGATGGATTCTTTTATTGATGAACATGTTTTTGTTTTAGTACATTGTAATGATAATGTTGAACCATGGTTTGCTGACATTGCGAATTTTCTTGCCTCACAGGTGTTACCTGAATTCAATAAAGGGAAAGACAAGAAGAAGTTCTTGAACGAGGCTAGAAAGTACATTCGGGATGATCCAACCCTCTACAAGTGTTGTGCGGACGGATTGCTAAGGAAATGTGTGTCAGCTGCTGAAGCATGATCCATCCTGCAACATTGCCATACTGCCCCGTATGGAGGGCACTTTGGTGGTCAAAGGACTGCTGCGAAGGTATTTCAGAGTGGCTATTTTTGGCCAACAATCTTCAAGGACGCACATGACTACGCACACAATTGCAATGAATGCCAACGTACAGGTAACCTCAGTAGGAAGGATGAGATGCCTCTGACATACATCTTAGAGTTAGAACTCTTTGACGTATGGGGTATTGACTTCATGGTTCCATTCCCACCATCTGCCGGTAATCTATATATTTTAGTAGCTGTAGACTATGTCTCAAAATGGGTTGAGGCAATTGCATGTCCTTTGAATGATGCTAAAACTGTTATTAAATTTCTTAATAGACATATTTTCACACGCTTTGGCACTCCTCGTGCCATCATAAGTGATGAGGGAACACATTTCATAAACAAATCTATGAAGAAGGTATTAGCTAAGTATAATGTTAAGCATAGGGTGGTGTTACGTCTCCAAAAGTGATCTTTTTAGGACTTATTTATCTTAGAAAGAGGTGCACTCTTAGGTGTTTTTGAGAGGATTTAGCTTAAACCTATGCTTATATATGAGAATTAGAAGAAGGTAGCTAAATTAGGACTTGTGTGCAAAAGGAAAGAAAAGGATTGAAAACCGAAGTAAAAGAGTGAAAAATATGCATTGCGGCAGCATTGCGGAAACATTGCTAAAACAGCAATGTTTTAAGTGAAATCCGTAAGTTGGCTGATCTTTTTCTGTTATATTCCGTTATTTCAGGGATTCTTTCTTTCTCCTCCATCCATTTTGAAGTACGACGTTGAGGATGGATGGTTCTCCTTGGCCCAAACGCACCTGCAGATTACTATAAAAGGGGGTCAAAGTAGAGGGTTTGATCATCATCCGAAAGCGTAGAAGTCTTCTCGCAGCTCCATCTTTTCTCCTGTTTTTCTTTGCCGTCTGTTGGTTTGCGAGGTTTAGCTGTTGGAGTTGACAATCTGATAGGAAGGAGAGAAGATTCATCTTCTCTCCCGATTGGATTCATCCAAGCAAGGCTGATCTTTCTCATCCTTCAGCTGAGGCAGTTGCGACGAGGCGTTCAAGCTCAATTACCTGCTTTCTGTCTTTTATTTCTAATTTCCAGCTCTGTTTAGTTGTTGTTTCTTTTCTAGTGGCTAGTTCATTTCATTTCGTTGCTTTCTGTCTTTATGTTATTTACTTTAAGCTTCCCTTTGTTCATTCAAACAATCAAGTAATCAAAGCACAATTCTTCATTTCACAGTTTCCTCTCTTTGCTGCTATTGTTTTTTCTTGGTTGTTTGTCTTTAAATTTCTTCTAAGCATGTCTACTTCATCTCTTACTTCTGTCCTGTCTATATCCATGAGTAGCTAAGTCACATAGGGGCATGCTAATGACAATACTATAGGCTAAAAAACGTGAACCAAGCATGTAGGATAGCTCTCGAAGCATTGATTGTATGTAAGCTTCATCCCACGGGCAATTTCGATTGGCCATCCATTTTGTCCAAAGAACTCCTAACCTCTGGAAGGAGTAAGAGTTCAGAGTCATACACTCATGCTAGCCTTTCAAGGTAGCCAGAAAACGACCTAGGAATAGGCGTTTTCCTAGTACAAACCATAACTTTTTTCTTTAACAAGATGCTTAAGACCTTACTTGGACATGAGTAAACTAAAGAATCTAATGCATGAAATCGGAAGATACATGAGATTGAGTGAGTTTGATGCATAGTGAGTTGATCCAATGCTTGAGAATCGTGAGAAAATGCCTATAGAGGAGTCGTTAGTAGCCCTTGTTTCTCCATTTTACACACTTTCGCTGTTAGTAAAATTGCGGTAGAATTGCTGTTTCCGCAATTCTGCTAAGTTTAGAATTCTGTTTAGCTAATTTCCTCTTCGTTTATTAATCTCTTCTCTTTTCATTTGAGTTTATCTTTGACTTGCACCTGTTTATGTTGCTACCCTTTACATATTCCTTAGAAATTAGACAACTTAAAACCAATTCTACCTCCTCAAATCCACCCATTCTTTCTTAACAATACACTTCACGAGTAGCTCATAATAAATCTCTGTGGGAAAACGAATGAAAAAATACTTACTACTTGCTATAAGATCATGTATGCTTGCATGTTCTGAGTGCTCTCTCTCTCTTATTGCTTATTTATTTTAACACATTGAGCACGCAACAAGTTTTTGGCGCCGCTGCCGGGGATTTATTTTAGTGAAAACGAAGTTTGTTAAGTTTGAAACACCAAGTTTATTGTCTATTGTAGCTGATCTATTTTCATTTCTTTTGCAGGTACCATTGGGGTAGTTTATGAATGAGCCTTCAAGTAGTGAACTAGAGTTCAACCCTGAGCCTGAGAGATTATTTAAGGCTAGAAATAGAGCCAAGAAACGTCTATTTAAACAACCCCCTTTACCTCAAATAATTGCTGAAACCGCAGAGTCTCCGCAATCCTCTCAAGAAGAAATGGATAGATTAGTTCCCAATCCGGTGCCTGTCACTCGCAATCCCATCGAAATAGCGAATGATAAGGATAGCGCCATACTCTCTTACCTAGTACCTATGCCTGGGGAGCTGAACCCCAGCATAATCCGCCCTGAAATCACGGCCAACTCATTCGAGTTAAAGCCAGTGATGTTCCAAATGTTGTCCACTGTGGGACAATTCTTTGGAGTGGAAAATGAGGATCCCCACAACCATCTTAGAAACTTCCTAGGAGTCAGTGATACATTCATCATCCCTGGAGTTTTCCAAGAAGCCTTGAGGCTCTACCTCTTCCCTTACTCTTTGAGGGACAAAGCAAAGACGTGGTTAAACTCATTACCCTCTAGATCAGTCCTCAATTGGACAGACTTAGCAGAAAAATTCCTAGTCAAATACTTCCCACCTGATAGGAATTCTACCTTTCGTGATGATATAATCAAGTTCAAACAAGCTGAGAATGAGTCTCTTCACGAAGCTTGGACAAGGTTCAAGGACCTTCTTCTTAAATGTCCACACCATGGCATCCCATGGTGTATTCAAATAGAGGTCTTTTTCAAAGGATGCAACCCCAGCACTAGACAAGTGCTAAATTCATCTGCTGGTGGTTCCATGTTGTCCAAGAGTTATAACGAAGCCTATGAGATCTTGGAGAAGATCTCAGCATCTCACTGTAGGTGGTTAGATGACCCAGTTGAGCCAACTAGAGTTCAAGACAAGGACGCACTCAATGCCATGAGTAGCCAAATAAGCGCCCTGACCAACCTAGTCAAGCAAATGGCTCAAGCCAATCTCCAAACAAGTGTCAACACCGACACAGAAATGTCAATGGGCACCCAACCAAGTCAAGGTGAGACACTTATCTGTGGATTCTGTGGGGAAGGGCACCTGTATGAATATTGCCCTGGGAATCCAGCCTCAGTCTGCTATGTTGGAAGCCAGCAGCAGCCTAGGAACAACCCCTATTCCAACACTTACAACCCTGGTTGGAGGAACCACCCAAACCTTTCATGGGGTGGTGTTGCGTGCTCAATGTGTTAAAATAAATAAGCAATAAGGTAGAGAGAGCACTCAGAACATGCAAGCATACATGGTCTTATAGCAAGTAGTAAGTATATTTCATTCGTTTTCCCACAGAGATTTATTATAAGCTATTCATGAAGTGTAAAGTTAAGAAAGAAGGGGTGGATTTGATGGGGTAAAATTGGTTTTTAATTATCTATTTCCTACTGAATACGAAGAGGGTAGCAACATAAACAAGTGCAAGTCAAAGCTAAACTCAAATGAGAAGAGACGAGATTAATAAATGAAGACAAAAACAGCTAGACAGAATTGTAACTTAGCAGAATTGCGGAAACAGCAATTTTACCGCAATTGTAGTGACAGCGAAAGTGTGTAAAATGATGAGTTAAGGGCTACTAACGACTATCCTATAGGCTTTTTCTCACGATTCTCAAGCATTGGATCAACTCTCTAAGCATCAAACTATCTCATTCTCATGTATCTTCCGATTTCATGCATCAGATTCTTTAGTTTACTCATGTCCAAGTAAGGTCTTAAGCATCTTGTTAACGCAGAAAAATATGGTTTGTACTAGGGAAACGCCTATTCCTAGGTCGTTTCCTGGTTACCTTGAAAGGCTAGCATGATAGTATGACTCTGAACTCTTACTCCTTCCAGAGGTTAGGAGTTCTTTGGACAAAATGGATGGCCAATCGAAATTGCCCGTGGGATGAAGCTTACATACAATCAATGCTTCGAGAGCTATCCTACATGCTTGGTTCACGTTTTTTAGCCTATAGTGTTGTCATTAGCATGCCCCTATGTGACTTAGTTACTCATGGATATAAGGTAAACAGAAATAAGAGATGAAACAGACATGCTTAGGAGGAATTTAAAGACAAAACAGTAAGGCAAAGCAGTAGATTGCAAAGGCAAGAAACTGTGAAATGAAGAATTGAGATTTGATTACTTGATTGTTTGACTCAACAAATGAAAGCTTTAAAGTAAATAACAGCAAGACAGAACACAACGAAATAGTCTAATCTAGCTACTAGAAAAGAAACAGCAACAAGACAAAGCTGGAAAATGGAAATGAAGAGCAGAAAGCAGTAAAACAAGCTTGAACGTCTCGTCGCAACCGCCTCGAATGAAGGATGAGAAAGGTCAGCCTTGCTTGGATGAATCCAATCGGGAGATAAGAAGAATCTCCTCTCCTTCCTATCAGATTATCGATTCCAACAGCTGAGCTTCGCAAACCAGCAGACGGCAAAGGAAAACAGGAGAAAAGATGGATTGCGAGAAGACTTCTACGCTTTCGGATGATGTTTGAACCCTCGACTTTGACCCCTATTTATAGTAATCTGCAGGTGCATTTGGGCCAAGGAGAACCATCAATCTTCAACGTCGTACTTCAGAATGGATGGAGGAGAAAGAACGAATCCCTGAAATAACGGAAATTAACAGAAAAAGATCAGTCAACTTACGGTTTTCACTTGAAACATTGCGGTGTCCGCAATGTTTTCGCAATGCTGTCTCAATGCAGTTTTTTCATTCTTTTCCTTCGGTTTTCAACCCTTTCCTTTCCTATTGTACATAAGTCCTAATTTAGCTACCTTCTTCTAATTCTCATATTTAAGCATAGGTTTAGGCTAAATGCTATCAAAAACACCTAAGAGTGAACATCTTTCTAAGCTAATTAAGTCCTAAAAAGGTCACTTTTGGAGACGTAACACACCCCCAAACTTAAGGTTTTGCTTGTCCTCGAGCAATCTAAGGACTTTCCTAGGCTGCTGTTTCTTCTTCTTTAACCACTTACTGACTCCCCTATATTCTCATCTATAGCAGTGCTGTCCTGTGACACACTTCTAAGCTTAAAACTACCCTCTCATCTAGCTTCTTCTGATTTCGCATGCCTAAAACTCCTACTGCTTTTATTAACTCCCTACAACTGATCTACCTGTTTTTATCATATCATGCCACTATCCCTAAGGTTTCAAATTCTACCTAGCTTTACCCCAGACTCAGTACATGCTTCTAGTTTATATTTATGAGCTACCTAGGATTCCTTAGAGTCATGCCAGTCTTAGTATTAATGGTAACAGTAGTACTTTTAAAGAACAACCTAAACCCTGGCATCACTACATTGGATATACACTCATCTCCCTAAACAACCCTACAAGCTACAACTTTGTGCTTAGCTAATTGAGGATCAGAGTTCTTTTTAAATAGGACATCTAAGCCACAAAGTTGCAACTCCTAGGTATACATTCTTCCTCCCTACTTTTTCCTTTTTTCCTTTCTCAGGTGGAGCCTTTCCTTTGGTTGCCTTTTGATGCAATGCCACTTGTGGGTTACACACTTGGCACTGATTACTCAGCAACCTAAGAGAGACTCCCCTCCTTATTCTATTTTTCATTTTCATTTTTTTTTTTCAGTTCATTATTTTTGTCAAGGAGAAGAAGAATGCTTATGTTTTAAGGGAGAGAGGAATGTTCCTAGGCCTAGGGTGGCCTCCCCCAAACTTCAACTACTCATTGTCCCCAATGAGTGTCTGAGGTGGCACACCCCCAAACTATCTAGAAGCATCTAGTCTAAGGTAAAACAAAGAGAATCTAAAAGCCCTAGGCATAGACAGAACATTCTAAAAGAAAATATCACAGCAGCAGGAATTTGAAAAACAGACAGGCAAGGACTTACAGCTATGCATGCTGAGCTATTTAGAGGTTAATTTAAACTATCAAAGGGTGTCCTATGACACTCATCCAGCATGCATTTAGATAAGCTATATAAGGTAGTCATGATAGCAGCAAAAGATAGAATTTAAACAGATCACAGCCTAGCTAAGCAGACAGTCCAAAACATGCTTTCAGTAATAAAAATTGCGGGTACCGCAATTATTTCGCAATCAAGTCAGGGCAGATATATCAGTTACTAAGGCCCCTAAGCATGCTTTATCCAGTCGTTCAAGCTCAACAAAAAGAAACCTAAACTATCCTACCTAATCAGCTAGCAGCAGGCTATACTAAGCAATTTAAAAACATAAAACTAAGCAACTAAAACAGATCAAAATTGTACTAAAAACAGCATAATTCACATGGTCTATCAGAAAGCAGATTTTGTTTTTTTTTCTAAGGGAACAGCAATACTCCCTTCAGTGCAATTCAAACCAGCACTCAAATGTCTTCATCCTCATCAGGTTGTCGTGGTCGTGGAGGCACCCATGGCTGCAGGAGATTCGTGGGGAAGTCAGGGAAGGTGCACCCAAGTTGGTCTGCAACCTCCTTGTCCCGTGCCTGCGCGTAAGTGGCCCATTGAGCCATCCTCTTCTGCATATCCATCAGGCACGCCATGGACAGCGACTGATCAGCAGCCAATCTATCCAACTCGAATTCCATGTTCCCCTTCCTCTTCAGCCTTAAACCAGCAGGTAGCTCCAAGTGGCCCGTGTAGGCCATCTGCTGCTCCATCCGCTCAATGGGAACTCCTGCAAGCAAACAGAGTTTAGTTATGGTATTAGGGAAAAACAATGGTCCCTTACCTTTCTTGGCGCACTCAGCAATGGCGGTTGACATGATTTCACCTACGTTGACCGTGAGACCTCGCATGATGGCATAGACCAGCAGCGATCTGCTCTGGTTTATGGTGGTCTCATGAGTCACGGGGGACAGCTTCCTCATTACAAATGCAAACCATACAGCCGCCTTAGCTGTGAGGTTGGCACTCATGAGAGTGTGCCTCCCATTGCGTGACACGGTCCAGGATGCTTCAGGCTGGCCAATGGTCCGAATGGCCTCCTCCAGGACTGCCTCAGTAGGCTCATCAACGATCCTCGCATAGTCAGTATGTTTTTGGCCCTTGAGGCCATAGGCTTCGTTGATGGCTTTTGCTGAGTAGTCCACTTCTACTCCCCTAACCACAGACAGCCCCTCCTCAGAGTTTCGCAGGTTGGCGTAGAAGTCGTATACCATACTCGTGTAAGCCGGATTGGGTGGCCTGCACAACTTCTCCCAGCTGTGATTCACAATGCCTGTGCGCAAGAATTGCCGCAGGTCAGCAGGTCTGTCGAGGAAGCCTTTCTCATGCAGCAACTCCCTCTTTCTCAGCTCAATACCCCTAGACTCAGCGTCAGAGGACACATACCTCACTGAATGAGGCTCATCTTCAGGGTAAAGCTTGGTCTTCCCTTTGTCTGCTGGTTTGGCTGACTCCGCAGCCTCAACCTTGAGTCTCTTGAGCGATGGCACAGTGCTATCCTTTTCTGATGAAGGCGCCCTCTTGGCCTTCTTCTTTTTCAGCTTCTTGGACCGCTTGGCCTTGAGAATCTTGGCCTTCTTCTTCTTCTTGAGCTTTGCCTCGATGGTGATCTGCTGGAGGCACGCCCCCAGCGTCTCTTCCATGGAATCATCCTTCTGCGCAGGACTCTCAGGATTGGCTTCCCTCAACGGAGAGAAAACCTCGTCTTCCTCACCTTCCCCACTGCCCTGCGTTGATTCTTGGTACTCCCCATATGGGAATTCAGGGTCAGGCCGTGGGGAAGTGTGCGACGGTGTGGTTCCTTGCTCTGCTGTAGGTGTCTGCGCAGAACTCTGTGGTGAAGACGGCTGCTCAGGGCTCTGCGCTGGCGGTGATGAGGAGAGCTCAGGGCTCTGCGCTGGTGGGGCTGGTGAAAGGCTGCGCTCGGCTGACTCGGGGGATGGCTGGCTTTGTTCTTGACTCTCCACAGAGGGAGTCTTTTCCTTGATTTCTTCCTCGGCCACCGCCATACTCCATCGTCGCTTCTTGGGTGTGCCTGCTGGTTCAGAAGGTCCAGCAGGTATCTCCGTAACTACCTTCCACTTCTTCTTGCGGACAGGCAGTTTCGGCAGGCGTTCGGTACGCGCAGCCTCAGCATCAGCCAAGGCAAGCAGTGCTTCTCTCGCAGCCGTTTCAGCGTCATCGGCCCTTTTCTTGGACGCAGATCGTTCGGCCCTTGTTAGCACCATTGTTGAATCTTGGAGATTTGGAGAGAAGAATCACAGATGAAGAGAATCGAAGCTTTCTTGGAGTTCAGAGAATGGGAGAATCGTATAGATCAACGCGCCTTCTAACGGATATAAAGGAAACGGATAAATCCCAACGGCTATATTTTTGCGGATCCTGCAAATCCAGCGCAATTTTAGTGACCGTTGGAGATTTTTTTCCATCTAAATGTCAATCTTTGCTCATCCGTATCTTTTATTTGGCCCAATATTTTCTTGATTTTTAAAGCTGGATTTACTCTCCTTGATTCCCTCTATTGATTCCCTACAAAAAGAAATAAAATCAACATCAAATTCGGAATTAAAATCATACAACAAAACACACAAACAATAACCGGAAAATCGCAAAAAATAAACTAAGGCATGAGCCTCATATTGACGAGCACAGTAATCACTCGTCCTCTCTCGTTCTTAATTTCACGCTTCAGTCAAGAGGAAGGCCGAGAGAGTCTTCACATCTCCTTCCTCATAGTAGTGCTTCAACCTTGCACCATTAACCATGAATGGTTGACCTTGCTGCAAGTTCTTTATCTCGATGGCACCATGAACAAACACATTAGTAATCATGAAAGGACCTGACCATCTGGACTTTAGTTTGCCTGGAAACAACCTCAATCGTGAGTTAAATAATAAAACAAGTTGGCCTTTCTTAAAGTCCTTGATCCTAAGTCTACTATCGTGCCAAATCTTGGTCTTTTCCTTATACATTTTGGCATTTTCATAAGACATATGTCTAAGCTCATCAAGCTCATGTAATTGCAAGGACCGCAACGTTCCCGCATCGGTCACGCAATAATTCAACTCTTTTAGTGCCCAAAATGCCTTGATTTCTAACTCAAATGGAAGATGACAAGCTTTACCATATACAAGTCTGTAAGGAGACATACCTAGGGGTGTCTTATATGCAGTTCTATATGCCCAAAGTGCATCCTCGAGTTTAAATGACCAGTCCTTTCTATTAGGTTTAACCACTTTTTCTAGGATGTTCTTAATCTCTCTATTTGAAATTTCAGCCTGACCATTCGAGTGTGGGTGATAGGGAGTGGCTACTCTATGTCTAATGTTATACTTAGCCAACACTCTCTCCATAGCCTTATTAATGAAGTGTGTCCCCTCATCACTAATGATAGCACGAGGTGTCCCAAACCTAGTAAAAATGTGCCTATGCAAGAATTTTATGACTGTTTTAGCATCATTATTAGGACATGCTATGGCCTCTACCCACTTGGATACGTAATCTACTGCCACCAAAATGTAAAGGTTACCTGAGGATGGAGGAAATGGTCCCATGAAGTCAATGCCCCATACATCAAAGAGCTCTAACTCTAAGATGTAGGTGAGAGGCATCTCATCCTTGCGACTGAGGTTACCTGTTCTTTGGCATTCATCACAGCTGTGGGCATAGTTGTGGGCATCCTTGAAGATCGTTGGCCAATAATAGCCACTCTGAAATACCTTTGCAGCCGTTCTTTGACCACCAAAGTGTCCACCATAAGGAGCTGTGTGACAGTGCTGCAGCACAGACTTCGCCTCAGCAGCTGAAACACACTTCCTTAGCAAGCCGTCAGCACATGTCTTGTAAAGTGTGGGATCATCCCATATGAATTTCCTTGCTTCATGAAGGAACCTCTTCTTCTCTTGTCCTCCCTTGAAAACTGGTAACACCTGGGATGCAAAGAAGTTAGCAATGCCAGCAAACCAAGGTTCCTCATCGTTATCACGATGAGTCAATACAAAGACATGTTCATCAATAAAAGCATCAGAAATTGCGGGTTCCGCAATTTTTTCGCAATTGTGCTGCAATCGAGACAGGTGATCCGCAACCACATTTTCACATCCTTTCTTGTCTCGAATGTCCAAATCAAATTCCTGCAGCAATAACACCCACCTAATCAACCTAGGCTTAGCATCAGCCTTCCTCATGAGATACTTCAAGGCAGAATGGTCAGTGTACACAAGTGTCCTAGTGCCTACAATATAGTTTCTAAATTTCTCACAAGCAAACACTACAGCAAGCATCTCTTTTTCAGTAGTTGTATAATTACATTGAGCCTCATTCAGGGTTTTACTAGCATAGTATACAGGGTGTGTTAGCTTGTCAATCTTCTGTCCTAACATAACCCCTACAGCATAGTCACTAGCATCACATAACATCTCAAATTGGAGATCCCAATCTGGTCCTACTATAATAGGTGCCGTGACTAGTGCTTCCTTAAGGGTTTTCCAAGCTACTAAACATTCCTTAGAGAAGATGAATGGCCTATTTAGCTCTAGAAGCTCACACAGAGGCTTGGCTATCTTAGAAAAGTCCTTAATGAACCTTCTGTAGAAGCCAGCATGTCCTAAGAAACTTCTAATGGCCTTGACATTCTGAGGCTCTACCAACTTCTCTATGATTTCTATCTTAGCCCTGTCAACTTCTACACCTGCCCTTGACACTCTATGACCTAAGACAATCCCCTCATCTACCATGAAGTGACACTTCTCCCAATTAAGGACTAAGTTAGTCTCTTCACATCTAGCCAGGACTTGTCCTAAATTCTCTAGACAGTTGGTAAAGGAATCCCCAAAGACTGAGAAATCATCCATGAATATCTCTATCATGGACTCATCCAAATCAGAGAAGATTGCCAACATGCACCTTTGGAAAGTTGTCGGTGCATTGCATAAGCCAAAAGGCATTCTGCGAAAGGCAAAAGTTCCAAAAGGGCAAGTGAAGGTGGTCTTCTCTTGATCCTTAGGGTCTATAGTGATCTGGTTATAACCTGAATAACCGTCTAAGAAACAGTAGTAGGCTCTACCAGCTATTCTGTCTAACATTTGGTCAATAAATGGTAGAGGGAAATGGTCTTTTTTGGTCTCTTTATTTAGCTTCCTATAATCCATACATACTCTCCACCCTGTGACAGTCCTAGTTGGAATCAGTTCATTGTTCTCATTGACTACCACAGTCATCCCACCCTTTTTAGGTACACATTGTATAGGGCTCACCCACTGACTACTAGCTATGGGGAAGATCACACCAGCATCTAACCATTTTATTATTTCTTTCTTAACTACCTCTTTCATAGAGGGATTCAGCCTACGTTGATGATCTACTCTAGGTGTGTGCTCTTCCTCTAGTATAATCTTATGCATGCAATAAGAAGGGCTAATGCCTCTAATATCAGCAATAGTCCATGCAATAGCCTTCCTATGTTGCTTAAGTAGTAATATTAATTCAACCTCATGCTGTTCACTTAGCTTAGAAGAAATAATTACAGGCAAAGTCTCATTATTCCCTAAATATGCATACTTGAGGTGAGTGGGGAGAGGTTTTAATTCTAATACAGGTGGATGCTCAATGGATGGCTTTAAAGGATTTAAGGCTCTATCAGTTAAGTCAATATTCAGACAAACATGCTGAGGGTTATTTACAGATATGTCCATTATCTCATCTATGTTTAAGTCAGTTAATTCTAATCCTACATATTCATTAGCATGCTTGGTTAATAATACATGCTCCAATTGTTCTTCCATCAAAGAATCTACAACGTCCATGCTAACACAGGATTCAAGGTCAGAGGGGTACCTTAAAGCTTTATACACACTAAATTTCACCTCTTCATCATGAACCCTCATAGTGAGCTCACCTTTTTGGACGTCGATCAGGGCCCTACCTGTGGCAAGAAACGGTCTGCCTAATAGGATGGGGACCTCCTTGTCTGCTTCATAATCCAGGATAATGAAATCTGCAAGGAAAATAAATTTGTCAACTTTCACTAGAATATCCTCAATCTTACCTTCAGGGTATGCGATGGATCTGTCTGCTAGTTGTAAAGTGACAGTGGTTGGCCGTGCTTCTCCTATTCCCAACTGGCGGAATAGTGATAAGGGCATGAGGTTTATGCTGGCGCCCAGGTCACAAAGCGCTCTGCCCACGTGCTTGCCTCCTAGCTCTACAGGTAAGGTGAAGGAACCAGGATCCTTCTCCTTCTTGGGTAGCTTGTTTTGGAGTATGGCACTGCACTCCTCAGTGAGGTTTACTATTTCAAACTCACCAATTATTTTTTTGTTAGTAATGATATCTTTTAAAAACTTTACATAGGAAGGCATAGACTGTAAAACTTCTACAAAAGGAATGTTGACATGCACTTGCTTAAGAATTTCTAAGAATTTATTAAAGTGCACTTCCTGTTCCTGCTTCTTCTTAAGCCTTCGAGGATATGGAGGTGGTGGCACATATGCAGGCACGTCAGGTCGCCTTAGGATTGGTGGAGGCCTTGGAATTTCTTCTATCTCCTCAATAATCGGCTTCAGCCTGGCTCCTGATGTGCTTGTTGATGGTGGACCTTGGTTTGGCAGAGACTCCAGTGGAGCACTAGACTCAGTGTTCTCTACTCTCTTTGGTGTGTCTTTGGTGTTGCTTACCAATGGTCTACCACTTCTAAGTTCAATTGCTTGAACTTGTTCTTTACCATCTCTCCTTGGCACTTCAGTGTCAGCAGGGAGTCTACCTTGGGGCCTACTCTTGAGTTCATTGGCTAATTGGCCTATTTGGTTCTCTAGGCTCCTAAGAGTGGCTTGCTGACTTTGCAAAGTAGCATCATTTTTGGCTATGTATTCCTTGAGTAAGTTTTCTACAGAAGATCCTACAGGTTGGCTGTAAGGTTTCTGATACATGGATTGGTTATGTTGGGGAGTGAAACCAGGTGTTCCATTCGGTCTAGGTTGGTTAGGATTGTGGTTAGTATTCTGTTGGCCACCCCATGACAGGTTTGGGTGGTTCCTCCAACCAGGGTTGTAAGTATTGGAATAGGGGTTGTTCCTAGGCTGCTGCTGACTTCCAATATAGCAGACTGAGGCTGGATTCCCAGGGCAGTATTCATACAGGTGCCCTTCCCCACATAATCCACATACAAGTGTCTCACCTTGACTTGGTTGGTTGCCCATTGACATGGCTGTGGCGGTGTTGACACTTGTTTGGAGATTGGCTTGAGCCATTTGCTTAACTAGGTTGGTCAGGGCATTTATTTGGCTGCTCATTGCACTTAGAGCATCCTTGTCTTGAGCTCTAGTTGGCTCAACTGGATCATCTGACCACCTACAGTGAGATGCTGAGATCTTCTCCAAGATCTCATAGGCCTCGTTGTAACTCTTGGACATTATGGAGCCTCCAGCGGATGAATTTAAGACTTGTCTAGTGCTGGGATTGCATTTAACTATGTCATCACGAAAGGTAGAATTCCTATCAGGTGGGAAGTATTTGACTAGGAATTTTTCTGCTAAGTCTGTCCAGTTGCAGACAGATCCAGAAGGTAATGAGTTCAACCATGTTTTGGCTTTGTCCCTCAAAGAGTAAGGGAACAAGTATAGCCTCAAAGCTTCTTGGAAAACTCCAGGGATGATGAAGGTATCACTGACTCCTAAGAAGTTCCTAAGATGGTTGTGGGGGTCCTCATTTTCCACTCCAAAGAATTGTCCCACAGTGGACAACATTTGGAACATCACTGGCTTTAACTCGAATGAGTGGGCAGTGATTTCAGGACGGATTATGCTGGGGTTCAGCTCCCCATGCATAGGTACTAAATATGAGAGGATGGCACTATTCTTGTCATTCGCTATTTCGATGGGATTGCGAATGACAGGTACCTGATTTGGAACTATCTCTTCCATTTCTTCTTGAGACAATTGCGGAGGAATTGCGGTTCCCGCAATTACTTGAGGTATAGAGGGTTGGTTAAAGAGACGTTTCTTGGCTCTATTTCTGGCCCTAAGTAATCTCTCAGGCTCAGGATTGAACTCTAGATCACTACTTGAAGGCTCACTCATAAACTAACCCAATAGTACCTGCAAAAGAAATGAAACAGATCAGCTTCAATAGGCAATAAACTTGGTATTTCAAACTTAACAAACTTCGTTTTCACTTAAATAAATCCCCGGCAGCGGCGCCAAAAACTTGTTGCGTGCTCAATGTGTTAAAATAAATAAGCAATAAGGTAGAGAGAGCACTCAGAACATGCAAGCATACATGGTCTTATAGCAAGTAGTAAGTATATTTCATTCGTTTTCCCACAGAGATTTATTATAAGCTATTCATGAAGTGTAAAGTTAAGAAAGAAGGGGTGGATTTGATGGGGTAGAATTGGTTTTTAATTATCTATTTCCTACTGAATACGAAGAGGGTAGCAACATAAACAAGTGCAAGTCAAAGCTAAACTCAAATGAGAAGAGACGAGATTAATAAATGAAGACAAAAACAGCTAGACAGAATTGTAACTTAGCAGAATTGCGGAAACAGCAATTTTACCGCAATTGTAGTGACAGCGAAAGTGTGTAAAATGATGAGTTAAGGGCTACTAACGACTATCCTATAGGCTTTTTCTCACGATTCTCAAGCATTGGATCAACTCTCTAAGCATCAAACTATCTCATTCCCATGTATCTTCCGATTTCATGCATCAGATTCTTTAGTTTACTCATGTCCAAGTAAGGTCTTAAGCATCTTGTTAAGGCAGAAAAATATGGTTTGTACTAGGGAAACGCCTATTCCTAGGTCGTTTCCTGGTTACCTTGAAAGGCTAGCATGATAGTATGACTCTGAACTCTTACTCCTTCCAGAGGTTAGGAGTTCTTTGGACAAAATGGATGGCCAATCGAAATTGCTCGTGGGATGAAGCTTACATACAATCAATGCTTAGAGAGCTATCCTACATGCTTGGTTCACGTTTTTTAGCCTATAGTGTTGTCATTAGCATGCCCCTATGTGACTTAGTTACTCATGGATATAAGGTAAACAGAAATAAGAGATGAAACAGACATGCTTAGGAGGAATTTAAAGACAAAACAGTAAGGCAAAGCAGTAGATTGCAAAGGCAAGAAACTGTGAAATGAAGAATTGAGATTTGATTACTTGATTGTTTGACTCAACAAATGAAAGCTTTAAAGTAAATAACAGCAAGACAGAACACAACGAAATAGTCTAATCTAGCTACTAGAAAAGAAACAGCAACAAGACAAAGCTGGAAAATGGAAATGAACAGCAGAAAGCAGTAAAACAAGCTTGAATGTCTCGTCGCAACCGCCTCGAATGAAGGATGAGAAAGGTCAGCCTTGCTTGGATGAATCCAATCGGGAGAGAAGAAGAATCTCCTCTCCTTCCTATCAGATTATCGATTCCAACAGCTGAGCTTCGCAAACCAGCAGACGGCAAAGGAAAACAGGAGAAAAGATGGACTGCGAGAAGACTTCTACGCTTTCGGATGATGTTTGAACCCTCGACTTTGACCCCTATTTATAGTAATCTGCAGGTGCATTTGGGCCAAGGAGAACCATCAATCTTCAACGTCGTACTTCAGAATGGATGGAGGAGAAAGAACGAATCCCTGAAATAACGGAAATTAACAGAAAAAGATCAGTCAACTTACGGTTTTCACTTGAAACATTGCGGTGTCCGCAATGTTTTCGCAATGCTGTCTCAATGCAGTTTTTTCATTCTTTTCCTTCGGTTTTCAACCCTTTCCTTTCCTATTGTACATAAGTCCTAATTTAGCTACCTTCTTCTAATTCTCATATTTAAGCATAGGTTTAGGCTAAATGCTATCAAAAACACCTAAGAGTGAACATCTTTCTAAGCTAATTAAGTCCTAAAAAGGTCACTTTTGGAGACGTAACAGGTGGCCAACAGAATGCTAACCAAACTCCTAACCAGCCAAGACCGAGTGGAACACCTGGTTTCACTCCCCAACATAACCAATCAATGTACCAAAAACCATACAACCAACCTGTAGGATCCTCTGTACATAGCCAAGAATGATGCCACTCTACAGAGTCAGCAAGCTACTCTTAGGAGCCTAGGGAACCAAATAGGGCAACTAGCCAATGAACTCAAAAGTAGGCCCCAAGGTAGACTTCCTGCTGACACTGAAGTGCCAAGGAGAGATGGTAAAGAGCAAGTTCAAGCAATTGAACTCAGAAGTGGGAGACCATTGATAGCTCCAAATTAGAGCTATTATTTACTCCCTAATTCTAGCTAAAACCATGCTCGATATTGATTAAAATGCTTTCTTATAGGTGATTTCATGGTGAAGAGCTCGGGAAGTCCATTGATGATTTTCGGGGCTAAAAAGGTCATTTAGCATGTTTCGGGATGTGTTCGGGTCAAAACGATAGGCCAAACGGAGCTCGGGAGCCAAAACGACCCAAAAGTGGGCTAAGAGCCGAGAGGGCAGCGCCCAAGCGCCGGCGCCCAGCGCCCAGGCGCCCAACGCGCGCGCACCCGCGCGCGCCGCACGCACCGCACGCCCGCGCCCAGACGGCCAGACGCGCGCGCGCCCGCGCGCGCCGCCTCGCCCTCGCCCGCTCCGCCTCGCCTCGCGCCCGCGCGCCCACGCCCGCTCCGCCTCGCCTCGCGCCCGCGCGCCCTCGCCCGTGTCCGCCTCGCCCATGTCCGCGCGCGACAGCGTCGAGACGCTGGCCGAGCGTCTCGACGCTCCGAAGTCTGAAGCGTGATTTTGAAGATCCACCCGAGAGCAAGCGTCGAGCGCAAGCGTCTCGACGCTCGCTCGACGCCGCGCAGCGTCTCGACGCTGCGCGAGCGTCTCGACGCTACCCCGCGCGCGCGCCTGCCAACTTAGGGCGCAGCGTCGAGACGCTGCCCTAGCGTCTCGACGCTCCGCCGGCTTTAAAAGCCTTCTTCTCCGATTTTAGCCGCAGTTTTTGTTCCATTTTTGGTTTCTCCACCATTGTTAGGCTCGGGTGGGAGCTCTAA
Source organism: Herpetospermum pedunculosum (assembly GCA_028017165.1). Lineage (NCBI taxonomy): Eukaryota > Viridiplantae > Streptophyta > Magnoliopsida > Cucurbitales > Cucurbitaceae > Herpetospermum > Herpetospermum pedunculosum. The sequence goes on along the minus strand of CM051527.1, from coordinate 18,639,647 downwards.
ACTTGTATTTCTTCCATTACTTCATCAATAAAGCTCCAACATTAGCGTTTTTGCTTGATTTGCACAACGGTGAGCTAAGGTAAGTGCTCTAATTTGAGGTTAGGGGTGAATTTTGATGCGTTTCATGAGGGTTCGTTCTTAATTCCGTGACTTAGCATGACTGATTGGGCGAATTTATTTCTTCTAAGCATATCACATGAACGTGTAAGAATGATTTAGGCCTAGACACCCTTGATTTCAAGCATGTTTGATTGTTAAAGATTATGATGCCGTGCCTCTCTTAATCGCCAAGTAACACGGATAAGTTGAGTCATAGGTAATGTGGGTTTCCAGTTGATCTTTGGCGGCAATTTATCTTGAACGAAATAGGCAAATCGGAATATTAGCTCAGGCGTCCTAGTTAAACATCCGTCGTAATGGTCCCGTTACTGTCGATGAGTCAATATGGGTGGCGTTTGCTCCCTATTAATCCATTGCCACGTTTAATTAGAATCGTACATTCGTCTCTGTTCTTTACTTAATTTAGGATTGATCCCCTTAGATTAATAAAAGAACAGTCCGCTTTGCACTCCACGTTTCTAATTAATTATTTGGGTTACTTGTATTAGTAGTTTCGTGCAAGTAAATTACGTGTTCAATTATTCTCTTGCTAAGTATGTTTGAATCCCAATGAATTGAGTCGCATCAAAGTAAACCCCGACCCTTAAAATTAGGAGCACGTGTTCCGTTTAATTTTCCGCGCTTTACTTTTCGCATTTATTTTCCCGTTAGTTAATATTTCGTCAAACCCCCCATTTTAATTGCTTTCGAGTCTTAGTTGTAAAAACAAATAGAAATTAATTAGGAGGAAGTAATTTTGGTTCCCTGTGGTTCGACACCCGACTACCACTAGCTGCAAAGCTCTGTTGTAGCGGAGTTATAAATGTATTTTGGCAAGCCTCGACAGCTTGAATTTAGAGTACCCCAAAAGTACTTCTACCAAAATTGGCGCCGTTGCCGGGGAACCATTTAGTTTCTCTTAGTTAAATTTTATTTGTTAGAAAACCACAAAAATATTTTTCTTTTCTTGTGTCTTCTTGTTTTAGCATGGCAGATCTTCTACAGCAATTTTGGGGGCGAGCTACGAAGATGAGCGCCGAAGACCTTCTCCGACTTTCTGGGGAGGAGGTCGTTATCAAGATGTACCCCGATTTTGATGGAATTGAGGAATTTCTGACATGGGGAGACGAGAACAGTGAGACCGAGGAGGATGAGCTTGACCTCAAGGAGCATCCCGAAGAGATCAGTGATGCGAACGAGCTGAGGAGTGGAGCTAAGACTTCTCCAAAGTTGGTTACTCTAGAAGAATTTCTAGCAGAATATCTTTCAGATGAAGAGGAACCTGGAGAGTTTTACGAGTCGAAGAGCTTGCTTCTCTTAGCAGGTTTCGTTGGTTCAAGGAAGAAGGGGCCGAAGAAATACGAAAATTTTTACGTACCCTGACAGAGAGGAAGACACGTCGAGCATAACGACGTTAAAAATTTGCGCTTCTTGGGAGGCAACCCATGAGTATTTTTAATTCATGTTTTTACTTTTAGTTTTTATTTTCCTAGCTTAGTTTTTTCTTGCTTTCTTTTGTAGGAGTTTTGTGGCTTAAGGATCGGATAAGTAGGCGAACAGTGCACTGCTCCAACCATCAACCTCGCAAAATTCAGGGGAGGTTTTCTGTTCCCTTTTATTTTGTGTATTTTAACTGCTTAGTCTGAAATGTTGATACATAGAGGACTATGTATAATTTTAGGTTGGGGGTGGAGTTGTAAGTTGGATGGATTCCATGTGCAGTTTGTTGAGCAGTGCTAATTTAAAATTTGAAGTGCTTGGGACTCTGTTTATATGCTTTCTAATTATGATGATCTAGGAAGTGTCTTTTTGGAATCTGAGCATTTGCATAATCTAGTTTTTGCATGATGTAGCTTTGCATTTATTAGGTTCATGTCAAAAATTTTAAAATTTTTCCTGTTGCTCCCTTGCACCCATCGAGCACTTAGCGACCTTATCTTAGACTCCGTAGGCTTAGTTGATTACATGTAGCATTAATTCTTGTTGTCACCCCGAAAGGCACCCCTAGGTAGCTTGTTGCATGAGAGTTAGTGGTCGATTAATCGAGTAGCTTGCGCTAAGCCTAAATAAAAAAAATAGAAAAGCATGTTAGCAAGAAAATTCTCCCGAGGCGTTCCTCCTTTTTAAAAGTGCGCACTTAAAAAGTGAACGTTAGTCCTTAAAAATGTGAAGCTGAAGCTTAAGTTTGACATGTTAGGCAACTCGGGATGGGAAAGAAAAAGAAAATAAAAGTTGGGTTCAAAGAACCTTAACAAAGAGTACAAAGTACTCAAAGAAAAGAGAAAGGAATTAGAAAATTTTAGGTCTCTTAATTTATTACTCTCTCTCGTGTAAGTCAAGTTTAGACTGTTCTTAATCGCTAGAAGTAGGGGGAAAACGGGATGATATGTTGCATGTGGTTTTTCCAGGCTTTCGATGGTTTAGGATAGGTTGGCTAGCACACACACACGTTAGGGAGCAATAGTTAATTTTTGATGTGATCTTGATTAAATGCATGCACCGATTGCTTTCATGATTATGTTCTGTTTAGATTTGTAAAAAGCATCGAGGTTTGAATTAGAAGCATGTATGTATGGTCCCTTAGAGTCAAATTCTTTATTAGCCTTGCTCGAGGACTAGCAAGATTTAGGTTGGGGGTATTTTGATAGCTCCAAATTAGAGCTATTATTTACTCCCTAATTCTAGCTAAAACCATGCTCGATATTGATTAAAATGCTTTCTTATAGGTGATTTCATGGTGAAGAGCTCGGGAAGTCCATTGATGATTTTCGGGGCTAAAAAGGTCATTTAGCATGTTTCGGGATGTGTTCGGGTCAAAACGATAGGCCAAACGGAGCTCGGGAGCCAAAACGACCCAAAAGTGGGCTAAGAGCCGAGAGGGCAGCGCCCAAGCGCCGGCGCCCAGCGCCCAGGCGCCCAACGCGCGCGCACCCGCGCGCGCCGCACGCACCGCACGCCCGCGCCCAGACGGCCAGACGCGCGCGCGCCCGCGCGCGCCGCCTCGCCCTCGCCCGCTCCGCCTCGCCTCGCGCCCGCGCGCCGCCTCGCCCTCGCCCGCTCCGCCTCGCCTCGCGCCCGCGCGCCCACGCCTGCTCCGCCTCGCCTCGCGCCCGCGCGCCCTCGCCCGTGTCCGCCTCGCCCATGTCCGCGCGCGACAGCGTCGAGACGCTGGCCGAGCGTCTCGACGCTCCGAAGTCTGAAGCGTGATTTTGAAGATCCACCCGAGAGCAAGCGACGAGCGCAAGCGTCTCCACGCTCGCTCGACGCCGCGCAGCGTCTCGACGCTACCCCGCGCGCGCGCCTGCCAACTTAGGGCGCAGCGTCGAGACGCTGCCCTAGCGTCTCGACGCTCCGCCGGCTTTAAAAGCCTTCTTCTCCGATTTTAGCCGCAGTTTTTGTTCCATTTTTGGTTTCTCCACCATTGTTAGGCTCGGGTGGGAGCTCTAAACTTGTATTTCTTCCATTACTTCATCAATAAAGCTCCAACATTAGCGTTTTTGCTTGATTTGCACAACGGTGAGCTAAGGTAAGTGCTCTAATTTGAGGTTAGGGGTGAATTTTGATGCGTTTCATGAGGGTTCGTTCTTAATTCCGTGACTTAGCATGACTGATTGGGCGAATTTATTTCTTCTAAGCATATCACATGAACGTGTAAGAATGATTTAGGCCTAGACACCCTTGATTTCAAGCATGTTTGATTGTTAAAGATTATGATGCCGTGCCTCTCTTAATCGCCAAGTAACACGGATAAGTTGAGTCATAGGTAATGTGGGTTTCCAGTTGATCTTTGGCGGCAATTTATCTTGAACGAAATAGGCAAATCGGAATATTAGCTCAGGCGTCCTAGTTAAACATCCGTCGTAATGGTCCCGTTACTGTCGATGAGTCAATATGGGTGGCGTTTGCTCCCTATTAATCCATTGCCACGTTTAATTAGAATCGTACATTCGTCTCTGTTCTTTACTTAATTTAGGATTGATCCCCTTAGATTAATAAAAGAACAGTCCGCTTTGCACTCCACGTTTCTAATTAATTATTTGGGTTACTTGTATTAGTAGTTTCGTGCAAGTAAATTACGTGTTCAATTATGCTCTTGCTAAGTATGTTTGAATCCCAATGAATTGAGTCGCATCAAAGTAAACCCCGACCCTTAAAATTAGGAGCACGTGTTCCGTTTAATTTTCCGCGCTTTACTTTTCGCATTTATTTTCCCGTTAGTTAATATTTCGTCAAACCCCCCATTTTAATTGCTTTCGAGTCTTAGTTGTAAAAACAAATAGAAATTAATTAGGAGGAAGTAATTTTGGTTCCCTGTGGTTCGACACCCGACTACCACTAGCTGCAAAGCTCTGTTGTAGCGGAGTTATAAATGTATTTTGGCAAGCCTCGACAGCTTGAATTTAGAGTACCCCAAAAGTACTTCTACCAACCATTGGTGAGCAACACAAAAGAAACACAAAAGAGAGTAGAGAACACTAAGTCTAGTGCTCCACTGGAGTCTCTGCCAAACCAAGGTCAACCATCACCAAGCACATCAGGACCAAGGCTGGAGCCAATCATAGAAGAGATAGAAGAGATTCCAAGGCCTCCACCTATCCTGAGGCGACCTGAAGTGCCTGCATATGTGCCACCACCTCCATTTCCTCGAAGGCTAAAGAAAAAACAAGAACCGGAAGTGCACTTTAACAAATTTTTAGAAATTCTTAAGCAAGTACATGTTAATATTCCTTTTGTAGAAGTTTTACAGTCTATGCCCTCTTATGTAAAGTTTTTGAAGGATATTATCACTAACAAGAGAATAATTGGTGAGTTTGAAACAGTAAATCTCACTGAGGAGTGCAGTGCCATACTCCAAAACAAGCTACCCAAGAAGGAGAAGGATCCTGGTTCCTTCACCTTACCAGTAGAGCTAGGAGGCAAGCACGTGGGCAGAGCTCTTTGGGACCTGGGAGCCAGCATAAACCTCATGCCCCTATCACTATTCCGCCAGCTAGGAATAGGAGAAGCACGTCCAACCACTGTCACTTTACAACTTGCAGACAGATCCATAGCCTACCCTGAGGGTAAGATTGAGGATATTCTTGTAAAGGTTGACAAGTTTATTTTCCTTGCAGATTTCATTATCCTGGATTATGAAGCAGACAAGGAGGTCCCCATCCTATTAGGCAGACCTTTTCTAGCCACAGGTAGGGCCCTGATAGATGTCCAAAAAGGTGAGCTCACGATGAGGGTTCATGATGAAGAGGTGAAATTTAGTGTATATAAAGCCTTAAGGTACCCCTCTGACTCTGAATCTTGTGCTAGCATGGACATTGTAGATTCATTAATGGAAGAACAGCTGGAGCATGTATTATTAACTAAGCATGCTAATGAATATGTACAATTAGATTTAACTGATTTGAATGTATCTGAGATAATGGATATACCTGTAGATAAAACACAGCATGTATGTATAAATAAAGACCTGACTAACAGATCCATGAATCCTTTAAAACCATCCATTGAGCATCCACCTGTCTTAGAATTGAAACCTCTACCCACTCACCTCAAGTATGCATATCTAGGAAGTAATGATACTTTGCCTGTGATTATTTTTTCTAAATTAAGTGAAAAGCATGAGGTTGAACTGATTTTATTACTTAAGCAACATAGGAAGGCTATTGCATGGACTATTGCTGATATTAAAGGCATTAGCCCTTCCTATTGCATGCATAAGATTATATTAGAGAAAGAGCATACACCCCGAGTAGATCACCAACGTAGGCTGAATCCCTCTATGAAAGAGGTAGTTAAAAAGGAAATAATAAAATGGTTAGATGCTGGTGTGATCTTCCCTATAGATAGTAGTCAGTGGGTGAGCCCTATACAATGTGTACCTAAGAAGGGGGGGATGACTGTGGTAGTCAATGAGAACAATGAACTGATTCCAACTAGGACTATCACAGGATGGAGAGTTTGCATGGATTATAGGAAACTAAACAAGGAAACCAAAAAAGACCACTTCCCTCTACCATTCATTGACCAAATGTTAGACAGGATAGCTGGTAGAGCCTACTACTGCTTCTTAGACGGTTATTCAGGATATAACCAGATCACTATAGACCCTAAGGACCAGGAAAAGACTACCTTCACTTGCCCTTTTGGAACTTTTGCCTTTCGCAGAATGCCTTTTGGCTTATGCAATGCACCGGCAACATTCCAAAGGTGCATGTTGGCAATCTTCTCTGATTTGGATGAGTCCATGATAGAGATATTCATGGATGATTTCTCAGTCTTTGGGGATTCATTTACAAACTGTCTAGAAAACTTAGGACAAGTCCTGACTAGGTGTGAGGAGACCAACCTAGTCCTAAATTGGGAAAAGTGCCATTTCATGGTGGATGAAGGGATTGTCTTAGGTCATAGAGTGTCTAGAGCAGGTGTGGAGGTCGACAGGGCAAAAATTGAAATAATAGGGAAATTGGTAGAACCTCAAAATGTCAAAGCCATTAGAAGTTTCTTAGGGCATGCTGGTTTCTATAGAAGGTTCATTAAGGACTTTTCTAAGATCTCCAAGCCTTTATGTGAGCTTCTAGAGCTAAACAAACCATTCATTTTCTCTAAAGAATGTTTCCTAGCTTGGAAAACCCTTAAGGAAGCACTAGTCACAGCGCCTATTATAGTAGGGCCTAATTGGGATCTTCCCTTTGATATGTTATGTGATGCCAGTGACTATGTTGTAGGGGTTATGTTAGGCCAAAAGATTGACAAGTTAACACACCCTGTATATTATGCTAGTAAGACACTTAATGAGGCACAATGTAATTACACAACTACTGAGAAGGAGATGCTAGCTGTAGTGTTTGCTTGTGAGAAGTTTAGGAATTACATTGTAGGCACTAGGACAATTGTGTACACTGACCATTCTGCTTTAAAGTACCTTATGAGGAAGGCTGATGCTAAGCCTAGGTTGATTAGATGGGTTTTGCTGCTGCAAGAGTTTGATCTGGACATTAGAGATAAGAAAGGATGTGAAAATGTGGTTGCGGATCATCATTCTCGATTGCAGCATAATTGCGAAAAAATTGCGGAAACCGCAATTTCTGATGCCTTCATTGATGAACATGTCTTTGTATTGACTCATCGTGATAACGATGAGGAACCTTGGTTTGCTGACATTGCTAACTTCCTTGCATCGCAGGTACTACCAACTTTCAAGGGAGGACAAGAGAAGAAGAAGTTCCTTCATGAAGCTAGGAAATTCATATGGGATGATCCCACACTTTACAAGACATGTGCTGATGGTCTGCTCAGGAAGTGTGTGTCAGCTGCTGAGGCGAAGTCTGTGCTGCAGCACTGCCATACAGCACCCTATGGTGGACATTTTGGTGGCCAAAGGACAGCTGCAAAGGTGTTCCAGAGTGGCTACTATTGGCCAACAATCTTCAAGGATGCCCACAACTATGCACACAGCTGTGATGACTGCCAGAGAACAGGTAACCTTAGTCGAAAGGATGAGATGCCTCTCACTTACATCCTAGAGTTGGAGCTCTTTGATGTGTGGGGCATTGACTTCATGGGACCATTTCCCCCATCATCAGGTAACCTTTACATCCTTGTACCAGTAGACTATGTATCTAAGTGGGTAGAGGCCATAGCATGTCCAAATAATGATGCCAAAACAGTCATAAGATTCTTGCATAGACATATTTTTACTAGGTTTGGAACACCTCGTGCAATAATTAGTGATGAAGGGACACATTTCATTAATAGAGCTATGGAGAAAGTGTTGGCTAAATATAATGTTAGACATAGAGTAGCCACCCCTTATCACCCACATTCGAATGGACAAGCTGAAATTTCAAATAGGGAGATTAAGAACATACTAGAAAAAGTGGTCAAACTCAATAGAAAAGATTGGTCGTTTAAACTCGAGGATGCACTTTGGGCGTATAGAACTGCATATAAGACACCCCTAGGTATGTCTCCTTATAGACTTGTGTATGGCAAAGCATGCCACTTACTATTCGAATTAGAAATTAAAGCATTTTGGGCACTAAAAGAGTTGAATTATTGCGTGACCGATGCAGGAACATTGCGGTCTTTGCAATTACATGAGCTTGATGAGCTTAGACATATGTCCTATGAAAATGCCAAAATGTATAAGGAAAAGACCAAGATTTGGCACGACAGTAGACTTAGGATTAAGGACTTCAAGAAAGGCCTGCTTGTCTTATTATTTAATTCACGATTGAAATTATTTCCAGGCAAACTTAAGTCTAGATGGTCAGGTCCATTTATAATAACTAATGTGTTTGTTCATGGTGCAATCGAGATTAAGAACCTGCAGCAAGGGCAACCATTCATGGTTAATGGTGCAAGATTGAAGCACTACTATGAGGAAGGAGATGTGAAGACTCTCTCGGCCTTCCTCTTGACTGAAACGTGAAATTAAGAACGAGAGAGGACGAGTGATTACTGTGTTTGTCCATGCGAGGCTAATGCCTTGGTTTATTTTTGCTATTTTTCCGGTTATCGTTTGTGTATGTTTTTGTGTGATTTTAATTACGAATTTGATGTTGATTTTATTTCTTTTTGTAGGGAATCAATAGAGGGAATCAAGAAGATTAAATCCAGCTAGAAAAATCGAGGAGATATTGGGCCAAATCAAAGATTCGGTTGAGAAAAGATTGGCATTTAAACTCAGAAAATCTCCAACGGTCACTAGAATTGCGCTGGATTTGCAGAATCCGCAACAAATATAGTCGTTGGGATTTTCATCATTACTTATATCCGTTAGACGCGCGTTGATCCGTACGATTTCCCAATTATGTGAACTCCAAGAAAACTCTCTCCCTTTTCATCTGCAATTCTTCTCTCCAGATTCCCACGATTCAACGATGGTGCTAACGAGAGCTGAACAGTCTGCGTCCAAGAAGATAGCCGACGACGCTGAAATTGCTGCGAGGGAAGCACTTCTTGCCCTTGTAGATGCTGAGGCTGCGCGCACTGAACGACTCCCCAAACTGCCTGTCCGCAAGAAGAAGTGGAAGGTAGTTACGGAGATACCTGCTGGACCCTCTGAACCAGCAGGCACACCCAAGAAACGCAAGTGGAGTATGGCGGTGGCCGAAGAAGCAAGCAAGGAAAAGACTCCCTCTGTGGAGAGTCAAGAAAGTGATCATCGGTCACATGAGTCACCAAAGCAGAGCTCTTCGCCATCTCCACCAGCGCGAAGCCCTGAGCTTCCTTCGTCGCCGCAGAGTTCTGAACACACCCCACCAGCAGAGAGCCCTGAAGCATTACCCACTTCCCCACAACCTGACCCTGAATTCCCATATGGTGAGTATCAAGAATCGACGCTGGGCAGTGGGGAAGCTGAGGAAGAAGAGGTCTTCTCTCCTTTGAGGGAAGCCAGCCCTGAGAGCCCTGCGCAGAGGGATGATTCGATGGACGAAACACTGGGGGATTGCCTCCAGCAGATGACAACCAAGGCACGGTTGAAGAAGAAGGCAGCCAAGGTTGTCAAGGCCAAACGGCCAAAAACAAAAAAGAAGTCCAAGAAAAAGAAGATCAGGGATGCGCCTTCATCAAAGAAGGAGAGTGATGAGCCATCTCTGAAGAAGCTCAAGATTGAGGCTGCTGAGTCAGCCAAACCGAAAGACAAAGGGAAAGCCAAGCTTTACCCTGAAGATGAGCCTCAATCAGTGAGGTACGTGTCCTCTGATGCTGAGTCCAGAGGCACTGAGCTGAGGAAAAGGGAACTGCTGCACGAGAAGGGATTCCTAGACGCCCTCACAGACCTGCCGCAATTCTTGCGCGCAGGGATCACGAATCACGGCTGGGAAGAGCTGTGCAGACCACCCAATCTAGCCTACTCCAGCATGGTGTATGACTTTTACGCCAACTTGATGAATCCAGAGGATGGCTTGTCTGTGGTAAGAGGAGTCGAGGTGGACTTCTCAGCGAAGGCGATCAACGAAGCCTATGGCCTCAAGGGCCAAAACACACTGACTATGCAAGGATAGTTGATGAGCCAATGTTGCGTGCTCAGTGTGTAAAGATAAATATGCAAAAGGGTAGAGAGAGCACTTAGAACATGCAAGCATACATGGTCTCACAGCAAGTAGTAAGTATATTTCATTCGTTTTTTCCACAGAGACTCATTTTTAGCTATTCGCGAAGTGTGATTGTTAAGAAAGATGGGATGAATTTGATGGGGTAAAATTGGTTTTTAATTATCTACTTTTTGCTGAATGTATAAAGGGATATAACATAAACAAATGCAAGTTGAAACTAGACCTAAAGGACAAGAGATGGAATTAATAAACGAGGAAGAAAACAGCTAAACAGAATGAAAATCTGGCAGAATTGCGAGGACCGCAATGTTACCGCAATTAAATAACAGCGAAACTGAGTAAAAGGGTGAATTAAGGGCTACTAATGACTATCCTATAGGCATTGTATTACGATTCTCAAGCATTGGATCAACTCTCTATACATCAAACTCACTCTATCTCAAGTATCGTCCGATTCCATGCATTAGAGTCTTAAGTTTACTCGACTTCAAAGTAAGGTCTTAAGCATCTTGTTAAAACAGGAGTGTTTAGTTTGTACTAGGGAAACGCCTATTCCTAGGCCGTTTCCTGATTACCATGAAAGGCTAGCATGATTATATGACTCTGAACTCTTACTCCTTCCAGAGGTTAGGAGTTCTTTGGACAAAATGGATGGCCAATCGAAATTGCCCGTGGGAATGAAGCTTACATACAATCAATGATACGAGAGCTTTCCTACATACTTGATGCACGTTTTTTAGCCTATAGTTCTGTCATTAGCATGCCCCTAAGTGAGTTAGCTTCTCATGGATGCAAGGTGAACAGAAATGGCAGAAAAGATAGACATGCTTAGAAAGGAAATGTGCTTTAAACAGTAGGATAAAACGTAGCAGCAGAAGGTGGAAACTGTGAAGTGCAGAATTTTACTTTGATTACTTTGAATGTTTGAATGACAAAGGAAAGCTTTAAAAGAAATGATTCAAAGACAGACAACAACGAAATGCAGTAATTAAAGCACTAGGCTAAGAACAACAATGATCAAACTGGAAATAGGAAGAAGAACGACAGAAAAGCAGTAAAGGTGCTTGAAAAGCTTCGTTGCAGTCGCCTCGAATGAAGGGGATGAAAGGTCAGCCTTGCTTGGATGAATCCAATCGAGAGAGAAGAAGAATCTTCTCTCCTTCCTATCAGATTATCGATTCCAACAGCTGAGACTCTCACTCCAACAGACGGCAAGGAAAACAGAGAGAAATGATGGACTGCGAGAAGACTCCTGCGCTTCGGATGATGATCAAACCTCCGACTTTGGCCCCCTTTTATAGTAGTTTGCAGGTGCGTTTGGGCCAAGGAGAACCATCAATCTTCAACGTCGTATATCAGAATGGATGGAGGAGAAAGAATGAATCCCTGAAATTACGGAAATTAACAAAAAAAGATCAGTCAACTTACGGTTTTCACTTGAATAATTGCGGCCTCAGCAATGTTTTCGACCTATTGTACATAAGTCCTATATTAGCTACCTTCTTCTAATTCTCATATTAAAGCATAGGTTTAGGCTAAATGCTAACAAAAACACCTAAAAGTGTACATCTTCCTAAGCTAAATGGGTCCTAAATAAGTCACTTTCAGAGACTTAACAGACCCCCAAACTTAAGGCTTTGCTTGTCCTCAAGCATACTAAGGACTTACTTTAGGCTGCTGTTTCTTCTTCTTTAACTACTCACCGACTCCCCTATATCCCTCTCTCTAGCAGTGCTGTCCTGTGACACACTTCTAAGTTTAGAACTAACCTCTTTATCAAGCTCCTTCTGACTTCACCTGCCTACTATACCTGCTGTTTTCATTAACCCCCTACTACTGATCTAGCTACTTTTATGACATCATGCCACTATCCCTAAGGTTTCAAATTCTACCAAGCTTTACTCCAGACTCAGTACATGCTTCTAGCTTTATTTTTAATGTGTCTAGGATTCCTTAGAGTCATGCCAGTCTTAGTATTAACAGTGACAGTAGTACTTTTAGAGAACAACCTAAACCCTGACATCACTACATTGGATAAACACTCATCTCCCTAAACAACCCTACAAGTTACAACTTTGTGCTTAGCTAATTGAGGATCAGAGTTCTTTTTAAATAGGACATCTAAGCCACAAAGTTATAACTCCTAGGTATACATTCTTCTTCCCTATTTTTTCTTTTTCTTACTTAGGTGGAGCCTCTCCTTTGGTTGCCTTTTGATGCAACGCCACTTGTGGGTTACACACTTGGCACTGATTACTCAGCAACCTAAGAGAAACTCCCCCCCTTTTTTCATTTTTTTTTTTTTTAGCTCATCATTTTTTTTTTAAAGGAGAAGAAGAATGCTTATGTTTCTAAGGGAGAGAGGAATGTTCCTAGGCCTAGGGTGGCCTCCCCCAAACTTCAACTACTCATTGTCCCCAATGAGTGTCGGAGGTGGCACACCCCCAAACTTGTCCTAGAAGCATCTAGTCTAAAGTAAAACAAAGAGAATCTAAAAATCCTAGGCATAGGCAAAACATTCTAAAAGCAATTATTCCAGCAGCAGAAAATTTGACAAAACAGACAGTTTAAGGACTGATGGTTTATGCATGCTGAGCACTATTCAGAGGCTAATTTAAACTATCAAAGGGTGTCCTATGACACTCATCCAGCATGCTTGAAGATCAGCTATATAAGGTAGTCATGCTAGCAGCAAAAAAAATAGAATATAACAGATCACAGCCTAACTAAACAGACAGTCCAAAACATGCAATCAGTCACAAAAATTGCGGGAACCGCAATTATTTCGCAATTCAATCCGGGCAGATTTAACATTGATTCAGGCCCCTAGCATGCTTTTTCCTGTTACTCACGCATCCTAAAAATAAAGCTAAACTATCCTACCTATTCAGCTAACATCAGACTAGACTAAGCAAAAGAAAAAACATAAAACTAAACATTAAAAACAGATCAAAAGTTGAACACAAAACAGCATACTGCACATGATCCTATCAGAAAGCAGAAAAATTGTTTTTTTTTTCTAAGGGAACAGCAATACTCCCTTTAGTGCACTTCAAACCAGCACTCAATTCTCGTCATCCTCATCTGGTTGCCTTGGTCGTGGGGGCACCCATGGAGTTAGGAGAGTGGTAGGGAAGTCCGGGAAGATGCACCCCAGCTGGTCTGCAACTTCCTTATCCCTTGCCTGCGCATAGTTGGCCCATTGAGCCATTCTCCTCTGCATGTCCATCAAGCAGGCCATGGATAGGGACTGTTCAGCAGCCAGCCTATCCAATTCAAACTCCATATTCCCCTTTCTTCTCAGCCTCAGGTTAGCAGGCAGCTCCAACTGGCCTGTGTAAGGCAGCTGCTGCTCCAAGCGCTCGGTGGGGACTCCTGCAAGCAAACATAGCTTGGTTATGGTATTAGGGGAAAACAAGGGTCCTTTACCTTTCTTTGCGCACTCAGCAATGGCAGCTGACATGATCTCCCCCACATTGACCGTGAGACCGCGCATGATGGCATAGACCAGCAGTGATCTACTCTGGTTGATTGTCGTCTCGTGGGTCACAGGGGACAGCTTTCTCCTCACAAAGGCAAACCAAACAGCTGCCTTTGCTGTCAGATTGGCACTCATTAAGGTGTGCCTCCCATTGCGTGAAACAGTCCACGCTACTTCAGGCTGGCCAATTGTGCGAATGGCCTCTTCCAGCACTGCCTCAGTCGGCTCATCAACTATCCGTGCATAATCTGTATGAGGTTGGCCCTTGAGACCAAATGCTTCATTGATGGCCTTGGCGGAGAAATCTACTTCTACCCCTCTGACCACAGACAGGCCATCCTCAGGGCTGAGCACATTAGCGTAGAAATCATACACCATGCTCGTGTATGCTGGATTAGGCGGTCTGCAGAATTCCTCCCAGCCGTGGTTGATCACCCCTGCGCGCAAGAACTGCGGCAGGTCAGCAAGTCGGTCGAGGAAGCCTTTCTCGTGCAACAGGTCCCTCTTCCTCAGCTCAGCACCCCTGGATTCAGCATCAGATGAGACATACCTCACTGACGGAGGTTCGTCTTCAGGGTAGAGTTTAGCCTTCCCCTTATCTGCTGGTTTGGATGATTCAGCAGCCTCCACCTTGAGGCGTTTGAGCGAAGGCTCAGTACTCTCTTTGTCCGTCGACGGCACCTTCTTGGCCTTCTTTTTCTTCAACTTCTTGGCCTTGTTAATTCTGGCCTTCTTCTTCTTCTTGAGCCTGGCCTTGATGTTGAGTTGCGGGAGGCATGCCCCCAACGTCTCCTCCATAGAATCGTCCTGCTGTGCAGGCTCGGCAGGGCTATCTTCCCTCATAGGAGAGAAGACTTCGTCTTCCCCAGCATCTCCACTGCCCGGCGTGGACTCTTGATAATCCCCATATGGGAATTCAGGATCAGGCTGTGGAGAATTGTGCGATGGCGTGGGATTGTGCTCTGCTGATGGTGTCTGCGCAGAACTCAGTGGCGAAGATGGTGGTTCAGGACTCTGCGCTGCTGCAGGTGTCGGGTCAGAACTCTGAGGTGCTGGAGACAACTCAAAGCTCTGTGCAGGCGGTGACGATTCTGCGCTTGGCACTGGTTCAGATGGTGAGGGGTTGTGCGCAGGTGATGCAGACGGCGACGAACCTTCTTTGGCTGACTCGTGGGATGCACGATCAGTTTCTTGACTCTCCACAGAGGGAGTCTTTGCTGTGCTTGGTTCGGCGGCCGTCTTGACACTCCACCGGCGTTTCTTGGGCGTGCCCACTGGCTCAGATGGTCCAGCAGGGATCTCAGTGACCACCCTCCACTTCTTCCTACGAATAGGAAGCTTGGGAAGAGGACCGGTGCGAACGGCACCATCGTCTGCAAGGGAGAGAAGCGCTTCACTCGCAGCCGCTTCAGCTGCGTCATCAGCCTTCTTCTTGGCTGCAGATCTCTCCGCTCGTGTGAACACCATTGCTGAGTCTTGAAGATCTTGAGAGAAGAATCAAAGATGGAGAGAATCGCTGAATTCTTGGAGAGCAAAGAGAGAGATAATCGTATCGATCGAGCGCCTTCCAACGGATATAAAGGCAACGGAAAAATCCCAACGGCTCTTTTTTGCGGATCCAGCAATTCCAGCGCAATTCTAGGGATATTATTTCATCAAAATCTCCAACTTTGCTCGTCCGTATCTTTTATTTGGCTCAACCGTTTCTCGAGTTTTAAAGCTGGATTTACTCTCCTTGATCCCCTCTTTCGAATCCTTGCAAAAATAAATAAAACAAACATTAAATACGCAATTAAAGTCACACCACAAAACATACAAACGATAATCGGAAAAACAGAAAAAAAAAATAACTAAGGCATTGGCCTTGACTAAACGAGCACAGTAACCACTCGTTTTCTCTCGTTCTCTTTGTCATGCTTCAGTCAAGAGGAAGGCCGAGAGAGTCTTCACATCTCCTTCCTCATAGTAGTGCTTCAACCTAGCACCATTGACCATAAATGGCTGTCCTTGCTGCAAGTTTTTAATCTCTATTGCACCATGAACAAAGACATTAGTAATAACAAATGGACCTGACCATCTAGACTTTAATTTGCCTGGAAATAACTTTAATCGTGAGTTAAATAATAGTACAAGTTGGCCCTTCCTAAAGTCTTTGATCCTGAGTCTACTGTCGTGCCATATTTTGGTCTTTTCTTTATACATTTTGGCATTCTCGTAGGCCATATGCCTAAGCTCATCAAGTTCATGTAGCTGCAAAGATCTCAATGTCCCCGCATCCTTTACACAAAAATTCAATTCCTTCATGGCCCAAAATGCTTTGTTTTCTAACTCAAGTGGCAAGTGGCAAGCCTTGCCATACACCAACCTATAGGGAGACATTCCTAGAGGTGTCTTATATGCTGTTCTATAAGCCCAAAGTGCATCCTCAAGCTTGAAGGACCAGTCTTTCCTATTAGGTTTGACTACCTTTTCTAGGATGTTCTTTATCTCCCTATTGGAAATCTCAGCTTGGCCATTTGAGTGTGGGTGGTAGGGAGTAGCTACCCTATGTCTAATGTTATATTTAGCCAATATCTTCTCCATCGCCTTATTAATGAAATGTGACCCCTCATCACTAATGATAGCACGAGGAGTCCCAAATCTAGTGAAAATGTGCCTATGCAAGAAGTTAGTGACTGTTTTAGCATCATTATTAGGACATGCTTTGGCTTCTACCCACTTGGACACGTAGTCTACTGCTACTAAAATGTAAAGGTTACCTGATGATGGAGGGAATGGTCCCATGAAATCAATGCCCCACACATCGAAGAGCTCCAACTCTAAGATGTAGGTGAGGGGCATCTCATCCTTGCGACTGAGGTTACCTGTCCTTTGGCATTCGTCACAGCTGTGGGCATAGTTGTGGGCGTCCTGGAAGATTGTTGGCCAATAGTAGCCACTCTGAAATACCTTCGCAGCTGTTCTTTGACCACCAAAGTGTCCACCGTAAGGAGATGAGTGACAGTGCTGCAGCACAGACTTCGCTTCAGCAGCTGAAACACACTTCCTCAACAACCCATCAGCACAGGTTCTGTAAAGTGTGGGGTCATCCCAGATGAATTTCCTTGCTTCATGAAGGAACTTCTTCTTCTCTTGTCCTCCCTTGAACACTGGTAATACCTGTGATGCACGGAAGTTAGCAATGTCAGCGAACCACGGTTCCTCATCGTTATCACGATGAGTCAAAGCAAAGATATGTTCATCAATAAAAGCATCAGAAATTGCGGGGTCCGCAATTTTTTCGCAATGGTGCTGCAATCGAGACAGGTGATCTGCAACCACATTTTCACATCCCTTCTTGTCCCGAATGTCCAAATCAAATTCCTGCAGCAATAACACCCATCTAATCAATCTAGGCTTAGCGTCAGCCTTCCTCATAAGATATTTTAAAGCAGAATGGTCAGTGTATACAATGGTCCTAGTGCCTACAATGTAATTTCTAAATTTTTCACAAGCAAATACTACAGCAAGCATCTCTTTCTCAGTAGTTGTATAATTACATTGAGCCTCATTCAAGGTCTTACTAGCATAATAGACAGGGTGTGTGAGCTTGTCAATCTTCTGTCCTAACATGACTCCTACAGCATAGTCACTGGCATCACATAGCATCTCAAATGGGAGATCCCAATTTGGTCCTACTATGATTGGTGCTGTGACCAGTGCTTCCTTAAGGGTTTTCCAAGCTACTACACATTCTTTAGAGAAGATAAATGGTCTATTTAGCTCTAGAAGCTCGCACAGAGGCTTGGCTATCTTAGAAAAGTCCTTAATGAACCTTCTGTAGAAGCCAGCGTGCCCTAAGAAGCTTCTGATGGCTTTGACATTCTGGGGCTCTACCAACTTCTCTATGATCTCTATTTTTGCCCTATCCACTTCTACACCTGCCCTTGACACTCTATGTCCTAAGACAATCCCTTCATCTACCATAAAATGGCACTTTTCCCAATTTAGGACTAGGTTGGTCTCTTCACACCTAGCCAGGACTTGTCCTAGGTTCTCTAGACAGGTTTTAAATGAATCCCCAAAGACTGAGAAGTCATCCATGAATATTTCTATCATGGACTCATCCAACTCAGAGAAGATTGTCATCATGCACCTTTGGAAAGTTGCCGGTGCATTGCATAAGCCAAAAGGCATTCTGCGGAAGGCAAACGTTCCAAAAGGGCAAGTGAAGGTAGTCTTCTCTTGATCCTTAGGGTCTATAGTGATTTGATTATAGCCAGAGTACCCATCTAAAAAACAATAGTAGGCTCTACCAGCTATTCTGTCTAGCATCTGGTCAATAAACGGTATAGGGAAATGGTCTTTTTTAGTTTCTTTATTTAACTTTCTGTAATCCATACACACTCTCCACCCTGTGACAGTCCTTGTTGGAATCAGTTCGTTATTCTCATTGACTACCACAGTTATTCCCCCCTTCTTAGGTACACATTGGATGGGGCTCACCCACTGGCTACTAGCTATGGGGAAAATCACTCCTGCATCTAACCATTTGATTATTTCCTTTTTCACTACCTCTTTCATAGAGGGGTTTAACCTACGCTGGTGATCTACCCTAGGTGTGTGCTCTTCCTCTAGTATAATTTTGTGCATGCAATAAGAAGGGCTAATGCCTCGAATATCAGCAATAGTCCATGCTATAGCCTTCCTATGTCGCTTAAGCAGTAAAATTAAATCAACCTCATGCTGTTCACTTAGCTTAGAAGAAATAATTACAGGCAGCGTATCATTATCTCCTAGATATGCATATTTGAGGTGAGTGGGTAGTGGTTTCAGTTCTAAAACAGGTGGATGCTCAATGGAGGGTTTTAACGGATTTACAGTTCTATCAGTTAAATCTATATTCATACATACATGCTGAGGTTTATCTACAGGCATATTCATTATGTCAGATACATTCAAGTCAGCTACATCTACTTGTACATATTCACTAGCATGCTTGGTTAACAGTACATGCTCCAATTGTTCTTCCATTAGTGAGTCAACAACATCCATGCTAGCACAAGACTCAGAATCAGAGGGATACCTTAAAGCTTTATAAACACTAAATTTTACCTCTTCATCATGAACCCTCATAGTTAACTCACCTTTTTGCACATCTAATAGTGCCCTATCTGTGGCTAGAAATGGTCTACCTAGCAGGATGGGGACCTCCTTGTCTGCCTCATAGTCCAGGACGATGAAATCTGCAAGGAAAATGAATTTGTCAACTTTAACTATAATATCCTCAATCTTACCTTCAGGGTATGCGATGGATCTGTCTGCTAGCTGCAAAGTGACAGTAGTTGGACGTGCTTCTCCTATTCCCAACTAGCGGAATAGGGACAAGGGCATGAGATTGATGCTGGCGCCCAGGTCACAAAGCGCTCTGCCCACGTGCTTGCCTCCAAGTTCTACAGGTAAGGTGAAGGAACCAGGATCCTTCTCTTTCTTGGGCAGCTTGTTCTGGAGGATGGCACTGCACTCCTCGGTGAGGTTTACTGTTTCAAACTCACCAATTATTTTTTTGTTAGTAATAATGTCCTTCAAAAACTTTACATAAGAAGGCATAGACTGTAAAACCTCTACAAAAGGAATGTTAACATGCACTTGCTTAAGTATTTCTAAAAATTTATTAAAATGAACTTCCTGTTCCTGCTTCTTCTTCAGCCTTCGAGGATATGGAGGTGGTGGCACATATGCAGGCACGTCAGGACGCCTTAGGATAGGTGGAGGCCTTGGAATTTCTTCTATCTCCTCAATAATTGGCTCTAGCCTGGCTCCTGATGTGCTAGTTGGTGGTGGACCTTGGCTTGGCAGAGACTCCAGTGGAGCACTAGACTCAGTGTTCTCTACTCTCTTTAGTGTGTCCTTTGTGTTGTTCACCAAGGGTCTTCCACTCCTCAGTTCAATTGCTTGAACTTGTTCTTTGCCATCTCTCCTTGGTACCTCGGTGTCAGCAGGGAGTCTACCTTGGGGCCTACTTTTAAGTTCATTGGCTAATTGGCCTATTTGGTTCTCTAGGCTCCTAAGAGTAGCTTGCTGGCTCTGAAGAGTAGCATCATTCTTAGCTATATATTCCTTGAGTAGGTTTTCTACAGAAGATCCTACAGGTTGATTGTAAGGTTTTTGGTACATTGACTGGTTATGTTGGGGAGTGAAACCAGGTGTTCCACTCGGCCTTGGTTGGTTAGGATTTTGGTTAGTGTTTTGTTGGCCACCCCATGACAGGTTAGGGTGGTTTCTCCAACCAGGGTTATAGGTGTTGGAGTAGGGGTTATTCCTAGGCTGCTGCTGGCTTCCTACATAGCAGACTGAGGATGGATTCCCAGGGCAGTATTCATAAGGGTGCCCTTCCCCACAGAATCCACAGACTAGTGCCTCGCCTTGGCTTGGTTGGGTGCCCATTGACATGGCTGTGGCGGTATTGGCACTGGTTTGGAGATTGGCCTGAGCCATTTGCTTGACTAAGTTGGTCAGGGCATTTATTTGGGTGCTCATAGCGCTTAGAGCATCCTTGTCTTGAGCCCTAGTTGGCTCTACTGGATCGTCTGACCATCTACAGTGAGATGTTGAGATCTTCTCCAAGATCTCATAAGCTTCGTTGTAACTCTTGGACAACATGGAACCTCCAGCAGATGAATTTAAAACTTGTCTGGTGCTGGGGTTGCATCCTTTAAAGAAGACTTCTATTTGGATACACCATGGAATGCCATGGTGTGGACATTTAATGAGAAGGTCTTTGAATCTTGTCCAAGCTTCGTGAAGAGACTCACTTGGAGCTTGTTTGAATTTTATGATATCATCACGAAAGGTTGAATTCCTATCTGGTGGGAAATATTTGACTAGGAATTTTTCTGCTAAATCTGTCCAATTGAGGACAGATCCTGAGGGTAAAGAATTTAACCATGTTTTGGCTTTGTCCCTCAAAGAGTAAGGGAAAAGATATAGCCTCAGGGCTTCTTGGGAAACTCCAGGGATTAGGAATGTGTCACTAACTCCTAGGAAGTTCCTAAGGTGGTTATGGGGATCCTCATTTTCTATTCCAAAGAATTGTCCCACAGTGGACAACATTTGGAACATCACTGGCTTTAACTCGAATGAGTTGGCAGTGATTTCAGGACGGATTATGCTGGGGTTCAGCTCCCCAGGCATAGGTACTAAATATGAAAGGATGGCGCTATCCTTGTCATTCGCTATTTCAATGGGATTGCGAGTGACAGGCACCAGGTTTTGATTTACTCCAGCCATTTCTTCTTGAGGTAATTGCGGAGGGATTGTAGTTTCCGCAATGATTGGAGGTAAAAGGGGTTGTTTAAAGAGACGTTTCTTGGCTCTATTTCTAGCTTTAAATAATCTCTCAGGCTCAGGGTTGAACTCTAGATCACTAGATGGAGTCTCATTCATAAACTACCCTAAATGGTACCTGAAAAAGAAATGAAGATGGATCAAATTCAATGGAAAATACTTTGATGTTTCAGACTTAACAAACTTCGTTTTCACTTAAAATAAGTCCCCGGCAGCGGCGCCAAAAACTTGTTGCGTGCTCAGTGTGTAAAGATAAATATGCAAAAGGGTAGAGAGAGCACTTAGAACATGCAAGCATACATGGTCTCACAGCAAGTAGTAAGTATATTTCATTCGTTTTTTCCACAGAGACTCATTTTTAGCTATTCGCGAAGTGTGATTGTTAAGAAAGATGGGATGAATTTGATGGGGTAAAATTGGTTTTTAATTATCTACTTTTTGTTGAATGTATAAAGGGATATAACATAAACAAATGCAAGTTGAAACTAGACCTAAAGGACAAGAGATGGAATTAATAAACGAGGAAGAAAACAGCTAAACAGAATGAAAATCTGGCAGAATTGCGAGGACCGCAATGTTACCGCAATTAAATAACAGCGAAACTGAGTAAAAGGGTGAATTAAGGGCTACTAATGACTATCCTATAGGCATTGTATTACGATTCTCAAGCATTGGATCAACTCTCTATACATCAAACTCACTCTATCTCAAGTATCGTCCGATTCCATGCATTAGAGTCTTAAGTTTACTCGACTTCAAAGTAAGGTCTTAAGCATCTTGTTAAAACAGGAGTGTTTAGTTTGTACTAGGGAAACGCCTATTCCTAGGCCGTTTCCTGATTACCATGAAAGGCTAGCATGATTATATGACTCTGAACTCTTACTCCTTCCAGAGGTTAGGAGTTCTTTGGACAAAATGGATGGCCAATCGAAATTGCCCGTGGGAATGAAGCTTACATACAATCAATGATACGAGAGCTTTCCTACATACTTGATGCACGTTTTTTAGCCTATAGTTCTGTCATTAGCATGCCCCTAAGTGAGTTAGCTACTCATGGATGCAAGGTGAACAGAAATGGCAGAAAAGATAGACATGCTTAGAAAGGAAATGTGCTTTAAACAGTAGGATAAAACGTAGCAGCAGAAGGTGGAAACTGTGAAGTGCAGAATTTTACTTTGATTACTTTGAATGTTTGAATGACAAAGGAAAGCTTTAAAAGAAATGATTCAAAGACAGACAACAACGAAATGCAGTAATTAAAGCACTAGGCTAAGAACAACAATGATCAAACTGGAAATAGGAAGAAGAACGACAGAAAAGCAGTAAAGGTGCTTGAAAAGCTTCGTTGCAGTCGCCTCGAATGAAGGGGATGAAAGGTCAGCCTTGCTTGGATGAATCCAATCGAGAGAGAAGAAGAATCTTCTCTCCTTCCTATCAGATTATCGATTCCAACAGCTGAGACTCTCACTCCAACAGACGGCAAGGAAAACAGAGAGAAATGATGGACTGCGAGAAGACTCCTGCGCTTCGGATGATGATCAAACCTCCGACTTTGGCCCCCTTTTATAGTAGTTTGCAGGTGCGTTTGGGCCAAGGAGAACCATCAATCTTCAACGTCGTATATCAGAATGGATGGAGGAGAAAGAATGAATCCCTGAAATTACGGAAATTAACAGAAAAAGATCAGTCAACTTACGGTTTTCACTTGAATAATTGCGGCCTCAGCAATGTTTTCGCAATGCTGTCGCAATGCGATTTTTTCATTCTTTTCCTTCGGTTTTCAACCCTTTTTCTACCTATTGTACATAAGTCCTATATTAGCTACCTTCTTCTAATTCTCATATTAAAGCATAGGTTTAGGCTAAATGCTAACAAAAACACCTAAAAGTGTACATCTTCCTAAGCTAAATGGGTCCTAAATAAGTCACTTTCAGAGACTTAACAGCCAACAGAAGCTGTCCTGGAGGAGGCAATTCGAATCATTGGCCAGCCAGAGGCATCATGGACAGTATCGCGGAATGGGAGGCACACCCTGATGAGTGATAACTCCATTTTGGAGCTACTAAATACGTCCTTATTATAGCTAAAGTCCGCTTTCAATTGATTAAATATATCTCTTTTGTAGGAGAAAAGCGGCAAAGAGCTCGTGCGTCCGTTGGACATGTTCGAGTGCTTAAAGTAGAGTTTTAGCGCCCCGGGAATGCATCGGGAAGAGGGGAACTTGTTCCGTGAAGAAACGGGCCAAAACAGCCTTCGAGAGGCAAAGCTTCAGCCCCAAACCCGAGAGCCAGCGTCGAGACGCTGGCTCGACGCTGGAAAAAACCCGAGAGCAAGCGTCGAGTGATAGCGTCGAGACGCTTGCTCGACGCTGCCCTGGCGTCGAGACCCAGCTTGGCGTCGAGACGCTCCGGAGGAGGCGCGCGCAGGAATTTTATCGGGGCAGCGTCGCGACGCTGGCCTTGCGTCGCGACGCCATCGCGAGCGCGCGCGCGGATTACTTAGGGCACAGCGTCGAGACGCTGGCCTAGCGTCGAGACGCTGGCCTAGCGTCTCGACGAAGGCAGTAGCTAAAAGACGATTTTTCTGCACATTTTGGAATATCTTCATCTTCTTCATCTCTCAACGGATTCCGGCGATTTTAGTTTCCTTCTTCCCCATTTTCTCTCTATTTTCCGTGGAGCTCCGCCATTGTTGGCATGCGAGTGAGCTCCACTTTCCATTGTAATATTTAGACGGATCCTTCCATGGCCGTGGTTGGAGCGGGATTGACGAACCGCGCCATGAGCGGCTAAGGTAAGGGTGACGGTTTGGGATTTGTTTAGGGGAATTTTGTTAGACACTCATGCTTTGATAATCTGAGTCTAGTTTTGCATATTGGAATCTGATTATTAGCATCTGTTTACCTTGCTTAATCCAACACTCATGCTAAAATACGTTGATTGACACTCGGGTAGTTTCGCATGTTGTGTATGTTAAAGAGTAGCGATGCCGTGCCTCTCACTGCTCGACTAAGTAACACAGGTAAATAGAACTAAATCGAAGTATCGGGTCGGGTAGGATAATTGTTGGTTGCATACGGCGTTTGCGGGCAACCTACTAGCATTTAGAATTCACGCTCGAATGTTCGTCGCGGTTAGCTAGTGACTGTCTAAATTCATCTTAGGACCGATCATCTTAATGTGAGTTTAGATAACGTGTAATTAGAACTGTGTGGTCTAATTAAAATCCATGGAGTCGGCTACTTTGGGGCTTCTCTGGTAGTCGTCCGCGTGCTCAATAAACTGTATTCCATGTCGTTAGCATTAAATGATAAGCTGAATGTTGTCTAACAATTGATCCCGAGACTCCCAAACCGTGCACACATTCTCTTCATATTATTTCTTTCTTTCGTTAGCTTTCTTATTAATTCTCTTGCATGATAAAACCCCCCGTTACCAATTAATCAATTAAATCCCAATTTCACTAGTAAATTCATTCTTCCTATTCCTTGGATCGACCCTGTTGCCACTGGCTGCAAAGCCTTGGTCATAGGCATTATAAATCGTATTTTGGCAAGCCTCGACAGCTTGAGATTAAGCGGATATTCAAAAATCCGCTCACCAAAATTGGCGCCGTTGCCGGGGAGTAGGCAATTGTTTGAATTTATGATTGAAGTTTGAATTTGATTTATTGATGGTTGACTGAAAAAATTTTCTTGTTTGAATTTGTATGTTTAGACTTTTGTTTGTGTATGACCCGTTCCTCTGAGGGTAGTTTGCAGTTTATCCCTGAGATTGACAGAGAGGAGCGGCGGTTACGTAGAGAAGCCCGGGAGGGGAAAGGACCGTTTGAAGAAGAAGAAGGCAATCCCTTCTTGGTTGACGAGATGGCGCAGGGTGATGCGCCACGGACGCTTAAGCAGCTGGCAGCGCCAGACCTGAACCTGCAGCCTTTGTGCATTAACTACCCCGTGGTAGCAGGTAACTTCGAGTTAAAATCTGGTTTAATTCACCAGTTACCTTCTTTCCATGGAAACGCAGGAGAGGATGCGAACAAACATCTGATGGAGTTCCATTGCGTCTGCGCGGGGATGAAGCCCGCAGGAGTCACGGAGGAGCAACTGAATATGAGGGCATTTCCCTTTACGCTCAAGGATAAGGCCAAGGATTGGCTGTACTATTTGCCCTCCGGATCCATCACCACGTGGCAGGATATGAAGCGGGTATTCTTGGAGAAATACTTTCCCGCATCCTTAGCCACCACTCTGCGGAAGAGGATATATGGGATCACCCAGGATGTCGGTGAGTCCCTGCACGAATACTGGGAACGCTTCGGGCGTCTGTGCGCGAGCTTCCCACATCATCAGATCGCCGATCAGTTATTGATTCAGTACTTTTATGAGGGGATGACGCCCCATGACCGGCAGATGATCGATGCAGCGAGTGGAGGGGCACTGATTGACAAGACCCCAGTTGAGGCCAAACAGTTGATAGCAAATATGGCCACCAACTCGCAGCAATTCGGTATTCGGGGACAAGGCCAAGTGCACAGCGTGGCTCAGAGCCACGAGATGACTGAAATGAGGGCCCAGGTGGCCGAGATAGGTAGCATGTTAAAGAAAATCGTTGGAGGACACCGTGAGGATGCGGAGGTCAACGCGATCGGGGGGTATGCTTCCAACCCAAGGAAGTACGGCCCATATGCAAACACTTACAACCCCGGTTGCCGCGACCATCCTAATTTCAGCTATGGGAATAGGGAAGGACAAACTCGCTTCCAAGGCTAGTCCCAAGATAGGCCTAATTCTTCCACCCAGGCTCAAGCCTCGAGCTCCTCCAGCTCGCTTGAAGAGATGGTAAGGACCATCGTGACTAGCACCAGCCAGTTTCAGAAAGAAGCTCGAGAAGAGCTTAATTCTCACAAGGCAGAGCTGCAGAATTTGAACAAGCAGCTGACACAGATGGCGGTGTCTATTAGTAAGATTGAGAGCAAGAGCTCGGGGAAGCTTCCTTCCCAAACTACAGTAAACTCATGTGAAAACGTGAGTGTCATTCAGCTGCGCAGTGGGAAGTCACTTTCCACCAGAGCTGCGAAGGAAGCCACGGACAGCCTGAACAAGTCCGCCCCGACTGCTCCTGAGACTTAGAATGAGAAAAGAGATGAGAAGGTCAGTGTACCTGAGGATGTTGCCAGAGCACCATTCCCGAGTAGGCTTGCGAAGCCTACTTTGGAATCTGATGATGAGGAGGTCCTTCGAACCTTCCAAAAGGTGATGGTAAATATCCCGCTCCTAGAGGCAGTCAGTCAAGTGCCAAAGTATGCGAAATTTCTAAGGAGCTGGTGCACTACAAAAAGGAAGTCCAGAGGGACTGAGAAAAAGAAGGAGAACGTCTCTGCCATACTCCCAGGTACGTTGCCTGCAAATTGCAACGATCCAGGTACCTTTACTATCCCTTGCACTATAGGTAGTAAAGTTGTTCATAACGCCATGTTAGACTTAGGAGCCTCTGTTAATGTTATGTCTTATGCACTGTTTCGTGAACTGAATTTAAATGAATTGCATGAGTGTAATGTTTCTGTCCAGTTGGCTAATGGGTCAAACGTATGTCCTAGGGGGAAGGTAGAGGATGTTTTGGTTAGAGTTGGGAATATGACGTTTCCCGCTGATTTCCTTGTTTTAGACATGAATGAAAACTCATCGCATGCTTCGTCCTCCATGTTCTTGGGGCGCCCCTTCCTTAAGACCGCTAGGGTCAAAATTGATGTGTTTATGGCGTTGTTTCTCTGGAGTTTGATGATACTTTGCATGAGTTCTCTTTATTTGGAAAATCTGCTGGAAATGTGTCTGTTTGTGAGCATGTTGAGAATGAGAGTCTACCCTCGCGCTTGAGGGATGGTTCCCATGTCTCAGTTAAAATTTCTGATTTAATTATGTGTGATGATAATGCTGATTTTAGCACTAACACTTCTGATATTCACGTGCCCGAGGCACGAAGAGTGCAAAACTTTTTTCAAGTGGATGGCAGGAAAGGTGTGGCCAAGGACAAGTCTGGATCGTCCCCCGCACCTACAGACTATGGATGAGTCTGTTGAGAGAATACAGTCGAGCAACCGACTTTAAAAATTCTGCGCTTCTCGGAGGCACCCGAGCGATGGACTGTTTTTATGCTTTAGTTTAGTTTTATTGCTTTTTAGATTAATTTAGTGTTAATTACCTTGCTGTTTTTTTTTTAGGAATCGAGGATGAGAAGACAATTTTGGGCTCTGATGCGTTCGTGTGCCGCTTCCTCGCCCTCGCCAGCTTCACCAAGAGTCAGGGAAGTGTATTTCTTCTTCCCTTTTACTTCGTTGTATCTGACTGGTTGGCATTGAGGACAATGCCAAATTTTGAAGTTGGGGGTGGAGTAGTCCGATGGATGTGCATGTGTAGTTTGTTGAGAAGTGTTGCAAAGATATTGAAGTGCTTGGGACTCTGTTTATTGTTTTCTGACTGTGATAGCCTAGGAAATGCATGTTGGAAATCTGAGCATGTTCATAATCGAGTTTTTGCATGAGTTTTGTGTTTCTTAGGTTCATGTCAAAAAATTTAAAATTTTTTCTGTTGCTCCCTTGCACTTATCGCGCACTTAGCAACCTCCCCTTAGATTCCGTAAGCTTTGTTTATCGCATGTTTAGCTAATTCTCGTTGTCACCCCGAAAGGCACCCTTAGGTAGCTTGTTGCATGAGAGTTATGATGGAGCGCATGTAGCGCAGCGGAAGCGAGACGGATCATTGGCACTCTAATTTCATCAATTTAGCTAAATAAGAAACATGCACAAAGCTTTGAAATAAAAGGAATTAGAACACATACCTCTTGTAGTTCTAAAGACTTCTCTTCCAATGCTCAAATCTCCTCACGAACCCTTCGAAGCTTCCCTCGAACTCCTCGAGAACCACCTCCGGTAGTCCCGCTATCCTCGGGCCGAGCAACGGAGTGGTGGGACTCCTTTATGAAAGAAAAAGTTTGGAAGAAGAAGATGGGAAGATGAAAGTGATGAGGATTTTGTGAGAAGAAGTCTAACACTTAGCTTTCTAATTTCTCAAGTAACATGAACTCTTCATGCTCATCCAACATTCAAACTCTTTGAAATTTCATCAACTTCAAACCATTTGAACTTCATCCAATTTATAGGCAATTCACATGCAACAAAGTCTTTACTTAGCATGACACCTCAAATTGGATGGATTAGTCTTCAACCAAGTGTTCCAAAATTGATGAGTTTATATGCATGTTGTTGGTGATTCACAATCCACTTCACAACTTGGATAAACCCACTCAACTTGGATAAATCCACTCAACATGGATAATTCCACTTTGACTTATAATCACACTTGTAATATTTTGTCATTTTAAAATTAATTCATAATTAATTTTAATAAGCAAAATAAATTATAATTAATTAAACTTTTTAATTAATTAATATTATTATTTAATTCAATATCAAATATTAATTAAATAATAAGACTAATCCCGGTTTCTTAAACCGAATCATCACACATGAATCCTTATTCATGTTTTACACCGATCCCATATTTAAATCATATTTAAATATGTCCATCATTCTTCCAAAACCGAATTTCAATAAATTCAAATTCTTTTTCTCTCATATTGTTACACGGCTTAATCCGAGCTAGCCAGGAGAACCTAAAGGACCTACAGATCATGAGCTCCAACGATACGAGATTAACCGGTCAAACTCTTTAACCAAGCTAACCAACATTCGTTAACCCCCGGAGACTCCACTAAAGTCCAAGGGTTGCACTCTCCTCACCGTAGATATATTTCTGTCCTCTTGATATAACCATCATCAGTAAATCGATCCTTCACAGGTCGTTCGTAATTATAGCTGGGTCAAAATAACCGTTTTACCCCCGTAATTACATCTTGTTCCTTAAGTCCCACTGATCCTCTAATGAACTATTGGTTTGTGGTCCAACCACCAAACCGATTGGTATGTGATCTCATCACTATACCAAGTCCCTCTCGGGCCAATGAGAGGGTGGGATCCCTAGTTCAAGACCTGGAGTCAGCACTTAAGGGAAGAACCTCTCTACTAATCCCTCAGAGCGGGTAGGAGTGAATTCCATCTCGCAGGACTATGTTCCCAGCTACCTACCCGGTCTTATCCCCAAGATGGTAGGCTTATTGAGTCGGCGATCTCGGGCCTCTCTCACCCATACAAGTCAAAGGATAAGCCCGAATAAACAGGAGTTCATAGCGTGCTCAGGATTCAGATCGAGTTACCTAGGTCATCATATGAAAAAATCGGTCTTTACAGTAAACGGAGTTATAAAGAAAGAGCGACTTGTTTCGCGGTTCAGTCTTATGCAAACTCATTGCATAGGACGCCCCCACTCACATGTCTCCACATGAACGATTTCGGATCACATCGTTTGTACTATACAAAGTGGACCGCGTCCAATAGTGTCCCCAGGATAAGGTACCCAGCCTTATCCCTATACTATAGACCGTTCTGGCTATTACTTGAACTTGATCCACAATCATGTCATACATGAAGTTCAAGTATACAACCTATAGCCATGGGTTCTTTGTTTATTGGAGTTAGGTTAAAAGTAAAAACAATTCATTTTATTCAATAACAACTTTACTGAATAAATCTCAATAACAACTTTATTGCAAAATAGAATATACATTTAGTTTACAAACCACGAGTTTTAGGACATAAAACCCAACAAACTCCCACTTGGACTAAAACGTTAGTGGAGTATTACATGCGGGATGAGAAAAACTGGAATATCAAATATTTCCATGGTTTTTCTCCCACTATCCTACTGTACAACTCGTAGTCCTAGACTCACTAGGTGCCCCTCGAACACTTTAGCCGTGAGGGACTTTGTAAACGGATCAGCAATATTGTGCTCTGAGGCGATCTGCATGACGATCACGTCTCCTCGATGCACTATCTCCCTGATGAGATGATATTTCCGCTCTATGTGCTTTCCACGCTTATGGCTTCTTGGTTCTCTCGAATTTGCCACAGCACCAGTATTATCACAATAAAGTGTGATAGGCAAATTCATATTTGGAACAACTTCCAAATCCGTCAAGAACTTTCTAAGCCATACAGCCTCTTTCGCAGCTTCGCAAGCCGCGACATACTCAGCTTCCATGGTGGAGTCAGCAATACAACCTTGCTTTATACTCCTCCATACTATTGCCCCTCCGTTAAGAGTGAACACTGATCCCGATGTGGATTTCCTCGAATCCTTATCGGTTTGAAAATCAGAGTCAGTGTATCCTGTAAGGATCAAATCCTTCGCGCCATACACGAGCACATAGTCTCTCGTTCTCCGAAGATACTTGAGGATGTGTTTAACGGCAGTCCAATGATCATATCCTGGATTGGACTGGTACCTACTGACAATTCCTACTGCATAGCATATGTCGGGTCGTGTACATAACATGGCGTACATCAGACTACCGACTGCTGATGCATAGGGAATTCGTCTCATATCCTCAACTTCTTGAGGTGTCTTAGGACACTCTTCCTTTGACAATTGAATTCCATGCCTGAAAGGTAAAGAACCCTTCTTGGAATTCTGCATCGAATATCGTATCAACACCTTGTCGATATAAGATGCTTGAGACAATGCTAACGTTTTGTTCTTACGATTCCTTACGATTTGAATCCCTAGAACAAACTGAGCCTCTCCCAAATCTTTCATTTGGAATTGGGTCGCTAGCCATTGCTTAACGTCAGTCAGGAACCCTACATCATTCCCAATGAGTAGGATATCATCTACATATAAGACTAAGAAAGCTACAACAGAATTGACTATTTTCTTGTAGACACAAGGTTCGTCAACATTCTGTTCAAAGCCATAGGATTTGATCGCAGTATCAAACCTTATATTCCAGGATCTAGACGCTTGCTTCAACCCATAAATGGATCGATTAAGCTTGCAAACCTTTTGCTCTTGACCCTGAATTATGAACCCCTCTGGTTGAGCCATATAGATACTCTCTTCAAGATTGCCATTAAGAAAGGCTGTCTTGACATCCATTTGCCAAATTTCATAATCATAAAACGTGGCAATGGACAAGAGTATTCTAATCGACTTTAACATGGCAACAGGGGAGAAGGTTTCTTCATAGTCCACCCCTTCCCTCTGGGAATAACCCTTTGCCACAAGTCGAGCCTTAAAGGTTTGCACCTTACCGGCTTGGTCTCGTTTCCTCTTGTAGATCCACTTACAACCGATAGGTCTTTCACCATCAGGTTGCTCTACAAGATCCCAGACCGAATTGAAGTACATCGACTCCATTTCGAGGTCCATGGCTTTAAGCCACTGGTCCTTGTCTATGTCACTCATTGCCTGTTTAAAGGTCAATGGATCCTCAACGCCGTCATCAGGTATGACGACCTGGATTTCCGTTAAACCCATGTAGCGGTCGGGTTGTCTCACATCCCTCCCACTACGTCGAGGTATTCTCAATTCTTGAGAAGGACCAGCCTGATCAACAACTCTTGTTGACTCATCTGTAGCTTTCCTGGAAAGTTCGGTCAAAACAATTTTGCTCGAAGGTTGATGATCTCTCATGTGGTCTTCCTCTAAGAATGTGGTGTTTGTCGATACAAGCACCTTATCTTGTTGAGGATCGTAAAATAGACCACCTTTCGTTTCCTTGGGGTAGCCTACGAATAGGCATAATTTTGAACGATGTTCCAATTTCTTTGGATTGGGCACCAACACATGTGCCGGACACCCCCAAATTCTGAAGTGACGTAAACTACCTTTACGCCCTCTCCATAACTCATAAGGTGTTTCTGAAACACTCTTAGAGGGAACCATGTTCAAAATATATACAGCAGCCTCTACTGCATATCCCCAAAACGAACTAGGCAGTTGAGCATAGCTCATCATAGATCGAACCATGTCTAACAGGGTTCTATTTCTCCTTTCGGACACACCGTTCTGCTGCGGTGTTCCGGGCGCTGAGAGTTGGGATAGTATTCCATGTTCTATCATATAGTCCTGGAATCTTAAATCCATATACTCTCCACCTCGATCTGATCGGAGTATTTTAATCGTTTTACCTAATGTGTTCTCAACCTCTGCCTTATACTCCTTGAACTTTTCAAGAGCTTCGGACTTATGATGCATTAGGTAAAGATAGCCGTACCTAGAATAATCATCAATGAAGCTGATGAAATATTCATACCCTCCCCGTGCTTTAACATTCATCGGACCACAAAGATCTGAATGTACAAGCTCTAGAGTTTCTTTGGACCTATGACCTTTTTCAGAAAAAGATCGTTTGGTCATCTTGCCCTCAAGACAAGACTCACATGGTGGTAAAGAGTTGTCCTCTAACTGATTTAGGAGACCACTCTTAACCAATCTCCCAATCCTATTGAGATTAATGTGGCCTAGTCTCAAGTGCCAAAGATAGGTACTTGGAGAAAGTTTCTGCCTTTTAGTTTGAGTTTGAGCTGTTTTAAACATCTCGGTGTTCAAAATAGCTTTTGCCTCTGTTGGTCTTAACACATACAAGTTGTTTTCAAGTTTCGCAGAACATATATGTACACCTCTTTTGCTAATGAACGCTTCATTAAAATCAAAAGATACTTTATACAAATGTTCAAGTAAACAAGAGATAGATACAAGGTTCCTTTTAAAGCTAGGAACCAACAGTACATTTTCAAGTAAAATGAAACTATCTCTATATAACAACTTGACAGTTCCCACTGCCTTGGCTGAGACAACCTCTCCTGTTCCAACCCTGAGAGTTATCTCACCTTCAGCAAGCAGCTGCCAGGAACTAGTTTGCTGGAAAGAAGAACAAACATGGTTAGTGGCTCCTTAATCCAGTATCCAGGCAGAACTATCATGTTCCACTAAACATGTTTCAACAACGAGTAAATCATATTTACTTAGTTGTTTCTTCTCAGCTTTGCTCGCCATGAGGGTATCATGATAGACCGATGAGGACGGTTGTCCAAACATCATCTGTAATGAATCCATGATCTCCTTAGCGGAGACCATTACCTCATGCTTCTTAGCTAACACATCGGATGTGCTGGCCAAGATGTAGACTCGGGCTTTATCATTAGCCCTAGTCCACCTGTCAAATGCATCTCGAACAGTTCGAGTTGCTGATGAGCTAGGAGGGGGAGGACATTCCTCTGTTAAGACAAACCTAAGATCATCGATAACAAGAATCGTATTCAAGTTCGATTTCCAGGTCGTGTAGTTATCGCCGTTTAGTTTATCAGAAGCTAGTAATTGGATAAACGAGCTAGACATGCTGAAAAGAATGAATTCTATTAGTGAATTGAACTTAACCTATTTTTAACAACCAATCAAGAACTTTAGCAAAAGTAATAATGTACCCAAAAAATCATTATTAATTTGCAACGATACTTCAGTGAGTCAGAGCAACCGCTACCGAGGGGCAGTCAATCACTCCTTCACTGAACCAAGACATTCTTGACTAAATGCTAATACCAGAATAACTCATATTCCTATAGCACCTTAGTTATCGCTACTTCGGTCAAGAATCTACTAACAACTTAGTAATCCTTGTAAGTGTGACCCGCCATTTTCAGAACTCAGAGGTCGGCCCCAACAGTGCAACCGAATGGAAATGTCAGAGTTGGGAATGGACCTAAGAGACCCTATCCATTTCTGGAGATTGAGTTGTTCCGACTCCCATGAAACGGCCCTCCGAATGGACGGTGCTACTATGGGCAACCAGCAGGCGGAACATGGGAATCTCACGGTTCAACCTAATGGAGGAGACCGCAGGATGTATTGACATACTTCCTTCTCCCACTTACTATAAATACTTTCTCCATTCACCTTGCTCTTGATTTATGCAAACACCATCCGAATGGGGATGCCCTATTGACATCACGAGGCCGAGCATAAATCTCACGGTGTGAACTTTGCGGAGAACGTAGGAGGAGATTGATATATCATATATACCTTCTCAACACCACTACTAAGTATTTTAGAATGGTTTGGGTAAAGTTTTACTTAGGCATTATCCGGCTAAGACAATAAAACCTAAGTCTAGGTAGAACATACTTTTACCTAAGATGTCTAGGTGATAAACGTTTTATAACCTTACACCTCTCACGTGCATGCTCATAAAGCCGGGTTAACTTAACTCAAGTACCGGATCGATCCCCAGGTAGAAGGTGTTCCGTAAACCGTCATCTTAAATACCTCCAACCTTA
This sequence comes from Herpetospermum pedunculosum, assembly GCA_028017165.1. Lineage (NCBI taxonomy): Eukaryota > Viridiplantae > Streptophyta > Magnoliopsida > Cucurbitales > Cucurbitaceae > Herpetospermum > Herpetospermum pedunculosum. The sequence goes on along the minus strand of CM051527.1, from coordinate 18,605,459 downwards.
GTGCAGGATCAAACCGGGTGAGTTATCTCGTAACCTTAGCTTTACAAGATATCGACCTATTTTAACTATTAAAACGAATCGATACTAAATTCCTAATCGCATTGGAATTCTTTAACCCTTAGTGAGCATGCATTTATCTTTGTTATAGATTTTAAATGTCTATCTCATTTTACAACGCTTTATAAAACAAAGACATTCTATAACATGCTTCCTAAGCTAGAATATAACCATTACATTCAATTTATAACATGCTTCCCAAGCAAGAATATAACAATTATATTCAACTAAGGCAACTATGTTGTATGTTTAATTTCACAATTAATATAACACTTATATTAATTTTACTTTTAAACAAGCAACATCCAATTCATAAATTAATATAACACTTATATTAATTCTCATGAATTAAGCATGCATACTATACAACATAACACTTATATTATACTTTCAATGCATGCAACATGCTTCCTATGGTGGGATTTGAAATCTATATGGCATACTTTATGCACATACAAGATACTTTAATTAAAACATACATTCACAATGCATAATTAATTAAACACACTAAAGTGGACCGGTTTTGGCATCACGGACAAGCAAGCAACTAAATTATTACAATAATAATTCATCAAGTAAGTTGAGACGCTTCCGAACCCTTCGAACCGCCACGAACCAGCTTGAATTTGCTTGAACCGACCAAAAAAAACAGCAACTTCAAAACTTCAAAAAAAAACTGAACCGGTCCATAACAGCTGTCCCGACTTCAACAGCCCGTAACTGGACCAATACCGACCCGAACTGGACCAAACGAACGCTGAACCGGACCTCCAGAGGGTGAAGAACAAGGAACCGGTCTGACTTTCAGTGAACCGGACCGCCCGAGGACCGAACCGGACCGTTTCTTCCACCTTGCGCTGAACCGGTGTTGTGCTGGAATTTTGCAGAAAAAAACAGCAAAAAAAACAGCATGCTGTTTTTTCCGACACCCGAGCTTCTGTCTTCGAATTGACAGCCTATATGGACTCTAATGACTCCGAATTTTTTACAGACTCTTCTTCACACATTAAAGCCCATACACGCCCGGGCAATTACAAAACGAAGTACAAATAAAAGCTCAAAAAAAATGCCAAAACCGGAATCACACTTTAGACGTCCAGAAATTTAATTTCTAAAACAAATACCCACCGAGCTCAAATTGATGCAAATTGAGTGACCAAAAAACGCTCTGATACCAATTGATGGAGCGCATGTAGCGCAGCGGAAGCGAGACGGATCATTGGCACTCTAATTTCATCAATTTAGCTAAATAAGAAACATGCACAAAGCTTTGAAATAAAAGGAATTAGAACACATACCTCTTGTAGTTCTAAAGACTTCTCTTCCAATGCTCAAATCTCCTCACGAACCCTTCGAAGCTTCCCTCGAACTCCTCGAGAACCACCTCCGGTAGTCCCGCTATCCTCGGGCCGAGCAACGGAGTGGTGGGACTCCTTTATGAAAGAAAAAGTTTGGAAGAAGAAGATGGGAAGATGAAAGTGATGAGGATTTTGTGAGAAGAAGTCTAACACTTAGCTTTCTAATTTCTCAAGTAACATGAACTCTTCATGCTCATCCAACATTCAAACTCTTTGAAATTTCATCAACTTCAAACCATTTGAACTTCATCCAATTTATAGGCAATTCACATGCAACAAAGTCTTTACTTAGCATGACACCTCAAATTGGATGGATTAGTCTTCAACCAAGTGTTCCAAAATTGATGAGTTTATATGCATGTTGTTGGTGATTCACAATCCACTTCACAACTTGGATAAACCCACTCAACTTGGATAAATCCACTCAACATGGATAATTCCACTTTGACTTATAATCACACTTGTAATATTTTGTCATTTTAAAATTAATTCATAATTAATTTTAATAAGCAAAATAAATTATAATTAATTAAACTTTTTAATTAATTAATATTATTATTTAATTCAATATCAAATATTAATTAAATAATAAGACTAATCCCGGTTTCTTAAACCGAATCATCACACATGAATCCTTATTCATGTTTTACACCGATCCCATATTTAAATCATATTTAAATATGTCCATCATTCTTCCAAAACCGAATTTCAATAAATTCAAATTCTTTTTCTCTCATATTGTTACACGGCTTAATCCGAGCTAGCCAGGAGAACCTAAAGGACCTACAGATCATGAGCTCCAACGATACGAGATTAACCGGTCAAACTCTTTAACCAAGCTAACCAACATTCGTTAACCCCCGGAGACTCCACTAAAGTCCAAGGGTTGCACTCTCCTCACCGTAGATATATTTCTGTCCTCTTGATATAACCATCATCAGTAAATCGATCCTTCACAGGTCGTTCGTAATTATAGCTGGGTCAAAATAACCGTTTTACCCCCGTAATTACATCTTGTTCCTTAAGTCCCACTGATCCTCTAATGAACTATTGGTTTGTGGTCCAACCACCAAACCGATTGGTATGTGATCTCATCACTATACCAAGTCCCTCTCGGGCCAATGAGAGGGTGGGATCCCTAGTTCAAGACCTGGAGTCAGCACTTAAGGGAAGAACCTCTCTACTAATCCCTCAGAGCGGGTAGGAGTGAATTCCATCTCGCAGGACTATGTTCCCAGCTACCTACCCGGTCTTATCCCCAAGATGGTAGGCTTATTGAGTCGGCGATCTCGGGCCTCTCTCACCCATACAAGTCAAAGGATAAGCCCGAATAAACAGGAGTTCATAGCGTGCTCAGGATTCAGATCGAGTTACCTAGGTCATCATATGAAAAAATCGGTCTTTACAGTAAACGGAGTTATAAAGAAAGAGCGACTTGTTTCGCGGTTCAGTCTTATGCAAACTCATTGCATAGGACGCCCCCACTCACATGTCTCCACATGAACGATTTCGGATCACATCGTTTGTACTATACAAAGTGGACCGCGTCCAATAGTGTCCCCAGGATAAGGTACCCAGCCTTATCCCTATACTATAGACCGTTCTGGCTATTACTTGAACTTGATCCACAATCATGTCATACATGAAGTTCAAGTATACAACCTATAGCCATGGGTTCTTTGTTTATTGGAGTTAGGTTAAAAGTAAAAACAATTCATTTTATTCAATAACAACTTTACTGAATAAATCTCAATAACAACTTTATTGCAAAATAGAATATACATTTAGTTTACAAACCACGAGTTTTAGGACATAAAACCCAACAAGTTAGTGGTTAGTTAATTGAGAAAGCATGTGCTTAGCCTAATGTAAAAAAAAATAGAAAAGCATGTTTGGTAGAAAATTCCTCTCGAGGCGCTCCTCCTTCTTATTAGCGCTTAAAAGAAGTGAGCGTCAGTCCTTAAAAACGTGAAGCTTTGGCCAAAGTTTGACGTGTTAGGCAGCTCGAGTAGGAAAGAAAAAGAAACAAAAAGTTGGTTCAAAGAACCCAAATAAAAGAGTACAAAGTACTTTTGAAAAGAAAGAAAAAGAATGAGAAAATAATTAGGTCTCTTAATTTGCTTCTCTCTCTCGTGTAAGTCAAGTGTAGCTGTTCTTAAACGCTAGAAGTAGGGGGAAAATGGGATGTGCGTTGCATGTAGGTTTTCCGGGTTTACGTGAGTTTAGGAGTGGTTGTCTAGCACACACACACGTTAGGGGGCAAGAGTTAATTTTTGATATGTCCTAGTTAATGCATGAACAAAATGCTTCCATGATTATACTCGTGTTTAAATTTCAATATGCATGGAGGTTTGAGTTAGAATGCATGTAAGCGCGTCCTTAGAGTCAATATCTTTGTAGTGCTTGCTCGAGGACTAGCAATGTTTAAGTTGGGGGTGTTTGATAACACCATTTTGGAGCTACTAAATACGTCCTAATTATAGCTAAAGTTCGTTTTCAATTGATTAAATATATCTCTTTTGTAGGAGAAAAGCGGCAAAGAGCTCGTGCGTCCGTTGGACATGTTCGAGTGCTTAAAGTAGAGTTTTAGCGCCCCGGGAATGCATCGGGAAGAGGGGAACTTGTTCCGTGAAGAAACGGGCCAAAACAGCCTTGGAGAGGCAAAGCTTCAGCCCCAAACCCGAGAGCCAGCGTCGAGCTATAGCGTCGAGACGCTGGCTCGACGCTGGAAAAAACCCGAGAGCAAGCGTCGAGTGATAGCGTCGAGACGCTAGCTCGACGCTGCCCTGGCGTCGAGACCCTGCTTGGCGTCGAGACGCTCCGGAGGAGGCGCGCGCAGGAATTTTATCGGGGCAGCGTCGCGACGCTGGCCTTGCGTCGCGACGCCATCGCGAGCGCGCGCGCGGATTACTTAGGGCACATCGTCGAGACGTTGGCCTAGCGTCTCGACGCTACGACGAAGGCAGTAGCTAAAAGACGATTTTTCTGCACATTTTGGAATATCTTCATCTTCTTCATCTCTCAACGGAGTCCGGCGATTTTAGTTTCCTTCTTCCCCATTTTCTCTCTATTTTCCGTGGAGCTCCGCCATTGTTGGCATGCGAGTGAGCTCCACTTTCCATTGTAATATTTAGACGGATCCTTCCATGGCCGTGGTTGGAGCGGGATTGACGAACCGCGCCATGAGCGGCTAAGGTAAGGGTGACGGTTTGGGATTTGTTTAGGGGAATTTTGTTAGACACTCATGCTTTGATAATCTGAGTCTAGTTTTGCATATTGGAATCTGATTATTAGCATCTGTTTACCTTGCTTAATCCAACACTCATGGTAAAATACGTTGATTGACACTCGGGTAGTTTCGCATGTTGTGTATGTTAAAGAGTAGCGATGTCGTGCCTCTCACTGCTCGACTAAGTAACACAGGTAAATAGAACTAAATCGAAGTATCGGGTCGGGTAGGATAATTGTTGGTTGCATACGGCGTTTGCGGGCAACCTACTAGCATTTAGAATTCACGCTCGAATGTTCGTCGCGGTTAGCTAGTGACTGTCTAAATTCATCTTAGGACCGATCATCTTAATGTGAGTTTAGATAACGTGTAATTAGAACTGTGTGGTCTAATTAAAATCCATGGAGTCGGCTACTTTGGGGCTTCTCTGGTAGTCGTCCGCTTGCTCAATAAACTGTATTCCATGTCGTTAGCATTAAATGATAAGCTGAATGTTGTCTAACAATTGATCCTGAGACTCCCAAACCGTGCACACATTCTCTTCATATTATTTCTTTCTTTCGTTAGCTTTCTTATTAATTCTCTTGCATGATAAAACCCCCCGTTACCAATTAATCAATTAAATCCCAATTTCACTAGTAAATTCATTCTTCCTATTCCTTGGATCGACCCTGTTGCCACTGGCTGCAAAGCCTTGGTCATAGGCATTATAAATCGTATTTTGGCAAGCCTCGACAGCTTGAGATTAAGCGGATATTCAAAAATCCGCTCACCAATGAGTGCCACCCTCACAGCCAAGGCGGCTGTCTGGTTTTCCTTCGTGCGCAGGAAGCTGTCCCCAGTGACCCATGAGACCACCATCAACCAAAGCAGATCGCTGCTGGTCTACGCGATCATGCGAGGTCTCACAATCAACGTGGGCGAGGTCATTGCAGCTTCAATTGCTGACTGCGCCAAAAAGGGTAAGGGACCACTCTTCTTTCCTAACACAATTACTAAGCTGTGCTTACGTGCAGGGGTCCCAATCGAGCGAATGGAAAGACAGCTGGCCTACACGGGCTACCTGGAATTTCCTACTGCCTTGAGGTTGCGCAGAAAGGGGAACATGGAGTTCGAGCTCGATGGCCTGGCTGCTGCTCAGTCCCTTACCATGGCGTGCCTGATGGACCTGCAGAAGAAGATGGCTCAATGGGCCACATATGCGCAGGCAAGGGATAAAGATGTGGCAGACCAATTGGGTTGCATCTTCCCTGAGTTCCCCACGGACCTGTTGACTCCATGGGCGCCTCCACGGCCAAGAAGGAATGATGATGAGGAAGACATCTGAGTGCTAGGCACTCAAGGGAGTATTGCTGTTCCCTTAAAATAAGAAAAAAAATCGAACTGCTTTTTGTTGAACCATGTGAATTATGCTGTTTTGAGTTAGTATTTTGATCTGTTTTAGTTCTTTAATTGTAGTATTTAAATTTGTTTAGTGTAGTCTGATGGTAGCTGAATAGGTAGATTAGTTTAGTTTCATTTTTGAATAGTTTGAATGACTGGAAAAAGCATGCATAGGGGCCTTGATCACTGTTATATCTGCCCTGTCTCTATTGCGAAATAATTGCGGAAACCGCAATTTTTATTAGTAAATGCATGTTTTTTACTGACTGTTTAGCTAGGCTGGGTCTGTTTAAATTCTATCTTTTGCTGCTATCTTGTCTACCTTATATAGCTTATCTAAAAGCATGTTGGATGAGTGTCATAGGACACCCTTTGATAGTTTAAATTAACCTCTAAAGAGTGCTCAGCATGCGTAGCTTTAAGTCCTTACCTGACTGTTTTTTCGAATTTCTGCTGCTGTGATATTTACTTTTAGAATGTTCTGTCTATGCCTAAGGCTTTTAGATTCTCTTTGTTTTACCTTAGACTAGATGCTTCTAGGACAAGTTTGGGGGTGTGCCACCTCAAACACTCATTGGGGACAATGAGTAGTTTAAGTTTGGGGGAGGCCACCCTAGGCCTAGGAACATTCCTCTCTCCCTTAAAGCATAAGCATTCTTCTTCTCCTTTACAAAAAAAATGATGAGCTGAAAAAAAAAATGAAAAATAGAATAAAGAGGGGTGTCTCTCTTAGGTTGCTGAGTAATCAGTGCCAAGTGTGTAACCCACAAGTGGCATTGCATCAAAAGGCAACCAAAGGAGAGGCTCCACCAAAGTAAGAAAGAAAAAGAAAAAATAGGGAAGAAGAATGTATACCTAGGAATTGCAACTTTGTGGCTTAGATGTCCTAAATAAAAAGAACTCTGATCCTCAATTAGCTGAGCACAAAGTTGTAATTTGTAGGGTTGTTTAGGGAGATGAATGTATGTCCAATGTAGTGATGCCAGGGTTTAGATTGTTCTCTTAAAGTAATACTGTCACTGTTAATACTAAGACTGGCATGACTCTAAGGAATCCTAGGTAGCTCAAAAGTTAAACTAGAAGCATGTACTGAGTCTGGGGTAAAGCTAGGTAGAATTTGAAACCTTAGGGATAGATGCACAATATGATAAAGGCAAGTAGATCAGTTGTAGGGAGTGAATGAAACAGCAGGAGTATTAGGCGTGCGAAGTCAGAAGAAGCAATATGAAAGGTTAGTGTAGACTTGGAAGTGTGTCACAGGACAGCACTGCTATAGATAGGAATGTAGGGGAGTCAGTAAGTGGTTAAAAAAAGATGAAACAGCAGCCTAGGCAAGTCCTTAGATTGCTCGAGGACGAGCAAAACCTTAAGTTTGGGGGTGTGTTACGTCTCCAAAAGTGACCTTTTTAGGACTTATTTATCTTAGAAAGAGGTGCACTCTTAGGTGTTTTTGAGAGGATTTAGCTTAAACCTATGCTTATATATGAGAATTAGAAGAAGGTAGCTAAATTATGACTTGTGTGCAAAAGGAAAGAAAAGGATTGAAAACCGAAGTAAAAGAGTGAAAAATATGCATTGCGGCACCATTGCGGAAACATTGCTAAAACAGCAATGTTTTAAGTAAAATCCGTAAGTTGGCTGATCTTTTTCTGTTATATTCCGTTATTTCAGGGATTCTTTCTTTTTCCTCCATCCATTTTGAAGTACGACGTTGAGGATGGATGGTTCTCCTTGGCCCAAACGCACCTGCAGATTACTATAAAAGGGGGTCAAAGTAGAGGGTTTGATCATCATCCGAAAGCGTAGAAGTCTTCTCGCAGCTCCATCTTTTCTCCTGTTTTTCTTTGCCGTCTGTTGGTTTGCGAGGTTTAGCTGTTGGAGTCGACAATCTGATAGGAAGGAGAGAAGATTCATCTTCTCTCCCGATTGGATTCATCCAAGCAAGGCTGATCTTTCTCATCCTTCAGCTGAGGCAGTTGCGACGAGGCGTTCAAGCTCAATTACCTGCTTTCTGTCTTTTATTTCTAATTTCCAGCTCTGTTTAGTTGTTGTTTCTTTTCTAGTGGCTAGTTCATTTCATTTCGTTGCTTTCTGTCTTTATGTTATTTACTTTAAGCTTCCCTTTGTTCATTCAAACAATCAAGTAATCAAAGCACAATTCTTCATTTCACAGTTTCCTCTCTTTGCTGCTACTGTTTTTTCTTGGCTGTTTGTCTTTAAATTTCTTCTAAGCATGTCTACTTCATCTCTTACTTCTGTCCTGTCTATATCCATGAGTAGCTAAGTCACATAGGGGCATGCTAATGACAATACTATAGGCTAAAAAACGTGAACCAAGCATGTAGGATAGCTCTCGAAGCATTGATTGTATGTAAGCTTCATCCCACGGGCAATTTCGATTGGCCATCCATTTTGTCCAAAGAACTCCTAACCTCTGGAAGGAGTAAGAGTTCAGAGTCATACACTCATGCTAGCCTTTCAAGGTAGCCAGAAAACGACCTAGGAATAGGCGTTTTCCTAGTACAAACAATAACTTTCTGCTTTAACAAGATGCTTAAGACCTTACTTGGACATGAGTAAACTAAAGAATCTAATGCATGAAATCGGAAGATACATGAGATTGAGTGAGTTTGATGCATAGTGAGTTGATCCAATGCTTGAGAATCGTGAGAAAATGCCTATAGAGGAGTCGTTAGTAGCCCTTGTTTCTCCATTTTACACACTTTCGCTGTTAGTAAAATTGCGGTAGAATTGCTGTTTCCGCAATTCTGCTAAGTTTAGAATTCTGTTTAGCTAATTTCCTCTTCGTTTATTAATCTCTTCTCTTTTCATTTGAGTTTATCTTTGACTTGCACTTGTTTATGTTGCTACCCTTTACATATTCCTTAGAAATTAGACAACTTAAAACCAATTCTACCTCCTCAAATCCACCCATTCTTTCTTAACAATACACTTCACGAGTAGCTCATAATAAATCTCTGTGGGAAAACGAATGAAAAAATACTTACTACTTGCTATAAGATCATGTATGCTTGCATGTTCTGAGTGCTCTCTCTCTCTTATTGCTTATTTATTTTAACACATTGAGCACGCAACAGGTGGCAACACCCTATCACCCCCATTCAAATGGGCAAGCAGAAATCTCTAATAGAGAGATCAAGAGCATATTAGAGAAAGTTGTAAAACCGAATAGAAATGATTGGTCTTTTAAATTAGATGATGCACTATGGGCATATAGAACTGCATATAAAACACCTTTAGGAATGTCCCTTTATAGGTTAGTTTATGGAAAAGCATGTCATCTTCCCCTTGAATTAGAAAACAAATTCTTTTGCGCTTTAAAGGAGTTAAACTTTTGCGTGAACGATGCGGGAACATTGCGGTCTCTGCAATTACATGAATTAGATGAATTAAGGCACATGTCATATGAAAATGCTAAGATGTATAAAGAAAAAACTAAAATTTGGCATGATAGTAGACTTAGGCTAAAGGATTTCAAAAAGGGCCAACATGTTTTATTATTTGTAGTCTTGTCTAAAGTTTTCTGCAAGTTGTTATTATTTCAACATTTTCACTATTTACTTGTTTCTGCATTTTGTATGTTCTGTCGTTTTTTCAGCAACCCAACCAACAATATTTTGTCACCGGTTACATTTTCCTTCAATCAATCTGTACTTAGCATAAACTTAATCAAATCTCTGTGGGAAAATGATATAAAATATACTTATCACTTGCTGCAGACCATGTATACTTGCATGATCTGAGTGCTCTTCGCATCTAATTTACACACACACTGAGCACGCAAAACATACTTATGTGAATTCGACCGGCCATCCATTTTGTTCTAAAGAATTCCTAACCTCTGGAAGGAGTAAGAATTCAGAGTCATTCATTCATGTTAGCCTCTCATGGTAAACAGAGAGTGGCCTAGGAAATAGGCATTCTCCTAGCACGTTTGTTAGCATGCACTTATAAATAGGTTTTTTGCCTTACTTGGATATGAGTAATTTAAGAAACTAATGCATATAATCGGAAGATGTATGAGATCTAGCTAAGACGATGCATGAGATGTCAATTTACTGCTGAATGATCATAGTTAATGCCTATGGAGGATTCTTAAGCCGACCTTCCTGCTTTTATCTTAGCTTTTACTTGCTGTAATCTGTTGCTAATCTATTGCGAAAGTATTGCGAGCCCCGCAATACCATTTTCTACCTTTATCTTAGCTTTTAACTGTCTGTCAATCCATTGCTAGCTTATTGCAAAAGTATTGCGAGTCCCGCAATACTATTTTTCTATATTGTAGTTCCCTTAGCCATTTTGCATTATTGTAACTTTGCATTTTCCTTGCATCCTTTGCAATTCGTGCCTCGAATTAAAATCCATTTCACTTCTGGTTACCTTATCTAAAATAACACGCATCAAATCGCTAGTCACTCAACTTAGTCTCTGTGGGAAATCGATATAAATTATACTTATCACTTGTTGCAGACCATGTATACTTGCATGATCTGAGTGCTCTTCGCATTTAATTTACACACATACTGAGCACGCAACACATTCCCAAAATAAACCACTTATAACCTACAAAATCTAAGCAAAGCATGATAAAAGCCTAATTTAAGAGTTTAGGGATCAGAAATCTCCCTTGTCAATCTGCCTCATATGGATATTCTTCAATGTTTCGAGGCATCACTTATGCTCCTTTAAGATACTTAAGTCTTGATTTACGGGGTCGGACATTCTGCCAGACCTTGAAATTGTTGATTCTTTCAAAGAGACTGCATGTTATAACATCCCAAGGTTTGTACTTTCTGTGCGTTGGCACAACATATGTTTGATGCGATGGGACATCTTTTTCTGGCACATCTCTTTCTAACTCCTTCAACTGGAGCATTTGTGGTGGTGGTGGCTCAGCTCTTTCATTGGTGGAGAAGCTTGCTACAACATCAAACATTTCAAATTCTTGTTCCTCAAGTAGCGCATTAGGCTCTTTGGCTTCATCCAACACAATTTCCTTTTTCTCAACTTTCACCAACTCCACCATTTCATATTGATATTCCATTGGATCACTCTTCTCAGAATCGAAGGTAACCAAGGAGTGATCATAAAAAAAATCAAACATCTGAGGGCATGGTGGTGGTGGTTTTACTATAGCAAGTAGATTTTGTAAGTCATTTGTGAGCTGGGCTAATTGCACATCCATTCTCCTCATGGATGCATCATTCCTTTCCATGAATTCTATCCATAGCACCTCCAAAGCGGGTGATAATTCTTCATTTTGAGTTGGCGCATAATGTTGATAGTCTTCATGTTGGTGGAACTCTTCATAATGAGCAACTTGCCCATGCTCTTCCCAAAAATTATTTGAGAGTTGCCACTGATCATGTCCACACAGGTACGAATAAGGGTTGTCATAGCTTTGTTGATATTGCCTCTCATGATAATTCAATGTTGGGCAATTCTCCAAGTTATGATTTTCCCCACAATAAGCACATGACTGATAAAATTCTTCAAACTGTTGTGGGCAAACTCTTCCTCCAATTAAGTTCTGCAGCATATTCATTTGCTTTGTCGAACACATAGGGGGCGTTTGGCCCCCTATTTTGGAATCAGAACCTTGGGAATCAGAACCCTGGGGGGTTTGTCAGGGCGGGTTCTGAACCCTGAGAATCTAAAACCTGTGTTTGGGGTGCAGGGTTGGGAAGCCTCTGAATCAGAAACCGTGTTTGGGGTGCAGTGTTCTAAACCCCGGGTTGAACAACAATTTTTATTTTTTTTTCCTTTTCCTTTTACTATTTCGTTTCTCTTTTATACCCTTATTTTCTAGTGGTGAATTGTAAAACCCGACCTCACGTAACATGAGCAAAATTCTTTTGAAACTTAAAAATGAAGCATTTAATTTATGTTATATTCTAAGAATAAGAAAATAAATTGAACAATTTTCATATTTTGTACTCCTACAAAAAAAGTTTAAGAAATAGGATGAAAAAATATACCTTTTAAAAATTAAGAAAAACAAAATAATAAAAGGAAAGGAAAAAAAGTTTTTACAACATGTTGGGGTTACGCTCATGGTCACTAAGCAATATATCATGTCGTTGGGCTACGCTCTTGTTGACACAAAAGAAAAAAAAGTTATATTACTATTGATGAAAAAAGTTTTATGGAAAAAGATATATTTTAATAAAATATTAAAAAAAAACATTTAACAAAAACAACAAAAACAAAAAACAAGAAATAGAAGAAAGGAAAAAAAATACATTATTGATGAAAATTTTGTATATTCCAATTAAAAAAAATATATTATAAAACGAAAAAAAAAGTTATAAACACAACATTAATTTATAGAATACGGTTGAAAAAATACATAAAATAAACAAAAAATAAAGAGGAAAAAAAATTGAAAAAAAACCTTAGTTCGGATAGAAGGTAAATTCCAATAATTCCCTATTATTAATGGAAATTTTATAATAATATTAAAATATATTCATATTAGAAAGTAGTAAAAAAAACATTACAAAAGAATATCATTTCTCATAATAGAAAAAAAAAATATTTTAACTAAAAAAAACTACTAACACTGTTAGTTAATGGAATAAGATGGGACAAAATATATATAATATAAAGGAAAAATGAATAGACATATAGCAAAAAATGTTGGTGTTGTTGTCAAATGGATTAAGAGAGAGATAAAATTGTTGATGTGACGAAGAGAGAGAAACAAAATTGGAGAAGTGAGGGGTTTAGAACCCAAAACCATGGGTTTGGGTTCTAAACCCATGAGTTTCCAATACATCCATCCAAACATGGGTTTGGCTTCAAAAGGCAAACCCACCCAAACACAAGACAGGGGGCCAAACGCCCCCATACGTTTTTCACCTGCATAGTTTCTCTTTGTGCCTGAAAATGATAGTAAACAAATTAAGCTCACATATTCAGCACAGATCTTACAATCAATCAACTTAACACAAAATTAATGCAAATCCCCAGCAGCGGCGCCAAAAACTTGTTGTGTGCTCAGTGTGTATGTAAATTAGATGCGAAGAGCACTCAGATCATGCAAGTATACATGGTCTGCAACAAGTGATAAGTATATTTTATATCGTTTTCCCACAGAGATTTGATTAAGTTTATGCTAAGTGCAAATTGATTGAAGGAAAATGTAACCGGTGAAAAAATGTTGTTGGTTGGGTTGCTGAAATAACGACAGAACATACAAAATGCAGAAACAAGTAAATAGCGAAAATGCTGAAATAATAACAATTTGCAGAAAACTTTAGACAAGATTACAAATATAAATGCGTAAACAGCAAAATACTAGCGAACAGACAGCAACAGAAACCTATACTAACAAACAGGGTAGGCTAGGACTCATGTAATAACTCATAGATCGGGTGTAAACTAAGCTGACTACTGACTAAGAATGCTAAAGTAACTTGCAGAATAGAAAATAGTATTGCGGGTCTCGGAACACTTTCGCAATAAACTAGCAACAGATTAACGAATAAGTAAAATCTAAGATAAAGACAGAAAATAAGATTGCGGCTCTCGCAATACTTTCGCAATAGACTCGCAACGAGTGAAATCTTAAGATAAAACAGCGAGGTTGGCTAAGAACCCTCCATAGGCATAAACCATGATCATTCAGCAGTGAACAAACATTACATGCATCGTATTAGCTAGATCTCATACATCTTCCGATTATATGCATTAGATTCATATGTTACTCATATCCAAGTAAGGCTAAGAACCTATTTATGCATGCTATTAAACGTGCTAGGAAAGTGTCTATTCCTAGACCACTCTCTGTTTACCATGAAAGGCTAACATGAATGAATGACTCTGAATTCTTACTCCTTCCGGAGGTTAGGAACTCTTTAGAACAAAATGGATGGTCGATCGAAAATGTCCATGGGATGAAGTTCACACTCATTCAATGCATGCATGCTTATTTACATGTTGAATTCAAATAGTAGTATCCTACAGATTCATCTTAACAAACCCTTATAAAACTAGCTACTCATAACTTTAGAAGAACCCAACAAAACTAATTGATTACTTGTGAAAGGCAAATCCAATAATAATTCAAACAGTAAAAACAATTCGATCTGTAAACAATAATTAAAGTAAAGCAGTAGATAATCTGAGAACATAAACTAAGATAAAACAGTAGATAAGTGAAGGTCCGATTGTCCACAATTCGCCTCGGTTGAAGGAGAAGAACGTCTTGTCAGGAATCTCTCCTTCTTCCTCCAAATTCCAGAACGCCAAGGAGGTTTCTTCTCGGATCTGATGATCGAGAAGATCTCTCTTGGGGTTTTCGGGTTTTCGAATCTCTTCACCGTAAATGATTGATTTTCCTTGCTTCATCTTGCTCTCTTATATAGCCTTTAGTGGTTCCATTGTCTGCTCCCTAATCACGGATCTCCATCCAAATTAGGGAAACAACCTCATACGTGGCAGCTACAGAAGGGTCGGCGGCTAACAAACTCAGCAAAGGATACTGCCAGTATTGTGATTGCGTTACGATCGCAAAGTTCCTTGAAGTGTCCTTTTGCGATTGCGTTGCGATCACAAAGCTCTGTTTCCGGTTCCCCTTCTTCTAATTTCATTGCGTTCCTCGCAAAACTTTAGCAATACATCTGCAAGGCATTAATTAGACATTTTTTCACCAATTATACACTTATGCACAGATATTTCACATAAGCATTAATTTTAACACCATTTCACAAATGTCACTATTAAACACATATTATGCTGAATAATGGCTAGAATGCTTCAAAAGACTTCATGAATTAAAGCAATTAAAGACCTAAATAACTCTCATTTGGAGAGGTATCAGTGTGCACGAGACAACTTTGGGATTATAGAAGAGTAGTAAAGTTAGTTTACAACCCTTCAGGTTTTGAGAATTTTAAGCATGCATGTTGAAACTATCCCAAAAATACTGAAATATGTTCAATGGTGTTGATAAGTTGTTCCAAGTGAAACCACTAAATAGTTAACAAAAGTTGTTAACAATTTAATTACCTTTTATAGTAAAATGGACTCTAGTCATGAATTAGAAAAGTCTCATCGTAGTGGTAAATTTATGAGATATCTCGACCATTACAAGAGCTTATATGAAACCTATGTTGCCGTAATAGATAACAAAATGTATTGCTTCTTGACCTCAAAGTAGAAATGAGGGTTAATGACAAAGACTAGTAGACCAAAGTCATAAATCTCGAGATAAAGTATATGTACTTCTTCTGTATCTAGAACTTGTAGATACTCATGATGGGGTAAAACCCATAGATTCTGAATATTTCTACAAAAGTAATAGATTTGTAAATAAGAAAGTACAAACCTTCAAAATAAGACTAATGACAAATATAGTGGGAGAAAGTAAACCATGAATAATTTTTCTCATTTGTTGTCACACTAGAGTCTATAAGCATTTCCTAACTCATAGTTGCATATGAGATATGTCAAGTGAACGTTTAAGAAATCTTTTCTGAAAAGAAATCTTAAAGAATGCACTTGCAAATCAATTATATGAATTCATTTTCAAAAAATCAAAAGCAAAATGTTTGCAAGTAGTAAAAGTTCATTTATGAAATGAATTTGATCACTAGATTTTTTAATGTAAGGTTTGATAAAATTGTAAAAAACTATGACTTTGAATAAATATTAATGATCTTGTATCGACAAGAAAATCATTAATTACTTAATGGATTTTTCTCGTGGATTACATAATACTCATTATGAATGATGTAATATTTTTAATCCAGCATTATATGTTGACTACCAAACCAATTCTAAATGAATGATTTAAATTACTTGGTATATCCTATAAATAGAGATTTCAAGGACAAAATGTAAATTGTGTCTCAAACATCATATATTGATAAAATTGTTGACAGTATATGATGTAGTACTTCAAAAATAATAATGTATTATTGTTACATGAAGTTTATCTTGTCTAAGGAATAGAGTCCTTAGATATTTCAAAATGTTGAGAACATAAGATTGACAATCTACGTTTGTGTGATTGAAAATCTTATGTACACATGAGACATGACATTTGAAAGTAAAGTTAGTTAGCATATACAAGTTAACCCAATGGTATGACCATTGCGCGGATAATTAAAAACTTTTCTCAAAATATCTGTGCATAAAATAAGAAATTATAATTTTGCATATGGGGCTAAATATTTGATTTTTACGAGATGCATTTGCTTTGACAAAGATTTATCAAAATCTATGTTTACTTTAAGTGGTAGAGCTTGATAGACTAGTTAATATTTTTGCTTAGGAAGCAATAAAAGAACTTGTATATAGCTAAAACAGTCTCTTATGGATCTGTACGACGTTCAAGATATGGTTAACCCTATCACACTTTATTAAGATAAAGTAGAGGTATAATGGCTAAAATTAAGGAACTTTGAAACCACCAATGTATAAGGTATCATGCAGGTAGAGAAAGCATCATGGTAGAGACCACAATGACTTTTAGTTGCAATCGTGTTGGTCTTTAAAAAGACTCTTCATGCTAAATTGTTTGAGGGTCCCCTAGAATGTCTAGGATTAAGAGACATGTCTCATCTTCACTAGAGAAATTAGGAGAACATGTTGGGTGTAGAGTATGCCCTAGGGTACATGTCTCACCGGCTTTAATGCAAGTGGGAGATTGTTGGGATTTATGCCTTAACGCCTCATAATTAATTAATAATTATTTTATTATTATTATTATTTATAATTTATAATATTCATTATATATAAAAATTCAAGGTTATTAGTGTAATCTTGAATAGTATGTAGTTGACATACCGGAGTATCATGTTCAAGGAATAACCTAAACAGTCTATATATGAATAAGGTTGGGTGCCTTATCGTGGCAACACTATTGATACGGCTCAATTTGTAATTGTTACAAATTATTTGATTCAAATCATTCATGTAGAGACATGTGAGTGAAGGTATCCTATACAATGAGTTTTTATACGACTAGACCACGAAATATATAATCTCTCTTTATAAATATGTTATTTGAGAAGATTAATATTTCATAGGATGATCATCTGTGACTTGATTTAATCCTGAGTGACTTAAACTCCTACATGTGAGGGTTCGTCCTTTGATTTGTAAGGGTGAGAATGAACTTTATAGCTGATTCAATAAACGTACCATTTTGGGGACTTGACCAAATAGGGAGCTGCGAACATAAGTTTCACAAGATGAAATCCACTTCTTCCCATATAGGAAAAGTAGGTGAGTAGTTCCCTTAAGTGCTGTTTTCGGGACTTGAACAATGAGACTCCACCCCCTCGCTTGCCCGATAGGGACTCATTTATGGTTGGATCATAAATAGGTTGTTCATTGGAGAATCGGTGGTACTTAAGGTGTAAGATGTAATTACAAATGTAAAACGGACTTTTGACCGAGCTGTAATTATGATCAACTCGTGAAGGAACGACTTGCATGTAATGGTTATAACCATGGACACAGCTTGTCCTACAGTGCATAAGAATATTTATATAGATGTCCATATGGATAAGATATCCTTATCTTATTTCTTCCATTATCTTCTCCTATTATTTTCCCCCTTATATTATTCTAGATTTATGGTAACAATCATATGTTGTAAATCCATTCAATAATGATCGTTGGGGCTAGGAGGTGAGCATCAGGGGCGAGGGGTAAGCATCAGTCGGTCGGGGTCGGTTTTCCGACCAAATTGACCAAGTCGATTTTCCAACTCATTATACCGACGAAGATGGAAAACAATATTTTTTTAACTCATTATACCGTTCGAACTGACGATTGATTTTGTCAGTCGATTTCGGCGCAATCCGACTATAGGGAGGCAAAGATGATGGTGGAAGTCCAAGGGCTTCACGGATGAAGAGAGGATAAGCAATAGACGGTGGTGATTGCGATGCGAGGGAGGCGAGAGAGACAATTGTGAGAAACAGAGGAGGAGCTCCAGCCGGAATCATAGTAAGCTTTAGAGCCTGGCACATCTCCGGCAACAACGTGGGTTAGGGCTAAAACAATAGGCGACATCTCAATCCCTCTTATGAAACCCAAAAACAACATTTATGAAGCTTTCGTGTCCTCTGGATCCGCCATGAACCAATTTCAATCAAAAGATTGGACCTGAACTGATCCACCGATTTTGTCGCTTCGATCGGTTTGGGGTTATTTTTGCTAACTGACCGACCGATTGGTCAGTTTTGCATTACAAAACCTGTTCAATTGGTCGATTTATTTTTTCGTTTCTTTTGCTCACCCCCTAGTTGGGGCCTATGAATGATATGATTGAATAGACAATACATTGACTCCCTACTTTTTCTTTCACCCTTCTTTGTCATTGTTCTCTTGTTTTACAACATATGTTGCTTTGAAGACTTTTCTCACATTTTAAAATGTCATTCACATTCCTCTAGTAACACATTCCTCTAGTAATTTCCCTAAGTAGTTTAAATCCAAAAGGTTGATTATTACAAATTCATTGTTTTAAAATCTTTATTTTCATATCACGAACAATACATAAACTAAATTTTTACTTGGTTTCAAAGTCAATATTAAATAAATTTTATAATGCAAGTCAAAATTAGAGGCTAGAGAACATAGTTTAACTCCACAAAATCATAAAGATAAAGCCTCCAATGACATTTATTTAAGGGTAATTGGATTTAACGGTACATAAGGTATAGTGCTTCATGCCTTTTCTTAGAAGGTGCACATGAAGAGTGACTCAAGCCCCAACCAAAGTGAATATTCCCTCAAATATAGGACTAGTATCACTTCCTGTAATCACATTTGATTGACATCCATTCCAAATGTCTTCTTTGGAAAGACCTGATTCATACAATAAGTTAGAGATGTAGTTCCAATGGTCATGCGTAGTATAATGTCCTTCTTCTCGAATTTCGGTATATACCTATAAAAAAAAACAAAATATAATTAAGTTAGGTTTACCTTAAATCTCAATGACAAATGCAAATGTGGCACTCTATTTTTTAAAGTGTAAATGTGGTGCCATATATTTTATTCATTTGGAACATAGCCAGAAGGGTTAAAAAAAAATGGGCAAAAAAATTGGATTTTTGAATAATTAGTTGGATGGATATAATAAATAGAACTAAAATGAACCCAAGATAACTAAACTATTTGTAAAAGAGTGATTATTAGTTTTAACTTTAGTCTTAATGATAGTGATATATAAAACTATCAATATAAAAGTAAATGAACATAATGGAGAAATAATATTAGCATGAAATAAATATTTAAACATCGAGAAAAAAAACGTTACCAGATAGTTTTATTTAATTGAAAATATTTTACACTAGATTCATTTATTTGTTATAGTTAGTTTCGAAAAATCTGGAGTAGTGCTTTCAACTAAAACTCTTTCTTAGTAAATCGTTTATGAAAGAAAACAACAATTAAGTATTTGATCAAGAGTAATACCAAGTATTTTTAAAAATATTTTTAATTTAGTAATAAAACACAATATAAATGTTTTGCAAACTAATGAATAAAAGAATAGTTGAACTGACATAATGTACGACTTAATGACTAGGTCACCACTTTTATTCATTTTCCTTTCATGTTGTCAAAGAATAAAAAATTTAAAAACTATTTTAATTAGGTAAGAGTAGTTTTTATTATTGAAAATCAAGTCATATCAAACTCACCTTAATTAATTATATAACATTACAAATATAAGTTTAAGTCTTTGAATTCTTTCCTTATATATTTCTAAATTCAAAAGCTTAAAAATAAATTAGTAATATAAGTCTAAAAATGGAACTTCATTGAAATTATTTATTTTTTTGAAAACATTTTATTGAACCTCGTTATTTCGATTTTGGAAGCTTAGAAACAATCAAATGAAAAATAAATAAACTGTAGGCATGAAAAATTGGGACTTAGATCCAACCAATTGTTATTAAAAAGAACATAAAATAAATAAAAGAATAAATAAAAATTGTAGTTTAAACTTCATGAACATATAGGTAAGAAACAAAATTGCTGACCGTATTGTCTGAAAATGTATGATTCCATGGATTTGACCAAGCTGCCATCCAATCACAAACTTCACCATTGTGATTTAGCCCACGGTATACAACAGCGCCAGCAGAGCCAGTGGCAGTTCCAGAAGTTTTAACATGAAGAAAACAACCCCATTGACCATTCGCAATCTCGATTGGATAAGGAGCTTGTCCAATATGACCATGCCAACTATGTTCGACAACATATTTTATGGTATCACCAGTGGCATTGTAAATTACGCAGAGGGTAGAGACTCCAGTGCCCCATTGTTCTTTTAATTCTTTCACATATTGTCGTGCATTCGTGTCTTTATTATCCGCATTCTTCATACTAATGGCAACATGTGCTCTATCTTGACGTGTTATTGTCTTATTTTCATACTCAGGCATGCCTTTTAAAGTTTCGTTTGTGATCGGATTTCCAAACACATTAGACGCCATCTTAAAATATATCTGAAATATAAAAATTCCAAAGAAATTAAGCTCTAAAAACAATTAAGGGCATGTCTTTGTGATGTTCCTCTCCCAATTTTGCATATATTTAGAAAAAGAAACAAAAACGTATTTGGTTGAAAGTTGTTGTATCTAAAATTACTAATTGAAAGAATAAAAGATTATTTTGGAAGTTTTGTCTTCTTTTTATTCATTTGTTGTGTGGTGTGCCCATATTTTAAAATAAGAAAAAGAAAAAAATTGAAAGTTCGTTTACCTTCAAAAAAAAAATAATAAAAGTAGAAACTTAATTAACATTTCAGAAAACAAGAATCATATATCAAAAGTTTAAGATTGCTTACAAGAGTTGGTGAATAAGAAACATACATTATCACATACGAAATAGAAATATTAATCCAACTCTATTTCTATGAAAAAAAGTAGAGCGTTTCAATCTTACTCTGACAGGTGACCAATCTGCAAATCTTTGTTGTGTTTTGTTCCCTACAATTTCTACCTATTTATAAAGTGCGAAAAATAATTAAAAAACACATAAGAACAATGATTTCTTTTTTTAAAAACAGTAGAATCTTCACTGCTCATGTTGAAGAAAAACATTAATGTAAAAAATGATGTGGACGGATAGACACAAGATTAAGACCAAGAATTTAAATATGACAATGTCCATGGAAATATCGATAAAATAGAATAAATGAAAAAATTATATATTTTTTAAATTTTCGTTAGTTTTTTGTGATATAATAAAAATGTCGATGTTGAACCCATGAAAATATGAAAATTGACTATGAAACTATCTGCATGTCGACGAATATTTTTAGAATGACTTTGTAGGGATTTTAAAAATATTTTTTTAATCTTAAAAATATTGTTTAAGAACTAAAATAGTAATTTCAACACCCTTAATTGGGCTTTGTTTGATTTACGAATTTGGTGATATGTTAATACTACTAGAGTTTTATCTCTTTGTGACATTATATTTATGGTTTGTTCTTATTTGAAAGATGGTTGGGATGATTAGAAATGAATTGCCAATTTTAATTACGGTAAAAATTCTTGCAAAAAAATTTACAAAATTAGACTAACCTATTTTACTCAATTTTTTTTTGCCTAAATAATTAATAATTCAATTTGTAGTCTTATAATTAAGATACACTATTTAAATTTAAGGACTAAATAAATAAAATTTATAAATGTTAATGTCACCTTAAAAAAATAATTAAGTTATATGTTTTCAATTTTGTCAGAAATAAAATATTTTACATTCGATTTCTTTATTCATTAATACGAGTATTTGAAAGTATATACATTTTTTAAAAAAAAAAATAGGGGTATATAAAAATATTTTATTTATTTTAATTAGACAAAAATAATTTTTATTATTCGAAATCATGTCATGTCATTTCAAAATATTCTCAATTATAAAAGTTTAAAAACTTAAATCTAAATAGATAACGTCGAATAATTTTGTCATATATTTCCAAAATAAAATAGATAACTTCAAAGTCATATCATATCAATTTGTAAATCTTTTCTCCAAAATAATTTCAAGCACCATTAAAATTAACCAAAATATTTTACTAGAACTATTAAGATTTTCAATAATGAGAAGAAAAAAAAACTTAATGGAAAATAATTCTTACAATCTCTTCAACTTGCATTAGATAATTGCGATAATAATAATAAAAAAAGATATTTTTCATAATTGATTGCTACAAGAATTAAGTAACCTACCGATGAAATGAGTTCTATAATGTTATAATAATATAACATATTAGAAATATCTGAAATAAATATACATGTTTTTTATTATATAAATATAAGAAATAAATAAACAATATAATGTAAAAAATATATTGGTAGGATATAAATAATTTAAATTTTTTAAAATTAATTAAGTTGGCACATTGTTCTTTTGTGAAAGGTTAAAAGATTTCTTTTTCAACCAAAGTGAGTTGGGCAACTTTGGACAACTTTTAATAAAACTTAATTAAGCAGCATTTTTCTAACCCAAATATTTTTTAACTAGGTTATAAAATACAATATAAAAATTTTACAAAGTATTTGATTAGGTAAATGTATTTTTTATTATTAAAAGTCATGTTATGTCAAAATCATCTTAATTTTTTTTTTAAAGATAAATCAATCTAAAATGGATAACTTAGAATTTTTTTCTAATATTTGTCCAACTAGATAATTTTGAATTTCAAAGTTATATAATTCCATAGTGTATTTATTTTTGTATGACATGAAATGTCTTCAACTTTTTTAAAAAATGTTATTATTATTTTTTTTTTTTACTATGCGATAATTAAAAAAAGTCAACTTTCTTCATATTCTTTTGTCTTGTATTGAAAAAAAAAACTTTTGTTCTCTTGTACTCTAGATTAAAATAAAAGTAAAATTAATGTAAAAAAAAAACAATATATGTAGAGTTTTATATTCCCTCACACTCTTTTCACGTTTTTTTAGGTAAGATTCTTCATAATAGATAAAAACAATTGTACTAATTTTTCATGTCTTAAGAAGTTAACAATGTAAAAAATCTCACATAATCAAATAAAATGTTAGTATTCTCACAATTTAAAATATTAATCTATCTAATAAGTATTATAAACTAACAAATCTTTTCTAATACTTAATTAGAAATTACATAAGAATACTAATATTCACTCAAAGATTGGTAGGATTTGTTACATAAATAACCATCAGGCCCCAGAATAATGATAAATATAATAAAATATAAAATACTTTCCAAATATGAGAAAAAATCAATGATAGTCACTAATAGAATTCTATTATCACATAAAGTCATTGATAAAATGTTTATCACTTATAGACTAATATCAGTGATATCCATTGATAAAATTCTATAAAAAATAAAAGTGTATCAATAACTATCCCGAATAGTCATTGATCTGCTATTAGTGACGATCACAGATAAAAATTGTCATATTTACAAATATTTTCAAAAAATGTTATATCTCCTAAATACAAACTCTAGCTTCACACCAAGTGCAATTTTCCAAATTTGTATGCTGGGAATTATTATCAAATAACCACCTAGTGCACGGGCTCAATGCATTGTCTCGCTTGACTTAGATTGAAGTTTTATCCTGCACTTGTGTGCAACAATTTAAATGTTTTATTATTGCACAATTTTTTTAGTTCGAGTTCCACACTTGTCAATTTGTTGTTTGCGAACATCAACATAGATCAACTGACATAAGTGTGATCTAATGACAAAGAGGTCAGTAATTTGACCCTCATCCCGTAATAATTAAATACCTTTGTAAAAAAAAATATAATTCTTAAATATTTTATGTACCATTCTCGATATTCATGTCATTTTTAATTCAATAGTGTGTGCCTGCGTGCGTGTGCGCGTGCGATAATTACTAAAATACTAGCTTTCTCCAAGCCCCAACCTGACTTAGGCATCGAGCAATATAGCTAGTACATCAATATTTATTTCTTGCATATGATCTCATCCGCATAATATCAAATTTACCGTTGATATCACGTGAAGGTCAGGTGCATCAAGCATGTTCAGATCCATTTATCAACAATTGACACCATCTGTGCAGGCGAGAGGTTGTGTGCATAAGATCTAACACCGAAAGAAAATAGAGATGGTAAGAGTTTTACCAAAAGGATTGATCATATGGCAAGGATCGCTCTTCTCCCACCATAGACACACAAAATCAGGGGAGATTTTTTGTTCCCCTCGCTTCTGTTAATTAATTGCTTAGTTAGGTGTATCTGATACATTGGGGACAACGTGTCGTTTAAGGTTGGAGGTTGATGTTTGTTGAACTTCTTTGGTTTTTGAGCATTGTGTAGATTTATGAGCTTGTTATGGATGAGACTCTTAATGTGTGTTATTTGATCAGAACCATATATGATTTCCATTTGATTATTCTTATTTTCAACTGTGAAAATGATGAGAATGTATGCCTTTTTTAGCAATTTTTTCTTAAAAAAAAATTCTTGACTCCCTCATACTTATCGAGCACATAGTCCCCTTATCTTTAGTTTTGTAGGCTTATAACTACCTTAATTGGCTTGGATGCTTGTTGTCTCCCAGAAAAAACACCATTAAGGATACTTGATACAATAGTGTTTGTGATGTTCATTTGAGGAAAGATAACATACCTATTTGTCTAAAAAAAAAGATGAGAAAAAAGAAATAGAATAAAATCTCCATGGATACTTCTCCTTTTTAAGTTGCATGTGCAACTAGGGGCGGTCATGACACCCTTGTTTGTCACTGCATGAAAGCGTGGCTAAAGAAGTGAGTATTAGTCTTTAGGTTGTGAAGCTTGCTCGTAGTCAGATATGTTGTGCAAGTAAGCTGGAGCAAAGGAAAATTTGACATCAAAGATTCTCTTGGAAAAGGATAAAGAAAAAAAAAATTGTTGAGAAAATAAAAGTTAGGAGAGTACAAAGTTCCACGAAAATCATAGGCCCTTGTGATTTATAGCTCTCTCTAGTGTTAAAGCTATAGACTATTCTTATTGCAGTAGGGGGAAAACGATCTTTAGGGTTTCATAATACTTTTTCGTACTTATAAGGATTATGGTAGGTTGGACTGCACACACACGTAAGAGATGATGAGTTTAGTTTTTGAATTTCTCGATGAGGAAATGCATTTGATTATTTTCTTATTTTGCAAATTCCTTGTTTTCTACAACATTTAGGTTCGATTCGTTAACATGCAATTGCAATCTCTTGGTATTGTTCAAAAGTTTGTCATGCTCGAGGACTAGCAAGATTTAAGTTTAGGGGTATTTGATAGCAGTCTTAAAGTGTTATCTTATCGTTCCTAAGTCCTGCTAATTATCGTGTTCACATATGCTTTATGTTAATTTTATTAGTGGAGAACGGTTTAATGAAAAAAGAACTTCATGGCTGTTGGGATTTATATCCTAAAGCTTCCTAATTATTTAATAATTATTTGATAATTATTTTATTATTATTAGTTGCAATTTTTAGTATTCATTATATATAAAAATTCAAGGTTATTAGTGTAATCTTGAACAATATGTAGTTGACATACGGGAGGATCATGTTCAAAGCATAACCTAAATAGTCTATCGTGTATGGATAAGGTTGGGTGCCTTGTCCTGGTAATACTATTCATACAACCCACTTTGTAATTGTTGCAAATGATTTGATCCAAATCATTCATATAGAGACATGCATGTGAGTGGGGTATTCTATATAATGAGTTTGTATCAGACTAGAGCACGAAATATATAATCTCTCTTTATAAATCCGTTATTTTAGAAGATTAATATTTCACAGGATGATCATATGTGACTCGATCTTAAAACTCCTTCCTCTAAGGGTTTGTTCTTTGATCTGTATGGGTGAGCATGACCTTTATTGCCGATTCAATAAGCCTACCATTTTGGGGACTTGACCAAATAGGGAGATGGGAACATAAGTTTCACAAGATGAAATTCACTTAATCTCATATAGGATAAGTAGATGAGTAGTACTCTAAAGTGCTGATTTCGGGACTACAACAATATGGCCCCAACCTCTCACTGGCCCGAAAGGGACTTGGTTTATGGTTGGATCATAAATAGGTTGTTCGTTAGAGAATCAGTGGTACTTAAGGTGTAAGATGTAATTACAAGGGTAAAACAAACTTTTAACCTAGCTGTAAATACGAACAACTCGTGAAGGCTCGACTTGCATGTAATGGTTATATCCATGGACACAACTTGTCCTACAGTCCATAACAGTGCAACTCTAGGCCTATAGTGGAGTAACCTAGAGTTAATCAAAGAAAGTTAATTAATTAAAGAGTTTAATTAATTAATTTTGTATCAAGCTTATATATATGTAGGTGGTGAGAGTCACACACGATGGTGTGCTCCAAATTTCAAGTTGCGGAGACTTGCCAAAAATAACTTTGTAAACTAATTACACTAATCTAACTAGTAGACAGTGGTAACCAGGTCGATCCACAGGGAGCAGACAATGAGAATCATAGTTGAATTGAATTGGGCTTGTTTAATTATGGTGACAAAACAGTGAGAGTTTTTATCATGCAAATTGGAGAAATAAAGATAACGGAGAAATAAAACACAATAATACGAACGTGTTGGATTTGGGGGATCTTCAGGATTTGTGAAATTATGTAAGTGCTATCATTGAACTCATACAAACTTTATCAGAATCAATCGATACGCATAAATAATTACCCCGAAACCCCCGCGATAATTGACTCAGAGAAAATTAGCCAGAGGTGTCAATTCCAACTAAACATGTAATTAACTCATCTAAGGGTGTTAATCCTAGACTTCATTAAAAAAAAGTAAATCATGCAATTAACTCCTTTAAGGGTGTCAATCCTAGACTTTGCTAAAAGCAATGACGGGTGGATTGTGACGAGTTACTCCTAAGACTAATTCGATTTATCTTCTTCAACGTGGTTGGCTAACACTAACTAAGGCAGCATACTTATGTACTACCTACGGGCTCGCACAACCTTTGTTACTTAAGGCGAATAGGATGCATCCGTACTCTAATTAACTAACAAAAATGCAAAATATTCAAGGTTGTTGTTGCGTGCTTAATGTGTAAATAAAGATGCGATGCGAGAGCACTCAGAACATGCAAGCATACATGGTCTTGTAGCAAGTAATAAGTATTTTTCATTCGATTTCCCACAGAGATTTATTCTTAGTTACTAACGAAGTGAGATGCTAAATTAGAAAGGGTGACTTAAATGGGGTAGAATTGAGGATGATGTGCCAAACTAATGAAGAATGTACGAGATATGCAAATATAAACAAAAGCAAGTAAAGAGATCAACTTGAATGTAGAAGAAAAAGAATTGCGGAGAAAGCAATTTCCTAGCAATAAAATCGCAAAAGTAGAAGACTGGAAAAATGGCTAAGGCAAAAACAGAATAATAGAATTGCGCAGACAGCAATTATCTAGCAATTAAGGTAACGACGGATTGAGGGTGAGATAAGGAAACAAGGTCAACTAAAGACTCCTCTATAGATTTTTTCATACGATTATTCAGCAGTAGCTCAACTTATCATGCATCAATTTAACTCAGTCTCATGCATCTCTCGATTACATGCATTAGATCCTTTAGTTCACTCATATCCAAGTAAGACTTAAGCATCTATTTATATAGGCAAGTTAATGAACCGTGCTAGGAAAACGTCTATTCCTAGGTCGTTTTCTGGCTACCATGAAAGGCTAGCATGAATGGACGACTCTGAACTCTTACTCCTTCCGGAGGTTAGGAGTTCTTTAGACAAAATGGATGGCCGGTCGAAATTGCCCGTGGGATGAAGTACACATACATTCAATGCATTCGAAGCTATCCTACATGCTGAATTCACGTATTTCTACCTATAGATTCATCATTAGCAGACCCTTATGTAATTAGTTACTCATGGTTGATGGTGGATTGGAGAGAGTACATTGATTAGGCATGATTTAAAGCAAAATGACAGTAAAGGAAAAACAGAAAGCGAGATGGAGATTAGCGAATACTTAAACGATTCCTCTATTAAATAAGATTCAAAGCTTAATGTGCGAAAGACTGTAAAACAGTAAAGAACTTAAACAGATGAAGACGAAATGAAACAAAGCAAACAAATGGAAGAACAAAGGACAGAAAGCAGTAGAAAACAGAAGACAGAAAGTAATAAACGTGTGCACGGATCCTCGTCGCAAGCGCCTCGGATGAGGACTAAGATTAGCCGATCTTGGGGATCAATTCGATCAGAAGAGAAGAAGGATCTTCTCTTCTTCCTCTCGAGTTATGAACGCCAAGGACTGATTTCTTCGTTCCAACAACCGGGAGAAGGAAATGGGACTTCAGATTGCGTTGAGACGGGGAGCTCTACACATCTCAGCTTGTTGTTCTCCTTCCCCCTTCACCTCCTTTTATAGTTTTTTGCAGGTACCTTCAGTCATGGAGAACCATCCATTCTGAACGACGAACCTCCACGTGGCAGCAAGGGAGAGCTTAGGCGGCTGAAAGATCGCAACAAAACGACGGACGGTTGGGAAAAAACTTAACATCCGCAGCTTGGCATTGCGGATTCCTCGTCGTGACCGCAATGTTCATTGCAGAGACAGCAATGTTTCAGCAATTCTCCTGCAATGCAAATTTCACTCTTTTAACTTCGTTTTTTATTCTTTTTTTGTTCCTTTTACAAATAAGTCCTAATTTAGCTTCATTCCTTGAATTCTCATATTTAAGCACGTATTAAACTAAATTCTAACAAAAACGCTTAAAAGATTACACCATTCTATGGTAAATAAGTCCCTAATTTATGTACTTTTGGAGTGGTAACAGTTGTCAAGCTATCATGCAAGCATGTTCGTAATATAGGCATAAAAGAAGAAGAATATCAACAACATTCAGATTAAGGCAGAAATTTAAAGCACAATCTGTTGGGTTTTATGTCCTAAAACCCGTGGTTTGTAAATTGAATGTATATTCTATTTTGCAATAAAGTTGTTATTGAGATTTATTTAGTAAAATTGTTATTGAATAAAGTGAATTGTGTTTACTTTTAACCAAACTCCAATAAACAAAGAACCCATGGCTATAGATTGTATACTTCAACTTCTTGTGTGACATGATTGTGGATCAAGTTCAATTAATAGCCAGAACGGTCTATAGTATAGGGATAAGGCTGGGTACCTTATCCTGGGGACACTATTGGACGCGGCACGCTTTGCATAGTTCAAACGATGTGATCCAAAATCGTTCATGTGGAGACATGCGAGTGGTGGCGTCCTATGTAATGAGTTTGCAAGAGACTGAACTGCGGAACAAGTCGTTATTTCTTTATAACTCTGTTTACTGTAAAGACCGACTTTTTCATATGATGACCTAGGTAACTAGATCTCAATCCTGAGCACGCTATAAACTCCTGTTTATTCGGGCTTATCCTTTGACTTGTATGGGTGAGAGTGGCCCGAGATCGTCGACTCAATAAGCCTACCATCTTGAGGATAAGACCGGGTAGGTAGTTCGGAACATAGTCCTGCGAGATGGAATTCTCTTCTACCCACCTCGAGGGATTAGTAGAGAGGTTGTTCCCTTAAGTGCTGACTCCGAGTCTTGAACTAGGGATCCCACCCTCTCATTGGTCCGAGAGGGACTTGGTATAGTGATGAGATCACGTACCAATTGGTTTGGTGGTTGGACCACAAACCAAGAGTTCATTAGAGAACCAGTGAGACTTAAGAAACAAGATGTAATTACGGGAGTAAAACAGTTATTTTGACCTAGCTGTAATTACGAACAATCTGTGAAGGATCGACCTACTGGTGATGGTTATATCAAGAGGACAAAAATATATCTACGGTGAGGAGAGTGCAACCTTTGGACTGTAGTGGAGTCTCTGGGGGTTAACGAATGTTGGATAGTTTGGCTAAAGAGTTTGGCCGGTTAATTATCGTTGGAGCTCATGATCTGTAGGTCCTTTAGGTTCTCCTGGCTAGCTCGAATTAAGCCGTGTAACAATATGAGAGAAAAAGAATTTGAACTAATTCAAATTCGTTTTTCGAAGAATGATGGACATATTTAAATATGATTTAAATATGATTTAAATATGAGATCGGTCTAAAACATGAATAAGGATTCATGTGTGATGATTCAGTTTAAGAAACCGGGATTAGTCTTATTATTTATTTAATATTTAATATTGAATTAAATAATAATATTAATTAATTAAAAAAGTTTAATTAATTTAAATTTATTTTGTTTATTAAAACTAATTATGAATTAATTTTAAAATGACAAAATATTACAAGTGAGATTATCCAAGTTGAATGGATTTATCCAAGTTGGGTGGGTTTATCCAAGTTGTGAAGTGGATTGTGAATCATCAACCACATGCATAAACTCACAAGAACACTTGGTTGAAGACTAATCCATCCAATTTGAGGTGTCATGCTAAGCAAAAGCTTTGTTGCATGTGGATGGCCTATAAATTGGATGAAATTCAAATGTTTTGAGGTTGATGAATTTTCAAAGAGTTTGAATATTTGGATTAGGGTTGAGGAAGAGTTCAGGTTACTTGAGAAATTAGAAATCTAAGTGTTAGATATTTCTCACAAAACTCTCATCACTTTCACCTTCCCATCCTCTTCTTCCAAAGTTTTTATATTGTAAAGGAGTCCCACCACTTCGTTGCTCGGCCCGAGGATAGCGGGACTACCGGAGGTGGTACTCAAAGAGTTCGAGAGAAGTTTCGAAGGGTTCGTGAGGAGATTCGAGCATTGGAATAGAAGAATTTTGAACTACAAGAGGTTTGTATTCTAATTATTTTAATTTCCAAGTTTTTAGCATGTTTCTATTTTAGCTAAATTGATGATATTAGAGTGCCAATTGATCTGACTCGCTTCCGTTGAGCTACATGCGTTTCATCACAATCCTCAAGCAATTACTAAACCCATAAAATCCTTACATTCAATCCCCAAATCCTACACTAACCTTAGCCTTCCATAGAGTTTGGACTAATCCAAGCTCCCATGGAGGCCTTCGAGTTCATACAAGGGGTAGAAGGTGAAGAAGAAGCTCCAAACCGAGCTCCAATGGCGGAATAAATCAGAAAATCGAAGAAGGAATAACCTATAATCGGAGAAGATGGCTTTAAATATTCGTCGTAGCGTCGTTGGAGAAGATGGCTTTAAATAGTTGCCGTAGCGTGGAGACGCTACGGACGGAAATCCTGCGCGCCTTCAGGGAGCGTCGAGACGCCGAGCAGCGTCGAGACGCTTGCTCTCGGGTTTTGACAATTTATTTTGTCTTTTCCTCTCCCGATGCCCTTAGACAAAATCTTCACTTAGATGATCTTCCTCTCCCGATGCGATCTCGAGACCTTAAGACCACCTTCTTAGCCCCGAATAACGTGTTTTTGACTATGTGACCTCTTCACCGATAAACACCTATAACAAAGGCAAATTAACACTAATTAAGCACATTTTTAGCTGAATAGAGGGAGTTAATCATAGCTCTAAATTGGAGCTATCAAGCACCCCCAACCTAAATCTTGCTAGTCCTCGAGCAAGGTAAACTTCAAATTATCTCCAAGGACTAAAATTGCATGCAACTAATTCTAATCTCGATGCTTTAAAAATCAAGGCATTTGCAGCAACAAGAAAGCAATCGAATGCTTGCAATAATAAAAAATAATTCAAAAATTAACTATTACTCACCTACGTGCGTGTGTGATTAGCCAAAGTACCCTAGCCTAAGTAGACTCGAAAAAACCACATGCAACACGACATCTTGTTTTCCCTACTTCTAGCAATAAAGAGCAGTGTATAACTTTCCCACATTAGAGAGAGTAACAAATCAAGAGACCTAAATTTTTTTTTTTTTTTTTTTCTGAGTACTTTGTACTCTTTATTTGATTCTTTGAACCATATATTTTTTTTTCTTTTTGCTTCTCCAAGAGAGCCTAACATTTCATGCTTGACTTAGCTTCACATTTTTAAGGACTAAATCTCAATTCTCAATGCACATTTAAGAAGGAGGA
Organism: Herpetospermum pedunculosum; assembly: GCA_028017165.1. Taxonomy (NCBI): domain Eukaryota; kingdom Viridiplantae; phylum Streptophyta; class Magnoliopsida; order Cucurbitales; family Cucurbitaceae; genus Herpetospermum; species Herpetospermum pedunculosum. The sequence goes on along the minus strand of CM051527.1, from coordinate 18,573,400 downwards.
GCATCTTAGGAGGTTTTATTAACATGCTTTGCTTTTTTTATTTAGGCTAATAACTTTGTTATAACTCGATTAACCTATTACAAACTCTCATGCTTGAAGCTTCCCTAGGGGTGCCTTTCGGGATGACAACAAGGATTCATGCAACAAAAGGTAAATCTAAGCCTATAGAGACCAGAACAGGTTGCTAACTGCTCGATAGATGCAAGGGAGCAACAATTTTTTTTAGATTTTTTAAATTTTTTTTTAAAATGAAGCTCAATTAGTGCAAACGATCTCATGCTCAACTAGATATGCAACTTCGAAGATTTTAAAAGCATTTCATAGATCGTCATCATTAGATAACATGAAACCACAGACCAAAGCATCTCAAATTTAAAATTTACACGTGCTCGACAACTGCACATAAAGTCCACAGACACTCCACCCCCAACCTCAGAAGAATGCATTGTCCTCAATGTATCAACCATCAGTTAAAACAATAAACGCGCAAAATAAAAGGAACACGAAGACTTCCCTGATGTTTGCAATGTTAGCGGGAGATGAGGCGCGATCTTCTTCCAATCAAAGGTAACCAAGTTAAGCACTTCTCTTATTCTTCTAAAAAGCAAACAAACTAACTTAAACAACTAAACTAATAAAGCGATAAACTAAAAATAACTGAAAACAGTTCAACACTCGGGTGCCTCCGAGAAGCGCATAATTTTTAAAGTAGATTGCTCGACTATATTCTCGCGGTCCAATCAACCATTGTCCATCAATGCGGGAGATTCACCAATCATTCTCCCGTCCTTCTTGGACCTACAATAATTCAAACAAAAAATTTCTTCTTGTTCCTCATGCACAAACACATTATCATCAGACAGAAAACATACAGCACCAACATCATTCACATTCATTTTCAGATCATCATTTTTCACGACCCAAGCAGATTTCGAATCATATATAGAAAATTCATTCACAGTCTCGTCAAATTCCACAGATATGAAACCCCTATAGACATCAATTTTTACCCTAGTGGTCTTAAAAAAGGGACGTCCTAACAATATGGAAGAAGAAACATTCGAAGATTTTTCATTCATGTCGAGTATATAGAAATCTGCGGGAAATAACATATCATTAACCCTCACGAGAATGTCCTCGGCTTTCCCTATTGGATGGATGCAAGTTCCATCAGCTAATTGCACGACAACATTAGTCTTATGCATTTCATTTAATTTAAGTTCTTGGAACAGGGCATAAGACATAACATTGATGGATGCACCTAGATCTAACATGACATTTTTCATAATTTTGTTCCCTATCATGCAAGGAGAGTAAAAATACCTGGATCCTCACATTTGATCGGCAACGAACTTGGGAATATCGCCGAAACATTTTCCTTTCTCTTTTCATCAGTCATTTTTTACTTTATCTTAACAGTACACTAGCTCTTCAGGAATTTTGCATATTTGGGAATTTGCTTCACGACCTCTAGAAGCGGGATATTCATAATAACCTTCTGAAAAGTCTTCAGGACTTCCTTGTCTTCATTCACTTCCTTAGGCTTCGCAAGCCTATTGGGGAAGGGTGCTAAGGGAATATCAGCTGGTACTAGCAACGATACCTCTTTATTCAACTCTTTTATATTTTCAGATTCAACATTCACAAGAAAGGTCGGGAAGGATGCAACAGGTTTTCCATTCTTTTCTTCCTTCATCACACCACCATTAGTGGGAATCGACTTCCCGCTCCTCAAGATGATCGCACTCACATTTTCACATGAGTTTATGGTCATTTGGGAAGAAAGCTTCCCAAAACTCTTGCTTTCCAGTTTGCTTATTCACATGACCATCTGTGTCAGTTGCTTGTTTAAGTCTTGCAACTTAGCTTTGTAACTATTGAGGTCCTCGCGAGCTTCCTTTTGAAACTGGTCGGTCATATTTACAATGGTCCTCGCCATCTCTTCCTTCGAGTTTCCTGAAGTAGATGACTAAGCATGAAACGTGTTGGGAGATCTCTCATAAGATTGATTGGGGTACCTTTGTTGTCCTAACCAGTTTCCGTAGCTCAAATTTGGGTGATCCCTCCAGCCGGGATTATAAGTATTCGAATATGGGTCATACTTCCTTGGGTTCTAAGCATAACCAACGATGGCATTGACCTCTTCAGAATCTCGAATACTTCCTCCAAAAAATTTCTTTAATAGACTGCTCATTTCAGCCACCTGGGCTTTTATGTCATTCACCTCGCTCGACTGATTAATTTGGTGCACTTGGCATATTCCTCCCCTAACTCCGAACTGCTAGGAATTGGCTGCCATATTTGCAATCAGTTGTTTGGCTTCCGCGGGAGTCTTGTCAATTAGTGCCCCACCGCTAGCTGCGTCGATCATCTGTCGATCGTGAGGTGTCATACCTTCGTAGAAGTACTAGATGAGGAGTTGATCGACGATTTGATGATGTGGAAAGCTTGCGCACAATCTACCAAACCTCTCTCACTACTCATGCAACGACTCACCGACATCTTGGGTGATGCCATAGATTCTCTTCCTTAGTGTCGTCGCGAGGGATGCAGGAAAGTACTTCTCTAGGAAGAGCCTCTTTATATCGTGTCAGATGGTAATGGAGCCTGACGGTAGATAATATAGCTAATTGTTGGCCTTGTCCTTCAACGTAATGGGAATGCCCTTAAGTTCAGTTGCTCCTGTGTTACACCCGGGGGCTTCATCCCCGCGCAAACGCAATGGAATTCCATTAAGTGCTTATTCGCATCGTCCCCTGCGTTACCATGAAAAGAAGGTAATTGGTAAAATAAACCAGACTTCAACTCAAAATTACCTGCCACTATCGGGTATGTAATGCAAATGGGTTGTTGGTTCAGATCGGGTGCTGCCAGCTGTTTCAGTGTTCGCGGCGCTTCCTCCTGCGCCATCTCTTCCACAACAAAAGGATCGAGTCCTTCTTCTTCGAGCAGTCTTCTTCCTTCACGTCCTTCTCTCTTTAATCTCTGTTCTTCTCTGTCGATCTCCAGTATAAACTGCAAACCACTAACCTCAGAAGAACAGGTCATACAACACCTGAAAACTAAAAGTAAATAGAATGAAATCAATTTTTTTTAAGACAATCAAACAAACAAAATCCAAACCAAACGGATTTTCATTAAGTTGCTCCCTGATAGCTCCAAAATAGAGCTATATTTATGTCCATAATATTGGCTAGAACCATGCTAAGTATTAATTAAAATGCATTTTTGTAGGTGATTTCATGGTCGAGAAGTCTAAAGACACGTTTCGGGGCTTAAAGCGGCGTTTTAGAGCTTAATGGACGCCTCGGGAGTGAAAGCGCTTGAAGAATTGAAGAGATGGCAAAAATTGCCTTGAAAAGATAATTTTTGGCCATCAAAACCCGAGAGCATGCATGCATGGGCGGCAGCGTCGAGACGCTGGCCGAGCGTCTCGACGCCGTCCCGATTGCCTACCGAGGACGAGCGCGCCCCAGCGTCGAGACGCCGCCTGAGGGTCTCGACGCCGCCCCGACATCATCCGAAGATTGACGCACCCCAGCGTCGAGCGCGCGCGCTCAACGCCCGCTCAACGCTAGCAGCGTCGAGACGCTGCCCGAGCGTCTCTACGCCAGCCCGACGATTTTCCAGATAGACGCTCCGGCGATTAAAGGCGTCAAAAAAACGGATTCGAAAAAATATTTGAAAACGCCAAATTTTGCCCATCTTTTCATTCCAACATAATCTATCTTCTTCTCCAAACTTTGCTCTCGGGTCTACACCTTTCTACCACCATTTTTGAGCTTCTTCTTCCTCTTCTTGTATGCTACTAAGCTCTTCCATGGGGGGTTTGATTTATTCATCCTCCATGGAAGGCTAAACTAAGGTTAGTGTTTGATTTCTAGTTTGGGATTGTAATCAATTTGGATTAAGGGGAGATTGGCCCCAATTTTGTGTATGAATTAGATTGACTTCCTTATGCATCTTCTTCCCTTTTCTTCATCTGAATGGCTTGTGTAACTGATTAGGAGTGACGCCCGAGTCCTTATGCATGCTTTACCGTTAGAGATTAGGACGTATAATTGCCTTAATCGCTAGGTAACACAAATCTGAATATGGGTATTTAGTTTGATCCCAAGTGACAGTTGGGGGTAGAAATTAGATAACCTTCATGTTAGATTTTGGGTAAAGAGGAAAAATCGATTTAGTCTCCGGGTTAATTTGTCGCAATGTTCCCGTCTCTGTCTGTTAATCATTTTAGGATTGATCACCTTATTTTGAGTAACTGTCAAGAACAATTAGAATTGCACTTTTCTAATTGTATCCTTGGGTCGTTTGAGTTAGGAATAACCAAACGAATTGCGTGCATTAAGCGTTGTGTCTATGTATTTAGTTATCGATGATCCGAACACAAATTGTGATCAATCCCATTCTTTGAAGTCAAACATGCCATTTAAATTTTGCACTGGTCATTTAATTTTCCGTTAGCTTGCACGTTAGGAGCTCCCTTCCCCCAAACCAAATTATCATTCTTTTATTGTGCATACTTTTTATACTTAGCCAATTAGACTTAGTTAAATTGAATTTCTCAATTCCCTGTGGATCGACCCCGTTACCACTTAGCTGCAAATTGCTCGGTGTATTCGAGTTTATAAATTGTATTTTGGCAAGCCTCGACAGCTTTAATTTTGGAGTACATTCAAAAGAACTTAAACTGAATGACTTGCATGAATTCGGTGCTATTATGCAAATGGCTAATAAATCCTATGTGCACCCCTTGAAAAAGGTGGATGATGTTTTGGGCAGAGTAACTGACCCGTTCTTTCCTGCTGATCCTTATGCTTTTGGAATGCATGAAAATCTCTCTCATGTTTTTGCATCAATTTTATTGGATCAACCTTTTATGAAACCTGTAAAAATTAAAATTGATGTTGTATGTGCGCATAAGGCACGAGAGAAAGAATTGTTCATGGATTTTCGCAGGAAAGTGGAAATTAGGAAGATGGATGGGGCATCTTCCAAGTTCGATTATGGATGAGTTGATGAGAGAATACAGTCGAGCAATCGACTCTAAAAATTTGCACTTCTCGGAGGCACCCGAACTTGGACTGTAATTCTGTTATTTATTTACTTTGCTTTTGTTTATATTAGCTTTTGAATTCGTTGTTTGTTTGTTTCTTTCCTTAGGAGAAAAGGTGGAATGGCCGACAATTCGAGAGAATATTGGAGGACGATGGTGCACATCTCCACCCGTCGGCTCCATAAGATTCAGGGGAGGTTTTCTGTTCCCTTAGGATTTTATTGTTTTGATTGTTGAATGCATCGGGGACAATGCATATCTTAAGGTGGGGGGTGGAGTTTGTTGATAGAGATTTGACTTCTTAGTAGTTGTCGAGCATATGTATACTCTGATGGTTAGATTAGAATCTGAATGCATGTTGTCCGATGAGGACGGTCTGTGATTTGTTTGTGAACACTCCGTATTTGTGTAATTCGAAAAATTTGACAATGTATGCACATTTTGAACCTATTTTAAAAAAAATTATGTTATTCCCCTACATTCACTGAGCACATAGCGCTCTTATTCTTTAGTTCTCTAGGTTTAGAATGATTTTATTTGGTCTGAAACCTTGTTGTCACCCCGAAAGGTACCATTAGGGAGGCTTGATGTGTTAGAAGTAGTAATGACTCATTTGTTGTATAGCGAAGCTATTGCCTAAAAAAAAAGTAGTATGCATGAAAAATAAAAACTTTAGAGTTGCTCCTCCTTCTTGTGTTGCCCGTGTAACCAGGGGCGATCGTGTAACCCACGGTTGTCACTGCATGAAAGGGGAACTAATAGAAGTGAGCAATAGTCCTTAAAAAAGTGAAGCTAAAGTTGGTTTGACGTGTTAGGCTCTCTTGGAGAAAAAAAAAAAAAAAAAAAGTGGTTAAAAAAGAATAATGGGTACAAAGTTCCCAAAGAAAAAAAGAAAATATAGGCCTCTTGTTTTGTTGCTTTTTCTATCGCTGAAAGCCATTAAACTGTTCTTATCGCCGTAAGTAGGGGGAAACGAGTTATAGGGTTGTATAAGGTTGTTCCGGGCTTGCATGAGCTAGGTTGAGAGGCGCTAAACACACACACACATAAGGGAATAGGAGTTAAAATTTTGAAATGATTTCAAAATTTCCATGCATTTGATGGTTTTACAGTTATTCAAGTACCTTGTTTCACAAGCATTGAGATTAGAGTTTTCAGCATGAATTCGATTCTTTGGAGATAATTTAGAGTATACCTTGCTCGAGGACTAGCAAGATTTAGGTCAGGGGTATTTTGATAGCTCCAAAATAAAGCTATCTTTATGTCCCTAATATTGGCTAGAACCATGCTAAGTATTGATTAAAATGCCTTTTTGTAGGTGATTTCATGGTCGAGAGCTCGAGAAGTCTAAAGACACGTTTCGGGGCTTAAAGCGGCGTTTTAGAGCTGAATGGACGCCTCGGGAGTGAAAGCGCTTGAAGAATTGAAGAGATGGCAAAAATTACCTTGAAAAGACAATTTTTGGCCATCAAAACCCGAGAGCATGCATGCATGGGCGGCAGCGTCGAGACGCTGCCAGCGTCTCGACGCTGGCCGAGCGTTTCGACGCCGTCCCGATTGCCTACCGAGGAAGAGCGCGCCCCAGCGTCTCGACGCCGCCCAAGGGTCTCGACGCCGCCCCGACACCATCCGAATATTGACGCACCCCAGCGTCGAGCGCGCGCGCTCAACGCCCGCTCAACGCTGGCAGCGTCGAGACGCTGCCCGAGCGTCTCGACGCCAGCCCGACGATTTTCCAGATAGACGCGCGACAGCGTCGAGACGCTGCCCGCGCGCGCGGCCAACTTAGGGCACAGCGTCTCGACGCTCCGACGATTAAAGGCGTGAAAACGCCAAATTTCGCCCAACTTTTCATTCCAACATAATCTATCTTCTTCTCCAAACTTTGCTCTCGGGTCTACACTTTTCTACCACCATTTTTGAGCTTCTTCTTCCTCTTCTTGTATGCTACTAAGCTCTTCCATGGGGGGTTTGATTTATTCATCCTCCATAGAAGGCTAAACTAAGGTTAGTGTTTGATTTCTAGTTTGGGATTGTAATCAATTTGGATTAAGGGGAGATTTGCCCCAATTTTGTGTATGAATTAGATTGACTTCCTTATGCATCTTCTTCCCTGTTCTTCATCTGAATGGCTTGTGTAACTGATTAGGAGTGACGCCCGAGTTCTTATGCATGCTTTACCGTTAGAGATTATGACGTATAATTGCCTTAATCGCTAGGTAACACAAATCTGAATATGGGTATTTAGTTTGATCCCAAGTGACAGTTGGGGGTAGAAATTAGATAACCTTTATGTTAGATTTTGGGTAAAGAGGAAAAATCGATTTAGTCTCCGGGTTAATTCGTCGCTATGTTCCCGTCTCTGTCTGTTAATCATTTTAGGATTGATCACCTTATTTTGAGTAACTGTCAAGAACAATTAGAATTGCACTTTTCTAGTTGTATCCTTGGGTCGTTTGAGTTAGGAATAACCAAACGAATTGCGTGCATTAAGCGTTGTGTCTATGTATTTAGTTATCGATGATCCGAACACAAATTGTGATCAATCCCATTCTTTGAAGTCAAACATGCCATTTAAATTTTGCACTGGTCATTTAATTTTTCGTTACCTTGCACGTTAGGAGCTCCCTTCCCCCAAACCAAATTACCATTCTTTTATTGTGCATACTTTTTATACTTAGCCAATTAGACTTAGTTAAATTGAATTTCTCAATTCCCTGTGGATCGACCCCGTTACCACTTAGCTGCAAATTGCTCGGTGTATTCGGGTTTATAAATTGTATTTTGGCAAGCCTCGACAGCTTGAATTTTGGAGTACATTCAAAAGTATCTCTACCACTCCGCCGCCAACGACGCCAATTTTTGGTGAGAGTAACACACGATCGTGTGCTCCAAATTTTAAGTTTTCGAGACTTGCCAAAAATAAATTTGTTCACCGATTACACTAATCTAAATAGTAGACCGTGGTAACCAGGTCGATCCACACGGAGAGAATCAGAGTTGAATTGAATTGGGCTTGTTTAATTATGGTGATAAAATAGGGGGAGTTTTTATCATGCAAATTGGAGAAATAAAGCTAATGGGAAAATAAAACACAATAATCCGAGCGTGTTGGATTTTGGGGAACTTCAAGATTTGCGATATTATGTAACTGCTATCATTGAACTCATACAAACTTATTCAGAATCAATCGATATACACAAACATTTACCCGGAAACCCTCGCGAAAATTGACCAAGAGAAAATTAGGCAGAGGTGTCAATTCCAACTAAACTTGTAATTCACTCATCTAAGGGTGTTAATCCTAGACTTCATTAAAAACAATAAATAATGCAATTAACTCATCTAAGGGTGTGAATTCTAGACTTTGCTAAAAGCAATGACGGGTGCGTTGTGACGAGTTACTCCTAAGACTAATTCAATTTATCTTCTTCAACGAGGTTGGCTAACACTAACTAAGGCAGCATAGGATGCATCACTACTCTAATTAACTAATGAAAATGAAAACAATTCAAGGTTGTCAAGCTATCATGCAAGCAAGTTCGTAAGATAGGCATAGAAGAAGAAGAATATCAACAACATTAGATTAAGGCATAAATTTAAAGCACAATGCTCAAGCAATTACAAAACTCAGAAAATCCTTACATTCAATCCTCAAATCCTACACTAACCTTAGCCTTCCATAGAGTTTGGACTAATCCAAGCTCCCATGGAGGCCTTGGAGTTCATACAAGGGGTAGAAGATGAAGAATAAGCTCCAAATCGAGCTCCAATGGCGGAATAAATAAGAAAATCTAAATATGAATGACCTAAAATCGGAGAAGATGGCTTTAAATAGTCGTCGTAGCGTCGAGACGCTACAAACGAAAATCCTGCGCGCGCCTTCAGGGAGTGTCGAGACACTTTAGGACAACGTCGAGACGCCGAGCAGCGTCTCGACGCTTGCTCTCGGGCTTTGACAATTTATTGTCTTTTGGCAGCGTCTCGACGCTGCCCCCTTAGACAAAATCTTCACTGGGGTGCTCTTCCTCTCCCGATCTGATCCCGAGACCTTAAGACGACCTTCTTAGCCCCGAATAACGTCTTTTGGACTATGTGAGCTCTTCACCGATAAACACCTATAACAAAGGCAAATTAACACTAATTAAGCACGATTTTAGCTAAATATAGGGAGTTAATCATAGCTCAAAATTCGAGCTATCAGTAGGTCTATAAGGTCCCCTTGCTAGCTCATAATAACACTAAAAGGATCATTTTAGTTGAAAGAAAATTTTGAAATATTCAAATTAATATTTAATATGATTGATATATTAAATGTAGAAGAGAAAAATATATTTTTTGTATTTTATACATTAAATATTTTAGGAAATAGTTTATGTATTAGATACATTAATATTGAAAACTATATATGTACATGAAATTTGGATGAGATTCAAATTGGTTAAATGTATATTATAAAATATTAATTTAGATTAATTTTATGATATTTGAATGAGATTCAAATAAATATAAATACATATTTTAATGTAATGTTACTATATTTAAAAGGGGATTAAGGTGATGGACCCGAGATCCCGACACATCCAGAGGCGCAGCGAAAATAGCCTAAGCTGGGTGAGGATCTTCAGCAATCAATAAGCAACAAATCGAGAGAGAAGAATAATACCAACACTTAGTAGTTTTCAGCCTCTCGAAAACCACCGGTAAACTGACCGGTAAAAGTCAACCCTAGGTTGACCGATAAAGACCAACCGATAAGGGACCTCGGTGTGCCACCGGTAAAGATTGCAAGATCCGACCGGTAAATGGCACACCGGTAAGCCTCGACCGGTAAATGCTTCACAAGCAATTCTACCAATAATCCTCGACCGGTAAATACCGTGTGAATAAAACAACAACGGTAAATTCACATCGGTATAGACCAGACCGGTAAGTTTACCATCGGTAAACCGGTTCAGTAAGTAACAAATACTCACACTGGTAAAGATTGGACCGGTTGGCAGCGATCGGTAAATCCTTATCGGTAAGCCTTGAACTGGTAAACTAGTAGAAAAACATCACAAGTTTTTCACCGGTAAACCGGTAAGGCCCGACCGGTAACACTTACCGGTCAGTTCCTTCAGTATATTTCCACCGGTATGCATGACTGGTAAATATCGACCGAAGAAATAAACCCTAAACGCTTAAGAATTAGCGCTACCCGATCGGTAAATTTCCAGCCGGTAAATCCGATCGATTTACCGACTAGTAAATTTACCAGAGAGACAGAGGACGGGCAAAACATACCTGTAGACACTGTATTTCGTCTGGCCTTGTTTATCATTTTTAAATTTTGCTCAGTCTTGTTTATTTTCTTGTGTTTTGCCAAATAAATTCTTAAAATCATGTAATTTTATTTTTCCCGCTAATTTTGAAATTGTAAAAGAAAAGAATAAACAAGTTTTTCAGAGTTTTGAATTAAGGAGATTTGAGGTTTTGATTTGGGAGGTTAAATTAAAAGGATTTGGGGTTTAGTTTATGGTTTTGATTTAGGGTTTCAGATTTAAGGAAATTTGGAGTTTCAATTCAGGGTTTAAAGTTTAAGGAAATTTGGGGTTTCAATTAGTCTTTTAAATTTAAGAAGATTTGGGGTTTCAATACATGGTTTTAAATTTAGGAAGATTTGGGGTTCAATTCAGGGTTTCAGATTTAGGGTTTCAATTTAGGGTTTCAATTTGGGGTTTTGATTTCCGGTTTTGATTTAGGGATTCAATTTTTTAGGTTTTAGATTTTAGGGTTTAAAATTAAAACTTTCAAATTGATTTCTTCTGAATTAAGATTTTTTCAACATAAATTAAGATTTTTCAAGATAAATTAAGATTTTTCAAGATAAATTTTCAAAGACATTTAATTTTAGAACTCGATTTTAAGATTTTAATTTGGTCCAGATAAATTTAAATTGATTTTTAAATTAAATCTTTCAAATATATTTGTTTTAAAAGATAAATTTTCAAAGACATTTAATTTTAGAACTCAATTTTAAGATTTTAATTTGTTCAAGATAAATTTAAATTGATCTTTCAAATAGATTTGTTTAAAAGATAATTTCCAAAAAAAAACATTTAATTTTAGAATTCGATTTTATATTTTAATTTGGCCAAGATAAATTCAAATTGATTGTAAACTTAAATCTCTCAAATAGATTTGTTTAAAAGAAAGTTTTCAAAGACATTTAATTTTAAAATTTGACTTTAGATATTAATTTGCTTTAGATTAGTTAGTTTTAGATTTGATTAGGATTTCGAATTTGAATGTATCTAGAATATAAAATGGAAAAAGGGGATGTAAAGACATTTAATAATAAAATTTGACTTTAGATTTTAATTTGGTTTAGATTGGTTGGTTTTAGATTTGATTAGGATTTCGAATTTGGATTTATCTAGAATATAAAATGGAAAAAGATGAGATTAACACTATAAATAGAGGTGATTAGAGAGGTTTTGAGAGGGAGGTGTTGAAGCAAAAAAAAAAAAATAAGGCTTTGAGGAGGGATTTAGGAGAACAAGACAAAATGTTGGGATGTCCCAAAAGATAAAAAAACTCCTACATTTTTCCTCTCCTTATCATCTCCCTTCCTCATCACCTTTATGATCTTTCAACCCCAAACTCCGGCGGAGCAAACGACAGAACTCCACACACGCGAACGGGGCTTGCACGACGACGATAGAACGTAGATAACAGATGATGCGATGCTTGCAGAGGTGGAATGCACAGACGAATGATGCAAAAATGAAAAAGGTGAGTTAATTTTAAAGTTTTCAATTTATTTACAAATGTGTCATTCATCCATTTAAAATCTGATTTCATTATTTAGTTTTTCATTGTTTACTTTATATTATTTATTTTAATCTTAATTTCATCTAGAAATTTCTAAAAAATATAACTTCTTATTTTACTTTTTTTTATTTTACATTCCGTAAATTAAATCTTCGTTTTTTTTTTTTTGTTGATTTTTCAAATTAGTATTTCAAATGAATTTAAATTGATTTTAAAAATTAGATTTTTCAAAATAGTCTTGATTTGTTTTAAAATTATATTTTCCAAAAGTTTTCAAAATGAATTTAATCTTTTAAATATTATCTAGTAAATTCTATGATGGAGTTGAGATTTTCTCAAATTCTTGAGTTGATATTTTCCTTAAATTATTTAAGGAAGATTTAAAACAAGTTAATGAATTAATGGGTAATTCCACAACTATATCAAATTCTTACTTTATTCTTAAAGTTAATATATGATTAAGTGAGATATTGTTTTAATTTTAATTGTTTATTTTATTCGCTTTAAAATAAAGGATCATTTGAAAATAGCTAGATAATTAGGATAAAACGTTTTGGCTACCGTTTTTAAACGGGATGTTGTAGGGTGCTAGCACCTTCCCTACACTCAACCGACCCCCGAACCTCGTTTTTTTTTACTTCGTAGACCGTGTTTTTATGGTGACCAATCACACCCGAAATGATTGGTGGCGACTCCATTTTTTTGTGAAAACCCCTAAGGTTGTCAGCCGCTCCGCGTCGCGAAAACGTTGCGACAACATGGCGACTTCACTGAGGACTTTTTTTAGAGGGTCAAGGTCATTTTGTCTTTTGTTATCCAGTTTATCGTTTTTGTTGGTCCTTTGTTTATTTGTTTTTTTATTTTACTTTTTATTTATTTATTTTTGTACTATTTATTCATTGTGATTTATTTATTGCACTTTATTTTGCATTATCATGCATTCCACACACAACACAAGCCTCATACCCGGGATCTACCTTTTAGGATTAGAATTGAGAATCAAGTAATGTCGACCTTCAAGGGGATATAATTGCCCCTGTATAGGCGCACGAAAGATTCTCGCTCAAGTTAATTCATTTGCTAATCTTTAGCATTCAAATTAATTTGGGGGTCTTTGTCCTTATGTTTAGAACTTTACCCTCACATCATTTTTATTGTTCAATTTCTTTTGTTGTTTATCAGTTTGATTTTATTTCAAGGCTTTCTTCTGGTTCTTGTTTGTTTTTGTTGTTATGTTTGTTTTATTTAACTTGTTTTATTTATCGTAATTTACATTGTTTCCATTATCATGCATTTCACGCACATGTTCACGAGCCTCCTACCTGGGCTCTACCCTTTAGGATTAGAATCGAAGATTGAGTAGTGTGACCTTCGTAGAATTTCGATTCCTGTGCAGGCGCATGAAATTCTCCACTCGAGCTAACCACACTGTTTAATTAGTTGGAAAGCTCGGGAACCGTTTTCTTCTAGGATTTTTTTTTTTAGAACATAAATCACACTCAATTACATCCTAGAGCCAATCAACACATGTTTTGTTTTTTTTATTATTTTCATGCCTATTTATGCTAGATAGTGTTTATATCATGCACATATTCTTTTTGGGTATTATTTTCATTGCAATTTTTATCATTTTTTTCCTTTATTATCCTCGCACACAATCACGAGCCTCACACCCGGGCTCCACCTTTTAGGGTTAGAATTGAGAATCGAGTAATGTCGACCTTCAAGGGGATATAATTGCCCCTGTACAGGCGCACGAAAGATTCTCGCTCGAGTTAATTCGTTTGCTAACCTTTTGCATTCGAATTAATTTGGGGACCTTTATCCTCTCTATGGTTAGAATTCTACCGTCACATGATTTGTAATTTTATTCATTTTAATTATTTATTGATTTAATTTCGAGATCCTTTAGTTTCACTACATTTATTGTTGATTTTTTTTTTAAGTTTGAGTTAAATTTTATTTTATTCTTTTCGTTTTAAAAAAAAAAACTTCAAAAACCTCAAAATAAAAAACTCAACTTTGCAAAATCTCAAAAAGGCAAAAAAAAATATTCATGTTTTCTGTAATAAAAATATTTTATTTTCTTTCTAAAAAATAAAATAAAAGATACGTAGAATTTTTTCATACACCAAAAAATAACATAATAAAAAGTTTGGAGTCATCCTTAGAGTCATGCATCATTTAATTTAGGACACAAATCTTTAAGATTTAGTAGTGTCGACCTTCAATGAGATTGTCAATGTCCCGTGCAGGCGGATGAAAAATCTTATTTCATTTTCAGAGCTAGTAGTGTTGACATTCGAGGGGATGTAGATGCCCCCGTGTTGACGCATGAAAGGTCTTAGGGCATTTGCTATTTTCACATTTAAGAAAAAATCAATTGCATAACATCATGCATGCATTTGCATAATAAGTTGTAACTGTTCAAATAATCATTTGTTGCATCATATCACATACTTACATAAAGATTGATTCATTATTGCATGATAAATTTAAAATAAAAAGATTAAAATCAGTTCCATAGCATCATTTTGATGCACGCATTGTTGCATTCCGCATGTCAGGTCATAAAAAAATAAAAAATTCATTTCTTCGCATAATAATTTCATGCATCATCTCATTTGCATATCAAGTAATAAATTAAAAAAAAAAAAAAAAAAAAAAAAAAAAAAAAAAAAAAAAAAAAACCAATTTCAAATCTCATCACTTGCATTTTAAAAAAGTAAAAAATGATGGTGAATCATCATTTAGAGAAAATAAAAAATAAGGATTAATGACAAAATCATGGTGAATCATCATTTAGAGAAAATAAAAAATATATATGAAAAAAATGAAAGAAATAAATGATTGCTTTCACTTCTCTTCTATTGGTAAATTTGTCGAGTCTCAACCATTTTTATAACCTTTCAAAATATTCTTCTCAAGCTTAATTCTTAAGCCAAACTCCAAATTCGAGAGAAGTCGTATTTTGACCTTCATATCTCCTCATGTGCTAAAATTCATACTACCATCATACCCCAATGGAACATGTTCTAATTATTACACCACGGCAAACCCATCTTACAATATGAGTCCAAATTTACTCACGATAGAGCCTTGTACCGGCATGCCACACGTAATTTCGAAGCAATCTACTAAAATTGTAGGTTCACTGTAAAATCTTTGGTTAATCTATATTTATCTACCCACCACCTTTTGCTAAGCATGCCATACTCGACTATGTGGCAAACCTTCCAAAATTAGCCACCAAAAGTTACCAAGAGACCTTCAAATGTAACGAAATGGTGTTGTACACTTTTGATTTACTGCTTCATAATTAAGACTTGGAATTTCTCATGTACTTCTCTATTCCAATTTCATCTGTTATATGTTCGTCTTCATTTTTCCTATCCTTTGATCTATCTCTTTCCTCGATTATAAATTGATTCCAGGAGTAAGGGTGTTGGTTTTGAGAGCTAGAGAATTAGTAAATGTGGAAATTATCTCAAGGTTTTAAGTGAGTTTTTGCTCGGGGTTAACATCATCACGATTCCAAGGAGAGTGGATAAAGAAATGATATGGAATGTATGCTAAAGTGAAATCAAAGTCTGGTTGCACCAAGCTAAAAAACGCAAGGATGATGCAACGAAAGTTACATCTTGAAAACGCCGAAAGGTCTCCGCGGTAAATCAATAAGTTGGGGCAAAGCCTAAGCCTTTGCCACATCAAGATAAAGCTTATGTCTGAGCCACGCGGGATCTCATATTCGCAACACTGGGGCAAAACCCACGTCTTTGCCATAAGAGCGAAGTCACCGTCATCAAACTGGGGCAAAACCCTCATCTTCGCAACACTGGGGCAAATCCTACGCATTTGCCACACGCTGGAACAACATCATAGACTGGGGAAAAGCCTTTGTCTTTGCAACACTGGGGCAAAGCCCACGTCTTTGCCACAATAGAGCGAAGCCACCGTCTACAAGTTGGAATATTTTATTGCATCATGTCTCTTTAATAAAAAAAAAAAAAAAAAACGGCAAAGCTGGTGCAATCAGTAGATCAAGAAGCTACATCTCACAAAGCATGAAGTGTCTCATTTCAACATCATCAATACTGGGGCAAAGCTTACATCTTTGCCACGCTGGATCAATATCATGAACACTGGGCAAAGCCCACGTCTTTGCCACAATAGAGCGAAGCCGCCGTCTACAAGTTGGAATACTTTATTGCATCATGTTATTTTAAAAAAATAAAAAAAACTTCAAAGCTTGTGCAATCAATAGAACATGAGGTTACGTCTCGCAAAGCTAGGGGTATCTCAGTCACATATCATCAATACTGGGGCAAAGCCTATGTCTTTGCCTTGTCGGATCAACATCTGCAAAACTGGGGCAAAGCCTACGCCTTTACCACGCTGGATCAAATGTCATCAAAAACCTCGAACTTACTCAAAGAAAGCGAGAATTACTTAAGAAGCTACTTCTAGCTCTCAAAACTTTTGTCTGAGGAAATGGAGTCAGGTCACTCATCCTTTTGTCTAACAAATTTCCAATTTCTCACTCAAACGTGGAAAAACATTTTCAATCTCTTATTGTCCAAGAGATCTTCTGAAAGCATTGGAGTACTACGTCTTTCTTCGCATTTCTTCCTTCATTTTCTTTAAAAAAAAAAAAAAAAAAAAAAAACCTTCATTATTGATTGGTTGTCATCCCATATCCCAAATTTAAATTCACTTTCTTGTAATTCAACATTCTTGTTCATCCAAGGCTAAGTTATGAAGAAGTTTAATCAGAAGATGTTTAAACGTTATTAGTTACTTTTTCAAGTTCTCTAATCTAGCACATGAGAATCCACCCAAAAACCCACAATGTCCAATATGGTTGAATGATCTAGGACTGACATGCATATTCCTCTCAGTGAAAGCACTCAAAAAAAAAAAAAAAAACTGAAAAAATGATGATGACACTATTATTTTCCTTTGATTCTCTGCTAAATATTGGCTGATAAGATCGATGAACTTAAGCAAGAGTGATCATTTCACAAACATAAAAGTCATTTTTTATTAAGCATTTGTTTTCACAAATCCTGCATTCCATCATGTAAGTTGATATCATTTACATCATGAAAAAAAAAAAAAACATTTTCACATATCATGGCTAGTTGGTAGATCATATGATTCGTGCATACATTTTTTAACCTTCAACATGATACATTCAACCATTCATCATCATTAACATATTATGCATATGTCATTCAATCATTCTTCTACCCTCAACAAACATATGCACACATGTTGCATTCACGACATTATTCTATCCTTAGGATGCATATGCATCAGTATTGCATACATGTTGCATTCATGACACTATTCTATCATCAGGATGCATATGCATCAGTATCATGCATACATGCTACATTTATGACATTTTGTTAATGCACATGCATACATGTTGCATTCATGACATTCATTACTTTTAACATATTATGCACATGTGGCATTCATGATATTATTCTATTCTTAGGATGCATATGCATCAGTAGTCGTACATACATGTTACATTCATGACAATTGTCCTTTTACTCCTAGCATGCTCATGCATACGTGCTAAAACTATGACATTTTGTTAATGCACATGCATACATGTTGCATTCATGACATCCATTACATTAAACATATTATGCACACATGTTGCATTCATATACATTAGTTTTCTACCATTAGCATGCATATGTGTCATGGCGTCATGCTTCCAAAGTCAAATCCATTGGTCAAGCCAAGAGAATCAAGACATATCTTCATAAAATTATCAATTGCATTGTTGCTTCTCAGAATTAACGAGTATTGTTTCATCCATGCCACAGGGCAAACAAACATTCGAGTCAGTCATATTTTGCAGCTTGCATTTGCATCACATTCTCTTTCGAGGATCAATCATAAACTCATGTTCGTTTTCACATCATACAAAAAAATGCATTTAGAACTTTTTCGTATCCATGAGAGTTTCTAATGCTTTCCAAAGAGTCTTTTTCAAGTCTTATGTTGGCAACTAAGTTTTGAAATAAAAACCGTTGTCTTTTGTTTTGCAGCTAAGTTTTGAAATAAAGACAGCTGTCTTTTGTTTTTCTATTTTGCAGCTAAGTTTTGAAATAAAAACCGTTGTCTTTTTGTTCGGCAACTAAGTTTTGAAATAAAAACTGTTGTCTTCTGTTTTGCAGCTAAGTTTTGAAATAAAAACCGCTGTCTTTTGTTCGGCAACTAAGTTTTGAAATAAAAATCATTGTCTTCTGTTTTGCAGCTAAGTTTTGAAATAAAGACAGCTGTCTTTTGTTTTTCTGTTTTGCAGCTAAGTTTTGAAATAAAAACCGCTGTCTTTTGTTCGGCAACTAAGTTTTGAAATAAAAACCGTTGTCTTCTGTTTTGCAGCTAAGTTTTGAAATAAAAACTGTTGTCTTTTGTTCGGCAACTAAGTTTTGAAATAAAAACCGTTGTCTTCTGTTTTGCAGCTAAATTTTGAACTAAAAACCGCTGTCTTTTTGTTCGACAACTAAGTTTTGAAATAAAAACCGTTGTCTTTTTTTTTGCAGCTAAGTTTTGAAATAAAAACCGCTGTCTTTTGTTTTGACAACTAAGTTTTGAAACCGCTGTCTCACACACACACACACACAAAATTCTCACTCATCTCACTCTGCTTTTAAATTTCTGTTGGTTAAATCGAACACTAATCTAAGATTGGCAGTTCGAAGCGTTATAATAGCAGGTCCGTTTAAATTTATGTTGGTTAAATCAAACTCTATGTCGGCGGGTAAGTCCCGGTAGCAGTTCGAAGCCTGATAAGAGAGGTCCGTTTAAATTTCTGTTGGTTAAATCGAACTCTATGTTAGCGGGTAAGTCCCGGTAGCAGTTCGAAGCCTGATAAAAGGAGGTCCGTTTAAATTTCTGTTGGTTAAATCGAACTCTATGTCAGCGGGTAAGTCCCGGTAGCAGTTCGAAGCCTGATAATAGCAGGACCGTTTAAATTTCTGTTGGTTAAATCGAACTCTATGTCAGCGGGTAAGTCTCGGTAGCAGTTCAAAGCCTGATAATAGCAGGTCCGTTTAAAAATTCAGTTGGTTAAATCGAAACCTAATCTAAGATTGGCAGTTCGAAGGCTGGTAATAGCAGGTCCGTTTAAATTTTTGTTGGTTAAATCGAACTCTATGTCAGCGGATAAGTCCCGGTAGCAGTTCGAAGCCTGATAATAGCAGGTCCGTTTAATTTTCTGTTGGTTAAATTGAACTCTATGTCGGCGGGTAAGTCCCGATAGCAGTTCGAAGCCTGATAGCAGGCCTATTTAAATTTTTGTTGGTTAAATCGAACTCTATGTCGGCGGGTAAGTCCTAGTAGCAGTTTGAAGCCTGATCATAGCAGGTCCATTTAAATTTCTGTTGGTTAAATCGAAATCTGTGTCAGCGGGTAAGTCCCGGTAGCAGTTCGAAGCCTGATAATAGCAGGTTCGTTTAAATTTCTGTTGGTTAAATCTAACTCTATGTCGGCGGGTAAGTCCCGATAGCAGTTCGAAGCCTGATAATAGCAGGTCCAGTTAAATTTTTGTTGGTTAAATCGAATTCTATGTCAGCGGGTAAGTCCCGGTAGCAGTTTGAAGCCTGATAATAGCAGGTCCGTTTAAATTTCTATTAGTTAAATTGAACTCTATGTCGGCGGGTAAGTCCCGATAGCAGGTTCGTTTAAATTTCTGTTGGTTAAATCGAACTCTATGTCGGAGGGTAAGTCTGGGTAGTAGTTCGAAGCCTGATAATAGCAGGTCCGTTTAAATTTCTGTTGGTTAAATCGAACCCTAATCTAAGATTGGCAGTTCGAAGCCTTATAATAGCAGGTCCGTTGAAATTTTTATTGGTTAAATCAAACTCTATGTCAGCGGGTAAGTCCCGGTAGTAGTTCGAAGCCTGATAATAGCAGGTCCGTTTAAATTTATGTTGGTTAAATCGAACTCTATGTCAGCGGGTAAGTCCCGGTAGCAGTTCGAAGCCTGATAATAGCAGGTCCGTTTAAAATTCTGTTGGTTAAATCGAACCCTAATCTAAGATTGGTAGTTCGAAGCCTAATAATAGCAGGTCCGTTTAAATTTTTGTTGGTTAAATCGAACCCTAATCTAAGATTGACAGTTCGAAGCCTGACAAAGTATCTTAACTTTAGTGGTCGTAGCTTGACTAACCCAGACCTATATTGTTCTTAATGATAAAAAAATCTTGGTCTCCCCAAATACTTTGGTTAAATCGAACTCTATGTCAGCGGGTAAGTCCCGGTAGCAGTTCGAAGCCTGATAATAGCAGATTCGTTTAATTTCTATTGGTTAAATCGAACTCTATGTCGGCGGGTAAGTCCCGATAGCAGTTCGAAGCCTGATAATAGCAGGCCTATTTAAATTTCTGTTGGTTAAATCGAACTCTATGTCGGCGGGTAAGTCCCAGTAGCAGTTCGAAGCCTGATAATAGCAGGTCTGTTGAAATTTCTGTTGGTTAAATCGAACTCTGTGTCAGCGGGTAAGTCCCGGTAGAAGTTCGAAGCCTGATAATAGCAGGTCCGTTTAAATTTCTGTTGGTTAAATCGAACTCTATGTCGGCGGGTAAGTCCCGATAGCAGTTCGAAGCCTGATAATAGCAGGTCCGTTTAAATTTTTGTTGGTTAAATCGAACTCTATGTCAGCGGGTAAGTCCCGGTAGCAGTTCGAAGCCTGATAATAGCAGGTCCGTTTAAATTTCTGTTAGTTAAATCGAACTCTATGTCGGCGGGTAAGTCCCGATAGCAGCTCGAAGCCTGATAATAGCAGGTCCGTTTAATTTTTTGTTGGTTAAATCGAACTCTATGTCGGCGGGTAAGTCCGGGTAGCATTTCGAAGCCTAATAATAGCAGGTCCGTTTAAATTTCTGTTGGTTAAATCGAACTCTATGTCAGCGGGTAAGTCTCGGTAGCAGTTCGAAGCCTGATAATAGCAGGTCCGTTTAAAATTCGGTTGGTTAAATCGAACCCTAATCTAAGATTGGCAATTCGAAGCCTGATAATAGCAGGTCCGTTTATATTTTTATTGGTTAAATCAAACTCTATGTCAGCGGGTAAGTCCCGGTAGTAGTTCGAAGCCTGATAATAGCAGGTCCGTTTAAATTTCTGTTGGTTAAATCGAACTCTATGTCAGCGGGTAAGTCACGGTAGCAGTTCGAAGCCTGATAATAGCAGGTCCGTTTAAATTTCTGTTGGTTAAATCGAACTCTATGTCAGCGGGTAAGTCCCGATAGCAGTTAAAAGCCTGATAATAGCAGGTCCGTTTAAAAATTATGTTGGTTAAATCGAAACCTAATCTAAGATTGGCAGTTCGAAGCCTGATAATAGCAGGTCCGTTTAAAATTTTGTTGGTTAAATCGAACCCTAATCGAAGATTGACAGTTCGAAGCCTGACAAAGTATCTTAACTTTAGTGGTCGTAGCTTGACTAACCTAGACCCATATTGTTCTTAATGATAAACAAATCTTGGTCTCCCCAAATACTTTGGTTAAATCGAACTCTATGTCAGCGGGTAAGTCCCGGTAGCAGTTCGAAACCTGATAATAGCAGGTCCGTTTAAAATTTTGTTGGTTAAATCGAACCCTAATCTAAGATTGGTAGTTCGAAGCCTAATAATAGCAGGTCCGTTTAAATTTTTGTTGGTTAAATCGAACTTTATGTCAGCGGGTAAGTCGCGGTAGTAGTTCGAAGCCTGATAATAGTAGGTCCGTTTAAATTTATGTTGGTTAAATCGAGCTCTATGTCAGCGGGTAAGTCACGGTAGTAGTTCGAAGCCTGATAATAGCAGGTTCGTTTAAATTTTTGTTGGTTAAATCGAACTCTATGTTAGCGGGTAAGTCCCGGTAGCAGTTCGAACCCTGATAATAGCAGGTCCGTCTAAATTTCTGTTGGTTAAATCGAACTCTATGTCAGCGGGTAAGTCACGGTAGCAGTTCGAAGCCTGATAATAGCAGGTCCGTTTAAATTTCTGTTCGTTAAATCGAACTCTATGTCAGCGGGTAAGTCCCGGTAGCAGTTCAAAGCCTGATAATAGCAGGTCCGTTTAAAAATTCTGTTGGTTAAATCGAAACCTAATCTAAGATTGGCAGTTTGAAGGCTGGTAATAGCAGGTCCGTTTAAATTTTGTTTGGTTAAATCGAACTCTATGTCGGCGTGTAAGTCCAGGTAGCAGTTCGAAGCCTGATAATAGCAGGTTCGTTTAAATTTCTGGATATATTTACCTTAAAATCATGTAATCTCTTGAGTGTTTTTGTTAGAATTTAGCTTAACACATACTTAAATATGAGAATTCGAGGAAAGAAGCTAAAATAGGACTTATTTGGAAAAGGAACGAAAAAGAATAGAAAATGATGCTAAAAGAGTTAAAATGTACATTGCAGGAGAATTGCTGAAACATTGCTATTTGCGCAATGGATATTGCGGTCACCGCAAGGAATCCGCAATGCCAAGCTGCTGCTGCTGAGTTTTTCCCAACCGTCAGTCGTCATAGTTGCGATCTTTCAGCCGCCTAAGCTTTCCCCTGATGCCACGTGGAGGGTTGTTGTTCAGAATGGCTGGTTCTCCGTGGCTGAAGGTACCTGCAAACGCTATAAAAAGAGGTGAAGGGTGAAGGAGAAAGACAACTCAGAAGCGTGGAGTTCTCCGTCACAACGCGATCTGCATACACATTTTCCTTACCCCGTTTGTTGGAACGAAGAAATCAGCCCTTGGCGTCGATAGTTCGAGAGGAAAAAGAGAAGATCCTTCTTCTCTTCTGATCGAATTCATCCCCAAGAACAGCTAATCTTCCCCTTCATCCGAGGCGCTTGCGACGAGGAGATCCGTGCACCTTTTTACAAAGCTTTCTTTACTGCTTTCTGTCTTTCGTTTCCATCTGATACATTGTTTCGATTCGTTCTTCAATTCACTCAGTTCTTTACTGCTTTTCATACCTTCGCACGTTGTGTTCTGAACCTTAATTTAGAAAGTAATCATTTAAGTCTTTCCAAGTTCTTCATTTTGTTGTCTCCTGTTCTATTGCTTTCATTCAGTTCTTTACAACATGCTTAATCAATCCATCTTCTCTAAGTCTCCACCAACCATGAGTAACTAATCACACAAAGGTCTGCTAAAGATGAACCTATAGGTTAGAAATACGAGAGTTCAGCATGTAGGATAGCTCCGAATGCATTGAATGTATGTGCACTTCATCCCATGGGCAATTTCGATCGGCCATCCATTTTGTCTAAAGAATTCCTAACCTCCGGAAGGAGTAAGAGTTCAGAGTCGTCCATTCATGCTAGCCTTTTAATAGGTATATAAATTTTATTTTGGCAAGCCTCGACAGCTTGATATTTAGCAATCATTCAAAAAGATTGTTACCAATGTTGTTGATAATGAGCTTAATATGAATGAATTGCATGAAACCGGTTCTATTATGTAATTGGCTGATAAATCCTATGTGCGCCCCTTAAAAAAGGTGGAAGACGTTTTGGGCAGAGTAACTGACCTGTACTTTCCTGCTGATTCTTATACTCTTGGAATGAATGATAATCTCTCTCATGTTTTTGCATCAATTTTATGGGAACAACCTTTTATGAACACTGCAAAAATTAAAATTGATGTTGTATGTGTGCAGAAGGCACGAAAGAAAGAATTGTTCGTGGATTTTTGCAGGAAGGATGAAATTAGGAAGATGGATGGGGCATCTTCCAAGTTCGATTATGGATGAGTGGACGCGAGAATACAGTCGAGCAATCGACTCTAAAAATTTGCGCTTCTCGAGGCACCCGAGCTTCGACTGTAATTCTGTTATTTATTGTTTTGCTTTTGTTTATATTAGCCTTTGAATTTGTTGTTTGTTTACTTGTTTTCTTAGGAGGAAAGGTGAAATGGCCGACAATTCAAGTTTATATTGGAAGACGATGAGGCACATCTCTACCCGTCGGCTCCATAAAATTCAGGGGAGGTTTTCTCTTCCCTTAGGATTTTATTGTTTTGATTGTTTAATGCATTGGGGACAATGCATGTCTTAAGGTGGGGGGTGAAGTTTGTTGAAAGAAAGAGATAAGACTTCTTAGTAGTTGTCAAGCATGTGTATACTCTGATTTTTAGATTAGAATCTGAATGCATGTTGTCCGATGAGGACGGGTTGTGATATGATTGTGAACACTCCGTATTTGTATAATTCGAAAAATTTGACAATGTATGCACATTTTGAGCCTATTTTAAAAAAATTTCTGCTATTTCCCTACATTCACTGAGCACATAGCCCTCTTATTCTTAGTTCTGTAGGTTTAAAATGATTTTATTTAGTCTGAAACCTTGTTGTCACCCCGAAAGGAACCACTAGGGAGGCTTGATGTATTAGAAGTAGTAATAATTCTTTTTTCGTATAGCGAAGCTATTACCTAAACAAGAGAAGCATGAAAATAAAAACTCTAGAGTTGCTCCTCCTTCTTGTGTTGCCCGTGTAACCAGGGGCGATCTTGTAACCCACGGTTGTCATTGCATGAAAGGGGAACTAATAGAAATGAGCAATAGTCCTTAAAAACGTGAAGCTAAATTTGGCTTGACGTGTTAGGCTCTCTTGGAGAAATAAAAAAAAAAAAGTGGTTCAAAAGGAACAATGGGTACAAAGTACTCAAAGAAAAGTAAACAATTTAGGCCTTTTGTTTTGTTGCACCTTGTTGCGTGCTCAGTGTGTATGTAAATTAAATGGAGAGAGCACTTAGATCATGCAAGTATACACGGTCTGCAGAAAATGATTAGTATAATTTATATCGATTTCCCACAGAGATTGAGTTAAGTGACTAGCGATTTGGTGTGTGTTAATTTAGATAAGGTGACTTGAATTGAATGGATTTTGGTTTGAGGTACGAAATTAAAAAAGAGGCAAAAAGAATGCAAAGTTAACATAAAGCAAGATAAGTTAAAGGAGAATATGATGCTAAAAACTAGCACTGCGGGTCTCGCAATACTTTCGCAATGGATTAAAAAGCTAATAAAACGACTAAGGTAAAGGCAGAAAATGATATTGCGGTTCTCGCAATATTCTCGTAATAAACTAGCAATGATTAGAAACTAAAATAAAGATGGCAAGGTTAGCTTAAGAGTCCTCTATAGGCATCTAACTATAATCATTCAGCAGTAAATTAACATCTCATGCATCATCTTAGCTAGATCTCATACATCTTCCGATTACATGCATTAGATTCTTAGATTACTTTTGTCCAAGTAAAGCTAACAACCTATTTATAAACACATGCTAACAAACGTGTTAGGAGAATGCCTATTCCTAGGCCACACTCTGATTACCATGAAAGGCTAACATGAATGAACGACTCTGAATTCTTACTCCTTCCAGAGGTTAGGAATTCTTTAGACAAAATGGATGGCCGGTCGAAATTGCCCATGGGATGAAGATCACACTCATTCAATGCATTCATGCTACTTTACATACTGAATTCACATACTCTTGTCCTATAGATTCATCTTTAGCTAACCTCTTTTTAGTTAGTTACTCATGGTTTTCGGAGAACTCAAGAAAACAAATTGATTACTCATGAAATGCAGACTTAACGAAAGTAAATGATTAGAAGATGATTAAATGAAGAACTCAACAAAACTAATTGATTACTCTTTAAAAAGGCAATTCATATAACAATTCGTAAACAAACATACGTCAATCCGAAAGCAACAATTAAAGGGAAAAGCAGTAGATGATTCGAAACAACACTTTAAAGGGAAGCAGAAATTAATTTGGAAAGCAGTAACGGAAAGCTGTAAGTTCAATGAAGATAATCCAAGCCGTGAATCGCCTCGGATGAAGGAGAAGAAGAGCTGATCTTGGGAAGGAATTCGATTAGAAGAGAGTTTCTCTCTTCTGCCTTTCGAATTATCGACCCCAAGGGCTTTAGTTTCTTCGATCCAACAAACGGGGGAAAGGATTTCGTCTTCGGGATTAGGCTTCTGCCGATTTTCTTCACTTTCGAGTTGTGGATTGAATTGAAGGGGATTCAAATTGCTTTGATCCTTCATATAACTCTCTTTATATAGTCTGCTGGGGTTCCATTAGTTGCGGATCTCCATCCATTCTGGAATAACAACCTCCCACGTGGCAGCAGTAGAAAGGTGAGGTGGCTCGAAAATCGCAGCAACAAAGACTGGCGGCTGAAAAAGTGCAGCAGCGAAGACTGGTATTGCGGTTGCGTTGCGAGGGTCGCAATGCTCTGTTTCCAGCTCTGCTTCCTTTGATCCTATTGCGAGCTTCGCAAAATATCAGCAATGCATCTCCAAGGCACAATTTAGTCATTTTTTCACCAATTTCTATACTTTTTCGTTGCTTTTCCAAATAAGCCTCAAATTAGCATCATTTCACAAAATCTCACTTTTAAGCACACATTATGCTAACTTCTAACTAAAATGCTCAAAATTTCCATGAATTTCAGGTAATTAAGGTCCTAAATAACACTCATTTGGAGAGGTAACACACCCCCAAACTTGAGTTATTGCTAGTCCTCGAGCAATATAAAGGCTTACTTTCCCTCTGCCTAGCTGCTAACTCTTGTCTTTTAACTGTACCTCACTGATTTCCTGATTCCCTAGGCTTACTGTCAAAGGCATTGCTGTCCTGTGACACCCTTCAGGCTAAAACTAACTTCATATTTTGTTTATTCTGATTTCCCTTGCCTTTAAAACCTTCAGTTTTTACTAACTTCCTATCTTTTGGTCTATCTGCCTATATCATCGAGCACACTGTGCAGTCATCCCTAAGTTTCCAACATCTCCCTAGTTTTAACTCAGACTCAGTACATGCTTCTAAGGTGTTTTTTTTTTTTATTATTACCTAGGAATCCTTTAGAGTCATGCCATGCTTAGAATAACACAAGTATCAGAGTACAGAATCCATATAACAGATTAAGCCCTGGCACCACACTTTAGGATAGACACTCATCTCCCTCGACAAGCCTTCTAGTTACAGCCCTGTGCTTAGCTAACTTAGGATCAGAGTTCAGTACATAGGACATCTAAGCACCTAGGCTGCAACTTTCTGGCACATACTCTTCTTCTTTGTTTTTTTTTTCTTCTCTTGTTTCTCTTCTTTGGCAAGGTCCTGTCCTTGAGTTGCCTTTTGATGCAGTGCCACTTGTGGGTTACACAAACGGCCCTGATTACTCAGCATACCTAGGAGAAGACACTGCCCTTTTATTTTTCTCTTTGCTTTCCTTTTATTTTTTTATTTTTTTCAAAGAAGAACAATGCATTTGTACTAAGGGAGAGAGGAGTGTTCCTAGGACTAGAGGTTGCCTCCCCCAGACTTAGACTTCTCATTGTCCTCAATGAGAGTATGAGGTGGCACACCCCCAAACTTGTTTTAGAAGCATCTAGTCTAAGTTAAAAATAGACAGAAGTTAAAAATCCAAGCGATAAAATGGCTCTCCTAGTTTTAGATAACACAATATCAGAAATTTATTAAAAACAAATGGTAAGGTCTAACAGGGACACATGCTTATCATTTTATGAAGCCAATTCAACTTTAAAAAGTGTACTCGACACTTATCCAGCATACTCAATAGACAGACCACACAGAGACATCACCAATGCAGTCAAGTATTTAGAGTCAAGGACAGACATACTAGCAGAAAGTCATAACTCACATAACAGCATGCTTGAAAGAAAAAATTTGCGGTGTACGCAATGAAATCGCAATGACAATAACAGAGCAGATTTACTAGTGATCAAAGCTTCTAATATGCATTTTCTATTCGTGGCCCATAGGGCATGTGAAAATTTAAAACAAACAGCACAAAACTAACTATCCTAAGTTAATTCTAAACTAATCTATGCTATTCTACTGAAATTAAAAACAAACAAACATCAATTGATATTTTTTTTTTTTTTTGGGGGGGGGGGGGGGGGGGGTAATCCGGTTACAGAGAAGCAGGGTTGAGGGAGATAATAAATACTCCCTCGAATGCCGTCAGACCATGGCATTCAGTCATTCATCTCGTTCTTCCTCATCACTTCTCTCGACATTCGGAGGCATCCAGGGGCTCATCAGTTCAACAGGGAAAGAAGGGAATTTGCACCGCAGGTGCTCAGCTAATTCCATGTCCCTGGCTTGAGAATACTCAGCCCATTGGGCTAGTTTTCTTTGGATGTCCATCAAGCAGGCCATGGTCATGGATTGCGCAGCTGCAAGTCCATCCAGCTCAATCTCCATGTTGCCCCTCCTTCTCATTTTCAAATCACTGGGCAGCTCAAGGAGGCCTGCATAGGCCAGCTTCTTCTCCTCCTTAGTCACTGCCACCCCTGCGCGAAGGCATAGTTTGGTGATGGTATTGGGGAAGAAAAGTCTGCCCTTCCCTTTCTTTGAACATTCAATGATTGAGGCTGCTACGATTTCACCCACATCAATAGTGAGTCCCTTCATAATTGCATAAACCAGCAAGGACCTCCCCTGATTGATGGTTGTCTCGTGCGTGACAGGAGATATTCTTCTCCGAATTAGGGAGAACAAAATTGTTTCCTTATCCTTGAGGGTTGCACTCACCAATGTGTGCTTCCCCTGCTTAGAGACCGCCCATGCTGCCTCAGGTTTTCCTATCATACTCAAGGTTTCCTCTAAGACTGCCTCAGAAGGTGTGGCCATGATCTTTGAATACTCAAAATTCTTATGCTCTTTGAGAGCATACATCTCGTTGATCACCTTGGCAGAGAAGTCTACCTCAACACCTCTGACCATTGAATAACATCCTTCAAGCTGAGTGAGGTTGGCGTAGAAGTCATAGACCATATCAGAGTAGGCCTGAATTGATGGCCTACATAACTCCTCCCAGCCATGGTTCGCGATGCCTGCGCGCAAGAATTGCGGCAGGTCTGAAGGAGAATCCAGAAATCCTCTCTCGTGGAGGAGGTCTCTTTTCATTAATTCCATACCCATAGCCTCTGCATCTTTGCACACATACCTCTCAGCTAGAGGCTCGTCTTCTTCCTCAACAGGGCTATCAGGACTGTCATTCCTGATGGGAGAGACTACTTCTTCTCCTTCTTTAGCATCACCAATAGGGGAGGATTAAGAATCTGGTTGTCCTACAGGAGAGACCTCAGGCTCCGATGGTTGTTGTGTGGAGCCAAGACTTTGCATGGCGGTCTCGAACGATGGTCTGCTACTTGTGAGGCTTTCCTCACTCGTGGATTTTCGAATTTTGGATTTTGGGTCTCTCCCCGTGACCTTCCACTTCCTTTTGGGGGGTGCGTCGGATCAGAGGGATTTGCAGCTTCAGTCGTTGCAACCTTCCATTTCCTTTTTACAGGGAGTTTCCTTGGCTTAAAGGGTTTTGCAGCTTCAGCTGTTGCTAGAGAGATTAACGCATCCCCTGCCAAAGCAGTATCTTCTGTGATGAGGGATGTTTTTGTGGGAGTGGAGCTCTCTGCTCGGTTTGAATCCATTGTTGTTTCTTGAAGGTAAAAAGATGAAAACTTTCAGGAAGAAGGAAGAAGAGATCTGGTTTAGAGTCCGAGGGTTTTTGCGAATTGTGAATTGGAAATGAGTTGCAGGCTTTCCTATTTATAACGGTTTTGCGAAAATAAGGCTACGCCTTTGCGAACTCCGCAATGATTCCGCAATGCCCCTAAATCTCATGCAAAATCTTTACAATGTTACCGTTGGAAGGTTATTCCTTGATTGTCGTTTGCTGCAAGATTTTAACAAACTAAATCTTTGATTTTCTCAGATTTCTTCCTTCATCTTCTGTTATCTTGACTGATCACCCATATTGCCGTTAGAATTTCCAATCATCACATTTCTAATCAACATCAAAACAAACTTAATTAGTTTCAGCAAATTAAAAATACTTCAAATAATAATAAAAAAAAATAGTAAATAAAGATAGTTTATATCGTATTCCTTCGACGGTTGAGCACAATGATAATTCCAATAAACACACTTGCTCATTTCCTTTTCTTGACTTTTAAGCTTCAGACAAGAGGAATGCCGAGAGTGTTCTCACATCTCCTTCCTCATAGTAGTGCTTCAACCTAGCACCATTCACCACGAATGGTTCGCCTTGTTCCAAATTTTGGATTTCAATTGCACCATGAACAAACACATTAGTGATTACAAACGGACCAGACCAACGAGACTTTAGTTTGACAGGAAACAACTTCAAACGTGAATTAAATAACAACACATGTTGGCCCTTTTTAAAATCCTTTATCCTGAGTCTACTATCATGCCAAATTTTAGTTTTTTCCTTATACATTTTAGCATTTTCATATGACATGTGTCTTAGTTCATCTAATTCATGCAATTGCAGAGACCGCAATGTTCCCGCATCGGTTACACAAAAATTTAACTCCTTTAAAGCCCAAAAAGCTTTGTTTTCTAATTCAAGGGGAAGATGGCATGCTTTTCCATATACTAACCTATAAGGAGACATTCCTAAAGGTGTTTTATATGCGGTTCTATAAGCCCATAGTGCATCATCTAATTTAAAAGACCAATACTTTCTATTCGGTTTTACAACTTTTTAAAAAATACTTTTGATCTCTCTATTAGAAATTTCAGCTTGTCCATTTGAATGGGGATGATAGGGTGTTGCCACCCTATGCCTAACATTGTATTTAGCTAACACCTTTTCCATGGCTTTGTTTATGAAATGTGTTCCTTCATCACTTATGATAGCACGTGGTGTGCCAAATCGTGTAAAAATATGCCTATTCAGAAATTTAACAACTGTTTTAGCATAATTTAACGGACATGCAATTGCCTCAACCCATTTTGAGACATAGTTGATAACTCCATTTTGGAGCTATCATTCACTTCCTAATTATGGCTAAAGTCCGCATTTAAATGTTTAATTTATCTCGTTTGTAGGAGAAATGCGGCAAAGAGCTCGTGCGTCCATTGGACCCGTTTCGGAGCTAAAAGCGGAGTTTTAACGCCCCGGGAGTGCATCGGGAAAAGGGCAAGTCAATTCAAGAAGAAACAGACAAAAATTGCCTAGGAGAGGCAATTTTTCCAACCCAAACCCGAGAGCAAGCGTCGAGCATCAGCGTCGAGACGCTTCCTCGACGCTGCCGAAGCGTCGAGACCCTGCTGCGGCGTCGAGACGCTCCGGAGGAGGCGCGCGCAAGGAATTATCGGGCCAGCGTCTCGACGCTGCCCTAGCGTCTCGACGCCATCGCGAGGCGTGCGTGCGGATCACTTAGGGCGTAGCGTCGCGACGCTGCCCTAGCGTCTCGACGCTACGACGATTTAAAGAAGTTGTACGACGATTTTTGCAGCAACTTTTCATTCTTCTTCGGTTTTTCATCTTCTTCCTCTCGGCTTTTCCCCATTTTTTGCCTTTGCTCCGCCATTTGTGGCATGTTTTGGAGCTTTTAGTTTGTACTAGTTTAGAGGTGACTTCCATGGCTTTCCTTGGAGCGGAGATGACAATCCGTCCCATGGACGGCTAAGGTAAGGTGAACGGTTTGGGATAATTTGAGGGATTTGTTGTTAGATTTTTAAGCTTTGATAATCTATGCTATAGTTTCCTACTTGGTGGCTGATTTATATGCATTTATTAATCTTTCTTCATCCTATGCATATGTTAGATTTCGCCGATTGACGCTCGTGTTTTCTAGCATTTTGTTAGTGTTAAAGAGTAGCGATGCCGTGCCTCTCACTATTCGACTAGTAACACAGATTAATAAAATTAAACCGGAGTATCGAGTCATGCATGATGGTTGTTGGGTACATACAGCGCTTGCGGGTAGCCAGTTAGCAATTAGATTACGTGATCGAATGTCTGTCGCGGTATGCTAGTGACTATCTAGAGTCAATTTGGGGCTGATCACCCTAATGCAACTTTAGATAACGTTTGATTAGAACTGTGTGGTCTAATTAATTTCTATGGAGCCGGTTACCTTGGGGCTTCTCGGGTAACCAACCGTGTGTATTACAAACTGCCCGCCTTAGAGTTGTGTTAAATGATAAGCTGAAGAATGTCTAACAAATAAATCCCGAAAATCCCCAAACCGTGCACTCGTCTCTCTCTCTCTCTTTTATTTCTCCGTTAGCATTTAATTCCCTTATTTGCATGCTTACAAATCCCCCCGTTACAAAAACTCAATTGATTAATTAATTTCAAGTTCAATTTAATTTTAATCATAACCTTCTACGTGGATCGACCCTGTTACCACTAGCTGTAAAGCTTTGGTTAATAGGCTTATAAATTTTATTTTGGCGAGTCTGGACAACTCAAATTTACAGCAGGACATTCAAAAATCTTGTTGCCAAAATTGGCGCCGTTGCCGGGGAAGGCAAAATTTGATTAAAATTATGTTCGAATTTGATTTTGGTTGGTTGCTGAAATTTTTTTTTTTCTGTTTGTCTTTGTATGTTAAAATTTTTGTTTGTGTATGACCCGTTCTTCTGAGATTATTGGATTGCAGTTTATACCTGAAATCGAAAGAGAAGAGCGACGGTTGAGAAGAGAGGCCCGCGAGGGGCAGAGATTGTTTGAGGAAGAAGGCAATCCCTTCTTTGTTGAGGAGATGGCGCAAGGAGAAGCGCCGAGGACGCTGAAACAGCTGGCAGCGCCAGATTTGAATTTGCAGCCCCTATGTATCAACTACCCCGTGGTAGCAGGTAATTTTGAATTAAAGTCAGGTTTAATTTACCAGTTGCCTTCTTTCCATGGCAATGCAGGGGAGGAGGCGAATAAGCACCTGATGGAGTTTCACTGCGTCTGTGCGGGGATGAAGCCCGCGGGAGTGACGGAGGAGCAGCTGAATATGAGGGCATTCCCCTTTACGCTCAAGGACAAAGCCAAGGACTGACTTTATTATCTGCCCTCCGGCTCGATTACAACGTGGCAGGACATGAAGAGGGTCTTCCTAGAGAAATACTTCCCTGCGTCCTTGGCCACGACACTGAGAAAGAGAATTTACGGGATCACTGAGGACGTGGGTGAGTCCTTGCACGAGTACTGGGAACGCTTTGGGCGCTTGTGCGCAAACTTCCCGCACCATCAGATCGCCGATCAGCTCTTGATCCAGTATTTCTATGAGGGTATGACGCCTCATGATCGGCAGATGATAGACGCTGCGAGCGGTGGGGCTTTGATTGATAAGACCCCGGTGGAGGGCAAACAGCTAATTGCAAATATGGCGGCCACCTCGCAGCAGTTTGGTATTCGAGGGCAGGGGCAAGTCCATAGTATGATCGAGAGCCATGAGATGACAGAGATGAAGGCCCAGGTGGCCGAAATTGGAAATATGTTGAAAAAGTTTGTCGGAGGAAACCGCGAGGCGGAGGAGGTGAACGCAATCAAGGGGTATGCTTCCAACCCGAGGAAGTATGATCCTTACTCGAATACATACAACCCCGGTTGGCGCGATCACCCCAATTTCAGCTATGGGAATAGGGAAGGACAACAACGCTTCCAAGGCCAGTCCCACGATAGGCCTAACACTTCCACCCAAGCTCAAGCCTCGAGCTCCTCCAGTTCATTAGAAGAGATGGTCAGAACCATCGTGACATCGACCAGCCAGTTTCAGAAAGAGCTCGAGAAGAGCTTAACTCACACAAAGCCGAGCTGCAAAACTTGAACAAGCAGCTGACGCAAATGGCTGTGTCGATTAGCAAAATTGAGAGCAAGAGCTCTGGGAAGCTTCCTTCCAAAACCACGGTAAAATCATGTGAAAACGTGAGTGCAATCCAGCTGAGGAGTGGAAAATCACTTTCCTCCAGAGCCGTGAAGGAAGTTAAGGACAGCCTGAATGAGTCCGCCCAGATTGCTCCCGAGAATCTGAATGATGAGAAGAAAGAAGAAACGAATGTGCAAGAGAATGTTGCCAGAGCACCCTTCCCTAGTAGGCTTGCGAAGCCTACTTTGGTGACCGAAGATGAGGAGGTCCTGCGAACCTTCCAGAAGGTGATGGTAAACATTCCGCTCCTTGAGGCAGTGAGCCAAGTGCCAAAATATGCCAAATTCCTCAAGAGCTGGTGCACAAAGAAGAGGAAGTCCAGAGGGACTGAGAAGAAAAAGGAGAATGTTTCTGCGATCCTCCCAGGTACGTTGCCCGCCAAGTGCAACGACCCAGGTACTTTTACTATCTCTTGCATGATAGGTAGTAAAATAGTCAAAAATGCCATGCTTGATCTAGGAGCTTCTGTGAACGTTATGTCTTATGCTTTATTTCTTGAACTGAACTTAAATGAATTGCATGAGTGTAACGTGGTTGTCCAGTTAGCTAACGGGTCGAGTATATGTCCTAGAGGGAAGGTCGAGGATGTTCTCGTTAGGGTAGGAGATATGATGTTCCCTGCTGATTTTCTTGTACTTGACATGAATGAAAAATCTCTGCATGCTTCGTCCTCTATGCTGTTAGGACGCCCTTTTCTTAAGACCGCTATGGTCAAAATTGATGTGTTTAAGGGTGTCATTTCCTTAGAGTTTGATGATACAGTGCATGAATTTTCGTTATTTGAAAAGAAATCTGCGGAGAATATTGCATGTGTTGAGTATGATGAGAATGGGAGTCTTACCTCGCGCTTGAGGGATGATTCTCATGTCTCGGTTAAAAAATCTGATCTGAATTTAATTGATGTGAATGCTGTTTTTTGCACTAACAAAAGTGATATTCACGTGCTCGAGGCACGAAGAGTGCAAAAAGTTTTGAATGATGAGTGCAGGTGTAGTGTGGAGGAGGACAAGACTGGAACGTCCCCCGCACTATCAGAAT
This sequence comes from Herpetospermum pedunculosum, assembly GCA_028017165.1. Taxonomy (NCBI): domain Eukaryota; kingdom Viridiplantae; phylum Streptophyta; class Magnoliopsida; order Cucurbitales; family Cucurbitaceae; genus Herpetospermum; species Herpetospermum pedunculosum. The sequence goes on along the minus strand of CM051527.1, from coordinate 18,538,770 downwards.
ACGGATGAGTCTTTGGAGAGAATTCAGTTGAGCAAACGAATTTAAAAATTCTTCGCTTCTCGGAGGCACCCGAGCGATGAACTGTTATTTCTGCTTTAGTTTAGTTGCTGTTTTTTGTTGCTTTTTAGTTTAATTTAGACTTACTTAGTGTGCTGTTTTTTTTAGGAATCGAGGAAGTTGAGGAAAATTTTGGGCTTCGATGATGAGCGCGCCGCTTCCTTTCCCTCACCAACTTCACAAAGACTCAGGGAAGTGTAGTTTCTTTTTCCCTTTTACTTTGTGTATCTGACTGAGTGGCATTGAGGACAATGCCAACTTTTGAAGTTGGGGGTGGATGTCGTGGACTTGCATGTGTAGTTGGTTGAGCAGTGCTATTTTGATATTGAAGTGCTTGGGACTCTGTTTATTGTTTTCTAACCATGATAATCTAGGAAATGCATGTTGGAAATATGAGCACATACATAATCTAGTTTTTGCATGAGTTTTGCATTTATTAGGTTCATGTCAAAAATTTTAAAATTTTTCCTGTTGCGCCCTTGCATCTATCGAGCACTTACCAACCTCATCTTAGATTCCGTAGGCTTAGTCAATCGCATGTAGCGTTAATTCTCGTTGTCACCCCGAAAGGCACCCTTAGGTAGCTTGTTGCATGAGAGTTAGTGGTCGATTAATCGAGATAGCTTACGCTAAGCCTAAAGTAAAAAAAATAGAAAAGCATGTTGGTTAGAAAGTTCTCTCGAGGCGCTCCTCCTTCTTATTGGTGCCCCTAAGAAGTGACCGTTAGTCCTTAAAAACGTGAAGTTTATGCATGAATTTGACGTGTTAGGCAGATCGAGGTTGGAAAGAAAAAGAGAATAAAAGTTTGGTTCAAAGAACCTCAATAAAAGAGTACAAGTACTCGTGAAAAGAGAAAAAGAAAGAGAAAATATTTAGGTCTCTTAGTTTGCTTCTCTCTCTCGTGTAAGTCAAGTATAGACTGTTCTTAAACGCTAGAAGTAGGGGGAAAACGGGATGATGTGTTGCATGTGGTTTTTTCGGGCTTATGAGAGTTTAAGATAGGTTGTCTAGCACACACACACGTTAGGGGGCAATAGTTAATTTTTTATATGTTCGTATTAAATGCATGCACAGATTGCTTTCATGATTATGTTGTGTTCAAATTTGTAAAATGCATTGAGATTTGAGTTAGTAGCATGTAGGCATGTCCTTTGAGTCAATTTCTTTAATAGCCTTGTGTTACGTCTCCAAAAGTGACCTTTTTAGGACTTATTTATCTTAGAAAGATGTACATTCTTAGGTGTTTTTGATAGGATTTAGCTTAAACCTATGCTCATATATGAGAATTAGAAGAAGAAAGCTAAATTAGGACTTGTGTGCAAAAGGAAAGAAAAGGAAAGAAAAGGAATGAAAAAGGAAGTTAAAAGAATGAAAATTGTGCATTGCGGAAGCATTGCGGAAACATTGCTAAAACCGCAATGTTTCAAGTGAAATCCGTAAGTTGGCTAACCTTTTTCTGTTGTGATCCGATATTTCAGGGATTCGTTCTTTCTCCTCCATCCATTTTGAAGTACGACGTTGAGGATGGATGGTTCTCCTTGGCCCAATCGCACATGCAGAATACTATAAAAGGAGGTCAAAGAGGAAGGTTTAATCATCATCCGAAAGCGTAGAAGTCTCTTCGCAGCGCAGTCTTTCCCATTCATTCTCTTCTCCGTCTGTTGGTTTGAGAGGTTCAGCTGTTGGAGTCGACAATCTGATAGGAAGGAAAGGAGATTCATCTTCTCTCCTGATTGGATTCATCCAAGCAAGGCTTACCTTTCACTTACATCCTAGAGTTAGGGCTCTTTGATGTGTGGGGCATTGACTTCATGGGACCATTTCCCCCATCATCAGGTAACCTTTACATTCTTGTAGCTGTAGACTATGTGTCTAAGTGGGTAGAAGCCATAGCATGTCCAAATAATGATGCCAAAACAGTCATTAAGTTCCTTAATAGACATATCTTTACTAGGTTTGGAACACCTCGTGCTATAATTAGTGATGAAGGGACACACTTCATTAATAAAGCTATGGAAAAAGTGTTGGCTAAATACAATGTTAGACATAGAGTAGCCACCCCTTATCACCCACATTCGAATGGACAAGCTGAAATTTCAAATAGGGAGATTAAAAACATACTCGAAAAAGTGGTCAAACCCAATAGAAAAGACTGGTCGTTTAAACTCGAGGATGCACTTTGGGCATATAGAACTGCATATAAGACACCTCTAGGTATGTCTCCTTATAGACTTGTGTATGGCAAAGCATGTCACTTACCATTCGAATTGGAAATTAAAGCATTTTGGGCCTTAAAAGAACTGAATTATTGCGTGACCGATGCGGGAACATTGCGGTCTCTGCAATTACATGAGCTTGATGAGCTTAGACATATGTCCTATGAAAATGCTAAAATGTATAAGGAAAAGACTAAGATTTGGCATGATAGTAGACTTAGGATTAAAGACTTTAAGAAAGGCCAGCTTGTCTTATTATTTAACTCACGGTTGAGATTATTTCCAGGCAAACTTAAGTCCAGATGGTCAGGTCCTTTTGTAATAACTAACGTGTTTGTTCATGGTGCAATCGAGATTAGGAACCTGCAGCAAGGGCAACCGTTCATCGTTAATGGTGCACGATTGAAGCATTATTATGAGGAAGGAGATGTGAAGACTCTCTCGGCCTTCCTCTTGACTGAAACGTGAAAATAAGAGCGAGAGAGGACGAGTGATCACTGTGCTCGTCCATGCGAGGCTATGCCTTAGTTTATATTTTGTTATTCTTTCGGTTACGATTTGCGTATATTTTTGTGTGATTTTAATTACGAATTTGATGTTGATTTTATTTCTTTTAATAGGGGATCGATAGAGGGAATCAAGGAGATGAATCCAGGATAAACAATCGGGGAAGATATTGGGCCAAATCGAAGATTACGTTGAGGAAATATGGGCATTTGAAACGAAGGAAATCTCCAACGGCCATTTAATTGCGGTAGATTTGCGAAATCCGCAACAGAAATAGCCGTTGGGATTTCCATCATTACTTATAGCCGTTAGAAGCGCTCTGATCCGTACGCTTCCCTCACTCCCTGAACTCCAAGAAAGCTCTCTCCTTCTTCCTCTGCAATCCCTCTTTCCAGATTCCTACGATTCCACCATGGTGCTAACAAGAGCTGAGAGATCTGCGTCCAAGAAGAAGGCCGACGACGCTGAGATTGCTGCGAGGGAGGCACTCCTTGCCTTGGCAGACGCTGAGGCCGCGCGAACTGAGCGCCTTCCCAAGCTTCCTGTTCGCAAGAAAAAGTGGAAGGTAGTGACAGAGATCCCTGCTGGGCCGTCTGAACCAGCAGGAACGCCCAAGAAACGCAAGTGGAAGGTGGCTGTGGCCGACGCAGCAATCAAGAAGAAGACTCCCTCTGTGGAGAGTCAAGAAAGTGGCCGTCCATCCTACGAGACGGCCAGGCAAAGCCATTCTCCATCTCGACCAGCGCGAAGCCCTGAACCTTCTCCATCTCCGCAGAGCTCTGAACACTCTCCATCGCCGCAGAGCCCTGAAGCATCACCCATCTCCCAGACGCCTGAACCTGAAATTCCAGATGAAGAGCATCAAGAATCGGCGCAGGGCGGTGAAGAAGCTGAAGAAGAAGAGGTCTTCTCTCCTTTGAGGGAAGTCAGCCCCGAGATCCCAGCGCAGGGGTGATAGCTCCATTTTGGAGCTATAATTATGTCCCTAATTCACGTTTATTATTGGTTTAATCTTGCTTTTATGTGATTATTGCAGGTGTTCTCGGAGATTCGCTCTCGAGAGCGTTTCGGTGCTTTTCGGAGCTTAATATCGCAATTTAGAGGCCTAAGAACACTTCCCGGGAAGACCCGTGCAAAGGCATGAAGGTTGAGCACTTTTGGGAAATTGAAGGCAAAAATCCATGCATCAACCCGAGAGCTAGCGTCGCGACGCTAGCTCGACGCTGCCCAGCGTCTCGACGCTGCCATAGCGTCTCGACGCTCCGAAGTCTGAAGCGCTGAATTGAAGAAAAACCCGAGAGCAAGCGTCGAGCGATAGCGTCTCGACGCTCGCTCGACGCCGACAGCGTCTCGACGCTGTTCGAGCGTCTCGACGCTGTTCGAGCGTCTCGACGCCACCCCGACTGCGCGCGCGCGGATTATTTAGGGCGCAGCGTCGAGACGCTGCCCTAGCGTCTCGACGATACGACGGATTACTTAAGTTTCTGTCCGATTTTAGCCGCTATTATCATCTTCCACCTCGAGCTCCGCGCCTGATTTGACGTCCAGCAGCTGTTTTCCACCATGGGAGGGGCTAGGAAGCTCGATTTGAAGCCGTCCCACACCATACACGTCATGAGTGAGTAGATTTACTGTTTTTGGCTCGGGATTGTAAGGATAAATGTAGTATGAACTCTTGGTGAGGTTGTAGGATTGAAATTCTGAATTGGTTGGATATTTTATTGAATTGAATTCTATTTCTTAGCTTAATCTATGAGCACGTTTGAATGATTTAGGACTAGGCACCCTTGATTTTGAGCATGTTCATTTGTTAAAGGATTTGATGCCGTGCCTCTCGTTTCCGCCAAGTAACAAGGAATTATGGCACCTTGAGCGTATTGGCGTCCTTATGCTTTATGTGTTCGTTCTTCCCGAATTAGAATTCCAAATCGACATACTAATTTTGCGTCCAAATTAGATAGTTGTCACAGTTGGCTTGTTGCTACCGTTCGGTCTTGGGAGAGCGTTGGCCGCCAATGTCCGAGCGGTATGCTTGATTAGCATAATTATTTATGTCTAATTAAATCCATGGAGCATGTCTGGGTTATTTATTAATTTTAGACGAGCTGTGCATTCGTTAATTTATTTAGCCATAATACTCGTCATCCTATGATCCAAGAGGTTTGCTAAATTTATCCCCGATCGTCCCGAGTCGGAAACTCCGTTAGCTAAATTTTCCCATTGCTTTGTTCCATCTTTGTTACTTGAAAACCAACAATTACCCCTTATTTCACTTATATTAATAGTTTGCAAATTTAATTAAGATTAAGTCAAAATACCTTAATTCCCCGTGGATCGACCCCGTTACTACAATTCTACAAATAGTTTAGTGATTTCGGGCAGTTATAAATTTATTTTGGCGGGTCTCGACAACCCGATGATTGGCGATAGTTCAATAATATCGTTACGAAAATTGGCGCCGTTGCCGGGGAGCTAAGAGTAATTCGGACTAATTTAAATTTGATTTGTAAACTTTTGATTTTTACTTTAAAATTTTTGTTTATTCTTTTATTATTTGCAATTTTGATATGTTTGTTTAAGTGTGCTAGAAGTGCCAAATTTTTATTGAGAAAATGGAGACTGATGATGAGATTGGAGTCCCAAAAACGCTCAGACAGTGGACATCATTTGCTATGGGCCACCAACCCTCTTGTATTTCCTATCCGGAAATTTCAGGTGAGTTTGTGCTTAAATCAGGTTTAATTGACCATTTGCCCTCTTTTTGTGGTGAAGCAGATGAGGATCCCTATAAACATCTCAAGGCTTTTCAAATGACAAGTTCTGCAATGAAGCCAGGAGGCATTACTGAAGATCAGCTCTTCCTGAGAGCTTTTCCATTCACCTTGAGAGGGGAAGCTCGAGATTGGCTGCATTACTTGCCATCGGGGATCATTTTCACTTGGGAGAAGTTGCAGAGTCTATTCTTGGAAAGGTATTTCCCAGCTTCAAAAGCCAGAGCTGTGAAAAAAGATATCCGCCAATTTGAGCAAGGAAAGGACGAGGCATTTCATGAATGCTGGGAGAGGTTCATTAAACTCTGTGAGAAATGCCCGAACCACCTGATAGCAGAAGCTGAGCTTATCGAATTCTTCTATGAAGGGTTGCTTCCGCATGACTGCCAGATGCTTGATGCAGCAAGTGGAGGAGCCCTTTGGGAGAAAACACCTGCAGAAGCCAGACAGTTGATTTCTAATATGGCTGAGAACCGTCGCCAGTACGGAGGAAGGAAGGAGTACGCTAAAATGTCTACCGACATAGCAGAGCTCAAGGAACAAGTGTCTCAGGTATTTGGTTTAGTTCATACGATGCAGGAAAAATCATCTCAGGCTGTTTCTTCTGTTTCAGGTCAAGCCATTGAAGGCATGTTCAAATCGCTCATGGAAGCTAGCAATGAGACAAGGTCGCTGATAGAATCTCTAAGAGAGGAGTTCTCGGAGGTGAAGGAAAGAATGAGCAAGATCGAATCCAAAGCGGAAGGTGTTAGTGCGATAAACCTCAGAAGTGGTAAAGAAGTACCATCCCGTACCACTCCCGAGAGTCCTCCAAAAGATTCAGAGATATCTCCAGATAATTGTTCTCAAGCACCCTCTGAAACTGTTGTAACTCCTCCTATTATTTCTATGAAGTCTTACACTCCCGTTGCTCCTTTTCCTAGTAGGCTGGCAAGGCCATCTAAGGAGACCGACGATGCGGATGTTCTTGAGACACTGAGAAAGGTTGGGATCAATATACCGCTGCTTGATGCAATTCAGCAAATCCCAAGGTACGCCAAATTTCTTAAGGAGATGTGCACCATGAAGAGGAAGACTAAAAGTGTTGAGAGAGTCGTGGTAAGCAAGAATGTTTCTGCCCTGATAACCCAAGGTATTCCAAACAAATGTCAGGACCCAGATATGTTTCTCTTGCCATGTACTATAGGGGATAGAGAAATCGAGCACGCTATGTTAGACTTAGGAGCTTCAATTAATGTTATGCCATACTCAGTCTACAAGAGCCTCGGTTTAGATGGTATGCAGGAAACCAGTATAATTATCCAATTAGCTAATAGATCTTCTATTCGTCCTCTAGGATTGATTGAAGATGTGTTGGTTAAGGTTAAGGATTTGATCTTCCTTGCTGATTTTTATGTGATGAAAATGGAAGAAAATGCATCCACCACTTCTGTTTTACTTGGTAGACCATTCATGAAAACCGCTAAAACAAAAATTAATGTGCATGATGGTACCTTATCTGTTGAGTATGAAGGGGATGTATTCGAATTTAATGTATTTGATGCCATGAAACAACGTGCTGATGTGCATTCTGTCTGTAAAATTGATCTGATAGATACTTTAGAACAAGAAGAATGCATGACTGTTGTTGATGGGGATGACCCACTCGTTTTTACTGAAATTGTTGGCGAAGTTGAAAGTAGTGTTCCCATATTGACTGATTCTTCTAAGCAACCTACTTTTGCTTTAGAGACATGTGAAAAGCCAACTAAAATATTACCATCTCTTTTGCAGGCTCCCAAGTTGGAATTGAAGGAGTTGCCGGGTCATCTCAAGTAAGTGTACTTGGGTGAGGTGGAGACACTCCCGGTAATTATTTCCAAGGAGTTGATCGAGGTTTTGAAAAGGAACAAAAGAGCCATAGGATGGACGTTGGCAGACTTGCACGGGTTGAGTCCAGTGTTGTGCATGCACAAGATTCGGCTGGATGAGGGAGCAAAACCATCCCGAGAGCCTCAGCGGAGACTGAACCCTGCAATGAAAGAGGTAGTGTTGTCTGAGATACACAAACTCCTGGATGCAGGTATTATCTTTCCCATTTCTGATAGCCAGTGGGTTAGCCCTATTCATGTTGTACCTAAAAAGACGGGCATAACTGTTATTAGAAATGATAAGGGGGAGCTAGTACCTAAGAGACTACAAAATGGGTGGAGAATGTGTATTGATTTTAGAAAACTGAATGATGTGACTAAGAAGGACCACTTTCCTATTCCCTTCATAGATCAAATGGTGGAGCGTTTAGCTGGGAAACCATTCTTCTGTTTTCTTGATGGTTTTTCTGGGTTTTATCAAATTCCCATAGCCCAGGAAGACAAAGAAAAGACTACTTTTACTTGTCCATTCGGAACTTACGCATATAGGAGAATGCCCTTTGGGCTTTGTAATGCTCCAGGGACTTTTCAGCGATGCATGATGAGCATATTTTCTGAATTTGTAGAAAAATGCATCGAAGTCTTTATGGATGATTTTACTGTATATGGAAGTTCATTTAAAGATTGCCTGTTTAACTTGTCTAGAGTCATGAAAAGATGCATCGAAACTAATCTTGTTTTAAATTTTGAAAAGTGTCATTTCATGGCCAGTCAGGGCATAGTGTTGGGTCACGTTGTGTCTGCTAAGGGGATAGAGGTTGATAAAGCAAAAATTGATGTAATATCTGATTTACCTTACCCCACGAATCTTCGGGAAGTACGTTCTTTTCTTGGTCACGCAGGTTTTTACCGCAGGTTCATTAAAGACTTCTCGAAGATAGTGACCCCGATGACAAGCTTGCTGAAAAAGGATGTTCCATTCTGTTTTGACAAACAGTGCAAGCTTGCCTTCGATGTTCTGAAGAAGTGCTTGACCAACGCACCCATCATTCATCCACCGCAGTGGGGAACTCCTTTCGAGATTATGTGCGACGCAAGCAATTATGCCGTAGGCGCTGTGTTGGGCCAGAGGATAGACAAGAAGAAACATGTGATTTATTATGCCTCCAGAACGCTCAATTCCGCGCAGATCGGTTACACAACAACAGAGAAGGAGCTGCTTTCCATAGTTTTCGCTCTTGATAAATTTCGGCCATATATTCTTGGATCTAAAGTAATTGTTTTTTCTGATCATGCAGCAGTTCGATACTTGATGAACAAGAAAGACTCGAAGCCTAGACTGCTCAGATGGGTATTATTACTCCAGGAGTTCGACGTCTCTGTTCAGGACAGAAAAGGATCAGAAAATACCGTTGCTGACCACTTGAGCCGTATTGTGCGTAACGAAGACGATCTGCCTCTGAATGACGAATTCCCTGATGAAGTTCTCTTCCAGGTAAGTGTGGAGACACCATGGTACGCCGACATTGTCAACTACTTGGTCACAGGTACGTTCCCATTCGACTTTTCATATAACCAAAGAGCTAAGCTGAAAAGCGAAGCCAAGACGTATGTTTGGGAAGAGCCCGTTTTATGGAAATTTTGTGTTGACCAGGTAATTAGGAAGTGCGTTCCTAAGTCTGAAAATAGGTCCATCCTTACCTTTTGCCATGAATTTGCATGTGGGGGACACTTTGGGCAAAATAGGACTGCGAGAAAAATTTTAGATTGTGGGTTTTTTTGGCCATCACTGTTTAAGGACTGTTATGAGTTTTGTAAATCTTGTGATCAGTGTCAGAGAAAAGGGACCATCACTAGTAGGAATGAAATGCTCCAAAACCCCATTTTAACTTGTGAAATTTTTGAGGTTTGGGGTATGGATTTTATGGGACCCTTTCCCCCTTCATTTGGTTTTGTCTATATCTTATTGGCTGTGGACTACATGTCTAAATGGGTGGAAGCTAAAGCCACCAAAGTTGATACCGCTAATGTTGTTTCTAGTTTTGTAAAATCTAACATTTTTAGCAGGTATGGAGTTCCACGAGCCATCAGAAGTGACCAGGGGAGCCACTTCTGCAACAAAACGATCTAGGCCTTGATGAGGAAGTATGGGGTCAATCACAAAATCTCTACCCCGTATCATCCTCAGACCAATGGCCAAGCAGAGGTTTCCAATCGAGAGGTGAAGAGCATCCTCGAGAAAACAGTAAGTCCAGGAAGGAAAGATTGGAGCCTCAGGCTGGACGACGCTTTGTGGGCCTACCGTACGGCTTACAAAACCCCCATAGCGATGTCTCCCTACCGGATGGTTTATGGTAAAGCCTGTCATCTCCCCGTGGAGATCGAGCACAAAGCTTATTGGGCCGTGAAGAGGTGCAACATGGACTTTGACTTGGCGGGCGAAGAAAGACTCCTCAAATTGCAAGAACTGGAGGAGCTTCGCCTGGATGCATATGAGAACTCGAAGACCTACAAGGAAAAGACCAAAATGTTCCACGACAGACGAGTCGTCAGAAAACACTTCGAAGTTGGTCAGAAGGTCCTCTTGTTCAACTCCCGCCTGAAGTTCATACCAGGTAAACTTCGTTCCAGGTGGCTTGGTCCTTTCATTATAACTGATGTCCATCACTATGGTGGAGTCAAAATTCAGAGCTTGGATACGGAGAAGGAGTACACAGTGAATGGCCAGAGACTGAAGATCTTTCATGAGGGAATGTCAGAGGACTTCGACGATCATGCCTACTTGAAAGAGCCTGATTATGAGAAAGGATAATTGAGTTTTGGTAAAGTCGAGCAATCGACTCTAAAAATTTGCGCTACTCGGAGGCACCCGAGCTTGAACTGTACATGCTTTTTGTTTACTTACCGTCTTTAGGATTAGTTTAGATTTCTACTCTGATGTTGTGAATTTTCAGGTGAAACAATGGCTCATCCTTGCGGTGTATTGGCTAAGGTTAAAGCGCACTCTCCAACCCTCTAAGTCACAATTCAGGGAAGATTTTCTTTCCTTTTGTTTTGACTGTGCTTATTTGGTCCAATGAGAACATTGTCAATTTTTAAGTTGGGGGTGGCGGGTTGTGCCTTATAGTGATTGTCGAGCTTAGTTGTGGAATCCTGATTAACTTGTTGAGTTATGGTGAAAGCATGCTAGTCCGATTATGAAATTCTGTGATGTATTGCTAAGGTCTTCGTATGTGTGTTTGTCGTGAAATTCAGCATAATTGCATATGTTAAGGCCATTTTGAAAAATTTTCAAAAATATTTTCCTGTTTAAGCTTCGCATGTTAGCACTCTATCTTGGATCTGTGGGTTTAGGGTAGCTCTGTTTGTTTTGAAATTCGTTGTCACCTCGAAAGGCAACCTTTGGATGGGCTAAGATTCGCTCTTGTTTGTAATCCGTGCGCTTAAAATTTTAACATGATTTTTAGACTAAAAGAAAAATGAATGCAAGTTTATAAAAAGAAAATAATCTCACGAGGCGTTCCTCCTTCTTGAGTTGCCTTAGTAGCCAGGGGCGGTCGTGTAACCCACGGTCGCCACTGCATGAAAAGGATGCACAAAGAAGTGAACGCTAGTCCTTAAAAATGTGAATTTTGCCCGTAGTCAGATGCACTGTGCAATGAAATTGCAGGCAAGCTGAAACGAAAGTAAGATTGACATGTTAGGCGCTCATGAAGATCGAAGAAAAAGAGAGAAAAGATGCCTTGCGATATATTACTTGCATAGACGATGATTTGCCCTTAGACTGTTCTGTTAAGCCATAAGTAGGGGGAAAGCGAAGTTTTAGGATAGACAGAGCTGTTCTAAGCCTGTTGAAATCTAAGAACGAGGAGCTAAGTCCGAAGCATAAATAGGGAAGCATCTTTAAATTTTTTGAATTGTTCTTAACTCATGCATGCGTGCAGCTGTTTCTTTCAAATGCAAATGCCCTGTCTTTTCCAATACTGAGAATCGAGTCCCTAACATGTATTCTCGTTTTATTTGATTAATCAGAATTCCACCTTGCTCGAGGACTAGCAAGAATTAAGTTGGGGGTGTTTGATAGCTCCATTTTGGAGCTATAATTATGTCCCTAATTCACGTTTATTATTGGTTTAATCTTGCTTTTATGTGATTATTGCAGGTGTTCTCGGAGATTCGCTCTCGAGAGCGTTTCGGCGCTTTTCGGAGCTTAATATCGCAATTTAGAGGCCTAAGAACACTTCCCGGGAAGACCCGTGCAAAGGCATGAAGGTTGAGCACTTTTGGGAAATTGAAGGCAAAAATCCATGCATCAACCCGAGAGCTAGCGTCGCGACGCTAGCTCGACGCTGCCCAGCGTCGAGACGCTGCCATAGCGTCTCGACGCTCCGAAGTCTGAAGCGCTGAATTGAAGAAAAACCCGAGAGCAAGCGTCGAGCGATAGCGTCTCGACGCTCGCTCGACGCCGACAGCGTCTCGACGCTGTTCGAGCGTCTCGACGCCACCCCGACTGCGCGCGCGCGGATTATTTATGGCGCAGCGTCGAGACGCTGCCCTAGCGTCTCGACGCTACGACGGATTACTTAAGTTTCTGTCCGATTTTAGCCGCCATTATCATCTTCCACCTCGAGCTCCGCGCCTGATTTGACGTCCAACAGCTGTTTTCCACCATGGGAGGGGCTAGGAAGCTCGATTTGAAGCCGTCCCACACCATACACGTCATGAGTGAGTAGATTTACTGTTTTTGGCTCGGGATTGTAAGGATAAATGTAGTATGAACTCTTGGTGAGGTTGTAGGATTGAAATTCTGAATTGGTTGGATATTTTATTGAATTGAATTCTATTTCTTAGCTTAATCTATGAGCACGTTTGAATGATTTAGGACTAGGCACCCTTGATTTTGAGCATGTTCATTTGTTAAAGGATTTGATGCCGTGCCTCTCGTTTCCGCCAAGTAACAAGGAATTATGGCACCTTGAGCGTATTGGCGTCCTTATGCTTTTGGTGTTCGTTCTTCCCGAATTAGAATTCCAAATCGACATACTAATTTCGCGTCCAAATTAGATAGTTGTCACAGTTGGCTTGTTGCTACCGTTCGGTCTTGGGAGAGCGTTGGCCGCCAATGTCCGAGCGGTATGCTTGATTAGCATAATTATTTATGTCTAATTAAATCCATGGAGCATGCCTGGGTTATTTATTAATTTTAGACGAGCTGTGCATTCGTTAATTTATTTAGCCATAATACTCGTCATCCTATGATCCAAGAGGTTTGCTAAATTTATCCCCGATCGTCCCGAGTCGGAAACTCCGTTAGCTAAATTTTCCCATTGCTTTGTTCCATCTTTGTTACTTGAAAACCAACAATTACCCCTTATTTCACTTATATTAATAGTTTGCAAATTTAATTAAGATTAAGTCAAAATACCTTAATTCCCTGTGGATCGACCCCGTTACTACTATTTTACAAATAGTTTAGTGATTTCGGGCACTTATAAATTTATTTTGGCGGGTCTCGACAACCCGATGATTGGCGATAGTTCAATAATATCGTTACCAAGGGGGATGATTCGATGGAGGAGACATTGGGGGATTGCCTCCAACAGATCACAACCAAGGCGAGACTGAGAAAGAAAGCCGCCAAAGTTGTCAAGGCCAAACGACCAAAGGCATCGAAGAAGACCAAGAAAAAGAAAGCCAGGGGTGAGCCTTCATCAAAGAAGGTTAGTAGTGAGCCTTCCCCGAAGAAGCTCAAGATCGAGGCTGCTGAATCAGCCAGGGCAAAGGACAAGGGGAAAGCCAAGCTGTACCCTGAAGATGAGCCTCAATCTGTGAGGTATGTGTCCTCTGATGCTGAGTCCAGAGGCACTGAATTAAGGAAGAGGGACCTGCTGCATGAGAAGGGGTTCCTTGACGCACTTGCAGACCTGCCGCAATTCTTGCGCGCATGGATCACCAATCATGGCTGGGAAGAGCTGTGCAGACCGCCCATCCCCGCCTACTCCAACATGGTGTATGATTTTTACGCCAATTTGATGAACCCTGAGGATGGCCTATCTGTGGTCAGAGGAGTCGAGGTGGATTTCTCAGCTAAGGCAATCAATGAAGCCTATGGCCTCAAGGGGCAAAAGCACACTGACTATGCCAGGATCATTGATGAGCCAACAGAAGCTGCCCTGGAGGAAGCAATTCAGATCATTGGCCAACCTGAGGCAGCGTGGACAGTTTCACGCAATGGGAAGCACACCCTGATGAGTGCTACCCTCACAGCCAAGGCTGTTGTCTGGTTTTCCTTCGTGCGGAGGAAGCTGTCCCCAGTAACCCACGAGACCACCATCAACCAAGGCAGATCGCTGCTGGTCTATGCGATCATGAGGGGCCTCACAATCAATGTGGGCGAGGTCATTGCAGCCTCAATCGCTGACTGCGCCAAAAAGGGTAAGGGTCCACTTTTCTTCCCTAATACAATTACTAAACTCTGCTTACGTGCAGGGATTCCAATCGAAAGGATGGAGAGGCAGCTGGCCTACACGGGGCACCTGAAGGTGCCTACTCCCTTGAGGATGCGAAGGAAGGGGAACATGGAGTTCGAGCTAGATGGCCTGGCTGCTGCTCAGTCTCTGTCAATGGCCTGTCTGATGGATCTGCAAAAAAAGATGGCGCAATGGGCCACATATGCGCAGGCAAGGGATAAAGATGTCGCTGACCAATTAGGCTGCATCTTCCCTGAGTTCCCCACGGACCTACTGACTCCATGGGCGCCTCCAAGACCACGGAAGGATGATGATGATGAGGACATCTGAGTGCTAGATTGAGAAGCACTCAAGGGAGTATTTCTGTTCCCTAAAAGAAAAAAAAAATAATCAAACTGCTTTTTGTTGAACCATGTGAATTCTGTTATTTTGGAATCAAGTTTGATCTGTTTTTAGTTCTTTAGTTTTATTGTTTAAAGTTGTTTAGTGTAGTCTGATGGTAGTTGAATAGGTAGATTAGTTTAGTTTCCTTTTTGGTATAGCTTAAATGACTGGAAAGAGCATGCATAGGGGTCTTGATCACTGATATATCTGCCATGTATCCATTGCGAAATAATTGCGGAATCCGCAATTTTTATTAGTAAGCATGTTTTTGACTGACTGTTTAGCTAGGCTGGTTCTGTTTAAATTTTGTCTTTTGCTGCTATCTTGACTACCTTATATAGCTTATCTAAATGCATGCTGGATGAGTGTCATAAGACACCTTTGATAGTTTAAATTAGCCTCTTAAAAGTGCTCAGCATGCGTAGCTTTAAGTCCTTCCCTGCCTGTTTTTATAAATTTCTGCTACTGTAATGTTTGCTTTTAGAATGTTCTGTCTATCCCTAGGGCTTTTCCCCATTTTTTGCCTTTGCTCCGCCATTTGTGGCATGTTTTGGAGCTTTTAGTTTGTATTAGTTTAGAGGTGACTTCCATGGCTTTCCATGGAGCGGAGATGACAATCCGTCCCATGAACGGCTAAGGTAAGGTGAACGGTTTGGGATAATTTGAGGGATTTGTTGTTAGATTTTTAAGCTTTGATAATCTATGCTATAGTTTCCGACTCGGTGGCTGATTTATATGCATTTATTAATCTTGCTTCATCCTATGCATATGTTAGATTTCGCCGATTGACGCTTGTGTTTTCTAGCATTTTGTTAGTGTTAAAGAGTAGCGATGTCGTGCCTCTCACTATTCGACTAGTAACACAGATTAATAAAATTAAACCGGAGTATCGAGTCATGCATGATGGTTGTTGGGTACATACACCGCTTGCGGGTAGCCAGTTAGCAATTAGATTACGTGATCGAATGTCTGTCGCGGTATGCTAGTGACTATCTAGAGTCAATTTGGGGTTGATCACCCTAATGCAACTTTAGATAATGTTTGATTAGAACTGTGTGGTCTAATTAATTTCTATGGAGTCGGTTACCTTGGGGCTTCTCGGGTAACCGACTGTGTGTATTACAAACTGCCCGCCTTAGAATTGTGTTAAATGATAAGCTGAAGAATGTCTAACAAATAAATCCCGAAAATCCCCAAACCGTGCACTCGTCTCTCTCTCTCTCTCTTTTATTTCTCCGTTAGCATTTAATTCCCTTATTTGCATGCTTACAAATCCCCCCGTTACAAAAACCCAATTGATTAATTAATTTCAAGTTAAATTTAATTTTAATCATAACCTTCTCCGTGGATCGACCCTGTTACCACTAGCTGCAAAGCTTTGGTTAATAGGCTTATAAATTTTATTATGGCGAGTCTCGACAACTCGAATTTACAGCAGGACATTCAAAAATCTTGTTGCCAATAGTCTACAGCTACTAGAATGTAAAGATTACCAGTAGATGGTGGGAATGGACCCATGAAGTCAATACCCCATACATCAAAGTGTTCTAACTCTAAGATGTAGGTTAGAGGCATTTCATTCTTCCTACTGAGGTCACCTGTTCGTTGGCATTCATTACAATTGTGTGCATAATCATGTGCATCCTTGAAGATTGTAGGCCAGAAGTAGCCACTTTGGAACACCTTTGCAGCAGTCCTCTGACCACCAAAGTGTCCTCTATATGGAGCCACTACAACAAATTAGACCTAAGATGGCAGTTCAGATCTGCCATCTTAGGTATATGAGGGCGGTTTTACGACCGCCCTCTAAGGTGGTGCCATCTTAGGGGTATAAGGGCGGTTACCTTTTAAGGGCGGTTCACAACCGCCATTAAAGGTGACCGCCATCGTAAGCCTAAGATGGCGGTTTTGAAACCGTCATCATAGGGATAAGATGGCGGTTTAAAACCGTCATCTAAACCTTACAATGGAGGTTTTGGATTGTAAAACCGCCATCTTAACCCTAAGATGGCGGTTAAAAACCGCCATCTTAACCCTAACATGGCGGTTACCAACCGCCATTAAAGGTATTTTTAATGACGGTGAAAAACTGTCATTGTAAATAGTTTTAATGACGGGCTTAAAACGTCATGTTTCGTTTCAGATACAGATTATTGAGCATTACCTAATACGGATTATTGCTGTTTTGTTTTAATCCTGTTTTGTTTCAGTGAACGTTTTATAACTGAAATTCTTCTAATGGAATGAATACAATGTTGGATGTGAAATTAAACTAAATTCTTGTCATTTCATTCAAAACAACAAAATATTTAACACGACATCCAAATAAACTACAAAAGATATTGGTTCTTGTAAAGAGTCTAAGTACAAACATGTGTGTTCCCATAATTCATATTTACATCCAAAATTTGCACAAAAACTACAAAGTTCACTACATTACACTAGTTTACCCAAATGCGATGCTTGCAATATAATTTGCCCATTCCGTCCGTACTACGTCGAGTTCTTCTCGTGTAAATGACTTCTTACTATCAAACTACACGAAAACAAAAGATAAATATTATGATAATGAAGAAAATACAATGTATATTTTAAAATATAATAGTAAAGATGCATTACTTACAAGAGAGTTCAAAGGAGTCCGTAAATTATATAAAATTTCTCTAATAAACTTGAGCACATAGTACCCACATTCGACGCTACCTTCTTGGCGAGGACACTATACAAAATATAGAAAGAAATAAGAATATTTGAAATTGGTCAAACATATAATAACAATTGATTATAATTCATTTATTTTACCTTCATGCTCATCCAATTAGTAGTATTCTTTCGTGGTATTTGAACGGCGGTACTTTGAGCCATACAAACTCGCATTGCCCTAAATAAAGTTGAAAAACATGTAAATTAATAAATGCATAATTTTGAACAAACTTAATAACCATACACTAAATCAACTTCAATTAATATTAAACAAACTTACATATTTACGATACGTTTCAAGTCCTCTAACATGGTAGGATGGAGGGAGTCGAAAATATAAGTTGTATTCTCATATACTTCCACAACGCACAATATCCAATGATTACTATCAAAACCAACCATGTAATTATCATTATAAAAAACTACACATTTTTAATATAGTAACTGGCAATTGAAACCATAGATTCATAAAAATTTGAGCAGAGTTTCGTTTGAAAATTGACTAACACATTCCTGAAAAAAAGAATACATACACTCCCAACATATCGTTTCTCAAATCATACTACAAAATATGTCTTATTGCACATATCCAACAATAAATTCCTAAAATCCACAGAACTATCATAATACTCAGAAACCAATAATGAGAAGCATAAATGTAATGAACATATTAAATACTAAAATACAGGTAGTTGTAGACTCTTACCCAGGATTATATGGAATCAGTACTTTTTGTCCAGGTTGTTGTTGTGAAAAAATAGATGCCAACTTTTTGGTTCGACTCTCCACTGTCCCATAAAAGGGTGCAATTTCATTTGAGTCGACTACAGTTATCATATCTAGTATTCCTTGATTCTCTAATGATTTTCAAAGAAACCTGTATCACATTTTTTCACAGATATATGCATGAGACTATAGATAACGTAATAGTTGTAACTAAAATTATAATATGATTAAAAATAATAAATGCAAAATTGTGAAGCTTGAAGCCGGTCAAATGAAAAACTCGAAGAATATCCGAAACTAAAAGAAAAAAAAGCCAGCTCGAAACGTTTTTCAGTCCAAACTTGAGAGTTATTATTAGATAAGACTCAACCTCGTAATGAACTGAACTTATCATGAACATAAATATTACTCATCAAACTAGAATGAACAATTAAAGTTATAAAAAACTTATGAACATAACAACAATGTTGTTATCAAAACTTAATTTACTTTATCAAGGATGAATTGAAGCTCCAAGCATTAAGATTGAACAAGACCGAAATCATCCTTACGAAGCTCTTATATCATCAAAACACAAAAAAGAATAATCTTCAGCCATATGCAATAATTTTCAAGCAGCATCTTGCGAGATTATGTACATATGAATCCTATAAAATTGTTTCTTGAAGACTTTTGTTCTCTGTATTATGGAACATAAAACAATTATTTTAAAGAAGGATAGGTTATGTACATATGAATTCTATAAAACTACAGAAATCCAAATGAGGGATTGAACCTACACACAAAATACCCTCCCAAAACTCTTAATGGCATATATTTCCTCCCACCTAACAAACTAACCATCCAGGATTAATTCTCCCTTCTAATAGTTCTACTTATAATAACTATGTGGCCACATATAAAAAATTAAGCATAACTCATCATATATGTTTGGAGACAACGTCCACAAAAAAAAGAGTATATAAGACAATTATATTTCACTAGAATGGTGAAAATGAAAATTCAACGCATGCTTTCTAGCTTTTAAGATGAGGAACTAAAATGTTTTCAAATAACCGTTACAATTTAGAATTTACAACCGATCACATTTGTGTTGAGCAACCTCCACAAAATCTCTCAATCATTAAAATTGCGTGGCAAATCAATATCAACCTCATCAATTTTGTGAAAAAAATCATGTAGAAGGAAAAGAAAGAATTGTTATATGATAATTACTTCAGCAGAACGGTCCTCATCTAATGTTTTCTCCCGTTTAAATATACTTGCACAGGTCTGATGGGTCATTCAGAACTTGCAAACTTTGTTGCAGACTCCTAAATGACTAGTCAATTTTCAAATACTTGGAAATAGAAACATACACAAATGGATAGAACATAAGACCATCAACTAATTGAGAAAAGAAATAGATTGTCTAAGAGCATTACCTTCAAAGGTCCAACATGCGAAGGGTAAGCATCTGCAGCTTCTCCCAAATCGAACAGTTATTTTCAAAGGTTATAGGGGTCATCCAAAAGTTATTTTCATTTTTACCTCTATGACAAAATTCCAGATTTCCACGAAAATAAAATAATAATAATAATAATAATAATAACAAAATAATCTCAGATTGAACAATCTGTAATGCATATGCATTTAATGAAAAACAAAACACACACAACTTTAATAGCTAAATGAGATTATTGAGATTGTAAGATTGAAATTTCTCAATATAATGAATCACATCGATATACAAAATTCTCATCAAAATCTCATGTTTCTTTTTCTTCGTACTGTTACTCTTATAATTTCTCTATTAAATACATTCGTTTTCAAAATTTGAAATAACAAATTAAAAAGACATTACCAAACCCAGTACGCGAAAGTTCATTCATGTGTATAGGTGTTAAATTACAAGTTTACTACTTGAACTTTTAAGTTTATGTCTAATAAGTTCCTAAACTTTCAATTTTGTGTCTATTAGGTCTCTAAAGTTTCAACTATTATCCACAGACTATTGTAACCACCGATTATTTTACTGTCTCAAACCGCCCATAAAATTTTATAGAGGACTAAATTAACCAAATTAAATTAAGAGTTATGTCAACTCATGAATAAAAGAGTTGTTTGTTGACTTTGTGTAGGGAAGACAATGAATAACTTGATATCCTAGGATATGTGGAGAAACTAAATTTCTAATCACTCTTTATCCCGTGATGTTTTTTCATATGATTTGATATGTCACTCTTTATCCTCCGGTCAAAAACAGCTCGAGAAAATCTCTAGTAGTCCCGTAGTATCTACTCTTTTATATTCACACTATAAATGGTTGTTCTGTTGGAATTAATTAAATAATTAATTCATATGTTGGGTAACAAATTCAATAACAATTATATTTGAGCTATTTAATGGGCATTTGAGTGATCTTGATTATGGGCCCAAAACTTCCATATAGTGGTGTGGCCTGCTGAGCAGAAACCAGCCCGTTGGTCCTAGAGGATTATGGGAAACCCTAGAATCAACATATATATAGTTTAGGTTATGGTCCCCAATAAGCTATTCATATTTAGCCTCCTATTCCCCATCTGATAGAGAGGATTGCCCATGATTGGTCTGGGTTGCATACATGAGGAAGACCACAAACCATCAGAGTATTACAGGCTATGGATTATCACATCTAATGGTTCCAGGTAATTCTAATCCCCTCTAATTTAGTTTTTCTTCCATGCTTGGATCCCAAAAGTTTGTCATGATTGTTCTTGGATTAAATGTATTTATTATTGAATAATCATATATTGGGGTTTTCCCAATAAATATTCCAACAAGTGGTATCAGAGCGGTTTTTGCATGGTAGATTACTAATTTTATCAAACATGTTGTCTTTCCTTTGATTCATAAGATTTCGATTCAATAGGATTTTAGAATGATTTTACAACATGTTGTGTGAATTACTCGAACGATTGAATAGTCAAATTTAATTCGGATGCTTTTGCATATTTGAGTTATATCATTAAGAATTATGAATGTTTTCATATGCATCTTTTGGCTCAATGATAAAAAAAAATGTTTTCATTTTCAATCTTTGACTGTATGGTGGTTGTCATGAAGAAAGATCATAAGAGAAAGAATTAAAGAAAAAAAAAATAGTGTTCGCAGCAACACTGTTGTTGTGGAAAATGGCTTAAGAGATGTTAGGACACTTGGAAAATGGCTTAAGAGATGTTAGGACACTGTAGCATGAGATTTGCAGTGGGCTAAGCCCACTGCAAATATACATATAACATAATAAATTTTATGTTATGTTAATATATATAATTTTAACTATTACCATTGTTTGTATTTTTCTTTTATAACAATAGTATTTGTTTATAAAATTATATATATGCCTTATGTTATAAATTTGAGTTTGGGCATAAAAAAAGTGTGGAGAATTATTTAATTTTTCATTTTTGTGTGCTTAAGAAGGTATTAAGAATTAGCACAATTAGTACAATTTATTTTGAATGTTTTGTAAATTAAAACATTTATAAAGTTATTAGATTATTAGATGGAGTGTATTTGTTGCTTATGCATATTGTGATCGGCCCAAAGGAAGGTTACAATTTGGCCAAACAACAAATATCAATAATAAGTATGAATAACATAATGATGTGTCCTTGACGTTGTTAGTCGGCCCAAAGGAAGACTATCTTCTAAAAGGGATAAGTTATTATATTTTATTATTGAATTCTAAATGTGATGCCCAATGCATATGTTAGGTTGTCAGGTGGGTTGAAATCCCAATAAAGTTTTTTTTTGGGCATTCTATTTTTTATTTTTGAGGACTTTTCCCTTTATAAAGTTATGCCATGTGAGTGATTGTCGGCCCAAAGGAAGACTTTCACTTGACCGGATTAGGTATCAGTGTTTCGGCCAAATAACAGGTACATCTATGGTTATTTGGTGATAAAACATGGATAATATAAAGTTATGCCATGTGAGTGATTGTCAGCCCAAAGGAAGACTTTCACTTGACCGGATTAGGTATCAGTGTTTCCTCAACACATTGAGAGTACTGTTTGCAAGTTGACAGTCGGCCCAAAGGAAGGTTGTCAATGTTGTGTTTGGTATCTTGTTGTCCTCATAAAGTTTAATTTTAAGGTATTTTTATAAATACTAAGTTATTCATGAGCATGTTTTAGTTGTTTTTCAAAATTTTAAATACTATTGCCTTGTTTGATTTTGAGAATATTTTTGTTCACGTTGTTATGAATAAAGAAACACTTTCATTTTTTTTTTTCTACTTAGCAACATCCCATTCAGATTAATTGAGATTTATATTAAAAAAAAAATGAAATAATCTTAATTTCATAAGCTTTATGATGATGAAATTTTTATTCAAGGGAATCATGTTTGATAAGGAAATAATTAGGAAATTTCTTTAAAAGATAAAGATTGTTCTGAAATGAACATAAAGTAAGAGACATTTAAACTTTTGGTTAAATGTGTCTAAATGAAGAACAATGGAACATAAGAGAGTACACTATGATGCTTGTAAGGGTAGAGGAACCCTTAATGAGCGAATCTTCGATGGTATGTTGAAGAAAATTGTTTTAAGTATGAAAGAACAAAATGTACTCAATTAACTATTTCCTTAAGGGAGAAATTAAAGTCGACACAAAGATGCATTTTGAACATATTAGTCCAAATTACTAAAAATTAGGATCCAGATTTCTCCTATTTTTTTTTTTTTTTTTTTTTTTTTTAGAAAATTTGGACATGTAGGAAAATATGTTCTTAGTACTTCTTTTCATAATGTATAAAGAAAATTTGACTTCTCACTTAGGATTTAAACAAAGTTAGTTTAGTTTGCATGTCAGACTTCCATGTGTTGAATAGACTCTAGTATTTCTATTCATTGATGATTTGTTCTTTTGATTTAACAAATTGTCGAGCCTGTATTAGGTAGAATCAATGGAGAAATAATGAAATAGTTTATTCCATATGACTTCTTAAAATGCTTAACAACATTGTTTAATATTTCCAGAATTATTTTTTTTAGTGAAGTCACTCATTTTTTATGTCAGAAAGGTCTTTAGTTCTGAATATCTTAGAAGTCATATGATTAGTTTCTAGTGATGAAACACTATGGATTGGGTAGAGAATATTTAAGGCATTTTGCTAAACTTCTTTAAGAATTTATAGAGCCATTAAGTAAGACGTTTTTTTAAGGCAAACCTGAGTAAAGTGTGTTGCTTATAGAATGATTCAAAGCTCATAAAGATGAGGTTAGAAGTATGACAAATTATTTCTCTTTGCATTTAACTTCTTTGGAAAAAAACTTAAGATTGAAGCATAAAGTTAAAGTGGTGTACCACATAAAACAACAACTAAATCTCTTGCAATTAAAGGTTAGGAAAATGCTTAACATTATGTTTGCATTTAGAGATGTCCAATTAATGATTGGTCCTAAAGGTCAATAAGAAAAATTTGGACTTAAAAGATTATTTGTTGTTACTCTAGGTACACTAGTCATTTTCATGATTTCTAAAATTAATTCTCACTTAGGTTCATTTGCTAGATATCTTTACTTTCTTAAGAATGTTGAGTTTGAGGGGGAAGATAAAATGAGGAATGTTATCCTTATGAAAAGAGTATTTGAGTTATTTTCTATATGTGAAAACATTAGTTAAGATTCTTCTCATTTAAGTAAGACAAACTCAACATTATTAAAAGTGTTATTAAAGTAATCACAAGAGATGAGAGAAATCCAAATATAAAGATTTAAGTTTGACTTAAACGTAAAAGTAAGATGATTTCCTTATCTTCCCGTAAAGTCAAACAAAGATTTAACTCTTAAAATAGAGAATTAATGTCACAAAGAATTAGGTGAAACAACAATGACAATATTTGACATCTTGTCATATTGCCTTTAAGACGTAATGTGTGTTAAAAGATATAAGGTTTGTCTAGTTATTATGTTTCAATTATTATGAGTGACATTAATTATTTAGAGACTTGTGATAACAGTTCAAAACTATTTTTAAAAGTTATGTCAAATAGACATAAAGATTGATAGTCTATATAGTTTAGAAACTCTTGATCTAGTAACACAATGTTTCAAAGGTTTCATTCCATTTGTGATCTTAACAAGGTTTTTGTTTGTAACTTCATAAGCTTCATTCATTAATTGTCACATTTAAGGTCTAAGGTATACAAAAGTGATAATTATGAATTACAGACTTAGTAGGAGTAAAATGCAAAAGTTTCATGACTTGACCAGTCACTCATCCTCGTATTAGAAGATCATCTCACCCTGTGGTCGACATTCCATTCCCCTTAGTCATAGGTGCTCATTCGATTTTTATTTGAATGGGTCGGGTCTCCCGAGGCGAGGTACATATGGCCGGCCCTTCGGGTGTCTCGGTGATACAAACAAAGAAAAGACGAATTCCAATCACATCCCCTATCACAACAAGCCAATAATATGACTATGACGTGATAAGTACTTAAGCTATAGGATGAAAGCTTGTATGAATATCTCTTTTTATATTGTGAAATGATATTGTGAGATCAATCTCAAGTAACATTGAGATTTCACAAAAGAGGTTATGTCAGAAAGTCTCCCAAGTTTTCTAGCATAAAGTTGTATGCACCAAGAAATATTCAAATCATTAAAGACACAAATTTAGTCTCAATAAAGGTCCCTTGAATAAAGAAATGAAGAATTTCATGCTTGAAGTTTAGACGCTTCCGCTTCCGTATTCATATCAATAACAAAAGGCAATATTTTTATAACTCTTAATTGGATCTAAAGAGTTTTAAAGTAATTAACAAAATGATACATGCTCACTCGTCAAAATCAAATAAAGTAGAGATCATGAGGTAATTTGATTTTGATAATAGTAAGGGTTGCCAGCAGGATCCACCTTCCCGGTTATGTTCACTAAATGAGTAAAAGATACTAGTGTAAATAAAAATGACAAATAGTCATTTGTAGTAGTTTCTTTTATCATTAAGGTTTGTGGTCATAACACTTTGTGTGGCAAGAAACTCATAAATTTTAATTCTTGTCACTAAGTTGTCTTGACAAAAATTTGTAATTCTTTTCAATTTATAGCAACAAAAGCTTTATGAGAATCATAAGCTTTAGTTGATAAAGAAAATTCAGAGTTTTTATTGTGTCTAAAGGAATACAACTTCATCATTACGGATACGTTCATTAAGAAATTTCACACACAAATGTTTTGGGAGCATAATGCTCATATAGGTGTGAAAATTATGGTACGTGAGTTGAGTGGGAGTTTGTGCTTTTGTAAAGTAGACACAAACTTTTGTTTCTGCAGAATAAAGAAGATGAATTATTTTTGTTACTCTGAATCACATTCTTTCTAACAGTAGTTTAACATAAGGCTAGAAAGAGTTAAGTTTGATCTCTCTAAAGAATAAAGTTGACCAGTTGAAAATAGACATGTTTAGATCACATTACATGTAATTTTCATGCTGCTCTTCCACACTTGATCCATGTCATTGAGTATATTTGGTGTGGTGATCATTGAAGGCTGAGTTGCGACCATACATGTGACAAAAGTCGCTTTGGTTCCTCATTGATATACAAAATGGACCGGATTGTGATTAAAGGGAAGTTATTTTTAAAATAGCATTAAGTTGTGCACTAAAGAATAAATTAATAATTGTTAATAAGGAAATTGTTGCCCAAGTGGGAGATTGTTGGAATTAATTAAATAATTAATTCATATGTGGGTAACAAATTCAATAACAATTATATTTGAGCTATTTAATGGGCATTTGAGTGATCTTGATTATGGGCCCAAAACTTCCATATAGTGGTGTGGCCTGCTGAGCAGAAACCAGCCCGTTGGTCCTAGGGGATTATGGGAAACCCTAGAATCAACATATATATATAGTTTAGGTTATGGTCCCCAATAAGCTATTCAGCTTTAGCCTCCTATTCCCCATCTGATAGAGAGGATTGCCCATGATTGGTCTGGGTTGCATACATGAGGAAGACCACAAACCATCAGAGTATTACAGGCTATGGATTATCACATCTAATGGTTCCAGGTAATTCTAATCCCCTCTAATTTAGTTTTTCTTCCATGCTTAGATCCCAAAAGTTTGTCATGATTGTTCTTGGATTAAATGTATTTATTATTGAATAATCATATATTGGGGTTTTCCCAATAAATATTCCAACATGTTCATGTTGATATTGATATTAGGAAACAACAGCTAAAACAAAAGCTAAAACAAAACAACTTCTGAGTTGCAGACCCAAGTTGAGCCACTGACTAAAAACAAACAAATCTGACTTCCACTCCCACTTTATTTTCTCTCTTTTCCCAAATCTAACTAATATCTATAATAAAAGTGGGTTCATATTATCTCCAAAATTACATCCTTTTATTTTTTTGAACTGATGAATCCAAGTTTTGGGACTCAAAAGACAGACAAAGAGGCAATGGATAGATTGGGAGATGGAATCTCTGTCTCTGTCTCTCTCTCTTATCTCTTATGTTCCCAAGTCCATGCATCCATCTTAGTTGAGATTCGTATACTATGATTCAACTTCTTTAATTTAATAGAATTAGATGTTTCCTAATTAATTTTTTCCCCAATCGAACTAACCTAACGAGGACTAAAGAGAGAATACTGAAACATAGATGACAAACAAAAATAAATAGTTAGATCACACAAAACCTAATCTGTTCGGAAAATTTCATGCCCAACAATTCAAAGTTCTATCTAAAAAATATTCCCAGACTACAGAAAAGCAGCTCAGAAACTCTACAAGGGAAAAAAAAAATCCTTCTCTTCAGGGATTAAAATCTGAGCCATTAGCAATTGTTAAGTCTCTGAAAGTGACTTATTTAGGACCCATTTAGCTTAAGAAGATGTGCACTTTTAGGTGTTTTTGATAGCATTTAGCCTAGACCTATGCTTAAATATGAGAATGAGAAGAAGGTAGCTAAATTAGGACCTTTTTACAATAGGAAAGAAAAGGGTTGAAAACCGAAGGAAAAGAATGAAAAACACTGCATTGCGACAGCATTGCGAAAACATTGCTGAGGCCGCAATTATTCAAGTGAAAACCGTAAGTTGACTGATCCTTTTCTGATAATTTCCGTAATTTCAGGGATTCATTCTTTCTCCTCCATCCATTCTGATATATGACGTTGAAGATTGATGGTTCTCCTTGGCCCAAACGCACCTGCAAACTACTATAAAAGGGGGCCAAAGTCGGAGGTTTGATCATCATCCGAAGCGCAGAAGTCCTCTCGCAGTCCATCATTTCTCTCTGTTTTCCTTTGCCGTCTGTTGGAGTGAGAGTCTCAGCTGTTGGAATCGATAATCTGATAGGAAGGAGAGAAGATTCTTCTTCTCTCTCGATTGGATTCATCCAAGCAAGGCTGACCTTTCATCCCCTTCATTCGAGGCGACTGCAACGAAGCTTTTCAGCACCCTTTTACTGTTTTCTGTCGTTCTTCTTCTTATTTCCAGTTTTGATCATTGTTGTTCTTAGCTTAGTGTTTTAGTTACTGCAGTTCGTTGTTGTCTGTCTCTGAATTTCTGCTTCTAAGTTTCCCTTTGTCGTTCAAACATTCATAGTAATCAAAGTACATTTCTGCATTTCACAGTTTCCACTTTCTGCTGCTACGGTTTTGTCTTGCTGTTCTAAGCACATTTCCCTTCTAAGCATGTCTGTTTTATCTTACATTTCCATTCTCTATATTTCCATGAGTAGCTAAGTCACTTAGGGGCATGCTAATGACAGAACTATAGGCTAAAAAAACGTGCATCAAGTATGTAGGATAGCTCTCGAATCATTGATTGTATGTAAGCTTCATCCTACGGGCAATTTCGATTGGCCATCCATTTTGTCCAAAGAACTCCTAACCTCTGGAAGGAGTAAGAGTTCAGAGTCATATAATCATGCTAGCCTTTCATGGTAATCAGGAAACGGCCTAGGAATAGGCGTTTCCCTAGTACAAACTAAACACTCCTGTTTTAACAAGATGCTTAAGACCTTACTTTGAAGTCGAGTAAACTTAAGACTCTAATGCATGGAATCAGACGATACTTGAGATGGAGTGAGTTTGATGTATAGAGAGTTGATCCAAGGCTTGAGAATCGTAATAAAATGCCTATAGGATAGTCATTAGTAGCCCTTAATTCACCCATTTACACACTTTCGCTGTTATTTAATTGCGTTAACATTGCGGTCCTCGCAATTCTGTTGTTTTATCATTCTGTTTAGCTGTTTTCTTCTTCGTTTATTAATTCCATCTCTTGTCTTTTGAGTCTAATTTCAACTTGCATTTGTTTATGTTATATTCCTTTACACATTCAGCAAAACTTAGATAATTAAAAACCAATTTTACCCCATCAAATCCACCCCATCTTTCTTAACAAATACACTTCGCGAATAGCTAAAAATGAGTCTCTGTGGAAAAAACGAATGAAATATACTTACTACTTGCTGTGAGACCATGTATGCTTGCATGTTCTAAGTGCTCTCTCTACCCTTTTGCATATTTATCTTTAGACATTGAGCACGCAACAAGTTTTTGGCGCCGCTGCCGGGGACTTATTTTAAGTGAAAACGAAGTTTGTTAAGTTTAAAAACCAAGCTTATTATCTATTGAAACTAATCTACTTTCCATTTCTCTTGCAGGTACTATTGGGTTAGTTTATGAGTGAGCGTTCAAGTAGTGATCTAGAGTTCAATCCTGAGCCTGAGAGACTACTTAGAGCTAGGAACAAAGCAAAGAAACGACTCTTTAAACAACCTCGTATACCTCAAATCATACCTGAAATCGAAGAAATGGACGATATAGTTCCAAATCCGGTACCTGTCATTCGCAACCCCATCGAAATAGCGAATGACAAGAATAGTGCCATCCTTTCATACCTCGTACCTATGCCTGGGGAGCTGAACCCCAGCATAATCCGTCCTGAAATCACTGCCAACTCATTCGAGTTAAAGCCAGTGATGTTCCAAATGTTGTCCACTGTGGGACAATTCTTTGGAATAGAAAATGAGGACCCCCACAACCATCTTAGGAACTTCTTAGGAGTCAGTGATACCTTTATCATCCCTGGAGTGTCCCAAGAAGCTTTAAGGCTATACTTGTTCCCTTATTCTTTGAGGGACAAAGCCAAAACATGGTTGAACTCATTACCCTCTGGATCTGTCCGCAATTGGACAGATTTAGCAGAAAAATTCCTAGTCAAATACTTCCCACCTGATAGGAATTCTACCTTTCGTGATGACATAGTTAAGTTTAAACAAGCTGATAATGAGTCTCTTCACGAAGCTTGGACTAGATTCAAAGATCTTCTTCTTAAATGTCCACATCATGGCATCCCATGGTGTATCCAAATAGAGGTTTTTTTCAAAGGATGCAACCCCAGCACTAGGCAAGTCTTAAATTCATCTGCTGGTGGTTCCATGTTGTCCAAGAGTTACAACGAGGCCTATGAGATCTTGGAGAAGATCTCAGCATCTCACTGTAGGTGGTCAGACGATCCAGTAGAGCCAACTAGGGCTCGAGACAAGGATGCTCTAAGTGCAATGAGCACCCAAATAAACGCCTTGACCAACCTAGTTAAGCAAATGGCTCAGGCCAACCTCCAAACCAGTGCCAATACCGCCACAGCCATGTCAATGGGCACCCAACCAAGTCAAGGCGAGGCACTTGTCTGTGGATTCTGTGGGGAAGGGCACCCATATGAATACTGCCCTGGGAATCCATCCTCAGTCTGCTACATTGGAAGCCAGCAGCAGCCTAGGAATAACCCGTACTCCAACACCTATAACCCTGGTTGGAGAAACCACCCTAACCTGTCATGGGGTGGCCAACAAAACGCTAACCAAAATTCTAACCAACCAAGGCCGAGTGGAACACCTGGTTTCACTCCTCAACATAACCAGTCAATGTACCAAAAACCATACAATCAACCTGTAGGATCTTCTGTAGAAAACCTACTCAAGGAATACATAGCTAAGAATGATGCTACTCTTCAAAGCCAACAAGCTACTCTTAGGAGCCTGGAAAACCAAATAGGCCAATTAGCCACTGAACTTAAAAGTAGGCCCCAAGGTAGACTCCCTGCTGACACCGAGGTACCAAGGAGAGATGGCAAAGAGCAAGTTCAAGCAATTGAACTTAGGAGTGGAAGACCATTGGTGAGCAACACAAAGGACACACCAAAGAGAGTAGAGAACACTGAGTCTAGTGCTCCACTGGAGTCTCTGCCAAACCAAGGTCCACCACCAACTAGCACATCAGGAGTCAGGCTAGAACCAATTATTGAGGAGGTAGAAGAAATTCCAAGGCCTCCGCCTATCCTAAGGCGACCTGACGTGCCTGCATATGTGCCACCACCTCCTTATCCTCGAAGGCTTAAGAAGAAGCAGGAACAGGAAGTTCATTTTAATAAATTCTTAGAAATACTTAAGCAAGTGCATGTTAACATTCCTTTTGTAGAGGTTTTGCAGTCTATGCCTTCTTATGTAAAGTTTTTGAAGGACATTATTACTAACAAAAAAATAATTGGTGAGTTTGAAACAGTAAACCTCACCGAGGAGTGCAGTGCCATCCTCCAAAACAAGCTGCCCAAGAAGGAGAAGGATCCTGGTTCCTTCACCTTACCTGTAGAACTTGGAGGCAAGCACGTGGGCAGAGCGCTTTGTGACCTGGGCGCCAGCATAAATCTCATGCCCCTGTCCCTATTCCGCCAGTTGGGAATGGGAGAAGCACGTCCAACCACAGTCACTTTACAACTAGCAGACAGATCCATCGCATACCCTGAAGGTAAGATTGAGGATATTCTAGTGAAAGTTGACAAATTTATTTTCCTTGCAGATTTCATTGTCCTGGACTATGAGGCAGACAAGGAGGTCCCCATCCTGCTAGGTAGACCATTTCTAGCCACAGGTAGGGCACTAATAGATGTTAAAAAAGGTGAGCTTACTATGAGGGTTCATGATGAAGAGGTGAAGTTTAGTGTATATAAAGCTTTAAGGTATCCCTCTGACCTTGAATCCTGTGCTAGCATGGATATTGTTGACTCACTGATGGAAGAACAATTAGAGCATGTATTATTAACCAAGCATGCTAATGAATATGTAGGATTAGATGTAGCTGATTTAAATGTATCTGACATAATGGATATGCCTGTAGATAAACCACAGCATGTATGTATGAATATAGATTTAACTGATAGAACTGTAAATCCTTTGAAGCCCTCCATTGAGCATCCACCTGTTTTAGAACTAAAACCACTACCCACTCACCTCAAATATGCATATTTAGGAAATAATGATACACTGCCAGTAATTATTTCTTCTAAACTAAGTGAACAGCATGAGGGTGAATTAATTTTACTGCTTAAGCAACATAGGAAGGCTATAGCATGGACTATTGCTGATATTCGAGGCATTAGCCCTTCTTATTGCATGCACAAAATTATACTAGAGGAAGAGCACACACCTAGGGTAGATCACCAGCGTAGGTTAAACCCCTCTATGAAAGAGGTAGTGAAAAAGGAAATAATCAAATGGTTAGATGCAGGAGTGATTTTCCCCATAGCTAGTAGCCAGTGGGTGAGCCCCATCCAATGTGTACCTAAGAAGGGGGGGATAACTGTGGTAGTCAATGAGAACAACGATCTGATTCCAACAAGGACTGTCACAGGGTGGAGAGTGTGTATGGATTACAGAAAGTTAAATAAAGAAACTAAAAAAGACCATTTCCCTATACCGTTTATTGACCAGATGCTAGACAGAATAGCTGGTAGAGCCTACTATTGTTTTTTAGATGGGTACTCTGGCTATAATCAAATAACTATAGACCCTAAGGATCAAGAGAAGACCACCTTCACTTGCCCTTTTGGAACGTTTGCCTTCCGCAGAATGCCTTTTGGCTTATGCAATGCACCGACAACTTTCCAAAGGTGCATGATGGCAATCTTCTCTGAGTTGGATGAGTCCATGATAGAAATATTCATGGATGACTTCTCAGTCTTTGGGGATTCATTTAAAACCTGTCTAGAAAACCTAGGACAAGTCCTGGTTAGGTGTGAAGAGACCAACCTAGTCCTAAATTGGGAAAAATGCCATTTTATGGTAGATGAGGGGATTGTCTTAGGACATAGAGTGTCAAGGGCAGGTGTAGAAGTCGATAGGGCAAAGATTGAGATCATAGAGAAGTTGGTAGAGCCACAAAATGTCAAAGCCATTAGAAGCTTCTTAGGGCATGCTGGTTTTTACAGAAGGTTCATCAAGGACTTTTCTAAGATAGCCAAGCCTCTGTGCGAGCTTCTAGAGCTAAATAGGCCATTTATCTTCTCTAAGGAATGTGTAGTAGCTTGGAAAACCCTTAAAGAGGCACTAGTCACAGCACCTATCATAGTCGGACCAAATTGGGATCTCCCATTTGAGATGCTATGTGGTGCCAGTGACTATGCTGTAGGAGTCATGTTAGGACAGAAGATTGACAAGCTGACACACCCTGTCTATTATGCTAGTAAGACCTTGAATGAGGCTCAATGTAATTATACAACTACAGAGAAAGAGATGCTTGCTGAAGTATTTGCTTGTGAAAAATTTAGAAACTATATTGTAGGCACTAGGACAATTGTATACACTGACCATTCTGCCTTGAAATATCTTATGAGGAAGGCTGATGCTAAGCCTAGATTGATTAGATGGGTGTTATTGCTGCAGGAATTTGATTTGGACATTCGAGACAAGAAAGGTTGTGAAAATGTGGTCGCAGATCACCTGTCTCGATTGCAGCACAATTGCGAAAAAATTGCGGAGACCGCAATTTCTGATGCTTTTATTGATGAACATGTCTTTGCTTTGTCTCATCGTGATAACGATGAGGAACCTTGGTTTGCTGACCTTGGTAACTTCCGTGCATCACAGGTATTGCCAGTGTTCAAGGGAGGACAAGAGAAGAAGAGGTTCCTTCATGAAGCAAGGAAATTCATCTGGGATGACCCCACACTTTACAGAACCTGTGCTGATGGCTTGCTAAGGAAATGTGTTTCAGCTGCTGAAGCGAAGTCTGTGCTGCAGCACTGTCACTCATCTCCTTATGGTGGACACTTTGGTGGCCAAAGAACAGCTGCAAAGGTATTTCAGAGTGGCTACTACTGGCCAACGATCTTCAAAGATGCCCACAACTATGCCCACAGCTGTGATGAATGCCAAAGAACAGGTAACCTCAGTCGAAAGGATGAGATGCCCCTCACCTACATCTTAGAGTTGGAGCTCTTTGATGTGTGGGGCATTGACTTCATGGGACCATTCCCTCCATCATCAGGTAACCTGTACATATTAGTGGCAGTGGATTATGTGTCAAAGTGGGTAGAGGCCAAAGCATGTCCTAATAATGATGCTAAAACAGTCACTAACTTCTTGCATAGGCACATTTTCACTAGATTTGGGACTCCTCGTGCTATCATTAGTGATGAGGGGTCACATTTCATTAATAAGGCTATGGAGAAAGTATTGGCTAAATATAACATTAGACATAGAGTAGCCACTCCCTACCACCCACACTCAAATGGTCAGGCTGAAATTTCAAATAGGGAAATTAAGAACATCCTAGAAAAAGTGGTCAAACCTAATAGGAAAGACTGGTCCTTTAAGCTTGAGGATGCACTTTGGGCTTATAGGACAGCATATAAGACACCTCTAGGTATGTCTCCTTATAGGCTGGTATATGGCAAGGCTTGTCACTTACCACTTGAGTTAGAGAACAAAGCATTTTGGGCCATGAAGGAATTGAATTTTTGTGTAAAGGATGCGGGGACACTGAGGTCTTTGCAGCTACATGAACTTGATGAGCTTAGGCATATGGCCTATGAGAATGCCAAAATGTATAAAGAAAAGACCAAAATATGGCACGACAGTAGACTTAGGATCAAAGACTTTAGGAAAGGCCAACTTGTCCTATTATTTAACTCACGTTTAAAGATATTTCCAGGCAAACTAAAGTCCAGATGGTCGGGTCCATTTGTTATTACTAATGTCTTTGTTCATGGTGCGATAGAGATAAAAAACTTGCAGCAAGGACAGCCTTTTATGGTAAATGGTGCTAGATTGAAGCACTATTATGAGGAAGGAGATGTGAAGACTCTCTCGGCCTTCCTTTTGCATGAAGCATGAAGTTACAAACGAGAGAGAACGAGTGGTTACTGTGCTCGTTTAGTCAAGGCCAATGCCTTAGTTTATTTTTTCTGTTTTTCCGATTATCGTTTGTATGTTTTGTGGTGTGATTTTAATTGCGTATTTAATGTTTTTTTTATTTGTTTTTGCAGGGATTCGAAAGAGGGGATCAAGGAGAGTAAATCCAGCTTTTAAAATCAAGAAACGATTGAGCCAAATAACTGATACGGACGAGCAAAGTTTGAGATTTTGATGAAAAAATATCCCTGGAATTGCGCTGGAATTGCTGGATTCGCAAAAAAGAGCCGTTGGGATTTTTCCGTTGCATTTATATCCGTTGGAAAGCGCTCGATCGATACGATTCTCTCATTCTCTGATTTCCAAGAACTCTGCGATTCTTTTCATCTTTGATTCTACTCTCAAGATCACCAAGATTCGACAATGGTGTCCACGCGGGCTGAAAGATCCGCAGCCAAGAAGAAGGCTGATGACGCAGCTGAAGCGGCTGCGAGGGAAGCACTGCTCACCCTTGCAGATGATGGTGCCGTTCGCACCGGACCTCTTCCTAAGCTTCCTATCCGTAGGAAGAAGTGGAGGGTTGTCACTGAGATCCCTGCTGGACCATCTGAGCCAGCGGGCACGCCCAAGAAACGCTGGTGGAGTGTCAAGACGGCCGCCGAACCAAGCACAGCAAAGACTCCCTCTGTGGAGAGTCAAGAAACTGATCGTGCATCCCACGAGTCAGCCAAAGAGGGTTCGTCGCCATCCGCATCACCTGCGCACAACCCTTCACCATCTGAACCCGTGCCAAGCGCAGAGTCGTCACCGCCTGCACAGAGCCCCAAGTTGTCTCCAGCACCTCAGAGTTCTGACCCGACACCTGCAGCAGCGCAGAGTCCTGAACTGCCATCTTCGCCACTGAGTTCTGCGCAGACACCATCAGCAGAGCACCATTCTCCACGGCCTGATCCTGAATTCCCATATGGGGATTATCAAGAGTCCACGCAGGGCAGTGGAGATGCTGGGGAAGACGAAGTCTTCTCTCCTATGAGGGAAGATAGCCCTGTTGATCCTGCACAGCAGGATGATTCCATGGAGGAGACGTTGGGGGCATGCCTCCAGCAGATCAACATTAAGATCAAGAAGAAGAAGAAGGCCAAGATTGTCAAGGCCAAGAGATCCAAGAAGCTGAAGAAGAAGAAGGCCAAGAGAGTGCCTTCAGCAGACAAAGAAAGCACGGAGCCATCACTCAAAAGGCTCAAGGTTGAGGCTGCCGAGTCAGCCAAGCCAGCAGATAAGGGGAAGGCCAAGCTCTACCCTGAAGACGAGCCTCAGTCAGTGAGGTATGTCTCATCTGATGCTGAATCCAGGGGTGCTGAGTTACGGAAGAGGGAGCTGCTGCACGAGAAAGGCTTCCTCGACCGACCTGCTGACCTGCCGCAGTTCTTGCGCGCAGGGGTGATCAACCACGGCTGGGAGGAGTTCTGCAGACCGCCTAATCCAGCATACACGAGCATGGTGTATGATTTCTACGCCAATGTGCTCAGCCCTGAGGATGGTCTGTCTGTGGTCAGAGGGGTAGAAGTAGATTTCTCAGCCAAGGCCATCAATGAAGCCTTTGGTCTCAAGGGCCAAACTCATACAGATTATGCACGGATTGTCGATGAGCCTACTGAGGCAGTTTTGGAAGAGGCCATCCGGACTATTGGCCAGCCTGAAGCCTCTTGGACCGTGTCACGCAACGGGAGGCACACTCTCATGAGTGCCAACCTCACGGCCAAGGCGGCTGTTTGGTTTTCATTCGTGCGAAGGAGATTGTCCCCGGTGACTCACGAGACTACAATAAACCAGAGCCGATCGCTGCTGGTGTATGCGATAATGAGGGGTCTCACGATTAACGTGGGAGAAGTCATCTCTGCTGCTATTGCTGAGTGCGCGAAGAAAGGTAAGGGACCACTGTTTTTCCCTAATACCATAACCAAGCTATGTTTGCTTGCAGGAGTCCCCACCGAGCGCCTGGAGCAGCAGATGGCTTACACAGGCCATTTGGAGCTGTCTGCTAACCTGCGGCTGAGAAGAAAGGGGAATATGGAGTTTGAACTGGATAGGCTGGCTGCTGAACAGTCCCTATCCATGGCCTGCTTGATGGATATGCAGAGAAGAATGGCTCAATGGGCCACTTATGCGCAGGCGAGGGACAAGGAAGTTGCAGACCAGCTGGGGTGCATCTTCCCTGACTTCCCTACCAATCTCCTAACTCCATGGGTGCCCCCAAGACCAAGACAACCGGATGAGGATGACGAGAATTGAGTGCTGGTTTGAAGTGCACTGAAGGGAGTATTGCTGTTCCCTTAGAAACAAAAACAATTTTCTGCTTTCTGATAGACAATGTGAATTATGCTGTTTTTTGTTCAATTTTTGATCTGTTTTTGATGTTTAGTTTTATGTTTTTTCTTTTGCTTAGTATAGTCTGATGTTAGCTGACTAGGTAGGATAGTTTAGTTTTATTTTTAGGATGCTTGAGTTACTGGAAAAAGCATGCTTAGGGGCCTTAATAAATGTTATATCTGCCCGGATCTAATTGCGAAATAATTGCGGTACCCGCAATTTTTATGACTGAAAGCATGTTTTGGACTGTCTGTTTAGCTAGGCTGTGATCTGTTTAAATTCTATTTTTTGCTGCTAACATGCCTACCTTATATAGCTTAGCTAAATGCATGCTGGATGAGTGTCATAGGACACCCTTTGATAGTTTAATTTAACCTCTAAATAGCTCAGTATGCATAGCTGTCAGTCCTTATCTGCCTGTTTTTTTTAGTTTTCTGCTGCTATGATATTTGCTATTCGAATGTTTTGTCTATGCCTAGGGCTTTAGTTTCTCTTTGTTTTACCTTAGACTAGATGCTTCTAGGACAAGTTTGGGGGTGTGCCACCTCCGACACTCATTGGGGACAATGAGTAGTTGAAGTTTGGGGGAGGCCACCCTAGGCCTAGGAACATTCCTCTCTCCCTTAGAAACATAAGCATTCTTCTTCTCCTTTACAAAAAATGATGAACTGAAAAAAAAAAATGAAAAAAGAATAAAGGGGGGGAGTTTCTCTTAGGTTGCTGAGTAATCAGTGCCAAGTGTGTAACCCACAAGTGGCGTTGCATCAAAAGGCAACCAAAGGAGAGGCTCCACCTAAGTAAGAAAAAGGGAAAGGAATAGGGAAGAAGAATGTATACCTAGGAGTTACAACTTTGTGGCTTAGATGTCCTATTTAAAAAGAACTCTGATCCTCAATTAGCTAAGTGCAAAGTTGTAACTTGTAGGGTTGTTTAGGGAGATGAGTGTTTATCCAATGTAGTGATGCCAGGGTTTAGGTTGTTCTTTAAAAGTACTACTGTCACCGTTAATACTAAGACTGGCATGACTCTAAGGAATCCTAGACACATTAAAAATAAAGCTAGAAGCATGTACTGAGTCTGAGGTAAAGCTAGGCAGAATTTGAAACCTTAGGGATAGTGGCATGATATGACAAAAGCAAATAGATCAGTTGTAGGGAGTTAATGAAAACAGATAAGTGTTAGGCAGGCAAGTTCAGAAGAAGCTAGATAAGAGGGTAGTTTTAAACTGAGGAGTGTGTCACAGGACAGCAATGCTATAGGTAGGGATATAAGGGAGTCAGTAGGTGGTTAAAGAAGGTGAAACAGCAGCCTAGGTAAGTCCTTAGTATGCTTGAGGACAAGCAAAACCTTAAGTTTGGGGGTGTGTTAAGTCTCTGAAAGTGACTTATTTAGGACCCATTTAGCTTAAGAAGATGTGCACTTTTAGGTGTTTTTGATAGCATTTAGCCTAGACCTATGCTTAAATATGAGAATGAGAAGAAGGTAGCTAAATTAGGACCTTTTTACAATAGGAAAGAAAAGGGTTGAAAACCGAAGGAAAAGAATGAAAAACACTGCATTGCGACAACATTGCGAAAACATTGCTGAGGCCGCAATTATTCAAGTAAAAACGTAAGTTGACTGATCCTTTTCTGTTAATTTCCGTAATTTCAGGGATTCATTCTTTCTCCTCCATCCATTCTGATATATGACGTTGAAGATTGATGGTTCTCCTTGGCCCAAACGCACCTGCAAACTACTATAAAAGGGGGCCAAAGTCGGAGGTTTGATCATCATCCGAAGCGCAGAAGTCCTCTCGCAGTCCATCATTTCTCTCTGTTTTCCTTTGCCGTCTGTTGGAGTGAGAGTCTCAGCTGTTGGAATCGATAATCTGATAGGAAGGAGAGAAGATTCTTCTTCTCTCTCGATTGGATTCATCCAAGCAAGGCTGACCTTTCATCCCCTTCATTCGAGGCGACTGCAACGAAGCTTTTCAGCACCCTTTTACTGTTTTCTGTCGTTCTTCTTCTTATTTCCAGTTTTGATCATTGTTGTTCTTAGCTTAGTGTTTTAGTTACTGCAGTTCGTTGTTGTCTGTCTCTGAATTTCTGCTTCTAAGTTTCCCTTTGTCGTTCAAACATTCATAGTAATCAAAGTACATTTCTGCATTTCACAGTTTCCACTTTCTGCTGCTACGGTTTTGTCTTGCTGTTCTAAGCACATTTCCCTTCTAAGCATGTCTGTTTTATCTTACATTTCCATTCTCTATATTTCCATGAGTAGCTAAGTCACTTAGGGGCATGCTAATGACAGAACTATAGGCTAAAAAAACGTGCATCAAGTATGTAGGATAGCTCTCGAATCATTGATTGTATGTAAGCTTCATCCTACGGGCAATTTCGATTGGCCATCCATTTTGTCCAAAGAACTCCTAACCTCTGGAAGGAGTAAGAGTTCAGAGTCATATAATCATGCTAGCCTTTCATGGTAATCAGGAAACGGCCTAGGAATAGGCGTTTCCCTAGTACAAACTAAACACTCCTGTTTTAACAAGATGCTTAAGACCTTACTTTGAAGTCGAGTAAACTTAAGACTCTAATGCATGGAATCGGACGATACTTGAGATGGAGTGAGTTTGATGTATAGAGAGTTGATCCAAGGCTTGAGAATCGTAATAAAATGCCTATAGGATAGTCATTAGTAGCCCTTAATTCACCCATTTACACACTTTCGCTGTTATTTAATTGCGTTAACATTGCGGTCCTCGCAATTCTGTTGTTTTATCATTCTGTTTAGCTGTTTTCTTCTTCGTTTATTAATTCCATCTCTTGTCTTTTGAGTCTAATTTCAACTTGCATTTGTTTATGTTATATTCCTTTACACATTCAGCAAAACTTAGATAATTAAAAACCAATTTTACCCCATCAAATCCACCCCATCTTTCTTAACAAATACACTTCGCGAATAGCTAAAAATGAGTCTCTGTGGAAAAAACGAATGAAATATACTTACTACTTGCTGTGAGACCATGTATGCTTGCATGTTCTAAGTGCTCTCTCTACCCTTTTGCATATTTATCTTTACACATTGAGCACGCAACAGCAATCAGCACAACAATAAAAAATTTGTATGAATCACCATTTTCATTATAGAAAAATCAGCAATGATAAATCTAATCAATATCTGAAGAAAATTAGGGCGAAAAACTCACCGCAACTTACGTAAGATCTCTCTCCCATCGATCCATATCTGAATCCTTCATAGAGGGTGGAAGAATTGGAGATTAATTAGAATCTCAGCTTTGGAATCGTGAAGAAGATCACCCGTCTCCTTTCAGTTGGTTATTCGTATTTGTATACATCCAAAAATTTGCCGGAACTTGAGCTCCACCCCGGCTCGCCGGAATCGTCCCTGCACTCGACTGCAGTAGATACCCACCCATTTGATGTTGTGACGACAACGACGACAACTCTTGCGCTGTCGACGACCGTCTCTTCCGCCCTATGTTGATTTCCTCCGTCGCCTTGGAGAAGACAACTATTGTCGGTTTTGGTGGACTGGAAGTTGAGGAGGGCCGCAGTGGAGGAGGTTTCTGATGAGAGGCCGAATCTAGGGAAGAGGCTTTGCGTTGTCGTCAATCGCCACTGAACAGAAGGAAATTTGGGGAAAAGATGAAAAATGAAGTTCAACTTTCGAAGGTTGAAGTTAGGGCTGACAAAACGATGTCGTTTGGTAAAGTTTATTTAACGACGTCGTTTTGAAGCAAAAGCTACGATGGCGGTTTTTAATTTTGATTTATTAGATGACGGTTTAAAACCGTCATCAAAGGTGATCTTATAATGGCGGTGTAAAACCGCCATTATATGTTTAATTTCCGAAAAAATAAAAAACAAATCCGTAAAAATGAGCGCGTTTTCCAAAACCGCCCTCATAGGGTCTCCTTAATTTTGGAACTGTCATCGTATGTGAAATTTGTTGTAGTGAGCTGTATGACAATGCTGCAAGTTTGACCTTGATTCAGTAGCTGACACACATTTCCTTAGCAATCCATCCGCACAGCTTCTGTAGAGGGTTGGATCGTCCCAAATGTACTTCCTAGCCTCATTTAAGAACTTCTTCTTATCCTGCCCCTTGCTGAATTCTGGTAATACCTGCGAGGCAAGAAAATTTACAATATCAGCAAACCATGGTTCATCATTATCATCACAATGTACTAACACAAAAACATGTTCATCAATAAAAGAATCTGTCATTGCGGGCTCCGCAATAGATTCGCAATGACTCTGAATCTTGATAAGTGATCAGCAACTACATTTTCACATCATTTTTTGTCTCTGATTTCCAAATCAAACTCTTGTAAAAGTAACACCCATCTAATTAGACGAGGCTTGGCATCAACCTTCCTCATTAAGTACTTTAAAAATTCCTCAGCTGGAGGATCTATGCTGTGAAAGAGCTATAACGAGGCTTATGAAATTTTGGAAAAAATTTCAACTTCACACTGCCAATGGTCAGATGATCCCGTAGAACCAAATAGAAGGAAGGCTCATGACATGGATGCACTCAGTCCAATGAGCAATCAGATAAAAGCATTGACAAATCTGATGAAGCAAATGGCTCAGACGAACATCCAACAAAATGCCAATACAGTGGCATCTGCTTCAACAAACACAGCAGTGGCTAATCAATTGGAGGCACTCGTTTGATGATTCTGAGGAGAAGGGCATGTGTATGACTATTGCCCTGCGAATCCAGCTTCTGTGTGCTATGTTGGAAGTCAGCAACAACCTAGAAACAACCCCTATTCAAATACATATAACCCTGGCTGGAGGAACCACCCTAATTTCTCTTGGAGTGGACAACAAGGTACCAGCCAGATGCAAAACCAAACAAGACCAAGTGGACCACCTGGGTTCACTCAACATCAGCAAAGTAATCAACCTCCATACCAAAAACAATATGCCAACAACCAACTGATAGGAACATCAGTGGAGAACTTGCTGAAGGAGTATATAGCCAAAAATGATGCAACCTTGCAGAGCCAGCAAGCAACTTTGAGAAGTTTAAAGAATCAAATTGGACAATTGACAAACGAGCTAAAGAATAGGCCCCAAGGCAGACTGCCTGCTGATACTGAAAATCCTAGAAGGGATGGTAAGGAACAAGTTCAAGTTATTGAATTGAGAAGTGGAAGGCCATTGATGATTAATATCAGAGAAGTACCAAAGAGAGTAGAGAACGAAGAGTCTAATGCTCCACTGGACCCTTTGCCTGACATTGATCAAGTGCAACTAAGAACAACAAGGGCGAGGCTTGAGCCCATGATTGAGGAACCAGAAGAAATTCCTAGGCCTCCCCCTGTCATTAGGCAACCTAATTTGCCTACCTATGTGCCACCATCGCCATTTCCTAGACGGCTGAGGAAGAAACAAGAACAAGAAGCCCATTTCCATAAATTTTTGGAAATCTTGAAACAAGTTCATGTTAACATTCCTTTTGTGGAAGTTTTGCAGTCCATGCCAACATATGTACAGTTTTTAAAGGACATCATAACTAATAAGAAAGTCATTTGGGAGTTTGAAACTGTCAATCTCACTGAAGAGTGCAGTGCCATACTCCAGAACAAGCTGCCAAAGAAAGAGAAGGATCCTGGTTCCTTCACTTAGCCAGTGGAATTAGGAGGCACAAATGTGGGCAAAGCTTTATGTTATCTGGGAGCCAGTATAAACCTCATGCCCTTGTCATTATTCCAACAGCTTGGAATAGGAGAGGAACGTCCAACAACAGTCACCTTGCAACTTGCAGACAGATCCATCTCATACCCTAAAGGTAAAATTGAGGATATTCTAGTCAAGGTTGACAAATTTATTTTTCTTGCATATTTTATTATTCTGGACTACGAGGCAGACAAAGAGGTGTCAATCATCTTAGGCAGACCCTTCTTAGCCACAGGTAGGGCCCTGATTGATGTTAAAAAAGGTGAACTTACCATGCGAGTCCATGATGAAAAGGTTAAGTTTAGTGTTTTTAAGGCTTTAAGGTACCTTTCTGACCTTGAACATTGTGCTACTGTAGATATATTAGACTCATTAATTGAAGACGCACTTGAGCATGAATTATTAGTCAAGCATGCTATTGATTATGCACAAATTGATTTGAATGATTTAAATATTGCTGAAATCATGGGTGTATCTGTGAACAACCTTCAGCATGTATGCATGACCAATGAACTATTTGAAAGATCCACAACTCCTATGATGCCATCAATTGAACAACCACCTTTGTTAGAATTAAAACCACTGCCACAACACCTGAAATATGCATATCTAGGAGAGAAAGACACATTGTCTGTCATTATTTCGTCCAAATTGAATGAACAACATGAAAATACGTTAATTTTGCTGCTTAAGCAACATAGAAAAGCAATAGGGTGGACGATTGCTGACATTAGGGGCATAAGTCCTTCTTATTGCATACATAAGACACTGTTAGAGGAAGGACACACACCAAAAATAGAACATGAACGTAGGTTGAACCCCTCCATGAAGGAGGTAGTTAAAAAAATCATTAAGTGGTTAGATGCAGGTGTGATCTTCCCAATATCTAATAGTCAGTGGGTCAGTCTTATCCAATGTGTACCAAAAAAGGGTGGTATGACAGTCGTAGTTAATGAAAATAATGAATTAATACCCACTCGAACCGTTACGGGATGGAGAGTGTGTATGAACTACCGAAAACTCAATAAAGAAACCAAAAAAGACCATTTCCCCTTACTTTTTATCGACCAAATGCTAGATAGATTAGCTGGCCAAGCCTTCTATTGCTTTTTAGATGGCTACTCAGGGTACAATCAAATCACCATAAACCCTAAGGACCCAGAGAAGACAACATTTACATGTCCATTTGGTACGTTTGCTTTTCGCAGAATGCCATTCGGCCTATGCAATGCTCCAACAACGTTTCAACGATGTATGTTGGCAATCTTCTTTGATCTAGATGAGTCCATAGTAGAAATATTCATGGACGATTTTTCAGTGTTTGGTGACTCCTTTAACCATTGTTTAGCCAATCTAGAACAAGTTCTCACTAGGTGTGAGGAGATAAATCTAGTTTTGAATTGGGAAAAATGCCACTTCATGGTGGAAGAAGGCATAGTACTAGGACATAGAGTGTCCAAAGCAGGAATAGAGGTCGATAGGGCCAAAATAGAAGTCATAGAGAAGTTAGTTGAACCTAAGATTGTAAAAGTCATAAGAAGTTTCTTAGGACACGCGGGGTTCTATAGAAGATTCATAAAAGACTTTTCAAAAATCTCCAAACCCCTCTGTGAGCTGCTAGAGCTAAATAAAACTTTTATCTTTTCAAAGGAATGTTTGTTA
Source organism: Herpetospermum pedunculosum (assembly GCA_028017165.1). Taxonomy (NCBI): domain Eukaryota; kingdom Viridiplantae; phylum Streptophyta; class Magnoliopsida; order Cucurbitales; family Cucurbitaceae; genus Herpetospermum; species Herpetospermum pedunculosum. Next base: position 18,495,181 of record CM051527.1, on the reverse strand, counting down.
GCTTGGACTAAGCTTAAAACTGCCCTAGTAGAAGTTCCAATCATAATCGGTCCAAATTGGGATATGCCTTTTGAATTGATGTGTGATGCAAGTGATTATGCAATTGGAGCCATGCTTGGCCAGAAGAGATATAAATTAACACACCCTATTTATTATGCAAGTAAAACATTAAATGAAGCTCAATGTAACTACACTACTACTGGAAAGGAAATGTTGTTCGTAGTGTTTGCATGTGAGAAATTCAGAGCCTATATTGTAGGAAACAAAACAATTGTATACACTGATCATTCTGCAATAAAGTACTTAATGAGAAAGGTTGATGCCAAGCCTCGACTAATTAGATGGGTGCTACTCTTGCATGAGTTTGATTTGGAAATACGAGACAAAAAGGGATGTGAAAACGTGGTTGTTGACCACTTATCAAGATTGTAGAGTCATTGCGAATCTTTTGCGAACCCGCAATGATGGATTCTTTTATTGATGAACATGTTTTTGTTTTAGTACATTGTAATGATAATGTTGAACCATGGTTTGCTGACATTGCAAATTTTCTTGCCTCATAGGTGTTACCTGAATTCAATAAAGGGCAGGACAAGAAGAAGTTCTTGAACGAGGCTAGAAAGTACATTTGGGATGATCCAACCCTCTACAAGTGTTGTGCGGATGGATTGCTAAGAAAATGTGTGTCAGCTGCTGAAGCATGATCCATCCTGCAACATTGCCATACAGCCTCGTATGGAGGGCACTTTGGTGGTCAAAGGACTGCTGCGAAGGTATTTCAGAGTGGCTATTTTTGGCCAACAATCTTCAAGGACGCACATGACTACGCACACAATTGCAATGAATGCCAACGTACAGGTAACCTCAGTAGGAAGGATGAGATGCCTCTGACATACATCTTAGAGTTAAAACTCTTTGATGTATGGGGTATTGACTTCATGGGTCCATTCCCACCATCTGCCGGTAATCTATATATTTTAGTAGCTGTAGACTATGTCTCAAAATGGGTTGAGGCAATTGCATGTCCTTTGAATGATGCTAAAACTGTTATTAAATTTCTTAATAGACATACTTTCACACGCTTTGGCACTCCTCATGCCATCATAAGTGATGAGGGAACACATTTCATAAACACATCTATGAAGAATGTATTAGCTAAGTATAATGTTAAGCATAGGGTGGCAACACCCTATCACCCCCACTCAAATGGGCAAGCAGAAATCTCTAATAGAGAGATCAAGAGCATATTAGAGAAAGTTGTAAAACCGAATAGAAATGATTGGTCTTTTAAATTAGATGATGCACTATGGGCATATAGAACTGCATATAAAACACCTTTAGGAATGTCCCCTTATAGGTTAGTTTATGGAAAAGCATGTCATCTTCCCCTTAAATTAGAAAACAAAGTCTTTTGGGCTTTAAAGGAGTTAAACTTTTGCGTGAACGATGCGGGAACATTGCGGTCTCTGCAATTACATGAATTAGATGAATTAAGGCACATGTCATATAAAAATGCTAAGATGTATAAAGAAAAAACTAAAATTTGGCATGATAGTAGAGTTAGGCTAAAGGATTTCAAAAAGGGCCAACATGTTTTATTATTTGTAGTCTTGTCTAAAGTTTTCTACAAGTTGTTATTATTTCAGCATTTTCGCTATTTACTTGTTTCTGCATTTTGTATGTTCTGTCGTTATTTCAGCAACCCAACCAACAACATTTTATCACCGGTTACATTTTTCTTCAATCAATCTGTACTTAGCATAAACTTAATCAAATCTCTGTGGGAAAACGATATAAAATATACTTATCACTTGCAGCAGACCATGTATACTTGCATGATCTGAGTGCTCTTCGCATCTAATTTACACACACACTGAGCACGCAACACATACTTATGTGAATTCAACATGTAAATAAGCATGAATGCATTGAATGAATGTGAACTTCATCCCATGGACATTTTCGACCGGCCATCCATTTTGTTCTAAAGAATTCCTAACCTCTGGAATAGGCATTCTCCTAGCACGTTTGTTAGCATGCACTTATAAATAGATTTTTTGCCTTACTTGGATATGAGTAATCTAAGAATCTAATGCATATAATCGGAAGATGTATGAGATCTAGCTAAGACGATGCATAAGATGTCAATTTACTGTTGAATGATCATAGTTAATGCCTATGGAGGATTCTTAAGCCGACCTTGCTGCTTTTATCTTAGCTTTTACTTGCTGTAATCTGTTGCTAATCTATTGCGAAAGTATTGCGAGCCCCGCAATACCATTTTGTACCTTTATCTTAGCTTTTAATTGTCTGTCAATCCATTGCTAGCTTATTGCAAAAGTATTGCGAGTCCGGCAATACTATTTTTCTATATTGTAGTTCCCTTAGCCATTTTGCATTATTGTAACTTTGCATTTTCCTTGCATCCTTTGCAATTCGTGCCTCGAATCAAAATTCATTTCACTTCTGGTTACCTTATCTAAAATAACAAGCATCAAATCGCTAGTCACTCAACTTAGTCTCTGTGGGAAATCGATATGAATTATACTTATCACTTGCTGCAGGCCATGTATACTTGCATGATCTGAGTGCTCTTCGCATCTAATTTACACACATACTGAGCACGCAACACATTCCCAAAATAAACAACTTATAACCTACAAAATCTAAGAAAAGCATGATAAAAGCCTAATTTAAGAGTTTAGGGATCAGAAATCTCCCTTGTCAATCTGCCTCATATGGATATTCTTCAATGTTTCGAGGCATCACTTCTGCTCCTTTAAGATACTTAAGTCTTGATTTACGGGGTCAGACATTCTGCCACACCTTGAAATTGTTGATTCTTTCAAAGAGACTGCATGTTATAACATCCCAAGGTTTGTACTTTCTGTGCGTTGGTACAACATAGGTTTGATGCGATGGGACATCTTTTTCTGGCACATCTCTTTCTAACTGCTTCAACTGGAGCATTTGTGGTGGTGGTGGCTCAGCTCTTTCATTGGTGGAGAATCTTGCTACAACATCAAACATTTCAAATTCTTGTTCCTCAAGTAGCGCATTAGGCTCTTTGGCTTCATCCAACACAATTTCCTTTTTCTCAACTTTCACCAACTCCACCATTTCATATGGAGATTCCATTGGATCACTCTTCTCAGAATCGAAGGTAACCAAGGAGTCATCATAAAAAAAATCAAACATCTGAGGGCATGGTTGTGGTGGTTTTACTATAGCAAGTAAATTTTGTAAGTCATTTGTGAGCTGGGCTAATTGCACATCCATTCTCCTCATGGATGCATCATTCCTTTCCATGAATTCTACGGGAAGATGGCGCATAATAATGATAGTCTTCATGTTGGTGGAACTCTTCATAATGAGAAACTTGCCCATGCTCTTCCCAAGAATTATTTGAGAGTTGCCACTGATCATGTCCACACAGGTACGAATAAGGGTTGTCATAACTTTGTTGATATTGGCTCTCATGATAATTCAATGTTGGGCAATTCTCCAAGTTATGATTTTCCCCACAATAAGCACATGTCTGATAAAATTCTTCAAACTGTTGTGGGCAAACTCTTCCTCCAATTAAGTTCTGCAGCATATTCATTTGCTTTGCCGAACACATACGTTTTTCACCTGCATAGTTTCTCTTTGTGCCTGAAAATGATAGTAAACAAATTAAGCTCACGTATTCAGCACATATCTTACAATCAATCAACTTAACACAAAAGTAATGCAAATCCCCGGCAGCGGCGCCAAAAATTTGTTGTGTGCTCAGTGTGTATGTAAATTAGATGCGAAGAGCACTCAGATCATGCAAGTATACATGGTCTGCAGCAATTGATAAGTATATTTTATATCGTTTTCCCACAGAGATTTGATTAAGTTTATGCTAAGTGCAGATTGATTGAAGGAAAATGTAACCGGTGAAAAAATGTTGTTGGTTGGGTTGCTGAAATAACGATAGAACATACAAAATGCAGAAACAAGTAAATAGCGAAAATGCTGAAATAATATAACAACTTGCAGAAAACTTTAGACAAGATTGCAAATATAAATGCGTAAACAGCAAAATACTAGCGAACAGACAGCAACAGAAACCTATACTAACAAACAGGGTAGGCTAGGACTCGTGTAATAACTCATAGATCGGGTGTAAACTAAGCTGACTACTGACTAAGAATGCTAAAGTAACTTGCAGAATAGAAAATAGTATTGCGGGTCTCGGAACACTTTCGCAATAAACTAGCAACAGATTAACGAATAAGTAAAATCTAAGATAAAGACAGAAAATAAGATTGCGGCTCTCGCAATACTTTCGCAATAGACTCGCAACGAGTGAAATCTTAAGATAAAACAACAAGGTTGGCTAAGAACCCTCCATAGGCATAAACCATGATCATTCAGCAGTGAACAAACATTACATGCATCGTATTAGCTAGATCTCATACATCTTCCGATTATATGAATTAGATTCATAAGTTACTCATATCCAAGTAAGGCTAAGAACCTATTTATAATTGCATGCTATTAAACGTGCTAGGAAAGCGCCTATTCCTAGACCACTCTCTGTTTACCATGAAAGGCTAACATGAATGAATGACTCTGAATTCTTACTCCTTCCGGAGGTTAGGAACTCTTTAGAACAAAATGGATGGCCGGTCGAAAATGTCCATGGGATGAAGTTCACACTCATTCAATGCATGCATGCTTATTTACATGTTGAATTCACATAGTAGTATCCTACAGATTCATCTTAACAAACCCTTATAAAACTAGCTACTCATAACTTTAGAAGAACTCAACAAAACTAATTGATTACTCATGATAATAAAAGAATTCAACAAAACTAATTGTTTTCTTACGAAAATAGAAGAACTCAACAAAACTAATTGATTACTTATGAAAGGCAAATCCAATAATAATTCAAACAGTAAAAACAATTCGATCTGAAAACAATAATTAAAGTAAACAGTACATAATCCGAGAACATAAACTAAGATAAAACAGTAGATAAGTGAAGGTCCGATTGTCCACAATTCGCCTCGGTTGAAGGAGAAGAACGTCTTGTCAGGAATCTTTCCTTCTTCCTCCAAATTCCAGAACGCCAAGGAGGTTTCTTCTCGGATCTGATGATCGAGAAGATCTCTCTTGGGATTTTCGAATCTCTTCACCGTAAAGGATTGATTTTCCTTGCTTCATCTTGCTCTCTTATATAGCCTTTAGTGGTTCCATAGTCTGCTACATAATCACGGATCTCCATCCAAATTAGGGAAACAACCTCATACGTGGCAGCTACAGAAGGGCCAGCGGCTAACAAACTCAGCAAAGGATACTGCTAGTATTGCGATTGCGTTGCGATCGCAAAGTTCCTTGAAAACTCCTTTTGTGATTGCGTTGCGATCGCAAAGCTCTGTTTCCGGTTGCCCTTCTTCTAATTCCATTGCGTTCCTCACAAAACTTCAGCAATACATCTGCAAGGCATTAATTAGACATTTTTTCACCAATTATACACTTATGCACAGATATGTCACATAAACATTAATTTTAACACCATTTCACAAATGTCACTATTAAACACATATTATGCTGAATAATGGCTAGAATGCTTCAAAATACTTCATGAATTAAAGCAATTAAAGACCTAAATAACTCTCATTTAGAGAGGTAACAGTGTGCACGAGACAACTTTGGGATTATAGAAGAGTAGTAAAGTTAGTTTACAACCCTTCAGGTTTTGAGAATTTTAAGCATGCATGTTGAAACTATCCCGAAAATACTGAAATATGTTCAATGGTGTTGATAAGTTGTTCCAAGTGAAACCACTAAATAGTTAACAAAAGTTGTTAACAATTTAATTACCTTTTATAGTAAAATGGACTCTAGTCATGAATTAGAAAAGTCTCGTCGTAGTGGTAAATTTATGAGATATCTCGACCATTACAAGAGCTTGTATGAAACCTATGTTGCCGTAATAGATGACAAAATGTAAGGCTTCTTGACCTCAAAGTAGAAATGAGGGTTAATGACAAAGACTAGTAGACCAAAGTCATAAATCTCGAGATAAAGTATATGTACTTCTTCTATATCTAGAACTTGTAGATACTCATGATGGGGTTAAACCCATAGATTCTGAATATTTCTACAAAAGTAATAGATTTGTAAATAAGAAAGTACAAACCTTCAAAATAAGACTAATGACAAATATAGTGGGAGAAAGTAAACCATGAATAATTTTTCTCATTTGTTGTCACACTAAAGTCTATAAGCATTTCCTAACTCATAGTTGCATATGAGATTTGTCAAGTGAAGGCTTAAGAAATATTTTCTGAAAAGAAATCTTAAATTATGCACTTGCAAATCAATTATATGAATTCATTTTCAAAAATCAAAAGCAAAATGTTTGCGAGTAGTAAAAGTTCATTTATGAAATGAATTTGATCACTAGATTTTTTAATGTAAGGTTTGATAAAAGTGTAAAAAACTATGACTTTGAATAAATATTAATGATCTTCTATCGACAAGAAAATCATTAATTACTTAATGGATTTTTCTCGTGGATTACATAATACTCATTATGAATGATGTAATATTTTTAATCCAGCATTATATGTGGACTACCAAACCAATTCTAAATGAATGATTTAAATTACTTGGTATATCCTATAAATAGAGATTTCAAGGACAAAATGTAAAATGTGTCTCAAACATCATATATTGATAAAATTGTTGACAGTATATGATGTAGTACTTCAAAAATAATAATGTATTATTGTTACATGAAGTTTATCTTGTCTAAGGAATAGAGTCCTCAGACATTTCAAAATGTTGAGAACATAAGATTGACAATCTACGTTTGTGTGATTGAAAATCTTATGTACACATGAGATATGACATTTGAAAGTAAAGTTAGTTAGCATATACAAGTTAACCCAATGGTATGACCATTGCGCGGATAATTAAAAACTTTTCTCAAAATATTTGTGCATAAAATAAGAAATTATAATTTTTGCATATGGGGCTAAATATTTGATTTTTACGAGATGCATTTGCTTTCACAAAGATTTATCAAAATCTATGTTTACTTTAAGTGGTAGAGCTTGATAGACTAGTTAATATTTTTGCTTATGAAGCAATAAAAGAACTTGTATATAGCTAAAACAGTCTCTTATGGATCTGAACGACGTTCAAGATATGGTTAACCCTATCACACTTTATTAAGATAAAGTAGAGGTATAATGGCTAAAATTAAGGAACTTTGAAACCACCAATGTATAAGGTATCATGCAGGTAGAGAAAACATCATGGTAGAGACCACAATGACTTTTAGTTGCAATCGTGTTGGTCTTTAAAAAGACTCTTCATGCTAAATTGTTTGAGGGTCCCCTATAATGTCTAGGATTAAGAGACATGTCTCATCTTCACTAGAGAAATTAGGAGAACATGTTGGGTGTAGAGTATACCCTAGGATACATGTCTCACCGACTTTAATGCAAGTGGGAGATTGTAGGGATTTATGCCTTAACGCCTCATAATTAATTAATAATTATTTGATAATTATTTTATTATTATTATTATTTACAATTTATAATATTCATTATATATAAAAATTCAAGGTTATTAGTGTAATCTTGAATAGTATGTAGTTGACATACGGGAGTATCATGTTCAAGAAATAACCTAAACAGTCTATATATGAATAAGGTTGGGTGCCTTATCGTGGCAACACTATTGATACGGCTTAATTTGTAATTGTTACAAATTATTTGATTCAAATCATTCATGTAGACACATGTGAGTGAAGGTATCCTATACAATGAGTTTTTATACGACTAGACCACGAAATATATAATCTCTCTTTATAAATCTGTTATTTGAGAAGATTAATATTTCATAGGATGATCATCTATGACTTGATTTAATCCTGAATGACTTAAACTCCTACATGTGAGGGTTCGTCCTTTGATTTGTAAGGGTGAGAATGAACTTTATAGCTGATTCAATAAACGTACCATTTTGGGGACTTGACCAAATAGGGAGCTGCGAACATAAGTTTCACAAGATGAAATTCACTTCTTCCCATATAGGAAAAGTAGGTGAGTAGTTCCCTTAAGTGCTGTTTTCGGGACTTGAACAATGAGACTCCACCCCTCACTGGCCCGATAGGGACTCGTTTATGGCTGGATCATAAATAGGTTGTTCATTGGAGAATCGGTGGTACTTAAGGTGTAAGATGTAATTACAAATGTAAAACGGACTTTTGACCCAGCTGTAATTATGATCAACTCGTGAAGGAACGACTTGCATGTAATGGTCATAACCATGGACACAACTTGTCCTATAGTGCATAAGAATATTTATATAGATGTCCATATGGATAAGATATCCTTATCTTATCTCTTCCATTATCTTCTCCTATTATTTTCCCCCTTATATTCTTCTACATTTATGGTAACAATCATATGTTGTAAATCCATTCAATAATGATCGTTGGGGCTAGGAGGTGAGCATCAGGGGCGAGGGGTAAGCATCAGTCGGTCGGGGTCGGTTTTCCGACCAAATTGACCAAGTCGATTTTCCAACTCATTATACCGACGAAGATGGAAATCAATATTTTTTTAACTCATTATACCGTTCGAACTGACGATTGATTTTGTCAGTCGATTTCGGCGCAATCCGACTATAGGGAGGCAAAGATGATGGTGGAAGTCCAAGGGCTTCACGGATGAAGAGAGGATAAGCAACAGACGGTGGTGATTGCGATGCGAGGGAGGCGAGAGAGACAATTGTGAGAAACAGAGGAGGAGCTCCAGCCGGAATCATAGTAAGCTTTAGAGTCTGGCACATCTCCGGCAACAACGTGGGTTAGGGCTAAAACAATAGGCGACATCTCAAACCCTCTTATGAAACCCAAAAACAACATTTATGAAGCTTTCGTGTCCTCTGGATCCGCCATGAACCAATTTCAATCAAAAGATTGGACCTAAACTGATCCACCGATTTGGTCGCTTCGATCGGTTTGGGGTTATTTTTGCTAACCGACCGACCGATTGGTCAGTTTTGCATTACAAAACCTGTTCAATCGATCGATTCAGTTTTTCGGTTCTTTTGCTCACCCCCTAGTTGGTGCATATGAATGATATGATTGAATAGACAAATTTGTATGCTCGAAATTATTATCAAATAACCACCTAGTGCACTGGCTCAATGCATTGTCTCGCTTGACTTAGATTGAAGTTTTATCCTGCACTTGTGTGCAACAATTTAAATGTTTTATTATTGCCCAATTTTTTTAGTTCGGGTTCCACACTTGTCAATTTGTTGTTTGCGAACATCAACATAGATCAACTGACATAAGTGTGATCTAATGACAAAGAGGTCAGTAATTTGACCCTCATCCCGTAATAACTAAATACCTTTGTAAAAAAAATATAATTCTTAAATATTTTATGTACCATTCTCGATATTTATGTCATTTTTAATTCAATAGTGTGTGTATGCATGCGTGCGTGCGTGTGCGATAATTACTAAAATACTAGCTTTCTCCAAGCCCCAACCTGACTTAGGCATCGAGCAATATAGCTAGTACATCAATATTTATTTCTTGCATATGATCTCATCCGCATAATATCAAATTTACCGTTGATATCACGTGAATGTCAGGTGCATCAAGCATGTTCAGATCCATTTATCAACAATTGACACCGTCTGTGCAGGAGAGAGGTTTTGTGCATAAGATCTAACACCGAAAGAAAATAGAGATGGTAAGAGTTTTACCAAAAGGATTGATCATATGGCAATGATCGCTCTTCTCCCACCATAGACACACAAAATCAGGGGAGATTTTTTGTTCCCCTCGCTTCTGTTAATTAATTGCTTAGTTAGGTGTATCTGATACATTGGGGACAACGTGTCGTTTAAGGTTGGAGGTTGATGTTTGTTGAACTTCTTTGGTTTTTGAGCATTGTGTAGATTTATGAGCTTGATATGGATGAGACTCTTAATGTGTGTTATTTGATCAGAACCATATATGATTTCCATTTGATTATGCTTATTTTCAACTGTGAAAATGATGAGAATGTATGCCTTTTTTAGGAATTTTTTCTTAAAAAACAATTCTTGACTCCCTCATACTTATCGAGCACATAGTCCCCTTATCTTTAGTTTTGTAGGCTTATAACTACCTTAATTGGCTTGTATGCTTGTTGTCTCCCAGAAAAAATACCATTAAGGATACTTGATACAATAGTGTTTGTGATGTTCATTTGAGGAAAGATAACATACCTATTTGTCTAAAAAAAATATGAGAAAAAAGAAATAGAATAAAATCTCCATGGATACTTCTCCTTTTTAAGTTGCATGTGCAACTAGGGGCGGTCATGACACCCTTGTTTGTCACTGCATGAAAGCGTGGTAAAGAAGTGAGTATTAGTCTTTAGGTTGTGAAGCTTGCTCGTAGTCAGATATGTTGTGCAAGTAAGCTGGAGCAAAGGAAAATTTGACATCAAAGATTCTCTTGGAAAAGGATAAAGAAAAAAAAATTGTTGAGAAAATAAAAGTTAGGAGAGTACAAAGTTCCACGAAAATCATAGGCCCTTGTGATTTATAGCTCTCTCTAGTGTTAAAGCTATAGACTATTCTTATTGCAGTAGGGGAAAACGATCTTTAGGGTTTCATAATACTTTTCCGTACTTATAAGGATTATGGTAGGTTGGACTACGCACACACACGTAAGAGATGATAAGTTTAGTTTTTGAATTTCTCGATGAGGGAATGCATTTGATTATTTTCTTATTTTGCAAATTCCTTGTTTTCTACAACATTTAGGTTCGATTCGTTAACATGCAATTGCAATCTCTTGGTATTGTTCAAAAGTTTGTCATGCTCGAGGACTAGCAAGATTTAAGTTTAGGGGTATTTGATAGCACTCTTAAAGTGTTATCTTATCGTTCCTAAGTCCTGCTAATTATCGTGTTCACATATGCTTTATGTTAATTTTATTAGTGGAGAACGGTTTAAAGAGAAAAGAAGTTCATGGCTGTTGGGATTTATATCCTAAAGCTTCGTAATTATTTAATAATTATTTGATAATTATTTTATTATTATTAGTTGCAATTTTTAATATTCATTATATATAAAAATTCAAGGTTATTAGTGTAATCTTGAACAATATGTAGTTGACATACGGGAGGATCATGTTCAAAGCATAACCTAAATAGTCTATCGTATATGGATAAGGTTGGGTGCCTTGTCCTAGTAATACTATTCATACAACCCACTTTGTAATTGTTGCAAATGATTTGATCCAAATCATTCATGTAGAGACATGCATGTGAGTGGGGTATCCTATATAATGAGTTTGTATCAGACTAGAGCACGAATAAAATTATTCATGTAGAGACACAACTTGTCCTAGAGTCCATAAGAGTGCAACTCTAGGCCTATAGTGGAGTAACCTAGAGTTAATCAAAGAAAGTTAATTAATTAAAGAGTTTAATTAATTAATTTTGTATCAAGCTTATATATATGTAGGTGGTGAGAGTCACACACGATGGTGTGCTCCAAATTTCAAGTTGCGGAGACTTGCCAAAAATAACTTTGTAAACTAATTACACTAATCTAACTAGTAGACAGTGGTAACCAGGTCGATCCACAGGGAGCAGACAATGAGAATCATAGTTGAATTGAATTGGGCTTGTTTAATTATTGTGACAAAACAGTGAGAGTTTTTATCATGCAAATTGGAGAAATAAAGATAACGGAGAAATAAAACACAATAATACGAACGTGTTGGATTTGGGGGATCTTCAGGATTTGTGAAATTATGTAATGATGGAGCAACTTGCGCAGCGGAAAGCGATTTCGGACCGATGATACTCTAATTTCATCAATTTAACAAATATAAAACATGCTCAAAGGACGAAAATAAGAAATTAGAAATACATACCCTTGTAGTTCCAATTTCTTCAAGTTTTGCCGCTCTTTCCTCGTCACGAACTCTTCCTGCTTTTTCTCACGAACGCCCCGAGGACCACCCCAGGTAGTCCCGCTATCCTCGGCACCGCGCAACGGAGTTGTGGAACTCCGTTACTAAAAGAAAAGAAAATGAAAAAGAATAGGAAGAAGAAGGAACCATGGCAGAGGGCTTCAGTTCAAAAATATATGAACTTCTGAAATCCATGAGTTTCAAAAACTCACCAAATTCATCAACCCAACTTTTGCAATATACATATATATATTAACATATGTGTCTCTATATATATATTTTTTTTTAAAATATTATTATTATTATTTATAATAATAATAAATATTTTATTTATTAAACTTTTTAATAAATAAATATATATATATATTAATTAATTAATTAAACATTTTAATTAATTAATATTATTTAATTCAATATCAAATATTAATTAAATAATAAGGCTAAACCCGGTTTTCCGAAAACCGACTTTTTTTACACATGAATCCTATTCATGTTTTAGGCCATTTCCATATTTAAATCATATTTAAATATGTCTATCCTCCTTCCATAAACCGAATTTGAACAATTCAAATTCTTTTTCTTTTTCTTTTCTTTTATACTGTTGTACGGCGTTATCCGAGCTAGCCAGGAGAACCTAAAGGACCTACAGATCATGAGCTCCAACGATACGAGATTATTCGGTCAAAACTCTTTTAACCCGAATCAATCAACATTCGTTAACCCCCGGAGACTCCACTATAGTCCGAGGGTTGCACTCTCCTCACTGTAGATATATTATGTCCCCTGATATAACCGTCACTGGCAAGTCGACCCTTCACAGGTTGTTCGTAATCACAGCTGGGTCATTTAAACCGTTTAACCCCTGCATTACATCTTGTTCCTTAAGTACCACTGACACCTCTAATGAACAATAGATCTGTGGTCCAACCATCAGATCAGTTAACCCTCTCATCACATGAGAGTGTGAGCGCTCATTGTTCAAGCCCCGGAGTCAGCACTCTTTGCACAGGACGCCCTCACTCGCACATCTCCATGTGAAACAATTCGGATCACATCGTTTTGTACAATATAAAGTGAGCCGCATCCATTAGTGTTACCAGGATAAGGTACCCAGCCTTATCCGTATACTATAGACCGTTTTGACTGACTACTTGAGCCTGATCCACAATCATGTCATACATGAGGCTCAAGTACTCATATTCAGCCAAGGGTGTTGGTCATTGGTATAGGATAAACCAAACACGTTTCACTTTATTCCAGTAAACTCCTTTACTAAATAAAACTAATAACTCTTTATTCTAAATAGAGTATGTACAAACATAACAGTTTACAAACCACGAGTTTTAGGACATAAAACCCAACATGTAAGTGCTATCATTTAACTCATACAAACTTTATCAGAATCAATCGATACGCATAAATAATTACCCCGAAACCCCCGCGATAATTGACTCAGAGAAAATTAGCCAGAGGTGTCAATTCCAACTAAACATGTAATTAACTCATCTAAGGGTGTTAATCCTAGACTTCATTAAAAAAAAGTAAATCATGCAATTAACTCCTTTAAGGGTGTCAATCCTAGACTTTGCTAAAAGCAATGACGGGTGGATTGTGACGAGTTACTCCTAAGACTAATTCGATTTATCTTCTTCAACGTGGTTGGCTAACACTAACTAAGGCAGCATACTTATGTACTACCTACGGGCTCGCACAACCTTTGTTACTTAAGGCGAATAGGATGCATCAGTACTCTAATTAACTAACAAAAATGCAAAATATTCAAGGTTGTCAAGCTATCATGCAAGCATGTTCGTAAGATAGGCATAAAAGAAGAAGAATATCAACAACATTCAGATTAAGGCAGAAATTTAAAGCACAATCTGTTGGGTTTTATGTCCTAAAACCCGTGGTTTGTAAATTGAATGTATATTCAATTTTCCAATAAAGTTGTTATTGAGATTTATTTAGTAAAATTGTTATTGAATAAAGTGAATTGTGTTTACTTTTAACCAAACTCCAATAAACAAAGAACCCATGGCTATAGATTGTATACTTGAACTTCATGTGTGACATGATTGTGGATCAAGTTCAATTAATAGCCAGAACGGTCTATAGTATAGGGATAAGGCTGGGTACCTTATCCTGGGGACACTATTGGATGCGGCACGCTTTGCATAGTTCAAACGATGTGATCCAAAATCGTTCATGTGGAGACATGCGAGTGGTGGCGTCTTATGCAATGAGTTTGCAAGAGACTGAACTGCGAAACAAGTCGTTCTTTCTTTATAACTCGGTTTACTGTAAAGACCAACTTTTTCATATGATGACCTAGGTAACTAGATCTGAATCCTGAGCACGCTATGAACTCCTGTTTATTCGGGTTTATCCTTTGACTTGTATGGGTGAGAGTGGCCCGAGATCGCCGACTCAATAAGCCTACCATCTTGAGGATAAGATCGGGTAGGTAGTTGGGAACATAGTCCTGCGAGATGGAATTCACTTCTACCTACCTCAAGGGATTAGTAGAGAGGTTGTTCCCTTAAGTGCTGACTCCGAGTCTTGAACTAGGGATCCCACCCTCTCATTGGTCCGAGAGGGACTTGGTATAGTGATGAGATTACGTACCAATTGGTTTGGTGGTTGGACCACAAACCAAGAGTTCATTAGAGAACCAGTGGGACTTAAGAAACAAGATGTAATTACGGGAGTAAAACGGTTATTTTGACCTAGCTGTAATTACGAACAATCTGTGAAGGATCGACCTACTGGTGATGGTTATATCAAGAGGACAAAAATATATCTACGGTGAGGAGAGTGCAACCTTTGGACTTTAGTGGAGTCTCTGGGGGTTAACGAATGTTGGATAGTTTGGCTAAAGAGTTTGACCGGTGAATCTCGTATCGTTGGAGCTCATGATCTGTAGGTCCTTTAAGTTCTCCTGGCTAGCTCGAATTAAGCCGTGTAACAATATGAGAGAAAAAGAATTTGAATTTATTCAAATTCGTTTTTCGAAGAATGATGGACATATTTAAATATGATTTAAATATGGGATCGGTCTAAAACATGAATAGAGATTCATGTGTGATGATTCAGTTTAAGAAACCGGGATTAGTCTTCTTATTTATTTAATATTTGATATTGAATTAAATAATAATATTAATTAATTAAAAAAGTTTAACTAATTTAAATTTATTTTGTTTATTAAAACTAATTATGAATTAATTTTAAAATGACAAAATATTACAAGTGAGATTATCCAAGTTGAGTGGGTTTATCCAAGTTGTGAAGTGGATTGTGAATCATCAACCACATGCATAAACTCATCAATTGTGGAACACTTGGTTGAAGACTAATCCATCCAATTTGAGGTGTCATGCTAAGCAAAAGCTTTGTTGCATGTGGATGGCCTATAAATTGGATGAAATTCAAATGTTTTGAGGTTGATGAATTTTCAAAGAGTTTGAATATTTGGATGAGGGTTGATGAAGAATTCAGGTTACTTGAGAAATTAGAAATCTAAGTGTTAGATATTTCTCACAAAACCCTCATCACTTTCACCTTCCCATCCTCTTCTTCCAAAGTTTTTATATTGTAAAGGAGTCCCACCACTTCATTGCTCGGCCCGAGGATAGCGGGACTACCGGAGGTGGTACTCAAAGAGTTCGTGAGAAGCTTCGAAGGGTTCGTGAGGAGATTCGAGCATTGGAATAGAAGAATTTTGAACTACAAGAGGTTTGTCTTCTAATTATTTTAATTTCCAAGTTTTTAGCATGTTTCTATTTTAGCTAAATTGATGATATTAGAGTGCAATTGATCTGACTCGCTTTCGTTGAGCTACATGCGTTTCATCACAATCCTCAAGCAATTACTAAACCCATAAAATCCTTACATTCAATCCCCAAATCCTACACTAACCTTAGCCTTCTATAGAGTTTGGACTAATCCAAGCTCCCATGGAGGCCTTCGAGTTCATACAAGGGGTAGAGGGTGAAGAAGAAGCTCCAAACCGAGCTCCAATGGCGGAATAAATCAGAAAATCGAAGAAGGAATAACCTATAAGCGGAGAAGATGGCTTTAAATATTCGTCGTAGCGTCGTTGGAGAAGATGGCTTTAAATAGTTGCCGTAGCGTGGAAACCCTACGGACGGAATCCTGCGCGCCTTCAGGGAGCGTCGAGACGCCGAGCAGCGTCGAGCAGCGTCTCGACGCTTGCTCTCGGGTTTTGACAATTTATTTTGTCTTTTCCTCTCCCGATGCCCTTAGACAAAATCTTCACTTAGATGCTCTTCCTCTCCCGATGCGATCTCGAGACTTTAAGACCACCTTCTTAGCCCCGAATAACGTGTTTTTAACTATGTGACCTCTTCACCGATAAACACCTATAACAAAGGCAAATTAACACTAATTAAGCATATTTTTAGCTTAATAGAGGGAGTTAATCATAGCTCTAAATTGGAGCTATCAAGCACCCCCAACCTAAATCTTGCTAGTCCTCGAGCAAGGTAAACTTCAAATTATCTCCAAGGACTAAAATTGCATGCAACTAATTCTAATCTCGATGCTTTAAAAATCAAGGCATTTGCAGCAACAAGAAAGCAATCGAATGCTTGCACTAATAAAAAATAATTCAAAAATTAACTATTACTCACCTACGTGCGTGTCTGATTAGCCAAAGTATCCTAGCCTAAGTAGACTCGAAAAAACCACATGCGCAACACGACATCTTGTTTTCCCTACTTCTAGCAATAAAGAGCAGTGTATAACTTTCCCACATTAGAGAGAGTAACAAATCAAGAGACCTAAATTCTTTTTTTTTTTTTTTTTTTTTTCTGAGTACTTTATACTCTTTATTTGATTCTTTGAACCATATATTTTTTTTTCTTTTTGCTTCTCCAAGAGAGCCTAACATTTCATGCTTGACTTAGCTTCACATTTTTAAGGACTAAAGCTCAATTCTCAATGCACATTTAAGAAGGAGGAGCATCTTAGAAGGTTTTATTAACATGCTTTGCTTTTTTTATTTAGGCTAATAGCTTTGTTATAACTCGATTAACCTATTACAAACTCTCATGCTTGAAGCTTCCCTAGGGGTGCCTTTCGGGATGACAACAAGGATTCATGCAACAAAAGGTAAATCTAAGCCTATAGAGACCAGAACAGGTTGCTAAGTGCTCGATAGATGCAAGGGAGCAACAATTTTTTTTAAATTTTTAATTTTTTTTTTTAAAATGAAGCTCAATTAGTGCAAACGATCTCATGCTCAACTAGATATGCAACTTCGAAGATTTTAAAAGCATTTCATAGATCGTCATCATTAGATAACATGAAACCACAGACCAAAGCATCTCAAATTTAAAATTTACACGTGCTCGACAACTGCACATAAAGTCCACAGACACTCCACCCCCAACCTCAGAAGAATGCATTGTCCTCAATGTATCAACCATCAGTTAAAACAATAAACGCGCAAAATAAAAGGAACACGAAGACTTCCCTGATCTTTGCAAGGTTAGCGGGAGATGAGGCGCGATCTTTTTCCAATCAAAGGTAACCAAGTTAAGCACTTCTCTTATTCTTCTAAAAAGCAAACAAACTAACTTAAACAACTAAACTAATAAAGCGATAAACTAAAAATAACTGAAAACAGTTCAACACTCGGGTGCCTCCGAGAAGCGCATAATTTTTAAAGTCGATTGCTCGACTATATTCTCGCGGTCCAATCAGCCATTGTCCATCAATGCGGGAGATTCACCAATCATTCTCCCGTCCTTCTTGGACCTACAATAATTCAAACAAAAAATTTCTTCTTGTTCCTCATGCACAAACACATTATCATCAGACAGAAAACATATGGCACCAACATCATTCACATTCATTTTCAGATCATCATTTTTCACGACCCAAGAAGATTTCGAATCATATATAGAAAATTCATTCACAGTCTCGTCAAATTCCACAGATATGAAACCCCTATAGACCTCAATTTTGACCCTAGTGGTCTTAAAAAAGGGACGTCCTAACAATATGGAAGAAGAAACATTCGAAGATTTTTCATTCATGTCGAGTATATAGAAATCTGCGGGAAATAACATATCATTAACCCTCACGACAATGTCCTCGACTTTCCCTATTGGATGGATGCAAGTTCCATCAGCTAATTGCACGACAACATTAGTCTTATGCATTTCATTTAATTTAAGTTCTTGGAACAGGGCATAAGACATAACATTGATGGATGCACCTAGATCTAACATGTCATTTTTCATAATTTTGTTCCCTATCATGCAAGGAAGAGTAAAAATACCTGGATCCTCACATTTGATCGGCAACGAACCTGGGAATATCGCCGAAACATTTTCCTTTCTCTTTTCATCAGTCATTTTTTACTTTATCTTAACAGTACACTAGCTCTTCAGGAATTTTGCATATTTGGGAATTTGCTTCACGACCTCTAGAAGCGGGATATTCACAATAACCTTCTGAAAAGTCTTCAGGACTTTCTTGTCTTCATTCACTTCCTTAGGCTTCGCAAGCCTATTGGGGAAGGGTGCTAAGGGAATATCAGCTGGTACTAGCAACGATACCTCTTTATTCAACTCTTTTATATTTTTAGATTCATCATTAACAAGAAAGGTCGGGAAGGATGCAACAGGTTTTCCATTCTTTTCTTCCTTCATCACACCAACATTAGTAGGAATCGACTTCCCGCTCCTCAGGATGATCGCACTCACATTTCACATGAGTTTATGGTCATTTGGGAAGAAAGCTTCCCAAAACTCTGGCTTTCCAGTTTGCTTATTGACATGACCATCTGTGTCAGTTGCTTGTTTAAGTTTTGCAACTTAGCTTCGTAACTATTGAGCTCCTCGCGAGCTTCCTTTTGAAACTGGTCGGTCATATTTACAATGGTCCTCGCCATCTCTTCCTTCGAGTTTCCTGAAGTAGATGACTAAGCATGAGACGTGTTGGGAGATCTCTCATAAGATTGATTGGGTACCTTTGTTGTCCTAACCAGTTTCCGTAGCTCAAATTTGGGTGATCCCTCCAGCCGGGATTATAAGTATTCGAATATGGGTCATACTTCCTTGGGTTCTAAGCATAACCAACGATGGCATTGACCTCTTCAGAATCTCGAATACTTCCTCCAAAAAATTTCTTTAATAGACTGCTCATTTCAGCCACCTGGGCTTTTATGTCATTCACCTCGCTCGACTGATTAATTTGGTGCACTTGGCATATTCCTCCCCTAACTCCGAACTTCTAGGAATTGGCTGCCATATTTGCAATCAGTTGTTTGGCTTCCGCGGGAGTCTTGTCAATTAGCGCCCCACCGCTAGCTGCGTCGATCATCTGTCGATCGTGAGGTGTCATACCTTCGTAGAAGTACTAGATGAGGAGTTGATCGACGATTTGATGATGTGGAAAGCTTGCGCACAATCGACCAAACCTAAAGGATTGTTACGTCTCCAAAAGTGACTATTTTAGGACTTATTTGTGTTAGGAAGTTGTACATTTGTAAGTGTTTTTGGTAGGATTTAGCTTGAACTTCTGCTTATATATGAGAATTAGAAGAATGAAGCTAAATTAGGACCTATATGCAAAAGGAAAGAAAGGAATTAAAAACGAAGTTAAAGGAATGAAAATTGTGCATTGCAAAGGCATTGCGGAAACATTGCTAAAACCGCAATGTTTTAAGTGAAATCCGTAAGTTGTCTAACTATTTTCTGTTTTGTTCCGACCTTTCAGGGATTCATTCTTTCTCCTGCAGCCACGTAGTAGTACGACGTTGAGAATGGATGGTTCTCCTTGACCCAATCGCACCTGCAGAATACTATAAAAGGAGGTCAAAGTGGAAGGTTGAAACATACTCGAACACCGTAGTCTTCTAGTTCCAACGCAGTCTTTCCCATTCTTTCTCTTCTCCGTCTGTTGTTTTGAGAGGTTCAGTTGTTGGAGTCGACAATCTGATAGAAAGGAGAGAAGATTCATCTTCTCTTCTGATTGGATTCATCCAAGCAAGGCTTGCCTTTCTCTCCCTTCAGCCGAGGCGTCTGCGACGAGGCGATCACGCTTGGCTTTACTACTTTCTGCTTAGTTTTCCATTTCCATTACTGTTGTTGTTATTTCCCTTTCAGTTTGCTACTCTATTCCATTTCGTTGCTTTCTGTTTTACTTTAGTTATTCCAACTCACCATTTGTTTAGTTCAAACGATTAGTTAATCAACGCACAATTCATCACTTCGCAAGTTCTCTATCTTCTCTGCCTACTGTTTTCCTCTTCTGTTTTGTCTTTAATATTCTTCTAAGCATGTCTTCTTCATCTACTTTTCCCATTCCATCTTCATCCATGAGTAACTAAGTCACATAAGGGTATGCTAATGACGAATCTATAGGTAGAAACACGTGAATCAAGCATGTAGGATAGCTCTCGAATGCAATGAATGTATGTAAGCTTCATCCCACGGGCAATTTCGATTGGCCATCCATTTTGTCCAAAGAACTCCTAACCTCTGGAAGGAGTAAGAGTTCAAAGTCATACACTCATGCTAGCCTCTCAAGGTAGCCAGAAAACGACCTAGGAATAGGCGTTTTCCTAGTACAAATCACAACTTACTGTTTTAACAAGATGCTTAAGACCTTACTTGGACATGAGTAAACTAAAGGATCTAATGCATGAAATCGGAAGATACATGAGAATGAGTTAGTTTGATGCATGATGAGTTGATCTAATGCTTGAGAATCGAGTGAAAAAGCCTATAGAGGAGTCGTTATTAGCCCTTGTTTCCCCACTTTACACACATTTTGCTGTTGGTAACATTGCGAAATAATTGCTGTTTCCGCAATTCCCTTAAGTTAAAATTTGCCTTAGTCATTTTTTCTCTTCGTTTGATTGTTCTCTTCTTTACATTCTAGTTTATTATCTACTTGCACTTGTTTATGCTTCCATCATTTACACATTCCTTAGTAATTAGGCAATTTAAAACCACATCTACTTCATTTAATCCACCCATTCTCACTTAACAAAATACTTCGTAAGTAACTAAGAATAAATCTCTGTGGGAAATCGAATGAAAAAGTACTTATTACTTGCTACAAGATCATGTATGCTTGCATGTTCTAAGTGCTCTATCCTTGCAAATTTCTTTTAAACATTTGAGCACGCAACAAGTTTTTGGCGCCGCTGCCGGGGATTTAGTTTAGTGAAAACGAAGTTTGGTAAGTTAGAAACACAAACCTTAATATCTATTGGAGCTGATCTATTTTCATTTCTTTTGCAGGTACCATTGGGTTAGTTTATGAATGAGCCTTCGAGTAGCGATCTAGAGTTCAACCCTGAGCCTGAGAGATTACTTAGGGCCAGAAATAGAGCTAAGAAACGTCTCTTTAACCAACCCTCTATACCTCAAATAATTGCGGAAACCGCAGAGTCTCCGCAATTCTATCAAGAAGAAATGGAAAGACCAGACCCAAATCCGGTACCTACCACTCGCAATCCCATCGAAATAGCGAATGACAAGAATAGTGCCATCCTCTCCTACCTAGTACCTATGCCTGGGGACCTAGACCCAAGCATAATCCGCCCTGAAATTACTGCCAACTCATTCGAGTTAAAGCCAGTAATGTTCCAAATGTTGTCCACTGTGGGACAATTCTTTGGAGTGGAAAATGAGGACCCCCACAACCATCTTAGAAACTTCCTAGGAGTCAGTGATACCTTCCTTATCCCTGGAGTTTCCCAAGAAGCTTTGAGGCTTTACCTCTTCCCTTATTCCTTAAGGGACAAAGTCAAAACGTTGTTAAACTCATTACCTTCCGGATCAGTTGTCAGTTGGACAGATCTGGCTGAGAAATTCCTAGTCAAATTTTTCCCACCTGATAGGAATTCAAATTTTCGTGATGACATTATTAAATTCAAACAAGCTGAAAATGAGTCTCTAAACGAAGCTTGGACAAGGTTCAAGGACATTCTGCTTAAATGTCCACACCATGGCATCCCATGGTGTATCCAAATAGAAGTCTTTTTCAAAGGATGCAACCCCAGCACTAGGCAAGTGTTGAATTCGTCAGCTGGTGGTTCCATGCTTTCTAAAAGCTATAACGAAGCCTATGAGATCTTGGAGAAGATCTCAGCATCTCACTGTAGGTGGTCAGATGATCCAGTAGAGCCAAGTAGAGCTCAAGACAAGGATGCTCCTAGTGCAATGAGCAACCAAATAAATGCCCTGACCAACCTAGTCAAACAAATGGCTCAAACCAATCTCCAATCCAGTGTCAACACCGCAGCAGCCATCTCAATGGGGGCACACACAAGTCAAGGTGAGACACTAATCTGTGGATTCTGTGGGGAAGGGCACTTGTATGAATACTGCCCTGGGAATCCAGCCTCAGTCTGCTATGTTGGAAGCCAACAGCAGCCTAGGAACAACCCCTACTCTAACACATACAATCCTGGTTGGAGGAACCACCCAAATATCTCTTGGGGTGGGCAACAGAATACTAACCAAACTCCAAACCAACCAAGACCGAGTGGAACACCTGGTTTCACTCCCCAAAATAACCAATCCATGTATCAAAAACCATATAACCAACCAATAGGGTCTTCTGTAGAAAATTTACTTAAGGAGTACATTGCCAAGAATGATGCCACTCTACAAAGTCAGCAAGCTACCCTTAGGAGCCTAGAGAACCAAATAGGGCAACTAGCCAATGAACTCAAAACCAGGCCCCAAGGTAGACTACCTGCTGACACTGAGGTACCTAGAAGGGATGGTAAAGAGCAGGTTCAAGCAATTGAACTTCGCAGTGGAAGACCATTGGTGAGCAACACTAGAGAAACACCAAAGAGAGTAGAGAATGAAGAGTCTAGTGCTCCACTGGATTCTCTGCCTAACCAAGGTCAACCACAACCAAGCACATCAAGGACAAGGCTGGAACCAATCATGGAGGAATTAGAAGAAATTCCAAGGCCTTCACTTGTCCTGAGGCGACCTGAAGTGCCAGCATATGTGCCACCACCTCCATTCCATAGAAGGCTAAAGAAAAAACAAGAACAGGAAGTGCACTTTAACAAATTTTTAGAAATTCTTAAACAAGTGCATGTGAATATTCCTTTTGTAGAGGTTTTGCAATCTATGCCTTCTTATGTTAAGTTTTTGAAGGATATAATCACTAAGAAGAAAATTATTGGTGAATTTGAAACAGTGAATCTCACTGAGGAGTGCAGTGCTATACTCCAGAACAAGCCACCAAAGAAGGAGAAGGATCCTGGTTCCTTCACCTTACCAGTGGAGTTGGGAGGCAAGCACGTGGGCAGAGCTCTTTGTGATCTGGGAGCCAGCATAAATCTCATGCCCCTATCACTATTCCGTCAGCTTGGAATAGGAGAAGCACGTCCCACCACTGTCACCTTGCAATTGGTAGACAGATCCATTGCCTACCCTGAAGGTAAGATAGAGGATATTCTTGTAAAGGTTGACAAGTTTATTTTTCTTGCAGACTTCATCATTCTGGATTATGAAGCAGACAAGGAGGTCCCCATCCTATTAGGCAGACCATTTCTAGCCACAGGTAGGGCCCTGATTGATGTCCAGAAAGGTGAGCTCACCATGAGGGTTCTGTTGGGTTTTATGTCCTAAAACTCGTAGTTTGTAAACTGAATGAATGTATATATTATATTTCAATAAAGTTGTTATTGAATTTTAGTGAATTGTGTTTGTATTAACCTATACCAATAACTAACACCCATGGCTGTAGTGTGAGTACTTGAACTTCATGTGTGACATGATTGTGAATCAAGTTCAAGTAGACAGCCAAAATGGTCTATAGTATAGGGATAAGGCTGGGTACCTTATCCTGGGGACACTATTGGGCGCGGCTCACTTTGTATAGTACAAAACGATGTGATTCGAATCGTTTCATGTAGAGACATGTGAGTGAGGGCGTCCTGTGCAATGAGTTTGCACAAGACCGAACCAAGAAATAAAATCGCTCTTTCTTTATAACACCGTTTACTGTAAAGACCGATTTATTCTTATGATGACTTAGGTAACTCGATCTCAATCCTGAGCTTACTATGAACTCCTGTTTATTCAACCTTATCCTTTGATTTGTACGGGTGAGAGTGGCCAGATCGCCGACTCAATATGCCTACCATCTTGGGGATAAGATTGAATAAGTGGCTGGGGACATAGTTGTAGCAAGATTGGAGTTCACTCCTACCCGCTTTCAGGGTTAGTAGAGAGGTTGTTCCCTTAAGTGCTGACTCCAGGTCTTGAACATTGGGCCCATCCTCTCCTGATCAGGGAGGAATCTGATTTGATGGTTGGACCACAAATCAATTGTTCATTAGAGGTGTCAGTGGTACTTAAGGAACAAGATATAATACAAGGGTTAAACGGTATAAATGACCCGTTGTGATTATGAACAACCTGTGAAGGATCGACTTACTGATGATAGTTATATCAACAGGACACAATATATCTACAGTGAGGAGAGTGCAGCCCTTGGACTTTAGTGGAGTCTCCGGGGGTTAACGAATGTTGGTTAGTTCGGTTGAAAGAGTTTTGACCGGATAATCTCGTATCGTTGGAGCTCATGATCTGTAGGTCCTTACGGTTCTCCTGGCTAGCTCGGATAAAGTCGTGAAACAATATAAAAGAAAAGAAAAGAATTTGAATCGTTCAAATTCGGGTTTGTGGAAGAAGAATAGACATATTTAAATATGATTTAAATATGAGATTGGTCTGAAAACATGAATAGGATTCATGTGCAAAGAGTCGGTTTTCGGAAAACCGAGTTTAATTATATTATTTAATTAATATTTGATATTGAATTAAATAATATTAATTAAATATATATATATTTTTATTAATTAAAAAGTTTAATTAATAAAATAATTATTATTATTTTTAATAATAATAATATATATAAAAAAAAAAAAATATATATATATATATATATATACATGTGTCTTACATGCAAGATGTAAGACACATGTATGTTTTATATATACACAGCATATATATAAATTTTGACTCATCAGATCAAACAAAAAAAAAAAAAAAAAAGAAAATTAAAGTGTGGAGATAGTGGATTTTTGGGTCGTCAATTGTGAATTGAAATTGGATTTCAATTTTTGATGACTCTCTCTCTATCTCTACGTCTTCTTCGTTTAGCTTCTGTCCTCTGTTGAAAAACAGTTTTTCTTCAGTGAAGCTTCTTCCCTCTTTTCTTGAATTAAAGGAGTCCCACCACTCCGTTTCTCGGCCTGAGGATAGCGGGACTACCGTGGGTGGTCCACGAACGTTTCGTGAGAAGGCTCGGTGAGCTCGTGAGGAGCATCTGGCGGTGAAATTGGAGAATTACGAACGACAAGGGTATGTGTTCTAACTTCTTTTTTTCTTCGCTTTTGCATGTTTCCATTTGTTTAAATTGATGAAATTAGAGTGTCCATGATCCAAATCCGCTTCCGCTGCGTGCCATGGGCGCTCCATCAATTGGTATCAGGGCGTTTTTGGCCACTCAATTTCAATCAATTTAAGTTATGGTGGGTTTTATTTAGAAATTGTTTCTGAATGGAATTCTAAAGTGAATATCGATTTTGGCATAGTTTCTTTTGAATTTCATTATTTGTAATTGCCCGAGATTGTATGGGCTTTAATGCATGCTAAAGAGTCTGTATTTTTAGAGTCATTAGAGTCCATATAGGGTTCTTTGTGAAAGAAGTTTGAGTTTGAAACTCGCCGAAATGTTCGGTGTAAGTTCAAACTCGTTCTGGGCAATACGAGGAGAAATTCGAAGAAAAATTGGCCGAAGCGTTCGGAGGAAGCAAGTTAGTCAAAGGCGGTGCGAAGAGTTCGAAGTCCGCTCATGACGTGGCTTGTTGATCAAGCTTGTAATAAATTAGTTATTGCTTGCTAAATGCCAAAAACGATCCACTTTAGTATGTTTAATTAATTATGCATTGCGAATGTATGTTTTAATTAAATTCCATGTTTATATGTGCATATCGTATGCCATATAGATTTAAAATCCCACCGTAGGAAGCATGCTTCATGCATTGAAAATATGTTATAAGTGTTATAATATATCGTATGCATATTTGGCAATTCATGAATTTTGATATAAGAGTTATATTAATTCATGAATTAGTTGTTGTTAGTTTAATAGAATAATTGATATAAGTGTTATATTAATTATGAAATTGAATCAACAACATAGGTTGCCCTAGTTTTATGCACATGGTATATTATAAGTGTTATAATGTATAGGATGCATGTTTATTCATGAGTATTAATATAAGAGTTGTATTAATTCATGAATTAGATGTTGTTTGCTTAATAGAATAATTGATATAAGTGTTATATTAATTATGAAATTAAACATCCAACATTAGATGCATTTTGTTTGTTATAAGTGTTATAATGTATAGGATGCATGCTTAATTCATGAGAATTGATATAAGTGTTATATTAATTTATGAATTAGGAGTTGTATATTTAAAAACATAATTGATATAATTGTTATATTAATTATGAAATTAAATATTCAACTTATCATGCCTTAGTGATGCATGTTTGAGAAGCATGTAGAAGTTTGTTGTAGTAAGTCTTAGTTTTGCAAAGCGTTGTAAAATTGGCATAGACTTTTAAAATCTATAACAAAGACAAAGGCATGCTCACTTAGGGTTGAATGTATCGTTCCGTTTCATTAGATGAATAGGTCGATATCTTGTAAATGCTAAGGTTACAAGAAACTCACCCGGGGACATCCTGTTCGAGGTTGGAGGTATTTAAGCTGACGGTTTACGGAACACCTCCTACCTGGGGACCATCCGGTTCTTGAGTAAAGTTAACCCGGCTTTATGAGCATGCGTGAGTGGTGTGAGGTAATAAAGTGTTTATCACCTAGACATCATAGGTAAAAGTTTGTTTTACCTAGACTTAGGTCTTATTGTCTTAGCCGGATAATACCTGAGTTATTTACCCATTCCGTCTTAAAATACTTAGTAGAGGTGTTGAGAAGGTATATATGATATGTCCCTCTCCTCCTACGTTCTCTGTCAAGTTCACACCGTGAGAATTATGCTCGGCCTCGTGATGTCAATAGGGCATCCCCATTCGGATGGTATTTGCATAATTCAAGAGCAAGGTGAATGGAGAAAGTATTTATAGTAAGTGGGAGAAGGAAGTATGTCAATACATCCTGCGGTCTCCTCCATTGGATTGAACCGTGAGATTCCTATGTTCTGCCTGCTAGGTGCCCACAAGTGGTACCGATCCATTCGGAGGGCCGTTTCATAGGAATCGGAACATCTCAATCACCATTTATGGATAAAGAAACATAGAGCCATTCCCAACTTTGACATTTCCATTCGGTTGCATCGTTGGGGCCGCCCTATGAATTCTAAAAATGGAGGGTCACACTTACAAGATTTGCTAAGGAGTTAGTAAATCTTGACCAAACAGCGATAACTAAGATGCTATAGGAATATGAGATATTCTGGTATTAGCATTTAGTCAAGAATGTCTTGATTCAGTGAAGGAATGCTTGACTGCCCCTCGGTAGCGACCATTCTGACCCACTGAAGTATCGTTGCAGTTTAATAATGAGTTTTGGGTACATTATTATTCTTTGCTAAATTCTTGATTGGTGTGTAAATTAGGTTAAAACCTCTTCACTAATATTTATTCATTCTCTTTTCAGCATGTCTAGCTCATTTATTCACTTACTAGCTTCCGATAAGTTAACCGGCGATAACTACGCGACCTGGAAATCGAACTTGAATACGATTCTCGTTCTAGATGATCTAAGGTTCGACTTATCAGAGGATTGTCCTCCCCCTCCTAGCTCGGATGCGACTCGAACTGTTCGAGACGCATATGATAGATGGACAAGGGCTAATGATAAAGCCCGAGTCTATATCTTAGCCAGCATATCTGATGTGTTAGCTAAGAAGCACGAGGATATGGTTTCTGCTAAAGAAATCATGTCTTCATTACAGGAGATGTTTGGACTTCCGTCCTCATCGGTCTGTCATGAAGCCCTCAAATTCGTTTACAACTCTCGCATGAAGGAGGGAACCTCTGTTAGGGAGCATGTCCTTAACATGATGGTCCACTTCAATGTGGCGGAAGTAAACGGAGCTATTATAAATGAGTCAAGTCAAGTAAGCTTTATCTTGGAATCTCTTCCGAAGAGTTTCCTTCAGTTCAGAACCAATTTGGTAATGAATAAGATAAAGTATAATTTGACTTCTCTCCTCAGCGAGCTACAGACTTATCAGTCCCTACACACTTCTAAAGGAAAAGAGAAGGAGGCAAACGTTGTCACTTCTAGGAAATTCCAAAAGGGGTCGTCTTCTGGGAGTAAGTCTGAACTTTCTTCTATTAAGAATAAGAGTATTCAAAAGAAGAAGAAAGATAAAAGGAAGGGAAAAACACCTGCTACTGCTAAGAGCAAGAGTAGATCTGCAGACAAAGGAAAATGTTTCCATTGTGGTGTAGATGGGCACTGGAAACACAATTGCCCAAAGTATCTTGCAGAGAAAAAGGCTGAGAAAGAAAGACAAGGTAAATATGATTTACTTGTTGTTGAAACATGTTTAGTAGAACATGATTGTCATACCTGGATACTTGATTCAGGAGCTACTAACCATGTTTGTTCTTCTTTTCAGGAAACTAGTTCTTGGCAGCCACTTTCTCGCGGTGAGATAACTCTCAGAGTTGGAACTGGAGAGGTTGTCTCAGCTGAAGCAGTGGGAGCTGTAAAGTTGTTGTATAGAGATAGTTTCATTTTACTAGAAAATGTACTCCTGGTTCCTACCTTCCAGAGGAATCTTGTATCTATATCTTGTTTGTTAGAACAGTTGTATAAAGTATCTTTTGTTCATAATGAAGCGTTCATTAGCAAAAGAGGTGTACGTATTTGTTCTGCGAAACTTGAAAACAACTTGTATGTGTTAAGACCAACCGAAGCCAAAGCTATTTTGAACACTGAAATGTTTAAAACAGCTGAGACTCAAACTAAAAGGCAGAAACTTTCTCCAAGTACTTATCTTTGGCACTTAAGACTAGGTCACATTAATCTCAATAGGATTGGGAGATTGGTTAAGAGTGGTCTGCTAAATCGTTTAGAGGACAACTCTTTACCGCCATGTGAGTCTTGTCTTGAGGGCAAAATGACCAAACGATCTTTTTCTGAAAAAGGTCATAGGTCCAAAGAACCTCTAGAAATCGTGCATTCGGATCTCTGCGGTCCTTTGAATGTCAAAGCACGAGGAGGGTATGAATATTTCATCAGTTTCATTGATGATTATTCGAGGTACGGTTATCTTTATCTAATGCATCATAAGTCCGAAGCTCTTGAAAAGTTCAAAGAGTATAAGGCAGAGGTTGAGAACGCATTAGGTAAATCGATAAAAACACTCTGATCAGATCGAGGTGGAGAGTATATGGATTTAAGATTCCAGGACTATATGATAGAACATGGAATAGTATCTCAACTCTCAGCGCCAGGAACACCACAGCAGAATGGTGTGTCCGAGAGGAGAAATAGAACCCTGTTAGACATGGTTCGATCTATGATGAGTTATGCTCATTTGCCTAGTTCGTTTTGGGGATATGCAGTAGAGACTGCAGTATATATTTTGAACATGGTTCCCTCTAAGAGTGTTTCTGAAACACCTTATGAGTTATGGAGAGGGCGTAAAGGTAGTTTACGTCACTTCAGGATTTGGGGGTGTCCGGCACATGTGCTAGTACCCAATCCAAAGAAGTTGGAACATCGTTCAAAATTGTGCCTATTTGTAGGTTACCCCAAGGAAACGAAAGGTGGTCTATTTTACGATCCTCATGAGAACAAGGTACTAGTATCGACTAATGCCATGTTCTTAGAGGAAGACCACATGAGAGATCATCAACCGTCGAGCAAAATTGTTTTGTCCGAATTTTCCAGGAAAGCTACAGACAGATCAACGAAGGTTGTTGATCAAGCTGGTCCTTCTCAAGAGTTGAGAAAGCCTCGACGCAGTGGGAGGGATGTAAGACAGCCCGACCGCTACATCGGCTTGTCTGAAACTCAAGTCGTCATACCTGATGATGGCGTTGAGGATCCATTGACCTTTAAACAGGCAATGAATGACATAGACAAAGACCAGTGGCTTAAAGCCATGGATCTCGAAATGAAGTCTATGTACTTCAATTCGGTCTGGGATCTTGTAGACCAACCAGATAGTGAAAGACCTATCGGTTGCAAGTGGATCTACAAGAGAAAACGAGACCAAGCTGGTAAGGTGCAAACCTTTAAGGCTCGACTTGTGGCAAAAGGTTATTCCCAAAGAGAAGGGGTGGACTATGAAGAAACCTTTTCTCCTATTGCCATGTTAAAGTCGATTAGAATACTCTTATCCATTGCTACATTTTATGATTATGAAATCTGGCAAATGGATGTCAAGACTGCCTTTCTGAATGGTAATCTTGAGGAGAGTATCTATATGGCTCAACCAGAGGGATTCATACTTCAGGGTCAAGAGCAAAAGGTTTGCAAGCTTAATCGATCCATTTATGGGTTGAAGCAAGCATCTAGATCCTGGAATATAAGGTTTGATACGGCGATCAAATCTTATGGCTTTGAACAAAATATTGATGAACCTTGTGTTTACAAGAAAGTAGTCAATACTGTTGTAGCTTTCTTAGTCTTGTACGTAGACGATATACTACTCATTGGGAATGATGTAGGGTTCCTAACTGGCGTTAAGAATTGGCTAGCGACCCAATTCCAAATGAAAGATTTGGGAGAGGCTCAGTTTGTTCTAGGGATTCAGATCATAAGGAATCGTAAGAACAAAGTGCTAGCGCTGTCTCAAGCATCTTATATTGACAAGGTGTTGTCAAGATATTCGATGCAGAATTCCAAGAAAGGTTCGCTGCCTTTTAGGCATGGAATTCACTTGTCTAAGGAACAGTCTCCTAAGACACCTCAAGAGGTTGAGGATATGAGACGAATTCCCTATGCATCTGCAGTTGGTAGTCTCATGTACGCTATGTTGTGTACACGACCCGACTTCTGCTATGCAGTAGGAATTGTCAGTAGGTTCCAGTCCAATCCAGGATATGATCACTGGACAGCCGTTAAACACGTCCTCAAGTATCTTAGGAGAACGAGAGACTATGTGCTTGTGTATGGCGCGAAGGATTTGATCCTTGCAGGATACACTGACTCTGATTTTCAGACTGATATAGATTCTAGGAAATCTACATCAGGATCAGTGTTCACTCTTAACGGAGGAGCAATAGTATGGAGGAGTATAAAGCAAGGTTGTATTGCTGACTCCACCATGGAAGCTGAGTATGTCGCAGCTTGCGAAGCAGCGAAGGAAGCTGTATGGCTTAGGAAGTTCTTGACAGATTTGGAAGTTGTTCCAAATATGAACTTGCCAATCACCCTTTATTGTGATAACAGCGGTGCAGTGGCAAATTCCAAAGAACCTAGAAGCCATAAGCGTGGAAAGCATATTGAGCGGAAGTATCATCTCATCAGGGAGATAGTGCAACGAGGAGATGTGATCGTCACACAGGTAGCCTCGGAGCACAACATTGCTGATCCGTTTACTAAGTCTCTCACGGCTAAAGTGTTTGAGAGACACCTAGAAAGTCTAGGGCTGCGAGCTGCTCAGTAGGACAGTGGGAGAAACTTTAGATATTTGATATTCTAGTTCTCTCGACCAGCATGTACTCCACTGACGTTTTAGTCCAAGTGGGAGATTGTTGGGTTTTATGTCCTAAAACTCGTAGTTTGTAAACTGAATGAATGTATATATTATATTTCAATAAAGTTGTTATTGAATTTTAGTGAATTGTGTTTGTATTAACCTATACCAATAACTAACACCCATGGCTGTAGTGTGAGTACTTGAACTTCATGTGTGACATGATTGTGAATCAAGTTCAAGTAGACAGCCAAAATGGTCTATAGTATAGGGATAAGGCTGGGTACCTTATCCTGGGGACACTATTGGGCGCGGCTCACTTTGTATAGTACAAAACGATGTGATTCGAATCGTTTCATGTAGAGACATGTGAGTGAGGGCGTCCTGTGCAATGAGTTTGCACAAGACCGAACCAAGAAATAAAATCGCTCTTTCTTTATAACACCGTTTACTGTAAAGACCGATTTATTCTTATGATGACTTAGGTAACTCGATCTCAATCCTGAGCTTACTATGAACTCCTGTTTATTCAACCTTATCCTTTGATTTGTACGGGTGAGAGTGGCCAGATCGCCGACTCAATATGCCTACCATCTTGGGGATAAGATTGAATAAGTGGCTGGGGACATAGTTGTAGCAAGATTGGAGTTCACTCCTACCCGCTTTCAGGGTTAGTAGAGAGGTTGTTCCCTTAAGTGCTGACTCCAGGTCTTGAACATTGGGCCCATCCTCTCCTGATCAGGGAGGAATCTGATTTGATGGTTGGACCACAAATCAATTGTTCATTAGAGGTGTCAGTGGTACTTAAGGAACAAGATATAATACAAGGGTTAAACGGTATAAATGACCCGTTGTGATTATGAACAACCTGTGAAGGATCGACTTACTGATGATAGTTATATCAACAGGACACAATATATCTACAGTGAGGAGAGTGCAGCCCTTGGACTTTAGTGGAGTCTCCGGGGGTTAATGAATGTTGGTTAGTTCGGTTGAAAGAGTTTTGACCGGATAATCTCGTATCGTTGGAGCTCATGATCTGTAGGTCCTTACGGTTCTCCTGGCTAGCTCGGATAAAGTCGTGAAACAATATAAAAGAAAAGAAAAGAATTTGAATCGTTCAAATTCGGGTTTGTGGAAGAAGAATAGACATATTTAAATATGATTTAAATATGAGATTGGTCTGAAAACATGAATAGGATTCATGTGCAAAAAGTCGGTTTTCAGAAAACCGAGTTTAATTATATTATTTAATTAATATTTGATATTGAATTAAATAATATTAATTAAATATATATATATTTTTATTAATTAAAAAGTTTGATTAATAAAATAATTATTATTATTTTTAATAATAATAATATATATAAAAATATATATATATATATATACATGTGTCTTACATGCAAGATGTAAGACACATGTATGTTTTATATATACACAGCATATATATAAATTTTGACTCATCAGATCAAACAAAAAAAAAAAAAAAAAAAAAAAAATTAAAGTGTGGAGATAGTGGATTTTTGGGTCGTCAATTGTGAATTGAAATTGGATTTCAATTTTTGAAGACTCTCTCTCTATCTCTACGTCTTCTTCGTTTAGCTTCTGTCCTCTGTTGAAAAACAGTTTTTCTTCAGTGAAGCTTCTTCCCTCTTTTCTTGAATTAAAGGAGTCCCACCACTCCGTTTCTCGGCCTGAGGATAGCGGGACTACCGTGGGTGGTCCACGAACGTTTCGTGAGAAGGCTCGGTGAGCTCGTGAGGAGCATCTGGAGGTGAAATTGGAGAATTACGAACGACAAGGTGAAGCTTCTTCCCTCTTTTCTTGAATTAAAGGAGTCCCACCACTCCGTTTCTCGGCCTGAGGATAGCGGGACTACCGTGGGTGGTCCACGAACGTTTCGTGAGAAGGCTCGGTGAGCTCGTGAGGAGCATCTGGCGGTGAAATTGGAGAATTACGAACGACAAGGGTATGTGTTCTAACTTCTCTTTTTCTTCGCTTTTGCATGTTTCCATTTGTTTAAATTGATGAAATTAGAGTGTCCATGATCCAAATCCGCTTCCGCTGCGTGCCATGGGCGCTCCATCAGGTTCATGATGAGGAGGTTAAGTTTAGTGTTTTTAAAGCCCTAAGGTATCCTTCTGACTCTGAATCGTGTGCAAGTATGGATATAGTAGATTCACTGATGGAAGAACAGCTTGAGCATGAATTACTGATTAAGCATGCCAATGATTATGTACAATTAGATGTAACTGATTTAAACATAGCTGAAATAATGGACATACCTGTGAATAATCCTCAGCATGTTTGTATGACTACTGATTTGACTGAAAGATCCCTGAATCCATTGAAACCATCCATTGAGCATCCACCTATCTTAGAATTAAAACCACTGCCTGAACATCTTAAGTATGCATATCTAGGGAGTGATGATACTCTGCCTGTTATTATTTCGTCCAAATTGAGTGCAAAGCATGAAATTGAGCTGATATTATTGCTTAAGCAACATAAAAAGGCTATTGCATGGACGATTGCTGACATTAGAGGTATTAGCCCTTCCTACTGCATGCATACGATAATATTGGAAGAAGAACATACACCCCGAGTAGATCACCAACGTAGGTTGAACCCCTCTATGAAGGAGGTAGTTAAAAAAGAGATAATAAAGTGGTTAGACGCAGGTGTAATCTTCCCTATAGCTAGTAGTCAGTGGGTGAGTCCAATACAATGTGTACCTAAGAAGGGGGGGATGACTGTAGTAGTGAATGAGAGCAATGAACTGATTCCAACTAGAACTATTACAGGATGGAGAGTCTGTATGGACTATAGAAAATTGAATAAGGAAACAAAAAAAGATCACTTCCCTTTACCATTTATCGACCACATGTTAGATAGGATAGCTGGTAGAGCTTATTACTGCTTTCTAGATGGTTATTCTGGATATAACCAAATCACCATAGACCCTGTGGACCAGGAGAAGACAACCTTCACCTGTCCCTTTGGAACATTTGCTTTTCGCAGAAGCCTTTTGGCTTATGCAATGCACCAACAACGTTCCAAAGGTGCATGAATCTATGATAGAGATATTTATGGATGACTTCTCAGTTTTTGGTGATTCATTTACAAATTGCTTAGAGAACTTAGGACAAGTCCTAGCTAGGTGTGAGGAGACCAACCTAGTCCTTAATTGGGAGAAATGCCACTTCATGGTGGAAGAAGGGATAGTCCTAGGTCATAGAGTGTCTAGAGCTGGAGTGGAGGTCGATAGGGCCAAGATTGAAATAATAGAGAAGTTAGTGGAACCTCAGAATGTGAAAGCCATTACAAGTTTCTTAGGACACGCAGGTTTCTATAGCCTTTGTGTGAGCTTCTAGAGCTGAATAAGCCATTTAACTTCTCAAAAGAATGTTTCTTAGCCTGGACAACCCTTAAGGAAGCATTAGTCAAAGCACCTATTATAGTAGGGCCAAATTGGGACCTCCCATTTGAGATGTTATGTGATGCGAGTGACTATGCAGTAGGGGTTATGCTAGGACAAAAGATTGACAAACTAACACACCCTGTATACTATGCTAGTAAGACACTGAATGAGGTACAATGTAATTACACAACCACGGAGAAGGAAATGCTAGCTGTAGTGTTTGCCTGCGAGAAGTTTAGGAATTACATTGTAGGCACTAGGACCATTGTGTATACTGATCATTCTGCATTAAAGTACCTTATGAGGAAGGCTGATGCTAAGCCTAGGTTAATTAGATGGGTACTGTTGCTGCAAGAGTTTGATCTAGACATTAGAGATAAGAAAGGATGCGGAAATGTGGTTGCAGATCATCTTTCTCGATTGCAGTATAATTGCGATAAAATTGCGGAAACCGCAATTTCTGATGCCTTTATCGATGAGCATGTCTTTGTGTTAGCACATCGTGATAACGATGAGGAACCTTGGTTTGCTGATATTGCTAACTTCCTTGCCTCGCAGGTACTACCAACTTTCAAGGGAGGACAAGAAAAGAAGAGGTTCCTACATGAAGCTAGGAAATTTATATGGGATGATCCAACACTCTACAAAACATGTGCAGATGGTTTACTAAGGAAGTGTGTGTCAGCTGCTGAAGCGAAGTCTGTGCTGCAGCACTGCCATAAATCTCCCTATGGTGGCCAAAAAACAGCTGCAAAGGTGTTCCGGAGTGGCTACTATTGGCCTACGATCTTCAAAGATGCCCACGACCATGCACACAGCTGCAATGAATGCCAGAGGACAGGTAACCTCAGTCGAAAGGATGAGATGCCTCTCACTTACATCTTAGAGTTGGAACTCTTTGATGTGTGGGGCATTGACTTCATGGGACCATTTCCCCCATCAGCAGGTAGCCTTTACATACTTGTAGCTGTGGACTTTGTATCTAAATGGGTAGAAGCCATAGCATGTCCAAAAAATGATGCCAAAACAGTCATTAAGTTCCTTAATAGACATATCTTTACAAGGTTTGGTACATCTCGTGCTATAATTAGTGATGAAGGGACACACTTTATTAATAAAGCTATGGAAAAAGTGTTGGCTAAATACAATGTTAGACATAGAGTAGCCACCCATTATCATCCACATTCGAATGGACAAGCTAAAATATCAAATAGGGAGATTAAAAACATACTCGAAAAATTGGTCAAACCCACTAGAAAAGATTGGTCGTTTAAACTCGAGGATGCACTTTGGGCATATAGGACTGCATATAAGACACCCCTAGGTATGTCTCCTTATCGACTTGTGTATGGCAAAGCATGTCACTTACCATTCGAATTGGAAATCAAAGCATTTTGGGCCCTAAAAGAGCTGAATTATTGCGTGACCGATGCGGGAACATTGCGGTCTCTGCAATTACATGAGCTTGATGAGCTGAGACATATGTCCTATGAAAATGCCAAAATGTATAAGGAAAAAACTAAAATTTGGCATGACAGTAGACTTAGGATTAAGGACTTTAAGAAAGGCCAGCATGTCTTGTTATTTAACTCAAGGTTGAGATTATTTCCAGGCAAACTTAAGTCCAGATGGTCAGGTCCTTTTGTTATAACTAATGTGTTTTCTCATGGTGCAATTGAGATTAGGAACCTGCAGCACGGGCAACCGTTCATGGTCAATGGTGCACGTTTGAAGCATTACTACGAGGAAGGAGATGTGAAGACTCTCTCGGCCTTCCTCTTATCTGAAGCTTGAAAATAAGACCAAGAGAGGACGAGTGATTACTGTGCTCGTCCATGCGAGGCTATGCCTTAGTTTATTTTTTGCTGTTTTTTCGGTTGTTATTTGTGTATGTTTATGTGTGATTTTTATTACGAATTTGATGTTAATTTTATTTCTTTTAATAGGGGATCAAAAGAGGAAATCAAGGAGATGAATCAAGGGTAAAGAATCGGGGAAGATATCGGGCCGAATCAAAGATTAAGTTAAGAGGATCTTGGCATTTAAATCAAGAAAAATCTCCAACGGCCATTTAATTGCGGTGGATTTGCTGAAACCGCAACAGAAATAGCCGTTGGGATTCACTTGATTACAAATAGCCGTTAGAACAGCTGTGACCCGTACGTTTCCTTCATTCGTTAAACTTCAAGAAAACGATCTTCTTCTTCCTCTGCAACTCCTCTTTCCAGATCTCTCCGATTCGACAATGGTGGTTACACGGGCTGAAAGATCTGCTTCCAAGAAGAGGGCGTCCGACGCAGAGGCAGCTGCGAGAGAGGCATTACTTGCTTTGGAAGATGCCGAAGCCACGCGACCCGAACGACCTGCTAAGCTTCCTATCCGCAAGAAGAAGTGGAAGTTGGTGACCGAGATCCCTGCTGGTCCATCTGAACCAGTAGGTACGCCAAAGAAGAGGAAGTGGAAGATGGCTGTCGAAGATGCGCCGGTCAGGGAGAAAACTCCCACTGTGGAGAGTCGAGGAAGTGGTCGTCCATCCTACGAGACGGCCAGACAGAGCCCTGAACCATCTCCACCAGTGCTAAGCCCCGAGCCTTCTCCATCTCCACAAAGCTCTGAACAATCTCCACCTCCGCAGAGCCCTGAGGCATCGCCATCATCGCCAACACCCGAGCCTGAAATTCCAAGTGAAGAACATCAAGAATCAGCGCCGGGCGAAGAAACGGCTGAGGAAGATGAGGTCTTCTCTCCTTTGAGGGAAGTCTGCCCCGATAGCCCAGCAAAGGGGGACGACTCAATGGATGAAACGTTGGGGGACTGCCTCCAGCAGATCACCACCAGGGCACGGCTGAGGAAGAAGGTGCCAAAGGTTGTCAAGGCCAAACGGCCAAAAGCTTCAAAGAAATCCAAGAAAAGGAAGGTAAGTAGTGAGCCTTCATTGAAGAGGCTGAAGGTCGAGGCTGCTGAGTCGGCCAAGGCACGGGACAAGGGGAAAGCCAAATTATACCATGAAGATGAGCCTCAAGCTGTGAGGTATTTGTCGTCTGATGCAGAATCAAGGGGCACTGAGTTGAGGAAGAGGGACCTACTCCATGAGAAGGGGTTCCTTGACGCGTTGGCAGATCTGCCGCAATTCTTGCGCGCAGGGGTCACCAACCACGGATGGGAAGAGCTGTGCAGACCGCCCATCCCCGCCTACTCCAGCATGGTGTACGACTTCTATGCCAATCTGACGCACCCTGAGGATGGCCTGTCAACGGTGAGGGGGCTGGAAGTTGACTTTTCAGCCAAGGCTATTAATGAGGCCTATGGTCTCAAGGGGCAGAAGCATACTGACTATGCAAGAATCACAGACGCACCAACTGAGGCTGTCCTGGAGGAAGCTCTGCGCATCATAGGCCAGCCTGAGGCAGCTTGGACGATCTCACGCAATGGGAAGCACACGCTGATGAGTGCTACCCTCACGGCCAAGGCAGCTGTCTGGTTTTCATTCGTGCGAAGGCGTCTGTCCCCAGTGACCCACGAGACCACCATTAATCAGGGGAGATCGCTGCTGGTATATGCGATCATGAGAGGCCTCACTATCAATGTTGGGGAGGTTATTGCAGCCTCCATCGCAGACTGTGCCAAGAAAGGTAAGGGCCCTATTTTCTTTCCAAACACCATTACTAAGTTGTGTTTACGTGCAGGTGTTCCAATCGAAAGGATGGAGAGGCAGCTGGCCTACACGGGGCATCTGGAGCTGCCTACAGGCCTGCGAATGCGAAGAAGGGGGAATATGGAATTTGAGCTAGACGGCCTGGCTACAGCTCAATCCCTCTCTATGGCCTGCCTGATGGATCTTCAGAAGAAGATGGCGCAATGGGCCGAGTATGCCCAGGCGAGGGACAAAGATGTGGCTGATCAGTTGGGCTGCATCTTCCCTGCCTTTCCCACTGATCTACTGAAGCCATGGACGCCTCCAAGAGCACGGAGGGATGATGATGAGGACGTCTGAGTGCTAGTCTGAAGGGCACTCGAGGGAGTACTTCTGTTCCCTCTTAAACTGTGTGAATTCTGTTGTTTTGAATCAATAATTGATCTGTCTTTAGTTCTTTATTTTGGTTGTTTAGGATTGTTTAGGATAGATAGATGGTATCTGAATAGGTAGGTTGTTTTAGTTTCCTTTTTGTATAGCTGAGATGACTGGAAATAGCATGCAAAAGGGGCTGCTTATTGATATATCTGCCCTGTATATTCATTGCGAAATTATTGCGGAATCCGCAATTTTTGTTAGTTATTGCATGCTTTTGACTTACTGATTAGCTAGGCTGGTTCTGTTTTAATTTTGTTCTTTTGCTGCTGTCTTGACTACCTTATATAGCCTATCTATAAGCATGATGGATGAGTGTCTTAAGGCACCTTTGATAGTTTAAATTAGTCTCTTAATTTGCTCAGCATGCGTTGCTTTAAGTCCTTCCCTTACTGTTTTTACAAATTTCTGCTGCTAAGTTATTTGCTTTAAGAATGTTCTGTCTATGCCTATGATTTTTAGATTCTCTTTGTTTTGCCCTAGACTAGATGCTTCTAGGACAAGTTTGGGGGTGTGCCACCTCAGACTCTCATTGGGGACAATGAGAAGTTTAAGTTTGGGGGAGGCCACCTTAGGCCTAGGAACATTCCTCTCTCCTTTTAGACATAAGCATTCTTCTTCTCCTTTACAAAAAAAAAAAAAAATGATGAACTGAAAAACAATGAATGAAAGAATAAAGAGGGGTGTCTCTCTTAAAGTTGCTGAGTAATCAGTGCCAAGTCTGTAACCCACAAGTGGCATTGCAGCAAAAGGCAACCAAAGGAGAGGCTCCACCAAAGTAAGAAAGAAAAAAATAGAGAAAACTAGGGAAGAAGAATGTATAACTAGGAGTTGCAACCTTGTGGCTTGGGTGTCCTGAATAAAAAGAACTCTGATCCTCAATTAGCTAAGCACAAAGTTGTAGCTTGTAGGGTTGTTTAGGGAGATGAATGTATGTCCAATGTAGTGATGCCAGGGTTTAGTTGGTTTCGTAAATGTACTACTGTCACTAGTTTATCCTAAGACTGACATAACTCTAAGGAATCCTAGGTAGCTCAAAGTAAAAAATTAGAAGCATGTACTGAGTCTAGGGTAAAGCTAGGTAGAATTTGAAACCTTAGGGATAGTTGCACTATATGACAGAAGCAAATAGATCAGTCGTGGGGAGTTGATGAAACAGTAGGCTCATTAGGCGTGCGAAGTCAGAAGAAGCAAAATGAGAAGTTAGTTTTAAACTTAGAAGTGTGTCACAGGACAGCATTGCCATAGATAGGAACTTAGGAGAGTCAGCAAGTGGTTAAAGAAGTTAAAACAGCAGCCTAAGTAAGTCCTTAGATTGCTCGAGGACGAGCAAAACCTTAAGTTTGGGGGTGTGTTCTGTCTCCAAAAGTGACTATTTTAGGACTTATTTGTGTTAGGAAGTTGTACATTTGTAAGTGTTTTTGGTAGGATTTAGCTTGAACTTGTGCTTATATATGAGAATTAGAAGAATGAAGCTAAATTAGGACTTATATGCAAAAGGAAAGAAAAGGAATTAAAAACGAAGTTAAAGGAATGAAAATTGTGCATTGCGAAGGCATTGCGGAAACATTGCTAAAACCGCAATGTTTTAAGTGAAATCCGTAAGTTGTCTAACTATTTTCTGTTTTGTTCCGACCTTTCAGGGATTCATTCTTTCTCCTGCAGCCACGTAGTAGTACGACGTTGAGAATGGATGGTTCTCCTTGACCCAATC
Source organism: Herpetospermum pedunculosum (assembly GCA_028017165.1). Classification (NCBI taxonomy): domain Eukaryota; kingdom Viridiplantae; phylum Streptophyta; class Magnoliopsida; order Cucurbitales; family Cucurbitaceae; genus Herpetospermum; species Herpetospermum pedunculosum. The sequence goes on along the minus strand of CM051527.1, from coordinate 18,454,283 downwards.
GCACCTGCAAAATACTATAAAAGGAGGTCAAAGTGGAAGGTTGAAACATACTCGAACAACGTAGTCTTCCAGTTCCAACGCAGTCTTTCCCATTCTTTCTCTTCTCCGTCTGTTGGTTTGAGAGGTTCAGCTGTTGGAGTCGACAATCTGATAGGAAGGAGAGAAGATACATCTTCTCTTCTGATTGGATTCATCCAAGCAAGGCTTGCCTTTCTCTCCCTTCAGCCGAGGCGTCTGCGACGAGGCGATCACACTTGGCTTTACTGCTTTCTGCTTAGTTTTCCATTTCCATTACTGTTGTTGTTATTTCCCTTTCAGTTTGCTACTCTATTCCATTTCGTTGCTTTCTGTTTTACTTTAGTTATTCCAAGTCACCATTTGTTTAGTTCAAACGATTGGTTAATCAACGCACAATTAATCACTTCGCAAGTTCTCTATCTTCTCTGCCTACTGTTTTCCTCTTCTGTTTTGTCTTTAATATTCTTCTAAGCATGTCTTCTTCATCTACTTTTCCCATTCCATCTTCATCCATGAGTAACTAAGTCGCATAAGGGTATGCTAATGACGAATCTATAGGTAGAAACACGTGAATCAAGCATGTAGGATAGCTCTCGAATGCATTGAATGTATGTAAGCTTCATCCCAGGGGCAATTTCGATTGGCCATCCATTTTGTCCAAAGAACTCCTAACCTCTGGAAGGAGTAAGAGTTCAGAGTCATACACTCATGCTAGCCTCTCAAGGTAGCCAGAAAACGACCTAGGAATAGGCGTTTTCCTAGTACAAATCACAACTTACTGTTTTCACAAGATGCTTAAGACCTTACTTGGACATGAGTAAACTAAAGGATCTAATGCATGAAATCGGAAGATACATGAGAATGAGTTAGTTTGATGCATGATGAGTTGATCTAATGCTTGAGAATCGAGTGAAAAAGCCTATAGAGGAGTCGTTAGTAGCCCTTGTTTCCCCACTTTACACACATTTTGCTGTTGGTAACATTGCGAAATAATTGCTGTTTCCGCAATTCCCTTAAGTTAAAATTTGCCTTAGTCATTTTTTCTCTTCGTTTGATTGTTCTCTTCTTTACATTCTAGTTTATTATCTACTTGCACTTGTTTATGCTTCCATCATTTACACATTCCTTAGTAATTAGGCAATTTAAAACCACATCTACTTCATTTAATCCACCCATTCTCACTTAACAAAACACTTCGTAAGTAACTAAGAATAAATCTCTGTGGGAAATCGAATGAAAAAATACTTATTACTTGATACAAGATCATGTATGCTTGCATGTTCTGAGTGCTCTATCCTTGCATGTTTCTTTTAAACATTTGAGCACGCAACAGGGATGCAGGAAAGTACTTCTCTAAGAATATAGCCTCTTTATATCGTGCCTGATGGTAATGGAGCCTGACGGTAGATAATATAGCCAATCGTTGGCCTTGTCCTTCAACGTAATGGGAATGCCCTTAAGTTCAGTTGCTTCTCTGTTACACCCGGGGGCTTCATCCCCGCGCAAACGAAATGGAATTCCATTAAGTGCTTATTCGCATCGTCCCATGCGTTACCATGAAAAGAAGGTAATTGGTGAATTACACCAGACTTCAACTCAAAATTACCTGCCACTATCGGGTATGTAATGCAAATGGGTTGTTGGTTTAGATCGGGTGCTGCCAGCTGTTTCAGTGTTCGCGGCGCTTCCTCCTGCACCATCTCTTCCACAACAAAAGGATCGAGTCCTTCTTCTTCGAGCAGTCTTCTTCCTTCACGTCCTCCTCTCTTTAATCTTCGTTCTTCTCCGTCGATCTCCAGTATAAACTGCAAACCACTAACCTCAGAAGAACAGGTCATACAACACCTGAAAACTAAAAGTAAACAAAATGAAATCAATTTTTTTTAAGACAATCAAACAAACAAAATCCAAACCAAACGGATTTTCATTAAGTTGCTCCCTGATAGCTCCAAAATAGAGCTATCTTTATGTCCCTAATATTGGCTAGAACCATGCTAAGTATTGATTAAAATGCCTTTTTGTAGGTGATTTCATGGTCGAGAGCTCGAGAAGTCTAAAGATACGTTTCGGGGCTTAAAGCGGCGTTTTAGAGCTTAATGGACGCGTCGGGAGTGAAAGCGCTTGAAGAATTGAAGAGATGGCAAAAATTGCCTTGAAAAGATAATTTTTGGCCATCAAAACCCGAGAGCATGCATGCATGGGCGGCAGCGTCGAGACGCTAGCCGAGCGTCTCGACGCCGTCCCGATTGCCTACCGAGGACAAGCGCTCCCCAGCGTCGAGACGCCGCCCCGACACCATCCGAAGATTGACGCACCCAGCGTCGAGCGCGCGCCCTCAACGCCCGCTCAACGCTGGCAGCGTCGAGACGCTGCCCGAGCATCTCAACGTTGGCAGCGTCTCGACGCCAGCCCGACGATTTTCCAGATAGACGCGCGACAGCGTCGAGACATTTGCCTAGCGTCTCGACGCTCCGACGATTAAAGGCGTGAAAACGCCAAATTTCGCCCAACTTTTCATTCCAACATAATCTATCTTCTTCTCCAAACTATGCTCTCGGGTCTACACCTTTCTACCACCATTTTTGAGCTTCTTCTTCCTCTTCTTGTATGCTACTAAGCTCTTCCATGGGGGGTTTGATTTATTCATCCTCCATGGAAGGCTAAACTAAGGTTAGTGTTTGATTTCTAGTTTGTGATTGTAATCAATTTGGATTAAGGGGAGATTTGCCCCAATTTTGTGTATGAATTAGATTGACTTCCTTATGCATCTTCTTCCCTGTTCTTCATCTGAATGGCTTGTGTAACTGATTAGGAGTGACGCCCGAGTCCTTATGCATGCTTTACCGTTAGAGATTAGGACGTATAATTGCCTTAATCGCTAGGTAACACAAATCTGAATATGGGTATTTAGTTTGATCCCAAGTGACAGTTGGGGGTAGAAATTAGATAACCTTCATTGGCGTCCTTGCGCTCTTGGTGATCGTTCTTCCCAAATTAGAATTCCAAATCGACACACTAATTTCGCGTCCAAATTAGATAGTCGTCGCAGTTATAGCTCGTTGCTATCAATCGGTCTTGGGAGAGCGTTGGCCGCCAATGTCCGATCGATATGCTTGATTAGCATGATTTATTGTGTTTAATTAACATCCATGAAGCATGTCTGAGTTAATTTATTAATTTGAGACGAGCTGCGCATTCGTTAAATTGTCTAACCATTATACTTGTAAACCTATGATCCAAGAGGCTTGCTAAATTTATTCCCAATCGTCCCGAGTCGAAAACTCCGTTAGTTAAATTTTCCCATTGCATTGTTCCCTCTTAGTGAATTAAAAACCAACAAATTCCCTTTTTTTCATTTATTTTAATAGTTTGCGAATTTAATTGAGATTAAGTCTAATTAACTTAATTCCCTGTGGATCGACCCCGTTGCCGCTACTCTACTAATAGTTTAGTGAATCCGGGCAAATATAAATTCATTTTGGCGGGTCTCGACAACCCGATGATTGGCGATAGTTCAATAATATCGTTACCAAAATTGGCGTCGTTGCCGGGGAGTTAAGTGTAATTCGGCCTAATTTAAATTTGATTTGTAGACTTTTAGTTTTTACTTTAAAAATTTTGTTTATTCTTTTATTATTTGCAATTTTTGATCTGTTTGTTTAAGTGTGCTAGAAGTGCTTAATTTTTATTGAGGAAATGGAGATCGCCGATGAGGCTGGAGTTCCAAAAACACTCAAACAGTGGACATCGGTTGCTATGGGCCACCAACCCTCTTGTATTTCCTACCCGGAAATCTCAGGTGAGTTTGTACTTAAGTCAGGCTTTATTGATCATTTGCCTTCCTTTTGTGGTAAAACAGATGAAGATCCCTTTAAACACCTCAAAGAGTTGCAAATGACAAGTTCCGCGATGAAGCCAGGCGACATAACTGAAGATCAGCTCTACCTGAGAGCTTTTCCATTCACCTTGAAAGGTGAAGCTCGAGATTGGCTACATTACTTGCCATCGGGAACCATTTTCACTTGGGAGAAGTTACAGAGTCTATTCTTGGAAAGGTATTTCCCAGCTTCAAAAGCCAGAGCCGTGAAAAAAGATATCCACCATTTCAAGCAAGGAAAGGACGAGGCATTTCACGAATGTCTGAAGAGGTTCATTAAACTCTGTGAAAAATGCCCGAACCATCTGATAGCAGAAGCCGCGCTTATCGAATTCTTTTATGAAGGTTTGCTGCCGCATGACTGCCAGATGCTTGATGCATCGAGTGGAGGAGCCCTTTGGGAGAAAACACTTGCAGAAGCCCGACAGTTGATCTCCAACATGGCTGAGAACCGTCGCCAGTACGGAGGAAGAAACGAGCACGCTAAAATGTCTACCGACATAGAAGAGCTCAAAGAACAAGTGTCTCAGGTATTTGGTCTAATTCATACGATGCAAGAAAAATCATCTCAGGCTGTTTCTTCTATTTCAGGTCAAGCCCTTGAAGGCATGTTCAAGTCACTTATGGAATCTAGCAATGAGACCAATTCGCAGATGCGGTCTCTAAGAGATGGGTTAACTGAGGTGAAGGAAAGAATGAGCAAGATAGAATTCAAAGCGGAAAGCGTTAGCGCGATAAATCTCAGAAGTGGTAAAGAAGTGCCATCTCAAACCACTCCCGAGACTTCTAACAAAGATTCAGAGATATCTCCAGACAAGTTTTCTCAAACACCCTCTGAAACAATTGTAGCTTCTCCTTATATTTCTATGAAGTCTTACACTCCCGTTGCTCCTTTTCCGAGTAGGTTGGCGAGGCCACCTAAGGAGGTCGAAGACGCGGACGTTCTTGAGACGTTTAGAAAGGTTGGGATCAATATGCCGCTGCTTGATGCAATTCAGCAAATGCCAAGGTACGCTAAATTTCTTAAGGAGATGTGCACCATGAAGAGGAAGACCAAAAGTGCTGAGAGAGTCGTGGTAAGCAAGAATGTTTTTGCCCTGATAACCCAAGGTATTCCAAGCAAATGCCAGGACCCAGGTATGTTCCTCTTGCCATGTACTATAGGGGATAGGGAAATGGAGCACGCCATGCTAGACTTAGGAGCCTCAATTAATGTTATGCCATACTCAGTCTACAAAAGCGTCGATTTAGAAGGTATGCAGGAAACTAGTTTAATTATTCAGTTGGCTAATAGGTCTTCTATTCATCCTCTAGGGGTGATTGAGGATGTGTTGGTTAAAGTTAAGGATTTGATCTTCCCTGCTGATTTTTATGTGATAAATATGGAAGAAAACACATCCACTACTTCAGTTTTACTAGGTAGACCATTCATGCAAACCGCTAAGACAAAAATTAATGTGCATGATGGTACCTTATCTGTTGAGTATGAAGGGGATGTGTTCGAATTTAATGTATTTGATGCCATGAAACAACATGCTGATGTGCATTCTGTCTGTAAAATCGATCTTATAGATACTTTAGAATAAGAAGAATGCATGACTGTTGTTGATGGGGATGACCGACTCGTTTTTACTGAAATTGTTGGCGAGGTTGAAAGTAGTGTTCCCATATCGTCTGACTCATCTGAACAAACTACTTTTGGTTTAGAGACATGTGAAAAGCCAACTAAAATATTACCATCTCTTTTGCAGGCTCCCAAGTTGGAACTAAAGGAGTTGTCGGGTCATCTCAAGTACGTATACTTGGGTGAGGTGGAGACACTCCCGGTAATTATCTCCAAGGAGCTTACATCGGAGCAAGAAGGCGAGTTTGTTGAGGTCTTGAAAAAGAACAAAAGAGCCATAGGATGGACGTTGGCAGACTTGCACGGGTTGAGTCCAGTGCTGTGCATGCATGTTACGTCTCCAAGAGTGACCATTTTAGGACTTATTTATCTTAGAAAGATGTACACTCTTAGGTGTTTTTGATAGGATTTAGCTTGAACTTATGCTTATATGTGAGAATTAGAAGAAGGAAGCTAAATTAGGACTTGTATGCAAAAGGGAAAGAAAAGAAAGGAAAAACGAAGTTAAAAGAATGAAAACTGTGCATTGCGGAAGCATTGCGGAAACATTGCTAAAACCGCAATGTTTCAAGTGAAATCCGTAATTTGGCTAACCTTTTTCTGTTGTGATCCGATATTTCAGGGATTTGTTCTTTCTCCTCCAACCACGTAGAAGTACGACGTTGAGAATGGATGGTTCTCCTTGGCCCAATCGCACCTGCAGAATACTATAAAAGGAGGTCAAAGTGGAGGGTTGAAACATCATCCGAAAGGCGTAGACTTCTCAGTTCAACGCAGCGGTTCAGCTATTGGAGTCGACAATCTGATAGGAAGGGGATTCATCCAAGCAAGGCTCGCCTTTCTCTCTATTCAGCCGAGGCGTTCGCAATCGAGAAGACCACACACAGCTTACTGCTTTCTGTTTTCGTTTCCTGTTTTTAGTACCGATTGTTGTTATTTCTCTTCCAGTAGCTACTTTAATTCATTTCGTTGTTCTCTGTCTTTACTTTGGTAACTCTAAGTCTTCATTTGTTTCGTTCAAAGGATTGATTAATCAACGCACAATTCATCATTTCACAATCTCTTTATTCTTCTCTGCCGACTGTTTTTTCTTTCCAGTTTTGTCTTTAATCTTCTTCTAAGCATGTCTACTTCATCCACTCTTTCTATTCTGTCTGCATCCATGAGTAACTAAGTCACATAGGGGCATGCTAATGACAAGGCTATAGGCTAAAACACGTGAATCAAGCATGTAGGATAGCTCTCGAATGCATTGATTGTATGTAAGCTTCATCCCACGGGCAATTTCGATTGGCCATCCATTTTGTCCAAAGAACTCCTAACCTCTGGAAGGAGTAAGAGTTCAGAGTCATACACTCATGCTAGCCTCTCAAGGTAGCCAGAAAACAACCTAGGAATAGGCGTTTTCCTAGTACAAATCACAACTTACTGTTTTAACAAGATGCTTAAGACCTTACTTGGACATGAGTAAACTAAAGAATCTAATGCATGAAATAGGAAGATACATGAGAATGAGTTAGTTTGATGCATAGTGAGTTGATCTAATGCTTGAGAATCGTGTGAAAAAGCCAATAGAGGAGTCATTAGTATCCCTTGTTTCCACATTTTACACACTTTCGCTGTTAGTAACATTGCGGTATAATTGCTGTTCTCGCAATTCTTTTGGTTAAAAATTCTGTTTTAGTTATTTTCCTCTTCGTTTATTAATCTCTTCTCTTTACGTTTGAGTTTATCATTGACTTGCACTTGTTTATGTTGCTACCCTTTACTTATTCCTTAGTAATTAGGCAATTTAAAACCAAATCTACCCCATCAAGTCCACCCATTCTTGCTTAACAATACACTTTGCGAGTAACTAAGAATAAATCTCTGTGGGAAAACGAATGAAAAAATACTTACTACTTGCTACAAGATCATGTATGCTTGCATGTTCTGAGTGCTCTCTTATTGCATATTTCTTTTAAACATTGAGCACGCAACAAGTTTTTGGCGCCGCTGCCGGGGATTTAGTTTAGTGAAAACGAAGTTTGTTAAGTTAGAAACACAACGTTTAGCATCTATTGGAGCTGATCTAATTTCATTTCTTTGCAGGTACCATTGGGTTAGTTTATGAATGAGCCTTCAAGTAGCGATCTAGAGTTCAATCCTGAGCCTGAGAGATTACTTAGGGCCAGAAATAGAGCTAAGAAACGTCTCTTTAACCAACCCTCTCTCCCTCAAATAATTGCTGAAACCGCAGAGTCTCCGCAATTCTATCAAGAAGAAATGGACAGACCAGTCCCAAATCCGGTACCTACCACTCGCAATCCCATCGAAATAGCGAATGATAAGGATAGTGCCATTCTCTCCTACCTAGTACCTATGCCTGGGGAGCTAAACCCAAGCATAATCCGCCCTGAAATTACTGCCAACTCATTCGAGTTAAAGCCAGTAATTTTCCAAATGTTGTCCACTGTGGGACAATTCTTTGGAGTGGAAAATGAGGACCCCCACAACCATGTTAGAAACTTCCTAGGAGTTAATGATACCTTTATCATCCCTGGAGTTTCCCAAGAAGCCTTGAGGCTCTATCTTTTCCCTTACTCTTTAAGGGACAAAGCCAAAACATGGTTAAACTCATTACCTTCTGGATCAGTTCTCAATTGGACAGATGTTGCGTGCTCAATGTGTTGAAATAATTAGGCAATAAAAGAGATAGAGCACTCAGAACATGCAAGCATACATGATCTTATAGCAAGTAGTAAGTATATTTCATTCGTTTTCCCACAGAGATTTATTTTTAGCTATTCGCGAAGTGTTTTGTTAAGAAAGAAGGGGTGGATTTGATGGGGTAAAATTGGTTTTTAATTATCTAATTTTTGCTGAATGTGTAAAGGGTAGCAACATAAACGAGAACAAGTGAAAGCTAAACTCAAATGAAAAGAGACGAGATTAATAAATGAAGGTAAAGACAGCTAAATAGAATGGAAACTTAGACGGAATTGCGGGGACCGCAATTCTACCGCAATTATAATGACAGCGAAAGTGTGTAAATGGGTGAATTAAGGGCTACTAATGACTATCCTATAGGCATTTTTATACGATTCTCAAGCACTGGATCTACTCTCTATGCATCAAACTATCTCAAACTCATGTATCGTCCGATTCCATGCATTAGATTCTTTAGTTTACTCAACTCAAAGTAAGGTCTTAAGCATCTTGTTAAGGCAGAAAGATATTGTTTGTACTAGGGAAACGCCTATTCCTAGGCCGTTTCCTGGTTACCTTGAAAGGCTAGCATGATAATATGACTCTGAACTCTTACTCCTTCCAGAGGTTAGGAGTTCGTTGGACAAAATGGATGGCCAATCGAAATTGCCCGTGGGATGAAGCTTACATACAATCAATGTTCGAGAGCTATCCTACATGCTTGGTTCACGTTTTTTAGCCTATAGTTCTGTCATTAGCATGCCCCTAAGTGACTTAGCTACTCATGGTTATACAGAGAACAGAAATATAAGATAAAACAGACATGCTTAGAAAGGAAATGTACTCAAAACAGTGAGACAAAACCGTAGCAGCAGAAGATGGAAACTGTGAAATGAAGTCTTGCAATTTGATTACTTTGAATGTTGAACGGACAAAAGGAAACTTAAAGGAAATAATTCAAAGACAGACAGCGACGAAATGCTGTAGATAGAACACTAAACTAGAAACAACAACTGATCAAAGCTAGAAATTAGAAAAGAAAAACAGAAAGCAGGAAATGACGCGTGAAAGCTTCGTCGCAATCGCCTCGAATGAAGGATCAAAAAGAGCAGCCTTGCTTGGATGAATCCAATCGGGAGAGAAGAAGAATCTCCTCTCCTTCCTATCAGATTATCGACTCCAACAGCTGAGCTTCGCAAACCAACAAACGGCAAAGGAAAAACAGGAGAACAGATGGACTGCGAGAAGACTCTACGCTTTCGGATGATGATCAAACCCTCTACTTTGACCCCCTTTTATAGTAATTTGCAGGTGCGTTTGGGCCAAGGAGAACCATCCATCCTCAACGTCGTACTTCAAAATGGATGGAGGAGAAAGAACGAATCCCTGAAATAACGGAAAATAACAGAAAAAGATCAGTCAACTTACGGATTTCACTTGAAACATTGCGGTTTCAGCAATGTTTCCGCAATGCTGCCGCAATGCTCATTTTTCCTTCTTTTAACTTCGGTTTTTAATCCTTTTCTTTCCTTTTGCACACAAGTCCTAATTTAGCTACCTTCTTCTAAATCTCATATATAAGCATAGGTTTAAGCTAAATCCTATCAAAAACACCTAAGAGTGTACATCTTTCTAAGCTAAATAAGTCCTAAAAAGGTCACTTTTGGAGACGTAACACACCCCCAAACTTAAGGTTTTGCTCGTCCTCGAGCAATCTAAGGACTTGCCTAGGCTGCTGTTTCATCTTCTTTAACCACTTATTGACTCCCCTACATTCCTATCTATAGCAGTGCTGTCCTGTGACACACTTCCAAGTTTACAACTAACCTTTCATATTGCTTCTTCTGACTTCGCACGCCTAATACTCCTGCTGTTTCATTAACTCCCTACAACTGATCTACTTGCTTTTATCATATCGTGCATCTATCCCTAAGGTTTCGAATTCTACCTAGCTTTACCCCAGACTCAGTACATGCTTCTAGCTTTTACTTTTGAATTACCTAGGATTCCTTAGAGTCATGCCAGTCTTAGTATTAACAGTGACAGTATTACTTTTAGAGAACAACCTAAACCCTGGCATCACTACATTGGACATACATTCATCTCCCTAAACAACCCTACAAGTTACAACTTTGTGCTCAGCTAATTGAGGACCAGAGTTCTTTTTATTTAGGACATCTAAGCCACAAAGTTGCAACTCCTAGGTGTACATTCTTCTTCCCTATTTTTTTCCTTTTTCTTTCTTACTTTGGTGGAGCCTCTCCTTTGGTTGCCTTTTGATGCAATGCCACTTGTGGGTTACACACTTGGCACTGATTACTCAGCAACCTAAGAGAGACACCCCTCTTTATTCTATTTTTCATTTTTTTTTTCAGCTCATCATTTTTTATAAAGGAGAAGAAGAATGCTTATGCTTTAAGGGAGAGAGGAATGTTCCTAGGCCTAGGGTGGCCTCCCCCAAACTTAAACTACTCATTGTCCCCAATGAGTGTCTGAGGTGGCACACCCCCAAACTTGTCCTAGAAGCATCTAGTCTAAGGTAAAACAAAGAGAATCTAAAAGCCCTAGGCATAGACAGAACATTCTAAAAGTAAATATCACAGCAGCAGAAATTCGTAAAGACAGGCAGGTAAGGACTTAAAGCTATGCATGCTGAGCACTTTTAAGAGGCTAATTTAAACTATCAAAGGTGTCTTATGACACTCATCCAACATTCTTTGAGATAAGCTATATAAGGTAGTCAAGATAGCAGCAAAAGACAGAATTTAAACAGAACCAGCCTAGCTAAACAGTCAGTCAAAAACATGCATTTACTAATAAAAATTGCGGATTCTGCAATTATTTCGCAATAGATACAGGGCAGATATATCAGTGATCAGGGCCCCTATGCATGCTTTTTCCAGTCATTCAAGCTATACAAAAATGAAACTAAACTAATCTACCTATTCAGCTACCATCAGACTACACTAAACAAATTTAAACAGCAAAAATAAAGAATTAAAGACAGACCAAATATTAACTCAAAACAGCAGAATTCACATGGTTCGACGAAAAGCAGTTTGATTATTATTTTTTTTCTTTTAAGGAACAGAAATACTCCCTTGTCAATCTGCCTCATATGGATATTCTTCAATGTTTCGAGGCATCACTTTTGCTCCTTTAAGATACTTAAGTCTTGATTTACGGGGTCGGACATTCTGCCACACCTTGAATTTGTTGATTCTTTCAAAGAGACTGCATGTTATAACATCCCAAGGTTTGTACTTTCTGTGCGTTGGTTTTGTTTCTACAATATTTGCTACAACATAGCTTTGATGCGATGAGACTTCTTTTTCTGGCACAACTCTTTCTAACTCCTTCAGCTGGAGCATTTGTGGTGGTGGTGGCTCAACTCTTTCATTGGTGGAGAAGCTTGCTACAACCTCAAACATTTCAAATTCTTGTTCCTCAAGCAGCGCATTAGTCTCTTTGGCCTCATCCAGCACAATTTCATTTTTCTCAACTTTCACCAACTCCACCATTTCATATGGAGATTCCATTGGATCACTCTTCTCAGATTCGAAGGTAACAAAAGATTCATCATCATAAAAATCGAACATCTGAGGGCATGGTGGTAGTGATTTTGCTATAGCAAGTAGCTCTTGTAAGTCATTTGTGAGCTGAGCTAATTGCACATCCATTCTCCTCATGGATGCATCATTCCTTTCCATGAATTCTATCCATTGTGCCTCCAAAGTGGGTGATAATTCTTCACTTGGAGTTGGGGCATAATGTTGATAGTTTTCATGTTGGGGGAACTCTTCATAATGAGCAATTTGCACATGCTCTTCCCAAGGATTATTTGAGAGTTGCCACTGATCATGTTCACACATGTACGAATAATGGTTGTCATAGCTTTGTTGATATTGCCTCTCTTGATAATTCAATGTTGGGCAATTCTCCAAGTTATGATTATCCCCACAATAAGCACATGGCTGGTAAAATCCTTCAAACTGTTGTGGGCAAACTCGTCCTCCAATTAAGTTCTGCAGCGTATTCATTTACTTTGTCGTACCCATACGTTTTCCACCTGCAAAGTTTCTCTCTGTTGCGAGTTGAGGTTTGGAAACTCTTTCATAAACTAGCTTGATAGTACCTGTAAAGGAAATGAAAGAAGATTAGCTCCAATAGATATTAAGAGTTGGTTTTCTAACTTAACAAACTTCGTTTTCACTAAACTAAATCCCCGGCAGCGGCGCCAAAAACTTGTTGCGTGCTCAATGTGTTGAAATAATTAGGCAATAAAAGAGATAGAGCACTCAGAACATGCAAGCATACATGATCTTATAGCAAGTAGTAAGTATATTTCATTCGTTTTCCCACAGAGATTTATTTTTAGCTATTCGCGAAGTGTTTTGTTAAGAAAGAAGGGGTGGATTTGATGGGGTAAAATTGGTTTTTAATTATCTAATTTTTGCTGAATGTGTAAAGGGTAGCAACATAAACGAGAACAAGTGAAAGCTAAACTCAAATGAAAAGAGACGAGATTAATAAATGAAGGTAAAGACAGCTAAATAGAATGGAAACTTAGACGGAATTGCGGGGACCGCAATTCTACCGCAATTATAATGACAGCGAAAGTGTGTAAATGGGTGAATTAAGGGCTACTAATGACTATCCTATAGGCATTTTTATACGATTCTCAAGCACTGGATCTACTCTCTATGCATCAAACTATCTCAAACTCATGTATCGTCCGATTCCATGCATTAGATTCTTTAGTTTACTCAACTCAAAGTAAGGTCTTAAGCATCTTGTTAAGGCAGAAAGATATTGTTTGTACTAGGGAAACGCCTATTCCTAGGCCGTTTCCTGGTTACCTTGAAAGGCTAGCATGATAATATGACTCTGAACTCTTACTCCTTCCAGAGGTTAGGAGTGCGTTGGACAAAATGGATGGCCAATCGAAATTGCCCGTGGGATGAAGCTTACATACAATCAATCGCCTCGAATGAAGGATCAAAAAGAGCAGCCTTGCTTGGATGAATCCAATCGGGAGAGAAGAAGAATCTCCTCTCCTTCCTATCAGATTATCGACTCCAACAGCTGAGCTTCGCAAACCAACAAACGGCAAAGGAAAAACAGGAGAACAGATGGACTGCGAGAAGACTCTACGCTTTCGGATGATGATCAAACCCTCTACTTTGACTCCCTTTTATAGTAATTTGCAGGTGCGTTTGGGCCAAGGAGAACCATCCATCCTCAACGTCGTACTTCAAAATGGATGGAGGAGAAAGAACGAATCCCTGAAATAACGGAAAATAACAGAAAAAGATCAGTCAACTTACGGATTTCACTTGAAACATTGCGGTTTCAGCAATGTTTCCGCAATGCTGCCGCAATGCTCATTTTTCCTTCTTTTAACTTCGGTTTTTAATCCTTTTCTTTCCTTTTGCACACAAGTCCTAATTTAGCTACCTTCTTCTAAATCTCATATATAAGCATAGGTTTAAGCTAAATCCTATCAAAAACACCTAAGAGTGTACATCTTTCTAAGCTAAATAAGTCCTAAAAAGGTCACTTTTGGAGACGTAACAACAGACCTGGCGGAGAAATTCCTAGTTAAATACTTTCCACCTGATAGGAATTCTACCTTTCGTGATGACATAATCAAGTTCAAACAAGCTGAAAATGAGTCTCTTCACGAAGCTTGGACAAGGTTCAAGGACCTTCTGCTTAAATGTCCACACCATGGCATTCCATGGTGTATCCAAATAGAGGTCTTCTTCAAAGGATGCAACCCCAGCACCAGGCAAGTGCTAAATTCATCTGCTGGTGGTTCCATGCTGTCCAAAAGTTATAACGAAGCCTATGAGATCTTGGAGAAGATCTCAGCATCTCACTGTAGGTGGTCAGATGATCCAATAGAGCCAAGTAGAGCTCAAAATAAGGACGCACTCAATGCCATGAGTAGCCAAATAAGCGCCCTGACCAACCTAGTTAAACAAATGGCTTAAGCCAATCTTCAAACTAGTGTCAACACCGCCACCGCCATGTCAATGGGCACACAACCAAGTCAAGGTGAGACACTTATCTGTAGATTCTGTGGGGAAGGGCACCTGCATGAATACTGCCCTGGGAATCCAGCCTCAGTCTGCTATGTTGGAAGCCAACAGTAGCCTAGGAACAACCCTTACTCTAACACTTACAATCCTGGTTGGAGGAACCACCCAAACCTTTCATGGGGTAGCCAACAGAATACTAACCAAGCTCCTAACCAGCCAAGACCGAGAGGAACACCTGGTTTCACTCCCCAAAATAACCAATCCATGTATCAAAAGCCATACAACCAACCAATAGGGTCTTCTGTAGAAAACTTACTTAAGGAGTACATTGCCAAGAATGATGCTACTCTACAAAGTCAGCAAGCTACCCTTAGGAGCCTAGAGAACCAAATAGGGCAACTAGCCAATGAACTCAAGAGTAGGCCCCAAGGTAGACTGCTTGCTGACACTGAGGTACCTAGAAGGGATGGTAAAGAACAAGTTCAAGCAATTGAACTTAGAAGTGGTAGACCATTGGTGAGCAACACTAGAGAAACACCAAAGAGAGTAGAGAATGAAGAGTCTAGTGCTCCACTGGATTCTCTGCCAAACCAAGGTCAACCACCAACAAGCACATCAAGGGCAAGGCTGGAGCCAATCATAGAAAAGATAGAAGAAATTCCAAGGCCTCCACCTATCTTGAGGCGACCTGAAGTGCCTGCATATGTGCCACCACCTCCATTTTCTCGAAGGCTAAAGAAAAAACAAGAACAGGAAGTGCACTTTAACAAATTTTTAGAAATTCTTAAACAAGTGCATGTGAATATTCCTTTTGTAGAAGTTCTACAGTCTATGCCTTCTTATGTTAAATTTCTAAAGGATATAATCACTAACAAGAAGATCATTGGTGAATTTGAAACAGTGAACCTCACTGAGGAGTGCAGTGCTATACTCCAGAACAAGCTACCAAAGAAGGAGAAGGATCCTGGTTCCTTCACCCTACCAGTGGAGTTAGGAGGCAAGCACGTGGGCAGAGCTCTTTGTGACCTGGGAGCCAGCATAAATCTCATGCCTCTATCACTATTCCCCAAGTTGGGAATAGGAGAAGCACGTCCTACCACTGTCACCTTACAGCTTGCAGTCAGATCCATAGCCTACCCTGAAGGTAAGATTGAGGATATTCTTGTAAAGGTTGACAAGTTTATTTTCCTTGCAGATTTCATCATCCTGGATTATGAAGCAGACAAGGAGGTCCCCATCCTATTAGGCAGACCATTTCTAGCCACAGGTAGGGCCTTGATTGATGTCCAGAAAGGTGAGCTCACCATGAGGGTTCATGATGAGGAGGTTAAGTTTAGTGTTTTTAAAGCCCTAAGGTACCCTTCTGACTCTGAATCTTGTGCGAGCATGGACATAGTAGATTCACTGATGGAAGAACCGCTTGAGCATGAATTGTCAACTAAGCATGCCAATGATTATGTGCAATTAGATTTAACTGACTTAAACATAGCTGAAATAATGGACATACCTGTAAATAATCCTCAGCATGTTTGTATGACTACTGATTTGACTGAAAGATCCATGAATCCGTTAAAACCATCCATTGAGCATCCACCTATCTTAGAATTAAAACCACTGCCTGAACATCTTAAGTATGCATATTTAGGAAGTAATGATACTCTGCCTGTTATTATTTCATCTAAATTGAGTGCTAAGCATGAAATTGAGCTGATCTTATTACTCAAGCAACATAGAAAGGCTATTGCATGGACAATTGCTGACATTAGAGGCATTAGCCCTTCTTACTGCATGCATAAGATAATATTGGAAGAAGAGCATACACCCCGAGTAGATCACCAACGTAGGTTGAACCCCTCTATCAAAGAGGTAGTTAAGAAAGAAATCATAAAGTGGTTAGACGCAGGTGTAATCTTCCCTATAGCTAGTGGTCAGTGGGTGAGTCCAATACAATGTGTACCTAAGAAGGGGGGGATGACTGTAGTAGTGAATGAGAGCAATGAACTGATTCCAACTAGAACTATTACAGGATGGAGAGTTTGCATGGACTATAGGAAATTAAATAAGGAAACAAAAAAAGACCACTTCCCTCTACCATTCATAGATCAGATGTTAGATAGGATAGCTGGTAGAGCTTACTACTGCTTCTTAAATGGTTATTCTGGATATAACCAAATCACCATAGACCCTGTGGACCAGGAGAAGACAACCTTCACATGTCCCTTTGGAACATTTGCTTTTCGCAGAATGCCGTTTGGCTTGTGCAATGCACCAGCAACGTTCCAAAGGTGCATGTTGGCAATCTTCTCTGACTTAGATGAATCCATGATAGAGATATTTATGGATGACTTCTCAGTCTTTGGTGATTCATTCACAAACTGTTTAGAGAACTTAGGACAAGTCCTGGCTAGGTGTGAGGAGACCAACTTAGTACTTAATTGGGAGAAATGCCACTTCATGGTGGAAGAAGGGATAGTCCTAGGTCATAGAGTGTCTAGAGCAGGAGTAGAGGTCGATAGGGCCAAGATTGAAATAATAGAGAAGTTAGTGGAACCTCAGAATGTGAAAGCCATTAGAAGTTTCTTAGGACACGCAGGTTTCTATAGAAGGTTCATTAAGAACTTTTCTAAGATCTTCAAACCTTTGTGTGAGCTTCTAGAGCTGAATAAGCCATTCATCTTCTCTAGAGAATGTTTCCTAGCCTGGACAACCCTTAAGGAAGCATTAGTCAAAGCACCTATTATAGTGGGACCAAATTGGGACCTTCCATTTGAGATGTTATGTGATGCAAGTGACTATGCAGTAGGGGTTATGCTAGGACAAAAGATTGACAAGCTAACACACCCTGTATACTATGCTAGTAAGACACTTAATAAAGCACAATGTAATTACACAACCACTGAGAAGGAAATGCTAGCTGTAGTGTTTGCCTGCGAGAAGTTTAGGAATTACATTGTAGGCACTAGAACAATCGTGTATACAGATCACTCTGCACTAAAATACCTTATGAGGAAGGCTGATGCGAAGCCTAGGTTGATTAGGTGGGTATTGTTGCTGCAAGAGTTTGATCTGGACATTAGAGATAAGAAAGGGTGCGAAAATGTGTTTGCGGATCATCTTTCGAGATTGCAGCATAATTGCGGAAAAATTGCGGAAACCGCAATTTCTGATGCCTTTATCGATGAGCATGTCTTTGTATTAGCACATCGTGATAACGATGAGGAACCTTGGTTTGCTGATATTGCTAACTTCCTTGCATCGCAGGTACTACCAACTTTCAAGGGAGGCTAAGAGAAGAAGAGGTTCCTGCATGAGGCTAGGAAATTTATATGGGACGATCCTACACTCTACAAGACATGTGCAGATGGTTTGCTGAGGAAGTGTGTGTCAGCTGCTGAGGCGAAGTCTGTGCTGCAGCACTGCCATACAGCCCCCTATGGTGGACACTTTGGTGGCCAAAGGACAGCTGCAAAGGTGTTCCAGAGTGGCTACTTTTGGCCCACGATCTTCAAAGATGCCCACGAATACGCACCCAGCTGTGATGAATGCCAGAGAACAGGTAACCTCAGTCGAAAGGATGAGATGCCTCTCACTTACATCTTAGAGTTGGAGCTCTTTGATGTGTGGGGCATTGACTTCATGGGACCATTTCCCCCATCATCAGGTAACCTTTACATACTTGTAGCTGTAGACTATGTGTCTAAATGGGTAGAGGCCATAGCATGTCCAAACAATGATGCCAAAACAGTCATTAAGTTCCTCAATAGGCATATCTTTACTAGGTTTGGTACACCTCGTGCTATAATTAGTGATGAAGGAACTCACTTCATTAACAAAGCTATGGAAAAAGTGTTGGCTAAATATAATGTTAAACATAGAGTAGCCACCCCTTATCACCCACATTCGAATGGCCAAGCTGAAATATCAAATAGGGAGATTAAAAACATACTCGAAAAAGTGGTCAAACCCAATAGAAAAGATTGGTCGTTTAAACTCGAGGATGCACTTTGGGCATATAGGACTGCATATAAGACACCCCTAGGTATGTCTCCTTATAGACTTGTGTATGGCAAAGCATGTCACTTACCATTCGAATTGGAAATTAAAGCATTTTGGGCCTTGAAAGAACTGAATTATTGCGTGACCGATGCGGGAACATTGCGGTCTCTGCAATTACATGAGCTTGATGAGCTGAGACATATGTCTTATGAAAATGCTAAAATGTATAAGGAAAAGACTAAGATTTGGCATGATAGTAGACTTAGGATTAAGGACTTTAAGAAAGGCCAACTTGTCTTGTTATTTAACTCAAGGTTGAGATTATTTTCAGGCAAACTTAAGTCCAGATGGTCAGGTCCTTTTGTAATAACTAACGAGTTTGTTCATGGTGCAATCGAGATTAGGAACCTGCAGCAAGGGCAACCGTTCATGGTTAATGGTGCACGATTGAAGCATTATTATGAGGAAGGAGATGTGAAGACTCTCTCGGCCTTCCTCTTGGCTGAAACTTGAAAATAGAACCGAGAGAGGACGAGTGATCACTGTGCTCGTCCATGCGAGGCTATGCCTTAGTTTATTTTCTGCTATTTTTCCGGTTATTATTTGTGTATGTTTGTGTGTAATTTTTATTACGAATTTAATGTTGATTTTATTTCTTTTCATAGGGGATCAAAAGAGGGTATCAAGGAGATGAATCCAGAATTAAAAAATCAGGGAAGATATGGCGCCAAATCAAAGATTACGTTGAAGAAATATTGGCATTTGAAACGAAGAAATCTCCAACGACCATTTAATTGCAAAGGATTTGCTGAATCCGCAACAGAAATAGCCGTTGGGATTTCCATCATTACAAATAGCCGTTAGAATCGCCGTGGCAAGTACGCTTCCCTCTTTCACTGAACTTCAAGAAATCTCTCTCCCTCTTCCTCTGCAATTCCTCTTTCCAGATTCCTACGATTCCACCATGCTGCTAACAAGGGCTGAGAGATCTGCTTCCAAAAAGAAAGCCGCCGACGCTGAGATAGCTGCGAGAGAGGCACTCCTTGCCTTGGCAGATGCCGAAGCCGCGCGCACTGAATGACTTCCCAAGCTCCCTGTCCGCAGGAAGAAGTGGAAGGTGGTGACGGAGATCCCTGCTGGGCCATCTGAACCAGCAGGAACGCCCAAGAAGAGGAAGTGGAGTATGGCCGTTGACAATGCAGCGATCAAGAAAAAGGCTCCCTCTGTGGAGAGTCAAGAAAGTGGCCGTCCATCCTACGAGACGGCCAAACAAAGCCATTCGCCATCTCCACCAGCGCGAAGCCCTGAACCTTCTCTATCTCCACAGAGCTCTGAACAAACCCCACCGCCGTAGAGCCCTGAGGCATCACCAGTATCCCAGACGCCTGAGCCTGAAATTCCAAGCAAAGAACATCAAGAATCGGCGCAGGGCGATGATGCAGCTGAGGAAGAGGAAGTTTTCTCTCCTTTGAGGGAAGTCTGCCCCGATAGCCCAGCAAGGGGGGAAGATTCAATGGATGAGACGTTGGGGGATTGCCTCCAACAGATCACCACCAGAGCACGATTGAGAAAGAGAGCCACCAAGGTCATCAAGGCCAAACGGCCAAAGGCTTCGAAGAAGTCCAAGAAAAGGAAGGCCAGAGGTGAGCCATCAGCGGAGAAGGTTAGTAGTGAGCCCTCTCTCAAGAAGCTAAAGATTGAGGCTGCTGAATCAGCCAAAGCGAAAGATAAGGGGAAGGCCAAGCTGTACCCCGAAGATGAGCCTCAAACTGTGAGGTATGTGTCTTCTGATGCTGAGTCAAGAGGCACTGAATTGAGGAAACGGGACCTGCTCCATGAGAAGGGGTTCCTTGACGCGTTGGCAGACCTGCCGCAATTCTTGCGCGCAGGGATCACCAATCACGGTTGGGAAGAGCTGTGCAGACCGCCCATCCCTGCCTACTCCAGCATGGTGTACGACTTCTACGCCAACCTAATGAACCCTGAGGATGGCCTGTCTGTGGTCAGAGGGATCGAGGTGGATTTCTCAGCTAAGGCAATCAATGAAGCCTATGGCCTCAAGGGGCAGAAGCACACTGATTATGCAAGGATCATTGATGCGCCAACAGAGGCTGTCCTGGAGGAAGCGCTGAGGATCATCGGCCAACCTGAAGCAGCATGGACGATTTCGCGCAATGGGAAGCACACTTTGATGAGTGCAACCCTGACGGCAAAGGCAGCTGTATGGTTTTCTTTCGTGCGCAGAAGGCTGTCCCCAGTGACCCACGAGACCACCATCAACCAAGGAAGATCACTGCTGGTTTATGCGATCATGAGGGGCCTCACAATCAATGTTGGTGAGGTCATTGCAGCCTCAATCGCAGACTGTGCCAAAAAAGGTAAGGGTCCACTTTTCTTCCCCAACACAATCACTAAGCTTTGCTTACGTGCAAGTGTACCAATCGAGCGGATGGAAAGGCAGCTGGCCTACACGTGGCACCTGGAGCTGCCTACAGGCCTGAGGATGCGCAGGAAGGGGAACATGGAGTTTGAGTTAGACGGCCTGGCTGCTGCTCAGTCTCTATCGATGGCCTGCCTGATGGACCTGCAGAAGAAGATGGCTAAATGGGCTGAGTATGCTCAAGCGAGGGACAAGGATGTTGCTGACCAGTTGGGTTGCATCTTTCCTGAGTTCCCCACGGACTTGCTGACGCCATGGGCACCTCCACGTGCAAGGAGGGATGATGATGAGGACATCTGAGTGCTAGGCTGATTAGCATTCGAAGGGAGTATTTCTGTTCCCTACATCAACCGAAAGAAAAAAAAATCAAACTGCTTTTTCGTAAACTGTGTGAATTCTGCTGTTTTGAGTTAATATTTAGTCTGTCTTTAGTTCTTTATTTTTGTTGCTTAGAATAGTTTAATATAGTTAGATGGTATCTGAATAAGTAGGTTGTTTTAGTCTCCTTTTTTGTATAGCTGGAATGACTGGAAAGAGCATGCATAGGGGCCTTGATCACTGATATATCTGTCCTGATTCCATTGCAAAATTATTGCGAAATCCGCAATTTTTGTTAGTAATTGCATGTTTTTTAATAACTGATTAGCTAGGCTGATTCTGATTTAATTTTTTTCTTTTGCTGCTGTCTTGACTACCTTATATAGCCTATCTATAAGCATGCTGGATGAGTGTCTTAAGGCACCTTTGATAGTTTAAATTAGTCTCTTAAAATGCTCAGCATGCGTAGCTTTAAGTCCTTCCTTACTGTTTTTTTTTAAATTTCTGCTGTTGAAATGTTTGCTTTGAGAATGTTCTGTCTATCCCTAGGGCTTTTAGATTCTCTTTGTTTTGCCCTAGACTAGATGCTTCTAGGACAAGTTTTGGGGTTTGCCACCTCAGACACTCATTGGGGACAATGAGTAGTTTAAGTTTGGGGGAGGCCACCCTAGGCCTAGGAACATTCCTCTCTCCCTTTAAGCATAAGCATTCTTCTTCTCCTTTATAAAAATGATGAACTGAAAAAAAAAATGAAAAATAAAATAAAGAGGGGTGTCTCTCTTAAAGTTGCTGAGTAATCAGTGCCAAGTGTGTAACCCACAAGTGGCATTGCATCAAAAGGCAACCAAAGGAGAGGCTCCACCTAAGTAAGAAAGAAAAAAAAAAGAAGAAATAGGGAAGAAGAATGTATACCTAGGAGTTGCAACTTTGTGGCTTGGGTGTCCTGAATAAAAATGAACTCTGATCCTCAATTAGCTAAGCACAAAGTTGTAGCTTGTAGGGTTGTTTAGGGAGATGAATGTATGTCCAATGTAGTGATGCCAGGGTTTAGGTTGTTCTCTAAAAGTACTACTGTCACTGTTTAATACTAAGACTGACATGACTCTAAGGAATCCTAGGGAGCTCAAAAGTAAAAATTAGAAGCATGTACTGAGTCTGGGGTAAAGCTAGGTAGAATTTGAAACCTTAGGGATAGTTGCACGATATGACAGAAGCAAGTAGATCAGTCGTAGGGAGTTAATGAGACAAGAGGAGCATTAGGCATGCGAAGTCAGAAGAAGCAAAGTAAGAGGGTAGTTGTAAACTTAGAAGTGTGTCACAGGACAGCACTGCCATAGGTAGGAGTTTAGGGGTGTCAGCAAGTGGTTAGAGAGGATAAAACAGCAGCCTAAGTAAGTCCTTAGATTGCTCGAGGACGAGCAAAACCTTAAGTTTGGGGGTGTGTTACGTCTCCAAAAGTGACCATTTTAGGACTTATTTATCTTAGAAAGATGTACACTCTTAGGTGTTTTTGATAGGATTTAGCTTGAACTTATGCTTATATGTGAGAATTAGAAGAAGGAAGCTAAATTAGGACTTGTATGCAAAAGGGACAGAAAAGAAAGGAAAAACGAAGTTAAAAGAATGAAAACTGTGCATTGCGGAAGCATTACGGAAACATTGCTAAAACCGCAATGTTTCAAGTGAAATCCGTAAGTTGGCTAACCTTTTTCTGTTGTGATCCGATATTTCAGGGATTTGTTCTTTCTCCTCCAACCACGTAGAAGTACGACGTTGAGAATGGATGGTTCTCCTAGGCCCAATCGCACCTGCAGAATACTATAAAAGGAGGTCAAAGTGGAGGGTTGAAACATCATCCGAAAGGCGTAGACTTCTCAGTTCAACGCAGTTTCTTCTCCATTCTTTCTTTTCTCCGTCTGTTGGTTTGAGAGGTTCAGCTATTGGAGTCGACAATCTGATAGGAAGGAGAGAAGATTTCATCTTCTCTCCTGATTGGATTCATCCAAGCAAGGCTCGCCTTTCGCTCTATTCAGCCGAGGCGTTCGCAATCGAGAAGACCACGCACAGCTTACTGCTTTCTGTTTTCGTTTCCTGTTTTTAGTACCGATTGTTGTTATTTCTCTTCCAGTAGCTACTTTAATTCATTTCGTTGTTCTCTGTCTTTACTTTGGTAACTCTAAGTCTTCATTCGTTTCGTTCAAACGATTGATTAATCAACGCACAATTCATCATTTCACAATCTCTTTATTCTTCTCTGCCGACTGTTTTTTCTTTCCTGTTTTGTCTTTAATCTTCTTCTAAGTATGTCTACTTCATCCACTCTTTCTATTCTGTCTGCATCCATGAGTAACTAGGTCACATAGGGGCATGCTAATGACAAGGCTATAGGCTAAAACACGTGAATCAAGCATGTAGGATAGCTCTCGAATGCATTGATTGTATGTAAGCTTCATCCCACGGGCAATTTCGATTGGCCATCCATTTTGTCCAAAGAACTCCTAACCTCTGGAAGGAGTTGAAAGAGTTTCGGCATGCATAGCGGAAGCATCGTTGGATCTAAGTACTCTTATTTTGTTAATTTAAAAAGAAAAAGCATGTAATTTGAAAATCAAAGACAATAATTTAGAAGTTACCTTTGAAGTTCAAATTCTTCTTGATTCCAAACTCGATCTTCGAACGTAACGGTCACGAACCACCACGAGAGTCTTCCCGACTATTCTCCGGCCTTAGAACGACATTGTGGGATCCTTTGAGTGACTAATTTAAAAGAGAATTGAAGATGAAATTGGAGAGAAAAGTAGAGAAATTGTCTTTACAATTTCTCAAAGTTTATCAAAGTTCCAAGAAGAAGTCAATCTAATTAACCCTTTGTATATATAGAAGACTACATGCAAAAACATGCAAAATTGAGTTAACAATAGGATGCCATGTAGAATCCACTCAATTTAGTGGGATTAGTGGCTTGATGTGGGATGAACACTTAGCAAAAAAGTTTGACTCATAAAACCACCAACAAATGGTTTTTCCCACTAACTCAAGAATTGGATTTTTCCACTAACTTAAGAATTGGATTTTTCCACTCACTTTAGTCATCAAAATGACTCTTGACTTTCAAGGTTTAGTGGAGTCAACATTTGACTTTTGACTTTCAAAGTTGTAGTCAATTATCTTAAAATTGACTTTTGACTAGCTTTGATCAAATTAATTCAATTTAAAAATTAATTCAAATAATTAATTTTAAATCAAATTAAATTAATATTAAATAATTAATTAAACAATTTAATTAATTCAAATTTAATATCCAATAAATCCAACACTAATCCCGATCATTCCCGATATACATGATTATGAATCCATATTCATATTTTCGATAATTAAATCTTATTTAAATATCACCATCTCTCTCTATTGTTCAATTCGCAATTGAACGTTATGTCGTTAAATATATCACATATATTTAACGTTAATTCCCTAATTCGAATTCGAACACTTCGAATTCACTCGTCACACTGTTCTAAGGTTTAGTCCGATATGAGCTAGCAGGGGGACCTCATGCACCTACAGATCATGAGCTCCAACGATCCGAGATTAACTGATTAAACTCTTTAACCTAGTTAATCAACATTCGTTAACTACCAGGACATTCCACTATAGCCTAGTAGTTGCATTCTCCTCACTGTAGATATATTTATGTCCACTCGATATAACCATGATTAGTAAGTTGACCCTTCACAGGTTGTTCGTAATTTACGGTCGGGTCAAATATCTGTTTTACCCCCGTAATTACATCTTGCTCCTTAAGTCCCACTGATCCTCTAATGAACAATTGGTTTGTGATCCAATCACTAAACCGATTGGTATGTGATCTAATCACTATACTGAGTCCCTCTCGGGCCAATGAGAAGGTGGGGCCCCTTGTTCAAGACCTGGAGTCAGCACTTAAGGGACCAACCTATCTACTATCCCTAGAGACGGGTAGGAGTGAATTCCATCTTGCACCCTATGTCCCCAACTATCTATTCGGTCTTACCCCTGAAATGGGAGGCTTATTGAGTCGGCGCTGTTGAGCCACCCTCACCCATGCAGATCTAAGGATAATCCCGAATAAACAGGAGTTCATAGTTAGCTCAGGATTAAGGTCAAGTTACCTAGGTCATCGTTTTGAAATAGTCAGTCTTTAAAACAGTAAACAGCGTTATAAAGCAAGAGTGACTTATTTCGCGGTCTGGTCTAATGCAAACTCTTTGCATAGGACGCCCCCATTCACATGTCTCCATATGAACGATTCAGGATCACATCGTTTGTACTAAATACAAAATGGGCCGCATCCAATAGTGTCCCCGGGATAAGGTATCCAGCCTTATTCGTATACTATAGACCGTTTTGACTATTTACTCGAACTTGATCCACTTTTATGTCTCCACATAAAGTTCAAGTACTCATGTTATAGACATGGATCTTAGTTTATTGGATTTAGGGTTTTCTAAAATGAAATAAGCAATTCACATATTCAATAATAACTTTATTGAATAAACCTCAATAACACTTTATTAGTAATAAAATATGTTTATCGTTTACAAACCACGAGTTTTAGGACATAAAACCCAACAAACTCCCACTTGGACTAAAACTCAAGTGGTAATAAATATATATCCATATATATACATAATGTTGAGTTTTTAAAAATGAGAAATAAATACAATAAACTAGGGCATCACATACCCATAGTTTTCTCCCACTTGCCCTAGATTATACATCCTGTAGTCCTAGTCTCACTAGGTGACCTGTTACGTCTCCAAAAGTGACCCTTTTAGGACTTAATTAGCTTAGAAAGATGTTCACTCTTAGGTGTTTTTGATAGCATTTAGCCTAAACCTATGCTTAAATATGAGAATTAGAAGAAGGCAGCTAAATTAGGACTTATGTACAATAGGAAATAAAAGGGTTGAAAACCGAAGGAAAAGAATGAAAACACTGCATTGAGACAGCATTGCGAAAACATTGCGGACACCGCAATGTTTCAAGTGAAAACCGTAAGTTGACTGATCTTTTTCTGTTAATTTCCGTTATTTCAGGGATTCGTTCTTTCTCCTCCATCCATTCTGAAGTACGACGTTGAAGATTGATGGTTCTCCTTGGCCCACATGCACCTGCATATTACTATAAATAGGGGTCAAAGTCGAGGGTTCAAGCATCATCCGAAAGCGTAGAAGTCTTCTCGCAGTCCAACTTTTCTCCTGTTTTCCTTTGCCGTCTGCTGGTTTGCGAAGCTCAGCTGTTGGAATCGATAATCTGATAGGAAGGAGAGGAGATTCTTCTTCTCTCCCGATTGGATTCATCCAAGCAAGGCTGACCTTTCTCATCCTTCATTCCAGGCGTTTGCGACGAGACATTAAAGCTTGTTTTACTGCTTTCTACTCTTCATTTCCATTTTCCAGCTTTGTCTTGTTGTTGTTTCTTTTCTAGTAGCTAGATTAGACTATTTCGTTGTGTTCTGTCTTACTGTGATTTACTTTAAAGCTTTCATTTGTTGAGTCAAACAATCAAGTAATCAAATCTCAATTCTTCATTTCACAGTTTCTTGCCTTTACATTCTACTGCTTTCCCTTACTGTTTTGTCTTTAAATTCCTTCTAAGCATGTCTACTTCTTTTCTTACTTCTGTTCTGTTTACATCCATGAGTAGCTAAATCACTTAGGGGCATGCTAATGACAACACTTTAGGCTAAAAAACGTGAACCAAGCATGTAGGATAGCTCTCGAAGCATTGATTGTATGTAAGCTTCATCCCACGGGCAATTTCGATTGGCCATCCATTTTGTCCAAAGAACTCCTAACCTCTGGAAGGAGTAAGAGTTCAGAGTCATACTATCATGCTAGCCTTTCAAGGTAACCAGGAAACGACCTAGGAATAGGCGTTTCCCTAGTACAAACCATATTTTTCTGCCTTAACAGGATGCTTAAGACCTTACTTGGACATGAGTAAACTAAAGAATCTAATGCATGAAATCGGAAGATACATGAGAATGAGATAGTTTGATGCATAGAGAGTTGATCCAATGCTTGAGAATCGTGAGAAAAAGCCTATAGGATAGTCGTTAGTAGCCCTTAATTCATCACTTTACACACTTTCGCTGTTATTTAAATTGCGGTGGAATTGCTGTTTCCGCAATTCTGCTAAGTTACAATTCTGTCTAGCTGTTTTTGTCTTCATTTATTAATCTCGTCTCTTCTCATTTGAGTTTAGCTTTGACTTGCACTTGTTTATGTTGCTACCCTCTTCGTATTCAGTAGGAAATAGACAATTAAAAACCAATTCTACCCCATCAAATCCACCCCTTCTTTCTTAACTTTACACTTCATGAATAGCTTATAATAAATCTCTGTGGGAAAACGAATGAAATATACTTACTACTTTCTATAAGACCATGTATGCTTGCATGTTCTGAGTGCTCTCTCTACCTTATTGCTTATTTATTTTAACACATTGAGCACGCAACAAGTTTTTGGCGCCGCTGCCGGGGATTTATTTAAGTGAAAACGAAGTTTGTTAAGTTTGAAATACAAAGTTTATTGCCTATTGAAGCTGATCTGTTCATTTCTTTTGCAGGTACTATTGGGTTAGTTTATGAGTGAGCCTTCAATTAGTGATTTAGAGTTCAATCCTGAGCCTGAGAGATTACTTAGGGCCAGAAATAGAGTCAAGAAACGTCTCTTTAACCAACCCTCTATACCTCAAGTAATTGCGGGAACCGCAATTCCTCCGCCATTGTCTCAAGAAGAAATGGAAGAGATAGTTCCAAATCAGGTACCTGTCATTCGCAATCCCATCGAAATAGCGAATGACAAGAATAGTGCCATCCTCTCATATTTAGTACCTATGCCTGGGGAGCTGAACCCCAGCATAATCCGTCCTGAAATCACTGCCCACTCATTCGAGATAAAGCCAGTGATGTTCCAAATGTTGTCCACTGTGGGACAATTCTTTGGAGTGGAAAATGAGGACCCCCACAACCATCTTAGGAACTTCTTAGGAGTCAGTGATACCTTCATCATCCCTGGAGTTTCCCAAGAAGCTTTGAGGCTATACTTGTTCCCTTACTCTTTGAGGGACAAAGCCAAAACATGGTTGAACTCATTACCTTCTGGATCTGTCCGCAACTGGACAGACTTAGCAGAAAAATTCCTAGTCAAATACTTCCCACCTGATAGGAATTCTACCTTTCGTGATGACATAGTCAAATTCAAGCAAGCTGATAATGAGTCTCTTCACGAAGCTTGGACAAGGTTCAAAGATCTACTTCTTAAATGTCCACACCATGGCATCCCATGGTGTATCCAAATAGAGGTCTTTTTCAAAGGATGCAATCCCAGCACTCGACAAGTCTTAAATTCATCCGCTGGAGGTTCCATGTTGTCCAAGAGTTACAACGAGGCCTATGAGATCTTGGAGAAGATCTCAGCATCTCACTGTAGGTGGTCAGATGATCCAGTTGAGCCAACTAGAGCTCAAGACAAGGATGCTCTAAGTGCAATGAGCAGCCAAATAAATGCCCTGACCAACCTAGTTAAGCAAATGGCTCAAGCCAATCTCCAAACAAGTGTCAACACCGCCACAGCCATGTCAATGGGCACCCAACCAAGTCAAGGTGAGACACTTGTATGTGGATTCTGTGGGGAAGGGCACCTGTATGAATACTGCCCTGGGAATCCATCCTCAGTCTGCTATATTGGAAGCCAACAGCAGCCTAGGAACAACCCCTATTCCAATACTTACAACCCTGGTTGGAGGAACCACCCAAACCTGTCATGGGGTGGCCAACAAAATGCTAACCAAAATCCTAACCAACCAAGACCGAGTGGAACATCTGGTTTCACTCCTCAACATAACCAATCAATGTATCAAAAACCATACAACCAACCGGTAGGATCTTCTGTAGAAAACTTACTCAAGGAATACATAGCCAAGAATGATGCCACATTACAGAGCCAGCAAGCCACTCTTAGGAGCCTAGAGAACCAAATAGGCCAGTTAGCCAATGAACTCAAGAGTAGGCCCCAAGGTAGGCTTCCTGCTGACACTGAAGTGCCAAGGAGAGATGGTAAAGAAAAAGTTCAAGCAATTGAACTTAGAAGTGGTAGACCATTGGTGAGCAACACTAAAGACACACCAAAGAGAGTAGAGAACACTGAGTCTAGTGCTCCACTGGAGTCTCTGCCAAACCAAGGTCCACCACCAACTAGCACATCAGGAGCCAGGCTAGAGCCAATTATTGAGGAGATAGAAGAAATTCCAAGACCTCCACCTATCCTAAGGCGACCTGAAGTGCCTGCATATGTGCCACCACCTCCATATCCTCGAAGGCTTAAGAAGAAGCAGGAACAGGAAGTGCATTTTAATAAATTCTTTGAAATTCTTAAGCAAGTGCATGTCAACATTCCTTTTGTAGAAGTTTTACAGTCTATGCCTTCCTATGTAAAGTTTTTGAAAGATATTATTACTAACAAAAAAATAATTGGTGAGTTTGAAACAGTAAATCTCACTGAGGAGTGCAGTGCCATCCTCCAGAACAAGCTGCCCAAGAAGGAGAAGGATCCTGGTTCCTTCACTTTACCTGTAGAACTTGGAGGCAAGCACGTGGGCAGAGCGCTTTGTGACCTGGGCGCCAGCATAAACCTCATGCCCCTATCACTATTCCGCCAGTTGGGAATAGGAGAAGCACGTCCAACCACTGTCACTTTACAACTAGCAGACAGATCCATTGCATACCCTGAAGGTAAGATTGAGGATATTCTAGTGAAAGTTGACAAATTTATTTTCCTTGCAGATTTCATTATCTTGGATTATGAAGCAGACAAGGAGGTCCCCATCCTGTTAGGCAGACCATTTCTAGCCACAGGTAGGGCACTGATAGACGTCCAAAAAGGTGAGCTCACTATGAGGGTTCACGATGAAGAGGTGAAATTTAGTGTGTATAAAGCTTTAAGGTACCCCTCTAACCTTGAATCCTGTGCTAGCATGGACGTTGTAGATTCTTTGATGGAAGAACAATTGGAGCATGTATTATTAACCAAGCATGCTAATGAATATGTAGGATTAGAATTAACTGACTTAAACATAGCTGAGATAATGGACATATCTGTAAATAACCCTCAGCATGTTTGTCTGAATATTGACTTAACTGATAGAGCCGTAAATCCTTTAAAGCCATCCATTGAGCATCCACCTGTATTAGAATTAAAACCTCTCCCCACTCACCTCAAGTATGCATATTTAGGGAATAATGAGACCTTGCCTGTAATTATTTCTTCTAAGCTAAGCGAACAGCATGAGGTTGAATTAATATTACTACTTAAGCAACATAGGAAGGCTATTGCATGGACTATTGCTGATATTAGAGGCATTAGCCCTTCCTATTGCATGCATAAGATTATACTAGAGGAAGAGCACACACCTAGAGTAGATCATCAACGTAGGCTGAATCCCTCTATGAAAGAGGTAGTTAAGAAAGAAATAATAAAATGGTTAGATGCTGGTGTGATCTTCCCCATAGCTAGTAGTCAGTGGGTGAGCCCTATACAATGTGTACCTAAAAAGGGTGGGATGACTGTGGTAGTCAATGAGAACAATGAACTGATTCCAACTAGGACTGTCACAGGATGGAGAGTTTGCATGGATTATAGGAAGCTAAATAAAGAGACCAAAAAAGACAATTTCCCTCTACCATTTATTGACCAAATGTTAGACAGAATAGCTGGTAGAGCCTACTACTGTTTCTTAGACGGTTATTCAGGTTATAACCAAATCACTATAGACCCTAAGGATCAAGAGAAGACCACCTTCACTTGCCCTTTTGGAACTTTTGCCTTTCGCAGAATGCCTTTTGGCTTATGCAATGCACCGACAACTTTCCAAAGGTGCATGTTGGCAATCTTCTCTGATTTGGATGAGTCCATGATAGAGATATTCATGGATGATTTCTCAGTCTTTGGGGATTCCTTTACAAACTGTCTAGAGAATTTAGGACAAGTCTTGGCTAGGTGTGAGGAGACCAACCTAGTCCTTAATTGGGAGAAGTGTCACTTCATGGTAGATGAGGGGATTGTCTTAGGTCATAGAGTGTCAAGGGCAGGTGTAGAAGTTGACAGGGCAAAGATAGAGATCATAGAGAAGTTGGTAGAGCCTCAGAATGTCAAGGCCATTAGAAGTTTCTTAGGGCATGCTGGCTTCTACAAAAGGTTCATTAAGGACTTTTCTAAGATAGCCAAGCCTCTGTGTGAGCTTCTAGAGCTAAATAGGCCATTCGTCTTCTCTAAGGAATGTTTAGTAGCTTGGCAAACCCTTAAGAAAGCACTGGTCACAACACCTATTATGGTAGGGCCAGATTGGGATCTCCCATTTGAGATGCTATGTGATGCTAGTGACTATGCTGTAGGGGTTATGTTAGGACAGAAGATTGACAAGTTAACACACCCTGTCTATTATGCTAGCAAGACACTGAATGAGGCTCAATGTAATTATACAACTACTGAAAAAGAGATGCTTGCTGTAGTGTTTGCTTGTGAGAAATTTAGAAACTATATTGTAGGCACTAGGACAATTGTGTACACTGACCATTCTGCATTGAAGTATCTCATGAGGAAGGCTGATGCTAAGCCTAGGTTGATTAGGTGGGTGTTATTGCTGCAGGAATTTGATCTGGACATTCGAGACAAGAAAGGATGTGAAAATGTGGTAGCGGATCACCTTTCTCGATTGCAGCACAATTGCGAAAAAATTGCGGAACCCACAATTTCAGATGCTTTTATTGATGAACATGTCTTTGTATTGACTCATCGTGATAACGATGAGGAACCTTGGTTCGCTGACATTGCTAACTTCCTTGCATCACAGGTATTACCAGTTTTCAAGGGAGGACAAGAGAAGAAGAGGTTCCTTCATGAGGCAAGGAAATTCATATGGGATGATCCCACACTTTACAAGACATGCGCTGACGGCTTGCTAAGGAAGTGTGTTTCAGCTGCTGAGGCGAAGTATGTGCTGCAGCACTGTCACACAGCTCCTTATGGTGGACACTTTGGTGGCCAAAGAACAGCTGCAAAGGTATTTCAGAGTGGCTACTATTGGCCAACGATCTTCAAGGATGCCCACAACTATGCCCACAGCTGTGATGAGTGCCAAAGAACAGGTAACCTCAGTCGCAAGGATGAGATGCCTCTCACCTACATCTTAGAGTTAGAGCTCTTTGATGTATGGGGCATTGACTTCATGGGACCATTTCCTCCATCCTCAGGTAACCTTTACATTTTGGTGGCAGTAGATTACGTATCCAAGTGGGTAGAGGCCATAGCATGTCCTAATAATGATGCTAAAACAGTCATAAAATTCTTGCATAGGCACATTTTTACTAGGTTTGGGACACCTCGTGCTGTCATTAGTGATGAGGGGACACATTTCATTAATAAGGCTATGGAGAGAGTGTTGGCTAAGTATAACATTAGACATAGAGTAGCCACTCCTTATCACCCACACTCGAATGGTCAGGCTGAAATTTCAAATAGGGAGATTAAGAACATCCTAGAGAAAGTGGTTAAACCTAATAGAAAGGACTGGTCATTTAAACTCGAGGATGCACTTTGGGCATATAGAACTGCATATAAGACACCCCTAGGTATGTCTCCTTACAGACTTGTATATGGTAAAGCTTGTCATCTTCCATTTGAGTTTAAAATTAAGGCATTTTGGGCACTAAAAGAGTTGAATTATTGCGTGACCGATGCGGGAACGTTGCGGTCTCTGCAATTACATGAGCTTGATGAGCTTAGACAAATGTCTTATGAAAATGCCAAAATGTATAAGAAAAAGACCAAGATTTGGCACGATAGTAGACTTAGGATCAAGGACTTTAAGAAAGGCCAACTTGTTTTATTATTTAACTCACGATTGAGGTTGTTTCCAGGCAAATTAAAGTCCATATGGTCAGGTCCTTTCATGATTACTAATGTGTTTGTTCATGGTGCTATTGAGATAAAGAACTTGCAGCAAGGTCAACCATTCATGGTTAATGGTGCAAGGTTGAAGCACTACTATGAGGAAGGAGATGTGAAGACTCTCTCGGCCTTCCTCTTGACTGAAGCGTGAACTTAAGGACGAGAGAGGACGAGTGATTACTGTGCTCGTCAATATGAGGCTCATGCCTTAGTTTATTTTTTGCGATTTTCCGGTTATCGTTTGTGTGTTTTGTTGTATGATTTTAATTACGTATTTGATGTTGATTTTATTTCTTTTTGTAGGGAATCAATAGAGGGAATCAAGGAGAGTAAATCCAGCTTTAAAAATCAAGAAAATATTGGGCCAAATAAAAGATACGGATGAGCAAAGATCGACATTTAAATGAAAAAATCTCCAACGGTCACTAAAATTGCGCTGGATTTGCATGATCCGCAAA
This sequence comes from Herpetospermum pedunculosum, assembly GCA_028017165.1. Lineage (NCBI taxonomy): Eukaryota > Viridiplantae > Streptophyta > Magnoliopsida > Cucurbitales > Cucurbitaceae > Herpetospermum > Herpetospermum pedunculosum. The sequence goes on along the minus strand of CM051527.1, from coordinate 18,420,830 downwards.
AATATAGCCGTTGGGATTTATCCGTTTTCTTTATATCCGTTAGAAGGCGCGTTGATCTGTACGATTCTCCCATTCTCTGAACTCCAAGAAAGCTTCGATTCTCTTCATCTTTGATTCTTCTCTCCAAATCTCCAAGATTCAACAATGGTGCTAACAAGGGCCGAACGATCTGCGTCCAAGAAAAGGGCCGATGACGCTGAAACGGCTGCGAGAGAAGCACTGCTTGCCTTGGCTGATGCTGAGGCTGCGCGTACCGAACGCCTGACGAAACTGCCTGTCCGCAAAAAGAAGTGGAAGGTAGTTACGGAGATACCTGCTGGACCTTCTGAACAAGCAGGCACACCCAAGAAGCGACGATGGAGTATGGCGGTGGCCGAGGAAGAAATCAAGAACAAGACTCCCTCTGTGGAGAGTCAAGAACAAAGCCAGCCATCCCACGAGTCAGCCGAGCGCAGCCTTTCACCAGCCCCACCAGCACAGAGCCCTGAGCTCTCCTCATTACCGCCAGCGCAGAGCCCTGAGCAGCCGTCTTCACCATAGAGTTCTGCACAGACACCTACAGCAGAGCAAGGAACCACGCCGTCGCACACTTCCCCACGGCCTGACCCTGAATTCCCATATGGGGAGTACCAAGAATCAACTCAGGGCAGTGGGGAAGGTGAGGAAGAGGAGGTTTTCTCTCCTATGAGGGAAGCTAGCCCGGAGAGTCTTGCACAGAAGAATGACTCAATGGAAGAGACGCTGGGGGCGTGCCTCCAGCAGATCACCATCGAGGCAAAGCTCAAGAAGAAGAAGAAGGCCAAGATTCTCAAGGCCAAGCGGTCCAAGAAGCTGAAAAAGAAGAACGCCAAGAGGGCGCCTTCATCAGAAAAGGAGAGCGCCGAGCCATCGCTCAAAAGACTCAAGGTTGAGGCTGCGGAGTCAGCCAAACCAGCAGACAAAGGGAAGGCCAAGCTTTACCCTGAAGATGAGCCTCAGTCAGTGAGGTATGTGTCCTCTGACGCTGAGTCCAGGGGTATTGAGCTGAGAAAGAGGGAGTTGCTGCATGAGAAAGGCTTCCTCGACAGACCTGCTGACCTGCCGCAATTCTTGCGCGCAGGCATTGTGAATCACAGCTGGGAGGAGTTGTGCAGGCCACCCAATCCGGCTTACACGAGTATGGTATACGACTTCTACGCCAACCTGCGAAACTCTGAGGAGGGGCTGTCTGTGGTCAGAGGGATAGAAGTGGACTTCTCAGCAAAGGCCATCAACGAAGCCTATGGTCTGAAGGGCCAAAAACATACAGATTATGCACGGATTGTTGATGAGCCTACTGAGGCAGTCCTGGAAGAGGCCATTCGCACCATTGGCCAGCCTGAAGCTTCCTGGACCGTGTCACGCAATGGGAGGCACACTCTCATGAGTGCCAACCTCACAGCTAAGGCAGCTGTTTGGTTTTCCTTCGTGAGAAGGAAACTGTCTCCAGTGACTCATGAGACCACGATCAACCAGAGCAGATCGCTGCTGGTATATGCGATAATGAGAGGTCTCACGATCAACGTGGGAGAAGTCATTGCTGCTGCCATTGCTGAGTGCGCTAAGAAAGGGAAGGGACCATTGTTTTTCCCTAATACCATAACTAAACTCTGTTTGCTTGCAGGGGTTCCGATTGAGCGAATGGAGCAGCAGATGGCTTACACGGGCCAATTGGAGCTGCCTGTTGGCTTAAGGCTGAAGAGGAAGGGGAATATGGAGTTCGAACTGGATAGGTTGGCTGCTGATCAGTCACTGTCCATGGCTTGCATGATGGATATGCAGAAGAGGATGGGTCAATGGGCCACTTACGCGCAGGCACGGGACAAGGAGGTTGCAGACCAACTTGGGTGCACCTTCCCTGACTTCCCCACGAATCTCCTGCAGCCATGGGTGCCTCCACGACCACGACAACCTGATGAGGATGAAGACATTTGAGTGCTGGTTTGAATTGCACTGAAGGGAGTATTGTTGTTCCCTTAGAAAAAAAACAAAATCTGCTTTCTGATAGACCATGTGAATTATGCTGTTTTTAGTACAATTTTGATCTGTTTTAGTTGCTTAGTTTTATGTTTTTAAATTGCTTAGTATAGCCTGTTGCTAGCTGATTAGGTAGGATAGTTTAGGTTTCTTTTTGTTGAGCTTGAACGACTGGATAAAGCATGCTTAGGGGCCTTAGTAACTGATATATCTGCCCTGACTTGATTCCGAAATAATTGCGGTACCCGCAATTTTTATTACTGAAAGAATGTTTTGGACTGTCTGCTTAGCTAGGCTGTGATCTGTTTAAATTCTATCTTTTGCTGCTATCATGACTACCTTATATAGCTTATCTAAATGCATGCTGGATGAGTGTCATAGGACACCCTTTGATAGTTTAAATTAACCTCTAAATAGCTCAGCATGCATAGCTGTAAGTCCTTGCCTGTCTGTTTCTCAAATTCCTGCTGCTGTGATATTTTCTTTTAGAATGTTCTGTCTATGCCTAGGGCTTTTAGATTCTCTTTGTTTTACCTTAGACTAGATGCTTCTAGATAGTTTGGGGGTGTGCCACCTCAGACACTCATTGGGGACAATGAATAGTTGAAGTTTGGGGGAGGCCATCCTAGGCCTAGGAACATTCCTCTCTCCCTTAAAACATAAGCATTCTTCTTCTCCTTGACAAAAATAATGAACTGAAAAAAAAATAAATGAAAAATAGAATAAGGAGGGGAGTCTCTCTTAGGTTGCTGAGTAATCAGTGCCAAGTGTGTAACCCACAAGTGGCATTGCATCAAAAGGCAACCAAAGGAAAGGCTCCACCTGAGAAAGGAAAAAAGGAAAAAGTAGGGAGGAAGAATGTATACCTAGGAGTTGCAACTTTGTGGCTTAGATGTCCTATTTAAAAAGAACTCTGATCCTCAATGAGCTAAGCACAAAGTTGTAGCTTGTAGGGTTGTTTAGGGAGATGAGTGTATATCCAATGTAGTGATGCCAGGGTTTAGGTTGTTCTCTAAAAGTACTACTGTTACCATTAATACTAAGACTGGCATGACTCTAAGGAATCCTAGGTAGCTCATAAATATAAACTAGAAGCATGTACTGAGTCTGGGGTAAAGCTAGGTAGAATTTGAAACCTTAGGGATAGTGGCATGATATGATAAAAGCAGGTAGATCAGTTGTAGGGAGTTAATAAAAGCAGTAGGAGTTTTAGGCATGCGAAATCAGAAGAAGCTAGATGAGAGGGTAGTTTTAAGCTTAGAAGTATGTCACAGGACAGCACTGCTATAGATGAGAATATAGGGGAGTCAGTAAGTGGTTAAAGAAGAAGAAACAGCAGCCTAGGAAAGTCCTTAGATTGCTCGAGGACAAGCAAAACCTTAAGTTTGGGGGTGTGTTACGTCTCCAAAAGTGACCATTTTAGGACTTAATTAGCTTAGAAAGATGTTCACTCTTAGGTGTTTTTGATAGCATTTAGCCTAAACCTATGCTTAAATATGAGAATTAGAAGAAGGTAGCTAAATTAGGACTTATGTACAATAGGAAAGAAAAGGGTTGAAAACCGAAGGAAAAGAATGAAAAAACTGCATTGAGACAGCATTGCGAAAACATTGCGGACACCGCAATGTTTCAAGTGAAAACCGTAAGTTGACTGATCTTTTTCTGTTAATTTCCGTTATTTCAGGGATTCGTTCTTTCTCCTCCATCCATTCTGAAGTACGACGTTGAAGATTGATGGTTCTCCTTGGCCCACATGCACCTGCAGATTACTATAAATAGGGGTCAAAGTCGAGGGTTCAAGCATCATCCGAAAGCGTAGAATTCTTCTCGCAGTCCAACTTTTCTCCTGTTTTCCTTTGCCGTCTGCTGGTTTGCGAAGCTCAGCTGTTGGAATCGATAATCTGATAGGAAGGAGAGGAGATTCTTCTTCTCTCCCGATTGGATTCATCCAAGCAAGGCTGACCTTTCTCATCCTTCATTCGAGGCGTTTGCGACGAGACATTCAAGCTTCTTTTACTGCTTTCTGCTCTTCATTTCCATTTTCCAGCTTTGTCTTGTTGTTGTTTCTTTTCTAGTAGCTAGATTAGACTATTTCGTTGTGTTCTGTCTTGCTGTGATTTACTTTAAAGCTTTCATTTGTTGAGTCAAACAATCAAGTAATCAAATCTCAATTCTTCATTTCACAGTTTCTTGCCTTTACATTCTACTGCTTTCCCTTACTCTTTTGTCTTTAAATTCCTTCTAAGCATGTCTACTTCTTTTCTTACTTCTGTTCTGTTTACATCCATGAGTAGCTAAATCACTTAGGGGCATGCTAATGACAACACTTTAGGCTAAAAAACGTGAACCAAGCATGTAGGATAGCTCTCGAAGCATTGATTGTATGTAAGCTTCATCCCACGGGCAATTTCGATTGGCCATCCATTTTGTCCAAAGAACTCCTAACCTCTGGAAGGAGTAAGAGTTCAGAGTCATACTATCATGCTAGCCTTTCAAGGTAACCAGGAAACGACCTAGGAATAGGCGTTTCCCTAGTACAAACCATATTTTTCTGCCTTAACAAGATGCTTAAGACCTTACTTGGACATGAGTAAACTAAAGAATCTAATGCATGAAATCGGAAGATACATGAGAATGAGATAGTTTGATGCATAGAGAGTTGATCCAATGCTTGAGAATCGTGAGAAAAAGCCTATAGGATAGTCGTTAGTAGCCCTTAATTCATCACTTTACACACTTTCGCTGTTATTTAAATTGCGGTAGAATTGCTGTTTCCGCAATTCTGCTAAGTTACAATTCTGTCTAGCTGTTTTTGTCTTCATTTATTAATCTCGTCTCTTCTCATTTGAGTTTAGCTTTGACTTGCACTTGTTTATGTTGCTACCCTCTTCGTATTCAGTAGGAAATAGACAATTAAAAACCAATTCTACCCCATCAAATCCACCCCTTCTTTCTTAACTTTACACTTCATGAATAGCTTATAATAAATCTCTGTGGGAAAACGAATGAAATATACTTACTACTTGCTATAAGACCATGTATGCTTGCATGTTCTGAGTGTTCTCTCTACCTTATTGCTTATTTATTTTAACACATTGAGCACGCAACATGACCCTCAAACACTTTAGCCGTGAGAGCCTTTGTAAATGGATCAGCAATGTTGTCCTCAGAGGCTATTTGTTTCACAATAACGTCTCCTCGTTGGACGATCTCTCGAATGAGATGATATTTTCGCTCAATATGTTTCCCGCGTTTATGGCTCCTTGGCTCTTTTGAATTTGCAACTGCTCCACTGTTATCACAAAAGAGAGTGATAGGCTGATGCATATTTGGAACAACTTCCAAATCGTTCAAAAACTTTCTAAGCCACACAGCTTCTTTTGCTGCTTCACAGGCAGCTACGTATTCTGCTTCCATAGTGGAGTCAGCAACACAACTTTGCTTGATACTCCGCCATACTACAGCTCCTTCATTCAGAGTGAACACTGATCCCGATGTTGATTTTCTCGAATCTTTATCCGACTGGAAATCAGAATCAGTGTATCCTGTAAGAATCAGATCCTTACCTTTATACACGAGCATGTAATCCCTCGTTCTCCTAAGATACTTGAGGATATTCTTAACGGTTGTCCAATGTATAAGTCCAGGATTGGACTGAAACCTGCTGACAACACCTACTGCATAGAATATGTCGGGTCGTGTACACAACATAGCATACATCAGACTTCCAACTGCCGATGCATAGGGAATGCGTCTCATATCCTCAACTTCTTGAGGTGTCTTAGGACATTGTTCCTTCGACAAGTGAATTCCATGCCTGAAGGGTAGCAAACCCCTCTTGGAATTCTGCATCTTATATCGAAACAACATCTTGTCAATATAGGATGCTTGAGACATGGCTAATGTTCTATTCTTGCGGTTCCGAACTATTTGGATCCCAAGAATATATTGAGCTTCTTCCAAATCTTTCATTTGGAATTGAGTTGCTAGCCATTTCTTGACGTCAGTCAGGCATCTTACATCATTCCCAATGAGTAAGATATCATCGACATATAACACGAGGAATGCTACAAATGTTTTGACAATCTTCTTGTAAACACAAGGTTCATCAATGTTTTGTTCAAAACCATAAGATTTGATCGCAGTATCAAACCTTATATTCCAGCATCTAGATGCTTGTTTCAACCCATAAATGGATCGTTTAAGCTTACAAACCTTTTGTTCTTGATGTTGTATTATAAACCCCTCTGGTTGAGACATATAGATACTCTCTTCAAGATTGCCATTCAGAAAGGCTGTCTTGACATCCATTTGCCAAATCTCATAGTCATAATATGTGGCAATGGACAAGAGTATTCTAATTGATTTTAACATGACAACAGGAGAGAAGGTTTCATCATAGTCTACCCCCTCTCTCTGGGTATAACCCTTTGTCACTAATCGAGCTTTAAAGGTCTGTACCTTACCAGCTTGGTCTCGTTTTCTTTTGTAGATCCATTTACAACCAATAGGTTTGACCCCATCTGGTTGATCTACAAGTTCCCAGACCGAATTGAAGTACATCGACTCCATTTCGAGGTCCATGGCTTTGATCCACTGATCTTTGTCAACATCATTCATTGCCTGTTTATAGATCAATGGATCCTCTATTCCATCATCTGGTATGATGATTTGAGTTTCTACTAAACCCATGTAACGGTCAGGTTGTTGCACAACCCTCCCACTACGTCGAGGCACTCTCAACTCTTGAGATGGATGTGAGTAATCAGAAGTATTAGCTCCATCAACAACTCTTGTTGAGGGACCAATCTCATCAACAACTCTTGTTGATCTATCTGTAGCTTCTTTAGAAATTTCACGGAATACTAGTTTACTGCGAGGTTGATGATCTCTCATGTGATCTTCTTCGAGAAAAGTAGCATTTGTCGATACAAATACTTTATTTTCTTCTGGATCAAAGAAAGTATCCAGCTTTCGATTCTTTTGGGTAGCCTATGAATAAACATACTTTTGAACGACGTTCCAATTTCTTAGGGTTTTGCACCAACACATGTGCCGGGCATCCCCAGATCCTGAAGTGACGTAAACTAGTTTTACGCCCTCTCCATAACTCATAAGGTGTTCCAGTAACACTTTTAGAGGGAACATTGTTCAAAATGTAGGCAGCAGTCTCTACTGCATATCCTCAAAACGAATCAGGCAAATGAACATAGCTCATCATTGATCGAACCATGTCTAACAAGGTTCTGTTTCTTCTCTCCGATACACCGTTTTGTTGTGGCGTACTAGGTGTAGAGAGTTGTGACTGAATTCCATGTTCTATCAAATAGTCATGGAATCTTAGGTCCATGTACTCTCCACCTCGATCTGATCGAAGTGTCTTAATTGTTTTACCTAATAAGTTCTCAACTTCTGCCTTATACTCCTTGAACTTTTCAAGAGCTTCGGACTTATGATGTATTAGGTAAACATAACCGTACCTTGAATAGTCATCTATGAAACTGATGAAATATTCATATCCTCCTCGTGCTTTGACATTCATTGGTCCACAAAGGTCCGAATGCACGAGTTCTAAGGATTCTTTGGCTCTAAGACATTTTCCAGTAAAAGATCTTTTCGTCATTTTCCCCTCAAGACAAGACTCACATGCTGGTAAAGAGTTGTCTTCTAACTGACTTAGATGACCATTCTTAACCAATCTCTCAATCCTATTGAGATTAATGTGGCCAAGTCTTAAGTGCCAAAGATATGTACTTGAAGAAACTTTTTGCCTTTTGTTTCGCGTCTCAGCCGTTTTAAATATCTCGATATTTAAAATAGCTTTCGCTCTGGTCGGTTTTAACTTATATAAGTTGTTTTCTAGTTTTGCAGAACAAATAGGAATACCTCTTTTGGTAATGAACACTTCATTAATTTCAAAAGATACTTAATACAATTGTTCTGACAAACAAGAGATAGATACAAGATTCCTTTTCATTCCAGGAACAAGATACACATTATCTAATATAATGAATCTATCTCCAAAAAACAACTTTAAATCTCCCACTGATTTTGCTGAGACAACCTCTCCTGTTCCAACCCTGAGAGTTATCTCGCCTTCCGCAAGGGTTCTCCAGGACCTAGTTTCCTGAAAAGAAGAACAAATATGATTAGTGGCCCCTGAATCCAGTATCCAGGAAGAGTCATCACTCTCCACTAAACATGTTTCAACAACTAGTAAATCATATTTACCCTGTTTTGCCTTTTCAGCTTTCTTCTCTGCAAGGTACTTTGGGCAGTTTCTTTTCCAATGCCCATTCTCGTTGCAGTGGAAACATTTTCCTTTATCTGCAACTTGAGCCTTGCTTTTGCGGTCATTAGGAGTTTTAATTTTCCCCTTCCCTTTCTTTTTCATCGAAATACTCTTATTTTTAGAAGAAGAAGGGCCAGACTTCGTCCCAGAGGACGATCCTCTATATAACTTTTTAGTGGTAACAACATTTGCCTCCACTTCATGTCCCTTAGTTTTCAGGAGGGACTGATAAGTCTGAAGCTCATTCAGAAGAGTAGTCAAGTTATATTCAATTTTGTTCATCATCGCATTTGTGCGGAACTGTAGGAAGCTCTTCGGAAGAGACTCCAGAATAAAACTGACCTGACTCTTCTCATCTATGACAACTCCATTTACTTCTGCCACATTGAAATGGACCATCATGTCCAGGACATGTTCTCTAACAGAGGTCCCTTCTCTCATGCGGCAGTTATAAACGTACTTGATGGCATCATGCCTAAGGGAGAAGGACGGTTGTCCAAACATCCTCTTCAGAGATTCCATAATCTCTTTGGCAGCACCCATACCATCGTGTTTCTTAGCCAATACATCAGATATGCTGGCCAGAATGTAGACGCGGGCTTTATCATTTGCCCTTGTCCATCTGTCATATGCATCCCGAACATTTCGGTTTGCATTTGTGTCGGGGTTTGGAGGACACTCCTCAGTTAAAACGAACCTTAGACCATCAATTACCAGTATTGTGTTTAAATTTGATTTCCACGTTGCGTAATTATCCCCGTTAAGTTTCTCAGAAGCTAGTAACTGTACAATTGAGTTGGACATGCTGAAAAATATAAACATATCGTATTTAGTGAAATTGCTATTACCCTTTTATATTATCCAATCAAGTTTTAGCAAAAGTAACAATGTACCCATCATTTATTCTTTATTGCAACGATACTACAAAGGTTTAGAGCAACATCCACCTAGGGGCAGTCTATCACTCCTCCTTTGAATTGAGACAATCTCAGCTAATCACTATTACCAGAATAACTCATATTCTAATAGATCTTTTAGCTATCGTTTACTTTGGTCAAGAAGTTACTAACACTTAGTAATTCTTGTAAGTGTGACCCTCCATTTTCAGACCTCAGAGATCGGAATCAACAAGCTCCCGAAGTTGGAAAGACAATGCTGAAAACGGACCTATGAGACCCTATCCATTTATGGAGTTCGCGGTGTTCCGAATCCCATGATACAACCCTCCTAAGGGGTGGTCGCTCCCAGGGCAGACTCGCAGGCGCATCATGGGAATCTCACGGTGCAACCTAATGGAGGAGACCGTAGGATGTGTTGACACACAACCTTCGCTCACTTACTATGAACGACTTCCCCTATTCACCTTGTTATTGACTCATGCAAATACTTTCCTACTGGAGGTCGCTCCCAGGGCGACTCGAAGCCGAGCATGAATCTCATGGTGTGAACTCTAAGGGACGTAGGAGCTGAAAACATTTTTCCTCCCACTGAAGTGTTCTAGACGGTTGGGTATGATTTTACTTAGGCATATATTTTGGCTAACAAAAACATATCCTAAGTCTAGGTAATCTTTCCGAGTATAACGTTTATACTGGATTTTAACCTATGATGTCTAGGTGATAAACCTTTTAAAACCTCACATCACTCACGCATGCTCATAAAACCGGGTTAACTAAACTCAAACGCCAGTTCGATGCCCAGGTAGGAGGTGTTCCGTAAACCGTCAACTTAAATACCCCCAGGCTGAGACAGCATCTTACCGGGTGAGTTTTTCTTGTAACCGAAGTTTTACAAGATATCGACCTATTTTAACTATTAAAACAGGAGATTGCTTGGTAGTTAACCCTAAATGAGCATGCATTTATCTTTGTTATAAGTTTTAATGTCTAATTCATTTTATAACACTTATAAAAAAAATAAACCTTATAACATACATCTAACATGCTTTTATATAACAATTATATAAAATCATTCCATGCAAAAATATAACAACTTATATGAAATCTCATGGAATCCTAAACATGCATACTTATATTATAACACTTATAACATACTTTCAATGCATGTTTCATGCTTATCCTATGGTGGGATTTTAAATCTACATGGCATACAATATGCACACAAGATTATGTTTATTTAAACTATACATTCACAATGCATAAATAAATAAACCACACTAAAAATGGATTGGTTTTGGCATCCTAAACAAACATTTACCTAAATTATTACAATAATAAAATAGAAAAAAGTCTTGAACCGCCCCCGAACACTTCGAATCGGCTCGAACCGCTTGTAAGTTGTGGAATTGCACGAACCGCCGCCGAACCGAACCGCCACTTGACGCCTCTTCCAATTTTGATAAATTACATCCTAAAATGGACTCTAATGACTCTAGAAAAATACATACTCTTTGTAACACATTAAAGCCCATCACAAGGCAATTACAATAATTATTACAAATTGGAAGAGAAAAGGATGCCAAAAACCAAAAATTTCCATTTTAGCACACATACATTCATCACTTGAATTACTACCCACCAACTCTAAATTAACCAAAAAATAGTACTTAAAGCATGCTCTGATACCATTTGAAAGAGTTTCGGCATGCATAGCGGAAGCATCGTTGGATCTAAGTACTCTTATTTTGTTAATTAAAAAAGAAAAAGCATGTAATTTGAAAATCAAAGACAATAATTTAGAAGTTACCTTTGAAGTTCAAATTCTTCTTGATTCCAAACTCGATCTTCGAACGTAACGGTCACGAACCACCACGAGAGTCTTCCCGACTATTCTCCGGCCTTAGAACGGGATTGTGGGATCCTTTGAGTGACTAATTTAAAAGAGAATTGAAGATGGAATTGGAGAGAAAAGTAGAGAAATTGTCTTTACAATTTCTCAAAGTTTATCAAAATTCCAAGAAGAAGTCAATCTAATTAACCCTTTGTATATATAGAAGACTACATGCAAAAACATGCAAAATTGAGTTAACAATAGGATGCCATGTAGAATCCACTCAATTTAGTGGGATTAGTGGCTTGATGTGGGATGAACACTTAGCAAAAAAGTTTGACTCATAAAACCACCAACAAATGGTTTTTCCCACTAACTCAAGAATTGGATTTTTCCACTAACTTAAGAATTGAATTTTTCCACTCACTTTAGTCATCAAAATGACTCTTGACTTTCAAGGTTTAGTGGAGTCAACATTTGACTTTTGACTTTCAAAGTTGTAGTCAATTATCTTAAAATTGACTTTTGACTAACTTTGATCAAATTAATTCAATTTAAAAATTAATTCAAATAATTAATTTTAAATCAAATTAAATTAATATTAAATAATTAATTAAACAATTTAATTAATTCAAATTTAATATCCAATAAATCCAACACTAATCCCGATCATTCCCGATATACATGATTATGAATCCATATTCATATTTTCGATAATTAAATCTTATTTAAATATCACCATCTCTCTCTATTGTTCAATTCGCAATTGAACGTTATGTCGTTAAATATATCACATATATTTAACGTTAATTCCCTAATTCGAATTCACTCGTCACACTGTTCTAAGGTTTAGTCCGATATGAGCTAGCAGGGGGACCTCATGGACCTACAGATCATGAGCTCCAACGATCCGAGATTAACTGATTAAACTCTTTAACCTAGTTAATCAACATTCGTTAACTACCAGGACATTCCACTATAGCCTAGTAGTTGCATTCTCCTCACTGTAGATATATTTATGTCCACTCGATATAACCATGATTAGTAAGTTGACCCTTCACAGGTTGTTCGTAATTTACGGTCGGGTCAAATATTTGTTTTACCCCCGTAATTACATCTTGCTCCTTAAGTCCCACTGATCCTCTAATGAACAATTGGTTTGTGATCCAATCACTAAACCGATTGGTATGTGATCTAATCACTATACCGAGTCCCTCTCGGGCCAATGAGAAGGTGGGGCCCCTTGTTCAAGACCTGGAGTCAGCACTTAAGGGAACAACCTATCTACTATCCCTAGAGACGGGTAGGAGTGAATTCCATCTTGCACCCTATGTCCCCAGCTATCTATTCGGTCTTACCCCTGAAATGGGAGGCTTATTGAGTCGGCGCTGTTGAGTCACCCTCACCCATGCAGATCTAAGGATAATCCCGAATAAACAGGAGTTCATAGTTAGCTCAGGATTAAGGTCAAGTTACCTAGGTCATCGTTTTGAAATAGTCAGTCTTTAAAACAGTAAACAGCGTTATAAAGCAAGAGTGACTTATTTCGCGGTCCGGTCTAATGCAAACTCTTTGCATAGGATGCCCCCATTCACATGTCTCCATATGAACGATTCAGGATCACATCGTTTGTACTAAATACAAAATGGGCCGCATCCAATAGTGTCCCCAAGATAAGGTATCCAGCCTTATCCGTATACTATAGACCGTTTTGACTATTTACTCGAACTTGATCCATTTTTATGTCTCCACATAAAGTTCAAGTACTCATGTTATAGCCATGGATCTTAGTTTATTGGATTTAGGGTTTTCTAAAATGATATAAGCAATTCACATATTCAATAATAACTTTATTGAATAAACCTCAATAACACTTTATTAGTAATAAAATATGTTTATCGTTTACAAACCACGAGTTTTAGGACATAAAACCCAACAGGAGTAAGAGTTCAGAGTCATACACTCATGCTAGCCTCTCAAGGTAGCCAGAAAACGACCTAGGAATAGGTGTTTTCCTAGTACAAATCACAACTTACTGTTTTAACAAGATGCTTAAGACCTTACTTGGACATGAGTAAACTAAAGAATCTAATGCATGAAATCGGAAGATACATGAGAATGAGTTAGTTTGATGCATAGTGAGTTGATCTAATGCTTGAGAATCGTGTGAAAAAGCCAATAGAGGAGTCATTAGTAGCCCTTGTTTCCACATTTTACACACTTTCGTTGTTAGTAACATTGCGGTATAATTGTTGTTCTCGCAATTCTTTTGGTTAAAAAATATGTTTTAGTTATTTTCCTCTTCGTTTATTAATCTCTTCTCTTTACGTTTGAGTTTATCATTGACTTGCACTTGTTTATGTTGCTACCCTTTACTTATTCCTTAGTAATTAGGCAATTTAAAACCAAATCTACCCCATCAAGTCCACCCATTCTTGCTTAACAATACACTTTGCGAGTAACTAAGAATAAATCTCTGTGGGAAAACGAATGAAAAAATACTTACTACTTGCTACAAGATCATGTATGCTTGCATGTTCTGAGTGCTCTCTTATTGCATATTTCTTTTAAACATTGAGCACGCAACAATGCACAAGATTCGGCTGGATGAGGGAGCAAAGCCATCCCGAGAGCTTCAGCGGAGACTGAACCCAGCAATGAAAGAGGTAGTGTTGTCTGAGATACACAAACTCGTGGATGCAGGTATTATCTTTCCCATTTCCGATAGCGAGTGGGTTAGCCCTATTCATGTTGTACCTAAAAAGACGGGCATAACTGTTGTTAGAAATGAGCGGGGTGAGTTAGTACCTAAGAGAGTGCAAAATGGGTGGAGGATGTGTATAGATTTTAGAAACCTGAATGATGTGACTAAGAAGGACCATTTTCCGATTCCCTTCATAGATCAAATGGTGGAGCGTTTAGCTGGGAAACCATACTTCTGTTTTCTAGATGGTTTTTCTGGGTTTTATCAAATTCCCATAGCCCAGGAAGACCAAGAAAAGACTACTTTTACCTGTCCATTCGGAACTTACGCATATAGGAGAATGCCCTTTGGGCTTTGTAATGCTCCAGGGACTTTTCAGCGATGCATGATGAGCATATTTACTGAATTCGTAGAAAAATGCATCGAAGTCTTTATGGATGATTTCACTGTGTATGGAAGTTCATTTGAGGATTGCCTGTTTAACTTGTCTAGAGTCATGGAAAGATGCATCGAAACTAATCTTGTTTTAAATTTTGAAAAATGTCATTTCATGGCCAGTCAGGGCATAGTATTGGGTCACGTTGTGTCGGCTAAGGGGATAGAGGTTGATAAAGCAAAAATTGATGTCATATCTGATTTACCTTACCCCACGAACCTTCGGGAAGTGCGTTCTTTTCTTGGTCACGCAGGTTTTTACCGCAGGTTCATTAAGGACTTCTCGAAGATAGTGACTCCGATGACAAGCTTGCTGAAAAAGGATGTCCCATTCTGCTTTGACAAGCAGTGCAAGCTCGCCTTCAACGTTCTGAAAAAGTGCTTGACCAACGCACCCATCATTCATCCACCGCAGTGGGGGACTCCCTTCTAGATCATGTGCGGCGCAAGCAATTATGTCGTGGGCGCTGTGTTGGGCCAGAGGATAAACAAGAAGAGCCATGTGATTTATTATGCCTCCAGGACGCTCAACTCCGCGCAAATCGGTTACACAACAACAGAGAAGGAGCTGCTTTCCATCGTTTTAGCTCTTGATAAATTTCGGCCATATATTCTCGGATCTAAAGTGATTGTTTTTTCTGATCATGCAGCAGTTCGATACTTGATGAACAAGAAGGACTCGAAGCCTAGACTGCTCAGATGGGTATTACTACTCCAGGAGTTCGACGTCTCGGTCCAGGACAGAAAAGGATCAGAAAATACCGTTGCTGACCACTTGAGCCACATTGTGCGTATTGAGGATGACATGCCTCTGAATGATGAGTTCCCTGATGAAGTTCTCTTCCAGGTAAGTGTGGAGACACCATGGTACGCCGACATTGTCAACTACTTGGTCACAGGTACGTTCCCATTCGACTTATCGTACAACCAAAGAGCTAAGCTGAAACGCGAAGCTAAGAATTATGTTTGGGAAGAGCCCGTTTTATGGAAATTTTGCGCTGACCAAGTAATTAGAAAGTGTGTCCCTAAGTCTGAACATAGATCCATCCTTACATTTTGCCATGAATTTGCATGTGGGGGACACTTTGGGCAAAATAGGACTGCGAGAAAAATTTTAGATTGTGGGTTTTTCTGGCCATCACTGTTTAAGGACTGCTATGAATTTTGCAAATCTTGTGATCAGTGTCAGAGAAAAGGGTCCATCACTAGTAGGAATGAAATTCTCCAAAACCCCATTTTAACTTGTGAAATTTTTTAGGTTTGGGGTATGGACTTTATTTGACCCTTTCCCCCTTCATTTGGCTTTATTTATATTCTGTTGGCTGTGGACTACGTGTCTAAGTGGGTGGAGGCTAAGGCCACCAAAGTTGATACTGCTAATGTTGTTTCCAGTTTTGTCAAATCCAATATTTTTAGCAGGTATGGAGTTCCACGGGCCATCATAAGCGACCAAGGGAGCCACTTCTGCAACAAGACGATCCAGGCCTTGATGAGGAAGTACGGGGTAAATCACAAAATCTCTACCCCGTACCATCCTCAGACCATCGACCAAGCAGAAGTTTCCAATCGAGAGGTGAAAAGCATCCTCGAGAAAACAGTAAGTCCAGGAAGGAAGGATTGGAGTCTCAGGCTGGACGATGCTTTGTGGGCCTACCGTACGGCTTACAAAACCCCCATAGGGATGTCTCCCTACCGGATGGTTTTTGGTAAAGCCTGTCATCTCCCTGTGGAGATCGAGCACAAAGCTTACTGGGCCGTGAAGAAGTTTAACATGGACTTTGACATGGCGGGCGAAGAAAGACTCCTCAAATTGCAAGAGTTAGAGGAGCTTCGCCTAGATGCGTATGAGAACTCGAAGACCTACAAGGAAAAGACCAAAATGTTCCACGACAGACGAGTCGTCAAAAAACACTTCGATGTTGGTCAGAAGGTCCTCTTGTTCAACTCCCGCCTGAAGTTCATGCCAGGTAAACTTCGTTCCTGGTGGCTTGGTCCTTTCATTATAACTGATGTCCATCACTATGGTGCAGTCAAGATTCAGAGCCTAGATACTGAGAAGGAATACACGGTGAATGGCCAACGACTGAAGATCTTTCATGAGGGAATGTCAGAGGACTTCGACGACCATGCCTACTTGAAAGAGCCTGATTATGAGAAAGGATGAAATGAGTTTTGGTAAAGTCGAGCAATCGACTCTAAAAATTTGCGCTACTCGGAGGCACCCGAGCTTGAACTGTACATGCTTTTTGTTTACTTACCGTCTTTAGGATTAGCTTAGGTTCCTACTCTGATGTTGTGAATTTTTCAGGTGAAACAATGGCTCGTCCTTGCGGTTTATTTGCTCAGGTTAAAGCGCACTCTCCAACCCTCTAAGTCACAATTCAGGGAAGGTTTTCTTTCCTTTCATTTTGACTGTGCGTATTTGGTCCAATGAGGACATTGTCAATTTCTAAGTTGGGGGTGGTGGGTTGTGCCTTATAGTGACTGTCGAGCTTAGTTGTGGAATCCTGATTAGCTTGTTGAGTTATGGTGAAAGCATGCTAGTCCGATTATGAAATTCTGTGATGTACTGCTAAGGTCTTCGTATGTGTATTTGTCGTGAAATTCAGCATAATTGCATATGTTAAGGCCATTTTGAAATTTTTTTCAAGTTATTTCCCTGTTTAAGCTTCACATTTTAGCACTCTATCTTGGATCTGTGGGTTTAGGGTAGCTCTGTTTGTTTTGAAATTCGTTGTCACCTCGAAAGGCAACCTTAGGATGGGCTAAGATTCGCTCTTGTTTGTAATCCATGCGCTCAAAATTTTAACACGATTTTTAGGCTACAAAGAAAAATGAATGCAAGTTTATAAAAAGAAAATAATCTCCTGAGGCGTTCCTCCTTCTTGAGTTGCCTTAGTAGCCAGAGGCGGTCGTGAAACCCACGGTCGCCACTGCATGAAAAGGAAGCACAAAGAAGTGAACGTTAGTCCTTAAAAATGTGAATTTTGCCCGTAGTCAGATGCACTGTGCAATGAAATTGCAGGCAAGCTGAAACGAAAGTAAAATTGACATGTTAGGCGCTCATGGTGATCAAAGAAAAAAAGAGAAAAGATGCCTTGCGATATATTACTTGCTTGGACGATGAATAGCCCTTAGACTGTTCTGTTTAGCCATAAGTAGGGGGAAAGCGAAGTTTTAGGATAGATAGAGCTGTTCTAAGCCCGTTGAAATTTAAGATCGAGGAGCTAGGTCCGAAGCATAAATAGGGAAGCATCTTTAAATTTTTCGAATTGTTCTTAACCAATGCATGCATGCAGCTGCTTCTTTCGAACGCAAATGCCCTGTCGTTTCCAGTACTGAGAATTGAGTCCCTAGCATGCATACTCGTTTAATTTTGATTAATCAGAATTCCAACTTGCTCGAGGACTAGCAAGAATTAAGTTGGGGGTGTTTGATAGCTCCATTTCGGAGGTATAATTATGTCCCTAATTCACGATTATTATTGGCTTCATCTTGCTTTTATGTGATTATTGCAAATGTATGGCAGTGCTGCAACACTGACTTCGCCTCAGCAGCTGATACACACTTCCTCAGCAAACCATCTGCACAAGTCTTGTAAAGTGTAGGATCGTCCCAGATGAACTTCCTAGCTTCGTTTAGGAACCTCTTCTTTTCTTGCCCCCCTTTGAAAGTTGGTAGTACCTGCGAGGCAAGGAAGTTAGCAATGTCCGCAAACCAAGGTTCCTCATCGTTATCATGATGTGCCAATACAAAGACATGCTCATCAACAAAGGCATCAGAAATTGCTGGCTCACCAATTTTTTCGCAATTACTTCGCAGTCTAGATAAATGGTAAGCAACTACATTTTCGCATCCTTTTTTATCTCTAATGTCTAAGTCAAACTCTTGCCACAATAATACCCATCTAATCAACCTTGGCTTAGCATCAGCCTTCCTCATTAGATATTTTAGTGCAGAGTGATCAATGTACACAATTGTTCTAGTGCCTACAATGTAATTCATAAACTTTTCACAGGCAAACACTACAGCTAGCATTTTCTTCTCTGTGGTCGTGTAATTACATTGTGCTTCATTTAAAGTCTTACTTGCATAATATACAGGATGTGTTAATTTATCTATTTTTTGTCCTAGCATAACCCCTACTGCATAGTCACTAGCATCACACATCATTTCAAACGGTAAATCCCTTTTTGGACCTACTATAATTGGTGCTTTGACTAAGGCTTCCTTAAGTGTTGTCCATGCTAGGAAACATTCTTTTGAGAGGACAAATGGTTTGTTAAGCTCTAGAAGCTCGCACAAAGGTTTAGAGATTTTTGAGAAGTTTTTTATGAATCTCGTATAGAAACCTGCATGACCTAGGAAACTTCTAATAGCTTTTACATTTTGAGGTTCCACTAGCTTCTCTATTATTTCTATTTTGACCCTATCGACCTCTACTCCTGCTCTAGATACTCTATGTCCTAGGACTATCCCTTCTTCCACCATAAAGTGGCATTTCTCCCAATTTAAGACTAGGTTGGTCTCCTCGCACCTAGTTAGGACTTGTCCTAAGTTTTCTAAGCCATTTTTAAAAGAATCACCAAAGACTGAGAAGTCATCCCTAAATATTTCTATCATGGACTCATCTAAGTCAGAGAAAATGGCCAACATGCACCTTTGGAATGTTGCTGGTGCATTGCATAAGCCAAATGACATTCTGCGAAAAGCAAATGTTCCAAAGGGACATGTGAAGGTTGTTTTCTCCTGGTCCACAGGGTCTATGGTAATTTGGTTATATCCAGAATAACCATCTAAAAAGCAGTAATAGGCTCGGCCAGCTATTCTATCTAACATCTGATCTATAAACGGTAAAGGAAAGTGATCTTTTTTTGTTTCTTTATTAAGTTTTCTGTAGTCCATACAGACTCTCCATCCTGTAACAGTTCTAGTTGGAATTAGTTCGTTATTCTCATTAACTATTACAGTCATTCCACCTTTCTTAGGCACACATTGGATTGGGCTCACCCATTGACTATTGGCTATGAGAAAAATTACACCTGCTTCTAACCATTTGATAATTTCTTTCTTTACTACCTCCTTCATGGAGGGGTTCAACCTACGTTGGTGATCTACCCTAGGTGTATGTTCCTCTTCCAACAATATTTTATGAATGCAATAGGAAGGACTAATACCTCATATATTAGCAATCGTCCATGCAATAGCTTTTTTATGTTGCTTAAGCAGCAATACTAGCGCAATTTCATGTTGTTTACTCAGTTTGGACGAAATAATAACAGGCAAAGTATCTTCCTCTCCTAGATATGCATACTTAAGATGATCAGGCAATGGTTTTAATTCTAGTAAAGGTGGATGTTCAATTGATGGTTTCAAAGGATTGGAGGTTCTCTCAGACAATTTATTAGTCATACAAACATGCTGAGGATTTTCCACAGGTATATCCATTAATTCAGAAATGTTTAAGTCATCTATATCTACTTGTACATAGTCAGTAGCATGCTTAATTAACAGTTCATGCTCAAGTTGTTCTTCCATAAGGGAATCTACTACATCTACTACATCTACATTTGCACAGGATTCAGAGTCAGAGGGATACCTTAGAGCTTTAAATACACTAAATTTAACCTCCTCATCATGAACCCTCATGGTGAGTGTTACGTCTCCAAAAGTGACCATTTTAGGACTTATTTATCTTAGAAAGATGTACACTCTTAGGTGTTTTTGATAGGATTTAGCTTGAACTTATGCTTATATGTGAGAATTAGAAGAAGGAAGCTAAATTAGGACTTGTATGCAAAAGGAAAGAAAAGAAAGGAAAAACGAAGTTAAAAGAATGAAAACTGTGCATTGCGGAGGCATTGCGGAAACATTGCTAAAACCGCAATGTTTCAAGTGAAATCCGTAAGTTGGCTAACCTTTTTCTGTTGTGATCCGATATTTCAGGGATTTGTTCTTTCTCCTCCAACCACGTAGAAGTACGACGTTGAGAATGGATGGTTCTCCTTGGCCCAATCGCACCTGCAGAATACTATAAAAGGAGGTCAAAGTGGAGGGTTGAAACATCATCCGAAAAGCGTAGAAGTCTCTTCGCAGCACAGTTCTTTCTCCTGTTTTTCTCTTCCGTCTGTTGGGTTGAAAAGTTTAGCTGATTGGAGTCGATAATCTGATAGGAAGGAGAGAAGATTCATCTTCTCTTCTGATTGGATTCATCCAAGCAAGGCTTGCCTTTCTCTCCCTTCAGCCGAGGCATCTGTGACGAGGCGATCACGCTCAAATTCATTGCTTTCTGTTTTACTTTCCCATTTCCATTACTGTCTGTTGTTATTTCCTTTCCAATAGCTACTTTAATTCATTTCGTTGTTGTCTGCTTTACTTTAGTTCTTTAAGGCTGTCATTCGTTCAGTTCAATTCTTAATAAATCGAAGTATTATTTTCATCAAGTCACAAGTGTCTTTACCTTCTTTGTTACTGCCTTTAGCTTCTGTTTTGTCTTTAATCTTCTTCTATGCATGTCTTCTTCATCCATTCTTTCTATTCTATCTACATCCATGAGTAACTAAGTCACATAGGGGCATGCTAATGACAATACTATAGGCTAAAACACGTGAACCAAGCATGTAGGATAGCTCTCGAATGCATTGATTGTATGTAACCTTCATCCCACGGGCAATTTCGATTGGCCATCCATTTTGTCCAAAGAACTCCTAACCTCTGGAAGGAGTAAAAGTTCAGAGTCATACACTCATGCTAGCCTCTCAAGGTAGCCAGAAAACGACCTAGGAATAGGCGTTTTCCTAGTACAAACCACAACTTACTACTTTAACAAGATGCTTAAGACCTTACTTGGACATGAGTAAACTAAAGAATCTAATGCATGAAATCGGAAGATACATGAGAATGAGTTAGTTTGATGCATAGTGAGTTGGTCTAATGCTTTAGAATCGTGTGAAAAAGCCTATAGAGGAGTCGTTAGTAGCCCTTGTTTCCACATTTTACACACTTTCGCTGTTAGTAACATTGCGGTAAAATTGATGTTCTCGCAATTCCTTTAAGTTAAAATTCTGCCTTAGCCATTTTTCTCTTCGTTTATTAATCTCTTCTCTTTACATTTGAGTTTATCATTGACTTGCACTTGTTTATGTTGCTACCCTTTACTTATTCCTTAGTAATTAGGCAATTTAAAACCAAATCTACTCCATCAAATCCAACCATTCTTGCTTAACAATACACTTCGCGAGTAACTAAGAATAAATCTCTGTGGGAAAACGAATGAAAAAATACTTACTACTTGCTACAAGATCATGTATGCTTGCATGTTCTGAGTGCTCTCTTATTGCATATTCCTTTTAAACATTGAGCACGCAACAGTGAGCTCACCTTTCTGGACATCGATTAAAGCCCTACCTGTGGCTAGAAATGGTCTACCCAATAAGATTGGTACCTCCTTGTCTGTCTCATAATCCAGAATGATGAAGTCTGCAAGAAAGATGAATTTGTCAACCTTGACAAGTATATCCTCCATTTTACCCTCAGGGTATGCTATAGATCTGTCTACAAGCTGCAAGGTGACAGTAGTAGGTCGTGCTTCTCCTATTCCAAGCTGACGAAATAGAGACAAGGGCATGAGATTGATACTGGCTCCCAGATCACACAGAGCTCTGCCCACGTGCTTGCCTCCCAACTCGACTGGTAAGGTGAAGGAACGAGGATCCTTCTCCTTCTTTAGTAGTTTGTTTTGGAGTATAGCACTGCACTCCTCGGTGAAGGAACCAATGATTTTCCTTTTAGTAATTATATCTTTCAAGAATTTAACATAAGAAGGCATAGATTGCAAAACTTCCACAAATGGGATATTAACATGCACTCGTTTTAAAATTTCTAAAAACTTATTAAAGTGCACTTCCTGTTCTTGTTTCTTCTTCAGCCTTCTAGGGAATGGAGGTGGTGGTACATATGTAGGCAATTCAGTTCGCCTAATGGCAGGTGGAGGCCTTGGGTTTTCTTCTGGTTCCTCAATGATAGGTTCCAGCCTCACCCTTGTTGTGCTTGGTGGTGATTGATCATGGTTTGGCAGAGAATCCAGTGGAGCACTAGACTCTTCATTCTCTACTCGCTCTGGGGCTTCTCTATTGTTGATCACCAACGGTCGTCCACTACGAAGTTCAATTGCTTGAACTTGTTCTTTTCCATCCCTTCTTGGCACTTCAGTGTCTGCAGGCAATCTACCTTGGGGCCTATTTTTCAGTTCGTTGGCTAACTCCCCTATTTGGTTCTCTAAGCTCCTCAGGGTTGCTTGCTGACTTTGCAGGGTTGCATCATTTTTTGCAATGTACTCTTTAAGCAAATTCTCTACTGATGATCCTATGGGTTGGTTATATGGCTTTTGGTACATAGATTGGTTATTTTGTTGAGTGAAACCAGGTGTTCCACTCGGTCTTGGTTGGTTTTGTGCTTGGTTAGTGTTTTGTTGCCCACCCCAAGAAAGATTTGGGTGGTTCCTCCAACCAGGATTATAGGTGTTAGAATAGGGATTGTTCCTAGGCTGCTGTTGACTTCCAACATAGCATACAGAGGCTGGATTCCCAGGGCAAAAATCATACAAGTGCCCTTCCCCACATAATCCACAGATTAGTGTCTCACCTTGACTAGTTGATGCGCCCATTGAAACGGCTACTGCGGTGTTGACACTTGGTTGGAGATTGGTTTGAGCCATTTGTTTTACTAGATTGGTCAGGGCGTTGATTTGGCTACTCATTGCACTAAGTGCATCCTTGTCTTGAGCTCTCTTAGGGTCTACAGGATCGTCTGACCATCTACAATGGGAAGTTGAGATTTTCTCCAAAATGTCATAGGCTTCATTGTAGCTCTTTGAAAGCATGGAACCACCAGCTGACGAATTCAACACTTGCCTTGTGCTGGGGTTGCATCCTTTAAAGAACACTTCAATTTGGATACACCACGGAATGCCATGGTGTGGACATTTAAGCAATAAATCTTTGAATCTTGTCCAAGCTTCGTGTAATGACTCGTTTTCGGCTTGTTTGAACTTAATAATGTCATCACGGAAGTTGGAATTCCTATCAGGTGGAAAGTATTTAACTAGAAATTTTTCAGCTAGATCTGTCCAATTGACAATCGATCCAGAGGGAAGGGAATTTAACCACGTTTTGGCTTTATCTCTTAATGAGTAAGGAAAGAGGTAAAGTCTTAAAGCTTCTTGGGAAACTCCGAGGATGAGGAAAGTATCACTGACTCCTAGGAAATTTCTCAGATGATTGTGGGGATCTTCGTTTTCCACTCCAAGAATTGTCCCACGGTGGACAGCATTTGGAACATAACTGGTTTTAATTCGAATGAGAGAGCTGTAATCTCAGGGCGTATAATGCTCGGATTAAGCTCCTCAGGCATAGGAACTAAGTATGAAAGGATGGCACTATCCTTATCATTCGCAATTTCGATGGGGTTGCGAATGGTAGGTGCTTGGTTTGGGGCTGCTCTATCCATTTCGGTTTGTTGGGATTGCGGTGACTCCGCGGAGTCAGCAATGTTTTGAGTTACAGGTGGCTGTTTAAAGAGGCGTTTCTTAGCTTTGTTTCTGGCCCTAAGAAGTCTTTCAGGCTCAGGATTGAACTCTAGGTTCCTACTTGAATGCTCATTCATAAACTAGCCCGATGGTACCTGTAAAAGAAATGAAAGAAGATTAGCTCCAATAGATATTAATGTGTTTTTTTTTCTAAAATAACAAACTTCGTGTTTACTAAACAAAATCCCCGGCAGAGGCGCCAAAAACTTGTTGCGTGCTCAATGTGTAAATAAAAATGCGATGCGAGAGCACTCAGAACATGCAAGCATACATGGTCTTGTAGCAAGTAATAAGTATTTTTTCATTCGATTTCCCACAGAGATTTATTCTTAGTTACTAACGAAGTGAGATGCTAAATTAGAAAGGGTGGCTTAAATGGGGTGAATTGAAGATTAATGTGTCTAACTAATGAAGAGTAAACGAGATATGCAAGCATAAACGAAGCAAGTAAAGAGATGAACTTGAATGTATAGGAAAAAGAATTGCGGAGAAAGCAATTGTATAGCAATTAAATTCGCAAAAGAAGAAGACTGAAAAAATGGCTAAGGCAAAAAGCAGAATATTAGAATTGCGCAGACATCAATTTTCTAGCAATTAAGTTAACAGCATTTTAAGGGTGAGATGGGGAAACAAGGTCAACTAACGACTCCTCTATAGGCTTTTTCATACGATTATTCAGCAGTAGCTCAACTTTTCATGCATCAATTTAACTCATTCTCATGCATCTCTCGATTATATGCATTAGATCCTTTAGTTCACTCATATCCATGTAAGACTTAAGCATCTATTTATATAAGCAAGTTAATGAATTGTGCTAGGAAAACGCCTATTCCTAGGTCGTTTTCTGGCTACCATGAAAGGCTAGCATGAATGGACGACTCTGAACTCTTACTCCTTTTGGAGGTTACGAGTTATTTAGACAAAATGGATGGCCAATCGAAATTGCCCGTGGGATGAAGTACACATACATTCAATGCATTCGAAGCTATCCTACATGCTGAATTCACGTATTTCTACCAATAGTTCATCATTAGCAAACCCTTGTGTGATTAGTTACTCATGGATGGTGTGGAAGTGGAAAGATTAGATTGATTAAGCATGATTGACAGTATTTAAACGAAAGCAAAGGAAAGACAGGAAGCGAGATAAAAGCTTGCAAAGTTGTAAATGATTCCTCTATTAAGTAAGATTCAAAGCGTAATGTGCAAAGAATGTAAAACAATAAAGACTAAACAGATGAAGACGAAGGGAAATAATGTAGCCAACATAAGCAAATGACAGCAACAACAGAGAAATCGGAAGACAGAAACAATAGAAAGCAATGTAAATGTGTGCGTGAACTCCTCGCCGCAAGCGCCTCAGATGAAGGGGAAGGTTAGCGTTGTTTGGGGATGAATCCAATCAGAAGAGAAGAAGGATCTTCTCATCTTCCTCTCAGATTATCGGTGCCAAAAGCTGATTCCTTCACTCCAACAAACGGGATAGAAAATGGAGAGAAACTGCGTTGAGGTGGAAAGTTCTACGCTTCCAAGCTTGTTGTTCTCCTTCCCTCTTAACCTCCTTTTATAGCTCTTTGCAGGTACTCTTCAGTCAAGGAGGACCATCCATTCTGAACGACGACCTTCCACGTGGCAGCAGGGGAGAAATTGGGCGGCTGAAAGATCGCAACAAAACGGCGGACGGTTGGAACAACTTATCATTCGCAGCTTAAACATTGCGGAGACAGCAATGTTTCAGCAATTTTCCTGGAATGCACAATTTCAACTCTTTGAACTTCGTTTTTTATTCTTTTTTGTTTCTTTTACAAATAAGTCCTAATTTAGCTTCATTCCTTGATTTCTCATATTTAAGCACGTATTAAACTAAATTCTAACAAAAACGCTTAAGAGTTTACTCAATTCCATTGTAAATAAGTCCCTAAATTAAGTACTTTTGGAGACGTAACACTTACCCAAGAAGAATCGGACCAAAATTGCCAAGCAGAGGCAATTTTCCAGCCCAAACCCGAGAGCAAGCGTCGAGACGCTTGCTCAACGCTGCCTGGCGTCGAGACACTCCGAGGGGCGCGCACTGGAAATCATCGGGGCAGCGTCGAGACGCTCGGCCAGCGTCCCGATGCCATCGCGAGGCGCGCTCGGATTATTTAGGTCGCAGCGTCTCGGCGCTCCGACGGATCTAAAATCGCTGAAGGACGATTTTTGCAGCCATCTTCTCCCATCTTCTTCTTCTTCTCGGGTTTTCTTCCATTTTCACTTTTGCTCTGCCATTTGTGGCCTATTTTTGGAGCTTTCTATTGAATGTAAGTTGAAGATTATGGCCAAGACTACCATGGGAGCGTTTGTGACGACTCTCTTCATGGTCGGCTAAGGTACTGTGTACGGTTCGGGATGATTTAGGGATTATTTGTTAGACTTCTTCATTTTGATAATCCATGCTATGAGTTATGATTTGGCTTTAGTTTTGTATGCATTTATTGTTCTTTCTTAATCCCATGCATGTGTTAGATTTCGCCAATGGACAATCGAGTTTTCTAGCATGTGTTAGAGTTAAAGAATAGCGATGCCTTGCCTCTCCTTTTCGCCTAGTAACACAGAACAATGAAATAAATCGGAGTATCGAGTTATGCATAACAATTGTTGGGTACTTTAGTGTTGGCGGGTAACCAATTAGCAATAGGAATGCATATTCGAATGTTCGTCGCGGTTAGCTAGTGACTGTTTAGAGTCAAAGTGGGGTTGATCACTCTAACGTGACTTTAAATAATGTTTAATTAAATCTGTCTGATTTAGTTAATTAATATGGAGCCGGTTACAAAAGGGCGTCCCAGGTGACCGACCGTGTGTATGACAAACTGTTAGCCTTAGATTTGAATTAAATGATAAATGATAGAATGTCTAACGAAATCCCGAAATCCCCCGAACCGAACACTCTTTAATCTCTTTCTCTTTAATTTTTCCGTTACCAATTTATTTCTCCCCTTGCATGTTAAAACCCCTTCTTTGTCATAAAACTCAATTAATCAATTAAGTCCCATTTCAATCTTTAATTTCAATCTGATCAGTCCTTCTCTGTTGATCGACCCTGTTGCCACTAGCTGCAAAGCTAAGGTTAATAGGCTTATAAATTCATTTTGTTCAGGCCTCGACAGCCTGTGAATTAGGCGGATATTCCCAAAATCCATACCACCAAAATTGGCGCCGTTGTCGGGGAAGGCATAAATAGATTGAAATTAAGTTTGATTTTGATTTTGGTTGATTTGTTGTGTGCTGAAAAATTTTCTGTTTGTTTTTGCATGTTTAAAATTTTTGTTGTAGTATGACCCGTTTTTCTGAGTTTAGTGGATTACAGCTTATACCTGAGATTGAAAGAGAAGTGCGTAGGTTGAGAAAAAAGGCCCGGGAGGGGCGAAGGTTGTTTGACGAAGAAGGCGTGGATCCCTTCTTGCGTGAGGAGATGGCACAAGGAGAAGTGTCAAGGACTTTGAAGCAATTGGCAGCGCCAGATCTAAATTTGCAGCCTCTGTGCATTAACTACCCCGTGGTAGCGGGTAATTTCGAGCTGAAATCTGGATTAATTCACCAATTACCTTCCTTCCATGGCAATGCAGGAGAGGATGCAAATAAGCACCTGATGGAGTTCCATTGCGTCTGTTCGGGGATGAAGCCCCCAGGTGTAACGGAGGAGCAGTTGAATCTAAGGGCATTCCCCTTCACACTGAAAGACAAAGCCAAGGACTGACTTTACTATTTGCCCTCCGGTTCGATCACGACGTGGCAAGAGATGAAGAGGGTGTTTTTGGAAAAGTATTTTCCCGCCTCTCTTGCCACAACGCTGAGGAAGAGGATATACGTGATTACCCAAGACGTGGGTGAATCCCTACACGAGTATTGGGAACGCTTCGGGCGCCTGTGCGCGAGCTTTCCACATCATCAGATAGTCGACCAACTTCTAATTCAATATTTCTCCGAGGGGATGACTCCTCATGATCGGCAGTTGATCGACACAGCGAGTTGTGGGGCGCTGATTGACAAGACCCCGGTTGAGGCCCAACAGTTAATTGCGAACATGGCAGCCAACTCGCAGAAAATCGGTATTCGTGGGCCAGGTCAAGTCCACTAGGTTGGGCAGATAAATGAGATGTCTGAGGAAACCGCGAGGCGGAAGAGGTCAACGCCATAGGGGGATATGCTTCCAACTCTAGGAAGTACGATCCTTATTCAAACACGTACAATTTGAGCTATGGAACAGAGAGGGACAACAACGCTATCATGGCCAGTCATATGATAGGCCTAACAATTCTACCCAAGCTCAAGCCTCTAGTTCCTCCAGTTCAATGGAAGAGATGGTAAGAACCATCGTTACATCGACAAGCCAGTTCCAAAAAGAAGCTCGAGAAGAGCTAAACTCGCATAAAGCAGAGCTGCAAAATCTGAACAAGCAGCTGACCCAGATGGCGGTGTCGATAAGCAAGATAGAGAGCAAGAGCTCGGGGAAGCTTCCTTCCCAAACCACTGTGAACACATGTGAAAACGTGAGCTCAATCCAGCTGAGGAGTGGGAAATCAGCTCCCGCTAGAGCTGCGAAGGAAGCGAAGGACAGTTTGAATGAGTCCTGATAGTACTCTAAAAGTGCTAATATTTAGCTTCTAAGTCTTGTAAATTAGAATAATTATTTGAGCTTAATTGATATATTTTGTATAATTTAATTGTTAAGGGGTAAATCGGGCATTTGCGATAATTAAGAGCTTAAATGAATATTTTAGAATGTTTTATTAATTAGTCGTTTTGAGTGATTAAGCTTCATTAATTAAATAATCTAATTATAACTCAAAATTGATTAATGGCTTAATGGTGCAGGGTTTGCTAAGATAATGGGGGTGCCCAGTTTCAAATCTTGGTGAATGCAAGATTTTTCTTCATTTTGTAAAAGTCAACAGCACCAGTCAACAGTCAACGGTCAACAGTCAACGGTCATCACAACGCGCGCGCTCGTGCCCGTCATCGAAAGTCCGGCCACGCCTCGGGCGCTCGCCCAGCGCCCTATCCGTGACTGTAAATGACCGTCATTAAAACTCAGCAGAAGCCCGTCATTAAAAATCATAAAAAATGCCCGATTTTGTAAATTTTCCAGAGAGCTCGGTGCCTAGGCGCTGACTTATGGCGCCTAGGCGCTGGCCCGACGGAAAAATGGGTATAAATACCCATTTTTCTTAATTTAGGGGATTCTCTCTTGGCTCTTCTCCTACCTCTTTCGAATTTTTGGCATTCTTAGCCATTTGTGGCACTCTTCTTCATCTCCATGGATAGCTAAACAAGTAAGTGTTTGATTTCTAGTTTGTTATTGTAATCAATTTGGATTAAGGGGAGATTTGCTCTAATTTGTGTATGAATTAGATTTTCTTCCATATGCATCTTCTTCCTTGTTCTTCATCTAAATAGCTTGGGTAACTGATTAGGGGTGACGCCCGAGTCCTTATGCATGCTTTACCGTTAGAGATTAGGACGTATAATTGCCTCAATCGCTAGGTAACACAAATCTGAATATGGGTATTTAGTTTGATCCCAAGTGACAGTTGGGGGTAGAAATTAGATAACCTTCATGTTAGATTTTGGGTAAAGAGGAAAATCGATTTAGTCTCCGGGTTAATTCGTCGCAATGTTCCCGTCTCTGTCCGTTAATCATTTTAGGATTGATCACCTTATTTTGAGTAACTGTCAAGAACAATTAGACTTGCACTTTTCTAGTTGTATCTTTGGGTCGTTTGAGTTAGAAATAACCAAACGAATTGCGTGCTTTAAGCGTTGTGTCTATGTATTTAGTTATCGATGATCCGAACACCAATTGTGATCAATCCCATTCTTTGAAGTCAAACATGCCATTTAAATTTCTTCCTTCAGAGTTTTTATGATTTTAATTTTCCGTTAGCTACAATAGTGTAGAGCTCCCTTTTAAAATCCAATTTCCCATATTTTTACCGTTAGCAATTTAGAATTAATTAAGTTAGAATTAAGCTAATTCCCTGTGGTTCGACCCGGTTATCACTAACTATAAATTAGTCGGTATAGTCGGCATATAAATATTATTTTGGCGGGCTTCGACAACCCGAAATTTGGGAACGTACAAAAGTTCACTACCAAAATTGGCGCCGTTGCCGGGGAATTAATTTTTAATTCGGCTTGGTTGATTTTAATTTGTTTGTTTTAAAATTTTCTTTTGTTTGTACAATTTTATTCATTTATTTTTAATTTTTCTTGTATTATTTTACACGTTCCGTTTGAGTTCTTGAGCGCAGTTATTCTTTGAAAATCTAAAAGAAGCGCTGAGATGGAAGTCGAGGGTAATTTTGAGCAACAAAGAACCTTGAGGGAGCTTGCATCATCTGAGTTAGGCCGGAACTCATCGAGTATATTGTATCCGGTAGCTTCAGGTAATTTTGAACTAAAAGCTGGTCTGATTAACTTATTACCTTCTTTTTGTGGTAATACAGATGAAAATCCCGTCAGACACCTCAAGGCATTTCGGATGGTGTGTTCGTCATTTAGGACCGACGACATCACTGCAAATCAACTCTATCTCAGGGCCTTTCCTTTCACCTTGAAGGAGAAGGCGAGAGATTGGATGTATTACCTACCGACTCGGTTCATTACGAGTTGGAACGAGCTAAATGGGGCGTTTCTAGAGAAGTATTTTCCTGCTTCCAAGGTCGTCACCCTCAGAAGGGAGATACACAAAATTGAGCAAGGAAAGGAAGAAACTGTCCTTGAGTGCTGGGAGAGATTTGGTCGGTTATGCGAGGATTGCCCCAATCATCAAATAACTGAGCAGTCCCTCATTCAGAGTTTCTACTACGGTTTGCTTCCCCAAGGCCAGCAGATGATAGACGCCGCCAGTGGAGGTTCGCTCATGGATAAGACACCCGCCGAAGCTAGAACCTTGATTTCTAACATAGCTAGAAGCTTGGAGCGGAGTGGAGATGGAGACAAGGAGAAAGCTCTCCTGAAGAAGGATGTGGATGAGCTTAAGGCTCAACTTTTTGAGGTAAGTAATGCTGTTCTTGCCTTAAAGGATGATTTTCTGAAAGTCCAATCTTCTATTTCTGGTAGATCTGTTGAGGACATGTTTCAAGCTCTCCTTACAATAACCTCGGAAAAGCTCGATAATGTTGGAACTCAGATGCAAGGATTTAAGGAAGAAATGTCTCAGATGACTTGCAAGATCAACAAAATGGAAGAGCAAACTGAGAACCTGAGTGCCATCACTCTGAGAAGTGGGAAGCATCTTCCCACGAGTACCCCGCCGGTGGAAGTCAATCATGGCCACAGCGAGCCACAGACAGAAAATCCTGAACCAAGGTGGAAAGGGGTAAACTTCGATCCTACATGTACTAGAGTGTATGTGCCTAAGGCTCCTTTTCCTAGCAGGTTAGCAAGATCACCTAAGAAATCCTATGAGGAGGTAGTTTCTCTTTGTCAGGTAGACACGATTGATACACTAGCACATAACATATGCATGACTGTTGAGGATGGGGATGACCCATTATTTTTAACTGATTTTTTTGATGAATATGAGTTGCATGAACCACCCTTGACTGAATTTTGTGATTCGACTGTTTCTACCTTGACAATTGTTGAAAATCCTGCTGAGATAATCGCTTCTACTTTGCCTTGCACTATAGGAGATAAAATAATCAATCATGCCATGCTAGATTTAGGACCATCGATTAATGTTGAGTCACATGCTGTTTTTAATGAGCTTAAACTGAATGACTTGCATGAATCTGGTGCTATTATGCAATTGGCTGATAAATCATGTGCGCATCCCTTGAGAAAGGTGGAAGACGTTTTAGTCAGACTAATTAATTTTCACTTTCCTGCTGATTCTTATGTTCTTGAAATGAATGTTGAACCCTCTCATGTTTCTGCATCAATTCTATTGGGACGTCCTTTTATTAAAACTGTAAAAGTTAAAATCAATGTTGATAAAGGTGTCCTGTGTGTTGAGTCTGATGGAGATGTGAATGAGTTTAGGGGTTAAAATCGCAGGAGTCTGTTGAGAATGTCGACGTCGTTTGTGCTTTATTTGAAATTGATATAGTATGTGTGCAGAAGGCACGAGAGAAAAAATTGTTTGTCTGTTTTTGCAGGAATGATGAAATTAGGAAGATGAATGGGGCATCTTCCAAGTACGATTATGGATGAGTCGTGTGCGAGAATACAGTCGTGCAATCGACTCTAAAAATTTGCGCTTCTCGGAGGCACCCGAGCTTGGACTGTATTTTCTGTTTGTTATTAGTTTACTGTTGATGTTTATTTCTAGTTGTTCAAGTTTGTTTTCTTATTTTCTTAGGTGAGAGAAGAGAAGTGACCACCATTGCGGATCCATTTCGAAAAAATGAGGACACGCATCCCTTTCCACTGATCCCGTTAAAATTCAGGGGAGGTTCCTGTTCCCTTAGTAATTTTATCGCTCTCACTGTTTTATCTGTTGGATTAGTTGCATTGGGGACAATGCAATGTTTTAGGTGGGGGGTGGGTTTAGTTTTGGACTTCTTTATAGTTTTTGTGCATGGATGCTATGATTTTGAGATGTATGAGAATCTGAATGCATGTTGTCCGATGAGGACTGTCTGTGATTTACTAGTGAATGCTCCATATTTGTGCATTTCGAATAAACCATGAGTTGTATGCATATTTTGAGCTTATTTTAAAATTTTTCCGAATACTCTCTACATTCATCGAGCACATAGCCCTCTTACTCTTGGTTCTGATAGGCTTAGAGTTATTTTATTTGATCTGAAAATTTGTTGTCACCTCGAAAGACATATTTAGGGAGGCTTGATGTGTTAGAATTTGTAATAACTCATTTGTTTTAAGCAAAGCTTTATGCCTAAATTTTTCAATTTTCTGTGAGTAAAAAGCATGAAAAATGTTCTTTCTTGAGGTGTTCCTCCTTCTTGTGTTGCCCGTGTAATCAGGGGCGATCGTGTAACCCACGGTTGCCACTGCATGAAAGGGTGGCTAATTGAAGTGAACACTTGTCCTTAAAAATGTGAAGTGAATTAAGCTTGACGTGTTAGGCTCTCTCGAAAGAAGAAAAATAAAAAGAAAAGGGTACAAAGTACCAAGGAAAAGAAGAAAAGAATTGGGCCAATTGTTTTGTTGCTCTTTCCGACCCGTTAAGCCAATAGACTGTTCTCAACGCTAGAAGTAGAGGGAAAACGAGTCTTAGGATCGATTAAAGGAAATCCGGGTCTATAAGAGCTAGAGTAAGAGAAGCTAAGCACACACACATGAGAGTAGGATTTAAAATTTTGAAATGTTCTTAACTTATGCATACACTTGTTTGTTTCTCCGTTAGCATTAATATCTTGTGTTCACGAGTTTTGAGATTTGAGTCGTCAGCATGCAAGTGGTTTCTGATAAGATAAAGCAAAGTACACCTTGCTCGAGGACTAGCAAGATTTAGGTTGGGGGTATTTTGATAGCACTCTAAAAGTGCTAATATTTAGCTCCTAAGTCTTGTAAATTAGAATAATTATTTGAGCTTAATTGATATATTTTGTATAATTTAATTGTTAAGGGGTAAATCGGGTATTTGCGATAATTAAGAGCATAAATGAATATTTTAGAATGTTTTATTAATTAGTCGTTTTGAGTGATTAAGCTTCATTAATTAAATAATCTAATTATAACTCAAAATCAATTAATGGCTTAATAGTGCAGGGCTTGCCAAGATAATGGGTGTGCTCAGGTTCAAATCTTGGTGAATGCAAGATTTTTCTTCATTTTGTAAAAGTCAACAGCCGCAGTCAACAGTCAACGGTCAAAAGTCAACGGTCAACACAACGCGCCCTTCAGCCCCTCGCCCGCTCGCGCCCGTCATCGAAAGTCCGGCCACGCCCCAGCCCCCTCGCCCACGCCTCGCGCGCTCGCCCTGCGCCCTATCCGTGACTGTAAATGACCGTCATTAAAACTCAGCAGAAGCCCGTCATTAAAAGTCATAAAAAATGCCCTGTAAATGACCGTCATTAAAACTCAGCAGAAGCCCGTCATTAAAAGTCATAAAAAATGCCCGATTTTGTAAATTTTCCAAAGAGCTCAGCGCCTAGGCGCTGACTTATGGCGCCTAGGCGCTGGCCCGACGGAAAAATGGGTATAAATACCCATTTTTCTTAATTTAGGGGATTCTCTCTTGGCTCTTCTCCTACCTCTTTCGAATTTTGGGCATTCTTAGCCATTTGTGGCACTCTTCTTCATCTCCATGGATAGCTAAACAAGTAAGTGTTTGATTTCTAGTTTGGGATTGTAATCATTGTAATCAATTTGGATTAAGGGGAGATTTGCCCTAATTTGTGTATGAATTAGATTGTCTTCCTTATGCATGCTTTACTCTTCTTCATCTTCTTCCTTGTTCTTCATCTAAATAGCTTGGGTAACTGATTGGGGGTGACGCCCGAGTCCTTATGCATGCTTTACCGTTAGAGATTAGGACGTATAATTGCCTCAATCGCTAGGTAACACAAATCTGAATATGGGTATTTAGTTTGATCCCAAGTGACAGTTGGGGGTAGAAATTAGATAACCTTCATGTTAGATTTTGGGTAAAGAGGAAAAATCGATTCAGTCTCCGGGTTAATTCGTCGCAATGTTCCCGTCTCTGTCCGTTAATCATTTTAGGATTGATTACCTTATTTTGAGTAACTGTCAAGAACAATTAGACTTGCACTTTTCTAATTGTATCTTTGGGTCGTTTGAGTTAGAAATAACCAAACGAATTGCGTGCTTTAAGCGTTGTGTCTATGTATTTAGTTATCGATGATCCGAACACCAATTGTGATCAATCCCATTCTTTGAAGTCAAACATGCCATTTAAATTTCTTCCTTCAGAGTTTTTATGATTTTAATTTTCCGTTAGCTACAATAGTGTAGAGCTCCCTTTTAAAGTTCAATTTTCCATATTTTTACCGTTAGCAATTTAGAATTAATTAAGTTAGAATTAAGCTAATTCCCTGTGGTTCGACCCGGTTATCACTAACTATAAATTAGTCGGTATAATCGGCATATAAATATTATTTTGGCGGTCTTCGACAACCCGAAATTTGTGAACGTACAAAAGTTCACTACCAAGTCCCCCCCGGTTGTTCTTAATGATTTGAATGAAGAGAAAGAAGAGAAGATTGTGCAAGAGTGTGTTCCCAAAGCACCCTTCCCCAGTAGGCTTGCGAAGCCTACTCTGGTGAGCGACGATGAGAAGGTCCTGAGAACCTTCCAGAAGGTGATGGTGAACATACCACTTCTTCAGGCGGTGAGTCAAGTGCCCAAATATGCTAAATTCCTCAAGAACTGGTGTACAAAGAAGCGTAAGTCCAGAGGGACGGAGGAAAAGAAGAAGGAGAATGTCTGCGCAATCCTCCAAGGTACGTTGCCTACCAAGTGCAACGATCCAGGTACTTTTACTATCTCTTGCACTATAGGTAGTAAAGTAGTTAAAAATGCAATGCTCGATCTTGGTGCTTCTAATAATGTCATGTCTTATGCTTTATTTCTGGATTTGAATCTTAATGAGTTGCATGAGACTGATGTGGTTATTCAGCTAGCTAATGGGTCTTGCATATGTCCTAGATGGAAGGTCGAGGATGTTTTGATTAGAGTAGGAGATATGATGTTTCATGCAGATTTTCTTGTGCTTGATATGAATAGGAACTCTCTGAATGTATTGTCCTCCATGTTGTTAGGGCGTCCTTTTTTAAAGACTGCGAGGGTCAAAATTGATGTGTTTAAGGGCGTGATTTCTTTGGAGTTTGATGAAACTGTGCATGAGTTTTCCTTATTTGATAAGAAGTCTGTGGAGAATGTTGCTTGTATGGAGTCTGTCGAGAATTAGAGTTTGACCTCGAGCTTGAGGGATGACTCTCATGTCTCTGTTAAGAAATCTGATTTAAATTTTATTGAAGTGGATGCTGTTTTTTATACTAATGAATGTGATATTCACGTGCTAGAGGCACGAAGAGAAAAGAAAGTTTTGAATGATGTTTGCAGGACCGGCGTGGAGAAGGACATGTTTGGAACGTCCACCGCGCTATCGGACTATGGATGAGTTCGATTGGAGAATTCAGTCGAGCAAACGACTTTAAAAATTCTGCGCTTCTCGGAGGCACCCGAGTGTTCAACTGTCTTTTCTGTTTTTAGTTTTAGTTTAGGTAATTTAGCTAATTTAGCTTGCTATTTTTTCTTAGGTAATGAGGAGAGTTGAGGAAATTTTGGGCTCCAATGTGGAACGCGCGGCGTCCCTTCCCTCGCCGACTTCACAAAGAATCAGGGAAGCGTTATTTTTCTTTCCCTTTAACTTTTGTGAATCTGATTAAGGAGCATTGAGGACAATGCTCGCTTCTGAAGTTGGGTGTCGATGTTGTGGACAAGCATGTGTAGTTGGTTGAGCAGTGCTAATTTTGAATTTGAAGTGCTTGAGACTCTGTTTATATGCTTTCTAATTATGATGATCTAGGAAGTGTCATTTTGGAAATCTGAGCATTTGCATAATCTAGTTTTTGCATGAGGTTGTTTTGCATTTATTAGGTTCATGTCAAAAATTTTAATTTTTTTCTGTTGCTCCTTTTCATCTATCGAGCACTTAGCAACCTCATCTTAGACTCTGTAGGCTTAGTTCGACTGCATGTTGCATGATTCTTGTTGTCACCCCGAAAGGTACCCTTAGGTAGCTTGTTGCATGAGAGTTAGTGGTCAATTAATCGAGATAGCTTACGTTAAGCCTAAAGTAAAAAAATAGAAAAGCATGTTAGATGGAAAAATTCCCTCGAGGCGGTCCTCCTTCTTATTAGCGCTTAAGAAGTGAGCGTTAGTCCTTAAAAATGTGAAGCTTTGGCAAAAGTTTGACATGTTAGGCAACTCGGGGTGGGAAAGAAAAAGAAAATAAAAAGTTGGGTTCAAAGAACCTTAACAAAGAGTACAAAGTACTCAAGAAAAGAAAATGAATGAGAAAAATGTTTAGGTCTCTTAGTTTATTACTCTCTCTCGTGTAAGTCAAGTTTAGACTGTTCTTAATCGCTAGAAGTAGGGGAAAACAGGATGATATGTTGCATGTGGTTTTTCCGGGCATACGTAGGTTTAGGATAGGTTGGCTAGCACACACACACGTTAGGGAGCGATAGTTAATTTTTTATATGTTCGTAATAAAATGCATGCGTTGATTGCTTTCGTTATTATGTTATGTTTGAATTTGTAAAATGCATCGAGGTTTGAATTAGTAGCATGTAAGCATGTCCTTAGAGTCAAATTCTTTATTTGCCTTGCTCGAGGACTAGCAAGATTTAAGTTGGGGGTGTTTGATAACTCCATTTTGGAGCTAATTATCACTCCCTAATTCAAGCTAAATGCCGTATTTAATTAGTTAATATCTCTCATTTCTAGGAGAATTGCGGCGAAGAGCTCATGCGTCCATTGGACTCTTTACGTAGCTAAAAGCGGTGTTTTAATGCCCCGGGAGTGCATCGGGAAAAGGGCAAGCTTACCCAAGAAGAATCGGACCCAAATTGCTAAGGAGAGGCAATTTTCCAGCCCAAACCCGAGAGCAAGCGTCGAGGCTTGCTCAACGCTGCCTGGCGTCGAGACGCTGCCGCGACGTCGAGACGCTCCGAGGGGCGCGAGCTGGAAATCATCGGGGCAGCGTCGAGACGCTCGCCCAGCGTCTCGACGCCATCGCGAGGCGCGCGCGGATTATTTAGGTCGCAGTGTCGCGACGCTGTCCCAGCGTCTCGACGCTCCGACGGATTTAAAATGGTTGAAGGACGATTTTTGCGGCCATCTTCTCCCATCTTCTTCTTCCTCTCGGGTTTTCTTCCATTTTGCCATTTGTGGCCTATTTTTGGAGCTTTCTATTGTATGTAAGTTGGAGATTATGGCCAAGACATCCATGGGAGCGTTTGTGACGACTCTCTTCATGGTCGGCTAAGGTACTGTGTACGGTTCGGGATGATTTAGGGATTATTTGTTAGACTTCTTCATTTTGATAATCCATGCTATGAGTTCTGATTTGGCTTTAGTTTTGTATGCTGTTGCGTGCTCAATGTATAAATAAAAATGCGATGCGAGAGCACTCAGAACATGCAAGCATACATGGTCTTGTAGCAAGTAATAAGTATTTTTTCATTCGATTTCCCACAGAGATTTATTCTTAGTTACTAACGAAGTGAGATGCTAAATTAGAAAGGGTGGCTTAAATGGGGTGAATTGAAGATTAATGTGCCTAACTAATGAAGAATATAAGAGATATGCAAGCATAAACGAAAGCAAGTAAAGAGATGAACTTGAATGTAGAAGAAAAGAATTGCGGAGAAAGCAATTATCTAGCAATTAAATCGCAAAAGTGAAATACTGGAAAAATGGCTAAGGCAAAAACAGAACTATAGAATTGCGCAGACAACAATTATCTAGAAATTATATTAGCAACGTTTTAAGGGTGAGATGGGGAAACAAGGTCAACTAACGACTCCTCTATAGGCTTTTTCATACGATTATTCAGCAGTAGCTCAGCTTATCATGCATCAATTTAACTCATTCTCATGCATCTCTCGATTACATGCATTAGATATTTTAGTTCACTCATATCCAAGTAAGACTTAAGCATCTATTTATATAAGCAAGTTAATGAATTGTGCTAGGAAAACGCCTATTCCTAGGTCGTTTTCTGGCTACCATGAAAGGCTAGCATGAATGGACGACTCTCAACTCTTACTCCTTCCGGAGGTTAGGAGTTCTTTAGACAAAATGGATGGCCGATCGAAATTGCCCGTGGGATGAAGTACACATACATTCAATGCATTCGAAGCTATTCTACAAGTTGAATTCACGTATTTATACCTATAGATTCATCATTAGCAGACCCTTGGGTGATTAGCTACTCATGGATGATGTGGAAGTGGAAATACTAGATTGTTTAAGCATGATTAACAGTACGTAAATGAAAGCAAAGGAAAGACAGAAAGTGATAAGAAACTTGCGAAGTTGTAAATGATTCCTCTATTGAATTAAGATTCAAAGCTTAATGTGCAAAGACTGTAAAACAGTAAAGACTAAGCAAATGAAGATGAACAGAACAAATGACCGCAAACAGAAGTAAATAACAGCAAACAGTAGAGAAAATGGAAGACATAAAGCAGTAGAAAGCGATGTAAATGTGTGCGTGAACTCCAAGCCGCAAGCGCCTCGGATGAAGGGGAAGGTTAGCGTTTTTTGGGGATGAATCCAATCAGAAGAGAAGAAGGATCTTCTCTTCTTCCTCTCGAATTATCGGTGCCAAAAGTTGATTCCTTCACTCCAACAAACAGGATAGAAAATGGAGAGAAACTGCGTTGAGATGGAGAGTTCTACGCTTCCAAGCTTGTTGTTCTCCTTCCCCCTTGACCTCCTTTTATAGCTCTTTGCAGGTACTCTTCAGTCAAGGAGAACCATCCATTCTGAACGACGACCCTCCACGTGGCAGCAGGGGAGAACTTGGGCGGCCGAAAGATCGCAACAAAATGGCGGACGGTTGGAACAACTTAGCATTCGCAGCTTAAACATTGCGGAGACAGCAATGTTTCAGCAATTTTCCTGCAATGCACAATTTCAACTCTTTTAACTTCGTTTTTGATTCTTTTTTGTTCCTTTTACAAACAAGTCCTAATTTAGCTTCATTCCTTGATTTCTCATATTTAAGCACGTATTAAACTAAATTCTAACAAAAACGCTTAAGAGTTTACTCAATTCCATGGTAAATAAGTCCCTAATTTATGCACTTTTGGAGACGTAACACACCCCCAAACTTAAGTTATTGCTCGTCCTCGAGCAATATAAGGGCTTACGTGGGCTGCTGTTACGTGCTCAATGTGTTAAAATAGATAGGCAATAAGAGAGAGAGAGCACTCAGAACATGCAAGCATACATGATCTTATAGCAAGTAGTAAGTATTTTTTCATTCGTTTTCCCACAGAGATTTATTATAAGCTATTCATGAAGTGTAAAGTTAAGAAAGAATGGGTGGATTTGATGGGGTAAAATTGGTTTTAAATTGTCTATCTCCTACTGAATACGAAGAGGGTAGCAACATAAACAAGTGCAAGTCAAAGTTAAACTCAAATGAAAAGAAACGAGATTAATAAACGAAGACAAAAACAGCTAGACATAATTGTAACTTTAGCAGAATTGCGGAAACAGCAATTCTACCGCAATTTTAATAACAACGAAAGTGTGTAAAATGGAGAAACAAGGGCTACTAACGATTCCTCTATAGGCTTTTTTCATACGGTTCCCAAGCATTGGATTAACTCACTATGCATCAAACTCACTCAATCTCATGTATCTTCCGATTCCATGCATTAGATTCTTTAGTTTACTCATATCCAAGTAAGGTCTTAAGCATCTTGTTAAAGCAGAAAGTTACGGTTTGTACTAGGAAAACGCCTATTCCTAGGTCGTTTTCTGGCTACCTTGAAAGGCTAGCATGAGTGTATGACTCTGAACTCTTACTCCTTCCAGAGGTTAGGAGTTCTTTGGACAAAATGGATGGCCAATCGAAAGTGCCCGTGGGATGAAGCTTACATACAATAAATGCTTCGAGAGCTATCCTACATGCTTGGTTCACGTTTTTTAGCCTATAGTATTGTCATTAGCATGCCCCTATGTGACTTAGTTACTCATGGATATAGGCAGAACAGGAATAAGGGTTAAAACAGACATGCTTAGAAAGAATTTAAAGACAAAACAGTGAGGAAAAACAGTAGATTGAAAAGGCAAGAACTGTGAAATGAAGAATTGTGATTTGATTACTTGTTTGATTGAAAGAACAAAAGAAAGCTTAAAGTGGATAACACAAAGACAGAATACCACGAAATGCAATAAACTAGCTACTAGAACAGAAACAACAACTAAACAATGCTGGAAAGTAGAAATGAAAGACAGAAAGCATGTAAATGAGCTTGGACGCCTCGTCGCAACCGCCTCGGCTCAAGGATGAAAAAGACCAGCTTTGCTTGGATGAATCCAATCGGGAGAGAAGATGAATCTCCTCTCCTTCCTATCAGATTATCGATTCCAACAGCTGAGCTTCGCAAACCAACAGACGGCAAAGAAAAACAGGAGAAAAGATGGAGCTGCGAGAAGACTTCTACGCTTTCGGATGATGATTGAACCCTCGACTTTGACCCCCTTTTATAGCAATCTGCAGGTACGTTTGGGCCAAGGAGAACCATCAATCTTCAACGTCGTACTTCAAAATGAATGGAGGAGAAAGAACGAATCCCTGAAATAACGGACATTAACAGAAAAAGATCAGTCAACTTACGGTTTTCACTTGAAACATTGCGGTTTCAGCAATGTTTCCGCAATGCTGTCGCAATGTAGTTTTTTCATTCTTTTACTTCGGTTTTCAATCCTTTTCTTTCCTTTTGCACACAAGTCCTAATTTAGCTACCTTCTTTTAATTCTCACAAATAAGCATAGGTTTAAGCTAAATCCTATCAAAAACACCTAAGAGTGTGCTTCTTTCTAAGCTAAATAAGTCCTAAATAAGTCACTTTCGGAGACATAACACACCCCCAAACTTAAGGTTTTGCTTGTCCTCAAGCAAACTAAGGACTTGCCTAGGCTGCTGTTTCACCTTCTTTAACCACTTACTGACTCCCCTATATCCCTATCTATAGCAGTGCTGTCCTGTGACACACCTCTAAGTTTAAAACTATCATCTTATCTAGCTTCTTCTGACTTCGCATGCCTAATACTCCTGCTGTTTTCATTAACTTCCTACAACTGATCTACTTGCTTTTGTCATATCATGCCACTATCCCTAAGGTTTCAAATTTTACCTAGCTTTACCCAGACTCAGTACATGCTTCTAGTTTTTACTTATGAGCTACCTAAGATTCCTTAGAGTCATGCCAGTCTTAGTATTAACAGTGACAGTAGTACTTTAAGAGAACAACCTAAACCCTGGCATCACTACATTGGACATACATTCATCTCCCTAAATAACCCTACAAGTTACAACTTTGTGCTCAGCTAATTGAGGATCAGAGTTCTTTTTAAATAGGACATCTAAGCCAAAAAGTTGCAACTCCTAGGTATACATTCTTCTTCCCTACTTTTTCCTTTTTTCTTTCTTAGGTGGAGCCTTTCCTTTGGTTGCCTTTTGATGCAATGCCACTTGTGGGTTACACACTTGACACTGATTACTCAGCAACTAAAAAGAGACACCCCTCTTTATTCTATTTTTCATATTTTTTTTTTAGCTCATCTTTTTTTGTAAAGGAGAAGAAGAATGCTTATGTTTTTAAGGGAGAGAGGAATGTTCCTAGGCCTAGGGTGGCCTCCCCCAAACTTAAACTACTCATTGTCCCCAATGAGTGACTGAGGTGGCACACCCCCAAACTGTCCTAGAAGCATCTAGTCTAAGGTAAAACAAAGAGAATCTAAAAGTCCTAGGCATAGGCAGAACATTCTAAAAGTAAATATCACAGCAGCAGAAATGTAAAAAAAAACAGATAG
The DNA here is from genome assembly GCA_028017165.1 of Herpetospermum pedunculosum. Taxonomy (NCBI): domain Eukaryota; kingdom Viridiplantae; phylum Streptophyta; class Magnoliopsida; order Cucurbitales; family Cucurbitaceae; genus Herpetospermum; species Herpetospermum pedunculosum. The sequence goes on along the minus strand of CM051527.1, from coordinate 18,378,552 downwards.
GTAAGGACTTAAAGCTATGCATGCTGAGCTTTTTAGAGGTTAATTTAAACTATCAAAGGGTGTCCTACGACACTCATCCACCATGCTTTGAGATACGCTATATAAGGTAGTCATGATAGCAGCAAAAGAAAGAATTTAAACAGAACCAGCCTAACTAAACAGACAGTCAAAAACATGCATTCAGTAATAAAAATTGCGGGTTCTGCAATTATTTTGCAATAAAGACTGGGCAGATATAACAGTGAATAAGGCCCCTACGCATGCTTTTTCCAGTCATTCAAGCTCTCTAAAAATGAAACTAAACTAATCTACCTAATCAGCTATCATCAAACTAGACTAAACAATTTAAAAACTTACAACTAAGCAACTAAAACAGATCAAAATATTAACTAAAGACAGCATAATTCACACGGTTCACAAAAAGCAGTTAATTTTTTTTTTTTAAGGGAACAGCAATACTCCCTTTAGTGCTATTCAATCTAGCACTCAGATGTCTTCATCCTCATCAGGCCTTCGTGGTCTTGGAGGCGCCCATGAAGTCAGCAAGTCCGTGGGGAATTCAGGGAAAAGGCAACCCAGCTGGTCAGCCACCTCCTTGTCTCTCGCCTGTGCATATGTGGCCATTTGAGCCATCCTCTTCTGTAAATCCATCAGGCACGCCATGGACAGTGACTGAGCAGCAACCAATCTATCCAGCTCGAACTCCATGTTCCCCTTCCTTTTCAGCCTCAAGCCTGTAAGCAGCTCCAAGTGGCCTGTGTAAGCCATCTGCTGTTCCATCCGCTCAATGGGGACTCCTGCACGCAAGCATAGTTTAGTAATAGTATTAGGGAAGAACAATGGACCCTTACCCTTCTTGGCGCATTCAGCAATGGCAGCTGACATGACTTCACCCACGTTGATCGTGAGACCTCGCATGATTGCATAGACCAACAGTGATCTGCTCTGGTTGATTGTGGTCTCATGTGTCACGGGGGATGTTACGTGCTCAATGTGTTAAAATGAATAAGTAATAAGGTAGAGAGAGCACTCAGAACATGCAAGCATACATGGTCTTATAGCAAGTAGTAAGTATATTTCATTCGTTTTCCCACAGAGACTTATTATAAGCTATTCATGAAGTGTAACGTTAAGAAAGAAGGGGTGGATTTGATGGGGTAGTATTGGTTTTTAATTGTCTATTTCCTACTGAATACGGAGAGGGTAGCAACATAAACAAGTGCAAGTTAAAGCTAAACTCAAATGAGAAGAGACGAGATTAATAAATGAAAACAAAAACAGCTAGACAAAATCGTAACTTAGCAGAATTGCGGAAACAGCAATTTTACCGCAATTGTAATAACAGCGAAAGTGTGTAAAATGATGAATTAAGGGCTACTAACGACTATCCTATAGGCTTTTTCTCACGATTCTCAAGCATTGGATCAACTCTCTATGCATCAAACTATCTCATTCTCATGTATCTTCCGATTTCATGCATTAGATTCTTTAGTTTACTCATGTCCAAGTAAGGTCTTAAGCATCTTGTTAAGGCAGAAAAATATGGTTTGTACTAGGGAAACGCCTATTCCTAGGTCGTTTCCTGGTTACCTTGAAAGGCTAGCATGATAGTATGACTCTGAACTCTTACTCCTTCCAGAGGTTAGGAGTTCTTTGGACAAAATGGATGGCCAATCGAAATTGCCCGTGGGATGAAGCTTACATACAATCAATGCTTCGAGAGCTATCCTACATGCTTGGTTCACGTTTTTTAGCCTAAAGTGTTGTCATTAGCATGCCCCTAAGTGATTTAGCTACTCATGGATGTAGATAGAACAGAAGTAAGAGAATAAGTAGACATGCTTAGAAGGAATTTAAAGACAAAACAGTAAGGGAAAGCAGTAGAATGTAAAGGCAAGAAACTGTGGACTGAAGAATTGAGATTTGATTACTTGATTGTTTGATTGACAAAGAAAAGCTTTAAAGCAAATAACAGGAAGACAGACCACAACGAAATAGTATAATCTAGCTACTAGAAAAGAAACAGCGACAAGACAAAGCTGGAAAATGGAAATGAAGAGCAGAAAGCAGTAAAACAGCTCGAATGTCTCGTTGCAGCCGCCTCGAATGAAGGATGAGAAAGGTCAGCCTTGCTTGGATGAATCCAATCAGGAGAGAAGAAGAATCTCCTCTCCTTCCTATCAGATTATCGATTCCAACAGCTGAGCTTCGCAAACCAGCAGACGGCAAAGGAAAACAGGAGAAAAGTTGGACTGCGAGAAGACTTCTACGCTTTCGGATGATGTTTGAACCCTCGACTTTGACCCCTATTTATAGTAATCTGCAGGTGCATTTGGGCCAAGGAGAACCATCAATCTTCAACGTCGTACTTCAGAATGGATGGAGGAGAAAGAACGAATCCCTGAAATCACGGAAATTAACAGAAAAAGATCAGTCAACTTACGGTTTTCACTTGAAACATTGCGGTGTCCGCAATGTTTCCGCAATGCTATCGCAATGCTTGTTTTTCATTCTTTTCCTTTGGTTTTCAACCCTTTTCTTTCCTATTGTACTTAAGTCCTAATTTAGCTACCTTCTTCTAATTCTCATATTTAAGCATAGGTTTAGGCTAAATGCTATCAAAAACACCTAAGAGTGAACATTTTTCTAAGATAATTAGGTCCTAAAAAGGTCACTTTTGGAGACGTAACACACCCCCAAACTTAAGGTTTTGCTTGTCCTCGAGCAATCTAAGGACTTTCCTAGGCTGCTGTTTCTTCTTCTTCAACCACTTACTAACTCCCCTATATTCTCATCTATAGCAATGTTGTCCTGTGACACACTTCTAAGCTTAAAACTTCCCTCTCATCTAGCTTCTTCTGATTTCGCATGCCTAAAACTCCTACTGCTTTTATTGACTCCCTACAACCGATCTACCTGCTTTTATCATATCATGCCACTATCCCTAAGGTTTCAAATTCTACCTAGCTTTACCCCAGACTCAGTACATGCTTCTAGTTTATATTTATGAGCTACCTAGGATTCCTTAGAGTCATGCCAGTCTTAGTATTAATGGTAACAGTAGTACTTTTAGAGAACAAACTAAACCCTGGCATCACTACATTGGATATACACTCATCTCCCTAAACAACCCTACAAGCTACAACTTTGTGCTTAGCTAATTGAGGATTAGAGTTCTTTTTAAATAGGACATCTAAGCCACAAAGTTGCAATTCCTAGGTATACATTCTTCTTCCCTACTCTTTTCCTTTTTCCTTTCTTAGGTGGAGTCTTTCCTTTGGTTGCCTTTTGATGCAATGCCACTTGTGGGTTACACACTTGGCACTGATTACTCAGCAACCTAAGAGAGACTCCCCTCTTTATTCTATTTTTTTTCAGTTCATTATTTTTGTCAAGGAGAAGAAGAATGCTTATGTTTTGAGGGAGAGAGGAATGTTCCTAGGCCTAGGGTGGCCTCCCCCAAACTTCAACTATTCATTGTCCCCAATGAGTGTCTGAGGTGGCACACCCCCAAACTTGTCCTAGAAGCATCTAGTCTAAGGTGAAACAAAGAGAATCTAAAAGCCCTAGGCATAGACAGAACATTCTAAAAGAAAATATCACAGCAGCAGAAAACTTGAAAAACAGACAGACAAGGACTTACAGCTATGCATGCTGAGCTATTTAGAGGTTAATTTAAACTATCAAAGGGTGTCCTATGACACTCATCCAGCATGCATTTAGATAAGCTATATAAGGTAGTCATGATAGCAGCAAAAGATAGAATTTAAACAGATCACAGCCTAGCTAAGCAGACAGTCCAAAACATGCTTTCAGTAATAAAAATTGCGGGTACCGCAATTATTTCGCAATCAAGTCAGGGCAGATATATCAATTACTAAGGCCCCTAAGCATGCTTTATCCAGTCGTTCAAGCTCAACAAAAAGAAAACTAAACTATCCTACCTAATCAGCTAACAGCAGGCTATACTAAGCAATTTAAAAACATAAAACTAAGCAACTAAAACAGATCAAAATTTGTACTAAAAACAGCATAATTCACATGGTCTATCAGAAAGCAGATTTTGTTTTTTTTTTTTTTTTTTTATTCTAAGGGAACAGCAATACTCCCTTGAGTGCAATTCAAACCAGCACTCAGATATCTTCATCCTCATCAGGTTGTCGTGGTTGTGGAGGCACCCATGGAGTCAGGAGATTTGTGGGGAAGTCAGGGAAGATGCACCCAAGTTGGTCTGCAACCTCCTTGTCCCGTGCCTGCGCGTAAGTGGCCCATTGAGCCATCCTCTTCTGCATATCCATCAGGCAAGCCATGGACAGTGACTGATCAGCAGCCAACCTATCCAGTTCGAACTCCATATTCCCCTTCCTCTTCAGCCTTAAGCCAGCAGGCAGCTCCAAGTGGCCCGTGTAAGCCATTTGCTGCTCCATTCGCTCGATGGGAACTCCTGCAAGCAAACAGAGTTTAGTTATGGTATTAGGGAAAAACAATGGTCCCTTACCCTTCTTGGCGCACTCAGCAATGGCCGCAGCAATGACTTCTCCCACGTTGACCGTGAGACCTCGCATGATGGCATAGACCAGGAGCGATCTGCTCTGGTTAATGGTGGTCTCATGAGTCACGGGGGACAGCTTCCTCCTTACAAAAGCAAACCATACAGCCGCCTTAGCTGTGAGGTTGGCACTCATGAGAGTGTGCCTCCCATTGCGTGACACGGTCCAGGAAGCTTCAGGCTGGCCAATGGTTCGAATGGCCTCTTCCAGGACTGCCTCAGTAGTCTCATCAACAATTCGTTCATAATCTGTATGGTTTTGGCCCTTCAGACCATAGGCTTCGTTGATGGCCTTAGCTGAGAAGTCCACTTCTACCCCTCTGACCACAGACAAGCCATCCTCAGGGCTAAGCACATTGGTGTAGAAATCATAAACCATGCTCGTATAGGCTGGATTGGGTGGTCTGCAAAACTCCTCCCATCCGTGGTTTGTAATCCCTGCGCGCAAGAACTGCGGCAGGTCAGCAGGTCTGTCGAGGAAGCCCTTCTCGTGCAGCAACTCCCTCTTCCTTAGCTCAGTTCCTCTGGATTCAGCGTCAGAGAACACATACCTCACTGATTGAGGCTCATCTTCAGGGAAAAGCTTGGCCTTCCCTTTGTCTGTGGGTTTGGCTGACTCCGCAGCCTCAACCTTGAGTTTCTTGAGCGATGGCTCTGTGCTTTCCTTCTCTGATGAAGGCGCCCGCTTGGCCTTCTTCTTTCTCAGCTTCTTGGACCGCTTGGCCTTGAGAATCTTGGCCTTCTTCTTCTTCTTGAGCTTAGCCTTGATGGTGATCTGCTGGAGGCAAGCCCCCAGTGTTTCTTCCATCGAATCATTCTTCTGCGCAGGACTCTCAAGATTGGCTTCCCTCAACGGAGAGAAAACCTCGTCTTCCTCACCTTCCCCACTGCCTTGCGTTGATTCTTGGTACTCCCCATATGGGAATTCAGGGTCAGGCCGTGGGGAAGCGTGCGACGGCGTGGTTCCTTGCTCTGCTGTAGGTGTCTGTGCAGAACTTTGTGGTGAAGAAGGCTGCTCAAGGCTCTGCGCTGGCGGCGATGAGGAGGGCTCAGGGCTCTGCGCTGGTGGGGTTGGTGAGAGGCTGCGTTCGGCTGACTCGTGGGATGGCTGGCTTTGTTCTTGACTCTCCACAGAGGGAGTCTTGTTCTTGATTTCTTCTTCGGCCACAGCCATGCGCCACTTTCGTTTCTTGGGTGTGCCCGCTGGTTCAGAGGGTCCAGCAGGTATTTCTGTAACAACCCTCCACTTCTTCTTGCGAATCGGCAGCTTATCCAGTCGTTCCGTTCGCGCAGCCTCAGCATCAGCCAAGGCAAGCAATGCATCTCTCGCAGCCGTTTCAGCTTCATCGGCCCTTTTCTTGGCCGCAGATCTTTCAGCCCTCGTGAGTACCATTTTTGAATCGTGGAGGTTTGGAGAGAAGAATCACAGATGAAGAGAATCGAAGCTTTCTTGGAGTTCAGAGAATGGGAGAATCGTACAGATCAACGCGCCTTCTAACGGATATAAAGACAACGGATAAATCCCAACGGCTATATTTTTGCGTATCCTGCAAATCCAGCGCAATTTTAGGGGCGTTTGGAGATTTTTTTCATCTAAATGTCATTCTTTGCTCATCCGTATCTTTTATTTGGCCCAATATTTTCTTGATTTTTAAAGCTGGATTTACTCTCCTTGATTCCCTCTATTGATTCCCTACAAAAAGAAATAAAATCAACATCAAATACGTAATTAAAATCACACAACAAAACACACAAACGATAACCGGAAAATCGCAAAAAATAAACTAAGGCATGAGCCTCATATTGACGAGCACAGTAATCACTCGTCCTCTCTCGTTCTTAATTTCACGCTTCAGTCAAGAGGAAGGCCGAGAGAGTCTTCACATCTCCTTCCTCATAGTAGTGCTTCAACCTTGCACCATTAACCATGAATGGTTGACCTTGCTGCAAGTTCTTTATCTCGATGGCACCATGAACAAACACATTAGTAATCATGAAAGGACCTGACCATCTGGACTTTAGTTTGCCTGGAACCTCAATCTTGAGTTAAATAATAAAACAAGTTGGCCTTTCTTAAAGTCCTTGACCCTAAGTCTACTATCGTGCCAAATCTTGGTCTTTTCCTTATACATTTTGGCATTTTCATAAGACATATGTCTAAGCTCATCAAGCTCATGTAATTGCAAGGACCGCAACGTTCCCGCATCGGTCACTCAATAATTCAACTCTTTTAGTGCCCAAAATGCCTTAATTTCTAACTCAAATGGAAGATGACAAGCTTTACCATACACAAGTCTGTAAGGAGACATACCTAGGGGTGTCTTATATGCAGTCCTATATGCCCAAAGTGCATCCTCAAGCTTAAAGGACCAGTCTTTCCTATTAGGTTTAACCACTTTTTCTAGGATGTTCTTAATCTCCCTATTTGAAATTCCAGCCTGACCATTCGAGTGTGGGTGATAGGGAGTGGCCACTCTATGTCTAATGTTATATTTAGCCAGCACTCTCTCCATAGCCTTATTAATAAAATGTGTCCCCTCATCACTAATGATGGCACGTGGTGTTCCAAACCTAGTAAAAATGTGCCTATGTAAGAATTTTATGACTGTGTTGGCATCATTATTGGGACATGCTATGGCCTCTACCCACATGGATACATAGTCTACTGCCACTAATATGTAAAGGTTACCTGAAGATGGGGGAAATGGTCCCATGAAATCAATGCCCCACACATCAAAGAGCTCCAACTCTAAGATTTAGGTGAGAGGCATTTCATCCTTGCGACTGAGGTTACCTGTCCTTTGGCATTCATCACAGCTGTGGGCATAGTTGTGGGCATCCTTGAAGATGGTTGGCCAATAGTAGCCACTCTGAAATACCTTTGCAACTGTTCTTTGGCCACCAAAGTGTCCACCATAAGGAGCTGTGTGGCAGTGCTGCAGCACAGACTTCGCCTCAGCAGCTGAAACACACTTCCTTAGTAAGCCGTCAGCACATGTCTTGTAAAGTGTGGGGTAATCCCAGATGAATTTCCTTGCTTCATGAAGGAACCTCTTCTTCTCTTGTCCTCCCTTGAAAACTGGTAATACCTGTGATGCAAGGAAGTTAGCAATGGCAGCAAACCAAGGTTCCTCATCGTTATCACGATGAGTCAATACAAAGACATGTTCATCAATAAAAGCATCAGAAATTGCGGCCTCCGCAATTTTTTCGCAATTGTGCTGCAATCGAGACAGGTGATCCGCAACCACATTTTCACATCCTTTCTTGTCTCGAATGTCCAAATCAAATTCCTGCAGCAATAACACCCACCTAATCAACCTAGGCTTAGCATCAGCCTTCCTCATGAGGTACTTTAAGGCAGAATGGTCAGTGTACACAATTGTCCTAGTGCCTACAATATAGTTTCTAAATTTCTCACAAGCAAATACTACAGCAAGCATCTCTTTCTCAGTAGTTGTATAATTACATTGAGCCTCATTCAGGATTTTACTAGCATAGTATACAGGGTGTGTTAGCTTGTCAATCTTCTGTCCTAACATAACCCCTACAGCATAGTCACTAGCATCGCATAACATCTCAAATGGGAGATCCCAATCTGGCCCTACTATAACAGGTGCTGTGACTAGTGCTTTCTTAAGGGTTTGCCAAGCTACTAAACATTCCTTAGAGAAGATGAATGGCCTATTTATCTCTAGAAGCTCACACAGAGGTTTGGCTATCTTAGAAAAGTCCTTAATGAACCTTCTGTAGAAGCCAGCATGCCCTAAGAAACTTCTAATGGCCTTGACATTCTGAGGCTCTACCAACTTCTCTATGATCTCAATTTTGGCCCTATCGACCTCAACACCTGCCCTTGACACTCTATGACCTAAGACAAACCCCTCATCTACCATGAAGTGACACTTCTCCCAATTAAGGACTAAGTTAGTCTCCTCACATCTAGCCAGGACTTGTCCTAAATTCTCTAGACAGTTGGTAAAGGAATCCCCAAAAACTGAGAAATCATCCATTAATACCTCTATCATGGACTCATCCAAGGCAGAAAAGATTGCCAGCATGCACCTTTGGAATGTTGCCGGTGCATTGCATAAGCCAAAAGGCATTCTGCGAAAGGCAAATGTTCCAAAAGGGCAAGTGAAGGTAGTCTTTTCTTGGTCTTTGGGGTCTATAGTGATCTGGTTATACCCTGAATAACCGTCTAAGAAACAGTAATAGGCTCTACCAGCTATTCTGTCTAACATTTGGTCAATGAATGGTAGAGGGAAGTGGTCTTTTTTAGTTTCTTTATTTAGCTTCCTATAATCCATGCAAACTCTCCATCCTGTGACAGTCCTAGTTGGAATCAGTTCATTGTTCTCATTGACTACCACAGTCATCCCACCCTTCTTAGGTACACATTGTATAGGGCTCACCCACTGACTACTAGCTATGGGGAAGATCACACCAGCATCTAACCATTTTATTATTTCTTTTTTAACTACCTCTTTCATAGAGGGATTCAGCCTACGTTGATGATCTACTCTAGGTGTGTGCTCTTCCTCTAGTATAATCTTATGCATGCAATAAGAAGGGCTAATGCCTCTAATATCAGCAATAGTCCATGCAATAGCCTTCCTATGTTGCTTAAGTAGTAATATTAATTCAACCTCATGCTGTTCACTTAGCTTAGAAGAAATAATTACAGGCAAAGTCTCATTATTCCCTAAATATGCATACTTGAGGTGAGTGGGGAGAGGTTTTAATTCTAATACAGTTGGATGCTCAATGGATGGCTTTAAAGGATTCAAGGCTCTATCAGTTAAGTCAATATTCATACAAACATGCTGAGGGTTATTTACAGATATGTCCATTATCTCAGCTATGTTTAAGTCAGTTAATTCTAATCCTACATATTCATTAGCATGCTTGGTTAGTAATACATGCTCCAATTGTTCTTCCATCAAAGAATCTACAACGTCCATGCTAGCACATGATTCAAGGTCAGAGGGGTACCTTAAAGCTTTATACACACTAAATTTCACCTCTTCATCATGAACCCTCATAGTGAGCTCACCTTTTTGGACGTCTATCAGTGCCCTACCTGTGGCTAGAAATGGTCTGCCTAACAGGATGGGGACCTCCTTGTCTGCTTCATAATCCAGGATAATGAAATCTGCAAGGAAAATAAATTTGTCAACTTTCACTAGAATATCCTCAATCTTACCTTCAGGGTATGCAATGGATCTGTCTGCTAGTTGTAAAGTGACAGTGGTTGGACGTGCTTCTCCTATTCCCAACTGGCGGAATAGTGATAGGGGCATGAGGTTTATGCTGGCGCCCAGGTCACAAAGCGCTCTACCCACGTGCTTGCCTCCAAGTTCTACAGGTAAGGTGAAGGAACCAGGATCCTTCTCCTTCTTGGGCAACTTGTTCTGGAGGATGGCACTGCACTCCTCAGTGAGATTTACTGTTTCAAACTCACCAATTAATTTTTTGTTAGTAATAATATCTTTCAAAAACTTTACATAGGAAGGCATAGACTGTAAAACTTCTACAAAAGGAATGTTGACATGCACTTGCTTAAGAATTTCTAAGAATTTATTAAAATGCACTTCCTGTTCCTGCTTCTTCTTAAGCCTTCGAGGATATGGAGGTGGTGGCACATATGCAGGCACTTCAGGTCGCCTTAGGATAGGTGGAGGTCTTGGAATTTCTTCTATCTCCTCAATAATTGGCTCTAGCCTGGCTCCTGATGTGCTAGTTGGTGGTGGACCTTGGTTTGGCAGAGACTCTAGTGGAGCACTAGACTCAGTGTTCTCTACTCTCTTTGGTGTGTCTTTGGTGTTGCTTACCAATGGTCTACCACTTCTAAGTTCAATTGCTTGAACTTGTTCTTTACCATCTCTCCTTGGCACTTCAGTGTCAGCAGGGAGTCTACCTTGGGGCCTACTCTTGAGTTCATTGGCTAACTGGCCTATTTGGTTCTCTAGGCTCCTAAGGGTGGCTTGCTGACTTTGCAAAGTAGCGTCATTTTTGGCTATGTATTCCTTGAGTAGGTTTTCTACAGAAGATCCTACAGGTTGGCTGTAAGGTTTTTGATACATTGATTGGTTATGTTGAGGAGTGAAACCAGGTGTTCCACTCGGTCTAGGTTGGTTAGGATTTTGGTTAGTATTCTGTTGGCCACCCCATGACAGGTTTGGGTGGTTCCTCCAACCAGGGTTGTAAGTATTGGAATAGGGGTTGTTCCTAGGCTGCTGCTGACTTCCAATATAGCAGACTGAGGCTGGATTCCCAGGGCAGTATTCATACAGGTGCCCTTCCCCACAGAATCCACATACAAGTGTCTCACCTTGACTTGGTTGGGTGCCCATTGACATGGCTGTGGCGGTGTTGACACTTGTTTGGAGATTGGCTTGAGCCATTTGCTTAACTAGGTTGGTCAGGGCATTTATTTGGCTGCTCATTGCACTTAGAGCATCCTTGTCTTGAGCTCTAGTTGGCTCAACTGGATCATCTGACCACCTACAGTGAGATGCTGAGATCTTCTCCAAGATCTCATAGGCCTCGTTGTAACTCTTGGACAACATGGAACCTCCAGCAGATGAGTTTAAGACTTGTCTAGTGTTGGGGTTGCATCCTTTGAAAAAGACCTCTATTTGGATACACCATGGGATGCCATGGTGTGGACATTTAAGAAGAAGATCTTTAAACCTTGTCCAAGCTTCGTGAAGAGACTCAGTGTCAGCTTGTTTGAACTTGATTATGTCATCACGAAAGGTAGAATTCCTATCAGGTGGGAAGTATTTGACTAGGAATTTTTCTGCTAAGTCTGTCCAGTTGCGGACAGATCCAGAGGGTAATGAGTTCAACCATGTTTTGGCTTTGTCCCTCAAAGAGTAATGTTAAGTCTCTGAAAGTGACTTATTTAGGACCCATTTAGCTTAAGAAGATGTACACATTTAGGTGTTTTTGTTAGCATTTAGCCTAAACCTATGCTTTAATATGAGAATTAGAAGAAGGTAGCTAATATAGGACTTATGTACAATAGGTAGAAAAAGGGTTGAAAACCGAAGGAAAAGAATGGAAAAATGAGCATTGCGAATGAATTGCGAAAACATTGCGGTGACCGCAATTATTCAAGTGAAAACCGTAAGTTGACTGATCTTTTTCTGTTAATTTCCGTTATTTCAGGGATTCATTCTTTCTCCTCCATCCATTCTGATATACGACGTTGAAGATTGATGGTTCTCCTTGGCCCAAACGCACCTGCAAACTACTATAAAAGGGGGCCAAAGTCGGAGGTTTGATCATCATTCGAAGCGCAGAAGTCTTCTCGCAGTCCACCATTTCCATCTGTTTTCCTTTGCCGTCTGTTGGAGTGAGAGTCTCAGCTGTTGGAATCGATAATCTGATAGGAAGGAGAGAAGATTCTTCTTCTCTCTCGATTGGATTCATCCAAGCAAGGCTGATCTTTCATCCCCTTCATTCGAGGCGACTGCCACGAAGCTTTCCAGCATCTCTTTACTGTTTTTCTGTCTTCCTTTTCTATTTTACATTCTGCTTCGTGCTGTTCTTTTCCTAAGTAGCTAGATTAGTTTATTTCGTTGCTTTCTGTCTTGTGGCTATTTACTTTACAACTTTCATCTGTTCAACAAACAATTCCAGTAATCGAAGTTCATTTCTGCATTTCTCATTTCCTATCTTCTGCTACGGGTTTTGCTTCCTGTTTTAAGCACATTTCCTTTCTAAGCATGTCTATCTTATCTGCCATGTCTGTTCTCTATATATCCATGAGTAGCTAAGTCACTTAGGGGCATGCTAATGACAGAACTATAGGCTAAAAAACGTGAATCAAGTAGGCAGTTTAACACTCGAACATTGATTGTATGTAAGCTTCATCCCACGGGCAATTTCGATTGGCCATCCATTTTGTCCAAAGAACTCCTAACCTCTGGAAGGAGTAAGAGTTCAGAGTCATATAATCATGCTAGCCTTTCATGGTAATCAGGAAACGGCCTAGGAATAGGCGTTTCCCTAGTACAAACTAAACACTCCTGCTTAAATAAGATGCTTGAGACCTTACTTTGAAGTCGAGTAAACTTAAGACTCTAATGCATGGAATCGGACGATACTTGAGATAGAGTGAGTTTGATGTATAGAAAGTTGATCCAAAGCTTGATAATCGTAATAAACTGCCTATAGGATAGTCATTAGTAGCCCTTAATTCGCCCATTTACACACTTTTGCTGTTGAGTTAATTGCGGATTAATTGCGGTTCTCGCAATTCTGCTAAGTTGCATTCTGTTTAGCTGTTTTCTTCCTCGTTTATTAATTCCATCTCTTGTCCTTTGCATCTAATTTCAACTTGCATTTGTTTATGTTATATCCCTTTATACATTCAGCAAAAATTAGATAATTAAAAACCAATCTTACCTCATCAAATTCATCCCATCTTTCTTAACAATCACACTTCGCGAATAGCTAAAAATGAGTCTCTGTGGAAAAAACGAATGAAATATACTTACTACTTGCTGTGAGACCATGTATGCTTGCATGTTCTAAGTGCTCTCTCTACCCTTTTGCATATTTACCTTTACACATTGAGCACGCAACAAGTAAGGGAAAAGGTATAGCCTCAAGGCTTCTTGGGAAACTCCAGGGATGAGGAATGTGTCACTGACTCCTAAGAAGTTCCTAAGATGGTTGTGGGGGTCCTCATTTTCCACTCCAAAGAATTGTCCCACAGTGGACAACATTTGGAACATCACTGGCTTTAACTCGAATGAGTGGGCAGTGATTTCAGGACGGATTATGCTGGGGTTCAGCTCCCACTGTTTTCCCTTGCTGTTTTAGACGTAATTCAAACAATCAGTTAATCAAACATAAAAGTTCAGTATTTCACAGTTTCTGCCTTTGCATCCTACTGTTTTCCCTTGCTGTTTTAGACGTAATTCTTTTCTAAGCATGTCTCTTTCATCTCTTATTTCTGTTTACCCCATATCCATGAGTAACTAAGTCACTTAGGGGCGTGCTAATGACAACACTATAGGCTAAAAAACGTGAATCAAGCATATAGGATAGCTCTCGAAGCATTTATTGTATGTAAGCTTCATCCCACGGGCAATTTCGATTGGCCATCCATTTTGTCCAAAGAACTCCTAACCTCTGGAAGGAGTAAGAGTTCAGAGTAATATTATCATGCTAGCCTTTCAAGGTAACCAGGAAACGACCTAGGAATAGGCGTTTCCCTAGTACAAACCATATCTTTCTGCTTTAACAAGATGCTTAAGACCTTACTTTGAGTTGAGTAAACTAAAGAATCTAATGCATGGAATCGGACGATACATGAGATTGAGATAGTTTGATGCATAGAGAGTAGATCCAGTGCTTGAGAATCGTATAAAAATGCCTGTAGGGTAGTCATTAGTAGCCCTTAATTCACCCATTTATACACTTTCGCTGCTATTTAATTGCGGTAGAATTGCTGTTCCCGCAATTCTGCTTAAGTTACAATTCTGTCTAGCTGTTTTTATCTTCATTTATTAATCTCATCTCTTTCCATTTGAGCTTAGCTTTAACTTGTTCTTGTTTATGTTACTACCCTTTACACATTCAGCAAAAATTAGATAATTAAGAACCAATTTTACCCCATCAAATCCACCCCTTCTTTCTTAACAAAACACTTCGCGAATAGCTAAAAATAAATCTCTGTGGGAAAACGAATGAAATATACTTACTACTTGCTATAAGATCATGTATGCTTGCATGTTCTGACTGCTCTATCTCTTTTATTGCCTAAGTATTTCAACACATTGAGCACGCAACAGCGGTCTTCATAAACGGGCGGCCTAATAAAATAGAAGAGGAAACATGCGAAGAATTTTCATTCATGTTCAGCACATAGAAATCGCATGGAAACAATAAATCCTTTACTTTGACTAGAATGTCCTCAATCTTCCCTAACGGATGCACAAAAGATCGATCGGCTAGTTGGACAACTATATTAGACTCAACTAAATCACACAACTCAAGCCCTTTTAACACATCAAAAGACATGACATTAATTGAGGCACCGAGATCTAACATGGCATTTTCAATAAATTTAGTACCGATAGTGCATGGGATAGTAAACATACCAGGATCGATGCACTTCGGTGGAAGATTACCTTGGAAAATTGCTGAGACATTTTCTTTCTTCGTCTCAGGATTCTTTCTTGACATTCTCTTGCTCGTGCACCACTTCTTGAGGAACTTGGCATATTTCGGCACTTGGCTTACTGCCTCAAGAAGCGGGATATTGACCACGACCTTTTGGAAGGTTCGAAGGACCTCCTCGTCATCGGATTCCAAAGTAGGTGATCTACTCGGGGTGTATGCTCTTCCTCTAATATAATCTTATGCATGCAATAGGAAGGGCTAATGCCTCTAATATCAGCAATAGTCCATGCAATAGCCTTCCTATGTTGCTTAAGTAATAAAATCAGTTCAACCTCATGCTTTTCACTTAATTTAGAAGAAATAATCACAGGCAAAGTATCATTACTTCCTAGATATGCATACTTGAGGTGAGTGGGTGGAGGTTTCAATTCTAAGACAGGTGGATGCTCAATGGATGGTTTTAAAGGATTCATGGATCTGTTAGTCAGGTCTTTATTTATACATACATGCTGTGTTTTATCTACAGGTATATCCATTATCTCAGATACATTCAAATCAGCTACATCCAATTGTACATATTCATTAGCATGCTTAGTTAATAATACATGCTCCAGCTGTTCTTCCATTAATGAATCTACAATGTCCATGCTAGCACAAGATTCAGAGTCAGAGGGGTACCTTAAGGCTTTATATACACTAAATTTCACCTCTTCATCATGAACCCTCATAGTGAGCTCACCTTTTTGGACATCTATCAGGGCCCTACCTGTGGCTAGAAAAGGTCTGCCTAATAGGATGGGGACCTCCTTGTCTGCTTCATAATCCAGGATAATGAAATCTGCAAGGAAAATAAACTTGTCAACCTTTACAAGAATATCCTCAATCTTACCCTCAGGGTAGGCTATGGATCTGTCTGCAAGTTGTAAAGTGATAGTAGTTGGACGTGCTTCTCCTATTCCTAGCTGGCGGAATAGTCATAGGGGCATGAGGTGTATGCTGGCTCCCAGGTCACAAAGAGCTCTACCCACGTGCTTGCCTCCTAGCTCTACAGGCAAGGTGAAGGAACCAGGATCCTTCTCCTTCTTGGGTAGCTTGTTTTGGAGTATGGCACTGCACTCCTCAGTGAGATTTACTGTTTCAAACTCACCAATTATTCTTTTGTTAGTGATAATATCCTTCAAAAACTTTACATAAGAGGGCATAGACTGTAAAACTTCTACAAAAGGAATATTAACATGCACTTGCTTAAGAATTTCTAAAAATTTGTTAAAGTGCACTTCCTGTTCTTGTTTTTTCTTTAGCCTTCGAGGAAATGGAGGTGGTGGCACATATGCAGGCACTTCAGGTCGCCTCAGGATAGGTGGAGGCCTTGGAATCTCTTCTATCTCTTCTATGATTGGCTCCAGCCTTGGTCCTGATGTGCTTGGTGATGGTTGACCTTGGTTTGGCAGAGACTCCAGTGGAGCACTAGACTTAGTGTTCTCTACTCTCTTTGGTGTTTCTTTTGTGTTGCTCACCAATGGTCTCCCACTTCTAAGTTCAATTGCTTGAACTTGCTCTTTACCATCTCTCCTTGGCACTTCAGTGTCAGCAGAAAGTCTACCTTGGGGCCTACTTTTGAGTTCATTGGCTAGTTGCCCTATTTGGTTCTTTAGGCTCCTAAGAGTAGCATGCTGACTCTGTAGAGTGGCATCATTCTTGGCTATGTATTCCTTAAGTAAGTTTTCTACAGAGGATCCTACAGGTTGGTTGTATGGTTTTTGGTACATTGATTGGTTATGTTGGGGAGTGAAACCAGGTGTTCCACTCGGTCTTGGATGGTTAGGAGCTTGATTAGCATTCTGTTGACCACCCCATGAAAGGTTTGGGTGGTTCCTCCAACCAGGGTTGTAAGTGTTGGAATAGGGGTTGTTCCTAGGCTGCTGCTGGCTTCCAACATAGCAGACTGAGGCTGGATTCCCAGGGCAATATTCATACAGGTGCCCTTCCCCACAGAATCCACAGATAAGTGTCTCACCTTGACTTGGTTGGGTGCCCATTGACATGGCTGTGGCGGTGTTGACACTTGTTTGGAGATTGGCTTGAGCCATTTGCTTGACTAGGTTGGTCAGGGCGCTTATTTGGCTACTCATGGCATTGAGTGCGTCCTTGTCTTGAGCTCTAGTTGGCTCGACTGGATCATCTGACCACCTACAGTGAGATGCTGAGATCTTCTCCAAGATCTCATAGGCTTCGTTATAACTCTTGGACAGCATGGAACCACGAGCAGATGAATTTAGAACTTGTCTGGTGCTGGGGTTGCATCCTTTGAAGAAGACCTCTATTTGGATACACCATGGGATGCCATGGTGTGGACATTTAAGAAGAAGGTCTTTGAACCTTGTCCAAGCTTCGTGAAGGGACTCATTTTTAGCTTGTTTGAACTTAATTATATCATCACGAAAGGTAGAATTCCTATCAGGTGGGAAGTATTTGACTAGGAATTTTTCTGCTAAGTCTGTCCAATTGAGGACTGATCCAGAGGGTAATGAGTTTAACCACGTCTTTGCTTTGTCCCTCAAAGAGTAAGGGAAGAGGTAGAGCCTCAAGGCTTCTTGGGAAACTCCAGGGATGATGAATGTATCACTGACTCCTAGGAAGTTTCTAAGATGGTTGTGGGGATCCTCATTTTCCACTCCAAAGAATTGTCCCACAGTGGACAACATTTGAAACATCACTGGCTTTAACTCGAATGAGTTGGCCGTGATTTCAGGGCGGATTATGCTGGGGTTCAGCTCCCCAGGCATAGGTACTAGGTAAGAGAGTATGGCGCTATCCTTATCATTCGCTATTTCGATGGGATTGCGAGTGACAGGCACCGGATTTCAGGGCGGATTAGCCTTGCTCGAGGACTAGCAAGATTTAAGTTGGGGGTGTTTGATAACTCCATTTTGGAGCTATTATTCATTCCCTAATTCAAGCTAAATTTCGCATTTAATTGTTTAATTTATCTCGTTTATAGGAGATTTGCGGTGAAGAGCTCATGCGTCCATTGGACTCGTTTCGGAGCTAAGAGCGGTGTTTTAACGCCCCGAGAGTGCATCGGAAAAAGGGCAAGTTGTTCCAAGAAGAACCAGACCAAAATTGCCTAGGAGAGGCAATTTTCCAGCCCAAACCCGAGAGCAAGCGTCGAGCAGACAGCGTCGAGATGCTTGCTCAACGCTGCCTGGCGTCGAGACGCTCCGAGGGGCGCGCGCGCAGGAAATTATCGGGCCAGCGTCGAGACGCCATCGCGAGGCGCGCGCTGAATATTTAGGTCGCAGCGTCGCGACGCTGTCCTAGCGTCTCGACGCTCCGACGGATTTAAAAAGCTTAAAGACGATTTTTCAGCAGCCATCTTCGGACTTCATCTTCTTCCTCTCGGTTTTTCTTCCATTTTTTGCTTTGCTCCGCCATTCGTGGCATAGTTTTGGAGCTTTTATTTGTAATAGGGTTAGAGATGATGGCCATGGCCTCCGTTGGAGCGTTTGTGACGATCCTCTCCATGGTCGGCTAAGGTACTGTGAACGGTTCGGGATGATTTAGGGATTATTTGTTAGGCTTTTACGTTTTGATAATCAATGCTTATGGTTCTGAATAGGTTTATATAATTGATTGCATTTGTTATTCTTGCTTAAACCCATGCATAAGTTAGATTTCGCCGACGGACAATCGAGTTTTCTAGCGTATGTTACCGTTATAGAATAGCGATGCCTTGCCTTTGCTTTTCGCCATAGTAACACAGGATAGCAAAACAAATCGTAGTATCGTTCTATGTGTTCTGATTGTTGGGTACTTTAGGGTTGCCGGGTAGCCAATTAGCAATGAGAATGCATATTCGAATGTTTGTCGTGGTTAGCTAGTATCTGTTTAGGGTCAATTTGGGGCTGATCACTCTAATGAGGCTTTAAATAATGTTTAATTAGGACCTTAGTTCTAATTAATTAATATGAAGCCGGTTACACAAGGGGTTCCTGGTAGATCTACTCTTAGGGTAGTCCAAATTCAAGCTGTCGAAGCTTGCCAAAATACAATTTATAAGCCTATTAACCAAAGCTTTGCAGCTAGTGGTAACAGGGTCGATCCACGGAGAAGGTTATGATTGAAATTATATTGAAATTAATTAATCAATTGGGTTCTTGTAACGGGGGAATGTTTAAGCATGCAAATAAGAGAAATAAACGCTAAAGGAGAAATAAAAGAGAGAGAGACGAGTGCACGGTTTGGGGATTTTCGGGATTTCTTTGTTAGACATTTTTCACTCATCATTTAATACAATCCTAAGGCTAGCAGTTTGTAATACACGCGGTCAGTTACCCGGGAAGCCCCAAGTGTAGCCGGCTCCATAGCAATTAATTAGACCACAAAGTTCTAATTAAACAGTATCTAAAGTTGCATTAGGGTGATCAGCCCCAAATTGACTCTAAATAGTCACTAGCATACCGCGACAGACATTCGATCACATAATCTAATTGTTAACTGGCTACCCGCCAACGCTGTATGTAACCAACAATTATCATGTATGACTCGATACTCCGGTTTAGTTTTATTATTCTGTGTTACTAGTCGAATAGTGAGAGGCACGGCATCGCTACTCTTTAACTCTAACAAAATGCTAGAAAACGCGATTGTCAGTCGGCGAAATCTAACATATGCATAGGATGAAGCAAGAATAATAAATGCATACAAATCAGCCACCAAGTTGGAAATTAAAGCATGGATTATCAAAGCATAAAAGTCTAACAAATTATCCCTCAAATTATCCCAAACCGCTCACTATACCTTAGCCGTCCATGTGCCGGATTGTCACTACCGCTCCAAGGAAGGCCATGGAAGTCATCTCTAAGCTATTACAAGTTACAAGCTCCAAAACATGCCACAAATGGCGGAGCTAAGGTAAAAAATGGAGAAAAGCCGAGAGGAAGAAGATGAAAAACGAAGCAAAAATGGCTGAAAATCGTCCTTCAGCCGATTTAAAATCGTCGTAGCGTCGAGACGCTAAGGCAGCGTCGCGACGCTGCGACCTAATTAATCCGCGCGCGCCTCGCGATGGCGTCGAGACGCTAGGGCAGCGTCTCGACGCTGGCCCGATGATTTCTTGCGCGCGCCTCCTTCGGAGCGTCTCGACGCCGCAGCAGGGTCTCGACGCCAGGCAGCGTCGAGCAAGCGTCTCGACGCTTGCTCTCGGGTTTGGGCTGGAAAATTGCCTCTCCTAGGAAATTTTGGTCCGTTTCTTCTTGGATTGACATGCCCTTTTCCCGATGCACTCCCGGGGCGCTAAAACTTCGCTATTAGCTCCGAAACGGGTCCAATGGACGCATGAGCTCTTCGCCGCATTTCTCCTATAAACGAGATTAATTAAACAATTAAATGCGGAATTTAGCCATAATTAGGAAGTGAATAATAGCTCCAAAATGGAGTTATCAAACACCCCCAACTTGAATCTTGGTAGTCCTCGAGCAAGGTGTTACGTCTCCAAAAGTGACCTTTTTAGGACTTAATTGGCTTAGAAATATGTTCACTCTTAGGTGTTTTTGATAGCATTTAGCCTAAACCTATGCTTAAATATGAGAATTAGAAGAAGGTAGCTAAATTAGGACTTATGTACAATAGGAAAGAAAAGAGTTGAAAACCGAAGGAAAAGAATGAAAAACAAGCATTGCGAACGCATTGCGGAAACATTGCGGTGACCGCAATGTTTCAAGTGAAAACCGTAAGTTGACTGATCTTTTTCTGTTAATTTCCGTTATTTCAGGGATTCGTTCTTTCTCCTCCATCCATTCTGAAGTACGACGTTGAAGATTGATGGTTCTCCTTGGCCCAAATGCACCTGCAGATTACTATAAATAGGGGTCAAAGTCGAGGGTTCAAACATCATCCGAAAGCGTAGAAGTCTTCTCGCAGTCCATCTTTTCTCCTAGTTTTCTTTGCCGTCTGCTGGTTTGCGAAGCTCAGCTGTTGGAATCGATAATCTGATAGGAAGGAGAGGAGATTCTTCTTCTCTCCCGATTGGATTCATCCAAGCAAGGCTGACCTTTCTCATCCTTCATTCGAAGCGGCTGCAACGAGTCATTCGAGCTGTTTTACTGCTTTCTGTTCTTCATTTCTACTTTACAACTCTGTCTTGTGTTGTTTCTGTTCGTGTGGCTAATCTAGTTCATTTCGTTGTGTTCTGTTTTGTTGTTCTTTACTTTAAGTATCTCTTATGTTCATTCAAACAATCAATTAATCAAACACAAAATTCAGTATTTCACAGACTCTCGCCTTTGCATTCCACTGCTTTCCCTTGCTGTTTTAAACACATTTCCCTTCTAAGCATGTCTATTTTATCCTTTAGTTCTGTTCTCCTTATATCCATGAGTAACTAAGTCACTTAGGGGCATGCTAATGACAACACTATAGGCCAAAAAACGTGAATCAAGCATGTAGGATAGCTCTCGAAGCATTGATTGTATGTAAGCTTCATCCCACGGGCAATTTCGATTGGCCATCCATTTTGTCCAAAGAACTCCTAACCTCTGGAAGGAGTAAGAGTTCAGAGTCATATTATCATGCTAGCCTTTCAAGGTAACCAGGAAACGGCCTAGGAATAGGCGTTTCCCTAGTACAAACCATATCTTTCTGCCTTAATAAGATGCTTAAGACCTTACTTTGAGTTGAGTAAACTAAAGAATCTAATGCATGGAATCGGACGATACATGAGATTGAGATAGTTTGATGCATAGAGAGTAGATCCAGTGCTTGAGAATCGTATAAAAATGCCTATAGGATCGTCATTAGTAGCCCTTAATTCACCCATTTACACATTTTCGCTGTTATTTAATTGCGGTAGAATTGCTGTCTCCGCAATTCTGCTTAAGTTAAAATTCTGTTTAGCCGTCTTTGCCTTCATATATTAATTTCGTTTCTTTTCATTTGAGCTTAAATTTCACTTGTTCTCGTTGATGTTACTACCCTTTACACATTCAGCACAAATTAGATAATTAAAAACCAATTTTACCCCATCAAATCCACCCCTTCTTTCTTAACAAAACACTTCGCGAATAGCTAAAAATAAATCTCTGTGGGAAAACGAATGAAATATACTTACTACTTGCTATAAGATCATGTATGCTTGCATGTTCTGAGTGCTCTATCTCTTTTATCGCCTAATTATTTCAACACATTGAGCACGCAACAAGTTTTTGGCGCCGCTGCCGGGGATTTATTTTAAGTGAAAATGAAGTTTGTTAAGTTTGAAACACCAAGTTTATTGCTTATTGAAGCTGATCTGTTTCATTTCTTTTGCAGGTACTATTGGGGTAGTTTATGAGTGAGCCTTCAAGTAGATATCTAGAGTTCAATCCTGAGCCTGAGAGACTACTTAGAGCTAGAAACAAAGCAAAGAAACGACTCTTTAAACAACCTCCTATACCTCAAATCATACCTGAAATCGAAGAAATGGACGAGATAGTTCCAAATCAGGTACCTGTCATTCGCAACCCCATCGAAATAGCGAATGACAAGAATAGTGCCATTCTCTCATATTTAGTACCTATGCCTGGGGAGCTGAACCCCAGCATAATCCATCCTGAAATCACTGCCAACTCATTCGAGTTAAAGCCAGTGATGTTCCAAATGTTGTCCACTGTGGGACAATTCTTTGGAGTGGAAAATGAGGACCCCCACAACCATCTTAGGAACTTCTTAGGAGTTAGTGATACCTTCATCATCCCTGGAGTGTCCCAAGAAGCTTTGAGGCTATACTTGTTCCCTTACTCTTTGAGGGACAAAGCCAAAACATGGTTGAACTCATTACCCTCTGGATCTGTCCGCAACTGGACAGACTTGGCAGAGAAATTCCTAGTCAAATACTTCCCACCTGATAGGAATTCGACCTTTCGTGATGATATAGTTAAGTTCAAACAAGCTGATAATGAATCTCTTCACGAAGCTTGGACAAGGTTCAAGGACCTTCTTCTCAAATGTCCACATCATGGCATCCCATGGTGTATCCAAATAGAGGTCTTTTTCAAAGGATGCAACCCCAGCACTAGGCAAGTCTTAAATTCATCTGCTGGTGGTTCCATGTTGTCCAAGAGTTACAACGAGGCCTATGAGATCTTGGAGAAGATCTCAGCATCTCACTGTAGGTGGTCAGATGATCCAGTTGAGCCAACTAGAGCTCAAGACAAGGATGCTCTAAGTGCGATGAGCAGCCAAATAAATGCCCTGACCAACCTAGTTAAGCAAATAGCTCAAGCCAATCTCCAAACAAGTGTCAACACCGCTACCGCCATGTCAATGGGCACCCAACCAAGTCAAGGTGAGACACTTGTATGTGGATTCTTTGGGGAAGGGCACCTGTATGAATACTGCCCTGGGAATCCAGCCTCAGTCTGCTACATTGGAAGTCAGCAGCAGCCTAGGAACAACCCCTATTCCAATACTTACAACCCTGGTTGGAGGAACCACCCAAACCTGTCATGGGGTGGCCAACAAAATGCTAACCAAAATCCTAACCAGCCTAGATCGAGTGGAACACCTGGTTTCCCTCCCCAACATAACCAATCAATGTATCAAAAACCATACAACCAACCTGTAGGATCTTCTGTAGAAAACTTACTCAAGGAATACATAGCCAAAAATGATGCTACTCTTCAAAGCCAGCAAGCTACTCTTAGGAGCCTAGAGAACCAAATAGGCCAATTAGCCAATGAACTCAAGAGTAGGCCCCAAGGTAGACTCCCTGCTGACACTGAAGTACCAAGGAGAGATGGTAAAGAGCAAGTTCAAGCAATTGAACTTAGAAGTGGTAGACCCTTGGTGAGCAACACAAAGGACATACCAAAGAGAGTAGAGAACACTGAGTCTAGTGCTCCACAGGAGTCTCTGCCAAACCAAGGTCCACCACCAACTAGCACATCAGGAGCCAGGCTAGAGCCAATTATTGAGGAGATAGAAGAAATTCCAAGGCCTCCACCTATCCTAAGGCGCCCTGACGTGCCTGCATATGTGCCACCACCTCCATATCCTCGAAGGCTTAAGAAGAAGCAGGAACAAGAAGTGCATTTTAATAAATTCTTAGAAATTCTTAAGCAAGTGCATGTCAACATTCCTTTTGTAGAAGTTTTACAGTCTATGCCTTCCTATGTGAAGTTTTTGAAAGATATTATTACTAACAAAAAAATAATTGGTGAGTTTGAAACAGTAAACCTCACTGAGGAGTGCAGTGCCATACTCCAAAACAAGTTGCCCAAGAAGGAGAAGGATCCTGGTTCCTTCACCTTACCTGTAGAACTTGGAGGCAAGCACGTGGGCAGAGCGCTTTGTGACCTGGGTGCCAGCATAAACCTCATGCCCCTATCACTATTCCGCCAGTTGGGAATAGGAGAAGCACGTCCAACCACTGTCACTTTACAATTAGCAGACAGATCCATTGCATACCCAGAAGGTAAGATTGAGGATATTTTAGTAAAGGTTGACAAGTTTATTTTCCTTGCAGATTTCATTATCCTAGATTATGAAGCAGACAAGGAGGTCCCCATCCTGTTAGGCAGACCATTCCTAGCCACAGGTAGGGCACTGATAGACGTCCAAAAAGGTGAGCTCACTATGAGGGTTCATGATGAAGAGGTGAAATTTAGTGTGTATAAAGCTTTAAGGTACCCCTCTGACCTTGAATCCTGTGCTAGCATGGACGTAGTAGACTCCTTAATGGAAGAACAATTGGAGCATGTATTATTAACCAAGCATGCCAATGAATATGTAGGATTAGAATTAACTGACTTAAACATAGATGAGATAATGGACATATCTGTAAATAACCCTCAGCATGTATGTATGAATATAGAATTAACTGATAAATCCTTAAATCCTTTAAAGCCATCCATTGAGCATCCACCTGTATTAGAATTAAAGCCACTCCCCACTCACCTCAAGTATGCATATTTAGGGAGTAATGAAACTCTGCCTGTTATCATTTCTTCTAAATTAAGTGAAAAGCATGAGGTTGAACTGATATTACTGCTTAAGCAACATAGGAAGGCTATTGCATGGACTATTGCTGATATTAGAGGCATTAGCCCTTCTTATTGCATGCATAAGATTATACTAGAGGAAGAGCACACACCTAGAGTAGATCATCAACGTAGGCTGAATCCCTCTATGAAAGAGGTAGTTAAGAAAGAAATAATAAAATGGTTAGATGCTGGTGTGATCTTCCCCATAGCTAGTAGTCAGTGGGTGAGCCCTATACAGTGTGTACCTAAGAAGGGTGGGATGACTGTGGTAGTCAATGAGAACAATGAACTGATTCCAACTAGGACTGTCACAGGATGGAGAGTTTGCATGGATTATAGGAAACTAAATAAAGAAACTAAAAAAGACCACTTTCCTCTACCATTCATTGACCAAATGTTAGACAGAATAGCTGGTAGAGCCTATTACTGTTTCCTAGACGGTTATTCAGGGTATAACCAGATCACTATAGACCCCAAGGACCAAGAAAAGACTACTTTTACTTGCCCTTTTGGAACTTTTGCCTTTCGCAGAATGCCTTTTGGCTTATGCAATGCACCGACAACTTTCCAAAGGTGCATGTTGGCAATCTTCTCTGATTTGGATGAATCTATGATAGAGATATTCATGGATGACTTTTCAGTCTTTGGGGATTCATTCACCAACTGTCTAGAGAACCTAGGACAAGTCTTGGCAAGATGTGAAGAGACTAACTTAGTCCTTAATTGGGAAAAGTGTCACTTCATGGTAGATGAGGGGATTGTCTTAGGTCATAGAGTGTCAAGGGCAGGTGTAGAAGTTGATAGGGCAAAGATAGAGATCATAGAGAAGTTGGTAGAGCCTCAGAATGTCAAGGCCATTAGAAGTTTCTTAGGGCATGCTGGCTTCTACAGAAGGTTCATTAAGGACTTTTCTAAGATAGCCAAGCCTCTGTGTGAGCTGCTAGAACTAAATAGGCCATTCATCTTCTCTAAGGAATGTGTAGGAGCTTGGACAACCCTTAAGAAAGCGCTAGTCACAGCACCTGTTATAGTAGGGCCAGATTGGGATCTCCCATTTGAGATGTTATGTGATGCTAGTGACTATGCTGTAGGGGTTATGTTAGGACAGAAGATTGACAAGCTAACACACCCTGTCTATTATGCTAGTAAGACCTTGAATGAGGCTCAATGTAATTATACAACTACTGAGAAAGAGATGCTTGATGTAGTGTTTGCTTGTGAGAAATTCAGGAACTATATTGTAGGCACTAGGACAATTGTGTACACTGACCACTCTGCCTTAAAGTATCTCATGAGGAAGGCTGATGCTAAGCCTAGGTTGATTAGGTGGGTGTTATTGCTGCAGGAATTTGATTTGGACATTCGAGACAAGAAAGGATGTGAAAATGTGGTTGCGGATCACCTTTCTCGATTGCAGCACAATTGCGAAAACATTGCGGAACCCGCAATTTCTGATGCTTTCATTGATGAACATGTCTTTGTTTTGACTCATTGTGATAACGATGAGGAACCTTGGTTTGCTGACATTGCTAACTTCCTTGCATCACAGGTATTACCAGTTTTCAAGGGAGGACAAGAGAAGAAGAGGTTCCTTCATGAAGCAAGGAAATTCATCTGGGATGACCCCACACTTTACAGAACATGTGCTGACGGCTTGCTAAGGAAGTGTGTTTCAGCTGCTGAAGCGAAGTCTGTGCTGCAGCACTGCCACACAGCTCCTTATGGTGGACACTTTGGTGGCCAAAGAACAGCTGCAAAGGTATTTCAGAGTGGCTACTATTGGCCAACAATCTTCAAGGATGCCCACAACTATGCCCACAGCTGCGATGAATGCCAAAGAACAGGTAACCTCAGTCGAAAGGATGAGATGCCCCTCACCTACATCTTAGAGTTGGAGCTCTTTGATGTGTGGGGCATTGACTTCATGGGGCCATTCCCTCCATCATCAGGTAACCTTTACATTTTGGTAGCAGTAGACTACGTATCCAAGTGGGTAGAGGCCAAAGCATGTCCCAATAATGATGCTAAAACAGTCACCAAATTCTTGCATAGGCACATTTTTACTAGGTTTGGGACACCTCGTGCCATCATTAGTGATGAGGGGTCACATTTCATTAACAAGGCTATGGAGAGAGTGTTGGCTAAGTATAACATTAGACATAGAGTAGCCACTCCCTATCACCCACACTCGAATGGACAGGCTGAAATTTCAAATAGGGAGATTAAGAACATCCTAGAAAAAGTGGTCAAACCTAATAGGAAAGACTGGTCCTTTAAGCTTGAGGATGCACTGTGGGCGTATAGGACAGCATATAAGACACCCCTAGGTATGTCTCCTTATAGGCTGGTCTATGGCAAAGCTTGTCATCTTCCACTTGAGTTAGAAATCAAAGCATTTTGGGCCATGAAAGAATTGAACTTTTGCGTGAATGATGCGGGGACATTGCGGTCTTTGCAATTACATGAGCTTGATGAGCTTAGACATATGGCCTATGAAAATGCTAAGATGTATAAGGAAAAGACCAAGATTTGGCACGATAGTAGACTTAGAGTTAAGGACTTTAAGAAGGGTCAACTTGTTTTGTTGTTTAACTCACGGTTGAAACTATTTCCAGGGAAACTTAAGTCTAGGTGGTCAGGTCCATTTGTGATTACTAATGTGTTTGTTCATGGTGCCATAGAGATAAAGAACTTGCAGCAAGGCCAACCGTTTATGGTTAATGGTGCAAAGTTGAAGCACTACTATGAGGAAGGAGATGTGAAGACTCTCTCGGCCTTCCTCTTGACTGAAGCATGAAAACGAAAACGAGAGAGGACGAGTGATTACTGTGCTCGTCAACATAAGGCTCATGCCTTAGTTTATTTTTTGTGATTTTCCGGTTATCGTTTGTGTGTTTTGTTGTATGATTTTAATTACGAATTTGATGTTGTTTTTATTTCTTTTTGTAGGGAATCGAAAGAGGGAATCAAGGAGAGTAACTCCAGCTTTAAAAATCAAGGAAAGATTGAGCCAAATAAAAGATACGGACGAGCAAAGATAGACATTTTGATGAAAAAATATCCCTAAAATTGCGCTGGATTTGCAGGATCCGCAAAAATATAGCCGTTGGGATTTAGCCGTTTCCTTTATATCCGTTAGAAGGCGCTTGATCTGTACGATTCTCTCACTCTCTGAATTCCAAGACAGCTGCGATTCTCTTCATCTTTGATTCTTCTCTCCAAACCTCCAAGATCCAACAATGGTGTTCACGAGGGCTGAAAGATCTGCAGCCAAGAAGAAGGCTGATGACGCTGAAACAGCTGCAAGAGACGCACTGCTCGCCTTGGCTACTGCTGACGCTGCGCGGACTGAACGCCTTCCCAAACTTCCGATTCGCAAGAAGAAGTGGAAGGTTGTCACTGAAATCCCTGCTGGACCCTCTGAGCCAGCAGGCACACCCAAGAAGCGTCGATGGAGTATGGCTGTGGCCGATGAAGAAATCAAGAACAAGACTCCCTCTGTGGAGAGTCAAGAACAAAGCCAGCCATCCCATGAGGCAGCCAAGCGCAGCCCCTCGCCAGTGCGAAGCCCAGAGCTCTCTTCATCGCCACCAGCGCAGAGCCTTGAGCAGCCGTCTTCACCACAGAGTTCTGCACAGACACCTACAGCAGAGCAAAGCACCACGCCGTCGCACACTTCCCCACGGCCTGACCCTGAATTCCCATATGGGGAGTACCAAGAATCAACGCAGGGCAGTGGGGAAGGTGAAGACGAGGAGGTTTTCTCGCCTGTGAGGGAAGCTAGCCCGGAGAGTCCTGCGCAGAAGGATGATTCCATGGAAGAGACGCTGGGGGCATGCCTGCAGCAGATCACCATTGAGGCAAAACTCAAGAAGAAGAAGAAGGCCAAGATTCTTAAGGCCAAGCGATCCAAGAAGCTGAAGAAGAAGAAGGCCAAGAAGGCACCTTCGTCAGAAAAAGAGAGCACTGAGTCGTCGCTCAAAAGACTCAAGGTTGAGGCTGCAGAGTCAGCCAAGCCAGCAGACAAAGGGAAGGCCAAGCTCTACCCTGAAGATGAGCCTCAGTCAGTGAGGTACGTGTCCTCTAACGCTGAGTCCAGAGGCGTTGAACTGAGGAGGAAGGAGTTGCTGCACGAGAAAGGCTTCCTCGACAGACCTGCTGACCTGCCGCAGTTCTTGCGCGCAGGAATCATAAATCATAGCTGGGAGGAGTTGTGCAGGCCGCCCAATCCAGCTTACACGAGTATGGTTTACGACTTCTAAGCCAACCTGCGAAACTCTGAGGAAGGGCTTTCTGTGGTGAGGGGATTAGAGGTGGACTACTCAGCAAAAGCCATCAACGAAGCTTATGGCCTCAAGGGCCAAAGACACACTGATTATGCGAGGATCGTTGATGAGCCTACTGAGGCAGTGCTGGAGGAGGCCATTCGAACCATTGGCCAGCCTGAAGCAGCGTGGACTGTATCACGCAATGGGAGGCACACCCTCATGAGTGCCAACCTGACAGCAAAGGCAGCTGTATGGTTTGCCTTTGTAAGGAGAAAGCTGTCCCCTGTGACCCATGAGACGACCATCAACCAGAGCAGATCGCTGCTGGTCTATGCCATTATGCGAGGTCTCACGGTCAACGTGGGTGAAATCATGTCAGCCGCCATTGCTGAGTGCGCCAAGAAAGGTAAGGGACCATTGTTTTTCCCTAACACCATAACCAAACTATGTTTGCTTGCAGGAGTCCCCATTGAGCGAATGGAGCAGCAGATGGCTTACACAGGCCACTTGGAGCTGCCTGCTAGCTTGAGGCTGAAGAGGAAGGGGAATATGGAGTTTGAACTGGATAGGCTTGCTGCTGATCAGTCACTATCCATGGCATGCCTGATGGATATGCAGAGGAGGATGGCTCAATGGGCCACTTACGCGCAGGCACGGGACAAGGAAGTTGCAGACCAACTTGGGTGCATCTTCCCTGACTTCCCCACAAATCTCCTGACTCCATGGGTGCCTCCACGACCACGACAACCTGATGAGGATGAAGACGTTTGAGTGCTGGTTTGAATTGCACTGAAGGGAGTATTGCTGTTCCCTTAGAAAAAAAAAAAAACAATTTTCTACTTTCTGATAGACCATGTGAATTATGCTGTTTTTCGTACACTTTTGATCTGTTTTAGATGCTTAGTTTTATGTTTTTAATTTTGCTTAGTATAGTCTGATGATAGTTGACTAGGTAGGTTAGTTTTGTTTTATTTTTAGAGAGCTTGAATGACTGGAAAAAGCATGCTTAGGGGCCTTAATCACTGTTATATCTGCCCTGACTTGATTGCGAAATAATTGCGGTACCCGCAATTTTTATTACTGAAAGCATGTTTTTGACTGTCTGTTTAGCTAGGCTGTGATCTGTTTAAATTCCATCTTTTGCTGCTATCATGACTGCCATATATAGCTTATCTAAAAGCATGCTGGATGAGTGTCATAGGACACCCTTTGCTAGTTTAAATCAACCTCTAAAAAGCTCAGCATGCACAGCTTTAACCCCTTATCTGTCTGTTTTTTTTAAATTACTGCTGCTGTGATATTTGCCGTTCGACTGTTTTGTCTATGCCTAGGGCTTTAGATTCTCTTTGTTTTACCTTAGACTAGATGCTTCTAGGATAGTTTGGGGGTGTGCCACCTCAGACACTCATTGGGGACAATGAGTAGTTGAAGTTTGGGGGAGGCCACCCTAGGCCTAGGAACATTCCTCTCTCCCTTAGAAACATAAGCATTCTTCTTCTCCTTTACAAAAAATGATGAACTGAAAAAAAAAAAAAAAATGAAAAATAGAATAAAGAGGGGGGTCTCTCTTAGGTTGCTAAGTAATCAGTGCCAAGTGTGTGACCCACAAGTGGCATTGCATCAAAAGGCAACCAAAGGATAGGCCCCACCTAAGTAAGAAAAAGGGAAAAGAATAGGAAAGAAGAATGTATACCTAGGAGTTATAACTTTGTGGCTTAGATGTCCTATTTAAAAAGAACTCTGATCCTCAATTAGCTAAGCACAAAGTTGTAACTTGTAGGGTTGTTTAGGGAGATGAGTGTATATCCAATGTAGTGATGCCAGGGTTTAGGTTGTTCTCTAAAAGTACTACTGTCACCGTTAATACTAAGACTGGCATGACTCTAAGCAATCCTAGACACATTAAAAATAAAGCTAGAAGCATGTACTGAGTCTGAAGTAAAGCTAGGCAGAATTTTGAAACCTTAGGGATAGTGGCATGATATGACAAAAGCAAATAGATCAGTTGTAGGGAGTTAATGAAAACAGAAGGAGTGTTAGGCAGGCGAAGTCAGAAGAAGCTAGATAAGAGGGTAGTTTTTAGCTTAGAAGTGTGTCACAGGACAGCAGTGCTATAGATAAGGATATAGGGGAGTTAGTAAGTGGTTAAAGAAGAAGAAACAGCAGCCTAGGAAAGTCCTTAGATTGCTTGAGGACAAGCAAAACCTTAAGTTTGGGGGTGTGTTACGTCTCCAAAAGTGACCTTTTTAGGACTTAATTGGCTTAGAAAGATGTTCACTCTTAGGTGTTTTTGATAGCATTTAGCCTAAACCTATGCTTAAATATGAGAATTAGAAGAAGGTAGCTAAATTAGGACTTATGTACAATAGGAAAGAAAAGAGTTGAAAACCGAAGGAAAAGAATGAAAAACAAGCATTGCGGAAACATTGCGGTGACCGCAATGTTTCAAGTGAAAACCGTAAGTTGACTGATCTTTTTCTGTTAATTTCCGTTATTTCAGGGATTCGTTCTTTCTCCTCCATCCATTCTGAAGTACGACGTTGAAGATTGATGGTTCTCCTTGGCCCAAATGCACCTGCAGATTACTATAAATAGGGGTCAAAGTCGAGGGTTCAAACATCATCCGAAAGCGTAGAAGTCTTCTCGCAGTCCATCTTTTCTCCTAGTTTTCTTTGCCGTCTGCTGGTTTGCGAAGCTCAGCTGTTGGAATCGATAATCTGATAGGAAGGAGAGGAGATTCTTCTTCTCTCCCGATTGGATTCATCCAAGCAAGGCTGACCTTTCTCATCCTTCATTCGAAGCGGCTGCAACGAGTCATTCGAGCTGTTTTACTGCTTTCTGTTCTTCATTTCTACTTTACAACTCTGTCTTGTGTTGTTTCTGTTCGTGTGGCTAATCTAGTTCATATCGTTGTGTTCTGTCTTGTTGTTCTTTACTTTAAGTATCTCTTATGTTCATTCAAACAATCAATTAATCAAACACAAAATTCAGTATTTCACAGACTCTCGCCTTTGCATTCCACTGCTTTCCCTTGCTGTTTTAAACACATTTCCCTTCTAAGCATGTCTATTTTATCCTTTAGTTCTGTTCTCCTTATATCCATGAGTAACTAAGTCACTTAGGGGCATGCTAATGACAACACTATAGGCCAAAAAACGTGAATCAAGCATGTAGGATAGCTCTCGAAGCATTGATTGTATGTAAGCTTCATCCCACGGGCAATTTCGATTGGCCATCCATTTTGTCCAAAGAACTCCTAACCTCTGGAAGGAGTAAGAGTTCAGAGTCATATTATCATGCTAGCCTTTCAAGGTAACCAGGAAACGGCCTAGGAATAGGCGTTTCCCTAGTACAAACCATATCTTTCTGCCTTAATAAGATGCTTAAGACCTTACTTTGAGTTGAGTAAACTAAAGAATCTAATGCATGGAATCGGACGATACATGAGATTGAGATAGTTTGATGCATAGAGAGTAGATCCAGTGCTTGAGAATCGTATAAAAATGCCTATAGGATCGTCATTAGTAGCCCTTAATTCACCCATTTACACACTTTCGCTGTTATTTAATTGCGGTAGAATTGCTGTCTCCGCAATTCTGCTTAAGTTAAAATTCTGTTTAGCCGTCTTTGCCTTCATATATTAATTTCGTTTCTTTTCATTTGAGCTTAAATTTCACTTGTTCTCGTTGATGTTACTACCCTTTACACATTCAGCACAAATTAGATAATTAAAAACCAATTTTACCCCATCAAATCCACCCCTTCTTTCTTAACAAAACACTTCGCGAATAGCTAAAAATAAATCTCTGTGGGAAAACGAATGAAATATACTTACTACTTGCTATAAGATCATGTATGCTTGCATGTTCTGAGTGCTCTATCTCTTTTATCGCCTAATTATTTCAACACATTGAGCACGCAACAAGTTTTTGGCGCCGCTGCCGGGGATTTATTTTAAGTGAAAATGAAGTTTGTTAAGTTTGAAACACCAAGTTTATTGCTTATTGAAGCTGATCTGTTTCATTTCTTTTGCAGGTACTATTGGGGTAGTTTATGAGTGAGCCTTCAAGTAGATATCTAGAGTTCAATCCTGAGCCTGAGAGACTACTTAGAGCTAGAAACAAAGCAAAGAAACGACTCTTTAAACAACCTCCTATACCTCAAATCATACCTGAAATCGAAGAAATGGACGAGATAGTTCCAAATCAGGTACCTGTCATTCGCAACCCCATCGAAATAGCGAATGACAAGAATAGTGCCATTCTCTCATATTTAGTACCTATGCCTGGGGAGCTGAACCCCAGCATAATCCATCCTGAAATCACTGCCAACTCATTCGAGTTAAAGCCAGTGATGTTCCAAATGTTGTCCACTGTGGGACAATTCTTTGGAGTGGAAAATGAGGACCCCCACAACCATCTTAGGAACTTCTTAGGAGTTAGTGATACCTTCATCATCCCTGGAGTGTCCCAAGAAGCTTTGAGGCTATACTTGTTCCCTTACTCTTTGAGGGACAAAGCCAAAACATGGTTGAACTCATTACCCTCTGGATCTGTCCGCAACTGGACAGACTTGGCAGAGAAATTCCTAGTCAAATACTTCCCACCTGATAGGAATTCGACCTTTCGTGATGATATAGTTAAGTTCAAACAAGCTGATAATGAATCTCTTCACGAAGCTTGGACAAGGTTCAAGGACCTTCTTCTCAAATGTCCACATCATGGCATCCCATGGTGTATCCAAATAGAGGTCTTTTTCAAAGGATGCAACCCCAGCACTAGGCAAGTCTTAAATTCATCTGCTGGTGGTTCCATGTTGTCCAAGAGTTACAACGAGGCCTATGAGATCTTGGAGAAGATCTCAGCATCTCACTGTAGGTGGTCAGATGATCCAGTTGAGCCAACTAGAGCTCAAGACAAGGATGCTCTAAGTGCGATGAGCAGCCAAATAAATGCCCTGACCAACCTAGTTAAGCAAATAGCTCAAGCCAATCTCCAAACAAGTGTCAACACCGCTACCGCCATGTCAATGGGCACCCAACCAAGTCAAGGTGAGACACTTGTATGTGGATTCTGTGGGGAAGGGCACCTGTATGAATACTGCCCTGGGAATCCAGCCTCAGTCTGCTACATTGGAAGTCAGCAGCAGCCTAGGAACAACCCCTATTCCAATACTTACAACCCTGGTTGGAGGAACCACCCAAACCTGTCATGGGGTGGCCAACAAAATGCTAACCAAAATCCTAACCAGCCTAGACCGAGTGGAACACCTGGTTTCCCTCCCCAACATAACCAATCAATGTATCAAAAACCATACAACCAACCTGTAGGATCTTCTGTAGAAAACTTACTCCAGGAATACATAGCCAAAAATGATAATACTCTTCAAAGCCAGCAAGCTACTCTTAGGAGCCTAGAGAACCAAATAGGCCAATTAGCCAATGAACTCAAGAGTAGGCCCCAAGGTAGACTCCCTGCTGACACTGAAGTACCAAGGAGAGATGGTAAAGAGCAAGTTCAAGCAATTGAACTTAGAAGTGGTAGACCCTTGGTGAGCAACACAAAGGACATACCAAAGAGAGTAGAGAACACTGAGTCTAGTGCTCCACAGGAGTCTCTGCCAAACCAAGGTCCACCACCAACTAGCACATCAGGAGCCAGGCTAGAGCCAATTATTGAGGAGATAGAAGAAATTCCAAGGCCTCCACCTATCCTAAGGCGCCCTGACGTGCCTGCATATGTGCCACCACCTCCATATCCTCGAAGGCTTAAGAAGAAGCAAGAACAGGAAGTGCATTTTAATAAATTCTTAGAAATTCTTAAGCAAGTGCATGTCAACATTCCTTTTGTAGAAGTTTTACAGTCTATGCCTTCCTATGTGAAGTTTTTGAAAGATATTATTACTAACAAAAAAATAATTGGTGAGTTTGAAACAGTAAACCTCACTGAGGAGTGCAGTGCCATACTCCAAAACAAGTTGCCCAAGAAGGAGAAGGATCCTGGTTCCTTCACCTTACCTGTAGAACTTGGAGGCAAGCACGTGGGCAGAGCGCTTTGTGACCTGGGTGCCAGCATAAACCTCATGCCCCTATCACTATTCCGCCTGTTGGGAATAGGAGAAGCACGTCCAACCACTGTCACTTTACAATTAGCAGACAGATCCATTGCATACCCAGAAGGTAAGATTGAGGATATTTTAGTAAAGGTTGACAAGTTTATTTTCCTTGCAGATTTCATTATCCTAGATTATGAAGCAGACAAGGAGGTCCCCATCCTGTTAGGCAGACCATTCCTAGCCACAGGTAGGGCACTGATAGATGTCCAAAAAGGTGAGCTCACTATGAGGGTTCATGATGAAGAGGTGAAATTTAGTGTGTATAAAGCTTCAAGGTACCCCTCTGACCTTGAATCCTGTGCTAGCATGGACGTAGTAGACTCCTTAATGGAAGAACAATTGGAGCATGTATTATTAACCAAGCATGCCAATGAATATGTAGGATTAGAATTAACTGACTTAAACATAGCTGAGATAATGGACATATCTGTAAATAACCCTCAGCATGTATGTATGAATATAGAATTAACTGATAAATCCTTAAATCCTTTAAAGCCATCCATTGAGCATCCACCTGTATTAGAATTAAAGCCACTCCCCACTCACCTCAAGTATGCATATTTAGGGAGTAATGAAACTCTGCCTGTTATCATTTCTTCTAAATTAAGTGAAAAGCATGAGGTTGAACTGATATTACTGCTTAAGCAACATAGGAAGGCTATTGCATGGACTATTGCTGATATTAGAGGCATTAGCCCTTCTTATTGCATGCATAAGATTATACTAGAGGAAGAGCACACACCTAGAGTAGATCATCAACGTAGGCTGAATCCCTCTATGAAAGAGGTAGTTAAGAAAGAAATAATAAAATGGTTAGATGCTGGTGTGATCTTCCCCATAGCTAGTAGTCAGTGGGTGAGCCCTATACAGTGTGTACCTAAGAAGGGTGGGATGACTGTGGTAGTCAATGAGAACAATGAACTGATTCCAACTAGGACTGTCACAGGATGGAGAGTTTGCATGGATTATAGGAAACTAAATAAAGAAACTAAAAAAGACCACTTCCCTCTACCATTCATTGACCAAATGTTAGACAGAATAGCTGGTACAGCCTATTACTGTTTCCTAGACGGTTATTCAGGGTATAACCAGATCACTATAGACCCCAAGGACCAAGAAAAGACTACTTTTACTTGCCCTTTTGGAACTTTTGCCTTTCGCAGAATGCCTTTTGGCTTATGCAATGCACCGGCAACTTTCCAAAGGTGCATGTTGGCAATCTTCTCTGATTTGGATGAATCTATGATAGAGATATTCATGGATGACTTTTCAGTCTTTGGGGATTCATTCACCAACTGTCTAGAGAACCTAGGACAAGTCTTGGCTAGATGTGAAGAGACTAACTTAGTCCTTAATTGGGAAAAGTGTCACTTCATGGTAGATGAGGGGATTGTCTTAGGTCATAGAGTGTCAAGGGCAGGTGTAGAAGTTGATAGGGCAAAGATAGAGATCATAGAGAAGTTGGTAGAGCTTGTCATCTTCCACTTGAGTTAGAAATCAAAGCATTTTGGGCCATGAAAGAATTGAACTTTTGCGTGAATGATGCGGGGACATTGCGGTCTTTGCAATTACATGAGCTTGATGAGCTTAGACATATGGCCTATGAAAATGCTAAGATGTATAAGGAAAAGACCAAGATTTGGCACGATAGTAGACTTAGAGTTAAGGACTTTAAGAAGGGTCAACTTGTTTTGTTGTTTAACTCACGGTTGAAACTATTTCCAGGGAAACTTAAGTCTAGGTGGTCAGGTCCATTTGTGATTACTAATGTGTTTGTTCATGGTGCCATAGAGATAAAGAACTTGCAGCAAGGCCAACCGTTTATGGTTAATGGTGCAAAGTTGAAGCACTACTATGAGGAAGGAGATGTGAAGACTCTCTCGGCCTTCCTCTTGACTGAAGCATGAAAACGAAAACGAGAGAGGACGAGTGATTACTGTGCTCGTCAACATAAGGCTCATCCCTTAGTTTATTTTTTGTGATTTTCCGGTTATCGTTTGTGTGTTTTGTTGTATGATTTTAATTACGAATTTGATGTTGTTTTTATTTCTTTTTGTAGGGAATCGAAAGAGGGAATCAAGGAGAGTAACTCCAGCTTTAAAAATCAAGGAAAGATTGAGCCAAATAAAAGATACGGACGAGCAAAGATAGACATTTTGATGAAAAAATATCCCTAAAATTGCGCTGGATTTGCAGGATCCGCAAAAATATAGCCGTTGGGATTTAGCCGTTTCCTTTATATCCGTTAGAAGGCGCTTGATCTGTACGATTCTCTCACTCTCTGAATTCCAAGACAGCTGCGATTCTCTTCATCTTTGATTCTTCTCTCCAAACCTCCAAGATCCAACAATGGTGTTCACGAGGGCTGAAAGATCTGCAGCCAAGAAGAAGGCTGATGACGCTGAAACAGCTGCAAGAGACGCACTGCTCGCCTTGGCTACTGCTGACGCTGCGCGGACTGAACGCCTTCCCAAACTTCCGATTCGCAAGAAGAAGTGGAAGGTTGTCACTGAAATCCCTGCTGGACCCTCTGAGCCAGCAGGCACACCCAAGAAGCGTCGATGGAGTATGGCTGTGGCCGATGAAGAAATCAAGAACAAGACTCCCTCTGTGGAGAGTCAAGAACAAAGCCAGCCATCCCATGAGGCAGCCAAGCGCAGCCCCTCGCCAGTGCGAAGCCCAGAGCTCTCTTCATCGCCACCAGCGCAGAGCCTTGAGCAGCCGTCTTCACCACAGAGTTCTGCACAGACACCTACAGCAGAGCAAAGCACCACGCCGTCGCACACTTCCCCATGGCCTGACCCTGAATTCCCATATGGGGAGTACCAAGAATCAACGCAGGGCAGTGGGGAAGGTGAAGACGAGGAGGTTTTCTCGCCTGTGAGGGAAGCTAGCCCGGAGAGTCCTGCGCAGAAGGATGATTCCATGGAAGAGACGCTGGGGGCATGCCTGCAGCAGATCACCATTGAGGCAAAACTCAAGAAGAAGAAGAAGGCCAAGATTCTTAAGGCCAAGCGATCCAAGAAGCTGAAGAAGAAGAAGGCCAAGAAGGCACCTTCGTCAGAAAAAGAGAGCACTGAGTCGTCGCTCAAAAGACTCAAGGTTGAGGCTGCAGAGTCAGCCAAGCCAGCAGACAAAGGGAAGGCCAAGCTCTACCCTGAAGATGAGCCTCAGTCCGTGAGGTACGTGTCCTCTAACGCTGAGTCCAGAGGCGTTGAACTGAGGAGGAAGGAGTTGCTGCACGAGAAAGGCTTCCTCGACAGACCTGCTGACCTGCCGCAGTTCTTGCGCGCAGGAATCATAAATCATAGCTGGGAGGAGTTGTGCAGGCCGCCCAATCCAGCTTACACGAGTATGGTTTACGACTTCTAAGCCAACCTGCGAAACTCTGAGGAAGGGCTTTCTGTGGTGAGGGGAGTAGAGGTGGACTACTCAGCAAAAGCCATCAACGAAGCTTATGGCCTCAAGGGCCAAAGACACACTGATTATGCGAGGATCGTTGATGAGCCTACTGAGGCAGTGCTGGAGGAGGCCATTCGAACCATTGGCCAGCCTGAAGCAGCGTGGACTGTATCACGCAATGGGAGGCACACCCTCATGAGTGCCAACCTGACAGCAAAGGCAGCTGTATGGTTTGCCTTTGTAAGGAGAAAGCTGTCCCCAGTGACCCATGAGACGACCATCAACCAGAGCAGATCGCTGCTGGTCTATGCCATTATGCGAGGTCTCACGGTCAACGTGGGTGAAATCATGTCAGCCGCCATTGCTTAGTGCGCCAAGAAAGGTAAGGGACCATTGTTTTTCCCTAACACCATAACCAAACTATGTTTGCTTGCAGGAGTCCCCATTGAGCGAATGGAGCAGCAGATGGCTTACACAGGCCACTTGGAGCTGCCTGCTAGCTTGAGGCTGAAGAGGAAGGGGAATATGGAGTTTGAACTGGATAGGCTTGCTGCTGATCAGTCACTATCCATGGCATGCCTGATGGATATGCAGAGGAGGATGGCTCAATGGGCCACTTACGCGCAGGCACGGGACAAGGAAGTTGCAGACCAACTTGGGTGCATCTTCCCTGACTTCCCCACAAATCTCCTGACTCCATGGGTGCCTCCACGACCACGACAACCTGATGAGGATGAAGACGTTTGAGTGCTGGTTTGAATTGCA
This sequence comes from Herpetospermum pedunculosum, assembly GCA_028017165.1. Lineage (NCBI taxonomy): Eukaryota > Viridiplantae > Streptophyta > Magnoliopsida > Cucurbitales > Cucurbitaceae > Herpetospermum > Herpetospermum pedunculosum. The sequence continues at coordinate 18,339,292 of CM051527.1, read as the reverse complement.
CTGAAGGGAGTATTGCTGTTCCCTTAGAAAAAAAAAAACAATTTTCTACTTTCTGATAGACCATGTGAATTATGCTGTTTCTCGTACACTTTTGATCTGTTTTAGATGCTTAGTTTTATGTTTTTAATTTTGCTTAGTATAGTCTGATGATAGTTGACTAGGTAGGTTAGTTTTGTTTTATTTTTAGAGAGCTTGAATGACTGGAAAAAGCATGCTTAGGGGCCTTGATCACTGTTATATCTGCCCTGACTTGATTGCGAAATAATTGCGGTACCCGCAATTTTTATTACTGAAAGCATGTTTTGGACTGTCTGTTTAGCTAGGCTGTGATCTGTTTAAATTCCATCTTTTGCTGCTATCATGACTGCCATATATAGCTTATCTAAAAGCATGCTGGATGAGTGTCATAGGACACCCTTTGCTAGTTTAAATCAACCTCTAAAAAGCTCAGCATGCACAGCTTTAACCCCTTATCTGTCTGTTTTTTTTAAATTACTGCTGCTGTGATATTTGCCGTTCGACTGTTTTGTCTATGCCTAGGGCTTTAGATTCTCTTTGTTTTACCTTAGACTAGATGCTTCTAGGATAGTTTGGGGGTGTGCCACCTCAGACACTCATTGGGGACAATGAGTAGTTGAAGTTTGGGGGAGGCCACCCTAGGCCTAGGAACATCCCTCTCTCCCTTAGAAACATAAGCATTCTTCTTCTCCTTTACAAAAAATGATGAACTGAAAAAAAAAAAAAAAAATGAAAAATAGAATAAAGAGGGGGGTCTCTCTTAGGTTGCTAAGTAATCAGTGCCAAGTGTGTGACCCACAAGTGGCATTGCATCAAAAGGCAACCAAAGGATAGGCCCCACCTAAGTAAGAAAAAGGGAAAAGAATAGGAAAGAAGAATGTATACCTAGGAGTTATAACTTTGTGGCTTAGATGTCCTATTTAAAAAGAACTCTGATCCTCAATTAGCTAAGCACAAAGTTGTAACTTGTAGGGTTGTTTAGGGAGATGAGTGTATATCCAATGTAGTGATGCCAGGGTTTAGGTTGTTCTCTAAAAGTACTACTGTCACCGTTAATACTAAGACTGACATGACTCTAAGCAATCCTAGACACATTAGAAATAAAGCTAGAAGCATGTACTGAGTCTGAAGTAAAGCTAGGCAGAATTTTGAAACCTTAGGGATAGTGGCATGATATGACAAAAGCAAATAGATCAGTTGTAGGGAGTTAATGAAAACAGAAGGAGTGTTAGGCAGGCGAAGTCAGAAGAAGCTAGATAAGAGGGTAGTTTTTAGCTTAGAAGTGTGTCACAGGACAGCAGTGCTATAGATAAGGATATAGGGGAGTTAGTAAGTGGTTAAAGAAGAAGAAACAGCAGCCTAGGAAAGTCCTTAGATTGCTTGAGGACAAGCAAAACCTTAAGTTTGGGGGTGTGTTACGTCTCCAAAAGTGACCTTTTTAGGACTTAATTGGCTTAGAAAGATGTTCACTCTTAGGTGTTTTTGATAGCATTTAGCCTAAACCTATGCTTAAATATGAGAATTAGAAGAAGGTAGCTAAATTAGGACTTATGTACAATAGGAAAGAAAAGAGTTGAAAACCGAAGGAAAAGAATGAAAAACAAGCATTGCGGAAACATTGCGGTGACCGCAATGTTTCAAGTGAAAACCGTAAGTTGACTGATCTTTTTCTGTTAATTTCCGTTATTTCAGGGATTCGTTCTTTCTCCTCCATCCATTCTGAAGTACGACGTTGAAGATTGATGGTTCTCCTTGGCCCAAATGCACCTGCAGATTACTATAAATAGGGGTCAAAGTCGAGGGTTCAAACATCATCCGAAAGCGTAGAAGTCTTCTCGCAGTCCATCTTTTCTCCTAGTTTTCTTTGCCGTTTGCTGGTTTGCGAAGCTCAGCTGTTGGAATCGATAATCTGATAGGAAGGAGAGGAGATTCTTCTTCTCTCCCGATTGGATTCATCAAAGCAAGGCTGACCTTTCTCATCCTTAATTCGAAGCGGCTGCAACGAGTCATTCGAGCTGTTTTACTGCTTTCTGTTCTTCATTTCTACTTTACAACTCTGTCTTGTGTTGATTCTGTTTGTGTGGCTAATCTAGTTCATTTCGTTGTGTTCTGTCTTGTTGTTCTTTACTTTAAGTATCTCTTATGTTCATTCAAACAATCAATTAATCAAACACAAAATTCAGTATTTCACACACTCTCGCCTTTGCATTCCACTGCTTTCCCTTGCTGTTTTAAACACATTTCCCTTCTAAGCATGTCTATTTTATCCTTTAGTTCTGTTCTCCTTATATCCATGAGTAACTAAGTCACTTAGGGGCATGCTAATGACAACACTATAGGCTAAAAAACGTGAATCAAGCATGTAGGATAGCTCTCGAAGCATTGATTGTATGTAAGCTTCATCCCACGGGCAATTTCGATTGGCCATCCATTTTGTCCAAAGAACTCCTAACCTCTGGAAGGAGTAAGAGTTCAGAGTCATATTATCATGCTAGCCTTTCAAGGTAACCAGGAAACGGCCTAGGAATAGGCGTTTCCCTAGTACAAACCATATCTTTCTGCCTTAATAAGATGCTTAAGACCTTACTTTGAGTTGAGTAAACTAAAGAATCTAATGCATGGAATCGGACGATACATGAGATTGAGATAGTTTGATGCATAGAGAATAGATCCAGTGCTTGAGAATCGTATAAAAATGCCTATAGGATCGTCATTAGTAGCCCTTAATTCACCCATTTACACACTTTCGCTGTTATTTAATTGCGGTAGAATTGCTGTCTCCGCAATTCTGCTTAAGTTAAAATTCTGTTTAGCCGTCTTTGCCTTCATTTATTAATTTCGTTTCTTTTCATTTGAGCTTAAATTTCACTTGTTCTCGTTGATGTTACTACCCTTTACACATTCAGCACAAATTAGATAATTAAAAACCAATTTTACCCCATCAAATCCACCCCTTCTTTCTTAACAAAACACTTCGCGAATAGCTAAAAATAAATCTCTGTGGGAAAACGAATGAAATATACTTACTACTTGCTATAAGATCATGTATGCTTGCATGTTCTGAGTGCTCTATCTCTTTTATCGCCTAATTATTTCAACACATTGAGCACGCAACACAAGGCTAATAAAGAAAATGACTCTAAGGACACGCTTATATGCTACTAACTCAAATCTCAATGCATTTTACAAATTCAAATACAACATAATCATGAAAGCAATTCGTGCATGCATTTACTACGAACATATCAAAAATTAACTATCGCTCCCTAACGTGTGTGTGTGCTAGAAGACCTATCCTAAACTCACATAAGCCCGGAAAAACCACATGCAACACATCATCCCGTTTTCCCCCTACTTCTAGCGTTTAAGAACAGTCTACACTTGACTTACACGAGAGAGAGAAGCAAACTAAGAGACCTAAATATTTTCTCTTTCCTTTTTCTTTTCACCAGTACTTTGTACTCTTTTATTGAGGTTCTTTGAACCAAACTTTTTATTCTCTTTTTCTTTCCAACCTCGAGCTGCCTAACACGTCAAATTCATGCATAAACTTCACGTTTTTAAGGACTAACGCTGACTTCTTAGGTGCACCAATAAGAAGGAGGAGCGCCTCGAGAGAATTTTCTAACCAACATGCTTTTCTATTTTTTTTATTTTAGGCTTAGCGTAAGCTAACTCGATTAATCGACCACTAACTCTCATGCAACAAGCTACCTAAGGGTGCCTTTCGGGGTGACAACGAGAATTAATGCTACATGCAATTGACTAAGCCTACGGAATCTAAGATGAGGTTGCTAAGTGCTCGATAGATGCAAGGGAGCAATAGAAAAAAATTTAAAAATTTTTACGTGGACCTAATAAATGCAAAACTCATGCAAAAACTAGATTATATATATGCTCAGATTTCCAACATGCATTTCCTAGATTATCATAGTTAGAAAACAGTAAACAGAGTCCCAAGCACTTCAATATTCAAAATTAGCACTGCTCAACCGACTACACATGCAAGTCCACAAACTCCACCCCCAACTTCAAAAGTTGGCATTGTCCTCAATGCCACTTAGTCAGATACACAAAGTAAAAGGGAAAAAGAAACTACACTTCCCTAACTCTTTCTTAAGTTGGCGAGGGAAAGGAAGCGGCGCGCTCATCATCGAAGCCCGAAATTTTCCTCAACTTCCTCGATTCCTAAAAAAAAACAGCAAGCTACGTAAGGCTAAATTAAACTAAAAACAACAAAAAAACAACAACTAAACTAAGACAGAAAAACATTTCATCACTCGGGTGCCTCCGAGAAGCGCATAATTTTTAAAGTCGTTTGCTCGACTGAATTCTCTCCAAAGACTCATCCATATTCTGAGAGTGCGGGGGACGTTCCAGTCTTGTCCTCTTCCACACTACACCTCCAATCATCATTCAAAACTTTTTGCACTCTTCGTGCCTCGAGCACGTGAATATCAAATTTATTAGTGCAAAAAACAGCATTCACATTCAACAGATTTAAATCAGATTTTTTTACTGAGACATGAGAATCATCCCTCAAGCGCGTGGTAAGACACCCATTCTCGACATACTCAACACAAGCAATACTCTCCACATTCACAAGCGATTTCGATGCATTTACAAAAAACTCATTCACCATTCCATCAAATTCTACCGACAAGGCACCCCTATCAACATCAATTTTGACCTTAGCGGTCTTCATAAATGGGCGTCCTAGTAAAATAGAAGACGAAACATGCGAAGAATTTTCATTCATATTCAGCACATAGAAATCGCATGGAAACAATAAGTCATTCACTTTGACTAAAATGTCCTCAATTTTCCCTAACGGATGCACATAAGATCGATCGGCTAGTTAAACAACTATATTAGACTCAATTAAATCACACAATTCAAGCTCTTTAAATACATCAAAAGACATGACATTAATTGAGGCACCGAGATCTAACATGGCCTTTTCAATAAGTTTAGTACCGATAGTGCATGGGATAGTAAACATACGAGGATCGATGCACTTCGGTGGAAGAGTACCTTGGAAAATTGCGGAGACAGTTTATTTCTTCTTCTCATAACTCTTTTTCGACATTCTCTTGTTCGTACACCAATTCTTGAGGAACTTTGCGTATTTCGGCACTTGACTAACTGCCTCAAGAAGCGGTATGTTCACCACCACCTTCTGGAAGGTTTTCAAGACCTCCTCGTCTTCATTCACCAGAGTAGGCCTCGCAAGCCTACTAGGGAAGGGTGCTTTGGTGACATTTTCTTGCACATTCTTCTCTTTCTCAATATTCAGCTCATCAAGAGCAACTGGGGCGGACTCATTCAGGCTGTCCTCTGCTTCCTTCACGGCTCTGGTGGGAACTGATTTTCCACTCCTCAGCTGGATTGCACTCACGTTCTCACATGAGTTTACCTTGGTTTGGGAACGAAGCTTCCTAGAGCTCTTGCTCTCTATTTTGCTAATCGACACAGCCATTTGCGTCAGCTGCTTGTTCAAGTTTTACAGCTCGACTTTGTGTGAGTTAAGCTCTTCTCGAGCTTCTTTCTGAAACTGGCTGGTCGACGTCACGATGGTTCTGACCATCTCTTCTAATGAACTGGAGGAGCTCGAGGCTTGAGCTTGGCTGGAAGTGTTAGGCCTATCGTGGGACTGGCCATGGAAGCGTTGTTGTCCTTCCCTATTCCCATAGCTGAAATTGGGGTGATCGCGCCAACCGGGGTTGTATGTGTTCGAGTAAGGATCATACTTCCTCGGGTTGGAAGCATATCCCCCGATTGCGTTCACCTCCTCCGCCTCGCGGTTTCCTCCGACAAACTTTTTCAACAGATTTCCAATCTCGGCCACCTGGGCCTTCATCTCTGTCATCTCATGGCTCTGGGTCACACTGTGGACTTGCCCCTGCCCTCGAATACCAAACTGCTGCGAGTTGGCTGCCATGTTCGCGATTAGCTGCTTGGCCTCAACCGGGGTCTTATCAATCAAAGCCCCACCGCTCGCTGCGTCTATCATCTGCCGATCATGAGGCGTCATACCCTCATAAAAATACTGGATCAGAAGCTGATCGGCAATATGATGATGTGGGAAGCTTGCGCACAGGCGCCCAAAGCGTTCCCAGTACTTATGCAGGGACTCACCCACGTCCTGAGTGATCCCATAAATTTTTTTCCTCAAAGTCGTGGCCAAGGACGCAGGGAAGTACTTCTCCAGGAAAACCCTCTTCATGTCCTGCCACGTCGTTATCGAGCTGGAGGGCAGATAATAAAGCCAATCCTTGGCTTTGTCCTTGAGCGTAAAGGGGAATGCCCTCATATTCAGCTGCTCCTCCGTCACTCCCGCGGGCTTCATCCCCGCACAGACGCAGTGAAACTCCATTAAGTGCTTGTTTGCATCCTCACCTGCATTACCATGGAAAGAAGGCAACTGGTGAATTAAACCCGACTTTAATTCAAAATTACCTGCTACCACGGGGTAGTTGATGCACAGGGGTTGCAAGTTTAAGTCTGGCGCTGCCAGCTGTTTCAGCGTCCTCGGCGCTTCACCTTGCGCCATCTCATCAACCAAGAAGGGATTGCCTTCTTCTTCAAACAATCTCTGCCCCTCGCGGGCCTCTCTTCTCAACCGTCGCTCTTCTCTTTCGATTTCAGGTATAAACTGTAATCCACTAATCTCAGAAGAACGGGTCATACACAAACAAAAAATTTAACATCCAAAGACAAACAGAAAAAAATTTCAGCACACAACCAATCAACCAAATTCGAATTCAAACATAACTTCAATCAAATTTTTGCCTTATCCCCGGCAACGACGCCAATTTTGGTAGATCTACTCTTAGGTTAGTCCAAATTCAAGCTATCGAAGCTTGCCAAAATACAATTTATAAGCCTATTAACCAAAGCTTTGCAGCTAGTGGTAACAGGGTTGATCCACGGAGAAGGTTATGATTGAAATTATATTGAACTTGAAATTAATTAATCAATTGGGTTCTTGTAACGGGGGAATGTTTAAGCATGCAAATAAGAGAAATAAACGCTAACGGAGAAATAAAAGAGAGAGAGACGAGTGCACGGTTTGGGGATTTTGAGGATTTCTTTGTTAGACATTTTTCACTCATCATTTAATACAATCCTAAGGCTAGAAGTTTGTAATACACGCGGTCAGTTACCCGGGAAGCCCCAAGTGTAACCGGCTCCATAGCAATTAATTAGACCACAAAGTTCTAATTAAACAGTATCTAAAGTTGCATTAGGGTGATCAGCCCCAAATTGACTCTAAATAGTCACTAGCATACCGCGACAGACATTCGATCACATAATCTAATTGTTAACTGGCTACCCGCCAACGCTGTATGTAACCAACAATTATCATGCATGACTCGATACTCCGGTTTAGTTTTATTATTCTGTGTTACTAGTCGAATAGTGAGAGGCACGACATCGCTACCCTTTAACTCTAACAAAATGCTAGAAAACGCGATTGTCAGTCGGCGAAATCTAACATATGCATAGGATGAAGCAAGAATAATAAATGCATACATGGTAGAGCACTTTTGGGGTACTCCAATTTCAAGCTGTCGAGGCTTGCCAAAATAACATTTATAATACCGAAACTACTAAGCTTTGCAGCTAGTGGTAACGGGTGTCGAACCACAGGGAACCTAAGTTATTTTCTCCTAGCTAATTTCTATTTGTCTTTTAACTAAAACTCAAAAGCAAATAAAGGGGGAGTTAATTAAAACTAAACTAAGCACATAGCCCTCTTATTCTCAGTTTTGTAGGTTTAGAATGATATTATTTAGTCTGAAACCTTGTTGTCACCCTGATAACTCCATTTTGGAGCTATATTTCACTCCCTAACTCTAGCTAAAATTGTGATTAATTGTTTAATATGTCTCATTTATAGGAGAGTTGCGACATAGAGCTCGTGGCATCCATTGAGTGCGTTTTATGGCTAAGGAAGGCGTTTTAGTGCCTCGGGAGTGCTTCGGGAGAAGGGGAAGCTCACACATGAAGATATGAAGTAAATTGCCAAGAAGAGGCAATTTTTCAGCCCCAAACCCGAGAGCAAGCGTCGAGACGCTTGCTCAACGCTGCAGCGTCGAGACGCTCCGGAGGAACGCGCCTGCTGGAATTCATCGAGGCAGCGTCGAGACGCTCGCTTGGCGTCTCGACACCATCGCGAGCGCGCGCGCTGAAGAATTTGGCCACAGCGTCGAGACGCTCGCGCAGCGTCGAGACGCCATCACGACGAAAACGCGCGCGACACTTAGGGCACCAGCGTCGAGACGCTGGCCTAGCGTCTCGACGCTCCGACGGCTTAAAACGTCATTTTGACGATTTTTCAGCCAACTTTTACATCTTCTTCTTCCCTTCGATTTGCTCTCGGGTCTTCTTCATTTTCTCCGCCATTTGTGGCTGTTACGTCTCCAAAAGTGACCTTTTTAGGACCTAATTATCTTAGAAAGATGTTCACTCTTAGGTGTTTTTGATAGCATTTAGCCTAAACCTATGCTTAAATATGAGAATTAGAAGAAGGTAGCTAAATTAGGACTTAAGTACAATAGGAAAGAAAAGGGTTGAAAACCGAAGGAAAAGAATGAAAAACAAGCATTGTGATAGCATTGCGGAAACATTGCGGACACCGCAATGTTTCAAGTGAAAACCGTAAGTTGACTGATCTTTTTCTGTTAATTTCCGTTATTTCAGGGATTCGTTCTTTCTCCTCCATCCATTCTGAAGTACGACGTTGAAGATTGATGGTTCTCCTTGGCCCAAATGCACCTGCAGATTACTATAAATAGGGGTCAAAGTCGAGGGTTCAAACATCATCCGAAAGCGTAGAAGTCTTCTCGCAGTCCAACTTTTCTCCTGTTTTCCTTTGCCGTCTGCTGGTTTGCGAAGCTCAGCTGTTGGAATCGATAATCTGATAGGAAGAAGAGGAGATTCTTCTTCTCTCCTGATTGGATTCATCCAAGCAAGGCTGACCTTTCTCATCCTTCATTCGAGGCGGCTGCAACGAGACATTCGAGCTCTTTTACTGCTTTCTGCTCTTCATTTCCATTTTCCAGCTTTGTCTTGTCGCTGTTTCTTTTCTAGTAGCTAGATTATACTATTTCGTTGTGGTCTGTCTTCCTGTTATTTGCTTTAAAGCTTTTCTTTGTCAATCAAACAATCAAGTAATCAAATCTCAATTCGTCAGTCCACAGTTTCTTGCCTTTACATTCTACTGCTTTCCCTTACTGTTTTGTCTTTAAATTCCTTCTAAGCATGTCTACTTCTTCTCTTACTTCTGTTCTATCTACATCCATGAGTAGCTAAATCACTTAGGGGCATGCTAATGACAACACTTTAGGCTAAAAAACGTGAACCAAGCATGTAGGATAGCTCTCGAAGCATTGATTGTATGTAAGCTTCATCCCACGGGCAATTTCGATTGGCCATCCATTTTGTCCAAAGAACTCCTAACCTCTGGAAGGAGTAAGAGTTCAGAGTCATACTATCATGCTAGCCTTTCAAGGTAACCAGGAAACGACCTAGGAATAGGCGTTTCCCTAGTACAAACCATATTTTTCTGCCTTAACAAGATGCTTAAGACCTTACTTGGACATGAGTAAACTAAAGAATCTAATGCATGAAATCGGAAGATACCTGAGAATGAGATAGTTTGATGCATAGAGAGTTGATCCAATGCTTGAGAATCGTGAGAAAAAGCCTATAGGATAGTCGTTAGTAGCCCTTAATTCATCATTTTACACACTTTCGCTGTTATTACAATTGCGGTAAAATTGCTGTTTCCGCAATTCTGCTAAGTTACGATTCTGTCTAGCTGTTTTTGTTTTCATTTATTAATCTCGTCTCTTCTCATTTGAGTTTAGCTTTAACTTGCACTTGTTTATGTTGCTACCCTCTCCGTATTCAGTAGGAAATAGACAATTAAAAACCAATACTACCCCATCAAATCCACCCCTTCTTTCTTAACGTTACACTTCATGAATAGCTTATAATAAGTCTCTGTGGGAAAACGAATGAAATATACTTACTACTTGCTATAAGACCATGTATGCTTGCATGTTCTGAGTGCTCTCTCTACCTTATTACTTATTCATTTTAACACATTGAGCACGTAACAAGTTTTTGGCGCCGCTGCCGGGGACTTATTTAAGTGAAAACGAAGTTTGTTAAGTTTGAAACACCAAGTTTATTGCCTATTGAAGCTGATCTGTTTCATTTCTTTTGCAGGTACCATTGGGTTAGTTTATGAGTGAACCTTCAAGTAGTGATCTAGAGTTCAATCCTGAGCCTGAGAGATTACTTAGGGCCAGAAATAGAGCCAAGAAACGTCTCTTTCACCAACCCTCTATACCTCAAGTAATTGCGGGAACCGCAATTCCTCCGCAATTATCTCAAGAAGAAATGGATGGAATAGTTCCAAATCCGGTGCCTGTCACTCGCAACCCCATCGAAATAGCGAATGATAAGGACAGCGCCATACTCTCTTACCTAGTACCTATGCCTGGGGAGCTGAACCCCAGCATAATCCGTCCTGAAATCACTGCCCACTCATTCGAGTTAAAGCCAGTGATGTTCCAAATGTTGTCCACTGTGGGACAATTCTTTGGAGTGGAAAATGAGGACCCCCACAACCATCTTAGGAATTTCTTAGGAGTCAGTGACACATTCCTCATCCCTGGAGTTTCCCAAGAAGCCTTGAGGCTATACCTTTTCCCTTACTCTTTGAGGGACAAAGCCAAAACATGGTTGAACTCATTACCCTCTGGATCTGTTCGCAACTAGACAGACTTAGCAGAAAAATTCCTAGTCAAATACTTCCCACCTGATAGGAATTCTACCTTTCGTGATGACATAATCAAGTTCAAACAAGCTGACACTGAGTCTCTTCACGAAGCTTGGACAAGGTTTAAAGATCTTCTTCTTAAATGTCCACACCATGGCATCCCATGGTGTATCCAAATAGAGGTCTTTTTCAAAGGATGCAACCCCAACACTAGACAAGTCTTAAACTCATCTGCTGGAGGTTCCGTGTTGTCCAAGAGTTACAACGAGGCCTATGAGATCTTGGAGAAGATCTCAGCATCTCACTGTAGGTGGTCAGATGATCCAGTTGAGCCAACTAGAGCTCAAGACAAGGATGCTCTAAGTGCAATGAGCAGCCAAATAAATGCCCTGACCAACCTAGTTAAGCAAATGGCTCAAGCCAATCTCCAAACAAGTGTCAACACCGCCACAGCCATGTCAATGGGCACTCAACCAAGTCAAGGTGAGACACTTGTATGTGGATTCTGTGGGGAAGGGCACCTGTATGAATACTGCCCTGGGAATCCAGCCTCAGTCTGCTATATTGGAAGTCAGCAGCAGCCTAGGAACAACCCCTATTCCAATACTTACAACCCTGGTTGGAGGAACCACCCAAACCTGTAATGGGGTGGCCAACAGAATACTAACCAAAATCCTAACCAACCTAGACCGAGTGGAACACCTGGTTTCACTCCTCAACATAACCAATCAATGTATCAAAAACCTTACAGCCAACCTTTAGGATCTTCTGTAGAAAACCTACTCAAGGAATACATAGCCAAAAATGACGCTACTTTGCAAAGTCAGCAAGCCACCCTTAGGAGCCTAGAGAACCAAATAGGCCAGTTAGCCAATGAACTCAAGAGTAGGCCCCAAGGTAGACTCCCTACTGACACTGAAGTGCCAAGGAGAGATGGTAAAGAACAAGTTCAAGCAATTGAACTTAGAAGTGGTAGACCATTGGTAAGCAACACCAAAGACACACCAAAGATAGTAGAGAACACTGAGTCTAGTGCTCCACTAGAGTCTCTGCCAAACCAAGGTCCACCACCAACTAGCACATCAGGAGCCAGGCTAGAGCCAATTATTGAGGAGATAGAAGAAATTCCAAGACCTCCACCTATCCTAAGGCGACCTGAAGTGCCTGCATATGTGCCACCACCTCCATATCCTCGAAGGCTTAAGAAGAAGCAGGAACAGGAAGTGCATTTTAATAAATTCTTAGAAATTCTTAAGCAAGTGCATGTCAACATTCCTTTTGTAGAAGTTTTACAGTCTATGCCTTCCTATGTAAAGTTTTTGAAAGATATTATTACTAACAAAAAAATAATTGGTGACTTTGAAACAGTAAATCTCACTGAGGAGTGCAGTGCCATCTGTTGCGTGCTCAATGTGTTGAAATAATTAGGCAATAAAAGAGATAGAGCACTCAGAACATGCAAGCATACATGATCTTATAGCAAGTAGTAAGTATATTTCATTCGTTTTCCCACAGAGATTTATTTTTAGCTATTCGCGAAGTGTTTTGTTAAGAAAGAAGGGGTGAATTTGACGGGGTAAAATTGGTTTTTAATTGTCTAATTCTTGCTGAATGTGTAAAGGGTAGTAACATAAACAAGGACAAGTGAAATTTAAGCCCAAATGAAAAGAAACGAAATTACTAAATGAAGGCAAAGACAGCTAAACAGAATGGAAACTTAGACGGAATTGCGGAGACAGCAATTCTACCGCAATTAAATAACAGCGAAAGTGTGTAAATGGGTGAATTAAGGGCTACTAATGACTATCCTATAGGCATTTTTATACGATTCTCAAGCACTGGATCTACTCTCTATGCATCAAACTATCTCAATCTCATGTATCGTCCGATTCCATGCATTAGATTCTTTAGTTTACTCAACTCAAAATAAGGTCTTAAGCATCTTGTTAAAGCAGAAAGATATGGTTTGTACTAGGGAAACGCCTATTCCTAGGCCGTTTCCTGGTTACCTTGAAAGGCTAGCATGATAATATGACTCTGAACTCTTACTCCTTCCAGAGGTTAGGAGTTCTTTGGACAAAATGGATGGCCAATCGAAATTGCCTGTGGGATGAAGCTTACATACAATCAATGCTTCGAGAGCTATCCTACATGCTTGATTCACGTTTTTTAGCCTATGGAGTTGTCATTAGCATGCCCCTAAGTGACTTAGTTACTCATGGATATAAGGAGAACAGAACTAAAGGATAAGATGGACATGCTTAGAAGGGAAATGTGCTTAAAACAGCAAGGGAAAGCAGTAGAATGCAAAGGCAGAAACTGTGAAATACTGAATGTTGTGTTTGATTAATTGATTGTTTGAATGAACATAAGAGATACTTAAAGTAGAGAACAGCAAGACAGAACACAACGAAATGATCTAAACTAGCCACAAGAACAGAAACAACACAAGACAGAATTGGAAAACAGAAATGAAGAACAAAAAGCAGTAAAACAGCTCGAAATCTCGTTGCAGCCGCCTCGAATGAAGGATGAGAAAGGTCAGCCTTGCGTGGATGAATCCAATCGGGAGAGAAGAAGAATCTCCTCTCCTTCCTATCAGATTATCGATTCCAACAGCTGAGCTTCGCAAACCAGCAGACGGCAAAGGAAAACTAGGAGAAAAGGTGGACTGCGAGAAGACTTCTACGCTTTCGGATGATGCTTGAACCCTCGACTTTGACCCCTATTTATAGTAATCTGCAGGTGCATTTGGGCCAAGGAGAACCATCAATCTTCAACGTCGTACTTCAGAATGGATGGAGGAGAAAGAACGAATCCCTTAAATAACGGAAATTAACAGAAAAAGATCAGTCAACTTACGGTTTTCACTTGAAACATTGCGGTGACCGCAATGTTTCCGCAATGCGTTCGCAAAGCTTGTTTTTCATTCTTTTCCTTCGGTTTTCAACTCTTGTCTTTCCTATTGTGCATAAGTCCTAATTTAGCTACCTTCTTCTAATTCTCATATTTAAGCATAGGTTTAGGCTAAATGCTATCAAAAACACCTAAGAGTGAACATCTTTCTAAGCTAATTAAGCCCTAAAAAGGTCACTTTTGGAGACGTAACACACCCCCAAACTTAAGGTTTTGCTTGTCCTCAAGCAATCTAAGGACTTTCCTAAGCTGATGTTTCTTCTTCTTTAACCACTTACTAACTCCCCTATATCCCTATCTAGCACTGCTGTCCTGTGACACACTTCTAAGCTTAAAACTACCCTCTTTATCTAGCTTCTTCTGACTTCGCCTGCCTAACACTCCATCTGTTTCCATTAACTCCCTACAACTGATCTACTTGCTTTTGTCATATCATGCCACTATCCCTAAGGTTTCAAATTCTGCCTAGCTTTACCTTAGACTCAGTACATGCTTCTAGCTTTATTTTTAATGTGTCTAGGATTCCTTATAGTCATGCCAGTCTTAGTATTAACGGTGACAGTAGTACTTTTAAAGAACAACCTAAACCCTGGCATCACTACATTGGATAAACACTCATCTCCCTAAACAACCCTACAAGTTACAACTTTGTGCTTAGCTAATTGAGGATCAGAGTGCTTTTTAAATAGGACATCTAAGCCACAAAGTTATAACTCCTAGGTATACATTCTTCTTCCCTATTCTTTTCCCTTTTTCTTACTTAGGTGGGGCCTCTCCTCTGGTTGCCTTTTGATGCAATGCCACTTGTGGGTCACACACTTGGCACTGATTACTTAGCAACCTAAGAGAGACCCCCCTCTTTATTCTATTTTTCATTTTTTTTTTTTTAGTTCATCATATTTTGTAAAAGAGAAGAAGAATGCTTATGTTTCTAAGGGAGAGAGGAATGTTCCTAGGCCTAGGGTGGCCTCCCCCAAACTTCAACTACTCATTGTCCCCAATGAGTGTCTGAGGTGGCACACCCCCAAACTATCCTAGAAGCATCTAGTCTATGGTAAAACAAAGAGAATCTAAAGCCCTAGGCATAGAAAAAACAGTCGAACGGCAAATATCACAGCAGCAGTAAAAAAAAAAAAAACAGACAGATAAGGGCTTAAAGCTGTGCATGCTGAGCTTTTTAGAGGTTGATTTAAACTAGCAAAGGGTGTCCTATGACACTCATCCAGCATGCTTTTAGATAAGCTATATATGGTAGTCATGATAGCAGCAAAAGATGGAATTTAAACAGATCACAGCCTAGCTAAACGGACAGTCTAAAACATGCTTTCAGTAATAAAAATTGCGGGTACCGCAATTATTTCGCAATCAAGTCAGGGCAGATATAACAGTGATTAAGGCCCCTAAGCATGCTTTTTCCAGTCATTCGAGCTCTCTAAAAATAAAACAAAACTAACCTACCTAGTCAGCTATCATCAGACTATACTAAGCAAGATTAAAAACATAAAACTAAGCATCTAAAACAGATCAAAAGTGTACGAAAAACAGCATAATTCACATGGTCTATCTGAAAGCAGAAAATTGTTTTTTTTTTTTTCTAAGGGAACAGCAATACTCCCTTCAGTGCAATTCAAACCAGCACTCAAACGTCTTCATCCTCATCTGGTTGTCGTGGTCGTGGAGGCACCCATGGAGTCAGAAGGTTTGTGGGGAAGTCAGGGAAGATACAGCCAAGTTGGTCTGCAACTTCCTTGTCCCGTGCCTGCGCGTAAGTGGCCCATTGAGCCATCCTCCTCTGCATATCCATCAGGCATGCCATGGATAGTGACTGATCAGCAGCCAGCCTATCCAGTTCAAACTCCATATTCCCCTTCCTCTTCAGCCTCAAGCTAGCAGGCAGCTCCAAGTGGCCCGTGTAAGCCATCTGCTGCTCCATTCGCTCAATGGGGACCCCTGCAAGCAAACATAATTTGGTTATGGTGTTAGGGAAAAACAATGGTCCCTTACCTTTCTTGGCGCACTCAGCAATGGCGGCTGACATGATTTCCCCCACATTGACCGTGAGACCTCGCATAATGGCATAGACCAGCAGCGATCTGCTCTGGTTGATGGTCGTCTCATGGGTCACAGGGGACAGCTTTCTCCTTACAAAGGCAAACCATACAGCTGCCTTTGCTGTCAGGTTGGCACTCATGAGGGTGTGCCTCCCATTGCGTGAGACAGTCCACGCTGCTTCAGGCTGGCCAATGGTTCGAATGGCCTCCTCCAGCACTGCCTCAGTAGGCTCATCAACGATCCTTGCATAATCAGTGTGTCTTTGGCCCTTGAGGCCATAAGCTTCGTTGATGGCTTTTGCTGAGTAATCCACCTCTACTCCCCTCACCACAGAAAGCCCTTCCTCAGAGTTTCGCAGGTTGGCGTAGAAGTCGTAAACCATGCTCGTGTAAGCTGGATTGGGCGGCCTGCACAACTCCTCCCAGCCATGATTTATGATTCCTGCGCGCAAGAACTGCGGCAGGTCAGCAGGTCTGTCGAGGAAGCCTTTCTCGTGCAGCAACTCCCTCTTCCTCAGCTCAGCACCCCTGGACTCAGCATCAGAGGAAACATACCTCACTGACTGAGGCTCATCTTCAGGGTAGAGCTTGGCCTTCCCTTTATCTGCTGGCTTGGCTGACTCGGCAGCCTCAACCTTGAGTCGTTTGAGCGAAGGCTCAGTGCTCTCTTTGGCTGACTCGGCAGCCTGAACCTTCTTGGCCTTCTTCTTCTTCAGCTTCTTGGCTCGCTTGGCCTTAAGAATCTTGGCCTTCTTCTTCTTCTTGAGCTTTGCCTCAATGGTGATCTGCTGCAGGCACGCCCCCAACGTCTCTTCCATTGAGTCAGTCTTCTGTTCAAGACTCTCCGGGCTAGCTTCCCTCACAGGCGAGAAAACCTCCTCGTCCTCACCTTCCCCACTGCCCTGCGTTGATTCTTGGTACTCCCCATATGGGAATTCAGGGTCAGGCCGTGGGGAAGTGTGCGACGGCGTGGTTGTTTGCTCTGCTGAAGGTGTCTGTGCAGAACTCAGTGGTGAAGACGGCTGCTCAGGGCTCTGCGCTGGCGGTGATGAAGAAGAGCTGTGCGCTGGTGGTGCAGGTGGCGAGGCACTCCTCTTGGCTGAATCGTGGGACACACGATCAGTTTCTTGACTCTCCACAGAGGGAGTCTTCTCTTTGCTCGGTTCAGCGGCCACCGCTAAACTCCACCGGCGCTTCTTGGGTGTGCCTGCTGGTTCAGAGGGTCCAGCAGGTATCTCAGAGACAACCTTCCACTTCTTCTTGCGAATCGGCAGCTTATCCAGTCGTTCCGTTCGCGCAGCCTCAGCTTCAGCCAAGGCAAGCAATGCATCTCTCGCAGCCGTTTCAGCGTCAGCAACCCTCTTCTTGGCTGCAGATCTTTCAGCCCTTGTGAACACCATTGTTGAGTCTTGGAGATTTGGAGAGAAGAATCAAAGATGAAAAGAATCGCAGCTTTCTTGGAATTCAGAGAGTGGGAGAATCGTATCGATCAAGCGCCTTCTAACGGATATAAAAGAAACGGCTAAATCCCAACGGCTATATTTTTGCGGATCCTGCAAATCCAGCGCAATTTTAGGGATATTTTTTCATCAAAATGTCAATCTTTGCTCGTCCGTATCTTTTATTTGGCTCAATCTTTTCTTGATTTTTAAAGCTGGAATTACTCTCCTTGATTCCCTCTTTCGATTCCCTACAAAAAGAAATAAAAGCAACATCAAATTCGTAATTAAAATCCTACAACAAAACACACAAACGATAACCGGAAAATCGCAAAAAATAAACTAAGGCATGAGCCTTATGTTGACGAGCACAGCAATCACTCGTCCTCTCTCGTTCTCGTTTTCATGCTTCAGTCAAGAGGAAGGCCGAGAGAGTCTTCACATCTCCTTCCTCATAGTAGTGCTTCAACCTTGCACCATTAACCATAAACGGTTGGCCTTGCTGCAAGTTCTTTATCTCTATGGCACCATGAACAAACACATTAGTAATCACAAATGGACCTGACCATCTAGACTTAAGTTTCCCTGGAAATAGTTTCAACCGTGAGTTAAACAACAAAACAAGTTGACCCTTCTTAAAGTCCTTAACTCTAAGTCTACTATCGTGCCAAATCTTGGTCTTTTCCTTATACATCTTAGCATTTTCATAGGCCATATGTCTAAGCTCATCAAGCTCATGTAATTGTAAGGACCGCAATGTTCCCGCATCCTTTACACAAAAATTCAATTCCTTCATGGCCCAAAATGCTTTGTTTTCTAACTCAAGTGGTAAGTGACAAGTCTTGCCATATACCAGCCTATAAGGAGACATACCTAAGGGTGTCTTGTATGCTGTCCTATACGCCCAAAGTGCATCCTCGAGCTTAAAGGACCAGTCTTTCCTATTAGGTTTGACCACTTTTTCTAGTATGTTCTTAATTTCCCTATTTGAAATTTCAGCCTGTCCATTCGAGTGTGGGTGATAGGGGGTGGCTACTCTATGTCTAATGTTATACTTAGCCAACACTTTCTCCTTAGCCTTGTTAATGAAATGTGACCCCTCATCACTAATGATGGCACGAGGTGTCCCAAACCTAGTAAAAATGTGCCTATCCAAGAATTTGGTGACTGTTTTAGCATCATTATTGGGACATGCTTTGGCCTCTACCCACTTGGATACGTAGTCTACTGCTACCAAAATGTAAAGGTTACCTGATGATGGAGGGAATGGCCCCATGAAGTCAATGCCCCACACATCAAAGAGCTCCAACTCTAAGATGTAGGTGAGGGGCATCTCATCCTTTCGACTGAGGTTACCTGTTCTTTGACATTCATCGCAGGTGTGGGCATAGTTGTGGGCATCCTTGAAGATTGTTGGCCAATAGTAGCCACTCTGAAATACCTTTGCAGCTGTTCTTTGGCCACCAAAGTGTCCACCATAAGGAGCTATGTGGCAGTGCTGCAGCACAGACTTCGCTTCAGCAGCTGAAACACACTTCCTTAGCAAGCCGTCAGCACAGGTTCTGTAAAGTGTGGGGTCATCCCATATGAATTTCCTTGCTTCATGAAGGAACCTCTTCTTCTCTTGACCGCCCTTGAAAACTGGTAATACCTGTGATGCAAGGAAGTTAGCAATGTCAGCAAACCAAGGTTCCTCATCGTTATCACAATGAGTCAAAACAAAGACATGTTCATCAATGAAAGCATCAGAAATTGCGGGTTCCGCAATTTTTTCGCAATTGTGCTGCAATCGAGAAAGGTGATCCGCAACCACATTTTCACATCCTTTCTTGTCTCGAATGTCCAAATCAAATTCCTGCAGCAATAACACCCACCTAATCAACCTAGGCTTAGCATCAGCCTTCCTCATAAGATATTTCAAGGCAGAATGGTCAGTGTACACAATTGTCCTAGTGCCTACAATATAGTTCCTGAATTTCTCACAAGCAAACACTACAGCAAACATCTCTTTCTCAGTAGTTGTATAATTACATTGAGCCTCATTCAAGGTTTTACTAGCATAATAGACAGGGTGTGTTAGCTTGTCAATCTTCTGTCCTAACATAACCCCTACAGCATAGTCACTAGCATCACATAACATCTCAAATGGGAGATCCCAATCTGGCCCTACTATAACAGGTGCTGTGACTAGTGCTTTCTTAAGGGTTGTCCAAGCTACTACACATTCCTTAGAGAAGATGAATGGCCTGTTTAGTTCTAGAAGCTCACACAGAGGCTTGGCTATCTTAGAAAAGTCCTTAATGAACCTTCTATAGAAGCCAGCATGCCCTAAGAAATTTCTAATGGCCTTGACATTCTGAGGCTCTACCAACTTCTCTATGACCTCTATCTTTGCCCTGTCAACTTCTACACCTGCCCTTGACACTCTATGACCTAAGACAATCCCCTCATCTACCATGAAGTGACACTTTTCCCAATTAAGGACTAAGTTAGTCTCTTCACATCTAGCCAGGACTTGTCCTAGGTTCTCTAGACAGTTGGTGAATGAATCCCCAAAAACTGAAAAGTCATCCATGAATATCTCTATCATAGATTCATCCAAATCAGAGAAGATTGCCAACATGCACCTTTGGAAAGTTGCCGGTGCATTGCATAAGCCAAAAGGCATTCTGCGAAAGGCAAAAGGTCCAAAAGGGCAAGTGAAGGTAGTCTTTTCTTGGTCCTTGGGGTCTATAGTGATTTGGTTGTACCCTGAATAACCGTCTAGGAAACAGTAATAGGCTCTACCAGCTATTCTGTCTAACATTTGGTCAATGAATGGTAGAGGGAAGTGGTCTTTTTTAGTTTCTTTATTGAGCTTCCTATAATCCATACATACTCTCCACCCCGTGACAGTCCTAGTTGGAATCAGTTCGTTGTTCTCATTGACTACCACAGTCATCCCACCCTTTTTAGGTACACACTGTATAGGGCTTACCCACTGACTACTAGCTATGGGGAAGATCACACCAGCATCTAACCATTTTATTATTTCTTTCTTTACTACCTCTTTCATAGAGGGATTCAGCCTACGTTGATGATCTACTCTAGGTGTGTGCTCTTCCTCTAGTATAATCTTATGCATGCAATAAGAAGGGCTAATGCCTCTAATATCAGCAATAGTCCATGCAATAGCCTTCCTATGTTGCTTAAGCAGTAATATCAGTTCAACCTCATGCTTTTCACTTAATTTAGAAGAAATGATAACAGGCAGAGTTTCATTACTCCCTAAATATGCATACTTGAGGTGAGTGGGGAGTGGCTTTAATTCTAATACAGGTGGATGCTCAATGGATGGCTTTAAAGGATTTAAAGCTCTATCAGTTAAGTTAATATTCATACAAACATGCTGAGGGTTATTTACAGATATGTCCATTATCTCAGCTACGTTTAAGTCAGTTAATTCTAATCCTACATATTCATTGGCATGCTTGGTGGATAATACATGCTCCAATTGTTCTTCCATTAAAGAGTCTACAACGTCCATGCTAGCACAGGATTCAAGGTCAGAGGGGTACCTTAAAGCTTTATACACACTAAATTTCACCTCTTCATCATGAACCCTCATAGTAAGCTCACCTTTTTGGACGTCTATCAGTGCCCTACCTGTGGCTAGAAATGGTCTGCCTAACAGGATGGGGACCTCCTTGTCTGCTTCATAATCCAGGATAATGAAATCTGCAAGGAAAATAAACTTGTCAACCTTTACTAAAATATCCTCAATCTTACCTTCTGGGTATGCAATGGATCTGTCTGCTAATTGTAAAGTGACAGTGGTTGGACGTGCTTCTCCTATTCCTAGCTGGCGGAATAGGGATAGGGGCATGAGGTTTATGCTGGCGCCCAGGTCACAAAGCGCTCTGCCCACATGCTTGCCTCCAAGTTCTACAGGTAAGGTGAAGGAACCAGGATCCTTCTCCTTCTTAGGCAACTTGTTTTGGAGTATGGCACTGCACTCCTCAGTGAGGTTTACTGTTTCAAACTCACCAATTATTTTTTTGTTAGTAATAATATCTTTCAAAAACTTTACATAGGAAGGCATAGACTGTAAAACTTCTACAAAAGGAATGTTGACATGCACTTGCTTAAGAATTTCTAAGAATTTATTAAAATGCACTTCCTGTTCCTGCTTCTTCTTAAGCCTTCGAGGATATGGAGGTGGTGGCACATATGCAGGCACGTCAGGGCGCCTTAGGATAGGTGGAGGCCTTGGAATTTCTTCTATCTCCTCAATAATTGGCTCTAGCCTGGCTCCTGATGTGCTGGTTGGTGGTGGACCTTGGTTTGGCAGAGACTCCAGTGGAGCACTAGACTCAGTGTTCTCTACTCTCTTTGGTGTGTCCTTTGTGTTGCTCACCAAGGGTCTACCACTTCTGAGTTCAATTGCTTGAACTTGTTCTTTACCATCTCTCCTCGGTACCTCGGTGTCAGCAGGGAGTCTACCTTGGGGCCTACTCTTGAGTTCATTGGCCAATTGGCCTATTTGGTTCTCTAGGCTCCTAAGAGTAGCTTGCTGGCTTTGAAGAGTAGCATCATTATTAGCTATGTATTCCTTGAGTAAGTTTTCTACAGAAGATCCTACAGGTTGGTTGTATGGTTTTTGATACATGGATTGGTTATGTTGGGGAGTGAAACCAGGTGTTCCACTTGGTCTAGGCTGGTTAGGATTTTGGTTAGCATTTTGTTGGCCACCCCATGACAGGTTTGGGTGGTTCCTCCAACCAGGGTTGTAAGTATTGGAATAGGGGTTGTTCCTAGGCTGCTGCTGGTTTCCAATGTAGCAGACTGAGGCTGGATTCCCAGGGCAGTATTCATACAGGTGCCCTTCCCCACAGAATCCACATACAAGTGTCTCACCTTGACTTGGTTGGGTGCCCATTGACATGGCGGTAGCGGTGTTGACACTTGTTTGGAGATTGGCTTGAGCCATTTGCTTAAGTAGGTTGGTCAGGGAATTTATTTGGCTGCTCATCGCACTTAGAGCATCCTTGTCTTGAGCTCTAGTTGGCTCAACTGGATCATCTGACCACCTACAGTGAGATGCTGAGATCTTCTCCAAGATCTCATAGGCCTCGTTGTAACTCTTGGACAACATGGAACCACCAGCAGATGAATTTAAGACTTGCCTAGTGCTGGGGTTGCATCCTTTGAAAAAGACCTCTATTTGGATACACCATGGGATGCCATGATGTGGACATTTGAGAAGAAGGTCCTTGAACCTTGTCCAAGCTTCGTGAAGAGATTCATTATCAGCTTGTTTGAATTTAACTATGTCATCACGAAAGGTAGAATTCCTATCAGGTGGGAAGTATTTGACTAGGAATTTCTCTGCTAAGTATGTCCAGTTGCGGACAGATCCAGAAGGTAATGAGTTCAACCATGTTTTGGCTTTGTCCCTCAAAGAGTAAGGGAACAAGTATAGCCTCAAAGCTTCTTGGGACACTCCAGGGATGATGAAGGTATCACTAACTCCTAAGAAGTTCCTAAGATGGTTGTGGGGGTCCTCATTTTCTATTCCAAAGAATTGTCCCACAGTGGACAACATTTGGAACATCACTGGCTTTAACTCGAATGAGTTGGCAGTGATCTCAGGACGGATTATGCTGGGGTTCAGCTCCCCAGGCATAGGTACTAAATATGAAAGAATGGCACTATTCTTGTCATTCGCTATTTCGATGGGGTTGCGAATGACAGGTACCTGATTTGGAACTATCTCGTCCATTTCTTCGATTTCAGGTATGATTTGAGGTATAGGGGGTTGTTTAAAAAGACGTTTCTTGGCTTTATTTCTGGCTTTAAATAGTCTCTCGGGCTCAGGATTGAACTCTAGATCTCTACTTGAAGGCTCACTCATAAACTACCCCAATAGTACCTGCAAAAGAAATGAAACAGATCAGCTTCAATAGGCAATAAACTTGGTGTTTCAAACTTAACAAACTTCGTTTTCACTTAAATAAATCCCCGGCAGCGGCGCCAAAAACTTGTTGCGTGCTCAATGTGTTGAAATAATTAGGCAATAAAAGAGATAGAGCACTCAGAACATGCAAGCATACATGATCTTATAGCAAGTAGTAAGTATATTTCATTCGTTTTCCCACAGAGATTTATTTTTAGCTATTCGCGAAGTGTTTTGTTAAGAAAGAAGGGGTGAATTTGACGGGGTAAAATTGGTTTTTAATTGTCTAATTCTTGCTGAATGTGTAAAGGGTAGTAACATAAACAAGGACAAGTGAAATCTAAGCCCAAATGAAAAGAAACGAAATTACTAAATGAAGGCAAAGACAGCTAAACAGAATGGAAACTTAGACGGAATTGCGGAGACAGCAATTCTACCGCAATTAAATAACAGCGAAAGTGTGTAAATGGGCGAATTAAGGGCTACTAATGACTATCCTATAGGCATTTTTATACGATTCTCAAGCACTGGATCTACTCTCTATGCATCAAACTATCTCAATCTCATGTATCGTCCGATTCCATGCATTAGATTCTTTAGTTTACTCAACTCAAAGTAAGGTCTTAAGCATCTTGTTAAAGCAGAAAGATATGGTTTGTACTAGGGAAACGCCTATTCCTAGGCCGTTTCCTGGTTACCTTGAAAGGCTAGCATGATAATATGACTCTGAACTCTTACTCCTTCCAGAGGTTAGGAGTTCTTTGGACAAAATTGATGGCCAATCGAAATTGCCCGTGGGATGAAGCTTACATACAATCAATGCTTCGAGAGCTATCCTACATGCTTGATTCACGTTTTTTAGCCTATGGAGTTGTCATTAGCATGCCCCTAAGTGACTTAGTTACTCATGGATATAAGGAGAACAGAACTAAAGGATAAGATGGACATGCTTAGAAGGGAAATGTGCTTAAAACAGCAAGGGAAAGCAGTAGAATGCAAAGGCAGAAACTGTGAAATACTGAATGTTGTGTTTGATTAATTGATTGTTTGAATGAACATAAGAGATACTTAAAGTAGAGAACAACAAGACAGAACACAACGAAATGATCTAAACTAGCCACAAGAACAGAAACAACACAAGACAGAATTGGAAAACAGAAATGAAGAACAGAAAGCAGTAAAACAGCTCGAAATCTCGTTGCAGCCGCCTCGAATGAAGGATGAGAAAGGTCAGCCTTGCGTGGATGAATCCAATCGGGAGAGAAGAAGAATCTCCTCTCCTTCCTATCATATTATCGATTCCAACAGCTGAGCTTCGCAAACCAGCAGACGGCAAAGGAAAACTAGGAGAAAAGGTGGACTGCGAGAAGACTTCTACGCTTTCGGATGATGCTTGAACCCTCGACTTTGACCCCTATTTATAGTAATCTGCAGGTGCATTTGGGCCAAGGAGAACCATCAATCTTCAACGTCGTACTTCAGAATGGATGGAGGAGAAAGAACGAATCCCTGAAATAACGGAAATTAACAGAAAAAGATCAGTCAACTTACGGTTTTTACTTGAAACATTGCGGTCACCGCAATGTTTCCGCAATGCGTTCGCAAAGCTTGTTTTTCATTCTTTTCCTTCAGTTTTTAACTCTTTTCTTTCCTATTGTGCATAAGTCCTAATTTAGCTACCTTCTTCTAATTCTCATATTTAAGCATAGGTTTAGGCTAAATGCTATCAAAAACACCTAAGAGTGAACATCTTTCTAAGCTAATTAAGCCCTAAAAAGGTCACTTTTGGAGACGTAACACCATCCTCCAGAACAAGCTGCCCAAGAAGGAGAAGGATCCTGGTTCCTTCACCTTACCTGTAGAACTTGGAGGCAAGCACGTGGGCAGAGCGCTTTGTGACCTGGGCGCCAGCATAAACCTCATGCCCCTATCACTATTCCGCCAGTTGGGAATAGGAGAAGCACGTCCAACCACTGTCACTTTACAACTAGCAGACAGATCCATTGCATACCCTGAAGGTAAGATTGAGGACATTCTAGTGAAAGATGACAAATTTATTTTCCTTGCAGATTTCATTATCCAGGATTATGAAGCAGACAAGGAGGTCCCCATCCTGTTAGGCAGACCATTTCTAGCCACAGGTAGGGCACTGATAAACGTCCAAAAAGGTGAGCTCACTATGAGGGTTCATGATGAAGAGGTGAAATTTAGTGTGTATAAAGCTTTAAGGTACCCCTCTGACCTTGAATCCTGTGCTAGCATGGACGTTGTAGATTCTTTGATGGAAGAACAATTGGAGCATGTATTACTAACCAAGCATGCTAATGAATATGTAGGATTAGAATTAACTGACTTAAACATAGCTGAGATAATGGACATATCTGTAAATAACCCTCAGCATGTTTGTATGAATATTGACTTAACTGATAGAGCCTTGAATCCTTTAAAGCCATCCATTGAGCATCCACCTGTATTAGAATTAAAACCTCTCCCCACTCACCTCAAGTATGCATATTTAGGGAATAATGAGACTTTGCCTGTAATTATTTCTTCTAAGCTAAGTGAACAGCATGAGGTTGAATTAATATTACTACTTAAGCAACATAGGAAGGCTATTGCATGGACTATTGCTGATATTAGAGGCATTAGCCCTTCTTATTGCATGCATAAGATTATACTAGAGGAAGAGCACACACCTAGAGTAGATCATCAACGTAGGCTGAATCCCTCTATGAAAGAGGTAGTTAAAAAAGAAATAATAAAATGGTTAGATGCTGGTGTGATCTTCCCCATAGCTAGTAGTCAGTGGGTGAGCCCTATACAATGTGTACCTAAGAAGGGTGGGATGACTGTGGTAGTCAATGAGAACAATGAACTGATTCCAACTAGGACTGTCACAGGATGGAGAGTTTGCATGGATTATAGGAACCTAAATAGAGAAACTAAAAAAGACCACTTCCCTCTACCATTCATTGACCAAATGTTAGACATAATAGCTGGTAGAGCCTATTACTGTTTCTTAGACGGTTATTCAGGGTATAACCAGATCACTATAGACCCCAAAGACCAAGAAAAGACTACCTTCACTTGCCCTTTTGGAACATTTGCCTTTCGCAGAATGCCTTTTGGCTTATGCAATGCACCGGCAACATTCCAAAGGTGCATGCTGGCAATCTTTTCTGACTTGGATGAGTCCATGATTGATAGCTCTAAAATAGAGCTATAATTATAGCCTCAAATCTAGCTAAATGCCATGCTTAATTTAGTTAAATTGCCTTTTTATAGGTGTTTTCGTGGCGAAGAGCTCGGGAAGTCCATTTATGATTTTCGGGGCTAAAACGGTCATTTAAGAGGTTTCGGGAAGTGTTCGGGTCAAGAAGATAGGCCAAACGGAGCTCGGGAGCCAAAACGACCCAAAATTGGGCTTAGACCCGAGAGGGCAGCGCCCAGGCGCCGGCGCCCAGCGCCCAGGCGCCCAACGGAACCAGACGCCCACGCCCGCGCACGCCCGCGCGCATGCCGCGCCCAGACCGCGCGCACGCCGCGCCCAGACCGCCCACGCCCGCGCGCATGCCACGCCCAGACCGCGCGCGCTCCGCCCGCCCGCCATCGAAGGTCTGCGCGCGCGCCCGCGCGCCGCCTCGCCTCGCCCGCGCCCAGACCGCGCGCGCGCGCGCTCCGCCCACGCCCGTGTCCGCCGAC
Source organism: Herpetospermum pedunculosum (assembly GCA_028017165.1). Taxonomy (NCBI): domain Eukaryota; kingdom Viridiplantae; phylum Streptophyta; class Magnoliopsida; order Cucurbitales; family Cucurbitaceae; genus Herpetospermum; species Herpetospermum pedunculosum. Next base: position 18,312,436 of record CM051527.1, on the reverse strand, counting down.
GCCCGCGCGCGCCGCTCGCCCACGCCTCGCCTCGCCCGCGCGCGCACCCTTTCCCTGACGCAAAATAACCGTCATCTAAAGTCCTGAAGCCCGTCCTTAAAAGTTAAGAAATTCCCATTTTTGTAAATTTTTCCAGAGGGCTCAGCGCCTAGGCGCTGACTTATGGCGCCTAGGCGCTAGTCTGACGCAGAAATGGGTATTTAAGTCCGTTTTTGCTGTTTTTAGGTCATTCTTTCCCATTCTCTCTCAATTTCTTCCGCCCCCATTTGTTGTAGAGCTCGATTCTTGAGCCAAAACATTATTCTTTCCCATTCTCTCTCAATTTCTTCCGCCCCCATTTGTTGTAGAGCTCGATTCTTGAGCCAAAACATTATTCTTACCCATTCTAATACATTTTAAGTTGATTTCTCTTGATTTTCACAACGGGCAACTAAGGTAAGTGCTCTAATTTGGGTCTAGGGTTTGTGTTGTTGATGTATTAGGTGAGATCTGAACTTTTTATCATCTTCTTGGCTTGTTCTAGCATTCAATTCATCTCTAGCATCGTTCTTAATGTCCAGCATGATTTTCTTAATGGTTGACACCCGTTTAGTTAATTGTGTGTTGGTTAGATTAAAGATTCATGACTTAGCGATCGCACTTCATGTTTTGAGTAATTTAATATAGCATTCTGAATTAAATGTGGCCACATTTGTTTGGGTTGTTGATAAAATATAGAGATTGAATAAAATCGAGTCCCATTGTTAGAGATTTCATCAATGGGCTCGTCGCATGAATACCCGTCGCTCGCGACTAATCCTAATTTGGGAGAGCGATCGCCCCTAAGTTAGAATTATTAGCGAAGCATAGTCTAGAGTCGTCACCTCTTTTCTAATTAATTGGGATTATTAGTTCTAATTAAAGCATGGGAGCACTTGTTTTAATTGGGTCTTTTAATGTGTGTGAGTGTTAACAAAAACCGGCTAAGTATATTTTGTGTCTATGATCCGAACCACATCAACAACCAATCCCGACACTCAAATTAGGAGCACGTGTTCCGTTTATTTTTCTCGCATTTATTTTTCTCGCATTTTATTTTTAGTCTTCCGTTAGCTATTTTTCTGTTTTACATTAAATTCTCCGTTAGCGTTTTCCCCCTTTATTTCACTGTTTTAAATTGAGTTTTATCCAAGGCAAATAGAAGTTAATTAAGAGAAAATGATTTTGGTTCCTTGTGGTTCGACACCCGACTACCACTAGCTGCAAAGCTCTGTAGTATCGGATTTATAAATGTTATTTTGGCGGGTCTCGACAACCTGAACATTAGAGAAATTTTTATTAAGTTAAGAAAATCTCTTTGCCAATGATAGAGGTATTCATGGATGATTTCTCAGTTTTTGGGGATTCCTTTACCAACTGTCTAGAGAATTTAGGACAAGTCCTGGCTAGATGTGAGGAGACTAACTTAGTCCTTAATTGGGAGAAGTGTCACTTCATGGTAGATGAGGGGATTGTCTTAGGTCATAGAGTGTCAAGGGCAGGTGTTGAGGTCGATAGGGCCAAAATTGAGATCATAGAGAAGTTGGTAGAGTCTCAGAATGTCAAGGCCATTAGAAGTTTCTTAGGGCATGCTGGCTTCTACAGAAGGTTCATTAAGGACTTTTCTAAGATAGTCAAACCTCTGTGTGAGCTTCCAGAGATAAATAGGCCATTCATCTTCTCTAAGGAATGTTTAGTAGCTTGGCAAACCCTTAAGAAAGCACTAGTCACAGCACCTGTTATAGTTGGGCCAGATTGGGATCTCCCATTTGAGATGTTATGTGATGCTAGTGACTATGCTGTAGGGGTTATGTTAGGACAGAAGATTGACAAGCTAACACACCCTGTATACTATGCTAGTAAAACCCTGAATGAGGCTCAATGTAATTATACAACTACTGAGAAAGAGATGCTTGCTGTAGTATTTGCTTGTGAGAAATTTAGAAACTATATTGTAGGCACTAGGACAATTGTGTACACTGACCATCCTGCCTTAAAGTACCTCATGAGGAAGGCTGATGCTAAGCCTAGGTTGATTAGGTGGGTGTTATTGCTGCAGGAATTTGATTTGGACATTCGAGACAAGAAAGGATGTGAAAATGTGGTTGCGGATCACCTGTCTCGATTGCAGCACAATTGCGAAAAAATTGCGGAGGCCGCAATTTCTGATGCTTTTATTGATGAACATGTCTTTGTATTGACTCATCGTGATAACGATGAGGAACCTTGGTTTGCTGACATTGCTAACTTCCTTGCATCACAGGTATTACCAGTTTTCAAGGGAGGACAAGAGAAGCAAGGTTCCTTCATGAAGCAAGGAAATTCATCTGGGATGACCCCACACTTTACAAGACATGTGCTGACGGCTTACTAAGGAAGTGTGTTTCAGCTGCTGAGGCGAAGTCTGTGCTGCAGCACTGCCACACAGCTCCTTCTGGTGGACACTTTGGTGGCCAAAGAACAGCTGCAATAGTATTTCAGAGTGGCTACTATTGGCCAACCATCTTCAAGGATGCCCACAACTATGCCCACAGCTGTGATGAATGCCAAAGGACAGGTAACCTCAGTCGCAAGGATGAAATGCCTCTCACCTACATCTTAGAGTTGGAGCTCTTTGATGTGTGGGGCATTGATTTCATGGGACCATTTCCCCCATCTTCAGGTAACCTTTACATATTAGTGGCAGTAGACTATGTATCCAAGTGGGTAGAGGCCATAGCATGTCCCAATAATGATGCCAACACAGTCATAAAATTCTTACATAGGCACATTTTTACTAGGTTTGGAACACCACGTGCCATCATTAGTGATGAGGGGACACATTTTATTAATAAGGCTATGGAGAGAGTGCTGGCTAAATATAACATTAGACATAGAGTGGCCACTCCCTATCACCCACACTCGAATGGTCAGGCTGAAATTTCAAATAGGGAGATTAAGAACATCCTAGAAAAAGTGGTTAAACCTAATAGGAAAGACTGGTCCTTTAAGCTTGAGGATGCACTTTGGGCATATAGGACTGCATATAAGACACCCCTAGGTATGTCTCCTTACAGACTTGTGTATGGTAAAGCTTGTCATCTTCCATTTGAGTTAGAAATTAAGGCATTTTGGGCACTAAAAGAGTTGAATTATTGCGTGACCGATGCGGGAACGTTGCGGTCCTTGCAATTACATGAGCTTGATGAGCTTAGACATATGTCTTATGAAAATGCCAAAATGTATAAGGAAAAGACCAAGATTTGGCACGATAGTAGACTTAGGGTCAAGGACTTTAAGAAAGGCCAACTTGTTTTATTATTTAACTCAAGATTGAGGTTATTTCCAGGCAAACTAAAGTCCAGATGGTCAGGTCCTTTCATGATTACTAATGTGTTTGTTCATGGTGCCATCGAGATAAAGAACTTGCAGCAAGGTCAACCATTCATGGTTAATGGTGCAAGGTTGAAGCACTACTATGAGGAAGGAGATGTGAAGACTCTCTCGGCCTTCCTCTTGACTGAAGCGTGAAATTAAGAACGAGAGAGGACGAGTGATTACTGTGCTCGTCAATATGAGGCTCATGCCTTAGTTTATTTTTTGCGATTTTCCGGTTATCGTTTGTGTGTTTTGTTGTGTGATTTTAATTACGTATTTGATGTTGATTTTATTTCTTTTTGTAGGGAATCAATAGAGGGAATCAAGGAGAGTAAATCCAGCTTTAAAAATCAAGAAAATATTGGGCCAAATAAAAGATACGGATGAGCAAAGAATGACATTTAGATGAAAAAAATCTCCAAACGCCCCTAAAATTGCGCTGGATTTGCAGGATCCGCAAAAATATAGCCGTTGGGATTTATCCGTTGTCTTTATATCCGTTAGAAGGCGCGTTGATCTGTACGATTCTCCCATTCTCTGAACTCCAAGAAAGCTTCGATTCTCTTCATCTGTGATTCTTCTCTCCAAACCTCCACAATTCAAAAATGGTACTCACAAGGGCTGAAAGATCTGCGGCCAAGAAAAGGGCCGATGAAGCTGAAACGGCTGCGAGAGATGCATTGCTTGCCTTGGCTGATGCTGAGGCTGCGCGAACGGAACGACTGGATAAGCTGTCGATTCGCAAGAAGAAGTGGAGGGATGTTACGGAAATACCTGCTGGACCCTCTGAACCAGCGGGCACACCCAAGAAACGAAAGTGGCGCATGGCTGTGGCCGAAGAAGAAATCAAGAACAAGACTCCCTCTGTGGAGAGTCAAGAACAAAGCCAGCCATCCCACGAGTCAGCCGAACGCAGCCTCTCACCAACCCCACCAGCGCAGAGCCCTGAGCCCTCCTCATCGCCGCCAGCGCAGAGCCTTGAGCAGCCTTCTTCACCACAAAGTTCTGCACAGACACCTACAGCAGAGCAAGGAACCACGCCGTCGCACGCTTCCCCACGGCCTGACCCTGAATTCCCATATGGGGAGTACCAAGAATCAACGCAGGGCAGTGGGGAAGGTGAGGAAGACGAGGTTTTCTCTCCGTTGAGGGAAGCCAATCTTGAGAGTCCTGCGTAGAAGGATGATTCGATGGAAGAAACACTGGGGGCTTGCCTCCAGCAGATCACCATCAAGGCTAAGCTCAAGAAGAAGAAGAAGGCCAAGATTCTCAAGGCCAAGCGGTCCAAGAAGCTGAGAAAGAAGAAGGCCAAGCGGGCGCCTTCATCAGAGAAGGAAAGCACAGAGCCATCGCTGAAGAAACTCAAGGTTGAGGCTGCGGAGTCAGCCAAACCCACAGACAAAGGGAAGGCCAAGCTTTTCCCTGAAGATGAGCCTCAATCAGTGAGGTATGTGTCCTCTGACGCTGAATCCAGAGGAATTGAGCTAAGGAAGAGGGAGTTGCTGCACGAGAAGGGCTTCCTCGACAGACCTGCTGACCTGCCGCAGTTCTTGCGCGCAGGGATTACAAACCACGGATGGGAGGAGTTTTGCAGACCACCCAATCCAGCCTATACGAGCATGGTTTATGATTTCTACGCCAATGTGCTAAGCCCTGAGGATGGCTTGTCTGTGGTCAGAGGGGTAGAAGTGGACTTCTCAGCTAAGGCCATCAACGAAGCCTATGGTCTCAAGGGCCAAAACCATACAGATTATGAACGAATTGTTGATGAGCCTACTGAGGCAGTCCTGGAAGAGGCCATTCGAACCATTGGCCAGCCTGAAGCTTCCTGGACCGTGTCACGCAATGGGAGGCACACTCTCATGAGTGCCAACCTCACAGCTAAGGCGGCTGTATGGTTTGCTTTTGTAAGGAGGAAGCTGTCCCCCGTGACTCATGAGACCACCATTAACCAGAGCAGATCGCTCCTGGTCTATGCCATCATGCGAGGTCTCACGGTCAACGTGGGAGAAGTCATTGCTGCGGCCATTGCTGAGTGCGCCAAGAAGGGTAAGGGACCATTGTTTTTCCCTAATACCATAACTAAACTCTGTTTGCTTGTAGGAGTTCCCATCGAGCGAATGGAGCAGCAAATGGCTTACACGGGCCACTTGGAGCTGCCTGCTGGCTTAAGGCTGAAGAGGAAGGGGAATATGGAGTTCGAACTGGATAGGTTGGCTGCTGATCAGTCACTGTCCATGGCTTGCCTGATGGATATGCAGAAGAGGATGGCTCAATGGGCCACTTACGCGCAGGCACGGGACAAGGAGGTTGCAGACCAACTTGGGTGCATCTTCCCTGACTTCCCCACAAATCTCCTGACTCCATGGGTGCCTCCACGACCACGACAACCTGATGAGGATGAAGACATCTGAGTGCTGGTTTGAATTGCACTCAAGGGAGTATTGCTGTTCCCTTAGAATAAAAAAAAAAAAAACAAAATCTGCTTTCTGATAGACCATGTGAATTATGTTGTTTTTAGTACAAATTTTGATCTGTTTTAGTTGCTTAGTTTTATGTTTTTAAATTGCTTAGTATAGCCTGCTGTTAGCTGATTAGGTAGGATAGTTTAGTTTTCTTTTTGTTGAGCTTGAACGACTGGATAAAGCATGCTTAGGGGCCTTAGTAATTGATATATCTGCACTGACTTGATTGCGAAATAATTGCGGTACCCGCAATTTTTATTACTGAAAGCATGTTTTGGACTGTCTGCTTAGCTAGGCTGTGATCTGTTTAAATTCTATCTTTTGCTGCTATCATGACTACCTTATATAGCTTATCTAAATGCATGCTGGATGAGTGTCATAGGACACCCTTTGATAGTTTAAATTAACCTCTAAATAGCTCAGCATGCATAGCTGTAAGTCCTTGCCTGTCTGTTTTTCAAGTTTTCTGCTGCTGTGATATTTTCTTTTAGAATGTTCTGTCTATGCCTAGGGCTTTTAGATTCTCTTTGTTTCACCTTAGACTAGATGCTTCTAGGACAAGTTTGGGGGTGTGCCACCTCAGACACTCATTGGGGACAATGAATAGTTGAAGTTTGGGGGAGGCCACCCTAGGCCTAGGAACATTCCTCTCTCCCTCAAAACATAAGCATTCTTCTTCTCCTTGACAAAAATAATGAACTGAAAAAAAATAGAATAAAGAGGGGAGTCTCTCTTAGGTTGCTGAGTAATCAGTGCCAAGTGTGTAACCCACAAGTGGCATTGCATCAAAAGGCAACCAAAGGAAAGACTCCACCTAAGAAAGGAAAAAGGAAACGAGTAGGGAAGAAGAATGTATACCTAGGAATTGCAACTTTGTGGCTTAGATGTCCTATTTAAAAAGAACTCTGATCCTCAATTAGCTAAGCACAAAGTTGTAGCTTGTAGGGTTGTTTAGGGAGATGAGTGTATATCCAATGTAGTGATGCCAGGGTTTAGTTTGTTCTCTAAAAGTACTACTGTTACCATTAATACTAAGACTGGCATGACTCTAAGGAATCCTAGGTAGCTCATAAATATAAACTAGAAGCATGTACTGAGTCTGGGGTAAAGCTAGGTAGAATTTGAAACCTTAGGGATAGTGGCATGATATGATAAAAGCAGGTAGATCGGTTGTAGGGAGTCAATAAAAGCAGTAGGACTTTTAGGCATGCGAAATCAGAAGAAGCTAGATGAGAGGGTAGTTTTAAGCTTAGAAGTGTGTCACAGGACAGCATTGCTATAGATGAGAATATAGGGGAGTTAGTAAGTGGTTGAAGAAGAAGAAACAGCAGCCTAGGAAAGTCCTTAGATTGCTCGAGGACAAGCAAAACCTTAAGTTTGGGGGTGTGTTACGTCTCCAAAAGTGACCTTTTTAGGACCTAATTATCTTAGAAAGATGTTCACTCTTAGGTGTTTTTGATAGCATTTAGCCTAAACCTATGCTTAAATATGAGAATTAGAAGAAGGTAGCTAAATTAGGACTTAAGTACAATAGGAAAGAAAAGGGTTGAAAACCGAAGGAAAAGAATGAAAAACAAGCATTGCGGAAACATTGCGGACACCGCAATGTTTCAAGTGAAAACCGTAAGATGACTGATCTTTTTCTGTTAATTTCCGTGATTTCAGGGATTCGTTCTTTCTCCTCCATCAATTCTGAAGTACGACGTTGAAGATTGATGGTTCTCCTTGGCCCAAATGCACCTGCAGATTACTATAAATAGGGGTCAAAGTCGAGGGTTCAAACATCATCCGAAAGCGTAGAAGTCTTCTCGCAGTCCAACTTTTCTCCTGTTTTCCTTTGCCGTCTGCTGGTTTGCGAAGCTCAGCTGTTGGAATCGATAATCTGATAGGAAGGAGAGGAGATTCTTCTTCTCTCCTGATTGGATTCATCCAAGCAAGGCTGACCTTTCTCATCCTTCATTCGAGGCGGCTGCAACGAGACATTCGAGCTGTTTTACTGCTTTCTGCTCTTCATTTCCATTTTCCAGCTTTGTCTTGTCGCTGTTTCTTTTCTAGTAGCTAGATTATACTATTTCGTTGTGGTCTGTCTTCCTGTTATTTCCTTTAAAGCTTTTCTTTGTCAATCAAACAATCAAGTAATCAAATCTCAATTCGTCAGTCCACAGTTTCTTGCCTTTACATTCTACTGCTTTCCCTTACTGTTTTGTCTTTAAATTCCTTCTAAGCATGTCTACTTCTTCTCTTACTTCTGTTCTATCTACATCCATGAGTAGCTAAATCACTTAGGGGCATGCTAATGACAACACTTTTGGCTAAAAAACGTGAACCAAGCATGTAGGATCGCTCTCAAGCATTGATTGTATGTAAGCTTCATCCCACGGGCAATTTCGATTGGCCATCCATTTTGTCCAAAGAACTCCTAACCTCTGGAAGGAGTAAGAGTTCAGAGTCATACTATCATGCTAGCCTTTCAAGGTAACCAGGAAACGACCTAGGAATAGGCGTTTCCCTAGTACAAACCATATTTTTCTGCCTTAACAAGATGCTTAAGACCTTACTTGGACATGAGTAAACTAAAGAATCTAATGCATGAAATCTGAAGATACATGAGAATGAGATAGTTTGATGCATAGAGAGTTGATCCAATGCTTGAGAATCGTGAGAAAAAGCCTATAGGATAGTCGTTAGTAGCCCTTAATTCATCATTTTACACACTTTCGCTGTTATTACAATTGCGGTAAAATTGCTGTTTCCGCAATTCTGCTAAGTTACGATTCTGTCTAGCTGTTTTTGTTTTCATTTATTAATCTCGTCTCTTCTCATTTGAGTTTAGCTTTAACTTGCACTTGTTTATGTTGCTACCCTTTCCGTATTCAGTAGGAAATAGACAATTAAAAACCAATACTAACCCATCAAATCCACCCCTTCTTTCTTAACGTTACACTTCATGAATAGCTTATAATAAGTCTCTGTGGGAAAACGAATGAAATATACTTACTACTTGCTATAAGACCATGTATGCATGCATGTTCTGAGTGCTCTCTCTACCTTATTACTTATTCATTTTAACACATTGAGCACGTAACAGTGGCCATTGGGAGCTTATTTTCTGTATTTTAGCTTGGGGATGATGCCCAAAGCTTCCATGGGAGTGTTAGAACTCCAAACATCCATGGTTGGCTAAGGTATCTGTGTTTGGATTTGGGTTAATTAGGGATTCTTGCTAAGTATTTAATGTTTTGATAATTTATGCTTAATGGTTCTGATTTGGCTTCGATTATGTATGCATTTATTGTTCTTGCTTCATCCAATGCTTATGTTAGATTTCGCCGACTGACAATCGTGTTTTCTAGCATTTTGTTAGAGTTAAAGAGTAGCGATGTCGTGCCTCTCACTATTCGACTAGTAACACAGAATAATAAAACTAAACCGGAGTATCGAGTCATGCATGATAATTGTTGGTTACATACAGCGTTGGCGGGTAGGCAGTTAGCAATTAGATTATGTGATCGAATGTCCGTCGCGGTATGCTAGTGACTGTTTAGAGTCAATTTGGGGCTGATCACCCTAATGAAACTTTAGATACTGTTTAATTATAACTTGTGGTCTAATTAATTGCTATGGAGCCGGTTACACTTGGGGCTTCCCGGGTAACTGACCGCGGGCATGTCATTATTGATTAGCCTTACTTTAGAATTAAATGATAAATATTAAAACGATTAGCAAGATCCCGAAATCCCGAAATCCAACACTCTTCATTCTCGAGTTTATTATTTTTCCGTTAGCACTTTTCATTACTTTGCATGTTTAAAACCCCCTTTTTGTGACAAACTTCACCAGCTAACTTAATCATAGCTCGAACAGTTAACTCTCAATTTTATTCCCTCTCTATGGTTCGACCCCGTTACCGCTAGCTGCAAAGCTAAAAGCTACGGGTTTATAAATTTATTTTGGCAAGCCTCGACAGCTTGAGATTTAAGTAGGATATACTCAAAAAGCGTACTACCACACCCCGAAAGGCACCACTAGGGAGGCTTGATGTGTTAGAAGTAGTAATAATTCATTTGTCGTATAGCGAAGCTATTGCCTAAAAAAGAGAAGCATGAAAATAAAAACTCTAGAGTTGCTCCTCCTTCTTGTGTTGCCCGTGTAACCAGGGGCGATCTTGTAACCCACGGTTGTCATTGCATGAAAGGGGAACTAATATAAGTGAGCAATAGTCCTTAAAAACGTGAAGCTAAATTTTGCTTGACGTGTTAGGCTCTCTTGGAGAAATAAAAAAAAAAAAGTGGTTCAAAAGGAACAATGGGTACAAAGTACTCAAAGAAAAGAAAACAATTTAGGCCTTTTGTTTTGTTGCGCCTTGTTGCGTGCTCAGTGTGTATGTAAATTAAATGGAGAGAGCACTCAGATCATGCAAGCATACACGGTCTGCAGCAAATGATAAGTATAATTTATATCGATTTCCCACAGAGACTGAGTTAAGTGACTAGCGATTTGGTGTGTGTTAATTTAGATAAGGTTACTTGAATTGAATGGATTTTGGTTTGAGGTACGAAATTATAAAAGAGGCAAAAAGAATGCAAAGTTAACACAAAGCAAGATAAGTTAAAGGAGAATATGATGCTAAAAACTAGTATTGCGGGTCTCGCAATACTTTCGCAATGGATTCGCAATGGATTAAAAAGCTAATAAAACGACTAAGGTAAAGGCAGAAAATGATATTGCTGTTCTCGCAATATTCTCACAATAAACTAGCAACGATTAAAAACTAAAATAAAGATGGGAAGGTTAGCTTAAGAGTCCTCTATAGGCATCTAACTATGATCATTCAACAGTAAATTAACATCTCATGCATCATCTTAGCTAGATCTCATGCATCTTCCGATTACATGCATTAGATTCTTAGATTACTTCTGTCCAAGTGAAGCTAACAACCTATTTATAAACACATGCTAACAAACGTGTTAGGAGAATGCCTATTCCTAGGCCACACTCTGATTACCATGAAAGGCTAACATGAATGAACGACTCTGAATTCTTACTCCTTCTAGAGGTTAGGAATTCTTTAGACAAAATGGATGGCCGGTCGAAATTGCCCATGGGATGAAGATCACACTCATTCAATGCATTCATGCTACTTTACATATTGAATTCACATACTCTTGTCCTATAGATTCATCTTTAGCTAACCTCTTTTTAGTTAGTTACTCATGGTTTTCGGAGAACTCAAGAAAACAAATTGATTACTCATGAAATGCAGACTTAACGAAACTAAATGATTAGAAGATGATTAAATGAAGAACTCAACAAAACTAATTGATTACTCTTTAAAAAGGCAATTCATATAACAATTCGTAAACAAACATACGTCAATCCGAAAGCAACAATTAAAGGGAAATGCAGTAGATGATTCGAAACAACACTTTAAAGGGAAGCAGAAATTAATTTGGAAAGCAGTAACGGAAAGCTGTAAGTTCAATGAAGATAATCCAAGCCGTGAATCGCCTCGGATGAAGGAGAAGAAGAGCTGATCTTGGGAAGGAATTCGATCAGAAGAGAGTTTCTCTCTTCTTCCTTTCGAATTATCGACGCCAAGGGCTTTAGTTTCTCCGATCCAACAAACGGGGGAAAGGATTTCGTCTTCGGGATTAGGCTTCTGCCGATTTTCTTCACTTTCGAGTTGTGGATTAAATTGAAGGGGATTCAAATTGCTTTGATCCTTCATCTAACTCTCTTTATATAGTCTGCAGGGGTTCCATCAGCTGCGGGTCTCCATCCATTCTGGAATAACAACCTCCCACGTGGCAGCAGCAGAAAGGTGAGGCGGCTCGAAAATCGCAGCAGCAAAGACTAGTGGCTGAAAACGTGCAGCAGCGAAGACTGGTATTGCGGTTGCGTTGCGAGGGTCGCAATGCTCTGTTTCCAGCTCTTCTTCCTCTTATCCTTTTGCAAGCTTCGCAAAATATCAGCAATGCATCTGCAAGGCTCAATTTAGTCATTTTTTCACCAATTTGCATACTTTTTCGTTGCTTTTCCAAATAAGCCTCAAATTAGCATCATTTCACAAAATCTCACTTTTAAGCACACATTATGTTAACTTCTAACTAAAATGCTCAAGAATTTCCATGAATTTCAGGTAATTAAGGTCCTAAATAACACTCATTTGGAGAGGTAACACACCCCAAACTTGAGTTATTGCTAGTCCTCGAGCAATATAAAGGCTTACTTTCTCTCTGCCTAGCTGCTAACTCTTGTCTTTTAACTCCACCTCACTGATTTGCTTATTCCCTAGGCTTACTGTCAAAGGCATTGTTGTCCTGTGACACCCTTCAGGCTAAAACTAACTTCATATTTTGTTTATTCTGATTTCCCTTGCCTTTAAAACCTTCAGTTTTTACTAACTTCCTATCTTTTGGTTTATCTACCTATATCATCGAGCACACTGTGCAGTCATCCCTAAGTTTTCAACATCTCCCTAGTTTTAACTCAGACTCAGTACATGCTTCTAAGGTTTTTTTTTTTATTATTATTACCTAGGAAACCTTTAGAGTCATGCCATGCTTAGAATAACACAAGTATCAGAGTACATAATCCATATAACAGATTAAGCCCTGGCACCACACTTTAGGATAGACACTCATCTCCCTCGACAAGCCTTCTAGTTACAGCCCTGTGCTTAGCTAACTTAGGATCAGAGTTAAGTCATAAGACATCTAAGCACCTAGGCTGCAGCTTTCTGGCACATACTCTTCTTCTTTGTTTTTTTTTTCTTCTCTTGTTTCTTTTCTTTGGCAAGGTCTTGTCCTTGAGTTGCCTTTTGATGCAGTGCCACTTGTGGGTTACACAAATGGCCCTGATTACTCAGCATACCTAGGAGAAGACACTGCCCTTTTATTTTTCTCTTTGCTTTCCTTTTATTTTTTTATTTTTTTATTTTTTTCAAAGAAGAACAATGCATTTCTACTAAGGGAGAGAGGAGTGTTCCTAGGACTAGAGGCTGCCTCCCCCAAACTTAGACTTCTAATTGTCCCCAATGAGAGTATGAGGTGGCACACCCCCAAACTTATTTTAGAAGCATCTAGTCTAAGTTAAAAATAGACAAAAGTTAAAAATCCAAGCGATAAAATTGCTCTCCTAGTTTTAGATAACACAATATCATAAATTTATTAAAAACAAATGGTAAGGTCTAACAGGGACACATGCTTATCATTTTATGAAGCCAATTCAACTTTAAAAAGTGTACTCGACACTCATCCAGCATACTCAATAGACAGACCACACAGAGACATCACCAATGCAGTCAAGTATTTAGAGTCAAGGGCATACATACTAGCAGAAAGTCATAACTCACATAACAGCATGCTTGAAAGAAAAACTTTGCGGTGTACGCAATGAAATCGCAATGACAATAGCAGAGCATATTTACCAGTAATCAAAGCTCCTAATATGCATTTTCTATTCGTGGCCCATAGGGCATGTGAAAATTTAAAACAAACAACACAAAACTAACTATTCTAAGTTAATTCTAAACTAATCTATGCTATTCTAACTAAGCTAGTCTACTTAAATTAAAAACAAACAAAAAGCAATTGATATTTTTTTTTTTTTTTTGGGGGGGGGGGGGTATCCGGTTACAGAGAAGCAGGGTTGAGGGAGATAAGAAATACTCCCTCGAATGTCGTCAGACCATGGCATTCAGTCATTCATCTCGTTCTTCCTCATCACTCCTCTCGAAATTCGGAGGCATCCAGGGGCTCATCAGTGCAACAGGGAAAGAAGGGAATTTGCACTGCAGGTGCTCAGCTAATTCCATGTCCCTGGCTTGAGAATACTCAACCCATTGGGCTAGTTTTCTTTGGATGTCCATCAAGCAGGCCATGGTCATGGATTGAGCAGCTGCAAGTCCATCCAGCTCAATCTCCATGTTGCCCCTCATTCTCATTATCAAATCACTGGGCAGCTCAAGGTGGCCTGCATAGGCCTGCTTCTTCTCCTCCTTAGTCACTGCCACCCCTGCGCGAAGGCACAGTTTGGTGATGGTATTGGGGAAGAAGAGTCTGCCCTTCCCTTTCTTTGAACGATCAATGATTGAGGCTGCTACGATTTCACCCACATCAATAGTGAGTCCCTTCATAATTGCATAAACCAGCAAGAACCTCCCCTGATTGATGGTTGTCTCGTGCGTGACAAGAGATATTCTTCTCCGAATTAGGGAGAACCAAATTGTTGCCTTATCCTTGAGGGCTGCACTCATCAATGTGTGCTTCCCCTACTTAGAGACCGCCCATGCTGCCTCAGGTTTTCCTATCATACTCAAGGCTTCCTCCAAGACTGCCTCAGAAGGTGTGACCATGATCTTTGAATACTCAGAATTCTTATGCTCTTTGAGAGCATACATCTCGTTGATCACCTTGGCAGAGAAGTCTACCTAAACATCTCTGACCACAGAATAACATCCTTCAGGCTGAGTGAGGTTGGCGTAGAAGTCATAGACCATATCAGAGTAGGCCTGAATTGGTGGCCTACATAACTCCTCCCAGCCATGGTGCGCGATGCCTGCGCGCAAGAATTGCGGCAGGTCTGAAGGAGAATCCAGAAATCCTCTCTCGTGGAGGAGGTCTCTTTTCATTAATTGCATACCAATAGCCTCTGCATCTTTGGACACATACCTCTCAGCTGGAGGCTCGTCTTCTTGGAACATCTTTCCTTTCCGCTTAGCCTTAGATTTGGCTGCCTCAACAACCTCGATCTTCATTTTCTTGGCAGGGGGATCAGATTCGGCTTTTCTCTTTTTAGCCTTCTTTGAGGGCTTCAGCCTCTTTGCCTTTATGATCACAGGGGCCCTCTTCTTGGACACCGATTCAGCTTGTTTTTCCAACCCAGCCACCACCTCGGCAGCTACTCGCTTGATACACTCATCTAGTGTTTCATCCATCGAGTTACTTCTCCCCAATTCTTCCTCAACAGGGCTGTCAGGACTGTCATCCCTGATGGGAGAGACTACTTCTTCTCCTTCTTTAGCATCACCAATAAGGGAGGATTCAGAATCTGGTTGTCCTACAGGAGAGACCTACGGCTCCGATGGTTGTTGTGTGGAGCCAAGACTTTGCATGGCGGTCTCGAACGATGGTCTGCTACTTGTGAGGCTTTCCTCACTCATGGATTTTCGAATTTTGGATTTTGGGTCTCTCCCCGTGACCTTCCACTTCCTTTTAGGGGGGTGTGTTAAGTCTCTGAAAGTGACTTATTTAGAACCCATTTAGCTTAGGAAGATGTACACTTTTAGGTGTTTTTGTTAGCATTTAGCCTAAACCTATGCTTTAATATGAGAATTAGAAGAAGGTAGCTAATATAGGACTTATGTACAATAGGTAGAAAAAGGGTTGAAAACCGAAGGAAAAGAATGAAAAAATGAGCATTGCGAATGAATTGCAAAAACATTGCGGTGACCGCAATTATTCAAGTGAAAACCGTAAGTTGACTGATCTTTTTCTGTTAATTTCCGTTATTTCAGGGATTCGTTCTTTCTCCTCCATCCATTCTGATATATGACGTTGAAGATTGATGGTTCTCCTTGGCCCAAACGCACCTGCAAACTACTATAAAAGGGGGCCAAAGTCGGAGGTTTGATCATCATTCGAAGCGCAGAAGTCTTCTTGCAGTCCATCATTTCTCTCTGTTTCCCTTTGCCGTCTGTTGGAGTGAGAGTCTAAGCTGTTGGAATCGATAATCTGATAGGAAGGAGAGAAGATTCTTCTTCTCTCTCGATTGGATTCATCCAAGCAAGGCTTACCTCTCATCCCTCCCATTCGAGCCGTCTGCAACGAAGCTTTTCAGCACCCTTTACTGCTTTTCTGTCGTTCTTCTTCTTAGTTCCAGTTTGATTATTGTTGTTCTTAGCCTAGTGTTTTAATTACTGCATTTCGTTGTTGTCTGTCTTTGAATCATTTCTTTTAAAGCTTTCCTTTGTCGTTCAAACACTCAAAGTAATCAAAGTACAATTTTGCATTTCACAGTTTCTACCTTGTTCTGCTACGGTTTTGTCTTGCTGTTTTAAGCACATTTATCTTCTAAGCATGTCTGTTTTATCTACCCTTTCTGTTCTTCATCTATCCATGAGTAGCTAAGTCACTTAGGGGCATGCTAATGACAGAACTATAGGCTAAAAAACGTGAACCAAGCATGTAGGATCTCCTTCGAAACATTGATTGTATGTAAGCTTCATCCCACGGGCAATTTCGATTGGCCATCCATTTTGTCCAAAGAACTCCTAACCTCTGGAAGGAGTAAGAGTTCAGAGTCATATAATCATGCTAGCCTTTCATGGTAATCAGGAAACGGCCTAGGAATAGGCGTTTCCCTAGTACAAACTAAACACTCCTGTGTTAACAAGATGCTTAAGACCTTACTTTGAAGTCGAGTAAACTTAAGACTCTAATGCATGGAATCGGACGATACTTGAGATAGAGTGAGTTTGATGTATAGAGAGTTGATCCAGTGCTTGAGAATCGTATAAAAATGCCTATAGGATAGTCATTAGTAGCCCTCAATTCACCCATTTACACACTTACACTGCTGTTTAATTGCGGAAACATTGCGGTCCTCGCAATTCTGCCATTTTATCCTTCTGTTTAGCTGTTTTCTTCCTCGTTTATTAATTCCATCTCTTGTCCTTTAGGATTAGTTTCAACTTGCATTTGTTCATGTTATACCCCTTTATACATTCAGCAATAAGTAGATAATTAAAAACCCATTTTACCCCATCAAATTCATCCCATCTTTCTTAACAATCACACTTCGCGAATAGCTAAAAATGAGTCTCTGTGGAAAAAACGAATGAAATATACTTACTACTTGCTGTGAGACCATGTATGCTTGCATGTTCTAAGTGCTCTCTCTACCCTTTTGCATATTTATCTTTACACACTGAGCACGCAACAAGTTTTTGGCGCCGCTGCCGGGGACTTATTTTAAGTGAAAACGAAGTTTGTTAAGTCTGAAACATCAAAGTATTTTCCATTGAATTTGATCCATCTTCATTTCTTTTTCAGGTACCATTTAGGGTAGTTTATGAATGAGACTCCATCTAGTGATCTAGAGTTCAACCCTGAGCCCGAGAGATTACTTAGAGCTAGGAATAGAGCCAAGAAACGTCTCTTTAAACAACCCCTTTTACCTCCAATCATTGCAGAGACCACAATTCCTCCGCAATTACCTCAAGAAGAAATGGCTGGAGTAAATCAAAACCTGGTGCCTGTCACTCGCAATCCCATTGAAATAGCGAATGACAAGGATAGCGCCATCCTTTCATATTTAGTACCTATGCCTGGGGAGCTGAACCCCAGCATAATCCGTCCTGAAATCACTGCCAACTCATTCGAGTTAAAGCCAGTGATGTTCCAAATGTTGTCCACTGTGGGACAATTCTTTGGAATAGAAAATGAGGACCCCCATAACCACCTTAGGAACTTCCTAGGAGTTAGTGACACATTCCTAATCCCTGGAGTTTCCCAAGAAGCCCTGAGGCTATATCTTTTCCCTTACTCTTTGAGGGACAAAGCCAAAACATGGTTAAATTCTTTACCCTCAGGATCTGTCCTCAATTGGACAGATTTAGCAGAAAAATTCCTAGTCAAATATTTCCCACCAGATAGGAATTCAACCTTTCGTGATGATATCATAAAATTCAAACAAGCTCCAAGTGAGTCTCTTCACGAAGCTTGGACAAGATTCAAAGACCTTCTCATTAAATGTCCACACCATGGCATTCCATGGTGTATCCAAATAGAAGTCTTCTTTAAAGGATGCAACCCCAGCACCAGACAAGTTTTAAATTCATCTGCTGGAGGTTCCATGTTGTCCAAGAGTTACAACGAAGCTTATGAGATCTTGGAGAAGATCTCAACATCTCACTGTAGATGGTCAGATGATCCAGTAGAGCCAACAAGGGCTCAAGACAAGGATGCTCTAAGCGCCATGAGCACCCAAATAAATGCCCTGACCAACTTAGTCAAGCAAATGGCTCAGGCCAATCTCCAAACCAGTGCCAATACCGCCACAGCCATGTCAATGGGCACCCAACCAAATCAAGGCGAGGCACCTATCTGTGGATTCTGTGGGGAAGGGCACCCTTATGAATACTGCCCTGGGAATCCATCCTCAGTCTGCTATGTAGGAAGCCAGCAGCAGCCTAGGAATAACCCCTACTCCAACACCTATAACCCTGGTTGGAGAAACCACCCTAACCTGTCATGGGGGGGCCAACAGAACACTAACCAAAATTCTAACCAACCTAGACCGAGTGGAACACCTGGTTTCACTCCTCAACATAACCAGTCAATGTACCAAAAACCTTACAATCAACCTGTAGGATCTTCTGTAGAAAACCTACTCAAGGAATATATAGCTAAGAATGATGCTACTCTTCAGAGCCAGCAAGCTACTCTTAGGAGCCTGGAAAACCAAATAGGCCAATTAGCCAATGAACTTAAAAGTAGGCCCCAAGGTAGACTCCCTGCTGACACCGAGGTACCAAGGAGAGATGGCAAAGAACAAGTTCAAGCAATTGAACTTAGGAGTGGAAGACCCTTGGTGAACAACACAAAGGACACACCAAAGAGAGTAGAGAACACTGAGTCTAGTGCTCCACTGGAGTCTCTGCCAAGCCAAGGTCCACCACCAACTAGCACATCAGGAGTCAGGCTAGAGCCAATTAGTGAGGAGATAGAAGAAATTCCAAGGCCTCCACCTATCCTAAGGCGTCCTGACGTGCCTGCATATGTGCCACCACCTCCATACCCTCGAAGGCTTAAGAAGAAGCAGGAACAGGAAGTTCATTTTAATAAATTCTTAGAAATACTTAAGCAAGTGCATGTGAACATTCCTTTTGTAGAGGTTTTACAGTCGATGCCTTCTTATGTAAAGTTTTTGAAGGACATTATTACTAATAAAAAAATAATTGGTGAGTTTGAAACAGTAAACCTCACCGAGGAGTGCAGTGCCATCCTCCAGAACAAGCTGCCCAAGAAGGAGAAGGATCCTGGTTCCTTCACCTTACTTGTAGAACTGGGAGGCAAGCACGTGGGCAGAGCGCTTTGTGACCTGGGCGCCAGCATAAATCTCATGCCCCTGTCCCTATTCCGCCAGTTGGGAATGGGAGAAGCACGTCCAACCACAGTCACTTTACAACTAGCAGACAGATCCATCGCATATCCAGAAGGTAAGATCGAGGATATTCTAGTTAAAGTTGACAAATTTATTTTCCTTGCAGATTTCATTGTCCTGGACTATGAGGCAGACAAGGAGGTCCCCATCCTGCTAGGTAGACCATTTCTAGCCACAGGTAGGGCACTAATAGATGTGCAAAAAGGTGAGTTAACTATGAGGGTTCATGATGAAGAGGTAAAATTTAGTGTTTATAAAGCTTTAAGGTATCCCTCTGATTCTGAGTCTTGTGCTAGCATTGATGTTGTTGACTCACTAATGGAAGAACAATTAGAGCATGTACTGGTAACCAAGCATGCTAATGAATATGTACAAGTAGATGTAGCTGACTTGAATATATCTGACATAATGAATATGCCTGTAGATAAACCTCAGCATGTATGTATGAATATAGATTTAACTGATAGAACTGTAAATCCGTTAAAGCCCTCCATTGAGCATCCACCTGTTTTAGAACTGAAACCACTACCCACTCACCTCAAATATGCATATCTAGGAGATAATGATACGCTGCCTGTAATTATTTCTTCTAAGCTAAGTGAACAGCATGAGGTTGATTTAATTTTACTGCTTAAGCGACATAGGAAGGCTATAGCATGGACTATTGCTGATATTCGAGGCATTAGCCCTTCTTATTGCATGCACAAAATTATACTAGAGGAAGAGCACACACCTAGGGTAGATCACCAGCGTAGGTTAAACCCCTCTATGAAAGAGGTAGTGAAAAAGGAAATAATAAAGTGGTTAGATGCAGGAGTGATTTTCCCCATAGCTAGTAGCCAGTGGGTGAGCCCCATCCAATGTGTACCTAAAAAGGGGGGAATAACTGTGGTAGTCAATGAGAACAACGAACTGATTCCAACAAGGACTGTTGTTAAGTCTCTGAAAGTGACTTATTTAGGACCCATTTAGCTTAAGAAGATGTACACATTTAGGTGTTTTTGTTAGCATTTAGCTTAAACCTATGCTTTAATATGAGAATTAGAAGAAGGTAGCTAATATAGGACTTATGTACAATAGGTAGAAAAAGGGTTGAAAACCGAAGAAAAGAATGAAAAAGTTAGCATTGCAAATGAATTGCGGAATAATTGCGGTGACCGCAATTATTCAAGTTAAAACCGTAAGTTGGCTGATCATTTTCTGTTTAGATCCGACTTTTCAGGGATTCGTTCTTTCTCCTCCATCCATTCTGATATATGGCGTTGAAGATTGATGGTTCTCCTTGGCCCAAACGCACCTGCAAACTACTATAAAAGGGGGTCAAAGTCGGAGGTTCAGCAAGCAATTCGAAGTGCAGAAGTCTTCTCGCAGTCCACCATTTCTCTCTAAATTCCTTTGCCGTCTGTTGGAGTGAGGTTCTCAGCTTTTGGAGTCGATAATCTGATAGGAAGGAGAGAAGATTCTTCTTCTCTCTCGATTGGATTCATCCAAGCACGGCTGAATTCCCATCACCATCATTCGAGGCGACTGCCACGAAGTTTTCAGCAAGCCTCTACTGTTTTCTGTTCTTTTCTTCTCATTTCCATTACTGATCATTGTTGTTCTTAGTTTAGTCAGTTCAATTACTGCATTTCGTTGTTGTCTGTCTTGGATTCAGTCTTTTAAAGCTTTCCTTTGTTATTCAAACACTTAGAGTAATCGAAGTAAGTTTCTGCATTTCACAGTTCTACCTTGTTCTGCTACGAGTTTTGCTTGCTGTTTTACACACATTTCTCTTCTAAGCATGTCTACCTTATCTACCATTTCTGCTCTTTACATATCCATGAGTAACTAAAATCATTTAGGGGCATGCTAATGACAGAACTATAGGCTAAAAAACGTGAGTCAAGTAGGTAGATTAACACTCGAACATTGATTGTATGTAAGCTTCATCCCACGGGCAATTTCGATTGGCCATCCATTTTGTCCAAAGAACTCCTAACCTCTGGAAGGAGTAAGAGTTCAGAGTCATATAATCATGCTAGCCTTTCATGGTAATCAGGAAACGGCCTAGGAATAGGCGTTTCCCTAGTACAAACTGCACACTCCTGCTTTAACAAGATGCTTAAGACCTTACTTTGAAGTCGAGTAAACTTGAGTCTCTCATGCATGGAATCGGACGATACTTGAGATAGAGTGAGTTTGATGTATAGAGAGTTGATCCAAAGCTTGATAATCGTAATAAAATGCCTATAGGATAGTCATTAGTAGCCCTTAATCCCCCATTTTAATCAGATTCGCTGCTAATTAATTGCGGAAACATTGCGGTCCTCGCAATTCTGCCTTTTTATCATTCTGTTTAGCTGTTTTCTTCTTCGATTATTAATTCCATCTCTGGTCCTTTAGGTCTAGTTTTAACTTTAATTTGTTTGTGTTATATCCCTCTACACATTCAGCAAAAAGTAGTTAATTAAAAACCAATTTTAACCCATCAAATTCATCCCATCTTTCTTAACATTCACACTCCGCGAATAGCTAAAAACAAGTCTCTGTGGAAAAAACGAATTAAATATACTCACTACTTGCTGTAAGACCATGTATGCTTGCATGTTCTAAGTGCTCTCTCTACCCTTTTGCATATTTATCTTTACACATTGAGCACGCAACAACTGTCACAGGGTGGAGAGTGTGTATGGATTACAGAAAGTTAAATAAAGAAACTAAAAAAGACCATTTCCCTATACCGTTTATTGACCAGATGCTAGACAGAATAGCTGGTAGAGCCTACTATTGTTTTTTAGATGGGTACTCTGGCTATAATCAAATCACTATAGACCCTAAGGATCAAGAGAAGACTACCTTCACTTGCCCTTTTGGAACGTTTGCCTTCCGCAGAATGCCTTTTGGCTTATGCAATGCACCGGCAACTTTCCAAAGGTGCATGATGGCAATCTTCTCTGAGTTGGATGAGTCCATGATAGAAATATTCATGGATGACTTCTCAGTCTTTGGGGACTCATTTAAAACCTGTCTAGAGAACCTAGGACAAGTCATGGCTAGGTGTGAAGAGACCAACCTAGTCCTAAATTGGGAAAAGTGCCATTTTATGGTAGATGAAGGGATTGTCTTAGGACATAGAGTGTCAAGGGCAGGTGTAGAAGTGGATAGGGCAAAAATAGAGATCATAGAGAAGTTGGTAGAGCCCCAGAATGTCAAAGCCATCAGAAGCTTCTTAGGGCACGCTGGCTTCTACAGAAGGTTCATTAAGGACTTTTCTAAGATAGCCAAGCCTCTGTGCGAGCTTCTAGAGCTAAATAGACCATTTATCTTCTCTAAAGAATGTGTATTAGCTTGGAAAACCCTTAAGGAAGCACTGGTCACAGCACCAATCATAGTAGGACCAAATTGGGATCTCCCATTTGAGATGCTATGTGATGCCAGTGACTATGCTGTAGGAGTCATGTTAGGACAGAAGATTGACAAGCTGACACATCCTGTCTATTATGCTAGTAAGACCTTGAATGAGGCTCAATGTAATTATACAACTACTGAGAAAGAGATGCTTGCTGTAGTATTTGCTTGTGAAAAATTTAGAAACTATATTGTAGGCACTAGGACCCTTGTATATACTGACCATTCTGCTTTAAAATATCTTATGAGGAAGGCTGACGCTAAGCCTAGATTGATTAGATGGGTGTTATTGCTGCAGGAGTTTGATTTGGACATTCGGGACAAGAAGGGATGTGAAAACGTGGTTGCGGATCACCTGTCTCGATTGCAGCACAATTGCGAAAAAATTGCGGACCCCGCAATTTCTGATGCTTTTATAGATGAACATATCTTTGCTTTGACTCATCGTGATAACGATGAGGAACCTTGGTTTGCTGACATTGCTAACTTCCGTGCATCACAGGTATTACCAGTGTTCAAGGGAGGACAAGAGAAGAAAAGGTTCCTTCATGAAGCAAGGAAATTCATCTGGGATGACCCCACACTTTACAGAACCTGTGCTGATGGGTTGTTAAGGAAGTGTGTTTCAGCTGCTGAAGCGAAGTCTGTGCTGCAGCACTGTCACTCATCTCCTTACGGTGGACACTTTGGTGGTCAAAGAACAGCTGCGAAGGTATTTCAGAGTGGCTACTATTGGCCAACAATCTTCAAGGACGCCCACAACTATGCCCACAGCTGTGACGAATGCCAAAGGACAGGTAACCTCAGTCGAAAGGATGAGATGCCCCTCACCTACATCTTAGAGTTGGAGCTCTTTGATGTGTGGGGCATTGATTTCATGGGACCATTCCCTCCATCATCAGGTAACCTGTACATTTTAGTAGCAGTAGACTACGTGTCCAAGTGGGTAGAAGCCAAAGCATGTCCTAATAATGATGCTAAAACAGTCACTAACTTCTTGCATAGGCACATTTTCACTAGATTTGGGACTCCTCGTGCTATCATTAGTGATGAGGGGTCACATTTCATTAATAAGGCTATGGAGAAGATATTGGCTAAATATAACATTAGACATAGGGTAGCTACTCCCTACCACCCACACTCAAATGGTCAAGCTGAGATTTCCAATAGGGAGATAAAGAACATCCTAGAAAAGGTAGTCAAACCTAATAGGAAAGACTGGTCCTTCAAGCTTGAGGATGCACTTTGGGCTTATAGAACAGCATATAAGACACCTCTAGGAATGTCTCCCTATAGGTTGGTGTATGGCAAGGCTTGCCACTTGCCACTTGAGTTAGAAAACAAAGCATTTTGGGCCATGAAGGAATTGAATTTTTGTGTAAAGGATGCGGGGACATTGAGATCTTTGCAGCTACATGAACTTGATGAGCTTAGGCATATGGCCTACGAGAATGCCAAAATGTATAAAGAAAAGACCAAAATATGGCACGACAGTAGACTCAGGATCAAAGACTTTAGGAAGGGCCAACTTGTACTATTATTTAACTCACGATTAAAGTTATTTCCAGGCAAACTAAAGTCTAGATGGTCGGGTCCATTTGTTATTACTAATGTCTTTGTTCATGGTGCGATAGAGATAAAAAACTTGCAGCAAGGACAGCCGTTTATGGTCAATGGTGCTAGGTTGAAGCACTACTATGAGGAAGGAGATGTGAAGACTCTCTCGGCCTTCCTCTTGACTGAAGCATGACAAAGAGAACGAGAGAGAACGAGTGGTTACTGTGCTCGTTTAGTCAAGGCCAATGCCTTAGTTTATTTTTTCTGTTTTTCCGATTATCGTTTGTATGTTTTGTGGTGTGATTTTAATTGCGTATTTAATGTTTGTTTGATTTGTTTTTGCAAGGATTCGAAAGAGGGGATCAAGGAGAGTAAATCCAGCTTTAAAACTCGAGAAACGGTTGAGCCAAATAAAAGATACGGACGAGCAAAGTTGGAGATTTTGATGAAATAATATCCCTAGAATTGCGCTGGAATTGCTGGATCCGCAAAAAAGAGCCGTTGGGATTTTTCCGTTGCCTTTATATCCGTTGGAAGGCGCTCGATCGATACGATTATCTCTCTCTTTGCTCTCCAAGAATTCAGCGATTCTCTCCATCTTTGATTCTTCTCTCAAGATCTTCAAGACTCAGCAATGGTGTTCACACGAGCGGAGAGATCTGCAGCCAAGAAGAAGGCTGATGACGTTGCTGAAGCGGCTGCGAGGGAAGCGCTTCTTACCCTTGCAGACGATGGTGCCGTTCGCACTGGTCCTCTTCCCAAGCTTCCTATTCGTAGGAAGAAGTGGAGGGTGGTCACTGAGATCCCTGCTGGACCATCTGAGCCAGTGGGCACGCCCAAGAAACGCCGGTGGAGTGTCAAGACAGCCGCCGAACCAAGCACAGCCAAGACTCCCTCTGTGGAGAGTCAAGAAACTGATCGTGCATCCCACGAGTTAGCCAAAGAAGGTTCGTCGCCGTCTGCATCACCTGCGCGTAGTTCTTCACCGTCTGAACCAGTGCCAAGCACAGAATCGTCACCGCCTGCACAGAGCCCCGAGTTGTCTCCAGCACCTCAGAGCTCTGACCCGACACCTGCAGCAGCACAGAGTCCTGACCCACCATCGTCGCCACTGAGTTCTGCGCAGACACCATCAGCAGAGCACAATCCCACGCCATCACACAATTCTCCACAGCCTGATCCTGAATTCCCATATGGGGATTATCAAGAGTCCACGCCGGGCAGTGGAGATGCTGGGGAAGCCGAAGTCTTCTCTCCTATGAGGGAAGATAGCCCTGCCGAGCCTGCACAGCAGGACGATTCTATGGAGGAAACGTTGGGGGCATGCTTCCCGCAACTCAACATCAAGGCTAGGCTCAAGAAGAAGAAGAAGGCCAGAATTGACAAGGCCAAGAAGTTGAAGAAAAAGAAGGCCAAGAAGGTGCCGTCGACGGATAAAGAGAGTACTGAGCCTTCGCTCAAACGCCTCAAGGTGGAGGCTGCTGAATCATCCAAACCAGCAGATAAGGGGAAGGCTAAACTCTACCCTAAAGACGAACCTCCGTCAGTGAGGTATGTCTCATCTGATGCTGAATCCAGGGGTGCTGCGCTGAGGAAGAGGGACCTGTTGCACGAGAAAGGTTTCCTCGACCGACTTGCTGACCTGCCGCAGTTCTTGCGCGCAGGGGTGATCAACCACGGATAGGAGGAATTCTGCAGACCGCCTAATCCAGCATACACGAGCATGGTGTATGATTTCTACGCTAATGTGCTCAGCCCTGAGGATGGCCTGTCTGTGGTCAGAGGGGTAGAAGTAGATTTCTCCGCCAAGGCCATCAATGAAGCATTTGGTCTCAAGGGCCAACCTCATACAGATTATGCACGGATAGTTGATGAGCCGACTGAGGCAGTGCTGGAAGAGGCCATCCGCACAATTGGCCAGCCTGAAGCAGCGTGGACTGTTTCACGCAATGGGAGGCACACCTTAATGAGTGCCAATCTGACAGCAAAGGCAGCTGTTTGGTTTGCCTTTTTGAGGAGAAAGCTGTCCCCTGTGACCCACGAGACGACAATCAACCAGAGTAGATCACTGCTGGTTTATGCCATCATGCGCGGTCTCACGGTCAATGTGGGGGAGATCATGTCAGCTGCCATTGCTGAGTGCGCAAAGAAAGGTAAGGGACCCTTGTTTTTCCCTAATACCATAACCAAGCTATGTTTGCTTGCAGGAGTCCCCACCGAGCGCTTGGAGCAGCAGCTGCCTTACACAGGCCATTTGGAGCTGCCTGCTAACCTGAGGCTGAGAAGAAAGGGGAATATGGAGTTTGAATTGGATAGGCTGGCTGCTGAACAGTCCCTATCCATGGCCTGCTTGATGGACATGCAGAGGAGAATGGCTCAATGGGCCAACTATGCGCAGGCAAGGGATAAGGAAGTGGCAGACCAGCTGGGGTGCATCTTCCCGGACTTCCCTACCAATCTCCTAACTCCATGGGTGCCCCCACGACCAAGGCAACCAGATGAGGATGACGAGAATTGAGTGCTGGTTTGAAGTGCACTAAAGGGAGTATTGCTGTTCCCTTAGAAAAAAAACAATTTTTCTGCTTTCTGATAGGATTATGTGCAGTATGCTGTTTTGTGTTCAACTTTTGATCTGTTTTTAATGTTTAGTTTTATGTTTTTTCTTTTGCTTAGTCTAGTCTGATGTTAGCTGAATAGGTAGGATAGTTTAGCTTTATTTTTAGGATGCGTGAGTAACAGGAAAAAGCATGCTAGGGGCCTGAATCAATGTTACATCTGCCCGGATTGTATTGCGAAATAATTGCGGTTCCCGCAATTTTTGTGACTGATTGCATGTTTTGGACTGTCTGTTTAGTTAGGCTGTGATCTGTTATATTCTATCTTTTGCTGCTAGCATGACTACCTTATATAGCTGATCTTCAAGCATGCTGGATGAGTGTCATAGGACACCCTTTGATAGTTTAAATTAGCCTCTGAATAGTGCTCAGCATGCATAAACCATCAGTCCTTAAACTGTCTGTTTTGTCAAATTTTCTGCTGCTGGAATAATTGCTTTTAGAATGTTTTGCCTATGCCTAGGATTTTTAGATTCTCTTTGTTTTACTTTAGACTAGATGCTTCTAGGACAAGTTTGGGGGTGTGCCACCTCCGACACTCATTGGGGACAATGAGTAGTTGAAGTTTGGGGGAGGCCACCCTAGGCCTAGGAACATTCCTCTCTCCCTTAGAAACATAAGCATTCTTCTTCTCCTTTAAAAAAAAATGATGAGCTAAAAAAAAAAAAATGAAAAAAGAATAAAGGCAACCAAAGGAGAGGCTCCACCTAAGTAAGAAAAAGAAAAAAAATAGGGAAGAAGAATGTATACCTAGGAGTTATAACTTTGTGGCTTAGATGTCCTATTTAAAAAGAACTCTGATCCTCAATTAGCTAAGCACAAAGTTGTAACTTGTAGGGTTGTTTAGGGAGATGAGTGTTTATCCAATGTAGTGATGCCAGGGTTTAGGTTGTTCTCTAAAAGTACTACTGTCACTGTTAATACTAAGACTGGCATGACTCTAAGGAATCCTAGACACATTAAAAATAAAGCTAGAAGCATGTACTGAGTCTGGAGTAAAGCTTGGTAGAATTTGAAACCTTAGGGATAGTGGCATGATGTCATAAAAGTAGCTAGATCAGTAGTAGGGGGTTAATGAAAACAGCAGGTATAATAGGCAGGTGAAGTCAGAAGAAGCTTGATAAGGAGGTTAGTTCTAAACTTAGAAGTGTGTCACAGGACAGCACTGCTAGAGAGAGGGATATAGGGGAGTCAGTGAGTAGTTAAAGAAGATAAAAGAAAAGCAAGCCTAAGTAAGTCCTTAGTATGCTTGAGGACAAGCAAAGCCTTAAGTTTGGGGGTGTGTTAAGTCTCTGAAAGTGACTTATTTAGAACCCATTTAGCTTAGGAAGATGTACACTTTTAGGTGTTTTTGTTAGCATTTAGCCTAAACCTATGCTTTAATATGAGAATTAGAAGAAGGTAGCTAATATAGGACTTATGTACAATAGGTAGAAAAAGGGTTGAAAACCGAAGGAAAAGAATGAAAAAATGAGCATTGCGAATGAATTGCAAAAACATTGCGGTGACCGCAATTATTCAAGTGAAAACCGTAAGTTGACTGATCTTTTTCTGTTAATTTCCGTTATTTCAGGGATTCGTTCTTTCTCCTCCATCCATTCTGATATATGACGTTGAAGATTGATGGTTCTCCTTGGCCCAAACGCACCTGCAAACTACTATAAAAGGGGGCCAAAGTCGGAGGTTTGATCATCATTCGAAGCGCAGAAGTCTTCTTGCAGTCCATCATTTCTCTCTGTTTCCCTTTGCCGTCTGTTGGAGTGAGAGTCTAAGCTGTTGGAATCGATAATCTGATAGGAAGGAGAGAAGATTCTTCTTCTCTCTCGATTGGATTCATCCAAGCAAGGCTTACCTCTCATCCCTCCCATTCGAGCCGTCTGCAACGAAGCTTTTCAGCACCCTTTACTGCTTTTCTGTCGTTCTTCTTCTTAGTTCCAGTTTGATTATTGTTGTTCTTAGCCTAGTGTTTTAATTACTGCATTTCGTTGTTGTCTGTCTTTGAATCATTTCTTTTAAAGCTTTCCTTTGTCGTTCAAACACTCAAAGTAATCAAAGTACAATTTTGCATTTCACAGTTTCTACCTTGTTCTGCTACGGTTTTGTCTTGCTGTTTTAAGCACATTTATCTTCTAAGCATGTCTGTTTTATCTACCCTTTCTGTTCTTCATCTATCCATGAGTAGCTAAGTCACTTAGGGGCATGCTAATGACAGAACTATAGGCTAAAAAACGTGAACCAAG
Organism: Herpetospermum pedunculosum; assembly: GCA_028017165.1. Classification (NCBI taxonomy): domain Eukaryota; kingdom Viridiplantae; phylum Streptophyta; class Magnoliopsida; order Cucurbitales; family Cucurbitaceae; genus Herpetospermum; species Herpetospermum pedunculosum. Next base: position 18,283,627 of record CM051527.1, on the reverse strand, counting down.
CATGTAGGATCTCCTTCGAAACATTGATTGTATGTAAGCTTCATCCCACGGGCAATTTCGATTGGCCATCCATTTTGTCCAAAGAACTCCTAACCTCTGGAAGGAGTAAGAGTTCAGAGTCATATAATCATGCTAGCCTTTCATGGTAATCAGGAAACGGCCTAGGAATAGGCGTTTCCCTAGTACAAACTAAACACTCCTGTGTTAACAAGATGCTTAAGACCTTACTTTGAAGTCGAGTAAACTTAAGACTCTAATGCATGGAATCGGACGATACTTGAGATAGAGTGAGTTTGATGAATAGAGAGTTGATCCAGTGCTTGAGAATCGTATAAAAATGCCTATAGGATAGTCATTAGTAGCCCTCAATTCACCCATTTACACACTTACACTGCTGTTTAATTGCGGAAACATTGCGGTCCTCGCAATTCTGCCATTTTATCCTTCTGTTTAGCTGTTTTCTTCCTCGTTTATTAATTTCATCTCTTGTCCTTTAGGATTAGTTTCAACTTGCATTTGTTCATGTTATACCCCTTTATACATTCAGCAATAAGTAGATAATTAAAAACCCATTTTACCCCATCAAATTCATCCCATCTTTCTTAACAATCACACTTCGCGAATAGCTAAAAATGAGTCTCTGTGGAAAAAACGAATGAAATATACTTACTACTTGCTGTGAGACCATGTATGCTTGCATGTTCTAAGTGCTCTCTCTACCCTTTTGCATATTTATCTTTACACACTGAGCACGCAACAGGGTGCGTCGGATCAAAGGGATTTGCAGCTTCAGTCGTTGCAACCTTCCATTTCCTTTTTACAGGGAGTTTCCTTGGCTTAGAGGGTTTTGCAGCTTCAGCTGTTGCTAGAGAGATTAACGCATCCCCTGCCAAAGCAGTATCTTCTGTGATGGAGGATGTTTTTGTGGGAGTGGAGCTCTCTGCTCGGTTTGAAACCATTGTTGTTTCTTGAAGGTAAAAAGATGAAAAATTTTCAGGAAGAAGGAAGAAGAGATCTGGTTTAGAGTCCAAGGGTTTTGCGAATTGTGAATTGGAAATGAGCTGCAGGCTTTCCTATTTATAATAGTTTTGCGAAAATAAGGCTACGCCTTTGAGAACTCCGCAATGATTCTGCAATGCCCCTAAATCTCATGCAAAATCTTTACAATGTTACCGTTGGAAGGTTATTCCTTGATTGTCGTTTGGTGCAAGATTTGAACAAACTAAATCTTTGATTTTCTCAGATTTCTTCCTTCATCTTCTCTTAGCCTCTTGATTGATCACCCATATTGCCGTTAGGATTTCCAATCATCACATTTCTAATCAACATCAAAACAAACTTAATTAGTTTCAGCAAATTAAAAATACTTCAAATAATAATAAAAAAGAACAGTAAATAAAGATAGTTTATTTCGTATTCCTTCGACGGTTGAGCACAATGATAATTCCAATAAACACCCTTGCTCATTTCCTTTTCTTGACTTTTAAGCTTCAGACAAGAGGAACGTCGAGATTGTTCTCACATCTCCTTCCTCATAGTAGTGCTTCAGCCTAGCACCATTCACCACGAATGGTTGGCCTTGTTCCAAATTTTGGATTTCAATTGCACCATGAACAAACACATTAGTGATTACAAACAGACCAGACCAACGAGACTTTAGTTTGCCAGGAAACAACTTCAAACGTGAATTAAATAACAACACATGTTGGCCCTTTTTAAAATCCTTTATCCTGAGTCTATTATCACGCCAAATTTTAGTTTTTTCCTTAAACATTTTAGCATTTTCATATGACATGTGTCTTAGTTCATCTAATTCATGCAATTGCAGAGACTGCAATGTTCCCGCATCGGTTACACAAAAATTTAACTCCTTTAAAGCCCAAAAAGCTTTGTTTTCTAATTCAAGGGGGGAGATGGCATGCTTTTCCATATACTAAACTATAAGGAGACGTCTCAAAAAAAAAAAAAAACTATAAGGAGACATTCCTAAAGGTGTTTTATATGCGGTTCTATAAGCCCATAGTGCATCATCTAATTTAAAAGACCAATCATTTCTATTCGGTTTTACAACTTTTTCAAAAATACTTTTGATCTCTCTATTAGAAATTTCAGCTTGTCCATTTGAATGGGGATGATAGGGTGTTGCCACCCTATGCCTAACATTGTATTTAGCTAACACCTTTTCCATGGCTTTGTTTATGAAATGTGTTCCTTCATCACTTATGATGGCACGTGGTGTGCCAAATCGTGTAAAAATATGCCTATTCACAAATTTAACAACTGTTTTAGCATCATTTAACGGACATGCAATTGCCTCAACCCATTTTGAGACATAGTCTACAGCTACTAGAATGTAAAGATTACCAGTAGATGGTGGGAATGGACCCATGAAGTCAATACCCCATACATCAAAGAGTTCTAACTCTAAGATGCAGGTCAGAGGCATCTCATCCTTCCTACTGAGGTTACCTCTTCGTTGGCATCCATTACAATTGTGTCCATAATCATGTGCATCCTTGAAGATTGTAGGCCAGAAGTAGCCACTTTGGAACACCTTTGCAGCAGTCCTCTGACCACCAAAGTGTCCTCTATATGGAGCTGTATGACAATGCTGCAAGATTGACCTTGATTCAGCAGCTGACACACATTTCCTTAGCAATCCATCCGCACAGCTTCTGTAGAGGGTTGGATCTTCCCAAATGTACTTCCTAGCCTCATTTAAGAACTTCTTCTTATCCTGCCCCATGCTGAATTCTGGTAATACCTGCGAGGCAAGAAAATTTGCAATATCAGCTAACCATGGTTCATCATTATTATCACAATGTACTAACACAAAAACATGTTTATCAATAAAAGAATCTGTCATTGCGGGCTCCGCAATAGATTCGCAATGACTCTGCAATCTTGATAAGTGATCAGCAACTACATTTTCACATCCTTTTTTGTCTTTGATTTCCAAATCAAACTCTTGTAAAAGTAACACCCATCTAATTAGACGAGGCTTGGCATCAACCTTCCTCATTAAGTACTTTAAAAATTCCTCAGCTGGAGGATCTATGCTGTCAAAGAGCTATAACGAGGCTTATGAAATTTTGGAAAAAATTTCAACTTCACACTGCCGATGGTCAGATGATCCCGTAGAACCAAATAGAAGGAAGGCTCATGACATGGATGCACTCAGTGCAATGAGCAATCAGATAAATGCATTGACAAATCTGATGAAGCAAATGGCTCAGACGAACATCCAACAAAATGCCAATATAGTGGCATCTGCTTCATCAAACACAGCAGTGGCTAATCAATTGGAGGCACTCGTTTGTGGATTCTGTGGAGAAGGGCATGTGTATGACTATTGCCCTGCGAATCCAGCTTCTGTGTGCTATGTTGGAAGTCAGCAACAACCTAGAAACAACCCCTATTCAAATACATATAACCATGGCTGGAGGAACCACCCTAATTTCTCTTGGAGTGGACAACAAGGCACCAGCCAGATGCAAAACCAAACAAGACCAAGTGGACCACCTGGGTTCACTCAACATCAATAACGTAATCAACCTCCATACCAAAAACAATATGCCAACAACCAACTGATAGGAACATCAGTGGAGAACTTGCTGAAGAAGTATATAGCCAAAAATGATGAAACCTTGCAGAGCCAGCAAGCAACTTTGAGAAGTTTAGAAAATCAAATTGGGCAATTGACAAACGAGCTAAAGAATAGGCCCCAAGGCAGACTGCCTGCTGATACTGAAAATCCTAGAAGGGATGGTAAGAAACAAGTTCAAGCTATTGAACTGAGAAGTGGAAGGTCATTGATGATTAATAGCAGAGAAGTACCAAAGAGAGTAGAGAACGAAGAGTCTAATGCTCCACTGGACCCTTTGCCTGACATTGATCAAGTGTAACTAAGAACAACAAGGGCGAGGCTTGAGCCCATCATTGAGGAACCAAAAGAAATTCCTAGGCCTGCCCCTGTCATTAGGCAACCTGATTTGCCTACCTATGTGCCACTGTTGCGTGCTCAATGTGTTAAAATAAGTAAGCAATAAGAGAGAGAGAGCACTCAGAACATGCAAGCATACATGATCTTATAGCAAGTAGTAAGTATTTTTTCATTCGTTTTCCCACAGAGATTTATTATGAGCTACTCGTGAAGTGTATTGTTAAGAAAGAATGGGTGGATTTGAGGAAGTAGAATTGGTTTTAAGTTGTCTAATTTCTAAGGAATATGTAAAGGGTAGCAACATAAACAAGTGCAAGTCAAAGATAAACTCAAATGAAAAGAGAAGAGATTAATAAACGAAGAGGAAAAGTAGTCAAGCAGAATATTTAACTTAGCAGAATTGCGCAAACAGCAATTCTACCGCAATGTTACTAACAGCGAAAGTGTGTGAAATGGAGAAACAAGGGCTACTAACGACTCCTCTATAGGCATTTTCATACGATTCTCAAGCATTGGATCAACTCACTATGCATCAAACTAACTCAATCTCATGTATCTTCCGATTTCATGCATTAGATTCTTTAGTTTACTCATGTCCAAGTAAGGTCTTAAGCATCTTGTTAAAGCAGAAAGTTATGGTTTGTACTAGGAAAACGCTTATTCCTAGGTCGTTTTCTGGTTACCTTGAAAGGCTAGTATGAGTGTATGACTCTGAACTCTTACTCCTTCCAGAGGTTAGGAGTTATTTTGGACAAAATGGATGGCCAATCGAAATTGCCCGTGGGATGAAGCTTACATACAATCAATGCTTCGAGAGCTATCCTACATGCTTGGTTCACGTTTTTTAGCCTATAGTATTGTCATTAGCATGCCCCTATGTGTCTTAGCTACTCATGGATATAGACAGAACAGAAATACGAGATGAAGTAGACATGCTTAGAAGGAATTTAAAGACAAACAGCAAGGGAAAAACAGTAAGGCAACAAAGACAAGAAACTGTGAAATAATGAATTTGGCTTTGATTACTTGATTGTTTGAATGAACAAAGGGAAGCTTAAAATAAATAACATAAAGACAGAAAGCAACGAAATGAAATGAACTAGCCACTAGAAAAGAAACAACAACTAAACAGAGCTGGAAATTTAGAAATAAAAGACAAACGAGCTGAACCTCTCACACCAACAGACGGAGAAGAAAAGCAGGAGAAAAGATAGCCTTGCTTGGATGAAAAGCAGGAGAAAAGCAGGTAATTGAGCTTGAATGCCTCGTCGCAACCCCCTCGGCTGAAGAGAGAGAAAGGATAGCCTTGCTTGGATGAATCCAATCGGGAGAGAAGATGAATCTTCTCTCCTTCCTATCAGATTGTCGATTCCAACAGCTGAACCTCTCACACCAACAGACGGAGAAGAAAAGCAGGAGAAAATATGGAGCTGCGAAGAGACTTCTACGCTTTCGGATGATGATCAAACCCTCTACTTTGACCCCCTTTTATAGTATTCTGCAGGTGCGTTTGGGCCAAGGAGAACCATCCATCCTCAACGTCGTACTTCAAAATGGATGGAGGAGAAAGAACGAATCCCTGAAATAACGGAATATAACAGAAAAAGATCAGCCAACTTACGGATTTCACTTAAAACATTGCTGTTTTAGCAATGTTTCCGCAATGCGCATTTTTCCTTCTTTTAACTTCGGTTTTCATTCCTTTTCTTTCCTCTTGCACACAAGTCCTAATTTAGCTACCTTCTTCTAATTCTCATATATAAGCATAGGTTTAAGCTAAATCCTATCAAAAACACCTAAGAGTGTACATCTTTCTAAGATAATTAAGTTCTAAAAAGGTCACTTTTGGAGACGTAACACACCCCCAAACTTAAGGTTTTGCTCGTCCTCGAGCAATCTAAGGACTTGCCTAGGCTGCTATTTCATCTTCTTTAACCACTTACTGACTCCCCTAATTCCTATCTATAGCAGTGCTGTCCTGTGACACACTTCCAAGTTTACAACTAACTTTTCATATTGCTTCTTCTGACTTCGCACGCCTAATACTCCTGCTGTTTCATTAACTCCCTACAACTGATCTACTTGCTTTTATCATATTGTGCATCTATCCCTAAGGTTTGAAATTCTACCTAGCTTTACCCCAGACTCAGTACATGCTTCTAGTTTTTACTTTTGAGCTACCTAGGATTCCTTAGAGTCATGCCAGTCTTAGTATTAACAGTGACAGTAGTATTTTAAGAGAACAACCTAAACCCTGGCATCACTACATTGGACATACATTCATCTCCTTAAACAACCCTACAAATTACAACTTTGTGCTCAGCTAATTGAGGATCAGAGTTCTTTTTATTTAGGACATCTAAGCCACAAAGTTGCAATTCCTAGGTATACATTCTTCTTCCCTATTTTTTCCTTTTTCTTTCTTACTTTGGTGGAGCCTCTCCTTTGGTTGCCTTTTGATGCAATGCCACTTGTGGGTTACACACTTGGCACTGATTACTCAGCAACCTAAGAGAGACACCCCTCTTTATTCTATTTTCCATTTTTTTTTTTAAGCTCATCATTTTTTGTAAAGGGGAAGAAGAATGCTTATGCTTTTAAGGGAGAGAGGAATGTTCCTAGGCCTAGGGTGGCCTCCCCCAAACTTAAACTACTCATTGTCCCCAATGAGTTTCTGAGGTGGCACACCCCCAAACTTGTCCTAGAAGCATCTAGTCTAAGGTAAAACAAAGAGAATTCAAAAGCCCTAGGCATAGACAGAACATTCTAAAAGTAAATATCACAGCAGCAGAAATTCGTAAAAATAGTCAGGTAAGGACTTAAAGCTTGCATGCTGAGCACTTTTTAGAGGTTAATTTAAACTATCAAAGGGTGTCCTATGACACTCATCCAGCATGCTTTTAGATAAGCTATATAAGGTAGACAAGATAGCAGCAAAAGACAGAATTTAAACAGAACCAGCCTAGCTAAACAGTCAGTCAAAAACATGCATTTACTAATAAAAATTGCGGTTTCCGCAATTATTTCGCAATAGATACAGGGCAGATATATCAGTGAACAAGGCCCCTATGCATGCTCTTTCCAGTCATCCAAGCTATACAAAAAATGAAACTAAACTAATCTACCTATTCAGCTACCATCAGACTACACTAAACAACTTTAAACATTAAAACTAAAGAACTAAAACAGATCAAAATATTAACTCAAAACAGCATAATTCACATGGTTAAAAAAAAACAGTTTCATTTTTTTTTCTTCTTATTGTAAGGGAACAACAATACTCCCTTTAGTGCTTCTCAAACTAGCACTCAGATGTCTTCCTCATCATCATTCCTTCTTGGCCGTGGAGGCGCCCATGGAGTCAGCAGGTCCGTGGGGAACTCAGGGAAGATGCAACCCAATTGGTCTGCCACATCTTTATCTCTTGCCTGCGCATATGTGGCCCATTGAGCCATCTTCTTCTGCAGGTCCATCAGGCACGCCATGGTCAGAGACTGAGCAGCAGCCAGACCATCCAGCTCGAACTCCATGTTTCCCTTCCTTCGCAACCTCAAGGCAGTAGGCAATTCTAGGTAGCCCGTGTAGGCCAGTTGTCTTTCCATTCGCTCTACTGGGACCCCTGCACGTAAGCAAAGCTTAGTAATTGTATTAGGAAAGAAAAGTGGTCCCTTACCCTTTTTGGCGCAGTCAGCAATTGAAGCTGCAATGACCTCGCCCACGTTGATTGTGAGACCTCGCATGATCGCGTAGACCAGCAGCGATCTGCTTTTGTTGATGGTTGTCTCATGGGTCACTGGGGACAGCTTCCTCCTCACGAAGGAAAACCAGACAGTCGCCTTGGCTGTGAGGGTGGCACTCATCAGGGTGTGCCTCCCATTGCGCGATACTGTCCATGATGCCTCTGGCTGGCCAATGATCCGAATTGCCTCCTCCAAGACAGCTTCTGTTGGCTCATCAACGATCCTTGCATAGTCAGTGTGTTTTTGGCCCTTGAGGCCATAGGCTTCGTTGATCGCCTTTGCTGAGAAGTCCACCTCGACCCCTCTTACCACAGACAGGCCATCCTCAGGATTCATCAAGTTGGCGTAAAAGTCATACACCATGCTGGAGTAGGCTGGATTGGGTGGTCTGCACAGCTCCTCCCAGTCGTGATTCGTGATCCCTGCGCGCAAGAATTGCGGCAGGTCTGTGAGGTCTGTGAGGTCTGTGAGGGCTCCCAGTCGTGATTCGTGATTGGTAAAAGTCATCTTCAGGGTAAAGCTTGGCTTTCCCTTTGTCTTTCGGTTTGGCTGGCTAAGCAGCCTCAATCTTGAGCTTCTTTGGGGAAGGCTCATCACTCCCCTTCTTTGATGAAGACGCATCCCTGGACTTCTTCTTCTTGGACTTCTTTTTTGTTTTTCACCGTTTGGCCTTGACAACCTTGGCGGCTTTCTTTTTCAATCTTGCCTTTGTTGTCATCTGCTGGAGGCAATCCCCCAGTGTCTCATCCATTGAATCATCCCTTTGCGCAGGGCTCTCAGGGTTGGCTTCCCTCAAAGGAGAGAAGACCTCTTCTTCCTCAGCTTCCCCACTACCCTGCGTCGATTCTTGATACTCTCCATATGGAAATTCAGGGTCAGGTTGTGGGGAAGTGGGTGATGCTTCAGGGCTCTCTGCTGGTGGGGTGTGTTTAGAACTCTGCGGCGATGGAGGAAGCTCAGGGCTTCGCGCTGGTGGAGATGGCGAAGAGCTCTGCTTGGCTGACTCGTGTGACCGACGATCACTTTCTTGACTCTCCACAGAGGGAGTCTTTTCCTTGCTTGCTTCTTCGGCCACCGCCATACTCCACTTGCGTTTCTTGGGTGTGCCTGCTGGTTCAGAGGGTCCAGCAGGTATCTCCGTAACTACCTTCCACTTCTTCTTGCGGACAGGCAGTTTGGGGAGTCGTTCAGTGCGCGCAGCCTCAGCATCTGCAAGGGCAAGAAGTGCTTCCCTCGCAGCAATTTCAGCGTCGTCGGCCTTCTTCTTGGACGTAGACCTTTCAGCTCTCGTTAGCACCATCGTTTAATCGTGGGAATCTGGAAAGAAGAATTGCAGATGAAGAGGGAGAGAGTTTTCTTGGAGTTCAGATAATTGGGAAATCGTACGGATCAGCGCGCTTCTAACGGATATAAGTAATGATGGAAATCCCAACGGCTATATTTGTTGCGGATTCTGCAAATCCAGCGCAATTCTAGTGACCGTTGGAGATTTTCTGAGTTTAAATGCCAATCTTTTCTCAACCGAATCTTTGATTTTGCCCAATATCTCCTCGATTTTTTTAGCTTGATTTCATCTCCTTGATTCCCTTTATTGATTCCCTACAAAAAGAAATAAAATCAACATCAAATTCGTAATCAAAATCACACAAAAATATACACAAACAGTAACCGAAAGAATAGCAAAAAATAAACTAAGGCATAGCCTCGCATGGACGAGCACAGTGATCACTCGTCCTCTCTCGTTCTTAATTTCACGTTTCAGTCTAGAGGAAGGCCGAGAGAGTCTTCACATCTCCTTCCTCATAGTAATGTTTCAATCGTGCACCATTAACCATGAACGGTTGCCCTTGCTGCAGGTTCCTAATCTCGATTGCACCATGAACAAACACGTTAGTTATCACAAAAGGACCTGACCATCTGGACTTAAGTTTGCCTGGAAATAATCTCAACCGTGAGTTAAATAATAAGACAAGCTGGCCTTTCTTAAAGTCATTAATCCTAAGTCTACTATCATGCCAAATCTTAGTCTTTTCCTTATACATTTTAGCATTTTCATAGGACATATGTCTAAGCTCATCAAGCTCATGTAATTGCAGAGACCGCAATGTTCCCGCATCGGTCACGCAATAATTCAGTTCTTTCAAGGCCCAAAATGCTTTAATTTCTAATTCGAATGGTAAGTGACATGCTTTGCCATACACAAGTCTATAAGGAGACATACCTAGGGGTGTCTTATATGCAATCCTATAGGCCCACAGTGCGTCATCAATTCATGCTAAACGACTATGATTGTTGGCACATAATAAATATTTCATTCCCAAAATAAACTACTCCTAACATACGAAATCTAAACAAAGCATGATAAAATCCTAATTTAAGAGTTTAGGGACCAGAAATCTCCCTTGTCAATCTGCCTCATATGAATATTCTTCAATGTTTCGAGGCACCACTTCTGCTCCTGTAAGATACTTAAGTCTTGATTTACGGGGTCGGACATTCTGCCACACCTTGAATTTGTTGATTCTTTCAAAGAGACTGCATGTTATAACATCCCAAGGTTTGTACTTTTTGTGCGTTGGTTTTGTTTCTACAACATTTGCTACAACATAGCTTTGATGCGATTGGACTTCTTTTTCGGGCACATCTCTTTCTAACTCCTTCAGCTGGAGCATTTGTGGTGGTGGTGGCTCAACTCTTTCATTGGTGGAGAAGCTTGCTGCAACATCAGACATTTCAAATTCTTGTTCCTCAAGCAGCGCAATAGTCTCTTTGGCCTCATCCAGCACAATTTCATTTTTCTCACCTTTCACCAACTCCACCATTTCATATGGATATTCCATTAGATCACTCTTCTCAGATTCGAAGGTAACAAAGGATTCATCATCATAAAAATCGAACATCTGAGGGCATGGTGGTAGTGATTTTGCTATAGCAAGTAGATCTTGTAAGTCATTTGTGAGCTGAGCTAATTGCACATCCATTCTCCTCATGGATGCATCATTCCTTTCCATGAATTCTATCCATAGCGCCTCCAAAGCGGGTGATAATTCTTCATTTGGAGTTGGGGCATAATGTTGATAGTCTTCATGTTGGGGGAACTCTTTATAATGAGCAATTTGCACATGCTCTTCCCAAGGATTATTTGAGAGTTGCCACTGATCATGTTCACACATGTACGAATAGTGGTTGTCATAGCTTTGTTGATATTGCCTCTCTTGATAATTCAATGTTGGGCAATTCTCCAAGTTATGATTATGCCCACAATAAGCACATGGCTGATAAAATTCTTCAAACTGTTGTGGGCAAACTCGTCCTCCAATTAAGTTCTGCTGCGTATTCATTTACTTTGTCGTACACATACGTTTTCCACCTGCAAAGTTTCTCTTTGTTGCGAGTTGAGGTTTGGAAACTCTTTCATAAACTAGCTTGATAGTACCTGTAAAGGAAATGAAAGAAGATTAGTGATAACTCCATTTTGGAGCTATTAAATACGTCCTAATTATAGCTAAAGTCCGCTTTCAATTGATTAAATATCTCTCTTTTGTAGGAGAAAAGCGGCAAAGAGCTCGTGCGTCCGTTGGGCATGTTCGAGAGCTTAAAGTAGAGTTTTAGCGCCCCGGGAATGCATCGGGAAGAGGGGAACTTGTTCCGTGAAGAAACGGGCCAAAACTGCCTTGGAGAGGCAAAGCTTCAGCCCCAAACCCGAGAGCCAGCGTCGAGCTATAGCGTCGAGACGCTGGCTCGACGCTAGAAAAACCCGAGAGCAAGCGTCGAGTGATAGCGTCGAGACGCTAGCTCGACGCTGCCCTGGCGTCGAGACCCTGCTTGGCGTCGAGACGCTCCGGAGGAGGCGCGCGCAGGAATTTCATCGGGGCAGCGTCGCGACGCTGGCCTTGCGTCGCGACGCCATCGCGAGCGCGCGCGCGGATTACTTAGGGCACAGCGTCGAGACGCTGGCCTAGCGTCTCGACGCTACGACGATTACAGCAGCTAAAAGACGATTTTCTGCACATTTTTTGGAGAGCTCCATCTTCTTCATCTCTCTACGGTGTTAGGCGATTTTAGTCTTCTTCTTTCCCATTTTCTCTCTATATTCCGTGGAGCTCCGCCATTGTTGGCATGCTTGTGAGCTCCACTCTCCATTGTAATAGGTAGATGAACTCTTCCATGGTCGTTGGTGGAGCGGGATTGACGAACCGCGCCATGAGCGGCTAAGGTAAGGGTGACGGTTTGGGATTTGTTTAGGGGAATTTTGTTAGACGTTTTTGACTTTGATAGTCTGATTTTTATGCATATTGGTTCTGTTTATTAGCATCTATTTACCTTGCTTAATCCAACGCGCATGCTAAAATACGTTGATTGACACTCGGGTAGTTTCGCATGTTGTGTATGTTAAAGAGTAGCGATGCCGTGCCTCTCACTGCTCGACTAAGTAACACAGGTAGATAGAACTAAATCGAAGTATCGGGTCGGGTTGGATAATTGTTGATTGCATACGGCGTTTGCGGGCAATCTACTAGCAATTAGAATTCACGCTCGAATGTTCGTCGCGGTTAGCTAGTGACTGTCTAAATTCATCTTAGGACTGATCATCTTAATGTGAGCTTAGATAACGTATAATTAGAACTGTGTGGTCTAATTAAAATCCATGGAGTCGGCTACTTTGGGGCTTCTCTGGTAGTCGTCCGCCTGCTCAATAAACTGTATTCCATGTTATTAGCATTAAATGATAAGTTGAATTTGTCTAACAATTGATCCCGAGACTCCCCAAACCGTGCACACGTTCTCTACATATTATTCTTCTTCCGTTAGCTTTCATCATTATTTCTCTTGCATGACTAAAACCCCCCGTTACCAATTAATCAATTAAATCCCAATTTCACTAATAAATTCAACCTTCCTATTCCTTCGATCGACCCTGTTACCACTGGCTGCAAAGCCTTGGTCATAGGCTTTATAAATCGTATTTTGGCAAGCCTCGACAGCTTGAGATTAAGTGGATATTCAGAAATCCGCCCACCAAAATTGGCGCCGTTGCCGGGGATTAGGCAATTGATTGAATTTATGATTGAAGTTTGAATTTGATTTATTGATGGTTGACTGAAAAAAATTTCTGTTTGTATGTTGTATGTTTAGATTTTTGTTTGTGTATGACCCGTTCCTCTGAGGGTAGTTTGCAGTTTATCCCTGAGATTGACAGAGAGGAGCGGCGGTTACGGAGAGAGGCCCGGGAGGGGCAAGGAACGTTGGAAAGAGAAGAAGGCAGTCCCTTCTTATTTGACGAGATGGCGCAAGGTGATGCGCCACGGACGCTTAAGCAGCTGGCAGCGCCAGACCTGAACCTGCAGCCTTTGTGCATTAACTACCCCGTGGTAGCAGGTAACTTCGAGTTGAAATCTGGTTTAATTCACCAGTTACCTTCTTTCCATGGAAACGCAGGTGAGGACGCGAACAAACATCTGATGGAGTTCCATTGCGTCTGCGCGGGGATGAAGCCCGCAGGAGTCACGGAGGAGCAACTGAATATGAGGGCATTCCCCTTCACGCTCAAGGACAAGGCCAAGGATTGGCTGTACTATTTGCCTTCCGGATCCATCACCACGTGGCAGGATATGAAGCGGGTATTCTTGGAGAAATACTTTCCCGCATCCTTAGCCACCACTCTGCGGAAGAGGATATATGGGATCACCCAGGATGTCGGTGAGTCCCTGCACGAATACTGGGAACGCTTCGGGCGCCTGTGCGCGAGCTTCCCACATCATCAGATTGCCGATCAGTTATTGATTCAGTATTTTTATGAGGGGATGACGCCCCATGACCGGCAGATGATCGATGCAGCGAGTGGCGGGGCACTGATTGACAAGACCCCAGTTGAGGCCAAGCAGTTGATTGCAAATATGGCCACCAACTAGCAGCAATTCGGTATTCGGGGATAAGGCCAAGTGCACAGCGTGGCTCAGAGCCACGAGATGACTGAAATGAGGGCCCAGGTGGCCGAGATAGGCAGTATGTTAAAGAAAATCGTTGGAGGACACCGTGAGGATGCGGAGGTCAACGCGATCGGGGGGTATGCTTCCAATCCAAGGAAGTACGACCCATATGCAAACACTTACAACCCCGGTTGGCGCGACCATCCTAATTTCAGCTATGGGAATAGGGAAGGACAAACTCGTTTCCAAGGCCAGTCTCAGGATAGGCCTAATTCTTCCACCCAGGCTCAAGCCTCGAGCTCCTCCAGCTCGCTTGAAGAGATGGTAAGGACCATCGTGACTAGCACCAACCAGTTTCAGAAAGAGGCTCGAGAAGAGCTTAATTCTCACAAGGCAGAGCTGCAGAATTTGAACAAGCAGCTGACACAGATGGCGGTGTCTATTAGTAAGATGGAGAGCAAGAGCTCGGGGAAGCTTCCTTCCCAAACTACAGTAAACTCGTGTGAAAACGTGAGTGCCATTCAGCTGCTCAGTGGGAAGTCACTTTCCACCAGAGCTGCGAAGGAAGCCACGGACAGCCTGAACAAGTCCGCCCCGACTGCTCCCGAGACTCAGAATGAGAAAAAAGATGAGAAGGTTAGTGTACCTGAGGATGTTGCCAGAGCACCATTCCCGAGTAGGCTTGCGAAGCCTACTTTGGAATCTGATGAGGAGGAGGTCCTGCGAACCTTCCAAAAGGTGATGGTAAATATCCCGCTCCTAGAGGCAGTCAGTCAAGTGCCCAAGTACGCAAAATTTCTAAGGAGCTGGTGCACTACGAAAAGGAAGTCCAGAGGGACTGAGAAAAAGAAGGAAAACGTCTCTGCCATACTCCCAGGTACGTTGCCTGCAAAGTGCAACGATCCAGGTACTTTTACTATCCCTTGCACCATAGGTAGTAAAGTTGTTCATAATGCCATGTTAGACCTAGGAGCCTCTGTTAATGTTATGTCTTATGCATTGTATCGTGAACTGAATTTAAATGAAATGCATGAATGTAATGTTTCTGTTCAGTTGGCTAATGGGTCGAGCATCTGTCCTAGGGGGAAGGTAGAGGATGTTTTAGTGAGAGTTGGGAATATGACGTTTCCCGCTGATTTCCTTGTTTTAGATATGAATGAAAACTCATCGCATGCTTCGTCCTCCATGTTGTTAGGACGTCCCTTTCTTAAGACCGCTAGGGTCAAAATTGATGTGTATAAGGGCGTTGTTTCTTTGGAGTTTGATGATACTTTGCATGAGTTCTCTTTGTTTGGAAAATCTGCTGGAAACGTGTCTGTTTGTGAGCATGATGAGAATGGGAGTCTACCCTCGCGCTTGAGGGATGGTTCCCATGTCTCAGTTAAAATTTCTGATTTAAATATGTGTGATGATGATGCTGATTTTTGCACTAACAATTCTTATATTCACGTGCCCGAGGCACGAAGAGTGCAAAATATTTTTCAGGTGGATGGCAGGAAAGGTGTGGCCAAGGACAAGTCTGGATCGTCCCCCGCACCTACAGACTATGGATGAGTCTGTTGAGAGAATACAGTCGAGCAACCGACTTTAAAAATTTTGCGCTTCTCGGAGGCACCCGAGCGATGGACTGTTTTTATGCTTTAGTTTAGTTTTATTGCTTTTTAGATTAATTTAGTATTAATTGGCTTGCTGTTTTTTTTTTTTAGGAATCGAGGAAGAGAAGACAATTTTGGGCTCTGATGCGTTTGTGCGCCGCTTCCTCGCCCTCGCCAGCTTCACCAAGAGTCAGGGAAGTGTATTTCTTCTTCCCTTTTACTTCGTTGTATCTGACTGGTTGGCATTGAGGACAATGCCAAATTTTGAAGTTGGGGGTGGAGTAGTCCGACGGATGTGCATGTGTAGTTTGTTGAGAAGTGTTGCAAAGATATTGAAGTGCTTGGGACTCTGTTTATTGTTTTCTGACTGTGATAGCCTAGGAAATGCATGTTGGAAATCTGAGCATGTTCATAATCGAGTTTTTGCATGAGTTTTGTGTTTATTAGGTTCATGTCAAAAATTTTAAAAAATTTTCTTTTGCTCTCTTGCACTTATCGCGCACTTAGCAACTCTCCCTAGATTCCGTAAGCTTGGTTTATCGCATGTTTAGCTAATTCTCGTTGTCACCCCGAAAGGCACCCTTAGGTAGCTTGTTGCATGAGAGTTAGTGGTTAGTTAATTGAGAAAGCATGTGCTTAGCCTAATATAAAAAAAATAGAAAAGCATGTTTGGTAGAAAATTCCTCTCGAGGCGCTCCTCCTTCTAATTAGCGCTTAAAAAGAAGTGAGCGTCAGTCCTTAAAAACGTGAAGCTTTGGCCAAAGTTTGACGTGTTAGGAAGCTCGAGTAGGAAAGAAAAAGAAACAAAAAGTTGGTTCAAAGAACCCAAATAAAAGAGTACAAAGTACTTTTGAAAAGAAAGAAAAAGAATGAGAAAATAATTAGGTCTCTTAATTTGCTTCTCTCTCTCGTGTAAGTCAAGTGTAGCTGTTCTTAAACGCTAGAAGTAGGGGGAAAATGGGATGTGCGTTGCATGTAGGTTTTCCAGGTTTACGTGAGTTTAGGAGTGGTTTGCTAGCACACACACACGTTAGGTGGCAAGAGTTAATTTTTGATATGTCCTAGTTAATGCATGAACAAAATGCTTCCATGATTATGCTCGCGTTTAAATTTCAATATGCATGGAGGTTTGAGTTAGAATGCATTTAAGCGCGTCCTTAGAGTCAATGTCTTTGTAATGCTTGCTCGAGGACTAGCAATGTTTAAGTTGGGGGTGTTTGATAACTCCATTTTGGAGCTATTAAATACGTCCTAATTATAGCTAAAGTCCGCTTTCAATTGATTAAATATATCTCTTTTGTAGGAGAAAAGCGGAAAAGAGCTCGTGCGTCCGTTGGGCATGTTCGAGAGCTTAAAGTAGAGTTTTAGCGCCCCGGGAATGCATCGGGAAGAGGGGAACTTGTTCCGTGAAGAAACGGGCCAAAACTGCCTTGGAGAGGCAAAGCTTCAGCCCCAAACCCGAGAGCCAGCGTCGAGCTATAGCGTCGAGACGCTGGCTCGACGCTGGAAAAACCCGAGAGCAAGCGTCGAGTGATAGCGTCGAGACGCTAGCTCGACGCTGCCCTGGCGTCGAGACCCTGCTTGGCGTCGAGACGCTCCGGAGGAGGCGCGCGCAGAAATTTCATCGGGGCAGCGTCGCGACGCTGGCCTTGCGTCGCGACGCCATCGCGAGCGCGCGCGCGGATTACTTAGGGCACAGCGTCGAGACGCTGGCCTAGCGTCTCGACGCTACGACGATTACAGCAGCTAAAAGACGATTTTCTGCACATTTTTTGGAGAGCTCCATCTTCTTCATCTCTCTACGGTTTTAGGCGATTTTAGTCTTCTTCTTTCCCATTTTCTCTCTATATTCCGTGGAGCTCCGCCATTTTTGGCATGCTTGTGAGCTCCACTCTCCATTGTAATAGGTAGATGAACTCTTCCATGGTCGTTGGTGGAGCGGGATTGACGAACCGCGCCATGAGCGGCTAAGGTAAGGGTGACGGTTTGGGATTTGTTTAGGGGAATTTTTTTAGACGTTTTTGACTTTGATAGTCTGATTTTTATGCATATTGGTTCTGTTTATTAGCATCTATTTACCTTGCTTAATCCAACGCGCATGCTAAAATACGTTGATTGACACTCGGGTAGTTTCGCATGTTGTGTATGTTAAAGAGTAGCGATGCCGTGCCTCTCACTGCTCGACTAAGTAACACAGGTAGATAGAACTAAATCGAAGTATCGGGTCGGGTTGGATAATTGTTGATTGCATACGGCGTTTGCGGGCAATCTACTAGCCATTAGAATTCACGCTCGAATGTTCGTCGCGGTTAGCTAGTGACTGTCTAAATTCATCTTAGGACTGATCATCTTAATGTGAGCTTAGATAACGTATAATTAGAACTGTGTGGTCTAATTAAAATCCATGGAGTCGGCTACTTTGGGGCTTCTCTAGTAGTCGTCCGCGTGCTCAATAAACTGTATTCCATGTTATTAGCATTAAATGATAAGTTGAAATTGTCTAACAATTGATCCCGAGACTCCCCAAACCGTGCACACGTTCTCTACATATTATTCTTCTTCCGTTAGCTTTCATCATTATTTCTCTTGCATGACTAAAACCCCCCGTTACCAATTAATCAATTAAATCCCAATTTCACTAATAAATTCAACCTTCCTATTCCTTGGATCGACCTTGTTACCACTGGCTGCAAAGCCTTGGTCATAGGCTTTATAAATCGTATTTTGGCAAGCCTCGACAGCTTGAGATTAAGTGGATATTCAAAAATCCGCCCACCAATTAGCTCCAATAGATATTAAGATTTGTGTTTCTAACTTAACAAACTTCGTTTTCACTAAACTAAATCCCCGGCAGCGGCGCCAAAAACTTGTTGCGTGCTCAATGTGTTAAAATAAGTAAGCAATAAGAGAGAGAGAGCACTCATAACATGCAAGCATACATGATCTTATAGCAAGTAGTAAGTATTTTTTCATTCGTTTTCCCACAGAGATTTATTATGAGCTACTCGTGAAGTGTATTGTTAAGAAAGAATGGGTGGATTTGAGGAAGTAGAATTGGTTTTAAGGTGTCTAATTTCTAAGGAATATGTAAAGGGTAGCAACATAAATAAGTGCAAGTCAAAGATAAACTCAAATGAAAAGAGAAGAGATTAATAAACGAAGAGGAAATTAGCTAAACAGAATTTAAAACTTAGCAGAATTGCGGAAACAGCAATTCTACCGCAATGTTACTAACAGCGAAAGTGTGTAAAATGGAGAAACAAGGGCTACTAACGACTCCTCTATAGGCATTTTCATACGATTCTCAAGCATTGGATCAACTCACTATGCATCAAACTAACTCAATCTCATGTATCTTCCGATTTCATGCATTAGATTCTTTAGTTTACTCATGTCCAAGTAAGGTCTTAAGCATCTCGTTAAAGCAGAAAGTTATGGTTTGTACTAGGAAAACGCCTATTCCTAGGTCGTTTTCTGGTTACCTTGAAAGGCTAGTATGAGTGTATGACTCTGAACTCTTACTCCTTCCAGAGGTTAGGAGTTCTTTGGACAAAATGGATGGCCAATTGATAGCTCCATTTTGGAGCTATAATTATGTCCCTAATTCACGTTTATTATTGGCTTAATCTTGCTTTTATGTAATTATTGTAGGTGTTCTCGGTGCTTCGCTCTCGAGAGCGTTTCGGCGCTTTTCGGAGCTTAATATCACGATTTAAAGGCATAAGAACACTTCCCGGGAAGATCCATGCAAAGGGATGAAGTTTGGGTGCTTTGGGGAAATTGAAGGCGAAATTCCATGCAAAAACCCGAGAGCTAGCGTCGAGCGACAGCGTCGCGACGCTAGCTCGACGCTGCCCAGCGTCGAGACGCTGCCCCTAGCGTCTCGACGCTCCGAAGTCTGAAGCGCTGAATTGAAGAAAAACCCGAGAGCAAGCGTCGAGCGATAGCGTCTCGACGCTCGCTCGACGCCGACAGCGTCTCGACGCTGTGCGAGCGCGCGCGCGGATTATTTAGGGCGCAGCGTCGAGACGCTACCCCTAGCGTCTCGACGCTACGACGGATTACTTAAATTTCTGTCCGATTTTTAGTCGCCATTATCATCTTCCACCTCGAGCTCCGCGCCTGATTTGACGTCCAGCAGCCATTTTCCACCATGGGAGGGGCTATGAAGCTCGATTTGAAGCCGTCCCACACCACACAAGTCATGAGTGAGTAGATTTACCGTTTTTGGCTCGGGATTGTAGGGATAAATGTAGTAAGGACTCTTGGTGAGGTTGTAGGATTAAAATTCTGAATTGGTTGGATTTTTATTGAATTGAATTCTATTTCTTTGCTTAATCTATGAGCATGTTTGAATGATTTAGGACTAGGCACCCTTGATTTTGAGCATGTTCATTAGTTAAAGGATTTGATGCCGTGCCTCTCGTTTCCGCCAAGTAACAAGGAATTATGGCTCCTTGAGCGTATTGGCGTCCTTACGCTCTTGATGTTCATTCTTCCCGAATTAGAATTCCAAATCGACATACTAATTTCGCGTCCAAATTAGATAGTCGTCACGGTTAGCTTGTTGCTACCGTTCGGTCTTGGGAGAGCGTTGGCCGCCAATGTTCGAACGGTATGCTTGATTAGCATAATTAATTATGTTTAATTAAATCCATGGAGCATGTCCGGGTTATTTATTAATTTTGGACGAGCCGTGCATTCGTTAAAATTACTTAACCATTACACGCGTCAATCTATGATCCAAGAGGTTTGCTAGATTTATTCCCGATCGTCCCGAGTCGGAAACTCCGTTAGCTAAATTTTCTATTTGCTTTGTTCCAATTTAGTCACGTAAAACCAACAATTCCCCCTTATTTGGTCTATAGTAATTGTTTGCAAATTTAATTAAGATTAAGTCAAAGTACCTTAATTCCCTGTGGATCGACCCCGTTACTACTATTCTACAAATAGTTTAGTGATTTCGGGCATTTATAAATTTATTTTGGCGGGTCTCGACAACCCGATGATTGGCGATAGTTCAATAATATCGTTACCAAAATTGGCGCCGTTGCCGGGGAGTTAAGTGTAATTCGGCCTGATTTAAATTTGATTTGTAAACTTTTAATTTATACTTTAAAAATTCTGTTTATTCTTTTATTATTTGCAATTTTGATCTGTTTGTTTAAGTGTGCTAGAAGTGCCAAATTTTTATTGAGAAAATGGAGATTGATGATGAGATTGGAGTCCCAAAAACGCTCAGACAATGGACATCATTTGCTATGGGCCACCAACCTTCTTGTATTTCCTACCCGGAAATTTCAGGTGAGTTTGTGCTTAAATCTGGTGTGATTAACCTTTTACCCTCTTTTTGTGGTGAAGCAGATGAAGATCCTTACAAACATCTCAAGGAGTTTCAAATGGTAAGCTCCGCGATGAAGCCTGGCGACATAACAAAAGATCAGCTCTACCTGAGAGCTTTTCCATTCACCCTGAAAGGTGAAGCTCGAGACTGGCTGCATTACTTGCCATCGGGGACCATCTTTACTTGGGAGAAGTTGCAGAGTCTATTCTTGGAAAGGTATTTCCCAGCTTCAAAAGCCAGAGCAGTGAAAAGAGATATACGACAATTTGAGCAAGGAAAGGACGAGGCATTTCACGAGTGCTGGGAGAGGTTCATTAAACTCTGTGAAAAATGTCCGAACCACTTGATAGCGGAAGTCGCGCTTATCGAATGCTTCTATGATGGGTTGCTCCCGCATGACCGCCAGATGCTTGATGCGGCAAGTGGAGGAGTCCTTTGGGAGAAAACGCCTGCGGAAGCCCGTCAGTTGATCTCCAACATAGCTGAGAACCGTCGCCAGTACGGAGGAAGAAACGAGCATTCTAAGATGTCTTCCGACATAGAAGTGCTCAAAGAACAAGTTTCTCAGGTATTTGGTTTAGTTCATACGATGAAAGAAAAATCATCTCAGGATGTTTCTTCTATTTCAGGTAAAGTCATTGAAAGCATGTTCAAATCGCTCATGGAAGCTAGCGATGAGACAAGGTCGCAGATTAAGTCTCTAAGAGATGAATTCTCAGAGGTGAAGGAAAGAATGAGTAGAATTGAATCCAAAGCAGAAGGGGTTAGTGCGATAAACCTCAGAAGTGGTAAAGAAGTGCCATCTCAAACCACTCCCGTGAGTCCTCCAAAAGATTCAGAGATATCTCCAGATAAGTGTTCTCAAACGCCCTCTGAAACTGTTGTAACACCTCCTATTATTTCTATGAAGTCTTACACTCCCGTTGCTCCTTTTCCTAGTAGGCTAGCAAGGCCTTCTAAGGAGGCCAACAACGCGGATGTACTTGAGACGTTGAGGAAGGTTGGGATCAATATACCGCTGCTCGATGCAATTCAGCAAATCCCAAGGTACGCTAAATTCCTTAAGGAGATGTGCACTATGAAGAGGAAGACTAAAAGTGCTGAGAGAGTCGTGGTAAGCAAGAATGTTTCTGCCCTGCTAACCCAAGGTATTCCAAGCAAATGCCAGGATCCAGGTATGTTCCTCTTGCCATGTACTATAGGGGATAGAGAAATCGAGCACGCTATGCTAGACTTAGGAGCTTCAATCAATGTTATGCCATACTCAGTCTACAAGAGCCTCGGTTTAGAAGGTATGCAGGAAACTAGTATAGTTATCCAGTTAGCTAATAGGTCTTCTATTCATCCTCTAGGGTTGATTGAGGACGTGTTAGTTAAGGTTAAGGATTTAATCTTCCCTGCTGATTTTTATGTGATAAATTTGGAAGAAAACACATCCACCACTTCTGTTTTACTTGGTAGACCATTCATGAAAACCGCTAAAACGAAAATTAATGTGCATGATGGAACTTTGTCTGTTGAGTATGAAGGGGATGTGTTCGAATTTAATGTATTTGATGCCATGAAACAACGTGCTGATGTGCATTCTGTCTGTAAAATTGATCTGATAGATACTTTAGAACAAGAAGAATGCATGACTGTTGTTGATGGGGATGACCCACTCGTTTTTACTGAAATTGTTGGCGAAGTTGAAAGTAGTGTTCCCATATTGACTGAATTGTCTGAACAGCCTACTTTTGCTTTAGAGACATGTGAAAAGCCAACTAAAATATTACCATCTCTTTTGCAGGCTCCCAAGTTGGAATTGAAGGAGTTGCCGGGCCATCTCAAGTATGTATACTTGGGTGAGGTGGAGACACTCCCGGTAATTATCTCCAAGGAGCTTACATCGGAACAAGAAGGCGAGTTGGTCGAGGTTCTGAAAAAGAACAAAAGAGCCATGGGATGGACATTGGCAGACTTGCACGGGTTGAGTCCAGTGTTGTGCATGCACAAGATTCGGCTGGATGAGGGAGCAAAGCCATCCCGAGAGCCTCAGCGGAGACTGAACCCTGCAATGAAAGAGGTAGTGTTGTCTGAGATACACAAACTCCTGGATGCAGGTATTATCTTTCCCATTTCTGATAGCCAATGGGTTAGCCCTATTCATGTTGTACCTAAAAAGACGGGCATAACTGTTATTAGAAATGATAAGGGGGAGTTAGTACCTAAGAGAGTACAAAATGGATGGAGAATGTGTATTGATTTTAGAAAACTGAATGACGTGACTAAGAAGGACCACTTTCCTATTCCCTTCATAGATCAAATGGTGGAGCGTTTAGCTGGGAAACCATTCTTCTGTTTTCTTGATGGTTTTTCTGGGTTTTATCAAATTCCCATAGCCCAGGAAGACCAAGAAAAGACTACTTTTACTTGTCCATTCGGAACTTACGCATATAGGAGAATGCCCTTTGGGCTTTGTAATGCTCCAGGGACTTTTCAGCGATGCATGATGAGCATATTTTCTGAATTTGTAGAAAAATGCATCGAAGTCTTTATGGATGATTTTACTGTATATGGAAGTTCATTTAAAGATTGCCTGTTTAACTTGTCTAGAGTCATGGAAAGATGCATCGAAACTAATCTTGTTTTAAATTTTGAAAAGTGTCATTTCATGGCCAGTCAGGGCATTGTATTGGGTCACGTTGTGTCTGCTAAGGGGATAGAGGTTGATAAAGCTAAGATTGATGTCATATCTGATTTACCTTACCCCACAAATCTTCGGGAAGTACGTTCTTTTCTTGGTCACGCAGGTTTTTACCGCAGGTTCATTAAAGACTTCTCGAAGATAGTGACTCCGATGACAAGCTTGCTGAAAAAGGATGTTCCATTCTGTTTTGACAAAGAGTGCAAGCTTGCCTTTGATGTTCTCAAAAAGTGCTTGACCAACGCACCCATCATTCATCCACCGCAGTGGGGGACTCCTTTCGAGATCATGTGCGACGCAAGCAATTATGCCGTAGGCGCTGTGTTGGGCCAGAGGATTGACAAGAAGAGCCATGTGATTTATTATGCCTCTAGGACGCTCAATTCCGCGCAGATCGGTTACACAACAACGGAGAAGGAGCTGCTTTCCATAGTTTTCGCTCTTGATAAATTTCGGCCATATATTCTTGGATCTAAAGTAATTGTTTTTTCTGATCATGCAGCAGTTCGATACTTGATGAACAAGAAAGACTCGAAGCCTAGACTGCTCAGATGGGTATTATTACTCCAGGAGTTCGACGTCTCTGTTCAGGACAGAAAAGGACCAGAAAATACCGTTGCTGACCACTTGAGCCGTATTGTGCGTAATGAGGACGATCTGCCTCTGAATGATGAGTTCCCCGATGAAGTTCTCTTCCAGGTAAGTGTGGAGACACCATGGTACGCCGACATTGTCAACTACTTGGTCACAGGTACGTTCCCATTCGATTTTTCATATAATCAAAGAGCTAAGCTGAAAAGCGAAGCCAAAACATATGTTTGGGAAGAGCCCATTTTATGGAAGTTTTGTGCTGACCAAGTAATTAGGAAGTGCGTCCCTAAGTCTGAACATAGGTCCATCCTTACCTTTTGCCATGAATTTGCATGTGGGGGACACTTCGGGCAAAATAGAACTGCGAGAAAAATTTTAGATTGTGGGTTTTTCTGGCCATCACTGTTTAAGGACTGTTATGAGTTTTGTAAATCTTGTGATCAGTGTCAGAGAAAAGGGACCATCACTAGTAGGAATGAAATGCTCCAAAACCCCATTTTAACTTGTGAAATTTTTGAGGTTTGGGGTATGGACTTTATGGGACCCTTCCCCTCTTCATTTGGTTTTGTCTATATCTTATTGGCTGTGGACTACGTGTCTAAATGGGTGGAAGCCAAAGCCACCAAAGTTGATACCGCTAATGTTGTTTCCAGTTTTGTCAAATCTAACATCTTTAGCAAGTATGGAGTTCCACGAGCCATCATAAGTGACCAGGGGAGCCACTTCTGCAACAAAACGATCCAGGCCTTGATGAGGAAATGTGGGGTCAATCATAAAATATCTACCCCGTATCATCCTCAGACCAATGGTCAAGCGGAGGTTTCCAATCGAGAGGTGAAGAGCATCCTCGAGAAAACAGTAAGTCCAGGAAGGAAGGATTGGAGCCTCAGGCTTGACGACGCTTTGTGGGCTTATCGTACGGCTTACAAAACCCCCATAGGGATGTCTCCCTACCGGATGGTTTATGGTAAAGCCTGTCATCTCCCCGTGGAGATCGAACACAAAGCTTACTGGGCCGTGAAGAAGTGCAACATGGACTTTGACTTGGCGGGCGAGGAAAGACTCCTCAAATTGCAAGAACTGGAGGAGCTTCGCCTGGATGCATATGAGAACTCGAAGACCTACAAGGAAAAGACCAAAATGTTCCACGACAGGCGAGTCGTCAGGAAACACTTCGAAGTTGGTCAGAAGGTCCTCTTGTTCAACTCCCGCTTGAAGTTCATGCCAGGTAAACTTCGTTCGAGGTGGCTTGGTCCCTTCATTATCACTGACGTTCATCACTATGGTGCAGTCAAGATTCAGAGCCTGGATACAGAAAAAGAATACACGGTGAATGGCCAGCGATTAAAGATCTTTCATGAGGGAATGTCAGAGGACTTCGACGACCATGCTTACTTGAAAGAGCCTGATTATGAGAAAGGATAAAATGAGTTTTGGTAAAGTCGAGCAATCGACTCTAAAAATTTGCGCTACTCGGAGGCACCCGAGCTTGAACTGTACATTCTTTTTGTTTACTTACCGTCTTTTAGGATTAGTTTAGATTTCTACTCTGATGTTGTGAATTTTCAGGTGAAACAATGGCTCATCCTTGCGGTTTATTGGCTAAGGTTAAAGCGCGCTCTACAACCCTCTAAGTCACAACTCAGGGAAGGTTTTCTTTCCTTTTGTTTTGACTATGCATATTTGGTCCAATGAGGACATTGTCAATTTCTAAGTTGGGGGTGGTGGGTTGTGCCTTATAGTGATTGTCGAGTTTAGTTGTGGAATCCTGATTTACTTGTTGAGTTATGGTGAAAGCATGCTAGTCTGACTATGAAATTCTGTGATGTACTGCTGAGGTATTTGTATTTGTATTTGTCATGAAATTCAGCATAATTGCATATGTTAAGGCCATTTTGAAAAAAAATTTCAAACGTATTTCCCTGTTTAAGCTTCGCATGTTAGCACTCTATCTTGGATCTGTGGGTTTAGTGTAGCTCTGTTTGTTTTGAAATTCGTTGTCACCTCGAAAGGCAACCTTAGGATGGGCTAAGATTCGTTTTTGTTGTAATCCGTGCACTTAAAGTTTTAATATGATCTTTAGACTAAAAAAAAAAAAAAAAAAAAAAAAATGAATGCAAGTTTATAAAAAGAAAATAATCTCATGAGGCGTTCCTCCTTCTCGAGTTGCCTTAGTAGCCAGGGGCGGTCGTGTAACCCACGGTCGCCACTGCATGAAAAGGATGCACAAAGAAGTGAACGCTAGTCCTTAAAAATGTGAATTTTGCCCGTAGTCGGATGCACTGTGCAATGAAATTGCAGGCAAGCTGAAACGAAAGTAAGATTGACATGTTAGGCGCTCATGAAGATCAATGAAAATGAGAAAAAGGTGCCTTGCGTTATATTACTTGCATAAGCGATGAACTGCCCTTAGACTGTTCTGTTAAGCCATAAGTAGGGGGAAAGCGAAATTTTAGGATAGATAGAGCTGTTCTAAGCCTGTTGAAATCTAAGATCGAGGAGCTAAGTCCGAAGCGTAAATAGGGAAGCATCTTTAAATTTTCCAAATTGTTCTTAACCAATGCATGCATGCAGCTGTTCTTTCAAATGCAATTGCCCTGTCTTTTCCAGTATTGAGAATCGAGTCCCTAGCATGCATTCTCGTTCTATTTAATTAATCAGAATTCCACCTTGCTCGAGGACTAGCAAGATTTAAGTTGGGGGTGTTTTGATAGCTCCATTTTGGAGCTATAATTATGTCCCTAATTCACGTTTATTATTGGCTTAATCTTGCTTTTATGTAATTATTGTAGGTGTTCTCGGTGCTTCGCTCTCGAGAGCGTTTCGGCGCTTTTCGGAGCTTAATATCGCGATTTAAAGGCATAAGAACACTTCCCGGGAAGATCCATGCAAAGGGATGAAGTTTGGGTGCTTTGGGGAAATTGAAGGCGAAATTCCATGCAAAAACCCGAGAGCTAGCGTCGAGCGACAGCGTCGCGACGCTAGCTCGACGCTGCCCAGCGTCGAGACGCTGCCCCTAGCGTCTCGACGCTCCGAAGTCTGAAGCGCTGAATTGAAGAAAAACCCGAGAGCAAGCGTCGAGCGATAGCGTCTCGACGCTCGCTCGACTCCGACAGCGTCTCGACGCTGTGCGAGCGTCTCGACGCCACCCCGAGCGCGCGCGCGGATTATTTAGGGCGCAGCGTCGAGACGCTACCCCTAGCGTCTCGACGCTACGACGGATTACTTAAATTTCTGTCCGATTTTTAGCCGCCATTATCATCTTCCACCTCGAGCTCCGCGCCTGATTTGACGTCCAGCAGCCATTTTCCACCATGGGAGGGGCTATGAAGCTCGATTTGAAGCCGTCCCACACCACACAAGTCATGAGTGAGTAGATTTACCGTTTTTTGCTCGGGATTGTAGGGATAAATGTAGTAAGGACTCTTGGTGAGGTTGTAGGATTAAAATTCTGAATTGGTTGGATTTTTATTGAATTGAATTCTATTTCTTTGCTTAATCTATGAGCATGTTTGAATGATTTAGGACTAGGCACCCTTGATTTTGAGCATGTTCATTAGTTAAAGGATTTGATGTCGTGCCTCTCGTTTCCGCCAAGTAACAAGGAATTATGGCTCCTTGAGCGTATTGGCGTCCTTACGCTCTTGATGTTCATTCTTCCCGAATTAGAATTCCAAATCGACATACTAATTTCGCGTCCAAATTAGATAGTCGTCACGGTTAGCTTGTTGCTATCGTTCGGTCTTGGGAGAGCGTTGGCCGCCAATGTCCGAACGGTATGCTTGATTAGCATAATTAATTATGTTTAATTAAATCCATGGAGCATGTCCGGGTTATTTATTAATTTTGGACGAGCCGTGCATTCGTTAAAATTACTTAACCATTACACGCGTCAATCTATGATCCAAGAGGTTTGCTAGATTTATTCCCGATCGTCCCGAGTCGGAAACTCCGTTAGCTAAATTTTCTATTTGCTTTGTTCCAATTTAGTCACGTAAAACCAACAATTCCCCCTTATTTGGTCTATAGTAATTGTTTGCAAATTTAATTAAGATTAAGTCAAAGTACCTTAATTCCCTGTGGATCGACCCCGTTACTACTATTCTACAAATAGTTTAGTGATTTCGGGCATTTATAAATTTATTTTGGCGGGTCTCGACAACCCGATGATTGGCGATAGTTCAATAATATCGTTACCACCAATCGAAATTGCCCGTGGGATGAAGCTTACATACAATCAATGCTTCGAGAGCTATCCTACATGCTTGGTTCACGTTTTTTAGCCTATAGTATTGTCATTAGCTTGCCCCTATGTGTCTTAGCTACTCATGGATATAGACAGAACAGAAATATGAGATGAAGTAGACATGCTTAGAAGGAATTTAAAGACAAACAACAAGGGAAAAACAGTAAGGCAACAAAGACAAGAAACTGTGAAATAATGAATTTTGCTTTGATTACTTGATTGTTTGAATGAACAAAGGGAAGCTTAAAATAAATAACATAAAGACAGAAAGCAACGAAATGAAATGAACTAGCCACTAGAAAAGAAACAACAACTAAACAGAGCTGGAAATTTAGAAATAAAAGACAGAAAGAAGGTAATTGAGCTTAAACGCCTCGTCGCAACCCCCTCGGCTGAAGAGAGAGAAAGGATAGCCTTGCTTGGATGAATCCAATCGGGAGAGAAGATGAATCTTCTCTCCTTCCTATCAGATTGTCGATTCCAACAGCTGAACCTCTCACACCAACAGACGGAGAAGAAAAGCAGGAGAAAAGATGGAGCTGCGAAGAGACTTCTACGCTTTCGGATGATGATCAAACCCTCTACTTTGACCCCCTTTTATAGTATTCTGCAGGTGCGTTTGGGCCAAGGAGAACCATCCATCCTCAACGTCGTACTTCAAAATGGATGGAGGAGAAAGAACGAATCCCTGAAATAACGGAATATAACAGAAAAAGATCAGCCAACTTACGAATTTCACTTAAAACATTGTTGTTTTAGCAATGTTTCCGCAATGCTACCGCAATGCGCATTTTTCCTTCTTTTAACTTCGGTTTTCATTCCTTTTCTTTCCTCTTGCACACAAGTCCTAATTTAGCTACCTTCTTCTAATTCTCATATATAAGCATAGGTTTAAGCTAAATCCTATCAAAAACACCTAAGAGTGTACATCTTTCTAAGATAATTAAGTCCTAAAAAGGTCACTTTTGGAGACGTAACAGCCACCATCGCCATTTCCTAGACGGCTGAGGAAGAAACAAGAACAAGAAGCCCATTTCCATAAATTTTTGGAAATCTTGAAGCAAGTTCATGTTAACATTCCTTTTGTGGAAGTTTTGCAGTCCATGCCAACATATGTAAAGTTTTTAAAGGACATCATAACTAATAAGAAAGTCATTGGGGAGTTTGAAACTGTCAATCTCACTGAAAAGTGCAGTGTCATACTCCAGAACAAGCTGCCAAAGAAAGAGAAGGATCCTGGTTCCTTCACTTTGCTAGTGGAATTAGGAGGCAGAAATGTGGGCAGAGCTTTATGTGATCTGGGAGCCAGTATAAACCTCATGCCCTTGTCATTATTCCAATAGCTTGGAATAGGAGAGGCACGTCAAACAACAGTCACCTTGCAACTTGCAGACAGATCCATCTCATACCCTGAAGGTAAAATTGAGGATATTCTAATCAAGGTTGACACATTTATTTTTCTTGCAGATTTTATTATTCTGGACTACGAGGCAGACAAAGAGGTGTCAATCATCTTAGGCAGACCCTTCTTAGCCACAGGTATGGCCCTGATTGATGTTCAAAAAGGTGAACTTACCATACGAGTCCGTGATGAAAAGGCGAAGTTTAGTGTTTTTAAGGCTTTAAGGTACCCTTCTGACCTTGAACACTATGCTACTGTAGATATATTAGACTCATTAATTGAAGACGAACTTGAGCATGAATTATTAGTCAAGCATGCTACTGATTATGCGCAAATTGATTTGAATGATTTAAATATTGCTGAAATCATGGGTGTATCTGTGAACAACCTTCAGCATGTATGCATGACCAATGAACTATTTGAAAGATCCACAACTCCTATGATGCCATCAATTGAACAACCACCTTTGTTAGAATTAAAACCACTGCCACAACACCTGAAATATGCATATCTAGGATAGAAAGACACATTATTGCCTGTCATTATTTCGTCCAAATTGAATGACCAACATGAAAATGCGTTAATTTTGCTGCTTAAGCAACATAGAAAAGCAATAGGGTGGACGATTGCTGACATTAGGGGCATAAGTCCTTCTTATTGCATACATAAGACACTGTTAGAGGAAGGACACACACCTAGAATAGAACATCAACGTAGGTTGAACCCCTCCATGAAGGAGGTAGTTAAAAAAAAATTATTAAGTGGTTAGATGCAGGTGTGATCTTCCCAATATCTAATAGTCAGTGGGTCAGTCCTATCCAATGTGTACCAAAAAAGGGTGGTATGACAGTCGTAGTTAATGAAAATAATGAATTAATACCCACTCGAACCGTTACGGGATGGAGAGTGTGTATGGACTACCGAAAACTCAATAAAGAAACAAAAAAAGACCATTTCCCCTTACCTTTTATCCACCAAATGCTAGATAGATTAGCTGGCCAAGCCTTCTATTGCTTTTTAGATGGCTACTCAGGGTACAATCAAATCACCATAGACCCTAAGGACCAAGAGAAGACAACATTTACATGTCCATTTGGTACGTTTGCTTTTCGCAGAATGCCATTCGACCTATGCAATGCACCAGCAACGTTCCAACGATGTATGTTGGCAATCTTCTTTGATCTAGATGAGTCCATAGTAGAAATATTCATGGACGATTTTCCAATGTTTGGTGACTCCTTTAACCATTGTTTAGCCAATCTAGGACAAGTTCTCACTAGGTGTGAGGAGATCAATCTAGTTTTCAATTGGGAAAAATGCCACTTCATGGTGGAAGAAGGCATAGTACTAGGACATAGAGTGTCCAAAGCAGGAATAGAGGTCGATAGGGCCAAAATAGAAGTCATAGAGAAGTTAGTTGAACCTAAGAATATAAAAGTCATAAGAAGTTTCTTAGGACACGCGGGGTTCTATAGAAGATTCATAAAAAACTTTTCAAAAATCTCCAAACCCCTCTGTGAGCTGCTAGAGCTAAATAAAACTTTTATCTTTTCATTGGAATGTTTGTTAGCTTGGACTAAGCTTAAAACTGCCCTAGTAGAAGCTCCAATCATAATCGGTCCAAATTGGGATATGCCTTTTGAATTGATGTGTGATGCAAGTGATTATGCAATTGGAGTCATGCTTGGCCAGAAGAGAGATAAATTAACACACCCTATTTATTATGCAAGTAAAACATTAAATGAAGCTCAATGTAACTACACTACTACTAGAAAGGAAATGTTGTTCGTAGTGTTTGCATGTGAGAAATTCAGAGCCTATATTGTAGGAAACAAAACAATTGTATACACTGATCATTCTGCAATAAAGTACTTAATGAGAAAGGTTGATGCCAAGCCTCGGCTAATTAGATGCGTGCTACTCTTGCAGGAGTTTGATTTGGAAATACGAGACAAAAAGGGATGTGAAAACGTGGTTGTTGACCACTTATCAAGATTGCAGAGTCATTGCGAATCTATTGCGAAGCCCGCAATGATGGATTCTTTTATTGATGAACATGTTTTTGTTTTAGTACATTGTAATGATAATGTTGAACCATGGTTTGCTGACATTGCGAATTTTCTTGCCTCACAGGTGTTACCTGAATTCAATAAAGGGCAAGACAAGAAGAAGTTCTTGAACGAGGCTAGAAAGTACATTCGGGATGATCCAACCCTCTACAAGTGTTGTGCGGACGGATTGCTAAGGAAATGTTTGTCAGCTGCTGAAGCATGATCCATCCTGCAACATTGCCATACTGCCCCGTATGGAGGGCACTTTGGTGGTCAAAGGACTGCTGCGAAGGTATTTCAGAGTGGCTATTTTTGGCCAACAATCTTCAAGGACGCACATGACTACGCACACAATTGCAATGAATGCCAACGTACAGGTAACCTCAGTAGGAAGGATGAGATGCCTCTGACATACATCTTAGAGTTAGAACTCTTTGACGTATGGGGTATTGACTTCATGGTTCCATTCCCACCATCTGCCGGTAATCTATATATTTTAGTAGCTGTAGACTATGTCTCAAAATGGGTTGAGGCAATTGCATGTCCTTTGAATGATGCTAAAACTGTTATTAAATTTCTTAATAGACATATTTTCACACGCTTTGGCACTCCTCGTGCCATCATAAGTGATGAGGGAACACATTTCATAAACAAATTTATGAAGAAGGTATTAGCTAAGTATAATGTTAAGCATAGGGTGGTGTTACGTCTCCAAAAGTGATCTTTTTAGGACTTATTTATCTTAGAAAGAGGTGCACTCTTAGGTGTTTTTGAGAGGATTTAGCTTAAACCTATGCTTATATATGAGAATTAGAAGAAGGTAGCTAAATTAGGACTTGTGTGCAAAAGGAAAGAAAAGGATTGAAAACCGAAGTAAAAGAGTGAAAAATATGCATTGCGGCAGCATTGCGGAAACATTTCTAAAACAGCAATGTTTTAAGTGAAATCCGTAAGTTGGCTGATCTTTTTCTGTTATATTCCGTTATTTCAGGGATTCTTTCTTTCTCCTCCATCCATTTTGAAGTACGACGTTGAGGATGGATGGTTCTCCTTGGCCCAAACGCACCTGCAGATTACTATAAAAGGGGGTCAAAGTAGAGGGTTTGATCATCATCCGAAAGCGTAGAAGTCTTCTCGCAGCTCCATCTTTTCTCCTGTTTTTCTTTGCCGTCTGTTGGTTTGCGAGGTTTAGCTGTTGGAGTTGACAATCTGATAGGAAGGAGAGAAGATTCATCTTCTCTCCCGATTGGATTCATCCAAGCAAGGCTGATCTTTCTCATCCTTCAGCTGAGGCAGTTGCGACGAGGCGTTCAAGCTCAATTACCTGCTTTCTGTCTTTTATTTCTAATTTCCAGCTCTGTTTAGTTGTTGTTTCTTTTCTAGTGGCTAGTTCATTTCATTTCGTTGCTTTCTGTCTTTATGTTATTTACTTTAAGCTTCCCTTTGTTCATTCAAACAATCAAGTAATCAAAGCACAATTCTTCATTTCACAGTTTCCTCTCTTTGCTGCTACTGTTTTTTCTTGGTTGTTTGTCTTTAAATTTCTTCTAAGCATGTCTACTTCATCTCTTACTTCTGTCCTGTCTATATCCATGAGTAGCTAAGTCACATAGGGGCATGCTAATGACAATACTATAGGCTAAAAAACGTGAACCAAGCATGTAGGATAGCTCTCGAAGCATTGATTGTATGTAAGCTTCATCCCACGGGCAATTTCGATTGGCCATCCATTTTGTCCAAAGAACTCCTAACCTCTGGAAGGAGTAAGAGTTCAGAGTCATACACTCATGCTAGCCTTTCAAGGTAGCCAGAAAACGACCTAGGAATAGGCGTTTTCCTAGTACAAACCATAACTTTTTTCTTTATCAAGATGCTTAAGACCTTACTTGGACATGAGTAAACTAAAGAATCTAATGCATGAAATCGGAAGATACATGAGATTGAGTGAGTTTGATGCATAGTGAGTTGATCGAATGCTTGAGAATCGTGAGAAAATGCCTATAGAGGAGTCGTTAGTAGCCCTTGTTTCTCCATTTTACAAACTTTCGCTGTTAGTAAAATTGCGGTAGAATTGCTGTTTCCGCAATTCTGCTAAGTTTAGAATTCTGTTTAGCTAATTTCCTCTTCGTTTATTAATCTCTTCTCTTTTCATTTGAGTTTATCTTTGACTTGCACTTGTTTATGTTGCTACCCTTTACATATTCCTTAGAAATTAGACAACTTAAAACCAATTCTACCTCCTCAAATCCACCCATTCTTTCTTAACAATACACTTCACGAGTAGCTCATAATAAATCTCTGTGGGAAAACGAATGAAAAAATACTTACTACTTGCTATAAGATCATGTATGCTTGCATGTTCTGAGTGCTCTCTCTCTCTTATTGCTTATTTATTTTAACACATTGAGCACGCAACAAGTTTTTGGCGCCGCTGCCGGGGATTTATTTTAGTGAAAACGAAGTTTGTTAAGTTTGAAACACCAAGTTTATTGTCTATTGTAGCTGATCTATTTTCATTTCTTTTGCAGGTACCATTGGGGTAGTTTATGAATGAGCCTTCAAGTAGTGATCTAGAGTTCAACCCTGAGCCTGAGATTATTTAAGGCTAGAAATAGAGCCAAGAAACGTCTCTTTAAACAACCCCCTTTACCTCAAATAATTGCTGAAACCGCAGAGTCTCCGCAATCCTCTCAAGAAGAAATGGATAGATTAGTTCCCAATCCGGTGCCTGTCACTCGCAATCCCATCGAAATAGCGAATGATAAGGATAGCGCCATACTCTCTTACCTAGTACCTATGCCTGGGGAGCTGAACCCCAGCATAATCCGCCCTGAAATCACGGCCAACTCATTCGAGTTAAAGCCAGTGATGTTCCAAATGTTGTCCACTGTGGGACAATTCTTTGGAGTGGAAAATGAGGATCCCCACAACCATCTTAGAAACTTCCTAGGAGTCAGTGATACATTCATCATCCCTGGAGTTTCCCAAGAAGCCTTGAGGCTCTACCTCTTCCCTTACTCTTTGAGGGACAAAGCAAAGACGTGGTTAAACTCATTACCCTCTGGATCAGTCCTCAATTGGACAGACTTAGCAGAAAAATTCCTAGTCAAATACTTCCCACCTGATAGGAATTCTACCTTTCGTGATGATATAATCAAGTTCAAACAAGCTGAGAATGAGTCTCTTCACGAAGCTTGGACAAGGTTCAAGGACCTTCTTCTTAAATGTCCACACCATGGCATCCCATGGTGTATCCAAATAGAGGTCTTTTTCAAAGGATGCAACCCCAGCACTAGACAAGTGCTAAATTCATCTGCTGGTGGTTCCATGTTGTCCAAGAGTTATAACGAAGCCTATGAGATCTTGGAGAAGATCTCAGCATCTCACTGTAGGTGGTCAGATGACCCAGTTGAGCCAACTAGAGCTCAAGACAAGGACGCACTCAATGCCATGAGTAGCCAAATAAGCGCCCTGACCAACCTAGTCAAGCAAATGGCTCAAGCCAATCTCCAAACAAGTGTCAACACCGCCACAGCCATGTCAATGGGCACCCAACCAAGTCAAGGTGAGACACTTATCTGTGGATTCTGTGGGGAAGGGCACCTGTATGAATATTGCCCTGGGAATCCAGCCTCAGTCTGCTATGTTGGAAGCCAGCAGCAGCCTAGGAACAACCCCTATTCCAACACTTACAACCCTGGTTGGAGGAACCACCCAAACCTTTCATGGGGTGGTGTTGCGTGCTCAATGTGTTAAAATAAATAAGCAATAAGGTAGAGAGAGCACTCAGAACATGCAAGCATACATGGTCTTATAGCAAGTAGTAAGTATATTTCATTCGTTTTCCCACAGAGATTTATTATAAGCTATTCATGAAGTGTAAAGTTAAGAAAGAAGGGGTGGATTTGATGGGGTAGAATTGGTTTTTAATTATCTATTTCCTACTGAATACGAAGAGGGTAGCAACATAAACAAGTGCAAGTCAAAGCTAAACTCAAATGAGAAGAGACGAGATTAATAAATGAAGACAAAAACAGCTAGACAAAATTGTAACTTAGCAGAATTGCGGAAACAGCAATTTTACCGCAATTGTAGTGACAGCGAAAGTGTGTAAAATGATGAGTTAAGGGCTACTAACGACTATCCTATAGGCTTTTTCTCACGATTCTCAAGCATTGGATCAACTCTCTAAGCATCAAACTATCTCATTCTCATGTATCTTCCGATTTCATGCATCAGATTCTTTAGTTTACTCATGTCCAAGTAAGGTCTTAAGCATCTTGTTAAGGCAGAAAAATATGGTTTGTACTAGGGAAACGCCTATTCCTAGGTCGTTTCCTGGTTACCTTGAAAGGCTAGCATGATAGTATGACTCTGAACTCTTACTCCTTCCAGAGGTTAGGAGTTCTTTGGACAAAATGGATGGCCAATCGAAATTGCCCGTGGGATGAAGCTTACATACAATCAATGCTTCGAGAGCTATCCTACATGCTTGGTTCACGTTTTTTAGCCTATAGTGTTGTCATTAGCATGCCCCTATGTGACTTAGTTACTCATGGATATAAGGTAAACAGAAATAAGAGATGAAACAGACATGCTTAGGAGGAATTTAAAGACAAAACAGTAAGGCAAAGCAGTAGATTGCAAAGGCAAGAAACTGTGAAATGAAGAATTGAGATTTGATTACTTGATTGTTTGACTCAACAAATGAAAGCTTTAAAGTAAATAACAGCAAGACAGAACACAAAAAAATAGTCTAATCTAGCTACTAGAAAAGAAACAGCAACAAGACAAAGCTGGAAAATGGAAATGAAGAGCAGAAAGCAGTAAAACAAGCTTGAATGTCTCGTCGCAACCACCTCGAATGAAGGATGAGAAAGGTCAGCCTTGCTTGGATGAATCCAATCGGGAGATAAGAAGAATCTCCTCTCCTTCCTATCAGATTATCGATTCCAACAGCTGAGCTTCGCAAACCAGCAGACGGCAAAGGAAAACAGGAGAAAAGATGGACTGCGAGAAGACTTCTACGCTTTCGGATGATGTTTGAACCCTCGACTTTGACCCCTATTTATAGTAATCTGCAGGTGCATTTGGGCCAAGGAGAACCATCAATCTTCAACGTCGTACTTCAGAATGGATGGAGGAGAAAGAACGAATCCCTGAAAT
This sequence comes from Herpetospermum pedunculosum, assembly GCA_028017165.1. Classification (NCBI taxonomy): domain Eukaryota; kingdom Viridiplantae; phylum Streptophyta; class Magnoliopsida; order Cucurbitales; family Cucurbitaceae; genus Herpetospermum; species Herpetospermum pedunculosum. Next base: position 18,246,933 of record CM051527.1, on the reverse strand, counting down.
AACGGAAATTAACAGAAAAAGATCAGTCAACTTACGGTTTTCACTTGAAACATTGCGGTGTCCGCAATGTTTTCGCAATGCTGTCTCAATGCAGTTTTTTCATTCTTTTCCTTCGGTTTTCAACCCTTTCCTTTCCTATTGTACATAAGTCCTAATTTAGCTACCTTCTTCTAATTCTCATATTTAAGCATAGGTTTAGGCTAAATGCTATCAAAAACACCTAAGAGTGAACATCTTTCTAAGCTAATTAAGTCCTAAAAAGGTCACTTTTGGAGACGTAACACACCCCCAAACTTAAGGTTTTGCTTGTCCTCGAGCAATCTAAGGACTTTCCTAGGCTGCTGTTTCTTCTTCTTTAACCACTTACTGACTCCCCTATATTCTCATCTATAGCAGTGCTGTCTTGTGACACAATTCTAAGCTTAAAACTACCCTCTCATCTAGCTTCTTCTGATTTCGCATGCCTAAAACTCCTACTGCTTTTATTAACTCCCTACAACTGATCTACCTGCTTTTATCATATCATGCCACTATCCCTAAGGTTTCAAATTCTACCTAGCTTTACCCCAGACTCAGTACATGCTTCTAGTTTATATTTATGAGCTACCTAGGATTCCTTAGAGTCATGCCAGTCTTAGTATTAATGGTAACAGTAGTACTTTTAAAGAACAACCTAAACCCTGGCATCACTACATTGGATATACACTCATCTCCCTAAACAACCCTACAAGCTACAACTTTGTGCTTAGCTAATTGAGGATCAGAGTTCTTTTTAAATAGGACATCTAAGCCACAAAGTTGCAACTCCTAGGTATACATTCTTCCTCCCTACTTTTTCCTTTTTTCCTTTCTCAGGTGGAGCCTTTCCTTTGGTTGCCTTTTGATGCAATGCCACTTGTGGGTTACACACTTGGCACTGATTACTCAGCAACCTAAGAGAGACTCCCCTCCTTATTCTATTTTTCATTTTCATTTTTTTTTTTCAGTTCATTATTTTTGTCAAGGAGAAGAAGAATGCTTATGTTTTAAGGGAGAGAGGAATGTTCCTAGGCCTAGGGTGGCCTCCCCCAAACTTCAACTACTCATTGTCCCCAATGAGTGTCTGAGGTGGCACACCCCCAAACTATCTAGAAGCATCTAGTCTAAGGTAAAACAAAGAGAATCTAAAAGCCCTAGGCATAGACAGAACATTCTAAAAGAAAATATCACAGCAGCAGGAATTTGAAAAACAGACAGGCAAGGACTTACAGCTATGCATGCTGAGCTATTTAGAGGTTAATTTAAACTATCAAAGGGTGTCCTATGACACTCATCCAGCATGCATTTAGATAAGCTATATAAGGTAGTCATGATAGCAGCAAAAGATAGAATTTAAACAGATCACAGCCTAGCTAAGCAGACAGTCCAAAACATGCTTTCAGTAATAAAAATTGCGGGTACCGCAATTATTTCGCAATCAAGTCAGGGCAGATATATCAGTTACTAAGGCCCCTAAGCATGCTTTATCCAGTCGTTCAAGCTCAACAAAAAGAAACCTAAACTATCCTACCTAATCAGCTAGCAGCAGGCTATACTAAGCAATTTAAAAACATAAAACTAAGCAACTAAAACAGATCAAAATTGTACTAAAAACAGCATAATTCACATGGTCTATCAGAAAGCAGATTTTGTTTTTTTTTCTAAGGGAACAGCAATACTCCCTTCAGTGCAATTCAAACCAGCACTCAAATGTCTTCATCCTCATCAGGTTGTCGTGGTCGTGGAGGCACCCATGGCTGCAGGAGATTCGTGGGGAAGTCAGGGAAGGTGCACCCAAGTTGGTCTGCAACCTCCTTGTCCCGTGCCTGCGCGTAAGTGGCCCATTGAGCCATCCTCTTCTGCATATCCATCAGGCACGCCATGGACAGCGACTGATCAGCAGCCAATCTATCCAACTCGAATTCCATGTTCCCCTTCCTCTTCAGCCTTAAACCAGCAGGTAGCTCCAAGTGACCCGTGTAGGCCATCTGCTGCTCCATCCGCTCAATGGGAACTCCTGCAAGCAAACAGAGTTTAGTTATGGTATTAGGGAAAAACAATGGTCCCTTACCTTTCTTGGCGCACTCAGCAATGGCGGCTGACATGATTTCACCTACGTTGACCGTGAGACCTCGCATGATGGCATAGACCAGCAGCGATCTGCTCTGGTTTATGGTGGTCTCATGAGTCACGGGGGACAGCTTCCTCCTTACAAATGCAAACCATACAGCCGCCTTAGCTGTGAGGTTGGCACTCATGAGAGTGTGCCTCCCATTGCGTGACACGGTCCAGGATGCTTCAGGCTGGCCAATGGTCCGAATGGCCTCCTCCAGGACTGCCTCAGTAGGCTCATCAACGATCCTCGCATAGTCAGTATGTTTTTGGCCCTTGAGGCCATAGGCTTCGTTGATGGCTTTTGCTGAGTAGTCCACTTCTACTCCCCTAACCACAGACAGCCCCTCCTCAGAGTTTCGCAGGTTGGCGTAGAAGTCGTATACCATACTCGTGTAAGACGGATTGGGTGGCCTGCACAACTCCTCCCAGCTGTGATTCACAATGCCTGTGCGCAAGAATTGCGGCAGGTCAGCAGGTCTGTCGAGGAAGCCTTTCTCATGCAGCAACTCCCTCTTTCTCAGCTCAATACCCCTAGACTCAGCGTCAGAGGACACATACCTCACTGACTGAGGCTCATCTTCAGGGTAAAGCTTGGTCTTCCCTTTGTCTGCTGGTTTGGCTGACTCCGCAGCCTCAACCTTGAGTCTCTTGAGCGATGGCTCAGTGCTATCCTTTTCTGATGAAGGCGCCCTCTTGGCCTTCTTCTTTTTCAGCTTCTTGGACCGCTTGGCCTTGAGAATCTTGGCCTTCTTCTTCTTCTTGAGCTTTGCCTCGATGGTGATCTGCTGGAGGCACGCCCCCAGCGTCTCTTCCATGGAATCATCCTTCTGCGCAGGACTCTCAGGATTGGCTTCCCTCAACGGAGAGAAAACCTCGTCTTCCTCACCTTCCCCACTGCCCTGCGTTGATTCTTGGTACTCCCCATATGGGAATTCAGGGTCAGGCCGTGGGGAAGTGTGCGACGGTGTGGTTCCTTGCTCTGCTGTAGGTGTCTGCGCAGAACTCTGTGGTGAAGACGGCTGCTCAGGGCTCTGCGCTGGCGGTGATGAGGAGAGCTCAGGGCTCTGCGCTGGTGGGGCTGGTGAAAGGCTGCGCTCGGGGGATGCCTGGCTTTGTTCTTGACTCTCCACAGAGGGAGTCTTTTCCTTGATTTCTTCCTCGGCCACCGCCATACTCCATCGTCGCTTCTTGGGTGTGCCTGCTGGTTCAGAAGGTCCAGCAGGTATCTCCGTAACTACCTTCCACTTCTTCTTGCGGACAGGCAGTTTCGGCAGGCGTTCGGTACGCGCAGCCTCAGCATCAGCCAAGGCAAGCAATGCTTCTCTCGCAGCCGTTTCAGCGTCATCGGCCCTTTTCTTGGACGCAGATCGTTCGGCCCTTGTTAGCACCATTGTTGAATCTTGGAGATTTGGAGAGAAGAATCACAGATGAAGAGAATCGAAGCTTTCTTGGAGTTCAGAGAATGGGAGAATCGTATAGATCAACGCGCCTTCTAACGGATATAAAGGAAACGGATAAATCCCAACGACTATATTTTTGCGGATCCTGCAAATCCAGCGCAATTTTACTGACCGTTGGAGATTTTTTTCCATCTAAATGTCAATCTTTGCTCATCCGTATCTTTTATTTGGCCCAATATTTTCTTGATTTTTAAAGCTGGATTTACTCTCCTTGATTCCCTCTATTGATTCCCTACAAAAAGAAATAAAATCAACATCAAATTCGTAATTAAAATCATACAACAAAACACACAAACAATAACCGGAAAATCGCAAAAAATAAACTAAGGCATGAGCCTCATATTGACGAGCACAGTAATCACTCGTCCTCTCTCGTTCTTAATTTCACGCTTCAGTCAAGAGGAAGGCCGAGAGAGTCTTCACATCTCCTTCCTCATAGTAGTGCTTCAACCTTGCACCATTAACCATGAATGGTTGACCTTGCTGCAAGTTCTTTATCTCGATGGCACCATGAACAAACACATTAGTAATCATGAAAGGACCTGACCATCTGGACTTTAGTTTGCCTGGAAACAACCTCAATCGTGAGTTAAATAATAAAACAAGTTGGCCTTTCTTAAAGTCCTTGATCCTAAGTCTACTATCGTGCCAAATCTTGGTCTTTTCCTTATACATTTTGGCATTTTCATAAGACATATGTCTAAGCTCATCAAGCTCATGTAATTGCAAGGACCGCAACGTTCCCGCATCGGTCACGCAATAATTCAACTCTTTTAGTGCCCAAAATGCCTTGATTTCTAACTCAAATGGAAGATGACAAGCTTTACCATATACAAGTCTGTAAGGAGACATACCTAGGGGTGTCTTATATGCAGTTCTATATGCCCAAAGTGCATCCTCGAGTTTAAATGACCAGTCCTTTCTATTAGGTTTAACCACTTTTTCTAGGATGTTCTTAATCTCTCTATTTGAAATTTCAGCCTGACCATTCGAGTGTGGGTGATAGGGAGTGGCTACTCTATGTCTAATGTTATACTTAGCCAACACTCTCTCCATAGCCTTATTAATGAAGTGTGTCCCCTCATCACTAATGATAGCACGAGGTGTCCCAAACCTAGTAAAAATGTGCCTATGCAAGAATTTTATGACTGTTTTAGCATCATTATTAGGACATGCTATGGCCTCTACCCACTTGGATACGTAATCTACTGCCACCAAAATGTAAAGGTTACCTGAGGATGGAGGAAATGGTCCCATGAAGTCAATGCCCCATACATCAAAGAGCTCTAACTCTAAGATGTAGGTGAGAGGCATCTCATCCTTGCGACTGAGGTTACCTGTTCTTTGGCATTCATCACAGCTGTGGGCATAGTTGTGGGCATCCTTGAAGATCGTTGGCCAATAATAGCCACTCTGAAATACCTTTGCAGCCGTTCTTTGACCACCAAAGTGTCCACCATAAGGAGCTGTGTGACAGTGCTGCAGCACAGACTTCGCCTCAGCAGCTGAAACACACTTCCTTAGCAAGCCGTCAGCACATGTCTTGTAAAGTGTGGGATCATCCCATATGAATTTCCTTGCTTCATGAAGGAACCTCTTCTTCTCTTGTCCTCCCTTGAAAACTGGTAACACCTGGGATGCAAGGAAGTTAGCAATGTCAGCAAACCAAGGTTCCTCATCGTTATCACGATGAGTCAATACAAAGACATGTTCATCAATAAAAGCATCAGAAATTGCGGGTTCCGCAATTTTTTCGCAATTGTGCTGCAATCGAGACAGGTGATCCGCAACCACATTTTCACATCCTTTCTTGTCTCGAATGTCCAAATCAAATTCCTGCAGCAATAACACCCACCTAATCAACCTAGGCTTAGCATCAGCCTTCCTCATGAGATACTTCAAGGCAGAATGGTCAGTGTACACAATTGTCCTAGTGCCTACAATATAGTTTCTAAATTTCTCACAAGCAAGCACTACAGCAAGCATCTCTTTTTCAGTAGTTGTATAATTACATTGAGCCTCATTCAGGGTTTTACTAGCATAGTATACAGGGTGTGTTAGCTTGTCAATCTTCTGTCCTAACATAACCCCTACAGCATAGTCACTAGCATCACATAACATCTCAAATGGGAGATCCCAATCTGGTCCTACTATAATAGGTGCCGTGACTAGTGCTTCCTTAAGGGTTTTCCAAGCTACTAAACATTCCTTAGAGAAGATGAATGGCCTATTTAGCTCTAGAAGCTCACACAGAGGCTTGGCTATCTTAGAAAAGTCCTTAATGAACCTTCTGTAGAAGCCAGCATGTCCTAAGAAACTTCTAATGGCCTTGACATTCTGAGGCTCTACCAACTTCTCTATGATTTCTATCTTAGCCCTGTCAACTTCTACACCTGCCCTTGACACTCTATGACCTAAGACAATCCCCTCATTTACCATGAAGTGACACTTCTCCCAATTAAGGACTAAGTTAGTCTCTTCACATCTAGCCAGGACTTGTCCTAAATTCTCTAGACAGTTGGTAAAGGAATCCCCAAAGACTGAGAAATCATCCATGAATATCTCTATCATGGACTCATCCAAATCAGAGAAGATTGCCAACATGCACCTTCGGAAAGTTGTCGGTGCATTGCATAAGCCAAAAGGCATTCTGCGAAAGGCAAAAGTTCCAAAAGGGCAAGTGAAGGTGGTCTTCTCTTGATCCTTAGGGTCTATAGTGATCTGGTTATAACCTGAATAACCGTCTAAGAAACAGTAGTAGGCTCTACCAGCTATTCTGTCTAACATTTGGTCAATAAATGGTAGAGGGAAATGGTCTTTTTTGGTCTCTTTATTTAGCTTCCTATAATCCATACATACTCTCCACCCTGTGACAGTCCTAGTTGGAATCAGTTCATTGTTCTCATTGACTACCACAGTCATCCCACCCTTTTTAGGTACACATTGTATAGGGCTCACCCACTGACTACTAGCTATGGGGAAGATCACACCAGCATCTAACCATTTTATTATTTCTTTCTTAACTACCTCTTTCATAGAGGGATTGAGCCTACGTTGATGATCTACTCTAGGTGTGTGCTCTTCCTCTAGTATAATCTTATGCATGCAATAAGAAGGGCTAATGCCTCTAATATCAGCAATAGTCCATGCAATAGTCTTCCTATGTTGCTTAAGTAGTAATATTAATTCAACCTCATGCTGTTCACTTAACTTAGAAGAAATAATTACAGGCAAAGTCTCATTATTCCCTAAATATGCATACTTGAGGTGAGTGGGGAGAGGTTTTAATTCTAATACAGGTGGATGCTCAATGGATGGCTTTAAAGGATTTAAGGCTCTATCAGTTAAGTCAATATTCAGACAAACATGCTGAGGGTTATTTACAGATATGTCCATTATCTCAGCTATGTTTAAGTCAGTTAATTCTAATCCTACATATTCATTAGCATGCTTGGTTAATAATACATGCTCCAATTGTTCTTCCATCAAAGAATCTACAACGTCCATGCTAGCATAGGATTCAAGGTCAGAGGGGTACCTTAAAGCTTTATACACACTAAATTTCACCTCTTCATCATGAACCCTCATAGTGAGCTCACCTTTTTGGACGTCGATCAGGGCCCTACCTGTGGCAAGAAACGGTCTGCCTAATAGGATGGGGACCTCCTTGTCTGCTTCATAATCCAGGATAATGAAATCTGCAAGGAAAATAAATTTGTCAACTTTCACTAGAATATCCTCAATCTTACCTTCAGGGTATGCGATGGATCTGTCTGCTAGTTGTAAAGTGACAGTGGTTGGCCGTGCTTCTCCTATTCCCAACTGGCGGAATAGTGATAAGGGCATGAGGTTTATGCTGGCGCCCAGGTCACAAAGCGCTCTGCCCACGTGCTTGCCTCCTAGCTCTACAGGTAAGGTGAAGGAACCAGGATCCTTCTCCTTCTTGGGTAGCTTGTTTTGGAGTATGGCACTGCACTCCTCAGTGAGGTTTACTGTTTCAAACTCACCAATTATTTTTTTGTTAGTAATGATATCTTTCAAAAACTTTACATAGGAAGGCATAGACTGTAAAACTTCTACAAAAGGAATGTTGACATGCACTTGCTTAAGAATTTCTAAGAATTTATTAAAGTGCACTTCCTGTTCCTGCTTCTTCTTAAGCCTTCGAGGATATGGAGGTGGTGGCACATATGCAGGCACGTCAGGTCGCCTTAGGATTGGTGGAGGCCTTGGAATTTCTTCTATCTCCTCAATAATCGGCTTCAGCCTGGCTCCTGATGTGCTTGTTGATGGTGGACCTTGGTTTGGCAGAGACTCCAGTGGAGCACTAGACTCAGTGTTCTCTACTCTCTTTGGTGTGTCTTTGGTGTTGCTTACCAATGGTCTACCACTTCTAAGTTCAATTGCTTGAACTTGTTCTTTACCATCTCTCCTTGGCACTTCAGTGTCAGCAGGGAGTCTACCTTGGGGCCTACTCTTGAGTTCATTGGCTAATTGGCCTATTTGGTTCTCTAGGCTCCTAAGAGTGGCTTGCTGACTTTGCAAAGTAGCATCATTTTTGGCTATGTATTCCTTGAGTAAGTTTTCTACAGAAGATCCTACAGGTTGGCTGTAAGGTTTCTGATACATGGATTGGTTATGTTGGGGAGTGAAACCAGGTGTTCCATTCGGTCTAGGTTGGTTAGGATTGTGGTTAGTATTCTGTTGGCCACCCCATGACAGGTTTGGGTGGTTCCTCCAACCAGGGTTGTAAGTATTGGAATAAGGGTTGTTCCTAGGCTGCTGCTGACTTCCAATATAGCAGACTGAGGCTGGATTCCCAGGGCAGTATTCATACAGGTGCCCTTTGTTAAGTCTCTGAAAGTGACTTATTTAGGACCCATTTAGCTTAAGAAGATGTACACATTTAGGTGTTTTTGTTAGCATTTAGCCTAAACCTATGCTTTAATATGAGAATTAGAAGAAGGTAGCTAATATAGGACTTATGTACAATAGGTAGAAAAAGGGTTGAAAACCGAAGGAAAAGAATGGAAAAATGAGCATTGCGAATGAATTGCGAAAACATTGCGGTGACCGCAATTATTCAAGTGAAAACCGTAAGTTGACTGATCTTTTTCTGTTAATTTCCGTTATTTCAGGGATTCATTCTTTCTCCTCCATCCATTCTGATATACGACGTTGAAGATTGATGGTTCTCCTTGGCCCAAACGCACCTGCAAACTACTATAAAAGGGGGCCAAAGTCGGAGGTTTGATCATCATTCGAAGCGCAGAAGTCTTCTCGCAGTCCATCATTTCTCTCTATTTTCCTTTGCCGACTGTTGGAGTGAGAGTCTAAGCTGTTGGAATCGATAATCTGATAGGAAGGAGAGAAGATTCTTCTTCTCTCTCGATTGGATTCATCCAAGCAAGGCCAACCTCTCATCCCTTCCATTCGAGGCGACTGCACGAAGCTTTCAAAGCAACCTTTACTGCTTTTCTGTCTTTTCTTTCTCATTCTCAGCTGTGATTAGTTGTTGTTCTAGTTTAGTAGTTTAATTACTGCATTTCGTTGTTGTCTGTCTTGGATTCATTTCTTTCAAAGCTTTCCTTTGTCATTCAAACACTTAAAGTAATCAAAGTACAATTCTGCATTTTTACAGTTTCTACCTTGTTCTGCTACGGTCTTGTCTTGCTGTTTTAAGCACATTTATCTTCTAAGCATGTCTGTTTTATCTACCCTTTCTGTTCTTCATATATCCATGAGTAACTAAATCACTTAGGGGCATGCTAATGACAGAACTATAGGCTAAAAAACGTGAACCAAGCATGTAGGATCGCCTTCGAAAACATTGATTGTATGTAAGCTTCATCCCACGGGCAATTTCGATTGGCCATCCATTTTGTCCAAAGAACTCCTAACCTCTGGAAGGAGTAAGAGTTCAGAGTCATATAATCATGCTAGCCTTTCATGGTAATCAGGAAACGGCCTAGGAATAGGCGTTTCCCTAGTACAAACTGAACACTCCTGTTTTAACAAGATGCTTAAGACCTTACTTTGAAGTCGAGTAAACTTAAGTCTCTAATGCATGGAATCGGACGATACTTGAGATAGAGTGAGTTTGATGTATAGAGAGTTGATCCAATGCTTGAGAGTCGTAATAAAATGCCTATAGGATAGTCATTAGTAGCCCTTTTAATCAGTTTCGCTGCCATTTAATTGCGGTAACATTGCGGTCCACGCAATTCTGCCAGATTACCATACTGTTTAGCTGTTTTCTTCCTCGTTTATTAATTCCATCTCTTGTCCTTTAGGTCTAGTTTCAACTTGCTTTTGTTTATGTTATATCCCTTTATACATTCAGCAAAAAGTAGATAATTAAAAACCAATTTTACCCCATCAAATTCATCCCAACTTTCTTAACAAATACACTTCGCGAATAGCTAAAAAATGAGTCTCTGTGGAAAAAACGAATGAAATATACTTACTACTTGCTGTGAGACCATGTATGCTTGCATGTTCTAAGTGCTCTCTTTACCTTATTGCTTATTTATCTTTACACATTGAGCACGCAACAAGTTTTTGGCGCCGCTGCCGGGGACTTATTTTAAGTGAAAACGAAGTTTGTTAAGTCTGAAACATCAAAGTAATTTCCATTGAATTTGATCCATCTTCATTTCTTTTTCAGGTACCATTTGGGGTAGTTTATGAATGAGACTCCATCTAGTGATCTAGAGTTCAACCCTGAGCCCGAGAGATTACTTAGAGCTAGGAATAGAGCCAAGAAACGTCTCTTTAAACAACCCCTTTTACCACCAATCATTGCGGAAACTACAATTCCTCCGCAATTACCTCAAGAAGAAATGGCTGGAGTAAATCAAAACCTGGTGCCTGTCACTCGCAATCCCATTGAAATAGCGAATGACAAGGATAGCGCCATCCTTTCATATCTAGTACCTATGCCTGGGGAGCTGAACCCCAGCATAATCCGTCCTGAAATCACTGCCAACTCATTCGAGTTAAAGCCAGTGATGTTCCAAATGTTGTCCACTGTGGGACAATTCTTTGGAATAGAAAATGAGGACCCCCATAACCACCTTAGGAACTTCCTAAGAGTTAGTGACACATTCCTAATCCCTGGAGTTTCCCAAGAGGCCCTGAGGCTATATCTTTTCCCTTACTCTTTGAGGGACAAAGCCAAAAATGGCTAAATTCTTTACCCTCAGGATCTGTCCGCAATTGGACAGATTTAGCAGAAAAATTCCTAGTCAAATATTTCCCACCAGATAGGAATTCAACCTTTCGTGATGATATCATAAAATTCAAACAAGCTCCAAGTGAGTCTCTTCACGAAGCTTGGACAAGATTCAAAGACCTTCTCATTAAATGTCCACACCATGGCATTCCATGGTGTATCCAAATAGAAGTCTTCTTTAAAGGATGCAACCCCAGCACCAGACAAGTCTTAAATTCATCTGCTGGAGGTTCCATGTTGTCCAAGAGTTACAACGAAGCTTATGAGATCTTGGAGAAGATCTCAACATCTCACTGTAGATGGTCAGATGATCCAGTAGAGCCAACTAGGGCTCAAGACAAGGATGCTCTGAGCGCCATGAGCACCCAAATAAATGCCCTGACCAACTTAGTCAAGCAAATGGCTCAGGCCAATCTCCAAACCAGTGCCAATACCGCCACAGCCATGTCAATGGGCACTCAACCAAATCAAGGCGAGGCACCTATCTGTGGATTCTGTGGGGAAGGGCACCCTTATGAATACTGCCCTGGGAATCCATCCTCAGTCTGCTATGTAGGAAGTCAGCAGCAGCCTAGGAATAACCCCTACTCCAACACCTATAACCCTGGTTGGAGAAACCACCCTAACCTGTCATGGGGTGGCCAACAAAACACTAACCAAAATTCTAACCAACCAAGGCCGAGTGGAACACCTGGTTTCACTCCCCAACATAACCAGTCAATGTTCCAAAAACCTTACAATCAACCTGTAGGATCTTCTGTAGAAAACCTACTCAAGGAATATATAGCTAAGAATGATGCTACTCTTCAAAGCCAGCAAGCTACTCTTAGGAGCCTGGAAAATCAAATAGGCCAACTAGCCAATGAACTTAAAAGTAGGCCCCAAGGTAGACTCCCTGCTGACACCGAGGTACCACGGAGAGATGGCAAGGAACAAGTTCAAGCAATTGAACTTAGGAGTGGGAGACCATTGGTGAGCAATTCAAAAGACACACCAAAGAGAGTAGAGAACACTGAGTCTAGTGCTCCACTGGAGTCTCTGCCAAACCAAGGTCCACCACCAACTAGCACATCAGGAGCCAGGCTGGAGCCAATCATTGAGGAGGTAGAAGAAATTCCAAGACCTCCACCTATCTTAAAGCGTCCTGACGTGCCTGCATATGTGCCACCACCTCCATATCCTCGAAGGCTGAAGAAGAAGCAAGAACAGGAAGTTCATTTTAATAAATTCTTAGAAATACTTAAGCAAGTGCATGTGAACATTCCTTTTGTAGAGGTTTTACAATCGATGCCTTCTTATGTAAAGTTTTTGAAGGACATTATTACTAACAAAAAAATAATTGGTGAGTTTGAAACAGTAAACCTCACCGAGGAGTGCAGTGCCATCCTCCAAAATAAGCTGCCCAAGAAGGAGAAGGATCCTGGTTCCTTCACCCTACCTGTAGAACTTGGAGGCAAGCACGTGGGCAGAGCGCTTTGTGACCTGGGCGCCAGCATAAATCTCATGCCCCTGTCCCTATTCCGCCAGTTGGGAATGGGAGAAGCACGTCCAACCACAGTCACTTTACAACTAGCAGACAGATCCATCGCATATCCAGAAGGTAAGATCGAGGATATTCTAGTTAAAGTTGACAAATTTATTTTCCTTGCAGATTTCATTGTCCTAGACTATGAGGCAGACAAGGAGGTCCCCATCCTGCTAGGTAGACCATTTCTAGCCACAGGTAGGGCACTAATAGATGTGCAAAAAGGTGAGTTAACTATGAGGGTTCATGATGAAGAGGTAAAATTTAGTGTTTATAAAGCTTTAAGATATCCCTCTGATTCTGAGTCTTGTGCTAGCATTGATGTTGTTGACTCACTAATGGAAGAACAATTAGAGCATGTACTGTTAACCAAGCATGCTAATGAATATGTACAAATAGATTTAGCTGACTTGAATGTATCTGAAATAATGAATATGCCTGTAGATAAACCTCAGCATGTATGTATGAATATAGATTTAACTGATAGAACTATAAATCCGTTAAAGCCCTCCATTGAGCATCCACCTGTTTTAGAACTGAAACCACTACCAACTCACCTCAAATATGCATATCTAGGAGATAATGATACGCTGCCTGTAATTATTTCTTCTAAGCTAAGTGAACAGCATGAGGTTGATTTAATTTTACTACTGAAGCAACATAGGAAGGCTATAGCATGGACTATTGCTGATATTCGAGGCATTAGCCCTTCTTATTGCATGCACAAAATTATACTAGAGGAAGAGCACACACCTAGGGTAGATCACCAGCGTAGGTTAAACCCCTCTATGAAAGAGGTAGTGAAGAAAGAAATAATAAAGTGGTTAGATGCAGGAGTGATCTTCCCCATAGCTAGTAGCCAGTGGGTGAGCCCCATCCAATGTGTACCTAAAAAGGGGGGAATAACTGTGGTAGTCAATGAGAACAACGAACTGATTCCAACAAGGACTGTCACAGGGTGGAGAGTGTGTATGGATTACAGAAAGTTAAATAAAGAAACTAAAAAAGACCATTTCCCTCTACCATTCATTGACCAGATGCTAGACAGAATAGCTGGTAGAGCCTACTATTGTTTTTTAGATGGGTACTCTGGCTATAATCAAATCACTATAGACCCTAAGGATCAAGAGAAGACTACCTTCACTTGCCCTTTTGGAACGTTTGCCTTCCGCAGAATGCCTTTTGGCTTATGCAATGCACCGGCAACTTTCCAAAGGTGCATGATGGCGATCTTCTCTGAGTTGGATGAGTCCATAATAGAAATATTCATGGATGACTTCTCAGTCTTTGGGGACTCATTTAAAACCTGTCTAGCAAACCTAGGACAAGTCCTGGCTAGGTGTGAAGAGACCAACCTAGTCCTAAATTGGGAGAAGTGCCATTTTATGGTAGATGAAGGGATTGTCTTAGGACATAGAGTATCAAGGGCAGGTGTAGAAGTGGATAGGGCGAAAATAGAGATCATAGAGAAGTTGGTAGAGCCCCAGAATGTCAAGGCTATTAGGAGTTTCTTAGGGCATGCTGGCTTCTACAGAAGGTTCATCAAGGACTTTTCTAAGATAGCCAAGCCTCTATGTGAGCTACTGGAGCTAGGTAGGCCATTCATCTTCTCTAAAGAATGTGTAGTAGCTTGGAAAACCCTTAAGGAAGCACTGGTCACAGCACCAATCATAGTAGGACCAAATTGGGATCTCCCATTTGAGATGCTATGTGATGCCAGTGACTATGCTGTAGGAGTCATGTTAGGACAGAAGATTGACAAGCTCACACACCCTGTCTATTATGCTAGTAAGACCTTGAATGAGGCTCAATGTAATTATACAACTACAGAGAAAGAGATGCTTGCTGTAGTATTTGCTTGTGAAAAATTTAGGAACTATATTGTAGGCACTAGGACCATTGTATATACTGACCATTCTGCTTTAAAATATCTTATGAGGAAGGCTGATGCTAAGCCTAGATTGATTAGATGGGTGTTATTGCTGCAGGAATTCGATTTGGACATTCGGGACAAGAAGGGATGTGAAAACGTGGTTGCAGATCACCTGTCTCGATTACAGCACAATTGCGAAAAAATTGCGGACCCCGCAATTTCTGATGCTTTTATAGATGAACATATCTTTGCTTTGACTCATCGTGATAACGATGAGGAACCTTGGTTTGCTGACATTGCTAACTTCCGTGCATCACAGGTATTACCAGTGTTCAAGGGAGGACAAGAGAAGAAGAGGTTCCTCCATGAAGCAAGGAAATTCATCTGGGATGACCCCATACTTTACAGAACCTGTGCTGATGGGTTGTTGAGGAAGTGTGTGTCAGCTGCTGAAGCGAAATCTGTGCTGCAGCACTGTCACTCATCTCCTTACGGTGGACACTTTGGTGGTCAAAGAACAGCTGCGAAGGTATTTCAGAGTGGCTACTATTGGCCAACAATCTTCAAGGACGCCCACAACTATGCCCACAGCTGTGACGAATGCCAAAGGACAGGTAACCTCAGTCGCAAGGATGAGATGCCCCTCACCTACATCTTAGAGTTGGAGCTCTTCGATGTGTGGGGCATTGATTTCATGGGACCATTTCCTCCATCATCAGGTAACCTGTACATTTTAGTAGCAGTAGACTACGTGTCAAAGTGGGTAGAAGCTAAGGCATGTCCTAATAATGATGCTAAAACAGTCACTAACTTCTTGCATAGGCACATTTTCACTAGATTTGGGACTCCTCGTGCTATCATTAGTGATGAGGGGTCACATTTCATTAATAAGGCTATGGAGAAGATATTGGCTAAGTATAACATTAGACATAGGGTAGCTACTCCCTACCACCCACACTCAAATGGCCAAGCTGAGATTTCCAATAGGGAGATAAAGAACATCCTAGAAAAGGTAGTCAAACCTAATAGGAAAGACTGGGCCTTCAAGCTTGAGGATGCACTTTGGGCTTATAGGACAGCATATAAGACACCTCTAGGAATGTCTCCCTATAGGTTGGTGTATGGCAAGGCTTGCCACTTGCCACTTGAGTTAGAAAACAAAGCATTCTGGGCCATGAAGGAATTGAATTTTTGTGTGAAGGATGCGGGGACATTGAGATCTTTGCAGCTACATGAACTTGATGAGCTTAGGCACATGGCCTACGAGAATGCAAAAATGTATAAAGAAAAGACAAAAATATGGCACGACAGTAGACTCAGGATCAAAGACTTTAGGAACGGCCAACTTGTATTGTTATTTAACTCACGATTAAAACTATTTCCAGGCAAACTAAAGTCTAGATGGTCAGGTCCATTTATTATTACTAATGTCTTTGTTCATGGTGCCATAGAGATTAAAAACTTGCAGCAAGGACAGCCATTTATGGTCAATGGTGCTAGGTTGAAGCACTACTATGAGGAAGGGGATGTGAAGACTCTCTCGGCCTTCCTCTTAACTGAAGCATGACAAAGAGAACGAGAGAGAACGAGTGGTTACTGTGCTCGTTTAGTCAAGGCCAATTCCTTAGTTTATTTTTTCTGTTTTTTTCGATTATCGTTGGTATGTTTTGTGGTGTGATTTTAATTGCGTAATTAATGTTTGTTTTATTTGTTTTTGTAGGGAATCGAAAGAGGGAATCAAGGGGAGTAAATCAAGCTTTAAAAATCAAGAAATGGTTGAGCCAAATAAAAGATACGGACGAGCGAAGTTGGAGATTTTTATGAAATAATATCCCTACAATTGCGCTAAAATTGCTGGATCCGCAAAAAGAGCCGTTGGGATTTTTTTATTTTTTTTTCCGTTGCATTTATAGCCGTTAGAACGCGCTCGTTCGATACGATTCTCTCATTCTTTGATCTCCAAGAATCTGCGATTCTCTCCATCTCTGATCCATCTCTCCAAACCTCCAAGATTCGACAATGGTGGCCACACGTGCTGAAAGATCCGCAGCCAAGAAGAAGGCTGATGACGCAGCTGAGGCGTCAGCGAGGGAAGCTCTTCTCGCCCTTGCAGACGATGGTGCCGTTCGCACCGGTCCTCTTCCCAAGCTTCCTATTCGTAGAAGGAAGTGGAGGGTGGTCACTGAGATCCCTGCTGGACCATCTGAGCCAGTGGGCACGCCCAAGAAGCGCCGGTGGAGTGTAGAAACGGCCGCCGAACCACGCAAATCCAAGACTCCCTCTGTGGAGAGTCAAGAATCCGATCGTGCATCCCACGAGTCAGCCAAAGAGGGTTCGACGCCAACTGCTTCACCTGCGCGCAGCCTGTCACCATCTGAGTCGGTGCCAGAGAGTTCTTCATCACCACCTGCGCAGAGTCCTGAACTGCCATCTTCGCCACTGAGTTCTGCGCGGATACCATCAGCAGAGCACACGCCCACGCCATCGCACAATTCTCCACAGCCTGATCCTGAATTCCCATATGGGGATTATCAAGAGTCCACGCAGGGCAGTGGCGATGCTGGGGAAGACGAAGTCTTTTCTCCCATGAGAGAAGACAGCCCTGATGTTCCTGCACAGCAGGATGATTCTATGGAAGAGACGTTAGGGGCATGCCTACAGCAGATAAACATCGAGGCGAAGCTCAAGAAAAAGAAGAAGGCCAAGATTGTCAAGGCCAAGAAGCTCAAGAAAAAGAAGGCCAAGAAGGTGCCATCGATGGACAAAGAGAGTACTGAGCCTTCGCTCAAACGCCTCAAGGTGGAGGCTGCTGAATCATCCAAACCAGCAGATAAGGGGAAGGCTAAACTCTACCCTGAAGACGAACCTCAGTCAGTGAGGTATGTCTCGTCTGACGCTGAATCCAGGGGTGCAGAGCTGAGGAAGAGGGACCTGTTGCACGAGAAAGGTTTCCTCGACCGCCTCGCTGACCTGCCGCAGTTCTTGCGCGCAGGAGTGATCAACCATGGCTGGGAGGAATTCTGCAGACCTCCCAATCCAGCCTACACGAGCATGGTGTATGATTTCTACGCCAATGTGCTCAGCCCTGAGGATGGCCTGTCTGTGGTCAGAGGGGTAGAAGTAGATTTCTCTGCCAAGGCCATCAATGAAGCATTTGGTCTCAGGGGCCAACCTCATACAGATTATGCACGAATAGTTGATGAGCCGACTGAGGCAGTTCTGGAAGAGGCCATTCGGACAATTGGCCAGCCTGAAGCCTCCTGGACAGTGTCACGCAATGGGAGGCACACTCTCATGAGTGCCAACCTCACGGCCAAGGCAGCTGTGTGGTTTTCATTCGTAAGAAGAAGACTCTCCCCAGTGACTCATGAGACGACAATCAACCAGAGCCGTTCGCTGCTGGTATATGCTATAATGAGAGGTCTCACGATCAACGTGGGAGAAGTCATCACTGCTGCCATCGCTGAGTGTGCTAAAAAGGGTAAGGGACCATTGTTTTTTCCTAATACCATAACCAAGCTATGTTTGCTTGCAGGAGTTCCCACCGAGCGCTTGGAGCAGCAGCTGCCTTACACAGGCAATTTGGAGCTGCCTGCTAACCTGAGGCTGAGAAGAAAGGGGAACATGGAGTTTGAATTGGATAGGTTGGCGGCTGAACAGTCCCTATCCATGGCCTGCTTGATGGACATGCAGCGGAGAATGGCTCAATGGGCCAACTATGCGCAGGCAAGGGATAAGGAAGTTGCAGACCAGCTGGGGTGCATCTTCCCGGACTTCCCTACCAATCTGCTAACTCCATGGGTGCCCCCACGACCAAGGAAACCAGATGAGGATGATGAGAATTGAGTGCTGGTTTGAAGTGCACTAAAGGGAGTATTACTGATCCCTTAAGAAAAACAAAACAATTTTCCTACTTTTTGATAGAATCATGTATAGTATGCTGTTTTGTGTTCAGGTTTTGATCTGTTTTTAATGTTTAGTTTTATGTTTTCTCTTTTGCTTAGTCTAGTCTGATGTTAGTTGAATAGGTAGGATAGTTTAGCTTAATTTTTAGGAGGCGTGAGTAACAGGAAAAAGCATGCTAGGGGCCTGAATCAATGTTAAATCTGCCCGGATTGAATTGCGAAATAATTGCGGTTCCCGCAATTTTTGTGACTGATTGCATGTTTTGGACTGTCTGTTTAGTTAGGCTGTGATCTGTTATATTCTATCTTTTGCTGCTAGCATGACTACCTTATATAGCTGATCTTCAAGCATGCTGGATGAGTGTCATAGGACACCCTTTGATAGTTTAAATTAGCCTCTGAATAGTGCTCAGCATGCATAAACCATCAGTCCTTAAACTGTCTGTTTTGTCAAATTTTCTGCTGCTGGGATAATTGCTTTTAGAATGTTTTGCCTATGCCTAGGATTTTTAGATTCTCTTTGTTTTGCTTTAGACTAGATGCTTCTAGGACAAGTTTGGGGGTGTGCCACCTCAAACACTCATTGGGGACAATGAGTAGTTGAAGTTTGGGGGAGGCCACCCTAGGCCTAGGAACATTCCTCTCTCCCTTAAAAACATAAGCATTCTTCTTCTCCTTTAAAAAAAAAAAGAAAATGAAAAAAATAAAGGGGGGGAGTTTCTCTTAGGTTGCTGAGTAATCAGTGCCAAGTGTGTAACCCACAAGTGGCGTTGCATCAAAAGGCAACCAAAGGAGAGGCTCCACCTAAGTAAAAAAAAAAAAAGGAAAAAGAAAACAAATAGGGAAGAAGAATGTATACCTAGGAGTTATAACTTTGTGGCTTAGATGTCCTATTTAAAAAAGAACTCTGATCCTCAATTAGCTAAGCACAAAGTTGTAACTTGTAGGGTTGTTTAGGGAGATGAGTGTTTATCCAATGTAGTGATGCCAGGGTTTAGGTTGTTCTCTAAAAGTACTACTGTCACTGTTAAATACTAAGACTGGCATGACTCTAAGGAATCCTAGACGCATTAAAAATAAAGCTAGAAGCATGTACTAAGTCTGGAGTAAAGCTTGGTAGAATGTGAAACCTTAGGGATAGTGGCATGATGTCATAAAAGTAGCTAGTCAGTAGTAGGGGGTTAATGAAAACAGCAGGTATAATAGGCAGGTGAAGTCAGAAGAAGCTTGATAAGGAGGTTAGTTCTAAACTTAGAAGTGTGTCACAGGACAGCACTGCTAGAGAGAGGGATATAGGGGAGTCAGTGAGTAGTTAACGAAGAAGAAACAGCAGCCTAAGTAAGTCCTTAGTATGCTTGAGGACAAGCAAAGCCTTAAGTTTGGGGGTGTGTTAAGTCTCTGAAAGTGACTTATTTAGGACCCATTTAGCTTAAGAAGATGTACACATTTAGGTGTTTTTGTTAGCATTTAGCCTAAACCTATGCTTTAATATGAGAATTAGAAGAAGGTAGCTAATATAGGACTTATGTACAATAGGTAGAAAAAGGGTTGAAAACCGAAGGAAAAGAATGGAAAAATGAGCATTGCGAATGAATTGCGAAAACATTGCGGTGACCGCAATTATTCAAGTGAAAACCGTAAGTTGACTGATCTTTTTCTGTTAATTTCCGTTATTTCAGGGATTCATTCTTTCTCCTCCATCCATTCTGATATACGACGTTGAAGATTGATGGTTCTCCTTGGCCCAAACGCACCTGCAAACTACTATAAAAGGGGGCCAAAGTCGGAGGTTTGATCATCATTCGAAGCGCAGAAGTCTTCTCGCAGTCCATCATTTCTCTCTATTTTCCTTTGCCGACTGTTGGAGTGAGAGTCTAAGCTGTTGGAATCGATAATCTGATAGGAAGGAGAGAAGATTCTTCTTCTCTCTCGATTGGATTCATCCAAGCAAGGCCAACCTCTCATCCCTTCCATTCGAGGCGACTGCACGAAGCTTTCAAAGCAACCTTTACTGCTTTTCTGTCTTTTCTTTCTCATTCTCAGCTGTGATTAGTTGTTGTTCTAGTTTAGTAGTTTAATTACTGCATTTCGTTGTTGTCTGTCTTGGATTCATTTCTTTCAAAGCTTTCCTTTGTCATTCAAACACTTAAAGTAATCAAAGTACAATTCTGCATTTTTACAGTTTCTACCTTGTTCTGCTACGGTCTTGTCTTGCTGTTTTAAGCACATTTATCTTCTAAGCATGTCTGTTTTATCTACCCTTTCTGTTCTTCATATATCCATGAGTAACTAAATCACTTAGGGGCATGCTAATGACAGAACTATAGGCTAAAAAACGTGAACCAAGCATGTAGGATCGCCTTCGAAAACATTGATTGTATGTAAGCTTCATCCCACGGGCAATTTCGATTGGCCATCCATTTTGTCCAAAGAACTCCTAACCTCTGGAAGGAGTAAGAGTTCAGAGTCATATAATCATGCTAGCCTTTCATGGTAATCAGGAAACGGCCTAGGAATAGGCGTTTCCCTAGTACAAACTGAACACTCCTGTTTTAACAAGATGCTTAAGACCTTACTTTGAAGTCGAGTAAACTTAAGTCTCTAATGCATGGAATCGGACGATACTTGAGATAGAGTGAGTTTGATGTATAGAGAGTTGATCCAATGCTTGAGAGTCGTAATAAAATGCCTATAGGATAGTCATTAGTAGCCCTTAATTCACCCTTTTAATCAGTTTCGCTGCCATTTAATTGCGGTAACATTGCGGTCCACGCAATTCTGCCAGATTACCATACTGTTTAGCTGTTTTCTTCCTCGTTTATTAATTCCATCTCTTGTCCTTTAGGTCTAGTTTCAACTTGCTTTTGTTTATGTTATATCCCTTTATACATTCAGCAAAAAGTAGATAATTAAAAACCAATTTTACCCCATCAAATTCATCCCAACTTTCTTAACAAATACACTTCGCGAATAGCTAAAAAATGAGTCTCTGTGGAAAAAACGAATGAAATATACTTACTACTTGCTGTGAGACCATGTATGCTTGCATGTTCTAAGTGCTCTCTTTACCTTATTGCTTATTTATCTTTACACATTGAGCACGCAACAAGTTTTTGGCGCCGCTGCCGGGGACTTATTTTAAGTGAAAACGAAGTTTGTTAAGTCTGAAACATCAAAGTAATTTCCATTGAATTTGATCCATCTTCATTTCTTTTTCAGGTACCATTTGGGGTAGTTTATGAATGAGACTCCATCTAGTGATCTAGAGTTCAACCCTGAGCCCGAGAGATTACTTAGAGCTAGGAATAGAGCCAAGAAACGTCTCTTTAAACAACCCCTTTTACCACCAATCATTGCGGAAACTACAATTCCTCCGCAATTACCTCAAGAAGAAATGGCTGGAGTAAATCAAAACCTGGTGCCTGTCACTCGCAATCCCATTGAAATAGCGAATGACAAGGATAGCGCCATCCTTTCATATCTAGTACCTATGCCTGGGGAGCTGAACCCCAGCATAATCCGTCCTGAAATCACTGCCAACTCATTCGAGTTAAAGCCAGTGATGTTCCAAATGTTGTCCACTGTGGGACAATTCTTTGGAATAGAAAATGAGGACCCCCATAACCACCTTAGGAACTTCCTAAGAGTTAGTGACACATTCCTAATCCCTGGAGTTTCCCAAGAGGCCCTGAGGCTATATCTTTTCCCTTACTCTTTGAGGGACAAAGCCAAAAATGGCTAAATTCTTTACCCTCAGGATCTGTCCGCAATTGGACAGATTTAGCAGAAAAATTCCTAGTCAAATATTTCCCACCAGATAGGAATTCAACCTTTCGTGATGATATCATAAAATTCAAACAAGCTCCAAGTGAGTCTCTTCACGAAGCTTGGACAAGATTCAAAGACCTTCTCATTAAATGTCCACACCATGGCATTCCATGGTGTATCCAAATAGAAGTCTTCTTTAAAGGATGCAACCCCAGCACCAGACAAGTCTTAAATTCATCTGCTGGAGGTTCCATGTTGTCCAAGAGTTACAACGAAGCTTATGAGATCTTGGAGAAGATCTCAACATCTCACTGTAGATGGTCAGATGATCCAGTAGAGCCAACTAGGGCTCAAGACAAGGATGCTCTGAGCGCCATGAGCACCCAAATAAATGCCCTGACCAACTTAGTCAAGCAAATGGCTCAGGCCAATCTCCAAACCAGTGCCAATACCGCCACAGCCATGTCAATGGGCACTCAACCAAATCAAGGCGAGGCACCTATCTGTGGATTCTGTGGGGAAGGGCACCCTTATGAATACTGCCCTGGGAATCCATCCTCAGTCTGCTATGTAGGAAGTCAGCAGCAGCCTAGGAATAACCCCTACTCCAACACCTATAACCCTGGTTGGAGAAACCACCCTAACCTGTCATGGGGTGGCCAACAAAACACTAACCAAAATTCTAACCAACCAAGGCCGAGTGGAACACCTGGTTTCACTCCCCAACATAACCAGTCAATGTACCAAAAACCTTACAATCAACCTGTAGGATCTTCTGTAGAAAACCTACTCAAGGAATATATAGCTAAGAATGATGCTACTCTTCAAAGCCAGCAAGGATCTTCTGTGGAAACCTACTCAGGACGGATTATGCTGGGGTTCAGCTCCCCATGCATAGGTACTAAATATGAGAGGATGGCACTATTCTTGTCATTCGCTATTTCGATGGGATTGCGAATGACAGGTACCTGATTTGGAACTATCTCTTCCATTTCTTCTTGAGACAATTGCGGAGGAATTGCGGTTCCCGCAATTACTTGAGGTATAGAGGGTTGGTTAAAGAGACGTTTCTTGGCTCTATTTCTGGCCCTAAGTAATCTCTCAGGCTCAGGATTGAACTCTAGATCACTACTTGAAGGCTCACTCATAAACTAACCCAATAGTACCTGCAAAAGAAATAAAACAGATCAGCTTCAATAGGCAATAAACTTGGTATTTCAAACTTAACAAACTTCGTTTTCACTTAAATAAATCCCCGGCAGCGGCGCCAAAAACTTGTTGCGTGCTCAATGTGTTAAAATAAATAAGCAATAAGGTAGAGAGAGCACTCAGAACATGCAAGCATACATGGTCTTATAGCAAGTAGTAAGTATATTTCATTCGTTTTCCCACAGAGATTTATTATAAGCTATTCATGAAGTGTAAAGTTAAGAAAGAAGAGGTGGATTTGATGGGGTAGAATTGGTTTTTAATTATCTATTTCCTACTGAATACGAAGAGGGTAGCAACATAAACAAGTGCAAGTCAAAGCTAAACTCAAATGAGAAGAGACGAGATTAATAAATGAAGACAAAAACAGCTAGACAGAATTGTAACTTAGCAGAATTGCGGAAACAGCAATTTTACCGCAATTGTAGTGACAGCGAAAGTGTGTAAAATGATGAGTTAAGGGCTACTAACGACTATCCTATAGGCTTTTTCTCACGATTCTCAAGCATTGGATCAACTCTCTAAGCATCAAACTATCTCATTCCCATGTATCTTCCGATTTCATGCATCAGATTCTTTAGTTTACTCATGTCCAAGTAAGGTCTTAAGCATCTTGTTAAGGCAGAAAAATATGGTTTGTACTAGGGAAACGCCTATTCCTAGGTCGTTTCCTGGTTACCTTGAAAGGCTAGCATGATAGTATGACTCTGAACTCTTACTCCTTCCAGAGGTTAGGAGTTCTTTGGACAAAATGGATGGCCAATCGAAATTGCCCGTGGGATGAAGCTTACATACAATCAATGCTTCGAGAGCTATCCTACATGCTTGGTTCACGTTTTTTAGCCTATAGTGTTGTCATTATCATGCCCCTATGTGACTTAGTTACTCATGGATATAAGGTAAACAGAAATAAGAGATGAAACAGACATGCTTAGGAGAAATTTAAAGACAAAACAGTAAGGCAAAGCAGTAGATTGCAAAGGCAAGAAACTGTGAAATGAAGAATTGAGATTTGATTACTTGATTGTTTGACTCAACAAATGAAAGCTTTAAAGTAAATAACAGCAAGACAGAACACAACGAAATAGTCTAATCTAGCTACTAGAAAAGAAACAGCAACAAGACAAAGCTGGAAAATGGAAATGAACAGCAGAAAGCAGTAAAACAAGCTTGAATGTCTCGTCGCAACCGCCTCGAATGAAGGATGAGAAAGGTCAGCCTTGCTTGGATGAATCCAATCGGGAGAGAAGAAGAATCTCCTCTCCTTCCTATCAGATTATCGATTCCAACAGCTGAGCTTCGCAAACCAGCAGACGGCAAAGGAAAACAGGAGAAAAGATGGACTGCGAGAAGACTTCTACGCTTTCGGATGATGTTTGAACCCTCGACTTTGACCCCTATTTATAGTAATCTGCAGGTGCATTTGGGCCAAGGAGAACCATCAATCTTCAACGTCGTACTTCAGAATGGATGGAGGAGAAAGAACGAATCCCTGAAATAACGGAAATTAACAGAAAAAGATCAGTCAACTTACGGTTTTCACTTGAAACATTGCGGTGTCCGCAATGTTTTCGCAATGCTGTCTCAATGCAGTTTTTTCATTCTTTTCCTTCGGTTTTCAACCCTTTCCTTTCCTATTGTACATAAGTCCTAATTTAGCTACCTTCTTCTAATTCTCATATTTAAGCATAGGTTTAGGCTAAATGCTATCAAAAACACCTAAGAGTGAACATCTTTCTAAGCTAATTAAGTCCTAAAAAGGTCACTTTTGGAGACGTAACAGGTGGCCAACAGAATGCTAACCAAACTCCTAACCAGCCAAGACCGAGTGGAACACCTGGTTTCACTCCCCAACATAACCAATCAATGTACCAAAAACCATACAACCAACCTGTAGGATCCTCTGTACATAGCCAAGAATGATGCCACTCTACAGAGTCAGCAAGCTACTCTTAGGAGCCTAGGGAACCAAATAGGGCAACTAGCCAATGAACTCAAAAGTAGGCCCCAAGGTAGACTTCCTGCTGACACTGAAGTGCCAAGGTGAGATGGTAAAGAGCAAGTTCAAGCAATTGAACTCAGAAGTGGGAGACCATTGGTGAGCAACACAAAAGAAACACAAAAGAGAGTAGAGAACACTGAGTCTAGTGCTCCACTGGAGTCTCTGCCAAACCAAGGTCAACCATCACCAAGCACATCAGGACCAAGGCTGGAGCCAATCATAGAAGAGATAGAAGAGATTCCAAGGCCTCCACCTATCCTGAGGCGACCTGAAGTGCCTGCATATGTGCCACCACCTCCATTTCCTCGAAGGCTAAAGAAAAAACAAGAACAGGAAGTGCACTTTAACAAATTTTTAGAAATTCTTAAGCAAGTACATGTTAATATTCCTTTTGTAGAAGTTTTACAGTCTATGCCCTCTTATGTAAAGTTTTTGAAGGATATTATCACTAACAAGAGAATAATTGGTGAGTTTGAAACAGTAAATCTCACTGAGGAGTGCAGTGCCATACTCCAAAACAAGCTACCCAAGAAGGAGAAGGATCCTGGTTCCTTCACCTTACCAGTAGAGCTAGGAGGCAAGCACGTGGGCAGAGCTCTTTGTGACCTGGGAGCCAGCATAAACCTCATGCCCCTATCACTATTCCGCCAGCTAGGAATAGGAGAAGCACGTCCAACCACTGTCACTTTACAACTTGCAGACAGATCCATAGCCTACCCTGAGGGTAAGATTGAGGATATTCTTGTAAAGGTTGACAAGTTTATTTTCCTTGCAGATTTCATTATCCTGGATTATGAAGCAGACAAGGAGGTCCCCATCCTATTAGGCAGACCTTTTCTAGCCACAGGTAGGGCCCTGATAGATGTCCAAAAAGGTGAGCTCACGATGAGGGTTCATGATGAAGAGGTGAAATTTAGTGTATATAAAGCCTTAAGGTACCCCTCTGACTCTGAATCTTGTGCTAGCATGGACATTGTAGATTCATTAATGGAAGAACAGCTGGAGCATGTATTATTAACTAAGCATGCTAATGAATATGTACAATTAGATTTAACTGATTTGAATGTATCTGAGATAATGGATATACCTGTAGATAAAACACAGCATGTATGTATAAATAAAGACCTGACTAACAGATCCATGAATCCTTTAAAACCATCCATTGAGCATCCACCTGTCTTAGAATTGAAACCTCTACCCACTCACCTCAAGTATGCATATCTAGGAAGTAATGATACTTTGCCTGTGATTATTTCTTCTAAATTAAGTGAAAAGCATGAGGTTGAACTGATTTTATTACTTAAGCAACATAGGAAGGCTATTGCATGGACTATTGCTGATATTAAAGGCATTAGCCCTTCCTATTGCATGCATAAGATTATATTAGAGGAAGAGCATACACCCCGAGTAGATCACCAACGTAGGCTGAATCCCTCTATGAAAGAGGTAGTTAAAAAGGAAATAATAAAATGGTTAGATGCTGGTGTGATCTTCCCTATAGATAGTAGTCAGTGGGTGAGCCCTATACAATGTGTACCTAAGAAGGGGGGGATGACTGTGGTAGTCAATGAGAACAATGAACTGATTCCAACTAGGACTATCACAGGATGGAGAGTTTGCATGGATTATAGGAAACTAAACAAGGAAACCAAAAAAGACCACTTCCCTCTACAATTCATTGACCAAATGTTAGACAGGATAGCTGGTAGAGCCTACTACTGCTTCTTAGACGGTTATTCAGGATATAACCAGATCACTATAGACCCTAAGGACCAGGAAAAGACTACCTTCACTTGCCCTTTTGGAACTTTTGCCTTTCGCAGAATGCCTTTTGGCTTATGCAATGCACCGGCAACATTCCAAAGGTGCATGTTGGCAATCTTCTCTGATTTGGATGAGTCCATGATAGAGATATTCATGGATGATTTCTCAGTCTTTGGGGATTCATTTACAAACTGTCTAGAAAACTTAGGACAAGTCCTGACTAGGTGTGAGGAGACCAACCTAGTCCTAAATTGGGAAAAGTGCCATTTCATGGTGGATGAAGGGATTGTCTTAGGTCATAGAGTGTCTAGAGCAGGTGTGGAGGTCGACAGGGGAAAAATTGAAATAATAGAGAAATTGGTAGAACCTCAAAATGTCAAAGCCATTAGAAGTTTCTTAGGGCATGCTGGTTTCTATAGAAGGTTCATTAAGGACTTTTCTAAGATCTCCAAGCCTTTATGTGAGCTTCTAGAGCTAAACAAACCATTCATTTTCTCTAAAGAATGTTTCCTAGCTTGGAAAACCCTTAAGGAAGCACTAGTCACAGCGCCTATTATAGTAGGGCCTAATTGGGATCTTCCCTTTGAGATGTTATGTGATGCCAGTGACTATGTTGTAGGGGTTATGTTAGGCCAAAAGATTGACAAGTTAACACACCCTGTATATTATGCTAGTAAGACACTTAATGAGGCACAATGTAATTACACAACTACTGAGAAGGAGATGCTAGCTGTAGTGTTTGCTTGTGAGAAGTTTAGGAATTACATTGTAGGCACTAGGACAATTGTGTACACTGACCATTCTGCTTTAAAGTACCTTATGAGGAAGGCTGATGCTAAGCCTAGGTTGATTAGATGGGTTTTGCTGCTGCAAGAGTTTGATCTGGACATTAGAGATAAGAAAGGATGTGAAAATGTGGTTGCGGATCATCTTTCTCGATTGCAGCATAATTGCGAAAAAATTGCGGAAACCGCAATTTCTGATGCCTTCATTGATGAACATGTCTTTGTATTGACTCATCGTGATAACGATGAGGAACCTTGGTTTGCTGACATTGCTAACTTCCTTGCATCGCAGGTACTACCAACTTTCAAGGGAGGACAAGAGAAGAAGAAGTTCCTTCATGAAGCTAGGAAATTCATATGGGATGATCCCACACTTTACAAGACATGTGCTGATGGTCTGCTCAGGAAGTGTGTGTCAGCTGCTGAGGCGATGTCTGTGCTGCAGCACTGCCATACAGCACCCTATGGTGGACATTTTGGTGGCCAAAGGACAGCTGCAAAGGTGTTCCAGAGTGGCTACTATTGGCCAACAATCTTCAAGGATGCCCAACACTATGCACACAGCTGTGATGACTGCCAGAGAACAGGTAACCTTAGTCGAAAGGATGAGATGCCTCTCACTTACATCCTAGAGTTGGAGCTCTTTGATGTGTGGGGCATTGACTTCATGGGACCATTTCCCCCATCATCAGGTAACCTTTACATCCTTGTACCAGTAGACTATGTATCTAAGTGGGTAGAGGCCATAGCATGTCCAAATAATGATGCCAAAACAGTCATAAGATTCTTGCATAGACATATTTTTACTAGGTTTGGAACACCTCGTGCCATAATTAGTGATGAAGGGACACATTTCATTAATAGAGCTATGGAGAAAGTGTTGGCTAAATATAATGTTAGACATAGAGTAGCCACCCCTTATCACCCACATTCGAATGGACAAGATGAAATTTCAAATAGGGAGATTAAGAACATACTAGAAAAAGTGGTCAAACTCAATAGAAAAGATTGGTCGTTTAAACTCGAGGATGCACTTTGGGCGTATAGAACTGCATATAAGACACCCCTAGGTATGTCTCCTTATAGACTTGTGTATGGCAAAGCATGCCACTTACTATTCGAATTAGAAATTAAAGCATTTTGGGCACTAAAAGAGTTGAATTATTGCGTGACCGATGCGGGAACATTGCGGTCTTTGCAATTACATGAGCTTGATGAGCTTAGACATATGTCCTATGAAAATGCCAAAATGTATAAGGAAAAGACCAAGATTTGGCACGACAGTAGACTTAGGATTAAGGACTTCAAGAAAGGCCTGCTTGTCTTATTATTTAATTCACGATTGAAATTATTTCCAGGCAAACTTAAGTCTAGATGGTCAGGTCCATTTATAATAACTAATGTGTTTGTTCATGGTGCAATCGAGATTAAGAACCTGCAGCAAGGGCAACCATTCATGGTTAATGGTGCAAGATTGAAGCACTACTATGAGGAAGGAGATGTGAAGACTCTCTCGGCCTTCCTCTTGACTGAAACGTGAAATTAAGAACGAGAGAGGACGAGTGATTACTGTGTTTGTCCATGCGAGGCTAATGCCTTAGTTTATTTTTGCTATTTTTCCGGTTATCGTTTGTGTATGTTTTTGTGTGATTTTAATTACGAATTTGATGTTGATTTTATTTCTTTTTGTAGGGAATCAATAGAGGGAATCAAGAAGATTAAATCCAGCTAGAAAAATCGAGGAGATATTGGGCCAAATCAAAGATTCGGTTGAGAAAAGATTGGCATTTAAACTCAGAAAATCTCCAACGGTCACTAGAATTGCGCTGGATTTGCAGAATCCGCAACAAATATAGTCGTTGGGATTTTCATCATTACTTATATCCGTTAGACGCGCGCTGATCCGTACGATTTCCCAATTATGTGAACTCCAAGAAAACTCTCTCCCTCTTCATCTGCAATTCTTCTCTCCAGATTCCCACGATTCAACGATGGTGCTAACGAGAGCTGAACGGTCTGCGTCCAAGAAGATAGCCGACGACGCTGAAATTGCTGCGAGGGAAGCACTTCTTGCCCTTGTAGATGCTGAGGCTGCGCGCACTGAACGACTCCCCAAACTGCCTGTCCGCAAGAAGAAGTGGAAGGTAGTTACGGAGATACCTGCTGGACCCTCTGAACCAGCAGGCACACCCAAGAAACGCAAGTGGAGTATGGCGGTGGCCGAAGAAGCAAGCAAGGAAAAGACTCCCTCTGTGGAGAGTCAAGAAAGTGATCATCGGTCACATGAGTCACCAAAGCAGAGCTCTTCGCCATCTCCACCAGCGCGAAGCCCTGAGCTTCCTTCGTCGCCGCAGAGTTCTGAACACACCCCACCAGCAGAGAGCCCTGAAGCATTACCCACTTCCCCACAACCTGACCCTGAATTCCCATATGGTGAGTATCAAGAATCGACGCTGGGCAGTGGGGAAGCTGAGGAAGAAGAGGTCTTCTCTCCTTTGAGGGAAGCCAGCCCTGAGAGCCCTGCGCAGAGGGATGATTCGATGGACGAAACACTGGGGGATTGCCTCCAGCAGATGACAACCAAGGCACGGTTGAAGAAGAAGGCAGCCAAGGTTGTCAAGGCCAAACGGCCAAAAACAAAAAAGAAGTCCAAGAAAAAGAAGATCAGGGATGCGCCTTCATCAAAGAAGGAGAGTGATGAGCCATCTCTGAAGAAGCTCAAGATTGAGGCTGCTGAGTCAGCCAAACCGAAAGACAAAGGGAAAGCCAAGCTTTACCCTGAAGATGAGCCTCAATCAGTGAGGTACGTGTCCTCTGATGCTGAGTCCAGAGGCACTGAGCTGAGGAAAAGGGAACTGCTGCACGAGAAGGGATTCCTAGACGCCCTCACAGACCTGCCGCAATTCTTGCGCGCAGGGATCACGAATCACGGCTGGGAAGAGCTGTGCAGACCACCCAATCTAGCCTACTCCAGCATGGTGTATGACTTTTACGCCAACTTGATGAATCCAGAGGATGGCTTGTCTGTGGTAAGAGGAGTCCAGGTGGACTTCTCAGCGAAGGCGATCAACGAAGCCTATGGCCTCAAGGGCCAAAAACACACTGACTATGCAAGGATAGTTGATGAGCCAACAGAAGCTGTCCTGGAGGAGGCAATTCGAATCATTGGCCAGCCAGAGGCATCATGGACAGTATCGCGGAATGGGAGGCACACCCTGATGAGTGATAACTCCATTTTGGAGCTACTAAATACGTCCTAATTATAGCTAAAGTCCGCTTTCAATTGATTAAATATATCTCTTTTGTAGGAGAAAAGCGGCAAAGAGCTCGTGCGTCCGTTGGACATGTTCGAGTGCTTAAAGTAGAGTTTTAGCGCCCCGGGAATGCATCGGGAAGAGGGGAACTTGTTCCGTGAAGAAACGGGCCAAAACAGCCTTGGAGAGGCAAAGCTTCAGCCCCAAACCCGAGAGCCAGCGTCGAGACGCTGGCTCGACGCTGGAAAAAACCCGAGAGCAAGCGTCGAGTGATAGCGTCGAGACGCTAGCTCGACGCTGCCCTGGCGTCGAGACCCTGCTTGGCGTCGAGACGCTCCGGAGGAGGCGCGCGCAGGAATTTTATCGGGGCAGCGTCGCGACGCTGGCCTTGCGTCGCGACGCCATCGCGAGCGCGCGCGCGGATTACTTAGGGCACAGCGTCGAGACGCTGGCCTAGCGTCGAGACGCTACGACGAAGGCAGTAGCTAAAAGACGATTTTTCTGCACATTTTGGAATATCTTCATCTTCTTCATCTCTCAACGGATTCCGGCGATTTTAGTTTCCTTCTTCCCCATTTTCTCTCTATTTTCCGTGGAGCTCCGCCATTGTTGGCATGCGAGTGAGCTCCACTTTCCATTGTAATATTTAGACGGATCCTTCCATGGCCGTGGTTGGAGCGGGATTGACGAACCGCGCCATGAGCGGCTAAGGTAAGGGTGACGGTTTGGGATTTGTTTAGGGGAATTTTGTTAGACACTCATGCTTTGATAATCTGAGTCTAGTTTTCCATATTGGAATCTGATTATTAGCATCTGTTTACCTTGCTTAATCCAACACTCATGCTAAAATACGTTGATTGACACTCGGGTAGTTTCGCATGTTGTGTATGTTAAAGAGTAGCGATGCCGTGCCTCTCACTGCTCGACTAAGTAACACAGGTAAATAGAATTAAATCGAAGTATCGGGTCGGGTAGGATAATTGTTGGTTGCATACGGCGTTTGCGGGCAACCTACTAGCATTTAGAATTCACGCTCGAATGTTCGTCGCGGTTAGCTAGTGACTGTCTAAATTCATCTTAGGACCGATCATCTTAATGTGAGTTTAGATAACGTGTAATTAGAACTGTGTGGTCTAATTAAAATCCATGGAGTCGGCTACTTTGGGGCTTCTCTGGTAGTCGTCCGCGTGCTCAATAAACTGTATTCCATGTCGTTAGCATTAAATGATAAGCTGAATGTTGTCTAACAATTGATCCCGAGACTCCCAAACCGTGCACACATTCTCTTCATATTATTTCTTTCTTTCGTTAGCTTTCTTATTAATTCTCTTGCATGATAAAACCCCCCGTTACCAATTAATCAATTAAATCCCAATTTCACTAGTAAATTCATTCTTCCTATTCCTTGGATCGACCCTGTTGCCACTGGCTGCAAAGCCTTGGTCATAGGCATTATAAATCGTATTTTGGCAAGCCTCGACAGCTTGAGATTAAGCGAATATTCAAAAATCCGCTCACCAAAATTGGCGCCGTTGCCGGGGAGTAGGCAATTGTTTGAATTTATGATTGAAGTTTGAATTTGATTTATTGATGGTTGACTGAAAAAATTTTCTTGTTTGTAATTTGTATGTTTAGACTTTTGTTTGTGTATGACCCGTTCCTCTGAGGGTAGTTTGCAGTTTATCCCTGAGATTGACAGAGAGGAGCGGCGGTTACGTAGAGAAGCCCGGGAGGGGCAAGGACCGTTTGAAGAAGAAGAAGGCAATCCCTTCTTGGTTGACGAGATGGCGCAGGGTGATGCGCCACGGACGCTTAAGCAGCTGGCAGCGCCAGACCTGAACCTGCAGCCTTTGTGCATTAACTACCCCGTGGTAGCAGGTAACTTCGAGTTAAAATCTGGTTTAATTCACCAGTTACCTTCTTTCCATGGAAACGCAGGAGAGGATGCGAACAAACATCTGATGGAGTTCCATTGCGTCTGCGCGGGGATGAAGCCCGCAGGAGTCACGGAGGAGCAACTGAATATGAGGGCATTTCCCTTTACGCTCAAGGATAAGGCCAAGGATTGGCTGTACTATTTGCCCTCCGGATCCATCACCACGTGGCAGGATATGAAGCGGGTATTCTTGGAGAAATACTTTCCCGCATCCTTAGCCACCACTCTGCGGAAGAGGATATATGGGATCACCCAGGATGTCGGTGAGTCCTTGCACGAATACTGGGAACGCTTCGGGCGTCTGTGCCCGAGCTTCCCACATCATCAGATCGCCGATCAGTTATTGATTCAGTACTTTTATGAGGGGATGACGCCCCATGACCGGCAGATGATCGATGCAGCGAGTGGAGGGGCACTGATTGACAAGACCCCAGTTGAGGCCAAACAGTTGATAGCAAATATGGCCACCAACTCGCAGCAATTCGGTATTCGGGGACAAGGCCAAGTGCACAGCGTGGCTCAGAGCTACGAGATGACTGAAATGAGGGCCTAGGTGGCCGAGATAGGTAGCATGTTAAAGAAAATCGTTGGAGGACACCGTGAGGATGCGGAGGTCAACGCGATCGGGGGGTATGCTTCCAACCCAAGGAAGTACGGCCCATATGCAAACACTTACAACCCCGGTTGGCGCGACCATCCTAATTTCAGCTATGGGAATAGGGAAGGACAAACTCGCTTCCAAGGCCAGTCCCAAGATAGGCCTAATTCTTCCACCCAGGCTCAAGCCTCGAGCTCCTCCAGCTCGCTTGAAGAGATGGTAAGGACCAATTGCGGACAGATCCTGAGGGTAAAGAATTTAACCATGTTTTGGCTTTGTCCCTCAAAGAGTAAGGGAAAAGATATAGCCTCAGGGCTTCTTGGGAAACTCCAGGGATTAGGAATGTGTCACTAACTCCTAGGAAGTTCCTAAGGTGGTTATGGGGGTCCTCATTTTCTATTCCAAAGAATTGTCCCACAGTGGACAACATTTGGAACATCACTGGCTTTAACTCGAATGAGTTGGCAGTGATTTCAGGACGGATTATGCTGGGGTTCAGCTCCCCAGGCATAGGTACTAAATATGAAAGGATGGCGCTATCCTTGTCATTCGCTATTTCAATGGGATTGCGAGTGACAGGCACCAGGTTTTGATTTACTCCAGCCATTTCTTCTTGAGGTAATTGCGGAGGGATTGTAGTTTCCGCAATGATTGGAGGTAAAAGTGGTTGTTTAAAGAGACGTTTCTTGGCTCTATTCCTAGCTCTAAGTAATCTCTCGGGCTCAGGGTTGAACTCTAGATCACTAGATGGAGTCTCATTCATAAACTACCCTAAATGGTACCTGAAAAAGAAATGAAGATGGATCAAATTCAATGGAAAATACTTTGATGTTTCAGACTTAACAAACTTCGTTTTCACTTAAAATAAGTCCCCGGCAGCGGCGCCAAAAACTTGTTGCGTGCTCAGTGTGTAAAGGTAAATATGCAAAAGGGTAGAGAGAGCACTTAGAACATGCAAGCATACATGGTCTCACAGCAAGTAGTAAGTATATTTCATTCGTTTTTTCCACAGAGACTCATTTTTAGCTATTCGCGAAGTGTGATTGTTAAGAAAGATGGGATGAATTTGATGGGGTAAAATTGGTTTTTAATTATCTACTTTTTGCTGAATGTATAAAGGGATATAACATAAACAAATGCAAGTTGAAACTAGACCTAAAGGACAAGAGATGGAATTGATAAACGAAGAAGAACACAGCTAAACAGAATGATAAAATGGCAGAATTGCGAGGACCGCAATGTTTCCGCAATTAAATAACAGCGAAACTGAGTAAAACCGTGAATTAAGGGCTACTAATGACTATCCTATAGGCATTTTATTACGATTCTCAAGCATTGGATCAACTCTCTATACATCAAACTCACTCTATCTCAAGTATCGTCCGATTCCATGCATTAGAGTCTTAAGTTTACTCGACTTCAAAGTAAGGTCTTAAGCATCTTGTTAAAACAGGAGTGTTTAGTTTGTACTAGGGAAACGCCTATTCCTGGGCCGTTTCCTGATTACCATGAAAGGCTAGCATGATTATATGACTCTGAACTCTTACTCCTTCCAGAGGTTAGGAGTTCTTTGGACAAAATGGATGGCCAATCGAAATTGCCCGTGGGATGAAGCTTACATACAATCAATGTTTTGAAGGCGATCCTACATGCTTGGTTCACGTTTTTTAGCCTATAGTTCTGTCATTAGCATGCCCCTAAGTGAGTTAGCTACTCATGGATGCAAGGTGAACAGAAATGGCAGAAAAGATAGACATGCTTAGAAGGGAAATGTGCTTTAAACAGTAAGATAAAACGTAGCAGCAGAAGGTGGAAACTGTGAAGTGCAGAATTTGACTTTGATTACTTTGAATGTTTGACTGACAAAGGAAAGCTTTAAAAGAAATGAATCCAAGACAGACAACAACGAATGCAGTAAGTAAAATACTAAACTAGAACAACAATTAATCACAGCTGGAAATGAGAAGGAAAAGACAGAAAAACAGTAAAGGTTGCTTGAAAGCTTCGTGCAGTCGCCCTCGAATGGAAGGGATGAGAGGTTAGCCTTGCTTGGATGAATCCAATCGAGAGAGAAGAAGAATCTTCTCTCCTTCCTATCAGATTATCGATTCCAACAGCTGAGACTCTCACTCCAACAGACGGCAAAGGGAAACAGAGAGAAATGATGGACTGCGAGAAGACTTCTGCGCTTCGAATGATGATCAAACCTCCGACTTTGGCCCCCTTTTATAGTAGTTTGCAGGTGCGTTTGGGCCAAGGAGAACCATCAATCTTCAACGTCGTATATCAGAATGGATGGAGGAGAAAGAATGAATCCCTGAAATTACGGAAATTAACAGAAAAAGATCAGTCAACTTACGGTTTCCACTTGAATAATTGCGGTCACCGCAATGTTTTCGCAATTCATTCGCAATGCTTATTTTTTCATTCTTTTCCTTCGGTTTTCAACCCTTTTTCTACCTATTGTGCATAAGTCCTATATTAGCTACCTTCTTCTAATTCTCATATTAAAGCATAGGTTTAGGCTAAATGCTAACAAAAACACCTAAAAGTGTACATCTTCCTAAGCTAAATGGGTCCTAAATAAGTCACTTTCAGAGACTTAACAGTGTGCCACCTCAGACACTCATTGGGGACAATGAGTAGTTTAAGTTTGGGGGAGGCCACCCTAGGCCTAGGAACATTCCTCTCTCCCTTAAAGCATAAGCATTCTTCTTCTCCTTTACAAAAAAAATGATGAGCTGAAAAAAAAAAAATGAAAAATAGAATAAAGAGGGGTGTCTCTCTTAGGTTGCTGAGTAATCAGTGCCAAGTGTGTAACCCACAAGTGGCATTGCATCAAAAGGCAACCAAAGGAGAGGCTCCACCAAAGTAAGAAAGAAAAAGAAAAAATAGGGAAGAAGAATGTATACCTAGGAATTGCAACTTTGTGGCTTAGATGTCCTAAATAAAAAGAACTCTGATCCTCAATTAGCTGAGCACAAAGTTGTAATTTGTAGGGTTGTTTAGGGAGATGAATGTATGTCCAATGTAGTGATGCCAGGGTTTAGATTGTTCTCTTAAAGTAATACTGTCACTGTTAATACTAAGACTGGCATGACTCTAAGGAATCCTAGGTAGCTCAAAAGTTAAACTAGAAGCATGTACTGAGTCTGGGGTAAAGCTAGGTAGAATTTGAAACCTTAGGGATAGATGCACAATATGATAAAGGCAAGTAGATCAGTTGTAGGGAGTGAATGAAACAGCAGGAGTATTAGGCGTGCGAAGTCAGAAGAAGCAATATGAAAGGTTAGTGTAGACTTGGAAGTGTGTCACAGGACAGCACTGCTATAGATAGGAATGTAGGGGAGTCAGTAAGTGGTTAAAAAAAGATGAAACAGCAGCCTAGGCAAGTCCTTAGATTGCTCGAGGACGAGCAAAACCTTAAGTTTGGGGGTGTGTTACGTCTCCAAAAGTGACCTTTTTAGGACTTATTTATCTTAGAAAGAGGTGCACTCTTAGGTGTTTTTGAGAGGATTTAGCTTAAACCTATGCTTATATATGAGAATTAGAAGAAGGTAGCTAAATTATGACTTGTGTGCAAAAGGAAAGAAAAGGATTGAAAACCGAAGTAAAAGAGTGAAAAATATGCATTGCGGCACCATTGCGGAAACATTGCTAAAACAGCAATGTTTTAAGTAAAATCCGTAAGTTGGCTGATCTTTTTCTGTTATATTCCGTTATTTCAGGGATTCTTTCTTTTTCCTCCATCCATTTTGAAGTACGACGTTGAGGATGGATGGTTCTCCTTGGCCCAAACGCACCTGCAGATTACTATAAAAGGGGGTCAAAGTAGAGGGTTTGATCATCATCCGAAAGCGTAGAAGTCTTCTCGCAGCTCCATCTTTTCTCCTGTTTTTCTTTGCCGTCTGTTGGTTTGCGAGGTTTAGCTGTTGGAGTCGACAATCTGATAGGAAGGAGAGAAGATTCATCTTCTCTCCCGATTGGATTCATCCAAGCAAGGCTGATCTTTCTCATCCTTCAGCTGAGGCAGTTGCGACGAGGCGTTCAAGCTCAATTACCTCCTTTCTGTCTTTTATTTCTAATTTCCAGCTCTGTTTAGTTGTTGTTTCTTTTCTAGTGGCTAGTTCATTTCATTTCGTTGCTTTCTGTCTTTATGTTATTTACTTTAAGCTTCCCTTTGTTCATTCAAACAATCAAGTAATCAAAGCACAATTCTTCATTTCACAGTTTCCTCTCTTTGCTGCTACTGTTTTTTCTTGGCTGTTTGTCTTTAAATTTCTTCTAAGCATGTCTACTTCATCTCTTACTTCTGTCCTGTCTATATCCATGAGTAGCTAAGTCACATAGGGGCATGCTAATGACAATACTATAGGCTAAAAAACGTGAACCAAGCATGTAGGATAGCTCTCGAAGCATTGATTGTATGTAAGCTTCATCCCACGGGCAATTTCGATTGGCCATCCATTTTGTCCAAAGAACTCCTAACCTCTGGAAGGAGTAAGAGTTCAGAGTCATACACTCATGCTAGCCTTTCAAGGTAGCCAGAAAACGACCTAGGAATAGGCGTTTTCCTAGTACAAACAATAACTTTCTGCTTTAACAAGATGCTTAAGACCTTACTTGGACATGAGTAAACTAAAGAATCTAATGCATGAAATCGGAAGATACATGAGATTGAGTGAGTTTGATGCATAGTCAGTTGATCCAATGCTTGAGAATCGTGAGAAAATGCCTATAGAGGAGTCGTTAGTAGCCCTTGTTTCTCCATTTTACACACTTTCGCTGTTAGTAAAATTGCGGTAGAATTGCTGTTTCCGCAATTCTGCTAAGTTTAGAATTCTGTTTAGCTAATTTCCTCTTCGTTTATTAATCTCTTCTCTTTTCATTTGAGTTTATCTTTGACTTGCACTTGTTTATGTTGCTACCCTTTACATATTCCTTAGAAATTAGACAACTTAAAACCAATTCTACCTCCTCAAATCCACCCATTCTTTCTTAACAATACACTTCACGAGTAGCTCATAATAAATCTCTGTGGGAAAACGAATGAAAAAATACTTACTACTTGCTATAAGATCATGTATGCTTGCATGTTCTGAGTGCTCTCTCTCTCTTATTGCTTATTTATTTTAACACATTGAGCACGCAACAGGTGGCAACATCCTATCACCCCCATTCAAATGGGCAAGCAGAAATCTCTAATAGAGAGATCAAGAGCATATTAGAGAAAGTTGTAAAACCGAATAGAAATGATTGGTCTTTTAAATTAGATGATGCACTATGGGCATATAGAACTGCATATAAAACACCTTTAGGAATGTCCCTTTATAGGTTAGTTTATGGAAAAGCATGTCATCTTCCCCTTGAATTAGAAAACAAATTCTTTTGCGCTTTAAAGGAGTTAAAGTTTTGCGTGAACGATGCGGGAACATTGCGGTCTCTGCAATTACATGAATTAGATGAATTAAGGCACATGTCATATGAAAATGCTAAGATGTATAAAGAAAAAACTAAAATTTGGCATGATAGTAGACTTAGGCTAAAGGATTTCAAAAAGGGCCAACATGTTTTATTATTTGTAGTCTTGTCTAAAGTTTTCTGCAAGTTGTTATTATTTCAACATTTTCACTATTTACTTGTTTCTGCATTTTGTATGTTCTGTCGTTATTTCAGCAACCCAACCAACAACATTTTGTCACCGGTTACATTTTCCTTCAATCAATCTGTACTTAGCATAAACTTAATCAAATCTCTGTGGGAAAATGATATAAAATATACTTATCACTTGCTGCAGACCATGTATACTTGCATGATCTGAGTGCTCTTCGCATCTAATTTACACACACACTGAGCACGCAAAACATACTTATGTGAATTCGACCGGCCATCCATTTTGTTCTAAAGAATTCCTAACCTCTGGAAGGAGTAAGAATTCAGAGTCATTCATTCATGTTAGCCTCTCATGGTAAACAGAGAGTGGCCTAGGAATAGGCATTCTCCTAGCACGTTTGTTAGCATGCACTTATAAATAGGTTTTTTGCCTTACTTGGATATGAGTAATTTAAGAAACTAATGCATATAATCGGAAGATGTATGAGATCTAGCTAAGACGATGCATGAGATGTCAATTTACTGCTGAATGATCATAGTTAATGCCTATGGACGATTCTTAAGCCGACCTTCCTGCTTTTATCTTAGCTTTTACTTGCTGTAATCTGTTGCTAATCTATTGCGAAAGTATTGCGAGCCCCGCAATACCATTTTCTACCTTTATCTTAGCTTTTAACTGTCTGTCAATCCATTGCTAGCTTATTGCAAAAGTATTGCGAGTCCCGCAATACTATTTTTCTATATTGTAGTTCCCTTAGCCATTTTGCATTATTGTAACTTTGCATTTTCCTTGCATCCTTTGCAATTCGTGCCTCGAATTAAAATCCATTTCACTTCTGGTTACCTTATCTAAAATAACACGCATCAAATCGCTAGTCACTCAACTTAGTCTCTGTGGGAAATCGATATAAATTATACTTATCACTTGTTGCAGACCATGTATACTTGCATGATCTGAGTGCTCTTCGCATTTAATTTACACACATACTGAGCACGCAACACATTCCCAAAATAAACCACTTATAACCTACAAAATCTAAGCAAAGCATGATAAAAGCCTAATTTAAGAGTTTAGGGATCAGAAATCTCCCTTGTCAATCTGCCTCATATGGATATTCTTCAATGTTTCGAGGCATCACTTATGCTCCTTTAAGATACTTAAGTCTTGATTTACGGGGTCGGACATTCTGCCAGACCTTGAAATTGTTGATTCTTTCAAAGAGACTGCATGTTATAACATCCCAAGGTTTGTACTTTCTGTGCGTTGGTACAACATATGTTTGATGCGATGGGACATCTTTTTCTGGCACATCTCTTTCTAACTCCTTCAACTGGAGCATTTGTGGTGGTGGTGGCTCAGCTCTTTCATTGGTGGAGAAGCTTGCTACAACATCAAACATTTCAAATTCTTGTTCCTCAAGTAGCGCATTAGGCTCTTTGGCTTCATCCAACACAATTTCCTTTTTCTCAACTTTCACCAACTCCACCATTTCATATTGATATTCCATTGGATCACTCTTCTCAGAATCGAAGGTAACCAAGGAGTGATCATAAAAAAAATCAAACATCTGAGGGCATGGTGGTGGTGGTTTTACTATAGCAAGTAGATTTTGTAAGTCATTTGTGAGCTGGGCTAATTGCACATCCATTCTCCTCATGGATGCATCATTCCTTTCCATGAATTCTATCCATAGCACCTCCAAAGCGGGTGATAATTCTTCATTTTGAGTTGGCGCATAATGTTGATAGTCTTCATGTTGGTGGAACTCTTCATAATGAGCAACTTGCCCATGCTCTTCCCAAAAATTATTTGAGAGTTGCCACTGATCATGTCCACACAGGTACGAATAAGGGTTGTCATAGCTTTGTTGATATTGCCTCTCATGATAATTCAATGTTGGGCAATTCTCCAAGTTATGATTTTCCCCACAATAAGCACATGACTGATAAAATTCTTCAAACTGTTGTGGGCAAACTCTTCCTCCAATTAAGTTCTGCAGCATATTCATTTGCTTTGTCGAACACATAGGGGGCGTTTGGCCCCCTGTTTTGGAATCAGAACCTTGGGAATCAGAACCCTGGGGGGTTTGTCAGGGCGGGTTCTGAACCCTGAGAATCTAAAACCTGTGTTTGGGGTGCAGGGTTGGGAAGCCTCTGAATCAGAAACCGTGTTTGGGGTGCAGTGTTCTAAACCCCGGGTTGAACAACAATTTTTATTTTTTTTTCCTTTTCCTTTTACTATTTCGTTTCTCTTTTATACCCTTATTTTCTAGTGGTGAATTGTAAAACCCGACCTCACGTAACATGAGCAAAATTCTTTTGAAACTTAAAAATGAAGCATTTAATTTATGTTATATTCTAAGAATAAGAAAATAAATTGAACAATTTTCATATTTTGTACTCCTACAAAAAAAGTTTATGAAATAGGATGAAAAAATATACCTTTTAAAAATTAAGAAAAACAAAATAATAAAAGGAAAGGAAAAAAAGTTTTTACAACATGTTGGGGTTACGCTCATGGTCACTAAGCAATATATCATGTCGTTGGGCTACGCTCTTGTTGACACAAAAGAAAAAAAAGTTATATTACTATTGATGAAAAAAGTTTTATGGAAAAAGATATATTTTAATAAAATATTAAAAAAAAACATTTAACAAAAACAACAAAAACAAAAAACAAGAAATAGAAGAAAGGAAAAAAAATACATTATTGATGAAAATTTTGTATATTCCAATTAAAAAAAATATATTATAAAACGAAAAAAAAAGTTATAAACACAACATTAATTTATAGAATACGGTTGAAAAAATACATAAAATAAACAAATAATAAAGAGGAAAAAAAATTGAAAAAAAACCTTAGTTCGGATAGAAGGTAAATTCCAATAATTCCCTATTATTAATGGAAATTTTATAATAATATTAAAATATATTCATATTAGAAAGTAGTAAAAAAAAACATTACAAAAGAATATCATTTCTCATAATAGAAAAAAAAAATTACTAACACTGTTAGTTAATGGAATAAGATGGGACAAAATATATATAATATAAAGGAAAAATGAATAGACATATAGCAAAAAATGTTGGTGTTGTTGTCAAATGGATTAAGAGAGAGATAAAATTGTTGATGTGACGAAGAGAGAGAAACAAAATTGGAGAAGTGAGGGGTTTAGAACCCAAAACCATGGGTTTGGGTTCTAAACCCATGACTTTCCAATACATCCATCCAAACATGGGTTTGGCTTCAAAAGGCAAACCCACCCAAACACAAGACAGGGGGCCAAACGCCCCCATACGTTTTTCACCTGCATAGTTTCTCTTTGTGCCTGAAAATGATAGTAAACAAATTAAGCTCACATATTCAGCACAGATCTTACAATCAATCAACTTAACACAAAATTAATGCAAATCCCCAGCAGCGGCGCCAAAAACTTGTTGTGTGCTCAGTGTGTATGTAAATTAGATGCGAAGAGTACTCAGATCATGCAAGTATACATGGTCTGCAACAAGTGATAAGTATATTTTATATCGTTTTCCCACAGAGATTTGATTAAGTTTATGCTAAGTGCAAATTGATTGAAGGAAAATGTAACCGGTGAAAAAATGTTGTTGGTTGGGTTGCTGAAATAACGACAGAACATACAAAATGCAGAAACAAGTAAATAGCGAAAATGCTGAAATAATAACAATTTGCAGAAAACTTTAGACAAGATTACAAATATAAATGCGTAAACAGCAAAATACTAGCGAACAGACAGCAACAGAAACCTATACTAACAAACAGGGTAGGCTAGGACTCATGTAATAACTCATAGATCGGGTGTAAACTAAGCTGACTACTGACTAAGAATGCTAAAGTAACTTGCAGAATAGAAAATAGTATTGCGGGTCTCGGAACACTTTCGCAATAAACTAGCAACAGATTAACGAATAAGTAAAATCTAAGATAAAGACAGAAAATAAGATTGCGGCTCTCGCAATACTTTCGCAATAGACTCGCAACGAGTGAAATCTTAAGATAAAACAGCGAGGTTGGCTAAGAACCCTCCATAGGCATAAACCATGATCATTCAGCAGTGAACAAACATTACATGCATCGTATTAGCTAGATCTCATACATCTTCCGATTATATGCATTAGATTCATATGTTACTCATATCCAAGTAAGGCTAAGAACCTATTTATGCATGCTATTAAACGTGCTAGGAAAGTGTCTATTCCTAGACCACTCTCTGTTTACCATGAAAGGCTAACATGAATGAATGACTCTGAATTCTTACTCCTTCCGGAGGTTAGGAACTCTTTAGAACAAAATGGATGGTCGATCGAAAATGTCCATGGGATGAAGTTCACACTCATTCAATGCATGCATGCTTATTTACATGTTGAATTCAAATAGTAGTATCCTACAGATTCATCTTAACAAACCCTTATAAAACTAGCTACTCATAACTTTAGAAGAACCCAACAAAACTAATTGATTACTTATGAAAGGCAAATCCAATAATAATTCAAACAGTAAAAACAATTCGATCTGAAAACAATAATTAAAGTAAAGCAGTAGATAATCTGAGAACATAAACTAAGATAAAACAGTAGATAAGTGAAGGTCCGATTGTCCACAATTCGCCTCGGTTGAAGGAGAAGAACGTCTTGTCAGGAATCTCTCCTTCTTCCTCCAAATTCCAGAACGCCAAGGAGGTTTCTTCTCGGATCTGATGATCGAGAAGATCTCTCTTGGGGTTTTCGGGTTTTCGAATCTCTTCACCGTAAATGATTGATTTTCCTTGCTTCATCTTGCTCTCTTATATAGCCTTTAGTGGTTCCATTGTCTGCTCCCTAATCACGGATCTCCATCCAAATTAGGGAAACAACCTCATACGTGGCAGCTACAGAAGGGTCGGCGGCTAACAAACTCAGCAAAGGATACTGCCAGTATTGTGATTGCGTTACGATCACAAAGTTCCTTGAAGTGTCCTTTTGCGATTGCGTTGCGATCACAAAGCTCTGTTTCCGGTTCCCCTTCTTCTAATTTCATTGCGTTCCTCGCAAAACTTTAGCAATACATCTGCAAGGCATTAATTAGACATTTTTTCACCAATTATACACTTATGCACAAATATTTCACATAAGCATTAATTTTAACACCATTTCACAAATGTCACTATTAAACACATATTATGCTGAATAATGGCTAGAATGCTTCAAAAGACTTCATGAATTAAAGCAATTAAAGACCTAAATAACTCTCATTTGGAGAGGTATCAGTGTGCACGAGACAACTTTGGGATTATAGAAGAGTAGTAAAGTTAGTTTACAACCCTTCA
The DNA here is from genome assembly GCA_028017165.1 of Herpetospermum pedunculosum. NCBI lineage: Eukaryota > Viridiplantae > Streptophyta > Magnoliopsida > Cucurbitales > Cucurbitaceae > Herpetospermum > Herpetospermum pedunculosum. Next base: position 18,202,544 of record CM051527.1, on the reverse strand, counting down.
GGTTTTGAGAATTTTAAGCATGCATGTTGAAACTATGCCAAAAATACTGAAATATGTTCAATGGTGTTGATAAGTTGTTCCAAGTGAAACCACTAAATAGTTAACAAAAGTTGTTAACAATTTAATTACCTTTTATAGTAAAATGGACTCTAGTCATGAATTAGAAAAGTCTCATCGTAGTGGTAAATTTATGAGATATCTCGACCATTACAAGAGCTTATATGAAACCTATGTAGTCGTAATAGATAACAAAATGTATTGCTTCTTGACCTCAAAGTAGAAATGAGGGTTAATGACAAAGACTAGTAGACCAAAGTCATAAATCTCGAGATAAAGTATATGTACTTCTTCTGTATCTAGAACTTGTAGATACTCATGATGGGGTAAAACCCATAGATTCTGAATATTTCTACAAAAGTAATAGATTTGTAAATAAGAAAGTACAAACCTTCAAAATAAGACTAATGACAAATATAGTGGGAGAAAGTAAACCATGAATAATTTTTCTCATTTGTTGTCACACTAGAGTCTATAAGCATCTCCTAACTCATAGTTGCATATGAGATATGTCAAGTGAACGTTTAAGAAATCTTTTCTGAAAAGAAATCTTAAAGAATGCACTTGCAAATCAATTATATGAATTCATTTTCAAAAAATCAAAAGCAAAATGTTTGCAAGTAGTAAAAGTTCATTTATGAAATGAATTTGATCACTAGATTTTTTAATGTAAGGTTTGATAAAATTGTAAAAAACTATGACTTTGAATAAATATTAATGATCTTGTATCGACAAGAAAATCATTAATTACTTAATGGATTTTTCTCGTGGATTACATAATACTCATTATGAATGATGTAATATTTTTAATCCAGCATTATATGTTGACTACCAAACCAATTCTAAATGAATGATTTAAATTACTTGGTATATCCTATAAATAGAGATTTCAAGGACAAAATGTAAATTGTGTCTCAAACATCATATATTGATAAAATTGTTGACAGTATATGATGTAGTACTTCAAAAATAATAATGTATTATTGTTACATGAAGTTTATCTTGTCTAAGGAATAGAGTCCTTAGATATTTCAAAATGTTGAGAACATAAGATTGACAATCTACGTTTGTGTGATTGAAAATCTTATGTACACATGAGACATGACATTTGAAAGTAAAGTTAGTTAGCATATACAAGTTAACCCAATGGTATGACCATTGCGCGGATAATTAAAAACTTTTCTCAAAATATCTGTGCATAAAATAAGAAATTATAATTTTGCATATGGGGCTAAATATTTGATTTTTACGAGATGCATTTGCTTTGACAAAGATTTATCAAAATCTATGTTTACTTTAAGTGGTAGAGCTTGATAGACTAGTTAATATTTTTGCTTAGGAAGCAATAAAAGAACTTGTATATAGCTAAAACAGTCTCTTATGGATCTGTACGACGTTCAAGATATGGTTAACCCTATCACACTTTATTAAGATAAAGTAGAGGTATAATGGCTAAAATTAAGGAACTTTGAAACCACCAATGTATAAGGTATCATGCAGGTAGAGAAAGCATCATGGTAGAGACCACAATGACTTTTAGTTGCAATCGTGTTGGTCTTTAAAAAGACTCTTCATGCTAAATTGTTTGAGGGTCCCCTAGAATGTCTAGGATTAAGAGACATGTCTCATCTTCACTAGAGAAATTAGGAGAACATGTTGGGTGTAGAGTATGCCCTAGGGTACATGTCTCACCGGCTTTAATGCAAGTGGGAGATTGTTGGGATTTATGCCTTAACGGCTCATAATTAATTAATAATTATTTTATTATTATTATTATTTATAATTTATAATATTCATTATATATAAAAATTCAAGGTTATTAGTGTAATCTTGAATAGTATGTAGTTGACATACCGGAGTATCATGTTCAAGGAATAACCTAAACAGTCTATATATGAATAAGGTTGGGTGCCTTATCGTGGCAACACTATTGATACGGCTCAATTTGTAATTGTTACAAATTATTTGATTCAAATCATTCATGTAGAGACATGTGAGTGAAGGTATCCTATACAATGAGTTTTTATACGACTAGACCACGAAATATATAATCTCTCTTTATAAATATGTTATTTGAGAAGATTAATATTTCATAGGATGATCATCTGTGACTTGATTTAATCCTGAGTGACTTAAACTCCTACATGTGAGGGTTCGTCCTTTGATTTGTAAGGGTGAGAATGAACTTTATAGCTGATTCAATAAACGTACCATTTTGGGGACTTGACCAAATAGGGAGCTGCGAACATAAGTTTCACAAGATGAAATCCACTTCTTCCCATATAGGAAAAGTAGGTGAGTAGTTCCCTTAAGTGCTGTTTTCGGGACTTGAACAATGAGACTCCACCCCCTCGCTTGCCCGATAGGGACTCATTTATGGTTGGATCATAAATAGGTTGTTCATTGGAGAATCGGTGGTACTTAAGGTGTAAGATGTAATTACAAATGTAAAACGGACTTTTGACCGAGCTGTAATTATGATCAACTCGTGAAGGAACGACTTGCATGTAATGGTTATAACCATGGACACAGCTTGTCCTACAGTGCATAAGAATATTTATATAGATGTCCATATGGATAAGATATCCTTATCTTATTTCTTCCATTATCTTCTCCTATTATTTTCCCCCTTATATTATTCTAGATTTATGGTAACAATCATATGTTGTAAATCCATTCAATAATGATCGTTGGGGCTAGGAGGTGAGCATCAGGGGCGAGGGGTAAGCATCAGTCGGTCGGGGTCGGTTTTCCGACCAAATTGACCAAGTCGATTTTCCAACTCATTATACCGACGAAGATGGAAAACAATATTTTTTTAACTCATTATACCGTTCGAACTGACGATTGATTTTGTCAGTCGATTTCGGCGCAATCCGACTATAGGGAGGCAAAGATGATGGTGGAAGTCCAAGGGCTTCACGGATGAAGAGAGGATAAGCAATAGACGGTGGTGATTGCGATGCGAGGGAGGCGAGAGAGACAATTGTGAGAAACAGAGGAGGAGCTCCAGCCGGAATCATAGTAAGCTTTAGAGCCTGGCACATCTCCGGCAACAACGTGGGTTAGGGCTAAAACAATAGGCGACATCTCAATCCCTCTTATGAAACCCAAAAACAACATTTATGAAGCTTTCGTGTCCTCTGGATCCGCCATGAACCAATTTCAATCAAAAGATTGGACCTGAACTGATCCACCGATTTTGTCGCTTCGATCGGTTTGGGGTTATTTTTGCTAACTGACCGACCGATTGGTCAGTTTTGCATTACAAAACCTGTTCAATTGGTCGATTTATTTTTTCGGTTCTTTTGCTCACCCCCTAGTTGGGGCCTATGAATGATATGATTGAATAGACAATACATTGACTCCCTACTTTTTCTTTCACCCTTCTTTGTCATTGTTCTCTTGTTTTACAACATATGTTGCTTTGAAGACTTTTCTCACATTTTAAAATGTCATTCACATTCCTCTAGTAACACATTCCTCTAGTAATTTCCCTAAGTAGTTTAAATCCAAAAGGTTGATTATTACAAATTCATTGTTTTAAAATCTTTATTTTCATATCACGAACAATACATAAACTAAATTTTTACTTGGTTTCAAAGTCAATATTAAATAAATTTTATAATGCAAGTCAAAATTAGAGGCTAGAGAACATAGTTTAACTCCACAAAATCATAAAGATAAAGCCTCCAATGACATTTATTTAAGGGTAATTGGATTTAACGGTACATAAGGTATAGTGCTTCATGCCTTTTCTTAGAAGGTGCACATGAAGAGTGACTCAAGCCCCAACCAAAGTGAATATTCCCTCAAATATAGGACTAGTATCACTTCCTGTAATCACATTTGATTGACATCCATTCCAAATGTCTTCTTTGGAAAGACCTGATTCATACAATAAGTTAGAGATGTAGTTCCAATGGTCATGCGTAGTATAATGTCCTTCTTCTCGAATTTCGGTATATACCTATAAAAAAAAACAAAATATAATTAAGTTAGGTTTACCTTAAATCTCAATGACAAATGCAAATGTGGCACTCTATTTTTTAAAGTGTAAATGTGGTGCCATATATTTTATTCATTTGGAACATAGCCAGAAGGGTTAAAAAAAAATGGGCAAAAAAATTGGATTTTTGAATAATTAGTTGGATGGATATAATAAATAGAACTAAAATGAACCCAAGATAACTAAACTATTTGTAAAAGAGTGATTATTAGTTTTAACTTTAGTCTTAATGATAGTGATATATAAAACTATCAATATAAAAGTAAATGAACATAATGGAGAAATAATATTAGCATGAAATAAATATTTAAACATCGAGAAAAAAAACGTTACCAGATAGTTTTATTTAATTGAAAATATTTTACACTAGATTCATTTATTTGTTATAGTTAGTTTCGAAAAATCTGGAGTAGTGCTTTCAACTAAAACTCTTTCTTAGTAAATCGTTTATGAAAGAAAACAACAATTAAGTATTTGATCAAGAGTAATACCAAGTATTTTTAAAAATATTTTTAATTTAGTAATAAAACACAATATAAATGTTTTGCAAACTAATGAATAAAAGAATAGTTGAACTGACATAATGTACGACTTAATGACTAGGTCACCACTTTTATTCATTTTCCTTTCATGTTGTCAAAGAATAAAAAATTTAAAAACTATTTTAATTAGGTAAGAGTAGTTTTTATTATTGAAAATCAAGTCATATCAAACTCACCTTAATTAATTATATAACATTACAAATATAAGTTTAAGTCTTTGAATTCTTTCCTTATATATTTCTAAATTCAAAAGCTTAAAAATAAATTAGTAATATAAGTCTAAAAATGGAACTTCATTGAAATTATTTATTTTTTTGAAAACATTTTATTGAACCTCGTTATTTCGATTTTGGAAGCTTAGAAACAATCAAATGAAAAATAAATAAACTGTAGGCATGAAAAATTGGGACTTAGATCCAACCAATTGTTATTAAAAAGAACATAAAATAAATAAAAGAATAAATAAAAATTGTAGTTTAAACTTCATGAACATATAGGTAAGAAACAAAATTGCTGACCGTATTGTCTGAAAATGTATGATTCCATGGATTTGACCAAGCTGCCATCCAATCACAAACTTCACCATTGTGATTTAGCCCACGGTATACAACAGCGCCAGCAGAGCCAGTGGCAGTTCCAGAAGTTTTAACATGAAGAAAACAACCCCATTGACCATTCGCAATCTCGATTGGATAAGGAGCTTGTCCAATATGACCATGCCAACTATGTTCGACAACATATTTTATGGTATCACCAGTGGCATTGTAAATTACGCAGAGGGTAGAGACTCCAGTGCCCCATTGTTCTTTTAATTCTTTCACATATTGTCGTGCATTCGTGTCTTTATTATCCGCATTCTTCATACTAATGGCAACATGTGCTCTATCTTGACGTGTTATTGTCTTATTTTCATACTCAGGCATGCCTTTTAAAGTTTCGTTTGTGATCGGATTTCCAAACACATTAGACGCCATCTTAAAATATATCTGAAATATAAAAATTCCAAAGAAATTAAGCTCTAAAAACAATTAAGGGCATGTCTTTGTGATGTTCCTCTCCCAATTTTGCATATATTTAGAAAAAGAAACAAAAACGTATTTGGTTGAAAGTTGTTGTATCTAAAATTACTAATTGAAAGAATAAAAGATTATTTTGGAAGTTTTGTCTTCTTTTTATTCATTTGTTGTGTGGTGTGCCCATATTTTAAAATAAGAAAAAGAAAAAAATTGAAAGTTCGTTTACCTTCAAAAAAAAAATAATAAAAGTAGAAACTTAATTAACATTTCAGAAAACAAGAATCATATATCAAAAGTTTAAGATTGCTTACAAGAGTTGGTGAATAAGAAACATACATTATCACATACGAAATAGAAATATTAATCCAACTCTATTTCTATGAAAAAAAGTAGAGCGTTTCAATCTTACTCTGACAGGTGACCAATCTGCAAATCTTTGTTGTGTTTTGTTCCCTACAATTTCTACCTATTTATAAAGTGCGAAAAATAATTAAAAAACACATAAGAACAATGATTTCTTTTTTTAAAAACAGTAGAATCTTCACTGCTCATGTTGAAGAAAAACATTAATGTAAAAAATGATGTGGACGGATAGACACAAGATTAAGACCAAGAATTTAAATATGACAATGTCCATGGAAATATCGATAAAATAGAATAAATGAAAAAATTATATATTTTTTAAATTTTCGTTAGTTTTTTGTGATATAATAAAAATGTCGATGTTGAACCCATGAAAATATGAAAATTGACTATGAAACTATCTGCATGTCCACGAATATTTTTAGAATGACTTTGTAGGGATTTTAAAAATATTTTTTTAATCTTAAAAATATTGTTTAAGAACTAAAATAGTAATTTCAACACCCTTAATTGGGCTTTGTTTGATTTACGAATTTGGTGATATGTTAATACTACTAGAGTTTTATCTCTTTGTGACATTATATTTATGGTTTGTTCTTATTTGAAAGATGGTTGGGATGATTAGAAATGAATTGCCAATTTTAATTACGGTAAAAATTCTTGCAAAAAAATTTACAAAATTAGACTAACCTATTTTACTCAATTTTTTTTTGCCTAAATAATTAATAATTCAATTTGTAGTCTTATAATTAAGATACACTATTTAAATTTAAGGACTAAATAAATAAAATTTATAAATGTTAATGTCACCTTAAAAAAATAATTAAGTTATATGTTTTCAATTTTGTCAGAAATAAAATATTTTACATTCGATTTCTTTATTCATTAATACGAGTATTTGAAAGTATATACATTTTTAAAAAAAAAAAATAGGGGTATATAAAAATATTTTATTTATTTTAATTAGACAAAAATAATTTTTATTATTCGAAATCATGTCATGTCATTTCAAAATATTCTCAATTATAAAAGTTTAAAAACTTAAATCTAAATAGATAACGTCGAATAATTTTGTCATATATTTCCAAAATAAAATAGATAACTTCAAAGTCATATCATATCAATTTGTAAATCTTTTCTCCAAAATAATTTCAAGCACCATTAAAATTAACCAAAATATTTTACTAGAACTATTAAGATTTTCAATAATGAGAAGAAAAAAAAACTTAATGGAAAATAATTCTTACAATCTCTTCAACTTGCATTAGATAATTGCGATAATAATAATAAAAAAAGATATTTTTCATAATTGATTGCTACAAGAATTAAGTAACCTACCGATGAAATGAGTTCTATAATGTTATAATAATATAACATATTAGAAATATCTGAAATAAATATACATGTTTTTTATTATATAAATATAAGAAATAAATAAACAATATAATGTAAAAAATATATTGGTAGGATATAAATAATTTAAATTTTTTAAAATTAATTAAGTTGGCACATTGTTCTTTTGTGGAAGGTTAAAAGATTTCTTTTTCAACCAAAGTGAGTTGGGCAACTTTGGACAACTTTTAATAAAACTTAATTAAGCAGCATTTTTCTAACCCAAATATTTTTTAACTAGGTTATAAAATACAATATAAAAATTTTACAAAGTATTTGATTAGGTAAATGTATTTTTTATTATTAAAAGTCATGTTATGTCAAAATCATCTTAATTTTTTTTTTAAAGATAAATCAATCTAAAATGGATAACTTAGAATTTTTTTCTAATATTTGTCCAACTAGATAATTTTGAATTTCAAAGTTATATAATTCCATAGTGTATTTATTTTTGTATGACATGAAATGTCTTCAACTTTTTTAAAAAATGTTATTATTATTTTTTTTTTTTACTATGCGATAATTAAAAAAAGTCAACTTTCTTCATATTCTTTTGTCTTGTATTGAAAAAAAAAACTTTTGTTCTCTTGTACTCTAGATTAAAATAAAAGTAAAATTAATGTAAAAAAAAAACAATATATGTAGAGTTTTATATTCCCTCACACTCTTTTCACGTTTTTTTAGGTAAGATTCTTCATAATAGATAAAAACAATTGTACTAATTTTTCATGTCTTAAGAAGTTAACAGTGTAAAAAATCTCACATAATCAAATAAAATGTTAGTATTCTCACAATTTAAAATATTAATCTATCTAATAAGTATTATAAACTAACAAATCTTTTCTAATACTTAATTAGAAATTGCATAAGAATACTAATATTCACTCAAAGATTGGTAGGATTTGTTACATAAATAACCATCAGGCCCAAAATAATGATAAATATAATAAAATATAAAATACTTTCCAAATATGAGAAAAAATCAATGATAGTCACTAATAGAATTCTATTATCACATAAAGTCATTGATAAAATGTTTATCACTTATAGACTAATATCAGTGATATCCATTGATAAAATTCTATAAAAAATAAAAGTGTATCAATAACTATCCCGAATAGTCATTGATCTGCTATTAGTGACGATCACGGATAAAAATTGTCATATTTACAAATATTTTCAAAAAATGTTATATCTCCTAAATACAAACTCTAGCTTCACACCGAGTGGAATTTTCCAAATTTGTATGTTGGGAATTATTATCAAATAACCACCTAGTGCACTGGCTCAATGCATTGTCTCGCTTGACTTAGATTGAAGTTTTATCCTGCACTTGTGTGCAACAATTTAAATGTTTTATTATTGTCCAATTTTTTTAGTTCGAGTTCCACACTTGTCAATTTGTTGTTTGCGAACATCAACATAGATCAACTGACATAAGTGTGATCTAATGACAAAGAGGTCAGTAATTTGACCCTCATCCCGTAATAATTAAATACCTTTGTAAGAAAAAATATAATTCTTAAATATTTTATGTACCATTCTCGATATTTATGTCATTTTTAATTCAATAGTGTGTGCATGCATGCGTGCGTGCGTGTGCGCGTGCGATAATTACTAAAATACTAGCTTTCTCCAAGCCCCAACCTGACTTAGGCATCGAGCAATATAGCTAGTACATCAATATTTATTTCTTGCATATGATCTCATCCGCATAATATCAAATTTACCGTTGACATCACGTGAAGGTCAGGTGCATCAAGCATGTTCAGATCCATTTATCAACAATTGACACCGTATGTGCAGGCGAGAGGTTTTGTGCATAAGATCTAACATCGAAAGAAAATAGAGATTGTAAGAGTTTTACCAAAAGGATTGATCATATGGCAAGGATCGTTCTTCTCCCACCATAGACACACAAAATCAGGGGAGATTTTTTGTTGCCCTCGCTTCTGTTAATTAATTGCTTAGTTAGGTGTATCTGATACATTGGGGACAACGTGTCGTTTAAGGTTGGAGTTGATGTCTGTTGAACTTCTTTGGTTTTTGAGCATTGTGTAGATTTATGAGCTTGATATGGATGAGACTCTTAATGTATGTTATTTGATCAGAACCATCTATGATTTGCATTTGATTATTCTTATTTTCAACTGTGAAAATGATGAGAATGTATGCATTTTTTAGCAATTTTTTCTTAAAAAAAAATTCTTGACTCCCTCATACTTATCGAGCACATAGTCCCCTTATCTTTAGTTTTGTAGGCTTATAACTACCTTAATTGGCTTGGATGCTTGTTGTCTCCCAGAAAAAATACCATTAAGGATACTTGATACAATAGTGTTTGTGATGTTCATTTGAGGAAAGATAACATACCTATTTGTCTAAAAAAAAGATGAGAAAAAAGAAATAGAATAAAATCTCCATGGATACTTCTCCTTTTTAAGTTGCATGTGCAACTAGGGGCGGTCATGACACCCTTGTTTGTCACTGCATGAAAGCGTGGCTAAAGAAGTGAGTATTAGTCTTTAGGTTGTGAAGCTTGCTCGTAGTCAGATATGTTGTGCAAGTAAGCTGAAGCAAAGGAAAATTTGACATCAAAGATTCTCTTGGAAAAGGATAAAGAAAAAAAAATTGTTGAGAAAATAAAAGTTAGGAGAGTACAAAGTTCCACGAAAATCATAGGCCCTTGTGATTTATAGCTCTCTCTAGTGTTAAAGCTATAGACTATTCTTATTGCAGTAGGGGGAAAACGATCTTTAGGGTTTCATAATACTTTTCCGTACTTATAAGGATTATGGTAGGTTGGACTACGCACACACACGTAAGAGATGATGAGTTTAATTTTTGAATTTCTCGATGAGGGAATGCATTTGATTATTTTCTTATTTTGAAAATTCCTTGTTTTCTACAACATTTAGGTTCGATTCGTTAACATGCAATTGCAATCTCTTGGTATTGTTCAAAAGTTTGTCATGCTCGAGGACTAGCAAGATTTAAGTTTAGGCGTATTTGATAGCACTCTTAAAGTGTTATCTTATCATTCCTAAGTCCTGCTAATTATCGTGTTCACATATGCTTTATGTTAATTTTATTAGTGGAGAACGGTTTAAAGAGAAAAGAAGTTCATGGCTGTTGGGATTTATATCCTAAAGCTTCGTAATTATTTAATAATTATTTGATAATTATTTTATTATTATTAGTTGCAATTTTTAATATTCATTATATATAAAAATTCAAGGTTATTAGTGTAATCTTGAACAATATGTAGTTGACATACGGGAGGATCATGTTCAAAGCATAACCTAAATAGTCTATCGTATATGGATAAGGTTTGGTCTCTTGTCGTGGTAATACTATTCATACAATCCACTTTGTAATTGTTTCAAATGATTTGATCCAAATCATTCATGTAGAGACATGCATGTGAGTGGGGTATCCTATATAATGAGTTTGTATAAGACTAGAGCACGAAATATATAATCTCTCTTTATAAATCCGTTATTTGAGAAGATTATTATTTCACAGGATGATCATATGTGACTCGATCTTAAAACTTCTTCCTCTAAGGGTTTGTCCTTTGATCTGTATGGGTGAGCATGACCTTTATTGCCGATTCAGTAAGCCTACCATTTTGGGGACTTGACCAAATAGGGAGATGGGAACATAAGTTTCACAAGATGAAATTCACTTAATCTCATATAGGATAAGTAGATGAGTAGTACTCTAAAGTGCTGATTTTGGGACTACAACAATAATGTGGCCCCAACCTCTCACTGGCCCGAAAGGGACTTGGTTTATGGTTGGATCATAAATAGGTTGTTCGTTAGAGAATCAGTGGTACTTAAGGTGTAAGATGTAATTACAAGGGTAAAACAAACTTTTAACCTAGCTATAAATACGAACAACTCGTGAAGGCTCGACTTGCATGTAATGGTTATATCCATGGACAAAACTTGTCCTACAGTCCATAAGAGTGTAACTCTAGGCCTATAGTGGAGTAACCTAGAGTTAATCAAAGAAAGTTAATTAATTAAAGAGTTTAATTAATTAATTTTGTATCAAGCTTATATATATGTAGGTGGTGAGAGTCACACACGATGGTGTGCTCCAAATTTCAAGTTGCGGAGACTTGCCAAAAATAACTTTGTAAACTAATTACACTAATCTAACTAAAAATAACTTTGTAAACTAATTACACTAATCTAACTAGTAGACAGTGGTAACCAGGTCGATCCACAGGGAGCAGACAATGAGAATCATAGTTGAATTGAATTGGGCTTGTTTAATTATGGTGACAAAACATTGATAGTTTTTATCATGCAAATTGGAGAAATAAAGATAACGGAGAAATAAAACACAACAATACGAACGTGTTGGATTTGGAGGATCTTCATGATTTGTGAAATTATGTAAGTTCTATCATTGAACTCATACAAACTTTATCAGAATCAATCGATACGCACAAATAATTACCCCGAAACCCCCGCGATAATTGACTCAGATAAAATTAGCCAGAGGTGTCAATTCCAACTAAACATGTAATTAACTCATCTAAGGGTGTTAATCCTAGACTTCATTAAAAAAAAGTAAATCATGCAATTAACTCGTTTAAAGGTGTCAATCCTAAACTTTGCTAAAAGCAATGACGGGTGGATTGTGACGAGCTACTCCTAAGACTAATTCGATTTATCTTCTTCAACGTGGTTGACTAACACTAACTAAGGCAGCATACTTATGTACTACCTACGGGCTCGCACATCCTTTGTTACTTAAGGCGAATAGGATGCATCAATACTCTAATTAACTAACAAAAATGCAAAGTATTCAAGGTTGTCAAGCTATCATGCAAGCATGTTCGTAAGATAGGCATAAAAGAAGAAGAATATCAACAACATTCAGATTAAGGCAGAAATTTAAAGCACAATCTGTTGGGTTTTATGTCCTAAAAGCCGTGGTTTGTAAATTGAATGTATATTCTATTTTGCAATAAAGTTGTTATTGAGATTAATTTAGTAAAATTGTTATTGAATAAAGTGAATTGTGTTTACTTTTAACCTAACTCCAATAAACAAAGAACCCATGGCTATAGATTGTATACTTGAACTTCATGTGTGACATGATTGTGGATCAAGTTCAATTAATAGCCATAACAGTCTATAGTATAGGGATAAGGCTGGGTACCTTATCCTGGGGACACTATTGGACGCGGCACGCTTTGCATAGTTCAAACGATGTGATCCAAAATGGTTCATGTGGAGACATGCGAGTGGTGGCGTCCTATGCAATGAGTTTGCAAGAGACTGAACCGCGAAACAATTCGTTCTTTCTTTATAACTCTGTTTACTGTAAAGACCGACTTTTTCATATGATGACCTAGGTAACTAGATCTGAATCCTGAGCACGCTATGAACTCCTGTTTATTCGGGCTTATCCTTTGACTTGTATGGGTGAGAGTGGCCCGAGATCGCCGACTCAATAAGCCTACCATCTTGAGGATAAGACCGGGTAGGTAGTTGGGAACATAGTCCTGCGAGATGGAATTCACTTCTACCCACCTCGAGGGATTAGTAGAGAGGTTGTTCCCTTAAGTGCTGACTCCGAGTCTTGAATTAGGGATCCCACCCTCTCATTGGTCCGAGAGGGACTTGGTATAGTGATGAGATCACGTACCAATTGGTTTGGTGGTTGGACCACAAACCAAGAGTTCATTAGAGGACCAGTGGGACTTAAGAAACAAGATGTAATTACGGGAGTAAAACGGTTATTTTGACCCATCTGTAATTACGAACAATCTGTGAAGGATCGACCTACTGGTGATGGTTATATCAAGAGGACAGAAATATATCTACGGTGAGGAGAGTGCAACCTTTGGACTTTAGTGGTGTCTCTGGGGGTTAACGAATGTTGGTTAGCTTGGCTAAAGAGTTTGGCCGGTTAATCTCGTATCGTTGGAGCTCATGATCTGTAGGTCCTTTAGGTTCTCCTGGCTAGCTCGAATTAAGCCGTGTAACAATATGAGAGAATTTGAATTTGAATTTATTCAAATTCGTTTTTCGAAGAATGATGGACATATTTAAATATGATTTAAATATGAGATCGATCTAAAACATGAATAGGGATTCATGTGTGATGATTCAGTTTAAGAATCTGGTATTAGTCTTATTATTTAATTAATATTTGATATTGAATTAAATAATAATATTAATTAATTAAAAAAGTTTAATTAATTTAAATTTATTTTGTTTATTAAAACTAATTATGAATTAATTTTAAAATGACAAAATATTACAAGTGAGATTATCCAAGTTGAGTGGATTTATCCAAGTTGAGTGGGTTTATCCAAGTTGTGAAGTGGATTGTGAATCATCAACCACATGCATAAACTCATCAATTGTGGAACACTTGGTTGAAGACTAATCCATCCAATTTGAGGTGTCATGCTAAGCAAAAGCTTTGTTGCATGTGGATGGCCTATAAATTGGATGAAATTCAAATGTTTTGAGGTTGATGAATTTTCAAAGAGTTTGAATATTTGGATGAGGGTTGATGAAGAGTTCAGGTTACTTGAGAAATTAGAAATCTAAGTGTTAGATATTTCTCACAAAACCCTCATCACTTTCACCTTCCCATCCTCTTCTTCCAAAGTTTTTATATTGTAAAGGAGTCCCACCACTTCGTTTCTCGGCCCGAGGATAGCGGGACTACCGGAGGTGGTACTCAAAGAGTTCGAGAGAAGCTTCGAAGGGTTCGTGAGGAGATTCGAGCATTGGAATAGAAGAATTTTGAACTACAAGAGGTTTGTGTTCTAATTACTTTAATTTCCAAGTTTTTGGCATGTTTCTATTTTAGCTAAATTGATGATATTAGAGTGCCAATTGATCTGACTCGCTTCCGTTGAGCTACATGCGTTTCATCACAATCCTCAAGCAATTCCTAAACCCATAAAATCCTTACATTCAATCCCCAAATCCTACACTAACTTTAGCCTTCCATAGAGTTTGGACTAATCCAAGCTCCCATGGAGGCCTTCGAGTTCATACAAGGGGTAGAAGGTGAAGAAGAAGCTCCAAACCGAGCTCCAATGGCGGAATAAATCAGAAAATCGAAGAAGGAATAACCTATAATCGGAGAAGATGGCTTTAAATATTCGTCGTAGAGCCGTTGGAGAAGATGGATTTAAATAGTTGCCGTAGCGTGGAGACGCTACGGACGGAAATCCTGCGCGCCTTGAGGGAGCGTCGAGACGCCGAGCAGCGTCGAGCAGCGTCTCGACGCTTGCTCTCGGGTTTTGACAATTTATTTTGTCTTTTCCTCTCCCGATGCCCTTAGACAAAATCTTCACTTAGATGCTCTTCCTCTCCGGATGCGATCTCGAGACCTTAAGACCATCTTCTTAGCCCCGAATAACGTGTTTTTGACTATGTGACCTCTTCACCGATAAACACCTATAGCAAAGGCAAATTAACACTAATTCAGCACATTTTTAGCTGAATAGAGGGAGTTAATCATAGCTCTAAATTGGAGCTATCAAGCACCCCCAACCTAAATCTTGCTATTCCTCGAGCAAGGTAAACTTCAAATTATCTCCAAGGACTAAAACTGCATGCAACTAATTCTAATCTCGATGCTTTAAAAATCAAGGCATTTGCAGCAACAAGAAAGCAATCGAATGCTTGCACTAATAAAAAATAATTCAAAAATTAACTATTACTCACCTACGTGCGTGTGTGATTAGCCAAAGTATCCTAGCCTAAGTAGACTCGAAAAAAACCACATGCAACACGACATCTTGTTTTCCCTACTTCTAGCAATAAAGAGCAGTGTATAACTTTCCCACATTAGAGAGAGTAACAAATCAAAAGACCTAATTTTTTTTTTTTTTTCTGAGTACTTTGTACTCTTTATTTGATTCTTTGAACCATATTTTTTTTTTCTTTTTGCTTCTCCAAGAGAGCCTAACATTTCATGCTTGACTTAGCTTCACATTTTTAAGGACTAAAGCTCAATTCTCAATGCACATTTAAGAAGGAGGAGCATCTCAGGAGGTTTTATTAACATGCTTTGCTTTTGTTATTTAGGCTAATAGCTTTGTTATAACTCGATTAACCTATTACAAACTCTCATGCTTGAAGCTTCCCTAGGGGTGCCTTTCGGGATGACAACAAGGATTCATGCAACAAAAGGTAAATCTAAGCCTATAGAGACAAGAACAGGTTGCTAAGTGCTCAATAGATGCAAGGGAGCAACAATTTTTTTTTTAAAATGAAGCTCAATTAGTGCAAACGATCTCATGCTCAACTATATATGCAACTTCGAAGATTTTAAAAGCATTTCATAGATCGTCATCATTAGATAACATGCAACCACAGACCAAAGCATCTCAAATTTAAAATTTACACGTGCTCGACAACTGCACATAAAGTCCACAGACACTCCACCCCCAACCTCAGAAGAATGCATTGTCCTCAATGTATCAACCATCAGTTAAAACAATAAACGCGCAAAATAAAAGGAACACGAAGACTTCCCTGATCTTTGCAAGGTTAGCGGGAGATGAGGTGCGATCTTCTTCCAATCAAAGGTAACCAAGTTAAGCACTTCTCTTATTCTTCTAAAAAGCAAAAAAACTAACTTAAACAACTAAACTAATAAAGCGATAAACTAAAAATAATTGAAAACAGTTCAACACTCGGGTGCCTCCGAGAAGCGCATAATTTTTAAAGTCGATTGCTCGACTATATTCTCGCGGTCCAATCAGCCATTGTCCATCAATGCGGGAGATTCACCAATCATTCTCCCGTCCTTCTTGGACCTACACGATAATTCAAACAAAAAATTTCTTCTTGTTCCTCATGCACAAACACATTATCATCAGACAGAAAACATACAGCACCAACATCATTCACATTCATTTTCAGATCATCATTTTTCACGACCCAAGCAGATTTCGAATCATATATAGAAAATTCATTCACAGTCTCGTCAAATTCCACAGATATGAAACCCCTATAGACATCAATTTTGACCCTAGTGGTCTTAAAAAAGGGACGTCCTAACAATATGGAAGAAGAAACATTCGAAGATTTTTCATTCTTGTCGAGTATATAGAAATCTGCGGGAAATAACATATCATTAACCCTCACGAGAATGTCCTCGGCTTTCCCTATTGGATGGATGCAAGTTCCATCAGCTAATTGCACGACAACATTAGTCTTATGCATTTCATTTAATTTAAGTTCTTGGAACAGGGCATAAGACATAACATTGATGGATGCACCTAGATCTAACATGACATTTTTCATAATTTTGTTCCCTATCATGCAAGGAAGAGTAAAAATACCTGGATCCTCACATTTGATCGGCAACGAACCTGGAAATATCGCCGAAACATTTTCCTTTCTCTTTTCATCAGTCATTTTTTACTTTATCTTAACAGTACACTAGCTCTTCAGGAATTTTGCATATTTGGGAATTTGCTTCACGACCTCTAGAAGCGGGATATTCACAATAACCTTCTGAAAAGCCTTCAGGACTTCATTGTCTTCATTCACTTCCTTAGGCTTCGCAAGCCTATTGGGGAAGGGTGCTAAGGGAATATCAGCTGGTACTAGCAACGATACCTCTTTATTCAAATCTTTTCTATTTTCAGATTCATCATTCACAAGAAAGGTCGGGAAGGATGCAACAGGTTTTCCGTTCTTTTCTTCCTTCATCACACCAACATTAGTGGGAATCGACTTCCCGCTCCTCAGGATGATCGCACTCACATTTTCACATGAGTTTATGGTCATTTGGGAAGAAAGCTTCCCAAAACTCTTGCTTTCCAGTTTGCTCATTGACATGATCATCTGTGTTAGTTGATTGTTTAAGTTTTGCAACTTAGCTTTGTAACTATTTAGCTCCTCGCGAGCTTTCTTTTGAAACCGGTCGGTCGTATTTACAATGGTCCTCGCCATCTCTTCCTTCGAGTTTCCTAAAGTAGATGACTAAGCATGAGACGTGTTGGGAGATCTCTCATAAGATTGATTGGGGTACCTTGTTGTCCTAACCAGTTTCCGTAGCTCAAATTTGGGTGATCCCTCCAGCCGGGATTATAAGTATTCGAATATGGGTCCTACTTCCTTGGGTTCTAAGCATAACCAACGATGGCATTGACCTCTTCAGAATCTCGAATACTTCCTCCAAAAAAATTCTTTAATAGACTGCTCATTTCAGCCACCTGGGCATTTATGTCATTCACCTCGCTCGACTGATTAATTTGGTGCACTTGGCATATTCCTCCCCTAACTCCGAACTGCTAGGAATTGGCTGCCATATTTGCAATCAGTTGTTTGGCTTCCGCGGGAGTCTTGTCAATTAGCGCCCCACCGCTAGCTGCGTCGATCATCTGTCGATCGTGAGGTGTCATACCTTCGTAGAAGTACTAGATGAGGAGTTGATCGACGATTTGATGATGTGGAAAGCTTGCGCACAATCGACCAAACCTCTCTCACTACTCGTGCAACGACTCACCGACATCTTGGGTGATGCCATAGATTCTCTTCCTTAGTGTCGTCGCGAGGGATGCAGGAAAGTACTTCTCTAGGAAGAGCCTCTTTATATCGTGCCAAATGGTAATGGAGCCTGGCGGTAGATAATATAGCCAATCGTTGGCCTTGTCCTTCAACGTAATGGGAATGCCCTTAAGTTCAGTTGCTCCTCTGTTACACCCGGGGGCTTCATCCCCGCGCAAACGCAATGGAATGCCATTAAGTGCTTATTCGCATCGACCCCTGCGTTACCATGAAAAGAAGGTAATTGGTGAATTAAACCAGACTTCAACTCAAAATTACCTGCCCCTATCGGGTATGTAATGCAAATGGGTTGTTGGTTCAGATCGGGTGCTGCCAGCTGTTTCAGTGTTCGCGGCGCGTCCTCCTGCGCCATCTCTTCCACAACAAAAGGATCGAGTCCTTCTTCTTCGAGCAGTCTTCTTCCTTCACGTCCTTCTCTCTTTAATCTCTGTTCTTCTCTGTCGATCTCCGGTATAAACTGCAAACCACTAACCTCAGAAGAACAGGTCATACAACACCTGAAAACTAAAAGTAAACAGAATGAAATCAATTTTTTTTAAGACAATCAAACAAACATAATCCAAACCAAACGGATTTTCATTAAGTTGCTCCCCCGGCAACGACGCCAATTTTTGGTGAGAGTAACACACGATCGTGTGCTCCAAATTTTAAGTTTTCGAGACTTTCCAAAAATAAATTTGTACACCGATTACACTAATCTAAATAGTAGACCGTGGTAACCATGTCGATCCACAGGGAGAGAATCAGAGTTGAATTGAATTGGGCTTGTTTAATTATGGTGATAAAATATGGGGAGTTTTTATCATGCAAATTGGAGAAATAAAGCTAATGGGAAAATAAAACACAATAATACGAGCGTGTTGGATTTTGGGGAACTTCAAGATTTGCGATATTATGTAACTGCTATCATTGAACTCATACAAACTTATTCAGAATCAATCGATATACACAAACATTTACTGGGAAACCCTCGCAAAAATTGACCCAGAGAAAATTAGCCAGAGGTGTCAATTCCAGCTAAACTTGTAATTAACTCATCTAAGGGTGTTAATCCTAGACTTCATTAAAAACAGTAAATAATGCAATTAACTCATCTAAGGGTGTGAATCCTAGACTTTGCTAAAAGCAATGACGGGTGCGTTGTGACGAGTTACTCCTAACACTAATTCAATTTATCTTCTTCAACGAGGTTGGCTAACACTAACTAAGGCAGCATAGGATGCATCACTACTCTAATTAACTAATGAAAATGAAAACAATTCAAGGTTGTCAAGCTATCATGCAAGCAAGTTCGTAAGATAGGCATAGAAGAAGAAGAATATCAACAACATTAGATTAAGGCATAATATTAAAGCACAATGCTCAAGCATTTACAAAACTCAGAAAATCCTTACATTCAATCCTCAAATCCTACACTAACCTTAGCCTTCCATAGAGTTTGGACTAATCCAAGCTCCCATGGAGGCCTTGGAGTTCATACAAGGGGTAGAAGATGAAGAATAAGTTCCAAATCGAGCTCTAATGGCGGAATAAATAAGAAAATCTAAATATGAATGACCTAAAATCGGAGAAGATGGCTTTAAATAGTCGCCGTAGCGTCGAGACGCTACAAACGAAAAATCCTGCGCGCGCCTTCAGGGAGTGTCGAGACACTTTAGGACAACGTCGAGACGCCGAGCAGCGTCTCGACGCTCTCGCTCGACGCTTGCTCTCGGGCTTTGACAATTTATTGTCTTTTGGCAGCGTCTCGACGCTGCCCCCTTAGACAAAATCTTCACTAGGGTGCTCTTCCTCTCCCGACCTGATCCCGACACCTTAAGACGACCTTCTTAGCCCCGAATAATGTCTTTTGGACTATGTGAGCTCTTCACCGATAAACACCTATAACAAAGGCAAATTAACACTAATTAAGCACGATTTTAGCTAAATATAGGGAGTTAATCATAGCTCAAAATTCGAGCTATCAGTAGGTCATAAGGTCCCCTTGCTAGCTCATAATAACACTAAAAGGATCATTTTAGTTGAAAGAAAATTTTGAAATATTCAAATTAATATTTAATATGATTGATATATTAAATGTAGAAGAGAAAAATATATTTATTGTATTTGATACATTAAATATTTGAGGAAATAGTTTATGTATTAGATACATTAATATTGAAAACTATATATGTATATGAAATTTGGATGAGATTCAAATTGGTTAAATGTATATTATAAAAGATTAATTTAGATTAATTTTATGATATTTGAATGAGATTCAAATAAATATAAATACATATTTTAATGTAATGTTACTATATCTAAAAGGGGATTAAGGTGATGGACCCGAGATCCCGACACAACCAGAGGCGCAGCGAAAATAGCCTAAGCTGGCTGAGGATCTTCAGCAATCAATAAGCAACAAATCGAGAGAGAAGAATAATACCAACACTTAGTAGTTTTCAGCCTCTCGAAAACCACCGGTAAACTGATCGGTAAAAGTCAACCCTAGGTTGACCGGTAAAGACCAACCGATAAGGCACCTCGGTGTGCCACCGGTAAAGATTGCAAGATCCGACCGGTAAATGGCACACCGGTAAGCCTCGACTGGTAAATGCTTCACAAGCATTTCTACCAATAAGCCTCGACCGGTAAGTACCGTGTGAATAAAACAGCACCGGTAAATTCACATCGGTATAGACCAGACCGGTAAGTTTACCATCGGTAAACCGGTTCAGTAAGTAGCAAATACTCACACCGGTAAAGATTGGACCGGTAGGCACCGATCGGTAAATCCTTATCGGTAAGCCTTGAACCGGTAAACTAGTAGAAAAACATCACAAGTTTTTCACCGGTAAACCGGTAAGGCCCGACCGGTAACACTTACCGGTCAGTTCCTTCAGTATATTCCCACCGGTATGCATGACTGGTAAATATCGACCGAAGAAATAAACCCTGAATGCTTAAGAAACAGCGCTACCCGATCTGTAAATTTCCAGCCGGTAAATCCGACCGATTTACCGACTAGTAAATTTACCAGAGAGCAAGAGGACGGGCAAAACATACTTGTAGACACTGTATTTCGTCCGGCCTTGTTTATCATTTTTAAATTTTGCTCAGTCTTGTTTATTTTCTTGTGTTTTGCCAAATAAATTCTTAAAATCATGTAATTTTGTTTTTCCCGCTAATTTTGAAATTGTAAAAGAAAAGAATAAATGGTTTTAAGTTTAAGAATATTTTGGGTTTCAATACATGGTTTTAAATTTAGGAAGATTTGGGGTTTAATTCAGGGTTTCAGATTTAAGGATATTTAGGGTTTCAATTTAGGGTTTCAATTTGGGGATTTGATTTGGGGTTTCGATTTAGGAATTCGATTTTTTAGGTTTTAGATTATAGGGTTTAAAATTAAAACTTTCAAATTGATTTCTTCTGAATTAAGATTTTTTCAAGATAAATTAAGATTTTTCAAGATAAATTTTCAAAGACATTTAATTTTAGAACTCAATTTTAAGATTTTAATTTGTTCAAGATAAATTTAAATTGATCTTTCAAATAGATTTGTTTAAAAGATAATTTCCAAAAAAAAACATTTAATTTTAGAATTCGATTTTATATTTTAATTTGGCCAAGATAAATTCAAATTGATTGTAAACTTAAATCTCTCAAATAGATTTGTTCAAAAGAAAGTTTTCAAAGACATTTAATTTTAAAATTTGACTTTAGATTTTAATTTGGTTTAGATGGGTTAGTTTTAGATTTGATTAGGATTTCGAATTTGAATTTATCTAGAATATAAAATGGAAAAAGGGATGGAAAAATATTTAATTTTAAAATTTGACTTTAGATTTTAATTCGGTTTAGATTGGTTGGTTTTAGATTTGATTAGGATTTCTAATTTGGATTTATCTAGAATATAAAATGGAAAAAGATGAGATTAACACTATAAATAGAGGTGATTAGAGAGGTTTTGAGAGGGTGGTGTTGGAGCAAAAAAAAAAAGTAGAGGCTGGAGGGAAAAATTTGGAGGAGGATTTTAGGAGAACAAGACAAAATGTTGGGATGTCCCAAAAGATAAAAAAAAACTCCTACATTTTTCCTCTCCTTATCATCTCCCTTCCTCATCACCTTCATGATCTTTCAACCCCAAACTCCGGCGGAGCAAACGACAGAACTCCACACACGCGGACGGGGCTTGCACGACGACGATAGAACGCAGACAACAGATGATGCAGTGCTTGCAGAGGTGGAATGCACAGACGAAAGATGCAAAAATGAAAAAGGTGAGTTAATTTTAAAGTTTTCAATTTATTTACAAATGTGTCATTCATCCATTTAAAATCTGATTTCATTAATTTGTTTTTCATTGTTTATTTTATATTATTTATTTTAATCTTAATTTCATCTAGAAATTTCAAAAAAATATAACTTCTTATTTTACCTTCCTTTTTATTTTACATTCCGTAAATTAAATCTTCGTTTTTTTATTGATTTTTCAAATTAGTATTTCGAATGAATTTAAATTGATTTTAAAAATTAGATTTTTCAAAATAGTCTTGATTTGTTTTAAAATTATATTTTCCAAAAGTTTTCAAAATGAATTTAATCTTTTAAATATTATCCAGTAAATTTTATGATGGAGTTGAGATTTTCTCAAATTCTTGAGTTGATATTTTTTTTAAATTATTTAAGGAAGATTTAAAACAGGTTAATTAATTAATGGGTAATTCCACAACTATATCAAATTCTTACTTTATTCTTAAAGTTAAGATATGATTAAGTGAGACATTGTTTTAATTTTAATTGTTTATTTTATTCGTTTTCAAATTAAGGATCATTTGAAATTAGCTAGATAATTAGGATAAAACGTTTTGGCTACCGTTTTTAAACGGGATGTTGTAGGGTGCTAGTACCTTCCCTACACTCAACCGACCCCCGAACCTCATTTTTTTTTACTTCGTAGACAGTGTCTTTGGTGACCAATCACACCCGAAATGATTGGTGGCGACTCCATTTTTTGTGAAAACCCCTAAGGTTGTCGGCCGCTCCGCGTCGCGAAAACGTTGCGACAACATGGCGACTTCACTGGGGACTTTTTTTAGAGGGTCAAAGTCATTTTGTCTTTTGTTATCCAGTTTATCGTTTTTGTTGGTCCTTTGTTTATTTGTTTTTTTATTTTACTTTTTTATTTATTTATTTTTGTACTATTTATTTAATTGTGATTTATTTATTGCACTTTATTTTGCATTTTCATGCATTCCACACACAACACAAGCCTCATACCCGGGCTCTACCTTTTAGGATTAAAATTGAGAATCAAGTAATGTCGACCTTCAAGGGGATATAATTGCCCCTGTATAGGCGCACGGAAAATTCTCGCTCAAGTTAATTCATTTGCTAATCTTTAGCATTCAAATTAATTTGGGGGTCTTTGTCCTTATGTTTAGAACTTTACCGTCACATCATTTTTATTGTTCAATTTATTTTGTTGTTTATCACTTTGATTTTATTTCAAGGCTTTTCTCTGGTTCTTGTTTGTTTTTGTTGTTATGCTTGTTTTATTTAACTTGTTTTATTTATCGTAATTTACATTGTTTCCATTATCATGCATTTCACGCACATGTTCACGAGCCTCCTACCTGGGCTCTACCCTTTAGGATTAGAATCGGAGATTGAGTAGTGTGACCTTCGTAGAATTTCGATTCCCATGCAGGCGCATGAAATTCTCCACTCGAGCTAACCACACTGTTTAATCACACTCAATTACATCCTAGAGCCAATCAACACATGTTTTGTTTTTTATTATTTTCATGCATAGTTATGCTAGATAGTGTTTATATCATGCACATATTCTTTTTGGGTATTATTTTCATTGAAATTATTTTCATTGTTTTCCTTTATTATCCTCGCACACAATCACGAGCCTCATACCCGGGCTCCACCTTTTAGGGTTAGAATTGAGAATCGAGTAATGTCGACCTTCAAGGGGATATAATTGCCCCTGTATAGGCGCACGAAAGATTCTCGCTCGAGTTAATTCGTTTGCTAACCTTTTGCATTCGAATTAATTTGGGGACCTTTATCCTCTCTAGGGTTAGAATTCTACCGTCACATGATTTGCAATTTTATTCATTTTAATTATTTATTGATTTAATTTCGAGATCCTTTAGTTTCAGTACATTTATTGTTGATTTTTTTTTAAAGTTTGAGTTAAATTTTATTTTATTCTTTTCGTTTTGAAAAAAAAACTTCAAAAACCTCAAAATAAAAAACTCAACTTTCCAAAATCTCAAAAAGGCAAAAAAAATATTCATGTTTTCTGTGATAAAAATATTTTATTTACTTTCTAAAAAATAAAATAAAAGATATGTAGAATTCTTTCCTACACCAAAAAATAACATAATAAAAAGTTTGGAGTCATCCTTAGAGTCATGCATCATTTAATTTAGGACACAAATCTTTAAGATTTAATAGTGTCGACCTTCAATGAGATTGTCAATGTCCCGTGCAGGCGGATGAAAAATCTTATTTCATTTTCAGCGCTAGTAGTGTTGACATTCGAGGGGATGTAGATGCCCCGTGTTGACGCATGAAAGGTCTTAGGGCATTTGCTATTTTCACATTTAAGAAAAAATCAATTGCATAACATCATGCATGCATTTGCATAATAAGTTGTAACTCTTCAAATAATCATTTGTTGCATCATATCACATACTTACATAAAGATTGATTCATTATTGCATGATAAGTTTAAAATAAAAAGATTAAAATCAGTTCCATAGCATCATTTTGATGCACGCATTGTTGCATTTCGCATGTCAGGTCATAAAATAATAAAAAAATCATTTCTTCGCATAATAATTTCATGCATCATCTCATTTTGCATATCAAGTCATAAATTAAAAAAAAAAAAAAAAAACCAATTTCAAATCTCATCACTTGCATTTTAAAAAAGTAAAAAATGATTTACCTTTTTGTGTTTACTTTGCCTTGCTATTGTTTTGATCCTGCTTGTTAGTTAAAATCTTAACAAGGATTAATGACAAAATCATGGTGAATCATCATTTAGAGAAAATAAAAAATATATATGAAAAAATGAAAGAAATAAATGATTGCTTTCACTTGTCTTCTATTGGAAAATTTGTCGAGTCTCAACCATATTTATAACCTTTCAAAATATTCTTCTCAAGCTTAATTGTTAAGCCAAACTCCAAATTCGAGAGAAGTCGTATTTTGACATTCATATCTCCTCATGTGCTAAAATTCATACTACCATCATACCCCAATGGAACATGTTCTAATTATTACACCAGGGCAAACCCATCTTACAATAAGAGTCCAAATTTACTCACGATGGAGCCTTGTACCTGCATGCCACACGTAATTTCGAAGCAATCTACTAAAATTGTAGGTTCACTGTAAAATCTCTGGTTAATCTATATTTATCTACCCACCACCTTTTGCTAAGCATGCCACACTCGACTATGTGGCAAACCTTCCAAAATTAGACACCAAAAGTTACCAAGAGACCTTCAAATGTAACGAAATGGTGTTGTACACTTTTGATTTACTGCTTCATAATTAAGACTTGGAATTTCTCATGTACTTCTCTATTCCAATTTCATCTGTTATATGTTCGTCTTCATTTTTCCTATCCTTTGATCTATCTCTTTCCTCGATTATAAATTGATTCCCGGACTAAGGGTGTTGGTTTTGAGAGCTAGAGAATTAGTAACTGTGGAAATTATCTCAAGGTTTTAAATGAGTTTTTGCTCGGGGTTAACATCATCACGATTCCAAGGAGAGTGGATAAAGAAATGATATGGAATGTATGCTAAAGTGAAATCAAAGTCTGGTTGCACCAAGCTAAAAAACGCAAGGATGATGCAATGAAAGTTACATCTTGAAAACGCCGAAAGGTCTCCGCGGTAAATCAATAAGTTGGGGCAAAGCCTAAGCCTTTGCCACATCAAGATAAAGCTTATGTTTGAGCCACGCGGGATCTCATATTCGCAACACTGGGGCAAAGCCTACGCCTTTGCCACACGTTGGAACATTATCATAGACTGGAGCAAAACCCTCGTCTTTGCAGCACTGGGGCAAAACCCACGTCTTTGCCATAAGAGGGAAGTCACCGTCATCAAACTGGAGCAAAACCCTCATCTTCGCAACACTGGGGCAAATCCTACACCTTTGCCACACGCTAGCTGGAGCAACCTCATAGACTGAGGAAAAGCCTTTGTCTTTGCAACACTGGGCAAAACCCACGTCTTTGCCACAATAGAGCGAAGCCACCGTCTACAAGTTGGAATATTTTATTGCATCATGTCTCTTTAAAAAAAAAAAAAAAAAAACGGCAAAGCTGGTGCAATCAGTAGATCAAGAAGCTACATCTCACAAAGCATGAAGTGTCTCATTTGAACATCATCAATACTGGGGCAAAACTTACATCTTTGCCACGCTGGATCAATATCATGAACACTGGGGCAAAGCCCACGTCTTTGCCACAATAGAGCGAAGCCGCCGTCTACAAGTTGGAATACTTTATTGCATCATGTTTTTTTAAAAAAATAAAAAAAACTGCAAAGCTGGTGCAATCAGTAGAACAGGAGGTTACGTCTCGCAAAGCTAGGGGTATCTCAGTCACATATCATCAATACTGGGGCAAAGCCTATGTCTTTGCCACGTCGGATCAACATCTGCAAAACTGGGGCAAAGCCTACGCCTTTGCCACGCTGGATCAAATGTCATCAAAAACTTCGATCTTACTCAAAGAAAGTGAGAATTACTTAAGAAGCTACTTCTAGCTCTCAAAACTTTTGTCTGAGGAAATGGAGTCAGGTCACTCATCCTTCTGTCTAACAAATTTCCAATTTCTCACTCAAACGTGGAAAAACATTTTCAATCTCTTATTGTCCAAGAGATCTTCTGAAAGCATTGGAGTACTACGTCTTTCTTCGCATTTCTTCCTTCATTTTCTTTAAAAAAAAAAAAAAACCTTCATTATTGATTGGTTGTCATCCCATATCCCAAATTTAAATTCACTTTCTTGTAATTCAACATTCTTGTTCATCCAAGGCTAAGTTATGAAGCAGTTTAATCAGGAGATGTTTAAACGTTATTAGTTACTTTTCAAGTTCTCTAATCTAGCACATGAGAATCCACCCAAAAACCCACAAGGTCCAATATGGTTGAATGATCTGATCGATGAACTTAAGCAAGAGTGATCATTTCACAAACATAAAAGTCATTTTTGATTAAGCATTTGTTTTCACAAATCCTGCATTCCATCATGTAAGTTGATATCATTTACATAATTGCAAAAAAAAAAAAAACATTTTCACATATCATGGCTAGTTGGTAGATCATATGATTCGTGCATACATTTTTTCACCTTCAACATGATACATTCAATCATTCATCATCATTAACATATTATGCATATGTTATTCAATCATTCTTCTACCCTCAACAAATATATGCACACATGTTGCATTCACGACATTATTCTATCCTTAGGATGCATATGCATCAGTATTGCATACATGTTGCATTCATGACACTATTCTATCATCAGGATGCATATGCATCAGTATCATGCATACATGCTACATTTATGACATTTTGTTAATGCACATGCATACATGTTGCATTCATGACATTCATTACTTTTAACATATTATGCACATGTTGCATTCATGAAATTATTCTATTCTAAGGATGCATATGCATCAGTAGTCGTACATACATGTTGCATTCATGACAATCGTCCTTTTACTCCTAGCATGATCATGCATACGTGCTAAAACTATGACATTTTGTTAATGCACATGCATACATGTTGCATTCATGACATCCATTACATTAAACATATTATGCACACATGTTGCATTCATATACATTCGTTTTCTACCATTAGCATGCATATGTGTCATGTCGTTATGCTTCCAAAGTCAAATTCATTGGTCAAGCCAAGAGAATCAAGACATATCTTCATAAAATTATCAATTGCATTGTTGCTTCTCAGAATTAACGAGTATTGTTTCATCCATGCCACAGGGCAAACAAACATTCGAGTCAGTCACATTTTGCAACTTGCATTTGCATCACATTCTCTTTCGAGGATCAATCATAAACTCATGTTCGTTTTCACATCATACAAAAAAAATGCATTTAGAACTTCTTCGTATCCATGGGAGTTTCTAATGCTTTCCAAAGAGTCTTTTTCAAGTCTTATGTTGTTCACTAAGTTTTGAAATAAAAACCGTTGTCTTTTGTTTTGCAGCTAAGTTTTGAAATAAAGACAGTTGTCTTTTGTTTTTCTGTTTTGCAGCTATGTTTTGAAATAAAAACCGTTGTCTTTTTGTTTGACAACTAAGTTTTGAAATAAAAACTGTTGTCTTCTATTTTGCAGCTAAGTTTTGAAATAAAAACCCCTGTCTTTTGTTCGGCAACTAAGTTTTGAAATAAAAACCATTGTCTTCTGTTTTGCAGCTAAGTTTTAAAATAAAGACAACTGTCTTTGGTTTTTCTGTTTTGCAGCTAAGTTTTGAAATAAAAACCGCTGTCTTTTGTTCGGCAACTATGTTTTAAAATAAAAACCGTTGTCTTCTGTTTTGCAGCTAAGTTTTGAAATAAAAACTGTTGTCTTTTGTTCGGCAACTAAGTTTTGAAATAAAAACCGTTGTCTTCTGATTTGCAGCTAAGTTTTGAACTAAAAATCGCTGTTTTTTTGTTCGACAACTAAGTTTTGAAATAAAAATCGTTGTCTTTTGTTTTGCAGCTAAGTTTTGAAATAAAAACCGCTGTCTTTCGTTTTGACAACTAAGTTTTGAAACCGCTGTCTCACACACACACACACACAAAATTCTCACTCATCTCACTCTGCTTTTAAATTTCTGTTGGTTAAATCGAACCCTAATCTAAGATTGGCAGTTCGAAGCATTATAATAGCAGGTCCGTTTAAATTTATGTTGGTTAAATCGAACTCTATGTCGGCGGGTAAGTCCCGGTAGCAGTTCGAAGCCTGATAAGAGAAGGTCCGTTTAAATTTATGTTGGTTAAATCGAACTCTATGTTAGTGGGTAAGTCCCGGTAGCAGTTCGAAGCCTGATAATAGCAGGTCCGTTTAAATTTCTGTTGGTTAAATCGAACTCTATGTCAGCAGGTAAGTCCCGGTAGCAGTTCGAAGCCTGATAATAGCAGGTCCGTTTAAATTTCTGTTGGTTAAATCGAACTCTATGTCAGCGGGTAAGTCCCGATAGCAGTTCGAAGACTGATAATAGTAGGTCCGTTTAAAATTCTGTTGGTTGAATCGAACCCTAATCTAAGATTGGTAGTTCGAAGCCTAATAATAGTAGGTCCGTTTAAATTTTTGTTGGTTAAATCGAACTGTATGTCAGCGGGTAAGTCGCGGTAGTAGTTCGAAGCCTAATAATAGTAGGTTCGTTTAAATTTATGTTGGTTAAATAGAGCTCTATGTCAGCGAGTAAGTCGCGGTAGTAGTTCGAAGCCTGATAATAGCAGGTTCGTTTAAATTTATGTTGGTTAAATCGAACTCTATGTCAGCGGGTAAGTCCCGGTAGCAGTTCGAAGCCTGATAATAGCAGGTCCGTCTAAATTTCTGTTGGTTAAATCGAACTCTATGTCAGCGGGTAAGTCACGGTAGCAGTTCGAAGCCTGATAATAGCAGGTCCGTTTAAATTTCTGTTGGTTAAATCGAACTCTATGTCAGCGGGTAAGTCCCGGTAGCAGTTCAACGCCTGATAATAGGAGGTCCGTTTAAAAATTCTGTTGGTTAAATCGAAACCTAATCTAAGATTGGCAGTTCGAAGGCTGGTAAGCAGGTCTGTTTAAATTTCTGTTGGTTAAATCGAACTCTATGTCGGCGGGTAAGTCCGGGTAGCAGTTCGAAGCCTGATAATAGCAGGTCCGTTTAAATTTATGTTGGTTAAATCGAACTCTATGTCAGCGGGTAAGTCCAGGTAGCAGTTCGAAGCCTGATAATAGCAGGTCCGTTTAAATTTATGTTGGTTAATTTTGAACTCTATGTCGGCGGGTAAGCCCCGATAGCAGTTCGGAGCCTCATAATAGCAGGCCTATTTAAATTTCTGTTGGTTAAATCGAACTCTATGTCGGCGGGTAAGTCCCAGTAGCAGTTCGAAGCCTGATAATAGCAGGTCCGTTTAAATTTCGGTTGGTTAAATCGAACTCTGTGTCAGCGGGTAAGTCCCGGTAGCAGTTCGAAGCCTGATAATAGCAGGTACGTTTAAATTTATGTTGGTTAAATCGAACTCTATGTCGGCGGGTAAGTCCCGATAGCAGTTCGAAGCCTGATAATAGCAGGTCCGTTTAAATTTCTGTTGGTTAAATCGAACTCTATGTCAGCGGGTAAGTCCCGGTAGCAGCTCTAAGCCTGATAATAGCAGGTCCGTTTAAAATTTTGTTGGTTAAATCGAACCCTAATCTAAGATTGGCAGTTCGAAGCCTGATAATAGCAGGTCCGTTTAAATTTTTATTGGTTAAATCAGACTCTATGTCAGCGGGTAAGTCCCGGTAGTAGTTCGAAGCCTGATAATAGCAGGTCCGTTTAAATTTCTGTTGGTTAAATCGAACTCTATGTCAGCGGGTAAGTCCCGGTAGCAGTTCGACGCCTGATAATAGCAGGTCCGTTTAAAATTCTTTTGGTTAAATCGAACCCTAATCTAAGATTGGTAGTTCGAAGCCTAATAATAGCAGGTCCGGTTAAATTTTTGTTGGTTAAATCGAACTATATGTCAGCAGGTAAGTCGCGGTAGTAGTTCGTAGCCTGATAATAGCAGGTCCGTTTAAATTTATGTTGGTTAAATAGAGCTCTATGTCAGCGGGTAAGTCGCGTTAGTAGTTCAAAGCCTGATAATAGCAGGTTCGTTTAAATTTATGTTGGTTAAATCGAACTCTATGTCAGCGGGTAAGTCCCAGTAGCAGTTCGAAGCCTGATAATAGCAGGTCCGTCTAAATTTTTGTTGGTTAAATCGAACTCTATGTCAGCGGGTAAGTCATGGTAGCAGTTTGAAGTCTGATAATAGTAGGTCCGTTTAAATTTCTGTTGGTTAAATCGAAGTCTATGTCAGCGGGTAAGTCCCGGTAGCAGTTCAAAGCCTGATAATAGCATGTCCGTTTAAAAATTCTGTTGGTTAAATCGAATCCTAATCTAAGATTGGCAGTTCGAAGCCTGGTAATAGCAGGTCCGTTTAAATTTCTGTTGGTTAAATCGAACTCTATGTCAGCGGGTAAGTCCCGGTAGCAGTTCAAAGCCTGATAATAGCAGGTCTGTTTAAAAACTCTGTTGGTTAAATCGAATCCTAATCTAAGATTGGCAGTTCGAAGCTTGGTAATAGAAGGTCCGTTTAAATTTCTGTTGGTTAAATCGAACTCTATGTCAGCGGGTAAGTCGCGGTAGTAGTTCGAAGCCTGATAATAGCAGGTTCGTTTAAATTTATGTTGGTTAAATAGAGCTCTATGTCAGCGGGTAAGTCGCGGTAGTAGTTCGAAGCCTGATAATAGCAGGTTCGTTTAAATTTATGTTGGTTAAATCGAACTCTATGTCAGCGGGTAAGTCCCAGTAGCAGTTCGAAGCCTGATAATAGCAGGTCCATCTAAATTTCTGTTGGTTAAATCGAACTCTATGTCAGCGGGTAAGTCACGGTAGCAGTTCGAAGCCTGATAATAGTAGGTCCGTTTAAATTTCTGTTGGTTAAATCGAACTCTATGTCAGCGGGTAAGTCCCGGTAGCAGTTCAAAGCCTGATAATAGTAGGTCCGTTTAAAAATTCTGTTGGTTAAATCGAAACCTAATCTAAGATTGGCAGTTCGAAGCCTGGTAATAGCAGGTCCGTTTAAATTTATATTGGTTAAATCGAACTCTATGTCAGCGGGTAAGTCCCGGTAGTAGTTTGAAGCCTGATAATAGCAGGTCCGTTTAAATTTCTGTTGGTTAATTTTGAACTCTATGTCGGCGGGTAAGTCCCGATAGCAGTTCGGAGCCTGATAATAGCAGGCCTATTTAAATTTCTGTTGGTTAAATCGAACTCTATGTCGGCGGGTAAGTCCCAGTAGCAGTTCGAAGCCTGATAATAGCAGGTCCGTTTAAATTTCGGTTGGTTAAATCGAACTCTGTGTCAGCGAGTAAGTCCCGGTAGCAGTTCGTAGCCTGATAATAGCAGGTACGTTTAAATTTATGTTGGTTAAATCGAACTCTATGTCGGCGGGTAAGTCCCGATAGCAGTTCGAAGTCTAATAATAGCAGGTCCGTTTAAATTTCTGTTGGTTAAATCGAACTCTATGTCAGCGGGTAAGTCCCGGTAGCAGCTCGAAGCCTGATAATAGCAGGTCCGTTTAAAATTCTGTTGGTTAAATCGAACCCTAATCTAAGATTGGCAGTTCGAAGCCTGATAATAGCAGGTCCGTTTAAATTTTTATTGGTTAAATCAAACTCTATGTCAGCAGGTAAGTCCCGGTAGTAGTTCGAAGCCTGATAATAGCAGGTCCGTTTAAATTTCTTTTGGTTAAATCGAACTCTATGTCAGCGGGTAAGTCCCGGTAGCAGTTCGAAGCCTGATAATAGCAGGTCCGTTTAAAATTCTTTTGGTTAAATCGAACCCTAATCTAAGATTGGTAGTTCGAAGCCTAATAATAGCAGGTCCGGTTAAATTTTTGTTGGTTAAATCGAACTATATGTCAGCAGGTAAGTCGCGGTAGTAGTTCGTAGCCTGATAATAGCAGGTCCGTTTAAATTTGTGTTGGTTAAATAGAGCTCTATGTCAGCGGGTAAGTCGCGTTAGTAGTTCAAAGCCTGATAATAGCAGGTTCGTTTAAATTTATGTTGGTTAAATCGAACTCTATGTCAGCGGGTAAGTCCCAGTAGCAGTTCGAAGCCTGATAATAGTAGGTTCGTCTAAATTTTTGTTGGTTAAATCGAACTCTATGTCAGCGGGTAAGTCACGGTAGCAGTTTGAAGTCTGATAATAGTAGGTCCGTTTAAATTTCTGTTGGTTAAATCGAAGTCTATGTCAGCGGGTAAGTCCCGGTAGCAGTTCAAAGTCTGATAATAGCAGGTCCGTTTCAAAATTTTGTTGGTTAAATCGAATCCTAATCTAAGATTGGCAGTTCGAAGCCTGGTAATAGCAGGTCCGTTTAAATTTCTGTTGGTTAAATCGAACTCTATGTCAGCGGGTAAGTCCCGGTAGCAGTTCAAAGCCTGATAATAGCAGGTCCGTTTAAAAATTCTGTTGGTTAAATCGAATCCTAATCTAAGATTGGCAGTTCGAAGCCTGGTAATAGCATGTCCGTTTAAATTTCTGTTGGTTAAATCGAACTCTATGTCAGCGGGTAAGTCCCGGTAGCAGTTCGAAGCCTGATAATAGCAGGTTCGTTTAAATTTCGGTTGGTGAAATCGAACTCTATGTCGGCGGGTAGTTTCGATAGCAGTTCGAAGCCTAATAATAGCAGGCCTATTTAAATTTCTGTTAGTTAAATCGAACTCTATGTCGGCGGGTAAGTCCTAGTAGCAGTCCGAAGCCTGATAATAGCACGTCCGTTTAAATTTCGGTTGGTTATATCGAACTCTATGTCAGCGGGTAATTCCCGGTAGCAGTTCGAAGCCTGATAATAGCAGTTCCGTTTAAATTTCTGTTGGTTAAATCGAACTCTATGTCGGCGGGTAAGTCCCGATAGCAGTTCGAAGCCTGATAATAGCAGGTCCGTTTAAATTTCTGTTGGTTAAATGGAACTCTATGTAAGCGGGTAAGTCCCGATAGCAGTTCGACGCCTGATAATAGCAAGTTCGTGTAAATTTATGTTAGTTAAATCGAACTCTATGTCGGTGGGTAAGTCCCGATAGCAGCTCGAAGCCTGATAATAGCAGGTCCGTTTAAATTTCTGTTGGTTAAATCGAACTCTATGTCGGCGGGTAAGTCCAGGTAGCAGTTCGAAGCCTGATAATAGCAGGTCCGTTTAAATTTCTGTTGGTTAAATCGAATTCTATGTCAGCGGGTAAGTCCTGGTAGCAGCTCGAAGCCTGATAATAGCATGGTAGTTCGAAGCCTGATAATAGCAGGTCCGTTTAAATTTTTATTGGTTAAATCAAACTCTCTGTCAGCGGGTAAGTCGCGGTAGTAGTTCGAAGCCTGATAATAGCAGGTTCGTTTAAATTTATGTTGGTTAAATAGAGCTCTATGTCAGCGGGTAAGTCGCGGTAGTAGTTCGAAGCCTGATAATAGCAGGTTCGTTTAAATTTATGTTGGTTAAATCGATCTCTATGTCAGCGGGTAAGTCCCAGTAGCAGTTCGAAGCCTGATAATAGCAGGTTCGTCTAAATTTCTGTTGGTTAAATCGAACTCTATGTCAGCGGGTAAGTCACGGTAGCAGTTCGAAGCCTGATAATAGTAGGTCCGTTTAAATTTTTGTTGGTTAAATCGAACTCTATGTCAGCGGGTAAGTCCCGGTAGCAGTTCAAAGCCTGATAATAGTAGGTCCGTTTAAAACTTCTGTTGGTTAAATCGAAACCTAATCTAAGATTGGCAGTTCGAAGCCTGGTAATAGCAGGTCCGTTTAAATTTATATTGGTTAAATCGAACTCTATGTCAGCGGGTAAGTCCCGGTAGTAGTTTGAAGCCTGATAATAGCAGGTCCGTTTAAATTTATGTTGGTTAATTTTGAACTCTATGTCGGCGGGTAAGTCCCGATAGCAGTTCGGAGCCTCATAATAGCAGGCCTATTTAAATTTCTGTTGGTTAAATCGAACTCTATGTCGGCGGGTAAGTCCCAGTAGCAGTTCGAAGCCTGATAATAGCAGGTCCGTTTAAATTTCGGTTGGTTAAATCGAACTCTGTGTCAGCGGGTAAGTCCCGGTAGCAGTTCGAAGCCTGATAATAGCAGGTACGTTTAAATTTATGTTGGTTAAATCGAACTCTATGTCGGCGGGTAAGTCCCGATAGCAGTTCGAAGCCTGATAATAGCAGGTCCGTTTAAATTTCTGTTGGTTAAATCGAACTCTATGTCAGCGGGTAAGTCCCGGTAGCAGCTCTAAGCCTGATAATAGCAGGTCCGTTTAAAATTCTGTTGGTTAAATCGAACCCTAATCTAAGATTGGCAGTTCGAAGCCTGATAATAGCAGGTCCGTTTAAATTTTTATTGGTTAAATCAAACTCTATGTCAGCGGGTAAGTCCCGGTAGTAGTTCGAAGCCTGATAATAGCAGGTCCGTTTAAATTTCTGTTGGTTAAATCGAACTCTATGTCAGCGGGTAAGTCCCGGTAGCCGTTCGAAGCCTGATAATAGCAGGTCCGTTTAAAATTCTTTTGGTTAAATCGAACCCTAATCTAAGATTGGTAGTTCGAAGCCTAATAATAGCAGGTCCGGTTAAATTTTTGTTGGTTAAATCGAACTATATGTCAGCAGGTAAGTCGCGGTAGTAGTTCGTAGCCTGATAATAGCAGGTCCGTTTAAATTTATGTTGGTTAAATAGAGCTCTATGTCAGCGGGTAAGTCGCGTTAGTAGTTCAAAGCCTGATAATAGCAGGTTCGTTTAAATTTATGTTGGTTAAATCGAACTCTATGTCAGCGGGTAAGTCCCAGTAGCAGTTCGAAGCCTGATAATAGCAGGTCCGTCTAAATTTTTGTTGGTTAAATCGAACTCTATGTCAGCGGGTAAGTCATGGTAGAAGTTTGAAGTCTGATAATAGTAGGTCCGTTTAAATTTCTGTTGGTTAAATCGAAGTCTATGTCAGCGGGTAAGTCCCGGTAGCAGTTCAAAGCCTGATAATAGCAGGTCCGTTTAAAAATTCTGTTGGTTAAATCGAATCCTAATCTAAGATTGGCAGTTCGAAGCCTGGTAATAGCAGGTCCGTTTAAATTTCTGTTGGTTAAATCGAACTCTATGTCAGCGGGTAAGTCCCGGTAGCAGTTCAAAGCCTGATAATAGTAGGTCCGTTTAAAAATTCTGTTGGTTAAATCGAAACCTAATCTAAGATTGGCAGTTCGAAGCCTGGTAATAGCAGGTCCGTTTAAATTTATATTGGTTAAATCGAACTCTATGTCAGCGGGTAAGTCCCGGTAGTAGTTTGAAGCCTGATAATAACAGGTCCGTTTAAATTTCTGTTGGTTAATTTTGAACTCTATGTCGGCGGGTAAGTCCCGATAGCAGTTCGGAGCCTGATAATAGCAGGCCTATTTAAATTTCTGTTGGTTAAATCAAACTCTATGTCGGCGGGTAAGTCCCAGTAGCAGTTCGAAGCCTGATAATAGCAGGTCCGTTTAAATTTCGGTTGGTTAAATCGAACTCTGTGTCAGCGAGTAAGTCCCGGTAGCAGTTCGTAGCCTGATAATAGCAGGTACGTTTAAATTTATGTTGGTTAAATCGAACTCTATGTCGGCGGGTAAGTCCCGATAGCAGTTCGAAGTCTAATAATAGCAGGTCCGTTTAAATTTCTGTTGGTTAAATCGAACTCTATGTCAGCGGGTAAGTCCCGGTAGCAGCTCGAAGCCTGATAATAGCAGGTCCGTTTAAAATTCTGTTGGTTAAATCGAACCCTAATCTAAGATTGGCAGTTCGAAGCCTGATAATAGCAGGTCCGTTTAAATTTTTATTGGTTAAATCAAACTCTATGTCAGCGGGTAAGTCCCGGTAGTAGTTCGAAGCCTGATAATAGCAGGTCCGTTTAAATTTCTGTTGGTTAAATCGAACTCTATGTCAGCGGGTAAGTCCCGGTAGCAGTTCGAAGCCTGATAATAGCAGGTCCGTTTAAAATTCTTTTGGTTAAATCGAACCCTAATCTAAGATTGGTAGTTCGAAGCCTAATAATAGCAGGTCCGGTTAAATTTTTGTTGGTTAAATCGAACTATATGTCAGCAGGTAAGTCGCGGTAGTAGTTCGTAGCCTGATAATAGCAGGTCCGTTTAAATTTATGTTGGTTAAATAGAGCTCTATGTCAGCGGGTAAGTCGCGTTAGTAGTTCAAAGCCTGATAATAGCAGGTTCGTTTAAATTTATGTTGGTTAAATCGAACTCTATGTCAGCGGGTAAGTCCCAGTAGCAGTTCGAAGCCTGATAATAGCAGGTCCGTCTAAATTTTTGTTGGTTAAATCGAACTCTATGTCAGCGGGTAAGTCACGGTAGCAGTTTGAAGTCTGATAATAGTAGGTCCGTTTAAATTTCTGTTGGTTAAATCGAAGTCTATGTCATTGGGTAAGTCCCGGTAGCAGTTCAAAGTCTGATAATAGCAGGTCCGTTTCAAAATTTTGTTGGTTAAATCGAATCCTAATCTAAGATTGGCAGTTCGAAGCCTGGTAATAGCAGGTCCGTTTAAATTTCTGTTGGTTAAATCGAACTCTATGTCAGCGGGTAAGTCCCGGTAGCAGTTCAAAGCCTGATAATAGCAGGTCCGTTTAAAAATTCTGTTGGTTAAATCGAATCCTAATCTAAGATTGGCAGTTCGAAGCCTGGTAATAGCAGGTCCGTTTAAATTTCTGTTGGTTAAATAGAACTCTATGTCAGCGGGTAAGTCCCGGTAGCAGTTCGAAGCCTGATAATAGCAGGTTCGTTTAAATTTCGGTTGGTGAAATCGAACTCTATGTCGGCGGGTAGTTTCGATAGACGTTCGAAGCCTGATAATAGCAGGCCTATTTAAATTTCTGTTAGTTAAATCGAACTCTATGTTGGCGGGTAAGTCCTAGTAGCAGTTCGAAGCCTGATAATAGCAGGTCCGTTTAAATTTCGGTTGGTTATATCGAACTCTGTGTCAGCGGGTAATTCCCGGTAGCAGTTCGAAGCCTGATAATAGCAGTTCCGTTTAAATTTCTGTTGGTTAAATCGAACTCTATGTCGGCGGGTAAGTCCCGATAGCAGTTCGAAGCCTGATAATAGCAGGTCCGTTTAAATTTCTGTTGGTTAAATGGAACTCTATGTAAGCGGGTAAGTCCCGATAGCAGTTCGACGCCTGATAATAGCAAGTTCATGTAAATTTATGTTAGTTAAATCGAACTCTATGTCGGTGGGTAAGTCCCGATAGCAGCTCGAAGCCTGATAATAGCAGGTCCGTTTAAATTTCTGTTGGTTAAATCGAACTCTATGTCGGCGGGTAAGTCCAGGTAGCAGTTCGAAGCCTGATAATAGCAGGTCCGTTTAAATTTCTGTTGGTTAAATCGAATTCTATGTCAGCGGGTAAGTCCTGGTAGCAGCTCGAAGACTGATAATAGCATGGTAGTTCGAAGCCTGATAATAGCAGGTCCGTTTAAATTTTTATTGGTTAAATTAAACTCTATTTCAGCGGGTAAGTCGCGGTAGTAGTTCGAAGCCTGATAATAGCAGGTTCGTTTAAATTTATGTTGGTTAAATAGAGCTCTATGTCAGCGGGTAAGTCGCGGTAGTAGTTCGAAGCCTGATAATAGCAGGTTCGTTTAAATTTATGTTGGTTAAATCGAACTCTATGTCAGCGAGTAAGTCCCAGTAGCAGTTCGAAGCCTGATAATAGCAGGTTCGTCTAAATTTCTGTTGGTTAAATCGAACTCTATGTCAGCGGGTAAGTCACGGTAGCAGTTCGAAGCCTGATAATAGTAGGTCCGTTTAAATTTTTGTTGGTTAAATCGAACTCTATGTCAGCGGGTAAGTCCCGGTAGCAGTTCAAAGCCTGATAATAGTAGGTCCGTTTAAAACTTCTGTTGGTTAAATCGAAACCTAATCTAAGATTGGCAGTTCGAAGCCTGGTAATAGCAGGTCCGTTTAAATTTATATTGGTTAAAACGAACTCTATGTCAGCGGGTAAGTCCCGGTAGTAGTTTGAAGCCTGATAATAGCAGGTCCGTTTAAATTTATGTTGGTTAATTTTGAACTCTATGTCGGCGGGTAAGTCCCGATAGCAGTTCGGAGCCTCATAATAGCAGGCCTATTTAAATTTCTGTTGGTTAAATCGAACTCTATGTCGGCGGGTAAGTCCCAGTAGCAGTTCGAAGCCTGATAATAGCAGGTCCGTTTAAATTTCGGTTGGTTAAATCGAACTCTGTGTCAGCGGGTAAGTCCCGGTAGCAGTTCAAAGCCTGATAATAGTAGGTCCGTTTAAAACTTCTGTTGGTTAAATCGAAACCTAATCTAAGATTGGCAGTTCGAAGCCTGGTAATAGCAGGTCCGTTTAAATTTATATTGGTTAAAACGAACTCTATGTCAGCGGGTAAGTCCCGGTAGTAGTTTGAAGCCTGATAATAGCAGGTCCGTTTAAATTTATGTTGGTTAATTTTGAACTCTATGTCGGCGGGTAAGTCCCGATAGCAGTTCGGAGCCTCATAATAGCAGGCCTATTTAAATTTCTGTTGGTTAAATCGAACTCTATGTCGGCGGGTAAGTCCCAGTAGCAGTTCGAAGCCTGATAATAGCAGGTCCGTTTAAATTTCGGTTGGTTAAATCGAACTCTGTGTCAGCGGGTAAGTCCCGGTAGCAGTTCGAAGCCTGATAATAGCAGGTACGTTTAAATTTATGTTGGTTAAATCGAACTCTATGTCGGCGGGTAAGTCCCGATAGCAGTTCGAAGCCTGATAATAGCAGGTCCGTTTAAATTTCTGTTGGTTAAATCGAACTCTATGTCAGCGGGTAAGTCCCGGTAGCAGCTCTAAGCCTGATAATAGCAGGTCCGTTTAAAATTCTGTTGGTTAAATCGAACCCTAATCTAAGATTGGCAGTTCGAAGCCTGATAATAGCAGGTCCGTTTAAATTTTTATTAGTTAAATCAAACTCTATGTCAGCGGGTAAGTCCCGGTAGTAGTTCGAAGCCTGATAATAGCAGGTCCGTTTAAATTTCTGTTGGTTAAATCGAACTCTATGTCAGCGGGTAAGTCCCGGTAGCCGTTCGAAGCCTGATAATAGCAGGTCCGTTTAAAATTCTTTTGGTTAAATCGAACCCTAATCTAAGATTGGTAGTTCGAAGCCTAATAATAGCAGGTCCGGTTAAATTTTTGTTGGTTAAATCGAACTATATGTCAGCAGGTAAGTCGCGGTAGTAGTTCGTAGCCTGATAATAGCAGGTCCGTTTAAATTTATGTTGGTTAAATAGAGCTCTATGTCAGCGAGTAAGTCGCGTTAGTAGTTCAAAGCCTGATAATAGCAGGTTCGTTTAAATTTATGTTGGTTAAATCGAACTCTATGTCAGCGGGTAAGTCCCAGTAGCAGTTCGAAGCCTGATAATAGCAGGTCCGTCTAAATTTTTGTTGGTTAAATCGAACTCTATGTCAGCGGGTAAGTCATGGTAGCAGTTTGAAGTCTGATAATAGTAGGTCCGTTTAAATTTCTGTTGGTTAAATCGAAGTCTATGTCAGCGGGTAAGTCCCGGTAGCAGTTCAAAGCCTGATAATAGCAGGTCCGTTTAAAAATTCTGTTGGTTAAATCGAATCCTAATCTAAGATTGGCAGTTCGAAGCCTGGTAATAGCAGGTCCGTTTAAATTTCTGTTGGTTAAATCGAACTCTATGTCAGCGGGTAAGTCCCGGTAGCAGTTCAAAGCCTGATAATAGCAGGTCCGTTTAAAAATTCTGTTGGTTAAATCGAATCCTAATCTAAGATTGGCAGTTCGAAGCCTGGTAATAGAAGGTCCGTTTAAATTTTTGTTGGTTAAATCGAACTCTATGTCAGCGGGTAAGTCCCGGTAGCAGTTCGAAGCCTGATAATAGCAGGTTCGTTTAAATTTCGGTTGGTGAAATCGAACTCTATGTCGGCGGGTAAGTCTCGATAGCTGTTCGAAGCCTGATAATAGCAGGCCTATTTAAATTTCTGTTAGTTAAATCGAACTCTATGTCGGCGGGTAAGTCCTAGTAGCAGTTCGAAGCCTGATAATAGCAGGTCCGTTTAAATTTCGGTTGGTTATATCGAACTCTGTGTCAGCGGGTAATTCCCGGTAGCAGTTCGAAGCCTGATAATAGCAGTTCCGTTTAAATTTCTGTTGGTTAAATCGAACTCTATGTCGGCGGGTAAGTCCCG
The DNA here is from genome assembly GCA_028017165.1 of Herpetospermum pedunculosum. NCBI lineage: Eukaryota > Viridiplantae > Streptophyta > Magnoliopsida > Cucurbitales > Cucurbitaceae > Herpetospermum > Herpetospermum pedunculosum. The sequence continues at coordinate 18,161,617 of CM051527.1, read as the reverse complement.
ATAGCAGTTCGAAGCCTGATAATAGCAGGTCCGTTTAAATTTCTGTTAGTTAAATGGAACTCTATGTAAGCGGGTAAGTCCCGGTAGCAGTTCGACGCCTGATAATAGCAAGTTCGTGTAAATTTCTGTTAGTTAAATCGAACTCTATGTCGGTGGGTAAGTCCCGATAGCAGCTCGAAGCCTGATAATAGCAGGTCCGTTTAAATTTCTGTTGGTTAAATCGAACTCTATGTCGGCGGGTAAGTCCAGGTAGCAGTTCGAAGCCTGATAATAGCAGGTCCGTTTAAATTTCTGTTGGTTAAATCGAATTCTATGTCAGCGGGTAAGTCCTGGTAGCAGCTCGAAGTCTGATAATAACATGGTAGTTCGAAGCCTGATAATAGCAGGTCCGTTTAAATTTTTATTGGTTAAATCAAACTCTATGTCAGCGGGTAAGTCCCGGTAGTAGTTCGAAGCCTGATAATAGCAGGTCCGTTTAAATTTCTGTTGGTTAAATCGAACTCTATGTCAGCGGGTAAGTCCCGGTAGCAGTTTGAAGCCTGATAATAGCAGGTCTGTTTAAAATTATGTTGGTTAAATCGAACCCTAATCTAAGATTGGTAGTTCGAAGCCTAATAATAGCAGGTCCGTTTAAATTTTTGTTGGTTAAATCGAACTCTATGTCAGCGGGTAAGTCGCAGTAGTAGTTCGAACCTTGATAATAGTAGGTCCGTTTAAATTTATGTTGGTTAAATAGAGCTCTATGTCAGCGGGTAAGTCGCGGTAGTAGTTCGAAGCCTGGTAATAGCAGGTTCGTTTAAATTTATGTTGGTTAAATCGAACTCTATGTCAGCGAGTAAGTCCCGGTAGCAGTTCGAAGCTTGATAATAGCAGGTCCGTCTAAATTTTTGTTGGTTAAATCGAACTCTATGTCAGCGGGTAAGTCACAGTAGCAGTTCGAAGCCTGATAATAGCAGGTACGTTTAAATTTATGTTGGTTAAATCGAAATCTATGTCAGCGGGTAAGTCCCGGTAGCAGTTCGAAGCCTGATAATAGCAGGTCCGTTTAAAAATTCTGTTGGTTAAATCGAAACCTAATCTAAGATTGGCAGTTCGAAGGTTGGTAAGCAGGTCCGTTTAAATTTCTGTTGGTTAAATCGAACTCTATGTCGGCGGGTAAGTTCGGGTAGCAGTTCGAAGCCTGATAATAGCAGGTCCGTTTAAATTTCTGTTGGTTAAATCGAACTTGTTGCGTGCTCAGAGTGTAAATAAAAATGCGATGTGAGAGCACTCAGAACATGCAAGCATACATGGTCTTGTAGCAAGTAATAAGTATTTTTTCATTCGATTTCCCACAAAGATTTATTCTTAGTTACTAACGAAGTGAGATGCTAAATTAGAAAGGGTGGTTTAAGTGGGGTGAATTGGAGATTAATGTGCCTAACTAATGAAGAATATATGAGATACGCAAGCATAAACAAAAGCAAGTAAAAAGATTAACTTGAATGTAGAGAAAAAAGAATTGCGGAGAAAGCAATTGTATAGCAATAAAATCGCAAAAGTAAAAGACTTAAAAAATGGCTAAGGCAAAAACTCACTTAAAGAATTGCGCAGACAGCAATTATCTAGCAATGAAATTAGCAGCGTTTTAAGGGTCCGATGGCGAAACAAGGTCAACTAACGACTCCTCTATAGGCTTTTTCATACGATTATTCAGCAGTAGCTCAACTTATCATGCATCAATTTAACTCATTCTCATGCATCTCTCGATTACATGAATTAGATCCTTTAGTTCACTCATATCCAAGTAAGACTTAAGCCTCTATTTATATAAGCAAGTTAATGAATTGTGCTAGGAAAACGCCTATTCCTAGATCGTTTTCTGGCTACCATGAAAGGCTAGCATGAATAAACGACTCTGAACTCTTACTCCTTCCGGAGGTTAGGAATTCTTTAGACAAAATGGATGGCCAATCGAAGCCTGATAATAGCAGGTCCGTTTAAATTTTTATTGGTTAAATCAAACTCTATGTCAGCGGGTAAGTCCCGGTAGCAGTTCGAAGCCTGATAATAGCAGGTCCGTTTAAATTTCTGTTGGTTAAATCGAACTCTATGTTAGCGGGTAAGTCCCGGTAGCAGTTCGAAGCCTGATAATAGCAGGTCCGTTTAAATTTCTGTTGGTTAAATCGAACTCTATGTCAGCGGATAAGTCCTGGTAGTAGTTCGAAGCCTGATAATAGCAGGTCCGTTTAAATTTCTGTTGGTTAAATCGAACTCTATGTCCTCGGGTAAGTCCCGATAGCAGTTCGAAGCCTGATAATAGTAGGTCCGTTTAAAATTCTGTTGGTTAAATCGAACCCTAATCTAAGATTGGTAGTTCGAAGCCTAATAATAGCAGGTCCGTTTAAATTTTTGTTGGTTAAATCGAACTCTATGTCAGCGGGTAAGTCGCGGTAGTAGTTCGAAGCCTAATAATAGTAGGTTCGTTTAAATTTATGTTGGTTAAATAGAGCTCTATGTCAGCGGGTAAGTCGCGGTAGTAGTTCGAAGCCTGATAATAGCAGGTTCGTTTAAATTTATGTTGGTTAAATCGAACTCTATGTCAGCGGGTAAGTCCCGGTAGCAGTTCGAAGCCTGATAATAGCAGGTCCGTCTAAATTTCTGTTGGTTCAATCGAACTCTATGTCAGCGGGTAAGTCACGGTAGCAGTTCGAAGCCTGATAATAGCAGGTCCGTTTAAATTTCTGTTGGTTAAATCGAACTCTATGTCAGCGGGTAAGTCCCGGTAGCAGTTCAACGCCTGATAATAGCAGGTCCGTTTAAAAATTCTGTTGGTTAAATCGAAACCTAATCTAAGATTGGCAGTTCGAAGGCTGGTAAGCAGGTCTGTTTAAATTTATGTTGGTTAAATCGAACTCTATGTCGGCGGGTAAGTCCGGGTAGCAGTTCGAAGCCTGATAATAGCAGGTCCGTTTAAATTTATGTTGGTAAAATCGAACTCTATGTCAGCGGGTAAGTCCAGGTAGCAGTTCGAAGCCTGATAATAGCAGGTCCGTTTAAAATTCTGTTGGTTAAATCGAATCCTAATCTAAGATTGGTGTTAAGTCTCTGAAAGTGACTTATTTAGGACCCATATAGCTTAAGAAGATGTACACTTTTAGGTGTTTTTGATAGCATTTAGCCTAAACCTATGCTTAAATATGAGAATGAGAAGAAGGTAGCTAGATTAGGACTTATGCACAATAGGAAAGAAAAGGGTTGAAAACCGAAGGAAAAGAATGAAAAAAACTGCATTGCGACAGCATTGCGAAAACATTGCTGAAGCCGCAATTATTCAAGTGAAAACCGTAAGTTGACTGATCCTTTTCTGTTAATTTCCGTAATTTCAGGGATTCGTTCTTTCTCCTCCATCCATTCTGATATATGACGTTGAAGATTGATGGTTCTCCTTGGCCCAAACGCACCTGCAAACTACTATAAAAGGGGGTCAAAGTCGGAGGTTCAAGCATCATCCGAAAGCGTAGAAGTCTTCTCGCAGTCCATCTTTTCTCCCTGGTTTCCTTTGCCGTCTGTTGGAGTGAGAGTCTCAGCTGTTGGAATCGATAATCTGATAGGACGGAGAGGAGATTCTTCTTCTCTCTCGATTGGATTCATCCAAGCAAGGCTGACCTTTCATCCCCTTCATTCGAGGCGACTGCAACGAGGCTTTCAAGCACCATTTACTGCTTTTTGTCTTTCCTTTCTCATTTCCAGCATTGTTTAGTTATCGCTTATGGTTTAGTGATTAGTCTACTTCATTTCGTTGCTTTCTGTCTTTGGATTATTTACTTTAAGTTTCCCTTTGTTCGTTCAAACATTCAAAGTAATCAAATTACAAGTCTTCATTTCACAGTTTCCATCTTCTGCTGCTACGGTTTTGTCTTACTGTTTTGAGTACATTTCCCTTCTAAGCATGTCTGTTTTATCTTATACTTCTGTTCTCTATATATCCATGAGTAGCTAAGTCACTTAGGGGCATGCTAATGACAGAACTATAGGCTAAAAAACGTGAACCAAGCATGTAGGATAGCTCTCGAAGCATTGATTGTATGTAAGCTTCATCCCACGGGCAATTTCGATTGGCCATCCATTTTGTCCAAAGAACTCCTAACCTCTGGAAGGAGTAAGAGTTCAGAGTCGTATAATCATGCTAGCCTTTCATGGTAACCAGGAAACGGCCTAGGAATAGGCGTTTCCCTAGTACAACTTAAACACTTCTGTTTTAACAAGATGCTTAAGACCTTACTTTGAGTCGAGTAAACTAAAGAATCTAATGCATGGAATCGGACGATACATGAGATAGAGTGAGTTTGATGCATAGAGAGTAGATCCAGTGCTTGAGAATCGTATAAAAATGCCTATAGGATAGTCATTAGTAGCCCTCAATTCACCCATTTACACACTTTCGCTGTTATTCAATTGCGGTAAAATTGCGGTGTCCGCAATTCTGCTAAGTTACCATTCTGTTTAGCTGTTTTCTTCTTCGTTTATTAATTCCATCTCTTGTCTTTTGAGTCTAATTTCAACTTGCATTTGTTTATGTTGCATTCCTTTACACATTCAGCAAAAATTAGATAATTAAAAACCAATTTTACCCCATCAAAACCACCCCTTCTTTCTTAACAAATACACTTCGTGAATAGCTAAAAATAAGTCTCTGTGGAAAAAACGAATGAAATATACTTACTACTTGCTGTGAGACCATGTATGCTTGCATGTTCTGAGTGCTCTCTCTCTACCTTCTTGCTTATTTAATCTTAACACATTGAGCACGCAACAAGTTTTTGGCGCCGCTGCCGGGGACTTATTTTAAGTAAAAACGAAGTTTGTTAAGTCTGAAACACCAAGTTATTTTCCATTGAATTTGATCCATCTTCATTTCTTCTTCAGGTACCATTTAGGGTAGTTTATGAGTGAGCCTTCAAGTAGATATCTAGAGTTCAATCCTGAGCCTGAGAGACTACTTAGAGCTAGAAACAAAGCAAAGAAACAACTCTTTAAACAACCCCTTTTACCTCAAATAATTGCTGAAACCGCAGAATCTCCGCAATCCACTCAAGAAGAAATGGCTGGAATAGATCAAAACCTGGTGCCTGTCACTCGCAATCCCATTGAAATAGCGAATGACAAGGATAGCGCCATCCTTTCGTACCTAGTACCTATGCCTGGGGAGCTGAACCCCAGCATAATCCGTCCTGAAATCACTGCCAACTCATTCGAGTTAAAACCAGTGATGTTCCAAATGTTGTCCACTGTGGGACAATTCTTTGGAATAGAAAATGAGGACCCCCATAACCACCTTAGGAACTTCCTAGGAGTCAGTGATACCTTCCTCATTCCTGGAGTTTCCCAAGAAGCCCTGAGGCTATATCTTTTCCCTTACTCTTTGAGGGACAAAGCCAAAACGTGGTTAAATTCATTACCCTCAGGATCTGTCCTCAATTGGACAGACTTAGCAGAAAAATTCCTAGTCAAATATTTCCCACCAGATAGGAATTCGACCTTTCGTGATGATATCATCAAATTCAAACAAGCTCCGAGTGAGTCTCTTCACGAAGCTTGGACAAGATTCAAAGACCTTCTCATTAAATGTCCACACCATGGCATTCCATGGTGTATCCAAATAGAAGTCTTCTTTAAAGGATGCAACCCCAGCACCAGACAAGTTCTAAACTCATCTGCTGGAGGTTCCATGTTGTCCAAGAGTTACAACGAAGCTTATGAGATCTTGGAGAAGATCTCAACATCTCACTGTAGATGGTCAGATGATCCAGTAGAGCCAACTAGAGCTCAAGACAAGGATGCTCTAAGCGCCATGAGCACCCAAATAAATGCCCTGACCAACCTAGTTAAGCAAATGGCTCAGGCCAATCTCCAAACCAGTGCCAGTACCGCCACAGCCATGTCAATGGGCACCCAACCAAGTCAAGGTGAGGCACTCATCTGTGGATTCTGTGGGGAAGGGCACCCATATGAATACTGCCCTGGGAATCCATCCTCAGTCTGCTACATTGGAAGCCAGCAGCAGCCTAGGAATAACCCCTACTCCAACACCTATAACCCTGGTTGGAGAAACCACCCAAACCTGTCATGGGGTGGCCAACAAAACACTAACCAAAATCCTAACCAACCTAGACCGAGTGGAACACCTGGTTTCACTCCCCAACATAACCAGTCAATGTACCAAAAACCATACAATCAACCTGTAGGATCTTCTGTAGAAAACTTACTCAAGGAATACATAGCTAAGAATGATGCTACGCTTCAAAGCCAGCAAGCTACTCTTAGGAGCCTAGAAAACCAAATAGGCCAATTAGCCAATGAACTCAAGAGTAGGCCCCAAGGTAGACTCCCTGCTGACACCGAGGTACCAAGGAGAGATGGCAAAGAACAAGTTCAAGCAATTGAACTTAGGAGTGGAAGACCCTTGGTGAGCAACACAAAGGACACACCAAAGAGAGTAGAGAACACTGAGTCTAGTGCTCCACTGGAGTCTCTGCCAAACCAAGGTCCACCACCAACTAGCACATCAGGAGCCAGGCTAGAGCGAATTGTTGAGGAGATAGAAGAAATTCCAAGGCCTCCATCTATCCTAAGGCGCCCTGACGTGCCTGCATATGTGCCACCACCTCCATACCCTCGAAGGCTTAAGAAGAAGCAGGAACAGGAAGTTCATTTTAATAAATTCTTAGAAATTCTTAAGCAAGTGCATGTTAACATTCCTTTTGTAGAGGTTTTGCAGTCTATGCCTTCTTATGTAAAGTTTTTGAAGGACATTATTACTAACAAAAAAATAATTGGTGAGTTTGAAACAGTAAACCTCACTGAGGAGTGCAGTGCCATCCTCCAGAACAAGCTGCCCAAGAAGGAGAAGGATCCTGGTTCCTTCACCTTACCTGTAGAACTTGGAGGCAAGCACGTGGGCAGAGCGCTTTGTGACCTGGGCGCCAGCATAAATCTCATGCCCCTGTCCCTATTCCGCCAGTTGGCACAAGGAGAAGCACGTCCAACCACTGTCACTTTACAACTAGCAGACAGATCCATCGCATACCCTGAAGGTAAGATTGAGGATATTCTAGTGAAAGTTGACAAATTTATTTTCCTTGCAGATTTCATTGTCCTGGACTATGAGGCAGACAAGGAGGTCCCCATCCTGCTAGGCAGACCATTTCTAGCCACAGGTAGGGCACTTATAGACGTCCAAAAAGGTGAGCTTACTATGAGGGTTCATGATGAAGAGGTAAAGTTTAGTGTATATAAAGCTTTAAGGTATCCCTCTGACCTTGAATCCTGTGGTAGTATGGACGTTGTTGATTCTTTAATGGAAGAACAATTGGAGCATGTATTATTAACTAAGCATGCTAATGAATATGTACAATTAGATGTAGCTGACTTGAATGTATCTGACATAATGGATATGCCTGTAGATAAACCACAACATGTATGTATGAATATAGATTTAACTGATAGACCTGTGAATCCTTTAAAGCCATCCATTGAGCATCCACCTGTTTTAGAACTGAAACCACTACCCACTCACCTCAAGTATGCATATCTAGGAAGTAATGAAACTCTGCCTGTTATCATTTCTTCTAAGTTAAGTGAAAAGCATGAGGTTGAACTAATTTTACTGCTTAAGGAACATAGGAAGGCTATAGCATGGACTATTGCTGATATTAGAGGCATTAGCCCTTCTTATTGCATGCACAAAATTATACTAGAGGAAGAGCACACACCTAGGGTAGATCACCAACGTAGGCTAAACCCCTCCATGAAAGAGGTAGTAAAGAAGGAAATAATAAAATGGTTAGATGCAGGAGTGATCTTCCCAATAGCTAGTAGCCAGTGGGTGAGCCCCATCCAATGTGTACCTAAAAAGGGGGGAATAACTGTGGTAGTCAATGAGAACAACGAACTGATTCCAACAAGGACTGTCACAGGGTGGAGAGTGTGTATGGATTACAGGAAATTAAATAAAGAAACTAAAAAAGATCACTTCCCTCTACCGTTCATTGACCAGATGCTAGACAGAATAGCTGGTAGAGCCTACTATTGTTTCTTAGACGGGTATTCAGGCTATAATCAAATAACTATAGACCCTAAGGATCAAGAGAAGACCACCTTCACTTGCCCTTTTGGAACTTTTGCCTTTCGCAGAATGCCTTTTGGCTTATGCAATGCACCGGCAACTTTCCAAAGGTGCATGATGGCAATCTTCTCTGAGTTGGATGAGTCCATGATAGAAATATTCATGGATGACTTCTCAGTCTTTGGGGACTCATTTTCAAACTGTCTAGAAAACCTAGGACAAGTCCTGGCTAGGTGTGAGGAGACCAACCTAGTCCTAAATTGGGAAAAATGCCATTTTATGGTGGATGAGGGGATTGTCTTAGGACATAGAGTGTCGAGGGCAGGTGTCGAAGTTGACCGAGCCAAAATTGAGATCATAGAGAAGTTGGTAGAGCCTCAGAATGTCAAGGCCATTAGAAGTTTCTTAGGGCATGCTGGCTTCTACAGAAGGTTCATTAAGGACTTTTCTAAGATAGCCAAGCCTCTGTGTGAGCTTCTAGAATTAAATAGGCCATTCATCTTCTCTAAGGAATGTGTAGTAGCTTGGACCACCCTTAAGGAAGCACTAGTCACAGCCCCTATCATAGTAGGACCAAATTGGGATCTGCCCTTTTAGATGTTATGTGATGCCAGTGACTATGCTGTAGGAGTGATGTTAGGCCAGAAAATTGACAAGCTAACACATCCTGTATATTATGCTAGTAAGACCTTGATTGAGGCTCAATGTAATTATACAACTACTGAGAAAGAGATGCTTGCTGTAGTGTTTGCTTGCGAAAAATTTAGAAACTATATTGTAGGCACTAGGACAATTGTATACACTGACCATTCTGCCTTGAAATATCTTATGAGGAAGGCTGATGCCAAGCCTAGGTTGATTAGGTGGGTGCTGTTGCTGCAGGAGTTTGATTTGGACATTCGAGACAAGAAGGGATGTGAAAATGTGGTTGCAGATCACCTTTCTCGATTGCAGCACAATTGCGAAAAAATTGCGGAGCCCGCAATTTCTGATGCTTTTATTGATGAACATGTCTTTGTTTTAACTCATCGTGATAACGATGAGGAACCTTGGTTTGCTGACATTGCTAACTTCCGTGCATCACAGGTATTACCAGTTTTCAAGGGAGGACAAGAGAAGAAGAGGTTCCTTCATGAAGCAAGGAAATTCATCTGGGATGACCCCACACTTTACAGAACCTGTGCTGATGGCTTGCTGAGGAAGTGTGTTTCAGCTGCTGAAGCGAAGTCTGTGCTGCAGCACTGTCACACATCTCCTTATGGTGGACACTTTGGTGGCCAAAGAACAGCTGCTAAGGTATTTCAGAGTGGCTACTACTGGCCAACAATCTTCAAGGATGCCCACAACTATGCCCACAGCTGTGATGAATGCCAAAGAACAGGTAACCTCAGTCGAAAGGATGAGATGCCCCTCACCTACATCTTAGAGTTGGAGCTCTTTGATGTGTGGGGCATTGACTTCATGGGGCCATTCCCTCCATCATCAGGTAACCTTTACATATTAGTAGCAGTGGACTATGTGTCCAAGTGGGTAGAGGCCAAAGCATGTCCTAATAATGATGCTAAAACAGTCACCAACTTCTTGCATAGGCACATTTTTACTAGGTTTGGGACACCTCGTGCCATCATTAGTGATGAGGGGTCACATTTCATTAACAAGGCTATGGAGAGAGTGTTGGCTAAATATAACATTAGACATAGAGTAGCCACTCCCTATCACCCACACTCAAATGGACAAGCTGAAATCTCAAATAGGGAAATCAAGAACATCCTAGAAAAAGTGGTCAAACCTAATAGGAAAGACTGGTCCTTCAAGCTTGAGGATGCACTTTGGGCTTATAGGACAGCATATAAGACACCCCTAGGTATGTCCCCTTATAGGCTGGTATATGGCAAGGCTTGTCACTTACCACTTGAGTTAGAAAACAAAGCATTTTGGGCCATGAAGGAATTGAATTTTTGTGTAAAGGATGCAGGGACACTGAGGTCTTTGCAATTACATGAGCTTGATGAGCTTAGGCATATGGCCTACGAAAATGCTAAGATGTACAAGGAAAAAACCAAGATTTGGCACGATAGTAGACTTAGAGTTAAGGACTTTAAGAAGGGTCAACTTGTTTTGTTGTTTAACTCCCGGTTGAAACTATTTCCAGGGAAACTTAAGTCTAGATGGTCGGGTCCATTTGTCATTACTAATGTGTTTGTTCATGGTGCAATAGAGATAAAGAACTTGCAGCAAGGTCAGCCATTTATGGTCAATGGGGCGAGGTTGAAGCACTACTATGAGGAAGGAGATGTGAAGACTCTCTCGGCCTTCCTCTTGAATGAAGCATGAAACTAAAAACGAGAGAGAACGAGTGGTCACTGTGCTCGTTTAGTCAAGGCTAATGCCTTAGTTTATTTTTTTCACTTTTTCCGGTTATCGTTTGTGTGTTTTGTGGTGTGATTTTAATTAAGTATTTAATGTTTGTTTTATTTGTTTTTATAGGGAATCGAAAGAGGGGATCAAGGAGAGTAATCTCAGCTTTAAAAATCAAGAAACGATCGAACCAAATAAAAGATATGGACGAGCAAAGTTTGCCATTTAGATGAAAAAGAATCCCTACAATTGCGCTGGAATTGCAGGATCCGCAAAATATAGCCGTTGGGATTTAGCCGTTGCCTTTATATCCGTTAGAAGGCGCTCGATCGATACGATTCTCTCACTCTCTGATTTCCAAGAAAGCTGCAATTCTTTTCATCTTTGATTCTTCTCTCCAAATCTCCAAGATTCGACAATGGTGTCCACAAGGGCTGAAAGATCCGCAGCCAAGAAGAAGGCTGATGACGCAGCTGAAGCGGCTGCGAGGGAAGCACTTCTGACCCTTGCAGATGCTGGTGCTGTACGCACCGGACCTCTTCCCAAACTTCCGATCCGTAGAAGGAAGTGGAGGGTTGTCACAGAAATCCCTGCTGGCCCTTCTGAACCAGCGGGCACGCCCAAGAAGCGCCGGTGGAGTGTCGAGACGGCCGCCGGACCAAGCAAAGCGACGACTCCCTCTGTGGAGAGTCAAGAAACGGATCGTGCGTCCCACGAGTCAACCAAGAAGGGTTCGACGCCATCTGCCTCACCTGCGCACAGCCCTTCATCATCTGAACCAGTGCGTAGCCCAGAGCTTTCATCATCACCGCCTGCACAGAGCCCTGAGACGCCGTCTTCACCACTGAATTCCGTGCACACGCCTACAGCAGAGCAGAGTGCCGCACCTTCGCACACGCCTCCACGGCCTGACCCTGAATTCCCCTATGGGGAGTACCAGGAATCCACTCAGGGCAGTGGGGAAGGTGGTGAAGACGAGGTCTTCTCGCCTGCAAGGGAAGCTAGCCCAGAGAGTCCTGCACAGCAGGATGATTCCATGGAAGAGACGCTGGGGGCATGCCTGCAGCAGATCAACATTGAGGCAAAGCTGAAGAAGAAGAAGAAGGCCAAGATCCTTAAAGCCAAGCGATCCAAGAAACTAAAGAGGAAGAAGGCTAAGGAGGTGCCTTCATCAGAGAAGGAGAGCACTGAGCCATCGCTCAAACGACTCAAGGTTGAGGCTGCCGAGTCAGCCAAGCCATCAGATAAAGGGAAGGCAAAGCTCTACCCTGAAGACGAGCCTCAGTCAGTGAGGTATGTTTCATCTGACGCTGAGTCCAGGGGAGTTGAGCTGAGGAAGAGGGAGTTGCTGCACGAGAAAGGCTTCCTCGACCGACCTGCTCACCTGCCGCAGTTCTTGCGCGCAGGAGTGATCAACCACGGCTGGGAGGAATTTTGCAGACCGCCCAATCCAGCCTACACGAGCATGGTGTATGATTTCTACGCCAATGTGCTCAGCCCTGAGGATGGCCTGTCTGTGGTCAGAGGGGTAGAAGTGGATTTCTCAGCCAAGGCCGTCAACGAAGCCTATGGTCTCAAGGGCCAAACACATACAGATTATGCACGGATTGTTGATGAGCCTACTGAGGCTGTTCTGGAAGAGGCCATTCGGACCATTGGCCAGCCTGAAGCTTCCTGGACCGTGTCACGCAATGGGAGGCACACTCTCATGAGTGCCAACCTCACGGCTAAGGCGGCTGTTTGGTTTTCGTTCGTGAGAAGGAGATTGTCCCCAGTGACTCACGAGACTACAATCAACCAGAGCCGATCGCTGCTGGTGTATGCGATAATGAGAGGTCTCACGATCAACGTGGGAGAAGTCATCACTGCTGCTATTGCTGAGTGCGCCAAGAAAGGTAAGGGACCACTGTTTTTCCCTAACACCATAACCAAGCTATGTTTGCTTGCAGGAGTCCCCACCGAGCGCATGGAGCAGCAAATGGCTTACACAGGCCACTTGGAGCTGCCTGCTAGCCTGAGGCTGAAGAGGAAGGGGAATATGGAGTTTGAACTGGATAGGCTGGCTGCTGATCAGTCCCTATCCATGGCCTGCCTGATGGATATGCAGAGGAGAATGGCTCAATGGGCCACTTATGCGCAGGCCAGAGACAAGGAAGTTGCAGACCAACTTGGGTGCATCTTCCCTGACTTCCCTACGAATCTCCTGACTCCATGTGTGCCCCCACGACCACGGCAACCAGATGAGGATGAAGACGTTTGAGTGCTGGTTTGAAGTGCACTAAAAGGAGTATTGCTGTTCCCTTAAGAAAAATAAAAAAAACAATTTTCTGCTTTCTGATAGACTATGTGAATTATGCTGTTCTTAGTACACTTTTTAATCTGTTTTTAAATGCTTAGTTTCATGTTTTTAATTTTGTTTAGTATAGTCTGATGATAGGAGCCTAGGTAGGTTAGCTTTGTTTTATTTTTAGCAGAGCTTGAGTGACTGGAAAAAGCATGCTTAGGGGCCTTAATCAATGTTATATCTGCCCTGACTTGATTGCGAAATAATTGCGGTACCCGCAATTTTTATGACTGAAAGCATGTTTTGGACTGTCTGTTTAGCTAGGCTGTGATCTGTTTAAATTCTATCTTTTGCTGCTAACATGACTACCTTATATAGCTTATCTAAATGCATGCTGAATGAGTGTCATAGGACACCCTTTGATAGTTTAAATCAACCTCTAAAAAGCTCAGCATGCACAGCTTTAAGCCCTTAACTGTCTGTTTTTTTTAAAATTACTGCTGCCGTGATATTTTCTTTTAAATGTTCTGTCTATGCCTAGGGCTTTTAGATTCTCTTTGTTTTACCTTAGACTAGATGCTTCTAGGATAGTTTGGGGGTGTGCCACCTCAGACACTCATTGGGGACAATGAGTAGTTGAAGTTTGGGGGAGGTCACCCTAGGCTTAGGAACATTCCTCTCTCCCTTAGAAACATAAGCATTCTTCTTCTCCTTTACAAAAAAAAAAAAAATGATGAACTGAAAGAAAAATGAAAAATAGGGGGGTCTCTCTGAGGTTGCTAAGTAATCAGTGCCAAGTGTGTGACCCACAAGTGGCATTGCATCAAAAGGCAACCAAAGGAGAGGCCCCACCTAAGTAAGAAAAAGGGAAAAGAATAGGGAAGAAGAATGTATACCTAGGAGTTATAACTTTGTGGCTTAGATGTCCTATTTAAAAAGAACTCTGATCCTCAATTAGCTAAGCACCAAGTTGTAACTCGTAGGGTTGTTTAGGGAGATGAGTGTTTATCCAATGTAGTGATGCCAGGGTTTAGGTTGTTCTTTAAAAGTACTACTGTCACCGTTAATACTAAGACTGGCATGACTCTAAGGAATCCTAGACACATTAAGAATAAAGCTAGAAGCATGTACTGAGTCTGAGGTAAAGCTAGGCAGAATTTGAAACCTTAGGGATAGTGGCATGATAAAAGCAAACAGATCAGTTGTAGGAAGTTAATAAAAGCAGGTGAGTGTTAGGCAGGCGAAGTCAGAAGAAGCTAGATAAGAGGGTAGTTTTAAAACTGAGAAGTGTGTCACAGGACAGCAGTGCTATGGATAGGGATATAGGGGAGTTAATAAGTGGTTAAAGAAGGTGAAACAGCAGCCTAGGTAAGTCCTTAGTGTGCTTGAGGACAAGCAAAACCTTAAGTTTGGGGGTGTGTTAAGTCTCTGAAAGTGACTTATTTAGGACCCATTTAGCTTAAGAAGATGTACACTTTTAGGTGTTTTTGATAGCATTTAGCCTAAACCTATGCTTAAATATGAGAATGAGAAGAAGGTAGCTAGATTAGGACTTATGCACAATAGGAAAGAAAAGGGTTGAAAACCGAAGGAAAAGAATGAAAAAAACTGCATTGCGACAGCATTGCGAAAACATTGCTGAAGCCGCAATTATTCAAGTGAAAACCGTAAGTTGACTGATCCTTTTCTGTTAATTTCCGTAATTTCAGGGATTCGTTCTTTCTCCTCCATCCATTCTGATATATGACGTTGAAGATTGATGGTTCTCCTTGGCCCAAACGCACCTGCAAACTACTATAAAAGGGGGTCAAAGTCGGAGGTTCAAGCATCATCCGAAAGCGTAGAAGTCTTCTCGCAGTCCATCTTTTCTCCCTGGTTTCCTTTGCCGTCTGTTGGAGTGAGAGTCTCAGCTGTTGGAATCGATAATCTGATAGGAAGGAGAGGAGATTCTTCTTCTCTCTCGATTGGATTCATCCAAGCAAGGCTGACCTTTCATCCCCTTCATTCGAGGCGACTGCAACGAGGCTTTCAAGCACCATTTACTGCTTTTTGTCTTTCCTTTCTCATTTCCAGCATTGTTTAGTTATCGCTTCTGGTTTAGTGATTAGTCTACTTCATTTCGTTGCTTTCTGTCTTTGGATTATTTACTTTAAGTTTCCCTTTGTTCGTTCAAACATTCAAAGTAATCAAATTACAAGTCTTCATTTCACAGTTTCCATCTTCTGCTGCTACGGTTTTGTCTTACTGTTTTGAGTACATTTCCCTTCTAAGCATGTCTGTTTTATCTTATACTTCTGTTCTCTATATATCCATGAGTAGCTAAGTCACTTAGGGGCATGCTAATGACAGAACTATAGGCTAAAAAACGTGAACCAAGCATGTAGGATAGCTCTCGAAGCATTGATTGTATGTAAGCTTCATCCCACGGGCACTTTCGATTGGCCATCCATTTTGTCCAAAGAACTCCTAACCTCTGGAAGGAGTAAGAGTTCAGAGTCGTATAATCATGCTAGCCTTTCATGGTAACCAGGAAACGGCCTAGGAATAGGCGTTTCCCTAGTACAACTTAAACACTTCTGTTTTAACAAGATGCTTAAGACCTTACTTTGAGTCGAGTAAACTAAAGAATCTAATGCATGGAATCGGACGATACATGAGATAGAGTGAGTTTGATGCATAGAGAGTAGATCCAGTGCTTGAGAATCGTATAAAAATGCCTATAGGATAGTCATTAGTAGCCCTCAATTCACCCATTTACACACTTTCGCTGTTATTCAATTGCGGTAAAATTGCGGTGTCCGCAATTCTGCTAAGTTACCATTCTGTTTAGCTGTTTTCTTCTTCGTTTATTAATTCCATCTCTTGTCTTTTGAGTCTAATTTCAACTTGCATTTGTTTATGTTGCATTCCTTTACACATTCAGCAAAAATTAGATAATTAAAAACCAATTTTACCCCATCAAAACCACCCCTTCTTTCTTAACAAATACACTTCGTGAATAGCTAAAAATAAGTCTCTGTGGAAAAAACGAATGAAATATACTTACTACTTGCTGTGAGACCATGTATGATTGCATGTTCTGAGTGCTCTCTCTCTACCTTCTTGCTTATTTAATCTTAACACATTGAGCACGCAACAAGTTTTTGGCGCCGCTGCCGGGGACTTATTTTAAGTAAAAACGAAGTTTGTTAAGTCTGAAACACCAAGTTATTTTCCATTGAATTTGATCCATCTTCATTTCTTCTTCAGGTACCATTTAGGGTAGTTTATGAGTGAGCCTTCAAGTAGATATCTAGAGTTCAATCCTGAGCCTGAGAGACTACTTAGAGCTAGAAACAAAGCAAAGAAACAACTCTTTAAACAACCCCTTTTACCTCAAATAATTGCTGAAACCGCAGAATCTCCGCAATCCACTCAAGAAGAAATGGCTGGAATAGATCAAAACCTGGTGCCTGTCACTCGCAATCCCATTGAAATAGCGAATGACAAGGATAGCGCCATCCTTTCGTACCTAGTACCTATGCCTGGGGAGCTGAACCCCAGCATAATCCGTCCTGAAATCACTACCAACTCATTCGAGTTAAAACCAGTGATGTTCCAAATGTTGTCCACTGTGGGACAATTCTTTGGAATAGAAAATGAGGACCCCCATAACCACCTTAGGAACTTCCTAGGAGTCAGTGATACCTTCCTCATTCCTGGAGTTTCCCAAGAAGCCCTGAGGCTATATCTTTTCCCTTACTCTTTGAGGGACAAAGCCAAAACGTGGTTAAATTCATTACCCTCAGGATCTGTCCTCAATTGGACAGACTTAGCAGAAAAATTCCTAGTCAAATATTTCCCACCAGATAGGAATTCGACCTTTCGTGATGATATCATCAAATTCAAACAAGCTCCGAGTGAGTCTCTTCACGAAGCTTGGACAAGATTCAAAGACCTTCTCATTAAATGTCCACACCATGGCATTCCATGGTGTATCCAAATAGAAGTCTTCTTTAAAGGATGCAACCCCAGCACCAGACAAGTTCTAAACTCATCTGCTGGAGGTTCCATGTTGTCCAAGAGTTACAACGAAGCTTATGAGATCTTGGAGAAGATCTCAACATCTCACTGTAGATGGTCAGATGATCCAGTAGAGCCAACTAGAGCTCAAGACAAGGATGCTCTAAGCGCCATGAGCACCCAAATAAATGCCCTGACCAACCTAGTTAAGCAAATGGCTCAGGCCAATCTCCAAACCAGTGCCAGTACCGCCACAGCCATGTCAATGGGCACCCAACCAAGTCAAGGTGAGGCACTCATCTGTGGATTCTGTGGGGAAGGGCACCCATATGAATACTGCCCTGGGAATCCATCCTCAGTCTGCTACATTGGAAGCCAGCAGCAGCCTAGGAATAACCCCTACTCCAACACCTATAACCCTGGTTGGAGAAACCACCCAAACCTGTCATGGGGTGGCCAACAAAACACTAACCAAAATCCTAACCAACCTAGACCGAGTGGAACACCTGGTTTCACTCCCCAACATAACTAGTCAATGTACTCAAGGAATACATAGCTAAGAATGATGCTACGCTTCAAAGCCAGCAAGCTACTCTTAGGAGCCTAGAAAACCAAATAGGCCAATTAGCCAATGAACTCAAGAGTAGGCCCCAAGGTAGACTCCCTGCTGACACCGAGGTACCAAGGAGAGATGGCAAAGAACAAGTTCAAGCAATTGAACTTAGGAGTGGAAGACCCTTGGTGAGCAACACAAAGGACACACCAAAGAGAGTAGAGAACACTGAGTCTAGTGCTCCACTGGAGTCTCTGCCAAACCAAGGTCCACCACCAACTAGCACATCAGGAGCCAGGCTAGAGCCAATTGTTGAGGAGATAGAAGAAATTCCAAGGCCTCCATCTATCCTAAGGCGCCCTGACGTGCCTGCATATGTGCCACCACCTTCATACCCTCGAAGGCTTAAGAAGAAGCAGGAACAGGAAGTTCATTTTAATAAATTCTTAGAAATTCTTAAGCAAGTGCATGTTAACATTCCTTTTGTAGAGGTTTTGCAGTCTATGCCTTCTTATGTAAAGTTTTTGAAGGACATTATTACTAACAAAAAAATAATTGGTGAGTTTGAAACAGTAAACCTCACTGAGGAGTGCAGTGCCATCCTCCAGAACAAGCTGCCCAAGAAGGAGAAGGATCCTGGTTCCTTCACCTTACCTGTAGAACTTGGAGGCAAGCACGTGGGCAGAGCGCTTTGTGACCTGGGCGCCAGCATAAATCTCATGCCCCTGTCCCTATTCCGCCAGTTGGGAATAGGAGAAGCACGTCCAACCACTGTCACTTTACAACTAGCAGACAGATCCATCGCATACCCTGAAGGTAAGATTGAGGATATTCTAGTGAAAGTTGACAAATTTATTTTCCTTGCAGATTTCATTGTCCTGGACTATGAGGCAGACAAGGAGGTCCCCATCCTGCTAGGCAGACCATTTCTAGCCACAGGTAGGGCACTTATAGACGTCCAAAAAGGTGAGCTTACTATGAGGGTTCATGATGAAGAGGTAAAGTTTAGTGTATATAAAGCTTTAAGGTATCCCTCTGACCTTGAATCCTGTGCTAGTATGGACGTTGTTGATTCTTTAATGGAAGAACAATTGGAGCATGTATTATTAACTAAGCATGCTAATGAATATGTACAATTAGATGTAGCTGACTTGAATGTATCTGACATAATGGATATGCCTGTAGATAAACCACAACATGTATGTATGAATATAGATTTAACTGATAGACCTGTGAATCCTTTAAAGCCATCCATTGAGCATCCACCTGTTTTAGAACTGAAACCACTACCCACTCACCTCAAGTATGCATATCTAGGAAGTAATGAAACTCTGCCTGTTATCATTTCTTCTAAGTTAAGTGAAAAGCATGAGGTTGAACTAATTTTACTGCTTAAGCAACATAGGAAGGCTATAGCATGGACTATTGCTGATATTAGAGGCATTAGCCCTTCTTATTGCATGCACAAAATTATACTAGAGGAAGAGCACACACCTAGGGTAGATCACCAACGTAGGCTAAACCCCTCCATGAAAGAGGTAGTAAAGAAGGAAATAATAAAATGGTTAGATGCAGGAGTGATCTTCCCAATAGCTAGTAGCCAGTGGGTGAGCCCCATCCAATGTGTACCTAAAAAGGGGGGAATAACTGTGGTAGTCAATGAGAACAACGAACTGATTCCAACAAGGACTGTCACAGGGTGGAGAGTGTGTATGGATTACAGGAAATTAAATAAAGAAACTAAAAAAGATCACTTCCCTCTACCGTTCATTGACTAGATGCTAGACAGAATAGCTGGTAGAGCCTACTATTGTTTCTTAGACGGGTATTCAGGCTATAATCAAATAACTATAGACCCTAAGGATCAAGAGAAGACCACCTTCACTTGCCCTTTTGGAACTTTTGCCTTTCGCAGAATGCCTTTTGGCTTATGCAATGCACCGGCAACTTTCCAAAGGTGCATGATGGCAATCTTCTCTGAGTTGGATGAGTCCATGATAGAAATATTCATGGATGACTTCTCAGTCTTTGGGGACTCATTTTCAAACTGTCTAGAAAACCTAGGACAAGTCCTGGCTAGGTGTGAGGAGACCAACCTAGTCCTAAATTGGGAAAAATGCCATTTTATGGTGGATGAGGGGATTGTCTTAGGACATAGAGTGTCGAGGGCAGGTGTCGAAGTTGACCGAGCCAAAATTGAGATCATAGAGAAGTTGGTAGAGCCTCAGAATGTCAAGGCCATTAGAAGTTTCTTAGGGCATGCTGGCTTCTAAAGAAGGTTCATTAAGGACTTTTCTAAGATAGCCAAGCCTCTGTGTGAGCTTCTAGAATTAAATAGGCCATTCATCTTCTCTAAGGAATGTGTAGTAGCTTGGACCACCCTTAAGGAAGCACTAGTCACAGCCCCTATCATAGTAGGACCATATTGGGATCTGCCCTTTGAGATGTTATGTGATGCCAGTGACTATGCTGTAGGAGTGATGTTAGGCCAGAAAATTGACAAGCTAACACATCCTGTATATTATGCTAGTAAGACCTTGAATGAGGCTCAATGTAATTATACAACTACTGAGAAAGAGATGCTTGCTGTAGTGTTTGCTTGCGAAAAATTTAGAAACTATATTGTAGGCACTAGGACAATTGTATACACTGACCATTCTGCCTTGAAATATCTTATGAGGAAGGCTGATGCCAAGCCTAGGTTGATTAGGTGGGTGCTGTTGCTGCAGGAGTTTGATTTGGACATTCGAGACAAGAAGGGATGTGAAAATGTGGTTGCAGATCACCTTTCTCGATTGCAGCACAATTGCGAAAAAATTGCGGAGCCCGCAATTTCTGATGCTTTTATTGATGAACATGTCTTTGTTTTAACTCATCGTGATAACGATGAGGAACCTTGGTTTGCTGACATTGCTAACTTCCGTGCATCACAGGTATTACCAGTTTTCAAGGGAGGACAAGAGAAGAAGAGGTTCCTTCATGAAGCAAGGAAATTCATCTGGGATGACCCCACACTTTACAGAACCTGTGCTGATGGCTTGCTGAGGAAGTGTGTTTCAGCTGCTGAAGCGAAGTCTGTGCTGCAGCACTGTCACACATCTCCTTATGGTGGACACTTTGGTGGCCAAAGAACAGCTGCTAAGGTATTTCAGAGTGGCTACTACTGGCCAACAATCTTCAAGGATGCCCACAACTATGCCCACAGCTGTGATGAATGCCAAAGAACAGGTAACCTCAGTCGAAAGGATGAGATGCCCCTCACCTACATCTTAGAGTTGGAGCTCTTTGATGTGTGGGGCATTGACTTCATGGGGCCATTCCCTCCATCATCAGGTAACCTTTACATATTAGTAGCAGTGGACTATGTGTCCAAGTGGGTAGAGGCCAAAGCATGTCCTAATAATGATGCTAAAACAGTCACCAACTTCTTGCATAGGCACATTTTTACTAGGTTTGGGACACCTCGTGCCATCATTAGTGATGAGGGGTCACATTTCATTAACAAGGCTATGGAGAGAGTGTTGGCTAAATATAACATTAGACATAGAGTAGCCACTCCCTATCACCCACACTCAAATGGACAAGCTGAAATCTCAAATAGGGAAATCAAGAACATCCTAGAAAAAGTGGTCAAACCTAATAGGAAAGACTGGTCCTTCAAGCTTGAGGATGCACTTTGGGCTTATAGGATAGCATATAAGACACCCCTAGGTATGTCCCCTTATAGGCTGGTATATGGCAAGGCTTGTCACTTACCACTTGAGTTAGAAAACAAAGCATTTTGGGCCATGAAGGAATTGAATTTTTGTGTAAAGGATGCAGGGACACTGAGGTCTTTGCAATTACATGAGCTTGATGAGCTTAGGCATATGGCCTACGAAAATGCTAAGATGTACAAGGAAAAAACCAAGATTTGGCACGATAGTAGACTTAGAGTTAAGGACTTTAAGAAGGGTCAACTTGTTTTGTTGTTTAACTCACGGTTGAAACTATTTCCAGGGAAACTTAAGTCTAGATGGTCGGGTCCATTTGTCATTACTAATGTGTTTGTTCATGGTGCAATAGAGATAAAGAACTTGCAGCAAGGTCAGCCATTTATGGTCAATGGGGCGAGGTTGAAGCACTACTATGAGGAAGGAGATGTGAAGACTCTCTCGGCCTTCCTCTTGAATGAAGCATGAAACTAAAAACGAGAGAGAACGAGTGGTCACTGTGCTCGTTTAGTCAAGGCTAATGCCTTAGTTTATTTTTTTCACTTTTTCCGGTTATCGTTTGTGTGTTTTGTGGTGTGATTTTAATTAAGTATTTAATGTTTGTTTTATTCGTTTTTATAGGGAATCGAAAGAGGGGATCAAGGAGAGTAATCTCAGCTTTAAAAATCAAGAAACGATCGAACCAAATAAAAGATACGGACGAGCAAAGTTTGCCATTTAGATGAAAAAGAATCCCTACAATTGCGCTGGAATTGCAGGATCCGCAAAATATAGCCGTTGGGATTTAGCCGTTGCCTTTATATCCGTTAGAAGGCGCTCGATCGATACGATTCTCTCACTCTCTGATTTCCAAGAAAGCTGCAATTCTTTTCATCTTTGATTCTTCTCTCCAAATCTCCAAGATTCGACAATGGTGTCCACAAGGGCTGAAAGATCCGCAGCCAAGAAGAAGGCTGATGACGCAGCTGAAGCGGCTGCGAGGGAAGCACTTCTGACCCTTGCAGATGCTGGTGCTGTACGCACCGGACCTCTTCCCAAACTTCCGATCCGTAGAAGGAAGTGGAGGGTTGTCACAGAAATCCCTGCTGGCCCTTCTGAACCAGCGGGCACGCCCAAGAAGCGCCGGTGGAGTGTCGAGACGGCCGCCGGACCAAGCAAAGCGACGACTCCCTCTGTGGAGAGTCAAGAAACGAATCGTGCGTCCCACGAGTCAACCAAGAAGGGTTCGACGCCATCTGCCTCACCTGCGCACAGCCCTTCATCATCTGAACCAGTGCGTAGCCTAGAGCTTTCATCATCACCGCCTGCACAGAGCCCTGAGACGCCGTCTTCACCACTGAATTCCGTGCACACGCCTACAGCAGAGCAGAGTGCCGCACCTTCGCACACGCCTCCACGGCCTGACCCTGAATTCCCCTATGGGGAGTACCAGGAATCCACTCAGGGCAGTGGGGAAGGTGGTGAAGACGAGGTCTTCTCGCCTGCAAGGGAAGCTAGCCCAGAGAGTCCTGCACAGCAGGATGATTCCATGGAAGAGACGCTGGGGGCATGCCTGCAGCAGATCAACATTGAGGCAAAGCTGAAGAAGAAGAAGAAGGCCAAGATCCTTAAAGCCAAGCGATCCAAGAAACTAAAGAGGAAGAAGGCTAAGGAGGTGCCTTCATCAGAGAAGGAGAGCACTGAGCCATCGCTCAAACGACTCAAGGTTGAGGCTGCCGAGTCAGCCAAGCCATCAGATAAAGGGAAGGCAAAGCTCTACCCTGAAGACGAGCCTCAGTCAGTGAGGTATGTTTCATCTGACGCTGAGTCCAGGGGAGTTGAGCTGAGGAAGAGGGAGTTGCTGCACGAGAAAGGCTTCCTCGACCGACCTGCTGACCTGCCGCAGTTCTTGCGCGCAGGAGTGATCAACCACGGCTGGGAGGAATTTTGCAGACCGCCCAATCCAGCCTACACGAGCATGGTGTATGATTTCTACGCCAATGTGCTCAGCCCTGAGGATGGCCTGTCTGTGGTCAGAGGGGTAGAAGTGGATTTCTCAGCCAAGGGCGTCAACGAAGCCTATGGTCTCAAGGGCCAAACACATACAGATTATGCACGGATTGTTGATGAGCCTACTGAGGCTGTTCTGGAAGAGGCCATTCGGACCATTGGCCAGCCTGAAGCTTCCTGGACCGTGTCACGCAATGGGAGGCACACTCTCATGAGTGCCAACCTCACGGCTAAGGCGGCTGTTTGGTTTTCGTTCGTGAGAAGGAGATTGTCCCCAGTGACTCACGAGACTACAATCAACCAGAGCCGATCGCTGCTGGTGTATGCGATAATGAGAGGTCTCACGATCAACGTGGGAGAAGTCATCACTGCTGCTATTGCTGAGTGCGCCAAGAAAGGTAAGGGACCACTGTTTTTCCCTAACACCATAACCAAGCTATGTTTGCTTGCAGGAGTCCCCACCGAGCGCATGGAGCAGCAAATGGCTTACACAGGCCACTTGGAGCTGCCTGCTAGCCTGAGGCTGAAGAGGAAGAGGAATATGGAGTTTCAACTGGATAGGCTGGCTGCTGATCAGTCCCTATCCATGGCCTGCCTGATGGATATGCAGAGGAGAATGGCTCAATGGGCCACTTATGCGCAGGCCAGAGACAAGGAAGTTGCAGACCAACTTGGGTGCATCTTCCCTGACTTCCCTACGAATCTCCTGACTCCATGTGTGCCCCCACGACCACGGCAACCAGATGAGGATGAAGACGTTTGAGTGCTGGTTTGAAGTGCACTAAAAGGAGTATTGCTGTTCCCTTAAGAAAAATAAAAAAAATAATTTTCTGCTTTCTGATAGACTATGTGAATTATGCTGTTCTTAGTACACTTTTTAATCTGTTTTTAAATGCTTAGTTTCATGTTTTTAATTTTGTTTAGTATAGTCTGATGATAGGAGCCTAGGTAGGTTAGCTTTGTTTTATTTTTAGCAGAGCTTGAGTGACTGGAAAAAGCATGCTTAGGGGCCTTAATCAATGTTATATCTGCCCTGACTTGATTGCGAAATAATTGCGGTACCCGCAATTTTTATGACTGAAAGCATGTTTTGGACTGTCTGTTTAGCTAGGCTGTGATCTGTTTAAATTCTATCTTTTGCTGCTAACATGACTACCTTATATAGCTTATCTAAATGCATGCTGAATGAGTGTCATAGGACACCCTTTGATAGTTTAAATCAACCTCTAAAAAGCTCAGCATGCACAGCTTTAAGCCCTTAACTGTCTGTTTTTTTTAAAATTACTGCTGCTGTGATATTTTCTTTTAAATGTTCTGTCTATGCCTAGGGCTTTTAGATTCTCTTTGTTTTACCTTAGACTAGATGCTTCTAGGATAGTTTGGGGGTGTGCCACCTCAGACACTCATTGGGGACAATGAGTAGTTGAAGTTTGGGGGAGGCCACCCTAGGCCTAGGAACATTCCTCTCTCCCTTAGAAACATAAGCATTCTTCTTCTCCTTTACAAAAAAAAAAAAATGATGAACTGAAAGAAAAATGAAAAATAGGGGGGTCTCTCTGAGGTTGCTAAGTAATCAGTGCCAAGTGTGTGACCCACAAGTGGCATTGCATCAAAAGGCAACCAAAGGAGAGGCCCCACCTAAGTAAGAAAAAGGGAAAAGAATAGGGAAGAAGAATGTATACCTAGGAGTTATAACTTTGTGGCTTAGATGTCCTATTTAAAAAGAACTCTGATCCTCAATTAGCTAAACAACCCTAGAGTTCAATCCTAAACCCTGGCATCACTACATTGGATAAACACTCATCTCCCTAAACATTCTTCTTCTCCTTTACAAAAAATGATGAACTGAGAAAAAAAAAATGAAAAATAGAATAAAGAGGGGGGTCTCTCTTAGGTTGCTAAGTAATCAGTGCCAAGTGTGTGACCCACAAGTGGCATTGCATCAAAAGGCAACCAAAGGAGAGGCCCCACCTAAGTAAGAAAAAGGGAAAAGAATAGGGAAGAAGAATGTATACCTAGGAGTTATAACTTTGTGGCTTAGATGTCCTATTTAAAAAGAACTCTGATCCTCAATTAGCTAAGTACAAAGTTGTAATCCTAAACCCTGGCATGTTCCTAGGCCTAGGGTGGCCTCCCCCAAACTTCAACTACTCATTGTCCCCAATGAGTGTCTGAGGTGGCACACCCCCAAACTATCCTAGAAGCATCTAGTCTAAGGTAAAACAAAGAGAATCTAAAGCCCTAGGCATAGACAAAACATTCGAACGGCAAATATCACAGCAGCAGTAATGAAAAAACAGACAGATAAGGGCTTAAAGCTGTGCATGCTGAGCTTTTTAGAGGTTGATTTAAACTAGCAAAGGGTGTCCTATGACACTCATCCAGCATGCTTTTAGAAAAGCTATATATGGTAGTCATGATAGCAGCAAAAGATGGAATTTAAACAGATCACAACCTAGCTAAACAGACAGTCCAAAACATGCTTTCAGTAATAAAAATTGCGGGTACCGCAATTATTTCGCAATCAAGTCAGGGCAGATATAACAGTGATTAAGGCCCCTAAGCATGCTTTTTCCAGTCATTCGAGCTCTCTAAAAATAAAACAAAACTAACCTACCTAGTCAGCTATCATCAGACTATACTAAGCAAGATTAAAAACATAAAACTAAGCATCTAAAACAGATCAAAAGTGTACGAAAAACAGCATAATTCACATGGTCTATCAGAAAGCAGAAAATTGTTTTTTTGTTCTAAGGGA
Source organism: Herpetospermum pedunculosum (assembly GCA_028017165.1). Lineage (NCBI taxonomy): Eukaryota > Viridiplantae > Streptophyta > Magnoliopsida > Cucurbitales > Cucurbitaceae > Herpetospermum > Herpetospermum pedunculosum. The sequence continues at coordinate 18,135,853 of CM051527.1, read as the reverse complement.
ACAACAATACTCCCTTCAGTGCAATTCAAACCAGCACTCAAACGTCTTCATCCTCATCTGGTTGTCGTGGTCGTGGAGGCACCCATGGAGTCAGAAGGTTTGTGGGGAAGTCAGGGAAGATACAGCCAAGTTGGTCTGCAACTTCCTTGTCCCGTGCCTGCGCGTAAGTGGCCCATTGAGCCATCCTTCTTTGCATATCCATCAGGCAAGCCATGGATAGTGACTGATCAGCAGCCAGCCTATCCAGTTCAAACTCCATATTCCCCTTCCTCTTCAGCCTCAAGCTAGCAGGCAGCTCCAAGTGGCCCGTGTAAGCCATCTGCTGCTCCATTCGCTCAATGGGGACTCCTGCAAGCAAACATAATTTGGTACTGGTGTTAGGGAAAAACAATGGTCCCTTACCTTTCTTGGCGCACTCAGCAATGGCGGCTGACATGATTTCCCCCACATTGACCGTGAGACCTCGCATAATGGCATAGACCAGCAGCGATCTGCTCTGGTTGATGGTCGTCTCATGGGTCACAGGGGACAGCTTTCTCCTTACAAAGGCAAACCATACAGCTGCCTTTGCTGTCAGGTTGGCACTCATGAGGGTGTGCCTCCCATTGCGTGAGACAGTCCACGCTGCTTCAGGCTGGCCAATGGTTCGAATGGCCTCCTCCAGCACTGCCTCAGTAGGCTCATCAACGATCCTTGCATAATCAGTGTGTCTTTGGCCCTTGAGGCCATAAGCTTCGTTGATGGCTTTTGCTGAGTAATCCACCTCTACTCCCCTCACCACAGAAAGCCCTTCCTCAGAGTTTCGCAGGTTGGCGTAGAAGTCGTAAACCATGCTCGTGTAAGCTGGATTGGGCGGCCTGCACAACTCCTCCCAGCCATGATTTATGATTCCTGCGCGCAAGAACTGCGGCAGGTCAGCAGGTCTGTCGAGGAAGCCTTTCTCGTGCAGCAACTCCCTCTTCCTTAGCTCAGCACCCCTGGACTCAGCATCAGAGGAAACATACCTCACTGACTGAGGCTCATCTTCAGGGTAGAGCTTGGCCTTCCCTTTATCTGCTGGCTTGGCTGACTCGGCAGCCTCAACCTTGAGTCGTTTGAGCAAAGGCTCAGTGCTCTCTTTGGCTGACTCGGCAGCCTCAACCTTCTTGGCCTTCTTCTTCTTCAGCTTCTTGGCTCGCTTGGCCTTAAGAATCTTGGCCTTCTTCTTCTTCTTGAGCTTTGCCTCAATGAAGATCTGCTGCAGGCACGCCCCCAACGTCTCTTCCATTGAGTCAGTCTTCTGTTCAAGACTCTCCGGGCTAGCTTCCCTCACAGGCGAGAAAACCTCCTCGTCCTCACCTTCCCCACTGCCCTGCGTTGATTCTTGGTACTCCCCATATGGGAATTCAGGGTCAGGCCGTGGGGAAGTGTGCGACGGCGTGGTTGTTTGCTCTGCTGAAGGTGTCTGTGCAGAACTCAGGGGTGAAGACGGTTGCTCAGGGCTCTGCGCTGGTGGTGATGAAGAGAGCTCTGGGCTCTGCACTGGTTCAGATGGTGAAGGGCTGTGCGCAGGCGATGCAGATGGCGACGAACCCTTCTTGGTCGATTCGTGGGACGCACGATCCGTTTCTTGACTCTCCACAGAGGGAGTCTTTGCTTTGCTTGGTTCGGCGGCCATCTCGATACTCCACCGGCGCTTCTTGGGTGTGCCTGCTGGTTCAGAGGGTCCAGCAGGTATCTCAGAGACAACCTTCCACTTCTTCTTGCGAATCGGCAGCTTATCCAGTCGTTCCGTTCGCGCAGCCTCAGCATCAGCCAAGGCAAGCAATGCATCTCTCGCAGCCGTTTCAGCGTCGTCAGCCCTTTTCTTGGCCGCAGATCTTTCAGCCCTTGTGAGTACCATTGTTGGATCTTGGAGATTTGGAAAGAAGAATCAAAGATGAAGAGAATCGCAGCTTGCTCGAAGATCAGATGATGAGAGAGACGTACAGATCCTCGCGCCTTCCAACGGATATAAAGAAAACGGAAAAAAAATCCCAACGGCTATATTTTTGCGGATCCCGCAATTCCTGCGCAATCTTTAAGGCCCGTTGGAGATTTTTTTTTTCATTTAAATTGCAATCTTTGCTCAACCGTATCTTCGATTTGGCTCAACATCTTCTTGACTTCTTTGGCTGGATTTAATCTCCTTTATCCCCTCTCTTGATTCTCTGCAAAAATAAATAAAACAAACATTAAATACTCAATTAAAATCACACCAACATATGTACAAATGATAACCGGAAAAAGTGCAAAAAATAAACTAAGGCATTAGCCTTGACTAAACGAGCACAGTAACCACTCGTTCTCTCTCATTCTTAATTTCATGCTTCATTCAAGAGGAAGGCCGAGAGAGTCTTCACATCGCCTTCCTCATAGTAGTGCTTCAACCTTGCACCATTAACCATAAACGGTTGGCCTTGCTGCAAGTTCTTTATCTCTATGGCACCATGAACAAACACATTAGTAATCACAAATGGACCTGACCATCTAGACTTAAGTTTCCCTGGAAATAGTTTCAACCGTGAGTTAAACAACAAAACAAGTTGACCCTTCTTAAAGTCCTTAACTCTAAGTCTACTATCGTGCCAAATCTTGGTCTTTTCCTTATACATCTTAGCATTTTCATAGGCCATATGTCTAAGCTCATCAAGCTCATGTAATTGTAAGGACCGCAATGTTCCCGCATCCTTTACACAAAAATTCAATTCCTTCATGGCCCAAAATGCTTTGTTTTCTAACTCAAGTGGTAAGTGACAAGTCTTGCCATATACCAGCCTATAGGGAGACATACCTAGGGGTGTCTTATATGTTGTCCTATAAGCCCAAAGTGCATCCTCAAGCTTAAAGGACCAGTCTTTCCTATTAGGTTTGACCACTTTTTCTAGGATGTTCTTAATCTCCCTATTTGAAATTTCAGCCTGTCCATTCGAGTGTGGGTGATAGGGAGTGGCTACTCTATGTCTAATGTTATACTTAGCCAACACTTTCTCCATAGCCTTGTTAATGAAATGTGACCCCTCATCACTAATGATGGCACGAGGTGTCCCAAACCTAGTAAAAATGTGCCTATGCAAGAATTTGGTGACTGTTTTAGCATCATTATTGGGACATGCTTTGGCCTCTACCCACTTGGAAACGTAGTCTACTGCTACCAAAATGTAAAGGTTACCTGATGATGGAGGAAATGGCCCCATGAAGTCAATGCCCCACACATCAAAGATCTCCAACTCTAAGATGTAGGTGAGGGGCATCTCATCCTTTCGACTGAGGTTACCTGTTCTTTGGCATTCATCGCAGCTGTGGGCATAGTTGTGGGCATCTTTGAAGATTGTTGGCCAATAGTAGCCACTCTGAAATACCTTTGCAGCTGTTCTTTGGCCACCAAAGTGTCCACCATAAGGAGCTGTGTGGCAGTGCTGCAGCACAGACTTCGCTTCAGCAGCTGAAACACACTTCCTTAGCAAGCCGTCAGCACAGGTTCTGTAAAGTGTGGGGTCATCCCATATGAATTTCCTTGCTTCATGGAGGAACCTCTTCTTCTCTTGTCCTCCCTTGAAAACTGGTAATACCTGTGATGCAAGGAAGTTAGCAATGTCAGCAAACCAAGGTTCCTCATCGTTATCACAATGAGTCAAAACAAAGACATGTTCATCAATGAAAGCATCAGAAATTGCGGGTTCAGCAATATTTTCGCAATTGTGCTGCAATCGAGAAAGGTGATCCGCAACCACATTTTCACATCCTTTCTTGTCTCGAATGTCCAAATCAAATTCCTGCAGCAATAACACCCACCTAATCAACCTAGGCTTAACATCAGCCTTCCTCATAAGATATTTCAAGGCAGAATGGTCAGTGTACACAATTGTCCTAGTGCCTACAATATAGTTCCTGAATTTCTCACAAGCAAACACTACAGCAAGCATCTCTTTCTCAGTAGTTGTATAATTACATTGAGCCTCATTCAAGGTTTTACTAGCATAATAGACAGGGTGTGTTAGCTTGTCAATCTTCTGTCCTAACATAACCCCTACAGCATAGTCACTAGCATCACATAACATCTCAAATGGGAGATCCCAATCTGGCCCGACTATAACAGGTGCTGTGACTAGTGCTTTCTTAAGGGTTGTCCAAGCTACTACACATTCCTTAGAGAAGATGAATGGCCTGTTTAGTTCTAGAAGCTCACACAGAGGCTTGGCTATCTTAGAAAAGTCCTTAATGAACCTTCTATAGAAGCCAGCATGCCCTAAGAAACTTCTAATGGCCTTGACATTCTGAGGCTCTACCAATTTCTCTATGATCTCTATTTTTGCCCTGTCAACTTCTACACCTGCCCTTGACACTCTATGACCTAAGACAATCCCCTCATCTACCATGAAGTGACACTTTTCCCAATTAAGGACTAAGTTAGTCTCTTCACATCTAGCAAAGACTTGTCCTAGGTTCTCTAGACAGTTGGTGAATGAATCCCCAAAGACTGAAAAGTCATCCATGAATATCTCTATCATAGATTCATCCAAATCAGAGAAGATTGCCAACATGCACCTTTGGAAAGTTGCCGGTGCATTGCATAAGCCAAAAGGCATTCTGCGAAAGGCAAAGGTTCCAAAAGGACAAGTGAAGGTAGTCTTTTCTTGGTCCTTGGGGTCTATAGTGATTTGGTTGTACCCTGAATAACCGTCTAGGAAACAGTAATAGGCTCTACCAGCTATTCTGTCTAACATTTGGTCAATGAATGGTAGAGGGAAGTGGTCTTTTTTAGTTTCTTTATTGAGCTTCCTATAATCCATACATACTCTCCACCCCGTGACAGTCCTAGTTGGAATCAGTTCGTTGTTCTCATTGACTACCACAGTCATCCCACCCTTTTTAGGTACACACTGTATAGGGCTTACCCACTGACTATTAGCTATGGGGAAGATCACACCAGCATCTAACCATTTTATTATTTCTTTCTTTACTACCTCTTTCATAGAGGGATTCAGCCTACGTTGATGATCTACTCTAGGTGTGTGCTCTTCCTCTAGTATAATCTTATGCATGCAATAAGAAGGGCTAATGCCTCTAATATCAGCAATAGTCCATGCAATAGCCTTCCTATGTTGCTTAAGCAGTAATATCAGCTCAACCACATGCTTTTCACTTAATTTAGAAGAAATGATAACAGGCAGAGTTTCATTACTCCCTAAATATGCATACTTGAGGTGAGTGGGGAGTGGCTTTAATTCTAATACAGGTGGATGCTCAATGGATGGCTTTAAAGGATTTAAAGCTCTATCAGTTAAGTCAATATTCATACAAACATGCTGAGGGTTATTTACAGGTATGTCCATTATCTCAGCTACGTTTAAGTCAGTTAATTCTAATCCTACATATTCATTGGCATGCTTGGTTAATAATACATGCTCCAATTGTTCTTCCATTAAAGAGTCTACAACGTCCATGCTAGCACAGGATTCAAGGTCAGAGGGGTACCTTAAAGCTTTATACACACTAAATTTCACCTCTTCATCATGAACCCTCATAGTAAGCTCACCTTTTTGGACGTCTATCAGTGCCCTACCTGTGGCTAGAAATGGTCTGCCTAACAGGATGGGGACCTCCTTGTCTGCTTCATAATCCAGGATAATGAAATCTGCAAGGAAAATAAACTTGTCAACCTTTACTAAAATATCCTCAATCTTACCTTCTGGGTATGCAATGGATCTGTCTGCTAATTGTAAAGTGACAGTGGTTGGACGTGCTTCTCCTATTCCTAGCTGGCGGAATAGGGATAGGGGCATGAGGTTTATGCTGGCGCCCAGGTCACAAAGCGCTCTGCCCACATGCTTGCCTCCAAGTTCTACAGGTAAGGTGAAGGAACCAGGATCCTTCTCCTTCTTGGGCAACTTGTTTTGGAGTATGGCACTGCACTCCTCAGTGAGGTTTACTGTTTCAAACTCACCAATTATTTTTTTGCTAGTAATAATATCTTTCAAAAACTTTACATAGGAAGGCATAGACTGTAAAACTTCTACAAAAGGAATGTTAACATGCACTTGTTTAAGAATTTCAAGAAATTTGTTAAAGTGCACTTCCTGTTCCTGCTTCTTCTTAAGCCTTCGAGGATATGGAGGTGGTGGCACATATGCAGGCACGTCAGGGCGCCTTAGGATAGGTGGAGGCCTTGGAATTTCTTCTATCTCCTCAATAATTGGCTCTAGCCTGGCTCCTGATGTGCTAGTTGGTGGTGGACCTTAGTTTGGCAGAGACTCCAGTGGAGCACTAGACTCAGTGTTCTCTACTCTCTTTGGTGTGTCCTTTGTGTTGCTCACCAAGGGTCTACCACTTCTAAGTTCAATTGCTTGAACTTGTTCTTTACCATCTCTCCTTGGCACCTCGGTGTCAGCAGGGAGTCTACCTTGGGGCCTACTCTTGAGTTCATTGGCCAATTGGCCTATTTGGTTCTCTAGGCTCCTAAGAGTAGCTTGCTGGCTTTGAAGAGTAGCATCATTCTTAGCTATGTATTCCTTGAGTAAGTTTTCTACAGAAGATCCTACAGGTTGGTTGTAAGGTTTTTGATACATTGATTGGTTATGTTGGGGAGTGAAACCAGGTGTTCCACTCGGTCTAGGTTGGTTAGAATTTTGGTTAACATTCTGTTGGCCACCCCATGACAGGTTTGGGTGGTTCCTCCAACCTGGGTTGTAAGTATTGGAATAGGGGTTGTTCCTAGGCTGCTGCTGACTTCCAATGTAGCAGACTGAGGCTGGATTCCCAGGGCAGTATTCATACAGGTGCCCTTCCCCACAGAATCCACATACAAGTGTCTCACCTTGACTTGGTTGGGTGCCCATTGACATGGCGGTAGCAGTGTTGACACTTGTTTGGAGATTGGCTTGAGCCATTTGCTTAACTAGGTTGGTCAGGGCATTTATTTGGCCGCTCATCGCACTTAGAGCATCCTTGTCTTGAGCTCTAGTTGGCTCAACTGGATCATCTGACCACCTACAGTGAGATGCTGAGATCTTCTCCAAGATCTCATAAGCCTCGTTGTAACTCTTGGACAACATGGAACCACCAGCAGATGAATTTAAGACTTGCCTAGTGCTGGGGTTGCATCCTTTGAAAAAGACTTCTATTTGGATACACCATGGGATGCCATGATGTGGACATTTGAGAAGAAGGTCCTTGAACCTTGTCCAAGCTTCGTGAAGAGATTCATTATCAGCTTGTTTGAATTTAACTATGTCATCACGAAAGGTAGAATTCCTATCAGGTGGGAAGTATTTGACTAGGAATTTCTCTGCTAAGTCTGTCCAGTTGCGGACAGATCCAGAAGGTAATGAGTTTAACCATGTTTTGGCTTTGTCCCTCAAAGAATAAGGGAACAAGTATAGCCTCAAAGCTTCTTGGGACACTCCAGGGATGATGAAGGTATCACTAACTCCTAAGAAGTTCCTAAGATGGTTGTGGGGGTCCTCATTTTCCACTCCAAAGAATTGTCCCACAGTGGACAACATTTGGAACATCACTGGCTTTAACTCGAATGAGTTGGCAGTGATTTCAGGACGGATTATGCTGGGGTTCAGCTCCCCAGGCATAGGTACTAAATATGAAAGAATGGCACTATTCTTGTCATTCGCTATTTCGATGGGGTTGCGAATGACAGGTACCTGATTTGGAACTATCTCGTCCATTTCTTCGATTTCAGGTATGATTTGAGGTATAGGGGGTTGTTTAAAAAGACGTTTCTTGGCTTTATTTCTGGCTTTAAATAGTCTCTCGGGCTCAGGATTGAACTCTAGATCTCTACTTGAAGGCTCACTCATAAACTACCCCAATAGTACCTGCAAAAGAAATGAAACAGATCAGCTTCAATAGGCAATAAACTTGGTGTTTCAAACTTAACAAACTTCGTTTTCACTTAAATAAGTCCCCGGCAGCGGCGCCAAAAACTTGTTGCGTGCTCAATGTGTTAATAAGAATAAGAAATAAGAGAGAGAGAGCACTCAGAACATGCAAGCATACATGATCTTATAGCAAGTAATAAGTATTTTTTCATTCGTTTTCCCACAGAGACTTATTGTAAGTTACTCGAGAAGTGTAAAGTTAAGAAAGAAGGGGTGGATTTGATGGGATCAAATTGGTTTTTAATTGTCTACTTCTTACCGAACATATAAAGGAATGCAACATAAACAAATGCAAGTTGAAATTAGACTCAACGGACAAGAGATGGAATTAATAAACGAAGAAGAAAACAGCTAAACAGAATGGTAACTTAGCAGAATTGCGGGCACCGCAATGTTATCGCAATTGTAAAAACAGCAAAAGTGTGTAAAATGGAGAATTAAGGGCTACTAACGACTATCATATAGGCATTTTAATACGATTCCCAAGCATTGGATCAACTCTCTATGCATCAAACTCACTCTATCTCATGTATCGTCCGATTCCATGCATTAGATTCTTTAGTTTACTCAACTCAAAGTAAGGTCTTAAGCATCTTGTTAAAGCAGAAGTGTTTAGTTTGTACTAGGGGAACGCCTATTCCTAGGCCGTTTCCTGGCTACCATGAAAGGCTAGCATGATTATACGACTCTGAACTCTTACTCCTTCCAGAGGTTAGGAGTTCTTTGGACAAAATGGATGGCCAATCGAAATTGCCCGTGGAATGAAGCTTACATACAATCAATGGTTCGAGAGCTATCCTACATGCTTGGTTCACGTTTTTTAGCCTATAGTTCTGTCATTAGCATGCCCCTAAGTGACTTAGCTACTCATGGATATGGGGTAAGTAGAAATACGAGATGAAACAGACATGCTTAGAAGGAATTTAAAGACAAAACAGTAAGGGAAAGCAGTAGAATGCAGAGGCAAGAAACTGTGAAATGAAGAATGGAGATTTGATTACTTGATTGTTTGATTGGACAAAAGAAAGCTTTAAAGTAAATAACAGCAAGACAGAAAGCAACGAAATGAAGTGTTCTAGCTATTAGAAAGAGAACAACACAAAGCAGAGATGTAAACTAGAAAAGGAAAGACAGAAAGCAGTAAATGTTGCTTGGAAGCCTCGTCGCAACCGCCTCGGCTGAAGGGGATGAAAGAATAGCTTTGCTTGGATGAATCCAATCGGGAGAGAAGGTGGATCTTCTCTCCTTCCTATCAGATTGTCGATTCCAACAGCTGAGACTCTCACTCCAACAGACGGCAAAGGAAAACACGAAGAAAAATGGAGCTGCGAGAGGACTTCTACGCTTCCGGATGATGTTTGAACCTCCGACTTTGACCCCCTTTTATAGTAGTTTGCAGGTGCGTTTGGGCCAAGGAGAACCATCAATCTTCAACGTCGTATATCAGAATGGATGGAGGAGAAAGAACGAATCCCTGAAATCACGGAAATTAACAGAAAAAGATCAGTCAACTTACGGTTTTCACTTGAATAATTGCGGCTTCAGCAATGTTTTCGCAATGCTGTCGCAATGCAGTTTTTTCATTCTTTTCCTTCGGTTTTTAACCCTTTTCTTTCCTATTGTACATAAGTCCTAATTTAGCTACCTTCTTCTAATTCTCATATTTAAGCATAGGTTTAGGCTAAATGCTATCAAAAACACCTAAGAGTGAACATCTTTCTAATCCAATTTAAGTCCTAAAAAGGTCACTTTTGGAGACGTAACATGCATCAGCGTCGAGCGCGCGTCTCAACGCTCGCTCAACGCCGACAGCGTCGAGACGCTGGCCGAGCGTCTCGACGCCCCGAACTCTGAAGCGTGATTCTGAAGTTCCACCCGAGAGCAAGCGTCGAGCGCAAGCGTCTCGACGCTCGCTCGACGCCGCGCGCGCGTCTCGACGCCGCACCGCGGCAGCCAACTTAGGGCACAGCGTCGAGACGCTGGCCTAGCGTCTCGACGCTCCGAGCTTAAAAAGCGTGAAACCGCGTCTTTCAGCCTCACTTTTTCCCTCTCCTTCTTCCTCAAGCTTCTCCTTTCGGTTCCAAGACGATTTTCCGCCATTTTTGTACTTCTTCTCCTTCTTTGTGCATGATTCCAAGCTCTTCCATGGGAGATTGGATTAATCCAACCTCCATGGAAGGCTAAACCAAGGTAAGTGCTTGATTTTGGGTTTGGATTTGTAAATTATGGATGTTTGGGGAGATTTTCCCCTTTGTGAATGTTAAGCCATTTAGCTTTTTTATGCATTTCTTGCTTGTTCTTCATCAAATTCTAGCATGTGTAGCTAAATTAGTTTGACAATCTAATTCCTATGCATGATAGAGGGCTAAAGGTTGGGACGTATAATTGCCTATACCGCTAGGTAGCACGGGTCTAAGCATGGCTAATTAGTTCGGCCCAAAGTGACATTGGTAAACTGAATTAATTAACGTTTTCATATTAGGCTTAAGGCAAGAGAGAAACCGGGTTAGTCTTAGGATTAGACCGTCGCAATGTTCCCGTCACTGGCACGTAATCGATTTAGGGATCGCTACCGTAGATAGATTATTGGCCAAGTTTAATTAGAATTACACGAGGCTAATTAAATCCTTGGGTCATTTGAGTTAGGAATAACTAAATGAATTGTGTGCATGAACATGGCTAACGCGTTAATTGTATCAATGATCCGAACATCCATAACGAGCAATTCCATTTCTCGAAGTTAAGCACGGCCGTTTCAATTTTTGCACGAAGTTAATTTTCCGTTAGCATAATTAGGAGCTCCCTTCCCCCAAAACCAAATTACCATTCTTTAATTTGTGCATTCTTTTATTTCTAGCAAATTAGACTTAGTTAGATTGAATTTCTTATTTCCCTGTGGATCGACCCCGTTGCCACTTAGCTACAAATAGCTCGGTGTATTCGGGTTTATAAATTGTATTTTGGCAAGCCTCGACAGCTTGAATTTGGAGTACCCCAAAAGTACATCTACCAAAATTGGCGCCGTTGCCGGGGATTTAATTAATTTAGTTTAGTTAAGTTAGGTTTGTTAGTTTTAAAAATTTTCTTTATTTCTTTTTGTACAGTTTAATTCTTTTGTATTATTTTACGCGTTTTGTTTGCGTTTTTGGAGCGCAGTCATTCTTTGAAAATCCAAAAGAAGCGCCAAGATGGAGGTCGTGGGTAATCTTGAGCATCAAAGAACCATGAGGGAGCTTGCATCATCTGAGCTAGGCCGGAACACATCGAGTATCCTGTATCCGGTAGCTGCAGGTAATTTTGAACTTAAAGCTGGTATGATTAACTTATTACCTTCTTTTTGTGGTAATACAGATGAGGATCCCGTCAGACACCTCAAGGAATTTCGGATGGTGTGTTCGTCATTCAGGACCGATGACATCACTGCAGATCAACTCCATCTCAAGGCCTTTCCTTTCACCTTGAAGGAGAAGGCGAGAGATTGGATACATTACCTTCCGACTGGGTCCATTACTTCATGGGAAGAGCTGCAGGGAGCGTTTTATGCGAAGTATTTTCCGCCTCCCAAGGTCGCCACCCTCAGAAAGGAGATACTAAAAATTGAGCAAGGAGCTGAAGAGAGCGTTCTTGAGTGTTGGGAGAGGTTTGGTCGATTATGCGAGGATTGCCCCAATCATCAAATAGCCGAACAGTCCCTCATTCAAGGTTTTTACTACGGTTTGCTTCCCCAAGGGCAGCAGATGATAGACGCCGCTAGTGGAGGCTCGCTCATGGACAAGACACCCGCTGAAGCTAGAGTTTTAATTTCTAACATAGCTATAAGCTTAGAGCGGAGTGAAGATGGAGACAAGGAGAAGGCTCGCCTGAAGAAGGATGTGGAAGAGCTTAACGCTCAGCTTTTCGAGGTAAGTAATACTGTTCTTGCCTTAAAGGATGATGTTCTGAAAGTCCAATCTTCTGTTTCAGGTAAATCTGTTGAGGACATGTTGCAAGCTATCCTTACGATCACCTCGTCCAAGCTCGATAACGTTGGCACTCAGATGCAAGGAATTAAGGAAGAAATGTCTTAGATGACTTGCAAGATCAACAGGATGGAAGAGAAAACTGAGAGTTTGAGTGCCGTCACTTTGAGAAGTGGGAAGCAGCTTCCCACGAGTACCCCGCCAGTGGAAGTCGATCATGGCCACGTTGAGCCACAGACAGAAAATCCCGAACCACGGTGGCATGGGGTAAATTTCGATCCTACGTGCACTAGAGTTTATGTGCCTAAGGCTCCTTTTCCTAGCAGGTTAGCGAGACCGTTGTTGCGTGCTCAATGTGTTAATAAAAGTAAGCAATAAGGAAGAAAGAGCACTCAGAACATGCAAGCATACATGATCTTATAGCAAGTAGTAAGTATTTTTTCATTCGTTTTCCCACAGAGATTTATTTATAAGCTACTTGTGAAGTATAAAGTTAAGAAAGAAGGGGTGGATTTGAAGGGGTAAAATTGGTTTTTAATTTCCTACTTCTTACCGAATGTCTAAAGGAATGCAACATAAACAAATGCAAGTTGAAATGAGACTCAAAAGACAAAAGACGAAACTAATAAATGAAGAAGAAAACAGCTAAACAAAATGGTAACTTAGCAGAATTGCGGGCACCGCAATGTTTCCGCAATTGTAAAAACAGTGAAAGTGTGTAAAATGGAGAATTAAGGGCTACTAACGACTATCCTATAGGCATTTTAATACGATTCCCAAGCATTGTATCAACTCTCTATGCATCAAACTCACTCTATCTCATGTATCGTCCGATTCCATGCATTAGATTCTTTAGTTTACTCAACTCAAAGTAAGGTCTTAAGCATCTTGTTAAAGCAGAAGTGTTTAGTTTGTACTAGGAAAACGCTTATTCCTAAGCCGTTTTCTGGTTACCTTGAAAGGCTAGCATGATTATACGACTCTGAACTCTTACTCCTTCCAGAGGTTAGGAGTTCTTTGGACAAAATGGATGGCCAATCGAAATTGCCCGTGAGATGAAGCTTACATACAATCAATGGTTCGAGAGCTATCCTACATGCTTGGTTTACGTTTTTTAGCCTATAGTTCTGTCATTAGCATGCCCCTAAGTGACTTAGCTACTCATAGATATGGGGTAAGTAAACATACGAGATGAAACAGTCATGCTTAGAAGGAATTTAAAGACAAAACAGTAAGGGAAAGCAGTAGAATGCAGAGGCAAGAAACTGTGTAATGAAGAATGGAGATTTGATTACTTGATTGTTTGATTGGACAAAGAAAGCTTTAAAGTAAATAACAGCAAGACAGAAAGCAACCAAATGAAGTGTTCTAGCTATTAGAAAGAGAACAACACAACGCCGAGATGTAAATTAGAAAAGGAAAGACAGAAAGCAGTAAATGTTGCTTGGAAGCCTCGTCGCAATCGCCTCGGCTGAAGGGGATGAAAGAATAGCTTTGCTTGGATGAATCCAATCGGGAGAGAAGGTGGATCTTCTCTCCTTCCTATCAGATTGTCGATTCCAACAGCTGAGACTCTCACTCCAACAGACGGCAAAGGAAAACACGAAGAGAAATGGAGCTGCGAGAGGACTTCTACGCTTTCGGATGATGTTTGAACCTCCGACTTTGACCCCCTTTTATAGTAGTTTGCAGGTGCGTTTGGGCCAAGGAGAACCATCAATCTTCAACGTCGTATATCAGAATGGATGGAGGAGAAAGAACGAATCCCTGAAATCACGGAAATTAACAGAAAAAGATCAGTCAACTTACGGTTTTCACTTGAATAATTGCGGCTTCAGCAATGTTTTCGCAATGCTGTCGCAATGCAGTTTTTTCATTCTTTTCCTTCGGTTTTTAACCCTTTTCTTTCCTATTGTACATAAGTCCTAATTTAGCTACCTTCTTCTAATTCTCATATTTAAGCATAGGTTTAGGCTAAATGCTATCAAAAACACCTAAGAGTGAACATCTTTCTAAGCCAATTGAGTCCTAAAAAGGTCACTTTTGGAGACGTAACAACCGCCCAAAGAAGACTACGAGAAGGAGTTCCTTGACACGTTCAGGAAGGTAGAGATCAACATCCCTCTGTTGGATGCCATCAAGCAAATCCCAAGGTACGCTAAGTTCCTGAAGGAATTATGCACCAACAAGAGGAAGACAAAAGAGAAAGAACGCGTCGTGGTAAGTAAAAATGTCTCCGCTTTAATCACGAAGAACTTACCAGAAAAATGCGACGATCCAGGTATGTTTTCTCTCCCTTGCACTATTGGAGGTAAGAAAATTAGAAGAGCCATGCTAGATCTAGGAGCCTCCATTAGTGTTATGCCTCACTCTGTTTATCAGGATTTGAACTTAAAAGAAATACAGGAAACCGGTGTTGTTATACAACTTGCTGATAGGTCTTGCGTGCATCCTTTAGGAGTAGTGGAAGATGTATTAGTTAACGTTAATGGGCTGATTTTTCCTGTGGATTTTTATATTCTGAAAATGGATGGAAATTCTGATTCTTCGTCTGCGTCGATCTTATTAGGTAGGCCCTTTATGAAAACTGCTAAAACTAAGATAAATGTAGATAAGGGCACTTTATCTGTTGAGTATCGTGGACAAGTTGTTGAGGTTGATGTGTCTAATGAGTTGGAGCATGATGAGAGCGTCCACTCTCTTTGTCAAGTAGATACAATTGAATCGTTAGTTCAGGAAGAATGCATGTCTGATAGAGATGGGGATGACCCATTATTTTTGACTGATCTTTTTGATGAATCTGATATGCATGAACCTTCCATGTCTGAACTTTGTGATTCAACTGTCTCTTCTTTGGCAACTGTTCAGAATCATGCTAAAATGCTCCCCTCTACTTTGCAGGCACCTAAATTGGAGTTGAAAGACTTACCTGATCATCTCAAATACGCGTATTTGGGGGATGATGAGACGTTGCCGGTCATCATAGCGAAAAACCTTACGCCGGCTCAGGAAGGGAAGTTAATGGAAGTTCTTAAAGAGCACAAGCTGGCGATTGGATGGACATTAGCAGATTTACATGGGCTAAGTCCAGCTACGTGCATGCACAGAATCCTGCTCGAGGATGGAGCGAAACCTTCACGAGAGCCCCAAAGGAGGCTCAATCCCGCGATGAAGGAAGTAGTAGTTTCTGAGATTCTCAAACTCCTCGAGGCAGGTATCATCTATCCTATCTCAGATAGTAAATGGGTTAGTCCTATCCATGTTGTTCCTAAGAAAACTGGCATGACTGTGGTTAGGAATGAGAAAAATGAATTAGTGCCCAAAAGGATTCAAAATGGATGGAGAATGTGCATAGACTTTAGGAAGCTTAATGAGGTCACTAGGAAGGACCATTTTCCCATTCCTTTTATTGATCAGATGGTGGAGCGTTTAGCTGGGAAGCCATTCTTTTGTTTTCTCGATGGTTTCTCTGGCTTTTACCAAATTCCCATAGCCATAGAAGACCAAGAGAAAACAACGTTCACATGCCCCTTTGGCACATTTGCATTTAGAAGGATGCCTTTTGGGCTTTGTAACGCTCCTGGTACATTTCAGAGATGCATGATGAGTATATTTTCTGAGTTTGTAGAAAAATGCATTGAAGTGTTCATGGATGATTTTACAGTTTATGGCAATTCCTTCGATGACTGTTTAGATAATTTATCGCATGTCCTGAAAAGATGTATTGAGATGAACCTTGTTCTAAATTTTGAAAAATGTCATTTTATGGCGAGTCAAGGTATCGTTTTAGGGCATGTGGTTTCTGCTAAGGGTATAGAGGTAGATAAGGCTAAAATTGATGTTATCTCTAACCTGCCATACCCAACGAATGTTAGGGAGGTTCGATCTTTTCTTGGCCATGCAGGGTTTTATCGCAGGTTTATCCAGGACTTCTCCAAGGTTGCCATGCCTATGACGTACCTCCTTCAGAAGGATGTAGCGTTCGATTTTGGGGAGGAGTGCCGAAAAGCCTTCGATTTGCTCAAGGATAGTTTGACGAGCGCGCCCATCATACACCCACCCCAGTGGGACTTGCCGTTCGAAATTATGTGCGACGCCAGCAACTATGCCTTGGGAGCCGTGCTTGGTCAGAGGATCGAGAACAAGAGCCGTGTCATCTACTACGCCTCCAGGACGCTTAATCCAGCGCAGTGCAATTACACGACAACGGAAAAAGAACTTCTTTCTATTGTATTTGCGCTTGATAAATTTCGTCCTTACATTATTGGCTCTCAAGTAACTGTTTTCTCTGATCATGCAGCTGTTCGGTACCTGATGACCAAGAAGGACGCAAAACCGAGGCTACTTCGGTGGATTTTGCTTCTCCAGGACTTCGATGTGAAGATCAAGGATAGGAGAGGAGCAGAAAACCCGGTAGCCGACCATCTGAGCCGCTTGGTCAGAAAGGAAGACCTCCTGCCTCTGAATGAAGATTTCCCCGATGAGACACTCTTCAGACTTGATACAGTCCTTCCCTGGTATGCTGATATGGTAAATTACTTGGCCACAGGTAATTTTCCGTCTGGTTTCTCTCATAGTAGGAAAGCGAAGCTGAAAAGCGACGCTAAGTACTATGTTTGGGAGGATCCCAATTTATGGAAGTTCTGTTCTGATCAAATAATTAGGAGATGTGTCCCTGAGAATGAGCATGCGTCTATTCTTGCTTTCTGTCATGATTATGCATGTGGGGGACATTTTGGGCCTAGGAGGACAGCTAGGAAAGTTTTAGATAGTGGGTTTTACTGGACTTCTCTATTTAAAGATGCGCATGAATTTTGTAAAACCTGCGATAGATGTCAAAGAATAGGGTCGATATCTGGTAGAAATGAAATGCCTCAAACCCCTGTCTTAGTCTGTGAAATCTTTGACGTTTGGGGCATGGATTTTATGGGACCCTTCCCGCCTTCTTGTGGTTTTTCTTATATATTACTGGCTGTTGATTATGTTTCCAAGTGGGTTGAGGCCAAAGCCACGAAGACTAACGATGCTAATTCTGTTGTTAGGTTCGTTCAGTCTCGTATTTTTACCAGGTTTGGAATCCCACGAGCCATAATCAGTGACCAGGGGACTCATTTTTGCAACCGATCTGTGGAGGCTTTGCTGAGAAAGTATGGTGTGCATCATCGCGTGTCCACCGCCTACCATCCCCAAGCCAATGGGCAAGCCGAGGTCTCCAACAGAGAGGTGAAATCAATTCTTGAGAAAACCGTGAGGCCAAGCAGGAAGGATTGGAGCGATCGTTTGCAGGATGCTTTGTGGGCCTACCGCACCGCCTACAAAACCCCTATCGGTATGTCCCCATACCGGTTGGTCTTTGGTAAGGCGTGCCACTTACCCGTGGAGATTGAGCACAAGGCATTCTGGGCGATCAAGAAGTGTAACATGAGCCCTGACGAAGCTGGCGAGGCACGATTGCTTCAGTTACAGGAATTGGAGGAACTGCGGTTGGACTCCTATGAGAACTCCAGGATCTATAAAGAGAAGTCCAAACAGTTTCATGACCGAAGGATCTTAAAGAAAGACTTCGAAGTCGGTCAGAAAGTTCTCCTCTTCGATTCCCGTCTGAAGTTCATGCCAGGTAAGCTTCGTTCCCGTTGGAAAGGACCCTATACCATAACTAAAATTTCTCCTTATGGCAGTGCAGAAATTCAGAGCTTGGACTCAGATGAGGTGCAGAAGGTGAATGGGCACCGGTTGAAGATTTTCCACGAGGGGGACGCTGAGTGCTATGACGCCACATTACTTCTAGCGCCGCCCCCGATCGATTATGGATGAGTGGTCAAGAGAATACAGTCGAGCAATCGACTCTAAAAATTTGCGCTTCTCGGAGGCACCCGAGTTTGGACTGTAATTCTGTTCTTTATCGCTTTGTTCTTGTTTATTTTTGCTTTTGAGTTGTTGTTTGTTTTCTTGTTTTCTTAGGAGAAAAGGTGGAACGGTCGACGATTCGAGAGCACATTGGAGGACGTAGGTGCACATCTCCACCCGTCGGCTCCATAAGATTCAGGGGAGGTTTTCTGTTCCCTTAGAATTTCATTGTTTTTATAGTTGAATGCATTGGGGACAATGCATATCTTAAGGTGGGGGGTGGAGTTTGTTGATACATAGAGATGAGACTTCTTAGTAGTTGTCGAGCATACGTGTACTCTGGCTGTTAGATTAGAATCTGAATGCATGTGTCCGATGAGGACGGTCTGTGATTTGCTTGTGAACACTCCGTATTTGTATGATTCGAAAATTTGACAATGTATGCACATTTTGAGCCTATTTTAAAATTTTTTCTGTTATTTCCCTACATTCACTGAGCACATAGCACTCTTATCCTCAGTTCTGTAGGTCTAGACTGATCTTATTTTGTCTGAAACCTTGTTGTCACCCCGAAAGGTACCATTAGGGAGGCTTGATGTGTAGAAGTAGTAATAACTCGTTTGTGTATAGCGAAGCTATTGCCTAAAAAAAAGTGTTTGCATGAAAAATAAAACCTCCAGAGTTGCTCCTCCTTCTTGTGTTGCCCGTGTAACCAGGGGCGATCGTGTAACCCACGGTTGTCACTGCATGAAAGGGGAACTAATGGAAGTGAGAAATGGTCCTTAAAAACGTGAAGCTAAAATTTGGTTTGACGTGTTAGGCTCTCTTGGAGAAAAATAAAAAAAAAAATAGTTCAAAAAGAAAAAAAAAAATGGGTACAAGTACTCAAAGGAAAAGAATAAAATTTAAGCCTTTTGTTTTGTTGCTATTCCTATCACTAAAAGACCTTAGACTGTTCTTATCGCCATAAGTAGGGGGAAAACGAGTCATAGGACTGTATAAGGTTGTTCCGGGATTGCGTGAGCTAGGTTGAGAGGTGCTAAGCACACACACACGTAAGGGAATAGGAGTTTAAATTTTTAAATGATTTCAACGTTTGCATGCTTTTGATGGTTTTGAATTTACTACAAGTACCTTGTTTCACAAGCATTGAGATTAGAGTCCAAGCATGCATTTGATTCTTTGGAGATTATTTAGAGTATACCTTGCTCGGGGACTAGCAAGATTTAGGTCGGGGGTATTTTGATAGCTCCAAAATAGAGCTATCTTAATGTCCCTAATTCTAGCTAAAACCATGACATTTATTGATTAAAATGCTTCATTGTAGGTGATTTCATGGTGAAGAGCTCGGGAAGTCCATTGATGATTTTCGGGGCTAAAAAGGTCATTTAAGACGTTTCGGGAAGTGTTCAGGTCAAAACGATAGGCCAAACGGAGCTCGGGAGCCAAAACGACCCAAAAGTGGGCTAAGAGCCGAGAGGGCAGCGCCCAAGCGCCGGCGCCCAGCGCTCAGGCGCCCAACGAACGCAGCACGCCCGCTCGCCCGCGCGCGCCGCTCGCAAGAGCCGCACGCCCGCGCCCAGACGGCCAGACGCGCGCGCGCCCGCGCGCGCCGCCTCGCCTCGCCCATGTCCGCGCGCGCCAGCGCGCCCTCGCCCGCGCGCCCGTCATTGAAGATCTGCGTGCGCCCCAGCGTCTAGACGCTAGCTCGACGCTAGCTCGACGCTGCCCCGACGATTCCCCAAGCTAGACGTGCATCAGCGTCGAGCGCGCGTCTCAACGCTCGCTCAACGCCGACAACGTCGAGACGCTGGCCGAGCGTCTAGACGCCCCGAAGTCTGAAGCGTGATTCTGAAGTTCCACCCGAGAGCAAGCGTCGAGCGCAAGCGTCTCGACGCCGCCCCGCGCGCGCGCGGCAGCCAACTTAGGGCACAGCGTCTCGACGCTGGCCTAGCGTCTCGACGCTCCGAGCTTAAAAAGCGTGAAACTGCGTTTTTCAGCCTCACTTTTTCCCTCTCCTTCTTCCTCAAGCTTCTCCTCTCGGTTCCAAGACGATTTTCCGCCATTTTTGTACTTCTTCTCCTTCTTTGTGCATGATTCCAAGCTCTTCCATGGGAGATTGGATTAATCCAACCTCCATGGAAGGCTAAACCAAGGTAAGTGCTTGATTTTGGGTTTGGATTTGTAAATTATGGATGTTTGGGGAGATTTTCCCCTTTGTGAATGTTAAGCCATTTAGCTTGTTTATGCATTTCTTGCTTGTTCTTAATCAAATTCTAGCATGTGTAGCTAAATTAGTTTGACAATCTAATTCCTATGCATGATAGAGGGCTAAAGGTTGGGATGTATAATTGCCTATACCGCTAGGTAGCACGGGTCTAAGCATGGCTAATTAGTTCGGCCCAAAGTGACATTGGTAAACTGAATTAATTAACGTTTTCATGTTAGGCTTAAGGCAAGAGAGAAACCGGGTTAGTCTTAGGATTAGACCGTCGCAATGTTCCCGTCACTGGCACGTAATCGATTTAGGGATCGCTACCGTAGATAGATTATTGGCCAAGTTTAATTAGAATTGCACGAGGCTAATTAAATCCTTGGGTCATTTGAGTTAGGAATAACTAAATGAATTGTGTGCATGAACATGACTAACGCGTTAATTGTATCAATGATCCGAACATCCATAACGAGCAATTCCATTTCTCGAAGGTAAGCACGGCCGTTTCAGTTTTTGCACGAAATTAATTTTCCGTTAGCATAATTAGGAGCTCCCTTCCCCCAAAACCAAATTACCATTCTTTAATTTGTGCATTCTTTTATTTCTAGCAAATTAGACATAGTTAGATTGAATTTCTTATTTCCCTGTGGATCGACCCCGTTATAAATTGTATTTTGGCAAGCCTCGACAGCTTGAATTTGGAGTACCCCAAAAGTACATCTACCAGCAGGTCCGTTTAAATTTATGTTGGTTAAATAGAGCTCTATGTCAGCGGGTAAGTCGCGTTAGTAGTTCAAAGCCTGATAATAGCAGGTTCGTTTAAATTTATGTTGGTTAAATCGAACTCTATGTCAGCGGGTAAGTCCAAGTAGCAGTTCAAAGCCTGATAATAACAGGTCCGTCTAAATTTTTGTTGGTTAAATCGAACTCTATGTCAGCGGGTAAGTCACGGTAGCAGTTTGAAGTCTGATAATAGTAGGTCCGTTTAAATTTCTGTTGGTTAAATCGAAGTCTATGTCAGCAGGTAAGTCCCGGTAGCAGTTCAAAGCCTGATAATAGCAGGTCCGTTTAAAAATTCTGTTGGTTAAATCGAATCCTAATCTAAGATTGGCAGTTCGAAGCCTGGTAATAGCAGGTCCGTTTAAATTTCTGTTGGTTAAATCGAACTCTATGTCAGCGGATAAGTCCCGGTAGCAGTTCAAAGCCTGATAATAGCAGGTCCGTTTAAAAATTCTGTTGGTTAAATCGAATCCTAATCTAAGATTGGCAGTTCGAAGCCTGGTAATAGCAGGTCCGTTTAAATTTCTGTTGGTTAAATCGAACTCTATGTCAGCGGGTAAGTCCCGGTAGCAGTTCGAAGCCTGATAATAGCAGGTTCGTTTAAATTTCGGTTGGTGAAATCGAACTCTATGTCGGCGGGTAAGTCTCGATAGCAGTTCGAAGCCTGATAATAGCAGGCTTATTTAAATTTCTGTTGGTTAAATCGAACTCTATGTCGGCGGGTAAGTCCCGATAGCAGTTCGAAGCCTGATAATAGCAGGTCCGTTTAAATTTCTGTTGGTTAAATGGAACTCTATATAAGCGGGTAAGTCCCGGTAGCAGTTCGACGCCTGATAATAGCAAGTTCGTTTAAATTTCTGTTAGTTAAATCGAACTCTATGTCGGCGGGTAAGTCCCGATAGCAGCTCGAAGCCTGATAATAGCAGGTCCGTTTAAATATCTGTTGGTTAAATCGAACTCTATGTCGGCGGGTAAGTCCAGGTAGCAGTTCTAAGCCTGATAATAGCAGGTCCGTTTAAATTTCTGTTGGTTAAATCGAATTCTATGTCAGCGGGTAAGTCCTGGTAGAAGCTCGAAGCCTGATAATAGCATGGTAGTTCGAAGCCTGATAATAGCAGGTCCGTTTAAATTTTTATTGGTTTAATCAAACTCTATGTCAGCGGGTAAGTCCCGGTAGTAGTTCGAAGCCTGATAATAGCAGGTCCGTTTAAATTTTTGTTGGTTAAATCGAACTCTATGTCAGCGGGTAAGTCCCGGTAGCAGTTCGAAGCCTGATAATAGCAGGTCTGTTTAAAATTATGTTGGTTAAATCGAACCCTAATCTAAGATTGGTAGTTCGAAGCCTAATAATAGCAGGTCCGTTTAAATTTTTGTTGGTTAAATCGAACTCTATGTCAGCGGGTAAGTCGCGGTAGTAGTTCGAAGCCTGATAATAGTAGGTCCGTTTAAATTTATGTTGGTTAAATAGAGCTCTATGTCAGCGGGTAAGTCGCGGTAGTAGTTCGAAGCCTTGTAATAGCAGGTTCGTTTAAATTTATGTTGGTTAAATCGAACTCTATGTCAGCGGGTAAGTCCCGGTAGCAGTTCGAAGCTTGATAATAGCAGGTCCGTCTAAATTTTTGTTGGTTAAATCGAACTCTATGTCAGCGGGTAAGTCACAGTAGCAGTTCGAAGCCTGATAATAGCAGGTCCGTTTAAATTTCTGTTGGTTAAATCGAAATCTATGTCAGCGGGTAAGTCCCGGTAGCAGTTCGAAGCCTGATAATAGCAGGTCCGTTTAAAAATTTTGTTGGTTAAATCGAAACCTAATCTAAGATTGGCAGTTCGAAGGCTGGTAAGCAGGTCCGTTTAAATTTCTGTTGGTTAAATCGAACTCTATGTCGGCGGGTAAGTTCGGGTAGCAGTTCGAAGCCTGATAATAGCAGGTCCGTTTAAATTTCTGTTGGTTAAATCGAACTTGTTGCGTGTTCAGTGTGTTAATAAAAATGCGATGTGAGAGCACTCGGAACATGCAAGCATACATGGTCTTGTAGCAAGTAATAAGTATTTTTTCATTTGATTTCCCACAGAGATTTATTCTTAGTTACTAACGAAGTGAGATGCTAAATTAGAAAGGGTGGTTTAAGTGGGGTGAATTGGAGATTAATGTGCCTAACTAATGAAGAATATATGAGATATGCAAGCATAAACAAAAGCAAGTAAAAAGATTAACTTGAATGTAGAGGAAAAAGAATTGCGGAGAAAGCAATTGTATAGCAATAAAATCGCAAAAGTAAATAACTTAAAAAATGGCTAAGGCAAAAACTGACTTAAAGAATTGCGCAGACAGCAATTATCTAGCAATGAAATTAGCAGCGTTTTAAGGGTCCGATGGTGATACAAGGTCAACTAACGACTCCTCTATAGGCTTTTTCATACGATTATTCAGCAGTAGCTCAACTTATCATGCATCAATTTAACTCATTCTCGTGCATCTCTCGATTACATGAATTAGATCCTTTAGTTCACTCATATCCAAGTAAGACTTAAGCCTCTATTTATATAAGCAAGTTAATGAATTGTGCTAGGAAAACGCCTATTCCTAGATCGTTTTCTGGCTACCATGAAAGGCTAGCATGAATAGACGACTCTGAACTCTTACTCCTTCCGGAGGTTAGGAATTCTTTTGACAAACTGGATGGCCAATCGAAGCCTGATAATAGCAGGTCCGTTTAAATTTATGTTGGTTAAATCGAACTCTATGTCAGCGGGTAAGTCCCGGTAGCAGTTCGAAGCCTGAAAATAGCAGGTCCGTTTAAAATTTTGTTGGTTAAATCGAATTGTAATCTAAGATTGGCAGTTTGAAGCCTGATAATAGCAGGTCCGTTTAAATTTTTGTTGGTTAAATCGATCTCTATGTTAGCGGGTAAGTCCCGGTAGCAGTTCGAAGCCTGATAATAGCAGGTCCGTTTAAAATTCTGTTGGTTAAATCGAACCCTAATCTAAGATTGGCAGTTCGAAGCCTAATAATAGCAGATCCGTTTAAATTTTTGTTGGTTAAATCGAACTCTATGTCTGCGGGTAAGTCGCGGTAGTAGTTCGAAGTCTGATAATAGCAGGTCCGTTTAAATTTATGTTGGTTAAATAGAGCTCTATGTCAGCGGGTAAGTCGCGGTAGTAGTTTGAAGCCTGATAATAGCAGGTTCGGTTAAATTTATGTTGGTTAAATCGAACTCTATGTCAGCGGGTAAGTCCCAATGGCAGTTCGAAGCCTGATAATAGCAGGTCCGTCTAAATTTATGTTGGTTAAATCGAACTCTATGTCAGCGGGTAAGTCACGGTAGCAGTTCGAAGCTTGATAATACTAGGTCCAAATAAATTTCTGTTGGTTAAATCGAACTCTATGTCAGCGGGTAAGTTCCGGTAGGAGTTCAAAGCCTGATAATAGCAGGTCCGTTTAAAAATTATGTTTGTTAAATCGAAACCTAATCTAAGATTGGCAGTTCGAAGCCTGGTAATAGCAGGTCTGTTTAAATTTCTGTTTGTTAAATCGAACTCTATGTCAGCGGGTAAGTCCTGGTAGCAGTTCGAAGCCTGATAATAGCAGGTCCGTTTAAATTTCTGTTGGTTAAATCGAACTCTATGTCGGCGGGTAAGTCCCGATAACAGTTCGAAGCCTGATAATAGCAGGCCTTTTTAAATTTCTGTTGGTTAAATCAAACTCTATGTCGGCGGATAAGTCCCAGTAGCAGTTCGAAGCCTGATAATAGCAAGTCCGTTTAAATTTCTGTTGGTTAAATCGAACTCTGTGTCAGCGGGTAAGTCCCGGTAGCATTTCAAAGCCTGATAATAGCAGGTCCGTTTAAATTTCAGTTGGTTAAATCGAACTCTATGTTGGCGGGTAAGTCCCGATAGCAGTTCGAAGCGTGATAATAGCAGGTCCGTTTAAATTTCTGTTGGTTAAATGGAACTCTATGTCAGTGGGTAAGTCCCGGTAGCAGTTCGAAGCCTGATAATAGCAGGTTCGTTTAAATTTATGTTGGTTAAATCGAACTCTATGTCAGCGGGTAAGTCCCGGTAGCAGTTCGAAGCCTGATAATAGCAGGTCCGTCTAAATTTCTGTTGGTTAAATCGAACTCTATGTCAGCGGGTAAGTCACGGTAGCAGTTCGAAGCCTGATAATAGCAGGTCCGTTTAAATTTCTGTTGGTTAAATCGAACTCTATGTCAGCGGGTAAGTCCCGGTAGCAGTTCAAAGCCTGATAATAGCAGGTCCGTTTAAAAATTTTGTTGGTTAAATCGAAACCTAATCTAAGATTGGCAGTTCGAAGGCTGGTAAGCAGGTCGGTTTAAATTTCTGTTGGTTAAATCGAACTCTATGTCAGCGGGTAAGTCGCGGTAGTAGTTCGAAGCCTGATAATAGCAGGTCCGTTTAAATTTATGTTGGTTAAATAGAGCTCTATGTCAGCGGGTAAGTCGCGGTAGTAGTTCGAAGCCTGATAATAGCAGGTCCGTTTAAATTTATGTTGGTTAAATAGAGCTTTATATCAGCGGGTAAGTCTTCGGTAGTACTTCGAAGCCTGATAATAGCAGGTTCGTTTAAATTTATGTTGGTTAAATCGAACTATATGTCAGTGGGTAAGTCCAGTAGCAGTTCGAAGCCTGATAATTGCAGGTGCGTCTAAATTTTTGTTGGTTAAATCGAACTCTATGTCAGCGAGTAAGTCACGGTAGCAGTTCGAAGCCTGATAATAGTAGGTCCGTTTAAATTTTTGTTAGTTAAATCGAACTCTATGTCAGCGGGTAAGTCCCGGTAGCAGTTCAAAGCCTGATAATAGCAGGTCCGTTTAAAAATTATGTTGGTTAAATCGAAACCTAATCTAAGATTGTCAGTTCGAAGCCTGGTAATAGCAGGTCCGTTTAAATTTCTGTTGGTTAAATCGAACTCTATGTCAGCGGGTAAGTCCCGGTAGCAGTTCGAAGCCTGATAATAGAAGGTCCATTTAAATTTCTGTTGCTTAAATCAAACTCTATGTCGGCGGGTAAGTCCCGATAGCAGTTCGAAGCCTGATAATAGCAGGTGTTGCGTGCTCAGTGTTTAAATAAAGATGCAATGAGAGAGCACTCAGAACATGCAAGCATACATGATCTTGTAGCAAGTAATAAGTATTTTTTCATTCGATTTCCCACAGAGATTTATTATTAGTTACTAACGAAGTGAGATGTTAACTTAGAAAGTGTGGCATAAATGAGGTGGAATTGGGTTTAAAGTGCCTAACTAGTAAGGAACGTGCGAGATATGCAAGTATAAACAAAGACAAGTAGGGAGATTAACTTGAATGGAGAAGAAAAAGAATTGCGGAGAAAGCAATTATCTAGCAATGAAATCGCAAAACAAAAGACTGGAAAAATGGCTAAGGCAAAAATAGAACTGAAAGAATTGCACAGACCGCAATTTTCTAGCAATTAAACTAACAGCGTTTTAAGGGTGAGAGGGGGAAACAAGGTCAACTAACGACTCCTCTATAGGCTTTTTCATACGATTCTTCAGCAGTAGATCAACTTATCATGCATCAATTTAACTCATTCTCAAGTATCTCTCGATTACATGCATTAGATTCTTTAGTTTACTCATGTCCAAGTAAGGCTTAAGCATCTATTTATATAAGCAAGTTAATGAATTGTGCTAGGAAAACGCCTATTCCTAGGTCGTTTTCTGGCTACCATGAAAGGCTAGCATGAATGGACGACTCTGAACTCTTACTCCTTCCGGAGGTTAGGAGTTCTTTGGACAAAATGGATAGTCAATCGAAATTGCCCGTGGGATGAAGCATACATACATTCAATGCATTTGAAGCTATCCCACATGCTGAATTCACGTATTTCTACCTATAGATTCATCATTATCAGACCCTTGTGTGTTTAGTTACTCATGGATGAGATGGTAGTGGAAAGTTTAGATGGATTAAACATGATTCAAAGCAAACTGAAAGTAAAGGGAAAACAGGAAGCAATAAGAAGCTTTGCAAAGTTGTCAAATAATTCCTCTATTGATATACGATTCAAAACTTAAAGTGCAATGACTACAAAGTAGTAACGACCCAGCAAATGGAAATGAATTGAACCAATGTAGCTAACAGAAGTAAATGGCAGCAAACAGAAACGAAAAGGAAAGACAGAAAGCAGTAGAAAGCATATAAACGTGTGCGTGAACTCCTCGCCGCAAGCGCCTCGGATTAAGGTAGAAGGTGAGCTTTGTTTGGGGATGAATCCAATCAGAAGAGAAGAAGGATCTTCTCTTCTTCCTCTCAGATTATCGATTCCAACAACTGATTCCTTCACGCCAACAAACGGAAGAGAAAATAGGGAGAAATTGCGTTGAGATGGAGAGTTCTACGCTTCCAAGCTTGTTGTTCTCCTTCCCCCTTGACCTCCTTTTATAGCTCTTTGCAGGTCCTCTTCAGTCAAGGAGAACCATCCATTCTGAACGACGTTCCACCACGTGGCAGCAGGGGAAAATTTGGGCGGCTGAAAGATCGCAACAGAACGGCGGACGGTTGGACAACTTAATAATTTCCAGCTTAAACATTGCGGAGACAGCAATGTTTCCGCAATTTTCCTGCAATACAAAATATCAACTCTTTTAGCTTTGTTTTTTATCCTTTCTTGTTCCTTTTACAAATAACTCCTAATTTAGCTTCATTCTATGAATTCTCACATATAAGCACGTATTAAACTAAATTCTATAAAAAACGCTTAAGAGTTCACACAATTATATGGCAAATAAGTCCCTAAATTAAGTACTTTTGGAGACGTAACACACCCCCAAACTTAAGTTATTGCTCGTCCTCGAGCAATATAAGGGCTTACTTGGGCTGCTATTTCTCCATCTGCCTACTTTCTGACTTCCCTAAGTTCACTATCTAAGGCATGGCTGTCCTGTGACACTCTTCTAAGTTCAAACGAACTCCACATTTTGCTTATTCTGATTTCTCTTGCCTTGTAAACCTACTGCCTTTATAAATTTCCTACAACTAAACTATCTGCCTTATGTCATTAGGTTCATTGTGCAGCTATCCCTAAGTTTTAAAATTCTCCCTTGCTTTACCCCAGACTCAGTACATGCTTCTAATGTTTTTCTTTTAAGCTACATAGGATTCCTTAGAGTCATGCCAGTCTTAGTACACACCAGTAACAGTAGTACATTTCACAGAACAACCTAAACCCTGACATCACTACATTGGATATACACTCATCTCCCTTAACATACCTTCAAGCTATAGCCCTGTGCTTAGCAAACTAAGGATCAGAGTTCATTCATACAGGACACCTAAGCACATAAGCTATGACTTGTAGGCATACATTCTTCTTCCTTGGTTTTTCTTTTTCCTTCTTTTCTTTTCCTAGTAGAGTCTCTTCTTTTGGTTTGCCTTTTGATACAGTGTCACTTGTGGGTTACACAAATGGCCCTGATTACTCAGCATCCTCAAGAGAGACACTACTCTTTATTCTTTTGTTTTTCAAAAAAAATTTCATTTCATTTTTTTCAAAGAAGAAGAATGCTTATGTTTAAGAGGGAGAGAGGAATGTTCCTAGGCCTAGGGCTGCCTCCCCCAAACTTAAACTTCTCATTGTCCTCAATGGGAGTCTGATGTGGCACACCCCCAAACTTGTCCTAGAAGCATCTAGTCTAAGGCAAAACAAGCAGAACTTAAAACTCCTAGGCATAAAAATGACCTTCCTAAAGAAGATAACTCAGATGCAGAATCTTTAAAAACAACATGCTAAGGGCTTATAGAGGTGCATGCTGAGCAATAAAGGAAGCTAATTTAAACAACCAAAGGTGTACTATGACACTCATTCAGCATGCTCAACAGATAGATCACATATTGAAGTCAGAAAAACAGCAAGATGGCGAAATGTAAACAGAAACAGCCCATTCAACAGTCATCCAATAGCATGCGAAAACTAATAAATAATTGCGGACTCCGCAAAGAATTCGCAATAAACCTACCGAGCATTTTTAGCAGTGATCAAAGCTCCTAGCATGCTATATTCAGACATCCAAAACTACATCAAATAGCAAAACTAACTAATCTAACTACTCAGATACCATCAAACAAAAGCAAACTATCCTAAACAAACAAAAGAACAATTAAAACAGACCAAGTATTTGATTAAAAACAGGAGTCACCGGTCATAGAAAAGCAAGTTTTTTGTTTTTTATTTTTTTTTTCAATAGGGATCATAAACTTCCCTCGAATGCCGTTTAGATTGGCATTCAAACACCTTCATCCTCATCTCTCCTTTCTTTAGGAGGCGCCCATGGCTTCAACAGATCCGTAGGGAAGGCAGGGAATATGCATCCCAGCTGGTCAGCTACATCCTTGTCCCTCGCCTGTGCATACTCAGCCCACTGAGCCATCTTGTGCTGCAGGTCCATTAGGCAGGCCATGGACAGCGATTGTGCCGCAACCAAGCCGTCCATCTCAAATTCCATGTTGCCCCTCCTACGCATCCTCAAGAGGGTGGGAAACTCCAGATGGCCCGTGTAAGCCAACTGCTTCTCATTCTTCTCCATTGGCACTCCTGCACGAAGGCACAATTTAGTTATGGTATTTGGGAAAAATAGCTGACCCTTATCTTTCTTTGAACAGTCAGCAATGGAGGCGGCAATGACTTCACCAACGTCAATGGTGAGTCCCCGCATGATGGAATACAGCAGCAATGATCGCCCCTGGTTGATAGTCGTCTCGTGGGTCACAGGGGAGATACGTTTGTGCACAAAAGAGAACCAGACGGCCGCCTTGTCTCGCAGGGTTGCACTCATCAGGGTGTGCTTCCCGTTCCTTGAGACCGACCAAGATGCCTCTGGTTTGCCTATCGTGTGCATGGCCTCTTCTAAGACTGCCTCAGATGGCAAGTCAACAATCTTGGCGTATTCAGAATGCGGATACCCCTTGAGCTCATAGGCCTCGTGGTAGTAGGGTTTTTGAATATCCTACAAATTTCAAGCTGTCGAGGCTTGCCAAAATAATATTTATAATCCGAACTCACTAAGCTTTGCAGCTAGTGGCAACGGAGTCGATCCACAGGGAGCAAGCTATAATCCTAACTTAATTAAATTGAATTTGTAATGAAGTAAAAACAATGGGAGGTTTTGTTTGGAAAATTACTAACATGCAAAGAATTGCGCTAACGGAAAATTAAAGAGGGAAATATGAAATTGACAAGCATGCTTAATTAGAAAGTATCGGGATTGCTCTATTGTATTTTAGTTCATCGATAAACATGGAAATTAGCCGAGATGCTCAAGCACGCGAAATGTTTGCTCGACACCGATACAAACACCCCGAAGAATTAATTAGAAACAGACAATTCTAATTAAACATGCCTCTTAATCAATTCAAGGTGATTAGTCCTAAATTAATCAGAAAACAGTAATGGGTAACATCGCGACGAATTAATCCTAAAATTAATTCAATTTCTCTCTTAACCTTGAGCCCACCGCAATACGATAATCAATTCATACCCCATTCGTCACATAGGGTTAAATTGATTAGGCACGATTAGACCCTCGCTACTTGCATTAAGACTAATCAGGAATCAATGCTAGCCGACTAACATGCGTAACAATTATGGGCGTCAATCCTAATTAGAAAGGCACGCTATTCGTTCTTAACACAGGAAAGAGATGCAAGAGTTCATACACATATGCTAAACATTCATATAAAGCACAAATCTCACCTAAATACAATAGAAATCAATCCCTCAACTAACTAATCAAGCATTTACCTCTAGCCTTCCATGGGAGATGGAGTATTCCAAGCTTCCATGGAGGTTGTAGAGTTCATACAACCCAAATGGAGAAGACGAGCTTCAAAAATGGTGAAAAAATGTCAATCCCGAGCCCAAAACGGAGGTGGAATGACCTAAAATCGCGAAAATGTTCTTTTTATACTTCAGAGTAGCGTCGAGACGCTGTCCTAGCGTCTCGACGCTACGGAGAATGGCAAAATGGAAAACACCGCTTTTTTAGACTTTTAATGACGGGCATTTACAGTCACGGATAGGGCGCGCGGGGGCGCGCGGGCTGCACGAGGAGCCTTTAATGACGGGCGCGCGCGGTCTTGGGCCGTCTGATGGATGGTCTGAGCGTTGACCGTTGACTGTTGACCGTTGACTTTCTACAAAAATAATGAAATTCTACTCCCACCAGGATTTGAACCTTGGCTTCACCATTTTCTTAACAAGCCCTACACCATCAAGCCACAAATCAATTTTGAATTAAAATTAGATTATTTAATTAATGTAGCTTAATCACTCAAAACGACTAACTAATAAAATATTATAAAATATTCAATTAAGCTCTTAATTATCGCAAATGCCGATTTACCCCTTAGCAATTAAATTATACCAAATAAATCAATTAAGCCCAAATAATTACTCTAATTTACAAGACTTATGAGCTAAATATTAGCACTTTTGGAGTGCTATCAAAACCCCCAACCTAAATCTTGCTAGTCCTCGAGCAAGGAAAACTCTGAACTAGCTCCTATGAATTAAATTGCATGCAACGACTCTAACCTCAATGCTTTAAAAAAAACAAGGCACTTACAACAAAAGAGAACAATTGATTGCATGCATAAGTTGGGAACATTTCAAAAATTAAACTGTTACTCCCCTACGTGCGTGTGTGATTAGCCAACCTATTCTAGCTCTTATAGACTCGGAAAAACCATATGCAACTCTACATCTCGTTTTCCCTCTACTTCTAGCAATAAAGAACAGTCTAATGGCTTTTCAACAATCAAGAGAGTAACAAATCAAACGGCCTAAACATTTTCTTTTTCTTGAGTACTTTGTACTCTTTATTTCTTTTGATCCACTTTTTTTTTTTTTTTTTTTACTTTTCTTTTGCTTGTCCAAGAGAGCCTAACACGTCAAGCTTCATTTCGCTTCACGTTTTTAAGGACTAATGCTCACTTCTTAATGTGCACTTTAAGAAGGAGGAGCATCTCTAGAGCTTTTATTTTCATGCTTACTTACTTACTCTTTTTTTTTAGGCAATAGCTTTGCTATAACACGATTAATTTAATACAACCTATCATGGATCAAGCCTTCCCTAGGGGTGCCTTTCGGGGTGACAACAATATTTCATGCAACATAAGACAATTCTAAGCCTACAGAACCAATAATAGGATGCTACGTGCTCGATAGATGCAAGGGAGAAACAGAAAAAATTTAATTTTTTTTTTAAAAATGCTCAACATTCACATACAATCTCATGCTTTTCTAGATATGTAAATACGAAGAATTTAAAAGCATTTCATAGATTGTCCTCATCGAACAACATGCAATAGCAGACCAAAGCACTTCTAATTCATAATTTCCACAGCTCAACAACTTCAGAAATCCAACAAACTTCTCCACCCCCAACCTAAAAGGATACATAGTCCTCTATGTATCACACTTCAGACTAAGCAGTTAAAACGCACAAAATAAAAGGGAACAAAAAATATCCCCTAAATTTTGTTCGGTTGTCGGTTGGCGCAGCGCGGTCTTCGCCCACTATCTCGATCCTTAGGTCAAACCTCCTACAAAAGGAAAAGCAAATAAACTAAGCTAGGAAAAATAAAAACTGAAAGTAAAGACAAGAATTTAAGAACACATGGGTTGCCTCCCAAGAAGCGCAAATTTTTAAAGTCGATTGCTCGACTGTATTCTCGCACTCGACTCATCCATAATCAATCTTGGAAGATGCTTCATACATCTTCCCAATCTCATCGTTCCTGCAAACATCAACAGACAAATTTCTCTCTCGTGCCTTCCGCACACAGACAACATCATTTTCGAATAAAGAGCAAACGACATCAACATTCCCAACAGACTCCTCTGATTTTAACTTATCAATTTTAAACTTATTCACATCTTCATCGAATTCAACAGACAGGACACCTTTATCAACATTGATTTTAACTTTTGCAGTTTTCATAAAAGGTCGTCCCAACAAAATTGATTTAGAGACATGAGATGGTTTATCCTTCATTTCAAGCACATAAAAATCCGCAGGGAAATACAGATCATTTACTCTAACTAGAACGTCCTCAACTTTACCCAAGGGATGCACATATGATTTATCAGCCAATTGCACAATAACACCAGTTTCATGCAAGTCATTCAATTTAAGCTCTCTAAAAACAGCATATGACATTACATTAATAGATGCTCCTAAATCTAACATGGCATGATTAATCAGTTGATCTCCTATAGTGCAAGGCAATGTAAACATACCTGGATCCTTGCATTTGTTGGGCAATTTACCTTCTGAGATGGCGTAGACGTTATCACTCACCAACTTTCCTTCATTTTTCTTCGACTTTCTTTTGGAGGTGCACCAGTTCTTCAAGAATTTGGAGTACGTGGGGATTTGCTTGATGGCTTCCAAAAGGGGAATGTTCACCACCACCTTTTGAAAAGTCTCCAAGACTTCTTTATCAGTTTCATCCACCTCAGGCTTTGGTCTAACCAGCCTACTTGGAAATGGTGCTACCGGAACATATTTTTGCTTAAGCGAAGGTGGTTTCTCATCTCGGTCCTCTTCCTGTATGATCTCAGGATTCAACTGTCTTCTTGGGTTGGGAGGCTTTGGCACATACTTCTGAACAACAGGAGGAGTTTCCTTTTCTTTGCTCTCCTCTTCCTCAGGCACATGCCTCATCAATATGCTTGGAAAAGGAGCTCTAGGCACGTACTCCCTTCTCCTCGGTTCACGTTCTACAACCAGATCATCCACCACCGGCGTAGTATTAGAAGGAATTTCCTTCCCGCTTCTCAAGGTCATGGCGCACACTTGCTCACAAGTGCTCGCCACCGTCTGCTGGGGTGGTTTCCATGAACACTGATCCTCCACCTTACTAAGTCTTTCGTCGAGCCTCTTCATTACATCGACCATACCTCGCACTTGATCTCCACTACTCTCAAACATGGCCGAAAATTTCGTCAAATAAGAACTCACCATCTCCTCGACATTTCGATCTGAAACTCAAGATTGAGATTTTTGTAAGCTTTGAGCTACTATGAGAAGTGAGTTACTTACCTCGAGTACTTGGGCTTTGAGCTCGTTCAGATCCTTTGAGAGACGGGCTTGCTCCACTCCTCCACCACCATACTGCTGAAGGTTCCCGGCCATATTAGAGATCAGAACTCTAGCTTCTACGGGAGTCTTATCAAGGAGAGATCCTCCACTAGCAGCATCAATCATTTGGCGGTCTCGTGGAAGCAAGCCTTCGTAGAAATACCGGATCAACTCTCCGTCTGCTATCCTATGGTGGGGAAAACTTTCACATAGCTGACCGAACTTCTCCCAGCACTCGTGAAGGGTCTCGCCTTCCTCTTGCGCAATGCCATAAATCTTTTTCCTAATCAAAGTGGCTCTGGAAGCGGGAAAATATTTTTCCAAAAATAGCCCTTTCAACCCGCTCCATGTGGCAATGGATCCTGACGGAAGATAATACATCCAGTCTCTTGCTTTTCCCTTTAATGTGAAAAGGAAGGCTCTCAGGCTCAACTGATCGTCAGTGGCTTCACTTTTCTTCATCGCCGAACACACTATTTGAAACTCCTTCAGGTGTCTAATAGGGTCCTCATCTGCATTACCATAAAAGGAAGGTAGTAAGTTAATTAAACCGGCATTAAGCTCAAAATTACCTGGTCCTACCGGATACGATATACACAGTGGTTGGCGGTCCAAGTCAGGTGATGCCAACTGCCTCAAGGTCCTCTGAGGCTCATCGTTAACTGCAAGTTCCATTTCTTCCACTTTTCTCAAAAATTAAAAGAAAACTACACACAACAACTCAAAACAAACGGGTCATACTGTACAAAAAGGATAAAAATAAACAGAACCAAAGAAAATAATTTTAAAAAGAAAAATTAAAAACACAAAACAAATAAAATTCAACCAAGTAAGAATAATTGTTGCTCCCCGGCAACGGCGCCAATTTTGGTAGTAGGGTTTTTGAATATCCTACAAATTTCAAGCTGTCGAGGCTTGCCAAAATAATATTTATAATCCGAACTCACTAAGCTTTGCAGCTAGTGGCAACGGAGTCGATCCACAGGGAGCAAGCTATAATCCTAACTTAATTAAATTGAATTTGTAATGAAGTAAAAACAATGGGAGGTTTTGTTTGGAAAATTACTAGCATGCAAAGAATTGCGCTAACGGAAAATTAAAGAGGGAAATATGAAATTGACAAGCATGCTTAATTAGAAAGTATCGGGATTGCTCTATTGTATTTTAGTTCATCGATAAACATGGAAATTAGCCGAGATGCTCAAGCACGCGAAATGTTTGCTCGACACCAATACAAACACCCCGAAGAATTAATTAGAAACAGACAATTCTAATTAAACATGCCTCTTAATCAATTCAAGGTGATTAGTCCTAAATTAATCAGAAAACAGTAATGGGTAACATCGCGACGAATTAATCCTAAAATTAATTCGATTTCTCTCTTAACCTTGAGCCCACCGCGATACGATAATCAATTCATACCCCATTCGTCACATAGGGTTAAATTGATTAGGCACGATTAGACCATCGCTACTTGCATTAAGACTAATAAGGAATCAATGCTAGCCGACTAACATGCGTAACAATTATGGGCATCAATCCTAATTAGAAAGGCACGCTATTCGTTCTTAACACAGGAAAGAGATGCAAGAGTTCATACACATATGCTAAACATTCATATAAAGCACAAATCTCACCTAAATACAATAGAAATCAATCCCTCAACTAACTAATCAAGCATTTACCTCTAGCCTTCCATGGGAGATGTGATGGAGAGCATGTAGCGCAGCGGAAGCGAGACGGATCATTGACACTCTAATTTCATCAATTTAGCTAAAAAAGAAACATGCACAAAGCTTTGAAATAAAAGGAATTAGAACATATACCTCTTGTAGTTCTAAAGACTTCTCTTCCAATGCTCGAATCTCCTCACGAACCCTTCGAAGCTTCCCTCGAACTCCTCGAGAACCACCTCCGGTAGTCCCGCTATCCTCGGGCCGAGCAACGGAGTGGTGGGACTCCTTTATGAAAGAAAAAGTTTGGAAGAAGAAGATGGGAAGATGAAAGTGATGAGGATTTTGTGAGAAGAAGTCTAACACTTAGCTTTCTAATTTCTCAAGTAACATGAACTCTTCATGCTCATTCAACATTCAAACTCTTTGGAAATTCATCAACTTCAAACCATTTGAACTTCATCCAATTTATAGGCAATTCACATGCAACAAAGACTTTGCTTAGCATGACACCTCAAATTGGATGGATTAGTCTTCAACCAAGTGTTCCAAAATTGATGAGTTTATATGCATGTTGTTGGTGATTCACAATCCACTTCACAACTTGGATAAACCCACTCAACTTGGATAAGTCCACTCAACATGGATAATTCCACTTTGACTTATAAGCACACTTGTAATATTTTGTCATTTTAAAATTAATTCATAATTAATTTTAATAAGCAAAATAAATTATAATTAATTAACTTTTGTAATTAATTAATATTATTATTTAATTCAATATCAAATATTAATTAAATAATAAGACTAATCCCGGTTTCTTAAACCGAATCATCACACATGAATCCCTATTCATGTTTTACACCGATCCCATATTTAAATCATATTTAAATATGTCCATCATTCTTCCAAAACCGAATTTCAATAAATTCAAATTCTTTTTCTCTCATATTGTTACACGGCTTAATCCGAGCTAGCCAGGAGAACCTAAAGGACCTACAGATCATGAGCTCCAACGATACGAGATTAACCGGTCAAACTCTTTAACCAAGCTAACCAACATTCGTTAACCCCCGGAGACTCCACTAAAGTCCAAGGGTTGCACTCTCCTCACCGTAGATATATTTCTGTCCTCTTGATATAACCATCATCAGTAAGTCGATCCTTCACAGGTCATTCGTAATTACAGCTGGGTCAAAATAACCGTTTTACCCCCGTAATTACATTTTGTTCCTTAAGTCCCACTGATCCTCTAATGAACTATTGGTTTGTGGTCCAACCACCAAACCGATTGGTATGTGATCTCATCACTATACCAAGTCCCTCTCGGGCCAATGAGAGGGTGGGATCCCTAGTTCAAGACCCGGAGTCAGCACTTAAGGGAACAACCTCTCTACTAATCCCTAAAGGCGGGTAGGAGTGAATTCCATCTCGCAGGACTATGTTCCCAGCTACCTACCTGGTCTTATCCCCAAGATGGTAGGCTTATTGAGTCGGCGATCTCGGGCCACTCTCACCCATACAAGTCAAAGGATAAGCCCGAATAAACAGGAGTTCATAGCGTGCTCAGGATTCAGATCGAGTTACCTAGGTCATCATATGAAAAAGTCGGTCTTTACAGTAAACGGAGTTATAAAGAAAGAGCGACTTGTTTCGCGGTTCAGTCTTATGCAAACTCATTGCATAGGACGCCCCCACTCACATGTCTCCACATGAACGATTTCGGATCACATCGTTTGTACTATACAAAGTGGGCCGCGTCCAATAGTGTCCCCAGGATAAGGTACCCAGCCTTATCCCTATACTATAGACCGTTCTGGCTATTACTTGAACTTGATCCACAATCACGTCATACATGAAGTTTAAGTATACAACCTATAGCCATGGGTTCTTTGTTTATTGGAGTTAGGTTAAAAGTAAAAACAATTCATTTTATTCAATAACAACTTTACTGAATAAATCTCAATAACAACTTTATTGCAAAATAGAATATACATTCAGTTTACAAACCACGAGTTTTAGGACATAAAACCCAACAAACTCCCACTTGGACTAAAACGTCAGTGGAGTATTACATGCTGTATGAGAAAAACTGGCATATCAAATATTTCCCTGGTTTTTCTCCCACTATCCTACTGTACAACTCGTAGTCCTAGACTCACTAGGTGCCCCTCGAACACTTTAGCCGTGAGGGACTTTATAAACGGATCAGCAATATTGTGCTCTGAGGCGATCTGCATGACGATCACGTCTCCTCGATGCACTATCTCCCTGATGAGATGATATTTCCGCTCAATGTGCTTTCCACGCTTATGGCTTCTTGGTTCTCTCGAATTTGCCACAGCACCAGTATTATCACAATAAAGTGTGATAGGCAAATTCATATTTGGAACAACTTCCAAATCCGTCAAGAATTTTCTAAGCCATACAGCCTCTTTCGCAGCTTCGCAAGCCGCGACATACTCAGCTTCCATGGTGGAGTCAGCAATACAACCTTGCTTTATACTCCTCCATACTATTGCCCCTCCGTTAAGAGTGAACACTGATCCCGATGTGGATTTCCTCGAATCCTTATCGGTTTGAAAATCAGAGTCAGTGTATCCTGTAAGGATCAAATCCTTCGCGCCATACACGAGCACATAGTCTCTCGTTCTCCGAAGATACTTGAGGATGTGTTTAACGGCAGTCCAATGATCATATCCTGGATTGGACTGATACCTACTGACAATTCCCACTGCATAGCATATGTCGGGTCGTGTACATAACATGGCGTACATCAGACTACCGACTGCTGATGCATAGGGAATTCGTCTCATATCCTCAACTTCTTGAGGTGTCTTAGGACACTCTTCCTTTGACAATTGAATTCCATGCCTGAAAGGTAAAGAACCCTTCTTGGAATTCTGCATCGAATATCGTATCAACACCTTGTCGATATAAGATGCTTGAGACAACGCTAGCGTTTTGTTCTTACGATTCCTTACGATTTGAATCCCTAGAACAAACTGAGCCTCTCCCAAATCTTTCATTTGGAATTGGGTCGCTAGCCATTGCTTAACGTCAGTCAGGAACCCTACATCATTCCCAATGAGTAGGATATCATCTACATATAAGACTAAGAAAGCTACAACAGAATTGACTATTTTCTTGTAGACACAAGGTTCGTCAACATTCTGTTCAAAGCCATAGGATTTGATCGCAGTATCAAACCTTATATTCCAGGATCTAGACGCTTGCTTCAACCCATAAATGGATCGATTAAGCTTGCAAACCTTTTGCTCTTGACCCTGAATTATGAACCCCTCTGGTTGAGCCATATAGATACTCTCTTCAAGATTGCCATTCAGAAAGGCTGTCTTGACATCCATTTGCCAAATTTCATAATCATAAAACGTGGCAATGGACAAGAGTATTCTAATCGACTTTAACATGGCAACAGGGGAGAAGGTTTCTTCATAGTCCACCCCTTCCCTCTGGGAATAACCCTTTGCCACAAGTCGAGCCTTAAAGGTTTGCACCTTACCGGCTTGGTCTCGTTTCCTCTTGTAGATCCACTTGCAACCGATAGGTCTTTCACCATCAGGTTGCTCTACAAGATCCCAGACCGAATTGAAGTACATCGACTCCATTTCGAGGTCCATGGCTTTAAGCCACTGGTCCTTGTCTATGTCATTCATTGCCTGTTTAAAGGTCAATGGATCCTCAACGCCGTCATCAGGTATGACGACCTGGGTTTCCGTTAAACCCATGTAGCGGTCGGGTTGTCTCACATCCCTCCCACTACGTCGAGGTATTCTCAACTCTTGAGAAGGACCAGCCTGATCAACAACTCTTGTTGACCCATCTGTAGCTTTCCTGGAAAGTTCGGTCAAAACAGTTTTGCTCGAAGGTTGATGATCTCTCATGTGGTCTTCCTCTAAGAACGTGGTGTTTGTCGATACAAGCACCTTATCTTGTTGAGGATCGTAAAATAGACCACCTCTCGTTTCCTTGGGGTAGCCTACGAATAGGCATAATTTTGAACGATGTTCCAACTTCTTTGGATTGGGCACCAACACATGTGCCGGACACTCCCAAATTCTGAAGTGACGTAAACTACCTTTACGCCCTCTCCATAACTCATAAGGTGTTTCTGAAACACTCTTAGAGGGAACCATGTTCAAAATATATACAGCAGCCTCTACTGCATATCCCCAAAACGAACTAGGCAGTTGAGCATAACTCATCATAGATCGAACCATGTCTAACAGGGTTCTATTTCTCCTTTCGGACACACCGTTCTGCTGCGGTGTTCCGGGCGCTGAGAGTTGGGATACTATTCCATGTTCTATCATATAGTCCTGGAATCTTAAATCCATATACTCTCCATCTCGATCTGATCGGAGTATTTTAATCGTTTTACCTAATGTGTTCTCAACCTCTGCCTTATACTCCTTGAACTTTTCAAGAGCTTCGGACTTATGATGCATTAGGTAAAGATAGCCGTACCTAGAATAATCATCAATGAAGCTGATGAAATATTCATACCCTCCCCGTGCTTTAACATTCATCGGACCACAAAGATCTGAATGTACAAGCTCTAGAGTTTCTTTGGACCTATGACCTTTTTCAGAAAAAGATCGTTTGGTCATCTTGCCCTCAAGACAAGACTCACATGGTGGTAAAGAGTTGTCCTCTAACTGATTTAGGAGACCACTCTTAACCAATCTCCCAATCCTATTGAGATTAATGTGGCCTAGTCTCAAGTGCCAAAGATAGGTACTTGGAGAAAGTTTCTGCCTTTTAGTTTGAGTTTGAGCTGTTTTAAACATCTCGGTGTTCAAAATAGCTTTTGCCTCTGTTGGTCTTAACACATACAAGTTGTTTTCAAGTTTCGCAGAACATATATGTACACCTCTTTTGCTAATGAACGCTTCATTAAAATCAAAAGATACTTTATACAAATGTTCAAGTAAACAAGAGATAGATACAAGGTTCCTTTTAAAGCTAGGAACCAACAGTACATTTTCAAGTAAAATGAAACTATCTCTATATAACAACTTGACAGCTCCCACTGCCTTGGCTGAGACAACCTCTCCTGTTCCAACCCTGAGAGTTATCTCACCTTCAGCAAGCAGCTGCCAGGAACTAGTTTCTTGGAAAGAAGAACAAACATGGTTAGTGGCTCCTGAATCCAGTATCCAGGCAGAACTATCATGTTCCACTAAACATGTTTCAACAACGAGTAAATCATATTTACTTAGTTGTTTCTTCTCAGCTTTGCTCGCCATGAGGGTATCATGATAGACCGATGAGGACGGTTGTCCAAACATCATCTGTAATGAATCCATGATCTCCTTAGCGGAGACCATTACCTCATGCTTCTTAGCTAACACATCGGATGTGCTGGCCAAGATGTAGACTCGGGCTTTATCATTAGCCCTAGTCCACCTGTCAAATGCATCTCGAACAGTTCGAGTTGCAGATGAGCTAGGAGGGGGAGGACATTCCTCTGTTAAGACAAACCTAAGATCATCGATAACAAGAATCGTATTCAAGTTCGATTTCCAGGTCGTGTAGTTATCGCCGTTTAGTTTATCAGAAGCTAGTAATTGGATAAACGAGCTAGACATGCTGAAAAGAATGAATTCTATTAGTGAATTGAACTTAACCTATTTTTAACAACCAATCAAGAATTTTAGCAAAAGTAATAATGTACCCAAAAAATCATTATTAATTTGCAACGATACTTCAGTGAGTCAGAGCAACCGCTACCGAGGGGCAGTCAATCACTCCTTCACTGAACCAAGACATTCTTGACTAAATGCTAATACCAGAATAACTCATATTCCTATAGCACCTTAGTTATCGCTACTTCGGTCAAGAATCTACTAACAACTTAGTAATCCTTGTAAGTGTGACCCGCCATTTTCAGAACTCAGAGGTCGGCCCCAACAGTGCAACCGAATGGAAATGTCAGAGTTGGGAATGGACCTAAGAGACCCTATCCATTTCTGGAGATTGAGTTGTTCCGACTCCCATGAAACGGCCCTCCGAATGGACGGTGCTACTATGGGCAACCAGCAGGCGGAACATGGGAATCTCACGGTTCAACCTAATGGAGGAGACAGCAGGATGTATTGACATACTTCCTTCTCCCACTTACTATAAATACTTTCTCCATTCACCTTGCTCTTGATTTATGCAAACACCATCCGAATGGGGATGCCCTATTGACATCACGAGGCCGAGCATAAATCTCAAAGTGTGAACTTTGCGGAGAACGTAGGAGGAGATTGATATATCATATATACCTTCTCAACACCACTACTAAGTATTTTAGAATGGTTTGGGTATAGTTTTACTTAGGCATTATCCGGCTAAGACAATAAAACCTAAGTCTAGGTAGAACATACTTTTACCTAAGATGTCTAGGTGATAAACGTTTTATAACCTTACACCTCTCACGTGCATGCTCATAAAGCCGGGTTAACTTAACTCAAGTACCGGATCGATCCCCAGGTAGGAGGTGTTCCGTAAACCGTCATCTTAAATACCTCCAACCTTAGTGCAGGATCAAACCGGGTGAGTTCTCTCGTAACCTTAACTTTACAAGATATCGACCTATTTTAACTATTAAAACGAATCGATACTAAATTCCTAATCGCATTGGAATTCTTTAACCCTTAGTGAGCATGCATTTATCTTTGTTATAGATTTTAAATGTCTATCTCATTTTACAACGCTTTATAAAACAAAGACATTCTATAACATGCTTCCTAAGCTAGAATATAACCATTACATTCAATTTATAACATGCTTCCCAAGCAAGAATATAACAATTATATTCAACTAAGGCAACTATGTTGTATGTTTAATTTCACAATTAATATAACACTTATATTAATTTTACTTTTAAACAAGCAACATCCAATTCATAAATTAATATAACACTTATATTAATTCTCATGAATTAAGCATGCATACTATACAACATAACACTTATATTATACTTTCAATGCATGCAACATGCTTCCTATTGTGGGATTTGAAATCTATATGGCATACTTTATGCACATACAAGATACTTTAATTAAAACATACATTCACAATGCATAATTAATTAAACACACTAAAGTGGACCGGTTTTGGCATCACGGACAAGCAAGCAACTAAATTATTACAATAATAATTCATCAACTAAGTTGAGACGCTTCCGAACCCTTCGAACCGCCACGAACCAGCTTGAATTTGCTTCAACCGGCCAAAAAAAACAGCAACTACAAAACTTCAAAAAAAACTGAACCGGTCCATAACAGTTGTCCCGACTTCAACAGCCCGTAACTGGACCAATAACTACCCGAACCGGACCAAACGAACGCTGAACCGGACCTCCAGAGGGTGAAGAACAAGGAACCGGTCTGAC
This sequence comes from Herpetospermum pedunculosum, assembly GCA_028017165.1. NCBI lineage: Eukaryota > Viridiplantae > Streptophyta > Magnoliopsida > Cucurbitales > Cucurbitaceae > Herpetospermum > Herpetospermum pedunculosum. Next base: position 18,092,945 of record CM051527.1, on the reverse strand, counting down.
TTTCAGTGAACCGGACCGCCCGAGGACCGAACCGGACCGTTTCTTCCACCTTGCGCTGAACCGGTGTTGTGCTGGAATTTTGCAGAAAAAAAACAGCAAAAAAACAGCATGCTGTTTTTTCCGACACCCGAGCTTCTGTCTTCGAATTGAAAGCCTATATGGACTCTAATGACTCCGAATTTTTTACAGACTCTTCTTCACACATTAAAGCCCATACACACTCGGGCATTTACAAAACAAAGTACAAATAAAAGCTCAAAAAAATATGCCAAAACCGGGAAACACTTTAGACGCCCAGAAATTTAATTTCTAAAACAAATACCCACCGAGCTTAAATTGATGCAAATTGAGTGACCAAAAAACGCTCTGATACCAATTGATGGAGCGCATGTAGCGCAGCGGAAGCGAGACGGATCATTGACACTCTAATTTCATCAATTTAGCTAAAAAAGAAACATGCACAAAGCTTTGAAATAAAAGGAATTAGAACATATACCTCTTGTAGTTCTAAAGACTTCTCTTCCAATGCTCGAATCTCCTCACGAACCCTTCGAAGCTTCCCTCAAACTCCTCGAGAACCACCTCCGGTAGTCCCGCTATCCTCGGGCCGAGCAACGGAGTGGTGGGACTCCTTTATGAAAGAAAAAGTTTGGAAGAAGAAGATGGGAAGATGAAAGTGATGAGGATTTTGTGAGAAGAAGTCTAACACTTAGCTTTCTAATTTCTCAAGTAACATGAACTCTTCATGCTCATTCAACATTCAAACTCTTTGAAAATTCATCAACTTCAAACCATTTGAACTTCATCCAATTTATAGGCAATTCACATGCAACAAAGTCTTTGCTTAGCATGACACCTCAAATTGGATGGATTAGTCTTCAACCAAGTGTTCCAAAATTGATGAGTTTATATGCATGTTGTTGGTGATTCACAATCCACTTCACAACTTGGATAAACCCACTCAACTTGGATAAGTCCACTCAACATGGATAATTCCACTTTGACTTATAAGCACACTTGTAATATTTTGTCATTTTAAAATTAATTCATAATTAATTTTAATAAGCAAAATAAATTATAATTAATTAACTTTTGTAATTAATTAATATTATTATTTAATTCAATATCAAATATTAATTAAATAATAAGACTAATCCCGGTTTCTTAAACCGAATCATCACACATGAATCCCTATTCATGTTTTACACCGATCCCATATTTAAATCATATTTAAATATGTCCATCATTCTTCCAAAACCGAATTTCAATAAATTCAAATTCTTTTTCTCTCATATTGTTACACGGCTTAATCCGAGCTAGCCAGGAGAACCTAAAGGACCTACAGATCATGAGCTCCAACGATACGAGATTAACCGGTCAAACTCTTTAACCAAGCTAACCAACATTCGTTAACCCCCGGAGACTCCACTAAAGTCCAAGGGTTGCACTCTCCTCACCGTAGATATATTTCTGTCCTCTTGATATAACCATCATCAGTAAGTCGATCCTTCACAGGTCATTCGTAATTACAGCTGGGTCAAAATAACCGTTTTACCCCCGTAATTACATTTTGTTCCTTAAGTCCCACTGATCCTCTAATGAACTATTGGTTTGTGGTCCAACCACCAAACCGATTGGTATGTGATCTCATCACTATACCAAGTCCCTCTCGGGCCAATGAGAGGGTGGGATCCCTAGTTCAAGACCCGGAGTCAGCACTTAAGGGAACAACCTCTCTACTAATCCCTAAAGGCGGGTAGGAGTGAATTCCATCTCGCAGGACTATGTTCCCAGCTACCTACCTGGTCTTATCCCCAAGATGGTAGGCTTATTGAGTCGGCGATCTCGGGCCACTCTCACCCATACAAGTCAAAGGATAAGCCCGAATAAACAGGAGTTCATAGCGTGCTCAGGATTCAGATCGAGTTACCTAGGTCATCATATGAAAAAGTCGGTCTTTACAGTAAACGGAGTTATAAAGAAAGAGCGACTTGTTTCGCGGTTCAGTCTTATGCAAACTCATTGCATAGGACGCCCCCACTCACATGTCTCCACATGAACGATTTCGGATCACATCGTTTGTACTATACAAAGTGGGCCGCGTCCAATAGTGTCCCCAGGATAAGGTACCCAGCCTTATCCCTATACTATAGACCGTTCTGGCTATTACTTGAACTTGATCCACAATCACGTCATACATGAAGTTTAAGTATACAACCTATAGCCATGGGTTCTTTGTTTATTGGAGTTAGGTTAAAAGTAAAAACAATTCATTTTATTCAATAACAACTTTACTGAATAAATCTCAATAACAACTTTATTGCAAAATAGAATATACATTCAGTTTACAAACCACGAGTTTTAGGACATAAAACCCAACAAGATGGAGTATTCCAAGCTTCCATGGAGGTTGTAGAGTTCATACAACCCAAATGGAGAAGAAGAGCTTCAAAAATGGTGAAAAAACGTCAATCCCGAGCCCAAAACGGAGGTGGAATGACCTAAAATCGCGAAAATGTTCTTTTTATACTTCAGAGTAGCGTCGAGACGCTAGCAGCGTCTCGACGCTACGAAGAATGGCAAAATAGAAAACACCGCTTTTTTAGACTTTTAATGACGGGCATTTTTTTATCTTTAATGACGGGCATTTACAGTCACGGATAGGGCGCGCGGGCGAGGGCGAGGGCGCGCGCGGAGCCTTTAATGACGGGCGCGCGGGCGCGGAGCGGGGCGAGTGGTGTGCGGATTTTTGAATATCCACTTAATCTCAAGTTGTCGAGGCTTGCCAAAATACGATTTATAAGCCTATAACCAAGGCTTTGCAGCCAGTGGTAACAGGGTCGATCCAAGGAGTAGGTATGACCAAAATCACTATTAAAATTGGGAATTAATTAATTGATTGGTTTTGTAACGGGGGGATTTTTAGCATGCAAGGGAAATAATAATAAAGTGCTAACGGAAGAATAACAAGTAGAAAAACGCGTGCACGGTTTGGGAATTTCGGGATTAATTGCTAGACAATTTCAGTTCATCATTTAATGCTAAATTCATGGTATGCAGTTTATTGTACACACAGACGACTACCCGAGAAGCCCCAAGGTAGCCCACTCCATAGATTTTAATCAGACCACACAGTTCCAATTATACGTTATCCAAAATTGCATTAAGGTGATCAACCCTAAGTTAATTTTAGACAGTCACTAGCTAACCGCGACGAACATTCAAGCGTGAATTCTAATTGCTAGTAGATTGCCCGTAAACGCTGTATGCAATCAACAACTATCCTACACGACTCGATACTCCGATTTAGTTTTATCTACCTGTGTTACTTAGTCGAGCAGTGAGAGGCACGACATCGCTACTCTTTAACATACACAACATGCAAGATGACTCGAGTGTCAATCGTCGAAATCTAACATGCGCGTTGGATTAAGCAAGATAGATAAATGCAAATAAACAGCAACCAATATGCATATTTAAAGCGTAAATTATCAGAACCAAAATGTCTAACAAAAGTTCCCTAAACTATCCCCAAACCGTTCACCCTTACCTTAGCCGCTCATGGCGCGGTTTGTCAATTCCGCTCCAACGACGGCCATGGAAGGCGTCATCAACGTGTTACAAGGGTAAGAAAGCTCTCTAACATGCCAACAATGGCGGAGCTTGAAGAAAAATAGAGAAAACTAGAGGAAGAAGAAGATGAAGAGCTCCAAAAATGGTGAAGAATTTCTCAAAATCCCGCAGAAATCGTCTTTTACAGCTTCTGTAATCGTCGTAGCGTCGAGACGCTAGGCCAGCGTCTCGACGCTGTGCCCTAAGTAATCTGCGCGCGCGCCTCACGATGGCGTCGCGACGCTGGGGCAGCGTCGCGACGCTTGCCCGATGATTTTCCTGCGCGCGCCTCGCGATGGAGCGTCTCGACGCCAAGCAGAGTCTCGACGCCGGGCAGCGTCGAGCTAGCGTCTCGACGCTATCACTCGACGCTAGCTCTCGGGTTTTTGCAGCGTCGAGCCAGCGTCTCGACGCTGGCTCTCGGGTTTGGGGGCTGGAACTTTGCCTCTCCTAGGCGGTTTTGGCCCGTTTCGTTACGGATCAACTTCCCCTTTCCCGACGCACTTCCGGGGCATTAAAACTCCACTTTTAGCTCTCGAACGGGTCCAACGGACGCACGAGCTCTTTGCCGCATTTCTCTCCACAGACTCATCCATAATCTGTAAGTGCGGGGGACGTTCCAGACTTGTCCGCATCCACACTTTTCCTGTAATCAATAAAAACATTTTGCACTCTTCGTGCCTCAAGCACGTGAATATCAGAGTTATTAGTGCAAAAAACAGCAGTATCATCCATCAAATTTAAATCAGATTTTTTAACCGAGACATAGGAACCATCCCTCAAGCGCGAGGATATACTCCCATTCTCGTCATGCTCAACAACAGATACATTCTCAGCATTCACAAACGACTTCGATGCATTTATAAGAAACTCATTCACCATTCCATCAAATTCTACCGACAAGGCACCCCTATCAACATCAATTTTGACCTTAGCGGTCTTCATAAATGGGCGGCCTAGTAAAATAGAAGAGGAAACATGCGAAGAATTTACATTCATGTTCAGCACATAGAAATCGCATGGAAACAATAAGTCCTTCACTTTGACTAAAATGTCCTCAATCTTCCCTAACGGATGCACATAAGATCGATCGGCTAGTTGGACAACTATATTAGACTCAATTAAATCACCCAATTTAAGCTCTTTAAACACATCAAAAGACATGACATTAATTGAGGCACCGAGATCTAACATGGCATTTTCAATAAATTTAGTACCGATAGTGCATGGGATAGTAAACATACCGGGATCGATGCACTTCGGTGGAAGAGTACCTTGGAAAATTGCGGAGACAGTTTCTTTCTTTGTCTCATCACTCTTTCTTGACATTCTCTTGCTTGTGCACCACTTCTTGAGGAACTTGGCATATTTCGGCACTTGGCTTACTACCTCAAGAAGCGGGATGTTGACCACCACCTTTTGGAAGGTTCGAAGGACCTCCGCATCCTCGGTTTCCAAAGTAGGCTTCGCAATCCTACTCGGGAAAGGTGCTCTGGCAACTTCCTCTGGTACACTGACCTTTTCATCTTTTCTCTCATTTTGACTCTCGGGAGCAGGCGGGGTGGACTTGTTCAGGTTGTCCGTAGCTTCCTTCACAGCTCTGGTGGAAAGTGACTTTCCACTCCTCAGCTGAATAGCACTCACGTTTTCACATGAGTTGACCGTAGTTTGGGAAGGAAGCTTCCCTGAGCTCTTGCTCTCGATCTTACTGATAGACACTACCATTTGTGTCAGCTGCTTGTTCAGATTCTGCAGCTCGGCCTTGTGAGAATTAAGCTCTTCTCGAGCTTCTTTTTGAAACTGGCTGGTGCTCGTGACAATGGTCCTTACCATTTCTTCTAATGAGCTGGAGGAGCTCGAGGCTTGAGCCTGGGTGGAAGAGTTAGGCCTGTCGTGGGACTGGCCTTGGAAGCGAGATTGTCCTTCCCTGTTCCCATAGCTAAAGTTGGGGTGGTCGCGCCAACCGGGGTTATACGTGTTTGAATATGGGTCGTACTTCCTCGGGTTGGAAGCGTACCCCCCGATTGCATTGACCTCCTCTGCCTCGCGGGTTCCTCCAACGATCTTTTTCAGCATATTTCCTATCTCGGCCACTTGAGCCCTCATTTCAGTCATTTCATGGCTCTGAGCCACGCTGTGGACTTGTCCTTGCCCCCGAATACCAAACTGCTGCGAGTTTGTTGCCATGTTCGCTATCAACTGTTTGGCCTCAGCTGGGGTCTTGTCGATCAATGCCCCGCCGCTCGCTGCATCAATCATTTGCCGGTCGTGGGGCGTCATCCCCTCATAGAAGTACTAGATCAATAACTGATCGACAATCTGATGGTGTTGGAAGCTTGCGCACAGGCGCCTGAATTGCTCCCAGTACTCGTGCAGAGACTCACCCACGGCCTGGGTAATCCCATAAATCCTCTTTCGTAGTGTAGTGGCCAAGGATGCGGGAAAATATTTTTCCAGAAATACCCCCTTCATGTCCTGCCACGTGGTGATCGATACGGAGGGCAGATAATATAGCCAATCCTTGGCCTTGTCCTTGAGCGTGAAGGGGAATGCCCTCATGTTCAACTGCTCCTCCGTGATTCCCGCGGGCTTCATCCCCGCGCAGACGCAATGAAATTCCATCAGGTGTTTGTTCGCGTCCTTCCCTGCGTTGCCATGAAAAGAAGGTAACTGGTGAATTAAACCTGATTTTAATTCAAAGTTACCTGCTACCACGGGGTAGTTTATGCACAAAGGCTGCAGGTTCAGATCTGGCGCTGCCAGTTGTTTTAGCGTCCGCGGCGCGTCACCTTGCGCCATCTCGTCAACCAAGAAGGGATTGCCTTCTTCTCCTTCAAACGGTCTCTGCCCCTCACGGGCTTCTCTCCTTAACCGCCGCTCCTCTCTGTCGATTTCTGGGATAAACTGCAATCCACTAACCTCAGAGGAACGGGTCATACACAAACAAAAATTTAAACATACAACATACAAACAAAAAAAAATTTCAGCCAACCATCAATCAATCTAATTTAAACTTCAATCATAATTTTAATCAAATTGCCTACTCGCCGGCAACGGCGCCAATTTTGGTGTGCGGATTTTTGAATATCCACTTAATCTCAAGCTGTCGAGGCTTGCCAAAATACGATTTATAAGCCTATAACCAAGGCTTTGCAGCCAGTGGTAACAGGGTCGATCCAAGGAGTAGGTATGACCAAAATCACTATTAAAATTGGGAATTAATTAATTGATTGGTTTTGTAACGGGGGATTTTTAGCATGCAAGGGAAATAATAATAAAGTGCTAACGGAAGAATAACAAGTAGAAAAACGCGTGCACGGTTTGGGAGTTTCGGGATTAATTGCTAGATAATTTCAGTTCATCATTTAATGCTAAATTCATGGTATGCAGTTTATTGTACACACGGACGACTACCCGAGAAGCCCCAAGGTAGCCGACTCCATAGATTTTAATCAGACCACACAGTTACAATTATACGTTATCCAAAATTGCATTAAGGTGATCAGCCCTAAGTTAATTTTAGACAGTCACTAGCTAACCGCGACGAACATTCAAGCGTGAATTCTAATTGCTAGTAGATTGCCCGCAAACGCTGTATGCAATCAACAACTATCCTACACGACTCGATACTCCGATTTAGTTTTATCTACCTGTGTTACTTAGTCGAGCAGTGAGAGGCACGGCATCGCTACTCTTTAACATACACAACATGTAAGATGACTCGAGTGTCAATCGTCGAAATCTAACATGCGCGTTGGATTAAGCAAGATAGATAAATGCAAATAAACAACAACCAATATGCATATTCAAAGCGTAAATTATCAGAACCAAAACGTCTAACAAAAGTTCCCTAAACTATCCCCAAACCGTTCACCCTTACCTTAGCCGCTCATGGCGCGGTTTGTCAATTCCGCTCCAACGACGGCCAAGGAAGGCGTCATCAATGTGTTACAAGGGTAAGAAAGCTCTCGAACATGCCAACAATGGCGGAGCTTGAAGAAAAATAGAGAAAACTAGAGGAAGAAGAAGATGAAGAGCTCCAAAAATGGTGAAGAATTGCTCAAAATCCCGCAGAAATCGTCTTTTACATCTTCTGTAATCGTCATAGCGTCGAGACGCTAGGCCAGCGTCGAGACGCTGTGCCCTAAGTAATCTGCGCGCGCGCCTCGCGATGGCGTCGCGACGCTTGCCCGATGATTTTCCTGCGCGCGCCTCGCGATGGAGCGTCTCGACGCCAAGTAGAGTCTTGACGCCGGGTAGCGTCGAGCTAGCGTCTCGACGCTAGCTCTCGGGTTTTTGCAGCGTCGAGCCAGCGTCTCGACGCTGGCTCTCGGGTTTGGGGGTTGGAACTTTGCCTCTCCTAGGCGGTTTTGGCCCGTTTCTTCACGGATCAACTTCCCCTTTCCCGACGCACTCCCGGGGCATTAAAACTCCACTTTTAGCTCTCGAACGGGTCCAACGGACGCACGAGCTCTTTGCCGCATTTCTCCTACAAACGAGATATATTAACCAATAAAACGCGAGGCGCGCGCGGTCTTGGGCCGTCTAATGGATGGTCTGAGCGTTGACCGTTGACTGTTGACCGTTGACCGTTAACTTTCTACACAAATAATAAAATTCTGCTCCCACCAGAATTTGAACCATGGCTTCACCATTTTCTTAACAAGCCCTACACCATCAAGCCACAAATCAATTTTAAGTTAAGATTAGATTATTTAATTAATGTAGCTTAATCACTCAAAACGACTAACTAATAAAATATTATAAAATATTCAATTAAGCTCTTAATTATCGCAAATGCCCGATTTACCCTTTAGCAATTAAATTATACATAATAAATCAATTAAGCCCAAATAATTACTCTAATTTACAATAAATATTAACACTTTTGGAGTGCTATCACCTCGTTGATGGCATTGGCAGAGAAGTCGACCTCTACCCCCCTCACCGTGGACATACATGCTTAATGGTGGGTGAGGTTAGCGTAGAAGTCATACACCATGTCAGGGTAGGCTGGAATTGGGGGTCTGCACAGCTCCTCCCAGCCATGGGTGATGATTCCTGCGCGCAAGAATTGCGGCAGGTCTGCCAACGCATCCGGGAATACTCGCTCGTGGAGGAGTTCCTTCTTCCTCAATTCGAGGCCCTTGGCCTCTGCTTCTTGTGAGACGAACCTCGCAGCCTGAGGTTCGTCCTCGGGGTACAACTTCCTTTTCCCCTTTTCTTTTGCTTTGGCCGACTCAGCAGCCTCAACCTTCATTTTCTTTAAAGAAGGTTCACCACCAACCTTCTTCTTCTTGGCTCGCTTGGAGGCCTTCGGCCGCTTGCCTTTCACGATCACCGAGGCTCTCTTCTTGAGGCGTGCCTTGGTGGTTATCTGCTGGAGACAGTCCCTCAACGTTTCGTCCATCGAATCTCTGCTTCCCCCCTCCATAGGGCTGTCAAGACTGACATCCCTTAAGGGGGAGAATACCTCCTCGTCCTCCGCCGGTTCGTCACTTTGCACCGAGTTTTGGTGCTCTTCAGGTGGAGCTTCAGGCTCCGTCGTCTGTGGGGAAGGTTCGGGGCTCTGTCTGGCCGTCTCATATGATGGTCGGCCACTCCCTCGACTCCCCTCACTGGGATTCTTTTCTTTCATCGGTGAGTCCTCCACCGCAACGTCCACTTCCGTTTCTTAGGTGTACCGACTGGTTCAGAAGGACCAGCAGGTATCTCAGCCACCACCTTCCACTTCTTTCTTCGCACTGGTAGCTTCGGAGGCCGTGAGGCTGCGCAGCATAGGCGTCTGCTAAGGAAAGCAGCGCCTCTCTCGCAGCTTCTTCAGCGTCAGGCGACTTCTTCTTGGGTGTGGATCGATTTGCTCGCGTGGACACCATTGTCGTTCTTTGAAGATATGAACGCAAGAGATGCAGAGGAAGAAGAAGACTGAATTTCGGAGGTCCAACGGTTTGAGAAAACGTAAAGGGCAGGGAACCAACGACGGCTATTTGTACTCGAGTGCCCTCCAACGGCTCTTTTCTGTTGCGGACTCAGCAAATCTTCCGCAATTAATCCGCCTAGCCATTGGGATATTTCTTGATTTAAGTTGCAAGATTCAGCAACCAAATCTTCGATTTAGCCAGATCTTCTTCGTGGGTCTTCTCCCCTTGATTCATCTCCTTCATTGCCTCTTAAAGATCCCTCATTAATATCCTTTTAATCAAAACAAAAATTCGTAATTAAACCCACAAATAAACAAACAAAACGCAATAAAAAATACTAAAAAAAATTCTAAGGCATAGCCTTTCGATGGATGAGCTCAGTGGTCACTCATCCCCACTCGATTCGATCTTTAGGCTTCAGATAAGAGGAAGGCCGAGAGTGTTGGCACATCTCCTTCCTCATAGTAATGTTTCAGCCTCGCACCATTCACCATCTGATCTATAAACGGTAAAGGAAAGTGATCTTTTTTTGTTTCTTTGTTTAATTTTCTATAGTCCATACAGACTCTCCATCCTGTAATAGTTCTAGTTGGTATAAGTTCATTATTCTCATTAACTATTACAGTCATTCCACCCTTCTTAGGCACACATTGAATTGGACTCACCCATTGACTATTAGCTATAGGAAAAATTACACCTGCATCTAACCATTTGATAATTTCTTTTTTGACTACCTCCTTCATGGAGGGGTTCAACCGACGTTGGTGATCTACCCTAGGTGTATGTTCCTCTTCCAATAATATCTTATGCATGCAATAGGAAGGACTAATACCTCTTATATCAGCAATCGTCCATGCAATAGCTTTTTTATGTTGCTTAAGCAGCAATATTAGCGTAATTTCATGCTTTTCACTTAATTTGGACAAAATGATCACAGGCAAAGTATCATGCTCTCCTAGATATGCATACTTAAGATGATCAGGCAATGGTTTTAATTCTAGTAGAGGTGGATGTTCAATTGATGGTTTCAATGGATTCGTGGTTCTCTCAGACAAGTTATTAGTCATACAAACATGCTGAGGGTTGTCCACAGGTATATCCATTATTTCAGAAATGTTTAAGTCAATTACATCTACTTGTACATAGTCAGTAGCATGCTTAATTAACAGTTCATGCTCAAGTTGTTCTTCCCTTAGTGAATCTACTACATCCATACTTGCACAAGATTCAGAATCAGAGGGATACCTTAGAGCTTTAAAGACACTGAATTTAACCTCCTCATCATGAACTCTCATGGTGAGCTCACCTTTCTGGACATCGATTAAAGCCCTACCTGTGGCTAGAATTGGTCTGCCCAATAAATTGGTACCTTCTTATCTGCCTCGTAATCCAGAATGATGAAGTCTGCAAGAAAAATGAATTTGTCAACCTTGACAAGTATATCCTCAATCTTACCCTCAGGGTATGCTATGGATTTGTCTGCAAGCTGCAAGGTGACAGTAGTAGGACGTGCTTCTCCTATTCCAAGCTGACGAAATAGGGACAAGGGCATGAGATTGATGCTGGCTCCCAGATCACACAGAGCTCTGCCCACGTGCTTGCCTCCCAACTCGACTGGTAAGGTGAAGGAACCAGGATCCTTCTCCTTCTTTGGTAGTTTGTTTTGAAGTATAGCACTGCACTCCTCGGTGAGATTCACTGTTTCAAATTCACCAATGATTTTCTTGTTAGTAATTATATCTTTCAAGAATTTGACATAAGAAGGCATAGATTGCAAAACTTCCACAAATGGGATATTAACATGCACTTGTTTTAAAATTTCTAAAAACTTATTAAAGTGCACTTCCTGTTCTTGTTTTTTCTTCAGCCTTCTAGGGAATGGAGGTGGTGGCACATATGTAGGCAATTCAGTTCGCCTAATGACAGGTGGAGGCCTTGGAATCTCTTCTGGTTCCTCTATGATAGGTTCCAGCCTCACCCTTGTTGTGCTTGTTGGTGGTTGATCACGGTTGGGCAGAGAATCCAGTGGAGCACTAGACTCTTCATTCTCTACTCGCTTTGGTGCTTCTCTGTTGTTGCTCACCAATGGTCTTCCACCACGAAGTTCAATTGCTTGAACTTGTTCTTTTCCATCCCTTCTTGGCACTTCAGTGTCTGCAGGCAATCTACCTTGGGGCCTATTTTTCAGTTCATTTGCTAACTGCCCTATTTGGTTTTCTAAGCTCCTAAGGGTGGCTTGCTGACTTTGCAGGGTTGCATCATTTTTTGCAATGTACTCCTTAAGTAAATTCTCTACTGATGACCCTATTGGTTGGTTATATGGCTTTTGTTACATGGATTGGTTATTTTGTTGAGTGAAACCAGGTGTTCCACTCGGTCTTGCTTGGTTTTGAGCTTGGTTAGTATTTTGTTGCCCATCCCAAGAAAGGTTTGGGTGGTTCCTCCAACCAGGATTATAGGTGCTAGAGTAGGGGTTGTTCCTCGGCTGCTGTTAACTTCCAACATAGCAGACCGAGGCTGGATTCCCAGGGCAGAAATCATACAGGTGCCCTTCCCCACAGAATCCACAGATTAGTGTCTCACCTTGACTAGTTGATGCGCCCATTGAAATGGCTGCTGCGGTGTTGACAGTAGGTTGGAGATTGGTTTGAGCCATTTGTTTAACTAGATTGGTCTGGGCATTAATTTGGCTACTCATTGCACTAAGTGCATCCTTGTCTTGAGCTCTCCTAGGCTCTACAGGATCGTCTAACCATCTACAATGGGAAGTTGAGATTTTCTCCAAAATCTCATAGGCTTCATTGTAGCTCTTAGAAAGCATGGAACCACCAGCTGACGAATTCAACACTTGCCTTGTGCTGGGGTTGCATCCTTTAAAGAACACTTCTATTTGGATACACCATGGAATACCATGGTGTGGACATTTAAGCAATAGATCTTTGAATCTTGTCCAAGCTTCGTGCAGTGATTCGTTTTCGGCTTGTTTGAATTTAATTATATCATCACGAAAGTTGGAATTCCTATCAGGTGGGAAGTATTTGACTAGGAATTTCTCAGCTAGGTCTGTCCAATTGACAATCGATCTAGAGGGAAGGGAATTTAACCACGTTTTGGCTTTGTCTCTTAATGAGTAGGGAAAAAGGTAAAGTCTTAAAGCTTCTTAGGAAACTCCTGGGATGAGGAAAGTATCACTTACTCCTAGGAAATTTCTCAGATGGTTGTGGGGATCTTCGTTTTCCACTCCAAAGAATTGTCCCACAGTGGACAGCATTTGGAACATTATTGGCTTTAACTCGAATGAGTTGGCAGTAATCTCAGGACGTATAATGCTTGGGTTAAGCTCCCCAGGCATAGGAACTAAATATGAGAGGATGGCACTATCCTTATCATTCGCAATTTCGATGGGGTTGCGAATGGTATGTGCTTGGTTTGGGACTGGTCTATCCATTTCGATTTGATGGAATTGCGACGACTTCGCCGAGTCAGCAATGTTTTGAGTTACAAGGGGTTGTTTAAAGAGGCGTTTCTTAGCTTTGTTTCTGGCCCTAAGTAGTCTTTCAGGCTCATGATTGAACTCTAGATTGCTACTTGAATGCTCATTCATAAACTAAGCCGATGGAACCTGTAAAAGAAATGAAAGAAGATTAGCTCAAATAGATATTATGTTTTGTGTTTCTAACTTAACAAACTCCGTGTTTACTAAACAAAATCCCCGGCAGCAGCGCCAAAAACTTGTTGCGTGCTCAGTGTTTAAATAAATATGCAATGAGAGAGCACTCAGAACATGCAAGCATACATGATCTTGTAGCAAGTAATAAGTATTTTTTCATTCGATTTCCCACATAGATTTATTCTTAGTTACTAACGAAGTGAGATGTTAACTTAGAAAGTGTGGCATAAATGAGGTGGAATTGGGTTTAATGTGCCTAACTAGTAAGGAACGTGCGAGATATGCAAGTATAAACAAAGACAAGTAGGGAGATTAACTTGAATGGAAAAGAAAAAGAATTGCGGAGAAAACAATTATCTAGCAATGAAATCGCAAAACAAAAGACTGGAAAAATGGCTAAGGCAAAAATAGAACTGAAAGAATTGCGCAGACCGCAATTTTCTAGCAATTAAACTAACAGCGTTTTAAGGGTGAGAGGGGGAAACAAGGTCAACTAACGACTCCTCTATAGGTTTTTTCATACGATTCTTCACCAGTAGATCAACTTATCATGCATCAATTTAACTCATTCTCAAGTATCTCTCGATTACATGCATTAGATCCTTTAGTTTACTCATGTCCAAGTAAGGCTTAAGCATCTATTTATATAAGCAAGTTAATGAATTGTGCTAGGAAAACGCCTATTCCTAGGTCGTTTTCTGGCTACCATGAAAGGCTATCATGAATGGACGACTCTGAACTCTTACTCCTTCCGGAGGTTAGGAGTTCTTTGGACAAAATGGATGGCCAATCGAAATTGCCCGTGGGATGAAGCATACATACATTCAATGCATTTGAAGCTATCCTACATGCTGAATTCACGTATTTCTACCTATAGATTCATCATTAGCAGACCCTTGTGTGTTTAGTTACTCATGGATGAGATGGAAGTGGAAAGTTTAGATGGATTAAACATGATTCAAAGCAAACTGAAAGTAAAGGGAAAACAAGAAGCAATAAGAAGCTTTGCAAAGTTGTCAAATAATTCCTCTATTGAAATACGATTCAAAACTTAAAGTGCAATGACTACAAAGTAGTAACGACCCAGCAAATGGAAATGAATTGAACCAATGTAGCTAACAGAACTAAATGGCAGCAAACAGAAACGAAAAGGAAAGACAGAAAGCAGTAGAAAGCATATAAACGTGTGCGTGAACTCCTCGCCGCAAGCGCCTCGGATGAAGGTAGAAGGTGAGCTTTGTTTGGGGATGAATCCAATCAGAAGAGAAGAAGGATCTTCTCTTCTTCCTCTCAGATTATCGATTCCAACAGCTGATTCCTTCACGCCAACAAACGGAAGAGAAAATAGGGAGAAACTGCGTTGAGATGGAGAGTTCTACGCTTCCAAGCTTGTTGTTCTCCTTCCCCCTTGACCTCCTTTTATAGCTCTTTGCAGGTCCTTTTCAGTCAAAGAGAACCATCCATTCTGAACGACGTTCCACCACGTGGCAGCAGGGGAAAAATTGGGCGGCTGAAAGATTGCAACAGAACGGCGGACGGTTGGACAACTTAATAATTTTCAGCTTAAACATTGCGGAGACAACAATGTTTCCGCAATTTTCCTGCAATACAAAATATCAACTCTTTTAGCTTTCTCTTTGATCCTTTCTTGTTCCTTTTACAAATAACTCCTAATTTAGCTTCATTCTATGAATTCTCACATATAAGCACGTATTAAACAAAATTCTATAAAAAACGCTTAAGAGTTCACACAATTATATGGCAAATAAGTCCCTAAATTAAGTACTTTTGGAGACGTAAAAGCAGGCCTATTTAAATTTCTGTTGGTTAAATCGAACTCTATGTCGGCGGGTAAGTTCCAGTAGCAGTTCGAAGCCTGATAATAACAGGTCCGTTTAAATTTATGTTGGTTAAATCGAACTCTGTGTCAGCGGGTAAGTCCCGGTAGCAGTTTGAAGCCTGATAATAGCAGGTTCGTGTAAATTTCTATTAGTTAAATCGAACTCTATGTCGGCGGGTAAGTCCCGATAGCAGCTCGAAGCCTGATAATAGCAGGTCCGTTTAAATTTCTGTTGATTAAATCGAACTCTATGTCGGTGGGTAAGTCCGGGTAGCAGTTCGAAGCTTGATAATAGCAGGTCCGTTTAAATTTATATTGGTTAAATCGAACTCTATGTCAGCGGGTAAGTCCCGGTAGCAGCTCGAAGCCTGATAATAGCAGGTCCGTTTAAAATTCTTTTGGTTAAATCGAACCCTAATCTAAGATTGGCAGTTCGAAGCCTGATAATAGCAGGTCCGTTTAAATTTTTATTGGTTAAATCAAACTCTATGTCAGCGGGTAAGTCCCGGTAGTAATTTGAATCCTGATAATAGTAGGTCCGTTTAAATTTCTGTTGGTTAAATCGAACTCTATCTCAGCGGGTAAGTCCCGGTAGCAGTTCGAAGCCTGATAATAGCAGGTCCATTTAAAATTCTGTTGGTTAAATCGAACCCTAATCTAGGATTGGTAGTTCGAAGCCTAATAATAGCAGGTCCGTTTAAATTTTTGTTGGTTAAATCGAACTCTATGTCAGCGGGTAAGTCACGATAGCAGTTTGAAGCCTGATAATAGCAGGTCCGTTTAAATTTCTGTTGGTTAAATCAAACTCTATGTCAGCGGGTAAGTCCTGGTAGCAGTTCGAAGCCTGATAATAGCAAGTCCATTTAAAATTCTGTTGGTTAAATCGAACCCTAATCTAAGATTGGTAGTTCGAAGCCTAATAATAGCAGGTCCGTTTAAATTTTTGTTGGTTAAATCGAACTCTATGTCAGCGGGTAAGTCACGATAGCAGTTTGAAGCCTGATAATAGCAGGTCCGTTTAAATTTCTGTTGGTTAAATAGAGCTCTATGTCAGCGGCTAAGTCGCGGTAGTAGTTCGAAGCCTGATAATAGCAGGTTCGTTTAAATTTATGTTGGTTAAATCGAACTCTATGTCAGCGGGTAAGTCCCAGTAGCAGTTCGAAGCCTGATAATAGCAGGTCCGTCTAATTTTCTGTTGGTTAAATCGAACTCTATGTCAGCGGGTAAGTCACGGTAGCAGTTCGAAGCCTGATAATAGTAGGTCCGTTTAAGTTTTTGTTGGTTAAATCGAACTCTATGTCAGCGGTTAAGTCCCGGTAGCAGTTCAAAGCCTGATAATAGCATGTCCGTTCAAAAATTCTGTTGGTTAAATCGAAATCTAATCTAAGATTGGCAGTTCGAAGCCTGGTAATAGCAGGTCCGTTTAAATTTTTGTTGGTTAAATCGAACTCTATGTCAGCGGGTAAGTCCCAGTAGCAGTTCGATGCCTGATAATAGTAGATCCGTTTAAATTTCTGTTGGTTAAATCAAACTCTATGTCGGCGGGTAAGTCCCGATAGCAGTTCGAAGCCTGATAATAGCACGCCTATTTAAATTTCTTTTGGTTAAATCGAACTCTATGTCGGCGGGTAAGTCCCAGTAGCAGTTCGAAGCCTGATAATAGCAGGTCCGTTTAAATTTATGTTGGTTAAATTGAACTCTATGTCGGCGGGTAAGTCCCGATCGCAGTTCGAAGCCTGATAATAGCAGGTCCGTTTAAATTTCTGTTGGTTAAATGGAATTCTATGTCGGTGGGTAAGTCCCGATAGCAGCTCGAAGCCTAATAATAGCAGGTCCGTTTAAATTTCTGTTGGTTAAATCAAACTCTATGTCGGCGGGTAAGTCCGGGTAGCAATTCGAAGCCTGATAATAGCAGGTCCGTTTAAAATTCTGTTGGTTAAATCGAACCCTAATCTAAGATTGGCAGTTCGAAGCCTGATAATAGCAGGTCGGTTTAAATTTTTATTGGTTAAATCAAACTCTATGTCAGCAAGTAAGTCCCGATAGTAGTTCTAAGCCTGATAATAGCAGGTCCGTTGAAATTTCTGTTGGTTAAATCGAACTCTATGTCAGCGGGTAAGTCCCGGTAGCAAGTCGAAGCCTGATAATAGCAGGTTCGTTTAAAATTCTATTGGTTAAATCGAACCCTAATCTAAGATTGGTTGTTCGAAGCCTAATAATAGCAGGTCCGTTTAAATTTTGGTTGGTTAAATCAAAATCTATGTCAGCGGGTAAGTCCCAGTATCAGTTCGAAGCCTGATAATAGTAGGTCCGTTTAAATTTCTGTTGGTTAAATCGAACTCTATGTCGGCGGGTAAGTCCCGATAGCAGTTCGAAGCCTGATAATAGCAGGTCCGTTTAAATTTTTGTTGGTTAAATAGAGCTCTATGTCAGCGGCTAAGTCGCGGTAGTAGTTCGAAGCCTGATAATAGCCGGTTCGTTTAAATTTATGTTGGTTAAATCGAACTCTATGTCAGCGGGTAAGTCCCAGTAGCAGTTCGAAGCCTGATAATAGCAGGTCCGTCTAATTTTCTGTTGGTTAAATCGAACTCTATGTCAGCGGGTAAGTCACGGTAGCAGTTCGAAGCCTGATAATAGTAGGTCCGTTTAAGTTTTTGTTGGTTAAATCGAACTCTATGTCAGCGGTTAAGTCCCGGTAGCAGTTCAAAGCCTAATAATAGCACGTCCGTTCAAAAATTCTGTTGGTTAAATCGAAATCTAATCTAAGATTGGCAGTTCGAAGCCTGGTAATAGCAGGTCCGTTTAAATTTTTGTTGGTTAAATCGAACTCTATGTCAGCGGGTAAGTCCCAGTAGCAGTTCGAAGCCTGATAATAGTAGATCCGTTTAAATTTCTGTTGGTTAAATCAAACTCTATGTCGGCGGGTAAGTCCCGATAGCAGTACGAAGCCTGATAATAGCAGGCCTATTTAAATTTCTGTTGGTTAAATCGAACTCTATGTCGGCGGGTAAGTCCCAGTAGCAGTTCGAAGCCTGATAATAGCAAGTCGGTTTAAATTTATGTTGGTTAAATTGAACTCTATGTCGGCGGGTAAGTCCCGATAGCAGTTCGAAGCCTGATAATAGCAGGTCAGTTTAAATTTCTGTTGGTTAAATGGAACTCTATGTCGGTGGGTAAGTCCCGATAGCAGCTCGAAGCCTAATAATAGCAGGTCCGTTTAAATTTCTGTTGGTTAAATCAAACTCTATGTCGGCGGGTAAGTCAGGGTAGCAATTCGAAGCCTGATAATAGCAGGTCCGTTTAAAATTCTGTTGGTTAAATCGAACCCTAATCTAAGATTGGCAGTTCGAAGCCTGATAATAGCAGGTCCGTTTAAATTTTTATTCGTTAAATCAAACTCTATGTCAGCAAGTAAGTCCCGGTAGTAGTTCTAAGCCTGATAATAGCAGGTCCGTTGAAATTTCTGTTGGTTAAATCGAACTCTATGTCAGCGGGTAAGTCCCGGTAGCAAGTCGAAGCCTGATAATAGCAGGTTCGTTTAAAATTCTGTTGGTTAAATCGAACCCTAATCTAAGATTGGTTGTTCGAAGCCTAATAATAGCAGGTCCGTTTAAATTTTTGTTGGTTAAATCGAAATCTATGTCAGCGGGTAAGTCCCAGTATCAGTTCGAAGCCTGATAATAGTAGGTCCGTTTAAATTTCTGTTGGTTAAATCGAACTCTATGTCGGCGGGTAAGTCCCGATAGCAGTTCGAATCCTGATAATAGCAGGCCTATTTAAATTTCTGTTGGTTAAATCGAACTCTATGTCGGCGGGTAAGTCCCAATAGCAGTTTGAAGCCTGATAATAGCAGGTCCGTTTAAATTTCTGTTGGTTAAATCGAACTCTGTGTCAGCGGGTAAGTCCCGGTAGCAATTCGAAGCCTGATAATAGCAGGTCCGTTTAAATTTCTGTTGGTTAAATCGAACTGTATGTCGGCGGGTAAGTCCCGATAGCAGTTCGAAGCCTAATAATAGCAGGTCCGTTTAAATTTCTGTTGGTTAAATGGAACTCTATGTCAGCGGGTAAGTCCCGGTAGCAGTTCGAAGCCTGATAATAGCAGGTTCGTGTAAATTTCTTTTAGTTAAATCGAACTCTATGTCGGCGGGTAAGTCCCGATAGCAGCTCGAAGCCTGATAATAGCAGGTCCGTTTAAATTTCTGTTGGTTAAATCAAACTCTATGTCGGCTGGTAAGTCTGGGTAGCAGTTCGAAGCCTGATAATAGCAGGTCCGTTTAAATTTCTGTTGGTTAAATCGAACTCTATGTCAGCGGGTAAGTACCGGTAGCAACTCGAAGCCTGATAATAGCAGGTCCGTTTAAAATTTTGTTTGTTAAATCGAACCCTAATCTAAGATTGGCAGTTCGAAGCCTGATAATAGCAGGTCCGTTTAAATTTATATTGGTTAAATCAAACTCTATGTCAGCAAGTAAGTCCTGGTAGTAGTTCGAAGCCTGATAATAACAGGTTTGTTTAAATTTCTGTTGGTTAAATCGAACTCTATGTCAGTGGGTAAGTCCCGGTAGCAAGTCGAAGCCTGATAATAGCAGGTCCGTTTAAAATTCTGTTGGTTAAATCGAACTCTAATCTAAGATTGGTAGTTCGAAGCCTAATAATAGCAGGTCCGTTTAATTTTTTGTTGGTTAAATCGAACCCTAGTTCAGCGGGTAAGTCGCGGTAGTAGTTCAAAGCCTGATAATAGTAGGCCCGTTTAATTTTATGTTGGTTAAATCGAACTCTATGTCAGCGGGTAAGTCCCGGTAGCAGTTCGAAGCCTGGTAATAGCAGGTCCGTCTAAATTTATGTTGGTTAAATCGAACTCTATGTTAGCGGGTAAGTCACGGTAGCAGTTCGAAGCCTGATAATAGCAGGTCCGTTTAAATTTTTGTTGGTTAAATCGAACTCTATGTCAGCGGGTAAGTCTCGGTAGCAGTTCAAAGCCTGATAATAGCAAGTCCGTTTAAAAATTCTGTTGGTTAAATCGAAACCTAATCTAAGATTGGCAGTTCGAAGTCTGGTAAGCAGGTCCGTTTAAATTTTTGTTGGTTAAATTGAACTCTATGTCGGTGGGTAAGTCCGGGTAGCAGTTCGAAGCCTGATAATAGTAGGTCCATTTAAAAATTCTGTTGGTTAAATCGAAACCTAATCTAAGATTAGCAGTTCGAAGTCTGGTAAGCAGGTCCGTTTAAATTTCTGTTGGTTAAATTGAACTCTATGTGGGCGGGTAAGTCCGGGTAGCAGTTCGAAGCCTGATAATGGCAGGTCCATTTAAATTTCTGTTGGTTAAATCGAATTCTATGTCAGTGGGTAAGTCCCGGTAACAAGTCGAAGCCTGATAATAGCAGGTCCGTTTAAAATTTTGTTGGTTAAATCGAACCCTAATCTAAGATTGGTAGTTCGAAGCCTAATAATAGAAGGTCCGTTTAAATTTTTGTTGGTTAAATCGAACTCTAGTTCAGCGGGTAAGTCGCGGTAGTAGTTCGAAGCCTGATAATAGTAGGCCCGTTTAAATTTATGTTGGTTAAATCGAACTCTATGTCAGCGGGTAAGTCCCGGTAGCAGTTCGAAGCCTGATAATAGCAGGTCCGTCTCAATTTTTGTTGGTTAAATCGAACTCTATGTTAGCGGGTAAGTCACGGTAGCAGTTCGAAGCCTGCTAATAGCAGGTCCGTTTAAATTTCTGTTGGTTAAATCGAACTCTATGTCAGCGGGTAAGTCTAGGTAGCAGTTCAAAGCCTGATAATAGCAGGTCCGTTTAAAAATTCTGTTGGTTAAATCGAGCCCTAATCTAAGATTGGCAGTTCGAAGTCTGGTAAGCAGGTCCGTTTAAATTTCTGTTGGTTAAATAGAACTCTATGTCGGCGGATAAGTCCGGGTAGCAGTTCGAATCCTGATAATAGCAGGTCCGTTTAAAAATTCTGTTGGTTAAATCGAAACCTAATCTAAGATTGGCAGTTCGAAGTCTGGTAAGC
Organism: Herpetospermum pedunculosum; assembly: GCA_028017165.1. Taxonomy (NCBI): domain Eukaryota; kingdom Viridiplantae; phylum Streptophyta; class Magnoliopsida; order Cucurbitales; family Cucurbitaceae; genus Herpetospermum; species Herpetospermum pedunculosum. The sequence goes on along the minus strand of CM051527.1, from coordinate 18,071,891 downwards.
ATGTCCGTTTAAATTTCTGTTGGTTAAATTGAACTCTATGTGGGCGGGTAAGTCCGGGTAGCAGTTCGAAGCCTGATAATAGCAGGTCCGTTTAAATTTCTGTTGGTTAAATCGAACTCTATGTCAGCGGGTAAGTCGCGATAGTAGTTCGAAGCCTGATAATAGCAGGTTCGTTTAAATTTATGTTGGTTAAATCGAACTCTATGTCAGCGGGTAAGTCCGGGTAGCAGTTCGAAACCTGATAATAGCAGGTCCGTCTAAATTTCTGTTGGTTAAATAGAACTCTATGTCAGCGGGTAAGTCACGGTAGCAGTTCGAAGCCTGATAATAGCAGGTCCGTTTAAATTTCTGTAGGTTAAATCGAACTCTATGTCGGCGGGTAAGTCCCGATAGAAGTTCGAAGCCTGATAATAGCAGGTCCGTTTAAATTTCTGTTGGTTAAATGGAACTCTATGTCAGCGGGTAAGTCCCGGTAGCAGTTCGAAGCCTTATAATAGCAGGTTCGTGTAAATTTCTGTTAGTTAAATCGAACTCTATGTCGGCGGGTAAGTCCCGATAGCAGCTCGAAGCCTGATAATAGGAGGTCCGTTTAAATTTCTGTTGGTTAAATCAAACTCTATGTCGGCGGGTAAGTCCGGGTACCAGTTCGAAGCCTGATAATAGCAGGTCCGTTTAAATTTCTGTTGGTTAAATCGAACTCTATGTCAGCGGGTAAGTCCCGGTAGCAACTCGAAGCCTGATAATAGCAGGTCTGTTTAAATTTTTGTTGTTTAAATCGAACCCTAATCTAAGATTGGCAGTTCGAAGCCTGATAATAGCAGGTCCGTTTAAATTTATATTGGTTAAATCAAACTCTATGTCAGCAAGTAAGTCCCGGTAGTAGTTCGAAGCCTGATAATAGCAGGTTCGTTTAAATTTCTGTTGGTTAAATCGAACTCTATGTCAGCGGGTAAGTCCCGGTAGCAGTTCAAAGCCTGATAATAGCAGGTCCGTTGAAAAATTCTGTTGGTTAAATCGAAACCTAATCTAAGATTGGCAGTTCGAAGGCTGGTAAGCAGGTCCGTTTAAATTTCTGTTGGTTAAATCGAACTCTATGTCAGCGGGTAAGTCGCGGTAGTAGTTCGAAGCCTGATAATAGCAGGTTTGTTTAAATTTATGTTGGTTAAATCGAACTCTATGTCAGCGGGTAAGTCCCAGTAGCAGTTCGAAGCCTGATAATAGCAGGTCCGTCTAAATTTCTGTTGGTTAAATCGAACTCTATGTCAGCGGGTAAGTCGCGGTAGTAGTTCGAAGCCTGATAATAGCAGGTTCGTTTAAAATTATGTTGGTTAAATCGAACTCTATGTCAGCGGGTAAGTCGCGGTAGCAGTTCGAAGCCTAATAATAGCAACGGCGCCAATTTTGGTAACGATATTATTGAACTATCGCCAATCATCGGGTTGTCGAGACCCGCCAAAATGAATTTATAAGTGCCCGAATTCACTAAACTATTTGTATAGTAGCGGCAACGGGGTCGATCCACAGGGAATTAAGGTAGCCTGACTTAATCTTAATTAAATTTGCAAACTAATAAAGTAAATGAATTAAGGGGGAATTTGTTGGTTTTTCAATTAACTAAGTAGGGACTATGCAACGGAAAATTTGGCTAACGGAGTTTCCGACTCGGGACGATCGGGAATAAATTTAGCATGCCTCTTGGATCATAGGTTGACGAGTATTATGGCTAAACAATTTAAAGAATGCACAACTCGTCTAAAATTAATAAATAACTCAGACATGCTCCATGGAATTAATCAGACATAATTAATCATGCTAATCAAGCATATCGTTCGGACATTGGCGGCCAACGCTCTCCCAAGACCGAACGATAGCAACGAGCTAACCGTGACAACTATCTAATTTAGACGCGAAATTACTATGTTGATTTGGAATTCTAATTCGGGAAGAACGAACACCAATAGCGCAAGGACGCCAATACGCTCAAAGTGTCGTTAATCCTTGTTACTTGGCGGATCAGAGAGGCACGGCATCAAATCCTTTAACGAATGAACATGCTCAAAATCAAGGGTGCCTAGTCCTAAATCATTCAAACATGCTCATAGATTAAGCTAAGAAATAGAACTCAATTCAATAAAATATCCAACCAATTCAGAATTTCAATCCTACAACCTCACGAAGAGTTCAAACTACATTTATCCTTTACAATCCCGAGCCAAAAACGGTAAAACTACTCACTCATGACTTGCGTGGTGTGGGATGGCTTGAAATCGAGCTTCCTAGCCCCTCCCATGGTGAAAACAGCTGCTGGAATGTCAAATCAGGCGCGGAGCTCGAGGTAGAAGATGATAATGGCGGCTAAAATCGGACAAAAACATTAAGTAGTCCGTCGTAGCGTCGAGACGCTAGGGCAGCGTCTCGACGCTGCGCCCTAAATAATCCGCGCGCGCAGTCGGGGTGGCGTCGAGACGCTCGCACAGCGTCGAGACGCTTGTGCGGCGTCGAGCGAGCGTCGAGACGCTGTCGCTCGACGCTTGCTCTCAGGTTTTTCTTCAAATCAGCGCTTCAGACTTCGGAGCGTCGAGACGCTCTGGCAGCGTCGAGACACTGGGCAGCGTCGAGCTAGCGTCGCGACGCTGTCGCTCGACGCTAGCTCTCGGGTTTTGCATGGATTTTTGCCTTCAATTTCCCCAAAGTGCTCAACCTTCATGCCTTTGCATGGATCTTCCCCGGAAGTGTTCTTAGGCCTCTAAAATGCGATATTAGGCTCAGAAAAGCGCCGAAACGCTCTCGAGAGCGAATCTCCGAGAACACCTGCTATAATCACATAAAAGCAAAATTAAGCCAATAATAAACGTGAATTAGGGACATAATTATAGCTCCAAAATGGAGCTATCAAACACCCCCAACTTAATTCTTGCTAGTCCTCGAGCAAGGTGGAATTCTGATTAATCAAATAAAACGAGAATACATGCTAGGGACTCGATTCTCAGTACTGGAAAAGACAGGGCATTTGCGTTTGAAAGAAATAACTGCATGCATCCATGAGTTAAGAACAATTCGAAAAATTTAAAGATGCTTCCCTAATTAAGCTTCGGTCCTAGCTCTTCGATCTTAGATTTCAACAGGCTTAGAACAGCTCTATCTATCCTAAAACTTCGCCTTCCCCCTACTTATGGCTAAACATAACAGTCTAAGGGCAATTCATCGTCTAAGCAAGTAATACATCGCAAGGCATTTTTTTTTTTTCTCTCTTTTTCTTTGATCTCTATGAGCGCCTAACATGTCAATTTTACTTTCGTTTCAGCTTGCCTGCAATTTCATTGCACAGTGCATCTGACCACGGGCAAAATTCACATTTTTAAGGACTAGCGTTCACTTCTTTGTGCTTCCTTTTCATGCAGTGGCGACCGTGGGTTACACGACCGCCCCTGGCTACTAGGGCAACTCAAGAAGGAGGAACACCTCAGGAGATTACTCTTTCTCTTTTTATGAAATATGCGTTCATTTTCTTTTAGCCTAAAGATCATGTTAACATTTTTAAGCGCATGGATTACAAACAAGAGCGAATCTTAGCCCATCCTAAGGTTGCCTTTCGAGGTGACAACGAATTTCAAAACAAACAGAGCTACCCTAAACCCACAGATCCAAGATAGAGTGCTAACATGCGAAGCTTAAACAGGGAAATATTTTTGAAAATTTTTCAAAATGGCCTTAACATATGCAATTATGCTGAATTTCACGACAAACACACATACGAAGACTTTAGCAGTACATCACAGAATTTCATAATCGGACTAGCATGCTTTCACCATAACTCAACAAGCTAATCAGGATTCCACAACTAAGCTCGACAATCACTATAAGGCACAACCCACCAACACCCCCAACTTAAAAATGGACAATGTCCTCATTGGACCAAATACGCATAGTCAAAATGAAGGAAAAGAAAACCTTCCCTGAATTGTGACTTAGAGGGTTGGAGAGTGCGCTTTAACCGTAGCAAATACACCGCGAGGATGAGCCATTAATTCACCTGAAAACACACAACATCAGAGTAAGAATCTAAACTAATCCTAAAGACGGTAAGTAAACAAAAAGCATATACAGTTCAAGCTCGGGTGCCTCCGAGTAGCGCAAATTTTTAGAGTCGATTGCTCGACTTTACCAAAACTCATTTCATCCTTTCTCATAATCGGGCTCTTTCAAGTAAGCATGATCATCGAAGTCCTCTGACATTCCCTCATGAAAGATCTTCAGTCTCTGGCCATTCACCGTGTATTCCTTCTCTGTATCCAGACTCTGAATCTTGAGTGCACCATAGTGATGAACATCAGTTATAATGAAAGGACCAAGCCACCTGGAACGAAGTTTACCTGGCATGAACTTCAGGCGGGAGTTGAACAATAGGACCTTCTGACCAACTTCGAAGTGTTTTCTGACGACTCGCCTGTCGTGGAACATCTTGGTCTTTTCCTTGTAGGTCTTCGAGTTCTCATATGCATCCAGGCGAAGCTCCTCCAGTTCTTGCACTTTGAGGAGTCTTTCTTCGCCCGCCAAGTCAAAGTCCATGTTACACTTCTTCACGGCCCAGTAAGCTTTGTGTTCGATCTCCACGGGGAGATGACAGGCTTTACCATAAACCATCCGGTAGGGAGACATCCCTATGGGGGTTTTGTAAGCCGTACGGTAAGCCCACAAAGCGTCGTCCAGCCTGAGGCTCCAATCCTTCCTTCCTGGACTTACTGTTTTCTCGAGGATGCTCTTCACCTCTCGATTGGAAACTTCTGCTTGGCCATTGGTTTGAGGATGGTACGGGGTAGAGATTTTGTGATTTACCCCATACTTCCTCATCAAGGCCTGGATTGTCTTGTTGCAGAAGATGCTCCCTTGGTCGCTTATGATGGCTCGTGGAACTCCATACCTGCTAAAAATATTGGATTTGACAAAACTTGAAACAACATTAGCGGTATCAACTTTGGTGGCCTTAGCCTCCACCCATTTAGACACGTAGTCCACAGCCAATAAGATATAGACAAAACCAAATGAAGGGGGAAAGGGTCCCATAAAGTCCATACCCCAGACCTCAAAAATTTCACAAGTTAAAATGGGGTTTTGGAGCATTTCATTCCTACTAGTGATGGACCCTTTTCTCTGACACTGATCACAAGATTTACAAAATTCGTAACAATCCTTAAACAGTGATGGCCAGAAAAACCCACAATCTAAAATTTTCCTTGCAGTCCTATTTTGCCCAAAGTGTCCCCCACATGCAAATTCATGGCAAAAAGTAAGTATGGACCTATGTTCAGACTTAGGGACACACTTCCTAATTACTTGGTCAGCGCAAAATTTCCATAAAACAAGCTCTTCCCAAACATACGTCTTGGCTTCGCTTTTCACCTTAGCTCTTTGGTTATATGATAAGTCGAATGGGAACGTATGTTACGTCTCCAAAAGTGACCTTTTTAGGACTTAATTGGATTAGAAAGATGTTCACTCTTAGGTGTTTTTGATAGCATTTAGCCTAAACCTATGCTTAAATATGAGAATTAGAAGAAGGTAGCTAAATTAGGACTTATGTACAATAGGAAAGAAAAGAGTTGAAAACCGAAGGAAAAGAATGAAAAACAAGCATTGCGATTGCATTGCGGAAACATTGCGGTCACCGCAATGTTTCAAGTGAAAACCGTAAGTTGACTGATCTTTTTCTGTTAATTTCCGTTATTTCAGGGATTCGTTCTTTCTCCTCCATCCATTCTGAAGTACGACGTTGAAGATTGATGGTTCTCCTTGGCCCAAATGCACCTGCAGATTACTATAAATAGGGGTTAAAGTCGAGGGTTCAAGCATCATCCGAAAGCGTAGAAGTCTTCTCGCAGTCCATCTTTTCTCCTGTTTTCCTCTCCCGTCTGCTGGTTTGCGAAGCTCAGCTGTTGGAATCGATAATCTGATAGGAAGGAGAGGAGATTCTTCTTCTCTCCCGATTGGATTCATCCAAGAAAGGCTGACCTTTCTCATCCTTCATTCGAGGCGGCTGCAACGAGACTTTCGAGCTTGTTTTATTGCTTTTTGTTCTCCATTTCCATTTTTCAACTCTGTCTTGTTGTTGTTTCTGTTCTTGTGGCTAATTTAGTTCATTTCGTTGTGTTCTGTCTTCCTGTTCTTTACTTTAAGTATCTCTTATGTTCATTCAAACAATCAATTAATCAGACATAAAGTTCAGTATTTCACAGTCTCTCGCCTTTGCATTCTACTGTTTCCCTTTGCTGTTTTAAGCACATTTTCCTTCTAAGCATGTTTATTTTATCCTTTAGTTCTATTCTCCTTATATCCATGAGTAACTAAGTCACTTAGGGGCATGCTAATGGCAACGCTATAGGCTAAAAAACGTGAATCAAGCATATAGGATAGCTTTCGAAGCATTGATTGTATGTAAGCTTCATCCCACGGGCAATTTCGATTGGCCATCCATTTTGTCCAAAGAACTCCTAACCTCTGGAAGGAGTAAGAGTTCAGAGTCATACCATCATGCTAGCCTTTCAAGGTAACCAGGAAACGACCTAGGAATAGGCGTTTCCCTAGTACAAACCATATCTTTCTGCTTTAACAAGATGCTTAAGACCTTACTTTGAGTTGAGTAAACTGAAGAATCTAATGCATGGAATCGGACGATACATGAGATTGAGATAGTTTGATGCATAGTGAGTAGATCCAGTGTTTGAGAATCGTATAAAAATGCCTATAGGATAGTCATTAGTAGCCCTTAATTCACCCATTTACACACTTTCGCTGCTATTTAATTGCGGTAGAATTGTTGTCTCCGCAATTCTGCTTAAGTTAAAATTATGTTTAGCCGTCTTTGCCTTCATTTATTAATTTCGTTTCTTTTCATTTGAGCTTAAATTTCACTTGTTCTCGTTGATGTTACTACCCTTTACACATTCAGCACAAATTAGATAATTAAAAACCAATTTTACCCCATCAAATCCACCCCTTCTTTCTTAACAAAACACTTCGCGAATAGCTAAAAATAAATCTCTGTGGGAAAACGAATGAAATATACTTACTACTTGTTATAAGATCATGTATGCTTGCATGTTCTGAGTGCTCTATCTCTTTTATCGCCTAATTATTTCAACACATTGAGCACGCAACAAGTTTTTGGCGCCGCTGCCGGGGATTTATTTTAAGGGAAAACGAAGTTTGTTAAGTTTGAAACACCTAGTTTATTGTTTATTGAAGCTGATCTGTTTCATTTCTTTTGCAGGTACTGTTGGGGTAGTTTATGAGTGAGCCTTCAAGTAGATATCTAGAGTTCAATCCTGAGCCTGAGAGACTACTTAGAGCTAGAAACAAAGCAAAGAAACAACTCTTTAAACAACCTCCTATACCTCAAATCATACCTGAAATCGAAGAAATGGACGAGATAGTTCCAAATCAGGTACCTGTCAGTCGCAACCCCATCGAAATAGCGAATGACAAGAATAGTGCCATTCTTTCATATTTAGTACCTATGCCTGGGGAGCTGAACCCCAGCATAATCCGTCCTGAGATCACTGCCAACTCATTCGAGTTAAAGCCAGTGATGTTCCAAATGTTGTCCACTGTGGGACAATTCTTTGGAATAGAAAATGAGGACCCCCACAACCATCTTAGGAACTTCTTAGGAGTTAGTGATACCTTCATCATCCCTGGAGTGTCCCAAGAAGCTTTGAGGCTATACTTGTTTCCTTACTCTTTGAGGGACAAAGCCAAAACATGGTTGAACTCATTACCCTCTGGATCTGTCCTTAATTGGACAGATTTAGCTGAGAAATTCCTAGTCAAATACTTCCCACCTGATAGGAATTCTACCTTTCGTGATGATATAGTTAAGTTCAAACCAGCTGATAATGAATCTCTTCACGAAGCTTGGACAAGGTTCAAGGACCTTCTTCTTAAATGCCCACACCATGGCATTCCATGGTGTATCCAAATAGAGGTCTTTTTCAAAGGATGCAACCCCAACACTAGACAAGTCTTAAACTCATCTGCTGGAGGGTCCATGTTGTCCAAGAGTTACAACGAAGCCTATGAGATCTTGGAGAAGATCTCAGCATCTCACTGTAGGTGGTCGGATGATCCAGTTGAGCCAACTAGGGCTCAAGACAAGGATGCTCTAAGTGCAATGAGCAGCCAAATAAATGCCCTGACCAACCTAGTTAAGCAAATGGCTCAAGCCAATCTCCAAACAAGTGTCAACACCGCTACCGCCATGTCAATGGGCACCCAATCAAGTCAAGGTGAGACACTTGTATGTGGATTCTGTGGGGAAGGGCACCTGTATGAATACTGCCCTGGGAATCCAGCCTCAGTCTGCTACATTGGAAGCCAGCAGCAGCCTAGGAACAACCCCTATTCCAATACTTACAACCCTGGTTGGAGGAACCACCCAAACCTGTCATGGGGTGGCCAACAAAATGCTAACCAAAATCCTAACCAGCCTAGACCGAGTGGAACACCTGGTTTCACTCCCCAACATAACCAATCAATGTATCAAAAACCATACAACCAACCTGTAGGATCTTCTGTAGAAAACTTACTCAAGGAATACATAGCTAAGAATGATGCTACTCTTCAAAGCCAGCAAGCTACTCTTAGGAGCCTAGAGAACCAAATAGGCCAATTAGCCAATGAACTTAAGAGTAGGCCCCAAGGTAGACTCCCTGCTGACACTGAAGTACCAAGGAGAGATGGTAAAGAGCAAGTTCAAGCAATTGAACTTAGAAGTGGTAGACCATTGGTGAGCAACACAAAGGAAACACCAAAGAGAGTAGAGAACATTGAGTCTAGTGCTCCACTGGAGTCTCTGCCAAACCAAGGTCCACCACCAACTAGCACATCAGGAGCCAGGCTAGAGCCAATTATTGAAGAGATAGAAGAAATTTCAAGGCCTCGACCTATCCTAAGGCGCCCTGACGTGCCTGCATATGTGCCACCACCTCCATATCCTCGAAGGCTTAAGAAGAAGCAGGAACAGGAAGTGCATTTTAATAAATTCTTAGAAATTCTTAAGCAAGTGCATGTCAACATTCCTGTTGTAGAAGTTTTACAGTCTATGCCTTCCTATGTGAAGTTTTTGAAAGATATTATTACTAACAAAAAAATAATTGGTGAGTTTGAAACAGTAAGGAGTGCAGTGCCATACTCCAAAACAAGTTGCCCAAGAAGGAGAAGGATCCTGGTTCCTTCACCTTACCTGTAGAACTTGGAGGCAAGCACGTGGGCAGAGCGCTTTGTGACCTGGGCGCCAGCATAAACCTCATGCCCCTATCACTATTCCGCCAGTTGGGAATAGGAGAAGCACGTCCAACCACTGTCACTTTACAATTAGCAGACAGATCCATTGCATACCCAGAAGGTAAGATTGAGGATATTTTAGTAAAGGTTGACAAGTTTATTTTCCTTGCAGATTTCATTATCCTGGATTATGAATCAGACAAGGAGGTCCCCATCCTGTTAGGCAGACCATTTCTAGCCACAGGTAGGGCACTGATAGACGTCCAAAAAGGTGAGCTCACTATGAGGGTTCATGATGAAGAGGTGAAATTTAGTGTGTATAAAGCTTTAAGGTACCCCTCTGACCTTGAATCCTGTGCTAGCATGGACGTTGTAGACTCTTTAATGGAAGAACAATTGGAGCATGTATTATTAACCAAGCATGCCAATGAATATGTAGGATTAGAATTAACTGACTTAAACATAGCTGAGATAATGGACATATCTGTAAATAACCCTCAGCATGTTGGTATGAATATTGACTTAACTGATAGAGCCTTAAATCCTTTAAAGCCATCCATTGAGCATCCGCCTGTATTAGAATTAAAGCCACTCCCCACTCACCTCAATTATGCATATTTAGGGAGTAATGAAACTCTGCCTGTTATCATTTCTTCTAAATTAAGTGAAAAGCATGAGGTTGAACTGATATTACTGCTTAAGCAACATAGGAAGGCTATTGCTGATATTAGAGGCATTAGCCCTTCTTATTGCATGCATAAGATTATACTAGAGGAAGAGCACACACCTAGAGTAGATCATCAACGTAGGCTAAATCCCTCTATGAAAGAGGTAGTTAAGAAAGAGATAATTAAATGGTTAGATGCTGGTGTGATCTTTCCAATAGCTAGTAGTCAGTGGGTGAGCCCTATACAGTGTGAACCTAAGAAGGGTGGGATGACTGTGGTAGTCAATGAGAACAATGAACTGATTCCAACTAGGACTGTCACAGGATGGAGAGTTTGCATGGATTATAGGAAACTAAATAAAGAAACTAAAAAAGACCACTTCCCTCTACCATTCATTGACCAAATGTTAGACAGAATAGCTGGTAGAGCCTATTACTGTTTCCTAGACGGTTATTCAGGGTATAACCAAATCACTATAGACCCCAAAGACCAAGAAAAGACTACCTTTACTTGCCCTTTTGGAACATTTGCCTTTCGCAGAATGCCTTTTGGCTTATGCAATGCACCGGCAACATTCCAAAGGTGCATGTTGGCAATCTTTTCTGATTTGGATGAGTCTGTTAAGTCTCTGAAAGTGACTTATTTAGGACCCATTTAGCTTAAGAAGATGTACACTTTTAGGTGTTTTTGATAGCATTTCGCTTAAACCTATGCTTAAATATGAGAATGAGAAGAAGGTAGCTAAATTAGAACTTATGCACAATAGGAAAGAAAAGGGTTGAAAATCGAAGGAAAAGAATGAAAAAACTGCATTGCGACAGCATTGCGAAAACATTGCTGAGGCCGCAATTATTCAAGTGAAAACCGTAAGTTGACTGATCTTTTTCTGTTAATTTCCGTAATTTCAGGGATTCATTCTTTCTCCTCCATCCATTCTGATATACGACGTTGAAGATTGATGGTTCTCCTTGGCCCAAACGCACCTGCAAACTACTATAAAAGGGGGCCAAAGTCGGAGGTTTGATCATCATCCGAAGCGCAGAAGTCCTCTCGCAGTCCATCATTTCTCTCTGTTTTCCTTTGCCGTCTGTTGGAGTGAGAGTCTCAGCTGTTGGAATCGATAATCTGAAAGGAAGGAGAGAAGATTTTTCTTCTCTCTCGATTGGATTCATCCAAGCAAGGCTGACCTTTCATCCCCTTCATTCGAGGCGACTGCAACGAAGCTTTTCAGCACCCTTTTACTGTTTTCTGTCGTTCTTCTTCTTATTTCCAGTTTTGATCATTGTTGTTCTTAGCTTAGTGTTTTAGTTACTGCAGTTCGTTGTTGTCTGTCTCTTAATTTCTGCTTCTAAGTTTCCCTTTGTCGTTCAAACATTCATAGTAATCAAAGTACATTTCTGCATTTCACAGTTTCCACTTTCTGCTGCTACGGTTTTGTCTTGCTGTTCTAAGCACATTTCCCTTCTAAGCATGTCTGTTTTATCTTACATTTCCATTCTCTATATATCCATGAGTAGCTAAGTCACGTAGGGGCATGCTAATGACAGAACTATAGGCTAAAAAACGTGAACCAAGCATGTAGGATAGCTTTCGAAGCATTGGTTGTATGTGAGCTTCATCCCACGGGCAATTTCGATTGGCCATCCATTTTGTCCAAAGAACTCCTAACCTCTGGAAGGAGTAAGAGTTCAGAGTCATATAATCATGCTAGCCTTTCATGGTAACCAGGAAACGGCCTAGGAATAGGCGTTTCCCTAGTACAAACTAAACACTTCTGTTTTAACAAGATGATTAAGTCCTTACTTTGAGTCGAGTAAACTTAAGAGTCTAATGCATGGAATCGGACGATACATGAGATAGAGTGAGTTTGATGCATAGAGAGTAGATCCAGTGCTTGAGAATCGTATAAAAAGGCCTATAGGATAGTCATTAGTAGCCCTTAATTCACCTATTTACACATTTTCGCCGTCAGCTAATTGCGATAACATTGCGGTCTCCGCAATTCTGCTAAATTTTCATTCTGTTTAGCTGTTTTCCTCTTCATTTATTAATTCCATCTCTTGTCTTTTGAGTCTAATTTCAACTTGCATTTGTTTATGTTATATTCCTTTATACATTCAGCAAAAGTTAGATAATTAAAAACCAATTTTACTCCATCAAATCCACCCCTTCTTTCTTAACAAAACACTTCGCGAATAGCTAAAAACAAGTCTCTGTGGGAAAACGAATGAAATATACTTACTACTTGCTATAAGATCATGTATGCTTGCATGTTCTGAGTGCTCTCTTTCTCTCTTATTTATCATTTTTATTAACACATTGAGCACGCAACAAGTTTTTGGCGCCGCTGCCGGGGACTTATTTTAAGTAAAAACGAAGTTTGTTAAGTTTGAAAACACCAAGTTTATTATTGAGTGAAACTAATCTGTTTCATTTCTTTTGCAGGTACTATTAGGGTAGTTTATGAGTGAGCGTTCACGTAGTAATTTAGAGTTCGATCCTGAACCTGAAAGATCACTTCGAGCTAGAAACAAAGCGAAGAAACGACTCTTTAAACAACCTCCTATACCTCAAATCATACCTGAAATCGAAGAAATGGACGATATAGTTCCCAATCCGGCACCTGTCATTCGCAACCCCATCGAAATAGCGAATGACAAGAATAGTGCCATTCTTTCATATCTAGTACCTATGCCTGGGGAGCTGAACCCCAGCATAATCCGTCCTGAAATCACTGCCCACTCATTCGAGTTAAAGCCAGTGATGTTCCAAATGTTGTCCACTGTGGGACAATTCTTTGGAATAGAAAATGAGGACCCCCACAACCATCTTAGGAACTTCTTAGGAGTTAGTGATACCTTTATCATCCCTGGAGTGTCCCAAGAAGCTTTGAGGCTATACTTGTTCCCTTACTCTTTGAGGGACAAAGCCAAAACATGGTTGAACTCATTACCCTCTGGATCTGTCCGCAATTGGACAGATTTAGCAGAAAAATTCCTAGTCAAATACTTCCCACCTGATAGGAATTCTACCTTTCGTGATGACATAGTCAAGTTTAAACAAGCTGATAATGAGTCTCTTCACGAAGCTTGGACAAGATTCAAAGACCTTCTCATTAAATGTCCACACCATGGCATTCCATGGTGTATCCAAATAGAAGTCTTCTTTAAAGGTTGCAACCCCAGCACCAGACAAGTTCTAAATTCATCTGCTGGTGGTTCCATGTTGTCCAAGAGTTACAACGAAGCTTATGAGATCTTGGAGAAGATCTCAACATCTCATTGTAGGTGGTCAGACGATCCAGTAGAGCCAACTAGGGCTCAAGACAAGGATGCTCTAAGCGCCATGAGCACCCAAATAAATGCCCTGACCAACCTAGTTAAGCAAATGGCTCAGGCCAATCTCCAAACAAGTGCCAATACCGCCACAGCCATGTCAATGGGCACCCAACCAAGTCAAGGCGAGGCACCTATCTGTGGATTCTGTGGGGAAGGGCATCCTTATGAATACTGCCCTGGGAATCCATCCTCAGTCTGCTATGTTGGAAGCCAGCAGCAGCCTAGGAATAACCCCTACTCACAAACTTACAACCCTGGTTGGAGAAACCACCCAAACCTATCATGGGGTGGCCAACAAAACACTAACCAAAATCCTAACCAACCAAGGCCGAGTGGAACACCTGGTTTCACTCCCCAACATAACCAGTCAATGTACCAAAAACCATACAATCAATCTGTAGGATCTTCTGTAGAAAACCTACTCAAGGAATACATAGCTAAGAATGATGCTACTCTTCAGAGCCAGCAAGCTACTCTTAGGAGCTTAGAAAACCAAATAGGGCAACTAGCCAATGAAATCAAAAGTAGGCCCCAAGGTAGACTCCCTGCTGACACCGAGGTACCAAGGAGAGATGGCAAAGAACAAGTTCAAGCAATTGAACTTAGAAGTGGTAGACCCTTGGTGAGCAACACAAAGGACACACCAAAGAGAGTAGAGAACACTGAGTCTAGTGCTCCACTGGAGTCTCTGCCAAGCCAAGGTCCACCACCAACTAGCACATCAGGAGCCAGGCTGGAGCCAATTATTGAGGAGATAGAAGAAATTCCAAGGCCTCCACCTATCCTAAGGCGTCCTGACGTGCCTGCATATGTGCCACCACCTCCATACCCTCGAAGGCTTAAGAAGAAGCAGGAACAGGAAGTTCATTTTAATAAATTCTTAGAAATTCTTAAGCAAGTGCATGTCAACATTCCCTTTGTAGAAGTTTTACAGTCTATGCCTTCATATGTAAAATTTTTGAAGGACATTATTACTAACAAAAAAATAATTGGTGAGTTTGAAACAGTAAACCTCACCGAGGAGTGCAGTGCCATCCTCCAAAACAAGCTGCCCAAGAAGGAGAAGGATCCTGGTTCCTTCACCTTACCTGTAGAACTTGGAGGCAAGCACGTGGGCAGAGCGCTTTGTGACCTGGGCGCCAGCATAAATCTCATGCCCCTGTCCCTATTCCGCCAGTTGGGAATGGGAGAAGCACGTCCAACCACAGTCACCTTACAACTAGCAGACAGATCCATTGCATATCCAGAAGGTAAAATTGAGGATATTTTAGTAAAGGTTGACAAATTTATTTTCCTTGCAGATTTCATTGTCCTGGACTATGAGGCAGACAAGGAGGTCCCCATCCTGCTAGGTAGACCATTTCTAGCCACAGGTAGGGCACTAATAGATGTTCAAAAAGGTGAGCTTACTATGAGGGTTCATGATGAAGAGGTAAAGTTTAGTGTATATAAAGCTTTAAGGTATCCCTCTGACCTTGAATCCTGTGCTAGCATGGATATTGTTGACTCACTGATGGAAGAACAATTAGAGCATGTATTATTAACCAAGCATGCTAAGGAATATGTAGGATTAGATGTAGATGATTTAAATGTATCTGACATAATGGATATGCCTGTAGATAAACCTCCGCATGTATGTATGAATTTAGATTTAACTGATAGAACTGTAAATCCTTTGAAGCCCTCCATTGAGCATCCACCTGTTTTAGAACTAAAACCACTACCCACTCACCTCAAATATGCATATTTAGGAAATAATGATACACTGCCAGTAATTATTTCTTCTAAACTAAGTGAACAGCATGAGGGTGAATTAATTTTACTGCTTAAGCAACATAGGAAGGCTATAGCATGGACTATTGCTGATATTCGAGGCATTAGCCCTTCTTATTGCATGCACAAAATTATACTAGAGGAAGAGCACACACCTAGGGTAGATCACCAGCGTAGGCTAAACCCCTCTATGAAAGAGGTAGTAAAGAAGGAAATAATAAAATGGTTAGATGCAGGAGTGATCTTCCCAATAGCTAGTAGCCAGTGGGTGAGCCCCATCCAATGTGTACCTAAAAAGGGGGGAATAACTGTGGTAGTCAATGAGAACAACGAACTGATTCCAACAAGGACTGTCACAGGGTGGAGAGTGTGTATGGATTACAGAAAATTAAATAAAGAGACTAAAAAAGATCATTTCCCTATACCGTTCATTGACCAGATGCTAGACAGAATAGCTGGTAGAGCCTACTATTGTTTTTTAGATGGGTACTCTGGCTATAACCAAATAACTATAGACCCTAAGGATCAAGAGAAGACCACCTTCACTTGCCCTTTTGGAACGTTTGCCTTCCGCAGAATGCCTTTTGGCTTATGCAATGCACCGGCAACTTTCCAAAGGTGCATGATGGCAATCTTCTCTGAGTTGGATGAGTCCATGATAGAAATATTCATGGATGACTTCTCAGTCTTTGGGGACTCATTTACAAACTGTCTAGAGAACCTAGGACAAGTCCTGGCTAGGTGTGAAGAGACCAACCTAGTCCTAAATTGGGAAAAATGCCATTTTATGGTAGATGAGGGGATTGTCTTAGGACATAGAGTGTCAAGGGCAGGTGTAGAAGTCGATAGGGCAAAGATTGAGATCATAGAGAAGTTGGTAGAGCCACAAAATGTCAAAGCCATTAGAAGCTTCTTAGGGCATGCTGGTTTTTACAGAAGGTTCATCAAGGACTTTTCTAAGATAGCCAAGCCTCTGTGCGAGCTTCTAGAGCTAAATAGGCCATCTATCTTCTCTAAGGAATGTTTAGCAGCTTGGACCACCCTTAAAGAGGCACTAGTCACAGCACCTATCATAGTCGGACCAAAATTGGGATATCCCATTTGAGATGCTATGTGATGCTAGTGACTATGCTGTAGGAGTCATGTTAGGACAGAAAATTAACAAGCTAACACATCCTGTATATTATGCTAGCAAGACCTTGAATGAGGCTCAATGTAATTATACAACTACTGAGAAAGAGATGCTTGCTGTGGTGTTTGCTTGTGAAAAATTCAGAAACTATATCGTAGGCACTAGGACAATTGTATACACTGACCATTCTGCCTTGAAATATCTTATGAGGAAGGCTGATGCCAAGCCTAGATTGATTAGATGGGTGTTATTGCTGCAGGAATTTGATTTGGACATTCGAGACAAGAAAGGTTGTGAAAATGTGGTTGCAGATCACCTGTCTCGATTGCAGCACAATTGCGAAAAAATTGCGGACCCCGCAATTTCTGATGCTTTTATTGATGAACATGTCTTTGCTTTGACTCATCGTGATAACGATGAGGAACCTTGGTTTGCTGACATTGCTAACTTCCGTGCATCACAGGTATTACCAGTGTTCAAGGGAGGACAAGAGAAGAAGAGGTTCCTTCATGAAGCAAGGAAATTCATCTGGGATGACCCCACACTTTACAGAACCTGTGCTGATGGCTTGCTAAGGAAATGTGTTTCAGCTGCTGAAGCGAAGTCTGTGCTACAGCACTGTCACTCATCTCCTTATGGTGGACACTTTGGCGGTCAAAGAACAGCTGCGAAGGTATTTCAGAGTGGCTACTATTGGCCAACAATCTTCAAGGATGCCCACAACTATGCCCACAGCTGTGATGAGTGCCAAAGGACAGGTAACCTCAGTCGCAAGGATGAGATGCCCCTCACATACATCTTAGAGTTGGAGCTCTTTGATGTGTGGGGCATTGACTTCATGGGACCATTCCCTCCGTCATCAGGTAACCTCTACATATTAGTGGCAGTGGACTACGTGTCCAAGTGGGTAGAAGCCAAGGCATGTCCTAATAATGATGCTAAAACAGTCACTAATTTCTTGCATAGACACATTTTCACTAGATTTCGGACTCCTCGTGCTATTATTAGTGATGAGGGGTCACATTTCATTAATAAGGCTATGGAGAAAGTATTGGCTAAATATAACATTAGACATAGAGTAGCCACCCCCTATCACCCACACTCAAATGGACAGGCTGAAATTTCTAATAGGGAAATAAAGAACATCCTAGAGAAAGTAGTTAAGCCTAATAGGAAAGACTGGTCCTTCAAGCTTGAGGATGCACTTTGGGCTTATAGGACAGCATATAAGACACCTCTGGGAATGTCTCCTTATAGGCTGGTATATGGCAAGACTTGTCATTTACCACTTGAGTTAGAAAATAAAGCATTTTGGGCCATGAAGGAATTGAATTTTTGTGTAAAAGATGCAGGAACACTAAGGTCTTTACAATTGCATGAGCTTGATGAGCTTAGACACATGGCCTACGAAAATGCTAAGATGTATAAGGAGAAGACCAAGATTTGGCACGATAGTAGACTTAGAGTTAAGGACTTTAAAAAGGGTCAACTTGTATTGTTGTTTAACTCACGGTTGAAACTATTTCCAGGGAAACTTAAGTCTAGATGGTCAGGTCCATTTGTGATTACTAATGTGTTTGTTCATGGTGCCATAGAAATAAAGAACTTGCAGCAAGGCCAACCATTTATGGTGAATGGTGCGAGGTTGAAGCACTACTATGAGGAAGGAGATGTGAAGACTCTCTCGGCCTTCCTCTTGCGTGAAGCATGAAGTTAAAAACGAGAGAGAACGAGTGGTTACTGTGCTCGTTTAGTCAAGGCCAATGCCTTAGTTTATTTTTTCTGTTTTTCCGATTATCGTTTGTATGTTTTGTGGTGTGATTTTAATTGCGTATTTAATGTTTGTTTTATTTGTTTTTACAGGGATTCGAAAGAGGGGATCAAGGAGAGTAAATCCAGCTTTTAAAATCAAGAAACGGTTGAGCCAAATAAAAGATACGGACGAGCAAAGTTTGAGATTTTGATGAAAAAATATCCCTGGAATTGCGCTGGAATTGCTGGATTCGCAAAAAAAGAGCCGTTGGGATTTTTCCGTTGCCTTTATATCCGTTGGAAAGCGCTCGATTGATACGATTCTCTCATTTTCTGATTTCCAAGAACTCTGAGATTCTCTTCATCTTTGATTCTTCTCTCAAGATCTCCAAGACTCAACGATGGTGTTCACACGGGCTGAAAGATCCGCAGCCAAGAAGAAGGCTGATGACGCAGCTGAAGCGGCTGCGAGGGAAGCACTTCTCACCCTTGCAGATGATGGTGCCGTTCGCACCGGACCTCTTCCCAAGCTTCCAATCCGTAGGAGGAAGTGGAGGGTTGTCACTGAAATCCCTGCTGGACCCTCTGAACCAGCAGGTACGCCCAAGAAACGCCGGTGGAGTGTTGAGATGGCCGCCGAACCAAGCACAGCAAAGACTCCCTCTGTGGAGAGTCAAGAAACTGATCGTGCATCCCACGAGTCAGCCAAAGAGGGTTCGTCGCCATCCGCATCACCTGTGCGCAGCCCTTCACCATCTGAACCAGTGCCAAGCGCAGAGTCGTCACCGCCTGCACAGAGCTCCGAGTTGTCGCCAGCACCTCAGAGTTCTGATCCGACACCTGCAGCAGCGCAGAGTCCTGAACTACCATCTTCGCCACTGAATTCTGCGCAGACACCATCAGCAGAGCACAATCCCACGCCATCGCACAATTCTCCACGGCCTAATCCTGAGTTCACATATGGGGATTATCAAGAGTCCACGCAGGGCAGTGGAGATGCTGGGGAAGACGAAGTCTTCTCTCCTACGAGGGAAGATAGCCCTGACGAGCCTGCACAGCAGGACGATTCCATGGAGGAGACGTTGGGGGAATGCCTCCAGCAGATCAACATTAAGATCAAGGAGAAGAAGAAGGCCAAGATTGTCAAGGCCAAGAGATCCAAGAAGATGAAGAAGAAGAAGGCCAAGAGAGTGCCTTCAGCAGACAAAGAAAGCACGGAGCCATCACTCAAAAGGCTCAAGGTTGAGGCTGCCGAGTCAGCCAAGCCAGCAGATAAGGGGAAGGCCAAGCTCTACCCTGAAGACGAGCCTCAGTCAGTGAGGTATGTCTCATCTGATGCTGAATCCAGGGGTGCTGAGTTAAGGAAGAGGGAGTTGCTGCACGAGAAAGGCTTCCTCGACCGACCTGCTGACCTGCCGCAGT
This sequence comes from Herpetospermum pedunculosum, assembly GCA_028017165.1. Classification (NCBI taxonomy): domain Eukaryota; kingdom Viridiplantae; phylum Streptophyta; class Magnoliopsida; order Cucurbitales; family Cucurbitaceae; genus Herpetospermum; species Herpetospermum pedunculosum. Next base: position 18,052,527 of record CM051527.1, on the reverse strand, counting down.
TCTTGCGCGCAGGGGTGATCAACCACGGCTGGGAGGAGTTCTGCAGACCGCCTAATCCAGCATACACGAGCATGGTGTATGATTTCTACGCCAATGTGCTCAGCCCTGAGGATGGCCTGTCTGTGGTCAGAGGGGTAGAGGTGGATTTCTCAGCCAAAGCCATCAACGAAGCCTTTGGTCTCAAGGGCCAAACACATACAGATTATGCACGGATCGTTGATGAGCCTACTGAGGCAGTGCTGGAAGAGGCCATTCGCACCATTGGCCAGCCTGAAGCTTCCTGGACCGTGTCACGCAATGGGAGGCACACTCTCATGAGTGCCAACCTCACGGCTAAGGCAGCTGTTTGGTTTTCGTTCGTGCGAAGGAGATTGTCCCCTGTGACTCACGAGACTACAATCAACCAGAGCCGTTCGCTGCTGGTGTATGCGATAATGAGAGGTCTCACGATCAACGTGGGAGAAGTCATCACTGCTGCCATCGCTGAGTGTGCTAAGAAGGGTAAGGGACCACTGTTTTTCCCTAACACCATAACCAAGCTATGTTTGCTTGCAGGAGTCCCCACCGAACGCCTGGAGCAGCAGATGGCTTACACGGGCCACTTGGAGCTGCCTGCGAACCTGAGGCTGAGAAGAAAGGGGAATATGGAGTTTGAATTGGATAGGTTGGCTGCTGAACAGTCCCTATCCATGGCCTGCTTGATGGATATGCAGAGAAGAATGGCTCAATGGGCCACTTATGCGCAGGCGAGGGACAAGGAAGTTGCAGACCAGCTGGGGTGCATCTTCCCTGACTTCCCTACCAATCTCCTAACTCCATGGGTGCCCCCAAGACCAAGACAACCGGATGAGGATGACGAGAATTGAGTGCTGGTTTGAAGTGCACTGAAGGGAGTATTCCTGTTCCCTTAGAAACAAAAACAATTTTCTGCTTTCTGATAGACAATGTGAATTATGCTGTTTTTTGTTCAATTTTTGATCTGTTTTTTATGTTTAGTTTTATGTTTTTTCTTTTGCTTAGTATAGTCTGATGTTAGCTGACTAGGTAGGATAGTTTACTTTTATTTTTAGGATGCTTGAGTTACTGGAAAAAGCATGCTTAGGGGCCTTAATCAATGTTATATCTGCCCGGATCTAATTGCGAAATAATTGCGGTACCCGCAATTTTCATTACTAAAAGCATGTTTTGGACTATCTGTTTAGCTAGGCTGTGATCTATTTAAATTCTTTCTTTTGCTCCTATCATGACTACTGTATATAGCTTATCTAAATGCATGCTGGATGAGTGTCATAGGACACCCTTTGATAGTTTAAATTAACCTCTAAATAGCTCAGCATGCACAGCTTTAAGACCTTCATCTGTCTGTATTTTTAAATTTCTTCTGCTGTGATGTTTCCTTTTCAAATGTTTTGTCTATGCCTAGGGCTTTAGATTCTCTTTGGTTTACCTTAGACTAGATGCTTCTAGGACAAGTTTGGGGGTGTGCCACCTCCGACACTCATTGGGGACAATGAGTAGTTGAAGTTTGGGGGAGGCCACCCTATGCCTAGGAACATTCCTCTCTCCCTTAGAAACATAAGCATTCTTCTTCTTTACAAAAAAAAAAAAAAAAAAAAAAAAAAAATGAAAAAAGAATAAAGGGGGGGGAGTTTCTCTTAGGTTGCTGAGTAATCAGTGCCAAGTGTGTAACCCACAAGTGGCGTTGCATCAAAAGGCAACCAAAGGAGAGGCTCCACCTAAGTAAGAAAAAGGGAAAAGAATAGGGAAGAAGAATGTATACCTAGGAGTTATAACTTTGTGGCTTAGATGTCCTATTTAAAAAGAACTCTGATCCTCAATTAGCTAAGCACAAAGTTCTAACTTGTAGGGTTGTTTAGGGAGATGAGTGGTTATCCAATGTAGTGATGCTAGGGTTTAGGTTGTTCTCTAAACGTACTACTGTCACCGTTAATATTAAGACTGGCATGACTCTAAGGAATCCTAGACACATTAAAAATAAAGCTAGAAGCATGTACTGAGTCTGAGGTAAAGCTAGGCAGGATTTGAAACCTTAGGGATAGTGGCATGATATGACAGAAGTAAATAGATCAGCTATAGGAAGTTAATGAAAGCAGAAGGAGTGTTAGGCAGGCAAAGTCAGAAGAAGCTAGATAAGAGGGTAGTTTTAAACTAAGGAGTGTGTCACAGGACAGCAGTGCTATAGATAGGGGTATAAGGGAGTCAGTAGGTGGTTAAAGAAGAAGAAAACAGCAGCCTAGGTAAGTCCTTAGTGTGCTTGAGGACAAGCAAAACCTTAAGTTTGGGGGTGTGTTAAGTCTCTGAAAGTGACTTATTTAGGACCCATTTAGCTTAAGAAGATGTACACTTTTAGGTGTTTTTGATAGCATTTAGCTTAAACCTATGCTTAAATATGAGAATGAGAAGAAGGTAGCTAAATTAGGACTTATGCACAATAGGAAAGAAAAGGGTTGAAAACCGAAGGAAAAGAATGAAAAAACTGCATTGCGACAGCATTGCGAAAACATTGCTGAGGCCGCAATTATTCAAGTGAAAACCGTAAGTTGACTGATCTTTTTCTGTTAATTTCCGTAATTTCAGGGATTCATTCTTTCTCCTCCATCCATTCTGATATACGACGTTGAAGATTGATGGTTCTCCTTGGCCCAAACGCACCTGCAAACTACTATAAAAGGGGGCCAAAGTCGGAGGTTTGATCATCATCCGAAGCGCAGAAGTCCTCTCGCAGTCCATCATTTCTCTCTGTTTTCCTTTGCCGTCTGTTGGAGTGAGAGTCTCAGCTGTTGGAATCGATAATCTGAAAGGAAGGAGAGAAGATTTTTCTTCTCTCTCGATTGGATTCATCCAAGCAAGGCTGACCTTTCATCCCCTTCATTCGAGGCGACTGCAACGAAGCTTTTCAGCACCCTTTTACTGTTTTCTGTCGTTCTTCTTCTTATTTCCAGTTTTGATCATTGTTGTTCTTAGCTTAGTGTTTTAGTTACTGCAGTTCGTTGTTGTCTGTCTCTTAATTTCTGCTTCTAAGTTTCCCTTTGTCGTTCAAACATTCATAGTAATCAAAGTACATTTCTGCATTTCACAGTTTCCACTTTCTGCTGCTACGGTTTTGTCTTGCTGTTCTAAGCACATTTCCCTTCTAAGCATGTCTGTTTTATCTTACATTTCCATTCTCTATATATCCATGAGTAGCTAAGTCACGTAGGGGCATGCTAATGACAGAACTATAGGCTAAAAAACGTGAACCAAGCATGTAGGATAGCTTTCGAAGCATTGGTTGTATGTGAGCTTCATCCCACGGGCAATTTCGATTGGCCATCCATTTTGTCCAAAGAACTCCTAAACTCTGGAAGGAGTAAGAGTTCAGAGTCATATAATCATGCTAGCCTTTCATGGTAACCAGGAAACGGCCTAGGAATAGGCGTTTCCCTAGTACAAACTAAACACTTCTGTTTTAACAAGATGATTAAGTCCTTACTTTGGGTCGAGTAAACTTAAGAGTCTAATGCATGGAATCGGACGATACATGAGATAGAGTGAGTTTGATGCATAGAGAGTAGATCCAGTGCTTGAGAATCGTATAAAAAGGCCTATAGGATAGTCATTAGTAGCCCTTAATTCACCTATTTACACATTTTCGCCGTCAGCTAATTGCGATAACATTGCGGTCTCCGCAATTCTGCTAAATTTTCATTCTGTTTAGCTGTTTTCCTCTTCATTTATTAATTCCATCTCTTGTCTTTTGAGTCTAATTTCAACTTGCATTTGTTTATGTTATATTCCTTTATACATTCAGCAAAAGTTAGATAATTAAAAACCAATTTTACTCCATCAAATCCACCCCTTCTTTCTTAACAAAACACTTCGCGAATAGCTAAAAACAAGTCTCTGTGGGAAAACGAATGAAATATACTTACTACTTGCTATAAGATCATGTATGCTTGCATGTTCTGAGTGCTCTCTTTCTCTCTTATTGATCATTTTTATTAACACATTGAGCACGCAACAGAGTCCATGATAGAAATATTCATGGATGATTTCTCAGTCTTTGGGGACTGCTTTACCAACTGTCTAGATAATTTAGGACAAGTCTTGGCGAGATGTGAAGAGACTAACTTAGTCCTTAATTGGGAAAAGTGTCACTTCATGGTGGATGAAGGGATTGTTTTAGGTCATAGAGTGTCGAGGGCAGGTGTAGAAGTTGACCGAGCGAAAATAGAAATCATAGAGAAGTTGGTAGAGCCTCAGAATGTCAAGGCTATTAGAAGTTTCTTAGGGCATGCTGACTTCTACAGAAGGTTCATTAAGGACTTTTCTAAGATAGCTAAGCCTCTGTGTGAGCTTTTAGAACTAAATAGGCCATTCATCTTCTCTAAGGAATGTGTAGTAGCTTGGACAACTCTTAAGAAAGCACTAGTCACAGCACCTGTTATAGTAGGGCCAGATTGGGATCTCCCATTTCAGATGTTATGTGATGCTAGTGACTATGCTGTAGGGGTTATGTTAGGACAGAAGATTGACAAGCTAACACACCCTGTCTATTATGCTAGTAAGACCTTAAATGAGGCTCAATGTAATTATACAACTACTGAGAAAGAGATGCTTGCTGTAGTGTTTGCTTGTGAGAAATTCAGGAACTATATTGTAGGCACTAGGACAATTGTGTACACTGACCACTCTGCCTTAAAGTATCTTATGAGGAAGGCTGATGCTAAGCCTAGGTTGATTAGGTGGGTGTTATTGCTGTAGGAATATGATTTGGACATTCGAGACAAGAAAGGATGTGAAAATGTGGTTGCGGATCACCTTTCTCGATTACAGCACAATTGCGGAAAAATTGCGGAGCCCGCAATTTCTGATGCTTTTATTGATGAACATGTCTTTGTTTTGACTCATTGTGATAACGATGAGGAACCTTGGTTTGCTGACATTGCTAACTTCCTTGCATCACAGGTATTACCAGTTTTCAAGGGAGGACAAGAGAAGAAGAGGTTCCTTCATGAAGCAAGGAAATTCATCTGGGATGACCCCACACTTTACAGAACCTGTGCTGACGGCTTGCTAAGGAAGTGTGTTTCAGCTGCTGAAGCAAAGTCTGTGCTGCAGCACTGCCACACAGCTCCTTATGGTGGACACTTTGGTGGCCAAAGAACAGCTGCAAAGGTATTTCAGAGTGGCTACTATTGGCCAACAATCTTCAAGGATGCCCACAACTATGCCCACAGCTGCGATGAATGCCAAAGAACAGGTAACCTCAGTCGAAAGGATGAGATGCCCCTCACCTACATCTTAGAGTTGGAGCTCTTTGATGTGTGGGGCATTGACTTCATGGGGCCATTCCCTCCATCATCAGGTAACCTTTACATTTTGGTAGCAGTAGACTACGTATCCAAGTGGGTAGAGGCCAAAGCATGTCCCAATAATGATGCTAAAACAGTCACCAAATTCTTGCATAGGCATATTTTTACTAGGTTTGGGACACCTCGTGCCATCATTAGTGATGAGGGGTCACATTTCATTAACAAGGCTATGGAGAGAGTGTTGGCTAAGTATAACATTAGACATAGAGTAGCCACTCCCTATCACCCACACTCGAATGGACAGGCTGAAATTTCAAATAGGGAAATTAAGACCATCCTAGAAAAAGTGGTCAAACCTAATAGGAAAGACTGGTCCTTTAAACTTGAGGATGCACTTTGGGCTTATAGGACAGCATATAAGACACCCCTAGGTATGTCTTCTTATAGGCTGGTATATGGCAAGACTTGTCACTTACCACTTGAGTTAGAAATCAAAGCATTTTGGGCCATGAAGGAATTGAATTTTTGTGTAAATGATGCGGGGACATTGCGGTCTTTGCAATTACATGAGCTTGATGAGCTTAGACATATGGCCTATGAAAATGCTAAAATGTATAAGGAAAAGACCAAGATTTGGCACGATAGTAGACTTAGAGTTAAGGACTTTAAGAAGGGTCAACTTGTTTTGTTGTTTAACTCACGGTTGAAACTATTTCCAGGGAAACTTAAGTCTAGATGGTCAGGTCCATTTGTGATTACTAATGTGTTTGTTCATGGTGCCATAGAGATAAAGAACTTGCAGCAAGGCCAACCGTTTATGGTTAATGGTGCAAGGTTGAAGCACTACTATGAGGAAGGAGATGTGAAGACTCTCTCGGCCTTCCTCTTGACTGAAGCATGAAAACGAGAACGAGAGAGGACGAGTGATTGCTGTGCTCGTCAACATAAGGCTCATGCCTTAGTTTATTTTTTGCGATTTTCCGGTTATCGTTTGTGTGTTTTGTTGTATGATTTTAATTACGAATTTGATGTTGCTTTTATTTCTTTTTGTAGGGAATCGAAAGAGGGAATCAAGGAGAGTAATTCCAGCTTTAAAAATCAAGAAAAGATTGAGCCAAATAAAAGATACGGACGAGCAAAGATTGACATTTTGATGAAAAAATATCCCTAAAATTGCGCTGGATTTGTAGGATCCGCAAAAATATAGCCGTTGGGATTTAGCCGTTTCTTTTATATCTGTTAGAAGGCGCTTGATCGATACGATTCTCCCACTCTCTGAATTCCAAGAAAGCTGCGATTCTTTTCATCTTTGATTCTTCTCTCCAAATCTCCAAGACTCAACAATGGTGTTCACAAGGGCTGAAAGATCTGCAGCCAAGAAGAGGGCTGACGACGCTGAAACGGCTGCGAGAGACGCACTGCTGGCCTTGGCTGAGGCTGAGGCTGCGCGAACTGAACGCTTACCCAAGCTTCCGATTCGCAAGAAGAAGTGGAAGGTTGTCTCTGAGATACCTGCTGGACCCTCTGAACCAGCAGGCACACCCAAGAAGCGTAGGTGGAGTTTAACGGTGGCTGCTGAACCGAGCAAAGAAAAGACTCCCTCTGTGGAGAGTCAAGAAACTGATCGTGTGTCCCACGATTCAGCCAAGAGGAGTGTCTCGCCACCTGCACCACCAGCGCACAGCTCCTCTCCATCACCGCCAGCGCAGAGCCCTGAGCAACCGTCTTCACCACTGAGTTCTGCACAGACACCTTCAGCAGAGCAAACAACCACGTCGTCGCACACTTCTCCACGGCCTGACCCTGAATTCCCATATGGGGAGTACCAAGAATCAACGCAGGGCAGTGGGGAAGGTGAGGACGAGGAGGTTTTCTCGCCTGTGAGGGAAGCTAGCCCGGAGAGTCCTGCGCAGAAGGATGATTCCATGGAAGAGACGCTGGGGGCATGCCTGCAGCAGATCACCATTGAGGCAAAGCTCAAGAAGAAGAAGAAGGCCAAGATACTTAAGGCCAAGCGATCCAAGAAGCTGAAGAAGAAGAAGGCCAAGAAGGCGCCTTCGTCAGAAAAAGAGAGCACTGAGCCGTCGCTCAAAAGACTCAAGGTTGAGGCTGCAGAGTCAGCCAAGCCAGCAGACAAAGGGAAGGCCAAGCTCTACCCTGAAGATGAGCCTCAGTCAGTGAGGTATGTGTCCTCTGACGCTGAGTCCAGGGGCGTTGAGCTGAGGAAGAGGGAGTTGCTGCACGAGAAGGGCTTCCTCGACAGACCTGCTGACCTGCCGCAGTTCTTGCGCGCAGGAATCATAAATCATAGCTGGGAGGAGTTGTGCAGGCCGCCCAATCCAGCTTACACGAGTATGGTTTACGACTTCTACGCCAACCTGCGTAACTCTGAGGAAGGGCTTTCTGTGGTGAGGGGAGTAGAGGTGGATTACTCATCAAAAGCCATCAACGAAGCTTATGGCCTCAAGGGCCAAAGACACACTGATTATGCGAGGATCGTTGATGAGCCTACTGAGGCAGTGCTGGAGGAGGCCATTCGAACCATTGGCCAGCCTGAAGCAGCGTGGACTGTCTCACGCAATGGGAGGCACACCCTCATGAGTGCCAACCTGACAGCAAAGGCAGCTGTATGGTTTGCCTTTGTAAGGAGAAAGTTGTCCCCTGTGACCCATGAGACGACCATCAACCAGAGCAGATCGCTGCTGGTCTATGCCATTATGCGAGGTCTCACGGTTAACGTGGGTGAAATCATGTCAGCCGCCATTGCTGAGTGCGCCAAGAAAGGTAAGGGACCATTGTTTTTCCCTAACACCATAACCAAACTATGTTTGCTTGCAGGAGTCCCCACTGAGCGGATGGAGCAGCAGATGGCTTACACAGGCCACTTGGAGCTGCCTGCTAGCTTGAGGCTGAAGAGGAAGGGGAATATGGAGTTTGAACTGGATAGGCTGGCTGCTGATCAGTCACTATCCATGGCATGCCTGATGGATATGCAAAGGAGGATGGCCCAATGGGCCACTTACGCGCAGGCACGGGACAAGGAAGTTGCAGACCAACTTGGGTGCATCTTCCCTGACTTCCCTACAAATCTCCTGACTCCATGGGTGCCCCCACGACCACGACAACCAGATGAGGATGAAGACATTTGAGTGCTGGTTTGAATTGCACTGAAGGGAGTATTGCTGTTCCCTTAGAAAAAAAAGACAATTTTCTGCTTTCTGATAGACTATGTGAATTATGCTGTTTTTAGTACATTTTTGATCTGTTTTAGATGCTTAGTTTCATGTTTTTAATTTTTCTTAGTATAATCTGATGATAGGTGAGTAGGTAGGTTAGTTTTGTTTTATTTCTAGAAGAGCTTGAATGACTGGAAAGAGCATGCTTAGGGGCCTCAATCACTGTTTTATCTGCCCTAACTTGATTGCGAAATAATTGCGGTACCCGCAATTTTTATTACTGAAAGCATGTTTTGGACTGTCTGTTTAGCTAGGCTGTGATCTGTTTAAATTCCATCTTTTGCTGCTATCATGACTACCATATATAGCTTATCTAAAAGCATGCTGGATGAGTGTCATAGGACACCCTTTGCTAGTTTAAATCAACCTCTAAAAAGCTCAGCATGCACAGCTTTAAGCCCTTATCTGTCTGTTTTTTTTTTTATTACTGCTGCTGTGATATTTGTCGTTCGAATGTTTTGTCTATGCCTAGGGCTTTAGATTCTCTTTGTTTTACCTTAGACTAGATGCTTCTAGGATAGTTTGGGGGTGTGCCACCTCAGACACTCATTGGGGACAATGAGTAGTTGAAGTTTGGGGGAGGCCACCCTAGGCCTAGGAACATTCCTCTCTCCCTTAGAAACATAAGCATTCTTCTTCTCCTTTACAAAAAATGATGAACTGAAAAAAAAAAATGAAAAATAGAATAAAGAGGGGGGTCTCTCTTAGGTTGCTAAGTAATCAGTGCCAAGTGTGTGACCCACAAGTGGCATTGCATCAAAAGGCAACCAAAGGATAGGCCCCACCTAAGTAAGAAAAAGGGAAAAGAATAGGGAAGAAGAATGTATACCTAGGAGTTATAACTTTGTGGCTTAGATGTCCTATTTAAAAAGAACTCTGATCCTCAATTAGCTAAGCACAAAGTTGTAACTTGTAGGGTTGTTTAGGGAGATGAGTGTATATCCAATGTAGTGATGCCAGGGTTTAGGTTGTTCTCTAAAAGTACTACTGTCACCGTTAATACTAAGACGGGCATGACTCTAAGGAATCCTAGACAATTTAAAAATAAAGCTAGAAGCATGTACTGAGTCTGAGGTAAAGCTAGGCAGAATTTGAAACCTTAGGGATAGTGGCATGATATGACAAAAGCAAATAGATCAGTTGTAGGGAGTTAATGAAAACAGAAGGAGTATTAGGCAGGCGAAGTCAGAAGAAGCTAGATAAGAGGGTAGTTTTAAGCTTAGAAGTGTCACAGGACAGCAGTGCTATAGATAGGGATATAGGGGAGTTAGCAAGTGGTTAAAGAGGAAGAAACAGCAGCCTAGGAAAGTCCTTAGATTGCTTGAGGACAAGCAAAACCTTAAGTTTGGGGGTGTGTTACGTCTCCAAAAGTGACCTTTTTAGGACTTAATTGGATTAGAAAGATGTTCACTCTTAGGTGTTTTTGATAGCATTTAGCCTAAACCTATGCTTAAATATGAGAATTAGAAGAAGGTAGCTAAATTAGGACTTATGTACAATAGGAAAGAAAAGAGTTGAAAACCGAAGGAAAAGAATGAAAAACAAGCATTGCGAACGCATTGCGGAAACATTGCGGTCACCGCAATGTTTCAAGTGAAAACCGTAAGTTGACTGATCTTTTTCTGTTAATTTCCGTTATTTCAGGGATTCGTTCTTTCTCCTCCATCCATTCTGAAGTACGACGTTAAAGATTGATGGTTATCCTTGGCCCAAATGCACCTGCATATTACTATAAATAGGGGTCAAAGTCGAGGGTTCAAGCATCATCCGAAAGCGTAGAAGTCTTCTCGCAGTCCATCTTTTCTCCTGTTTTCCTCTGCCGTCTGCTGGTTTGCGAAGCTCAGCTGTTGGAATCGATAATCTGATAGGAAGGAGAGGAGATTCTTCTTCTCTCCCAATTGGATTCATCCAAGAAAGGCTGACCTTTCTCATCCTTCATTCGAGGCGGCTGCAACGAGACTTTCGAGCTTGTTTTATTGCTTTTTGTTCTCCATTTCCATTTTTCAACTCTGTCTTGTTGTTGTTTCTGTTCTTGTGGCTAATTTAGTTCATTTCGTTGTGTTCTGTCTTCCTGTTCTTTACTTTAAGTATCTCTTATGTTCATTCAAACAATCAATTAATCAGACATAAAGTTCAGTATTTCACAGTCTCTCGCCTTTGCATTCTACTGTTTCCCTTTGCTGTTTTAAGCACATTTTCCTTCTAAGCATGTTTATTTTATCCTTTAGTTCTGTTCTCCTTATATCCATGAGTAACTAAGTCACTTAGGGGCATGCTAATGACAACACTATAGGCTAAAAAACGTGAATCAAGCATATAGGATAGCTTTCGAAGCATTGATTGTATGTAAGCTTCATCCCACGGGCAATTTCGATTGGCCATCCATTTTGTCCAAAGAACTCCTAACCTCTGGAAGGAGTAAGAGTTCAGAGTCATACCATCATGCTAGCCTTTCAAGGTAACCAGGAAATGACCTAGGAATAGGCGTTTCCCTAGTACAAACCATATCTTTCTGCTTTAACAAGATGCTTAAGACCTTACTTTGAGTTGAGTAAACTGAAGAATCTAATGCATGGAATCGGACGATACATGAGATTGAGATAGTTTGATGCATAGTGAGTAGATCCAGTGTTTGAGAATCGTATAAAAATGCCTATAGGATAGTCATTAGTAGCCCTTAATTCACCCATTTACACACTTTCGCTGCTATTTAATTGCGGTAGAATTGTTGTCTCCGCAATTCTGCTTAAGTTAAAATTCTGTTTAGCCGTCTTTGCCTTCATTTATTAATTTCGTTTCTTTTCATTTGAGCTTAAATTTCACTTGTTCTCGTTGATGTTACTACCCTTTACACATTCAGCACAAATTAGATAATTAAAAACCAATTTTACCCCATCAAATCCACCCCTTCTTTCTTAACAAAACACTTCGCGAATAGCTAAAAATAAATCTTTGTGGGAAAACGAATGAAATATACTTACTACTTGCTATAAGATCATGTATGCTTGCATGTTCTGAGTGCTCTATCTCTTTTATCGCCTAATTATTTCAACACATTGAGCACGCAACAACGTACCTGTGACCAAGTAGTTGACAATGTCGGCGTACCATGGTGTCTCCACACTTACCTGGAAGAGGACTTCATTAGGGAATTCGTCATTCAGAGGCATATCATCCTCATTGCGCACAATGCGGCTCAGGTGGTCAGCAACGGTGTTTTCTGATCCTTTTCTGTCCTGAACAGAGACGTCGAACTCCTGGAGTAGTAGTACCCATCTGAGAAGTCTAGGCTTCGAGTCTTTCTTGTTCATTGGTGAACTTTTGTACGTTCACAAATTTCGGGTTGTCGAAGCCCGCCAAAATAATATTTATATGCCGATTATACCGACTAATTTATAGTTAGTGATAACCGGGTCGAACCACAGGGAATTAGCTTAATTCTAACTTAATTAATTCTAAATTGCTAACGGTAAAAGTAGGGGAAATTGGATTTTAAAAGGGAGCTCTACACTATTGTAGCTAACGGAAAATTAAAAGAATAAAAACTGCGAAGTAACAAATTTAAATGGCATGTTTGACTTCAAAGAATGGGATTGATCACAATTGGTGTTCGGATCATCGATAACTAAATACATAGACACAACGCTTAAAGCACGCAATTCGTTTGGTTATTTCTAACTCAAACGACCCAAAGATACAATTAGAAAAGTGCAATTCTAATTGTTCTTGACAGTTACTCAAAATAAGGTGATCAATCCTAAAATGATTAACGGACAGAGACGGAAACATTGCGACGAATTAACCCGGAGACTAAATCGATTTTTCCTCTTTACCCAAAATCTAACATGAAGGTTATCTAATTTCTACCCCCAACTGTCACTTGGGATCAAACTAAATACCCATATTCAGATTTGTGTTACCTAGCGATTGAGGCAATTATACGTCCTAATCTCTAACGGTAAAGCATGCATAAGGACTCGGGCGTCACCCCTAATCAGTTACCCAAGCTATTTAGATGAAGAACAAGGAAGAAGATGCATAAGGAAGACAATCTAATTCATACAAAAATTAGGGCAAATCTCCCTTTAATCCAAATTGATTACAATCCCAAACTAGAAATCAAACACTTACTTGTTTAGCTATCCATGGAGGTGAAGAAAAGAGCCACAAATGGCTAAGAATGCCCAAAAATCGAAAGAGGTAGGAGAAGAGCCAAAAGAGAATGCCCTAAATTAAGAAAAATGGGTATTTATACCCATTTTTCCGTCGGGCCAGCGCCTAGGCGCCATAAGTCAGCGCCTAGGCGCTGAGCTCTCTGGAAAATTTACAAAATCGGGCATTTTTGTTGACTTTTAATGACGGGCTTCTGCTGAGTTTTAATGACGGGCATTTACAGTCACGGATAGGGCGCTGAGAGATGGCGGGCGAGGCGTGGGCGCGCGCGCGCGGGCGAGGGGCGCGCGCGGCATGGGCGAGGACTAGCGCGAGCGGGGCTTTGACCGACCGTTGACCATTGACTGTTGACCGTTGACTGGTGCTGTTGACTTTTACAAAATAAAGGAAAATCTTGCATTCACCATGATTTGAACCTGGGCACCACCATTATCTTGGCAAACCCTGCACCATTAAACCATTAATCAATTTTTGGTTTTAATTAGACTATTTAATTAATGTAGTATAACCACTCAAAACCGTTAATTAATAAAATGCTTTAAAATATTCATTTAAGCTCCTAATTTACGCAAATGCCCGATTTACCCCTTAACAATTAAATTATACAAAATATATCAATTAAGCCCAAATAATTATCCTAATTTACAAGACTTAGGAGCTAAATATTAGCACTTTTAGAGTGCTATCAAAATACCCCCAACCTAAATCTTGCTAGTCCTCGAGCAAGGTGTACTTTGATTTATCTTATAAGAAACCACTTGCATGCGGACGACTCAAATCTCAAAACTCGTGAACACAAGATATTAATGCTAACGGAAAAACAAACAGGTGTATGCATAAGTTAAGAACATTTCAAAATTTTAAATCCTACTCTCTCACGTGTGTGTGTTCTTAGCTTCTCCTACTCTAGCTCTTATAGACCCGGAATTCCTTTAATCGAACCTAAGACTCGTTTTCCCCCTACTTCTAGCGTTGAGAACAGTCTATTGGCTTAACGGGTCGGAAAGAGCAACAAAACAATTGGCCCAATTCTTTTCTTCTTTTCCTTGGTACTTTGTACCCTTTTCTTTTTATTTTTCTTCTTTCGAGAGAGCCTAACACGTCAAGCTTAATTCACTTCACGTTTTTAAGGACAAGTGTTCACTTCAATTAGCCACCCGTTCATGCAGTGACAACCGTGGGTTACACTTTCGCCCCTGATTACACGGGCAACACAAGAAGGAGGAACACCTCAAGAAAGAACATTTTTCATGCTTTTTACTCACAGAAAATTGAAAAATTTAGGCATAAAGCTTTGCTTAAAACAAATGAGTTATTACAAATTCTAACACATCAAGCCTCCCTAAATATGCCTTTCGAGGTGACAACAAATTTTCAGATCAAATAAAATAACTCTAAGCCTATCAGAACCAAGAGTAAGAAGGCTATGTGCTCGATGAATGTAGAGAGTATTCGAAAAATTTTTAAAATAAGCTCAAAATATGCATACAACTCATGGTTTATTCGAAATGCACAAATATGGAGCATTCACTAGTAAATCACAGACAGTCCTCATCGGACAACATGCATTCAGATTCTCATACATCTCAAAATCATAGCATCCATGCACAAAAACTATAAAGAAGTCCAAAACTAAACCCACCCCCCACCTAAAACATTGCATTGTCCCCAATGCAACTAATCCAACAGATAAAACAGTGAGAGCGATAAAATTACTAAGGGAACAGGAACCTCCCTTGAATTTTAACGGGATCGGTGGAAAGGGATGCGTGTCCTCATTTTTTTTTTCGAAATGGATCCGCAATGGTGGTCACTTCTCTTCTCTCACCTAAGAAAATAAGAAAACAAACTTAAACAACTAGAAATAAACAACGATAGTAAACTAATAACAAACAGAAAATACAGTCCAAGCTCGGGTGCCTCCGAGAAGCGCAAATTTTTAGAGTCGATTGCACGACTGTATTCTCGCACACGACTCATCCATAATCGTACTTGGAAGATGCCCCATCCATCTTCCTAATTTCATCATTCCTGCAAAAACAGACAAACAATTTTTTCTCTCGTGCCTTCTGCACACATACTACATCAATTTCAAATAAAGCACAAACGACGTCGACATTCTCAACATACTCCTGCGATTTTAACCCATAAATCCTAAACTCATTCACATCTCCATCAGACTCAACACACAGGACACCTTTATCAACATTGATTTTAACTTTTACAGTTTTTATAAAAGGACGTCCCAATAGAATTGATGCAGAAACATGAGAGGGTTCAACATTCATTTCAAGAACATAAGAATCAGCAGGAAAATGCAAATTAATTAGTCTGACTAAAACGTCCTCCACCTTTCCGAAGGGATGCACATATGCTTTATCAGCCAATTGTATATTAACATCGGTTTCATGCAAGTCATTAAGTTTAAGCTCTTTAAAAACAACATGTGACATTACATTAGTCGATGTTCCTAATTCTGGCATGGCATGATTGATTATTTTATCTCCCATAGTGCAAGGCAAAGTAGAAGGGAGTATCTCAGCAGGATTTTCAACAATTGTCAAGGTAGAAACAGTTGGTACACAAAATTCAGTCAAGAATGGTTCATGCAACTCAGATTCATCAAAAAGCTCAATTAAAAATAATGGGTCATCCCCATCCTCAACAGTCATGCATACGTTATGTGCTAGTGTATCAATCGTGTCTACCTGACAAAGAGAAACTACCTCCTCATAGGATTTCTTAGGTGGTCTTGCTAACCTGCTGGGAAAAGGGGCCTTAGGCACATACACTCTAGTACATGTAGGATCGAAGTTTACCCCTTTCCACCTTGGTTCAGGATTTTCTTTGTGTGGCTCGCTGTGGCCATGATTGACTTCCACCGACGGGGTACTCGTGGGAAGATGCTTCCCACTTCTCAGAGTGATGGCACTCAGGTTCTCAGTTTGCTCTTCCATTTTGTTGATCTTGCAAGTCATCTGAGACATTTCTTCCTTAAATCCTTGCATCTGAGTTCCAACATTATCTAGCTTTTCCGAGGTTATTGTAAGGAGAGCTTGAAACATGTCCTCAACAGATCTACCTGACATAGAAGATTGGACTTTCAGAAAATCATCCTTTAAGGCAAGAACAACATTACTTACCTCAAAAAGTTGAGCCTTAAGCTCATCCACATCCTTCTTCAGGAGAGCTTTCTCCTTGTCTCCATCTCCACTCCGCTCCAAGCTTCTAGCTATGTTAGAAATCAAGGTTCTAGCTTCGGCGGGTGTCTTATCCATGAGCGAACCTCCACTGGCGGCGTCTATCATCTGCTGGCCTTGGGGAAGCAAACCGTAGTAGAAACTCTGAATGAGGGACTGCTCAGTTATTTGATGATTGGGGCAATCCTCGCATAACCGACCAAATCTCTCCCAGCACTCAAGGATAGTTTCTTCCTTTCCTTGCTCAATTTTGTGTATCTCCCTTCTGAGGGCGACGACCTTGGAAGCAGAAAAATACTTCTCTAGAAACGCCCCATTTAGCTCGTTCCAACTCGTAATGAACCCAGTCGGTAGGTAATACATCCAATCTCTCGCCTTCTCCTTCAAGGTGAAAGGAAAGGCCCTGAGATGGAGTTGATCTGCAGTGATGTCGTCGGTCCTAAATGACGAACACACCATCCGAAATGCCTTGAGGTGTCTGACGGGATTTTCATCTGTATTACCACAAAAAGAAGGTAATAAGTTAATCAGAGCAGCTTTTAGTTCAAAATTACCTGAAGCTACCGGATACAATATACTCGATGAGTTCCGGCCTAGCTCAGATGATGCAAGCTCCCTCAAGGTTCTTTGTTGCTCAAAATTACCCTCGACTTCCATCTCAGCGCTTCTTTTAGATTTTCAAAGAATAACTGCGCTCAAGAACTGAAACGGAACGGGTAAAATAATACAAGAAAAATTAAAAATAAATGAATAAAACTGTACAAACAAAAGAAAACTTTAAAACAAACAAATTAAAATCAACCAAGCCGAATTAAAAATTAATTCCCCGGCAACGGCGCCAATTTTGGTAGTGAACTTTTGTACGTTCACAAATTTCGGGTTGTCGAAGCCCGCCAAAATAATATTTATATGCCGATTATACCGACTAATTTATAGTTAGTGATAACCGGGTCGAACCACAGGGAATTAGCTTAATTCTAACTTAATTAATTCTAAATTGCTAACGGTAAAAGTAGGGGAAATTGGATTTTAAAAGGGAGCTCTACACTATTGTAGCTAACGGAAAATTAAAAGAATAAAAACTGCGAAGTAACAAATTTAAATGGCATGTTTGACTTCAAAGAATGGGATTGATCACAATTGGTGTTCGGATCATCGATAACTAAATACATAGACACAACGCTTAAAGCACGCAATTCGTTTGGTTATTTCTAACTCAAACGACCCAAAGATACAATTAGAAAAGTGCAATTCTAATTGTTCTTGACAGTTACTCAAAATAAGGTGATCAATCCTAAAATGATTAACGGACAGAGACGGGAACATTGCGACGAATTAACCCGGAGACTAAATCGATTTTTCCTCTTTACCCAAAATCTAACATGAAGGTTATCTAATTTCTACCCCCAACTGTCACTTGGGATCAAACTAAATACCCATATTCAGATTTGTGTTACCTAGCGATTGAGGCAATTATACGTCCTAATCTCTAACGGTAAAGCATGCATAAGGACTCGGGCGTCACCCCTAATCAGTTACCCAAGCTATTTAGATGAAGAACAAGGAAGAAGATGCATAAGGAAGACAATCTAATTCATACAAAAATTAGGGCAAATCTCCCCTTAATCCAAATTGATTACAATCCCAAACTAGAAATCAAACACTTACTTGTTTAGCTATCCATGGAGGTGAAGAAAAGAGCCACAAATGGCTAAGAATGCCCAAAAATCGAAAGAGGTAGGAGAAGAGTCAAAAGAGAATGCCCTAAATTAAGAAAAATGGGTATTTATACCCATTTTTCCGTCGGGCCAGCGCCTAGGCGCCATAAGTCAGCGCCTAGGCGCCATAAGTCAGCGCCTAGGCGCTGAGCTCTCTGGAAAATTTACAAAATCGGGCATTTTTGTTGACTTTTAATGACGGGCTTCTGCTGAGTTTTAATGACGGGCATTTACAGTCACGGATAGGGCGCTGAGAGATGGCGGGCGAGGGCGAGGGCGCTGGGCGAGGCACGCTGGGCGCGCGCGAGCGGGGCTTTGACCGACCGTTGACCATTGACTGTTGACCGTTGACTGGTGCTGTTGACTTTTACAAAATAAAGGAAAATCTTGCATTCACCAGGATTTGAAACTGGGCACCCCCATTATCTTGGCAAGCCCTGCACCATTAAGCCATTAATCAATTTTTTGTTTTAATTAGACTATTTAATTAATGTAGTATAACCACTCAAAACCGTTAATTAATAAAATGCTTTAAAATATTCATTTAAGCTCCTAATTTACGCAAATGCCCGATTTACCCCTTAACAATTAAATTATACAAAATATATCAATTAAGCCCAAATAATTATCCTAATTTACAAGACTTAGGAGCTAAATATTAGCACTTTTAGAGTGCTATCATTCATCAAGTATCGAACTGCTGCATGATCAGAAAAAACAATCACCTTAGATCCAAGAATATATGGCCGAAATTTATCAAGAGCGAAAACAATGGAGAGCAGCTCCTTCTCTGTTGTTGTGTAACCGATTTGCGCGGAGTTGAGCGTCCTAGAGGCATAATAAATCACGTGGCTTTTCTTGTCTATCCTCTGGCCCAACACAGCGCCCACGACATAATTGCTTGCGTCGCACATGATCTCGAAAGGAGTCCCCCACTGTGGTGGATGAATGATGGGTGCGTTGGTCAAGCACTTCTTCAGAACATCAAAGGCAAGCTTACACTGCTTGTCAAAACAGAATGGAACATCCTTTTTCAGCAAGCTTGTCATCGGAGTCACTATCTTCGAGAAGTCTTTTATGAACCTGCGGTAGAAACCTGCATGACCAAGAAAAGAACGCACTTCCCGAAGGTTCGTGGGGTAAGGTAAATCAGATATGACATCAATTTTAGCTTTATCAACCTCTATCCCCTTAGCTGAAACAACGTGACCTAAAACAATGCCCTGACTGGCCATAAAATGACACTTTTCAAAATTTAAAACAAGATTAGTTTCGATGCATCTTTCCATGACTCTAGAGAAGTTAAACAGGCAATCCTCAAATGAACTTCCATATACAGTGAAATCATCCATAAAGACTTCGATGCATTTTTCTACAAATTCAGAAAATATGCTCATCATGCATCGCTGAAAAGTCCCTGGAGCATTACAAAGCCCAAAGGGCATTCTCCTATATGCGTAAGTTCTGAATGGACAGGTAAAAGTAGTCTTTTCTTGGTCTTCCTGGGCTATGGGAATTTGATAAAACCTAGAAAAACCATCTAGAAAACAGAAGAATGACTTCCCAGCTAAACGCTCCACCATTTGATCTATGAAGGGAATCAGAAAATGGTCCTTCTTAGTCACATCATTCAGTTTTCTAAAATCTATACACATTCTCCACCCATTTTGCACTCTCTTAGGTACTAACTCCCCCTTATCATTCCTAATAACAGTTATGCCCGTCTTTTTAGGTACAACATGAATAGGGCTAACCCACTGGCTATCAGAAATGGGAAAGATAATACCTGCATCCAGGAGTTTGTGTATCTCAGACAACACTACCTCTTTCATTGCAGGGTTCAGTCTCCGCTGAGGCTCTCGGGATGGCTTTGCTCCCTCATCCAGCCGAATCTTGTGCATGCACAGCACTGGACTCAACCCGTGCAAGTCTGCCAACGTCCATCCTATGGCTCTTTTGTTCTTTTTCAAGACCTCAACCAACTCGCCTTCTTGATCCGGTGTAAGCTCCTTGGAGATAATTACCGGGAGTGTCTCCACCTCACCCAAGTATACGTACTTGAGATGACCCGGCAACTCCTTTAATTCCAACTTGGGAGCCTGCAAAAGAGATGGTAATATTTTAGTTGGCTTTTCACATGTCTCTAAGGCAAAAGTAGGTTGCTCAGATGAGTCAGACAATATGGGAACACTACTTTCAACCTCGCCAACAATTTCAGTAAAAACGAGTGGGTCATCCCCATCAACAACAGTCATGCATTCTTCTTGTTCTAAAGTATCTAACAGATCAATTTTACAGATAGAATGCGCATCAGCATGTTGTTTCATGGCATCAAATACATTAAATTCGAACACATCCCCTTCATACTCAACAGATAAGGTACCATCATGCACATTAATTTTTGTCTTAGCGGTTTTCATGAATGGTCTACCTAGTAAAACTGAAGTAGTGGATGTGTTTTCTTCCATATTTATCACATAAAAATCAGCAGGGAAGATCAAATCCTTAACTTTAACCAACACATCCTCAATCAATCCTAGAGGACGAATAGAAGACCTATTAGTTAACTGGATAATTATACTAGTTTCCTGCATACCTTCTAAACCGAGATTCTTGTAGACTGAGTATGGCATAACATTAATTGAGGCTCCTAAGTCTAGCATAGCGTGCTCGATTTCTCTATCCCCTATAGTACATGGCAAGAGGAACATACCTGGGTCCTGGCATTTGCTTGGAATACCTTGGGTTATCAGGGCAGAAACATTCTTGCTTACCACGACTCTCTCAGCACTTTTGGTCTTCCTCTTCATAGTGCACATCTCCTTAAGAAATTTAGCGTACCTTGGGATTTGTTGAATTGCATCAAGCAGCGGTATATTGATCCCAACTTTTCTCAGCGTCTCAAGAACATCCGCGTCGTCGACCTCCTTAGACGGCCTCGCCAGCCTACTAGGAAAAGGAGCAACGGGAGTGTAAGACTTCATAGAAATAATAGGAGGAGTTACAACAGTTTCAGAGGGTGCTTGAGAACACTTATCTGGAGGTATCTCTGAATCTTTTTTAGGACTCTCGGGAGTGGTACGTGATGGTATCTCTTTACCACTTCTGAGGTTTATCGCACTGACACCTTCCGCTTTGGATTCAATTTTACTCATTCTTTCCTTCACCTCCGTGAATTCATTTCTTAGAGATGTCATCTGCGACCTTGTCTCATTGCTAGCTTCCATGAGTGATTTGAACATGCCTTCAATGGCTTGACCTGAAATAGAAGAAACAGCCTGAGATGATTTTTCTTGCATCGTATGAATCAAACCAAATACCTGGGACACTTGTTCTTTGAGCTCTGCTATGTCGGTAGACATTTTAGCGTACTCGTTCCTTCCTCCGTACTGGCGACGGTTCTCAGCCATATTAGAGATCAACTGTCTGGCTTCCGCAGGCGTTTTCTCCCAAAGGGCTCCTCCACTTGCTGCATCAAGCATCTGGCAGTCATGCGGAAGCAACCCTTCATAGAAGAATTCGATAAGCGCGGCTTCTGCTATCAGGTGGTTCGGGCATTTCTCACAGAGTTTAATGAACCTCTCCCAGCATTCGTGAAATGCCTCGTCCTTTCCTTGCTCAAAATGGCGGATATCTTTTTTCACGGCTCTGGCTTTTGAAGCTGGGAAATACCTTTCCAAGAACAGACTCTGTAACTTCTCCCAAGTGAAAATGGTTCCCGATGGTAAGTAATGCAGCCAATCTCGAGCTTCACCTCTCAAGGTGAATGGAAAAGCTCTCAGGTAGAGCTGATCTTCAGTAATGCCGCCTGGCTTCATCGCAGAACTTGTCATTTGAAAGGCCTTGAGATGTTTATAAGGATTCTCATCTGCTTCACCACAAAAAGAGGGCAAATGGTCAATTAAACCCGATTTAAGCACAAACTCACCTGAAATTTTCGGGTAGGAAATACAAGAGGGTTGGTGACCCATAGCAAATGATGTCCACTGTCTGAGCGTTCTTGGAACTCCAATCTCATCATCAGTCTCCATTTTCTCAATAAAAATTTGGCACTTCTAGCACACTTAAACAAACAGATCAAAATTGCAAATAATAAAAGAATAAACGAAATTTTGAAAGTAAAAATCAAAAGTCTACAAATCAAATTTAAATTAGGCCGAATTACACTTAGTTCCCCGGCAACGACGCCAATTTTGGTAACGATATTATTGAACTATCGCCAATCATCGGGTTGTCGAGACCCGCCAAAATGAATTTATAAGTGCCCGAATTCACTAAACTATTTGTAGAGTAGCGGCAATGGGGTCGATCCACAGGGAATTAAGGTAGCCTGACTTAATCTTAATTAAATTTGCAAACTAATAAAGTAAATGAATTAAGGGGGAATTTGTTGGTTTTTTAATTAACTAAGTAGGGACTATGCAACGGAAAATTTGGCTAACGGAGTTTCCGACTCGGGACGATCGGGAATAAATTTAGCATGCCTCTTGGATCATAGGTTGACGAGTATTATGGCTAAACAATTTAAAGAATGCACAGCTCGTCTAAAATTAATAAATAACTCAGACATGCTCCATGGAATTAATCAGACATAATTAATCATGCTAATCAAGCATATCGTTCGGACATTGGCGGCCAACGCTCTCCCAAGACCGAACGATAGCAACGAGCTAACCGTGACAACTATCTAATTTGGACGCGAAATTAGTATGTTGATTTGGAATTCTAATTCGGGAAGAACGAACACCAAGAGCGCAAGGACGCCAATACGCTCAAAGTGTCGTTAATCCTAGTTACTTGGCGGATCAGAGAGGCACGACATCAAATCCTTTAACGAATGAACATGCTCAAAATCAAGGGTGCCTAGTCCTAAATCATTCAAACATGCTCATAGATTAAGCTAAGAAATAGAACTCAATTCAATAAAATTTCCAACCAATTCAGAATTTCAATCCTACAACCTCACCAAGAGTTCAAACTACATTTATCCTTTACAATCCCGAGCCAAAAACGGTAAAACTACTCACTCATGACTTGCGTGGTGTGGGATGGCTTGAAATCGAGCTTCCTAGCCCCTCCCATGGTGAAAACAGCTGCTGGAACGTCAAATCAGGCGCGGAGCTCGAGGTAGAAGATGATAATGGCGGCTAAAATCGGACAAAAATATTAAGTAGTCCGTCGTAGCGTCGAGACGCTAGGGCAGCGTCTCGACGCTGCGCCCTAAATAATCCGCGCGCGCAGTCGGGGTGGCGTCGAGACGCTGTCGCTCGACGCTAGCTCTCGGGTTTTGCATGGATTTCTGCCTTCAATTTCCCCAAAGTGCTCAACCTTCATGCCTTTGCATGGATCTTCCCCGGAAGTGTTCTTAGGCCTCTAAAATGCGATATTAGGCTCAGAAAAGCGCCGAAACGCTCTCGAGAGTGAATCTCCGAGAACACCTGCTATAATCACATAAAAGCAAGATTAAGCCAATAATAAACGTGAATTAGGGACATAATTATAGCTCCAAAATGGAGCTATCATCAGCGGGTAAGTCCCGGTAGCAACTCGAAGCCTGATAATAGCAGGTCCGTTTAAAATTCTGTTGGTTAAATCGAACCCTAATCTAAGATTGGCAGTTCGAAGCCTGATAATAGCAGGTCCGTTTGAATTTATATTCGTTAAATCAAACTCTATGTCAGCAAGTAAGTCCCGGTAGTAGTTCGAAGCCTGATAATAGCAGGTCCGTTTAAATTTCTGTTGGTTAAATCAAACTCTATGTCAGCAAGTAAGTCCCGGTAGCAGTTCAAAGCCTGATAATAGCAGGTCCGTTGAAAAATTCTGTTGGTTAAATCGAAACCTAATCTAAGATTGGCAGTTCGAAGGCTGGTAAGCAGGTCCGTTTAAATTTCTGTTGGTTAAATCGAACTCTATGTCAGCGGGTAAGTCGCGGTAGTAGTTCGAAGCCTGATAATAGCAGGTTTGTTTAAATTTATGTTGGTTAAATCGAACTCTATGTCAGCGGGTAAGTCCCAGTAGCAGTTCGAAGCCTGATAATAGCATGTCCGTCTAAATTTCTGTTGGTTAAATCGAACTCTATATCAGCGGGTAAGTCGCGGTAGTAGTTCGAAGCCTGATAATAGCAGGTTCGTTTAAAATTATGTTGGTTAAATCGAACTTTATGTCAGCGGGTAAGTCCCGGTAGCAGTTCAAAGCCTGATAATAGCAGGTCCGTTGAAAAATTCTGTTGGTTAAATCGAAACCTAATCTAAGATTGGCAGTTCGAAGGCTGGTAAGCAGGTCCGTTTAAATTTCTGTTGGTTAAATCGAACTCTATGTCAGCGGGTAAGTCGCGGTAGTAGTTCGAAGCCTGATAATAGCAGGTTTGTTTAAATTTATGTTGGTTAAATCGAACTCTATGTCAGCGGGTAAGTCCCAGTAGCAGTTCGAAGCCTGATAATAGCATGTCCGTCTAAATTTCTGTTGGTTAAATCGAACTCTATATCAGCGGGTAAGTCGCGGTAGTAGTTCGAAGCCTGATAATAGCAGGTTCGTTTAAAATTATGTTGGTTAAATCGAACTTTATGTCAGCGGGTAAGTCCCGGTAGCAGTTCGAAGCCTAATAATAGCAGGTCCATCTAAATTTCTGTTGGTTAAATCGAACTCTATGTCAGCGGGTAAGTCACGGTAGCAGTTCGAAGCCTGATAACAGCAGGTCCGTTTAAAATTCTGTTGGTTAAATCGAACTCTATCTCAGCAGGTAAGTCCCGGTAGCAGTTCAAAGCGTGATAATAGCAGGTCCGTTTAAAAATTCTATTGGTTAAATCGAAACCTAATCTAAGATTGGCAGTTCGAAGGCTGGTAAGCATGTTCGTTTAAATTTTTGTTGGTTAAATCGAACTCTATGTCAGCGGGTAAGTCGCGGTAGTAGTTCGAAGCCTGATAATAGCAGGTCCGTTTAAATTTTTGTTGGTTAAATAGAGCTCTATGTCAGCGGGTAAGTGGCGGTAGTAGTTCGAAGCCTGATAATAGCAGGTCCGTTTAAATTTATGTTGGTTAAATCGAACTCTATGTCAGCGGGTAAGTCCCAGTAGCAGTTCGAAGCCTGATAATAGCAGGTCCGTCTAAATTTCTGTTGGTTAAATCGAACTCTATGTCAGCGGGTAAGTCACGGTAGCAGTTCGAAGCCTGATAATAGCAGGTCCGTTTAAATTTCTGTTGGTTAAATCGAACTCTATGTCAGCGGGTAAGTCCCGGTAGCAGTTCAAAGCCTGATAATAGCAGGTCCGTTTAAAAATTCTGTTGGTTAAATCGAAACCTAATCTAAGATTGGCAGTTCTAAGGCTGGTAAGCAGGTCCGTTTAAATTTTTGTTGGTTAAATCGAACTCTATGTCGGCGGGTAAGTCCGGATAGCAGTTCGAAGCCTGATAATAGCAGGTCCGTTTAAATTTCTGTTGGTTAAATCGAACTCTATGTCAGCGGGTAAGTCGCGGTAGTAGTTCGAAGCCTGATAATAGCATGTTCGTTTAAATTTATGTTGGTTAAATCGAACTCTATGTCGGCGGGTAAGTCCCGATAGCAATTCGAAGCCTAATAATAGCAGGCCTATTTAAATTTCTGTTGGTTAAATCGAACTCTATGTCGGCGGGTAAGTCCCAGTAGCAGTTCGAAGCCTGATAATAGCAGGTCCGTTTAAATTTCTGTTGGTTAAATCGAACTCTGTGTCAGCGGGTAAGTCCCGGTAGCAGTTCGAAGCATGATAATAGCAAGTCCGTTTAAATTTATGTAGGTTAAATCGAACTCTATGTCGGCGGGTAAGTCCCGATAGAAGTTCGAAGCCTGATAATAGCAGGTCCGTTTAAATTTCTGTTGGTTAAATTGAACTGTATGTCAGCGGGTAAGTCCCGGTAGCAGTTCGAAGCCTGATAATAGCAGGTTCGTGTAAATTTCTGTTAGTTAAATCGAACTCTATGTCGGCGGGTAAGTCCCGATAGCAGCTTGAAGTCTGATAATAGTAGGTCCGTTTAAATTTTTGTTGGTTAAATCGAACTCTATGTCGGCGGGTAAGTCTGGGTAGCAGTTCGAAGCCTGATAATAGCAGGTCCGTTTAAATTTCTGTTGGTTAAATCGAACTCTATGTCAGTGGGTAAGTCCCGGTAGCAGCTCGAAGCCTGATAATAGCAGGTCCGTATAAAATTCTTTTGGTTAAATCGAAACCTAATCTAAGATTGGCAGTTCGAAGCCTGGTAAGCATGTTCGTTTAAATTTTTGTTGGTTAAATCGAACTCTATGTCAGCGGGTAAGTCGCGGTAGTAGTTCGAAGCCTGATAATAGCAGGTTCGTTTAAATTTATGTTGGTTAAATACAGCTCTATGTCAGCGGGTAAGTCGCGGTAGTAGTTCGAAGCCTGATAATAGCAGGTCCGTTTAAATTTATGTTGGTTAAATAGAGCTCTATGTAAGCGGCTAAGTCGCGGTAGTAGTTCGAAGCCTGATAATAGCAGGTTCGTTTAAATTTATGTTGGTTAAATCGAACTCTATGTCAGCGGGTAAGTCCCGGTAGCAGTTCGATGCCTGATAATAGCAGGTCCGTCTAAATTTCTGTTGGTTAAATCGAACTCTATGTCAGCGGCTAAGTCCCGGTAGCAGTTCAAAGCCTGATAATAGCAGGTCCGTTTAAAAATTCTATTGGTTAAATCGAAACCTAATCTAAGATTGGCAGTTCGAAGGCTGGTAAGCATGTTCGTTTAAATTTTTGTTGGTTAAATCGAACTCTATGTCAGCGGGTAAGTCGCGGTAGTAGTTCGAATCCTGATAATAGCAGGTCAGTTTAAATTTATGTTGGTTAAATAGAGCTCTATGTCAGCGGGTAAGTCGCGGTAGTAGTTCGAAGCCTGATAATAGTAGGTTCGTTTAAATTTATGTTGGTTAAATAGAGCTCTATGTCAGCGGGTAAGTCCCGGTAGCAGTTCGAAGCCTGATAATAGCAGGTTCGTGTAAATTTCTGTTAGTTAAATCGAACTCTATGTCGGCGGGTAAGTCCCGATAACAGCTTGAAGCCTGATAATAGCAGGTCCGTTTAAATTTATGTTGGTTAAATCGAACTCTATATCGGCGGGTAAGTCTGGGTAGCAGTTCGAAGCCTGATAATAGCAGGTCCGTTTAAATTTCTGTTGGTTAAATCGAACTCTATGTCAGTGGGTAAGTCCCGGTAGCAGCTCGAAGCCTGATAATAGCAGGTCCGTTTAAAATTCTTTTGGTTAAATCGAACCATAATCTAAGATTGGCAGTTCGAAGCCTGATAATAGCAGGTTATTTTAAATTTTTATTGGTTAAATCAAACTCTATGTCAGCGGGTAAGTCCCGGTAGTAGTTCGAAGCCTGATAATAGCAGGTCCGTTTAAATTTCTGTTGGTTAAATCGAACTCTATGTCAGCGGGTAAGTCGCGGTAGTAGTTCGAAGCCTGATAATAGCATGTTCGTTTAAATTTATGTTGGTTAAATCGAACTCTATGTCGGCGGGTAAGTCCCGATAGCAGTTCGAAGCCTGATAATAGCAGGCCTATTTAAATTTCTGTTGGTTAAATCGAACTCTATGTCGTCGGGTAAGTCCCAGTAGCAGTTCGAAGCCTGATAATAGCAGGTTCGTTTAAATTTCTGTTGGTTAAATCGAACTCTGTGTCAGCGGGTAAGTCCCGGTAGCAATTCGAAGCCTGATAATAGCAGGTCCGTTTAAATTTATGTAGGTTAAATCGAACTCTATGTCGGCGGGTAAGTCCCGATAGAAGTTCGAAGCCTGATAATAGCAGGTCCGTTTAAATTTCTGTTGGTTAAATGGAACTCTATGTCAGCGGGTAAGTCCCGGTAGCAGTTCGAAGCCTGATAATAGCAGGTTCGTATAAATTTCTGTTAGTTAAATCGAACTCTATGTCGGCGGGTAAGTCCCGATAGCAGCTTGAAGCTTGATAATAGCAGGTCCGTTTAAATTTCTGTTGGTTAAATCGAACTCTATGTCGGCGGGTAAGTCTGGGTAGCAGTTCGAAGCCTGATAATAGCAGGTCCGTTTAAATTTCTGTTGGTTAAATCGAACTCTATGTCATGGGGTAAGTCCCGGTAGCAGCTCGAAGCCTGATAATAGCAGGTCCGTTTAAAATTCTTTTGGTTAAATCGAACCATAATCTAAGATTGGCAGTTCGAAGCCTGATAATAGCAGGTT
This sequence comes from Herpetospermum pedunculosum, assembly GCA_028017165.1. NCBI lineage: Eukaryota > Viridiplantae > Streptophyta > Magnoliopsida > Cucurbitales > Cucurbitaceae > Herpetospermum > Herpetospermum pedunculosum. The sequence continues at coordinate 18,024,690 of CM051527.1, read as the reverse complement.
ATTTTAAATTTTTATTGGTTAAATCAAACTCTATGTCAGCGGGTAAGTCCCGGTAGTAGTTCGAAGCCTGATAATAGCAGGTCCGTTTAAATTTCTGTTGGTTAAATCGAACTCTATGTCAGCGGGTAAGTCCCGGTAGCAGTTCGAAGCCTGATAATAGCAGGTTCGTTTAAATTTCTGTTCGTTAAATCGAACTCTGTGTCAGCGGGTAAGTGCCGGTAGCAGTTCGAAGCCTGATAATAGCTGGTCCGTTTAAATTTATGTAGGTTAAATCGAACTCTATGTCGGCGGGTAAATCCCGATAGAAGTTCGAAGCCTGATAATAGCAGGTCTGTTTAAATTTCTGTTGGTTAAATGGAACTCTATGTCAGCGGGTGTTGCGTGCTCAATGTGTTAAAATAATTAGGCAATAAGATAGAGAGAGCACTCAGAACATGCAAGCATACATGATCTTATAGGAAGTAGTAAGTATTTTTTCATTCGTTTTCCCACAGAGATTTATTATAAGCTATTCATGAAGTGTAAAGTTAAGAAAGAAGGGGTGGATTTGATGGGGTAGAATTGGTTTTAAATTATCTATTACCTACTGAATACGTAGAGGGTAGCAACATAAACAAATGCAAGTCAAAGTTGAACTCAAATGAAAAGGGATGAGGGTAATAAACGAAGACAAAAACAGCTAGACAGAATTGTAACTTAAGCAGAATTGCGGAAACAGCAATTCTACCGCAATTTTAACAACAGCGAAAGTGTGTAAAATGGAGAAACAAGGGCTACTAACGACTCCTCTATAGGCTTTTTCACACGATTCTCAAGCATTGGATCAACTCTCTATGCATCAAACTCCCTCAATCTCATGTATCGTCCGATTCCATGCATTAGATACTTTAGTTTACTCATGTCCAAGTAAGGTCTTAAGCATCTTGTTAAAGCAGAAAGTTATGGTTTGTACTAGGAAAACGCCTATTCCTAGGTCGTTTTCTGGCTACCTTGAAAGGCTAGCATGAGTGTATGACTCTGAACTCTTACTCCTTCCAGAGGTTAGGAGTTGTTTGGACAAAATGGATGGCCAATCGAAATTGCCCGTGGGATGAAGCTTACATACAATCAATGCTTCGAGAGCTATCCTACATGCTTGGTTCACGTTTTTTAGCCTATAGTGTTGTCATTAGCATGCCCCTATGTGACTTAGTTACTCATGGATATGGGGTAAACAGAAATAAGAGATGAAGGAAACATGCTTAGAAGAGAAATGTACTCCAAACAGAAAGGAAAAACCGTAACAGTAAAAGATGGAAAACTTGTGAAATAATAACTATGCTTTGTTTACTTGATTGTTTGAATGGACAAGAAGAGGAACTTAAAGTGCATAACAGAAAGACAGAGCACAACGAAATGGACTGATCTAGTTACAAGAAAGGAAAAAACAACAAGCTAAAGCTGAAAAATGGAAATAAACACAGAAAGCATAAAAACGAGCGTGAACGCCTAGTTGCAGATGCCTCGGCTGAAGGGGATGAAAGAATAGCTTTGCTTGGATGAATCCAATCGGGACAGAAGATGAGACTTCAACAGCTGAGACTCTCACACCAACAGACAGAGAAGAACGACAGGAGAAAAGTTGGAGCTGCGAGAAGACTTCTACGCTTTCGGATGATGATTGAACCCTCGACTTTGACCCCCTTTTATAGCAATCTGCAGGTGCATTTGGGCCAAGGAGAACCATCAATCTTCAACGTCGTACTTCAGAATGGATGGAGGAGAAAGAACGAATCCCTGAAATAACGGAAATTAACAGAAAAAGATCAGTCAACTTACGGTTTTCACTTGAAACATTGCGGTCTCCGCAATGTTTCCGCAATGCTATCGCAGTGCTTGTTTTTTCATTCTTTTCCTTCGGTTTTCAACCTTTTTCTTTCCTATTGTACGTAAGTCCTAATTTAGCTACCTTCTTCTAATTCTCATATTTAAGCATAGGTTTAGGCTAAATGCTATCAAAAACACCTAAGAGTGAACATCTTTCTAAGATAATTAAGTCCTAAAAAGGTCACTTTTGGAGACGTAACACACCCCCAAACTTAAGGTTTTGCTTGTCCTCGAGCAATCTAAGGACTTTCCTAGGCTGCTGTTTCTTCTTCTTTAACCACTTACTAACTCCCTACATTCTTATCTACAGCAGTGCTGTCCTGTGACACACTTCTAAGCTTAAAACTACCCTCTCATCTAGCTTCTTCTGATTTCGCATGCCTAATACTCCTACTGTCTTTATTAACTCCCTACACTGATCTACCCGCTTTTGTCATATCCTGCCACTATCCCTAAGGTTTCAAATTCTACCTAGCTTTACCCCAGACTCAGTACATGCTTCTAGTTTTTACTTATGAGCTACCTAGGATTCCTTAGAGTCATGCCAGTCTTAGTATTAACAGTGACAGTAGTGCTTTAAGAGAACAAACTAAACCCTGGCATCACTATATTGGACATACATTCATCTCCCTAAACAACCCTACAAGCTACAACTTTGTGCTCAGCTAATTGAGGATCAGAGTTCTTTTTATCAGGACATCTAAGCCACAAAGCTGTAACTCCTAGGTATACATTCTTCTTCCCTACTCTTTTCCTTTTTTCTTACTTAGGTGGTGCCTATCCTTTGGTTGCCTTTTGATGCAATGCCACTTGTGGGTTACACACTTGGCACTGATTACTTAGCAACCTAAGAAAGACTCCCCTCTTTATTCTATTTTTCATTTTTTTTTTTTTTTTTTTTTTTTCAGTTCACCATTTTTGTCAAGGAGAAGAAGAATGCTTATGCTTTTAAGGGAGAGAGGAATGTTCCTAGGCCTAGGGTGGCCTCCCCCAAACTTAAACTACTCATTGTCCCCAATGAGTGTCTGAGGTGGCACACCCCCAAACTGTCCTAGAAGCATCTAGTCTAAGGTAAAACAAAGAGAATCTAAAAGTCCTAGGCATAGGCAGAACATTCCAAAAGTAAATATCACAGCAGCAGACATTTGAAAAAAAAAAACAGACAGGTAAGGACTTAAAGCTATGCATGCTGAGCTTTTGAGAGGTTAATGTAAACTATCAAAGGGTGTCCTATGACACTCATCCAGCATGCTTTAAGATAAGCTATATAAGGTAGTCATGATAGCAGCAAAAGATAGAATTTAAACAGAACCAACCTAGCTAAACAGACAGTCCAAAACATGCATTCAGTAATAATAATTGCGGGTTCCGCAATTATTTCGCAATAAAGTCAGGGCAGATATATCAGTGTTTAAGGCCCCTACGCATGCTTTTTCCAGTCATTCAAGCTCTCTAAAAATGAAACTAAACTAATCTACCTAATCAGCTAGCATTAGACTACACTAAACAATTTAAAAACCTAAAACTAAGCAACTAAAACAGATCGAAATAGAAACTAAAAACAGCATACTTCACATGGTCTAACAGAAAACAGTTTTTTTTTTTCTAAGGGAACAGCAATACTCCCTTTTGGTGCTCCTCAAGCTAGCACTCAGACATCTTCCTCATCATCACTCCTTCTTGGTCGTGGAGGCACCCATGGAGTCAGGAGATTCGTGGGAAAATCAGGGAAGATGCATCCAAGTTGGTCAGCAACTTCCTTGTCCCGTGCCTGTGCGTAAGTGGCCCATTGAGCCATCCTCTTCTGCATATCCATCAGGCAAGCCATGGACAGCGACTGATCAGCAGCCAACCTATCCAGCTCGAATTCCATGTTCCCCTTCCTTTTTAGCCTTAAGCCAGCAGGGAGCTCCAAGTGGCCTGTGTAAGCCATCTGCTGCTCCATTCGCTCAACGGGAACCCCTGCACGCAAACAGAGTTTAGTTATAGTATTGGGGAAAAACAATGGACCCTTACCTTTCTTGGCGCACTCAGCAATGGCAGCTGACATGACTTCACCCACGTTGATCGTGAGACCTCGCATGATTGCATAGACCAGCAGCGATCTGCTCTGGTTGATGGTGGTCTCATGAGTCACTAGGGATAGTTTCCTTCTCACGAAGGAAAACCATACAGCCGCCTTAGCTGTGAGGTTGGCACTCATGAGATTGTGCCTCCCATTGCGTGACACGGTCCAGGATGCTTCAGGCTGGCCAATGGTCCGAATGGCCTCTTCCAGGACAGCATCAGTAGGCTCATCAACAATCCTTGCGTAGTCCGTATGTTTTTGGCCTTTGAGGCCATAGGCCTCGTTGATCGCCTTTGCTGAGAAGTCCACTTCCACCCCTCTGACCACAGACAGGCCATCCTCAGGATTAAGCACATTGGCATAAAAGTCATACACCATGCTTGTGTAAGCTGGAGTGGGTGGTCTGCACAACTCCTCCCATCCATGATTTGTAATTCCTGCGCGCAAGAACTGCGGCAGGTCAGCAGGTCTGTCGAGGAAGCCCTTCTCGTGCAGCAACTCCCTCTTCCTCAGCTCAATGCCTCTGGACTCAGCGTCAGAGGACACGTACCTCACTGATTGAGGCTCATCTTCAGGGTAAAGCTTGGCCTTCCCTTTGTCCTTTGGTTTGGCTGACTCCGCAGCCTCAATCTTGAGCTTCTTGAGTGACGGCTCAGCGCTCTCTTTCTCTGAGGAAGGTGCCCTTTTGGCCTTCTTCTTCTTTGACTTCTTGGACCGCTTGGCCTTAATAATCTTGGCAGCCTTCTTCTTCTTCAGCTTTGCCTTGGTGGTGATCTGCTGGAGGCAAGCCCCCAGTGTTTCTTCCATGGAATCATCCGTCTGCGCAGGACTCTCAGGGCTGGCCTCCCTCAACGGAGAGAAGACTTCTTCTTCCTCAGCTTCCCCACTGCCCTGCCTTGATTCTTGGTACTCCCCATATGGGAATTCAGGGTCAGGCCGGGGGGAAGTGTGCGAAGGAGTGGTGCTTTGTGCTGTTGTAGGGGTCTGTGCAGAACTCTACGGTGATGAAGGCAGCTCAGGGCTCTGTGCTGGCGGTGATGATGAGAGCTCAGAGCTTTGAACCGGTGGAGATGGTGAAGGGCTGCGCTCGGCTGTCTCGTGGGATGGCTGGCCTCGTTCTTGACTCTCCACAGAGGGAGTCTTGTTCTTGATTCCTCCCTCGGCCACAGCCAGACTCCACTTGCGCTTCTTGGGTGTGCCTGCTGGTTCAGAGGGTCCAGCAGGTATTTCAGTGACGACCTTCCACTTCTTCTTGCGAATCGGAAGTTTAGGGAGTCTCTCTGTTCGCGCAGCATCAGCCTCTGCAAGGGTCAGAAGTGCTTCCCTCGCAGCAGATTCAGCGTCATCAGCCCTTTTCTTGGCCGCAGATCTTTCAGCCCTCGTGAGCACCATTGTTGAATCGTGGAAGTTTGGAGAGAAGAATCACAGATGAAGAGAAACGCAGATTTCTTGGAGTTCAGATACTTGGGAAATCGTAAAGATCAACGCGCGTCTCAACGGATATAACGAAAACAGAAAAATCCCAACGGCTATATTTTTGCGGATTCTGCAAATCCAGCGCAATCCTAGTGACCGTTGGAGATATTTTCATTTAAATGTCAATCTTTGCTCAACCGTATCTTTGATTTGGCCCAATATCTTCTTGATTTTTTTAGCTGGATTTAATCTCCTTGATTCCCTCTATTGATTCCCTACAAAAAGAAATAAAATCAACATCAAATTCGTAATTAAAATCACACAAAAAGATACACAAACGATAACCGGAAAATCGCAAAAAACAAACTAAGGCATGAGCCTCATATTGACGAGCACAGCAATCACTCGTCCTCTCTCGTTCTTAATTTCATGCTTCAGTCAAGAGGAAGGCCGAGAGAGTTTTCACATCCCCTTCCTCATAGTAGTGCTTCAATCTTGCACCATTAACCATGAATGGTTGTCCTTGCTGCAGGTTCTTTATCTCAATGGCACCATGAACAAATACATTAGTAATTACAAACGGACCTGACCATCTAGACTTATGTTTGCCTGGAAATAATTTCAATCGTGAGTTAAATAATAAAACAAGTTGGCCTTTCTTAAAGTCCTTGATCCTAAGTCTACTATCGTGCCAAATCTTGGTCTTTTCCTTATACATTTTGGCATTTTCATATAACATATGTCTAAGCTCATCAAGCTCATGTAATTGCAGAGACCGCAACGTTCCCGCATCGGTCACACAATAATTCAACTCTTTTAGTGCCCAAAATGCCTTAATCTCTAACTCGAATGGAAGATGACAAGCTTTACCATACACAAGTCGGTAAGGAGACATACCTAGGGGTGTCTTATATGCAGTCCTATACGCCCAAAGTGCATCCTCGAGTTTAAATGACCAGTCCTTTCTATTAGGTTTGACCACTTTTTCTAGGATGTTCTTAATCTCCCTATTAGAAATTTCAGCCTGACCATTCGAGTGTGGGTGATAGGGAGTGGCTACTCTATGTCTAATGTTATACTTAGCCAACACTCTCTCCATAGCTTTATTAATGAAATGTGTCCCCTCATCACTAATGATAGCACGTGGTGTTCCAAACCTAGTAAAAATGTGCCTATGCAAGAATTTTATTACTGTTTTGGCATCATTATTGGGACATGCTATGGCCTCTACCAACTTGGATACATAGTCTACTGCCACTAATATGTAAAGGTTACCTGATGATGGGGGAAATGGTCCCATGAAGTCAATGCCCCACACATCAAAGAGCTCCAACTCTAAGATGTAAGTGAGAGGCATTTCATCCTTGCGACTAAGGTTACCTGTCCTTTGGCATTCATCACAGCTGTGTGCATAGTTGTGTGCATCCTTGAAGAGCGTTGGCCAATAGTAGCCACTCTGAAATACCTTTGCAGCTGTTCTTTGGCCACCAAAGTGTCCACCATAAGGGGCTGTGTGGCAGTGCTGTAGCACAGACTTCGCCTCGGCAGCTGAAACACACTTCCTTAGCAACCCGTCAGCACATGTTTTGTAAAGGGTGGGGTCATCCCATATGAATTTCCTTGCCTCATGAAGGAACCTCTTCTTCTCTTGGTTTCCCTTGAAAGTTGGTAATACCTGTGATGCAAGGAAGTTAGCAATGTCAGCAAACCAAGGCTCCTCATCGTTATCACGATGAGTCAATACAAAGACATGTTCATCAATAAAAGCATCAGAAATTGCGGGTTCCGCAATTTTTTCGCAATTATGCTGCAATCTAGAAAGATGATCCGCAACCACATTTTCACTTCCTTTCTTATCTCTAATGTCTAGATCAAACTCTTGCAGTAGCAGTACCCACCTAATCAACCTAGGCTTAGCATCAGCCTTCCTCATAAGGTACTTTAAAGCAGAATGGTCAGTGTACACGATTGTCCTAGTGCCTACAATATAGTTCCTAAATTTCTCACAAGCAAACACTACAGCTAGCATCTCCTTCTCAGTGGTTGTATAGTTGCATTGTGCCTCATTAAGTGTCTTACTAGCATAATAGACAAGGTGTGTTAACTTGTCAATCTTCTGTCCTAACATAACCCCTACAGCATAGTCACTGGCGTCACATAACATCTCAAAGGGAAGATCCCAATTAGGCCCTACTATAATAGGTGCTGTGACTAGTGCTTTCTTAAGGGTTTTCCAAGCTAGGACACACTCTTTAGAGAAAATGAATGGTTTATTTAGCGCTAGAAGCTCACATAGAGGCTTGGAGATCTTAGAAAAGTCCTTAATGAACCTTCCATAGAAACCAGCATGCCCTAAGAAACTTCTAATGGCCTTGACATTTTGGGGTTCTACCAATTTCTCTATTATTTCAATTTTTGCCCTGTCAACTTCTACACCTGCCCTTGACACTCTATGACCTAAGACAATCCCCTCATCCACCATGAAATGGCACTTTTCCCAATTTAGGACTAGGTTGGTCTCCTCACACCTAGCCAAGACTTGTCCTAAGTTCTCTAGACAGTTGGTAAAGGAATCCCCAAAGACTGAGAAATCATCCATGAATATCTCTATCATGGATTCATCCAAATCAGAGAAGATTGCCAACATGCACCTTTGGAAAGTTGCCGGTGCATTGCATAAGCCAAAAGGCATTCTGCGAAAGGCAAAAGTTCCAAAAGGGCAAGTGAAGGTAGTCTTCTCTTGGTCCTTAGGGTCTATAGTGATCTGATTATACCCTGAGTAACCGTCTAAGAAACAGTAGTAGGCTCTACCAGCTATTCTGTCTAACATTTGGTCAATGAATGGTAGAGGGAAATGATCTTTTTTGGTCTCTTTATTTAGTTTCCTATAATCCATGCAAACTCTCCACCTTGTGATAGTCCTAGTTGGAATCAGTTCATTGTTCTCATTGACTACCACAGTCATCCCCCCCTTCTTAGGTACACATTGTATAGGGCTCACCCACTGACTACTAGCTATGGGGAAGATCACACCAGCATCTAACCATTTTATTATTTCCTTCTTAACTACCTCTTTCATAGAGGGGTTCAGCCTACGTTGGTGATCTACTCGAGGTGTATGTTCTTCCTCTAGTATAATCTTATGCATGCAATAAGAAGGGCTAATGCCTCTAATGTCAGCAATAGTCCATGCAATAGCCTTCCTATGTTGCTTAAGTAGTAAAATCAGTTCAACCTCATGCTTTTCACTTAATTTAGAAGAAATAATCACAGGCAAAGTATCATTACTTCCTAGATATGCATACTTGAGGTGAGTGGGGAGAGGTTTTAATTCTAAGACAGGTGGATGCTCAATGGATGGTTTTAATGGATTCAAAGATTTTTCAGTTAAGTCAATATTCATACAAACATGCTGAGGGTTATTTACAGGTATGTCCATTATCTCAACTATGTTTAAGTCAGTTAATTCTAATCCTACATAGTTATTAGCATGCTTAGTCAACAATTCATGCTCCAATTGTTCTTCCATTAGTGAATCAACAATGTCCATGCTAGCACAAGATTCAGAGTCAGAGGGGTACCTTAAGGCTTTATAAACACTAAATTTCACCTCTTCATCATGAACCCTCATAGTGAGCTCACCTTTTTGGACATCTATTAGTGCCCTACCTGTGGCTAGAAATGGTCTGCCTAACAGGATGGGGACCTCCTTGTCTGCTTCATAATCCAGGATAATGAAATCTGCAAGGAAAATAAACTTGTCAACCTTTACAAGAATATCCTCAATCTTACCTTCAGGGTATGCAATGGATCTGTCTGCTAGTTGTAAAGTGACAGTGGTTGGACGTGCTTCTCCTATTCCAAGCTGGCGGAATAGTGATAGGGGCATGAGGTTTATGTTGGCTCCCAGGTCACAAAGAGCTCTGCCCACGTGCTTGCCTCCTAGCTCTACAGGTAAGGTGAAGGAACCAGGATCCTTCTCCTTCTTGGGTAGCTTGTTCTGGAGTATGGCACTACACTCCTCAGTGAGATTGACTGTTTCAAACTCACCAATTATTCTCTTGTTAGTTATAATATCCTTCAAAAACTTTACATAAGAAGGCATAGACTGTAAAACTTCAACAAAAGGAATATTAACATGCACTTGCTTAAGAATTTCTAGAAATTTATTAAAGTGCACTTCCTGTTCTTGTTTTTTCTTTAGCCTTCTCGGAAATGGAGGTGGTGGCACATATGCAGGCACATCAGGTCGCCTTAGGATAGGTGGAGGCCTTGGAATTTCTTCTATCTCCTCTATGATTGGCTCCAGCCTTGCTCCTGATGTGCTTGTTGGTGGTGGACCTTGGTTTGGCAGAGACTCCAGTGGAGCACTAGACTCGGTGTTCTCTACTCTCTTTGGTGTGTCCTTGGTGTTGCTTACCAATGGTCTACCACTTCTAAGTTCAATTGCTTGAACTTGTTCTTTACCATCTCTCCTTGGCACTTAAGTGTCAGCAGGGAGTCTACCTTGGGGCGTACTTTTGATTTCATTGGCTAGTTGCCCTATTTGGTTCTCTAGGCTCCTAAGAGTAGCTTGCTGGCTCTGTAGAGTGGCATCATTCTTGGCTATGTATTCCTTAAGTAAGTTTTCTACAAAAGATTCTACAGGTTGGTTGTACGGTTTTTGGTACATGGATTGGTTATGTTGGGGAGTGAAACCAGGTGTTCCACTCGGCCTTGGTTGGTTAGGATTTTGGTTAGCATTCTTTTGGCCACCCCATGACAGGTTTGGGTGGTTCCTCCAACCAGGGTTGTAAGTATTAGAGTAGGGGTTGTTCCTAGGCTGCTGCTGGCTTCCAACATAGCAGACTGAGGCTGGATTCCCAGGGCAGTATTCATACGGGTGCCCTTCCCCACAGAATCCACAGATAAGTGTCTCACCTTGACTTGGTTGGGTGCCCATTGTTGCGTGCTCAATGTGTAAAGATAAATATGCAAAAGGGTAGAGAGAGCACTTAGAACATGCAAGCATACATGGTCTCACAGCAAGTAGTAAGTATATTTCATTCGTTTTTTCCACAGAGACTCATTTTTAGCTATTCGTGAAGTGTGTTTGTTAAGAAAGATGGGATGAATTTGAGGGGATAAAATTGGTTTTTAATTACCTAAGTTTTGCTGAATGTGTAAAGGAATATACCATAAACAAGTTAAAGTTAAAATCAGGCTCAAAGAACAAGAGATGGAATCAATAAACGAAGAAGAAAACAGCTACACACAATGCAATTTAGCAGAATTGCGAGAACCGCAATTAATCCGCAATTAAATGGCAGCGAAACTGATTAAAAGGGTAAATTAAGGGCTACTAATGACTATCCTATAGGCAGTTTATTACGATTATCAAGCTTCGGATCAACTCTCTATACATCAAACTCACTCTATCTCAAGTATCGTCCGATTCCATGCATGAGAGACTCAAGTTTACTCGACTTCAAAGTAAGGTCTTAAGCATCTTGTTAAAGCAGGAGTGTTCAGTTTGTACTAGGGAAACGCCTATTCCTAGGCCGTTTCCTGATTACCATGAAAGGCTAGCATGATTATATGCCTCTGAACTCTTACTCCTTCCAGAGGTTAGGAGTTCTTTGGACAAAATGGATGGCCAATCGAAATTGCCCGTGGGATGAAGCTTACATACAATCAATGTTCGAGTGTTAATCTGCCTACTTGACTCACGTTTTTTAGCCTATAGTTCTGTCATTAGCATGCCCCTAAGTGATTTTAGTTACTCATGGATATGTGGAGAATAGAAAAGGTAGATAAAACAGACATGCTTAGAAGATAAATGTACTTAAAACAGCAAGCCAAAGCCGTAGCAGAACCAGGTGGAAACTGTAAAATGCAGAAGTATACTTCGATTACTTTAAGTGTTTGAATGACAAGGGAAGCTCTAAAAGAAATGAATTCAAGACAGACAACAACGAAATGCAATAATTGAAATGCTACACTAAGAACAACAGTGATCAGAAATGGAATTGAGAAGAACAGAGCAGAAAACAGTAAAGGATTGCTGGAAAACTCCGTGGCAGTCGCCTCGAATGATGGTGATGAGAAGTCAGCCCTGCTTGGATGAATCCAATCGAGAGAGAAGACGAATCTCCTCTCCTTCCTATCAGATTATCGATTCCAAAAGCTTAAACTCTCACTCCAACAGACGGCAAAGGAAAACAGATGGAAATGGTGGACTGCAAGAAGACTTCTGCGCTTCGAATTGATGACTGAACCTCCGACTTTGACCCCCTTTTATAGTAGTTTGCAGGTGCGTTTGGGCCAAGGAGAACCATCAATCTTCAACGTCATATATCAGAATGGATGGAGGAGAAAGGACGAATCCCTGAAAAGTCGGATCTAAACAGAATAAGATCAGCCAACTTACGGTTTTAACTTGAATAATTGCGGTCACCGCAATTATTCCGCAATTCATTTGCAATGGTTATTTTTTCATTCTTTTCTTCGGTTTTCAACCCTTTTTCTACCTATTGTACACAAGTCCTATATTAGCTACCTTCTTCTAATTCTCATATTAAAGCATAGGTTTAAGCTAAATGCTAACAAAAACACCTAAATGTGTACATCTTCTTAAGCTAAATGGGTCCTAAATAAGTCACTTTCAGAGACTTAACACACCCCCAAACTTAAGGCTTTGCTTGTCCTCAAGCATACTAAGGACTTACCTAGGCTGCTGTTTCTTCTTCTTTAACTACTCACTAACTCCCTTATATTCTTGTCTATAGCAATGCTGTCCTGTGACACACTTCCAAGTTTAGAACTAACCTCTTGTCTAGCTTCTTCTGACTTCACCTGCCTACTATACCCACTGCTTTTGTTAACCCCCTACTACTGATCTAACTACTTTTATGATATCATGCTATTATCCCTAAGGTTTCAAATTCTACCAAGCTTTACTCTAGACTCAGTACATGCTTCTAGCTTATTTTTAATGTGTCTAGGATTCCTTAGAGTCATGCCAGTCTTAGTATTAACGGTGACAGTGGTACTTTTAGAGAACAACCTAAACCCTGGCATCACTACATTGGATATACATTCATCTCCCTAGACAAACCTAGAAGTTACAACCTTGTGCTTAGCTCATTAAGGATCAGATTTCTTTTTACATAGGACATCTAAGCCACAAGATTATAACTCCCAAGCATACATTCTTCTTCCCCTATTTCTCCTTTTCTCTTTACTTAGGTGGAGTCTCCCCTTGGTTTGCCTTTTGATGCAATGCCACTTGTGGTTTACACACTTGGCACTGATTACTCAGCCACTTGAGAAAGACTCCCCTCTTTATTCTATTTTTTCACTTTTTCTATTTATCACAAAAAAAAAAATTTTTTTAGGAGAAGAAGAATGCTTATGTCTTAAGGAAGAGAGGAATGTTCCTAGGCCTAGGGTGGCCTCCCCCAAACTTCAACTACTCATTGTCCCCAATGAGTGTTTGAGGTGGCACACCCCCAAACTTGTCCTAGAAGCATCTAGTCTAAAGCAAAACAAAGAGAATCTAAAAATCCTAGGCATAGGCAAAACATTCTAAAAGCAATTATCCTAGCAGCAGAAAATTTGAACATAACAGAAAGTTTTAAGGACTTATGGTTTCGACATACTGAGCACTATTTAGAGGCAAATTTAAACTATCAAAGGGTGTCCTATGACACTCATCCAGCATGCTTCAAGATCAGCTATATAAGGTAGTCATGCTAGCAGCAAAAGATAGAATTTAACAGGTCACAGCCTAACTAAACAGACAGTCCAAAACATGCTATCAGTCACAAAAATTGCGGGAACCGCAATTTTTTCGCAATCCAATCCGGGCAGATATAACATTAACTCAGGCCCCTAGCATGCTTTTTCCCGTTACTCATGCATCCTAAAAATAAAACTAAACTATCCTACCTATTCAGCTAACATCAAACTAGACTAAGCAAAAGAAAAAGCATAAAACTAAACATTAAAAACAGATCAAAAATTGAATACAAAACAGCATACTACACATGATTCTATCAAAAAGCAGGAAAATTGTCTTTTGTTTCTTAAGGGATCAGTAATACTCCCTCTAGTGCTCTTCAAACCAGCACTCAATTCTCATCATCCTCATCTGGTCGCCTTGGTCGTGGGGGCACCCATGGAGTTAGGAGGTTGGTGGGGAAGTCTGGGAAGATGCACCCCAACTGGTCTGCAACTTCTCTGTCCCTCGCCTGCGCATAGTTGGCCCTTCTTAAAGTCTTTGATCCTGAGTCTACTGTCATGCCATATTTTTGTCTTTTCTTTGTACATCTTGGCATTCTCATAGGCCATGTGCCTAAGCTCGTCAAGTTCATGTAGCTGTAAAGATCTTAATGTCCCCGCATCCTTCACACAAAAATTTAATTCTTTCATGGCCCAAAATGCCTTGTTTTCCAACTCAAGTGGCAAGTGGCAAGCCTTGCCATACACCAACCTATAGGGAGACATTCCTAAAGGTGTCTTATATGCTGTTCTGTAAGCCCAAAGTGCATCCTCAAGCTTGAAAGACCAGTCTTTCCTATTAGGTTTGACTACCTTTTCTAGGATGTTCTTTATCTCCCTATTGGAAATCTCAGCTTGGCCATTTGAGTGTGGGTGGTAGGGAGTAGCTACCCTATGTCTGATGTTATACTTAGCCAATATTTTCTCCATAGCCTTATTGATGAAATGTGACCCCTCATCACTAATGATAGCACGAGGAGTCCCAAATCTAGTGAAAATGTGTCTATGCAAGAAGTGAGTGACTGTTTTAGCATCATTATTAGGGCATGCCTTAGCTTCTACCCACTTTGACACGTAGTCTACTGCTACTAAAATGTACAGGTTACCTGATGATGGAGGGAATGGTCCCATGAAATCAATGCCCCACACATCAAAGAGCTCTAACTCTAAGATGTAGGTGAGGGGCATCTCATCCTTACGACTGAGGTTACCTGTCCTTTGGCATTCGTCACAGTTGTGGGCATAGTTGTGGGCGTCCTTGAAGATTGTTGGCCAGTAGTAGCCACTCTGAAATACCTTAGCAGCTGTTCTTTGACCACCAAAGTGCCCACCGTAAGGAGATGAGTGACAGTGCTGCAGCACAGACTTCGCTTCAGCAGCTGACACACACTTCCTCAACAACCCATCAGCACAGGTTCTGTAAAGTATGGGGTCATCCCAGATGAATTTCCTTGCTTCATGGAGGAACCTCTTCTTTTCTTGTCCTCCCTTGAACACTGGTAATACCTGTGATGCACGGAAGTTAGCAATGTCAGCAAACCAAGGTTCCTCATCGTTATCACGATGAGTTAAAGCAAAGATATGTTCATCTATAAAAGCATCAGTAATTGCGGGGTCCGCAATTTTTTCGCAATTGTGCTGCAATCGAGACAGGTGATCTGCAACCACGTTTTCACATCCCTTCTTGTCCCGAATGTCCAAATCGAATTCCTGCAGCAATAACACCCATCTAATCAATCTAGGCTTAGCATCAGCCTTCCTCATAAGATATTTTAAAGCAGAATGGTCAGTATATACAATGGTCCTAGTTCCTACAATATAGTTCCTAAATTTTTCACAAGCAAATACTACAGCAAGCATCTCTTTCTCTGTAGTTGTATAGTTACATTGAGCCTCATTCAAGGTCTTACTAGCATAATAGACAGGATGTGTAAGCTTGTCAATCTTCTGTCCTAACATGACTCCTACAGCATAGTCACTGGCATCACATAGCATCTCAAATGGGAGATCCCAATTTGGTCCTACTATGATTGGTGCTGTGACCAATGCTTCCTTAAGGGCTTTCCAAGCTACTACACATTCTTTAGAAAAGACGAATGGTCTACCTAGCTCTAGAAGCTCACATAGAGGCTTGGCTATCTTAGAAAAGTCCTTGATGAACCTTCTATAGAAGCCAGCATGTCCTAGGAAACTCCTAATAGCTTTGACATTCTGGGGCTCTACCAACTTCTCTATGACCTCTATTTTTGCCCTATCCACTTCTACACCTGCCCTTGACACTCTATGTCCTAAGACAATCCCTTCATCTACCATAAAATGGCACTTTTCCCAATTTAGGACTAGGTTGGTCTCTTCACACCTAGCCAGGACTTGTCCTAGGTTCTCTAGACAGGTTTTAAATGAGTCCCCAAAGACTGAGAAGTCATCCATGAATATTTCTATTATGGACTCATCCAACTCAGAGAAGATTGCCATCATGCACCTTTGGAAAGTTGCCGGTGCATTGCATAAGCCAAAAGGCATTCTGCGGAAGGCAAACGTTCCAAAAGGGCAAGTGAAGGTAGTCTTCTCTTGATCCTTAGGGTCTATAGTGATTTGATTATAGCCAGAGTACCCATCTAAAAAACAATAGTAGGCTCTACCAGCTATTCTGTCTAGCATCTGGTCAATGAACGGTAGAGGGAAATGGTCTTTTTTAGTTTCTTTATTTAACTTCCTGTAATCCATACACACTCTCCACCCTGTGACAGTCCTTGTTGGAATCAGTTCGTTGTTCTCATTGACTACCACAGTTATCCCCCCCTTTTTAGGTACACATTGGATGGGGCTCACCCATTGGCTACTAGCTATGGGGAAAATTACTCCTGCATCTAACCACTTTATTATTTCTTTCTTCACTACCTCTTTCATAGAGGGGTTTAACCTACGCTGGTGATCTACCCTAGGTGTGTGCTCTTCCTCTAGAATAATTTTGTGCATGCAATAAGAAGGGCTAATGCCTCGAATATCAGCAATAGTCCATGCTATAGCCTTCCTATGTTGCTTAAGCAGTAAAATTAAATCAACCTCATGCTGTTCACTAAGCTTAGAAGAAATAATTACAGGCAGCGTATCATTATCTCCTAGATATGCGTATTTGAGGTGAGTTGGTAGTGGTTTCAGTTCTAAAACAGGTGGATGCTCAATGGAGGGCTTTAACGGATTTACAGTTCTATCAGTCAAGTCTATAGTCATACATACATGCTGAGGTCTATCTACAGGCATATTCATTATGTCAGATACATTTAGATCATCTACATCTAATCCTACATATTCGTTAGCATGCTTGGTTAATAATACATGCTCTAATTGTTCTTCCATTAGTGAGTCAACAACATCAATGCTAGCACAAGACTCAGAATCAGAGGGATACCTTAAAGCTTTGTAAACACTAAATTTTACCTCTTCATCATGAACCCTCATAGTTAACTCACCTTTTTGCACGTCTATTAGTGCCCTACCTGTGGCTAGAAATGGTCTACCTAGCAGGATGGGAACCTCCTTGTCTGCCTCATAGTCCAGGACAATGAAATCTGCAAGGAAAATAAATTTGTCAACTTTAACTAGAATATCCTCAATCTTACCTTCTGGATATGCGATGGATCTGTCTGCTAGTTGTAAAGTGACTGTGGTTGGACGTGCTTCTCCCATTCCCAACTGGCGGAATAGGGACAGGGGCATGAGATTTATGCTGGCGCCCAGGTCACACAGCGCTCTGCCCACATGCTTGCCTCCAAGTTCTACAGGTAAGGTGAAGGAACCAGGATCCTTCTCCTTCTTGGGCAGCTTGTTTTGGAGGATGGCACTGCACTCCTCGGTGAGGTTTACTGTTTCAAACTCACCAATTATTTTTTTGTTAGTAATAATGTCCTTCAAAAACTTTACATATGAAGGCATAGACTGTAAAACTTCTACAAAAGGAATATTCACATGCACTTGCTTAAGTATTTCTAAAAATTTATTAAAATGAACTTCCTGTTCCTGCTTCTTCTTAAGCCTTCGAGGGTATGGAGGTGGTGGCACATATGCAGGCACGTCAGGACGCCTTAAGATAGGTGGAGGCCTTGGAATTTCTTCTACGTCCTCTACGATTGGCTCTAGCCTGGCTCCTGATGTGCTAGTCGGTGGTGGACCTTGGCTTGGCAGAGACTCCAGTGGAGCACTAGACTCAGTGTTCTCTACTCTCTTTGGTGTGTCCTTTGTGTTGCTCACCAATGGTCTTCCACTCCTAAGTTCAATGGCTTGAACTTGTTCTTTGCCATCTCTCCTTGGTACCTCGGTATCAGCAGGGAGTCTACCTTGGGGCCTACTTTTAAGTTCATTGGCTAATTGGCCTATTTGGTTTTCCAGGCTCCTAAGAGTAGCATCATTCTTAGGGATATACTCCTTGAGTAGGTTTTCTACAGAAGATCCTACAGGTTGATTGTAAGGTTTTTGGTACATTGACTGGTTATGTTGGGGAGTGAAACCAGGTGTTCCACTCGGTCTAGGTTGGTTAGGATTTTGGTTAGTGTTTTGTTGGCCACCCCATGACAGGTTAGGGTGGTTTCTCCAACCAGGATTGTAAGTTTGTGAGTAGGGGTTATTCCTAGGCTGCTGCTGACTTCCTACATAGCAGACTGAGGATGGATTCCCAGGGCAATATTCATAAGGGTGCCCTTCCCCACAGAATCCACAGATTGGTGCCTCGCCTTGACTTGGTTGGGTGCCCATTGACATGGCTGTGGCGGTATTGGCACTGGTTTGGAGATTGGCCTGAGCCATTTGCTTGACTAAGTTGGTCAGGGCATTTATTTGGGTGCTCATGGCGCTTAGAGCATCCTTGTCTTGAGCCCTAGTTGGCTCTACTGGATCGTCTGACCATCTACAGTGAGATGCTGAGATCTTCTCCAAGATCTCATAAGCTTCGTTGTAACTCTTGGACAACATGGAACCTCCAGCAGATGAATTTAAGACTTGTCTGGTGCTGGGGTTGCATCCTTTAAAGAAAACTTCTATTTGGATACACCATGGAATGCCATGGTGTGGACATTTAATGAGAAGGTCTTTGAATCTAGTCCAAGCTTCGTGAAGAGACTCATTATCAGCTTGTTTAAACTTTATGATATCATCACGAAAGGTTGAATTCCTATCAGGTGGGAAGTATTTGACTAGGAATTTTTCTGCTAAATCTGTCCAATTGCGGACAGATCCTGAGGGCAATGAATTTAACCATGTTTTGGCTTTGTCCCTCAAAGAGTAAGGGAAAAGATATAGCCTCAGGGCTTCTTGGGAAACTCCAGGGATTAGGAATGTGTCACTAACTCCTAGGAAGTTCCTAAGGTGGTTATGGGGGTCCTCATTTTCTATTCCAAAGAATTGTCCCACAGTGGACAACATTTGGAACATCACTGGTTTTAACTCGAATGAGTGGGCAGTGATTTCAGGACGGATTATGCTGGGGTTCAGCTCCCCAGGCATAGGTACTAGATATGACAGAATGGCACTATTCTTGTCATTCGCTATTTCGATGGGGTTGCGAATGGCTTGTGCCGGATTTGGAACTAGATCGCCCATTTCTTTAGTTTCAGGTGTGGTTTGAGGTATAGGAGGTTGTTTAAAGAGACGTTTCTTTGCCTTATTCCTAGCTCGAAGTGATCTTTCAGGTTCAGGATCGAACTCTAAATTACTATGTGAACGCTCACTCATAAACTACCTTAATAGCACCTGTAAAAGAAATGAAACAGATTAGTTTCACTCAATGATAAACTTGATTTTTCAAACTTAACAACTTCGTTTTCACTTAAAATAAGTCCCCGGCAGCGGCGCCAAAAACTTGTTGCGTGCTCAATGTGTAAAGATAAATATGCAAAAGGGTAGAGAGAGCACTTAGAACATGCAAGCATACATGGTCTCACAGCAAGTAGTAAGTATATTTCATTCGTTTTTTCCACAGAGACTCATTTTTAGCTATTCGCGAAGTGTGTTTGTTAAGAAAGATGGGATGAATTTGAGGGGATAAAATTGGTTTTTAATTACCTAAGTTTTGCTGAATGTGTAAAGGAATATACCATAAACAAGTTAAAGTTAAAATCAGGCTCAAAGAACAAGAGATGGAATCAATAAACGAAGAAGAAAACAGCTACACACAATGCAATTTAGCAGAATTGCGAGAACCGCAATTAATCCGCAATTAAATGGCAGCGAAACTGATTAAAAGGGTAAATTAAGGGCTACTAATGACTATCCTATAGGCAGTTTATTACGATTATCAAGCTTCGGATCAACTCTCTATACATCAAACTCACTCTATCTCAAGTATCGTCCGATTCCATGCATGAGAGACTCAAGTTTACTCGACTTCAAAGTAAGGTCTTAAGCATCTTGTTAAAGCAGGAGTGTTCAGTTTGTACTAGGGAAACGCCTATTCCTAGGCCGTTTCCTGATTACCATGAAAGGCTAGCATGATTATATGACTCTGAACTCTTACTCCTTCCAGAGGTTAGGAGTTCTTTGGACAAAATGGATGGCCAATCGAAATTGCCCGTGGGATGAAGCTTACATACAATCAATGTTCGAGTGTTAATCTGCCTACTTGACTCACGTTTTTTAGCCTATAGTTCTGTCATTAGCATGCCCCTAAGTGATTTTAGTTACTCATGGATATGTGGAGAATAGAAAAGGTAGATAAAACAGACATGCTTAGAAGATAAATGTACTTAAAACAGCAAGCCAAAGCTGTAGCAGAACCAGGTGGAAACTGTAAAATGCAGAAGTATACTTCGATTACTTTAAGTGTTTGAATGACAAGGGAAGCTCTAAAAGAAATGAATTCAAGACAGACAACAACGAAATGCAATAATTGAAATGCTACACTAAGAACAACAGTGATCAGAAATGGAATTGAGAAGAACAGAGCAGAAAACAGTAAAGGATTGCTGGAAAACTCCGTGGCAGTCGCCTCGAATGATGGTGATGAGAAGTCAGCCCTGCTTGGATGAATCCAATCGAGAGAGAAGACGAATCTCCTCTCCTTCCTATCAGATTATCGATTCCAAAAGCTTAAACTCTCACTCCAACAGACGGCAAAGGAAAACAGATGGAAATGGTGGACTGCAAGAAGACTTCTGCGCTTCGAATTGATGACTGAACCTCCGACTTTGACCCCCTTTTATAGTAGTTTGCAGGTGCGTTTGGGCCAAGGAGAACCATCAATCTTCAACGTCATATATCAGAATGGATGGAGGAGAAAGGACGAATCCCTGAAAAGTCGGATCTAAACAGAAAAAGATCAGCCAACTTACGGTTTTAACTTGAATAATTGCGGTCACCGCAATTATTCCGCAATTCATTTGCAATGGTTATTTTTTCATTCTTTTCTTCGGTTTTCAACCCTTTTTCTACCTATTGTACACAAGTCCTATATTAGCTACCTTCTTCTAATTCTCATATTAAAGCATAGGTTTAAGCTAAATGCTAACAAAAACACCTAAATGTGTACATCTTCTTAAGCTAAATGGGTCCTAAATAAGTCACTTTCAGAGACTTAACACACCCCCAAACTTAAGGCTTTGCTTGTCCTCAAGCATACTAAGGACTTACCTAGGCTGCTGTTTCTTCTTCTTTAACTACTCACTAACTCCCTTATATTCTTGTCTATAGCAATGCTGTCCTGTGACACACTTCCAAGTTTAGAACTAACCTCTTGCCTAGCTTCTTCTGACTTCACCTGCCTACTATACCCACTGCTTTTGTTAACCCCCTACTACTGATCTAACTACTTTTATGATATCATGCTATTATCCCTAAGGTTTCAAATTCTACCAAGCTTTACTCTAGACTCAGTACATGCTTCTAGCTTATTTTTAATGTGTCTAGGATTCCTTAGAGTCATGCCAGTCTTAGTATTAACGGTGACAGTGGTACTTTTAGAGAACAACCTAAACCCTGGCATCACTACATTGGATATACATTCATCTCCCTAGACAAACCTAGAAGTTACAACCTTGTGCTTAGCTCATTAAGGATCAGATTTCTTTTTACATAGGACATCTAAGCCACAAGATTATAACTCCCAAGCATACATTCTTCTTCCCCTATTTCTCCTTTTCTCTTTACTTAGGTGGAGTCTCCCCTTGGTTTGCCTTTTGATGCAATGCCACTTGTGGTTTACACACTTGGCACTGATTACTCAGCCACTTGAGAAAGACTCCCCTCTTTATTCTATTTTTTCACTTTTTCTATTTATCACAAAAAAAAAAATTTTTTTAGGAGAAGAAGAATGCTTATGTCTTAAGGAAGAGAGGAATGTTCCTAGGCCTAGGGTGGCCTCCCCCAAACTTCAACTACTCATTGTCCCCAATGAGTGTTTGAGGTGGCACACCCCCAAACTTGTCCTAGAAGCATCTAGTCTAAAGAAAAACAAAGAGAATCTAAAAATCCTAGGCATAGGCAAAACATTCTAAAAGCAATTATCCTAGCAGCAGAAAATTTGAACATAACAGAAAGTTTTAAGGACTTATGGTTTCGACATACTGAGCACTATTTAGAGGCAAATTTAAACTATCAAAGGGTGTCCTATGACACTCATCCAGCATGCTTCAAGATCAGCTATATAAGGTAGTCATGCTAGCAGCAAAAGATAGAATTTAACAGGTCACAGCCTAACTAAACAGACAGTCCAAAACATGCTATCAGTCACAAAAATTGCGGGAACCGCAATTTTTTCGCAATCCAATCCGGGCAGATATAACATTAACTCAGGCCCCTAGCATGCTTTTTCCCGTTACTCATGCATCCTAAAAATAAAACTAAACTATCCTACCTATTCAGCTAACATCAAACTAGACTAAGCAAAAGAAAAAGCATAAAACTAAACATTAAAAACAGATCAAAAATTGAATACAAAACAGCATACTACACATGATTCTATCAAAAAGCAGGAAAATTGTCTTTTGTTTCTTAAGGGATCAGTAATACTCCCTCTAGTGCTCTTCAAACCAGCACTCAATTCTCATCATCCTCATCTGGTCGCCTTGGTCGTGGGGGCACCCATGGAGTTAGGAGGTTGGTGGGGAAGTCTGGGAAGATGCACCCCGATTGTGTACACTGACCATTCTGCTTTAAAGTACCTTATGAGGAAGGCTGATGCTAAGCCTAGGTTGATTAGATGGGTTTTGTTGCTGCAAGAGTTTGATCTAGACATTAGAGATAAGAAAGGAAGTGAAAATTTGGTTGCGGATCATCTTTCTAGATTGCAGCATAATTGCGAAAAAATTGCGGAAACCGCAATTTCTGATGCTTTTATTGATGAACATGTCTTTGTATTGACTCATCGTGATAACGATGAGGAACCTTGGTTTGCTGACATTGCTAACTTCCTTGCATCGCAGGTACTTGTTACGTCTCCAAAAGTGACCTTTTTAGGACTTAATTATCTTAGAAAGATGTTCACTCTTAGGTGTTTTTGATAGCATTTAGCCTAGACCTATGCTTAAATATGAGAATTAGAAGAAGGTAGCTAAATTAGGACTTAAGTACAATAGGAAAGAAAAGGGTTGAAAACCGAAGGAAAAGAATGAAAAACAAGCATTGCGGAAACATTGCGGACACCGCAATGTTTCAAGTGAAAACCGTAAGTTGACTGATCTTTTTCTGTTAATTTCCGTTATTTCAGGGATTCGTTCTTTCTCCTCCATCCATTCTGAAGTACGACGTTGAAGATTGATGGTTCTCCTTGGCCCAAACGCACCTGCAGATTACTATAAATAGGGGTCAAAGTCGAGGGTTCAAACATCATCCGAAAGCGTAGAAGTCTTCTCGCAGTCCATCTTTTCTCCTGTTTTCCTTTGCCGTCTGCTGGTTTGCGAAGCTCAGCTGTTGGAGTCGATAATCTGATAGGAAGGAGAGGAGATTCTTCTTCTCTCCCGATTGGATTCATCCAAGCAAGGCTGACCTTTCTCATCCTTCATTCGAGGCGGCTGCAACGAGACATTCGACCTTGTTTTACTGCTTTCTGCTCTTCATTTCCATTTTCCAGCTTTGTTTTGTTGTTAACTCTTTTCTAGTAGCTAGCTTAGACTATTTCGTTGTGTTCTGTCTTGTTGTTATTTACTTTAAAGCTTCTTTCTGTCCATTCAAACAACCAAGTAATCAATTCACAATTCATTTCACGATTCTTGTCGTTGCGATTGACTGTCTTTCCCTTACTGTTTTGTCTTCAGATTCCTTCTGAGCATGTTTACTTCTTCTCTTGCTTCTGTTCTGTTTACATCCATGAGTAGCTAAATCACTTAGGGGCATGCTAATGGCAACACTTTAGGCTAAAAAACGTGAACCAAGCATGTAGGATAGCTCTCGAAGCATTGATTGTATGTAAGCTTCATCCCACGGGCAATTTCGATTGGCCATCCATTTTGTCCAAAGAACTCCTAACCTCTGGAAGGAGTAAGAGTTCAGAGTCATACTATCATGCTAGCCTTTCAAGGTAACCAGGAAACGACCTAGGAATAGGCGTTTCCCTAGTACAAACCATATTTTTCTGCCTTAACAAGATGCTTAAGACCTTACTTGGACATGAGTAAACTAAAGAATCTAATGCTTGAAATCGGAAGATACATGAGAATGAGAGAGTTTGATGCATAGAGAGCTGATCCACTGCTTGAGAATCGTGAGAAAAAGCCTATAGGATAGTCGTTAGTAGCCCTTAATTCATCACTTTACACACTTTCGCTGTTATTTCAATTGCGATAGAATTGCTGTCTCCGCAATTCTGCATAAGTTACAATTCTGTCTAGCTGTTTTTGCTTTCATTTATTAATCTCATCTCTTCTCATTTGAGTTTAGCTTTAACTTGCACTTGTTTATGTTGCTACCCTCTCCGTATTCAGTAGGAAATAGACAATTAAAAACCAATACTACCCCATCAAATCCACCCCTTCTTTCTTAATGTTACACTTCATGAATAGCTTATAATAAGTCTCTTTGGGAAAACGAATGAAATATACTTACTACTTGCTATAAGACCATGTATGCTTGCATGTTCTGAGTGCTCTCTCTACCTTATTACTTATTCATTTTAACACATTGAGCACGTAACAAGTTTTTGGCGCCGCTGCCGGGGATTTATTTAAGTGAAAACGAAGTTTGTTAAGTTTGAAACACCAAGTTTATTGTCTATTGAAGCTGATCTGTTTCATTTCTTTTGCAGGTACCATTGGGTTAGTTTATGAGTGAACCTTCAAGTAGTGATCTAGAGTTCAATCCTGAGCCTGAGAGATTACTTAGGGCCAGAAATAGAGCCAAGAAACGTCTCTTTAACCAACCCTCTATACCTCAAGTAATTGCGGGAACCGCAATTCCTCCGCAATTATCTCAAGAAGAAATGGATGGAATAGTTCCAAATCCGGTGCCTGTCACTCGCAACCCCATCGAAATAGCGAATGATAAGGACAGCGCCATACTCTCTTACCTAGTACCTATGCCTGGGGAGCTGAACCCCAGCATAATCCGTCCTGAAATCACTGCCCACTCATTCGAGTTGAAGCCAGTGATGTTCCAAATGTTGTCCACTGTGGGACAATTCTTTGGAGTGGAAAATGAGGATCCCCACAATCATCTTAGAAACTTCTTAGGAGTTAGTGATACATTCATCATCCCTGGAGTTTCTCAAGAAGCCTTGAGGCTATATCTGTTCCCTTATTCTTTGAGGGACAAAGCCAAAACGTGGTTAAACTCATTACCCTCAGGATCTGTCCTTAATTGGACAGACTTAGCAGAAAAATTCCTAGTCAAATACTTCCCACCTGATAGGAATTCTACCTTTCGTGATGACATAATCAAGTTTAAACAAGCTGAAACTGAGTCTCTTCACGAAGCTTGGACAAGGTTTAAAGATCTTCTTCTCAAATGTCCACACCATGGCATCCCCTGGTGTATCCAAATAGAGGTCTTTTTCAAAGGATGCAACCCCAACACTAGACAAGTCTTAAACTCATCTGCTGGAGGTTCCATGTTGTCCAAAAGTTACAACGAAGCCTATGAGATCTTGGAGAAGATCTCAACATCTCACTGTAGGTGGTCAGATGATCCAGTTGAGCCAACTAGAGCTCAAGACAAGGATGCTCTAAGTGCGATGAGCAGCCAAATAAATGCCCTGACCAACCTAGTTAAGCAAATGGCTCAAACAAATCTCCAAACAAGTGTCAACACCGCCACAGCCATGTCAATGGGCACCCAATCAAGTCAAGGTGAGACACTTATCTGTGGATTCTGTGGGGAAGGGCACCCGTATGAATACTGCCCTGGGAATCCAGCCTCGGTCTGCTATGTGGGAAGCCAACAGCAGCCAAGGAACAACCCCTACTCTAACACTTATAACCCTGGTTGGAGGAACCACCCAAACCTGTCATGGGGTGGCCAACAGAATACTAACCAAAATCCTAACCAACCAAGGCCGAGTGGAACACCTGGTTTCACTCCCCAACATAACCAATCCATGTATCAAAAACTATACAACCAACCTGTAGGGTCTTCTGTAGAAAACTTGCTCAAGGAATACATAGCCAAGAATGATGCCACTTTACAGAGTCAGCAAGCTACCCTTAGGAGCCTAGAGAACCAAATAGGCCAGTTAGCCAATGAAATAAAAAGTAGGCCCCAAGGTAGGCTTCCTGCTGACACTGAAGTGCCAAGGAGAGATGGTAAGGAACAAGTTCAAGCAATTGAACTCAGAAGTGGTAGACCATTGGTGAGCAACACAAAGGACACACCAAAGAGAGTAGAGAACACTGAGTCTAGTGCTCCACTGGAGTCTCTGCCAACCCAAGGTCCACCACCAACAAGCACATCAGGAACAAGGCTAGAACCAATTATTGAGGAGATAGAAGAAATTCCAAGGCCTCCTCCAATCCTAAGGCGACCTGACGTGCCTGCATATGTACCACCACCTCCATATCCTTGAAGGCTTAAGAAGAAGCAGGAACAGGAAGTGCACTTTAATAAATTCTTAGAAATTCTTAAGCAAGTGCATGTCAACATTCCTTTTGTAGAAGTTTTACAGTCTATGCCTTCCTATGTAAAGTTTTTGAAGGACATTATTACTAACAAAAAAATAATTGGTGAGTTTGAAACAGTAAACCTCACTGAGGAGTGCAGTGCCATACTCCAGAACAAGCTGCCCAAGAAGGAGAAGGATCCTGGTTCCTTCACCTTACCTGTAGAGCTAGGAGGCAAGCACGTGGGCAGAGCGCTTTGTGACCTGGGCGCCAGCATAAACCTTATGCCCCTATCACTATTCCGCCAGTTGGGAATAGGAGAAGCACGTCCAACCACTGTCACTTTACAACTAGCAGACAGATCCATCGCATACCCTGAAGGTAAAATTGAGGATATTCTAGTGAAAGTTGACAAGTTTATTTTCCTTGCAGATTTCATTATCCTGGATTATGAAGCAGACAAGGAGGTCCCCATCCTATTAGGCAGACCATTTCTTGCCACAGGTAGGGCCCTGATCGACGTCCAAAAAGGTGAGCTCACTATGAGGGTTCATGATGAAGAGGTGAAATTTAGTGTGTATAAAGCTTTAAGGTATCCCTCTGACCTTGAATCCTGTGCTAGCATGGACGTTGTCGATTCTTTAATGGACGAACAATTAGAGCATGAACTGTTGACTAAGCATGCTAATAACTATGTAGGATTAGAGTTGACTGATTTAAACATAGCTGAGATAATGGACATATCTGTAAATAACCCTCAGCATGTTTGCATGAATATTGACTTAACTGATAGAGCCTTGAATCCTTTAAAGCCATCCATTGAGCATCCACCTGTATTAGAATTAAAACCTCTCCCCACTCACCTCAAGTATGCATATTTAGGGAATAATGAGACTTTGCCTGTAATTATTTCTTCTAAGCTAAGTGAACAACATGAGGTTGATTTAATATTACTACTTAAGCAACATAGGAAGGCTATTGCATGGACTATTGCTGATATTAGAGGCATTAGCCCTTCTTATTGTATGCATAAGATTATACTAGAGGAAGAACATACCCCTAGAGTAGACCACCAACGTAGGCTGAATCCCTCTATGAAAGAGGTAGTTAAAAAAGAAATAATAAAATGGTTAGATGCTGGTGTGATCTTCCCCATAGCTAGTAGTCAGTGGGTGAGCCCTATACAATGTGTACCTAAGAAGGGTGGGATGACTGTGGTAGTCAATGAGAACAATGAACTGATTCCAACTAGGACTGTCACAGGATGGAGAGTTTGCATGGATTATAGGAAGCTAAATAAAGAAACTAAAAAAGACCACTTCCCTCTACCATTCATTGACCAAATGTTAGACAGAATAGCTGGTAGAGCCTATTACTGTTTCTTAGACGGTTATTCAGGGTATAACCAGATCACTATAGACCCCAAAGACCAAGAAAAGACTACCTTCACTTGCCCTTTTGGAACATTTGCCTTTCGCAGAATGCCTTTTGGCTTATGCAATGCACCGGCAACATTCCAAAGGTGCATGTTGGCAATCTTTTCTGACTTGGATGAGTCCATGATAGAGATATTCATGGATGATTTCTCAGTTTTTGGGGATTCCTTTACCAACTGTCTAGAGAATTTAGGACAAGTCCTGGCTAGATGTGAGGAGACTAACTTAGTCCTTAATTGGGAGAAGTGTCACTTCATGGTAGATGAGGGGATTGTCTTAGGTCATAGAGTGTCAAGGGCAGGTGTTGAGGTCGATAGGGCCAAAATTGAGATCATAGAGAAGTTGGTAGAGCCTCAGAATGTCAAGGCCATTAGAAGTTTCTTAGGGCATGCTGGCTTCTACAGAAGGTTCATTAAGGACTTTTCTAAGATAGCCAAACCTCTATGTGAGCTTCTAGAGATAAATAAGCCATTCATCTTCTCTAAGGAATGTTTAGTAGCTTGGCAAACCCTTAAGAAAGCACTAGTCACAGCACCTGTTATAGTAGGGCCAGATTGGGATCTCCCATTTGAGATGTTATGTGATGCTAGTTACTATGCTGTAGGGGTTATGTTAGGACAGAAGATTGACAAGCTAACACACCCTGTATACTATGCTAGTAAAACCCTGAATGAGGCTCAATGTAATTATACAACTACTGAGAAAGAGATGCTTGCTGTAGTATTTGCTTGTGAGAAATTTAGAAACTATATTGTAGGCACTAGGACAATTGTGTACACTGACCATTCTGCCTTAAAGTACCTCATGAGGAAGGCTGATGCTAAGCCTAGGTTGATTAGGTGGGTGTTATTGCTGCAGGAATTTGATTTGGACATTCGAGACAAGAAAGGATGTGAAAATGTGGTTGCGGATCACCTGTCTCGATTGCAGCACAATTGCGAAAAAATTGCGGAGGCCGCAATTTCTGATGCTTTTATTGATGAACATGTCTTTGTATTGACTCGCCGTGATAACGATGAGGAACCTTGGTTTGCTGACATTGCTAACTTCCTTGCATCACAGGTATTACCAGTTTTCAAGGGAGGACAAGAGAAGAAGAGTTTCCTTCATGAAGCAAGGAAATTCATCTGGGATGACCCCACACTTTACAAGACATGTGCTGACGGCTTACTAAGGAAGTGTGTTTCAGCTGCTGAGGCGAAGTCTGTGCTGCAGCACTGCCACACAGCTCCTTATGGTGGACACTTTGGTGGCCAAAGAACAGCTGCAAAGGTATTTCAGAGTGGCTACTATTGGCCAACAATCTTCAAGGATGCCCACAACTATGCCCACAGCTGTGATGAATGCCAAAGGACAGGTAACCTCAGTCGCAAGGATGAAATGCCTCTCACCTACATCTTAGAGTTGGAGCTCTTTGATGTGTGGGGCATTGATTTCATGGGACCATTTCCCCCATCTTCAGGTAACCTTTACATATTAGTGGCAGTAGACTATGTATCCAAGTGGGTAGAGGCCATAGCATGTCCCAATAATGATGCCAACACAGTCATAAAATTCTTACATAGGCACATTTTTACTAGGTTTGGAACACCACGTGCCATCATTAGTGATGAGGGGACACATTTTATTAATAAGGCTATGGAGAGAGTGCTGGCTAAATATAACATTAGACATAGTGTGGCCACTCCCTATCACCCACACTCGAATGGTCAGGCTGAAATTTCAAATAGGGAGATTAAGAACATCCTAGAAAAAGTGGTTAAACCTAATAGGAAAGACTGGTCCTTTAAGCTTGAGGATGCACTTTGGGCATATAGGACAGCATATAAGACACCCCTAGGTATGTCTCCTTACAGACTTGTATATGGTAAAGCTTGTCATCTTCCATTTGAGTTAGAAATTAAGGCATTTTGGGCACTAAAAGAGTTGAATTACTGCGTGACCGATGCGGGAACGTTGCGGTCTTTGCAATTACACGAGCTTGATGAGCTTAGACATATGTCTTATGAAAATGCCAAAATGTATAAGGAAAAGACCAAGATTTGGCACGATAGTAGACTCAGGATCAAGGACTTTAAGAAAGGCCAACTTGTTTTATTATTTAACTCACGATTGAGCTTGTTTCCAGGCAAACTAAGGTCCAGATGGTCAGGTCCTTTCATGATTACTAATGTGCTTGTTCATGGTGCCATCGAAATAAAGAACTTGCAGCACGGTCAACCATTCATGGTTAATGGTGCAAGATTGAAGCACTACTATGAGGAAGGAGATGTGAAGATTCTCTCGGCCTTCCTCTTGACTGAAGCGTGAAATTAAGAACGAGAGAGGACGAGTGATTGCTGTGCTCGTCAATATGAGGCTCATGCCTTAGTTTATTTTTTGCGATTTTCCGGTTATCGTTTGTGTGTCTTTTTGTATGATTTTAATTGAGTATTTGATGTTTATTTTATTTCTTTTTGTAGGGAATCAATAGAGGGAATCAAGGAGAGTAAATCCAGCTTTAAAAATCAAGAAAATATTGGGCCAAATAAAAGATACGGATGAGCAAAGATTGGCATTTAGATGGAAAAAAATCTCCAACGGTCACTAAAATTGCGCTGGATTTGCAGGATCCGCAAAAATGTAGCCGTTGGGATTTATCCGTTTCTTTATATCCGTTAGGAGGCGCGTGATCTGTACGATTCTCTCATTCTCTGAACTCCAAGAAAGCTTCGATTCTCTTCATCTGTGATTCTTCTCTCCAAACCTCCACGTTTCAAAGATGGTACTCACAAGGGCTGAAAGATCTGCGGCCAAGAAAAGGGCCGATGAAGCTGAAACGGCTGCGAGAGATGCATTGCTTGCCTTGGCTGATGCTGAGGCTGCGCGAACGGAACGACTGGATAAGCTGCCGATTCGCAAGAAGAAGTGGAGGGTTGTTACGGAAATACCTGCTGGACCCTCTGAACCAGCGGGCACACCCAAGAAACGAAAGTGGCGCATGGCTGTGGCCGAAGAAGAAATCAAGAACAAGACTCCCTCTGTGGAGAGTCAAGAACAAAGCCAGCCATCCCACGAGTCAGCCGAACGTAGCCTCTCACCAACCCCACCAGCGCAGAGCCCTGAGCTCTCCTCATCGCCGCCAGCGCAGAGCCCTGAGCAGCCTTCTTCACCACAAGGTTCTGCACAGACACCTACAGCAGAGCAAAGAACCACGCCGTCGCACACTTCCCCACGGCCTGACCCTGAATTCCCATATGGGGAGTACCAAGAATCAACGCAGGGCAGTGGGGAAGGTGAGGAAGAAGAGGTCTTCTCTCCATTAAGGGAAGCCAGCCCTGAGAGTCCTACACAGCAGGATGACTCGATGGAAGAAACACTGGGGGCTTGCCTCCAGCAGATCACCATCAAGGCTAAGCTCAAGAAGAAGAAGAAGGCCAAGATTCTCAAGGCCAAGCGGTCCAAGAAGCTGAGAAAGAAGAAGGCCAAGCGGGCGCCTTCATCAGAGAAGGAAAGCACAGAGCCATCGCTCAAGAAACTCAAGGTTGAGGCTGCGGAGTCAGCCAAACCCACAGACAAAGGGAAGGCCAAGCTTTACCCTGAAGATGAGCCTAAACCAGTGAGGTATGTGTCCTCTGACGCTGAGTCCAGAGGAATTGAGCTAAGGAAGAGGGAGTTGCTGCACGAGAAGGGCTTCCTCGACAGACCTGCTGACCTGCCGCAGTTCTTGCGCGCAGGGATTACAAACCACGGATGGGAGGAGTTTTGCAGACCACCCAATCCAGCCTATACGAGCATGGTTTATGATTTCTACGCCAATGTGCTCAGCCCTGAGGATGGCCTGTCTGTGGTGCGAGGGGTGGAAGTGGACTTCTCAGCTAAGGCCATCAACGAAGCCTATTGTCTCAAGGGCCAAAACCTTACAGATTATGAACGAATTGTTGATGAGCCTACTGAGGCAGTCCTGGAAGAGGCCATTCCCCGTGACTCATGAGACCACCATTAACCAGAGCAGATCGCTCCTGGTCTATGCCATCATGCGAGGTCTCACGGTCAACGTGGGAGAAGTCATTGCTGCTGCCATTGCTGAGTGCGCCAAGAAGGGTAAGGGACCATTGTTTTTCCCTAATACCATAACTAAACTCTGTTTGCTTGCAGGAGTTCCCATCGAGCGAATGGAGCAGCAAATGGCTTACACAGGCCACTTGGAGCTGCCTGCTGGCTTGAGGCTGAAGAGGAAGGGGAACATGGAGTTCGAACTGGATAGGTTGGCTGCTGATCAGTCACTGTCCATGGCTTGCCTGATGGATAGGCAGAAAAGGATGGCTCAATGGGCCACTTACGCGCAGGCACGGGACAAGGAAGTTGCAGACCAGCTTGGGTGCATCTTCCCTGACTTCCCCACGAATCTCCTACATCCATGGGTGCCTCCACGACCACGACAACCTGATGAGGATGAAGACATTTGAGTGCTGGTTTGAATTGCACTCAAGGGAGTATTGCTGTTCCCTTAGAATAATAAAAAAAAAAATTTCTGCTTTCTGATAGACCATGTGCATTATGCTGTTTTTAGTACAATTTTGATCTGATTTAGTTGCTTGGTTTTATGTTTTTAAATTGCTTAAGTATAGCTTGCTGCTAGCTGATTAGGTAGGATAGTTTAGGTTTATTTTTGTCAAGCTTGAATGATTGGATAGAGCATGCTTAGGGGCCTCAAACATTGATATACCTGCCCTGACTTGATTGCGAAATAATTGCGATGCCCGCAATTTTTATTACTGAAAGCATGTTTTGGACAATTTGTTTCGCTAGGCCGTGATCTGTTTAATTTCTATCTTTTGCTGCTATCATGACCACCTTGTATATCTTATCTAAATGCATGCTGGATGAATGTCATAGGACACCCTTTGATAGTTTAAATTAACCTCTAAATACGCTCAGCATGCATAGCTGTAAGTCCTTGCCTGTCTGTTTTTCAATTTTCTGCTACTGTGATATTTTCTTTTCGAATGTTCTGCCTATGCCTAGGACTTTTAAATTCTCTTTGTTTTACCTTAGACTAGATGCTTCTAGGATAGTTTGGGGGTGTGCCACCTCAAACACTCATTGGGGACAATGAGTAGTTTAAGTTTGGGGGAGGCCACCGTAGGCCTAGGAACACTCCTCTCTCCCTTAAAACATAAGCATTCTTCTTCTCCTTGACAAAAAAATAATGAACTAAAAAAAAAATGAAAAATAGAATAAAAAGGGGAGTCTCTCTGAGGTTGCTAAGTAATCAGTGCCAAGTGTGTAACCCACAAGTGGCATTGCATCAAAAGGCAACCGAAGGAAGGGCTCCACCTAAGAAAGAAAAAAGGAAAAGAGTAGGGAAGAAGAATGTATACCTAGGAGTTGCAACTTTGTGGCTTAGATGTCCTGTTTAAAAAGAACTCTGATCCTCAATTGGCTAAGAGCAAAGTTGTAGCTTGTAGGGTTGTTTAGGGAGATGAGTGTATATCCAATGTAGTGATGCCAGGGCTTAGGTTGTTCTCTAAAAGTACTACTGTCACCATTAAGACTAAGACTGGCATGACTCTAAGGAATCCTAGGTAGCTCATAAGTATAAACTAGAAGCATGTACTGAGTTTGGGGTAAAGCTAGGTAGAATTTGAAACCTTAGGGATAGTGGCATGATATGATAAAAGCAGGTAGATCAGTTGTAGGAAGTTAATAAAAACAGTAGGAGTAGTAGGCATGCGAAATCAGAAGAAGCTAGATAAGAGGGTGGTTTAAAGCTTAGAAGTGTGTCACAGGACAGCACTGCTATAGATAAGAATATAAGGGAGTTAGTAAGTGGTTAAAGAAGAAGAAACAGCAGCCTAGGAAAGTCCTTAGATTGCTCGAGGACAAGCAAAACCTTAAGTTTGGGGGTGTGTTACGTCTCCAAAAGTGACCTTTTTAGGACTTAATTATCTTAGAAAGATGTTCACTCTTAGGTGTTTTTGATAGCATTTAGCCTAGACCTATGCTTAAATATGAGAATTAGAAGAAGGTAGCTAAATTAGGACTTAAGTACAATAGGAAAGAAAAGGGTTGAAAACCGAAGGAAAAGAATGAAAAACAAGCATTGCGGAAACATTGCGGACACCGCAATGTTTCAAGTGAAAACCGTAAGTTGACTGATCTTTTTCTGTTAATTTCCGTTATTTCAGGGATTCGTTCTTTCTCCTCCATCCATTCTGAAGTACGACGTTGAAGATTGATGGTTCTCCTTGGCCCAAACGCACCTGCAGATTACTATAAATAGGGGTCAAAGTCGAGGGTTCAAACATCATCCGAAAGCGTAGAAGTCTTCTCGCAGTCCATCTTTTCTCCTGTTTTCCTTTGCCGTCTGCTGGTTTGCGAAGCTCAGCTGTTGGAGTCGATAATCTGATAGGAAGGAGAGGAGATTCTTCTTCTCTCCCGATTGGATTCATCCAAGCAAGGCTGACCTTTCTCATCCTTCATTCGAGACGGCTGCAACGAGACATTCGACCTTGTTTTACTGCTTTCTGCTCTTCATTTCCATTTTCCAGCTTTGTTTTGTTGTTAACTCTTTTCTAGTAGCTAGCTTAGACTATTTCGTTGTGTTCTGTCTTGTTGTTATTTACTTTAAAGCTTCCTTCTGTCCATTCAAACAACCAAGTAATCAATTCACAATTCATTTCACGATTCTTGTCGTTGCGATTGACTGTCTTTCCCTTACTGTTTTGTCTTCAGATTCCTTCTGAGCATGTTTACTTCTTCTCTTGCTTCTGTTCTGTTTACATCCATGAGTAGCTAAATCACTTAGGGGCATGCTAATGGCAACACTTTAGGCTAAAAAACGTGAACCAAGCATGTAGGATAGCTCTCGAAGCATTGATTGTATGTAAGCTTCATCCCACGGGCAATTTCGATTGGCCATCCATTTTGTCCAAAGAACTCCTAACCTCTGGAAGGAGTAAGAGTTCAGAGTCATACTATCATGCTAGCCTTTCAAGGTAACCAGGAAACGACCTAGGAATAGGCGTTTCCCTAGTACAAACCATATTTTTCTGCCTTAACAAGATGCTTAAGACCTTACTTGGACATGAGTAAACTAAAGAATCTAATGCATGAAATCGGAAGATACATGAGAATGAGAGAGTTTGATGCATAGAGAGCTGATCCACTGCTTGAGAATCGTGAGAAAAAGCCTATAGGATAGTCGTTAGTAGCCCTTAATTCATTACTTTACACACTTTCGCTGTTATTTCAATTGCGATAGAATTGTTGTCTCCGCAATTCTGCATAAGTTACAATTCTGTCTAGCTGTTTTTGCTTTCATTTATTAATCTCATCTCTTCTCATTTGAGTTTAGCTTTAACTTGCACTTGTTTATGTTGCTACCCTCTCCGTATTCAGTAGGAAATAGACAATTAAAAACCAATACTACCCCATCAAATCCACCCCTTCTTTCTTAACGTTACACTTCATGAATAGCTTATAATAAGTCTCTTTGGGAAAACAAATGAAATATACTTACTACTTGCTATAAGACCATGTATGCTTGCATGTTCTGAGTGCTCTCTCTACCTTATTACTTATTCATTTTAACACATTGAGCAGGTAACAGTACTACCAACTTTCAAAGGAGGACAAGAGAAGAAGAGGTTCCTTCATGAAGCAAGGAAATTCATATGTGATGACCCCACACTTTACAAAACATGTGCTGACGGCCTGCTAAGGAAGTGTGTTTCAGCTGCTGAGGCGAAGTCTGTGCTGCAGCACTGCCACACAGCTCCTTATGGTGGACACTTTGGTGGCCAAAGAACAGCTGCAAAGGTATTTCAGAGTGGTTACTATTGGCCAACGATCTTCAAGGATGCACACAACTATGCCCACAGCTGTGATGAATGCCAAAGAACAGGTAACCTCAGTCGAAAGGATGAGATGCCTCTCACCTACATCTTAGAGTTGGAACTCTTTGATGTGTGGGGCATTGACTTCATGGGACCATT
Source organism: Herpetospermum pedunculosum (assembly GCA_028017165.1). Lineage (NCBI taxonomy): Eukaryota > Viridiplantae > Streptophyta > Magnoliopsida > Cucurbitales > Cucurbitaceae > Herpetospermum > Herpetospermum pedunculosum. The sequence goes on along the minus strand of CM051527.1, from coordinate 17,989,151 downwards.
CCCCCCATCATCAGGTAACCTTTACATATTAGTGGCAGTAGACTATGTATCCAAGTGGGTAGAGGCCATAGCATGTCCCAATAATGATGCCAAAACAGTCATAAAATTCTTGCATAGGCACATTTTTACTAGGTTTGGAACACCTCGTGCTATCATTAGTGATGAGGGGACACATTTAATTAATAAGGCTATGGAGAGAGTGTTGGCTAAGTATAACATCAGACATAGAGTAGTGATAACTCCATTTTTGAGCTATTAAATACGTCCTAATTATAGCTAAAGTCCGCTTTCAATTGATTAAATATATCTCTTTTGTAGGAGAAAAGCGGCAAAGAGCTCGTGCGTCCGTTGGGCATGTTCGGATGCTTAAAGCAGAGTTTTAGCGCCCCGGGAATGCATTGGGAAGAGGGGAACTTGTTCCGTGAAGAAACGGGCCAAAACAGCCTTGGAGAGGCAAAGCTTCAGCCCCAAACCCGAGAGCCAGCGTCGAGCTATAGCGTCGAGACGCTGGCTCGACGCTGGAAAAACCCGAGAGCAAGCGTCGAGTGATAGCGTCGAGACGCTAGCTCGACGCTGCCCTGGCGTCGAGACCCTGCTTGGCGTCGAGACGCTCCGGAGGAGGCGCGCGCAGGAATTTCATCGGGGCAGCGTCGCGACGCTGGCCTTGCGTCGCGACGCCATCGCGCGCGCGCGCGGATTACTTAGGGCACAGCGTCGAGACGCTGGCCTAGCGTCTCGACGCTACGACGAAGGCAGTAGCTAAAAGACGATTTTTCTGCAGAATTTTAGAGGCATCATCTTCTTCATCTCTCAACGGAATCCGGCGATTTTGGTCTTCTTCTTCCCCATTTTCTCTCTATTTTCCGTGGAGCTCCGCCATTGTTGGCATGCTTGTGAGCTCCACTTTCCTTTGTAATACTTAGAAGGATCCTTCCATGGCCGTGGTTGGAGCGGGATTGACGCACCGCGCCATGAGCGGCTAAGGTAAGGGTGACGGTTTGGGATTTGTTTAGGGGAATTTTGTTAGACATTTATGGCTTTGATAATCTGAGTATGATTTTGCTTATTGGAATCTGATTATTGGCATCTGTTTACCTTGCTTAATCCAACGCGCATGCTAAAATACGTTGATTGACACTCGGGTAGTTTCGCATGTTGTGTATGTTAAAGAGTAGCGATGCCGTGCCTCTCACTGCTCGACTAAGTAACACAGGTAAATAGAACTAAATCGAAGTATCGGGTCGGGTAGGATAAATGTTGGTTGCATACGGCGTTTGCGGGCAACCTACTAGCATTTAGAATTCACGCTCGAATGTTCGTCGCGGTTAGCTAGTGACTGTCTAAATTCATCTTAGGACCGATCATCTTATTGTGTGTTTAGATAACGTGTAATTAGAACTGTGTGGTCTAATTAAAATCCATGGAGTCGGCTACTTTGGGGCTTCTCTGGTAGTCGTCCGCGTGCTCAATAAACTGTATTCCATGTCGTTAGCATTAAATGATAAGCTGAATGTTGTCTAAGAATTGATCCCGAGACTCCCAAACCTTGCACACATTCTCTTCATATTATTTCTTTCTTCCGTTAGCTTTCATCATTATTTCTCTTGCATGACTAAAACCCCCCGTTACCAATTAATCAATTAAATCCCAATTTCACTAGTAAATTCAATCTTCCTATTCCTTGGATCGACCCTGTTACCACTGGCTGCAAAGCCTTGGTCATAGGCTTTATAAATCGTATTTTGGCAAGCCTCGACAGCTTGAGATTAAGTGGATATTCAAAAATCCGCCCACCAAGTAGCCACTCTCTATCACCCACACTCGAATGGACAGGCTGAAATTTCAAATAGGGAGATTAAGAATATCCTAGAAAAAGTGGTCAAACCCAACCGAAAGGATTGGGCGTTTAAACTCGAGGATGCACTTTGGGCGTATAGAACAGCATATAAGACACCCCTAGGTATGTCTCCTTATAGACTTGTGTATGGTAAAGCTTGTCATCTTCCATTCGAGTTAGAAATTAAGGCATTTTGGGCACTAAAAGAGTTGAATTATTGCGTGACCGATGCGGGAACGTTGCGGTCTTTGCAATTACATGAGCTTGATGAGCTTAGGCATATGTCTTATGAAAATGCCAAAATGTATAAGGAAAAGACCAAGATTTGGTACGACAGTAGACTTAGGATTAAGGACTTCAAGAAAGGCCAGCTTGTCTTATTATTTAACTCACGATTGAAATTATTTCCAGGCAAACTTAAGTCTAGATGGTCAGGTCCATTTGTAATTACTAATGTGTTTGTTCATGGTGCCATTGAGATAAAGAACCTGCAGCAAGGACAACCATTCATGGTTAATGGTGCAAGGTTGAAGCACTACTATGAGGAAGGAGATGTGAAGACTCTCTCGGCCTTCTTCTTGACTGAAGCGTGAAATTAAGAACGAGAGAGGACGAGTGATTGCTGTGCTCGTCCAGACGGGGCTCATGCCTTCGTTTTTTTTTTTTTTTTTTTTTTTTTCGTTTTTCCGGTTATCGTTTGTGTATATGTTTGTATGATTTTAATTACGAATTTGATGTTGATTTTATTTCTTTTTGTAGGGAATCAATAGAGGGAATCAAGGAGATTAAATCCAGCTAAAAAGATCAAAAAGATATTGGGCCAAATCAAAGATACGGTTGAGCAAAGATTGACATTTAAATGCAGAAAATCTCCAACGGTCACTAGGATTGCGCTGGATTTGCAGAATCCGCAAAAATATAGCCGTTGGGATTTTTTGTGTTTTCTTTATATCCGTTAGAGGCGCGTTGATCCGTACGATTCTCCCATTATCTGAACTCCAAGAAAGCTGCTTTTCTCTTCATCTGTGATTCCTCTTTCCAAATCTCCATAATTCGACAATGGTGCTAACAAGAGCCGAACGATCTGCGTCCAAGAAACGGGCTGATGAGGCTGAAACGGCTGCGAGGGAAGCACTTCTTGCCCTTGCAGACGCTGATGCTGCGCGAACTGAACGACTTCCCAAACTACCGGTCCGCAAGAAGAAGTGGAAGGTCGTCACAGAGATACCTGCTGGACCCTCTGAACCAGCAGGCACACCCAAGAAGCGCAAATGGAGTATGGCTGTGGCCGAAGAAGAAATCAAGAAAAAGACTCCCTCTGTGGAGAGTCAAGAACTAGGCCAGCCATCCCACGAGACAGCCGAGCGCAGCCCTTCACCATCCCCACCGGTTCGAAGCCCTGAGCTCTCTTCATCGCCACCAGCGCAGAGCCCTGAGCGGCCTTCATCACCGCAGAGTTCTGCACAGACCTCTACAGCAGCACAAAGCACCACTCCGTCGCCCACTTCTCCACGGCCTGACCCTGAATTCCCATATGTGGAATACCAAGAATCGACGCAGGGCAGTGGGGAAGCTGAGGAAGAAGAGATCTTCTCTCCTTTGAGGGAAGCCAGCCTTGAGAGCCCTGCACAGAAGGATGACTCGATGGACGAGACACTGGGGGACTGCCTCCAGCAGATGACAACGAGGGCACGGTTAAGGAAGAAGGAAGCCAAGGTTGTCAAGGCCAAACGGCCAAGAACAAAAAAGAAGTCCAAGAAGAAGAAGAAATCCAGGGCTGCGCCTTCATCCAAGAAGGGGAGTGACGAGCCTTCCCCAAAGAAGCTCAAGATTGAGGCTGCTGAGTCAGCCAAACTGAAAGACAAGGGGAAGGCCAAGCTGTACCCTGAAGATGAGCCTCAGTCAGTGAGGTACGTGTCTTCTGACGCTGAGTCTAGAGGCCTTGAGCTGAGGAAAAGGGAGCTGCTGCACGAGAAGGGCTTCCTCGACAGACCTGCTGACCTGCCGCAATTCTTGCGCGCAGGAATTACGAATCACGGCTGGGAGGAGTTGTGCAGACCACCCAATCCAGCTTACACAAGCATGGTGTATGACTTCTACGCCAATTTGAGGAATTCTGAGGAGGGATTGTCTGTGGTCAGGGGAGTAGAAGTGGACTTCTCAGCAAAAGCCATCAACGAAGCCTACGGCCTCAAGGGCCAGAAACATACTGACTATGCGAGGATTGTTGATGAGCCTACGGAAGCCGTCCTGGAAGAGGCCATTCGGATCATCGGCCAGCCTGAAGCATCATGGACCGTGTCACGCAATCGGAGGCACACTCTCATGAGTGCCAACCTCACAGCTAAGGCGGCTGTCTGGTTTTCCTTCGTGAGAAGGAAGCTGTCCCCCGTCATCCATGAGACCACAATCAACCAGAGCAGATCGCTGCTGCTCTACGCAATCATGCGAGGTCTCACGATCAACGTGGGCAAAGTCATTGCAGCTGCCATTGCTGACTGCGCCAAGAAGGGTAAGGGTCCATTGTTCTTCTCTAATACTATTACTAAACTATGCTTGCGTGCAGGAGTCCCCATTGAGCGGATGGAACAGCAGATGGCTTACACAGGCCACTTGGAGCTGCCTACAGGCTTGGGGCTGAGAAGGAAGGGAAACATGGAGTTCGAGCTGGATAGATTGGCTGCTGCTCAGTCACTGTCCATGGCGTGCCTGATAGATCTACAGAAGAGGATGGCTCAATGGGCCACATACGCACAGGCAAGGGACAAGGAAGTTGCTGACCAACTGGGATGCGTCTTCCCTGACTTTCCCACGAACCTACTGTCTCCATGGGTGCCTCCACGACCACGAGGGACTGATGATGAGGAAGATGTATGAGTGCTAGTTTGAGGAGCACTGAAGGGAGTATTGCTGTTCCCTTAGAAAAAAAATTAAAACTGCTTTTTGTTGAACCATGTACATTATGCTGTTTTGAGTTAAATCTTTTGATCTGTTCTAGTTATTTAGTGTTAATTTTTAAATTGTTTAGTGTAGTCTGATGCTAGCTGATTAGGTAGATTAGTTTAGTTTCATTTTTAGAGAGCTTGAATGACTAGAAAAAGCATGCATAGGGGCCTTAATCAATGATATATCTGCCCTGTCTTTATTGCGAAATAATTGCGGAAACCGCAATTTTTATTACTGAATGCCTGTTTTTGACTGTCTGTTTAGTTAGGCTGGTTCTGTTTAAATTCTTTCTTTTGCTGCTATCATGACTACCTTATATAGCGTATCTCAAAGCATGTTGGATGAGTGTCATAGGACACCCTTTGATAGTTTAAATTAACCTCTAAACAGTGCTCAGCATGCATAGCTTTAAGTCCTTACCTGTCTGTTTTTTTTCAAATTTCTGCTGCTGTGATATTTACTTTTAGAATGTTCTGCCTATGCCTAGGACTTTTAGATTCTCTTTGTTTTTCCTTAGACTAGATGCTTCTAGGACAAGTTTGGGGGTGTGCCACCTCAGACACTCATTGAGGACAATGAGTAGTTTAAGTTTGGGGGAGGCCACCCTAGGCCTAGGAACATTCCTCTCTCCCTTAAAAACATAAGCATTCTTCTTCTCCTTTACAAAAAAATGATGAGCTGGAAAAAAAAAAAAAAAAAAAATGAAAAATAGAATAAAGAGGGGTGTCTCTCTTAGGTTGCTGAGTAATCAGTGCCAAGTGTGTAACCCACAAGTGGCATTGCATCAAAAGGCAACCAAAGGAGAGGCTCCACCTAAGAAAGAAAAAAGGAAAAGTAGGGAAGAAGATTGTATACCTAGGAGTTACAACTTTGTGGCTTAGATATCCTGATAAAAAGAACTCTGACCCTCAATTAGCTGAGCGCAAAGTTGTAGCTTGTAGGGTTGTTTACGGAGATGAATGTATGTCCAATGTAGTGATGCCAGGGTTTAGGTTGTTCTCTTAAAGTACTACTGTCACTGTTAATACTAAGACTGGCATGACTCTAAGGAATCCTAGGTAGCTCATAAGTAAAAACTAGAAGCATGTACTGAGTCTGGGGTAAAGCTAGGTAGAATTTGAAACCTTAGGGATAGTGGCATGATATGACAAAAGCAGGTAGATCAGTTGTAGGGAGTTAATGAAAACAGCAGGAGTATTAGGCATGCGAAGTCAGAAGAAGCTAGATAAGAGGGTAGTTTTAAGCTTAGAAGTGTGTCACAGGACAGCACTGCTATAGATAGGGATATAGGGGAGTCCGTAAGTGGTTAAAGAAGATGAAACAGCAGCCTAAGTAAGTCCTTAGTTTGCTCGAGGACGAGCAAAACCTTAAGTTTGGGGGTGTGTTATGTCTCCAAAAGTGACTTATTTAGGACTTATTTAGCTTAGAAAGATGCACACTCTTAGGTGTTTTTGATAGGATTTAGCTTAAACCTATGCTTATTTGTGAGAATTAAAAGAAGGTAGCTAAATTAGGACTTGTGTGCAAAAGGAAAGAAAAGGATTGAAAACCGAAGTAAAAGAATGAAAAAACTACATTGCGACAGCATTGCGGAAACATTGCTGAAACCGCAATGTTTCAAGTGAAAACCGTAAGTTGACTGATATTTTTCTGTTAATTTCCGTTATTTCAGAGATTCGTTCTTTCTCCTCCATCCACTTTGAAGTACGACGTTGAATATTGATGGTTCTCCTTGGCCCAAACGCACCTGCAGATTACTATAAAAGGGGGTCAAAGTCGAGGGTTCAATCATCATCCGAAAGCGTAGAAGTCTTCTCGCAGCTCCATCTTTTCTCCTGTTTTTATTTGCCGTCTGTTGGTTTGCGAAGCTCAACTGTTGGAATCGATAATCTGATAGGAAGGAGAGGAGATTCATCTTCTCTCCCGATTGGATTCATCCAAGCAAAGCTGGTCTTTCTCATCCTTCAGCCGAGGCGGTTGCGACGAGGCGTCCAAGCTCTTTTACTGCTTTCTGCCTTTCATTTCTAGTTTCCAGTTCTGTTTTGTTGTTGTTTCCCTTCTAGTAGCTAGTTTATTGCATTTCGTTGCTTTCCACCTTTATGTTATTTACTTTAAACGTCCCTTTGTTCATTCAAACATTCAAGTAATCAAAGCACAATTCTTCATTTCACAGTTTCTTCTCTTTACTGCTACTGTTTTCCCCTTGCTGTTTGTCTTTAAATTATTTCTAAGCATGTCTACTTCTTCTCTTACTTCTGTTCTGTCTATATCCATGAGTAGCTAAGTCACATAGGGGCATGCTAATGACAAGTCTATAGGCTAAAAAACGTGAACTAAGCATGTAGGATAGCTCTCGACGCATTGATTGTATGTAAGCTTCATCCCACGGGCAATTTCGATTGGCCATCCATTTTGTCCAAAGAACTCCTAACCTCTGGAAGGAGTAAGAGTTCAGAGTCATACACTCATGCTAGCCTTTCAAGGTAGCCAGAAAACGACCTAGGAATAGGCGTTTTCCTAGTACAAACCATGACTTTCTGCTTTAACAAGATGCTTAAGACCTTACTTGGACATGAGTAAACTAAAGAATCTAATGCATGGAATTGGAAGATACATGAGTTTGAGTTAGTTTGATGCATAGTGAGTTGATCCAGTGCTTGAGAATCGTATAAAACTGCCTATAGAGGAGTCGTTAGTAGCCCTTAAATCTCTATTTTACACACTTTCGCTGTTAACAACATTGCGGTAGAATTGCTGTTTCCGCAATTCTGCTACGTTTACAATTCTGTTTAGCTGTTTTCTTCTGCATTTATTAAACTCGTCTCTTTTCATTTGAGTTTAACTTTGACTTGCACTTGTTTATGTTGCTACCCTCTTCGTATTCAGTAGGAAATAGACAATTTAAAACCAATTCTACCCCATCAAATCCACCCTTTCTTTCTTAACTTCACACTTCACGAGTAGCTTATAATAAATCTCTGTGGGAAAACGAATGAAAAAATACTTACTACTTGCTATAAGATCATGTATGCTTGCATGTTCTGAGTGCTCTCTCTAGCTTATTACTTACTTATTTTAACACACTGAGCACGTAACAAAATGCATGTTGGAAATCTGAGCATGTTCGTAATCGAGTTTTTGCATGAGTTTTGCGTTTATTAGGTTCATGTCAAAAATTTTAAAAAATTTTCTGTTGCTCCCTTGCACATATCGAGCACTTAGCAGCCCCTTTCTAGATTCCGTAGGCTCGAAAAATTGCATGTAGCACTAATTCTCGTTGTCACCCCGAAAGGCACCCATAGGTAGCTTGTTGCATGAGAGTTAGTGGTTAGTTAATTGAGAAAGCATGTGCTTAGCCTAATTTAAAAAAAAATAGAAAAGCATGTTTGATGGAAAATTCCTCTCGAGGCGCTCCTCCTTTTTATTAGCGCTTAAGAAGTGAGCGTCAGTCCTTAAAAACGTGAAGCTTAGGCCTAAGTTTGACGTGTTAGGCAGCTCGAGTTGGAAGGAAAAATAGTGAATAAAAGTTGGTTCAAAGAACCTTAATAAAAGAGTACAAAGTACTTGTGAAAAAAAGAAAAGAAAAAGAAACAATTAGGTCTCTTAATTCGCTTCTCTCTCTCGTGTAAGTCAAGTTTAGACTGTTTTTAAACGCTAGAAGTAGGGGGAAAACGGGATGTGCGTTGCATGTGGTTTTCCAGGTTTACGTGAGTTTAGGAGTGGTTGGCTAGCACACACACACGTTAGGGGGCAAGAGTTAATTTTTGATATGTCCTAGTTAATGCATGAACAAAATGCTTCCATGATTATGTTATGTTTAAGTTTTCAATATGCATGGAGGTTTGAGTTAGTTGCATGTAGGCGCGTCCTTAGAGTCAATGTCTTTGTAGTGCTTGCTCGAGGACTAGCAATGTTTAAGTTGGGGGTGTTTGATAACTCCATTTTGGAGCTATTAAATACTTCTTAATTATAGCTTAAGTCCGCTTTTAATTGGTTAATATATCTCGTTTGTAGGAGAAATGCGGCAAAGAACTCGTGCGTCCGTTGGGCCCGTTCGAGTGCTTAAAGTGGAGTTTTAACGCCCCGGGAATGCGTCGGGAAAGGGGAACTTGATCCGTGAAGAAACGGGCCAAAACTGCCTAGGAGAGGCAAAGTTCCAGCCCCAAACCCGAGAGCCAGCGTCGAGCTATAGCGTCGAGACGCTGGCTCGACGCTGGAAAAACCCGAGAGCAAGCGTCGAGTGATAGCGTCGCGACGCTAGCTCGACGCTGCCTGGCGTCGAGACTCTGCTTGGCGTCGAGACGCTTCGGAGGAGGCGCGCGCAGGAAATTTATCGGGGCAGCGTCGCGACGCTGACCCAGCGCCGCGACGCCATCGAAGGCGCGCGCGGAAAACTTAGGGCACAGCGTCCAGACGCTGGCCTAGCGTCTCGACGCTACGACGATGGCAGAAGTTAAATGACGATTTTTCTGCACATTTTTGGACATGATCTTCTTGACCATTTTGAGTCTACTTCATCTTCTTCTTCCTCAATTTTTCTATATTTCCTTTGGAGCTCCGCCATTGTTGGCATGCGAGTGAGCTCTCCTTCCTTTGTAACTCGTAGATGATTCCTTCCAAGGCCGTCAGTGGAGCGGAATTGACAAACCGCGCCATGAGCGGCTAAGGTAAGGGTGAACGGTTTGGGAATAGTTTAGGGAGATTTTGTTAGCGATTTTGGTTCTGATAATTTGAGCTTTGATTATGCATATTGGGATCTGTTTATTTGCATTTATCTACTTTGCTTAATCCAACGCGCATGTTAAATTTCGACGATTGACACTCGAGTAATTTTGCATGTTGTGTATGTTAAAGAGTAGTGTTGTCGTGCCTCTCACTGCTCGACTAAGTAACACAGGTAGATAAAACTAAATCGAAGTATTAAGCCGTGTAGGATAGTTGTTGATTGCATACAGCGTTTGCGGGCAATCTACTAGCAATTAGAATTCACGCTTAAATGTTCGTCGCGGCTAGCTAGTGACTGTCTAGATTTATCTTAGGGCTGATCACGTTAAAGTAAGTTTGGATAACGTATAATTGGAACTGTGTGGTCTGATTAAAATCCATGGAGTCGGCTACTTTGGGGCTTCTCTGGTAGTCGTCCGTGTGCATAATAAACTGAATACCATGAACTTTGCTTTAAATGATGAACCGAAATTGTCTAACAATTGATCCCGAAACTCCCAAACCGTGCACGCGTTTTCTACTTGTTATTCTTTCTTCCGTTAGCTTTATTATTGTTTCCCTTGCATGCTAAAAATCCCCCCATTACAGAATCAATCAATTAATTAAATCCCAATTTTAACAGTGATTTTGATCGTTCTTACTCCTTGGATCGACCCTGTTACCACTGGCTGCAAAGCCTTGGTCATAGGCTTATAAATTACATTTTGGCAAGCCTCGACAGCTTGAGTTTATAGCGATAGTTCAAAATATCGTCTACCAAAATTGGCGTCGTTGCCGGGGGAGTAGGCAAATTGATTAGAATTATGATTGAAGTTTGAATTTAATTCATTGATGGTTGACTGAAAAAAAAATTCTGTTTGTATCTTGTATGTTTGAGTTTTTGTTTGTGTATGACCCGTTCCTCTGAGGTTAGTGGATTGCAGTTTATCCCAGAAATCGATAGAGAGGAGCGGCGGTTAAGGAGAGAAGCCCGTGAGGGGCAGAGACCGGTTGAAGAAGAAGAAGGCAATCCCTTCTTGGTTGACGAGATGGCGCAAGGTGACGCGCCGCAGACGCTAAAGCAACTGGCAGCGCCAGACCTGAACCTGCAGCCTTTGTGCATAAACTACCCCGTGGTAGCAGGTAACTTCGAATTAAAATCAGGTTTAATTCACCAGTTACCTTCTTTTCATGGCAACGCAGGTGAGGACGCGAACAAACACCTGATGGAATTCCATTGCGTCTGCGCGGGGATGAAGCCCGCGGGAGTCACGGAGGAGCAGTTGAACATGAGGGCATTCCCCTTCACGCTCAAGGACAAGGCCAAAGACTGGCTATATTACCTGCCCTCCGGATCGATCACCACGTGGCAGAATATGAAGCGGGTATTTTTGGAAAAATACTTTCCCGCATCCTTGGCCACTACACTGCGGAAGAGGATTTATGGGATCACCCAGGATGTCGGTGAGTCCCTGCACGAATACTGGGAGCGATTTGGGCGCCTGTGCGCCAGCTTCCCACATCATCAGATTGCCGACCAACTGCTTATCCAGTACTTTTATGAGGGGATGACGCCCCATGACCGGCAAATGATTGATGCAGCGAGTGGAGGGGCATTGATTGACAAGACCCCAGTTGAGGCCAAGCAGTTGATAGCTAACATGGCAACCAACTCGCAGCAATTCGGTATTCGGGGGCAAGGACAAGTCCATAGCGTGGCTAAGAGCCATGAATTGATTGAGATGAAGGCCCAGGTGGCCGAGATAGGTAATATGCTGAAAAAGATCGTTGGAGGAACCCGCGAGGCGGAGGAGGTCAACGCGATCGGGGGGTACGCTTCCAACCCAAGGAACTACGACCCATATTCGAACACGTATAACCCCGGTTGGCGCGACCACCCCAACTTTAGTTATGGGAACAGGGAAGGACAATCACGCTTCCAAGGCCAGTCTCAGGATAGGCCTCATTCTTCCACCCAGGCTCAAGCCTCGAGCTCCTCCAGCTCACTTGAAGAAATGGTAAGGACCATTGTGACGAGCACCAGCCAGTTTCAAAAGGAAGCTCGAGAAGAGATTAATTCTCACAAGGCCGAGCTGCAGAATTTGAACAAGCAGCTGACACAAATGGCGGTGTCTATCAGTAAGATTGAGAGCAAGAGCTCAGGGAAGCTTCCTTCCCAAACTACGGTCGACTCATGTGAAAACGTGAGTGCTATTCAGCTGCGGAGTGGGAAATCACTTTCCACTAGAGCTGTGAAGGAAGCTACGGACAACCTGAACAAGTCCGCCCCGCCTGCTCCCGAAATTCAGAATGAGAAAAGAGATGAAAAGGTCAGTGTACCTGAGGATCTTGAGGAATTTAGCATACTTGGGCACTTGACTCACCGCCTCAAGAAGTGGTATGTTCACCATCGCCTTTTGGAAGGTTCTCAGGACGTCCTCGTCATCGCTCACCATAGTAGGCTTCGCAAGCCTACTGGGGAAGGGTGATTTGGGAACACATTCTTGCACAGTCTTCTCTTCTTTCTCTTCATTCAAATCATTAAGAACAACCGGGGAGGACTCATTGAGACTGTCCTTCGCTTCCTTCACAGCTCTAGAGGGAACTGATTTCCCACTCCTCAGCTTGATTGAGCTCACGTTCTCACATGAGTTCGTGGTGGTTTGGGAAGGAAGCTTCCCAGAGCTCTTGCTCTCTGTTTTGCTTATCGACACCGCCATCTGGGTTAGCTGGTGGTGGGCGGAATTTTGAATATCCGCTTAATCTCAAGCTGTCGAGGCTTGCCAAAATACGATTTATAAAGCCTATGACCAAGGCTTTGCAGCCAGTGGTAACAGGGTCGATCCAAGGAATAGGAAGAATGAATTTACTAGTGAAATTGGGATTTAATTGATTAATTGGTAACGGGGGGTTTTATCATGCAAGAGAATTAATAAGAAAGCTACGAAGGAAAGAAATAATATGAAGAGAGCGTGTGCACGGTTTGGGGAGTCTCGGGGTCAATTGTTAGACAACATTCAGCTTATCATTTAATTCTAACGACATGGAATACAGTTTATTTAGCACGCGGACGACTACCAGAGAAGCCCCAAAGTAGCCGACTCCATGGATTTTAATTAGACCACACAGTTCTAATTACACGTTATCTAAGCTCACATTAAGATGATCGGTCCTAAGATGAATTTAGACAGTCACTAGCTAACCGCGACGAACATTCGAGCGTGAATTCTAAATGCTAGTAGGTTGCCCACAAACGCTGTATGCAACCAACATTTATCCTACCCTGACCCGATACTTCGATTTAGTTCTATTTACCTGTGTTACTTAGTCGAGCAGTGAGAGGCACGGCATCGCTACTCTTTAACATACACAACATGCGAAACTACCCGAGTGTCAATCAACGTAATTTAGCATGAGCGTGGGATTAAGCAAGGTAAACAGATGCTAATAATCAGATTCCAATATGCAAAACTATACTCAGATTATCAAAGCATAAATGTCTAACAAAATTCCCCTAAACAAATCCCAAACCGTCACCCTTACCTTAGCCGCTCATGGCGCGGTTCGTCAATCCCGCTCCAACCACGGCCATGGAAGAATCCGTCTAAATATTACAATGGAAAGTGGAGCTCACTCGCATGCCAACAATGGCGGAGCTCCACGGAAAATAGAGAGAAAATGGGGAAGAAGAAGCCTAAAATCGCCGGAATCCGTTGAGAGATGAAGAAGATGATGATCTAAAATTCTGCAGAAAAATCGTCTTTTAGCTACTGCCTTCGTCGTAGCGTCGAGACGCTAGGCCAGCGTCTCGACGCTGTGCCCTAAGTAATCCGCGCGCAGCGCGCGATGGCGTCGCGACGCTGCCCCGATGAATTTCCTGCGCGCGCCTCCTCTGGAGCGTCTCGACGCTGAGCAGGGTCTCGACGCCAGGGCAGCGTCGAGCTAGCGTCTCGACGCTATCACTCGACGCTTGCTCTCGGGTTTTTCCAGCGTCGAGCCAGCGTCTCGACGCTATCACTCGACGCTGGCTCTCGGGTTTGGGGCTGATGCTTTGCCTCTCCAAGGCTGTTTTGGCCCGTTTCTTCACGGAACAAGTTCCCCTCTTCCCGATGCATTCCCGGGGCGCTAAAACTCTGCTTTAAGCACTCGAACATGCCCAACGGACGCACGAGCTCTTTGCCGCTTTTCTCCTACAAAAGAGATATATTTAATCAATTGAAAGCGGACTTTAGCTATAATTAGGACGTATTTAATAGCTCCAAAATGGAGTTATCAAACACCCCCAACTTAAACATTGCTAGTCCTCGAGCAAGCACTACAAAGACATTGACTCTAAGGACGCGTTTACATGCATTCTAACTCAAACCTCCATGCATATTAAAATTTAAACACGATCATAATCATGGAAGCATTTGTTCATGTATTAACTAGGACATATCAAAAATTAACTCTTGCCCCCTAACGTGTGTGTGTGCTAGCTAACCACTCCTAAACTCACGTAAACCTGGAAAACCTACATGCAACGCACATCCCATTTTCCCCCTACTTCTAGCGTTTAAGAACAGCTACACTTGACTTACACGAGAGAGAGAAGCAAATTAAGAGACCTAATTATTTTCTCATTCTTTTTCTTTCTTTTCAAAAGTACTTTGTACTCTTTTATTTGGGTTCTTTGAACCAACTTTTTGTTTCTTTTTCTTTCCTACTCAAGCTGCCTAACACGTCAAACTTTGGCCAAAGCTTCACGTTTTTAAGGACTGACGCTCGCTTCTTTTAAGCGCTAATAAGAAGGAGGAGCGCCTCGAGAGGAATTTTCCTACCAACATGCTTTTCTATTTTTTTTTATATTAGGCTAAGCACATGCTTTCTCAATTAACTAACCACTAACTCTCATGCAACAAGCTACCTAAGGGTGCCTTTCGGGGTGACAACGAGAATTAGCTAAACATGCGATAAACCAAGCTTACGGAATCTAGGGAGAGGTGCTAAGTGCGCGATAAGTGCAAGAGAGCAAAAGAAAAAATTTTAAAATTTTTGACATGAACCTAATAAACACAAAACTCATGCAAAAACTCGATTATGAACATGCTCAGATTTCCAACATGCATTTCCTAGGCTATCACAGTCAGAAAACAATAAACAGAGTCCCAAGCACTTCAATATCTTTATAACACTTCTCAACAAACTACACATGCATATCCGTCGGACTACTCCACCCCCAACCTCAAAATTTGGCATTGTCCTCAATGCCAACCAGTCAGATACATCAAAGTAAAAGGGAAGAAGAAATTCACTTCCCTGACTCTTGGTGAAGCTGGCGAGGGCGAGGAAGCGGCGCACGAACGCCTTAGAGCCCAAAATTGTCTTCTCATCCTCGATTCCTAAAAAAAAAACAGCAAGCTAATTAACACTAAATTAATCTAAAAAGCAATAAAACTAAACTAAAGCATAAAAACAGTCCATCGCTCGGGTGCCTCCGAGAAGCGCAGAATTTTTAAAGTCGGTTGCTCGACTGTATTCTCTCAACAGACTCATCCATAGTCTGTAGGTGCGGGGGACGATCCATACTTGTCCTTGGCCACACCTTTCCTTCCATCCACCTGAAAAATGTTTTGCACTCTTCGCGCCTCGGGCACGTGAATATCAGCATTGTTAGTGCAAAAACCAGCATTATCATCACACATATTCAAATCAGAAATTTTAACAGAGACATGGGAACCATCCCTCAAGCGCGAGGGTAGACTCCCATTCTCAACATGCTCACAAACAGACACATTTCCAGCAGATTTTCCAAATAAAGAGAACTCATGCAAAGTATCATCAAACTCCAAAGAAACAACGCCCTTATACACATCAATTTTGACCCTAGCGGTCTTAAGAAAGGGACGCCCTAACAACATGGAGGACGAAGCATGCGATGAGTTTTCATTCATATCTAAAACAAGGAAATCAGCGGGAAACGTCATATTCCCAACTCTAACTAAAACATCCTCTACCTTCCCCCTAGGACAGATGCTCGACCCATTAGCCAACTGAACAGAAACATTACATTCATGCATTTCATTTAAATTTAATTCACGATACAATGCATAAGACATAACATTAACAGAGGCTCCTAGATCTAACATGGCATTACGAACAATTTTACTACCTATAGTGCAAGGGATAGTAAAAGTACTTGGATCGTTGCACTTCGCAGGCAACGTACCTGGGAGTATGGCAGAGATGTTTTCTTTCTTATTCTCAGTCCCTCTGGACTTCCTTTTCGTAGTGCACCAGCTCCTTAGAAATTTCGCATACTTGGGCACTTGACTGACTGCCTCTAGGAGCGGGATATTCACCATCACCTTTTGGAAGGTTCGAAGGACCTCCTCATCATCAGATTCCAATGTAGGCTTCGCAAGCCTACTCGGGAATGGTGCTATGGCAACATCCTCAGGTACACTGACCTTCTCATTTCTTTTCTCATTCTGAGTCTCGGGAGCAGTCGGGGCGGACTTGTTCAGGCTGTCCGTGGCTTCCTTCGCAGCCCTGGTGGAAAGTGACTTCCCACTGCGCAGCTGAATGGCACTCACGTTTTCACATGAGTTCACAGTAGTTTGGGAAGGAAGCTTCCCCGAGCTCTTGCTCTCAATCTTACTAATAGACACCGCCATCTGTGTCAGCTGCTTGTTCAAATTCTGCAGCTCTGCCTTATGAGATCTGAGCTCTTCACGAGCCTCTTTCTGAAACTGGCTGGTGCTAGTCACGATGGTCCTAACCATCTCTTCAAGCGAGCTGGAGGAGCTCGAGGCTTGAGCCTGGGTGGAAGAATTAGGCCTATCCTGGGACTGGCCTTGGAAACGAGTTTGTCCTTCTCTATTCCCATAGCTGAAATTAGGATGGTCGCGCCAACCGGGGTTGTAAGTGTTTGCATATGGGTCGTACTTCCTTGGGTTGGAAGCATACCCCCCGATAGCGTTGACCTCCGCATCCTCGCGGTGTCCTCCAACTATTTTCTTTAACATGCTACCTATCTCGGCCACCTGGGCCCTCATTTCAGTTATCTCGTGGCTCTGAGCCACGCTGTGCACTTGGCCTTGTCCCCGAATACCGAATTGCTGCGAGTTGGTGGCCATATTTGCAATCAACTGTTTGGCCTCAACTGGGGTCTTGTCAATCAGTGCCCCTCCACTCGCTGCATCGATCATCTGCCGGTCATGGGGCGTCATCCCCTCATAGAAATACTGTATGAGCAGCTGATCGGCGATCTGATGATGTGGGAAGCTCGCGCACAGGCGCCCGAAGCGTTCCCAGTATTCGTGCAGGGACTCACCGACAGCCTGGGTGATCCCATATATCCTCTTCCGCAGAGTGGTGGCTAAGGATGCGGGAAAGTATTTCTCCAAAAATACCCGCTTCATATCCTGCCACGTGGTGATGGATCCGGAGGGCAGATAATACAGCCAATCCTTGGCCTTATCCTTGAGCGTAAAGGGGAATGCCCTCATATTCAGTTGCTCCTCCGTGACTCCTGCGGGCTTCATCCCCGCGCAGACGCAATGGAACTCCATCAAATGTTTGTTCGCGTCCTCACCTGCGTTTCCATGGAAAGAAGGTAACTGGTGAATTAAACCAGATTTCAACTCGAAGTTACCTGCTACCACGGGGTAGTTAATGCACAAAGGTTGCAGGTTCAGGTCTGGCGCTGCCAGCTGCTTAAGCGTCCGTGGCGCATCACCTTGCGCCATCTCGTCAAATAAGAAGGGATTGCCTTCTTCTCTTTCAAACGTTCCTTGCCCCTCCCGGGCCTCTCTACGTAACCGCCGCTCCTCTCTGTCAATCTCAGGGATATACTGCAAACTACCCTCAGAGGAACGGGTCATACACAAACAAAAATCTAAACATACAACATACAAACAGAAAATTTTTTCAGTCAACCATCAATAAATCAAATTCAAACTCCAATCATAAATTCAATCAAATTGCCTATTCCCCGGCAACGGCGCCAATTTTGGTCGGCGGAATTTTGAATATCCGCTTAATCTCAAGCTGTCGAGGCTTGCCAAAATACGATTTATAAAGCCTATGACCAAGGCTTTGCAGCCAGTGGTAACAGGGTCGATCCAAGGAATAGGAAGAATGAATTTACTAGTGAAATTGGGATTTAATTGATTAATTGGTAACGGGGGGTTTTATCATGCAAGAGAATTAATAAGAAAGCTACGAAGGAAAGAAATAATATGAAGAGAGCGTGTGCACGGTTTGGGGAGTCTCGGGGTCAATTGTTAGACAACATTCAGCTTATCATTTAATTCTAACGAGATGGAATACAGTTTATTTAGCACGCGGACGACTACCAGAGAAGCCCCAAAGTAGCCGACTCCATGGATTTTAATTAGACCACACAGTTCTAATTACACGTTATCTAAGCTCACATTAAGATGATCGGTCCTAAGATGAATTTAGACAGTCACTAGCTAACCGCGACGAACATTCGAGCGTGAATTCTAAATGCTAGTAGGTTGCCCGCAAACGCTGTATGCAACCAACATTTATCCTACCCTGACCCGATACTTCGATTTAGTTCTATTTACCTGTGTTACTTAGTCGAGCAGTGAGAGGCACGGCATCGCTACTCTTTAACATACACAACATGCGAAACTACCCGAGTGTCAATCAACGTAATTTAGCATGAGCGTGGGATTAAGCAAGGTAAACAGATGCTAATAATCAGATTCCAATATGCAAAACTATACTCAGATTATCAAAGCATAAATGTCTAACAAAATTCCCCTAAACAAATCCCAAACCGTCACCCTTACCTTAGCCGCTCATGGCGCGGTTCGTCAATCCCGCTCCAACCACGGCCATGGAAGAATCCGTCTAAATATTACAATGGAAAGTGGAGCTCACTCGCATGCCAACAATGGCGGAGCTCCACGGAAAATAGAGAGAAAATGGGGAAGAAGAAGCCTAAAATCGCCGGAATCCGTTGAGAGATGAAGAAGATGATGATCTAAAATTCAGCAGAAAAATCGTCTTTTAGCTACTGCCTTCGTCGTAGCGTCGAGACGCTAGGCCAGCGTCTCGACGCTGTGCCGTAAGTAATCCGCGCGCGCGCGCGATGGCGTCGCGACGCAAGGCCATTGTCGCGACGCTGCCCCGATGAATTTCCTGCGCGCGCCTCCTCCGGAGCGTCTCGACGCTGAGCAGGGTCTCGACGCCAGGGCAGCGTCGAGCTAGCGTCTCGACGCTATCACTCGACGCTTGCTCTCGGGTTTTTCCAGCGTCGAGCCAGCGTCTCGACGCTATCACTCGACGCTGGCTCTCGGGTTTGGGGCTGATGCTTTGCCTCTCCAAGGCTGTTTTGGCCCGTTTCTTCACGGAACAAGTTCCCCTCTTCCCGATGCATTCCCGGGGCGCTAAAACTCTGCTTTAAGCACTCGAACATGCCCAACGGACGCACGAGCTCTTTGCCGCTTTTCTCCTACAAAAGAGATATATTTAATCAATTGAAAGCGGACTTTAGCTATAATTAGGACGTATTTAATAGCTCCAAAATGGAGTTATCAGCTGGTTGTTCAGATTTTGTAGCTCTGCTTTGTGCGAGTTTAGATCTGCTCGAGCTTCTTTTTGGAATTGGCTTGTCGATGTAACGATGGTTCTTACCATCTCTCCAATTGAACTGGAGGAACTCGAGGCCTGAGTGGTAACGATATTTTGTAACTATCGCCAAACATCGGGTTGTCGAGACCCGCCAAAATGAAATTGTAATTACCCGAATACATTGAACTATTAGCAGCTTAGTGGCGACGGGGTCGGTCCACAGGGAATTATGTTAATTTGACTTAATTCTAATTAAATTTGCAAACAATGAAAGATAAACAAAATGTGGGGATGTTGGTTTTCAATTAACTAAAGAAGAACAACGCAAAATGGGGAAAACTTAACTAACGGGGAGTTCGACTCGGGACGATCAAGATTAAAATTAGTAAGATTTTGGATCACAGGTTGACGATAATAATGGCTAAATACTTAAACGAATACGTAGCCAGTCTCAAATCAATAAATTAATTCAGACATGCTCCATGGATATTAATTAGGCATAATAAAATCATGCTAATTAGGCATATCGATTGGACATTGGCGGCCAACACTCTCCCAAGACCAATCGATAGCAACGAGCTAACTACGACGATTATCTAATTTGGACGCCAAATTAGTGTATCGATTTAAGATTCTATTTCGAGAAGAACGAATACAAAGAACGCAAGGAAGCCTATGCGCTCAATGGCATCGTTAATCTTTGTTACTTGGCGGTTGAGAGAAGCACGACATCAAAACCTTTAACAAATGAAGCATGCTCGAAATCAAGGTTGTCTAGTCCTATCAATCAAGCACATTCATGGAATAAGCAAGGAAATAGAAACTAATTCAATCAAATTCCAAAGCCAAATCGGAAATTTAGTTCAACAACCTCACCAAAAACTCAAACTACATTATTCCCTACAATCCCGAGTCAAAAACACTTTACACTACTCACTCATGATGGATGTGATGTGGGATGGCTCCAATCCAAGCTCCTTAGCCTCTCCCATGGTGGAAATGGCTTGAAAAACGTCCAATCTGGTGCGGAGCCCGAGGTTGAAGATGAAGATGACGGCTAAAAATCGGACAAAAACTTAAATATTCCGTCGGAGCGTCGAGACGCTAGGGCAGCGTCTCGACGCTGCGCCCTACAGTTTCAGCGCGCGAAGTCGGGGCGGCGTCGAGACGCTGACCACTCGACGCTTGCTCTCGGGTGGAACTCCAAATTGACGCTTCAGGCTTCAGAGCGTCGAGACGCTCTCGCAGCGTCGAGCTAGCGTCGAGACGCTGTCTGCTCAACGCTAGCTCTCGGGTTTTTGCATGGTATTTTGCCTTGAAAGCTTCCCAAAACGCCAAATCTCTATGTTTTTGCATGTTTCTTCCCCGGAAGTGTTCCTAGGTCGTTAAAATGCGACATTAAGCCTCGAACGACGTCGAAACGCACACGAGGACGAATTTGCCGAGAACACCTATAATAAATACAGGAAAGCAAGATTAAGCATATAATAGTCATAAATTAGGGACATAAATGTAGCTCCGAAATGGAGCTATCAAACACCCCCAACTTAAATCTTGCTAGTCCTCGAGCAAGGTGGAATTCTGACTAATCGAAATAAAACGACACGCATGCTAGAGACTCAACTCTCAGTACTAGAAGCGACAAGGCATTTATATTCGACAGAAATAGCTGCATGCATGCATTGGCTAAGAACAATTCAAGAAATTTTAAAGATGCTTCCCTATTTATGCTTCGCACATGGCTCCTCTATTCTAGACTTTTACAGGCTTAGAACAGTTCTACCTGACCCAAAACTTCGCCTTCCCCCTACTTATGGCTAACAGAACAGCCTAAGGGCTTTTCGTCGTCGATGCAAGTAATGGATCACAAGGCTTCTTTTCTTCCTTTTTCTCTTTTTTTTTTTGATCTCCATGAGCGCCTAACATGTCACTTTTACTTTCGTTTCATCTTGCCTGCAATTTCATTGCACAGTGCATCTGACTACGGGCAAAATTCACATTTTTAAGGACTAGCGCTCACTTCTTTGTGCTCCCTTTTCGCGCAGTGGCGACCGTGGGTTACACGACCGCCCCTAGCTACTAAGGCAACTCAAGAAGGAGGAACACCTCAGGAGATTACTATCTGTTTTTTCTTTTTAGCCTATGAAATATGTTAAAATTTTGAGCGAATGAATTACGAACATAAACGAATCTTAACCCATCCTAAGGATGCCTTTCGAGGTGACAACGAATTTCAAAACAAGCAGAACTACCCTAAACTGGCAGATCCAAGATAGAGTGCTAACATGCGAAGCTTAAACAGGGAAATAACTAGAAATTTTTTTCAAAATGGTCTAACAAATGCAACCATGCTGAATTTCACAACGGATACAAATACTAAGACCCTAACAGTACATCACTGAATTTCATAGTCAAGCTAGCATGCATACACCAAAACAAAACACGTTCATCAGAATTCCACAACTAAGCTCAACAAACACTGTAAGGCACAACCCACCACCCCCAACTTAGAAATGGACAATGTCCTCATTGGACTAAATAGGCACTGCCAAAATTCAAAGGAAAGGAAACCTTCCCTGAATTGTGACTTAGAGTGTTGGAGAGTGCGCTTGATCCTTTGCAGACAAACCTCAAGGACGAGCCATCGTTTCTCCTGAAAACTCACAACATGAGAGTAAGAACCTAAGCTAATCCTAAAAACAGTAAAGTAAACAAAAAGCATGTACAGTTCAAGCTCGGGTGCCTCCGAGAAGCGCAAATTTTTAGAATCGATTGCTCGACTTTACCAAAACTCGTTTCATCCTTTCTCATACTCGGGCTCTCTCAAGTAGGCATGCTCGTCGAAGTCCTCGGACATCCCCTCATGGAAGATCTTCAGTCGCTGGCCATTCACCGTGTAGTCCTTTCCTATTTCTAAGCTCTGAATCTTGACTGCACCATAGTGATGGACATGAGTTATAATAAAAGGACCAACCCAACAGGAACGAAGTTTACCTGGCATGAACTTCAGGCGGGAGTTGAACAAGAGGACCTTCTGACCAACTTCGAAGTTTTTCCGAATGACTCGTCTATCGTGGAACATCTTGGTCTTTTCTTTGTAGATCCTCGAGTTCTCATATGCGTCCAGGCGAAGCTCCTCTAGTTCTTGCAATTTGAGGAGTCTTTCTTCGCCAGCCTGATCGAAGTGCATATTACACTTCTTCACTGCCCAGTAAGGTTTGTGCTCGATCTCCACTGGAAGATGACAGGCTTTCCCAAAAACCATCCGGTAGGGAGACATCCCTGGGGGTTTTGTAAGCCGTGCGATAGGCCCACAAAGCATCGTCCAGCCTGAGACTCCAATCTTTTCTCCCAGGACTCACTGTCTTTTCAAGGATGGACTTCACCTCTCGGTTAGAGACTTCTGCTTGGCCATTGGTTTGAGGATGATAAAAATTTGTGTTTGACCCCATATTTCCTCATCAAGGCCTGGATCGTCTTGTTGCAGAAGTGGCTCCCCTGATCGCTTATAATGGCTCGTGGCACTCCATACCTGCTAAAAATGTTAGACTTGACAAAACTGGAAACAACATTAGCAGTATTGAGCTTGGTGGCCTTAGCCTCCTGGTAGAGATACTTTTGGGGTACTCCAATTTCAAGCTGTCGAGGCTTGCCAAAATACATTTATAATTCCTCTACAACTGAGGTTTGCAGCTAGTGGTAGTCGGGTGTCGAACCACAGGGAACCAAAATTACTTCCTCTTAATTAATTTCTATTTGTTTTTAAAACTAAGACTCAAAAGCAAATAAAATGGGGGTTTTGGTTAAATCTAAAATAACGGAAAAATAAATGCGAAAAGTAAAGCGCGGAAAATTAAACGGAACACATGCTCCTAATTTTAAGGGTCGGGGTTGACCTTGATGCGACTCGATTCATTGGGATTCAAACATACTTAGCAAGAGCATAATTAAACACATAAACGGTTGCCCGGGAACCCTGAAGCAACCGACCACATATATATTAATAAAAATTCTTCAATTCTAATTAAACGATACTATTAGTTAACTCGGATCGATCAGTTCTAAATTAACTAAAGTAGTAACTAGCAATTTATGACGAACATTCAATTAAACATCCTAAATGCTAATTGATCACCCGACAACCCTGAAGTAATCAACATTCACAACGCTTAACATGATACTTCGATTTATTCTATTTCTTCAAGATAAATTGCAACCAAGATGAACTGGAATTCAATGTTATTTATGGCTCGATTTATCCGTGTTACTTGGCGATTAAGAGAGGCACGACATCATAATCTTTAACAATCAAACATGCTGGAAATAAAGGGTGCCTAGTCCTAAATCATTCAAACACATTTATGTTGTATGCTTAGAAGAAATAAATGCCCAATCAGTCATGCTAAGTCATAAAATTAAGAACGAACCCTCATAAATCGCATCAAAATTCACCCCTAACCTCAAATTAGAGCACTTACCTTAGCTCCTCGTTGTGAAAATCAAGCAAAAACGCTAATGTTGAAGCTTTATTGAAGGTATAATGGAAAATATACAAGTTTAGAGCTCCCACCCGAGCCTAACAATGGTGGAAAAACCAAAATCCAAGAAGAAGTGCGGCAAAAATCGGAGAAGAAAGCTTTTAAAGCCGTCGGAGCGTCGAGACGCTAGGGCAGCGTCTCGACGCTGTGCCCTAAGTTGGCAGCACGCGCGCACGGGGTAGCGTCGAGACGCTCGCGCAGCGTCTCGACGCTGTCGGCGTTGAGCGAGCGTTGAGACGCGCGCTTGACGCTTGGGCGCGTCAAAATCCGAAAATCCTCGGGGCGGCGTCGAGACACTAGGGCAGCGTCTCGACGCTGAGCAGCGTTGAGCCAGCGTCTCGACGCTGCCGCTCAACGCTTGCTCTCGGGTTTGTTGGCCAAATTTTGCCTTTGAATGGCAAATTTTGCCATTTCTTCAATACTTCAAGCCCCTTCACTCCCGATGCGTCCATGAAGCTCTAAAACGCCTCTTTTAGCCCCAAAACACGTCATCAGACTCCTCGAGCTCTCTACCATGAGTTTACCTACAAAAAGGCATTTAAATCAATATTGAGCATGGTTTTAGCTAATATTAGGGAGTAAATAATAACTCTATTTTGGAGCTATCACCTCCACCCACTTAGACACGTAGTCCACAGCCAACAAAATATATACAAAACCAAATGAAGGGGGGAAAGGTCCCATAAAGTCCATACCCCAAACCTCAAAAATTTCACAAGTTAAAATGGAGGTTTGGAGCATTTCATTCCTACTTAAGATGGACCCTTTTCTCTGACATGGATCACTGTTACGTCTCCAAAAGTGACTATTTTAAGACTTATTTGTGATAGGAAGTTGTGCATTTGTAAGTGTTTTTGGTAGGATTTAGCTTGAACTTGTGCTTATATATGAGAATTAGAAGAATGAAGCTAAATTAGGACTTGTATACAAAAGGAAAGGAAAAGAACCAAAAACGAAGTTAAAGGAATGAAAATTGTGCATTGCGGAAGCATTGCGGAAACATTGCTAAAACCGCAATGTTTTAAGTGAAATCCGCAAGTTGTCTAACCATTTTCTGTTTTGTTCCGATCTTTCAGGGATCCATTTTTTCTCCTGCAGCCACGTAGAAGTACGACGTTGAGAATGGATGGTTCTCCTTGGCCCAATCGTACCTGCAGAACACTATAAAAGGAGCTCAAGTTGGAAGGTTGAAACACACTCGAAAGGCGTAGACTTCCAGTTCAACGCAGTCTTTTCCACTCTTTTTCACTCTTCCGTCTGTTGGTTTGAAAGGTTCAGCTGTTGGAGTCGATAATCTGATAGGAAGGAGAGAAGATTTATCTTCTCTTCTGATTAGATTCATCCAAGCAGGGCTTCCTTTCACCCTTCAGCCGAGGCGTTCGCAACGAGAAGATCACGCACGACTTTACTGCTTCCTGTTTTAGCTTTCCATTTCCATTACTGTTTGTTGTTATTTCCCTACTGTTTGCTACGGTGTTCAATTTCGTTGCTTTCTGTTTTACTTTAGTCATTCAAAGTCGTCAATTGTTTATTTCAAACGTTGGTTAATCAAAGCACAATTCCATAACTTCGCAAGTTCTTTTCCTTCTCAGTTTATCGTTTCTGCCTTCTGTTTTGTCTTTAATATTCCTTTAAGCATGTCATCTTCATCTACTCTTCCCATTCCATCTGCATCCATGAGTAACTAAACCACATAAGGGTATGCTAATGACAAATATATAGGTAGAAACACGTGAATCAAGCATGTAGGATAGCTCTCGAATGCATTGAATGTATGTAAGCTTCATCCTACGGGTAATTTCGATTGGCCATCCATTTTGTCCAAAGAACTCCTAACCTATGGAAGAAGTAAGAGTTCATAGTCATACACTCATGCTAGCCTCTCAAGGTAGCCAGAAAACGACCTAGGAATAGGCGTTTTCCTAGTACAAATCACAACTTACTGTTATAACAAGATGCTTAAGACCTTACTTGGACATGAGTAAACTAAAGGATCTAATGCATGAAATCGGAAGATACATGAGAATGAGTTAGTTTGATGCATGATAAGTTGATCTACTGCTTGAGAATCGTGTGAAAAAGCCTATAGAGGAGTCGTTAGTAGCCCTTGTTTCCACACTTTACACACATTTCGCTGTTAGTAACATTGCTAAATAATTGTTGTTTCCGCAATTCCCTTAAGTAAAATTTGCCTTAGTCCTTTTTCTTCTCTTCGGTTTAATTGTTCTCTTTACATTCAAGTTTATTGTTTACTTGCACTTGTTTATGCTTCCATCCTTTATACATTCCTTAGTAATTAGGCACATTAAAACCAAATCTACCTCATTTAATCCACCCATTCTCACTTAACAAAACACTTCGCTAGTAACTAAGAATAAATCTCTGTGGGAAAACGAATTAAAAAATACTTATTACTTGCTACAAGATCATGTATGCTTGCATGTTCTCAGTGCTCTATCATTGCATATTTCTTTTAAACATTTGAGCACGCAACAAGTTTTTGGCTCCGCTGTCGGGGATTTAGTTTAGAGAAACCGAAGTTTGTTAAGTTAGAAACACAAATCTTAATATCTATTGGAGCTGATCTATTTTCATTTCTTTTGCAGGTACCATTGGGTTAGTTTATGAGTGAGCATTCAAGTAGCGATCTAGAGTTCAATCCTGAGCCTGAGAGATTACTTAGGGCCAGAAACAGAGCTAAGAAACGTCTCTTCAACCAAACCCTTATACCTCCAAACGTTGCTGACTCTACTGAGTCATCACAATCCCATCAAATAGAAATGGATAGAACAAACCCAAATCCAGAACCTACCGTTCGCAACCCCATCGAAATAGCGAATGACAAGGATAGTGACATTCTCTCCTACTTAGTTCCTATGCCTGGAGAGCTAAACCCAAGCATCATATGCCCTGAAATTACTGCCAACTCATTCGAGTTAAAGCCAGTAATGTTCCAAATGTTGTCCACTATGGGACAATTCTTTGGAGTGGAAAATGAGGACCCCCACAACCATCTAAGAAACTTCCTAGGAGTTAGTGATACCTTCCTTATCCCTGGAGTTTCCCAAGAAGCCTTGAGGCTTTACCTCTTCCCTTACTCGTTAAGAGATAAAGCCAAAACGTGGTTGAGCTCATTACCTTCCGTATCAGTTGTCAATTGGACAGATCTGGCTGAGAAATTCCTAGTCAAATACTTTCCACTTGATAGGAATTCAAACTTTCGTGATGACATTATTAAATTGAAACAAGCTGAAAATGAGTCTCTTCACGAAGCTTGGACAAGGTTCAAGGACCTTCTGCTTAAATGTCCACACCATGGCATCCCATGGTGTATCCAAATAGAAGTCTTTTTCAAAGGATGCAACCCCAGCACAAGGCAAGTGCTGAATTCGTCAGCTGGTGGTTCCATGCTTTCTAAAAGCTATAATGAAGCCTATGAGATCCTGGAGAAGATCTCAGCATCTCACTGTAGGTGGTCAGATGATCCAGTCGAGCCTAAGAGAGCTCAAGACAAGGATGCTCTCAGTGCCATGAGTAGCCAAATAAACGCCCTGGCCAACCTAGTCAAACAAATGGCTCAAACCAATCTCCAATCCAGTGTCAACACCGCAGCAGCCATCTCAATGGGGGGACAAACAAGTCAAGGTGAGACACTGATCTGTAAATTCTGTGGGGAAGGGCACCTGTATGAATACTGCCCTGGGAATCCAGCCTCAGTCTGCTATGTTGGAAGCCAACAAAAGCCTAGGAACAACCCCTACTCTAACACCTACAATCCTGGTTGGAGGAACCACCCAAATCTTTCTTGGGGTGGCCAACAAAACACTAACCAAAGTCAAAACCAACCAAGGCCGAGTGGAACACCTGGTTTCACTCCCCAAAATAACCAATCCATGTATCAAAAGCCATACAACCAACCAATAGGGTCATCTGTAGAAAATCTACTTAAGGAGTACATTGCAAAGAATGATGCCACTCTACAAAGTCAGCAAGCTACCCTTAGGAGCCTAGAGAACCAAATAGGGCAACTAGCCAATGAACTCAAAAGTAGGCCCCAAGGTAGACTGCCTGCTGACACTGAGGTGCCTAGAAGGGATGGTAAAGAACAGGTTCAAGCAATTGAACTTCGGAGTGGAAGACCATTGGTGAGCAACACTAGAGAAGCACCAAAGAGAGTAGAGAATGAAAAGTCTAGTGCTCCACTGGATTCTTGGTAACGATATTATTGAACTATCGCCAATCATCGGGTTGTCGAGACCCGCCAAAATGAATTTATAAGTGCCCGAAATCACTAAACTATTTGTAGAATAGTAGCAACGGGGTCGATCCACAGGGAATTAAGGTATTTTGACTTAATCTTAATTAAATTTGCAAACTATTAATATGAGTGAAATAAGGGGTAATTGTTGGTTTTCAAACAACTAAGATGGAACAAAGCAAATGGGAAAATTTAGCTAACGGAGTTTCCGACTCGGGACGATCGGGGATAAATTTAGCAAACCTCTTGGATCATAGGATGACGAGTTTTATGGTTGAATAAATTAACGAATGCACAACTCGTCTAAAATTAATAAATAACCCAGACATGCTCCATGGACTTAATTAGACATAAATAATTATGCTAATCAAGCATACCGCTCGGACATTGGCGGCCAACGCTCTCCCAAGACCGAACGGTAGCAACAAGCCAACTGTGACAACTATCTAATTTGGACGCGAAATTAGTATGTCGATTTGGAATTCTAAATCGGGAAGAACGAACACCAAAAGCATAAGGACGCCAATACGCTCAAGGTGCCATAATTCCTTGTTACTTGGCGGAAACGAGAGGCACGGCATCAAATCCTTTAACAAATGAACATGCTCAAAATCAAGGGTGCCTAGTCCTAAATCATTCAAACGTGCTCATAGATTAAGCTAAGAAATAGAATTCAATTCAATAAAATATCCAACCAATTCAGAATTTCAATCCTACAACCTCACCAAGAGTTCATACTACATTTATCCTTACAATCCCGAGCCAAAAACAGTAAATCTACTCACTCATGACGTGTATGGTGTGGGACGGCTTCAAATCGAGCTTCCTAGCCCCTCCCATGGTGGAAAACAGCTGCTGGACGTCAAATCAGGCGCGGAGCTCGAGGTAGAAGATGATAATGGCGGCTAAAATCGGACAGAAACTTAAGTAATCCGTCGTAGCGTCGAGACGCTAGGGCAGCGTCTCGACGCTGCGCCCTAAATAATCCGCGCGCGCAGTCGGGGTGGCGTCGAGACGCTCGACCAGCGTCGAGACGCTATCACTCGACGCTTGCTCTCGGGTTTTTCTTCAATTCAGCGCTTCAGACTTCGGAGCGTCGAGACGCTATGGCAGCGTCTCGACGCTGGGCAGCGTCTCGACGCTGGGCAGCGTCGAGCTAGCGTCTCGACGCTAGCTCTCGGGTTGATGCATGGATTTTTGCCTTCAATTTCCCAAAAGTGCTCAACCTTCATGCCTTTGCACGGGTCTTCCCGAGAAGTGTTCCTAGGCCTTTAAATTGCGATATTAAGCCCCAAAAAACGCCGAAACGCTCCCGAGGACGAATTACCGCGAACACCTGCAATAATCACATATAAACAAGATTAAGCCAATAATAAACGTGAATTAGGGACATAATTATAGCTCCAAAATGGAGCTATCAAACACCCCCAACTTAAATCTTGCTAGTCCTCGAGCAAGGTGGAATTCTGATTAATCAAATAAAACGAGAATATATGCTAGGGACTCGATTCTCAGTACTGGAAAAGACAGGGCATTTGCATTTGAAGGAAACAACCGCATGCATGCATTGGTTAAGAACAATTCAAAAAAAATTTAAAGATGCTTTCCTATTTATGCTTCGGACTTAGCTCCTCGATCTTAGATTTCAACAGGCCTAGAACAGCTCTATCTATCCTAAAACTTCGCTTTCCCCCTACTTATGGCTTAACAGAACAGTCTAAAGGCAGTTCATCGTCTATGTAAGTAATATATCGCAAGGCATCTTTCCTCTCTTTTTCTTCTATCTTCATGAGCGCCTAACATGTCAATCTTACTTTCGTTTCAGCTTGCCTGCAATTTCATTGCACAGTGCATCTGACTACGGGCAAAATTCACATTTTTAAGGACTAGCGTTCACTTCTTTGCACATCCTTTTCATGCAGTGGCGACCGTGGGTTACACGACCGCCCCTGGCTACTAAGGCAGCTCGAGAAGGAGGAACGCCTCATGAGATTAATTTTTTTTTTTTTTATAAACTTGCATTCATTTTTCTTTTAGTCTAAAAATCATGTTAAAATTTTAAGCGCACGGATTACAAACAAGAGCGAATCTTAGCCCATCCTAAGGTTGCCTTTCGAGGTGACAACGCATTTCAAAACAAACAGAGCTACCCTAAACCCACAGATCCAAGATAGAGTGCTAACATGCGAAGCTTAAACGGGGAAATAACTTGAAAATTTTTTCAAAACGGCCTTAACATATGCAATTATACTTGATTTCACAACAAACACACATACGAAGACCTTAGCAGTACATCACAGAATTTCATAATCGGACTGACATGCATTCACCATAACTCAACAAGTTAATCAGGATTCCACAACAAAGCTCGACAATCCTTTATAAGGCACAACCCACCACCCCCAACTTAGAAATTGACAATGTCCTCATTGGACCAAATAAGCACAGTCAAAACAAAAAGAAAGAAAACCTTCCCTGAATTGTGACTTAGAGGGTTGGAGAGTGCGCTTTAACCTTAGCCAATAAACCGCAAGGATGAGCCATTGTTTCACCTGGAAATTCACAACATCAGAGTAGAAATCTAAACTAATCCTAAAGACGGTAAGTAAACAAAAAGCATGTACAGTTCAAGCTCGGGTGCCTCCGAGTAGCGCAAATTTTTAGAGTCGATTGCTCGACTTTACCAAAACTCAATTTATCCTTTCTCGTAATCAGGCTCTTTCAAGTAGGCATGATCGTCGAAGTCCTCTGACATTCCCTCATGAAAGATTTTCAGTCTCTGGCCATTCACTGTGTACTCCTTCTCCGTATCCGAGCTCTGAATTTTGACTGCACCATAGTGATGGACATCAGTTATAATGAAAGGACCAAGCCACCTGGAACGAAGTTTACCTGGCATGAACTTCAGGCGGGAGTTGAACAAGAGGACCTTCTGACCAACTTTGAAGTGTTTCCTGACGACTCGTCTGTCGTGGAACATTTTGGTCTTTTCCTTGTAGGTCTTCGAGTTCTCATATGCATCCAGGCGAAGCTCCTCCAGTTCTTGCAATTTGAGGAGTCTTTCTTCGCCCGCCAAGTCAAAGTCCATGTTGCACTTCTTCACGGCCCAGTAAGCTTTGTGCTCGATCTCCACAGGGAGATGACAGGCTTTACCATAAACCATCCGATAAGGAGACATCCCTATGGGGGTTTTGTAAGTCGTACGGTAAGCCCACAAAGCGTCGTCCAGCCTGAGGCTCCAATCCTTCCTTCCTGGACTTACTGTTTTCTCGAGGATGCTCTTCACCTCTCGATTGGAGACTTCTGCTTGGCCATTGGTCTGAGGATGATACGGGGTAGAGATTTTGTGATTGACCCCATACTTCCTCATCAAGGCCTGGATCGTTTTGTTGCAGAAGTGGCTCCCCTGGTCACTTATGATGGCTCGTGGAACTCCATACCTGCTAAAAATGTTAGATTTGACAAAACTGGAAACAACATTAGCGGTATCAACTTTGGTGGCCTTAGCCTCCACCCATTTAGACACGTAGTCCACAGCCAATAAGATATAGACAAAACCAAATGAAGGGGGAAAGGGTCCCATAAAGTCCATACCCCAAACCTCGAAAATTTCACAAGTTAAAATGGGATTTTGGAGCATTTCATTCCTACTAGTGATGGTCCCTTTTCTCTGACACTGATCACAAGATTTACAAAACTCATAACAGTCTTTAAACAGTGATGGCCAGAAAAACCCACAATCTAAAATTTTTCTCGCAGTCCTATTTTGCCCAAAGTGTCCCCCACATGCAAATTCATGGCAAAAGGTAAGGATGGACCTATGTTCAGACTTAGGGACGCACTTCCTAATTACCTGGTCAGCACAAAATTTCCATAAAATGGGCTCTTCCCAAACATACGTCTTGGCTTCGCTTTTCAGCTTAGCTCTTTGATTATATGAAAAGTCGAATGGGAACGTACCTGTGACCAAGTAATTGACAATGTCGGCGTACCATGGTGTCTCCACACTTACCTGGAAAAGAACTTCATCAGGGAATTCGTCATTCAGAGGCAAGTCATCTTCGTTACGCACAATACGGCTCAAGTGGTCAGCAACGGTATTTTCTGATCCTTTTCTGTCCTGAACAGAGACGTCGAACTCCTGGAGTAATAATACCCATCTGAGCAGTCTAGGCTTCGAGTCTTTCTTGTTCATCAAGTATCGAACTGCTGCATGATCAGAAAAAAACAATTACTTTAGATCCAAGAATATATGGCCGAAATTTATCAAGAGCGAAAACTATGGAAAGCAGCTCCTTCTCTGTTGTTGTGTAACCGATCTGCGCGGAATTGAGCGTTCTGGAGGCATAATAAATCACATGGCTCTTCTTGTCTATCCTCTGGCCCAACACAGCGCCTACGGCATAATTGCTTGCGTCGCACATAATCTCGAAAGGAGTCCCCCACTGCGGTGGATGAATGATGGGTGCGTTGGTCAAGCACTTTTTCAGAACATCGAAGGCAAGCTTGCACTGTTTGTCAAAACAGAATGGAACATCTTTTTTCAGCAAGCTTGTCATCGGAGTCACTATCTTCGAGAAGTCTTTAATGAACCTGCGGTAAAAACCTGCGTGACCAAGAAAAGAACGTACTTCCCGAAGATTCGTGGGGTAAGGTAAATAAGATATGACATCAATTTTTGCTTTATCAACCTCTATCCCCTTAGCATACACAACATGACCCAATACTATGCCCTGACTGGCCATGAAATGACACTTCTCAAAATTTAAAACAAGATTAGTTTCGATGCATCTTTCCATGACTCTAGACAAGTTAAACAGGCAATCCTTAAATGAACTTCCATATACAGTAAAATCATCCATAAAGACTTCAATGCATTTTTCTACAAATTCAGAAAATATGCTCATCATGCATCGCTGAAAAGTCCCTGGAGCATTACAAAGCCCAAAGGGCATTCTCCTATATGCGTAAGTTCCGAATGGACAAGTAAAAGTAGTCTTTTCTTGGTCTTCCTGGGCTATGGGAACTTGATAAAACCCAGAAAAACCATCAAGAAAACAGAAGAATGGTTTCCCAGCTAAACGCTCCACCATTTGATCTATGAAGGGAATAGGAAAGTGGTCCTTCTTAGTCACATCATTCAGTTTTCTAAAATCAATACACATTCTCCACCCATTTTGTACTCTCTTAGGTACTAACTCTCCCTTATCATTTCTAATAACAGTTATGCCCGTCTTTTTAGGTACAACATGAATAGGGCTAACCCATTGGCTATCAGAAATGGGAAAGATAATACCTGCATCCAGGAGTTTGTGTATCTCAAACAACACTACCTCTTTCATTGCTGGGTTCAGTCTCCGCTGAGGCTCTCGGGATGGTTTTGCTCCCTCATCTAGCCGAATCTTGTGCATGCACAGCACCGGACTCAACCCGTGCAAATCTGCCAACGTCCACCCAATGGCTCTTTTGTTCTTTTTCAAAACTTCAACCAACTCGCCTTCTTGCTCCGATGTAAGCTCCTTGGAGATGATTACCGGTAGTGTCTCCACCTCACCCAAGTACACGTACTTAAGATGACCCGGCAACTCCTTTAGTTCCAACTTGTGAGCCTGCAAAAGAGATGGTAATATTTTAATTGGCTTTTCACATGTCTCTAAAGCGAAAGTAGGTTGTTCAGATGAATCAGTCAATATGGGAACACTACTTTCAACTTCGCCAACATTTTCAGTAAAAACGAGTGGGTCATCCCCATCAACAACAGTCATGCATTCTTCTTGTTCTAAAGTATCTATCAGATCAATTTTACAGACAGAATGCACATCAGCACGTTGTTTCATGGCATCAAATACATTAAATTCGAATACATCCCCTTCATACTCAACAGATAAGGTACCATCATGCACATTAATTTTTGTTTTAGCGGTTTTCATGAATGGTCTACCAAGTAAAACAGAAGTGGTGGATGCATTTTCTTCCATTTTTATCACATAAAAATCAGCAGGGAAGATCAAATCCTTAACCCTAACCAACACATCTTCAATCAATCCTAGAGGACGAATAGAAGATCTATTAGCTAACTGGATAATTATACTGGTTTCCTGCATACCATCTAAACCGAGGCTCTCGTAGACTGAGTATGGCATAACATTAATTGAAGCTCCTAAGTCTAACATAGCGTGCTCGATTTCTCTATCCCCTATGGTGCATGGCAAGAGGAACATACCTGGGTCCTGGCATTTGCTTGGAATACCTTGGGTTATCAGGGCAGAAACATTCTTGCTTACCACGACTCTCTCAGCACTTTTAGTCTTTCTCTTCATAGTGCACATCTCCTTAAGGAATTTAGCGTACCTTGGGATTTGCTGAATTGCATCAAGTAGCGGTATATTGATCCCAACTTTTCTCAACGTCTCGAGAACATCCGCATCGTCGACTTCCTTAGATGGCCTTGCCAGCCTACTAGGAAAAGGGGCAACGGGAGTGTAAGACTTCATAGAAATAATAGGAGGAGTTACAACAGTTTCAGAGGGTGCTTGAGAACACTTATCTGGAGATATCTCTGAATCTTTTGGAGGACTCTCGGGAGTGGTACGAGATGGTACTTCTTTACCACTTCTGAGGTTTATCGCACTAACACCTTCCGCTTTGGATTCGATCTTGCTCATTCTTTCCTTCACCTCCGAGAACTCCTCTCTTAGAGATTCTATCTGCGACCTTGTCTCATTGCTAGCTTCCATAAGCGATTTGAACATGCCTTCAATGGCTTGACCTGAGACAGAAGAAACAACCTGAGATGATTTTTCTTTCATCGCATGAATTAAACCAAATACCTGAGATACTTGTTCCTTGAGCTCTGATACGTCGGTAGACATTTTAGCGTACTCGTTCCTTCCTCCGTACTGGCGACGGTTCTCAGCCATGTTAGAAATCAACTGTCTAGCTTCTACAGGTGTTTTCTCCCAAAGGGCTCCTCCACTTGCTGCATCAAGCATCTGGCAGTCATGCGGAAGCAACCCTTCATAGAAGAATTCGATAAGCTCGGCTTCTGCTATCAGGTGGTTCGGGCATTTCTCACAGAGTTTAATGAACCTCTCCCAGCATTCCGGAAACGCCTCGTCCTTTCCTTGCTCAAATTGGCGGATATCTTTTTTCACGGCTCTGGCTTTTGAAGCTGGGAAGTACCTTTCCAAGAATAGACTCTGCAACTTTTCCCAAGTGAAAATGATCCCTGATGGCAAGTAATGCAGCCAATCTCGAGCTTCACCTCTCAAGGTGAATGGAAAAGCTCTCAGGTAGAGCTGATCTTCAGTAATGCCGCCTGGCTTCATCGCAGAACTTGTCATTTGAAAAGCCTTGAGATGTTTATAAGGATCCTCATCTGCTTCACCACAAAAAGAGGGTATATGGTCAATTAAACCCGATTTAAGCACAAACTCACCTGAAATTTCCGGGTAGGAAATACAAGAAGGTTGGTGGCCCATAGCAAATGATGTCCACTGTCTGAGCGTTTTTGGGGCTCCAATCTCGTCATCAATCTCCATTTTCTCAATAAAAAATTGGCACCTCTAGCACACTTAAACAAACAGATCAAAATTGCAAATAATAAAAGAATAAACAGAAATTTTAAAGTAAAAATCAAAAGTTTACAAATCAAATTTAAATTAGGCCAAATTACACTTGATTCCCCGGCAACGGCGCCAATTTTGGTAACGATATTATTGAACTATCGCCAATCATCGGGTTGTCGAGACCCGCCAAAATGAATTTATAAGTGCCCGAAATCACTAAACTATTTGTAGAATAGTAGCAACGGGGTCGATCCACAGGGAATTAAGGTATTTTGACTTAATCTTAATTAAATTTGCAAACTATTAATATGAGTGAAATAAGGGGTAATTGTTGGTTTTCAAACAACTAAGATGGAACAAAGCAAATGGGAAAATTTAGCTAACGGAGTTTCCGACTCGGGACGATCGGGGATAAATTTAGCAAACCTCTTGGATCATAGGATGACGAGTTTTATGGTTGAATAAATTAACGAATGCACAGCTCGTCTAAAATTAATAAATAACCCAGACATGCTCCATGGATTTAATTAGACATAAATAATTATGCTAATCAAGCATACCGCTCGGACATTGGCGGCCAACGCTCTCCCAAGACCGAACGGTAGCAACAAGCCAACTGTGACAACTATCTAATTTGGACGCGAAATTAGTATGTCGATTTGGAATTCTAAATCGGGAAGAACGAACACCAAAAGCATAAGGACGCCAATACGCTCAAGGTGCCATAATTCCTTGTTACTTGGCGGAAACGAGAGGCACGGCATCAAATCCTTTAACAAATGAACATGCTCAAAATCAAGGGTGCCTAGTCCTAAATCATTCAAACGTGCTCATAGATTAAGCTAAGAAATAGAATTCAATTAAATAAAATATCCAACCAATTCAGAATTTCAATCCTACAACCTCACCAAGAGTTCATACTACATTTATCCTTACAATCCCGAGCCAAAAACAGTAAATCTACTCACTCATGACGTGTATGGTGTGGGACGGCTTCAAATCGAGCTTCCTAGCCCCTCCCATGGTGGAAAACAGCTGCTGGACGTCAAATCAGGCGCGGAGCTCGAGGTAGAAGATGATAATGGCGGCTAAAATCGGACAGAAACTTAAGTAATCCGTCGTAGCGTCGAGACGCTAGGGCAGCGTCTCGACGCTGCGCCCTAAATAATCCGCGCGCGCAGTCGGGGTGGCGTCGAGACGCTCGACCAGCGTCGAGCGAGCGTCGAGACGCTATCACTCGACGCTTGCTCTCGGGTTTTTCTTCAATTCAGCGCTTCAGACTTCGGAGCGTCGAGACGCTATGGCAGCGTCGAGCTAGCGTCTCGACGCTGTCGCTCGACGCTAGCTCTCGGGTTGATGCATGGATTTTTGCCTTCAATTTCCCAAAAGTGCTCAACCTTCATGCCTTTGCACGGGTCTTCCCGAGAAGTGTTCCTAGGCCTTTAAATTGCGATATTAAGCCCCGAAAAACGCCGAAACGCTCCCGAGGACGAATTACCGCGAACACCTGCAATAATCACATATAAACAAGATTAAGCCAATAATAAACGTGAATTAGGGACATAATTATAGCTCCAAAATGGAGCTATCAATTCTCTGCCTAACCAAGGTCAACCACCAACAAGCACATCAAAGGCGAGGCTGGAACCTATTATAGAGGAACTAGAAGAAATTCCAAGGCCTCCACCTGTCCTGAGGCGACCTGAAGTGCCTACATATGTGCCACCACCTCCATTCCCTAGAAGGCTAAAGAAAAAACAAGAACAGGAAGTGCACTTTAACAAATTTTTAGAAATTCTTAAACAAGTGCATGTTAATATTCCTTTTGTAGAGGTTTTGCAATCTATGCCTTTTTATGTTAAGTTTTTGAAGGATATAATTACTAACAAGAAAATTATTGGTGATTTTGAAACAGTGAATCTCACTGAGGAGTGCAGTGCCATACTCCAAAACAAGCTACCAAAGAAGGAGAAGGATCCTGGTTCCTTCACCTTCCCAGTGCAGTTGGGAGGCAAGCACGTGGGCACAGCTCTTTGTGACCTGGGAGCCAGCATAAATCTCATGCCCCTATCACTATTCCGTCAGCTAGGCATAGGGGAAGCACGTCCTACCACTGTCACCTTGCAGTTGGCAGACAAATCCATAGCCTACCCTGAGGGTGAGATAGAGGATATTCTTGTCAAGGTTGACAAGTTCATTTTTCTTGCAGACTTCATCATTCTGGATTATGAAGCAGACAAGGAGGTCCCCATCCTATTAGGCAGACCATTTCTAGCCACAGGTAGGGCCTTGATTGATGTCCAGAAAGGTGAGCTCACCATGAGGGTTCATGATGAGGAGGTTAAGTTTAGTGTCTTTAAAGCTCTAAGGTATCCTTCTGACTCTGAATCTTGTGCAAGTATGGATATAGTAGATTCAGTGATGGAAGAACAACTTGAGCATGAACTATTGATTAAGCATGCCAATGATTATGTACAATTAGATGTAACTGATTTAAATATTTATGAAATAATGGATATACATGTGGATAAGCCTCAGCATGTTTGTATGACTAGTGACTTGACTGAAAGATCCATGAATCCATTGAAACCATCCATTGAGCATCCACCTATCTTAGAATTAAAACCACTGCCTGAACACCTTAAGTATGTATATCTAGGAAGTGATGATACTTTGTCTGTTATTATTTCGTCCAAATTGAGTGCAAAGCATGAAATTGAGTTGATATTATTGCTTAAGCAACATAAAAAGGCTATTGCATGGACGATTGCTGATATTAGAGGTATTAGTCCTTCTTAATGCATGCATAAGATAATATTGGAAGAAGAGCATACACCCCGAGTAGATCACCAACGTAGGTTGAACCCCTCCATGAAGTAGGTAGTTAAAAAAGAGATAATAAAATGGTTAGATGCAGGTGTAATCTTCCCTATAGCTAGTAGTCAGTGGGTGAGTCCAATACAATGTGTACCTAAGAAGGGGGGGATGACTGTAGTAGTGAATGAGAGCAATGAACTGATTCCAACTAGAACTATTACAGGATGGAGAGTCTGTATGGACTATAGAAAATTGAATAAAGAAACAAAAAAAGATCACTTTCCTTTACCATTTATAGACCAGATGTTAGATAGAATAGCTGGCCGAGCCTACTACTGCTTTCTAGATGGTTATTCTGGATATAACCAAATCACCAAAGACCCTATGGACCAGGAGAAAACAACCTTCACATGTCAGTTTGGAACATTTGCTTTTCGCAGAATGCCTTTTGGCTTATGCAATGCACCAGCAACGCTCCAAAGGTGCATGTTGGCCATTTTCTCTGACTTAGATGAATCCATGATACAGATATTTATGGATGACTTCTCAGTCTTTGGTGATTCTTTTACAAACTGTTTAGAGAACTTAGGACAAGTCCTAGCTAAGTGTGAGGAGACCAACCTAGTCCTTAATTGGGAAAATGCCACTTTATGGTGGAAGAAGGGATAGTCCTAGGTCATAGAGTGTCTAGAGCAGGAGTAGAGGTCGATAGGGCCAAGATTGAGATAATAGAGAAGCTAGTGGAACCTCAGAATGTAAAGGCTATTAGAAGCTTCCTAGGACACGCAGGTTTCTATAGAAGGTTCATTAAGAACTTTTCAAAGATCTCTAAACCTCTGTGTGAGCTTCTAGAGCGGAATAAAACATTCATCTTCTCAAAAGAGTGTTTCTTAGCTTGGACAACCCTTAAGGAAGCATTAGTCAAAGCACCTATTATAGTAGGACCAAATTGGGACCTTCCATTTGAGATGTTATGTGATGCGAGTGACTATGCAGTAGGGGTTATGCTAGGACAAAAGATTGACAAACTAACACACCCTGTATACTATGCCAGTAAGACACTGAATGAGGCACAATGTAATTACACAACCACGGAAAAGAAAATGCTAGCTGTAGTGTTTGCCTGTGAGAAGTTTAGGAATTACATTTTAGGCACTAGGACCATTGTGTACACTGATCATTCTGCACTAAAATACCTTATGAGGAAGGCTGATGCTAAGCCTAGGTTAATTAGATGGGTGTTGTTGCTGCAAGAGTTTGATTTAGACATTAGAGATAAGAAAGAATGCGAAAATGTAGTTGCGGATCATCTTTCTAGATTGCAGCATAATTGCGATAAAATTGCGGAAACCGCAATTTCTGATGCCTTTATCGATGAGCATGTCTTTGTGTTAGCACATCGTGATAACGATGAGGAACCGTGGTTTGCTGATATTGCTAACTTCCTTACCTCGCAGGTACTACCAACTTTCAAGGGAGGACAAGAAAAGAAGAGGTTTCTACATGAAGCTAGGAAGTTCATATGGGATGATCCTACACTCTAAAAAACATGTGCAAATGGTTTACTAAGGAAGTGTGTGTCAGCTGCTGAAGCGAAGTCTGTACTGCAGCACTGCCATACATCTCCCTATGGTGGACACTTTGGTGGCCAAAGAACAGGTGCAAAGGTGTTCCAGAGTGGCTACTATGGGCCCACGATCTTCAAAAAAGCCCACGACCATGCACACAGCTGCAATGAATGCCAGAGAACAGGTAACCTTAGTCGGAAGGATGAGATGCCTCTCACTTACATCTTAGAGTTGGAGTTCTTTGATGTGTGGGGCATTGACTTCATGGGACCATTCCCCCCATCAGCAGGTAACCTTTACATACTTGTAGCTGTAGAATATGTATCTAAATGGGTAGAAGCCATTGCATGTCCAACAAATGATGCCAAAACAGTCATTAAGTTCCTTAATAGACATATCTTTACTAGGTTTGGTACACCTCGTGCTATAATTAGTGATGAAGGGACTCACTTTATTAATAAAGCTATGGAAAAAGTGTTGGCTAAGTACAATGTTAGACATAGAGTAGCTACCCCTTATCACCCACATTCGAATGGACAAGCTGAAATATCAAATAGGGAGATTAAAAACATACTCGAAAAAGTGGTCAAACCCAATAGAAAAGATTGGTCGTTTAAGTTAGAGGATGCACTTTGGGCATATAGGACTGCATATAAGACACCCCTAGGTATGTCTCCTTATAGACTTGTGTATGGCAAAGCATGTCACTTACCATTCGAATTGGAAATCAAAGCATTTTGGGCCCTAAAAGAGCTGAATTATTGCGTGACCGATGCGGGAACATTGCGGTCTCTGCAATTACATGAGCTTGATGAGCTGAGACATATGTCCTATGAAAATGCCAAAATGTACAAGGAAAAAACTAAAATTTGGCATGACAGTAGACTTAGGATTAAGGACTTTAAGAAAGGCCAGCTTGTCTTGTTATTTAACTCAAGGTTGAGATTATTTCAAGGCAAACTTAAGTCCAGATGGTCAGGTCCTTTCGTTATAACTAATGTGTTTGTTCATGGTGCAATAGAGATTAGGAACCTGCAGCACGGGCAACCGTTCATGGTCAATGGTGCACGTTTGAAGCATTACTACGAGGAAGGAGATGTGAAGACTCTCTCGGCCTTCCTCTTATCTGAAACTTGAGAGCCAAATCGAGAAAGGACGAGTGATTACTGTGCTCGTTCATATAAAGGCCATGCCTTAGTTTTTTTTCTTTCGCATGTTTTTTCGGTTTTTAATTTGGTGTGTTTAGTTGTGATTTATATTATGAATTTGTTGTTCATTTTGTACGTTTTTATAGGGAATCAAAAGAGGAAATCAAGGAGATGAATCAAGGGTAAAGAATCGGGGAAGATATCGGGTCGAATCAAAGATTAAGTAATGAGAATCTTGGCATTTAAATCAAGAAAATCTCCAACGGCCATTTAATTGCGGTGGATTTGCTGAAACCGCAATAGAAATAGCCGTTGGGATTCACTTGATTACAAATAGCCGTTAGAACAGCTGTGGCCCGTACGCTTCCTTCATTCGTTGAACTTCAAGAAAACTATCTTCTTCTTCCTCTGCAACTCCTCTTTTCAGATTTCTCCGATTCGACCATGGTGCTTACACGGGCTGAGAGATCTGCTTCCAAGAAGAAGGCAACCGACGGAGAGGCAGCTGCGAGAGAGGCACTACTTACCTTGGAAGATGCCGAAGCTGCGCGACCCGAACGACCTTCCAAGCTTCCTATCCGCAAGAAGAAGTGGAAGGTGGTGACCGAAATCCCTACTGGTCCATCTGAACCAGCAGGAACGCCCAAGAAGAGAAAGTGGAAGATGGCTGTCGAAGACGCACCGATCAAGGAAAAGACTCCCACTATGGAGAGTCAAGGGAGTGGTCGTCCATCATACGAGACGGCCAGACAAAGGCCCGAGCCATCTCCATCTCCACATAGCCCTAAGCTCTCTCCACCTCCACAAAGCCCTGAGGCATCACCATCGCCGTCGCCCGAGCCTGAAATTCCAATTGAAGAACAGCAAGAATCAGCACCGGGCGACGAAACGGCTGAAGAAGATGAGGTCTTCTCTCCTTTGAGGGAAGTCTGCCCTGATAGCCCAGCAAAGGGGGACGACTCAATGGATGAGACGTTGGGGGATTGCCTTCAGCAGATCACCACCACGGCACGGCTGAGGAAGAAAGCACCCAAGGTTGTCAAGGCCAAACGGCCAAAAGCTTCAAAGAAATCCAAGAAGAGGAAGGTTAGTAGTGAGTCTTCTTTGAAGAAGCTAAAGATCGAGGCTGCTGAGTCAGCCAAGGCACGGGAAAAGGGGAAAGCCAAGTTATACCCCGAAGATGAACCTCAATCTGTGAGGTATGTGTCTTCAGACGCCGAATCAAGGGGCACTGAACTGAGGAAGAGGGACCTACTCCATGAGAAGGGGTTCCTTGATGCATTGGCAGACCTGCCGCAATTCTTGCGCGCAGGGATCACCAACCACGGTTGGGAAGAGCTGTGCAGACCGCCCATCCCCGCCTACTCCAGAATGGTGTACGACTTCTATGCCAATCTGACGCACCCTGAGGATGGCCTGTCCACGGTGAGGGGGCTTGAGGTTGACTTTTCAGCCAAGGCTATTAATGAGGCATATGGTCTCAAGGGGCAGAAGCATACTGACTACGCAAGAATCACCGACGCACCAACTGAGGCTGTCCTGGAAGAAGCACTGCGCATCATAGGTCAGCCTGAGGCAGCTTGGACGATCTCACGCAATGGGAAGCACACTCTGATGAGTGCTACCCTCACGGCCAAGGCAGCTGTCTGGTTCTCCTTCGTGCGAAGGCGTCCGTCCCCGGTGACCCACGAGACCACCATTAATCAAGGGAGATCGCTGCTGGTATATGCGATCATGAGGGGCCTCACTATCAATGTTGGTGAGGTTATAGCAGCCTCCATAGCAGACTGTGCCAAGAAAGGTAAGGGCCCTCTTTTCTTTCCAAACACCATCACTAAGCTATGCTTACGTGCAGGTGTGCCAATTGAGAGGATGGAGAGGCAGCTAGCCTACACGGGACATCTGGAGCTGCCTACAGGCCTGCGAATGCGAAGAAGGGGGAATATGGAATTTGAGCTAGACGGCCTGGCTGCTGCTCAATCCCTCTCTATGGCCTGCCTGATGGACCTTCAGAAGAAGATGGCGCAATGGGCTGAGTATGCTCAAGCGTGGGATAAGGACGTGGCTGATCAGTTGGGCTGCATCTTCCCTGCCTTCCCCACTAACCTACTGAAGCCATGGACGCCTCCCAGAGCACGGAGGGATGATGATGAGGATGTTTGAGTGCCAGTCTGAAGGGCACTCGAGGGAGTACTTCTGTTCCCTCTTTGAAATATAAAAAAAAATCAAACTGTTTCTCGTTAAACTGTGTGAATTCTGGTATTTTGAGTCAATATTTGATCTGTTTTTAGTTCTTTCTTTTGGTTGTTTAGGGTATTTCAGTATAGTTAGATGGTATCTGAATAGATAGGGTGTTTTAGTTTCCTTTTTGTATAGCTGTGATGACTGGAAATAGCATGCAAAAGGGGCTGCTTACTGATATATCTGCCCTGTGTATTCATTGCGAAATTATTGCGATTT
Organism: Herpetospermum pedunculosum; assembly: GCA_028017165.1. Lineage (NCBI taxonomy): Eukaryota > Viridiplantae > Streptophyta > Magnoliopsida > Cucurbitales > Cucurbitaceae > Herpetospermum > Herpetospermum pedunculosum. The sequence continues at coordinate 17,945,719 of CM051527.1, read as the reverse complement.
CCGCAATTTTTGTTAGTTATCGCATGCTTTTGACTGACTGATTAGCTAGGCTGGTTCTGTTTCAATTTTGTTCTTTTGCTGCTTTCTTGACTACCTTATATAGCCTATATGTGAGCATGCTGGATGAGTGTCTTAAGACACCTTTGATAGTTTGAATTAGCTCTCTTAAGTTGCTCAGCATGCATGTCTTTAAGTCCTTGCCATACTGTTTTTACAAATTTCTACTACTGAGTTATTTGCTTTAAGATTGTTCTGTCTATGCCTAGGATTTTTAGATTCTCTTTGTTTTGCCCTAGACTAGATGCTTCTAGGACAAGTTTGGGGGTGTGCCACCTCAGACTCTCATTGGGGACAATGAGAATTTTAAGGTTGGGGGAGGCCACCCTAGGCCTAGGAACATTCCTCTCTCCCTTAAGACATAAGCATTCTTCTTTGCAAAAATGATGAACTGAAAAAAAAAATGAAAAAAGAATAAAAGAGGTGTCTCTCTTAAAGTTGCTGAGTAATCAGTGCCATGTGTGTAACCCACAAGTGGCATTGCATCAAAAGGCAACCAAAGGAGAGGCCCCTAAAGAAAGAAAGAAAAAGGAAAAACGAAGGAATGTATGCCTAGAAGTTGCAGCTTTGTGTTTAGGTGTCCTGAATAAAAGAACTTTGATCCTCAATTAGCTAAGCACAAGGTTGTAGCTTTTAGGTTTGTCTAGGGAGATGAATGTCTATCCAATGTAGTGATGCCAGGGTTTAGTTTGTTCTATGAATGTACTACTGTCTCTGGTTTGTACTAAGACTGGCATGACTCTAAGGAATCCTAGGCAGCTCAAAAGCTAAAGCAGTAGAAGCATGTACTGAGTCTGGGGTAAAGCTAGGTAGAATTTGAAACCTTAGGGATAGTTGCACTATATAAAAGAAGCAAATAGATCAGTCGTGGGGAGTTAATGAAACAGTAGGATCATAAGGCAAGAGAAGTCAGAAGAAGCAAAATGAGAAGTTAGTTTTAAACTTAGAAAGGTGTCACAGGACAGCTTTGCCATAGATAGGGAACTTAGAGGAGTCAGCAAGTGGTTAGAGAAGTTAAAACAGCAGCCTAAGTAAGTTCTTAGATTGCTCGAGGACGAGCAAAACCTTAAGTTTGGGGGTGTGTTATGTCTCAAAAAGTGACTATTTTAGGACTTATTTGTGATAGGAAGTTGTGCATTTGTAAGTGTTTTTGGTAGGATTTAGCTTGAACTTGTGCTTATATATAAGAATTAGAAGAATGAAGCTAAATTAGGACTTGTATACAAAAGGAAAGGAAAAGAACAAAAAACGAAGTTAAAGGAATGAAAATTGTGCATTGCGGAAACATTGCTAAAACCACAATGTTTTAAGTGAAATCCGCAAGTTGTCTAACCATTTTCTGTTTTGTTCAGATCTTTCAGGGATCCATTTTTTCTCCTGCAGCCAAGTAGAAGTACGACGTTGAGAATGGATGGTTCTCCTTGGCCCAATCGTACCTGCAGAACACTATAAAAGGAGGTCAAGTTGGAAGGTTGAAACACACTCGAAAGGCGTAGACTTCCAGTTCAACGCAGTCTTTTTCACTCTTTTTCACTCTTTTGTCTGTTGGTTTGAAAGGTTTAGCTGTTGGAGTCGATAATCTGATAGGAAGGAGAGAAGATTTATCTTCTCTTCTGATTAGATTCATCCAAGCAGGGCTTCCTGTCACCCTTCAGCCGAGGCGTTCGCAACGAGAAGATCACGCACGGCTTTACTGCTTCCTGTTTTAGCTTTCCATTTCCATTACTGTTTGTTGTTATTTCCCTTCTGTTTGCTACGCTAATCAATTTCGTTGCTTTCTGTTCTACTTTAGTCATTCAAAGTCGTCAATTGTTTATTTCAAACGTTGGTTAATCAAAGCACAATTCCATCACTTCGCAAGTTCTTTACCTTATCTGTTTATCGTTTCTGCCTTCTTTTTTGTCTTTAATATTCTTTTAAGCATGTCATCTTCATCTACTCTTCCCATTCCATCTGCATCCATGAGTAACTAAACCACATAAGGGTATGCTAATGACAAATATATAGGTAGAAACACGTGAATCAAGCATGTAGGATAGCTCTCGAATGCATTGAATGTATGTAAGCTTCATCCTACGGGAAATTTCGATTGGCCGTCCATTTTGTCCAAAGAACTCCTAACCTCTGGAAGGAGTAAGAGTTCAGAGTCATACACTCATGCTAGCCTCTCAAGGTAGCCAGAAAATGACCTAGGAATAGGCGTTTTCCTAGTACAAATCACAACTTACTGTTATAACAAGATGCTTAAGACCTTACTTGGACATGAGTAAACTAAAGGATCTAATGCATGAAATCGGAAGATACATGAGAATGAGTTAGTTTGATGCATGATAAGTTGATCTACTGCTTGAGAATCGTGTGAAAAAGCCTATAGAGGAGTCGTTAGTAGCCCTTGTTTCCACACTTTACACACATTTCGCTGTTAGTAACATTGCTAAATAATTGTTGTTTCCGCAATTCCCTTCAGTAAAATTTGCCTTAGTCCTTTTTCTTCTCTTCGGTTTAATTGTTCTCTTTACATTCAAGTTTATTGTTTACTTGCACTTTTTTATGCTTCCATCCTTTATACATTCCTTAGTAATTAGGCACATTAAAACCAAATCTACCTCATTTAATCCACCCATTCTCACTTAACAAAACACTTCGCTAGTAACTAAGAATAAATCCCTGTGGGAAAACGAATGAAAAAATACTTATTACTTGCTACAAGATCATGTATGCTTGCATGTTCTGAGTGCTCTATCATTGCATATTTCTTTTAAACATTTGAGCACGCAACAATCACATGATTTACAAAATTCATAATAGTCTTTAAACAATGCTGACCAGAAAAACCCACAATCTAATATTTTCCTCGCTGTCCTAGTTGGCCCAAAGTAACCCCCACATGCAAATTCGTGGCAAAATTCAAGAATAGATTTATGCTCAGATTTAGGGACACACTACCTAATTACTTGGTCAGCACAAAATTTCCATAAAACAGGCTTTTCCCAGACATAATTCTTTGCTTAGCTCTCTTATTGTATGAAAAGTCGAATGGGAAGGTACCTGTGACCAAATAATTGACAATGTCGGCATACCATGGTATCTCCACACTCACCGGAAAGAGGGCTTCATCAGGGAATTCGTCATTCAGAGGCAAGGCATCCTCACTACGCACAATGCGGCTCAAGTGGTCAGCAACTGTATTTTCTGATCCTTTCCTATCCTGGACTTAGACATCGAACTCTTGGAGTAGTAGTACCCACCTGAGCAGCCTAGGCTTCGAGTCTTTCTTGTTCATCAAGTAACGAACTGCTGCATGATCAGAAAAAACGATTACTTTAGATCCAAGAATATAAGGCCGAAATTTATCAAGAGCGAAAACAATGGAAAGCAGCTCCTTCTGTGTAGTGGTGTAACAGATCTGCGCAGAGTTGAGCGTCCTAGAGGCATAGTAAATTACGTGGCTTTTCTTGTCTATCCTCTGACCCAGCACAGCGCCAACGGCATAATTGCTTGCATCGCACATAATCTCAAAGGGAGTTCCCCACTGTGGTGGATGAATGATGGGTGCATTGGTCAAGCACTTCTTCAGCACATCAAAGGCGAGTTTGCACTCTTTGTCAAAACAGAATGGGACATCTTTTTTCAGCAAGCTCGTCATCGGCGTCACTATCTTCGAAAAGTCCTTGATAAACCTGCGGTAGAAACCTGCATGACACAGAAAAGAACGCACTTCCCGAAGATTCGTGGGGTAAGGTAAATCAGATATAACATCGACTTTAGCTTTATCCACCTCTATACCCTTAGCTGACACAACGTGACCTAAGACTATGCCCTGACTGGCCATGAAATGACACTTTTCGAAATTTAAAACAAGATTAGTTTCAATGCATCTTTCCATGACTCTAGACAAGTTAATCAGGCAATCCTGAAATGAACTCCCATATACTGTGAAATCATCCATAAAGACTTCGATGCATTTTTCTACGAATTCAGTAAATATGCTCATCATGCATCGCTGAAAAGTCCCTGGAGCATTACAAAGCCCGAAGGGCATTCTCCTATATGCGTAAGTTCCGAACGGACATGTAAAAGTAGTCTTTTCTTGGTCTTCATTGGCAATGGGAATTTGGTAAAACCCAGAAAAACCATCTAGAAAACAGAAATATGGCTTCCCAGCTAAACGCTCCACCATTTGATCTATAAAGGGAATAGGGAAATGATCCTTCTTAGTCACATCATTCAATTTTCTAAAATCTATACACATCCTCCACCCATTTTGCACTAGCTTAGGCACTAGCTCACCCTTCTCATTTCTAATAACAGTAATGCCCGTCTTTTTAGGTACAACATGAATTGGGCTAACCCACTGACTATCAGAAATGGGATAGATGATACCTGCATCGAGAAGTTTGTGTATCTCAGACAACACTACTTCTTACATGGCTGGGTTCAGTCTCATCTGAGGCTCTCGGGATGGCTTCGCTCCCTCATCCAGCCTGATCTTATGCATGCAAAGAACTGGGCTCAACCCAGGCAAGTTCGCCAAGGTCCATCCTATCGCTCTTCTATTCTTCTTCAAAATCTTAATCAACTTGTTCTCTTGCTCTGATGTAAGCTCCTTATAAAATGATCACCGGGAGGGTCTCCACCTCGCCCAAGTATACGTACTTGAGGTGACCCGGCAACTCTCTAAGTTCCAACTTGGGAGCCTGCAAAAGGGATGGTAACATTTTATTTGGCTTTTCGCATGTCTCTAAAGCAAGAGTAGCTTGCTCACATGAATCAGACAAAATGGGCGCACTACTTTCAACCTCACCAACAATTTCAGTAAAAACGAATGGGTCATCCCCATCAACAGCAGTCATGCATTCTTCTTGTTCTAAAGTATCAATGAGATCAATTTTACAGACAGAATGCACATCAGCATGGTGTTTCATGGCATCAAAGACATTAAATTCGAACACATCTCCTTCATACTCTACTGACAAAGTACCATCATGCATATTAATTTTAGTCCTAGCAGTTTTCATGAATGGCCTACCTAACAGGACTGAAGCAGTAGACGATGTGTTATCTTCCATTTTTATCACGTAAAAATCAGCAGGAGAGATGAGGTCCTTAACCTTAACCAACACATCCTCAATTACCCCTAAAGGATAAATAGAGGACCGATTAGCTAATTGGATAATTATACTAGTTTCCTGTATACCTTCTAAATTAAGACTCTTGTAGACTGAGTATGGCATAACATTAATTGAGACTCCTAAGTCTAGCATGGCATGCTCGATTTCTCTATCTCCTATTGTACATGGTAAGAGGAACATACCTAGGTCCTGGCATTTGTCTGGCATGTTTTGTGTTATCAGGGCAGAAACATTCTTACTTACCACTACTCTCTCAGCGCCCTTAGCTTTCCTCTTATTGGTGCACATCTCCTTGAGAAATTTAGCGTACCTTGGAATTTGCTGAACGGCGTCAAGCAGCGGCATATTGATTCCAGCTTTCTTCAGCGTATCAAGGATGTCCGCGTCCTTGTCTTCCTTGGGCGGTGTTACGTCTCCAAAAGTGACATTTTTAGGACTTAATTATCTTAGAAAGATGTTCACTCTTAGGTGTTTTTGATAGGATTTAGCCTAAAGCTATGCTTAAATATGAGAATTAGAAGAAGGTAGCTAAATTAGGACTTACGTACAAGAGGAAAGAAAAGGGTTGAAAACCGAAGGAAAAGAATGAAAAAACAAGCACTGCGATAGCATTGCGGAGACCGCAATGTTTCAAGTCAAAACCGTAAGTTGACTGATCTTTTTCTGTTAATTTCCGTTATTTCAGGGATTCGTTCTTTCTCCTCCATCCATTCTGAAGTACGACGTTGAAGATTGATGGTTCTCCTTGGCCCAAATGCACCTGCAGATTGCTATAAAAGGGGGTCAAAGTCGAGGGTTCAATCATCATCCGAAAGCGTAGAAGTCTTCTCGCAGCTCCAACTTTTCTCCTGTCGTTCTTCTCTGTCTGTTGGTGTGAGAGTCTCAGCTGTTGGAATCGACAATCTGATAGGAAGGAGAGAAGATTCATCTTCTCTCCCGATTGGATTCATCCAAGCAAAGCTATTCTTTCATCCCCTTCAGCCGAGGCATCTGCAACTAGGCGTTCACGCTCGTTTTTATGCTTTCTGTCTTTATTTCCATTTTTCAGCTTTAGCTTGTTGTTGTTTCCTTTCTTGTAACTAGATCAGTCCATTTCGTTGTGCTCTGTCTTTCTGTTATGCACTTTAAGTTCCTCTTCTTGTCCATTCAAACAATCAAGTAAACAAAGCATAGTTATTATTTCACAAGTTTTCCATCTTTTACTGTTACGGTTTTTCCTTTCTGTTTGGAGTACATTTCTCTTCTAAGCATGTTTCCTTCATCTCTTATTTCTGTTTACCCCATATCCATGAGTAACTAAGTCACATAGGGGCATGCTAATGATAACACTATAGGCTAAAAAACGTGAACCAAGCATGTAGGATAGCTCTCGAAGCATTGATTGTATGTAAGCTTCATCCCACGGGCAATTTCGATTGGCCATCCATTTTGTCCAAAGAACTCCTAACCTCTGGAAGGAGTAAGAGTTCAGAGTCATACACTCATGCTATCCTTTCAAGGTAGCCAGAAAACGACCTAGGAATAGGCGTTTTCCTAGTACAAACCATAACTTTCTATTTTAACAAGATGCTTAAGACCTTACTTGGACATGAGTAAACTAAAGTATCTAATGCATGGAATCGGACGATACATGAGATTGAGGGAGTTTGATGCATAGAGAGTTGATCCAATGCTTGAGAATCGTGTGAAAAAGCCTATAGAGGAGTCGTTAGTAGCCCTTGTTTCTCCATTTTACACACTTTCGCTGTTGTTAAAATTGCGGTAGAATTGCTGTTTCCGCAATTCTGCTTAAGTTACAATTCTGTCTAGCTGTTTTTGTCTTGGTTTATTACCCTCATCCCTTTTCATTTGAGTTCAACTTTGACTTGCATTTGTTTATGTTGCTACCCTCTACGTATTCAGTAGGTAATAGATAATTTAAAACCAATTCTACCCCATCAAATCCACCCCTTCTTTCTTAACTTTACACTTCATGAATAGCTTATAATAAATCTCTGTGGGAAAACGAATGAAAAAATACTTACTACTTGCTATAAGATCATGTATGCTTGCATGTTCTGAGTGCTCTCTCTATCTTATTGCCTAATTATTTTAACACATTGAGCACGCAACAAGTTTTTGGCGCCGCTGCCGGGGATTTATTTAAGTGAAAACGAAGTTTGTTAAGTTTGAACCACCAAGTTACCAACTATTGTAACTAATCTAGTCCATTTCTTTTACAGGTACTATTGGGTTAGTTTATGAGTGAGCATTCAAGTAGTGATCTAGAGTTCAATCCTGAGCCTGAGAGATTACTTAGGGCCAGAAATAGAGCCAAGAAACGTCTCTTTAAACAACCCCATTTACCTCAAGTATTTGCGGGAACCGCAATTCCTCCGCAATTGTCTCAAGAAGAAATGGCTGGAATAATTCCAAATCCGGTACCTATCACTCGCAATCCCATCGAAATAGCGAATGATAAGGATAGTGCCATTCTCTCATACCTAGTACCTATGCCTGGGGAGCTGAACCCCAGCATAATCCGTCCTGAAATCACTGCCCACTCATTCGAGTTAAAGCCAGTGATGTTCCAAATGTTGTCCACTGTGGGACAATTTTTTGGAGTGGAAAATGAGGACCCCCACAACCATCTTAGAAACTTCTTAGGAGTCAGTGATACATTCATCATCCCTGGAGTTTCCCAAGAAGCCTTGAGGCTATACCTTTTCCCTTACTCTTTGAGGGACAAAGCCAAAACATGGTTGAACTCATTACCCTCAGGATCAGTCCTTAATTGGACAGACTTAGCAGAGAAATTCCTAAGAGAGTAGAGAACACCGAGTCTAGTGCTCCACTGGAGTCTCTGCCAAACCAAGGTCCACCACCAACAACCACATCAGGAGCAAGGCTGGAGCCAATCATAGAGGAGATAGAAGAAATTCCAAGGCCTCCACCTATCCTAAGGCGACCTGATGTGCCTGCATATGTGCCACCACCTCCATTTCCGAGAAGGCTAAAGAAAAAACAAGAACAGGAAGTGCACTTTAATAAATTTCTAGAAATTCTTAAGCAAGTGCATGTTAATATTCCTTTTGTTGAAGTTTTACAGTCTATGCCTTCTTATGTAAAGTTTTTGAAGGATATTATAACTAACAAGAGAATAATTGGTGAGTTTGAAACAGTCAATCTCACTGAGGAGTGCAGTGCCATACTCCAGAACAAGCTACCCAAGAAGGAGAAGGATCCTGGTTCCTTCACCTTACCTGTAGAGCTAGAAGGCAAGCACTTGGGCAGAGCTCTTTGTGACCTGGGAGCCAGCATAAACCTCATGCCCCTATCACTATTCCGCCAGCTTGGAATAGGAGAAGCACGTCCAACCACTGTCACTTTACAACTAGCAGACAGATCCATTGCATACCCTGAAGGTAAGATTGAGGATATTCTTGTAAAGGTTGACAAGTTTATTTTCCTTGCAGATTTCATTATCCTGGATTAGGAAGCAGACAAGGAGGTCCCCATCCTGTTAGGCAGACCATTTCTAGCCACAGGTAGGGCACTAATAGATGTCCAAAAAGGTGAGCTCACTATGAGGGTTCATGATGAAGAGGTGAAATTTAGTGTTTATAAAGCCTTAAGGTACCCCTCTGACTCTGAATCTTGTGCTAGCATGGACATTGTTGATTCACTAATGGAAGAACAATTGGAGCATGAATTGTTGACTAAACATGCTAATAACTATGTAGGATTATAATTAACTGACTTAAACATAGCTGAGATAATGGACATACCTGTAAATAACCCTCAGCATGTTTGTATGAATATTGACTTAACTGAAAAATCTTTGAATCCATTAAAACCATCCATTGAGCATCCACCTGTCTTAGAATTAAAACCTCTCCCCACTCACCTCAAGTATGCATATCTAGGAAGTAATGATACTTTGCCTGTGATTATTTCTTCTAAATTAAGTGAAAAGCATGAGGTTGAACTGATTTTACTACTTAAGCAACATAGGAAGGCTATTGCATGGACTATTGCTGACATTAGAGGCATTAGCCCTTCTTATTGCATGCATAAGATTATACTAGAGGAAGAACATACACCTCGAGTAGATCACCAACGTAGGCTGAACCCCTCTATGAAAGAGGTAGTTAAGAAGGAAATAATAAAATGGTTAGATGCTGGTGTGATCTTCCCCATAGCTAGTAGTCAGTGGGTGAGCCCTATACAATGTGTACCTAAGAAGGGGGGGATGACTGTGGTAGTCAATGAGAACAATGAACTGATTCCAACTAGGACTATCACAGGGTGGAGAGTTTGCATGGATTATAGGAAACTAAATAAAGAGACCAAAAAAGATCATTTCCCTCTACCATTCATTGACCAAATGTTAGACAGAATAGCTGGTAGAGCCTACTACTATTTCTTAGACGGTTACTCAGGGTATAATCAGATCACTATAGACCCTAAGGACCAAGAGAAGACTACCTTCACTTGCCCTTTTGGAACTTTTGCCTTTCGCAGAATGCCTTTTGGCTTATGCAATGCACTGGCAACTTTCCAAAGGTGCATGTTGGCAATCTTCTCTGATTTGGATGAATCCATGATAGAGATATTCATGGATGATTTCTCAGTTTTTGGGGATTCCTTTACCAACTGTCTAGAGAACTTAGGACAAGTCTTGGCTAGGTGTGAGGAGACCAACCTAGTCCTAAATTGGGAAAAGTGCCATTTCATGGTGGATGAGGGGATTGTCTTAGGTCATAGAGTGTCAAGGGCAGGTGTAGAAGTTGACAGGGCAAAAATTGAAATAATAGAGAAATTGGTAGAACCCCAAAATGTCAAGGCCATTAGATGTTTCTTAGGGCATGCTGGTTTCTATAGAAGGTTCATTAAGGACTTTTCTAAGATCTCCAAGCCTCTATGTGAGCTTCTAGAGCTAAATAAATCATTCATTTTCTCTAAAGAGTGTGTCCTAGCTTGGAAAACCCTTAAGAAAGCACTAGTCACAGCACCTATTATAGTAGGGCCTAATTGGGATCTTCCCTTTGAGATGTTATGTGACGCCAGTGACTATGTTGTAGGGGTTATGTTAGGACAGAAGATTGACAAGTTAACACACCCTGTCTATTATGCTAGTAAGACACTTAATGAGGCACAATGCAACTATACAACCACTGAGAAGGAGATGCTAGCTGTAGTGTTTGCTTGTGAGAAATTTAGGAACTATATTGTAGGCACTAGGACAATCGTGTACACTGACCATTCTGCTTTAAAGTACCTTATGAGGAAGGCTGATGCTAAGCCTAGGTTGATTAGGTTGGTACTGCTACTGCAAGAGTTTGATCTAGACATTAGAGATAAGAAATGAAGTGAAAATGTGGTTGCAGATCATCTTTCTAGATTGCAGCATAATTGCGAAAAAATTGCGGAACCCGCAATTTCTGATGCTTTTATTGATGAACATGTCTTTGTATTGACTTATCGTGATAACGATGAGGAGCCTTGGTTTGCTGACATTGCTAACTTCCTTGCATCACAGGTATTACCAACTTTCAAGGGAAACCAAGAGAAGAAGAGGTTCCTTCATGAGGCAAGGAAATTCATATGGGATGACCCCACCCTTTACAAAACATGTGCTGACGGGTTGCTAAGGAAGTGTGTTTCAGCTGCCGAGGCGAAGTCTGTGCTACAGCACTGCCACACAGCCCCTTATGGTGGACACTTTGGTGGCCAAAGAACAGCTGCAAAGGTATTTCAGAGTGGCTACTATTGGCCAACGATCTTCAAGGATGCACACAACTATGCACACAGCTGTGATGAATGCCAAAGGACAGGTAACCTTAGTCGCAAGGATGAAATGCCTCTCACTTACATCTTAGAGTTGGAGCTCTTTGATGTGTGGGGCATTGACTTCATGGGACCATTTCCCCCATCATCAGGTAACCTTTACATATTAGTGGCAGTAGACTATGTATCCAAGTGGGTAGAGGCCATAGCATGTCCCAATAATGATGCCAAAACAGTAATAAAATTCTTGCATAGGCACATTTTTAGTAGGTTTGGAACACCACGTGCTATCATTAGTGATGAGGGGACACATTTCATTAATAAAGCTATGGAGAGAGTGTTGGCTAAGTATAACATTAGACATAGAGTAGCCACTCCCTATCACCCACACTCGAATGGTCAGGCTGAAATTTCTAATAGGGAGATTAAGAACATCCTAGAAAAAGTGGTCAAACCTAATAGAAAGGACTGGTCATTTAAACTCGGGGATGCACTTTGGGCGTATAGGACTGCATATAAGACACCCCTAGGTATGTCTCCTTACCGACTTGTGTATGGTAAAGTTTGTCATCTTCCATTCGAGTTAGAGATTAAGGCATTTTGGGCACTAAAAGAGTTGAATTATTGCGTGACCGATGCGGGAACGTTGCGGTCTCTGCAATTACATGAGCTTGATGAGCTTAGACATATGTCTTATGAAAATGCCAAAATGTATAAGGAAAAGACCAAGAGATTTGGCACGATAGTAGACTTAGGATCAAGGACTTTAAGAAAGGCCAACTTGTTTTATTATTTAACTCACGATTGAAATTATTTCCAGGCAAACTTAAGTCTAGATGGTCAGGTCCGTTTGTAATTACTAATGTATTTGTTCATGGTGCCATTGAGATAAAGAACCTGCAGCAAGGACAACCATTCATGGTTAATGGTGCAAGATTGAAGCACTACTATGAGGAAGGGGATGTGAAAACTCTCTCGGCCTTCCTCTTGACTGAAGCATGAAATTAAGAACGAGAGAGGACGAGTGATTGCTGTGCTCGTCAATATGAGGCTCATGCCTTAGTTTATTTTTTGCGATTTTCCGGTTATCGTTTGTGTATCTTTTTGTGTGATTTTAATTACGAATTTGATGTTGATTTTATTTCTTTTTGTAGGGAATCAATAGAGGGAATCAAGGAGATTAAATCCAGCTAAAAAAATCAAGAAGATATTGGGCCAAATCAAAGATACGGTTGAGCAAAGATTGACATTTAAATGAAAATATCTCCAACGGTCACTAGGATTGCGCTGGATTTGCAGAATCCGCAAAAATATAGCCGTTGGGATTTTTCTGTTTTCGTTATATCCGTTGAGACGCGCGTTGATCTTTACGATTTCCCAAGTATCTGAACTCCAAGAAATCTGCGTTTCTCTTCATCTGTGATTCTTCTCTCCAAACTTCCACGATTCAACAATGGTGCTCACGAGGGCTGAAAGATCTGCGGCCAAGAAAAGGGCTGATGACGCTGAATCTGCTGCGAGGGAAGCACTTCTGACCCTTGCAGAGGCTGATGCTGCGCGAACAGAGAGACTCCCTAAACTTCCGATTCGCAAGAAGAAGTGGAAGGTCGTCACTGAAATACCTGCTGGACCCTCTGAACCAGCAGGCACACCCAAGAAGCGCAAGTGGAGTCTGGCTGTGGCCGAGGGAGGAATCAAGAACAAGACTCCCTCTATGGAGAGTCAAGAACGAGGCCAGCCATCCCACGAGACAGCCGAGCGCAACCCTTCACCATCTCCACCGGTTCAAAGCCCTGAGCTCTCATCATCACCGCCAGCACAGAGCCCTGAGCTGCCTTCATCACCGCAGAGTTCTGCACAGACCCCTACAGCAGCACAAAGCACCACTCCTTCGCACACTTCCCCCCGGCCTGACCCTGAATTCCCATATGGGGAGTACCAAGAATCAACGCAGGGCAGTGGGGAAGCTGAGGAAGAAGAAGTCTTCTCTCCGTTGAGGGAGGCCAGCCCTGAGAGTCCTGCGCAGACGGATGATTCCATGGAAGAAACACTGGGGGCTTGCCTCCAGCAGATCACCACCAAGGCAAGGCTGAAGAAGAAGAAGGCTGCCAAGATTATTAAGGCCAAGCGGTCCAAGAAGTCAAAGAAGAAGAAGGCCAAAAGGGCACCTTCCTCAGAGAAAGAGAGCGCTGAGCCGTCGCTCAAGAAGCTCAAGATTGAGGCTGCGGAGTCAGCCAAACCAAAGGACAAAGGGAAGGCCAAGCTTTACCCTGAAGATGAGCCTCAATCAGTGAGGTACGTGTCCTCTGACGCTGAGTCCAAAGGCATTGAGCTGAGGAAGAGGGAGTTGCTGCACGAGAAGGGCTTCCTTGTCAGACCTGCTGACCTGCCGCAGTTCTTGCGCGCAGGAATTACAAATCATGGATGGGAGGAGTTGTGCAGACCACCCACTCCAGCTTACACAAGCATGGTGTATGACTTTTACGCCAATGTGCTTAATCCTGAGGATGGCCTGTCTGTGGTCAGAGGGGTGGAAGTGGACTTCTCAGCAAAGGCGATCAACGAGGCCTATGGCCTCAAAGGCCAAAAACATACGGACTACGCAAGGATTGTTGATGAGCCTACTGATGCTGTCCTGGAAGAGGCCATTCGGACCATTGGCCAGCCTGAAGCATCCTGGACCGTGTCACGCAATGGGAGGCACACTCTCATGAGTGCCAACCTCACAGCTAAGGCGCTGTATGGTTTTCCTTCGTGAGAAGGAAACTATCCCCAGTGACTCATGAGACCACCATCAACCAGAGCAGATCGCTGCTGGTCTATGCAATCATGCGAGGTCTCACGATCAACGTGGGTGAAGTCATGTCAGCTGCCATTGCTGAGTGCGCCAAGAAAGGTAAGGGTCCATTGTTTTTCCCCAATACTATAACTAAACTCTGTTTGCGTGCAGGGGTTCCCGTTGAGCGAATGGAGCAGCAGATGGCTTACACAGGCCACTTGGAGCTCCTTGCTGGCTTAAGGCTAAAAAGGAAGGGGAACATGGAATTCGAGCTGGATAGGTTGGCTGCTGATCAGTCGCTGTCCATGGCTTGCCTGATGGATATGCAGAAGAGGATGGCTCAATGGGCCACTTACGCACAGGCACGGGACAAGGAAGTTGCTGACCAACTTGGATGCATGTTCCCTGATTTTCCCACGAATCTCCTGACTCCATGGGTGCCTCCACGACCAAGAAGGAGTGATGATGAGGAAGATGTCTGAGTGCTAGCTTGAGGAGCACCAAAAGGGAGTATTGCTGTTCCCTTAGAAAAAAAAAAAACTGTTTTCTGTTAGACCATGTGAAGTATGCTGTTTTTAGTTTCTATTTCGATCTGTTTTAGTTGCTTAGTTTTAGGTTTTTAAATTGTTTAGTGTAGTCTGATGCTAGCTGATTAGGTAGATTAGTTTAGTTTCATTTTTAGAGAGCTTGAATGACTGGAAAAAGCATGCGTAGGGGCCTTAAACACTGATATATCTGCCCTGACTTTATTGCGAAATAATTGCGGAACCCGCAATTATTATTACTGAATGCATGTTTTGGACTGTCTGTTTAGCTAGGTTGGTTCTGTTTAAATTCTATCTTTTGCTGCTATCATGACTACCTTATATAGCTTATCTTAAAGCATGCTGGATGAGTGTCATAGGACACCCTTTGATAGTTTACATTAACCTCTCAAAAGCTCAGCATGCATAGCTTTAAGTCCTTACCTGTCTGTTTTTTTTTTCAAATGTCTGCTCCAGTGATATTTACTTTTGGAATGTTCTGCCTATGCCTAGGACTTTTAGATTCTCTTTGTTTTACCTTAGACTAGATGCTTCTAGGACAGTTTGGGGGTGTGCCACCTCAGACACTCATTGGGGACAATGAGTAGTTTAAGTTTGGGGGAGGCCACCCTAGGCCTAGGAACATTCCTCTCTCCCTTAAAAGCATAAGCATTCTTCTTCTCCTTGACAAAAATGATGAACTGAAGAGAAAAAAAAAGAAAAAAATGAAAAATAGAATAAAGAGGGGAGTCTTTCTTAGGTTGCTAAGTAATCAGTGCCAAGTGTGTAACCCACAAGTGGCATTGCATCAAAAGGCAACCAAAGGATAGGCACCACCTAAGTAAGAAAAAAGGAAAAGAGTAGGGAAGAAGAATGTATACCTAGGAGTTACAGCTTTGTGGCTTAGATGTCCTGATAAAAAGAACTCTGATCCTCAATTGGCTGAGCACAAAGTTGTAGCTTGTAGGGTTGTTTAGGGAGATGAATGTATGTCCAATATAGTGATGCCAGGGTTTAGTTTGTTCTCTTAAAGCACTACTGTCACTGTTAATACTAAGACTGGCATGACTCTAAGGAATCATAGGTAGCTCATAAGTAAAAACTAGAAGCATGTACTGAGTCTGGGGTAAAGCTAGGTAGAATTTGAAACCTTAGGGATAGTGGCAGGATATGACAAAAGCGGGTAGATCAGGGTAGGGAGTTAATAAAGACAGTAGGAGTATTAGGCATGCGAAATCAGAAGAAGCTAGATGAGAGGGTAGTTTTAAGCTTAGAAGTGTGTCACAGGACAGCACTGCTGTAGATAAGAATGTAGGGAGTTAGTAAGTGGTTAAAGAAGAAGAAACAGCAGCCTAGGAAACTCCTTAGATTGCTCGAGGACAAGCAAAACCTTAAGTTTGGGGGTGTGTTACGTCTCCAAAAGTGACCTTTTTAGGACTTAATTATCTTAGAAAGATGTTCACTCTTAGGTGTTTTTGATAGCATTTAGCCTAAACCTATGATTAAATATGAGAATTAGAAGAAGGTAGCTAAATTAGGACTTACGTACAATAGGAAAGAAAAGGGTTGAAAACCGAAGGAAAAGAATGAAAAAACAAGCACTGCGATAACATTGCGGAAACATTGCGGAGACCGCAATGTTTCAAGTGAAAACCGTAAGTTGACTGATCTTTTTCTGTTAATTTCCGTTATTTCAGGGATTCGTTCTTTCTCCTCCATCCATTCTGAAGTACGACGTTGAAGATTGATGGTTCTCCTTGGCCCAAATGCACCTGCAGATTGCTATAAAAAGGGGGTCAAAGTCGAGGGTTCAATCATCATCCGAAAGCGTAGAAGTCTTCTCGCAGCTCCAACTTTTCTCCTGTCGTTCTTCTCTGTCTGTTGGTGTGAGAGTCTCAGCTGTTGGAATCGACAATCTGATAGGAAGGAGAGAAGATTCATCTTCTCTCCCGATTGGATTCATCCAAGCAAAGCTATTCTTTCATCCCCTTCAGCCGAGGCATCTGCAACTAGGCGTTCACGCTCGTTTTTATGCTTTCTGTCTTTATTTCCATTTTTCAGCTTTAGCTTGTTGTTGTTTCCTTTCTTGTAACTAGATCAGTCCATTTCGTTGTGCTCTGTCTTTCTGTTATGCACTTTAAGTTCCTCTTCTTGTCCATTCAAACAATCAAGTAAACAAAGCATAGTTATTATTTCACAAGTTTTCCATCTTTTACTGTTACGGTTTTTCCTTTCTGTTTGGAGTACATTTCTCTTCTAAGCATGTTTCCTTCATCTCTTATTTCTGTTTACCCCATATCCATGAGTAACTAAGTCACATAGGGGCATGCTAATGACAACACTATAGGCTAAAAAACGTGAACCAAGCATGTAGGATAGCTCTCGAAGCATTGATTGTATGTAAGCTTCATCCCACGGGCAATTTCGATTGGCCATCCATTTTGTCCAAAGAACTCCTAACCTCTGGAAGGAGTAAGAGTTCAGAGTCATACACTCATGCTAGCCTTTCAAGGTAGCCAGAAAATGACCTAGGAATAGGCGTTTTCCTAGTACAAACCATAACTTTCTGCTTTAACACGATGCTTAAGACCTTACTTGGACATGAGTAAACTAAAGTATCTAATACATGGAATCGGACGATACATGAGATTGAGGGAGTTTGATGCATAGAGAGTTGATCCAATGCTTGAGAATCGTGTGAAAAAGCCTATAGAGGAGTCGTTAGTAGCCCTTGTTTCTCCATTTTACACACTTTCGTTGTTGTTAAAATTGCGGTAGAATTGCTGTTTCCGCAATTCTGCTTAAGTTACAATTCTGTCTAGCTGTTTTTGTCTTCGTTTATTACCCTCATCCCTTTTCATTTGAGTTCAACTTTGACTTGCATTTGTTTATGTTGCTACCCTCTACGTATTCAGTAGGTAATAGATAATTTAAAACCAATTCTACCCCATCAAATCCACCCCTTCTTTCTTAACTTTACACTTCATGAATAGCTTATAATAAATCTCTGTGGGAAAACGAATGAAAAAATACTTACTACTTGCTATAAGATCATGTATGCTTGCATGTTCTGAGTGCTCTCTCTATCTTATTGCCTAATTATTTTAACACATTGAGCACGCAACAGGCGGCCTCACCAACCTACTAGGAAAAGGAGCAACGAGAGTGTAAGACTTCATAGAGATACAAGGAGAAGCTACTACCGTTTCAGAGGGTGTTTGGTGACACTTATCTTGAGGTATCTCTGTATCCTTGCTTGAGTTCTCAGGAGTGGGCCGCGATGGTACCTCCTTACAACTTCTGAGAGCGATGGCACTAAGGCTTTCCGCTTTGGACTCCAATTTACTTATCCTGTCTTTAATCTCCGTGAACCCCTCACTTAGCGACCGCATCTGTGAACTGGTCTCCTTGCTAGATTCCATAAATGATTTGAACATGCCTTCAAGGTTTTGACCTGAAATAGAAGGAATAGCTTGCGATGAGTTTTCTTGCAACGTAAGAACAGTGCCACATACTTGAGTCACTTGCGCCTTAAGCTCTTCCATGTCTGTCAACAACTTCGCTTGCTCATTTCTTCCCCCGTATTGCCGAAGGTTCTCAGCCATGTTGGAGATCAACTGTCTAGCCTCCGCAGGCGTTTTTTCCCAAAGGGCTCCTCCGCTCGAGGCATCGAGCATCTGACAGTCGTACGGTTGCAACCCTTCGTAGAAAAATTGAATAAGCGCAGCCTCTGCTATCTGATGGCTCGGGCAACTCTCGCAGAGCTTAATGAATCTCTCCCAACACTCGTGAAATGCCTCCTTCTTTGACTGTTTGAAACCGTAAATCAATTTTTTCAGGGCTCTGGCTCTTGAAGCTTGGAAATATCTTTCCAGGAACATGCTCTTTAACTTGCCCAAGTGGAGATGGTCCCCGATGGTATGTAATGTATCCATTCTCGAGCTTCTCCTCTCAAGGTGAATGGGAAAGCTCTCAGGCTGAGCTGATCTTCAGTTATGTCGCCTGGTTTCATCGCAGAACTTACCATTTGAAAAGCCTTGAGATGTTTGAAGGGATCCTCATCTATTTCACCACAAAAAGAAGGCAGATGGTCAATTAAACCAGATTTAAGTTCAAACTAACCTGAGATTTCCGGGTAGGAAATGCAAGAAGGTTGGTGGTCCATATCAACCGACGCCCACTGCCTGAGCGTTTTTGGAACCCCAGCCTCATCGTCCTCTAAAGGAACTTCAATTCTCTTAAATAAAAAATTTGGCACTCTAGCACACTTAAACAAACAAATTAAATCTTTCCAACAATAAAAGAAAAAGCGAATTTAAGGTAAAATTCAAAAATCTACAAATTAAATCTAAATTAGGCCGAATTAAGCTTAATTCCCCGGCAACGGCGCCAATTTTGGTAACGATATTTTGTAACTATCGCCAAACATCGGGTTGTCGAGACCCGCCAACATGAATTTGTAATTACCCGAATACACTGAACTATTAGCAGCTTAGTGGCGACGGGGTTGGTCCACAGGGAATTATGTTAATTTGACTTAATTCTAATTAAATTTGCAAACAATGAAAGATAAACAAAATGTGGGGATGTTGGTTGTTACGTCTCCAAAAGTGCATATTTTAGGGACTTATTTGCTATAGAATGGTGTAAACTCTTAAGCGTTTTTGATAGAATTTAGTCTAAACATGTGCTTATATATGAGAATTCATAGAATGGAACTAAATCAAGAGTTATTTGTAAAAGGAACAAGAAAGGATAAAAAACAAATCTAAAAGAGTTCAAATTCTGTATTGCAGGAAAATTGCGAAAACATTGCTGTCTCCGCAATGTTTAAGTTGAAATTGTTAAGTTGTCTAACCGTCCGCCGTTTTGTTGCGATCTTTCAGGCGCCCAATTTCTCTCCTGCTGCCACGTGGAAGGTCGTCGTTTAGAATGGATAGTTCTCCTTGGCTGAAGAATACCTGCAAAACACTATAAAAGGAGGTCAAGGGGGAATGAGAACAACAAGCTTGGAAGCGTAGCACTCCCATCTCAACGCAGTTTCTTCTCTATTTCTTCTCCCGGTTGTTGGCGTGAAGGATTCAGCTGTTGGCATCGATAATCTGAGAGGAAGAAGAGAAGATCCTTCTTCTCTTCTGATTGGATTCATCCCCAAACAAAGCTCCCCTTCTCCCTTCATCTGAGGCGCTTGCGGCGAGGAGTGCACGCACACGATTAACTGCTTTCTACTGTTTTCTACCTTTTGTCTTTACTTTTCGCTTCGGTTTGCTGCCATTCGGTTCTGTTAGCTACATTGTTTCAAGTTGTTTCCATTTGCTTAGTCTTTATTGCTTTATAGTCGTTGCACTTTGAGTTTCGAATCATACTTAATAGAGGAATTATTTGACAACCTCGCAAGTCTCTTACTGCTTCTGTTTCCTTTGTTTCCATTTCATTACTGTCAAGCATGTCTAAACCATCTATTCTCCCCAATCAATCATCATTCATGAGTAACTAAACCACATAAGGGTCTGCTAATGATGAATCTATAGGTAGAAATACGTGAATTCAACATGTAGGATAGCTTCGAATGCATTGAATGTATGTGTGCTTCAGCCCACGGGCAATTTCGATTGGCCATCCATTTTGTCCAAAGAACTCCTAACCTCCGGAAGGAGTAAGAGTTCAGAGTCATCGATTCATGCTAGCCTTTCATGGTAGCCAGAAAACGACCTAGGAATAGGCGTTTTCCTAGCACAAATCATTAACTTGCTTATATAAATAGATGCTTAAGTCTTACTTGGACATATGAGTGAACTAAAGGATCTAATACATGAAATCGAGAGATACATGAGAATGAGTTAATTTTATGCATGATAAGTTGATCTACTGCTGAAGAATCGTATGAAAAAGCCTATAGAGGAGTCGTTAGTTGCCCTTGTTTCCACACTTCACCCTTAAAACGCTGTTAGTTCAATTGCTAGAAAATTGCTGTCTGCGCAATTTTCTTAGTTCTACTTTTTGCCTTAGCCAATTTTTTCCAGTCTTTTGCTTTGCGATTTTATTGCTAGATAATTGCTTTCTCCGCAATTCTTTCTCTTCTACATTCAAGTTAACCTCTTTACTTGTCTTTGTTTATGCTTGCATATCTCGCACGTTCTTCATTAGTTAGGCACATTGCTCTCCAATCCACCTCATTTACACCACCCTTTCTAATTTAACATCTCACTTCGTTAGTAACTAAGAATAAATCTCTGTGGGAAATCGAATGAAGAAATACTTATTACTTGCTACAAGATCATGTATGCTTGCATGTTCTGAGTGCTCTCACATTGCATATTTATTTAAACACTGAGCACGCAACAAGTTTTTGGCGCCGCTGCCGGGGATTTTGTTTAGTAAAAACGAAGTTTGTTAAGTTAGAAACACAAAACTTAATAGCTATTGGAGCTAATCAATTCTTATTTCTTTTACAGGTACCATCGGGTTAGTTTATGAATGAGCATTCAAGTAGCGATCTAGAGTACAATCCTGAGCCTGAAAGATTACTTAGGGCCAGAAACAAAGCTAAGAAACGCCTCTTTAAACAACCCCCTGTAACTCAAAACATTGCTGACGCCGCGGAGTCGTCGCAATTCCATCAAATCGAAATGGATAGACCAGTCCCAAACCAAGCACCTACCATTCGCAACCCCATCGAAATTGCGAATGATAAGGATAGTACCATCCTCTCATATTTAGTTCCTATGCCTGGGGAGCTTAACCGAAGCATTATACGCCCTGAGATGACTGCCAACTCATTTGAGTTAAAGCCAGTAATGTTCCAAATGCTGTCCACTGTGGGACAATTCTTTGGAGTGGAAAACGAAGATCCCCACAATCATCTGAGAAATTTCCTAGGAGTAAGTGATACTTTCCTCATCCCTGGAGTTTCCAAAGAAGCTTTAAGACTTTATCTCTTTCCCTACTCATTAAGAGACAAAGCCAAAACGTGGTTAAATTCTTTACCCTCTGGATCGATTATCAATTGGACAGATCTAGCTGAAACATTCTTAGTCAAATACTTCCCACCTGATAGGAATTCCAACTTTCGTGATGACATAATCAAGTTCAAACAAGCCGAAAACGAATCCCTTCACGAAGCTTGGACAAGATTCAAAGATCTATTGCTTAAATGTCCACACCATGGCATTCCATGGTGTATCCAAATAGAAGTGTTCTTTAAAAGATGCAACCCCAGCACAAGGCAAGTGTTGAATTCGTCAGCTGATGGTTCCATGCTTTCAAAGAGCTACAATGAAGCCTATGAGATTTTGGAGAAAATCTCAACTTCCCATTGTAGATGGTCAGACGATCCTGTAGAGCCTAGGAGAGCTCAAGACAAGGATGCACTTAGTGCAATGAGTAGCCAACTTAATGCCCTGACCAATCTAGTCAAACAAATTACTTAAACCAATCTCCAACCTAGTGTCAACACTGCAGCAGCCGTTTCAATGGGCGCACCAAATAGTCAAGGTGAAACACTAATCTGTGGACTCTGTGGGGAAGGGCACCCTTATGATTTCTGCCCTGGGAATCCAGCATCGGTCTGCTATGTTGGAAGTCAACAGCAACCTAGGAACAACCCTTATTCTAACACCTATAATCCTGGTTGGAGGAACCACCCAAATCTCTCTTGGGGTGGGCAACAAAATACTAACCAAGCTCAAAACCAACCAAGACCGAGTGGAACACCTGGTTTCACTCAACAAAATAACCAATCCATGTACCAAAAGCCATATAACCAACCCGTAGGTTCATCAGTAGAGAATTTGCTCAAGGAGTACATTGCAAAAAATGATGCAACCTTACAAAGTCAGCAAGCCACCCTTAGGAGCTTAGAACACCAAATAGGGCAGTTAGCAAATGAACTGAAAAATAGGCCCCAAGGTAGATTGCCTGCAGACACTGAAGTGCCAAGAAGGGATGGAAAAGTGCAAGTTCAAGCAATTGAACTTCGTAGTGGAAGACCATTGGTGAGCAACAATAGAGAAGCACCAAAGCGAGTAGAGAATGAAGAGTCTAGTGCTCCACTGGGTTCTCTGCCAAACCATGATCAACCACCAACGAGCACAACAAGGGTAAGGCTGGAACCTATCATAGATGTAACGACCCGACTTTTTATATGACATCATTGTAGGACCGTTACTATATGCATGGTGTAAGAACTCCATAAATAAAAGAAAATAAAACTTTATTTAAGAGAAATTAGGAGAAGAAGTAATAAATGTTCAGAGCGTCTCAAAAATCAATGCAAATCCCATAATTTTGGGATTCCCTTAAACTTCTAAAACGAAATTAAATGAGTACTTTTAGGAGGAAATTAAAACCAAAACTTATAGTTCAAATCTCAACAAAGATGATTTAACTCCAACAAATAAATAAAAGAAAATAATGAATGCGGAAGCTCGGACTCTAATCCCATGGCATCGTCAATAATCCACCTCGTCACACGCCATGTACGTTCCTGTCGTTTCCTGAAAAAAATGTTTTAAGGGAAGGATGAGTATTTTATGCAAAATACTCAGTAAATAACCCCACTATCGTGGTCAAGCTAAGAATGACATGAAAGCATGAACATACTGAAAACTTTAACGGTGAGACCCAAACTTGTATCATACAATTTACCAGCCCATTCCTATCCTTCTAAATGTGTATAAATTTCATACACATTTGTCTCAGCTGCATCAATTTCATGCATTGAGAGCTTCCTAGGTGTACATCACTTTCATGCACAGGTGAGCATCACTTTCATACTCCCCAGCTCTACACACATCACTTCCATGTGAGTAGAGCTCCTAAGCCTGCATCACTTTCATACAGAATAAAACTTACAAGGAATGGGGGGTAACTATATTACAATCTCAGGATTCATACATCACACCGTTACAAGGGGTCACACCTATCCCGTTGTGATATTATAATTAATACTATACGGAGTAATTTTCTCTCATGCATATTAATGGTCATATTTCAGCATGCATCTTATTCATAAATACTTCATCTCAATTACATTCAAACTCATAAACGGAATTCAAACATGACCATAACACTCAGCCCATCACTATACAAGGCTAGTGTGTTCATGACATCTTTCACCACAATATCTCGTTAGCAATTTCTAGATCTTCCAACAACATCACATCAACAGATAACAAACACTTCAACACTAACTCACATCCACAGATATCGCACTTCAAAGTTACTCTATATCCACAGATAACAAACTCCTCAAAACCTATCCTCATCCACAGATAACAACACTTCCAAGTTAATCTATATCCACAAATATCAACCACTTCAAAGCTATTTCTCATCCACAGATAACCACACTTCAATGTTAATCCATATTCACAGATAACGAACACTTCAAGCTAATACCCATCCACAGAAACCACACTTCAAAATTAATCTATATTAACAGATAACAAACAATTCAAGACTAATACCCATCCACAGAAACCACACATCAAAATTTATCCATATCCACAGATAACGAACACTTCAAGCTAATACCCATCCACAGAAACCACCCTTCAAAATTAATCTATATTAACAGATAACAAACAATTCAAGGCTAATACCCATCCACAGAAACCACACTTCAAAATTTATCCATATCCACAGATAACGAACACTTCAAGCTAATACCCATCCACATAAACCACACTTCAAAATTTATCCATATCCACAGATAACAACCACTTTCAAGTTAATTCTCATCCATAGATAAAAACACTTCGAAGCTACTAAAACAACATAATCTACATTGAAACAAGAAAATCCCAACTTAGCCTGAAGGCTACCCACAGTAAGATTACTTACAGCTAAGTTCGACGAGATGGCTAACAAGTTGTTATGAAAGCTTCGTGTCCCAACCTACGCACTCTCGACTCACCGTCACTTCTAGGCTAAGATACTTCAACCCGAGATTTGGTCTCAACACCGAAACTGGAAGGTTTCAAGGTCAATACAGATCGAAACTGTAACGCCCCGCGTTTCATTTAAGATTAATTTGAGTTCAATTAGGTCCTTGAGGCATGTTAAAAAGAAAGAAGGAAAATGACTTTGTAGAATAAATTAGAAAAAAAAAGAGAGGTTAAATTAGTTTTTTGACCAAGTTAATTAAAATTTAATGAATTATTAATAATAATAATATATTTAAAAAAAAAAAAAATTAAAAAGTAAAAGTTAAAAAAAAACTCAGGTCTTCTTCATTGTGAAGAAGACCCACGATTCAGAACACCGCCCACTCTCTCCCACGTTCTCTCTCCCTCTCATTTCCCTCGGTTCCGACCACCACGTCGTCGACGCCGTCTCTCTCTCCCTCTCCTCCTTCGCTCCGCTTGTCGCACGCCGCCACCGGTCGTTCGTCGCCCAGCCGCAAGCATCGTCGCTCCGCCTTGTCGCACGCCGACCGCCGTCGCGCCCTCTCCCGCTCTGATCAGATCGTTGGCGACGTTCTACCAGCGAGCTTTCGGCAACGTTCGACTAGCAGGTAAAGTTCGTTCCCATTCCAACGATTTCTTGTCTTGTCCATTGAATGTTGAGTTTAACCCAAACTCCTTTCAAATCTAATTGTTGTTAGTTTCAAACGTTTTGTTCTGTTTCAAGATTTAATACTCGGTCTGTTCCAACATTACATTGGCGAAACATAGTCTTGGAACGTGCTGTCCAGCAAGATTTGACATCGTCGCAGGGAGTTTAGGTGGGTACCGAGGGTCTATCTACTTCTTGAATTTATTTCAAAAGATTAAAATTCTGATTATAAGAATTCGAATTTTGTTCAAATTGTTCAGATTTGTCTCGACATTGGAATCTCTTCTATTTCGGTGTTGAAACCAAGTTCGGGATGAGATAATTTAGCCTAGTAGTGGCGGTGAGTTGGGAATGCGTAGGTTGAGACCAGGAGCTTTCGTGACAAGTTTAGTCATCTCGTCTGACTTAGCTTTAAGGTAAGTAACTTTACTGCCGTAACGCCTTAGCGCTAGGTTGGGAATTGTGTGCTGGCAGATCTATAGGTGGATGCGTGTTTGTTGTGCTAATGTATGTTGTTTAATGGAAGGTTGAGAAAATTGGTTGGTGACTGAATGAGTCTGGATACTTTTCAATGATATTTTCTAAATTGGTTTCTGGTGTCGTTTTCTGAATTGGTTTCTGGTGTTTAGGAGTGTTTTTATGAAATGTGTTTTTATTTCAGGTGTGGTTTATCCGATTTTCAGGGGAGACTCTGCCGAAATTTCTAAGATTTTTCTAAAATGCTTTCAATGATATGTTTATGAATGGTTTATGAGTGTGAAGTTAAATGAAGTTCTTGCAATTGTTGCAACTAATTTGATGAACAAGTTATGTTTTTATTTGATGAACCTTGTGAAGTGTGATAAATGAGATGCATGTTGAAAGTGTGAAGTGTGTAGTTAATGCGTAAGAGAAAAGTACTCTATGTTGCATCATTTCCACATTTCTAGTATCTAAAAGGTTTTAGGTGGGACTCATGCATTTGTGTGTGACATATGGGCCATGAGATCCTAAAATAGCTACCATCCATTTCCTGTAAATTTTGTCTGCATGAAAGTGATGCAGGTTTAGGGGTTCTAATCACATGAAAGTGATGTGCTTAGAGTCGGTGAGTATGAAAGTGATGCTCACCTATGCATGAAAGTGATGCATACCTAGAGGTTGGCGTGTATGAAAGTGATACATGCCTAGAAGGTTCCCCGTACATGGAATTGATGTATCTGGGACTGATGTGTATGAAATTGATGCACATTTAGAAGAACAGGAACGGAGTGGTAAGCTAAAGAGGCAGATTTAGGTCCCACTAGTTAAAGTCTTCAATCAGCTCATGATTGCATGTGTTTGTATAGCCTGACTACGGTAGTGGAGTTGCTTACTGAGTATTTTATTTAAAATACTCATTCGTTCTTAAAACATTTTTTCCAGGTATTACTAGGAACATATCGGGCACCTGATGAGGTGATCGGTTGATGATGTCATAGGACACGTGGAGTTCGAGCTTCCGCATTTATTTAAATTCTTATTTCATACAGTCAGTTTGAACGTTTTATGCTAGGGATTAGAATAGTTAGTTTTGGTTTTAGATTGATTTTGAAGGAACTTATTTGATTATGTTTTATGTTTTACTGGGATTCCGAATTAAATGTATTTGTTTTGATTCTTTTAATTCTAAAATAAAGTTTTTTTAAATTTTTTTGAGGATTGTGACGTTATGCATGTAGTAACGGTCCTAGAGTGAGGTTATAAAAAGTCGGGTCGTTACAGAAACTCACTGCAACGATGTCGAGTCCCGCTGGACAGCACGTTCCCAGACTACGTTTCGCGACACTAACGTTGGAACCGAACGGGCACCAACTCTCGCAATTGAAGAAGACGTTTTAACTAACAATAATCGACATTGAAGGGATTTTAGATTCGAAATCGACGCTTCACCGAGCAAAATGAAGAAATAAAAAGGAAAGAAACGTCGGAGGAGGAATGCTTACCCGCTGCCCACGACGTGCTGCCGTTACAACACTCGTTGCGCCGCCGTCGGAAGCCAAGACGAGTCGTCGCCGTCGCCGTCGCCCGAAGCTGCTGGAGCGCCGTGCGTTGCCGCTAGAGGGTTTCGCCGCTGCTGGGGCTCTCGAGTTGGTATCGACGGCGGTCGAAGAGGAGAGGCGGCGCGGTGGTGGTCGAACGGAGGGGGCGTTTGGTTTGGGAGAGGGGCGGCGAGGGTCCTTACGTGAGGGAGAGTTGTGAGGAAGATGAAGAGGGTTTCGTACGCCCTCTTCTTTTTCCTTTTGTTTTGTTTTCTTTTTTTTTTTTTTTTTTTCTATTCTCATTGTTTTGTTTCTTTTGTTTTCAACATAAGAAAACAATTTCTTTTCAATGCCCACTAATTCTAGTTTGAGTTAATTAACTCTTGAGCCCAAACCATTCTTTAAAAGCCCAATTTCAATACTAAGCCACTTAACCCACTAACGAGCCCGGTAATAAAATTAATTAAATAAACTACTCATACATTGAGCTCGGGTCGTTACAATAGAGGAACCAGAAGAAATTCCAAGGGCTCCACCTGTCATAAGGCGAAGTGAATTGCCTACATATGTGCCACCACCTCCATTCCCAGAAGGCTGAGAAAAAAACAAGAACAGAAAGTGCACTTTAATAAGTTTTTATAAATTTTAAAACAAGTGCATGTGAATATTCCATTTGTAGAAGTTTTGCAATCTATGCCTTCTTATGTTAAGTTCTTGAAAGATATAATTACTAACAAAAAGATCATTGGTGAATTTGAAACAGTGAATCTCACCGAGGAGCGCAGTGCTATACTCCAAAACAAGCTACCCAAGAAGGAGAAGGATCCTGGTTCCTTCACCTTACCAATCGAGTTGGGAGGCAAGCACGTGGGCAGAGCTCTTTGTGACCTGGGAGCCAGCATCAATCTCATGCCCTTATCTCTATTTCGTCAGCTAGGAATAGGAGAAGCACGTTGTTACGTGCTCAATGTGTTAAAATAGATAGGCAATAAGAGAGAGAGCACTTAGAACATGCAAGCATACATGATCTTATAGCAAGTAGTAAGTATTTTTTCATTCGTTTTCCCACAGAGATTTATTATAAGCTACTCGTGAAGTGTAAAGTTAAGAAAGAAAGGGTGGATTTGATGGGGTAGAATTGGTTTTAAATTGTCTATTTCCTACTGAATACGAAGAGGGTAGCAACATAAACAAGTGCAAGTCAAAGTTAAACTCAAATGAAAAGAGACGAGATTAATAAATGAAGAAGAAAACAGCTAAACAGAATTGTAAACGTAGCAGAATTGCGGAAACAGCAATTCTACCGCAATTCTAAGAACAGCGAAAGTGTATAAAATGGCGAAACAAGGGCTACTAACGACTCCTCTATAGGCTTTTTCATACGATTCTCAAGCATTGGATCAACTCACTATGCATCAAACTCACTCAATCTCATGTATCTTCCGGTTCCATGCATTAGATTCTTTAGTTTACTCATATCCAAGTAAGGTCTTAAGCATCTTGTTAAAGCAGAAAGTTACGGTTTGTACTAGGAAAAGGCCTATTCCTAGGTCGTTTTCTGGCTACCTTGAAAGGCTAGCATGAGTGTATGACTCTGAACTCTTACTCCTTCCAGAGGTTAGGAGTTCTTTGGACAAAATGGATGGCCAATCGAAATTGCCCGTGGGATGAAGCTTACATACAATCAATGCTTCGAGAGCTATCCTACATGCTTGGTTCACGTTTTTTTTTAGCCTATAGTATTGTCGTTAGCATGCCCTTATGTGACTTAGTTACTCATGGACGTGGGGAGAACAGAAGTAAGAGATGAAAGAGACATGCTTAAAAGAGAAATAGACTGAGAACAGCAAGGTAAGACAGTAGCAGCAAAAGTTAAGAAACTGTGAAATAACAAATTGTGCTTTGATTACTTGATTGTTTGAATGAACAAAGGGAAGCTTGAAGTAAACAATGTAAAGACAGATAGCAACGAAATGAAATGAACTAACTATCAGAAGAAAAACAACACTCAAACAGAGCTGGAAATTGGAAATGAAAGACAGAGAACAGTAATTAAGCTTGAACGACCTCGCTGCGAATGTCTCGACTGAAGGGAGAGAAAGATCAGCCTTGCTTGGATGAATCCAATCGGGAGAGAAGAGGAATCTTCTCTCCTTCCTATCAGATTGTCGACTCCAACAGCTAAACCTCTCAAACCAACAGACGGATGAGAAAAACAGGAGAAAAGATGGAGCTGCGAAGAGGCTTCTACGCTTCCGGATGATGATTGAACCCTCGACTTTGACCCCCTTTTATAGTAGTCTGCAGGTGCGTTTGGGCCAAGGAGAACCATCAATCTTCAACGTCGTACTTCAAAATGGATGGAGGAGAAAGAACGAATCCTTGAAATAACGGAAATTAACAGAAAAAGATCAGTCAACTTACGGTTTTCACTTGAAACATTGCGGTTTCAGCAATGTTTCCGCAATGCTGTCGCAATGTAGTTTTTTTCATTCTTTTACTTCGGTTTTCAATCCTTTTCTTTCCTTTTGAACACAAGTCCTAATTTAGCTACCTTCTTTTAATTCTCACAAATAAGCATAGGTTTAAGCTAAATCCTATCAAAAACACCTAAAAGTGTGCATCTTTCTAAGCAAAATAAGTCCTAAATAAATCACTTTTAGAGACATAACACACCCCCAAACTTAAGGTTTTGCTTGTCCTCAAGCAAACTAAGGACTTGCCTAGGCTGCTGTTTCACCTTCTTTAACCACTTACTGACTCCCTTATATCCCTATCTATAGCAGTGCTGTCCTGTGACACACTTCTAAGTTTAAAACTATCCTCTTATCTAGCTTCTTCTGGCTTCGCATGCCTACTACTCCTACTGTTTCATTAACTCCCTACAACTGATCTACTTGCTTTTGTCATATCATGCCACTATCCCTAAGATTTCAAATTCTACCTAGCTTTACCCCAGACTCAGTACATGCTTCTAGTTTTTACTTTTGAGCTACCTAGGATTCCTTAGAGTCATGCCAGTCTTAGTATTAACAGTGACAGTAGTACTTTAAGAGAACAACCTAAACCCTGGCATCACTACATTGGACATACATTCATCTCCCTAAACAACCCTACAAGCTACAACTTTGTGCTTAGCTAATTGAGGATTAGAGTTCTTTTTAAACAGGACATCTAAGCCACAAAGTTTCAACTCCTAGGTATACATTCTTCTTCCCTACTTTTTCCTTTTTTCTTTCTTAGGTGGAGCCTTTCCTTTGGTTGCCTTTTGATGCAATGCCATTTGTGGGTTACACACTTGGCACTGATTACTCAGCAACCTAAAAAAAAGACACCCCTCTTTATTCTATTTTTCATCATTTTTTTTTTCAGTTCATCATTTTTGCTTTTGTAATAGGAGAAGAAGAATGCTTATGCTTTTAAGGGAGAGAGGAATGTTCCTAGGCCTAGGGTGGCCTCCCCCAAACTTAAACTACTCATTGTCCCCAATGAGTGTCTGAGATGGCATACCCCCAAACTTGTCCTAGAAGCATCTAGTCTAAAGTAAAACAAAGAGAATCTAAAAGCCCTAGGCATAGACAGATCATTCGAAAAGTAAATATCATAGCAGCAGAAATTTGAAAAAACAGACAGAGAAGGACTTAAAGCTATGCATGCTGAGCTTTTGAGAGATTAATTTAAACTATCAAAGGGTGTCCTATGACACTCATCCAGCATGCTTTAAGATAAGCTATATAAGGTAGTCATGGTAGCCGCAAAAGATAGAATTTAAACAGATCACAACCTAGCTAAACAGACAGTCCAAAACATGCATTCAGTAATAAAAATTGCGAGTTCCGCAATTATTTCGCAATAAAGTCAGGGCAGATATATCAGTGTTTAAGGCCCCTACGCATGCTTTTTCCAGTCATTCGAGCTTTCTAAAAATGAAACTAAACTAATCTACCTAATCAGCTAGCAGCAAGCTATACTAAACAATTTAAAAACTTAAAACTAAGCAACTAAAACAGATCAAAATATTAACTAAAGACAGCATAATTCACACGGTTCACAAAAAGCAGTTTAATTTTTCTAAGGGAACAGTAATACTCCCTTTAGTGCTCTACAATCTAACACTCAGTTGTCTTCATCCTCATCATCAGTCCCTCGTGGTCGTGGAGGCACCCATGGAGACAGTAGGTTCGTGGGAAAGTCAGGGAAGATGCATCCCAGTTGGTCAGCAACTTCCTTGTCTCGTGCCTGTGCGTATGTGGCCCATTGAGCCATCCTCTTCTGTAGATCCATCAGGCACGCCATGGACAATGACTGAGCAGCAGCCAATCTGTCCAGCTCGAACTCCATGTTCCCCTTTCTCCTCAGCCTCAAGCCTGTAGGCAGCTCCAAGTGGCCTGTGTAAGCCATCTGCTGTTCCATCCGCTCAATGGGGACCCCTGCACGCAAGCATAGTTTAGTAATAGTATTAGGGAAGAATAATGGACCCTTACCCTTCTTGGCGCAGTCAGCAATGGCGGCTGACATGACTTCACCCACGTTGATCGCGAGACCTCGCATGATTGCATAGACCAGCAGCGATCTGCTCTGGTTGATGGTGGTCTCATGAGTCACGGGGGACAGTTTCCTTCTCACGAAGGAAAACCAGACAGCCGCCTTAGCTGTGAGGTTGGCACTCATGAGAGTGTGCCTCCCATTTCGTGACACGGTCCAGGATGCTTCAGGCTGGCCAATGGTCCGAATGGCCTCTTCCAGGACGGCTTCAGTAGGCTCATCAACAATCCTCGCATAGTCAGTATGTTTTTGGCCCTTGAGGCCATAGGCTTCGTTGATTGCCCTTGCTGAGAAGTCCACTTCAACCCCTCTGACCACAGATAGGCCCTCCTCAGAATTCCTCAAATTGGCGTAGAAGTCATACAACATGCTTGTGTAAGCCGGATTGGGTGGTCTGCACAA
This sequence comes from Herpetospermum pedunculosum, assembly GCA_028017165.1. Classification (NCBI taxonomy): domain Eukaryota; kingdom Viridiplantae; phylum Streptophyta; class Magnoliopsida; order Cucurbitales; family Cucurbitaceae; genus Herpetospermum; species Herpetospermum pedunculosum. The sequence continues at coordinate 17,913,954 of CM051527.1, read as the reverse complement.
CTCCTCCCAGCCGTGATTCATAATTCCTGTGCGCAAGAATTGCGGCAGGTCAGCAGGTCTGTCGAGGAAGCCCTTCTCGTGCAGCAGTTCCCTTTTCCTTAACTCAATGCCTCTGGACTCAGCGTCAGAAGACACATACCGCACTGATTGAGGATCATCTTCCGGGTACAGCTTAGCCTTCCCCTTGTCTTTCAGTTTGGCTGACTCAGCAGCCTCAATCTTGAGCTTCTTTGGGGAAGGCTCGTCACTCCCCTTCTTGGATGAAGGCACAGCCCTGGACTTCTTCTTCTTCTTGGACTTCTTCTTTGTTCTTGGTCGTTTGGCTTTGACAACCGTGGCTTCCTTCCTCCTCAATCGTGCCTTTGTTGTCATCTGCTGGAGGCAGTCCCCCAGTGTCTCGTCCATCGAGTCATCCTACTGTACAGGGCTCTCAGGGCTGACTTCCCTCAAAGGAGAGAAGACCTCGTCTTCCTCAGCTTCCCCACTGCCCTGCGTTGATTCTTGGTACTCCCCATATGGGAATTCAAGGTCAGGCCGTGGAGAAGTGGGCGATGCCGCAGGACTCTGTGCTGGTGGCGTATACTCAGAACTCTGCGGTGATGAAGGCAGCTCAGGGCTCTGCGCTGGTGGGGATGGTGAAGGACTGTGCTCGGCTGTCTCGTGGGATGGCTGGCCGAGTTCTTGACTCTCCACAGAGGGAGTCTTTTTCTTGATTTCTTCTTCGGCCATGGCCATACTCCATCTACGCTTCTTGGGTGTGCCTGCTGGTTCAGAGGGTCCAGCAGGTATCTCCGTAACTACCTTCCACTTCTTCTTGCGGACAGGTAGTTTGGGCAGGCGTTCAAGGCGCGCAGCCTCAGCATCAGCCAAGGCAAGCAGTGCTTCCCTCGCAGCAGATTCAGCGTCATCAGCCCTTTTCTTGGACGCAGATCGTTCGGCTCTTGTTAGTACCATTGTTGAATTGTGGAGTTTTGGAGAGAGGAATCACATATGAAGAGAAACGCAGCTTTCTTGGAGTTCAGATAATGGGAGAATCGTACGGATCAACGCGCCTTCTAACGGATATAAAGAAAACACAAAAAAATCCCAACGGCTATATTTTGCGGATTCTGCAAATCCAGCGCAATTCTAGTGACCGTTGGAGATTTTCTGCATTTAAATGTCAATCTTTGCTCAACCGTATCTTTGATTTGGCCCAATATCTTCTTGATTTTTTTAGCTGGATTTAATCTCCTTGATTCCCTCTATTGATTCCCTACAAAAAGAAATAAAATCAACATCAAATTCGTAATTAAAATCATACAAACATATACACAAACGATAACCGGAAAAATGAAAAAAATAAACTAAGGCATGAGCCCCGTCTGGACGAGCACAGCAATCACTCGTCCTCTCTCGTTCTTAATTTCACGCTTCAGTCAAGAGGAAGGCCGAGAGAGTCTTCACATCTCCTTCCTCATAGTAGTGCTTCAATCTTGCACCATTAACCATGAATGGTTGTCCTTGCTGCAGGTTCTTTATCTCGATGGCACCATGAACAAACACATTAGTTATTATGAAAGGACCTGACCATCTGGACTTTAGTTTGCCTGGAAATAACCTCAGTCGTGAGTTAAATAACAAAACAAGTTGGCCTTTCTTAAAGTCCTTAATCCTAAGTCTACTGCCGTGCCAAATCTTGGTCTTTTCCTTATACATTTTGGCATTTTCATAAGACATATGCCTAAGCTCATCAAGCTCATGTAATTGCAAAGACCGCAACGTTCCCGCATCGGTCACGCAATAATTCAACTCTTTTAATGCCCAAAATGCCTTAATTTCGGACTCGAATGGAAGATGACAAGCTTTACCATACACCAGTCTGTAAGGAGACATACCTAGGGGTGTCTTATATGCAGTTCTATACGCCCAAAGTGCATCCTCAAGTTTAAAGGACCAGTCTTTTCTATTGGGTTTGACCACTTTTTCTAGTATGTTCTTAATCTCCCTATTTGAAATTTCAGCCTGTCCATTCGAGTGTGGGTGATAGGGGGTGGCTACTCTATGTCTAATGTTATACTTAGCCAACACTCTCTCCATAGCCTTATTAATGAAATGTGTCCCTTCATCGCTAATGATGGCACGTGGTGTTCCAAACCTAGTAAAAATGTGCCTATGCAAGAATTTTATGACTGTTTTGGCATCATTATTGGGACATGCTATGGCCTCTACCCACTTGGATACATAGTCTACTGCCACTAATATGTAAAGGTTACCTGATGATGGGGGAAATGGTCCCATGAAGTCAATGCCCCACACATCAAAGAGCTCCAACTCTAAGATGTAAGTGAGAGGCATTTCATCCTTGCGACTCAGGTTACCTGTTCTTTGGCATTCATCACAGCTGTTGGCATAGTTGTGTGCATCCTTGAAGATCGTTGGCCAATAGTAGCCACTCTGAAATACCTTTGCAGCTGTTCTTTGGCCACCAAAGTGTCCACCATAAGGAGCTGTGTGGCAGTGCTGCAGCACAGACTTCGCCTCAGCAGCTGAAACACACTTCCTTAGCAAGCCGTCAGCACATGTTTTGTAAAGTGTGGGGTCATCCCATATGAATTTCCTTGCTTCATGAAGGAACCTCTTCTTCTCTTGTCCTCCCTTGAAAGTTGGTAGTACCTGGGATGCGAGGAAGTTAGCAATGTCAGCAAACCAAGGTTCCTCATCGTTATCACGATGAGTCAATACAAAGACATGTTCATCAAGGAAAGCATCAGAAATTGCGGGTTCCGCAATTTTTCCGCAATTATGCTGCAATCTAGAAAGATGATCCGCAACCACATTTTCACTTCATTTCTTATCTCTAATGTCTAGATCAAACTCTTGTAGCAGCAAAACCCACCTAATCAACCTAGGCTTAGCATCAGCCTTCCTCATAAGGTATTTTAAAGCAGAATGGTCAGTGTACACAATTGTTCTGGTGCCTACAATATAGTTCCTAAATTTCTCACAAGCAAATACTACAGCTAACATCTCTTTCTCAGTGGTTGTGTAGTTGCATTGTGCCTCATTAAGTGTCTTACTAGCATAATAGACAGGGTGTGTTAACTTGCCAATCTTCTGTCCTAACATAACCCCTACAGCATAGTCACTGGCATCACATAACATCTCAAATGGGATATCCCAATTTGGTCCTACTATAATAGGGGCTGTGACTAGTGCTGCCTTAAGGGTCTTCCAAGCTAGGAAACATTCTCTAGAGAAGATGAAGGGTTTGTTTAGTTCTAGAAGCTCGCATAGAGGCTTGGAGATCTTAGAAAAGTCCTTAATGAACCTTCTATAGAAGCCAGCATGCCCTAAGAAACTTCTAATGGCTTTGCATTTTGAGGTTCTACCAACTTCTCTATTATTTCAATTTTTGCCCTGTCAACCTCTACACCTGCCCTTGACACTCTATGACCTAAGACAATCCCTTCATCCACCATGAAATGGCACTTTTCCCAATTTAGGACTAGGTTGGTCTCCTCACACCTAGCCAGGACTTGTCCTAGGTTCTCTAGACAGTTTGTAAATGAATCCCCAAAGACCGAGAAATCATCCATGAATATCTCTATCATGGACTCATCCAAATCAGAGAAGATTGCCAACATGCACCTTTGGAAAGTTGTCGGTGCATTGCATAAGCCAAAAGGCATTCTGCGAAAGGCAAAAGTTCCAAAAGGGCAAGTGAAGGTAGTCTTCTCTTGGTCCTTAGGGTCTATAGTAATCTGGTTATATCCTGAATAACCGTCTAAGAAACAGTAGTAGGCTCTACCAGCTATCCTATCTAGCATTTGGTCAATGAACGGTAGAGGGAAATGGTCTTTTTTGGTTTCTTTATTTAGTTTCCTATAATCCATGCAAACTCTCCATCCTCTGACAGTCCTTGTTGGAATCCGTTCATTGTTCTCATTGAGTACCACAGTCATCCCCCCCTTCTTAGGTACACATTGTATAGGGCTCACCCACTGACTACTAGCTATGGGGAAGATCACACCAGCATCTAACCATTTTATTATTTCCTTTTTAACTACCTCTTTCATAGAGGGGTTCAGCCTACGTTGGTGATCTACTCTAGGTGTATGCTCTTCCTCTAATATAATCTTATGCATGCAATAAGAAGGGCTAATGCCTCTAATATCAGCAATAGTCCATGCAATAGCCTTCCTATGTTGCTTAAGTAGTAATATCAGTTCAACCTCATGCTTTTTACTTAATTTAGAGGAAATAATCACAGGTAAAGTATCATTACTTCCTAGATATGCATACTTGAGGTGAGTAGGGAGAGGTTTCAATTCTAAGACAGGTGGATGCTCAATGGATGGTTTTAATGGATTCACAGATTTTTCAGTTAAGTCAATATTCATACAAACATGCTGAGGGTTATTTACAGATATGTCCATTATCTCAGCTATGTTTAAGTCAGTTAATTCTAATCCTACATATTCATGAGCATGCTTAGTCAACAATTCATGCTCCAATTGTTCTTCCATTAATGAATCTACAATGTCCATGCTCGCACAAGATTCAGAGTCAGAGGGGTACCTTAAGGCTTTATACACACTAAATTTCACCTCTTCATCATGAACCCTCATAGTGAGCTCACCTTTTTGGACATCTATCAGTGCCCTACCTGTGGCTAGAAATGGTCTACCTAATAGGATGGGGACCTCCTTGTCTGCTTCATAATCCAGGATAATGAAATCTGCAAGGAAAATAAATTTGTCAACCTTTACAAGAATATCCTCAATCTTACCTTCAGGGTATGTGTTAAGTCTCTGAAAGTGACTTATTGAGGACCCATTTAGCTTAAGAAGATGTACACTTTTAGGTGTTTTTGATAGCATTTAGCCTAAACCTATGCTTTAATATGAGAATTAGAAGAAGGTAGCTAATTTAGGACTTATGCACAATAGGTAGAAAAAGGGTTGAAAACTGAAGGAAAAGAATGAAAAAATGAGCATTGCGAATGAATTGCGAAAACATTGCGGTGACCGCAATTATTCAAGTGAAAACCGTAAGTTGACTGATCTTTTTCTGTTAATTTCCGTAATTTCAGGGATTCGTTCTTTCTCCTCCATCCATTCTGATATATGACGTTGAAGATTGATGGTTCTCCTTGGCCCAAACGCACCTGCAAACTACTATAAAAGGGGGCCAAAGTCGGAGGTTTGATCATCATCCGAAGCGCAGAAGTCTTCTCGCAGTCCATCATTTCTCTCTGTTTTCCTTTACCGTCTGTTGGAGTGGGAGTCCCAGCTGTTGGAATCGATAATCTGATAGGAAGGAGAGAAGATTCTTCTTCTCTCTCGATTGGATTCATCCAAGCAAGGCTGACCTCTCATCCCTTCCATTCGAGGCGACTGCAACGAAGCTTTCAAAGCAACCTTTACTGCTTTTCTGTCTTTTTCTTCTCATTTCCAGCTTTGATTAGTTGTTGTTCTAGTTTAGTGTTTTACTCACTACATTTCGTTGTTGTCTGTCTCTGAATTACTGCATTCAAGTTTCCTTTGTTCGTTCAAACATTAAAAGTAATCAAAGTACAATTCTGCATTTCACAGTTTCCACCTTCCTCTGCTACGGTTTTGTCTTGCTGTTTTAAGCACATTTCTCTTCTAAGCATGTCTGTTTTATCTACCCTTTCTGTTCTCTATATATCCATGAGTAGCTAAGTCACTTAGGGGCATGCTAATGACAGAACTATAGGCTAAAAAAAAAACGTGAACCAAGCATATAGGATCACCTTCGAAACATTGTTTGTATGTGAGCTTCATCCCACGGGCAATTTCGATTGGCCATCCATTTTGTCCAAAGAACTCCTAACCTCTGGAAGGAGTAAGAGTTCAGAGTCATATAAGCATGCTAGCCTTTCATGGTAATCAGGAAACGGCCTAGGAATAGGCGTTTCCCTAGTACAAACTAAACACTCCTGTTTTAACAAGATGCTTAAGACCTTACTTTGAAGTCGAGTAAACTTAGGACTCTAATGCATGGAATCGGACGATACTTGAGATAGAGTGAGTTTGATGTATAGAGAGTTGATCCAAAGCTTGAGAATCGTAATAAAGTGCCCATAGGATAGTCATTAGTAGCCCTTAATTCACCCATTTACACACTTTCGCTGTTATTTAATTGCGGTAACATTGCGGTCCTCGCAATTCTGTTGTTTTATCATTCTGTTTAGCTGTTTTCTTCTTCGTTTATTAATTCCATCTCTTGTCTTTTGCGTCTAATTTCAACTTGCATTTGTTTATGTTATATTCCTTTACACATTCAGCAAAACTTAGATAATTAAAAACCAATTTTACCCCATCAAATCCACCCCATCTTTCTTAACAAATACACTTCGCGAATAGCTAAAAATGAGTCTGTGGAAAAAACGAATGAAATATACTTACTACTTGCTGTGAGACCATGTATGCTTGCATGTTCTAAGTGCTCTCTCTACCCTTTTGCATATTTATCTTTACACATTGAGCACGCAACAAGTTTTTGGCGCCGCTGCCGGGGACTTATTTTAAGTGAAAACGAAGTCTGTTAAGTTTGAAAAACCAAGTTTATTATTGAGTGAAACTAATCTGTTTCATTTCTTTTGCAGGTACTATTAGGGTAGTTTATGAGTGAGCGTTCACGTAGTAATTTAGAGTTCGATCCTGAACCTGAAAGATCACTTCGAGCTAGAAACAAAGCGAAGAAACGCCTCTTTAAACAACCTCCTATACCTCAAATCATACCTGAAATCGAAGAAATGGACGATATAGTTCCAAATCCGGTACCTGTCATTCGCAACCCCATCGAAATAGCGAATGACAAGAATAGTGCCATTCTTTCATACCTAGTACCTATGCCTGGGGAGCTGAACCCCAGCATAATCCGTCCTGAAATCACTGCCAACTCATTCGAGTTAAAGCCAGTGATGTTCCAAATGTTGTCCACTGTGGGACAATTCTTTGGAATAGAAAATGAGGACCCCCACAACCATCTTAGGAACTTCTTAGGAGTCAGTGACACCTTTATCATCCCTGGAGTGTCCCAAGAAGCTTTAAGGCTATACTTGTTCCCTTACTCTTTGAGGGACAAAGCCAAAACATGGTTGAACTCATTACCCTCTGGATCTGTCCGCAATTGGACAGATTTAGCAGAAAAATTCCTAGTCAAATACTTTCCACCTGATAGGAATTCTACCTTTCGTGATGACATAGTTAAGTTTAAACAAGCTGATAATGAGTCTCTTCACGAAGCTTGGACTAGATTCAAAGATCTTCTTCTTAAATGTCCACATCATGGTATTCCATGGTGTATCCAAATAGAAGTCTTCTTCAAAGGATGCAACCCCAGCACTAGGCAAGTCTTAAATTCATCTGCTGGTGGGTCCATGTTGTCCAAGAGTTACAACGAGGCCTATGAGATCTTGGAGAAGATCTCAGCATCTCACTGTAGGTGGTCAGACGATCAAGTAGAGCCAACTAGGGCTCAAGACAAGGATGCTCTAAGCGCCATGAGCACCCAAATAAATGCCCTGACCAACCTAGTTAAGCAAATGGCTCAGGCCAATCTCCAAACCAGTGCCAATACCGCCACAGCCATGTCAATGGGCACCCAACCAAGTCAAGGTGAGGCACTTATATGTGGATTCTGTGGGGAAGGGCACCTGTATGAATACTGCCCTGGGAATCCAGCCTCAGTCTGCTACATTGGAAGTCAGCAGCAGCCTAGGAACAACCCCTACTCCAATACCTATAACCCTGGTTGGAGAAACCACCCTAACCTGTCATGGGGTGGCCAACGAAACGCTAACCAAAATTCTAACCAACCAAGGCCGAGTGGAACACCTGGTTTCACTCCTCAACATAACCAGTCATTGTACCAAAAACCATACAATCAACCTGTAGGATCTTCTGTAGAAAACCTACTCAAGGAATACATAGCTAAGAATGATGCTACTCTTCAAAGCCAACAAGCTACTCTTAGGAGCCTAGAGAACCAAATAGGCCAATTGGCCAATGAACTTAAGAGTAGGCCCCAAGGTAGACTCCCTGCTGACACCGAGGTGCCAAGGAGAGATGGTAAAGAGCAAGTTCAAGCAATTGAACTTAGAAATGGTAGACCCTTGGTGAGCAACACAAAGGACACACCAAAGAGAGTAGAGAACACTGAGTCTAGTGCTCCACTGGAGTCTCCGCCAAACCAAGGCCCACCACCAACTAGCACATCAGGAGCCAGGCTGGAGCCAATCATTGAGGAGATAGAAGAAATTCCAAGGCCTCCACCTATCCTAAGGTGTCCTGACGTGCCTGCATATGTGCCACCACCTCCATACCCTCGAAGGCTTAAGAAGAAGCAGGAACAGGAAGTTCATTTTAATAAATTCTTAGAAATTCTTAAGCAAGTGCATGTCAACATTCCTTTTGTAGAAGTTTTACAGTCTATGCCTTCCTATGTAAAGTTTTTAAAAGATATTATTACTAACAAAAAAATAATTGGTGAGTTTGAAACAGTAAACCTCACTGAGGAGTGCAGTGCCATACTCCAAAACAAGCTGCCTAAGAAGGAGAAGGATCCTGGTTCCTTCACCTTACCTGTAGAACTTGGAGGCAAGCACGTGGGCAGAGCGCTTTGTGACCTGGGCGCCAGCATAAACCTCATGCCCCTATCACTATTCCGCCAGCTAGGAATAGGAGAAGCACGTCCAACCACAGTCACTTTACAACTAGCAGACAGATCCATCGCATATCCAGAAGGTAAGATTGAGGATATTCTAGTGAAAGTTGACAAATTTATTTTCCTTGCAGATTTCATTGTCCTGGACTATGAGGCAGACAAGGAGGTCCCCATCCTGCTAGGTAGACCATTTCTAGCCACAGGTAGGGCACTAATAGATGTTCAAAAAGGTGAGCTTACTATGAGGGTTCATGATGAAGAGGTAAAGTTTAGTGTATATAAAGCTTTAAGGTATCCCTCTGACCTTGAATCCTGTGCTAGCATGGATATTGTTGACTCACTGATGGAAGAACAATTAGAGCATGTATTATTAACCAAGCATGCTAATGAATATGTAGGATTAGATGTAGCTGATTTAAATGTATCTGACATAATGGATATGCCTGTAGATAAACCACAGCATGTATGTATGAATATAGATTTAACTAATAGAACTGTAAATCCTTTGAAGCCCTCCATTGAGCATCCACCTGTTTTTGAACTAAAACCACTACCCACTCACCTCAAATATGCATATTTAGGAAATAATGATACACTGCCAGTAATTATTTCTTCTAAACTAAGTGAACAGCATGAGGGTGAATTAATTTTACTGCTTAAGCAACATAGGAAGGCTATAGCATGGACTATTGCTGATATTCGAGGCATTAGCCCTTCTTATTGCATGCACAAAATTATACTAGAGGAAGAGCACACACCTAGGGTAGATCACCAGCGTAGGTTAAACCCCTCTATGAAAGAGGTAGTGAAAAAGGAAATAATCAAATGGTTAGATGCAGGAGTGATTTTCCCAATAGCTAGTAGCCAGTGGGTGAGCCCCATCCAATGTGTACCTAAGAAGGGGGGGATAACTGTGGTAGTCAATGAGAACAACGAACTGATTCCAACAAGGACGGTCACAGGGTGGAGAGTGTGTATGGATTACAGAAACTTAAATAAAGAAACTAAAAAAGACCATTTCCCTATACCGTTTATTGACCAGATGCTAGACAGAATAGCTGGTAGAGCCTACTATTGTTTTTTAGATGGGTACTCTGGCTATAATCAAATAACTATAGACCCTAAGGATCAAGAGAAGACCACCTTCACTTGCCCTTTTGGAACGTTTGCCTTCCGCAGAATGCCTTTTGGCTTATGCAATGCACCGGCAACTTTCCAAAGGTGCATGATGGCAATCTTCTCTGAGTTGGATGAGTCCATGATAGAAATATTCATGGATGACTTCTCAGTCTTTGGGGATTCATTTAAAACCTGTCTAGAAAACCTAGGACAAGTCCTGGCTAGGTGTGAAGAGACCAACCTAGTCCTAAATTGGGAAAAATGCCATTTTATGGTAGATGAGGGGATTGTCTTAGGACATAGAGTGTCAAGGGCAGGTGTAGAAGTCGATAGGGCAAAGATTGAGATCATAGAGAAGTTGGTAGAGCCACAAAATGTCAAAGCCATTAGAAGCTTCTTAGGGCATGCTGGTTTTTACAGAAGGTTCATCAAGGACTTTTCTAAGATAGCCAAGCCTCTGTGCGAGCTTCTAGAGCTAAATAGGCCATTTATCTTCTCTAAGGAATGTGTAGTAGCTTGGAAAAACCTTAAAGAGGCACTAGTCACAGCACCTATCATAGTCGGACCAAATTGGGATCTCCCATTTGAGATGCTATGTGATGCCAGTGACTATGCTGTAGGAGTCATGTTAGGACAGAAGATTGACAAGCTGACACACCCTGTCTACTATGCTAGTAAGACCTTGAATGAGGCTCAATGTAATTATACAACTACAGAGAAAGAGATGCTTGCTGTAGTATTTGCTTGTGAAAAATTTAGAAACTATATTGTAGGCACTAGGACAATTGTATACACTGACCATTCTGCCTTGAAATATCTTATGAGGAAGGCTGATGCTAAGCCTAGATTGATTAGATGGGTGTTATTGCTGCAGGAATTTGATTTGGACATTCGGGACAAGAAAGGATGTGAAAATGTGGTTGCAGATCACCTGTCTCGATTGCAGCACAATTGCGAAAAAATTGCGGATCCCGCAATTTCTGATGCTTTTATTGATGAACATATCTTTGCTTTGGCTCATCGTGATAACGATGAGGAACCTTGGTTTGCTGACATTGCTAACTTCCGTGCATCACAAGTATTGCCAGTGTTCAAGGGAGGACAAGAGAAGAAGAGGTTCCTTCATGAAGCAAGGAAATTCATCTGGGATGACCCCACACTTTACAGAACCTGTGCTGATGGCTTGCTAAGGAAATGTGTTTCAGCTGCTGAAGCGAAGTCTGTGCTGCAGCACTGTCACTCATCTCCTTATGGTGGACACTTTGGTGGCCAAAGAACAGCTGCAAAGGTATTTCAGAGTGGCTACTACTGGCCAACGATCTTCAAAGATGCCCACAACTATGCCCACAGCTGTGATGAATGCCAAAGAACAGGTAACCTCAGTCGAAAGGATGAGATGCCCCTCACCTACATCTTAGAGTTGGAGCTCTTTGATGTGTGGGGCATTGACTTCATGGGACCATTCCCTCCATCATCATGTAACCTGTACATATTAGTGGCAGTGGATTATGTGTCCAAGTGGGTAGAGGCCAAAGCATGTCCTAATAATGATGCTAAAACAGTCACTAACTTCTTGCATAGGCACATTTTCACTAGATTTGGGACTCCTCGTGCTATAATTAGTGATGAGGGGTCACATTTCATTAATAAGGCTATGGAGAAAGTATTGGCTAAATATAACATTAGACATAGAGTAGCCACTCCCTACCACCCACACTCAAATGGTCAGGCTGAAATTTCAAATAGGGAAATTAAGAACATCCTAGAAAAAGTGGTCAAACCTAATAGGAAAGACTGGTCCTTTAAGCTTGAGGATGCACTTTGGGCTTATAGGACAGCATATAAGACACCTCTAGGTATGTCTCCTTATAGGCTGGTATATGGCAAGGCTTGTCACTTACCACTTGAGTTAGAGAACAAAGCATTTTGGGCCATGAAGGAATTGAACTTTTGTGTAAAGGATGCGGGGACACTGAGGTCTTTGCAGCTACATGAACTTGATGAGCTTAGGCATATGGCCTATGAGAATGCCAAAATGTATAAAGAAAAGACCAAAATATGGCACGACAGTAGACTTAGGATCAAAGACTTTAGGAAAGGCCAACTTGTCCTATTATTTAACTCACGTTTAAAGATATTTCCAGGCAAACTAAAGTCCAGATGGTCGGGTCCATTTGTTATTACTAATGTCTTTGTTCATGGTGCGATAGAGATAAAAAACTTGCAGCAAGGACAGCCTTTTATGGTAAATGGTGCTAGATTGAAGCACTATTATGAGGAAGGAGATGTGAAGACTCTCTCGGCCTTCCTTTTGCATGAAGCATGAAGTTACAAACGAGAGAGAACGAGTGGTTACTGTGCTCGTTTAGTCAAGGCCAATGCCTTAGTTTATTTTTTCTGTTTTTCCGATTATCGTTTGTATGTTTTGTGGTGTGATTTTAATTGCGTATTTAATGTTTGTTTTATTTGTTTTTGCAGGGATTCGAAATAGGGGATCAAGGAGAGTAAATCCAGCTTTTAAAATCAAGAAACGGTTGAGCCAAATAAAAGATACGGACGAGCAAAGTTTGAGATTTTGATGAAAAAATATCCCTGGAATTGCGCTGGAATTGCTGGATTCGCAAAAAAAAAGAGCCGTTGGGATTTTTCCGTTGCCTTTATATCCGTTGGAAAGCGCTCGATCGATACGATTCTCTCATTCTTTGATTTCCAAGAACTCTGAGATTCTCTTCATCTTTGATTCTTCTCTCAAGATCTCCAAGACTCGACGATGGTGTTCACACGGGCTGAAAGATCCGCAGCCAAGAAGAAGGCTGATGACGCAGCTGAAGCGGCTGCGAGGGAAGCACTGCTCACCCTTGCCGATGATGGTGCCGTTCGCACCGGACCTCTTCCCAAGCTTCCAATCCGTAGGAAGAAGTGGAGGGTTGTCACTGAAATCCCTGCTGGACCCTCTGAACCAGCAGGTACGCCCAAGAAACGCCGGTGGAGTGTCGAGATGGCCGCCGAACCAAGCACAGCAAAGACTTCCTCTGTGGAAAGTCAAGAAACTGATCGTGCACCCCACGAGTCAGCCAAAGAGGGTTCGTCGCCATCTGCATCACTTGTGCACAGCCCTTCACCATCTGAACCAGTGCCAAGCGCAGAGTCGTCACCGCCTGCACAGAGCTCCGAGTTGTCTCCAGCACCTCAGAGTTCTGACCCGACACCTGCAGCAGCGCAGAGTCCTGAACTGCCATCTTCGCCACTGAGTTCTGCACAGACACCATCAGCAGGGCACAATCCCACGCCATCGCACAATTCTCCACGGCCTGATCCTGAATTCCCATATGGGGATTATCAAGAGTCCACGCAGGGCAGTGGAGATGCTGGGGAAGACGAAGTCTTCTCTCCTACGAGGGAAGATAGCCCTGACGAGCCTGCGCAGCAGGACGATTCCATGGAGGAGACGTTGGGGGCATGCCTCCAGCAGATCAACATTAAGATCAAGAAGAAGAAGAAAGCCAAGATTGTTAAGGCCAAGCGATCCAAGAGGAAGAAGAAGGCCAAGAGGGTGCCATCAACAGACAAAGAGAGCGCTGAGCCTTCACTCAAACGACTCAAGGTCGAGGCTGCCGAGTCAGCCAAGCCAGCAGATAAGGGGAAGGCTAAACTCTACCCTGAAGACGAACCTCAGTCAGTGAGGTATGTCTTATCTGATGCTGAATCCAGGGGTGCTGAGTTAAGGAAGAGGGAGTTGCTGCACGAGAAAGGCTTCCTCGACCGACCTGCTGACCTGCCGTAGTTCTTGCGCGCAGGGGTGATCAACCACGGCTGGGAGGAGTTCTGCAGACCGCCTAATCCAGCCTACACGAGCATGGTGTATGATTTCTACGCCAATGTGCTCAGCCCTGAGGATGGCCTGTCTGTGGTCAGAGGGGTAGAAGTGGATTTCTCAGCCAAGGCCATCAACGAAGCCTTTGGTCTCAAGGGCCAAACACATACAGATTATGCACGGATCGTTGATGAGCCTACTGAGGCAGTGCTGGAAGAGGCCATTCGCACCATTGGCCAGCCTGAAGCCTCCTGGACCGTGTCACGCAATGGGAGGCACACTCTCATGAGTGCCAACCTCACGGCCAAGGCGGCTGTTTGGTTTTCATTCGTGCGAAGGAGATTGTCCCCGGTGACTCACGAGACTACAATAAACCAGAGCCGATCGCTGCTGGTGTATGCGATAATGAGGGGTCTCACGATTAACGTGGGAGAAGTCATCTCTGCTGCTATTGCCGAATGCGCCAAGAAAGGTAAGGGACCACTGTTTTTCCCTAATACCATAACCAAGCTATGTTTGCTTGCAGGAGTCCCCACCGAGCGCCTGGAGCAGCAGATGACCTACACGGGCCACTTGGAGCTGCCTGCTAACCTACGGCTGAGAAGAAAGGGGAATATGGAGTTTGAACTGGATAGGCTGGCTGCTGAACAGTCTCTATCCATGGCCTGCTTAATGGATATGCAGAGAAGAATGGCTCAATGGGCCACTTATGCGCAGGCGAGGGACAAGGAAGTTGCAGACCAGCTGGGGTGCATCTTCCCTGACTTCCCTACCAATCTCCTAACTCCATGGGTGCCCCCACGACCAAGACAACCTGATGAGGATGACGAGAATTGAGTGCTGGTTTGAAGTGCACTAAAGGGAGTACTGCTGTTCCCTTAGAAAAAAAATACAATTTTCTGCTTTCTGATAGACAATGTGAATTATGCTGTTTTTTGTTCAATTTTTGATCTGTTTTTGATGTTTAGTTTTATGTTTTTTCTTTTGCTTAGTATAGTCTGATGTTAGCTGAATAGGTAGGATAGTTTAGTTTTATTTTTAGGATGCGTGAGTAACAGGAAGAAGCATGCTAGGGGCCTGAATCAGTGTTATATCTGCCCGGACTTGATTGCGAAATAATTGCGGTACCCGCAATTTTTGTGACTGATTGCATGTTTTGGACTGTCTGTTTAGTTAGGCTGTGATCTGTTATATTCTATCTTGTGCTGCTAGCATGACTACCTTGTATAGCTGATCTTAAAGCATGCTGGATGAGTGTCATAGGACACCCTTTGATAGTTTAAATTAGCCTCTGAATAGGGCTCAGCATGCATAAACCGTCAGTCCTTAAACTGTCTGTTTTGTTCAAATTTTCTGCTGCTGGAATAATTGCTTTTAGAATGTTTTGCCTATGCCTAGGATGTTTAGATTCTCTTTGTTTTACTTTAGACTAGATGCTTCTAGGACAAGTTTGGGGGTGTGCCACCTCAGACACTCATTGGGGACAATGAGTAGTTTAAGTTTGGGGGAGGCCACCCAAGGCCTAGGAACATTCCTCTCTTCCTTAGGACATAAGCATTCTTCTTCTCCTTAAAAATTTTTTGTGATAAATAGAAAAAGTGAAAAATAGAATAAAGAGGGGAGTCTCTCTCAAGTGCTGAGTAATCAGTGCCAAGTGTGTAAACCACAAGTGGCATTGCATCAAAAGGCAACCCAAGGAGAGACTCCACCTAAGAAAAAAAGGAAAAAGGGAGAAATAGGGGAAGAAGAATGTATGCTTAGGAGTTATAATCTTGTGGCTTAGATGTCCTATTTAAAAAAAAAAAAGAACTCTGATCCTCAATGAGCTAAGCACAAGGTTGTAGCTTTTAGGTTTGTCTAGGGAGATGAATGTATATCCAATGTAGTGATGCCAGGGTTTAGGTTGTTCTCTAAAAGTACCACTGTCACTGTTAATACTAAGACTGGCATGACTCTAAGGAATCCTAGACACATTAAAAATAAGCTAGAAGCATGTACTGAGTCTGGAGTAAAGCTGGGCAGAATTTGAAACCTTAGGGATAGTGGAAAGATATCATAAAAGTAGCTAGATCAGTAGTAGGGGGTTAATAAAAACAGCAGGTATAGTAGGCAGGTGAAGTCAGAAGAAGCTTGATGAGAGGTTAGTTCTAAACTTAGAGGTGTGTCACAGGACAGCACTGCTAGAGATAGGGATATAGGGGAGTCGGTAAGTAGTCAAAGAAGAGAAAATAACAAGCCGAAGTAGGTCCTTAGTATGCTTGAGGACAAGCAAAACCTTAAGTTTGGGGGTGTGTTAAGTCTCTGAAAGTGACTTATTGAGGACCCATTTAGCTTAAGAAGATGTACACTTTTAGGTGTTTTTGATAGCATTTAGCCTAAACCTATGCTTTAATATGAGAATTAGAAGAAGGTAGCTAATTTAGGACTTATGCACAATAGGTAGAAAAAGGGTTGAAAACCGAAGGAAAAGAATGAAAAAATGAGCATTGCGAATGAATTGCGAAAACATTGCGGTGACCGCAATTATTCAAGTGAAAACCGTAAGTTGACTGATCTTTTTCTGTTAATTTCCGTAATTTCAGGGATTCGTTCTTTCTCCTCCATCCATTCTGATATATGACGTTGAAGATTGATGGTTCTCCTTGGCCCAAACGCACCTGCAAACTACTATAAAAGGGGGCCAAAGTCGGAGGTTTGATCATCATCCGAAGCGCAGAAGTCTTCTCGCAGTCCATCATTTCTCTCTGTTTTCCTTTACCGTCTGTTGGAGTGGGAGTCCCAGCTGTTGGAATCGATAATCTGATAGGAAGGAGAGAAGATTCTTCTTCTCTCTCGATTGGATTCATCCAAGCAAGGCTGACCTCTCATCCCTTCCATTCGAGGCGACTGCAACGAAGCTTTCAAAGCAACCTTTACTGCTTTTCTGTCTTTTTCTTCTCATTTCCAGCTTTGATTAGTTGTTGTTCTAGTTTAGTGTTTTACTCACTACATTTCGTTGTTGTCTGTCTCTGAATTACTGCATTCAAGTTTCCTTTGTTCGTTCAAACATTAAAAGTAATCAAAGTACAATTCTGCATTTCACAGTTTCCACCTTCCTCTGCTACGGTTTTGTCTTGCTGTTTTAAGCACATTTCTCTTCTAAGCATGTCTGTTTTATCTACCCTTTCTGTTCTCTATATATCCATGAGTAGCTAAGTCACTTAGGGGCATGCTAATGACAGAACTATAGGCTAAAAAAAAAACGTGAACCATCCTGCTAGGTAGACCATTTCTAGCCACAGGTAGGGCACTAATAGATGTTCAAAAAGGTGAGCTTACTATGAGGGTTCATGATGAAGAGGTAAAGTTTAGTGTATATAAAGCTTTAAGGTATCCCTCTGACCTTGAATCCTGTGCTAGCATGGATATTGTTGACTCACTGATGGAAGAACAATTAGAGCATGTATTATTAACCAAGCATGCTAATGAATATGTAGGATTAGATGTAGCTGATTTAAATGTATCTGACATAATGGATATGCCTGTAGATAAACCACAGCATGTATGTATGAATATAGATTTAACTAATAGAACTGTAAATCCTTTGAAGCCCTCCATTGAGCATCCACCTGTTTTAGAACTAAAACCACTACCCACTCACCTCAAATATGCATATTTAGGAAATAATGATACACTGCCAGTAATTATTTCTTCTAAACTAAGTGAACAGCATGAGGGTGAATTAATTTTACTGCTTAAGCAACATAGGAAGGCTATAGCATGGACTATTGCTGATATTCGAGGCATTAGCCCTTCTTATTGCATGCACAAAATTATACTAGAGGAAGAGCACACACCTAGGGTAGATCACCAGCGTAGGTTAAACCCCTCTATGAAAGAGGTAGTGAAAAAGGAAATAATCAAATGGTTAGATGCAGGAGTGATTTTCCCAATAGCTAGTAGCCAGTGGGTGAGCCCCATCCAATGTGTACCTAAGAAGGGGGGGATAACTGTGGTAGTCAATGAGAACAACGAACTGATTCCAACAAGGACGGTCACAGGGTGGAGAGTGTGTATGGATTACAGAAACTTAAATAAAGAAACTAAAAAAGACCATTTCCCTATACCGTTTATTGACCAGATGCTAGACAGAATAGCTGGTAGAGCCTACTATTGTTTTTTAGATGGGTACTCTGGCTATAATCAAATAACTATAGACCCTAAGGATCAAGAGAAGACCACCTTCACTTGCCCTTTTGGAACGTTTGCCTTCCGCAGAATGCCTTTTGGCTTATGCAATGCACCGGCAACTTTCCAAAGGTGCATGATGGCAATCTTCTCTGAGTTGGATGAGTCCATGATAGAAATATTCATGGATGACTTCTCAGTCTTTGGGGATTCATTTAAAACCTGTCTAGAAAACCTAGGACAAGTCCTGGCTAGGTGTGAAGAGACCAACCTAGTCCTAAATTGGGAAAAATGCCATTTTATGGTAGATGAGGGGATTGTCTTAGGACATAGAGTGTCAAGGGCAGGTGTAGAAGTCGATAGGGCAAAGATTGAGATCATAGAGAAGTTGGTAGAGCCACAAAATGTCAAAGCCATTAGAAGCTTCTTAGGGCATGCTGGTTTTTACAGAAGGTTCATCAAGGACTTTTCTAAGATAGTCAAGCCTCTGTGCGAGCTTCTAGAGCTAAATAGGCCATTTATCTTCTCTAAGGAATGTGTAGTAGCTTGGAAAACCCTTAAAGAGGCACTAGTCACAGCACCTATCATAGTCGGACCAAATTGGGATCTCCCATTTGAGATGCTATGTGATGCCAGTGACTATGCTGTAGGAGTCATGTTAGGACAGAAGATTGACAAGCTGACACACCCTGTCTACTATGCTAGTAAGACCTTGAATGAGGCTCAATGTAATTATACAACTACAGAGAAAGAGATGCTTGCTGTAGTATTTGCTTGTGAAAAATTTAGAAACTATATTGTAGGCACTAGGACAATTGTATACACTGACCATTCTGCCTTGAAATATCTTATGAGGAAGGCTGATGCTAAGCCTAGATTGATTAGATGGGTGTTATTGCTGCAGGAATTTGATTTGGACATTCGGGACAAGAAAGGATGTGAAAATGTGGTTGCAGATCACCTGTCTCGATTGCAGCACAATTGCGAAAAAATTGCGGATCCCGCAATTTCTGATGCTTTTATTGATGAACATATCTTTGCTTTGGCTCATCGTGATAACGATGAGGAACCTTGGTTTGCTGACATTGCTAACTTCCGTGCATCACAAGTATTGCCAGTGTTCAAGGGAGGACAAGAGAAGAAGAGGTTCCTTCATGAAGCAAGGAAATTCATCTGGGATGACCCCACACTTTACAGAACCTGTGCTGATGGCTTGCTAAGGAAATGTGTTTCAGCTGCTGAAGCGAAGTCTGTGCTGCAGCACTGTCACTCATCTCCTTATGGTGGACACTTTGGTGGCCAAAGAACAGCTGCAAAGGTATTTTAGAGTGGCTACTACTGGCCAACGATCTTCAAAGATGCCCACAACTATGCCCACAGCTGTGATGAATGCCAAAGAACAGGTAACCTCAGTCGAAAGGATGAGATGCCCCTCACCTACATCTTAGAGTTGGAGCTCTTTGATGTGTGGGGCATTGACTTCATGGGACCATTCCCTCCATCATCAGGTAACCTGTACATATTAGTGGCAGTGGATTATGTGTCCAAGTGGGTAGAGGCCAAAGCATGTCCTAATAATGATGCTAAAACAGTCACTAACTTCTTGCATAGGCACATTTTCACTAGATTTGGGACTCCTCGTGCTATAATTAGTGATGAGGGGTCACATTTCATTAATAAGGCTATGGAGAAAGTATTGGCTAAATATAACATTAGACATAGAGTAGCCACTCCCTACCACCCACACTCAAATGGTCAGGCTGAAATTTCAAATAGGGAAATTAAGAACATCCTAGAAAAAGTGGTCAAACCTAATAGGAAAGACTGGTCCTTTAAGCTTGAGGATGCACTTTGGGCTTATAGGACAGCATATAAGACACCTCTAGGTATGTCTCCTTATAGGCTGGTATATGGCAAGGCTTGTCACTTACCACTTGAGTTAGAGAACAAAGCATTTTGGGCCATGAAGGAATTGAACTTTTGTGTAAAGGATGCGGGGACACTGAGGTCTTTGCAGCTACATGAACTTGATGAGCTTAGGCATATGGCCTATGAGAATGCCAAAATGTATAAAGAAAAGACCAAAATATGGCACGACAGTAGACTTAGGATCAAAGACTTTAGGAAAGGCCAACTTGTCCTATTATTTAACTCACGTTTAAAGATATTTCCAGGCAAACTAAAGTCCAGATGGTCGGGTCCATTTGTTATTACTAATGTCTTTGTTCATGGTGCGATAGAGATAAAAAACTTGCAGCAAGGACAGCCTTTTATGGTAAATGGTGCTAGATTGAAGCACTATTATGAGGAAGGAGATGTGAAGACTCTCTCGGCCTTCCTTTTGCATGAAGCATGAAGTTACAAACGAGAGAGAACGAGTGGTTACTGTGCTCGTTTAGTCAAGGCCAATGCCTTAGTTTATTTTTTCTGTTTTTCCGATTATCGTTTGTATGTTTTGTGGTGTGATTTTAATTGCGTATTTAATGTTTGTTTTATTTGTTTTTGCAGGGATTCGAAATAGGGGATCAAGGAGAGTAAATCCAGCTTTTAAAATCAAGAAACGGTTGAGCCAAATAAAAGATACGGACGAGCAAAGTTTGAGATTTTGATGAAAAAATATCCCTGGAATTGCGCTGGAATTGCTGGATTCGCAAAAAAAAAGAGCCGTTGGGATTTTTCCGTTGCCTTTATATCCGTTGGAAAGCGCTCGATCGATACGATTCTCTCATTCTTTGATTTCCAAGAACTCTGAGATTCTCTTCATCTTTGATTCTTCTCTCAAGATCTCCAAGACTCGACGATGGTGTTCACACGGGCTGAAAGATCCGCAGCCAAGAAGAAGGCTGATGACGCAGCTGAAGCGGCTGCGAGGGAAGCACTGCTCACCCTTGCCGATGATGGTGCCGTTCGCACCGGACCTCTTCCCAAGCTTCCAATCCGTAGGAAGAAGTGGAGGGTTGTCACTGAAATCCCTGCTGGACCCTCTGAACCAGCAGGTACGCCCAAGAAACGCCGGTGGAGTGTCGAGATGGCCGCCGAACCAAGCACAGCAAAGACTTCCTCTGTGGAAAGTCAAGAAACTGATCGTGCACCCCACGAGTCAGCCAAAGAGGGTTCGTCGCCATCTGCATCACTTGTGCACAGCCCTTCACCATCTGAACCAGTGCCAAGCGCAGAGTCGTCACCGCCTGCACAGAGCTCCGAGTTGTCTCCAGCACCTCAGAGTTCTGACCCGACACCTGCAGCAGCGCAGAGTCCTGAACTGCCATCTTCGCCACTGAGTTCTGCACAGACACCATCAGCAGGGCACAATCCCACGCCATCGCACAATTCTCCACGGCCTGATCCTGAATTCCCATATGGGGATTATCAAGAGTCCACGCAGGGCAGTGGAGATGCTGGGGAAGACGAAGTCTTCTCTCCTACGAGGGAAGATAGCCCTGACGAGCCTGCGCAGCAGGACGATTCCATGGAGGAGACGTTGGGGGCATGCCTCCAGCAGATCAACATTAAGATCAAGAAGAAGAAGAAAGCCAAGATTGTTAAGGCCAAGCGATCCAAGAGGAAGAAGAAGGCCAAGAGGGTGCCATCAACAGACAAAGAGAGCGCTGAGCCTTCACTCAAACGACTCAAGGTCGAGGCTGCCGAGTCAGCCAAGCCAGCAGATAAGGGGAAGGCTAAACTCTACCCTGAAGACGAACCTCAGTCAGTGAGGTATGTCTCATCTGATGCTGAATCCAGGGGTGCTGAGTTAAGGAAGAGGGAGTTGCTGCACGAGAAAGGCTTCCTCGACCGACCTGCTGACCTGCCGCAGTTCTTGCGCGCAGGGGTGATCAACCACGGCTGGGAGGAGTTCTGCAGACCGCCTAATCCAGCCTACACGAGCATGGTGTATGATTTCTACGCCAATGTGCTCAGCCCTGAGGATGGCCTGTCTGTGGTCAGAGGGGTAGAAGTGGATTTCTCAGCCAAGGCCATCAACGAAGCCTTTGGTCTCAAGGGCCAAACACATACAGATTATGCACGGATCGTTGATGAGCCTACTGAGGCAGTGCTGGAAGAGGCCATTCGCACCATTGGCCAGCCTGAAGCCTCCTGGACCGTGTCACGCAATGGGAGGCACACTCTCATGAGTGCCAACCTCACGGCCAAGGCGGCTGTTTGGTTTTCATTCGTGCGAAGGAGATTGTCCCCGGTGACTCACGAGACTACAATAAACCAGAGCCGATCGCTGCTGGTGTATGCGATAATGAGGGGTCTCACGATTAACGTGGGAGAAGTCATCTCTGCTGCTATTGCCGAATGCGCCAAGAAAGGTAAGGGACCACTGTTTTTCCCTAATACCATAACCAAGCTATGTTTGCTTGCAGGAGTCCCCACCGAGCGCCTGGAGCAGCAGATGACCTACACGGGCCACTTGGAGCTGCCTGCTAACCTACGGCTGAGAAGAAAGGGGAATATGGAGTTTGAACTGGATAGGCTGGCTGCTGAACAGTCTCTATCCATGGCCTGCTTAATGGATATGCAGAGAAGAATGGCTCAATGGGCCACTTATGCGCAGGCGAGGGACAAGGAAGTTGCAGACCAGCTGGGGTGCATCTTCCCTGACTTCCCTACCAATCTCCTAACTCCATGGGTGCCCCCACGACCAAGACAACCTGATGAGGATGACGAGAATTGAGTGCTGGTTTGAAGTGCACTAAAGGGAGTACTGCTGTTCCCTTAGAAAAAAAATACAATTTTCTGCTTTCTGATAGACAATGTGAATTATGCTGTTTTTTGTTCAATTTTTGATCTGTTTTTGATGTTTAGTTTTATGTTTTTTCTTTTGCTTAGTATAGTCTGATGTTAGCTGAATAGGTAGGATAGTTTAGTTTTATTTTTAGGATGCGTGAGTAACAGGAAGAAGCATGCTAGGGGCCTGAATCAGTGTTATATCTGCCCGGACTTGATTGCGAAATAATTGCGGTACCCGCAATTTTTGTGACTGATTGCATGTTTTGGACTGTCTGTTTAGTTAGGCTGTGATCTGTTATATTCTATCTTGTGCTGCTAGCATGACTACCTTGTATAGCTGATCTTAAAGCATGCTGGATGAGTGTCATAGGACACCCTTTGATAGTTTAAATTAGCCTCTGAATAGGGCTCAGCATGCATAAACCGTCAGTCCTTAAACTGTCTGTTTTGTTCAAATTTTCTGCTGCTGGAATAATTGCTTTTAGAATGTTTTGCCTATGCCTAGGATGTTTAGATTCTCTTTGTTTTACTTTAGACTAGATGCTTCTAGGACAAGTTTGGGGGTGTGCCACCTCAGACACTCATTGGGGACAATGAGTAGTTTAAGTTTGGGGGAGGCCACCCAAGGCCTAGGAACATTCCTCTCTTCCTTAGGACATAAGCATTCTTCTTCTCCTTAAAAATTTTTTGTGATAAATAGAAAAAGTGAAAAATAGAATAAAGAGGGGAGTCTCTCTCAAGTGCTGAGTAATCAGTGCCAAGTGTGTAAACCACAAGTGGCATTGCATCAAAAGGCAACCCAAGGAGAGACTCCACCTAAGAAAAAAAGGAAAAAGGGAGAAATAGGGGAAGAAGAATGTATGCTTAGGAGTTATAATCTTGTGGCTTAGATGTCCTATTTAAAAAAAAAAAAGAACTCTGATCCTCAATGAGCTAAGCACAAGGTTGTAGCTTTTAGGTTTGTCTAGGGAGATGAATGTATATCCAATGTAGTGATGCCAGGGTTTAGGTTGTTCTCTAAAAGTACCACTGTCACTGTTAATACTAAGACTGGCATGACTCTAAGGAATCCTAGACACATTAAAAATAAGCTAGAAGCATGTACTGAGTCTGGAGTAAAGCTGGGCAGAATTTGAAACCTTAGGGATAGTGGAAAGATATCATAAAAGTAGCTAGATCAGTAGTAGGGGGTTAATAAAAACAGCAGGTATAGTAGGCAGGTGAAGTCAGAAGAAGCTTGATGAGAGGTTAGTTCTAAACTTAGAGGTGTGTCACAGGACAGCACTGCTAGAGATAGGGATATAGGGGAGTCGGTAAGTAGTCAAAGAAGAGAAAATAACAAGCCGAAGTAGGTCCTTAGTATGCTTGAGGACAAGCAAAACCTTAAGTTTGGGGGTGTGTTAAGTCTCTGAAAGTGACTTATTGAGGACCCATTTAGCTTAAGAAGATGTACACTTTTAGGTGTTTTTGATAGCATTTAGCCTAAACCTATGCTTTAATATGAGAATTAGAAGAAGGTAGCTAATTTAGGACTTATGCACAATAGGTAGAAAAAGGGTTGAAAACCGAAGGAAAAGAATGAAAAAATGAGCATTGCGAATGAATTGCGAAAACATTGCGGTGACCGCAATTATTCAAGTGAAAACCGTAAGTTGACTGATCTTTTTCTGTTAATTTCCGTAATTTCAGGGATTCGTTCTTTCTCCTCCATCCATTCTGATATATGACGTTGAAGATTGATGGTTCTCCTTGGCCCAAACGCACCTGCAAACTACTATAAAAGGGGGCCAAAGTCGGAGGTTTGATCATCATCCGAAGCGCAGAAGTCTTCTCGCAGTCCATCATTTCTCTCTGTTTTCCTTTACCGTCTGTTGGAGTGGGAGTCCCAGCTGTTGGAATCGATAATCTGATAGGAAGGAGAGAAGATTCTTCTTCTCTCTCGATTGGATTCATCCAAGCAAGGCTGACCTCTCATCCCTTCCATTCGAGGCGACTGCAACGAAGCTTTCAAAGCAACCTTTACTGCTTTTCTGTCTTTTTCTTCTCATTTCCAGCTTTGATTAGTTGTTGTTCTAGTTTAGTGTTTTACTCACTACATTTCGTTGTTGTCTGTCTCTGAATTACTGCATTCAAGTTTCCTTTGTTCGTTCAAACATTAAAAGTAATCAAAGTACAATTCTGCATTTCACAGTTTCCACCTTCCTCTGCTACGGTTTTGTCTTGCTGTTTTAAGCACATTTCTCTTCTAAGCATGTCTGTTTTATCTACCCTTTCTGTTCTCTATATATCCATGAGTAGCTAAGTCACTTAGGGGCATGCTAATGACAGAACTATAGGCTAAAAAAAAAACGTGAACCAAGCATATAGGATCACCTTCGAAACATTGTTTGTATGTGAGCTTCATCCCACGGGCAATTTCGATTGGCCATCCATTTTGTCCAAAGAACTCCTAACCTCTGGAAGGAGTAAGAGTTCAGAGTCATATAAGCATGCTAGCCTTTCATGGTAATCAGGAAACGGCCTAGGAATAGGCGTTTCCCTAGTACAAACTAAACACTCCTGTTTTAACAAGATGCTTAAGACCTTACTTTGAAGTCGAGTAAACTTAGGACTCTAATGCATGGAATCGGACGATACTTGAGATAGAGTGAGTTTGATGTATAGAGAGTTGATCCAAAGCTTGAGAATCGTAATAAAGTGCCTATAGGATAGTCATTAGTAGCCCTTAATTCACCCATTTACACACTTTCGCTGTTATTTAATTGCGGTAACATTGCGGTCCTCGCAATTCTGTTGTTTTATCATTCTGTTTAGCTGTTTTCTTCTTCGTTTATTAATTCCATCTCTTGTCTTTTGCGTCTAATTTCAACTTGCATTTGTTTATGTTATATTCCTTTACACATTCAGCAAAACTTAGATAATTAAAAACCAATTTTACCCCATCAAATCCACCCCATCTTTCTTAACAAATACACTTCGCGAATAGCTAAAAATGAGTCTCTGTGGAAAAAACGAATGAAATATACTTACTACTTGCTGTGAGACCATGTATGCTTGCATGTTCTAAGTGCTCTCTCTACCCTTTTGCATATTTATCTTTACACATTGAGCACGCAACAGTATGCTATGGATCTGTCTGCTAGTTGTAAAGTGATAGTGGTTGGACGTGCTTCTCCTATTCCTAGCTGGCGGAATAGTGATAGGGGCATGAGGTTTATGCTGGCTCCCAGGTCACAAAGACCTCTGCCCACGTGCTTGCCTCCTAGCTCTACTGGTAAGGTGAAGGAACCAGGGTCCTTCTCCTTCTTGGGTAGCTTGTTCTAGAGTATGGCACTGCACTCCTCAGTGAGTTTGACTGTTTCAAACTCACCAATTATTTTTTTGTTAGTTATAATATCCTTCAAAAACTTTACGTAAGAAGGCATAGACTGTAAAACCTCTACAAAAGGAATGTTAACATGCACTTGCTTAAGAATTTCTAGAAATTTATTAAAGTGCACTTTCTGTTCTTGTTTTTTCTTTAGCCTTCTAGGAAATGGAGGTGGTGGCACATATGCAGGCACTTCAGGTCGCCTTAAGATAGGTGGAGGCCTTGGAATTTCTTCTATCTCTTCTATGATTGGCTCCAGCCTTGATCCTGATGTGCTTGTTGGTGGTGGACCTTGGTTTGGCAGAGACTCGAGTGGAGCACTAGACTCAGTGTTCTCTACTCTCTTTGGTGTGTCCTTGGTGTTGCTTACCAATGGTCTACCACTTCTAAGTTTAATTGCTTGAACTTGCTCTTTACCATCTCTCCTTGGCACTTCAGTGTCAGCAGGTAGTCTACATTGGGGCCTACTTTTGATTTCATTGGCTAGTTGCCCTATTTGGTTCTCTAGGCTCCTAAGAGTAGCTTGCTGACTCTGTAGAGTGGCATCATTCTTGGCTATATATTCCTTGAGTAAGTTTTCTACAGAAGATCCTACAGGTTGATTGTATGGTTTTTGATACATGGACTGGTTATGTTGGGGAGTGAAACCAGGTGTTCCACTCGGTCTTGGTTGGTTAGGATTTTGATTCTGTTGGCCACCCCATGACAGGTTTGGGTGGTTCGTCCAACCAGGGTTGTAAGTATTAGAGTAGGGATTGTTCCTAGGCTGCTGCTGGCTTCCAACATAGCAGACCGAGGCTGGATTCCCAGGGCAGTATTCATACGGGTGCCCTTCCTCACAGAATCCACAGATAAGTGTCTCACCTTGACTTTGTTGGGTGCCCATGGACATGGTTGTGGCGGTGTTGACACTTGTTTGGAGATTGGTTTGAGCCATTTGCTTAACTAGGTTGGTCAGGGCATTTATTTGGCTGCTCATTGCACTTAGAGCATCCTTGTCTTGAGCTCTAGTTGGCTCAACTGGATCATCTGACCACCTACAGTGAGATGCTGAGATCTTCTCCAAGATCTCATAGGCTTCGTTGTAACTCTTGGACAACATGGAACCTCCAGCAGATGAATTTAAGACTTGTCTAGTGTTGGGGTTGCATCCTTTGAAAAAGACCTCTATTTGGATACACCATGGGATGCCATGGTGTGGACATTTTAGAAGAAGATCTTTAAACCTTGTCCAAGCTTCGTGAAGAGACTCAGTGTCAGCTTGTTTGAACTTGATTATGTCATCACGAAAGGTAGAATTCCTATCAGGTGGGAAGTATTTGACTAGGAATTTCTCTGCTAAGTCTGTCCAATTACGGACTGGTCCTGAGGGTAATGAGTTTAACCACGTTTTGGCTTTGTCCCTCAAAGAATAAGGAAACAAGTATAGCCTCAAGGCTTCTTGGGAAACTCCAGGGATGATAAAGGTATCACTGACTCCTAAGAAGTTTCTAAGATGGTTGTGGGGGTCCTCATTTTCCACTCCAAAGAATTGTCCCACAGTGGACAACATTTGGAACATCACTGGCTTTAACTCGAATGAGTGGGCAGTGATTTCAGGACGGATTATGCTGGGGTTCAGCTCCCCAGGCATAGGTACTAGGTAAGAGAGTATGGCGCTATCCTTATCATTCGCTATTTCGATGGGATTGCGAGTGACAGGCACCGGATTTGGAACTATTCCTTCCATTTCTTCTTTTTTTTTTTTTTTTTCTATTCTCATTGTTTTGTTTCTTTTGTTTTCAACATAAGAAAACAATTTCTTTTCAATCCCCACTAATTCTAGTTTGAGTTAATTAACTCTTGAGCCCAAACCATTCTTTAAAACCCAATTTCAATACTAAGCCACTTAACCCACTAACGAGCCCGGTAATAAAATTAATTAAATAAACTACTCATACATTGAGCTCGGGTCGTTACAATAGAGGAACCAGAAGAAATTCCAAGGGCTCCACCTGTCATAAGGCGAAGTGAATTGCCTACATATGTGCCACCACCTCCATTCCCAGAAGGCTGAGAAAAAAACAAGAACAGAAAGTGCACTTTAGTAAGTTTTTAGAAATTTTAAAACAAGTGCATGTGAATATTCCATTTGTAGAAGTTTTGCAATCTATGCCTTCTTATGTTAAGTTCTTGAAAGATATAATTACTAACAAAAAGATCATTGGTGAATTTGAAACAGTGAATCTCACCGAGGAGTGCAGTGCTATACTCCAAAACAAGCTACCCAAGAAGGAGAAGGATCCTGGTTCCTTCACCTTACCAATCGAGTTGGGAGGCAAGCACGTGGGCAGAGCTCTTTGTGACCTGGGAGCCAGCATCAATCTCATGCCCTTATCTCTATTTCGTCAGCTAGGAATAGGAGAAGCACGTTGTTACGTGCTCAATGTGTTAAAATAGATAGGCAATAAGAGAGAGAGCACTTAGAACATGCAAGCATACATGATCTTATAGCAAGTAGTAAGTATTTTTTCATTCGTTTTCCCACAGAGATTTATTATAAGCTACTCGTGAAGTGTAAAGTTAAGAAAGAAAGGGTGGATTTTATGGGGTAGAATTGGTTTTAAATTGTCTATTTCCTACTGAATACGAAGAGGGTAGCAACATAAACAAGTGCAAGTCAAAGTTAAACTCAAATGAAAAGAGACGAGATTAATAAATGAAGAAGAAAACAGGTAAACAGAATTGTAAACGTAGCAGAATTGCGGAAACAGCAATTCTACCGCAATTCTAAGAACAGCGAAAGTGTATAAAATGGAGAAACAAGGGCTACTAACGACTCCTCTATAGGCTTTTTCATACGATTCTCAAGCATTGGATCAACTCACTATGCATCAAACTCACTCAATCTCATGTATCTTCCGATTCCATGCATTAGATTCTTTAGTTTACTCATATCCAAGTAAGGTCTTAAGCATCTTGTTAAAGCAGAAAGTTACGGTTTGTACTAGGAAAAGGCCTATTCCTAGGTCGTTTTCTGGCTACCTTGAAAGGCTAGCATGAGTGTATGACTCTGAACTCTTACTCCTTCCAGAGGTTAGGAGTTCTTTGGACAAAATGGATGGCCAATCGAAATTGCCCGTGGGATGAAGCTTACATACAATCAATGCTTCGAGAGCTATCCTACATGCTTGGTTCACGTTTTTTTTAGCCTATAGTATTGTCGTTAGCATGCCCCTATGTGACTTAGTTACTCATGGACGTGGGGAGAACAGAAGTAAGAGATGAAAGAGACATGCTTAAAAGAGAAATAGACTGAGAACAGCAAGGTAAGACAGTAGCAGCAAAAGTTAAGAAACTGTGAAATAACAAATTGTGTTTTGATTACTTGATTGTTTGAATGAACAAAGGGAAGCTTGAAGTAAACAATGTAAAGACAGACAACAACGAAATGAAATGAACTAACTATCAGAAGAGAAACAACACTCAAACAGAGCTGGAAATTGGAAATGAAAGACAGAAAACAGTAATTAAGCTTGAACGCCTCGCTGCGAATGTCTCGACTGAAGGGAGAGAAAGATCAGCCTTGCTTGGATGAATCCAATCAGGAGAGAAGAGGAATCTTCTCTCCTTCCTATCAGATTGTCGAATCCAACAGCTAAACCTCTCAAACCAACAGACGGATGAGAAAAACAGGAGAAAAGATGGAGCTGCGAAGAGGCTTCTACGCTTCCGGATGATGATTGAACCCTCGACTTTGACCCCCTTTTATAGTAGTCTGCAGGTGCGTTTGGGCCAAGGAGAACCATCAATCTTCAACGTCGTACTTCAAAATGGATGGAGGAGAAAGAACGAATCCCTGAAATAACGGAAATTAACAGAAAAAGATCAGCCAACTTACGGTTTTCACTTGAAACATTGCGGTTTCAGCAATGTTTCCGCAATGCTGTCGCAATGTAGTTTTTTTCATTCTTTTACTTCGGTTTTCAATCCTTTTCTTTCCTTTTGCACACAAGTCCTAATTTAGCTACCTTCTTTTAATTCTCACAAATAAGCATAGGTTTAAGCTAAATCCTATCAAAAACACCTAAAAGTGTGCATCTTTCTAAGCGAAATAAGTCCTGAATAAATCACTTTTGGAGACATAACACACGTCCTACTACTGTCACCTTGCAGCTTGCAGATAGATCCATAGCATACCCGGAGGGTAAGATTGAGGATATACTTGTCAAGGTTGACAAATTCATTTTTCTTGCAGACTTCATCATTCTGGATTATGAGGCAGACAAGGAGGTACCAATCTTAATGGGCAGACCATTTCTAGCCACAGGTAGGGCTTTGATCGATGTCCAGAAAGGTGAGCTCACCATGAGAATTCATGATGAGGAGGTTAAATTCAGTGTTTTTAAAGCTCTAAGGTATCCCTCTGATTCTGAATCCTGTGCAAGTATGGATGTAGTAGATTCACTAATGGAAGAACAACTTGAGCATGAACTGTTAACTAAGCATGCTACTGACTATGTACAAATAGATGTAACTGACTTAAACATTTCTGAAATAATGGATATATCTGTGGACAACCCTCAGCATGTTTGTATGACTAATGACTTGTCTGAAAGATCCACGAATCCATTGAAACCATCAATTGAACATCCACCTCTATTAGAATTAAAACCATTGCCTGATCATCTTAAATATGCATATCTAGGAGAGCATGATACTTTGCCTGTTATCATTTCGTCCAAATTAAGTGAAAAGAATGAAATTGCGCTAATCTTGCTGCTTAAGCAACACAAAAAACCTATTGCATGGACGATTGCTGAAATAAGAGGTATTAGTCCTTCCTATTGCATGCATAAAATATTGTTAGAAGATGAACATACACCTAGGGTAGATCACCAACGTAGGTTGAACCCCTCCATGAAGGAGGTAGTTAAGAAATAAATTATCAAATGGTTAGATGCAGGTGTAATTTTTCCTATAGCCAATAGTCAATGGGTGAGTCCAATTCAATGTGTGCCTAAGAAGTGTGGGATGACTGTAATAGTTAATGAGAATAACGAACTAATTCCAACTAGAACTGTTACAAGATGGAGAGTCTGTATGGACTATAGAAAATTAAACAAAGACACAAAAAAAGATCACTTTCCTTTATCGTTTATAGATCAGATGTTAGATAGAATAGCTGGCCGAGCCTATTACTGCTTTTTAGATGGTTATTCTGGATATAACCAAATGACCATAGACCCTGTGGATCAGGAGAAAACAACCTTTACATGTCCCTTTGGAACATTTGCTTTTCGCAGAATGCCATTTGGCTTATGCAATGCACCAGCAACATTCCAAAGGTGCATGCTAGCCATTTTCTCTGACTTAGATGAGTCCATGATAGAAATATTTATGGATGACTTCTCAGTCTTTGGTGATTCTTTTAATAAATTACTCATACCTTGAGCTCGGGTCGTTACAATCTTCCCTCCTTAAGAACTTTCGCCCTCGAAAGTTCCTCGTCTTGAAAAAGTTCGGGGTACTTAGATCTCATCTCATCCTCGCGTTCCCACGTCGCTTCCTCGAACTGATGGTTCACCCAAAGAACTTTGATGAGAGCTATTTCTCGATTTCGAAGAATCTTTGACTCCCTTGCCAAAATCTGCTTGGGCTTTTCCTCATAACTCATATTTTCATCCAAGCGTAAATGCTCAAAGTCAACCACGTGGGAAGGATCTGCTAAATACTTTCGCAGCATAGAAACGTGAAACACATTATGAACTCCAGAGAGGGCCGGTGGCAAAGCTAGACGATACGCTACAAGGCCGATCCGTTCTAAAATCTCAAACGGCCCAATGAAGCGTGGACTTAACTTCCCTTTCTTGCCAAACCTCAAAACTCCCTTCATAGGTGCTACCTTCAGAAACACTTTATCGCCTGTTGCAAACTCCAAGTCCCTTCGCCTTGTGTCAGCGTAACTTTTCTGCCTACTCTGCGTTGTTTGCATCCTCGCTCTTATCTTTTGGATGGCATCATTTGTGAGTTGGACCAGCTCGGGTCCTAGCAACTTGCGTTCACCCACCTCATCCCAATACACCGGGATCTGCAACTCTTCCCATAAAGAGCTTCAAATGGCCACATGCCAATGGTTGCCTGAAAACTGTTGTTATAAGCAAATTCCATCAAGTGCAAGTGAGAATCCCAACCCCCCGCAAAATCCAACGCACAGGCGCGTAACATGTCCTCTAAAGTCTGATTAAGCCGTTCGGTCTGACCGTCTATTTGTGGGTGGAAAGCTGTACTAAGCTCCAACCGTGTTCCTAACGCCTTCTGAAGACTCTGCCAGAAGTTGGAGGTAAAGCGAGGGTCTCTATCTGATATAATCGACACTGGCACTCCATGAAGTCTGACAATCTCTTTCAGATATAATTGTGCCCACCTATCCACCGAATAGGTAGACTTTCCTGGAAAGAAATGTGTTGACTTAGTGAGTCTGTCAATGATGACCCACACCACCGTATAAACTTTGGCTGTTCTAGGCAACCCTACTATGAAATCCATAGCTATATTCTCCCACTTCCACTCTGGCACACTCAAAGGCTGCAACAAACCTGCCGGTCTTTGCCTCGGCGCCTTCACTTGCTGGCAGACCAAACACCTACTAACAAAGTCTGCCACCTTGTTGCGTGCTCAATGTGTTAAAATAAATAAGCAATAAGATAGAGAGAGCACTCAGAACATGCAAGCATACATGATCTTATAGCAAGTAGTAAGTATTTTTTCATTCGTTTTCCCACAGAGATTTATTATGAGCTACTCGTGAAGTGTATTGTTAAGAATGAAGGGATGGATTTGAGGAGGTAGAATTGGTTTTAAGTTGTCTATTTTCTACGGAATATGTAAAGGGTAGTGATAGCTCTAAAATAGACCTATAATTATAACCTTAATTCTAGCTAAATGCCATGCTTAATTCAATTAAATCTACTTATTTTAGGTATTTCGTGGCAAAGAGCTCGGGAAGTCAAATTATGAATTTCAGGGTTAAAACGGTCATTTAAGAGGTTTCGGGAAGTGTTCGGGTCAAAAAGATAGGCAAAACGGAGCTCGGGAGCCAAAACGAGCCAAAAATGGGCCAAGACCCGAGAGGTCAGCGCCCAGGCGCCCAACGGAGGCAGCAGCCCAGACCGCCCACGCCCAGACGCCCGCGCGCCCATGCCCGTGTCCGCGCGCGCAGCCGGGTGCCCGTCATCGTATGCCCCGCGCGCGCGTTCGCCCCGGTCCTTGCCCCGCGCGTCCGCGCCATCGCGCACCCCAGCGCCCGAGTCCGCGCGCGCGCCGCACGCCAACACCCGCGCGCGTCCTCGCTCGTCCGCCTCCGCGCCCGTGTCCGACATCAAAAGTCAGCGCGCGCGCCGCCCGCGCAGCGCCCAGGCGCCCGCTAGCCCGCTCGACCGCCCACGCCCACGCCCGTGTCCGCGTGCGCCCGCGCGCGCCGCTCGCCTCGCCTCGCCTGTCCCGCGCGCCTCGCCTCGCCTGTCCCGCGCGTGCCCCACGCCCATGTCCGCGCACGTCCGCGCGCGCCGCTCGCGCCGCTAGCCTCGCCTCGCCTCGTCCGCGCGCTGACCCTAGCCATGACACAGATTACCCGTCATTAAAAGTCCTGAAAAAGTCCGACATAAAAAGTTATAAAAAATCCCAGATTTTGGAAATTTTCCAGAAGGCTCAGCGCCTAGGCGCTGACTTATAGCGCCTAGGCGCTGTCTCGATTCTGTGCGCGCGCCCCCGCGGCGCCTAGGCGCTGACTTATGGCGCCTAGGCGCTATTCTGACGCAGAAATGGGTATTTAAGCACGTTTTTCTGATTTTAGGTCATTCTCTTCTCCCCCTTCTCGATTTCTTCGTCATTTTTACTTCTTTTGAACCTTGTAACCTCCATTAATGGAGTGGGTGAGCTCAATCTTGGATTTCTTCACTCCATTCTCCTTCATGTCTAGCTAAGAGGTAAGTACTTAATCTTTAGGAGATGGGTTAGATATTGTAAATGTGATTGGGTGAGACTTGGGTTTATTGTGTATGTTTAGCATGTTTAGCATTCAACTCTTCTCTAATCTAAGCATTAATTTCCATCATCAATTTCTTCTTGGTTTGACTCCCAATTTGTTTATTGATTGTTGGGTTGGTTAAAAACCCATTATGCGTTTGCCTCTTGTGGGTTGAGTGACAGCAGTCTTAGAGTATTTAAATTGGTGCTGCAGCATTTAATTTAGCTACCCATTAGGCTCTAGATGAAGAGTAAATCGAGCCCGTTATTAGAGATCTCAGTAACGTACTCGTCGCATGGTTACCCGTCGCTCGTACTTAATTCTATTTGGGAGAGCGTTCGCCCTCAATTGAATTAACATCGAAGTTTGATGAAGAGCTGTCAACTCTTCATCAACTACTCGGGATTGCTTGTTTCTTCTTAGAAATATGTAATTTGTGTGGGTGTTAGTCAAAAGCATGCTAAGTCTTGGGCGTCTATGATCCGAATCACATCGCAATTAATAACCCGGAACCTTTAGATTGAGTATTTCCGTTACAATTTCCATTTCTCCCGTTATTCCAAATTGTCATTTAATTTTTCCCGTTATTTTCTCTTTTCTTCTTTTAATTCTCAAAACCCCCCATCATCATTTTCTCTAATTAATCAATTAAAATTCTGAATTTAGATTAAGCTATTAAATTCCCTGTGGTACGATCCTGACTACCGCTTTCTACAAGTTTTGAAGAAGCCTTAGGTAGTGTTTATAAATTTTAATTTGGCGGGTCTCGACAACC
This sequence comes from Herpetospermum pedunculosum, assembly GCA_028017165.1. Classification (NCBI taxonomy): domain Eukaryota; kingdom Viridiplantae; phylum Streptophyta; class Magnoliopsida; order Cucurbitales; family Cucurbitaceae; genus Herpetospermum; species Herpetospermum pedunculosum. The sequence goes on along the minus strand of CM051527.1, from coordinate 17,879,288 downwards.
CGAAACACACGGAATATTCACAAAATTCCGCTACCAAATTTGGCGCCGCTGCCGGGGACTTTAAATAAGTTTGTCTAGATTTAAATTTTAATTGTTTAGTTTAAAAATTTTGTTCTGTTTTGTTTGTTTTTCTTTCTTTTACTGTTTTAAGCGTTTCTCTAGTGTTTGTTAAGAGCAGGGTATGATGGAAGCCTTGGAAAGGAATGATGGGTATCAAAAGACTCTTAGGGAGTTGGCGATGCCGGATTTAGACCATCAACCATTATGTATATCGTATCCTGCGGTAACAGGTAATTTCAAACTTAAGGCTAGCTTCATCAACTTACTTCCTTCATTTTCTGGTAATGCAGGTGAAAGCCCGCATATTCATCTCAAGGAATTCCAGTTGGTGAGAGCAGGATTAATGACAATCGAAGCCACGGAAGATCAAGTGAGTTTGAGAGTATTCCCTTTTACCTTAAAGGGAAAAGCAAGAGAATGGCTACACTACCTACCGCCGGGCTCCATTTCCACTTGGAGCGATATGCAGAGGCTTTATTTAGAAAAATTCTTTCCTGCTTCTGAAGTTACTGCCGCTAAGAGAAGAATCCGTGCCGTTGAACAGGAAGAGGGCGAAAATCTACATGAATATTGGGAGAGGTTTCTTAGATTGTGCGAAGAATGCCCGAATCACAAGATCAACGAACAAACTCTCTGTTGGGTTTTATGTCCTAAAACTCGTAGTTTGTAAACTGAATGAATATATATATTATATTTCAATAAAGTTGTTATTGAATTTTAGTGAATTGTGTTTGTATTAACCTATACCAATAACTAACACCCATAGCGATAGTATGAGTACTTGAACTTCATGTGTGACATGAATGTGAATCAAGTTCAAGTAGACAGCCAAAAATGGTCTATAGTATAGGGATAAGGCTGGGTACCTTATCCTGGGGACACTATTGGACGCGGCTCACTTTGTATAGTACAAAACGATGTGATTCGAATCGTTTCATGTAGAGACATGTGAGTGAGGGCGTCCTGTGCAATGAGTTTGCACAAGACCGAACCAAGAAATAAAATCGCTCTTTCTTTATAACACCGTTTACTGTAAAGACCGATTTTTTCATTTGATGACTTAGGTAACTCGATCTCAATCCTGAGCTTACTATGAACTCCTGTTTATTCAACCTTATCCTTTGATTTGTATGGGTGAGAGTGGCCAGATCGCCGACTCAATATGCCTACCATCTTGGGGATAAGATTGAATAAGTGGCTGGGGACATAGTTGTAGCAAGATTGGAATTCACTCCTACCCGCTTTAAGGGTTAGTAGAGAGGTTGTTCCCTTAAGTGCTGACTCCAGGTCTTGAACAGTGGACCCATCCTCTCCTGATCAGGGAGGAATCTGATTTGATGGTTGGACCACAAATCAATTGTTCATTAGAGGTGTCAGTGGTACTTAAAGAACAAGATATAATACAAGGGTTAAACGGTTTAAATGACCCGTTGTGATTATGAACAACCTGTGAAGGATCGACTTACTGATGATAGTTATATCAACAGGACACAATATATCTACAGTGAGGAGAGTGCAGCCCTTGGACTTTAGTGGAGTCTCCGGGGGTTAACGAATGTTGATTAGTTCGGTTGAAATAGTTTTGACCGGATAATCTCGTATCGTTGGAGCTCATGATCTGTAGGTCCTTACGGTTCTCCTGGCTAGCTCGGATAAAGCCGTGAAACAATATAAAAGAAAAGAAAAGAATTTGAATCGTTCAAATTCGGGTTTGTGGAAGAAGGATAGACATATTTAAATATGATTTAAATATGAGATTGGTCTGAAAACATGAATAGGATTCATGTGCAAAAAGTCGGTTTTCGGAAAACCGGGATTAATTATATTATTTAATTAATATTTGATATTGAATTAAATAATATTAATTAATTTATATATATATATATTTTATTAATTAAAAAGTTTAATTAATAAAATAATTATTATTATTTTTAATAATAATATATATAAAAAATATATATATATATATATACATGTGTCTTACATGCAAGATGTAAGACACATGTATGTTTTATATATACAGAGCATATATATATTTTTGACTCATCAGACTAATTAAAAAAAAAAAAAAAAAAAAAAAAGGAAAAACAAAATCCAATTTTGAGTGGATTTTGGGGCTGACGTTTTGAATTGAAAGAATTTGAGAATTTGATTCTCTCTCTATCTCTTCAACCCTTCCATCTTCCTCAGCTTCTGTTCACAGTGAAGAAAAATTGTTTTTTCTTCAGTTGAGCTTCTTCTTCCTTTTCTTTTGTAAAAGGAGTCCCACTACTCCGTTTCTCGGCCTGAGGATAGCGGGACTACCGTGGGTGGTCCACGAACGTTTCGTGAGAAGGCTCGGTGAGCTCGTGAGGAGCTTCTGGCGGTGAATTTGGAGAATTACGAACGACAAGGGTATGTGTTCTAATTTCTCTTTTTCGTTGCTTTTGCATGTTTCCATTTGTTTAAATTGATGAAATTAGAGTGTCTATGATCCAAATCGCTTCCGCTGCGTGCCATGGGCGCTCCATCAATTGGTATCAGAGCATTTTTGGCCACTCAATTTCTATCAATTTAAGTTATGGTGGGTTTTATTTAGAAATTGTTTCTGAATGGAATTCTAAAGTGAATATCGATTTTGGCATAGTTTCTTTTTGAATTTCATTATTTGTAATTGCCCGAGAATGTATGGGCTTTAATGCATGCTAAAGAGTCTGTATTTTTAGAGTCATTAGAGTCCATATAGGTTTCTTTGTGAAAGAAGTTTGAGATTGAAACTCGCCGAAATGTTCGGTGTTAGTTCAATTTCATTCAAGGCAATACAAGAAGAAATTCGAAGAAAATTTTGGCCGAAGCGTTCGGAGGAAGCAAGTTGGTCAAAGGCGGTGCGAAGAGTTCAAAGTCCGCTCAAGACGTGGCTTGTTGATCAAGCTTGTAATAAATTAGTTATTGCTTGCTAAATGCCAAAATCGATCCTCTTTAGTGTGTTTAATTATTTATGCATTGCGAATGTATGTTTTAATTAAATTCCATGTTTGTATGTGCATAACGTATGCCATATAGATTTAAAATCCCACCGTAGGAAGCATGCTTCATGCATTGAAAATATGTTATAAGTGTTATAATATATCGTATGCATATTTGGCAATTCATGAATTTTGATATAAAAGTTATATTAATTCATGAATTAGTTGTTGTTAATTCAATAGAATAATTGATATAAGTGTTATATTAATTATGAAATTAAATCAACAACATAGGTTGCCATAGTTTTATGCACATGGTATGTTATAAGTGTTATAATGTATAGGATGCATGTTTATTCATGAGTATTAATATAAGAGTTATATTAATTCATGAATTAGATGTTGTTTGCTTAATAGAATAATTGATATAAGTGTTATATTAATTATGAAATTAAACATCCAACATTAGATGCATTTTGTTTGTTATAAGTGTTATAATGTATAGGATGCATGCTTAATTCATGAGAATTGATATAAGTGTTATATTAATTTATGAATTAGGAGTTGTATATTTAAAATCATAATCGATATAATTGTTATATTAATTATGAAAGTAAATATTCAACTTGTCATGCCTTAGTGTTGCATGTTTGAGAAGCATGTAGAAGTTTGTTGTAGTAAGTCTTAGTTTTGCAAAGCGTTGTAAAATTGGCATAGACTTTTAAAATCTATAACAAAGACAAAGGCATGCTCACTTAGGGTTGAATGTATCGTTCCGTTTCATTAGATGAATAGGTCGATATCTTGTAAATGCTAAGGTTACAAGAAACTCACCCGGGGACATCCTGTTCGAGGTTGGAGGTATTTAAGCTGACGGTTTACGGAACACCTCCTACCTGGGGACCATCCGGTTCTTGAGTAAAGTTAACCCGGCTTTATGAGCATGCGTGAGTGGTGTGAGGTAATAAAGTGTTTATCACCTAGACATCATAGGTAAAAGTTTGTTTTACCTAGACTTAGGCCTTATTGTCTTAGCCGGATAATGCCTGAGTAATTTACCCATTCCGTCTTAAAATACTTAGTAGAGGTGTTGAGAAGGTATATATGATATGTCCCTCTCCTCCTACGTTCTCTGTCAAGTTCACACCGTGAGAATTATGCTCGGCCTCGTGATGTCAATAGGGCATCCCCATTCGGATGGTATTTGCATAATTCAAGAGCAAGGTGAATGGAGAAAGTATTTATAGTAAGTGGGAGAAGGAAGTATGTCAATACATCCTGCGGTCTCCTCCATTGGATTGAACCGTGAGATTCCTATGTTCTGCCTGCTAGGTGCCCACAAGTGGTACCGATCCATTCGGAGGGCCGTTTCATAGGAATCGGAACATCTCAATCACCATTTATGGATAAAGAAACATAGAGCCATTCCCAACTTTGACATTTCCATTCGGTTGCATCGTTGGGGCCGCCCTATGAATTCTAAAAATGGAGGGTCACACTTACGAGATTTGCTAAGGAGTTAGTAAATCTTGACCAAACATCGATAACTAAGATGCTATAGGAATATGAGATATTCTGGTATTAGCATTTAGTCAAGAATGTCTTGATTCAGTGAAGGAATGCTTGACTGCCCCTCGGTAGCGACCATTCTGACCCACTGAAGTATCGTTGCAGTTTAATAATGAGTTTTGGGTACATTATTATTCTTTGCTAAATTCTTGATTGGTGTGTAAATTAGGTTAAAACCTTTTCACTAATATTTATTACATTCTCTTTTCAGCATGTCTAGCTCTTTCATTCATTTACTAGCTTCCGATAAGTTAACCGGCGATAACTACGCGACCTGGAAATCGAACTTGAATACGATTCTCGTTCTAGATGATCTCAGGTTCGTCTTATCAGAGGATTGTCCTCCCCCTCCTAGCTCGGATGCGACTCGAACTGTTCGAGAAGCATATGATAGATGGACAAGGGCTAATGATAAAGCCCGAGTCTATATCTTAGCCAGCATATCTGATGTGTTAGCTAAGAAGCACGAGGATATGGTTTCTGCTAAAGAAATCATGTCTTCATTACAGGAGATGTTTGGACTTCCGTCCTCATCGGTCTGTCATGAAGCCCTCAAATTCGTTTACAACTCTCGCATGAAGGAGGGAACCTCTGTTAGGGAGCATGTCCTTAACATGATGGTCCACTTCAATGTGGCGGAAGTAAACAGAGCTATTATAAATGAGTCAAGTCAGGTAAGCTTTATCTTGGAATCTCTTCCGAAGAGTTTCCTTCAGTTCAGAACCAATTTGGTAATGAACAAGATAAAGTATAATTTGACTTCTCTCCTCAGCGAGCTACAGACTTATCAGTCCCTACACACTTCTAAAGGAAAAGAGAAGGAGGCAAACGTTGTCACTTCTAGGAAATTCCAAAAGGGGTCGTCTTCTGGGAGTAAGTCTGAACTTTCTTCTATTAAGAATAAGAGTATTCAAAAGAAGAAGAAAGATAAAAGGAAGGGAAAAGCACCTGCTACTGCTAAGAGCAAGAGTAAATCTGCAGACAAAGGAAAATGTTTCCATTGTGGTGTAGATGGGCACTGGAAACGGAATTGCCCAAAATATCTTGCAGAGAAAAAGGCTGAGAAGGAAAGACAAGGTAAATATGATTTACTTGTTGTAGAAACATGTTTAGTAGAACATGATTGTCATACCTGGATACTTGATTCAGGAGCTACTAACCATGTTTGTTCTTCTTTTCAGGAAACTAGTTCTTGGCAGCCACTTTCTCGCGGAGAGATAACTCTCAGAGTTGGAACTGGAGAGGTTGTCTCAGCTGAAGCAGTGGGAGCTGTAAAGTTGTTGTATAGAGATAGTTTCATTTTACTAGAAAATGTACTCCTGGTTCCTACCTTCCAGAGGAATCTTGTATCTATATCTTGTTTGTTAGAACAGTTGTATAAAGTATCTTTTGTACATAATGAAGCGTTCATTAGCAAAAAAGGTGTACGTATTTGTTCTGCGAAACTTGAAAACAACTTGTATGTGTTAAGACCAACCGAAGCCAAAGCTATTTTTAACACTGAAATGTTTAAAACAGCTGAGACTCAAACTAAAAGGCAGAAACTTTCTCCAAGTACTTATCTTTGGCACTTAAGACTAGGTCACATTAATCTCAATAGGATTGGGAGATTGGTTAAGAGTGGTCTACTAAATCGTTTAGAGGACAACTCTTTACCGCCATGTGAGTCTTGTCTTGAGGGCAAAATGACCAAACGATCTTTTTCTGAAAAAGGTCATAGGTCCAAAGAACCTCTAGAAATCGTGCATTCGGATCTCTGCGGTCCTTTGAATGTCAAAGCACGAGGAGGGTATGAATATTTCATCAGTTTTATTGATGATTATTCTAGGTACGGTTATCTTTATCTAATGCATCATAAGTCCGAAGCTCTTGAAAAGTTCAAAGAGTATAAGGCAGAGGTTGAGAACACATTAGGTAAATCGATAAAAACACTCCGATCAGATCGAGGTGGAGAGTATATGGATTTAAGATTCCAGGACTATATGATAGAACATGGAATAGTATCTCAACTCTCAGCGCCAGGAACACCACAGCAGAATGGTGTGTCCGAGAGGAGAAATAGAACCTTGTTAGACATGGTTCGATCTATGATGAGTTATGCTCATTTGCCTAGTTCGTTTTGGGGATATGCAGTAGAGACTGCAGTATATATTTTGAACATGGTTCCCTCTAAGAGTGTTTCTGAAACACCTTACGAGTTATGGAGAGGGCGTAAAGGTAGTTTACGTCACTTCAGGATTTGGGGGTGTCCGGCACATGTGCTAGTACCCATTCCAAAGAAGTTGGAACATCGTTCAAAATTGTGCCTATTTGTAGGTTACCCCAAGGAAACGAAAGGTGGTCTATTTTATGATCCTCATGAGAACAAGGTACTAGTATCGACTAATGCCACGTTCTTAGAGGAAGACCACATGAGAGATCATCAACCGTCGAGCAAAATTGTTTTGTCCGAATTTTCCAGGAAAGCTACAGACGGATCAACAAAGGTTGTTGATCAGGCTGGTCCTTCTCAAGAGTTGAGAAAGCCTCGACGCAGTGGGAGGGATGTAAGACAGCCCGACCGCTACATCGGCTTGTCTGAAACTCAAGTCGTCATACCTGATGATGGCGTTGAGGATCCATTGACCTTTAAACAGGCAATGAATGACATAGACAAGGACCAGTGGCTTAAAGCCATGGATCTCGAAATGGAGTCTATGTACTTCAATTCGGTCTGGGATCTTGTAGACCAACCAGATAGTGAAAGACCTATCGGTTGCAAGTGGATCTACAAGAGAAAACGAGACCAAGCTGGTAAGGTGCAAACCTTTAAGGCTCGACTTGTGGCAAAAGGTTATTCCCAAAGAGAAGGGGTGGACTATGAAGAAACTTTTTCTCCTGTTGCCATGTTAAAGTCGATTAGAATACTCTTATCCATTGCTACATTTTATGATTATGAAATCTGGAAAATGGATGTCAAGACTGCCTTTCTGAATGGTAATCTTGAGGAGAGTATCTATATGGCTCAACTAGAGGGATTCATACTTCAGGGTCAAGAGCAAAAGGTTTGCAAGCTTAATCGATCCATTTATGGGTTGAAGCAAGCATCTAGATCCTGGAATATAAGGTTTGATACGGCGATCAAATCTTATGGCTTTGAACAAAATATTGACGAACCTTGTGTTTACAAGAAAGTAGTCAATACTGTTGTAGCTTTCTTAGTCTTGTACGTAGACGATATACTACTCATTGGGAATGATGTAGGGTTCCTAACTGACGTTAAGGACTGGCTAGCGACCCAATTCCAAATGAAAGATTTGGGAGAGGCTCAGTTTGTTCTAGGGATTCAGATCATAAGGAATCGTAAGAACAAAGTGCTAGCGCTGTCTCAAGCATCTTATATTGACAAGGTGTTGTCAAGATATTCGATGCAGAATTCCAAGAAAGGTTCGCTGCCTTTTAGGCATGGAATTCACTTGTCTAAGGAACAGTCTCCTAAGACACCTCAAGAGGTTGAGGATATGAGACGAATTCCCTATGCATCTGCAGTTGGTAGTCTAATGTACGCTATGTTGTGTACAAGACCCGACATCTGCTATGCAGTAGGAATTGTCAGTAGGTTCCAGTCCAATCCAGGATATGATCACTGGACAGCCGTTAAACACGTCCTCAAGTATCTTAGGAGAACGAGAGACTATGTGCTTGTGTATAGCGCGAAGGATTTGATCCTTGCAGGATACACTGACTCTGATTTTCAGACTGATATAGATTCTAGGAAATCTACATCAGGATCAGTGTTCACTCTTAACGGAGGAGCAATAGTATGGAGGAGTATAAAGCAAGGTTGTATTGCTGACTCCACCATGGAAGCTGAGTATGTCGCAACTTGCGAAGCAGCGAAGGAAGCTGTATGGCTTAGGAAGTTCTTGACAGATTTGGAAGTTGTTCCAAATATGAACTTGCCAATCACCCTTTATTGTGATAACAGTGGTGCAGTGACAAATTCTAAAGAACCTAGAAGCCATAAGCGTGGAAAGCATATTGAGCGAAAGTATCATCTCATCAGGGAGATAGTGCAACGAGGAGATGTGATCGTCACACAGGTAGCCTCGGAGCACAACATTGCTGATCCGTTTACTAAGTCTCTCACGGCTGAAGTGTTTGAGAGACACCTACAAAGTATAGGGCTGCGAGCTGCTCAGTAGGACAGTGGGAGAAACTTTAGATATTTGATATTCTAGTTCTCTCGACCAGCATGTACTCCACTAACGTTTTAGTCCAAGTGGGAGTTTGTTGGATTTTATGTCCTAAAACTTGTAGTTTGTAAACTGAATGAATATATATATTATATTTCAATAAAGTTGTTATTGAATTTTAGTGAATTGTGTTTGTATTAACCTATACCAATAACTAACACCCATGGCGATAGTATGAGTACTTGAACTTCATGTGTGACATGAATGTGAATCAAGTTCAAGTAGACAGCCAAAAATGGTCTATACTATAGGGATAAGGCTGGGTACCTTATCCTGGGGACACTATTGGACGCGGCTCACTTTGTATAGTACAAAACGATGTGATTCGAATCGTTTCATGTAGAGACATGTGAGTGAGGGCGTCCTGTGCAATGAGTTTGCACAAGACCGAACCAAGAAATAAAATCGCTCTTTCTTTATAACACCGTTTACTGTAAAGACCGATTTTTTCATTTGATGACTTAGGTAACTCGATCTCAATCCTGAGCTTACTATGAACTCCTGTTTATTCAACCTTATCCTTTGATTTGTATGGGTGAGAGTGGCCAGATTGCCGACTCAATATGCCTACCATCTTGGGGATAAGATTGAATAAGTGGCTGGGGACATAGTTGTAGCAAGATTGGAATTCACTCCTACCCGCTTTAAGGGTTAGTAGAGAGGTTGTTCCCTTAAGTGCTGACTCTAGGTCTTGAACAGTGGGCCCATCCTCTCCTAATCAGGGAGGAATCTGATTTGATGGTTGGACCACAAATCAATTGTTCATTAGAGGTGTCAGTGGTACTTAAGGAACAAGATATAATACAAGGGTTAAACGGTTTAAATGACCCGTTGTGATTATGAACAACCTGTGAAGGATCGACTTACTGATGATAGTTATATCAACAGTACACAATATATCTACAGTGAGGAGAGTGCAGCCCTTGGACTTTAGTGGAGTCTCCGGGGGTTAACGAATGTTGATTAGTTCGGTTGAAAGAGTTTTGACCGGATAATCTCGTATCGTTGGAGCTCATGATCTGTAGGTCCTTACGGTTCTCCTGGCTAGCTCGGATAAAGCCGTGAAACAATATAAAAGAAAAGAAAAGAATTTGAATCGTTCAAATTCGGGTTTGTGGAAGAAGGATAGACATATTTAAATATGATTTAAATATGGACATATTTAAATATGATTTAAATATGAGATTGGTCTGAAAACATGAATAGGATTCATGTGCAAAAAGTCGGTTTTCGGAAAACCGGGATTAATTACATTATTTAATTAATATTTGATATTGAATTAAATAATATTAATTAATTTATATATATATATATTTTATTAATTAAAAAGTTTAATTAATAAAATAATTATTATTATTTTTAATAATAATATATATAAAAAATATATATATATATATATATATACATGTGTCTTACATGCAAGATGTAAGACACATGTATGTTTTATATATACACAGCATATATATATTTTTGACTCATCAGACTAATTAAAAAAAAAAAATAATAAATAAAAAGGAAAAACAAAATCCAATTTTGAGTGGATTTTGGGGCTGACGTTTTGAATTGAAAGAATTTGAGAATTTGATTCTCTCTCTATCTCTTCAACCCTTCCATCTTCCTCAGCTTCTGTTCACAGTGAAGAAAAATTGTTTTTTCTTCAGTTGAGCTTCTTCTTCCTTTTCTTTTGTAAAAGGAGTCCCACTACTCCGTTTCTCGGCCTGAGGATAGCGGGACTACCGTGGGTGGTCCACGAACGTTTCGTGAGAAGGCTCGTGAGGAGCTTCTGGCGGTGAATTTGGAGAATTACGAACGACAAGGGTATGTGTTCTAATTTCTCTTTTTCATTGCTTTTGCATGTTTCCATTTGTTTAAATTGATGAAATTAGAGTGTCTATGATCCAAATCGCTTCCGCTGCGTGCCATGGGCGCTCCATCACTCTCATTGGATATGTGTATGAAGGTTTGCTCCCATATGATCAGAGGATGATTGATGCAGCTAGCGGTGGAGCTCTAATGGACAAAACCCCAGTTGAAGCTAGACTCTTAATCTCAAGCATGGCTGGAAATATTCAGCAATATGGTTGTGGAAGAAGTGACCAAATTCGCCTCAAGAGAGATGTGAACGAGTTGAAGGACCGTTTGGCTGAGGTAAGTAGCGCTGTATATGAACTGAAGGAAAGCTTACCACAAATTTGTTCTTCTGCTTCAGGTAAATCGCTTGGGGAAATAATGAAATCTCTGGTGGAGTCAAATTTAGTTTTTCAAAAACAAAGCCAGGAGCTTCAAAAACAAAGCCTGGAGCTTCAAAAACAAAGCCAAGAGCAATTTCAAAATCTTAGCGATGCGATAACCCAAGTGGGTGGGAGGATAGTCAAGTTGGAAACTCGTAAAGCGGAGAGTATTAATGCTATCACTCTCCTAAGTGGGGAGGAAATTTCGCCAAGCTCTGTTTCCATTGAGTGCGAGAAAAAGGTAGAAAAGCCCATGGTAAGAAAGGAGGCAACATCTTCAAGAAGTCCGGTATGTTCCAATCCTCCTTCGTATAGAAATCTTATGTTCCTAAGGCTCCCTTCCCTAGTAGGTTGATGAGACCCCCTGAGGAGATTAAAGACGAGGAGATTTTGGGTGCGATCAAGAAGATTGGACACAGTCTTTCACGTTCTACACCTGTAGAGCTCAGTGGAAACCCTTGGATGATGCCTCCACACTTGACCGTGAATCCCTGCGAGCAGGTATGTGCAATAAATTTATGTGATGGTAATGAAGTTGTCTCAAGTCGTTTGTTGAGTCCTGATCCAGAGAAGAAGAGTGAACCGAATGCACCTTCCACGAGCCATCTTTTGAATGAAGAGTCTGAAGAAAAGAAAGAATTGAACGAAATTGTTCCAGCAAGTATCCCCATAGCACCCCTCCTCAGTAAGCTTGCAAAGCCCAAGGATGTGAACGAAGATGAGGTGGTTTTGAAGACCTTCCAAAAGGAAATGGTAAACGTTCCACTCTTGGAGGCCGTGAGGAAAATCCCAAAATATGCTAAATTTTTGAAGGATTGGGTTACTTGCAAGATGAAGACAAGAATGAATAATGAGAAGAAGAAAGAGAATGTCTCAGCGATCCTTCCAGGTACTCTACCTACTAAATGCGGAGATCCAGGTATGTTCAGACTTCCTTGCATGATAGGTAGTAGAGTCATTAAAAATGCTATGATAGATCTCGGAGCTTCTATTAATGTTATGTCCCATGCCATGTTTAAAGAACTTAACTTGAGTGAAATGCATGAGACGAGCGTAGTAGTACAGCTAGCAGATCGATCTTACATCCATTCTTTAGGGAAGGTAGAAGACGTTCTTGTTAGAGTTAACGATATGGTTTTTCCCGCTGACTTTTATGTTCTGGATATGAATGGAAATCCTTCTACTGTCTCATCTTCTATTTTGTTGGGTCGCCCTTTTATGAAGACCGCGAGGGTCAAAATTGATGTTGATAGGGGTGCTCTCTCTGTGGAATTTGATGAGGCTAAGAATGAATTTCTTATGCATGATTTAAAGTCTACTTGGGATAAGAATGGGAATCTGAATTTGAATGAGATTAATTCTAAATCTGTTTGTTTTCTGTATGCCTTTGACGATGATCCAAATTTTATTGTGAATGATGATGGATCTGTCTACTTGTTATTTGATGATGAGGATTTTGACGTGCATGAGGCACGGAAAGAAAAATTTTGTTTAATAGATGTTTGTAGGTCCGATGCGGACGAAGGGATGATTGGAGTACCCCCCGCGCCATTGGACTATGGATGAATTTGAAAGGGAGAATTCAGTCGAGCAATCGACTTTAAAAATTTGCGCTTCTCGGAGGCACCCGAGCATTGAACTGTATTTTTGATTAGTTGCTGTTTTTTCTATAGTTTTTGCTTTCTTAGTTTTAGTTGTTTAAGTTTGTTATTTTGCTTTTTTAGGTAATAAATGGGAGATGACCGATATTTCGCAACTACATTGAACTTGAAGTTATGCGTACCCTCTCACCGATCCCACAAAAAATCAGGGGAGGTTTCTGTTCCCTTTAATTTTTGTTGTTATCATTGATTATTTGGTGGATTAGATGCATTGAGGACAATGCAGTCTTTTAGGTGGGGGGTGGACTTTATATTTGAACTTCGCTGTAGTTCTTGAGCATGTCGTAATCTGATTTTGAGATGTTTAGGAATCTGAATGCATGTTGTCCGATGAGGACTTTCTGTGATTTGTTTGTGAATGCTCCATAGTTGTGCATTGCGAGAAAACTATGAGAATGTATGCATATTTTGAGCATATTTTAAAATTTTTTCGATTATTCCCCTACATTCACCGAGCACGTAGACCTCTTACTCTTAGTTCTGTAGGCTTAGGATTATTTTATTTTATCTGAAAGATCGTTGTCACCTCGAAAGGTCCATTTAGGGAGGCTTGATATGTTAGAAGTTATAACGAATCATTTGATTTAGCAAAGCTATGTGCCTATTAAAAAATTATTGAGAGTAAAAGCATGTTTGCAAAATATTCTGAGGTGCTCCTCCTTCTTGTGTTGCCCGTGTAACCAGGGGTGATCGTGTAACCCACGGTTGCCACTGCATGAAAGGGCAACTAACAGAAGTGAGCACTAGTCCTTAAAAACGTGAAGCGAAACAAATGCTTGACGTGTTAGGCTCTCAAGAAAAGAAAAGAAAAGAGAAAAAAATTAGTTAGGCCTTTTGTTTTGTTATCCTTTCCAACATTGAAAAGCCGATAGTCTGTTCTTATTGCCAGAAGTAGGGGGAAGATGAGTATTAGGATTGATTAAGGTGGTTCTGGGTCTATAGAAGCTAGGGTAGGAGGCGCTATTCACACACACACGTTAGGGAATAGGAGTTAATATTTTGAAATGTTCACAACTTATGCATACGCTTGATTGTTTTCCGTTAGCATGATTATCTTGTTTTTGCAAGCATTGAGATTCGAGTCGTCAGCATGCATGTCTATTCTTATAAGATAAATCAAAGTATTCCTTGCTCGAGGACTAGCAAGATTCAGGTCGGGGGTATTTTGATAGCTCTAAAATAGAGCTATAATTATAACCTTAATTCTAGCTAAATGCCATGCTTAATTCAATTAAATCTACTTATTTTAGGTATTTCGTGGCAAAGAGCTCGGGAAGTCAAATTATGAATTTCAGGGTTAAAACGGTCATTTAAGAGGTTTCGGGAAGTGTTCGTGTCAAGAAGATAGGCAAAACGGAGCTCGGGAGCCAAAACGAGCCAAAAATGGGCCAAGACCCGAGAGGTCAGCGCCTAGGCGCCGGCGCCCAGCGCCCAGGCGCCCAACGGAGGCAGCAGCCCAGACCGCCCACGCCCAGACGCCCGCGCGCCCATGCCCGTGTCCGCCCGCGCAGCCGGGTGCCCGTCATCGTAAGCCCCGCGCGCGCGTTCGCCCCGGTCCTTGCCCCGCGCGTCCGCGCCATCGCGCACCCCAGCGCCCGAGTCCGCGCGCGCGCCGCACGCCAACACCCGCGCGCGTCCTCGCTCGTCCGCCTCCGCGCCCGTGTCCGACATCAAAAGTCAGCGCGCGCGCCGCCCGCGCAGCGCCCAGGCGCCCGCTAGCCCGCTCGACCGCCCACGCCCACGCCCGTGTCCGCGCGCGCCGCTCGCCTCGCCTCGCCTGTCCCGCGCGCGCCCCACGCCCACGTCCGCGCACGTCCGATTTTAGGTCATTCTCTTCTCCCCCTTCTCGATTTCTTCGTCATTTTTACTTCTTTTGAACCTTGTAACCTCCATTAATGGAGTGGGTGAGCTCAATCTTGGATTTCTTCACTCCATTCTCCTTCATGTCTAGCTAAGAGGTAAGTACTTAATCTTTAGGAGATGGGTTAGATATTGTAAATGTGATTGGGTGAGACTTGGGTTTATTGTGTATGTTTAACATGTTTAGCATTCAACTCTTCTATAATCTAAGCATTAATTTCCATCATCAATTTCTTCTTGGTTTGACTCCCAATTTGTTTATTGATTGTTGGGTTGGTTAAAAACCCATTATGCGTTTGCCTCTTGTGGGTTGAGTGACAGCAGTCTTAGAGTATTTAAATTGGTGCTGCAGCATTTAATTTAGCTACCCATTATGCTCTAGATGAAGAGTAAATCGAGCCCGTTATTAGAGATCTCAGTAACGTACTCGTCGCATGGTTACCCGTCGCTCGTACTTAATTCTATTTGGGAGAGCGTTCGCCCTCAATTGAATTAACATCGAAGCTTGATGAAGAGCTGTCAACTCTTCATCAACTACTCGGGATTGCTTGTTTCTTCTTAGAAATATGTAATTTGTGTGGGTGTTAGTCAAAAGCATGCTAAGTCTTGGGCGTCTATGATCCGAATCACATCGCAATTAATAACCCGGAACCTTTAGATTGAGTATTTCCGTTACAATTTCCATTTCTCCCGTTATTCCAAATTGTCATTTAATTTTTCCCGTTATTTTCTCTTTTCTTCTTTTAATTCTCAAAACCCCCCATCATCATTTTCTCTAATTAATCAATTAAAATTCTGAATTTAGATTAAGCTATTAAATTCCCTGTGGTACGATCCTGACTACCGCTTTCTACAAGTTTTGAAGAAGCCTTAGGCAGTGTTTATAAATTTTAATTTGGCGGGTCTCGACAACCCGAAACACACGGAATATTCACAAAATTCCGCTACCAGGTAGCAACATAAACAAGTGCAAGTCAAAGATAAACTTAAATGAAAAAGAGAAGAGACTAATAAACGAAGAGGAAGTTGGCTAAACAGAATTTTAAACTTAGCAGAATTGCGGAAACAACAATTCTACCGCAATGTACTAACAGCGAAAGTGTGTAAAATGGAGAAACAAGGGCTACTAACGACTCCTCTATAGGCATTTTCTCACGATTCTCAAGCATTGGATCCACTCACTATGCATCAAACTCACTCAATCTCATGTATCTTCCGATTTCATGCATTAGATTCTTTAGTTTACTCATGTCCAAGTAAGGTCTTAAGCATCTTGTTAAAGCAGAAAGCTATGGTTTGTACTAGGAAAACGCCTATTCCTAGGTCGTTTTCTGGCTACCTTGAAAGGCTAGTATGAATGTATGACTCTGAACTCTTACTCCTTCCAGAGGTTAGGAGTTCTTTGGACAAAATGGATGGCCAATCGAAATTGCCCGTGGGATGAAGCTTACATACACTCAATGCTTGGAGAGCTATCCTACATGCTTGGTTCACGTTTTTTAGCCTATAGAATTGTCATTAGCATGCCCCTATGTGACTTAGCTACTCATGGATATAGGGAGAACAATAATAAGAGATAAAGTAGACATGCTTAGAAGAAATTTAGAGACAAACAGCAAGGGGAAAACAGTGGCAACAAAGAGAAGAAACTGTGAAGTGAAGAATTGAGCTTTGATTACTTGATTGTTTGAATGAACAAAGGAAAGCTTAAAGTAAATAACACAACGACAGACAGCAACGAAATGAAATGATCTATCCACTAGAACAGAAACAACAACTAACAAAGATGGAAATTAGAAATGAAAGACAGAAAGCAGGTAAGTAAGCTTGGACGCCTCGTCGCAACCGCCTCGGTTGAAGGATGAGAAAGATCAGCTTTGCTTGGATGAATCCAATCGGGAGAGAAGATGAATCTTCTCTCCTTCCTATCAGATTATCGACTCCAACAGCTAGACTTCGCAAACCAACAGACGGCAAAGAAAAATAGGAGAAAAGATGGAGCTGCGAGAAGACTTCTACGCTTTCGGATGATGATTGAACCCTCTATTTTGACCCCCTTTTATAGTAATCTGCAGGTGCGTTTGGGACAAGGAGAACCATCAATCCTCAACGTCGTAATTCAAAATGGATGGAGGAGAAAGACCGAATCCCTGAAATAACAGAAATTAACAGAAACAGATCAGTCAACTTACGGTTTTCACTTGAAACATTGCGGTTTTAGCAATGTTTCCGCAATGCTGCCGCAATGCACATTTTTCCTTCTTTTAACTTCGGTTTTTAATCCTTTTCTTTCCTTTTGCATACAAGTCCTAATTTAGCTACCTTCTTTTAATTCTCATATATAAGCATAGGTTTAAGCTAAATCCTATCAAAAACACCTAAAAGTGTACATCTTTCTAAGATAAATAAGTCCTAAAAAGGTCACTTTTGGAGACGTAACACACCTCTTTCTTCATGTTTCGCCACCAGTAGTAACGTTTCAAATCTTGATACATCTTAGTGTTGCCCGGATGTATCGAGAATGGAGAGCAGTGGGCCTCAGCTAACAACTCGTTCTTAAGATCGACATTTCTCGGTACGCACAAACGTCCGTGGTAGGAGACGCCACTCTCTAAGGATACTGTAAGCTCATTGGTCTGTCCAGACTCTACTAGACGAAAATGATCGGCGAGGATAGGATCTACTCGTTGGGCATCAATAATCTTCTGCCTTAAGGTCGGTTGAACTGACAACTGTGTTATCTGCGCAGTGATCTCTCTCACTGAAGCTGCTATTCCAGCTCGCTCTAGATCATTACATATATGGGTTTGAGTGGTGATTAAAGCTGACGAATGAACTGTCTTCCTACTGAGAGCATCTGCCACTACATTGGCCTTACCTGGATGATACAAGATCTCGCAGTCGTAATCCTTTTACTAACTCTAACCACCTTCGCTGTCTCATGTTCAACTCCTTCTGAGTGAAGAAGTACTTCAAGCTCTTATGGTCTGTGAAGATTTGGATTTTCTCCCCATACAGATAGTGCCTAAAATTTTTTAAAGCAAAAACAACGGCTGCCAATTCCAAATCGTGGGTTGGGTAATTCTGTTCGTAACCTTTTAACTGGCGAGAAGCGTAAGCAATTACCTTACCATGTTGCATCAACACACATCCTAACCCTTTCTTAGAAGCATCACTGTAAATAACAAAATTTCCAGTCCCTTCGGGTACCGTGAGTACCGGTGCAGAAACTAACCTCCGCTTGAGTTCTTGAAAACTCTATTCACAAGCTTTACCCCAGACAAAAGAATTTCCTTTCCTGGTTAACTGAGTCAAAGGTGTTGCTATACGGGAGAAATCCTGCACAAACCGTCGATAGTACCCTGCCAGTCCAAGAAAACTACGCACCTCCCTGACTGTAGTTGGGCGAGGCCAATCGGTCACTGCCTCTACCTTCGCGGGGTCCACTAAGATCCAATCTTTTGACACCACATGTCCTAAGAACGCCACCTGATGTAGCCAAAACTCGCACTTAGAAAATTTGGCGTACAACTTGTTCAGCCTTAGGGTAGTCAAAACTCTCCTAAGGTGTTCCCCATGCTCTGCCTCTGTCCTGGAATACACCAAGATATCGTCGATAAACACTATCATGAACGTGTCAAGAAACTCTTTGAACACTTTGGTCATCAATCCCATAAAGACAGCTGGCGCGTTAGTCAGACCAAAGGACATTACAGTGAACTCGTAATGTCCATATCTAGACATAAACGCCGTCTTAGGAATGTCACCACTCTTTATTCTCAACTGGTGGTTGTTAAGTCTCTGAAAGTGACTTATTTAGGACCCATTTAGCTTAAGAAGATGTACACTTTTAGGTGTTTTTGATAGCATTTAGCTTAACCCTATGCTTAAATATGAGAATGAGAAGAAGGTAGCTAAATTAGGACTTATGCACAATAGGAAAGAAAAGGGTTGAAAACCGAAGGAAAAGAATGAAAAAAACTGCATTGCGACAGCATTGCGAAAACATTACTGAAGCCGCAATTATTCAAGTGAAAACCGTAAGTTGACTGATCTTTTTTCTGTTAATTTCCGTAATTTCAGGGATTCATTCTTTCTCCTCCATCCATTCTGATATACGACGTTGAAGATTGATGGTTCTCCTTGGCCCAAACGCACCTGCAAACTACTATAAAAGGGGGTCAAAGTCGGAGGTTCAGTCATCATCCGAAAGCGCAGAAGTCTTCTCGCAGTCCACTTTTTCTCCCTGTTTTCCTTTGCCGTCTGTTGGAGTGAGAGTCTTAGCTGTTGGAATCGATAATCTGATAGGAAGGAGAGGAGATTCTTCTTCTCTCTCGATTGGATTCATCCAAGCAAGGCTGACCTTTCATCCCCTTCATTCGAGGCGACTGCAACGAAGCTTTCAAGCTGCATTTCCTGCTTTCTGTCTTCCTTTTCTAATTTCCATCTTTGATCAGTTGTTGTTTCTAGTTTAATGTTTTATCTACTGCATTTCGTTGTTGTCTGTCTTTGAATTATTCCCTTTAAGTTTCCTTTTGTCCGTTCAACTTTCAAAGTAATCAATTTGCAAGATTTCATTTCACAGTTTCCATCTTCTGCTGCTACGTTTTTGTCTTACTGTTTTGAGTACATTTCCCTTCTAAGCATGTCTGTTTTATCTTATATTTCTGTTCTCTATATATCCATGAGTAGCTAAATCACTTAGGGGCATGCTAATGACAACACTTTAAGCTAAAAAACGTGAACCAAGCATGTAGGATAGTTCTCGAAGCATTGATTGTATGTAAGCTTCATCCCACGGGCAATTTCGATTGGCCATCCATTTTGTCCAAAGAACTCCTAACCTCTGGAAGGAGTAAGAGTTCAGAGTCGTATAATCATGCTAGCCTTTCATGGTAACCAGGAAACGGCCTAGGAATAGGCGTTTCCCTAGTACAAACTAAACACTCCTGCTTTAACAAGATGCTTAAGACCTTACTTTGAGTTGAGTAAACTAAGGAATCTAATGCATGGAATCGGACGATACATGAGATAGAGTGAGTTTGATGCATAGAGAGTTGATCTACTGCTCGGGAATCGTATTAAAATGCCTATAGGATAGTCATTAGTAGCCCTTAATTCACCCATTTACACACTTTCGCTGTTATTCAATTGCGGTAAGATTGCGGTGTCCGCAATTCTGCCAAGTTACCATTCTGTTTAGCTGTTTTCTTCTTCGTTTATTAATTCCATCTCTTGTCTTTTGAGTCTAATTTCAACTTGCATTTGTTTATGTTGCATTCCTTTATACATTCAGCAAAAATTAGATAATTAAAAACCAATTTTACCCCATCAAAGCCACCCCTTCTTTCTTAACAAATACACTTCATGAATAGCTAAAAATAAGTCTCTGTGGAAAAAACGAATGAAATATACTTACTACTTGCTGTGAGACCATGTATGCTTGCATGTTCTGAGTGCTCTCTATACCTTCTTGCTTAATTATCTTTAACACATTGAGCACGCAACAAGTTTTTGGCGCCGCTGCCGGGGACTTATTTTAAGTGAAAACGAAGTTTGTTAAGTTTGAAAAACCAAGTTTATTATCTATTGAAACTAATCTACTTTTCATTTCTTTTGCAGGTACTATTGAGTTAGTTTATGAGTGAGCCTTCAAGTAGTGATCTAGAGTTCAATCCTGAGCCTGAGAGACTACTTAGAGCTAGAAACAAAGCAAAGAAACGACTCTTTAAACAACCTCCTATACCTCAAATCATACCTGAAATCGAAGAAATGGACGATATAGTTCCAAATCCGGTACCTGTCATTCGCAACCCCATCGAAATAGCGAATGACAAGAACAGTGCCATTCTTTCATACCTAGTACCTATGCCTGGGGAGCTGAACCCCAGCATAATCCGTCCTGAAATCACTGCCAACTCATTCGAGTTAAAGCCAGTGATGTTCCAAATGTTGTCCACTGTGGGACAATTCTTTGGAATAGAAAATGAGGACCCCCACAACCATCTTAGGAACTTCTTAGGAGTCAGTGATACCTTTATCATCCCTGGAGTGTCCCAAGAAGCTTTAAGGCTATACTTGTTCCCTTACTCTTTGAGGGACAAAGCCAAAACATGGTTGAACTCATTACCCTCTGGATCTGTCCGCAATTGGACAGATTTAGCAGAAAAATTCCTAGTCAAATACTTCCCACCTGATAGGAATTCTACCTTTCGTGATGACATAGTTAAGTTTAAACAAGCTGATAATGAGTCTCTTCACGAAGCTTGGACTAGATTCAAAGATCTTCTTCTTAAATGTCCACATCATGGCATCCCATGGTGTATTCAAATAGAGGTCTTTTTCAAAGGATGCAACCCCAGCACTAGGCAAGTCTTAAATTCATCTGCTGGTGGTTCCATGTTGTCCAAGAGTTACAACGAGGCCTATGAGATCTTGGAGAAGATCTCAGCATCTCACTGTAGGTGGTCAGATGATCCAGTTGAGCCAACTAGGGCTCAAGACAAGGATGCTCTAAGTGCAATGAGCACCCAAATAAATGCCCTGACCAACCTAGTTAAGCAAATGGCTCAAGCCAATCTCCAAACAAGCGCCAACACCGCCACAGCCATGTCAATGGGCACCCAACCAAGTCAAGGCGAGGCACTTATCTGTGGATTCTGTGGGGAAGGGCACCCATACGAATACTGCCCTGGGAATCCATCCTCAGTCTGCTATGTTGGGAGCCAGCAGCAGCCTAGGAATAACCCCTACTCCAACACCTACAATCCTGGTTGGAGAAACCACCCAAACCTGTCATGGGGTGGCCAACAAAATGCTAACCAAAATCCTAACCAGCCTAGACCGAGTGGAACACCTGGTTTCACTCCCCAACATAACCAATCAATGTATCAAAAACCTTATAACCAACCCGTAGGATCTTCTGTAGAAAACATACTCAAGGAATACATAGCTAAGAATGATGCTACCCTTCAAAGCCAACAAGCTACTCTTAGGAGCCTAGAGAACCAAATAGGCCAATTGGCCAATGAACTCAAGAGTAGGCCCCAAGGTAGACTTCCTGCTGACACTGAGGTGCCAAGGAGAGATGGTAAAGAGCAAGTTCAAGCAATTGAACTTAGAAGTGGTAGACCCTTGGTGAGCAACACAAAGGACACACCAAAGAGAGTAGAGAACACTGAGTCTAGTGCTCCACTGGAGTCTCTGCCAAGCCAAGGTCCACCACCAACTAGCACATCAGGAGCCAGGCTGGAGCCAATCATTGAGGAGATAGAAGAAATTCCAAGGCCTCCACCTATCCTAAGGCGTCCTGACGTGCCTGCATATGTGCCACCACCTCCATACCCTCGAAGGCTTAAGAAGAAGCAGGAACAGGAAGTTCATTTTAATAAATTCTTAGAAATTCTTAAGTAAGTGCATGTCAACATTCCTTTTGTAGAAGTTTTACAGTCTATGCCTTCATATGTAAAGTTTTTGAAGGATATTATTACTAACAAAAAGATAATTGGTGAGTTTGAAACAGTAAACCTCACTGAGGAGTGCAGTGCCATCCTCCAAAATAAGCTGCCCAAGAAGGAGAAGGATCCTGGTTCCTTCACCTTACCTGTAGAACTTGGAGGCAAGCACGTGGGCAGAGCGCTTTGTGACCTGGGCGCCAGCATAAACCTCATGCCCCTATCCCTATTTCGCCAGTTGGGAATAGGAGAAGCACGTCCAACCACTGTCACCTTACACCTAGCAGACAGATCCATTGCATATCCAGAAGGTAAAATTGAGGATATTTTAGTAAAGGTTGACAAATTTATTTTCCTTGCAGATTTCATTATCCTGGATTATGAAGCAGACAAGGAGGTCCCCATCCTGCTAGGCAGACCATTCCTAGCCACAGGTAGGGCACTTATAGACGTCCAAAAAGGTGAGCTTACTATGAGGGTTCACGATGAAGAGGTGAAGTTTAGTGTATATAAAGCTTTAAGGTATCCCTCTGACCTTGAATCCTGTGCTAGTATGGACGTTGTTGATTCTTTGATGGAAGAACAATTAGAGCATGTATTATTAACCAAGCATGCTAATGAATATGTAGGATTAGATGTAGCTGACTTGAATGTATCTGACATAATGGATATACCTGTAGATAAACCACAACATGTATGTATGAATATAGATTTAACTGATAGACCTGTGAATCCTTTAAAGCCATCCATTGAGCATCCACCTGTTTTAGAACTGAACCCACTACCCACTCACCTCAAGTATGCATATCTAGGAAGTAATGAAACTCTGCCTGTTATCATTTCTTCTAAATTAAGTGAAAAGCATGAGGTTGAACTGATTTTACTGCTTAAGCAACATAGGAAGGCTATTGCATGGACTATTGCTGATATTAGAGGCATTAGCCCTTCTTATTGTATGCATAAGATTATACTAGAGGAAGAGCACACACCTAGAGTAGATCATCAACGTAGGCTTAATCCCTCTATGAAAGAGGTAGTTAAGAAAGAAATAATAAAATGGTTAGATGCTGGTGTGATCTTTCCCATAGCTAGTAGCCAGTGGGTGAGCCCTATACAGTGTGTACCTAAAAAGGGTGGGATGACTGTGGTAGTCAATGAGAACAACGAACTGATTCCAACTAGGACTGTCACAGGGTGGAGAGTGTGCATGGATTACAGGAAATTAAATAAAGAAACTAAAAAAGACCACTTCCCTCTACCATTCATTGACCAGATGTTAGACAGAATAGCTGGTAGAGCCTACTATTGTTTCTTAGATGGTTATTCTGGCTATAATCAGATTACTATAGATCCTAAGGACCAGGAGAAGACTACCTTCACTTTCCCTTTTGGAACTTTTTCCTTTCGCAGAATGCCTTTTGGCTTATGCAATGCACCGGCAACTTTCCAAAGGTGCATGATGGCAATCTTCTCTGAGCTGGATGAGTCCATGATAGAAATATTCATGGATGACTTCTCAGTCTTTGGGGATTCATTCACCAACTGTCTAGATAACTTAAGGCAAGTCTTGGCTAGATGTGAAGAGACTAACTTAGTCCTTAATTGGGAAAAGTGTCACTTCATGGTAGATGAGGGGATTGTCTTAGGCCATAGAGTGTCAAGAGCTGGAGTGGAGGTCGACCGGGCCAAAATAGAGATCATAGAGAAGTTGGTAGACCCTCAGAATGTCAAAGCCATTAGGAGTTTCTTAGGGCATGCTGGCTTCTACAGAAGGTTCATCAAGGACTTTTCTAAGATAGCCAAGCCTCTATGTGAGCTACTAGAGCTAAATAGGCCATTCATCTTCTCTAAGGAATGCGTAGGAGCTTGGACCACCCTTAAGAAAGCACTAGTTACAGCACCTGTGATAGTAGGGCCAGATTGGGATCTCCCATTCGAGATGTTATGTGATGCTAGTGACTATGCTGTAGGGGTCATGTTAGGACAGAAAATTAACAAGCTAACACATCCTGTATACTATGCTAGTAAGACCTTGAATGAGGCTCAATGTAATTATACAACTACTGAGAAAGAGATGCTTGCTGTAGTGTTTGCGTGTGAGAAATTCAGGAACTATATTGTAGGCACTAGGACAATTGTATACACTGACCATTCTGCCTTGAAATATCTTATGAGGAAGGCTGATGCTAAGCCTAGGTTGATTAGGTGGGTGTTATTGCTGCAGGAGTTTGATTTGGACATTCGAGACAAGAAGGGATGTGAAAATGTGGTTGCAGATCACCTTTCTCGATTGCAGCACAATTGCGAAAAAATTGCGGATCCCGCAATTTCTGATGCTTTTATTGATGAACATGTCTTTGTTTTGACTCATCGTGATAACGATGAGGAACCTTGGTTTGCTGACATTGCTAACTTCCGTGCATCACAGGTATTACCAGTTTTCAAGGGAGGACAAGAGAAGAAGAGGTTCCTTCATGAAGCAAGGAAATTCATCTGGGATGACCCCACACTTTACAGAACCTGTGCTGATGGCTTGCTGAGGAAGTGTGTTTCAGCTGCTGAAGCGAAGTCTGTGCTGCAGCACTGTCACGCATCTCCTTATGGTGGACACTTTGGGGGCCAAAGAACAGCTGCAAAGGTATTTCAGAGTGGCTACTATTGGCCAACAATCTTCAAGGATGCCCACAATTATGCCCACAGCTGTGACGAATGCCAAAGAACAGGTAACCTCAGTCGAAAGGATGAAATGCCTCTCACCTACATCTTAGAGTTGGAGCTCTTTGATGTGTGGGGCATTGACTTCATGGGACCATTCCCTCCATCATCAGGTAACCTGTACATATTAGTAGCAGTGGACTATGTGTCCAAGTGGGTAGAAGCCAAAGCATGTCCTAATAATGATGCGAAAACAGTCACCAACTTCTTGCATAGGCACATTTTTACTAGGTTTGGGACACCTCGTGCCATCATTAGTGATGAGGGGTCACATTTCATTAACAAGGCTATGGAGAGAGTGTTGGCTAAATATAACATTAGACATAGGGTAGCCACTCCCTATCACCCACATTCAAATGGACAGGCTGAAATTTCAAATAGGGAAATTAAGAACATCCTAGAGAAAGTAGTCAAACCTAATAGGAAAGACTGGTCCTTCAAGCTTGAGGATGCACTTTGGGCTTATAGGACAGCATATAAGACACCTCTAGGAATGTCTCCTTATAGGCTGGTATATGGCAAGGCTTGTCACTTACCACTTGAGTTAGAAAACAAAGCATTTTGGGCCATGAAGGAACTGAATTTTTGTGTAAAAGATGCAGGAACACTAAGGTCTTTACAATTACATGAGCTTGATGAGCTTAGACACATGGCCTATGAAAATGCTAAAATGTATAAGGAAAAAACCAAGATTTGGCATGATAGTAGACTTAGAGTTAAGGACTTTAAAAAGGGTCAACTTGTATTGTTGTTTAACTCACGGTTGAAACTATTTCCAGGGAAACTTAAGTCTAGATGGTCAGGTCCATTTGTGATTACTAATGTGTTTGTTCATGGTGCCA
This sequence comes from Herpetospermum pedunculosum, assembly GCA_028017165.1. NCBI lineage: Eukaryota > Viridiplantae > Streptophyta > Magnoliopsida > Cucurbitales > Cucurbitaceae > Herpetospermum > Herpetospermum pedunculosum. The sequence goes on along the minus strand of CM051527.1, from coordinate 17,853,716 downwards.
TAGAGATAAAGAACTTGCAGCAAGGTCAACCATTTATGGTTAATGGTGCGAGGTTGAAGCACTACTATGAGGAAGGAGATGTGAAGACTCTCTCGGCCTTCCTCTTGACTGAAGCATGAAAAGAGAACGAGAGAGGACGAGTGATTACTGTGCTCGTCAACATAAGGCTCATGCCTTAGTTTATTTTTTGCAAATTTCCGGTTATCGTTTGTGTGTTTTGTTGTGTGATTTTAATTGCGAATTTGATGTTAATTTTATTTCTTTTTGCTGGGGTTCAATAGAGGAAATCAAGGAGAGTAGATCCAGCTTTAAAAATCAAGAAACGATCGAGCCAAATAAAAGATACGGGCGAGCAAAGTTTGCCATTTAGATAAAATCCCTAAAATTGCGCTAGAATTGCAGGATCCGCAAAATAGAGCCGTTGGGATTTAGCCGTTGCTTTTATATCCGTTGGGAGGCGCTCGTTCGATACGATTCTCTCATTCTCTGATTTCCAAGAAAACTGAGATTCTCTTCATCTTCGATCCTTCTCTCCAAACCTCCAAGATTCGACAATGGTTTCCACCAGGGCTGAAAGATCCGCAGCCAAGAAGAAGGCTGATGACGCAGCTGAAGCGGCTGCGAGGGAAGCACTTCTGACCCTTGCAGATGCTGGGGCTGTACGCACCAGACCTCTTCCCAAGCTTCCGATCCGTAGGAAGAAGTGGAGGGTTGTCACTGAGATCCCTGCTGGACCTTCTGAACCAGCGGGCACACCCAAGAAACGCCGGTGGAGTGTCGAGACGGCCGCCGAACCAAGCAAAGCCAAGACTCTCTCTGTGGAGAGTCAAGAAACAGATCGTGCGTCCCACGAGTCGACCAAGAAGAGTTCGTCGCCATCTGCCTCACCTGCGCACAACCCTTCATCATCTGAACCAGTTCACAGCCCAGAGCTTTCATCATCACCGCCTGCACAGAGCCCTGAGACGCCGTCTTCACCACTGAATTCCGTGCAGACGCCTACAGCAGAGCAGAGTGCCACACCTTTGCACACGCCTCCACGGCCTGACCCTGAATTCCCCTATGGGGAGTACCAGGAATCCACTCAGGGCAGTGGGGACGGTGGTGACAACGAGGTCTTCTCGCCTGCGAGGGAAGCTAGCCTAGAGAGTCCTGCACAGCAGGATGATTCCATGGAAGAAACGCTGGGGGCATGCCTGCAGCATATCAACATTGAGGCAAAGCTGAAGAAGAAGAAGAAGGCCAAGATCCTTAAAGCCAAGCGATCCAAGAAACTAAAAAGGAAGAAGGCTAAGGAGGTGCCTTCAGCAGATAAAGAGAGCACTGAGCCTTCGCTCAAACGGCTCAAGGTTGAGGCTGCCGAGTCAGCCAAGCCATCAGATAAAGGGAAGGCAAAGCTCTACCCTGAAGACGAACCTCAGTCAGTGAGGTATGTTTCCTCTGATGCTGAATCCAGGGGTGCTGAGCTGAGGAAGAGGGAGTTGCTGCACGAGAAAGGCTTCCTCGACCGCCCTGCTGATCTGCCGCAGTTCTTGCGCGCAGGAGTGCTAAACCACGGCTGGGAGGAATTTTGCACACCGCCCAATCCAGCCTACACGAGCATGGTGTATGATTTCTACGCCAATGTGCTCAGCCCTGAGGATGGCCTGTCTGTGGTCAGAGGGGTAGAGGTGGATGTCTCAGCCAAGGCCATCAACGAAGCCTATGGTCTCAAAGGCCAAGCACATACAGATTATGCACGGATTGTTGATGAGCCTACTGAGGCTGTTCTGGAAGAGGCCATTCGGACCATTGGCCAGCCTGAAGCTTCCTGGACCGTGTCACGCAATGGGAGGCACACTCTCATGAGTGCCAACCTCACGGCTAAGGCGGCTGTTTGGTTTTCGTTCGTGAGAAGGAGATTGTCCCCAGTGACTCACGAGACTACAATCAACCAGAGCCGTTCGCTGCTGGTGTATGCGATAATGCGAGGTCTCACGATCAATGTGGGAGAAGTCATCACTGCTGCCATTGCTGAGTGCGCTAAGAAAGGTAAGGGACCACTGTTTTTCCCTAACACCATAACCAAGCTTTGTTTGCTTGCAGGAGTCCCCACTGAGCGCATGGAGCAGCAGATGGCTTACACAGGCCACTTGGAGCTGCCTGCTAACCTGAGGCTGAGGAGAAAGGGGAATATGGAGTTTGAACTGGATAGGCTGGCTGCTGATCAGTCCCTATCCATGGCCTGCCTAATGGATATGCAGAGGAGGATGGCTCAATGGGCCACGTATGCGCAGGCCCGGGACAAAGAGGTTGCAGACCAGCTAGGCTGCATCTTCCCTGACTTCCCCACCAATCTCCTGACTCCATGGGTGCCTCCACGCCCACGACAGCCTGATGAGGATGAGGATGTTTGAGTGTTGGTTTGAATCGCACTAAAGGGAGTATTGCTGTTCCCTTAGAAAAAAAAAAACAATTTTCTGCTTTCTGTTAATCATGTGAACTTTGCTGTTTTTAGTCCAATTTTGATCTGTTTTCGATGCTTCGTTTTATGTTTTTTCTTTTGTTTAGGATAGTCTGATGCTAGATGACTAGGTAGGATAGTTTAGTTTTATTTTTAGAGAGCTTGAATGACTGGAAAAAGCATGCTTAGGGGCCTTAGTGAATGATATATATGCCCAGACTTAATTGCGAAATAATTGCGGTACCCGCAATTTATATTACTAAAAGCATGTTTTGGACTGTCTGTTTAGCTAGGCTGTGATCTGTTTAAATTCTTTCTTTTGCTGCTATCATGACTACTGTATATAGCTTATCTAGATGCATGCTGGATGAGTGTCATAGGACACCCTTTGATAGTTTAATTTAACCTCTAAATAGCTCAGTATGCATAGCTGTCAGTCTTTATCTGCCTGTTTTTTTTTAGTTTTCTGCTGCTATGATATTTGCTATTCGAATGTTTTGTCTATGCCTAGGGCTTTAGTTTCTCTTTGTTTTACCTTAGACTAGATGCTTCTAGGACAAGTTTGGGGGTGTGCCACCTCCGACACTCATTGGGGACAATGAGTAGTTGAAGTTTGGGGGAGGCCACCCTAGGCCTAGGAACATTCCTCTCTCCCTTAGAAACATAAGCATTCTTCTTCTCCTTTACAAAAAAAAAAAAAAAAAATGATGAACTGAAAAAAAAACGAAAAAAGAATAAAGGGGGGGAGTTTCTCTTAGGTTGCTGAGTAATCAGTGCCAAGTGTGTAACCCACAAGTGGCGTTGCATCAAAAGGCAACCAAAGGAGAGGCTCCACCTAAGTAAGAAAAAGGGAAAGGAATAGGGAAGAAGAATGTATACCTAGGAGTTACAACTTTGTGGCTTAGATGTCCTATTTAAAAAGAGCTCTGATCCTCAATTAGCTAAGTGCAAAGTTGTAACTTGTAGGGTTGTTTAGGGAGATGAGTGTTTATCCAATGTAGTGATGCCAGGGTTTAGGTTGTTCTCTAAAAATACTACTGTCACCGTTAATACTAAGACTGGCATGACTCTAAGGAATCCTAGACACATTAAAAATAAAGCTAGAAGCATGTACTGAGTCTGAGGTAAAGCTAGGCAGAAGTTGAAACCTTAGGGATAGTGGCATGATATGACAAAAGCAAATAGATCAGTTGTAGGGAGTCAATGAAAACAGAAGGAATGTTAGGCAAGCAAAGTCAGAAGAAGCTAGATAAGAGGGTAGTTTTAAACTAAGGAGTGTGTCACAGGACAGCATTGCTACAGACAAGAATATAAGGGAGTTAGTAAGTGGTTAAAGAAGTTGAAACAGCAGCCTAGGGAAGTCTTTAGTGTGCTTGAGGACAAGCAAAACCTTAAGTTTGGGGGTGTGTTAAGTCTCTGAAAGTGACTTATTTAGGACCCATTTAGCTTAAGAAGATGTACACTTTTAGGTGTTTTTGATAGCATTTAGCTTAACCCTATGCTTAAATATGAGAATGAGAAGAAGGTAGCTAAATTAGGACTTATGCACAATAGGAAAGAAAAGGGTTGAAAACCGAAGGAAAAGAATGAAAAAAACTGCATTGCGACAGCATTGCGAAAACATTGCCGAAGCCGCAATTATTCAAGTGAAAACCGTAAGTTGACTGATCTTTTTCTGTTAATTTCCATAATTTCAGGGATTCATTCTTTCTCCTCCATCCATTCTGATATACGACGTTGAAGATTGATGGTTCTCCTTGGCCCAAACGCACCTGCAAACTACTATAAAAGGGGGTCAAAGTCGGAGGTTCAGTCATCATCCGAAAGCGCAGAAGTCTTCTCGCAGTCCACTTTTTCTCCCTGTTTTCCTTTGCCGTCTGTTAGAGTGAGAGTCTTAGCTGTTGGAATCGATAATCTGATAGGAAGGAGAGGAGATTCTTCTTCTCTCTCGATTGGATTCATCCAAGCAAGGCTGACCTTTCATCCCCTTCATTCGAGGCGACTGCAACGAAGCTTTCAAGCTGCATTTCCTGCTTTCTGTCTTCCTTTTCTAATTTCCATCTTTGATCAGTTGTTGTTTCTAGTTTAATGTTTTATCTACTGCATTTCGTTGTTGTCTGTCTTTGAATTATTCCCTTTAAGTTTCCTTTTGTCCGTTCAACTTTCAAAGTAATCAATTTGCAAGATTTCATTTCACAGTTTCCATCTTCTGCTGCTACGTTTTTGTCTTACTGTTTTGAGTACATTTCCCTTCTAAGCATGTCTGTTTTATCTTATATTTCTGTTCTCTATATATCCATGAGTAGCTAAATCACTTAGGGGCATGCTAATGACAACACTTTAAGCTAAAAAACGTGAACCAAGCATGTAGGATAGTTCTCGAAGCATTGATTGTATGTAAGCTTCATCCCACGGGCAATTTCGATTGGCCATCCATTTTGTCCAAAGAACTCCTAACCTCTGGAAGGAGTAAGAGTTCAGAGTCGTATAACCATGCTAGCCTTTCATGGTAACCAGGAAACGGCCTAGGAATAGGCGTTTCCCTAGTACAAACTAAACACTCCTGCTTTAACAAGATGCTTAAGACCTTACTTTGAGTTGAGTAAACTAAGGAATCTAATGCATGGAATCGGACGATACATGAGATAGAGTGAGTTTGATGCATAGAGAGTTGATCTACTGCTCGGGAATCGTATTAAAATGCCTATAGGATAGTCATTAGTAGCCCTTAATTCACCCATTTACACACTTTCGCTGTTATTCAATTGCGGTAAGATTGCGGTGTCCGCAATTCTGCCAAGTTACCATTCTGTTTAGCTGTTTTCTTCTTCGTTTATTAATTCCATCTCTTGTCTTTTGAGTCTAATTTCAACTTGCATTTGTTTATGTTGCATTCCTTTATACATTCAGCAAAAATTAGATAATTAAAAACCAATTTTACCCCATCAAAGCCACCCCTTCTTTCTTAACAAATACACTTCATGAATAGCTAAAAATAAGTCTCTGTGGAAAAAACGAATGAAATATACTTACTACTTGCTGTGAGACCATGTATGCTTGCATGTTCTGAGTGCTCTCTATACCTTCTTGCTTAATTATCTTTAACACATTGAGCACGCAACAGTGGTACCCTGAGCGTAAATCAATCTTTGAAAACACGGTGGCTCCCTGTAACTGATGAAACAAGTCGTCTATCCGAGGGAGGGGATACCTGTTCTTAATGGTTACTTTGTTCAACTCCCGGTAGTCGATGCACAACCTCATGGAACCATCTTTTTTTTTACAAACAAAACTGGTGCACCCCAAGGCGAGACACTAGGGCGTAGGAAATCCCTGTCTAACAACTCTTGAACCTGAGACTTGAGCTCTTTCAATTCCGCAGGGGCCATTCTATACGGAGCTTTGGAAATAGGGCCTGTTCCCGGTTATAGCTCAATGCTAAACTCTACCTAACTACGGGAACTGATGCCACTGAAACCTCAATGTATCTGGTGTCATCAGGAAATACATCTGCAAATTCCCTAACTACGGGAACTGATGCCACTGAAACCTCAATGTATCTGGTGTCAACCACGCTGGCTAGAAGGCCCCAAGCGCCTTGACTGATCAATTTCCTTGCCTTAATGGCAGAGACTACCTTGGGCAAGACCTCAGTTCTAGTCCCCTTAAACTTGAAGTTTACTCCTGCTGGTGGATTGAACACAACTTCCTTATGAAAACAATCGATATTGGCGTGATTCACTGCCAACCAATCCATCCCGAGAATCACATCAAAGTCTGTCATGTCGAGGACCACTAGCGTTACATCTAACAAACGCTCTGACACTAACACCTGACATGCTTTCACCTTCTCATGTACTAACACCACCACCCTAGTCGGGGTAGAAACAGACAAGACATAGTCCAGTGATTCCAATTCTAACTTAGCCTGACTTGCAAATGCAGTAGAAACAAACGAATGGGTAGAACCCGAGTCAAACAATACAAGGGCATAATGACCCAAAATAGGGAGCGTACCTGTTACAACTGTGTTAGAGTTCTCGGCTTCATGTCGTGTGGTGGCATAAACTTTACCACGCTGCTGAGTCTGTCTACCTGTTCTAGCCTGGTGCGAGCTTGGGGGTTGATCCCTACTACCGGGAGTATTTCTCTTGGGACAACGATCTGCCATGTGTCCCTCCTGACCGCATCAGAAACATACCCCTGCTCGTGCTAGACAACGGCCCCAGTGATGCCTCCCACAAGAGTTGCATAACGGTTTGTCCCTACCAGAGTTCTCTTGTCTGGTGAACTGTTGTTTCTGGTTCTGATGCGAGCCCCCAGAGTTGCGTTGTGTGCGTTGGAAACCCGAGGACATCTGATCTGATCTCCTCTTCTGACCTGAAAATGAACTCGTACTTGTAGGTACTTGAGATTGCCCGGGCGCACGATTATCGATCAGAGTTGCCGCGCGTAGGGCAGCAGCATAATCTGGTGGAGCAAGAGCCTCCACAATGCCTTGGACCTCGCTTCTCAAGCCCATAATGAATCGTTCTGCTTTCGTGGCTTCTGTAGCCACTAACTCAGGGGCGAAACGTGACAACCTGTTGAATTCAACTTCGTACTCCGAGACAGAACGACCTCCTTGCTTGAGGTGTAAGAACTCTGCTTGCTTTTTATATCGAGTTACAGCGGGAAAGTACTGTTGGTAAAAGGCTTCCTTGAAATGTGACCAGGTCACTGGTCCTCTGCTAGTGTCAACCGACCTCTCGGTCGACTCCCACCAAAGTTGAGCATCGTCTATCAATACGAAGGCCGCACACTGCACTTTCTGCTCCTCTGGGCACCTCATGTAACGAAAAATCGTCTCAATGGACGACAACCATATCTCTGCTTTCGTCGGATCCGCCAACGACCCATTGAAGGAAGGGGGGTCATACTTCCTGAAGTCTCGCAAATGTCGCGCCTCTTCTGACAGACCTCTCTAATCCCTATTCGCTTGAGCCATTTGATTAGCTACTGCCGTCTGAATCAATGTCTGCATGGCCTCCATCATTGTCGTCGTTAATATGGCTCCTGCCTGCTGCTTAATCATTCCATCTACTCTAATTCTCCATCAACCATGAGTAACTAATCACATAAAGGTCTGCTAAAGATGAATCTATAGGTTAGAAATACGAGAGTTCAGCATGTAGGATAGATTCAAATGCATTGAATGTATGTGTACTTCATCCCATGGGCAATTTCGATCGGCCATCCATTTTGTCTAAAGAATTCCTAACCTCCGGAAGGAGTAAGAGTTCAGAGTCATCCATTCATGCTAGCCTTTTATGGTAGCCAGAAAACGACCTAGGAATAGGCGTTCTCCTAGTACAATTCATTAGCTTGCTTGTATAAATAGGTGTTTATGTCTTACTTGGATATGAGTGAACTAAAAGATCTAATGCATGTAATCGAGAGATGCATGAGACTGAGCTAATTCGATACATGATAAGTTAATCTACTGCTGAATGATCGTATGTAAAAGCCTCTAGAGGAGTCTTAAGTCGACCTTGTTACCTTATCTCACCTTTAAATCGTTGCTAATTTAATTGCTAGATAATTGCGAGAACCGCAATTCTATAGTTCTGTTTTTCCCTTAGCATTTTTTCCAGTCTTTTACTTTTGCGATTTTATTGCTAGAACATTGCTAGATCTGCAATTCTTTCTTCTCCACATCATAGCTTAATCTCTTTACTTGCTTTCGTTTATGCTTGCATCCTTCTTGCATTCTTTGTTATTTCGGTACATCAACCTCAAATCCACCCAAATTAAGTGACCCTCTCTAATTTAACACCTCACTTCGTTAGTAACTAAACTCAATCTCTGTGGGAAAACGAATTAAAAAATACTTATCACTTGCTGCAGACCATGTATGCTTGCATGTTCTGAGTGCTCTTCGCATTACATTTTATTTACACACTGAGCACGCAACACACATGCAACAAACTCTTTGCTTAGCATGACACCTCTAAAATGGATGAATTAGTCTTCACACAAGTGTTCAACAATTGATGGGTTTATGCATGTGGTTGGTGATTCACAATCCACCTCACAACTTGGATAAACCCACTCAACTTGGATAATCTCACTTGTAATATTTTGTCATTTTAAAATTAATTCATAATTAATAAACAAAATAAATTTTAATTAATTAAACTTTTTAATTAATTAATATTATTATTTAATTCAATATCAAATATTAATTAAATAATAAGACTAATCTGAGTTTCTTCAACAATCGCCAAATATCGGGTTGTCGAGACCCGCCAAAATAAATTTGTAATTACCCGAATTCACCGAGCTATTAGCAGCCTAGTGGTAACGGGGTCGATCCACAGGGAATTGCGTAATTCAACTTAATTTTAATTCAATTTGCAAACCATAAAAAGAAACGAATTGGGGGAGATTTGGGTTTTAAAATATACTAACGGTAAAATGAAGCAAAAGGAGAGGAAAACTTAACTAACGGAGCGTTCGACTCGGGACGTTCGGGATTAAATAATAGCAAATTAACGGATCATAGACTAACGAAAAATTCCAGCTAAACAAATGGAAGAATGCGCAGCTCATCTGAATTAATTAATTAACTCAGACACGCCCCATGGATAATAATTGAACACAACGAATCATGCTAATTAAGCATATCGATTGGACATTGGGGGCCAACGCTCTCCCAAGACCAATCGATAGCAACGGGCTAACTACGACGATTATCTAACGTGGAAGCCAAGTTAGTGTACTGATTTTAGTTTCAACTTCGAGAAGGACGAACACCAAGAACGCGAGGAAGCCAACACGCTCTATGGTGTTGTCAATCCGCGTTACTCGACGATTAAGAGAGGCATGGCATCAAAACCTTTAACTAATGATTATGCTTGAAATCTAATTTGTCTAATCCTATCAATCAACCACAATCATTGAATATGCATAGAAGGAGAAACTACATCAACCAAGTAATTTAGCCAATTCAGAATTTAAAAACAAAGTCTCACCGAAAATCCCAATTACACTAATCCCTTACAATCCCGAGCCAAAACGCTACAATCTACTCACTCATGATGTGGGTGGCTTGATTTAGCTCCCATCCAAGCTCCATAGCTTCTCCCATGGTGGAAATGGCTTCAAAGACGTCCAATCTGGTGCGGAGCCCGAGGTAGAAGATGATAAGACGCGCTAAAAATCGGATAAAATGCTTATATATCTCGTCTGAGCGTCGAGACGCTACGGCAGCGTCTCGACGCTGCGCCCTAAATTTCCAGCGCGCGTAGTCGGGGCAACGTCGAGACGCTCGGGCGGCGTCGAGACGCTGTGCAGCGTTGAGCCAGCGTCTCGACGCTGTCTGCTCAACGCTTGCTCTCGGGTGGAAATGCCAATTGACGCTTCAGGCTTCGGAGCGTCGAGACGCTCTTGCAGCGTCTCGACGCTGAGCAGCGTTGAGCCAGCGTCTCGACGCTGTCTGCTCAACGCTTGCTCTCGGGTTTTTGCATGGTATTTTGCCTTGAAACTTCCTAAAACGCCAAATCTTCATATTTTTGTATGGTCCTTCCCCGGAGGCGTTCTTAGGTCCTTAAAATGTGATATTAAGCCCCGAACGACGTCAAACGCGCCCGAAGACGAATTACCGAGAACACCTGTAATTAACACAAATAAGCAAGATTAAGCATGTAATAATCATAAATTAGGGACATAATTATAGCTCCAAAATGGAGCTATCAAACACCCCCAACTTAAATCTTGCTAGTCCTCGAGCAAGGTGGAATTCTTACTAATCATGATAAAAAGATGCGCATACTAAAGACTCGATCCTCAGTACTAAAGGAGGCAAGGCATTTATATTTGAACGAAATAGCCGAATGCATGCATTGGTTAAGAACATTTCAAGAAATTTAAAATGTTATTTCCCACGAGTGTTTCGCACTTAGCTCCTCCATTTTAGATTTTACGGGCACAGAACAACTCTACCTTGCCTAAAACTTCGCCTTCCCCCTACTTATGGCTAAACAGAACAGTCTAAGGGTTTTTCATCATTCGAGGCAAGTAATATACCGCAAGGCTTCTATTCTTTTTTTTTTTTTTTTTTTGATCTCCATGAGCGCCTAACATGTCAATTTTACTTTCGTTTTAGCTTGCCTGCAATTTCATTGCACAATGCATCTGACTACGGGCAAAATTCACATTTTTAAGGACTAGTGTTCACTTCTATGTGCTCCCTTTTCATGCAGTGATGACCGTGGGTTACACGACCGCCTCTGGCTACTAAGGCAACTCAAGAAGGAGGAACACCTCAGGAGATTACAATTTTTTTTTTCTTTTTCAAGAAATTTTTGCATTCTTTTCTTTTTAGCCTATATGCCATGTTAAAATATTTGAGCGCCTAAATCACGAGCACCAACGAATCAAAACCATCCTAAAGGTGCCTTTCGGGGTGACAACGAATTTCAAGCCAAGCAGAACTACCCTAAACCCACAGATCCAAGACAGAGTGCTAACATGCGAAACTTAAACAGGGGAAATAATTTGAAATTTTTTCAAAATGGCCTTAACAAATGCAAACATGCTAGCTTCCACTGCAGATACAAATACGGAGATTCCAACAGTACATCACAGAATTTCAGAGTCAAACAAGCATGCATTCGTCACAACAAAACTCGACAATCGCTGCAAAACACAACCCACCACCCCCAACTTGGAAAGAGACAATGCCATCATTGGACTAATTAAGCACAATCAAAATTTTAGGGAAAGAAAACCTTCCCAGAGTTGTGATTTAGAGGGTTGGAGAGTGCGCTTGTTCTTTTTCAAGCAAACCGCAAAGACGAGTCATCGTTTCTCCTAAAAATTCACATCACGAGAGTAAGAACCTAAGCTAATTCTAAAAACACTAAAGTAAACAAAAAGCATGTACAGTTCAGACTCGGGTGCCTCCGAGAAGCGCAAATGTTTAGAGTCGATTGCTCGACTTTACCAACACTTTCTCATCCTTTCTCATACTCGGGTTCTCCCAAGTGGGCATGCACGTTGAAGTGCTCAGTTTCTCCTTCGTGGAAGATCTTCAGTCGATGGTCGTTCACAGTGTTTTCCTTGCCTGTTTCGAGACTTTGGATCTTTACTGCACCATAAGGATGAACATGAGTTATAATAAAAGGACCAATCCAACGGGAACGAAATTTACCTGGCATGAACTTCAGGCGGGAATTGAACAAGAGGACCTTCTGACCAACTTCGAAGTGTTTCCGAATGACTCGTCTGTCGTGGAACAACTTGGTCTTTTCCTTGTAGATCCTCGAATTCTCATACGCGTCCAAGCGAAGCTCCTCTAATTCTTGCAATTTGAGAAGTCTTTCTTCGCCAGCCTGATCAAAGTTCATGTTGCACTTCTTCACTGCCCAATACGCTTTGTGCTCGATCTCCACTGGGAGATGACAGGCTTTCCCAAAAACCATCCGATAGGGAGACATCCCTATTGGGGTTTTGTAAGCTGTGCGATAAGCCCACAAAGCGTCGTCCATCCTGAGACTCCAATCTTTCCTCCCAGAACTTACTGTTTTCTCGAGAATGCTCTTCACCTCTCGATTAGAGACCTCTGCTTGACCATTGGTTTGAGGGTCGTATGGGGTAGATATTTTATGATTGACCTCATACCTCCTCATCAAGGCTTGAATTGTCTTGTTGCAGAAATGACTCCCTTGATCGCTTATAATGGCTCGTGGAACTCCATACCTGCTAAAAATGTTAGATTTGACAAAACTGGAAACAACATTAGCAGTATCAACCTTGGTGGCTTTGGCCTCCACACACTTAGACACATAGTCCACAGCCAGCAATATATAGACAAAACTGCATGAGGGGGGGAAAGGTCCCATAAAGTCCATACCCCAAACCTCAAAAATTTCAGCAGTCAATATAGAGGTTTGGAGCATTTCGTTCCTACTCGTGATGAATCCTTTTGGTAGTGAACTTTTGTACGTTCACAAATTTCGGGTTGTCGAAGCCCGCCAAAATAATATTTATAAGCCGATTATACCGAATAATTTATAGTTAGTGATAATCGGGTCGAACCACAGGGAATTAGCTTAATTATAACTTAATTAATTCTAAATTGCTAACGGTAAAAATAGGGGAAATTGGATTTTAAAAGGGAGCTCTAAACTATTGTAGCTAACGGAAAATTAAAACAATAAAAACTGTGAAGTAAGAAATTTAAATGGCATGTTTGACTTCAAAGAATGGGATTGATCACAATTTGTGTTCGGATCATCGATAACTAAATACATTGACACAACGCTTGCAATTCGTTTGGTTATTTCTAACTCAAACGACCCAAAGATACAATTAGAAAAGTGCAATTCTAATTGTTCTTGACAGTTACTCAAAATAAGGTGATCAATCCTAAAATGATTAACGGACAGAGACGGGAACATTGCGACGAATTAACCCAGAGACTAAATCGATTTTTCCTCTTTACCCAAAATCCAACATGAAGGTTATCTAATTTCTACCCCCAACTGTCACTTGGGATCAAACTAAATATCCATATTCAGATTTGTGTTACCTAGCGATTGAGGCAATTATACGTCCTAATCTCTAACGGTAAAGCATGCATAAGGACTCGTGCGTCACCCCTAATCAGTTACCCAAGCTATTTAGATGAAGAACGAGGAAGAAGATGCATAAGGAAGACAATCTAATTCATACACAAATTAGGGCAAATCTCCCCTTAATCCAAATTGATTACAATCCCAAACTAGAAATCAAACACTTACTTGTTTAGCTATCCATTGAGATGAAGAAAAGAGCCACAAATGGCTAAGAATACTGTTGCGTGCTCAATGTGTAAAGATAAATATGCAAAAGGGTAGAGAGAGCACTTAGAACATGCAAGCATACATGGTCTCACAGCAAGTAGTAAGTATATTTCATTCGTTTTTTCCACAGAGACTCATTTTTAGCTATTCGCGAAGTGTATTTGTTAAGAAAGATGGGGTGGATTTGATGGGGTAAAATTGGTTTTTAATTATCTAAGTTTTGCTGAATGTGTAAAGGAATATAACATAAACAAATGCAAGTTGAAATTAGACTCAAAAGACAAGAGATGGAATTAATAAACGAAGAAGAAAACAGCTAAACAGAATGATAAAACAACAGAATTGCGAGGACCGCAATGTTACCGCAATTAAATAACAGCGAAAGTGTGTAAATGGGTGAATTAAGGGCTACTAATGACTATCCTATAGGCATTTTATTACGATTCTCAAGCCTTGGATCAACTCTCTATACATCAAACTCACTCCATCTCAAGTATCGTCCGATTCCATGCATTAGAGTCTTAAGTTTACTCGACTTCAAAGTAAGGTCTTAAGCATCTTGTTAAAACAGGAGTGTTTAGTTTGTACTAGGGAAACGCCTATTCCTAGGCCGTTTCCTGATTACCATGAAAGGCTAGCATGATTATATGACTCTGAACTCTTACTCCTTCCAGAGGTTAGGAGTTCTTTGGACAAAATGGATGGCCAATCGAAATTGCCCGTAGGATGAAGCTTACATACAATCAATGATTCGAGAGCTATCCTACATACTTGATGCACGTTTTTTTAGCCTATAGTTCTGTCATTAGCATGCCCCTAAGTGACTTAGCTACTCATGGAAATATAGAGAATGGAAATGTAAGATAAAACAGACATGCTTAGAAGGGAAATGTGCTTAGAACAACAAGACAAAACCGTAGCAGTAGAAAGTGGAAACTGTGAAATGCAGAAATGTACTTTGATTACTATGAATGTTTGAACGACAAAGGGAAACTTAGAAGCAGAAATTCAGAGACAGACAACAACGAACTGCAGTAACTAAAACACTAAGCTAAGAACAACAATTATCAAAACTGGAAATAAGAAGAAGAACGACATAAAACAGTAAAAGGGTGCTGAAAAGCTTCGTTGCAGTCGCCTCGAATGAAGGGGATGAAAGGTCAGCCTTGCTTGGATGAATCCAATCGAGAGAGAAGAAGAATCTTCTCTCCTTCCTATCAGATTATCGATTCCAACAGCTGAGACTCTCACTCCAACAGACGGCAAAGGAAAACAGAGAGAAATGATGGACTGCGAGAGGACTTCTGCGCTTCGGATGATGATCAAACCTCCGACTTTGGCCCCCTTTTATAGTAGTTTGCAGGTGCGTTTGGGCCAAGGAGAACCATCAATCTTCAACGTCATATATCAGAATGGATGGAGGAGAAAGAATGAATCCCTGAAATTACGGAAATTAACAGAAAAGGATCAGTCAACTTACGGTTTTCACTTGAATAATTGCGGCCTCAGCAATGTTTTCGCAATGCTGTCGCAATGCAGTGTTTTTCATTCTTTTCCTTCGGTTTTCAACCCTTTTCTTTCCTATTGTAAAAAGGTCCTAATTTAGCTACCTTCTTCTCATTCTCATATTTAAGCATAGGTCTAGGCTAAATGCTATCAAAAACACCTAAAAGTGCACATCTTCTTAAGCTAAATGGGTCCTAAATAAGTCACTTTCAGAGACTTAACACACCCCCAAACTTAAGGTTTTGCTTGTCCTCAAGCATACTAAGGACTTACCTAGGCTGTTGTTTCACCTTCTTTAACCACCTACTGACTCCCTTATATCCCTACCTATAGCATTGTTGTCCTGTGACACACTCCTCAGTTTAAAACTACCCTCTTATCTAGCTTCTTCTGAACTTGCCTGCCTAACACTTATCTGTTTTCATTAACTCCCTACAACTGATCTATTTGCTTTTGTCATATCATGCCACTATCCCTAAGGTTTCAAATTCTGCCTAGCTTTACCTCAGACTCAGTACATGCTTCTAGCTTTATTTTTAATGTGTCTAGGATTCCTTAGAGTCATGCCAGTCTTAGTATTAACGGTGACAGTAGTACTTTTAAAGAACAACCTAAACCCTGGCATCACTACATTGGATAAACACTCATCTCCCTAAACAACCCTACAAGTTACAACTTTGCACTTAGCTAATTGAGGATCAGAGTTCTTTTTAAATAGGACATCTAAGCCACAAAGTTGTAACTCCTAGGTATACATTCTTCTTCCCTATTCCTTTCCCTTTTTCTTACTTAGGTGGAGCCTCTCCTTTGGTTGCCTTTTGATGCAACGCCACTTGTGGGTTACACACTTGGCACTGATTACTCAGCAACCTAAGAGAAACTCCCCCCCTTTATTCTTTTTTCATTTTTTTTTTTCAGTTCATCATTTTTTGTAAAGGAGAAGAAGAATGCTTATGTTTCTAAGGGAGAGAGGAATGTTCCTAGGCCTAGGGTGGCCTCCCCCAAACTTCAACTACTCATTGTCCCCAATGAGTGTCGGAGGTGGCACACCCCCAAACTTGTCCTAGAAGCATCTAGTCTAAGGTAAAACATGTTGGGTTTTATGTCCTAAAACTCGTGGTTTGTAAACTGAATGTATATTCTATTTTGCAATAAAGTTGTTATTGAGATTTATTCAGTAAAGTTGTTATTGAATAAAATGAATTGTTTTTACTTTTAACCTAACTCCAATAAACAAAGAACCCATGGCTATAGGTTGTATACTTAAACTTCATGTATGACATGATTGTGGATCAAGTTCAAGTAATAGCCAGAACGGTCTATAGTATAGGGATAAGGCTGGGTACCTTATCCTAGGGACACTATTGGACGCGGCCCACTTTGTATAGTACAAACGATGTGATCCGAAATCGTTCATGTGGAGACATGTGAGTGGGGGCGTCCTATGCAATGAGTTTGCATAAGACTGAACCGCGAAACAAGTCGCTCTTTCTTTATAACTCCGTTTACTGTAAAGACCGATTTTTTTCATATGATGACCTAGGTAACTCGATCTGAATCCTGAGCACGCTATGAACTCCTGTTTATTCGGGCTTATCCTTTGACTTGTATGGGTGAGAGTGGCCCGAGATCGCCGACTCAATAAGCCTACCATCTTGGGGATAAGACCGGGTAGGTAGCTGGGAACATAGTCCTGCGATATGGAATTCACTCCTACCCGCCTTTAGGGATTAGTAGAGAGGTTGTTCCCTTAAGTGCTGACTCCGGGTCTTGAACTAGGGATCCCACCCTCTCATTGGCCCGAGAAGGACTTGGTATAGTGATGAGATCACATACCAATCGGTTTGGTGGTTGGACCACAAACCAATAGTTCATTAGAGGATCAGTGGGACTTAAGGAACAAGATGTAATTACGGGGGTAAAACGGTTATTTTGACCCAGCTGTAATTACGAACGACCTGTGAAGGATCGACTTACTAATGATGGTTATATCAAGAGGACAGAAATATATCTACGGTGAGGAGAGTGCAACCCTTGGACTTTAGTGGAGTCTCCGGGGGTTAACGAATGTTGGTTAGCTTGGTTAAAGAGTTTGACCGGTTAATCTCGTATCGTTGGAGCTCATGATCTGTAGGTCCTTTAGGTTCTCCTGGCTAGCTCGGATTAAGCCGTGTAACAATATGAGAGAAAAAGAATTTGAATTTATTGAAATTCGGTTTTGGAAGAATGATGGACATATTTAAATATGATTTAAATATGGGATCGGTGTAAAACATGAATAGAGATTCATGTGTGATGATTCGGTTTAAGAAACCGGGATTAGTCTTATTATTTAATTAATATTTGATATTGAATTAAATAATAATATTAATTAATTAAAAAGTTTAATTAATTATAATTTATTTTGCTTATTAAAATTAATTATGAATTAATTTTAAAATGACAAAATATTACAAGTGTGATTATAAGTCAAAGTGGAATTATCCATGTTGAGTGGATTTATCCAAGTTGAGTGGGTTTATCCAAGTTGTGAAGTGGATTGTGAATCACCAACAACATGCATATAAACTCATCAATTTTGGAACACTTGGTTGAAGACTAATCCATCCAATTTGAGGTGTCATGCTAAGCAAAGACTTTGTTGCATGTGAATTGCCTATAAATTGGATGAAGTTCAAATGGTTTGAAGTTGATGAATTTTCAAAGAGTTTGAATGTTGGATGAGCATGAAGAGTTCATGTTACTTGAGAAATTAGAAAGCTAAGTGTTAGACTTCTTCTCACAAAATCCTCATCACTTTCATCTTCCCATCTTCTTCTTCCAAACTTTTTCTTTCATAAAGGAGTCCCACCACTCCGTTGCTCGGCCCGAGGATAGCGGGACTACCGGAGGTGGTTCTCGAGGAGTTCGAGGGAAGCTTCAAAGGGTTCGTGAGGAGATTCGAGCGTTGGAAGAAAAGCCTTTAGAACTACAAGAGGTATGTGTTCTAATTCCTTTTATTTCAAAGCTTTGTGCATGTTTCTTATTTAGCTAAATTGATGAAATTAGAGTGCCAATGATCCGTCTCGCTTCCGCTGCGCTACATGCGCTCCATCAATTGGTATCAGAGCGTTTTTTGGTCACTCAATTTGCATCAATTTAAGCTCGGTGGGTATTTGTTTTAGAAATTAAATTTCTGGGCGTCTAAAGTGTGATTCCGGTTTTGGCATATTTTTTTGAGCTTTTATTTGTACTTTGTTTTGTAATTGCCCGGGCGTGTATGGGCTTTAATGTGTGAAGAAGAGTCTGTAAAAAATTCGGAGTCATTAGAGTCCATATAGGCTTTCAATTCGAAGACAGAAGCTCGGGTGTCGGAAAAAACAGCATGCTGTTTTTTGCTGTTTTTTTTTCTGCAAAATTCCAGCACAACACCGGTTCAGCGCAAGGTGGAAGAAAGGATCCGGTTCGGTCATCGGGTGGTCCGGTTCACTGAAAGTCAGACCGGTTCCTTGTTCTTCACCCTTTGGAGGTCCGGTTCAGCGTTCGTTTGGTCCGGTTCGGGTCGTTATTGGTCCAGTTACGGGCTGTTGAAGTCGGGACAACTGTTATGGACCGGTTCAGTTTTTTTTTGAAGTTTTGTAGTTGCTGTTTTTTTGGCCGGTTGAAGCAAATTCAAGCTGGTTCGTGGCGGTTCGAAGGGTTCGGAAGCGTCTCAACTTAGTTGATGAATTATTATTGTAATAATGTAGTTGCTTGCTTGTCCGTGATGCCAAAACCGGTCCACTTTAGTGTGTTTAATTAATTATGCATTGTGAATGTATGTTTTAATTAAAGTATCTTGTATGTGCATAAAGTATGCCATATAGATTTCAAATCCCACCATAGGAAGCATGTTGCATGCATTGAAAGTATAATATAAGTGTTATGTTGTATAGTATGCATGCTTAATTCATGAGAATTAATATAAGTGTTATATTAATTTATGAATTGGATGTTGCTTGTTTAAAAGTAAAATTAATATAAGTGTTATATTAATTGTGAAATTAAACATACAACATAGTTGCCTTAGTTGAATATAATTGTTATATTCTTGCTTGGGAAGCATGTTATAAATTGAATGTAATGGTTATATTCTAGCTTAGGAAGCATGTTATAGAATGTCTTTGTTTTATAAAGCGTTGTAAAATGAGATAGACATTTAAAATCTATAACAAAGATAAATGCATGCTCACTAAGGGTTAAAGAATTCCAATGCGATTAGGAATTTAGTATCGATTCGTTTTAATAGTTAAAATAGGTCGATATCTTGTAAAGCTAAGGTTACGAGAGAACTCACCCGGTTTGATCCTGCACTAAGGTTGGAGGTATTTAAGATGACGGTTTACGGAACACCTCCTACCTGGGGATCGATCCGATACTTGAGTTAAGTTAACCTGGTTTTATGAGCATGCACGCGAGAGGTGTAAGGTTATAAAATGTTTATCACCTAGACATCTTAGGTAAAAGTATGTTCTACCTAGACTTAGGTTTTATTGTCTTAGCCGGATAATGCCTAAGTAAAACTATACCCAAACCATTCTAAAATACTTAGTAGTGGTGTTGAGAGGTATATGTGATATATCAATCTCCTCCTACGTTCTCCGCAAAGTTCACACCGTGAGATTTATGCTCGGCCTCGTGATGTCAATAGGGCATCCCCATTCGGATGGTGTTTGCATAAATCAAGAGCAAGGTGAATGGAGAAAGTATTTATAGTAAGTGGGAGAAGGAAGTATGTCAATACATCCTGCGGTCTCCTCCATTAGGTTGAACCGTGAGATTCCCATGTTCCGCCTGCTGGTTGCCCATAGTAGCACCGTCCATTCGGAGGGCCGTTTCATGGGAGTCGGAACAACTCAATCTCCAGAAATGGATAGGGTCTCTTAGGTCCATTCCCAACTCTGCATTTCCATTCGGTTGCACTGTTGGGGCCGACCTCTGAGTTCTGAAAATGGCGGGTCACACTTACAAGGATTACTAAGTTGTTAGTAGATTCTTGACCGAAGTAGCGATAACTAAGGTGCTATAGGAATATGAGTTATTCTGGTATTAGCATTTAGTCAAGAATGTCTTGATTCAGTGAAGGAGTGATTGACTGCCCCTCGGTAGCGGTTGCTCTGACTCACTGAAGTATCGTTGCAAATTAATAATGATTTTTTGGGTACATTATTACTTTTGCTAAAATTCTTGATTGGTTGTTAAAAATAGGTTAAGTTCAATTCACTAATAGAATTCATTCTTTTCAGCATGTCTAGCTCGTTTATCCAATTACTAGCTTCTGATAAACTAAACGGCGATAACTACACGACCTGGAAATCGAACTTGAATACGATTCTTGTTATCGATGATCTTAGGTTTGTCTTAACAGAGGAATGTCCTCCCCCTCCTAGCTCATCTGCAACTCGAACTGTTCGAGATGCATTTGACAGGTGGATTAGGGCTAATGATAAAGCCCGAGTCTACATCTTGGCCAGCACATCCGATGTGTTAGCTAAGAAGCATGAGGTAATGGTCTCCGCTAAGGAGATCATGGATTCATTACAGATGATGTTTGGACAACCGTCTTCATCGGTCTATCATGATACCCTCATGGCGAGCAAAGCTGAGAAGAAACAACTAAGTAAATATGATTTACTCGTTGTTGAAACATGTTTAGTGGAACATGATAGTTCTGCCTGGATACTGGATTCAGGAGCCACTAACCATGTTTGTTCTTCTTTCCAGGAAACTAGTTCCTGGCAGATGCTTGCTGAAGGTGAGATAACTCTCAGGGTTGGAACAGGAGAGGTTGTCTCAGCCAAGGCAGTGGGAGCTGTCAAGTTGTTATATAGAGATAGTTTCATTTTACTTGAAAATGTACTGTTGGTTCCTAGCTTTAAAAGGAACCTTGTATCTATCTCTTGTTTACTTGAACATTTGTATAAAGTATCTTTTGATTTTAATGAAGCGTTCATTAGCAAAAGAGGTGTACATATATGTTCTGCGAAACTTGAAAACAACTTGTATGTGTTAAGACCAACAGAGGCAAAAGCTATTTTAAACACCGAGATGTTTAAAACAGCTCAAACTCAAACTAAAAGGCAGAAACTTTCTCCAAGTACCTATCTTTGGCACTTGAGACTAGGCCACATTAATCTCAATAGGATTGGGAGATTGGTTAAGAGTGGTCTCCTAAATCAGTTAGAGGACAACTCTTTACCACCATGTGAGTCTTGTCTTGAGGGCAAGATGACCAAACGATCTTTTTCTGAAAAAGGTCATAGGTCCAAAGAAACTCTAGAGCTTGTACATTCAGATCTTTGTGGTCCGATGAATGTTAAAAGCACGGGGAGGGTATGAATATTTCATCAGCTTCATTGATGATTATTCTAGGTACGGCTATCTTTACTTAATGCATCATAAGTCCGAAGCTCTTGAAAAGTTCAAGGAGTATAAGGCAGAGGTTGAGAACACGTTAGGTAAAACGATTAAAATACTCCGATCAGATCGAGGTGGAGAGTATATGGATTTAAGATTCCAGGACTATATGATAGAACATGGAATAGTATCCCAACTCTCAGCGCCCGGAACACCGCAACAGAATGGTGTGTCCGAAAGGAGAAATAGAACCCTGTTAGACATGGTTCGATCTATGATGAGCTATGCTCAACTGCCTAGTTCGTTTTGGGGATATGCAGTAGAGTCTGCTGTATATATTTTGAACATGGTTCCCTCTAAGAGTGTTTCAGAAACACCTTATGCGTTATGGAGAGGGCGTAAAGGTAGTTTACGTCACTTCAGAATTTGGGGGTGTCCGACACATGTGTTGGTGCCCAATCCAAAGAAGTTGGAACATCGTTCAAAATTATGCCTATTCGTAGGCTACCCCAAAGAAACGAAAGGTGGTCTATTTTACGATCCTCAACAGGACAAGGTGCTTGTATCGACAAACACCACGTTCTTAGAGGAAGACCACATGAGAGATCATCAACCTTCGAGCAAAATTGTTTTGATCGAACTTTCCAGGAAAGCTACAGATGGGTCAACAAGAGTTGTTGATCAGGCTGGTCCTTCTCAAGAGTTGAGAATACCTCGACGTAGTGGGAGGGATATGAGACAACCCGACCGCTACATGGGTTTAACGGAAACCCAGGTCGTCATACCTGATGACGGCGTTGAGGATCCATTGACCTTTAAACAGGCAATGAATGACATAGACAAGGACCAGTGGCTTAAAGCCATGGACCTCGAAATGGAGTCGATGTACTCCAATTCGGTCTGGGATCTTGTAGAGCAACCTGATGGTGAAAGACCTATCGGTTGCAAGTGGATCTACAAGAGGAAACGAGACCAAGCCGGTAAGGTGCAAACCTTTAAGGCTCGACTTGTGGCAAAGGGTTATTCCCAGAGGGAAGGGGTGGACTATGAAGAAACCTTCTCCCCTGTTGCCATGTTAAAGTCGATTAGAATACTCTTGTCCATTGCCACGTTTTATGATTATGAAATTTGGCAAATGGATGTCAAGACAGCCTTTCTGAATGGCAATCTTGAAGAGAGTATCTATATGGCTCAACCAGAGGGGTTCATAATTCAGGGTCAAGAGCAAAAGGTTTGCAAGCTTAATCGATCCATTTATGGGTTGAAGCAAGCGTCTAGATCCTGGAATATAAGGTTTGATACTGCGATCAAATCCTATGGCTTTGAACAGAATGTTGACGAACCTTGTGTCTACAAGAAAATAGTCAATTATGTTGTAGCTTTCTTAGTCTTATATGTAGATGATATCCTACTCATTGGGAATGATGTAGGGTTCCTGACTGACGTTAAGCAATGGCTAGCGACCCAATTCCAAATGAAAGATTTGGGAGAGGCTCAGTTTGTTCTAGGGATTCAAATCGTAAGGAATCGTAAGAACAAAACGCTAGCGCTGTCTCAAGCATCTTATATCGACAAGGTGTTGATACGATATTCGATGCAGAATTCCAAGAAGGGTTCTTTACCTTTCAGGCATGGAATTCAATTGTCAAAGGAAGAGTGTCCTAAGACACCTCAAGAAGTTGAGGATATGAGACGAATTCCCTATGCATCAGCAGTCGGTAGTCTGATGTACGCCATGTTATGTACACGACCCGACATATGCTATGCAGTGGGAATTGTCAGTAGGTATCAGTCCAATCCAGGATATGATCATTGGACTGCCGTTAAACACATCCTCAAGTATCTTCGGAGAACGAGGGACTATGTGCTCGTGTATGGCGCGAAGGATTTGATCCTTACAGGATACACTGACTCTGATTTTCAAACCGATAAGGATTCGAGGAAATCCACATCGGGATCAGTGTTCACTCTTAACGGATGGGCAATAGTATGGAGGAGTATAAAGCAAGGTTGTATTGCTGACTCCACCATGGAAGCTGAGTATGTCGCGGCTTGCGAAGCTGCGAAAGAGGCTGTATGGCTTAGAAAGTTCTTGACGGATTTGGATGTTGTTCCAAATATGAATTTGCCTATCACACTTTATTGTGATAATACTGGTGCTGTGGCAAATTCGAGAGAACCAAGAAGCCATAAGCGTGGAAAGCACATTGAGCGGAAATATCATCTCATCAGGGAGATAGTGCATCGAGGAGACGTGATCGTCATGCAGATCGCCTCAGAGCACAATATTGCTGATCCGTTTACAAAGTCCCTCACGGCTAAAGTGTTCGAGGGGCACCTAGTGAGTCTAGGACTACGAGTTGTACAGTAGGATAGTGGGAGAAAAACCAGGGAAATATTTGATATGCCAGTTTTTCTCATCCAGCATGTAATACTCCACTGACGTTTTAGTCCAAGTGGGAGTTTGTTGGGTTTTATGTCCTAAAACTCGTGGTTTGTAAACTGAATGTATATTCTATTTTGCAATAAAGTTGTTATTGAGATTTATTCAGTAAAGTTGTTATTGAATAAAATGAATTGTTTTTACTTTTAACCTAACTCCAATAAACAAAGAACCCATGGCTATAGGTTGTATACTTAAACTTCATGTATGACATGATTGTGGATCAAGTTCAAGTAATAGCCAGAACGGTCTATAGTATAGGGATAAGGCTGGGTACCTTATCCTAGGGACACTATTGGACGCGGCCCACTTTGTATAGTACAAACGATGTGATCCGAAATCGTTCATGTGGAGACATGTGAGTGGGGGCGTCCTATGCAATGAGTTTGCATAAGACTGAACCGCGAAACAAGTCGCTCTTTCTTTATAACTCCGTTTACTGTAAAGACCGATTTTTTTCATATGATGACCTAGGTAACTCGATCTGAATCCTGAGCACGCTATGAACTCCTGTTTATTCGGGCTTATCCTTTGACTTGTATGGGTGAGAGTGGCCCGAGATCGCCGACTCAATAAGCCTACCATCTTGGGGATAAGACCGGGTAGGTAGCTGGGAACATAGTCCTGCGATATGGAATTCACTCCTACCCGCCTTTAGGGATTAGTAGAGAGGTTGTTCCCTTAAGTGCTGACTCCGGGTCTTGAACTAGGGATCCCACCCTCTCATTGGCCCGAGAAGGACTTGGTATAGTGATGAGATCACATACCAATCGGTTTGGTGGTTGGACCACAAACCAATAGTTCATTAGAGGATCAGTGGGACTTAAGGAACAAGATATAATTACGGGGGTAAAACGGTTATTTTGACCCAGCTGTAATTACGAACGACCTGTGAAGGATCGACTTACTAATGATGGTTATATCAAGAGGACAGAAATATATCTACGGTGAGGAGAGTGCAACCCTTGGACTTTAGTGGAGTCTCCGGGGGTTAACGAATGTTGGTTAGCTTGGTTAAAGAGTTTGACCGGTTAATCTCGTATCGTTGGAGCTCATGATCTGTAGGTCCTTTAGGTTCTCCTGGCTAGCTCGGATTAAGCCGTGTAACAATATGAGAGAAAAAGAATTTGAATTTATTGAAATTCGGTTTTGGAAGAATGATGGACATATTTAAATATGATTTAAATATGGGATCGGTGTAAAACATGAATAGAGATTCATGTGTGATGATTCGGTTTAAGAAACCGGGATTAGTCTTATTATTTAATTAATATTTGATATTGAATTAAATAATAATATTAATTAATTAAAAAGTTTAATTAATTATAATTTATTTTGCTTATTAAAATTAATTATGAATTAATTTTAAAATGACAAAACATTACAAGTGTGATTATAAGTCAAAGTGGAATTATCCATGTTGAGTGGATTTATCCAAGTTGAGTGGGTTTATCCAAGTTGTGAAGTGGATTGTGAATCACCAACAACATGCATATAAACTCATCAATTTTGGAACACTTGGTTGAAGACTAATCCATCCAATTTGAGGTGTCATGCTAAGCAAAGACTTTGTTGCATGTGAATTGCCTATAAATTGGATGAAGTTCAAATGGTTTGAAGTTGATGAATTTTCAAAGAGTTTGAATGTTGGATGAGCATGAAGAGTTCATGTTACTTGAGAAATTAGAAAGCTAAGTGTTAGACTTCTTCTCACAAAATCCTCATCACTTTCATCTTCCCATCTTCTTCTTCCAAACTTTTTCTTTCATAAAGGAGTCCCACCACTCCGTTGCTCGGCCCGAGGATAGCGGGACTACCGGAGGTGGTTCTCGAGGAGTTCGAGGGAAGCTTCAAAGGGTTCGTGAGGAGATTCGAGCGTTGGAAGAAAAGCCTTTAGAACTACAAGAGGTATGTGTTCTAATTCCTTTTATTTCAAAGCTTTGTGCATGTTTCTTATTTAGCTAAATTGATGAAATTAGAGTGCCAATGATCCGTCTCGCTTCCGCTGCGCTACATGCGCTCCATCAAAACAAAGAGAAACTAAAGCCCTAGGCATAGACAAAACATTCGAATAGCAAATATCATAGCAGCAGAAAACTAAAAAAAACAGGCAGATAAGGACTGACAGCTATGCATACTGAGCTATTTAGAGGTTAAATTAAACTATCAAAGGGTGTCCTATGACACTCATCCAGCATGCATTTAGCTAAGCTATATAAGGTAGGCATGTTAGCAGCAAAAAATAGAATTTAAACAGATCACAGCCTAGCTAAACAGACAGTCCAAAACATGCTTTCAGTCATAAAAATTGCGGGTACCGCAATTATTTCGCAATTAGATCCGGGCAGATATAACATTGATTAAGGCCCCTAAGCATGCTTTTTCCAGTAACTCAAGCATCCTAAAAATAAAACTAAACTATCCTACCTAGTCAGCTAACATCAGACTATACTAAGCAAAAGAAAAAACATAAAACTAAACATCAAAAACAGATCAAAAATTGAACAAAAAACAGCATAATTCACATTGTCTATCAGAAAGCAGAAAATTGTTTTTGTTTCTAAGGGAACAGCAATACTCCCTTCAGTGCACTTCAAACCAGCACTCAATTCTCGTCATCCTCATCCGGTTGTCTTGGTCTTGGGGGCACCCATGGAGTTAGGAGATTGGTAGGGAAGTCAGGGAAGATGCACCCCAGCTGGTCTGCAACTTCCTTGTCCCTCGCCTGCGCATAAGTGGCCCATTGAGCCATTCTTCTCTGCATATCCATCAAGCAGGCCATGGATAGGGACTGTTCAGCAGCCAGCCTATCCAGTTCAAACTCCATATTCCCCTTTCTTCTCAGCCGCAGGTTAGCAGGCAGCTCCAAATGGCCTGTGTAAGCCATCTGCTGCTCCAGGCGCTCGGTGGGGACTCCTGCAAGCAAACATAGCTTGGTTATGGTATTAGGGAAAAACAGTGGTCCCTTACCTTTCTTCGCGCACTCAGCAATAGCAGCAGAGATGACTTCTCCCACGTTAATCGTGAGACCCCTCATTATCGCATACACCAGCAGCGATCGGCTCTGGTTTATTGTAGTCTCGTGAGTCACCGGGGACAATCTCCTTCGCACGAATGAAAACCAAACAGCCGCCTTGGCCGTGAGGTTGGCACTCATGAGAGTGTGCCTCCCGTTGCGTGACACGGTCCAAGAGGCTTCAGGCTGGCCAATAGTCCGGATGGCCTCTTCCAAAACTGCCTCAGTAGGCTCATCGACAATCCGTGCATAATCTGTATGAGTTTGGCCCTTGAGACCAAAGGCTTCATTGATGGCCTTGGCTGAGAAATCTACTTCTACCCCTCTGACCACAGACAGGCCATCCTCAGGGCTGAGCACATTGGCGTAGAAATCATACACCATGGTCGTGTATGCTGGATTAGGCGGTCTGCAGAACTCCTCCCAGCCGTGGTTGATCACCCCTGCGCGCAAGAACTGCGGCAGGTCAGCAGGTCGGTCGAGGAAGCCTTTCTCGTGCAGCAACTCCCTCTTCCTTAACTCAGCACCCCTGGATTCAGCATCAGATGAGACATACCTCACTGACTGAGGCTCGTCTTCAGGGTAGAGCTTGGCCTTCCCCTTATCTACTGGCTTGGCTGACTCGGCAGCCTCAACCTTGAGCCTTTTGAGTGATGGCTCCGTGCTTTCTTTGTCTGCTGAAGGCACTCTCTTGGCCTTCTTCTTCTTTAGCTTCTTGGATCTCTTGGCCTTGACAATCTTGGCCTTCTTCTTCTTCTTGATCTTAATGTTGATCTGCTGGAGGCATGCCCCCAACGTTTCCTCCATGGAATCATCCTGCTGTGCAGGATCAACAGGGCTATCTTCCCTCATAGGAGAGAAAACTTCGTCTTCCCCAGCATCTCCACTGCCCTGCGTGGACTCTTGATAATCCCCATATGGGAATTCAGGATCAGGCCGTGGAGAATGGTGCTCTGCTGATGGTGTCTGCGCAGAACTCAGTGGCGAAGATGGCAGTTCAGGACTCTGCGCTGCTGCAGGTGTCGGGTCAGAACTCTGAGGTGCTGGAGACAACTCGGGGCTCTGTGCAGGCGGTGACGACTCTGCGCTTGGCACGGGTTCAGATGGTGAAGGGCTGTGCGCAGGTGATGCGGATGGCGACGAACCCTCTTTGGCTGACTCGTGGGATGCACGATCAGTTTCTTGACTCTCCACAGAGGGAGTCTTTGCTGTGCTTGGTTCGGCGGCCGTCTTGACACTCCACCGGCGTTTCTTGGGCGTGCCCGCTGGCTCAGATGGTCCAGCAGGGATCTCAGTGACAACCCTCCACTTCTTCCTACGGATAGGAAGCTTAGGAAGAGGTCCGGTGCGAACGGCACCATCATCTGCAAGGGTGAGCAGTGCTTCCCTCGCAGCCGCTTCATCTGCGTCATCAGCCTTCTTCTTGGCTGCGGATCTTTCAGCCCGCGTGGACACCATTGTCGAATCTTGGTGATCTTGAGAGTAGAATCAAAGATGAAAAGAATCGCAGAGTTCTTGGAAATCAGAGAATGAGAGAATCGTATCGATCGAGCGCTTTCCAACGGATATAAAGGCAACGGAAAAATCCCAACGACTCTTTTTTTGCGAATCCAGCAATTCCAGCGCAATTCCAGGGATATTTTTTCATCAAAATCTCAAACTTTGCTCGTCCGTATCTTTTATTTGGCTCAACCGTTTCTTGATTTTAAAAGCTGGATTTACTCTCCTTGATCCCCTTTTTCGAATCCCTGCAAAAACAAATAAAAAAAACATTAAATACGCAATTAAAATCACACCACAAAACATACAAACGATAATCGGAAAAACAGAAAAAATAAACTAAGGCATTGGCCTTGACTAAACGAGCACAGTAACCACTCGTTCTCTCTCGTTTGTAACTTCATGCTTCATGCAAAAGGAAGGTCGAGAGAGTCTTCACATCTCCTTCCTCATAATAGTGCTTCAATCTAGCACCATTTACCATAAAAGGCTGTCCTTGCTGCAAGTTTTTTATCTCTATCGCACCATGAACAAAGACATTAGTAATAACAAATGGACCCGACCATCTGGATTTTAGTTTGCCTGGAAATATCTTTAAACGTGAGTTAAATAATAGGACAAGTTGGCCTTTCCTAAAGTCTTTGATCCTAAGTCTACTGTCGTGCCATATTTTGGTCTTTTCTTTATACATTTTGGCATTCTCATAGGCCATATGCCTAAGCTCATCAAGTTCATGTTGCTGCAAAGACCTCAGTGTCCCCGCATCCTTTACACAAAAATTCAATTCCTTCATGGCCCAAAATGCTTTGTTCTCTAACTCAAGTGGTAAGTGACAAGCCTTGCCATATACCAGCCTATAAGGAGACATACC
Source organism: Herpetospermum pedunculosum (assembly GCA_028017165.1). Lineage (NCBI taxonomy): Eukaryota > Viridiplantae > Streptophyta > Magnoliopsida > Cucurbitales > Cucurbitaceae > Herpetospermum > Herpetospermum pedunculosum. The sequence continues at coordinate 17,824,736 of CM051527.1, read as the reverse complement.
TAGAGGTGTCTTATATGCTGTCCTATAAGCCCAAAGTGCATCCTCAAGCTTAAAGGACCAGTCTTTCCTATTAGGTTTGACCACTTTTTCTAGGATGTTCTTAATTTCCCTATTTGAAATTTCAGCCTGACCATTTGAGTGTGGGTGGTAGGGAGTGGCTACTCTATGTCTAATGTTATATTTAGCCAATACTTTCTCCATAGCCTTATTAATGAAATGTGACCCCTCATCACTATTGATAGCACGAGGAGTCCCAAATCTAGTGAAAATGTGCCTATGCAAGAAGTTAGTGACTGTTTTAGCATCATTATTAGGACATGCTTTGGCCTCTACCCACTTGGACACATAATCCACTGCCACTAATATGTACAGGTTACCTGATGATGGAGGGAATGGTCCCATGAAGTCAATGCCCCACACATCAAAGAGCTCCAACTCTAAGATGTAGGTGAGGGGCATCTCATCCTTTCGACTGAGGTTACCTGTTCTTTGGCATTCATCACAGCTGTGGGCATAGTTGTGGGCATCTTTGAAGATCGTTGGCCAGTAGTAGCCACTCTGAAATACCTTTGCAGCTGTTCTTTGGCCACCAAAGTGTCCACCATAAGGAGATGAGTGACAGTGCTGCAGCACAGACTTCGCTTCAGCAGCTGAAACACATTTCCTTAGCAAGCCATCAGCACAGGTTCTGTAAAGTGTGGGGTCATCCCAGATGAATTTCCTTGCTTCATGAAGGAACCTCTTCTTCTCTTGTCCTCCCTTGAACACTGGCAATACCTGTGATGCACGGAAGTTAGCAATGTCAGCAAACCAAGGTTCCTCATCGTTATCACGATGAGACAAAGCAAAGACATGTTCATCAATAAAAGCATCAGAAATTGCGGTCTCCGCAATTTTTTCGCAATTGTGCTGCAATCGAGACAGGTGATCTGCAACCACATTTTCACAACCTTTCTTGTCTCGAATGTCCAAATCAAATTCCTGCAGCAATAACACCCATCTAATCAATCTAGGCTTAGCATCAGCCTTCCTCATAAGATATTTCAAGGCAGAATGGTCAGTGTATACAATTGTCCTAGTGCCTACAATATAGTTTCTAAATTTTTCAGAAGCAAATACTACAGCAAGCATCTCTTTCTCTGTAGTTGTATAATTACATTGAGCCTCATTCAAGGTCTTACTAGCATAATAGACAGGGTGTGTCAGCTTGTCAATCTTCTGTCCTAACATGACTCCTACAGCATAGTCACTGGCATCACATAGCATCTCAAATGGGAGATCCCAATTTGGTCCGACTATGATAGGTGCTGTGACTAGTGCCTCTTTAAGGGTTTTCCAAGCTACTACACATTCCTTAGAGAAGATAAATGGCCTATTTAGCTCTAGAAGCTCGCACAGAGGCTTGGCTATCTTAGAAAAGTCCTTGATGAACCTTCTGTAAAAACCAGCATGCCCTAAGAAGCTTCTAATGGCTTTGACATTTTGTGGCTCTACCAACTTCTCTATGATCTCAATCTTTGCCCTATCGACTTCTACACCTGCCCTTGACACTCTATGTCCTAAGACAATCCCCTCATCTACCATAAAATGGCATTTTTCCCAATTTAGGACTAGGTTGGTCTCTTCACACCTAGCCAGGACTTGTCCTAGGTTTTCTAGACAGGTTTTAAATGAATCCCCAAAGACTGAGAAGTCATCCATGAATATTTCTATCATGGACTCATCCAACTCAGAGAAGATTGCCATCATGCACCTTTGGAAAGTTGCCGGTGCATTGCATAAGCCAAAACGCATTCTGCGGAAGGCAAACGTTCCAAAAGGGCAAGTGAAGGTGGTCTTCTCTTGATCCTTAGGGTCTATAGTTATTTGATTATAGCCAGAGTACCCATCTAAAAAACAATAGTAGGCTCTACCAGCTATTCTGTCTAGCATCTGGTCAATAAACGGTATAGGGAAATGGTCTTTTTTAGTTTCTTTATTTAACTTTATGTAATCCATACACACTCTCCACCCTGTGACAGTCCTTGTTGGAATCAGTTCGTTGTTCTCATTGACTACCACAGTTATCCCCCCCTTCTTAGGTACACATTGGATGGGGCTCACCCACTGGCTACTAGCTATGGGGAAAATCACTCCTGCATCTAACCATTTGATTATTTCCTTTTTCACTACCTCTTTCATAGAGGGGTTTAACCTACGCTGGTGATCTACCCTAGGTGTGTGCTCTTCCTCTAGTATAATTTTGTGCATGCAATAAGAAGGGCTAATGCCTCGAATATCAGAAATAGTCCATGCTATAGCCTTCCTATGTTGCTTAAGCAGTAAAATTAATTCACCCTCATGCTGTTCACTTAGTTTAGAAGAAATAATTACTGGCAGTGTATCATTATTTCCTAAATATGCATATTTGAGGTGAGTGGGTAGTGGTTTTAGTTCTAAAACAGGTGGATGCTCAATGGAGGGCTTCAAAGGATTTACAGTTCTATCAGTTAAATCTATATTCATACATACATGCTGTGGTTTATCTACAGGCATATCCATTATGTCAGATACATTTAAATCAGCTACATCTAATCCTACATATTCATTAGCATGCTTGGTTAATAATACATGCTCTAATTGTTCTTCCATCAGTGAGTCAACAATATCCATGCTAGCACAGGATTCAAGGTCAGAGGGATACCTTAAAGCTTTATATACACTAAACTTTACCTCTTCATCATGAACCCTCATAGTAAGCTCACCTTTTTGAACATCTATTAGTGCCCTACCTGTGGCTAGAAATGGTCTACCTAGCAGGATGGGGACCTCCTTGTCTGCCTCATAGTCCAGGACAATGAAATCTGCAAGGAAAATAAATTTGTCAACTTTCACTAGAATATCCTCAATCTTACCTTCAGGGTATGCGATGGATCTGTCTGCTAGTTGTAAAGTGACTGTGGTTGGACGTGCTTCTCCCATTCCCAACTGGCGGAATAGGGACAGGGGCATGAGATTTATGCTGGCGCCCAGGTCACAAAGCGCTCTGCCCACGTGCTTGCCTCCAAGTTCTACAGGTAAGGTGAAGGAACCAGGATCCTTCTCCTTCTTGGGCAGCTTGTTTTGGAGGATGGCACTGCACTCCTCGGTGAGGTTTACTGTTTCAAACTCACCAATTATTTTTTTGTTAGTAATAATGTCCTTCAAAAACTTTACATAAGAAGGCATAGACTGCAAAACCTCTACAAAAGGAATGTTAACATGCACTTGCTTAAGTATTTCTAAGAATTTATTAAAATGAACTTCCTGTTCCTGCTTCTTCTTAAACCTTCGAGGATAAGGAGGTGGTGGCACATATGCAGGCACGTCAGGTCGCCTTAGGATAGGCGGAGGCCTTGGAATTTCTTCTACCTCCTCAATAATTGGTTCTAGCCTGACTCCTGATGTGCTAGTTGGTGGTGGACCTTGGTTTGGCAGAGACTCCAGTGGAGCACTAGACTCAGTGTTCTCTACTCTCTTTGGTGTGTCCTTTGTGTTGCTCACCAATGGTCTTCCACTCCTAAGTTCAATTGCTTGAACTTGCTCTTTGCCATCTCTCCTTGGTACCTCGGTGTCAGCAGGGAGTCTACCTTGGGGCCTACTTTTAAGTTCAGTGGCTAATTGGCCTATTTGGTTTTCCAGGCTCCTAATAGTAGCTTGTTGGCTTTGAAGAGTAGCATCATTCTTAGCTATGTATTCCTTGAGTAGGTTTTCTACAGAAGATCCTACAGGTTGATTGTATGGTTTTTGGTACATTGACTGGTTATGTTGAGGAGTGAAACCAGGTGTTCCACTCGGCCTTGGTTGGTTAGAATTTTGGTTAGCGTTTTGTTGGCCACCCCATGACAGGTTAGGGTGGTTTCTCCAACCAGGGTTATAGGTGTTGGAGTAGGGGTTATTCCTAGGCTGCTGCTGGCTTCCAATGTAGCAGACTGAGGATGGATTCCCAGGGCAGTATTCATATGGGTGCCCTTCCCCACAGAATCCACAGACAAGTGCCTCGCCTTGACTTGGTTGGGTGCCCATTGACATGGCTGTGGCGGTATTGGCACTGGTTTGGAGGTTGGCCTGAGCCATTTGCTTAACTAGGTTGGTCAGGGCGTTTATTTGGGTGCTCATTGCACTTAGAGCATCCTTGTCTTGAGCCCTAGTTGGCTCTACTGGATCGTCTGACCACCTACAGTGAGATGCTGAGATCTTCTCCAAGGTCTCATAGGCCTCGTTGTAACTCTTGGACAACATGGAACCACCAGCAGATGAATTTAAGACTTGCCTAGTGCTGGGGTTGCATCCTTTGAAAAAAACCTCTATTTGGATACACCATGGGATGCCATGATGTGGACATTTAAGAAGAAGATCTTTGAATCTAGTTCAAGCTTCGTGAAGAGACTCATTATCAGCTTGTTTAAACTTAACTATGTCATCACGAAAGGTAGAATTCCTATCAGGTGGGAAGTATTTGACTAGGAATTTTTCTGCTAAATCTGTCCAATTGCGGACAGATCCAGAGGGTAATGAGTTCAACCATGTTTTGGCTTTGTCCCTCAAAGAATAAGGGAACAAGTATAGCCTTAAAGCTTCTTGGGACACTCCAGGGATGATAAAGGTATCACTGACTCCTAAGAAGTTCCTAAGATGGTTGTGGGGGTCCTCATTTTCTATTCCAAAGAATTGTCCCACAGTGGACAACATTTGGAACATCACTGGCTTTAACTCGAATGAGTTGGGAGTGATTTCAGGACGGATTATGCTGGGGTTCAGCTCCCCAGGCATAGGTACGAGGTATGAAAGGATGGCACTATTCCTGTCATTCGCTATTTCGATGGGGTTGCGAATGACAGGTACCGGATTTGGAACTATATCGTCCATTTCTTCGATTTCAGGTATGATTTGAGGTATAGGAGGTTGTTTAAAGAGTCGTTTCTTTGCTTTGTTCCTAGCTCTAAGTAGTCTCTCAGGCTCAGGATTGAACTCTAGATCACTACTTGAACGCTCACTCATAAACTAACCCAATAGTACCTGCAAGAGAAATGGAAAGTAGATTAGTTTCAATAGATAATAAGCTTGGTTTTTAAACTTAACAAACTTCGTTTTCACTTAAAATAAGTCCCCGGCAGCGGCGCCAAAAACTTGTTGCGTGCTCAATGTGTAAAGATAAATATGCAAAAGGGTAGAGAGAGCACTTAGAACATGCAAGCATACATGGTCTCACAGCAAGTAGTAAGTATATTTCATTCGTTTTTTCCACAGAGACTCATTTTTAGCTATTCGCGAAGTGTATTTGTTAAGAAAGATGGGGTGGATTTGATGGGGTAAAATTGGTTTTTAATTATCTAAGTTTTGCTGAATGTGTAAAGGAATATAACATAAACAAATGCAAGTTGAAATTAGACTCAAAAGACAAGAGATGGAATTAATAAACGAAGAAGAAAACAGCTAAACAGAATGATAAAACAACAGAATTGCGAGGACCGCAATGTTACCGCAATTAAATAACAGCGAAAGTGTGTAAATGGGTGAATTAAGGGCTACTAATGACTATCCTATAGGCATTTTATTACGATTCTCAAGCCTTGGATCAACTCTCTATACATCAAACTCACTCCATCTCAAGTATCGTCCGATTCCATGCATTAGAGTCTTAAGTTTACTCGACTTCAAAGTAAGGTCTTAAGCATCTTGTTAAAACAGGAGTGTTTAGTTTGTACTAGGGAAACGCCTATTCCTAGGCCGTTTCCTGATTACCATGAAAGGCTAGCATGATTATATGACTCTGAACTCTTACTCCTTCCAGAGGTTAGGAGTTCTTTGGACAAAATGGATGGCCAATCGAAATTGCCCGTAGGATGAAGCTTACATACAATCAATGATTCGAGAGCTATCCTACATACTTGATGCACGTTTTTTTAGCCTATAGTTCTGTCATTAGCATGCCCCTAAGTGACTTAGCTACTCATGGAAATATAGAGAATGGAAATGTAAGATAAAACAGACATGCTTAGAAGGGAAATGTGCTTAGAACAGCAAGACAAAACCGTAGCAGCAGAAAGTGGAAACTGTGAAATGCAGAAATGTACTTTGATTACTATGAATGTTTGAACGACAAAGGGAAACTTAGAAGCAGAAATTCAGAGACAGACAACAACGAACTGCAGTAACTAAAACACTAAGCTAAGAACAACAATGATCAAAACTGGAAATAAGAAGAAGAACGACAGAAAACAGTAAAAGGGTGCTGAAAAGCTTCGTTGCAGTCGCCTCGAATGAAGGGGATGAAAGGTCAGCCTTGCTTGGATGAATCCAATCGAGAGAGAAGAAGAATCTTCTCTCCTTCCTATCAGATTATTGATTCCAACAGCTGAGACTCTCACTCCAACAGACGGCAAAGGAAAACAGAGAGAAATGATGGACTGCGAGAGGACTTCTGCGCTTCGGATGATGATCAAACCTCCGACTTTGGCCCCCTTTTATAGTAGTTTGCAGGTGCGTTTGGGCCAAGGAGAACCATCAATCTTCAACGTCATATATCAGAATGGATGGAGGAGAAAGAATGAATCCCTGAAATTACGGAAATTAACAGAAAAGGATCAGTCAACTTACGGTTTTCACTTGAATAATTGCGGCCTCAGCAATGTTTTCGCAATGCTGTCGCAATGCAGTGTTTTTCATTCTTTTCCTTCGGTTTTCAACCCTTTTCTTTCCTATTGTAAAAAGGTCCTAATTTAGCTACCTTCTTCTCATTCTCATATTTAAGCATAGGTCTAGGCTAAATGCTATCAAAAACACCTAAAAGTGCACATCTTCTTAAGCTAAATGGGTCCTAAATAAGTCACTTTCAGAGACTTAACAAATACCCAAATTTCAAAAGAGGTAGGAGAAGAGCCAAAAGAGAATGCCCTAAATTAAGAACGTCGGGCCAGCGCCTAGGCGCCATAAGTCAGCGCCTAGGCGCTGAGCTCTCTGGAAAATTTACAAAATCGGGCATTTTTGTTGACTTTTAATGACGGGCTTCTGTTGGGTTTTAATGACGGGCATTTACAGTCACGGATAGGGCGCGCGGGCGCTGGGCGGTGGCGAGGCGAGGGGCACGCGGGCGGACGCGGGCGAGGGCGCTGGGCGCGCGGGCGGACGGGGCATGGGCGAGGGGCGCGCGCGGGCGGACTTTCAATGACGGGCGGTGACGCGCGCGCGCGGGCGAGAGGTGTTGACTGATAGCTCCATTTTGGAGCTATAATTACGTCCCTAATTCACGATTATTACTGGCTTAATCTTGCTTTTATGTGTTAATTGCAGGTGTTCTCGGTAATTCGCCCTCGGGAGCGTTTCAGCGCCTTTCGGGGCTTAATATCGCATTTTAAAGGGCAAAGAACACTTCCGGGGAAGAACCATGCAAAGGCATGAAGATTGGGCGCTTTGGGGAAATTGAAGGCAAAAATCCATGCAAAAACCCGAGAGCTAGCGTCGAGCGACAGCGTCGCGACGCTAGCTCGACGCTCCGAAGTCAGAGGCGATAATTTGAAAATCCACCCGAGAGCAAGCGTCGAGCGACAGCGTCTCAACGCTCGCTCGACGCCTGTTGCGTGCTCAATGTGTTAAAATAAATAAGCAATAAGAGAGAGAGAGCACTCAGAACATGCAAGCATACATGATCTTATAGCAAGTAGTAAGTATTTTTTCATTCGTTTTCCCACAGAGATTTATTATGAGCTACTCGTGAAGTGTATTGTTAAGAAAGAATGGGTGGATTCGAGGAGGTAGAATTGGTTTTAAGTTGTCTAATTTCTAAGGAATATGTAAAGGGTAGCAACATAAACAAGTGCAAGTCAAAGATAAACTCACATGAAAAGAGAAGAGATTAATAAACGAAGAGGAAATTAGCTAAGCAGAATTTTGACTTAGCAGAATTGCGAAAACAGCAATTCTACCGCAATGTTACTAACAGTGAAAGTGTGTAAAATTGAGAAACAAGGGCTACTAACGACTACTCTATAGGCATTTTCTCACGATTCTCAAGCATTGGATCAACTCACTATGCATCAAACTCACTCAATCTCATGTATCTTCCGATTTCATGCATTAGATTCTTTAGTTTACTCATGTCCAAGTAAGGTCTTAAGCATCTTGTTAAAGCAGAAAGTTATGGTTTGTACTAGGAAAACGCCTATTCCTAGGTCGTTTTCTGGCTACCTTGAAAGGCTAGCATGAGTGTATGACTCTGAACTCTTACTCCTTCCAGAGGTTAGGAGTTCTTTGGACAAAATGGATGGCCAATCGAAATTGTCCGTGGGATGAAGCTTACATACAACCAATGCTTCGAGAGCTATCCTACATGTTTGGTTCACGTTTTTTAGCCTATAGTATTGTCATTAGCATGCCCCTATGTGACTTAGCTACTCATGGATATAGACAGAACAGAAATAAGAGATGAAGTAGACATGCTTAGAAGAGAAATAAACTTAAAACAGCAAGGCAAAACAGTACGCAGCAAAGATAAGAGACTGTGAAATGAAGAATTGTGCTTTGATTACTTGATTGGTTGAATGAACAACGGAAGGTTTAAAGTGAATAACGTAAAGACAGAAAGCAACGAAATGAAATGAACTAGCCACTAGAAAAGAAACAACAACTAAACATAGCTGGAAACTAGAAATAAAAGACAGAAAGTAGTAATTAAGCTTGAACGCCTCGTCGCAATGCCTCGGCTGAAGAGAGAGAAAGGATAGCCTTGCTTGGATGAATCCAATCAGGAGAGAGGATGAATCTTCTCTCCTTCCTATCAGATTGTCGATTCCAACAGCTGAACCTCTCACACCAGCAGACGGGGAAGAAAAACAGGAGAAAAGATGGAGCTGCGAAGAGACTTCTACGCTTTCGGATGATGATCAAACCCTCTACTTTGACCCCCTTTTATAGTAATCTGCAGGTGCGTTTGGGCCAAGGAGAACCATCCATCCTCAACGTCGTACTTCAAAATGGATGGAGGAGAAAGAACGAATCCCTGAAATAACGGAATGTAACAGAAAAAGATCAGCCAACTTACGTATTTCACTTAAAACATTGTTGTTTTAGCAATGTTTCCGCAATGCTACCGCAATGCGCATTTTTCCTTCTTTTAACTTCGGTTTTCATTCCTTTTCTTTCCTCTTGCACACAAGTCATAATTTAGCTACCTTCTTCTAATTCTCATATATAAGCATAGGTTTAAGCTAAATCCTATCAAAAACACCTAAGAGTGTACATCTTTCTAAGCTAATTAAGTCCTAAAAAGGTCACTTTTGGAGACGTAACACACCCCCAAACTTAAGGTTTTGCTCGTCCTCGAGCAGTCTAAGGACTTGTTTAGGCTGCTATTTCAATCCCTTTAACCACTTACTGACTCCCCTACATTCCTATCTATAGCAGTGTTGTCCTGTGACACACTTCTAAGTTTACAACTAACCTTTTATATTGCTTCTTCTGACTTTGCACGCCTAATACTCCTGCTGTTTCATTAACTCCCTACGACTGATCTACTTGCTTCTGTCATATTGTGCATCTATCCCTAAGGTTTCAAATTCTACCTAGCTTTACCCCAGACTCAGTACATGCTTCTAGTTTTTACTTTTGAGCTACCTAGGATTCCTTAGAGTCATGCCAGTCTTAGTATTAACAGTGACAGTAGTACTTTTAGAGAACAACCTAAACCCTGGCATCACTACATTGGACAAACATTCATCTCCCTAAACAACCCTACAAATTACAACTTTGTGCTCAGCTAATTGAGGATCAGAGTTCTTTTAATTTAGGACATCTAAGCCACAAAGTTGCAATTCCTAGGTATACATTCTTCTTCCCTATTTTTTCCTTTTTCTTTCTCACTTTGGTGGTGCCTCTCCTTTGGTTGCCTTTTGATGCAATGCCACTTGTGGTTTACACACTTGGCACTGATTACTCAGCAACCTAAGAGAGACACCCCTCTTTATTCTATTTTTCATTTTTTTTTTTTCAGCTCATCATTTTTTGTAAAGGAGAAGAAGAATGCTTATGCTTTAAGGGAGAGAGGAATGTTCCTAGGCCTAGGGTGGCCTCCCCCAAACTTAAACTACTCATTGTCCCCAATGAGTGTCTGAGGTGGCACACCCCCAAACTTGTCCTAGAAGCATCTAGTCTAAGGTAAAACAAAGAGAATCTAAAAGCCCTAGGCATAAACAGAACATTCTAAAAGTAAATATCACAGCTGCAGAAATTCGTAAAAACAGTCAGGTAAGGACTTAAAGCTATGCATGCTGAGCACTTTTTAGAGGTTAATTTAAACTTTCAAAGGGTGTCCTATGACACTCATCCAGCATGCCTTTAGATAAGCTATATAAGGTAGACAAGATAGCAGCAAAAGACAAAATTTAAACAGAACCAGCCTAGCTAAACAGTCAGTCAAAAACATGCATTCACTAATAAAAATTGCGGTTTCCGCAATTATTTCGCAATAGATACAGGGCAGATATATCAGTGATCAAGGCCCCTATGCATGCTCTTTCCAGTCATCCAAGCTATACAAAAACGAAACTAAACTAATCTACCGATTCAGCTATCATCAGACTACACTAAACAAATTTAAATACTACAATTAAAGAACTAAACCAGATCAAATTACTAACTCAAAACAACATAATTCATATGGTAAAAAAAACTGTTTGATTTTTTTTTTTTTTTTTTTTTTTTTTTTTTTTTGTAAGGGAACAGCAATACTCCCTGTAGTGCTTCTCAAACTAGCACTCAAATGTCTTCCTCGTCATCATTCCTTCGTGGTCGTGGAGGCGCCCATGGAGTCATTAGGTTCGTGGGGAATTCAGGAAAGATGCAGCCCAATTGGTCAGCAACCTCCTTGTCCCTTGCCTGCGCATATGTGGCCCATTGAGCCATCCTCGTCTGCAGATCCATCAGGCAGGCCATGGTCAAAGACTGAGCAGCAGCCAGGCCATCGAGCTCGAACTCCATGTTTCCCTTCCTTCGCAACCTCAAGGCAGTAGGCAACTCCAGGTAGCCCGTGTAGGCCAGCTGCCTTTCCATTCGCTCGATTGGGACCTCTGCACGTAAGCAAAGCTTAGTAATTGTATTAGGAAAGAAAAGTGGTCCCTTACCCTTTTTGGCGCAGTCAGCAATTGAAGCTGCAATGAGCTCGCCCACGTTGATTGTGAGACCTCGCATGATCGCGTAGACCAGCAGCGATCTGCTTTGGTTGATGGTTGTCTCATGGGTCACTGGGGACAGCTTCCTCCTTACGAAGGAAAACCAGACAGCCGCCTTGGCTGTGAGGGTGACACTCATCAGGGTGTGCCTCCCATTGCGCGATACTGTCCAGGATGCCTCTGGCTGGCCAATGATCCGAATTGCCTCCTCCAGGACAGCTTCTGTTGGCTCATCAACGATCCTAGCATAGTCAGTGTGTTGTTGGCCCTTGAGGCCATAGGCTTCGTTGATTGCCTTCGCTGAGAAGTCCACCTCGACCCCTCTGACCACAGACAGGCCATCCTCAGGATTCATCAAGTTGGCGTAAAAGTCATACACCATGCTGGAGTAGGCTGGATTGGGTGGTCTGCACAGCTCCTCCCAGCCGTGATTCGTGATCCCTGCGCGCAAGAATTGCGGCAGGTCTGTGAGGGCGTCTAGGAATCCCTTCTCGTGCAGCAGTTCCCTCTTCCTCAGCTCAGTGCCTCTGGACTCAGCATCAGAGGACATGTACCGCACTGATTGAGGCTCATCTTCAGGGTAAAGCTTGGCTTTCCCTTTGTCTTTCGGTTTGGCTGGCTCAGCAGCCTCAATCTTGAGCTTCTTTGGGGAAGGCTCATCACTCCCCTTCTTTGATGAAGACGCATCCCTGGACTTCTTCTTCTTGGACTTCTTTTTTGTTTTTGGCCGTTTGGCCTTGACAACCTTGGCGGCTTTCTTTTTCAATCTTGCCTTTGTTGTCATCTGCTGGAGGCAATCCCAGTGTCTCGTCCATTGAATCATCCCTTTGCGCAGGGCTCTCAGGGCTGGCTTCCCTCAAAGGAGAGAAGACCTCTTCTTCCTCAGCTTCCCCACTACCCTGCGTCGATTCTTGATACTCTCCATATGGAAATCCAGGGTCAGGTTGTGGGGAAGTGGGTGATGCTTCAGGGCTCTCTGCTGGTGGGGTGTGTTCAGAACTCTGCGGCGATGGAGGAAGCTCAGGGCTTCGCGCTGGTGGAGATGGCGAAGAGCTCTGCTTGGCTGACTCGTGTGACCGACGATCACTTTCTTGACTCTCCACAGAGGGAGTCTTTTCCTTGCTTGCTTCTTCGGCCACAGCCATACTCCACTTGCGCTTCTTGGGTGTTCCTGCTGGTTCAGAGGGTCCAGCAGGTATCTCTGTAACTACCTTCCACTTCTTCTTGCGGACAGGCAGCTTGGGGAGTCTTTCAGTGCGCGCAGCCTCAGCATCTGCAAGGGCAAGAAGTGCTTCCCTCGCAGCAATTTCAGCGTCGTCGGCCTTTTTCTTGGACGCAGACCTTTCAGCTCTCGTTAGCACCATTGTTGAATCGTGGGAATCTGGAAAGAAGAATTGCAGATGAAGAGGGAGAGAGATTTCTTGGAGTTCAGATAATTGGGAAATCGTACGGATCAGCGCGCTTCTAACGGATATAAGTAATGATGGAAATCCCAACGGCTATATTTGTTGCGGATTCTGCAAATCCAGCGCAATTCTAGTGACCGTTGGAGATTTTCTGAGTTTAAATGCCAATCTTTTCTCAACCGAATCTTTGATTTGGCCCAATATCTCCTCGATTTTTTTAGCTTGATTTCATCTCCTTGATTCCCTTTATTGATTCCCTACAAAAAGAAATAAAATCAACATCGAATTCGTAATTAAAATCACACAAAAATATACACAAACAATAACCGGAAAAATAGCAAAAAATAAACTAAGGCATTAGCCTCGCATGGACAAGCACAGGAATCACTCGTCCTCTCTCGTTCTTATTTTCATGTTTCAGTCAAGAGGAAGGCCGAGAGAGTCTTCACATCTCCTTCCTCATAGTAGTGCTTCAATCTTGCACCATTAACCATGAATGGTTGCCCTTGCTGCAGGTTCTTAATCTCGATTGCACCATGAACAAACACATTAGTTATTACAAATGGACCTGACCATCTGGACTTAAGTTTGCCTGGAAATAATCTCAAGCGTGAGTTAAATAATAAGACAAGCTGGCCTTTCTTAAAGTCCTTAATCCTAAGTCTACTATCATGCCAAATCTTGGTCTTTTCCTTATACATTTTAGCATTTTCATAGGACATATGTCTAAGCTCATCAAGCTCATGTAATTGCAAAGACCGCAGTGTTCCCGCATCGGTCACGCAATAATTCAACTCTTTTAGTGCCCAAAATGCTTTAATTTCTAATTCGAATGGTAAGTGACATGCTTTGCCATACACAAGTCTATAAGGAGACATACCTAGGGGTGTCTTATATGCAGTTCTATATGCCCAAAGTGCATCCTCGGGTTTAAACGACCAATCTTTTCTATTGGGTTTGACCACTTTTTCGAGTATGTTTTTAATCTCCCTATTTGAAATTTCAGCTTGTCCATTCGAATGTGGGTGATAAGGGGTGGCTACTCTATGTCTAACATTGTATTTAGCCAACACTTTCTCCATAGCTCTATTAATGAAATGTGTCCCTTCATCACTAATGATAGCACGAGGTGTTCCAAATCGAGTAAAGATATGTCTATGCAGGAATCTTATGACTGTTTTGGCATCATTATTGGGACATGCTATGGCCTCTACCCACTTAGATACATAGTCTACTGCTACAAGGATGTAAAGGTTACCTGATGATGGGGGAAATGGTCCCATGAAGCCAATGCCCCACACATCAAAGAGCTCCAACTCTAAGATGTAAGTGAGAGGCATCTCATCCTTTCGACTAAGGTTACCTGTTCTCTTGCAGTCATCACAGCTGTGTGCATAGTTGTGGGCATCCTTGAAGATCGTTGGCCAATAGTAGCCACTCTGGAACACCTTTGCAGCTGTCCTTTGGCCACCAAAATGTCCACCATAGGGTGCTGTATGGCAGTGCTGCAGCACAGACTTCGCCTCAGCAGCTGACACACACTTCCTGAGCAGACCATCAGCACATGTCTTGTAAAGTGTGGGGTCATCCCATATGAATTTCCTTGCTTCATAAAGGAACCTCTTCTTCTCTTGGCCTCCCTTGAAAGTTGGTAGTACCTGTGATGCAAGGAAGTTGGCAATGTCAGCAAACCAAGGTTCCTCATCGTTATCACGATGAGTCAATACAAAGACATGTTCATCAATAAAAGCATCAGAAATTGCGGTTTCCGCAATTTTTTCGCAATCATGCTGCAATCTAGAAAGATGATCCGCAGCCACATTTTAACATCCTTTCTTATCTCTAATGTCCAGATCAAACTCTTGCAGCAGCAAAACCCATCTAATCAACCTAAGCTTAACATCAACCTTCCTCATAAGGTACTTTAAAGCAGAATGGTCAGTGTACACAATTGTCCTAGTGCCTACAATGTAATTCCTAAACTTCTCACAAGCAAACACTACAGCTAGCATCTCCTTCTCAGTAGTTGTGTAATTACATTGTGCCTCATTAAGTGTCTTACTAGCATAATATACAGGGTGTGTTAACTTGTCAATCTTTTGTCCTAGCATAACCCCTACAGCATAGTCACTAGCATCACATAACATCTCAAAGGGAAGATCCCAATTAGGCCCTACTATAATAGGTGTTGTGACTAGTGCTTCCTTAAGGGTTCTCCAAGCTCGGAAACATTCTTTAGAGAAAATGAATGGTTTGTTTAGCTCTAGAAGCTCACATAAAGGCTTGGAGATCTTAGAAAAGTCCTTAATGAACCTTCTATAGAAGCCAGCATGCCCTAAGAAACTTCTAATGGCTTTGACATTCTGAGGTTCTACCAATTTCTCTATTATTTCAATTTTTGCCCTGTCGACCTCCACACCTGCTCTAGACACTCTATGACCTAAGACAATCCCTTCATCCACCATGAAATGGCACTTCTCCCAATTTAGGACTAGGTTGGTCTCCTCACACCTAGCCAGGACTTGTCCTAAGTTCTCTAGACAGTCTGTAAATGAATCCCCAAAGACTGAGAAATCATCCATGAATATCTCTATCATAGACTCATCCAAATCAGAGAAGATTGCCAACATGCACCTTTGGAATGTTGTCGGTGCATTGCATAAGCCAAAAGGCATTCTGCGAAAGGCAAAAGTTCCAAAAGGGCAAGTGAAGGTAGTCTTTTCTTGGTCCTTAGGGTCTATAGTGATCTGGTTATATCCTGAATAACTGCCTAAGAAGCAGTAGTAGGCTCTACTAGCTATCCTATCTAACATCTGGTCAATGAATGGTAGAGGGAAGTGGTCTTTTTTGGTTTCCTTGTTTAATTTCCTATAATCCATGCAAACTCTCCATCCTGTGATAGTCCTAGTTGGAATCAGTTCATTGTTCTCATTGACTACCACAGTCATCCCCCCCTTCTTAGGTATACATTGTATAGGGCTCACCCACTGACTATTTAGGACTTATTTAGCTTAGAAAGATGCACACTCTTAGGTGTTTTTGATAGGATTTAGCTTAAACCTATGCTTATTTGTGAGAATTAAAAGAAGGTAGCTAAATTAGGAATTGTGTGCAAAAGGAAAGAAAAGGATTGAAAACCGAAGTAAAAGAATGAAAAAACTACATTGCGACAGCATTGCGGAAACATTGCTGAAACCGCAATGTTTCAAGTGAAAACCGTAAGTTGACTGATCTTTTTCTGTTAATTTCCGTTATTTCAGGGATTCGTTCTTTCTCCTCCATCCATTTTGAAGGACGACGTTGAAGATTGATGGTTCTCCTTGGCTCAAACGCACCTGCAGACTACTATAAAAGGGGGTCAAAGTCGAGGGTTCAATCATCATCCGAAAGCGTAGAAGCCTCTTCGCAGCTCCATCTTTTCTCCTGTTTTTCTCATCCGTCTGTTGGTTTGAGAGGTTTAGCTGTTGGAGTCGACAATCTGATAGGAAGGAGAGAAGATTCCTCTTCTCTCCCGATTGGATTCATCCAAGCAAGGCTGATCTTTCTCTCCCTTCAGTCGAGGCATTCGCAACGAGGCGTTCAAGCTTAATTACTGTTTTCTGTCTTTCATTTCCAATTTCCAGCTCTGTTTGAGTGTTGTTTCTCTTCTGATAGTTAGTTCATTTCATTTCGTTGCTGTCTGTCTTTACATTGTTTACTTCAAGCTTCCCTTTGTTCATTCAAACAATCAAGTAATCAAAGCATAATTTGTTATTTCACAGTTTCTTAACTTTTGCTGCTACTGTTTTACCTTGCTGTTTTAAGCGTATTTCTCTTCTAAGCATGGCTACTTTATCTCTTATTTCTGTTCTCCCTATATCCATGAGTAGCTAAGTCACATAGGGGCATGCTAATGACAAGTCTATAGGCTAAAAAACGTGAACCAAGCATGTAGGATAGCTCTCGAAGCATTGATTGTATGTAAGCTTCATACCACGGGCAATTTCGATTGGCCATCCATTTTGTCCAAAGAACTCCTAACCTCTGGAAGGAGTAAGAGTTCAGAGTCATACACTCATGCTAGCCTTTCAAGGTAGCCAGAAAACGACCTAGGAATAGGCGTTTTCCTAGTACAAACCGTAACTTTTTGTTTTAACAAGATGCTTAAGACCTTACTTGGATATGAGTAAACTAAAGAATCTAATGCATGGAATCGGAAGATACATGAGATTGAGTGAGTTTGATGCATAGTGAGTTGATCCAATGCTTGAGAATCGAATGAAAAAGCCTATAGAGGAGTCGTTAGTAGCCCTTGTTTCTCCATTTTACACACTTTCGCTGTTATTAAAATTGCGGTAGAATTGCTGTTTCCGCAATTCTGCTAAAGTTACAATTCTGTCTAGCTGTTTTTGTCTTCGTTTAGTAATTTCGTCTCTTCTCATTTGAGTTTAACTTTGACTTGCACTTGTTTATGTTACTATCCTCTTCGTATTCAGTAAGAAATAGACAATTTAAAACCAATTCTACCCCATCAAATCCACCCTTTCTTTCTTAACTTTACACTTCACGAGTAGCTTATAATAAATCTCTGTGGGAAAACGAATGAAAAAATACTTACTACTTGCTATAGGATCATGTATGCTTGCATGTTCTGAGTGCTCTCTCTATCTTATTGCTTATTTATTTTAACACATTGAGCACGTAACAAGTTTTTGGCGCCGCTGCCGGGGATTTATTTAAGTAAAAACGAATTTTGTTAAGTTTGAAACCCCAAGTTTATTACCTATTGAAGCTTATCTGTTTCATTTCTTTTGCAGGTACTAGTTGGGTTAGTTTATGAGTGAGCCTTCAAGTAGTGATCTAGAATTCAATCCTGAGCCTGAGAGATTACTTAGGGCTAGAAATAGAGCCAAGAAACGTCTCTTTAACCAACCCTCTATACATCCAATAATTGCGGGAACCGCAATTCCTCCGCAATTGTCTCAAGAAGAAATGGATGGAATAGTTCCAAATCCGGTGCCTGTCACTCGCAATCCCATCGAAATAGCGAATGATAAGGATAGCGCCATCCTCTCTTACCTAGTACCTATGCCTGGGGAGCTGAACCCCAGCATAATCCGTCCTGAAATCACTGCCCACTCATTCGAGTTAAAGCCAGTGATGTTCCAAATGTTGTCCACTGTGGGACAATTCTTTGGAATAGAAAATGAGGATCCCCACAACCATCTTAGAAACTTCTTAGGAGTCAGTGATACCTTTATCATCCCTGGAGTTTCTCAAGAAGCCTTGAGGCTATACTTGTTCCCTTATTCTTTGAGGGACAAAGCCAAAACGTGGTTAAACTCATTACCCTCAGGATCAGTCCGTAATTGGACAGACTTAGCAGAAAAATTCCTAGTCAAATACTTCCCACCTGATAGGAATTCTACCTTTCGTGATGACATAATCAAGTTCAAACAAGCTGACACTGAGTCTCTTCACGAAGCTTGGACAAGGTTTAAAGATCTCCTTCTTAAATGTCCACACCATGGCATCCCATGGTGTATCCAAATAGAGGTCTTTTTCAAAGGATGCAACCCCAACACTAGACAAGTTCTAAATTCATCTGCTGGAGGTTCCATGTTGTCCAAGAGTTACAACGAAGCCTATGAGATCTTGGAGAAGATCTCAGCATCTCACTGTAGGTGGTCAGATGATCCAGTTGAGCCAACTAGAGCTCAAGACAAGGATGCTCTAAGTGCAATGAGCAGCCAAATAAATGCCCTGACCAACCTAGTTAAGCAAATGGCTCAAACCAATCTCCAAACAAGTGTCAACACCGCCACAGCCATGTCCATGGGCACCCAACAAAGTCAAGGTGAGACACTTATCTGTGGATTCTGTGGGGAAGGGCACCCGTATGAATACTGCCCTGGGAATCCAGCCTCGGTCTGCTATGTTGGAAGCCAGCAGCAGCCTAGGAACAATCCCTACTCTAATACTTACAACCCTGGTTGGAGGAACCACCCAAACCTGTCATGGGGTGGCCAACAGAATGCTAATCAAAATCCTAACCAACTGATAACTCCATTTTGGAGCTATTAAATACGTCCTAATTATAGCTAAAGTACGCTTTCAATTGATTAAATATATCTCTTTTGTAGGAGAAAAGCGGCAAAGAGCTCGTGCGTCCGTTGGAGAGGCAAAGCATCAGCCCCAAACCCGAGAGCCAGCGTCGAGCTATAGCGTCGAGACGCTGGCTCGACGCTGGAAAAACCCGAGAGCAAGCGTCGAGTGATAGCGTCGAGACGCTAGCTCGACGCTGCCCTGGCGTCGAGACCCTGCTTGGCGTCGAGACGCTTCGGAGGAGGCGCGCGCAGGAATTTCATCGGGGCAGCGTCGCGACGCTGGCCTTGCGTCGCTACGCCATCGCGCGCGCGCGGATTACTTAGGGCACAGCGTCGAGACGCTGGCCTAGCGTCTCGACGCTACGACGAAGGCAGTAGCTAAAAGACGATTTTTCTGCAGAATTTTGGAGAGCTTCATCTTCTTCATCTCTCAACGGAATCCGGCGATTTTGGTCTTCTTCTTACCCATTTTCTCTCTATTTTCCGTGGAGCTCCGCCATTGTTGGCATGCTTGTGAGCTCCACTTTCCTTTGTAATACTTAGAAGGATCCTTCCATGGCCGTGGTTGGAGCGGGATTGACGCACCGCGCCATGAGCGGCTAAGCTAAGGGTGACGGTTTGGGATTTGTTTAGGGGAATTTTGTTAGACATTTATGGCTTTGATAATCTGAGTATGATTTTTACATATTGGAATCTGATTATTGGCATCTGTTTACCTTGCTTAATCCAACGCGCATGCTAAAATACGTTGATTGACACTCGGGTAGTTTCGCATGTTGTGTATGTTAAAGAGTAGCGATGTCGTGCCTCTCACTGCTCGACTAAGTAACACAGGTAAATAGAACTAATTCGAAGTATCGGGTCGGGTAGGATAAATGTTGGTTGCATACGGCGTTT
The DNA here is from genome assembly GCA_028017165.1 of Herpetospermum pedunculosum. Lineage (NCBI taxonomy): Eukaryota > Viridiplantae > Streptophyta > Magnoliopsida > Cucurbitales > Cucurbitaceae > Herpetospermum > Herpetospermum pedunculosum. The sequence continues at coordinate 17,805,164 of CM051527.1, read as the reverse complement.
GCGGGCAACCTACTAGCATTTAGAATTCACGCTCGAATGTTCGTCGCGGTTAGCTAGTGACTATCTAAATTCACTTTAGGACTGATCATCTTAATGCGAGCTTAGATAACGTGTAATTTGGACTGTGTGGCCTAATTAAAATCCATGGAGTCGGCTACTTTGGGGCTTCTCTGGTAGTCGTCCGCGTGCTAAATAAACTGTATTCCATGTTATTAGCATTACATGATAAGCTGAATGTTGTCTAACAATTGATCCCTAGACTCCCCAAACCGCGCACACGTTTTTCATATTATTTCCTTCTTTCGTTAGCTTATTTGACATTCTTCTTGCATGATAAAACCCCCCCGTTACCAATTAATCAATTAAATCCCAATTTCACTAGTAAATTCATTCTTCCTATTCCTTGGATCGACCCTGTTGCCACTGGCTGCAAAGCCTTGGTCATAGGCTTTATAAATCGTATTTTGGCAAGCCTCGACAGCTTGAGATTAAGCGGACATTCAAAATTCCGCACACCAAAATTGGCGCCGTTGTCGGGGAGTAGGCAATTGTTTGAATTTATGATTGGAATTTGAATTTGATTTATTGATGGTTGACTGAAAATTTTTTCTGTTTGTATGTTGTATGTTTAGATTTTTTTTTGTGTATGACCCGTTCCTCTGAGGGTAGTTTGCAGTATATCCCTGAGATTGACAGAGAGGAGCGGCGGTTACGGAGAGAGGCCCGTGAGGGGCAAGGAACGTTTGAAAGAGAAGAAGGCAATCCCTTCTTATTTGACGAGATGGCGCAAGGTGATGCGCCACGGACACTTAAGCAACTGGCAGCGCCAGACCTGAACCTGCAGCCTTTGTGCATTAACTACCCCGTGGTAGCAGGTAACTTCGAGTTAAAATCTGGTTTAATTCACCAGTTACCTTCTTTCCATGGAAATGCAGGTGAGGACGCGAACAAACATCTGATGGAGTTCCATTGCGTCTGCGCGGGGATGAAGCCCGCAGGAGTCACGGAGGAGCAGCTGAACATGAGGGCATTCCCCTTCACGCTCAAAGACAAGGCCAAGGATTGGCTGTACTATTTGCCCTCCGGGTCCATCACCACGTGGCAGGATATGAAGCGGGTATTTTTGGAGAAATACTTTCCCGCGTCCTTAGCCACTACTCTGCGGAAGAGGATATATGGGATCACCCAAGATGTCGGTGAGTCCCTGCACGAATACTGGGAACGCTTCGGGCGCCTGTGCGCGAGCTTCCCACATCATCAGATTGCCGATCAGTTGTTGATACAGTATTTATATGAGGGGATGACTGTTACGTCTCCAAAAGTGACATTTTTAGGGCTTAATTAGCTTAGAAAGATGTTCACTCTTAGGTGTTTTTGATAGCATTTAGCCTAAACCTATGCTTAAATATGAGAATTAGAAGAAGGTAGCTAAATTAGGACTTATGTACAATAGGAAAGAAAAGGGTTGAAAACCGAAGGAAAAGAATGAAAAACAAGCGTTGCGAAAGCATTGCGGAAACATTGCGGTCACCGCAATGTTTCAAGTGAAAACCGTAAGTTGACTGATCTTTTTCTGTTAATTTCCGTTATTTCAGGGATTCTTTCTTTCTCCTCCATCCATTCTGAAGTACGACGTTGAAGATTGATGGTTCTCCTTGGCCCAAATGCACCTGCAGATTACTATAAATAGGGGTCAAAGTCGAGGGTTCAAGCATCATCCGAAAGCGTAGATGTCTTCTCGCAGTCCATCTTTTCTCCTAGTTTTCTTTGCCGTCTGCTGGTTTGCGAAGCTCAGCTGTTGGAATCGATAATCTGATAGGAAGGAGAGGAGATTCTTCTTCTCTCCCGATTGGATTCATCCAAGCAAGGCTGACCTTTCTCATCCTTCATTCGAAGCGGCTGCAACGAGTCATTCGAGCTGTTTTACTGCTTTCTGTTCTTCATTTCTACTTTACAACTCTGTCTTGTGTTCTTTCTGTTCGTGTGGCTAATCTAGTTCATTTCGTTGTGTTCTGTCTCGCTGTTCTTTACTTTAAGTATCTCTTATGTTCATTCAAACAATCAATTAATCAAACACAAAATTCAGTATTTCACAGACTCTCGCCTTTGCATTCCACTGCTTTCCCTTGCTGTTTTAAACACATTTCCCTTCTAAGCATGTCTATTTTATCCTTTAGTTCTGTTCTCCTTATATCCATGAGTAACTAAGTCACTTAGGGGCATGCTAATGACAACACTATAGGCTAAAAAACGTGAATCAAGCATGTAGGATAGCTCTCGAAGCATTGATTGTATGTAAGCTTCATCCCACGGGCAATTTCGATTGGCCATCCATTTTGTCCAAAGAACTCCTAACCTCTGGAAGGAGTAAGAGTTCAGAGTCATATTATCATGCTAGCCTTTCAAGGTAACCAGGAAACGGCCTAGGAATAGGCGTTTCCCTAGTACAAACCATATCTTTCTGCCTTAACAAGATGCATAAGACCTTACTTTGAGTTGAGTAAACTAAAGAATCTAATGCATGGAATCGGACGATACATGAGATTGAGATAGTTTGATGCATAGAGAGTAGATCCAGTGCTTGAGAATCGTATAAAAATGCCTATAGGATCGTCATTAGTAGCCCTTAATTCACCCATTTACACACTTTCGCTGTTATTTAATTGCGGTAGAATTGCTGTCTCCGCAATTCTGCTTAAGTTAAAATTCTGTTTAGCCGTCTTTGCCTTTATTTATTAATTTCGTTTCTTTTCATTTGAACTTAAATTTCACTTGTTCTCGTTGATGTTACTACCCTTTACACATTCAGCACAAATTAGATAATTAAAAACCAATTTTACCCCATCAAATCCACCCCTTCTTTCTTAACAAAACACTTCGCGAATAGCTAAAAATAAATCTCTGTGGGAAAACGAATGAAATATACTTACTACTTGCTATAAGATCATGTATGCTTGCATGTTCTGAGTGCTCCATCTCTTTTATCGCCTAATTATTTCAACACATTGAGCACGCAACAAGTTTTTGGCGCCGCTGCCGGGGATTTATTTTAAGTGAAAACGAAGTTTGTTAAGTTTGAAACACCAAGTTTATTGCTTATTGAAGCTGATCTGTTTCATTTCTTTTGCAGGTACTATTGGGGTAGTTTATGAGTGAGCCTTCAAGTAGATATCTAGAGTTCAATCCTGAGGCTGAGAGACTACTTAGAGCTAGAAACAAAGCAAAGAAACGACTCTTTAAACAACCTCCTATACCTCAAATCATACCTGAAATCGAAGAAATGGACGAGATAGTTCCAAATCAGGTACCTGTCATTCGCAACCCCATCGAAATAGCGAATGACAAGAATAGTGCCATTCTCTCATATTTAGTACCTATGCCTGGGGAGCTGAACCCCAGCATCATCCGTCCTGAAATCACTGCCAACTCATTCGAGTTAAAGCCAGTGATGTTCCAAATGTTGTCCACTGTGGGACAATTCTTTGGAGTGGAAAATGAGGACCCCCACAACCATCTTAGGAACTTCTTAGGAGTTAGTGATACCTTCATCATCCCTGGAGTGTCCCAAGAAGCTTTGAGGCTATACTTGTTCCCTTACTCTTTGAGGGACAAAGCCAAAACATGGTTGAACTCATTACCTTCTGGATCTGTCCGCAATTGGACAGACTTAGCAGAGAAATTCCTAGTCAAATACTTCCCACCTGATAGGAATTCTACCTTTCGTGATGATATAGTTAAATTCAAACAAGCTGATAATGAATCTCTTCACGAAGCTTGGACAAGGTTCAAGGACCTTCTTCTTAAATGTCCACATCATGGCATCCCATGGTGTATCCAAATAGAGGTCTTTTTCAAAGGATGCAATCCCAGCACTAGGCAAGTCTTAAATTCATCTGCTGGTGGTTCCATGTTGTCCAAGAGTTATAGCGAGGCCTATGAGATCTTGGAGAAGATCTCAGCATCTCACTGTAGGTGGTCAGATGATCCAGTTGAGCCAACTAGAGCTCAAGACAAGGATGCTCTAAGTGCAATCAGCAGCCAAATAAATGCCCTGACCAACCTAGTTAAGCAAATGGCTCAAGCCAATCTCCAAACAAGTGTCAACACCTCTACCGCCATGTCAATGGGCACCCAACCAAGTCAAGGTGAGACACTTGTATGTGGATTCTGTGGGGAAGGGCACCTGTATGAATACTGCCCTGGGAATCCAGCCTTAGTCTGCTACATTGGAAGTCAGCAGCAGCCTAGGAACAACCCCTATTCCAATACTTACAACCCTGGTTGGAGGAACCACCCAAACCTGTCATGGGGTGGCCAACAAAATGCTAACCAAAATCCTAACCAGCCTAGACCGAGTGGAACACCTGGTTTCACTCCCCAACATAACCAATCCATGTATCAAAAACCATACAACCAACCTGTAGGATCTTCTGTAGAAAACTTACTCAAGCAATACATAGCTAAGAATGATGCTACTCTTCAAAGCCAGCAAGCTACTCTTAGGAGCCTAGAGAACCAAATAGGCCAATTAGCCAATGAACTCAAGAGTAGGCCCCAAGGTAGACTCCCTGCTGACACTGAAGTAACAAGGAGAGATGGTAAAGAGCAAGTTCAAGCAATTGAACTTAGAAGTGGTAGACCATTGGTGAGCAACACAAAGGACACACCAAAGAGAGTAGAGAACACTGAGTCTAGTGCTCCACTGGAGTCTCTGCCAAACCAAGGTCCACCATCAACTAGCACATCAGGAGTCCGACTAGAACCAATTGTTGAGGAGATAGAAGAAATTCCAAGGCCTCCACCTATCCTACGGCGCCCTGACGTGCCTGCATATGTGCCACCACCTCCATATCCTCGAAGGCTTAAGAAGAAGCAGGAACAGGAAGTGCATTTTAATAAATTCTTAGAAATTCTTAAGCAAGTGCATGTCAACATTCCTTTTGTAGAAGTTTTACAGTCTATGCCTTCCTATGTAAAGTTTTTGAAAGATATTATTACTAACAAAAAAATAATTGGTGAGTTTGAAACAGTAAACCTCACTGAGGAGTGCAGTGCCATACTCCAAAATAAGTTGCCCAAGAAGGAGAAGGATCCTGGTTCCTTCACCTTACCTGTAGAACTTGGAGGCAAGCACGTGGGCAGAGCGCTTTGTGACCTGGGCGCCAGCATAAACCTCATGCCCCTATCACTATTCCGCCAGCTAGGAATAGGAGAAGCGCGTCCAACCACTGTCACTTTACAATTAGCAGACAGATCCATTGCATACCCAGAGGGTAAGATTGAGGATATTTTAGTAAAGGTTGACAAGTTTATTTTCCTTGCAGATTTCATTATCCTGGATTATGAAGCAGACAAGGAGGTCCCCATCCTGTTAGGCAGACCATTCCTAGCCACAGGTAGGGCACTGATAGACGTCCAAAAAGGTGAGCTTACTATGAGGGTTCATGATGAAGAGGTGAAATTTAGTGTGTATAAAGCTTTAAGGTACCCCTCTGACCTTGAATCCTGTGCTAGCATGGACGTAGTAGACTCCTTAATGGAAGAACAATTGGAGCATGTATTATTAACCAAGCATGCCAATGAATATGTAGGATTAGAATTAACTGAGTTAAACATAGCTGAGATAATGGACATATCTGTAAATAACCCTCAGCATGTTTGTATGAATATTGACTTAACTGATAGAGCCTTAAATCCTTTAAAGCCATCCATTGAGCATCCACCTGTATTAGAATTAAAGCCACTCCCCACTCACCTCAAGTATGCGTATTTAGGGAGTAATGAAACTCTGCCTGTTATCATTTCTTCTAAATTAAGTGAAAAGCATGAGGTTGAACTGATATTACTGCTTAAGCAACATAGGAAGGTGTTGCGTGCTCAGTGTGTAAAGATAAATATGCAAAAGGGTAGAGAGAGCACTTAGAACATGCAAGCATACATGGTCTCACAGCAAGTAGTAAGTATATTTCATTCGTTTTTTCCACAGAGACTCATTTTTAGCTATTCGCGAAGTGTGATTGTTAAGAAAGATGGGATGAATTTGATGGGGTAAAATTGGTTTTTAATTATCTACTTTTTGCTGAATGTATAAAGGGATATAACATAAACAAATGCAAGTTGAAACTAGACCTAAAGGACAAGAGATGGAATTAATAAACGAGGAAGAAAACAGCTAAACAGAATGAAAATCTGGCAGAATTGCGAGGACCGCAATGTTACCGCAATTAAATAACAGCGAAACTGAGTAAAAGGGTGAATTAAGGGCTACTAATGACTATCCTATAGGCATTGTATTACGATTCTCAAGCATTGGATCAACTCTCTATACATCAAACTCACTCTATCTCAAGTATCGTCCGATTCCATGCATTAGAGTCTTAAGTTTACTCGACTTCAAAGTAAGGTCTTAAGCATCTTGTTAAAACAGGAGTGTTTAGTTTGTACTAGGGAAACGCCTATTCCTAGGCCATTTCCTGATTACCATGAAAGGCTAGCATGATTATATGACTCTGAACTCTTACTCCTTCCAGAGGTTAGGAGTTCTTTGGACAAAATGGATGGCCAATCGAAATTGCCCGTGGGAATGAAGCTTACATACAATCAATGATACGAGAGCTTTCCTACATACTTGATGCACGTTTTTTAGCCTATAGTTCTGTCATTAGCATGCCCCTAAGTGAGTTAGCTACTCATGGATGCAAGGGGAACAGAAATGGCAGAAAAGATAGACATGCTTAGAAAGGAAATGTGCTTTAAACAGTAGGATAAAACGTAGCAGCAGAAGGTGGAAACTGTGAAGTGCAGAATTTTACTTTGATTAGTTTGAATGTTTGAATGACAAAGGAAAGCTTTAAAAGAAATGATTCAAAGACAGACAACAACGAAATGCAGTAATTAAAGCACTAGGCTAAGAACAACAATGATCAAACTGGAAATAGGAAGAAGAACGACAGAAAAGCAGTAAAGGTGCTTGAAAAGCTTCGTTGCAGTCGCCTCGAATGAAGGGGATGAAAGGTCAGCCTTGCTTGGATGAATCCAATCGAGAGAGAAGAAGAATCTTCTCTCCTTCCTATCAGATTATCGATTCCAACAGCTGAGACTCTCACTCCAACAGACGGCAAGGAAAACAGAGAGAAATGATGGACTGCGAGAAGACTCCTGCGCTTCGGATGATGATCAAACCTCCGACTTTGGCCCCCTTTTATAGTAGTTTGCAGGTGCGTTTGGGCCAAGGAGAACCATCAATCTTCAACGTCGTATATCAGAATGGATGGAGGAGAAAGAATGAATCCCTGAAATTACGGAAATTAACAGAAAAAGATCAGTCAACTTACGGTTTTCACTTGAATAATTGCGGCCTCAGCAATGTTTTCGCAATGCTGTCGCAATGCGATTTTTTCATTCTTTTCCTTCGGTTTTCAACCCTTTTTCTACCTATTGTACATAAGTCCTATATTAGCTACCTTCTTCTAATTCTCATATTAAAGCATAGGTTTAGGCTAAATGCTAACAAAAACACCTAAAAGTGTACATCTTCCTAAGCTAAATGGGTCCTAAATAAGTCACTTTCAGAGACTTAACACACCCCCAAACTTAAGGCTTTGCTTGTCCTCAAGCATACTAAGGACTTACTTTAGGCTGCTGTTTCTTCTTCTTTAACTACTCACCGACTCCCCTATATCCCTCTCTCTAGCAGTGGTGTCCTGTGACACACTTCTAAGTTTAGAACTAACCTCTTTATCAAGCTCCTTATGACTTCACCTGCCTACTATGCCTGCTGTTTTCATTAACCCCCTACTACTGATCTAGCTACTTTTATGACATCATGCCACTATCCCTAAGGTTTCAAATTCTACCAAGCTTTACTCCAGACTCAGTACATGCTTCTAGCTTTATTTTTAATGTGTCTAGGATTCCTTAGAGTCATGCCAGTCTTAGTATTAACAGTGACAGTAGTACTTTTAGAGAACAACCTAAACCCTGGCATCACTACATTGGATAAACACTCATCTCCCTAAACAACCCTACAAGTTACAACTTTGTGCTTAGCTAATTGAGGATCAGAGTTCTTTTTAAATAGGACATCTAAGCCACAAAGTTATAACTCCTAGGTATACATTCTTCTTCCCTATTTTTTCTTTTTCTTACTTAGGTGGAGCCTCTCCTTTGGTTGCCTTTTGATGCAACGCCACTTGTGGGTTACACACTTGGCACTGATTACTCAGCAACCTAAGAGAAACTCCCCCCCTTTATTCTTTTTTCATTTTTTTTTTTTAGCTCATCATTTTTTTTTTAAAGGAGAAGAAAAATGCTTATGTTTCTAAGGGAGAGAGGAATGTTCCTAGGCCTAGGGTGGCCTCCCCCAAACTTCAACTACTCATTGTCCCCAATGAGTGTCGGAGGTGGCACACCCCCAAACTTGTCCTAAAAGCATCTAGTCTAAAGTAAAACAAAGAGAATCTAAAAATCCTAGGCATAGGCAAAACATTCTAAAAGCAATTATTCCAGCAGCAGAAAATTTGACAAAACAGACAGTTTAAGGACTGATGGTTTATGCATGCTGAGCACTATTCAGAGGCTAATTTAAACTATCAAAGGGTGTCCTATGACACTCATCCAGCATGCTTGAAGATCAGCTATATAAGGTAGTCATGCTAGCAGCAAAAAAATAGAATATAACAGATCACAGCCTAACTAAACAGACAGTCCAAAACATGCAATCAGTCACAAAAATTGCGGGAACCGCAATTATTTCGCAATTCAATCCGGGCAGATTTAACATTGATTCAGGCCCCTAGCATGCTTTTTCCTGTTACTCACGCATCCTAAAAATAAAGCTAAACTATCCTACCTATTCAGCTAACATCAGACTAGACTAAGCAAAAGAAAAAACATAAAACTAAACATTAAAAACAGATCAAAAGTTGAACACAAAACAGCATACTGCACATGATCCTATCAGAAAGCAGAAAAATTGTTTTTTTTTTCTAAGGGAACAGCAATACTCCCTTTAGTGCACTTCAAACCAGCACTCAATTCTCGTCATCCTCATCTGGTTGCCTTGGTCGTGGGGGCACCCATGGAGTTAGGAGAGTGGTAGGGAAGTCCGGGAAGATGCACCCCAGCTGGTCTGCAACTTCCTTATCCCTTGCCTGCGCATAGTTGGCCCATTGAGCCATTCTCCTCTGCATGTCCATCAAGCAGGCCATGGATAGGGACTGTTCAGCAGCCAGCCTATCCAATTCAAACTCCATATTCCCCTTTCTTCTCAGCCTCAGGTTAGCAGGCAGCTCCAAATGGCCTGTGTAAGGCAGCTGCTGCTCCAAGCGCTCGGTGGGGACTCCTGCAAGCAAACATAGCTTGGTTATGGTATTAGGGAAAAACAAGGGTCCTTTACCTTTCTTTGCGCACTCAGCAATGGCAGCTGACATGATCTCCCCCACATTGACCGTGAGACCGCGCATGATGGCATAGACCAGCAGTGATCTACTCTGGTTGATTGTCGTCTCGTGGGTCACAGGGGACAGCTTTCTCCTCACAAAGGCAAACCAAACAGCTGCCTTTGCTGTCAGATTGGCACTCATTAAGGTGTGCCTCCCATTGCGTGAAACAGTCCACGCTGCTTCAGGCTGGCCAATTGTGCGAATGGCCTCTTCCAGCACTGCCTCAGTCGGCTCATCAACTATCCGTGCATAATCTGTATGAGGTTGGCCCTTGAGACCAAATGCTTCATTGATGGCCTTGGCGGAGAAATCTACTTCTACCCCTCTGACCACAGACAGGCCATCCTCAGGGCTGAGCACATTAGCGTAGAAATCATACACCATGCTCGTGTATGCTGGATTAGGCGGTCTGCAGAATTCCTCCCAGCCGTGGTTGATCACCCCTGCGCAAGAACTGCGGCAGGTCAGCAAGTCGGTCGAGGAAGCCTTTCTCGTGCAACAGGTCCCTCTTCCTCAACTCAGCACCCCTGGATTCAGCATCAGATGAGACATACCTCACTGACGGAGGTTCGTCTTCAGGGTAGAGTTTAGCCTTCCCCTTATCTGCTGGTTTGGATGATTCAGCAGCCTCCACCTTGAGGCGTTTGAGCGAAGGCTCAGTACTCTCTCTGTCCGTCGACGGCACCTTCTTGGCCTTCTTTTTCTTCAACTTCTTGGCCTTGTCAATTCTGGCCTTCTTCTTCTTCTTGAGCCTGGCCTTGATGTTGAGTTGCGGGAAGCATGCCCCCAACGTCTCCTCCATAGAATCGTCCTGCTGTGCAGGCTCGACAGGGCTATTTTCCCTCATAGGAGAGAAGACTTCGTCTTCCCCAGCATCTCCACTGCCCGGCGTGGACTCTTGATAATCCCCATATGGGAATTCAGGATCAGGCTGTGGAGAATTGTGCGATGGCGTGGGATTGTGCTCTGCTGATGGTGTCTGCGCAGAACTCAGTGGCGAAGATGGTGGTTCAGGACTCTGCGCTGCTGCAGGTGTCGGGTCAGAACTCTGAGGTGCTGGAGACAACTCGGAGCTCTATGCAGGCGGTGACGATTCTGCGCTTGGCACTGGTTCAGATGGTGAGGGGTTGTGCGCAGGTGATGCAGACGGCGACGAACCTTCTTTGGCTGACTCGTGGGATGCACGATCAGTTTCTTGACTCTCCACAGAGGGAGTCTTTGCTGTGCTTGGTTCGGCGGCCGTCTTGACACTCCACCGGCGTTTCTTGGGCGTGCCCACTGGCTCAGATGGTTCAGCAGGGATCTCAGTGACCACCCTCCACTTCTTCCTACGAATAGGAAGCTTGGGAAGAGGACCGGTGCGAACGGCACCATCGTCTGCAAGGGAGAGAAGCGCTTCCCTCGCAGCCGCTTCAGCTGCGTCATCAGCCTTCTTCTTGGCTGCAGATCTCTCCGCTCGTGTGAACACCATTGCTGAGTCTTGAAGTCTTGAGAGAAGAATCAAAGATGGAGAGAATCGCTGAATTCTTGGAGAGCAAAGAGAGAGATAATCGTATCGATCGAGCGCCTTCCAACGGATATAAAGGCAACGGAAAAATCCCAACGGCTCTTTTTTGCGGATCCAGCAATTCCAGCGCAATTCTAGGGATATTATTTCATCAAAATCTCCAACTTTGCTCGTCCGTATCTTTTATTTGGCTCAACCGTTTCTCGAGTTTTAAAGCTGGATTTACTCTCCTTGATCCCCTCTTTCGAATCCTTGCAAAAACAAATAAAACAAACATTAAATACGCAATTAAAGTCACACCACAAAACATACAAACGATAATCGGAAAAACAGAAAAAAAAATAACTAAGGCATTGGCCTTGACTAAACGAGCACAGTAACCACTCGTTTTCTCTCGTTCTCTTTGTCATGCTTCAGTCAAGAGGAAGGCCGAGAGAGTCTTCACATCTCCTTCCTCATAGTAGTGCTTCAACCTAGCACCATTGACCATAAATGGCTGTCCTTGTTGTAAGTTTTTAATCTCTATTGCACCATGAACAAAGACATTAGTAATAACAAATGGACCTGACCATCTAGACTTTAGTTTGCCTGGAAATAACTTTAATCGTGAGTTAAATAATAGTACAAGTTGGCCCTTCCTAAAGTCTTTGATCCTGAGTCTACTGTCGTGCCATATTTTGGTCTTTTCTTTATACATTTTGGCATTCTCGTAGGCCATATGCCTAAGCTCATCAAGTTCATGTAGCTGCAAAGATCTCAATGTCCCCGCATCCTTTACACAAAAATTCAATTCCTACATGGCCCAAAATGCTTTGTTTTCTAACTCAAGTGGCAAGTGGCAAGCCTTGCCATACACCAACCTATAGGGAGACATTCCTAGAGGTGTCTTATATGCTGTTCTATAAGCCCAAAGTGCATCCTCAAGCTTGAAGGACCAGTCTTTCCTATTAGGTTTGACTACCTTTTCTAGGATGTTCTTTATCTCCCTATTGGAAATCTCAGCTTGGCCATTTGAGTGTGGGTGGTAGGGAGTAGCTACCCTATGTCTAATGTTATATTTAGCCAATATCTTCTCCATCGCCTTATTAATGAAATGTGACCCCTCATCACTAATGATAGCACGAGGAGTCCCAAATCTAGTGAAAATGTGCCTATGCAAGAAGTTAGTGACTGTTTTAGCATCATTATTAGGACATGCTTTGGCTTGTACCCACTTGGACACGTAGTCTACTGCTACTAAAATGTAAAGGTTACCTGATGATGGAGGGAATGGTCCCATGAAATCAATGCCCCACACATCGAAGAGCTCCAACTCTAAGATGTAGGTGAGGGGCATCTCATCCTTGCGACTGAGGTTACCTGTCCTTTGGCATTCGTCACAGCTGTGGGCATAGTTGTGGGCGTCCTGGAAGATTGTTGGCCAATAGTAGCCACTCTGAAATACCTTCGCAGCTGTTCTTTGACCACCAAAGTGTCCACCTTAAGGAGATGAGTGACAGTGCTGCAGCACAGACTTCGCTTCAGCAGCTGAAACACACTTCCTCAACAACCCATCAGCACAGGTTCTGTAAAGTGTGGGGTCATCCCAGATGAATTTCCTTGCTTCATGAAGGAACCTCTTCTTCTCTTGTCCTCCCTTGAACACTGGTAATACCTGTGATGCACGGAAGTTAGCAATGTCAGCGAACCACGGTTCCTCATCGTTATCACGATGAGTCAAAGCAAAGATATGTTCATCAATAAAAGCATCAGAAATTGCAGGGTCCGCAATTTTTTCGCAATGGTGCTGCAATCGAGACAGGTGATCTGCAACCACATTTTCACATCCCTTCTTGTCCCGAATGTCCAAATCAAATTCCTGCAGCAATAACACCCATCTAATCAATCTAGGCTTAGCGTCAGCCTTCCTCATAAGATATTTTAAAGCAGAATGGTCAGTGTATACAATGGTCCTAGTGCCTACAATGTAATTTCTAAATTTTTCACAAGCAAATACTACAGCAAGCATCTCTTTCTCAGTAGTTGTATAATTACATTGAGCCTCATTCAAGGTCTTACTAGCATAATAGACAGGGTGTGTGAGCTTGTCAATCTTCTGTCCTAACATGACTCCTACAGCATAGTCACTGGCATCACATAGCATCTCAAATGGGAGATCCCAATTTGGTCCTACTATGATTGGTGCTGTGACCAGTGCTTCCTTAAGGGTTTTCCAAGCTACTACACATTCTTTAGAGAAGATAAATGGTCTATTTAGCTCTAGAAGCTCGCACAGAGGCTTGGCTATCTTAGAAAAGTCCTTAATGAACCTTCTGTAGAAGCCAGCGTGCCCTAAGAAGCTTCTGATGGCTTTGACATTCTGGGGCTCTACCAACTTCTCTATGATCTCTATTTTTGCCCTATCCACTTCTACACCTGCCCTTGACACTCTATGTCCTAAGACAATCCCTTCATCTACCATAAAATGGCACTTTTCCCAATTTAGGACTAGGTTGGTCTCTTCACACCTAGCCAGGACTTGTCCTAGGTTCTCTAGACAGGTTTTAAATGAATCCCCAAAGACTGAGAAGTCATCCATGAATATTTCTATCATGGACTCATCCAACTCAGAGAAGATTGCCATCATGCACCTTTGGAAAGTTGCCGGTGCATTGCATAAGCCAAAAGGCATTCTGCGGAAGACAAACGTTCCAAAAGGGCAAGTGAAGGTAGTCTTCTCTTGATCCTTAGGGTCTATAGTGATTTGATTATAGCCAGAGTACCCATCTAAAAAACAATAGTAGGCTCTACCAGCTATTCTGTCTAGCATCTGGTCAATAAACGGTATAGGGAAATGGTCTTTTTTAGTTTCTTTATTTAACTTTCTGTAATCCATACACACTCTCCACCCTGTGACAGTCCTTGTTGGAATCAGTTCGTTATTCTCATTGACTACCACAGTTATTCCCCCCTTCTTAGGTACACATTGGATGGGGCTCACCCACTGGCTACTAGCTATGGGGAAAATCACTCCTGCATCTAACCATTTGATTATTTCCTTTTTCACTACCTCTTTCATAGAGGGGTTTAACCTACGCTGGTGATCTACCCTAGGTGTGTGCTCTTCCTCTAGTATAATTTTGTGCATGCAATAAGAAGGGCTAATGCCTCGAATATCAGCAATAGTCCATGCTATAGCCTTCCTATGTCGCTTAAGCAGTAAAATTAAATCAACCTCATGCTGTTCACTTAGCTTAGAAGAAATAATTACAGGCAGCGTATCATTATCTCCTAGATATGCATATTTGAGGTGAGTGGGTAGTGGTTTCAGTTCTAAAACAGGTGGATGCTCAATGGAGGGTTTTAACGGATTTACAGTTCTATCAGTTAAATCTATATTCATACATACATGCTGAGGTTTATCTACAGGCATATTCATTATGTCAGATACATTCAAGTCAGCTACATCTACTTGTACATATTCACTAGCATGCTTGGTTAACAGTACATGCTCCAATTGTTCTTCCATTAGTGAGTCAACAACATCCATGCTAGCACAAGACTCAGAATCAGAGGGATACCTTAAAGCTTTATAAACACTAAATTTTACCTCTTCATCATGAACCCTCATAGTTAACTCACCTTTTTGCACATCTATTAGTGCCCTACCTGTGGCTAGAAATGGTCTACCTAGCAGGATGGGGACCTCCTTGTCTGCCTCATAGTCCAGGACGATGAAATCTGCAAGGAAAATGAATTTGTCAACTTTAACTAGAATATCCTCAATCTTACCTTCAGGGTATGCGATGGATCTGTCTGCTAGCTGCAAAGTGACAGTAGTTGGACGTGCTTCTCCTATTCCCAACTGGCGGAATAGGGACAAGGGCATGAGATTGATGCTGGCGCCCAGGTCACAAAGCGCTCTGCCCACGTGCTTGCCTCCAAGTTCTACAGGTAAGGTGAAGGAACCAGGATCCTTCTCCTTCTTGGGCAGCTTGTTCTGGAGGATGGCACTGCACTCCTCGGTGAGGTTTACTGTTTCAAACTCACCAATTATTTTTTTGTTAGTAATAATGTCCTTCAAAAACTTTACATAAGAAGGCATAGACTGTAAAACCTCTACAAAAGGAATGTTAACATGCACTTGCTTAAGTATTTCTAAAAATTTATTAAAATGAACTTCCTGTTCCTGCTTCTTCTTCAGCCTTCGAGGATATGGAGGTGGTGGCACATATGCAGGCACGTCAGGACGCCTTAGGATAGGTGGAGGCCTTGGAATTTCTTCTATCTCCTCAATAATTGGCTCTAGCCTGGCTCCTGATGTGCTAGTTGGTGGTGGACCTTGGCTTGGCAGAGACTCCAGTGGAGCACTAGACTCAGTGTTCTCTACTCTCTTTGGTGTGTCCTTTGTGTTGTTCACCAAGGGTCTTCCACTCCTCAGTTCAATTGCTTGAACTTGTTCTTTGCCATCTCTCCTTGGTACCTCGGTGTCAGCAGGGAGTCTACCTTGGGGCCTACTTTTAAGTTCATTGGCTAATTGGCCTATTTGGTTCTCTAGGCTCCTAAGAGTAGCTTGCTGGCTCTGAAGAGTAGCATCATTCTTAGCTATATATTCCTTGAGTAGGTTTTCTACAGAAGATCCTACAGGTTGATTGTAAGGTTTTTGGTACATTGACTGGTTATGTTGGGGAGTGAAACCAGGTGTTCCACTCGGCCTTGGTTGGTTAGGATTTTGGTTAGTGTTTTGTTGGCCACCCCATGACAGGTTAGGGTGGTTTCTCCAACCAGGGTTATAGGTGTTGGAGTAGGGGTTATTCCTAGGCTGCTGCTGGCTTCCTACATAGCAGACTGAGGATGGATTCCCAGGGCAGTATTCATAAGGGTGCCCTTCCCCACAGAATCCACAGACTAGTGCCTCGCCTTGGCTTGGTTGGGTGCCCATTGACATGGCTGTGGCGGTATTGGCACTGGTTTGGAGATTGGCCTGAGCCATTTGCTTGACTAAGTTGGTCAGGGCATTTATTTGGGTGCTCATAGCGCTTAGAGCATCCTTGTCTTGAGCCCTAGTTGGCTCTACTAGATCGTCTGACCATCTACAGTGAGATGTTGAGATCTTCTCCAAGATCTCATAAGCTTCGTTGTAACTCTTGGACAACATGGAACCTCCAGCAGATGAATTTAAAACTTGTCTGGTGCTGGGGTTGCATCCTTTAAAGAAGACTTCTATTTGGATACACCATGGAATGCCATGGTGTGGACATTTAATGAGAAGGTCTTTGAATCTTGTCCAAGCTTCGTGAAGAGACTCACTTGGAGCTTGTTTGAATTTTATGATATCATCACGAAAGGTTGAATTCCTATCTGGTGGGAAATATTTGACTAGGAATTTTTCTGCTAAATCTGTCCAATTGAGGACAGATCCTGAGGGTAAAGAATTTAACCATGTTTTGGCTTTGTCCCTCAAAGAGTAAGGGAAAAGATATAGCCTCAGGGCTTCTTGGGAAACTCCAGGGATTAGGAATGTGTCACTAACTCCTAGGAAGTTCCTAAGGTGGTTATGGGGATCCTCATTTTCTATTCCAAAGAATTGTCCCACAGTGGACAACATTTGGAACATCACTGGCTTTAACTCGAATGAGTTGGCAGTGATTTCAGGACGGATTATGCTGGGGTTCAGCTCCCCAGGCATAGGTACTAAATATGAAAGGATGGCGCTATCCTTGTCATTCGCTATTTCAATGGGATTGCGAGTGACAGGCACCTGTTGCGTGCTCAATGTGTAAAGATAAATATGCAAAAGGGCAGAGAGAGCACTTAGAACATGCAAGCATACATGGTCTTACAGCAAGTAGTGAGTATATTTAATTCGTTTTTTCCACAGAGACTTGTTTTTAGCTATTCGCGAAGTGTGAATGTTAAGAAAGATGGGATGAATTTGATGGGTTAAAATTGGTTTTTAATTAACTACTTTCTGCTGAATGTGTAGAGGGATATGACATAAACAAAAGCAAGTTGAACTTAGATGCAAAGGATAAGAGATGGAATTAATAAACGAGAAAGAAAACAGCTAAACAGAATGAAAATTTGGCAGAATTGCGTGGACCGCAATGTTTCCGCAATTAACTGGCAGCGAAACTGATTAAAAGGGTGAATTAAGGGCTACTAATGACTATCCTATAGGCAGTTTATTACGATTATCAAGCTTTGGATCAACTCTCTATACATCAAACTCACTCTATCTCAAGTATCGTCCGATTCCATGCATGAGAGACTCAAGTTTACTCGACTTCAAAGTAAGGTCTTAAGCATCTTGTTAAAGCAGGAGTGTTCAGTTTGTACTAGGGAAACGCCTATTCCTAGGCCGTTTCCTGATTACCATGAAAGGCTAGCATGATTATATGACTCTGAACTCTTACTCCTTCCAGAGGTTAGGAGTTCTTTGGACAAAATGGATGGCCAATCGAAATTGCCCGTGGGATGAAGCTTACATACAATCAATGTTCGAGTGTTAATCTACCTACTTGACTCACGTTTTTTAGCCTATAGTTCTGTCATTAGCATGCCCCTAAATGATTTTAGTTACTCATGGATATGTAAAGAACAGAAATGGTAGATAAAATAGACATGCTTAGAAGAGAAATGTGTGTAAAACAGCAAGCAAAACCCGTAGCAGAAGAACGCATAAACTGTGAAGTGCAGAAACTTACTTTGATTAACTTGAATGTTTGAATGACAAAGGAAAGCTTTAAAAGGAATGAATCCAAGACAGACAACAACGAAATGCAATAATTGAAATGACTAAACTAAGAACAACAATGATCAGTACTGGAAATGAGAAGAAAAGAACAGAAAACAGTAAAGGCTTGCTGAAGACTTTGTGGCAGTCGCCTCGAATGAAGGTGGTGAGAATTCAGCCGTGCTTGGATGAATCCAATCGAGAGAGAAGAAGAATCTTCTCTCCTTCCTATCAGATTATCGATTCCAAAAGCTTAGACTCTCACTCCAACAGACGGCAAAGGAAGAACAGTGGAAAGGGTGGACTGCAGAAAGACTTCTACGCTTCGAGTTATGACTGAACCTCCGACTTTGGCCCCCTTTTATAGTAGTCTGCAGGTGCGATTGGGCCAAGGAGAACCATCAGTCTTCAACGTCATGTATCAGAATGGATGGAGGAGAAAGAACGAATCCCTGAAAAGTCGGATCTAAACAGAAAAATGTCAGCCAACTTACGGTTTTAACTTGAATAATTGCGGTCACCGCAATAATTCCGCAATGCATTCGCAATGGTTCTTTTTCCATCCTTTTCTTCGGTTTTCACCCCTTTTTCTACCTATTGTGCATAAGTCCTAAATTAGCCACCTTCTTCTAATTCTCATATTAAAGCATAGGTTTAGGCTAAATGCTAACAAAAACACCTAAATGTGTACATCTTCTTAAGCTAAATGGGTCCTAAATAAGTCACTTTCAGAGACTTAACACACCCCCAAACTTAAGGCTTTGCTTGTCCTCAAGCATACTAAGGACTTACTTAGGCTGCTGTTTCTTCTTCTTTAACTACTCACTAACTCCCTTATATTCTTGTCTATAGCAATGCTGTCCTGTGACACACTTCCAAGTTTAGAACTAACCTCTTGTCTAACCTCTTCTGACTTCACCTGCCTACTATACCCACTGCTTTTGTTGACCCCCTACTACTGATCTAACTACTTCTATGATATCATGCTACTATCCCTAAGGTTTCAAATTCTACCAAGCTTTACTCCAGACTCAGTACATGCTTCCAGCTTATTTTTAATGTGTCTAGGATTCCTTAGAGTCATGCCAGTCTTAGTATTAACAGTGACAGTGGTACTTTATAGAGAACAACCTAAACCCTGGCATCACTACATTGGATAAACATTCATCTCCCTAGACAAACCTAAAAGCTACAACCTTGTGCTTAGCTACTTTGAGGATCAGAGTTCTTTTTAAATAGGACATCTAAGCCACAAAGTTATAACTCCTAGGTATACATTCTTCTTCCCTATATTTTTCTCTTTTTTTTTTTTTCTTAGGTGGAGCTTCTCCTTTGGTTGCCTTTTGATGCAACACCACTTGTGGGTAACACACTTGGCACTGATTACTCAGCAACCTAAGAGAAACTCCCCCCCTTTATTCTTTTTTCATTTTGTTCATCATTTTTTTTTTTTAAAAGGAGAAGAAGAATGCTTATGTTTCTAAGGGAGAGAGGAATGTTCCTAGGCCTAGGGTGGCCTCCCCCAAACTTCAACTACTCATTGTCCCCAATGAGTGTTTGAGGTGGCACACCCCCAAACTTGTCCTAGAAGCATCTAGTCTAAAGTAAAACAAAGAGAATCTAAACATCCTAGGCATAGGCAAAACATTCTAGAAGCAACTATCCCAGCAGCAGAAAATTTGAACATAACAGACAGGTTTAAGGCCTTATGGTTTATGCATGCTGAGCACTATTCAGAGGCAAATTTAAACTATCAAAAGGTGTCCTATGACACTCATCCAGCATGCTTCAAGATCAGCTCTATAAGGTAGTCATGCTAGCAGCAAAAAATAGAATTTAACAGATCACAGCCTAACTAAACGGGCAGTCAAAAACATGCAATCAGGCACAAAAATTGCGGGAACCGCAATTATTTCGCAATACAATCTGGGCAGATTTAACATTAACTCAGGCCCCTAGCATGCTTTTTCCCGTTACTCATGCATCCTAAAAAGAAAACTAAACTATCCTACCTAATCAACTAACATCAGACTATCCTAAGCAAAAGGAAAAACATAAAACTAGACATCCAAAACAGATCAAAATTGAACCAAAAACAGCATAATATACATGAATCTATCAAAAAGCAGAAAAATTGTCTTTTGTTTCTTTAGGGATCAGTAATACTCCCTCTAGTGCTCTTCAAACCAGCACTCAATTCTCATCATCCTCATCTGGTCGCCTTGGTCGTGGGGGCACCCATGGAGTTAGGAGGTTGGTGGGGAAGTCTGGGAAGATGCACCCCAACTGGTCTGCAACTTCTCTGTCCCTTGCCTGCGCATAGTTGGCCCATTGAGCCATTCTCCTCTGCATGTCCATCAAGCAGGCCATGGTTAGGGACTGTTCAGCCGCCAGCCTATCCAACTCAAATTCCATGTTGCCCTTTCTTCTCAGCCTTAGGTGTGCAGGCAACTCCAGATGGCCTGTGTAGGGCAGCTGCTGCTCCAAGCGCTCGGTGGGAACCCCTGCAAGCAAACACAATTTGGTTATAGTGTTTGGAAAAAATAATGGTCCCTTACCCTTCTTAGCACACTCGGCTATGGCAGCAGTGATGACCTCTCCCACGTTGATCGTGAGACCTCTCATTATAGCATAAACCAGCAGCGAACGGCTCTGGTTAATTGTAGTCTCATGAGTCACCGGGGAGAGTCTTCTTCGTACGAATGAAAACCACACAGCTGCCTTAGCCGTGAGGTTGGCACTCATGAGTGTGTGCCGCCCATTGCGTGAGACTGTCCAGGAGGCCTCAGGCTGGCCAATGGTGCGAATGGCTTCTTCCAGCACAGCCTCGGTTGGCTCATCCACTATCCGTGCGTAATCTGTGTGAGGCTGGCCCCTTAGACCAAATGCTTCATTGATGGCCTTGGCAGAGAAATCAACTTCCACCCCTCTGACCACAGATAGGCCATCCTCAGGGCTGAGCACGTTGGCATAAAAGTCATACACCATGCTCGTGTATGCTGGATTGGGAGGTCGGCAGAATTCCTCCCAGCCATGGTTGATCACCCCTGCGCGCAAGAACTGCGGCAGGTCAGCAAGTCGATCAAGGAACCCCTTCTCGTGCAACAGGTCCCTTTTCCTCAGCTCCACGCCCCTGGATTCAGCATCGGATGAGACATACCTCACTGATGGAGGTTCATCTTCAGGATAGAGTTTAGCCTTCCCCTTATCGGCTGGCTTGGAAGATTCAGCAGCCTCCACCTTGAGGCGTTTGAGCGCCGGCTCAGTACTGTCTTTGTCTGCTGAAGGCACTCGCTTGGCCTTCTTCTTCTTCAGTTTCTTGGCTTTCTTGGCCTTCTTCTTGGCCTCCTTCTTCTCCCTCTTAATGTGGATCTGTTGTAGGCAGGCCCCCAACGTCTCCTCCATGGAATCATCCTGCTGTGCAGGAACATCAGGGCTGTCTTCTCTCATGGGAGAGAAGACTTCTTCTTCGCCAGCATCTCCACTGCCTTGCGTGGACTCCTGATAATCCCCATAAGGGAATTCAGGATCAGGCCGTGGAGAGTTGTGCTCTGCTGATGGTGTATGTGCAGAACTCCATGGCGAAGACGGCAGGTCAGGACTCTGCACAGCCGCAGGTGGTAGATCAGAACTCTGAAGCGCTGGAGATGACTCGGCGTGCTGCGCAGGCGGTGATGATTCTGTGCTTTGCACCGGTTCAGATGGGAGAGGACTGCGCGCAGGTGACACAGACGGCGTCGAACCTTCCTTGACTGACTCGTGGGATGCACGATCAGGTTCTTGACTCTCCACAGAGGGAGTCTTGGCGATGCTTGGTTCGGCGGCAGTCTTGACAGTCCACCGGCGCTTCGTTGGCGTACCCACTGGCTCAGATGGGCCAGCAGGGATCTCAGTGACCACCCTCCACTTCTTCCTACGAATAGGAAGCTTGCCAAGACGGCCAGTGCGTACAGCACCCTGATCAGCAAGGGTGAGAAGCGCTTCCCTCGCAGCCGCTTCAGCTGCGTCGTCGGCCTTCTTCTTGGCGGCGGATCTCTCAGCCCTAGTGGAAACCATGGTCGAATCTTGGAGGTTTGGAGAGAGAGATCAAAGGTGGAGAGAATCGCAGAAATCTTGGAGAGCAAAGAATGAGAGGATCGTATCAATCGGGCGCCTTCTAACGGCTATAAAAACAACGGCAAAAAATCCCAACGGCTCTTTTTGCGAAATCAGCAATTTCTGCGCAATTCCAGGGATAATATTCCATACAAATTCTAAACTTTGATCGCCCGTATCTTTCAATTGGCTCAACCGTTTCTTGATTTTTAAAGTGGGATTTACTCCCCTTGATCCCCTCTTTCGATTCCCTACAAAAACAAATAAAACAAACATTAAATAAGCAATTAAAATCACGCTACAAAACATACAAACGATCATCGATAAAAACAGAAAAAATAACTAAGGCATTGGCCTTGACTAAACGAGCACAGTAACCACTCGTTCTCTCTCGTTTCTAATTTCATGCTTCATGTAGGAGGAAGGCCGAGAGAGTCTTCACATCCCCCTCCTCATAGTAGTGCTTCAACCTAGCACCATTGACCATAAATGGCTGTCCTTGCTGCAAGTTTTTAATCTCTATGGCACCATGAACAAAGACATTAGTAATAATAAATGGACCTGACCATCTAGACTTTAATTTGCCTGGAAATAGCTTTAATCGTGAGTTAAATAATAATACAAGTTGGCCCTTTTTAAAGTCTTTGATCCTGAGTCTACTGTCATGCCATATTTTTGTCTTTTCTTTGTACATCTTGGCATTCTCATAGGCCATGTGCCTAAGCTCATCAAGTTCATGTAGCTGTAAAGATCTTAATGTCCCTGCATCCTTCACACAAAAATTTAATTCTTTCATGGCCCAAAATGCCTTGTTTTCCAACTCAAGTGGCAAGTGGCAAGCCTTGCCATATACCAACCTATAGGGAGACATTCCTAGAGGTGTCTTATATGCGGTTCTGTAAGCCCAAAGTGCATCCTCAAGCTTAAATGACCAGTCTTTTCGATTAGGTTTAACTACCTTCTCTAGGATGTTCTTTATTTCCCTATTTGAAATTTCAGCTTGACCATTTGAGTGTGGGTGATAGGGAGTAGCTACTCTATGCCTAATGTTATATTTAGCCAATAATTTCTCCATAGCCTTATTAATGAAATGTGACCCCTCATCACTAATGATAGCACGAGGAGTCCCAAATCTAGTGAAAATGTGCCTATGCAAGAAGTTAGTGACTGTCTTAGCATCATTATTAGGACATGCTTTAGCCTCTACCCATTTGGACACGTAGTCTACTGCTACTAAGATGTACAGGTTACCTGATGATGGAGGGAATGGTCCCATGAAATCAATGCCCCATACATCAAAGAGCTCCAACTCTAAGATGTAGGTGAGGGGCATCTCATCCTTACGACTGAGGTTACCTGTCCTTTGGCACTCGTCACAGTTGTGGGCATAGTTGTGGGCGTCCTTAAAGATTGTTGGCCAGTAGTAGCCACTTTGAAATACCTTGGCAGCTGTCCTTTGTCCACCAAAGTGTCCACCATAAGGAGATGAATGACAGTGCTGCAGCACAGACTTCGCTTCAGCAGCTGTAACACACTTCCTCAACAACCCATCAGCACAGGTCCTGTAAAGTATGGGGTCATCCCAGATAAATTTCCTTGCTTCATGGAGGAACCTCTTTTTCTCTTGTCCTCCCTTGAACACTGGTAATACCTGTGCTGCACGGAAGTTAGCAATGTCAGCGAACCAAGGTTCCTCATCGTTATCACGATGAGTTAAAGCAAAGATATGTTCATCTATAAAAGCATCAGAAATTGCGGGGTCCGCAATTTTTTCGCAATTGTGCTGCAATCGAGACAGGTGATCTGCAACCACGTTTTCACATCCCTTCTTGTCCCGAATGTCCAAATCGAATTCCTGCAGCAATAACACCCATCTAATCAGTCTAGGCTTAGCATCAGCCTTTCTCATTAGATATTTTAAAGCAGAATGGTCAGTATATACAATGGTCCTAGTTCCTACAATATAGTTCCTAAATTTTTCACAAGCAAATACTACAGCAAGCATCTCTTTCTCTGTAGTTGTATAGTTACATTGAGCCTCATTCAAGGTCTTACTCGCATAATAGACAGGATGTGTGAGCTTGTCAATCTTCTGTCCTAACATGACTCCTACAGCATAGTCACTGGCATCACATAGCATCTCAAATGGGAGATCCCAATTTGGTCCTACTATGATTGGTGCTGTGACCAGTGCTTCCTTAAGGGTTTTCCAAGCTATTACACACTCCTTAGAGAAGATAAATGGTCTACCTAGCTCTAGAAGCTCGCACAGGGGCTTGGCTATCTTAGAGAAGTCCTTGATGAACCTTCTATAGAAGCCAGCATGCCCTAAGAAGCTTCTAATGGCTTTGACATTCTGTGGCTCTACCAACTTCTCTATGACCTCTATTTTCGCCCTATCCACTTCTACACCCGCCCTTGACACTCGATGTCCTAAGACAATCCCTTCATCTACCATAAAATGGCACTTTTCCCAATTCAGGACTAGGTTAGTCTCCTCACACCTAGTCAGGACTTGTCCTAGGTTTTCTAGACAGGTTTTAAATGAATCCCCAAAGACTGAGAAGTCATCCATGAATATTTCTATCATGGACTCATCCAACTCAGAGAAGATTGCCATCATGCACCTCTGGAAAGTTGCCGGTGCATTGCATAAGCCAAAAGGCATTCTGCGGAAGGCAAACGTTCCAAAAGGGCAAGTGAAGGTGGTCTTCTCTTGATCCTTAGGGTCTATAGTTATTTGATTGTAGCCTGAATAGCCATCTAGGAAACAGTAGTAGGCTCTACCAGCTATTCTGTCTAGCATCTGGTCAATAAATGGTATGGGGAAATGGTCTTTTTTAGTTTCTTTATTTAGTTTTCTGTAATCCATACATACCCTCCACCCTGTGACAGTCCTTGTTGGAATTAGTTCGTTATTCTCATTGACTACCACAGTTATTCCCCCCTTTTTAGGTACACATTGGATGGGGCTCACCCACTGGCTACTAGCTATGGGGAAAATTACTCCTGCATCTAACCACTTTATTATTTCTTTCTTCACTACCTCTTTCATAGAGGGGTTTAACCTACGCTGGTGATCTACCTTAGGTGTGTGCTCTTCCTCTAGAATAATTTTGTGCATACAATAAGAAGGGCTAATGCCTCGAATATCAGCAATAGACCATGCTATAGCCTTCCTATGTTGCTTAAGCAGTAAAATTAAATCAACCTCATGCTGTTCACTTAGCTTAGAAGAAATAATTACAGGTAGTGTGTCATTATCTCCTAGATATGCATATTTGAGGTGAGTAGGTAGTGGTTTCAGTTCTAAAACAGGTGGATGCTCAATGGAGGGCTTCAGAGGGTTAATAATTCTATCAGTTAAATCTATATTCATACATACATGCTGAGGGTTATTTACAGGCATGTTCATTATGTCAGCTACATTTAGATCATCTACATCTATTTGTACATATTCACTAGCATGCTTGGTTAACAGTACATGCTCTAATTGTTCTTCCATTAGTGAGTCAACAACATCCATGCTAGCACAAGACTCAGAATCAGAGGGATATTTTAAAGCTTTGTAAACACTAAATTTTACCTCTTCATCATGAACTCTCATAGTTAACTCACCTTTTTGCACGTCTATTAGTGCCCTACCTGTGGCTAGAAATGGTCTACCTAGCAGGATGGGTACCTCCTTGTCTGCCTCATAGTCCAGGACAATGAAATCTGCAAGGAAAATGAATTTGTCAACTTTAACTAGAATATCCTCAATCTTACCTTCTGGATATGCGATGGATCTGTCTGCTAGTTGTAAAGTGACAGTAGTTGGACGTGCTTCCCCTATTCCCAACTGGCGGAATAGGGACAGGGGCATGAGATTTATGCTGGCGCCCAGGTCACAAAGCGCTCTGCCCACATGCTTGCCTCCAAGTTCTACAGGTAAGGTGAAGGAACCAGGATCCTTCTCCTTCTTGGGCAGCTTGTTCTGGAGGATGGCACTGCACTCCTCGGTGAGGTTTACTGTTTCAAACTCACCAATTATCTTTTTGTTAGTAATGATATCCTTCAAAAACTTTACATAAGAAGGCATCGATTGTAAAACCTCTACAAAAGGAATGTTCACATGCACTTGCTTAAGTATTTCTAAGAATTTATTAAAATGAACTTCCTGTTCTTGCTTCTTCTTAAGCCTTCGAGGATAAGGAGGTGGTGGCACATAAGCAGGCACGTCAGGGCGCTTTAGGATCGGTGGAGGCCTTGGAATTTCTTCTATGTCCTCTACAATTGGTTCTAGCCTGGCTCCTGATGTGCTAGTTGGTGGTGGACCTTGGCTTGGCAGAGACTCCAGTGGAGCACTAGACTCAGTGTTCTCTACTCTCTTTGGTGTGTCCTTTGTAATGCTCACCAATGGTCTTCCACTC
Source organism: Herpetospermum pedunculosum (assembly GCA_028017165.1). NCBI lineage: Eukaryota > Viridiplantae > Streptophyta > Magnoliopsida > Cucurbitales > Cucurbitaceae > Herpetospermum > Herpetospermum pedunculosum. The sequence continues at coordinate 17,778,992 of CM051527.1, read as the reverse complement.
CTAAGTTCAATGGCTTGAACTTGTTCTTTGCCATCTCTCCTTGGTACCTCGGTATCAGCAGGGAGTCTACCTTGGGGCCTACTTTTAAGTTCATTGGCTAACTGGCCTATTTGGTTTTCCAGGCTCCTAAGGGTAGCTTGCTGGCTCTGAAGAGTAGCATCATTCTTAGCTATATATTCCTTGAGTAGGTTTTCTACAGAAGATCCTACAGGTTGATTATAAGGTTTTTGGTACATTGACTGGTTATGTTGGGGAGTGAAACCAGGTGTTCCACTCGGCCTTGGTTGGTTAGGATTTTGGTTAGTGTTTTGTTGGCCACCCCATGACAGGTTAGGGTGGTTTCTCCAACCAGGATTGTAAGTTTGTGAGTAGGGGTTATTCCTAGGTTGCTGCTGGCTTCCTACATAGCAGACCGAGGATGGATTCCCAGGACAGTATTCATAAGGGTGTCCTTCCCCACAGAATCCACAGATTGGTGCCTCGCCTTGACTTGGTTGAGTGCCCATTGACATGGCTGTGGCGGTATTGGCACTGGTTTGGAGATTGGCCTGAGCCATTTGCTTGACTAAGTTGGTCAGGGCATTTATTTGGGTGCTCATGGCGCTTAGAGCATCCTTGTCTTGAGCTCTAGTTGGCTCTACAGGATCGTCTGACCATCTACAATGAGATGTTGAGATCTTCTCCAAGATCTCATAAGCTTCGTTGTAACTCTTGGACAACATGGAACCTCCAGCAGATGAATTTAAGACTTGTCTGGTGCTGGGGTTGCATCCTTTAAAGAAAACTTCTATTTGGATACACCATGGAATGCCATGGTGTGGACATTTAATGAGAAGGTCTTTGAATCGTGTCCAAGCTTCGTGAAGAGACTCACTTGGAGCTTGTTTGAATTTTATGATGTCATCACGAAAAGTTGAATTCCTATCTGGTGGGAAGTATTTGACTAGGAATTTTTCTGCTAAATCTGTCCAATTGCGGACAGATCCTGAGGGTAAAGAATTTAGCCACGTTTTGGCTTTGTCCCTCAAAGAGTAAGGGAAAAGATATAGCCTCAGGGCCTCTTGGGAAACTCCAGGGATTAGGAAGGTGTCACTAACTCCTAAGAAGTTCCTAAGGTGATTATGGGGGTCCTCATTTTCTATTCCAAAGAATTGTCCCACAGTGGACAACATTTGGAACATCACTGGCTTTAACTCGAATGAGTGGGCAGTGATTTCAGGACGGATTATGCTGGGGTTCAGCTCCCCAGGCATAGGTACTAAATATGAAAGGATGGCGCTATCCTTGTCATTCGCTATTTCAATGGGGTTGCGAATGGCTTGCGCCGGATTTGGAACTACATCGCCCATTTCTCTAGTTTCAGGTGTGGTTGGAGGTCTAGGAGGTTGTTTAAAGAGACGTTTCTTTGCCTTATTCCTAGCTCGAAGTGATCTTTCAGGTTCAGGATCGAACTCTAAATCACTATGTGAACGCTCACTCATAAACTACCTTAATGGCACCTGCAAAAGAAATGAAACAGATTAGTTTCACTCAATGATAAACTTGGTTTCTTAAACTTAACAACTTCGTTTTCACTTAAAATAAGTCCCCGGCAGCGGCGCCAAAAACTTGTTGCGTGCTCAATGTGTAAAGATAAATATGCAAAAGGGCAGAGAGAGCACTTAGAACATGCAAGCATACATGGTCTTACAGCAAGTAGTGAGTATATTTAATTCGTTTTTTCCACAGAGACTTGTTTTTAGCTATTCGCGAAGTGTGAATGTTAAGAAAGATGGGATGAATTTGATGGGTTAAAATTGGTTTTTAATTAACTACTTTCTGCTGAATGTGTAGAGGGATATGACATAAACAAAAGCAAGTTGAACTTAGATGCAAAGGATAAGAGATGGAATTAATAAACGAGAAAGAAAACAGCTAAACAGAATGAAAATTTGGCAGAATTGCGTGGACCGCAATGTTTCCGCAATTAACTGGCAGCGAAACTGATTAAAAGGGTGAATTAAGGGCTACTAATGACTATCCTATAGGCAGTTTATTACGATTATCAAGCTTTGGATCAACTCTCTATACATCAAACTCACTCTATCTCAAGTATCGTCCGATTCCATGCATGAGAGACTCAAGTTTACTCGACTTCAAAGTAAGGTCTTAAGCATCTTGTTAAAGCAGGAGTGTTCAGTTTGTACTAGGGAAACGCCTATTCCTAGGCCGTTTCCTGATTACCATGAAAGGCTAGCATGATTATATGACTCTGAACTCTTACTCCTTCCAGAGGTTAGGAGTTCTTTGGACAAAATGGATGGCCAATCGAAATTGCCCGTGGGATGAAGCTTACATACAATCAATGTTCGAGTGTTAATCTACCTACTTGACTCACGTTTTTTAGCCTATAGTTCTGTCATTAGCATGCCCCTAAATGATTTTAGTTACTCATGGATATGTAAAGAACATAAATGGTAGATAAAATAGACATGCTTAGAAGAGAAATGTGTGTAAAACAGCAAGCAAAACCCGTAGCAGAAGAACGCATAAACTGTGAAGTGCAGAAACTTACTTTGATTAACTTGAATATTTGAATGACAAAGGAAAGCTTTAAAAGGAATGAATCCAAGACAGACAACAACGAAATGCAATAATTGAAATGACTAAACTAAGAACAACAATGATCAGTACTGGAAATGAGAAGAAAAGAACAGAAAACAGTAAAGGCTTGCTGAAGACTTTGTGGCAGTCGCCTCGAATGAAGGTGGTGAGAATTCAGCCGTGCTTGGATGAATCCAATCGAGAGAGAAGAAGAATCTTCTCTCCTTCCTATCAGATTATCGATTCCAAAAGCTTAGACTCTCACTCCAACAGACGGCAAAGGAAGAACAGTGGAAAGGGTGGACTGCAGAAAGACTTCTACGCTTCGAGTTATGACTGAACCTCCGACTTTGGCCCCCTTTTATAGTAGTCTGCAGGTGCGATTGGGCCAAGGAGAACCATCAGTCTTCAACGTCATGTATCAGAATGGATGGAGGAGAAAGAACGAATCCCTGAAAAGTCGGATCTAAACAGAAAAATGTCAGCCAACTTACGGTTTTAACTTGAATAATTGCGGTCACCGCAATTATTCCGCAATGCATTCGCAATGGTTCTTTTTCCATCCTTTTCTTCGGTTTTCACCCCTTTTTCTACCTATTGTGCATAAGTCCTAAATTAGCCACCTTCTTCTAATTCTCATATTAAAGCATAGGTTTAGGCTAAATGCTAACAAAAACACCTAAATGTGTACATCTTCTTAAGCTAAATGGGTCCTAAATAAGTCACTTTCAGAGACTTAACAGCACCAGGTTTTGATTTACTCCAGATCACTAGATGGAGTCTCATTCATAAACTACCCTAAATGGTACCTGAAAAAGAAATGAAGATGGATCAAATTCAATGGAAAATACTTTGATGTTTCAGACTTAACAAACTTCGTTTTCACTTAAAATAAGTCCCCGGCAGCGGCGCCAAAAACTTGTTGCGTGCTCAGTGTGTAAAGATAAATATGCAAAAGGGTAGAGAGAGCACTTAGAACATGCAAGCATACATGGTCTCACAGCAAGTAGTAAGTATATTTCATTCGTTTTTTCCACAGAGACTCATTTTTAGCTATTCGCGAAGTGTGATTGTTAAGAAAGATGGGATGAATTTGATGGGGTAAAATTGGTTTTTAATTATCTACTTTTTGCTGAATGTATAAAGGGATATAACATAAACAAATGCAAGTTGAAACTAGACCTAAAGGACAAGAGATGGAATTAATAAACGAGGAAGAAAACAGCTAAACAGAATGAAAATCTGGCAGAATTGCGAGGACCGCAATGTTACCGCAATTAAATAACAGCGAAACTGAGTAAAAGGGTGAATTAAGGGCTACTAATGACTATCCTATAGGCATTGTATTACGATTCTCAAGCATTGGATCAACTCTCTATACATCAAACTCACTCTATCTCAAGTATCGTCCGATTCCATGCATTAGAGTCTTAAGTTTACTCGACTTCAAAGTAAGGTCTTAAGCATCTTGTTAAAACAGGAGTGTTTAGTTTGTACTAGGGAAACGCCTATTCCTAGGCCGTTTCCTGATTACCATGAAAGGCTAGCATGATTATATGACTCTGAACTCTTACTCCTTCCAGAGGTTAGGAGTTCTATGGACAAAATGGATGGCCAATCGAAATTGCCCGTGGGAATGAAGCTTACATACAATCAATGATACGAGAGCTTTCCTACATACTTGATGCACGTTTTTTAGCCTATAGTTCTGTCATTAGCATGCCCCTAAGTGAGTTAGCTACTCATGGATGCAAGGTGAACAGAAATGGCAGAAAAGATAGACATGCTTAGAAAGGAAATGTGCTTTAAACAGTAGGATAAAACGTAGCAGCAGAAGGTGGAAACTGTGAAGTGCAGAATTTTACTTTGATTACTTTGAATGTTTGAATGACAAAGGAAAGCTTTAAAAGAAATGATTCAAAGACAGACAACAACGAAATGCAGTAATTAAAGCACTAGGCTAAGAACAACAATGATCAAACTGGAAATAGGAAGAAGAACGACAGAAAAGCAGTAAAGGTGCTTGAAAAGCTTCGTTGCAGTCGCCTCGAATGAAGGGGATGAAAGGTCAGCCTTGCTTGGATGTATCCAATCGAGAGAGAAGAAGAATCTTCTCTCCTTCCTATCAGATTATCGATTCCAACAGCTGAGACTCTCACTCCAACAGACGGCAAGGAAAACAGAGAGAAATGATGGACTGCGAGAAGACTCCTGCGCTTCGGATGATGATCAAACCTCCGACTTTGGCCCCCTTTTATAGTAGTTTGCAGGTGCGTTTGGGCCAAGGAGAACCATCAATCTTCAACGTCGTATATCAGAATGGATGGAGGAGAAAGAATGAATCCCTGAAATTACGGAAATTAACAGAAAAAGATCAGTCAACTTACGGTTTTCACTTGAATAATTGCGGCCTCAGCAATGTTTTCGCAATGCTGTCGCAATGCGATTTTTTCATTCTTTTCCTTCGGTTTTCAACCCTTTTTCTACCTATTGTACATAAGTCCTATATTAGCTACCTTCTTCTAATTCTCATATTAAAGCATAGGTTTAGGCTAAATGCTAACAAAAACACCTAAAAGTGTACATCTTCCTAAGCTAAATGGGTCCTAAATAAGTCACTTTCAGAGACTTAACAGAAGGCTATTGCATGGACTATTGCTGATATTAGAGGCATTAGCCCTTCTTATTGCATGCATAAGATTATACTAGAGGAAGAGCACACACCTAGAGTAGATCACCAACGTAGGCTGAATCCCTCTATGAAAGAGGTAGTTAAGAAAGAGATAATTAAATGGTTAGATGCTGGTGTGATCTTTCCAATAGCTAGTAGTCAGTGGGTGAGCCCTATACAGTGTGTACCTAAGAAGGGTGGGATGACTGTGGTAGTCAATGAGAACAATGAACTGATTCCAACTAGGACTGTCACAGGATGGAGAGTTTGCATGGATTATAGGAAACTAAATAAAGAAACTAAAAAAGACCACTTCCCTCTACCATTCATTGACCAAATGTTAGACAGAATAGCTGGTAGAGCCTATTACTGTTTCCTAGACGGTTATTTGGGGTATAACCAGATCACTATAGACCCCAAGGACCAAGAAAAGACTACTTTTACTTGCCCTTTTGGAACTTTTGCCTTTCGCAGAATGCCTTTTGGCTTATGCAATGCACCAGCAACTTTCCAAAGGTGCATGTTGGCAAACTTCTCTGATTTGGATGAATCTATGATAGAGATATTCATGGATGACTTTTCAGTCTTTGGGGATTCATTCACCAACTGTCTAGAGAACCTAGGACAAGTCTTGGCTAGATGTGAAGAGACTAACTTAGTCCTTAATTGGGAAAAGTGTCACTTCATGGTAGATGAGGGGATTGTCTTAGGTCATAGAGTGTCAAGGGCAGGTGTAGAAATTGATAGGGCAAAGATAGAGATCATAGAGAAGTTGGTAGAGCCTCAGAATGTCAAGGCCATTAGAAGTTTCTTAGGGCATGCTGGCTTCTACAGAAGGTTCATTAAGGACTTTTCTAAGATAGCCAAGCCTCTGTGTGAGCTGCTAGAACTAAATAGGCCATTCATCTTCTCTAAGGAATGTGTAGGAGCTTGGACAACCCTTAAGAAAGCACTAGTCACCGCACCTGTTATTATAGGGCCAGATTGGGATCTCCCATTTGAAATGTTATGTGATGCTAGTGACTATGCTGTAGGGGTTATGTTAGGACAGAAGATTGACAAGCTAACACACCCTGTCTATTATGCTAGTAAGACCTTGAATGAGGCTCAATGTAATTATACAACTACTGAGAAAGAGATGCTTGTTGTAGTGTTTGCTTGTGAGAAATTCAGGAACTATATTGTAGGCACTAGGACAATTGTGTACACTGACCACTCTGCCTTAAAGTATCTCATGAGGAAGGCTGATGCTAAGCCTAGGTTGATTAGGTGGGTGTTATTGCTGCAGGAATTTGATTTGGACATTCGAGACAAGAAAGGATGTGAAAACGTGGTTGCGGATCACCTTTCTCGATTGCAGCACAATTGCGAAAAAATTGCGGAAGCCGCTATTTCTGATGCTTTCATTGATGAACATGTCTGTGTTTTGACTCATTGTGATAACGATGAGGAACCTTGGTTTGCTGACATTGCTAACTTCCTTGCATCACAGGTATTACCAGTTTTCAAGGGAGGTCAAGAGAAGAAGAGGTTCCTTCATGAAGCAAGGAAATTCATATGGGATGACCCCACACTTTACAGAACCTGTGCTGACGGCTTGCTAAGGAAGTGTGTTTCAGCTGCTGAAGCGAAGTCTGTGCTGCAGCACTGCCACACAGCTCCCTATGGTGGACACTTTGGTGGCCAAAGAACAGCTGCAAAGGTATTTCAGAGTGGCTACTATTGGCCAACAATCTTCAAGGATGCCCACAACTATGCCCACAGCTGCGATGAATGCCAAAGAACAGGTAACCTCAGTCGAAAGGATGAGATGCCCCTCACCTACATCTTAGAGTTGGAGCTCTTTGATGTGTGGGGCATTGACTTCATGGGGCCACTCCCTCCATCATCAGGTAACCTTTACATTTTGGTAGCAGTAGACTACGTATCCAAGTGGGTAGAGGCCAAAGCATGTCCCAATAATGATGCTAAAACAGTCACCAAATTCTTGCATAGGCACATTTTTACTAGGTTTGGGACACCTCGTGCCATCATTAGTGATGAGGGGACAGATTTCATTAACAAGGCTATGGAGAGAGTGTTGGCTAAGTATAACATTAGACATAGAGTAGCCACTCCCTATCACCCACACTCGAATGGACAGGCTGAAATTTCAAATAGGGAAATTAAGAACATCCTAGAAAAAGTGGTCAAACCTAATAGGAAAGACTGGTCCTTTAAGCTTGAGGATGCACTTTGGGCGTATAGGACAGCATATAAGACACCCCTAGGTATGTCTCCTTATAGGCTGGTATATGGCAAAGCTTGTCATCTTCCACTTGAGCTAGAAATCAAAGCATTTTGGGCCATGAAAGAATTGAATTTTTGCGTAAATGATGCGGGGGCATTGCGGTCTTTGCAATTACATGAGCTTGATGAGCTTAGACATATGGCCTATGAAAATGCTAAGATGTATAAGGAAAAGACCAAGATTTGGCACGATAGTAGACTTAGAGTTAAGGACTTTAAGAAGGGTCAACTTGTTTTGTTGTTTAACTCACGGTTGAAACTATTTCCAGGGAAACTTAAGTCGAGGTGGTCAGGTCCATTTGTGATTACTAATGTGTTTGTTCATGGTGCCATAGAGATAAAGAACTTGCAGCAAGGCCAACCGTTTATGGTTAATGGTGCAAGGTTGAAGCACTACTATGAGGAAGGAGATGTGAAGACTCTCTCGGCCTTCCTCTTGACTGAAGAATGAAAATGAGAACGAGAGAGGACGAGTGATTACTGTGCTCGTCAACATAAGGCTCATGCCTTAGTTTATTTTTTGCGATTTTCCGGTTATCGTTTGTGTGTTTTGTTGTATGATTTTAATTGCGAATTTGATGTTGTTTTTATTTCTTTTTGTAGGGAATCGAAAGAGGGAATCAAGGAGAGTAACTCCAGCTTTAAAAATCAAGAAAATATTGAGCCAAATAAAAGATACGGACGAGCAAAGATTGACATTTAGATGGAAAAAAATCCCTAAAATTGCGCTGGATTTGCAGGATCCGCAATATATAGCCGTTCGGATTTATCCGTTGCCTTTATATCCGTTAGAAGACGCTCGATCTGTACGATTCTCCCACTCTCTGAATTCCAAGAAAACTGCGATTCTCTTCATCTTTGATTCTTCTCTCCAAATCTCCAAGACTCAACAATGGTGTTCACAAGGGCTGAAAGATCTGCGGCCAAGAAAAGGGCCGATGAAGCTGAAACGGCTGCGAGAGATGCATTGCTTGCCTTGGCTGATGCTGAGGCTGCGCGAACGGAACGACTGGATAAGCTTCCGATTCGCAAGAAGAAGTGGAAGGTTGTCTCTGAGATACCTGCGGGACCCTCTGAACCAGCAGGCACACCCAAGAAGCGTAGGTGGAGTTTAGCGGTGGCCGCTGAACCGAGCAAAGAGAAGACTCCCTCTGTGGAGAGTCAAGAAACTGATCGTGTGTCCCACGATTCAGCCAAGAGGAGTGCCTCGCCACCTGCACCACCAGCGCACAGCTCTTCTCCATCACCGCCAGCGCAGAGCCCTGAGCAGCCGTCTTCACCACTGAGTTCTGCACAGACACCTTCAGCAGAGCAAACAACCACGCCGTCGCACACTCCCCCACGGCCTGACCCTGAATTCCCATATGGGGAGTACCAAGAATCAACGCAGGGCAGTGGGGAAGGTGAGGAAGAGGAGGTTTTCTCTCCTGTGAGGGAAGCTAGCCCAGTGAGTCTGTCGCAGCAGGATGATTCCATGGAAGAGACGTTGGGGGCGTGCCTGCAGCAGATCACCATTGAGGCAAAGCTCAAGAAGAAGAAGAAGGCCAAGATTCTTAAGGCCAAGCGATCCAAGAAGCTGAAGAAGAAGAAGGCCAAGAAGGCGCCTTCGTCAGAAAAAGAGAGCACTGAGCCGTCGCTCAAAAGACTCAAGGTTGAGGCTGCAGAGTCCGCCAAGCCAGCAGACAAAGGGAAGGCCAAGCTCTACCCTGAAGATGAGCCTCAGTCAGTGAGGTATGTTTCCTCTGACGCTGAGTCTAGGGGCGTTGAGCTGAGGAAGAGGGAGTTGCTGCACGAGAAAGGCTTCCTCGACAGACCTGCTGACCTGCCGCAGTTCTTGCGCGCAGGAATCATAAATCATGGCTGGGAGGAGTTATGCAGGCCACCCAATCCAGCTTACACGAGTATGGTATACGACTTCTACGCCAACCTGCGAAACTCTGAGGAGGGGCTTTCTGTGGTTAGGGGAGTAGAAGTGGACTACTCAGCAAAAGCCATCAACGAAGCTTATGGCCTCAAGGGCCAAAGACACACTGATTATGCGAGGATCGTTGATGAGCCTACTGAGGCAGTGCTGGAGGAGGCCATTCGAACCATTGGCCACTGTTGCGTGCTCAATGTGTAAGATAAATATGCAAAAGGGTAGAGAGAGCACTTAGAACATGCAAGCATACATGGTCTCACAGCAAGTAGTAAGTATATTTCATTCGTTTTTTCCACAGAGACTCATTTTTAGCTATTCGCGAAGTGTGAATGTTAAGAAAGATGGGATGAATTTGATGGGGTAAAATTGGTTTTTAATTAACTACTTTTTGCTGAATGTGTAGAGGGATATAACATAAACAAATTAAAGTTAAAGCTAGACCTAAAGGACAAGAGATGGAATTAATAATCGAGGAAGAAAACAGCTAAACAGAATGATAAAAAGGCAGAATTGCGAGGACCGCAATGTTTCCGCAATTAAATGGCAGCGAATCTGATTAAAACGGGGAATTAAAGGCTACTAATGACTGTCCTATAGGCATTTTATTACGATTATCAAGCTTTGGATCAACTCTCTATACATCAAACTCACTCTATCTCAAGTATCGTCCGATTCCATGCATTAGAGACTCAAGTTTACTCGACTTCAAAGTAAGGACTTAAGCATCTTGTTAAAACAGGAGTGTTCAGTTTGTACTAGGGAAACGCCTATTCCTAGGCCGTTTCCTGATTACCATGAAAGGCTAGCATGATTATATGACTCTGAACTCTTACTCCTTCCAGAGGTTAGGAGTTCTTTGGACAAAATGGATGGCCAATCGAAATTGCCCGTGGGATGAAGCTTACATACAATCAATGTTCGAGTGTTGATCTGCCTACTTGACTCACGTTTTTTAGCCTATAGTTCTGTCATTAGCATGCCCCTAAATGATTTTAGTTACTCATGGATATGTAAAGAGCAGAAATGATAGATAAGATAGACATGCTTAGAAGAGAAATGTGTATAAAATAGTAAGCCAAAACCGTAGCAGAACAAGATGGGAACTGTAAGTTGCAGAATTGAACTTCGATTACTTTAAGTGTTTGAATGACAAAGGAAAGCTTTAAAAGAACTGAATCCAGGACAGACAACAACGAAATGCAGTACTTGAAATGTTAAACTAAGAACAACAGTGAACAGAAATGGAATTGAGAAGAAAAGAACAGAAAACAGTAAAGGCTTGCTGAGCGCTTCGTGGCAGTCGCCTCGAATGATGGTGATGAGAATTCAGCTGTGCTTGGATGAATCCAATCGAGAGAGAAGAAGAATCTTCTCTCCTTCCTATCAGATTATCGACTCCAAAAGCTGAGAACCTCACTCCAACAGACGGCAAAGGAATTTAGAGAGAAATGGTGGACTGCGAGAAGACTTCTGCACTTCGAACTGATGACTGAACCTCCGACTTTGACCCCCTTTTATAGTAGTTTGCAGGTGCGTTTGGGCCAAGGAGAACCATCAACCTTCAACGTCATATATCAGAATGGATGGAGGAGAAAGAACGAATCCCTGAAAAGTCGGATCTAAACAGAAAATGAACAGCCAACTTACGGTTTTAACTTGAATAATTGCGGTCACCGCAATTATTCCGCAATTCATTTGCAATGGTTATTTTTTCATTCTTTTCTTCGGTTTTCAACCCTTTTTCTACCTATTGTACACAAGTCCTATATTAGCTACCTTCTTCTAATTCTCATATTAAAGCATAGGTTTAAGCTAATTGCTAACAAAAACACCTAAATGTGTACATCTTCTTAAGCTAAATGGGTCCTAAATAAGTCACTTTCAGAGACTTAACACACCCCCAAACTTAAGGCTTTGCTTGTCCTCAAGCATACTAAGGACTTACCTAGGCTGCTGTTTCTTCTTCTTTAACTACTCACTAACTCCCTTATATTCTTGTCTATAGCAATGCTGTCCTGTGACACACTTCCAAGTTTAGAACTAACCTCTTGTCTAGCTTCTTCTGACTTCACCTGCCTACTATACCCACTGCTTTTGTTAACCCCCTACTACTGATCTAACTACTTGTATGATATCATGCTATTATCCCTAAGGTTTCAAATTCTACCAAGCTTTACTCTAGACTCAGTACATGCTTCTAGCTTATTTTTAATGTGTCTAGGATTCCTTAGAGTCATGCCAGTCTTAGTTTTAACGGTGACAGTGGTACTTTTAGAGAACAACCTAAACCCTGGCATCACTACATTGGATATACATTCATCTCCCTAGACAAACCTAAAAGCTACAACCTTGTGCTTAGCTCATTAAGGATCAGAGTTCTTTTTTCATAGGACATCTAAGCCACAAGATTATAACTCCCAAGCATACATTCTTCTTCCCCTATTTCTCCTTTTTCTTTTTCTTAGGTGGAGTCTCCCCTTGGTTTGCCTTTTGATGCAATGCCACTTATGGTTTACACACTTGGCACTGATTACTCAGCAACTTGAGAAAGACTCCCCTCTTTATTCTATTTTTCACTTTTTCTATTTATCACAAAAAATTTTTTAGGAGAAGAAGAATGCTTATGTCCTAAGGAAGAGAGGAATGTTCCTAGGCCTAGGGTGGCCTCCCCCAAACTTCAACTACTCATTGTCCCCAATGAGTGTTTGAGGTGGCACACCCCCAAACTTATCCTAGAAGCATCTAGTCTAAAGTAAAACAAAGAGAATCTAAACATCCTAGGCATAGGCAAAACATTCTAGAAGCAACTATTCCAGCAGCAGAAAATTTGAACATAACAGACAGGTTTCAGGACTTATGGTTTATGCATGCTGAGCACTATTCAGAGGCAAATTTAAACTATCAAAAGGTGTCCTATGACACTCATCCAGCATGCTTCAAGATCAGCTATATAAGGTAGTCATGCTAGCAGCAAAAGATAGAATTTAACAGATCACAGCCTAACTAAACAGACAGTCCAAAACATGCTATCAGTCACAAAAATTGCGGGAACCGCAATTATTTCGCAATCCAATCCGGGCAGATATAACATTAACTCAGGCCCCTAGCATGCTTTTTCCCGTTACTCATGCATCCTAAAAATAAAACTAAACTATCCTATCTATTCAGCTAACATCAAACTAGACTAAGCAAAAGAAAAAGCATAAAACTAAACATTAAAAACAGATCAAAAACTGAATCCAAAACAGCATATTATACATTATTCTATCAAAAAGCAGGAAAATTGTCTTTTGTTTCTGAAGGGATCAGTAATACTCCCTCTAGTGCTCTTCAAACCAGCACTCAATTCTCATCATCCTCATCTGGTCGCCTTGGTCTTGGGGGCACCCATGGAGTTAGGAGGTTGGTGGGGAAGTCTGGGAAGATGCACCCCAACTGGTCTGCAACTTCTCTGTCCCTCGCCTGCGCATAGTTGGCCCATTGAGCCATTCTCCTCTGCATGTCCATCAAGCAGGCCATGGATAGGGACTGTTCAGCCGCCAGCCTATCCAACTCAAATTCCATGTTGCCCTTTCTTCTCAGCCTTAGATGTGCAGGCAACTCCAGATGGCCTGTGTAGGGCAGCTGCTGCTCCAAGCGCTCGGTGGGAACTCCTGCAAGCAAGCATAACTTTGTTATGATGTTGGGGAAAAATAACGGCCCCTTACCCTTTTTTGCACACTCAGCTATGGCAGCAGTGATGACTTCTCCCACGTTGATCGTGAGACCTCTCATTATAGCATAAACCAGCAGCGAACGGCTCTGGTTAATTGTAGTCTCATGAGTCACTGGGGAGAGTCTTCTTCTTACGAATGAAAACCACACAGCTGCCTTAGCCGTGAGGTTGGCACTCATGAGCGTGTGCCGCCCATTGCGTGAGACTGTCCAGGAGGCCTCAGGCTGGCCAATGGTGCGGATGGCTTCTTCCAGCACAGCCTCGGTCGGCTCATCAACTATCCGTGCATAATCTGTGTGAGGCTGGCCCCTTAGACCAAATGCTTCATTAATGGCTTTGGCTGAGAAATCAACCTCCACCCCTCTGACCACAGATAGGCCATCCTCAGGGCTGAGCACGTTAGCATAAAAGTCATACACCATGCTCGTGTATGCTGGATTGGGAGGTCGGCAGAATTCCTCCCAGCCATGGTTGATCACCCCTGCGCGCAAGAACTGCGGCAGGTCAGCAAGTCGATCAAGGAACCCCTTCTCGTGCAACAGGTCCCTTTTCCTCAGCTCCACGCCCCTGGATTCAGCATCAGGCGAGACATACCTCACTGACGGAGGTTCATCTTCAGGGTAGAGTTTAGCCTTCCCCTTATCGGCTGGCTTGGAAGATTCAGCAGCCTCCACCTTGAGGCGTTTGAGCGAAGGCTCAGTACTGTCTTTGTCTGCTGAAGGCACTCGCTTGGCCTTCTTTTTCTTCAGTTTCTTGGCTTTCTTGGCCTCCTTCTTGGCCTTCTTCTTCTCTTTCTCCATGTTGATCTGTTGGAGGCAAGCCCCCAACGTTTCTTCCATAGAATCGTCCTGCTGTGCAGGAACATCAGGGCTGTCTTCCCTCATAGGAGAGAAGACTTCTTCTTCCCCAGCATCTCCACTGCCTTGCGTGGACTCCTGATAATCCCCATAAGGGAATTCAGGATCAGGCCGTGGAGAGTTGTGCTCTGCTGATGGTGTATGTGCAGAACTCCATGGCGAAGACGGCAGTTCAGGACTCTGCACAGCCGCAGGTGGTAGATCAGAACTCTGAAGCGCTGGAGATGACTCGGCGCGCTGCGCAGGCGGTGATGATTCTGTGCTTTGCACCGGTTCAGATGGGAGAGGGCTGCGCACAGGTGACACAGACGGCGACGAACCTTCCTTTGCTGACTCGTGAGATGCACGATCAGGTTCTTGACTCTCCACAGAGGGAGTCTTGGCGATGGTTCGTTCGGCGGCAGTTTTGACAGTCCACCGGCGCTTCTTTGGCGTGCCCACTGGCTCAGATGGCCCAGCAGGGATCTCAGTGACCACCCTCCACTTCTTCCTACGAATAGGAAGCTTGGAGAGACGGCCAGTGCGTACAGCACCCTCATCAGCAAGGGCGAGAAGCGCTTCCCTTGCAGCCGCTTCAGCTGCGTCGTCGGCCTTCTTCTTGGCGGCGGATCTCTCAGCCCTAGTGGAAACCATTGTCGAATCTTGGAGGTTTGGAGAGAGAGATCAAAGGTGGAGAGAATCGCAGAAATCTTGGAGAGCAAAGAATGAGAGGATCGTATCAATCGGGCGCCTTCTAACGGCTATAAAAGCAACGGAAAAATCCCAACGGCTCTTTTTGCGGATCCAGCAATTTTTGCGCAATTCTAGGGACAATATTTCATAACAAATCCAAACTTTGATCGCCCGTATCTTTCATTTGGCTCAACCGTTTCTTGATTTTTAAAGTGGGATTTACTCCCCTTGATCCCCTCTTTCGATTCCCTACAAAAACAAATAAAACAAACATTAACTACGCAATTAAAAATACCTCACAAAACATACAAACGATCATCGAAAAAACAGAAAAAATAAACTAAGGCATTGGCCTTGACTAAACGAGCACAGTAACCACTCGTTCTCTCTCGTTTCTAACTTCATGCTTCACGTAGGAGGAAGGCCGAGAGAGTCTTCACATCCCCCTCCTCATAGTAGTGCTTCAACCTAGCACCATTGACCATAAATGGCTGTCCTTGCTGCAAGTTTTTAATCTCTATGGCACCATGAACAAAGACATTAGTAATAATAAATGGACCTGACCATCTAGACTTTAATTTGCCTGGAAATAGCTTTAATCGTGAGTTAAATAATAATACAAGTTGGCCCTTTTTAAAGTCTTTGATCCTGAGTCTACTGTCATGCAATATTTTTGTCTTTTCTTTGTACATCTTGGCATTCTCATAGGCCATGTGCCTAAGCTCATCAAGTTCATGTAGCTGTAAAGATCTTAATGTCCCTGCATCCTTCACACAAAAATTTAATTCTTTCATGGCCCAAAATGCCTTGTTTTCCAACTCAAGTGGCAAGTGGCAAGCCTTGCCATACACCAACCTATAGGGAGACATTCCTAGAGGTGTCTTATATGCTGTTCTGTAAGCCCAAAGTGCATCCTCCAGCTTGAAAGACCAGTCTTTCCTATTAGGTTTGACTACCTTTTCTAGGATGTTCTTTATCTCCCTATTGGAAATCTCAGCTTGGCCATTTGAGTGTGGGTGGTAGGGAGTAGCTACCCTATGTCTAATGTTATATTTAGCCAATAATTTCTCCATAGCCTTATTAATGAAATGTGACCCCTCATCACTAATGATAGCACGAGGAGTCCCAAATCTAGTGAAAATGTGTCTATGCAAGAAGTTAGTGACTGTTTTAGCATCATTATTAGGACATGCCTTAGCTTCTACCCACTTTGACACGTAGTCTACTGCTACTAAAATGTACAGGTTACCTGATGATGGAGGGAATGGTCCCATGAAATCAATGCCCCACACATCAAAGAGCTCCAACTCTAAGATGTAGGTGAGGGGCATCTCATCCTTACGACTGAGGTTACCTGTCCTTTGGCATTCGTCACAGTTGTGGGCATAATTGTGGGCGTCCTTGAAGATTGTTGGCCAGTAGTAGCCACTCTGAAATACCTTAGCAGCTGTTCTTTGACCACCAAAGTGCCCACCGTAAGGAGATGAGTGACAGTGCTGCAGCACAGACTTCGCTTCAGCAGCTGTAACACACTTCCTCAACAACCCATCAGCACAGGTCCTGTAAAGTATGGGGTCATCCCAGATGAATTTCCTTGCTTCATGGAGGAACCTCTTCTTCTCTTGTCCTCCCTTGAACACTGGTAATACCTGTGATGCACGGAAGTTAGCAATGTCAGCAAACCAAGGTTCCTCATCGTTTTCACGATGAGTCAAAGCAAAGATATGTTCATCTATAAAAGCATCAGAAATTGCGGGGTCCGCAATTTTTCCGCAATTGTGCTGCAATCGAGACAGGTGATCTGCAACCACGTTTTCACATCCCTTCTTGTCCCGAATGTCCAAATCGAATTCCTGCAGCAATAACACCCATCTAATCAATCTAGGCTTAGCATCAGCCTTCCTCATCAGATATTTTAAAGCAGAATGGTCAGTGTATACAATGGTCCTAGTTCCTACAATATAGTTTCTAAATTTTTCACAAGCAAATACTACAGCAAGCATCTCTTTCTCTGTAGTTGTATAGTTACATTGGGCCTCATTCAAGGTCTTGCTAGCATAATAGACAGGATGTGTGAGCTTGTCAATCTTCTGTCCTAACATGACTCCTACAGCATAGTCACTAGCATCACATAGCATCTCAAATGGGAGATCCCAATTTGGTCCTACTATGATTGGTGCTGTGACCAGTGCTTCCTTAAGGGTTTTCCAAGCTACTACACATTCTTTAGAGAAGATGAATGGCCTACCTAGCTCTAGAAGCTCACATAGAGGCTTGGCTATCTTAGAGAAGTCCTTGATGAACCTTCTATAGAAGCCAGCATGTCCTAGGAAACTCCTAATAGCTTTGACATTCTGGGGCTCTACCAACTTCTCTATGACCTCTATTTTTGCCCTATCCACTTCTACACCTGCCCTTGATACTCTATGTCCTAAGACAATCCCTTCATCTACCATAAAATGGCACTTTTCCCAATTTAGGACTAGGTTGGTCTCTTCACACCTAGCCAGGACTTGTCCTAGGTTCTCTAGACAGGTTTTAAATGAGTCCCCAAAGACTGAGAAGTCATCCATGAATATTTCTATTATGGACTCATCCAACTCAGAGAAGATTGCCATCATGCACCTTTGGAAAGTTGCCGGTGCATTGCATAAGCCAAAAGGCATTCTGCGGAAGGCAAACGTTCCAAAAGGGCAAGTGAAGGTAGTCTTCTCTTGATCCTTAGGGTCTATAGTAATTTGATTATAGCCCGAGTACCCATCTAAAAAACAATAGTAGGCTCTACCAGCTATTCTATCTAGCATCTGGTCAATGAATGGTAGGGGGAAATGGTCTTTTTTAGTTTCTTTATTCAGTTTTCTGTAATCCATACATACTCTCCACCCTGTGACAGTCCTAGTTGGAATCAGTTCGTTGTTCTCATTGACTACCACAGTTATTCCCCCCTTTTTAGGTACACATTGGATGGGGCTCACCCACTGGCTACTAGCTATGGGGAAAATTACTCCAGCATCTAACCACTTTATTATTTCCTTCTTCACTACCTCTTTCATAGAGGGGTTTAACCTACGCTGGTGATCTACCTTAGGTGTGTGTTCTTCCTCTAATATGATTTTATGCATGCAATAAGAAGGGCTAATGCCTCGAATATCAGCAATAGTCCATGCTATAGCCTTCCTATGTTGCTTAAGTAGTAAAATTAAATCAACCTCATGCTGTTCACTAAGCTTAGAAGAAGTAATTACAGGCAGCGTATCATTATCTCCTAGATATGCGTATTTGAGGTGAGTTGGTAGTGGTTTTAGTTCTAAAACAGGTGGATGCTCAATGGAGGGCTTTAACGGATTTACAGTTCTATCAGTTAAGTTCATAGTCATACATACATGCTGAGGTCTATCTACAGGCATATCCATTATGTCAGATACATTTAGATCATCTACATCTAATCCTACATATTCGTTAGCATGCTTGGTTAATAGTACATGCTCTAATTGTTCTTCCATTAGTGAGTCAACAACATCAATGCTAGCACAAGACTCAGAATCAGAGGGATACCTTAAAGCTTTGTAAACACTAAATTTTACCTCTTCATCATGAACCCTCATAGTTAACTCACCTTTTTGCACGTCTATTAGTGCCCTACCTGTGGCTAGAAATGGTCTACCTAGCAGGATGGGAACCTCCTTGTCTGCCTCATAGTCCAGGACAATGAAATCTGCAAGGAAAATAAATTTGTCAACTTTAACTAGAATATCCTCAATCTTACCTTCTGGATATGCGATGGATCTGTCTGCTAGTTGTAAAGTGACAGTAGTTGGACGTGCTTCTCCCATTCCCAACTGGCGGAATAGGGACAGGGGCATGAGATTTATGCTGGCGCCCAGGTCACAAAGCGCTCTGCCCACATGCTTGCCTCCAAGTTCTACAGGTAGGGTGAAGGAACCAGGATCCTTCTCCTTCTTGGGCAGCTTGTTTTGGAGGATGGCACTACACTCCTCGGTGAGGTTTACTGTTTCAAACTCACCAATTATTTTTTTGTTAGTAATAATGTCCTTCAAAAACTTTACATATGAAGGCATAGACTGTAAAACTTCTACAAAAGGAATATTCACATGCACTTGCTTAAGTATTTCTAGAAATTTATTAAAATGAACTTCCTGTTCCTGTTTCTTCTTAAGCCTTCGAGGGTATGGAGGTGGTGGCACATATGCAGGCACGTCAGGACGCCTTAAGATAGGTGGAGGCCTTGGAATTTCTTCTACGTCCTCTACAATTGGCTCTAGCCTGGCTCCTGATGTGCTAGTTGGTGGTGGACCTTGGCTTGGCAGAGGTTCCAGTGGAGCACTAGACTCAGTGTTCTCTACTCTCTTTGGTGTGTCCTTTGTAATGCTCACCAATGGTCTTCCACTCCTAAGTTCAATGGCTTGAACTTGTTCTTTGCCATCTCTCCTTGGTACCTCGGTATCAGCAGGGAGTCTACCTTGGGGCCTACTTTTAAGTTCATTGGCTAATTGGCCTATTTGGTTTTCCAGGCTCCTAAGAGTAGCTTGCTGGCTCTGAAGAGTAGCATCATTCTTAGCTATATATTCCTTGAGTAGGTTTTCTACAGAAGATCCTACAGGTTGATTATAAGGTTTTTGGTACATTGACTGGTTATGTTGGGGAGTGAAACCAGGTGTTCCACTCGGCCTTGGTTGGTTGGGATTTTGGTTAGTGTTTTGTTGGCCACCCCATGACAGGTTAGGGTGGTTTCTCCAACCAGGGTTATAGGTGTTGGAGTAGGGGTTATTCCTAGGCTGCTGCTGACTTCCTACATAGCAGACTGAGGATGGATTCCCAGGGCAGTATTCATAAGGGTGCCCTTCCCCACAGAATCCACAGATTGGTGCCTCGCCTTGACTTGGTTGGGTGCCCATTGACATGGCTGTGGCGGTATTGGCACTGGTTTGGAGATTGGCCTGAGCCATTTGCTTGACTAAGTTGGTCAGGGCATTTATTTGGGTGCTCATGGCGCTTAGAGCATCCTTGTCTTGAGCCCTAGTTGGCTCTACTGGATCGTCTGACCATCTACAGTGAGATGCTGAGATCTTCTCCAAGATCTCATAAGCTTCGTTGTAACTCTTGGACAACATGGAACCTCCAGCAGATGAATTTAAGACTTGTCTGGTGCTGGGGTTGCATCCTTTAAAGAAAACTTCTATTTGGATACACCATGGAATGCCATGGTGTGGACATTTAATGAGAAGGTCTTTGAATCTAGTCCAAGCTTCGTGAAGAGACTCATTATCAGCTTGTTTAAACTTTATGATATCATCACGAAAGGTTGAATTCCTATCAGGTGGGAAGTATTTGACTAGGAATTTTTCTGCTAAATCTGTCCAATTGCGGACAGATCCTGAGGGTAAAGAATTTAGCCATGTTTTGGCTTTGTCCCTCAAAGAGTAAGGGAAAAGATATAGCCTCAGGGCTTCTTGGGAAACTCCAGGGATTAGGAATGTGTCACTAACTCCTAGGAAGTTCCTAAGGTGGTTATGGGGGTCCTCATTTTCTATTCCAAAGAATTGTCCCACAGTGGACAACATTTGGAACATCACTGGTTTTAACTCGAATGAGTGGGCAGTGATTTCAGGACGGATTATGCTGGGGTTCAGCTCCCCAGGCATAGGTACTAGATATGACAGAATGGCACTATTCTTGTCATTCGCTATTTCGATGGGGTTGCGAATGGCTTGTGCCGGATTTGGAACTAGATCGCCCATTTCTTTAGTTTCAGGTGTGGGTTGAGGTATAGGAGGTTGTTTAAAGAGACGTTTCTTTGCCTTATTCCTAGCTCGAAGTGATCTTTCAGGTTCAGGATCGAACTCTAAATTACTATGTGAACGCTCACTCATAAACTACCTTAATGGCACCTGCAAAAGAAATGAAACAGATTAGTTTCACTCAATGATAAACTTGATTTTCAAACTTAACAACTTCGTTTTCACTTAAAATAAGTCCCCGGCAGCGGCGCCAAAAACTTGTTGCGTGCTCAATGTGTAAGATAAATATGCAAAAGGGTAGAGAGAGCACTTAGAACATGCAAGCATACATGGTCTCACAGCAAGTAGTAAGTATATTTCATTCGTTTTTTCCACAGAGACTCATTTTTAGCTATTCGCGAAGTGTGAATGTTAAGAAAGATGGGATGAATTTGATGGGGTAAAATTGGTTTTTAATTAACTACTTTTTGCTGAATGTGTAGAGGGATATAACATAAACAAATTAAAGTTAAAGCTAGACCTAAAGGACAAGAGATGGAATTAATAATCGAGGAAGAAAACAGCTAAACAGAATGATAAAAAGGCAGAATTGCGAGGACCGCAATGTTTCCGCAATTAAATGGCAGCGAATCTGATTAAAACGGGGAATTAAAGGCTACTAATGACTGTCCTATAGGCATTTTATTACGATTATCAAGCTTTGGATCAACTCTCTATACATCAAACTCACTCTATCTCAAGTATCGTCCGATTCCATGCATTAGAGACTCAAGTTTACTCGACTTCAAAGTAAGGACTTAAGCATCTTGTTAAAACAGGAGTGTTCAGTTTGTACTAGGGAAACGCCTATTCCTAGGCCGTTTCCTGATTACCATGAAAGGCTAGCATGATTATATGACTCTGAACTCTTACTCCTTCCAGAGGTTAGGAGTTCTTTGGACAAAATGGATGGCCAATCGAAATTGCCCGTGGGATGAAGCTTACATACAATCAATGTTCGAGTGTTGATCTGCCTACTTGACTCACGTTTTTTAGCCTATAGTTCTGTCATTAGCATGCCCCTAAATGATTTTAGTTACTCATGGATATGTAAAGAGCATAAATGGTAGATAAGATAGACATGCTTAGAAGAGAAATGTGTATAAAATAGTAAGCCAAAACCGTAGCAGAACAAGATGGGAACTGTAAGTTGCAGAATTGAACTTCGATTACTTTAAGTGTTTTAATGACAAAGGAAAGCTTTAAAAGAACTGAATCCAGGACAGACAACAACGAAATGCAGTACTTGAAATGTTAAACTAAGAACAACAGTGAACAGAAATGGAATTGAGAAGAAAAGAACAGAAAACAGTAAAGGCTTGCTGAGCGCTTCGTGGCAGTCGCCTCGAATGATGGTGATGAGAATTCAGCTGTGCTTGGATGAATCCAATCGAGAGAGAAGAAGAATCTTCTCTCCTTCCTATCAGATTATCGACTCCAAAAGCTGAGAACCTCACTCCAACAGACGGCAAAGGAATTTAGAGAGAAATGGTGGACTGCGAGAAGACTTCTGCACTTCGAACTGATGACTGAACCTCCGACTTTGACCCCCTTTTATAGTAGTTTGCAGGTGCGTTTGGGCCAAGGAGAACCATCAACCTTCAACGTCATATATCAGAATGGATGGAGGAGAAAGAACGAATCCCTGAAAAGTCGGATCTAAACAGAAAATGAACAGCCAACTTACGGTTTTAACTTGAATAATTGCGGTCACCGCAATTATTCCGCAATTCATTTGCAATGGTTATTTTTTCATTCTTTTCTTCGGTTTTCAACCCTTTTTCTACCTATTGTACACAAGTCCTATATTAGCTACCTTCTTCTAATTCTCATATTAAAGCATAGGTTTAAGCTAATTGCTAACAAAAACACCTAAATGTGTACATCTTCTTAAGCTAAATGGGTCCTAAATAAGTCACTTTCAGAGACTTAACAGCCACCCTGAAGCAGCGTGGACTGTATCACGCAATGGGAGGCACACCCTCATGAGTGCCAACCTCACAGCAAAGGCAGCTGTATGGTTTGCCTTTGTAAGGAGGAAGCTGTCCCCTGTGACCCATGAGACGACCATCAACCAGAGCAGGTCGCTGCTGGTCTATGCCATTATGCGAGGTCTCACGGTCAACGTAGGTGAAATCATGTCAGCCGCCATTGCTGAGTGCGCCAAGAAAGGTAAGGGACCATTGTTTTTCCCTAACACCATAACCAAACTATGTTTGCTTGCAGGAGTCCCCATTGAGCGAATGGAGCAGCAGATGGCTTACACAGGCCACTTGGAGCTGCCTGCTAGCTTGAGGCTGAAGAGGAAGGGGAATATGGAGTTTGAACTGGATAGGCTGGCTGCTGATCAGTCACTATCCATGGCGTACCTGATGGATATGCAAAGGAGGATGGCTCAATGGGCCACTTACGCGCAGGCACGGGACAAGGAAGTTGCAGACCAACTTGGGTGCATCTTCCCTGACTTCTCCACAAATCTTCTGACTCCATTGGTGCCTCCACGACCACGACAACCTGATGAGGATGAAGACGTTTGAGTGCTGGTTTGAATTGCACTGAAGGGAGTATTGCTGTTCCCTTAGAAAAAAAAACAATTTTCTGCTTTCTGATAGACCATGTGAATTATGCCGTTTTTCGTACACTTCTGATGATAGTTGACTAAGTTGCAGACCAACGGACGCACGAGTTCCGCAATTATTTCGCAATAAAGTCAGGGCAGATATATCAGTGTTTAAGGCCCCTACGCATGCTTTTTCCAGTCATTCGAGCTTTCTAAAAATGAAACTAAACTCATCTACCTAATCAGCTAGCAGCAAGCTATACTAAACAATTTAAAAACTTAAAACTAAGCAACTAAAACAGATCAAAATATTAACTAAAGACAGCATAATTCACACGGTTCACAAAAAGCAGTTTAATTTTTCTAAGGGAACAGCAATACTCCCTTTAGTGCTCTACAATCTAACACTCAGTTGTCTTCATCCTCATCATCAGTCCCTCGTGGTCGTGGAGGCACCCATGGAGACAGTAGGTTCGTGGGAAAGTCAGGGAAGATGCATCCCAGTTGGTCAGCAACTTCCTTGTCTCGTGCCTGTGCGTATGTGGCCCATTGAGTCATCCTCTTCTGTAGATCCATCAGGCACGCCATGGACAATGACTGAGCAGCAGCCAATCTGTCCAGCTCGAACTCCATGTTCCCCTTTCTCCTCAGCCTCAAGCCTGTAGGCAGCTCCAAGTGGCCTGTGTAAGCCATCTGTTGTTCCATCCGCTCAATGGGGACCCCTGCACGCAAGCATAGTTTAGTAATAGTATTAGGGAAGAATAATGGACCCTTACCCTTCTTGGCGCAGTCAGCAATGGCGGCTGACATGACTTCACCCACGTTGATCGCGAGACCTCGCATGATTGCATAGACCAGCAGCGATCTGCTCTGGTTGATGGTGGTCTCATGAGTCACGGGGGATAGTTTCCTTCTCACGAAGGAAAACCAGACAGCCTCCTTAGCTGTGAGGTTGGCACTCATGAGAGTGTGCCTCCCATTTCGTGACACGGTCCAGGATGCTTCAGGCTGGCCAATGGTCCGAATGGCCTCTTCCAGGACGGCTTCAGTAGGCTCATCAACAATCCTCGCATAGTCAGTATGTTTCTGGCCCTTGAGGCCATAGGCTTCGTTGATTCCCTTGCTGAGAAGTCCACTTCAACCCCTCTGACCACAGATAGGACCTCCTCAGAATTCCTCAAATTGGCGTAGAAGTCATACACCATGCTTGTGTAAACCGGATTGGGTGGTCTGCACAACTCCTCCCAGCCGTGATTCATAATTCCTGTGCGCAAGAATTGCGGCAGGTCAGCAGGTCTGTCGAGGAAGCCCTTCTCGTGCAGCAGTTCCCTTTTCCTTAACTCAATGCCTCTGGACTCAGCGTCAGAAGACACATACCGCACTGATTGAGGATCATCTTCCGGGTACAGCTTAGCCTTCCCCTTGTCTTTCAGTTTGGCTGACTCAGCAGCCTCAATCTTGAGCTTCTTTGGGGAAGGCTCGTCACTCCCCTTCTTGGATGAAGGCACAGCCCTGGACTTCTTCTTCTTCTTGGACTTCTTCTTTGTTCTTGGTCGTTTGGCTTTGACAACCGTGGCTTCCTTCCTCCTCAATCGTGCCTTTGTTGTCATCTGCTGGAGGCAGTCCCCCAGTGTCTCGTCCATCGAGTCATCCTGCTGTACAGGGCTCTCAGGGCTGACTTCCCTCAAAGGAGAGAAGACCTCGTCTTCCTCAGCTTCCCCACTGCCCTGCGTTGATTCTTGGTACTCCCCATATGGGAATTCAAGGTCAGACCGTGGAGAAGTGGGCGATGCCACAGGACTCTCTGCTGGTGGCGTATACTCAGAACTCTGCGGTGATGAAGGCAGCTCAAGGCTCTGCGCTGGTGGGGATGGTGAAGGACTGTGCTCGGCTGTCTCGTGGGATGGCTGGCCGAGTTCTTGACTCTCCACAGAGGGAGTCTTTTTCTTGATTTCTTCTTCGGCCATGGCCATACTCCATCTGCGCTTCTTGGGTGTGCCTGCTGGTTCAGAGGGTCCAGCAGGTATCTCCGTAACTACCTTCCACTTCTTCTTGCGGACAGGTAGTTTGGGCAGGCGTTCAGTGCGCGCAGCCTCAGCATCAGCCAAGGCAAGCAGTGCTTCCCTCGCAGCAGATTCAGCGTCATCAGCCCTTTTCTTGGACGCAGATCGTTCGGCTCTTGTTAGTACCATTGTTGAATTGTGGAGTTTTGGAGAGAGGAATCACAGATGAAGAGAAACGCAGCTTTCTTGGAGTTCAGATAATGGGAGAATCGTACGGATCAACGCGCCTTCTAACGGATATAAAGAAAACACAAAAAAATCCCAACGGCTATATTTTGCGGATTCTGCAAATCCAGCGCAATTCTAGTGACCGTTGGAGATTTTCTGCATTTAAATGTCAATCTTTGCTCAACCGTATCTTTGATTTGGCCCAATATCTTCTTGATTTTTTTAGCTGGATTTAATCTCCTTGATTCCCTCTATTGATTCCCTACAAAAAGAAATAAAATCAACATCAAATTCGTAATTAAAATCATACAAACATATACACAAACGATAACCGGAAAAATGAAAAAAATAAACTAAGGCATGAGCCCCGTCTGGACGAGCACAGCAATCACTCGTCCTCTCTCGTTCTTAATTTCACGCTTCAGTCAAGAGGAAGGCCGAGAGAGTCTTCACATCTCCTTCCTCATAGTAGTGCTTCAATCTTGCACCATTAACCATGAATGGTTGTCCTTGCTGCAGGTTCTTTATCTCGATGGCACCATGAACAAACACATTAGTTATTATGAAAGGACCTGACCATCTGGACTTTAGTTTGCCTGGAAATAACCTCAGTCGTGAGTTAAATAACAAAACAAGTTGGCCTTTCTTAAAGTCCTTAATCCTAAGTCTACTGTCGTGCCAAATCTTGGTCTTTTCCTTATACATTTTGGCATTTTCATAAGACATATGCCTAAGCTCATCAAGCTCATGTAATTGCAAAGACCGCAACGTTCCCGCATCGGTCACGCAATAATTCAACTCTTTTAATGCCCAAAATGCCTTAATTTCTGACTCGAATGGAAGATGACAAGCTTTACCATACACCAGTCTGTAAGGAGACATACCTAGGGGTGTCTTATATGCAGTTCTATACGCCCAAAGTGCATCCTCAAGTTTAAAGGACCAGTCTTTTCTATTGGGTTTGACCACTTTTTCTAGTATGTTCTTAATCTCCCTATTTGAAATTTCAGCCTGTCCATTCGAGTGTGGGTGATAGGGGGTGGCTACTCTATGCCTAATGTTATACTTAGCCAACACTCTCTCCATAGCCTTATTAATGAAATGTGTCCCTTCATCGCTAATGATGGCACGTGGTGTTCCAAACCTAGTAAAAATGTGCCTATGCAAGAATTTTATGACTGTTTTGGCATCATTATTGGGACATGCTATGGCCTCTACCCACTTGGATACATAGTCTACTGCCACTAATATGTAAAGGTTACCTGATGATGGGGGAAATGGTCCCATGAAGTCAATGCCCCACACATCAAAGAGCTCCAACTCTAAGATGTAAGTGAGAGGCATTTCATCCTTGCGACTCAGGTTACCTGTTCTTTGGCATTCATCACAGTTGTTGGCATAGTTGTGTGCATCCTTGAAGATCGTTGGCCAATAGTAGCCACTCTGAAATACCTTTGCAGCTGTTCTTTGGCCACCAAAGTGTCCACCATAAGGAGCTGTGTGGCAGTGCTGCAGCACAGACTTCGCCTCAGCAGCTGAAACACACTTCCTTAGCAAGCCGTCAGCACATGTTTTGTAAAGTGTGGGGTCATCCCATATGAATTTCCTTGCTTCATGAAGGAACCTCTTCTTCTCTTGTCCTCCCTTGAAAGTTGGTAGTACCTGGGATGCAAGGAAGTTAGCAATGTCAGCAAACCAAGGTTCCTCATCGTTATCAC
Organism: Herpetospermum pedunculosum; assembly: GCA_028017165.1. Lineage (NCBI taxonomy): Eukaryota > Viridiplantae > Streptophyta > Magnoliopsida > Cucurbitales > Cucurbitaceae > Herpetospermum > Herpetospermum pedunculosum. The sequence continues at coordinate 17,751,977 of CM051527.1, read as the reverse complement.
GATGAGTCAATACAAAGACATGTTCATCAATGAAAGCATCAGAAATTGCGGGTTCCGCAATTTTTCCGCAATTATGCTGCAATCTAGAAAGATGATCCGCAACCACATTTTCACTTCCTTTCTTATCTCTAATGTCTAGATCAAACTCTTGTAGCAGCAAAACCCACCTAATCAACCTAGGCTTAGCATCAGCCTTCCTCATAAGGTATTTTAAAGCAGAATGGTCAGTGTACACAATTGTTCTGGTGCCTACAATATAGTTCCTAAATTTCTCACAAGCAAATACTACAGCTAGCATCTCTTTCTCAGTGGTTGTGTAGTTGCATTGTGTCTTATTAAGTGTCTTACTAGCATAATAGACAGGGTGTGTTAACTTGTCAATCTTCTGTCCTAACATAACCCCTACAGCATAGTCACTGGCATCACATAACATCTCAAATGGGATATCCCAATTTGGTCCTACTATAATAGGGGCTGTGACTAGTGCTTCCTTAAGGGTCTTCCAAGCTAGGAAACATTCTCTAGAGAAGATGAAGGGTTTGTTTAGTTCTAGAAGCTCGCATAGAGGCTTGGAGATCTTAGAAAAGTCCTTAATGAACCTTCTATAGAAGCCAGCATGCCCTAAGAAACTTCTAATGGCTTTGACATTTTGAGGTTCTACCAACTTCTCTATTATTTCAATTTTTGCCCTGTCAACCTCTACACCTGCCCTTGACACTCTATGACCTAAGACAATCCCTTCATCCACCATGAAATGGCACTTTTCCCAATTTAGGACTAGGTTGGTCTCCTCACACCTAGCCAGGACTTGTCCTAGGTTCTCTAGACAGTTTGTAAATGAATCCCCAAAGACCGAGAAATCATCCATGAATATCTCTATCATGGACTCATCCAAATCAGAGAAGATTGCCAACATGCACCTTTGGAAAGTTGTCGGTGCATTGCATAAGCCAAAAGGCATTCTGCGAAAGGCAAAAGTTCCAAAAGGGCAAGTGAAGGTAGTCTTCTCTTGGTCCTTAGGGTCTATAGTAATCTGGTTATATCCTGAATAACCGTCTAAGAAACAGTAGTAGGCTCTACCAGCTATCCTATCTAGCATTTGGTCAATGAACGGTAGAGGGAAATGGTCTTTTTTGGTTTCTTTATTTAGTTTCCTATAATCCATGCAAACTCTCCATCCTCTGACAGTCCTTGTTGGAATCCGTTTATTGTTCTCATTGAGTACCACAGTCATCCCCCCCTTCTTAGGTACACATTGTATAGGGCTCACCCACTGACTACTAGCTATGGGGAAGATCACATCAGCATCTAACCATTTTATTATTTCCTTTTTAACTACCTCTTTCATAGAGGGGTTCAGCCTACGTTGGTGATCTACTCTAGGTGTATGCTCTTCCTCTAATATAATCTTATGCATGCAATAAGAAGGGAATGCCTCTAATATCAGCAATAGTCCATGCAATAGCCTTCCTATGTTGCTTAAGTAGTAATATCAGTTCAACCTCATGCTTTTTACTTAATTTAGAGGAAATAATCACAGGTAAAGTATCATTACTTCCTAGATATGCATACTTGAGGTGAGTAGGGAGAGGTTTCAATTCTAAGACAGGTGGATGCTCAATGGATGGTTTTAATGGATTCACAGATTTTTCAGTTAAGTCAATATTCATACAAACATGCTGAGGGTTATTTACAGATATGTCCATTATCTCAGCTATGTTTAAGTCAGTTAATTCTAATCCTACATATTCATGAGCATGCTTAGTCAACAATTCATGCTCCAATTGTTCTTCCATTAATGAATCTACAATGTCCATGCTCGCACAAGATTCAGAGTCAGAGGGGTACCTTAAGGCTTTATACACACTAAATTTCACCTCTTCATCATGAACCCTCATAGTGAGCTCACCTTTTTGGACATCTATCAGTGCCCTACCTGTGGCTAGAAATGGTCTACCTAACAGGATGGGGACCTCCTTGTCTGCTTCATAATCCAGGATAATGAAATCTGCAAGGAAAATAAATTTGTCAACCTTTACAAGAATATCCTCAATCTTACCTTCAGGGTATGCTATGGATCTGTCTGCTAGTGGTAAAGTGATAGTGGTTGGACGTGCTTCTCCTATTCCTAGCTGGCGGAATAGTGATAGGGGCATGAGGTTTATGCTGGCTCCCAGGTCACAAAGACCTCTGCCCACGTGCTTGCCTCCTAGCTCTACTGGTAAGGTGAAGGAACCAGGGTCCTTCTCCTTCTTGGGTAGCTTGTTCTAGAGTATGGCACTGCACTCCTCAGTGAGTTTGACTGTTTCAAACTCACCAATTATTTTTTTGTTAGTTATAATATCCTTCAAAAACTTTACGTAAGAAGGCATAGACTGTAAAACCTCTACAAAAGGAATGTTAACATGCACTTGCTTAAGAATTTCTAGAAATTTATTAAAGTGCACTTTATGTTCTTGTTTTTTCTTTAGCCTTCTAGGAAATGGAGGTGGTGGCACATATGCAGGCACTTCAGGTCGCCTTAAGATAGGTGGAGGCCTTGGAATTTCTTCTATCTCTTCTATGATTGGCTCCAGCCTTGATCCTGATGTGCTTGTTGGTGGTGGACCTTGGTTTGGCAGAGACTCCAGTGGAGCACTAGACTCAGTGTTCTCTACTCTCTTTGGTGTGTCCTTGGTGTTGCTTACCAATGGTCTACCACTTCTAAGTTTAATTGCTTGAACTTGCTCTTTACCATCTCTCCTTGGCACTTCAGTGTCAGCAGGTAGTCTACCTTGGGGCCTACTTTTGATTTCATTGGCTAGTTGCCCTATTTGGTTCTCTAGGCTCCTAAGAGTAGCTTGCTGACTCTGTAGAGTGGCATCATTCTTGGCTATATATTCCTTGAGTAAGTTTTCTACAGAAGATCCTACAGGTTGGTTGTATGGTTTTTGATACATGGACTGGTTATGTTGGGGAGTGAAACCAGGTGTTCCACTCGGTCTTGGTTGGTTAGGATTTTGATTCTGTTGGCCACCCCATGACAGGTTTGGGTGGTTCCTCCAACCAGGGTTGTAAGTATTAGAGTAGGGATTGTTCCTAGGCTGCTGCTGGCTTCCATCATAGCAGACCGAGGCTGGATTCCCAGGGCAGTATTCATACGGGTGCCCTTCCTCACAGAATCCACAGATAAGTGTCTCACCTTGACTTTGTTGGGTGCCCATGGACATGGTTGTGGCGGTGTTGACACTTGTTTGGAGATTGGTTTGAGCCATTTGCTTAACTAGGTTGGTCAGGGCATTTATTTGGCTGCTCATTGCACTTAGAGCATCCTTGTCTTGAGCTCTAGTTGGCTCAACTGGATCATCTGACCACCTACAGTGAGATGCTGAGATCTTCTCCAAGATCTCATAGGCTTCGTTGTAACTCTTGGACAACATGGAACCTCCAGCAGATGAATTTAAGACTTGTCTAGTGTTGGGGTTGCATCCTTTGAAAAAGACCTCTATTTGGATACACCATGGGATGCCATGGTGTGGACATTTTAGAAGAAGATCTTTAAACCTTGTCCAAGCTTCGTGAAGAGACTCAGTGTCAGCTTGTTTGAACTTGATTATGTCATCACGAAAGGTAGAATTCCTATCAGGTGGGAAGTATTTGACTAGGAATTTCTCTGCTAAGTCTGTCCAATTACGGACTGGTCCTGAGGGTAATGAGTTTAACCACGTTTTGGCTTTGTCCCTCAAAGAATAAGGAAACAAGTATAGCCTCAAGGCTTCTTGGGAAACTCCAGGGATGATAAAGGTATCACTGACTCCTAAGAAGTTTCTAAGATGGTTGTGGGGGTCCTCATTTTCCACTCCAAAGAATTGTCCTACAGTGGACAACATTTGGAACATCACTGGCTTTAACTCGAATGAGTGGGCAGTGATTTCAGGACGGATTATGCTGGGGTTCAGCTCCCCAGGCATAGGTACTAGGTAAGAGAGTATGGCGCTATCCTTATCATTCGCTATTTCGATGGGATTGCGATTGACAGGCACCGGATTTGGAACTATTCCTTCAATTTCTTTTTTTTTTTTTTTTTCTATTCTCATTGTTTTGTTTCTTTTGTTTTCAACATAAGAAAACAAATTCTTTTCAATCCCCACTAATTCTAGTTTGAGTTAATTAACTCTTGAGCCCAAACCATTCTTTAAAAGCCCAATTTCAATACTAAGCCACTTAACCCACTAACGAGCCCGGTAATAAAATTAATTAAATAAACTACTCATACATTGAGCTCGGGTCGTTACAATAGAGGAACCAGAAGAAATTCCAAGGGCTCCACCTGTCATAAGGCGAAGTGAATTGCCTACATATGTGCCACCACCTCCATTCCCAGAAGGCTGAGAAAAAAACAAGAACAGAAAGTGCACTTTAATAAGTTTTTAGAAATTTTAAAACAAGTGCATGTGAATATTCCATTTGTAGAAGTTTTGCAATCTATGCCTTCTTATGTTAAGTTCTTGAAAGATATAATTACTAACAAAAAGATCATTGGTGAATTTGAAACAGTGAATCTCACCGAGGAGTGCAGTGCTATACTCCAAAACAAGCTACCCAAGAAGGAGAAGGATCCTGGTTCCTTCACCTTACCAATCGAGTTGGGAGGCAAGCACGTGGGCAGAGCTCTTTGTGACCTGGGAGCCAGCATCAATCTCATGCCCTTATCTCTATTTCGTCAGCTAGGAATAGGAGAAGCACGTTGTTACGTGCTCAATGTGTTAAAATAGATAGGCAATACGAGAGAGAGCACTTAGAACATGCAAGCATACATGATCTTATAGCAAGTAGTAAGTATTTTTTCATTCGTTTTCCCACAGAGATTTATTATAAGCTACTCGTGAAGTGTAAAGTTAAGAAAGAAAGGGTGGATTTTATGGGGTAGAATTGGTTTTAAATTGTCTATTTCCTACTGAATACGAAGAGGGTAGCAACATAAACAAGTGCAAGTCAAAGTTAAACTCAAATGAAAAGAGACGAGATTAATAAATGAAGAAGAAAACAGCTAAACAGAATTGTAAACGTAGCAGAATTGCGGAAACAGCAATTCTACCGCAATTCTAAGAACAGCGAAAGTGTATAAAATGGAGAAACAAGGGCTACTAACGACTCCTCTATAGGCTTTTTCATACGATTCTCAAGCATTGGATCAACTCACTATGCATCAAACTCACTCAATCTCATGTATCTTCCGATTCCATGCATTAGATTCTTTAGTTTACTCATATCCAAGTAAGGTCTTAAGCATCTTGTTAAAGCAGAAAGTTACGGTTTGTACTAGGAAAAGGCCTATTCCTAGGTCGTTTTCTGGCTACCTTGAAAGGCTAGCATGAGTGTATGACTCTGAACTCTTACTCCTTCCAGAGGTTAGGAGTTCTTTGGACAAAATGGATGGCCAATCGAAATTGCCCGTGGGATGAAGCTTACATACAATCAATGCTTCGAGAGCTATCCTACATGCTTGGTTCACGTTTTTTTTAGCCTATAGTATTGTCGTTAGCATGCCCCTATGTGACTTAGTTACTCATGGACGTGGGGAGAACAGAAGTAAGAGATGAAAGAGACATGCTTAAAAGAGAAATAGACTGAGAACAGCAAGGTAAGACAGTAGCAGCAAAAGTTAAGAAACTGTGAAATAACAAATTGTGCTTTGATTACTTGATTGTTTGAATGAACAAAGGGAAGCTTGAAGTAAACAATGTAAAGACAGACAGCAACGAAATGAAATGAACTAACTATCAGAAGAGAAACAACACTCAAACAGAGCTGGAAATTGGAAATGAAAGACAGAAAACAGTAATTAAGCTTGAACGCCTCGCTGCGAATGTCTCGACTGAAGGGAGAGAAAGATCAGCCTTGCTTGGATGAATCCAATCGGGAGAGAAGAGGAATCTTCTCTCCTTCCTATCAGATTGTCGAATCCAACAGCTAAGCCTCTCAAACCAACAGACGGATGAGAAAAACAGGAGAAAAGATGGAGCTGCGAAGAGGCTTCTACGCTTCCGGATGATGATTGAACCCTCGACTTTGACCCCCTTTTATAGTAGTCTGCAGGTGCGTTTGGGCCAAGGAGAACCATCAATCTTCAACGTCGTACTTCAAAATGGATGGAGGAGAAAGAACGAATCCCTGAAATAACGGAAATTAACAGAAAAAGATCAGCCAACTTACGGTTTTCACTTGAAACATTGCGGTTTCAGCAATGTTTCCGCAATGTTGTCGCAATGTAGTTTTTTTCATTCTTTTACTTCGGTTTTCAATCCTTTTCTTTCCTTTTGCACACAAGTCCTAATTTAGCTACCTTCTTTTAATTCTCACAAATAAGCATAGGTTTAAGCTAAATCCTATCAAAAACACCTAAAAGTGTGCATCTTTCTAAGCGAAATAAGTCCTGAATAAATCACTTTTGGAGACATAACACACGTCCTACTACTGTCACCATGCAGCTTGCAGATAGATCCATAGCATACCAGTCTTTCCTATTAGGCTTGACCACTTTTTCTAGGATGTTCTTAATTTCCCTATTTGAAATTTCAGCCTGTCCATTCGAGTGTGGGTGATAGGGAGTGGCTACTCTATGTCTAATGTTATACTTAGCCAATACTCTCTCCATAGCCTTGTTAATGAAATGTGACCCCTCATCACTAATGATGGCACGAGGTGTCCCAAACCTAGTGAAAATGTGCCTATGCAAGAAGTTGGTGACTGTTTTAGCATCATTATTAGGACATGCTTTGGCTTCTACCCACTTGGACACATAGTCCACTGCTACTAATATGTAAAGGTTACCTGATGATGGAGGGAATGGCCCCATGAAGTCAATGCCCCACACATCAAAGAGCTCCAACTCTAAGATGTAAGTGAGGGGCATCTCATCCTTTCGACTGAGGTTACCTGTTCTTTGGCATTCATCACAGCTGTGGGCATAGTTGTGGGCATCCTTGAAGATTGTTGGCCAATAGTAGCCACTCTGAAATACCTTTGCAGCTGTTCTTTGGCCACCAAAGTGTCCACCATAAGGAGCTGCGTGACAGTGCTGCAGTACAGACTTCGCTTCAGCAGCTGAAACACACTTCCTTAGCAAGCCATCAGCACAGGTTCTGTAAAGTGTGGGGTCATCCCAGATGAATTTCCTTGCTTCATGAAGGAACCTCTTCTTCTCTTGTCCTCCCTTGAAAACTGGTAATACCTGTGATGCACGGAAGTTAGCAATGTCAGCAAACCAAGGTTCCTCATCGTTATCACGATGAGTCAAAACAAAGACATGTTCATCAATAAAAGCATCAGAAATTGCGGGCTCGGCAATTTTTTTGCAATTGTGCTGCAATCGAGAAAGGTGATCTGCAACCACATTTTCACAACCTTTCTTGTCTCGAATATCCAGATCAAATTCTTGCAGCAGTAGTACCCACCTAATCAACCTAGGCTTAGCATCAGCCTTCCTCATAAGATACTTCAAGGCAGAATGGTCAGTGTACACAATTGTCCTAGTGCCTACAATATAGTTTCTAAATTTTTCGCAAGCAAACACTACAGCAAGCATCTCTTTCTCAGTAGTTGTATAATTACATTGAGCCTCATTCAAGGTTTTACTAGCATAATAGACAGGGTGTGTTAGCTTGTCAATCTTCTGTCCTAACATCACTCCTACAGCATAGTCACTGGCATCACATAACATCTCAAAGGGAAGATCCCAATTTGGTCCTACTATGATAGGGGCTGTGACTAGTGCTTTCTTAAGGGTGGTCCAAGCTACTACACATTCCTTAGAGAAGATGAATGGCCTATTTAGTTCTAGAAGCTCACACAGAGGCTTGGCTATCTTAGAAAAGTCCTTAATGAACCTTCTGTAGAAGCCAGCATGCCCTAAGAAACTTCTAATGGCCTTGACATTCTGAGGCTCTACCAACTTCTCTATGATCTCAATTTTGGCTCGGTCAACTTCTACACCTGCCCTCGACACTCTATGACCTAAGACAATCCCCTCATCTACCATGAAGTGACACTTTTCCCAATTAAGGACTAAGTTAGTCTCTTCACATCTAGCCAAGACTTGTCTTAAATTATCTAGACAGTTGGTGAATGAATCCCCAAAGACTGAGAAGTCATCCATGAATATTTCTATCATGGACTCATCCAACTCAGAGAAGATTGCCATCATGCACCTTTGGAAAGTTGCCGGTGCATTGCATAAGCCAAAAGGCATTCTGCGAAAGGCAAAAGTTCCAAAAGGGCAAGTGAAGGTAGTCTTCTCTTGGTCCTTGGGGTCTATAGTAATCTGATTATAGCCAGAATAACCATTTAAGAAACAATAGTAGGCTCTACCAGCTATTCTGTCTAACATCTGGTCAATGAACGGTAGAGGGAAGTGGTCTTTTTTAGTTTCTTTATTTAATTTCCTGTAATCCATACACACTCTCCATCCTGTGACAGTCCTAGTTGGAATCAGTTCGTTGTTCTCATTGACTACCACAGTCATCCCACCCTTTTTAGGTACACACTGTATAGGGCTCACCCACTGACTACTAGCTATGGGGAAGATCACACCAGCATCTAACCATTTTATTATTTCTTTCTTAACTACCTCTTTCATAGAGGGATTCAGCCTACGTTGGTGATCTACTCTAGGTGTGTGCTCTTCCTCTAGTATAATCTTATGCATACAATAAGAAGGGCTAATGCCTCTAATATCAGCAATAGTCCATGCAATAGCCTTCCTATGTTGCTTAAGCAGTAAAATCAGTTCAACCTCATGTTTTTCACTTAATTTAGAAGAAATGATAACAGGCAGAGTTTCATTACTTCCTAGATATGCATACTTGAGGTGAGTGGGTAGTGGTTTCAGTTCTAAAACAGGTGGATGCTCAATGGATGGCTTTAAAGGATTCACAGATCTATCAGTTAGGTCTATATTCATACATATATGTTGTGGTTTATCTACAGGTATATCCATTATGTCAGATACATTTAAGTCAGTTAATTCTAAACCTACATATTCATTGGCATGCTTGGTTAGTAATACATGCTCCAATTGTTCCTCCATTAAGGAGTCTACTACGTCCATGCTAGCACAAGATTCAAGGTCAGAGGGGTACCTTAAAGCTTTATATACACTAAACTTCACCTCTTCATCATGAACCCTCATAGTAAGCTCACCTTTTTGGACGTCTATAAGTGCCCTACCTGTGGCTAGAAATGGTCTGCCTAGCAGGATGGGGACCTCCTTATCTGCTTCATAATCCAGGATAATGAAATCTGCAAGGAAAATAAATTTGTCAACCTTTACTAAAATATCCTCAATTTTACCTTCTGGATATGCAATGGATCTGTCTGCTAATTGTAAGGTGACAGTGGTTGGACGTGCTTCTCCTATTCCCAACTGGCGGAATAGTGATAGGGGCATGAGGTTTATGCTGGCGCCCAGGTCACAAAGCACTCTGCCCACGTGCTTGCCTCCAAGTTCTACAGGTAAGGTAAAGGAACCAGGATCCTTCTCCTTCTTAGGCAGCTTGTTTTGGAGTATGGCACTGCATTCTTCAGTGAGGTTTACTGTTTCAAACTCACCAATTATTTTTTTGTTAGTAATAATGTCCTTCAAAAACTTCACATAGGAAGGCATAGACTGTAAAACTTCTACAAAAGGAATGTTGACATGCACTTGCTTAAGAATTTCTAAGAATTTATTAAAATGAACTTCCTGTTCCTGCTTCTTCTTAAGCCTTCGAGGGTATGGAGGTGGTGGCACATATGCAGGCACGTCAGGGCGCCTTAGGATAGGTGGAGGCCTTGGAATTTCTTCTATCTCCTCAATAATTGGCTCGAGCCTGGCTCCTGATGTGCTAGTTGGTGGTGGACCTTGGGTTGGCAGAGACTCCAGTGGAGCACTAGACTCAGTGTTCTCTACTCTCTTTGGTGTGTCCTTTGTGTTGCTTACCAAGGGTCTACCACTTCTGAGTTCAATTGCTTGAACTTGTTCTTTACCATCTCTCCTTGGCACCTCGGTGTCAGCAGGGAGTCTACCTTGGGGCCTACTCTTGAGTTCATTGGCCAATTGGCCTATTTGGTTCTCTAGGCTCCTAAGAGTAGCTTGCTGGCTTTGAAGAGTAGCATCATTCTTAGCTATGTATTCCTTGAGTAAGTTTTCTACAGAAGATCCTACAGGTTGGTTGTATGGTTTTTGATACATTGATTGGTTATGTTGGGGAGTGAAACCAGGTGTTCCACTCGGTCTAGGCTGGTTAGGATTTTGGTTAGCATTTTGTTGGCCACCCCATGACAGGTTTGGGTGGTTCCTCCAACCAGGGTTGTAAGTATTGGAATAGGGGTTGTTCCTAGGCTGCTGCTGGCTTCCAATGTAGCAGACTGAGGATGGATTCCCAGGGCAGTATTCATATGGGTGCCCCTCCCCACAGAATCCACAGATAAGTGCCTCGCCTTGACTTGGTTGGGTGCCCATTGACATGGCTGTGGCGGTATTGGCACCGGTTTGGAGATTGGCCTGAGCCATTTGCTTAACTAGGTTGGTCAGGGCATTTATTTGGGTGCTCATTGCACTTAGAGCATCCTTGTCTTGAGCCCTAGTTGGCTCAACTGGATCATCTGACCACCTACAGTGAGATGCTGAGATCTTCTCCAAGATCTCATAGGCCTCGTTGTAACTCTTGGACAACATGGAACCACCAGCAGATGAATTTAAGACTTGCCTAGTGCTGGGGTTGCATCCTTTGAAAAAGACCTCTATTTGGATACACCATGGGATGCCATGATGTGGACATTTGAGAAGAAGATCTTTGAACCTTGTCCAAGCTTCGTGAAGAGATTCATTATCAGCTTGTTTGAACTTAACTATATCATCACGAAAGGTAGAATTCCTATCAGGTGGGAAGTATTTGACTAGGAATTTTTCTGCTAAATCTGTCCAATTAAGGACAGATCCAGAGGGTAATGAGTTCAACCATGTTTTGGCTTTGTCCCTCAAAGAGTAAGGGAACAAGTATAGCCTCAAGGCTTCTTGGGAAACTCCAGGGATGATGAAGGTATCACTAACTTCTAAGAAGTTCCTAAGATGGTTGTGGGGGTCCTCATTTTCTATTCCAAAGAATTGTCCCACAGTGGACAACATTTGGAACATCACTGGCTTTAACTCGAATGAGTTGGCAGTGATCTCAGGACGGATTATGCTGGGGTTCAGCTCCCCAGGCATAGGTACTAAATATGAAAGAATGGCACTATTCTTGTCATTCGCTATTTCGATGGGGTTGCGAATGACAGGTACCTGATTTGGAACTATCGCTTCCATTTCTTCGATTTCAGGTATGATAGGAGGTATAGGAGGTTGTTTAAAGAGACGTTTCTTCGCTTTGTTTCTAGCTCTAAGTAGTCTCTCAGGCTCAGGATTGAACTCTAGATCTCTACTTGAAGGCTCACTCATAAACTAACCCAATAGTACCTGCAAAAGAAATGAAACAGATCAGCTTCAATAAGCTATGAACTTGTTTTTTCAAACTTAACAAACTTCGTTTTCACTTAAAATAAATCCCCGGCAGCGGCGCCAAAAACTTGTTGCGTGCTCAATGTGTTAAGAATAAATAAGCAAGAAGGTAGAGAGAGCACTCAGAACATGCAAGCATACATGGTCTTACAGCAAGTAGTAAGTATATTTCATTCGTTTTTTCCACAGAGACTTATTTTTAGCTATTCACGAAGTGTATTTGTTAAGAAAGAAGGGGTGGATTTGATGGGGTAAATTTGGTTTTTAATTGCCTACTTCCTACCGAACATATAAAGGAATGCAACATAAACAAATGAAAGTTGAAATTAGACTTAACGGACAAGAGATGGAATTAATAAACGAAGAAGAAAACAGTTCGACAGAATGGTAACTTAGCAGAATTGCGGACACCGCAATGTTATCGCAATTGTAAAAACAGCAAACGTGTGTAAAATGGAGAATTAAGGGCTACTAACGACTATCCTATAGGCATTTTAGTACGATTCCCAAGCATTAGATCAACTCTCTATGCATCAAACTTACTCTATCTCATGTATCGTCCGATTCCATGCATTAGATTCTTTAGTTTACTCAACTCAAAGTAAGGTCTTAAGCATCTTGTTAAAACAGAAGTGTTTAGTTTGTACTAGGGAAACGCCTATTCCTAGGCCGTTTCCTGGTTACCATGAAAGGCTAGCATGATTATACGCCACATGATTATACTTAGCTACTCATGGATATATAGGGAACAAAAGTATAAGATAAAACAGACATGCTTAGAAGGGAAAATACTCAAAACAGTAAGACAAAACCGTAGCAACAGAAGATGGAAACTGTGAAATGAAGACTTGTAATTTGATTACTTTGAATGTTTGAACGAACAAAGGGAAACTTAAAGTAAATAATCCAAAGACAGAAAGCAACGAAATGAAGTAGACTAATCACTAAACCAGAAGCGATAACTAAACAATGCTGGAAATGAGAAAGGAAAGACAAAAAGCAGTAAATGGTGCTTGAAAGCCTCGTTGCAGTCGCCTCGAATGAAGGATCAAAAAGATCAGCCTTGCTTGGATGAATCCAATCAGGAGAGAAGAAGAATCTCCTCTCCTTCCTATCAGATTATCGATTCCAACAGCTGAGCTTCGCAAACCAGCAGACGGCAAAGGAAAACAGGAGAAAAGATGGACTGCGAGGAGACTTCTACGCTTTTCGGATGATGATTGAACCTCTGACTTTGACCCCCTTTTATAGTAGTTTGCAGGTGCGTTTGGGCCAAGGAGAACCATCAATCTTCAACGTCGTATATCAGAATGGATGGAGGAGAAAGAACGAATCCCTGAAATCACGGAAATTAACAGAAAAAGATCAGTCAACTTACGGTTTTCACTTGAATAATTGCGGCTTCAGCAATGTTTTCGCAATGCTGTCGCAATGCAGTTCTTTTCATTCTTTTCCTTCGGTTTTCAACCCTTTTCTTTCCTATTGTGCATAAGTCCTAATTTAGCTACCTTCTTCTCATTCTCATATTTAAGCATAGGTTTAGGCTAAATGCTATCAAAAACACCTAAAAGTGTACATCTTCTTAAGCTAAATGGGTCCTAAATAAGTCACTTTCAGAGACTTAACAACCGCCCACGCCCACGCCCGTGTCCGCGCGCGCCCGCGCGCGCCGCTCGCCTCGCCTCGCCTGTCCCGCGCGCGCCGCTCGCCTCGCCTCGCCTCGTCCGCGCGCTGACCCTAGCCATGACACAGATTACCCGTCATTAAAAGTCCTGAAAAAGTCCGACATAAAAAGTTATAAAAAATCCCAGATTTTGGAAATTTTCCAGAAGGCTCAGCGCCTAGGCGCTGACTTATAGCGCCTAGGCGCTGTCTCGATTCTGTGCGCGCGCCCCCGCGGCGCCTAGGCGCTGACTTATGGCGCCTAGGCGCTATTCTGACGCAGAAATGGGTATTTAAGCACGTTTTTCTGATTTTAGGTCATTCTCTTCTCCCCCTTCTCGATTTCTTCGTCATTTTTACTTCTTTTGAACCTTGTAACCTCCATTAATGGAGTGGGTGAGCTCAATCTTGGATTTCTTCACTCCATTCTCCTTCATGTCTAGCTAAGAGGTAAGTACTTAATCTTTAGGAGATGGGTTAGATATTGTAAATGTGATTGGGTGAGACTTGGGTTTATTGTGTATGTTTAGCATGTTTAGCATTCAACTCTTCTCTAATCTAAGCATTAATTTCCATCATCAATTTCTTCTTGGTTTGACTCCCAATTTGTTTATTGATTGTTGGGTTGGTTAAAAACCCATTATGCGTTTGCCTCTTGTGGGTTGAGTGACAGCAGTCTTAGAGTATTTAAATTGGTGCTGCAGCATTTAATTTAGCTACCCATTAGGCTCTAGATGAAGAGTAAATCGAGCCCGTTATTAGAGATCTCAGTAACGTACTCGTCGCATGGTTACCCGTCGCTCGTACTTAATTCTATTTGGGAGAGCGTTCGCCCTCAATTGAATTAACATCGAAGCTTGATGAAGAGCTGTCAACTCTTCATCAACTACTCGGGATTGCTTGTTTCTTCTTAGAAATATGTAATTTGTGTGGGTGTTAGTCAAAAGCACGCTAAGTCTTGGGCGTCTATGATCCGAATCACATCGCAATTAATAACCCGGAACCTTTAGATTGAGTATTTTCGTTACAATTTCCATTTCTCCCGTTATTCCAAATTGTCATTTAATTTTTCCCGTTATTTTCTCTTTTCTTCTTTTAATTCTCAAAACCCCCCATCATCATTTTCTCTAATTAATCAATTAAAATTCTGAATTTAGATTAAGCTATTAAATTCCCTGTGGTACGATCCTGACTACCGCTTTCTACAAGTTTTGAAGAAGCCTTAGGCAGTGTTTATAAATTTTAATTTGGCGGGTCTCGACAACCCGAAACACACGGAATATTCACAAAATTCCGCTACCAAATTTGGCGCCGCTGCCGGGGACTTTAAATAAGTTTGTCTAGATTTAAATTTTAATTGTTTAGTTTAAAAATTTTGTTCTGTTTTGTTTGTTTTTCTTTCTTTTACTGTTTTAAGCGTTTCTCTAGTGTTTGTTAAGAGCAGGGTATGATGGAAGCCTTGGAAAGGAATGATGGGTATCAAAAGACTCTTAGGGAGTTGGCGATGCCGGATTTAGACCATCAACCATTATGTATATCGTATCCTGCGGTAACAGGTAATTTCAAACTTAAGGCTAGCTTCATCAACTTACTTCCTTCATTTTCTGGTAATGCAGGTGAAAGCCCGCATATTCATCTCAAGGAATTCCAGTTGGTGAGAGCAGGATTAATGACAATCGAAGCCACGGAAGATCAAGTGAGTTTGAGAGTATTCCCTTTTACCTTAAAGGGAAAAGCAAGAGAATGGCTACACTACCTACCGCCGGGCTCCATTTCCACTTGGAGCGATATGCAGAGGCTTTATTTAGAAAAATTCTTTCCTGCTTCTGAAGTTACTGCCGCTAAGAGAAGAATCCGTGCCGTTGAACAGGAAGAGGGCGAAAATCTACATGAATATTGGGAGAGGTTTCTTAAATTGTGCGAAGAATGCCCGAATCACAAGATCAACGAACAAACTTTCTGTTGGGTTTTATGTCCTAAAACTCGTAGTTTGTAAACTGAATGAATATATATATTATATTTCAATAAAGTTGTTATTGAATTTTAGTGAATTGTGTTTGTATTAACCTATACCAATAACTAACACCCATGGCGATAGTATGAGTACTTGAACTTCATATTTGACATGAATGTGAATCAAGTTCAAGTAGACAGCCAAAAATGGTCTATAGTATAGGGATAAGGCTGGGTACCTTATCCTGGGGACACTATTGGACGCGGCTCACTTTGTATAGTACAAAACGATGTGATTCGAATCGTTTCATGTAGAGACATGTGAGTGAGGGCGTCCTGTGCAATGAGTTTGCACAAGACCGAACCAAGAAATAAAATCGCTCTTTCTTTATAACACCGTTTACTGTAAAGACCGATTTTTTCATTTGATGACTTAGGTAACTCGATCTCAATCCTGAGCTTACTATGAACTCCTGTTTATTCAACCTTATCCTTTGATTTGTATGGGTGAGAGTGGCCAGATCGCCGACTCAATATGCCTACCATCTTGGGGATAAGATTGAATAAGTGGCTGGGGACATAGTTGTAGCAAGATTGGAATTCACTCCTACCCGCTTTAAGGGTTAGTAGAGAGGTTGTTCCCTTAAGTGCTGACTCCAGGTCTTGAACAGTGGACCCATCCTCTCCTGATCAGGGAGGAATCTGATTTGATGGTTGGACCACAAATCAATTGTTCATTAGAGGTGTCAGTGGTACTTAAGGAACAAGATATAATACAAGGGTTAAACGGTTTAAATGACCCGTTGTGATTATGAACAACCTGTGAAGGATCGACTTACTGATGATAGTTATATCAATAGGACACAATATATCTACAGTGAGGAGAGTGCAGCCCTTGGACTTTAGTGGAGTCTCCGGGGGTTAACGAATGTTGATTAGTTCGGTTGAAAGAGTTTTGACCGGATAATCTCGTATCGTTGGAGCTCATGATCTGTAGGTCCTTACGGTTCTCCTGGCTAGCTCGGATAAAGCCGTGAAACAATATAAAAGAAAAGAAAAGAATTTGAATCGTTCAAATTCGGGTTTGTGGAAGAAGGATAAACATATTTAAATATGATTTAAATATGAGATTGGTCTGAAAACATGAATAGGATTCATGTGCAAAAAGTCGGTTTTCGGAAAACCGGGATTAATTATATTATTTAATTAATATTTGATATTGAATTAAATAATATTAATTAATTTATATATATATATATTTTATTAATTAAAAAGTTTAATTAATAAAATAATTATTATTATTTTTAATAATAATATATATAAAAAAATATATATATATATATATATATATATATATATACATGTGTCTTACATGCAAGATGTAAGACACATGTATGTTTTATATATACAGAGCATATATATATTTTTGACTCATCAGACTAATTAAAAAAAAAAAAAAAAAAAAAAGGAAAAACAAAATCCAATTTTGAGTGGATTTTGGGGCTGACGTTTTGAATTGAAAGAATTTGAGAATTTGATTCTCTCTCTATCTCTTCAACCCTTCCATCTTCCTCAGCTTCTGTTCACAGTGAAGAAAAATTGTTTTTTCTTCAGTTGAGCTTCTTCTTCCTTTTCTTTTGTAAAAGGAGTCCCACTACTCCGTTTCTCGGCCTGAGGATAGCGGGACTACCGTGGGTGGTCCACGAACGTTTCGTGAGAAGGCTCGGTGAGCTCGTGAGGAGCTTCTGGCGGTGAATTTGGAGAATTACGAACGACAAGGGTATGTGTTCTAATTTCTCTTTTTCATTGCTTTTGCATGTTTCCATTTGTTTAAATTGATGAAATTAGAGTGTCTATGATCCAAATCGCTTCCGCTGCGTGCCATGGGCGCTCCATCAATTGGTATCAGAGCGTTTTTGGCCACTCAATTTCTATCAATTTAAGTTATGGTGGGTTTTATTTAGAAATTGTTTCTGAATGGAATTCTAAAGTGAATATCGATTTTGGCATAGTTTCTTTTTGAATTTCATTATTTGTAATTGCCCGAGAATGTATGGGCTTTAATGCATGCTAAAGAGTCTGTATTTTTAGAGTCATTAGAGTCCATATAGGTTTCTTTGTGAAAGAAGTTTGAGATTGAAACTCGCCGAAATGTTCGGTGTTAGTTCAATTTCATTCAAGGCAATACAAGAAGAAATTCGAAGAAAATTTTGGCCGAAGCGTTCGGAGGAAGCAAGTTGGTCAAAGGCGGTGCGAAGAGTTCAAAGTCCGCTCAAGACGTGGCTTGTTGATCAAGCTTGTAATAAATTAGTTATTGCTTGCTAAATGCCAAAATCGATCCACTTTAGTGTGTTTAATTATTTATGCATTGCGAATGTATGTTTTAATTAAATTCCATGTTTGTATGTGCATAACGTATGCCATATAGATTTAAAATCCCACCGTAGGAAGCATGCTTCATGCATTGAAAATATGTTATAAGTGTTATAATATATCGTATACATATTTGGCAATTCATGAATTTTGATATAAAAGTTATATTAATTCATGAATTAGTTGTTGTTAATTCAATAGAATAATTGATATAAGTGTTATATTAATTATGAAATTAAATCAACAACATAGGTTGCCATAGTTTTATGCACATGGTATGTTATAAGTGTTATAATGTATAGGATGCATGTTTATTCATGAGTATTAATATAAGAGTTATATTAATTCATGAATTAGATGTTGTTTGCTTAATAGAATAATTGATATAAGTGTTATATTAATTATGAAATTAAACATCCAACATTAGATGCATTTTGTTTGTTATAAGTGTTATAATGTATAGGATGCATGCTTAATTCATGAGAATTGATATAAGTGTTATATTAATTTATGAATTAGGAGTTGTATATTTAAAATCATAATCGATATAATTGTTATATTAATTATGAAAGTAAATATTCAACTTGTCATGCCTTAGTGTTGCATGTTTGAGAAGCATGTAGAAGTTTGTTGTAGTAAGTCTTAGTTTTGCAAAGCGTTGTAAAATTGGCATAGACTTTTAAAATCTATAACAAAGACAAAGGCATGCTCACTTAGGGTTGAATGTATCGTTCCGTTTCATTAGATGAATAGGTCGATATCTTGTAAATGCTAAGGTTACAAGAAACTCACCCGGGGACATCCTGTTCGAGGTTGGAGGTATTTAAGCTGACGGTTTACGGAACACCTCCTACCTGGGGACCATCCGGTTCTTGAGTAAAGTTAACCCGGCTTTATGAGCATGCGTGAGTGGTGTGAGGTAATAAAGTGTTTATCACCTAGACATCATAGGTAAAAGTTTGTTTTACCTAGACTTAGGCCTTATTGTCTTAGCCGGATAATGCCTGAGTAATTTACCCATTCCGTCTTAAAATACTTAGTAGAGGTGTTGAGAAGGTATATATGATATGTCCCTCTCCTCCTACGTTCTCTGTCAAGTTCACACCGTGAGAATTATGCTCGGCCTCGTGATGTCAATAGGGCATCCCCATTCGGATGGTATTTGCATAATTCAAGAGCAAGGTGAATGGAGAAAGTATTTATAGTAAGTGGGAGAAGGAAGTATGTCAATACATCCTGCGGTCTCCTCCATTGGATTGAACCGTGAGATTCCTATGTTCTGCCTGCTAGGTGCCCACAAGTGGTACCGATCCATTCGGAGGGCCGTTTCATAGGAATCGGAACATCTCAATCACCATTTATGGATAAAGAAACATAGAGCCATTCCCAACTTTGACATTTCCATTCGGTTGCATCGTTGGGGCCGCACTATGAATTCTAAAAATGGAGGGTCACACTTACGAGATTTGCTAAGGAGTTAGTAAATCTTGACCAAACAGCGATAACTAAGATGCTATAGGAATATGAGATATTCTGGTATTAGCATTTAGTCAAGAATGTCTTGATTCAGTGAAGGAATGCTTGACTGCCCCTCGGTAGCGACCATTCTGACCCACTGAAGTATCGTTGCAGTTTAATAATGAGTTTTGGGTACATTATTATTCTTTGCTAAATTCTTGATTGGTGTGTAAATTAGGTTAAAACCTTTTCACTAATATTTATTACATTCTCTTTTCAGCATGTCTAGCTCTTTCATTCATTTACTAGCTTCCGATAAGTTAACCGGCGATAACTACGCTACCTGGAAATCGAACTTGAATACGATTCTCGTTCTAGATGATCTCAGGTTCGTCTTATCAGAGGATTGTCCTCCCCCTCCTAGCTCGGATGCGACTCGAACTGTTCGAGAAGCATATGATAGATGGACAAGGGCTAATGATAAAGCCCGAGTCTATATCTTAGCCAGCATATCTGATGTGTTAGCTAAGAAGCACGAGGATATGGTTTCTGCTAAAGAAATCATGTCTTCATTACAGGAGATGTTTGGACTTCCGTCCTCATCGGTCTGTCATGAAGCCCTCAAATTCGTTTACAACTCTCGCATGAAGGAGGGAACCTCTGTTAGGGAGCATGTCCTTAACATGATGGTCCACTTCAATGTGGCGGAAGTAAACGGAGCTATTATAAATGAGTCAAGTCAGGTAAGCTTTATCTTGGAATCTCTTCCGAAGAGTTTCCTTCAGTTCAGAACCAATTTGGTAATGAACAAGATAAAGTATAATTTGACTTCTCTCCTCAGCGAGCTACAGACTTATCAGTCCCTACACACTTCTAAAGGAAAAGAGAAGGAGGCAAACGTTGTCACTTCTAGGAAATTCCAAAAGGGGTCGTCTTCTGAGAGTAAGTCTGAACTTTCTTCTATTAAGAATAAGAGTATTCAAAAGAAGAAGAAAGATAAAAGGAAGGGAAAAGCACCTGCTACTGCTAAGAGCAAGAGTAAATCTGCAGACAAAGGAAAATGTTTCCATTGTGGTGTAGATGGGCACTGGAAACGGAATTGCCCAAAGTATCTTGCAGAGAAAAAGGCTGAGAAGGAAAGACAAGGTAAATATGATTTACTTGTTGTAGAAACATGTTTAGTAGAACATGATTGTCATACCTGGATACTTGATTCAGGAGCTACTAACCATGTTTGTTCTTCTTTTCAGGAAACTAGTTCTTGGCAGCCACTTTCTCGCGGAGAGATAACTCTCAGAGTTGGAACTGGAGAGGTTGTCTCAGCTGAAGCAGTGGGAGCTGTAAAGTTGTTGTATAGAGATAGTTTCATTTTACTAGAAAATGTACTCCTGGTTCCTACCTTCCAGAGGAATCTTGTATCTATATCTTGTTTGTTAGAACAGTTGTATAAAGTATCTTTTGTACATAATGAAGCGTTCATTAGCAAAAGAGGTGTACGTATTTGTTCTGCGAAACTTGAAAACAACTTGTATGTGTTAAGACCAACCGAAGCCAAAGCTATTTTTAACACTGAAATGTTTAAAACAGCTGAGACTCAAACTAAAAGGCAGAAACTTTCTCCAAGTACTTATCTTTGGCACTTAAGACTAGGTCACATTAATCTCAATAGGATTGGGAGATTGGTTAAGAGTGGTCTACTAAATCGTTTAGAGGACAACTCTTTACCGCCATGTGAGTCTTGTCTTGAGGGCAAAATGACCAAACGATCTTTTTCTGAAAAAGGTCATAGGTCCAAAGAACCTCTAGAAATCGTGCATTCGGATCTCTGCGGTCCTTTGAATGTCAAAGCACGAGGAGGGTATGAATATTTCATCAGTTTTATTGATGATTATTCTAGGTACGGTTATCTTTATCTAATGCATCATAAGTCCGAAGCTCTTGAAAAGTTCAAAGAGTATAAGGCAGAGGTTGAGAACACATTAGGTAAATCGATAAAAACACTCCGATCAGATCGAGGTGGAGAGTATATGGATTTAAGATTCCAGGACTATATGATAGAACATGGAATAGTATCTCAACTCTCAGCGCCAGGAACACCACAGCAGAATGGTGTGTCCGAGAGGAGAAATAGAACCTTGTTAGACATGGTTCGATCTATGATGAGTTATGCTCATTTGCCTAGTTCGTTTTGGGGATATGCAGTAGAGACTGCAGTATATATTTTGAACATGGTTCCCTCTAAGAGTGTTTCTGAATCACCTTACGAGTTATGGAGAGGGCGTAAAGGTAGTTTACGTCACTTCAGGATTTGGGGGTGTCCGGCACATGTGCTAGTACCCATTCCAAAGAAGTTGGAACATCGTTCAAAATTGTGCCTATTTGTAGGTTACCCCAAGGAAACGAAAGGTGGTCTATTTTATGATCCTCATGAGAACAAGGTACTAGTATCGACTAATGCCACGTTCTTAGAGGAAGACCACATGAGAGATCATCAACCGTCGAGCAAAATTGTTTTGTCCGAATTTTCCAGGAAAGCTACAGACGGATCAACAAAGGTTGTTGATCAGGCTGGTCCTTCTCAAGAGTTGAGAAAGCCTCGACGCAGTGGGAGGGATGTAAGACAGCCCGACCGCTACATCGGCTTGTCTGAAACTCAAGTCGTCATACCTGATGATGGCGTTGAGGATCCATTGACCTTTAAACAGGCAATGAATGACATAGACAAGGACCAGTGGCTTAAAGTCATGGATCTCGAAATGGAGTCTATGTACTTCAATTCGGTCTGGGATCTTGTAGACCAACCAGATAGTGAAAGACCTATCGGTTGCAAGTGGATCTACAAGAGAAAACGAGACCAAGCTGGTAAGGTGCAAACCTTTAAGGCTCGACTTGTGGCAAAAGGTTATTCCCAAAGAGAAGGGGTGGACTATGAAGAAACTTTTTCTCCTGTTGCCATGTTAAAGTCGATTAGAATACTCTTATCCATTGCTACATTTTATGATTATGAAATCTGGCAAATGGATGTCAAGACTGCCTTTCTGAATAGTAATCTTGAGGAGAGTATCTATATGGCTCAACCAGAGGGATTCATACTTCAGGGTCAAGAGCAAAAGGTTTGCAAGCTTAATCGATCCATTTATGGGTTGAAGCAAGCATCTAGATCCTGGAATATAAGGTTTGATACGGCGATCAAATCTTATGGCTTTGAACAAAATATTGACGAACCTTGTGTTTACAAGAAAGTAGTCAATACTGTTGTAGCTTTCTTAGTCTTGTACGTAGACGATATACAACTCATTGGGAATGATGTAGGGTTCCTAACTGACGTTAAGGACTGGCTAGCGACCCAATTCCAAATGAAAGATTTGGGAGAGGCTCAGTTTGTTCTAGGGATTCAGATCATAAGGAATCGTAAGAACAAAGTGCTAGCGTTGTCTCAAGCATCTTATATTGACAAGGTGTTGTCAAGATATTCGATGCAGAATTCCAAGAAAGGTTCGCTGCCTTTTAGGCATGGAATTCACTTGTCTAAGGAACAGTCTCCTAAGACACCTCAAGAGGTTGAGGATATGAGACGAATTCCCTATGCATCTGCAGTTGGTAGTCTAATGTACGCTATGTTGTGTACAAGACCCGACATCTGCTATGCAGTAGGAATTGTCAGTAGGTTCCAGTCCAATCCAGGATATGATCACTGGACAGCCGTTAAACACGTCCTCAAGTATCTTAGGAGAACGAGAGACTATGTGCTTGTGTATAGCGCGAAGGATTTGATCCTTGCAGGATACACTGACTCTGATTTTCAGGCTGATATAGATTCTAGGAAATCTACATCAGGATCAGTGTTCACTCTTAACGGAGGAGCAATAGTATGGAGGAGTATAAAGCAAGGTTGTATTGCTGACTCCACCATGGAAGCTGAGTATGTCGCAGCTTGCGAAGCAGCGAAGGAAGCTGTATGGCTTAGGAAGTTCTTGACAGATTTGGAAGTTGTTCCAAATATGAACTTGCCAATCACCCTTTATTGTGATAACAGTGGTGCAGTTGCAAATTCTAAAGAACCTAGAAGCCATAAGCGTGGAAAGCATATTGAGCGAAAGTATCATCTCATCAGGGAGATAGTGCAACGAGGAGATGTGATCGTCACACAGGTAGCCTCGGAGCACAACATTGCTGATCCGTTTACTAAGTCTCTCACGGCTAAAGTGTTTTAGAGACACCTACAAAGTATAGGGCTGCGAGCTGCTCAGTAGGACAGTGGGAGAAACTTTAGATATTTGATATTCTAGTTCTCTCGACCAGCATGTACTCCACTAACGTTTTAGTCCAAGTGGGAGTTTGTTGGATTTTATGTCCTAAAACTCGTAGTTTGTAAACTGAATGAATATATATATTATATTTCAATAAAGTTGTTATTGAATTTTAGTGAATTGTGTTTGTATTAACCTATACCAATAACTAACACCCATGGCGATAGTATG
The DNA here is from genome assembly GCA_028017165.1 of Herpetospermum pedunculosum. Classification (NCBI taxonomy): domain Eukaryota; kingdom Viridiplantae; phylum Streptophyta; class Magnoliopsida; order Cucurbitales; family Cucurbitaceae; genus Herpetospermum; species Herpetospermum pedunculosum. Next base: position 17,728,535 of record CM051527.1, on the reverse strand, counting down.
AGTACTTGAACTCGATCTCAATCCAAGAAATAAAATCGCTCTTTCTTTATAACACCGTTTACTGTAAAGACCGATTTTTTCATTTGATGACTTAGGTAACTCGATCTCAATCCTGAGCTTACTATGAACTCCTGTTTATTCAACCTTATCCTTTGATTCGTATGGGTGAGAGTGGCCAGATCGCCGACTCAATATGCCTACCATCTTGGGGATAAGATTGAATAAGTGGCTGGGGACATAGTTGTAGCAAGATTGGAATTCACTCCTACCCGCTTTAAGGGTTAGTAGAGAGGTTGTTCCCTTAAGTGCTGACTCCAAGTCTTGAACAGTGGGCCCATCCTCTCCTAATCAGGGAGGAATCTGATTTGATGGTTGGACCACAAATCAATTGTTCATTAGAGGTGTCAGTGGTACTTAAGGAACAAGATATAATACAAGGGTTAAACGGTTTAAATGACCCGTTGTGATTATGAACAACCTGTGAAGGATCGACTTACTGATGATAGTTATATCAACAGGACACAATATATCTACAGTGAGGAGAGTGCAGCCCTTGGACTTTAGTGGAGTCTCCGGGGGTTAACGAATGTTGATTAGTTCGGTTGAAAGAGTTTTGACCGGATAATCTCGTATCCTTGGAGCTCATGATCTGTAGGTCCTTACGGTTCTCCTGGCTAGCTCGGATAAAGCCGTGAAACAATATAAAAGAAAAGAAAAGAATTTGAATCGTTCAAATTCGGGTTTGTGGAAGAAGGATAGACATATTTAAATATGATTTAAATATGGACATATTTAAATATGATTTAAATATGAGATTGGTCTGAAAACATGAATAGGATTCATGTGCAAAAAGTCGGTTTTCGGAAAACCGGGATTAATTATATTATTTAATTAATATTTGATATTGAATTAAATAATATTAATTAATTTATATATATATATATTTTATTAATTAAAAAGTTTAATTAATAAAATAATTATTATTATTTTTAATAATAATATATATAAAATATATATATATATATATATATATATATATACATGTGTCTTACATGCAAGATGTAAGACACATGTATGTTTTATATATACACAGCATATATATATTTTTGACTCATCAGACTAATTAAAAAAAAAAAAAAAAAAAAAAAAGGAAAAACAAAATCCAATTTTGAGTGGATTTTGGGGCTGACGTTTTGAATTGAAAGAATTTGAGAATTTGATTCTCTCTCTATCTCTTCAACCCTTCCATCTTCCTCAGCTTCTGTTCACAGTGAAGAAAAATTGTTTTTTCTTCAGTTGAGCTTCTTCTTCCTTTTCTTTTGTAAAAGGAGTCCCACTACTCCATTTCTCGGCCTGAGGATAGCGGGACTACCGTGGGTGGTCCACGAACGTTTCGTGAGAAGGCTCGGTGAGCTCGTGAGGAGCTTCTGGCGGTGAATTTGGAGAATTACGAACGACAAGGGTATGTGTTCTAATTTCTCTTTTTCATTGCTTTTGCATGTTTCCATTTGTTTAAATTGATGAAATTAGAGTGTCTATGATCCAAATCGCTTCCGCTGCGTGCCATGGGCGCTCCATCACTCTCATTGGATATGTGTATGAAGGTTTGCTCCCATATGATCAGAGGATGATTGATGCAGCTAGCGGTGGATCTCTAATGGACAAAACCCCAGTTGAAGCTAGACTCTTAATCTCAAGCATGGCTGGAAATATTCAGCAATATGGTTGTGGAAGAAGTGACCAAATTCTCCTCAAGAGCGATGTGAACGAGTTGAAGGACCGTTTGGCTGAGGTAAGTAGCGCTGTATATGAACTGAAGGAAAGCTTACCACAAATTTGTTCTTCTGCTTCAGGTAAATCGCTTGGGGAAATAATGAAATCTCTGGTGGAGTCAAATTTAGTTTTTCAAAAACAAAGCCAGGAGCTTCAAAAACAAAGCCTGGAGCTTCAAAAACAAAGCCAAGAGCAATTTCAAAATCTTAGCGATGCGATAACCCAAGTGGGTGGGAGGATAGTCAAGTTGGAAACTCGTAAAGCGGAGAGTATTAATGCTATCACTCTCCTAAGTGGGGAGGAAATTTCGCCAAGCTCTGTTTCCATTGAGTGCGAGAAAAAGGTAGAAAAGCCCATGGTAAGAAAGGAGGCAACATCTTCAAGAAGTCCGGTATGTTCCAATCCTCCTTCGTATATGAAATCTTATGTTCCTAAGGCTCCCTTCCCTAGTAGGTTGATGAGACCCCCTGAGGAGATTAAAGACGAGGAGATTTTGGGTGCGATCAAGAAGGTTGGACACAGTCTTTCACGTTCTACACCTGTAGAGCTCAGTGGAAACCCTTGGATGATGCCTCCACACTTGACCGTGAATCCCTGCGAGCAGGTATGTGCAATAAATTTATGTGATGGTAATGAAGTTGTCTCAAGTCGTTTGTTGAGTCCTGATCCAGAGAAGAAGAGTGAACCGAATGCACCTTCCACGAGCCATCTTTTGAATGAAGAGTCTGAAGAAAAGAAAGAATTGAACGAAATTGTTCCAGCAAGTATCCCCATAGCACCCCTCCTCAGTAAGCTTGCAAAGCCCAAGGATGTGAACGAAGATGAGGTGGTTTTGAAGACCTTCCAAAAGGAAATGGTAAACGTTCCACTCTTGGAGGCCGTGAGGAAAATCCCAAAATATGCTAAATTTTTGAAGGATTGGGTTACTTGCAAGATGAAGACAAGAATGAATAATGAGAAGAAGAAAGAGAATGTCTCAGCGATCCTTCCAGGTACTCTACCTACTAAATGCGGAGATCCAGGTATGTTCACACTTCCTTGCATGATAGGTAGTAGAGTCATTAAAAATGCTATGATAGATCTCGGAGCTTCTATTAATGTTATGTCCCATGCCATGTTTAAAGAACTTAACTTGAGTGAAATGCATGAGACGAGCGTAGTAGTACAGCTAGCCGATCGATCTTACATCCATTCTTTAGGGAAGGTAGAAGACGTTCTTGTTAGAGTTAACGATATGGTTTTTCCCGCTGACTTTTATGTTCTAGATATGAATGGAAATCCTTCTACTGTCTCATCTTCTATTTTGTTGGGTCGCCCTTTTATGAAGACCGCGAGGGTCAAAATTGATGTTGATAGGGGTGCTCTCTCTGTGGAATTTGATGAGGCTAAGAATGAATTTCTTATGCATGATTTAAAGTCTACTTGGGATAAGAATGGGAATCTGAATTTGAATGAGATTAATTCTAAATCTGTTTGTTTTCTGTATGCCTTTGACGATGATCCAAATTTTATTGTGAATGATGATGGATCTGTCTACTTGTTATTTGATGATGAGGATGTTGACGTGCATGAGGCACAGAAAGAAAAATTTTGTTTAATAGATGTTTGTAGGTCCGACGCGGACGAAGGGATGATTGGAGTACCCCCCGCGCCATTGGACTATGGATGAATTTGAAAGGGAGAATTCAGTCGAGCAATCGACTTTAAAAATTTGCGCTTCTCGGAGGCACCCGAGCATTGAACTGTATTTTTGATTAGTTGCTGTTTTTTCTATAGTTTTTGCTTTCTTAGTTTTAGTTGTTTAAGTTTGTTATTTTGCTTTTTTAGGTAATAAATGGGAGATGACCGATATTTCCCAACTACATTGAACTTGAAGTTATGCGTACCCTCTCACCGATCCCACAAAAAATCAGGGGAGGTTTCTGTTCCCTTTAATTTTTGTTGTTATCATTGATTATTTGGTGGATTAGATGCATTGAGGACAATGCAGTCTTTTAGGTGGGGGGTGGACTTTATATTTGAACTTCGCTGTAGTTCTTGAGCATGTCGTACTCTGATTTTGAGATGTTTAGGAATCTGAATGCATGTTGTCCGATGAGGACTTTCTGTGATTTGTTTGTGAATGCTCCATAGTTGTGCATTGCGAGAAAACTATGAGAATGTATGCATATTTTGAGCATATTTTAAAAATTTTTCGATTATTCCCCTACATTCACCGAGCACGTAGACCTCTTACTCTTAGTTCTGTAGGCTTAGGATTATTTTATTTTATCTGAAAGCTCGTTGTCACCTCGAAAGGTCCATTTAGGGAGGCTTGATATGTTAGAAGTTATAACGAATCATTTGATTTAGCAAAGCTATGTGCCTATTAAAAAATTATTGAGAGTAAAAGCATGTTTGCAAAATATTCTGAGGTGCTCCTCCTTCTTGTGTTGCCCGTGTAAGCAGGGGTGATCGTGTAACCCACGGTTGCCACTGCATGAATGGGCAACTAACAGAAGTGAGCACTAGTCCTTAAAAACGTGAAGCGAAACAAATGCTTGACGTGTTAGGCTCTCAAGAAAAGAAAAGAAAAGAGAAAAAAATTAGTTAGGCCTTTTGTTTTGTTATTCTTTCCAACATTGAAAAGCCGATAGTCTGTTCTTATTGCCAGAAGTAGGGGGAAGATGAGTATTAGGATTGATTAAGGTGGTTCTGGGTCTATAGAAGCTAGGGTAGGAGGCGCTATTCACACACACATGTTAGGGAATAGGAGTTAATATTTTGAAATGTTCACAACTTATGCATACGCTTGATTGTTTTCCGTTAGCATGATTATCTTGTTTTTGCAAGCATTGAGATTCGAGTCGTCAGCATGCATGTCTATTCTTATAAGATAAATCAAAGTATTCCTTGCTCGAGGACTAGCAAGATTCAGGTCGGGGGTATTTTGATAGCTCTAAAATAGAGCTATAATTATAACCTTAATTCTAGCTAAATGCCATGCTTAATTCAATTAAATCTACTTATTTTAGGTATTTCGTGGCAAAGAGCTCGGGAAGTCAAATTATGAATTTCAGGGTTAAAACGGTCATTTAAGAGGTTTCGGGAAGTGTTCGGGTCAAGAAGATAGGCAAAACGGAGCTCGGGAGCCAAAACGAGCCAAAAATGGGCCAAGACCCGAGAGGTCAGCGCCTACGCGCCGGCGCCCAGCGCCCAGGCGCCCAACGGAGGCAGCAGCCCAGACCGCCCACGCCCAGACGCCCGCGCGCCCATGCCCGTGTCCGCGCGCGCAGCCGGGTGCCCGTCATCGTAAGCCCCGCGCGCGCGTTCGCCCCGGTCCTTGCCCCGCGCGTCCGCGCCATCGCGCACCCCAGCGCCCGAGTCCGCGCGCGCGCCGCACGCCAACACCCGCGCGCGTCCTCGCTCGTCCGCCTCCGCGCCCGTGTCCGACATCAAAAGTCAGCGCGCGCGCCGCCCGCGCAGCGTCCAGGCGCCCGCTAGCCCGCTCGACCGCCCACGCCCACGCCCGTGTCCGCGCGCGCCGCTCGCCTCGCCTCGCCTGTCCCGCGCGCCTCGCCTCGCCTGTCCCGCGCGCGCCCCACGCCCACGTCCGCGCACGTCCGCGCGCGCCGCTCGCCTCGCCTCGCCTCGTCCGCGCGCTGACCCTAGCCATGACACAGATTACCCGTCATTAAAAGTCCTGAAAAAGTCCGACATAAAAAGTTATAAAAAATCCCAGATTTTGGAAATTTTCCAGAAGGCTCAGCGCCTAGGCGCTGACCTATAGCGCCTAGGCGCTGTCTCGATTCTGTGCGCGCGCCCCCGCGGCGCCTAGGCGCTGACTTATGGCGCCTAGGCGCTATTCTGACGCAGAAATGGGTATTTAAGCACGTTTTTCTGATTTTAGGTCATTCTCTTCTCCCCCTTCTCGATTTCTTCGTCATTTTTACTTCTTTTGAACCTTGTAACCTCCATTAATGGAGTGGGTGAGCTCAATCTTGGATTTCTTCACTCCATTCTCCTTCATGTCTAGCTAAGAGGTAAGTACTTAATCTTTAGGAGATGGGTTAGATATTGTAAATGTGATTGGGTGAGACTTGGGTTTATTGTGTATGTTTAGCATGTTTAGCATTCAACTCTTCTCTAATCTAAGCATTAATTTCCATCATCAATTTCTTCTTGGTTTGACTCCCAATTTGTTTATTGATTGTTGGGTTGGTTAAAAACCCATTATGCGTTTGCCTCTTGTGGGTTAAGTGACAGCAGTCTTAGAGTATTTAAATTGGTGCTGCAGCATTTAATTTAGCTACCCATTAGGCTCTAGATGAAGAGTAAATCGAGCCCGTTATTAGAGATCTCAGTAACGTACTCGTCGCATGGTTACCCGTCGCTCGTAGTTAATTCTATTTGGGAGAGCGTTCGCCCTCAATTGAATTAACATCGAAGCTTGTGAAGAGCTGTCAACTCTTCATCAACTACTCGGGATTGCTTGTTTCTTCTTAGAAATATGTAATTTGTGTGGGTGTTAGTCAAAAGCATGCTAAGTCTTGGGCGTCTATGATCCGAATCACATCGCAATTAATAACCCGGAACCTTTAGATTGAGTATTTCCGTTACAATTTCCATTTCTCCCGTTATTCCAAATTGTCATTTAATTTTTCCCGTTATTTTCTCTTTTCTTCTTTTAATTCTCAAAACCCCCCATCATCATTTTCTCTAATTAATCAATTAAAATTCTGAATTTAGATTAAGCTATTAAATTCCCTGTGGTACGATCCTGACTACCGCTTTCTACAAGTTTTGAAGAATCCTTAGGCAGTGTTTATAAATTTTAATTTGGCGGGTCTCGACAACCCGAAACACACGGAATATTCACAAAATTCCGCTACCAGGTAGCAACATAAATAAGTGCAAGTCAAAGATAAACTTAAATGAAAAAGAGAAGAGACTAATAAACGAAGAGGAAGTTGGCTAAACAGAATTTTAAACTTAGCAGAATTGCGGAAACAGCAATTCTACCGCAATGTACTAACAGCGAAAGTGTGTAAAATGGAGAAACAAGGGCTACTAACGACTCCTCTATAGGCATTTTCTCACGATTCTCAAGCATTGGATCCACTCACTATGCATCAAACTCACTCAATCTCATGTATCTTCCGATTTCATGCATTAGATTCTTTAGTTTACTCATGTCCAAGTAAGGTCTTAAGCATCTTGTTAAAGCAGAAAGCTATGGTTTGTACTAGGAAAACGCCTATTCCTAGGTCGTTTTCTGGCTACCTTGAAAGGCTAGTATGAATGTATGACTCTGAACTCTTACTCCTTCCAGAGGTTAGGAGTTCTTTGGACAAAATGGATGGCCAATCGAAATTGCCCGTGGGATGAAGCTTACATACACTCAATGCTTCGAGAGCTATCCTACATGCTTGGTTCACGTTTTTTAGCCTATAGAATTGTCATTAGCATGCCCCTATGTGACTTAGCTACTCATGGATATAGGGAGAACAATAATAAGAGATAAAGTAGACATCCTTAGAAGAAATTTAGAGACAAACAGCAAGGGGAAAACAGTGGCAACAAAGAGAAGAAACTGTGAAGTGAAGAATTGAGCTTTGATTACTTGATTGTTTGAATGAACAAAGGAAAGCTTAAAGTAAATAACACAACGACAGACAGCAACGAAATGAAATGATCTATCCACTAGAACAGAAACAACAACTAATAGAGATGGAAATTAGAAATGAAAGACAGAAAGCAGGTAAGTAAGCTTGGACGCCTCGTCGCAACCGCCTCGGCTGAAGGATGAGAAAGATCAGCTTTGCTTGGATGAATCCAATCGGGAGAGAAGATGAATCTTCTCTCCTTCCTATCAGATTATCGACTCCAACAGCTAGACTTCGCAAACCAACAGACGGCAAAGAAAAATAGGAGAAAAGATGGAGCTGCGAGAAGACTTCTACGCTTTCGGATGATGATTGAACCCTCTATTTTGACCCCCTTTTATAGTAATCTGCAGGTGCGTTTGGGCCAAGGAGAACCATGAATCCTCAACGTCGTACTTCAAAATGGATGGAGGAGAAAGACCGAATCCCTGAAATAACAGAAATTAACAGAAACAGATCAGTCAACTTACGGTTTTCACTTGAAACATTGCGGTTTTAGCAATGTTTCCGCAATGCTGCCGCAATGCACATTTTTCCTTCTTTTAACTTCGGTTTTTAATCCTTTTCTTTCCTTTTGCATACAAGTCCTAATTTAGCTACCTTCTTTTAATTCTCATATATAAGCATAGGTTTAAGCTAAATCCTATCAAAAACACCTAAAAGTGTACATCTTTCTAAGATAAATAAGTCCTAAAAAGGTCACTTTTGGAGACGTAACACACCTCTTTCTTCATGTTTCGCCACCAGTAGTAACGTTTCAAATCTTGATACATCTTAGTGTTGCCCGGATGTATCGAGAATGGAGAGCAGTGGGCCTCAGCTAACAACTCGTTCTTAAGATCGACATTTCTCGGTACGCACAAACGTCCGTGGTAGGAGACGCCACTCTCTAGGGATACTGTAAGCTCATTGGTCTGTCCAGACTCTACTAGACGAAAATGATCGGCGAGGATAGGATCTACTCGTTGGGCATCAATAATCTTCTGCCTTAAGGTCGGTTGAACTGACAACTGTGTTATCTGCGCAGTGATCTCTCTCACTGAAGCTGCTATTCCAGCTCGCTCTAGATCATTACATATATGGGTTTGAGTGGTGATTAAAGCTGACGAATGAAGTGTCTTCCTACTGAGAGCATCTGCCACTACATTAGCCTTACCTGGATGATACAAGATCTCGCAGTCGTAATCCTTTTACTAACTCTAACCACCTTCGCTGTCTCATGTTCAACTCCTTCTGAGTGAAGAAGTACTTCAAGATCTTATGGTCTGTGAAGATTTGGATTTTCTCCCCATACAGATAGTGCCTAAAAATTTTTAAAGCAAAAACAACGGCTGCCAATTCCAAATCGTGGGTTGGGTAATTCTGTTCGTAACCTTTTAACTGGCGAGAAGCGTAAGCAATTACCTTACCATGTTGCATCAACACACATCCTAACCCTTTCTTAGAAGCATCACTGTAAATAACAAAATTTCCAGTCCCTTCGGGTACCGTGAGTACCGGTGCAGAAACTAACCTCCGCTTGAGTTCTTGAAAACTCTATTCACAAGCTTTACCCCAGACAAAAGAATTTCCTTTCCTGGTTAACTGAGTCAAAGGTGTTGCTATACGGGAGAAATCCTGCACAAACCGTCGATAGTACCCTGCCAGTCCAAGAAAACTACGCACCTCCCTGACTGTAGTTGGGCGAGGCCAATCGGTCACTGCCTCTACCTTCGCGGGGTCCACTAAGATCCAATCTTTTGACACCACATGTCCTAAGAACGCCACCTGATGTAGCCAAAACTCGCACTTAGAAAATTTGGCGTACAACTTGTTCAGCCTTAGGGTAGTCAAAACTCTCCTAAGGTGTTCCCCATGCTCTGCCTCTGTCCTGGAATACACCAAGATATCGTCGATAAACACTATCATGAACGTGTCAAGAAACTCTTTGAACACTTTGGTCATCAATCCCATAAAGACAGCTGGCGCGTTAGTCAGACCAAAGGACATTACAGTGAACTCGTAATGTCCATATCTAGACATAAACGCCGTCTTAGGAATGTCACCACTCTTTATTCTCAACTGGTGGTACCCTGAGCGTAAATCAATCTTTGAAAACACGGTGGCTCCCTGTAACTGATGAAACAAGTCGTCTATCCGAGGGAGGGGATACCTGTTCTTAATGGTTACTTTGTTCAACTCCCGGTAGTCGATGCACAACCTCATGGAACCATCTTTTTTTTTTACAAACAAAACTGGTGCACCCCAAGGCGAGACACTAGGGCGTAGGAAATCCCTGTCTAACAACTCTTGAAACTGAGACTTGAGCTCTTTCAATTCCGCAGGGGCCATTCTATACGGAGCTTTGGAAATAGGGCCTGTTCCCGATTCTAGCTCAATGCTAAACTCTACCTAACTACGGGAACTGATGCCACTGAAACCTCAATGTATCTGGTGTCATCAGGAAATACATCTGCAAATTCCCTTACTACGGGAACTGATGCCACTGAAACCTCAATGTATCTGGTGTCAACCACGCTGGCTAGAAGGCCCCAAGCGCCTTGACTGATCAATTTCCTTGCCTTAATGGCAGAGACTACCTTGGGCAAGACCTCAGTTCTAGTCCCCTTAAACTTGAAGTTTACTCCTGCTGGTGGATTGAACACAACTTCCTTATGAAAACAATCGATATTGGCGTGATTCACTGCCAACCAATCCATCCCGAGAATCACATCAAAGTCTGTCATGTCGAGGACCACTAGCGTTACATCTAACAAACGCTCTGACACTAACACCTGACATGCTTTCACCTTCTCATGTACTAACACCACCACCCCAGTCGGGGTAGAAACAGACAAGACATAGTCCAGTGATTCCAATTCTAACTTAGCCTGACTTGCAAATGCAGTAGAAACAAACGAATGGGTAGAACCCGAGTCAAACAATACAAGGGCATAATGACCCAAAATAGGGAGCGTACCTGTTACAACTGTGTTAGAGTTCTCGGCTTCATGTCGTGTGGTGGCATAAACTTTACCACGCTGCTGAGTCTGTCTACCTGTTCTAGCATGGTGCGAGCTTGAGGGTTGATCCCTACTACCGGGAGTATTTCTCTTGGGACAACGATCTGCCATGTGTCCCTCCTGACCGCATCAGAAACATACCCCTGCTCGTGCTAGACAACGGCCCCAGTGATGCCTCCCACAAGAGTTGCATAACGGTTTGTCCCTACCAGAGTTCTCTTGTCTGGTGAACTGTTGTTTCTGGTTCTGATGCGAGCCCCCAGAGTTGCGTTGTGTGCGTTGGAAACCCGAGGACATCTGATCTGATCTCCTATTCTGACCTGAAAATGAACTCGTACTTGTAGGTACTTGAGATTGCCCGGGCGCACGATTATCGATCAGAGTTGTCGCGCGGAGGGCAGCAGCATAATCTGGTGGAGCAAGAGCCTCCACAATGCCTTGGACCTCGCTTCTCAAGCCCATAATGAATCGTTCTGCTTTCGTGGCTTCTGTAGCCACTAACTCATGAGCGAAACGTGACAACCTGTTGAATTCAACTTCGTACTCCGAGACAGAACGACCTCCTTGCTTGAGGTGTAAGAACTCTGCTTGCTTTTTATATCGAGTTACAGCGGGAAAGTACTGTTGGTAAAAGGCTTCCTTGAAATGTGACCAGGTCACTGGTCCTCTGCTAGTGTCAACCGACCTCTCGGTCGACTCCCACCATAGTTGAGCATCGTCTATCAATACGAAGGCCGCACACTGCACTTTCTGCTCCTCTGGGCACCTCATGTAACGAAAAATCGTCTCAATGGACGACAACCATATCTCTGCTTTCGTCGGATCCGCCAACGACCCATTGAAGGAAGGGGGGTCATACTTCCTGAAGTCTCTCAAATGTCGCGCCTCTTCTGACAGACCTCTCTGATCCCTGTTCGCTTGAGCCATTTGATTAGCTACTGCCGTCTGAATCAATGTCTGCATGGCCTCCATCATTGTCGTCGTTAATATGGCTCCTGCCTGCTGCTTAATCATTCCATCTACTCTAATTCTCCGTCAACCATGAGTAACTAATCACATAAAGGTCTGCTAAAGATGAATCTATAGGTTAGAAATACGAGAGTTCAGCATGTAGGATAGATTCAAATGCATTGAATGTATGTGTACTTCATCCCATGGGCAATTTCGATCGGCCATCCATTTTGTCTAAAGAATTCCTAACCTCCGGAAGGAGTAAGAGTTCAGAGTCATCCATTCATGCTAGCCTTTTATGGTAGCCAGAAAACGACCTAGGAATAGGCGTTCTCGTAGTACAATTCATTAGCTTGCTTGTATAAATAGGTGTTTATGTCTTACTTGGATATGAGTGAACTAAAAGATCTAATGCATGTAATCGAGAGATGCATGAGACTGAGCTAATTCGATACATGATAAGTTAATCTACTGCTGAATGATCGTATGTAAAAGCCTCTAGAGGAGTCTTAAGTCGACCTTGTTACCTTATCTCACCTTTAAATCGTTGCTAATTTAATTGCTAGATAATTGCGAGAACCGCAATTCTATAGTTCTGTTTTTGCCTTAGCATTTTTTCCAGTCTTTTACTTTTGCGATTTTATTGCTAGAACATTGCTAGATCTGCAATTTTTTCTTCTCCACATCATAGCTTAATCTCTTTACTTGCTTTCGTTTATGCTTGCATCCTTCTTGCATTCTTTGTTATTTCGGTACATCAACCTCAAATCCACCCAAATTAAGTGACCCTCTCTAATTTAACACCTCACTTCGTTAGTAACTAAACTCAATCTCTGTGGGAAAACGAATTAAAAAATACTTATCACTTGCTGCAGACCATGTATGCTTGCATGTTCTGAGTGCTCTTCGCATTACATTTTATTTACACACTGAGCACGCAACACACATGCAACAAACTCTTTGCTTAGCATGACACCTCTAAAATGGATGAATTAGTCTTCACACAAGTGTTCAACAATTGATGAGTTTATGCATGTGGTTGGTGATTCACAATCCACCTCGCAACTTGGATAAACCCACTCAACTTGGATAATCTCACTTGTAATATTTTGTCATTTTAAAATTAATTCATAATTAATAAACAAAATAAATTTTAATTAATTAAACTTTTTAATTAATTAATATTATTATTTAATTCAATATCAAATATTAATTAAATAATAAGACTAATCTGAGTTTCTTCAACAATCGCCAAATATCGGGTTGTCGAGACCCGCCAAAATAAATTTGTAATTACCCGAATTCACCGAGCTATTAGCAGCCTAGTGGTAACGGGGTCGATCCACAGGGAATTGCGTAATTCAACTTAATTTTAATTCAATTTGCAAACCATAAAAAGAAACGAATTGGGGGAGATTTGGGTTTTAAAATATACTAACGGTAAAATGAAGCAAAAGGAGAGGAAAACTTAACTAACGGAGCGTTCGACTCGGGACGTTCGGGATTAAATAATAGCAAATTAACGGATCATAGACTAACGAAAAATTCCAGCTAAACAAATGGAAGAATGCGCAGCTCATCTCAATTAATTAATTAACTCAGACACGCCCCATGGATAATAATTGAACACAACGAATCATGCTAATTAAGCATATCGATTGGACATTGGGGGCCAACGCTCTCCCAAGACCAATCGATAGGAACGGGCTAACTACGACGATTATCTAACGTGGAAGCCAAGTTAGTGTACCGATTTTAGTTTCAACTTCGAGAAGGACGAACACCAAGAACGCGAGGAAGCCAACACGCTCTATGGTGTTGTCAATCCGCGTTACTCGACGATTAAGAGAGGCATGGCATCAAAACCTTTAACTAATGATTATGCTTGAAATCTAAGTTGTCTAATCCTATCAATCAACCACAATCATTGAATATGCATAGAAGGAGAAACTACATCAACCAAGTAATTTAGCCAATTCATAATTTAAAAACAAAGTCTCACCGAAAATCCCAATTACACTAATCCCTTACAATCCCGAGCCAAAACGCTACAATCTACTCACTCATGATGTGGGTGGCTTGATTTAGCTCCCATCCAAGCTCCATAGCTTCTCCCATGGTGGAAATGGCTTCAAAGACGTCCAATCTGGTGCGGAGCCCGAGGTAGAAGATGATAAGACGCGCTAAAAATCGGATAAAATGCTTATATATCTCGTCTGAGCGTCGAGACGCTACGGCAGCGTCTCGACGCTGCGCCCTAAATTTCCAGTGCGCGTAGTCGGGGCAACGTCGAGACGCTCGGGCGGCGTCGAGACGCTGTGCAGCGTTGAGCCAGCGTCTCGACGCTGTCTGCTCAACGCTTGCTCTCGGGTGGAAATGCCAATTGACGCTTCAGGCTTCGGAGCGTCGAGACGCTCTTGCAGCGTCTCGACGCTGAGCAGCGTTGAGCCAGCGTCTCGACGCTGTCTGCTCAACGCTTGCTCTCGGGTTTTTGCATGGTATTTTGCCTTGAAACTTCCCAAAACGCCAAATCTTCATATTTTTGTATGGTCCTTCCCCGGAGGCGTTCTTAGGTCCTTAAAATGTGATATTAAGCCCCGAACGACGTCAAACGCGCCCGAAGACGAATTACCGAGAACACCTGTAATTAACACAAATAAGCAAGATTAAGCATGTAATAATCATAAATTAGGGACATAATTATAGCTCCAAAATGGAGCTATCAAACACTCCCAACTTAAATCTTGCTAGTCCTCGAGCAAGGTGGAATTCTTACTAATCATGATAAAAAGATGCGCATACTAAAGACTCGATCCTCAGTACTAAAGGAGGCAAGGCATTTATATTTGAACGAAATAGCCGAATGCATGCATTGGTTAAGAACATTTCAAGAAATTTAAAATGTTATTTCCCACGAGTGTTTCGCACTTAGCTCCTCCATTTTAGATTTTACGGGCACAGAACAACTCTACCTTGCCTAAAACTTCGCCTTCCCCCTACTTATGGCTAAACAGAACAGTCTAAGGGTTTTTCATCATTCGAGGCAAGTAATATACCGCAAGGCTTCTATTCTTTTTTTTTTTTTTTTTTGATCTCCATGAGCGCCTAACATGTCAATTTTACTTTCGTTTTAGCTTGCCTGCAATTTCATTGCACAATGCATCTGACTACGGGCAAAATTCACATTTTTAAGGACTAGTGTTCACTTCTATGTGCTCCCTTTTCATGCAGTGATGACCGTGGGTTACACGACCGCCTCTGGCTACTAAGGCAACTCAAGAAGGAGGAACACCTCAGGAGATTACAATTTTTTTTTTCTTTTTCAAGAAATTTTTGCATTCTTTTCTTTTTAGCCTATATGCCATGTTAAAATATTTGAGCGCCTAAATCACGAGCACCAACGAATCAAAACCATCCTAAAGGTGCCTTTCGGGGTGACAACGAATTTCAAGCCAAGCAGAACTACCCTAAACCCACAGATCCAAGACAGAGTGCTAACATGCGAAACTTAAACAGGGGAAATAATTTGAAATTTTTTCAAAATGGCCTTAACAAATGCAAACATGCTAGCTTCCACTGCAGATACAAATACGGAGATTCCAACAGTACATCACAGAATTTCATAGTCAAACAAGCATGCATTCGTCACAACAAAACTCGACAATCGCTGCAAAACACAACCCACCACCCCCAACTTGGAAAGAGACAATGCCATCATTGGACTAATTAAGCACAATCAAAATTTTAGGGAAAGAAAACCTTCCCTGAGTTGTGATTTAGAGGGTTGGAGAGTGCGCTTGTTCTTTTTCAAGCAAACCGCAAAGACGAGTCATCGTTTCTCCTAAAAATTCACATCACGAGAGTAAGAACCTAAGCTAATTCTAAAAACACTAAAGTAAACAAAAAGCATGTACAGTTCAGACTCGGGTGCCTCCGAGAAGCGCAAATGTTTAGAGTCGATTGCTCGACTTTACCAACACTTTCTCATCCTTTCTCATACTCGGGTTCTCCCAAGTGGGCATGCACGTTGAAGTGCTCAGTTTCTCCTTCGTGGAAGATCTTCAGTCGATGGTCGTTCACAGTGTTTTCCTTGCCTGTTTCGAGACTTTGGATCTTTACTGCACCATAAGGATGAACATGAGTTATAATAAAAGGACCAATCCAACGAGAACGAAATTTACCTGGCATGAACTTCAGGCGGGAATTGAACAAGAGGACCTTCTGACCAACTTCGAAGTGTTTCCGAATGACTCGTCTGTCGTGGAACAATTTGGTCTTTTCCTTGTAGATCCTCGAATTCTCATACGCGTCCAAGCGAAGCTCCTCTAATTCTTGCAATTTGAGAAGTCTTTCTTCGCCAGCCTGATCAAAGTTCATGTTGCACTTCTTCACTGCCCAATACGCTTTGTGCTCGATCTCCACTGGGAGATGACAGGCTTTCCCAAAAACCATCCGATAGGGAGACATCCCTATTGGGGTTTTGTAAGCTGTGCGATAAGCCCACAAAGCGTCGTCCATCCTGAGACTCCAATCTTTCCTCCCAGAACTTACTGTTTTCTCGAGGATGCTCTTCACCTCTCGATTAGAGACCTCTGCTTGACCATTGGTTTGAGGGTCGTATGGGGTAGATATTTTATGATTGACCTCATACCTCCTCATCGAGGCTTGAATTGTCTTGTTGCAGAAATGACTCCCTTGATCGCTTATAATGGCTCGTGGAACTCCATACCTGCTAAAAATGTTCGATTTGACAAAACTGGAAACAACATTAGCAGTATCAACCTTGGTGGCTTTGGCCTCCACACACTTAGACACATAGTCCACAGCCAGCAATATATAGACAAAACTGCATGAGGGGGGGAAAGGTCCCATAAAGTCCATACCCCAAACCTCAAAAATTTCAGCAGTCAATATAGAGGTTTGGAGCATTTCGTTCCTACTCGTGATGGATCCTTTTGGTAGTGAACTTTTGTACGTTCACAAATTTCGGGTTGTCGAAGCCCGCCAAAATAATATTTATAAGCCGATTATACCGAATAATTTATAGTTAGTGATAACCGGGTCGAACCACAGGGAATTAGCTTAATTATAACTTAATTAATTCTAAATTGCTAACGGTAAAAATAGGGGAAATTGGATTTTAAAAGGGAGCTCTAAACTATTGTAGCTAACGGAAAATTAAAACAATAAAAACTGTGAAGTAAGAAATTTAAATGGCATGTTTGACTTCAAAGAATGGGATTGATCACAATTTGTGTTCGGATCATCGATAACTAAATACATTGACACAACGCTTAAAGCACGCAATTCGTTTGGTTATTTCTAACTCAAACGACCCAAAGATACAATTAGAAAAGTGCAATTCTAATTGTTCTTGACAGTTACTCAAAATAAGGTGATCAATCCTAAAATGATTAACGGACAGAGACGGGAACATTGCGACGAATTAACCCAGAGACTAAATCGATTTTTCCTCTTTACCCAAAATCCAACATGAAGGTTATCTAATTTCTACCCCCAACTGTCACTTGGGATCAAACTAAATATCCATATTCAGATTTGTGTTACCTAGCGATTGAGGCAATTATACGTCCTAATCTCTAACGGTAAAGCATGCATAAGGACTCGTGCGTCACCCCTAATCAGTTACCCAAGCTATTTAGATGAAGAACGAGGAAGAAGATGCATAAGGAAGACAATCTAATTCATACACAAATTAGGGCAAATCTCCCCTTAATCCAAATTGATTACAATCCCAAACTAGAAATCAAACACTTACTTGTTTAGCTATCCATTGAGATGAAGAAAAGAGCCACAAATGGCTAAGAATACCCAAATTTCAAAAGAGGTAGGAGAAGAGCCAAAAGAGAATGCCCTAAATTAAGAACGTCGGGCCAGCGCCTAGGCGCCATATTTCAGCGCCTAGGCGCTGAGCTCTCTGGAAAATTTACAAAATCGGGCATTTTTGTTGACTTTTAATGACGGGCTTCTGTTGGGTTTTAATGACGGGCATTTACAGTCACGGATAGGGCGCGCGGGCGCTGGGCGGTGGCGAGGCGAGGGGCACGCAGGCGGACGCGGGCGGACGGGGCATGGGCGAGGGGCGCGCGCGGGCGGACTTTCAATGACGGGCGGTGACGCGCGCACGCGGGCGAGAGGTGTTGACTGATAGCTCCATTTTGGAGCTATAATTATGTCCCTAATTCACGATTATTACTGGCTTAATCTTGCTTTTATGTGTTAATTGCAGGTGTTCTCGGTAATTCGCCCTCGGGAGCGTTTCAGCGCCTTTCGGGGCTTAATATCGCATTTTAAAGGGCAAAGAACACTTTCGGGGAAGAACCATGCAAAGGCATGAAGATTGGGCGCTTTGGGGAAATTGAAGGCAAAAATCCATGCAAAAACCCGAGAGCTAGCGTCGAGCGGCAGCGTCGCGACGCTAGCTCGACGCTGCCCCAGTGTCGAGACGCTGCCAGAGCGTCTCGACGCTCCGAAGTCAGAGGCGATAATTTGAAAATCCACCCGAGAGCAAGCGTCGAGCGACAGCGTCTCGACGCTCGCTCGACGCCTGTTGCGTGCTCGATGTGTTAAAATAAATAAGCAATAAGAGAGAGAGAGCACTCAGAACATGCAAGCATACATGATCTTATAGCAAGTAGTAAGTATTTTTTCATTCGTTTTCCCACAGAGATTTATTATGAGCTACTCGTGAAGTGTATTGTTAAGAAAGAATGGGTGGATTCGAGGAGGTAGAATTGGTTTTAAGTTGTCTAATTTCTAAGGAATATGTAAAGGGTAGCAACATAAACAAGTGCAAGTCAAAGATAAACTCACATGAAAAGAGAAGAGATTAATAAACGAAGAGGAAATTAGCTAAGCAGAATTTTGACTTAGCAGAATTGCGGAAACAGCAATTCTACCGCAATGTTACTAACAGTGAAAGTGTGTAAAATGGAGAAACAAGGGCTACTAACGACTCCTCTATAGGCATTTTCTCACGATTCTCAAGCATTGGATCAACTCACTATGCATCAAACTCACTCAATCTCATGTATCTTCCGATTTCATGCATTAGATTCTTTAGTTTACTCATGTCCAAGTAAGGTCTTAAGCATCTTGTTAAAGCAGAAAGTTATGGTTTGTACTAGGAAAACGCCTATTCCTAGGTCGTTTTCTGGCTACCTTGAAAGGCTAGCATGAGTGTATGACTCTGAACTCTTACTCCTTCCAGAGGTTAGGAGTTCTTTGGACAAAATGGATGGCCAATCGAAATTGTCCGTGGGATGAAGCTTACATACAACCAATGCTTCGAGAGCTATCCTACATGTTTGGTTCACGTTTTTTAGCCTATAGTATTGTCATTAGCATGCCCCTATGTGACTTAGCTACTCATGGATATAGACAGAACAGAAATAAGAGATGAAGTAGACATGCTTAGAAGAGAAATAAACTTAAAACAGCAAGGCAAAACAGTACGCAGCAAAGATAAGAGACTGTGAAATGAAGAATTGTGCTTTGATTACTTGATTGGTTGAATGAACAACGGAAGGTTTAAAGTGAATAACGTAAAGACAGAAAGCAACGAAATGAAATGAACTAGCCACTAGAAAAGAAACAACAACTAAACAGAGCTGGAAACTAGAAATAAAAGACAGAAAGTAGTAATTAACCTTGAACGCCTCGTCGCAATGCCTCGGCTGAAGAGAGAGAAAGGATAGCCTTGCTTGGATGAATCCAATCAGGAGAGAGGATGAATCTTCTCTCCTTCCTATCAGATTGTCGATTCCAACCGCTGAACCTCTCACACCAGCAGACGGGGAAGAAAAACAGGAGAAAAGATGGAGCTGCGAAGAGACTTCTACGCTTTCGGATGATGATCAAACCCTCTACTTTGACCCCCTTTTATAGTAATCTGCAGGTGCGTTTGGGCCAAGGAGAACCATCCATCCTCAACGTCGTACTTCAAAATGGATGGAGGAGAAAGAACGAATCCCTGAAATAACGGAATGTAACAGAAAAAGATCAGCCAACTTACGTATTTCACTTAAAACATTGTTGTTTTAGCAATGTTTCCGCAATGCTACCGCAATGCGCATTTTTCCTTCTTTTAACTTCGGTTTTCATTCCTTTTCTTTCCTCTTGCACACAACTCCTAATTTAGCTACCTTCTTCTAATTCTCATATATAAGCATAGGTTTAAGCTAAATCCTATCAAAAACACCTAAGAGTGTACATCTTTCTAAGATAATTAAGTCCTAAAAAGGTCACTTTTGGAGACGTAACACACCCCCAAACTTAAGGTTTTGCTCGTCCTTGAGCAGTCTAAGGACTTGTTTAGGCTGCTATTTCAATCCCTTTAACCACTTACTGACTCCCCTACATTCCTATCTATAGCAGTGCTGTCCTGTGACACACTTCTAAGTTTACAACTAACCTTTTATATTGCTTCTTCTGACTTTGCACGCCTAATACTCCTGCTGTTTCATTAACTCCCTACGACTGATCTACTTGCTTCTGTCATATTGTGCATCTATCCCTAAGGTTTCAAATTCTACCTAGCTTTACCCCAGACTCAGTACATGCTTCTAGTTTTTACTTTTGAGCTACCTAGGATTCCTTCGAGTCATGCCAGTCTTAGTATTAACAGTGACAGTAGTACTTTTAGAGAACAACCTAAACCCTGGCATCACTACATTGGACATACATTCATCTCCCTAAACAACCCTACAAATTACAACTTTGTGCTCAGCTAATTGAGGATCAGAGTTCTTTTAATTTAGGACATCTAAGCCACAAAGTTGCAATTCCTAGGTATACATTCTTCTTCCCTATTTTTTCCTTTTTCTTTCTCACTTTGGTGGTGCCTCTCCTTTGGTTGCCTTTTGATGCAATGCCACTTGTGGTTTACACACTTGGCACTGATTACTCAGCAACCTAAGAGAGACACCCCTCTTTATTCTATTTTTCATTTTTTTTTTTTTCAGCTCATCATTTTTTGTAAAGGAGAAGAAGAATGCTTATGCTTTAAGGGAGAGAGGAATGTTCCTAGGCCTAGGGTGGCCTCCCCCAAACTTAAACTACTCATTGTCCCCAATGAGTGTCTGAGGTGGCACACCCCCAAACTTGTCCTAGAAGCATCTAGTCTAAGGTAAAACAAAGAGAATCTAAAAGCCCTAGGCATAAACAGAACATTCTAAAAGTAAATATCACAGCTGCAGAAATTCGTAAAAACAGTCAGGTAAGGACTTAAAGCTATGCATGCTGAGCACTTTTTAGAGGTTAATTTAAACTTTCAAAGGGTGTCCTATGACACTCATCCAGCATGCCTTTAGATAAGCTATATAAGGTAGACAAGATAGCAGCAGAAGACAAAATTTAAACAGAACCAGCCTAGCTAAACAGTCAGTCAAAAACATGCATTCACTAATAAAAATTGCGGTTTCCGCAATTATTTCGCAATAGATACAGGGCAGATATATCAGTGATCAAGGCCCCTATGCATGCTCTTTCCAGTCATCCAAGCTATACAAAAACGAAACTAAACTAATCTACCGATTCAGCTATCATCAGACTACACTAAACAAATTTAAATACTACAATTAAAGAACTAAACCAGATCAAATTACTAACTCAAAACAACATAATTCATATGGTAAAAAAAACTGTTTGATTTTTTAATTTTTTTTTTATTTTTATTTTTTTGTAAGGGAACAGCAATACTCCCTGTAGTGCTTCTCAAACTAGCACTCAAATGTCTTCCTCGTCATCATTCCTTCGTGGTCGTGGAGGCGCCCATGGAGTCATTAGGTTCGTGGGGAATTCAGGAAAGATGCAGCCCAATTGGTCAGCAACCTCCTTGTCCCTTGCCTGCGCATATGTGGCCCATTGAGCCATCCACGTCTGCAGATCCATCAGGCAGGCCATGGTCAAAGACTGAGCAGCAGCCAGGCCATCGAGCTCGAACTCCATGTTTCCCTTCCTTCGCAACCTCAAGGCAGTAGGCAACTCCAGGTAGCCCGTGTAGGCCAGCTGCCTTTCCATTCGCTCGATTGGGACCTCTGCACGTAAGCAAAGCTTAGTAATTGTATTAGGAAAGAAAAGTGGTCCCTTACCCTTTTTGGCGCAGTCAGCAATTGAAGCTGCAATGACCTCGCCCACGTTGATTGTGAGACCTCGCATGATCGCGTAGACCAGCAGCGATCTGCTTTGGTTGATGGTTGTCTCATGGGTCACTGGGGACAGCTTCCTCCTTACGAAGGAAAACCAGACAGCCGCCTTGGCTGTGAGGGTGGCACTCATCAGGGTGTGCCTCCCATTGCGCGATACTGTCAAGGATGCCTCTGGCTGGCCAATGATCCGAATTGCCTCCTCCAGGACAGCTTCTGTTGGCTCATCAACGATCCTAGCATAGTCAGTGTGTTGTTGGCCCTTGAGGCCATAGGCTTCGTTGATTGCATTCGCTGAGAAGTTCACCTCGACCCCTCTGACCACAGACAGGCCATCCTCAGGATTCATCAAGTTGGCGTAAAAGTCATACACCATGCTGGAGTAGGCTGGATTGGGTGGTCTGCACAGCTTCTCCCAGCCGTGATTCGTGATCCCTGCGCGCAAGAATTGCGGCAGGTCTGTGAGGGCGTCTAGGAATCCCTTCTCGTGCAGCAGTTCCCTCTTCCTCAGCTCAGTGCCTCTGGACTCAGCATCAGAGGACATGTACCGCACTGATTGAGGCTCATCTTCAGGGTAAAGCTTGGCTTTCCCTTTGTCTTTCGGTTTGGCTGGCTCAGCAGCCTCAATCTTGAGCTTCTTTGGGGAAGGCTCATCACTCCCCTTCTTTGATGAAGACGCATCCCTGGACTTCTTCTTCTTGGACTTCTTTTTTGTTTTTGGCCGTTTGGCCTTGACAACCTTGGCGGCTTTCTTTTTCAATCTTGCCTTTGTTGTCATCTGCTGGAGGCAATCCCAGTGTCTCGTCCATTGAATCATCCCTTTGCGCAGGGCTCTCAGGGCTGGCTTCCCTCAAAGGAGAGAAGACCTCTTCTTCCTCAGCTTCCCCACTACCCTGCGTCGATTCTTGATACTCTCCATATGGAAATTCAGGGTCAGGTTGTGGGGAAGTGGGTGATGCTTCAGGGCTCTCTGCTGGTGGGGTGTGTTCAGAACTCTGCGGCGATGGAGGAAGCTCAGGGCTTCGCGCTGGTGGAGATGGCGAAGAGCTCTGCTTGGCTGACTCGTGTGACCGACGATCACTTTCTTGACTCTCCAGAGAGGGAGTCTTTTCCTTGCTTGCTTCTTCGGCCACAGCCATACTCCACTTGCGCTTCTTGGGTGTTCCTGCTGGTTCAGAGGGTCCAGCAGGTATCTCTGTAACTACCTTCCACTTCTTCTTGCGGACAGGCAGCTTGGGGAGTCTTTCAGTGCGCGCAGCCTCAGCATCTGCAAGGGCAAGAAGTGCTTCCCTCGCAGCAATTTCAGCGTCGTCGGCCTTTTTCTTGGACGCAGACCTTTCAGCTCTCGTTAGCACCATTGTTGAATCGTGGGAATCTGAAAAGAAGAATTGCAGATGAAGAGGGAGAGAGATTTCTTGGAGTTCAGATAATTGGGAAATCGTACGGATCAGCGCGCTTCTAACGGATATAACTAATGATGGAAATCCCAACGGCTATATTTGTTGCGGATTCTGCAAATCCAGCGCAATTCTAGTGACCGTTGGAGATTTTCTGAGTTTAAATGCCAATCTTTTCTCAACCGAATCTTTGATTTGGCCCAATATCTCCTCGATTTTTTTAGCTTGATTTCATCTCCTTGATTCCCTTTATTGATTCCCTACAAAAAGAAATAAAATGAACATCGAATTCGTAATTAAAATCACACAAAAATATACACAAACAATAACCGGAAAAATAGCAAAAAATAAACTAAGGCATTAGCCTCGCATGGACAAGCACAGGAATCACTCGTCCTCTCTCGTTCTTATTTTCGTGTTTCAGTCAAGAGGAAGGCCGAGAGAGTCTTCACATCTCCTTCCTCATAGTAGTGCTTCAATCTTGCACCATTAACCATGAATGGTTGCCCTTGCTGCAGGTTCTTAATCTCGATTGCACCATGAACAAACACATTAGTTATTACAAATGGACCTGACCATCTGGACTTAAGTTTGCCTAGAAATAATCTCAAGCGTGAGTTAAATAATAAGACAAGCTGGCCTTTCTTAAAGTCCTTAATCCTAAGTCTACTATCATGCCAAATCTTGGTCTTTTCCTTATACATTTCAGCATTTTCATAGGACATATGTCTAAGCTCATCAAGCTCATGTAATTGCAAAGAACGCAATGTTCCCGCATCGGTCACGCAATAATTCAACTCTTTTAGTGCCCAAAATGCTTTAATTTCTAATTCGAATGGTAAGTGACATGCTTTGCCATACACAAGTCTATAAGGAGACATACCTAGGGGTGTCTTATATGCAGTTCTATATGCCCAAAGTGCATCCTCGGGTTTAAACGACCAATCTTTTCTATTGGGTTTGACCACTTTTTCGAGTATGTTTTTAATCTCCCTATTTGAAATTTCAGCTTGTCCATTCGAATGTGGGTGATAAGGGGTGGCTACTCTATGTCTAACATTGTATTTAGCCAACACTTTCCCCATAGCTCTATTAATGAAATGTGTCCCTTCATCACTAATGATAGCACGAGGTGTTCCAAATCGAGTAAAGATATGTCTATGCAGGAATCTTATGACTGTTTTGGCATCATTATTGGGACATGCTATGGCCTCTACCCACTTAGATACATAGTCTACTGCTACAAGGATGTAAAGGTTACCTGATGATGGGGGAAATGGTCCCATGAAGCCAATGCCCCACACATCAAAGAGCTCCAACTCTAAGATGTAAGTGAGAGGCATCTGATCCTTTCGACTAAGGTTACCTGTTCTCTTGCAGTCATCACAGCTGTGTGCATAGTTGTGGGCATCCTTGAAGATCGTTGGCCAATAGTAGCCACTCTGGAACACCTTTGCAGCTGTCCTTTGGCCACCAAAATGTCCACCATAGGGTGCTGTATGGCAGTGCTGCAGCACAGACTTCGCCTCAGCAGCTGACACACACTTCCTGAGCAGACCATCAGCACATGTCTTGTAAAGTGTGGGGTCATCCCATATGAATTTCCTTGCTTCATGAAGGAACCTCTTCTTCTCTTGGCCTCCCTTGAAAGTTGGTAGTACCTGTGATGCAAGGAAGTTGGCAATGTCAGCAAACCAAGGTTCCTCATCGTTATCACGATGAGTCAATACAAAGACATGTTCATCAATAAAAGCATCAGAAATTGCGGTTTCCGCAATTTTTTCGCAATCATGCTGCAATCTAGAAAGATGATCCGCAGCCACATTTTAACATCCTTTCTTATCTCTAATGTCCAGATCAAACTCTTGCAGCAGCAAAACCCATCTAATCAACCTAAGCTTAACATCAGCCTTCCTCATAAGGTACTTTAAAGCAGAATGGTCAGTGTACACAATTGTCCTAGTGCCTACAATGTAATTCCTAAACTTCTCACAAGCAAACACTACAGCTAGCATCTCCTTCTCAGTAGTTGTGTAATTACATTGTGCCTCATTAAGTGTCTTACTAGCATAATATACAGGGTGTGTTAACTTGTCAATCTTTTGTCCTAGCATAACCCCTACAGCATAGTCACTAGCATCACATAACATCTCAAAGGGAAGATCCCAATTAGGCCCTACTATAATAGGTGTTGTGACTAGTGCTTCCTTAAGGGTTCTCCAAGCTCGGAAACATTCTTTAGAGAAGATGAATGGTTTGTTTAGCTCTAGAAGCTCACATAAAGGCTTGGAGATCTTAGAAAAGTCCTTAATGTACCTTCTATAGAAGCCAGCATGCCCTAAGAAACTTCTAATGGCTTTGACATTCTGAGGTTCTACCAATTTCTCTATTATTTAAATTTTTACCCTGTCGACCTCCACACCTGCTCTAGACACTCTATGACCTAAGACAATCCCTTCATCCACCATGAAATGGCACTTCTCCCAATTTAGGACTAGGTTGGTCTCCTCACACCTAGCCAGGACTTGTCCTAAGTTCTCTAGACAGTTTGTAAATGAATCCCCAAAGACTGAGAAATCATCCATGAATATCTCTATCATAGACTCATCCAAATCAGAGAAGATTGCCAACATGCACCTTTGGAATGTTGTCGGTGCATTGCATAAGCCAAAAGGCATTCTGCGAAAGGAAAAAGTTCCAAAAGGGCAAGTGAAGGTAGTCTTTTCTTGGTCCTTAGGGTCTATAGTGATCTGGTTATATCCTGAATAACTGCCTAAGAAGCAGTAGTAGGCTCTACCAGCTATCCTATCTAACATCTGGTCAATGAATGGTAGAGGGAAGTGGTCTTTTTTGGTTTCCTTGTTTAATTTCCTATAATCCATGCAAACTCTCCATCCTGTGATAGTCCTAGTTGGAATCAGTTCATTGTTCTCATTGACTACCACAGTCATCCCCCCCTTCTTAGGTATACATTGTATAGGGCTCACCCACTGACTATTTAGGACTTATTTAGCTTAGAAAGATGCACACTCTTAGGTGTTTTTGATAGGATTTAGCTTAAACCTATGCTTATTTGTGAGAATTAAAAGAAGGTAGCTAAATTAGGAATTGTGTGCAAAAGGAAAGAAAAGGATTGAAAACCGAAGTAAAAGAATGAAAAAACTACATTGCGACAGCATTGCGGAAACATTGCTGAAACCGCAATGTTTCAAGTGAAAACCGTAAGTTGACTGATCTTTTTCTGTTAATTTCCGTTATTTCAGGGATTCGTTCTTTCTCCTCCATCCATTTTGAAGGACGACGTTGAAGATTGATGGTTCTCCTTGGCTCAAACGCACCTGCAGACTACTATAAAAGGGGGTCAAAGTCGAGGGTTCAATCATCATCCGAAAGCGTAGAAGCCTCTTCGCAGCTCCATCTTTTCTCCTGTTTTTCTCATCCTTCTGTTGGTTTGAGAGGTTCAGCTGTTGGAGTCGACAATCTGATAGGAAGGAGAGAAGATTCCTCTTCTCTCCCGATTGGATTCATCCAAGCAAGGCTGATCTTTCTCTCCCTTCAGTCGAGGCATTCGCAACGAGGCGTTCAAGCTTAATTACTGTTTTCTGTCTTTCATTTCCAATTTCCAGCTCTGTTTGAGTGTTGTTTCTCTTCTGATAGTTAGTTCATTTCATTTCGTTGCTGTCTGTCTTTACATTGTTTACTTCAAGCTTCCCTTTGTTCATTCAAACAATCAAGTAATCAAAGCATAATTTGTTATTTCACAGTTTCTTAACTTTTGCTGCTACTGTTTTACCTTGCTGTTTTAAGCGTATTTCTCTCCTAAGCATGGCTACTTTATCTCTTATTTCTGTTCTCCCTATATCCATGAGTAGCTAAGTCACATAGGGGCATGCTAATGACAAGTCTATAGGCTAAAAAACGTGAACCAAGCATGTAGGATAGCTCTCGAAGCATTAATTGTATGTAAGCTTCATACCACGGGCAATTTCGATTGGCCATCCATTTTGTCCAAAGAACTCCTAACCTCTGGAAGGAGTAAGAGTTCAGAGTCATACACTCATGCTAGCCTTTCAAGGTAGCCAGAAAACGACCTAGGAATAGGCGTTTTCCTAGTACAAACCGTAACTTTCTGTTTTAACAAGATGCTTAAGACCTTACTTGGATATGAGTAAACTAAAGAATCTAATGCATGGAATCGGAAGATACATGAGATTGAGTGAGTTTGATGCATAGTGAGTTGATCCAATGCTTGAGAATCGAATGAAAAAGCCTATAGAGGAGTCGTTAGTAGCCCTTGTTTCTCCATTTTACACACTTTCGCTGTTATTAAAATTGCGGTAGAATTGCTGTTTCCGCAATTCTGCTAAAGTTTCAATTCTGTCTAGCTGTTTTTGTCTTCGTTTAGTAATTTCGTCTCTTCTCATTTGAGTTTAACTTTGACTTGCACTTGTTTATGTTACTATCCTCTTCGTATTCAGTAAGAAATAGACAATTTAAAACCAATTCTACCCCATCAAATCCACCCTTTCTTTCTTAACTTTACACTTCACGAGTAGCTTATAATAAATCTCTGTGGGAAAACGAATGAAAAAATACTTACTACTTGCTATAGGATCATGTATGCTTGCATGTTCTGAGTGCTCTCTCTATCTTATTGCTTATTTATTTTAACACATTGAGCACGTAACCAGTTTTTGGCGCCGCTGCCGGGGATTTATTTAAGTGAAAACGAAGTTTGTTAAGTTTGAAACCCCAAGTTTATTACCTATTGAAGCTTATCTGTTTCATTTCTTTTGCAGGTACTAGTTGGGTTAGTTTATGAGTGAGCCTTCAAGTAGTGATCTAGAATTCAATCCTGAGCCTGAGAGATTACTTAGGGCTAGAAATAGAGCCAAGAAACGTCTCTTTAACCAACCCTCTATACCTCCAATAATTGCGGGAACCGCAATTCCTCCGCAATTGTCTCAAGAAGAAATGGATGGAATAGTTCCAAATCCGGTGCCTGTCACTCGCAATCCCATCGAAATAGCGAATGATAAGGATAGCGCCATCCTCTCTTACCTAGTACCTATGCCTGGGGAGCTGAACCCCAGCATAATCCGTCCTGAAATCACTGCCCACTCATTCGAGTTAAAGCCAGTGATGTTCCAAATGTTGTCCACTGTGGGACAATTCTTTGGAATAGAAAATGAGGATCCCCACAACCATCTTAGAAACTTCTTAGGAGTCAGTGATACCTTTATCATCCCTGGAGTTTCCCAAGAAGCCTTGAGGCTATACTTGTTCCCTTATTCTTTGAGGGACAAAGCCAAAACGTGGTTAAACTCATTACCCTCAGGATCAGTCCGTAATTGGACAGACTTAGCAGAAAAATTCCTAGTCAAATACTTCCCACCTGATAGGAATTCTACCTTTCGTGATGACATAATCAAGTTCAAACAAGCTGACACTGAGTCTCTTCACGAAGCTTGGACAAGGTTTAAAGATCTCCTTCTTAAATGTCCACACCATGGCATCCCATGGTGTATCCAAATAGAGGTCTTTTTCAAAGGATGCAACCCCAACACTAGACAAGTTCTAAATTCATCTGCTGGAGGTTCCATGTTGTCCAAGAGTTACAACGAAGCCTATGAGATCTTGGAGAAGATCTCAGAATCTCACTGTAGGTGGTCAGATAATCCAGTTGAGCCAACTAGAGCTCAAGACAAGGATGCTCTAAGTGCAATGAGCAGCCAAATAAATGCCCTGACCAACCTAGTTAAGCAAATGGCTCAAACCAATCTCCAAACAAGTGTCAACACCGCCACAGCCATGTCCATGGGCACCCAACAAAGTCAAGGTGAGACACTTATCTGTGGATTCTGTGGGGAAGGGCACCCGTATGAATACTGCCCTGGGAATCCAGCCTCGGTCTGCTATGTTGGAAGCCAGCAGCAGCCTAGGAACAATCCCTACTCTAATACTTACAACCCTGGTTGGAGGAACCACCCAAACCTGTCATGGGGTGGCCAACAGAATGCTAATCAAAATCCTAACCAACTGATAACTCCATTTTGGAGCTATTAAATACGTCCTAATTATAGCTAAAGTCCGCTTTCAATTGATTAAATATATCTCTTTTGTAGGAGAAAAGCGGCAAAGAGCTCGTGCGTCCGTTGGGCATGTTCGAGTGCTTAAAGCAGAGTTTTAGCGCCCCGGGAATGCATCGGAAAGAGGGGAACTTGTTCCGTGAAGAAACGGGCCAAAACAGCCATGGAGAGGCAAAGCATCAGCCCCAAACCCGAGAGCCAGCGTCGAGCTATAGCGTCGAGACGCTGGCTCGACGCTGGAAAAACCCGAGAGCAAGCGTCGAGTGATAGCGTCGAGACGCTAGCTCGACGCTGCCCTGGCGTCGAGACCCTGCTTGGCGTCGAGACGCTTTGGAGGAGGCGCGCGCAGGAATTTCATCGGGGCAGCGTCGCGACGCTGGCCTTGCGTCGCGACGCCATCGCGCGCGCGCGGATTACTTAGGGCACAGCGTCGAGACGCTGGCCTAGCGTCTCGTTGCTACGACGAAGGCAGTAGCTAAAAGACGATTTTTCTGCAGAATTTTGGAGAGCTTCATCTTCTTCATCTCTCAACGGAATCCGGCGATTTTGGTCTTCTTCTTCCCCATTTTCTCTCTATTTTCCGTGGAGCTCCGCCATTGTTGGCATGCTTGTGAGCTCCACTTTCCTTTGTAATACTTAGAAGGATCCTTCCATGGCCGTGGTTGGAGCGGGATTGACGCACCGCGCCATGAGCGGCTAAGGTAAGGGTGACGGTTTGGGATTTGTTTAGGGGAATTTTGTTAGACATTTATGGCTTTGATAATCTGAGTATGATTTTTGCATATTGGAATCTGATTATTGGCATCTGTTTACCTTGCTTAATCCAACGCGCATGATAAAATACGTTGATTGACACTCGGGTAGTTTCGCATGTTGTGTATGTTAAAGAGTAGCGATGCCGTGCCTCTCACTGCTCGACTAAGTAACACAGGTAAATAGAACTAAATCGAAGTATCGGGTCGGGCAGGATAAATGTTGGTTGCATACGTCGTTTGCGGGCAACCTACTAGCATTTAGAATTCACGCTCGAATGTTCGTCGCGGTTAGCTAGTGACTATCTAAATTCACTTTAGGACTGATCATCTTAATGCGAGCTTAGAGAACGTGTAATTTGGACTGTGTGGCCTAATTAAAATCCATGGAGTCGGCTACTTTGGGGCTTCTCTAGTAGTCGTCCGCGTGCTAAATAAACTGTATTCCATGTTATTAGCATTACATGATAAGCTGAATGTTGTCTAACAATTGATCCCTAGACTCCCCAAACCGCGCACACGTTTTTCATATTATTTCCTTCTTTCGTTAGCTTATTTGACATTCTTCTTGCATGATAAAACCCCCCCGTTACCAATTAATCAATTAAATCCCAATTTCACTAGTAAATTCATTCTTCCTATTCCTTGGATCGACCCTGTTGCCACTGGCTGCAAAGCCTTGGTCATAGGCTTTATAAATCGTATTTTGGCAAGCCTCGACAGCTTGAGATTAAGCGGACATTCAAAATTCCGCACACCAAAATTGGCGCCGTTGCCGGGGAGTAGGCAATTGTTTGAATTTATGATTGGAATTTGAATTTGATTTATTGATGGTTGACTGAAAAAATTTTCTGTTTGTATGTTGTATGTTTAGATTTTTTTTTGTGTATGACCCGTTCCTCTGAGGGTAGTTTGCAGTATATCCCTGAGATTGACAGAGAGGAGCGGCGGTTACGGAGAGAGGCCCGTGAGGGGAAAGGAACGTTTGAAAGAGAAGAAGGCAATCCCTTCTTATTTGACGAGATGGCGCAAGGTGATGCGCCACGGACGCTTAAGCAACTGGCAGCGCCAGACCTGAACCTGCAGCCTTTGTGCATTAACTACCCCGTGGTAGCAGGTAACTTCGAGTTAAAATCTGGTTTAATTCACCAGTTACCTTCTTTCCATGGAAATGCAGGTGAGGACGCGAACAAACATCTGATGGAGTTCCATTGCGTCTGCGCGGGGATGAATCCCGCAGGAGTCACGGAGGAGCAGCTGAACATGAGGGCATTCCCCTTCACGCTCAAAGACAAGGCCAAGGATTGGCTGTACTATTTGCCCTCCGGGTCCATCACCACGTGGCAGGATATGAAGCGGGTATTTTTGGAGAAATACTTTCCCGCGTCCTTAGCCACTACTCTGCGGAAGAGGATATATGGGATCACCCAAGATGTCGGTGAGTCCCTGCACGAATACTGGGAACGCTTCGGGCGCCTGTGCGCGAGCTTCCCACATCATCAGATTGCCGATCAGTTGTTGATACAGTATTTCTATGAGGGGATGACTGTTACGTCTCCAAAAGTGACATTTTTAGGGCTTAATTAGCTTAGAAAGATGTTCACTCTTAGGTGTTTTTGATAGCATTTAGCCTAAACCTATGCTTAAATATGAGAATTAGAAGAAGGTAGCTAAATTAGGACTTATGTACAATAGGAAAGAAAAGGGTTGAAAACCGAAGGAAAAGAATGAAAAACAAGCGTTGCGGAAACATTGCGGTCACCGCAATGTTTCAAGTGAAAACCGTAAGTTGACTGATCTTTTTCTGTTAATTTCCGTTATTTCAGGGATTCGTTCTTTCTCCTCCATCCATTCTGAAGTACGACGTTGAAGATTGATGGTTCTCCTTGGCCCAAATGCACCTGCAGATTACTATAAATAGGGGTCAAAGTCGAGGGTTCAAGCATCATCCGAAAGCGTAGAAGTCTTCTCGCAGTCCATCTTTTCTCCTAGTTTTCTTTGCCGTCTGCTGGTTTGCGAAGCTCAGCTGTTGGAATCGATAATCTGATAGGAAGGAGAGGAGATTCTTCTTCTCTCCCGATTGGATTCATCCAAGCAAGGCTGACCTTTCTCATCCTTCATTCGAAGCGGCTGCAACGAGTCATTCGACCTGTTTTACTGCTTTCTGTTCTTCATTTCTACGTTACAACTCTGTCTTGTGTTGTTTCTGTTCGTGTGGCTAATCTAGTTCATTTCGTTATGTTCTGTCTCGCTGTTCTTTACTTTAAGTATCTCTTATGTTCATTCAAACAATCAATTAATCAAACACAAAATTCAGTATTTCACAGACTCTTTCCTTTGCATTCCACTGCTTTCCCTTGCTGTTTTAAACACATTTCCCTTCTAAGCATGTCTATTTTATCCTTTAGTTCTGTTCTCCTTATATCCATGAGTAACTAAGTCACTTAGGGGCATGCTAATGACAACACTATAGGCTAAAAAACGTGAATCAAGCATGTAGGATAGCTCTCGAAGCATTGATTGTATGTAAGCTTCATCCCACGGGCAATTTCGATTGGCCATCCATTTTGTCCAAAGAACTCCTAACCTCTGGAAGGAGTAAGAGTTCAGAGTCATATTATCATGCTAGCCTTTCAAGGTAACCAGGAAACGGCCTAGGAATAGGCGTTTCCCTAGTACAAACCATATCTTTCTGCCTTAACAAGATGCTTAAGACCTTACTTTGAGTTGAGTAAACTAAAGAATCTAATGCATGGAATCGGACGATACATGAGATTGAGATAGTTTGATGCATATAGAGTAGATCCAGTGCTTGAGAATCGTATAAAAATGCCTATAGGATCGTCATTAGTAGCCCTTAATTCACCCATTTACACACTTTCGCTGTTATTTAATTGCGGTAGAATTGCTGTCTCCGCAATTCTGCTTAAGTTAAAATTCTGTTTAGCCGTCTTTGCCTTCATTTATTAATTTCGTTTCTTTTCATTTGAGCTTAAATTTCACTTGTTCTCGTTGATGTTACTACCCTTTACACATTCAGCACAAATTAGATAATTAAAAACCAATTTTACCCCATCAAATCCACCCCTTCTTTCTTAACAAAACACTTCGCGAATAGCTAAAAATAAATCTCTGTGGGAAAACGAATGAAATATACTTACTACTTGCTATAAGATCATGTATGCTTGCATGTTCTGAGTGCTCTATCTCTTTTATCGCCTAATTATTTCAACACATTGAGCACGCAACAAGTTTTTGGCGCCGCTGCCGGGGATTTATTTTAAGTGAAAACGAAGTTTGTTAAGTTTGAAACACCAAGTTTATTGCTTATTGAAGCTGATCTGTTTCATTTCTTTTGCAGGTACTATTGGGGTAGTTTATGAGTGAGCCTTCAAGTAGATATCTAGAGTTCAATCCTGAGCCTGAGAGACTACTTAGAGCTAGAAACAAAGCAAAGAAACGACTCTTTAAACAACCTCCTATACCTCAAATCATACCTGAAATCGAAGAAATGGACGAGATAGTTCCAAATCAGGTACCTGTCATTCGCAACCCCATCGAAATAGCGAATGACAAGAATAGTGCCATTCTCTCATATTTAGTACCTATGCCTGGGGAGCTGAACCCCAGCATCATCCGTCCTGAAATCACTGCCAACTCATTCGAGTTAAAGCCAATGATGTTCCAAATGTTGTCCACTGTGGGACAATTCTTTGGAGTGGAAAATGAGGACCCCCACAACCATCTTAGGAACTTCTTAGGAGTTAGTGATACCTTCATCATCCCTGGAGTGTCCCAAGAAGCTTTGAGGCTATACTTGTTCCCTTACTCTTTGAGGGACAAAGCCAAAACATGGTTGAACTCATTACCTTCTGGATCTGTCCGCAATTGGACAGACTTAGCAGAGAAATTCCTAGTCAAATACTTCCCACCTGATAGGAATTCTACCTTTCGTGATGATATAGTTAAATTCAAACAAGCTGATAATGAATCTGTTCACGAAGCTTGGACAAGGTTCATGGACCTTCTTCTTAAATGTCCACATCATGGCATCCCATGGTGTATTGTTAAGTCTCTGAAAGTGACTTATTTAGGACCCATTTAGCTTAAGAAGATGTACACATTTAGGTGTTTTTGTTAGCATTTAGCCTAAACCTATGCTTTAATATGAGAATTAGAAGAAGGTAGCTAATTTAGGACTTATACACAATAGGTAGAAAAAGGGTTGAAAACCGAAGAAAAGAATGGAAAAATGAGCATTGCGAATGAATTGCGAAAACATTGCGGTGACCGCAATTATTCAAGTTAAAACCGTAAGTTGGCTGACATTTTTCTGTTTAGATCCGACTTTTCAGGGATTCGTTCTTTCTCCTCCATCCATTCTGATATATGACGTTGAAGATTGATGGTTCTCCTTGGCCCAAACGCACCTGCAAACTACTATAAAAGGGGGTCAAAGTCGGAGGTTCAGTCATCAATTCGAAGCGCAGAAGTCTTCTTGCAGTCCACCATTTCCATCTGTTTTCCTGTGCCGTCTGTTGGAGTGAGAGTCTAAGCTTTTGGAATCGATAATCTGATAGGAAGGAGAGGAGATTCTTCTTCTCTCTCGATTGGATTCATCCAAGCAGGGCTGACTTCTCATCACCATCATTCGAGGCGACTGCCACGGAGTTTTCTAGCAGCCCTCTACTGTTTTCTGCTCTGTTCTTCTCAATTCCATTTCTGATCACTGTTGTTCTTAGTGTAGCATTTCAATTATTGCATTTCGTTGTTGTCTGTCTTGAATTCGTTTCTTTTAGAGCTTCCCTTGTCATTCAAACACTTAAAGTAATCGAAGTATACTTCTGCATTTTACAGTTTCCATCTGGTTCTGCTACGGCTTTGGCTTGCTGTTTTAAGTACATTTATCTTCTAAGCATGTCTGTTTTATCTACCGTTTCTATTCTCCACATATCCATGAGTAACTAAAATCACTTAGGGGCATGCTAATGACAGAACTATAGGCTAAAAAACGTGAGTCAAGTAGGCAGATTAACACTCGAACATTGATTGTATGTAAGCTTCATCCCACGGGCAATTTCGATTGGCCATCCATTTTGTCCAAAGAACTCCTAACCTCTGGAAGGAGTAAGAGTTCAGAGTCATATAATCATGCTAGCCTTTCATGGTAATCAGGAAACGGCCTAGGAATAGGCGTTTCCCTAGTACAAACTGAACACTCCTGTTTTAACAAGATGCTTAAGACCTTACTTTGAAGTCGAGTAAACTTGAGTCTCTCATGCATGGAATCGGACGATACTGGAGATAGAGTGAGTTTGATGTATAGAGAGTTGATCCAAAGCTTGATAATCGTAATAAACTGCCTATAGGATAGTCATTAGTAGCCCTTAATTCACCCTTTTAATCAGTTTCGCTGCCATTTAATTGCGGATTAATTGCGGTTCTCGCAATTCTGCTAAATTGCATTGTGTGTAGCTGTTTTCTTCTTCGTTTATTGATTCCATCTCTTGTTCTTTGAGCCTGATTTTAACTTTAACTTGTTTATGGTATATTCCTTTACACATTCAGCAAAACTTAGGTAATTAAAAACCAATTTTATCCCCTCAAATTCATCCCATCTTTCTTAACAAACACACTTCGCGAATAGCTAAAAATGAGTCTCTGTGGAAAAAACGAATGAAATATACTTACTACTTGCTGTGAGACCATGTATGCTTGCATGTTCTAAGTGCTCTCTCTACCCTTTTGCATATTTATCTTTACACATTGAGCACGCAACAAGTTTTTGGCGCCGCTGCCGGGAACTTATTTTAAGTGAAAACGAAGTTGTTAAAAATCAAGTTTATCATTGAGTGAAACTAATCTGTTTCATTTCTTTTGCAGGTGCTATTAAGGTAGTTTATGAGTGAGCGTTCACATAGTAATTTAGAGTTCGATCCTGAACCTGAAAGATCACTTCGAGCTAGGAATAAGGCAAAGAAACGTCTCTTTAAACAACCTCCTATACCTCAAACCACACCTGAAACTAAAGAAATGGGCGATCTAGTTCCAAATCCGGCACAAGCCATTCGCAATCCCATCGAAATAGCGAATGACAAGAATAGTGCCATTCTGTCATATCTAGTACCTATGCCTGGGGAGCTGAACCCCAGCATAATCCGTCCTGAAATCACTGCCCACTCATTCGAGTTAAAACCAGTGATGTTCCAAATGTTGTCCACTGTGGGACAATTCTTTGGAATAGAAAATGAGGACCCCCATAACCACCTTAGGAACTTCCTAGGAGTTAGTGACACATTCCTAATCCCTGGAGTTTCCCAAGAAGCCCTGAGGCTATATCTTTTCCCTTACTCTTTGAGGGACAAAGCCAAAACATGGTTAAATTCATTGCCCTCAGGATCTGTCCGCAATTGGACAGATTTAGCAGAAAAATTCCTAGTCAAATACTTCCCACCTGATAGGAATTCAACCTTTCGTGATGATATCATAAAGTTTAAACAAGCTGATAATGAGTCTCTTCACGAAGCTTGGACTAGATTCAAAGACCTTCTCATTAAATGTCCACACCATGGCATTCCATGGTGTATCCAAATAGAAGTTTTCTTTAAAGGATGCAACCCCAGCACCAGACAAGTCTTAAATTCATCTGCTGGAGGTTCCATGTTGTCCAAGAGTTACAACGAAGCTTATGAGATCTTGGAGAAGATCTCAGCATCTCACTGTAGATGGTCAGACGATCCAGTAGAGCCAACTAGGGCTCAAGACAAGGATGCTCTAAGCGCCATGAGCACCCAAATAAATGCCCTGACCAACTTAGTCAAGCAAATGGCTCAGGCCAATCTCCAAACCAGTGCCAATACCGCCACAGCCATGTCAATGGGCACCCAACCAAGTCAAGGCGAGGCACCAATCTGTGGATTCTGTGGGGAAGGGCACCTTTATGAATATTGCCCTGGGAATCCATCCTCAGTCTGCTATGTAGGAAGTCAGCAGCAGCCTAGGAATAACCCCTACTCACAAACTTACAATCCTGGTTGGAGAAACCACCCTAACCTGTCATGGGGTGGCCAACAAAACACTAACCAAAATCCTAACCAACCTAGACCGAGTGGAACACCTGGTTTCACTCCCCAACATAACCAGTCAATGTACCAAAAACCTTATAATCAACCTGTAGGATCTTCTGTAGAAAACCTACTCAAGGAATATATAGCTAAGAATGATGCTACTCTTCAGAGCCAGCAAGCTACTCTTAGGAGCCTGGAAAACCAAATAGGCCAATTAGCCAATGAACTTAAGAGTAGGCCCCAAGGTAGACTCCCTGCTGATACCGAGGTACCAAGGAGAGATGGCAAAGAACAAGTTCAAGCAATTGAACTTAGGAGTGGAAGGCCATTGGTGAGCAACACAAAGGACACACCAAAGAGAGTAGAGAACACTGAGTCTAGTGCTCCACTGGAGTCTCTGCCAAGCCAAGGTCCACCACCAACTAGCACATCAGGAGCCAGGCTAGAGCCAATTGTTGAGGACGTAGAAGAAATTCCAAGGCCTCCACCTATCCTAAAGCGTCCTGACGTGCCTGCTTATGTGCCACCACCTCCATACCCTCGAAGGCTTAAGAAGAAGCAGGAACAGGAAGTTCATTTTAATAAATTTTTAGAAATACTTAAGCAAGTGCATGTTAACATTCCTTTTGTAGAGGTTTTACAGTCTATGCCTTCATATGTAAAGTTTTTGAAGGACATTATTACTAACAAGAAAATAATTGGTGAGTTTGAAACAGTGAACCTCACCGAGGAGTGCAGTGCCATCCTCCAGAACAAGCTGCCCAAGAAGGAGAAAGATCCTGGTTCCTTCACCCTACCTGTAGAACTTGGAGGCAAGCATGTGGGCAGAGCGCTTTGTGACCTGGGCGCCAGCATAAATCTCATGCCCCTGTCCCTATTCCGCCAGTTGGGAATGGGAGAAGCACGTCCAACCACAGTCACTTTACAACTAGCAGACAGATCCATCGCATATCCAGAAGGTAAGATTGAGGATATTCTAGTTAAAGTTGACAAATTTATTTTCCTTGCAGATTTCATTGTCCTGGACTATGAGGCAGACAAGGAGGTTCCCATCCTGCTAGGTAGACCATTTCTAGCCACAGGTAGGGCACTAATAGACGTGCAAAAAGGTGAGTTAACTATGAGGGTTCATGATGAAGAGGTAAAATTTAGTGTTTACAAAGCTTTAAGGTATCCCTCTGATTCTGAGTCTTGTGCTAGCATTGATGTTGTTGACTCACTAATGGAAGAACAATTAGAGCATGTATTATTAACCAAGCATGCTAACGAATATGTAGGATTAGATGTAGATGATCTAAATGTATCTGACATAATGAATATGCCTGTAGATAGACCTCAGCATGTATGTATGACTATAGACTTGACTGATAGAACTGTAAATCCGTTAAAGCCCTCCATTGAGCATCCACCTGTTTTAGAACTGAAACCACTACCAACTCACCTCAAATACGCATATCTAGGAGAAAATGATACGCTGCCTGTAATTATTTCTTCTAAGCTTAGTGAACAGCATGAGGTTGATTTAATTTTACTGCTTAAGCAACATAGGAAGGCTATAGCATGGACTATTGCTGATATTCGAGGCATTAGCCCTTCTTATTGCATGCACAAAATTATTCTAGAGGAAGAGCACACACCTAGGGTAGATCACCAGCGTAGGTTAAACCCCTCTATGAAAGAGGTAGTGAAGAAAGAAATAATAAAGTGGTTAGATGCAGGAGTAATTTTCCCCATAGCTAGTAGCCAGTGGGTGAGCCCCATCCAATGTGTACCTAAAAAGGGGGGAATAACTGTGGTAGTCAATGAGAACAACGAACTGATTCCAACAAGGACTGTCACAGGGTGGAGGGTATGTATGGATTACAGAAAATTAAATAAAGAAACTAAAAAAGACCATTTCCCTCTACCATTCATTGACCAGATGCTAGACAGAATAGCTGGTAGAGCCTACTATTGTTTTTTAGATGGGTACTCTGGCTATAATCAAATCACTATAGACCCTAAGGATCAAGAGAAGACTACCTTCACTTGCCCTTTTGGAACGTTTGCCTTCCGCAGAATGCCTTTTGGCTTATGCAATGCACCGGCAACTTTCCAAAGGTGCATGATGGCAATCTTCTCTGAGTTGGATGAGTCCATAATAGAAATATTCATGGATGACTTCTCAGTCTTTGGGGACTCATTTAAAACCTGTCTAGAGAACCTAGGACAAGTCCTGGCTAGGTGTGAAGAGACCAACCTAGTCCTAAATTGGGAAAAGTGCCATTTTATGGTAGATGAAGGGATTGTCTTAGGACATAGAGTGTCAAGGGCAGGTGTAGAAGTGGATAGGGCAAAAATAGAGGTCATAGAGAAGTTGGTAGAGCCCCAGAATGTCAAAGCTATTAGGAGTTTCCTAGGACATGCTGGCTTCTATAGAAGGTTCATCAAGGACTTTTCTAAGATAGCCAAGCCTCTATGTGAGCTTCTAGAGCTAGGTAGACCATTCATCTTTTCTAAAGAATGTGTAGTAGCTTGGAAAGCCCTTAAGGAAGCATTGGTCACAGCACCAATCATAGTAGGACCAAATTGGGATCTCCCATTTGAGATGCTATGTGATGCCAGTGACTATGCTGTAGGAGTCATGTTAGGACAGAAGATTGACAAGCTCACACATCCTGTCTATTATGCTAGTAAGACCTTGAATGAGGCTCAATGTAACTATACAACTACAGAGAAAGAGATGCTTGCTGTAGTATTTGCTTGTGAAAAATTTAGGAACTATATTGTAGGAACTAGGACCATTGTATATACTGACCATTCTGCTTTAAAATATCTGATGAGGAAGGCTGATGCTAAGCCTAGATTGATTAGATGGGTGTTATTGCTGCAGGAATTCGATTTGGACATTCGGGACAAGAAGGGATGTGAAAACGTGGTTGCAGATCACCTGTCTCGATTGCAGCACAATTGCGAAAAAATTGCGGACCCCGCAATTTCTGATGCTTTTATAGATGAACATATCTTTGCTTTAACTCATCGTGAAAACGATGAGGAACCTTGGTTTGCTGACATTGCTAACTTCCGTGCATCACAGGTATTACCAGTGTTCAAGGGAGGACAAGAAAAGAAGAGGTTCCTCCATGAAGCAAGGAAATTCATCTGGGATGACCCCATACTTTACAGGACCTGTGCTGATGGGTTGTTGAGGAAGTGTGTGTCAGCTGCTGAAGCGAAGTCTGTGCTGCAGCACTGTCACTCATCTCCTTACGGTGGGCACTTTGGTGGTCAAAGAACAGCTGCTAAGGTATTTCAGAGTGGCTACTACTGGCCAACAATCTTCAAGGACGCCCACAACTATGCCCACAACTGTGACGAATGCCAAAGGACAGGTAACCTCAGTCGTAAGGATGAGATGCCCCTCACTTACATCTTAGAGTTGGAGCTCTTTGATGTATGGGGCATTGATTTCATGGGACCATTCCCTCCATCTTCAGGTAACCTGTACATTTTAGTAGCAGTAGACTACGTGTCAAAATGGGTAGAAGCTAAGGCATGTCCTAATAATGATGCTAAAACAGTCACTAGCTTTTTGCATAGGCACATTTTCACTAGATTTGGGACTCCTCGTGCTATCATTAGTGATGAGGGGTCACATTTCATTAATAAGGCTATGGAGAAAATATTGGCTAAATATAACATTAGACATAGGGTAGCTACTCCCTATCACCCACACTCGAATGGCCAAGCTGAAATTTCCAATAGGGAGATAAAGAACATCCTAGAAAAGGTGGTCAAACCTAATAGAAAAGACTGGTCATTTAAGCTTGAGGATGCACTTTGGGCTTATAGAACAGCATATAAGACACCCCTAGGCATGTCTCCCTATAGGTTGGTGTATGGCAAGGCTTGCCACTTGCCACTTGAGTTAGAAAACAAAGCATTTTGGGCCATGAAGGAATTGAATTTTTGTGTAAAGGATGCGGGGACATTGAGGTCTTTGCAGCTACATGAACTTGATGAGCTTAGGCATATGGCCTACGAGAATGCCAAAATGTATAAAGAAAAGACCAAAATATGGCACGACAGTAGACTCAGGATCAAAGACTTTAGGAAAGGCCAACTTGTACTCTTATTTAACTCACGATTAAAGTTATTTCCAGGCAAATTAAAGTCTAGATGGTCGGGTCCATTTGTTATTACTAATGTCTTTGTTCATGGTGCAATAGAGATAAAGAACTTGCAGCAAGGCCAGCCATTTATGGTCAATGGTGCTAGGTTGAAGCACTACTATGAGGAAGGAGATGTGAAGACTCTCTCGGCTTTCCTCTTGACTGAAGCATGACAAAAAGAACGAGAGAGAACGAGTGGTTACTGTGCTCGTTTAGTCAAGGCCAATGCCTTAGTTTATTTTTTCTGTTTTTCCGGTTATCATTTGTATGTTTTGTGGTGTAATTTTAATTGCGTATTTAATGTTGTTTTATTTGTTTTTGCAAGGAATCGAAAGAGGGAATCAAGGAGAGTAAATCAAGCTTTAAAAATCAAGAAACGATCGAGCCAAATAAAAGATACGGACGAGCAAAGTTGGAGATTTCAATGAAATAATATCCCTAGAATTGCGCTGGAATTGCTGGATCCGCAAAAAGAGCCGTTGGGATTTTTATCCGTTGCCTTTATATCCGTTGGAAGGCGCTCGATCGTTACGATTATCTCTCTCTTTGCTCTCCAAGAATTCAGCGATTCTCTCCATCTTTGATTCTTCTCCCAAGATCTTCAAGCCTCAGCAATGGTGTTCACACGAGCGGAGAGATCTGCAGCCAAGAAGAAGGCCGATGACGCAGCTGAAGCGGCTGCGAGGGAAGCGCTTCTCACCCTTGCTGATGAGGGTGCTGTACGCACTGGCCGTCTTGCTAAGCTTCCTATTCGTAGGAAGAAGTGGAGGGTGGTCACTGAGATCCCTGCTGGCCCATCTGAGCCAGTGGGCACGCCAAAGAAACGCCGGTGGACTGTCACGACTGCTGCCGAACCAAGCACCGCCAAGACTCCCTCTGTGGAGAGTCAAGAAACTGATCGTGCAGCCCACGAGTCAGCCAAAGAAGGTTCGTCGCCGTCTGTGTCACCTGTGCGCAGTCCCCTCTCGTCTGAACCAGTGCCAAGCGCAGAGTCGTCACCGCCTGCACAGAGCGCCGAGTTGTCTCCAGCACCTCAGAGTTCTGATCCGACGCCTGCAGCAGCGCAGAGCCCTGAGCTGCCATCTTCGCCATGGAGTTCTGCACATACACCATCAGCAGAGCACAATTCTCCACGGCCTGATCCTGAATTCCCTTATGGGGATTATCAAGAGTCCACGCAAGGCAGTGGAGATACTGGAGAAGAAGAAGTCTTTTCTCCCATGAGAGAAGACAGCCCTGCCGAGCCTGCACAGCAGGATGATTCTATGGAGGAGACGTTGGGGGCATGTTTCCCACAACTCCAGGCAAGGCTCAAAAAGAAGAAGAAGGCCAAGATTGTCAAGGCCAAGAAATCCAAGAAAAAGAAGGCTAAGAGAGTGCCTTCAGCAGAGAAAGAAAGCTCGGAGCCCTCACGGAAAAGGCTCAAAGTTGAGGCTGCCGAGTCAGCCAGGCCATCAGATAAGGGGAAGGCTAAACTCTACCCTGAAGATGAACCTCCGTCAGTGAGGTATGTCTCATCTGATGCTGAATCCAGGGGTGTTGAGCTGAGGAAAAGGGACCTGTTGCACGAGAAGGGGTTCCTTGATCGACTTGCTGACCTGCCGCAGTTCTTGCGAGCAGGGGTGATCAACCATGGCTGGGAGGAATTCTGCAGACCTCCTAACCCAGCCTACACGAGCATGGTGTACGATTTCTACGCCAATGTGCTCAGCCCTGAGGATGGCCTATCTGTGGTCAGAGGGGTGGAAGTCGATTTCTCAGCCAAGGCCATCAACGAAGCCTTTGGTCTCAGGGGCCAGCCTCACACAGATTATGCACGGATAGTTGATGAGCCGACTGAGGCTGTGCTAGAAGAAGCCATTCGCACAATTGGCCAGCCTGAAGCCTCCTGGACAGTGTCACGCAATGGGCGGCACACTCTCATGAGTGCCAACCTCACGGCTAAGGCAGCTGTGTGGTTTTCATTCGTCAGAAGAAGACTCTCCCCAGTGACTCATGAGACTACAATTAACCAGAGCCGTTCGCTGCTGGTTTATGCTATAATGAGAGGTCTCACGATCAACGTGGGAGAAGTCATCACTGCTGCCATAGCTGAGTGTGCTAAAAAGGGTAAGGGGCCATTATTTTTCCCCAACACTATAACAAAATTGTGTTTGCTTGCAGGGGTTCCCACCGAGCGCTTGGAGAAGCAGCTGCCTTACACAGGCCATTTGGAGTTGCCTGCACACCTAAGGCTGAGAAGAAAGGGCAACATGGAGTTTGAGTTGGATAGGCTGGCTGCTGAACAGTCCCTATCCATGGCCTGCTTGATGGACATGCAGAGGAGAATGGCTCAATGGGCCAACTATGCGCAGGCGAGGGACAGAGAAGTTGCAGACCAGTTGGGGTGCATCTTCCCAGACTTCCCCACCAACCTCCTAACTCCATGGGTGCCCCCACGACCAAGGCGACCAGATGAGGATGATGAGAATTGAGTGCTGGTTTGAAGAGCACTAGAGGGAGTATTACTGATCCCTCAAGAAACAAAAGACAATTTTCCTGCTTTTTGATAGAATCATGTATAGTATGCTGTTTTGTATTCAATTTTTGATCTGTTTTTAATGTTTAGTTTTATGCTTTTTCTTTTGCTTAGTCTAGTTTGATGTTAGCTGAATAGGTAGGATAGTTTAGTTTTATTTCTAGGATGCATGAGTAACGGGAAAAAGCATGCTAGGGGCCTGAGTTAATGTTATATCTGCCCGGATTGGATTGCGAAATAATTGCGGTTCCCGCAATTTTTGTGACCGATAGCATGTTTTGGACTGTCTGTTTAGTTAGGCTGTGATCTGTTAAATTCTATCTTTTGCTGCTAGCATGACTACCTTATATAGCTGATCTTGAAGCATGCTGGATGAGTGTCATAGGACACCCTTTGATAGTTTAAATTTGCCTCTGAATAGTGCTCAGCATGCATAAACCATAAGTCCTTAAAACTTTCTGTTATGTTCAAATTTTCTGCTGCTGGGATAGTTGCTTTTAGAATGTTTTGCCTATGCCTAGGATTTTTAGATTCTCTTTGTTTTACTTTAGACTAGATGCTTCTAGGATAAGTTTGGGGGTGTGCCACCTTAAACACTCATTGGGGACAATGAGTAGTTGAAGTTTGGGGGAGGCCACCCTAGGCCTAGGAACATTCCTCTCTTCCTTAGGACATAAGCATTCTTCTTCTCCTAAAAAAAAAAAAAAGTGAAAAATAGAATTAAGAGGGGAGTCTTTCTCAAGTTGCTGAGTAATCAGTGCCAAGTGTGTAAACCACAAGTGGCATTGCATCAAAAGGCAAACCAAGGGGAGACTCCACCTAAGTAAAAAAAGGGAAAGAGGAGAAATAGGGGAAGAAGAATGTATGCT
This sequence comes from Herpetospermum pedunculosum, assembly GCA_028017165.1. Taxonomy (NCBI): domain Eukaryota; kingdom Viridiplantae; phylum Streptophyta; class Magnoliopsida; order Cucurbitales; family Cucurbitaceae; genus Herpetospermum; species Herpetospermum pedunculosum. Next base: position 17,684,155 of record CM051527.1, on the reverse strand, counting down.
TGGGAATTATAATCTTGTGGCTTAGATGTCCTATGTAAAAAGAAATCTGATCCTTAATGAGCTAAGCACAAGGTTGTAACTTCTAGGTTTGTCTAGGGAGATGAATGTATATCCAATGTAGTGATGCCAGGGTTTAGGTTGTTCTCTAAAAGTACCACTGTCACCGTTAATACTAAGACTGGCATGACTCTAAGGAATCCTAGACACATTAAAAATAAGCTAGAAGCATGTACTGAGTCTAGAGTAAAGCTTGGTAGAATTTGAAACCTTAGGGATAATAGCATGATATCATAAAAGTAGTTAGATCAGTAGTAGGGGGTTAACAAAAGCAGTGGGTATAATAGGCAGGTGAAGTCAGAAGAAGCTTGATAAAGAGGTTAATTCTAAACTTAGAAGTGTGTCACAGGACAGCACTGCTAGAGATAGGGATATAGGGGAGTCGATGAGTAGTTAGAGAAGAAGAAAACGACAGCCTAGGTAAGTCCTTAGTATGCTTGAGGACAAGCAAAGCCTTAAGTTTGGGGGTGTGTTAAGTCTCTGAAAGTGACTTATTTAGGACCCATTTAGCTTAAGAAGATGTACACATTTAGGTGTTTTTGTTAGCATTTAGCCTAAACCTATGCTTTAATATGAGAATTAGAAGAAGGTAGCTAATTTAGGACTTATACACAATAGGTACAAAAAGGGTTGAAAACCGAAGAAAAGAATGGAAAAATGAGCATTGCGAATGAATTGCGAAAACATTGCGGTGACCGCAATTATTCAAGTTAAAACCGTAAGTTGGCTGACATTTTTCTGTTTAGATCCGACTTTTCAGGGATTCGTTCTTTCTCCTCCATCCATTCTGATATATGACGTTGAAGATTGATGGTTCTCCTTGGCCCAAACGCACCTGCAAACTACTATAAAAGGGGGTCAAAGTCGGAGGTTCAGTCATCAATTCGAAGCGCAGAAGTCTTCTTGCAGTCCACCATTTCCATCTGTTTTCCTGTGCCGTCTGTTGGAGTGAGAGTCTAAGCTTTTGGAATCGATAATCTGATAGGAAGGAGAGGAGATTCTTCTTCTCTCTCGATTGGATTCATCCAAGCAGGGCTGACTTCTCATCACCATCATTCGAGGCGACTGCCACGGAGTTTTCTAGCAGCCCTCTACTGTTTTCTGCTCTGTTCTTCTCAATTCCATTTCTGATCACTGTTGTTCTTAGTGTAGCATTTCAATTATTGCATTTCGTTGTTGTCTGTCTTGAATTCGTTTCTTTTAGAGCTTCCCTTGTCATTCAAACACTTAAAGTAATCGAAGTATACTTCTGCATTTTACAGTTTCCATCTGGTTCTGCTACGGCTTTGGCTTGCTGTTTTAAGTACATTTATCTTCTAAGCATGTCTGTTTTATCTACCGTTTCTATTCTCCACATATCCATGAGTAACTAAAATCACTTAGGGGCATGCTAATGACAGAACTATAGGCTAAAAAACGTGAGTCAAGTAGGCAGATTAACACTCGAACATTGATTGTATGTAAGCTTCATCCCACGGGCAATTTCGATTGGCCATCCATTTTGTCCAAAGAACTCCTAACCTCTGGAAGGAGTAAGAGTTCAGAGTCATATAATCATGCTAGCCTTTCATGGTAATCAGGAAACGGCCTAGGAATAGGCGTTTCCCTAGTACAAACTGAACACTCCTGTTTTAACAAGATGCTTAAGACCTTACTTTGAAGTCGAGTAAACTTGAGTCTCTCATGCATGGAATCGGACGATACTGGAGATAGAGTGAGTTTGATGTATAGAGAGTTGATCCAAAGCTTGATAATCGTAATAAACTGCCTATAGGATAGTCATTAGTAGCCCTTAATTCACCCTTTTAATCAGTTTCGCTGCCATTTAATTGCGGATTAATTGCGGTTCTCGCAATTCTGCTAAATTGCATTGTGTGTAGCTGTTTTCTTCTTCGTTTATTGATTCCATCTCTTGTTCTTTGAGCCTGATTTTAACTTTAACTTGTTTATGGTATATTCCTTTACACATTCAGCAAAACTTAGGTAATTAAAAACCAATTTTATCCCCTCAAATTCATCCCATCTTTCTTAACAAACACACTTCGCGAATAGCTAAAAATGAGTCTCTGTGGAAAAAACGAATGAAATATACTTACTACTTGCTGTGAGACCATGTATGCTTGCATGTTCTAAGTGCTCTCTCTACCCTTTTGCATATTTATCTTTACACATTGAGCACGCAACATGTATCCAAATAGAGGTCTTTTTCAAAGGATGCAATCCCAGCACTAGGCAAGTCTTAAATTCATCTGCTGGTGGTTCCATGTTGTCCAAGAGTTATAACGAGGCCTATGAGATCTTGGAGAAGATCTCAGCATCTCACTGTAGGTGGTCAGATGATCCAGTTGAGCCAACTAGAGCTCAAGACAAGGATGCTCTAAGTGCAATGAGCAGCCAAATAAATGCCCTGACCAACCTAGTTAAGCAAATGGCTCAAGCCAATCTCCAAACAAGTGTCAACACCGCTACCGCCATGTCAATGGGCACCCAACCAAGTCAAGGTGAGACACTTGTATGTGGATTCTGTGGGGAAGGGCACCTGTATGAATACTGCCCTGGGAATCCAGCCTCAGTCTGCTACATTGGAAGTCAGCAGCAGCCTAGGAACAACCCCTATTCCAATACTTACAACCCTGGTTGGAGGAACCACCCAAACCTGTCATGGGGTGGCCACCAAAATGCTAACCAAAATCCTAACCAGCCTAGACCGAGTGGAACACCTGGTTTCACTCCCCAACATAACCAATCCATGTATCAAAAACCATACAACCAACCTGTAGGATCTTCTGTAGAAAACTTACTCAAGGAATACATAGCTAAGAATGATGCTACTCTTCAAAGCCAGCAAGCTACTCTTAGGAGCCTAGAGAACCAAATAGGCCAATTAGCCAATGAACTCAAGAGTAGGCCCCAAGGTAGACTCCCTGCTGACACTGAAGTACCAAGGAGAGATGGTAAAGAGCAAGTTCAAGCAATTGAACTTAGAAGTGGTAGACCATTGGTGAGCAACACAAAGGACACACCAAAGAGAGTAGAGAACACTGAGTCTAGTGCTCCACTAGAGTCTCTGCCAAACCAAGGTCCACCATCAACCAGCACATCAGGAGTCCGGCTAGAACCAATTGTTGAGGAGATAGAAGAAATTCCAAGGCCTCCACCTATCCTACGGCGCCCTGACGTGCCTGCATATGTGCCACCACCTCCATATCCTCGAAGGCTTAAGAAGAAGCAGGAACAGGAAGTGCATTTTAATAAATTCTTAGAAATTCTTAAGCAAGTGCATGTCAACATTCCTTTTGTAGAAGTTTTACAGTCTATGCCTTCCTATGTAAAGTTTTTGAAAGATATTATTACTAACAAAAAAATAATTGGTGAGTTTGAAACAGTAAACCTCACTGAGGAGTGCAGTGCCATACTCCAAAATAAGTTGCCCAAGAAGGAGAAGGATCCTGGTTCCTTCACCTTACCTGTAGAACTTGGAGGCAAGCACGTGGGCAGAGCGCTTTGTGACCTGGGCGCCAGCATAAACCTCATGCCCCTATCACTATTCCGCCAGCTAGGAATAGGAGAAGCACGTCCAACCACTGTCACTTTACAATTAGCAGACAGATCCATTGCATACCCAGAGGGTAAGATTGAGGATATTTGAGTAAAGGTTGACAAGTTTATTTTCCTTGCAGATTTCATTATCCTGGATTATGAAGCAGACAAGGAGGTCCCCATCCTGTTAGGCAGATGTTGCGTGCTCAATGTGTTGAAATAAATAGGCAATAAAAGAGATAGAGCACTCAGAACATGCAAGCATACATGGTCTCACAGCAAGTAGTAAGTATATTTCATTCGTTTTTTCCACAGAGACTTATTTTTAGCTATTCATGAAGTGTATTTGTTAAGAAAGAAGGGGTGGATTTGATGGGGTAAAATTGGTTTTTAATTATCTAATTTTTGCTGAATGTGTAAAGGAATGCAACATAAACAAATGCAAGTTGAAATTAGACTCAAAGGACAAGAGATGGAATTAATAAACGAGGAAGAAAACAGCTAGAATTGCGGACACCGCAATGTTATCGCAATTGTAAAAACAGCGAAAGTGTGTAAATGGGTGAATTAAGGGCTACTAATGACTATCCTATAGGCATTTTAATACGACTCCCAAGCAGTAGATCAACTCTCTATGCATCAAACTCACTCTATCTCATGTATCGTCCGATTCCATGCATTAGATTCTTTAGTTTACTCAACTCAAAGTAAGGTCTTAAGCATCTTGTTAAAGCAGGAGTGTTTAGGTTGTACTAGGGAAACGCCTATTCCTAGGCCGTTTCCTGGTTACCATGAAAGGCTAGCATGATAATATGACTCTGAACTCTTACTCCTTCCAGAGGTTAGGAGTTCTTTGGACAAAATGGATGGCCAATCGAAATTGCCCGTGGGATGAAGCTTACATACAATCAATGTCCGAGAGCTATCCTACATGCTTGGTTCACGTTTTTTAGCCTATAGTTCTGTCATTAGCATGCCCCTAAGTGACTTAGCTACTCATGGATATATAGAGAACAGAAATACAAGATAAAACAGACATGCTTAGAAGGGAAATGAACTCAAAACAGTAGGATAAAACCGTAGCAGCAGAAGATGGAAACTGTGAAATGCAAACTTGTAATTTGATTACTTTGAATGTTGAACGGACAGAAGGAAACTTAAATGAAATAATTCAAAGACAGACAGCAACGAAATGCAGTAGATTAATTACTAAACTAGAAACAACAACTGAACAAAGCTGGAAATTAGAAAAGGAAGACAGAAAGCAGGAAATGCAGCTTGAAGCTTCGTTGCAGTCGCCTCGAATGAAGGGGATGAAAGGTCAGCCTTGCTTGGATGAATCCAATCGAGAGAGAAGAAGAATCTCCTCTCCTTCCTATCAGATTATCGATTCCAACAGCTGAGACTCTCACTCCAACAGACGGCAAAGGAAAACAGGGAGAAAAAGTGGACTGCGAGAAGACTTCTGCATTTTCGGATGATGACTGAACCTCCGACTTTGACCCCCTTTTATAGTAGTTTGCAGGTGCGTTTGGGCCAAGGAGAACCATCAATCTTCAACGTCGTATATCAGAATGGATGGAGGAGAAAGAATGAATCCCTGAAATTACGGAAATTAACAGAAAAAGATCAGTCAACTTACGGTTTTCACTTGAATAATTGCGGCTTCAGCAATGTTTTGGCAATGCTGTCGCAATGCAGTTTTTTCATTCTTTTTCTTTGGTTTTCAACCCTTTTCTTTCCTATTGTGCATAAGTCCTAATTTAGCTACCTTCTTCTCATTCTCATATTTAAGCATAGGTTTAGGCTAAATGCTATCAAAAACACCTAAAAGTATACATATTCTTAAGCTAAATGGGTCCTAAATAAGTCACTTTCAGAGACTTAACACACCCCCAAACTTAAGGTTTTGCTTGTCCTCAAGCACACTAAAGACTTCCCTAGGCTGCTGTTTCATCTTCTTTAACCACTTACTAACTCCCTTATATTCTTGTCTATAGCAATGCTGTCCTGTGACACACTCCTTAGTTTAAAACTATCCTCTTATCTAGCTTCTTCTGACTTTGCTTGCCTAACATTCCTTTTGTTTTCATTGACTCCCTACAACTGATCTATTTGCTTTTGTCATATCATGCCACTATCCCTAAGGTTTCAACTTCTGCCTAGCTTTACCTCAGACTCAGTACATGCTTCTAGCTTTATTTTTAATGTGTCTAGGATTCCTTAGAGTCATGCCAGTCTTAGTATTAACGGTGACAGTAGTACTTTTAGAGAACAACCTAAACCCTGGCATCACTACATTGGATAAACACTCATCTCCCTAAACAACCCTACAAGTTACAACTTTGCACTTAGCTAATTGAGGATCATAGTTCTTTTTTTAAATAGGACATCTAAGCCACAAAGTTGTAACTCCTAGGTATACATTCTTCTTCCCTATTCCTTTCCCTTTTTCTTACTTAGGTGGAGCCTCTCCTTTGGTTGCCTTTTGATGCAACGCCACTTGTGGGTTACACACTTGGCACTAATTACTCAGCAACCTAAGAGAAACTCCCCCCCTTTATTCTTTTTTCATTTTTTTCAGTTCATCATTTTTTTTTCTTTTTTTTTTTTTTGTAAATGAGAAGAAGAATGCTTATGTTTCTAAGGGAGAGAGGAATGTTCCTAGGCCTAGGGTGGCCTCCCCCAAACTTCAACTACTCATTGTCCCCAATGAGTGTCGGAGGTGGCACACCCCCAAACTTGTCCTAGAAGCATCTAGTCTAAGGTAAAACAAAGAGAAACTAGAGCCCTAGGCATAGACAAAACATTCGAATAGCAAATATCATAGCAGCAGAAAACTAAAAAAAACAGGCAGATAAGGACTGACAGCTATGCATACTGAGCTATTTAGAGGTGAAATTAAACTATCAAAGGGTGTCCTATGACACTCATCCAGCATGCATCTAGATAAGCTATATACAGTAGTCATGATAGCAGCAAAAGAAAGAATTTAAACAGATCACAGCCTAGCTAAACATACAGTCCAAAACATGCTTTTAGTAATATAAATTGCGGGTACCGCAATTATTTCGCAATTAAGTCTGGGCATATATATCATTCACTAAGGCCCCTAAGCATGCTTTTTCCAGTCATTCAAGCTCTCTAAAAATAAAACTAAACTATCCTACCTAGTCATCTAGCATCAGACTATCCTAAACAAAAGAAAAAACATAAAACGAAGCATCTAAAACAGATCAAAATTGGACTAAAAACAGCAAAGTTCACATGATTAACAGAAAGCAGAAAATTGTTTTTTTTTTTTCTAAGGGAACAGCAATACTCCCTTTAGTGCGATTCAAACCAGCACTCAAATATCTTCATCCTCATCAGGCTGTCGTGGGCGTGGAGGCACCCATGGAGTCAGGAGATTGGTGGGGAAGTCAGGAAAGATACAGCCTAGCTGGTCTGCAACCTCTTTGTCCCGTGCCTGCGCATACGTGGCCCATTGAGCCATTCTCCTCTGCATATCCATTAGGCAGGCCATGGATAGGGACTGATCAGCAGCCAGCCTATCCAGTTCAAACTCCATATTCCCCTTTCTCCTCAGCCTCAGGTTAGCAGGCAGCTCCAAGTGGCCTGTGTAAGCCATCTGCTGCTCCATGCGCTCGGTGGGGACTCCTGCAAGCAAACATAGCTTGGTTATGGTGTTAGGGAAAAACAGTGGTCCCTTACCTTTCTTAGCGCACTCAGCAATGGCAGCAGTGATGACTTCTCCCACATTGATCGTGAGACCTCGCATTATCGCATACACCAGCAGCGAACGGCTCTGGTTGATTGTAGTCTCGTGAGTCACTGGGGACAATCTCCTTCTCACGAACGAAAACCAAACAGCCGCCTTAGCCGTGAGGTTGGCACTCATGAGAGTGTGCCTCCCATTACGTGATACGGTCCAGGAAGCTTCAGGCTGGCCAATGGTCCGAATGGCCTCTTCCAGAACAGCCTCAGTAGGCTCATCAACAATCCGTGCATAATCTGTATGTGCTTGGCCCTTGAGACCATAGGCTTCGTTGATGGCCTTGGCTGAGAAATCCACCTCTACCCCTCTGACCACAGACAGGCCATCCTCAGGGCTGAGCACATTGGCGTAGAAATCATACACCATGCTCGTGTAGGCTGGATTGGGTGGTCTGCAAAATTCCTCCCAGCCGTGGTTTAGCACTCCTGCGCGCAAGAACTGCGGCAGATCAGCAGGGCGGTCGAGGAAGCCTTTCTCGTGCAGCAACTCCCTCTTCCTCAGCTCAGCACCCCTGGATTCAGCATCAGAGGAAACATACCTCACTGACTGAGGTTCGTCTTCAGGGTAGAGCTTTGCCTTCCCTTTATCTGATGGCTTGGCTGACTCGGCAGCCTCAACCTTGAGACGTTTGAGCGAAGGCTCAGTGCTCTCTTTATCTGCTGAAGGCACCTCCTTAGCCTTCTTCCTTTTTAGTTTCTTGGATCGCTTGGCTTTAAGGATCTTGGCCTTCTTCTTCTTCTTCAGCTTTGCCTCAATGTTGATATGCTGCAGGCATGCCCCCAGCGTTTCTTCCATGGAATCATCCTGCTGTGCAGGACTCTCTAGGCTAGCTTCCCTCGCAGGCGAGAAGACCTCATCTTCACCACCTTCCCCACTGCCTTGAGTGGATTCCTGGTACTCCCCACAAGGGAATTCAGGGTCAGGTCGTGGAGGCGTGTGCGAAGGTGTGGCACTCTGCTCTGCTGTAGGCGTCTGCACGGAATTCAGTGGTGAAGACGGCGTTTCAGGGCTCTGTGCAGGCGGTGACGATGAAAGCTCTGGGCTGTGCACTGGTTCAGATGATGAAGGGTTGTGCGCAGGTGAGGCAGTTGGCGACGAACTCTTCTTGGGCGACTCATGGGACGCACGATCTGTTTCTTGACTCTCCACAGAGAGAGTCTTGGCTGTGCTTGGTTCGGCGGCCGTCTCGACACTCCACCGGCGCTTCTTGGGCGTGCGCGCTGGTTCAGAAGGGCCAGCAGGGATTTCTGTGACAACCCTCCACTTCTTCCTACGGATCGGAAGTTTGGGAAGAGGTCCGGTGCGTACAGCACCATCATCTGCAAGGGTAAGAAGTGCTTCCCTCGCAGCCGCTTCAGCAGCGTCATCAGCCCTCTTCTTGGCTGCAGATCTTTCAGCCCGTGTGAACACCATTGTTGAATCTTGGAGGTTTGGAGAGAAGGATCAAAGATGAAGAGAATCGCAGTTTTCTTGGAAATCAGAGAATGAGAGAATCGTATCGAACGAGCGCCTCCCAACGGATATAAAAGCAACGGCTAAATCCCCAACGGCTATATTTTGCGGATCCTGCAATTCCAGCGCAATTTTAGGGATCTTTTTTCATTAAAATCTCAAACTTTGCTCGCCCGTATCTTTTATTTGGCTCGATCGTTTCTTGATTTTTAAAGCTGGATTTACTCTCCTTGATTCCCTCTATTGATTCCCTACAAAAAGAAATAAAATTAACATCAAATTCGCAATTAAAATCACACAACAAAACATGCAAACGATAACCGGAAAAATTGCAAAAAATAAACTAAGGCATGAGCCTTATGTTGACGAGCACAGTAATCACTCGTCCTCTCTCGTTCTCTTTTCATGCTTCAGTCAAGAGGAAGGCCGAGAGAGTCTTCACATCTCCTTCCTCATAGTAGTGCTTCAACCTCGCACCATTAACCATAAATGGTTGGCCTTGCTGCAAGTTTTTTATCTCTATGGCACCATGAACAAACACATTAGTAATCACAAATGGACCTGACCATCTAGACTTAAGTTTCCCTGGAAATAGTTTCAACCGTGAGTTAAACAACAATACAAGTTGACCCTTTTTAAAGTCCTTAACTCTAAGTCTACTATCATGCCAAATCTTGGTTTTTTCCTTATACATTTTAGCATTTTCATAGGCCATGTGTCTAAGCTCATCAAGCTCATGTAATTGTAAAGACCTTAGTGTTCCTGCATCTTTTACACAAAAATTCAATTCCTTCATGGCCCAAAATGCTTTGTTTTCTAACTCAAGTGGTAAGTGACAAGTCTTGCCATAAACTAGCCTATAAGGAGACATTCCTAGAGGTGTCTTATATGTTGTCCTATAAGCCCAAAGTGCATCCTCAAGCTTGAAGGACCAGTCTTTCCTATTAGGTTTGACTACTTTCTCTAGGATGTTCTTAATTTCCCTATTTGAAATTTCAGCCTGTCCATTTGAATGTGGGTGATAGGGAGTGGCTACCCTATGTCTAATGTTATACTTAGCCAACACTCTCTCCATAGCCTTGTTAATAAAATGTGACCCCTCATCACTAATGATGGCACGAGGTGTCCCAAACCTAGTAAAAATGTGCCTATGCAAGAAATTGGTGACTGTTTTAGCATCATTATTAGGACATGCTTTGGCTTCTACCCACTTGGACACATAGTCCACTGCCACTAATATGTAGAGATTACCTGATGATGGAGGGAATGGTCCCATGAAGTCAATGCCCCATACATCAAAGAGCTCCAACTCTAAGATGTAGGTGAGGGGCATCTCATCCTTTCGACTGAGGTTACCTGTTCTTTGGCATTCATCACAGTTGTGGGCATAATTGTGGGCATCCTTGAAGATTGTTGGCCAATAGTAGCCACTCTGAAATACCTTTGCAGCTGTTCTTTGGCCCCCAAAGTGTCCACCATAAGGAGATGCGTGACAGTGCTGCAGCACAGACTTCGCTTCAGCAGCTGAAACACACTTCCTCAGCAAACCATCAGCACAGGTTCTGTAAAGTGTGGGGTCATCCCAGATGAATTTCCTTGCTTCATGAAGGAACCTCTTCTTCTCTTGTCCTCCCTTGAAAACTGGTAATACCTGTGATGCACGGAAGTTAGCAATGTCAGCAAACCAAGGTTCCTCATCGTTATCACGATGAGTCAAAACAAAGACATGTTCATCAATAAAAGCATCAGAAATTGCGGGATCCGCAATTTTTTCGCAATTGTGCTGCAATCGAGAAAGGTGATCTGCAACCACATTTTCACATCCCTTCTTGTCTCGAATGTCCAAATCAAACTCCTGCAGCAATAACACCCACCTAATCAACCTAGGCTTAGCATCAGCCTTCCTCATAAGATATTTCAAGGCAGAATGGTCAGTGTATACAATTGTCCTAGTGCGTACAATATAGTTCCTGAATTTCTCACAGGCAAACACTACAGCAAGCATCTCTTTCTCAGTAGTGGTATAATTACATTGAGCCTCATTCAAGGTCTTACTAGCATAATATATAGGATGTGTTAGCTTGTCAATTTTCTGTCCTAACATGACTCCTACAGCATAGTCACTAGCATCACATAACATCTCGAATGGAAGATCCCAATCTGGCCCTACTATAACAGGTGCTGTAACTAGTGCTTTCTTAAGGGTGGTCCAAGCTTCTACGCATTCCTTAGAGAAGATGAATGGCCTATTTAGCTCTAGTAGCTCACATAGAGGCTTGGCTATCTTAGAAAAGTCCTTGATGAACCTTCTGTAGAAGCCAGCATGCCCTATGAAACTCCTAATGGCCTTGACATTCTGAGGCTCTACCAACTTTTCTATGATCTCTATTTTGGCCCTATCGACCTCTACACCTGCCCTCGATACTCTATGACCTAAGACAATCCCTTCATCAACCATGAAGTGACACTTTTCCCAATTAAGGACTAAGTTAGTCTCTTCACATCTAGCTAAGACTTGTCTTAAATTATCTAGACAGTTGGTGAATGAATCCCCAAAGACTGAGAAGTCATCCATGAATATTTCTATCATGGACTCATCCAACTCAGAGAAGATTGCCATCATGCACCTTTGGAAAGTTGCCGGTGCATTGCATAAGCCAAAAGGCATTCTGCGAAAGGCAAAAGTTCCAAAAGGGCAAGTGAAGGTAGTCTTCTCTTGGTCCTTAGGATCTATAGTAATCTGATTATAGCCAGAATAACCATCTAAGAAACAATAGTAGGCTCTACCAGCTATTCTGTCTAACATCTGGTCAATGAATGGTAGAGGGAAGTGGTCTTTTTTAGTTTCTTTATTTAATTTCCTGTAATCCATGCACACTCTCCATCCTGTGACAGTCCTAGTTGGAATCAGTTCGTTGTTCTCATTGACTACCACAGTCATCCCCCCCTTTTTAGGTACACACTGTATTGGGCTCACCCACTGGCTACTAGCTATGGGAAAGATCACACCAGCATCTAACCATTTTATTATTTCTTTCTTAACTACCTCTTTCATAGAGGGATTCAGCCTACGTTGATGATCTACTCTAGGTGTGTGCTCTTCCTCTAGTATAATCTTATGCATACAATAAGAAGGGCTAATGCCTCTAATATCAGCAATAGTCCATGCAATAGCCTTCCTATGTTGCTTAAGCAGTAAAATCAGTTCAACCTCATGCTTTTCACTTAATTTAGAAGAAATGATAACAGGCAGAGTTTCATTACTTCCTAGATATGCATACTTGAGGTGAGTGGGTAGTGGTTTCAGTTCTAAAACAGGTGGATGCTCAATGGATGGCTTTAAAGGATTCACAGGTCTACCAGTCAAATCTATATTCATACATACATGTTGTGGTTTATCTACAGGTATATCCATTATGTCAGATACATTCAAGTCAGCTACATCTAATCCTACATATTCATTAGCATGCTTGGTTAATAATACATGCTCTAATTGTTCTTCCATCAATGAATCAACAACGTCCATACTAGCACAGGATTCAAGGTCAGAGGGATACCTTAAAGCTTTATATACACTAAACTTCACCTCTTCATCGTGAACCCTCATAGTAAGCTCACCTTTTTGGACGTCTATAAGTGCCCTACCTGTGGCTAGAAATGGTCTGCCTAGCAGGATGGGGACCTCCTTGTCTGCTTCATAATCCAGGATAATGAAATCTGCAAGGAAAATAAATTTGTCAACCTTTACTAAAATATCCTCAATTTTACCTTCTGGATATGCAATGGATCTGTCTGCTAGTTGTAGGGTGACAGTGGTTGGACGTGCTTCTCCTATTCCCAACTGGCGGAATAGGGATAGGGGCATGAGGTTTATGCTGGCGCCCAGGTCACAAAGCGCTCTGCCCACGTGCTTGCCTCCAAGTTCTACAGGTAAGGTGAAGGAACCAGGATCCTTCTCCTTCTTGGGCAGCTTATTTTGGAGGATGGCACTGCACTCCTCAGTGAGGTTTACTGTTTCAAACTCACCAATTATTTTTTTGTTAGTAATAATATCCTTCAAAAACTTTACATAGGAAGGCATAGACTGTAAAACTTCTACAAAAGGAATGTTGACATGCACTTGCTTAAGAATTTCTAAGAATTTATTAAAATGAACTTCCTGTTCCTACTTCTTCTTAAGCCTTCGAGGGTATGGAGGTGGTGGCACATATGCAGGCACGTCAGGACGCCTTAGGATAGGTGGAGGCCTTGGAATTTCTTCTATCTCCTCAATGATTGGCTCCAGCCTGGCTCCTGATGTGCTAGTTGGTGGTGGACCTTGGCTTGGCAGAGACTCCAGTGGAGCACTAGACTCAGTGTTCTCTACTCTCTTTGGTGTGTCCTTTGTGTTGCTCACCAAGGGTCTACCACTTCTAAGTTCAATTGCTTGAACTTGCTCTTTACCATCTCTCCTTGGCACCTCGGTGTCAGCAGGGAGTCTACCTTGGGGCCTACTCTTGAGTTCATTGGCCAATTGGCCTATTTGGTTCTCTAGGCTCCTAAGAGTAGCTTGTTGGCTTTGAAGAGTAGCATCATTCTTAGCTATATATTCCTTGAGTAGGTTTTCTACAGAAGATCCTACAGGTTGGTTGTATGGTTTTTGGTACATTGACTAGTTATGTTGGGGAGTGAAACCAGGTGTTCCACTCGGTCTAGGTTGGTTAGGATTTTGGTTAGTGTTTTGTTGGCCACCCCATGACAGGTTTGGGTGGTTTCTCCAACCAGGGTTGTAGGTGTTGGAGTAGGGATTGTTCCTAGGCTGCTGCTGACTTCCAATGTAGCAGACTGAGGCTGGATTCCCAGGGCAGTATTCATACAGGTGCCCTTCCCCACAGAATCCACATATAGGTGCCTCACCTTGACTTGGTTGGGTGCCCATTGACATGGCAGTAGCGGTGTTGGCACTTGTTTGGAGATTGGCTTGAGCCATTTGCTTAACTAGGTTGGTCAGGGCATTTATTTGGGTGCTCATTGCACTTAGAGCATCCTTGTCTTGAGCCCTAGTTGGCTCGACTGGATCATCTGACCACCTACAGTGAGATGCTGAGATCTTCTCCAAGATCTCATAGGCCTCGTTGTAACTCTTGGACAACATGGAACCATCAGCAGATGAATTTAAGACTTGCCTAGTGCTGGGGTTGCATCCTTTGAAAAAGACCTCTATTTGGATACACCATGGGATGCCATGATGTGGACATTTAAGAAGAAGATCTTTGAATCTAGTCCAAGCTTCGTGAAGAGACTCATTATCAGCTTGTTTAAACTTAACTATGTCATCACGAAAGGTAGAATTCCTATCAGGTGGGAAGTATTTGACTAGGAATTTTTCTGCTAAATCTTTCCAATTGCGGACAGATCCAGAGGGTAATGAGTTCAACCATGTTTTGGCTTTGTCCCTCAAAGAATAAGGGAACAAGTATAGCCTTAAAGCTTCTTGGGACACTCCAGGGATGATAAAGGTATCACTGACTCCTAAGAAGTTCCTAAGATGGTTGTGGGGGTCCTCATTTTCTATTCCAAAGAATTGTCCCACAGTGGACAACATTTGGAACATCACTGGCTTTAACTCGAATGAGTTGGCAGTGATTTCAGGACGGATTATGCTGGGGTTCAGCTCCCCAGGCATAGGTACTAGGTATGAAAGAATGACACTGTTCTTGTCATTCGCTATTTCGATGGGGTTGCGAATGACAGGTACCGGATTTGGAACTATATCGTCCATTTCTTCGATTTCAGGTATGATTTGAGGTATAGGAGGTTGTTTAAAGAGTCGTTTCTTTGCTTTGTTTCTAGCTCTAAGTAGTCTCTCAGGCTCAGGATTGAACTCTAGATCACTACTTGAACGCTCACTCATAAACTAACCCAATAGTACCTGCAAAAGAAATGGAAAGTAGATTAGTTTCAATATATAATAAACTTGGTTTTTCAAACTTAACAAACTTCGTTTTCACTTAAAATAAGTCCCCGGCAGCGGCGCCAAAAACTTGTTGCGTGCTCAATGTGTTGAAATAAATAGGCAATAAAAGAGATAGAGCACTCAGAACATGCAAGCATACATGGTCTCACAGCAAGTAGTAAGTATATTTCATTCGTTTTTTCCACAGAGACTTATTTTTAGCTATTCATGAAGTGTATTTGTTAAGAAAGAAGGGGTGGATTTGATGGGGTAAAATTGGTTTTTAATTATCTAATTTTTGCTGAATGTGTAAAGGAATGCAACATAAACAAATGCAAGTTGAAATTAGACTCAAAGGACAAGAGATGGAATTAATAAACGAGGAAGAAAACAGCTAAACAGAATGGTAACTTAGCAGAATTGCGGACACCGCAATGTTATCGCAATTGTAAAAACAGCGAAAGTGTGTAAATGGGTGAATTAAGGGCTACTAATGACTATCCTATAGGCATTTTAATACGACTCCCAAGCAGTAGATCAACTCTCTATGCATCAAACTCACTCTATCTCATGTATCGTCCGATTCCATGCATTAGATTCTTTAGTTTACTCAACTCAAAGTAAGGTCTTAAGCATCTTGTTAAAGCAGGAGTGTTTAGGTTGTACTAGGGAAACGCCTATTCCTAGGCCGTTTCCTGGTTACCATGAAAGGCTAGCATGATAATATGACTCTGAACTCTTACTCCTTCCAGAGGTTAGGAGTTCTTTGGACAAAATGGATGGCCAATCGAAATTGCCCGTGGGATGAAGCTTACATACAATCAATGTCCGAGAGCTATCCTACATGCTTGGTTCACGTTTTTTAGCCTATAGTTCTGTCATTAGCATGCCCCTAAGTGACTTAGCTACTCATGGATATATAGAGAACAGAAATACAAGATAAAACAGAAATGCTTAGAAGGGAAATGAACTCAAAACAGTAGGATAAAACCGTAGCAGCAGAAGATGGAAACTGTGAAATGCAAACTTGTAATTTGATTACTTTGAATGTTGAACGGACAGAAGGAAACTTAAATGAAATAATTCAAAGACAGACAGCAACGAAATGCAGTAGATTAATTACTAAACTAGAAACAACAACTGAAGAAAGCTGGAAATTAGAAAAGGAAGACAGAAAGCAGGAAATGCAGCTTGAAGCTTCGTTGCAGTCGCCTCGAATGAAGGGGATGAAAGGTCAGCCTTGCTTGGATGAATCCAATCGAGAGAGAAGAATAATCTCCTCTCCTTCCTATCAGATTATCGATTCCAACAGCTGAGACTCTCACTCCAACAGACGGCAAAGGAAAACAGGGAGAAAAAGTGGACTGCGAGAAGACTTCTGCGTTTTCGGATGATGACTGAACCTCCGACTTTGACCCCCTTTTATAGTAGTTTGCAGGTGCTTTTGGGCCAAGGAGAACCATCAATCTTCAACGTCGTATATCAGAATGGATGGAGGAGAAAGAATGAATCCCTGAAATTACGGAAATTAACAGAAAAAGATCAGTCAACTTACGGTTTTCACTTGAATAATTGCGGCTTCAGCAATGTTTTCGCAATGCTGTCGCAATGCAGTTTTTTCATTCTTTTCCTTTGGTTTTCAACCCTTTTCTTTCCTATTGTGCATAAGTCCTAATTTAGCTACCTTCTTCTCATTCTCATATTTAAGCATAGGTTTAGGCTAAATGCTATCAAAAACACCTAAAAGTATACATCTTCTTAAGCTAAATGGGTCCTAAATAAGTCACTTTCAGAGACTTAACAGCAGACCATTCCTAGCCACAGGTAGGGCACTGATAGACGTCCAAAAAGGTGAGCTTACTATGAGGGTTCATGATGAAGAGGTGAAATTTAGTGTGTATAAAGCTTTAAGGTACCCCTCTGACCTTGAATCCTGTGCTAGCATGGACGTAGTAGACTCCTTAATGGAAGAACAATTGGAGCATGTATTATTAACCAAGCATGCCAATGAATATGTAGGATTAGAATTAACTGACTTAAACATAGCTGAGATAATGGACATATTTGTAAATAACCCTCAGCATGTTTGTATGAATATTGACTTAACTGATAGAGCCTTAAATCCTTTAAAGCCATCCATTGAGCATCCACCTGTATTAGAATTAAAGCCACTCCCCACTCACCTCAAGTATGCGTATTTAGGGAGTAATGAAACTTTGCCTGTTATCATTTCTTCTAAATTAAGTGAAAAGCATGAGGTTGAACTGATATTACTGCTTAAGCAACATAGGAAGGCTATTGCATGGACTATTGCTGATATTAGAGGCATTAACCCTTCTTATTGCATGCATAAGATTATACTAGAGGAAGAGCACACACCTAGAGTAGATCACCAACGTAGGCTGAATCCCTCTATGAAAGAGGTAGTTAAGAAAGAGATAATTAAATGGTTAGATGCTGGTGTGATCTTTCCAATAGCTAGTAGTCAGTGGGTGAGCCCTATACAATGTGTACCTAAGAAGGGTGGGATGACTGTGGTAGTCAATGAGAACAATGAACTGATTCCAACTAGGACTGTCACAGGATGGAGAGTTTGCATGGATTATAGGAAACTAAATAAAGAAACTAAAAAAGACCACTTCCCTCTACCATTCATTGACCAAATGTTAGACAGAATAGCTGGTAGAGCCTATTACTGTTTCCTAGACGGTTATTCAGGGTATAACCAGATCACTATAGACCCCAAGGACCAAGAAAAGACTACTTTTACTTGCCCTTTTGGAACTTTTGCCTTTCGCAGAATGCCTTTTGGCTTATGCAATGCACCGGCAACTTTCCAAAGGTGCATGTTGGCAATCTTCTCTGATTTGGATGAATCTATGATAGAGATATTCATGGATGACTTTTCAGTCTTTGGGGATTCATTCACCAACTGTCTAGAGAACCTAGGACAAGTCTTGGCTAGATGTGAAGAGACTAACTTAGTCCTTAATTGGGAAAAGTGTCACTTCATGGTAGATGAGGGGATTGTCTTAGGTCATAGAGTGTCAAGGGCAGGTGTAGAAGTTGATAGGGCAAAGATAGAGATCATAGAGAAGTTGGTAGAGCCTCAGAATGTCAAGGCCATTAGAAGTTTCTTAGGGCATGCTGGCTTCTACAGAAGGTTCATTAAGGACTTTTCTAAGATAGCCAAGCCTCTGTGTGAGCTGCTAGAACTAAATAGGCCATTCATCTTCTCTAAGGAATGTGTAGGAGCTTGGACAACCCTTAAGAAAGCACTAGTCACCGCACCTGTTATTATAGGGCCAGATTGGGATCTCCCATTTGAAATGTTATGTGATGCTAGTGACTATGCTGTAGGGGTTATGTTAGGACAGAAGATTGACAAGCTAACACACCCTGTCGATTATGCTAGTAAGACCTTGAATGCGGCTCAATGTAATTATACAACTACTGAGAAAGAGATGCTTGCTGTAGTGTTTGCTTGTGAGAAATTCAGGAACTATATTGTAGGCACTAGGACAATTGTGTACACTGACCACTCTGCCTTAAAGTATCTCATGAGGAAGGCTGATGCTAAGCCTAGGTTGATTAGGTGGGTGTTATTGCTGCAGGAATTTGATTTGGACATTCGAGACAAGAAAGGATGTGAAAACGTGGTTGCGGATCACCTTTCTCGATTGCAGCACAATTGCGAAAAAATTGCGGAACCCGCAATTTCTGATGCTTTCATTGATGAACATGTCTTTGTTTTGACTCATTGTGATAACGATGAGGAACCTTGGTTTGCTGACATTGCTAACTTCCTTGCATCACAGGTATTACCAGTTTTCAAGGGAGGTCAAGAGAAGAAGAGGTTCCTTCATGAAGCAAGGAAATTCATATGGGATGACCCCACACTTTACAGAACCTGTGCTGACGGCTTGCTAAGGAAGTGTGGTTCAGCTGCTGAAGCGAAGTCTTTGCTGCAGCACTGCCACACAGCTCCCTATGGTGGACACTTTGGTGGCCAAAGAACAGCTGCAAAGGTATTTCAGAGTGGCTACTATTGGCCAACAATCTTCAAGGATGCCCACAACTATGCCCACAGCTGCGATGAATGCCAAAGAACAGGTAACCTCAGTCGAAAGGATGAGATGCCCCTCACCTACATCTTAGAGTTGGAGCTCTTTGATGTGTGGGGCATTGACTTCATGGGGCCATTCCCTCCATCATCAGGTAACCTTTACATTTTGGTAGCAGTAGACTACGTATCCAAGTGGGTAGAGGCCAAAGCATGTCCCAATAATGATGCTAAAACAGTCACCAAATTCTTGCATAGGCACATTTTTACTAGGTTTGGGACACCTCGTGCCATCATTAGTGATGAGGGGACACATTTCATTAACAAGGCTATGGAGAGAGTGTTGGCTAAGTATAACATTAGACATAGAGTAGCCAGTCCCTATCACCCACACTCGAATGGACAGGCTGAAATTTCAAATAGGGAAATTAAGAACATCCTAGAAAAAGTGGTCAAACCTAATAGGAAAGACTGGTCCTTTAAGCTTGAGGATGCACTTTGGGCGTATAGGACAGCATATAAGACACCCCTAGGTATGTCTCCTTATAGGCTGGTATATGGCAAAGCTTGTCATCTTCCACTTGAGCTAGAAATCAAAGCATTTTGGGCCATGAAAGAATTGAATTTTTGCGTAAATGATGCGGGGACATTGCGGTCTTTGCAATTACATGAGCTTGATGAGCTTAGACATATGGCCTATGAAAATGCTAAGATGTATAAGGAAAAGACCAAGATTTGGCACGATAGTAGACTTAGAGTTAAGGACTTTAAGAAGGGTCAACTTGTTTTGTTGTTTAACTCACGGTTGAAACTATTTCCAGGGAAACTTAAGTCGAGGTGGTCAGGTCCATTTGTGATTACTAATGTGTTTGTTCATGGTGCCATAGAGATAAAGAACTTGCAGCAAGGCCAACCGTTTATGGTTAATGGTGCAAGGTTGAAGCACTACTATGAGGAAGGAGATGTGAAGACTCTCTCGGCCTTCCTCTTGACTGAAGCATGAAAATGAGAACGAGAGAGGACGAGTGATTACTGTGCTCGTCAACATAAGGCTCATGCCTTAGTTTATTTTTTGCGATTTTCCGGTTATCGTTTGTGTGTTTTGTTGTATGATTTTAATTGCGAATTTGATGTTGTTTTTATTTCTTTTTGTAGGGAATCGAAAGAGGGAATCAAGGAGAGTAACTCCAGCTTTAAAAATCAAGAAAAGATTGAGCCAAATAAAAGATACGGACGAGCAAAGATTGACATTTAGATGGAAAAAAATCCCTAAAATTGCGCTGGATTTGCAGGATCCGCAATATATAGCCGTTGGGATTTATCCGTTGCCTTTATATCCGTTAGAAGACGCTCGATCTGTACGATTCTCCCACTCTCTGAATTCCAAGAAAACTGCGATTCTCTTCATCTTTGATTCTTCTCTCCAAATCTCCAAGACTCAACAATGGTGTTCACAAGGGCTTAAAGATCTGCGGCCAAGAAAAGGGCCGATGAAGCTGAAACGGCTGCGAGAGATGCATTGCTTGCCTTGGCTGATGCTGAGGCTGCGCGAACGGAACGACTGGATAAGCTTCCGATTCGCAAGAAGAAGTGGAAGGTTGTCTCTGAGATACCTGCGGGACCCTCTGAACCAGCAGGCACACCCAAGAAGCGTAGGTGGAGTTTAGCGGTGGCCGCTGAACCAAGCAAAGAGAACACAAGAAACTGATCGTGTGTCCCACGATTCAGCCAAGGGGAGTGCCTCGCCACCTGCACCACCAGCGCACAGCTCTTCTCCATCACCGCCAGTGCAGAGCCCTGAGCAGCCGTCTTCACCACTGAGTTCTGCACAGACACCTTCAGCAGAGCAAACAACCACGCCGTCGCACACTCCCCCACGGCCTGACCCTGAATTCCCATATGGGGAGTACCAAGAATCAACGCAGGGCAGTGGGGAAGGTGAGGAAGAGGAGGTTTTCTCTCCTGTGAGGGAAGCTAGCCCAGTGAGTCTGTCGCAGCAGGATGATTCCATGGAAGAGACGTTGGGGGCGTGCCTGCAGCAGATCACCATTGAGGCAAAGCTCAAGAAGAAGAAGAAGGCCAAGATTCTTAAGGCCAAGCGATCCAAGAAGCTGAAGAAGAAGAAGGCCAAGAAGGCGCCTTCGTCAGAAAAAGAGAGCACTGAGCCGTCGCTCAAAAGACTCAAGGTTGAGGCTGCAGAGTCCGCCAAGCCAGCAGACAAAGGGAAGGCCAAGCTCTACCCTGAAGATGAGCCTCAGTCAGTGAGGTATGTTTCCTCTGACGCTGAGTCCAGGGGCGTTGAGCTGAGGAAGAGGGAGTTGCTGCACGAGAAAGGCTTCCTCGACAGACCTGCTGACCTGCCGCAGTTCTTGCGCGCAGGAATCATAAATCATGGCTGGGAGGAGTTATGCAGGCCACCCAATCCAGCTTACACGAGTATGGTATACGACTTCTACGCCAACCTGCGAAACTCTGAGGAGGGGCTTTCTGTGGTTAGGGGAGTAGAAGTGGACTACTCAGCAAAAGCCATCAACGAAGCTTATGGCCTCAAGGGCCAAAGACACACTGATTATGCGAGGATCGTTGATGAGCCTACTGAGGCAGTGCTGGAGGAGGCCATTCGAACCATTGGCCAGCCTGAAGCAGCGTGGACTGTATCACGCAATGGGAGGCACACCCTCATGAGTGCCAACCTCACAGCAAAGGCAGCTGTATGGTTTGCCTTTGTAAGGAGGAAGCTGTCCCCTGTGACCCATGAGACGACCATCAACCAGAGCAGGTCGCTGCTGGTCTATGCCATTATGCGAGGTCTCACGGTCAACGTAGGTGAAATCATGTCAGCCGCCATTGCTGAGTGCGCCAAGAAAGGTAAGGGACCATTGTTTTTCCCTAACACCATAACCAAACTATGTTTGCTTGCAGGAGTCCCCATTGAGCGAATGGAGCAGCAGATGGCTTACACAGGCCACTTGGAGCTGCCTGCTAGCTTGAGGCTGAAGAGGAAGGGGAATATGGAGTTTGAACTGGATAGGCTGGCTGCTGATCAGTCACTATCCATGGCGTACCTGATGGATATGCAAAGGAGGATGGCTCAATGGGCCACTTACGCGCAGGCACGGGACAAGGAAGTTGCAGACCAACTTGGGTGCATCTTCCCTGACTTCCCCACAAATCTTCTGACTCCATGGGTGCCTCCACGACCACGACAACCTGATGAGGATGAAGACGTTTGAGTGCTGGTTTGAATTGCACTGAAGGGAGTATTGCTGTTCCCTTAGAAAAAAAAACAATTTTCTGCTTTCTGATAGACCATGTGAATTATGCTGTTTTTCGTACACTTTTGATCTGTTTTAGATGCTTAGTTTTATGTTTTTAATTTTGCTTAGTATAGTCTGATGATAGTTGACTAGGTAGGTTCGTTTTGTTTTATTTTTAGAGAGCTTGAATGACTGGAAAAAACATGCTTAGGGGCCTTAATCACTGTTATATCTGCCCTGATCTGATTGCGAAATAATTGCGGTACCCGCAATTTTTATGACTGAAAGCATGTTTTGGACTGTCTGCTTAGCTAGGCTGTGATCTGTTTAAATTCTATCTTTTGCTGCTATCATGACTACCTTATATAGCTTATCTAAATGCATGTTGGATGAGTGTCATAGGACACCCTTTGATAGTTTAAATTAACCTCTAAATAGCTCAACATGCATAGCTGTAAGTCCTTGCCTGTCTGTTTTTCAAGTTTTCTGCTGCTGTGATATTTTCTTTTAGAATGTTCTGTCTATGCCTAGGGCTTTTAGATTCTCTTTGTTTCACCTTAGACTAGATGCTTCTAGGACAAGTTTGGGGGTGTGCCACCTCAGACACTCATTGGGGACAATGAGTAGTTGAAGTTTGGGGGAGGCCACCCTAGGCCTAGGAACATTCCTCTCTCCCTTAGAAACATAAGCATTCTTCTTCTCCTTGACAAAAATAATGAACTGAAAAAAAAAATGAAAAATAGAATAAAGAGGGGAGTCTCTCTTAGGTTGCTAAGTAATCAGTACCAAGTGTGTAACCCACAAGTGGCATTGCATCAAAAGGCAACCAAAGGAAAGACTCCACCTAAGAAAGAAAAAAAAGGAAAAGAGTAGGGAAGAAGAATGTATACCTAGGAGTTGCAACTTTGTGGCTTAGATGTCCTAGTTAAGAAGAACTCTGATCCTCAATTAGCTAAGAGCAAAGTTGTAGCTTGTAGGGTTGTTTAGGGAGATGAGTGTATATCCAATGTAGTGATGCCAGGGCTTAGGTTGTTCTCTAAAAGTACTATTGTCACCATTAAGACTAAGACTGGCATGACTCTAAGGAATCCTAGGTAGCTCATAAGTATAAACTAGAAGCATGTACTGAGTCTGGGGTAAAGCTAGGTAGAATTTGAAACCTTAGGGATAGTGGCATGATATGATAAAAGCAGGTAGATCAGTTGTAGGAAGTTAATAAAAACAGTAGGAGTAGTAGGCACGCAAAATCAGAAGAAGCTAGATAAGAGGGTGGTTTAAAGCTTAGAAGTGTGTCACAGAACAGCATTGCTATAGATGAGAATATAGGGGAGTTAGTAAGTGGTTGAAAAAGAAGAAACAGCAGCCTAGGAAAGTCCTTAGATTGCTTGAGGACAAGCAAAACCTTAAGTTTGGGGGTGTGTTACGTCTCCAAAAGTGACCTTTTTAGGGCTTAATTAGCTTAGAAAGATGTTCACTCTTAGGTGTTTTTGATAGCATTTAGCCTAAACCTATGCTTAAATATGAGAATTAGAAGAAGGTAGCTAAATTAGGACTTATGTACAATAGGAAAGAAAAGGGTTGAAAACCGAAGGAAAAGAATGAAAAACAAGCGTTGCGAAAGCATTGCGGAAACATTGCGGTCACCGCAATGTTTCAAGTGAAAACCGTAAGTTGACTGATCTTTTTCTGTTAATTTCCGTTATTTCAGGGATTCGTTCTTTCTCCTCCATCCATTCTGAAGTACGACGTTGAAGATTGATGGTTCTCCTTGGCCCAAATGCACCTGCAGATTACTATAAATAGGGGTCAAAGTCGAGGGTTCAAGCATCATCCGAAAGCGTAGAAGTCTTCTCGCAGTCCATCTTTTCTCCTAGTTTTCTTTGCCGTCTGCTGGTTTGCGAAGCTCAGCTGTTGGAATCGATAATCTGATAGGAAGGAGAGGAGATTCTTCTTCTCTCCCGATTGGATTCATCCAAGCAAGGCTGACCTTTCTCATCCTTCATTCGAAGCGGCTGCAACGAGTCATTCGAGCTGTTTTACTGCTTTCTGTTCTTCATTTCTACTTTACAACTCTGTCTTGTGTTGTTTCTGTTCGTGTGGCTAATCTAGTTCATTTCGTTGTGTTCTGTCTCGCTGTTCTTTACTTTAAGTATCTCTTATGTTCATTCAAACAATCAATTAATCAAACACAAAATTCAGTATTTCACAGACTCTCGCCTTTGCATTCCACTGCTTTCCCTTGCTGTTTTAAACACATTTCCCTTCTAAGCATGTCTATTTTATCCTTTAGTTCTGTTCTCCTTATATCCATGAGTAACTAAGTCACTTAGGGGCATGCTAATGACAACACTATAGGCTAAAAAACGTGAATCAAGCATGTAGGATAGCTCTCGAAGCATTGATTGTATGTAAGCTTCATCCCACGGGCAATTTCGATTGGCCATCCATTTTGTCCAAAGAACTCCTAACCTCTGGAAGGAGTAAGAGTTCAGAGTCATATTATCATGCTAGCCTTTCAAGGTAACCAGGAAACGGCCTAGGAATAGGCGTTTCCCTAGTACAAACCATATCTTTCTGCCTTAACAAGATGCTTAAGACCTTACTTTGAGTTGAGTAAACTAAAGAATCTAATGCATGGAATCGGACGATACATGAGATTGAGATAGTTTGATGCATAGAGAGTAGATCCAGTGCTTGAGAATCGTATAAAAATGCCTATAGGATCGTCATTAGTAGCCCTTAATTCACCCATTTACACACTTTCGCTGTTATTTAATTGCGGTAGAATTGCTGTCTCCGCAATTCTGCTTAAGTTAAAATTCTGTTTAGCCGTCTTTGCCTTCATTTATTAATTTCGTTTCTTTTCATTTGAGCTTAAATTTCACTTGTTCTCGTTGATGTTACTACCCTTTACACATTCAGCACAAATTAGATAATTAAAAACCAATTTTACCCCATCAAATCCACCCCTTCTTTCTTAACAAAACACTTCGCGAATAGCTAAAAATAAATCTCTGTGGGAAAACGAATGAAATATACTTACTACTTGCTATAAGATCATGTATGCTTGCATGTTCTGAGTGCTCTATCTCTTTTATCGCCTAATTATTTCAACACATTGAGCACGCAACAATGACGCCCCATGACCGGCAGATGATCGATGCAGCGAGTGGAGGGGCACTGATTGACAAGACCCCAGTTGAGGCCAAACAGCTCATTGCAAATATGGCCACCAACTCGCAGCAATTCGGTATTCGGGGACAAGGCCAAGTGCACAGCGTGGCTCAGAGCCACGAGATGACTGAAATGAGGGCCCAGGTGGCCGAGATAGGTAGTATGTTAAAGAAAATCGTTGGAGGACACCGTGAGGATGCGGAGGTCAACGCGATCGGGGGGTATGCTTCCAACCCAAGGAAGTACGACCCATATGCAAACACTTACAACCCCGGTTGGCGCGACCATCCTAATTTCTGCTATGGGAATAGGGAAGGACAAACTCGTTTCCAAGGCCAATCCCAGGATAGGCCTAATTCTTCCACCCAGGCTCAAGCCTCGAGCTCCTCCAGCTCGCTTGAAGAGATGGTAAGGACCATCGTGACTAGCACCAGCCAGTTCCAGAAAGAGGCTCGAGAAGAGCTCAATTCTCATAAGGCAGAGCTGCAGAATTTGAACAAGCAGCTGACACAGATGGCGGTGTCTATTAGTAAGATTTAGAGCAAGAGCTCGGGGAAGCTTCCTTCCCAAACTACAGTAAACTCATGTGAAAACGTGAGTGCCATTCAGCTGCGCAGTGGGAAGTCACTTTCCACCAGAGCTGCGAAGGAAGCCACGGACGGCCTGAACAAGTCTGCCCCGACTGCTCCCGAGACTCAGAATGAGAAGAGGAATGAGAAGGTCAGTGTACCTGAGGATGTTGCCAGAGCACCATTCCCGAGTAGGCTTGCGAAGCCCACTTTGGAATCTGAAAATGAGGAGGTCCTGCGAACCTTCCAAAAGGTGATGGTGAATATCCCGCTCCTAGAGGCAGTCAGTCAAGTGCCCAAGTATGCGAAATTTCTAAGGAGCTGGTGCACTACGAAAAGGAAGTCCAGAGGGACTGAGAATAAGAAAGAGAACGTCTCTGCCATACTCCCAGGTACGTTGCCTGCGAAGTGCAACGATCCAGGTACTTTTACTATCCCTTGCACTATAGGTAGTAAAATTGTTCATAATGCCATGTTAGATCTAGGAGCCTCTGTCAATGTTATGTCTTATGCATTGTATCGTGAATTGAATTTAAATGATATGCATGAATGTAATGTTTCTGTTCAGTTGGCTAATGGGTCAAGCATCTGTCCTAGGGGGAAGGTAGAGGATGTTCTGGTTAGAGTTGGGGATATGATGTTCCCCGCTGATTTCCTTGTTTTAGACATGAATGAGAAGTCATCGCAGTCCTCTATGCTGTTAGGACGCCCTTTTCTTAAGACCGCTAGGGTCAAAATCGATGTATATAAGGGCGTCGTTTCGTTAGAGTTTGATGATATTTTGCATGAGTTTTCTTTATTTGATGGGAAATCTGTTGCGAATATTTCTGTGGTTGAGCATGTAGAGAATGGGAGTCTACCCTCGCGCTTGAGGGATGGTTCCCATGTCTCTGTTAAAATTTCTGATTTAAATATGTGTGATGATAATGCTGGTTTTTGCACTAACAATGCTGATATTCACGTGCCCGAGGCACGAAGAGTGCAAAACAATTTTCAGGTGGATGGTGGAAAAGGTGTGGCCAAGGACAAGTATGGATCGTCCCCCGCACCTACAGACTATGGATGAGTCTGTTGAGAGAATACAGTCGAGCAACCGACTTTAAAAATTCTGCGCTTCTCGGAGGCACCCGAGCGATGGACTGTTTTTATGCTTTAGTGTAGTTTTATTGCTTTTTAGATTAATTTAGTTTTAATTAGCTTGTTTTTTTTAGGAATCAAGGAAGAGAAGGCAAATTTTGGGCTCTGATGGGTTTATGTGCCGCTTCCTCGCCCTCGCCAGCTTCACCAAGAGTCAGGGAAGTGAATTTCTTCTTCCCTTTTACTTTGATGTATCTGACTGGTTGGCATTGAGGACAATGCCAAATTTTGAAGTTGGGGGTGGAGTAGTCCGATGGATGTGCATGTGTAGTTTGTTGAGAAGTGTTGTAAAGATATTGAAGTGCTTGGGACTCTGTTTATTGTTTTCTGACTGTGATAGCCTAGGAAATGCATGTTGGAAATCTGAGCATGTTCATAATCGAGTTTTTGCATGAGTTTTGTGTTTATTAGGTTCATGTCAAAAATTTTAAAATTTTTTCTTTTGCTCTCTTGCACTTATCGCGCACTTAGCACCTCTCCCTAGATTCCGTAAGCTTGGTTTATCGCATGTTGAGCTAATTCTCGTTGTCACCCCGAAAGGCACCCTTAGGTAGCTTGTTGCATGAGAGTTAGTGGTTAGTTAATTGAGAAAGCATGTGTTTAGCCTAATATAAAAAAAAAATATAGAAAAGCATGTTGGTAGAAAATTCCTCTCGAGGCGCTCCTCCTTCTTATTAGCGCTTAAAAGAAGTGAGCGTCAGTCCTTAAAAACGTGAAGTTTTATGCATGAATTTGACGTGTTAGGCAGCTCGAGTAGGAAAGAAAAAGAAACAAAAAGTTGGTTCAAAGAACCCAAATAAAAGAGTACAAAGTACTTTTGAAAAGGAAAAAAAAAATGAGAAAATAATTAGGTCTCTTAATTTACTTCTCTCTCTCGTGTAAGTCAAGTGTAGCTGTTCTTAAACGCTAGAAGTAGGGGGAAAACGGGATGTGCGTTGCATGTAGGTTTTCCGGGTTTACGTGAGTTTAGGAGTGGTTGTCTAGCACACACACACGTTAGGGGGCAAGAGTTAATTTTTGATATGTCCTAGTTAATACATGAACAAATGCTTCCATGATTATGCTCGTGTTTAAATTTTAATATGCATGGAGGTTTGAGTTAGAATATGTGTAAGCGCGTGCTTAGAGTCAATGTCTTTGTAGTGCTTGCTCGAGGACTATCAATGTTTAAGTTGGGGGTGTTTGATAACTCCATTTTGGAGCTATTAAATACGTCCTAATTATAGCTAAAGTCTGCTTTCAATTGATTAAATATATCTCTTTTGTAGGAGAAAAGCGGCAAAGAGCTCGTGCGTCCGTTGGGCATGTTCGAGTGCTTAAAGCAGAGTTTTAGCGCCCCGGGAATGCATCGGGAAGAGGGGAACTTGTTCCGTGAAGAAACGGGCCAAAACAGCCTTGGAGAGGCAAAGCATCAGCCCCAAACCCGAGAGCCAGCGTCGAGCTATAGCGTCGAGACGCTGGCTCGACGCTGGAAAAACCCGAGAGCAAGCGTCGAGTGATAGCGTCGAGACGCTAGCTCGACGCTGCCCTGGCGTCGAGACCCTGCTTGGCGTCGAGACGCTTCGGAGGAGGCGCGCGCAGGAATTTCATCGGGGCAGCGTCGCGATGCTGGCCTTGCGTCGCGACGCCATCGCGCGCGCGCGGATTACTTAGGGCACAGCGTCTCGACGCTGGCCTAGCGTCTCGACGCTACGACGAAGGCAGTAGCTAAAAGACGATTTTTCTGCAGAATTTTGGAGAGCTTCATCTTCTTCATCTCTCAACGGAATCCGGCGATTTTGGTCTTCTTCTTCCCCATTTTCTCTCTATTTTCCGTGGAGCTCCGCCATTGTTGGCATGCTTGTGAGCTCCAGTTTCCTTTGTAATACTTAGAAGGATCCTTCCATGGCCGTGGTTGGAGCGGGATTGACGCACCGCGCCATGAGCGGCTAAGGTAAGGGTGACGGTTTGGGATTTGTTTAGGGGAATTTTGTTAGACATTTATGGCTTTGATAATCTGAGTATGATTTTTGCATATTGGAATCTGATTATTGGCATCTGTTTACCTTGCTTAATCCAACGCGCATGCTAAAATACGTTGATTGACACTCGGGTAGTTTCGCATGTTGTGTATGTTAAAGAGTAGCGATGTCGTGCCTCTCACTGCTCGACTAAGTAACACAGGTAAATAGAACTAAATCGAAGTATCGGGTCGGGTAGGATAAATGTTGGTTGCATACGGCGTTTGCGGGCAACCTACTAGCATTTAGAATTCACGCTCGAATGTTCGTCGCGGTTAGCTAGTGACTATCTAAATTCACTTTAGGACTGATCATCTTAATGCGAGCTTAGATAACGTGTAATTAGGACTGTGTGGCCTAATTAAAATCCATGGAGTCGGCTACTTTGGGGCTTCTCTGGTAGTCGTCCGCGTGCTAAATAAACTGTATTCCATGTTATTAGCATTACATGATAAGCTGAATGTTGTCTAACAATTGATCCCTAGACTCCCCAAACCGCGCACACGTTCTTCATATTATTTCCTTCTTTCGTTAGCTTATTTGACATTCTTCTTGCATGATAAAACCCCCCCGTTACCAATTAATCAATTAAATCCCAATTTCACTAGTAAATTCATTCTTCCTATTCCTTGGATCGACCCTGTTGCCACTGGCTGCAAAGCCTTGGTCATAGGCTTTATAAATCGTATTTTGGCAAGCCTCGACAGCTTGAGATTAAGCGGACATTCAAAATTCCGCACACCACCAACCAAGACCGAGTGGAACATCTGGTTTCACTCCCCAACATAACCAATCCATGTATCCAAAACCATACAACCAACCTGTAGGATCTTCTGTAGAAAACTTACTCAAGGAATATATAGCCAAGAATGATGCGACTCTACAGAGTCAGCAAGCCACTCTTAGGAGCCTAGAGAACCAAATAGGGCAACTAGCCAATGAAATCAAAAGTAGGCCCCAAGGTAGACTATCTGCTGACACTGAAGTGCCAAGGAGAGATGGTAAAGAGCAAGTTCAAGCAATTGAACTTAGAAGTGGTAGACCATTGGTAAGCAACACCAAGGACACACCAAAGAGAGTAGAGAACACTGAGTCTAGTGCTCCACTGGAGTCTCTGCCAAACCAAGGTCCACCACCAACAAGCACATCAGGATCAAGGCTGGAGCCAATCATAGAAGAGATAGAAGAAATTCCAAGGCCTCCACCTATCCTGAGGCGACCTGAAGTGCCTGCATATGTGCCACCACCTCCATTTCCTAGAAGGCTAAAGAAAAAACAAGAATAGGAAGTGCACTTTAATAAATTTCTAGAAATTCTTAAGCAAGTGCATGTTAATATTCCTTTTGTAGAAGTTTTACAGTCTATGCCTTCTTATGTAAAGTTTTTGAAGGATATTATAACTAACAAGAGAATAATTGGTGAGTTTGAAACAGTCAATCTCACTGAGGAGTGCAGTGCCATACTCCAGAACAAGCTACCCAAGAAGGAGAAGGATCCTGGTTCCTTCACCTTACCAGTAGAGCTAGGAGGCAAGCACGTGGGCAGAGCTCTTTGTGACCTGGGAGCCAGCATAAACCTCATGCCCCTATCCCTATTCCGACAGCTAGGAATAGGAGAAGCACGTCCAACCACTGTCACTTTACAACTAGCAGACAGATCCATAGCATACCCTGAAGGTAAGATTGAGGATATTCTTGTAAAGGTTGACAAATTTATTTTCCTTGCAGATTTCATTATCCTGGATTATGAAGCAGACAAGGAGGTCCCCATCCTGTTAGGCAGACCATTTCTAGCCACAGGTAGGGCACTGATAGATGTCCAAAAAGGTGAGCTCACTATGAGGGTTCATGATGAAGAGGTGAAATTTAGTGTTTATAAAGCCTTAAGGTACCCCTCTGACTCTGAATCTTGTGCTAGCATGGACATTGTTGATTCACTCATGGAAGAACAATTGGAGCATGAATTGTTGACTAAGCATGCTCATGAATATGTAGGATTAGAATTAACTGACTTAAACATAGCTGAGATAATGGACATATCTGTAAATAACCCTCAGCATGTTTGTATGAATATTGACTTAACTGAAAAATCTGTGAATCCATTAAAACCATCCATTGAGCATCCACCTGTCTTAGAATTGAAACCTCTCCCCACTCACGTCAAGTATGCATATCTAGGAAGTAATGATACTTTGCCTGTAATTATTTCGTCTAAACTAAGTGAAAAGCATGAGGTGGAACTGATTTTACTACTTAAGCAACATAGGAAGGCTATTGCATGGACTATTGCTGATATTAGAGGCATTAGCCCTTCTTATTGCATGCATAAGATTATATTAGAGGAAGAGCATACCCCTAGAGTAGATCACCAACGTAGGTCGAATCCCTCTATGAAAGAGGTAGTTAAAAAGGAAATAATAAAATGGTTAGATGCTGGTGTGATCTTCCCCATAGCTAGTAGCCAGTGGGTGAGCCCTATACAATGTGTACCTAAGAAGAGGGGGATGACTGTGGTAGTCAATGAGAACAATGAACTGATTCCAACAAGGACTATCACAGGATGGAGAGTTTGCATGGATTATAGGAAACTAAATAAAGAAACCAAAAAAGACCATTTCCCTCTACCATTCATTGACCAAATGCTAGATAGGATAGCTGGTAGAGCCTACTACTGTTTCTTAGACGGTTATTCAGGATATAACCAGATTACTATAGACCCTAAGGATCAAGAGAAGACTACCTTCACTTGCCCTTTTGGAACTTTTGCCTTTCGCAGAATGCCTTTTGGCTTATGCAATGCACCGGCAACTTTCCAAAGGTGCATGTTGGCAATCTTCTCTGATTTGGATGAGTCCATGATAGAGATATTCATGGATGATTTCTCAGTCTTTGGGGATTCATTTACAAACTGTCTAGAGAACCTAGGACAAGTCCTGGCTAGGTGTGAGGAGACCAACCTAGTCCTAAATTGGGAAAAGTGCCATTTCATGGTGGATGAAGGGATTGTCTTAGGTCATAGAGTGTCAAGGCCATTAGAAGTTTCTTAGGGCATGCTGGCTTCTATAGAAGGTTCATTAAGGACTTTTCTAAGATCTCCAAGCCTCTATGCGAGCTTCTAGAACTAAACAAACCCTTCATCTTCTCTAGAGAATGTTTCCTAGCTTGGAAGACCCTTAAGGAAGCACTAGTCACAGCCCCTATTATAGTAGTACCAAATTGGGATCTCCCATTTGAGATGTTATGTGATGCCAGTGACTATGCTGTAGGGGTTATGTTAGGACAGAAGATTGACAAGTTAACACACCCTGTCTATTATGCTAGTAAGACACTTAATGAGGCACAATGCAACTACACAGCCACTGAGAAAGAGATGCTAGCTGTAGTGTTTGCTTGTGAGAAATTTAGGAACTATATTGTAGGCACCAGAACAATTGTGTACACTGACCATTCTGCTTTAAAATACCTTATGAGGAAGGCTGATGCTAAGCCTAGGTTGATTAGGTGGGTACTGCTGCTGCAAGAGTTTAATCTACACATTAGAGATAAGAAAGGAAGTGAAAATGTGGTTGCGGATCATCTTTCTAGATTGCAGCATAATTGCGAAAAAATTGCGGAAACCGCAATTTCTGATACTTTTATTGATGAACATGTCTTTGTATTGACTCATCGTGATAACGATGAGGAACCTTGGTTTGCTGACATTGCTAACTTCCTTGCATCGCAGGTACTACCAACTTTCAAGGGAGGACAAGAGAAGAAGAGGTTCCTTCATGAAGCAAGGAA
Source organism: Herpetospermum pedunculosum (assembly GCA_028017165.1). Classification (NCBI taxonomy): domain Eukaryota; kingdom Viridiplantae; phylum Streptophyta; class Magnoliopsida; order Cucurbitales; family Cucurbitaceae; genus Herpetospermum; species Herpetospermum pedunculosum. The sequence goes on along the minus strand of CM051527.1, from coordinate 17,651,411 downwards.
ATTCATATGGGATGACCCCACACTTTACAAAACATGTGCTGACGGCTTGCTAAGGAAGTGTGTTTCAGCTGCTGAGGCGAAGTCTGTGCTGCAGCACTGCCACACAGCTCCTTATGGTGGACACTTTGGTGGCCAAAGAACAGCTGCAAAGGTATTTCAGAGTGGCTACTATTGGCCAACAATCTTCAAGGATGCCCACAACTATGCCCACAGCTGTGATGAATGCCAAAGAACAGGTAACCTTAGTCGCAAGGATGAAATGCCTCTCACTTACATCTTAGAGTTGGAGCTCTTTGATGTGTGGGGCATTGACTTCATGGGACCATTTCCCCCATCATCAGGTAACCTTTACATATTAGTGGCAGTAGACTATGTATCCAAGTTGGTAGAGGCCATAGCATGTCCCAATAATGATGCCAAAACAGTAATAAAATTCTTGCATAGGCACATTTTTACTAGGTTTGGAACACCACGTGCTATCATTAGCGATGAAGGGACACATTTCATTAATAAGGCTATGGAGAGAGTGTTGGCTAAGTATAACATTAGAAATAGAGTAGCCACCCCCTATCACCCACACTCGAATGGACAGGCTGGAATTTCAAATAGGGAGATTAAGAACATACTAGAAAAGGTGGTCAAACCCAATAGAAAAGACTGGTCCTTTAAACTTGAGGATGCACTTTGGGCGTATAGAACTGCATATAAGACACCCCTAGGTATGTCTCCTTACAGACTGGTGTACGGTAAAGCTTGTCATCTTCCATTCGAGTTAGAAATTAAGGCATTTTGGGCATTAAAAGAGTTGAATTATTGCGTGACCGATGCGGGAACGTTGCGGTCTTTGCAATTACATGAGCTTGATGAGCTTAGGCATATGTCTTATGAAAATGCCAAAATGTATAAGGAAAAAACCAAGATTTGGCACGACAGTAGACTTAGGATTAAGGACTTTAAGAAAGGCCAACTTGTTTTGCTATTTAACTCACGATTGAGGATATTTCCAGGCAAACTAAAGTCCAGATGGTCAGGTCCTTTCATAATAACTAATGTGTTTGTTCATGGTGCCATCGAGATAAAGAACCTGCAGCAAGGACAACCATTCATGGTTAATGGTGCAAGATTGAAGCACTACTATGAGGAAGGAGATGTGAAGACTCTCTCGGCCTTCCTCTTGACTGTAGCGTGAAATTAAGAACGAGAGAGGACGAGTGATTGCTGTGCTCGTCCAGACGGGGCTCATGCCTTAGTTTATTTTTTCCATTTTTCCGGTTATCGTTTGTGTATATGTTTGTATGATTTTAATTACGAATTTGATGTTGATTTTATTTCTTTTTGTAGGGAATCAATAGAGGGAATCAAGGAGATTAAATCCAGCTAAAACAATCAAGAAGATATTGGGCCAAATCAAAGATACGGGTGAGCAAAGATTGACATTTAAATGCAGAAAATCTCCAACGGTCACTAGAATTGCGCTGGATTTGCAGAATCCGCAAAAATATAGCCGTTGGGATTTTTTGTGTTTTCTTTATATCCGTTAGAAGGCGCGTTGATCCGTACGATTCTCCCATTATCTGAACTTCAAGAAAGCTGCTTTTCTCTTCATTTGTGATTCCTCTCTCCAAAACTCCACAATTCAACAATGGTGCTAACAAGAGCCGAACGATCTGCGTCCAAGAAAAGGGCTGATGACGCTGAAACTGCTGCGAGGGAAGCACTGCTTGCCTTGGCTGATGCTGAGGCTGCGCGCACTGAACGCCTGCCCAAACTACCTGTCCGCAAGAAGAAGTGGAAGGTAGTTACGGAGATACCTGCTGGACCCTCTGAACCAGCAGGCACACCCAAGAAGCGCAGATGGAGTATGGCCATGGCCGAAGAAGAAATCAAGAAAAAGACTCCCTCTGTGGAGAGTCAAGAACTCGGCCAGCCATCCCACGAGACAGCCGAGCACAGTCCTTCACCATCCCCACCGGTTCGAAGCCCTGAGCTCTCTTCATCGCCACCAGCGCAGAGCCCTGAGCTGCCTTCATCACCGCAGAGTTCTGAGTATACGCCACCAGTAGAGAGTCCTGAGGCATCGCCCACTTCTCCACGGCCTGACCCTGAATTCCCGTATGGGGAGTACCAAGAATCAACGCAGGGCAGTGGGGAAGCTGAGGAAGAAGAGGTCTTCTCTCCGTTAAGGGAAGCCGGTCCTGAGAGCTCTGTGCAGAGGACTGATTCGATGGACGAAACACTGGGGGATTGCCTCCAGCAGTTGACAACCAAGGCGAAGTTGAAGAGGAAGAATGCCGCCAAGGCTGTTAAGGCCAAACGGCCCAAGAAGTCAAAGAAAAAGAGAACCAAGAAGGCTGCGTCTCCATCAGAGAAAGAGAGTGATGAGCCGTCACTGAAAAAGCTCAAGATTGAGGCTGCTGAGTCAGCCAAACCAAAAGACAAAGGGAAAGCCAAGCTTTACCCTGAAGATGAGCCTCAATCAGTGAGGTACGTGTCTTCTGACGCTGAGTCTAGAGGCATTGAGCTGAGGAAAAGGGAGCTGCTGCACGAGAAGGGCTTCCTCGACAGACCTGCTGACCTGCCGCAATTCTTGCGCACAGGAATTATGAATCACGGTTGGGAGGAGTTGTGCAGACCACCCAATCCGGCTTACACAAGCATGGTGTATGACTTCTACGACAATTTGAGGAATTCTGAGGAGGGCCTATCTGTGGTCAGAGGGGTTGAAGTGGACTTCTCAGCAAGGGCAATCAACGAAGCCTATGGCCTCAAGGGCCAAAAACACACTGATTATTCAAGGATCGTTGATGAGCCTACAGAAGCTGTCTTGGAGGAGGCCATTCGAATCATTGGACAGCCTGAAGCATCATGGACCGTGTCGCGCAATGGGAGGCACACTCTCATGAGTGCCAACCTCACAGCTAAGGCGGCTGTCTGGTTTTCCTTCGTGAGAAGGAAGCTGTCCCCCGTGACCCATGAGACCACAATCAACCAGAGCAGATCGTTGCTGGTCTATGCAATCATGCGAGGTCTCACGATCAACGTGGGTGAAGTCATGTCAGCTGCCATTGCTGACTGCGCCAAGAAGGGTAAGGGTCCATTGTTCTTCCCTAATACTATTACTAAACTATGCTTGCGTGCAGGGGTCCCCATTGAGCGGATGGAACAACAGATGGCTTACACAGGCCACTTGGAGCTGCCTACAGGCTTGAGGCTGAAGAGGAAGGGGAACATGGAGTTCGAGCTGGATAGATTGGCTGCTGCTCAGTCACTGTCCATGGCGTGCCTGATGGATCTACAGAAGAGGATGGCTCAATGGGCCACATACGCACAGGCGAGGGACAAGGAAGTTGCTGACCAACTGGGATGCATTTTCCCTGACTTTCCCACAAACCTGCTGTCTCCATGGGTGCCTCCACGACCACGAGGGACTGATGATGAGGATGAAGACATCTGAGTGCTAGTTTGAATTGCACTCAAGGGAGTATTGTTGTTCCCTTACAAAAAAAAAATAAACTGCTTTGTTGTGAACCGTGTGAATTATGCTGTCTTTAGTTAATATTTTGATCTGTTTTAGTTGCTTAGTTTTAAGTTTTTAAATTGTTTAGTCTAGTTTGATGATAGCTGATTAGGTAGAATAGTTTAGTTTCATTTTTAGAGAGCTTGAATGACTGGAAAAAGCATGCGTAGGGGCCTTACTCACTGATATATCTGCCCAGTCTTTATTGCGAAATAATTGCGGAACCCGCAATTTTTATTACTGAATGCATGTTTTTGACTGTCTGTTTAGCTATGTTGTGATCTGTTTAAATTCTATTTTTTGTTGCTATCATGATTACCTTATATAGCTTATCTTAAAGCATGTTGGATGAGTGTCATAGGACACCCTTTGATAGTTTAAATTAATCTCTAAAAAGCTCAGCATGCATAGCTTTAAGTCCTTATCTGTCTGTTTTTTTCAAATTTCTGCTGCTGTGATATTTACTTTTAGAATGTTCTGTCTATGCCTAGGGCTTTTAGATTCTCTTTGTTTTACCTTAGACTAGATGCTTCTAGGACAAGTTTGGGGGTGTGCCACCACAGACACTCATTGGGGACAATGAGTAGTTTAAGTTTGGGGGATGCCACCCTAGGCCTAGGAACATTCCTCTCTCCCTTAAAGCATAAGCATTCTTCTTCTCCTTTACAAAAATGATGAACTAAAAAAAAAAAAATGAAAAACAGAATAAAGTTAGGTTTCTTTCTTAGGTTGCTGAGTAATCAGTGCCAAGTGTGTGACCCACAAGTGGCATTGCATCAAAAGGCAACCAAAGGAAAGGTTCCACCTAAGAAAGAAAAAAGGAAAAAGTAGGGAAGAAGAATGTATACCTAGGAGTTGTAACTTTGTGGCTTAGATGTCCTATTTAAAAAGAACTCTGATCCTCAAGTAGCTGAGAACAAAGTTGCAGCTTGTAGGGTTGTTTAGGGAGATGAATGTATGTCCAATGTAGTGATGCCAGGGTTTAGATTGTTCTCTTAAAGTACTACTGTCACTGTTAATACTAAGACTGGCATGACTCTAAGGAATCCTAGGTGGCTCGAAAGTAAAAACTAGAAGCATGTACTGAGTCTGGGGTAAAGCTAGGTAGAATTTGAAACCTTAGGGATAGTGGCATGATATGACAAAAGCAAGTAGATCAGTTGTAGAAAGTTAATGAAACAGTAGGAATATTAGGCATGCGAAGTCAGAAGAAGCTAGATAAGAGGATAGTTTGAGCTTAGAAGTGTGTCACAGGACAGCACTGCTACAGATAGGGATATAGGGGAGTCAGTAAGTGGTTAAAGAAGATGAAACAGCAGCCCAAGTAAGTCCTTAGTTTGCTTGAGGACAAGCAAAACCTTAAGTTTGGGGGTGTGTTATGTCTCCAAAAGTGACTTATTTAGGACTTATTTAGCTTAGAAAGATGCACACTCTTAGGTGTTTTTGATAGGATTTAGCTTAAACCTATGCTTATTTGTGAGAATTAAAAGAAGGTAGCTAAATTAGGACTTGTGTGCAAAAGGAAAGAAAAGGATTGAAAACCGAAGTAAAAGAATGAAAAAACTACATTGCGACAGCATTGCGGAAACATTGCTGAAACCGCAATGTTTCAAGTGAAAATCGTAAGTTGACTGATCTTTTTCTTTTAATTTCCGTTATTTCAGATATTCGTTCTTTCTCCTCCATCCATTTTGAAGGACGACGTTGAAGATTGATGGTTCTCCTTGGCCCAAACGCACCTGCAGACTACTATAAAAGGGGGTCAAAGTCGAGGGTTCAATCATCATCCGAAAGCGTAGAAGCCTCTTCGCAGCTCCATCTTTTCTCCTGTTTTTCTCATCCGTCTGTTGGTTTGAGAGGTTTAGCTGTTGGAGTCGACAATCTGATAGGAAGGAGAGAAGATTCCTCTTCTCTCCCGATTGGATTCATCCAAGCAAGGCTGATCTTTCTCTCCCTTCAGTCGAGGCATTCGCAACGAGGCGTTCAAGCTTAATTACTGTTTTCTGTCTTTCATTTCCAATTTCCAGCTCTGTTTGAGTGTTGTTTCTCTTCTGATAGTTAGTTCATTTCATTTCGTTGCTGTCTGTCTTTACATTGTTTACTTCAAGCTTCCCTTTGTTCATTCAAACAATCAAGTAATCAAAGCACAATTTGTTATTTCACAGTTTCTTAACTTTTGCTGCTACTGTTTTACCTTGCTGTTTTAAGCGTATTTCTCTTCTAAGCATGGCTACTTTATCTCTTATTTCTGTTCTCCCTATATCCATGAGTAGCTAAGTCACATAGGGGCATGCTAATCACAAGTCTATAGGCTAAAAAACGTGAACCAAGCATGTAGGATAGCTCTCGAAGCATTGATTGTATGTAAGCTTCATACCACGGGCAATTTCGATTGGCCATCCATTTTGTCCAAAGAACTCCTAACCTCTGGAAGGAGTAAGAGTTCAGAGTCATACACTCATGCTAGCCTTTCAAGGTAGCCAGAAAACGACCTAGGAATATGCGTTTTCCTAGTACAAACCGTAACTTTCTGTTTTAACAAGATGCTTAAGACCTTACTTGGATATGAGTAAACTAAAGAATCTAATGCATGGAATCGGAAGATACATGAGATTGAGTGAGTTTGATGCATAGTGAGTTGATCCAATCCTTGAGAATCGAATGAAAAAGCCTATAGAGAAGTCGTTAGTAGCCCTTGTTTCTCCATTTTACACACTTTCGCTGTTATTAAAATTGCGGTAGAATTGCTGTTTCCGCAATTCTGCTAAAGTTACAATTCTGTCTAGCTGTTTTTGTCTTCGTTTAGTAATTTCGTCTCTTCTCATTTGAGTTTAACTTTGACTTGCACTTGTTTATGTTACTATCCTCTTCATATTCAGTAAGAAATAGACAATTTAAAACCAATTCTACCCCATCAAATCCACCCTTTCTTTCTTAACTTTACACTTCACGAGTAGCTTATAATAAATCTCTGTGGGAAAACGAATGAAAAAATACTTACTACTTGCTATAGGATCATGTATGCTTGCATGTTCTGAGTGCTCTCTCTATCTTATTGCTTATTTATTTTAACACATTGAGCACGTAACAAGTTTTTGGCGCCGCTGCCGGGGATTTATTTAAGTGAAAACGAAGTTTGTTAAGTTTGAAACCCCAAGTTTATTACCTATTGAAGCTTATCTGTTTCATTTCTTTTGCAGGTACTAGTTGGGTTAGTTTATGAAGAAGGTGTGGACATTTAAGAAGAAGGTCTTTGAACCTTGTCCAAGCTTCGTGAAGAGACTCATTCTCAGCTTGTTTGAACTTGATTATATCATCACAAAAGGTAGAATTCCTATCAGGTGGGAAATACTTAACTAGGAATTTCTCCGCCAAGTCTGTCCAATTGAGGACTGATCCAGAGGGTAATGAGTTTAACCACGTCTTTGCTTTGTCCCTCAAAGAGTAAGGGAAAAGGTAGAGCCTCAAGGCTTCTTGGGAAACTCCAGGGATGATGAATGTATCACTGACTCCTAGGAAGTTTCTAAGATGGTTGTGGGGATCCTCATTTTCCACTCCAAAGAATTGTCCCACAGTGGACAACATTTGGAACATCACTGGCTTTAACTCGAATGAGTTGGTAGTGATTTCAGGGCGGATTATGCTGGGGTTCAGCTCCCCAGGCATAGGTACTAGGTAAGAGAGTATGGCGCTATCCTTATCATTCGCTATTTCGATGGGATTGCGAGTGACAGGCACCGGATTTGGAACTAATCTATCCATTTCTTCTTGAGAGGATTGCGGAGACTCTGCGATTTCAGCAATTATTTGAGGTAAAGGGGGTTGTTTAAAGAGACGTTTCTTGGCTCTATTTCTAGCCTTAAATAATCTCTCAGGCTCAGGGTTGAACTCTAGATCACTACTTGAAGGCTCATTCATAAACTACCCCAATGGTACCTGCAAAAGAAATGAAAATAGATCAGCTTCAATAGACAATAACTTGGTGTTTCAAACTTAACAAACTTCGTTTTCACTAAAATAAATCCCCGGCAGCGGCGCCAAAAACTTGTTGCGTGCTCAATGTGTTAAAATAAATAAGCAATAAGAGAGAGAGAGCACTCAGAACATGCAAGCATACATGATCTTATAGCAAGTAGTAAGTATTTTTTCATTCGTTTCCCACAGAGATTTATTATGAGCTACTCGTGAAGTGTATTGTTAAGAAAGAATGGATGGATTCGAGGAGGTAGAATTGGTTTTAAGTTGTCTAATTTCTAAGGAATATGTAAAGGGTAGCAACATAAACAAGTGCAAGTCAAAGATAAACTCACATGAAAAGAGAAGAGATTAATAAACGAAGAGGAAATTAGCTAAGCAGAATTTTGACTTAGCAGAATTGCGGAAATAACAATTCTACCGCAGTGTTACTAACAGTGAAAGTGTGTAAAATGGAGAAACAAGGGCTACTAACGACTCCTCTATAGGCATTTTCTCACGATTCTCAAGCATTGGATCAACTCATTATGCATCAAACTCACTCAATCTCATGTATCTTCCGATTTCATGCATTAGATTCTTTAGTTTACTCATGTCCAAGTAAGGTCTTAAGCATCTTGTTAAAGCAGAAAGTTATGGTTTGTACTAGGAAAACGCCTATTCCTAGGTCGTTTTCTGGCTACCTTGAAAGGCTAGCATGAGTGTATGACTCTAAACTCTTACTCCTTCCAGAGGTTAGGAGTTCTTTGGACAAAATGGATGGCCAATCGAAATTGTCCGCGGGATGAAGCTTACATACAACCAATGCTTCGAGAGCTATCCTACATGCTTGGTTCACGTTTTTTAGCCTATAGTATTGAAATTAGCATGCCCCTATGTGACTTAGCTACTCATGGATATAGACAGAACAGAAATAAGAGATGAAGTAGACATGCTTAGAAGAGAAATAAACTTAAAACAGCAAGGCAAAACAGTACGCAGCAAAGATAAGAGACTGTGAAATGAAGAATTGTGCTTTGATTACTTGATTGGTTGAATGAACAACGGAAGGTTTAAAGTGAATAACGTAAAGACAGAAAGCAACGAAATGAAATGAACTAGCCACTAGAAAAAAAACAACAACTAAACAGAGCAGAAAACTAGAAATAAAAGACAGAAAGCAGTAATTAAGCTTGAACGCCTCGTCGCAATGCCTCGGCTGAAGGGAGAGAAAGGATAGCCTTGCTTGGATGAATCCAATCAGGAGAGAAGATGAATCTTCTCTCCTTCCTATCAGATTGTCGATTCCAACAGCTGAACCTCTCACACCAGCAGACGGGGAAGAAAAACAGGAGAAAAGATGGAGCTGCGAAGAGACTTCTACGCTTTCGGATGATGATCAAACCCTCTACTTTGACCCCCTTTTATAGTAATCTGCAGAGGCGTTTGGGCCAAGGAGAATCATCGATCCTCAACGTCGTACTTCAAAATGGATGGAGGAGAAAGAACGAATCCCTGAAATAACGGAATGTAACAGAAAAAGATCAGGCAACTTACGGATTTCACTTAAAACATTGCTGTTTTAGCAATGTTTCCGCACTGCTACCGCAATGCGCATTTTTCCTTCTTTTAACTTCGGTTTTCATCCTTTTCTTTCTTCTTGCACACAAGTCCTAATTTAGCTACCTTCTTCTAATTCTCATATATAAGCATAGGTTTAAGCTAAATCCTATCAAAAACACCTAAGAGTGTACATCTTTCTAAGATAATTAAGTCCTAAAAAGGTCACTTTTGGAGACGTAACAACGCCGCACAGCGTCTCGACGCCACCCCGACTGCGCGCGCGCGTTTTTTAGGGCGCAGCGTCGAGACGCTGCCCTAGCGTCTCGACGCTACGACAGATTACTTAATGTTTTTGTCCGATTTTAGCCGCCATCTTCGTCTCCTACCTCGAGCTCCGCACCTGATTTGACGTTACAGCAGCCATTTTCACCATGGGAGGAGCTAGGAAGCTTGGATTGAAGCCATCCCACACCACGCATATCATGAGTGAGTAGTTTTACCGTTTTTGGCTCGGGATTGTAAAGGAATAATGTAGTTTACACTCTTGGTGAGGTTTTGAATTGAATTCTGAATTGGTTGGATGATTTATTGAATTGATTTCTATTTCCTTGCTTATTCCATGAGCATGTTTGAATGATTTAGGACTAGGCACCCTTGATTTTGAGCATGTTTGATTGTTAAAGGTTTTGATGTCGTGCCTCTCTAAACCGCCAAGTAACAAGGATTTACGACACCTTTGAGCGTATTGGCGTCCTTGCGCTCTTGGTGATCGTTCTTCCCGAATTAGAATCCCAAATCGACACACTAATTTTGCGTCCAAATTCGATAGTCGTCGCAGTTAGCTCGTTGCTATCGATCGGTCTTGGGAGAGCGTTGGCCGCCAATGTCCGATCGATATGCTTGATTAGCATGATTTATTATGTTTAATTAATATCCATGGAGCATGTTTGAGTTAATTCATTAATTTTTGACGAGCTGCGTATTTGTTAAATTGTTTGGCTATTATACTTGTCAACCAATGATCCAAGAGGCATGCTAACTTTATTCCCGATCGTCCCGAGTCGAAAACTCCATTAGTTAAATTTTCCCATTTGCATTGTTCCCTCTTAACGAATCAAAAATCAACAAATCCCCCATATTTCATTTATTATCATAAGTTTGCAATTTTAATTAAGATTAAGCCAAGTTAACTTAATTCCCTGTGGATCGACCCCGTTGTCGCTACTCTACTAATAGTTTAGTGAATTCGGGCAAATATAAATTCATTTTGGCGGGGCTCGACAACCCGATGATTGGCGATAGTTCAAAAATAGCGTTACCAAAATTGGCGCCGTTGCCGGGGAATTAAGTGTAATTCGGCCTAATTTAAATTTGATTTGTAGACTTTTAATTTTTACTTTAAAAAATTGTTTAGTCTTTTATTATTTGCAATTTTTGATCTGTTTGTTTAAGTGTGCTAGAAGTGCTTAATTTTTTATTGAGAAAATGGAGATTGACGAGGAGACTGGAGCCCCAAAGACGCTCAGGCAGTGGACGTTGGTTGCTATGAGCCATCAACCCTCTTGCATTTCCTACCCGGAAATTTCAGGTGAGTTTGTACTTAAGTCAGGCTTAATTGACCATTTGCCTTCCTTTTGTGGTGAAACAGATGAAGATCCCTATAAACGTCTCAAAGCTTTTCAAATGACAAGTTCCACGATGAAGCCAGGCGGCATTACTGAAGATCAGCTCTATCTGAGAGCTTTTCCATTCACCTTGAGAGGTGAAGCTCGAGATTGGCTACATTACTTACCATCGGGAACCATCTTCACTTGGGAGAAGTTAAAGAGTCTGTTCTTAGAAAGGTATTTCCCAGCTTCAAGAGCCAGAGCCGTGAAAAAGGATATCTGTGGTTTCAAGCAGGAAGAGAAAGAGGCATTTCACGAGTGTTGGGAAAGGTTCATTAAGTTGTGCGAGAAATGCCCGAACCATCTGATAGCAGAAGCCGCGCTTATCGAATTCTTCTATGATGGGTTGCTCCCGCATGACTGCCAGATGCGGTCTCTAAGAGATGAGACCAGGTCAGAGATGCAATCGCTAAGAGATGGGTTAACTGAGGTGAAGGAAAGAATGAGCAAGATAGAATCCAATGCGGAAAGCGTTAGCGCGATAAATCTCAGAAGTGGTAAAGAAGTGCCATCTCAAACCACTCCTGAGAACTCTAACAAAGATTCAGAGATATCTCCAGATAAGTGTTCTCAAACACCCTCTGAAACAGTTGTAGCTTCTCCTTATATTTCTATGAAGTCTTACACTCCCGTTGCTCCTTTTCCTAGTAGGTTGGCGAGGCCACCTAAGGAGGTCGACGACGCGGATGTTCTTGAGACGTTGAGGAAGGTTGGGATCAATATGCCGCTGCTTGATGCAATTCAGCAAATCCCAAGGTACGCTAAATTTCTAAAGGAGATGTGCACCATGAAGAGGAAGACAAAAGGTGCTGAGAGAGTCGTGGTAAGCAAGAATGTTTCTGCTCTGATAACACAAGGTATTCCAAGCAAATGCCAGGACCCAGGTATGTTCCTCTTGCCATGTACTATAGGAGATAGAGAAATCGAGCACGCCATGCTAGACTTAGGAGCCTCAATTAATGTTATGCCATATTCAGTCTACAAGAGTCTCGATTTAGAAGGTATGCAGGAAACTAGTTTAATTATCCAGTTAGCGAATAGGTCTTCTATTCATCCTCTAGGGGTGATTGAGGATGTGTTGGTTAAAGTTAAGGATCTGATCTTCCCTGCTGATTTTTATGTGATAAATATGGAAGGAAATGCATTACCCACTACTTCAGTTTTACTAGGTAGACCATTCATGAAAACCGCTAAGACAAAAATTAATGTGCATGATGGTACCTTGTCTGTTGAATATGAAGGGGATGTGTTCGAATTTAATGTATTTGATGCCATGAAACAACATGTTGATGTGCATTCTGTCTGTAAAATCGATCTTATAGATACTTTAGAAAAAGAAGAATGCATGACTGTTGTTGATGGGGATGACCCACTCGTTTTTACTGAAATTGTTGGCGAGGTTGAAAGTAGTGTTCCCATATTGTCTGACTCATCTGAACAACCTACTTTTGCTTTAGAGACATGTGAAAAGCCAACTAAAATATTACCATCTCTTTTGCAGGCTCCCAAGTTGGAACTAAAGGAGTTGTCGGGTCATCTCAAGTATGTATACTTGGGTGAGGTGGAGACACTCCCGGTAATTATCTCCAAGGAGCTTTCATCGGAGCAAGAAGGCGAGTTGGTTGAGGTCTTGAAAAAGAACAAAAGAGCCATAGGATGGACATTGGCAGACTTGCACGGGTTGAGTCCAGTGTTGTGCATGCACAAGATTCGGCTGGATGAGGGAGCAAAGCCATCCCGAGATCCTCAGCGGAGACTGAACCCATCAATGAAAGAGGTAGTGTTGTCTGAGATACACAAACTCCTGGATGCAGGTATTATCTTTCCCATTTCTGATAGCCAATGGGTTAGCCCTATTCATGTTGTACCTAAAAAGACGGGCATAACTGTTGTTAGAAATGAGCGGGGTGAGTTAGTACCTAAGAGAGTGCAAAATGGGTGGAGAATGTGTATAGATTTTAGAAAACTGAATGATGTGACTAAGAAGGACCACTTTCCTATTCCCTTCATAGATCAAATGGTGGAGCGTTTAGCTGGGAAGCCATTCTTCCGTTTTCTAGATGGTTTTTCTGGGTTTTATCAAATTCCCATAGCCCAGGAAGACCAAGAAAAGACTACTTTTACCTGTCCATTCGGAACTTACGCATATAGGAGAATGCCCTTTGGGCTTTGTAATTCTCCAGGTACTTTTCAGCGATGCATGATGAGCATATTTACCGAATTCGTAGAAAAATGCATCGAAGTCTTTATGGATGATTTCACTGTATATGGAAGTTCATTTGAGGATTGCCTGTTTAACTTGTCTAGAGTCATGGAAAGATGCATCGAAACTAATCTTGTTTTAAATTTTGAAAAGTGTCATTTCATGGCCAGTCAGGGCATAGTATTGGGTCACGTTGTGTCGGCTAAGGGGATAGAGGTTGATAAAGCAAAAATTGATGTCATATCTGATTTACCTTACCCCACGAACCTTCGGGAAGTGCGTTCTTTTCTTGGTCACGCAGGTTTTTACCGCAGGTTCATAAAAGACTTCTCGAAGATAGTGACTCCGACGACAAGCTTGCTGAAAAAGGATGTCCCATTCTGCTTTGACAAGCAGTGCAAGCTCGCCTTCGACGTTCTGAAGAAGTGTTTGACCAACGCACCCATCATTCATCCACCGCAGTGGGGGACTCCCTTCGAGATCATGTGCGACGCAAGCAATTATGCCGTGGGCGCTGTATTAGGCCAGAGGATAAACAAGAAAAGCCACGTAATTTATTATGCCTCCAGGACGCTCAACTCCGCGCAAATCGGTTACACAACAACAGAGAAGGAGCTGCTTTCCATTGTTTTCGCTCTTGTTAAATTTCGGCCATATATTCTTGGATCTAAAGTGATTGTTTTTTCTGATCATGCAGCAGTTCGATACTTGATGAACAAGAAGGACTCGAAGCCTAGACTGCTCAGATGGGTATTACTACTCCAGGAGTTCGACGTCTCGGTCCAGGACAGAAAAGGATCAGAAAATATCGTTGCTGACCACTTGAGCCGCATTGTGCGTATTGAGGATGACTTGCCTCTGAATGATGAGTTCCCTGATGAAGTTCTCTTCCAGGTAAGTGTGGAGACACCATGGTACGCCGACATTGTCAACTATTTGGTCACAGGTACATTCCCATTCGACTTTTCATATAACCAAAGAGCTAAGCTGAAAAGCGAAGCCAAGACTTATGTTTGGGAAGAGCCCGTTTTATGGAAATTTTGCGCTGACCAAGTAATTAGAAAGTGTGTCCCTAAGTCTGAACATAGGTCCATACTTACTTTTTGCCATGAATTTGCATGTGGGGGACACTTTGGGCAAAATAGGACGGCGAGAAAAATATTAGATTGTGGGTTTTTCTGGCCATCACTGTTTAAGGACCGTTATGAATTTTGCAAATCTTGTGATCAGTGTCAGAGAAAAGGGTCCATCACTAGTAGGAATGAAATGCTCCAAAACCCCATTTTAACTTGTGAAATTTTTTAGGTTTGGGGTATGGACTTTATGGGACCCTTTCCCCCTTCATTTGGCTTTGTCAATATCCTGTTGGCTGTGGACTACGTGTCTAAGTGGGTGGAGGCTAAGGCCACCAAAGTTGATACTGCTAATGTTGTTTCCAGTTTTGTCAAATCCAATATTTTTAGCAGGTATGGAGTTCCACGGGCCATCATAAGCGACCAGGGGAGCCACTTCTGCAACAAGACGATCCAGGCCTTGATGAGGAAGTATGGGGTAAATCACAAAATCTCTACCCCGTACCATCCTCAGACCAATGGCCAAGCAGAAGTTCCCAATCGAGAGGTGAAGAGCATCCTCGAGAAAACAGTAAGTCCAGGACGGAAGGATTGGAGTCTCCGGCTGGAGGATGCTTTGTGGGCCTACCGTACGGCTTACAAAACCCCCATAGGGATGTCTCCCTACCGGATGGTTTTTGGGAAAGCCTGTCATCTCCCAGTGGAGATAGAGCACAAAGCTTACTGGGCCGTGAAGAAGTGCAACAGGGACTTTGACAAGGCGGGCGAAGAAAGACTCCTCAAATTGCAAAAACTAGAGGAGCTTCGCCTGGATGCATATGAGAACTCGAAGACCTACAAGGAAAAGACCAAGATGTTCCACGACAGACGAGTCGTCAGGAAACACTTCGACGTTGGTCAGAAGGTCCTCTTGTTCAACTCCCGCCTGAAGTTCATGCCAGGTAAACTTCGTTCCCGGTGGCTTGGTCCTTTCATTATAATTGATGTCCATCACTATGGTGCAGTCAAGATTCAGAGCCTAGATACAGAGAAGGAATACACGGTGAATGGCCAGCGACTGAAGATCTTTCATGAGGGAATGTCAGAGGACTTCGACGACCATGCCTACTTGAAAGAGCCAGATTATGAGAAAGGATGAAATGAGTTTTGGTAAAGTCGAGCAATCGACTCTAAAAATTTGCGCTACTCGGAGGCACCCGAGCTTGAACTGTACATGCTTTTTGTTTACTTACCGTCTTTAGGATTAGCTTAGGTTCTTACTCTAATGTTGTGAATTTTTCAGGTGAAACAATGGCTCGTCCTTGCGGTTTATTTGCTAAGGTTAAAGCGCACTCTCCAACCCTCTAAGTCACAATTCAGGGAAGGTTTTGTTTCCTTTCATTTTGACTGTGCGTATTTGGTCCAATGAGGACATTGTCATTTTCTAAGTTGGGGGTGGTGGGTTGTGCCTTACATTGATTGTCGAGATTAGTTGTGGAATTCTGATAGGCTTACTCTGTTGTGTTGAATGCATGTTAGTTGGACTATGAAATTCTGTGATGTACTGTTAAAGTCTTCGTATTTGTTTTTGTTGTGTAATTCAGCATGATTGCATTTGTTAAGCCATTTTGAAAAAAATTTCAAGTCATTTCCCTGTTTAAGCTTCGCATGTTAGCACTCTATCTTGGATCTGTGGGTTTAGGGTAGTTTTGTTTGTTTTGAAATTCGTTGTCACCTCGAAAGGCAACCTTAGGATGGGCCAATATTCGCTCTTGTTTGTAATCCATGCGCACAAAATTTTAACATGATTTTTAGGCTAAAAAGAAAAATGAATGCAAGTTTATAAAAAGAAAATAATCTCCTGAGGTGTTCCTCCTTCTTGAGTTGCCTTAGTAGCCAGGGGCGGTCGTGAAACCCACGGTCGCCACTGCATGAAAAGGAAGCACAAAGAAGTGAACGCTAGTCCTTAAAAATGTGAATTTTGCCCGTAGTCAGATGCACTGTGCAATGAAATTGCAGGCAAGCTGAAACGAAAGTAAAATTGACATGTTAGGCGCTCATGGAGACCAAAGAAAAAGAGAGAAAAGATGTCTTGCGATCTATTACTTGCTTGGACGATGAATAGCCCTTAGACTGTTCTGTTTAGCCATAAGTAGGGGGAAGGCGAAGTTTTAGGATAGATACAGCTGTTCTAAGCCTGTTGAAATCTAAGATCGAGGAGCTAGGTCCGAAGCATAAATAGGGAAGCGTCTTTAAATTTTTCGAATTGTTCCTAACCAATGCATGCATGTAGTTGTTTCTTTCGAAAGCAAGTGCCCTGTCGTTTCCAGTACTGAGAATTGAGTCCCTAGCATGCATACTCGTTTAATTTTGATTAATCAGAATTCCACCTTGCTCGAGGACTAGCAAGAATTAAGTTGGGGGTGTTTGATAGCTCCATTTTGGAGCTATAATTATGTCCCTAATTCACGATTATTACTGGCTTAATCTTGCTTTTATGTGTTAATTGCAGGTGTTCTCGGTAATTCGCCCTCGGGAGCGTTTCAGCGCTTTTCGGGGCTTAATATCGCATTTTAAAGGACAAAGAACACTTCCGGGGAAGAACCATGCAAAGGCATGAAGATTGGGCGCTTTGGGGAAATTGAAGGCAAGAATCCATGCAAAAACCCGAGAGCTAGCGTCGAGCGATAGCGTCCCGACGCTAGCTCGACGCTGCCCCAGCGTCGAGACGCTGCCAGAGCGTCTCGACTCTCCGAAGTCTGAAGCGCTGATTTGAAGATCCACCCGAGAGCAAGCGTCGAGTGATAGCGTCTCGACGCTGCGGGAGCGTCTCGACGCTCCGAAGTCAGAGGCGATAATTTGAAAATCCACCCGAGAGCAAGCGTCGAGCGACAGCGTCTCGACGCCGCACAGCGTCTCGACGCCACTCCGACTGCGCGCGCGCGTTTTTTAAGGGGCAGCGTCGAGACGCTGCCCTAGCGTCTCGACGCTACGACGGATTACTTAAAGTTTTTGTCCGATTTTAGCCGCCATCTTCGTCTCCTACCTCGAGCTCCGCACCTGATTTGACGTTCCAGCAGCCATTTTGACCATGCGAGGGGCTAGGAAGCTTGGATTGAAGCCATCCCACACCACGCATATCATGAGTGAGTAGTTTTACCGTTTTTGGCTCGGGATTGTAAAGGAATAATGTAGTTTACACTCTTGGTGAGGTTTTGAATTGAATTCTGAATTGGTTGGATGATTTATTGAATTGATTTCTATTTTCTTGCTTATTCCATGAGCATGTTTGAATGATTTAGGACTAGGCACCCTTGATTTTCAACATGTTTGTGATGGAGCGACATGCGCAGCGGAAAGCGATTTCGGACTAATGATACTTTAATTTCATCAATTTAACAAATAGAAAACATGCTCTTAAAACGGAAATGAGAAAAATAGAAAACATACCCTTGAAGTTCTACTTTTCTTCGCGTTCCGCCGGCCGTTCTTCGTCACGAACTCTTCAAATCTCTTCTCACGAACGCGCTGAGGACCACCTCCGGTAGTCCCGCTATCCTCGGCGCCGAGCAACGGAGTTGTGGGACGCCGAATAGTAGAGAAAAGAAAGGAAACAGAAAAGGAAGAAGAAGAGGAAGAAGAAGAAGGAATCACCGTGGGAGAGCAGAGAAGTTTTATTCACTTTTCATAAAACTTCAACTACCCCAAACTTTCAAGCACATCAATAATGTACCCAAAAATCCACTCACAACAATTTTTGCCATTTGGCGGGCATGCAAAATTAGCACTATATATATATATATTAAATAAAATTAATTCATAATTAATTTTAAATAATAATAAATATTTTATTTATTAAACTTTTTAATAAATAAGATATATATATATATTTAATTAATTAAACTTTTTAATTAATTAATATTATTTAATTAAATATCAAATATTAATTAAATAATATGGCTAAACCCGGTTTTCCGAAAACCGATTTTTTGCACATGAATCCTATTCATGTTTTTGACCATTCTCATATTTAAATCATATTTAAATATGTCCATAAATCATTCTTCCAATAAACGGAATTTGAACAATTCAAATTCTTTATCTTTTTCTTTTATTTTCTCTTATATTGTTGCACGGCGTTATCCGAGCTAGCCAGGAGAACCTAAAGGACCTACAGATCATGAGCTCCAACGATACGAGATTATTCGGTTAAAACTCTTTTAACCCGAATCAATCAACTTTCGTTAACCCCCGGAGACTCCACTATAGTCCGAGGGTTGCACTCTCCTCACTGTAGATATATTGTGTCCTCTTGATATAACCGTCACGGGCAAGTCGACCCTTCACAGGTTGTTCGTAATCACAGCTGGGTCATTTAAACCGTTTAACCCCTGCGTTACGTCTTTGTTCCTTAAGTACCACTGACACCTCTAATGAACAATTGATCAGTGGTCCAACCAACAGATCAGGAACCCTCTCTAACGAGGAGAGGGTAGGCGCCTATTGTTCAAGCCCTGGAGTCAGCTATTAAGGGAACAACTTATCTACTAACCCTGAAGAGCGGGTTAGGAGTGAACTCCATCTTACTACACTATGTCCCCAGCTACCTATTGGACTTTATCCCTGAGATGGTAGGCTTATTGAGCGGACATTCTGCCACTCTCACCGATACAAGTCTAAGGATACTGTCTAATAAGCAGGAGTTCATAGTAAGTTCAGGATTGAGATCGAGTTACCTAGGCCATCAGGTGAAAAAGTCGGTCTCTTCAGTAAACGGTGTTATAAAGAGAGAGCGACTTTTCGTGGTTCAGTCTTACGCAAACTCATCGCGTAGGACGCCCCCGCTCGCACATCTCGATGTGAAACGACTCGGATCACATCGTTTTGTACAATACAAAACGGGCCGCATCCAATAGTGTTACCAGGATAAGGTACCCAACCTTATCCATATACTATAGACCGTTTTCACTGTCTACTTGAGCTTGACCCACATTCATGTCATACATGAAACTCAAGTATCCATGATCGTCAAGGGTGTTGGTCATTGGTATAGATTAATGCAAACACGTTTCACTTTATTCCAGCAAACACCTTTACTGAATAAAACTTAAAAACTCATTATTACTAAATAGAAAATTTACAAACATAAATGTTTATAAACCACGATTTTAGGACATTAAACCCAACAGTTTGATTGTTAAAGGTTTTGATGCCGTGCCTCTCTAAACTGCCAAGTAACAAGGATTTACGACACCTTTGAGCGTATTGGCGTCCTTGCGCTCTTGGTGATCGTTCTTCCCGAATTAGAATCCCAAATCGACACACTAATTTCGCGTCCAAATTAGATAGTCGTCGCAGTTAGCTCGTTGCTATCGATCGGTCTTGGGAGAGCGTTGGCCGCCAATGTCCGATCGATATGCTTGATTAGCATGATTTATTATGTTTAATTAATATCCATGGAGCATGTCTGAGTTAATTCATTAATTTTAGACGAGCTGCGTATTTGTTAAATTGTTTGGCCATTATACTTGTCAACCGATGATCCAAGAGGCATGCTAACTTTATTCCCGATCGTCCCGAGTCGAAAACTTCGTTAGTTAAATTTTCCCATTTGCATTGTTCCTTCTTAGAGAATCAAAAATCAACAAATCCCCCATATTTCATTTATTATCATAAGTTTGCAATTTTAAGTAAGATTAAGCCAAGTTAACTTAATTCCCTGTGGATCGACCCCGTTGCCGCTACTCTACTAATAGTTTAGTGAATTCGGGCAAATATAAATTCATTTTGGCGGGTCTCGACAACCCGATGATTGGCGATAGTTCAAAAATATCGTTACCATTGACCGACCGTTTACTGTTGACCGTTGACTTTTACAAAATGAAGGAAAATCCTGCATTCACCTAGAGTTGAACTTGGGCACCATCATAGTTTTGGCAAGCCCTGCACCATTAAGCCATTAATCAGTTTTGAATTATAATTCGATTATTTAATTAATGTAGTATAATCACTCAAAACCGTTAATTAATAAAATGCTCTAAAATATTCATTTAAGCTCCTAATTTACGCAAATGCCCGATTTACCCCTTAACAATTAAATTATACAAATTATAACAATTAAGCCCAAATAATGATCCTAATTTACAAGACTTAGGAGCTAAATATTAGCACTTTTAAAGTGCTATCAAAATACCCCCAACCTAAATCTTGCTAGTCCTCGAGCATGGTGTACTTTGATTTATCTTATAAGAAACCACTTGCATGTTGACGACTCAATTCTCAAAACTTGTGAACACAAGATATTAATGCTAACGGAAAAACAAACAAGTGTATGCATAAGTTAAGAACATTTCAAAATTTTAAATCCTACTCTCTCACGTGTGTGTGTGCTTAGCTTCTTCTACTCTAGCTCTTATAGACCCGGAATTCCTTTAATCGATCCTAAGACTCGTTTTCCCCCTACTTCTAGCGATGAGAACAGTCTATTGGCTTAACGGGTCGGAAAGAGCAACAAAACAATTGGCCCAATTCTTTTCTTCTTTTCCTTGGTACTTTGTACCCTTTTCTTTTTATTTGTCTTCTTTCGAGAGAGCCTAACACGTCAAGCTTAATTCACTTCACGTTTTTAAGGACAAGTGTTCACTTCAATTAGTCACCCTTTCATGCAGTGGCAACCGTGGGTTACACGATCGCCCCTGATTACACGGGAAACACAAGAAGGAGGAACACCTCAAGAAAGAACATTTTTCATGCTTTTTACTCACAGAAAATTGAAAAATTTAGGCATAAAGCTTTGCTTAAAACAAATGAGTTATTACAAATTCTAACACATCAAGCCTCCCTATATATTCCTTTCGAGGTGACAACAAATTTTCAGATCAAATAAAATAACTCTAAGCCTATCAGAACCAAGAGTAAGAGGGCTATGTGCTCGATGAATGTAGAGAGTATTCGGAAAATTTTTAAAATAAGCTCAAAATATGCATACAACTCATGGTTTACTCGAAATGCACAAATATGGAGTATTCACGAGTAAATCACAGACAGTCCTCATCGGACAACATGCATTCAGATTCTCATACATCTCAAAATCAGAGCATCCATGCACAAAAACTATAAACAAGTCCAAAACTAAACCCACCCCCACCTAAAACATTGCATTGTCCCCAATGCAACTAATCCAACAGATAAAATAGTGAGAGCGATAAAATTACTAAGGGAACAGGAACCTCCCCTGAATTTTAACGGGATCGGCGGAAAGGGATGCGTGTCCTCATTTTTTTTTTTCGAAATGGATCCGCAATGGTGGTCACTTCTCTTCTCTCACCTAAAAAAAAATAAGAAAACAAACTTAAACAACTAGAAATAAACAACAATAGTAAACTAATAACAAACAGAAAATACAGTCCAAGCTCGGGTTCCTCCGAGAAGCGTAATTTTTTAGAGTCGATTGCTCGACTGTATTCTCACACGCGACTCATCCATAATCGTACTTAGAAGATGCCCCATCCATCTTCACAATTTCATCATTCCTGCAAATATGACATTACATTAGTCGATGCTCCTAATTCTTGCATGGCATGATTGATTATTTTATCTCCTATAGTGCAAGGCAATGTAAAAGGAATTATCTCAGCCGGATTTTCAACAATTGTCAAGGTAGAAACAGTCGAATCACAAAATTCAGTCAAGGGTGGTTCATGCAACTCATATTCAACAAAAAGTTCAGTTAAAAATAATGGGTCATCCCCATCCTCAACAGTCATGCATATGTTATGTGCTAGTGTATCAATCGTGTCTACTTGACAAAGAGAAACTACCTCCTCATAGGATTTCTTAGGTGGTCTTGCGAACCTGCTAGGAAAAGGAGCCTTAGGCACATACACTCTAGTACATGTAGGATCGAAGTTTACCCCTTTCCACCTTGGTTCGGGAGCTTCCACCACTGGCTCGCTGTGATCATGATCAAATTTCACTGGTGGGGTACTCGTGGGAAGCTCCTTCCCACTCCTCAAGGCGATGGCACTAGCGCGTTCTGCTCTATGAATTTCCATCCTATTTACCTTCTCGGTCATATGAGACATTTTCTTGCCCAAATCTTGCACCATAGTTCCAAAACCGTCTAGTCTTTCCCGAGTGTCCTCCTGAAATTTCAGGTTAGCTGAAACAAAACTTTGCAAAATATTTTCAAAAGAATTACCTGAAAATGATGTCTGAGCTTGCACGGAAGCCTGAGAAACATTTTCTGCTAACCGGATCATTGCATTGCCTATTTCTGACA
Organism: Herpetospermum pedunculosum; assembly: GCA_028017165.1. Taxonomy (NCBI): domain Eukaryota; kingdom Viridiplantae; phylum Streptophyta; class Magnoliopsida; order Cucurbitales; family Cucurbitaceae; genus Herpetospermum; species Herpetospermum pedunculosum. The sequence continues at coordinate 17,629,174 of CM051527.1, read as the reverse complement.
CTCGAGCATTAAGCGCGTTTAACTCGTTGGAGAAACGGTCTTGCTCACTCCCTTTACCTTCGTAATGGTGCAAATTTCCAGCCATATTTGAGATTAGCTGTCTTGCTTCTTCCAGTGTTTTATCCATGAGTGAACCTCCACTGGCGGCATCAATCAACTGCCGAACACGTGGGAGCAAGCCATCACAAAAATGCTGAATGAGGTGTTGATCAGTTATTTGATGGTTAGGACAACTCTCGCACAAACGATTAAACCTTTCCCAACAATCATAAAGGTTCTCTCCTTCTGCTTGCATGATACCGCAATTTTTCCTTCTGAGGGAGGCGACCTTCGAAGGGGGAAAATACTTCTCTAAGAACATTCCCTCCATCTTCTCCCATGTGGTGATGGACCCAGGTGGAAGGTAATACATCCAATCCTTCGCCATTAGAAAAAGCTGAGCTTCAGTTGCATTATCGGTCCTCATTGACGAACACACCATCTTGAAGGCTTTGAGGTGTCTGATGGGATCCTCATCTGCGTTACCAAAGAAAGAAGGTAGTGAGTTAATTAGACTACCCTTGAGTTCAAAGTTACCTGCTGATACCGGATACAATATACTCGATGAATTCCGGTCTAGCCCAGCTACGGCAAGTTGCCTTAAGGTCCTTTGTTGCTCATGACTACCCACAACCTCCATTTTTGCGCTTTCTTTTGAATTTTCAAGGAATAACTGCGCTCAAGAACTCAAACGGAACGGGTAAAATAATACAAGAAAAATTAAAAATAAATGAATAAAACTGTACAAACAAAAGAAATTTTTTAAAACAAACAAATTAAAATCAACCAAGCCGAATTAAATTTAATTCCCCGGCAACGGCGCCAATTTTGGTAGTGAACTTTTGTACGTTCACAAATTTCAGGTTGTCGAAGCCCGCCAAAATAATATTTATAAGCCGATTATACCGACTAATTTATAGTTAGTGATAACCGGGTCGAACCACAGGGAATTAGCTTAATTCTAACTTAATTAATTCTAAATTGCTAACGGTAAAAATAGGGGAAATTGGATTTTAAAAGGGAGCTCTAAACTATTGTAGCTCACGGAAAATTAAAACAATAAAAACTGTGAAGTAAGAAATTTAAATGGCATGTTTGACTTCAAAGAATGGGATTGATCACAATTTGTGATCGAATCATCGATAACTAAATATATAGACACAACGCTTAAAGCACGCAATTCGTTTGGTTATTTCTAACTCAAACGACCCAAAGATACAATTAGAAAAGTGCAATTTTAATTGTTCTTGACAGTTACTCAAAATAAGGTGATCAATCCTAAAATGATTAACGGACAGAGACGGGAACATTGCGACGAATTAACCCGTAGACTAAATCGATTTTTCCTCTTTACCCAAAATCCAACATGAAGGTTATCTAATTTCTACCCCCAACTGTCACTTGGGATCAAACTAAATACCCATATTCAGATTTGTGTTACCTAGCGATTAAGGCAATTATACGTCCTAATCTCTAACGGTAAAGCATGCATAAGGACTCGGGCGTCACCCCTAATCAGTTACCCAAGCTACTTAGATGAAGAACAAGGAAGAAGATGCATAAGGAAGACAATCTAATTCATACACAAATTAGGGCAAATCTCCCCTTAATCCAAATGGATTACAATCCCAAACTAGAAATCAAACACTTACTTGTTTAGCTATCCATGGAGATGAAGAAAAGAACCACAAATGGCTAAGAATGCCCAAATTTCGAAAGAGGTAGGAGAAGAGCCAAAAGAGAATGCCCTAAATTAAGAAAAATGGGTATTTATACCCATTTTTTCGTCGGGCCAGCGCCTAGGCGCCATAAGTCAGCGCCTAGGCGCTGAGCTCTCTGGAAAATTTACAAAATCGGGCATTTTTGTTGACTTTTAATGACGGGCTTCTGCTGGGTTTTAATGACGGGCATTTACAGTCACGGATAGGGCGCGCGGGCGCTGGGCGGTGGCAAGTGGCGCGCGGACTTTCAATGACGGGCGGTGACGCGCGCGGGGGAGAGGTGTTGACCGACCGTTGACTTTTACAAAATGAAGGAAAATCCTGCATTCACCAAGAGTTGAACCTAGGCACCTCCATAATCTTGACAAGCCCTGCACCATTAAGCCATTAATCAATTTTGAGTTATAATTCGATTATTTAATTAATGTAGTATAATCACTCAAAACCGTTAATTAATAAAATGCTCTAAAATATTCATTTAAGCTCCTAATTTACGCAAATGCCCGATTTACCCCTTAACAATTAAATTATACAAATTATAACAATTAAGCCCAAATAATTATCCTAATTTACAAGACTTAGGAGCTAAATATTAGCACTTTTAGAGTGCTATCACCTTTCCTTTGACACTAATCACATGATTTACAATATTCAAAGCAGTCTTTAAACAGTGATGGCAAGAAAAACCCACAGTCTAATATTTTCCTTGGTGTCTTAGATGGCCCAAAATGCCCCCCGCATGCAAATTCATGGCAAAATTCAAGAATGGACTTATGCTCAGATTTAGGGACACACTTCCTAACTACTTGGTCAGCACAAAACTTCCATAAAACAGGCTCTTCCCAGACATAATTTTTGGCTTCGCTTTTCAGCTTAGCTCTCCTATTATATGAAAAATCGCATGGGAACGTACCTGTGTCCAAGTAATTGACAATGTCGGCATACCATGGTATCTCCATGCTCACCTGGAAGAAGACTTCGTTAGGGAAGTCGTCATTCAGAGGCAAGTCATCCTCCCCACGCACAATGCGACTCAAGTGTTCAGCAACCATATTTTCTGATCCTTTCCTGTCCTGGACTGAAACATCGAACTCCTGGAGTAGTAGTACCCACCTGAGCAGCCTAGGCTTCGAGTCTTTCTTGTTCATCAAGTAACGAACTGCTGCATGATCAGAAAAAATGACTACTTTAGATCCAAGTATATAAGGTCGAAATTTATCAAGAGCGAAAACAATGGAAAGCAGCTCCTTCTCTGTCGTGGTGTAATCGATTTGCGCGGAGTTGAGCGTCCTGGATGCTGGTAGAGCACTTTTGGGGTACTCTAATGTCAAGCTGTCGAGGCTTGCCAAAATACATTTATAATTCCGCTACAACTGAGCTTTGCAGCTAGTGGTAGTCGGGTGTCGAACAACAGGGAACCAAAATTACTTCCTCTTAATTAATTTCTATTTGTTTTTAAAACTAAGACTCAAAAGCAAATAAAATGGGTGTTTTGATTAAATCTAAAATAACGGAAAAATAAATGCGAAAAGTAAAGCGCGAAAAATTAAACGGAACACGTGCTCCTAATTTTAAGGGTCGGGGTTGACCTTGATGCGACTCGATTCATTGGGATTCAAACATACTTAGCAAGAGCATAATTAAACACATAAACGGTTGCCCGGAAACCCTGAAGCAACCGGCCACATATATATTAATAAGAATCCTTCAATTCTAATTAAACGATACTATTAGTTAACTCGGATCGATCAGTTCTAAATTAACTAAAGTAGTAACTAGCAATTTATGACGAACATTCAATTAAAGATCCTAAATGCTAACTGATTACCCGTCAACCCTGAAGTAATCAACATTCACAACGCTTAACATGATACTTCGATTTGTTCTATTTCTTCAAGATAAATTGCAACCAAGATGAACTGGAATCCAATGTTATCTATGGCTCGATTTATCCGTGTTACTTGGCGATTAAGAGAAGCACGGCATCATAATCTTTAACAATCAAACATGCTGGAAATCAAGGGTGCCTAGTCCTAAATCATTCAAACACATTTATGTGGTATGCTTAGAAGAAATAAATGCCCAATCAGTCATGCTAAGTCATAAAATTAAGAACGAACCCTCATAAATCGCATCAAAATTCACCCCTAACCTCAAATTAGAGCACTTACCTTAGCTCCCCGTTGTGCAAATCAAGCAAAAACGCTAATGTTGAAGCTTTATTGAAGGTATAATGGAAAATATACAAGTTTAGAGCTCCCACCCGAGCCTAACAATGGTGGAAAAACCAAAATCCAAGAAGAAGTGCGGCAAAAATCGGAGAAGAAAGCTTTTAAAGTCGTCGGAGCGTCGAGACGCTAGGGCAGCGTCTCGACGCTGTGCCCTAAGTTGGCAGCGCGCGCGCACGGGGTAGCGTCGAGACGCTCGCGCAGCGTCTCGACGCTGTCGGCGTTGAGCGAGCGTTGAGACGCGCGTGTTGCGTGCTCAATGTGTTAATAAGAATAAGAAATAAGAGAGAGAGAGCACTCAGAACATGCAAGCATACATGATCTTATAGCAAGTAATAAGTATTTTTTCATTCGTTTTCCCACAGAGACTTATTGTAAGTTACTCGAGAAGTGTAAAGTTAAGAAAGAAGGGGTGGATTTGATGGGATCAAATTGGTTTTTAATTGTCTACTTCTTACCGAACATATAAAGGAATGCAACATAAACAAATGCAAGTTGAAATTAGACTCAACGGACAAGAGATGGAATTAATAAACGAAGAAGAAAACAGCTAAACAGAATGGTAACTTAGCAGAATTGCGGACACCGCAATGTTATCGCAATTGTAAAAACAGCGAAAGTGTGTAAAATGGAGAATTAAGGGCTACTAACGACTATCCTATAGGCATTTTAATACGATTCCCAAGCATTGGATCAACTCTCTATGCATCAAACTCACTCTATCTCATGTATCGTCCGATTCCATGCATTAGATTCTTTAGTTTACTCAACTCAAAGTAAGGTCTTAAGCATCTTGTTGAAGCAGAAGTGTTTAGTTTGTACTAGGGGAACGCCTATTCCTAGGCCGTTTCCTGGCTACCATGAAAGGCTAGCATGATTATACGACTCTGAACTCTTACTCCTTCCAGAGGTTAGGAGTTCTTTGGACAAAATGGATGGCCAATCGAAATTGCCCGTGGAATGAAGCTTACATACAATCAATGGTTCGAGAGCTATCCTACATGCTTGGTTCATGTTTTTTAGCCTATAGTTCTGTCATTAGCATGCCCCTAAGTGACTTAGCTACTCATGGATATGGGGTAAGTAGAAATACGAGATGAAACAGACATGCTTAGAAGGAATTTAAAGACAAAACAGTAAGGGAAAGCAGTAGAATGCAGAGGCAAGAAACTGTGAAATGAAGAATGGAGATTTGATTACTTGATTGTTTGATTGGACAAAAGAAAGCTTTAAAGTAAATAACAGCAAGACAGAAAGCAACGAAATGAAGTGTTCTAGCTATTAGAAAGAGAACAACACAAAGCAGAGATGTAAACTAGAAAAGGAAAGACAGAAAGCAGTAAATGTTGCTTGGAAGCCTCGTCGCAACCGCCTCGGCTGAAGGGGATGAAAGAATAGCTTTGCTTGGATGAATCCAATCGGGAGAGAAGGTGGATCTTCTCTCCTTCCTATCAGATTGTCGATTCCAACAGCTGAGACTCTCACTCCAACAGACGGCAAAGGAAAACACGAAGAAAAATGGAGCTGCGAGAGGACTTCTACGCTTCCGGATGATGTTTGAACCTCCGACTTTGACCCCCTTTTATAGTAGTTTGCAGGTGCGTTTGGGCCAAGGAGAACCATCAATCTTCAACGTCGTATATCAGAATGGATGGAGGAGAAAGAACGAATCCCTGAAATCACGGAAATTAACAGAAAAAGATCAGTCAACTTACGGTTTTCACTTGAATAATTGCGGCTTCAGCAATGTTTTCGCAATGCTGTCGCAATGCAGTTTTTTCATTCTTTTCCTTCGGTTTTTAACCCTTTTCTTTCCTATTGTACATAAGTCCTAATTTAGCTACCTTCTTCTAATTCTCATATTTAAGCATAGGTTTAGGCTAAATGCTATCAAAAACACCTAAGAGTGAACATCTTTCTAATCCAATTTAAGTCCTAAAAAGGTCACTTTTGGAGACGTAACACACCCCCAAACTTAAGGTTTTGCTTGTCCTCGAGCAATCTAAGGACTTTCCTAGGCTGCTGTTTCTTCCTCTTTAACCACTTGCTAACTCCCCTATATCCCTATCTATAGCACTACTGTCCTGTGACACACTTCTAAGCTTAAAACTACCCTCTTATCTAGCTTCTTCTGACTTCGCCTGCCTAACACTCCATCTGTTTCCATTAACTCCCTACAACTGATCTTCTTGCTTTTGTCATATCATGCCACTATCCCTAAAGTTTCAAATTCTGCCTAGCTTTACCTCAGACTCAGTACATGCTTCTAGCTTTATTTTTAATGTGCCTAGGATTCCTTAGAGTCATGCCAGTCTTAGTATTAACGGTGACAGTAGTACTTTTAGAGAACAACCTAAACCCTGGCATCACTACATTGGATATACACTCATCTCCCTAAACAACCCTACAAGTTACAACTTTGTACTTAGCTAATTGAGGATCACAGTTCTTTTTAAATAGGACATCTAAGCCACAAAGTTATAACTCCTAGGTATACATTCTTCTTCCCTATTCTTTTCCCTTTTTCTTACTTAGGTGGGGCCTCTCCTTTGGTTGCCTTTTGATGCAATGCCACTTGTGGGTCACACACTTGGCACTGATTACTTAGCAACCTAAGAGAGACCCCCCTGTTTATTCTATTTTTCATTTTTTTTTTTCAGTTCATCATTTTTTGTAAAGGAGAAGAAGAATGCTTATGTTTCTAAGGGAGAGAGGAATGTTCCTAGGCCTAGGGTGGCCTCCCCCAAACTTCAACTACTCATTGTCCCCAATGAGCGTCTGAGGTGGCACACCCCCAAACTATCCTAGAAGCATCTAGTCTAAGGTAAAACAAAGAGAATCTAAAGCCCTAGGCATAGACAAAACATTCGAACGACAAATATCACAGCAGCAGTAATGAAAAAACAGACAGATAAGGGCTTAAAGTTGTGCATGCTGAGCTTTTTAGAGGTTGATTTAAACTAGCAAAGGGTGTCCTATGACACTCATCCAGCATGCTTTTAGATAAGCTATATATGGTAGTCATGATAGCAGCAAAAGATGGAATTTAAACAGATCACAACCTAGCTAAACAGACAGTCCAAAACATGCTTTCAGTAATAAAAATTGCGGGTACCGCAATTATTTCGCAATCAAGTCAGGGCAGATATAACAGTGATTAAGGCCCCTAAGCATGCTTTTTCCAGTCATTCGAGCTCTCTAAAAATAAAACAAAACTAACCTACCTAGTCAGCTATCATCAGACTATACTAAGCAAGATTAAAAACATAAAACTAAGCATCTAAAAAAGATTAAAAGTGTACGAAAAACAGCATAATTCACATGGTCTATCAGAAAGCAGAAAATTGTTTTTTTGTTCTAAGGGAACAGCAATACTCCCTTCAGTGCAATTCAAACCAGCACTCAAACGTCTTCATCCTCATCTGGTTGTCGTGGTCGTGGAGGCACCCATGGAGTCAGAAGGTTTGTGGGGAAGTCAGGGAAGATACAGCCAAGTTGGTCTGCAACTTCCTTGTCCCGTGCCTGCGCGTAAGTGGCCCATTGAGCCATCCTTCTTTGCATATCCATCAGGCAAGCCATGGATAGTGACTGATCAGCAGCCAGCCTATCCAGTTCAAACTCCATATTCCCCTTCCTCTTCAGCCTCAAGCTAGCAGGCAGCTCCAAGTGGCCCGTGTAAGCCATCTGCTGCTCCATTCGCTCAATGGGGACTCCTGCAAGCAAACATAATTTGGTAATGGTGTTAGGGAAAAACAATGGTCCCTTACCTTTCTTGGCGCACTCAGCAATGGCGGCTGACATGATTTTCCCCACATTGACCGTGAGACCTCGCATAATGGCATAGACCAGCAGCGATCTGCTCTGGTTGATGGTCGTCTCATGGGTCACAGGGGACAGCTTTCTCCTTACAAAGGCAAACCATACAGCTGCCTTTGCTGTCAGGTTGGCACTCATGAGGGTGTGCCTCCCATTGCGTGAGACAGTCCACGCTGCTTCAGGCTGGCCAATGGTTCGAATGGCCTCCTCCAGCACTGCCTCAGTAGGCTCATCAACGATCCTTGCATAATCAGTGTGTCTTTGGCCCTTGAGGCCATAAGCTTCGTTGATGGCTTTTGCTGAGTAATCCACCTCTACTCCCCTCACCACAGAAAGCCCTTCCTCAGAGTTTCGCAGGTTGGCGTAGAAGTCGTAAACCATGCTCGTGTAAGCTGGATTGGGCGGCCTGCACAACTCCTCCCAGCCATGATTTATGATTCCTGCGCGCAAGAACTGCGGCAGGTCAGCAGGTCTGTCGAGGAAGCCTTTCTCGTGCAGCAACTCCCTCTTCCTCAGCTCAACACCCCTGGACTCAACATCAGAGGAAACATACCTCACTGACTGAGGCTCATCTTCAGGGTAGAGCTTGGCCTTCCCTTTATCTGCTGGCTTGGCTGACTCGGCAGCCTCAACCTTGAGTCGTTTGAGCAAAGGCTCAGTGCTCTCTTTGGCTGACTCGGCAGCCTCAACCTTCTTGGCCTTCTTCTTCTTCAGCTTCTTGGCTCGCTTGGCCTTAAGAATCTTGGCCTTCTTCTTCTTCTTGAGCTTTGCCTCAATGGTGATCTGCTGCAGGCACGCCCCCAACGTCTCTTCCATTGAGTCAGTCTTCTGTTCAAGACTCTCCGGGCTAGCTTCCCTCACAGGCGAGAAAACCTCCTCGTCCTCACCTTCCCCACTGCCCTGCGTTGATTCTTGGTACTCCCCATATGGGAATTCAGGGTCAGGCCGTGGGGAAGTGTGCGACGGCGTGGTTGTTTGCTCTGCTGAAGGTGTCTGTGCAGAACTCAGGGGTGAAGACGGCTGCTCAGGGCTCTGCGCTGGCGGTGATGAAGAGAGCTCTGGGCTCTGCACTGGTTCAGATGGTGAAGGGCTGTGCGCAGGCGATGCAGATGGCGACGAACCCTTCTTGGTCGATTCGTGGGACGCACGATCCGTTTCTTGACTCTCCACAGAGGGAGTCTTTGCTTTGCTTGGTTCGGCGGCCATCTCGATACTCCACCGGCGCTTCTTGGGTGTGCCTGCTGGTTCAGAGGGTCCAGCAGGTATCTCAGAGACAACCTTCCACTTCTTCTTGCGAATCGGCAGCTTATCCAGTCGTTCCGTTCGCGCAGCCTCAGCATCAGCCAAGGCAAGCAATGCATCTCTCGCAGTCGTTTCAGCGTCGTCAGCCCTTTTCTTGGCCGCAGATCTTTCAGCCCTTGTGAGTACCATTGTTGGATCTTGGAGATTTGGAAAGAAGAATCAAAGATGAAGAGAATCGCAGCTTGCTCGAAGATCAGATGATGAGAGAGACGTACAGATCCTCGCGCCTTCCAACGGATATAAAGAAAACGGAAAAAAAATCCCAACGGCTATATTTTTGCGGATCCCGCAATTCCTGCGCAATCTTTAAGGCCCGTTGGAGATTTTTTTTTTCATTTAAATTGCAATCTTTGCTCAACCGTATCTTCGATTTGGCTCAACATCTTCTTGATTTCTTTGGCTGGATTTAATCTCCTTTATCCCCTCTCTTGATTCTCTGCAAAAATAAATAAAACAAACATTAAATACTCAATTAAAATCACACCAACATATGTACAAATGATAACCGGAAAAAGTGCAAAAAATAAACTAAGGCATTAGCCTTGACTAAACGAGCACAGTAACCACTCGTTCTCTCTCGTTCTTAATTTCATGCTTCATTCAAGAGGAAGGCCGAGAGAGTCTTCACATCGCCTTCCTCATAGTAGTGCTTCAACCTTGCACCATTAACCATAAACGGTTGGCCTTGCTGCAAGTTCTTTATCTCTATGGCACCATGAACAAACACATTAGTAATCAGAAATGGACCTGACCATCTAGACTTAAGTTTCCCTGGAAATAGTTTCAACCGTGAGTTAAACAACAAAACAAGTTGACCCTTCTTAAAGTCCTTAACTCTAAGTCTACTATCGTGCCAAATCTTGGTCTTTTCCTTATACATCTTAGCATTTTCATAGGCCATATGTCTAAGCTCATCAAGCTCATGTAATTGTAAGGACCGCAATGTTCCCGCATCCTTTACACAAAAATTCAATTCCTTCATGGCCCAAAATGCTTTGTTTTCTAACTCAAGTGGTAAGTGACAAGTCTTGCCATATACCAGCCTATAGGGAGACATACCTAAGGGTGTCTTATATGCTGTCCTATAAGCCCAAAGTGCATCCTCAAGCTTAAAGGACCAGTCTTTCCTATTAGGTTTGACCACTTTTTCTAGGATGTTCTTAATCTCCCTATTTGAAATTTCAGCCTGTCCATTCGAGTGTGGGTGATAGGGAGTGGCTACTCTATGTCTAATGTTATACTTAGCCAACACTTTCTCCATAGCCTTGTTAATGAAATGTGACCCCTCATCACTAATGATGGCACGAGGTGTCCCAAACCTAGTAAAAATGTGCCTATGCAAGAATTTGGTGACTGTTTTAGCATCATTATTGGGACATGCTTTGGCCTCTACCCACTTGGAAACGTAGTCTACTGCTACCAAAATGTAAAGGTTACCTGATGATGGAGGAAATGGCCCCATGAAGTCAATGCCCCACACAGCAAAGAGCTCCAACTCTAAGATGTAGGTGAGGGGCATCTCATCCTTTCGACTGAGGTTACCTGTTCTTTGGCATTCATCGCAGCTGTGGGCATAGTTGTGGGCATCTTTGAAGATTGTTGGCCAATAGTAGCCACTCTGAAATACCTTTGCAGCTGTTCTTTGGCCACCAAAGTGTCCACCATAAGGAGCTGTGTGGCAGTGCTGCAGCACAGACTTCGCTTCAGCAGCTGAAACACACTTCCTTAGCAAGCCGTCAGCACAGGTTCTGTAAAGTGTGGGGTCATCCCATATGAATTTCCTTGCTTCATGAAGGAACCTCTTCTTCTCTTGTCCTCCCTTGAAAACTGGTAATACCTGTGATGCAAGGAAGTTAGCAATGTCAGCAAACCAAGGTGATGGAGCGACATGCGCAGCGGAAAGCGATTTCGGACCGATGATACTCTAATTTCATCAATTTAACAAATAGAAAACATGCTCAAGAAGCGGAAATAAGAAATTTAGAATACATACCCTTGTAGTTCCAATTTCTTCAAGATCCGCCGGCCGTTCCTCGTCACGAACTCTTCCGGCCTCTTCTCACGAACGCCCCGAGGACCACCCGAGGTAGTCCCGCTATCCTCGGCGCCGCGCAACGGAGTTGTGGGACTCCGAAAAGAAGAGAAAATAAAAGAAAAAGTGAAGAAGAAGAAAAGCCAGAGAGGGGATCAGAGGAAGAAAACTCAAATCCTTGAAATTCTCTTCAAGCTTTCGTATACAACAAAAACCAAGTCCTCTGCCAAATTGAAATTCCATTCAATTTCAATACCCCATTCATTGACTTGCCATGCCAAATGGCAAGCATGCAACATGCAAAAAATAGCACTATATATATATATATATATTAAATAAAATTAATTCATAATTAATTTTTAATAAATATTTTATTTATTAAACTTTTTAATAAATAAAATATATATATATATATAATTAATTAATTAAACTTTTTAATTAATTAATATTATTTAATTCAATATCAAATATTAATTAAATAATATGGCTAAACCCGGTTTCCGAAAACCGACTTTTTTTTTTTTTTTTGCACATGAATCTTATTCATGTTTTAGGCCAATCCCATATTTAAATCATATTTAAATATGTCCATCATTCTTCCACAAACCGAATTTGAACAATTCAAATTCTTTTTCTTTTTAATTTCTCTTATACTGTTGCACGACGTTATCCGAGCTAGCCAGGAGAACCTAAAGGACCTACAGATCATGAGCTCCAACGATACGAGATTATCCGGTCAAAACTCTTTCAACCGAACTAACCAACATTCGTTAACCCCCGGAGACTCCACTATAGTCCGAGGGTTGCACTATCCTCACTGTAGATATATTATGTCCTCTTGATATAACCATCACGGGTAAGTCGATCCTTCACAGGTGTCCGTTATCACAGCTAGGTCTTTTAAACCGTTTAACCTCTGTGATACCTCTTGTTCCTTAAGTACCACTGACACCTCTAATGAACATTTGATCTGTGATCCAATCATCAGATCAGAATCCTCTTCACACAGAAGAGGATGAGGCCTCATGTTCAAGCCCCGGAGTCAGCTATTAAGGGAACACCTATCTACTAAACCCTAAAGAGGGTAGGAGTGAATTCCATCTTGCTAGACTATGTCCCCAGCTACCTATTCGAGTTTATCCCCAAGTTGGTAGGCTTATTGAGCGGGTGACCTGCCACTCTCACCCATACAAGTCTAAGGATACTCTCGAATAAGCAGGAGTTCATAGCAAGCTCAGGATTAAGAACGAGTTACCTTAGGTCATCAAAAGTGATAAAGTCGGTCTCACCAGTAAACGGTGTTATAAAGAGAAAGCGACTTTATCGTGGTTCTGTCTAATGCAAACTCTTTGCATAGAATGCCCCCGCTCGCACATCTCCATGTGAAACGATTCGGATCACATCGTTTTGTACAATACAAAGCGAGCCGCATCCAATAGTGTTACCAGAATAAGGTACCCAGCCTTATCCGTATACTATAGACCGTTTTGACTGACTACTTGAGCTTGACCCACAATCATGTCATACATGAAGCTCAAGTACTCATATTCAGCCAAGGGTGTTGTTATTGGTACAGGTTAATGCAAACACGTTTCACTATATTCAATAAACACTTTTACTGAATAAACCTCAATAACTCTTTATTGCGTTAATAGACAAATTACATTTACAATGTTTACAAAACACGAGTGTTAGGACATAAAACCCAACAAACTCCCACTTGGACTAACATGTCTGTGGGACGAATGCTGGTCAGAAATACAAAGTATCTCCCACTGTCCTATTTAGCAGCTCGCAACCCCAGACTCTCCAGGTGTCTCTCAAACACTTTAGCCGTGAGAGACTTTGTAAACGGATCAGCAACATTGTGCTCCGAGGCAATCTGTGTGACGATCACATCTCCTCGTTGCACTATCTCCCTGATAAGGTGATATTTCCGCTCGATGTGCTTCCCACGCTTATGACTCCGAGGTTCTTTAGAATTTGCCACTGCACCACTGTTATCACAATAAAGTGTGATGGGCAAATTCATATTTGGAACAACTTCCAAATCTGTCAAGAACTTCCTGAGCCATACTGCTTCCTTCGCTGCTTCACAAGCTGCGACGTATTCAGCTTCCATGGTGGAGTCAGCAATACAACCTTGCTTGATACTTCTCCACACTATAGCCCCTCCGTTAAGAGTGAACACTGATCCTGATGTAGATTTCCGAGAATCTATATCAGTCTGAAAATCAGAGTCCGTGTATCCTGCCAGGATCATATCCTTAGGCCCATACACGAGCACATAGTTCCTCGTTCTCCTAAGATACTTGAGGATATGTTTAACGGCGGTCCAGTGATCATATCCTGGATTAGACTGGTACCTACTGACAATTCCGACTGCAAAGCAGATGTCAGGTCTAGTGCATAACATAGCATACATCAGACTACCAACTGCAGATGCATACGGAATCCGTCTCATGTCCTCAACCTCTTGAGGTGTCTTAGGAGACTTTTCCTTAGACAAATGAATTCCATGCCTAAACGGGAGCGAACCTTTCTTGGAATTCTGCATCGAATATCTAGATAACACCTTATCTATATATGATGCCTGAGACAATGCTAGCGTTCTGTTCTTGCGATTCCTTACGATCTGAATCCCAAGAACAAACTGAGCCTCTCCCAAATCTTTCATTTGGAATTGGGTTGCTAGCCACAGTTTTACGTCAGTAAGAACCCCTACATCATTCCCAATGAGTAGTATGTCGTCTACATACAAGACTAAGAAAGCTATAGCCTTATTGACAATCTTCTTGTAAACACAAGGCTCGTCAATATTCTGTTCAAAGCCATAAGATTTGATCGCAGTATCAAACCTTATATTCCAGGATCTAGATGCCTGTTTCAACCCATAAATGGATCGATTCAGCTTGCAAACCTTTTGCTCTTGACCCTGAATTATGAACCCCTCTGGTTGGACCATATAGATACTCTCTTCAAGATTGCCATTCAGAAAGGCAGTCTTGACATCCATTTGCCAGATTTCATAATCATAAAATGCGGCAATGGACAAGAGTATTCTAATCGACTTTAACATGGCAACAGGAGAAAAGGTTTCTTCATAGTCCACCCCTTCTCGCTGGGTAAAACCCTTTGCCACAAGTCGGGCCTTAAAGGTTTGCACCTTACCGGCCTGGTCTCGTTTCCTCTTGTAGATCCACTTGCAACCGATGGGTCTTTCACCATCTGGTTGATCTACAAGACTCCAGACTGAATTGAAGTACATAGACTCCATTTCGAGGTCCATGGCTTTGAGCCACTGATCCTTGTCTACATCTGTCATTGCCTGTTTAAAGGTCAATGGATCCTCAATTCCATCATCAGGTATGACGAATTGAGTCTCAGACAAGTCGATGTAGCGGTCGGGTTGTCTCACATCCCTCCCACTGCGTCGAGGCTCTCTCAACTCTTGAGAAGGACCAGCCTGATCAACAACTCTTGTTGATCCCTCTGTAGCTTCCCTGGATAATTCGGACAAAACTATTTTGCTCGAAGGTTGATGATCTCTCATGTGGTCCTCCTCTAAGAACGTGGCATTAGTCGACACTAATACCTTGTCCTCTCGAGGATCGTAAAAGAAACCACCTTTCGTTTCTCTGGGATAGCCTACAAACAGGCACAATTTCGAACGATATTCCAATTTCTTTGGACCGGGTACTAGCACATGTGCTGGGCACCCCCAAATTCTGTAATGACGTAAACTAGCTTTACGCCCTTTCCAGAGCTCAAAAGGTGTTTCAGAAACACTTTTCGAGGGAACAACATTCAAAATGTATACAGCAGTCTCTACTGCGTATCCCCAAAACGAACTTGGCAGCTGAGCATAGCTCATCATAGAACGAACCATGTCCAACAGGGTTCTATTTCTCCTTTCGGATACACCGTTCTGCTGCGGTGTTCCGGGCGCTGAGAGTTGAGATACGATTCCATGTTCTATCATATAGTCATAGAATCTAGTATCCATATACTCTCCACCACGATCACATCGGAGTGTTTTTATCGATTTACCTAATGTGTTCTCAACCTCTGCCTTATACTCAATGAACTTTTCAAGAGTTTCGGACTTACGATGCATTAGGTAAAGATAGCCGTACCTAGAATAATCGTCAATGAAGCTGACGAAATATTCATACCCTCCTCGTGCTTTGACATTCAAAGGACCGCAGAGATCCGAATGCACGATTTCTAGAGGTTCTTTTGACCTATAACCTTTTCCAGTAAAAGGTCATTTGGTCATCTTGCCCTCAAGACATGACTCACAAGGCGGTAAAGAGTTGTCCTCTAAACGATTTAGGAGACCACTCTTAACCAACCTCCCAATCCTATTGAGATTAATGTGGCCTAGTCTCAATTGCCAAAGATAGGTACTAGGAGAAAGCTTCTGCCTTTTAGTTTGAGTTTCAGCTGTTTTAAACATTTCAGTGTTCAAAATAGCTTGAACCTCTGTCGGTCTTAACACATATAAGTTGTTTTCAAGTTTAGCAGAACAAACTTGCATACCTCTTTTGCTAATGATGGCTTCATTATCAGCAAAAGATACTCTATACATTTGTTCTAATAAACAAGCTATAGAGACTAGGTTCCTTTTGAAGCTAGGAACCAATAGCACATTTTCTAACAAAATGAAACTATCTCTATAAGACAACTTAACAGTTCCCACTGCTTTAGCTGAGACAACCTCTCCAGTACCAACTCTGAGAGTTATCTCATCTTTAGCTAGTGGCTGCCAGGTACTAGTTTCCTGAAACGAAGAACAAACGTGATTAGTGGCTCCTGAATCGAGGATCCAGGCATGACTATCATTTTCCACTAAGCACGTTTCTACAACAAGCAAATCATATTTACTTTGTTGTTTCGTCTCAGCACGACTCATAACTGAGCTGGGAAGAGGACAATCCTCTGTTAAGACAGACCTAAGATCATCACGAACAAGAATCATATTCGAGTTCGTTTTCCAGGTCTCGTATTTTTCGCCAGTTAACTTAACCGAAGCTAATACGTTTTTAAATGAGCTAGACATGCTGAAAAGAAATGTAAATCTATTAGTGAAACGGTTTTAACCTATTTAAACCAATCAGAAAGTTTAGCAGTAAATAAAGTACCCAAGCTCTTTATTTAGATGCAACGATACTTTAGTGAGTCAGAATGGTTGCTACCGTAGGGCAGTCAAGCACCCTTTCACTAAACCAAGACATTCTTGACTAAATGCTAATACCAGAATAACTCTTATTCCTATAGCATCTTAGTTATCGTTTTTGGTCAAGATTTACTAACACCTTAGCAAATCTGCAAGTGTGACCCTCCATTTTTAGAACACACAGGACGGCCCCAACATAGCAACGTATGGAATGTCAGTGTTGGGAATGGCCCTATGTTTCTTTATCCAAAAATGGTGATTGAGGTGTTTGATCTCCCATGCCCAGCCCTCCGTTTGGATGGTGCCCCAAGGGCAGCCTGCAGGCGGAACATGGGAATCTCACGGTTCAATCCAATGGAGGAGACCGTAGGATGTACTGACATGCGCAGCGGAAGGCGATTTCGGACCGATGATACTCTAATTTCATCAATTTAACAAATAGAAAAACATGCTCTTAAAGCAGAAAAGAGAAAAATAGAAAACATACCCTTGAAGTTCTATTTTTCTTCGCGTTCCGCCAGCCGTTCTTCGTCACGATCTCTTCAAGCTTCTTCTCACGAACGCGTCGAGGACCACCCGAGGTAGTCCCGCTATCCTCGGCGCCGAGCAACGGAGTTGTGGGACTCCGAAACAAAAAGAAAAGAAAATGAAAAAGAAGGAAGAAGAAGAAGATGGAAAATGAGAGAAAAGGCAGAGGGTAACATTGATCTGATGAATGAATTCCAATCCCAAATTGAAAAAAACAAAAGACTTTAAAATGAAGTCATTTTTTTTTTCAACTCTTTCGTGTACCCATCCTCATCAAATGCCATGCCAAATGGCATGCATGCATTAAAGCACAAAATATATATATATATATAAACTAAATAAAATTAATTCATAATTAATTTTAAATAAAAGTTTTATTTATTAAACTTTTTAATAAATAAAATTTATATATATATATATATTTAATTAATTAAACTTTTTAATTAATTAATATTATTTAATTCAATATCAAATATTAATTAAATAATATGCCCAAACCCGGTTTTCCTAAAACCGACTTTTTGCACATGAATCCTATTCATGTTTTAGACCATTCCCATATTTAAATCATATTTAAATATGTCCATCATTCTTCCATAGACCGAATTTGAACAATTCAAATTCTTTTTCTTTTTCTTTTATTTTCTCTTATATTGTTGCACGGCGTTATCCGAGCTAGCCAGGAGAACCTAAAGGACCTACAGATCATGAGCTCCAACGATACGAGATTATCCGGTCAAAACTCTTTTAACCCGAATCAATCAACTTTCGTTAACCCCCGGAGACTCCACTATAGTCTGAGGGTTGCACTCTCCTCACTGTAGATATATTGTGTCCTCTTGATATAACCGTCATGGGCAAGTCGACCCTTCACAGGTTGTTCGTAACCACAGCTAGGTCGTTTAAACCGTTTAACCCCTGCGTTACATCTTTGTTCCTTAATTACCACTGACACCTCTAATGAACAATTGATCAGTGGTCCAACCAACAGATCAGGAACCCTCTCTAACGAGGAGAGGGTAGGCGCCTATTGTTCAAGCCCTGGAGTCAGCTATTAAGGGAACAACCTATCTACTAACCCTGAAGAGCGGGTTAGGAGTAAACTCCATCTTACTACACTATGTCCCCAGCTACCTATTGGACTTTATCCCTGAGATGGTAGGCTTATTGAGCGGACATTCTGCCACTCTCACCCATACAAGTCTAAGGATACTGTCTAATAAGCAGGAGTTCATAGTAAGCTCAGGATTGAGATCGAGTTACCTAGGCCATCAGGTGAAATAGTCGGTCTCTTCAGTAAACGGTGTTATAAAGAGAGAGCGACTTTTCGTGGTTCAGTCTTACGCAAACTCATCGCGTAGGACGCCCCCGCTCGCACATCTCGATGTGAAACGACTCGGATCACATCGTTTTGTACAATACAAAACGGGTCGCATCCAATAGTGTTACCAGGATAAGGTACCCAACCTTATCCGTATACTATAGACCGTTTTGACTGTCTACTTGAGCTTGACCCACATTCATGTCATACATGAAACTCAAGTATCCATGATCGTCAAGGGTGTTGGTCATTGGTATAGATTAATGCAAACACGTTTCACTTTATTCCAGCAAACACTTTTACTGAATAAAACTTAATAACTCATTATTACTAAATAGATAAATTACAAACATAACTTTTTACAAACCACGAGTTTTAGGACATTAAACCCAACAAACTCCCACTTGGACTTAAACGTCCGTGGTGTACATGTTGGCGAAGAGAACTATAATATCATATATCTATAGTCTTCTCCCACTATCCTATTTAGCAACCCGGAGCCCTAAACTCTTTAGGTATCTCTCAAACACTTTAGCCGTGAGAGACTTAGTAAACATATCAGCATGAAGTACTATGAGGCTCTCCATGTGACCATCACATCTCCTCATCCGCACTACTTAAGAGCTCAAAAACCACTTTTTTTTATGTTGCTATACAAGCTGCAACAAATTTTAGCTTTTATAGAGGAATCAGCAATACAACTCTTGTATTCCATTCCTTTATACTATGACAAATTATTAACCGATATAACTGACAACTCCCACTGCATAAAACATATCGGGTCATCTATCTCAGAAGAGATAGATCTTAACCCAATAAGTGTTAAAGCGTAGGGACAGCACCTCATAACATCAATTATTAACAACTCTTGTCAATATCAGATGTTAGGAGATTACACTAGCGATTTGTTCTTACGACTTAGATTAATCTGAATCCTTAGAATAAACAAGACCTCACCCAGATCACATATCTGGAAACAGGTCGCTAGTTTATGCTTAAGTGCCAGAAACTACATCCTATTATATTCTCAATGAATAGGAAATTAATTACGGAAACATATTATGAAAGCTATAGTATTGATAAAACACTTGCCCAGCAAAGTTTATCAATAACATGTTTAAGCCATAAGATTTGATTTGAACATCAAACCTTAATCATTAAAGATTAAGTTGCTAGTTCCAATCTATAAAAGAATTGAATAAGCTAACAAAACAATTTTGTTCTTAATCTTGCATATGACTCTCAGAGAGATTATGACTTATAGACACTCTAATCAAGATAGCTAGTCTTGATTTCTATTTATCTTATCCTATCTAGTATAGAATAAGAAAAAATATATGAGAGTCGTTTAACAACTTACATCTGGTAACAAGTAAACAAGTTGATACACAATCAACCTCTTCACTTTGGGACTGTCCCATTACCAGAAAGTCAAGCCTTAAAGGTTTTCACCTTAGAGGCTCGGTCATTTAACCCCTCGAAGATCTACAGCTTCGAACCATTGGTCCTTGTCTAAATAATTCATTATCTAATTAAAGACAACGAATCCTCAAGTCATCATTTGGTATGATAACTTGAGTTTTATAGACAAACCAATAAGTTAGGGTTTTCTCAACTATTGAGAATAACCAACTCTACTATCAACAACCCTTGTTGATTTAGATATAGCTTTCCTCTAATACGCCTAGTCTTAACATCCATGTTGTTTTCTGAATTAAGAGAACATGCAAGTATACATCTTTTGTAAAATGAACCGTTCATTTATTTACACCAAAAGATACTTATATACATATGCTCAAAAATACAGAAATATGTACAACTTAATTACACATATCACATATATGATTTAGGTTCATACAAAACAACATCAAAAGCACAAAACTTCCACTGTGCAGCTGAATAGACGTCTTCTCAAGTCATCCAACACGGAGAAACCGACAATCAGGAACTAGTTTCCTGAAAGAAAAACAAACATGATTAGTGGTTCCTGAAAAACATTCAGGTATGACATTCATAAATCCACTATACATGTTTAGACAAATAAATCTTATTTACCTTGTCGTTCTTTCTCGGCATGTTTCTCCGCAAGGTATTTTGGGCAATTGCGCTTCCAATGCCCTTCTTCGTTACAATGGAAACATTTCCCTTTGTCAGAAGACTTTACCTTGGCCACTAGCATAGGAGCTTTGCCTTTTCTCCTGTTCGTCTTCTTCTTACGAATAGTCCTACTACTCGTAGCAGTTGCTTCAGACTTACTCCCAGACCCAGCCCCCTTCAGGAACTTCTTCGAAGTGACTACATTAGCCTCCTTCTCTTTTCCTTTAGAGGCATGAAGGGTCTGGTAAGTCTGCAACTCGTGCAGAAGAGTGGTCAAGTTGAATTCTATCTTAT
Organism: Herpetospermum pedunculosum; assembly: GCA_028017165.1. Lineage (NCBI taxonomy): Eukaryota > Viridiplantae > Streptophyta > Magnoliopsida > Cucurbitales > Cucurbitaceae > Herpetospermum > Herpetospermum pedunculosum. Next base: position 17,608,617 of record CM051527.1, on the reverse strand, counting down.
TCATGACCATATTTGATCTGAAATTCAGGAAACTCTGCGGGAGAGATTCCAAGATAAAACTTACTTGACTCTTCTCGTCAATCGCGGCCCCGTTTACTTCTGCCGTCATGAAGTGGACCATCATATTAAGGACATGTTCCCTAACAGAGGTTCCTTCCTTCATTCTAGCATTATAAACGAATTTGAGGGCTTCATGGCGAAGAGACGAGGACGGTTGTCCAAACATCTCTTGCAATGAAGACATGATTTCCTTAGCGGAAACCATAACCTCATGCCTCTTGGCCAAGACATCCTGCATGCTTGCCAAGATATAGACTCGAGCTTTATCATTAGCCCTAATCCAGCGATCGTACGCCTCACGAACAGTTCGTGAACCGTTTGAGCTAGGAGTTGGAGGACAGTCCTCCGTCAAGACAAATCTTAGGTCATCCAATACAAGAATCGTATTCAGGTTGGATTTCCAAGTTCCGTAATTCTCTCCGGTAAGTTTGTCGTTAGCTAATAATTGTACAAAAGAGCTCGCCATGCTGAAAAAGAATGTAAACCTATTAGAGAATCGGTTTTAACCTATTTAAACCAATTAAAAAACTTTAGCAGTAAATAAAGTACCCGAACTCTTTATTTACTAGCTACGATACTTTAGTAAGTCAGAATGATCGCTGCCGAATGGCAGTCGAGTCACTCCTTTACTAAATCAAGACATTCTTGACTAAATGCTAACTCCAGAATAACTCATATTCCTATAGCATCTTAGTTATCGTTTTTGGTCTGGATTTACTAACTCCTTAGCAAATCCCGTAAGTGTGACCCTCCATTTTTAGAATGCACAGAACGGCCCCAACATAGCAACCGAATGGAATGTCAGTGTTGGGAATGGCCCTGTGTTTCACTATCCATAAATGGTGACTGAGATGTTCGATCTCCCATGCCTCGCCCTCCGAATGGATGGTGCCACTAAGAGCAACCTGCAGGCGGAACATGAGAATCTTACGGTTCAATCCAACAGAGGAGACCACAGGAAGCACCGACGCGCTTCCTTCACCCACTTACTATAGATACTTACTCCATTCACCATGCTATTGAAAGTTGCAAATACCATCCGAATGGGGATGCCCTATTGACATCACGAGGCCGAGCAAAATTCTCACGTTGTGAACTATAGGGAGTGCGTAGCAGGAGAGGGATATATCATATATTCCTTCTCAACACTTCTACTAAGCATCGTGGACGGTGTTTAAGGGTAATTACTCCAGGTTTTATCCGGCTAAGAATATAAAACCTAAAGTCTAGGCAAACTATTTACCTGAGATGTCTAGGTTATTAACAAATTTAATTAACCTCACACCTCTCTTGCACGCTCATAAAGCCTGGTTAACTTTACTCAAGTACCGGATCGTCCCCAGGTAGGAGGTGTTCCGTAAACCGTCAGCTTAAATACCTCCAACCTCGAACAGGATTTCACCGGGTGAGTTTCTCATAACCTTAGCATTTACGAGATTTCGACCTATTCATCTAATGAAACAGACCGAACCATTTAACCCTAAATGAGCATGCCACTTTTTTCTTTGTTATAGATTTTAAAAGTCTAAGTCATTTTTACAACGCTTGCAAAAGCAGACTTTCTATAACAACTATCTATATGCTTCTTAAACATACAATTGCTAAGGCATGAAAAGTTGAATATTTAAATTCATAATCAATATAACACTTATATCGACTAGGCTCTTAAACATACAACTCCTAATTCATAAATTAATATAACACTTATATCAATTTTTAATGAATTAAGCATGCATCCTATACATTATAACAATTATAACATACAATATGCATAAAACTGATGTTTTAATTTCATAATTAATATAACACTTATATTAATTATTCTATTAAGTAATCAACATCAAAATCATGAATTAATATAACTCTTATATTAATACTCATGAATTAAACATGCATATACATTACAACACTTATAATATACAATAAGCATAAAACTAGGATAACCAATGTTGTACGTTTAATTTCATAATTAATATAACGCTTATATCAATTTCTTTATTAAACTAACAACAATCATTTCATGAATTAATATAACTTTTATATTAATTCTTATGAAATCCTAAATATGCATACTATATATTATAACACTTATAACATATTTACTATGCATGGAGCATGCTTCCTACGGTGGGATTTTAAATCTATATGGCATACGTTATGCACATACAAACATGGATTTTAATTAAAACATACATTCACAATGCATAATTAATTAAACACACTAAAGTGAATCGATTTTGGCATTTAGCAAGCAATAACTATTTTATTACAAGCTTGATCAACAAGCTAAGTCTTGAGTGGACTTCGAACTCTTCGCACCGCCTTGGACCAGCTTGCTCCCCCGAACGCTTCGGCCAATTTCTCTTCGAACTTCTCATTTGTAATGCCCAGAACGAGTTTGAACTTTTACCGAACATTTCGGCGAGTTCCAAACTCAAACTTCTTTCACAAAGAAACCTATATGGACTCTAATGACTCTAAAAATACAGACGCTTCAGCACACATTAAAGCCCATACATTCTCGGGCAATTACAAATAATGAAATTCAAATAGAATCTATGCCAAAATCGATATCCACTTTAGACTCCAATTAAGAAACAATTTCTAAATTAAAATACCCACCAACGTAAATTGATGCAAATTGAGTTAATCACAAAATCGCTCTGATACCAATTGATGGAGCGACATGCGCAGCGGAAGGCGATTTCGGACCGATGATACTCTAATTTCATCAATTTAACAAATAGAAAAACATGCTCTTAAAGCAGAAAAGAGAAAAATAGAAAACATACCCTTGAAGTTCTATTTTTCTTCGCGTTCCGCCGGCCGTTCTTCGTCACGATCTCTTCAAGCTTCTTCTCACGAACGCGTCGAGGACCACCCGAGGTAGTCCCGCTATCCTCGGCGCCGAGCAACGGAGTTGTGGGACTCCGAAACAAAAAGAAAAGAAAATGAAAAAGAAGGAAGAAGAAGAAGATGGAAAATGAGAGAAAAGGCAGAGGGTAACATTCATCTGATGAATGAATTCCAATCCCAAATTGAAAAAAACAAAAGACTTTAAAATGAAGTCATTTTTTTTTTCAACTCTTTCGTGTACCCATCCTCATCAAATGCCATGCCAAATGGCATGCATGCATTAAAGCACAAAATATATATATATATAAACTAAATAAAATTAATTCATAATTAATTTTAAATAAAAGTTTTATTTATTAAACTTTTTAATAAATAAAATTTATATATATATATATATTTAATTAATTAAACTTTTTAATTAATTAATATTATTTAATTCAATATCAAATATTAATTAAATAATATGCCCAAACCCGGTTTTCCTAAAACCGACTTTTTGCACATGAATCCTATTCATGTTTTAGACCATTCCCATATTTAAATCATATTTAAATATGTCCATCATTCTTCCATAGACCGAATTTGAACAATTCAAATTCTTTTTCTTTTTCTTTTATTTTATCTTATATTGTTGCACGGCGTTATCCGAGCTAGCCAGGAGAACCTAAAGGACCTACAGATCATGAGCTCCAACGATACGAGATTATCCGGTCAAAACTCTTTTAACCCGAATCAATCAACTTTCGTTAACCCCCGGAGACTCCACTATAGTCCGAGGGTTGCACTCTCCTCACTGTAGATATATTGTGTCCTCTTGATATAACCGTCATGGGCAAGTCGACCCTTCACAGGTTGTTCGTAACCACAGCTAGGTCGTTTAAACCGTTTAACCCCTGCGTTACATCTTTGTTCCTTAATTACCACTGACACCTCTAATGAACAATTGATCAGTGGTCCAACCAACAGATCAGGAACCCTCTCTAACGAGGAGAGGGTAGGCGCCTATTGTTCAAGCCCTGGAGTCAGCTATTAAGGGAACAACCTATCTACTAACCCTGAAGAGCGGGTTAGGAGTAAACTCCATCTTACTACACTATGTCCCCAGCTACCTATTGGACTTTATCCCTGAGATGGTAGGCTTATTGAGCGGACATTCTGCCACTCTCACCCATACAAGTCTAAGGATACTGTCTAATAAGCAGGAGTTCATAGTAAGCTCAGGATTGAGATCGAGTTACCTAGGCCATCAGGTGAAATAGTCGGTCTCTTCAGTAAACGGTGTTATAAAGAGAGAGCGACTTTTCGTGGTTCAGTCTTACGCAAACTCATCGCGTAGGACGCCCCCGCTCGCACATCTCGATGTGAAACGACTCGGATCACATCGTTTTGTACAATACAAAACGGGCCGCATCCAATAGTGTTACCAGGATAAGGTACCCAACCTTATCCGTATACTATAGACCGTTTTGACTGTCTACTTGAGCTTGACCCACATTCATGTCATACATGAAACTCAAGTATCCATGATCGTCAAGGGTGTTGGTCATTGGTATAGATTAATGCAAACACGTTTCACTTTATTCCAGCAAACACTTTTACTGAATAAAACTTAATAACTCATTATTACTAAATAGATAAATTACAAACATAACTTTTTACAAACCACGAGTTTTAGGACATTAAACCCAACAATACAAACATGGAATTTAATTAAAACATACATTCGCAATGCATAATTAATTAAACACACTAAAGTGGATCGATTTTGGCATTTAGCAAGCAATAACTATTTTATTACAAGCTTGAACAACAAGCTAAGTCTTGAGCCGACTTCGAACTCTTCGCACCGCCTTTGACCAACTTGCTTCCTCGAACGCTTCGGCCAATTTCTCTTCGAATTTCTCCTCGTATAGCCTAGAACAAGTTTGAACTTATACCGAACATTTCGGCGAGCTCCAAACTCGAGCTTCTTTCACAAAGAAACCTATATGGACTCTAATGACTCTAAAAATACAGACTTTTTTAGCACGCATTAAAGCCCATACATTCTCGGGCAATTACAAATTAGGAAATTCAAAAAGAAACTATGCCAAAATCGATATTCACTTTAGACGCCAATTCAGAAACAATTTCTAAATTAAAATACCCACCAACTTAAATTGATGCAAATTGAGTTAATCACAAAATCGCTCTGATACCAATTGATGGAGCGACATGCGCAGCGGAAAGCGATTTCGGACCGATGATACTCTAATTTCATCAATTTAACAAATAGAAAACATGCTCAAGAAGCGGAAATAAGAAATTTAGAATACATACCCTTGTAGTTCCAATTTCTTCAAGATCCGCCGGCCGTTCTTCGTCACGAACTCTTCCGGCCTCTTCTCACGAACGCCCCGAGGACCACCCGAGGTAGTCCCGCTATCCTCGGCGCCGCGCAACGGAGTTGTGGGACTCCGAAAAGAAGAGAAAATAAAAGAAAAAGTGAAGAAGAAGAAAAGCCAGAGAGGGGATCAGAGGAAGAAAACTCAAATCCTTGAAATTCTCTTCAAGCTTTCGTATACAACAAAAACCAAGTCCTCTGCCAAATTGAAATTCCATTCAATTTCAATACCCCATTCATTGACTTGCCATGCCAAATGGCAAGCATGCAACATGCAAAAAATAGCATTATATATATATATATATTAAATAAAATTAATTCATAATTAATTTTTAATAAATATTTTATTTATTAAACTTTTTAATAAATAAAATATATATATATATATATAATTAATTAATTAAACTTTTTAATTAATTAATATTATTTAATTCAATATCAAATATTAATTAAATAATATGGCTAAACCCGGTTTCCGAAAACCGACTTTTTTTTTTTTTTTGCACATGAATCTTATTCATGTTTTAGGCCAATCCCATATTTAAATCATATTTAAATATGTCCATCATTCTTCCACAAACCGAATTTGAACAATTCAAATTCTTTTTCTTTTTAATTTCTCTTATACTGTTGCACGACGTTATCCGAGCTAGCCAGGAGAACCTAAAGGACCTACAGATCATGAGCTCCAACGATACGAGATTATCCGGTCAAAACTCTTTCAACCGAACTAACCAACATTCGTTAACCCCCGGAGACTCCACTATAGTCCGAGGGTTGCACTCTCCTCACTGTAGATATATTATGTCCTCTTGATATAACCATCACGGGTAAGTCGATCCTTCACAGGTGTCCGTTATCACAGCTAGGTCTTTTAAACCGTTTAACCTCTGTGATACCTCTTGTTCCTTAAGTACCACTGACATCTCTAATGAACATTTGATCTGTGATCCAATCATCAGATCAGAATCCTCTTCACACAGAAGAGGATGAGGCCTCATGTTCAAGCCCCGGAGTCAGCTATTAAGGGAACACCTATCTACTAAACCCTAAAGAGGGTAGGAGTGAATTCCATCTTGCTAGACTATGTCCCCAGCTACCTATTCGAGTTTATCCCCAAGTTGGTAGGCTTATTGAGCGGGTGACCTGCCACTCTCACCCATACAAGTCTAAGGATACTCTCGAATAAGCAGGAGTTCATAGCAAGCTCAGGATTAAGAACGAGTTACCTTAGGTCATCAAAAGTGATAAAGTCGGTCTCACCAGTAAACGGTGTTATAAAGAGAAAGCGACTTTATCGTGGTTCTGTCTAATGCAAACTCTTTGCATAGAATGCCCCCGCTCGCACATCTCCATGTGAAACGATTCGGATCACATCATTTTGTACAATACAAAGCGAGCCGCATCCAATAGTGTTACCAGAATAAGGTACCCAGCCTTATCCGTATACTATAGACCGTTTTGACTGACTACTTGAGCTTGACCCACAATCATGTCATACATGAAGCTCAAGTACTCATATTCAGCCAAGGGTGTTGTTATTGGTACAGGTTAATGCAAACACGTTTCACTATATTCAATAAACACTTTTACTGAATAAACCTCAATAACTCTTTATTGCGTTAATAGACAAATTACATTTACAATGTTTATAAAACACGAGTGTTAGGACATAAAACCCAACACAAGGTTCCTCATCGTTATCACAATGAGTCAAAACAAAGACATGTTCATCAATGAAAGCATCAGAAATTGCGGGTTCCGCAATTTTTTCGCAATTGTGCTGCAATCGAGAAAGGTGATCCGCAACCACATTTTCACATCCTTTCTTGTCTCGAATGTCCAAATCAAATTCCTGCAGCAATAACACCCACCTAATCAACCTAGGCTTAGCATCAGCCTTCCTCGTAAGATATTTCAAGGCAGAATGGTCAGTGTACACAATTGTCCTAGTGCCTACAATATAGTTCCTGAATTTCTCACAAGCAAACACTACAGCAAGCATCTCTTTCTCAGTAGTTGTATAATTACATTGAGCCTCATTCAAGGTTTTACTAGCATAATAGACAGGGTGTGTTAGCTTGTCAATCTTCTGTCCTAACATAACCCCTACAGCATAGTCACTAGCATCGCATAACATCTCAAATGGGAGATCCCAATCTGGCCCGACTATAACAGGTGCTGTGACTAGTGCTTTCTTAAGGGTTGTCCAAGCTACTACACATTCCTTAGAGAAGATGAATGGCCTGTTTAGTTCTAGAAGCTCACACAGAGGCTTGGCTATCTTAGAAAAGTCCTTAATGAACCTTCTATAGAAGCCAGCATGCCCTAAGAAACTTCTAATGGCCTTGACATTCTGAGGCTCTACTAATTTCTCTATGATCTCTATTTTTGCCCTGTCAACTTCTACACCTGCCCTTGACACTCTATGACCTAAGACAATCCCCTCATCTACCATGAAGTGACACTTTTCCCAATTAAGGACTAAGTTAGTCTCTTCACATCTAGCCAGGACTTGTCCTAGGTTCTCTAGACAGTTGGTGAATGAATCCCCAAAGACTGAAAAGTCATCCATGAATATCTCTATCATAGATTCATCCAAATCAGAGAAGATTGCCAACATGCACCTTTGGAAAGTTGCCGGTGCATTGCATAAGCCAAAAGGCATTCTGCGAAAGGCAAAGGTTCCAAAAGGACAAGTGAAGGTAGTCTTTTCTTGGTCCTTGGGGTCTATAGTGATTTGGTTGTACCCTGAATAACCGTCTAGGAAACAGTAATAGGCTCTACCAGCTATTCTGTCTAACATTTGGTCAATGAATGGTAGAGGGAAGTGGTCTTTTTTAGTTTCTTTATTGAGCTTCCTATAATCCATACATACTCTCCACCCCGTGACAGTCCTAGTTGGAATCAGTTCGTTGTTCTCATTGACTACCACAGTCATCCCACCCTTTTTAGGTACACACTGTATAGGGCTTACCCACTGACTATTAGCTATGGGGAAGATCACACCAGCATCTAACCATTTTATTATTTCTTTCTTTACTACCTCTTTCATAGAGGGATTCAGCCTACGTTGATGATCTACTCTAGGTGTGTGCTCTTCCTCTAGTATAATCTTATGCATGCAATAAGAAGGGCTAATGCCTCTAATATCAGCAATAGTCCATGCAATAGCCTTCCTATGTTGCTTAAGCAGTAATATCAGCTCAACCTCATGCTTTTCACTTAATTTAGAAGAAATGATAACAGGCAGAGTTTCATTACTCCCTAAATATGCATACTTGAGGTGAGTGGGGAGTGGCTTTAATTCTAATACAGGTGGATGCTCAATGGATGGCTTTAAAGGATTTAAAGCTCTATCAGTTAAGTCAATATTCATACAAACATGCTGAGGGTTATTTACAGGTATGTCCATTATCTCAGCTACGTTTAAGTCAGTTAATTCTAATCCTACATATTCTTTGGCATGCTTGGTTAATAATACATGCTCCAATTGTTCTTCCATTAAAGAGTCTACAACGTCCATGCTAGCACAGGATTCAAGGTCAGAGGGGTACCTTAAAGCTTTATACACACTAAATTTCACCTCTTCATCATGAACCCTCATAGTAAGCTCACCTTTTTGGACGTCTATCAGTGCCCTACCTGTGGCTAGAAATGGTCTGCCTAACAGGATGGGGACCTCCTTGTCTGCTTCATAATCCAGGATAATGAAATCTGCAAGGAAAATAAACTTGTCAACCTTTACTAAAATATCCTCAATCTTAACTTCTGGGTATGCAATGGATCTGTCTGCTAATTGTAAAGTGACAGTGGTTGGACGTGCTTCTCCTATTCCTAGCTGGCGGAATAGGGATAGGGGCATGAGGTTTATGCTGGCGCCCAGGTCACAAAGCGCTCTGCCCACATGCTTGCCTCCAAGTTCTACAGGTAAGGTGAAGGAACCAGGATCCTTCTCCTTCTTGGGCAACTTGTTTTGGAGTATGGAACTGCACTCCTCAGTGAGGTTTACTGTTTCAAACTCACCAATTATTTTTTTGTTAGTAATAATATCTTTCAAAAACTTTACATAGGAAGGCATAGACTGTAAAACTTCTACAAAAGGAATGTTAACATGCACTTGTTTAAGAATTTCAAGAAATTTGTTAAAGTGCACTTCCTGTTCCTGCTTCTTCTTAAGCCTTCGAGGATATGGAGGTGGTGGCACATATGCAGGCACGTCAGGGCGCCTTAGGATAGGTGGAGGCCTTGGAATTTCTTCTATCTCCTCAATAATTGGCTCTAGCCTGGCTCCTGATGTGCTAGTTGGTGGTGGACCTTGGTTTGGCAGAGACTCCAGTGGAGCACTAGACTCAGTGTTCTCTACTCTCTTTGGTGTGTCCTTTGTGTTGCTGTTAAGTCTCTGAAAGTGACTTATTTAGGACCCATTTAGCTTAAGAAGATGTACACTTTTAGGTGTTTTTGATAGCATTTAGCCTAAACCTATGCTTAAATATGAGAATGAGAAGAAGGTAGCTAAATTAGGACTTATGCACAATAGGAAAGAAAAGGGGTGAAAACCGAAGGAAAAGAATGAAAAAACTGCATTGCGACAGCATTGCGAAAACATTGCTGAAGCCGCAATTATTCAAGTGAAAACCGTAAGTTGACTGATCTTTTTCTGTTAATTTCCGTGATTTCAGAAAGCAACGAAATGAAGTAGACTAATCACTAAACCAGAAGTGATAACTAAACAATGCTGGAAATGAGAAAGGAAAGACAAAAAGCAGTAAATGGTGCTTGAAAGCCTCGTTGCAGTCGCCTCGAATGAAGGATCAAAAAGATCAGCCTTGCTTGGATGAATCCAATCAGGAGAGAAGAAGAATCTCCTCTCCTTCCTATCAGATTATCGATTCCAACAGCTGAGCTTCGCAAACCAGCAGACGGCAAAGGAAAACAGGAGAAAAGATGGACTGCGAGAAGGCTTCTACGCTTTTGGGATGATGATTGAACCTCCGACTTTGACCCCCTTTTATAGTAGTTTGCAGGTGCGTTTGGGCCAGAAAAAGATCAGTCAACTTACGGTTTTCACTTGAATAATTGCGGCTTCAGCAATGTTTTCGCAATGCAGTTTTTTCATTCTTTTCCTTCGGTTTTTAACCCTTTTCTTTCCTATTGTACATAAGTCCTAATTTAGCTACCTTCTTCTAATTCTCATATTTAAGCATAGGTTTAGGCTAAATGCTATCAAAAACACCTAAGAGTGAACATCTTTCTAATCCAATTTAAGTCCTAAAAAGGTCACTTTTGGAGACGTAACAGCGCGCGCTCGACGCTGGGGCGCGTCAAAATCCGGAAATCCTCGGGGCGGCGTCGAGACGCTAGGGCAGCGTCTCGACGCTGAGCAGCGTTGAGCCAGCGTCTCGACGCTGCCGCTCAATGCTTGCTCTCGGGTTTGTTGGCCAAATTTTGCCTTTCAATGGCAAATTTTGCCATTTCTTCAATACTTCAAGCCCCTTCACTCCCGATGCGTCCATAAAGCTCTAAAACGCCTCTTTTAGCCCCAAAACACGTCATCGGACTCCTCGAGCTCTCTACCATGAGTTTACCTACAAAAAGGCATTTAAATCAATATTGAGCATGGTTTTAGCTAATATTCGGGAGTAAATAATAGCTCTATTTTGGAGCTATCAGATGCATAATAAATCACATGGCTTTTCCTGTCTATCCACTGACCCAACACAGCGCCAACGGCATAATTGCTCGCATCACACATAATCTCGAAGGGGGTCCCCCACTGCGGTGGATGAATAATGGGTGCGTTGGTCAGGCACTTCTTCAGCACGTCAAAGGCAAGCTTGCACTCCTTGTCAAAACAGAATGGGACATCTTTTTTCAGCAAGCTCGTCATCGGCGTCACTATCTTCGAGAAGTCTTTAATGAACCTGCAGTAAAAACCTGCATGACCAAGAAAAGAGCGCACTTCCCGAAGATTCGTGGGGTAAGGTAAATCAGATATAACATCAATTTTTTGCTTTATCGACCTCTATACCCTTAGCCGACACGACGTGACCTAAGACTATGCCCTGACTGGCCATGAAATGACACTTTTCGAAATTTAAAACAAGATTAGTTTCAATGCATCTTTCCATGACTCTAGACAAGTTAATCAGGCAATCCTCAAATGAACTCCCATATACTGTGAAATCATCCATAAAGACCTCGATGCATTTTTCTACGAATTCAGTAAATATGCTCATCATGCATCGCTGAAAAGTCCCTGGAGCATTACAAAGCCCGAAAAGCATTCTCCTATATGCGTAAGTTCCAAACGGACATGTAAAAGTAGTCTTTTCTTGGTCTTCCTGGGCTATGGGAATTTGGTAAAACCCAGAAAAACCATCTAGAAAATAGAAATATGGCTTCCCAGCTAAACGCTCCACCATTTGATCTATGAAGGGAATAGGAAAATGATCCTTCTTAGTCACATCATTCAGTTTTCTAAAATCTATACACATCCTCCACCCATTTTTCACTCGCTTAGGCACTAACTCACCCTTCTCATTTCTAATAACAGTTATGCCCGTCTTTTTAGGTACAACATGAATTGGGCTAACCCACTGGCTATCAGAAATTGTATAGATAATACCTGTGTCAAGGAGTTTGTGTATCTCAGACAACACTACCTCTTTCATTGTTGGGTTCAGTCTCCTCTGAGGCTCTCGGGATGGCTTCGCTCCCTCATCCAGCCTGATCTTATGCATGCAAAGAACTGGGCTCAACCCATGCAAGTCCACCAAGGTCCATCCTATCGCTCTTCTATTCTTCTTCAAAATCTCAATCATCTTATTCTCTTGTTCTGATGTAAGCTCCTTAGAAATGATTACCGGGAGGGTCTCCACCTCGCCCAAGTATACGTACTTGAGGTGAGTCGGCAACTCTTTAAGTTCCAACTTGGGAGCCTGCAAAAGAGATGGTAACATCTTAGTTGGCTTTTCGCATGCCTCTAAGGCAAGGGTAACTTGCTCACATGAATCAGACAATATGGGCATACAACTTTCGATTTCGCCAACAGTTTCATTAAACACGAATGGGTCATCCCCATCAACAGCAGTCATGCGTTCTTCTTGTTCTAAAGTTTCAATCAAATCAATTTTACAGACAGAATGCACATCAACATGGTGTTTCATAGCATTAAAGACATTAAATTCAAACACCTCTCCTCCATACTCAACAGACAAAGTACCATCATGCACATTAGTCTTAGTCCTAGCTGTTTTCATGAATTGTCTGCCCATCAGGACCGATGCAGTAGATGATGGGTTATTTCCTGCATACCTTCCAGATCAAGACTACTATAGACTGAGTATGGCATAACATTAATTGAAGCCCCTAGATCTAACATTGCATGCTCTATTTCTTTGTCTCCTATGGTACACGGTAAGAGGAACATACCTGGGTCCTGACACTTATCTGGATTGCTTTGTGTGATCAGGACAGAAACATTCTTACTTACCACAACTCTCTCAATGCTCTTTGTTTTCCTCTTATTTGTGCACATCTCTTTGATAAACTTCGCGTACCTCGGAAGTTTCTGAATTTCGTCAAGCAGCGGTATATTGACTCCCACCTTTTTCAGCGTATCGAGGATGTCCGCGTCCTTGTCCTCCTTGGGCGGTGATAGCTCCAAAATAGAGCTATCTTAATGTCCCTAATTCTAGCTAAAACCATGATATATATTGATTAAAATGCTCTCTTATAGGTGATTTCATGGTGAAGAGCTCGGGAAGTCCATTGATGATTTTCGGGGCTAAAAAGGTCATTTAACATGTTTCGGGAAGTGTTCGGGTCAAAACGATAGGCCAAACGGAGCTCGGGAGCCAAAACGACCCAAAAGTGGGCTAAGAGCCGAGAGGGCAGCGCCCAGGCGCCGGCGCCCAGCGCCCAGGCGCCCAACGAACGCAGCACGCGCGCGCCCGCGCGCGCCGCTCGCAAGCACCGCACGCCCGCGCCCAGACGGCCAGACGCGCGCGCGCCCGCGCGCGCCGCCTCGCCTCGCGCCCGCGCGCCCACGCCCGCTCCGCCTCGCCCAGCCCGCTGCGCCCTCGCCCGTGTCCGCCTCGCCATGTCCGCGCGCGACAGCGTCGAGATGCTGGCCGAGCGTCTCGACGCTCCGAAGTCTGAAGCGTGATTCTGGAAATCCACCCGAGAGCAAGCGTCGAGCGCAAGCGTCTCGACGCTCGCTCGACGCCGCGCGCGCGTCTCGACGCCGCGCGCGCGTCTCGACGCCGCGCGCAGCGTCTCGACGCTACCCCGCGCGCGCGCCTGCCAACTTAGGGCACAGCGTCGAGACGCTGGCCTAGCGTCTCGACGCTCCGAGCTTAAAAAGGGTAAATCTGCGTTTTTCAGCTGCATTCTTTCCCTCTTCTTCTTCCCCAAGCTTCTCCTCTCGGGTCTACCTCCATTTTCCGCCATTTTTGTATTTCTTCTCCTTCTTGTGCATGATTCCAAGCTCTTCCATGGTGGATTGGAGTAATCCAACCTCCATGGAAGGCTAAACCAAGGTATGTGCTTAATTTTGGGTTTGGATTTGTAAGTTTTGGATGTTTGGGGAGATTTTTCCCCTTTGTAAATGTTGAGACATTAGCTTGATTATGCATTCTCTTGCTTGTTCTTCATCAAATTCTAGCATGTGTAGCTAAATTAGATTGACGCTCTAATTCTTATGCATGATAGAGGGCTAAAGGTTGGGACGTATAATTGCCTATACCGCTAGGTAGCACGGGTCTAAGCATGGCTAATTAGTTCGGCCCAAAGTGACATTGGTAAACTGAATTAATTAACGTTTTCATGTTAGGCTTAAGGCAAGAGAGAAACCGGATTAGTCTTAGGATTAGGCCGTCGCAATATTCCCGTCACTAGCACGTAATCGATTTAGGGGTCGTTACCTTAGATAGATTATTGGCTAAGTTTAATTAGAATTGCACGCTTCTAATTAATTCTTTGGGTCATTTGAGTTAGAGATGACTAAATGAATTGTGTGCATGAACATGGCTTACGCATAAACCGTATCAATGATCCGAACATCCATAACGAGCAAGTCCACTTCTCGAAGTTAAGCACAACCGTTTAATTTTGCACGTTATCATTTAATTTTCCGTTAGCATAATTAGGAGCTCCCTTCCCCCAAAACCAAATTACCATTCTTTAATTTGTGCATTCTTTTATTTCTTGCAAATTAGACTTAGTTAGATTGAATTTCTTATTTCCCTGTGGATCGACCCCGTTGCCACTTAGCTACAAATAGCTCGGTGTATTCGGGTTTATAAATTGTATTTTGGCAAGCCTCGACAGCTTGAATTTGGAGTACCCCAAAAGTACCTCTACCAAAATTGGCGCCGTTGCCGGGGACTTAATTAATTTAGTTTAGTTAAGTTTAGTCTGTTGGTTTTAAAATTTTTTTCTTTATTTCTTTTTGTACAGTTTAATTCTTTTGTATTATTTTACGCGTTTTGTTTGAGTTTTTGGAGCGCAGCATTCTTTGAAAATTCAAAAGAAGCGCCAAGATGGAGGTCGTGGGTAATCTTGAGCATCAAAGAACCATGAGGGAGCTTGCATCATCTGAGCTAAGCCGGAACACATCGAGTATTTTGTATCCGGTAGCTGCAGGTAATTTTGAATTTAAAGCTGGTCTGATTGGCTTATTACCTTCTTTTTGTGGTAATGCAGATGAGAATCCAGTCAGACACCTCAAGGCATTCAAGATGGTGTGTTCGTCATTCAGGACCGACGACATCACTGCAGATCAACTCCATCTCAGGACCTTTCCCTTCACCTTGAAGCAGAAGGCGAGAGATTGGATACTTTACCTACCGACCGGGTCCATCACTTCTTGGGCAGAGCTGCAGGAAGCGTTTTATGCGAAGTATTTTCCGCCTCCCAAGGTCGCCGCCCTTAGAAGAATGATAAATAGAATTGAGCAAGGAGAAAAAGAGACCGTTCTTGAGTGTTGGGAGCGATTTGGTCGGTTGTGTGAGGATTGTCCCAACCACCAAGTAGCTGAACAACAACTCATTCAGAACTTCTACGAAGGTCTCTTACCGCCAAACCGACAGTTAGTTGATGTCGCAAGTGGAGGATGTCTCATGGATAAAACACCCGCTGAAGCTAGAACTTTGATTTCCAATTTGGCTAGAAGCTTAGAGCGGGGTGAAGATGGAGACAAGGAGAAAGATCGCCTGAGAAGGGACGTGGACGAGCTTAAGGCTCAACTTTTTGAAGTAAGTAGTGCTATTCTTGCTTTGAAAAATAACTCACAACCCCGTTCTTCTGTTTCAGGTAGATCCTTGGAAGAAATGCTTGAATCACAACATAAGGAAACTCGAGAGCAGTTTCAAACTCTGAGCGATGCAGTGATTCAAGTAAGTAATAGGTTGACAGTGATTGAGCACCAGAACGTGGAGAACGCTAGTGCCATCACTCTGAGAAGTGGGAAGCATCTTCCCACGAGTACCCCGCCAGTGGAAGTCGATCATGGCCACGTTGAGCCACAGACAGAAAATCCCGAACCACGGTGGCATGGGGTAAATTTCGATCCTACGTGCACTAGAGTTTATGTGCCTAAGGCTCCTTTTCCTAGCAGGTTAGCGAGACCGCCCAAGGAGGACTACGAGAAGGAGTTCCTAGACACATTCAGGAAGGTAGAGATCAACATCCCTCTGTTGGATGCCATCAAGCAAAACCCAAGGTACGCTAAGTTCCTGAAGGAATTATGCACCAACAAGAGGAAGACAAAAGAGAAAGAGCGCGTCGTGGTAAGTAAGAATGTCTCCGCTTTAATCACAAAGAACTTACCAGAAAAATGCGACGATCCAGGTATGTTTTCTCTCCCTTGCGCTATTGGAGGTAAGAAAATTAGAAGAGCCATGTTAGATCCAGGAGCTTCCATTAGTGTTATGCCTCACTCTGTTTATCAGGATTTGAACTTAAAAGAAATACAGGAAACCGGTGTTGTTATACAACTTGCTGATAGGTCTTGCGTGCATCCTTTAGGTGTAGTGGAAGATGTATTAGTTAACGTTAATGGGCTGATTTTTCCTGTGGATTTTTATATTCTGAAAATGGATGGAAATTCTGATTCTTCGTCTGCGTCGATCTTATTAGGTAGGCCCTTTATGAAAACTGCTAAAACTAAGATAAATGTAGATAAGGGCACTTTATCTGTTGAGTATCGTGGACAAGTTGTTGAGGTTGATGTGTCTAATGAGTTGGAGCATGATGAGAGCGTCCACTCTCTTTGTCAAGTAGATACAATTGAATCGTTAGTTCAGGAAGAATGCATGTCTGATAGAGATGGGGATGACCCATTATTTTTGACTGATCTTTTTGAGGAATCTGATATGCATGAACCTTCCATGTCTGAACTTTGTGATTCAACTGTCTCTTCTTTGGCAACTGTTCAGGATCATGCTAAAATGCTCCCCTCTACTTTGCAGGCACCTAAATTGGAGTTGAAAGACTTACCTGATCATCTCAAATACGCGTATTTGGGGGATGATGAGACGTTGCCGGTCATCATAGCGAAAAACCTTATGCCGGCTCAGGAAGGGAAGTTAATGGAAGTTCTTAAAGAGCACAAGCTGGCGATTGGATGGACATTAGCAGATTTACATGGGCTAAGTCCAGCTACGTGCATGCACAGAATCCTGCTCGAGGATGGAGCGAAACCTTCACGAGAGCCCCAAAGGAGGCTCAATCCCGCGATGAAGGAAGTAGTAGTTTCTGAGATTCTCAAACTCCTCGAGGCAGGTATCATCTATCCTATCTCAGATAGTAAATGGGTTAGTCCTATCCATGTTGTTCCTAAGAAAACTGGCATGACTGTGGTTAGGAATGAGAAAAATGAATTAGTGCCCAAAAGGATTCAAAATGGATGGAGAATGTGCATAGACTTTAGGAAGCTTAATGAGGTCACTAGGAAGGACCATTTTCCCATTCCTTTTATTGATCAGATGGTGGAGCGTTTAGCTGGGAAGCCATTCTTTTGTTTTCTCGATGGGTTCTCTGGCTTTTACCAAATCCCCATAGCCATAGAAGACCAAGAGAAAACAACGTTCACGTGCCCCTTTGGCACATTTGCATTTAGAAGGATGCCTTTTGGGCTTTGTAACGCTCCTGGTACATTTCAGAGATGCATGATGAGTATATTTTCTGAGTTTGTAGAAAAATGCATTGAAGTGTTCATGGATGATTTTACAGTTTATGGCAATTCCTTCGATGACTGTTTAGATAATTTATCGCATGTCCTGAAAAGATGTATTGAGATGAACCTTGTTCTAAATTTTGAAAAATGTCATTTTATGGCGAGTCAAGGTATCGTTTTAGGGCATGTGGTTTCTGCTAAGGGTATAGAGGTAGATAAGGCTAAAATTGATGTTATCTCTAATCTGCCATACCCAACGAATGTTAGGGAGGTTCGATCTTTTCTTGGCCATGCAGGGTTTTATCGCAGGTTTATCCAGGACTTCTCCAAGGTTGCCATGCCTATGACGTACCTCCTTCAGAAGGATGTAGCGTTCGATTTTGGGGAGGAGTGCCGAAAAGCCTTCGATTTGCTCAAGGATAGTTTGACCAGCGCGCCCATCATACACCCACCCCAGTGGGACTTGCCGTTCGAAATTATGTGCGACGCCAGCAACTATGCCTTGGGAGCCGTGCTCGGTCAGAGGATCGAGAACAAGAGCCGTGTCATCTACTACGCCTCCAGGACGCTTAATCCAGCGCAGTGCAATTACACAACAACGGAAAAAGAACTTCTTTCTATTGTATTTGCGCTTGATAAATTTCGTCCTTACATTATTGGCTCTCAAGTAACTGTTTTCTCTGATCATGCAGCTGTTCGGTACCTGATGACCAAGAAGGACGCAAAACCGAGGCTACTTCGGTGGATTTTGCTTCTCCAGGACTTCGATGTGAAGATCAAGGATAGGAGAGGAGCAGAAAACCCGGTAGCCGACCATCTGAGCCGCTTGGTCAGAAAGGAAGACCCCCTGCCTCTGAATGAAGATTTCCCCGATGAGACACTCTTCAGACTTGATACAGTCCTTCCCTGGTATGCTGATATGGTAAATTACTTGGCCACAGGTAATTTTCCTTCTGGTTTCTCTCATAGTAGGAAAGCGAAGCTGAAAAGCGACGCTAAGTACTATGTTTGGGAGGATCCCAATTTATGGAAGTTCTGTTCTGATCAAATAATTAGGAGATGTGTCCCTGAGAATGAGCATGCGTCTATTCTTGCTTTCTGTCATGATTATGCATGTGGGGGACATTTCGGGCCTAGGAGGACAGCTAGGAAAGTTTTAGATAGTGGGTTTTACTGGACTTCTCTGTTTAAAGATGCGCATGAATTTTGTAAAACCTGCGATAGATGTCAAAGAATAGGGTCGATTTCTGGTAGAAATGAAATGCCTCAAACTCCTGTCTTAGTATGTGAAATCTTTGACGTTTTGGGCATGGACTTTATGGGACCCTTCCCGCCTTCTTGTGGTTTTTCTTATATATTGCTGGCTGTTGATTATGTTTCCAAGTGGGTTGAGGCGAAAGCCACGAAGACTAACGATGCTAATTCTGTTGTTAGGTTCGTTCAGTCTCGTATTTTTACCAGGTTTGGAATCCCACGAGCCATAATCAGTGACCAGGGAACTCATTTTTGCAACCGATCTGTGGAGGCTTTGCTGAGGAAGTATGGTTCGCATCATCGCGTGTCCACCGCCTACCATCCCCAAGCCAATGGGCAAGCCGAGGTCTCCAACAGAGAGGTGAAATCAATTCTTGAGAAAACCGTGAGGCCAAGCAGGAAGGATTGGAGCGATCGTTTGCAGGATGCTTTGTAGGCCTACCGCACCGCCTACAAAACCCCTATCGGTATGTCCCCATACCGGTTGGTCTTTGGTAAGGCATGCCACTTACCCGTGGAGATTGAGCACAAAGCATTCTGGGCCATCAAGAAGTGTAACATGAGCCCTGACGAAGCTGGCGAGGCACGACTGCTTCAGTTACAGGAATTGGAGGAACTGCGTTTGGACTCCTATGAGAACTCCAGGATCTATAAAGAGAAGTCCAAACAGTTTCATGACCGAAGGATCTTAAAGAAAGACTTCGAAGTCGGTCAGAAAGTTCTGCTTTTCGATTCCCGTCTGAAGTTCATGCCAGGTAAGCTTCGTTCCCGTTGGAAAGGACCCTATACCATAACTAAAATTTCTCCTTATGGCAGTGTAGAGATTCAGAGCTTGGACTCAGATGAGGTGCAGAAAGTGAATGGGCACCGGTTGAAGATTTTCCACGAGGGGGACGCTGAGTGCTATGACGCCACATTACTTCTAGCGCCGCCCCCGATCGACTATGGATGAGTGGAAGAGTGAATACAGTCGAGCAATCGACTTTAAAAATTTGCGCTTCTCGGAGGCACCCGAGTTTGAACTGTATTTTTGTCATTTATCGCTTTGCTTTTGATTTTATTTTTGCTTTTGAGTTGTTGTTTGTTTTCTTGTTTTCCTAGGAGAAAAGGTGGAACGGTCGACGATTCGAGAGCCCATTGGAGGACGTTGGTGCACATCTCCACCCGTCAGCTCCATAAAATTCAGGGGAGGTTTTCTGTTCCCTTAGAATTTTATTGTTTTTATAGTTGAATGCATTGGGGACAATGCATATCTTAAGGTGGGGGGTGGAGTTTGTTGATAAATAGAGATGAGACTTCTTAGTAGTTGTCGAGCATATGTGTACTCTGGCTGTTAGATTAGAATCTGAATGCATGTGTCCGATGAGGACGGTCTGTGATTTGCTTGTGAACACTCCGTATTTGCATGATTCGAAAATTTGACGATGTATGCACATTTTGAGCCTATTTTAAAATTTTTTCTGTTATTTCCCTACATTCACTGAGCACATAGCACTCTTATTCTCAGCTCTGTAGGTCTAGAATAGTCTTATTGTGTCTGAAACCTTGTTGTCACTCCGAAAGGTACCATTAGGGAGGCTTGATGTGTAGAATTAGTAATGACTCATCTGTGTATAGCGAAGCTATTGCCTAAAAAAAAAAAGTATGCATGAAAAATAAAACCTCTAGAGTTGCTCCTCCTTCTTGTGTTGCCCGTGTAACCAGGGGCGATCGTGTAACCCACGGTTGTCACTGCATGAAAGGGGAACTAATGGAAGTGAGCAATGGTCCTTAAAAACGTGAAGCTAAAATTTGGTTTGACGTGTTAGGCTCTCTTGGAGAAAAATAAAAAAAGTTGTTCAAAAGAAAAGAAAATGGGTACAAAGTACTCAAAGAAAAGAATAAAAATTAGGCCTTATGTTTTGTTGCTATTCCTATCACTAAAAGCCGTTAGACTGTTCTTATCGCCATAAGTAGGGGGAAAACGAGTTATAGGTCTATATAAGGTTGTTCCGGGCTTGCATGAGCTAGGTTGAGAGGTGCTAAACACACACACACGTAAGGGAATAAGAGTTTAAATTTTGAAATGATTTCAACGTTGCATGCTTTTGATGGTTTTGAATTTACTACAAGTACCTTGTTTCACAAGCATTGAGATTAGAGTCCAAGCATGCATTTAATTCTTTGGAGATTATTTAGAGTATACCTTGCTCGGGGACTAGCAAGATTTAGGTCGGGGGTATTTTGATAGCTCCAAAATAGAGCTATCTTAATGTCCCTAATTCTAGCTAAAACCATGATATATATTGATTAAAATGCTCTCTTATAGGTGATTTCATGGTGAAGAGCTCGGGAAGTCCATTGATGATTTTCGGGGCTAAAAAGGTCATTTAACATGTTTCGGGAAGTGTTCGGGTCAAAACGATAGGCCAAACGGAGCTCGGGAGCCAAAACGACCCAAAAGTGGGCTAAGAGCCGAGAGGCCAAACGGAGCTCGCAAGCACCGCACGCCCGCGCCCAGACGGCCAGACGCGCGCGCGCCCGCGCGCGCCGCCTCGCCTCGCGCCCGCGCGCCCACGCCCGCTCCGCCTCGCCCAGCCTGCTGCGCCCTCGCCCGTGTCCGCCTCGCCATTTCCGCGCGCGACAGCGTCGAGACGCTGGCCGAGCGTCTCAACGCTCCGAAGTCTGAAGCGTGATTCTGGAGATCCACCCGAGAGCAAGCGTCGAGCGCAAGCGTCTCGACGCTCGCTCGACGTCGCGCGCGCGTCTCGACGCCGCGCGCAGCGTCTCGACGCTACCCCGCGCGCGCGCCTGCCAACTTAGGGCACAGCGTCGAGACGCTGGCCTAGCGTCTCGACGCTCCGAGTTTAAAAAGGGTAAATCCGCGTTTTTCAGCTGCATTCTTTCCCTCTTCTTCTTCCCCAAGCTTCTCCTCTCGGGTCTACCTCCATTTTCCGCCATTTTTGTATTTCTTCTCCTTCTTGTGCATGATTCCAAGCTCTTCCATGGTGGATTGGAGTAATCCAACCTCCATGGAAGGCTAAACCAAGGTATGTGCTTAATTTTGGGTTTGGATTTGTAAGTTTTGGATGTTTGGGGAGATTTTTCCCCTTTGTAAATGTTGAGACATTAGCTTGATTATGCATTCTCTTGCTTGTTCTTCATCAAATTCTAGCATGTGTAGCTAAATTAGATTGACGCTCTAATTCTTATGCATGATAGAGGGCTAAAGGTTGGGACGTATAATTGCCTATACCGCTAGGTAGCACGGGTCTAAGCATGGCTAATTAGTTCGGCCCAAAGTGACATTGGTAAACTGAATTAATTAACGTTTTCATGTTAGGCTTAAGGCAAGAGAGAAACCGGATTAGTCTTAGGATTAGGCCGTCGCAATGTTCCCGTCACTAGCACGTAATCGATTTAGGGGTCGCTACCTTAGATAGATTATTGGCTAAGTTTAATTAGAATTGCACGCTTCTAATTAATTCTTTGGGTCATTTGAGTTAGAGATGACTAAATGAATTGTGTGCATGAACATGGCTTACGCATAAACCGTATCAATGATCCGAACATCCATAACGAGCAAGTCCACTTCTCGAAGTTAAGCACAACCGTTTAATTTTGCACGTTATCATTTAATTTTCCGTTAGCATAATTAGGAGCTCCCTTCCCCCAAAACCAAATTACCATTCTTTAATTTGTGCATTCTTTTATTTCTTGCAAATTAGACTTAGTTAGATTGAATTTCTTATTTCCCTGTGGATCGACCCCGTTGCCACTTAGCTACAAATAGCTCGGTGTATTCGGGTTTATAAATTGTATTTTGGCAAGCCTCGACAGCTTGAATTTGGAGTACCCCAAAAGTACCTCTATCAGGCGGCCTCTCTAACCTGCTAGGAAAGGGGGCAACATGGGTGTAAGATTTCATAGAAATAGGAGGAGAAGCTACCACAATTTCAGGAAGTTTTTTATGGCACTTATCTTGAGGTATCTCTGGGATCATGACGAGATCTTCTAGAACACGCTGTGATGGTACCTCTTTACCACTCCTGAGGGCGATGGCACTCACGCTTTCCGCTTTGGCCTCCAATTTACTTATCCTGTCCTTAATCTCTGTGAACCCCTCACTTAATGACCGCATCTGTGAACTGGTTTCCTTGCTAGTTTCCATAAATGATTTGAACATGCCTTCAATGGTTTGACCTGAAATAGAAGGAAAAGCTTGCGATGAGTTTTCTTGCAACGTAAGAACAACGCCACATACCTGAGTCACTTGCACCTTAAGCTCTTCCATATCGATCAACAACTTAGCTTGTTCATTTCCTCCCCCGTATTGCCGAAGGTTCTCAGCCATGTTGGAGATCAACTGTCTAACTTCCGCAGGCGTCTTTTCCCAGAGGGCTCCTCCGCTCGAAACGTCGAGCATCTGACAGTCGTACGGTTGCAAACCATCGTAGAAAAATTGAATAAGCGCAGCCTCTTCTATCTGATGGTTCGGGCAGCTCTCGCAGAGCTTAATGAATCTCTCCCAACACTCGTGAAATGTCTCTCTTTTGGACTGTTTGAAACCGTAGATTTCTTTTTTCAGGGCTCTGGCCTACGAAGCTGGGAAGTATCTTTCCAGAAACTTACTCTTCAACTTGCCCCAAGTGGAAATTGTTCCCGATGGTAAGTAATGTAGCCATTCTCGGGTCTCTCCTCTCAAGGTAAATAGAAAAGCTCTCAGACTGAGTTGATCTTCAGTTACATCGCTCGGTTTCATCGCAGAACTCACCATTTGGAAAACCTTGAGATGTTTGAAGGGACCTTCCTCTGATTCACCACAAAAAGAAGGCAGATGGTCAATTAATCCAGATTTAAGCTCAAACTCACCTGAGATTTCCGGGTAGGAAATGCCAGAAGGTTGGTGGTCCAAATCAACCGACGCCCACTGCCTGAGCGTTTTTGGGACTCCAGCCTCATGGTCCTTCGTAGGAACTTCCATTCTCTTAATTAAAAATTTGGTACTCTAGCACACTTAAACAAACAATTCAAATCTTGCAAACAATAAAAGAATAAGCGAATTTAAGGTAAAATTCAAAAAGTCTACAAATTAAATCTACATTAGGCCGAATTAACCTTAGTTCCCCGGCAACGGCGCCAATTTTGGTAAGCGATTTTCTTGAACAATCGCCAAATATCGGGTTGTCGAGACCCGCCAAAATAAATTTGTAATTACCCGAATTCACCGAGCTATTAGCAGCCTAGTGGTAACGGGGTCGATCCACAGGGAATTGCGTAATTCAACTTAATTTTAATTCAATTTGCAAACCATAAAAAGAAACGAATTGGGGGAGATTTGGGTTTTAAAATATACAGACGGTAAAATGAAGCAAAAGGAGAGGAAAACTTATCTAACGGAGCGTTCGACTCGGGACGTTCGGGATTAAATAATAGCCAATTAACGGATCACAGACTAACGAAAAATTTCAGCTAAACAAATGGAAGAATGCGCAGCTCATCTCAATTAATTAATTAACTCAGACACGCCCCATGGATAATAATTGAACACAACGAATCATGCTAATTAAGCATATCGATTGGACATTGGGGGCCAACGCTCTCCCGAGACCAATCGATAGCAACGGGCTAACTACGACGATTATCTAACGTGGAAGCCAAGTTAGTGTACCGATTTTAGTTTCAACTTCGAGAAAGACTGATAGCTCTATGGTAACGATATTATTGAACTATCGCCAATCATCGGGTTGTCGAGACCCGCCAAAATGAATTTATAAGTGCCCGAATTCACTAAACTATTAGTAGAGTAGCGGTAACGGGGTCGGTCCACAGGGAATTAAGGTAATTAGACTTAATCTCAATTAAATTTGCAAACTATTAAAGTAAATGAAATAAGAGGAAATTTGTTGGTTTTTAATTCACTAAGAAGGAACAATGCAAACGGTAAGAATTTAACTAACGGAGTTTTCGACTCGGGACGATCAAGAGTAAATTTAGTATGCCTCTTGGATCATAGGTTGACGAGTATTATGGCTAAATAATTTAACGAATGCACAGCTCGTCTAAAATTAATAAATAACTCAGACATGCTCCATGGAATTAATTAGACATAATTAATCATGCTAATCAAGCATATCGTTCGGACATTGGCGGCCAACGCTCTCCCAAGACCGAACGATAGCAACAAGCTAACTGTGACAACTATCTAATTTGGACGCGAAATTAGTATGTCGATTTGGAATTCTAATTCGGGAAGAACAAACACCAAGAGCGCAAGGACGCCAATACGCTCAAGGTGTCGTAATTCCTTGTTACTCGGCGGATCAGAGAGGCACGGCATCAAATCTTTTAACGAATGAACATGCTCAAAATCAAGGGTGCCTAGTCCTAAATCATTCAAACATGCTCATAGATTAAGCTAAGAAATAGAACTCAATTCAATAAAATATCCAACCAATTAAGAATTTTAATTCTACAACCTCACCAAGAGTTCAAACTACATTTTTCCTTTTCAATCCCGAGCCAAAAACGGTGAATCTACTCACTCATGACTTGCGTGGTGTGGGACGGCTTCCAATCAAGCTTCCTAGCCCCTCCCATGGTGAAAAACAGCTGCTGGACGTCAAATCAGGCGCGGAGCTCGAGGTAGAAGATGAAGATAGCGGCTAAAATCGGACAAAAACTTTAAGTAGTCCGTCGTAGCGTCGAGACGCTAGGGCAGCGTCTCGACGCTGCGCCCTAAATAACGCGCGCGCGCAGTCGGGGTGGCGTCGAGACGCTCGCACAGCGTCGAGCGAGCGTCGAGACGCTATCACTCGACGCTTGCTCTCGGGTTTTTCTTCAAATCAGCGCTTCAGTCTTTGGGGCGTCGAGACGCTCTGGCAGCGTCTCGACGCTGGGCAGCGTCGAGCTAGCGTCGCGACGCTGTCGCTCGACGCTAGCTCTCGGGTTTTTGCATGGATTTCTGCCTTCAATTTCCCCAAAGCGCCTAACCTTCATGCCTTTGCATGGGTCTTCTCCGGAAGTGTTCTTAGGCCTTTAAAATGCGATATTAAGCTCCGAAAAGCGCCGAAACGCTCCCGAGGGCGAATTACCGAGAACACCTGCAATAATCACATAAAAGCAAGATTAAGCCAATAATAAACGTGAATTAGGGACATAATTATAGCTCCAAAATGGAGCTATCAAACACCCCCAACTTAATTCTTGCTAGTCCTCGAGCAAGGTGGAATTCTGATTAATCAAATAAAACGAGAATGCATGTTAGAGACTCGATTCTCAGTACTGGAAACGACAGGGCATTTGCATTTGAAAGAAACAGCTGCATGCATGCATTGGTTAAGAACAATTTGAAAAATTTAAAGATGCTTCCCTATTTATGCTTCGGACCTAGCTCCTCGATCTTAGATTTCAAAAGGCTTATAATAGCTCTATCTATCCCAAAACTTCGCTTTCCCCCTACTTATGGTTAAACAGAACAGTCTAAGGGCTAACCATCGTCTAAGCAAGTAATATATCGCAAGGCATCTTTTTCTCTCTTTTTCTTTGATCTCCATGAGCGCCTAACATGACAATTTTACTTTCGTTTCAGCTTGCCTGCAATTTCATTGCACAGTGCATCTGACTACGGGCAAAATTCACATTTTAAAAGATTAGCGTTCACTTCTTTGTGCTTCCTTTTCATGCAGTGGCGACCGTGGGTTTCACGACCGCCCCTGGCTACTAAGGCAACTCAAGAAGGAGGAACACCTCAGGAGATTAATTTCTTTTTATAAGCTTGCATTCATTTTTCTTTTTGGCCTAAAAATCATGTTACAAATTTTGAGCGCATGAATTACAAACAAGAACGAATCTTGGCCCATCCTAAGGTTGCCTTTCGAGGTGACAACGAATTTCAAAACAAACAGAACTACCCTAAACCCACAGATCCAAGATAGAGTGCTAACATGCGAAGCTTAAACAGGGAAATAACTTGAAAAAATTTTCAAAATGGTCTTAACATATGCAATTATGCTGAATTTCTCGACAAATACACATACGAAGACTTTAGCATTACATCAAAGAATTTCATAATCGGACTAGCATGCTTTCACCATAACTCAACAAGTTAATCAGGATTCCACAACTAAGCTCGACAATCACTATAAGGCACAACCCACCACCCCCAACTTAAAAATGGACAATGTCCTCATTGGACCAAATACGCACAGTCAAAATGAAAGGAAAGAAAACCTTCCCTGAATTGTGACTTAGAGGGTTGGAGAGTGCGCTTTAACTTAAGCAAATAGACCGCAAGGATGAGCCATTGTTTCACCTGAAAAATTCACAACATCAGAGTAGGAACCTAAGCTAATCCTAAAGACAGTAAAGTAAACAAAAAGCATGTACAGTTCAAGCTCGGGTGCCTCCGAGTAGCGCAAATTTTTAGAGTCGATTGCTCGACTTTACCAAAACTCATTTCATCCTTTCTCATAATCAGGCTCTTTCAAGTAGGCATGGTCGTCGAAATCCTCTGACATTCCCTCATGAAAGATCTTCAGTCGTTGGCCATTCACTGTGGATTCCTTCTCCGTATCCAGGCTCTGAATCTTGACTGCACCATAGTGATGGATATCAGTTATAATGAAAGGACCAAGCCACCTGGAACGAAATTTACCTGGCATGAACTTCAGGCGGGAGTTGAACAAGAGGACCTTCTGACCAACTTCAAAGTGTTTCCTGACGACTCGCCTGTCGTGGAACATTTTGGTCTTTTCCTTGTTGGTCTTCGAGTTCTCATATGCATCCAAGCGAAGCTCCTCTAGTTCTTGCAATTTGAGGAGTCTTTCTTCGCCAGCCTTGTCAAAGTCCATGTTACACTTCTTCACGGCCCAGTAAGCTTTGTGCTCGATCTCCAATGGGAGATGACAGGCTTTACCATAAACCATCCGATAAGGAGACATCCCTATGGGGGTTTTGTAAGCCGTGCGGTAGGCCCACAAAGCATCGTCCAGTCTGAGACTCCAATCCTTCCTTCCTGGACTTACTGTTTTCTCGAGGATGCTCTTCACCTCTCGATTGGAGACTTCTGCTTGGCCATTGGTCTGAGGATGGTACGGGGTAGAGATTTTGTGATTTACCCCATACTTCCTCATCAAGGCCTGGATCGTCTTGTTGCAGAAGTGGCTCCCCTGATCACTTATGATGGCTCGTGGAACTCCATACCTGCTAAAAATATTGGATTTGACAAAACTTGAAACAACATTAGCAGTATCAACTTTGGTGGCCTTAGCCTCCACCCACTTAGACACGTAGTCCACAGCCAACAGAATATAGACATAACCAAATGAAGGGGGAAAGGGTCCCATAAAGTCCATACCCCAAACCTAAAAAATTTCACAAGTTAAAATGGGGTTTTGGAGCATTTCATTCCTACTAGTGATGGACCCTTTTCTCTGACACTGATCACAAGATTTACAAAATTCATAACAGTCCTTAAACAGTGATGGCCAGAAAAACCCACAATCTAAAATTTTTCTCGCAGTCCTATTTTGCCCAAAGTGTCCCCCACATGCAAATTCATGGAAAAAAGTTAGTATGGACCTATGTTCAGACTTAGGGACACATTTCCTAATTACTTTGTCAGCGCAAAATTTCCATAAAACGGGCTCCTCTCAAACGTAAGTTTTGGCTTCGCTTTTCAGCTTAGCTCTTTGGTTATATGAAAAGTTGAATGGGAATGTACCTGTGACCAAATAGTTGACAATGTCGGCGTACCAGGGTGTCTCCACACTTACCTGGAAGAGGACTTCATCAGGGAACTCATCATTCAGAGGCAGATCATCCTCATTACGCACAATGCGGCTCAGGTGGTCAGCAACGGTGTTTTCTTATCCTTTCTGTCCTGAACAGAGACGTCGAACTCCTGGAGTAGTAATACCCATCTGAGTAGTCTGGGCTTCGAGTCTTTCTTGTTCATCAAGTATCGAACTGCTGCATGATCAGAAAAAACAATTACTTTAGATCCAAGAATATATGGCCGAAATTTATCAAGAGCGAAAACAATGGAGAGCAGCTCCTTCTCTGTTGTTGTGTAACCGATTTGTGCGGAGTTGAGCGTCCTAGAGGCATAATAAATCACATGACTCTTCTTGTCTATTCTCTGGCCCAACACAGCGCCCACGGCATAATTGCTTGCGTCGCACATGATCTCGAAAGGAGTCCCCCACTGCGGTGGATGAATGATGGGTGCGTTGGTCAAGCACTTCTTCAGAACATCGAAGGCAAGCTTGCACTGCTTGTCAAAGCAGAATGGAACATCCTTTTTCAGCAAGCTCGTCATCGGAGTCACTATCTTCGAGAAGTCTTTTATGAACCTGCGGTAGAAACCTGCATGACCAAGAAAAGAACGCAATTCCCGAAGGTTCGTGGGGTAAGGTAAATCAGATATGACATCAATTTTTTCTTTATCAACCTCTATCCCCTTAGCCGACACAACGTGACCTAATACTATGCCCTGACTGGCCATGAAATGACACTTTTCAAAATTTAAAACAAGATTAGTTTCGATGCATCTTTCCATGACTCTGGACAAGTTGAAAAGGCAATCCTCAAATGAACTTCCATATAGAGTGAAATCATCCATAAAGACTTCGATGCATTTTTCTACAAATTCAGAAAATATGCTCATCATGCATCGCTGAAAAGTCCCTAGAGCATTACAAAGCCCAAAGGGCATTCTTCTATATGCGTAAGTTCCGAATGGACAGGTAAAAGTAGTCTTTTCTTGGTCTTCCTGGGCTATGGGAATTTGATAAAACCCAGAAAAACCATCTAGAAAACGGAAGAATGGCTTCCCAGCTAAACGCTCCACCATTTGATCTATGAAGGGAATCGGAAAATGGTCCTTCTTAGTCACATCATTAAGTTTTCTAAAATCTATACACATCCTCCACCCATTTTGCACTCTCTTAGGTACTAACTCACCCCGCTCATTTCTAACAACAGTTATGCCCGTCTTTTTAGGTACAACATGAATAGGGCTAACCCATTGGCTATCAGAAATGGGAAAGATAATACCTGCATCCAGGAGTTTGTGTATCTCAGACAACACTACCTCTTTCATTGCTGGGTTCAGTCTCCGCTGAGGTTCTCGGGATGGCTTTGCTCCCTCATCCAACCGAATTTTGTGCATGCACAGCACTGGACTCAACCCATGTAAGTCTGCCAATGTCCATCCTATGGCTCTTTTGTTCTTTTTCAAGACCTCGACCAACTCGCCTTCTTGCTCCGATGTAAGCTCCTTGGAGATAATTACCGGTAGTGTCTCCACCTCACCCAAGTACACGTACTTGAGATGCCCCGGCAACTGCTTTAATTCCAACTTGGGAGCCTGCAAAAGAGATGGTAATATTTTAGTTGGCTTTTCACATGTCTCTAAAGCGAAAGTAGGTTGTTCAGATGAGTCAGACAATATGGGAACACTACTTTCAACCTCGCCAACAATTTCAGTAAAAACGAGTGGGTCATCCCCATCAACAACAGTCATGCATTCTTCTTGTTCTAAAGTATCTATCAGATCAATTTTACAGACAGAATGCACATCAGCAGGTTGTTTCATGGCATCAAATACATTAAATTCAAACACATCCCCTTCATACTCAACAGATAAGGTACCATCATGCACATTAATTTTTGTCTTAGCGGTTTTCATGAATGGTCTACCAAGTAAAACTGAAGTAGTGGACGTGTTTTCTTCCATGTTTATCACATAAAAATCAGCAGGGAAGATCAAATCCTTGACTTTAACTAACACGTCCTCAATCACCCCTAAAGGACGAATGGAAGACCTATTAGCTAACTGGATAATTAAACTAGTTTCCTGCATACCTTCTAAACCGAGGCTTTTGTAGACTGAGTATGGCATAACATTAATTGAGGCTCCTAAGTCTAGCATAGCGTGCTCGATTTCTCTATCTCCTATAGTACATGGCAAGAGGAACATACCTGGGTCCTGGCATTTGTTTGGAATACCTTTGGTTATCAGGGCAGAAACATTCTTGCTTACCACGACTCTCTCCGCACCTTTAGTCTTCCTCTTCATGGTGCACATCTCCTTAAGAAATTTAGCGTACCTTGGGATTTGCTGAATTGCATCAAGCAGCGGTATATTGATCATAACTTTTCTCAGCGTCTCCAGAACATCCGCGTCCTCGACTTCTTTAGGTGGCCTCGCCAACCTACTAGGAAAAGGAGCAACGAGAGTGTAAGACTTCATAGAAATATAAGGAGAAGGTACAACTGTTTCAGAGGGTGTTTGAATACACTTATCTGGAGATATCTCTGAATCTTTGTTAGAGTCCTCGGGAGTGGTACGTGATGGTATCTCTTTACCACTTCTGAGGCTTATCGCATTAACACCTTCCGCTTTGGATTCAATTTTGCTCATTCTTTCCTTCACTTCCGTGAACTCATCTCTTAGAGATTTCATCTGCGACCTGGTCTCATTGCTAGCTTCCATAAGTGACTTGAACATGCCTTCAATGGCTTGACCTGAAATAGAAGAAACAACCTGAGATGATTTTTCTTGCATCGTATGAATCAAACCAAATACCTGCGACACTTGTTCTTTGAGCTCTTCTATGTCAGTCGACATTTTAGCTTGCTCGTTTCTTCCCCCGTACTGGCGACGGTTCTCAGCCATGTTGGAGATCAACTGTCTGGCTTCCGCAGGTGTTTTCTCCCAAAGGGCTCCTCCACTCGATGCATCAAGCATCTGGCAGTCATGCGGAAGCAACCCTTCATAGAAGAATTCGATAAGCGCGGCTTCTGCTATCAGATGGTTCGGGCATTTTTCACAGAGTTTAATGAATCTCTCCCAACATTCGTGAAATGCCTCGTCCTCTTTTTGCTTGAAATGGTGGATATCTTTTTTCACGGCTCTGGCTTTTGAAGCTGGGAAATACCTTTCCAAGAATAGACTCTGCAACTTCTCCCAAGTGAAAATTGTTCCCGATGGCAAGTAATGCAGCCAATCTCGAGCTTCACCTTTCAAGGTGAATGGAAAAGCTCTCAGGTAGAGCTGATCTTCAGTAATGTCGCCTGGCTTCATCGCGGAACTTATCATTTGAAACCCTTTGAGGTGTTTAAAGGGATCTTCATTTGTTTCACCACAAAAGGAAGGCAAATGATCAATAAAGCCTGATTTAAGCACAAATTCACTTGAGATTTCCGGGTAGGAAATACAAGAAGGTTGGTAACCCATAGCAAACGATGTCCACTGTCTGAGCGTTTTTGGGTCTCCAGCCTCATCGGCGATCTCCATTTTTCTCAAAAAAAATTAAGCACTTCTAGCACACTTAAACAAACAGATCAAAAATTGCAAATAATAAAAGATAAAACAAAATTTTAAAGTAAAAATTAAAAGTCTACAAATCAAATCTAAATTAGGCCGAATTACACTTAAGTCCCCGGCAACGGCGCCAATTTTGGTAATGATATTATTGAACTATCGCCAATCATCGGGTTGTCGAGACCCGCCAAAATAAATTTATAAGTGCCCGAATTCACTAAACTATTAGTAGAGTAGCGGTAACGGGGTCGGTCCATAGGGAATTAAGGTAATTAGACTTAATCTCAATTAAATTTGCAAACTATTAAAGTAAATGAAATAAGGGGAAATTTGTTGGTTTTTAATTCACTAAGAAGGAACAATGCAAACGGTAAGAATTTAACTAACGGAGTTTTCGACTCGGGACGATCGGGAGTAAATTTAGTATGCCTCTTGGATCATAGGTTCACGAGTATTATGGCTAAATAATTTAACGAATGCACAGCTCGTCTAAAATTAATAAATAACTCAGACATGCTCCATGGAATTAATTAGACATAATTAATCATGCTAATTGATAGCTCCAAAATAGAGCTATCTTAATGTCCCTAATTCTAGCTAAAACCATGATATATATTGATTAAAATGCTTTCTTATAGGTGATTTCATGGTGAAGAGCTCGGGAAGTCCATTGATGATTTTCGGGGCTAAAAAGGTCATTTAGCATGTTTCGGGAAGCGTTCGGGTCAAAACGATAGGCCAAACGGAGCTCGGGAGCCAAAACGACCCAAAAGTGGGCTAAGAGCCGAGAAGGCAGCGCCCAGGCGCCGGCGCCCAGCGCCCAGGCGCCCAACGAACGCAGCACGCGCGCGCGCCCGCGCGCGCCGCTCGCAAGCACCGCACGCCCGCGCCCAGACGGCCAGACGCGCGCGCGCCCGCGCGCGCCGCCTCGCCTCGCGCCCGCGCGCTTGCCCGCTCCGCCTCGCCCATGTCCGCGCGCGCCCGCGCGCCCACGCCCGCTCCGCCTCGCCCATGCCCGCGCGCCCTCGCCCGTGTCCGCCTCGCCATGTCCGCGCGCGACAGCGTCGAGACGCTGGCCGAGCGTCTCGACGCTCCGAAGTCTGAAGCGTGATTCTGGAGATCCACCCGAGAGCAAGCGTCGAGCGCAAGCGTCTCGACGCTCGCTCGACGCCGCGCGCGCGTCTCGACGCCGCGCGAGCGTCTCGACGCTACCCCGCGCGCGCGCCTGCCAACTTAGGGCACAGCGTCGAGACGCTGGCCTAGCGTCTCGACGCTACGAGCTTAAAAGGCGTGAAACCTTCGGTTTTGCAGCCATTCTTGCCCTCTTCTTCTTCCCCAAGCTTCTCCTCTCGGGTCTACCTCCATTTTCCGCCATTTTTGTACTTCTTCTCCTTCTTTGTGCATGATTCCAAGCCCTTCCATGGTGGATTGGAGTAATCCAACCTCCATGGAAGGCTAAACCAAGGTATGTGCTTAATTTTGGGTTTGGATTTGTAAGTTTTGGATGTTTGGGGAGATTTTTCCCCTTTGTAAATGTTGAGACATTAGCTTGATTATGCATTCTCTTGCTTGTTCTTCATCAAATTCTAGCATGTGTAGCTAAATTAGATTGACGCTCTAATTCTTATGCATGATAGAGGGCTAAAGGTTGGGACGTATAATTGCCTATACCGCTAGGTAGCACGGGTCTAAGCATGGCTAATTAGTTCGGCCCAAAGTGACATTGGTAAACTGAATTAATTAACGTTTTCATGTTAGGCTTAAGGCAAGAGAGAAACCGGATTAGTCTTAGGATTAGGCCGTCGCAATGTTCCCGTCACTAGCACGTAATCGATTTAGGGGTCGCTACCTTAGATAGATTATTGGCTAAGTTTAATTAGAATTGCACGCTTCTAATTAATTCCTTGGGTCATTTGAGTTAGGAATAACTAAATGAATTGTGTGCATGAATTAGCTAACGCGTAAACCGTATCAATGATCCGAACATCCATAACGAGCAAGTCCACTTCTCGAAGTTAAGCACAACCGTTTAATTTTTGCACGTTATCATTTAATTTTCCGTTAGCATAATTAGGAGCTCCCTTCCCCCAAAACCAAATTACCATTCTTTAATTCGTGCATTCTTTTATTTCTTGCAAATTAGACTTAGTTAGATTAAATTTCTTATTTCCCTGTGGATCGACCCCGTTGCCACTTAGCTACAAATAGCTCGGTGTATTCGGGTTTATAAATTGTATTTTGGCAAGCCTCGACAGCTTGAATTTGGAGTACCCCAAAAGTACCTCTACCAAAATTGGCGCCGCTGCCGGGGAATTAATTAATTTAGTTTAGTTAAGTTTAGTTTGTTGGTTTTAAAATTTTTCTTTACTTTTTGTACAGTTTTATCCTTTTGTATTATTTTACGCGTTTTGTTTGAGTTTTTGGAGCGCAGCATTCTTTGAAAATTCAAAAGAAGCGCCAAGATGGAGGTCGTGGGTAATTATGAGCATCAAAGAACCATGAGGGAGCTTGCATCATCTGAGCTAGGCCGGAACACATCGAGTATCTTGTATCCGGTAGCTTCAGGTAATTTTGAACTTACAGCTGGTCTGATTAACTTATTACCTTCTTTTTGTGGTAATACAGATGAGAATGCAGTCAGACACCTCAAGGCATTCAAGATGGTGTGTTCGTCATTTAGGACCGACGACATCACCGAAGATCAACTCCACCTCAGAGTTTTTCCTTTCTCCTTAAATGGAGAGGCGAAAGAGTGGATGTATTACCTACCGACCGGGTCCATCACTTCTTGGGCTGAGCTGCAGGGAGCGTTTTATGCGAAATATTTTCCACCTCCCAAAGTCGCCGCCCTTAGAAGAATGATTAATAGAATTGAGCAAGGAGAAAAAGAGACCGTTCTTGAGTGTTGGGAGAGATTTGGTCGGTTGTGTGAGGATTGTCCCAACCACCAAGTGTCTGACCAACGCCTAATTCTGAATTTCTACGAGGGTCTCTTACCGCCAAACCGACAGTTAGTTGATGTCGCCAGTGGCGGTTCGCTCATGGATAAGACACCCGCTGAAGCTAGAGTTTTAATTTCCAACTTGGCTAGAAGTTTGGAGCGGAGTGGAGACGGAAGCGAGGAGCAAGCTCGCTTGAGAAAGGACGTGGACGAGCTTAAGGCTCAGCTTTTTGAGGTAAGTAAAGCTGTTCTCGCTTTACAGGATGACTTTCTTAAATCCCAATCTTCTGTTTCAGGTAGACCCGCTGAGGACATGCTTAAAGCTATAATTGCGGTAGTTTCCAAATCACAGCAAGACACCTTGGACAAGCTCGATAACGTTGGAACTCAGATGCAAGATGTGGTTAAGGAAATGTCCCTTGCGACCGAGAAGATAAATAGGATGGAAAAGCAGGAAGCTGAGAATGCTAGTGCCATCGCCCTGAGAAGTGGGAAGCATCTTCCCACTAGTACCCCGCCGGTGGAAGTCGATTATGGCCACGTCGAGCCACAGACAGAAAATCCCGAACCACGGTGGCATGGGGTAAATTTTGATCCTACATGTACTAGAGTTTATGTGCCTAAGGCTCCTTTTCCTAGCAGGTTAGCGAGACCGCCTAAGGAGGACTACGAGAAGGAGTTCCTGGACACATTCAAAAAGGTAGAGATCAACATCCCTCTGTTGGACGCCCTGAAGGAAATCCCGAGGTACGCCAAGTTCCTCAGGAAAATTTGCACCAACCAGAGGAAGACAAAGGAGAGTGAACGCGACGTGGTAAGTGAGAACGTCTCTGCTGTGATCACAAAAAGCTTACCGGTTAAATGCGGCGATCCAGGTATGTTCTCTCTCCCTTGTAAGATTGGAGGCATGCATATTAGAAGAGCAATGCTTGATCTAGGAGCCTCCATTAGTGTTATGCCGTATTCCATTTATCAGAAACTGAATCTGAAAGGAATGAATAAAACAGGAACAATTATTCAACTTGCTGATAGAACTTCTGTGCATCCTTTAGGAATTATTGAAGATGTGTTAGTGCAAGTTAATGAATTAATTTTTCCTGTTGACTTTTATGTTCTGAAAATGGATGAAAATTATTCCTCTTCGCATGCTTCGATCTTATTAGGTAGGCCCTTTATGAAAACTGCTAAAACTAAAATAAATGTGGATAAGGGCATTTTATCTGTTGAGTATGGCGGAGAGGTTGTTGAGATGCATTTGCCTGATGTAGAAGAGCATGTTGATGATGTATTCTCTCTTTGTCAAGTAGACACTTTTGAATCTGTAGCTCATAATGAATGCATGACTGTTGAGGATGGGGATGACCCATTATTTTTAACTGAACTTTTTGATGATCATGAGTTGCATGAGCCATCCTTGACTGAATTTTGTGATTCATCTGTTTCTGCTTTGACAATTGTTGAGAACTCTGCTAATCTACTTCCTTCCACTTTACCTTGCACCTCTGAAAATGAAATGATTAATCAACCCATGCTAGATTTAGAACCATCGGTTAATGTTGAGTCGCATGCTGTTTTTGATGAGCTTAAAATGAATGACTTGCATGAACCTGGTTCTATGTTGCAAATGGTTGATAATTTTTATGTGCACCCCTTGGAAAAGGTGGAAGATGTTTTGGGCAAAGTAAATGACCCGTTCTTTCCTGCTGATCCTTATGCTTATGGAATGCATGAAAATTTCTCTCATGATTTTGCATCAATTTTATGGGATCAACCCTTTACAAAACCTGTTAAATTTAAATTTGATGTTGTGTGTGCACAGAAGGCACGAGAGAAAGACCTGTTCATGGATTTTCGCAGGAAAGAGGTGCTTAGGAAGATGGATGGGGCATCTTCCAAGTTCGATTATGGATGAGTGGTCAAGAGAATACAGTCGAGCAATCGACTTTAAAAATTTGCGCTTCTCGGAGGCACCCGAGTTTGAACTGTATTTCCGTTGTTTACCGCTTTGTTTTTGTTTTTATTTGCTTTTGAGTTGTTGTTTGTTTTCTTGTTTTCCTAGGAGAAAAGGTGGAATGGTCGGCTATTCGAGAGTACATTGGAGGACGTTGGTGCACATCTCCGCCCGTCGGCTCCATAAAATTCAGGGGAGGTTTTCTGTTCCCTTAGAATTTTATTGTTTTTATAGTTGAATGCATTGGGGACAATGCATATCTTAAGGTGGGGGGTGGAGTTTGTTGATACATAGAGATGAGACTTCTTAGTAGTTGTCGAGCATACGTGTACTCTGGCTGTTAGATTAGAATCTGAATGCATGTGTCCGATGAGGACGGTCTGTGATTTGCTTGTGAACACTCCGTATTTGCATGATTCGAAAATTTGACGATGTATGCACATTTTGAGCCTATTTTAAAATTTTTTCTGTTATTTCCCTACACTCACTGAGCACATAGCACTCTTATCCTCAGTTCTGTAGGTCTAGACTGATCTTATTTTGTCTGAAACCTTGTTGTCACTCCGAAAGGTACCATTAGGGAGGCTTGATGTGTAGAAGTAGTAATAACTCATTTGTGTATAGCGAAGCTATTGCCTAAAAAAAAGAGTATGCATGAAAAATAAAACCTCTAGAGTTGCTCCTCCTTCTTGTGTTGCCCGTGTAACCAGGGGCGATCGTGTAACCCACGGTTGTCACTGCATGAAAGGGGAACTAATGGAAGTGAGCAATGGTCCTTAAAAACGTGAAGCTAAAATTTGGTTTGACGTGTTAGGCTCTCTTGGAGAAAAATAAAAAAAAAAAGTTGTTCAAAAGAAAAGAAAATGGGTACAAAGTACTCAAAGAAAAGAATAAAAATTAGGCCTTATGTTTTGTTGCTATTCCTATCACTAAAAGCCGTTAGACTGTTCTTATCGCCATAAGTAGGGGGAAGACGAGTTATAGGACTGTATAAGGTTGTTCCGGGCTTGCGTGAGCTAGGTTGAGAGGTGCTAAGCACACACACACGTAAGGGAATAGGAGTTTAAATTTTGAAATGATTTCAACGTTTGCATGCTTTTGATGGTTTTGAATTTACTACAAGTACCTTGTTTCACAAGCATTGAGATTAGAGTCCAAGCATGCATTTGATTCTTTGGAGATTATTTAGAGTATACCTTGCTCGGGGACTAGCAAGATTTAGGTCGGGGGTATTTTGATAGCTCCAAAATAGAGCTATCTTAATGTCCCTAATTCTAGCTAAAACCATGATATATATTGATTAAAATGCTTTCTTATAGGTGATTTCATGGTGAAGAGCTCGGGAAGTCCATTGATGATTTTCGGGGCTAAAAAGGTCATTTAGCATGTTTCGGGAAGCGTTCGGGTCAAAACGATAGGCCAAACGGAGCTCGGGAGCCAAAACGACCCAAAAGTGGGCTAAGAGCCGAGAGGGCAGCGCCCAGGCGCCCAACGAACGCAGCACGCGCGCGCGCCCGCGCGCGCCCAGACGGCCAGACGCGCGCGCGCCCGCGCGAGCCGCCTCGCCTCGCGCCCGCGCGCTTGCCCGCTCCGCCTCGCCCATGTCCGCGCGAGCCCGCGCGCCCACGCCCATGCCCGCGCGCCCTCGCCCGTGTCCGCCTCGCCATGTCCGCGCGCGACAGCGTCGAGACGCTGGCCGAGCGTCTCGACGCTCCGAAGTCTGAAGCGTGATTCTGGAGATCCACCCGAGAGCAAGCGTCGAGCGCAAGCGTCTCGACGCTCGCTCGACGCCGCGCGCGCGTCTCGACGCCGCGCGAGCGTCTCGACGCTACCCCGCGCGCGCGCCTGCCAACTTAGGGCACAGCGTCGAGACGCTGGCCTAGCGTCTCGACGCTACAAGCTTAAAAGGCGTGAAACCTTCGGTTTTGCAGCCATTCTTGCCCTCTTCTTCTTCCCCAAGCTTCTCCTCTCGGGTCTACCTCCATTTTCCGCCATTTTTGTACTTCTTCTCCTTCTCTGTGCATGATTCCAAGCCCTTCCATGGTGGATTGGAGTAATCCAACCTCCATGGAAGGCTAAACCAAGGTATGTGCTTAATTTTGGGTTTGGATTTGTAAGTTTTGGATGTTTGGGGAGATTTTTCCCCTTTGTAAATGTTAAGACATTAGCTTGATTATGCATTCTCTTGCTTGTTCTTCATCAAATTCTAGCATGTGTAGCTAAATTAGATTGACGCTCTAATTCTTATGCATGATAGAGGGCTAAAGGTTGGGACGTATAATTGCCTATACCGCTAGGTAGCACGGGTCTAAGCATGGCTAATTAGTTCGGCCCAAAGTGACATTGGTAAACTGAATTAATTAACGTTTTCATGTTAGGCTTCAGGCAAGAGAGAAACCGGATTAGTCTTAGGATTAGGCCGTCGCAATGTTCCCGTCACTAGCACGTAATCGATTTAGGGGTCG
This sequence comes from Herpetospermum pedunculosum, assembly GCA_028017165.1. Lineage (NCBI taxonomy): Eukaryota > Viridiplantae > Streptophyta > Magnoliopsida > Cucurbitales > Cucurbitaceae > Herpetospermum > Herpetospermum pedunculosum. The sequence goes on along the minus strand of CM051527.1, from coordinate 17,569,217 downwards.
CTACCTTAGATAGATTATTGGCTAAGTTTAATTAGAATTGCACGCTTCTAATTAATTCCTTGGGTCATTTGAGTTAGGAATAACTAAATGAATTGTGTGCATGAATTAGCTAACGCGTAAACCGTATCAATGATCCGAACATCCATAACGAGCAAGTCCACTTCTCGAAGTTAAGCACAACCGTTTAATTTTTGCACGTTATCATTTAATTTTCCGTTAGCATAATTAGGAGCTCCCTTCCCCCAAAACCAAATTACCATTCTTTAATTCGTGCATTCTTTTATTTCTTGCAAATTAGACTTAGTTAGATTAAATTTCTTATTTCCCTGTGGATCGACCCCGTTGCCACTTAGCTACAAATAGCTCGGTGTATTCGGGTTTATAAATTGTATTTTGGCAAGCCTCGACAGCTTGAATTTGGAGTACCCCAAAAGTACCTCTACCACTAATCAAGCATATCGTTCGGATATTGGCGGCCAACGCTCTCCCAAGACCGAACGATAGCAACAAGCTAACTGTGACAACTATCTAATTTGGACGCGAAATTAGTATGTCGATTTGGAATTCTAATTCGGGATGAACGAACACCAAGAGCGCAAGGACGCCAATACGCTCAAGGTGTCGTAATTCCTTGTTACTCGGCGGATCAGAGAGGCACGGCATCAAATCCTTTAACGAATGAACATGCTCAAAATCAAGGGTGCCTAGTCCTAAATCATTCAAACATGCTCATAGATTAAGCTAAGAAATAGAACTCAATTCAATAAAATATCCAACCAATTCCGAATTTTAATTCTACAACCTCACCAAGAGTTCAAACTACATTTTTCCTTTTCAATCCCGAGCCAAAAACGGTGAATCTACTCACTCATGACTTGCGTGGTGTGGGACGGCTTCCAATCAAGCTTCTTAGCCCCTCCCATGTTGAAAAACAGATGCTGGACGTCAAATCAGGCGCGGAGCTCGATGTAGAAGATGAAGATGGCGGCTAAAATCGGACAAAAACTTTAAGTAGTCTGTCGTAGCGTCGAGACGCTAGGGCAGCGTCTCGACGCTGCGCCCTAAATAACGCGCGCGCGCAGTCGGGGTGGCGTCGAGACGCTCGCACAGCGTCGAGACGCTTGTGCGGCGTCGAGCGAGCGTCGAGACGCTATCACTCGACGCTTGCTCTCGGGTTTTTCTTCAAATCAGCACTTCAGTCTTCGGGGCGTCGAGACGCTCTGGCAGCGTCTCGACGTTGGGCAGCGTCTCGACGTTGGGCAGCGTCTCGACGTTGGGCAGCGTCGAGCTAGCGTCGCGACGCTGTCGCTCGACGCTAGCTCTTGGGTTTTTGCATGGATTTCTGCCTTCAATTTCCCCAAAGCGCCTAACCTTCATGCCTTTGCATGGGTCTTCTCCGGAAGTGTTCTTAGGCCTTTAAAATGCGATATTAAGCTCCGAAAAGCGCCGAAACGCTCTAGAGGGCGAATTACCGAGAACACCTGCAATAATCACATAAAAGCAAGATTAAGCCAATAATAAACGTGAATTATGGACATAATTATAGCTCCAAAATGGAGCTATCACTCTAAAATAGAGCTATACTTATAGCCTCAAATCTAGCTAAATGCCATGCTTAATTTAGTTAAATTGCCATTTTATAGGTGTTTTCGTGGCGAAGAGCTCGGGAAGTCCATTTATGATTTTTGGGGCTAAAACGGTCATTTAAGAGGTTTCGGGAAGTGTTCGGGTCAAAAAGATAGGCCAAACGGAGCTCGGGAGCCAAAACGACCCAAAATTGGGCTTAGACCCGAGAGGTCAGCGCCCAGGCGCCGACGCCCAGCGCCCAGGCGCCCAACGGACGCAGCAGCCCAGACCGCCCATGCCCGCGCCGCGCAGCCGAGCGCCCGTCATCGTAAGTCCCGCGCGCGTCGCTCACCCACACCCGCGCGCGCCGCCCGCGCGTCCTCGCCCGCTCCGCCTCCGCGCCCGTGTCCAACATCTAAAGTTCGCGCGCGAGCGCGCCCCGCGCAGCGCCCGTCATGGAAACTCCGTGTCCGCGCCCGCCCACGCCCGTGTCCGCGCGCGTCCTCGCCTCGCCTCGCCTCGCCCGCGCGCTGACCCTATCCATGACCCGAATTAACCGTCATTAAAAGTCCTGAAAAAGTCCGACATTAATAGTTATAAAAAAATCCCAGATTTTGTAAATTTTCCAGAGAGCTCAGCGCCTAGGCGCTGTCCCGATTCTGTGCGCGCGCCCCCGCGGCGCCTAGGCGCTGACTTATGGCGCCTAGGCGCTAGTCTGACGCAGAAATTGGTATTTATGTCCGTTTTTGCTGATTTTAGGTCATTCTCTCCCAATTCTTCCGCCCCCATTTGTTGTAGAGCCCAATTCTTGAGCCAAAACACATTTCTTACCCATTCTAATAGATTAGAGTGGGTTTCTTGTTGATTTCTCTTGGATTTCACAACGGGAAACTAAGGCGATTTTCCACCATTTTTGGGTTTCTTCTTCTCTTCTTTGTATGCTACTAAGCTCTTCCATGGGGGATTGGATTTATCCATCCTATATAAGCATAGGTTGACGCCCTACTTTATATGCATGATAGAGGGCTAAAGGTTGGGACGTATAATTGCCCAAACCGCTAGGTAGCACGGGCTTAAGCATGGCTAATTAATTCAACCCAAAGTGACAGTTGGTAATCTGAATTAGTTAACGTTTTCATGTTAGGCTTAAGGCAAGAGAGAAACCGGGTTAGTCTTAGGATTAAACCGTCACAGTGTTCCCGTCACTTGCTTATAGTCGATTTAGGGGTCGCGACCTTAGATAGATTATTAGCCAAGTATAATTAGAATTGCACGTGTCTAATTATTTCTTTGGGTCATTTGAGCTAGCATTAGCCAAATGAATTGTGTGCATAAGCATGATTAGTTGATAATTTGTATCGATGAACCGAACATCCATAACGATCAATTTCATTTCTCGAAGTTAAGCACGACCGTTTAATTTTTGCACGTTGTCCTTTAAATTTTCCGTTAGCTTGCATAATAGGAGCTACCTTCCCCCCAAACCAAATTACCATTCTTTTATTGTGCATACGTTTTTTATAATTAACAAATTAGGCTTAGTTAAATTAGATTTCTTATTTCCCTGTGGATCGGCTCCGTTGCCACTTAGCTACAAATAGCTTGGTGTATTCGGGTTTATAAATTGTATTTTGGCAAGCCTCGACAGCTTGAATTTGGAGTACCACATAAAGTGCTCTACCAAAATTGGCGCCGTTGCCGGGGAACTAAGTTTAATTTAGTTTAGTTAAGTTTAGTTTGTTGGTTTTAAAAATTTTCTTTACTTTTTTGTACAGTTTAATTCTTTTGTATTATTTTACCCGTTTTTGTTTGAGTTTTTGGAGCGCAGTCATTCTTTGAAAATTTAAAAGAAGCGCCAAGATGGAGGTCGTGGGTAATCTTGAGCATCAAAGTACCTTGAGGGAGCTTGCATCATCTGAGCTAGGCCGGAACACATCGAGTATATTGTATCCGGTAGCTTCAGGTAATTTTGAACTTAAAGCTGGTCTGGTTAACTTATTACCTGCTTTTTGTGGTAATACAGATGAGAATCCCGTCAGACACGTCAAGGCATTCCAGATGGTGTGCTCGTCATTTAGGACCGACGGCATCACCGAAGATCAACTCCATCTCAGAGCCTTTCCTTTCACCTTGAAAGAGGAGGCGAGAGAGTGGATGTATTACCTTCCGACTAGGTCCATCACTTCGTGGGCAGAGCTGCAGGGAGCGTTTTATGCGAAGTATTTTCCGCCTCCCAAGGTCGCTGTTACGTCTCCAAAAGTGACCTTTTTAGGACTTATTTAGCTTAGAAAGATGTACACTCTTAGGTGTTTTTGATAGGATTTAGCTTAAACCTATGCTTATATATGAGATTTAGAAGAAGGTAGCTAAATTAGGACTTGTGTGCAAAAGGAAAGAAAATGATTAAAAACCGAAGTTAAAAGAAGGAAAAATGAGCATTGCGGCAGCATTGCGGAAACATTGCTGAACCCGCAATGTTTCAAGTGAAATCCGTAAGTTGACTGATCTTTTTCTGTTATTTTCCGTTATTTCAGGGATTCGTTCTTTCTCCTCCATCCATTTTGAAGTACGACGTTGAGGATGGATGGTTCTCCTTGGCCCAAACGCACCTGCAAATTACTATAAAAGGGGGTCAAAGTAGAGGGTTTGATCATCATCCGAAAGCGTAGAGTCTTCTCGCAGTCCATCTGTTCTCCTGTTTTTCCTTTGCCGTTTGTTGGTTTGCGAAGCTCAGCTGTTGGAGTCGATAATCTGATAGGAAGGAGAGGAGATTCTTCTTCTCTCCCGATTGGATTCATCCAAGCAAGGCTGCTCTTTTTGATCCTTCATTCGAGGCGATTGCGACGAAGCTTTCACGCGTCATTTCCTGCTTTCTGTTTTTCTTTTCTAATTTCTAGCTTTGATCAGTTGTTGTTTCTAGTTTAGTGTTCTATCTACTGCATTTCGTCGCTGTCTGTCTTTGAATTATTTCCTTTAAGTTTCCTTTTGTCCGTTCAACATTCAAAGTAATCAAATTGCAAGACTTCATTTCACAGTTTCCATCTTCTGCTGCTACGGTTTTGTCTCACTGTTTTGAGTACATTTCCTTTCTAAGCATGTCTGTTTTATCTTATATTTCTGTTCTCTGTATAACCATGAGTAGCTAAGTCACTTAGGGGCATGCTAATGACAGAACTATAGGCTAAAAAACGTGAACCAAGCATGTAGGATAGCTCTCGAACATTGATTGTATGTAAGCTTCATCCCACGGGCAATTTCGATTGGCCATCCATTTTGTCCAACGAACTCCTAACCTCTGGAAGGAGTAAGAGTTCAGAGTCATATTATCATGCTAGCCTTTCAAGGTAACCAGGAAACGGCCTAGGAATAGGCGTTTCCCTAGTACAAACAATATCTTTCTGCCTTAACAAGATGCTTAAGACCTTACTTTGAGTTGAGTAAACTAAAGAATCTAATGCATGGAATCGGACGATACATGAGTTTGAGATAGTTTGATGCATAGAGAGTAGATCCAGTGCTTGAGAATCGTATAAAAATGCCTATAGGATAGTCATTAGTAGCCCTTAATTCACCCATTTACACACTTTCGCTGTCATTATAATTGCGGTAGAATTGCGGTCCCCGCAATTCCGTCTAAGTTTCCATTCTATTTAGCTGTCTTTACCTTCATTTATTAATCTCGTCTCTTTTCATTTGAGTTTAGCTTTCACTTGTTCTCGTTTATGTTGCTACCCTTTACACATTCAGCAAAAATTAGATAATTAAAAACCAATTTTACCCCATCAAATCCACCCCTTCTTTCTTAACAAAACACTTCGCGAATAGCTGAAAATACATCTCTGTGGGAAAACGAATGAAATATACTTACTACTTGCTATAAGATCATGTATGCTTGCATGTTCTGAGTGCTCTATCTCTTTTATTGCCTAATTATTTCAACACATTGAGCACGCAACAAGTTTTTGGCGCCGCTGCCGGGGATTTAGTTTAGTGAAAACGAAGTTTGTTAAGTTAGAAAACCAACTCTTAATATCTATTGGAGCTAATCTTCTTTCATTTCCTTTACAGGTACTATCAAGCTAGTTTATGAAAGAGTTTCCAAACCTCAACTCGCAACAGAGAGAAACTTTGCAGGTGGAAAACGTATGGGTACGACAAAGTAAATGAATACGCTGCAGAACTTAATTGGAGGACGAGTTTGCCCACAACAGTTTGAAGGATTTTACCAGCCATGTGCTTATTGTGGGGATAATCATAACTTGGAGAATTGCCCAACATTGAATTATCAAGAGAGGCAATATCAACAAAGCTATGACAACCATTATTCGTACATGTGTGAACATGATCAGTGGCAACTCTCAAATAATCCTTGGGAAGAGCATGTGCAAATTGCTCATTATGAAGAGTTCCCCCAACATGAAAACTATCAACATTATGCCCCAACTCCAAGTGAAGAATTATCACCCACTTTGGAGGCACAATGGATAGAATTCATGGAAAGGAATGATGCATCCATGAGGAGAATGGATGTGCAATTAGCTCAGCTCACAAATGACTTACAAGAGCTACTTGCTATAGCAAAATCACTACCACCATGCCCTCAGATGTTCGATTTTTATGATGATGAATCTTTTGTTACCTTCGAATCTGAGAAGAGTGATCCAATGGAATCTCCATATGAAATGGTGGAGTTGGTGAAAGTTGAGAAAAATGAAATTGTGCTGGATGAGGCCAAAGAGACTAATGCGCTGCTTGAGGAACAAGAATTTGAAATGTTTGAGGTTGTAGCAAGCTTCTCCACCAATGAAAGAGTTGAGCCACCACCACCACAAATGCTCCAGCTGAAGGAGTTAGAAAGAGTTGTGCCAGAAAAAGAAGTCTCATCGCATCAAAGCTATGTTGTAGCAAATATTGTAGAAACAAAACCAACGCACAGAAAGTACAAACCTTGGGATGTTATAACATGCAGTCTCTTTGAAAGAATCAACAAATTCAAGGTGTGGCAGAATGTCCGACCCCGTAAATCAAGACTTAAGTATCTTAAAGGAGCAAAAGTGATGCCTCGAAACATTGAAGAATATCCATATGAGGCAGATTGACAAGGGAGTATTTCTGTTCCTTAAAAGAAAAAAAATAATAATCAAACTGCTTTTCGTCGAACCATGTGAATTCTGCTGTTTTGAGTTAATATTTGGTCTGTCTTTAATTCTTTATTTTTGCTGTTTAAATTTGTTTAGTGTAGTCTGATGGTAGCTGAATAGGTAGATTAGTTTAGTTTCATTTTTGTATAGCTTGAATGACTGGAAAAAGCATGCATAGGGGCCCTGATCACTGATATATCTGCCCTGTATCTATTGCGAAATATTTGCAGAATCCGCAATTTTTATTAGTAAATGCATGTTTTTGACTGACTGTTTAGCTAGGCTGGTTCTGTTTAAATTCTGTCTTTTGCTGCTATCTTGACTACCTTATATAGCTTATCTCAAAGCATGTTGGATGAGTGTCATAAGACCCTATTGATAGTTTAAATTAGCCTCTTAAAAGTGCTCAGCATGCATAGCTTTAAGTCCTTACCTGCCTGTCTTTACGAATTTCTGCTGCTGTGATATTTACTTTTAGAATGTTCTGTCTATGCCTAGGGCTTTTAGATTCTCTTTGTTTTACCTTAGACTAGATGCTTCTAGGACAAGTTTGGGGGTGTGCCACCTCAGACACTCATTGGGGACAATGAGTAGTTTAAGTTTGGGGGAGGCCACCCTAGGCCTAGGAACATTCCTCTCTCCCTTAAAGCATAAGCATTCTTCTTCTCCTTTATAAAAAATGATGAGCTGAAAAAAAAAATGAAAAATAGAATAAAGAGGGGTGTCTCTCTTAGGTTGCTGAGTAATCAGTGCCAAGTGTGTAACCCACAAGTGGCATTGCATCAAAAGGCAACCAAAGGAGAGGCTCCACCAAAGTAAGAAAGAAAAAGGAAAAAAATAGGGAAGAAGAATGTACACCTAGGAGTTGCAACTTTGTGGCTTAGATGTCCTAAATAAAAAGAACTCTGATCCTCAATTAGCTGAGCACAAAGTTGTAACTTGTAGGGTTGTTTAGGGAGATGAATGTATGTCCAATGTAGTGATGCCAGGGTTTAGGTTGTTCTCTAAAAGTACTACTGTCACTGTTAATACTAAGACTGGCATGACTCTAAGGAATCCTAGGTAATTCAAAAGTAAAAGCTAGAAGCATGTACTGAGTGTGGGGTAAAGCTAGGTAGAATTCGAAACCTTAGGGATAGATGCACGATATGATAAAAGCAAGTAGATCAGTTGTAGGGAGTTAATGAAACAGCAGGAGTATTAGGCGTGCGAAGTCAGAAGAAGCAATATGAAAGGTTAGTTGTAAACTTGGAAGTGTGTCACAGGACAGCACTGCTATAGATAGGAATGTAGGGGAGTCAATAAGTGGTTAAAGAAGATGAAACAGCAGCCTAGGCAAGTCCTTAGATTGCTCGAGGACGAGCAAAACTTTAAGTTTGGGGGTGTGTTACGTCTCCAAAAGTGACCTTTTTAGGACTTATTTAGCTTAGAAAGATGTACACTCTTAGGTGTTTTTGATAGGATTTAGCTTAAACCTATGCTTATATATGAGATTTAGAAGAAGGTAGCTAAATTAGGACTTGTGTGCAAAAGGAAAGAAAAGGATTAAAAACCGAAGTTAAAAGAAGGAAAAATGAGCATTGCGGCAGCATTGCGGAAACATTGCTGAAACCGCAATGTTTCAAGTGAAATCCGTAAGTTGACTGATCTTTTTCTGTTATTTTCCGTTATTTCAGGGATTCGTTCTTTCTCCTCCATCCATTTTGAAGTACGACGTTGAGGATGGATGGTTCTCCTTGGCCCAAACGCACCTGCAAATTACTATAAAAGGGGGTCAAAGTAGAGGGTTTGATCATCATCCGAAAGCGTAGAGTCTTCTCGCAGTCCATCTGTTCTCCTGTTTTTCCTTTGCCGTTTGTTAGTTTGCGAAGCTCAGCTGTTGGAGTCGATAATCTGATAGGAAGGAGAGGAGATTCTTCTTCTCTCCCGATTGGATTCATCCAAGCAAGGCTGCTCTTTTTGATCCTTCATTCGAGGCGATTGCGACGAAGCTTTCACGCGTCATTTCCTGCTTTCTGTTTTTCTTTTCTAATTTCTAGCTTTGATCAGTTGTTGTTTCTAGTTTAGTGTTCTATCTACTGCATTTCGTCGCTGTCTGTCTTTGAATTATTCCCTTTAAGTTTCCTTTTGTCCGTTCAACATTCAAAGTAATCAAATTGCAAGACTTCATTTCACAGTTTCCATCTTCTGCTGCTACGGTTTTGTCTCACTGTTTTGAGTACATTTCCTTTCTAAGCATGTCTGTTTTATCTTATATTTCTGTTCTCTGTATAACCATGAGTAGCTAAGTCACTTAGGGGCATGCTAATGACAGAACTATAGGCTAAAAAACGTGAACCAAGCATGTAGGATAGCTCTCGAACATTGATTGTATGTAAGCTTCATCCCACGGGCAATTTCGATTGGCCATCCATTTTGTCCAACGAACTTCTAACCTCTGGAAGGAGTAAGAGTTCAGAGTCATATTATCATGCTAGCCTTTCAAGGTAACCAGGAAACGGCCTAGGAATAGGTGTTTCCCTAGTACAAACAATATCTTTCTGCCTGAACAAGATGCTTAAGACCTTACTTTGAGTTGAGTAAACTAAAGAATCTAATGCATGGAATCGGACGATACATGAGTTTGAGATAGTTTGATGCATAGAGAGTAGATCCAGTGCTTGAGAATCGTATAAAAATGCCTATAGGATAGTCATTAGTAGCCCTTATTTCACCCATTTACACACTTTCGCTGTCATTATAATTGCGGTAGAATTGCGGTCCCCGCAATTCCGTCTAAGTTTCCATTCTATTTAGCTGTCTTTACCTTCATTTATTAATCTCGTCTCTTTTCATTTGAGTTTAGCTTTCACTTGTTCTCGTTTATGTTGCTACCCTTTACACATTCAGCAAAAATTAGATAATTAAAAACCAATTTTACCCCATCAAATCCACCCCTTCTTTCTTAACAAAACACTTCGCGAATAGCTAAAAATAAATCTCTGTGGGAAAACGAATGAAATATACTTACTACTTGCTATAAGATCATGTATGCTTGCATGTTCTGAGTGCTCTATCTCTTTTATTGCCTAATTATTTCAACACATTGAGCACGCAACAGTCGCCGCCCTTAGAAGAATGATAAACAGAATTGAGCAAGGAGAAAAAGAGACCGTTCTTGAGTGTTGGGAGAGATTTGGTCGGTTGTGTGAGGATTGTCCCAACCACCAAGTAGCTGAACAACAACTCATTCAGAACTTCTACGAAGGTCTCTTACCGCCAAACCGACAGTTAGTTGATGTCGCAAGTGGAGGATGTCTCATGGATAAGACACCCGCCGAAGCTAGAGTCTTAAGTTCCAACTTGGCTAGAAGCTTGGAGCGGAGTGGAGATGGCGACAAGGAGAAAGATCGCCTGATCAAGGACGTGGACGAGCTTAAGGCTCAACTTTTTGAAGTAAGTAGTGCTATTCTTGCTTTGAAAAATAACTCACAACCCCGTCCTTCTGTTTCAGGTAGATCCTTGGAAGAAATGCTTGAATCACAACATAAGGAAACTCGAGAGCAGTTTCAAACTCTGAGCGATGCAGTGATTCAAGTGAGTAAGAGGTTGACAGTAATTGAGCATCAGAACGCGGAGAGCGCTAGTGCCATCACCTTGAGAAGTGGGAAGCATCTTCCCACGAGTACCCCGCCAGTGGAAGTCGATCATGGCCACGTCGAGCCACAAACAGAAAATCCCGAACCACGGTGGCATGGGGTAAATTTCGATCCTACATGCACTAGAGTTTATGTGCCTAAGGCTCCTTTTCCTAGCAGGTTAGCAAGACCGCACAAGGAGAACTACGAGGAGGAGTTCGTAGACAACATTCAGGAAGGTAGAAATCAACATCCCTCTGTTGGACGCCATCAAACAAATTCCAAGTTACGCTAAGTTCCTGAAAGACTTGTGCACCAACAAGAGGAAGACAAAAGAGAAAGAACGCGTCGTGTTAAGTAAGAACGTTTCCGCTTTGATCACAAAGAACTTACCAGAAAAATGCGACGATCCAGGTATGTTTTCTCTCCCTTGCACTATTGGAGGTAAGAAAATTAGAAGGGCCATGCTAGATCTAGGCGCCTCCATTAGTGTCATGCCTCACTCCGTTTATCAGGATTTGAACTTAAAAGAAATACAGGAAACTGGTGTTGTTATACAACTTGCTGATAGGTCTTTCGTGCATCCCTTAGGAGTAGTGGAAGATGTATTAGTGAATGTTAATGGGCTGATTTTTCCTGTTGATTTTTATATTCTGAAAATGGATGGAAATTCTGCTTCTTCGTCTGCGTCGATCTTATTAGGTAGGCCCTTTATGAAAACTGCTAGAACTAAGATAAATGTAGATAATGGCACTTTATCTGTTGAGTATCGTGGACAAGTTGTTGAGGTTGATGTGTCTAATGAGTTGGAGCATGATGAGAGCGTCCACTCTCTTTGTCAAGTAGATACAATTGAATCGTTAGTTCAGGATGAATGCATGTCTGATAGAGATGGGGATGACCCATTGTTTATGACTGATCTTTTAGATGAATCTGATATGCATGAACCATCCATGTCTGAACCGTGTGATTCAACTGTCTCTTCTTTGGCAACTGTTCAAAGTCATGTTAAGATGCTCCCCTCTACTTTGCAGGCACCTAAATTGGAGTTGAAAGACTTACCTGATCATCTCAAATACGCGTATTTGGGGGATGATGAGACGTTGCCGGTCATCATAGCGAAGGATCTTATACCGGCTCAGGAAGGGAAATTAATGGAAGTTCATAAAGAGCACAAGCTGGCAATTGGATGGACATTAGCAGATTTACATGGGCTAAGTCCAGCTACGTGCATGCACAGAATCCTGCTCGAGGATGGAGCGAAACCTTCACGAGAGCCCCAAAGGAGGCTAAATCCCGCGATGAAGGAGGTAGTAGTTTCTGAGATTCTCAAACTCCTCGAAGTAGGTATCATCTATCCTATCTCAGATAGTAAATGGGTCAGTCCTATTCATGTCGTTCCTAAGAAAACTGGCATAACTGTGGTTAGGAATGAGAAAAATGAATTAGTGCCCAAGAGGATTCAAAATGGATGGAGAATGTGCATAGACTTTAGGAAGCTTAATGATGTCACTAGGAAGGACCATTTTCCCATTCCTTTTATTGATCAGATGGTGGAGCGTTTAGCTGGGAAGCCATTCTTTTGTTTTCTCGATGGTTTCTCTGGCTTTTACCAAATCCCCATAGCCATAGAAGACCAAGAGAAAACAACGTTCACGTGCCCCTTTGGCACATTTGCATTTAGAATGATGCCTTTTGGGCTTTGTAACGCTCCTGGTACATTTCAGAGATGCATGATGAGTATTTTTTCTGAGTTTGTTGAAAAATGGATTGAAGTGTTCATGGATGATTTTACAGTTTATGGCAATTCCTTCGATGACTATTTAATTAATTTATCGCATGTCCTGAAAAGATGTATTGAAATGAACCTTGTGCTGAATTTTGAAAAATGTAATTTTATGGCTAGTCAAGGTATCGTTTTAGGTCATGTGGTCTCTGCTAAGGGTATAGAGGTAGATAAGGCTAAAATCGATGTTATCTCTAATCTACCATACCCAACGAATGTTAGGGAGGTTCGGTCTTTTCTTGGCCATGCAGGGTTTTATCGCAGGTTTATCAAGGACTTCTCCAAGGTTGCCATGCCTATGACGTACCTCCTTCAGAAGGATGTCACGTTCGATTTTGGGGAGGAGTGCAGAAAAGCCTTTGATTTGCTTAAGGATAGTTTGACGAGCGCGCCCATCATACACCCACCTCAGTGGGACTTGCCTTTCGAGATTATGTGCGACGCCAGCAACTATGCCTTGGGAGCCGTGCTTGGTCAGAGGATCGAGAACAAGAGCCGTGTCATTTACTATGCCTCCAGGACGCTCAATCCAGCGCAGTGCAATTACACGACAACAGAAAAAGAACTTCTTTCTATTGTATTTGCGCTTGATAAGTTTCGTCCTCATATTATTGGCTCTCAAGTAACTGTTTTCTCTGATCATCCAGCTGTTCGGTACCTGATGACCAAGAAGGACGCGAAACCGAGGCTACTTCGGTGGATTTTGCTCCTCCAAGACTTCGATGTGAAGATTAAGGATAGGAGAGGAGCAGAGAACCCGGTAGCCGACCATCTGAGCCGCTTGGTCAGAAAGGAAGACCTCCTGCCTCTGAATGAAGATTTCCCCAATGAGACACTCTTCAGACTTGATACAGTCCTTCCCTGGTATGCTGATATGGTAAATTACTTGGTCACAGGTAATTTTCCTTCTTGTTTCTCTCATGCTAGGAAAACGAAGCTGAAAAGCGACGCTAAGTCCTATGTTTGGGAGGACCCCCATTTATGGAAGTTCTGTTCTGATCAGATAATTAGGAGATGTGTCCTTGAGAATGAGCATGCGTCTATTCTTACTTTCTGTCATGATTATGCATGTGAGGGACATTTTGGGCCTAGGAGGACAACTAGGAAAGTTTTAGATAGTGGGTTTTACTGGACTTCTCTGTTTAAGGATTCGTATGAAGTTTGTAAAACCTGCAATAGATGTCAATGAATAGGGTCGATATCTAGTAGAAATGAAATGCCTCAAACCTCGGTCTTAGTTTGTGAAATCTTTGACGTTTGGGGCATGGATTTTATGGGACCCTTCCCGCCTTCTTGTGGTTTTTCTTATATATTGCTAGTTGTTGATTATGTTTCCAAGTGGGTTGAGGCGAAAGCCACGAAGACTAACGATGCTAATTCTGTTATTAGGTTCGTTCAGTCTAATATTTTTACCAGGTTTGGAATCCCACGAGCCATAATCAGCGACCAGGGGACTCATTTTTGTAACCGATCTGTGGAGGTTTTTTTAAGGAAGTATGGTGTGCATCATCGTGTGTCCACCGCCTACCACCCTCAAGCCAATGGGCAAGCCGAGGTCTCCAACAGAGAGGTAAAGTCAATTCTTGAGAAAACCGTGAGGCCGAGCAGGAAGGATTGGAGCGCTCGTTTGCAGGATGCTTTGTGGGCCTACCGCACCGCCTACCAAACTCCTATCGGTATGTCCCCATACCGGTTGGTGTTTGGTAAGGCTTGCCACTTACCCGTGGAGATTGAGCACAAAGCATTCTGGGCGATCAAGCAGTGCAACATGAGTTCTCACGAAGCTGGCGAGACACGACTGCTTCAGTTACAGGAATTGGAGGAACTGCGTTTGGACTCCTACAAGAACTCCAGGATCTATAAAGAGAAGTCCAAACAGTTTCATGACCGAAGGATCTTAAAGAAAGACTTCGTAGTCGGTCAGAAAGTTCTGCTGTTCGATTCCCGTCTGAAGTTCATGCCAAGTAAGCTTCGTTCCCGTTGGAAAGGACCTTATATCATAACTAAAATTTTTCCTTATGGCAGTGTGGAGATTCAGAGCTTGTACTCGGATGAGGTGCATAAAGTGAATGGGCACCGGTTGAAGATTTTCCACGAGGGGGACGTTGAGTGCTATGACGCCACATTACTTCTAGCGCCGCCCCCGATCGATTATGGATGAGTGGAAGAGTGAATACAGTCGAGCAATCGACTTTAAAAATTTGCGCTTCTCGGAGGCACTTGAGCTTGGACTGTAATTTTGTTATTTACTGTTTTGCTTTTGTTTATATTAGCTTTTGAATTCGTTGTTTGTTTGTTTCTTTCCTTAGGAGAAGAGGTGGAATGGCCGACGATTCGAGAGTATATGGGAAGACGATGGTGCACATCTCCACCCGTCAGCTCCATAAAATTCAGGGGAGGTTTTCTGTTCCCTTGGAATTTTATTGTTTTTAGCTGTTTAATGCATTGGGGACAATGCATGTCTTAAGGTGGGGGTGGAGTTTGTTGATAGAAATACGACTTCTTAGTAGTTGTCGGGCATATGTATACTCTGATGGTTAGATTAGAATCTGAATGCATGTTGTCCGATGAGGACGGTCTGGGATTTGCTTGTGAACACTCCGTATTTGCATGATTCGAAAATTTGACGATGTATGCACTTTTTGAGCCTATTTTAAAATTTTTTCTTTTATTTCCCTACATTTACTGAGCACGTAGCCCTCTTAGTCTCAGTTCTGTAGGTTTAGAATGATTTTATTTCGTCTGAAACCTTGTTGTCACCCCAAAAGTTACCATTAGGGAGGCTTGATGTGTTAGAAGTAGTAATGATTCATTTGTTGTATAGAATAGCTATTGCCTAACAAAAAAAGGTGTTTGCATGAAAAATAAAAACTCTAGAGTTGCTCCTCCTTATTGTGTTGCCCGTGTAACCAGGGGCGATCGTGTAACCCACGGTTGTCACTGCATGAAAGGGGAACTAATAGAAGTGAGCAATAGTCCTTAAAAACGTGAAGCTAAATTTGGTTTGACGTGTTAGGCTCTCTTGGAGAAAAATAAAAAAAATGGTTCAAAAGAAAAATGGGTACAAAGTACTCAAAGAAAGGAATAAAATGTAGGCATTTTGTTTTGTTGCTCTTTCTATCACTAAAAGCCATTAGACTGTTCTTATCGCCATAAGTAGGGGGAAAACGAGTTATAGGGCTGTATAAGGTTGTTTCGGGCTTGCATGAGCTAGCTTGAGAGGTGCTAAACACACACACACGTAAGGGAATAGGAGTTTAAATTTTTAAATGATTTCAACGTTTGCATGCATTTGATGGTTTTGAATTTATTTCAAGTACCTTGTTTCACAAGCATTGAGATTAGAGTTTTCAGCATGCGTTTAATTCTTTGGAGATTATTTAGAGTATACCTTGCTCGAGGACTAGCAAGATTTAGGTCAGGGGTCTTTTGATAGCTCTAAAATAGAGCTATAATTATAGCCTCCAATCTAGCTAAATGCCATGCTTAATTTAGTTAAATTGCCTTTTTATAGGTGTTTTCGTGGCGAAGAGCTCGGGAAGTCCATTTATGATTTTCGGGGCTAAAACGGTCATTTAAGAGGTTTCGGGAAGTGTTCGGGTCAAAAAGATAGGCCAAAAGGAGCTCGGGAGCCAAAACGACCCAAAATTGGGCTTAGACCCGAGAGGTCAGCGCCCAACGGACGCAGCAGCCCAGACCGCCCACGCCCGCGCCGCACGCCAGACGCCCGCGCGCCCACGCCCACGCGCGCTCCGCGCAGCCGAGCGCCCGTCATCGTAAGTCCCGCGCGTCCTCGCCCGCTCCGCCTCCGCGCCCGTGTCCGACATCTAAAGTCCGCACGCCCCGCGCAGCGCCCAGGCGCCCGAGCGCCCGTCATGGAAACTCCGTGTCCGCGCGCCCGCCCACGCCCGTGTCCGCACGCGTCCTCGCCTTGCCTCTCCTCGCCCGCGCGCTGACCCTATCCATGACCCGAATTAAACGTCATTAAAAGTCCTGAAAAAGTCCGACATTAAAAGTTATAAAAAAATCCCAGATTTTGTAAATTTTCCAGAGGGCTCAGCGCCTAGGCGCTGTCCCGATTCTGTGCGCGCGCCCCCGCGGCGCCTAGGCGCTGACTTATGGCGCCTAGGCGCTAGTCTGACGCAGAAATGGGTATTTATGTCCGTTTTTGCTGATTTTAGGTCATTCTCTCCCAATTCTTCCGTCCCCATTTGTTGTAGAGCCCAATTCTTGAGCCAAAACACATTTCTTACCCATTCTAATAGATTAGAGTGGGTTTCTTGTTGATTTCTCTTGGATTTCACAACGGGCAACTAAGGCGATTTTCCACCATTTTTGGGTTTCTTC
Organism: Herpetospermum pedunculosum; assembly: GCA_028017165.1. Taxonomy (NCBI): domain Eukaryota; kingdom Viridiplantae; phylum Streptophyta; class Magnoliopsida; order Cucurbitales; family Cucurbitaceae; genus Herpetospermum; species Herpetospermum pedunculosum. Next base: position 17,552,760 of record CM051527.1, on the reverse strand, counting down.
TTCTCCTCTTTGTATGCTACTAAGCTCTTCCATGGGGGATTGGATTTATCCATCCTCCATGGAAGGCTAAACTAAGGTTAGTGCTTAATTTTGAGTATGGATTTGTAAGTTTTGGATGTTTGGGGAGATTTGCCCCTTTGTAAATGTGAAGCCGATTAGTATGTTTATGCATTATCTTGCTTGTTCTTCATAAAATCTAGCATGTGTAGCTAAATTAGGTTGACGCCCTAGTTCCTATGCATGATAGAGGGCTAAAGGTTGGGACGTATAATTGCCCAAACCGCTAGGTAGCACGGGCTTAAGCATGGCTAATTAATTCAACCCAAAGTGACAGTTGGTAATCTGAATTAATTAACGTTTTCATGTTAGGCTTAAGGCAAGAGAGAAATCGGGTTAGTCTTAGGATTAAACCGTCACAGTGTTCCCGTCACTGGCTTATAGTCGATTTAGGGGTCGCGACCTTGGATAGATTATTAGCCAAGTATAATTAGAATTGCACGTGTATAATTATTTCTTTGGGTCATTTGAGCTAGCATTGGCCAAATGAATTGTGTGCATAAGCATGATGAGTTGATAATTTTTATCGATGAACCGAACATCCATAACGATCAATTTCATTTCTCGAAGTTAAGCACGACCGTTTAATTTTTGCACGTTGTCCTTTAAATTTTCCGTTAGCTTGCATAATAGGAGCTCTGTTACGTCTCCAAAAGTGATTATTTTATGACTTATTTACCTTAGAAAGACGTACATTCTTAGGTGTTTTTGGTAGGATTTGGCTTAAACTCGTACTTATATATGAGAATTAGAAGAATGAAGCTAAATTAGGACTTATATACAAAACGAATGAAAAAGAACCAAAAACAAAGTTAAAGGAATGAAAATTGTGCATTGCGGAAGCATTGCGGAAACATTGCTAAAACCGCAATGTTTTAAGTGAAATCCGTAAGTTGTCTAACTATTTTCTGTTTTGTTCCGACCTTTCAGGGATTCATTCTTTCTCCTGCAGCCACGTAGTAATACGACGTTGAGAATGGATGGTTCTCCTTGGCCCAAGCATACCTGCAGAACACTATAAAAGGAGATCAAGATGGAAGGTTGAAACACACTCGAACGACGTAGACTTCCAGTTCAACGCAGTCTTTTCGACTCGTTTTCTCTCTACCGTCTGTTTGTTTGAAAGGTTAAGCTGTTGGAGTCGACAATCTGATAGGAAGGAGAGAAGATTTATCTTCTCTTCTGATTGGATTCATCCAAGCAAGGCTTCCTTTCAACCTTCAGCCGAGGCGTTCGTAACGAGAAGATCACGCACGGCTTTACTACTTTCTGCTTTTAGCTTTCCATTTCCATTGCTGTTTGTTGTTAATTCCCTTTTAGTTTGCTACTCTACTTCATTTCGTCCCTTTCTGCTTTACTTTAGTTGTTCAAGGCTGTCATTTATTGAGTTCAAACTTTACTTAATCGAAGCAATATTTCATCACTTTGCAATCTCTTCACTTCTCTGTTTAACACTTCTGTCTTCTATTTTGTCTTTAATATTCTTCTAAGCATGTCTTCTTCATCTACTCTTTCCATTTTATCTACATCCATGAGTAACTAAATCACATAAGGGCATGCTAATGACAAGGTTATAGGTTAAAAACACGTGAATCAAGCATGTAGGATAGCTCTCTTATGCATTGAATGTCTGTAAGCTTCATCCCACGGGCAATTTCGATTGGCCATCCATTTCGTCCAAAGAACTCTTAACCTCTGGAAGGAGTAAGAGTTCAGAGTCATACACTCATGCTAGCCTCTCAAGGTAGCCAGAAAACGACCTAGGAATAGGCGTTTTCCTAGTACAAATCACAACTTACTGTTTTAACAAGATGCTTAAGACCTTACTTGGACATGAGTAAACTAAAGAATCTAATGCATGAACTCGGAAGATACATGAGAATGAGTTAGTTTGATGCATGGTGAGTTGATCTAATGCTTGAGAATCGTGTGAAAAAGCCTATAGAGGAATCGTTAGTAGCCCTTGTTTCCCCACTTTACACACATTTGGCTGTTAGTAACATTGCGATATAATTGCTGTTTCCGCAATTCCTTTAAGTTAAAATTTGCCTTAGTCATTTTTTCTCTTCGTTTGGTTGTTCTCTTCTTTTCATTCTAGTTTATTATCTACTTGCACTTGTTTATGCTTCCATCATTTACACATTCCTTAGTAATTAGGCAATTTAAAACCACATCTACCTCACTTAATCCACCTATTCTCACTTAACAAAACACTCCGTAAGTAACTAAGACTATTACTTACTATACTACATTTTGAAGGCCCCTTTACTTGAGAAAGGTGGAGGAGGTCCGTGAAGATCTAGGAGTGTGAGCAGTACGAGCTGAAAGGCTCCCATACTGTTTGCAATGGATGGCAGAGGGTTCTGAAGCTTAGGAGAGAAGAAAGTTTCGCTGACTCAAGGACATCGATAAGCTAAACCAATTCGGGAATGCGGCTCGGGCGTAGTAGGTCCGGACGCTGTGGGAAATCGAATGAAAAAATACTTATTACTTGCTACAAGATCATGTATGCTTGCATGTTCTGAGTGCTCTATTCTTGCATCTTTATTTTAAACATTGAGCACGCAACAAGCTCCCTTCCCCCCAAACCAAATTACCATTCTTTTATTGTGCATACTTTTTTTATAATTAACAAATTAGGCTTAGTGAAATTAGATTTCTTATTTCCCTGTGGATCGACCCCGTTGCCACTTAGCTACAAATAGCTCGGTGTATTCGGGTTTATAAATTGTATTTTGGCAAGCCTCGACAGCTTGAATTTGGAGTACCACATAAAGTGCTCTACCAAGGACGAACACAAAGAACGCGAGGAAGCCAACACGCTCTATGGTGTTGTCAATCCGCGTTACTTGGCGATTAAGAGAGGCATGGCATCAAAACCTTTAACTAATGATTATGCTTGAAATCTAAGTTGTCTAATCATATCAATCAACCACAATCATTGAATATGCATAGAAGGAGAAACTACATCAACCAAGTAATTTAGCCAATTCAGAATTTAAAAACAAAGTCTCACCAAAAATCCCAATTACACTAATCCCTTACAATCCCGAGCCAAAACGCTACAATCTACTCACTCATGATGTGGGTGGCTTGATTTAGCTCCCATCCAAGCTCCATAGCTTCTCCCATGGTGGAAATGGCTTCAAAGACGTCCAATCTGGTGCGGAGCCCGAGGTAGAAGATGATAAGACGCGCTAAAAATCGGACAAAATGCTTATATATCCCGTCGGAGCGTCGAGACGCTGCGCCATAAATTTCCAGCGCGCGTAGTCGGGGCAGCGTCGAGACGCTGTGTAGTGTTGAGCCAGCGTCTCGACGCTGTCTGCTCAACGCTTGCTCTCGGGTTTTTGCATGGTATTTTGCCTTGAAACTTCCTAAAACGCTAAATCTTCATATTTTTGCATGGTTCTTCCCCGGAGGCGTTATTAGGTCCTTAAAATGCGATATTAAGCCCCGAACGACGTCAAACGCGCCCGAGGACGAATTACCGAGAACACCTGTAATTAACACATATAAGCAAGATTAAGCATGTAATAATCATAAATTAAGGACATAATTATAGCTCCAAAATGGAGCTATCAAGAGAAAAAATGAGATTAACCCAATTAAGGAAGAAGCTCCATTTTTTTCTTCTCACAAATGAGAAAAGAGTTTGGGTTTAAAGTAGTGGTGTCTCTCATGCAAAGCATAAGAGATGCCACTAATCATTATAAATTATTATAATTAAAAAATTATAATAATAAAGAATTTATTAATTAAAATAATTTTAATTAATAATTTTATTATTTAATATAATATCAAATATTAATTAAATAATAAAACTAACCTCGGTTTTTCAAAAACCGACTTTTCCTAATATGAATCATTATTCATATTTTTCTCCAGTCTCGTATTAAATAATATTTAAATACATCTTCCTTCGATCACATATTTAAATCATATTTAAATATGTCCAACCTCGATCAACAGACCCGAATTTGGATTTCTCCAAATTCTTCCATATAGCACTGCTACACAACTTTATCCGAGCTAACCATGAGAACCTAAAGGACCTACAGATGATGAGCTCCAACGATACGAGATTATCCGGTCAAAACTCTTTTAACTGAATCAATCAACATTCATCAAACCCCCGGAGATTCCACTAAAGTTCGGGGGCTGCACTCTCCTCACTATAGATATATTATGTTCTCTTGATATAGCCGTCATCGGTAAGTCGATCTTTCACAGGTTGTTCGTAATTGCAGCTGGGTTATTTATACCGTTTAACCCCTTCATTACATCTTGGTCCTTAATTACCACTGACACCTCTAATGAACAATTGATCTGTGGTCCAACCAGCAGATCAGACACCGTCTCTGATCAGGAGAGGATGAGCGTGCATTGTTCAAGCCCTAGAGTTAGCTATTATGGGAACAACCTATCTACTAACCCTAATAGCGGGTTAGGAGTGAATTCCATCTTGCTGTACTATGTCCCCAACTGCCTATTCGACTTTATCCCCAAGATGGTAGGTTATTGAGTCGGCGCTAATGGGTCACTCTCACCCGTACAAGTCAAAGGATACTTTCGAATAAGCAAGTGTTCATAGCAAGCTCATGATTAAGCTCGAGTTACCTAGGCCATCATATGAAAAAGTCGGTCTGTTCAGTAAACGGTGTTATGAAGAGAGAGCGACTTGATTCGCGGTTCAGTCTTATGCAAACTCATTGCAAAGGACGCCATCGCCCGCACATCACCATGTGAAACGATTCGGATCACATCATTTTGTAAAAGAAAAAGCGAGCCGCATCCAATAGTGTTACCAGGATAAGGTACCTAGCCTTATCCATATACTACAGACCTTTTTACTATCTACTTGAGCCTAATCCATAATCATGTCATACATGAAGGTCGAGTATTCATGAGTCACCATGGATGTTGGTCATTGGTATAGGTTAGACTAAACACGTTTAACTTTATTCAGTAAACTCTGTCGCACCGGTTTTGCGACGCGGAGCGGCCGACATCCTCTTTCAAAGGGTTTTGAAAAAAATAAAAGAGATGGAGTCGCCACCAATCATCTTGGGTGTGATTGGTCACCTTTAAAAGAAAACTGGTCTACGAAAAGATAAATTGGGTTCGGGGGTCGTTTGAGTGTAGGGAAGGTATTAGCACCCTACAACACCCGTTAAAAAAGGGTAAGCCATATTTTATCTTATATTATCCAGTTAATTTTAAAACGTCTTTAATTTGAGAAAATAAATAATAGTTTATTAAAAAAACAATGTCCCATCCAATCAAACCTTAACTTTAAAAATAAAGTAAGAGTTCTGATGTATTGAGGGAAAATTATCCTTAGTTAATTATCATATTAAATTTTCTTTTATTTAAAGAAAATTGTTTACCTCAAGAATTTGAGAAATTTATCTCAACTCCGTCATAGGATTTATATAATAATGTTTCATTTTTAAAACATATTGATTTGATATTTTTTTAGAAAGATGGAGAGGATTTTCGTGTGCTTGCACGAGAGTCGAAACTCTACGAAAGCCACATTACTCAGCCCTCGAAACAAATACAATTTTATCAAAAGAAGAGGAGTTTCGTACACTTGCACGAAACCAAAATTTCATGAACGCATATCAAATTTGTACATTTCACGGAGTTGGGGCTTCATGAAATTACATTATTCAACCCTCAATTAAATTATTTATTTATTCAATTAAAAATGATATTTATTTAGAAAATTTCAATTAAAGCAACTTAACAAATCTAGTTTAAAATCTTAAAAATTAAAAATCAAAATGCAAACAAAGATAATGAAAAATAAAAATTAAAAGATCAATTAAAGCAACTTAACAAATCTAATTTAAAATCCTAACAATTTAAAATCAAAAAGTAAACAAAGATAATGAAAGATAAAAATTAAAAGATGTTTTAGAAAACTTAATTTAAGATAAGTCAAACTTTAAATCAGAATTCGAACGTAATATTGAGGTAAAAGACATAAATGTAATTCGAAAGTAAAGAGGAGCAAACTTGTAAATTTCATGAAACGGCAAAATTGTAAATAGCATGAAACTTAAAACTTAAACCTTCTTCTATCTCACGATGTTCCGCCGCTGCCTTCGTGGATCTGGATTTTCCGTCGTCGTCGTGACGGTTGACGGAGACTGGAGGTCGAACTCTTGATGGAGCTTGGGAGCTTGGGATTGAAGGATGATGAAGGTGATGAGGAACGGAGATGATGACCAGTGAGGAGAGAAAAAAAATGTATGAGTTTTTTATCTTTTGGGAGATCCAAACATTTTGTCTTGTTCTTCTAAAATATTCCTCCAAATTCGTCTCTACTTTTAGGCTCCAACTTCCCTCTTTAAAAAACCTCTCTAATCACCTCTATTTATAGTGTTAATCCTATCCGCTTTTACTAATGAGTTTCCATTTTATATTTTACATAAATCCAAATTCGAAATCCTAATCAAATCTAAAATTAAATTTTAAAATTAAATGTCTTTGAAAATTTTCTTTTAAACAAATCTATTTGCGAGATTTAAATTTACAATCAATTTGAATTTATCTTGGCCAAATTAAAATATAAAATCGAATTCTAAAATTAAATATTTTTTTATGAAATTTATCTCTGAAACAAATCTATTCATAAGATTTAATTTTAAAAACAAATTGAATTTATCTTGACCCAATTAAAATATAAAATCGAATTCTAAAAATAAATATTTTTTTTGGAAATTTCCTTTTAAACAAATCAATTTGAAAGATGAATTTAAATTTATCTTGACCCAAATTAAAATCTTAAAATCGAGTTCTAAAATTAAATGTCTTTTTAAATTTTCTTTTAAACAAATCTATTCGAGAGATTTAAGTTTACAATCAATTTGAATTTATCTTGGCCAAATTAAAATATAAAATCGAATTCAAAAATTAAATATTTTTTTATGAAATTTATCTCTTAAATAAATCTATTTGTAAGCTTAATTTTAAAAACAAATTGAATTTATCTTAACCGAATTAAAATATAAAATCGAATTCTAAAAATAAATGTTTTTTGGAAATTTTCTTTTAAACAAATCTATTTGAAAGATCAATTTAAATGTATCTTGACCAAATTAAAATCTTAAAATCGAGTTCTAAAATTAAATGTCTTTGCAAATTTATCTTGAAAAATCTGAATTTATCTTGAAAAAAATCTTAATTCGGGAAAAATCAATTTCAAAGTTTTAATTTTAAACCCTAAAATTTAACCCCTAAAAACTAAAACCCTAAATCGAAGCCCTAAATCGAAACCCCAAATCTTCTTAAATCTGAAACCCTGAATTGAACCTCAAATCTTCTTAAATTTAAAACCCGGAATTGAAACCCCAAATCTCTTTAAATTTAAAACCCTGAATTGGAACTCCAAATCTCCTTAAATTTAAAACCCTGAATTGAAACCCCAAATTTCCTTAAATCTGAAACCCTAAATTGAACCCCAAATCTTCTTAAATTTAAAACATTGATTTGAAACCCCAAATCTCTTAAATTTAAAATCTTGAATTGAAACCCCAATTTTCCTTAAATTTAAAACCCTGAATTGAAACCATAAAACTAAACCCTTAAAACAAAATGTTTTTGAATAGTTCTTAAACGAGAGAAATTCTTTTGTGCGTTTTTCACAAAATCTCTAAAATTAGAAGAAAAATAGGGAAGTATGAGATTAAATGATTTTAACAATCCATTGAGCAAACACAAAAAAAAACCCTAAAACGAGGAAAACCTAGAAATAATGATAAACAAGGTAAGACAAAATACGGTGTCTACAAACTCTTTTACTGAATAAAATTTAATAACTCTTTATTACTAAATAGAGTGCTTACAAACATAACTTTTACAAACCACGAGTTTTAGAACATAAAACCCAACATAAGGGGAGAAACTTTATCACCTCATTTTGCCCCTTTATTTTTTATCTCTTTCTTCTATCTTTATAGGTAAAAACGTAATTTAAAAAAATTAATTCAATATATATTTTGTTTTCATGTATTATTTAAAAATTTATTTCAATTGGTCCAACTTCTCAAACTCTCTCCATAGTAAAAATGTTTCAATTTCTCTAGATCTCTACTACCTTTATTTCAATACAAAAAGTTAATTGGAACTAACAAGTCTCTAATGCTTCAACTTCCCCACTCTCCACTACTTTGATTTCGATGAAAAATTAATTAAAATTTATAATCTATAGGAAAATTATTAATAAATCTATAATCTATTGAGAGAATTTTTTTATGCCAAATTTATCCTTTCTTTTTAAGATGGTCACAATTATTTTGTTGACAATTTTTGTCTTTCAAATATAATGTATCAAAAATCAGTTGTGGTCTTGTCCAAAAACTCAAAAGTCATGGTGAAAAATCAAAAGTCATGCGTGCACTTGGACAAAAACTCAAGAGTGATGGGTGATAGCTCCAAAATAGAGCTATTATTTACTCCCTAATATTAGCTAAAACCATGCTCGATATTGATTAAAATGCCTTCTTGTAGGTGATTTCATGGTATGGAGCTCGAGGAGTCCGAGGACGTGTTTCGAGGCTAAAAACGACGTTTTAGAGCTTAATGGATGCATCGGGATTGAAGGAGCTTGAAGAATTGAAGAAATGGCAAGATTTGCCATTGAAAGGCAAAAGTTGGCCACCAAACCCGAGAGCTAGCGTTGACCGGCAGCGTCGAGACGCTGGCTCAACGCTTCTCGGCGTCGAGACGCTGGCCTAGCGTCTCGACGCTGCCCCGACGATTCCCGAAGATGGACGAGCGCCAGCGTCGAGCGCGCGCGTCTCAACGCTCACTCAACGCCGACAGCGTCGCGACGCTGGCCTAGCGTCTCGACGCTCCGAAGTCTGAAGCGAACATTTGAAATTCCACCCGAGAGCAAGCGTCGAGCGCAAGCGTCTCGACGCAGCGCCAAGCGTCTCGACGCTGCGCGAGCGTCTCGACGCCACCCCGTGCGCGCGCGCTGATAATTTAGGGCACAGCGTCGAGACGCTGCCCTAGCGTCTCGACGCTCCGACTAGTATAAAATCACATTTTCCGATTTTTAACGGATCATCTTCTCTTTTCCCCTCGGGATTGCCGTTTTCTCCCCTCATTTTCTGGTTTTTGCCCATTTTTGGGTTGTATGTTGAAGGCAAACTCCATGGATGCTTGGGAAACCTTCATCTACATGGAAAGCTAAAGAGGTTAGTGGTTGATTAGTTAAGTTTAGGGATTGAATACTTTTGTATTAGGTGTGGTTTAAGCTTAATTGAATATGTTTAGCATGAATGAATGAATTTCTTGCATCTCTTGGTCTGTATTAAGAACGACTAACTTGCCTTTCCGATTAGGAGTGATGTCCATAATTAGTTACGCATGCTTAGTGGGCTAATATTGATTTTTGACAAACCTCAATACTTATTAGCGAAAGTCTAGCTCATGGCTAATCAATTCGAACCCAAGTGACGTTGGAGATAGGAATTGATTAACGTTCTCATGGCAGGCTTAAGACTAGGAGATAAATCGAATTAGTTCTAGGATTAGTTCGTCTCAATGGTACCCGTTACTGTTTGTTAATTAATTTAAGCGTCATGAACTTAGATAAATTAACGGGCATGTTTAATTAGGATTGCACTTACCTAATTAATTCATTGGGATGTTTTGGACCCGTTTGGGGCATAACATTTTGTGTGCATGAAACGTCTCGGCTAATTCCAATGTCAATCAATGAACCAAAATACATTAGTTCAATCCCGACACTTGCTAATCAATCGAATTCGTCAATTTCATACTTCCCGTTCTAATTTTCCGTTAGCGTAAATTTAGTTTTAGTTACTGTTTTCCCAAGCAAATCCCCCTATTTTAGCATTCCAAATTTAGTTCAATTAATTTAGGATTATTAATCACTCCCTGTGGATCGACCCCGTTGCCACTTAGCTGCAAATTGCTCGGTGTATTCGGGTTTATAAATTTCATTTTGGCGGGACTCGACATCCCGAAATTTGTGAACGTACAAAAGTTCACTACCAAAATTGGCGCCGTTGCCGGGGAGTAAAAAAATAATCTTGATTGATTGAATTTTATTTGTTTTGTGTTTTTATTTTTATTTTTATTTTCCTTTTGTAAATAATTTTATTTTATTTTATTTCTTTTCATTTTTATTTTCTTGGGTTCTGTTTATTTTTATTCTTCTTGTACAGTATGACGAGGTTCTTTTAAGTTTTTGTGTACAGTTTTATTTTAGTTTTGAGGAGAGCTGAAGAGATGGAGGCTGAGGCTAATTTTGAGGATCAAAGGACCATGAAGCAGTTGGCATTACCGGACGTAGACCGCCAACCACTGTGTATTGTGTATCCGGTAGTTCCAGGTAATTTTCAATTAAAATCTGGATTAATTAACCAACTACCTTCTTTTTGTGGTAATGCAGGTGAGGATCCTCAGAAGCATCTTAAGGAATTCCATCTGGTATGTTCGGGGATGATGCCCCAAGGAGTAACAGAAGACCAACTGTGCTTAAGGGCATTTCCTTTCACTTTGAAGGAAAAGGCAAAAGACTGGCTGTATTGTCTTCCATCTGGGTCTGTCACGACGTGGAACGGACTGAAGGGCCTATTTTTGGAGAAGTATTTCCCTGCTTCAAAAGCCACCGAAATCCGGAGTCAAATCTATGGGATCAAGCAGGGAGCTGAGGAGAATTTATTTGAATGTTGGGAGCGGTACAACCGACTGTGCGGGAGCCATCCCAATCACCAGATAGCTGAGCATCTCCTCGTTCTGAATTTTTACGATGGTATGCTTCCTCGAGACCGCCAGATGATCGATGCTGCTAGTGGAGGATCTCTCCTTGATAAGACGCCCGCGGAGGCCAGAGTCCTGATCTCTAATATGGCCGGGAACCTTCAGCAGTATGGTGGTGGAGAAGTAGAGAATACCCATCTCTCAAAGGAACTAAAGGAACTCAAAGCCCGAGTACTCGAGGTAAGTGACTCACTTCTCATAGTAGCCAAAGGCTTACAAAAACCTCAATCTTCTGTTGCAGATCGAAATGTCGAGGAGATGGTGAGTTCTTACTTGGGGAAATTTTCGGACATGTTCGAGAGTTGTGGAGCTCAAGTGCGAGGTCTGGCTGATGTGATAAAGAGGCTAGATGAAAGGCTCAGTAGGGTGGAGGATCAGTGCTCAAGGATACCGCCGCAACATCCGATGGCGAACACTTGTGAGCAAGTGTGCGCCATAACCTTGAGAAGCGGGAAGGAAATCTCTACACCTGTGGAGGAGATTCCTGAGCCAAGATGGAAAGGTATAAATTTTGACCCCACCTGTACTCGAGTGTACGAGCCTAAAGCCCCATTCCCGAGTAGATTGATGGATCCTCCAGCCCAGTTAGAGAGCGAAAAGAAGAAAAGTCCTCCAGTTGTCCCAAAGTATGTGCCCAAGCCTCCCAATCCAAGAAAACAGCTGAGTCCCAGAATTATGGAAGAAGAGGACCAAGATGAGGAATCTCCTGTGCCTAAGCAGAGTTGTGTTCCAGTTGCGCCATTCCCAAGTAGGCTGGCTAATCCAAGGCCTAAGGTTGATAAGGAATATAAAGAAGTCTTGGAGACTTTTAAGAGGGTTGTGGTGAACATTCCCCTTTTGGAAGCCATCAAGCAAATCCCTAAGTACTCGAGGTTTCTTAAGAGTTGGTGCACCTCCAAAAGAAAGCAAAAGGCGGAAGAAGAAGTGAAAAGCTTGAATGACTCAAGAAGGTCCAACATTGTTCTACCAACGAAATGCAAGGATCCAGGTAAGTTTACTTTAGCTTGCATATTATGGGACAAAATGAGTCATGATGCCATGTTAGATCTAGGGTCATCAGTTAATGTGATGTCTTATGATGTTTTTCAAGATCTTAAATTGAAATATATGCATAGATCTGATGTTATAGTACAACTGGCTGATAAATCATTTGTGCATCCTATGGGAAAAGTTGAGGATATTCTTGTTAAGGTCAACAATATGTACTTCCCCGCTGATTTTCATGTGCTTGAAATGAATGAAAACTCATCTCGTATGCCCACGTCAATTCTTTTAGGACGTCCTTTCCTGAAAACTGCTAAGGTTAAAATTGATGTTGATAAGGGAGTCTTATCTGTTGAATTTGATGGGGATAAGTGTGAGTTTAAAATGGATGCATTAACTGATGAGCCTGATGGGAATGTGAATGTGGAAACTGTGAATGCATTGTTTGGGAATGATGTTGTTAGTGTGCAGGAGAAGCCTAGGAAATACTTTTTTGTGGACTTTGGCAGGAAGGATGGATATAGGATGATGGATGGAGTATCTTCCAAGATGTTGGACTATGGATGAGTAGAGTCCGAGAATACAGTCGAGCAATCAACTTTAAAAATTTGCGCTTCTCGGAGGCACCCGAGTTTGAACTGTTATTTCTGTTTGTTTTTGTTTATTACTTTAAGTAGCTTAGTTTTTAATACTTGCTTGTTTTGTTTCGTTTTTTCTTAGGAGAATAAAGAGATTGCCGGCTTATGGACTTCAAGTTGAGAAGAAAAGATTGTGCCCTCTTTCCGTCAACCTTGCAAAGATCAGGGAAGTTCTCGTGTTCCCTTATTTTGCTCGTTTATTGCTTTATCTGATGGTTGATGCATTGAGGTCAATGCATTTTTCTAAGGTTGGGGGTGGTTTGTCTGTGGACTTCTGTATAGTTGTCGAGCATGGGTTTTTCTCTGAATTTGAAGTGCCGTAGTCTGAATTTGCATGCTGTTCGATGAGGACCATCTTTGATATGTGTTGCGTGCTCAATGGGTTAAAGTAAGTAAGTAATAAGCTAGAGAGAGCACTCAGAACATGCAAGCATACATGATCTTATAGCAAGTAGTAAGTATTTTTTCATTCGTTTTCCCACAGAGATTTATTATAAGCTACTCGTGAAGTGTAAAGTTAAGAAAGAAGGGGTGGATTTGATGGGGTAGAACTGGTTTTAAATTGTCTATTTCCTACTGAATACGTAGAGGGTAGCAACATAAACAAGTGCAAGTCAAAGTTAAACTCAAATGAAAAGAGACGAGATTAATAAACGAAGACAAAATTAGCTAAACAGAATTGTAAATTTAGCAGAATTGCGGAAACAGCAATTCTACCGCAATGTTGTTAACAGCGAAAATGTGTAAAATGGAGAAACAAGGGCTACTAACGACTCCTCTATAGGCTTTTTCATACGATTCTCAAGCATTGGATCAACTCACTATGCATCAAACTCACTCAATCTCATGTATCTTCCGATTCCATGCATTAGATTCTTTAGTTTACTCATATCCAAGTAAGGTCTTAAGCATCTTGTTAAAGCAGAAAGTTACGGTTTGTACTAGGAAAACGCCTATTCCTAGGTCGTTTTCTGGCTACCTTGAAAGGCTAGCATGAGTGTATGACTCTGAACTCTTACTCCTTCCAGAGGTTAGGAGTTCTTTGGACAAAATGGATGGCCAATCGAAATTGCCCGTGGGATGAAGCTTACATACAATCAATGCTTCGAGAGCTATCCTACATGCTTGGTTCACGTTTTTTAGCCTATAGTCTTGTCCTTAGCATGCCCCTATGTGAATTAGTTACTCATGGATGTGGAGAGAACAGAAATAAGGGTTGAAACAGACATGCTTAGAAGGAATTTAAAGACAAAACAGTGAGGAAATGCAGTAGATCGCAAAGGCAAGAACTGTGAAATGAAGAATTGTGATTTGATTACTTGATTGTTTGAATGAACAAAGGAAAGCTTAAAGTAAATAACTTAAAGACAGAAAGCAACGCAATGAAATGAACTAGTCACTAGAACAGAAACAACAACTAAACAATGCTGGAAATTAGAAAGGAAAAACATAAAGCATGTAAATGAGCTTGGACTCCTCGTCGCAACCGCCTCGACTGAAGGATGAGAAAGATCAGCTTTGCTTGGATGAATCCAATCGGGAGAGACGATGAATCTTCTCTCCTTCCTATCAGATTGTCGATTCCAACAGCTAACCCTCGCAAACCAACAGACGGCAAAGGAAAACAGGAGAAAAGATGGAGCTGCGAGAAGACTTCTACGCTTTCGGATGATGATTGAACCCTCGACTTTGACCCCTTTTTATAGTAATCTGCAGGTGCATGTGGGCAAAGGAGAACCATCCATCCTCAACCTCGTACTTCAAAATGGATGGAGGAGAAAGAACGAATCCCTGAAATAACGGAAAATAACAGAACAAGATCAGTCAACTTACGGTTTTCACTTGAAACATTGCGGTTTTAGCAATGTTTCCGCAATGCTACCGCAATGCACAATTTTCATCTTTTAACTTCGGTTTTCATTCATTTTCTTTCCTTTTGCACACAAGTCCTAATTTAGCTACCTTCTCTTAATACTCATATATAAGCATAGGTTTAAGCTAAATCCTCTCAAAAACACCTAAGAGTGTGCATCTTTCTAAGCTAAATAAGTCCTAAATAAGTCACTTTTGGAGACATAACACACCCCCAAACTTAAGGTTTTGCTTGTCCTCAAGCAAACTAAAGACTTGCCTAGGCTGCTGTTTCATCTTCTTTTAACCACTTACTGACTCCCCTACATTCCTATCTATAGCAGTGCTGTCCTGTGACACACTCCTAAGTTTAAAACTACCCTCTTAATTTGCTTCTTCTGACTTCGCCTGCCTGATACTCCTACTGTTTCATTAACCCCTTACAGCTGATCTACTTGCTTTTGTCATATCATGCAACTATCCCTAAGGTTTCAAATTCTACCTAGCTTTACCCCAGACTCAGTACATGCTTCTAGTCTTTTACTTTAGAACTGCCTAGGATTCCTTATAGTCATGCCAGTCTTAGTATTAACAGTGACAGTAGTACTCTAAGAGAACAACCTAAACTCTGGCATCACTACATTGGACATACATTCATCTCCCTAAACAACCCTACAAGCTACAACTTTGTGCTTAGCTAATTGAGGATCAGAGTTCTTTTTATCAGGACATCTAAGCCACAAAGTTGCAACTCCTAGGTATACATTCTTCTTCCCTATTCTTTTCCTTTTTTCTTACTTAGGTGGAGTCTCTCCTTTGGTTGCCTTTTGATGCAATGCCACTTGTGGGTTACACACTTGGCACTGATTACTCAGCAATCTAAGAGAGACACCCCTCTTCATTCTATTTTTTTCTTTTTCAGCTCATCATTTTTTTTTTTTTTTTTAAAGGAGAAGAAGAATGCTTATGCTTTAAGGGAGAGAGGAATGTTCCTAGGCCTAGGGTGGCCTCCCCAAACTTAAACTACTCATTGTCCCCAATGAGTGTCTGAGGTGGCACACCCCCAAACTTGTCCTAAAAGCATCTAGTCGAAGGTAAAACAAATAGAATCTAAAAAACCCTAGGCATAGACAAAACATTCTAAAAGTAGATAGCACAGCAGCAGAAATTTGAAAAAAAAAACAGACAGATAAGGACTTAAAGCTATGCATGCTGAGCTTTTTAGAGGTTAATTTAAACTATCAAAGGTGTCCAATGACACTCATCCAGCATGCTTTTAGATAAGCTATATAAGGCAAGCATAATAGCAGCAAAAGACAGAATTTAAACAGAACCAACCTAGCTAAACAGACAGTCAAAAACATGCATTCAGTAATAAAAATTGCGATTTCCGCAATTATTTCGCAATAAAGACAGGGCAGATATATCAGTGATTAAGGCCCCTACGCATGCTTTTTCCAGTCATTCAAGCTCTCTAAAAATGAAACTAAACTAATCTACCTAATCAGCTAGCATCAGACTATACTAAACAATTTAAAAACTTAAAACTAAGCAACTAAAACAGATCAAAATATTAACTAAAAACAGCATAATTCACACGGTTCACAAAAAGCAGTTTGATTTTTTTTTTATTGTAAGGGAACAACAATACTCCCTTGAGTGCAATTCAAACTAGCACTCAGATGTCTTCATCCTCATCAGGCCTTCGTTGTCTTGGAGGCGCCCATGGAGTCAGCAGGTCCGTGGGGAATTCAGGGAAAAGGCAACCCAGCTGGTCAGCAACCTCTTTGTCTCTCGCCTGTGCATATGTGGCCCATTGAGCCATCTTCTTCTGTAAATCCATCAGGCAAGTCATGGTCATGGACTGAGCAGCAGCTAGACCATCCAGCTCGAACTCCATGTTGCCCTTCCTTCGCAACCTCAAGGCAGTAGGCAACTCTATGTAGCCCGTGTAGGCCATCTGCCTTTCCAGTCGCTCAATAGGAACCCCTGCACGTTAGCAGAGCTTAGTAATTGTATTAGGAAAGAAAAGAGGCCCCTTACCCTTCTTGGCGCAGTGAGCAATTGAAGCTGCAATGACCTCGCCCACGTTGATCGTGAGACCTCGCATGATTGCGTAGACCAGCAGTGACCTGCTCTGGTTGATGGTGGTCTCATGAGTCAATGGGGACAGCTTCCTTCTAACGAAGGAAAACCAGACAGCCGCCTTGGCTGTAAGGGTGGCACTCATCAGGGTGTGCCTTCCATTGCGCGAGACTGTCCATGATGCCTCAGGCTGGCCAATTATCCGTATGGCCTCTTCCAGGACGGCTTCAGTAGGCTCATCAACAATCCTCGCATAGTCAGTATGTTTTTGGCCCTTGAGGCCATAAGCTTCGTTGATTGCCCTTGCTGAGAAGTCCACTTCAACCCCTCTGACCACAGATAGGCCATCCTCAGGATTCGTCAGATTGGCGTAGAAGTCATACACCATGCTGGAGTAGGCTGGATTGGGTGGCCTGCACAACTCCTCCCAACCATGATTCGTGATCCCTGCGCGCAAGAATTGCGGCAGGTCAGCAGGTGCATCGAGGAATCCCTTCTCGTGCAGCAACTCCCTCTTCCTCAGCTCAGCGCCTCTGGACTCAGCGTCAGAAGACACGTACCTCACTGACTGAGGCTCATCTTCAGGGTACAGCTTGGCCTCCCTCTTGTCTTTCAGTTTGGCTGACTCAGCAGCCTCAATCTTGAGCTTCTTTGGGGAAGGCTCGTCACTCCCCTTCTTGGATGAAGGCGCAGCCCTGGACTTCTTCTTCTTCTTGGACTTCTTTCTTGTTCTTGGCCGTTTGGCCTTGACAACCTTGGCTCCCTTCTTCCTCAACCGTGCCTTCGTTGTCATCTGCTAGAGGCAATCCCCCAGTGTCTCGTCCATCGAGTCATCCTTCTGTGCAGGGCTCTCAGGGCTGGCTTCCCTCAAAGGAGAGAAGACCTCTTCTTCTTCAGCTTCCCCACTGCCTTGCGTCGATTCTTGATACTCGCCATATGGGAATTCAGGGTCAGGTTGTGGGGAAGTGGGCGATGCCTCAGGGCTCTCTGCTGGTGGGGTACACTCAGAACTCTGCGGTGATTAAGGCAGCTCAGGGCTCTGCGCTGGTGGCGATGAGGAGAGCTCAGGGCTTCGAACCGATGGAGATGGTGAAGGGCTGTGCTCGGCTGTCTCGTGGGATGGCTGGCCTAGTTCTTGACTCTCCATAGAGGGAGTCTTTTTCTTGATTTCTTCTTCGGCCACAGCCATACTCCATTTGCGCTTCTTGGGTGTGCCTGCTGGTTCAGAGGGTCCAGCAGGTATCTCCGTAACTACCTTCCACTTCTTCTTGCGGACAGGCAGTTTGGGCAGGCGTTCAGTGCGCGCAGCCTCAGCATCAGCCAAGGCAAGCAGTGCTTCCCTCGGAGCAGTTTCAGCGTCATCCGCCCTTTTCTTGGACGCAGATCGTTCGGCTCTTGTTAGCACCATCGTTGGATCGTTGGAATCTGGAGAGAAGAATTGCAGATGAAGAAAGAGAGAGATTTCTTGGAGTTCAGATAATTGGGAAATCGTATAGATCAACGCGCGTCTCAACGGATATAAGTAATGATGAAATCCCAACGGCTCTATTTTTGCGGATTCTGCAAATCCAGCGCATATCTAGTGACCGTTGGAGATTTTCTGCATTTAAATGTCAATCTTTGCTCAACCGTATCTTTTATTTGGCCCAATATCTCCTTGATCTTTTTAGCTGGATTTAATCTCCTTGATTCCCTCTATTGATTCCCTACAAAAAGAAATAAAATCAACATCAAATTCGTAATTAAAATCATACAAACATATACACAAACGATAACCGGAAAAATGGAAAAAAATAAACTAAGGCATGAGCCCCGTCTGGACGAGCACAGCAATCACTCGTCCTCTCTCGTTCTTAATTTCACGCTTCAGTCAAGAGGAAGGCCGAGAGAGTCTTCACATCTCCTTCCTCATAGTAGTGCTTCAACCTTGCACCATTAACCATGAAAGGTTGCCCGTGCTGCAGGTTCTTAATCTCTATGGCACCATGAACAAATACATTAGTTATTATAAAAGGACCTGACCATCTGGACTTTAGTTTGCCCGGAAATAATCTCAATCGTGAGTTAAATAACAAAACAAGTTGGCCTTTCTTAAAGTCCTTAATCCTAAGTCTACTGTCGTGCCAAATCTTGGTCTTTTCCTTATACATTTTTGCATTTTCATAAGACATATGTCTAAGCTCATCAAGCTCATGTAATTGCAAAGACCGCAACGTTCCCGCATCGGTCACGCAATAATTCAACTCTTTTAGTGCCCAAAATGCCTTAATTTCTAACTCGAATGGAAGATGACAAGCTTTACCATACACAAGTCTGTAAGGAGACATACCTAGGGGTGTCTTATATGCAGTCCTATATTCCCAAAGTGCATCCTCGAGTTTAAATGACCAGTCTTTTCTATTGGGTTTGACCACCTTTTCTAGTATGTTCTTAATCTCCCTATTGGAAATTTCAGCCTGTCCATTCGAGTGTGGGTGATAGGGGGTGGCTACTCTATGTCTGATGTTATACTTAGCCAACACTCTCTCCATAACTTTATTAATGAAATGTGTCCCTTCATCACTAATGATAGCACGAGGTGTTCCAAACCTAGTAAAAATGTGCCTATGCAAGAATTTTATGACTGTTTTGGCATCATTATTGGGACATGCTATGGCCTCTACCCACTTGGATACATAGTCTACTGCCACTAATATGTAAAGGTTACCTGATGATGGGGGAAATGGTCCCATGAAGTCAATGCCCCACACATCAAAGAGCTCCAACTCTATAATGTAAGTGAGAGGCATTTCATCCTTGCGACTAAGGTTACCTGTTCTTTGGCATTCATCACAGCTGTGTGCATAGTTGTGTGCATCCTTGAAGATCGTTGGCCAATAGTAGCCGCTCTGAAACACCTTTGCAGCTGTTCTTTGGCCACCAAAGTGTCCACCATAAGGAGCTGTGTGGCAGTGCTGCAGTACCGACTTCGCCTCAGCAGCTGAAACACACTTCCTTAGCAAGCCGTCAGCACATGTTTTGTAAAGTGTGGGGTCATCCCATATGAATTTCCTTGCTTCATGAAGGAACCTCTTCTTCTCTTGTCCTCCCTTGAAAGTTGGTAGTACCTGCGATGCAAGGAAGTTAGCAATGTCAGCAAACCAAGGTTCCTCATCGTTATCACGATGAGTCAATACAAAGACATGTTCATCAATAAAAGCATCAGAAATTGCGGTTTCCGCAATTTTTTCGCAATTATGCTGCAATCTAGAAAGATGATCCGCAACCACATTTTCACATCCTTTCTTATCTCTAATGTCTAGATCAAACTCTTGCAGCAGCAAAACCCATCTAATCAACCTTCCTCATAAGGTACTTCAAAGCAGAATGGTCAGTGTACACGATTGTCCTAGTGCCTACAATATAGTTCCTAAATTTCTCACAAGCAAACACTACAGCTAGCATCTCCTTCTCAGTGGTTGTGTAGTTGCATTGTGCCTCATTAAGTGTCTTACTAGCATAATATACAGGGTGTGTTAACTTGTCAATCTTCTGTCCTAACATAACCCCTACAGCATAGTCACTAGCATCACATAACATCTCAAATGGGAGATCCCAATTTGGTCCTACTATAATAGGGGCTGTGACTAGTGCTTCCTTAAGGGTCTTCCATGCTAGGAAACACTCTTTAGAGAAAATGAACGGTTTGTTTAGCTCTAGAAGCTCACATAGAGGCTTGGAGATCTTAGAAAAGTCCTTAATGAACCTTCTATAGAAACCAGCATGCCCTAAGAAACTTCTAATGGCCTTGACATTTTGGGGTTCTACCAATTTCTCTATTATTTCAATTTTTGCCCTGTGAACTTCTACACCTGCCCTTGACACTCTATGACCTAAGACAATCCCTTCATCCACCATGAAGTGGCACTTTTCCCAATTTAGGACTAGGTTGGTCTCCTCACACCTAGCCAGGACTTGTCCTAGGTTCTCTAGACAGTTTGTAAATGAATCCCCAAAGACTGAGAAATCATCCATGAATATCTCTATCATGGACTCATCCAAATCAGCGAAGATTGCCAACATGCACCTTTGGAAAGTTGCCGGTGCATTGCATAAGCCAAAAGGCATTCTGCGAAAGGCAAAAGTTCCAAAAGGGCAAGTGAAGGTAGTCTTCTCTTGGTCCTTAGGGTCTATAGTAATCTGGTTATATCCTGAATAACCGTCTAAGAAGCAGTAGTAGGCTCTACCAGCTATCCTGTCTAACATCTGGTCAATGAATGGTAGAGGGAAGTGGTCTTTTTTGGTTTCTTTATTTAGTTTCCTATAATCCATGCAAACTCTCCATCCTCTGACGGTCCTAGTTGGAATCAGTTCATTGTTCTCATTGACTACCACAGTCATCCCCCCCTTCTTAGGTACACATTGTATAGGGCTCACCCACTAGCTACTAGCTATGGGGAAGATCACACCAGCATCTAACCATTTTATTAATTCCTTTTTAACTACCTCTTTCATAGAGGGATTCAACCTACGTTGGTGATCTACTCTAGGTGTATGCTCTTCCTCTAATATAATCTTATGCATGCAATAAGAAGGGCTAATGCCTCTAATGTCAGCAATAGTCCATGCACTAGCCTTCCTATGTTGCTTGAGCAATAAGATCAGTTCAACCTCATGCTTTTCACTTAATTTAGAAGAAATAATCACAGGAAAAGTATCATTACTTCCTAGATATGCATACTTGAGGTGAGTGGGGAGAGGTTTTAATTCTAAGACAGGTGGATGCTCAATGGATGGTTTTAATGGATTCAAAGATTTTTCAGTTAAGTCAATATTCATACAAACATGCTGAGGGCTATTTACAGATATGTCCATTATCTCAGCTATGTTTAAGTCAGTTAATTCTAATCCTACATGTTCATGAGCATGTTTAGTCAACAATTCATGCTCTAATTGTTCTTCCATTAATGAATCTACAATGTCCATGCTAGCACAAGATTCAGAGTCAGAAGGATACCTCAGTGCTTTATACACACTAAATTTCACCTCTTCATCATGAACCCTCATAGTGAGCTCACCTTTTTGGACATCTATCAGTGTCCTACCTGTGGCTAGAAATGGTCTACCTAACAGGATGGGGACCTCCTTGTCTGCTTCATAATCCAGGATAATGAAATCTGCAAGGAAAATAAACTTGTCAACCTTTACAAGAATATCCTCAATCTTACCTTCAGGGTATGCTATGGATCTGTCTGCTAGTTGTAAAGTGACAGTGGTTGGACGTGCTTCTCCTATTCCTAGCTGGCGGAATAGAGATAGGGGCATGAGGTTTATGCTGGCTCCCAGGTCACAAAGAGCTCTGCCCACGTGCTTGCCTCCTAGCTCTACAGGTAAGGTGAAGGAACCAGGATCCTTCTCCTTCTTGGGTAGCTTGTTTTGGAGTATGGCACTGCACTCCTCAGTGAGATTGACTGTTTCAAACTCACCAATTATTCTCTTGTTAGTTATAATATCCTTCAAAAACTTTACATAAGAAGGCATAGACTGTAAAACTTCTACAAAAGGAATATTAACATGCACTTGCTTAAGAATTTCTAAAAATTTGTTAAAGTGCACTTCCTGTTCTTGTTTTTTCTTTAGCCTTATAGGAAATGGAGGTGGTGGCACATATGCAGGCACTTCAGGTCGCCTTAGGATAGGTGGAGGCCTTGGAATTTCTTCTATCTCTTCTATGATTGGCTCCAGCCTTTGTCCTGATGTGCTTGGTGAGGGTTGTCCTTGGTTTGGCAGAGACTCCAATGGAGCACTAGACTCAGTGTTCTCTACTCTCTTTGGTGTGTCCTTGGTGTTGCTCACCAATGGTCTCCCACTTTTAAGTTCAATTGCTTGAACTTGCTCTTTACCATCTCTCCTTGGCACTTCAGTGTCAGCAGGTAGACTACCTTGGGGCCTACTCTTGAGTTCATTGGCTAGTTGCCCTATTTGGTTCTCTAGGCTCCTAAGAGTAGCTTGCTGACTCTGTAGAGTGGCATCATTCTTGGCTATGTATTCCTTAAGTAAGTTTTCTACAGAAGATCCTACAGGTTGGTTGTATGGTTTTTGATACATGGATTGGTTATGTTGGGGAGTGAAACCAGGTGTTCCACTCGGTCTTGGTTGGTTAGGATTCTGGTTAGCATTCTGTTGGCCACCCCATGACAGGTTTGGGTGGTTCCTCCAACCAGGATTGTAAGTATTAGAGTAGGGGTTGTTCCTAGGCTGCTGTTGGCTTCCCACATAGTAGACTGAGGCTGGATACCCAGGGCAGTATTCATACGGGTGCCCTTCCCCACATAATCCACAGATAAGTGTCTCACCTTGACTTGGTTGGGTGCCCATTGACATGGCTGTGGCGGTGTTGACACTTGTTTGGAGATTGGCTTGAGCCATTTGCTTAACTAGGTTGGTCAGGGCATTTATTTGGCTGCTCATTGCACTTAGAGCATCCTTGTCTTGAGCTCTAGTTGGCTCAACTGGATCATCTGACCACCTACAGTGAGATGCTGAGATCTTCTCCAAGATCTCATAGGCTTCGTTGTAACTCTTGGACAACATGGAGCCTCCAGCAGATGAATTTAAGACATGTCTAGTGCTGGGGTTGCATCCTTTAAAAAAGACCTCTATTTGGATACACCATGGGATGCCATGGTGTGGACATTTAAGAAGAAGATCTTTAAACCTTGTCCAAGCTTCGTGAAGAGACTCAGTGTCAGCTTGTTTGAACTTGATTATGTCATCACGAAAGGTAGAATTCCTATCAGGTGGGAAGTATTTGACTAGGAATTTCTCTGCTAAGTCTGTCCAATTAAGGACTGATCCTGAGGGTAATGAGTTTAACCACGTTTTGGCTTTGTCCCTCAAAGAGTAAGGGAAAAGGTATAGCCTCAAGGCTTCTTGGGAAACTCCAGGGATGATAAAGGTATCACTGACTCCTAAGAAGTTTCTAAGATGGTTGTGGGGATCCTCATTTTCCACTCCAAAGAATTGTCCCTTAGTGGACAACATTTGGAACATCACTGACTTTAACTCGAATGAGTTGGCAGTGATTTCAGGACGGATTATGCTGGGGTTCAGCTCCCCAGGCATAGGTACAAGGTAAGAGAGTATGGCGCTATCCTTATCATTCGCTATTTCGATGGGATTGCGAGTGACAGGCACCGGATTTGGAACTATTCCATCCATTTCTTCTTGAGACAATTGCGGAGGAGTTGCGGTTCCCGCAATTATTGGAGGTATAGAGGGTTGGTTAAAGAGACGTTTCTTGGCTCTATTTCTAGCCCTAAGTAATCTCTCAGGTTCAGGATTGAACTCTAGATCACTACTTGAAGGCTCACTCATAAACTAACCCAACTAGTACCTGCAAAAGAAATGAAACAGATCAGCTTCAATAGGTAATAAACTTGGTGTTTCAAACTTAACAAACTTCGTTTTCACTAAGATAAATCCCCGGCAGCGGCGCCAAAAACTTGTTGCGTGCTCAATGTGTTAAAATAAGTAAGTAATAAGCTAGAGAGAGCACTCAGAACATGCAAGCATACATGATCTTATAGCAAGTAGTAAGTATTTTTTCATTCGTTTTCCCACAGAGATTTATTATAAGCTACTCGTGAAGTGTAAAGTTAAGAAAGAAGGGGTGGATTTGATGGGGTAGAACTGGTTATAAATTGTCTATTTCCTACTGAATACGTAGAGGGTAGCAACATAAACAAGTGCAAGTCAAAGTTAAACTCAAATGAAAAGAGACGAGATTAATAAACGAAGACAAAAACAGCTAAACAGAATTGTAAATTTAGCAGAATTGCGGAAACAGCAATTCTACTGCAATGTTGTTAACAGCGAAAATGTGTAAAATGGAGAAACAAGGGCTACTAACGACTCCTCTATAGGCTTTTTCATACGATTCTCAAGCATTGGATCAACTCACTATGCATCAAACTCACTCAATCTCATGTATCTTCCGATTCCATGCATTAGATTCTTTAGTTTACTCATATCCAAGTAAGGTCTTAAGCATCTTGTTAAAGCAGAAAGTTACGGTTTGTACTAGGAAAACGCCTATTCCCAGGTCGTTTTCTGGCTACCTTGAAAGGCTAGCATGAGTGTATGACTCTGAACTCTTACTCCTTCCAGAGGTTAGGAGTTCTTTGGACAAAATGGATGGCCAATCGAAATTGCCCGTGGGATGAAGCTTACATACAATCAATGCTTCGAGAGCTATCCTACATGCTTGGTTCACGTTTTTTAGCCTATAGTCTTGTCCTTAGCATGCCCCTATGTGACTTAGTTACTCATGGATGTGGATAGAACAGAAATAAGGGTTGAAACAGACATGCTTAGAAGGAATTTAAAGACAAAACAGTGAGGAAAAGCAGTAGATCGCAAAGGCAAGAACTGTGAAATGAAGAATTGTGATTTGATTACTTGATTGTTTGAATGAACAAAGGAAAGCTTAAAGTAAATAACTTAAAGACAGAAAGCAACGCAATGAAATGAACTAGTCACTAGAACAGAAACAACAACTAAACAATGCTGGAAATTAGAAAGGAAAAACAGAAAGCATGTAAATGAGCTTGGACGCCTCGTCGCAACCGCCTCGACTGAAGGATGAGAAAGATCAGCTTTGCTGGGATGAATCCAATCGGGAGAGACGATGAATCTTCTCTTCTTCCTATCAGATTGTCGATTCCAACAGCTAACCCTCGCAAACCAACAGACGGCAAAGAAAAACAGGAGAAAAGATGGAGCTGCGAGAAGACTTCTACGCTTTCGGATGATGATTGAACCCTCGACTTTGACCCCTTTTTATAGTAATCTGCAGGTGCATGTGGGCAAAGGAGAACCATCCATCCTCAACCTCGTACTTCAAAATGGATGGAGGAGAAAGAACGAATCCCTGAAATAACGGAAAATAACAGAACAAGATCAGTCAACTTACGGTTTTCACTTGAAACATTGCGGTTTTAGCAATGTTTCCGCAATGCTACCGCAATGCACAATTTTCATCTTTTAACTTCGGTTTTCATTCCTTTTCTTTCCTTTTGCACACAAGTCCTAATTTAGCTACCTTCTCTTAATTCTCATATATAAGCATAGGTTTAAGCTAAATCCTCTCAAAAACACCTAAGAGTGTGCATCTTTCTAAGCTAAATAAGTCCTAAATAAGTCACTTTTGGAGACATAACACACCCCCAAACTTAAGGTTTTGCTTGTCCTCAAGCAAACTAAAGACTTGCCTAGGCTGCTGTTTCATCTTCTTTTAACCACTTACTGACTCCCCTACATTCCTATCTATAGCAGTGTTGTCCTGTGACACACTCCTAAGTTTAAAACTACCCTCTTAATTTGCTTCTTCTGACTTCGCCTGCCTGATACTCCTACTGTTTCATTAACCCCTTACAGCTGATCTACTTGCTTTTGTCATATCATGCAACTATCCCTAAGGTTTCAAATTCTACCTAGCTTTACCCCAGACTCAGTACATGCTTCTAGTCTTTTACTTTAGAACTGCCTAGGATTCCTTAGAGTCATGCCAGTCTTAGTATTAACAGTGACAGTAGTACTTTAAGAGAACAACCTAAACCCTGGCATCACTACATTGGACATACATTCATCTCCCTAAACAACCCTACAAGCTACAACTTTGTGCTTAGCAAATTGAGGATCAGAGTTCTTTTTATCAGGACATCTAAGCCACAAAGTTGCAACTCCTAGGTATACATTCTTCTTCCCTATTCTTTTCCTTTTTTCTTACTTAGGTGGAGTCTCTCCTTTGGTTGCCTTTTGATGCAATGCCACTTGTGGGTTACACACTTGGCACTGATTACTCAGCAATCTAAGAGAGACACCCCTCTTCATTCTATTTATTTCTTTTTCAGCTCATCATATTTTTTTTTTTTTTTAAAGGAGAAGAAGAATGCTTATGCTTTAAGGGAGAGAGGAATGTTCCTAGGCCTAGGGTGGCCTCCCCCAAACTTAAACTACTCATTGTCCCCAATGAGTGTCTGAGGTGGCACACCCCCAAACTTGTCCTAAAAGAATCTAGTCGAAGGTAAAACAAAGAGAATCTAAAAAACCCTAGGCATAGACAGAACATTCTAAAAGTAGATATCACAGCAGCAGAAATTTGAAAAAAAAAACAGACAGATAAGGACTTAAAGCTATGCATGCTGAGCTTTTTAGAGGTTAATTTAAACTATCAAAGGTGTCCAATGACACTCATCCAGCATGCTTTTAGATAAGCTATATAAGGCAAGCATAATAGCAGCAAAAGACAGAATTTAAACAGAACCAACCTAGCTAAACAGACAGTCAAAAACATGCATTTAGTAATAAAAATTGCGATTTCCGCAATTATTTCGCAATAAAGACAGGGCAGATATATCAGTGATTAAGGCCCCTACGCATGCTTTTTCCAGTCATTCAACCTCTCTAAAAATGAAACTAAACTAATCTACCTAATCAGCTAGCATCAGACTATACTAAACAATTTAAAAACTTAAAACTAAGCAACTAAAACAGATCAAAATATTAACTAAAAACAGCATAATTCACACGGTTCACAAAAAGCAGTTTGATTTTTTTTTTTTATTGTAAGGGAACAGCAATACTCCCTTGAGTGCAATTCAAACTAGCACTCAGATGTCTTCATCCTCATCAGGCCTTCGTGGTCTTGGAGGCGCCCATGGAGTCAGCAGGTCCGTGGGGAATTCAGGGAAAAGGCAACCCAGCTGGTCAACAACCTTTTGTCTTTACAAAACTTCCTAACATATGGTTTATCTGCCTATGTCATTGAGTTCATTGTGCAGCTATCCCTAAGTTTTTAAACTCTCCCTAATTTTGGCTCAGACTCAGTACATGCTTCTAATGTATTTATTATTGAGCTACCTAGGAATTCTTAGAGTCATGCCAGACATAGCACATACGAGAATCAGAGTACAGACCAAAGAACACCTAAGCCCTGGCATCACTGTATTGGATTGACACTCATCTCCCTTGACAAACCTCCAAACTACAGCCCTGTGCTTAGCAAACTAAGGATCAGAGTTCAATTACACAGGACACCTAATCACATAGGCCATAGCTTGTTGGCAAACAATCTTCTTCCTTGGCTTTATTTTTCTCCTCTTTTTTCTTTTGGTAGAGTCTTCTTTTGGTTTGCCTTTTGATGCAGTGCCACTTGTGGGTTACACAAATGGCCCTGATTACTCAGCATCCTTTAGAGAGACACTACCCTTTTACTTCTCTTTTCATTTTTTTTTTTCAAAGCAGAAGAATGTTTATGTTTTTCAAGAGGGAGAGAGGAATGTTCCTAGGCCTCGAGGTTGCCTCCCTCAAACTTATCTTCTCATTGTCCCCAATGAGAATCTGAAGTGGCATACCCCCAAACTTGTATTAGAAGCATCTAGTCTAAGAAAAAACCAGACATAATTTAAAACTCCTAGGGATAGAATGACCCTCCTAGTTCAGATAACTCATAAGCAGAATTTGACGAAAAAACAACAAGGTAAGGTCTTACAGAGATACATGCTCAACAATATATGAAGCTAATTGGAAACTATAAAGGGTGTACTAGACACTCATCCAGCATGCTCAATAGACAGACTACGTATGGACCTCAGCAATGCAGCAAAATATTGAGATTTAAAAACAGACAGCCCATCAGACATTCATCCAACAGCATGCAGAAAACTAACAAAAGATTGCGGTAACCGCAATGAATTCGCAATTATTCCAACAGAGCAAATTTAACCGTGATCAAGGCTCCTAGCATGCGATATTCATTCATAAATACTACAGAAAACAGCAAAACTACCTAAGCTACCTACTCAGATGACATCAAACTAAACTAAGCTACTCTACACAAAAAAATAAACAACTCAAAACAGATCAAACACTTGAATATCAGTGGGGTAACCGGACACAGAAAAGCATATTTTTTTTTTGTTTTTTGAGAGGGATCAGAAATACTCCCTCGAATGCCGTCAAGCTGGCATTCAATCATCCTTATCCTCTTCACTCCTTTCTCTTGGAGGCACCCAAGGGTTCAGCAATCCAGCAGAGAAGGTAGGGAAGGTGCATCGCAGGTGCTCAGCCAGCTCTTGGTCACTTGCTTGCGAATATTCAGCCCATTGGGCTAACTTGTGTTGCAAGTCCATCAGGCAGGCCATGGACAGTGATTGTGCAGCAGCCAGTCCATCCATCTCGAACTCCATGTTGCCCCTTCTTCTCATCCTCAAGATAGTGGGCAGCTCCAGATGGCCAGTATAGGCCAATTTCCTCTCTCCCTTCGTAATAGGTACGCCTGCACGCAAACACAACTTAGTAATGGTATTGGGGAAAAAGAGTTGGCCCTTACCTTTCTTGGAGCACTCGATGATAGAGGATGCAATGACATCACCCACATCAATGGTGAGTCCCTTCATTATGGCATAAAGCAGTAGCGATCTCCCCTGGTTGATGGTGGTCTCAGGTGTGACCGGGGAGATTCGTCTTCGTACGAGGGAGAACCAGATGGTTGCTTTGTCCCTGAGTGTTACATTCATCAGTGTGTGCCTCTCATTCCTTGAGACTGCCCACGCTGCCTCAGGTTTCCCAATTGTATTCAGAGCTTCCTCCAGGACAGTCTCTGATGGTGACTCCATTATCCTTGAGTATTCAGAGTGCGTATGACCCTTGAGAGCATAGGCTTCGTTGATTGCGTTGGCTGAGAAATCAACCTCTACTCCCCTCACCATTGAAAAGCAACCTTCAGGGTGTGTGAGGTTGGCGTAGAAGTCGTACACCATGTCGGAGTAGGCTGGAATTGGAGGCCTACATAGTTCTTCCCAGCCATGATTCATAATCCATGCGCGCAAGAATTGCGGCAGGTCCGCAAGAGCATCAAGAAATCCTCGCTCGTGGAGGAGTTCCTTCTTCATCAGTTCGAGACCCTTGGCCTCTACTTCCTTGGAGACATACCTCGCAGCTCGAGGTTCGTCTTCTGGATACATCTTTCTCTTCCCCTTTTCCTTCTCGTTGGCCGACTAAACAACCTCAGTTTTCAGTTTCTTGATAGAGGGTTCAGCTTCAACCCTCTTCCTTTTAGTCCGTTTGGAAGCCTTTAATCGCTTGCCCTTCACAATCACCGATGCCTTCTTCTTCAGCCTCGCCTTTGTGGTCATGTGCTGGAGGCATTCACCCAGAGTTTCCTCCATTGAATCCATGCTTTCCCTCTCCACAGGGATGTCAAGATTGACATCCCTGAAGAGGGAAAACACCTCATCCTCCTCAGTTGGATCATCGATTGGCACCGATTCTTGTTGTTCTTCAGAAGGAATTTCAGGCTCCGACTGATGCTGGGGAGATTCAGGGCTCTGCACGGCCGTCTCAAATGATGGCCGGCCACTGTTGAGGCTTTCCTTACTCGGGGTCGTCTTCTCCTTGACCGGGGAATCAGGCACTGTAACCTTCCACTTCTTCTTCTTAAGAGTTTTTGTCGGATCAGAGAGATCAGCAGCTTCCGTCGTTGCCACCGTCCACTTCTTCCTTCTCACAGGAAGCTTTGGGGGCCTCGAGGGTTGCGCAGCGTCGGCGTCTGCCAAAGATAGCAACGCTTCTCTTACCAATCTCGTCTCTTCCTCATCAGGTGATGCTTTCATGGGCGTGGATCGTTCGGCTCTCGTTCTCACCATTGTTGTTTCTTGGAGGTCTGAGTTCGGGAGTTCAGAGGAATGAGAGTTCTGATTTGTGGAGTTCAAAAAGGGTTGAGAATTCGTAGAGAAAAACGACCCCCAACGCCGGCTATTTATACTTGAGTGTTTCCCCAACGGCTCTTTTATTGCGGACGCCGCAATTCTTCAGCAATTTTTCAGCAATCTTAAAATATAACCGTTAGGATTTTTCTTGATTTCTGTTGCAAGATCTTAGCAACGAAATCATTGATTTTGCCAGATCTTTTCCTTGATCTTCTCCTCTTGATTCCCTTCTTCATTACCGTTTTAAGATCTCCCATTACAACGCTTCTAATCAAAATAAAAACACTTAATTAAAACTAGAAATAACACATGATAAGCAAACTAAAATAATAAAGAAAAATATATGGCATAGCCCTTTGATGGATGAGCCCAGTGATATTTTCATTCAACACCCTTGCTCATCCTCTCTTGTTTTGGTTCTTAGGCTTCAGATAGGAGGAAGGCCGAGAGTGTCTTCACATCTCCTTCCTCATAATAATGCTTCAATCTCGCACCGTTTACCATGAATGGCTGCCCTTGATTCAGATTTCGAATTTCAATTGCACCATGAATAAATACATTAGTAATCACAAAAGGACCTGACCATCTAGACTTAAGTTTGCCAGGAAATAATCGTAATCGAGAGTTGAATAATAAAACATGCTGACCTTTTTTAAAGTCCTTGATCCTAAGTCTACTATCATGCCAAATCTTAGTCTTTTCTTTATACATTTTAGCATCTTCATATGACATATGCCTTAGTTCATCTAACTCATGTAATTGCAGAAACCGCAATGTTTCCGCATCGGTCACGCAATAATTCAACTCTTTTAAGGCCCAAAAGGCATTGATTTCTAATTCAAGGGGTAAGTGGCATGCTTTCCCATACACTAAACTATAAGGAGACATGCCTAAGGGCGTATTATACGCAGTCCTATATGCCCACAGTGCATCGTCTAACTTAAAAGACCAGTCATTTCTATTAGGTTTAACAACTTTTTCAAGTATGCTCTTGATCTCTCTATTATATATTTTAGCTTGTCCATTTGAGTGTGGATGATAAGGTGTTGCTACTCTATGTCTAACATTATATTTAGCTAGTACTTTTTCCATAGCTTTGTTTATAAAGTGCGTTCTCTCATCACTTATGATTGCACGTGGTGTACCAAATCTTGTAAAAATATGCCTATTTAGAAACTTAACGACTGTTTTGACATCATGGAGGGGTTCAACCTACGTTGGTGATCTACTCTAGGTGTATGTTCCTCTTCCAACAATATTTTATGCATGCAATACGAAGGACTTATACCCCTAATAACAACAATCGTCCAAGCAATAGCTTTTTTATGTTGCTTAAGCAGCAATATTAACGCAATTTCATGCTGTTTACTTAGTTTGGACGAAATAATAACAGGCAAGGTATCTTTCTCTCCTAGATATGCATGCTTAAGATGTTCAGGCAATGGTTTAAGTTCTAATAAAGGTGGTTGTTCAATTGATGGCATTAAAGGAGTTGTGGTTCTTTCAGACAATTCATTAGTCATGCATACATGCTGAGAGTTATCCACAGTTATATCCATCAATTTAGAAATATTTAAATTATCTACATCTACTTGTGCATAATTAGTAGCATGCTTCTCTAACAATTCATGCTCAAGTTCTTCTTCCATTAAGGAGTCTACTACATCTATAGTTGCACAGGATTCAGGATCAGAGGGGTACCTTAAAGCTTTAAATACACTGAACTTAACCTCTTCATCATGAACTCTCATGGTGAGCTCACCTTTTTGGACATCAATCAGAGCCCTACCTGTGGCTAAGTACGATCTGCCTAGTAGAATTGGCACCTCCTTGTCTGCCTCGTAATCCAGAATTATAAAGTCTGAAAGAAAAATCAATTTGTCAACCTTGACAAGTATATCTTCAATCTTACCCTCCGGGTATGTGGTGACAGGATTTTTGGATGTCCTGCTGTAAATTCGAGTTGTCGAGACTCGCCAAAATAAAATTTTTAAGCCTATTAACCAAAGCTTTGCAGCTAGTGGTAACAGGGTCGATCCACGGAGAAGTTTATGATTAAAATTAAATTGAACTTGAAATTAATTGATTAATTGGGTTTTTGTAACGGGGGAATTTGTAATCATGCAATAAGGAAATTAAAAGCTAACGAAGGAATAAAAGAGAGAGAGAGACGAGTTCACGGTTTGGGGATTTTCGGGATTTATTTGTTAGACATTCTTCAGCTTATCATTTAACACAATCCTAAGGTGAGCAGTTTGCAATACACACGGTCAGTTACCCGAGAAGCCCCAAGGTAACCGGCTCCATAGAAATTAATTAGACCACACAGTTCTAATCAAACATTATCTAAAGTTGCATTAGGGTGATCAGCCCCAAATTGACTCTAAATAGTCACTAACATACCGCGACAGACATTCGATCATGTAATCTAGTTGCTAACTGGCTACCCGCAAACGTTGTATGTACCCAACAACCATCATGCATGACTCGATACTCCGGTTTAATTTTATTAATCTGTGTTACTAGTCGAATAGTGAGAGGCACGGCATCGCTACTCTTTAACGCTAACAAAATGCTAGAAAACACGAGTGTCAATCGGTGAAATCTAACATATGCATGGGATGAAGCAAGACTAATAAATGCATACAAACCAACCACCAAGTTAGAAATTACAACATAGATTATCAAAGCTTAAAAATCTAACAAACAATCCCTCAAACTATCTGAAACCGTTCGTCTTACCTTAGCCGTCCATGGGACAGATTGTCACTACCGCTCCAAGGAAGGCCGAGGAAGTCATCTCCAAGCTAATACAAATTAAGAGCTCCAAAACATGCCACAAATGGCGGAGCAAAGGTGAAAAATGAAGAAAAACCGAGAGGAAGAAGATGAAAAACCGAAGAAGAATCAAAAGTTGCTACAAAAATCGTCCTACAGCTTCTTTAAATCGTCGTAGCGTCGAGACGCTGGGACAGCGTCGCGACGCTACGCCTTAAGTAATCTGCGCGCGCCTCGCGATGGCGTCGAGACGCTAGGGCAGTGTCTCGACGCTGGCCCGATAACTTCTTGCGCGCGCCTCCTCCGGAGCGTCTCGACGCCGCAGCAGGGTCTCGACGCTTCGGCAGCGTCGAGCAAGCGTCTCGACGCTGATGCTCGACGCTTGCTCTCGGGTTTGGGCAGGAAAATTGCCTCTCCTAGGCAATTTTGGTCCGTTTCGTCTTGGATCGACTTGCCCTTTTCCCGATGCACTCCCGGGGCGTTAAAACTCCGCTTTTAGCTCCGAAACTGGTCCAATGGACGCATGAGCTCTTCGCCGCATTTCTCCTACAAACGAGATTAATTAAACAATTAAATGCGGACTTTAGCTATAATTAGGAAGTGAATAATAGCTCCAGAATGGAGTTATCAAACACCCCCAACTTGAATCTTGCTAGTCCTCGAGCAAGGCTATTAAAGAAATTGACTCTAAGGACACGCCTACATGCTACTAACTCAAACCTCCATGCATTTTGCAAATTCAAACACAACATAATCATGAAAGCAATCCGTGCATGCATTTACTACGAACATATAAAAAATTAACTATTGCCCCCTAACGTGTGTGTGTGCTAGAAAACCTATCCTAAACTCACATAAGCCCGGAAAACCACATGCAACACATCATCCCGTTTTCCCCCTACTTCTAGCGTTTAAGAACAGTCTAAACTTGACTTACACGAGAGAGAGAAGCAAACTAAGAGACCTAAATATTTTCTCTTCCTTTTTCTTTCTTTTCACGATTACTTTGTACCCTTTTATTAAGGTTCTTTGAACCAAACTTTTTATTCTCTTTTTCTTTCCAACCTCGAGCTGCCTAACACATCAAATTCATGCATAAACTTCACGTTTTTAAGGACTAACGCTCACTTCTTAAGTGCACTAATAAGAAGGAGAAGCGCTTCAAGAGGATTTTCCTAACCAACATGCTTTTCTATTTTTTTTTTACTTTAGGCTTAGCATAACCTAACTCGATTAATCTACTGCTAACTCTCATGCAACAAGCTACCTAAGAGTGCCTTTTAGGGTGACAACGAGAATTAATGCTACATGCAATTGATCAAGCCTACGGAATCTAAGATGAGGTTGCTAAGTGCTCGATAGATGCAAGGGAGCAACATAAATTTTTTTAAATTTTTTGACATGAACCTAGTAAATGCAAAACTCATGCAAAAACTAGATTATGTACGTGCTAAGATTTCCAACATGCATTTCCTAGATTATCATAGTTAGAAAACAGTAAACAGAGTCCCAAGCACTTCAATATTCAATATAGCACTGCTCAACCAACTACACATGCTTATCCATAAACTCCACCCCAAACTTCAAAAGTTGGAATTGTCCTCAATGCCACTTAGTCAGATACACAAAGTAAAAGGGAAAGAGAAACTACACTTCCCTGACTCTTTGTGAAGTTGGCGAAGGAAAGGAAGCGGCGCGCTCATCATCGAAGCCCAAAATTTTCTCAACTTCCTCGATTCCTAAAAAAAAAACAGCAAACTAAGTAAGTCTAAATTACACTAAAAAGCGACAAAAAACAGCAACTAAACTAAAGCAGAAATAACAGTTCATCGCTCGGGTGCCTCCGAGAAGCGCAGAATGTTTAAAGTCGTTTCCTCGACTGAATTCTCTCCAAAGACTCATCCATATTCTGATAGT
The DNA here is from genome assembly GCA_028017165.1 of Herpetospermum pedunculosum. NCBI lineage: Eukaryota > Viridiplantae > Streptophyta > Magnoliopsida > Cucurbitales > Cucurbitaceae > Herpetospermum > Herpetospermum pedunculosum. The sequence goes on along the minus strand of CM051527.1, from coordinate 17,517,893 downwards.
GCGGGGGACGTTCCAATCTTGTCCTCCTCCACACTACACCTGCACACATCATTCAAAATTTTTTGCACTCTTCGTGCCTCGAGCACGTGAATATCACTTTTGTTAGTGCAAAAAACAGCATTCACATCAATTAAATTCAGATCAGATTTTTTTACCGAGACATGAGAATCATCCCTCAAGCGCGAGGTAAGACTCCCATTCTCATCATTCTCAACACATGCGATATTCTCCACAGATTTCTTTTCAAATAATGAAAATTCATGCACTGTATCATCAAACTCTAAGGAAATGACACCCTTAAACACATCGATTTTGACCCTAGCGGTCTTAAGAAAAGGGCATCCTAACAGCATAGAGGACGAAGCATGCGGAGATTTTTCATTCATATCAAGCACAAGAAAATCAGCGGGGAACATCATGTCTCCTACCCTAACGAGAACATCCTCGACCTTCCCTCTAGGACATATACTCGACCCGTTAGGTAACTGGACAACCATGTTACACTCATGCAGTTCATTTAAGTTCAGTTCAAGAAATAAAGCATAAGACATAACGTTCACAGAAGCTCCTAGATCAAGCATGACATTTTTGACTATTTTACTACCTATCATGCAAGAGATAGTAAAAGTACCTGGGTCGTTGCACTTGGCTGGCAACGTACCTGGGAGGATCGCAGAAACATTCTCCTTTTTCTTCTCAGTCCCTCTGGACTTCCTCTTCTTTGTGCACCAGCTCTTGAGGAATTTGGCATGTTTTGGCACTTGGCTCATTGCCTCAAAGAGCGGAATGTTGACAATCACCTTCTGGAAGGTACGAAGGACCTCCTCATCTTCGGTCTCCAAAGTAGGCTTCGCAAGCCTACTAGGGAAGGGTGCTCTGGCAACATCCTCTTGCACACTTATTTCTTTTTTCTCAACATTCAGATTCTCGGGAGCAGCTGGGGCGGACTCATTCAGGCTGTCCTTGACTTCCTTCACGGCTCTGGTGGGAACTGATTTCCCACTCCTCAGCTGTATCGCACTCACGTTCTCACATGAGTTTACCGTGGTTTGGGAAGGAAGCTTCCCAGAGCTCTTGCTCTCAATTTTGCTAATTGACACAGCCATTTGCGTCAGCTGCTTGTTCAAGTTTTGCAGCTCGGCCTTGTGGGAGTTTAGCTCTTCTCGAGCTTCTTTCTGAAACTGGCTGGTCGACGTCACGATGGTTCTGACCATCTCTTCTAATGAACTGGAGGAGCTCGAGGCTTGAGCTTGGGTGGAAGAGTTAGGCCTATCGTGGGACTGGCCTTGGAAGCGTTGTTGTCCTTCCCTATTTCCATAGCTGAAATTGGGGTGATTGCGCCAACCGGGGTTGTATGTATTCGAATAAGGATCATACTTCCTCGGGTTGGAAGCATATCCCCGATTGCGTTCACCTTCTCCGCCTCGCGGTTTCCTCCGACAAACTTCTTCAACAGATTTCCAATCTCGGCCATCTGGGGCTTCATCTCTATCATCTCATGGCTCTGGGTCACACTGTGGACTTGCCCCTGCCCTCGAATACCAAACTGCTGCGAGTTGGCCGCCATATTTGCAATTAGCTGCTTGGCCTCAACTGGGGTCTTATCAATCAAAGCCCCACCGCTCGCAGCGTCTATCATCTGCCGATCATGAGGCGTCATCCCCTCATAGAAATACTGGATCAAGAGTTGATCGGCGATCTGATGGTGCGGGAAGCTTGCGCAAAGGCGCCCAAAGCATTCCCAGTATTCGTGCAAGGACTCACCCACGTCCTGAGTGATCCCATAAATTCTCTTTCTCAGTGTCGTGGCCAAGGACGCAGGGAATTATTTCTCTAGGAAGACCCTCTTCATGTCCTGCCACGTTGTAATCGAGACGGAGGGCAGATAATAAAGCCAGTCCTTGGCTTTGTCCTTGAGCGTAAATGGGAATGCCCTCATATTCAGCTGCTCCTCCGTCACTCCCGCGGGCTTCATCCCCGCACAGACGCAGTGAAACTCCATCAGGTGTTGATTCGCGTCTTCCCCTGCATTGCCATAGAAAGAAGGCAACTGGTGATTGATCAAGGTTGGGCAGAGAATCCAGTGGAGCATTAGACTCTTCATTCTCTACTCGCTTTGGTGCTTCTCTACTGTTGATCACCAACGGTCTTCCATTTTGAAGTTCAATTGTCTGAACTTGTTCTTTTCCATCCCTTCTTGGCGTTTCAGTGTCTGCAGGCAATCTGCCTTGGGGCCTATTTTTCAGCTTGTTTGCTAACTGCCCAATTTGATTTTCTAAGCTCCTCAGTGTCGCTTGCTGGCTTTGGAGAGTTGCATCATTCTTCGCTATGTACTTCTTCAGCAAGTTCTCCACTGATGTCCCCATTGGTTGGTTGTATTGTTTTTGATAAGGGGTTTGGCTAGTTTGTTGAGTGAAACCAGATGTTCCACTCGGTCTTTGTTGATTTTCTATTTGGTTGGTGTTTTGTTGTCCACCCCAAGAAAGATTTGGGTGGTTCCTCCAACCAGGATTGTATGTGTTTGAGTAGGGGTTGTTCCTGGGTTGTTGTTGACTTCCAACATAACACACCGAGGATGGATTCCCAAGGAAAAAATCATACATATGCCCTTCCCCACAGAATCCACAGATTAGTGCCTCACCTTGGTTAGCTATTGTGCTTGTTGACACAGCTGCTGCGGTGTTGACACTTTCTTGAATATTCGTTTGAGCCATTTGTTTTACTAGGTTGGTCAGAGCATTGATTTGGTTGCTCATTGCACTAAGTGCATCCATGTCTTGAGCCATTCTGGTTGGCTCCACAGGGTCGTCTGACCATCTATAATGTGATGTTGAGATTTTCTCCAAAATCCCATAGGCTTCATTGTAGGTCTTAGATAGCATAGAACCTCCAGCTGAGGAATTCAACACTTGCCTCGTGCTGGGGTTGCATCCTTTAAAGAACACTTCAATTTGAATACACCATGGATTGCCATGGTGTGGACATTTTAGTAAGAGGTCCTTGAATCTAGTCCAAGCTTCATGTAATGATTCGTTTTCGGCTTGCTTGAATTTTATAATATCATCACGAAAGTTGGAGTTCCTATTGTTAAGTCTCTGAAAGTGACTTATTTAGGACCCATTTAGCTTAAGAAGATGTACACATTTAGGTGTTTTTGTTAGCATTTAGCCTAAACCTATGCTTTAATATGAGAATTAGAAGAAGGTAGCTAATATAGGACTTATGTACAATAGGTAGAAAAAGGGTTGAAGACCGAAGGAAAAGAATGAAAAAATGAGCATTGCGAATGAATTGCGAAAACATTGCGGTGACCGCAATTATTCAAGTGAAAACCGTAAGTTGACTGATCTTTTTCTGTTAATTTCCGTTATTTCAGGGATTCATTCTTTCTCCTCCATCCATTCTGATATACGACGTTGAAGATTGATGGTTCTCCTTGGCCCAAACGCACCTGCAAACCACTATAAAGGGGGCCAAAGTCGGAGGTTTGATCATCATCCGAAAGCGCAGAAGCCTTCCCACAGTCCATTTTTCCTTCCCATTTTCCTTTGCCGTCTGTTGGAGTGATAGTCTCAGCTGTTGGAATCGATAATCTGATAGGAAGGAGAGGAGATTCTTCTTCTCTCTCGATTGGATTCATCCAAGCAAGGCTGACCTTTCATCCCCTTCATTCGAGGCGACTGCAACGAAGCTTCAAGCAATCCTTTACTGCTTTTCTGTTCTGTTCTTCTTATTTCCATGTCTGATCACTGTTGTTCTTAGTTTAGTAATTTACTTACTGCATTTCGTTGTTGTCTGTCTTGGATTCATTTCTTTTTAAAGCTTCCTTTGTCATTCAAACGTTCAAAGGAATCAAAGTAAAATTCTGCACTTCACAGTTTCTACCTTTTTCTGCTACGGTTTTGTCTTGCTGTTTGGAGTTTATTTCCCTTCTAAGCATGTCTATTTTATCTTATATTTCTGTTCTCCATCTATCCATGAGTAGCTAAGTCACTTAGGGGCATGCTAATGACAGAACTATAGGCTAAAAAACGTGAACCAAGCATGTAGGATCTCCTTCGAAACATTGATTGTATGTAAGCTTCATCCCACGGGCAATTTCGATTGGCCATCCATTTTGTCCAAAGAACTCCTAACCTCTGGAAGGAGTAAGAGTTCAGAGTCATATAATCATGCAAGCCTTTCATGGTAATCAGGAAACGGCCTAGGAATAGGCGTTTCCCTAGTACAAACTAAACACTCCTGCTTTAACAAGATGCTTAAGACCTTACTTTGAAGCCGAGTAAACTCAAGACTCTAATGCATGGAATCGGACGATACTTGAGATAGAGTGAGTTTGATGCATAGAGAGTAGATCCAGTGCTTGAGAATCGTATAAAAAGGCCTATAGGATAGTCATTAGTAGCCCTTAATTCACCCTTTTAATCAGTTTCACTGTTATTTAATTGCGGAAACATTGCAGTCCCCGCAATTCCTGCTAAGTTTTTATTCTGTTAGCTGCTTTCTCCTTTGTTTATCAATTCCATCTCTTGTCCTTTGAGTCTGATTTTAACTTTAATTTGTTTATGGTATATTCCTTTACACATTCAGTAAAACTTAGATAATTAAAAACCAATTTTACCCCATCAAATTCATCCCATCTTTCTTAACAAATACACTTCGCGAATAGCTAAAAATGAGTCTCTGTGGAAAAAACGAATGAAATATACTTACTACTTGCTGTGAGACCATGTATGCTTGCATGTTCTAAGTGCTCTCTCTACCCTTTTGCATATTTATCTTTACACATTGAGCACGCAACAAGTTTTTGGCGCCGCTGCCGGGGACTTATTTTAAGTGAAAACGAAGTTTGTTAAGTCTGAAACATCAAAGTATTTTCCATTGAATTTGATCCATCTTCATTTCTTTTTCAGGTACCATTTAGGGTAGTTTATGAATGAGACTCCATCTAGTGATCTAGAGTTCAACCCTGAGCCTGAGAGATTATTTAAAGCTAGAAATAGAGCCAAGAAACGTCTCTTTAAACAACCCCTTTTACCTCCAAACATTGCGGAAACTACAATCCCTCCGCAATTACCTCAAGAAGAAATGGCTGGAGTAAATCAAAACCTGGTGCCTGTCACTCGCAATCCCATTGAAATAGCGAATGACAAGGATAGCGCCATCCTTTCATACTTAGTACCTATGCCTGGGGAGCTGAACCCCAGCATAATCCGTCCTGAAATCACTGCCAACTCATTCGAGTTAAAGCCAGTGATGTTCCAAATGTTGTCCACTGTGGGACAATTCTTTGGAATAGAAAATGAGGACCCCCATAACCACCTTAGGAACTTCCTAGGAGTTAGTGACACATTCCTAATCCCTGGAGTTTCCCAAGAAGCCCTGAGGCTATATCTTTTCCCTTACTCTTTGAGGGACAAAGCCAAAACATGGTTAAATTCTTTACCCTCAGGATCTGTCCGCAATTGGACAGATTTAGCAGAAAAATTCCTAGTCAAATATTTCCCACCAGATAGGAATTCAACCTTTCGTGATGATATCATAAAATTCAAACAAGCTCCAAGTGAGTCTCTTCACGAAGCTTGGACAAGATTCAAAGACCTTCTTATTAAATGTCCACACCATGGCATTCCATGGTGTATCCAAATAGAAGTCTTCTTTAAAGGATGCAACCCCAGCACCAGACAAGTCTTAAATTCATCTGCTGGAGGTTCCATGTTGTCCAAGAGTTACAACGAAGCTTATGAGATCTTGGAGAAGATCTCAACATCTCACTGTAGATGGTCAGACGATCCAGTAGAGCCAACTAGGGCTCAAGACAAGGATGCTCTAAGCGCCATGAGCACCCAAATAAATGCCCTGACCAACTTAGTCAAGCAAATGGCTCAGGCCAATCTCCAAACCAGTGCCAATACCGCCACAGCCATGTCAATGGGCACCCAACCAAATCAAGGCGAGGCACCTATCTGTGGATTCTGTGGGGAAGGGCACCCTTATGAATACTGCCCTGGGAATCCATCCTCAGTCTGCTATGTAGGAAGCCAGCAGCAGCCTAGGAATAACCCCTACTCACAAACTTACAACCCTGGTTGGAGAAACCACCCTAACCTGTCATGGGGTGGCCAACAAAACACTAACCAAAATTCTAACCAACCTAGACCGAGTGGAACACCTGGTTTCACTCCTCAACATAACCATTCAATGTACCAAAAACCTTACAATCAACCTGTAGGATCTTCTGTAGAAAACCTACTCAAGGAATATATAGCTAAGAATGATGCTACTCTTCGGAGCCAGCAAGCTACCCTTAGGAGCCTGGAAAACCAAATAGGCCAATTAGCCAATGAACTTAAAAGTAGGCCCCAAGGTAGACTCCCTGCTGACACCGAGGTACCAAGGAGAGATGGCAAAGAACAAGTTCAAGCAATTGAACTGAGGAGTGGAAGACCCTTGGTGAATAATACAAAAGACACACTAAAGAGAGTAGAGAACACTGAGTCTAGTGCTCCACTGGAGTCTCTGCCAAGCCAAGGTCCACCACCAACTAGCACATCAGGAGCAAGGCTAGAGCCAATTATTGAGGAGGTAGAAGAAATTCCAAGGCCTCCGCCTATCCTAAGGCGTCCTGACGTGCCTGCATATGTGCCACCACCTCCATATCCTCGAAGGCTGAAGAAGAAGCAGGAACAGGAAGTTCATTTTAATAAATTCTTAGAAATACTTAAGCAAGTGCATGTGAACATTCCTTTTGTAGAGGTTTTACAATCGATGCCTTCTTATGTAAAGTTTTTGAAGGACATTATTACTAACAAAAAAATAATTGGTGAGTTTGAAACAGTAAACCTCACCGAGGAGTGCAGTGCCATCCTCCAGAACAAGCTGCCCAAGAAGGAGAAGGACCCTGGTTCCTTCACCCTACCTGTAGAACTTGGAGGCAAGCACGTGGGCAGAGCGCTTTGTGACCTGGGCGCCAGCATAAATCTCATGCCCCTGTCCCTATTCCGCCAGTTGGGAATGGGAGAAGCACGTCCAACCACAGTCACTTTACAACTAGCAGACAGATCCATCGCATATCCAGAAGGTAAGATCGAGGATATTCTAGTTAAAGTTGACAAATTTATTTTCCTTGCAGATTTCATTGTCCTGGACTATGAGGCAGACAAGGAGGTCCCCATCCTGCTAGGTAGACCATTTCTAGCCACAGGTAGGGCACTAATAGATGTGCAAAAAGGTGAGTTAACTATGAGGGTTCATGATGAAGAGGTAAAGTTTAGTGTTTATAAAGCTTTAAGGTATCCCTCTGATTCTGAGTCTTGTGCTAGCATTGATGTTGTTGACTCACTAATGGAAGAACAATTAGAGCATGTACTATTAACCAAGCATGCTAATGAATATGTACAAGTAGATGTAGCTGACTTGAATGTATCTGACATAATGAATATGCCTGTAGATAAACCTCAGCATGTATGTATGAATATAGATTTAACTGATAGAACTGTAAATCCGTTAAAACCCTCCATTGAGCATCCACCTGTTTTAGAACTGAAACCACTACCCACTCACCTCAAATATGCATATCTAGGAGATAATGATACGCTGCCTGTAATTATTTCTTCTAAGCTAAGTAAACAGCATGAGGTTGATTTAATTTTACTGCTTAAGCAACATAGGAAGGCTATAGCATGGACTATTGCTGATATTCGAGGCATTAGCCCTTCTTATTGCATGCACAAAATTATACTAGAGGAAGAGCACACACCTAGGGTAGACCACCAGCGTAGGTTAAACCCCTCTATGAAAGAGGTAGTGAAGAAAGAAATAATAAAGTGGTTAGATGCAGGAGTGATTTTCCCCATAGCTAGTAGCCAGTGGGTGAGCCCCATCCAATGTGTACCTAAGAAGGGGGGAATAACTGTGGTAGTCAATGAGAACAACGAACTGATCCCAACAAGGACTGTCACAGGGTGGAGAGTGTGTATGGATTACAGAAAGCTAAATAAAGAAACTAAAAAAGACCATTTCCCTCTACCATTCATTGACCAGATGCTAGACAGAATAGCTGGTAGAGCCTACTATTGTTTTTTAGATGGGTACTCTGGCTATAATCAAATCACTATAGACCCTAAGGATCAAGAGAAGACTACCTTCATGGATGACTTCTCAGTCTTTGGGGACTCATTTAAAACCTGTCTAGAGAACCTAGGACAAGTCCTGGCTAGGTGTGAAGAGACCAACCTAGTCCTAAATTGGGAAAAATGCCATTTTATGGTAGATGAGGGGATTGTCTTAGGACATAGAGTGTCAAGGGCAGGAGTCGAAGTTGATAGAGCAAAGATTAAGATCATAGAGAAGTTGGTAGAGCCTCAGAATGTCAAGGCCATTAGGAGTTTCTTAGGGCATGCTGGCTTCTACAGAAGGTTCATCAAGGACTTTTCTAAGATAGCCAAGCCTCTATGTGAGCTACTGGAGTTAGGTAGGCCATTCATCTTCTCTAAGGATTGTTTAGCAGCTTGGACCACCCTTAAGAAAGCACTAGTCACTGCACCTGTTATAGTAGGACCGGATTGGGATCTCCCATTCGAGATGTTATGTGATGCTAGTGACTATGCTGTAGGAGTCATGTTAGGACAGAAAATTAACAAGCTAACACATCCTGTCTATTATGCTAGTAAGACCTTGAATGAGGCTCAATGTAATTATACAACTACTGAGAAAGAGATGCTAGCTGTAGTATTTGCTTGTGAAAAATTTAGAAATTATATTGTAGGCACTAGGACCATTGTATATACTGACCATTCTGCTTTAAAATATCTTATGAGGAAGGATGATGCTAAGCCTAGATTGATTAGATGGGTGTTATTGCTGCAGGAATTTGATTTGGACATTCGGGACAAGAAGGGATGTGAAAACGTGGTTGCAGATCACCTGTCTCGATTGCAGCACAATTGCGAAAAAATTGCGGACCCCGCAATTTCTGATGCTTTTATAGATGAACATATCTTTGCTTTGACTCATCGTGATAACGATGAGGAACCTTGGTTTGCTGACATTGCTAACTTCCGTGCATCACAGGTATTACCAGTGTTCAAGGGAGGACAAGAGAAGAAGAGGTTCCTTCATGAAGCAAGGAAATTCATCTGGGATGACCCCATACTTTACAGAACCTGTGCTGATGGGTTGTTAAGGAAGTGTGTTTCAGCTGCTGAAGCGAGGTCTGTGCTGCAGCACTGTCACTCATCTCCTTACGGTGGACATTTTGGTGGTCAGAGAACAGCTGCGAAGGTATTTCAGAGTGGCTACTATTGGCCAACAATCTTCAAGGATGCCCACAACTATGCCCACAGCTGTGACGAATGCCAAAGGACAGGTAACCTCAGTCGCAAGGATGAGATGCCCCTCACCTACATCTTAGAGTTGGAGCTCTTCGATGTGTGGGGCATTGATTTCATGGGACCATTCCCTCCATCATCAGGTAACCTGTACATTTTAGTAGCAGTAGACTACGTGTCAAAGTGGGTAGAAGCTAAGGCATGTCCTAATAATGATGCTAAAACAGTCACTAACTTCTTGCATAGGCACATTTTCACTAGATTTGGGACTCCTCGTGCTATCATTAGTGATGAGGGGTCACATTTCATTAATAAGGCTATGGAGAAGATATTGGCTAAGTATAACATTAGACATAGGGTAGCTACTCCCTACCACCCACACTCAAATGGTCAAGCTGAGATTTCGAATAGGGAGATAAAAAACATCCTAGAGAAGGTAGTCAAACCTAATAGGAAAGACTGGTCATTCAAGCTTGAGGATGCACTTTGGGCTTATAGAACAGCATATAAGACACCTCTAGGAATGTCTCCCTATAGGTTGGTATATGGTAAGGCTTGCCACTTGCCACTTGAGTTAGAAAACAAAGCATTTTGGGCCATGAAGGAATTGAATTTTTGTGTAAAGGATGCGGGGACATTGAGATCTTTGCAGCTACATGAACTTGATGAGCTTAGGCATATGGCCTACGAGAATGCCAAAATGTATAAAGAAAAGACAAAAATATGGCACGACAGTAGACTCAGGATCAAAGACTTTAGGAAGGGCCAACTTGTACTGTTATTTAACTCACGATTAAAACTATTTCCAGGCAAACTAAAGTCTAGATGGTCAGGTCCATTTATTATTACTAATGTCTTTGTTCATGGTGCCATAGAGATTAAAAACTTGCAGCAAGGACAGCCATTTATGGTCAACGGTGCTAGGTTGAAGCACTACTATGAGGAAGGGGATGTGAAGACTCTCTCGGCCTTCCTCTTAACTGAAGCATGACAAAGAGAACGAGAGAGAACGAGTGGTTACTGTGCTCGTTTAGTCAAGGCCAATGCCTTAGTTTATTTTTTCTGTTTTTCCGATTATCGTTGGTATGTTTTGTGGTGTGATTTTAATTGCGTAATTAATGTTTGTTTTATTTGTTTTTGTAGGGAATCGAAAGAGGGGATCAAGGGGAGTAAATCAAGCTTTAAAAATCAAGAAATGGTTGAGCCAAATAAAAGATACGGACGAGCGAAGTTGGAGATTTTTATGAAATAATATCCCTACAATTGCGCTAAAATTGCTGGATCCGCAAAAAGAGCCGTTGGGATTTTTTCCGTTGCATTTATAGCCGTTAGAACGCGCTCGTTCGATACGATTCTTTCATTCTCTGATTCCAAGAATTCAGCGATTCTCTCCATCTCTGATCCATCTCTCCAAACCTCCAAGATTCGACAATGGTGGCCACACGTGCTGAAAGATCCGCAGCCAAGAAGAAGGCTGATGACGCAGCTGAAGCGGCTGCGAGGGAAGCGCTTCTCGCCCTTGCAGACGATGGTGCCGTTCGCACCGGTCCTCTTCCCAAGCTTCCTATTCGTAGGAAGAAGTGGAGGGTGGTCACTGAGATCCCTGCTGGACCATCTGAGCCAGTGGGCACGCCCAAGAAACGCCGGTGGAGTGTCAAGACGGCCGCCGAACCAAGCACAGCCAAGACTCCCTCTGTGGAGAGTCAAGAACCTGATCGTGCATCCCACGAGTCAGCCAAAGGAGGATCGTCGCCGTCTGCCTCACCTGCGCACAGCCCCTCACCGTCTGAACCAGTGCCAAGCGCAGAATCGTCACCGCCTTCACAGAGCTCAGAGTTGTCTCCAGCACCTCAGAGTTCTGATCCGTCACCTGCAGCAGCGCAGAGTCCTGAACCACCATCGTCGCCACTGAGTTCTGCGCAGACACCATCAGCAGAGCACAATTCTCCACAGCCTGATCCTGAATTCCCATATGGGGATTATCAAGAGTCCACGCCGGGCAGTGGAGATGCTGGAGAAGACGAAGTCTTCTCTCCTATGAGGGAAGATAGCCCTGCGGAGCCTGCACAGCAGGACGATTCTATGGAGGAGACGTTGGGGGCATGTTTCCCACAACTCAAAGCCAGGCTCAAGAAGAAGAAGAAGGCCAGAGTTGACAAGGCCAAGAAGTTGAAGAAAAAGAAGGCCAAGAAGGTGCCGTCGACGGACAAAGAGAGTACTGAGCCTTCGCTCAAACGCCTCAAGGTGGAGGCTGCTGAATCATCCAAACCAGCCGATAAGGGGAAGGCTAAACTCTACCCTGAAGATGAACCTCCGTCAGTGAGGTATGTCTCATCTGATGCTGAATCCAGGGGTGTTGAGCTGAGGAAGAGGGACCTATTGCACGAGAAAGGTTTCCTTGATCGACTTGCTGACCTGCCGCAGTTCTTGCGCGCAGGGGTGATCAACCACGGCTGGGAGGAATTCTGCAGACCGCCTAATCCAGCATACACGAGCATGGTGTATGATTTCTACGCTAATGTGCTCAGCCCTGAGGATGGCATATCTGTGGTCAGAGGGGTAGAGGTAGATTTCTCAGCCAAGGCCATCAATGAAGCCTTTGGTCTCAAGGGCCAAACACAAACAGATTATGCGCGGATAGTTGATGAGCCGACTGAGGCTGTGCTGGAAGAGGCCATTCGCACAATTGGCCAGCCTGAGGCCTCCTGGACAGTGTCACGCAATGGGAGGCACACTCTCATGAGTGCCAACCTCACGGCTAAGGCAGCTGTGTGGTTTTCATTCGTAAGAAGAAGACTCTCCCCAGTGACTCATGAGACGACAATCAACCAGAGCCGTTCGCTGCTGGTATATGCTATAATGAGAGGTCTCACGATCAACGTGGGAGAAGTCATCACTGCTGCCATCGCTGAGTGTGCTAAAAAGGGTAAGGGACCATTGTTTTTCCCTAATAGCATAACCAAGCTATGTTTGCTTGCAGGAGTTCCCACCGAGCGCTTGGAGCAGCAGCTGCCTTACACAGGCAATTTGGAGCTGCCTGCTAACCTGAGGCTGAGAAGAAAGGGGAACATGGAGTTTGAATTGGATAGGTTGGCGGCTGAACAGTCCCTATCCATGGCCTGCTTGATGGACATGCAGCGGAGAATGGCTCAATGGGCCAACTATGCGCAGGCAAGGGATAAGGAAGTTGCAGACCAACTGGGGTGCATCTTCCCGGACTTCCCTACCAATCTCCTAACTCCATGGGTGCCCCCACGACCAAGGCAACCGGATGAGGATGATGAGAATTGAGTGCTGGTTTGAAGTGCACTAAAGGGAGTATTGCTGTTCCCTTAGAAAAAAAAACAATTTTCCTGCTTTTTGATAGAATCATGTATAGTATGCTGTTTTGTGTTCAGCTTTTGATCTGTTTTTAATGTTTAGTTCTATGTTTTTTCTTTTGCTTAGTCTAGTCTGATGTTAGTTGAATAGGTAGGATAGTTTAGCTTTATTTTTAGGATGCGTGAGTAACAGGAAAGAGCATGCAAGGGGCCTGAATCAATGTTAAATCTGCCCGGATTGAATTGCGAAATAATTGCGGTTCCCGCAATTTTTGTGACTGATTGCATGTTTTGGACTGTTTGTTTAGTTAGGCTGTGATCTGTTATATTCTATCTTTTGCTGCTAGCATGACTACCTTATATAGCTGATCTTCAAGCATGCTGGATGAGTGTCATAGGACACCCTTTGATAGTTTAAATTAGCCTCTGAATAGTGCTCAGCATGCATAAACCATCAGTCCTTAAACTGTCTGTTTTGTCAAATTTTCTGCTGCTGGAATAATTGCTTTTAGAATGTTTTGCCTATGCCTAGGATTTTTAGATTCTCTTTGTTTTACTTTAGACTAGATGCTTCTAGGACAAGTTTGGGGGTGTGCCACCTCAAACACTCATTGGGGACAATGAGTAGTTGAAGTTTGGGGGAGGCCACCCTAGGCCTAGGAACATTCCTCTCTCCCTTAGAAACATAAGCATTCTTCTTCTCTTAAAAAAAAAAAAAATGATGATGAACTGAAAAAAAAATGAAAAAAGGGGGGGAGTTTCTCTTAGGTTGCTGAGTAATCAGTGCCAAGTGTGTAACCCACAAGTGGCGTTGCATCAAAAGGCAACCAAAGGAGAGGCTCCACCTAAGAAAAAAAAAGAAAAAGAAAAAAATAGGGAAGAAGAATGTATACCTAGGAGTTATAACTTTGTGGCTTAGATGTCCTATTTAAAAAGAACTCTGATCCTCAATTAGCTAAGCACAAAGTTGTAACTTGTAGGGTTGTTTAGGGAGATGAGTGTTTATCCAATGTAGTGATGCCAGGGTTTAGGTTGTTCTCTAAAAGTACTACTGTCACTGTTAATACTAAGACTGGCATGACTCTAAGGAATCCTAGACACATTAAAAATAAAGCTAGAAGCATGTACTGAGTCTGGAGTAAAGCTTGGTAGAATTTGAAACCTTAGGGATAGTGGCATGATGTCATAAAAGTAGCTAGATCAGTAGTAGGGGGTTAATGAAAACAGCAGGTATAGTAGGCAGGTGAAGTCAGAAGAAGCTTGATAAGGAGGTTAGTTCTAAACTTAGAAGTGTGTCACAGGACAGCACTGCTAGAGAGAGGGATATAGGGGAGTCGGTGAGTAGTTAAAGAAGAAGAAACAGCAGCCTAAGTAAGTCCTTAGTATGCTTGAGGACAAGCAAAGCCTTAAGTTTGGGGGTGTGTTAAGTCTCTGAAAGTGACTTATTTAGGACCCATTTAGCTTAAGAAGATGTACACATTTAGGTGTTTTTGTTAGCATTTAGCCTAAACCTATGCTTTAATATGAGAATTAGAAGAAGGTAGCTAATATAGGACTTATGTACAATAGGTAGAAAAAGGGTTGAAGACCGAAGGAAAAGAATGAAAAAATGAGCATTGCGAATGAATTGCGAAAACATTGCGGTGACCGCAATTATTCAAGTGAAAACCGTAAGTTGACTGATCTTTTTCTGTTAATTTCCGTTATTTCAGGGATTCATTCTTTCTCCTCCATCCATTCTGATATACGACGTTGAAGATTGATGGTTCTCCTTGGCCCAAACGCACCTGCAAACCACTATAAAAGGGGGCCAAAGTCGGAGGTTTGATCATCATCCGAAAGCGCAGAAGCCTTCCCACAGTCCACTTTTCCTTCCCATTTTCCTTTGCCGTCTGTTGGAGTGATAGTCTCAGCTGTTGGAATCGATAATCTGATAGGAAGGAGAGGAGATTCTTCTTCTCTCTCGATTGGATTCATCCAAGCAAGGCTGACCTTTCATCCCCTTCATTCGAGGCGACTGCAACGAAGCTTCAAGCAATCCTTTACTGCTTTTCTGTTCTGTTCTTCTTATTTCCATGTCTGATCACTATTGTTCTTAGTTTAGTAATTTACTTACTGCATTTCGTTGTTGTCTGTCTTGGATTCATTTCTTTTTAAAGCTTCCTTTGTCATTCAAACGTTCAAAGTAATCAAAGTAAAATTCTGCACTTCACAGTTTCTACCTTTTTCTGCTACGGTTTTGTCTTGCTGTTTGGAGTTTATTTCCCTTCTAAGCATGTCTATTTTATCTTATATTTATGTTCTCCATCTATCCATGAGTAGCTAAGTCACTTAGGGGCATGCTAATGACAGAACTATAGGCTAAAAAACGTGAACCAAGCATGTAGGATCTCCTTCGAAACATTGATTGTATGTAAGCTTCATCCCACGGGCAATTTCGATTGGCCATCCATTTTGTCCAAAGAACTCCTAACCTCTGGAAGGAGTAAGAGTTCAGAGTCATATAATCATGCTAGCCTTTCATGGTAATCAGGAAACGGCCTAGGAATAGGCGTTTCCCTAGTACAAACTAAACACTCCTGCTTTAACAAGATGCTTAAGACCTTACTTTGAAGCCGAGTAAACTTAAGACTCTAATGCATGGAATCGGACGATACTTGAGATAGAGTGAGTTTGATGCATAGAGAGTAGATCCAGTGCTTGAGAATCGTATAAAAAGGCCTATAGGATAGTCATTAGTAGCCCTTAATTCACCCTTTTAATCAGTTTCACTGTTATTTAATTGCGGAAACATTGCAGTCCCCGCAATTCCTGCTAAGTTTTTATTCTGTTAGCTGCTTTCTCCTTTGTTTATCAATTCCATCTCTTGTCCTTTGAGTCTGATTTTAACTTTAATTTGTTTATGGTATATTCCTTTACACATTCAGCAAAACTTAGATAATTAAAAACCAATTTTACCCCATCAAATTCATCCCATCTTTCTTAACAAATACACTTCGCGAATAGCTAAAAATGAGTCTCTGTGGAAAAAACGAATGAAATATACTTACTACTTGCTGTGAGACCATGTATGCTTGCATGTTCTAAGTGCTCTCTCTACCCTTTTGCATATTTATCTTTACACATTGAGCACGCAACACCTATCAGGTGGGAAGTATTTTACTAGAAACTTTTCATCTAGATCTGTCCAATTGACAATTGATCCAGAGGGAAAGGAATTTAACCACGTTTTGGCCTTATCTCTTAACGAATAGGGAAAAAGGTAAAGTCTTAAGGCTTCTTAAGACACTCCTGGGATGACAAAGGTATCACTTACTCCTAGGAAGTTTCTCAAGTGGTTGTGGGGATCTTCGTTCTCCACTCCAAAGAATTGTCCAACGGTGGACAGCATTTGAAACATGACGGGTTTTAACTCGAATGAGTGAGCTGTAATCTCAGGGCGTATAATTGTTACGTCTCCAAAAGTGACCTTTTTAGGACTTGTTTTCCATAGAAAGATGTACACTCTTAGGCGTTTTTGATAGGATTTAGCTTGAACCTATGCTTATATATGAGAATTAGAAGAGGGAAGCTAAATTAGGACTTGTATGCAGAAGGAGAGAAAAGGAATAGAAAACGAAGTAAAAGAATGAAAAATGTGCATTGCGGCAGCATTGCGGAAACATTGCTAAAACAACAATGTTTTAAGTGAAATCCGTAAGTTGACTGATCTTTTTCTGTTATGTTCCGTTATTTCAGGGATTCGTTCTTTCTCCTCCATCCATTTTGAAGTACAACGTTGAGGATGGATGGTTCTCCTTGGCCCAAACGCACCTGCAGATTACTATAAAAGGGGGTCAAAGTAGAGGGTTTGATCATCATCCGAAAGCGTACAAGTCTCTTCGCAGCGCAGTCTTTCCCATTCATTCTCTCCTCCGTCTGTTGGTTTGAGAGGTTCAGCTGTTGGAGTCGACAATCTGATAGGAAGGAGAGAAGATTCATCTTCTCTCCTGATTGGATTCATCCAAGCAAGGCTTACCTTTCTATCCCTTCAGCCGAGGCGTTTGCGACGAGGCGTTCAAGCTCACTTACTGCTTTCTGTCTTTTACTCTTCATTTCCAGCACTGTTTTGTTGTTATTTCTTTTCCATTAGTTAGTCCATTCCATTTCGTTGCTTTCTGTCTTTATGTTATTCACTTTAAGTTTCCCTTTGTTCATTCAAACAATCGATTAATTGAAAACACAATTCATTATTTCACAGTTTCTTGTCTTTGCTTTTTACTGTTTGTCCTTGCTGTTTTAAGTTTATTCTTCTTCTGAGCATGCCTATTTTATCTAATAATTCTGTCCTCTCCATATCCGTGAGTAACTAAGTCACATAGGGGCATGCTAATGACAATACTATAGGCTAAAAAACGTGAACCAAGCATGTAGGATAACTCTCGAATGCATTGATTGTATGTAAGCTTCATCCCACGGGCAATTTCGATTGGCCATCCATTTTTTCCAAAGAACTCCTAACCTCTGGAAGGAGTAAGAGTTCAGAGTTATACACTCATGCTAGCCTCTCAAGGTAGCCAGAAAACGACCTAGGAATAGGCGTTTTCCTAGTACAAATCATAACTTACTACTTTAACAAGATGCTTAAGACCTTACTTGGACATGAGTAAACTAAAGAATCTAATGCATGAAATCGGAAGATACATGAGAATGAGTTAGTTTGATGCATAGTGAGTTGATCCAATGCTTGAGAATCGTGTGAAAATGCCTATAGAGGAGTCGTTAGTAGCCCTTGTTTCTCCATTTTACACACTTTCGCTGTTAGTAACATTGCGGTAGAATTGCTGTTCTCGCAATTCTGCTAAGTTAAAAATTCTGCTTGGCTACTTTTCTCTTCGTTTATTAATTTCTTCTCTTTACATTTGCGTTTATCATTGACTTGCACTTGTTCATGTTGCTATCCTTTATATATTCAGTAGTAAATAGGAATTTTAAAACCAAATCTACCCTTTCAAATCCACCCATTCTTGCTTAACAATACACTTCACGAGTAGCTAATAATAAATCTCTGTGGGAAAACGAATGAAAAAAATACTTACTACTTGCTACAAGATCATGTATGCTTGCATGTTCTGAGTGCTCTCTCTCTTTTATTGCTTATTTATTTTAAACATTGAGCACGTAACAAGTTTTTGGCGCCGCTGCCGGGGATTTAGTTTAGTGAAAACGAAGTTTGTTAAGTTAGAAAACCAACTCTTAATATCTATTGAAGCTAATCTATTTTCATTTCTTTTGCAGGTACTATTTGGGTTAGTTTATGAATGAGCCTTCAAGTAGTAATCTAGAGTTCAACCCTGAGCCTGAGAGATTACTTAGGGCCAGAAATAGAGCCAAGAAACGACTCTTTAACCAATCCTCTATACCTCCAATAATTGCAGAAACCGCAATTCCTCCGCAATCCTCTCAAGAAGAAATGGATAGATTAGTTCCAAATCCGGTACCTATCACTCGCAATCCCATCGAAATAGCGAATGATAAGGATAGTGCCATTCTCTCATACTTAGTTCCCATGCCTGGGGAGCTAAACCCAAGCATAATCCGCCCTGAAATTACTGCCAACTCATTCGAGTTAAAGCCAGTAATGTTCCAATTGTTGTCCACTGTGGGACAATTCTTTGGAGTGGAAAATGAGGACCCCCACAACCATCTTAGAAACTTCCTAGGAGTCAGTGATACATTCATCATCCCTGGAGTTTCCCAAGAAGCCTTGAGGCTCTACCTCTTCCCTTACTCTTTAAGGGACAAAGCAAAAACGTGGTTAAACTCATTACCCTCTGGATCAGTCCTCAATTGGACAGACTTGGCGGAGAAATTCCTAGTTAAATATTTCCCACCTGATAGGAATTCTACCTTTCGTGATGACATAATCAAATTCAAACAAGCTGAGAATGAGTCTCTTCACGAAGCTTGGACAAGGTTCAAGGACCTTCTTCTTAAATGTCCACACCATGGCATCCCATGGTGTATCCAAATAGAGGTCTTTTTCAAAGGATGCAACCCCAGCACCAGACAAGTGTTAAATTCGTCTGCTGGAGGTTCCATGCTGTCCAAGAGTTATAACGAAGCCTATGAGATCTTGGAGAAGATCTCAGCATCTCACTGTAGGTGGTCAGATGATCCGGTTGAGCCAACTAGAGCTCAAGACAAGGACGCACTCAATGCCATGAGTAGCTGTTAAGTCTCTGAAAGTGACTTATTTAGGACCCATTTAGCTTAAGAAGATGTACACTTTTAGGTGTTTTTGATAGCATTTAGCCTAAACCTATGCTTAAATATGAGAATGAGAAGAAGGTAGCTAAATTAGGACTTATGCACAATAGGAAAGAAAAGGGTTGAAAACCGAAGGAAAAGAATGAAAAAACTGCATTGCGACAGCATTGCGAAAACATTGCTGAAGCCGCAATTATTCAAGTGAAAACCGTAAGTTGACTGATCTTTTTCTGTTAATTTCCGTAATTTCAGGGACTCGTTCTTTCTCCTCCATCCATTCTGATATATGACGTTGAAGATTGATGGTTCTCCTTGGCCCAAACGCACCTGCAAACTACTATAAAAGGGGGCCAAAGTCGGAGGTTTGATCATCATCCGAAAGCGCAGAAGCCTTCTCACAGTCCACTTTTTCTCCCCGTTTTCCTTTGCCGTCTGTTGGAGTGAGAGTCTCAGCTGTTGGAATCGATAATCTGATAGGAAGGAGAGGAGATTCTTCTTCTCTCTCGATTGGATTCATCCAAGCAAGGCTGACCTTTCATCCCCTTCATTCGAGGCGACTGCAACAAGGCTTTCAAGCACCATTTACTGCTTTCTGTCTTCCTTTCCTAATTTCCAGCTTTGATCAGTTGTTGTTTCTAGTTTAGTATTTAATCTACTGCATTTCGTTGTTGTCTGTCTTTGAATTATTGCCTTTAAGTTTCCTTTGTTCGTTCAAACCTTCAAAGTAATCAAAGTACAATTCTGCATTTCACAGTTTCCACCTTCTGCTGCTACGGTTTTGTCTTGCTGTTTTAAGCACATTTTCCTTCTAAGCATGTCTGTTTCATCTTACATTTCTGTTCTCTATATATCCATGAGTAGCTAAGTCACGTAGGGGCATGCTAATGACAGAACTATAGGCTAAAAAACGTGAACCAAGCATGTAGGATAGCTTTCGAAGCATTGGTTGTATGTGAGCTTCATCCCACGGGCAATTTCGATTGGCCATCCATTTTGTCCAAAGAACTCCTAACCTCTGGAAGGAGTAAGAGTTCAGAGTCGTATAGTCATGCTAGCCTTTCATGGTAACCAGGAAACGGCCTAGGAATAGGCGTTTCCCTAGTACAAACTAAACACTTCTGTTTTAACAAGATGATTAAGTCCTTACTTTGAGTCGAGTAAACTTAAGAGTCTAATGCATGGAATCGGACGATACATGAGATAGAGTGAGTTTGATGCATAGAGAGTAGATCCAGTGCTTGAGAATCGTATAAAAAGGCCTATAGGATAGTCATTAGTAGCCCTTAATTCACCTATTTACACATTTTCGCCGTCAGTTAATTGCGATAACATTGCGGTCTCCGCAATTCTGCTAAATTTTCATTCTGTTTAGCTGTTTTCCTCTTCGTTTATTAATTCCATCTCTTGTCTTTTGAGTCTAATTTCAACTTGCATTTGTTTATGTTATATTCCTTTATACATTCAGCAAAAGTTAGATAATTAAAAACCAATTTTACCCCATCAAATCCACCCCTTCTTTCTTAACAAAACACTTCGCGAATAGCTAAAAACAAGTCTCTGTGGGAAAACGAATGAAATATACTTACTACTTGCTATAAGATCATGTATGCTTGCATGTTCTGAGTGCTCTCTTTTTCTCTTATTTATCATTTTTATTAACACATTGAGCACGCAACAAGTTTTTGGCGCCGCTGCCGGGGACTTTTTTTAAGTCAAAACGAAGTTTGTTAAGTTTGAAACACCAAGTTTATTATTGAGTGAAACTAATCTGTTTCATTTCTTTTGCAGGTACTATTAGGGTAGTTTATGAGTGAGCGTTCACGTAGTAATTTAGAGTTCGATCCTGAACCTGAAAGATCACTTCGAGCTAGAAACAAAGCGAAGAAACGTCTTTTTAAACAACCTCCTATACCTCAAATCATACCTGAAATCGAAGAGATGGACGATATGGTTCCAAATCCGGTACCTGTCATTCGCAACCCCATCGAAATAGCGAATGACAAGAATAGTGCCATACTTTCATATCTAGTACCTAGGCCTGGGGAGCTGAACCCCAGCATAATCCGTCCTGAAATCACTGCCCACTCATTCGAGTTAAAGCCAGTGATGTTCCAAATGTTGTCCACTGTGGGACAATTCTTTGGAATAGAAAATGAGGACCCCCACAACCATCTTAGGAACTTCTTAGGAGTCAGTGATACCTTTATCATCCCTGGAGTGTCCCAAGAAGCTTTAAGGCTATACTTGTTCCCTTACTCTTTGAGGGACAAAGCCAAAACATGGTTGAACTCATTACCCTCTGGATCTGTCCGCAATTGGACAGATCTAGCAGAAAAATTCCTAGTCAAATACTTCCCACCTGATAGGAATTCTACCTTTCGTGATGACATAGTCAAGTTTAAACAAGCTGATAATGAGTCTCTTCACGAAGCTTGGACAAGATTCAAAGACCTTCTCATTAAATGTCCACACCATGGCATTCCATGGTGTATCCAAATAGAAGTCTTCTTTAAAGGATGCAACCCCGGCACCAGACAAGTTCTAAATTCATCTGCTGGCGGTTCCATGTTGTCCAAGAGTTACAACGAAGCTTATGAGATCTTGGAGAAGATCTCAACATCTCATTGTAGGTGGTCAGACGATCCAGTAGAGCCAACTAGGGCTCAAGACAAGGATGCTCTAAGCGCCATGAGCACCCAAATAAATGCCCTGACCAACCTAGTTAAGCAAATGGCTCAGGCCAATCTCCAAACCAGTGCCAATACCGCCACGGCCATGTCAATGGGCACCCAACCAAGTCAAGGCGAGGCACCTATCTGTGGATTCTGTGGGGAAGGGCACCCTTACGAATACTGCCCTGGGAATCCATCCTCAGTCTGCTATGTTGGAAGCCAGCAGCAGCCTAGGAATAACCCCTACTCACAAACTTACAACCCTGGTTGGAGAAACCACCCAAACCTATCATGGGGTGGCCAACAAAACACTAACCAAAATCCTAACCAACCAAGGCCGAGTGGAACACCTGGTTTCACTCCCCAACATAACCAGTCAATGTACCAAAAACCATACAATCAATCGGTAGGATCTTCTGTAGAAAACCTACTCAAGGAATACATAGCTAAGAATGATGCTACTCTTCAAAGCCAGCAAGCTACTCTTAGGAGCTTAGAAAACCAAATAGGGCAACTAGCCAATGAAATCAAAAGTAGGCCCCAAGGTAGACTCCCTGCTGACACCGAGGTACCAAGGAGAGATGGCAAAGAACAAGTTCAAGCAATTGAACTTAGAAGTGGTAGACCCTTGGTAAGCAACACAAAGGACACACCAAAGAGAGTAGAGAACACTGAGTCTAGTGCTCCACTGGAGTCTCTGCCAAGCCAAGGTTCACCACCAACTAGCACATCAGGAGCCAGGCTGGAGCCAATTATTGAGGAGATAGAAGAAATTCCAAGGCCTCCACCTATCCTAAGGCGTCCTGACATTCCCTTTGTAGGCTTAAGAAGAAGCAGGAACAGGAAGTTCATTTTAATAAATTCTTAGAAATTCTTAAGCAAGTGCATGTTAACATTCCCTTTGTAGAAGTTTTACAGTCAATGCCTTCATATGTAAAGTTTTTGAAGGACATTATTACTAACAAAAAAATAATTGGTGAGTTTGAAACAGTAAACCTCACCGAGGAGTGCAGTGCCATCCTCCAGAACAAGCTGCCCAAGAAGGAGAAGGATCCTGGTTCCTTCACCTTACCTGTAGAACTTGGAGGCAAGCACGTGGGTAGAGCGCTTTGTGACCTGGGCGGCAGCATAAATCTCATGCCCCTGTCCCTATTCCGCCAGTTGGGAATAGGAGAAGCACGCCCAACCACTGTCACCTTACAATTAGCAGACAGATCCATTGCATATCCAGAAGGTAAAATTGAGGATATTTTAGTAAAGGTTGACAAATTTATTTTCCTTGCAGATTTCATTATCCTGGATTATGAAGCAGACAAGGAGGTCCCCATCCTGCTAGGCAGACCATTTCTAGCCACAGGTCGGGCACTTATAGACGTCCAAAAAGGTGAGCTTACTATGAGGGTTCACGATGAAGAGGTGAAGTTTAGTGTATATAAAGCTTTAAGGTATCCCTCTGACCTTGAATCCTGTGCTAGCATGGATATTGTTGACTCACTGATGGAAGAACAATTAGAGCATGTATTATTAACCAAGCATGCTAATGAATATGTAGGATTAGATGTAGATGATTTAAATGTATCTGACATAATGGATATGCCTGTAGATAAACCACAGCATGTATGTATGAATTTAGATTTAACTGATAGAACTGTAAATCCTTTGAAGCCCTCCATTGAGCATCCACCTGTTTTAGAACTAAAACCACTACCCACTCACCTTAAATATGCATATTTAGGAAATAATGATACACTGCCTGTAATTATTTCTTCTAAACTAAGTGAACAGCATGAGGGTGAATTAATTTTACTGCTTAAGCAACATAGGAAGGCTATAGCATGGACTATTGCTGATATTCGAGGAATTAGCCCTTCTTATTGCATGCACAAAATTATACTAGAGGAAGAGCACACACCTAGGGTAGATCACCAGCGTAGGCTAAACCCCTCTATGAAAGAGGTAGTAAAGAAGGAAATAATAAAATGGTTAGATGCAGGAGTAATTTTCCCCATAGCTAGTAGCCAATGGGTGAGCCCCATCCAATGTGTACCTAAAAAGGGGGGAATAACTGTGGTAGTCAATGAGAATAACGAATTGATTCCAACAAGGACTGTCACAGGATGGAGAGTGTGCATGGATTACAGGAAATTAAACAAAGAAACTAAAAAAGACCATTTCCCTATACCGTTCATTGACCAGATGCTAGACAGAATAGCTGGTAGAGCCTACTATTGTTTCTTAGATGGCTATTCTGGCTATAACCAGATTACTATAGACCCTAAGGACCAAGAGAAGACCACCTTCACTTGCCCTTTTGGAACTTTTGCCTTTCGCAGAATGCCTTTTGGCTTATGCAATGCACCGGCAACTTTCCAAAGGTGCATGATGGCGATCTTCTCTGAGTTGGATGAGTCCATGATAGAGATATTCATGGATGACTTCTCAGTCTTTGGGGACTCATTTACAAACTGTCTAGAGAACCTAGGACAGGTCCTGGCTAGATGTGAAGAGACTCACTTAGTCCTTAATTGGGAAAAGTGTCACTTCATGGTGGATGAAGGGATTGTCTTAGGGCATAGAGTGTCAAGGGCTGGAGTGGAGGTCGATAGGGCCAAAATAGAGATCATAGAGAAGTTGGTAAAGCCTCAGAATGTCAAGGCCATTAGGAGTTTCTTAGGGCATGCTGGCTTCTACAGAAGGTTCATCAAGGACTTTTCTAAGATAGCCAAGCCTCTATGTGAGCTACTAGAGCTAGGTAGGCCATTCATCTTCTCTAAAGACTGTTTAGCAGCTTGGACCACCCTTAAGAAAACACTAGTCACCGCACCTGTTATAGTAGGGCCAGATTGGGATCTCCCATTCGAGATGTTATGTGATGCTAGTGACTATGCTGTAGGGGTCATGTTAGGACAGAAAATTAACAAGCTAACACATCCTGTATATTATGCTAGCAAGACCTTGAATGAGGCTCAATGTAATTATACAACTACTGAGAAAGAGATGCTTGCTGTGGTGTTTGCTTGTGAAAAATTCAGAAACTATATTGTAGGCACTAGGACAATTGTATACACTGACCATTCTGCCTTGAAATATCTTATGAGGAAGGCTGATGCCAAGCCTAGGTTGATTAGGTGGGTGTTATTGCTGCAGGAATTTGATTTGGACATTCGGGACAAGAAAGGATGTGAAAACGTGGTTGCAGATCACCTGTCTCGATTGCAGCACAATTGCGAAAAAATTGCGGACCCCGCAATTTCTGATGCTTTTATTGATGAACATGTCTTTGCTTTGACTCATCGTGAGAACGATGAGGAACCTTGGTTTGCTGACATTGCTAACTTCCGTGCATCACAGGTATTACCAGTGTTCAAGGGAGGACAAGAGAAGAAGAGGTTCCTTCATGAAGCAAGGAAATTCATCTGGGATGACCCCACACTTTACAGAACCTGTGCTGATGGCTTGCTAAGGAAATGTGTTTCAGCTGCTGAAGCGAAGTCTGTGCTGCAGCACTGTCACTCATCTCCTTATGGTGGACACTTTGGCGGTCAAAGAACAGCTGCGAAGGTATTTCAGAGTGGCTACTATTGGCCAACAATCTTCAAGGATGCCCACAACTATGCCCACAGCTGTGATGAATGCCAAAGAACAGGTAACCTCAGTCGCAAGGATGAGATGCCCCTCACCTACATCTTAGAGTTGGAGCTCTTTGATGTATGGGGCATTGACTTCATGGGACCATTCCCTCCATCATCAGGTAACCTCTACATATTAGTGGCAGTGGACTACGTGTCCAAGTGGGTAGAAGCCAAGGCATGTCCTAATAATGATGCTAAAACAGTCACTAACTTCTTGCATAGGCACATTTTCACTAGATTTGGGACTCCTCGTGCTATCATTAGTGATGAGGGGTCACATTTCATTAATAAGGCTATGGAGAAAGTATTGGCTAAATATAACATTAGACATAGAGTAGCCACTCCCTATCACCCACACTCAAATGGACAGGCTGAAATTTCAAATAGGGAAATTAAGAACATCCTAGAAAAAGTAGTCAAACCTAATTGGAAAGACTTGTCCTTCAAGCTTGAGGATGCACTTTGGGCTTATAGGACAGCGTATAAGACACCTCTGGGAATGTCTCCTTATAGGCTAGTTTATGGCAAGACTTGTCATTTACCTCTTGAGTTCGAAAATAAAGCATTTTGGGCCATGAAGGAATTGAATTTTTGTGTAAAAGATGCAGGAACACTAAGGTCTTTACAATTGCATGAGCTTGATGAGCTTAGACACATGGCCTATGAGAATGCCAAGATGTATAAGGAAAAAACCAAGATTTGGCATGATAGTAGACTTAGAGTTAAGGACTTTAAGAAGGGTCAACTTGTATTGTTGTTTAACTCACGGTTGAAACTATTTCCAGGGAAACTTAAGTCTAGATGGTCAGGTCGATTTGTGATTACTAATGTGTTTGTTCATGGTGCCATAGAAATAAAGAACTTGCAGCAAGGCCAACCATTTATGGTGAATGGTGCAAGGTTGAAGCACTACTATGAGGAAGGAGATGTGAAGACTCTCTCGGCCTTCCTCTTGCATGAAGCATGAAGTTAAAAACGAGAGAAAACGAGTGGTTACTGTGCTCGTTTAGTCAAGGCCAATGCCTTAGTTTATTTTTTCTGTTTTTCCGATTATCGTTTGTATGTTTTGTGGTGTGATTTTAATTACGTATTTAATGTTTGTTTTATTTGTTTTTGTAGGGAATCGAAAGAGGGGATCAAGGGGAGTAAATCCAGCTTTAAAAATCAAGAAACGGTTGAGCCAAATAAAAGATACGGACGAGCAAAGTTTGAGATTTTGATGATAAAATATCCCTAGAATTGCGCTGGAATTGCTGGATCCGCAAAAAAGAGCCGTTGGGATTTTTCCGTTGCCTTTATAGCCGTTAGAAGGCGCTCGTTCGATACGATTCATTCATTCTCTGATTTTCAAGAACTCTGCGATTCTCTTCATCTCTGATCCTTCTCTCCAAACCTCCAAGATTCGACAATGGTGTCCACACGTGCTGAAAGATCCGCAGCCAAGAAGAGGGCTGATGACGCTGCTTAAGCGGCTGCGAGGGAAGCACTTCTTACCCTTGCAGATGAGGGTGCTGTACGTACTGGCCGGCTTCCCAAGCTTCCAATCCGTAGGAGGAAGTGGAGGGTTGTCACAGAAATCCCTGCTGGCCCTTCTGAACCAGCAGGCACGCCCAAGAAGCGCCGGTGGAGTGTCGAGACGGCTGCCGAACCACGCAAAGCCAAGACTCCCTCTGTGGAGAGTCAAGAATCGGATCGTGCGTCCCACGAGTCGATCAAGAAGAGTTCGTCGCCATCTGCCTCACCCGCGCACAACCCTTCATCATCTGAACCAGTGCACAGCCCAAAGCTTTCATCGTCACCGCCTGCACAGAGCCCTGAAACGCCGTCTTCACCACTGAATTCCGTGCAGACGCCTACAGCAGAGCGGAGTGCCACACCTTCGCACACGCATCCACGGCCTGACCCTGAATTCCCCTATGGGGAGTATCAGGAATCCACTCAGGGCAGTGGGGAAGGTGGGGAAGACGAGGTCTTCTCGCATGCAAGGGAAGCTAGCCGAGAAAGTCCTGCACAGCAGGCTGATTCCATGGAAGAGACGTTGGGGGCATGCCTCCAGCAGATCAATATCAAGGCTAAGCTTAAGAAAAAGAAGAGGGCCAAGATTGTCAAGGCCAAGCGATCCAAGAAGCTGAAGAAGAAGAAGGCCAAGAGAGTGCCTTCATCAGACAAAGAGAGCACGGAGCCATTACTCAAAAGGCTCAAGGTTGAGGCTGCCGAGTCAGCCAAGCCAGCAGATAAGGGGAAGGCTAAACTCTATCCTGAAGACGAACCTCAGTCAGTGAGGTATGTCTCATCTGATGCTGAATCCAGGGGTGCTGAGCTAAGGAAGAGGGAGTTGCTGCACGAGAAAGGCTTCCTCGACCGACCTGCTGACCTGCCGCAGTTCTTGCGTGCAGGGGTGATCAACCACGGCTGGGAGGAATTCTGCAGGCCGCCCAATCCAGCCTTCACGAGCATGGTGTATGATTTCTACGCCAATGTGCTCAGCCCTGAGGATGGCCTGTCTGTGGTCCGAGGGGTAGAAGTGGATTTCTCATCCAAAGCCATCAACGAAGCCTTTGGTCTCAAGGGCCAAACACATACAGATTATGCACGGATCATTGATGAGCCTACTGAGGCAGTGCTGGAAGAGGCCATTCGCACCATTGGCCAGCCTGAAGCTTCCTGGACAGTGTCACGCAATGGGAGGCACACTCTCATGAGTGCCAACCTCACGGCTAAGGCAGCGGTTTGGTTTTCGTTCGTGCGAAGGAGATTGTCCCCTGTGACTCACGAGACTACAATCAACCAGAGTCGGTCGCTGCTGGTGTATGCAATAATGAGAGGTCTCACGATCAATGTGGGAGAAGTCATCACTGAGGCCATTGCTGAATGCGCCAAGAAAGGTAAGGGACCACTGTTTTTCCCTAATACCATAACCAAACTATGTTTGCTGGCAGGAGTCCCCACCGAGCGCCTGGAGCAGCAGATGGCCTACACGGGCCACTTGGAGCTGCCTGCGAACCTGAGGCTGAGAAGAAAGGGGAATATGGAGTTTGAATTGGATAGGTTGGCTGCTGAACAGTCTCTATCCATGGCCTGCTTAATGGATATGCAGAGAAGAATGGCTCAATGGGCCACTTATGCGCAGGCAAGGGACAAGGAAGTTGCAGACCAGCTGGGGTGCATCTTCCCTGACTTCCCTACCACTCTCCTAACTCCATGGGTGCCCCCACGACCGAGACAACCTGATGAGGATGACGAGAATTGAGTGCTGGTTTGAAGTGCACTAAAGGGAGTACTGCTGTTCCCTTAGAAAAAAAAAATATAATTTTCTGCTTTCTGATAGGACCATGTGAATTATGCTGTTTTTGGTTAAATTTTGATCTGTTTTAAGATGTTTAGCTTTATGTTTTTCCTTTTGCTTAGGATAGTCTGATGTTAGCTGACTATGTAGGATAGTTTATTTTCATTTTTGGAGAGCTGGAATGACTGGAAAAAGCATGCTTAGGGGCCTTAATCATTGTTATATCTGCCCTGATCTAATTGCGAAATAATTGCGGTCCCCGCAATTTTCATGACTAAAAGCATGTTTTGGACTGTCTGTTTAGCTAGGCTGTGATCATTTTTAAATTCTTTCTTTTGCTCCTATCATGACTACTGTATATAGCTTATCTCAATGCATGCTGGATGAGTGTCATAGGACACCCTTTGATAGTTTAAATTAACCTCTAAATAGCTCAGCATGCACAGCTTTCAGACCTTCATCTGTCTGTATTTTTAAATTTCTGCTGCTGTGATGTTTCCTTTTCAAATGTTCTGTCTATGCCTAGGGCTTGAGATTCTCTTTGTTTTACCTTAGACTAGATGCTTCTAGGACAAGTTTGGGGGTGTGCCACCTCCGACACTCATTGGGGACAATGAGTAGTTGAAGTTTGGGGGAGGCCACCCTAGGCCTAGGAACATTCCTCTCTCCCTTAGAAACATAAGCATTCTTCTTCTCCTTTACAAAAAAAAAAAAAAAAAATGATGAACTGAAAAAATGAAAAAAGAATAAAGGGGGGGAGTTTCTCTTAGGTTGCTGAGTAATCAGTGCCAAGTGTGTAACCCACAAGTGGCGTTGCATCAAAAGGCAACCAAAGGAGAGGCTCCACCTAAGTAAGAAAAAGGGAGAAGAATAGGGAAGAAGAATGTATACCTAGGAGTTATAACTTTGTGGCTTAGATGTCCTATTTAAAAAGAACTCTGATCCTCAATTAGCTAAGCACAAAGTTGTAACTTGTAGGGTTGTTTAGGGAGATGAGTGTTTATCCAATGTAGTGATGCCAGGGTTTAGGTTGTTCTCTAAAAGTACTACTGTCACCGTTAATACTAAGACTGGCATGACTCTAAGGAATCCTAGACACATTGAAAATAAAGCTAGAAGCATGTACTGAGTCTGAGGTAAAGCTAGGCAGAATTTGAAACCTTAGGGATAATGGCATGATATGACAAAAGCGAATAGATCAGTTGTAGGGAGTTAATGAAAACAGAAGGAATGTTAGGCAGGCAAAGGCAGAAGAAGCTAGATAAGAGGGTAGTTTTAAACTAAGGAGTGTGTTACAGGACAGCATTGCTATAGACAAGAATATAAGGGAGTCAGTAGGTGGTTAAAGAAGAAGAAAACAGCAGCCTAGGTAAGTCCTTAGTGTGCTTGAGGACAAGCAAAACCTTAAGTTTGGGGGTGTGTTAAGTCTCTGAAAGTGACTTATTTAGGACCCATTTAGCTTAAGAAGATGTACACTTTTAGGTGTTTTTGATAGCATTTAGCCTAAACCTATGCTTAAATATGAGAATGAGAAGAAGGTAGCTAAATTAGGACTTATGCACAATAGGAAAGAAAAGGGTTGAAAACCGAAGGAAAAGAATGAAAAAACTGCATTGCGACAGCATTGCGAAAACATTGCTGAAGCCGCAATTATTCAAGTGAAAACCGTAAGTTGACTGATCTTTTTCTGTTAATTTCCGTAATTTCAGGGACTCGTTCTTTCTCCTCCATCCATTCTGATATATGACGTTGAAGATTGATGGTTCTCCTTGGCCCAAACGCACCTGCAAACTACTATAAAAGGGGGCCAAAGTCGGAGGTTTGATCATCATCCGAAAGCGCAGAAGCCTTCTCACAGTCCACTTTTTCTCCCCGTTTTCCTTTGCCGTCTGTTGGAGTGAGAGTCTCAGCTGTTGGAATCGATAATCTGATAGGAAGGAGAGGAGATTCTTCTTCTCTCTCGATTGGATTCATCCAAGCAAGGCTGACCTTTCATCCCCTTCATTCGAGGCGACTGCAACAAGGCTTTCAAGCACCATTTACTGCTTTCTGTCTTCCTTTCCTAATTTCCAGCTTTGATCAGTTGTTGTTTCTAGTTTAGTATTTAATCTACTGCATTTCGTTGTTGTCTGTCTTTGAATTATTGCCTTTAAGTTTCCTTTGTTCGTTCAAACCTTCAAAGTAATCAAAGTACAATTCTGCATTTCACAGTTTCCACCTTCTGCTGCTACGGTTTTGTCTTGCTGTTTTAAGCACATTTTCCTTCTAAGCATGTCTGTTTCATCTTACATTTCTGTTCTCTATATATCCATGAGTAGCTAAGTCACGTAGGGGCATACTAATGACAGAACTATAGGCTAAAAAACGTGAACCAAGCATGTAGGATAGCTTTCGAAGCATTGGTTGTATGTGAGCTTCATCCCACGGGCAATTTCGATTGGCCATCCATTTTGTCCAAAGAACTCCTAACCTCTGGAAGGAGTAAGAGTTCAGAGTCGTATAGTCATGCTAGCCTTTCATGGTAACCAGGAAACGACCTAGGAATAGGCGTTTCCCTAGTACAAACTAAACACTTCTGTTTTAACAAGATGATTAAGTCCTTACTTTGAGTCGAGTAAACTTAAGAGTCTAATGCATGGAATCGGACGATACATGAGATAGAGTGAGTTTGATGCATAGAGAGTAGATCCAGTGCTTGAGAATCGTATAAAAAGGCCTATAGGATAGTCATTAGTAGCCCTTAATTCACCTATTTACACATTTTCGCCGTCAGTTAATTGCGATAACATTGCGGTCTCCGCAATTCTGCTAAATTTTCATTCTGTTTAGCTGTTTTCCTCTTCGTTTATTAATTCCATCTCTTGTCTTTTGAGTCTAATTTCAACTTGCATTTGTTTATGTTATATTCCTTTATACATTCAGCAAAAGTTAGATAATTAAAAACCAATTTTACCCCATCAAATCCACCCCTTCTTTCTTAACAAAACACTTCGCGAATAGCTAAAAACAAGTCTCTGTGGGAAAACGAATGAAATATACTTACTACTTGCGATAAGATCATGTATGCTTGCATGTTCTGAGTGCTCTCTTTTTCTCTTATTTATCATTTTTATTAACACATTGAGCACGCAACAGTAGCCAAATAAGCGCCCTGACCAACCTAGTCAAGCAAATGACTCAAGCCAATCTCCAAACTAGTGTCAACACCGCCACAGCCATGTCAATGGGCACCCAACCAAGCCAAGGTGAGACACTAATCTGTGGATTATGTGGGGAAGGGCACCTGTATGAATACTGCCCTGGGAATCCAGCCTCAGTCTGCTATGTTGGAAGCCAACAGCAGCCTAGGAACAACCCCTATTCCAACACTTACAATCCTGGTTGGAGGAACCACCCAAACCTTTCATTGGGTGGCCAACAGAATGCTAACCAAGCTCCTAACCAGCCAAGACCGAGTGGAACACCTGTTTTCACTCCCCAACATAACCAATCCATGTATCAAAAACCATACAACCAACCTGTAGGATCTTCTGTAGAAAACTTACTTAAGGAATACATAGCCAAGAATGATGCCACACTACAGAGCCAACAAGCTACTCTTAGGAGCCTAGAGAACCAGATAGGGCAACTAGCCAATGAACTCAAAAGTAGGCCCCAAGGTAGACTACCTGCTGACACTGAAGTGCCAAGGAGAGATGGTAAAGAACAAGTTCAAGCAATTGAACTTAGGAGTGGGAGACCATTGGTGGGCAACACTAAAGAAACACCAAAGAGAGTAGAGAACAATGAGTCTAGTGCTCCACTGGAGTCTCTGCCAAACCAAGGTCCACCACCAACAAGCACATCAGGACCAAGGCTGGAGCCAATCATAGAAGAGATAGAAGAAATCCCAAGGCCTCCACCTATCTTGAGGCGACCTGAAGTGCCTGCATATGTGCCACCACCTCCATTTCCTCGAAGGCTAAAGAAAAAACAAGAACAAGAAGTGCACTTTAACAAATTTCTAGAAATTCTTAAACAAGTGCATGTGAATATTCCTTTTGTAGAAGTTTTACAGTCTATGCCTTCCTATGTTAAGTTTTTGAAGGATATTATCACTAACAAGAAAATAATTGGTGAGTTTGAAACAGTAAATCTCACTGAGGAGTGCAGTGCCATACTCCAGAACAAGCTACCCAAGAAGGAGAAGGATCCTGGTTCCTTCACCTTACCAGTAGAGCTAGGAGGCAAGCAGGTGGGCAGAGCTCTTTGTGACCTGGGAGCCAGCATAAACCTCATGCCCCTATCACTATTCCGCCAGCTAGGAATAGGAGAAGCACGTCCTACCAATGTCACCTTACAACTGGCAGATAGATCCATAGCCTACCCTGAGGGTAAGATTGAGGACATTCTTGTAAAGGTTGACAAGTTTATTTTCCTTGCAGATTTCATTATCCTGGATTATGAAGCAGACAAGGAGGTCCCCATCCTATTAGGCAGACCATTTCTAGCCACAGGTAGGGCCCTGATAGACGTCCAGAAAGGTGAGCTCACTATGAGGGTTCATGACGAGGAGGTTAAGTTTAGTGTTTTTAAAGCACTAGGTATCCTTCTGACTCTGAATCTTGTGCTAGCATGGACATTGTAGAGTCACTTATGGAAGAACAACTTGAGCATGAATTATTGACTAAGCATGCTAATGAATATGTACAATTAGATTTAACTGACTTAAACATAGATGAGATAATAGACATACATGTAGATAATCGTCAGCATGTTTGTATGAATATTGACTTATCTGAAAGATCCCTGAATCCATTAAAACCATCCATTGAGCATCCACCTGTCTTAGAATTGAAACCACTGCCCACACATCTTAAGTATGCATATTTAGGAAGCAATGAGACTCTGCCTGTGATTATTTCATCTAAATTAAGTGAGAAGCATGAGGTTGAGCTGATTTTATTACTTAAACAATATAGGAAGGCTATTGCGTGGACTATTGCTGACATTAGAGGCATTAGCCCTTCCTACTGCATGCATAAGATAATACTAGAGGAAGAACACACACCCCGAGTAGATCACCAACGTAGGCTGAACCCCTCTATGAAAGCGGTAGTTAAAAAAGAAATAATAAAATGGTTAGATACTGGTGTGATCTTCCCTATAGCTAGTAGTCAGTGGGTGAGTCCTATACAATGTGTACCTAAGAAGGGGGGGATGACTGTGGTAGTCAATGAGAGCAATGAACTTATTCCAACTAGGACTATTACAGGGTGGAGAGTGTGTATGGATTATAGGAAATTAAATAAGGAAACCAAAAAGGACCACTTCCCTCTACCATTCATTGACCAAATGTTAGATAGGATAGCTGGTAGAGCTTACTACTGCTTCTTAGACGGTTATTCAGGATATAACCAGATCACTATAGACCCTAAGGACCAGGAGAAGACAACCTTCACTTGCCCTTTTGGAACTTTTGCCTTTCGCATAATGCCTTTTGGCTTATGCAATGCACCGGCAACATTCCAAAGGTGCATGTTGGCAATCTTCTCTGATTTAGATGAGTCCATGATAGAGATATTCATGGATGATTTCTCAGTCTTTGGTGATTCATTCACAAACTATTTAGAGAACTTAGGACAAGTCCTGGCTAGGTGTGAGAAGACCAACCTAGTCCTTAACTGGGAGAAGTGCCACTTCATGGTGGACGAAGGGATTGTCTTAGGTCATAGAGTGTCTAGGGCAGGTGTAGAGGTCGACAGGGCCAAGATTGAAATCATAGAGAAATTGGTAGAACCTCAAAATGTGAAAGCCATTAGAAGTTTTTAGGACACGCAGGCTTCTATAGAAGGTTCATTAAGAACTTTTCTAAGATCTCCAAGCCTTTGTGTGAGCTTCTAGAGCTGAATAAGACATTCATCTTCTCTAGAGAATGTTTCCTAGCCTGGAAAACCCTTAAGGAAGCATTAGTCAAAGCACCTATTATAATAGGACCAAATTGGGATCTCCCATTTGAGATGTTATGTGATGCAAGTGACTATGCTGTAGGGGTTATGTTAGGACAAAAGATTGACAAGTTAACACACCCTGTATACTATGCTAGTAAGACACTTAATGAGGCACAATGTAACTACACAACCACTGAGAAGGAAATGCTAGCTGTAGTGTTTGCTTGTGAGAAATTTAGGAATTACATTGTTGGCACTAGAACAATCGTGTATACAGATCACTCTCCGCTAAAGTACCTTATGAGGAAGGCTGATGCTAAGCCTAGGTTGATTAGATGGGTATTGCTGCTGCAAGAGTTTGATCTGGACATTAGAGATAAGAAAGGATGTGAAAATGTGGTTGCGGATCATCTTTCTAGATTGCAGCATAATTGCGGAAAAATTGCGGAAACCGCAATTTCTGATGCTTTTATTGATGAACATATCATTGTATTGACTCATCGTGATAACGATGAGGAACCTTGGTTTGCTGACATTGCTAACTTCCTTGCTTCGCAGGTACTACCAACTTTCAAGGGAGGACAAGAAAAGAAGAGGTTCCTGCATGAAGCTAGGAAGTTCATATGGGATGATCCCACACTCTACAAGACATGTGCTGATGGTCTGCTAAGGAAGTGTGTGTCAGCTGTTGAGGCGAAGTCTGTGCTGCAGCACTGCCATACAGCCCCCTATGGTGGACATTTTGGTGGCCAAAGGACAGCTGCAAAGGTGTTCCAGAGTGGCTACTATTGGCCCACGATCTTCAAGGATGCCCACAACTATGCACACAACTGTGATGAATGCCAGAGAACAGGTAACCTTAGTCGAAAGGATGAGATGCCTCTCACTTACATCTTAGAGTTGGAGCTCTTTGATGTGTGGGGCATTGACTTCATGAAACCATTTCCCCCATCATCAGGTAACCTTTACATACTTGTAGCTGTAGACTATGTATCTAAGTGGGTAGAAGCCATAGCATGTCCAAACAATGATGCCAAAACAGTCATTAAGTTCCTTAATAGGCATATTTTTACTAGGTTTGGGACACCTCGAGCTATAATTAGTGATGAAGGAACACACTTCATTAATAAAGCTATGGATAAAGTGTTGGCTAAATACAATGTTAGACATAGAGTAGCCACCCCTTATCACCCACATTCGAATGGCCAAGCTGAAATATCAAATAGGGAGATTAAAAACGTACTCGAAAAAGTGGTCAAACCCAATAGAAAAGATTGGTCGTTTAAACTCGAGGATGCACTTTGGGCATATAGGACTGCATATAAGACACCCCTAGGTATGTCTCCTTATAGACTTGTGTATGGCAAAGCATGTCACTTACCATTCGAATTGGAAATTAAAGCATTTTGGGCCCTAAAAGAGTTGAATTATTGCGTGACCGATGCGGGAATATTGCGGTCTTTGCAATTACATGAGCTTGATGAGCTTAGACATATGTCCTATAAAAATGCTAAAATGTATAAGGAAAAGACCAAGATTTGGCACGACAGTAGACTTAGGATTAAGGACTTTAAGAAGGGTCAGCTTGTCTTATTATTTAACTCACGGTTGAGATTATTTCCAGGCAAACTTAAGTCCAGATGGTCAGGTCCTTTCGTGATAACTAACGTGTTTGTTCATGGTGCAATCGAGATTAGGAACCTACAGCAAGGGCAACCGTTCATGGTTAATGGTGCACGATTGAAGTATTATTATGAGGAAGGAGATGTGAAGACTCTCTCGGCCTTCCTCTTGACTGAAACGTGAAAATAAAATCGAGAGAGGACGAGTGATTACTGTGCTCGTCCATTCGAGGCTTTTGCCTTAGTTTATTTTTTGTTGTTTTTTCGGTTATTATTTGTGTATGTTTGAGTAAGATTTTAATTACGATTTTGTTGTTTATCTTGTGTGTTTTTGTAGGGGATCGACAGAGGGAATCAAGGAGATGAATTTAGGATAATAGAATCGGGGAAGATATGGGACCAAATCAAAGATTACGTTGAGGAGATATTAGCATTTGAAACGGAAAAATCTCCAACGGTCACTAAAATTGCGCTGGATTTGCAGGATCCGCAACGGAAATAGCCGTTGGGATTTCCATCATTACTTATAGCCGTTAGAAGCGCGCTGATCCGTACGCTTCCCCCATTCTCTGAACTCCAAGAAATCTCTCTCCCTCTTCCTCTGCAATTCCTCTTTCCAAATTCCTACGATTTTACCATGGTGCTAACGAGAGCTGAGAGATCTGCGTCCAAGAAGAAGGCTGACGACGCTGAAATTGCTGCGAGGGAAGCACTCCTCGCCTTGGCAGATGCTGAGGCTACGCGCACTGAACGACTCCCCAAGCTGCCTGTCCGCAAGAAGAAGTGGAAGGTGGTTACGGAGATCCCTGCTGGACCCTCTGAACCAGCAGGAACGCCCAAGAAACGCAAGTGGAAGGTGGTTGTGGCCGAAGCAGCAATCAAGAAGAAGACTCCCTCTGTGGAGAGTCAAGAAAGTGGTCGTCCGTCCCACGAGACAGCCGAGCAAAGCTCTTCTCCATCTCCACCAGCGTGAAGCCCTGAGCTTTCTCCATCGCCACAAAGCTCTGAACATACTCCACTGGTGCAAAGCCCTGAAGCATCACCCATCGCCCAGAAGCCTGACCCCGAATTTCCATATGGAGAGCATCAAGAATCTGTTGGGTTTTATGTCCTAAAACTCGTGGTTTGTAAACTGAATGTATATTCTATTTTGCAATAAAGTTGTTATTGAGATTTATTCAGTAAAGTTGTTATTGAATAAAATGAATTGTTTTTACTTTTAACCTAACTCCAATAAACAAAGAACCCATGGCTATAGGTTGTATACTTGAACTTCATGTATGACATGATTGTGGATCAAGTTCAAGTAATAGCCAGAACGGTCTATAGTATAGGGATAAGGCTGGGTACCTTATCCTGGGGACACTATTGGACGCGGCCCACTTTGTATAGTACAAACGATGTGATCCGAAATCGTTCATGTGGAGACATGTGAGTGGGGGCGTCCTATGCAATGAGTTTGCATAAGACTGAACCGCGAAACAAGTCGCTCTTTCTTTATAACTCCGTTTACTGTAAAGACCGACTTTTTCATATGATGACCTAGGTAACTCGATCTGAATCCTGAGCACGCTATGAACTCCTGTTTATTCGGGCTTATCCTTTGACTTGTATGGGTGAGAGTGGCCCGAGATCGCCGACTCAATAAGCCTACCATCTTGGGGATAAGACCGGGTAGGTAGCTGGGAACATAGTCCTGCGAGATGGAATTCACTCCTACCCGCCTTTAGGGATTAGTAGAGAGGTTGTTCCCTTAAGTGCTGACTCCGGGTCTTGAACTAGGGATCCCACCCTCTCATTGGCCCGAGAGGGACTTGGTATAGTGATGAGATCACTTACCAATCGGTTTGGTGGTTGGACCACAAACCAATAGTTCATTAGAGGATCAGTGGGACTTAAGGAACAAGATGTAATTACGGGGGTAAAACGGTTATTTTGACCCAGCTGTAATTACGAACGACCTGTGAAGGATCGACTTACTAATGATGGTTATATCAAGAGGACAGAAATATATCTACGGTGAGGAGAGTGCAACCCTTGGACTTTAGTGGAGTCTCCGGGGGTTAACGAATGTTGGTTAGCTTGGTTAAAGAGTTTGACCGGTTAATCTCGTATCGTTGGAGCTCATGATCTGTAGGTCCTTTAGGTTCTCCTGGCTAGCTCGGATTAAGCCGTGTAACAATATGAGAGAAAAAGAATTTTAATTTATTGAAATTCGGTTTTGGAAGAATGATGGCCATATTTAAATATGATTTAAATATGGGATCGGTGTAAAACATGAATAGGGATTCATGTGTGATGATTCGGTTTAAGAAACCGGGATTAGTCTTATTATTTAATTAATATTTGATATTGAATTAAATAATAATATTAATTAATTAAAAAGTTTAATTAATTATAATTTATTTTGCTTATTAAAATTAATTATGAATTAATTTTAAAATGACAAAATATTACAAGTGTGATTATAAGTCAAAGTGGAATTATCCATGTTGAGTGGATTTATCCAAGTTGAGTGGGTTTATCCAAGTTGTGAAGTGGATTGTGAATCACCAACAACATGCATATAAACTCATCAATTTTGGAACACTTGGTTGAAGACTAATCCATCCAATTTGAGGTGTCATGCTAAGCAAAGACTTTGTTGCATGTGAATTGCCTATAAATTGGATGAAGTTCAAATGGTTTGAGGTTGATGAATTTTCAAAGAGTTTGAATGTTTGGATGAGCATGAAGAGTTCATGGTACTTGAGAAATTAGAAAGCTAAGTGTTAGACTTCTTCTCACAAAAACCTCATCACTTTGATCTTCCCATCTTCTTCTTCCAAACTTTTTCTTTCATAAAGGAGTCCCACCACTCCGTTGCTCGGCCCGAGGATAGCGGGACTACCGGAGGTGGTTCTCGAGGGGTTCGAGGGAAGCTTCGAAGGGTTCGTGAGGAGATTCGAGCATTGGAAGAGAAGTCTTTAGAACTACAAGAGGTATATGTTCTAATTCCTTTTGTTTCAAAGCTTTGTGCATGCTTCTTATTTAGCTAAATTGATGAAATTAGAGTGCCAATGATCCGTCTCGCTTCCGCTGCGCTACATGCGCTCCATCAATTGGTATCAGAGCGTTTTTTGGTCACTCAATTTGCATCAATTTAAGCTCGGTGGGTATTTGTTTTAGAAATTATTTTTCTGGGCGTCTAAAGTGTGATTCCGGTTTTGGCATTTTTTTTGAGCTTTTATTTGTACTTTGTTTTGTAATTGCCCGGGCGTGTATGGGCTTTAATGTGTGAAGAAGAGTCTGTAAAAAATTCGGAGTCATTAGAGTCCATATAGGCTTTCAATTCAAAGACAGAAGCTCGGGTGTCGAAAAAAACAGCATGCTGTTTTTTTGCTGTTTTTTTTTCTGCAAAATTCCAGCACAAAACCGGTTCAGCGCAAGGTGGAAGAAACAGTCCGGTTCGGTCCTCGGATGGTCCGGTTCACTGAAAGTCAGACCGGTTCCTTGTTCTTCACCCTCTGGAGGTCCGGTTCAGCGTTCGTTTGGTCCAGTTCGGGTCGGTATTGGTCCAAATACGGGCTGTTGAAGTCGGGACAGCTGTTATGGACCGGTTCAGTTTTTTTTGAAGTTTTGAAGTTGCTGTTTTTTTTGGTCGGTTCAAGCAAATTCAAGCTGGTTCGTGGCGGTTCGAAGGGTTCGGAAGCGTCTCAACTTAGTTGATGAATTATTATTGTAATAATTTAGTTGCTTGCTTGTCCGTGATGCCAAAACCGGTCCACTTTAGTGTGTTTAATTAATTATGCATTGTGAATGTATGTTTTAATTAAAGTATCTTGTATGTGCATAAAGTATGCCATATAGATTTCAAATCCCACCATAGGAAGCATGTTGCATGCATTGAAAGTATAATATAAGTGTTATGTTGTATAGTATGCATGCTTAATTCATGAGAATTAATATAAGTGTTATATTAATTTATGAATTGGATGTTGCTTGTTTAAAAGTAAAATTAATATAAGTGTTATATTAATTGTGAAATTAAACATACAACATAGTTGCCTTAGTTGAATATAATTGTTATATTCTTGCTTGGGAAGCATGTTATAAATTGAATGTAATGGTTATATTCTAGCTTAGGAAGCATGTTATAGAATGTCTTTGTTTTATAAAGCGTTGTAAAATGAGATAGACATTTAAAATCTATAACAAAGATAAATGCATGCTCACTAAGGGTTAAAGAATTCCAATGCGATTAGGAATTTAGTATCGATTCGTTTTAATAGTTAAAATAGGTCGATATCTTGTAAAGCTAAGGTTACGAGAGAACTCACCCGTTTTGATCCTGCACTAAGGTTGGAGGTATTTAAGATGACGGTTTACGGAACACCTCCTACCTGGGGATCGATCCGGTACTTGAGTTAAGTTAACCCGGCTTTATGAGCATGCACGTGAGAGGTGTAAGGTTATAAAACGTTTATCACCTAGACATCTTAGGTAAAAGTATGTTCTACCTAGACTTAGGTTTTATTGTCTTAGCCGGATAATGCCTAAGTAAAACTTTACCCAAACCATTCTAAAATACTTAGTAGTGGTGTTGAGAAGGTATATATGATATATCAATCTCCTCCTACGTTCTCCGCAAAGTTCACACCGTGAGATTTATGCTCGGCCTCGTGATGTCAATAGGGCATCCCCATTCGGATGGTGTTTGCATAAATCAAGAGCAAGGTGAATGGAGAAAGTATTTATAGTAAGTGGGAGAAGGAAGTATGTCAATACATCCTGCGGTCTCCTCCATTAGGTTGAACCGTGAGATTCCCATGTTCCGCCTGCTGGTTGCCCATAGTAGCACCGTCCATTCGGAGGGCCGTTTCATGGGAGTCGGAACAACTCAATCTCCAGAAATGGATAGGGTCTCTTAGGTCCATTCCCAACTCTGACATTTCCATTCGGTTGCACTGTTGGGGCCGACCTCTGAGTTCTGAAAATGGCGGGTCACACTTACAAGGATTACTAAGTTGTTAGTAGATTCTTGACCGAAGTAGCGATAACTAAGGTGCTATAGGAATATGAGTTATTCTGGTATTAGCATTTAGTCAAGAATGTCTTGGTTCAGTGAAGGAGTGATTGACTGCCCCTCGGTAGCGGTTGCTCTGACTCACTGAAGTATCGTTGCAAATTAATAATGATTTTTTGGGTACATTATTACTTTTGCTAAAATTCTTGATTGGTTGTTAAAAATAGGTTAAGTTCAATTCACTAATAGAATTCATTCTTTTCAGCATGTCTAGCTCGTTTATCCAATTACTAGCTTCTGATAAACAAAACGGCGATAACTACACGACCTGGAAATCGAACTTGAATACGATTCTTGTTATCGATGATCTTAGGTTTGTCTTAACAGAGGAATGTCCTCCCCCTCCTAGCTCATCTGCAACTCGAACTGTTCGAGATGCATTTGACAGGTGGACTAGGGCTAATGATAAAGCCTGAGTCTACATCTTGGCCAGCACATCCGATGTGTTAGCTAAGAAGCATGAGGTAATGGTCTCCGCTAAGGAGATCATGGATTCATTACAGATGATGTTTGGACAACCGTTCTCATCGGTCTATCATGATACCCTCATGGCGAGCAAAGCTGAGAAGAAACAACTAAGTAAATATGATTTACTCGTTGTTGAAACATGTTTAGTGGAACATGATAGTTCTGCCTGGATACTGGATTCAGGAGCCACTAACCATGTTTGTTCTTCTTTCCAGGAAACTAGTTCCTGGCAGCTGCTTGCTGAAGGTGAGATAACTCTCAGGGTTGGAACAGGAGAGGTTGTCTCAGCCAAGGCAGTGGGAACTGTCAAGTTGTTATATAGAGATAGTTTCATTTTACTTGAAAATGTACTGTTGGTTCCTAGCTTTAAAAGGAACCTTGTATCTATCTCTTGTTTACTTGAACATTTGTATAAAGTATCTTTTGATTTTAATGAAGCGTTCATTAGCAAAAGAGGTGTACATATATGTTCTGCGAAACTTGAAAACAACTTGTATGTGTTAAGACCAACAGAGGCAAAAGCTATTTTGAAC
Source organism: Herpetospermum pedunculosum (assembly GCA_028017165.1). Classification (NCBI taxonomy): domain Eukaryota; kingdom Viridiplantae; phylum Streptophyta; class Magnoliopsida; order Cucurbitales; family Cucurbitaceae; genus Herpetospermum; species Herpetospermum pedunculosum. Next base: position 17,475,787 of record CM051527.1, on the reverse strand, counting down.
ACCGAGATGTTTAAAACAGCTCAAACTCAAACTAAAAGGCAGAAACTTTCTCCAAGTACCTATCTTTGGCACTTGAGACTAGGCCACATTAATCTCAATAGGATTGGGAGATTGGTTAAGAGTGGTCTCCTAAATCAGTTAGAGGACAACTCTTTACCACCATGTGAGTCTTGTCTTGAGGGCAAGATGACCAAACGATCTTTTTCTGAAAAAGGTCATAGGTCCAAAGAAACTCTAGAGCTTGTACATTCAGATCTTTGTGGTCCGATGAATGTTAAAGCACGGGGAGGGTATGAATATTTCATCAGCTTCATTGATGATTATTCTAGGTACGGCTATCTTTACCTAATGCATCATAAGTCCGAAGCTCTTGAAAAGTTCAAGGAGTATAAGGCAGAGGTTGAGAACACATTAGGCAAAACGATTAAAACACTCCGATCAGATCGAGGTGGAGAGTATATGGATTTAAGATTTCAGGACTATATGATAGAACATGGAATAGTATCCCAACTCTCAGCGCCCGGAACACCGCAGCAGAACGGTGTGTCCGAAAGGAGAAATAGAACCCTGTTAGACATGGTTCGATCTATGATGAGCTATGCTCAACTGCCTAGTTCGTTTTGGGGATATGCAGTAGAGGCTGCTGTATATATTTTGAACATGGTTCCCTCTAAGAGTGTTTCAGAAACACCTTATGAGTTATGGAGAGGGCGTAAAGGTAGTTTACGTCACTTCAGAATTTGGGGGTGTCCGGCACATGTGTTGGTGCCCAATCCAAAGAAGTTGGAACATCGTTCAAAATTATGCCTATTCGTAGGTTACCCCAAGGAAACGAAAGGTGGTCTATTTTACGATCCTCAACAGGACAAGGTGCTTGTATCAACAAACACCACGTTCTTAGAGGAAGACCACATGAGAGATCATCAACCTTCGAGCAAAATTGTTTTGACCGAACTTTCCAGGAAAGCTACAGATGGGTCAACAAGAGTTGTTGATCAGGCTGGTCCTTCTCAAGAGTTGAGAATACCTCGACGTAGTGGGAGGGATGTGAGACAACCCGACCGCTACATGGGTTTAACGGAAACCCAGGTCGTCATACCTGATGACGGCGTTGAGGATCCATTGACCTTCAAACAGGCAATGGATGACATAGACAAGGACCAGTGGCTTAAAGCCATGGACCTCGAAATGGAGTCGATGTACTTCAATTCGGTTTGGGATCTTGTAGAGCAACCTGATGGTGAAAGACCTATCAGTTGCAAGTGGATCTACAAGAGGAAACGGGACCAAGCCGGTAAGGTGCAAACCTTTAAGGCTCGACTTGTGGCAAAGGGTTATTCCCAGAGGGAAGGGGTGGACTATGAAGAAACCTTCTCCCCTGTTGCCATGTTAAAGTCGATTAGAATACTCTTGTCCATTGCCACATTTTATGATTATGAAATTTGGCAAATGGATGTCAAGACAGCCTTTCTGAATGGCAATCTTGAAGAGAGTATTTATATGGCTCAACCAGAGGGGTTCATAATTCACGGTCAAGAGCAAAAGGTTTGCAAGCTTAATCGATCCATTTATGGGTTGAAGCAAGCGTCTAGATCCTGGAATATAAGGTTTGATACTGCGATCAAATCTTATGGCTTTGAACAGAATGTTGACGAACCTTGTGTCTACAAGAAAATAGTCAATTCTGTTGTAGCTTTCTTAGTCTTATATGTAGATGATATCCTACTCATTGGGAATGATGTAGGGTTCCTGACTGACGTTAAGCAATGGCTAGCGACCCAATTCCAAATGAAAGATTTGGGAGAGGCTCAGTTTGTTCTAGGGATTCAAATCGTAAGGAATCGTAAGAACAAAACGCTAGCGCTGTCTCAAGCATCTTATATCGACAAGGTGTTGATACCATATTCGATGCAGAATTCCAAGAAGGGTTCTTTACCTTTCAGGCATGGAATTCAATTGTCAAAGGAAGAGTGTCCTAAGACACCTCAAGAAGTTGAGGATATGAGACGAATTCTCTATGCATCAGCAGTCGGTAGTCTGATGTACGCCATGTTATGTACACGACCCGACATATGCTATGCAGTAGGAATTGTCAGTAGGTACCAGTCCAATCCAGGATATGATCATTGGACTGCCGTTAAACACATCCTCAAGTATCTTCGGAGAACGAGAGACTATGTGCTCGTGTATGGCGCGAAGGATTTGATCCTTACAGGATACACTGACTCTGATTTTCAAACCGATAAGGATTCGAGGAAATCCACATCGGGATCAGTGTTCACTCTTAACGGAGGGGCAATAGTATGGAGGAGTATAAAGCAAGGTTGTATTGCTGACTCCACCATGGAAGCTGAGTATGTCGCGGCTTGCGAAGCTGCGAAAGAGGCTGTATGGCTTAGAAAGTTCTTGACGGATTTGGAAGTTGTTCCAAATATGAATTTGCCTATCACACTTTATTGTGATAATACTGGTGCTGTGGCAAATTCGAGAGAACCACGAAGCCATAAGCGTGGAAAGCACATTGAGCGGAAATATCATCTCATCAGGGAGATAGTGCATCGAGGAGACGTGATCGTCATGCAGATCGCCTCAGAGCACAATATTGCTGATCCGTTTACAAAGTCCCTCACGGCTAAAGTGTTCGAGGGGCACCTAGTGAGTCTAGGACTACGAGTTGTACAGTAGGATAGTGGGAGAAAAACCATGGAAATATTTGATATTCCAGTTTTTCTCATCCCGCATGTAATACTCCACTGACGTTTTAGTCCAAGTGGGAGTTTGTTGGGTTTTATGTCCTAAAACTCGTGGTTTGTAAACTGAATGTATATTCTATTTTGCAATAAAGTTGTTATTGAGATTTATTCAGTAAAGTTGTTATTGAATAAAATGAATTGTTTTTACTTTTAACCTAACTCCAATAAACAAAGAACCCATGGCTATAGGTTGTATACTTGAACTTCATGTATGACATGATTGTGGATCAAGTTCAAGTAATAGCCAGAACGGTCTATAGTATAGGGATAAGGCTGGGTACCTTATCCTGGGGACACTATTGGACGCGGCCCACTTTGTATAGTACAAACGATGTGATCCGAAATCGTTCATGTGGAGACATGTGAGTGGGGGCGTCCTATGCAATGAGTTTGCATAAGACTGAACCGCGAAACAAGTCGCTCTTTCTTTATAACTCCGTTTACTGTAAAGACCGACTTTTTCATATGATGACCTAGGTAACTCGATCTGAATCCTGAGCACGCTATGAACTCCTGTTTATTCGGGCTTATCCTTTGACTTGTATGGGTGAGAGTGGCCCGAGATCGCCGACTCAATAAGCCTACCATCTTGGGGATAAGACCGGGTAGGTAGCTGGGAACATAGTCCTGCGAGATGGAATTCACTCCTACCCGCCTTTAGGGATTAGTAGAGAGGTTGTTCCCTTAAGTGCTGACTCCGGGTCTTGAACTAGGGATCCCACCCTCTCATTGGCCCGAGAGGGACTTGGTATAGTGATGAGATCACTTACCAATCGGTTTGGTGGTTGGACCACAAACCAATAGTTCATTAGAGGATCAGTGGGACTTAAGGAACAAGATGTAATTACGGGGGTAAAACGGTTATTTTGACCCAGCTGTAATTACGAACGACCTGTGAAGGATCGACTTACTAATGATGGTTATATCAAGAGGACAGAAATATATCTACGGTGAGGAGAGTGCAACCCTTGGACTTTAGTGGAGTCTCCGGGGGTTAACGAATGTTGGTTAGCTTGGTTAAAGAGTTTGACCGGTTAATCTCGTATCGTTGGAGCTCATGATCTGTAGGTCCTTTAGGTTCTCCTGGCTAGCTCGGATTAAGCCGTGTAACAATATGAGAGAAAAAGAATTTTAATTTATTGAAATTCGGTTTTGGAAGAATGATGGCCATATTTAAATATGATTTAAATATGGGATCGGTGTAAAACATGAATAGGGATTCATGTGTGATGATTCGGTTTAAGAAACCGGGATTAGTCTTATTATTTAATTAATATTTGATATTGAATTAAATAATAATATTAATTAATTAAAAAGTTTAATTAATTATAATTTATTTTGCTTATTAAAATTAATTATGAATTAATTTTAAAATGACAAAATATTACAAGTGTGATTATAAGTCAAAGTGGAATTATCCATGTTGAGTGGATTTATCCAAGTTGAGTGGGTTTATCCAAGTTGTGAAGTGGATTGTGAATCACCAACAACATGCATATAAACTCATCAATTTTGGAACACTTGGTTGAAGACTAATCCATCCAATTTGAGGTGTCATGCTAAGCAAAGACTTTGTTGCATGTGAATTGCCTATAAATTGGATGAAGTTCAAATGGTTTGAGGTTGATGAATTTTCAAAGAGTTTGAATGTTTGGATGAGCATGAAGAGTTCATGGTACTTGAGAAATTAGAAAGCTAAGTGTTAGACTTCTTCTCACAAAAACCTCATCACTTTGATCTTCCCATCTTCTTCTTCCAAACTTTTTCTTTCATAAAGGAGTCCCACCACTCCGTTGCTCGGCCCGAGGATAGCGGGACTACCGGAGGTGGTTCTCGAGGGGTTCGAGGGAAGCTTCGAAGGGTTCGTGAGGAGATTCGAGCATTGGAAGAGAAGTCTTTAGAACTACAAGAGGTATATGTTCTAATTCCTTTTGTTTCAAAGCTTTGTGCATGCTTCTTATTTAGCTAAATTGATGAAATTAGAGTGCCAATGATCCGTCTCGCTTCCGCTGCGCTACATGCGCTCCATCAGAATCGACGCAGGGTAGTGAGGAAGCGGAAGAAGAAGAGGTCTTCTCTCCTTTGAGGGAAGCAAGTCCTGAGAGTCCAGCGCCGGGGGATGATTCAATGGACGAGACACTGGGGGATTGCCTCCAGCAGATCACAACCAAGGCAAGACTGAAAAAGAAGGCCACCAAGGTTGTCAAGGCCAAACGGCCAAAAGCCTCGAAGAAGTCCAAGAAAAAGAAAGCCAGGGGTGAGCCTTCATCAAAGAAGGTGAGTGATGAGCCGTCTTTGAAGAAGCTCAAGATCGAGGCTGCTGAATCAGCCAAACCAAAAGACAAGGGGAAAGCCAAGCTGTACCCCGAAGATGAGCCTCAATCAGTGAGGTATGTGTCCTCGGATGCAGAATCAAGGGGCACTGAGCTGAGGAAGAGGGACCTGCTGCACGAGAAAGGATTCCTCGACGCGCTCGCAGACCTGCCGCAATTCTTGCGCGCAGGGATCACAAATCACGGCTGGGAAGAGTTGTGCAGATCGCCCAACCCCGCCTACTCCAGCATGGTGTATGATTTTTACGCCAATTTGATGAACTCTAAGGATGGCCTGTCTGTGGTCAGAGGAGTTGATAGCACTCCAAAAGTGCTAATATTTAGCTCCTAAGTCTTGTAAATTAGAGTAATTATTTGGGCTTAATTGATTTATTTGGTATAATTTAATTGCTAAGGGGTAAATCGGGCATTTGCGATAATTAAGAGCTTAAATGAATATTTTATAATATTTTATTAGTTAGTCGTTTTGAGTGATTAAGCTACATTAATTAAATAATCTAATCTTTACTCAACATTGATTAGTGGCTTGATGGTGCAGGGCTTGTTAAGAAAATGGTTGTGCCAAGGCTCAAATCTTGGTTGATGCAGGATTTTCCCTTCTTTTTATAAAAGTCAACGGTCAACGGTCAACGGTCAACATCCACAGCCCACGGCCCAGACTCGCCTGCGCGCGCCCACGCCTCGCCCTGCTCCGCGCGCGCCCATGCGCGGCCCACCAGGCCTCGCCCATCCGCCCACTCTCGCCCCAGCGCCCGCCTGCCGACCCGCGCCCCAGCGCCCGCCTGACGACCCGCGCGCGGCCCGCCCCAGCGCGCCCACGACCCGCCTCAGCGCCCAGCGCCCGCCCGCGCGCGCTTGCCGACCCGTCCGCGCGCCCCTGCGCGGCCCAATTGGCCAATTTCGGCCCAAAACTCATTTTTTAGCTTTTTAAGCACTTTTGACCTAGTTTTTCAGCCACCATTCACTTAGGAGAGAGAAATTTCGATATTGAGAGTTTTAGCCTCGGGTTTGGTGATATTTTCATCAATTTTCAAGGTTTTTGGACAATTTTGGATCGATTTTCAACACGTTTGGCTAAGGTAAGTGCTCTAATTTGAGGTTAGGGGTAAATTTTGATGCGATTCATGAGGGTTCGTTCTTAATTTTGTGACTTAGCATGACTGATTGGGCATTTATTTCGTCTAAGCATATCACACGAATGTGTTGGAATGATTTAGGACTAGGCACCCTTGATTTTCAGCATGTTTGATTGTTAAAGATTAATGATGCCGTGCCTCTCTTAATCGCCAAGTGACACGGATAAATCGAGCCATAGATAACATTGGATTCCAGTTCATCTTGGTTGCAATTTATCTTGATGAAATAAAAGAATCGAAGTATCATATTAAATGTTGTGAATGTTGATTACTTCAGGGTTGCCGGGTAATCAATTAGCATTTAGGATGTTTAATTGAATGTTCGTCATAAAATGCTAGTTACTACTTTAGTTAATTTAGAATTGATCAATCCGAGTTAGCTAATAGTACCGTTTAATTAGAATTGGAAAATTCTGATTAATATATATGTGGCCGGTTGCTTTAGGGCTTCCGGGCAACCGTTTATGTGTTTAATTATGCCTTGCTAAGTATGTTTGAATCCCAATGAATCGAGTCGCATCAAAGTAAACCCCGACCCTTAAAATTAGGAGCACGTGTTCCGTTTAATTTTCCGTTAGCTAGTTTACATGCTTACTTTAATTTTCCGTTAGCAATCCCCCTTTTATTTATCGTTCTATTTTATTATTTTAGTTAATTAAAAAGCAAATAGAAATTAAATAGGAGAAAATAATTTAGGTTCCCTGTGGTTCGACACCCGACTACCACTAGCTGCAAAGCTCTGTTGTAGCGGAGTTATAAATGTATTTTGGCAAGCCTCGACAGCTTGAATTTAGAGTACCCCAAAAGTACCTCTACCAAAATTGGCGCCGTTGCCGGGGAACCATTTAATTTCTCTTATTTAAATTTTATTTGTTTAAAAAAATCAAAAAAATATTTTTCTTTGTCTTGTGTCTTCTCGTTTAGCATGGCAGATTATCCATTTGATTATTGGGGACAAGTTTCAAGTTATGAAGATGAAAGAGCTCCTCCGAATTCTTGCCAAAGAATGTCATTGGAGCAGATGGTTGACAATTTAGTCAACAGCACGCTCCAATTCGAGCAGGGAATGCGCCAGTCTCGCCTAGAGACTGAAGTTGAGTGGCAAGGAATGGAGGAGCAACAAAGCCAAATTCCTCATAATTATTGTCGAGGTATGTCACTGGAACAAATGGTTAATGAATTAGTTGATAGCACTCACCAATATTCGCAGGCAACGCGCGAGGCTCGGTTGGAAGCCAAGCTTCGCGAAGCGAATGAGCAAATAAGTCGTTTGCTCAATCCTGCAAAGGAATTGGAGGGTGAGGAAGATCATCCAGTTGAGCATACCACTGAGGAGAGGTTCTTTGAGGAAATACACCCCGATAATGATGAAGAGATTGAGAATGCTCCGCCATGCGAAGATGTGATCGGTGAGATTCAGGAAGATGTCGAGCCTAGTCCCGAGGAGGATGTTCAGATGATAGAGTATGAGGCTGACAAGCCTCTATCTGTTTTATTTCCTGTTAAATCCTCTATTGATGCATGCTTTCTTCCTTCTTCTCCTAAGTCCGTCGAGTCTTTATTTTCAGTTGAGTCTTATTTTGTTTTATTTCAGTCTGTTGAGTCTTTTATTTTTCCATATATCAAAAATACCAAAAAAATAACAACTCTGTCCGGCTGCCTCCAAAAGTCGAAGAGCTTGCTTCTCTTAGCAGGTTTTGTTGATTCAAGGAAGAAGGGGCCGAAGAAGTACGAGAATTTCTATGTACCCTGAAAGAGTGGAAGACACGTCGAGCATAACGACGTTAAAAAATTGCGCTTCTTGGGAGGCAACCCATGTGTTTTTAGATTCTTGTCTTTACTTTCTGTTTTTATTTTTCCTAGCTTAGTTTCTTAGTTTTTCTTTTTGTAGGGGTTTGTGGCCTAAGGAACGAGATATTTGGGCAAGGACCGCGCTGCTTCAACCACCAACCTAACAAAATTCAGGGGAGGTTTTCTGTTCCCTTAAATTTTGTAATTTTAATCGCTTAGTCTGATGTGTGATACATAGAGGACTATGTATCCTTTTAGGTTGGGGGTGGAGAAATTTGATGGATTTCTGAAGTTGTTGAGCTGTGGAAATTCTGAATTAGAAGTGTTTTGGTCTGCTGTTGCATGTTGTTCGATGAGGACAATCTATGAAATGCTTTTAAATTCTTCGTATTTACATATCTAGAAAAGCATGAGATTGTATGTGCATGTTGAGCATTTTTCAAAAAATTTTAAAATTTTTCTGTTTCTCCCTTGCATATATCGAGCACGTAGCATCCTATTATTGGTTCTCTAGGCTTAGAATTGTCTTATGCTGCATGAAATCTTGTTGTTAGCCTGAAAGGCACCCCTAGGGAAGGCTTGATGCATGATAGGTTGTATTAAATTAATCGTGTTATAGCAAAGCTATTGCCTAAAAAAAAAAAGGAGAAGACTAAGCATGAAAATAAAAACTCCTGAGATGCTCCTCCTTCTTAAAGTGCACGTTAAGAAGTGAGCATTAGTCCTTAAAAATGTGAAGTTTGCTCGTAGTCAGATACGTTGTGCAGTGGAACTGCGGGTAAGCTGGAACGAAGGCAAGTTTGACATGTTAGGCTCTCTTGGAGAAGAAAAAGTAAAAAAAAAGTGGTAGTTTAAAGAAAATAAAGAGTACAAAGTACTTAAGAAAAAAGAAAATTTAGGCCTTTTAATTTGTTACTCTCTTGATTGTTGAAAAGCCATAGACTGTTCTTTATTGCTTAGAAGTAGGGGGAAAACGAGATGTAGAGTTGCATATGATTTTTCTGAGTCTATAAGAGCTAGAATAGGTTGGCTAATCACACACGCACGTAGGGGAGTAACAGTTTAATTTTTGAAATGTTCTCAACTTATGCATGCAATCAATTGTTTTCTTCTATTGTAAGTGCCTTGTTTTTTAAAGCATTGAGGTTAGAGTCGTTGCATGCAATTTCATTCTTAGGAGCTAGTTTAGAGTTTTCCTTGCTCGAGGACTAGCAAGATTTAGGTTGGGGGTTTTGATAGCACTCCAAAAGTGCTAATATTTAGCTCCTAAGTCTTGTAAATTAGAGTAATTATTTGGGCTTAATTGATTTATTTGGTATAATTTAATTGCTAAGGGGTAAATCGGGCATTTGCGATAATTAAGAGCTTAAATGAATATTTTATAATATTTTATTAGTTAGTCGTTTTGAGTGATTAAGCTACATTAATTAAATAATCTAATCTTTACTCAAAATTGATTAGTGGCTTGATGGTGCAGGGCTTGTTAAGAAAATTGTGGTGCCAAGGCTCAAATCTTTGTTGATGCAGGATTTTCCCTTCTTTTTATAAAAGTCAACGGTCAACGGTCAACGGTCAACGGTCAACATCCACAGCCCACGGCCCAGACTCGCCTGCGCGCGCCCACGCCTCGCCCTGCTCCGCGCGCGCCCATGCGCGGCCCACCAGGCCTCGCCCATCCGCCCACTCTCGCCCCAGCGCCGGCCTGACGACCTGCGCGCGGCCCGCCCCAGCGCGCCCACGACCCGCCTCAGCGCCCAGCGCCCGCCCGCGCGCGCTTGCCGACCCGTCCGCGCGCCCCTGCGCGGCCCAATTGGCCAATTTCGGCCCAAAACTCATTTTTTAGCTTTTTAAGCACTTTTGACCTAGTTTTTCAGCCACCATTCACTTAGGAGAGAGAAATTTCGATATTGAGAGTTTTAGCCTCGGGTTTGGTGATATTTTCATCAATTTTCAAGGTTTTTGGACAATTTTGGATCGATTTTCAACACGTTTGGCTAAGGTAAGTGCTCTAATTTGAGGTTAGGGGTAAATTTTGATGCGATTCATGAGGGTTTGTTCTTAATTTTGTGACTTAGCATGACTGATTGGGCATTTATTTCGTCTAAGCATATCACACGAATGTGTTGGAATGATTTAGGACTAGGCACCCTTGATTTTCAGCATGTTTGATTGTTAAAGATTAATGATGCCGTGCCTCTCTTAATCGCCAAGTGACACGGATAAATCGAGCCATAGATAACATTGGATTCCAGTTCATCTTGGTTGCAATTTATCTTGATGAAATAAAAGAATCGAAGTATCATATTAAATGTTGTGAATGTTGATTACTTCAGGGTTGCCGGGTAATCAATTAGCATTTAGGATGTTTAATTGAATGTTCGTCATAAAATGCTAGTTACTACTTTAGTTAATTTAGAATTGATCAATCCGAGTTAGCTAATAGTACCGTTTAATTAGAATTGGAAAATTCTGATTAATATATATGTGGCCGGTTGCTTTAGGGCTTCCGGGCAACCGTTTATGTGTTTAATTATGCCTTGCTAAGTATGTTTGAATCCCAATGAATCGAGTCGCATCAAAGTAAACCCCGACCCTTAAAATTAGGAGCACGTGTTCCGTTTAATTTTCCGTTAGCTAGTTTACATGCTTACTTTAATTTTCCGTTAGCAATCCCCCTTTTATTTATCGTTCTATTTTATTATTTTAGTTAATTAAAAAGCAAATAGAAATTAAATAGGAGAAAATAATTTAGGTTCCCTGTGGTTCGACACCCGACTACCACTAGCTGCAAAGCTCTGTTGTAGCGGAGTTATAAATGTATTTTGGCAAGCCTCGACAGCTTGAATTTAGAGTACCCCAAAAGTACCTCTACCAGGAGTCGAGGTGGATTTCTCATCGAAGGCAATCAATGAAGCCTATGGCCTCAAAGGGCAAAAGCACACGGATTATGCCAGGATCGTTGATGAGCCAACAGAAGCTGTCCTGGAGGAAGCAATTCGGCTCATTGGCCAGCCTGAGGCATCGTGGACAGTTTCACGCAATGGGAGGCACACTCTCATGAGTGCTAACCTCACAGCCAAGGCAGTTGTCTGGTTCTCATTTGTGTGCAGAAGGTTGTCCCCAGTGACCCACGAGACCACCATCAACCAAGGCAGATCGCTGTTGGTCTATGCGATCATGAGGGGCCTCACAATCAACGTTGGTGAAGTCATTACAGCCTCAATCGCAAACTGCGCTAAAAAGGGTAAGGGTCCACTTTTCTTTCCTAATACAATTACTAAGCTCTGCTTACGTGCAGGGGTCCCAATCGAGCGAATGGAAAGGCAGCTGGCCTACACGGGGCACCTGGAGTTGCCTACTGCCTTGAGGATGCGAAGGAAGGGGAATATGGAGTTTGAGCTAGATGGCCTGGCTGCTGCTCAGTCTCTGTCAATGGCCTGTCTGATGGACCTACAGAAGAAGCTGGCTCAATGGGCCACATATGCGCAGGCACAGGATAAGGAGGTTGTTGACCAATTGGGCTGCATCTTCCCTGAGTTCCCCACGGACCTACTGACTCCATGGGCGCCTCCAAGACCAAGAAGGGATGATGATGATGAGGACATCTGAGTGCTGGACTGATTGGCACTCAAGGGAGTATTTCTGTTCCCTAAAAAGAAAAAAAAATCAAACTGCTTTTCTTTGAACCATGTGAATTCTGCTATTTTGAGTTAAATTTTGATCTGTTTTTAGTTCTTTATTTTTGTTGTTTAAATTTGTTTAGTGTAGTCTGATGGTAGCTGAATAGGTAGATTAGTTTAGTTTCCTTTTTGTATAGCTTCAATGACTGGAAATAGCATGCATAGGGGCCTTGATCACTGATATATCTGTCCTGTTTCCATTGCGAAATAATTGCGGAGTCCGCAATTTTTATTAGTAAATGCATGTTTTTGATTGACTGTTTAGTTAGGCTCGTGCTGTTTAAATTTTGTCTTTTGCTGCTATCCTGATCACCTTATATAGCTTATCTAAATGCATGCTGGATGAGTGTCATAAGACACCTTTGATACTTTAAATTAGCCTCTTAAAAGTGCTCAGCATGCATAGCTTTAAGTTCTTCCCTGCCTGTTTTTATAAATTTCTGCTGCTGTACTGTTTGCTTTTAGAATGTTCTGTCTATGCCTAGGGCTTTTAGATTCTCTTTGTTTTACCTTAGACTAGATGCTTCTAGGACAAGTTTGGGGGTGTCCCACCTCAGACAGTCATTGGGGACAATGAGTAGTTTAAGTTTGGGGGAGTGATAGCTCCATTTTGGAGCTATAATTATGTCCCTAATTCACGTTTTATTATTGGCTTAATCTTGCTTTTATGTGATTATTGCAGGTGTTCTCGGTGATTCGCTCTCGAGAGCGTTTCGGCGCTTTTCAGAGCTTAATATAGCGTTTTAAAGGCCTAAGAACACTTCCGGGGAAGATCCATGCAAAGGCATGAAGGTTGAGCACTTTGGAGAAGTTGAAGGCAAAAATCCATGCATCAACCCGAGAGCTAGCGTCGAGCGACAGCGTCGCGACGCTAGCTCGACGCTGCCCAGCGTCGAGACGCTGCCAGAGCGTCTCGACGCTCCGAATTCTGAAGCGCTGAATTGAAGAAAAACCCGAGAGCAAGCGTCGAGCGATAGCGTCTCGACGCTATGCGAGCGTCTCGACGCCACCCCGACTGCGCGCGCGCAGATTATTTAGGGCGCAGCGTCGAGACGCTGCCCTAGCGTCTCGACGCTACGACGGACTACTTAATGTTTTTGTCCGATTTTAGCCGCCATTATCATCTTCTACCTCGAGCTCCGCGCCTGATTTGACGTCCAGTAGCTGTTTTCCACCATGGGAGGGGCTAGGAAGCTCGATTTGAAGCCTTCCCACACCACACAAGTCATGAGTGAGTAGATTTACCGTTTTTGGCTCGGGATTGTAAGGATAAATGTAGTATGAACTCTTGGTGAGGTTGTAGGATTGAAATTCTGAATTGGTTGGATATTTTATTGAATTGAATTCTATTTCTTAGCTTAATCTATGAGCACGTTTGAATGATTTAGGACTAGGCACCCTTGATTTTGAGCATGTTCATTTGTTAAAGGATTTGATGTCGTGCCTCTCGTTTCCGCCAAGTAACAAGGAATTATGGCACCTTGAGCGTATTGGCGTCCTTACGCTCTGGGTGTTCGTTCTTCCCGAATTAGGATTCCAAATCGACATACTAATTTCGCGTCCAAATTAGATAGTCGTCACAGTTAGCTTGTTGCTACCGTTCGGTCTTGGGAGAGCGTTGGCCGCCAATGTCCGAACGGTATGCTTGATTAGCATAATTAATTATGTTTAATTAAATCCATGGAGCATGTCTGAGTTATTTATTAATTTTAGACGAGCTGTGCATTCGTTAAATTGTTTAACCATAATACTCATCAACCTATGATCCAAGAAGCATGCTAAATTTATTCCGATCGTCCCGAGTCAGAAACTCCGTTAGTTAAATTCTTTCCCATTTGCTTTGTTCCATCTTAGTTACGTAAAAACCAACAATTCCCCCTTATTTCATCTATATTAATAGTTTGCAAATTTAATTAAGATTAAGTCAAAATACCTTAATTCCCTGTGGATCGACCCCGTTACTACTATTCTACAAATAGTTTAGTGATTTCGGGCACTTATAAATTTATTTTGGCGGGTCTCGACAACCCGATGATTGGCGATAGTTCAATAATATCGTTACCAGGGAGGCCACCCTAGGCCTAGGAACATTCCTCTCTCCCTTAAAAGCATAAGCATTCTTCTTCTCCTTTTCATAAAATGATGAGCTGAAAAAAAAAATGAACAATAGAATAAAGAGGGGTGTCTCTCTTTAGTTGCTGAGTAATCAGTGCCAAGTGTGTAACCCACAAGTGGCATTGCATCAAAAGGCAACCAAAGGAGAGGCTCCACCTAAGTAAGAAAGAAAGAAAAAGGAAGAAATAGGGAAGAAGAATGTATACCTAGGAGTTGCGACTTTGTGGCTTGCGTGTCCTGAATAAAAAAGAACTCTGATCCTCAATTAGTTGAGCACAAAGTTGTAGCTTGTAGGGTTGTTTAGGGAGATGAATGTATGTCCAATGTAGTGATGCCAGGGTTTAGGTTGTTCTTTAAATGTACTACTGTCACTGTTAATACTAAGACTGACATGACTCTAAGGAATCCTAGGTAGCTCAAAAGTAAATACTAGAAGCATGTACTGAGTCTGGGGTAAAGCTAGGTAGAATCTGAAACCTTAGGGATAGTTGCACGATATGACAGAAGCAAGTAGATCAGCTGTAAGGGGTTAATGGAACAGTAGGAGCTTTAGGCATGCGAAGTCAGAAGAGGCAAAATAAGAGGGTAGTTGAAAACTTAGAAGTGTGTCACAGGACAGCACTGTTATAGATAGGAACTTAGGGGAGTCAGTAAGTGGTTAAAGAGGATAGAACAGCAGCCTAAGTAAGTCTTTAGATTGCTCGAGGACGAGCAAAACCTTAAGTTTGGGGGTGTGTTACGTCTCCAAAAGTGACATTTTTAGGACTTGTTTTCCATAGAAAGATGTACACTCTTAGGTGTTTTTGATAGGATTTAGCTTGAACCTATGCTTATATATGAGAATTACAAGAGGGAAGCTAAATTAGGACTTGTATGCAGAAGGAGAGAAAAGGAATAGAAAACGAAGTAAAAGAATGAAAAATGTGCATTGCGGAAACATTGCTAAAACAGCAATGTTTTAAATGAAATCCGTAAGTTGACTGATCTTTTTCTGTTATGTTCCGTTATTTCAGGGATTCGTTCTTTCTCCTCCATCCATTTTGAAGTACGACGTTGAGGATGGATGGTTCTCCTTGGCCCAAACGCATCTGCAGATTACTATAAAAGGGGGTCAAAGTAGAGGGTTTGATCATCATCCGAAAGCGTAGAAGTCTCTTCGCAGCGCAGTCTTTCCCATTCATTCTCTCCTCCGTCTGTTGGTTTGAGAGGTTCAGCTGTTGGAGTCGACAATCTGATAGGAAGGAGAGAAGATTCATCTTCTCTCCTGATTGGATTCATCCAAGCAAGGCTTACCTTTCTATCCCTTCAGCCGAGGCGTTTGCGACGAGGTGTTCAAGCTCACTTACTGCTTTCTGTCTTTTACTCTTCATTTCCAACACTGTTTTGTTGTTATTTATTTTCCATTAGTTAGTCCATTCCATTTCGTTGCTTTCTGTGTTTATGTTATTCACTTTAAGTTTCCCTTTGTTCATTCAAACAATCGATTAATTGAAAGCACAATTCATTATTTCACAGTTTCTTGTCTTTGCTGTTTACTGTTTTTCCTTGCTGTTTTAAGTTTATTCTTCTTCTGAGCATGCCTATTTTATCTAATAATTTTGTCCTCTCCATATCCATGAGTAACTAAGTCACATAGAGGCATGCTAATGACAATACTATAGGCTAAAAAACGTGAACCAAGCATGTTGGATAGCTCTCGAATGCATTGATTGTATGTAAGCTTCATCCCACAGGCAATTTCGATTGGCCATCCATTTTGTCCAAAGAACTCCTAACCTCTGGAAGGAGTAAGAGTTCAGAGTCATACACTCATGCTAGCCTCTCAAGGTAGCCAGAAAACGACCTAGGAATAGGCGTTTTCCTAGTACAAATCATAACTTACTGCTTTAACAAGATGCTTAAGACCTTACTTGGACATGAGTAAACTAAAGAATCTAATGCATGAAATCGGAAGATACATGAGAATGAGTTAGTTTGATGCATAGTGAGTTGATCCAATGCTTGAGAATCGTGTGAAAATGCCTATAGAGGAGTCGTTAGTAGCCCTTGTTTCTCCATTTTACACACTTTCGCTGTTAGTAACATTGCGGTAGAATTGCTGTTCTCGCAATTCTGCTAAGTTAAAAATTCTGCTTGGCTACTTTTCTCTTCGTTTATTAATTTCTTCTCTTTACATTTGCGTTTATCATTGACTTGCACTTGTTCATGTAGCTATCCTTTATATATTTAGTAGTAAATAGGAATTTTAAAACCAAATCTACCCTTTCAAATCCACCCATTCTTGCTTAACAATATACTTCACGAGTAGCTAATAATAAATCTCTGTGGGAAAACGAATTAAAAAATACTTACTACTTGCTACAAGATCATGTATGCTTGCATGTTCTAAGTGATGTCTCTCTTTTATTGCTTATTTATTTTACACATTGAGCACGTAACAATAATGCTCGGATTAAGCTCCTCAGGCATGGGTACTAGGTATGAAAAAATAGCACTATCCTTATCATTCGCAATTTCAATGGGGTTGCGAATGATAGGTGCTCGGTTTGGGGCTTCTCTATCCATTTCGGTTTGTTGGGATTGCGATGACTCTACGAGGTCCGCAATGTGTTGAGTTACAGGTGGCTGTTTAAAAAGGCGTTTCTTGGTTTTATTTCTGGCCCTTAGAAGTCTTTCAGGCTCAGGATTGAATTCTAGGTTGATATTTGGAAACTCATTCATAAACTAGCTCGATAGTACCTGTAAAGGAAATGCAAAAAGATTAGCTCCAATGAATATTAAAATTCTTCTAAAATAACACAAATCGTGTTTACTAAAAAAAATCCCCGGCAGTGGCGCCAAAAACTTGTTGCGTGCTCAGTGTGTAAATAAAATGTGATGCGAAGAGCACTCAAAACATACAAGCATTCATGGTCTGCAGCAAGTGATAAGTATTTTTAATTCGCTTTCCCACAGAGATTGAGTTTAGTTACTAACGAAGTGAGGTGTTACATTAGAGAGGGTCACTTAAATTGGGTGGATTTAAGGTTGATGTACCAAAATAACAAAGAATGCAAGAAAGATGCAAGCATAAACGAAAGCAAGTAAAGAGATTAAGCTATTATGTGGAGAAGAAAGAATTGCGGATCTAGCAATGTTCTAGCAATAAAATCGCAAAAGTAAAAGACTAGAAAAATGGCTAAGGCAAAAACAGAATTATAGAATTGCGGATCTAGCAATTATCTAGCAATTAAATTAACAACGATTTAAGGGTGAGATAAGGAAACAAGGTCGACTTAAGACTCCTCTATAAGCACTTAACTACGATCATTCAACAGTAGATTAACTTGCCATGCATCAATTTAGCTTAGTCTCATGCATCTCTCGATTACAGGCATTAGATCCCTTAGTTCACTCATATCCAAGTGAGACATAAACACCTATTTATACAAGCAAGCTAATGAATTGTACTAGGAGAACGCCTATTCCTAGGTCATTTTCTGGTTACCATAAAAGGCTAGCATGAATGGACGACTCTGAACTCTTACTCCTTCCGGAGGTTAGGAATTCTTTAGACAAAATGGATGGCCGATCGAAATTGCCCATGGGAGGAAGTGCACATACATTCAATGCATTCGGAGCTATCCTACATGCCGAACTCTCGTATTTCTAACCTATAGATTCATCTTTAGCAGACCTTTGTGTGATTAGTTACTCATGGTTGGTGGAGACTTAGAGAAGATGGATTGATTAAGCATGTTGTAAAGAACTAAATGAAAGCAATAGAACAGGAGACAACAAAATGAAGAACTTGGAAAGACTTAAATTATTACCTTCTAAATTAAGATTCAGAACACAACGTGTGAAGGTATGAAAAGCAGTAAAGAACTGAGTGAATTGAAGAACGAATCGAAACAATGTAACAGATGGAAACGAAAGACAGAAAGCAGTAAAGAAAGCTTTGTAAAAAGGTGCACGGATCTCCTTGTCGCAAGCGCCTCGGATGAAGGGGAAGATTAGCTGTTCTTGGGGATGAATTTGATCAGAAGAGAAGAAGGATCTTCTTTTCTTCCTCTCGAACTATCGGCGCCAAGGGCTGATTTCTTCGTTCCAACAAACGGGGTAAGGAAAATGTGTATGCAGATCGCGTTGTGACGGAGAACTCCATGCTTCTGAGCTGTGTTTCTCCTTCACCCTTCACCTATTTTTATAGCGTTTGCAGGTACCTTCAGCCACGGAAAACCATCCATTCTGAACAACAACCCTCCACGTGGCAGCAGGGGAAAGCTTAGGCTGCTGAAAGATCGCAACTATGACGAATGACGGCTGGGAAAAACTCAGCAGCAGCAGCTTGGCATTGCGGATTCCTTGCGGTGACCGCAATATCCATTGCGCAAACAGCAATGTTTCAGCAATTCTCCTGCAATGTTCATTTTAACTCTTTTAGCATCATTTTCTATTCTTTTTCGTTCCTTTTCCAAATAAGTCCTATTTTAGGTTTCTTTCCTCGAATTCTCATATTTAAGTACGTGTTAAGCTAAATTCTAACAAAAACACTCAAGAGATCACATGATTTTAAGGTAAATATATCCCTAAATTATGTACTTTTGGAGAGGTAACAACTTATCACAGGTTTTACAAAATTCATATGCGTCTTTAAACAGAGAAGTCCAGTAAAACCCGTTATCTAAATTTTTCCTTGTCGTTCTCCTAGGCCCAAAATGTCCCCCACATGCATAATCATGACATAAAGCAAGTATAGATGCATGCTCATGTTCAGGAACACATCTTCTAATAATTCGATCAGAGCAGAACTCCCACAAAAAGGGTGCTGGAACCCCCACTCAACCAACTGTGAGGGTCTCGACCCTCGACCAGAGGCGCAGCGGAACAAAGACTTAAAATAACAGCCTAAAACTGGTTGAGGACCTAAATCAATCAATAAGGAATGAACTAAGAATTGAAGAAACATTTCTAACACTTAGAAAAATTCTTTAATTCGAGTCCAACGGAAAAACCCCTCTCCACCGGTAAACCGATTGGTAAAAGTCAACGAAAAAAGTTGACCGATATATATCACCGGTATAAATCAACGGTAAATATATCACCGGTATATATTAAACCGAGGAAATACTGACCGGTATATACCACCGATATATATATATCACGGGTAAATAATATATATACCACCGGTATATATCACTGGTATATACCATATATACCACCGGTATATATCCCACCGGTATATATCCCACCGGTATATATCCCACCAGTATATATCCCACCGGTATATACTATATATACCACCGGTATATTTACCACCGGTATATATACCACCGGTATATTTACCACCGGTATATATACCACCGATATATATACGACCGGTAAATATTATATATACCACCGGTATATTTTCCAGCGAAGATAACTCAAGAAAAAGTACCGGTATATATCATATATACACCGGTATATATTGACAAGAATACCTTATTTTGACGTCCGTCTTCTCGTCTACCTCAGCACCTCTACTGCCCCCTCGATCTCTACGTCTCCTCCGATCACGAAATCAGCACGGGCACCAACGAGGACCACCCTTAGAGTAGTCCCAACTATTCTCGGGCTTAATAGCGGAGTAGTGGGACTCCTTGAGCTAAGGGGGTTTGTTGAGAGGGAGGAAGAAGGTGATGAAGCGTTGATGAGTTTGGATATGAGTTTACCAAGAACTTGATGAACAATTCATCAAGAACATGAAGAACTCAAACAACAAACTCATGAATTTCAACAATTGAAATTCAAAATTAAAGGAATAAGTATAAAAAACTTTACACTTACTTGGAGTTCTTCCAAAGAACAAACCTCTAATCTTCAAAAGTCTAATGCTTCAAAACTTTATCAATCTCAAGCAACAACCAAGAACTTCTTCTTCAACCTTTGAAGATGAATGTTCGGTTGAGAGAAAACAAGAGAGAGAGGGCTTGAGAGTGAAGTCAATCTCATTAGTGGATTCTTAATAATAATAATAATAATAATAATTATAAATAATTATTAATATTATAAATTATTATTAATATTATAAATTATTAATTTATAATTAAAACAATTTTAATTATAATATTTATTATTAATATTAATATCAAATATGAATATTATAATAAACTATCCACACGGTTTCCGAAAACCGACTAATCCAATATATGAATCAAAATTCATATTTTCCACCGGTCGATATTTAAATCATATTTAAATACGACTTCTTCCAATTAAATATTTAAATCATATTTAAATACACAAAACCTCGAACAACAGACCCGAATTCGGATTTCTCCGAGTTCTACTCTATAGCCCTGCTATACCACTTTATCCGAGCTAGCCAGGAGAACCTAAAGGACCTACAGATCATGAGCTCCAACGATACGAGATCATTCGGTTAAAACTCTTTTAACCCGAATCGATCAACATTCATTAACCCCCGGAGACTCCACTAAAGTCCAAGGGTTGCACTCTCCTCACTGTAGATATATTGTGTCCTTTTGATATAACCATCATGGGTAAGTCGATCTTTCACAGGTGTCCGTCATCACAACAAGGTCTTTTAAACCGTTTAACCCCTGTGAAACATCTTGTACCTTAAGTACCACTGACTCTAATGAACATTTGATCTGTGATCCAATCATCAGATTCGAATCCTCATCACACAGAAGAGGATGAGGCCTCAATGTTCAAGTCCCGGAGTCAACTATTAAGGGAACACCTCTCTACTAGACCCTAAGGAGGGTAGGAGTGAATTCCATTTTGCCATACTATGTCCCCAGCTACCTATTCAAGTTTATCCCCAAGTTGGTAGGCATATTGAGCGGGCATTATGCCACTCTCACCCATACAAGTCTAAGGATACTCTCGAATAAGCAGGAGTTCATAGCAAGCTCAGGATTAAGAACGAATTACCTTAGGTCATCAAATGTGAAAAAATCGGTCTCAACAGTAAACGACGTTATAAAGAGAAAACGATTTGATTTCGCGGTTCAGGTCTTATGCAAACTCATTGCACAGGACGCCCTCGCTCGCACATCTCTATGTGAAACGATTCGGATCACATCGTTTTGTACAATACAAAGCGAGCTCCATCCAATAGTGTTACCAGGATAAGGTACCCATCCTTATCCACATACTATAGACCATTTTGACTGTCTACTTGAGCCTAATCCACATTCATGTCATACATGAAGCTCAAGTACTCATCCTTCGCCATGGGTGTTGTTATTGGTATAGGTTAATACAAACACGTTTCACTATATTCAATAAACACAATTTACTGAATAAACCTCAATAACTCTTTATTGCAATAATAGACATATTACATTTACAACGTTTTACAAACCACGAGTGTTAGGACATAAAACCCAACAAACTCCCACTTGGACTAACAGATCTGTGGGAAGAATGCTGGTCAGGAATGCAAAGTATCTCCCCCTGTCCTATTTAGCAGCTCGAAACTCCAGATTCTCCAGGTGTCTCTCAAACACTTTAGCCATGAGAGACTTTGTAAACGGATCAGCAACGTTGTGCTCCGAGGCAATCTGTGTGACGATCACATCTCCTCATTGCACTATCTCCCCGATAAGGTGATATTTTCGCTCGATGTGCTTCCCGCGTTTATGACTGCGAGGTTCTTTAGAATTTGCCACTGCACCACTGTTATCGCAATAAAGTGTGATGGGCAAATTCATATTTGGAACAACATCCAAATCTGTCAAGAACTTTCTAAGCCACACTACTTTCTTTGCTGCTTCACAAGCTGCGACGTATTCATCTTCCATGGTGGAGTCAGCAATACAACATGCTTGATACTCCTCCACACTATAGCCCCTCTGTTAAGAGTGAACACTGATCCTGATGTTGATTTCCGAGAATCTACATCAGTCTGAAAATCAGAGTCAGTGTATCCTGCCAGGATCATATCCTTAGGCCCATACACGAGCACATAGTTCCTCTCCTCCCAAAATCAATTTTCTAACACTTTTTTCTATGAATGAACTCCCCATTTTTCTCCTTCCATCATTTTCTTTAAATACCATTAGGGTTTCCCCAAAAGATGCCATAAAACGGCCATATTCTTCTCATTGATTGCCAAAAAGCAGATTTGCTTTTCTGTGTGTACGGAAGGGGACAAAGTCTGCCAGCCCACGTGCTCGGGTACAGGTTTTGCAAAAGTTTTGCGTTTTTGCAAAAATTCCGCAAAGGTCCCAACTTTGCTGCCGCGATGCGTCCGCAAAACCTCTTTGATTTCCAATCCATCTTTCCTGGTATGATGCTTCCTTAGCGAGATCCTCGCGAAACTTGCAATGCACACAAAAGTGGGTTATTTAAGTACAAACACGCTTGATTATGTTCATTTATCGCATAAGGATTCAAAAGCAACCTTCTACTCAAATACATGCTAAATCCTTTGAAACATTAATTAAAGCTTATCAAATACTCACTAAGGACTCTATATTCTTCCTACTTTAGCTCTAAATAACTCTCATTTGGAGAGTTAAGAAACACTTCAATGCATTTTTCTATAAACTCATAAAAGATACTCATCATGGATCGCTGAAATATACCGGGTGCATTACAAAGACTGAAAGGCATCCTTCTAAATGCAAATGTGCCAAAAGGGGTGCCTTTCGGGGTGACAACAAAATTTCATGCAACATAAGACAAATCTAAGCCTACAGAGTCCAGAACAGGATGCTACGTGCTCGATAGATGCAAAGGAGCAACAGAAAAATTTTAATTTTTTTTGAAAAATGCTCAACTAACACATACAATCTTATGCTTTTCTAGATATGCAAATACGAAGAATTTAAAAGCATTTCATAGATTGTCCTCAACGAGCAACATGCAACAGCAGACCAAAGCACTTATAATTCATAATCTGAAAAGCTCAACAAGTACAGAAATCCATCAGACATCTCGACCCCCAACCTTAGAAGGATACATAGTCCTCTATGTATCACACATCAGACTAAGCAATTAAAATTACCAAATTTAAGGGAACATAAAACCTCCCCTGAATTTTGTTAGGTTGGTGGTTGGAGCAGCGCAATTCTTGCCCAAATATCTCGCTTCTTACGCCACAAACCCCTAAAAAAGAAAAACAAAGAAACTAAGCTAGAAAAAATAAAAAACTGAAAGTAAACACAAGAATTTAAAAACACATGTGTTGCCTCCCAAGAAGTGCAATTTTTAACGTCTTATGCTCGACGTGTCCTCCACTCTGTCAGGGTACATAGAAATTCTCGTATTTCTTCGGCCCCTTCTTCCTTGAACCAAGAAAACCTGCTAAGAATAGCAAGCTTTTCGACTTTTGCTGGCAGCCAAACAAAGTTGTTTTTTTTTTATTTTTTTGTTTAATGGAAAGAAAGACTCAACAAACTCAAACAAAATAAAAGAAGACTCAACTGACTCAACTGAAAATAAAGACTTAACTAACTGAACAGAAAATAAAGACTCGACCAGGGGAGGGATCACATCAAAATTTCCGAGGTGACCAACATTCACAGATGCACAGATGGACGGGGGCATTGTTGCGTGCTCAATGTTTAAAGGAAATATGCAATAATAGAGCACTCAGAACA
Organism: Herpetospermum pedunculosum; assembly: GCA_028017165.1. NCBI lineage: Eukaryota > Viridiplantae > Streptophyta > Magnoliopsida > Cucurbitales > Cucurbitaceae > Herpetospermum > Herpetospermum pedunculosum. Next base: position 17,452,380 of record CM051527.1, on the reverse strand, counting down.
TGCAAGCATACATGATCTTGTAGCAAGTAATAAGTATTTTTTCATTCGATTTCCCACAGAGATTTATTCTTAGTTACTCGTGAAGTGTATTGTTAAGCAAGAATGGGTGGATTTAATGTGGTAGATTTGGTTTTAAGTTGCCTAATTACTAAGGAATATGTAAAGGATAGATACATAAACAAGTGCAAGTAAATGATAAACTCAAATGCAAAGAGAAGAGATTAATAAACGAAGAGAAAAATGGCTAAGGCAGAATTTTTTAACTAAGGGAATTGCGGAAACAACAATTATACCGCAATGTTCTTAACAGCGAATGTGTGTAAAATGTGGAAACAAGGGCTACTAACGATTCCTGTATAGGCTTTTTCACACGATTCTTAAGCAGTAGATTAACTCACTATGCATCAAACTAACTCATACTCATGTATCTTCCGATTTCATGCATTAGATTCTTTAGTTTACTCATGTCCAAGTAAGGTCTTAAGCATCTTGTTAAAACAGTAAGTTGTGGTTTGTACTAGGAAAACGCCTATTCCTAGGTCATTTTCTGGCTACCTTGAGAGGCTAGCATGAGTGTATAACTCTGAACTCTTACTCCTTCCAGAGGTTAGGAGTTCTTTGGACAAAATGGATGGCCAATCGAAATTGCCCGTGGGATGAAGCTTACATACAATCAATGCATTCGAGAGCTATCCTACATGCTTTAGTCACGTGTTTCTTCCTACAGATTTGTCATTAGCATGCCCTTATGTGATTTAGTTACTCATGGATGCAGATAGAATAGAAAAAGTAGAGGAAGAAGACATGCTTAATAAACTCTTGAAGATAAAACAGAAGAGGAAAACAGTAGGCATAGAAAGTAAAGACTTGCGAAGTGATGAATTGTGCGTTGATTAACCAATCGTTTGAACTAAACAAATGATGACTTGGAATAACTAAAGTAAAGACAGAAAGCAACGAAATGGAATAGAGTAGCTAAGGGAAGAGAAATAACAACAATCAATAATGAAAATAGAAAACTAAAACAGAAAGCCGTAAAGATGTGCGTGGTCTTCTCGATTGCGAACGCCTCGGCTGAAGGGTGAAAGTGAGCTTTGCTTGGATGAATCTAATCAGAAGAGAAGATTGATCTTCTCTCCTTCCTATCAGATTGTCGACTCCAACAGCTGAACCTTTCAAACCAACAGACGGAAGAGAGAAAAAGAGTGGAAGAAGCTGCGGTTAACTGAGAAGTCTACGCTGTTCGAGTGTGTTTCAACCTTCCACTTTGGCCTCCTTTTATAGTATTCTGCAGGTGCGATTGGGTCAAGGAGAACCATCCATTCTCAACGTCGTACTTCTACGTGGCTGGAGGAGGAAGAATGGATCCTTGAAATATCAGAACAAAACAGAAAAAGGTTAGACAACTTACGGATTTCACTTAAAACATTGCGGTTTTAGCAATGTTTCCGCAATGCCTCCGCGATGCACAACTTTCATTCCTTTAACTTCGTTTTTAATTCCTTTTCTTTCCTTTTGCATATAAGTCCTAATTTAGCTTCATTCTTCTAATTCTCATATATAAGCACAAGTTTAAGCTAAATCCTACCAAAAACACCTAAGAGTGCACATCTTTCTATAGAAAACAAGTCCTAAATTAGTCACTTTTGGAGACGTAACACACCCCCAAACTTAAGGTTTTGCTCGTCCTCGAGCAATCTAAGGACTTACTTAGGCTGCTGTTTTAACTTCTCTAACCACTTGCTGACTCCCCTAAGTTCCTATCTATGGCAATGCTGTCCTGTGACACACTTCTAAGTTTACAACTAACTTCTCGTTTTGCTTCTTCTGACTTCGCACGCCTAATGATCCTACTGTTTCATTAACTCCCTACGACTGATCTACTTGCTTCTATCATATCGTGCAACTATCCCTAAGCATTTAAATTCTACCTAGCTTTACCCCAGACTCAGTACATGCTTCTAATTTTTACTTTTGAGCTACCTAGGATTCCTTAGAGTCATGCCAGTCTTAGTATTAACCAGTGACAGTAGTACATTTAGAGAACAACCTAAACCCTGGCATCACTACATTGGACATACATTCATCTCCCTAAACAACCCTACAAGCTACAACTTTGTGCTTAGCTAATTGAGGATCAGAGTTCTTTTTATTCAGGACACCCAAGCCACAAAGTTGCAACTCCTAGGAATACATTCTTCTTCCCTAATTTCCTTTTTTCTTTCTTACTCTGGTGGAACCTCTCCTTTGGTTGCCTTTTGATGCAATGCCACTTGTGGGTTACACACTTGGCACTGATTACTCAGCACTTTAAGAGAGACACCCCTCTTTATTCTATTTTTCATTTTTTTTTTTTAGTTCATCATTTTTTTTGTAAAGGAGAAGAAGAATGCTTATGCTTAAAGGGAGAGAGGAATGTTCCTAGGCCTAGGGTGGCCTCTCCCAAACTTAAACTACTCATTGTCCCCAATGAGTGTCTGAGGTGGCACACCCCCAAACTTACCTAGAAGCATCTAGTCTAGGGCAAAACAAAGAGAATCTAAAAAGTCCTAGGGATAGACAGAACATTCTCAAAGCAAATAACTTAGCAGCAGAAATTTGGAAAAATACTAAGGGAAGGACTTAAAGCTACGCATGCTAAGCAATTTAAGAGACTAATTTAAACTATCAAAGGTGCCTTAAGACACTCATCCAGCATGCTTATAGATAGGCTATATAACGTAGTCAAGACAGCAACAAAAGAACAAAATTAAAACAGAACCAGCCTAGCTAATCAGTTAGTTAAAAGCAGGCGATAACTAACAAAAATTGCGGAGATCGCAAGGATTTCGCAATGAATAAACAGGGTAGATATATCAGTGATCAAGGCCCCTATGCATGCTCTTTCCAGTCATCTCAGCTATTCAAAAAGGAAACTAAAACAACCTACCTATTCAGATACCATCAGACTATACTAAACAATTCTAAACAACAAAAATAAAGAACTAAAGATAGATCAAATATTGATTCAAAAATGGCAGCATTCACACAGTTTAACGAAAAGCAGAGTTTTTTTTTGTTTTTGTTTTTGTAGGGAACAGAAATACTCCCTTGAGTGCTCTTCAGACTAGCACTCAGACGTCCTCATCATCATCCCCCGTGCTCTTGGAGGTGCCCATGGCGTCAACAGGTCAGTGGGGAACTCAGGAAAGATGCAGCCCAACTGGTCAGCAACATCCTTATCCCTCGCTTGAGCATACTCAGCCCATTGCGCCATCTTCTTCTGCAGGTCCATCAGACAGGCCATAGAGAGGGATTGAGCAGCAGCCAGGCCGTCTAACTCAAACTCCATGTTCCCCCTTCGTCGCATTCGCAGGCCTGTAGGCAGCTCCAGATGCCCCGTGTAGGCCAGCTGCCTCTCCATCCGCTCGATTGGTACACCTGCACGTAAGCAAAGCTTAGTGATTGTGTTGGGGAAGAAAAGTGGGCCCTTACCTTTTTTGGCACAGTCTGCGATTGAGGCTGCAATGACCTCACCAACATTGATTGTGAGGCCCCTCATAATCGCATATACCAGCAGCGATCTTCCTTGGTTGATGGTAGTCTCGTGGGTCACTGGGGACAGCCGTCTGCGCACGAAGGAACACCATACAGCTGCCTTCGCCGTAAGGGTCGCACTCATCAGAGTGTGCTTCCCATTGCGCCAGATCGTCCAAGCTGCCTCAGGTTGGCCGATGATCCGTAGTGCTTCCTCCAGGACAGCCTCAGTTGGCGCATCAATGATCCTTGCATAGTCAGTGTGCTTCTGCCCCTTGAGGCCATAGGCTTCATTGATCGCCTTGGCTGAGAAGTCCACCTCGATTCCTCTTACCACGGACAAGCCATCCTCAGGGTGCATCAGGTTGGCATAGAAGTCGTATACCATGCTGGAGTAGGCGGGGATGGGCGGTCTGCACAGCTCTTCCCAGCCGTGGTTGGTGATCCCTGCGCGCAAGAATTGCGGCAGGTCTGCCAATGCATCCAGGAACCCCTTCTCGTGGAGTAGGTCCCTCTTCCTCAGCTCAATGCCCCTTGATTCGGCGTCTGAAGACACATACCTTACAGATTGAGGTTCATCTTCGGGGTATAATTTGGCTTTCCCCTTTTCCTTGGCCTTGGTTGATTCAGCAGCCTCGATCTTTAGCTTCTTCAAAGAAGGCTCACTACTAACCTTCTTCTTCTTGGATTTCTTTGAAGCTTTTGGCCGTTTGGCCTTGACAATCTTGGGGGCTTTCTTCCTCAACCGTGCCCTGGTGGTGATCTGTTGGAGGCAATCCCCCAACGTTTCATCCATCGAATCTCCCCCCTTTGCTGGGCTCTTGTGGCAGACGTCCCTCAAAGAAGAGAAGACCTCATCCTCTTCATCTGTTTCGTCGCCCCGTGCTGATTCTTGCTGTTCTTCATTTGGGATTTCAGGCTCGGGCGACGGCGATGGTGATGCCTCAGGGCTCTGCGGTGGTGGGGATTGTTCAGAGCTTTGTGGCGAAGGAGAAGGCTTGGGGCTTTGCGCTGGTGGCGATGGGTCAGGACTTTGTCTGGCCGTCTCGTAGGATGGACGGCCACTCCCTTGACTCTCCACAGTGGGAGTCTTTTCCTTGATCGGTGCGTCCCCAATCTCCATCGTCCATTTGCGTTTCTTGGGCGTGCCGACTGGTTCAGACGGCCCAGCAGGGATCTCCGTCACCACCTTCCACTTCTTCTTGCGGACAGGGAGCTTAGAAGGTCGTTCAGGGCGCGCAGCTTCGACCTCTGCTAAGGCGAGGAGTGCCTCTCTCGCAGCTGCCTCTGCTTCAGTGGCCTTCTTCTTGGACGCAGATCTCTCAGCCCGCGTAAGCACCATGGTGGAATCGAAAAGATCTGAAAAAGAGGAATTGCAGAGGAAGAAGAAGATAGTTTCTTGGAGTTCAATGAATGAGGGAAGCGTACTGGCCACGACGTTTCTAACGGCTATTTGTAATGATGTGAATCCCAACGGCTATTTCTGTTGCGGTTTCAGCAAATCCACCGCAATTAAATGGCCGTTGGAGATTTTTCTTGATTTAAATGCCAATATTCTCTCAACTTAATCTTTGATTCGACCCAATATCTTCCCCGATTTTTTTACCCTTGATTCATCTCCTTGATTCCCTCTTTTGATCCCCTATTAAAAGAAATAAAATTAACATCAAAATCATAATAAAAATCGCACATAAACATACACAAATAACAACATAAAAAACAGCAAAAATAAACTAAGGCATAGCCTCGCATGGACGAGCACAGTAATCACTCGTCCTCTCTCGGTCATATTTTCAAGCTTCAGATAAGAGGAAGGCCGAGAGAGTCTTCACATCTCCTTCCTCATAATAATGCTTCAATCGTGCACCATTAACCATGAACGGTTTCCCGTGCTGCAGGTTCCTAATCTCAATAGCACCATGAACAAACAAGTTAGTTATAACAAAAGGACCTGACCATCTAGACTTAAGTTTGCCTGGAAATAATCTCAACCTTTAGTTAAATAACAAGACATGCTGGCCTTTCTTAAAGTCCTTAATCCTAAGTCTACTGTCATGCCAAATTTTAGTCTTTTCCTTATACATTTTAGCATTTTCATAGGACATATGTCTAAGCTCATCAAGCTCATGTAATTGCAGAGACCGCAATGTTCCCGCATCGGTCACGCAATAATTCAGCTCTTTCAAGGCCCAAAATGCTTTGATTTCCAAATCGAATGGCAAGTGACATGCTTTGCCATACACAAGTCTATAAGGAGACATACCTAGGGGTGTCTTATATGCAGTCCTATATGCCCAAAGTGCATCCTCGAGTTTAAACGACCAATCTTTTCTATTGGGTTTGACCACTTTTTCGAGTATGTTTTTAATCTCCCTATTTGATATTTCAGCTTGTCCATTCGAATGTGGGTGATAAGGGGTGGCTACTCTATGTCTAACATTGTATTTAGCCAACACTTTTTCCATAGCTTTATTAATAAAGTGTGTCCCTTCATCACTAATTATAGCACTAGGTGTACCAAACCTAGTAAAGATATGTCTATTAAGGAACTTAATGACTGTTTTGGCATCATTGTTTGGACATGCTATGGCCTCTACCCATTTAGATACATAGTCTACAGCTACAAGTATATAAAGGTTACCTGCTGATGGGGGAAATGGTCCCATGAAGTCAATGCCCCACACATCAAAGAGCTCCAATTCTAAGATGTAAGTAAGAGGCATCTCATCCTTTCGACTAAGGTTACTTGTTCTCTGACATTCATCACAGCTGTGTGCATATTCGTGGGCATCTTTGAAGATCGTGGGCCAATAGTAGCCACTCTGGAACACCTTTGCAACTGTTCTTTGGCCACCAAAATGTCCACCATAGGGGGCTGTATGGCAGTGCTGCAGCACAGACTTCGCCTCAGCAGCTGACACACACTTCCTCAGCAAACCATCTGCACATGTCTTGTAGAGTGTAGGATCGTCCCATATGAACTTCCTAGCTTCATGCAGGAACCTCTTCTTTTCTTGTCCTCCCTTGAAAGTTGGTAGTACCTGCGAGGCAAGGAAGTTAGCAATATCAGCAAACCAAGGTTCCTCATCGTTATCACGATGTGCTAATACAAAGACATGCTCATCGATAAAGGCATCAGAAATTGCGGTTTCCGCAATTTTATCGCAATTATGTTGCAATCGAGAGAGATGATCCGCAACCACATTTTCGCATCCTTTCTTATCTCTAATGTCTAGATCAAACTCTTGCAGCAACAATACCCATCTAATTAACCTAGGCTTAGCATCAGCCTTCCTCATAAGGTATTTTAGTGCAGAATGATCAATGTACACGATTGTCCTAGTGCCTACAATGTAAATCCTAAACTTCTCGCAGGCAAACACTACAGCTAGCATTTCCTTTTCCGTGGTTGTGTAATTACATTGTGCCTCATTAAGTGTCTTACTAGCATAGTATACAGGGTGTGTTAGTTTGTCAATCTTTTGTCCTAGCATAACCCCTACTACATAGTCACTCACATCACATAACATCTCAAATGGAAAGTCCCAATTTTGTCCTACTATAATAGGTGCTTTGACTAATGCTTCCTTAAGGGTTGTCCAGGCTAGTAAACATTCTTTTGAGAAGATGAATGGCTTATTCAGCTCTAGAAGCTCACACAACGGTTTGGAGATCTTTGAGAAGTTCTTAATGAACCTTCTATAGAAACCTGCGTGTCCTAAGAAACTTCTAATGGCTTTCACATCCTGAGGTTCCACCAACTTTTCTATTATTTCAATCTTGGCCCTATCGACCTCCACTCCTGCTCTAGACACTCTATGACCTAGGACTATCCCTTCTTCCACCATGAAGTGGCATTTCTCCCAATTAAGGACTAGGTTGGTCTCCTCACACCTAGCCAGGACTTGTCCTAAGTTCTCTAAACAGTTTGTAAATGAATCACCAAAGACTGAGAAGTCATCCATAAATATCTCTATCATGGATTCATCTAAGTCCGAGAAGATTGCCAACATGCACCTTTGGAACGTTGCTGGTGCATTGCATAAGCCAAAAGGCATTCTGCGAAAAGCAAATGTTCCAAAGGGACAGGTGAAGGTTGTCTTCTCCTGGTCCACAGGGTCTATGGTGATTTGGTTATATCCAGAATAACCATCTAAAAAGCAGTAATAAGGTCTACCAGCTATCCTATCTAACATCTGATCTATGAATGGTAGAGGGAAGTGATCTTTTTTTGTTTCCTTATTCAATTTCCTATAATCCATACAAACTCTCCATCCTGTAATAGTTCTAGTTGGAATCAGTTCATTGCTCTCATTCACTACTACAGTCATCCCCCCCTTCTTAGGTACACATTGTATTGGACTCACCCATTGACTACTAGCTATAGGGAAGATTACACCTGCATCTAACCATTTTATGATCTCTTTCTTAACTACCTCTTTCATAGAGGGGTTCAGCCTACGTTGGTGATCTACTCGGGGTGTATGCTCTTCTTCCAATATTATCTTATGCATGCAGTAGGAAGGTCTAATACCTCTAATGTCAGCAATCGTCCATGCAATAGCCTTTTTATGTTGCTTAAGTAATAAGATCAACTCAATTTCATGCTTTTCACTTAGTTTGGACGAAATAATAACAGGCAGAGTATCATCACTTCCTAAATATGCATACTTAAGATGTTCAGGCAGTGGTTTTAATTCTAAGATAAGTGGATGCTCAATGGATGGTTTTAATGGATTCAGGGATCTTTCAGTCAAATCAGTAGTTGTTGCGTGCTCAATGTGTAAAGATAAATATGCAAGAGGGTAGAGAGAGCACTTAGAACATGCAAGCATACATGGTCTCACAGCAAGTAGTAAGTATATTTCATTCGTTTTTTCCACAGAGACTCATTTTTAGCTATTCGCGAAGTGTGATTGTTAAGAAAGATGGGATGAATTTGATGGGGTAAGATTGGTTTTTAATTATCTAATTTTTGCTGAATGTATAAAGGGATATAACATAAACAAATGCAAGTTGAAATTAGATGCAAAGGACAAGAGATGGAATTAATAATCGAGGAAGAAAACAGCTAAACAGAATGCAACTTAGCAGAATTGCGAGAACCGCAATTAATCCGCAATTAACTCAACAGTAAAAGTGTGTAAATGGGCGAATTAAGGGCTACTAATGACTATCCTATAGGCAGTTTATCACGATTATCAAGCTCTGGATCAACTCTCTATACATCAAACTCACTCTATCTCAAGTATCGTCCGATTCCATGCATTAGAGTCTTAAGTTTACTCGACTTCAAAGTAAGGTCTTAAGCATCTTGTTAAAACAGGAGTGTTTAGTTTGTACTAGGGAAACGCCTATTCCTAGGCCGTTTCCTGATTACCATGAAAGGCTAGCATGATTATATGACTCTGAACTCTTACTCCTTCCAGAGGTTAGGAGTTCTTTGGACAAAATGGATGGCCAATCGAAATTGCCCGTGGGATGAAGCTTACATATAATCAATGATTCGAGAGCTACCCTACATACTTGATGCACGTTTTTTTTAGCCTATAGTTCTGTCATTAGCATGCCCCTAAGTGATTTAGCTACTCATGGACATATGGAGAACATAAATGGCAGATGAGATAGACATGCTTAGAAGGGAAATGTGCTTAAAGCAGTAAGACAAAACCGTAGCAGAACAAGGTAGAAACTGTGAAGTGCAGAATTTTACTTTGATTACTTTGAACGTTTGAATGACAAAGGAAAGCTTTAAAAGAAATGAATCCAAGACAGACAACAACGAAATGCAGTAAGTAAATACTAAACTAAGAACAACAGTGATCAGAAATGGAAATAAGAAAAACAGAACAGAAAAGCAGTAAAGGATTGCTGGAAAACTTCGTGGCAGTCGCCTCGAATGATGGTGATGAAAAGTCAGCCTTGCTTGGATGAATCCAATCGAGAGAGAAGAAGAATCTCCTCTCCTTCCTATCAGATTATCGACTCCAAAAGCTGAGACTCTCACTCCAACAAACGGCAAAGGAAAACAGAGAGAAATGGTGGACTGCGAGAAGACTTCTGCGCTTCGAATGATGATCAAACCTCCCACTTTGGCCCCCTTTTATAGTAGTTTGCAGGTGCGTTTGGGCCAAGGAGAACCATCAATCTTCAACGTCGTATATCAGAATGGATGGAGGAGAAAGAATGAATCCCTGAAATAACGGAAATTAACAGAAAAAGATCAGTCAACTTACGGTTTTCACTTGAATAATTGCGGTCACCGCAATGTTTTCGCAATTCATTCGCAATGCTCATTTTTCCATTCTTTTCCTTCGGTTTTCAACCCTTTTTCTACCTATTGTACATAAGTCCTATATTAGCTACCTTCTTCTAATTCTCATATTAAAGCATAGGTTTAGGCTAAATGCTAACAAAAACACCTAAATGTGTACATCTTCTTAAGCTAAATGGGTCCTAAATAAGTCACTTTCAGAGACTTAACACACCCCCAAACTTAAGGCTTTGCTTGTCCTCAAGCATACTAAGGACTTACTTAGGCTGTTGTTTCTTCTTCTTTAACTATTCACTGACTCCCCTATATCCCTCTCTCTAGCAGTGCTGTCCTGTGACACACTTCTAAGTTTAGAACTAACCTCCTTATCAAGCTTCTTCTGACTTCACCTGCCTACTATACCCGCTGTTTTCATTAACCTCCTACTACTGATCTAGCTACTTTTATGACATCATGCCACTATCCCTAAGGTTTCAAATTCTACCAAGCTTTACTCCAGACTCAGTACATGCTTCTAGCTTTATTTTTAATGTGTCTAGGATTCCTTAGAGTCATGCCAGTCTTAGTATTAACAGTGACAGTAGTACTTTTAGAGAACAACCTAAACCCTGGCATTACTACATTGGATAAACACTCATCTCCCTAAACAACCCTACAAGTTACAACTTTGTGCTTAGCTAATTGAGGATCAGAGTTCTTTTTAAATAGGACATCTAAGCCACAAAGTTATAACTCCTAGGTGTACATTCTTCTTCCCTATTTTTTCCTTTTTCTTTTTTTCCTTAGGTGGAGCCTCTCCTTTGGTTGCCTTTTGATGCAACGCCACTTGTGGGTTACACACTTGGCACTGATTACTCAGCAACCTAAGAGAAACTCCCCCCCTTTATTCTTTTTTCATTTCTTTTTTTTTTTTTTTTTTTTTTTTTAAAGGAGAAGAAGAATGCTTATGTTTCTAAGGGAGAGAGGAATGTTCCTAGGCCTAGGGTGGCCTCCCCCAAACTTCAACTACTCATTGTCCCCAATGAGTGTCGGAGGTGGCACACCCCCAAACTTGTCCTAGAAGCATCTAGTCTAAAGTAAAACAAAGAGAATCTAAACATCCTAGGCATAGGCAAAACATTCTAAAAGCAATTATTCCAGCAGCAGAAAATTTGACAAAACAGACAGTTGAAGGACTGATGGTTTATGCATGCTGAGCACTATTCAGAGGCTAATTTAAACTATCAAAGGGTGTCCTATGACACTCATCCAGCATGCTTGAAGATCAGCTATATAAGGTAGTCATGCTAGCAGCAAAAGATAGAATATAACAGCTCACAGCCTAACGAAACAGACAGTCCAAAACATGCAATCAGTCACAAAAATTGCGGGAACCGCAATTATTTCGCAATTCACTCCGGGCAGATTTAACATTGAGTCAGGCCCCTAGCATGTTTTTTCCTGTTACTCACGCATCCTAAAAATAAAGCTAAACTATCCTACCTATTCAGCTAACATCTGACTAGACTAAGCAAAAGAAAAAACATCAAACTAAACATTAAAAACAGATCAAAAGCTGAACACAAAACAGCATACTATACAGGATTCTATCAAAAAGCAGGAAAATTGTTTTGTTTTTCTTGAGGGAACAGTAGTACTCCCTTTAGTGCACTTCAAACCAGCACTCAATTCTCATCATCCTCATCTGGTTGCCTTGGTCGTGGGGGCACCCATGGAGTTAGCAGATTGGTAGGGAAGTCCGGGAAGATGCACCCCAGCTGGTCTGCAACTTCCTTATCCCTTGCCTGCGCATAGTTGGCCCATTGAGCCATTCTCCTTTGTATGTCCATCAAGCAGGCCATGGATAGGGACTGTTCAGCAGCCAGCCTATCCAATTCAAACTCCATATTCCCCTTTCTTCTCAGCCTCAGGTTAGCAGGCAGCTCCAAATTGCCTGTGTAAGGCAGCTGCTGCTCCAAGCGCTCGGTGGGAACTCCTGCAAGCAAACATAGCTTGGTTATGGTATTAGGGAAAAACAATGGTCCCTTACCCTTTTTAGCACACTCAGCGATGGCAGCAGTGATGACTTCTCCCACGTTGATCGTGAGACCTCTCATTATAGCATATACCAGCAGCGAACGGCTCTGGTTGATTGTCGTCTCATGAGTCACTGGGGAGAGTCTTCTTCTTACGAATGAAAACCACACAGCTGCCTTAGCCGTGAGGTTGGCACTCATGAGAGTGTGCCTCCCATTGCGTGACACTGTCCAGGAGGCCTCAGGCTGGCCAATTGTGCGAATGGCCTCTTCCAGCACAGCCTCAGTCGGCTCATCAACTATCCGCGCATAATCTGTGTGTGTTTGGCCCTTGAGACCAAAGGCTTCATTGATGGCCTTGGCTGAGAAATCTACTTCTACCCCTCTGACCACAGATAGGCCATCCTCAGGGCTGAGCACATTAGCGTAGAAATCATACACCATGCTTGTGTATGCTGGATTAGGCGGTCTGCAGAATTCCTCCCAGCCGTGGTTGATCACCCCTGCGCGCAAGAACTGCGGCAGGTCAGCAAGTCGATCAAGGAAACCTTTCTCGTGCAATAGGTCCCTCTTCCTCAGCTCAACACCCCTGGATTCAGCATCAGATGAGACATACCTCACTGACGGAGGTTCATCTTCAGGGTAGAGTTTAGCCTTCCCCTTATCGGCTGGTTTGGATGATTCAGCAGCCTCCACCTTGAGGCGTTTGAGCGAAGGCTCAGCACTCTCTTTGTCCGTCGATGGCACCTTCTTGGCCTTCTTTTTCTTCAACTTTTTGGCCTTGTCAATTTTGGCCTTCTTCTTCTTTTTGAGCCCGGCCTTAAGCTGTGGGAAACATGCCCCCAACGTCTCCTCCATAGAATCATCCTGCTGTGCAGGCTCGGCAGGGCTATCTTCCCTCATAGGAGAGAAGACTTCGTCATCTCCAGCATCTCCACTGCCCGGCGTGGACTCTTGATAATCCCCATATGGGAATTCAGGATCATGCTGTGGAGAATTGTGCGATGGCGTGGGATTGTGCTCCGCTGATGGTGTCTGCACAGAACTCAGGGGCGAAGATGGTGGTTCAGGACTCTGCGCTGCTGCAGGTGTCGGATCAGAACTCTGAGGTGCTGGAGACAACTCTGAGCTCTGTGCAGGCGGTGACGATTCTGCGCTTGGCACTGGTTCAGACGGTGAGGGGCTGTGCGCAGGTGAGGCAGACGGCGACGATCCTTCTTTGGCTGACTCGTGGGATGCACGATCAGGTTCTTGACTCTCCACAGAGGGAGTCTTGGCTGTGCTTGGTTCGGCGGCCGTCTTGACACTCCACCGGCGTTTCTTGGGCGTGCCCACTGGCTCAGATGGTCCAGCAGGGATCTCAGTGACCACCCTCCACTTCTTCCTACGAATAGGAAGCTTGGGAAGAGGACCGGTGCGAACGGCACCATCGTCTGCAAGGGCGAGAAGCGCTTCCCTCGCAGCCGCTTCAGCTGCGTCATCAGCCTTCTTCTTGGCTGCGGATCTTTCAGCACGTGTGGCCACCATTGTCGAATCTTGGAGGTTTGGAGAGATAGATCAGAGATGGAGAGAATCGCAGATTTCTTGGAGATCAAAGAATGAGAGAATCGTATCGAACGAGCGCGTTCTAACGGCTATAAATGCAACGGAAAAAATCCCAACGGCTCTTTTTGCGGATCCAGCAATTTTAGCGCAATTGTAGGGATATTATTTCATAAAAATCTCCAACTTCCCTCGTCCGTATCTTTTATTTGGCTCAACCATTTCTTGATTTTTAAAGCTTGATTTACTCCCCTTGATTCCCTCTTTCGATTCCCTACAAAAACAAATAAAACAAACATTAATTACGCAATTAAAATCACACCACAAAACATACCAACGATAAGCGGAAAAACAGAAAAAAATAAACTAAGGCATTGGCCTTGACTAAACGAGCACAGTAACCACTCGTTCTCTCTCGTTCTCTTTGTCATGCTTCAGTCAAGAGGAAGGCCGAGAGAGTCTTCACGTCTCCTTCCTCATAGTAGTGCTTCAACCTAGCACCATTGACCATAAATGGCTGTCCTTGCTGCAAGTTTTTTATCTCTATGGCACCATGAACAAAGACATTAGTAATAATAAATGGACCTAACCATCTAGACTTTAGTTTGCCTGGAAATAGTTTTAATCGTGAGTTAAATAATAGTACAAGTTGGCCTTTCCTAAAGTCTTTGATCCTGAGTCTACTGTCGTGCCATATTTTCGTCTTTTCTTTATACATTTTGGCATTCTCGTAGGCCATATGCCTAAGCTCATCAAGTTCATGTAGCTGCAAAGATCTCAATGTCCCCGCATCCTTTACACAAAAATTCAATTCCTTCATTGCCCAAAATGCTTTGTTTTCTAACTCAAGTGGCAAGTGGCAAGCCTTGCCATACACCAACCTATAGGGAGACATTCCTAGAGGTGTCTTATATGCTGTCCTATAAGCCCAAAGTGCATCCTCAAGCTTGAAGGACCAGTCTTTCCTATTAGGTTTGACTACCTTTTCTAGGATGTTCTTTATCTCCCTATTGGAAATCTCAGCTTGGCCATTTGAGTGTGGGTGGTAGGGAGTAGCTACCCTATGTCTAATGTTATATTTAGCCAATATCTTCTCCATAGCCTTATTAATGAAATGTGACCCCTCATCACTAATGATAGCACGAGGAGTCCCAAATCTAGTGAAAATGTGCCTATGCAAGAAGTTAGTGACTGTTTTGGCATCATTATTAGGACATGCCTTGGCTTCTACCCACTTTGACACGTAGTCTACTGCTACTAAAATGTACAGGTTACCTGATGATGGAGGGAATGGTCCCATGAAATCAATGCCCCACACATCAAAGAGCTCCAACTCTAAGATGTAGGTGAGGGGCATCTCATCCTTTCGACTGAGGTTACCTGTCCTTTGGCATTCGTCACAGCTGTGGGCATAGTTGTGGGCGTCCTTGAAGATTGTTGGCCAATAGTAGCCACTCTGAAATACCTTCGCAGCTGTTCTCTGACCACCAAAATGTCCACCGTAAGGAGATGAGTGACAGTGCTGCAGCACAGACTTCGCTTCAGCAGCTGAAACACACTTCCTCAACAACCCATCAGCACAGGTTCTGTAAAGTATGGGGTCATCCCAGATGAATTTCCTTGCTTCATGGAGGAACCTCTTCTTCTCTTGTCCTCCCTTGAACACTGGTAATACCTGTGATGCACGGAAGTTAGCAATGTCAACGAACCATGGTTCCTCATCGTTATCACGATGAGTCAAAGCAAAGATATGTTCATCTATAAAAGCATCAGAAATTGCGGGGTCCGCATTTTTTTCGCAATTGTGCTGCAATCGAGACAGGTGATCTGCAACCACGTTTTCACATCCCTTCTTGTCCCGAATGTCCAAATCAAATTCCTGCAGCAATAACACCCATCTAATCAATCTAGGCTTAGCATCAGCCTTCCTCATAAGATATTTTAAAGCAGAATGGTCAGTATATACAATGGTCCTAGTGCCTACAATATAGTTTCTAAATTTTTCACAAGCAAATACTACAGCTAGCATCTCTTTCTCAGTAGTTGTATAATTACATTGAGCCTCATTCAAGGTCTTACTAGCATAATATACAGGATGTGTGAGCTTGTCAATTTTCTGTCCTAACATGACTCCTACAGCATAGTCACTAGCATCACATAGCATCTCAAATGGGAGATCCCAATTTGGTCCTACTATGATTGGTGCTGTGACCAGTGCTTCCTTAAGGGTTTTCCAAGCTAATACACATTCTTTAGAGAAGATGAATGGCCTACCTAGCTCCAGTAGCTCACATAGAGGCTTGGCTATCTTAGAAAAGTCCTTGATGAACCTTCTGTAGAAGCCAGCATGCCCTAAGAAACTCCTAATAGCCTTGACATTCTGGGGCTCTACCAACTTCTCTATGATCTCTATTTTTGCCCTATCCACTTCTACACCTGCCCTTGACACTCTATGTCCTAAGACAATCCCTTCATCTACCATAAAATGGCACTTTTCCCAATTTAGGACTAGGTTGGTCTCTTCGCACCTAGCCAGGACTTGTCCTAGGTTCTCTAGACAGGTTTTAAATGAGTCCCCAAAGACTGAGAAGTCATCCATGAATATTTCTATTATGGACTCATCCAACTCAGAGAAGATTGCCATCATGCACCTTTGGAAAGTTGCCAGTGCATTGCATAAGCCAAAAGGCATTCTGCGGAAGGCAAACGTTCCAAAAGGGCAAGTGAAGGTAGTCTTCTCTTGATCCTTAGGGTCTATAGTGATTTGATTATAGCCAGAGTACCCATCTAAAAAACAATAGTAGGCTCTACCAGCTATTCTGTCTAGCATCTGGTCAATGAATGGTAGAGGGAAATGGTCTTTTTTAGTTTCTTTATTTAACTTTCTGTAATCCATACACACTCTCCACCCTGTGACAGTCCTTGTTGGAATCAGTTCGTTGTTCTCATTGACTACCACAGTTATTCCCCCCTTTTTAGGTACACATTGGATGGGGCTCACCCACTGGCTACTAGCTATGGGGAAAATCACTCCTGCATCTAACCACTTTATTATTTCTTTCTTCACTACCTCTTTCATAGAGGGGTTTAACCTACGCTGGTGATCTACCCTAGGTGTGTGCTCTTCCTCTAGTATAATTTTGTGCATGCAATAAGAAGGGCTAATGCCTCGAATATCAGCAATAGTCCATGCTATAGCCTTCCTATGTTGCTTAAGCAGTAAAATTAAATCAACCTCATGCTGTTCACTTAGCTTAGAAGAAATAATTACAGGCAGCGTATCATTATCTCCTAGATATGCATATTTGAGGTGAGTTGGTAGTGGTTTCAGTTCTAAAACAGGTGGATGCTCAATGGAGGGTTTTAACGGATTTACAGTTCTATTAGTTAAATCTATATTCATACATACATGCTGAGGTTTATCTACAGGCATATTCATTATGTCAGCTACATTCAGGTCAGCTACATCAATTTGTACATATTCATTAGCATGCTTGGTTAACAGTACATGCTCTAATTGTTCTTCCATTAGTGAGTCAACAACATCAATGCTAGCACAAGACTCAGAATCAGAGGGATACCTTAGAGCTTTATAAACACTAAATTTTACCTCTTCATCATGAACCCTCATAGTTAAATCACCTTTTTGCACATCTATTAGTGCCCTACCTGTGGCTAGAAATGGTCTACCTAGCAGGATGGGGACCTCCTTGTCTGCCTCATAGTCCAGGACAATGAAATCTGCAAGGAAAATAAATTTGTCAACTTTAACTAGAATATCCTCGATGTTACCTTCTGGATATGCGATGGATCTGTCTGCTAGTTGTAAAGTGACTGTGGTTGGACGTGCTTCTCCCATTCCCAACTGGCGGAATAGGGACAGGGGCATGAGATTTATGCTGGCGCCCAGGTCACAAAGCGCTCTGCCCACGTGCTTGCCTCCAAGTTCTACAGGTAAGGTGAAGGAACCAGGATCCTTCTCCTTCTTGGGCAGCTTGTTTTGGAGGATGGCACTGCACTCCTCGGTGAGGTTTACTGTTTCAAACTCACCAATTATTTTTTTGTTAGTAATAATGTCCTTCAAAAACTTTACATACGAAGGCATCGATTGTAAAACCTCTACAAAAGGAATGTTCACATGCACTTGCTTAAGTATTTCTAAAAATTTATTAAAATGAACTTCCTGTTCCTGCTTCTTCTTCAGCCTTCGAGGATATGGAGGTGGTGGCACATATGCAGGTACGTCAGGACGCCTTAGGATAGGTGGAGGCCTTGGAATTTCTTCTACCTCCTCAATAATTGGCTCTAGCCTGGCTCCTGATGTGCTAGTTGGTGGTGGACCTTGGCTTGGCAGAGACTCCAGTGGAGCACTAGACTCAGTGTTCTCTACTCTCTTTGGTGTGTCTTTTGTGTTGTTCACTGGTAGATGTACTTTTGGGGTACTCCAAATTCAAGCTGTCGAGGCTTGCCAAAATACAATTTATAAACCCGATACACCGAGCTATTTGTAGCTAAGTGGCAACGGGGTCGATCCACAGGGAAATAAGAAATTTAATCTAACTAAGTCTAATTTGCTAGAAATAAAAGAATGCACAAATTAAAGAATGGTAATTTGGTTTTGGGGGAAGGGAGCTCCTAATTATGCTAACGGAAAATTAACAACGTGCAAAAAGTAAACGGTTGTGCTTAACTTCGAGAAATGGAATTGCTCGTTATGGATGTTCGGATCATTGATACAATTAACGCGTTAGCTAATTCATGCACACAATTCATTTAGTTATTCCTAACTCAAATGACCCAAATAATTAATTAGAAGCGTGCAATTCTAATTAAACTTAGCCAATAATCTATCTAAGGTAGCGACCCCTAAATCGATTACGTGCTAGTGACGGGAACATTGCGACGGCCTAATCCTAAGACTAAACCGGTTTCTCTCTTGCCTTAAGCCTAACATGAAAACGTTAATTAATTCAGTTTACCAATGTCACTTTGGGCCGAACTAATTAGCCATGCTTAGACCCGTGCTACCTAGCGGTATAGGCAATTATACGTCCCAACCTTTAGCCCTCTATCATGCATAAGAATTAGAGCGTCAATCTAATTTAGCTACACATGCTAGAATTTGATGAAGAACAAGCAAGAAGATGCATAAACAAGCCAATTGTCTTAACATTCACAAAGGGGAAAATCTCCCCAAACATCCATAATTTACAAACCCATACTCAAAATCAAGCACATACCTTGGTTTAGCCTTCCATGGAGGTTGGATTACTCCAATCCACCATGGAAGAGCTTGGAATCATGCACAAGAAGGAGAAGAAGTACAAAAATGGCGAAAAATGGAGGTAGACCCGAGAGGAGAAGCTTGGAGAAGATGGAGAATGAAAAGTTGCAGCTGAAAAACGCGGATTTACCCTTTTTAAGCTCGGAGCGTCGAGACGCTAGGCCAGCGTCTCGACGCTGTGCCCTAAGTTGGCAGGCGCGCGCGCGGGGCAGCGTCGAGACGCGCGCGCAGCGTCGAGACGCGCGCGCTGCGTCGAGCGAGCGTCGAGACGCTTGCGCTCGACGCTTGCTCTCGGGTGGAAACTCAGAATCACGCTTCAGACTTCGGGGCGTCGAGACGCTCGGCCAGCGTCTCGACGCTGTCGCGCGCGGACACGGCGAGGCGGACACGGGCGAGGGCGCGCGGGCGAGGCGGAGCGGGCGGGGGCGCGCGGGCGCGAGGCGGGGCGGACACGGGCAAGGGCGCGCGCGGGCGCGCGCGGACATGGGCGAGGCTGCGCGCGCGGGCGTGGGGTGCTGGCGAGCGGCGCGCGCGGGCGCGCGCGCGTGCTGCGTTCGTTGGGCGCCTGGGCGCTGGGCGCCGGCGCTTGGGCGCTGCCCTCTCGGCTCTTAGCCCACTTTTGGGTCGTTTTGGCTCCCGAGCTCCGTTTGGCCTATCGTTTTGACCCGAACACTTCCCGAAACATGTTAAATGACCTTTTTAGCCCCGAAAATCATCAATGGACTTCCCGAGCTCTTCACCATGAAATCACCTATAAGAAAGCATTTTAATCAATATATGTCATGGTTTTAGCTAGAATTAGGGACATTAAGATAGCTCTATTTTGGAGCTATCAAAATACCCCCGACCTAAATCTTGCTAGTCCTCGAGCAAGGTATACTCTAAATAATCTCCAAAGAATTAAATGCATGCTTGGACTCTAATCTCAATGCTTGTGAAACAAGGTACTTGTAGTAAATTCGAAACCATCAAAAGCATGCAAACGTTGAAATCATTTCAAAATTTAAACTCTTATTCCCTTACGTGTGTGTGTGCTTAGCACCTCTCAACCTAGCTCACGCAAGCCCGGAATAACCTTATATAGTCCTATAACTCGTTTTCCCCCTACTTATGGCGATAAGAACAGTCTAACGGCTTTTAGTGATAGGAATAGCAACAAAACATAAGGCCTAATTTTTTTATTCTTTTCTTTGAGTACTTTGTACCCATTTTCTTTTCTTTTGAACAACTTTTTTTTATTTTTCTCCTAGAGAGCCTAACACGTCAAGCCAAATTTAGCTTCACGTTTTTAAGGACCATTGCTCACTTCCATTAGTTCCCCTTTCATGCAGTGACAACCGTGGGTTACACGATCGCCCCTGGTTACACGGGCAACACAAGAAGGAGGAGCAACTCTAGAGGTTTTATTTTTCATGCATACTTTTTTTTTTAGGCAATAGCTTCGCTATACACAAATGAGTTATTACAACTTCTACACATCAAGCCTCCCTAATGGTACCTTTCGGAGTGACAACAAGGTTTCAGACACAATAAGACTATTCTAGACCTACAGAGCTGAGAATCAGAGTGCTATGTGCTCAGTGAATGTAGGGAAATAACAGAAAAAATTTTAAAATAGGCTCAAAATGTGCATACATCGTCAAATTTTCGAATCATACAAATACAGAGTGTTCACAAGCAAATCACAGACCGTCCTCATCGGACACATGCATTCAGATTCTAATCTAACAGCCAGAGTACACATATGCTCGACAACTACTAAGAAGTCTCATCTCTATGTATCAACAAACTCCACCCCCCACCTTAAGATATGCATTGTCCCCAATGCATTCAACTATAAAAACAATAAAATCCTAAGGGAACAGAAAACCTCCCCTGAATTTAATGGAGCTGACGGGCGGAGATGTGCACCAACGTTCTCCAATGGGCTCTCGAATCGTCGACCGTTCCACCTTTTCTCCTAGGAAAACAAGAAAACAAACAACAACTCAAAAGCAAATAAAATCAAAAGCAAAGCGATAAATGACAAAAATACAGTTCAAACTCGGGTGCCTCCGAGAAGCGCAAATTTTTAAAGTCGATTGCTCGACTGTATTCTCTCGTCAACTCATCCATAGTCGAACTTGGAAGATGCCCCATCCATCTTCCTAATCACCTCTTTCCTGCGAAAATCCATGAACAAGTCTTTCTCTCGTGCCTTCTGCGCACATGCAACATCAATTTTAAATTTAACAGGTTTTGTAAAGGGTTGATCCCCTAAAATTGATGCAAAAACATGAGAGAAATTTTCATGCATTCTTAAAGCGTAAGGATCAGCAGGAAAGAACGGGTCATTTACTTTGCCCAAAACATCTTCCACCTTTTCCAAGGGGTGCACATAAGAATTATCAACCAATTGCAAAGTAGAACCAGATTCATGCAAGTCATTCATTTTAAGCTCATCAAAAACAGCATGCGACTCAACATTAACCAATGGTTCTAAATCTAGAATGGTTTGATTAGTCATTTCATTTTCAGTAGTGCAAGGTAAAGTGGAAGGAAGTAGATTAGCAGGGTTCTCATCAGTTGTCAAAGTAGAAACAGATGAATCACAAAATTCAGTCAAGGATGGTTCATGCAACTCATGATCATCAAAAAGTTCAGTTAAAAATAATGGATCATCCCCATCCTCAACAGTCATGCACTCATTCGGTTCTAAAGATTCAAAAGTATCTATTTGACAAAGAGAGAACACATCATCATCATGCTCTTCTACATCGGGCAAATGCATCTCAACAACCTCTCCGCCATACTCAACAGATAATATGCCCTTATCCACATTAATTTTAGTTTTAGCAGTTTTCATAAAGGGCCTACCTAATAAGATCGAAGCATGCGAAGAGGAATAATTTTCATCCATTTTCAGAACATAAAAGTCAACAGGAAAAATTAACTCATTAACTTGCACTAACACATCTTCAATTATTCCTAAAGGATGCACAGAAGTTCTATCAGCAAGTTGAATAATTGTTCCTGTTTTATTCATTCCTTTCAATTTCAGTTTCTGATAAATGGAATACGGCATAACACTAATGGAGGCTCCTAGATCGAGCATTGCTCTTCTAATATGCATACCTCCAATCTTACAAGGGAGAGAGAACATACCTGGATCGCCGCATTTAACCGGTAAGTTCTTTGTGATCACTGAAGAGACGTTCTCACTTACCACGACGCGTTCACTCTCCTTTGTCTTCCTCTGGTTGGTGCAAATTTTCCTGAGGAACTTGGCGTACCTCGGAATTTCCTTCAGGGCGTCCAACAGAGGGATGTTGATCTCTACTTTCTTGAATGTGTCCAGGAACTCCTCCTCGTAGTTTTCCTTGGGCGGTCTCGCTAACCTGCTAGGAAAAGGAGCCTTAGGCACATAAACTCTAGTGCACGTAGGATCGAAATTTACCCCATGCCACCGTGGTTCGGGATTTTCTGTCTGTGGCTCGACGTGGCCATGATCGACTTCCACCGGCGGGGTACTCGTGGGAAGCTGCTTCCCACTTCTCAAAGTGACGGCACTCAAACTCTCAGTTATCTCTTCCATCCTGTTGATCTTGCAAGTCATCTGAGACATTTCTTCCTTAATTCCTTGCATCTGAGTGCCAACGTTATCGAGCTTGGACGAGGTGATCGTAAGGATAGCTTGCAACATGTCCTCAACAGATTTACCTGAAACAGAAGATTGGACTTTCAGAACATCATCCTTTAAGGCAAGAACAGTATTACTTACCTCGAAAAGCTGAGCCTTAAGCTCTTCCACATCCTTCTTCAGGCGAGCCTTCTCCTTGTCTCCACCTTCACTCCGCTCTAAGCTTATAGCTATGTTAGAAATTAAAACTCTAGCTTCAGCGGGTGTCTTGTCCATGAGCGAGCCTCCACTAGCGGCGTCTATCATCTGCTGCCCTTGGGGAAGCAAACCGTAGTAAAAACCTTGAATGAGGGACTGTTCGGCTATTTGATGATTGGGGCAATCCTCGCATAATCGACCAAACCTCTCCCAGCACTCAAGAACGCTCTCTTCAGCTCCTTGCTCAATTTTTAGTATCTCCTTTCTGAGGGCGGCGACCTTGGGAGGTGGAAAATACTTCGCATAAAACGCTCCCTGCAGCTCTTCCCAAGAAGTGATGGACCCAGTCGGAAGGTAATGCATCCAATCTCTCGCCTTCTCCTTCAATGTGAAAGGAAAGGTCCTGAGATGGAGTTGATCTGCAGTGGTGTCATCGGTTCTGAATGACGAACACACCATCTTGAATGCCTTGAGGTGTCTGACGGGATCCTCATCTGTATTACCACAAAAAGAAGGTAATAAGTTAATCAGACCAGCTTTAAGTTCAAAATTACCTGCAGCTACCGGATACAAGATACTCGATGTGTTCCGGCCTAACTCAGATGATGCAAGCTCCCTCATGGTTCTTTGATGCTCATAATTACCCCCGACCTCCATCTTGGCGCTTCTTTTGAATCTTCAAAGAATGACTGCGCTCAAAAACTCAAACAAAACGCGTAAAATAATACAAAAGAACTAAACTGTACAAAAAGAAATAAAAGAAAAATTTTAAAACCAACAAACTAAACTTAACTAAACTAAATTAATTAAGTTCCCCGGCAACGGCGCCAATTTTGGTAGATGTACTTTTGGGGTACTCCAAATTCAAGCTGTCGAGGCTTGCCAAAATACAATTTATAAACCCGATACACCGAGCTATTTGTAGCTAAGTGGCAACGGGGTCGATCCACAGGGAAATAAGAAATTTAATCTAACTAAGTCTAATTTGCTAGAAATAAAAGAATGCACAAATTAAAGAATGGTAATTTGGTTTTGGGGGAAGGGAGCTCCTAATTATGCTAACGGAAAATTAACAACGTGCAAAAAGTAAACGGTTGTGCTTAACTTCGAGAAATGGAATTGCTCGTTATGGATGTTCGGATCATTGATACAATTAACGCGTTAGCTAATTCATGCACACAATTCATTTAGTTATTCCTAACTCAAATGACCCAAAGAATTAATTAGAAGCGTGCAATTCTAATTAAACTTAGCCAATAATCTATCTAAGGTAGCGACCCCTAAATCGATTACGTGCTAGTGACGGGAACATTGCGACGGCCTAATCCTAAGACTAAACCGGTTTCTCTCTTGCCTTAAGCCTAACATGAAAACGTTAATTAATTCAGTTTACCAATGTCACTTTGGGCCGAACTAATTAGCCATGCTTAGACCCGTGCTACCTAGCGGTATAGGCAATTATACGTCCCAACCTTTAGCCCTCTATCATGCATAAGAATTAGAGCGTCAATCTAATTTAGCTACACATGCTAGAATTTGATGAAGAACAAGCAAGAAGATGCATAAACAAGCCAATTGTCTTAACATTCACAAAGGGGAAAATCTCCCCAAACATCCATAATTTACAAACCCATACTCAAAATCAAGCACATACCTTGGTTTAGCCTTCCATGGAGGTTGGATTACTCCAATCCACCATGGAAGAGCTTGGAATCATGCACAAGAAGGAGAAGAAGTACAAAAATGGCGAAAAATGGAGGTAGACCCGAGAGGAGAAGCTTGGAGAAGATGGAGAATGAAAAGTTGCAGCTGAAAAACGCGGATTTACCCTTTTTAAGCTCGGAGCGTCGAGACGCTAGGCCAGCGTCTCGACGCTGTGCCCTAAGTTGGCAGGCGCGCGCGCGGGGCGGCGTCGAGACGCGCGCGCAGCGTCGAGACGCGCGCGCGGCGTCGAGCGAGCGTCGAGACGCTTGCGCTCGACGCTTGCTCTCGGGTGGAAACTCATAATCACGCTTCAGACTTCGGGGCGTCGAGACGCTCGGCCAGCGTCTCGACGCTGTCGCGCGCGGACACGGCGAGGCGGACACGGGCGAGGGCGCGCGGGCGAGGCGGAGCGGGCGGGGGCGCGCGGGCGCGAGGCGGGGCGGACACGGGCAAGGGCGCGCGCGGGCGCGCGCGGACATGGGCGAGGCTGCGCGCGCAGGCGTGGGGTGCTGGCGAGCGGCGCGCGCGGGCGCGCGCGCGTGCTGCGTTCGTTGGGCGCCTGGGCGCTGGGCGCCGGCGCTTGGGCGCTGCCCTCTCGGCTCTTAGCCCACTTTTGGGTCGTTTTGGCTCCCGAGCTCCGTTTGGCCTATCGTTTTGACCCGAACACTTCCCGAAACATGTTAAATGACCTTTTTAGCCCCGAAAATCATCAATGGACTTCCCGAGCTCTTCACCATGAAATCACCTATAAGAAAGCATTTTAATCAATATATGTCATGGTTTTAGCTAGAATTAGGGACATTAAGATAGCTCTATTTTGGAGCTATCATTCACCAAGGGTCTTCCACTCCTTAGTTCAATTGCTTGAACTTGTTCTTTGCCATCTCTCCTTGGTACCTCGGTGTCAGCAGGGAGTCTACCTTGGGGCCTACTTTTAAGTTCATTGGCTAATTGGCCTATTTGGTTTTCCAGGCTCCTAATGGGTAGCTTGCTGGCTCTGAAGAGTAGCATCATTCTTAGCTATATATTCCTTGAGTAGGTTTTCTACAGAAGATCCTACAGGTTGATTGTAAGGCTTTTGGTACTTTGACTGGTTATGTTGGGGAGTGAAACCAGGTGTTCCACTCGGTCTAGGTTGGTTAGAATTTTGATTAGTGTTTTGTTGGCCACCCCATGACAGGTTAGGGTGGTTTCTCCAACCAGGGTTATAGGTGTTGGAGTAGGGGTTATTCCTAGGCTGCTGCTGACTTCCTACATAGCAGACTGAGGATGGATACCCAGGGCAGTATTCATAAGGGTGCCCTTCCCCACAGAATCCACAGATAGGTGCCTCGCCTTGATTTGGTTGAGTGCCCATTGACATGGCTGTGGCGGTATTGGCACTGGTTTGGAGATTGGCCTGAGCCATTTGCTTAACTAGGTTGGTCAGGGCATTTATTTGGGTGCTCATGGCGCTTAGAGCATCCTTGTCTTGAGCCCTAGTTGGCTCTACTGGATCGTCTGACCATCTATAGTGAGATGTTGAGATCTTCTCCAAGATCTCATAAGCTTCGTTGTAACTCTTGGACAACATGGAACCTCCAGCAGATGAATTTAAGACTTGTCTGGTGCTGGAGTTGCATCCTTTAAAGAAGACTTCTATTTGGATACACCATGGAATGCCATGGTGGGGACATTTAATGAGAAGGTCTTTGAATCTTGTCCAAGCTTCGTGAAGAGACTCACTTGGAGCTTGTTTGAATTTTATGATATCATCACGAAAGGTTGAATTCCTATCTGGTGGGAAATATTTGACTAGGAATTTTTCTGCTAAATCTGTCCAATTGCGGACAGATCCTGAGGGTAAAGAATTTAACCATGTTTTGGCTTTGTCCCTCAAAGAGTAAGGGAAAAGATATAGCCTCAGGGCTTCTTGGGAAACTCCAGGGATTAGGAATGTGTCACTAACTCCTAGGAAGTTCCTAAGGTGGTTATGGGGGTCCTCATTTTCTATTCCAAAGAATTGTCCCACAGTGGACAACATTTGGAACATCACTGGCTTTAACTCGAATGAGTTGGCAGTGATTTCAGGACGGATTATGCTGGGGTTCAGCTCCCCAGGCATAGGTACTAAATATGAAAGGATGGCGCTATCCTTGTCATTCGCTATTTCAATGGGGTTGCGAGTGACAGGCACCAGGTTTTGATTTACTCCAGCCATTTCTTCTTGAGGTAATTGCGGAGGGATTGTAGTTTCCGCAATGATTGGAGGTAAAAGGGGTTGTTTAAAGAGACGTTTCTTGGCTCTATTTCTAGCTCTAAGTAATCTCTCGGGCTCAGGGTTGAACTCTAGATCACTAGATGGAGTCTCATTCATAAACTACCCTAAATGGTACCTGAAAAAGAAATGAAGATGGATCAAATTCAATGGAAAATACTTTGATGTTTCAGACTTAACAAACTTCGTTTTTACTTAAAATAAGTCCCCGGCAGCGGCGCCAAAAACTTGTTGCGTGCTCAATGTGTAAAGATAAATATGCAAGAGGGTAGAGAGAGCACTTAGAACATGCAAGCATACATGGTCTCACAGCAAGTAGTAAGTATATTTCATTCGTTTTTTCCACAGAGACTCATTTTTAGCTATTCGCGAAGTGTGATTGTTAAGAAAGATGGGATGAATTTGATGGGGTAAGATTGGTTTTTAATTATCTAATTTTTGCTGAATGTATAAAGGGATATAACATAAACAAATGCAAGTTGAAATTAGATGCAAAGGACAAGAGATGGAATTAATAATCGAGGAAGAAAACAGCTAAACAGAATGCAACTTAGCAGAATTGCGAGAACCGCAATTAATCCGCAATTAACTCAACAGCAAAAGTGTGTAAATGGGCGAATTAAGGGCTACTAATGACTATCCTATAGGCAGTTTATCACGATTATCAAGCTCTGGATCAACTCTCTATACATCAAACTCACTCTATCTCAAGTATCGTCCGATTCCATGCATTAGAGTCTTAAGTTTACTCGACTTCAAAGTAAGGTCTTAAGCATCTTGTTAAAACAGGAGTGTTTAGTTTGTACTAGGGAAACGCCTATTCCTAGGCCGTTTCCTGATTACCATGAAAGGCTAGCATGATTATATGACTCTGAACTCTTACTCCTTCCAGAGGTTAGGAGTTCTTTGGACAAAATGGATGGCCAATCGAAATTGCCCGTGGGATGAAGCTTACATATAATCAATGATTCGAGAGCTACCCTACATACTTGATGCACGTTTTTTTTAGCCTATAGTTCTGTCATTAGCATGCCCCTAAGTGATTTAGCTACTCATGGACATATGGAGAACATAAATGGCAGATGAGATAGACATGCTTAGAAGGGAAATGTGCTTAAAGCAGTAAGACAAAACCGTAGCAGAACAAGGTAGAAACTGTGAAGTGCAGAATTTTACTTTGATTACTTTGAACGTTTGAATGACAAAGGAAAGCTTTAAAAGAAATGAATCCAAGACAGACAACAACGAAATGCAGTAAGTAAATACTAAACTAAGAACAACAGTGATCAGAAATGGAAATAAGAAAAACAGAACAGAAAAGCAGTAAAGGATTGCTGGAAAACTTCGTGGCAGTCGCCTCGAATGATGGTGATGAAAAGTCAGCCTTGCTTGGATGAATCCAATCGAGAGAGAAGAAGAATCTCCTCTCCTTCCTATCAGATTATCGACTCCAAAAGCTGAGACTCTCACTCCAACAAACGGCAAAGGAAAACAGAGAGAAATGGTGGACTGCGAGAAGACTTCTGCGCTTCGAATGATGATCAAACCTCCGACTTTGGCCCCCTTTTATAGTAGTTTGCAGGTGCGTTTGGGCCAAGGAGAACCATCAATCTTCAACGTCGTATATCAGAATGGATGGAGGAGAAAGAATGAATCCCTGAAATAACGGAAATTAACAGAAAAAGATCAGTCAACTTACGGTTTTCACTTGAATAATTGCGGTCACCGCAATGTTTTCGCAATTCATTCGCAATGCTCATTTTTCCATTCTTTTCCTTCGGTTTTCAACCCTTTTTCTACCTATTGTACATAAGTCCTATATTAGCTACCTTCTTCTAATTCTCATATTAAAGCATAGGTTTAGGCTAAATGCTAACAAAAACACCTAAATGTGTACATCTTCTTAAGCTAAATGGGTCCTAAATAAGTCACTTTCAGAGACTTAACAGTAGTCATATAAACATGCTGAGGATTATTCACAGGTATGTCCATTATTTCAGCAATGTTTAAGTCAGTTAAATCTAATTGTACATAATCATTGGCATGCTTAGTTAACAATTCATGCTCAAGCTGTTCTTCCATCAGTGAATCTACTATGTCCATGCTTGCACAAGATTCAGAGTCAGAAGGGTACCTTAGGGCTTTAAAAACACTAAACTTAACCTCCTCATCATGAACCCTCATGGTGAGCTCACCTTTCTAGACATCAATCAGGGCCCTACCTGTGGCTAGAAATGGTCTGCCTAATAGGATGGGGACCTCCTTGTCTGCTTCATAATCCAGGATGATGAAATCTGCAAGGAAAATAAACTTGTCAACCTTTACAAGAATGTCCTCTATCTTACCCTCAGGGTAGGCTATGGATCTGTCTGCCAATTGCAAGGTGACAGTGGTGGGACGTGCTTCTCCTATTCCAAGCTGACGGAATAGTGATAGAGGCATGGGATTTATGCTGGCTCCCAGGTCACAAAGAGCTCTGCCCACGTGCTTGCCTCCCAACTCCACTCGTAAGGTGAAGGAACCAGGATCCTTCTCCTTCTTTGGTAGCTTGTTCTAGAGTCTAGCTCCTTCAAAAATTTAACATAAGAAGGCATGGATTGCAAAACCTCTACGAAAGGAATATTAACATGCACTTGTTTAAGAATTTCTAAGAATTTGTTAAAGTGCACTTCCTGTTCTTGTTTTTTCTTTAGCCTTCGAGGGAATGGAGGTGGTGGCACATATGCAGGCATTTTAGGTCGCCTCAGGATAGGTGGAGGCCTTGGAAATTCTTCTATCTCTTCTATGATTGGTTCCAGCCTCGCCCCTGATGTGCTTGTTGATGGTTGACCATGGTTTGGCAGAGATTCCAGTGAAGCACTAGACTCTTCGTTCTCTACTCTCTTTGGGGTTTCTTTAGTGTTGCTCACCAATGGTCTCCTACTTCTAAGTTCAATTGCTTGAACTTGTTCTTTTCCATCTCTCCTTGGCACCTCAGTGTCAGCAGGTAGTCTACCTTGGGGCCTACTTTTGAGTTCATTGGCAAGTTGCCCTAGTTGGTTCTCTAGGCTCCTAAGGGTAGCTTGCTGACTTTGTAGAGTGGCATCATTCTTGGCAATGTACTCCTTAAGTAAATTCTCTACAGAAGATCCTATTGGTTGGTTGTATGGTTTTTGATACATGGATTGGTTATTTTGGGGAGTGAAACCAGGTGTTCCACTCGGTCTTGGTTGGTTAGGAGCGTGGTTAGTATTTTGTTTGCCACCCCATGAAAGATTTGGGTGGTTCCTCCAACCAGGATTGTAAGTGTTAGAATAGGGGTTGTTCCTAGGCTGCTGTTGGCTTCCAACATAGCAAACTAAGGCTGGATTCCCAGGGCAGTATTCATACAGGTGCCCCTTCCCACATAATCCACAGATTAGTGTCTCACCTTGACTTGGTTGTGTGCCCATTGTCATGGCTGTGGCGGTGTTGACACTAGTTTGGAGATTGGCTTGAGCCATTTGTTTCACTAGGTTGGTCAGAGCGCTTATTTGGCTACTCATGGCATTGAGTGCGTCCTTATCTTGAGCTCTACTTGGCTCTATTGGATCATCTGACCACCTACAGTGAGATGCTGAGATCTTCTCCAGGATCTCATAGGCTTCATTATAACTTTTGGAAAGCATGGAACCACCAGCAGATGAATTTAGCTCTTGCCTGGTGCTGGGGTTGCATCCTTTGAAAAAGACCTCTATTTGGATACACCATGGAATGCCATGGTGTGGACATTTAAGCAGAAGGTCCTTGAACCTTGTCGAAGCTTCGTGAAGCGACTCATTTTCAGCTTGTTTGAATTTAATAATGTCGTCACGAAAAGTAGAATTCCTATCAGGTGGGAAATATTTTACTAGGAATTTCTCCGCCAAGTCTGTCCAATTGAGAACTGATCCGGAAGGTAATGAGTTTAACCACGTTTTGGCTTTGTCCCTTAATGAGTAGGGGAAGAGGTAAAGCCTCAAAGCTTCTTCGGAAACTCCAGGGATGAGAAAGGTATCACTAACTCCTAGGAAGTTTCTAAGATGGTTGTGGGGGTCCTCATTTTCCACTCCAAAGAATTGTCCCACAGTGGACAACATTTGGAACATTACTGGCTTTAACTCGAATAAGTTGGCAGTAATTTCAGGGCGGATTATGCTTGGGTTTAGCTCCCCAGGCATAGGTACTAGGTAGGAGAGGATGGCACTATCCTTGTCATTCGCTATTTCGATGGGATTGCGAGTGGTAGGTACCGGATTTGGGACTGGTCTGTCCATTTCTTCTTGATAGGATTGCGGAGACTCCGCGGTTTCAACAATTATTTGAGGTATAAAGGGTTGGTTAAAGAGACGTTTCTTAGCTTTGTTTCTGGCCCTAAGTAATCTCTCAGGCTCAGGATTGAACTCTAGATCGCTACTTGAAGGCTCATTCATAAACTAACCCGATGGTACCTGCAAAAGAAATGAAAATAGATCAGCTCCAATAGATGCTAAACTTTGTGTTTCTAACTTAACAAACTTCGTTTTCACTAAACTAAATCCCCGGCAGCGGCTCCAAAAACTTGTTGCTTGCTCAATGTTTAAAGGAAATATGCGATAATAGAGCACTCAGAACATGCAAGCATACATGATCTTGTAGCAAGTAATAAGTATTTTTTCATTCGATTTCCCACAGAGATTTATTCTTAGTTACTTGTGAAGTGTATTGTTAAGCAAGAATGGGTGGATTTAAAGGGGTAGATTTGGTTTTAAGTTGCCTAATTACTAAGGAATATGTAAAGGATAGATACATAAACAAGTGCAAGTAAATGATAAACTCAAATGCAAAGAGAAGAGATTAATAAACGAAAAGAAAAATGGCTAAGGCAGAATTTTTTTAACTAAGGGTATTGCGGAAACAGCAATTATACCGCAATGTTCTTAACAGCGAATGTGTGTAAAATGTGGAAACAAGGGCTACTAACGACTCCTCTATAGGCTTTTTCACACGATTCTTAAGCAGTAGATTAAATCACTATGCATCAAACTAACTCATACTCATGTATCTTCCGATTTCATGCATTAGATTCTTTAGTTTACTCATGTCCAAGTAAGGTCTTAAGCATCTTGTTAAAACAGTAAGTTGTGATTTGTACTAGGAAAACGCCTATTCCTAGGTCGTTTTCTGGCTACCTTGAGAGGCTAGCATGAGTGTATGACTCTGAACTCTTACTCCTTCCAGAGGTTAGGAGTTCTTTGGACAAAATGGATGGCCAATCGAAATTGCCCGTGGAATGAAGCTTACATACAATCAATGCATTCGAGAGCTATCCTACATGCTTTAGTCACGTGTTTCTTCCTACAGATTTGTCATTAGCAAGCCCTTATGTGATTTAGTTACTCATGGATGCAGATAGAATAGAAAAAGTAGAGGAAGAAGACATGCTTAATAAACTCTTGAAGATAAAACAGAAGAGGAAAACAGTAGGCATAGAAAGTAAAGACTTGCGAAGTGATGAATTGTGCGTTGATTAACCAATCGTTTGAACTAAACAAATGATGACTTGGAATAACTAAAGTAAAGACAGAAAGCAACGAAATGGAATAGAGTAGCTAAAGGAAGAGAAATAACAACAATCAATAATGAAAATAGAAAACTAAAACAGAAAGCAGTAAAGATGTGCGTGGTCTTCTCGATTGCGAACGCCTCGGCTGAAGGGTGAAAGTGAGCTTTGTTTGGATGAATCTAATCAGAAGAGAAGATAGATCTTCTCTCCTTCCTATCAGATTGTCGACTCCAACAGCTGAACCTTTCAAACCAACAGACGGAAGAGAGAAAAAGAGTGGAAGAAGTTGCGTTGAACTGAGAAGTCTACGCTGTTCGAGTGTGTTTCAACCTTCCACTTTGGCCTCCTTTTATAGTATTCTGCAGGTGCGATTGGGTCAAGGAGAACCATCCATTCTCAACGTCGTACTTCTACGTGGCTGGAGGAGGAAGAATGGATCCCTGAAATATCGGAACAAAACAGAAAAAGGTTAGACAACTTACGGATTTCACTTAAAACATTGCGGTTTTAGCAATGTTTCCGCAATGCCTCCGCAATGCACAACTTTCATTCCTTTAACTTCGTTTTTAATTCATTTTCTTTCCTTTTGCATATAAGTCCTAATTTAGCTTCATTCTTCTAATTCTCATATATAAGCACAAGTTTAAGCTAAATCCTACCAAAAACACCTAAGAGTGCACATCTTTCTATAGAAAACAAGTCCTAAATTAGTCACTTTTGGAGACGTAACACATGCATCGCACATAATCTCGAAATGAGTCCCCCACTGCGGTGAATGAATGATGGGTGCGTTGGTCAAACACTTCTTCAGAACGTCGAAGGCTAGCTTGCACTGCTTGTCAAAGCAGAATGGGACATTCTTTTTCAGCAAGCTTGTCATCGGAGTCACTATCTTCGAGAAGTCCTTTATGAACCTGCGGTAAAAACCTGCGTGACCAAGAAAAGAACGCACTTCCTGAAGGTTCGTGGGGTAAGGTAAATCAGATATGACATCAATTTTTGCTTTATCTACCTCTATCCCCTTAGTTGACACAACGTGACCTAATACTATGCCCTGACTGGCCATGAAATGACACTTTTCAAAATTTAAAACAAGATTAGTCTCAATGCATCTTTCCATGACTCTAGACAAGTTAAACAGGCAATCCTCAAAGGAACTCCCATATACAGTGAAATCATCCATAAAAATTCGATGCATTTTTCTACGAATTCAGTAAATATGCTCATCATGCATCGCTGAAAAGTCCCTGGAGCATTACAATGCCCGAAGGGCATCCTCCTATATGCGTAAGTTCCGAATGGACATGTGAAAGTGGTCTTTTCTTGGTCTTCCTGGGCTATGGGAATTTGATAAAACACAGAAAAACCATCTAGAAAACAGAAGAATGGCTTCCCAGCTAAACGCTCCACCATTTGATCTATGAAGGGAATCGGAAAATGGTCATTCTCAGTCACATCATTCAGTTTTCTAAAATCTATACACATCCTCCACCCATTTTGCACTCTTTTAGGTACTAACTCTCCCTTCTCATTCCTAATAACGGTTATGCCCGTCTTTTTAGGTACAACATGAATAGGGCTAACCCACTGGCTATCAGAAATGGGAAAGATAATACATGCATCAATTAGTTTGTGTATTTCAGACAACACTACCTCTTTCATTGCTGGGTTCAATCTCCGCTGAGGCTCTCGGGATGGCTTCGCTCCCTCATTCAGCCGAATCTTGTGCATGCACAGAACTGGACTCAACCCATGCAAGTCTGCCAACGTCCATCCTATCGCACTTCTATTCTTTTTCAAGACCTCAACGAACTTGCCTTCTTGCTCCGATGTAAGCTCCTTGGAGATAATTACCGGGAGTGTCTCCACCTCACCCAAGTATACGTACTTGAGATGACCCGACAACTCCTTAAGTTCCAACTTGAGAGCCTGCAAAAGAGATGGTAATATCTTAGTTTGCTTTTCACACGCCTCTAAAGCAAGAGTAGTTTGTTCAGATGAGTCAGACAATATGGGAACACTACTTTCAACCTCGCCAACAATTTCAGTAAAAACGAGTGGGTCATCCCCATCAACAACAGTCATGCATTCTTCGTGTTCTAAAGTATCTATAAGATCAATTTTACAGACAAAATGCACATCAGCATGGTGTTTCATGGCATCAAATACATTAAATTCGAACACATCCCCTTCATACTCAACTGACAAGGTACCATCATGCACATTAATTTTTGTCTTAGCGGATTTCATGAATGGTCTACCTAGCAGGACTAAAGTAGTGGGTGATGCGTTTTCTTCCATATTTATCACGTAAAAATCAGTAGGAAAGATCAGGTCCTTAACTATAACCAACACATCCTCGATCACCCCTAAAGGATGAATAGAAGACCTATTAGCTAACTGGATAATTAAACTTGTTTCCTGCATACCTTCTAAATCGAGACTCTTCTAGACTGAGTATGGCATAACATTAATTGAGGCTCCTAAGTCTAGCATGGCGTGCTCGATTTCTCTATCTCCTATAGTACATGGCAAGAGGAACATACCTGGGTCCTGGCATTTGTTTGGAATACCTTGTGTTATCAGGGCAGAAACATTCTTGCTTACCACAACTCTCTCAGCACCTTTAGTCTTCCTCTTCATGGTGCACATTTCCTTTAGAAATTTCGCGTACCTTGGAATTTGCTCAATTGCATCAAGCAGCGGCATATTGATTCCAACCTTTTTCAGCGTCTCAAGGACGTCCGCGTCCTCGACCTCCTTAGGTGGCCTCACCAACCTACTCGGAAAAGAAGCAACGGGAGTGTAAGACTTCATAGAAATATAAGGAGAAGCTACAACCGTTTCAGAGGGTGTTTGAAGACACTTATCTTGAGATGCCTCTGTATCTTTGCTAGAATCCTCAGAAGTGGTCCGTGATGGTACCTCTTTACCACTTCTGAGATTGATGGCACTAACGCTTTCTTCTTTGGATTCCATTTTACTCATCCTGTCCTTCATCTCCGCGAACCCATCTCTTAGCGATCGCATCTCCATCCTGGTCTCCTGGCTAGATTCCATGAATGATTTTTCTTGCAACGCATGAAATAAGCCTGAGATGAGTTTTCTTGCAACGCATGAAATAAGCCAAATACCTGAAACACTTTCTCTTTGAGCTCTTCTATGTCGGTAAACAGTTTAGCTTGTTCATTTCTTCCCCCGTATTGGCGACGGTTCTCAGCCATGTTAGAGATCAACTGTCTTGCTTCCGCAGGCGTTTTCTCCCAAAAGGCTCCTCCACTCGATGCATCAAGCATCTGACAGTCGTGCGGAAGCAAACCTTCATAGAAGAATTGAATAAGCGCAGCCTCTGCTATCAGATGGTTCGGGCATCTCTCGCATAACTTAATGAATCTCTCCCAACACTCGTGAAATGCCTCTTTCTCTTCCTGCTTGAAACTGAAGATATCTTTTTTCACGGCTCTGGCTCTTGAAGCTGGGAAATATCTTTCTAAGAACATGCTCTTTAACTTCTCCCAAGTGAAGATGGTTCCTGATGGTAAGTAATGTAGCCAATCTCGAGCTTGACCTCTCAAAGTGAATGGAAAAGCTCTCAGGTAGAGCTGATCTTCAGTTATGTCGCCTGGCTTCATCGCAGAACTTGTCATTTGAAAAGCTTTGAGATGCTTAAAGGGATCTTCATCTGCTTCACCACAAAAAGAGGGCAAATGGTCAATTAAGCCAGATTTAAGCAAAAACTCACCTGAGATTTCCGGGTAGGAAATACAAGATGGTTGGTGGCCCATAGCAACCGATGTCCACTGCCTGAGTGTTTTTGGGGCTCCAGCCTCATCGTCAACTCCCATTTTCTCAATCAAAAATTAGGCACTCTAGCACACTTAAACAAACAGATCAAATCTTGCAAATAATAAAAGAATAAACAAATTTTAAAGTAAAAGTCAAAAGTCGACAAATCAAATCTAAATTAGGCCGAATTACACTTAGTTCCCCGGCAACGGCGCCAATTTTGGTAACGATATTTTGGAACTATCGCCAATCATCGGGTTATCGAGACCCGCCAAAATGAATTTATATTTACCCGAATTCACTGAACTATTAGTAGATTAGTGGCAACGGGGTCGATCCACAGGAAATTAAGCTAATTTGACTTAATCTTAATTAAATTTGCAAACTATGGAAATAAACAAAACATGGGGGTTTTGGTTTTTAATTGACTAAGAGGGAACAACACAAAACGGGAAAACTTAACTAACGGAGCGTTCGACTCGGGACGATCAGGAATAAAATTAGCATGCCTTTGGATCATTGGTTGACGATAATCATGGCCAAATAAATGAACGAATACGCAGCCCGTCTTAAATCAATAAATTAATTTAGACATGCTCCATGGATATTAATTAGACACAATTAATCATGCTAATCAAGCATATCGATTGGACATTGGCGGCCAACGCTCTCCCAAGACCAATCGATAGCAACGAGCTAACTAGGACGATTATCTAATTTGGACGCGAAATTAGTGTATCGATTTCAGATTCTAATTCGAGAAGAACGAACACCAAGAACGCAAGGACGCCTATGCGCTCAAAGGCATCGTAAATCTTTGTTACTTGGCGGTTTAGAGAGGCACGACATCAAAACCTTTAACAAATGAAGCATGCTTTATATCAAGGGAGCCTAGTCCTAAATCAGTCAATCACGTTCATGGAATAAGCAAAGAAATAGAAACTAATTCAATCAATCATTCAAACCAAATCTAAATTTAGTTCAACAATCCTCACCAAAGGTTCAAACTACATTATTGCTTTACAATCCCGAGCCAAAAACGCTAAAGACTAATCACTCATGTTTTGTGTGATGTGGGATGGCTCCATTCCAAGCTTCCTAGCCTCTCCCATGGTGAAAACAGCTGCTGAAACGTCTAATCTGGTGCGGAGCCCGAGGTAGGAGATCATGATGGCGGCTAAAAATCGGACAAAAACTTAAGTAATCCGCCGGAGCGTCGAGACGCTAGGGAAGCGTCTCGACGCTGCGCCCTAAATAATCCGCGCGCGCAGTCGCGGTGGCATCGAGACGCTCGCGCAGCGTCGAGACGCTTGCGCGGCGTCGAGACGCTGTCACTCGACGCTTGCTCTCGGGTGGATTTTCAATTTCACGCCTCAGACTTCGAAGCGTCGAGACGCTGTCGCTCGACGCTAGCTTTCGGGTTTTTGCATGGTATTTTGCCTTCAATTTTCCCAAAACGCCCAATCTTCATGTTTTTGTATGGTCCTTCCCCGGAAGTGTCCTTAGTTCATTAAAATGCGATATTAAGCCTCGAAAAGCGCCGAAACACTCCCGAGGGCGAATTACCGAGAACACTGGTAACGATATTATTGAACTATCGCCAATCATCGGGTTGTCGAGACCCGCCAAAATAAATTTATAAGTGCCCGAAATCACTAAACTATTTGTAGAATAGTAGTAACGGGGTCGGTCCTCAGGGAATTAAGGAATTTTGACTTAATCTTAATTAAATTTGCAAACTGTTAATATAGGTGAAATAAGGGGTAATTGTTGGTTCTCAAGTAACTAAGATAGAAACAAGCAAATGGAAATTTAAGCTAACGGAGTTTCCGACTCGGGACGATCGGGATAGATCTAGCATGCTTCTTGGTTCATAGATTGATGAGTATTATGGTTAAACAATTTAATGAATGCACAGCTCGTCAAAAATTAATAAATAACTCAGACATGCTCCATGGATTTAATTAAACATAATTAATTATGCTAATCAAGCATACCGTTCGGACATTGGCGGCCAACGCTCTCCCAAGACCGAACGGTAGCAACAAGCTAACTGTGACAACTTTCTAATTTGGACGCGAAATTAGTATGTCGATTTGGAATTCTAATTCGGGAAGAACGAACACCAAGAGCGTAAGGACGCCAATACGCTCAAGGTGCCATAATTCCTTGTTACTTGGCGGAAACGAGAGGCACGGCATCAAATCCTTTAACAAATGAACATGCTCAAAATCAAGGGTGCCTAGTCCTAAATCATTCAAACGTGCTCATAGATTAAGCTAAGAAATAGAATTCAATTCAATAAAATATCCAACCAATTCAGAATTTCAATCCACAATCTCACCAAGAATTCATACTACATTTATCCTTACAATCCCGAGCCAAAAACGGTAAATCTACTCACTCATGACTTGTGTGGAGTGGGATGGCTTCAAATCGAGCTTCCTAGCCCCTCCCATGGTGAAAGATAGCTGCTGGACGTCAAATCAGGTGCGGAGCTCGAGGTAGAAGATGATAATGGCGGCTAAAATCGGACAAAAACTTTAAGTAGTCCGTCGTAGCGTCGAGACGCTAGGGCAGCGTCTCGACGCTGCGCCCTAAATAATCCGCGCGCGCGCTCGGGGTAGCGTCGAGACGCTCGCGCAGCGTCGAGACGCTATGCGCGGCGTCGAGCGAGCGTCGAGACGCTGCCGCTCGACGCTTGCTCTCGGGTTTTTCTTCAATTTAGCGCTTCAGACTTCGGAGCGTCGAGACGCTAGGGGTAGCGTCTCGACGCTGGGCAGCGTCGAGCTAGCGTCGCGACGCTGTCGCTCGACGCTAGCTCTCGGGTTTTTGCATGGAATTTCACCTTCAATCTGCCCAAAGTGCCCAAAGTTCATCCCTTTGCATGGATCTTCCCGGGAAATGTTCTCATGTCTTTAAATCGCGATATTAAGCTCCGAAAAGCGTCGAAACGCTCTCGAGAGTGAAGCACCGAGAACACCTGCAATAATTACATAAAAGCAAGATTAAGCTAATAATAAACGTGAATTAGGGACATAATTATGGCTCCAAAATGGAGCTATCAAACACCCCCAACTTAATTCTTGCTAGTCCTCGAGCAAGGTGGAATTCTGATTAATCAAATAAAACGAGAATACATGCTAGGGACTCGAGTCTCAGTACTGGAAAAGACAGGGCACTTGCATTTGAAAGAAACAGCCGCATGCATGCAAGAGTTAAGAGCAATTCGAAATTTTTTAAAGATTCTTCCCTATTTACGCTTCGGACCTAGCTCCTCGATCTTAGATTTCAACAGGCTTAGAACAGCTCTATCTATCCTAAAATTTCGCTTTCCCCCTACTTATGGCTTAACAGAACAGTCTAAGGGCAGTTCATCGCTTATGCAAGTAATATAACGCAAGGTATCTCTTTTCTCGTTTTCATTGATCTTATCTTCATGAGCGCCTAACATGTCAACCTTACTTTCGTTTCAGCTTGCCTGCAATTTCATTGCACAGTGCATCTGACTACGGGCAAAATTCACATTTTTAAGGACTAGCGTTCACTTCTTTGTGCATCCTTTTCATGCAGTGGCGACCGTGGGTTACACGACTGCCCCTGGCTACTAAGGCAACTCAAGAAGGAGGAACGCCTCATGAGATTGTTTTCTTTTTATAAACTTGCATACATTTTTTTTAGTCA
Source organism: Herpetospermum pedunculosum (assembly GCA_028017165.1). Lineage (NCBI taxonomy): Eukaryota > Viridiplantae > Streptophyta > Magnoliopsida > Cucurbitales > Cucurbitaceae > Herpetospermum > Herpetospermum pedunculosum. The sequence continues at coordinate 17,412,959 of CM051527.1, read as the reverse complement.
AAGCATCATATTAAGATTTTAAGCGCACGAATTACAAACAAAAACGAATCTTAGCCCATCCTAAGGTTGCCTTTCGAGGTGACAACGAATTTCAAAACAAACAGAGCTACCCTAAACTCACAGATCCAAGATAGAGTGCTAACATGCGAAGCTTAAACAGGGAAATATTTTTGAAAAATTTTCAAAATGGCCTTAACATATGCAATTGTGCCGAATTTCATGATAAATACAAATACGAAGACCTCAGCAGTACATCACAGAATTTCATAGTCAGACTAGCATGCTTTCACCATAACTCAACAAGTAAATCAGGATTCCACAACTAAACTCGACAATCACTATAAGGCACGACCCACCACCCCCAACTTAGAAATTGACAATGTCCTCATTGGACCAAATATGCACAGTCAAAACAAAAGGAAAGAAAACCTTCCCTGAATTGTGACTTAGAGGGTTGTAGAGCGCGCGTTAACCTTAGCCAATAAACCGCAAGGATGAGCCATTGTTTCACCTGAAAATTCACAACATCAGAGTAGAAATCTAAACTAATCCTAAAGACGGTATGTAAACAAAAAGCATATACAGTTCAAGCTCGGGTGCCTCCGAGTAGCGCAAATTTTTAGAGTCGATTGCTCGACTTTACCAAAACTCAATTTATCCTTTCTCATAGTCAGGCTCTTTCAAGTAGGCATGGTCGTCGAAGTCCTCTGACATTCCCTCATGAAAGATCTTTAATCGCTGGCCATTCACTGTGTACTCCTTTTCCGTATCCAAACTTTGAATTTTAACTGCACCATAGTGATGAACATCAGTGATAATGAAAGGACCAAGCCACCTGGAACGAAGTTTACCTGGCATGAACTTCAGGCGGGAGTTGAACAAGAGGACCTTCTGACCAACTTCAAAGTGCTTTCGAACGACTCGCCTGTCGTGGAACATTTTGGTCTTTTCCTTGTAGGTCTTCGAGTTCTCATATGCATCCAGGCGAAGCTCCTCCAGTTCTTGCAATTTGAGGAGTCTTTCTTCGCCCGCCAAGTCAAAGTCCATGTTGCACTTCTTCACGGCCCAGTAAGCTTTGTGTTCGATCTCCACGGGGAGATGACAGGCTTTACCATAAACCATCCGGTAGGGAGACATCCCTATGGGGGTTTTGTAAGCCGTACGGTAAGCCCACAAAGCGTCGTCCAGCCTGAGGCTCCAATCCTTCCTTCCTGGACTTACTGTTTTCTCGAGGATGCTCTTCACCTCTCGATTGGAAACCTCCGCTTGACCATTGGTCTGAGGATGATACGGGGTAGAGATTTTATGATTGACCCCATATTTCCTCATCAAGGCCTGGATCGTTTTGTTGCAGAAGTGGCTCCCCTGGTCACTTATGATGGCTCGTGGAACTCCATACCTGCTAAAAATGTTAGATTTGACAAAACTGGAAACAACATTAGCGGTATCAGCTTTGGTGGCTTTAGCTTCCACCCATTTAGACACGTAGTCCACAGCCAGTAAGATATAGACAAAACCAAATGAAGGGGGGAAGGGTCCCATAAAGTCCATACCCCAAACCTAAAAAATTTCACAAGTTAAAATGGGGTTTTGGAGCATTTCATTCCTACTAGTGATGGTCCCTTTTCTCTGACACTGATCACAAGATTTACAAAACTCATAACAGTCCTTAAACAGTGATGGCCAGAAAAACCCACAATCTAAAATTTTTCTTGCAGTTCTATTTTGCCCAAAGTGTCCCCCGCATGCAAATTCATGGCAAAAGGTAAGGATGGACCTATGTTCAGACTTAGGGACGCATTTCCTAATTACTTGGTCAGCGCAAAACTTCCATAAAATGGGCTCTTCCCAAACATACGTCTTGGCTTCGCTCTTTAGCTTAGCTCTTTGATTATATGAAAAGTCGAATGGGAACGTACCTGTGACCAAGTAGTTGACAATGTCGGCGTACCATGGTGTCTCCACACTTACCTGGAAGAGAACTTCATCAGGGAACTCATCATTCAGAGGCAAGTCATCCTCATTACGCACAATGCGGCTCAAGTGGTCAGCAACGGTATTTTCTGATCCTTTTCTGTCCTGAACAGAGACGTCGAACTCCTGGAGTAATAATACCCATTTGAGCAGTCTAGGCTTCGAGTCTTTCTTGTTCATCAAATATCGAACTGCTGCATGATCAGAAAAAACAATTACTTTAGATCCAAGAATATATGGCCGAAATTTATCAAGAGCGAAAACTATGGAAAGCAGCTCCTTCTCTGTTGTTGTGTAACCGATCTGCGCGGAATTGAGCGTCCTAGAGGCATAATAAATCACATGGCTCTTCTTGTCAATCCTCTGGCCCAACACAGCGCCTACGGCATAATTGCTTGCGTCGCACATGATCTCGAAAGGAGTCCCCCACTGCGGTGGATGAATGATGGGTGCGTTGGTCAAGCACTTCTTCAAAACATCAAAGGCAAGCTTGCACTCTTTGTCAAAACAGAATGGAACATCCTTTTTCAGCAAGCTTGTCATCGGGGTCACTATCTTCGAGAAGTCTTTAATGAATCTGCGGTAAAAACCTGCATGACCAAGAAAAGAACGCACTTCCCGAAGGTTCGTGGGGTAAGGTAAATCAGATATGACATCAATCTTAGCTTTATCAACCTCTATCCCCTTAGCAGACACAACATGACCCAATACTATGCCCTGACTGGCCATGAAATGACACTTCTCAAAATTTAAAACAAGATTAGTTTCGATGCATCTTTCCATGACTCTAGACAAGTTAAACAGGCAATCTTTAAATGAACTTCCATATACAGTAAAATCATCCATAAAGACTTCGATGCATTTTTCTACAAATTCAGAAAATATGCTCATCATGCATCGCTGAAAAGTCCCTGGAGCATTACAAAGCCCAAAGGGCATTCTCCTATATGCATAAGTTCCGAATGGACAAGTAAAAGTAGTCTTTTCTTGGTCTTCCTGGGCTATGGGAATTTGGTAAAACCCAGAAAAACCATCAAGAAAACAGAAGAATGGTTTCCCAGCTAAACGCTCCACCATTTGATCTATGAAGGGAATAGGAAAGTGGTCCTTCTTAGTCACGTCATTCAGTTTTCTAAAATCAATACACATCCTCCACCCATTTTGAACTCTCTTAGGTACTAACTCCCCCTTATCATTTCTAATAACAGTTATGCCCGTCTTTTTAGGTACAACATGAATAGGGCTAACCCATTGACTATCAGAAATGGGAAAGATAATACCTGCATCCAGGAGTTTGTGTATTTCAGACAACACTACCTCTTTCATTGCAGGGTTCAGCCTCCGCTGAGGCTCTCGGGATGGTTTCGCTCCCTCATCTAGCCGAATCTTGTGCATGCACAGCACTGGACTCAACCCGTGCAAATCTGCCAAAGTCCATCCCATGGCTCTTTTGTTCTTTTTCAAGACCTCGACCAACTCGCCTTCTTGCTCCGATGTAAGCTCCTTGGAGATAATTACCGGAAGTGTCTCCACCTCACCCAAGTACACGTACTTGAGATGACCCGGCAACTCCTTCAATTCCAACTTGGGAGCCTGCAAAAGAGACGGTAATATTTTAGTTGGCTTTTCACATGTCTCTAAAGCAAAAGTAGGTTGTTCAGACAATTCAGTCAATATGGGAACACTACTTTCAACTTTGCTAACAGTTTCAGTAAAAACGAGTGGGTCATCCCCATCAACAACAGTCATGCATTCTTCTTGTTCTAAAGTATCTATAAGATCGATTTTACAGACAGAATGCACATCAGCACGTTGTTTCATCGCATCAAAAACATTAAATTCGAACACATCCCCTTCATATTCAACAGACAAGGTTCCATCATGCACATTAATTTTCGTTCTAGCGGTTTTCATGAATGGTCTACCAAGTAAAACAGAAGTGGTGGATATGTTTTCTTCCAAATTTATCACATAAAAATCAGCAGGGAAAATTAAATCCTTAACTTTAACTAACACATCTTCAATCACCCCTAGAGGATGAATAGAAGACCTATTAGCTAACTGGATAACTATACTAGTTTCCTGCATACCTTCTAAACCGAGGCTCTTATAGACTGAGTATGGCATAACATTAATTGAAGCTCCTAAGTCTAGCATAGCGTGCTCGATTTCTCTATCCCCTATAGTACATGGCAAGAGGAACATACCTGGATCCTGGCATTTGCTTGGAATACCTTGGGTTAGCAGGGCAGAAACATTCTTGCTTACCACGACTCTTTCAGCACTTTTGGTCTTTCTCTTCATAGTGCACATCTCCTTTAGAAATTTAGCGTACCTTGGGATTTGCTGAATTGCATCAAGTAGCGGTATATTGATCCCAACCTTCCTCAATGTCTCAAGTACATCCGCGTTGTCGGCCTCCTTAGATGGCCTTGCAAGCCTACTAGGAAAGGGAGCAACGGGAGTGTAAGACTTCATAGAAATAATAGGAGGTGTTACAACAGTTTCAGAGGGTGCATGAGAACACTTATCTGGGGATATCTCTGAATCGTTTGGAGGACTCACGGGAGTGGTTTGAGATGGCACTTCTTTACCACTTCTGAGGTTTATAGCACTAACCCCTTCCGCTTTGGATTCAATTCTACCCATTCTTTCCTTCACCTCCGTGAATTCATCTCTTAGAGACTTAATCTGCGATCTTGTCTCATCGCTAGCTTCCATGAGCGATTTGAACATGCTTTCAATGGCTTTACCTGAAATAGAAGAAACATTCTGAGATGATTTTTCTTGCATCGTATGAACTAAACCAAATACCTGAGACACTTGTTCTTTGAGCACTTTTATGTCGGAAGACATCTTAGAATGCTCGTTTCTTCCTCCGTACTGGCGACGGTTCTCAGCTATGTTGGAGATCAACTGACGGGCTTCCGCAGGCGTTTTCTCCCAAAGGACTCCTCCACTTGCTGCATCAAGCATCTGGCGGTCATGCGTGAGCAACCCACCATAAAAGCATTCGATAAGCTCGACTTCCGCTATCAAGTGGTTCGGACATTTTTCACAGAGTTTAATGAACCTCTCCCAGTATTCGTAAAATGCCTCGTCCTTTCCTTGCTCAAATTGTCGTATATCTTTTTTCACGGCTCTGGCTTTTGAAGCTGGGAAATACCTTTCCAAGAATAGACTCTGCAACTTCTCCCAAGTAAAGATGGTCCCCGATGGCAAGTAATGCAGCCAATCTCGAGCTTCACCTTTCAGGGTGAATGGAAAAGCTCTCAGGTAGAGCTGATCTTTTGTTATGTCGCCAGGCTTCATCGCGGAGCTTACCATTAGAAACTCCTTGAGATGTTTATAAGGATCTTCATCTGTTTCACCACAAAAAGAGGGTAAAAGGTTAATCACCCCTGATTTAAGCACAAACTCACCTGAAATTTCCGGGTAGGAAATACAAGAAGGTTGGTGGCCCATAGCAAATGATGTCCATTGTCTGAGCGTTTTTGGGACTCCAATCTCACCATCAATCTCCATTTTCTCAATAAAAATTTGGCACTTCTAGCACACTTAAACAAACAGATCAAAATTGCAAATAATAAAAGAATAAAAAAAATTTTAAAGTAAAAATTAAAAGTTTACAAATCAAATTTAAATCAGGCCGAATTACACTTAGTTCCCCGGCAACGGCGCCAATTTTGGTAACGATATTATTGAACTATCGCCAATCATCGGGTTGTCGAGACCCGCCAAAATAAATTTATAAGTGCCCGAAATCACTAAACTATTTGTAGAATAGTAGTAACGGGGTCGGTCCTCAGGGAATTAAGGAATTTTGACTTAATCTTAATTAAATTTGCAAACTGTTAATATAGGTGAAATAAGGGGTAATTGTTGGTTCTCAAGTAACTAAGATAGAAACAAGCAAATGGAAATTTAAGCTAACGGAGTTTCCGACTCGGGACGATCGGGATAGATCTAGCATGCTTCTTGGTTCATAGATTGATGAGTATTATGGTTAAACAATTTAATGAATGCACAGCTCGTCAAAAATTAATAAATAACTCAGACATGCTCCATGGATTTAATTAAACATAATTAATTATGCTAATCAAGCATACCGTTCGGACATTGGCGGCCAACGCTCTCCCAAGACCGAACGGTAGCAACAAGCTAACTGTGACAACTTTCTAATTTGGACGCGAAATTAGTATGTCGATTTGGAATTCTAATTCGGGAAGAACGAACACCAAGAGCGTAAGGACGCCAATACGCTCAAGGTGCCATAATTCCTTGTTACTTGGCGGAAACGAGAGGCACGACATCAAATCCTTTAACAAATGAACATGCTCAAAATCAAGGGTGCCTAGTCCTAAATCATTCAAACGTGCTCATAGATTAAGCTAAGAAATAGAATTCAATTCAATAAAATATCCAACCAATTCAGAATTTCAATCCACAATCTCACCAAGAATTCATACTACATTTATCCTTACAATCCCGAGCCAAAAACGGTAAATCTACTCACTCATGACTTGTGTGGAGTGGGATGGCTTCAAATCGAGCTTCCTAGCCCCTCCCATGGTGAAAGATAGCTGCTGGACGTCAAATCAGGTGCGGAGCTCGAGGTAGAAGATGATAATGGCGGCTAAAATCGGACAAAAACTTTAAGTAGTCCGTCGTAGCGTCGAGACGCTAGGGCAGCGTCTCGACGCTGCGCCCTAAATAATCCGCGCGCGCGCTCGGGGTAGCGTCGAGACGCTCGCGCAGCGTCGAGACGCTATGCGCGGCGTCGAGCGAGCGTCGAGACGCTGCCGCTCGACGCTTGCTCTCGGGTTTTTCTTCAATTTAGCGCTTCAGACTTCGGAGCGTCGAGACGCTAGGGGTAGCGTCTCGACGCTGGGCAGCGTCGAGCTAGCGTCGCGACGCTGTCGCTCGACGCTAGCTCTCGGGTTTTTGCATGGAATTTCACCTTCAATCTGCCCAAAGTGCCCAAAGTTCATCCCTTTGCATGGATCTTCCCGGGAAATGTTCTCATGTCTTTAAATCGCGATATTAAGCTCCGAAAAGCGTCGAAACGCTCTCGAGAGTGAAGCACCGAGAACACCTGCAATAATTACATAAAAGCAAGATTAAGCTAATAATAAACGTGAATTAGGGACATAATTATGGCTCCAAAATGGAGCTATCAAACACCTGAAATTAACACATAAAAGCAAGATTAAGCATGCAATAATCGTGAATTAAGGGCATACTTATAGCTCCAAAATGGAGCTATCAACTGTAATTCTGTTATTTACCGCTTTGCTTTTGTTTATATTAGCTTTTGAATTTGTTGTTTGTTTTCTTGTTTTCGTAGGAGGAAAGGTGGAATGGCCGAAAATTCGAGTTTACATCGGAAGAAGATGAGGCACATCTCCACCCATCGGCTCCATACAATTCAGGGGAGGTTTTCTGTTCCCTTAGAATTTTATTGTTTTAAATTGTTTAATGCATTGGGGACAATGCATGTCTTAAGGTGGGGGGTGGAGTTTGTTGATAGAGATACGACTTCTTAGTAGTTGTCGGGCGTATGTATACTCTGATGGTTAGATTAGAATCTGAATGCATGTTGTCCGATGAGGACGGTCTGTGATTTGTTTGTGAACACTCCGTATTTGTGTAATTCGAAAAATTTGACAATGTATGCACATTGTGAGCCTATTTTAAAAATTTTCTGTTATTTCCCTACATTCACTGAGCACATAGCCCTCTGATTCTCAGCTCTGTAGGTCTAAAATGATTTTATTTGGTCTGAAACCTTGTTGTCACCCAGAAAGGTACCATTAGGGAGGCTTGATGTGTTAGAAGTAGTAATAACTCATTTGTTGTATAGCAAAGCTATTGCCTAAAAAAAAAGAGTATGCATGAAAAATAAAAACTCTAGAGTTGCTCCTCCTTCTTGTGTTGCCCGTGTAACCAGGGGCGATCGTGTAACCCACGGTTGTCACTGCATGAAAGGGGAACTAATATAAGTGAGCAATAGTCCTTAAAAACGTGAAGCTAAATTTGGCTTGACGTGTTAGGCTCTCTTGGAGAGAAATAAAAAAAAAAAAAGTGTGGTTCAAAAAAAAAAAAAAAAGAATAATGGGTACAAAGTACTCAAAGAAAAGAAAGAAAATGTAGGCCTTTTGTTTTGTTGCTTTTTCTATCGCTGAAAGCCATTAGACTGTTCTTATCGCCATAAGTAGGGGGAAAACAAGTTATAGGATTGTATAAGGTTGTTTCGGGCTTGCATGAGCTAGGTTGAGAGGTGCTAAACACACACACACGTAAGGGAATAGGAGTTTAAGTTTTGAAATGATTTCAACGTTTGCATGCATTTGATGGTTTTGAATTTATTTCAAGTACCTTGTTTCACAAACATTGAGATTAGAGTTTTCAGCATGCATTTAATTCTTTGGAGATTATTTAAGAGTATACCTTGCTCGAGGACTAGCAAGATTTAGGTCGGGGGTATCTTGATAGCTCCAAAATAGAGCTATTATTATGTCCCTAATATTGGCTAGAACCATGTCATATATTGATTAAAATGCCTTCTTGTAGGAGATTTCATGGTCGAGAGCTCGAGAAGTCTTAAGACGCGTTTCGAAGCTTAAAGCGGCATTTTAGAGCTTAATGGACGCCTCGGGAGTGAAAGCGCTTGAAGAATTGAAGAGATGGCAAAAATTGCCTTGGAAAGACAGTTTTTGGCCATCAAACCCGAGAGCATGCATGCATGAGCGGCAGCGTCGCGACGCTAGCTCGACGCTGCCAGCGTCGAGACGCCGCCGCGACTGCCTACCGAAGACGAGCTCAACGCCCGCTCAACGCTATCAGCGTCGAGACGCCGCCCGACGGTCTCGACGCCAGCCTGACGATTTTCCAGAAAGGCGCGCGACAGCGTTGAGACGCTGTTCGAGCGTCTCGACGCCCACGCGCGCGTGCGGGCGGCCAACTTAGGGCACAGCGTCGAGACGCTTGCCTAGCGTCTCGACGCTCCGACGACTTAAGGCATGAAAACGCCTAATTTTTGCCCCATTTTTCATTCTATCTTCTTCCCCAATTCTTCCTCTCGGGTCTACGCGAATTTCCACCATTTTTGGGCTTCTTCTTCTTCTCTTTGTATGGTACTAAGCTCTTCCATGGGGAATTTGATTTATTCATCCTCCATGGAAGGCTAAACTAAGGTTAGTGCTTGATTTCGATTTTGGTTTTGTGAATTATGGATGTTTGGGGAGGTTTTGCCCCTTTGTAAATGTTGAGTCAATTGATATGTTTATGCATCTCTTGCTTGTTCTTATTCAAATTCTAGCATGTTTAGCTTAATTAGGTTGACGCCCTAGTTCCTATGCATGATAGAGGGCTAAAGGTTGGGACGTATAATTGACCAAACTGCTAGGTAGCACGGGCTTAAGCATGTCTAATTAATTCAACCCAAAGTGACAGTTGGTAATCTGAATTAATTAACGTTTTCATGTTAGGCTTAAGGCGAGAGAGAAACTGGGTAGTCTTAGGATTAAGCCGTCACAGTGTTCCCGTCACTGGCTTATAGTCGATTTAGGGGTCGCTACCTTGAATAGATTATTGGCCATGTATAATTAGAATTGCACGTGTCTAATGATATCTTTGGGTCATTTGAGCTAGAGATTAGCCAAATGAATTGTGTGCATAAGCATGATTAGTTAAGAAATTGTATCGATGAACTGAACATCCATAACGATCAATTCCATTTCTCGAAGTTAAGCACAACCACTTAAATTTTGCACTTGTCATTTAGTTTTCCGTTAGCTTGCACGTTAGGAGCTCCCTTCCTCCAAACCAAATTTGCACATACTTTTTATAATTAGCAAATTAGACTTAGTTAAATTGAATTTCTTAATTCCCAATGGATCGACCCCGTTACCACTTAGCTGCAAATTGCTCGGTGCATTCGGGTTATAAATTATATTTTGGCAAGCCTCGACAGGTTGAATTTGGAGCACCCCATTTAGTGCTCTACCACGGAGGTTAGAAGTTCTTTAGACAAAATGGATGGCCGATCGAAATTGCCCATGGGATGAAGTACACATACATTCAATGCATTTGAAGCTATCCTACATGCTGAACTCTCGTATTTCTAACCTATAGATTCATCTTTAGCAGACCCTTGTGTGATTAATTACTCATGGTTAATGGAGGATTGGACATACTAGATTGACTAAGCATGATTTAAAGTACTTGTTACGTCTCCAAAAGTGACTATTTTAGGACTTATTTGTGTTAGGAAATTGTGCATTTGTAAGTATTTTTGATAGGATTTAGCTTGAACCTATGCTTATATATGAGAATTAGAAGAAGGAAGCTAAATTAGGACTTATATGCAAAAGGAAAGAAAAGGAATGAAAAAGGAAGTTAAAAGAATGAAAACTGTGCATTGCGGAAGCATTGCGGAAACATTGCTAAAACCGCAATGTTTCAAGTGAAATCCGTAAGTTGGCTAACCTTTTTCTGTTGTGATCCGATATTTCAGGGATTTGTTCTTTCTCCTCCAACCACGTAGAAGTACGACGTTGAGAATGGATGGTTCTCCTTGGCCCAATCGCACCTGCAGAATACTATAAAAGGAGGTCAAAGTGGAGGGTTGAAACATCATCCGGAAAGCGTAGAAGTCTCTTCGCAGCACAGTTCTTTCTCCTGTTTTTCTCTTCCGTCTGTTGGGTTGAAAAGTTTAGCTGATTGGAGTCGATAATCTGATAGGAAGGAGAGAAGATTCATCTTCTCTTCTGATTGGATTCATCCAAGCAAGGCTCGCCTTTCTCTCCCTTCAGCCGAGGCATCTGCGACGAGGCGATCACGCTCGAATTCATTGCTTTCTATTTTACTTTACCATTTCCATCACTGTCTGTTGTTATTTCCTTTCCAATAGCTACTTTAATTCATTTCGTTGCTATCTGTCTTTACTTCAGTGTTTCTAAGTCTTCATTTGTTCATTCAAACAATTGATTAATCAACGTACAATTCATCATTTCACAATTTCTCTATTTCGTCTCTGCCTACTGTTTTTCTTTTCTGTTTTGTCTTTAATCTTCTTCTAAGCATGTCTTCTTCATCTACTCATTATGTTCTATCCACATCCATGAGTAACTAAGTCACATAGGGGCATGCTAATGACAAGACTATAGGCTAAAACACGTGAATCAAGCATGTAGGATATCTCTCGAATGCATTGATTGTATGTAAGCTTCCTCCCACGGGCAATTTCGATTGGCCATCCATTTTGTCCAAAGAACTCCTAACCTCTGGAAGGAGTAAGAGTTCAGAGTCATACACTCATGCTAGCCTCTCAAGGTAACCAGAAAACGACCTAGGAATAGGCGTTTTCCTAGTACAAATCACAACTTACTGTTTTAACAAGATGCTTAAGACCTTACTTGGACATGAGTAAACTAAAGAATCTAATGCATGAAATCGGAAGATACATGAAAATGAGTTAGTTTGATGCATAGTGAGTTGATCTAATGCTTGAGAATCGTGTGAAAAAGCCAATAGAGGAGTCATTAGTAGCCCTTGTTTCCACATTTTACACACTTTCGCTGTTAGTAACATTGCGGTATAATTGTTGTTCTCGGAATTCTTTTTGTTAAAAATTCTGTTTTAGCTATTTTTCTCTTCATTTATCAATCTCTTCTCTTTATGTTTGAGTTTATCATTGACTTGCACTTGTTTATGTTGCTACCCTTTACTTATTCTTTAGTAATTAGGCAATTTAAAACCCAATCTACTCCATCAAATCCACCCATTCTTGCTTAACAATACACTTCGCGAGTAACTAATAATAAATCTCTGTGGGAAAACGAATGAAAAAATACTTACTACTTGCTACAAGATCATGTATGCTTGCATGTTCGGAGTGCTCTCTTATTGCATATTCCTTTTAAACATTGAGCACGCAACAAGTTTTTGGCGCCGCTGCCGGGGATTTAGTTTAGTGAAAACGAAATTTGTTAAGTTAGAAAACCAATTCTTACTATCTATTGGAGCTGATCTATTTTCATTTCTTTTGCAGGTACCATTGGGTTAGTTTATGAATGAGCCTTCAAGTAGCGATCTAGAATTCAATCCTGAGCCTGAGAGATTACTTAGGGCCAGAAATAGAGCCAAGAAACGTCTCTTTAACCAACCCTCTATACCTCAAATAATTGCGGAAACCGCAGAGTCTCCGCAATCCTATCAAGAAGAAATGGACAGACCAGTCCCAAATCCGGTACCTACCACTCGCAATCCCATCGAAATAGCGAATGATAAGGATAGTGCCATTCTCTCCTACATTAGTACCTATGCCTGGGGAGCTAAACCCAAGCATAATCCGCCCTGAAATTACTGCCAACTCATTCGAGTTAAAGCCAGTAATGTTCCAAATGTTGTCCACTGTGGGACAATTTTTTGGAGTACAAAATGAGGACCCCCACCACCATCTTAGAAACTTCTTAGGAGTTAGTGATACCTTTATCATCCCTGGAGTTTCCCAAGAAGCTTTGAGGCTTTACCTCTTTCCCTACTCATTAAGGGACAAAGCTAAAACGTGGTTAAACTCATTACCTTCCGGATCAGTTTTCAATTGGACAGACTTGGCGGAGAAATTCCTAGTTAAATACTTTCCACCTGATAGGAATTCTACCTTTCGTGATGACATAATCAAGTTCAAACAAGCTGAAAATGAGTCTCTTCACGAAGCTTGGACAAGGTTCAAGGACCATCTGCTTAAATGTCCACACCATGGCATTCCATGGTGTATCCAAATAGAGGTCTTTTTCAAAGGATGCAACCCCAGCACCAGGCAAGTGCTAAATTCATCAGCTGGTGGTTCCATGCTGTCCAAAAGTTATAATGAAGCCTATGAGATCTTGGAGAAGATCTCAGCATCTCACTGTAGGTGGTCAGATGATCCAATAGAGCCAAGTAGAGCTCAAAATAAGGACGCACTAAATGCCATGAGTAGCCAAATAAGCGCCCTGACCAACCTAGTTAAACAAATGGCTCAAGCCAATCTCCAAACTAGTGTCAACACCGCCACAACCATGTCAATGGGCACACAACCAAGTCAAGGTGAGACACTTATCTGTGGATTCTGTGGGGAGGGGCACCTGTATGAATACTGCCCCGAGAATCCAGCCTCAGTCTGCTATGTTGGAAGCCAACAGCAGCCTAGGAACAACCCTTACTCTACACCTACAATCCTGGTTGGAGGAACCACCCAAACCTTTCATGGGGTGGCCAACAAAATACTAACCAAGCTCCTAACCAGCCAAGACCAAGTGGAACACCTGGTTTCACTCCCCAAAATAACCAATCCATGTATCAAAAGCCATACAACCAACCAATAGGGTCTTCTTTAGAAAACTTACTTAAGGAGTACATTGCCAAGAATGATGCTACTCTACAAAGTCAGCAAGCTACCCTTAGGAGCCTAGAGAACCAAATAGGGCAACTAGCCAATGAACTCAAAAGTAGGCCCCAAGGTAGACTACCTGCTGACACTGAGGTGCCTAGAAGGGATGGTAAAGAACAAGTTCAAGCAATTGAACTTAGAAGTGGTAGACCATTGGTGAGTGTTAAGTCTCTGAAAGTGACTTATTTAGGACCCATTTAGCTTAAGAAGATGTACACATTTAGGTGTTTTTGTTAGCATTTAGCTTAAACCTATGCTTTAATATGAGAATTAGAAGAAGGTAGCTAATATAGGACTTGTGTACAATAGGTAGAAAAAGGGTTGAAAACCGAAGAAAAGAATGAAAAAATAACCATTGCAAATGAATTGCGGAATAATTGCGGTGACCGCAATTATTCAAGTTAAAACCGTAAGTTGGCTGATCTTTTTCTGTTTAGATCCGACTTTTCAGGGATTCGTCCTTTCTCCTCCATCCATTCTGATATATGACGTTGAAGATTGATGGTTCTCCTTGGCCCAAACGCACCTGCAAACTACTATAAAAGGGGGTCAAAGTCGGAGGTTCAGTCATCATTCGAAGCGCAGAAGTCTTCTTGCAGTCCACCATTTCCATCTGTTTTCCTTTGCCGTCTGTTGGAGTGAGAGTCTAAGCTTTTGGAATCGATAATCTGATAGGAAGGAGAGGAGATTCTTCTTCTCTCTCGATTGGATTCATCCAAGCAGGGCTGACTTCTCATCACCATCATTCGAGGCGACTGCCACGGAGTTTTCTAGCAAACCTCTACTGTTTTTCTGCTCTGTTCTTCTCAATTCCATTTCTGATCACTGTTGTTCTTAGTGTAGCATTTCAATTACTGCATTTCGTTGTTGTCTGTCTTGAATTCATTTCTTTTAGAGCTTCCCTTTGTCATTCAAACACTTAAAGTAATCGAAGTATACTTCTGCATTTTACAGTTTCCATCTGGTTCTGCTACGGCTTTGGCTTGCTGTTTTAAGTACATTTATCTTCTAAGCATGTCTGTTTTATCTACCGTTTCTATTCTCCACATATCCATGAGTAACTAAAATCACTTAGGGGCATGCTAATGACAGAACTATAGGCTAAAAAACGTGAGTCAAGTAGGCAGATTAACACTCGAACATTGATTGTATGTAAGCTTCATCCCACGGGCAATTTCGATTGGCCATCCATTTTGTCCAAAGAACTCCTAACCTCTGGAAGGAGTAAGAGTTCAGAGTCATATAATCATGCTAGCCTTTCATGGTAATCAGGAAACGGCCTAGGAATAGGCGTTTCCCTAGTACAAACTGAACACTCCTGTTTTAACAAGATGCTTAAGACCTTACTTTGAAGTCGAGTAAACTTGAGTCTCTCATGCATGGAATCGGACGATACTTGAGATAGAGTGAGTTTGATGTACAGAGAGTTGATCCAAAGCTTGATAATCGTAATAAACTGCCTATAGGATAGTCATTAGTAGCCCTTAATTCACCCTTTTAATCAGTTTCGCTGCCATTTAATTGCGGATTAATTGCGGTTCTCGCAATTCTGCTAAAACGCATTCTGTGTAGCCGTTTTCTTCTTCGTTTATTGATTCCATCTCTTGTTCTTTGAGCCTGATTTTAACTTTAACTTGTTTATGGTATATTCCTTTACACATTCAGTAACACTTAGATAATTAAAAACCAATTTTACCCCATCAAATTCATCCCATCTTTCTTAACAAATACACTTCGCGAATAGCTAAAAATGAGTCTCTGTGGAAAAAAAGAATGAAATATACTTACTACTTGCTGTGAGACCATGTATGCTTGCATGTTCTAAGTGCTCTCTCTATCCTTTTGCATATTTATCTTTTCACATTGAGCACGCAACAAGTTTTTGGCGCCGCTGCCGGGGACTTATTTTAAGTGAAAACGAAGTTGTTAAGTTTGAAAAATCAAGTTTATCATTGAGTGAAACTAATCTGTTTCATTTCTTTTGCAGGTGCTATTAAGGTAGTTTATGAGTGAGCGTTCACATAGTAATTTAGAGTTCGATCCTGAACCTGAAAGATCACTTCGAGCTAGGAATAAGGCAAAGAAACGTCTCTTTAAACAACCTCCTATACCTCAAACCACACCTGAAACTAAAGAAATGGGCGATCTAGTTCCAAATCCGGCACAAGCCATTCGCAACCCCATCGAAATAGCGAATGACAAGAATAGTGCCATTCTGTCATATCTAGTACCTATGCCTGGGGAGCTGAACCCCAGCATAATCCGTCCTGAAATCACTGCCCACTCATTCGAGTTAAAACCAGTGATGTTCCAAATGTTGTCCACTGTGGGACAATTCTTTGGAATAGAAAATGAGGACCCCCATAACCACCTTAGGAACTTCCTAGGAGTTAGTGACACATTCCTAATCCCTGGAGTTTCCCAAGAGGCCCTGAGGCTATATCTTTTCCCTTACTCTTTGAGGGACAAAGCCAAAACATGGTTAAATTCATTGCCCTCAGGATCTGTCCGCAATTGGACAGATTTAGCAGAAAAATTCCTAGTCAAATACTTCCCACCTGATAGGAATTCAACCTTTCGTGATGATATCATAAAGTTTAAACAAGCGGATAATGAGTCTCTTCACGAAGCTTGGACTAGATTCAAAGACCTTCTCATTAAATGTCCACACCATGGCATTCCATGGTGTATCCAAATAGAAGTTTTCTTTAAAGGATGCAACCCCAGCACCAGACAAGTCTTAAATTCATCTGCTGGAGGTTCCATGTTGTCCAAGAGTTACAACGAAGCTTATGAGATCTTGGAGAAGATCTCAGCATCTCACTGTAGATGGTCAGACGATCCAGTAGAGCCAACTAGGGCTCAAGACAAGGATGCTCTAAGCGCCATGAGCACCCAAATAAATGCCCTGACCAACTTAGTCAAGCAAATGGCTCAGGCCAATCTCCAAACCAGTGCCAATACCGCCACAGCCATGTCAATGGGCACTCAACCAAATCAAGGCGAGGCACCTATCTGTGGATTCTGTGGGGAAGGGCACCCTTATGAATACTGCCCTGGGAATCCATCCTCAGTCTGCTATGTAGGAAGTCAGCAGCAGCCTAGGAATAACCCCTACTCACAAACTTACAATCCTGGTTGGAGAAACCACCCTAACCTGTCATGGGGTGGCCAACAAAACACTAACCAAAATCCTAACCAACCTAGACCGAGTGGAACACCTGGTTTCACTCCCCAACATAACCAGTCAATGTACCAAAAACCTTATAATCAACCTGTAGGATCTTCTGTAGAAAACCTACTCAAGGAGTATATCGCTAAGAATGATGCTACTCTTCAGAGCCAGCAAGCTACTCTTAGGAGCCTGGAAAACCAAATAGGCCAATTAGCCAATGAAATTAAAAGTAGGCCCCAAGGTAGACTCCCTGCTGATACCGAGGTACCAAGGAGAGATGGCAAAGAACAAGTTCAAGCCATTGAACTTAGGAGTGGAAGACCATTAGTGAGCAACACAAAGGACACACCAAAGAGAGTAGAGAACACTGAGTCTAGTGCTCCACTGGAGTCTCTGCCAAGCCAAGGTCCACCACCGACTAGCACATCAGGAGCCAGGCTAGAGCCAATTGTTGAGGACGTAGAAGAAATTCCACGGCCTCCACCTATCTTAAGGCGTCCTGACGTGCCTGCATATGTGCCACCACCTCCTTATCCTCGAAGGCTTAAGAAGAAGCAGGAACAGGAAGTTCATTTTAATAAATTCTTAGAAATACTTAAGCAAGTGCATGTTAACATTCCTTTTGTAGAGGTTTTACAGTCTATGCCTTCATATGTAAAGTTTTTGAAGGACATTATTACTAACAAAAAAATAATTGGTGAGTTTGAAACAGTAAACCTCACCGAGGAGTGCAGTGCCATCCTCCAAAACAAGCTGCCCAAGAAGGAGAAGGATCCTGGTTCCTTCACCCTACCTGTAGAACTTGGAGGCAAGCATGTGGGCAGAGCGCTTTGTGACCTGGGCGCCAGCATAAATCTCATGCCCCTGTCCCTATTTCGCCAGTTGGGAATGGGAGAAGCACGTCCAACCACAGTCACTTTACAACTAGCAGACAGATCCATCGCATATCCAGAAGGTAAGATTGAGGATATTCTAGTTAAAGTTGACAAATTTATTTTCCTTGCAGATTTCATTGTCCTGGACTATGAGGCAGACAAGGAGGTTCCCATCCTGCTAGGTAGACCATTTCTAGCCACAGGTAGGGCACTAATAGACGTGCAAAAAGGTGAGTTAACTATGAGGGTTCATGATGAAGAGGTAAAATTTAGTGTTTACAAAGCTTTAAGGTATCCCTCTGATTCTGAGTCTTGTGCTAGCATTGATGTTGTTGACTCACTAATGGAAGAACAATTAGAGCATGTACTGTTAACCAAGCATGCTAACGAATATGTAGGATTAGATGTAGATGATCTAAATGTATCTGACATAATGGATATGCCTGTAGATAGACCTCAGCATGTATGTATGACTATGGACTTAACTAATAGAACTGTAAATCCGTTAAAGCCCTCCATTGAGCATCCACCTGTTTTAGAACTGAAACCACTACCAACTCACCTCAAATACGCATATCTAGGAGAAAATGATACGCTGCCTGTAATTATTTCTTCTAAGCTAAGTGAACAGCATGAGGTTGATTTAATTTTACTGCTTAAGCAACATAGGAAGGCTATAGCATGGACTATTGCTGATATTCGAGGCATTAGCCCTTCTTATTGCATGCATAAAATCATACTAGAGGAAGAGCACACACCTAGGGTAGATCACCAGCGTAGGTTAAACCCCTCTATGAAAGAGGTAGTGAAGAAAGAAATAATAAAGTGGTTAGATGCAGGAGTAATTTTCCCCATAGCTAGTAGCCAGTGGGTGAGCCCCATCCAATGTGTACCTAAAAAGGGGGGAATAACTGTGGTAGTCAATGAGAACAACGAACTGATTCCAACAAGGACTGTCACAGGGTGGAGAGTGTGTATGGATTACAGGAAGTTAAATAAAGAAACTAAAAAAGACCATCCCTCTACCGTTTATTGACCAGATGCTAGACAGAATAGCTGGTAGAGCCTACTATTGTTTTTTAGATGGGTACTCTGGCTATAATCAAATCACTATAGACCCTAAGGATCAAGAGAAGACTACCTTCACTTGCCCTTTTGGAACGTTTGCCTTCCGCAGAATGCCTTTTGGGCTATGCAATGCACCGGCAACTTTCCAAAGGTGCATGATGGCAATCTTCTCTGAGTTGGATGAGTCCATGATAGAAATATTCATGGATGACTTCTCAGTCTTTGGGGACTCATTTAAAACCTGTCTAGCAAACTTAGGACAAGTCCTGACTAGGTGTGAAGAAACCCACCTAGTCCTAAATTGGGAAAAGTGCCACTTTATGGTAGATGAAGGGATTGTTTTAGGACATAGAGTGTCAAGGGCAGGTGTGGAAGTGGATAGGGCAAAAATAGAGGTCATAGAGAAGTTGGTAGAGCCCCAGAATGTCAAGGCTATTAGGAGTTTCTTAGGACATGCTGGTTTTTATAGAAGGTTCATCAAAGACTTTTCTAAGATAGCCAAGCCTCTATGTGAGCTACTGGAGCTAGGTAGGCCATTCATCTTCTCTAAAGAATGTGTAGTAGCTTGGAAAACCCTTAAGGAAGCATTGGTCACAGCACCAATCATAGTAGGACCAAATTGGGATCTCCCATTTGAGATGCTATGCGATGCTAGTGACTATGCTGTAGGAGTCATGTTAGGACAGAAGATTGACAAGCTCACACATCCTGTCTATTATGCTAGTAAAACCTTGAATGAGGCTCAATGTAACTATACAACTACAGAGAAAGAGATGCTTGCTGTAGTATTTGCTTGTGAAAAATTTAGGAACTATATTGTAGGAACTAGGACCATTGTATATACTGACCATTCTGCTTTAAAATATCTGATGAGGAAGGCTGATGCTAAGCCTAGATTAATTAGATGGGTGTTATTGCTGCAGGAATTCGATTTGGACATTCGGGACAAGAAGGGATGTGAAAACGTGGTTGCAGATCACCTGTCTCGATTGCAGCACAATTGCGAAAAAATTGCGGACCCCGCAATTTCTGATGCTTTTATAGATGAACATATCTTTGCTTTGACTCATCGTGATAACGATGAGGAACCTTGGTTCGCTGACATTGCTAACTTCCGTGCAGCACAGGTATTACCAGTGTTCAAGGGAGGACAAGAGAAGAAGAGGTTCCTCCATGAAGCAAGGAAATTCATCTGGGATGACCCCATACTTTACAGGACCTGTGCTGATGGGTTGTTGAGGAAGTGTGTTTCAGCTGCTGAAGCGAAGTCTGTGCTGCAGCACTGTCACTCATCTCCTTACGGTGGACACTTTGGTGGCCAAAGGACAGCTGCGAAGGTATTTCAGAGTGGCTACTACTGGCCAACAATCTTCAAGGACGCCCACAATTACGCCCACAACTGTGACGAATGCCAAAGGACAGGTAACCTCAGTCGCAAGGATGAGATGCCCCTCACCTACATCTTAGAGTTGGAGCTCTTCGATGTGTGGGGCATTGATTTCATGGGACCATTCCCTCCATCATCAGGTAACCTGTACATCTTAGTAGCAGTAGACTACGTGTCAAAGTGGGTAGAAGCTAAGGCATGTCCTAATAATGATGCTAAAACAGTCACTAACTTCTTGCATAGACACATTTTCACTAGATTTGGGACTCCTCGTGCTATCATTAGTGATGAGGGGTCACATTTCATTAATAAGGCTATGGAGAAAATATTGGCTAAGTATAACATCAGACATAGGGTAGCTACTCCCTACCACCCACACTCAAATGGCCAAGCTGAGATTTCCAATAGGGAGATAAAGAACATCCTAGAAAAGGTAGTCAAACCTAATAGGAAAGACTGGTCTTTCAAGCTTGAGGATGCACTTTGGGCTTACAGAACAGCATATAAGACACCTCTAGGAATGTCTCCCTATAGGTTGGTGTATGGCAAGGCTTGCCACTTGCCACTTGAGGTTGAAAACAAGGCATTTTGGGCCATGAAAGAATTAAATTTTTGTGTGAAGGATGCGGGGACATTGAGATCTTTGCAGCTACATGAACTTGATGAGCTTAGGCATATGGCCTATGAGAATGCCAAGATGTACAAGGAAAAGACAAAAATATGGCATGACAGTAGACTCAGGATCAAAGACTTTAAGAAGGGCCAACTTGTACTGTTATTTAACTCACGATTAAAGCTATTTCCAGGCAAATTAAAGTCTAGATGGTCAGGTCCATTTATTATTACTAATGTCTTTGTTCATGGTGCCATAGAGATTAAAAACTTGCAGCAAGGACAGCCATTTATGGTCAATGGTGCTAGGTTGAAGCACTACTATGAGGAGGGGGATGTGAAGACTCTCTCGGCCTTCCTCCTACATGAAGCATGAAGTTAGAAACGAGAGAGAACGAGTGGTTACTGTGCTCGTTTAGTCAAGGCCAATGCCTTAGTTTATTTTTTCTGTTTTTTCGATGATCGTTTGTATGTTTTGTAGCGTGATTTTAATTGCGTATTTAATGTTTGTTCTATTTGTTTTTGTAGGGAATCGAAAGAGGGGATCAAGGGGAGTAAATCCCACTTTAAAAATCAAGAAACGGTTGAGCCAAATGAAAGATACGGGCGATCAAAGTTTGGAATTTTTATGAAATATTATCCCTAGAATTGCGCAAAAATTGCTGGATCCGCAAAAAGAGCCGTTGGGATTTTTTTTTCCGTTTTATTTATAGCCGTTAGAACGCGCTCGTTGATACGATTCTCTCATTCTTTGATCTCCAAGACTTCAGCGATTCTCTCCATCTTTGATTCTTCTCTCAAGATCTTCAAGATTCAGCTATGGTGTTCACACGATCGGAGAGATCCGCCGCCAAGAAGAAGGCCGATGACGCAGCTGAAGCGGCTGCGAGGGAAGCGCTTCTCACCCTTGCTGATGAGGGTGCTGTACGCACTGGCCGTCTTGCCAAGCTTCCTATTCGTAGGAAGAAGTGGAGGGTGGTCACTGAGATCCCTGCTGGCCCATCTGAGCCAGTGGGCACGCCAAAGAAGCGCCGGTGGACTGTCAAGATTGCCGCCGAACGAACCATCGCCAAGACTCCCTCTGTGGAGAGTCAAGAACCTGATCGTGCATCCCACGAGTCAGCCAAAGAAGGTTCGTCGCCGTCTTTGTCACCTGCGCGCAGTCCCCTCTCGTCTGAACCAGTGCCAAGCGCAGAATCGTCACCGCCTGCACAGAGCTTCGAGTTGTCTCCAGCACCTCAGAGTTCTGATCCGCCACTTGCAGCAGCGCAGAGTCCTGAACTGCCATCGTCGCCACTGAGTTCTGCGCATATACCATCAGCAGAACACACTCCCACGCCATCGCACAAGGCTCCACAGCCTGATCCTGAATTCCCATATGGGGATTATCAAGAGTCCACGCAAGGCAGTGGAGATGCTGGAGAAGACGAAGTCTTCTCGCCTATGAGAGAAGATAGCCCTGCCGAGCCTGCACAGCAGGATGATTCTATGGAGGAGACGTTGGGGGCATGTTTCCCACAACTCCAGGCAAGGCTCAAAAAGAAGAAGAAGGCCACGACTGGAAAGGCCAAAAAGTTGAAGAAAAAGAAGGCCAAGAAGGTGCCATCGACGGACAAAGAGAGTACTGAGCCTTCGCTCAAACGCCTCAAGGTGGAGGCTGCTGAATCATCCAAACCAGTCGATAAGGGGAAGGCTAAACTCTACCCTGAAGATGAACCTCCGTCCGTGAGGTATGTCTCATCTGATGCTGAATCCAGGGGTGTTGAGCTGAGGAAAAGGGACCTGTTGCACGAGAAGGGGTTCCTTGATCGACTTGCTGACCTGCCGCAGTTCTTGCGCGCAGGGGTGATCAACCATGGCTGGGAGGAATTCTGCAGACCTCCCAATCCAGCCTACACGAGCATGGTGTACGATTTCTACGCCAATGTGCTCAGCCCTGAGGATGGCCTATCTGTGGTCAGAGGGGTGGAAGTTGATTTCTCAGCCAAGGCCATCAATGAAGCCTTTGGTCTCAAGGGCCAAGCGCACACAGATTATGCACGGATAGTTGATGAGCCGACCGAGGCTGTGCTGGAAGAGGCCATTCGCACAATTGGCCAGCCTGAGGCCTCCTGGACAGTGTCACGCAATGGGCGGCACACACTCATGAGTGCCAACCTCACGGCTAAGGCAGCTGTGTGGTTTTCATTCGTCAGACGAAGACTCTCTCCAGTAACTCATGAGACTACAATTAACCAGAGCCGTTCGCTGCTGGTTTATGCTATAATGAGAGGTCTCACGATCAACGTGGGAGAAGTCATCGCTGCTGCCATAGCTGAGTGTGCTAAAAAGGGTAAGGGGCCATTATTTTTCCCCAACACTATAACAAAATTGTGTTTGCTTGCAGGGGTTCCCACCGAGCGCTTGGAGCAGCAGCTGCCTTACACAGGCCATTTGGAGTTGCCTGCACACCTAAGGCTGAGAAGAAAGGGCAACATGGAATTTGAGTTGGATAGGCTGGCTGCTGAACAGTCCCTATCCATGGCCTGCTTGATGGACATGCAGAGGAGAATGGCTCAATGGGCCAACTATGCGCAGGCGAGGGACAGAGAAGTTGCAGACCAGTTGGGGTGCATCTTCCCAGACATCCCCACCAACCTTCTAACTCCATGGGTGCCCCCACGACCAAGGCGACCAGATGAGGATGATGAGAATTGAGTGCTGGTTTGAAGAGCACTAGAGGGAGTATTACTGATCCCTTAAGAAACAAAAGACAATTTTCCTGCTTTTTGATAGAATCATGTATAGTATGCTGTTTTGTATTCAATTTTTGATCTGTTTTTAATGTTTAGTTTTATGCTTTTTCTTTTGCTTAGTCTAGTTTGATGTTAGCTCAATAGGTAGGATAGTTTAGTTTTATTTTTAGGATGCATGAGTAACGGGAAAAAGCATGCTAGGGGCCTGAGTTAATGTTATATCTGCCCGGATTGGATTGCGAAATAATTGCGGTTCCCGCAATTTTTGTGACTGATAGCATGTTTTGGACTGTCTGTTTAGTTAGGCTGTGATCTGTTAAAGTCTATCTTTTGCTGCTAGCATGACTACCTTATATAGCTGATCTTGAAGCATGCTGGATGAGTGTCGTAGGACACCCTTTGATAGTTTAAATTTGCCTCTAAATAGTGCTCAGTATGCAGAAACCATAAGTCCTTAAAACTTCCTGTTATGTTCAAATTTTCTGCTGCTGGGATAATTGCTTTTAGAATGTTTTGCCTATGCCTAGGATTTTTAAATTCTCTTTGTTTTATGTTGGACTAGATGCTTCTAGGATAGTTGGGGGTGTGCCACCTCAAACACTCATTGAGGACAATGAGTAGTTGAAGTTTGGGGGAGGCCACCCTAGGCCTAGGAACATTCCTCTCTCCCTTAGAAACATAAGCATTCTTCTTCTCCTTTAAAAAAAATAATAATAATTAAAAAAAAAAAAATGATGATGAAAAAAGAATAAAGGGGGGGAGTTTCTCTTAGGTTGCTGAGTAATCAGTGCCAAGTGTGTAACCCACAAGTGGCGTTGCATCAAAAGGCAACCAAAGGAGAGGCTCCACCTAAGAGAAAAAAAAAAGAAAAAGAGGAAATAGGGGAAGAAGAATGTATGCTTGGGAGTTATAATCTTGTGGCTTAGATGTCCTATGTAAAAAGAAATCTGATCCTTAATGAGCTAAGCACAAGGTTGTAACTTCTAGGTTTGTCTAGGGAGATGAATGTATATCCAATGTAGTGATGCCAGGGTTTAGGTTGTTCTCTAAAAGTACCACTGTCACCGTTAATACTAAGACTGGCATGACTCTAAGGAATCCTAGACACATTAAAAATAAGCTAGAAGCATGTACTGAGTCTGGAGTAAAGCTTGGTAGAATTTGAAACCTTAGGGATAATAGCATGATATCATAAAAGTAGTTAGATCAGTAGTAGGGGATTAACAAAAGCAGTGGGTATAATAGGCAGGTGAAGTCAGAAGAAGCTTGATAAGGAGGTTAATTCTAAACTTAGAAGTGTGTCACAGGACAGCACTGCTAGAGATAGGGATATAGGGGAGTCGGTGAGTAGTTAGAGAAGAAGAAACGACAGCCTAGGTAAGTCCTTAGTATGCTTGAGGACAAGCAAAGCCTTAAGTTTGGGGGTGTGTTAAGTCTCTGAAAGTGACTTATTTAGGACCCATTTAGCTTAAGAAGATGTACACATTTAGGTGTTTTTGTTAGCATTTAGCTTAAACCTATGCTTTAATATGAGAATTAGAAGAAGGTAGCTAATATAGGACTTGTGTACAATAGGTAGAAAAAGGGTTGAAAACCGAAGAAAAGAATGAAAAAATAACCATTGCAAATGAATTGCGGAATAATTGCGGTGACCGCAATTATTCAAGTTAAAACCGTAAGTTGGCTGATCTTTTTCTGTTTAGATCCGACTTTTCAGGGATTCGTCCTTTCTCCTCCATCCATTCTGATATATGACGTTGAAGATTGATGGTTCTCCTTGGCCCAAACGCACCTGCAAACTACTATAAAAGGGGGTCAAAGTCGGAGGTTCAGTCATCATTCGAAGCGCAGAAGTCTTCTTGCAGTCCACCATTTCCATCTGTTTTCCTTTGCCGTCTGTTGGAGTGAGAGTCTAAGCTTTTGGAATCGATAATCTGATAGGAAGGAGAGGAGATTCTTCTTCTCTCTCGATTGGATTCATCCAAGCAGGGCTGACTTCTCATCACCATCATTCGAGGCGACTGCCACGGAGTTTTCTAGCAAACCTCTACTGTTTTTCTGCTCTGTTCTTCTCAATTCCATTTCTGATCACTGTTGTTCTTAGTGTAGCATTTCAATTACTGCATTTCGTTGTTGTCTGTCTTGAATTCATTTCTTTTAGAGCTTCCCTTTGTCATTCAAACACTTAAAGTAATCGAAGTATACTTCTGCATTTTACAGTTTCCATCTGGTTCTGCTACGGCTTTGGCTTGCTGTTTTAAGTACATTTATCTTCTAAGCATGTCTGTTTTATCTACCGTTTCTATTCTCCACATATCCATGAGTAACTAAAATCACTTAGGGGCATGCTAATGACAGAACTATAGGCTAAAAAACGTGAGTCAAGTAGGCAGATTAACACTCGAACATTGATTGTATGTAAGCTTCATCCCACGGGCAATTTCGATTGGCCATCCATTTTGTCCAAAGAACTCCTAACCTCTGGAAGGAGTAAGAGTTCAGAGTCATATAATCATGCTAGCCTTTCATGGTAATCAGGAAACGGCCTAGGAATAGGCGTTTCCCTAGTACAAACTGAACACTCCTGTTTTAACAAGATGCTTAAGACCTTACTTTGAAGTCGAGTAAACTTGAGTCTCTCATGCATGGAATCGGACGATACTTGAGATAGAGTGAGTTTGATGTACAGAGAGTTGATCCAAAGCTTGATAATCGTAATAAACTGCCTATAGGATAGTCATTAGTAGCCCTTAATTCACCCTTTTAATCAGTTTCGCTGCCATTTAATTGCGGATTAATTGCGGTTCTCGCAATTCTGCTAAAACGCATTCTGTGTAGCCGTTTTCTTCTTCGTTTATTGATTCCATCTCTTGTTCTTTGAGCCTGATTTTAACTTTAACTTGTTTATGGTATATTCCTTTACACATTCAGTAACACTTAGATAATTAAAAACCAATTTTACCCCATCAAATTCATCCCATCTTTCTTAACAAATACACTTCGCGAATAGCTAAAAATGAGTCTCTGTGGAAAAAACGAATGAAATATACTTACTACTTGCTGTGAGACCATGTATGCTTGCATGTTCTAAGTGCTCTCTCTATCCTTTTGCATATTTATCTTTTCACATTGAGCACGCAACAGTGAGCAACACTAGAGAAACACCAAAGAGAGTAGAGAATGAAGAGTCTAGTGCTCCACTGGATTCTCTGCCAAACCAAGGTCAACCACCAACAAGCACATCAAGGGCGAGGCTGGAGCCAATCATAGAAGAGATAGAAGAAATTCCAAGGCCTCCACCTATCCTGAGGCGACCTGAAGTGCCTGCATATGTGCCACCACCTCCATTCCCTCGAAGGCTAAAGAAAAAACAAGAACAGGAAGTGCACTTTAACAAATTTTTAGAAATTCTTAAACAAGTGCATGTGAATATTCCTTTTGTAGAAGTTCTACAGTCTATGCCTTCTTATGTTAAATTTCTGAAGGATATAATCACTAACAAGAAGATCATTGGTGAATTTGAAACAGTGAATCTCACTGAGGAGTGCAGTGCTATACTCCAGAACAAGCTACCCAAGAAGAAGAAGGATCCTGGTTCCTTCACCCTACCAGTGGAGTTAGGAGGCAAGCACGTGGGCAGAGCTCTTTGTGACCTGGGAGCCAGCATAAATCTCATGCCTCTATCACTATTCCGCCAGCTGGGAATAGGAGAAGCACGTCCCACCACTGTCACCTTGCAATTAGCAGACAGATCCATAGCATACCCTGAGGGTAAGATTGAGGATATTCTTGTAAAGGTTGACAAATTTATTTTCCTTGCAGATTTCATCATCCTGGATTATGAAGCAGACAAGGAGGTCCCCATCCTATTAGGCAGACCATTTCTAGCCTCAGGTAGGGCCCTGATTGATGTCCAGAAAGGTGAGCTCACCATGAGGGTTCATGATGAGGAGGTTAAATTTAGTGTTTTTAAAGCACTGAGGTATCCTTCTGACTCTGAATCTTGTGCAAGTATGGACATAGTAGATTCACTGATGGAAGAACAGCTTGAGCATGAATTGTCAACTAAGCATGCCAATGATTATGTGCAATTAGAATTAACTGACTTAAACATAGCTGAAATAATGGACATACCTGTGAATAATCCTCAGCATGTTTGTATGACTACTGATTTGACTGAAAGATCCATGAATCCATTAAAACCATCCATTGAGCATCCACCTATCTTAGAATTAAAACCACTGCCTGAACATCTTAAGTATGCATATTTAGGAAGTAATGATATTCTGCCTGTTATTATTTCATCTAAATTGAGTGCTAAGCATGAAACTGAGTTAATCTTATTACTTAAGCAATATAAAAAGGCTATTGCATGGACGATTGCTGACATTAGAGGCATTAGCCCTTCGTACTGCATGCATAAGATAATATTGGATGAAGAACATACACCCCGAGTAGATCACCAACGTAGGCTGAACCCCTCTATGAAAGAGGTAGTTAAGAAGGAGATCATAAAATGGTTAGACGCAGGTGTAATCTTCCCTATAGCTAGTAGTCAGTGGGTGAGTCCAATACAATGTGTACCTAAGAAGGGGGCGATGACTGTAGTAGTGAATGAGAGCAATGAACTGATTCCAATTAGAACTATTACAGGGTGGAGAGTTTGCATGGATTACAGGAAATTGAATAAGGAAACAAAAAAAGACCACTTCCCTCTACCATTCATAGATCAGATGTTAGATAGGATAGCTGGTAGAGCTTATTACTGCTTCTTAGATGGTTATTGGTAGAGGTACTTTTGGGGTACTCTAATTTCAAGCTGTCGAGGCTTGCAAAAATACATTTATAATTCCGCTACAACAGAGCTTTGCAGCTAGTGGTAACGGGTGTCGAACCACAGGGAACCTAAATTATTTCCTCTTAACTAATTTCTATTTGTTTTTAAAACTAAGACTCAAAAGCAAATAAAATGGGGGGTTTTGATTAAATCTAAACTAACGGGAAAATAAATGCGAAAAGTAAAGCGCGGAAAATTAAACGGAACACGTGCTCCTAATTTTAAGGGTCGGGGTTGACCTTGATGCGACTCGACTCATTGGGATTCAAACATACTTAGCAAGAGCATAATTGAACACGTAATTTACTTGCACGAAACTACTAATACAAGTAACCCAAATAATTAATTAGAAACGTGGAGTGCAAAGGAGACTGTTCTTTTATTAATCTAAGGGGATCAATCCTAAATTAAGTAAAGAACAGAGGCGGATATTCGATTCTAATTAAACGTGGCAATGAATTAATAGGGGGCAAACGCCACCCATATTGACTAATTGACAGTAACGGGAGCATTACGACGGATGTTTAACTAGGACGCCTGAGCTAATATTCCGATTTGCCTATTTCGCTCAAGATAAGTTGCCGCCAAAGATCAACTGGAAACCCACATTACCTATGGCTCAACTTATCCGTGTTACTTAGCGATTAAGAGAGGCACGGCATCATAATCTTTAACAATCAAACATGCTTGAAATCAAGGGTGTCTAGGCCTAAATCATTCAAACACATTCATGTGATATGCTTAGAAGAAATAAATTCGCCCAATCAGTCATGCTAAGTCACGGAATTAAGAACGAACCCTCATAAATCGCATCAAAATTCACCCCTAACCTCAAATTAGAGCACTTACCTTAGCTCCCCGTTGTGCAAATCAAGCAAAAACGCTAATGTTGAAGCTTTATTGAAGGTATAATGGGAAATATACAAGTTTAGAGCTCCCACCCGAGCCTAACAATGGTGGAAAAACCAAAATCCAAGAAGAAGTGCGGCAAAAAACGGAGAAGAAGGCTTTTAAAGCCGTCGGAGCGTCGAGACGCTGTTCCCTAAGTTGGCAGCGCGCGCGCGCACGGGGTAGCGTCGAGACGCTAGGGCAGCGTCTCGACGCCGTCGGCATTGAGCGAGCGTTGAGACGCGCGCGCTCGACGCTGGGGCGCTTCAAAATCCGGAAAAATGTCGGGCAAGCGTGGAGACCCTCGGGCGGCGTCTCGACGCTTCCGCGCGCTTTGTCTGCGTGTGGCAATCGGGGCGGCGTCGAGACCCTCGGGTGGCGTCTCGACGCTGGGGGCGCGAGCGCGTGCGTCGGATGATGTCTGGGCGGCGTCTCGACGCTTGGCCAGCGTCGAGCTAGCGTCTCGACGCTGCCGCCCATGCAATGTTGCTCTCGGGTTTGATGGCCAACTTTTGCCTTTTAATGGCAAATTTTGCCATTTCTTCATTGCTTCAAGCCCCTTGGCTCCCGATGCGTCCATGAAGCTCTAAAGTGTTACTTTTAGCCCCGAAACACGTCCTCGGACTCCTCGAGCTCTCTATCATGAGTTTACCTACAAAAAGGCATTTTAATCAATATCGAGCATGGTTTTAGCTAGAATTAGGGAGTAAATAATAGCTCTAATTTGGAGCTATCAAAATACCCCCAACCTAAATCTTGCTAGTCCTCGAGCAAGGCTAATAAAGAATTTGACTCTAAGGGACCATGCATACATGCTTCTAACTCAAACCTCGATGCTTTTTACAAATCTAAACAGGGCATAATCATGAAAGCAATCGGCGCATGCATTTAATCAAGATCACATCAAAAATTAACTATTGCTCCCTAACGTGTGTGTGTGCTAGCCAACCTATCCTAAACCATCGTAAGCTCGGAAAAACTGCATGCAACATGTCATCCTGTTTTCCCCCTACTTCTAGCGATTAAGAACAGTCTAAACTTGACTTACACGAGAGAGAGTAATAAATTAAGAGACCTAAAATTTTCTAATTCCTTTCTCTTTTCTTTGAGTACTTTGTACTCTTTGTTAAGGTTCTTTGAACCCAACTTTTTATTTTATTTTTTTTTTTTTCCTTTCCCATCCCGAGTTGCCTAACATGTCAAACTTAAGCTTCAGCTTCACATTTTTAAGGACTAACGTTCACTTTTTAAGTGCCCACTTTAAAAAGGAGGAACGCCTCGAGAGAATTTTCTTGCGAACATGCTTTTCTATTTTTTTTATTTAGGCTTAGCGCAAGCTACTCGATTAATCGACCACTAACTCTCATGCAACAAGCTACCTAAGGGTGCCTTTCGGGGTGACAACAAAAATTAATGCTACATGCAATCAACCAAGCTTACGGAGTCTAAGATGAGGTCGCTAAGTGCTCGATAGATGCAAGGGAGCAACAGGCAAAAATTTTAAAATTTTTGACATGAACCTAATAAATGCAAAGCTACATCATGCAAAAACTAGATTATGCAAATGCTCAGATTCCAAAAAGACACTTCCTAGATCATCATAATTAGAAAGCATATAAACAGAGTCCCAAGCACTTCAAATTTTAAATTAGCACTGCTCAACAAACTGCACATGGAATCCATCCAACATACAACTCCACCCCCAACCTAAAATTATACATAGTCCTCTATGTATCAACATTTCAGACTAAGCAGTTAAAATGCACAAAATAAAAGGGAACAGAAAACCTCCCCTGAATTTTGTTAGGTTGTTGGTTGGAGCAGTGCACTCTTCACCTACTGATCCGATCCTTAAGCCACAAAACTTCTACAAAAGAAAGCAAGAAAAAGCTAAGCTAGGAAAATAAAGACTAAAAGTAAAAACATGAATTTAAAAACACATGGGTTGCCTCCCAAGAAGCGCAATTTTTTAACGTCGTTATGCTCGACGTGTCCTCCTCTCTGTCAGGGTACGTAAAAATTTTCGTACTTCTTCGGCCCCTTCTTCCTTGAATCAACGAAACCTGCTAAGAGAAGCAAGCTCTTCGACTTTTCGAGGCAGCCGGACAGAGTTGTTATTTTTTTGGTGTTTTTCATATATGGGAAAATAAAAGACTCAACAGACTCAAACAAAATAAAAGCAGACTCAACTGACTCAACAGAAAATAAAGACTCGACCAAAGGAGGGATCGCATCAAAATTCCCGAGGCAACCAACATTAACAGAGGTACAGATGGAGGGGGGCATGCAAGATAAATCTCCTAGATTATATGAATTATCACGAGGCATAGCACAAGGAGATAAATAATCTAAAGGCACAATTGCCACTTCCTCATCCATCACATCAACATTTTCATAGCATGTTGGTTCTACATCCTCAAAGAAAAGATTTCCTAAAATACTCTCAGTATCAGACAGACGCTCGAGCTCATCAGCGCATGAATTTCCAAATAAATTTTCAATGCAAAAATTATGCTTCAAGTCAAAATCAATCGGTGGAGACATACTTACCTTATAAAACTCTCCGGGTTCCTCTTCATCTGAGAGATATTCTGCTAGAAATTCTTCTAGAGTAACCAACTTTGGAGAAGTCTTAGCTCCACTCCTTAGCTCGTTCGCATCACTAATCTCTTCGGGATGCTCCTCGAGGTCAAGCTCATCCTCCTCGGTCTCACTATTCTCGTCTCCGAATGTCAGAAATTCCTCAATTCCTTCATCAAAATCGGGGTACATCTTGATAATGACCTCCTCCCCAGAAATTCGGAGAAGGTCTTCGGCGCTCATCTTCGTAGCTCGCCCCCAAAATTGCTGTAGAAGATCTGCCATGCTAAAACAAGAAGACACAAGAAAAGGAAAATATTTTTGTGGTTTTTGAGCAAATAAAATTTAACTAAGAGAAACTAAATGGTTCCCCGGCAACGGCGCCAATTTTGGTAGAGGTACTTTTGGGGTACTCTAATTTCAAGCTGTCGAGGCTTGCCAAAATACATTTATAATTCCGCTACAACAGAGCTTTGCAGCTAGTGGTAACGGGTGTCGAACCACAGGGAACCTAAATTATTTCCTCTTAACTAATTTCTATTTGTTTTTAAAACTAAGACTCAAAAGCAAATAAAATGGGGGGTTTTGATTAAATCTAAACTAACGGGAAAATAAATGCGAAAAGTAAAGCGCGGAAAATTAAACGGAACACGTGCTCCTAATTTTAAGGGTCGGGGTTGACCTTGATGCGACTCGACTCATTGGGATTCAAACATACTTAGCAAGAGCATAATTGAACACGTAATTTACTTGCACGAAACTACTAATACAAGTAACCCAAATAATTAATTAGAAACGTGGAGTGCAAAGCGGACTGTTCTTTTATTAATCTAAGGGGATCAATCCTAAATTAAGTAAAGAACAGAGGCGGATATTCGATTCTAATTAAACGTGGCAATGAATTAATTGGGGGCAAACGCCACCCATATGGACTAATTGACAGTAACGGGAGCATTACGACGGATGTTTAACTAGGACGCCTGAGCTAATATTCCGATTTGCCTATTTCGTTCAAGATAAGTTGCCGCCAAAGATCAACTGGAAACCCACATTACCTATGGCTCAACTTATCCGTGTTACTTGGCGATTAAGAGAGGCACGACATCATAATCTTTAACAATCAAACATGCTGGAAATCAAGGGTGTCTAGGCCTAAATCATTCAAACACATTCATGTGATATGCTTAGAAGAAATAAATTCGCCCAATCAGTCATGCTAAGTCACGGAATTAAGAACGAACCCTCATAAATCGCATCAAAATTCACCCCTAACCTCAAATTAGAGCACTTACCTTAGCTCCCCGTTGTGCAAATCAAGCAAAAACGCTAATGTTGAAGCTTTATT
The DNA here is from genome assembly GCA_028017165.1 of Herpetospermum pedunculosum. Taxonomy (NCBI): domain Eukaryota; kingdom Viridiplantae; phylum Streptophyta; class Magnoliopsida; order Cucurbitales; family Cucurbitaceae; genus Herpetospermum; species Herpetospermum pedunculosum. The sequence goes on along the minus strand of CM051527.1, from coordinate 17,380,046 downwards.
GAAGGTATAATGGGAAATATAAAAGTTTAGAGCTCCCACCCGAGCCTAACAATGGTGGAAAAACCAAAATCCAAGAAGAAGTGCGGCAAAAAACGGAGAAGAAGGCTTTTAAAGCCGTCGGAGCGTCGAGACGCTAGGGCAGCGTCTCGACGCTGTGCCCTAAGTTGGCAGCGCGCGCGCGCACGGGGTGCGTCGGATGATGTCTGGGCGGCGTCGAGCTAGCGTCGAGCTAGCGTCTCGACGCTGCCGCCCATGCAATGTTGCTCTCGGGTTTGATGGCCAACTTTTGCCTTTTAATGGCAAATTTTGCCATTTCTTCATTGCTTCAAGGCCCTTGGCTCCCGATGCGTCCATGAAGCTCTAAAGTGTTACTTTTAGCCCCGAAACACGTCCTCGGACTCCTCGAGCTCTCTATCATGAGTTTACCTACAAAAAGGCATTTTAATCAATATCGAGCATGGTTTTAGCTAGAATTAGGGAGTAAATAATAGCTCTAATTTGGAGCTATCAGTTATTCTGTATATAACCAAATCACCATAGAACCTGTGGACCAGGAGAAGACAACCTTCACCTGTCCCTTTGGAACATTTGCTTTTCGTAGAATGCCTTTTGGCTTATGCAATGCACCAGCAAAGTTCCAAAGGTGCATGTTGGCAATCTTCTCTGACTTAGATGAATCCATGATAGAGATATTTATGGATGACTTCTCAGTCTTTGGTGATTCATTTACAAACTGTTTAGAGAACTTAGGACAAGTCCTGGCTAGGTGTGAGGAGACCAACCTAGTCCTTAATTGGGAGAAATGCCACTTCATGGTGGAAGAAGGGATAGTCCTAGGTCATAGAGTGTCTAGAGCAGGAGTAGAGGTCGATAGGGCCAAGATTGAAATAATAGAGAAGTTGGTAGAACCTCAAAATGTGAAAGCCATTAGAAGTTTCTTAGGACACGCAGGGTTCTATAGAAGGTTCATTAAGAACTTTTCAAAGATCTCCAAGCCTTTGTGTGAGCTTCTAGAGCTGAATAAGCCATTCATCTTCTCTAGAGAATGTTTCCTAGCCTGGACAACCCTTAAGGAAGCATTAGTCAAAGCACCTATTATAGTAGGACCAAATTGGGACCTTCCCTTTGAGATGTTATGTGATGCGAGTGACTATGCAGTAGAGGTTATGCTAGGACAAAAGATTGACAAGCTAACACACCCTGTATACTATGCTAGTAAGACACTTAATGAGGCACAATGTAATTACACAACCACGGAAAAGGAAATGCTAGCCGTAGTATTTGCCTGTGAGAAGTTTAGGAATTGCATTGTAGGCACTAGGACAATCGTGTATACAGATCACTCTGCACTAAAATACCTTATGAGGAAGGCTGATGTTAAGCCTAGGTTGATTAGATGGGTATTGCTGCTGCAAGAGTTTGATCTAGACATTAGAGATAAGAAAGGATGCGAAAATGTGGTTGCGGATCATCTTTCGAGATTGCAGCATAATTGCGGAAAAATTGCGGAAACCGCAATTTCAGATGCCTTTATTGATGAGCATGTCTTTGTATTAGCACATCGTGATAACGATGAGGAACCTTGGTTTGCTGATATTGCTAACTTCCTTGCCTCACAGGTACTACCAACTTTCAAGGGAAGCCAAGAGAAGAAGAGGTTCCTGCATGAAGCTAGGAAATTTATATGGGACGATCCTACACTCTACAAGACATGTGCAGATGGTTTGCTGAGGAAGTGTGTGTCAGCTGCTGAGGCGAAGTCTGTGCTGCAGCACTGCCATACAGCCCCCTATGGTGGACATTTTGGTGGCCAAAGAACAGCTGCGAAGGTGTTCCAGAGTGGCTACTATTGGCCCACGATCTTCAAAGATGCCCACGAATACGCACACAGCTGTGACGAATGTCAGAGAACAGGTAACCTCAGTCGAAAGGATGAGATGCCTCTTACTTACATCTTAGAGTTGGAGCTCTTTGATGTGTGGGGCATTGACTTCATGGGACCATTTCCCCCATCATCAGGTAACCTTTACATACTTGTAGCTGTAGACTATGTATCTAAATGGGTAGAGGCCATAGCATGTCCAAACAATGATGCCAAAACAGTCATTAAGTTCCTTAATAGACATATCTTTACTAGGTTTGGTACACCTCGTGCTATAATTAGTGATGAAGGGACACACTTTATTAATAAAGCTATGGAAAAAGTGTTGGCTAAATACAATGTTAGACATAGGGTAGCCACTCCTTATCACCCACATTCGAATGGCCAAGCTGAAATATCAAATAGGGAGATTAAAAACATACTCGAAAAAGTGGTCAAACCCAATAGAAAAGATTGGTCGTTTAAACCCGAGGATGCACTTTGGGCATATAGGACTGCATATAAGACACCCCTAGGTATGTCTCCTTATAGACTTGTGTATGGCAAAGCATGTCACTTACCATTCGAATTGGAAATTAAAGCATTTTGGGCCTTGAAAGAACTGAATTATTGCGTGACCGATGCGGGAACATTGCGGTCTCTGCAATTACATGAGCTTGATGAGCTTAGACATATATCTTATGAAAATGCTAAAATGTATAAGGAAAAGACCAAAATTTGGCATGACAGTAGACTTAGGATTAAGGACTTTAAGAAAGGCCAACTTGTCTTGTTATTTAACTCAAGGTTGAGATTATTTCCAGGCAAACTTAAGTCTAGATGGTCAGGTCCTTTTGTAATAACTAACGTGTTTGTTCATGGTGCAATCGAGATTAGGAACCTGCAGCAAGGGCAACCGTTCATGGTTAATGGTGCACGATAGAAGCATTATTATGAGGAAGGAGATGTGAAGACTCTCTCGGCCTTCCTCTTGGCTGAAACTTGAAAATAGAACCGAGAGAGGACGAGTGATCACTGTGCTCGTCCATGTGAGGCTATGCCTTAGTTTATTTTCTGCTATTTTTCCGGTTATTATTTGTGTATGTTTGTGTGTGATTTTTATTACGAATTTAATGTTGATTTTATTTCTTTTCATAGGGGATCAAAAGAGGGTATCAAGGAGATGAATCCAGGATTAAAAATCTGGGAAGATATTGGTCCAAATCAAAGATTGAGTTGAGGAAATATTGGCATTTGAAACGATAAAATCTCCAATGACCATTTAATTGGGAAGGATTTGCTGAATCCGCAACAGAAATAGCCGTTGGGATTTCCATCATTACAAATAGCCGTTAGAATCGCCGTGGCCAGTACGCTTCCCTCATTCACTGAACTTCAAGAAATCTCTCTCCCTCTTCCTCTGCAATTCCTCTTTCCAGATTCCTACGATTCCACCATGGTGCTAACAAGGGCTGAGAGATCTGCTTCCAAAAAGAAAGTCGCCGACGCTGAGATAGCTGCGAGAGAGGCACTCCTTGCCTTGGCAGATGTCGAAGTCGCGCGAACTGAACGACTTCCCAAGCTCCCTGTCCGCAGGAAGAAGTGGAAGGTGGTGACGGAGATCCCTGCTGGGCCGTCTGAACCAGCAGAAACGCCCAAGAAGAGGAAGTGGAGTATGGCTGTCGACGACGCAACGATCAAGAAGAAGACTCCCACTGTGAAGAGTCAAGAAAGTGGCCGTCCATCCTACGAGACGGCCAGACAAAGCCACTCTCCCTCTCCACCAGCGCGAAGCCTCGAGCTTTCTCCATCTCCACAGAGCTCTGAACAAACTCCACCGCCGCAGAGCCCTGAGGCATCACCAGTATCCCAGACGCCTGAGCCTGAAAGTCCAAATGATGAGCATCAAGAATCGGCACAGGGCGATGATGCAGCTGAGGAAGAGGAAGTTTTCTCTCCTTTGAGGGGAGCCTGCCCCGATAGCCCAACGAGGGGGGGAGATTCAATGGATGAAACGTTGGGGGACTGCCTCCAACAGATCACCACGAGGGCACGGTTGAGAAAGGAAGCCACCAAGGTTGCCAAGGCCAAACGGCCAAGAACTTCAAAGAAATCCAAGAAAAGGAAAGCCAGAGGTGAGCGATCTTCAAAGAAGGTTAGTAGTGAGCCCTCTCTGAAGAAGCTAAAGATTGAGGCTGCTGAATCAGCCAAAGCAAAAGATAAGGGGAAGGCCAAGCTGTACCCCGAAGATGAGCCTCAAACTGTGAGGTATGTGTCCTCTGATGCAGAATCAAGAGGCACTGAATTGAGGAAAAGGAACCTACTCCATGAGAAGGGGTTCCTCGATGCTCTAGCAGACCTGCCGCAGTTCTTGCGCGCAGGGATCACCAATCATGGCTGGGAAGAGCTGTGCAGACCGCCCATCCCCGCCTACTCCAGCATGGTGTACGATTTCTACGCCAACCTGATGAACCCTGAGGATGGCTTGTCTGTGGTCAGGGGAATCGAGGTGGACTTCTCAGCTAAGGCGATCAATGAAGCCTATGGCCTCAAGGGGCAGAAGCACACTGATTATGCAAGGATCATTGATGCGCCAACTGAGGCTGTCCTGGAGGAAGCGCTGAGGATCATTGGCCAACCTGAGGCAGCGTGGACAATTTCGCGCAATGGGAAGCACACTTTGATGAGTGCAACCCTGACGGCAAAAACAGCTGTCTGGTTCTCTTTCGTGCGAAGGCGGCTGTCCCCAGTGACCCACGAGACCACCATCAACCAAGGAAGGTCGCTGCTGGTTTATGCGATCATGAGGGGCTTCACAATCAATGTGGGTGAGGTCATTGCAGCCTCAATCGCAGTCTGTGCAAAAAAAGGTAAGGGTCCACTTTTCTTCCCCAACACAATCACTAAGCTTTGCTTACGTGCAGGTGTACCAATCGAGCGGATGGAAAGGCAGCTGGCCTACACGGGGCACCTAGAGTTGCCTACAGGCCTGCGAATGCGACGAAAGGGGAACATGGAGTTTGAGTTAGACGGTCTGGCTGCTGCTCAGTCTCTATCGATGGCCTGCCTGATGGATCTGCAGAAGAAGATGGCTCAATGGGCTGCGTATGCTCAAGCGAGGGATAAGGATGTTGCTGACCAGTTGGGCTGCATCTTTCCTGAGTTCCCCACTGACTTGCTGACGCTATGGGCACCTCCACGTGCAAGGAGGGATGATGATGAGGACATCTGAGTGCTAGGCTGATTAGCATTCAAAGGGAGTATTTCTGTTCCCTACATCAAAAGAAAGAAAAAAAATCAAACTGCTTTTTCGTAAACTGTGTGACTTCTGCTGTTTTGAGTTAATATTTAGTCTGTCTTTAGTTCTTTATTTTTGTTGCTTAGAATTGTTTAGTATAGTCTCATGGTATCTGAATAGGTAGATTGTCTTAGTTTCCTTTTTGTATAGCTTAAATGACTGGAAAGAGCATGCATAGGAGCCTTGATCACAGTTATATCTGCCCTGTATCCATTGCGAAATAATTGCGGAATCCGCAATTTTTGTTAGTAATTGCATGTTTTTGACTGACTGATTAGCTAGGCTGGTTCTGTTTTAATTTTGTTCTTTTGCTGCTGTCTTGACTACTTTATATAGCCTATCTATAAGCATGCTGGATGAGTGTCTTAAAGCACCTTTGATAGTTTAAATTAGTCTCTTAAAAGTGCTAAGCATGTGTAGCTTTAAGTCCTTTGGTAGACGTACTTTTGGGGTACTCCAATTTCAAGCTGTCGAGGCTTGCCAAAATACAATTTATAAAGCCTATGACCAAGGCTTTGCAGCCAGTGGTAACAGGGTCGATCCAAGGAATAGGAAGAATGAATTTACTAGTGAAATTGGGATTTAATTGATTAATTGGTAACGGGGGGTTTTATCATGCAAGAGGATTAATAACAAAGCTACGAAGGAAAGAAATAATATGAAGAGAGTGTGTGCACGGTTTGGGGAGTCTCGGGGTCAATTGTTAGACAACATTCAGCTTATCATTTAATTCTAACGACATGGAATAAAGTTTATTTAGCACGCGGACGACTACCAGAGAAGCCCCAAAGTAGCCGACTCCATGGATTTTAATTAGGCCACACAGTCCTAATTACACGTTATCTAAGCTCGCATTAAGATGATCAGTCCTAAAGTGAATTTAGATAGTTACTAGCTAACCGCGACGAACATTCGAGCGTGAATTCTAAATGCTAGTAGGTTGCCCGCAAACGCCGTATGCAACCAACATTTATCCTACCCGACCCGATACTTCGATTTAGTTCTATTTACCTGTGTTACTTAGTCGAGCAGTGAGAGGCACGACATCGCTACTCTTTAACATACACAACATGCGAAACTACCCGAGTGTCAATCAACGTATTTTAGCATGCGCGTTGGATTAAGCAAGGTAAACAGATGCCAATAATCAGATTCCAATATGCAAAATTATACTCAGATTATCAAAGCCGTAAATGTCTAACAAAATTCCCCTAAACAAATCCCAAACCGTCACTCTTACCTTAGCCGCTCATGGCGCGGTTCGTCAATCCCGCTCCACCAACGACCATGGAAGAGTTCATCTACCTATTACAATGGAAAGTGGAGCTCACTCGCATGCCAACAATGGCGGAGCTCCACGGAATATAGAGAGAAAATGGGGAAGAAGAAGAGTGGAATCGCCGGAATCCGCCAAGAGAAGAAGAAGAAAAAGCCCTCCAAAAATGTGCAGAAAAATCGTCTTTTAGCTACTGTCTTCGTCGTAGCGTCGAGACGCTGGGCCTAGCGTCTCGACGCTGTGCCCTAAGTAATCAGCGCGCGCGCGCGCTGGCGTCGCGACGCAAGGCCAGCGTCGCGACGCTGCCCCGATGGAATTCCTGCGCGCGCCTCCTCCGGAGCGTCTCGACGCCAAGCAGGGTCTCGACGCCAGGGCAGCGTCGAGCTAGCGTCTCGACGCTATCACTCGACGCTTGCTCTCGGGTTTTTCCAGCGTCGAGCCAGCGTCTCGACGCTATAGCTCGACGCTGGCTCTCGGGTTTGGGGCTGATGCAATGCCTCTCCAAGGCTGTTTTGGCCCGTTTCTTCACGGAACAAATTCCCCTCTTCCCGATGCATTCCCGGGGCGCTAAAACTCTGCTTTAAGCTCTCGATCATGCCCAATGGACGCACGAGCTCTTTGCCGCTTTTCTCCTACAAAAGAGATACATTTAATCAATTGGAAGCGGCCTTTAGCTATGATTAGGACGTATTTAATAGCTCCAAAATGGAGTTATCATCCTTCCCTGCCTGTTTTTATAAATTTGTGCTGCTGTGATGTTTGCTTTGAGAATGTTCTGTCTATCCCTAGGGCCTTTAGATTCTCTTTGTTTTACCCTAGACTAGATGCTTCTAGGACAAGTTTGGGGGTGTGCCACCTCAGACACTCATTGGGGACAATGAGTAATTTAAGTTTGGGGGAGGCCACCCTAGGCCTAGGAACATTCCTCTCTCCCTTTAAGCATAAGCATTCTTCTTCTCCTTTAAAAAAAAAAAAAAATGAAAAATAGAATAAAGAGGGGTGTCTCTCTTAAAGTTGCTGAGTAATCAGTGCCAAGTGTGTAACCCACAAGTGGCATTGCATCAAAAGGCAACCAAAGGAGAGGCTCCACCTAAGTAAGAAAGAAAAAAAGGAAGAAAGAGGGAAGAAGAATGTATACCTAGGAGTTGCAACTTTGTGGCTTGGGTGTCCTGAATAAAAATGAACTCTGATCCTCAATTAGCTAAGCACAAAGTTGTAGCTTATAGGGTTGTTTAGGGAGATGAATGTATGTCCAATGTAGTGATGCCAGGATTTAGGTTGTTCTCTAAAAAGTACTACTGTCACTGTTTAATACTAAGGAATCCTAGGTAGCTCAAAAGTAAAAACTAGAAGCATGTACTGAGTCTGGGGTAAAGCTAGGTAGAATTTGAAACCTTAGGGATAGTTGCACGATATGACAGAAACAAGTAGATCAGTCGTAGGGAGTTAATAAACAGTAGGAGCATTAGGCGTGCAAAGTCAGAAGAAGCAAAGTAAGAGGGTAGTTGTAAACTTAGAAGTGTGTCACAGGACAGCACTGCCATAGATAGGAGCTTAGGGGAGTCAGCAAGTGGTTAGAGAGGATAAAACAGCAGCCTAAGTAAGTCCTTAGATTGCTCGAGGACGAGCAAAACCTTAAGTTTGGGGGTGTGTTACGTCTCCAAAAGTGACTATTTTAGGACTTATTTGTGTTAGGAAATTGTGCATTTGTAAGTATTTTTGATAGGATTTAGCTTGAACCTATGCTTATATATGAGAATTAGAAGAAGGAAGCTAAATTAGGACTTATATGCAAAAGGAAAGAAAATGAATGAAAAAGGAAGTTAAAAGAATGAAAACTATGCATTGCGGGAACATTGCTAAAACCGCAATGTTTCAAGTGAAATCCGTAAGTTGGCTAACCTTTTTCTGTTGTGATCCGATATTTCAGGGATTTGTTCTTTCTCCTCCAACCACGTAGAAGTACGACGTTGAGAATGGATGGTTCTCCTTGGCCCAATCGCACCTGCAGAATACTATAAAAGGAGGTCAAAGTAGAGGGTTGAAACATCATTCGGAAAGCGTAGAAGTCTCTTCGCAGCACAGTTCTTTCTCCTGTTTTTCTCTTCCGTCTGTTGGGTTGAAAAGTTTAGCTGATTGGAGTCGATAATCTGATAGGAAGGAGAGAAGATTCATCCAAGCAAGGCTCGCCTTTCTCTCCTTTCAGCCGAGGCATCTGCGACGAGGCGATCACGCTCGAATTGTTTGCTTTCTGTTTTACTTTACCATTTCCATCACTGTCTGTTGTTATTTCCTTTCCAATAGCTACTTTAATTCATTTCGTTGTTGTCTGTCTTTACTTCAGTGTTTCTAAGTCTTCATTTGTTCATTCAAACAATTGATTAATCAACGTACAATTCATCATTTCGCAATTTCTCTATTTCGTCTCTGCCTACTGTTTTTCTTTTCTGTTTTGTCTTTAATCTTCTTCTAAGCATGTCTTCTTCATCTACTCTTTCTGTTCTATCCACATCCATGAGTAACTAAGTCACATAGGGGCATGCTAATGACAAGACTATAGGCTAAAACACGTGAATCAAGCATGTAGGATAGCTCTCGAATGTATTGATTGTATGTAAGCTTCATCCCACGGGCAATTTCGATTGGACATCCATTTTGTCCAAAGAACTCCTAACCTCTGGAAGGAGTAAGAGTTCAGAGTCATACACTCATACTAGCCTCTCAAGGTAACCAGAAAATGACCTAGGAATAGGCGTTTTCCTAGTACAAATCACAACTTACTGTTTTAACAAGATGCTTAAGACCTTACTTGGACATGAGTAAACTAAAGAATCTAATGCATGAAATCGGAAGATACATGAAAATGAGTTAGTTTGATGCATAGTGAGTTGATCTAATGCTTGAGAATCGTGTGAAAAAGCCAATAGAGGAGTCATTAGTAGCTCTTGTTTCCACATTTTACACACTTTCGCTGTTAGTAACATTGCGGTATAATTGTTGTTCTCGCAATTCTTTTTGTTAAAAATTCTGTTTTAGCTATTTTTCTCTTCATTTATCAATCTCTTCTCTTTACGTTTGAGTTTATCATTGACTTGCACTTGTTTATGTTGCTACCCTTTACTTATTCCTTAGTAATTAGGCAATATAAAACCAAATCTACTCCATCAAATCCACCCATTCTTGCTTAACAATACACTTCGCGAGTAACTAATAATAAATCTCTGTGGGAAAACGAATGAAAAAATACTTACTACTTGCTACAAGATCATGTATGCTTGCATGTTCTGAGTGCTCTCTTATTGCATATTCCTTTTAAACATTGAGCACGCAACAGTACTCAATGAAAGTATTGGAAAAACAGATAACGAGATGAAGACTTGCAAAGACTTAAACGATTACTTTATAAATTAAGATTCAAAGCTCAATGTGCGAAAGTGTGTAAAACAGTAAAGAACTGAACAAGTGAAAACGACTTGAAACAGTGTAGCAATAGGAAACGGAAGACAGAAAGCTGTAAGAAAGCTTCTAAAGGTGTGCGCGGATCTCCTCGTCGCAAGCGCCTCGGATGAAGGGGAAGATTAGTGGTACTAGGATTTTTGAATATCCTATAACTTTCGGGGTGTCGAATCCCGCCAAAATAACATTTATAATACCGCTACAACTAAGCTTTGCAGCTAGTGGTAACGGGTGTCGAACCACAGGGAACCTAAATTATTCTCTCCTAGCTAATTTCCATTTGTCTTTAAACTAAAACTCAAAAGCAAATAAAAGGGGGAGTTTGATTAAATCTAAACTAACGGGAAAATAAATGCGAAAAGTAAAGAGCGGAAAAATAAACGGAACACGTGCTCCTAATTTTAAGGGTCGAGGTTGACCTTGATGCGACTCGATTCATTGGGATTCAAACGTACTTAGCAAGAGCATAATTAAACACGTAATTTACTTGCACGAAACTACTAATACAAGTAACCCAAATAATTAATTAGAAACGTGGAGTTCTAAGTGGACTGTTCTTTAATTATTCTAAGATGATCAATCCTAAATTAAATAAAGAACAGAGGCGAATGTTCGATTCTAATTAAACGTGGCAATGAATCAACAGGGGGCCAACGCCACCCATATTGATTAATTGGCAGTAACGGGGGCACTACGACGGATGTTTAACCTGGACGCCAAAGCTAATATTCCGATTTATCTATTTCTTCAAGATAAATTGCAACCAAGATCAAATGGAAGCCTATGTTACCTATGGCTCAACTTATCCGTGTTACTTGGCGATTAAGAGAGGCACGGCATCATAATCTTTAACAATCAAACATCCGGGAAATCAAGGTCGTCTACTCCTATTAATCAAGCATGCTTATGTGATATGCTTAGAAGAAATAAATTTGCCCAATCAGTCATGCTAAGTTACAAAATTAAGAACGAACCCTCATAAATCGCATCAAAATTCACCCCTAACCTCAAATTAGAGCACTTATCTTAGCTCCCCGTTGTGCAAATTGATAGCTCCAAAATAGAGCTATCTTAATGTCCCTAATTCAGAGCTAAAACCATGACATATATTGATTAAAATGCTTCCTTGTAGGTAATTTCATGGTGAAGAGCTCGGGAAGTCCATTGATGTATTTCGGGGCTAAAACGATCATTTAAGAGGTTTCGGGAAGTGTTCGGGTCAAAAAGATAGGCCAAACGGAGCTCGGGAGCCAAAACGACCCAAAATTGGGCTAAGAGCCGAGAGAGCAGCGCCCAACGTAGGCAGCAGCCCAGCACGCCGCACGCCCAGCGCCCAGACGGCCAGACGCGCGCGCGCCCGCGCGCTCTCGCCTCAGCTTAAAGCATGCTCTGATACCAATTGCTGGAACCCCCACTCAACCAACTGCGAGGGTCCCGGCCCTCGACCAGAGGCGCAGCGAAAGAAAGGGCTTAAACAAAAGCCTAAAACTGGTTGAGGACCTTAAGCAATCAATAAGGAACGAACTAAGAATTGAAGAAACATTTCTAACACTTAGAAAAAATCTTTAATTCGAGTCCACTGGTAAAAACCCTCTTCACCGGTAAACCGACCGGTAAAAGTCAACCGAAAAAGTTGACCGGTAAAAGCCACCGGTAAAAATATCACCGGTATATATCACATATACACCGGTATATATTATACCGAGGAAATACCGACCGGTATATACCACCGGTATATATATATCACGGGTAAATAATATATATACCACCGGTATATACCACCGGTATATATCACCGGTATATACCATATATACCACCGGTATATATCCCACCGGTAAATTTACCACCGGTATATATACCGACCGGTATATATACCACCGGTAAATTATATATACCACCGGTATATATCCCACCGGTATATATACCGACCGGTATATATACCACCGGTAAATAATATATACCACCGGTATATATCCCACCGGTATATATACCACCGGTATATATACCACCGGTATATATACCACCGGTAAATTATATATACCACCGGTATATTTTCCAGTGAAGAGAAACCAAGGAAAAACACCGGTATATATCATATATACACCGGTATATAATGACAAAAATACCTTATTTTGACGTTTGTCTTCTCGTCTACCTCAGCACCTCTACTGCCCCCTCGATCTCTACGTCTCCTCCGGTCACGAACTCAGCACGGGCACCAACGAGGACCACCCTTAGAGTAGTCCCAACTATTCTCGGGCTTAATAGCGGAGTAGTGGGACTCCTTGAGCTAAGGGGGTTTGATTGAAGGTGGAGGAACAAGATGAAGCTTTTGGTTTGTGTTTGGAATTGTGTTAATATGAACTTGATGAACAATTCATCAAGAACATCAAGAACACAATACAACAAACACTTTGAATTTCAACAACTTGAAATCCAAATATCAAGGGAAGAAGAATTAACAACTTAATTCTTCTTCAATCTTACCCAAAGAGTCACCTTGAATCTACAAGCACCAAAGCTACAACTTCTCTTCTTCTTCAAGCTTCAACTATGGATATTGCCTTCAACACTTGAAGATGCATAATCCAAATGACTTCCAAGAAGAAGTTCCCCAACGTAAGAGAGAGAGAAGTGCTAAAAATGAAGATTAACTCATCCAAGCCAAAGTCATTCAACCAAATCCATTTGACTTGCTTCATGAGTAAGGAAAGGATAATAGTGGAAGCCACATGTTAGACATGCAACAAACAAGATTAATGATAATAATAATAATTATAAATAATTATTATTTATTAAAATCAATAATAATTAAAACAATTTTAATTATTTAATTTATTATTAATATTAATATCAAATACTAATATAATAATAAACCTTCCACTATATCCCGGTTTACAGAAAACCGACTTTTCCAAAATACGAATCAATATTCATATTTTTCTCCGGTCGAGTATTTAAATCACATTTAAATACAACTTCCTCCGATTATATATTTAAATCACATTTAAATATACAAACCCCTCGAACAAACCCTAATTCAGATTTCTCCGAATACAACCCTATAGCACTGCTATACCGCTTTATCCGAGCTAGCCAGGAGAACCTAAAGGACCTACAGATCATGAGCTCCAACGATACGAGATCATTCGGTCAAAACTCTTTTGATCCGAATCGATCAACATTCGTTAACCCCCGGAGACTCCACTAAAGTCCAAGGGCTGCACTCTCCTCACTGTAGATATATTGTGTCCTCTTGATATAACCGTCATTGGTAAGTCGATCCTTCACAGGTTGTCCGTAATCACAGCTGGGTCGTATAAACCGTTTAACCCCTGCATTACATCTTGTTCCTTAAGTACCACTGACACCTCTAATGAACAATAGATCTTTGGTCCAACCAAGAGATCAATATAACTCTCTCATCACATGAGAGTGTGAGCTCACATTGTTCAAGCCCCGGAGTCAGCCATTAAGGGAACAACCTATCTACTAACCCTGAAGAGCGGGTTAGGAGTGAATTCCAATCTTGCTACACTATGTCCCCAGCTACTCATTCGTCTTTATCCCCAAGTTGATAGGCTTATTGAGCGGGCGTTCTGCCACTCTCACCCGTACAAGTCAAAGGATACTTCCGAATAAGCAGGAGTTCATAGCAAGCTCAGGATTAAGAACGAGTTACCTAGGCCATCAAAGTGTATAAGTCAGTCTCGATCAGTAAACGGTGTTATAAAGAGAGAGTGACTTAATACGCGGTTCGATCTTGTGTAAACTCTTTACACAGGACGCCCTCACTTCTCACATCTTCATGTGGAACGATTCGGATCACATCGTTCTGTACAATACAAAGTGAGCCGCATCCAATAGTGTTACCAGGATAAGGTACCCAGCCTTATCCATATACTATAGATCATTTTGGCAGTATACTTGAACCTGATCCACAATCATGTCATACATGAGGTTCAAATACTCAAACAATGCCAAGGGTGTTGGTTATTGGTATAGGATAAAACATGTTTCACTTTAATCCAGTAAACTCCTTTACTGAATTAAAACTTAATAACTCTTTATTACTAAATAGATTGTTTACAAACATAACAGTTTACAAACCACGAGTTTTAGGACATAAAACCCAACAAACTCCCACTTGGACTAAAACGTCTGTGGTGTACATGTTAGGTGGAGTAAATGAAATATCTCATATTTCAAGTTTACTCCCACTATCCTTAGATGAACAACTCGGAGCCCTAAACACTTTAGGTATTTCTCAAACACTTTAGCCATGAGAAACAGAGTAAACAGAAACAGCATGAAGTGCTGTGAGGAACCCATGTGACTATCACATCCTCTCAGAGCACTAAACTTTGAGTTTAATTCACAAACTTTTTGCTACTTCACAAGCTATAAGAAAGCTTAGCTATCACATGGGAAAAACAGCAATACAACTCTTGTATTCTATTACTCCTTACACATATGACAAAACTTTAACCACATTACTTTTGACAGCTCCCACTAGCCATATGTTCTTACGATTCAGATTAACCTGAATCCTTAGAACCAACAGAGCTAATTTAAGCTTATCAAAGAAATGACTCCTTCATCATTCACAATGATTAGGAGTGAAACTATGGGTATTTATTATGAAAGCTATTACATTGATCAAATACTTGTCCAACAATATTTATCAATGTAATGTTCAAAACCATAAGATTTGATTCGAAAAACAAACCTTATAATTTAAGATTTAGATACTAAATCCAATTCATAAATGAATTGAATAAGACTGCAAACGATTTGCTCTGAATCTTAAATAATGAATCTTCTTGGTTCAGACTAATAGATACTCTATCAAGATAGCTAATCTTGATTTCCATTTACCTTATCCTATCGAATAGAACAAGACAATGGATACGAGTATTCTATATAACTAACATCTGACAACAAGATATGAAGTTAATACACAATTAACTCATTCTCTTCGGGACAGTCCCATTTGTCAGAAAGTCAAGCCTTAGAGGTTTTCACCTCATAGACTAGGTCTTTAAACCCCTTGAAGATTCATGGTTTTGAGCTACTGGTTATTGTTTATGAATTTACCATCATCAACAATTTTGATAACTAAAGTCATAACACTAGCCAATATAGTGGTCCAGATTATCTCATAAACCTCCCACTACATATAGGCTTTCTCAACAGTTGAGAAGAACCAGCTAAACTAACAACCTTTGTTAATTTAAATTTTGCTTTCAATATAAAACAAGATTAATCTTAACTCTTTAGTTGTTTACCAAGTTTTAATAGAACACTACTAGTATATATCTTTTGCAAAATGAACTCTTCATTTAAAAAACAAAAGATACTATATACAATAAAAGTGTTCAGAACAAACTTGAGTTCTATAGATAATAATTACAACAGTTGAAATTATTTCTATACAAACAACTAAACATCAGCAAGCTCCCACTGTAGAAACTGCGAAGACATCTTCATAAGTCGTCTTCGTCAAGAAATAGGCAGACAGGAACTAGTTTCCTGAAAAAGAATAACAAACATGATTAGTGGTTCCTGAATCAACATTCAGGTATGACATTCATAATCCACATGTTTAGACAAAAGATAAATCATATTTACCTTGTCGTTCATTCTTTTGTCTTTTTCTCTGCAAGGTATTTGGGGCAGTTCCGCTTCCAATGCCCTTCTTCACCACAATGAAAACACTTTCCACTGTGTGAAGCTTTTACCTTGCCAACAGCTGGGGTCTTGCCCTTCCTGGCACTTCTCTTCTTCTTTTTGTGAATAATCTTATTACTCACAGTAAGAGGCTCAGATTTAGTCCCAGACCCAGACCCTTTCTGGAATTTCATAGAAGTGGTAACATTTACCTCCTTCTCCTTTCCTTTAGAGGTATGCAGGGACTGATATACCTGAAGCTCGTTTAGAAGAGACGTCAGATTGTATTCTATTTTGTTCATGACCATATTGGCCCTGAAGTGCAGGAAGCTCTTCGGAAGAGATTCCAAGATAAAACCAACCTGACCTTGTTCGTCAACGGTTGCTCCATTAACTTCTGCAGTATTGAACTACACCATCATGTTAAGGACATGCTCCCTAACAGAGGTTCCTTCAACCATACGGCAGTTGAAAATGTGCTTGAGGGCTTCATACCTAAGAGATGAGGAAGGTTTTCCAAACATCTCTTGTAGTGAAGCCATGATTTCCTTAGCGGAAACCATCCCCTCATGCTTCCTAGACAAGACATCAGATATGCTTGCCAGGAGGTAGACTCGAGCTTTATCATTAGCCCGAATCCAACCGTCGTATGCTTCACGAACAGTTCGTGAGGCATTTGAACCAGGAACCGGAGGACACTCCTCCGTTAAGACAAATCTCAGGTTGTCAAGAACCAAAACCGCATTAAGGTTCGACTTCCATGACCCAAAATTTTCTCCGGTTAATTTGTCGTGTGATAACAACTGTATGAACGAACTCGACATGCTGTAAAGGAATGTAAATCTATTAGTGAAACGGTTTTAACCTATTTGAACCAATTAAAGACTTTAGCAGTAAATAAAGTACCCAAACTCTTTATTTACTAACAACGATACTTTAGTAGGTCAGAATGGTCGCTACCGAATGGTAGTCGAGCACTCTTTTACTAAACCAAGACATTCTTGACTAAATGCTAACTCCGGAATAACTCTTATTCCCATAGCATCTTAGTTATCGTTTTTGGTCTGGATTTACTAACTCCTTAGCAAATCCCGTAAGTGTGACCCTCCATTTTTAGAATGCACAGAACGGCCCCAACATGTAAGCGTGTCCTTAGAGTCAATTTCTTTATTAGCCTTGCTCGAGGACTAGCAAGATTCAAGTTGGGGGTGTTTGATAACTCCATTTTGAGGCTATTATTCACTTCCTAAATCTAGCTAAATTCCGCTTTTAATTGGTTTATTTATCTCATTTATAGGAGATTTGCGGAGAAGAGCTCGTGCGTCCATTGTACCCGTTTTGGAGCTAAAAGCGGTGTTTTAACGCCCCGGGAATGCATCGGGAAAAGGGCAAAGTGATCCAAGAAGAACCAGATCAAAATTTCCTAGGAGAGGCAATTTTCCAGCTCAAACCCGAGAGCAAGCGTCGAGTAGTCAGCGTCGAGACGCTTGCTCGACGCTGCCCGGCGTCGAGACCCTGCTACGGCGTCGAGACGCTCCAAAGGAGGCGTGCGCAAGAAATCATCGGGCCAGCGTCGAGACGCTGCCCTAGCGTCTCGACGCCATCGCGAGGCGCGCGCGGATTAATTAGGTCGCAGCGTCGCGACGCTGTCCCAGCGTCTCGACGCTACGACGATTTTAAAGAAGCTGTAGGACGATTTTTGCAGGATATTCTTTCACCATTTTTCAAAACTTCATCTTCTTCCTCTCGGCTTTTCTCCGTTTTTTAGCTTAGCTCCATCATTTGTGGCATGTTTTGGAGATCTTAATTTGTAATAGCTTAGAGATGACTTCCATGGCCTTCCTTGGAGCGGTGATGACAATCCGTCCCATGGACGGCTAAAGTATAGTGAGCGGTTTGGGATAATTTGAGGGATAATTTGTTAGACTTTTATGCTTTGATACTCCATGCTTTAATGTCCAACTTGGTTGCTGATTTGTATGAATTTATTATTCTTACTTCATCCTATGCATATGTTAGATTTCACCGACTGACAATCGTGTTTTCTAGCATATGTTAGCGTTAAAGAGTAGCGATGTCGTGCCTCTCACTATTCGACTAGTAACACAGAATAATAAAATTAAACTGGAGTATCGAGTCATGCATGATAATTGTTGGTTACATACAGCGTTGGCGGGTAGCCAGTTAGCAATTAGATTATGTGATCGAATGTCCGTCGCGGTATGCTAGTGACTGTTTAGAGTCAATTTGGGGCTGATCACCCTAAAGAAACTTTAGATAATGTTTAATTGGATCTTCTGATTTAATTAATTGCTATGGAGCCGGTTACACTAGGCGCTTGCCGGGGTAACTGACCGTGTGTATTACAAACTGCTAGCTTTAGGATTGTATTAAATGATAAATGTAGAATGTCTAACAAATAAATCCCGAAAATCCCCAAACCGTGCACTCGTCTCTTTTTCTCTCTTTTATTCCTCCGTTAGCGTTTAATTCTCTATTTTGTATGCTTAAACATCCCCCCGTTACAAGAACCCAGTTAATCAATTAATTTCAAGTTTAATTTAATTTCAATCATAACCTTCTCCGTGGACTGTTACCACTAGCTGCAAAGCTTTGGTTAATAGGCTTATAAATTGTATTTTGGCGGGTCTCGACAACCCGAATTTGGACTACCCCAAAAGTAGATCTACCACTAATCGAGGAAAGACAAATGAAAAATGATAAGAATGGAAAGAAATGAGCATTTGGATAAAATGAAGTCGAATATAAGGAATATATGAGAAATTACAAGTCTTAATTATGAACCAGTATATCACAAGAGTTCAATACTATTTCATTACATTTGAAGTTCTCTCGAATAATTTGGGATGTTTGTCATCTAATTAAATGTGGCAGGTTTAACAAAAAGCTAGGTGGGTAGAGCGGCACCATTCAATGTAGATGGTCCGTTTGGTAGTGGATCCACAAATCAGGGTAAATTGCCTTAAAGTTTATGTGGCATGCAGGTTCAAGGTTTTACGGTGAGTAATTTTAGACTCTCATTGCAAAAGAGTGTTTGCCAGTGTGATTATTAAAACCTTGTTCGTGAGTGTATGGTAGTATAATGTTTAGCACATGAGAAATTTGAAGGTAAAAAATAAAGTCTCTCAATTTAGAGTTTAGCCCAACAATGAAGGTTGAGAGAGATAATTTTAAGAAATTCATAAAATGGTTGAGCGTTACAATTTCCCATAAAAGAGTAGTGAAAGCACACACAACTTTTTTTTTTTTTTTTTTTAATTTCACCAAGTGATGATTCACAATTTTATCCATAATTCTTGTTAATGCTTCAACTAAAAACAACAACCAAAGTAAACACAAAGATAATCAGTGAACACAATTTTTTTTTCCTTTTTTTTTTTAAATGATGTGATGAAATGTGATAATATTTGACAATATTTTGTGAAATATGCATGAGATTATATTATGAAATTGATGAATAAAAAATGTTGTTTATTTTATTTATTTTTTTTTTTAATTTCTATAATGATGCATGAACATTTTTATCATGTATGAGATGAAAATGAAATTTGATTTTTTCTATGATGTATGCATCTGCACGATAACAAATGTTTTTTTTTTTTTTTAAATGTTATATATGCATGTGTGAGATGATATGATGCAATTTGTGAAAAACAAATTAAATTTTCTTGAACCCTATGACTTAATATGAAAAAAGAGATGATGATGCATGGACAATTTTTTATATATTTTTTTTTTATATATTTGTATGTGTGTGTGAGATGATATGATGCATTTAGTGAAAAACAAATTAAATTTTCTTGAACCCTATGACTTGATATGCAAAATGATGCATTAACATTTTTTTTATTTTTTACGTATGCATGTATGAGATGATATGATGCAATTGGTGAATGAATTATATTTTCTTGAAATCTATGACACGATATGCAAAATGAGATGATGATGCATGGACATTATTATATATTTTTTTTATATATATTTTTGTATGCATGTGTGAGATGATATAATTCAATTAGTGAAAAAAAATTAAATTTTCTTGAACCCTATGACTTGATATGCAAAATGATGCATTGACATTATTTTAATTTTTACATATGCGTGTATGAGATGATCTGATGCAATTGGTAAATGAATTAGATTTTCTTGAAATCTATGACACGATATGCAAAATGATGTAATGATGCATGAACATTTTTTTTTTATATTTTGTATGCATATGTGAGAAGATATGATGCAATTGGTGAATGAATTATATTTTCTTAAAATCCATGACACGATATGCAAAATGAGGTAATGATGCATGAGTATTTTGTTTATATTTTGTATGCATATGTGAGATGATTTTATGCAACTAACAAATCATTTTTTTTTTGTTTATTATTATTATTATGGATTGACATGCGAAATGAGACAATGGATGATTTTTTATATTTATGCATGTAAATATGTCTAGACCCTACATGTATTTAGAAAGAAAGAAAAAGTTTTCACGAGAGAGAAATTTTTGTGCTTGCATGAGACCCCAATGAGTCACCAATTTATGAACGTGAAAAATGCATGATGCTTATTACTTGCTACAAGATCATGTATGCTTGCATGTTCTGAGTGCTCTATCATTGCATATTTCTTTTAAACATTGAGCACGCAACACTCGTGGTTAATCAATTTGAGCCTAAGTGACAGTTGGGGGTAGGAGTTGATTAACGTTTTCACGGTGGGCTCAAGGTTAGGAGAGAAATCGACCTAATCTTAGATTAACTAGTCGCAATGTTACCCGTTAATGTTTGTTAAATGATTAAGGAGTAATCAACTTAAATTAATTAGTGAGCATGTTTAATTAGATTCGTAAATTTCTAATTAGTTCTTTCGGGTGTTTTGGACCCGAGAGGGACAAAGCATTTTGTGTGTATTAGATATAACCGCTAAGCATAATTAGAATTCCAATGAACTAAGCGCATCAAGAAAATCCTGAGCACTCCAATTAGGAGCACATGTTACTTTATATTTTACTTTTCCGTTAGCTACTTTATTTGTGTGCTTTTCTTTTATTTTTTCGTAACCCAATCTCCCCCTTTTATCGCTTTATTTCTAGTTTTCAATAAAAAAAGGCTAATAGAAATTAATTAGGAGAAGTTAATTTAGGTTCCATGCGAATCGACCCGACTACCACTAGCTGCAAAGCTTAGTTGTAGCGGTATTTATAAATGTTATTTTGGCAGGATTCGACACCCGAACATTAGTGGATATACCCAAAATCCGCTTACCAAAATTGGCGTCGTTGCCGGGGAACCATTTAGTTTCTCTTAGTTAGATTTTATTTGCTTTCCTTTCCTTTTTGTTGTTTGTTTTCTTTTGTAGGTGTTTGACTTAGGAAGCAAATAATTAGATAAGGATTGCGCCTCTCCAACAGTCGGCCTCACAAAGTCCAGGGGAGGTTTTCTGTTCCCTTAAACTTTGTAGTTTTTATTGCCTTATCTGATGGATTGATACATAGAAGACTATGTATCATTTTAGGTTGGGGGTGGAGATGGTTGATGGATTTTTGTTGTTCTCAAGCATATGGGAGTCTTTGAATTTGATGTGTTGTAGGTTGAATTTGCTGTTGTTCGATGAGGACAATCTAAGATATGTTTTTAAAATCTTCGTTGTGGCATATTAGGAAAAGCATGAGATTGTATGTGCTAATTGAGCATTTTTTTTCGAAAATTTTTTAAAAAATTCTCTAGCTCCTTTGCATTTATCGAGCACGTAGCAACTTTTCTTAAACTATGTAGGCTTAGAATTGCTTTATCTAGCCTGAAATCATGTTGTCACCCCAAAAGGCACCCCTAGGGAAGGGCTTCATGCATGATAGGTTGTAATAGATTAATGGAGATTATAGCAAAGCTATTGCCTAGTAAAAAAAGCAAGCATGAAAATAAAAACTCCTAAGGTGCTCCTCCTTCTTAGAATCGCGACTAAGAAGTGAGCATTAGTCCTTAAAAACGTGAAGTTCGCCCGTAGTCAGATACATTGTCCAGTGAAACTGCAAGGTAAGCTTAAACGAAAGCAAGTTTGACATGTTAGGCTATCTTGGAGAAACAAAAGAAAAGTAAAAAAAATAGTGGTTCGAAAGAAATTAAGAGTACCAAGTACTCAAGAAAAAGAAAAAAAAATATTTAGGCCTTTTGATTTGTTACTCTTTTGATTGTTGAAAAGTCATTAGACGGTTCTTAATTGCTAGAAGTAGGGGGAAAACGAGATGTAGGGTTGCATAAAGTTTTTCCGAGTCTATTTGAGCTAGAATATGTTTGCTAATCACACACGCACGTAGAGGAGTAGCAGTTAGATTTTTGAAATGTTTTTAATTAGTGCATGGAAATAATTATTTTCTTGTTGTTGTAAATGCCTTGATTTTTGAAGCATTGAGGTTAGAGTCGGAAGGATGCAAATTTTGTTCTATGGTGATAAGTTAGAAGTTTCCTTGCTCGAGGACTAGCAAGATGTAGGTTGGGGGTATTTTGATAGCTCTAATTTAGAGCTATTGTTTACTCCCTAATTATAGCTAAAAACCATGCTTAATGTTGATTAAATTGCCTTGTTATAGGTAAGCTCGTGGTATGGAGCTCGAGGAGTCTGAGGACGTGTTTCGGGGCTAAAAGAGTCATTTTAGAGCTTCATGGACGGATCGGGAATGAGGGAGTGTTGCGCGCTCAGTGTGTATATAAAATGTAAATGCGAAGAGCGCTAAGATCATGCAAGCATACATGGTCTGCAGCAAGTGATAAGTATAATTTCATTCGTTTTCCCACAGAGATTAAGTTTAGTGACTAACGATTTGGTGTGTTAGATTAGATAAGGTAACTTAAATTGGATAGATTTTGGGTTGAGGTACATGAATATAAAAGATGCAAGAAGAATGTAAACATAAATGCAAAGCTAGCAAAGAGGTAAAGTCATAATGTGGAAAAGTAGAATTGCGGTTCTTGCAATAATCTAGCAATAAATTAGCAAGGATTTTAATGTAAAGTAAGGCAGCAAGGTCGACTTAAGAATCCTCTATAGGCATTTAACTATGATCATTCAACAGTAGATTAACATCTCATGCATCGTCTTAGCTAGTTTATCATGCATCTTCCGATTACATGCATTAGTTTCTTAGATTACTTCTTTCAAAGTAAAGCTAACAACCTAATCATAAACACATGGTAATAAACGTGCTAGGAGAACGCCTATTCCTAGGTCATTTTCTGATTCCCATAAAAGGCTAACATGAATGGATGACTCTGAATTCTTACTCCTTTCGGAGGTTAGGAATTCTTTAGACAAAATGGATGGCCGGTCGAAATTGTCCGTGGGATGAAGATCACATACATTCTATGCAATCATGCTACTCTACATGCTGAATTCTCATGCTTCTAGCCTACAGATTCCTCTTTAGCAGACCTCTCTTAGATTAGTTACTCATGGTTTTCGAAGAACTGAGGGAGATGGATTGATTGAACATGAATTGAAGAACTCAACAAACCTAGTTGATTGATATATAATTAAATGAAGAACTAAACAAAACAACAATTTGATTAAGGGATGACAGAATGAAGAACTCAATAAACCAATTGATTACTCTTTTAAGAAAGAAATTCATATAATAATTCGTAAACAAACATATGTCAATCCGGAAGCAACAATGAAAGGGAAAAGCAATAAATGCTTTAGAACAACATTTAGAGGAAGCATAAATTAAATTGGAAAGCGATAAAGAAAAGCAGTAAAGGAAAGCTGTTAATTGCGTGAGGATCTTCCAAGTCGTGAATCGCCTCGGATGAAGCGGAAGATTAGCTGATCTTGGGGATAAATTCAATCAGAAGAGAAGATGGATCTTCTCTTCTTCCTCTCGAATTATCACGCCAAGGGCTTTGTTTCTTCGATCCAACAACCGGGGGAGAAGGATTTCGTCTTCGAGTTCTTCACTATTGAGTTGTGTTTGAATTGAGGGGAATTCAATTCCATTTCAATTGCTTTGATCCTTCATTTCACTCTCTTTATATAGCTTTAGGTGGTTGCCAAAAGCTGCTCTATAATTGTGGATCACCATTCAATTTTGTGATGTAGTCAAGCTTGACATGTGGCAGCAGCAGGGAGAGTTGACTACTGGAAAAACTCAGTCAACAAAGACTGTTGACTGGAAAAAAAAAATGCAGCAACAAAGACTTTTTTATTGCGAGCTCCGCAATTTTTTACCAATGTTCCTGCAATGTACATTTTAGCTCTTTTTACATCATTTTGCATCATTTTTCTTTCCTTTTCCAAATAAGCCTTAATTTAGCATCATTTCTCAAATTCTCACATTTAAGCACACATTAAGCTAACTCTTAACAAAAACACTCAAGAATTTCCATGATTTCTAGGTAAATATGACCTTAAATAATGTACTTTTGGAGAGGGAACACACCCCTAAACTTGAGTTATTGCTCGTCCTCGAGCAATATAAAGGCTTACTTTCTCTCTAATTAGCTGCTAACTCTTGTCTTTTAAACTCTACCTAACTGATTTGCTGACTGATAACTCCATTTTGGAGCTATTAAATACGTCCTAATTATAGCTAAAGTCCGCTTTCAATTGATTAAATATATCTCTTTTGTAGGAGAAAAGCGGCAAAGAGCTCGTGCGTCCGTTGGGCATGTTCGAGTGCTTAAAGCAGAGTTTTAGCGCCCCGGGAATGCATCGGGAAGAGGGGAACTTGTTCCGTGAAGAAACGGGCCAAAACAGCCTTGGAGAGGCAAAGCATCAGCCCCAAACCCGAGAGCCAGCGTCGAGCTATAGCGTCGAGACGCTGGCTCGACGCTGGAAAAACCCGAGAGCAAGCGTCGAGTGATAGCGTCGAGACGCTAGCTCGACGCTGCCCTGGCGTCGAGACCCTGCTTGGCGTCGAGACGCTCCGGAGGAGGCGCGCGCAGGAAATTCATCGGGGCAGCGTCGCGACGCTGGCCTTGCGTCGCGACGCCATCGCGCGCGCGCGCGGATTACTTAGGGCACAGCGTCGAGACGCTGGCCTAGCGTCTCGACGCTACGACGAAGGCAGTAGCTAAAAGACGATTTTTCTGCAGAATTTTATATCTTCATCTTCTTCATCTCTCAACGGATTCCGGCGATTTTAGGCTTCTTCTTCCCCATTTTTCTCTCTATTTTCCGTGGAGCTCCGCCATTGTTGGCATGCGAGTGAGCTCCACTTTCCATTGTAATATTTAGACGGATTCTTCCATGGCCGTGGTTGGAGCGGGATTGACGAACCGCGCCATGAGCGGCTAAGGTAAGGGTGACGGTTTGGGATTTGTTTAGGGGAATTTTGTTAGACATTTATGCTTTGATAATCTGAGTATAGTTTTGCATATTGGAATCTGATTATTAGCATCTGTTTACCTTGTTTAATCCCACGCTCATGCTAAATTACGTTGATTGACACTCGGGTAGTTTCGCATGTTGTGTATGTTAAAGAGTAGCGATGCCGTGCCTCTCACTGCTCGACTAAGTAACACAGGTAAATAGAACTAAATCGAAGTATCGGGTCAGGGTAGGATAAATGTTGGTTGCATACAGCGTTTGCGGGCAACCTACTAGCATTTAGAATTCACGCTCGAATGTTCGTCGCGGTTAGCTAGTGACTATCTAAATTCACTTTAGGACTGATCATCTTAATGCGAGCTTAGATAACGTGTAATTAGGACTGTGTGGCCTAATTAAAATCCATGGAGTCGGCTACTTTAGGGCTTCTCTGGTAGTCGTCCGCGTGCTAAATAAACTGTATTCCATGTTATTAGTATTACATGATAAGCTGAATGTTGTCTAACAATTGATCCCTAGACTCCCCAAACCGCGCACACGTTCTTCATATTATTTCCTTCTTTCGTTAGCTTATTTGACATTTTTCTTGCATGATAAAACCCCCTGTTACCAATTAATCAATTAAATCCCAATTTCACTAGTAAATTCAATCTTCCTATTCCTTGGATCGACCCTGTTACCACTGGCTGCAAAGCCTTGGTCATAGGCTTTATAAATCGTATTTTGGCAAGCCTCGACAGCTTGAGATTAAGTGGATATTCAAAAATCCGCTCACCAAAATTGGCGCCGCTGCCGGGGAATAGGCAATTGTTTGAATTTATGATTGAAGTTTGAATTTGATTCTTTGATGGTTGACTGAAAAATTTTTCTTGTTTGTAATTTGTATGTTTAGATTTTTGTTTGTTCATGACCCGTTCCTCTGAGGGTAGTTTGCAGTATATCCCTGAGATTGACAGAGAGGAGCGGCGGTTACGTAGAGAGGCCCGGGAGGGGCAAGGAACGTTTGAAAGAGAAGAAGGCAATCCCTTCTTATTTGACGAGATGGCGCAAGGTGATGTGCCACGGACGCTTAAGCAGCTGGCAGCGCCAGACCTGAACCTGCAACCTTTGTGCATTAACTACCCCGTGGTAGCAGGTAACTTCGAGTTGAAATCTGGTTTAATTCACCAGTTACCTTCTTTCCATGGAAACGCAGGTGAGGACGCGAACAAACATTTGATGGAGTTCCATTGCGTCTGCGCGGGGATGAAGCCCGCAGGAGTCACGGAGGAGCAACTGAATATAATGTCTTTATTTTTGAATTACCTAGGATTCCTTAAAGACATGCCAGGCTTAGCACACACGAGTATCAGAGTCCAATTTCCATAGAACAAACTAAGCCCTGGCATCACTGTGTTCGATAGACACTCATCTCCCTTGACATACCTTCAAGCTACAGCCCTGTGTTTAGCAAACTAAGGATCAGAGTTCAATATCACAGGACATCTAAACACTTAGGTCGTAGCTTTTTGGCATACATTCTTCTTCCTTGGTTTTACTTTTCCTTTTTTCTCTTTTGGCAAAGTCTTCTCTTTGAATTGTCTTTTGATGCAGTGCCACTTGTGGGTTACACAAATGACCCTGATTACTCAGCATCCTTAGAGAGACCGTACCCTTTACTTTTCTTTCGCTTTCTTATTCATTTTTTTCTGTTTTTAGAAGAAGAATGTCTATTTTTCAAAGGAGAGAATGAGTGTTCCTAGGCCTAGAGGTTGCCTCCCCCAAACTTAAACTTCTCATTGTCCCCAATGAGAGTCTGAGGTGGCACACCCCCAAACTTATCTTAGAAGCATCTAGTCTAAATAAAAACCAGACAGACTTAAAACTCCTGGGGATGGAATGACCCTCTCATAGTGCAGATAACTCAACAGCAGAAATTTACTAAAACCAACATGGTAAGGTCTAACAGAGGTACATGCTCAGCAATTCGTGAAGCTAATTAGAACTAACAAAGGTGTACTTGACACTCATCCAACATGCTCAATAGACATACTACCTATGGACATCAGTAATGCAGCCAAATCATGAGATTTAAAGACAGACAACCCATCACAAGGTCATTGATAGCTCCCTTTTCGAGCTATAATTATGTCCCTAATTCACGATTATTATTGGCTTAATCTTGCTTTTATGTGATTATTGCAGGTGTTCTCAGTAATTCGACCTCGGGAGCGTTTCGGCGCTTTTCGGAGCTTAATATCGCAATTTAAAGGCCTAAGAACACTTCTGGGGAAGATCCATGCAAAGGCATGAAGGTGGGGCGCTTTGGGGAAATTGAAGGCAAAAATCCATGCAACAACCCGAGAGCTAGCGTCGAGCGACAGCGTCGCGACGCTAGCTCGACGCTGCCCCAGCGTCGAGACGCTGCTAGAGCGTCTCGACGCCCCGAAGTCTGAAGCGCTGATTTGAAGATCCACCCGAGAGCAAGCGTTGAGTGATAGCGTCTCGACGCTCGCTCGACGCCGCACAAGCGTCTCGACGCTGTGCGAGCGTCTCGACGCTCCGAAGTCAGAGGCGTTAATTTGAAAATCCACCCGAGAGCAAGCGTCGAGCGACAGCGTCTCGACGCTCGCTCGACGCCGCACAACGTTTCGACGCTGCGCGAGCGTCGAGCGACAGCGTCTCGACGCTCGCTCGACGCCGCACAACGTTTCGACGCTGCGCGAGCGTCTCGACGCCACCCCGACTGCGCGCGCGGATTATTTAGGGCGCAGCGTCGAGACGCTGCCCTAGCGTCTCGACGCTACGATGGATTACTTAAAGTTTTTATCCGTTTTTAGCCGCCATCTTCGTCTTCCACCTCGAGCTCCGCGCCTGATTTGACGTTCCAGCAGCCATTTTCACCATGGGAGGGGCTAGGAAGCTTGATTTGAAGCCATCCCACACCACACAAGTCATGAGTGAGGAGTTTTACCGTTTTTGGCTCGGGATTGTATAGGAGAAATGTAGTTTGCACTCTTTGTGAGGTTGTAGAATTGAAATTCTGAAATTGGTTGAATGATTTAGTGAATTGATTTCTAATTCTTTGCTTAATCTATGAACATGTTTGAATGATTTAGGACTAGGCACCCTTGATTTTGAGCATGTTTGATTGTTAAAGGTTTTTATGCCGTGCCTCTCTAAACCGCCAAGTAACAAGGATTTACGACACCTTGAGCGTATTGGCGTCCTAGCGCTCTTGGTGATCGTTCTTTCCGAATTAGAATTCCAAATCGACACACTAATTTCGCCTCCAAATTAGATAGTCGTCGCAGTTGTAGCTCGTTGCTATCGATCGGTCTTGGGAGAGAGTTGGCCGCCAATGTCCGATCGATATGCTTGATTAGCATGATTTATTATGTTTAATTAACATCCATGGAGCTTGTCTGAGTTAATTTATTAATTTGAGACGAGCTGCGCATTCGTTAAATTGTCTAACCATTATACTTGTCAACCTATGATCCAAGAGGCATGCTAAATTTATTCCCAATCGTCCCGAGTCGAAAACTCCGTTAGTTAAATTTTCCCATTGCATTGTTCCCTCTTAGTGAATTAAAAACCAACAAATTCCCCCTTATTTCATTTATTTTAATAGTTTGCAAATTTAATTGAGATTAAGTCTAATTAACTGAATTCCCTGTGGATCGACCCCGTTGCCGTTACTCTACTAATAGTTTAGTGAATTCGGGCAAATATAAATTCATTTTGGCGGGTCTAGACAACCCGATGATTGGCGATAGTTCAATAAAATCGTTACCAAAATTGGCGCCGTTGCCGGGGAATTAAGTGTAATTCGGCCTAATTTAAATTTGATTTGTAGACTTTTAATTTTTACTTTAAAAAATTTGTTTATTCTTTTATTATTTGCAATTTTTGATCTGTTTGTTTAAGTGTGCTAGAAGTGCTTAATTTTTTATTGAGATAATGGAGATTGACGATGAGATTGGAGACCCAAAAACACTCAGACAGTGGACATCGGTTGCTATGGGCCACCAACCCTCTTGTATTTCCTACCCGGAAATCTCAGGTGAGTTTGTACTTAAGTCAGGCTTAATTGATCATTTGCCTTCCTTTTATGGTGAAGCAAATGAAGATCCCTATAAACATCTCAAAGAGTTTCAAATGATAAGTTCCGCGATGAAGCCAGGCGACATAACTGAAGATCAGCTCTACCTGAGAGCTTTTCCATTCACCTTGAGAGGTGAAGCTCGAGATTGGCTGCATTACTTGCCATCAGGAACCATCTCCACTTGGAAGAAGTTACAAAGTCTATTCTTGGAAAGGTATTTCCCAGCTTCAAAAGCTAGATCTGTGAAAAAAGACATCCACCATTTCAAGCAAGAAAAGGACGAGGCATTTCATGAATGCTGGGAGAGATTCATTAAACTCTGTGAGAAATGCCCGAACCATCTGATAGCAGAAGCCGCGCTTATCGAATTCTTCTATGATGGGTTGCTTCCGCATGACTGCCAGATGCTTGATGCATCGAGTGGAGGAGCCCTTTGGGAGAAAACACCTGCAGAAGCCAGACAGTTGATCTCCAACATGGCTGAGAACCGTCGCCAGTACGGAGGAAGGAACGATCAAGCTAAAATGTCTACCGACATAGAAGAGCTCAAAGAACAAGTGTCTCAGGTATTTGGTTTAATTCATACGATGCAGGAAAAATCATCTCAAGATGTTTCTTCTATTTCAGGTCAAGCCATTGAAGGCATGTTCAAATCACTTATGGAAGCTAGCAATGAGACCAGGTCGCAGATGAAATCTCTAAGAAATGAGTTCACGGAGGTGAAGGAAAGAATGAGTAAGATTGAATCCAAAGCGGAAGGCGTTAGCGCGATAAATCTCTGAAGTGGTAAAGAAGTGCCATCTCAAACCACTCCCGAGAGCTCTAACAAAGATTCAGAGATATCTCCAGATAAGTGTTCTCAAACACCCTCTGAAACAGTTGTAGCTTCTCCTTATATTTCTATGAATTCTTACACTCCCGTTGCTCCTTTTCCTAGTAGGTTGGCGAGGCCACCCAAGGAGGTCGAAGACGCGGACGTTCTTGAGACGTTGAGAAAGGTTGGGATCAATATGCCGCTGCTTGATGCAATTCAACAAATCCCAAGGTACGCGAAATTTTTAAAGGAGATGTGCACCATGAAGAGGAAGAACAAAAGTGCTGAAAGAGTCGTGGTAAGCAAAAATGTTTCTGCCTTGATAACCCAAGGTATTCCAAGCAAATGCCAAGACCCAGGTATGTTCCTCTTGCCATGTACTATAGGGGATAGAGAAATCGAGCACGCTATGCTAGACTTAGGAGCCTCAATTAATGTTATGCCATACTCAGTCTACAAGAGCCTCGGTTTAGAAGGTATGCAGGAAACTAGTTTAATTATCGAGTTAGCTAATAGGTCTTCTATTCACCCTCTAGGGGTGATTGAGGATGTGTTGGTTAAAGTTAAGGATTTGATCTTTCTTGCTGATTTTTATGTGATAAATATGGAAGAAAACACATCCACTACTTTAGTTTTACTAGGTAGACCATTCATTAAAACCGCTAAGACAAAAATTAATGTGCATGATGGTACCTTGTCTGTTGAGTATGAAGGGGATGTGTTCGAATTTAATGTATTTGATGCCATGAAACAACATGCTGATGTGCATTCTGTCTGTAAAATCGATCTTATAGATACTTTAGAACAAGAAGAATGCATGACTGTTGTTGATAGGGATGACCCACTCGTTTTTACTGAAATTGTTGGCGAGGTTGAAAGTAGTGTTCCCATATTGCCTGACTCATCTGAACAAACTACTTTTGCTTTAGAGACATGTGAAAAGCCAACTAAAATATTACCATCTCTTTTGCAGGCTCCCAAGTTGGAACTAAAGGAGTTGCCGGGTCATCTCAAGTATGTATACTTGGGTGAAGTGGAGACACTCCCGGTAATTATCTCCAAGGAGCTTACATCGGATCAAGAAGGCGAGTTGGTTGAGGTTTTGAAAAAGAACAAAAGAGCCATATGATGGACGTTGGCAGACTTGCACGGGTTGAGTCCAGTGCTGTGCATGCACAAGATTCCGCTGGATGAGGGAGAAAAGCCATCCCGAGAGCCTCAGCGGAGACTGAACCCAGCAATGAAAGAGGTAGTGTTGTCTGAGATACACAAACTCCTGGATGCAGGTATTATCTTTCCCATTTCTGATAGCCAATGGGTTAGCCCTATTCATGTTGTACCTAAAAAGACGGGCATAACTGTTGTTAGAAATGAGCGGGGTGAGTTAGTACCCAAGAGAGTTCAAAATGGGTGGAGGATGTGTATAGATTTTAGAAAACTGAATGATGTGACTAAGAAGGACCATTTTCCGATTCCCTTCATAGATCAAATGGTGGAGCGTTTAGCTGGGAAGCCATTCTTCTGTTTTTTAGATGGTTTTTCTGGGTTTTATCAAATTCCCATAGCCCAGGAAGACCAAGAAAAGACTACTTTTACCTGTCCATTCGGAACTTACGCATATAGGAGAATGCCCTTTGGACTTTGTAATGCTCCAGGGACTTTTCAGCGATGCATGATGAGCATATTTACTGAATTCGTAGAAAAATGCATCGAACTCTTTATGGATGATTTCACTGTGTATGGAAGTTCATTTGAGGATTGCCTGTTTAACTTGTCTAGAGTCATGGAAAGATGCATCGAAACTAATCTTGTTTTAAATTTTGAAAAGTGTCATTTCATGGCCAGTCAGGGCATAGTATTGGGTCACGTTGTGTCGGCTAAGGGGATAGAGGTTGATAAAGCAAAAATTGATGTCATATCTGATTTACCTTACCCCACGAACCTTCGGGAAGTGCGTTCTTTTCTTGGTCACGCAGGTTTTTACCGTAGGTTCATAAAGAAGTTCTCGAAGATAGTGACCTCGATGACAAGCTTGCTGAAAACGGATGTCCCATTCAGCTTTGACAAGCAGTGCAAGCTCGCCTTCGACGTTCTGAAAAAGTGCTTGACCAACGCACCCATCATTCATCCACCGCAGTGGGGGACTCCCTTCGAGATTATGTGCGACGCAAGCAATTATGCCGTGGGCGCTGTGTTGGGCCAGAGGATAGACAAGAAGAGCCATGTGATTTATTATGCCTCCAGGACGCTCAACTCCGCGCAAATCGGTTACACAACAATAGAGAAGGAGCTGCTTTCCATCGTTTTCGCTCTTGATAAATTTCGGCCATATATTCTCGGATCTAAAGTGATTGTTTTTTCTGATCATGCAGCAGTTCGATACTTGATGAACAAAAAGGACATGAAGCCTAGACTACTCAGATGGGTATTACTACTCCAGGAGTTCGACGTCTCGGTCCAGGACAGAAAAAGAAAATACCGTTGCTGACCACTTGAGCCGCATTGTGCGTAATGAGGATGACTTGCCTCTGAATGATGAGTTCTCTGATGAAGTTCTCTTCCAGGTAAGTGTGGAGACACCATGGTACGCCGACATTGTCAACTACTTGGTCACAGGTACGTTCCCATTCGACTTTTCGTATAACCAAAGAGCTAAGCTGAAAAGCGAAGCCAGAACTTACGTTTGGGAAGAGCCCGTTTTATGGAAATTTTGCGCTGACCAAGTAATTAGGAAGTGTGTCCCTAAGTCTGAACATAGGTCCATACTTACATTTTGCCATGAATTTGCATGTGGGGGACACTTTGGGCAAAATAGGACTGCGAGAAAAATTTTAGATTGTGGGTTTTTGTTACGTCTCCAAAAGTGACCTTTTTAGGACTTGTTTTCCATAGAAAGATGTACACTCTTAGGTATTTTTGAGAGGATTTAGCTTGAACCTATGCTTAAATATGAGAATTAGAAGAGGGTAGCTAAATTAGGACTTGTATGCAAAAGGAGAGAAAAAGAATAGAAAACGAAGTTAAAAGAATGAAAAAGTGCATTGCGGCAGCATTGCGGAAACATTGCTAAAACAACAATGTTTTAAGTGAAATCCGTAAGTTGACTGATCTTTTTCTGTTATGTTCCGTTATTTCAGGGATTCGTTCTTTCTCCTCCATCCATTTTGAAGTACGACGTTGTGGATGGATGGTTCTCCTTGGCCCAAACGCACCTGCAGATTACTATAAAAGGGGGTCAAAGTAGAGGGTTTGATCATCATCCGAAAGCGTAGAAGTCTCTTCGCAGCGCAGTCTTTCCCATTCAATCTCTTCTCCGTCTGTTGGTTTGAGAGGTTCAGCTGTTGGAGTCGACAATCTGATAGGAAGGAGAGAAGATTCATCTTCTCTCCCGATTGGATTCATCCAAGGAAGGCTTGCCTTTCCATCCCTTCAGCCGAGGCGTTTGCGACGAGGCGTTCAAGCTCACTTACTGCTTTCTGTCTTCTACTTTTCATTTCCAGCACTGTTTTGTTGTTGTTTATTTTCCCATTAGTTAGTACATTATATTTCGTTGCTTTCTGTCTTTATGTTATTCACTTTAAGTTTCCCTTTGTTCATTCAAACAATCGATTAATCCAAGCACAATTCATCATTTCACACTTTGTCTTCACCTTCTCTGCCTACTGTTTTTCATTGCTGTTTTGTCTTTAAATTTCCTCTAAGCATGTCTACTTCATCTAATATCTCTGTTCTCTCTATATCCATGAGTAACTAAGTCACATAGGGGCATGCTAATGACAATACTATAGGCTTAAAAACGTGAACCAAGCATGTAGGATAGCTCTCGAATGCATTGATTGTATGTAAGCTTCATCCCACGGGCAATTTCGATTGGCCATCCATTTTGTCCAAAGAACTCCTAACCTCTGGAAGGAGTAAGAGTTCAGAGTCATACACTCATGCTAGCCTCTCAAGGTAGCCAGAAAACGACCGAGGAATAGGCGTTTCCCTAGTACAAACCATAACTTTCTGCTTTAACAAGATGCTTAAGACCTTACTTGGACATGAGTAAACTAAAGAATCTAATGCATGAAATCGGAAGATACATTAGATTGAGTTAGTTTGATGCATAGTGAGTTGATCCAATGCTTGAGAATCATGTGAAAATGCCTATAGAGGAGTCGTTAGTAGCCCTTGTTTCTCCATTTTACACACTTTCGCTGTTAGTAACATTGCGGTAGAATTGCTGTTCTCGCAATTCTGCTAAGTTAAAAATTCTGCTTGACTACTTTTCTCTTCGTTTATTAATTTCTTCTCTTTACATTTGCGTTTACCATTGACTTGCACTTGTTTATGTTGCTACCTTTTATATATTCAGCAGTAAAAAGGAATTTTAAAACCAAATCTACCCCTTCAAATCCACCCATTCTTGCTTAACAATACACTTCACGAGTAGCTAATAATAAATCTCTGTGGGAAAACGAATGAAAAAATACTTACTACTTGCTACAAGATCATGTATGCTTGCATGTTCTGAGTGCTATCTCTTTCTTGTTGCTATTTATTTCACACATCGAGCACGTAACAAGTTTTTGGCGCCGCTGCCGGGGATTTAGCTTAGTGAAAACGAAGTTTGTTAAGTTAGAAAACCAACTCTTAATATCTATTGAAGCTGATCTATTTTTATTTCTTTTGCAGGTACTATTTGGGTTAGTTTATGAATGAGCCTTCAAGTAGTGATCTAGAGTTCAACCCTGAGCCTGAGAGATTACTTAGGGCCAGAAATAGAGCCAAGAAACGTCTCTTTAACCAATCCTCTTTACCTCAAATAATTGCTGAAACCGCAATTCCTCCGCAATCCTCTCAAGAAGAAATGGATAGATTAGTTCCAAATCCGGTACCTGTCACTCGCAATCCCATCGAAATAGCGAATGATAAGGATAGTGCCATTCTCTCATACCTAGTACCTATGCCTGGGGAGCTGAACCCCAGCATAATCCGCCCTGAAATTACTGCCAACTCATTCGAGTTAAAGCCAGTAATGTTCCAAATGTTGTCCACTGTGGGACAATTTTTTGGAGTGGAAAATGAGGACCCCCACAACCATCTTAGGAACTTCCTAGGAGTCAGTGATACATTCATCATCCCTGGAGTCTCCCAAGAAGCCTTGAGGCTCTACCTCTTCCCTTACTCTTTGAGGGACAAAGCAAAGACGTGGTTAAACTCATTACCCTCTGGATCAGTCCTCAATTGGACAGACTTGGCGGAGAAATTCCTAGTAAAATACTTTCCACCTGATAGGAATTCTACCTTTCGTGATGATATAATCAAGTTCAAACAAGCTGAGAATGAGTCTCTTCACGAAGCTTGGACAAGGTTCAAGGACCTTCTTCTCAAATGTCCACACCATGGCATCCCATGGTGTATCCAAATAGAGGTCTTTTTCAAAGGATGCAACCCCAGCACCAGACAAGTGTTAAATTCATCTGCTGGAGGTTCCATGCTGTCCAAGAGTTATAATGAAGCCTATGAGATCTTGGAGAAGATCTCAGCATCTCACTGTAGGTGGTCAGATGATCCAGTTGAGCCAACTAGAGCTCAAGACAAGGATGCACTCAATGCCATGACTAGCCAAATAAGCGCCCTGACCAACCTAGTCAAGCAAATGGCTCAAGCCAATCTCCAAACTAGTGTCAACACCGCTACAGCCATGTCAATGGGCACCCAACCAAGTCAAGGTGAGACACTTATCTGTGGATTCTGTGGGGAAGGGCACCTGTATGAATACTGCCCTGGGAATCCAGCCTCAGTCTGCTATGTTGGAAGCCAGCAGTAGCCTAGGAACAACCCTTATTCCAACACCTACAATCCTGGTTGGAGGAACCACCCAAACCTTTCATGGGGTGGCCAACAGAATGCTAACCAAGCTCCTAACCAGCCAAGACCGAGTGGAACACCTGGTTTCACTCCCCAACATAACCAATCCATGTATCAAAAACCATACAACCAACCTGTAGGATCCTCTATAGAAAACTTACTTAAGGAATACATAGCCAAGAATGATGCCACTCTACAGACTCAGCAAGCTACCCTCAGGAGCCTAGAGAACCAAATAGGGCAACTAGCCAATGAACTCAAAAGTAGGCCCCAAGGTAGACTTCCTGCTGACACTGAGGTGCCAAGAAGAGATGGTAAAGAACAAGTTCAAGCAATTGAACTTAGAAGTGGGAGACCATTGGTGAGCAACACTAAAGAAACACCAAGGAGAGTAGAGAACAATGAGTCTAGTGCTCCACTGGAGTCTCTGCCAAACCAAGGTCCACCACCAACAAGCACATCAGGACAAAGGCTGGAGCCAATCATAGAAGAGATAGAAGAAATCCCAAGGCCTCCACCTATCCTGAGGCGACCTGAAGTGCCTGCATATGTGCCACCACCTCCATTTCCTCCAAGGCTAAAGAAAAAACAAGAACAGGAAGTGCACTTTAACAAATTTTTAGAAATTCTTAAACAAGTGCATGTGAATATTCCTTTTGTAGAAGTTTTACAGTCTATGCCTTCCTATGTTAAATTTTTGAAGGATATTATCACTAACAAGAAAATAATTTGTGAGTTTGAAACAGTAAATCTCACTGAGGAGTGCAGTGCCATACTCCAGAACAAGCTACCCAAGAAGGAGAAGGATCCTGGTTCCTTCACCTTACCTGTAGAGCTAGGAGGCAAGCACGTGGGCAGAGCTCTTTGTGACCTGGGAGCCAGCATAAACCTCATGCCCCTATCATTATTCCACCAGCTAGGAATAGGAGAAGCACGTCCAACCACTGTCACTTTACAACTTGCAGACAGATCCATAGCCTACCCTGAGGGTAAGATTGAGGATATTCTTGTAAAGGTTGACAAGTTTATTTTCCTTGCAGATTTCTGGTAGAGGTACTTTTGGGGTACTCCAAATTCAAGCTGTCGAGGCTTGCCAAAATACAATTTATAAACCCGAGTACACCGAGCTATTTGTAGCTAAGTGGTAACGGGGTCGATCCACAGGGAAATAAGAAATTTAATCTAACTAAGCCTAGTTTGCTAATGATAAAAAGTATGCACAAATTAAAATGAAAGAATGGTAATTTGGTTTGGGGGGAAGGGAGCTCCTAATATGCAAGCTAACGGAAAATTAAATGACAACGTGCAAAAATTAAACGGTCGTGCTTAACTTCGAGAAATGGAATTGCTCGTTATGGATGTTCGGTTCATCGATAAATTTTGCTCGCTAGCCAATTCATGCACACAATTCATTTAGTTATCTCTAACTCAAATGACCCAAGGATTTAATTAGATGCGTGCAGTTCTAATTAAACTTGGCCAATAATCTATCCAAGGTAGCGACCCCTAAATCGACTACGTGCCAGTGACGGGAACATCGCGACGGCTTAATCCTAAGACTAACCCGGTTTCTCTCTTGCCTTAAGCCTAACATGAAAACGTTAATTAATTCAGATTACCAACTGTCACTTTGGGCCGAACTAATTAGCCATGCTTAGACCCGTGCTACCTAGCGGTATGGGCAATTATACGTCCCAACCTTTAGCCCTCTATCATGCATAGGAACTAGGGCGTCAACCTAATTTAGCTACACATGCTAGATTTTATGAAGAACAAGCAAGAAGATGCATAAACAAGCTAATCACATCAATAATTACAAAGGGGAAAATCTCCCCAAACACCCATAATTTCACAAATCCAAACTCAAATCAAGCACTAACCTTAGTTTAGCTTTCCATGGAGGATGGATAAATCCAATCCCCCATGGAAGAGCTTAGTAGCATACAAAGAGGAGAAGAAGAAGCCCAAAAATGGTGGAAAATCGCCTTAGTTGCCCGTTGTGAAATCCAAGAGAAATCAACAAGAAACCCACTCTAATATATTAGAATGGGTAAGAAATGTGTTTTGGCTCAAGAATTTAGCTCCACAACAAATGGGGGCGGAAGAATTGGGAGAGAATTGGAGAGAATGGGAGAGAATGACCTAAAATCAGCAAAAACGGACATAAATACCCATTTCTGCGTCAGACAAGCGCCTAGGCGCCATAAGTCAGCGCCTAGGCGCCGCGGGGACGCGCGCACAGAATCGGGACAGCGCCTAGGCGCTATAAGTCAGCGCCTAGGCGCTGAGCCCTCTGGAAAATTTACAAAATCTGGGATTTTTTATAACTTCTAATGTCGGGCTTCTTGGGAATTTTAATGACGGGCAAATAGGGTCATGGATAGGGTCAGCGCGCGGGCGAGGCGAGGCGAGGCGAGCGGCGCGCGCGGACACGGACGTGGGCGGGCGAGCGCGCGAGGGCGTGGGTGCGGGCGGACGAGGACACGCGGGCGCGCGCGCGGACCTTCGATGACGGGCGCCTGGGCGCGCGCGCGGACGTGGGCGGTCTGGGCGCGGGCGTGCGGCGCGGCTGCGCGTGCGTGCGCGCGGGCGTGCGCGTCTGGTTTCGTTGGGCGCTGCCCTCTCGGGTCTAAGCCCAATTTTGGGTCGTTTTGGCTCACGAGCTCCGTTTGGCCTATCTTTTTTACCCGAACACTTCCCGAAACCTCTTAAATGACCGTTTTAGCCCCGGAAATTATAAATGGACTTCCCGAGCTCTTCGCCACGAAAACACCTATAATAAGGCAATTTAACTAAATTAAGCATGGCCCACCCCCAATGTACTCAAAAAAAAAAAAAACTAAATTAAGCATGGCATTTAGCTAGATTTGAGGCTATAATTATAGCTCTATTTTAGAGCTATCAATTTCATTATCCTGGATTATGAAGCAGACAAGGAGGTCCCCATCCTATTAGGCAGACCATTTCTAGCCACAGGTAGGGCCCTGATAGATGTCTAGAAAGGTGAGCTCATTATGAGGGTTCATGATGAGGAGGTTAAATTTAGCGTTTATAAAGCCTTAAGGTACCCCTCTGACTCTGAATCTTGTGCTAGCATGGACATTATAGATTCACTTATGGAAGAACAACTAGAGCATGAATTATTAACTAAGCTTGCTAATGAATATGTACAATTAGATTTAACTGACCTAAACATAGCTGAAATAATGGACATACATGTAGATAATCTTCAGCATGTTTGTATGAATATTGACTTAACTGAAAGATCCCTGAATCCATTAAAACCATCCATTGAGCATCCACCTGTCTTAGAATTGAAACCACTGCCCACACATCTCAAGTATGCATATTTAGGAAGTTATGAGACTCTGCCTGTGATTATTTCATCTAAATTAAGTGAGAAGCATGAGGTTGAGCTGATTTTATTACTTAAACAACATAGGAAGGCTATTGCATGGACTATTGCTGACATTAGAGGCATTAGCCCTTCCTACTACATGCATAAGATAATACTAGAGGAAGAACACACACCCCGAGTAGATCACCAACGTAGGCTGAACCCCTCTATGAAAGAGGTAGTTAAAAAAGAAATAATAAAATTGTTAGATGCTGGTGTGATCTTCCCTATAGCTAGTAGTCAGTGGGTGAGTCCTATACAATGTGTACCTAAGAAGGGGGGGATGACTGTGGTAGTCAATGAGAGCAATGAACTGATTCCAACTAGGACTATTACAGGGTGGAGAGTGTGTATGGATTATAGGAAATTAAATAAGGAAACCAAAAAGGACCACTTCCCTCTACCATTCATTGACCAAATGTTAGATAGGATAGCTGGTAGAGTTTACTACTGCTTCTTAGACGGTTATTCAGGATATAACCAGATTACTATAGACCCTAAGGACCAGGAGAAGACAACCTTCACTTGCCCTTTTGGAACTTTTGCCTTTCGCAGAATGCCTTTTGGCTTATGCAATGCACCGGCAACATTCCAAAGGTGCATGTTGGCAATCTTCTCTGATTTAGATGAGTCCATGATAGAGATATTCATGGATGATTTCTCAGTCTTTGGTGATTCATTCACAAACTGTTTAGAGAACTTAGGACAAGTCCTGGCTAGGTGTGAGGAGACCAACCTAGTCCTTAATTGGGAGAAGTGCCACTTCATGGTGGACGAAGGGATTGTCTTAGGTCATAGAGTGTCTAGGGCAGGTGTAGAGGTCGACAGGGCCAAGATTGAAATCATAGAGAAATTGGTAGAACCTCAGAATGTAAAAGCCATTAGAAGTTTTTTAGGACACGCAGGCTTCTATAGAAGGTTCATTAAGAACTTTTCTAAGATCTCCAAGCCTTTGTGTGAGCTTCTAGAGCTGAATAAGCCATTTATCTTCTCTAAAGAATGTTTCCTAGCCTGGAAAGCCCTTAAGGAAGCACTAGTCAAAGCACCTATTATAGTAGGACCAAATTGGGATCTCCCATTTGAGATGTTATGTGATGCAAGTGACTATGCTGTAGGGGTTATGCTAGGACAAAAGATTGACAAGTTAACACACCCTGTATACTATGCTAGTAAGACACTTAATGAGGCACAATGTAACTACACAACCACTGAGAAGGAAATGCTAGCTGTAGTGTTTGCTTGTGAGAAATTTAGGAATTACATTGTAGGAACTAGAACAATCGTGTATACAGATCACTCTGCACTAAAGTACCTTATGAGGAAGGCTGATGCTAAGCCTAGGTTGATTAGATGGGTATTGCTGCTGCAAGAGTTTGATCTGGACATTACAGATAAGAAAGGATGCGAAAATGTGGTTGCGGATCATCTTTCTAGATTGCAGTATAATTGCGGAAAAATTGCGGAAACCGCAATTTCTGATGCTTTTATTGATGAACATGTCTTTGTATTGACTCATCGTGATAACGATGAGGAACCTTGGTTTGCTGACATTGCTAACTTCCTTGCCTCGCAGGTACTACCAACTTTCAAGGGAGGACAAGAAAAGAAGAGGTTCCTTCATGAAGCTAGGAAGTTCATATGGGATGATCCCACACTCTACAAGACATGTGCTGATGGTCTGCTAAGGAAGTGTGTGTCAGCTGCTGAGGCGAAGTCTGTGCTGCAACACTGCCATACAGCCCCCTATGGTGGACATTTTGGTGGCCAAAGGACAGCTGCAAAGGTGTTCCAGAGTGGCTACTATTGGCCCACGATCTTCAAGGATGCCCACAACTATGCACACAGCTATGATGAATGCCAGAGAACAGGTAACCTTAGTCGAAAGGATGAGATGCCTCTCACTTACATCTTAGAGTTGGAGCTCTTTGATGTGTGGGGCATTGACTTCATGGGACCATTTCCCCCATCATCAGGTAACCTTTACATACTCGTAGCTGTAGACTATGTATCTATGTGGGTAGAGGCCATAGCATGTCCAAACAATGATGCCAAAACAGTCATTAAGTTCCTTTATAGACATATTTTTACTAGGTTTGGGACACCTCGTGCTATAATTAGTGATGAAGGAACACACTTCATTAATAAAGCTATGGAGAAAGTGTTGGCTAAATATAATGTTAGACATAGAGTAGCCACCCCTTATCACCCACATTCGAATGGTCAAGCTGAAATTTCGAATGGGGAGATTAAAAACATACTCGAAAAAGTGGTCAAACCCAATAGAAAAGATTGGTCGTTTAAACTTGAGGATGCACTTTGGGCATATAGGACTGCATATAAGACACCCCTAGGTATGTCTCCTTATAGACTTGTGTATGGCAAAGCATGTCACTTACCATTCGAATTGGAAATTAAATCATTTTGGGCCCTAAAAGAGTTGAATTATTGCGTGACTGTTGCGGGAACATTGCGGTCTTTGCAATTACATGAGCTTTATGAGCTTAGACATATGTCCTATGAAAATGCTAAAATGTATAAGGAAAAGACCAAGATTTGGCACGACAGTAGACTTAGGATTAAGGACTTTAAGAAAGGCCAGCTTGTCTTATTATTTAACTCACGATTGAGATTATTTCCAGGCAAACTTAAGTCCAGATGGTCAGGTCCTTTTGTGATAACTAACGTGTTTGTTCATGGTGCAATCGAGATCAGGAACCTGCAGCAAGGGCAACCGTTCATGGTTAATGGTGCACGATTGAAGCATTACTATGAGGAAGGAGATGTGAAGACTCTCTCGGCCTTCCTCTTGACTGAAACGTGAAATTAAGAACGAGAGAGGTGATAGCTCCAAATTAGAGCTATTATTTACTCCCTAATTCTAGCTAAAACCATGCTCGATATTGATTAAAATGCTTTCTTATAGGTGATTTCATGGTGAAGAGCTCGGGAAGTCCATTGATGATTTTCGGGGCTAAAAAGGTCATTCAACATGTTTCGGGAAGTGTTCGGGTCAAAGCGTTAGGCCAAACGGAGCTCGGGAGCCAAAACGACCCAAAAGTGGGCTAAGAGCCGAGAGGGCAGCGCCCAGGCGCCGGCGCCCAACGCGCGCGCACCCGCGCGCGCCGCACGCACCCGCGCGCGCCCAGACGGCCAGACGCGCGCGCACCCGCGCGCGCCGCCCGCTCCGCCTCGCCTCGCGCCCGCGCGCCCACGCCTGCTCCGCCTCGCCCATGTCCGCGCGCGACAGCGTCGAGACGCTGGCCAAGCGTCTCGACGCTCCGAA
This sequence comes from Herpetospermum pedunculosum, assembly GCA_028017165.1. NCBI lineage: Eukaryota > Viridiplantae > Streptophyta > Magnoliopsida > Cucurbitales > Cucurbitaceae > Herpetospermum > Herpetospermum pedunculosum. The sequence goes on along the minus strand of CM051527.1, from coordinate 17,337,703 downwards.
CTCTGAAGCGTGCATTTGAGAAAAAACCCGAGAGCAAGCGTCGAGCGCAAGCGTCTCGACGCTCGCTCGACGCCGCGCAGCGTCTCGACGCTGCGCGAGCGTCTCGACGCTACCCCGCGCGCGCGCCTGCCAATTTAGGGCGCAGCGTCGAGACGCTGCCCTAGCGTCGAGACGCTCCGCCGGCTTTAAAAGCCTTCTTCTCCGTTTTTTGCCGGAATCTCTTCAACTTCTTCTTGGATTTTGGTTTTTCCACCATTGTTAGGCTCGGGTGGGAGCTTGGAACTTGTTTATCTTCCATTATACCTTCAATAAAGCTTCAACATTAGCGTTTTTGCTTGATTTGCACAACGGGGAGCTAAGGTAAGTGCTCTAATTTGAGGTTAGGGGTGAATTTTGATGCGTTTCATGAGGGTTCGTTCTTAATTCCGTGACTTAGCATGACTGATTGGGCGATTCTATTTCTTCTAAGCATATCACATGAATGTGTAAGAATGATTTAGGCCTAGACACCCTTGATTTCAAGCATGTTTGATTGTTAAAGATTATGATGCCGTGCCTCTCTTAATCGCCAAGTAACACGATAAATTGAGCCATAGATAACATAGGTTTCCAGTTGATCTTGGTTGCAGTTTATTTTGATGAAATAGGCAAATCGGAATATTAGCTCAGGCGTCCTAGTTAAACATCCGTCGTAATACTCCCGTTACTGTCAATTAGTCAATATGGGTGGCGTTTGCTCCCTATTAATTCATTGCCACGTTTAATTAGAATCGTACATTCGTCTCTGTTCTTTACTTAATTTAGGATTGATCCCCTTAGATTAATAAAAGAACAGTCCGCTTTGCACTCCACGTTTCCAATTAATTATTTGGGTTACTTGTATTAGTAGTTTCGTGCAAGTAAATTACGTGTTCAATTATGCTCTTGCTAAGTATGTTTGAATCCCAATGAATTGAGTCGCATCAAAGTAAACCCCGACCCTTAAAATTAGGAGCACGTGTTGTTTAATTTTCCGCGCTTTACTTTTCGCATTTATTTTCCCGTTAGTTTATATTTCGTCAAATCCCCCCATTTTAATTGCTTTCGAGTCTTAGTTTTAAAAACAAATAGAAATTAATTAAGAGGAAGTAATTTTGGTTCCCTGTGGTTCGACACCCGACAACCACTAGCTGCAAAGCTCTGTTGTAGCGGAGTTATAAATGTATTTTGGCAAGCCTCGACAGCTTGAATTTAGAGTACCCCAAAAGTACCTCTACCAAGAGGACGAGTGATTACTGTGCTCGTCCATTCGAGGCTTTTGCCTTAGTTTATTTTTTGCTATTTTTTCGGTTACTCTTTGTGTATATTTTTGTGTGATTTTGATTACGAATTTAATGTTGATTTTATTTATTTTGATAGGGGATCGATAGAGGGAATCAAGGAGATGAACTCAAGATTAAAAATCGAGGGAAATATTGGGCCAAATAAAAGATTCGGTTGAGAGAAGATTGGCATTTATATTCAAGAAAATCCCCCAACGGCCATTTAATTGTGGTAGATTTGCAGAATCCGCAACAGAAATAGCCGTTGGGATTTGTCATCATTACATATAGACGTTAGAAGCGCTCTGGGCCGTACGCTTCCCCCATTCTCTGAACTCCAAGAAATCTCTCTCCCTCTTCATCTGCAATTCCTCTTTCCAGATTCCTACGATTCAACCATGGTGCTAACGAGAGCTGAGAGATCTGCGTCCAAGAAGAAGGCTGACGACGCTGAAATTGCTACGAGGGAAGCACTCCTCGCCTTGGCAGATGCTGAGGCTGCGCGCACTGAACGACTCCCCAAGTTGCCTGTCCGCAAGAAGAAGTGGAAGGTGGTTACGGAGATCCCTGCTGGACCCTCTGAACCAGCAGGAACGCCCAAGAAACGCAAGTGGAAGGTGGCTGTGGCCGAAGCAGCGATCAAGAAGAAGACTCCCTCTGTGGAGAGTCAAGAAAGTGTCCGTCCGTCCCACGAGACAGCCGAGCAAAGCTCTTCACCATCTCCACCAGCGCGAAGCCCTAACCCTTCTCCATCTCCACAGAGCTCTGCACAGACTCCACCGGCGCAGAGCCCTGAAGCATCACCCATCTCCCAGAAGCCTGACCCCGAATTTCCATATGGAGAGCATCAAGAATCGACGCAGGGTAGTGAGGAAGCTGAAGAAGAAGAGGTCTTCTCTCCTTTGAGGGAAGCAAGCCCCGAGAGTCCAGCGCAGGGGGATGATTCAATGGACGAGACACTGGGGGATTGCCTCCAGCAGATCACAACCAAGGCAAGATTGAAAAAGGAGGCCACCAAGGTTGTCAAGGCCAAACGGCCAAAAGCCTCGAAGAAGTCCAAGAAAAAGAAAGCTAGGGGTGAGCCTTCATCAAAGAAGGTGAGTGATGACCGTCTCTGAAGAAGCTCAAGATCGAGGCTGCTGAATCAGCCAAACCAAAAGACAAGGGGAAAGCCAAGCTGTACCCCGAAGATGAGCCTCAATCAGTGAGGTATGTGTCCTCTGATGTAGAATCAAGGGGCACTGAGCTGAGGAAGAGGGATGTGCTGCACGAGAAAGGATTCCTCGACGCGCTCGCAGACCTGCCGCAATTCTTGCGCGCAGGGATCACAAATCACGGCTGGGAAGAGCTGTGCAGGCGGCCCAACAGAAGCTGGGAAGAGCATGGTGTATGATTTTTACGCCAATTTGATGAACCCTTAGGATGGCCTGTCTGTGGTCAGAGGAGTCGAGGTGGATTTCTCAGCGAAGGCAATCAATGAAGCCTATGGCCTCAAAGGGCAAAAGCACACGGATTATGCCAGGATCGTTGATGAGCCAACAGAAGCTGTCCTGGAGGAAGCAATTCGGCTCATTGGCCAGCCTGAGGCATCGTGGACAGTTTCACGCAATGGGAGGCACACTCTCATGAGTGCTAACCTCACACCCAAGGCAGCTGTCTGGTTCTCATTTGTGCGCAGAAGGTTGTCCCCCGTGACCCACGAGACCACCATCAACCAAGGCAGATCGCTGCTGGTCTATGCGATCATGAGGGGCCTAACAATCAACGTTGGTGAAGTCATTACAGCCTCAATCGCAGACTGCGCTAAAAAGGGTAAGGGTTCACTTTTCTTTCCTAATACAATTACTAAGCTCTGCTTACGTGCAGGGGTCCCAATCGAGCGAATGGAGAGGCAGCTGGCCTACACGGGGCACCTGGAGTTGCCTACTGCCTTGAGGATGCGAAGGAAGGGGAACATGGAGTTCGAGCTCGATGGCCTGGCTGCTGCTCAGTCTCTGTCAATGGCCTGCCTGATGGACTTGCAGAAGAAGATGGCTCAATGGGCCACATATGCACAGGCAAGGGACAAGGAGGTTGCTGACCAGTTGGGTTGCATCTTCCCTGAGTTCCCCACGGACCTACTGACTCCATGGGCGCCTCCAAGACCAATAAGGGATGATGATGATGAGGACATCTGAGTGCTGGTTTGAGAAGCACTCAAGGGAGTATTTCTGTTCCCTACAAGAAAAAAAAAAAATCAAACTGCTTTTCGTTGAACCATGTGCATTCTGCTATTTTGGAATCAATTTTGATCTGTTTTTAGTTCTTTATTTTTGCAGTTTAGAATTGCTTAGTATAGTCTGATGATAGCTGAATAGGTAGGTTAGTTTAGTTTCCTTTTTGTATAACTTAAATGACTGGAAAGAGCATGCATAGGGGCCTTAATCACTGATATATCTGCCCTGGATCCATTGCGAAATAATTGCGGAATCCGCAATTTTTATTAGTAAATGCATGTTTTTGACTGACTGTTTAGCTAGGCTGGTTCTGTTTAAATTTTGTCTTTTGCTGCTATCTTGACTACCTTATATAGCCTATCTAAAAGCATGCTGGATGAGTGTCATAGGACACCTTGGATAGTTTAAATTAACCTCTTAAAAGTGCTCAGCATGCATAGTTTTAAGTCCTTACCTGCCTGTTTTTATGAATTGTTGCTGCTGTGATGTTTGCTTTTAGAATTTTCTGTCTATGCCTAGGGCTTTTAGATTCTCTTTGTTTTACTTTAGACTAGATGCTTCTAGGACAGATTTGGGGGTGTGCCACCTCAGACACTCATTGGGGACAATGAGTAGTTTAAGTTTGGGGGAGGCCACCCTAGGCTTAGGAACATTCCTCTCTCCCTTAAAGCATAAGCATTCTTCTTCTCCTTTATAAAAAGAAATGATGAGCTGAAAAAAAAAAAAAAAAATGAAAAATAGAATAAAGAGGGGTGTCTCTCTTTAGTTGCTGAGTAATCAGTGCCAAGTGTGTAACCCACAAGTGGCATTGCATCAAAAGGCAACCAAAGGAGAGGCTCCACCTAAGTAAGAAAGAAAGGAAAAGGAAGAAATAGGGAAGAAGAATGTATACCTAGGAGTTGCAACTTTGTGGCTTGGGTGTCCTGAATGAAAAAGAACTCTGATCCTCAATTAGCTGAGCACAAAGTTGTAGCTTGTAGGGTTGCTTAGGGAGATGAATGTATGTCCAATGTAGTGATGCCAGGGTTTAGGTTGTTCTCTAAATGTACTACTGTCACTGTTAATACTAAGACTGACATGACTCTAAGGAATCCTAGGTAGCTCAAAAGTAAAACTAGAAGCATGTACTGAGTCTGAGGTAAAGCTAGGTAGAATCTGAAACCTTAGGGATAGTTGCACGATATGACAGAAGCAAGTAGATCAGCTGTAAGGAGTTAATGAAACAGTAGGAGCATTAGGCGTGCGAAGTCAGAAGAAGCTAGATAAGAGGATAGTTGTAAACTTAGAAGTGTGTCACAGGACAGCACTGCTATAGATAGGAAGTTAGGGGAGTCAACAAGTGGTTAAGAGGATAAAACAGCAGCCTAAGTTAGTCCTTAGATTGCTCGAGGACGAGCAAAACCTTAAGTTTGGGGGTGTGTTACGTCTCCAAAAGTGACCTTTTTAGGACTTGTTTTCCATAGAAAGATGTACACTCTTGGGTGTTTTTGAAAGGATTTAGCTTGAACCTATGCTTAAATATGAGAATTAGAAGAGGGTAGCTAAATTAGTACTTGTATGCAAAAGGAGAGAAAAAGAATAGAAAACGAAGTTAAAAGAATGAAAAAGTGCATTGCGGCAGCATTGCGGAAACATTGCTAAAACAGCAATGTTTTAAGTGAAATCCGTAAGTTGACTGATCTTTTTCTGTTATGTTCCGTTATTTCAGGGATTCGTTCTTTCTCCTCCATCCATTTTGAAGTACGACGTTGAGGATGGATGGTTCTCCTTGGCCCAAACGCACCTGCAGATTACTATAAAAGGGGGTCAAAGTAGAGGGTTTGATCATCATCCGAAAGCGTAGAAGTCTCTTCGCAGCGCAGTCTTTCCCATTCAATCTCTTCTCCGTCTGTTGGTTTGAGAGGTTCAGCTGTTGGAGTCGACAATCTGATAGGAAGGAGTAGGGGTGTAATCGGTTCGGTTCGGCTCGGTTTGAGTGCTGAACCGAAACCGAACCGATAAGAATAGTGAAGGAAATGTGAAACCGAAACCGAACCGTCGGAGGTTGTGAACCGAACCGAACCGACCGATTAACCGACGGTTTAATCGGTTCGGTCTGGCGGTTCACCGATTAGTTAATTCAAAGAGCAATGGGCCGAGTTGGGTTAAGTTTAGTGGGCTAGATGATGGGCCGCTAATGGGTTATGGGCCCATTCTACTTTGTAGGACTAAATAGTTCAAAAAATATGCATATTGTCAAACTCGAACTCAAGACATCTTGGTTGTAAGACGTCTCCAAAGCCACTGGACCACTTACAATTATTGGTAATTCTTCGGTTTATTATATATATATAGTAATCGGTGGGTTCGGTTATCATCGGTTTTAAAGCATCAAAACCGAAAACCGACCGAATATATTCGGTTTTCTTAATATTCAAACCGAAACCGTCAACCGAACCGAACCGAAACCGAAATTAACGTCGGTTTCGGTCGGTTTTTCGGTTCGGTTCGGTTTTTTCGGGTTTCCCTTGCACCCCTAGGAAGGAGAGAAGATTCATCTTCTCTCCCGATTGGATTCATCCAAGCAAGGCTTGCCTTTCCATCCCTTCAGCCGAGGCGTTTGCGACGAGGCGTTCAAGCTCACTTACTGCTTTCTGTCTTCTACTTTTCATTTCCAGCACTGTTTTGTTGTTGTTTATTTTCCCATTAGTTAGTACATCCTATTTCGTTGCTTTCTGTCTTTATGTTATTCACTTTAAGTTTCCCTTTGTTCATTCAAACAATCGATTAATCCAAACACAATTCATCATTTCACACTTTGTCTTCACCTTCTCTGCCTACTGTTTTTCATTGATGTTTTGTCTTTAAATTTCCTCTAAGCATGTCTACTTCATCTAATATCTCTGTTCTCTTTATATCCATGAGTAACTAAGTCACATAGGGGCATGCTAATGACAATACTATAGGCTTAAAAACGTGAACCAAGCATGTAGGATAGCTCTCGAATGCATTGATTGTATGTAAGCTTCATCCCACGGGCAATTTCGATTGGCCATCCATTTTGTCCAAAGAACTCCTAACCTCTGGAAGGAGTAAGAGTTCAGAGTCATACACTCATGCTAGCCTCTCAAGGTAGCCAGAAAACGACCTAGGAATAGGCGTTTCCCTAGTACAAACCATAACTTTCTGCTTTAACAAGATGCTTAAGACCTTACTTGGACATGAGTAAACTAAAGAATCTAATGCATGAAATCGAAAGATACATGAGATTGAGTTAGTTTGATGCATAGTGAGTTGATCCAATGCTTGAGAATCATGTGAAAATGCCTATAGAGGAGTCGTTAGTAGCCCTTGTTTCTCCATTTTACACACTTTCGCTGTTAGTAACATTGCGGTAGAATTGCTGTTCTCGCAATTCTGCTAAGTTAAAAATTCTGCTTGACTACTTTTCTCTTCGTTTATTAATTTCTTCTCTTTACATTTGCGTTTACCATTGACTTGCACTTGTTTATGTTGCTACCTTTTATATATTCAGCAGTAAAAAGGAATTTTAAAACCAAATCTACCCCTTCAAATCCACCCATTCTTGCTTAACAATACACTTCACGAGTAGCTAATAATAAATCTCTGTGGGAAAACGAATGAAAAAAAACTTACTACAAGATCATGTATGCTTGCATGTTCTGAGTGCTCTCTCTTTCTTGTTGCTATTTATTTCACACATCGAGCACGTAACAGTTTTTCTGGCCATCACTGTCTAAGGACTGCTATGAATTTTGCAAATCTTGTGATCAGTGTCAGAGAAAAGGGTCCATCACTAGTAGGAATCAAATGCTCCAAAACCCCATTTTAACTTGTGAAATTTTTTAGGTTTGGGGTATGAACTTTATGGGACCCTTTCCCCCTTCATTTGGCTTTATTTATATACTGTTGGCTGTGGACTACGTGTCTAAGTGGGTGGAGGCTAAGGCCACCAAAGTCGATACTGCTAATGTTGTTTCCAGTTTTGTCAAATCCAATATTTTTAGCAGGTATGGAGTTCCACGGGCCATCATAAGCGACCAGGGGAGCCACTTCTGCAACAAGACGATCCAGGCCTTGATGAGGAAGTATGGGGTAAATCACAAAATCTCTACCCCGTACCATCCTCAGACCAATGGCCAAGCAGAAGTTTCCAATCGAGAGGTGAAGAGCATCCTCGAGAAAACAGTAAGTCCAGGAAGGAAGGATTGGAGTCTCAGGCTGGACGATGCTTTGTGGGCCTACCGTACGGCTTACAAAACCCCCATAGGGATGTCTCCCTACCGGATGGTTTTTGGTAAAGCCTGTCATCTCCCAGTGGAGATCGAACACAAAGCTTACTGGGCCGTGAAGAAGTGTAACATGGACTTTGACATGGAGGGCGAAGAAAGACTCCTCAAATTGAAAAGAACTAGAGGAGCTTCGCCTGGATGCATATGAGAACTCGAAGACCTACAAGGAAAAGACCAAAATGTTCCACGACAGACGAGTCGTCAGAAAACACTTTGAAGTTGGTCAGAAGGTCCTCTTGTTCAACTCCCGCCTGAAGTTCATGCCAAGTAAACTTCGTTCCAGGTGGCTTGGTCCTTTCATTATAACTGATGTCCATCACTATGGTGCAATCAAGATTCAGAGCCTAGATACAGAGAAGGAATACACGGTGAATGGCCAGCGACTGAAGATCTTTCATGAGGGAATGTCAGAGGACTTCGACGACCATGCCTACTTGAAAGAGCCTGATTATGAGAAAGGATGAAATGAGTTTTGGTAAAGTCGAGCAATCGACTCTAAAAATTTGCGCTACTCGGAGGCACCCGAGCTTGAACTGTACATGCTTTTTGTTTACTTACCGTCTTTAGGATTAGCTTAGGTTCCTACTCTGATGTTGTGATTTTTCAGGTGAAACAATGGCTCGTCCTTGCGGTTTATTTGCTCAGGTTAAAGCGCACTCTCCAACCCTCTAAGTCACAATTCAGGGAAGGTTTTCTTTCCTTTCATTTTGACTGTGCGTATTTGGTCCAATGAGGACATTGTCAATTTCTAAGTTGGGGGTGGTGGGTTGTGCCTTACATTGATTGTCGAGATTAGTTGTGGAATTCTGATAGGCTTACTCTGTTGCGTTGAATGCATGTTAATTGGACTATGAAATTCTGTTATGTACTGCTAAGGTCTTTGTATGTGTATTTGTCGGGAAATTCAGCATAATTGCATATGTTAAGGCCATTTTGAAAAAAATTTCAAGTTATTTCCCTGTTTAAGCTTCGCATGTTAGCACTCTATCTTGGATCTGTGGGTTTAGGGTAGCTCTGTTTGTTTTGAAATTCGTTGTCACCTCGAAAGGCAACCTTAGGATGGGCTAAGATTCGCTCTTGTTTGTAATCCGTGCGCTTAAAATTTTAACATGATTTTTAGGCTAAAAAGAAAACGAATGCATATTTTATAAAAAGAAAAGTAATATCCTGGGGCGTTCTTCCTTCTTGAGTTGCCTTAGTAGCCAGGGGCGGTCGTGTAACCCACGGTCGCCACTACATGAAAAGGAAGCACAAAGAAGTGAACGCTAGTCCTTAAAAATGTGAATTTTGCCCGTAGTCAGATGCACTGTGCAATGAAATTGCAGGCAAGCTGAAACGAAAGTAAAATTGACATGTTAGGCGCTCATGGTGATCAAAGAAAAAGAGAGAAAAGATGTCTTGCGATATATTACTTGCTTGGTCGATGAATAGCCCTTAGACTGTTCTGTTTAGCCATAAGTAGGGGGAAAGCGAAGTTTTAGGATAGATAGAGCTGTTCTAAGCCTGTTGAAATTTAAGATCGAGGAGCTAGGACCGAAGCATGAATAGGGAAGCATCTTTAAATTTTTTGAATTGTTCTTAACCAATGCATGCATGCAGCTGTTTCTTTCGAATGCAAATGCCCTGTCGTTTCCAGTACTGAGAATCGAGTCCCTAGCGTGCATTCCCGTTTTATTTTGATTAATCAGAATTCCACCTTGCTCGAGGACTAGCAAGAATTAAGTTGGGGGTGTTTGATAGCTCCATTTTCGAGCTATAATTATGTCCCTAATTCACGATTATTATTGGCTTAATCTTGCTTTTATGTGATTATTGCAGGTGATCTCGGTAATTCGACCTCGGGAGCGTTTCGGCGCTTTTCGGAGCTTAATATAGCAATTTAAAGGCCTAAGAACACTTCCGGGGAAGATCCATGCAAAGGCATGAAGGTGGGGCGCTTTGGGGAAATTGAAGGCAAAAATCCATGCAACAACCCGAGAGCTAGCGTCGAGCGACAACGTCGCGACGCTAGCTCGACGCTGCCAGAGCGTCTCGACGCCCCGAAGTCTGAAGCGCTGATTTGAAGATCCACCCGAGAGCAAGCGTCGAGTGATAGCGTCTCGAAGCTCGCTCGACGCCGCACAAGCGTCTCGACGCTGTGCGAGCGTCTCGACGCTCCAAAGTCAGAGGCGTTAATTTGAAAATCCACCCGAGAGCAAGCGTCGAGCGACAGCGTCTCGACGCCGCACAGCGTTTCGACGCCACCCCGACTGCGCGCGCGGATTATTTAGGGCGCAGCATCGAGACGCTGCCCTAGCGTCTCGACGCTACGACGAATTACTTAAAGTTTTTATCCGTTTTTAGCCGCCATCTTCGTCTTCCACCTCGAGCTCCGCGCCTGATTTGATGTTCCAGCAGCCATTTTCACCATGGGAGGGGCTAGGAAGCTTGATTTGAAGCCATCCCACACAACACAAGTCATGAGTGAGTAGTTTTACCGTTTTTGGCTCGGGATTATAAAGGAGAAATGTAGTTTGCACTCTTGGTGAGGTTGTAGAATTGAAATTCTGAAATTGGTTGAATGATTTAGTGAATTGATTTCTAATTCTTTGCTTAATCTATGAACATGTTTGAATGATTTAGGATTAGGCACCCTTGATTTTGAGCATGTTTGATTGTCAAAGGTTTTGATGCCGTGCCTCTCTAAACCGCCAAGTAACAAGGATTTACGACACCTTGAGCGTATTGGCGTCCTTGCGCTCTTGGTGATCGTTCTTCCCGAATTAGAATTCCAAATCGACACACTAATTTCGCGTCCAAATTACATAGTCGTCGCAGTTGTAGCTCGTTGCTATCGATCGGTCTTGGGAGAGCGTTGGCCGCCAATGTCCGATCGATATGCTTGATTAGTGGTAGAAGTACTTTTGGGGTACTCCAATTTCAAGCTGTCGAGGCTTGCCAAAATACATTTATAATTCCGCTACAACTGAGCTTTGCAGCTAGTGGTAGTCGGGTGTCGAACCACAGGGAACCAAAATTACTTCCTCTTAATTAATTTCTATTTGTTTTTAAAACTAAGACTCGAAAGCAATTAAAATGGGGGGTTTGACGAAATATAAACTAACGGGAAAATAAATGCGAAAAGTAAAGCGCGGAAAATTAAACGGACCACGTGCTCCTAATTTTAAGGGTCGGGGTTTACTTTGATGCGACTCAATTCATTGGGATTCAAACATACTTAGCAAGAGCATAATTGAACACGTAATTTACTTGCACGAAACTACTAATACAAGTAACCCAAATAATTAATTAGAAACGTGGAGTGCAAAGCGGACTGTTCTTTTATTAATCTAAGGGGATCAATCCTAAATTAAGTAAAGAACAGAGACGAATGTTCGATTCTAATTAAACGTGGCAATGAATTAATAGGGGGCAAACGGCACCCATATTGACTAATTGACAGTAACGGGAGCATTACGACGGATGTTTAACTAGGACGCCTGAGCTAATATTCCGATTTGCCTATTTCGTTCAAGATAAATTGCCGCCAAAGATCAACTGGAAACCCACATTACCTATGGCTCAACTTATCCGTGTTACTTGGCGATTAAGAGAGGCACGACATCATAATCTTTAACAATCAAACATGCTGGAAATCAAGGGTGTCTAGGCCTAAATCATTCAAACACATTCATGTGATATGGTTAGAAGAAATAGATTCGCCCAATCAGTCATGCTAAGTCACGGAATTAAGAACGAACCCTCATAAATCGCATCAAAATTCACCCCTAACCTCAAATTAGAGCACTTACCTTAGCTCCCCGTTGTGCAAATCAACCAAAAACGCTAATGTTGAAGCTTTATTGAAGGTATAATGGAAGATATACAAATTTAGAGCTCCCACCCGAGCCTAACAATGGTGGAAAAACCAAAATCCAAGAAGAAGTGCGGCAAAAAACGGAGAGGAAGGCTTTTAAAGCCGTCGGAGCGTCGAGACGCTAGGGCAGCGTCTCGACGCTGTGCCCTAAGTTGGCAGCGCGCGCGCACGGGGTAGCGTCGAGACGCTAGGGCAGCGTCTCGACGCCGTCGGCGTTGAGCGAGCGTTGAGACGCGCGCGCTCGACGCTGGGGCGCTTCAAAATCTGGAAAAATGTCGGGCAAGCGTCGAGACCCTCGGGCGGCGTCTCGACGCTTCCGCGCGCTTTGTCTGCGTGTGGCAATCGGGGCGGCGTCGAGACCCTCGGGTGGCGTCTCGACGCTGGGGGCGCGCGCGCGTGCGACGGATGATGTCTGGGCGGCGTCGAGACGCTTGGCCAGCGTCTCGACGCTGGCAGCGTCGAGCTAGCGTCGAGCTAGCGTCTCGACGCTGCCGCCCATGCAATGTTGCTCTCGGGTTTGATGGCCAACGTTTGCCTTTAAATGGCAAATTTTGCCATTTCTTCATTGCTTCAAGCCCCTTGGCTCCCGATGCGTCCATGAAGCTCTAAAGTGTTACTTTTAGCCCCGAAACACGTCCTCGGACTCCTCGAGCTCTCTATCATGAGTTTACCTACAAAAAGGCATTTTAATCAATATCGAGCATGGTTTTAGCTAAAATTAGGGAGTGAATAATAGCTCTAATTTGGAGCTATCAAAATACCCCCAACCTAAATCTTGCTAGTCCTCGAGCAAGGCTAATAAAGAATTTGACTCTAAGGGACCATGCATACATGCTTCTAACTCAAACCTCGATGCTTTTTACAAATCTAAACAGGGCATAATCATGAAAGCAATCGGCGCATGCATTTAATCAAGATCACATCAAAAATTAACTATTGCTCCCTAACGTGTGTGTGTGCTAGCCAACCTATCCTAAACCATCGTAAGCCTGGAAAAACTGCATGCAACATGTCATCCCGTTTTCCCCCTACTTCTAGCGATTAAGAACAGTCTAAACTTGACTTACACGAGAGAGAGTAATAAATTAAGAGACCTAAAATTTTCTAATTCCTTTCTCTTTTCTTTGAGTACTTTGTACTCTTTGTTAAGGTTCTTTGAACCCAACTTTTTATTTTCTTTTTCTTTCCCATCCCGAGTAGCCTAACACGTCAAATTCATGAATCAAACTTCACGTTTTTAAGGACTAACGCTCACTTCTTAGGTACCAATAAGAAGGAGGAGCGCCTCGAGAGAATTTTCTTGCTAACATGCTTTTCTATATTTTTTTTTTTATTTAGGCTTAGCGCAAGCTACTCGATTAATCGACCACTAACTCTCATGCAACAAGCTACCTAAGGGTGCCTTTCGGGGTGACAACAAGAATTAATGCTACATGCAATCAACCAAGCCTACGGAGTCTAAGATGAGGTCGCTAAGTGCTCGATAGATACAAGGGAGCAACAGGCAAAAATTTTAAAATTTTTGACATGAACCTAATAAATGCAAAGCTACATCATGCAAAAACTAGATTATGCAAATGCTCAGATTCCAAAAAGACACTTCCTAGATCATCATAATTAGAAAGCATATAAACAGAGTCCCAAGCACTTCAAATTTTAAATTAGCACTGCTCAACAAACTGCACATGGAATCCATCCAACATACAACTCCACCCCCAACCTAAAATTTTACATAGTCCTCTATGTATCAACATTTCAGACTAAGCAGTTAAAATGCACAAAATAAAAGGGAACAGAAAACCTCCCCTGAATTTTGTTAGGTTGTTGGTTGGAGCAGTGCACTCTTCGCCTACTGATCCGATCCTTAAGCCACAAAACTCCTACAAAAGAAAGCAAGAAAAAACTAAGCTAGGAAAATAAAGACTAAAAGTAAAAACATGAATTTAAAAACACATGGGTTGCCTCCCAAGAAGCGCAATTTTTTAACGTCGTTATGCTCGACGTGTCCTCCTCTCTGTCAGGGTACGTAAAAATTTTCGTACTTCTTCGGCCCCTTCTTCCTTGAATCAACGAAACCTGCTAAGAGAAGCAAGCTCTTCGACTTTTCGAGGCAGCCGGACAGAGTTGTTATTTTTTTGGTATTTTTCATATATGGGAAAATAAAAGACTCAACAGACTCAAACAAAATAAAAGCAGACTCAACTGACTCAACAGAAAATAAAGACTCGACCAAAGGAGGGATCGCATCAAAATTCCCGAGGCAACCAACATTGACAGAGGTACAGATGGAGGGGGGCATGCAAGATAAATCTCCTAGATTACATGAATTATCACGAGGCATAGCACAAGGAGATAAATAATCTAAAGGCACAATTGCCACTTCCTCATCCATCACATCAACATTTTCATAGCATGCTGGCTCTACATCCTCAAAGAAAAGATTTCCTAAAATACTCTCAGTATCAGACAGACGCTCGAGCTCATCAGCGCATGAATTTTCAAATAAATTTTCAATGCAAAAATCATGCTCCAAGTCAAAATCAATCGGTGGAGACATACTTACCTTATAAAACTCTCCGGGTTCCTCTTCATCTGAGAGATATTCTGCTAGAAATTCTTCTAGAGTCACCAACTTTGGAGAAGTCTTAGCTCCACTCCTTAGCTCGTTCGCATCACTAATCTCTTCGGGATGCTCCTCGAGGTCAAGCTCATCCTCCTCGGTCTCACTGTTCTTGTCTCCGAATGTCAGAAATTCCACAATTCCTTCATCAAAATCGGGGTACATCTTGATAATGACCTCCTCCCCAGAAATTCGGAGAAGGTCTTCGGCGCTCATCTTCGTAGCTCGCCCCCAAAATTGCTGTAGAAGATCTGCCATGCTAAAACAAGAAGACACAAGAAAAGAAAAATATTTTTGTGGTTTTCTAACAAATAAAATTTAACTAAGAGAAACTAAATGGTTCCCCGGCAACGGCGCCAATTTTGGTAGAAGTACTTTTGGGGTACTCCAATTTCAAGCTGTCGAGGCTTGCCAAAATACATTTATAATTCCGCTACAACTGAGCTTTGCAGCTAGTGGTAGTCGGGTGTCGAACCACAGGGAACCAAAATTACTTCCTCTTAATTAATTTCTATTTGTTTTTAAAACTAAGACTCGAAAGCAATTAAAATGGGGGGTTTGACGAAATATAAACTAACGGGAAAATAAATGCGAAAGTAAAGCGCGGAAAATTAAACGGACCACGTGCTCCTAATTTTAAGGGTCGGGGTTTACTTTGATGCGACTCAATTCATTGGGATTCAAACATACTTAGCAAGAGCATAATTGAACACGTAATTTACTTGCACGAAACTACTAATACAAGTAACCCAAATAATTAATTAGAAACGTGGAGTGCAAAGCGGACTGTTCTTTTATTAATCTAAGGGGATCAATCCTAAATTAAGTAAAGAACAGAGACGAATGTTCGATTCTAATTAAACGTGGCAATGAATTAATAGGGGGCAAACGCCACCCATATTGACTAATTGACAGTAACGGGAGCATTACGACGGATGTTTAACTAGGACGCCTGAGCTAATATTCCGATTTGCCTATTTCGTTCAAGATAAATTGCCGCCAAAGATCAACTGGAAACCCACATTACCTATGGCTCAACTTATCCGTGTTACTTGGCGATTAAGAGAGGCACGGCATCATAATCTTTAACAATCAAACATGCTGGAAATCAAGGGTGTCTAGGCCTAAATCATTCAAACACATTCATGTGATATGCTTAGAAGAAATAGATTCGCCCAATCAGTCATGCTAAGTCACGGAATTAAGAACGAACCCTCATAAATCGCATCAAAATTCACCCCTAACCTCAAATTAGAGCACTTACCTTAGCTCCCCGTTGTGCAAATCAACCAAAAACGCTAATGTTGAAGCTTTATTGAAGGTATAATGGAAGATATACAAATTTAGAGCTCCCACCCGAGCCTAACAATGGTGGAAAAACCAAAATCCAAGAAGAAGTGCGGCAAAAAATGGAGAGGAAGGCTTTTAAAGCCGTCGGAGCGTCGAGACGCTAGGGCAGCGTCTCGACGCTGTGCCCTAAGTTGGCAGCGCGCGCGCGCACGGGGTAGCGTCGAGACGCTAGGGCAGCGTCTCGACGCCGTCGGCGTTGAGCGAGCGTTGAGACGCGCGCGCTCGACGCTGGGGCGCTTCAAAATCCAGAAAAATGTCGGGCAAGCGTCGAGACCCTCGGGCGGCGTCTCGACGCTTCCGCGCGCTTTGTCTGCGTGTGGCAATCGGGGCGGCGTCGAGACCCTCGGGTGGCGTCTCGACGCTGGGGGCGCGCGCGCGTGCGACGGATGATGTCTGGGCGGCGTCGAGCTAGCGTCTCGACGCTGCCGCCCATGCAATGTTGCTCTCGGGTTTGATGGCCAACTTTTGCCTTTAAATGGCAAATTTTGCCATTTCTTCATTGCTTCAAGCCCCTTGGCTCCCGATGCGTCCATGAAGCTCTAAAGTGTTACTTTTAGCCCCGAAACACGTCCTCGGACTCCTCGAGCTCTCTATCATGAGTTTACCTACAAAAAGGCATTTTAATCAATATCGAGCATGGTTTTAGCTAAAATTAGGGAGTGAATAATAGCTCTAATTTGGAGCTATCAATTAGCATGATTTATTATGTTTAATTAACATCCATGGAGCTTGTCTGAGTTAATTTATTAATTTGAGACGAGCTGCGCATTCGTTAAATTGTCTAACCATTATACTTGTCAACCTATGATCCAAGAGGCATGCTAAATTTATTCCCAATCGTCCCGAGTCGAAAACTCCGTTAGTTAAATTTTCCCATTGCATTGTTCCGTCTTAGTGAATTAAAAACAAACAAATTCCCCCTTATTTCATTTATTTTAATAGTTTGCAAATTTAATTGAGATTAAGTCTAATTAACTGAATTCCCTGTGGATCGACCCCGTTACCGCTACTCTACTAATAGTTTAGTGAATTCGGGCAAATATAAATTCATTTTGGCGGGTCTCGACAACTCGATGATTGGCGATAGTTCAATAAAATCGTTACCAGTCATACACCAGCATGCTTAAACCAACAAAATATTGCGGTGTCCGCAAAGAATTCGCAATGATTCCAACAGAGCAGTTTTAACTGTGATCAAGGCTCCTAGCATGCGATATTCGTTCATAAACAACTACAGAAAATAGTAAAATTATCTAAGCTACCTAAGCATACGACATTAAACTAAACTAAGCTACTCTACTTAGGCAAATTAAGAATTTAAAACAGAACAAACAGTTGATATTGGTGGGGTAACAGGTCACAGAAAAGGCGATTTTTTTCTTGTTTTTGAGAGGGATCAGAAATACTCCCTCGAATGCCGTTTAAAAATCTCCAATTGCCACGTTCCTAAATCACAAAAAAAACAAACTTAATTAAAGCTAGCAATACCAATACTGTAATCAATCTAAAAGAAAAACAATAACGAAAGACTATCTATTCCATATTCCTCTGATGACTGAGCATAATGATCATTCCATTGAACGCCCTTGCTCATCCTTTCTTGACTTGCTTTTTATTCTTCGGATAAGAGGAATGCTGAGAGCATTTTCACGTCTCCTTCCTCATAGTAGTGCTTCAATCTAGCACCATTCATCATGAACGGTTGACCTTGTTCCAGATTTCGAATTTCAATTGCACCATGAACAAACACATTAGTAATCACAAAAGGACCTTACCAACGAGACTTAAGTTTGCCAGGAAATAATCTAAGTCGTGAATTGAATAGCAAAACATGTTGGCCCATTTTGAAATCCTTAATCCTAAGTCTACTATCATGCCAAATCTTAGTTCTTTCTTTATACATTTTAGCATTTTCATATAACATATGTCTTAGTTCATCTAACTCATGTAATTGCAGAGAACGCAATGTTCCCACATCGGTTACGCAAAAGTTCAATTCTTTTAAAGCCCCAAAAGGCTTTGTTTTCTAATTCAAAGGGAAGATGACATGCTTTTCCATAAACTAGCCTATAGGGGGACATTCCTAAAGGTGTTTTATATGCAGTTCTATATGCCCACTGTGCATCATCAATTCATGCTAAACGACTATGATTGTTGGCACATAATAAATATTTCATTCCCAAAATAAACTACTCCTACATACGAAATCTAAGCAAAGCATGATAAAATCCTAATTTAAGAGTTTAGGGATCAGAAATCTCCCTTGTCAATCTGCCTCATATGAATGTTCTTCAATGTTTCGAGGCATCACTTCTGCTCCTTTAAGATACTTAAGTCTTGATTTACGGGGTCGGACATTCTGCCACACCTTGAAATTTTTTATTCTTTCAAAGAGACTGCATGTTATAACATCCCAAGGTTTGTACTTTATGTGCGTTGGTACAACATAGGTTTGATGCGATGAGAGTTCTTTTTCTGGCACATCTCTTTCTAACTCCTTCAGCTGGAGCATTTGTGGTGGTGGTGGCTCAGCTCTTTCATTGGTGGAGAAGCTTGCTGCAACCTCAAACATTTAAAATTCTTGTTCCTCAAGCAGCGCATTAGTCTCTTTGGCCTCATCCAGCACAATTTAATTTTTCTCAACTTTCACCAACTCCCCCAATTCATATGGAGATTCCATTGGATCACTCTTCTTAGATTCGAAGGTAACAAATGAGTCATCATCATAAAAATCAAACATTTGAGGGTATGGTGGTGCTGACACATAGGTAGGCAAATCAGGTTGCCTAATGACAGGGGGAGGCCTAGGAATCTCTTCTGGTTCCTCAATGATAGGTTCCAGCCTTACCCTTATTGTGCTTGGTTGTATTTGATCAAAGTTAGGCAGAGAATCCAGTGAAGCACTAGACTCTTCGTTCTCTACTCTCTTTGGTGCTTCTCTGCTGTTGATCACCAATGGCCTTCTACATCGGAGTTCAATAGCTTGAACTTGTTCCTTACCATTCATTCTTGGAGTTTCTGTGTCTGCAGGAAGTCTGCCTTGGGGCCTATTCTTCAGCTCGTTTGCCAACTGCCCGATTTGAGTCTCTAAGATTCTCAAGGTTGCTTGCTGGCTCTGCAAAGTTGCATCATTCTTTGCTATGTATTCCTTCAGCAAGTTCTCCACTGATGTTCCCATCGGTTGGTTGTTGACATATTGTTCCTGATATGGGGGTTGACTAGTTTGTTGGTGTTGAGTGAAACCAGGTGGTCCACTCGGTCTAGATTGATTTTGCGTTTGGCTTGCGCTTTGTTGTCCACCCCAAGAGAGATTTGGGTGGTTTCTCCAACCAGGGTTATATGTATTTGAATAGGGGTTGTTCCTTGGTTGTTGTTGACTTCCAACATAGCACACCGAAGATGGATTAGCAGGGCAATAGTCATACATATGCCCTTCCCCACAGAATCCACAAACTAGTGCCTCACCTTGGTTGGCTATTGCTGTGCTTGTTGAAACAGCTGCCTTTGGCTGCTCATTGCGCTAAGTGCATCCATGTCTTGAGCCTTACTTCTGTTTGGCTCCACAGGATCGTCTGACCATTGACAATGTGATGTTGAGATTTTCTCCAAAATCTCATAGGCTTCCTTATAGCTCTTTGATAGCATCGAACCTTCAGCTGAGGAATTCAAGACTTGCCTCATGCTGGGGTTGCATTCTTTGAAGAATACTTCAATCTGGATACACCATGGAATGCCATGGCGTGGACATTTGAGTAGAAGATCTTTGAATCTGATCCAAGCTTCATGCAGTGATTCATTTTCGGCTTGCTTGAACTTGATGATGTCAACACGAAAGTCAGAGTTCCTATCTGGAGGGAAGTATTTTACTAGGAACTATTCAGCAAGGTCTGTCCAATTGACAATTGATCCAGAGGGGAAAGAGTTCAGCCACGTCTTGGCCTTGTCTCTTAATGAATATGGAAAAAGGTAAAGTCTCAAGGCCTCTTGAGACACTCCTGGGATGACAAAGGTGTCACTTACTCCCAGGAAGTTTCTCAAGTGGTTGTGGGGGTCTTCATTTTCCACTCCAAAGAATTGTCCAACTGTGGACAACATTTGAAACATGACAGGTTTTAACTCGAATGAGTGAGGTGTAATCTCGGGGAGTATGATGCTCGGATTAAGCTCCTCAGGTATTGATACAAGGTATGATAGAATAGCACTATCCTTATCATTCGCAATTTCAATGGGGTTGCGAATGATAGGTGCTCGGTTTGGTGCTTCTTCTGCTCTATCCATTTCAGCTTGTTGAGATTGCGCTGACTCTGCGTGGTCCGCAATGTGCTGAACAGGTTCTTTTGGCTGTTTAAAAAGGCATTTCTTAATTTTGTTTCTGGCCCTTAAAGTTCTTTCGGGTTCAGGATCAAATTCTAGATTGTGATTTGGAAACTCATTCATAAACCAGCTTTGTTGGTACCTGTAAATGCAAAAGATTAGCTCCAATAAATTAAGCTCTTCTAAAATAACACAAATCGTGTTTACTAAACAAAATCCCCGGCAGCGGCACCAAAAACTTGTTGCGCGCTCAGTGTGTATAAAATGTAAATTCGAAGAGCGCTAAGATCATGCAAGCATACATGGTCTGCAGCAAGTGATAAGTATAATTTAATTCGTTTTCCCACAGAGATTAAGTTTAGTGACTAACGATTTGGTGTGTTAGATTAGATAAGGTAACTTAAATTGGATAGATTTTGGGTTGAGGTACAGGAATATAAAAGATGCAAGAAGAATGTAAACATAAATCCAAAGCTAGCAAAGAGGTAAAGTCATAATGTGGAAAAGTAGAATTGCGGTTCTTGCAATAATCTAGCAATAAATTAGCAACGATTTTAATGTAAAGTAAGGCAGCAAGGTCGACTTAAGAATCCTCTATAGGCATTTAACTATGATCATTCAATAGTAGATTAACATCTCATGCATCGTCTTAGCTAGTTCTCATGCATCTTCCGATTACATGCATTAGTTTCTTAGATTACTTCTGTCCAAGTAAAGCTAACAACCTAATCATAAACACATGCTAATAAACGTGCTAGGAGAACGCCTATTCCTAGGTCATTTTCTGATTACCATAAAAGGCTAACATGAATGGATGATTCTGAATTCTTACTCCTTCCGGAGGTTAGGAATTCTTTAGACAAAATGGATGGCCGGTCGAAATTGACCGTGGGATGAAGATCACATACATTCAATGCAATCATGCTACTCTACATGCTGAATTCTCATGCTTCTAGCCTACAGATTCCTCTTTCGCAGACCTCTCTTAGAATAGTTACTCATGGTTTTCGAAGAAATAAGGGAGATGGATTGATTGGACATGAATTTAAGAACTCAACATACCTAGTTGATTGATATATAATTAAATGAAGAACTCAACAAAACAACAATTTGATTAAGGGATGACAGAATGAAGAACTCAATAAACCAATTGATTACTCTTTTAAGAAAGCAATTCATATAATAATTCGTAAACAAACATATGTCAAACCGGAAGCAACAATGAAAGGGAAAAGCAATAAATGGTTCAGAACAACATTTAGAGGAAGCAGAAATTAAATTGGAAAGTGATAAAGAAAAGCAGTAAAGGAAAGCAGTAAAGGAAAGCTGTTAATTGCGTGAGGATCTTCCAAGTCGTGAATCGCCTCGGATGAAGGGGAAGATTACCTGATCTTGGGGATAAATTCAATCAGAAGAGAAGATGGATCTTTTCTTCTTCCTCTCGAATTATCACGCCAAGGGCTTTGTTTCTTCGATCCAACAACCGGGGGAGAAGGATTTCGTCTTCGAGTTCTTCACTATTGAGTTGTGTTTGAATTGAGGGGAATTCAATTCCATTTCAATTGCTTTGATCCTTCATTTCACTCTCTTTATATAGCTTTAGGTGGTTGCCAAAAGTTGCTCTATAATTGTGGATCACCATTCAATTTTGTGAGGTAGTCAAGCTTGACATGTGGCATCAGCAGGGAGAGTTGACTACTGGAAAAACTCAGTCAACAAAGACTGTTGACTGGAAAAAAAATGCAGCAGCAAAGACTGTTTTATTGCGAGCTCCGCAATTTTTCAGCAATGTTCCTGCAATGTACATTTTAGCTCTTTTTACATCATTTTGCATCATTTTTCTTTCCTTTTCCAAATAAGCCTTAATTTAGCATCATTTCTCAAATTCTCACATTTAAGCACACATTAAGCTAACTCTTAACAAAAACACTCAAGAATTTCCATGATTTCTAGGTAAATATGACCTTAAATAATGTACTTTTGGAGAGGTAACAGGGAGCTCAAGAAAGGAAGAGATTTCCAAAATTGCCAAAAATTGGCACAAGTTGAAGCTAAAACCCCAGAGCTAGTGTTGCGTGCTCATTGTGTAAATAAAATGTAATGCGAAGAGCACTCAGATCATGCAAGCATACATGGTCTTCAGCAAGTGATAAGTATTTTTTAATTCTTTTTCCCACAGGGATTGAGTTTAGTTACTAACGAGTTGAGGTGCTAAATTAGATAAGGTAACTTAAGTTGGGTAGATTTGGGGTTGGTGTACCGAAATAATAAAGAATGCAAGAAGAAAGCAAGTGTAAAAACCAAACAAGTAAAGAGATAAAGCTTTAATGTGGAGAAGAATAATTTCTGGTCTCGCAATGTTTTAGCAATATAATCGCAAAGATAAACAGCTAATAAAAAGACTAAGGCAAAAAGCAGGAATGTTTTATTGCGGTTCTCGCAATAAACTAGCAATAAATTAGCAACGTTTTTAGGAGTAAAGTAAAACAGCAAGGTCGACTTAAGACTCCTCTATAGGCACTTAACTACGATCATTTAGAAGAACACATCATGCATCGTCTTAGCTCAATCTCATGCATCTCTCGATTACATGCATTAGATCTTTAGTTCACTCATATCCAAGTAAGACATAAACACCTATTTATACAAGCAAGCTAATAAACGTGCTAGGAGAACGCCTATTCCTAGGTCATTTTCTGGTTACCATGAAAGGCTAGCATGAATGGATGACTCTGAACTCTTACTCCTTCCGGAGGTTAGGAATTCTTTAGACAAAATGGATGGCCGGTCGAAATTGCCCGTGGGATGAAGCTTACATACATTCAATGCAATCATACTACCCTACATGCTGAATTCTCGTATTTCTAGCCTACAGATTCATCTTTAGCAGACCTTTCTTAGATTAGTTACTCATGGTTTTCGAAGAACTAGAAGAGATGGAACGATTGATCATGATTTAGAGAACTTAATAAAAGCAATTGAATAAGAGATAACAAAATGAAGAACTCAACAAGACTTAATTGATTACTTTCTAAAAATAAGGTTCAGAACACTTCGTAAGAACAACGTGCAACGATATGAAAACAATAAAGATCAAGTGTATTGGAGAATGAATTAGTACAATGTCACAAATGGAATCAGTAAAGAGAAAGCAGAAAAGAAAGCTGTAAAAGTGCACGGATCTCCTCGTCGCAAACGCCTCGGATGAAGGGGAAGATTAGCTGATCTTGGGGATGAATTCAATCAGAAGAGAAGAAGGATCTTCTCTTCTTCCTCTCGAATTATCGACGCCAAGCGCTGATTTCTTCGTTCCAACAAACGGGAGAAGGAATTTCGTCTGCAGATTGCTTTGCAACTGAGATCTCCACGCTTCTGAGTTGTGTTTTCCCTTCATCATCCGTCTCTTTTTATAGCTTCTAGGTGGTTGCAAAAGGCTGCTCATTAATCGTGGATCACCATTCAACTTTGTGAGGTAGTCAAGCTTGACATGTGGCAGCAGCAGGGAGACTTGACGGCTGAAAAATCTCAGTCAATAAAGACTGACGGCTGGAAAGAAATGTTGCAGCAACGACTGTTTCATTGCGGTTTCCTTGCGAGGGCCGCAATGCTTCATTGCGGTTTCAGCAATGTTTCGGCAAAGTTTCCTGCAATGTACATTTTAGCTTGTTTTACATCATTTTACATTCTTTTTCGTTCCTTTTCCAAATAAGTCCTATTTTAGCATCATTTCTCAAATTCTCGCATTTAGGCACACATTAAGCTAACTTCTAACAAAAACACTCAAGAATGTACATGATTTAAAGGTAAATATAACCCTAGATAATGTACTTTTGGCAAGGTAACACACCCCCAAACTTGAGTTATTGCTAGTCCTCGAGCAATATAAAGGCTTACTTTGGCTGCGAAATCTTGTCTTTCAAACTCTACCTAGCTGACTTGCTGACTTCCCTAGGCTTACTATCAAAGGCACTGCTGTCCTGTGACACTCTTCTAAGTTCCAACTAGCTTCCTATTCTGCCTATTTTGATTTCCCTTGCCTTTAAAACCTTCTGTTTTTACTAACTTCCTACCTTATGGTTTATCTATCTATGTCATTGGGCTCATTGTGCAGTTATCCCTAAGCTTTCAAATTCTCCCTAGTTTTGACTCAGACTCAGTACATGCTTCTAATGTTTTTATTTTTTAATTACCTAGGATTCCTCAAAGTCATGCCAAGCTTAGAACACATAAGTATCAGATTTCAGTATCCATAGACCAAACTAAGCCCTGACATCACTATGTTGGATAGACACTCATCTCCCTTGAAAAACCTTCAAGCTACAGCCCTGTGCTTAGCAAACTAAGGATCAGAGTTCAATTTTACAGGACATCTAAACACTTAGGCCGTAGCTCTTTGGCACACATTCTTCTTCCTTGGTTTTATTTTTCCCTATTTTCTCTTTTTGGCAAAGTCTTCTCTTCGAATTGTCTTTTGATGCAATGCCACTTGTGGGTTACACAAATGGCCCTGATTACTCAGCATTTTTAGAGACAAACAATACCCTTTACTTTTCTTTTGCTTTCTTATTCATTTTTTTGTTTTTTTTTTTAAGAAGAAGAATGCCTATATTTTTCAAAGGAGAGAGTAGTGTTCCTTGGCCTAGAGGTTGCCTCCCCCAAACTTAAACTTCTCATTGTCCCCAATGAGAGTCTGAGGTGACACACCCCTAAACTTATCTTAGAAGCATCTAGTCTAAATAAAGACCAGATAGACTTAAAACTCCTAGGGATAGAATGACCCTCCTAGTTCAGATAACTGATAAGCAGAAGTTTATTAAAACCAACATGGTAAGGTCTAACAGAGGTACATGCTCAGCATATTACGAAGCTAATTAAAACTAAGAAGATTGTACTTGACACTCATCCAGCATGCTCAATAGACAGACTACCTATGGACATCAGTAAAACAGCCAGATAATGAGATTTAAGGACAGACAACCCATCAGAAAGTCATACAACAGCATGCCAAGGTAAACAAAATATTGTAGGGTCCGCAAAGAATTCGCAATGATTCCAACAGAGCAGTTTTAACTGTGATCAAGGCTCCTAGCATGCGATATTCGTTTATAAACAACTACAGAAAATAGCAAAATTATCTAAGCTACCTAATCATACGACATTCAACTAAACTAATCTACTCTACTCAGATTTTGGTGGGGTAACAGGTCACAGAACAACAGATTTTTTTTTTTTTTTAGAGGGATCAAAAATACTCCCTCGAATGTCGTCAGTCTGGCATTCATTCATCCTTATCTTCTTCATCATTCCTCTCACTCGGAGGCACCCAAGGACTCAACAACCCAGCAGGGAAGGCAGGGAACGTGCACCGCAGGTGCTCAGCCAGCTCTTGGTCCCTTGCCTGCGAATATCCAGCCCATTGGGCAAACTTTCGTTGTAAGTCCATCAGGCAGGCCATGTACAATTACTGTGCAGCAGCAAGTCCATCCATCTCGAACTCCATGTTGCCTCTTCTCCTCATCCTCAGGTCACTGGGCAGCTCAAGGTGGCCAGCATAGGCCAATTGTTTCTCCTCCATCGTCACAGGCACCCCTGCGCGTAAGCATAATTTAGTGATGGTATTTGGGAAAAAGAGTTGGCCTTTACCTTTCTTGGAGCATTCGATGATTGGTGCTGCTATGATTTCACCCACATCAATGGTGAGTCCCTTCATTATCGCATAAATCAGCAGCGATCTCCCCTGATTGACGGTTGTTTCATGTGTGACAGGGGAGATTCGTCTTCGAATCAGGGAGAACCAAACAGCTGCTTTTTCCCTGAGGGCTGCACTCATTAGTGTGTGCTTCCCATGCTTTGAGACTGCCCAGGCTGCCTCAGGCTTCCCTATTATATTCAGTGCTTCCTCCAGGACTCCCTCTGAAGGCGAAGCCATGATCCTTGCGTATTCAGAATCTTTATGCCCCTTGAGAGCATACACATTAATGATTGCTTCGGCTGAGAAGTCAACTTCTACTCCCCTCACCATTGAAGAACAGCCTTTGGGGCCAGTGAGGTAGGCGTAGAAGTCGTACACCATGTCAGAGTAGGCCTGAATTGGAGGCCTACACAACTCTTCCCAGCCGTGGTTCATAATTCCTGCGCGCAGGAATTGCGGCAGGTCCGCAATAGAATCAAGGAATCCTCTCTCGTGGAGGAGTTCTTTCTTCATCAATTCCAAGCCTCTAGCCTCATCTTCCTTGGACACATACCTCGCAGCTCGAGGCTCATCCTCTTGGTACATCTTTCTCTTCCCCTTGTCCTTGGCCTTGGCTGCTTCAACAACCTCAGATTTCATTTTCTTGATAGAGGGTCCAACTTCAACCCTCTTCTTTTTGGTCTTCTTGGAGGTTGTTGGCCGCTTCCCTTTCACAATCACAGGGCCTCTCTTCTTGAGCCTTGTCTTGGCAGCTATCTGTTGGATGCATTCATCCAGCGTTTCCTCCATTGAATCCTTGATTTCCCTCTCCACAGGGCTGTCAAGATTGACATCCCTGAAGGGGGAAACTACCTCTTCTTACTCAATCGGCTCACCAATTGATGTCGATTCTGGTTGTTCTTCAGATGGAACTTCAGGTTCCGATTGTGGTTTAGGGGAATCAGGACTTTGCATGGCCGTCTCAAACGATGGCCTGTCGCTATTGAGGCTTCCCTCACTCATGGAATTCCTACTCTTGGTCTTTGGATCCTCCAATGTAACCTTCCACGTTCGTCTGGGGGACTGCGTTGGCTCAGAAGTGTCCCCAGCTTCAGTTGCTAGCACCTTCCATTTCCTCTTCACAGGAAGCTTTGGAGGTCTCGTAGGTTTCACAACTTCAGCGTTTGCCAAAGACAGCAGTGCCTCTCTCACCAATTCAGCATCCTCCGTGATTGGGGATGTCTTCTTGGGCGTGAATCGTTCAGATCTTGTGGAAACCATGGCCGTTTCTTGGAGGCTAAGCTTGGGAATTTCTGAGGAAGGAGAACTCTGAGTTGTGGGATTTCAAGGGTTTGAGAATCGTAAATGAGAATGATCCCCAACTCGTCCTATTTATCCTCGGTTGTTGCCCCAACGGCTATAATATTGCGGACTCCGCATTTTTTTCACAATTCTTTCGCAATTTTTTCAGCAAATCTTTGAAGATATAACTGTTGGGATTTCATCCTTGATTGTTATTTGTTGCAAGATTCTAGCAACTAAATCTTCGATTTTGCAAGATCTCTTCCTTTTTCTTTCCTTGCCTCTTGATTTACTCCCTTCATTGTCGTTTTAAGATCTCCAATTACCACGCTCCTAAATCACAAAAAACAAACTTAATTAAAACTAGAAATAACAATACTGTAAGCAATCTAAAAGAAAAACAATAAAGAATATCTAATTCATAATCCTTTGATGGTTGAGCATAGAGATATTTCCCTTAAACGCCCTTGCTCATCCTCTCTTGATTTGCTTTTTAAGCTTCGGATAAGAGGAAGGCTGAGAGTGTTTTCACATCTCCTTCCTCATAGTAGTGCTTCAATCTAGCACCATTTACCATGAATGGCTGGCCTTGATTCAGATTTTGAATTTCAATTGCACCATGCACAAAGAAATTAGTAATCACAAAAGGACCTGACCACCGAGACTTAAGTTTGCCAGGAAATAATCTCAATCGTGAGTTGAATAGCACAACATGTTGGCCCTTTTTGAAATCCTTAATCCTAAGTCTACTATCATGCCAAATTTTAGTTCTTTCTTTATACATTTTAGCATTTTCGTATGACATATGTCTTAGTTCATCTAACTCATGTAATTGAAGAGAACGCAATGTTCCCGCATCAGTTACGCAATAATTTAACTCTTTCAAGGCCCAAAAGGCTTTGATTTCTAATTCAAGGGGTAAGTGACATGCTTTTCCATACACTAACCTATAAGGAGACATTCCTAATGGCGTTTTATATGCAGTCCTATACGCCCACAGTGCATCATCTAACTTAAAAGACCAATCATTTCTATTCGGTTTCACCACTTTTTCAAGTATACTTTTGATCTCTCTATTAGATTTTTCAGCTTGTTCATTCGAGTGTGGATGATAAGGTGTTGCTACTCTATGTCTAACATTATATTTAGCTAACACTTTTTCCATAGCTTTGTTTATAAACTGCGTTCCTTCATCACTTATGATGGCACGTGGTGTGCCAAATCGTGTAAAAATGTGGCTATTTAGAAATTTAACGACTGTTTTGGCATCATTTAAGGGACATGCAATTGCTTCTACCCATTTTGAAACATAATCTACAGCTACTAGAATGTAAAGATTACCAGCAGATGGAGGGAATGGTCCCATGAAGTCAATGCCCCATACATCGAAGAGTTCTAACTCCAAGATGTATGTTAGAGGCATCTCATCCTTCCTACTGAGGTTACCTGTTCGTTGACACTCATTGCAGTTGTGTGCGTAGTCGTG
Organism: Herpetospermum pedunculosum; assembly: GCA_028017165.1. Classification (NCBI taxonomy): domain Eukaryota; kingdom Viridiplantae; phylum Streptophyta; class Magnoliopsida; order Cucurbitales; family Cucurbitaceae; genus Herpetospermum; species Herpetospermum pedunculosum. The sequence goes on along the minus strand of CM051527.1, from coordinate 17,309,295 downwards.
TGGATCCTTGAAGATCGTGGGCCAGAAGTAGCTACTTTGGAACACCTTTGCAACAGTTCTTTGACCACCAAAGTGTCCACCATAAGAAGCTGTGTGGCAATGCTGCAAGACTGACCTTGATTCAGCAGCTGACACACACTTCCTTAGCAACCCATCCGCCCAGCTTTTGTAGAGTGTTGGATCGTCCCAGATGTACACCTGTGAGGCAAGGAAGTTAGCAAAATTTGGTAACACCTGTGAGGCAAGGATGTTAGCAATATCCGCAAACCAAGGTTCCTCATTGTTATCACAATGCACTAACACAAAGACATGTTCATCAATAAAGGAGTCAGTCATTGCGGGTTCCGCAATTTTTCCGCAATGACTCTGCAATCTTGATAAATGATCAGCAACTACGTTTTCACATCCTTTTTTTATCTCTAATCTCTAGATCAAACTCTTGCAATAATAACACCCATCGAATTAGACGAGGCTTAGCATCAGCCTTCCTCATTAAATACTTTATTGCAGAATGATCAGTATAAACAATCGTTTTATTACCTACAATATAAGGCCTAAATTTTTCACATGCAAACACTACCGCTAACATCTCTTTCTCTGTGGTAGTGTAGTTACATTGTGCTTCATTTAAAGTTTTACTAGCATAATATACAGGGTGTGTTAATTTATCTATCTTTTGGCCAAGCATAGCCCCAATTGCATAGTCACTAGCATCACACATTAGTTCAAAAGGCAAATCCCAATTTGGGCCTACTATGATTGGTGCTTTGACTAAGGCATCCTTAAGCTTGGTCCATGCTATTAGACATTCATTTGAGAAGACAAAAGTTCTATTCAGCTCTAGAAGCTCACACAGAGGTTTAGAGATTTTTGAAAAGTCTTTTATAAATCTCCTATAAAATCCTGCATGTCCTAAGAAACTTCTTATAGCTTTGACATTTTTAGGTTCCACTAACTTCTCAATAATTTCTATTTTGGCTCTATCGACCTCTACTCTTGCCTTGGACACTCTATGTCCTAACACTATTCCTTCTTCCACCATGAAGTGGCATTTTTCCCAATTTAAGACTAGGTTGGTCTCCTCACACCTAGTTAGGACTTGTCCTAGATTTTCTAGGCAGTGGTTAAAGGAATCACAAAAGACGGAGAAGTCATCCATCAATATTTCTATTATGGACTCATCTAGTTCAGTGAAAATTGCCAACATACACCTTTGGAATGTTGTTGGTGCATTGCATAGGCCAAGTGGCATTCTGCGAAAAGCAAATGTTCCAAAGGGACATGTAAAGGATGTTTTCTCTTGGTCCTCACGGTCTATGGTAATTTGGTTATATCCTGAGTAACCATCTAAAAAGCAGTAAAAGGCTCGGCCAACTATTCTATCTAACATTTGGTCTATAAAGGGTAAGGGAAAATGGTCTTTTTTGGTTTCTTTATTAAGTTTTCTATAATTCATACATACTCTCCATCCTGTAACAGTTCTAGTTGGTATTAATTCGTTATTTTCATTTACTACTACAGTCATACTACCCTTCTTAGGTACACATTGAATAGGACTGACCCATTGACTATTGGCTATTGGAATCCATCCTATGTCTTGCGTGGGTGTTAGTTAAAAGCATGGTAAGTATTGGGCGTCTATGATCCGAATCACATTGCATTTAATAATCTGGAACCTTTAGATTGAGTGTTTTCATTACCATTTCCATTTCTCCCGTTATTCCAAATTATCATTTAATTTTTCCCGTTATTTTCTCTTTTCTTCTTTTAATTCTCAAAACCCCCCATCAACATTTTCTCTCATTAAGCAATTAAAATTTTGAATTTAGATTAACCTATTAAATTCCTTGTGGTACGATCCTGACTACCGCTTTCTACAAGTTTTGAAGAAGCCTTAGGCAGTGTTATAAATTTTAATTTGGCGGGTCTCGACAACCCGAAACATACGAAAGCAGCACATCACATCTGATTGACTACTACCTAAACTATACTAACAACTAATCAGGGCCCAACGGGCTTTTTCTTAACTACAACTATATGTTGGGTTTTATGTCCTAAAACTCGTGGTTTGTAAACTGAATGTATATTCTATTTTGCAATAAAGTTGTTATTAAGATTTATTCAGTAAAGTTGTTATTGAATAAAGTGAATTGTTTTTACTTTTAACCTAACTCCGATAAAAAAAAAGAACCCATGGCTATAGGTTGTATACTTGAACTTCATGTGTGACATAATAGTGGATCAAGTTCAAGTAATAGCCAGAACGTTCTATAGTATAGAGATAAGGATGGGTACCTGTTGCGTGCTCAATGTGTTAAAATCAATAAGCAATAAGATAGAGAGAGCACTCAGAACATGCAAGCATACATGATCTTATAGCAAGTAGTAAGTATTTTTTCATTCGTTTTCCCACAGAGACTTATTATGAGCTATTCGCGAAGTGTTTTGTTAAGAAAGAATGGGTGGATTTGAGGAGGTGGAATTGGTTTTAAATTGTCTAATTTCTAAGGAACATGTAAAGGGTAGCAACATAAACAAGTGCAAGTCAAAGATAAACTTAAATGAAAAGAGAAAAGATTAATAAACGAAGAGAAAAATAGCTAAACAGAATTATAAACTTAGCAGAATTGCGGAAACAGCAATTCTACCGCAATGTTACTAACAGCGAAAGTGTGTAAAATGGAGAAACAAGGGCTACTAATGACTCCTCTATAGGCATTTTCTCACGATTCTCAAGCATTGGGTCAACTCTCTAGGCATCAAACTCACTCAATCTCATGTATCTTCCGATTTCATGCATTAGATTCTTTAGTTTACTCATGTCCAAGTAAGGTCTTAAGCATCTTGTTAAAGCAGAAAGTTATGGTTTGTACTAGGAAAACGCCTATTCCTAGGTCGTTTTCTGGCTACCTTGAAAGGCTAGCATGAGTGTATGACTCTGAACTCTTACTCCTTCCAGAGGTTAGGAGTTCTTTGGACAAAATGGATGGCCAATCGAAATCGCCCGTGGGATGAAGCTTACATACAATCAATGCTTCGAGAGCTATCCTACATGCTTGGTTCACGTTTTTTTTAGCCTATAGTATTGTCATTAGCATGCCCCTATGGGACTTAGCTACTCATGGATATAGACAGAACAGAAGTAAGAGAAGAAGTAGACATGCTTAGAAGGAATTTAAAGACAAACAGTAAGGAAAAACAGTAGCAGCAAAGAGAAGAAACAGTGAAGTGAAGAATTGAGCTTTGATTACTTGATTGTTTGAATGAACAAAGGGAAGCTTAAAGTAAATAACATAAAGACAGAAAGCAACGAAATGAAATGAACTAGCAACTAGAAAAGAAACAACAACTAAACAAAGTTGGAAATTAGAAATAAAAGACAGAAAGCAGGTAATTAAGCTTGAACGCCTCGTCGCAACCGCCTCGGCTGAAGGATGAGAAAGATCAGCCTTGCTTGGATGAATCCAATCGGGAGAGAAGATGAATCTTCTCTCCTTCCTATCAGATTGTCGACTCCAACAGCTAAACCTCGCAAACCAACAGACGGCAAAGAAAAACAGGAGAAAAGATGGAGCTGCGAGAAGACTTCTACGCTTTCGGATGATGATCAAACCCTCTACTTTGACCCCCTTTTATAGTAATCCGCAGGTGCGTTTGGGCCAAGGAGAACCATCAATCCTCAACGTCGTACTTCAAAATGGATGGACGAGAAAGACCGAATCCCTGAAATAACGGAAAATAACAGAAATGGATCAGCCAACTTACGGATTTCACTTAAAACATTGTTGTTTTAGCAATGTTTCCGCAATGCATATTTTTCACTCTTTTCCTTCGGTTTTCATTCCTTTTCTTTCCTTTTGCACACAAGTCCTAATTTAGCTACCTTCTTCTAAATCTCATATATAAGCATAGGTTTAAGCTAAATCCTATCAAAAACACCTAAGAGTGTACATCTTTCTAAGATAATTAAGTCCTAAAAAGGTCACTTTTGGAGACGTAACACACCCCCAAACTTAAGGTTTTGCTCGTCCTCGAGCAATCTAAGGACTTGTTTAGGCTACTGTTTCATCTTCTTAAACCACTTACTGACTCCCCTACATTCCTATCTATAGCAGTGCTGTCCTGTGACACACTTCCAAATTTACACTAACCTTTCATATTGCTTCTTCTGACTTCGCACGCCTAATACTCCTGATGTTTTCATTCACTCCCTACAACTGATCTACTTGCCTTTATCATATTGTGCATCTAACCCTAAGGTTTCAAATTCTACCTAGCTTTACCCCAGACTCAGTACATGCTTCTAGTTTTACTTTTGAGCTACCTAGGATTCCTTAGAGTCATGCCAGTCTTAGTATTAACAGTGACAGTAGTACTTTTAGAGAACAACCTAAACCCTGGCATCACTACATTGGACCTACATTCATCTCCCTAAACAACCCTACAAATTACAACTTTGTGCTCAGCTAATTGAGGATCAGAGTTCTTTTTATTTAGGACACCTAAGCCACAAAGTTGCAACTCCTAGGTATACATTCTTCTTCCCTTCCCTTTTTTCTTTCTTTCTTACTTAGGTGGAGCCTCTCCTTTGGTTGCCTTTTGATGCAATGCCACTTGTGGGTTACACACTTGGCACTGATTACTCAGCAACCTAAGAGAGACACCCCTCTTTATTCTATTTTTCATTTTTTTTTTTCAGCTCATCATTTTTTTGTAAAGGAGAAGAAGAATGCTTATGCTTTAAGGGAGAGAGGAATGTTCCTAGGCCTAGGGTGGCCTCCCCCAAACTTAAACTACTCATTGTCCCCAATGAGTGTCTGAGGTGGCACACCCCCAAACTTGTCCTAGAAGCATCTAGTCTAGGGCAAAACAAAGAGAATCTAAAAGCCCTAGGCATAGACAGAACATTCTAAAAGTAAATATCACAGCAGCAGAAATCCATAAAAACAGGCAGGTAAGGACTTACAGCTATGCATGCTGAGTACTTTTTGGAGGTTAATTTAAACTATCAAAGGGTGTCCTATGACACTCATCCAGCATGCTTTAAGATAAGCTATATAAGGTAGTCAAGGTAGCAGCAAAAGACAAAATTTAAACAGAACCAGCCTAGCTAAACAGTCAGTCAAAAACATGCATTTACTAATAAAAAATTTCGGTTTCCGCAATTATTTCGCAATAGAGACAGGGCAGATATATCAGTGATTAAGGCCCCTATGCATGCTTTTTCCAGTCATTCAAGCTATACAAAAATGAAACTAAACTAATCTACCTATTCAGCTACCATCAGACTACACTAAACAAATTTAAATACTACAATTAAAGAACTAAAACAGAACAAAACACTAACTCAAAACAGCATAATTCACATGGTTCAACAAAAAACAGTTTGAAATTTTTTTCATTTAATTTTAAGGGAACAGCAATACTCCCTTTAGTGCTTCTCAATCTAGCACTCAGATGTCTTCCTCATCATCATCTCTTCTTGGCCGTGGAGGTGCCCATGGAGTCATTAGGTTCGTGGGGAATTCAGGAAAGATGCATACCAATTGGTCAGCAACCTCCTTGTCCCTTGCCTGCGGATATGTGGCCCATTGAGCCATCCTCTTCTGCAGATCCGTCAGGCAGGCCATGGTCAAAGACTGAGCAGCAGCCAGGCCATCGAGCTCGAACTCCATGTTTTCTTTCCTTCGCAACCTCAAGGCGGTAGGCAATTCTAGGTAGCCCGTATAGGCCATCTGCCTTTCCATTCGCTCGATTGGGACCCCTGCACGTAAGCACAGCTTAGTAATTGTGTTAGGAAAGAAAAGTGGTCCCTTACCCTTTTTGGCGCAGTCAGCAATTAAAGCTGCAATGACTTCACCCACGTTGATTGTGAGACCTCGCATGATCGCGTAGACCAGCAGCGCCCTGCTCTGGTTGATGGTGGTCTCATGGGTCACTGGGGACAGCTTCCTGCGCACAAATGAAAACCATACAGCCGCCTTGGCTGTGAGGGTGGCACTCATCAGGGTGTGCCTCCCATTGCGCGAGACTGTCCATGATGCCTCTGGCTGGCCAATGATCCGAATAGCGACCTCCAAGACAGCTTCTGTTGGCTCATCAACGATCCTTGCATAGTCAGTGTGTTTTTGGCCCTTGAGGCCATAGGCTTCGTTGATCGCCTTTGCTGAGAAGTCCACCTCAACCCCTCTGACCACAGACAGGCCATCTTCTGGATTCATCAAGTTGGCGTAAAAGTCATACACCATGCTGGAGTAGGCTGGATTGGGTGGTCTGCACAGCTCCTCCCAGCCGTGATTCGTGATCCCTGCGCGCAAGAACTGCGGTAGGTCTGTGAGAGCGTCTAGGAATCCCTTCTCGTGCAGCAACTCCCTCTTCCTCAACTTAGTGCCTCTGGACTCAGCATCAGAGGACACGTACCTCACTGATTGAGGCTCATCTTCAGGGTAAAGCTTGGCTTTCCCTTTGTCTTTCGGTTTGGCTGACTCAGCAGCCTCAATCTTGAGCTTCTTTGGTGAAGGCTCATCACTTCCCTTCTTTGATGAAGGCGCACCCCTGGACTTCTTCTTCTTGGACTTCTTCTTTGTTTTTGGCCGTTTTGCCTTGACAACCTTGGCTGCCTTCTTCTTCAACCTTGCCTTGGTTGTCATCTGCTGGAGGCAATCCCCCAGTGTCTCGTCCATCGAATCATCCTTCTGCGCAGGGCTCTCAGGGCTGGCTTCCCTCAAAGGAGAGAAGACCTCTTCTTCCTCAGCTTCCCCACTGCCCTGCGTCGATTCTTGGTACTCCCCATATGGGAATTCAGGGTCAGGTTGTGGGGAAGTGGGTGATGCTTCAGGGCTCTCTGCTGGTGGGGTGTGTTCAGAACTCGGCGGCGATGAAGGAAGCTCAGGGCTTCGCGCTGGTGGAGACGGCGAAGAGCTCTGCTTTGGTGACTCGTGTGACCGATGATCACTTTCTTGACTCTCCACAGAGGGAGTCTTTTCCTTGCTTGCTTCTTCGGCCACCGCCATACTCCACTTACGTTTCTTGGGTGTGCCTGCTGGTTCAGAGGGTCCAGCAGGTATCTCCGTAACCACCTTCCACTTCTTTTTGCGGACAGGCAGTTTGGGGAGTCGTTCAGTGCGCGCAGCCTCAGCATCTGCAAAGGCAAGAAGTGCTTCCCTCGCAGCAATTTCAGCGTCGTCGGCCTTCTTCTTGGACGCAGACCGTTCAGCTCTTGTTAGCACCATCGTTGAATCGTGGGAATCTGGAAAGAAGAATTGCAAATGAAGAGGGAGAGAGTTTTCTTGGAGTTCAGATGATTGGGAAATCGTACAGATCAGCGCGCATCTTAACGGATATAAGTAATGATGAAATCCCAACGGCTATATTTGTTGCGGATTCTGCAAATCTAGCGCAATTCTAGTGACCGTTGGAGATTTTCTGCGTTTAAATGCCAATCTTTGCTCAACCGAATCTTTGATTTGGCCCAATATCTCCTTGATTTTTTTAGCTGGATTAATCTCCTTGACTCCCTCTATTGATTTCCTACAAAAAGAAATAAAATCAACATCAAATTCGTAATTAAAATCACACAAAAATATACACAAACGATAACCGGAAAAATAACAAAAAATAAACTAAGGCATTAGCCTCGCATGGACGAGAACACTAATCACTCGTCCTCTCTCGTTCTTATTTTCATGTTTCAGTCAAGAGGAAGGCCGAGAGAGTCTTCACATCTCCTTCCTCATAGTAGTGCTTCAATCTTGCACCATTAACCATGAATGGTTGCCCTTGCTGCAGGTTCTTAATCTCGATTGCACCATGAACAAACACATTAGTTATTACAAATGGACCTGACCATCTGGACTTAAGTTTGCCTGGAAATAATCTCAATCGTGAGTTAAATAATAAGACAAGCTGGCCTTTCTTAAAGTCCTTAATCCTAAGTCTACTATCATGCCAAATCTTGGTCTTTTCCTTATACATTTTAGCATTTTCATAGGACATATGTCTAAGCTCATCAAGCTCATGTAATTGCAAAGACCGGAATGTTCCCGCATCGGTCACGCAATAATTCAACTCTTTTAGTGCCCAAAATGCTTTAATTTCTAATTCGAATGGTAAGTGACATGCTTTGCCATACACAAGTCTATAAGGAGACATACCTAGGGGTGTCTTATATGCAGTTCTATACGCCCAAAGTGCATCCTCGAGTTTAAACGACCAATCTTTTCTATTGGGTTTGACCACTTTTTCTAGGATGTTCTTAATCTCCCTATTTGAAATTTCAGCTTGGCCATTCGAATGTGGGTGATAAGGGGTGGCTACTCTATGTCTAACATTGTATTTAGCCAACACTTTCTCCATAGCTCTATTAATGAAATGTGTCCCTTCATCACTAATGATAGCACGAGGTGTTCCAAATCGAGTAAAGATATGTCTATGCAGGAATCTTATGACTGTCTTGGCATCATAATTTGGACATGCTATGGCCTCTACCCACTTAGATACATAGTCTACTGCTACAAGGATGTAAAGGTTACCTGATGATGGGGGGAATGGTCCCATGAAGTCAATGCCCCACACATCAAAGAGCTCCAACTCTAAGATGTAAGTGAGAGGCATCTCATATTTTCGACTAAGGTTACCTGTTCTCTGGCAGTCATCACAGCTGTGTGCAAAGTTGTGGGCATCCTTAAAGATCGTTGGCCAATAGTAGCCACTCTGGAACACCTTTGCAGCTGTCCTTTGGCCACCAAAATGTCCACCATAGGGTGCTGTATGGCAGTGCTGCAGCACAGACTTCGCCTCAGCAGCTGACACACACTTCCTGAGCAGACCATCAGCACATGTCTTGTAAAGTGTGGGATCATCCCATATGAATTTCCTTGCTTCATGAAGGAACCTTTTCTTCTCTTGGCCTCCCTTGAAAGTTGGTAGTACCTGCGATGCAAGGAAGTTAGCAATGTCAGCAAACCAAGGTTCCTCATCGTTATCACGATGAGTCAATACAAAGACATGTTCATCAATAAAAGCGTCAGAAATTGCGGTTTCCGCAATTTTTTCGCAATTGTGCTGCAATCTAGAAAGATGATCCGCAACCACATTTTCACATCTTTTCTTATCTCTAATGTCCAGATCAAACTCTTGTAGCAGCAAGACCCATCTAATCAACCTAGGCTTAGCATCAGTTTTCCTCATAAGGTACTTTAAAGCATAATGGTCAGTGTACACAATTGTCCTAGTGCCTACAATGTAATTCCTAAACTTCTCACAAGCAAACACTACAGCTAGCATCTCCTTCTCAGTAGTTGTGTAATTACATTGTGCCTCATTAAGTGTCTTACTAGCATAGTATACAGGGTGTGTTAACTTGTCAATCTTCTGTCCTAACATAACCCCTACAGCATAGTCACTGGCATCACATAACATCTCAAAGGGAAGATCCCAATTAGGCCCTACTATAATGGGCGCTGTGACTAGTGCTTCCTTAAGGGTTTTCCAAGCTAGGAAACATTCTTTAGAGAAAATGAATGGTTTGTTTAACTCTAGAAGTTCACATAAAGGCTTGGAGATCTTAGAGAAGTCCTTAATGAACCTTCTATAGAAGCCAGCATGCCCTAAAAAACTTCTAATGGCTTTGACATTTTGAGGTTCTACCAATTTCTCAATTATTTCAATTTTTGCCCTTTCAACCTCTACACCTGCCCTTGACACTCTATGACCTAAGACAATCCCTTCATCCACCATGAAGTAGCACTTCTCCCAATTTAGGACTAGGTTGGTCTCCTCACACCTAGCCAGGACTTGTCCTAAGTTCTCTAGACAGTTTGTAAATGAATCCCCGAAGACTGAGAAATCATCCATGAATATCTCTATTATAGACTCATCCAAATCAGAGAAGATTGCCAACATGCACCTTTGGAATGTTGCCGGTGCATTGCATAAGCCAAAAGGCATTCTGCGAAAGGCAAAAGTTCCAAAGGGGCAAGTGAAGGTTGTCTTCTCTTGGTCCTTAGGGTCTATAGTGATCTGGTTATATCCTGAATAACCGTCTAAGAAGCAGTAGTAGGCTCTACCAGCTATCCTATCTAACATCTGCCATAGATGTTATCTCTAATCTGCCATACCCAACAAATGTTAGGGAGGTTCGATCTTTTCTTGGCCATGCAGGGTTTTATCGCAGGTTTATCCAGGACTTCTCCAAGGTTGCCATGCCTATGACGTACCTCCTTCAGAAGGATGTAACGTTTGATTTTGGGGAGGAGTGCAGAAAAGCCTTCGATTTGCTCAAGGATAGTTTGACGAGCGCGCCCATCATACACCCACCCCAGTGGGACTTGCCGTTCGAAATTATGTGCGACGCCAGCAACTATGCCTTGGGAGCCGTGCTCGGTCAGAGGATCGAGAATAAGAGCCGTGTCATTTACTATGCCTCCAGGACGCTTAATCCAGCGCAATGCAATTACACGACAACGGAAAAAGAACTTCTTTCTATTGTATTTGCGCTTGATAAATTTCGTCCTTACATTATTGGCTCTCAAGTAACTGTTTTCTCTGATCATGCAGCTGTTCGGTACCTGATGACCAAGAAGGACGCAAAACCGAGGCTACTTCGGTGGATTTTGCTTCTCCAGGACTTCGATGTGAAGATCAAAGATAGGAGAGGAGCAGAAAACCCGGTAGCCGACCATCTGAGCCGCTTGGTCAGAAAGGAAGATCTCCTGCCTCTGAATGAAGATTTCCCCGATGAGACACTCTTCAGACTCGATACAGTCCTTCCCTGGTATGCTGATATGGTAAATTACTTGGCCACAGGTAATTTTCCTTCTGGTTTCTCTCATAGTAGGAAAGCGAAGCTGAAAAGCGACGCTAAGTATATGTTTGGGAGGATCCCAATTTATGGAAGTTCTGTTCTGATCAAATAATTAGGAGATGTGTCCCTGAGAATGAGCATGCGTCTATTCTTACTTTCTGTCATGATTATGCATGTGGGGGACATTTTGGGCCTAGGAGGACAGCTAGGAAAGTTTTAGATAGTGGGTTTTACTGGACTTCTCTGTTTAAAGATGCGCATGAATTTTGTAAAACCTGCGATAGATGTCAAAGAATAGGGTCGATATCTGGTAGAAATGAAATGCCTCAAACTCCTGTCTTAGTATGTGAAATCTTTGACGTTTGGGGCATGGATTTTATGGGACCCTTCCCGCCTTCTTGTGGTTTTTCTTATATATTACTGGCTGTTGATTATGTTTCCAAGTGGGTTGAGGCGAAAGCCACGAAGACTAACGATGCTAATTCTGTTGTTAGGTTCGTTCAGTCTCGTATTTTTACCAGGTTTGGAATCCCACGAGCCATAATCAGTGACCAGGGGACTCATTTTTGCAACCGATCTGTGGAGGCTTTGCTGAGGAAGTATGGTGTGCATCATCGCGTGTCCACCGCCTAGCATCCCCAAGCCAATGGGCAGGCCGAGGTCTCCAACAGAGAGGTGAAATCAATTCTTGAGAAAACCGTGAGGCCAAGCAGGAAGGATTGGAGCGATCGTTTGCAGGATGCTTTGTGGGCCTACCGCACCGCCTACAAAACCCCTATCGGTATGTCCCCATACCGGTTGGTCTTTGGTAAGGCATGCCACTTACCCGTGGAGATTGAGCACAAAGCATTCTGGGCAATCAAGAAGTGTAACATGAGCCCTGACAAAGCTGGCGAGGCACGACTGCTTCAGTTACAGGAATTGGAGGAACTGCGTTTGGACTCCTACGAGAACTCCAGGATCTATAAAGAGAAGTCCAAACAGTTTCATGACCGAAGGATCTTAAAGAAAGACTTCGAAGTCGGTCAGAAAGTTCTGCTGTTCGATTCCCGTCTGAAGTTCATGCCAGGTAAGCTTCGTTCCCGTTGGAAAGGACCCTATACCATAACTAAAATTTCTCCTTATGGCAGTGTAGAGATTCAGAGCTTGGACTCAGATGAGGTGCAGAAGGTGAATGGGCACCGGTTGAAGATTTTCCACGAGGGGGACGCTGAGTGCTATGACGCCACATTACTTCTAGCGCCGCCCCCGATCGATTATGGATGAGTGGTCAAGAGAATACAGTCGAGCAATCGACTTTAAAAATTTGCGCTTCTCGGAGGCACCCGAGTTTGAACTGTAATTCTGTTGTTTATCGCTTTGCTTTTGTTTATTTTTGCTTTTGAGTTGTTGTTTGTTTTCTTGTTTTCCTAGGAGAAAAGGTGGAACGGTCGACGATTGGAGAGCACATTGGAGGACGTAGGTGCACATCTCCACCCGTCAGCTCCATAAAATTCAGGGGAGGTTTTCTGTTCCCTTAGGATTTTATTGTTTTTATAGTTGAATGCATTGGGGACAATGCATATCTTAAGGTGGGGGGTGGAGTTTGTTGATACATAGAGATGAGACTTCTTAGTAGTTGTCGAGCATACGTGTACTCTGGCTGTTAGATTAGAATCTGAATGCATGTGTCCGATGAGGACGGTCTGTGATTTGCTTGTGAACACTCCGTATTTGTATGATTCGAAAATTTGACGATGTATGCACATTTTGAGCCTATTTTAAAATTATTTCTGTTATTTCCTGGTAGAGGTACTTTTGGGGTACTCCAAATTCAAGCTGTCGAGGCTTGCCAAAATACAATTTATAAACCCAAATACACCGAGCTATTTGTAGCTAAGTGGCAACGGGGTCGATCCACAGGGAAATAAGAAATTCAATCTAACTAAGTCTAATTTGCTAGAAATAAAAGAATGCACAAATTAAAGAATGGTAATTTGGTTTTGGGGGAAGGGAGCTCCTAATTATGCTAACGGAAAATTAAATGACAACGTGCAAAAATTAAACGGTTGTGCTTAACTTCGAGAAATGGAATTGCTCGTTATGGATGTTCGGATCATTGATACAATTAACGCGTTAGCCATGTTCATGTACACAATTCATTTAGTTAATCCTAACTCAAATGACCCAAGGATTTAATTGGACTCGTGCAATTCTAATTAAACTTGGCCAATAATCTATCTACGGTAGCGATCCCTAAATCGATTACGTGCCAGTGACGGGAACATTGCGACGGTCTAATCCTAAGACTAACCAGATTTCTCTCTTGCCTTAAGCCTAACATGAAAACGTTAATTAATTCAGTTTACCAATGTCACTTTGGGCCGAACTCATTAGCCATGCTTAGACCCGTGCTACCTAGCGGTATAGGAAATTATACGTCCCAACCTTTAGCCCTCTATCATGCATAGGAATTAGATTGTCAAACTAATTTAGCTACACATGCTAGATTTTGATGAGGAATAACCAAGAAATGCATAAACAAGCTAAATGGCTTAACATTCACAAAGGGGAAAAATCTCCCCAAACATCCATAATTTACAAATCCAAACCCAAAATGAAGCACTTACCTTGGTTTAGCCTTCCATGGAGGTTGGATTAATCCAATCTCCCATGGAAGAGCTTGGAATCATGCACAAGAAGGAGAAGAAGTACAAAAATGGTGGAAAAATCGTCTTGGAACCGAGAGGAGAAGCTTGAGGAAGAAGGAGGATGAAAGAATCGCTGCAAATCTGCAACTTTCACGGTTTTTAAGCTCGGAGCGTCGAGACGCTAGGCCAGCGTCGAGACGCTGTGCCCTAAGTTGGCAGGCGCGCGCGCGGCGTCGAGCGAGCGTCGCGACGCTTGCGCTCGACGCTTGCTCTCGGGTGGATCTTCAAATGTACGCTTCAGAGTTCGGAGCGTCGAGACGCTCGGCCAGCGTCTCGACGCTGTCGGCGTTGAGCGAGCGTTGAGACGCGCGCTCGACGCTGATGCACGTCTAGCTTGGGGAATCGCCGGGGCAGCGTCGAGCTAGCGTCTAGACGCTGGGGCGCACGCAGATCTTCAATGACGGGCGCGCGGGCGCGCGCGGACATGGGCGAGGCGGAGCGGGCTGGCGCGCGGGCGCAAGGCGAGGCGGCGCGCGCGGGTCTGGCCGTCTGGGCGCGGGCGTGCGGTGCTTGCGAGCGGCGCGCGCGGGCGCGCGCGCGTGCTGCGTTCGTTGGGCGACTGGGCGCTGGGCGCCGGCGCTTGGGTGCTGTCCTCTCGGCTCTTAGCCCACTTTTGGGTCGTTTTGGCTCCCGAGCTCCGTTTGGCCTATCGTTTTGACCCGAACACTTCCCGAAACATGTTAAATGACCTTTTTAGCCCCGAAAATCATTAATGGACTTCCCGAGCTCTTCACCATGAAATCACCTACAAGGAAGCATTTTAATCAATATATATCATGGTTTTAGCTAGAATTAGGGACATTAAGATAGCTCTATTTTGGAGCTATCAAAATACCCCCGACCTAAATCTTGCTAGTCCTCGAGCAAGGTATACTCTAAATAATCTCCAAAGAATTAAATGCATGCTTGGACTCTAATCTCAATGCTTGTGAAACAAGGTACTTGTAGTAAATTCAAAACCATCAAAAGCATGCAAACGTTGAAATCATTTCAAAATTTAAACTCCTATTCCCTTACGTGTGTGTGTGCTTAGCACCTCTCAACCTAGCTCCCGCAAGCCCGGAACAACCTTATACAGTCCTATGACTCGTTTTCCCCCTACTTATGGCGATAAGAACAGTCTAAGGGCTTTTAGTGATAGGAATAGCAACAAAACAAAAGGCCTAAATTTTATTCTTTTTCCTTGAGTACTTTGTACCCATTTTTTTTTTCTTTTTGAACCACTTTTTTTTTTTTTTTTTCTCCAAGAGAGCCTAACACGTCAAACCAAATTTTAGCTTCACGTTTTTAAGGACCATTGCTCACTTCCATTAGTTCCCCTTTCATGCAGTGACAACCGTGGGTTACACGATCGCCCCTGGTTACACGGGCAACACAAGAAGGAGGAGCAACTCTGGAGGTTTTATTTATCATGCAAACACTTTTTTTTTTAGGCAATAGCTTCGCTATACACAAATGAGTTATTACTACTTCTACACATCAAGCCTCCCTAATGGTACCTTTCGGGGTGACAACAAGGTTTCAGACAAAATAAGATCAGTCTAGACCTACAGAACTGAGGATAAGAGTGCTATGCGCTCAGTGAATGTAGGGAAATAACAGAAAAAATTTTAAAATAGGCTCAAAATGTGCATACATCGTCAAATTTTAGAATCATACAAATACGGAGTGTTCACAAGCAAATCACAGACCGTCCTCATCGGACACATGCATTCAGATTCTAATCTAACAGCCAGAGTACACGTATGCTCGACAACTACTAAGAAGTCTCATCTCTATGTATCAACAAACTCCACCCACCACCTTAAGATATGCATTGTCCCCAATGCATTCAACTATAAAAACAATAAAATTCTAAGGGAACAGAAAACCTCCCCTGAATTCTATGGAGCCGATGGGTGGAGATGTACACCATCGTCTTCCTATGTGCTCTCGAATCGTCGACCGTTCCACCTTTTCTCCAAGGAAAACAAGAAAACAAACAACAACTCAAAAGCTAATAAAAACAAAAGCAAAGCGATAAACAACAGAAATACAGTTCAAACTCGGGTGCCTCCGAGAAGCGCAAATTTTTAAAGTCGATTGCTCGACTGTATTCACTCTTCCACTCATCCATAATCGATCGGGGGTGGCGCTAGAAGTAATGTGGCGTCATAGCACTCAGCGTCCCCCTCGTGGAAAATCTTCAACCGGTGCCCATTCACTTTCTGCACCTCATCGGAGTCCAAGCTCTGAATCTCTACACTGCCATAAGGAGAAATTTTAGTTATGGTATAGGGTCCTTTCCAACGGGAACGAAGCTTACCTTGCATGAACTTCAGACGGGAATCGAACAGCAGAACTTTCTGACCGACTTCGAAGTCTTTCTTTAAGATCCTTCGGTCATGAAACTGTTTGGACTTCTCTTTATAGATCCTGGAGTTCTCATAGGAGTCCAAACGCAGTTCCTCCAATTCCTGTAACTGAAGCAGTCGTGCCTCGCCAGCTTCGTCAGGGCTCATGTTACACTTCTTGATAGCCCATAATGCCTTGTGCTCAATCTCCACGGGTAAGTGGCATGCCTTACCAAAGACCAACCGGTATGGGGACATACCGATAGGGGTTTTGTAGGCGGTGCGGTAGGCCCACAAAGCATCCTGCAAACGATCGCTCCAATCCTTCCTACTCGGTCTCACGGTTTTCTCCAGAATTGACTTTACCTCTCTATTGGAGACCTCGGCTTGCCCATTGGCTTGAGGATGGTAGGCGGTGGACACGCGATGATGCACACCATACTTCCTCAGCAAAGCCTCCACAGATCGGTTGCAAAAATGAGTCCCCTGGTCACTGATTATGGCTCGTGGGATTCCAAACCTGGTAAAAATACGAGACTGAACGAACCTAACAACAGAATTAGCATCGTTAGTCTTCGTGGCTTTCGCCTCAACCCACTTGGAAACATAATAAACAGCCAGCAATATATAAGAAAAACCACAAGAAGGCGGGAAGGGTCCCATAAAATCCATGCCCCAAACGTCAAAGATTTCACAGACTAAGACAGGGGTTTGAGGCATTTCATTTCTACCAAATATCGACCCTATTCTTTGACATCTATCGCAGGTTTTACAAAATTCATGCGCATCTTTAAACAGAGAAGTCCAGTAAAACCCACTATCTAAAACTTTCCTAGCTGTCCTCCTAGGCCCAAAATGTCCCCCACATGCATAATCATGACAGAAAGTAAGAATAGACGCATGCTCATTCTCAGGGACACATCTCCTAATTATTTGATCAGAACAGAACTTCCATAAATTGGGATCCTCCTGTTGCGTGCTCAATGTGTTAAGATTAAATAAGCAAGAAGGTAGAGAGAGAGCACTCAGAACATGCAAGCATACATGGTCTCACAGCAAGTAGTAAGTATATTTCATTCGTTTTTTCCACAGAGACTTATTTTTAGCTATTCACGAAGTGTATTTGTTAAGAAAGAAGGGGTGGTTTTGATGGGGTAAAATTGGTTTTTAATTATCTAATTTTTGCTGAATGTGTAAAGGAATGCAACATAAACAAATGCAAGTTGAAATTAGACTCAAAAGACAAGAGATGGAATTAATAAACGAAGAAGAAAACAGCTAAACAGAATGGTAACTTAGCAGAATTGCGGACACCGCAATTTTACCGCAATTGAATAACAACGAAAGTGTGTAAATGGGTGAATTGAGGGCTACTAATGACTATCCTATAGGCATTTTTATACGATTCTCAAGCACTGGATCTACTCTCTATGCATCAAACTCACTCTATCTCATGTATCGTCCGATTCCATGCATTAGATTCTTTAGTTTACTCGACTCTAAGTAAGGTCTTAAGCATCTTGTTAAAACAGAAGTGTTTAAGTTGTACTAGGGAAACGCCTATTCCTAGGCCGTTTCCTGGTTACCATGAAAGGCTAGCATGATTATACGACTCTGAACTCTTACTCCTTCCAGAGGTTAGGAGTTCTTTGGACAAAATGGATGGCCAATCGAAATTGCCCGTGGGATGAAGCTTACATACAATCAATGCTTCGAGAGCTATCCTACATGCTTGGTTCACGTTTTTTAGCCTATAGTTCTGTCATTAGCATGCCCCTAAGTGACTTAGCTACTCATGGATATATAGAGAACAGAAGTATAAGATAAAACAGACATGCTTAGAAGGGAAATGTACTGAAAACAGTAAGACAAAACCGTAGCAGCAGAAGATGGAAACTGTGAAATGAAGACTTGTAATTTGATTACTTTGAATGTTTGAACGAACAAAGGGAAACTTAAAGTAAATAATCCAAAGACAGAAAGCAACGAAATGAAGTAGACTAATCACTAAACCAGAAGCGATAACTAAACAATGCTGGAAATGAGAAAGGAAAGACAAAAAGCAGTAAATGGTGCTTGAAAGCCTCGTTGCAGTCGCCTCGAATGAAGGGGATGAAAGGTCAGCCTTGCTTGGATGAATCCAATCGAGAGAGAAGAAGAATCTCCTCTCCTTCCTATCAGATTATCGATTCCAACAGCTGAGACTCTCACTCCAACAGACGGCAAAGGAAACCAGGGAGAAAAGATGGACTGCGAGAAGACTTCTACGCTTTCGGATGATCCTTGAACCTCCGACTTTGACCCCCTTTTATAGTAGTTTGCAGGTGCGTTTGGGCCAAGGAGAACCATCAATCTTCAACGTCATATATCAGAATGGATGGAGGAGAAAGAACGAATCCCTGAAATTACGGAAATTAACAGAAAAGGATCAGTCAACTTACGGTTTTCACTTGAATAATTGCGGCTTCAGCAATGTTTTCGCAATGCTGTCGCAATGCAGTTTTTTTCATTCTTTTCCTTCGGTTTTCAACCCTTTTCTTTCCTATTGTGCATAAGTCCTAATCTAGCTACCTTCTTCTCATTCTCATATTTAAGCATAGGTTTAGGCTAAATGCTATCAAAAACACCTAAAAGTGTACATCTTCTTAAGCTAAATGGGTCCTAAATAAGTCACTTTCAGAGACTTAACACACCCCCAAACTTAAGGTTTTGCTTGTCCTCAAGCACACTAAGGACTTACCTAGGCTGCTGTTTCACCTTCTTTAACCAGTTATTAACTCCCCTATATCCCTATCCATAGCACTGCTGTCCTGTGACACACTTCTAAGCTTTAAAACTACCCTCTTATCTAGCTTCTTCTGACTTCGCCTGCCTAACACTCACCTGCTTTTATTAACTTCCTACAACTGATCTGTTTGCTTTTATCATATCATGCCACTATCCCTAAGGTTTCAAATTCTGCCTAGCTTTACCTCAGACTCAGTACATGCTTCTAGCTTTATTCTTAATGTGTCTAGGATTCCTTAGAGTCATGCCAGTCTTAGTATTAACGGTGACAGTAGTACTTTTAAAGAACAACCTAAACCCTGGCATCACTACATTGGATAAACACTCATCTCCCTAAACAACCCTACGAGTTACAACTTTGTGCTTAGCTAATTGAGGATCAGAGTTCTTTTTAAATAGGACATCTAAGCCACAAAGTTATAACTCCTAGGTATACATTCTTCTTCCCTATTCTTTTCCCTTTTTCTTACTTAGGTGGGGCCTCTCCTTTGGTTGCCTTTTGATGCAATGCCACTTGTGGGTCACACACTTGGCACTGATTACTTAGCAACCTCAGAGAGACCCCCCTATTTTTCATTTTTCTTTCAGTTCATCATTTTTTTTTTTGTAAAGGAGAAGAAGAATGCTTATGTTTCTAAGGGAGAGAGGAATGTTCCTAGGCCTAGGGTGGCCTCCCCCAAACTTCAACTACTCATTGTCCCCAATGAGTGTCTGAGGTGGCACACCCCCAAACTATCCTAGAAGCATCTAGTCTAAGGTAAAACAAAGAGAATCTAAAAGCCCTAGGCATAGACAGAACATTTAAAAGAAAATATCACAGCAGCAGTAATTTAAAAAAAAACAGACAGTTAAGGGCTTAAAGCTGTGCATGCTGAGCTTTTTAGAGGTTGATTTAAACTATCAAAGGGTGTCCTATGACACTCATTCAGCATGCATTTAGATAAGCTATATAAGGTAGTCATGTTAGCAGCAAAAGATAGAATTTAAACAGATCACAGCCTAGCTAAACAGACAGTCCAAAACATGCTTTCAGTCATAAAAATTGCGGGTACCGCAATTATTTCGCAATCAAGTCAGGGCAGATATAACATTGATTAAGGCCCCTAAGCATGCTTTTTCCAGTCACTCAAGCTCTGCTAAAAATAAAACAAAGCTAACCTACCTAGGCTCCTATCATCAGACTATACTAAACAAAATTAAAAACATGAAACTAAGCATTTAAAAACAGATTAAAAAGTGTACTAAGAACAGCATAATTCACATAGTCTATCAGAAAGCAGAAAATTGTTTTTTTTATTTTTCTTAAGGGAACAGCAATACTCCCTTTAGTGCACTTCAAACCAGCACTCAAACGTCTTCATCCTCATCTGGTTGCCGTGGTCGTGGGGGCACCCATGGAGTCAGGAGATTCGTAAGGAAGTCAGGGAAGATGCACCCAAGTTGGTCTGCAACTTCCTTGTCTCTGGCCTGCGCATAAGTGGCCCATTGAGCCATTCTCCTCTGCATATCCATCAGGCAGGCCATGGATAGGGACTGATCAGCAGCCAGCCTATCCAGTTCAAACTCCATATTCCCCTTCCTCTTCAGCCTCAGGCTAGCAGGCAGCTCCAAGTGGCCTGTGTAAGCCATTTGCTGCTCCATGCGCTCGGTGGGGACTCCTGCAAGCAAACATAGCTTGGTTATGGTGTTAGGGAAAAACAGTGGTCCCTTACCTTTCTTGGCGCACTCAGCAATAGCAGTAGTGATGACTTCTCCCACGTTGATCGTGAGACCTCTCATTATCGCATACACCAGCAGCGATCGGCTCTGGTTGATTGTAGTCTCGTGAGTCACTGGGGACAATCTCCTTCTCACGAACAAAAACCAAACAGCCGCCTTAGCCGTGAGGTTGGCACTCATGAGAGTGTGCCTCCCATTGCGTGACACGGTCCAGGAAGCTTCAGGCTGGCCAATGGTCCGAATGGCCTCTTCCAGAACAGCCTCAGTAGGCTCATCAACAATCCGTGCATAATCTGTATGTGTTTGGCCCTTGAGACCATAGGCTTCGTTGACGGCCTTGGCTGAGAAATCCACTTCTACCCCTCTGACCACAGACAGGCCATCCTCAGGGCTGAGCACATTGGCGTAGAAATCATACACCATGCTCGTGTAGGCTGGATTGGGCGGTCTGCAAAATTCCTCCCAGCCGTGGTTGATCACTCCTGCGCGCAAGAACTGCGGCAGGTCAGCAGGTCAGTCGAGGAAGCCTTTCTCGTGCAGCAACTCCCTCTTCCTCAGCTCAACTCCCCTGGACTCAGCGTCAGATGAAACATACCTCACTGACTGAGGCTCGTCTTCAGGGTAGAGCTTTGCCTTCCCTTTATCTGATGGCTTGGCTGACTCGGCAGCCTCAACCTTGAGTCGTTTGAGCGATGGCTCAGTGCTCTCCTTCTCTGATGAAGGCACCTCCTTAGCCTTCTTCCTCTTTAGTTTCTTGGATCGCTTGGCTTTAAGGATCTTGGCCTTCTTCTTCTTCTTCAGCTTTGCCTCAATGTTGATCTGCTGCAGGCATGCCCCCAGCGTCTCTTCCATGGAATCATCCTGCTGTGCAGGACTCTCTGGGCTAGCTTCCCTTGCAGGCAAGAAGACCTCGTCTTCACCACCTTCCCCACTGCCCTGAGTGGATTCCTGGTACTCCCCATAGGGGAATTCAGGGTCAGGCCGTGGAGGCGTGTGCGAAGGTGCGGCACTCTGCTCTGCTGTAGGCGTGTGCACGGAATTCAGTGGTGAAGACGGCGTCTCAGGGCTCTGTGCAGGCGGTGATGATGAAAGGTCTGGGCTACGCACTGGTTCAGATGATGAAGGGCTGTGCGCAGGTGAGGCAGATGGCGTCGAACCCTTCTTGGTTGACTCGTGGGACGCACGATCCGTTTCTTGACTCTCCACAGAGGGAGTCGTCGCTTTGCTTGGTCCGGCGGCCGTCTCGACACTCCACCGGCGCTTCTTGGGCGTGCCCGCTGGTTCAGAAGGGCCAGCAGGGATTTCTGTGACAACCCTCCACTTCCTTCTACGGATCGGAAGTTTGGGAAGAGGTCCGGTGCGTACAGCACCAGCATCTGCAAGGGTCAGAAGTGCTTCCCTCGCAGCCGCTTCAGCTGCGTCATCAGCCTTCTTCTTGGCTGCGGATCTTTCAGCCCTTGTGGACACCATTGTCGAATCTTGGAGATTTGGAGAGAAGAATCAAAGATGAAAAGAATTGCAGCTTTCTTGGAAATCAGAGAGTGAGAGAATCGTATCGATCGAGCGCCTTCTAACGGATATAAAGGCAACGGCTAAATCCCAACGGCTATATTTTGCGGATCCTGCAATTCCAGCGCAATTGTAGGGATTCTTTTTCATCTAAATGGCAAACTTTGCTCGTCCGTATCTTTTATTTGGTTCGATCGTTTCTTGATTTTTAAAGCTGAGATTACTCTCCTTGATCCCCTCTTTCGATTCCCTATAAAAACAAATAAAACAAACATTAAATACTTAATTAAAATCACACCACAAAACACACAAACGATAACCGGAAAAAGTGAAAAAAATAAACTAAGGCATTAGCCTTGACTAAACGAGCACAGTGACCACTCGTTCTTTCTCGTTTTTAGTTTCATGCTTCATTCAAGAGGAAGGCCGAGAGAGTCTTCACATCTCCTTCCTCATAGTAGTGCTTCAACCTCGCCCCATTGACCATAAATGGCTGACCTTGCTGCAAGTTCTTTATCTCTATTGCACCATGAACAAACACATTAGTAATGACAAATGGACCCGACCATCTAGACTTAAGTTTCCCTGGAAATAGTTTCAACCGTGAGTTAAACAACAAAACAAGTTGACCCTTCTTAAAGTCCTTAACTCTAAGTCTACTATTGTGCCAAATCTTGGTTTTTTCCTTGTACATCTTAGCATTTTCGTAGGCCATATGCCTAAGCTCATCAAGCTCATGTAATTGCAAAGACCTCAGTGTCCCTGCATCCTTTACACAAAAATTCAATTCCTTCATGGCCCAAAATGCTTTGTTTTCTAACTCAAGTGGTAAGTGACAAGCCTTCCCATATACCAGCCTATAAGGGGACATACCTAGGGGTGTCTTATATGCTGTCCTATAAGCCCAAAGTGCATCCTCAAGCTTGAAGGACCAGTCTTTCCTATTAGGTTTGACCACTTTTTCTAGGATGTTCTTGATTTCCCTATTTGAGATTTCAGCTTGTCCATTTGAGTGTGGGTGATAGGGAGTGGCTACTCTATGTCTAATGTTATATTTAGCCAACACTCTCTCCATAGCCTTGTTAATGAAATGTGACCCCTCATCACTAATGATGGCACGAGGTGTCCCAAACCTAGTAAAAATGTGCCTATGCAAGAAGTTGGTGACTGTTTTAGCATCATTATTAGGACATGCTTTGGCCTCTACCCACTTGGACACATAGTCCACTGCTACTAATATGTAAAGGTTACCTGATGATGGAGGGAATGGCCCCATGAAGTCAATGCCCCACACATCAAAGAGCTCCAACTCTAAGATGTAGGTGAGGGGCATCTCATCCTTTCGACTGAGGTTACCTGTTCTTTGGCATTCATCACAGCTGTGGGCATAGTTGTGGGCATCCTTGAAGATTGTTGGCCAGTAGTAGCCACTCTGAAATACCTTAGCAGCTGTTCTTTGGCCACCAAAGTGTCCACCATAAGGAGATGTGTGACAGTGCTGCAGCACAGACTTCGCTTCAGCAGCTGAAACACACTTCCTCAGCAAGCCATCAACACAGGTTCTGTAAAGTGTGGGGTCATCCAAGATGAATTTCCTTGCTTCATGAAGGAACCTCTTCTTCTCTTGTCCTCCCTTGAAAACTGGTAATACCTGTGATGCACGGAAGTTAGCAATGTCAGCAAACCAAGGTTCCTCATCGTTATCACGATGAGTTAAAACAAAGACATGTTCATCAATAAAACCATCAGAAATTGCGGGCTCCGCAATTTTTTCGCAATTGTGCTGCAATCGAGAAAGGTGATCTGCAACCACATTTTCACATCCCTTCTTGTCTCGAATGTCCAAATCAAACTCCTGCAGCAACAGCACCCACCTAATCAACCTAGGCTTGGCATCAGCCTTCCTCATAAGATATTTCAAGGCAGAATGGTCAGTGTATACAATTGTCCTAGTGCCTACAATATAGTTTCTAAATTTTTCGCAAGCAAACACTACAGCAAGCATCTCTTTCTCAGTGGTTGTATAATTACATTGAGCCTCATTCAAGGTCTTACTAGCATAATATACAGGATGTGTTAGCTTGTCAATTTTCTGGCCTAACATCACTCCTACAGCATAGTCACTGGCATCACATAACATCTCAAAGGGCAGATCCCAATTTGGTCCTACTATGATAGGGGCTGTGACTAGTGCTTCCTTAAGGGTGGTCCAAGCTACTACACATTCCTTAGAGAAGATGAATGGCCTATTTAATTCTAGAAGCTCACACAGAGGCTTGGCTATCTTAGAAAAGTCCTTAATGAACCTTCTGTAGAAGCCAGCATGCCCTAAGAAACTTCTAATGGCCTTGACATTCTGAGGCTCTACCAACTTCTCTATGATCTCAATTTTGGCTCGGTCAACTTCGACACCTGCCCTCGACACTCTATGTCCTAAGACAATCCCCTCATCCACCATAAAATGGCATTTCTCCCAATTTAGGACTAGGTTGGTCTCCTCACACCTAGCCAGGACTTGTCCTAGGTTTTCTAGACAGTTTGAAAATGAGTCCCCAAAGACTGAGAAGTCATCCATGAATATTTCTATCATGGACTCATCCAACTCAGAGAAGATTGCCATCATGCACCTTTGGAAAGTTGCCGGTGCATTGCATAAGCCAAAAGGCATTCTGCGAAAGGCAAAAGTTCCAAAAGGGCAAGTGAAGGTGGTCTTCTCTTGATCCTTAGGGTCTATAGTTATTTGATTATAGCCTGAATACCCGTCTAAGAAACAATAGTAGGCTCTACCAGCTATTCTGTCTAGCATCTGGTCAATGAACGGTAGAGGGAAGTGATCTTTTTTAGTTTCTTTATTTAATTTCCTGTAATCCATACACACTCTCCACCCTGTGACAGTCCTTGTTGGAATCAGTTCGTTGTTCTCATTGACTACCACAATTATTCCCCCCTTTTTAGGTACACATTGGATGGGGCTCACCCACTGGCTACTAGCTATTGGGAAGATCACTCCTGCATCTAACCATTTTATTATTTCCTTCTTTACTACCTCTTTCATGGAGGGGTTTAGCCTACGTTGGTGATCTACCCTAGGTGTGTGCTCTTCCTCTAGTATAATTTTGTGCATGCAATAAGAAGGGCTAATGCCTCTAATATCAGCAATAGTCCATGCTATAGCCTTCCTATGTTGCTTAAGCAGTAAAATTAGTTCAACCTCATGCTTTTCACTTAACTTAGAAGAAATGATAACAGGCAGAGTTTCATTACTTCCTAGATATGCATACTTGAGGTGAGTGGGTAGTGGTTTCAGTTCTAAAACAGGTGGATGCTCAATGGATGGCTTTAAAGGATTCACAGGTCTATCAGTTAAATCTATATTCATACATACATGTTGTGGTTTATCTACAGGCATATCCATTATGTCAGATACATTCAAGTCAGCTACATCTAATTGTACATATTCATTAGCATGCTTAGTTAATAATACATGCTCCAATTGTTCTTCCATTAAAGAATCAACAACGTCCATACTAGCACAGGATTCAAGGTCAGAGGGATACCTTAAAGCTTTATATACACTAAACTTTACCTCTTCATCATGAACCCTCATAGTAAGCTCACCTTTTTGGACGTCTATAAGTGCCTGGTAACGATATTATTGAACTATCGCCAATCATCGGGTTGTCGAGACCCGCCAAAATAAATTTATAAGTGCCCGAAATCACTAAACTATTT
Organism: Herpetospermum pedunculosum; assembly: GCA_028017165.1. NCBI lineage: Eukaryota > Viridiplantae > Streptophyta > Magnoliopsida > Cucurbitales > Cucurbitaceae > Herpetospermum > Herpetospermum pedunculosum. Next base: position 17,283,721 of record CM051527.1, on the reverse strand, counting down.
GTAGAATAGTAGTAACGGGGTCGGTCCTCAGGGAATTAAGGAATTTTGACTTAATCTTAATTAAATTTGCAAACTGTTAATATAGGTGAAATAAGGGGTAATTGTTGGTTCTCAGGTAACTAAGATAGAAACAAACAAATGGAAATTTAAGCTAACGGAGTTTCCGACTCGGGACGATCGGGATAAATTTAGCATGCTTCTTGGTTCATAGATTGATGAGTATTATGGTTAAACAATTTAATGAATGCACAGCTCGTCAAAAATTAATAAATAACTCAGACATGCTCCATGGATTTAATTAAACATAATTAATTATGCTAATCAAGCATACCGTTCGGACATTGGCGGCCAACGCTCTCCCAAGACCGAACGGTAGCAACAAGCTAACTGTGACAACTTTCTAATTTGGACGCGAAATTAGTATGTCGATTTGGAATTCTAATTCGGGAAGAACGAACACCAAGAGCGTAAGGACGCCAATACGCTCAAGGTGCCATAATTCCTTGTTACTTGGCGGAAACGAGAGGCACGGCATCAAATCCTTTAACAAATGAACATGCTCAAAATCAAGGGTGCCTAGTCCTAAATCATTCAAACGTGCTCATAGATTAAGCTAAGAAATAGAATTCAATTCAATAAATTATCCAACCAATTCAGAATTTCAATCCACAATCTCACCAAGAATTCATACTACATTTATCCTTACAATCCCGAGCCAAAAACGGTAAATCTACTCACTCATGACTTGTGTGGAGTGGGATGGCTTCAAATCGAGCTTCCTAGCCCCTCCCATGGTGAAAGATAGCTGCTGGACGTCAAATCAGGTGCGGAGCTCGAGGTAGAAGATGATAATGGCGGCTAAAATCGGACAAAAACTTTAAGTAGTCCGTCGTAGCGTCGAGACGCTAGGGCAGCGTCTCGACGCTGCGCCCTAAATAATCCGCGCGCGCGCTCGGGGTAGCGTCGAGACGCTCGCGCAGCGTCGAGACGCTATGCGCGGCGTCGAGCGAGCGTCGAGACGCTGCCGCTCGACGCTTGCTCTCGGGTTTTTCTTCAATTTAGCGCTTCAGACTTCGGAGCGTCGAGACGCTAGGGGTAGCGTCTCGACGCTGGGCAGCGTCGAGCTAGCGTCGCGACGCTGTCGCTCGACGCTAGCTCTCGGGTTTTTGCATGGAATTTCACCTTCAATCTGCCCAAAGTGCCCAAAGTTCATCCCTTTGCATGGGTCTTCCCGGGAAGTGTTCTTAGGTCTTTAAATCGCGATATTAAGCTCCGAAGAACGCCGAAACGCTCTCGAGAGCGAAGCACCGAGGACACCTGCAATAATTACATAAAAGCAAGATTAAGCTAATAATAAACGTGAATTAGGGACATAATTATAGCTCCAAAATGGAGCTATCAAACACCCCCAACTTAATTCTTGCTAGTCCTCGAGCAAGGTGGAATTCTGATTAATCAAATAAAACGAGAATGCATGCTAGAGACTCGAGTCTCAGTACTGGAAAAGACAGGGCATTTGTGTTTGAAAGAAACAGCTGCATGCATGCAAGAGTTAAGAGCAATTCGAAAAATTTTAAGATGCTTCCCTATTTACGCTTCGGACTTAACTCCTCGATCTTTAGATTTCAACAGGCTTAGAACAGCTCTATCTATCCTAACATTTCGCTTTCCCCCTACTTATGGCTTAACGGAACAGTCTAAGGGCAGTTCATCGCCTAAGCAAGTAATATAACGCAAGGTATCTCTTTTCTCGTTTTCATTGATCTTATCTTCATGAGCGCCTAACATGTCAACCTTACTTTCGTTTCAGCTTGCCTGCAATTTCATTGCACAGTGCATCTGACTACGGGCAAAATTCACATTTTTAAGGACTAGCGTTCACTTCTTTGTGCATCCTTTTCATGCAGTGGCGACCGTGGGTTACACGACTGCCCCTGGCTACTAAGGCAACTCAAGAAGGAGGAACGCCTCATGAGATTGTTTTCTTTTTATAAACTTGCATACATTTTTTTTAGTCAAAGCATCATATTAAGATTTTAAGCGCACGAATTACAAACAAAAACGAATCTTAGCCCATCCTAAGGTTGCCTTTCGAGGTGACAACGAATTTCAAAACAAACAGAGCTACCCTAAACTCACAGATCCAAGATAGAGTGCTAACATGCGAAGCTTAAACAGGGAAATATTTTTGAAAAATTTTCAAAATGGCCTTAACATATGCAATTGTGCCGAATTTCATGATAAATACAAATACGAAGACCTCAGCAGTACATCACAGAATTTCATAGTCAGACTAGCATGCTTTCACCATAACTCAACAAGTAAATCAGGATTCCACAACTAAACTCGACAATCACTATAAGGCACGACCCACCACCCCCAACTTAGAAATTGACAATGTCCTCATTGGACCAAATATGCACAGTCAAAACAAAAGGAAAGAAAACCTTCCCTGAATTGTGACTTAGAGGGTTGTAGAGCGCGCGTTAACCTTAGCCAATAAACCGCAAGGATGAGCCATTGTTTCACCTGAAAATTCACAACATCAGAGTAGAAATCTAAACTAATCCTAAAGACGGTATGTAAACAAAAAGCATATACAGTTCAAGCTCGGGTGCCTCCGAGTAGCGCAAATTTTTAGAGTCGATTGCTCGACTTTACCAAAACTCAATTTATCCTTTCTCATAGTCAGGCTCTTTCAAGTAGGCATGGTCGTCGAAGTCCTCTGACATTCCCTCATGAAAGATCTTTAATCGCTGGCCATTCACTGTGTACTCCTTTTCCGTATCCAAACTTTGAATTTTAACTGCACCATAGTGATGAACATCAGTGATAATGAAAGGACCAAGCCACCTGGAACGAAGTTTACCTGGCATGAACTTCAGGCGGGAGTTGAACAAGAGGACCTTCTGACCAACTTCAAAGTGCTTTCGAACGACTCGCCTGTCGTGGAACATTTTGGTCTTTTCCTTGTAGGTCTTCGAGTTCTCATATGCATCCAGGCGAAGCTCCTCCAGTTCTTGCAATTTGAGGAGTCTTTCTTCGCCCGCCAAGTCAAAGTCCATGTTGCACTTCTTCACGGCCCAGTAAGCTTTGTGTTCGATCTCCACGGGGAGATGACAGGCTTTACCATAAACCATCCGGTAGGGAGACATCCCTATGGGGGTTTTGTAAGCCGTACGGTAAGCCCACAAAGCGTCGTCCAGCCTGAGGCTCCAATCCTTCCTTCCTGGACTTACTGTTTTCTCGAGGATGCTCTTCACCTCTCGATTGGAAACCTCCGCTTGACCATTGGTCTGAGGATGATACGGGGTAGAGATTTTATGATTGACCCCATATTTCCTCATCAAGGCCTGGATCGTTTTGTTGCAGAAGTGGCTCCCCTGGTCACTTATGATGGCTCGTGGAACTCCATACCTGCTAAAAATGTTAGATTTGACAAAACTGGAAACAACATTAGCGGTATCAGCTTTGGTGGCTTTAGCTTCCACCCATTTAGACACGTAGTCCACAGCCAGTAAGATATAGACAAAACCAAATGAAGGGGGGAAGGGTCCCATAAAGTCCATACCCCAAACCTCAAAAATTTCACAAGTTAAAATGGGGTTTTGGAGCATTTCATTCCTACTAGTGATGGTCCCTTTTCTCTGACACTGATCACAAGATTTACAAAACTCATAACAGTCCTTAAACAGTGATGGCCAGAAAAACCCACAATCTAAAATTTTTCTTGCAGTTCTATTTTGCCCAAAGTGTCCCCCGCATGCAAATTCATGGCAAAAGGTAAGGATGGACCTATGTTCAGACTTAGGGACGCATTTCCTAATTACTTGGTCAGCGCAAAACTTCCATAAAATGGGCTCTTCCCAAACATACGTCTTGGCTTCGCTCTTTAGCTTAGCTCTTTGATTATATGAAAAGTCGAATGGGAACGTACCTGTGACCAAGTAGTTGACAATGTCGGCGTACCATGGTGTCTCCACACTTACCTGGAAGAGAACTTCATCAGGGAACTCATCATTCAGAGGCAAGTCATCCTCATTACGCACAATGCGGCTCAAGTGGTCAGCAACGGTATTTTCTGATCCTTTTCTGTCCTGAACAGAGACGTCGAACTCCTGGAGTAATAATACCCATCTGAGCAGTCTAGGCTTCGAGTCTTTCTTGTTCATCAAATATCGAACTGCTGCATGATCAGAAAAAACAATTACTTTAGATCCAAGAATATATGGCCGAAATTTATCAAGAGCGAAAACTATGGAAAGCAGCTCCTTCTCTGTTGTTGTGTAACCGATCTGCGCGGAATTGAGCGTCCTAGAGGCATAATAAATCACATGGCTCTTCTTGTCAATCCTCTGGCCCAACACAGCGCCTACGGCATAATTGCTTGCGTCGCACATGATCTCGAAAGGAGTCCCCCACTGCGGTGGATGAATGATGGGTGCGTTGGTCAAGCACTTCTTCAAAACATCAAAGGCAAGCTTGCACTCTTTGTCAAAACAGAATGGAACATCCTTTTTCAGCAAGCTTGTCATCGGGGTCACTATCTTCGAGAAGTCTTTAATGAATCTGCGGTAAAAACCTGCATGACCAAGAAAAGAACGCACTTCCCGAAGGTTCGTGGGGTAAGGTAAATCAGATATGACATCAATCTTAGCTTTATCAACCTCTATCCCCTTAGCAGACACAACATGACCCAATACTATGCCCTGACTGGCCATGAAATGACACTTCTCAAAATTTAAAACAAGATTAGTTTCGATGCATCTTTCCATGACTCTAGACAAGTTAAACAGGCAATCTTTAAATGAACTTCCATATACAGTAAAATCATCCATAAAGACTTCGATGCATTTTTCTACAAATTCAGAAAATATGCTCATCATGCATCGCTGAAAAGTCCCTGGAGCATTACAAAGCCCAAAGGGCATTCTCCTATATGCATAAGTTCCGAATGGACAAGTAAAAGTAGTCTTTTCTTGGTCTTCCTGGGCTATGGGAATTTGGTAAAACCCAGAAAAACCATCAAGAAAACAGAAGAATGGTTTCCCAGCTAAACGCTCCACCATTTGATCTATGAAGGGAATAGGAAAGTGGTCCTTCTTAGTCACGTCATTCAGTTTTCTAAAATCAATACACATCCTCCACCCATTTTGAACTCTCTTAGGTACTAACTCCCCCTTATCATTTCTAATAACAGTTATGCCCGTCTTTTTAGGTACAACATGAATAGGGCTAACCCATTGACTATCAGAAATGGGAAAGATAATACATGCATCCAGGAGTTTGTGTATTTCAGACAACACTACCTCTTTCATTGCAGGGTTCAGCCTCCGCTGAGGCTCTCGGGATGGTTTCGCTCCCTCATCTAGCCGAATCTTGTGCATGCACAGCACTGGACTCAACCCGTGCAAATCTGCCAAAGTCCATCCCATGGCTCTTTTGTTCTTTTTCAAGACCTCGACCAACTCGCCTTCTTGCTCCGATGTAAGCTCCTTGGAGATAATTACCGGAAGTGTCTCCACCTCACCCAAGTACACGTACTTGAGATGACCCGGCAACTCCTTCAATTCCAACTTGGGAGCCTGCAAAAGAGACGGTAATATTTTAGTTGGCTTTTCACATGTCTCTAAAGCAAAAGTAGGTTGTTCAGACAATTCAGTCAATATGGGAACACTACTTTCAACTTTGCTAACAGTTTCAGTAAAAACGAGTGGGTCATCCCCATCAACAACAGTCATGCATTCTTCTTGTTCTAAAGTATCTATAAGATCGATTTTACAGACAGAATGCACATCAGCACGTTGTTTCATGGCATCAAAAACATTAAATTCGAACACATCCCCTTCATATTCAACAGACAAGGTTCCATCATGCACATTAATTTTCGTTCTAGCGGTTTTCATGAATGGTCTACCAAGTAAAACAGAAGTGGTGGATATGTTTTCTTCCAAATTTATCACATAAAAATCAGCAGGGAAAATTAAATCCTTAACTTTAACTAACACATCTTCAATCACCCCTAGAGGATGAATAGAAGACCTATTAGCTAACTGGATAACTATACTAGTTTCCTGCATACCTTCTAAACCGAGGCTCTTATAGACTGAGTATGGCATAACATTAATTGAAGCTCCTAAGTCTAGCATAGCGTGCTCGATTTCTCTATCCCCTATAGTACATGGCAAGAGGAACATACCTGGATCCTGGCATTTGCTTGGAATACCTTGGGTTAGCAGGGCAGAAACATTCTTGCTTACTGGTAGCGATATTATTGAACTATCGCCAATCATCGGGTTGTCGAGACCCGCCAAAATAAATTTGTAAATGCCCGAAATCACTAAACTATTTGTAGAATAGTAGTAACGGGGTCGATCCACAGGGAATTAAGGAATTTTGACTTAATCTTAATCAAATTTGCAAACTGTTAATATAGGTGAAATAAGTGGTAATCGTTGGTTTCCAAATAACTAAGATAGAAACAATCAAATGGGGAAATTAAGCTAACGGAGTTTCCGACTCGGGACGATCGGGATAAATTTAGCATGCTTCTTGGTTCATAGATTGATGAGTATTATGGTTAAACAATTTAATGAATGCACAGCTCGTCAAAAATTAATAAATAACTCAGACATGCTCCATGGATTTAATTAAACATAATTAATTATGCTAATCAAGCATACCGTTCGGACATTGGCGGCCAACGCTCTCCCAAGACCGAACGGTAGCAACAAGCTAACTGTGACGACTATCTAATTTGGACGCGAAATTAGTATGTCGATTTGGAGTTCTAATTCGGGAAGAACGAACACCAAGAGCGTAAGGACGCCAATACGCTCAAGATGCCATAATTCCTTGTTACTTGGCGGAAACGAGAGGCACGGCATCAAATCCTTTAACAAATGAACATGCTCGAAATCAAGGGTGCCTAGTCCTAAATCATTCAAACGTGCTCATAGATTAAGCTAAGAAGTAGAATTCAATTCATCAAAATATCCAACCAATTCAGAATTTCAATCCACAATCTCACCAAGAATTCATACTACATTTATCCTTACAATCCCGAGCCAAAAACGGTAAATCTACTCACTCATGACTTGTGTGACGTGGGACGGCTTCAAATCGAGCTTCATAGCCCCTCCCATGGTGAAAAATGGCTGCTGGACGTCAAATCAGGCGCGGAGCTCGAGGTGGAAGACGATAATGGCGGCTAAAATCGGACAAAAAAGTTAAGTAGTCCGTCGTAGCGTCGAGACGCTAGGACAGCGTCTCGACGCTGCGCCCTAAATAATCCGCGCGCGCGCTCGGGGTGGCGTCGAGACGCTCGCACAGCGTCGAGACGCTTGTGCGGCGTCGAGCTAGCGTCGAGACGCTATCACTCGACGCTTGCTCTCGGGTTTTTCTTCAATTCAGCGCTTCAGACTTCGGAGCGTCGAGACGCTAAGGCAGCGTCTCGACGCTGGGCAGCGTCGAGCTAGCGTCGCGACGCTGTCGCTCGACGCTAGCTCTCGGGTTTTTGCATGGAATTTTGCCTTCAATTTCCCCAAAGCGCCCAAACTTCATCTCTTTGCATGGATCTTCCCGGGAAGCGTTCTTATGCCTTTAAATCGCGATATTAAGCTCCGAAACGCTCTCGAGAGCTAAGCACCGAGAACACCTACAATAATTACATAAAAGCAAGATTAAGCCAATAATAAACGTGAATTAGGGACATAATTATAGCTCCAAAATGGAGCTATCAAACACCCCCAACTTAAATCTTGCTAGTCCTCGAGCAAGGTGGAATTCTGATTAATTAAATAGAACGAGAATGCATGCTAGGGACTCGATTCTCAATACTGGAAAAGACAAGGCAATTGCATTTGAAAGAACAGCTGCATGCATGCATTGGTTAAGAACAATTTGGAAAATTTAAAGATGTTTCCCTATTTACGCCTCGGACTTAGCTCCTCGATCTTAGATTTCAACAAGCTTAGAACGGCTCTATCTATCCTAAAATTTCGCTTTCCCCCTACTTATGGCTTAACAGAACAGTCTAAGGGCAGTTCATCGCTTATGCAAGTAATATAACGCAAGGCATCTTTTTCTCAATTTCATTGAACTTATCTTCATGAGCGCCTAACATGTCAATCTTACTTTCGTTTCAGCTTGCCTGCAATTTCATTGCACAGTGCATCTGACTACGGGCAAAATTCACATTTTTAAGGACTAGCGTTCACTTCTTTGTGCATCCTTTTCATGCAGTGGCGACCGTGGGTTACACGACCGCCCCTGGCTACTAAGGCAACTCGAGAAGGAGGAACGCCTCATGAGATTATTTTCTTTTTATAAACTTGCATTCATTTTTCTTTTAGTCTAAGCATCATATTAAAATTTTAAGCGCACGGATTACAAACAAAAGCGAATCTTAGCCCATCCTAAGGTTGCCTTTCGAGGTGACAGCGAATTTCAAAACAAACAGAGCTAGCCTAAACCCACAGATCCAAGACAGAGTGCTAACATGCGAAGCTTAAACAGGGAAATATGCTTGAAAAATTTTCAAAAAGGCCTTAACATATGCAATTATGCTGAATTTCATGACAAACACAAATACGAAGACCTCAGCAGTACATCACAGAATTTCATAGTCAGACTAGCATGCTTTCACCATATCTCAATAGATTAAACAGGGTTCCACAACAAAGCTCGACAAAGGCACAACCCACCACCCCCAACTTAAAAATTGACAATGTCCTCATTGGACCAAATATGCACAGTCAAAACAAAAGGAAAGAAAACCTTCCCTGAGTTGTGACTTAGAGGGTTGTAGGGTGCGCTTTAACCTTAGCCAATAAACCGCAAGGATGAGCCATTGTTTCACCTGAAAATTCACAACATCAGAGTAGAAATCTAAACTAATCCTAAAAGACGGTAAGTAAACAAAAAGCATGTACAGTTCAAGCTCGGGTGCCCTCGAGTAGCGCAAATTTTTAGAGTCGATTGCTCGACTTTACCAAAACTCAATTTATCCTTTCTCATAATCAGGCTCTTTCAAGTAGGCATGATCATCAAAGTCCTCTGACATTCCCTCATGAAAGATCTTTAATCGCTGGCCATTCACCGTGTATTCTTTTTCTGTATCCAGGCTTTGAATTTTAACTGCACCATAGTGATGAACATCAGTGATAATGTAAGGACCAAGCCACCTGGAACGAAGTTTACCTGGCATGAACTTCAGGCGGGAGTTGAACAAGAGGACCTTCTGACCAACTTGAAAGTGCTTTCGAACGACTCGCCTGTCGTGGAACATTTTGGTCTTTTCCTTGTAGGTCTTCGAGTTCTCATATGCATCCAGGCGAAGCTCCTCCAGTTCTTGCAATTTGAGGAGTCTTTCTTCGCCTGCCAAGTCAAAGTCCATGTTGCACTTCTTCACGGCCCAGTAAGCTTTGTGTTCGATCTCCACGGGGAGATGACAGGCTTTACCATAAACCATCCGGTAGGGAGACATCCCTATGGGGGTTTTGTAAGCCGTACGATAAGCCCACAAAGCGTCGTCCAGCCTGAGGCTCCAATCCTTCCTTCCTAGACTTACTGTTTTCTCGAGGATGCTCTTCACCTCTCGATTGGAAACCTCCGCTTGACCATTGGTCTGAGGATGATATGGGGTAGAGATTTTATGATTGACCCCATATTTCCTCATCAAGGCCTGGATCGTTTTGTTGCAGAAGTGGCTCCCCTGGTCACTTATGATGGCTCGTGGAACTCCATACCTGCTAAAAATGTTAGATTTGACAAAACTGGAAACAACATTAGCGGTATCAACTTTGGTGGCTTTAGCTTCCACCCATTTAGACACGTAGTCCACAGCCAATAAGATATAGACAAAACCAAATGAAGGGGGGAAAGGTCCCATAAAGTCCATACCCCAAACCTCAAAAATTTCACAAGTTAAAATGGGGTTTTGGAGCATTTCATTCCTACTAGTGATGGATCCTTTTCTCTGACACTGATCACAAGATTTACAAAACTCATAACAGTCCTTAAACAGTGATGGCCAGAAAAACCCACAATCTAAAATTTTTCTTGCAGTTCTATTTTGCCCAAAGTGTCCCCCGCATGCAAATTCATGGCAAAAGGTAAGGATGGACCTATGTTCAGACTTAGGGACGCATTTCCTAATAACTTGGTCAGCACAAAATTTCCATAAAACTGGCTCTTCCCAAACATATGTCTTGGCTTCGCTCTTCAGCTTAGCTCTTTGATTATATGAAAAGTCGAATGGGAACGTACCTGTGACCAAGTAGTTGACAATGTCGGCGTACCACGGTGTCTCCACACTTACCTGGAAGAGAACTTCATCAGGGAACTCATCATTCAGAGGCAAGTCCTCCTCATTACGCACAATGCGGCTCAAGTGGTCAGCAACGGTATTTTCTGATCCTTTTCTGTCCTGAACTGAGACGTCGAACTCCTGGAGTAGTAATACCCATCTGAGCAGTCTAGGCTTCGAGTCTTTCTTGTTCATCAAGTATCGAACTGCTGCATGATCAGAAAAAACAATTACTTTAGATCCAAGAATATATGGCCGAAATTTATCAAGAGCGAAAACTATGGAAAGCAGCTCCTTCTCTGTTGTTGTGTAACCGATCTGCGCGGAATTGAGCGTCCTAGAGGCATAATAAATCACATGGCTCTTCTTGTCAATCCTCTGGCCCAACACAGCGCCCACAGCATAATTGCTTGCGTCGCACATGATCTCGAAAGGAGTCCCCCACTGCGGTGGATGAATGATGGGTGCGTTGGTCAAGCACTTCTTCAGAACATCAAAGGCAAGCTTGCACTCTTTGTCGAAACAGAATGGAACATCCTTTTTCAGCAAGCTGGTCATCGGGGTCACTATCTTCGAGAAGTCTTTAATGAACCTGCGGTAAAAACCTGCGTGACCAAGAAAAGAACGTACTTCCCGAAGATTCGTGGGATAAGGTAAATCAGATATGACATCAATCTTAGCTTTATCAACCTCTATCCCCTTAGCAGACACAACGTGACCCAATACTATGCCCTGACTGGCCATGAAATGACACTTTTCAAAATTTAAAACAAGATTAGTTTCAATGCATCTTTCCATGACTCTAGACAAGTTAAACAGGCAATCTTTAAACTGTTGGGTTTTATGTCCTAAAACTCGTGGTTTGTAAACTGAATGTATATTCTATTTTGCAATAAAGTTGTTATTGAGATTTATTCAGTAAAATTGTTATTGAATAAAATGAATTGTTTTTACTTTTAACCTAACTCCAATAAACAAAGAACCCATGGCTATAGGTTGTATACTTGAACTTCATGTATGACATGATTGTGGATCAAGTTCAAGTAATAGCCAGAACGGTCTATAGTATAGGGATAAGGCTGGGTACCTTATCCTGGGGACACTATTGGACGCGGCCCACTTTGTATAGTACAAACGATGTGATCCGAAATCGTTCATGTGGAGACATGTGAGTGGGGGCGTCCTATGCAATGAGTTTGCATAAGACTGAACCGCGAAACAAGTCGCTCTTTCTTTATAACTCCGTTTACTGTAAAGACCGACTTTTTCATATGATGACCTAGGTAACTTGATCTGAATCCTGAGCACGCTATGAACTCCTGTTTATTCGGGCTTATCTTTTGACTTGTATGGGTGAGAGTGGCCCGAGATCGCCGACTCAATAAGCCTACCATCTTGGGGATAAGACCGGGTAGGTAGCTGGGAACATAGTCCTGCGAGATGGAATTCACTCCTACCCGCTCTGAGGGATTAGTAGAGAGGTTGTTCCCTTAAGTGCTGACTCCGGGTCTTGAACTAGGGATCCCACCCTCTCATTGGCCCGAGAGGGACTTGGTATAGTGATGAGATCACATACCAATCGGTTTGGTGGTTGGACCACAAACCAATAGTTCATTAGAGGATCAGTGGGACTTAAGGAACAAGATGTAATTACGGGGGTAAAACGATTATTTTGACCCAGCTGTAATTACGAACGACCTGTGAAGGATCGACTTACTGATGATGGTTATATCAAGAGGACAGAAATATATCTACGGTGAGGAGAGTGCAACCCTTGGACTTTAGTGGAGTCTCCGGGGGTTAACGAATGTTGGTTAGCTTGGTTAAAGAGTTTGACCGGTTAATCTCGTATCGTTGGAGCTCATGATCTGTAGGTCCTTTAGGTTCTCCTGGCTAGCTCGGATTAAGCCGTGTAACAATATGAGAGAAAAAGAATTTGAATTTATTGAAATTCGGTTTTGGAAGAATGATGGACATATTTAAATATGATTTAAATATGGGATCGGTGTAAAACATGAATAGGGATTCATGTGTGATGATTCGGTTTAAGAAACCGGGATTAGTCTTATTATTTAATTAATATTTGATATTGAATTAAATAATAATATTAATTAATTAAAAAGTTTAATTAATTATAATTTATTTTGCTTATTAAAATTAATTATGAATTAATTTTAAAATGACAAAATATTACAAGTGTGATTATAAGTCAAAGTGGAATTATCCATGTTGAGTGGATTTATCCAAGTTGAGTGGGTTTATCCAAGTTGTGAAGTGGATTGTGAATCACCAACAACATGCATATAAACTCATCAATTTTGGAACACTTGGTTGAAGACTAATCCATCCAATTTGAGGTGTCATGCTAAGCAAAGACTTTGTTGCATGTGAATTGCCTATAAATTGGATGAAGTTCAAATGGTTTGAAGTTGATGAAATTTCAAAGAGTTTGAATGTTGGATGAGCATGAAGAGTTCATGTTACTTGAGAAATTAGAAAGCTAAGTGTTAGACTTCTTCTCACAAAATCCTCATCACTTTCATCTTCCCATCTTCTTCTTCCAAACTTTTTCTTTCATAAAGGAGTCCCACCACTCCGTTGCTCGGCCCGAGGATAGCGGGACTACCGGAGGTGGTTCTCGAGGAGTTCGAGGGAAGCTTCGAAGGGTTCGTGAGGAGATTTGAGCTTTGGAAGAGAAGTCTTTAGAACTACAAGAGGTATGTGTTCTAATTCCTTTTATTTCAAAGCTTTGTGCATGTTTCTTATTTAGCTAAATTGATGAAATTAGAGTGCCAATGATCCGTCTCGCTTCCGCTGCGCTACATGCGCTCCATCAATTGGTATCAGAGCGTTTTTTGGTCACTCAATTTGCATCAATTTGAGCTCGGTGGGTATTTGTTTTAGAAATTTATTTTTCTGGGCGTCTAAAGTGTTTCCCGGTTTTGGCATATTTTTTTGAGCTTTGATTTGTACTTTGTTTTGTAAATGCCCGAGTGTGTATGGGCTTTAATGTGTGAATAAGAGTCTGTAAAAAATTCGGAGTCATTAGAGTCCATATAGGCTTTCAATTCGAAGACAGAAGCTCGGGTGTCGGAAAAAACAGCATGCTGTTTTTTGCTGTTTTTTTCTGCAAAATTCCAGCACAAAACCGGTTCAGCGCAAGGTGGAAGAAACGGTCCGGTTCGGTCCTCGTGCGGTCCGGTTCACTGAAAGTCAGACCGGTTCCTTGTTCTTCACCTTCTGGAGGTCCGGTTCAGCATTCGTTTGGTCCGGTTCCGGTCGGTATTGGTCCAGTTACGGGCTGTTGAAGTCGGGACAACTGTTATGGACCGGTTCAGTTTTTTTGAAGTTTTGTAGTTGCTGTTTTTTTTGACCGGTTGAAGCAAATTCAAGCTGGTTCGTGGCGGTTCGAAGGGTTCGGAAGCGTCTCAACTTAGTTGATGAATTATTATTGTAATAATTTAGTTGCTTGCTTGTCCGTGATGCCAAAACCGGTCCACTTTAGTGTGTTTAATTAATTATGCATTGTGAATGTATGTTTTAATTAAAGTATCTTGTATGTGCATAAAGTATGCCATATAGATTTCAAATCCCACCATAGGAAGCATGTTGCATGCATTGAAAGTATAATATAAGTGTTATGTTGTATAGTATGCATGCTTAATTCATGAGAATTAATATAAGTGTTATAATAATTTATGAATTGGATGTTGCTTGTTTAAAAGTAAAATTAATATAAGTGTTATATTAATTGTGAAATTAAACATACAACATAGTTGCCTTAGTTGAATATAATTGTTATATTCTTGCTTGGGAAGCATGTTATAAATTGAATGTAATGGTTATATTCTAGCTTAGGAAGCATGTTATAGAATGTCTTTGTTTTATAAAGTGTTGTAAAATGAGATAGACATTTAAAATCTATAACAAAGATAAATGCATGCTCACTAAGGGTTAAAGAATTCCAATGCGATTAGGAATTTAGTATCGATTCGTTTTAATAGTTAAAATAGGTCGATATCTTGTAAAACTAAGGTTACGAGAGAACTCACCCGGTTTGATCCTGCACTAAGGTTGGAGGTATTTAAGATGACGGTTTACGGAACACCTCCTACCTGGGGATCGATCCGGTACTTGAGTTAAGTTAACCCGGCTTTATGAGCATGCACGTGAGAGGTGTAAGGTTATAAAACGTTTATCACCTAGACATCTTAGGTAAAAGTATGTTCTACCTAGACTTAGGTTTTATTGTCTTAGCCGGATAATGCCTAAGTAAACCTATACCCAAACCATTCTAAAATACTTAGTAGTGGTGTTGAGAAGGTATATATGATATATCAATCTCCTCCTACGTTCTCCGCAAAGTTCACACCGTGAGATTTATGCTCGGCCTCGTGATGTCAATAGGGCATCCCCATTCGGATGGTGTTTGCATAAATCAAGAGCAAGGTGAATGGAGAAAGTATTTATAGTAAGTGGGAGAAGGAAGTATGTCAATACATCCTGCGGTCTCCTCCATTAGGTTGAACCGTGAGATTCCCATGTTCCGCCTGCTGGTTGCCCATAGTAGCACCGTCCATTCGGAGGGCCGTTTCATGGGAGTCGGAACAACTCAATCTCCAGAAATGGATAGGGTCTCTTAGGTCCATTCCCAACTCTGACATTTCCATTCGGTTGCACTGTTGGGGCCGACCTCTGAGTTCTGAAAATGGCGGGTCACACTTACAAGGATTACTAAGTTGTTAGTAGATTCTTGACCGAAGTAGCGATAACTAAGGTGCTATAGGAATATGAGTTATTCTGGTATTAGCATTTAGTCAAGAATGTCTTGGTTCAGTGAAGGAGTGATTGACTGCCCCTCGGTAGCGGTTGCTCTGACTCACTGAAGTATCGTTGCAAATTAATAATGATTTTTTGGGTACATTATTATTTTTGCTAAAGTTCTTGATTGGTTGTTAAAAATAGGTTAAGTTCAATTCACTAATAGAATTCATTCTTTTCAGCATGTCTAGCTCGTTTATCCAATTACTAGCTTCTGATAAACTAAACGGCGATAACTACACGACCTGGAAATCAAACTTGAATACGATTCTTGTTATCGATGATCTTAGGTTTGTCTTAACAGAGGAATGTCCTCCCCCTCCTAGCTCATCTGCAACTCGAACTGTTCGAGATGCATTTGACAGGTGGACTAGGGCTAATGATAAAGCCCGAGTCTACATCTTGGCCAGCACATCCGATGTGTTAGCTAAGAAGCATGAGGTAATGGTCTCCGCTAAGGAGATCATGGATTCATTACAGATGATGTTTGGACAACCGTCCTCATCGGTCTATCATGATACCCTCATGGCGAGCAAAGCTGAGAAGAAACAACTAAGTAAATATGATTTACTCGTTGTTGAAACATGTTTAGTGGAACATGATAGTTCTGCCTGGATACTGGATTCAGGAGCCACTAACCATGTTTGTTCTTCTTTCCAGGAAACTAGTTCCTGGCAGCTGCTTGCTGAAGGTGAGATAACTCTCAGGGTTGGAACAGGAGAGGTTGTCTCAGCCAAGGCAGTGGGAACTGTCAAGTTGTTATATAGAGATAGTTTCATTTTACTTGAAAATGTACTGTTGGTTCCTAGCTTTAAAAGGAACCTTGTATCTATCTCTTGTTTACTTGAACATTTGTATAAAGTATCTTTTGATTTTAATGAAGCGTTCATTAGCAAAAGAGGTGTACATATATGTTCTGCGAAACTTGAAAACAACTTGTATGTGTTAAAACCAACAGAGGCAAAAGCTATTTTGAACACCGAGATGTTTAAAACAGCTCAAACTCAAACTAAAAGGCAGAAACTTTCTCCAAGTACCTATCTTTGGCACTTGAGACTAGGCCACATTAATCTCAATAGGATTGGGAGATTGGTTAAGAGTGGTCTCCTAAATCAGTTAGAGGACAACTCTTTACCACCATGTGAGTCTTGTCTTGAGGGCAAGATGACCAAACGATCTTTTTCTGAAAAAGGTCATAGGTCCAAAGAAACTCTAGAGCTTGTACATTCAGATCTTTGTGGTCCGATGAATGTTAAAGCACGGGGAGGGTATGAATATTTCATCAGCTTCATTGATGATTATTCTAGGTACGACTATCTTTACCTAATGCATCATAAGTCCGAAGCTCTTGAAAAGTTCAAGGAGTATAAGGCAGAGGTTGAGAACACATTAGGTAAAACGATTAAAATACTCCGATCAGATCGAGGTGGAGAGTATATGGATTTAAGATTCCAGGACAATATGATAGAACATGGAATACTATCCCAACTCTCAGCGCCCGGAACACCGCAGCAGAACGGTGTGTCCGAAAGGAGAAATAGAACCCTGTTAGACATGGTTCGATCTATGATGAGCTATGCTCAACTGCCTAGTTCGTTTTGGGGATATGCAGTAGAGGCTGCTGTATATATTTTGAACATGGTTCCCTCTAAGAGTGTTTCAGAAACACCTTATGAGTTATGGAGAGGGCGTAAAGGTAGTTTACGTCACTTCAGAATTTGGGGGTGTCCGGCACATGTGTTGGTGCCCAATCCAAAGAAATTGGAACATCGTTCAAAATTATGCCTATTCGTAGGCTACCCCAAGGAAACGAAAGGTGGTCTATTTTACGATCCTCAACAAGATAAGGTGCTTGTATCGACAAACACCACATTCTTAGAGGAAGACCACATGAGAGATCATCAACCTTCGAGCAAAATTGTTTTGACCGAACTTTCCAGGAAAGCTACAGATGGGTCAACAAGAGTTGTTGATCAGGCTGGTTCTTCTCAAGAGTTGAGAATACCTCGACGTAGTGGGAGGGATGTGAGACAACCCGACCGCTACATGGGTTTAACGGAAACCCAGGTCGTCATACCTGATGACGGCGTTGAGGATCCATTGACCTTTAAACAGGCAATGAATGACATAGACAAGGACCAGTGGCTTAAAGCCATGGACCTCGAAATGGAGTCGATGTACTTCAATTCGGTCTGGGATCTTGTAGTGCAACCTGATGGTGAAAGACCTATCGGTTGCAAGTGGATCTACAAGAGGAAACGAGACCAAGCCGGTAAGGTGCAAACCTTTAAGGCTCGACTTGTGGCAAAGGGTTATTCCCAGAGGGAAGGGGTGGACTATGAAGAAACCTTTTCCCCTGTTGCCATGTTAAAGTCGATTAGAATACTCTTGTCCATTGCCACGTTTTATGATTATGAAATTTGGCAAATGGATGTCAAGACAGCCTTTCTGAATGGCAATCTTGAAGAGAGTATCTATATGGCTCAACCAGAGGGGTTCATAATTCAGGGTCAAGAGCAAAAAGTTTGCAAGCTTAATCGATCCATTTATGGGTTGAAGCAAGCGTCTAGATCTTGGAATATAAGGTTTGATACTGCGATCAAATCTTATGGATTTGAACAGAATGTTGACGAACCTTGTGTCTACAAGAAAATAGTCAATTCTGTTGTAGCTTTCTTAGTCTTATATGTAGATGATATCCTACTCATTGGGAATGATGTAGGGTTCCTGACTGACGTTAAGCAATGGCTAGCGACCCAATTCCAAATGAAAGATTTGGGAGAGGCTCAGTTTGTTCTAGGGATTCAAATCGTAAGGAATCGTAAGAACAAAACGTTAGCGTTGTCTCAAGCATCTTATATCGACAAGGTGTTGATACGATATTCGATGCAGAATTCCAAGAAGGGTTCTTTACCTTTCAGGCATGGAATTCAATTGTCAAAGGAAGAGTGTCCTAAGACACCTCAAGAAGTTGAGGATATGAGACGAATTCCCTATGCATCAGCAGTCGGTAGTCTGATGTACGCCATGTTATGTACACGACCCGACATATGCTATGCAGTAGGAATTGTCAGTAGGTACCAGTCCAATCCAGGATATGATCATTGGACTGCCGTTAAACACATCCTCAAGTATCTTCGGAGAACGAGAGACTATGTGCTCGTGTATGGCGCGAAGGATTTGATCCTTACAGGATACACTGACTCTGATTTTCAAACCGATAAGGATTCGAGGAAATCCACATCGGGATCAGTGTTCACTCTTAACGGAGGGGCAATAGTATGGAGGAGTATAAAGCAAGGTTGTATTGCTGACTCCACCATGGAAGCTGAGTATGTCGCGGCTTGCGAAGCTGCGAAAGAGGCTGTATGGCTTAGAAAGTTCTTGACGGATTTGGAAGTTGTTCCAAATATGAATTTGCCTATCACACTTTATTGTGATAATACTGGTGCTGTGGCAAATTCGAGAGAACCAAGAAGCCATAAGCGTGGAAAGCACATTGAGCGGAAATATCATCTCATCAGGGAGATAGTGCATCGAGGAGACGTGATCGTCATGCAGATCGCCTCAGAGCACAATATTGCTGATCCGTTTACAAAGTCCCTCACGGCTAAAGTGTTCGAGGGGCACCTAGTGAGTCTAGGACTACGAGTTGTACAGTAGGATAGTGGGAGAAAAGCCATGGAAATATTTGATATGCCAGTTTTTCTCATCCCGCATGTAATACTCCACGACGTTTTAGTCCAAGTGGGAGTTTGTTGGGTTTTATGTCCTAAAACTCGTGGTTTGTAAACTGAATGTATATTCTATTTTGCAATAAAGTTGTTATTGAGATTTATTCAGTAAAATTGTTATTGAATAAAATGAATTGTTTTTACTTTTAACCTAACTCCAATAAACAAAGAACCCATGGCTATAGGTTGTATACTTGAACTTCATGTATGACATGATTGTGGATCAAGTTCAAGTAATAGCCAGAACGGTCTATAGTATAGGGATAAGGCTGGGTACCTTATCCTGGGGACACTATTGGACGCGGCCCACTTTGTATAGTACAAACGATGTGATCCGAAATCGTTCATGTGGAGACATGTGAGTGGGGGCGTCCTATGCAATGAGTTTGCATAAGACTGAACCGCGAAACAAGTCGCTCTTTCTTTATAACTCCGTTTACTGTAAAGACCGACTTTTTCATATGATGACCTAGGTAACTTGATCTGAATCCTGAGCACGCTATGAACTCCTGTTTATTCGGGCTTATCTTTTGACTTGTATGGGTGAGAGTGGCCCGAGATCGCCGACTCAATAAGCCTACCATCTTGGGGATAAGACCGGGTAGGTAGCTGGGAACATAGTCCTGCGAGATGGAATTCACTCCTACCCGCTCTGAGGGATTAGTAGAGAGGTTGTTCCCTTAAGTGCTGACTCCGGGTCTTGAACTAGGGATCCCACCCTCTCATTGGCCCGAGAGGGACTTGGTATAGTGATGAGATCACATACCAATCGGTTTGGTGGTTGGACCACAAACCAATAGTTCATTAGAGGATCAGTGGGACTTAAGGAACAAGATGTAATTACGGGGGTAAAACGATTATTTTGACCCAGCTGTAATTACGAACGACCTGTGAAGGATCGACTTACTGATGATGGTTATATCAAGAGGACAGAAATATATCTACGGTGAGGAGAGTGCAACCCTTGGACTTTAGTGGAGTCTCCGGGGGTTAACGAATGTTGGTTAGCTTGGTTAAAGAGTTTGACCGGTTAATCTCGTATCGTTGGAGCTCATGATCTGTAGGTCCTTTAGGTTCTCCTGGCTAGCTCGGATTAAGCCGTGTAACAATATGAGAGAAAAAGAATTTGAATTTATTGAAATTCGGTTTTGGAAGAATGATGGACATATTTAAATATGATTTAAATATGGGATCGGTGTAAAACATGAATAGGGATTCATGTGTGATGATTCGGTTTAAGAAACCGGGATTAGTCTTATTATTTAATTAATATTTGATATTGAATTAAATAATAATATTAATTAATTAAAAAGTTTAATTAATTATAATTTATTTTGCTTATTAAAATTAATTATGAATTAATTTTAAAATGACAAAATATTACAAGTGTGATTATAAGTCAAAGTGGAATTATCCATGTTGAGTGGATTTATCCAAGTTGAGTGGGTTTATCCAAGTTGTGAAGTGGATTGTGAATCACCAACAACATGCATATAAACTCATCAATTTTGGAACACTTGGTTGAAGACTAATCCATCCAATTTGAGGTGTCATGCTAAGCAAAGACTTTGTTGCATGTGAATTGCCTATAAATTGGATGAAGTTCAAATGGTTTGAAGTTGATGAAATTTCAAAGAGTTTGAATGTTGGATGAGCATGAAGAGTTCATGTTACTTGAGAAATTAGAAAGCTAAGTGTTAGACTTCTTCTCACAAAATCCTCATCACTTTCATCTTCCCATCTTCTTCTTCCAAACTTTTTCTTTCATAAAGGAGTCCCACCACTCCGTTGCTCGGCCCGAGGATAGCGGGACTACCGGAGGTGGTTCTCGAGGAGTTCGAGGGAAGCTTCGAAGGGTTCGTGAGGAGATTTGAGCTTTGGAAGAGAAGTCTTTAGAACTACAAGAGGTATGTGTTCTAATTCCTTTTATTTCAAAGCTTTGTGCATGTTTCTTATTTAGCTAAATTGATGAAATTAGAGTGCCAATGATCCGTCTCGCTTCCGCTGCGCTACATGCGCTCCATCATAAACGAACTTCCATATACAGTAAAATCATCCATAAAGACTTCGATGCATTTTTCTACAAATTCAGAAAATATGCTCATCATGCATCGCTGAAAAGTCCCTGGAGCATTACAAAGCCCAAAGGGCATTCTCCTATATGCGTAAGTTCCGAATGGACAAGTAAAAGTAGTCTTTTCTTGGTCTTCCTGGGCTATGGGAATTTGGTAAAACCCAGAAAAACCATCAAGAAAACAGAAGAATGGTTTCCCAGCTAAACGCTCCACCATTTGATCTATGAAGGGAATAGGAAAGTGGTCCTTCTTAGTCACGTCATTCAGTTTTCTAAAATCAATACACATCCTCCACCCATTTTGAACTCTCTTAGGTACTAACTCCCCCTTATCATTTCTAATAACAGTTATGCCCGTCTTTTTAGGTACAACATGAATAGGGCTAACCCATTGACTATCAGAAATGGGAAAGATAATACCTGCATCCAGGAGTTTGTGTATTTCGGACAACACTACCTCTTTCATTGCAGGGTTCAGTCTCCGCTGAGGCTCTCGGGATGGCTTTGCTCCCTCGTCTAGCCGAATCTTGTGCATGCACAACACTGGGCTCAAACCGTGCAAGTCTGCCAACGTCCATCCCATGGCTCTTTTGTTCTTTTTCAGAACCTCGACCAACTCGCCTTCTTGCTCCGATGTAAGCTCCTTGGAGATAATTACCGGAAGTGTATCCACCTCACCCAAGTACACGTACTTGAGATGACCCGGCAACTCCTTCAATTCCAACTTGGGAGCCTGCAAAAGAGACGGTAATATTTTAGTTGGCTTTTCACATGTCTCTAAAGCAAAAGTAGGTTGTTCAGACGATTCAGTCAATATGGGATCACTACTTTCAACTTTGCCAACAGTTTCAGTAAAAACGAGTGGGTCATCCCCATCAACAACAGTCATGCATTCTTCTTGTTCTAAAGTATCTATAAGATCGATTTTACAGACAGAATGCACATCAGCACGTTGTTTCATTGCATCAAAAACATTAAATTCGAACACATCCCCTTCATACTCAACAGACAAGGTTCCATCATGCACATTAATTTTCGTTCTAGCGGTTTTCATGAATGGTCTACCAAGTAAAACAGAAGTGGTGGATGTGTTTTCTTCCAAATTTATCACATAAAAATCAGCAGGGAAAATTAAATCCTTAACTTTAACCAACACATCTTCAATCACCCCTAGAGGATGAATAGAAGACCTATTAGCTAACTGGATAACTATACTAGTTTCCTGCATACCTTCTAAACCGAGGCTCTTATAGACTGAGTATGGCATAACATTAATTGAAGCTCCTAAGTCTAGCATAGCGTGCTCGATTTCTCTATCTCCTATAGTACATGGCAAGAGGAACATACCTGGATCCTGGCATTTGCTTGGAATACCTTGGGTTAGCAGGGCAGAAACATTCTTACTTACCACGACTCTTTCAGCACTTTTGGTCTTTCTCTTCATAGTGCACATCTCCTTTAGAAATTTAGCGTACCTTGGGATTTGCTGAATTGCATCAAGCAGCGGTATATTGATCCCAACCTTCCTCAATGTCTCAAGTACATCCGCGTTGTTGGCCTCCTTAGATGGCCTTGCAAGCCTACTAGGGAAAGGAGCAACGGGAGTGTAAGACTTCATAGAAATAATAGGAGGTGTTACAACAGTTTCAGAGGGTGCTTGAGAACACTTATCTGGAGATGTCTCTGAATCGTTTGGAGGACTCACGGGAGTGGGTTGAGATGGCACTTCTTTACCACTTCTGAGGTTTATAGCACTAACCCCTTCATCTTTGGATTCAATTCTACCCATCCTTCCCTTCATCTCCGTGACTTCATCTCTCAGAGACTTAATCTGTGACCTTGTCTCATTGTTAGTCTCCATGATCGATTTGAACATGCTTTCAATAGCTTTACCTGAAATAGAAGAAACATCCCGAGATGATTTTTCTTGCATCATATGAACTAAACCACATACCTGAGACACTTGTTCCTTGAGCACTTTTATGTCGGAAGACATCTTAGAATGCTCATTTCCTCCTCCGTACTGGCGACGGTTCTCAGCTATGTTGGAGATCAACTGACGGGCTTCCGCAGGCGTTTTCTCCCAAAGGACTCCTCCACTTGCTGCATCAAGCATCTGGCGGTCATGCGTGAGCAACCCACCATAAAAGCATTCGATAAGCTCGACTTCCGCTATCAAGTGGTTCGGACATTTTTCACAGAGTTTAATGAACCTCTCCCAATATTCGTAAAATGCCTCGTCCTTTTCTTGCTCAAAATGTCGTATATCTTTTCTCACGGCTCTGGCTTTTGAAGCTGGGAAATACCTTTCCAAGAATAGACTCTGCAACTTCTCCCAAGTAGAGATGGTCCCCGATGGCAAGTAATGCAGCCAATCTCGAGCTTCACCTTTCAGGGTGAATGGAAAGGCTCTCAGGTAGAGCTGATCTTTTGTTATGTCGCCAGGCTTCATTGCGGAGCTTACTATTAGAAAATCCTTGAGATGTTTATAAGGATCTTCATCTGCTTCACCACAAAAAGAGGGTAAAAGGTTAATTGTCCCTGATTTAAGTACAAACTCACCTGAAATTTCCGGGTAGGAAATACAAGAAGGTTGGTGGCCCATAGCAAATGATGTCCATTGTCTGAGCGTTTTTGGGACTCCAATCTCACCATCAATCTCCATTTTCTCAATCAAAATTTGGCACTTCTAGCACACTTAAACAAACAGATCAAAATTGCAAATAATAAAAGAATAAACAGAATTTTTAAAGCAAAGATTAAAAGTTTACAAATCAAATTTAAATCAGGCCGAATTACACTTAGTTCCCCGGCAGCGGCGCCAATTTTGGTAGCGATATTATTGAACTATCGCCAATCATCGGGTTGTCGAGACCCGCCAAAATAAATTTGTAAATGCCCGAAATCACTAAACTATTTGTAGAATAGTAGTAACGGGGTCGATCCACAGGGAATTAAGGAATTTTGACTTAATCTTAATCAAATTTGCAAACTGTTAATATAGGTGAAATAAGTGGTAATCGTTGGTTTCCAAATAACTAAGATAGAAACAATCAAATGGGGAAATTAAGCTAACGGAGTTTCCGACTCGGGACGATCGGGATAAATTTAGCATGCTTCTTGGTTCATAGATTGATGAGTATTATGGTTAAACAATTTAATGAATGCACAGCTCGTAAAAAATTAATAAATAACTCAGACATGCTCCATGGATTTAATTAAACATAATTAATTATGCTAATCAAGCATACCGTTCGGACATTGGCGGCCAACGCTCTCCCAAGACCGAACGGTAGCAACAAGCTAACTGTGACGACTATCTAATTTGGACGCGAAATTAGTATGTCGATTTGGAGTTCTAATTCGGGAAGAACGAACACCAAGAGCGTAAGGACGCCAATACGCTCAAGATGCCATAATTCCTTGTTACTTGGCGGAAACGAGAGGCACGGCATCAAATCCTTTAACAAATGAACATGCTCGAAATCAAGGGTGCCTAGTCCTAAATCATTCAAACGTGCTCATAGATTAAGCTAAGAAGTAGAATTCAATTCATCAAAATATCCAACCAATTCAGAATTTCAATCCACAATCTCACCAAGAATTCATACTACATTTATCCTTACAATCCCGAGCCAAAAACGGTAAATCTACTCACTCATGACTTGTGTGACGTGGGACGGCTTCAAATCGAGCTTCATAGCCCCTCCCATGGTGAAAAATGGCTGCTGGACGTCAAATCAGGCGCGGAGCTCGAGGTGGAAGACGATAATGGCGGCTAAAATCGGACAAAAAAGTTAAGTAGTCCGTCGTAGCGTCGAGACGCTAGGACAGCGTCTCGACGCTGCGCCCTAAATAATCCGCGCGCGCGCTCGGGGTGGCGTCGAGACGCTCGCACAGCGTCGAGACGCTTGTGCGGCGTCGAGCTAGCGTCGAGACGCTATCACTCGACGCTTGCTCTCGGGTTTTTCTTCAATTCAGCGCTTCAGACTTCGGAGCGTCGAGACGCTAAGGCAGCGTCTCGACGCTGGGCAGCGTCGAGCTAGCGTCGCGACGCTGTCGCTCGACGCTAGCTCTCGGGTTTTTGCATGGAATTTTGCCTTCAATTTCCCCAAAGCGCCCAAACTTCATCTCTTTGCATGGATCTTCCCGGGAAGCGTTCTTATGCCTTTAAATCGCGATATTAAGCTCCGAAACGCTCTCGAGAGCTAAGCACCGAGAACACCTACAATAATTACATAAAAGCAAGATTAAGCCAATAATAAACGTGAATTAGGGACATAATTATAGCTCCAAAATGGAGCTATCACTTACCACGACTCTTTCAGCACTTTTGGTCTTTCTCTTCATAGTGCACATCTCCTTTAGAAATTTAGCGTACCTTGGGATTTGCTGAATTGCATCAAGTAGCGGTATATTGATCCCAACCTTCCTCAATGTCTCAAGTACATCCGCGTTGTCGGCCTCCTTAGATGGCCTTGCAAGCCTACTAGGAAAGGGAGCAACGGGAGTGTAAGACTTCATAGAAATAATAGGAGGTGTTACAACAGTTTCAGAGGGTGCATGAGAACACTTATCTGGGGATATCTCTGAATCGTTTGGAGGACTCACGGGAGTGGTTTGAGATGGCACTTCTTTACCACTTCTGAGGTTTATAGCACTAACCCCTTCCGCTTTGGATTCAATTCTACCCATTCTTTCCTTCACCTCCGTGAATTCATCTCTTAGAGACTTAATCTGCGATCTTGTCTCATCGCTAGCTTCCATGAGCGATTTGAACATGCTTTCAATGGCTTTACCTGAAATAGAAGAAACATTCTGAGATGATTTTTCTTGCATCGTATGAACTAAACCAAATACCTGAGACACTTGTTCTTTGAGCACTTTTATGTCGGAAGACATCTTAGAATGCTCGTTTCTTCCTCCGTACTGGCGACGGTTCTCAGCTATGTTGGAGATCAACTGACGGGCTTCCGCAGGCGTTTTCTCCCAAAGGACTCCTCCACTTGCTGCATCAAGCATCTGGCGGTCATGCGTGAGCAACCCACCATAAAAGCATTCGATAAGCTCGACTTCCGCTATCAAGTGGTTCGGACATTTTTCACAGAGTTTAATGAACCTCTCCCAGTATTCGTAAAATGCCTCGTCCTTTCCTTGCTCAAATTGTCGTATATCTTTTTTCACGGCTCTGGCTTTTGAAGCTGGGAAATACCTTTCCAAGAATAGACTCTGCAACTTCTCCCAAGTAAAGATGGTCCCCGATGGCAAGTAATGCAGCCAATCTCGAGCTTCACCTTTCAGGGTGAATGGAAAAGCTCTCAGGTAGAGCTGATCTTTTGTTATGTCGCCAGGCTTCATCGCGGAGCTTACCATTAGAAACTCCTTGAGATGTTTATAAGGATCTTCATCTGTTTCACCACAAAAAGAGGGTAAAAGGTTAATCACCCCTGATTTAAGCACAAACTCACCTGAAATTTCCGGGTAGGTAATACAAGAAGGTTGGTGGCCCATAGCAAATGATGTCCATTGTCTGAGCGTTTTTGGGACTCCAATCTCACCATCAATCTCCATTTTCTCAATAAAAATTTGGCACTTCTAGCACACTTAAACAAACAGATCAAAATTGCAAATAATAAAAGAATAAAAAAAATTTTAAAGTAAAAATTAAAAGTTTACAAATCAAATTTAAATCAGGCCGAATTACACTTAGTTCCCCGGCAACGACGCCAATTTTGGTAACGATATTATTGAACTATCGCCAATCATCGGGTTGTCGAGACCCGCCAAAATAAATTTATAAGTGCCCGAAATCACTAAACTATTTGTAGAATAGTAGTAACGGGGTCGGTCCTCAGGGAATTAAGGAATTTTGACTTAATCTTAATTAAATTTGCAAACTGTTAATATAGGTGAAATAAGGGGTAATTGTTGGTTCTCAGGTAACTAAGATAGAAACAAACAAATGGAAATTTAAGCTAACGGAGTTTCCGACTCGGGACGATCGGGATAAATTTAGCATGCTTCTTGGTTCATAGATTGATGAGTATTATGGTTAAACAATTTAATGAATGCACAGCTCGTCAAAAATTAATAAATAACTCAGACATGCTCCATGGATTTAATTAAACATAATTAATTATGCTAATCAAGCATACCGTTCGGACATTGGCGGCCAACGCTCTCCCAAGACCGAACGGTAGCAACAAGCTAACTGTGACAACTTTCTAATTTGGACGCGAAATTAGTATGTCGATTTGGAATTCTAATTCGGGAAGAACGAACACCAAGAGCGTAAGGACGCCAATACGCTCAAGGTGCCATAATTCCTTGTTACTTGGCGGAAACGAGAGGCACGGCATCAAATCCTTTAACAAATGAACATGCTCAAAATCAAGGGTGCCTAGTCCTAAATCATTCAAACGTGCTCATAGATTAAGCTAAGAAATAGAATTCAATTCAATAAAATATCCAACCAATTCAGAATTTCAATCCACAATCTCACCAAGAATTCATACTACATTTATCCTTACAATCCCGAGCCAAAAACGGTAAATCTACTCACTCATGACTTGTGTGGAGTGGGATGGCTTCAAATCGAGCTTCCTAGCCCCTCCCATGGTGAAAGATAGCTGCTGGACGTCAAATCAGGTGCGGAGCTCGAGGTAGAAGATGATAATGGCGGCTAAAATCGGACAAAAACTTTAAGTAGTCCGTCGTAGCGTCGAGACGCTAGGGCAGCGTCTCGACGCTGCGCCCTAAATAATCCGCGCGCGCGCTCGGGGTAGCGTCGAGACGCTCGCGCAGCGTCGAGACGCTATGCGCGGCGTCGAGCGAGCGTCGAGACGCTGCCGCTCGACGCTTGCTCTCGGGTTTTTCTTCAATTTAGCGCTTCAGACTTCGGAGCGTCGAGACGCTAGGGGTAGCGTCTCGACGCTGGGCAGCGTCGAGCTAGCGTCGCGACGCTGTCGCTCGACGCTAGCTCTCGGGTTTTTGCATGGAATTTCACCTTCAATCTGCCCAAAGTGCCCAAAGTTCATCCCTTTGCATGGGTCTTCCCGGGAAGTGTTCTTAGGTCTTTAAATCGCGATATTAAGCTCCGAAGAACGCCGAAACGCTCTCGAGAGCGAAGCACCGAGAACACCTGCAATAATTACATAAAAGCAAGATTAAGCTAATAATAAACGTGAATTAGGGACATAATTATAGCTCCAAAATGGAGCTATCAGTGCCCTACCTGTGGCTAGAAATGGTCTGCCAAGCAGGATGGGGACCTCCTTGTCTGCCTCATAGTCCAGGACAATGAAATCTGCAAGGAAAATAAATTTGTCAACTTTCACTAGAATATCCTCAATCTTACCTTCAGGGTATGCGATGGATCTGTCTGCTAGTTGTAAAGTGACAGTGGTTGGACGTGCTTCTCCTATTCCCAACTGGCGGAATAGGGACAGGGGCATGAGATTTATGCTGGCGCCCAGGTCACAAAGCGCTCTGCCCACGTGCTTGCCTCCAAGTTCTACAGGTAAGGTGAAGGAACCAGGATCCTTCTCCTTCTTGGGCAGCTTGTTCTGGAGGATGGCACTGCACTCCTCAGTGAGGTTTACTGTTTCAAACTCACCAATTATTTTTTTGTTAGTAATAATGTCCTTCAAAAACTTTACATAAGAAGGCATAGACTGCAAAACCTCTACAAAAGGAATGTTAACATGCACTTGCTTAAGAATTTCTAAGAATTTATTAAAATGAACTTCCTGTTCCTGCTTCTTCTTAAGCCTTCGAGGGTATGGAGGTGGTGGCACATATGCAGGCACGTCAGGGCGCCTTAGGATAGATGGAGGCCTTGGAATTTCTTCTATCACCTCAACAATTGGCTCTAGCCTGGCTCCTGATGTGCTAGTTGGTGGTGGACCTTGGTTTGGCAGAGACTCCAGTGGAGCACTAGACTCAGTGTTCTCTACTCTCTTTGGTGTGTCCTTTGTGTTGCTCACCAAGGGTCTTCCACTCCTAAGTTCAATTGCTTGAACTTGTTCTTTGCCATCTCTCCTTGGTACCTCGGTGTCAGCAGGGAGTCTACCTTGGGGCCTACTCTTGAGTTCATTGGCTAATTGGCCTATTTGGTTTTCTAGGCTCCTAAGAGTAGCTTGCTGGCTTTGAAGCGTAGCATCATTCTTAGCTATGTATTCCTTGAGTAAGTTTTCTACAGAAGATCCTACAGGTTGATTGTATGGTTTTTGGTACATTGACTGGTTATGTTGGGGAGTGAAACCAGGTGTTCCACTCGGTCTAGGTTGGTTAGGATTTTGGTTAGTGTTTTGTTGGCCACCCCATGACAGGTTTGGGTGGTTTCTCCAACCAGGGTTATAGGTGTTGGAGTAGGGGTTATTCCTAGGCTGCTGCTGGCTTCCAATGTAGCAGACTGAGGATGGATTCCCAGGGCAGTATTCATATGGGTGCCCTTCCCCACAGAATCCACAGATAAGTGCCTCGCCTTGACTTGGTTGGGTGCCCATTGACATGGCTGTGGCGGTATTGGCACTGGTTTGGAGATTGGCCTGAGCCATTTGCTTAACTAGGTTGGTCAGGGCGTTTATTTGGGTGCTCATGGCGCTTAGAGCATCCTTGTCTTGAGCTCTAGTTGGCTCTACTGGATCATCTGACCACCTACAGTGAGATGTTGAGATCTTCTCCAAGATCTCATAAGCTTCGTTGTAACTCTTGGACAACATGGAACCTCCAGCAGATGAGTTTAGAACTTGTCTGGTGCTGGGGTTGCATCCTTTAAAGAAGACTTCTATTTGGATACACCATGGAATGCCATGGTGTGGACATTTAATGAGAAGGTCTTTGAATCTTGTCCAAGCTTCGTGAAGAGACTCACTCGGAGCTTGTTTGAATTTGATGATATCATCACGAAAGGTCGAATTCCTATCTGGTGGGAAATATTTGACTAGGAATTTTTCTGCTAAGTCTGTCCAATTGAGGACAGATCCTGAGGGTAATGAATTTAACCACGTTTTGGCTTTGTCCCTCAAAGAGTAAGGGAAAAGATATAGCCTCAGGGCTTCTTGGGAAACTCCAGGAATGAGGAAGGTATCACTTACTCCTAGAAAGTTCCTAAGGTGGTTATGGGGGTCCTCATTTTCTATTCCAAAGAATTGTCCCACAGTGGACAACATTTGGAACATCACTGGTTTTAACTCGAATGAGTTGGCAGTGATTTCAGGACGGATTATGCTGGGGTTCAGCTCCCCAGGCATAGGTACTAGGTACGAAAGGATGGCGCTATCCTTGTCATTCGCTATTTCAATGGGATTGCGAGTGACAGGCACCAGGTTTTGATCTATTCCAGCCATTTCTTCTTGAGTGGATTGCGGAGACTCTGCGGTTTCAGCAATTATCTGAGGTAAAAGGGGTTGTTTAAAGAGTTGTTTCTTTGCTTTGTTTCTAGCTCTAAGTAGTCTCTCAGGCTCAGGATTGAACTCTAGATATCTACTTGAAGGCTCACTCATAAACTACCCTAAATGGTACCTGAAGAAGAAATGAAGATGGATCAAATTCAATGGAAAATAACTTGGTGTTTCAGACTTAACAAACTTCGTTTTTACTTAAAATAAGTCCCCGGCAGCGGCGCCAAAAACTTGTTGCGTGCTCAATGTGTTAAGATTAAATAAGCAAGAAGGTAGAGAGAGAGCACTCAGAACATGCAAGCATACATGGTCTCACAGCAAGTAGTAAGTATATTTCATTCGTTTTTTCCACAGAGACTTATTTTTAGCTATTCACGAAGTGTATTTGTTAAGAAAGAAGGGGTGGTTTTGATGGGGTAAAATTGGTTTTTAATTATCTAATTTTTGCTGAATGTGTAAAGGAATGCAACATAAACAAATGCAAGTTGAAATTAGACTCAAAAGACAAGAGATGGAATTAATAAACGAAGAAGAAAACAGCTAAACAGAATGGTAACTTAGCAGAACTGCGGACACCGCAATTTTACCGCAATTGAATAACAGCGAAAGTGTGTAAATGGGTGAATTGAGGGCTACTAATGACTATCCTATAGGCATTTTTATACGATTCTCAAGCACTGGATCTACTCTCTATGCATCAAACTCACTCTATCTCATGTATCGTCCGATTCCATGCATTAGATTCTTTAGTTTACTCGACTCAAAGTAAGGTCTTAAGCATCTTGTTAAAACAGAAGTGTTTAAGTTGTACTAGGGAAACGCCTATTCCTAGGCCGTTTCCTGGTTACCATGAAAGGCTAGCATGATTATACGACTCTGAACTCTTACTCCTTCCAGAGGTTAGGAGTTCTTTGGACAAAATGGATGGCCAATCGAAATTGCCCGTGGGATGAAGCTTACATACAATCAATGCTTCGAGAGCTATCCTACATGCTTGGTTCACGTTTTTTAGCCTATAGTTCTGTCATTAGCATGCCCCTAAGTGACTTAGCTACTCATGGATATATAGAGAACAGAAGTATAAGATAAAACAGACATGCTTAGAAGGGAAATGTACTCAAAACAGTAAGACAAAACCGTAGCAGCAGAAGATGGAAACTGTGAAATGAAGACTTGTAATTTGATTACTTTGAATGTTTGAACGAACAAAGGGAAACTTAAAGTAAATAATCCAAAGACAGAAAGCAACGAAATGAAGTAGACTAATCACTAAACCAGAAGCGATAACTAAACAATGCTGGAAATGAGAAAGGAAAGACAAAAAGCAGTAAATGGTGCTTGAAAGCCTCGTTGCAGTCGCCTCGAATGAAGGGGATGAAAGGTCAGCCTTGCTTGGATGAATCCAATCGAGAGAGAAGAAGAATCTCCTCTCCTTCCTATCAGATTATCGATTCCAACAGCTGAGACTCTCACTCCAACAGACGGCAAAGGAAACCAGGGAGAAAAGATGGACTGCGAGAAGACTTCTACGCTTTTGGATGATCCTTGAACCTCCGACTTTGACCCCCTTTTATAGTAGTTTGCAGGTGCGTTTGGGCCAAGGAGAACCATCAATCTTCAACGTCATATATCAGAATGGATGGAGGAGAAAGAACGAATCCCTGAAATTACGGAAATTAACAGAAAAGGATCAGTCAACTTACGGTTTTCACTTGAATAATTGCGGCTTCAGCAATGTTTTCGCAATGCTGTCGCAATGCAGTTTTTTTCATTCTTTTCCTTCGGTTTTCAACCCTTTTCTTTCCTATTGTGCATAAGTCCTAATCTAGCTACCTTCTTCTCATTCTCATATTTAAGCATAGGTTTAGGCTAAATGCTATCAAAAACACCTAAAAGTGTACATC
This sequence comes from Herpetospermum pedunculosum, assembly GCA_028017165.1. NCBI lineage: Eukaryota > Viridiplantae > Streptophyta > Magnoliopsida > Cucurbitales > Cucurbitaceae > Herpetospermum > Herpetospermum pedunculosum. The sequence continues at coordinate 17,251,475 of CM051527.1, read as the reverse complement.
TTCTTAAGCTAAATGGGTCCTAAATAAGTCACTTTCAGAGACTTAACACCTCCCAAACATAGTACTTAGCGTCGCTTTTCAGCTTCGCTTTCCTACTATGAGAGAAACCAGAAGGAACATTACCTGTGGCCAAGTAATTTACCATATCAGCATACCAGGGAAGGACTGTATCGAGTCTGAAGAGTGTCTCATCGGGGAAATCTTCATTCAGAGGCAGGAGATCTTCCTTTCTGACCAAGCGGCTCAGATGGTCGGCTACCGGGTTTTCTGCTCCTCTCCTATCCTTGATCTTCACATCGAAGTCCTGGAGAAGCAAAATCCACCGAAGTAGCCTCGGTTTTGCGTCCTTCTTGGTCATCAGGTACCGAACAACTGCATGTTCAGAGAAAACAGTTACTTGAGAGCCAATAATGTAAGGACGAAATTTATCAAGCGCAAATACAATAGAAAGAAGTTCTTTTTCCGTTGTCGTGTAATTGCACTGCGCTGGATTAAGCGTCCTGGAGGCATAGTAAATGACACGGCTCTTATTCTCGATCTTCTGACCGAGCACGGCTCCCAAGGCATAGTTGCTGGCGTCGCACATAATTTCGAAGGGCAAGTCCCACTAGGGTGGGTGTATGATGGGCGCGCTCGTCAAACTATCCTTGAGCAAATCGAAGGCTTTTCGGCACTCCTCCCCAAAATCGAACGCTACATCCTTCTGAAGGAGGTACGTCATAGGCATGGCAACCTTGGAGAAGTCCTGGATAAACCTGCGATAAAACCCTGCATGGCCAAGAAAAGATCGAACCTCCCTAACATTCGTTGGGTATGGCAGATTAGAGATAACATCAATTTTAGCCTTATCTACCTCTATACCCTTAGCAGAAACCACATGCCCTAAAACGATACCTTGACTCGCCATAAAGTGACATTTAGGCCAAACGGAGCTCGGGAGCCAAAACGACCCAAAAGTGGGCTAAGAGCCCAGAGGGCAGCGCCCAAGCGCCGGCGCCCAGAGCCCAGGCGCCCAACGAACGCACCACGCGCGCGCGCCGCTCGCAAGCACCGCACGCCCGCGCCCAGACGGCCAGACGCGCGCGCGCCCGCGCGCGCCGCCTCGCCCATGTCCGCGCGCGCCCGTCATTGAAGATCTGCGTGCGCCCCAGCGTCTAGACGCTAGCTCGACGCTAGCTCGACGCTGCCCCGACGATTCCCCAAGATAGACGTGCATCAGCGTCGAGCGCGCGTCGCAACGCTCGCTTAACTAGGACGCCTGAGCTAATATTCCGATTTGCCTATTTCGTTCAAGATAAGTTGCCGCCAAAGATCAACTGGAAACCCACATTACCTATGGCTCAACTTATCCGTGTTACTTGGCGATTAAGAGAGGCACGACATCATAATCTTTAACAATCAGTCATGCTAAGTCACGGAATTAAATCATTCAAACACATTCATGTGATATGCTTAGAAGAAATAAATTCGCCCAATCAGTCATGCTAAGTCACGGAATTAAGAACGAACCCTCATAAATCGCATCAAAATTCACCCCTAACCTCAAATTAGAGCACTTACCTTAGCTCCCCGTTGTGCAAATCAAGCAAAAACGCTAATGTTGAAGCTTTATTGAAGGTATAATGGGAAATATAAAAGTTTAGAGCTCCCACCCGAGCCTAACAATGGTGGAAAAACCAAAATCCAAGAAGAAGTGCGGCAAAAAACGGAGAAGAAGGCTTTTAAAGCCGTCGGAGCGTCGAGACGCTAGGGCAGCGTCTCGACGCTGTGCCCTAAGTTGGCAGCGCGCGCGCGCACGGGGTGCGTCGGATGATGTCTGGGCGGCGTCGAGCTAGCGTCGAGCTAGCGTCTCGACGCTGCCGCCCATGCAATGTTGCTCTCGGGTTTGATGGCCAACTTTTGCCTTTTAATGGCAAATTTTGCCATTTCTTCATTGCTTCAAGGCCCTTGGCTCCCGATGCGTCCATGAAGCTCTAAAGTGTTACTTTTAGCCCCGAAACACGTCCTCGGACTCCTCGAGCTCTCTATCATGAGTTTACCTACAAAAAGGCATTTTAATCAATATCGAGCATGGTTTTAGCTAGAATTAGGGAGTAAATAATAGCTCTAATTTGGAGCTATCAGTTATTCTGTATATAACCAAATCACCATAGACCCTGTGGACCAGGAGAAGACAACCTTCACCTGTCCCTTTGGAACATTTGCTTTTCGTAGAATGCCTTTTGGCTTATGCAATGCACCAGCAAAGTTCCAAAGGTGCATGTTGGCAATCTTCTCTGACTTAGATGAATCCATGATAGAGATATTTATGGATGACTTCTCAGTCTTTGGTGATTCATTTACAAACTGTTTAGAGAACTTAGGACAAGTCCTGGCTAGGTGTGAGGAGACCAACCTAGTCCTTAATTGGGAGAAATGCCACTTCATGGTGGAAGAAGGGATAGTCCTAGGTCATAGAGTGTCTAGAGCAGGAGTAGAGGTCGATAGGGCCAAGATTGAAATAATAGAGAAGTTGGTAGAACCTCAGAATGTGAAAGCCATTAGAAGTTTCTTAGGACACGCAGGGTTCTATAGAAGGTTCATTAAGAACTTTTCAAAGATCTCCAAGCCTTTGTGTGAGCTTCTAGAGCTGAATAAGCCATTCATCTTCTCTAGAGAATGTTTCCTAGCCTGGACAACCCTTAAGGAAGCATTAGTCAAAGCACCTATTATAGTAGGACCAAATTGGGACCTTCCCTTTGAGATGTTATGTGATGCGAGTGACTATGCAGTAGAGGTTATGCTAGGACAAAAGATTGACAAGCTAACACACCCTGTATACTATGCTAGTAAGACACTTAATGAGGCACAATGTAATTACACAACCACGGAAAAGGAAATGCTAGCCGTAGTATTTGCCTGTGAGAAGTTTAGGAATTACATTGTAGGCACTAGGACAATCGTGTATACAGATCACTCTGCACTAAAATACCTTATCAGGAAGGCTGATGTTAAGCCTAGGTTGATTAGATGGGTATTGCTGCTGCAAGAGTTTGATCTAGACATTAGAGATAAGAAAGGATGCGAAAATGTGGTTGCGGATCATCTTTCGAGATTGCAGCATAATTGCGGAAAAATTGCGGAAACCGCAATTTCAGATGCCTTTATTGATGAGCATGTCTTTGTATTAGCACATCGTGATAACGATGAGGAACCTTGGTTTGCTGATATTGCTAACTTCCTTGCCTCACAGGTACTACCAACTTTCAAGGGAAGCCAAGAGAAGAAGAGGTTCCTGCATGAAGCTAGGAAATTTATATGGGACGATCCTACACTCTACAAGACATGTGCAGATGGTTTGCTGAGGAAGTGTGTGTCAGCTGCTGAGGCGAAGTCTGTGCTGCAGCACTGCCATACAGCCCCCTATGGTGGACATTTTGGTGGCCAAAGAACAGCTGCGAAGGTGTTCCAGAGTGGCTACTATTGGCCCACGATCTTCAAAGATGCCCACGAATACGCACACAGCTGTGACGAATGTCAGAGAACAGGTAACCTCAGTCGAAAGGATGAGATGCCTCTTACTTACATCTTAGAGTTGGAGCTCTTTGATGTGTGGGGCATTGACTTCATGGGACCATTTCCCCCATCATCAGGTAACCTTTACATACTTGTAGCTGTAGACTATGTATCTAAATGGGTAGAGGCCATAGCATGTCCAAACAATGATGCCAAAACAGTCATTAAGTTCCTTAATAGACATATCTTTACTAGGTTTGGTACACCTCGTGCTATAATTAGTGATGAAGGGACACACTTTATTAATAAAGCTATGGAAAAAGTGTTGGCTAAATACAATGTTAGACATAGGGTAGCCACTCCTTATCACCCACATTCGAATGGCCAAGCTGAAATATCAAATAGGGAGATTAAAAACATACTCGAAAAAGTGGTCAAACCCAATAGAAAAGATTGGTCGTTTAAACCCGAGGATGCACTTTGGGCATATAGGACTGCATATAAGACACCCCTAGGTATGTCTCCTTATAGACTTGTGTATGGCAAAGCATGTCACTTACCATTCGAATTGGAAATTAAAGCATTTTGGGCCTTGAAAGAACTGAATTATTGCGTGACCGATGCGGGAACATTGCGGTCTCTGCAATTACATGAGCTTGATGAGCTTAGACATATATCTTATGAAAATGCTAAAATGTATAAGGAAAAGACCAAGATTTGGCATGACAGTAGACTTAGGATTAAGGACTTTAAGAAAGGCCAACTTGTCTTGTTATTTAACTCAAGGTTGAGATTATTTCTAGGCAAACTTAAGTCTAGATGGTCAGGTCCTTTTGTAATAACTAACGTGTTTGTTCATGGTGCAATCGAGATTAGGAACCTGCAGCAAGGGCAACCGTTCATGGTTAATGGTGCACGATAGAAGCATTATTATGAGGAAGGAGATGTGAAGACTCTCTCGGCCTTCCTCTTGGCTGAAACTTGAAAATAGAACCGATAGAGGACGAGTGATCACTGTGCTCGTCCATGTGAGGCTATGCCTTAGTTTATTTTCTGCTATTTTTCCGGTTATTATTTGTGTATGTTTGTGTGTGATTTGAGTGTGGGTGGTAGGGAGTAGCTACCTATTGGAAATCTCAGCTTGGCCATTTGAGTGTGGGTGGTAGGGAGTAGCTACCCTATGTCTAATGTTATACTTAGCCAATATCTTCTCCATAGCCTTATTAATGAAATGTGACCCCTCATCACTAATGATAGCACGAGGAGTCCCAAATCTAGTGAAAATGTGCCTATGCAAGAAGTTAGTGACTGTTTTAGCATCATTATTAGGACATGCCTTGGCTTCTACCCACTTTGACACGTAGTCTACTGCTACTAAAATGTACAGGTTACCTGATGATGGAGGGAATGGTCCCATGAAATCAATGCCCCACACATCGAAGAGCTCCAACTCTAAGATGTAGGTGAGGGGCATCTCATCCTTGCGACTGAGGTTACCTGTCCTTTGGCATTCGTCACAGCTGTGGGCATAGTTGTGGGCGTCCTTGAAGATTGTTGGCCAATAGTAGCCACTCTGAAATACCTTCGCAGCTGTTCTTTGACCACCAAAGTGTCCCCCGTAAGGAGATGAGTGACAGTGCTGCAGCACAGACTTCGCTTCAGCAGCTGAAACACACTTCCTCAACAACCCATCAGCACAGGTTCTGTAAAGTGTGGGGTCATCCCAGATGAATTTCCTTGCTTCATGAAGGAACCTCTTCTTCTCTTGTCCTCCCTTGAACACTGGTAATACCTGTGATGCACGGAAGTTAGCAATGTCAGCAAACCAAGGTTCCTCATCGTTATCACGATGAGTCAAAGCAAAGACATGTTCATCTATAAAAGCATCAGAAATTGCGGGGTCCGCAATTTTTTCGCAATTGTGCTGCAATCGAGACAGGTGATCCGCAACCACGTTTTCACATCCTTTCTTGTCCCGAATGTCCAAATCAAACTCCTGCAGCAATAACACCCATCTAATCAATCTAGGCTTAGCATCAGCCTTCCTCATAAGATATTTTAAAGCAGAATGGTCAGTATATACAATGGTCCTAGTGCCTACAATATAGTTTCTAAATTTTTCACAAGCAAATACTACAGCAAGCATCTCTTTTTCAGTAGTTGTATAATTACATTGAGCCTCATTCAAGGTCTTACTAGCATAATAGACAGGGTGTGTGAGCTTGTCAATCTTCTGTCCTAACATGACTCCTACAGCATAGTCACTGGCATCACATAGCATCTCAAATGGGAGATCCCAATTTGGTCCTACTATGATTGGTGCTGTGACCAGTGCTTCCTTAAGGGTTTTCCAAGCTACTACACATTCCTTAGAGAAGATAAATGGTCTATTTAGCTCTAGAAGCTCGCACAGAGGCTTGGCTATCTTAGAAAAGTCCTTAATGAACCTTCTGTAGAAGCCAGCGTGCCCTAAGAAGCTTCTAATGGCTTTGACATTCTGGGGCTCTACCAACTTCTCTATGATCTCTATTTTTGCCCTATCCACTTCTACACCTGCCCTTGACACTCTATGTCCTAAGACAATCCCTTCATCTACCATAAAATGGCACTTTTCCCAATTTAGGACTAGGTTGGTCTCTTCACACCTAGCCAGGACTTGTCCTAGGTTCTCTAGACAGGTTTTAAATGAGTCCCCAAAGACTGAGAAGTCATCCATGAATATTTCTATCATGGACTCATCCAACTCAGAGAAGATTGCCATCATGCACCTTTGGAAAGTTGTCGGTGCATTGCATAAGCCAAAAGGCATTCTGCGAAAGGCAAAAGTTCCAAAAGGGCAAGTGAAGGTAGTCTTCTCTTGATCCTTAGGGTCTATAGTTATTTGATTATAGCCTGAATAACCGTCTAGGAAACAATAGTAGGCTCTACCAGCTATTCTGTCTAGCATCTGGTCAATGAATGGTAGAGGGAAATGGTCTTTTTTAGTTTCTTTATTTAGTTTTCTGTAATCCATACACACTCTCCACCCTGTGACAGTCCTTGTTGGAATCAGTTCGTTGTTCTCATTGACTACCACAGTTATTCCCCCGTTTTTAGGTACACATTGGATGGGGCTCACCCACTGGCTACTAGCTATGGGGAAAATCACTCCTGCATCTAACCACTTTATTATTTCCTTTTTCACTACCTCTTTCATAGAGGGGTTTAACCTACGCTGGTGATCTACCCTAGGTGTGTGCTCTTCCTCTAGTATAATTTTGTGCATGCAATAAGAAGGGCTAATGCCTCGAATATCAGCAATAGTCCATGCTATAGCCTTCCTATGTCGCTTAAGCAGTAAAATTAAATCAACCTCATGCTGTTCACTTAGCTTAGAAGAAATAATTACAGGCAGCGTATCATTATCTCCTAGATATGCATATTTGAGGTGAGTGGGTAGTGGTTTCAGTTCTAAAACAGGTGGATGCTCAATGGAGGGCTTTAACGGATTTACAGTTCTATCAGTTAAATCTATATTCATACATACATGTTGAGGTTTATCTACAGGCATATTCATGATGTCAGATACATTCAAGTCAGCTACATCTACTTGTACATATTCATTAGCATGCTTGGTTAACAGTACATGCTCTAATTGTTCTTCCATTAGTGAGTCAACAACATCAATGCTAGCACAAGACTCAGAATCAGAGGGATACCTTAAAGCTTTATAAACACTAAATTTTACGTCTTCATCATGAACCCTCATAGTTAACTCACCTTTTTGCACATCTATTAGTGCCCTACCTGTGGCTAGAAATGGTCTACCTAGCAGGATGGGGACCTCCTTGTCTGCCTCATAGTCCAGGACAATGAAATCTGCAAGGAAAATAAATTTGTCAACTTTAACTAGAATATCCTCGATCTTACCTTCAGGGTATGCGATGGATCTGTCTGCTAGCTGTAAAGTGACAGTAGTTGGACGTGCTTCTCCTATTCCCAACTGGCGGAATAGGGACAAGGGCATGAGATTTATGCTGGCGCCCAGGTCACAAAGCGCTCTGCCCACGTGCTTGCCTCCAAGTTCTACAGGTAAGGTGAAGGAACCAGGATCCTTCTCCTTCTTGGGCAGCTTGTTCTGGAGGATGGCACTGCACTCCTCGGTGAGGTTTACTGTTTCAAACTCACCAATTATTTTTTTATTAGTAATAATGTCCTTCAAAAACTTTACATAAGAAGGCATCGACTGTAAAACCTCTACAAAAGGAATGTTCACATGCACTTGCTTAAGTATTTCTAAGAATTTATTAAAATGAACTTCCTGTTCCTGCTTCTTCTTAAGCCTTCGAGGGTATGGAGGTGGTGGCACATATGCAGGCACGTCAGGACGCCTTAGGATAGGTGGAGGCCTTGGAATTTCTTCTATCTCCTCACTAATTGGCTCTAGCCTGACTCCTGATGTGCTAGTTGGTGGTGGACCTTGGCTTGGCAGAGACTCCAGTGGAGCACTAGACTCAGTGTTCTCTACTCTCTTTGGTGTGTCCTTTGTGTTGTTCACCAAGGGTCTTCCACTCCTAAGTTCAATTGCTTGAACTTGTTCTTTGCCATCTCTCCTTGGTACCTCGGTGTCAGCAGGGAGTCTACCTTGGGGCCTACTTTTAAGTTCATTGGCTAATTGGCCTATTTGGTTTTCCAGGCTCCTAAGAGTAGCTTGCTGGCTCTGAAGAGTAGCATCATTCTTAGCTATATATTCCTTGAGTAGGTTTTCTACAGAAGATCCTACAGGTTGATTGTAAGGTTTTTGGTACATTGACTGGTTATGTTGAGGAGTGAAACCAGGTGTTCCACTCGGTCTAGGTTGGTTAGAATTTTGGTTAGTGTTCTGTTGGCCCCCCCATGACAGGTTAGGGTGGTTTCTCCAACCAGGGTTATAGGTGTTGGAGTAGGGGTTATTCCTAGGCTGCTGCTGGCTTCCTACATAGCAGACTGAGGATGGATTCCCAGGGCAGTATTCATAAGGGTGCCCTTCCCCACAGAATCCACAGATAGGTGCCTCGCCTTGATTTGGTTGGGTGCCCATTGACATGGCTGTGGCGGTATTGGCACTGGTTTGGAGATTGGCCTGAGCCATTTGCTTGACTAAGTTGGTCAGGGCATTTATTTGGGTGCTCATGGCGCTTAGAGCATCCTTGTCTTGAGCCCTTGTTGGCTCTACTGGATCATCTGACCATCTACAGTGAGATGTTGAGATCTTCTCCAAGATCTCATAAGCTTCGTTGTAACTCTTGGACAACATGGAACCTCCAGCAGATGAATTTAAAACTTGTCTGGTGCTGGGGTTGCATCCTTTAAAGAAGACTTCTATTTGGATACACCATGGAATGCCATGGTGTGGACATTTAATGAGAAGGTCTTTGAATCTTGTCCAAGCTTCGTGAAGAGACTCACTTGGAGCTTGTTTGAATTTTATGATATCATCACGAAAGGTTGAATTCCTATCTGGTGGGAAATATTTGACTAGGAATTTTTCTGCTAAATCTGTCCAATTGAGGACAGATCCTGAGGGTAAAGAATTTAACCATGTTTTGGCTTTGTCCCTCAAAGAGTAAGGGAAAAGATATAGCCTCAGGGCTTCTTGGGAAACTCCAGGGATTAGGAATGTGTCACTAACTCCTAGGAAGTTCCTAAGGTGGTTATGGGGGTCCTCATTTTCTATTCCAAAGAATTGTCCCACAGTGGACAACATTTGGAACATCACTGGCTTTAACTCGAATGAGTTGGCAGTGATTTCAGGACGGATTATGCTGGGGTTCAGCTCCCCAGGCATAGGTACTAAATATGAAAGGATGGCGCTATCCTTGTCATTCGCTATTTCAATGGGATTGCGAGTGACAGGCACCAGGTTTTGATTTACTCCAGCCATTTCTTCTTGAGGTAATTGCGGAGGGATTGTAGTTTCCGCAATGATTGGAGGTAAAAGGGGTTGTTTAAAGAGACGTTTCTTGGCTCTATTTCTAGCTTTAAATAATCTCTCAGGCTCAGGGTTGAACTCTAGATCACTAGATGGAGTCTCATTCATAAACTACCCTAAATGGTACCTGAAAAAGAAATGAAGATGGATCAAATTCAATGGAAAATACTTTGATGTTTCAGACTTAACAAATTTCGTTTTCACTTAAAATAAGTCCCCGGCAGCGGCGCCAAAAACTTGTTGCGTGCTCAGTGTGTAAAGATAAATATGCAAAAGGGTAGAGAGAGCACTTAGAACATGCAAGCATACATGGTCTCACAGCAAGTAGTAAGTATATTTCATTCGTTTTTTCCACAGAGACTCATTTTTAGCTATTCGCGAAGTGTGATTGTTAAGAAAGATGGGATGAATTTGATGGGGTAAAATTGGTTTTTAATTATCTACTTTTTGCTGAATGTATAAAGGGATATGACATAAACAAATGCAAGTTGAAACTAGACCTAAAGGACAAGAGATGGAATTAATAAACGAGGAAGAAAACAGCTAAACAGAATGAAATCTGGCAGAATTGCGAGGACCGCAATGTTACCGCAATTAAATAACAGCGAAACTGAGTAAAAGGGTGAATTAAGGGCTACTAATGACTATCCTATAGGCATTTTATTACGATTCTCACGCATTGGATCAACTCTCTATACATCAAACTCACTCTATCTCAAGTATCGTCCGATTCCATGCATTAGAGTCTTAAGTTTACTCGACTTCAAAGTAAGGTCTTAAGCATCTTGTTAAAACAGGAGTGTTTAGTTTGTACTAGGGAAACGCCTATTCCTAGGCCGTTTCCTGATTACCATGAAAGGCTAGCATGATTATATGACTCTGAACTCTTACTCCTTCCAGAGGTTAGGAGTTCTTTGGACAAAATGGATGGCCAATCGAAATTGCCCGTGGGATGAAGCTTACATACAATCAATGTTTCGAAGGCGATCCTACATGCTTGGTTTACGTTTTTTAGCCTATAGTTCTGTCATTAGCATGCCCCTAAGTGATTTAGCTACTCATGGATATATGAAGAACAGAAAGGGTAGATAAAACAGACATGCTTAGAAGATAAATGTGCTTAAAACAGCAAGACAAAACCGTAGCAGAACAAGGTAGAAACTGTGAAATGCAAAATTGTACTTTGATTACTTTGAGTGTTTGAACGACAAAGGAAAGCTTTAAAAGAATTGATTCAAAGACAGACAACAACGAAATGCAGTAAGTAAAATACTAAACTAGAACAACAACTAATCACAGCTGGAAATGAGAAGGAAAAGACAGAAAAACAGTAAAGGTTGCTTTGAAAGCTTCGTGCAGTCGCCTCGAATGGAAGGGATGAGAGGTTAGCCTTGCTTGGATGAATCCAATCGAGAGAGAAGAAGAATCTTCTCTCCTTCCTATCAGATTATCGATTCCAACAGCTGAGACTCTCACTCCAACAGACGGCAAAGGAAAACAGAGAGAAATGATGGACTGCCAGAAGACTTCTGCGCTTCGAATGATCATCAAACCTCCGACTTTGGCCCCCTTTTATAGTAGTTTGCAGGTGCGTTTGGGCCAAGGAGAACCATCAATCTTCAACGTCGTATATCAGAATGGATGGAGGAGAAAGAATGAATCCCTGAAATTACGGAAATTAACAGAAAAAGATCAGTCAACTTACGGTTTCCACTTGAATAATTGCGGTCACCGCAATGTTTTCGCAATTCATTCGCAATGCTTATTTTTTCATTCTTTTCCTTCGGTTTTCAACCCTTTTTCTACCTATTGTGCATAAGTCCTATATTAGCTACCTTCTTCTAATTCTCATATTAAAGCCTAGGTTTAGGCTAAATGCTAACAAAAACACCTAAAAGTGTACATCTTCCTAAGCTAAATGGGTCCTAAATAAGTCACTTTCAGAGACTTAACAGGCACGGTTGAGAAAGGAAGCCACCAAGGTTGCCAAGGCCAAACGGCCAAGAACTTCAAAGAAATCCAAGAAAAGGAAAGCCAGAGGTGAGCGATCTTCAAAGAAGGTTAGTAGTGAGCCCTCTCTGAAGAAGCTAAAGATTGAGGCTGCTGAATCAGCCAAAGCAAAAGATAAGGGGAAGGCCAAGCTGTACCCCGAAGATGAGCCTCAAACTGTGAGGTATGTGTCCTCTGATGCAGAATCAAGAGGCACTGAATTGAGGAAAAGGAACCTACTCCATGAGAAGGGGTTCCTCGATGCTCTAGCAGACCTGCCGCAGTTCTTGCGCGCAGGGATCACCAATCATGGCTGGGAAGAGCTGTGCAGACCGCCCATCCCCGCCTACTCCAGCATGGTGTACGATTTCTACGCCAACCTGATGAACCCTGAGGATGGCTTGTCTGTGGTCAGGGGAATCGAGGTGGACTTCTCAGCTAAGGCGATCAATGAAGCCTATGGCCTCAAGGGGCAGAAGCACACTGATTATGCAAGGATCATTGATGCGCCAACTGAGGCTGTCCTGGAGGAAGCGCTGAGGATCATTGGCCAACCTGAGGCAGCGTGGACAATTTCGCGCAATGGGAAGCACACTTTGATGAGTGCAACCCTGACGGCAAAAACAGCTGTCTGGTTCTCTTTCGTGCGAAGGCGGCTGTCCCAGTGACCCACGAGACCACCATCAACCAAGGAAGGTCGCTGCTGGTTTATGCGATCATGAGGGGCTTCACAATCAATGTGGGTGAGGTCATTGCAGCCTCAATCGCAGTCTGTGCAAAAAAAGGTAAGGGTCCACTTTTCTTCCCCAACACAATCACTAAGCTTTGCTTACGTGCAGGTGTACCAATCCAGCGGATGGAAAGGCAGCTGGCCTACACGGGGCACCTGGAGTTGCCTACAGGCCTGCGAATGCGACGAAAGGGGAACATGGAGTTTGAGTTAGACGGTCTGGCTGCTGCTCAGTCTCTATCGATGGCCTGCCTGATGGATCTGCAGAAGAAGATGGCTCAATGGGCTGCGTATGCTCAAGCGAGGGATAAGGATGTTGCTGACCAGTTGGGCTGCATCTTTCCTGAGTTCCCCACTGACTTGCTGACGCTATGGGCACCTCCACGTGCAAGGAGGGATGATGATGAGGACATCTGAGTGCTAGGCTGATTAGCATTCAAAGGGAGTATTTCTGTTCCCTACATCAAAAGAAAGAAAAAAAATCAAACTGCTTTTTCGTAAACTGTGTGACTTCTGCTGTTTTGAGTTAATATTTAGTCTGTCTTTAGTTCTTTATTTTTGTTGCTTAGAATTGTTTAGTATAGTCTCATGGTATCTGAATAGGTAGATTGTCTTAGTTTCCTTTTTGTATAGCTTAAATGACTGGAAAGAGCATGCATAGGAGCCTTGATCACAGTTATATCTGCCCTGTATCCATTGCGAAATAATTGCGGAATCCGCAATTTTTGTTAGTAATTGCATGTTTTTGACTGACTGATTAGCTAGGCTGGTTCTGTTTTAATTTTGTTCTTTTGCTGCTGTCTTGACTACTTTATATAGCCTATCTATAAGCATGCTGGATGAGTGTCTTAAAGCACCTTTGATAGTTTAAATTAGTCTCTTAAAAGTGCTAAGCATGCGTAGCTTTAAGTCCTTTGGTAGACGTACTTTTGGGGTACTCCAATTTCAAGCTGTCGAGGCTTGCCAAAATACAATTTATAAAGCCTATGACCAAGGCTTTGAAGCCAGTGGTAACAGGGTCGATCCAAGGAATAGGAAGAATGAATTTACTAGTGAAATTGGGATTTAATTGATTAATTGGTAACGGGGGGTTTTATCATGCAAGAGGATTAATAACAAAGCTACGAAGGAAAGAAATAATATGAAGAGAGCGTGTGCACGGTTTGGGGAGTCTCGGGGTCAATTGTTAGACAACATTCAGCTTATCATTTAATTCTAACGACATGGAATAAAGTTTATTTAGCACGCGGACGACTACCAGAGAAGCCCCAAAGTAGCCGACTCCATGGATTTTAATTAGGCCACACAGTCCTAATTACACGTTATCTAAGCTCGCATTAAGATGATCAGTCCTAAAGTGAATTTAGATAGTTACTAGCTAACCGCGACGAACATTCGAGCGTGAATTCTAAATGCTAGTAGGTTGCCCGCAAACGCCGTATGCAACCAACATTTATCCTACCCGACCCGATACTTCGATTTAGTTCTATTTACCTGTGTTACTTAGTCGAGCAGTGAGAGGCACGACATCGCTACTCTTTAACATACACAACATGCGAAACTACCCGAGTGTCAATCAACGTATTTTAGCATGCGCGTTGGATTAAGCAAGGTAAACAGATGCCAATAATCAGATTCCAATATGCAAAATTATACTCAGATTATCAAAGCCGTAAATGTCTAACAAAATTCCCCTAAACAAATCCCAAACCGTCACTCTTACCTTAGCCGCTCATGGCGCGGTTCGTCAATCCCGCTCCACCAACGACCATGGAAGAGTTCATCTACCTATTACAATGGAAAGTGGAGCTCACTCGCATGCCAACAATGGCGGAGCTCCACGGAATATAGAGAGAAAATGGGGAAGAAGAAGAGTGGAATCGCCGGAATCCGCCAAGAGAAGAAGAAGAAAAAGCCCTCCAAAAATGTGCAGAAAAATCGTCTTTTAGCTACTGTCTTCGTCGTAGCGTCGAGACGCTGGGCCTAGCGTCTCGACGCTGCCCCGATGGAATTCCTGCGCGCGCCTCCTCCGGAGCGTCTCGACGCCAAGCAGGGTCTCGACGCCAGGGCAGCGTCGAGCTAGCGTCTCGACGCTATCACTCGACGCTTGCTCTCGGGTTTTTCCAGCGTCGAGCCAGCGTCTCGACGCTATAGCTCGACGCTGGCTCTCGGGTTTGGGGCTGATGCAATGCCTCTCCAAGGCTGTTTTGGCCCGTTTCTTCACGGAACAAATTCCCCTCTTCCCGATGCATTCCCGGGGCGCTAAAACTCTGCTTTAAGCTCTCGAACATGCCCAATGGACGCACGAGCTCTTTGCCGCTTTTCTCCTACAAAAGAGATACATTTAATCAATTGGAAGCGGCCTTTAGCTATGATTAGGACGTATTTAATAGCTCCAAAATGGAGTTATCAAACACCCCCAACTTAAACATTGCTAGTCCTCGAGCAAGCACTACAAAGACATTGACTCTAAGGACTCGCTTACATGCATTCTAACTCAAACCTCCATGCATATTGAAATTTGAACACGAGCATAATCATGGAAGCATTTTGTTCATGCATTAACTAGGACATATCAAAAATTAACTCTTGCCCCCTAACGTGTGTGTGCTAGACAACCACTCCTAAACTCACGTAAACCCGGAAAACCAACATGCAACGCACATCCCATTTTCCCCCTACTTCTAGCGTTTAAGAACAGCTACACTTGACTTACACGAGAGAGAGAAGAAAATTAAGAGACCTAATTATTTTCTCATTCTTTTTCTTTCTTTTCAAAAGTACTTTGTACTCTTTTATTTGGGTTCTTTGAAGCAACCTTTCATTTCTTTTTCCTTCCTACTCGAGCTGCCTAACACGTCAAATTCATGCATAAAACTTCACGTTTTTAAGGACTAACGCTCACTTCTTTTAAGCGCTTAAAAAGAAGGAGGAGCGCCTCGAGAGAAATTTTTCTATAAAACATGCTTTTCTATTTTTTTTCTTCATTAGGCTAAGCACATGCTTCCTCAATTAACTAACCACTAACTCTCATGCAACAAGCTACCTAAGGGTGCCTTTCGGGGTGACAACGAGAATTAGCTAAACATGGGACAGACCAAGCTTACGGAATCTAGGGAGAAGTTGCTAAGTGCGCGATGAGTGCAAGGGAGCAACAGAAAAAAATTTAAAATTTTTGACATGAACCTAATAAACACAAAACTCATGCAAAAACTCGATTATGAACATGCTCAGATTTCCAACATGCATTTCCTAGGCTATCATAGTCAGAAAACAGTAAACAGAGTCCCAAGCACTTCAATATCTTTATAACACTTCTCAACAAACTACACATGCACATCCATCGGACTACTCCACCCCCAACTTCAAAATTTGGCATTGTCCTCAATGCCAACCAGTCAGATGCAACAAAGTAAAAGGGAAGCAGAAATACACTTCCCTGACTCTTTGTGAAGCTGGCGAGGGCGAGGAAGCGGCGTACGAACGCATCAGAGCCCAAAATTGCCCTCTCTTCTCCGATCCCTAAAAAAAAACAGCAAGCTAATTAATACTAAAAAGCAATAAAACTAAACTAAAGCATAAAAACAGTTCAACACTCGGGTGCCTCCGAGAAGCGCAAAATTTTTAAAGTCGGTTGCTCGACTGTATTCTCTCGACAGACTCATCCATAGTCTGTAGGTGCGGGAGACGATCCAGACTTGTCCTTGGCCACACCTTCTCTGCCATCCACCTGAAAAATATTTTGCACTCTTCGTGCCTCGGGCACGTGAATATCAGACATGTTAGTGCAAAAATCAGCATCATTATCACACACATTTAAATCAGAAATTTTTACCGAGACATGGGAACCATCCCTCAAGCGCGAGGGTAGACTCCCATTCTCGACATGCTCAACAACAGACACATTCTCATCATTCACAAACGATTTCGATGCATTTATAATAAACTCGTTCACCGTTCCATCAAATTCTACAGACAAAGCACCCCTATCAACATCTATCTTGACCTTAGCGGTCTTCATAAATGGGCGGCCTAGTAAAATAGAAGAGGAAACATGCGAAGAATTCTCATTCATGCTCAGCACATAAAAATCGCATGGAAACAGTAAGTCTTTTACTTTGACTAAAACATCCTCAATCTTCCCTAAAGGATGCACACAAGATCGATCGGCTAGTTGGATAACTATATTAGACTCGATTAAAGTACACAGTTCAAGTTCTTTAAAAACATCATAAGACATGACATTAATCGAGGCACCGAGATCTAACATGGCATTTTCAATGAATTTAGTACCGATAGTGCATGGGATAGAAAACATACCAGGATCGATGCACTTCGGTGGAAGATTACCTTGGAAGATTGCGGAGACGGTTTCTTTCTTCGTCTCGTCGCTTTTTCTCGACATTCTCTTACTCGTGCACCACTTCTTGAGAAACTTGGCGTACTTTGGCACTTGGCTTACGGCCTCAAGAAGTGGGATGTTGACCACCACCTTTTGGAAGGTTCGAAGGACCTCTGCATCCTCAGATTCCAAAGTAGGCTTCGCAAGCCTACTCGGGAATGGTGCTCTGGCAACATCCTCAGGTACACTGACCTTCTCATTTCTTTTCTCATTCTGAGTCTCAGGAGCAGTCGGGGCGGACTTGTTCAGGCTGTCCGTGGCTTCCTTCGCAGCTCTGGTGGAAAGTGACTTCCCACTGCGCAGCTGAATGGCACTCACGTTTTCACATGAGTTCACAGTAGTTTGGGAAGGAAGCTTCCCCGAGCTCTTGCTCTCAATCTTACTAATAGACACCGCCATCTGTGTCAGCTGCTTGTTCAAATTCTGCAGCTCTGCCTTATGAGAATTTAGCTCCTCGCGAGCCTCTTTCTGGAACTGGCTGGTGCTAGTGACGATGGTCCTAACCATCTCTTCAAGCGAGCTGGAGGAGCTCGAGGCTTGAGCTTGGGTGGAAGAATTAGGCCTATCCTGGGACTGGCCTTGGAAACGAGTTTGTCCTTCCCTATTCCCATAGCTGAAATTAGGATGGTCGCGCCAACCGGGGTTGTAAGTGTTTGCATATGGGTCGTACTTCCTTGGGTTGGAAGCATACCCCCCGATAGCGTTGACCTCCGCATCCTCGCGGTGTCCTCCAGCTATTTTCTTTAACATGCTACCTATCTCGGCCACCTGGGCCCTCATTTCAGTCATCTCATGGCTCTGAGCCACGCTGTGCACCTGTCCTTGCCCCCTGATCCCAAACTGCTGCGAGTTTGTAGCCATATTTGCAATGAGCTGCTTGGCCTCAACTGGGGTCTTGTCAATCAGTGCCCCTCCACTCGCTGCATCGATCATCTGCCTGTCGTGGGGCGTCATCCCCTCATAAAAATACTGTATGAGCAGCTGATCGGCGATCTGGTGGTGTGGGAAACTCGCGCACAGGCGCCCAAATCGTTCCCAATACTCATGCAGGGACTCACCTACATCCTGGGTGATCCCATAAATCCTCTTCCGCAGAGTGGTGGCTAAGGATGCGGGAAAGTATTTTTCTAAAAATACCCGCTTCATATCCTGCCACGTGGTGATGGATCCGGAAGGCAAATAGTACAGCCAATCCTTGGCCTTATCCTTGAGCGTGAAGGGGAATGCCCTCATATTCAGCTGCTCTTCCGTGACCCCTGCGGGCTTCATCCCCGCGCAGACGCAATGGAACTCCATCAAATGCTTGTTCGCGTCCTCACCTGCATTGCCATGGAAAGAAGGTAACTGGTGAATTAAACCAGATTTCAACTCGAAGTTACCTGCTACCACGGGGTAGTTAATGCACAAGGGCTGCAGGTTCAGGTCTGGCGCTGCCAGTTGCTTAAGCGTCCGTGGCGCATCACCTTGCGCCATCTCGTCAAATAAGAAGGGATTGCCTTCTTCTCTTTCCAACGTTCCTTGCCCCTCCCGGGCTTCTCTACGTAACCGCCGCTCCTCTCTGTCAATCTCAGGAATAAACTGCAAACTACCCTCAGAGGAACGGGTCATACACAAACAAAAATCTAAACATACAAATTACAAACGAGAAAAATTTTTCAGTCAACCATTCAACAAATCAAACTCAAACTTCAATCATAAATTCAATCAATTGCCTATTCCCCGGCAACGGCGCCAATTTTGGTAGACGTACTTTTGGGGTACTCCAATTTCAAGCTGTCGAGGCTTGCCAAAATACAATTTATAAAGCCTATGACCAAGGCTTTGCAGCCAGTGGTAACAGGGTCGATCCAAGGAATAGGAAGAATGAATTTACTAGTGAAATTGGGATTTAATTGATTAATTGGTAACGGGGGGTTTTATCATGCAAGAGGATTAATAACAAAGCTACGAAGGAAAGAAATAATATGAAGAGAGCGTGTGCACGGTTTGGGGAGTCTCGGGGTCAATTGTTAGACAACATTCAGCTTATCATTTAATTCTAACGACATGGAATAAAGTTTATTTAGCACGCGGACGACTACCAGAGAAGCCCCAAAGTAGCCGACTCCATGGATTTTAATTAGGCCACACAGTCCTAATTACACGTTATCTAAACTCGCATTAAGATGATCAGTCCTAAAGTGAATTTAGATAGTTACTAGCTAACCGCGACGAACATTCGAGCGTGAATTCTAAATGCTAGTAGGTTGCCCGCAAACGTCGTATGCAACCAACATTTATCCTACCCGACCCGATACTTCGATTTAGTTCTATTTACCTGTGTTACTTAGTCGAGCAGTGAGAGGCACGACATCGCTACTCTTTAACATACACAACATGCGAAACTACCCGAGTGTCAATCAACGTATTTTAGCATGCGCGTTGGATTAAGCAAGGTAAACAGATGCCAATAATCAGATTCCAATATGCAAAATTATACTCAGATTATCAAAGCCGTAAATGTCTAACAAAATTCCCCTAAACAAATCCCAAACCGTCACTCTTACCTTAGCCGCTCATGGCGCGGTTCGTCAATCCCGCTCCACCAACGACCATGGAAGAGTTCATCTACCTATTACAATGGAAAGTGGAGCTCACTCGCATGCCAACAATGGCGGAGCTCCACGGAATATAGAGAGAAAATGGGGAAGAAGAAGAGTGGAATCGCCGGAATCCGCCAAGAAAAGAAGAAGAAAAAGCCCTCCAAAAATGTGCAGAAAAATCGTCTTTTAGCTACTGTCTTCGTCGTAGCGTCGAGACGCTGGGCCTAGCGTCTCGACGCTGTGCCCTAAGTAATCCGCGCGCGCGCGCGCTGGCGTCGCGACGCAAGGCCAGCGTCGCGACGCTGCCCCGATGGAATTCCTGCGCGCGCCTCCTCCGGAGCGTCTCGACGCCAAGCAGGGTCTCGACGCCAGGGCAGCGTCGAGCTAGCGTCTCGACGCTATCACTCGACGCTTGCTCTCGGGTTTTTCCAGCGTCGAGCCAGCGTCTCGACGCTATAGCTCGACGCTGGCTCTCGGGTTTGGGGCTGATGCAATGCCTCTCCAAGGCTGTTTTGGCCCGTTTCTTCACGGAACAAATTCCCCTCTTCCCGATGCATTCCCGGGGCGCTAAAACTCTGCTTTAAGCTCTCGATCATGCCCAATGGACGCACGAGCTCTTTGCCGCTTTTCTCCTACAAAAGAGATACATTTAATCAATTGGAAGCGGCCTTTAGCTATGATTAGGACGTATTTAATAGCTCCAAAATGGAGTTATCATCCTTCCCTGCCTGTTTTTATAAATTTCTGCTGCTGTGATGTTTGCTTTGAGAATGTTCTGTCTATCCCTAGGGCCTTTAGATTCTCTTTGTTTTACCCTAAACTAGATGCTTCTAGGACAAGTTTGGGGGTGTGCCACCTCAGACACTCATTGGGGACAATGAGTAATTTAAGTTTGGGGGAGGCCACCCTAGGCCTAGGAACATTCCTCTCTCCCTTTAAGCATAAGCATTCTTCTTCTCCTTTAAAAAAAAAAAAAATGAAAAATAGAATAAAGAGGGGTGTCTCTCTTAAAGTTGCTGAGTAATCAGTGCCAAGTGTGTAACCCACAAGTGGCATTGCATCAAAAGGCAACCAAAGGAGAGGCTCCACCTAAGTAAGAAAGAAAAAAAGGAAGAAAGAGGGAAGAAGAATGTATACCTAGGAGTTGCAACTTTGTGGCTTGGGTGTCCTGAATAAAAATGAACTCTGATCCTCAATTAGCTAAGCACAAAGTTGTAGCTTATAGGGTTGTTTAGGGAGATGAATGTATGTCCAATGTAGTGATGCCAGGATTTAGGTTGTTCTCTAAAAAGTACTACTGTCACTGTTTAATACTAAGGAATCCTAGGTAGCTCAAAAGTAAAAACTAGAAGCATGTACTGAGTCTGGGGTAAAGCTAGGTAGAATTTGAAACCTTAGGGATAGTTGCACGATATGACAGAAACAAGTAGATCAGTCGTAGGGAGTTAATAAACAGTAGGAGCATTAGGCGTGCGAAGTCAGAAGAAGCAAAGTAAGAGGGTAGTTGTAAACTTAGAAGTGTGTCACAGGACAGCACTGCCATAGATAGGAGCTTAGGGGAGTCAGCAAGTGGTTAGAGAGGATAAAACAGCAGCCTAAGTAAGTCCTTAGATTGCTCGAGGACGAGCAAAACCTTAAGTTTGGGGGTGTGTTACGTCTCCAAAAGTGACTATTTTAGGACTTATCTGTGTTAGGAAATTGTGCATTTGTAAGTATTTTTGATAGGATTTAGCTTGAACCTATGCTTATATATGAGAATTAGAAGAAGGAAGCTAAATTAGGACTTATATGCAAAAGGAAAGAAAATGAATGAAAAAGGAAGTTAAAAGAATGAAAACTATGCATTGCGGAAACATTGCTAAAACCGCAATGTTTCAAGTGAAATCCGTAAGTTGGCTAACCTTTTTCTGTTGTGATCCGATATTTCAGGGATTTGTTCTTTCTCCTCCAACCACGTAGAAGTACGACGTTGAGAATGGATGGTTCTCCTTGGCCCAATCGCACCTGCAGAATACTATAAAAGGAGGTCAAAGTGGAGGGTTGAAACATCATTCGGAAAGCGTAGAAGTCTCTTCGCAGCACAGTTCTTTCTCCTGTTTTTCTCTTCCGTCTGTTGGGTTGAAAAGTTTAGCTGATTGGAGTCGATAATCTGATAGGAAGGAGAGAAGATTCATCCAAGCAAGGCTCGCCTTTCTCTCCTTTCAGCCGAGGCATCTGCGACGAGGCGATCACGCTCGAATTGTTTGCTTTCTGTTTTACTTTACCATTTCCATCACTGTCTGTTGTTATTTCCTTTCCAATAGCTACTTTAATTCATTTCGTTGTTGTCTGTCTTTACTTCAGTGTTTCTAAGTCTTCATTTGTTCATTCAAACAATTGATTAATCAACGTACAATTCATCATTTCGCAATTTCTCTATTTCGTCTCTGCCTACTGTTTTTCTTTTCTGTTTTGTCTTTAATCTTCTTCTAAGCATGTCTTCTTCATCTACTCTTTCTGTTCTATCCACATCCATGAGTAACTAAGTCACATAGGGGCATGCTAATGACAAGACTATAGGCTAAAACACGTGAATCAAGCATGTAGGATAGCTCTCGAATGTATTGATTGTATGTAAGCTTCATCCCACGGGCAATTTCGATTGGACATCCATTTTGTCCAAAGAACTCCTAACCTCTGGAAGGAGTAAGAGTTCAGAGTCATACACTCATGCTAGCCTCTCAAGGTAACCACAAAACGACCTAGGAATAGGCGTTTTCCTAGTACAAATCACAACTTACTGTTTTAACAAGATGCTTAAGACCTTACTTGGACATGAGTAAACTAAAGAATCTAATGCATGAAATCGGAAGATACATGAAAATGAGTTAGTTTGATGCATAGTGAGTTGATCTAATGCTTGAGAATCGTGTGAAAAAGCCAATAGAGGAGTCATTAGTAGCTCTTGTTTCCACATTTTACACACTTTCGCTGTTAGTAACATTGCGGTATAATTGTTGTTCTCGCAATTCTTTTTGTTAAAAATTCTGTTTTAGCTATTTTTCTCTTCATTTATCAATCTCTTCTCTTTACGTTTGAGTTTATCATTGACTTGCACTTGTTTATGTTGCTACCCTTTACTTATTCCTTAGTAATTAGGCAATATAAAACCAAATCTACTCCATCAAATCCACCCATTCTTGCTTAACAATACACTTCGCGAGTAACTAATAATAAATCTCTGTGGGAAAACGAATGAAAAAATACTTACTACTTGCTACAAGATCATGTATGCTTGCATGTTCTGAGTGCTCTCTTATTGCATATTCCTTTTAAACATTGAGCACGCAACAGTACTCAATGAAAGTATTGGAAAAACAGATAACGAGATGAAGACTTGCAAAGACTTAAACGATTACTTTATAAATTAAGATTCAAAGCTCAATGTGCGAAAGTGTGTAAAACAGTAAAGAACTGAACAAGTGAAAAAGACTTGAAACAGTGTAGCAATAGGAAACGGAAGACAGAAAGCTGTAAGAAAGCTTCTAAAGGTGTGCGCGGATCTCCTCGTCGCAAGCGCCTCGGATGAAGGGGAAGATTAGTGGTACTAGGATTTTTGAATATCCTATAAATTTCGGGGTGTCGAATCCCGCCAAAATAACATTTATAATACCGCTACAACTAAGCTTTGCAGCTAGTGGTAACGGGTGTCGAACCACAGGGAACCTAAATTATTCTCTCCTAGCTAATTTCCATTTGTCTTTAAACTAAAACTCAAAAGCAAATAAAAGGGGGAGTTTGATTAAATCTAAACTAACGGGAAAATAAATGCGAAAAGTAAAGAGCGGAAAAATAAACGGAACACGTGCTCCTAATTTTAAGGGTCGAGGTTGACCTTGATGCGACTCGATTCATTGGGATTCAAACGTACTTAGCAAGAGCATAATTAAACACGTAATTTACTTGCACGAAACTACTAATACAAGTAACCCAAATAATTAATTAGAAACGTGGAGTTCTAAGTGGACTGTTCTTTAATTATTCTAAGATGATCAATCCTAAATTAAATAAAGAACAGAGGCGAATGTTCGATTCTAATTAAACGTGGCAATGAATCAACAGGGGGCCAACGCCACCCATATTGATTAATTGGCAGTAACGGGGGCACTACGACGGATGTTTAACCTGGACGCCAAAGCTAATATTCCGATTTATCTATTTCTTCAAGATAAATTGCAACCAAGATCAAATGGAAGCCTATGTTACCTATGGCTCAACTTATCCGTGTTACTTGGCGATTAAGAGAGGCACGGCATCATAATCTTTAACAATCAAACATGCGGGAAATCAAGGTCGTCTACTCCTATTAATCAAGCATGCTTATGTGATATGCTTAGAAGAAATAAATTTGCCCAATCAGTCATGCTAAGTTACAAAATTAAGAACGAACCCTCATAAATCGCATCAAAATTCACCCCTAACCTCAAATTAGAGCACTTATCTTAGCTCCCCGTTGTGCAAATTGATAGCTCCAAAATAGAGCTATCTTAATGTCCCTAATTCAGAGCTAAAACCATGACATATATTGATTAAAATGCTTCCTTGTAGGTAATTTCATGGTGAAGAGCTCGGGAAGTCCATTGATGTATTTCGGGGCTAAAACGATCATTTAAGAGGTTTCGGGAAGTGTTCGGGTCAAAAAGATAGGCCAAACGGAGCTCGGGAGCCAAAACGACCCAAAATTGGGCTAAGAGCCGAGAGAGCAGCGCCCAACGTAGGCAGCAGCCCAGCACGCCGCACGCCCAGCGCCCAGACGGCCAGACGCGCGCGCGCCCGCGCGCTCTCGCCTCAGCTCCCGCGCACCCGTCATTGAAAATCCGCGCGCGCCCCCAGCGTCTCGACGCTAGCTCGACGTTGCCCCGATGATTCCCGAAGATGGACGAGTGCCAGCGTCGAGCGCGCGTCTCAACGCTCACTCAACGCCGACTGTGTCGCGACGCTGGCCTAGCGTCTCGACGCCCCGAAGTCTGAAGCGCGCATTTGAAATTCCACCCGAGAGCAAGCGTCGAGCGACAGCGTCTCGACGCTCGCTCGACGCCGCGCGCGCGTCTCGACGCTCCGAGCTTAAAAAGCGTGAAAACGCATTTCTACAGCCAACTTTTCATTCTTCTTCTTCCCCAAGCTTCTCCTCTCGGGTCCAAGGCTAAATTCCACCATTTTTGTACTTCTTCTCCTTCTTTGTGCATGATTCCAAGCTCTTCCATGGGGGGCTGGATGAATTCATCCTCCATGGAAGGCTAAACCGAGGTTAGTGCTTAATTTTGGGTTTGGATTTGTAAATTTTGGATGTTTGGGGAGATTTTTCCCCTTTGTAAATGTTGAGACAATTGGTTTGTTTATGCATTTCTTGCCTGTTCTTCATAAAATCTAGCATGTGTAGCTAAATTAGGTTGACGCCCTAAATCCTATGCATGATAGAGGGCTAAAGGTTGGGACGTATAATTGCCTATACCGCTAGATAGCACGGGTCTAAGCATGGCTAATTAGTTCGGCCCAAAGTGACAGTTGGTAATCTGAATTAATTAACGTTTTCATGTTAGGCTTAAGGCAAGAGAGAAACCGGTTTAGATTTAGGATTAGGCCGTCGCAATGTTCCCGTCACTGGCACGTAGTCGATTTAGGGGTCGCTACCTTAGATAGATTATTGGCCAAGTTTAATAAGAATCGCACGCGTCTAATTAAATCCTTGGGTCATTTGAGTTAGAAATAACTAAATGAATTGTGTGCATGAACATGGCTAACGCGTAAATTGTATCGATGATCCGAACATCCATAACGAGCAATTCCATTTCTCGAAGTTAAGCACGACCGTTTAATTTTGCACGTTGCCATTTAATTTTCCGTTAGTTGCATGTTAGGAGCTCCCTTCCCCCCAAACCAAATTACAATTCTTTTATTTGTGCATACTTTTTATTTCTAGCAAATTAGACTTAGTTAGATTAAATTTCTTATTTCCCTGTGGATCGACCCCGTTACCACTAAGCTTCAAATAGCTTGGTGTACATCGGGTTTATAAATTGTATTTTGGCAAGCCTCGACAGCTTGAATTTGGAGTACCACATAAAGTACATCTACCACAAATCAAGCAAAATTACTAATGTTGGAGCTTTATTGAAGAATTAATGGAAGAAATGTAGGTTTAGAGCTCCCACCCGAGCCTAACAATGGTGGAAAAATGAAAATTTGAAAAAGAAGTGCGGTTAAAATCGGAGAAGAAAGACTTTAAAGCCGTCGGAGCGTTGAGATGCTAGGGCAGCGTCTCGACGCTGTACCCTAAGTTGGCAGCGCGCGCGCACGGGGTAGCGTCGAGACGCTAGGATAGCGTCGCGACGCTGTCGGTGTTGAGCGAGCGTTGAGACGCGCGCGCTCGACGCTGGGGCGCGTCAAAAATCCGGAAATCTTCGGGGCGGCGTCTCGACGCTAGGGCAGCGTCTCGTCGCTGAGCAGCGTTGAGCCAGCGTCTCGACGCTGCCGTTCAACGCTTGCTCTCGGGTTTGTTGGCCAAAGTTTGCCTTTCAATGGCAAATTTTGCCATTTCTTCAATTCTTCAAGTCCCTTTACTCCCGATGCGTTCTTGAAGCTCTAAAACGTCGCTTTTAGCCCCAAAACACGTTGTCGGACTCCTCGAGCTCTCTACCATGAATTTACCTACAAAGAGGGATTTTAATCAATATCGAGCATGGTTTTAGCTATAATTATGGAGTAAATAATAGCTCTATTTTGGAGCTCTCAAAATACCCCCAACCTAAATCTTGCTAGTCCTCGAGCAAGGCTAATTAAGAATTTGACTCTAAAGGACAATGCATACATGCTTCTAATTCAAACCTCGATGCTTTTTACAAATCTAAACAGAACATAATCACGAAAGCAATCAACGCATGCATTTAATTACGAACATATCAAAAATTAACTATCGCTCCCTAACGTGTGTGTGTGCTAGCCAACCTATCTTAAACCAACGTAAACTCGGAAAAACCACATGCAACATATCATCCCGTTTTCCCCCTACGTCTAGCGTTTAAGAACAGTCTAAACTTGACTTACACGAGAGAGAGTAATAAATTAAGAGACCTAAAATTTTCTCATTCTTTTTCTTTTCTTTGAGTACTTTGTACTCTTTGTTAAGGTTCTTTGAACCTAACTTTATTTTTTTTTTCTTTCCAATCCCGAGTTGCCTAACATGTCAAACTTTGATCTAAGCTTCACATTTTTAAGGACTAACGTTCACTTCTTAAGTGCGCACTTAAAAAGGAGGAACGCCTTGGGAGAATTTTCTAGCCAAACATCTTTTTTCTAATTTTTTTTTTTTTTAGGCTTAGCTCATGCTAACTCGATTAATTGACCACAAACTCTCATGCAACAAGCTACCTAGGGGTGCCTTTCGGGGTGACAACAAGAATCATGCGACATGCAATCAAACTAAGCCTACGGGTTCTATGATGAGGTTGCTAAGTGCTCGATAGATGCAAGGGAGCAACAGAAAAATTTTAAAATTTTTGACATGAACCTAATAAATGCAAAGCTACATCATGCAAAAACTAGATTATGCAAATGCTCAGATTTCAAAAAAGACACTTCCTAGATCATCATAATCAGAAAGCATATAAACAGAGTCCCAAGCACTTCAAATTTTAAATTAGCACTGCTCAACAAACTGCACATGGAATCCATCCAACAGACAACTCCACCCCCAACCTAAAAGCATACATAGTCCTCTATGTATCACACTTCAGACTAAGCAGATAAAACGCACAAAATAAAAGGGAACAGAAAACCTCCCCTGAATTTTGTTAGGTTGTCGGTTGGAGCAATGCACTGTTCGCCCACTGTTCCGATCCTTAGGCCACAAAACATCCTACAAAAGAAAGCAAGAAAAAGCTAAGCTAAGAAAATAAAAACTAAAAGTAAAGACATGAATTTAAGATACTCATGGGTTGCCTCCCAAGAAGCGCAAATTTTTAACGTCGTTATGCTCGACGTGTCCTCCTCTCTGTCAGGGTATGTAAAAATTTTCGTACTTCTTCGGCCCCTTCTTCCTTGAATCAACAAAGCCTGCTAAGAGAAGCAAGCTCTTCGACTTTTCTAGGCAGCCGGACAGAGTTGTTATTTTTTTGGTATTTTTGATATATGGGAAAAATAAAGACTCAACAGAATGAAATAAAACAAAACAAGACTCAATAGGGGAAATAGGAAGAAAGCATGCATCAATAGATGGGAGTTCAGGAAATAAAACAGAAAGAGACTCGTCAGCCTCGAACTCTATCACCTGAAATTCCTTCAAGATAGTAGGCTCGACTCTCTTCTTAATCCAGAAGATCTCATTGTCATACGGCGGAGCAATCGTGACTTCTACTTTGTAGTGGGGGTGTAGTTCCTCGAGCATAAAATCAATCTGCTCCTTCATTTCATCAAACACTAAATCAAGAGACTGGGAGGATTGATTTTCTAACCCGGGATGTGTTAAGTCTCTGAAAGTGACTTATTTAGGACCCATTTAGCTTAAGAAGATGTACACTTTTAGGTGTTTTTGATAGCATTTAGCTTAACCCTATGCTTAAATATGAGAATGAGAAGAAGGTAGCTAAATTAGGACTTATGCACAATAGGAAAGAAAAGGGTTGAAAACCGAAGGAAAAGAATGAAAAAACTGCATTGCGACAGCATTGCGAAAACATTGCTGAAGCTGCAATTATTCAAGTGAAAACCGTAAGTTGACTGATCTTTTTCTGTTAATTTCCGTAATTTCAGGGATTCATTCTTTCTCCTCCATCCATTCTGATATACGACGTTGAAGATTGATGGTTCTCCTTGGCCCAAACGCACCTGCAAACTACTAGAAAAGGGGGTCAAAGTCGGAGGTTCAGTCATCATCCGAAAGCGCAGAAGTCTTCTCGCAGTCCACTTTTTCTCCCTGTTTTCCTTTGCCGTCTGTTGGAGTGAGAGTCTTAGCTGTTGGAATCGATAATCTGATAGGAAGGAGAGGAGATTCTTCTTCTCTCTCGATTGGATTCATCCAAGCAAGGCTGACCTTTCATCCCCTTCATTCGAGGCGACTGCAACGAAGCTTTCAAGCTGCATTTCCTGTTTTCTGTCTTCCTTTTCTAATTTCCAGCTTTAATCAGTTGTTGTTTCTAGTTTAATGTTTTATCTACTGCATTTCGTTGCTTTCTGTCTTTGAATTATTTCCTTTAAGTTTCCCTTTGTTCGTTCAAACATTCAAAATAATCAAATTACAAGTTTGCATTTCACAGTTTCCATCTTCTGCTGCTACGGTTTTATCCTACTGTTTTGAGTTCATTCCCCTTCTAAGCATGTATGTTTTATCTTGTATTTCTGTTCTCTACATATCCATGAGTAGCTAAGTCACTTAGGGGCATGCTAATGACAGAACTATAGGCTTGAAAACGTGAACCAAGTATGTAGGATAAACTCTCGAACCATTGATTGTATGTAAGCTTCATCCCACGGGCAATTTCGATTGGCCATCCATTTTGTCCAAAGAACTCCTAACCTCTGGAAGGAGTAAGAGTTCAGAGTCGTATAATCATGCTAGCCTTTCATGGTAACCAGGAAACGGCCTAGGAATAGGCGTTTCCCTAGTACAAACTAAACACTCCTGCTTTAACAAGATGCTTAAGACCTTACTTTGAGTTGAGTAAACTAAAGAATCTAATGCATGGAATCGGACGATACATGAGATAGAGTGAGTTTGATGCATAGAGAGTTGATCTACTGCTTGGGAATCGTATTAAAATGCCTATAGGATAGTCATTAGTAGCCCTTAATTCACCCATTTACACACTTTCGCTGCTATTCAATTGCGGTAAAATTGCAGTGTCCGCAATTCTGCTAAGTTACCATTCTGTTTAGCTGTTTTCTTCTTCGTTTATTAATTCCATCTCTTGTCTTTTGGGTCTAATTTCAACTTGCATTTATTTATGTTGCATTCCTTTATACATTCAGCAAAAATTAGATAATTAAAACCAATTTTACCCCATCAAATCCACCCCTTCTTCCTTAACAAATACACTTCATGAATAGCTAAAAATAAGTCTCTGTGGAAAAAACGAATGAAATATACTTACTACTTGCTGTGAGACCATGTATGCTTGCATGTTCTGAGTGCTCTCTCTACCTTCTTGCTTATTTATCTTTAACACATTGAGCACGCAACAAGTTTTTGGCGCCGCTGCCGGGGACTTATTTTAAGTGAAAACGAAGTTTGTTAAGTTTGAAAAACCAAGTTTATTATCTATTGAAACTAATCTACTTTTCATTTCTTTTGCAGGTACTATTGAGTTAGTTTATGAGTGAGCCTTCAAGTAGTGATCTAGAGTTCAATCCTGAGCCTGAGAGACTACTTAGAGCTAGAAACAAAGCAAAGAAACGACTCTTTAAACAACCTCCTATACCTCAAATCATACCTGAAATCGAAGAAATGGACGATATAGTTCCAAATCCGGTACCTGTCATTCGCAACCCCATCGAAATAGTGAATGACAAGAACAGTGCCATTCTTTCATACCTAGTACCTATGCCTGGGGAGCTGAACCCCAGCATAATCCGTCCTGAAATCACTGCCAACTCATTCGAGTTAAAGCCAGTGATGTTCCAAATGTTGTCCACTGTGGGACAATTCTTTGGAATAGAAAATGAGGACCCCCACAACCATCTTAGGAACTTCTTAGGAGTCAGTGATACCTTTATCATCCCTGGAGTGTCCCAAGAAGCTTTAAGGCTATACTTGTTCCCTTACTCTTTGAGGGACAAAGCCAAAACATGGTTGAACTCATTACCCTCTGGATCTGTCCGCAATTGGACAGATTTAGCAGAAAAATTCCTAGTCAAATACTTCCCACCTGATAGGAATTCTACCTTTCGTGATGACATAGTTATGTTTAAACAAGCTGATAATGAGTCTCTTCACGAAGCTTGGACTAGATTCAAAGATCTTCTTCTTAAATGTCCACATCATGGCATCCCATGGTGTATTCAAATAGAGGTCTTTTTCAAAGGATGCAACCCCAGCACTAGGCAAGTCTTAAATTCATCTGCTGGTGGTTCCATGTTGTCCAAGAGTTACAACGAGGCCTATGAGATCTTGGAGAAGATCTCAGCATCTCACTGTAGGTGGTCAGATGATCCAGTTGAGCCAACTAGGGCTCAAGACAAGGATGCTCTAAGTGCAATGAGCACCCAAATAAATGCCCTGACCAACCTAGTTAAGCAAATGGCTCAAGCCAATCTCCAAACAAGCGCCAACACCGCCACAGCCATGTCAATGGGCACCCTACCAAGTCAAGGCGAGGCACTTATCTGTGGATTCTGTGGGGAAGGGCACCCATACGAATACTGCCCTGGGAATCCATCCTCAGTCTGCTATGTTGGGAGCCAGCAGCAGCCTAGGAATAACCCCTACTCCAACACCTACAATCCTGGTTGGAGAAACCACCCAAACCTGTCATGGGGTGGCCAACAAAATGCTAACCAAAATCCTAACCAGCCTAGACCGAGTGGAACACCTGGTTTCACTCCCCAACATAACCAATCAATGTATCAAAAACCTTATAACCAACCCGTAGGATCTTCTGTAGAAAACTTACTCAAGGAATACATAGCTAAGAATGATGCTACCCTTCAAAGCCAACAAGCTACTCTTAGGAGCCTAGAGAACCAAATAGGCCAATTGGCCAATGAACTCAAGAGTAGGCCCCAAGGTAGACTTCCTGCTGACACTGAGGTGCCAAGGAGAGATGGTAAAGAGCAAGTTCAAGCAATTGAACTTAGAAGTGGTAGACCCTTGGTGAGCAACACAAAGGACACACCAAAGAGAGTAGAGAACACTGAGTCTAGTGCTCCACTGGAGTCTCTGCCAAGCCAAGGTCCACCACCAACTAGCACATCAGGAGCCAGGCTGGAGCCAATCATTGAGGAGATAGAAGAAATTCCAAGGCCTCCACCTATCCTAAGGCGTCCTGACGTGCCTGCATATGTGCCACCACCTCCATACCCTCGAAGGCTTAAGAAGAAGCAGGAACAGGAAGTTCATTTTAATAAATTCTTAGAAATTCTTAAGCAAGTGCATGTCAACATTCCTTTTGTAGAAGTTTTACAGTCTATGCCTTCATATGTAAAGTTTTTGAAGGATATTATTACTAACAAAAAGATAATTGGTGAGTTTGAAACAGTAAACCTCACTGTGGAGTGCAGTGCCATCCTCCAAAATAAGCTGCCCAAGAAGGAGAAGGATCCTGGTTCCTTCACCTTACCTGTAGAACTTGGAGGCAAGCACGTGGGCAGAGCGCTTTGTGACCTGGGCGCCAGCATAAACCTCATGCCCCTATCCCTATTTCGCCAGTTGGGAATAGGAGAAGCACGTCCAACCACTGTCACCTTACAACTAGCAGACAGATCCATTGCATATCCAGAAGGTAAAATTGAGGATATTTTAGTAAAGGTTGACAAATTTATTTTCCTTGCAGATTTCATTATCCTGGATTATGAAGTAGACAAGGAGGTCCCCATCCTGCTAGGCAGACCATTTCTAGCCACAGGTAGGGCACTTATAGACGTCCAAAAAGGTGAGCTTACTATGAGGGTTCACGATGAAGAGGTGAAGTTTAGTGTATATAAAGTTTTAAGGTATCCCTCTGACCTTGAATCCTGTTCTAGTATGGACGTTGTTGATTCTTTGATGGAAGAACAATTAGAGCATGTATTATTAACCAAGCATGCTAATGAATATGTAGGATTAGATGTAGCTGACTTGAATGTATCTGACATAATGGATATACCTGTAGATAAACCACAACATGTATGTATGAATATAGATTTAACTGATAGACCTGTGAATCCTTTAAAGCCATCCATTGAGCATCCACCTGTTTTAGAACTGAACCCACTACCCACTCACCTCAAGTATGCATATCTAGGAAGTAATGAAACTCTGCCTGTTATCATTTCTTCTAAATTAAGTGAAAAGCATGAGGTTGAACTGATTTTACTGCTTAAGCAACATAGGAAGGCTATTGCATGGACTATTGCTGATATTAGAGGCATTAGCCCTTCTTATTGTATGCACAAGATTATACTAGAGGAAGAGCACACACCTAAAGTAGATCATCAACGTAGGCTGAATCCCTCTATGAAAGAGGTAGTTAAGAAAGAAATAATAAAATGGTTAGATGCTGGTGTGATCTTTCCCATAGCTAGTAGCCAGTGGGTGAGCCCTATACAGTGTGTACCTAAAAAGGGTGGGATGACTGTGGTAGTCAATGAGAACAACGAACTGATTCCAACTAGGACTGTCACAGGGTGGAGAGCGTGCATGGATTACAGGAAATTAAATAAAGAAACTAAAAAAGACCACTTCCCTCTACCATTCATTGACCAGATGTTAGACAGAATAGCTGGTAGAGCCTACTATTGTTTCTTAGATGGTTATTCTGGCTATAATCAGATTACTATAGATCCTAAGGACCAGGAGAAGACTACCTTCACTTGCCCTTTTGGAACTTTTGCCTTTCGCAGAATGCCTTTTGGCTTATGCAATGCACCGGCAACTTTCCAAAGGTGCATGATTGCAATCTTCTCTGAGTAGGATGAGTCCATGATAGAAATATTCATGGATGACTTCTCAGTCTTTGGGGATTCATTCACCAACTGTCTAGATAACTTAAGGCAAGTCTTGGCTAGATGTGAAGAGACTAACTTAGTCCTTAATTGGGAAAAGTGTCACTTCATGGTAGATGAGGGGATTGTCTTAGGCCATAGAGTGTCAAGAGCTGGAGTGGAGGTCGACCGGGCCAAAATAGAGATCATAGAGAAGTTGGTAGAGCCTCAGAATGTCAAAGCCATTAGGAGTTTCTTAGGGCATGCTGGCTTCTACAGAAGGTTCATCAAGGACTTTTCTAAGATAGCCAAGCCTCTATGTGAGCTACTAGAGCTAAATAGGCCATTCATCTTCTCTAAGGAATGCGTAGGAGCTTGGACCACCCTTAAGAAAGCACTAGTTACAGCACCTGTGATAGTAGGGCCAGATTGGGATCTCCCATTCGAGATGTTATGTGATGCTAGTGACTATGCTGTAGGGGTCATGTTAGGACAGAAAATTAACAAGCTAACACATCATGTATATTATGCTAGTAAGACCTTGAATGAGGCTCAATGTAATTATACAACTACTGAGAAAGAGATGCTTGCTGTAGTGTTTGCCTGTGAGAAATTCAGGAACTATATTGTAGGCACTAGGACAATTGTATACACTGACCATTCTGCCTTGAAATATCTTATGAGGAAGGTTGATGCTAAGCCTAGGTTGATTAGGTGGGTGTTATTGCTGCTGGAGTTTGATTTGGACATTCGAGACAAGAAGGGATGTGAAAATGTGGTTGCAGATCACCTTTCTCGATTGCAGCACAATTGCGAAAAAATTGCGGATCCCGCAATTTCTGATGCTTTTATTGATGAACATGTCTTTGTTTTGACTCATCGTGATAACGATGAGGAACCTTGGTTTGCTGACATTGCTAACTTCCGTGCATCACAGGTATTACCAGTTTTCAAGGGAGGACAGGAGAAGAAGAGGTTCCTTCATGAAGCAAGGAAATTCATCTGGGATGACCCCACACTTTACAGAACCTGTGCTGATGGCTTGCTGAGGAAGTGTGTTTCAGCTGCTGAAGCGAAGTCTGTGCTGCAGCACTGTCACGCATCTCCTTATGGTGGACACTTTGGGGGCCAAAGAACAGCTGCAAAGGTATTTCAGAGTGGCTACTATTGGCCAACAATCTTCAAGGATGCCCACAATTATGCCCACAGCTGTGACGAATGCCAAAGAACAGGTAACCTCAGTCGAAAGGATGAGATGCCTCTCACCTACATCTTAGAGTTGGAGCTCTTTGATGTGTGGGACATTGACTTCATGGGACCATTCCCTCCATCATCAGGTAACCTGTACATATTAGTAGCAGTGGACTATGTGTCCAAGTGGGTAGAAGCCAAAGCATGTCCTAATAATGATGCTAAAACAGTCACCAACTTCTTGCATAGGCACATTTTTACTAGGTTTGGGACACCTCGTGCCATCATTAGTGATGAGGGGTCACATTTCATTAACAAGGCTATGGAGAGAGTGTTGGCTAAATATAACATTAGACATAGGGTAGCCACTCCCTATCACCCACATTCAAATGGACAGGCTGAAATTTCAAATAGGGAAATTAAGAACATCCTAGAGAAAGTAGTCAAACCTAATAGGAAAGACTGGTCCTTCAAGCTTGAGGATGCACTTTGCGCTTATAGGACAGCATATAAGACACCTCTAGGAATGTCTCCTTATAGGCTGGTATATGGCAAGGCTTGTCACTTACCACTTGAGTTAGAAAACAAAGCATTTTGGGCCATGAAGGAACTGAATTTTTGTGTAAAAGATGCAGGAACACTAAGGTCTTTACAATTACATGAGCTTGATGAGCTTAGACACATGGCCTATGAAAATGCTAAAATGTATAAGGAAAAAACCAAGAT
Organism: Herpetospermum pedunculosum; assembly: GCA_028017165.1. Taxonomy (NCBI): domain Eukaryota; kingdom Viridiplantae; phylum Streptophyta; class Magnoliopsida; order Cucurbitales; family Cucurbitaceae; genus Herpetospermum; species Herpetospermum pedunculosum. The sequence goes on along the minus strand of CM051527.1, from coordinate 17,216,760 downwards.
TTGGCATGATAGTAGACTTAGAGTTAAGGACTTTAAAAAGGGTCAACTTGTATTGTTGTTTAACTCACGGTTGAAACTATTTCCAGGGAAACTTAAGTCTAGATGGTCAGGTCCATTTGTGATTACTAATGTGTTTGTTCATGGTGCCATAGAGATAAAGAACTTGCAGCAAGGTCAACCATTTATGGTTAATGGTGCGAGGTTGAAGCACTACTATGAGGAAGGAGATGTGAAGACTCTCTCGGCCTTCCTCTTGACTGAAGCATGAAAAGAGAACGAGAGAGGACGAGTGATTACTGTGCTCGTCAACATAAGGCTCATGCCTTAGTTTATTTTTTGCAAATTTCCGGTTATCGTTTGTGTGTTTTGTTGTGTGATTTTAATTGCGAATTTGATGTTAATTTTATTTCTTTTTGCAGGGGTTCAATAGAGGAAATCAAGGAGAGTAGATCCAGCTTTAAAAATCAAGAAACGATCGAGCCAAATAAAAGATACGGGCGAGCAAAGTTTGCCATTTAGATAAAAAGAAATCCCTAAAATTGCGCTAGAATTGCAGGATCCGCAAAATAGAGCCGTTGGGATTTAGCCGTTGCTTTTATATCCGTTGGGAGGCGCTCGTTCGATACGATTCTCTCATTCTCTGATTTCCAAGAAAACTGAGATTCTCTTCATCTTCGATCCTTCTCTCCAAACCTCCAAGATTCGACAATGGTTTCCACCAGGGCTGAAAGATCCGCAGCCAAGAAGAAGGCTGATGACGCAGCTGAAGCGGCTGCGAGGGAAGCACTTCTGACCCTTGCAGATGCTGGGGCTGTACGCACCGGACCTCTTCCCAAGCTTCCGATCCGTAGGAAGAAGTGGAGGGTTGTCACTGAGATCCCTGCTGGACCTTCTGAACCAGCGGGCACACCCAAGAAACGCCGGTGGAGTGTCGAGACGGCCGCCGAACCAAGCAAAGCCAAGACTCTCTCTGTGGAGAGTCAAGAAACAGATCGTGCGTCCCACGAGTCGACCAAGAAGAGTTCGTCGCCATCTGCCTCACCTGCGCACAACCCTTCATCATCTGAACCAGTGCACAGCCCAGAGCTTTCATCATCACCGCCTGCACAGAGCCCTGAGACGCCGTCTTCACCACTGAATTCCGTGCAGACGCCTACAGCAGAGCAGAGTGCCACACCTTCGCACACGCCTCCACGGCCTGACCCTGAATTCCCCTATGGGGAGTACCAGGAATCCACTCAGGGCAGTGGGGACGGTGGTGACAACGAGGTCTTCTCGCCTGCGAGGGAAGCTAGCCTAGAGAGTCCTGCACAGCAGGATGATTCCATGGAAGAAACGCTGGGGGCATGCCTGCAGCATATCAACATTGAGGCAAAGCTGAAGAAGAAGAAGAAGGCCAAGATCCTTAAAGCCAAGCGATCCAAGAAACTAAAAAGGAAGAAGGCTAAGGAGGTGCCTTCAGCAGATAAAGAGAGCACTGAGCCTTCGCTCAAACGGCTCAAGGTTGAGGCTGCCGAGTCAGCCAAGCCATCAGATAAAGGGAAGGCAAAGCTCTACCCTGAAGACGAACCTCAGTCAGTGAGGTATGTTTCCTCTGATGCTGAATCCAGGGGTGCTGAGCTGAGGAAGAGGGAGTTGCTGCACGAGAAAGGCTTCCTCGACCGCCCTGCTGATCTGCCGCAGTTCTTGCGCGCAGGAGTGCTAAACCACGGCTGGGAGGAATTTTGCAGACCGCCCAATCCAGCCTACACGAGCATGGTGTATGATTTCTACGCCAATGTGCTCAGCCCTGAGGATGGCCTGTCTGTGGTCAGAGGGGTAGAGGTGGATTTCTCAGCCAAGGCCATCAACGAAGCCTATGGTCTCAAAGGCCAAGCACATACAGATTATGCACGGATTGTTGATGAGCCTACTGAGGCTGTTCTGGAAGAGGCCATTCGGACCATTGGCCAGCCTGAAGCTTCCTGGACCGTGTCACGCAATGGGAGGCACACTCTCATGAGTGCAAACCTCACGGCTAAGGCGGCTGTTTGGTTTTCGTTCGTGAGAAGGAGATTGTCCCCAGTGACTCACGAGACTACAATCAACCAGAGCCGTTCGCTGCTGGTGTATGCGATAATGCGAGGTCTCACGATCAATGTGGGAGAAGTCATCACTGCTGCCATTGCTGAGTGCGCTAAGAAAGGTAAGGGACCACTGTTTTTCCCTAACACCATAACCAAGCTATGTTTGCTTGCAGGAGTCCCCACTGAGCGCATGGAGCAGCAGATGGCTTACACAGGCCACTTGGAGCTGCCTGCTAACCTGAGGCTGAGGAGAAAGGGGAATATGGAGTTTGAACTGGATAGGCTGGCTGCTGATCAGTCCCTATCCATGGCCTGCCTAATGGATATGCAGAGGAGGATGGCTCAATGGGCCACGTATGCGCAGGCCCGGGACAAAGAGGTTGCAGACCAGCTAGGCTGCATCTTCCCTGACTTCCCCACCAATCTCCTGACTCCATGGGTGCCTCCACGCCCACGACAGCCTGATGAAGATGAAGATGTTTGAGTGCTGGTTTGAATCGCACTAAAGGGAGTATTGCTGTTCCCTTAGAAAAAAAAACAATTTTCTGCTTTCTGTTCATCATGTGAACTTTGCTGTTTTTAGTCCAATTTTGATCTGTTTTAGATGCTTCGTTTTATGTTTTTTCTTTTGTTTAGGATAGTCTGATGCTAGATGACTAGGTAGGATAGTTTAGTTTTATTTTTAGAGAGCTTGAATAACTGGAAAAAGCATGCTTAGGGGCCTTAGTGAATGATATATATGCCCAGACTTAATTGCGAAATAATTGCGGTACCCGCAATTTATATTACTAAAAGCATGTTTTGGACTGTCTGTTTAGCTAGGCTGTGATCTGTTTAAATTCTTTCTTTTGCTGCTATCATGACTACTGTATATAGCTTATCTAGATGCATGCTGGATGAGTGTCATAGGACACCCTTTGATAGTTTAATTTAACCTCTAAATAGCTCAGTATGCATAGCTGTCAGTCCTTATCTGCCTGTTTTTTTTTAGTTTTCTGCTGCTATGATATTTGCTATTCGAATGTTTTGTCTATGCCTAGGGCTTTAGTTTCTCTTTGTTTTACCTTAGACTAGATGCTTCTAGGACAAGTTTGGGGGTGTGCCACCTCCGACACTCATTGGGGACAATGAGTAGTTGAAGTTTGGGGGAGGCCACCCTAGGCCTAGGAACATTCCTCTCTCCCTTAGAAACATAAGCATTCTTCTTCTCCTTTACAAAAAAAAAAAAAAAAATGATGAACTGAAAAAAAAACGAAAAAAGAATAAAGGGGGGGAGTTTCTCTTAGGTTGCTGAGTAATCAGTGCCAAGTGTGTAACCCACAAGTGGCGTTGCATCAAAAGGCAACCAAAGGAGAGGCTCCACCTAAGTAAGAAAAAGGGAAAGGAATAGGGAAGAAGAATGTATACCTAGGAGTTACAACTTTGTGGCTTAGATGTCCTATTTAAAAAGAGCTCTGATCCTCAATTAGCTAAGTGCAAAGTTGTAACTTGTAGGGTTGTTTAGGGAGATGAGTGTTTATCCAATGTAGTGATGCCAGGGTTTAGGTTGTTCTCTAAAAATACTACTGTCACCGTTAATACTAAGACTGGCATGACTCTAAGGAATCCTAGACACATTAAAAATAAAGCTAGAAGCATGTACTGAGTCTGAGGTAAAGCTAGGCAGAAGTTGAAACCTTAGGGATAGTGGCATGATATGACAAAAGCAAATAGATCAGTTGTAGGGAGTCAATGAAAACAGAAGGAATGTTAGGCAAGCAAAGTCAGAAGAAGCTAGATAAGAGGGTAGTTTTAAACTAAGGAGTGTGTCACAGGAGAGCATTGCTACAGACAAGAATATAAGGGAGTTAGTAAGTGGTTAAAGAAGATGAAACAGCAGCCTAGGGAAGTCTTTAGTGTGCTTGAGGACAAGCAAAACCTTAAGTTTGGGGGTGTGTTAAGTCTCTGAAAGTGACTTATTTAGGACCCATTTAGCTTAAGAAGATGTACACTTTTAGGTGTTTTTGATAGCATTTAGCTTAACCCTATGCTTAAATATGAGAATGAGAAGAAGGTAGCTAAATTAGGACTTATGCACAATAGGAAAGAAAAGGGTTGAAAACCGAAGGAAAAGAATGAAAAAACTGCATTGCGACAGCATTGCGAAAACATTGCTGAAGCCGCAATTATTCAAGTGAAAACCGTAAGTTGACTGATCTTTTTCTGTTAATTTCCGTAATTTCAGGGATTCATTCTTTCTCCTCCATCCATTCTGATATACGACGTTGAAGATTGATGGTTCTCCTTGGCCCAAACGCACCTGCAAACTACTATAAAAGGGGGTCAAAGTCGGAGGTTCAGTCATCATCCGAAAGCGCAGAAGTCTTCTCGCAGTCCACTTTTTCTCCCTGTTTTCCTTTGCCGTCTGTTGGAGTGAGAGTCTTAGCTGTTGGAATCGATAATCTGATAGGAAGGAGAGGAGATTCTTCTTCTCTCTCGATTGGATTCATCCAAGCAAGGCTGACCTTTCATCCCCTTCATTCGAGGCGACTGCAACGAAGCTTTCAAGCTGCATTTCCTGTTTTCTGTCTTCCTTTTCTAATTTCCAGCTTTAATCAGTTGTTGTTTCTAGTTTAATGTTTTATCTACTGCATTTCGTTGCTTTCTGTCTTTGAATTATTTCCTTTAAGTTTCCCTTTGTTCGTTCAAACATTCAAAATAATCAAATTACAAGTTTGCATTTCACAGTTTCCATATTCTGCTGCTACGGTTTTATCCTACTGTTTTGAGTTCATTCCCCTTCTAAGCATGTCTGTTTTATCTTGTATTTCTGTTCTCTACATATCCATGAGTAGCTAAGTCACTTAGGGGCATGCTAATGACAGAACTATAGGCTTGAAAACGTGAACCAAGTATGTAGGATAAACTCTCGAACCATTGATTGTATGTAAGCTTCATCCCACGGGCAATTTCGATTGGCCATCCATTTTGTCCAAAGAACTCCTAACCTCTGGAAGGAGTAAGAGTTCAGAGTCGTATAATCATGCTAGCCTTTCATGGTAACCAGGAAACGGCCTAGGAATAGGCGTTTCCCTAGTACAAACTAAACACTCCTGCTTTAACAAGATGCTTAAGACCTTACTTTGAGTTGAGTAAACTAAAGAATCTAATGCATGGAATCGGACGATACATGAGATAGAGTGAGTTTGATGCATAGAGAGTTGATCTACTGCTTGGGAATCGTATTAAAATGCCTATAGGATAGTCATTAGTAGCCCTTAATTCACCCATTTACACACTTTCGCTGCTATTCAATTGCGGTAAAATTGCAGTGTCCGCAATTCTGCTAAGTTACCATTCTGTTTAGCTGTTTTCTTCTTCGTTTATTAATTCCATCTCTTGTCTTTTGGGTCTAATTTCAACTTGCATTTATTTATGTTGCATTCCTTTATACATTCAGCAAAAATTAGATAATTAAAACCAATTTTACCCCATCAAATCCACCCCTTCTTCCTTAACAAATACACTTCATGAATAGCTAAAAATAAGTCTCTGTGGAAAAAACGAATGAAATATACTTACTACTTGCTGTGAGACCATGTATGCTTGCATGTTCTGAGTGCTCTCTCTACCTTCTTGCTTATTTATCTTTAACACATTGAGCACGCAACAGGATGCTCTTGTGCGGGGTAGGCATCCAGAAGACCGGTTTGTGGCGACTCAGGGCATGCGTAGGAAGTATGACCCCCTACCGAGCAAGCACAACACTTTGCTCTCGCATGTGTCTCTCTAACAAACGTCCACCAAACCTCGGAGTGCAGCTCATACATTTGCCTCCTATATCCTTTCATAGCCCGCGAACCCCTTATAATCCCCTCATCCTTGTTGGGATCGTTTGAAGCTATCAGAATTTCCAGGTCATACCATTCCATTTTCTCATTAAAAGAAATTTCTGAGGCTTCACATCTTGAAGCTTCCACCCACTCTTCTAAGCGAATGCCTGCCATACTCAAACAAGAAGACACAAGAAAAGAATTTTTTTTTTTTTTTTTTCTAACAAATAAAATTTAACTAAGAGAAACTAAATGGTTCCCCGGAAACAGAGCCAATTTTGGTACTAGGATTTTTTAATATCCTATAAATTTCGGGGTGTCAAATCCCGCCAAAATAACATTTATAATACCGCTACAACTGAGCTTTGCAGCTAGTGGTAACGGGTGTCGAACCACAGGGAACCTAAATTATTCTCTCCTAGCTAATTTCTATTTGTCTTTAAACTAAAACTCAAAAGCAAATAAAAGGGGGAGTTTGATTAAATCTAAACTAACGGGAAAATAAATGCGAAAAGTAAAGAGCGGAAAAATAAACGGTACACGTGCTCCTAATTTTAAGGGTCGGGGTTGACTTTGATGCGACTCGATTCATTGGGATTCAAACGTACTTAGCAAGAGCATAATTAAACACGTAATTTACTTGCACGAAACTACTAATACAAGTAACCCAAATAATTAATTAGAAACGTGGAGTTCTAAGTGGACTGTTCTTTAATTATTCTAAGATGATCAATCCTAAATTAAATAAAGAACAGAGGCGAATGTTCGATTCTAATTAAACGTGGCAATGAATCAACAGGGGGCCAACGCCACCCATATTGATTAATTGACAGTAACGGGGGCACTACGACGAATGTTTAACCTGGACGCCAAAGCTAATATTCCGATTTATCTATTTCTTCAAGATAAATTGCAACCAAGATCAACTGGAAGCCTAATGTTACCTATGGCTCAACTTATCCGTGTTACTTGGCGATTAAGAGAGGCACGGCATCATAATCTTTAACAATCAAACATGCGGGAAATCAAGGTCGTCTACTCCTATTAATCAAGCATGCTTATGTGATATGCTTAGAAGAAATAAATTTGCCCAATCAGTCATGCTAAGTTACAAAATTAAGAACGAACCTTCATAGATCGCATCAAAATTCACCCCTAACCTCAAATTAGAGCACTTACCTTAGCTCCCCGTTGTGCAAATCAAGCAAAATTACTAATGTTGGAGCTTTATTGAAGAATTAATAGAAGAAATGTAGGATTAGAGCTCCCACCCGTGCCTAACAATGGTGGAAAAATGAAAATTGGAAGAAGAAGTGCGGCTAAAATCGGAGAAGAAAGACTTTAAAGCCGTCGCAGCGTCTCGACGCTAGGGCAGCGTCTCGACGCTGTTCCCTAAGTTGGCAGCGCGCGCGCACGGGGTAGCGTCGCGACGCTGTCGGCGTTGAGCGAGCGTTGAGACGCGCGCGCTCGACGCTGAGGCGCGTCAAAAATCCGGAAATCTTCGGGGCGGCGTCGAGACGCTAGGGCAGCGTTGAGCCAGCGTCTCGACGCTGCCGTTCAACGCTTGCTCTCGGGTTTGTTGGCCAAATTTTGCCTTTCAATGGCAAATTTTTCCATTTCTTCAATTCTTCAAGTCCATTTACTCCCGATGCGTTCTTGAAGCTCTAAAACGTCGCTTTTAGCCCCAAAACACGTCGTCGGACTCCTCGAGCTCTCTACCATGAATATACCTACAAAGAGGGATTTTAATCAATATCGAGCATGGTTTTAGCTATAATTAGGGAGTAAATAATAGCTCTATTTTGGAGCTATCAATTAGCGGTCTTGGGGATGAATTCAATCAGAAGAGAAGAAGGATCTTCTCTTCTTCCTCTCGAATTATCGGCGCCAAGGGCTGATTTCTTCGCTCCAACAAACGGGATAAGGAAATGGATATGTGGGTTGCGTTGAGACGGGGAACTCTACGCTTCCGAGCTATCGTTCTCCTTCACCCTTCACCTCCTTTTATAGTTTTTGCAGGTGCCTTCAACCATGGAGAACCATCCATTCTAAACAACAATCCTCCACGTGGCAGCAGGGGAAAGCTTAGGCGGCTGAAATATCGACTGACGGCTGGGAAAAGTCAGCAGCAGCAGCTTCGGCAATGCGGATTCCTTGCGGTGACCACAATGTTTATTGCGCAGACAACAATGTTTTAGCAATTCTCCTGCAATGTACATTTTAACTCTTTTAGTATCATTTTCTATTCTTTTTCGTTCCTTTTTCAAATAAGTCCTATTTTAGCTTCTCTCCTTGAATTCTCACATTTAAGTACGTGTTAAGCTAAATTCTAACAAAAACACTCAAGAGATTACATGATTTTAAGGTAAATACGTCCCTAAATTATGTACTTTTGGAGAGGTAACAACTATCTCCCTTGCTTCGACCGCTAATGCTGGATTAGGGTTCGATTTAACCAACTAGAATTTAAAATGAACGTGGGCTATCTCCCGGACTTCGACCGCTAATGCTGGATTAGGACTCGATTTAACCAACTCAAATTTAGAACGGACCTGGGCTATCTCCCATTCTTCGACCGCTAATGCTGGATTCGGGTTCGATTTAACCAACTGGAATAAATGTAAAAGGTTGAGTGATTGATCTAGATTTTTATTTTGATTTTGATTTTTTTAAAATTTTTTTTGTTTTGTTTTTTTTTTTTTTTAAATATGGAAAACGGTTTTTATCTCAAAACTTAGCTGCCAAAATAAAAGACACTTTTAAAACAGGGACTTCATATTTCAGAAATTTGCTTTAAAATGACAATGATTTTTATTTCAAAACTTAGTCGTCAAAATGAAACTTTTTTTTAGAGAATTTTTTTAAAATGTTCTTTCGAAAACATTAGGACTTCATGAATATGAAGAAGACTTAAATGCATGAGTTATGAGATGTGATTTTGTCATAGGACATGAAAACTAGTATGAATTGATGAATGACTCTCTAAAGAGAAGGTGTTGGCATGAAAATGCAAAAATGAAAAATGCAAATGGATTAAAATCATGTGGATAAATTTGTCAATGTTCGTTATGGGTGGAACTTGTTCATTATCATGTATGATAACGTATGTCTTAATTGATTTTGGTTTAACCCAAGGAAATTGATTTTGAAGGCATCATGTATTGATGTATATGCACGCCAAGGGTAGAAATATGAATGTCATGGATCAATATGTATGCATGTGTGTGCTGATGGTGGATTTTAAAAATGTAATGAATGCAATATGTCGCATGTGTATGTCAATGATAACACATTTTTTCTTTCTTATAAATGTCATGAATGCAACATGTATGCATGTGCACGCCAATGGTAAATAAATGCAGCATGTATGCCTGCGTATGCCAATAGTAGATTTTAAAAATGTCGTGAATGCAATATATATGCGTGTGCATACCAATGGTAAATTGAAAAGTCGTAAATGCAGCATGTATGCATGAACTTTACATGACCGACTTTCGCTGTCTAACCATGATATATGAGAATGATTTTTGCTTTTTGAGAAATAATGATGTAAATGATCTCAAATTGGTAAAAAAAAAAATGCAATATATGTGATAATTATGATATCAAAGTGATTGTCCTTGTCTACTCTCATCGTTCTTGTTAGCTGATGTTTAGCAATGAATCAAAGAGAAAATGTTGTCATCATTGGAGAAGATTTTTTTTTTTTGAATACTTTCACTCGAAAGAGATTATGTATGTCAATCGTAGATCACTCAACCATATTAGGCGTGGTGGACTTTGGGTAGTGTCTCATGTGCTAGTTTAGAGAACTATCAAAAGTAATTTGTAATAGACACAATGATTTGAATGAATTTAGCTTCGAAGTAAGTTTAAAATGATAAAAACTACATGTTTTCTTCGAAAGGAAAAAAAATAGCGGAGAATGTGATTTTCAAATCTCTTGAACAATAAGAGATTGATGATATATTTCAAATATTTGAGTAAGAGAATGAATATGATAAAATGGAAGACGAATGAACGAATGAAGTGATTCCAATTCTTTGGACAATAATTTTGTTAACCTAAAGTCAGCCTCTGAGAAAATCATCTCATATATGCTTCTTTCTTTGGGTAAGCTCGAAGTCCTCGATAATTTGATCATCTCCCTCTTGACTTGGTCTGGTGTGGCAAAGATGAATGATTTTTCCCAAATGTTGCAAAGGCGACGCCTTTGCCCGGTTTGTTGATGGTAGCTTTGCTCCAGTATGACCAAGACGAAGACTTTGCTCCAGTGTGGCAAGAATGAAGGCTTTGCTCCAATGTTGATTTAAAGGTGAGATTTTAAAGCACTTCGCGATGAAGCTATTTGATCTACTGATTGCACTAATCTTGTACTTCTTTTTTTTTTTAAAAAAAAAAAGAAATAACGCAATCAAATGCTCCAACTTGCTGATGTTGATTTTGACTCCAGTGTGGATGCTGGCCTTGCTCCAGTGTGGCAAAGACGAAGACTTTGCTTCAGCTTGGTAATGGTGGTCTTGCTTCAGTATGGCAAAGGCGAAGACTTTACTCTAGTACGACAAAGATGAAGACTTTGCTCTAGTGTGACAAAGACGGAGGCTTTGCTCCAGTTTTGTTTTGTTTATGGTGGCCTTGCTTCAGTGTGGCAAAGATGAAGACTTTGCTCCAGTTTGCAAAGTTTGAACGTTTTTGTCCTAGTTTGGCGAAAAGGAAAGCTTTGTTGTAATTGGTTGATTTGCAATGGGGTTTTTCCAAGTATACCGAGATGTCCTTCTGTTGATTGCAAAAATCTTGCAATTTTTTTTTCCCAAACAATGTTTCTTTTATTTTGCAAGAAATTGTGCACTCGCATACAAAAGATTGGTGATATGTGGTTAGTCCTTTACAACCCATGTAGTCCTTCCATGTCGTTTCTTTGGCATCGTGATGAAGATCCTTCGAACAAAACTCATTGACTGAAGCTGAGATTTCAAGATAATTTCCAAAGTTGCTGACTCATTTGTTCTCAAAACAATTATCTTTAGTCTTGAAAACATTTTCTAATTGATAACTCCATTTTGGAGCTATTATTCACTTCCTAAATCTAGCTAAATTCCGCTTTTAATTGGTTTATTTATCTCATTTATAGGAGATTTGCGGAGAAGAGCTCGTGCGTCCATTGGACCCGTTTTGGAGCTGAAAGCGGTGTTTTAACGCCCCGGGAATGCATCGGGAAAAGGGCAAAGTGATCCAAGAAGAACCGGACCAAAATTGCCTAGGAGAGGTAATTTTCCAGCTCAAACCCGAGAGCAAGCGTCGAGCAGTCAGCGTCGAGATGCTTGCTCGACGCTGCCCGGCGTCGAGACCCTGCTGCGGCGTCGAGACACTCCGAAGGAGGCGTGCACAAGAAATCATCGGGCCAGCGTCGAGACGCTGCCCTAGCGTCTCGACGCCATCGCGAGGCGCGCGCGGATTAATTAGGTCGCAGCGTCGCGACGCTGTCCCAGCGTCACGACGCTACGACGATTTTAAAGAAGCTGTAGGACGATTTTTGCAGGATATTCTTTCACCATTTTTCAAAACTTCATCTTCTTCCTCTCGACTTTTCTCCATTTTTTAGCTTAGCTCCGCCATTTGTGGCATGTTTTGGAGCTCTTAATTTGTAATAGCTTAGAGATGACTTCCATGGCCTTCCTTGGAGCGGTGATGACAATCAGTCCCATGGACGGCTAAGGTATAGTGAGCGGTTTGGGATAATTTGAGGGATAATTTGTTAGACTTTTATGCTTTGATAATCCATGCTTTAATGTCCAACTTGGTTGATGATTTGTATGCATTTATTATTCTTACTTCATCCTATGCATATGTTAGATTTCGCCGACTGACAATCGTGTTTTCTAGCATATGTTAGCGTTAAAGAGTAGCGATGCCGTGCCTCTCACTATTCGACTAGTAACAAAGAATAATAAAATTAAACTGGAGTATCGAGTCATGCATGATAATTGTTGGTTACATACAGCGTTGGCGGGTAGCCAGTTAGCAATTAGATTATGTGATCGAATGTCCGTCGCGGTATGCTAGTGACTGTTTAGAGTCAATTTGGGGCTGATCACCCTAAAGAAACTTTAGATAATGTTTAATTGGATCTTCTGATTTAATTAATTGCTATGGAGCCGGTTACACTAGGCGCTTGCCGGGGTAACTGACCGTGTGTATTACAAACTGCTAGCCTTAAGATTGTATTAAATGATAAGTGTAGAATGTCTAACAAATAAATCCCGAAAATCCCCAAACCGTGCACTCGTCTCTCTTTCTCTCTTTTATTCCTCCGTTAGCGTTTAATTCTCTATTTTGCATGCTTAAACATCCCCCCGTTACAAGAACCCAGTTAATCAATTAATTTCAAGTTTAATTTAATTTCAATCCTAACCTTCTCCGTGGATCGACCCTGTTACCACTAGCTGCAAAGCTTTGGTTAATAGGCTTATAAATTGTATTTTGGCGGGTTTCGACAACCCGAATTTGGACTACCCCAAAAGTAGATCTACCAAAATTGGCGCCGCTGCCGGGGAGAAGGGCAAAAATTGATTGAAATCATGTTTGAATTTGAATTTGGTTGATTGGTTGTGTGTTGAAAATTTTTCTGTCTGTAGTTTGTATGTTTAAAATTTTGTTTGTGTATGACCCGTTCTTCTGAGATTAGTTGATTACAGTTTATACCTGAAATCTAAAGAGAAGAGCGGCGGTTGAGAAGAGAGGCCCGCGAGGGGCAGAGATTGTTTGAAGAAGAAGGCGATCCCTTCTTGGTTGACGAGATGGCGCAAGAAGAAGCGCCAAGGACGCTGAAACAGCTGGCAGCGCCAGACTTGAATTTGCAACCCCTGTGCATCAACTACCCCGTGGTAGCAGGTAATTTTGAATTAAAGTCAGGTTTAATTCACCAGTTGTCTTCTTTCCATGGTAATGCAGGTGAGGATGCAAACAAGCACTTAATGGAGTTTCACTGCGTCTGTGCGGGGATGAAGCCCGCGGGAGTGACGGAGGAGCAGCTGAATTTAAGGGCATTCCCCTTTACGCTCAAGGACAAACCCAAGAACTGGCTTTATTATCTGCCCTCCGGCTCGATAACAACGTGGCAGGACATGAAGAGGGTTTTCCTGGAGAAATACTTCCCTGCGTCCCTGGCCACAACACTGAGGAAGAGAATCTATGGGATCACTCAGGACGTGGGTGAGTCTCTGCATGAGTACTGGGAACGTTTTGGGCGCCTGTGCGCAAGCTTCCCACATCATCAAATTTCCGATCAGCTCTTGATCCAGTATTTTTATGAGGGTATGACGCCTCATGATCGACATATGATAGACGCCGCGAGCGGTGGGGCATTGATTGATAAGACCCCGGTGGAGGCCAAGCAACTAATTGCAAACATGGCGGCCAACTCGCAGCAGTATGGTATTCGAGGGCAGGGGCAAGTCCACAGTGTGACCCAGAGCCATGAGATGACAGAGATGAAGGCCCAGGTGGCCGAGATTGGAAATCTATTGAAAACGTTTGTCGGAGGAAACCGCGAGGCGGAAGAGGTGAGCGCAATCGGGGGATATGCTTCCAACCCGAGGAAGTATGATCCTTACTCGAACACATACAACCCCGGTTGGCGCGATCACCCCAATTTCAGTTATGGAAATAGGGAAGGACAACAACGCTTCCAAGGCCAGTCCCATGATAGGCCTAACACTTCCTCCCAAGCTCAAGCCTCGAGCTCCTCCAGTTCGTTGGAAGAAATGGTTTGGACCATCGTGACGTCGACCAGCCAGTTTCAGAAAGAAGCTCGAGAAGAGCTAAACTCACACAAAGCTGAGCTGCAAAACTTGAACAAGCAGCTGACGCAAATGGCGGTGTCGATCAGCAAAATAGAGAGCAAGAGCTCTGGGAAGCTTCCTTCCCAAACCACGGTGAACTCATGTGAGAACGTTAGTGCAATCCAGCTGAGGAGTGGGAAATCACTTTCCTCCAGAGCCGTGAAGGAAGAAGAGGACAGCCTGAATGAGTCCGCCCCGATTGCTCCCAAGAATCTGAATAATGAGAAGAAAGAAGAAAAGAATGTGCAAGAGAATGTTGCCAAAGCACCCTTCCCTAGTAGGCTTGCGAAGCCTACTTTGGAGACCGAAGACGAGGAGGTCCTGCGTACCTTCCAGAAGGTGATGGTAAACATACCGCTTCTTGAGGCAGTGAGCCAAGTGCCGAAATATGCAAAGTTCCTCAAGAATTGGTGCACGAACAAGAGAATGTCGAGAAGGAATGATGAGAAAAAGAAAAAACTGTCTCCGCAATTTTCCAAGGTACTCTTCCACCGAAGTGCATCGACCCTGGTATGTTTACTATCCCATGCACTATCGGTACTAAACTTATTGAAAATGCCATGTTAGATCTCGGTGCCTCAATTAATGTCATGTCTTTTGATGTGTTTAAAGAGCTTGAATTGTGTGATTTAATTGAGTCTAATATAGTGGTCCAACTAGCCGATCGATCTTATGTGCATTCGTTAGGAAAAATTGAGGACATTTTAGTCAAAGTGAAGGACTTATTGTTTCCATGCGATTTCTATGTGCTGAACATAAATGAAAATTCTTCGCATGTTTCCTCTTCTATCTTACTAGGACGCCCATTTATGAAGACCGCTAAGGTCAAAATTCATGTTGATAGGGGTGCCTTGTCGGTAGAATTTGATGGAATTGTGAATGAGTTCTTTGTAAATGCATCGAAATCTCGTGTGAATGTGGAGAATGTTGCTTGTGTTGGATATGTCGAGAATGAGTGTCTTACCTCGCGCTTGAGGGATGATTCTCATGTCTCAGTAAAAAAATCTGATTTAAATCTGTTGAATGTGAGTGTTGTTTTTTGTACTGATCAAAGACATATTCACGTGCTTGAGGCACGAAGAGAAAAGAAATTTGTTGATGTGTTTTGCAGGTGTAGTGTGGAAGAGGACAAGACTGGAACGTCCCCCGCACTATCAGAATATGGATGAGTCTTTGGAGAGAATTCAGTCGAGCAAACGACTTTAAAAATTTTGCGCTTCTCGGAGGCACCCGAGTGATGAAATGTTTTTTCTGTCTTAGTTTAGTTGTTGTTTTTTGTTGTTTTTAGTTTAGTTTAGACTTATGTTGTTTGTTGTTTTTTGTTAGCAATCGAGGAAGTTGAGGAAAATTTTGGGCTTCGATGATGAGCGCTCCGCTTCCTTTCCCTTCGCCAACTTCACAAAGAGTCAGGGAAGTGTAGTTTCTTCTTCCCTTTTACTTTGTGTATCTGACTAAGTGGCATTGAGGACAATGCCAACTTTTGAAGTTGGGGGTGGAGTTTGTGGACGAGCATGTCTAGTCGGTTGAGCAGTGCTAATTTTGAATATTGAAGTGCTTGGGACTCTGTTTACTGTTTTCTAATTATGATAATCTAGGAAATGCATGTTGGAAATCTGAGCACGTACATAATCTAGTTTTTGCATGAGTTTTGCATTTATTAGGTTCATGTCAAAAATTTTAAATTATTTTATGATGCTCCCTTGCATCTATCGAGCACTTAGCAACCTCATCTTAGATTCCGTAGGCTTAGTCAATCGCATGTAGCGTTAATTCTCGTTGTCACCCCGAAAGGCACCCTTAGGTAGCTTGTTGCATGAGAGTTAGCGGTCGATTAATCGAGTTAGCTTACGCTAAGCCTAAAATAAAATAAAAAAAATAGAAAAGCATGTTGGTTAGAAAAATCTCTCGAGGCGCTCCTCCTTCTTATTGGTGCACCTAAGAAGTGAGCGTTAGTCCTTAAAAACGTGAAGTTTATGCATGAATTTGACGTGTTAGACAACTCGAGGTTGGAAAGAAAAAGAGAATAAATTGTTGGGTTCAAAGAACCTTAATAAAGAGTACAAAGTACTCGTGAAGAGAAAAAGGAAAGAAAAAATATTTAGGTCTCTTAGTTTGCTACTCTCTCTCGTGTAAGTCAAGTGTAGACTGTTCTTAAACGCTAGAAGTAGGGGGAAAACGGGATAATGTGTTGCATGTGGTTTTCCGGGCTTATGAGGGTTTAGGATAGGTTGTCTAGCACACACACACGTTAGGGAGCGGTAGTTAATTTTTGATATGTTCGTAGTAAATGCATGCACGGAATGCCTTCATGATTATGTTGTGTTTGAATTTGTAAAATGCATTGAGATTTGATTTAGTAGCATGTAAGCGTGTCCTTAGAGTCAATTTCTTTATTAGCCTTGCTCGAGGACTAGCAAGATTCAAGTTGGGGGTGTTTGATAACTCCATTTTGAGGCTATTATTCACTTCCTAAATCTAGCTAAATTCCGCTTTTAATTGGTTTATTTATCTCATTTATAGGAGATTTGCGGAGAAGAGCTCGTGCGTCCATTGTACCCGTTTTGGAGCTAAAAGCGGTGTTTTAACGCCCCGGGAATGCATCGGGAAAAGGGCAAAGTGATCCAAGAAGAACCAGATCAAAATTTCCTAGGAGAGGCAATTTTCCAGCTCAAACCCGAGAGCAAGCGTCGAGTAGTCAGCGTCGAGACGCTTGCTCGACGCTGCCCGGCGTCGAGACGCTCCAAAGGAGGCGTGCGCAAGAAATCATCGGGCCAGCGTCGAGACGCTGCCCTAGCGTCTCGACGCCATCGCGAGGCGCGCGCGGATTAATTAGGTCGCAGCGTCGCGACGCTGTCCCAGCGTCTCGACGCTACGACGATTTTAAAGAAGCTGTAGGACGATTTTTGCAGGATATTCTTTCACCATTTTTCAAAACTTCATCTTCTTCCTCTCGGCTTTTCTCCGTTTTTTAGCTTAGCTCCGTCATTTGTGGCATGTTTTGGAGATCTTAATTTGTAATAGCTTAGAGATAACTTCCATGGCCTTCCTTGGAGCGGTGATGACAATCTGTCCCATGGACGGCTAAAGTATAGTGAGCGGTTTGGGATAATTTGAGGGATAATTTGTTAGACTTTTATGCTTTGATACTCCATGCTTTAATGTCCAACTTGGTTGCTGATTTGTATGAATTTATTATTCTTACTTCATCCTATGCATATGTTAGATTTCACCGACTGACAATCGTGTTTTCTAGCATATGTTAGCGTTAAAGAGTAGCGATGTCGTGCCTCTCACTATTCGACTAGTAACACAGAATAATAAAATTAAACTGGAGTATCGAGTCATGCATGATAATTGTTGGTTACATACAGCGTTGGCGGGTAGCCAGTTAGCAATTAGATTATGTGATCGAATGTCCGTCGCGGTATGCTAGTGACTGTTTAGAGTCAATTTGGGGCTGATCACCCTAAAGAAACTTTAGATAATGTTTAATTGGATCTTCTGATTTAATTAATTGCTATGGAGCCGGTTACACTAGGCGCTTGCCGGGGTAACTGACCGTGTGTATTACAAACTGCTAGCTTTAGGATTGTATTAAATGATAAATGTAGAATGTCTAACAAATAAATCCCGAAAATCCCCAAACCGTGCACTCGTCTCTTTTTCTCTCTTTTATTCCTCCGTTAGCGTTTAATTCTCTATTTTGTATGCTTAAACATCCCCCCGTTACAAGAACCCAGTTAATCAATTAATTTCAAGTTTAATTTAATTTCAATCATAACCTTCTCCGTGGACTGTTACCACTAGCTGCAAAGCTTTGGTTAATAGGCTTATAAATTGTATTTTGGCGGGTCTCGACAACCCGAATTTGGACTACCCCAAAAGTAGATCTACCACTAATCGAGGAAAGACAAATGAAAAATGATAAGAATGGAAAGAAATGAGAATTTGGATAAAATGAAGTCGAATATAAGGAATATATGAGAAATTACAAGTCTTAATTATGAACCAGTATATCACAAGAGTTCAATACTATTTCATTACATTTGAAGTTCTCTCGAATAATTTGGGATGTTTGTCATCTAATTAAATGTGGCAGGTTTAACAAAAAGCTAGGTGGGTAGAGCGGCACCATTCAATGTAGATGGTCCGTTTGGTAGTGGATCCACAAATCAGGGTAAATTGCCTTAAAGTTTATGTGGCATGCAGGTTCAAGGTTTTACGGTGAGTAATTTTAGACTCTCATTACAAAAGAGTGTTTGCCAGTGTGATTATTAAAACCTTGTTCGTGAGTGTATGGTAGTATAATGTTTAGCACATGAGAAATTTGAAGGTAAAAAATAAAGTCTCTCAATTTAGAGTTTAGCCCAACAATGAAGGTTGAGAGAGATAATTTTAAGAAATTCATAAAATGGTTGAGCGTTACAATTTCCCATAAAAGAGTAGTGAAAGCACACACAACTTTTTTTTTTTTTTTTTTTTAATTTCACCAAGTGATGATTCACAATTTTATCCATAATTCTTGTTAATGCTTCAACTAAAAACAACAACCAAAGTAAACACAAAGATAATCAGTGAACACAATTTTTTTTTCCTTTTTTTTTTTAAATGATGTGATGAAATGTGATAATATTTGACAATATTTTGTGAAATATGCATGAGATTATATTATGAAATTGATGAATAAAAAATGTTATTTATTTTTATTTTTTATTTTTTAATTTCTATAATGATGCATGAACATTTTTATCATGTATGAGATGAAAATGAAATTTGATTTTTTCTATGATGTATGCATCTGCACGATAACAAATGTTTTTTTTTTTTTTAAATGTTATATATGCATGTGTGAGATGATATGATGCAATTTGTGAAAAACAAATTAAATTTTCTTGAACCCTATGACTTAATATGAAAAAAGAGATGATGATGCATGGACAATTTTTTATATATTTTTTTTTTATATATTTGTATGTGTGTGTGAGATGATATGATGCATTTAGTGAAAAACAAATTAAATTTTCTTGAACCCTATGACTTGATATGCAAAATGATGCATTAACATTTTTTTTATTTTTTACGTATGCATGTATGAGATGATATGATGCAATTGGTGAATGAATTATATTTTCTTGAAATCTATGACACGATATGCAAAATGAGATGATGATGCATGGACATTATTATATATTTTTTTTATATATATTTTTGTATGCATGTGTGAGATGATATAATTCAATTAGTGAAAAAAAATTAAATTTTCTTGAACCCTATGACTTGATATGCAAAATGATGCATTGACATTATTTTAATTTTTACATATGCGTGTATGAGATGATCTGATGCAATTGGTAAATGAATTAGATTTTCTTGAATTCTATGACACGATATGCAAAATGATGTAATGATGCATGAACATTTTTTTTTTATATTTTGTATGCATATGTGAGAAGATATGATGCAATTGGTGAATGAATTATATTTTCTTAAAATCCATGACACGATATGCAAAATGAGGTAATGATGCATGAATATTTTGTTTATATTTTGTATGCATATGTGAGATGATTTTATGCAACTAACAAATCATTTTTTTTTTGTTTATTATTATTATTATGGATTGACATGCGAAATGAGACAATGGATGATTTTTTATATTTATGCATGTAAATATGTCTAGACCCTACATGTATTTAGAAAGAAAGAAAAAGTTTTCACGAGAGAGAAATTTTTGTGCTTGCATGAGACCCCAATGAGTCACCAATTTATGAACGTGAAAAATGCATGATGCTTATTACTTGCTACAAGATCATGTATGCTTGCATGTTCTGAGTGCTCTATCATTGCATATTTCTTTTAAACATTGAGCACGCAACACTCGTGGTTAATCAATTTGAGCCTAAGTGACAGTTGGGGGTAGGAGTTGATTAACGTTTTCACGGTGGGCTCAAGGTTAGGAGAGAAATCGAATTAATCTTAGATTAACTAGTCGCAATGTTACCCGTTAATGTTTGTTAAATGATTAAGGAGTAATCAACTTAAATTAATTAGTGAGCATGTTTAATTAGATTCGTAAATTTCTAATTAGTTCTTTCGGGTGTTTTGGACCCGAGAGGGACAAAGCATTTTGTGTGTATTAGATATAACCGCTAAGCATAATTAGAATTCCAATGAACTAAGCGCATCAAGAAAATCCTGAGCACTCCAATTAGGAGCACATGTTACTTTATATTTTACTTTTCCGTTAGCTACTTTATTTTTGTGCTTTTCTTTTATTTTTTCGTAACCCAATCTCCCCCTTTTATCGCTTTATTTCTAGTTTTCAATAAAAAAAGGCTAATAGAAATTAATTAGGAGAAGTTAATTTAGGTTCCATGCGAATCGACCCGACTACCACTAGCTGCAAAGCTTAGTTGTAGCGGTATTTATAAATGTTATTTTGGCAGGATTCGACACCCGAACATTAGTGGATATACCCAAAATCCGCTTACCAAAATTGGCGTCGTTGCCGGGGAACCATTTAGTTTCTCTTAGTTAGATTTTATTTGCTTTCCTTTCCTTTTTGTTGTTTGTTTTCTTTTGTAGGTGTTTGACTTAGGAAGCAAATAATTAGATAAGGATTGCGCTTCTCCAACAGTCGACCTCACAAAGTCCAGGGGAGGTTTTCTGTTCCCTTAAACTTTGTAGTTTTTATTGCCTTATCTGATGGATTGATACATAGAAGACTATGTATCATTTTAGGTTGGGGGTGGAGATGGTTGATGGATTTTTGTTGTTCTCAAGCATATGGGAGTCTTTGAATTTGATGTGTTGTAGGTTGAATTTGCTGTTGTTCGATGAGGACAATCTAAGATATGTTTTTAAAATCTTCGTTGTGGCATATTAGGAAAAGCATGAGATTGTATGTGCTAATTGAGCATTTTTTTTCGAAATTTTTTTAAAAAATTCTCTAGCTCCTTTGCATTTATCGAGCACGTAGCAACTTTTCTTAAACTATGTAGGCTTAGAATTGCTTTATCTAGCCTGAAATCATGTTGTCACCCCAAAAGGCACCCCTAGGGAAGGGCTTCATGCATGATAGGTTGTAATAGATTAATGGAGATTATAGCAAAGCTATTGCCTAGTAAAAAAAGCAAGCATGAAAATAAAAACTCCTAAGGTGCTCCTCCTTCTTAGAATCGCGACTAAGAAGTGAGCATTAGTCCTTAAAAACGTGAAGTTCGCCCGTAGTCAGATACATTGTCCAGTGAAACTGCAAGGTAAGCTTAAACGAAAGCAAGTTTGACATGTTAGGCTCTCTTGGAGAAACAAAAGAAAAGTAAAAAAAATAGTGGTTCGAAAGAAATTAAGAGTACCAAGTACTCAAGAAAAAGAAAAAAAAATATTTAGGCCTTTTGATTTGTTACTCTTTTGATTGTTGAAAAGTCATTAGACGGTTCTTAATTGCTAGAAGTAGGGGGAAAACGAGATGTAGGGTTGCATAAAGTTTTTCCGAGTCTATTTGAGCTAGAATATGTTTGCTAATCACACACGCACGTAGAGGAGTAGCAGTTAGATTTTTGAAATGTTTTTAATTAGTGCATGCAAATAATTATTTTCTTGTTGTTGTAAATGCCTTGATTTTTGAAGCATTGAGGTTAGAGTCGGAAGGATGCAAATTTTGTTCTATGGTGATAAGTTAGAAGTTTCCTTGCTCGAGGACTAGCAAGATGTAGGTTGGGGGTATTTTGATAGCTCTAATTTAGAGCTATTGTTTACTCCCTAATTATAGCTAAAAACCATGCTTAATGTTGATTAAATTGCCTTGTTATAGGTAAGCTCGTGGTATGGAGCTCGAGGAGTCTGAGGACGTGTTTCGGGGCTAAAAGAGTCATTTTAGAGCTTCATGGACGGATCGGGAATGAGGGAGTGTTGCGCGCTCAGTGTGTATATAAAATGTAAATGCGAAGAGCGCTAAGATCATGCAAGCATACATGGTCTGCAATAATCTAGCAATAAATTAGCAAGGATTTTAATGTAAAGTAAGGCAGCAAGGTCGACTCAAGTGATAAGTATAATTTCATTCGTTTTCCCACAGAGATTAAGTTTAGTGACTAACGATTTGGTGTGTTAGATTAGATAAGGTAACTTAAATTGGATAGATTTTGGGTTGAGGTACATGAATATAAAAGATGCAAGAAGAATGTAAACATAAATGCAAAGCTAGCAAAGAGGTAAAGTCATAATGTGGAAAAGTAGAATTGCGGTTCTTGCAATAATCTAGCAATAAATTAGCAAGGATTTTAATGTAAAGTAAGGCAGCAAGGTCGACTTAAGAATCCTCTATAGGCATTTAACTATGATCATTCAACAGTAGATTAACATCTCATGCATCGTCTTAGCTAGTTTATCATGCATCTTCCGATTACATGCATTAGTTTCTTAGATTACTTCTGTCAAAGTAAAGCTAACAACCTAATCATAAACACATGGTAGTAAACGTGCTAGGAGAACGCCTATTCCTAGGTCATTTTCTGATTCCCATAAAAGGCTAACATGAATGGATGACTCTGAATTCTTACTCCTTTCGGAGGTTAGGAATTCTTTAGACAAAATGGATGGCCGGTCGAAATTGTCCGTGGGATGAAGATCACATACATTCTATGCAATCATGCTACTCTACATGCTGAATTCTCATGCTTCTAGCCTACAGATTCCTCTTTAGCAGACCTCTCTTAGATTAGTTACTCATGGTTTTCGAAGAACTGAGGGAGATGGATTGATTGAACATGAATTGAAGAACTCAACAAACCTAGTTGATTGATATATAATTAAATGAAGAACTAAACAAAACAACAATTTGATTAAGGGATGACAGAATGAAGAACTCAATAAACCAATTGATTACTCTTTTAAGAAAGAAATTCATATAATAATTCGTAAACAAACATATGTCAATCCGGAAGCAACAATGAAAGGGAAAAGCAATAAATGCTTTAGAACAACATTTAGAGGAAGCATAAATTAAATTGGAAAGCGATAAAGAAAAGCAGTAAAGGAAAGCTGTTAATTGCGTGAGGATCTTCCAAGTCGTGAATCGCCTCGGATGAAGCGGAAGATTAGCTGATCTTGGGGATAAATTCAATCAGAAGAGAAGATGGATCTTCTCTTCTTCCTCTCGAATTATCACGCCAAGGGCTTTGTTTCTTCGATCCAACAACCGGGGGAGAAGGATTTCGTCTTCGAGTTCTTCACTATTGAGTTGTGTTTGAATTGAGGGGAATTCAATTCCATTTCAATTGCTTTGATCCTTCATTTCACTCTCTTTATATAGCTTTAGGTGGTTGCCAAAAGCTGCTCTATAATTGTGGATCACCATTCAATTTTGTGATGTAGTCAAGCTTGACATGTGGCAGCAGCAGGGAGAGTTGACTACTGGAAAAACTCAGTCAACAAAGACTGTTGACTGGAAAAAAAAAATGCAGCAACAAAGACTTTTTTATTGCGAGCTCCGCAATTTTTTAGCAATGTTCCTGCAATGTACATTTTAGCTCTTTTTACATCATTTTGCATCATTTTTCTTTCCTTTTCCAAATAAGCCTTAATTTAGCATCATTTCTCAAATTCTCACATTTAAGCACACATTAAGCTAACTCTTAACCAAAACACTCAAGAATTTCCATGATTTCTAGGTAAATATGACCTTAAATAATGTACTTTTGGAGAGGGAACACACCCCCAAACTTGAGTTATTGCTCGTCCTCGAGCAATATAAAGGCTTACTTTCTCTCTAATTAGCTGCTAACTCTTGTCTTTTAAACTCTACCTAACTGATTTGCTGACTGATAACTCCATTTTGGAGCTATTAAATACGTCCTAATTATAGCTAAAGTCCGCTTTCAATTGATTAAATATATCTCTTTTGTAGGAGAAAAGCGGCAAAGAGCTCGTGCGTCCGTTGGGCATGTTCGAGTGCTTAAAGCAGAGTTTTAGCGCCCCGGGAATGCATCGGGAAGAGGGGAACTTGTTCCGTGAAGAAACGGGCCAAAACAGCCTTGGAGAGGGAAAGCATCAGCCCCAAACCCGAGAGCCAGCGTCGAGCTATAGCGTCGAGACGCTGGCTCGACGCTGGAAAAACCCGAGAGCAAGCGTCGAGTGATAGCGTCGAGACGCTAGCTCGACGCTGCCCTGGCGTCGAGACGCTCCGGAGGAGGCGCGCGCAGGAAATTCATCGGGGCAGCGTCGCGACGCTGGCCTTGCGTCGCGACGCCATCGCGCGCGCGCGCGGATTACTTAGGGCACAGCGTCGAGACGCTGGCCTAGCGTCTCGACGCTACGACGAAGGCAGTAGCTAAAAGACGATTTTTCTGCAGAATTTTATATCTTCATCTTCTTCATCTCTCAACGGATTCCGGCGATTTTATGCTTCTTCTTCCCCATTTTTCTCTCTATTTTCCGTGGAGCTCCGCCATTGTTGGCATGCGAGTGAGCTCCACTTTCCATTGTAATATTTAGACGGATTCTTCCATGGCCGTGGTTGGAGCGGGATTGACGAACCGCGCCATGAGCGGCTAAGGTAAGGGTGACGGTTTGGGATTTGTTTAGGGGAATTTTGTTAGACATTTATGCTTTGATAATCTGAGTATAGTTTTGCATATTGGAATCTGATTATTAGCATCTGTTTACCTTGTTTAATCCCACGCTCATGCTAAATTACGTTGATTGACACTCGGGTAGTTTCGCATGTTGTGTATGTTAAAGAGTAGCGATGCCGTGCCTCTCACTGCTCGACTAAGTAACACAGGTAAATAGAACTAAATCGAAGTATCGGGTCAGGGTAGGATAAATGTTGGTTGCATACAGCGTTTGCGGGCAACCTACTAGCATTTAGAATTCACGCTCGAATGTTCGTCGCGGTTAGCTAGTGACTATCTAAATTCACTTTAGGACTGATCATCTTAATGCGAGCTTAGATAACGTGTAATTAGGACTGTGTGGCCTAATTAAAATCCATGGAGTCGGCTACTTTGGGGCTTCTCTGGTAGTCGTCCGCGTGCTAAATAAACTGTATTCCATGTTATTAGCATTACATGATAAGCTGAATGTTGTCTAACAATTGATCCCTAGACTCCCCAAACCGCGCACACGTTCTTCATATTATTTCCTTCTTTCGTTAGCTTATTTGACATTTTTCTTGCATGATAAAACCCCCCGTTACCAATTAATCAATTAAATCCCAATTTCACTAGTAAATTCAATCTTCCTATTCCTTGGATCGACCCTGTTACCACTGGCTGCAAAGCCTTGGTCATAGGCTTTATAAATCGTATTTTGGCAAGCCTCGACAGCTTGAGATTAAGTGGATATTCAAAAATCCGCTCACCAAAATTGGCGCCGCTGCCGGGGAATAGGCAATTGTTTGAATTTATGATTGAAGTTTGAATTTGATTCTTTGATGGTTGACTGAAAAAATTTTCTTGTTTGTAATTTGTATGTTTAGATTTTTGTTTGTGTATGACCCGTTCCTCTGAGGGTAGCTTGCAGTATATCCCTGAGATTGACAGAGAGGAGCGGCGGTTACGTAGAGAGGCCCGGGAGGGGCAAGGAACGTTTGAAAGAGAAGAAGGCAATCCCTTCTTATTTGACGAGATGGCGCAAGGTGATGTGCCACGGACGCTTAAGCAGCTGGCAGCGCCAGACCTGAACCTGCAACCTTTGTGCATTAACTACCCCGTGGTAGCAGGTAACTTCGAGTTGAAATCTGGTTTAATTCACCAGTTACCTTCTTTCCATGGAAACGCAGGTGAGGACGCGAACAAACATTTGATGGAGTTCCATTGCGTCTGCGCGGGGATGAAGCCCGCAGGAGTCACGGAGGAGCAACTGAATATGAGGGCATTCCCGTTTACGCTCAAGGATAAGTGTTGCGTGCTCAATGTGTAAAGATAAATATGCAAAAGGGTAGAGAGAGCACTTAGAACATGCAAGCATACATGGTCTTACAGCAAGTAGTGAGTATATTTAATTCGTTTTTTCCACAGAGACTTGTTTTTAGCTATTCGCGGAGTGTGAATGTTAAGAAAGATGGGATGAATTTGATGGGTTAAAATTGGTTTTTAATTAACTACTTTTTGCTGAATGTGTAGAGGGATATAACACAAACAAATTAAAGTTAAAACTAGACCTAAAGGACCAGAGATGGAATTAATAATCGAAGAAGAAAACAGCTAAACAGAATGATAAAAAGGCAGAATTGCGAGGACCGCAATGTTTCCGCAATTAATTAGCAGCGAATCTGATTAAAATGGGGGATTAAGGGCTACTAATGACTATCCTATAGGCATTTTATTACGATTATCAAGCTTTGGATCAACTCTCTATACATCAAACTCACTCTATCTCAAGTATCGTCCGATTCCATGCATGAGAGACTCAAGTTTACTCGACTTCAAAGTAAGGTCTTAAGCATCTTGTTAAAGCAGGAGTGTGCAGTTTGTACTAGGGAAACGCCTATTCCTAGGCCGTTTCCTGATTACCATGAAAGGCTAGCATGATTATATGACTCTGAACTCTTACTCCTTCCAGAGGTTAGGAGTTCTTTGGACAAAATGGATGGCCAATCGAAATTGCCCGTGGGATGAAGCTTACATACAATCAATGTTCGAGTGTTAATCTACCTACTTGACTCACGTTTTTTAGCCTATAGTTCTGTCATTAGCATGCCCCTAAATGATTTTAGTTACTCATGGATATGTAAAGAGCAGAAATGGTAGATAAGGTAGACATGCTTAGAAGAGAAATGTGTGTAAAACAGCAAGCAAAACTCGTAGCAGAACAAGGTAGAACTGTGAAATGCAGAAACTTACTTCGATTACTCTAAGTGTTTGAATAACAAAGGAAAGCTTTAAAAGACTGAATCCAAGACAGACAACAACGAAATGCAGTAATTGAACTGACTAAACTAAGAACAACAATGATCAGTAATGGAAATGAGAAGAAAAGAACAGAAAACAGTAGAGGCTTGCTGAAAACTTCGTGGCAGTCGCCTCGAATGATGGTGATGGGAATTCAGCCGTGCTTGGATGAATCCAATCGAGAGAGAAGAAGAATCTTCTCTCCTTCCTATCAGATTATCGACTCCAAAAGCTGAGAACCTCACTCCAACAGACGGCAAAGGAATTTAGAGAGAAATGGTGGACTGCGAGAAGACTTCTGCACTTCGAATTTCTTGCTGAACCTCCGACTTTGACCCCCTTTTATAGTAGTTTGCAGGTGCGTTTGGGCCAAGGAGAACCATCAATCTTCAACGCCATATATCAGAATGGATGGAGGAGAAAGAACGAATCCCTGAAAAGTCGGATCTAAACAGAAAATGATCAGCCAACTTACGGTTTTAACTTGAATAATTGCGGTCACCGCAATTATTCCGCAATTCATTTGCAATGCTAACTTTTTCATTCTTTTCTTCGGTTTTCAACCCTTTTTCTACCTATTGTACATAAGTCCTATATTAGCTACCTTCTTCTAATTCTCATATTAAAGCATAGGTTTAAGCTAAATGCTAACAAAAACACCTAAATGTGTACATCTTCTTAAGCTAAATGGGTCCTAAATAAGTCACTTTCAGAGACTTAACAATAAGGCCAAGGATTGGCTGTATTATCTGCCCTCCGGATCCATCACCACGTGGCAGGATATGAAGCGGGTATTTTTGGAGAAATACTTTCCCGCATCCTTAGCCACCACTCTGCGGAAGAGGATATATGGGATCACCCAGGATGTCGGTGAGTCCCTGCACGAATACTGGGAACGCTTCGGGCGTCTGTGCGCGAGCTTCCCACATCATCAGATCGCCGATCAGCTGCTCATACAGTATTTCTATGAGGGGATGACGCCCCATGACCGGCAGATGATCGATGCAGCGAGTGGAGGGGCACTGATTGACAAGACCCCAGTTGAGGCCAAACAGTTGATTGCAAATATGGCCACCAACTCGCAGCAATTCGGTATTCGGGGAGAAGGCCAAGTGCACAGCGTGGCTCAGAGCCACGAGATGACTGAAATGAGGGCCCAGGTGGCCGAGATAGGTAGCATGTTAAAGAAAATAGTTGGAGGACACCGCGAGGATGCGGAGGTCAACGCTATCGGGGGGTATGCTTCCAACCCAAGGAAGTACGACCCATATGCAAACACTTACAACCCCGGTTGGCGCGACCATCCTAATTTCAGCTATGGGAATAAGGAAGGACAAACTCGTTTCCAAGGCCAGTCCCAGGATAGGCCTAATTCTTCCACCCAGGCTCAAGCCTCGAGCTCCTCCAGCTCGCTTGAAGAGATGGTTAGGACCATCGTGACTAGCACCAGCCAGTTTCAGAAAGAGGCTCGTGAAGAGCTCAATTCTCATAAGGCAGAGCTGCAGAATTTGAACAAGCAGCTGACACAGATGGCGGTGTCTATTAGTAAGATTGAGAGCAAGAGCTCGGGGAAGCTTCCTTCCCAAACTACTGTGAACTCATGTGAAAACGTGAGTGCCATTCAGCTGCGCAGTGGGAAGTCACTTTCCACCAGAGCTGCGAAGGAAGCCACGGACAGCCTGAACAAGTCCGCCCCGACTGCTCCCGAGACTCAGAATGAGAAGAGAAATGAGAAGGTCAGTGTACCTGAGGATGTTGCCAGAGCACCATTCCCGAGTAGGCTTGCGAAGCCTACTTTGGAATCTGATGATGAGGAGGTCCTTCGAACCTTCCAAAAGGTGTTGGTAAATATCCCGCTCCTAGAGGCAGTCAGTCAAGTGCCAAAGTATGCGAAATTTCTAAGGAGCTGGTGCACTACGAAGAGGAAGTCTAGAGGGACTGAGAAAAAGAAAGAAAACGTCTCTGCCATACTCCCAGGTACGTTGCCTGCAAAGTGCAACGATCCAGGTACTTTTACTATCCCTTGCACTATAGGTAGTAAAATTGTTCATAATGCCATGTTAGACCTAGGAGCCTTTGTTAATGTTATGTCTTATGCATTGTATCGTGATCTGAATTTAAATGAAATGCATGAATGTAATGTTTCTGTTCAGTTGGCTAATGGGTCGAGCATCTGTCCTAGGGGGAAGGTAGAGGATGTTTTAGTTAGAGTTGGGAATATGACGTTTCCCGCTGATTTCCTTGTTTTAGATATGAATGAAAACTCATCGCATGCTTCGTCCTCCATGTTGTTAGGGCGTCCCTTTCTTAAGACCGCTAGGGTCAAAATTGATGTGTATAAGGGCGTTGTTTCTTTGGAGTTTGATGATACTTTGCATGAGTTCTCTTTATTTGGAAAATCTGCTGGAAATGTGTCTGTTTGTGAGCATGTTGAGAATGGGAGTCTACCCTCGCGCTTGAGGGATGGTTCCCATGTCTCTGTTAAAATTTCTGATTTGAATATGTGTGATGATAATGCTGGTTTTTGCACTAACACTTCTTATATTCACGTGCCCGAGGCACGAAGAGTGCAAAACAATTTTCAGGTGGATGGCAGGAAAGGTGTGGCCAAGGACAAGTCTGGATCGTTCCCCGCACCTACAGACTATGGATGAGTCTGTTGAGAGAATACAGTCGAGCAACCGACTTTAAAAATTCTGCGCTTCTCGGAGGCACCCGAGCGATGGACTGTTTTTATGCTTTAGTTTAGTTTTATTGCTTTTTAGATTAATTTAGTTTTAATTAGCTTGCTGTTTTTTTTTTAGGAATCGAGGATGAGAAGACAATTTTGGGCTCTAATGCGTTCGTGCGCCGCTTCCTCGCCCTCGCCAGCTTCACCAAGAGTCAGGGAAGTGAATTTCTTCTTCCCTTTTACTTTGATGTATCTGACTGGTTGGCATTGAGGACAATGCCAAATTTTGAAGTTGGGGGTGGAGTAGTCCGATGGATGTGAATGTGTAGTTTGTTGAGAAGTGTTATAAAGATATTGAAGTGCTTGGGACTCTGTTTATTGTTTTCTGACTGTGATAGCCTAGGAAATGCATGTTGGAAATCTGAGCATGTTCATAATCGAGTTTTTGCATGAGTTTTGTGTTTATTAGGTTCATGTCAAAAATTTTAAAATTTTTTCTTTTGCTCTCTTGCACTTATCGCGCACTTAGCACCTCTCCCTAGATTCCGTAAGCTTGGTTTATCGCATGTTTAGCTAATTCTCGTTGTCACCCCGAAAGGCACCCTTAGGTAGCTTGTTGCATGAGAGTTAGTGGTTAGTTAATTGAGAAAGCATGTGCTTAGCCTAATATAAAAAAAAATAGAAAAGCATGTTGGTAGGAAAATTCCTCTCGAGGCGCTCCTCCTTCTTATTAGCGCTTAAAAGAAGCGAGCGTCAGTCCTTAAAAACGTGAAGCTTTGGCCAAAGTTTGACGTGTTAGGCAGCTTGAGTAGGAAAGAAAAAGAAACAAAAAGTTGGTTCAAAGAACCCAAATAAAAGAGTACAAAGTACTTTTGAAAAGAAAGAAAAAGAATGAGAAAATAATTAGGTCTCTTAATTTGCTTCTCTCTCTCGTGTAAGTCAAGTGTAGCTTTTCTTAAACGCTAGAAGTAGGGGGAAAACGGGATGTGCGTTGCATGTAGGTTTTCCAGGTTTACGTGAGTTTAGGAGTGGTTGTCTAGCACACACACACGTTAGGGGGCGAGAGTTAATTTTTGATATGTCCTAGTTAATACATGAACAAATGCTTCCATGATTATGCTCGTGTTTAAATTTTAATATGCATGGAGGTTTGAGTTAGAATATATGTAAACGCGTCCTTAGAGTCAATGTCTTTGTAGTGCTTGCTCGAGGACTAGCAATGTTTAAGTTGGGGGTGTTTGATAACTCCATTTTGGAGCTATTAAATACGTCCTAATTATAGCTAAAGTCCGCTTTCAATTGATTAAATATATCTCTTTTGTAGGAGAAAAGCGGCAAAGAGCTCGTGCGTCCGTTGGGCATGTTCGAGTGCTTAAAGCAGAGTTTTAGCGCCCCGGGAATGCATCGGGAAGAGGGGAACTTGTTCCGTGAAGAAACGGGCCAAAACAGCCTTGGAGAGGGAAAGCATCAGCCCCAAACCCGAGAGCCAGCGTCGAGCTATAGCGTCGAGACGCTGGCTCGACGCTGGAAAAACACGAGAGCAAGCGTCGAGTGATAGCGTCGAGACGCTAGCTCGACGCTGCCCTGGCGTCGAGACCCTGCTTGGCGTCGAGACGCTCCGGAGGAGGCGCGCGCAGGAAATTCATCGGGGCAGCGTCGCGACGCTGGCCTTGCGTCGCGACGCCATCGCGCGCGCGCGCGGATTACTTAGGGCACAGCGTCGAGACGCTGGCCTAGCGTCTCGACGCTACGACGAAGGCAGTAGCTAAAAGACGATTTTTCTGCAGAATTTTATATCTTCATCTTCTTCATCTCTCAACGGATTCCGGCGATTTTAGGCTTCTTCTTCCCCATTTTTCTCTCTATTTTCCGTGGAGCTCCGCCATTGTTGGCATGCGAGTGAGCTCTACTTTCCATTGTAATATTTAGACGCATTCTTCCATGGCCGTGGTTGGAGCGGGATTGACGAACCGCGCCATGAGCGGCTAAGGTAAGGGTGACGGTTTGGGATTTGTTTAGGGGAATTTTGTTAGACATTTATGCTTTGATAATCTGAGTATAGTTTTGCATATTGGAATCTGATTATTAGCATCTGTTTACCTTGCTTAATCCCACGCTCATGCTAAATTACGTTGATTGACACTCGGGTAGTTTCGCATGTTGTGTATGTTAAAGAGTAGCGATGCCGTGCCTCTCACTGCTCGACTAAGTAACACAGGTAAATAGAACTAAATCGAAGTATCGGGTCAGGGTAGGATAAATGTTGGTTGCATACAGCGTTTGCGGGCAACCTACTAGCATTTAGAATTCACGCTCGAATGTTCGTCGCGGTTAGCTAGTGACTATCTAAATTCACTTTAGGACTGATCATCTTAATGCGAGCTTAGATAACGTGTAATTAGGACTGTGTGGCCTAATTAAAATCCATGGAGTCGGCTACTTTGGGGCTTCTCTGGTAGTCGTCCGCGTGCTAAATAAACTGTATTCCATGTTATTAGCATTACATGATAAGCTGAATGTTGTCTAACAATTGATCCCTAGACTCCCCAAACCGCGCACACGTTCTTCATATTATTTCCTTCTTTCGTTAGCTTATTTGACATTTTTCTTGCATGATAAAACCCCCCGTTACCAATTAATCAATTAAATCTCAATTTCACTAGTAAATTCAATCTTCCTATTCCTTGGATCGACCCTGTTACCACTGGCTGCAAAGCCTTGGTCATAGGCTTTATAAATCGTATTTTGGCAAGCCTCGACAGCTTGAGATTAAGTGGATATTCAAAAATCCGCTCACCACTGACTTCCCTAGGTTTACTGTCAAAGGCATTGTTGTCCTGTGACACTCTCCTAGGCTAAAACTAACTTCATACTTTGTCTATTCTGATTACCCATGCCTTTAAAACCTTCTGTTTTTACTAAATTCCTGTCTTTTGGTTTATCTGCCTATATCATTGAGCTCATTGTGCAGTTATCCCTAAGCTTTCAAATTCTCCCTAGTTTTAACTTAGACTCAGTACATGCTTATAATGTCTTTATTTTTGAATTACCTAGGATTCCTTAAAGACATGCCAGGCTTAGCACACACGAGTATCAGAGTCCAATTTCCATAGAACAAACTAAGCCCTGGCATCACTGTGTTCGATAGACACTCATCTCCCTTGACATACCTTCAAGCTACAGCCCTGTGTTTAGCAAACTAAGGATCAGAGTTTAATATCACAGGACATCTAAACACTTAGGTCGTAGCTTTTTGGCATACATTCTTCTTCCTTGGTTTTACTTTTCCTTTTTTCTCTTTTGGCAAAGTCTTCTCTTTGAATTGTCTTTTGATGCAGTGCCACTTGTGGGTTACACAAATGACCCTGATTACTCAGCATCCTTAGAGAGACCGTACCCTTTACTTTTCTTTCGCTTTCTTATTCATTTTTTTTTGTTTTTAGAAGAAGAATGTCTATTTTTCAAAGGAGAGATGAGTGTTCCTAGGCCTAGAGGTTGCCTCCCCCAAACTTAAACTTCTCATTGTCCCCAATGAGAGTCTGAGGTGGCACACCCCCAAACTTATCTTAGAAGCATCTAGTCTAAATAAAAACCAGACAGACTTAAAACTCCTAGGGATGGAATGACCCTCTCATAGTGCAGATAACTCAACAGCAGAAATTTACTAAAACCAACATGGTAAGGTCTAACAGAGGTACATGCTCAGCAATTCGTGAAGCTAATTAGAACTAACAAAGGTGTACTTGACACTCATCCAACATGCTCAATAGACATACTACCTATGGACATCAGTAATGCAGCCAAATCATGAGATTTAAAGACAGACAACCCATCACAAGGTCATTGATAGCTCCCTTTTCGAGCTATAATTATGTCCCTAATTCACGATTATTATTGGCTTAATCTTGCTTTTATGTGATTATTGCAGGTGTTCTCGGTAATTCGACCTCGGGAGCGTTTCGGCGCTTTTCGGAGCTTAATATCGCAATTTAAAGGCCTAAGAACACTTCTGGGGAAGATCCATGCAAAGGCATGAAGGTGGGGCGCTTTGGGGAAATTGAAGGCAAAAATCCATGCAACAACCCGAGAGCTAGCGTCGAGCGACAGCGTCGCGACGCTAGCTCGACGCTGCCCCAGCGTCGAGACGCTGCTAGAGCGTCTCGACGCCCCGAAGTCTGAAGCACTGATTTGAAGATCCACCCGAGAGCAAGCGTCGAGCGATAGCGTCTCGACGCTCGCTCGACGTCGCACAAGCGTCTCGACGCTGTGCGAGCGTCTCGACGCTCCGAAGTCAGAGGCGTTAATTTGAAAATCCACCCGAGAGCAAGCGTCGAGCGACAGCGTCTCGACGCTCGCTCGACGCCGCACAACATTTCGACGCTGCGCGAGCGTCTCGACGCCACCCCGACTGCGCGCGCGGATTATTTAGGGCGCAGCGTCGAGACGCTGCCCTAGCGTCTCGACGCTACAATGGATTACTTAAAGTTTTTATCCGTTTTTAGCCGCCATCTTCGTCTTCCACCTCGAGCTTCGCGCCTGATTTGACGTTCCAGCAGCCATTTTCACCATGGGAGGGGCTAGGAAGCTTGATTTGAAGCCATCCCACACCACACAAGTCATGAGTGAGGAGTTTTACCGTTTTTGGCTCGGGATTGTATAGGAGAAATGTAGTTTGCACTCTTTGTGAGGTTGTAGAATTGAAATTCTGAAATTGGTTGAATGATTTAGTGAATTGATTTCTAATTCTTTGCTTAATCTATGAACATGTTTGAATGATTTAGGACTAGGCACCCTTGATTTTGAGCATGTTTGATTGTTAAAGGTTTTGATGTCGTGCCTCTCTAAACCGCCAAGTAACAAGGATTTACGACACCTTGAGCGTATTGGCGTCCTTGCGCTCTTGGTGATCGTTCTTTCCGAATTAGAATTCCAAATCGACACACTAATTTCGCCTCCAAATTAGATAGTCGTCGCAGTTGTAGCTCGTTGCTATCGATCGGTCTTGGGAGAGAGTTGGCCGCCAATGTCCGATCGATATGCTTGATTAGCATGATTTATTATGTTTAATTAACATCCATGGAGCTTGTCTGAGTTAATTTATTAATTTGAGACGAGCTGCGCATTCGTTAAATTGTCTAACCATTATACTTGTCAACCTATGATCCAAGAGGCATGCTAAATTTATTCCCAATCGTCCCGAGTCGAAAACTCCGTTAGTTAAATTTTCCCATTGCATTGTTCCCTCTTAGTGAATTAAAAACCAACAAATTCCCCCTTATTTCATTTATTTTAATAGTTTGCAAATTTAATTGAGATTAAGTCTAATTAACTGAATTCCCTGTGGATCGACCCCGTTGCCGTTACTCTACTAATAGTTTAGTGAATTCGTTCAAATATAAATTCATTTTGGCGGGTCTAGACAACCCGATGATTGGCGATAGTTCAATAAAATCGTTACCAAAATTGGCGCCGTTGCCGGGGAATTAAGTGTAATTCGGCCTAATTTAAATTTGATTTGTAGACTTTTAATTTTTACTTTAAAAAATTTGTTTATTCTTTTATTATTTGCAATTTTTGATCTGTTTGTTTAAGTGTGCTAGAAGTGCTTAATTTTTTATTGAGATAATGGAGATTGACGATGAGATTGGAGACCCAAAAACACTCAGACAGTGGACATCGGTTGCTATGGGCCACCAACCCTCTTGTATTTCCTACCCGGAAATCTCAGGTGAGTTTGTACTTAAGTCAGGCTTAATTGATCATTTGCCTTCCTTTTATGGTGAAGCAAATGAAGATCCCTATAAACATCTCAAAGAGTTTCAAATGATAAGTTCCGCGATGAAGTCAGGCGACATAACTGAAGATCAGCTCTACCTGAGAGCTTTTCCATTCACCTTGAGAGGTGAAGCTCGAGATTGGCTGCATTACTTGCCATCAGGAACCATCTCCACTTGGAAGAAGTTACAAAGTCTATTCTTGGAAAGGTATTTCACAGCTTCAAAAGCTAGATCTGTGAAAAAAGACATCCACCATTTCAAGCAAGAAAAGGACGAGGCATTTCATAAATGCTGGGAGAGATTCATTAAACTCTGTGAGAAATGCCCGAACCATCTGATAGCAGAAGCCGCGCTTATCGAATTCTTCTATGATGGGTTGCTTCCGCATGACTGCCAGATGCTTGATGCATCGAGTGGAGGAGCCCTTTGGGAGAAAACACCTGCAGAAGCCAGACAGTTGATCTCCAACATGGCTGAGAACCGTCGCTAGTACGGAGGAAGGAACGATCAAGCTAAAATGTCTACCGACATAGAAGAGCTCAAAGAACAAGTGTCTCAGGTATTTGGTTTAATTCATACGATGCAGGAAAAATCATCTCAAGATGTTTCTTCTATTTCAGGTCAAGCCATTGAAGGCATGTTCAAATCACTTATGGAAGCTAGCAATGAGACCAGGTCGCAGATGAAATCTCTAAGAAATGAGTTCACGGAGGTGAAGGAAAGAATGAGTAAGATTGAATCCAAAGCGGAAGGCGTTAGCGCGATAAATCTCTGAAGTGGTAAAGAAGTGCCATCTCAAACCACTCCCGAGAGCTCTAACAAAGATTCAGAGATATCTCCAGATAAGTGTTCTCAAACACCCTCTGAAACAGTTGTAGCTTCTCCTTATATTTCTATGAATTCTTACACTCCCGTTGCTCCTTTTCCTAGTAGGTTGGCGAGGCCACCCAAGGAGGTCGAAGACGCGGACGTTCTTGAGACGTTGAGAAAGGTTGGGATCAATATGCCGCTGCTTGATGCAATTCAACAAATCCCAAGGTACGCGAAATTTTTAAAGGAGATGTGCACCATGAAGAGGAAGACCAAAAGTGCTGAAAGAGTCGTGGTAAGCAAAAATGTTTCTGCCTTGATAACCCAAGGTATTCCAAGCAAATGCCAAGACCCAGGTATGTTCCTCTTGCCATGTACTATAGGGGATAGAGAAATCGAGCACGCTATGCTAGACTTAGGAGCCTCAATTAATGTTATGCCATACTCAGTCTACAAGAGCCTCGGTTTAGAAGGTATGCAGGAAACTAGTTTAATTATCGAGTTAGCTAATAGGTCTTCTATTCACCCTCTAGGGGTGATTGAGGATGTGTTGGTTAAAGTTAAGGATTTGATCTTTCTTGCTGATTTTTATGTGATAAATATGGAAGAAAACACATCCACTACTTCAGTTTTACTAGGTAGACCATTCATTAAAACCGCTAAGACAAAAATTAATGTGCATGATGGTACCTTGTCTGTTGAGTATGAAGGGGATGTGTTCGAATTTAATGTATTTGATGCCATGAAACAACATGCTGATGTGCATTCTGTCTGTAAAATCGATCTTATAGATACTTTAGAACAAGAAGAATGCATGACTGTTGTTGATAGGGATGACCCACTCGTTTTTACTGAAATTGTTGGCGAGGTTGAAAGTAGTGTTCCCATATTGCCTGACTCATCTGAACAAACTACTTTTGCTTTAGAGACATGTGAAAAGCCAACTAAAATATTACCATCTCTTTTGCAGGCTCCCAAGTTGGAACTAAAGGAGTTGTCGGGTCATCTCAAGTATGTATACTTGGGTGAAGTGGAGACACTCCCGGTAATTATCTCCAAGGAGCTTACATCGGATCAAGAAGGCGAGTTGGTTGAGGTTTTGAAAAAGAACAAAAGAGCCATATGATGGACGTTGGCAGACTTGCACGGGTTGAGTCCAGTGCTGTGCATGCACAAGATTCGGCTGGATGAGGGAGAAAAGCCATCCCGAGAGCCTCAGCGGAGACTGAACCCAGCAATGAAAGAGGTAGTGTTGTCTGAGATACACAAACTCCTGGATGCAGGTATTATCTTTCCCATTTCTGATAGCCAATGGGTTAGCCCTATTCATGTTGTACCTAAAAAGACGGGCATAACTGTTGTTAGAAATGAGCGGGGTGAGTTAGTACCCAAGAGAGTTCAAAATGGGTGGAGGATGTGTATAGATTTTAGAAAACTGAATGATGTGACTAAGAAGGACCATTTTCCGATTCCCTTCATAGATCAAATGGTGGAGCGTTTAGCTGGGAAGCCATTCTTCTGTTTTTTAGATGGTTTTTCTGGGTTTTATCAAATTCCCATAGCCCAGGAAGACCAAGAAAAGACTACTTTTACCTGTCCATTCGGAACTTACGCATATAGGAGAATGCCCTTTGGACTTTGTAATGCTCCAGGGACTTTTCAGCGATGCATGATAAGCATATTTACTGAATTCGTAGAAAAATGCATCGAACTCTTTATGGATGATTTCACTGTGTATGGAAGTTCATTTGAGGATTGCCTGTTTAACTTGTCTAGAGTCATGGAAAGATGCATCGAAACTAATCTTGTTTTAAATTTTGAAAAGTGTCATTTCATGGCCAGTCAGGGCATAGTATTGGGTCACGTTGTGTCGGCTAAGGGGATAGAGGTTGATAAAGCAAAAATTGATGTCATATCTGATTTACCTTACCCCACGAACCTTCGGGAACTGCGTTCTTTTCTTGGTCACGCAGGTTTTTACCGTAGGTTCATAAAGAAGTTCTCGAAGATAGTGACCTCGATGACAAGCTTGCTGAAAACGGATGTCCCATTCAGCTTTGACAAACAGTGCAAGCTCGCCTTCGACGTTCTGAAAAAGTGCTTGACCAACGCACCCATCATTCATCCACCGCAGTGGGGGACTCCCTTCGAGATTATGTGCGACGCAAGCAATTATGCCGTGGGCGCTGTGTTGGGCCAGAGGATAGACAAGAAGAGCCATGTGATTTTTTATGCCTCCAGGACGCTCAACTCCGCGCAAATCGGTTACACAACAATAGAGAAGGAGCTGCTTTCCATCGTTTTCGCTCTTGATAAATTTCGGCCATATATTCTCGGATCTAAAGTGATTGTTTTTTCTGATCATGCAGCAGTTCGATACTTGATGAACAAAAAGGACATGAAGCCTAGACTACTCAGATGGGTATTACTACTCCAGGAGTTCGACGTCTCGGTCCAGGACAGAAAAAGAAAATACCGTTGCTGACCACTTGAGCCGCATTGTGCGTAATGAGGATGACTTGCCTCTGAATGATGAGTTCTCTGATGAAGTTCTCTTCCAGGTAAGTGTGGAGACACCATGGTACGCCGACATTGTCAACTACTTGGTCACAGGTACGTTCCCATTCGACTTTTCGTATAACCAAAGAGCTAAGCTGAAAAGCGAAGCCAGAACTTACGTTTGGGAAGAGCCCGTTTTATGGAAATTTTGCGCTGACCAAGTAATTAGGAAGTGTGTCCCTAAGTCTGAACATAGGTCCATACTTACATTTTGCCATGAATTTGCATGTGGGGGACACTTTGGGCAAAATAGGACTGCGAGAAAAATTTTAGATTGTGGGTTTTTGTTACGTCTCCAAAAGTGACCTTTTTAGGACTTGTTTTCCATAGAAAGATGTACACTCTTAGGTATTTTTGAGAGGATTTAGCTTGAACCTATGCTTAAATATGAGAATTAGAAGAGGGTAGCTAAATTAGGACTTGTATGCAAAAGGAGAGAAAAAGAATAGAAAACGAAGTTAAAAGAATGAAAAAGTGCATTGCGGCAGCATTGCGGAAACATTGCTAAAACAACAATGTTTTAAGTGAAATCCGTAAGTTGACTGATCTTTTTCTGTTATGTTCCGTTATTTCAGGGATTCGTTCTTTCTCCTCCATCCATTTTGAAGTACGACGTTGTGGATGGATGGTTCTCCTTGGCCCAAACGCACCTGCAGATTACTATAAAAGGGGGTCAAAGTAGAGGGTTTGATCATCATCCGAAAGCGTAGAAGTCTCTTCGCAGCGCAGTCTTTCCCATTCAATCTCTTCTCCGTCTGTTGGTTTGAGAGGTTCAGCTGTTGGAGTCGACAATCTGATAGGAAGGAGAGAAGATTCATCTTCTCTCCCGATTGGATTCATCCAAGGAAGGCTTGCCTTTCCATCCCTTCAGCCGAGGCGTTTGCGACGAGGCGTTCAAGCTCACTTACTGCTTTCTGTCTTCTACTTTTCATTTCCAGCACTGTTTTGTTGTTGTTTATTTTCCCATTAGTTAGTACATTATATTTCGTTGCTTTCTGTCTTTATGTTATTCACTTTAAGTTTCCCTTTGTTCATTCAAACAATCGATTAATCCAAGCACAATTCATCATTTCACACTTTGTCTTCACCTTCTCTGCCTACTGTTTTTCATTGCTGTTTTGTCTTTAAATTTCCTCTAAGCATGTCTACTTCATCTAATATCTCTGTTCTCTCTATATCCATGAGTAACTAAGTCACATAGGGGCATGCTAATGACAATACTATAGGCTTAAAAACGTGAACCAAGCATGTAGGATAGCTCTCGAATGCATTGATTGTATGTAAGCTTCATCCCACGGGCAATTTCGATTGGCCATCCATTTTGTCCAAAGAACTCCTAACCTCTGGAAGGAGTAAGAGTTCAGAGTCATACACTCATGCTAGCCTCTCAAGGTAGCCAGAAAACGACCGAGGAATAGGCGTTTCCCTAGTACAAACCATAACTTTCTGCTTTAACAAGATGCTTAAGACCTTACTTGGACATGAGTAAACTAAAGAATCTAATGCATGAAATCGGAAGATACATTAGATTGAGTTAGTTTGATGCATAGTGAGTTGATCCAATGCTTGAGAATCATGTGAAAATGCCTATAGAGGAGTCGTTAGTAGCCCTTGTTTCTCCATTTTACACACTTTCGCTGTTAGTAACATTGCGGTAGAATTGCTGTTCTCGCAATTCTGCTAAGTTAAAAATTCTGCTTGACTACTTTTCTCTTCGTTTATTAATTTCTTCTCTTTACATTTGCGTTTACCATTGACTTGCACTTGTTTATGTTGCTACCTTTTATATATTCAGCAGTAAAAAGGAATTTTAAAACCAAATCTACCCCTTCAAATCCACCCATTCTTGCTTAACAATACACTTCACGAGTAGCTAATAATAAATCTCTGTGGGAAAACGAATGAAAAAATACTTACTACTTGCTACAAGATCATGTATGCTTGCATGTTCTGAGTGCTATCTCTTTCTTGTTGCTATTTATTTCACACATCGAGCACGTAACAAGTTTTTGGCGCCGCTGCCGGGGATTTAGCTTAGTGAAAACGAAGTTTGTTAAGTTAGAAAACCAACTCTTAATATCTATTGAAGCTGATCTATTTTTATTTCTTTTGCAGGTACTATTTGGGTTAGTTTATGAATGAGCCTTCAAGTAGTGATCTAGAGTTCAACCCTGAGCCTGAGAGATTACTTAGGGCCAGAAATAGAGCCAAGAAACGTCTCTTTAACCAATCCTCTTTACCTCAAATAATTGCTGAAACCGCAATTCCTCCGCAATCCTCTCAAGAAGAAATGGATAGATTAGTTCCAAATCCGGTACCTGTCACTCGCAATCCCATCGAAATAGCGAATGATAAGGATAGTGCCATTCTCTCATACCTAGTACCTATGCCTGGGGAGCTGAACCCCAGCATAATCCGCCCTGAAATTACTGCCAACTCATTCGAGTTAAAGCCAGTAATGTTCCAAATGTTGTCCACTGTGGGAAAATTTTTTGGAGTGGAAAATGAGGACCCCCACAACCATCTTAGGAACTTCCTAGGAGTCAGTGATACATTCATCATCCCTGGAGTCTCCCAAGAAGCCTTGAGGCTCTACCTCTTCCCTTACTCTTTGAGGGACAAAGCAAAGACGTGGTTAAACTCATTACCCTCTGGATCAGTCCTCAATTGGACAGACTTGGCGGAGAAATTCCTAGTAAAATACTTTCCACCTGATAGGAATTCTACCTTTCGTGATGATATAATCAAGTTCAAACAAGCTGAGAATGAGTCTCTTCACGAAGCTTGGACAAGGTTCAAGGACCTTCTTCTCAAATGTCCACACCATGGCATCCCATGGTGTATCCAAATAGAGGTCTTTTTCAAAGGATGCAACCCCAGCACCAGACAAGTGTTAAATTCATCTGCTGGAGGTTCCATGCTGTCCAAGAGTTATAATGAAGCCTATGAGATCTTGGAGAAGATCTCAGCATCTCACTGTAGGTGGTCAGATGATCCAGTTGAGCCAACTAGAGCTCAAGACAAGGATGCACTCAATGCCATGACTAGCCAAATAAGCGCCCTGACCAACCTAGTCAAGCAAATGGCTCAAGCCAATCTCCAAACTAGTGTCAACACCGCTACAGCCATGTCAATGGGCACCCAACCAAGTCAAGGTGAGACACTTATCTGTGGATTCTGTGGGGAAGGGCACCTGTATGAATACTGCCCTGGGAATCCAGCCTCAGTCTGCTATGTTGGAAGCCAGCAGTAGCCTAGGAACAACCCTTATTCCAACACCTACAATCCTGGTTGGAGGAACCACCCAAACCTTTCATGGGGTGGCCAACAGAATGCTAACCAAGCTCCTAACCAGCCAAGACCGAGTGGAACACCTGGTTTCACTCCCCAACATAACCAATCCATGTATCAAAAACCATACAACCAACCTGTAGGATCCTCTATAGAAAACTTACTTAAGGAATACATAGCCAAGAATGATGCCACTCTACAGACTCAGCAAGCTACCCTCAGGAGCCTAGAGAACCAAATAGGGCAACTAGCCAATGAACTCAAAAGTAGGCCCCAAGGTAGACTTCCTGCTGACACTGAGGTGCCAAGAAGAGATGGTAAAGAACAAGTTCAAGCAATTGAACTTAGAAGTGGGAGACCATTGGTGAGCAACACTAAAGAAACACCAAGGAGAGTAGAGAACAATGAGTCTAGTGCTCCACTGGAGTCTCTGCCAAACCAAGGTCCACCACCAACAAGCACATCAGGACAAAGGCTGGAGCCAATCATAGAAGAGATAGAAGAAATCCCAAGGCCTCCACCTATCCTGAGGCGACCTGAAGTGCCTGCATATGTGCTACCACCTCCATTTCCTCGAAGGCTAAAGAAAAAACAAGAACAGGAAGTGCACTTTAACAAATTTTTAGAAATTCTTAAACAAGTGCATGTGAATATTCCTTTTGTAGAAGTTTTACAGTCTATGCCTTCCTATGTTAAATTTTTGAAGGATATTATCACTAACAAGAAAATAATTTGTGAGTTTGAAACAGTAAATCTCACTGAGGAGTGCAGTGCCATACTCCAGAACAAGCTACCCAAGAAGGAGAAGGATCCTGGTTCCTTCACCTTACCTGTAGAGCTAGGAGGCAAGCACGTGGGCAGAGCTCTTTGTGACCTGGGAGCCAGCATAAACCTCATGCCCCTATCATTATTCCACCAGCTAGGAATAGGAGAAGCACGTCCAACCACTGTCACTTTACAACTTGCAGACAGATCCATAGCCTACCCTGAGGGTAAGATTCAGGATATTCTTGTAAAGGTTGACAAGTTTATTTTCCTTGCAGATTTCTGGTAGAGGTACTTTTGGGGTACTCCAAATTCAAGCTGTCGAGGCTTGCCAAAATACAATTTATAAACCCGAGTACACCGAGCTATTTGTAGCTAAGTGGTAACGGGGTCGATCCACAGGGAAATAAGAAATTTAATCTAACTAAGCCTAGTTTGCTAATGATAAAAAGTATGCACAAATTAAAATGAAAGAATGGTAATTTGGTTTGGGGGGAAGGGAGCTCCTAATATGCAAGCTAACGGAAAATTAAATGACAACGTGCAAAAATTAAACGGTCGTGCTTAACTTCGAGAAATGGAATTGCTCGTTATGGATGTTCGGTTCATCGATACATTTTGCTCGCTAGCCAATTCATGCACACAATTCATTTAGTTATCTCTAACTCAAATGACCCAAGGATTTAATTAGATGCGTGCAGTTCTAATTAAACTTGGCCAATAATCTATCCAAGGTAGCGACCCCTAAATCGACTACGTGCCAGTGACGGGAACATCGCGACGGCTTAATCCTAAGACTAACCCGGTTTCTCTCTTGCCTTAAGCCTAACATGAAAACGTTAATTAATTCAGATTACCAACTGTCACTTTGGGCCGAACTAATTAGCCATGCTTAGACCCGTGCTACCTAGCGGTATGGGCAATTATACGTCCCAACCTTTAGCCCTCTATCATGCATAGGAACTAGGGCGTCAACCTAATTTAGCTACACATGCTAGATTTTATGAAGAACAAGCAAGAAGATGCATAAACAAGCTAATCACATCAATAATTACAAAGGGGAAAATCTCCCCAAACACCCATAATTTCACAAATCCAAACTCAAATCAAGCACTAACCTTAGTTTAGCCTTCCATGGAGGATGGATAAATCCAATCCCCCATGGAAGAGCTTAGTAGCATACAAAGAGGAGAAGAAGAAGCCCAAAAATGGTGGAAAATCGCCTTAGTTGCCCGTTGTGAAATCCAAGAGAAATCAACAAGAAACCCACTCTAATATATTAGAATGGGTAAGAAATGTGTTTTGGCTCAAGAATTTAGCTCCACAACAAATGGGGGCGGAAGAATTGGGAGAGAATTGGAGAGAATGGGAGAGAATGACCTAAAATCAGCAAAAACGGACATAAATACCCATTTCTGCGTCAGACTAGCGCCTAGGCGCCATAAGTCAGCGCCTAGGCGCCAAGGGGGCGCGCGCACAGAATCGGGACAGCGCCTAGGCGCTATAAGTCAGCGCCTAGGCGCTGAGCCGTCTGGAAAATTTACAAAATCTGGGATTTTTTATAACTTTTAATGTCGGGCTTCTTGGGAATTTTAATGACGGGCAAATAGGGTCATGGATAGGGTCAGCGCGCGGGCGAGGCGAGGCGAGGCGAGCGGCGCGCGCGGACACGGACGTGGGCGGGCGAGCGCGCGAGGGCGTGGGTGCCGGCGGACGAGGACACGCGGGCGCGCGCGCGGACCTTCGATGACGGGCGCCTGGGCGCGCGCGCGGACGTGGGCGGTCTGGGCGCGGGCGTGCGGCGCGGCTGCGCGTGCGTGCGCGCGGGCGTGCGCGTCTGGTTTCGTTGGGCGCTGCCCTCTCGGGTCTAAGCCCAATTTTGGGTCGTTTTGGCTCACGAGCTCCGTTTGGCCTATCTTTTTTACCCGAACACTTCCCGAAACCTCTTAAATGACCGTTTTAGCCCCGGAAATTATAAATGGACTTCCCGAGCTCTTCGCCACGAAAACATCTATAATAAGGCAATTTAACTAAATTAAGCATGGCATTTAGCTAGATTTGAGGCTATAATTATAGCTCTATTTTAGAGCTATCAATTTCATTATCCTGGATTATGAAGCAGACAAGGAGGTCCCCATCCTATTAGGCAGACCATTTCTAGCCACAGGTAGGGCCCTGATAGATGTCTAGAAAG
This sequence comes from Herpetospermum pedunculosum, assembly GCA_028017165.1. Classification (NCBI taxonomy): domain Eukaryota; kingdom Viridiplantae; phylum Streptophyta; class Magnoliopsida; order Cucurbitales; family Cucurbitaceae; genus Herpetospermum; species Herpetospermum pedunculosum. The sequence continues at coordinate 17,172,081 of CM051527.1, read as the reverse complement.
GTGAGCTCATTATGAGGGTTCATGATGAGGAGGTTAAATTTAGCGTTTATAAAGCCTTAAGGTACCCCTCTGACTCTGAATCTTGTGCTAGCATGGACATTATAGATTCACTTATGGAAGAACAACTAGAGCATGAATTATTAACTAAGCTTGCTAATGAATATGTACAATTAGATTTAACTGACCTAAACATAGCTGAAATAATGGACATACATGTAGATAATCTTCAGCATGTTTGTATGAATATTGACTTAACTGAAAGATCCCTGAATCCATTAAAACCATCCATTGAGCATCCACCTGTCTTAGAATTGAAACCACTGCCCACACATCTCAAGTATGCATATTTAGGAAGTTATGAGACTCTGCCTGTGATTATTTCATCTAAATTAAGTGAGAAGCATGAGGTTGAGCTGATTTTATTACTTAAACAACATAGGAAGGCTATTGCATGGACTATTGCTGACATTAGAGGCATTAGCCCTTCCTACTACATGCATAAGATAATACTAGAGGAAGAACACACACCCCGAGTAGATCACCAACGTAGGCTGAACCCCTCTATGAAAGAGGTAGTTAAAAAAGAAATAATAAAATTGTTAGATGCTGGTGTGATCTTCCCTATAGCTAGTAGTCAGTGGGTGAGTCCTATACAATGTGTACCTAAGAAGGGGGGGATGACTGTGGTAGTCAATGAGAGCAATGAACTGATTCCAACTAGGACTATTACAGGGTGGAGAGTGTGTATGGATTATAGGAAATTAAATAAGGAAACCAAAAAGGACCACTTCCCTCTACCATTCATTGACCAAATGTTAGATAGGATAGCTGGTAGAGTTTACTACTGCTTCTTAGACGGTTATTCAGGATATAACCAGATTACTATAGACCCTAAGGACCAGGAGAAGACAACCTTCACTTGCCCTTTTGGAACTTTTGCCTTTCGCAGAATGCCTTTTGGCTTATGCAATGCACCGGCAACATTCCAAAGGTGCATGTTGGCAATCTTCTCTGATTTTGATGAGTCCATGATAGAGATATTCATGGATGATTTCTCAGTCTTTGGTGATTCATTCACAAACTGTTTAGAGAACTTAGGACAAGTCCTGGCTAGGTGTGAGGAGACCAACCTAGTCCTTAATTGGGAGAAGTGCCACTTCATGGTGGACGAAGGGATTGTCTTAGGTCATAGAGTGTCTAGGGCAGGTGTAGAGGTCGACAGGGCCAAGATTGAAATCATAGAGAAATTGGTAGAACCTCAAAATGTAAAAGCCATTAGAAGTTTTTTAGGACACGCAGGCTTCTATAGAAGGTTCATTAAGAACTTTTCTAAGATCTCCAAGCCTTTGTGTGAGCTTCTAGAGCTGAATAAGCCATTTATCTTCTCTAAAGAATGTTTCCTAGCCTGGAAAGCCCTTAAGGAAGCACTAGTCAAAGCACCTATTATAGTAGGACCAAATTGGGATCTCCCATTTGAGATGTTATGTGATGCAAGTGACTATGCTGTAGGGGTTATGCTAGGACAAAAGATTGACAAGTTAACACACCCTGTATACTATGCTAGTAAGACACTTAATGAGGCACAATGTAACTACACAACCACTGAGAAGGAAATGCTAGCTGTAGTGTTTGCTTGTGAGAAATTTAGGAATTACATTGTAGGAACTAGAACAATCGTGTATACAGATCACTCTGCACTAAAGTACCTTATGAGGAAGGCTGATGCTAAGCCTAGGTTGATTAGATGGGTATTGCTGCTGCAAGAGTTTGATCTGGACATTACAGATAAGAAAGGATGCGAAAATGTGGTTGCGGATCATCTTTCTAGATTGCAGCATAATTGCGGAAAAATTGCGGAAACCGCAATTTCTGATGCTTTTATTGATGAACATGTCTTTGTATTGACTCATCGTGATAACGATGGAACCTTGGTTTGCTGACATTGCTAACTTCCTTGCCTCGCAGGTACTACCAACTTTCAAGGGAGGACAAGAAAAGAAGAGGTTCCTTCATGAAGCTAGGAAGTTCATATGGGATGATCCCACACTCTACAAGACATGTGCTGATGGTCTGCTAAGGAAGTGTGTGTCAGCTGCTGAGGCGAAGTCTGTGCTGCAACACTGCCATACAGCCCCCTATGGTGGACATTTTGGTGGCCAAAGGACAACTGCAAAGGTGTTCCAGAGTGGCTACTATTGGCCCACGATCTTCAAGGATGCCCACAACTATGCACACAGCTATGATGAATGCCAGAGAACAGGTAACCTTAGTCGAAAGGATGAGATGCCTCTCACTTACATCTTAGAGTTGGAGCTCTTTGATGTGTGGGGCATTGACTTCATGGGACCATTTCCCCCATCATCAGGTAACCTTTACATACTCGTAGCTGTAGACTATGTATCTATGTGGGTAGAGGCCATAGCATGTCCAAACAATGATGCCAAAACAGTCATTAAGTTCCTTTATAGACATATTTTTACTAGGTTTGGGACACCTCGTGCTATAATTAGTGATGAAGGAACACACTTCATTAATAAAGCTATGGAGAAAGTGTTGGCTAAATATAATGTTAGACATAGAGTAGCCACCCCTTATCACCCACATTCGAATGGTCAAGCTGAAATTTCGAATAGGGAGATTAAAAACATACTCGAAAAAGTGGTCAAACCCAATAGAAAAGATTGGTCGTTTAAACTTGAGGATGCACTTTGGGCATATAGGACTGCATATAAGACACCCCTAGGTATGTCTCCTTATAGACTTGTGTATGGCAAAGCATGTCATTAACCATTCGAATTGGAAATTAAATCATTTTGGGCCCTAAAAGAGTTGAATTATTGCGTGACTGTTGCGGGAACATTGCGGTCTTTGCAATTACATGAGCTTTATGAGCTTAGACATATGTCCTATGAAAATGCTAAAATGTATAAGGAAAAGACCAAGATTTGGCACGACAGTAGACTTAGGATTAAGGACTTTAAGAAAGGCCAGCTTGTCTTATTATTTAACTCACGATTGAGATTATTTCCAGGCAAACTTAAGTCCAGATGGTCAGGTCCTTTTGTGATAACTAACGTGTTTGTTCATGGTGCAATCGAGATCAGGAACCTGCAGCAAGGGCAACCGTTCATGGTTAATGGTGCACGATTGAAGCATTACTATGAGGAAGGAGATGTGAAGACTCTCTCGGCCTTCCTCTTGACTGAAACGTGAAATTAAGAACGAGAGAGGACGAGTGATTACTGTGCTCGTCCATTCGAGGCTTTTGCCTTAGTTTATTTTTTGCTATTTTTTCGGTTACTCTTTGTGTATATTTTTGTGTGATTTTGATTACGAATTTAATGTTTATTTTATTTATTTTGATAGGGGATCGATAGAGGGAATCAAGGAGATGAACTCAAGATTAAAAATCGAGGGAAATATTGGGCCAAATAAAAGATTCGGTTGAGAGAAGATTGGCATTTATATTCAAGAAAATCCCCCAACGGCCATTTAATTGCGGTAGATTTGCAGAATCCGCAACAGAAATAGCCGTTGGGATTTGTCATCATTACATATAGCCGTTAGAAGCGCTCTGGGCCGTACGCTTCCCCCATTCTCTGAACTCCAAGAAATCTCTCTCCCTCTTCATCTGCAATTCCTCTTTCCAGATTCCTACGATTCAACCATGGTGCTAACGAGAGCTGAGAGATCTGCGTCCAAGAAGAAGTCTGACGACGCTGAAATTGCTACGAGGGAAGCACTCCTCGCCTTGGCAGATGCTGAGGCTGCGCGCACTGAACGACTCCCCAAGTTGCCTGTCCGCAAGAAGAAGTGGAAGGTGGTTACGGAGATCCCTGCTGGACCCTCTGAACCAGCAGGAACGCCCAAGAAACGCAAGTGGAAGGTGGCTGTGGCCGAAGCAGCGATCAAGAAGAAGACTCCCTCTGTGGAGAGTCAAGAAAGTGTCCGTCCGTCCCACGAGACAGCCGAGCAAAGCTCTTCACCATCTCCACCAGCGCGAAGCCCTGACCCTTCTCCATCTCCACAGAGCTCTGCACAGACTCCACCGGCGCAGAGCCCTGAAGCATCACCCATCTCCCAGAAGCCTGACCCCGAATTTCCATATGGAGAGCATCAAGAATCGACGCAGGGTAGTGAGGAAGCTGAAGAAGAAGAGGTCTTCTCTCCTTTGAGGGAAGCAAGCCCCGAGAGTCCAGCGCAGGGGGATGATTCAATGGACGAGACACTGGGGGATTGCCTCCAGCAGATCACAACCAAGGCAAGATTGAAAAAGGAGGCCACCAAGGTTGTCAAGGCCAAATGGCCAAAAGCCTCGAAGAAGTCCAAGAAAAAGAAAGCTAGGGGTGAGCCTTCATCAAAGAAGGTGAGTGATGAGCCGTCTCTGAAGAAGCTCAAGATCGAGGCTGCTGAATCAGCCAAACCAAAAGACAAGGGGAAAGCCAAGCTGTACCCCGAAGATGAGCCTCAATCAGTGAGGTATGTGTCCTCTGATGTAGAATCAAGGGGCACTGAGCTGAGGAAGAGGGATGTGCTGCACGAGAAAGGATTCCTCGACGCGCTCGCAGACCTGCCGCAATTCTTGCGCGCAGGGATCACAAATCACGGCTGGGAAGAGCTGTGCAGGCCGCCCAACCCCGCCTACTCCAGCATGGTGTATGATTTTTACGCCAATTTGATGAACCCTTAGGATGGCCTGTCTGTGGTCAGAGGAGTCGAGGTGGATTTCTCAGCGAAGGCAATCAATGAAGCCTATGGCCTCAAAGGGCAAAAGCACACGGATTATGCCAGGATCGTTGATGAGCCAACAGAAGCCGTCCTGGAGGAAGCAATTCGGCTCATTGGCCAGCCTGAGGCATCGTGGACAGTTTCACGCAATGGGAGGCACACTCTCATGAGTGCTAACCTCACACCCAAGGCAGCTGTCTGGTTCTCATTTGTGCGTAGAAGGTTGTCCCCCGTGACCCACGAGACCACCATCAACCAAGGCAGATCGCTGCTGGTCTATGCGATCATGAGGGGCCTAACAATCAACGTTGTTGAAGTCATTACAGCCTCAATCGCAGACTGCGCTAAAAAGGGTAAGGGTTCACTTTTCTTTCCTAATACAATTACTAAGCTCTGCTTACGTGCAGGGGTCCCAATCGAGCGAATGGAGAGGCAGCTGGCCTACACGGGGCACCTGGAGTTGCCTACTGCCTTGAGGATGCGAAGGAAGGGGAACATGGAGTTCGAGCTCGATGGCCTGGCTGCTGCTCAGTCTCTGTCAATGGCCTGCCTGATGGACTTGCAGAAGAAGATGGCTCAATGGGCCACATATGCACAGGCAAGGGACAAGGAGGTTGCTGACCAGTTGGGTTGCATCTTCCCTGAGTTCCCCACGGACCTACTGACTCCATGGGCGCCTCCAAGACCAATAAGGGATGATGATGATGAGGACATCTGAGTGCTGGTTTGAGAAGCACTCAAGGGAGTATTTCTGTTCCCTACAAGAAAAAAAAAAAATCAAACTGCTTTTCGTTGAACCATGTGCATTCTGCTATTTTGGAATCAATTTTGATCTGTTTTTAGTTCTTTATTTTTGCAGTTTAGAATTGCTTAGTATAGTCTGATGATAGCTGAATAGGTAGGTTAGTTTAGTTTCCTTTTTGTATAGCTTAAATGACTGGAAAGAGCATGCATAGGGGCCTTAATCACTGATATATCTGCCCTGGATCCATTGCGAAATAATTGCGGAATCCGCAATTTTTATTAGTAAATGCATGTTTTTGACTGACTGTTTAGCTAGGCTGGTTCTGTTTAAATTTTGTCTTTTGCTGCTATCTTGACTACCTTATATAGCCTATCTAAAAGCATGATGGATGAGTGTCATAGGACACCTTGGATAGTTTAAATTAACCTCTTAAAAGTGCTCAGCATGCATAGTTTTAAGTCCTTACCTGCCTGTTTTTATGAATTGTTGCTGCTGTGATGTTTGCTTTTAGAATTTTCTGTCTATGCCTAGGGCTTTTAGATTCTCTTTGTTTTACTTTAGACTAGATGCTTCTAGGACAAGTTTGGGGGTGTGCCACCTCAGACACTCATTGGGGACAATGAGTAGTTTAAGTTTGGGGGAGGCCACCCTAGGCTTAGGAACATTCCTCTCTCCCTTAAAGCATAAGCATTCTTCTTCTCCTTTATAAAAAGAAATGATGAGCTGAAAAAAAAAAAAAAAAAAAATGAAAAATAGAATAAAGAGGGGTGTCTCTCTTTAGTTGCTGAGTAATCAGTGCCAAGTGTGTAACCCACAAGTGGCATTGCATCAAAAGGCAACCAAAGGAGAGGCTCCACCTAAGTAAGAAAGAAAGGAAAAGGAAGAAATAGGGAAGAAGAATGTATACCTAGGAGTTGCAACTTTGTGGCTTGGGTGTCCTGAATGAAAAAGAACTCTGATCCTCAATTAGCTGAGCACAAAGTTGTAGCTTGTAGGGTTGCTTAGGGAGATGAATGTATGTCCAATGTAGTGATGCCAGGGTTTAGGTTGTTCTCTAAATGTACTACTGTCACTGTTAATACTAAGACTGACATGACTCTAAGGAATCCTAGGTAGCTCAAAAGTAAAACTAGAAGCATGTACTGAGTCTGAGGTAAAGCTAGGTAGAATCTGAAACCTTAGGGATAGTTGCACGATATGACAGAAGCAAGTAGATCAGCTGTAAGGAGTTAATGAAACAGTAGGAGCATTAGGCGTGCGAAGTCAGAAGAAGCTAGATAAGAGGATAGTTGTAAACTTAGAAGTGTGTCACAGGACAGCACTGCTATAGATAGGAAGTTAGGGGAGTCAACAAGTGGTTAAGAGGATAAAACAGCAGCCTAAGTTAGTCCTTAGATTGCTCGAGGACGAGCAAAACCTTAAGTTTGGGGGTGTGTTACGTCTCCAAAAGTGACCTTTTTAGGACTTGTTTTCCATAGAAAGATGTACACTCTTGGGTGTTTTTGAAAGGATTTAGCTTGAACCTATGCTTAAATATGAGAATTAGAAGAGGGTAGCTAAATTAGTACTTGTATGCAAAAGGAGAGAAAAAGAATAGAAAACGAAGTTAAAAGAATGAAAAAGTGCATTGCGGCAGCATTGCGGAAACATTGCTAAAACAGCAATGTTTTAAGTGAAATCCGTAAGTTGACTGATCTTTTTCTGTTATGTTCCGTTATTTCAGGGATTCGTTCTTTCTCGTCCATCCATTTTGAAGTACGACGTTGAGGATGGATGGTTCTCCTTGGCCCAAACGCACCTGCAGATTACTATAAAAGGGGGTCAAAGTAGAGGGTTTGATCATCATCCGAAAGCGTAGAAGTCTCTTCGCAGCGCAGTCTTTCTCATTCAATCTCTTCTCCGTCTGTTGGTTTGAGAGGTTCAGCTGTTGGAGTCGACAATCTGATAGGAAGGAGAGAAGATTCATCTTCTCTCCCGATTGGATTCATCCAAGCAAGGCTTGCCTTTCCATCCCTTCAGCCGAGGCGTTTGCGACGAGGCGTTCAAGCTCACTTACTGCTTTCTGTCTTCTACTTTTCATTTCCAGCACTGTTTTGTTGTTGTTTATTTTCCCATTAGTTAGTACATCCTATTTCGTTGCTTTCTGTCTTTATGTTATTCACTTTAAGTTTCCCTTTGTTCATTCAAACAATCGATTAATCCAAACACAATTCATCATTTCACACTTTGTCTTCACCTTCTCTGCCTACTGTTTTTCATTGATGTTTTGTCTTTAAATTTCCTCTAAGCATGTCTACTTCATCTAATATCTCTGTTCTCTTTATATCCATGAGTAACTAAGTCACATAGGGGCATGCTAATGACAATACTATAGGCTTAAAAACGTGAACCAAGCATGTAGGATAGCTCTCGAATGCATTGATTGTATGTAAGCTTCATCCCACGGGCAATTTCGATTGGCCATCCATTTTGTCCAAAGAACTCCTAACCTCTGGAAGGAGTAAGAGTTCAGAGTCATACACTCATGCTAGCCTCTCAAGGTAGCCAGAAAACGACCTAGGAATAGGCGTTTCCCTAGTACAAACCATAACTTTCTGCTTTAACAAGATGCTTAAGACCTTACTTGGACATGAGTAAACTAAAGAATCTAATGCATGAAATCGAAAGATACATGAGATTGAGTTAGTTTGATGCATAGTGAGTTGATCCAATGCTTGAGAATCATGTGAAAATACCTATAGAGGAGTCGTTAGTAGCCCTTGTTTCTCCATTTTACACACTTTCGCTGTTAGTAACATTGCGGTAGAATTGCTGTTCTCGCAATTCTGCTAAGTTAAAAATTCTGCTTGACTACTTTTCTCTTCGTTTATTAATTTCTTCTCTTTACATTTGCGTTTACCATTGACTTGCACTTGTTTATGTTGCTACCTTTTATATATTCAGCAGTAAAAAGGAATTTTAAAACCAAATCTACCCCTTCAAATCCACCCATTCTTGCTTAACAATACACTTCACGAGTAGCTAATAATAAATCTCTGTGGGAAAACGAATGAAAAAAAACTTACTACAAGATCATGTATGCTTGCATGTTCTGAGTGCTCTCTCTTTCTTGTTGCTATTTATTTCACACATCGAGCACGTAACAGTTTTTCTGGCCATCACTGTCTAAGGACTGCTATGAATTTTGCAAATCTTGTGATCAGTGTCAGAGAAAAGGGTCCATCACTAGTAGGAATCAAATGCTCCAAAACCCCATTTTAACTTGTGAAATTTTTTAGGTTTGGGGTATGAACTTTATGGGACCCTTTCCCCCTTCATTTGGCTTTATTTATATACTGTTGGCTGTGGACTACGTGTCTAAGTGGGTGGAGGCTAAGGCCACCAAAGTCGATACTGCTAATGTTGTTTCCAGTTTTGTCAAATCCAATATTTTTAGCAGGTATGGAGTTCCACGGGCCATCATAAGCGACCAGGGGAGCCACTTCTGCAACAAGACGATCCAGGCCTTTATGAGGAAGTATGGGGTAAATCACAAAATCTCTACCCCGTACCATCCTCAGACCAATGGCCAAGCAGAAGTTTCCAATCGAGAGGTGAAGAGCATCCTCGAGAAAACAGTAAGTCCAGGAAGGAAGGATTGGAGTCTCAGGCTGGACGATGCTTTGTGGGCCTACCGTACGGCTTACAAAACCCCCATAGGGATGTCTCCCTACCGGATGGTTTTTGGTAAAGCCTGTCATCTCCCAGTGGAGATCGAACACAAAGCTTACTGGGCCGTGAAGAAGTGTAACATGGACTTTGACATGGAGGGCGAAGAAAGACTCCTCAAATTGAAAAGAACTAGAGGAGCTTCGCCTGGATGCATATGAGAACTCGAAGACCTACAAGGAAAAGACCAAAATGTTCCACGACAGACGAGTCGTCAGAAAACACTTTGAAGTTGGTCAGAAGGTCCTCTTGTTCAACTCCCGCCTGAAGTTCATGCCAAGTAAACTTCGTTCCAGGTGGCTTGGTCCTTTCATTATAACTGATGTCCATCACTATGGTGCAATCAAGATTCAGAGCCTAGATACAGAGAAGGAATACACGGTGAATGGCCAGCGACTGAAGATCTTTCATGAGGGAATGTCAGAGGACTTCGACGACCATGCCTACTTGAAAGAGCCTGATTATGAGAAAGGATGAAATGAGTTTTGGTAAAGTCGAGCAATCGACTCTAAAAATTTGCGCTACTCGGAGGCACCCGAGCTTGAACTGTACATGCTTTTTGTTTACTTACCGTCTTTAGGATTAGCTTAGGTTCCTACTCTGATGTTGTGATTTTTCAGGTGAAACAATGGCTCGTCCTTGCGGTTTATTTGCTCAGGTTAAAGCGCACTCTCCAACCCTCTAAGTCACAATTCAGGGAAGGTTTTCTTTCCTTTCATTTTGACTGTGCGTATTTGGTCCAATGAGGACATTGTCAATTTCTAAGTTGGGGGTGGTGGGTTGTGCCTTACATTGATTGTCGAGATTAGTTGTGGAATTCTGATAGGCTTACTCTGTTGCGTTGAATGCATGTTAATTGGACTATGAAATTCTGTTATGTACTGCTAAGGTCTTTGTATGTGTATTTGTCGGGAAATTCAGCATAATTGCATATGTTAAGGCCATTTTGAAAAAAATTTCAAGTTATTTCCCTGTTTAAGCTTCGCATGTTAGCACTCTATCTTGGATCTGTGGGTTTAGGGTAGCTCTGTTTGTTTTGAAATTCGTTGTCACCTCGAAAGGCAACCTTAGGATGGGCTAAGATTCGCTCTTGTTTGTAATCCGTGCGCTTAAAATTTTAACATGATTTTTAGGCTAAAAAGAAAACGAATGCATATTTTATAAAAAGAAAAGTAATATCCTGAGGCGTTCCTCCTTCTTGAGTTGCCTTAGTAGCCAGGGGCGGTCGTGTAACCCACAGTCGCCACTACATGAAAAGGAAGCACAAAGAAGTGAACGCTAGTCCTTAAAAATGTGAATTTTGCCCGTAGTCAGATGCACTGTGCAATGAAATTGCAGGCAAGCTGAAACGAAAGTAAAATTGACATGTTAGGCGCTCATGGTGATCAAAGAAAAAGAGAGAAAAGATGTCTTGCGATATATTACTTGCTTGGTCGATGAATAGCCCTTAGACTGTTCTGTTTAGCCATAAGTAGGGGGAAAGCGAAGTTTTAGGATAGATAGAGTTGTTCTAAGCCTGTTGAAATTTAAGATCGAGGAGCTAGGACCGAAGCATGAATAGGGAAGCATCTTTAAATTTTTTGAATTGTTCTTAACCAATGCATGCATGCAGCTGTTTCTTTCGAATGCAAATGCCCTGTCGTTTCCATTACTGAGAATCGAGTCCCTAGCGTGCATTCCCGTTTTATTTTGATTAATCAGAATTCCACCTTGCTCGAGGACTAGCAAGAATTAAGTTGGGGGTGTTTGATAGCTCCATTTTCGAGCTATAATTATGTCCCTAATTCACGATTATTATTGGCTTAATCTTGCTTTTATGTGATTATTGCAGGTGATCTCGGTAATTCGACCTCGGGAGCGTTTCGGCGCTTTTCGGAGCTTAATATAGCAATTTAAAGGCCTAAGAACACTTCCGGGGAAGATCCATGCAAAGGCATGAAGGTGGGGCACTTTGGGGAAATTGAAGGCAAAAATCCATGCAACAACCCGAGAGCTAGCGTCGAGCGACAACGTCGCGACGCTAGCTCGACGCTGCCAGAGCGTCTCGACGCCCCGAAGTCTGAAGCGCTGATTTGAAGATCCACCCGAGAGCAAGCGTCGAGTGATAGCGTCTCGACGCTCGCTCGACGCCGCACAAGCGTCTCGACGTTGTGCGAGCGTCTCGACGCTCCAAAGTCAGAGGCGTTAATTTGAAAATCCACCCGAGAGCAAGCGTCGAGCGACAGCGTCTCGACGCCGCACAGCGTTTCGACGCTGCGCGAGCGTCTCGACGCCACCCCGACTGCGCGCGCGGATTATTTAGGGCGCAGCATCGAGACGCTGCCCTAGCGTCTCGACGCTACGACGAATTACTTAAAGTTTTTATCCGTTTTTAGCCGCCATCTTCGTCTTCCACCTCGAGCTCCGCGCCTGATTTGATGTTCCAGCAGCCATTTTCACCATGGGAGGGGCTAGGAAGCTTGATTTGAAGCCATCCCACACAACACAAGTCATGAGTGAGTAGTTTTACCGTTTTTGGCTCGGGATTATAAAGGAGAAATGTAGTTTGCACTCTTGGTGAGGTTGTAGAATTGAAATTCTGAAATTGGTTGAATGATTTAGTGAATTGATTTCTAATTCTTTGCTTAATCTATGAACATGTTTGAATGATTTAGGATTAGGCACCCTTGATTTTGAGCATGTTTGATTGTTAAAGGTTTTGATGCCGTGCCTCTCTAAACCGCCAAGTAACAAGGATTTACGACACCTTGAGCGTATTGGCGTCCTTGCGCTCTTGGTGATCGTTCTTCCCGAATTAGAATTCCAAATCGACACACTAATTTCGCGTCCAAATTACATAGTCGTCGCAGTTGTAGCTCGTTGCTATCGATCGGTCTTGGGAGAGCGTTGGCCGCCAATGTCCGATCGATATGCTTGATTAGTGGTAGAAGTACTTTTGGGGTACTCCAATTTCAAGCTGTCGAGGCTTGCCAAAATACATTTATAATTCCGCTACAACTGAGCTTTGCAGCTAGTGGTAGTCGGGTGTCGAACCACAGGGAACCAAAATTACTTCCTCTTAATTAATTTCTATTTGTTTTTAAAACTAAGACTCGAAAGCAATTAAAATGGGGGGTTTGACGAAATATAAACTAACGGGAAAATAAATGCGAAAAGTAAAGCGCGGAAAAATAAACGGACCACGTGCTCCTAATTTTAAGGGTCGGGGTTTACTTTGATGCGACTCAATTCATTGGGTTTCAAACATACTTAGCAAGAGCATAATTGAACACGTAATTTACTTGCACGAAACTACTAATACAAGTAACCCAAATAATTAATTAGAAACGTGGAGTGCAAAGCGGACTGTTCTTTTATTAATCTAAGGGGATCAATCCTAAATTAAGTAAAGAACAGAGACGAATGTTCGATTCTAATTAAACGTGGCAATGAATTAATAGGGGGCAAACGCCACCCATATTGACTAATTGACAGTAACGGGAGCATTACGACGGATGTTTAACTAGGACGCCTGAGCTAATATTCCGATTTGCCTATTTCGTTCAAGATAAATTGCCGCCAAAGATCAACTGGAAACCCACATTACCTATGGCTCAACTTATCCGTGTTACTTGGCGATTAAGAGAGGCACGGCATCATAATCTTTAACAATCAAACATGCTGGAAATCAAGGGTGTCTAGGCCTAAATCATTCAAACACATTCATGTGATATGCTTAGAAGAAGTAGATTCGCCCAATCAGTCATGCTAAGTCACGGAATTAAGAACGAACCCTCATAAATCGCATCAAAATTCACCCCTAACCTCAAATTAGAGCACTTACCTTAGCTCCCCGTTGTGCAAATCAACCAAAAACGCTAATGTTGAAGCTTTATTGAAGGTATAATGGAAGATATACAAATTTAGAGCTCCCACCCGAGCCTAACAATGGTGGAAAAACCAAAATCCAAGAAGAAGTGCGGCAAAAAACGGAGAGGAAGGCTTTTAAAGCCGTCGGAGCGTCGAGACGCTAGGGCAGCGTCTCGACGCTGTGCCCTAAGTTGGCAGCGCGCGCGCACGGGGTAGCGTCGAGACGCTAGGGCAGCGTCTCGACGCCGTCGGCGTTGAGCGAGCGTTGAGACGCGCGCGCTCGACGCTGGGGCGCTTCAAAATCTGGAAAAATGTCGGGCAAGCGTCGAGACCCTCGGGCGGCGTCTCGACGCTTCCGCGCGCTTTGTCTGCGTGTGGCAATCGGGGCGGCGTCGAGACCCTCGGGTGGCGTCTCGACGCTGGGGGCGCGCGCGCGTGCGACGGATGATGTCTGGGCGGCGTCTCGACGCTTGGCCAGCGTCTCGACGCTGGCAGCGTCGAGCTAGCGTCGAGCTAGCGTCTCGACGCTGCCGCCCATGCAATGTTGCTCTCGGGTTTGATGGCCAACTTTTGCCTTTAAATGGCAAATTTTGCCATTTCTTCATTGCTTCAAGCCCCTTGGCTCCCGATGCGTCCATGAAGCTCTAAAGTGTTACTTTTAGCCCCGAAACACGTCCTCGGACTCCTCGAGCTCTCTATCATGAGTTTACCTACAAAAAGGCATTTTAATCAATATCGAGCATGGTTTTAGCTAAAATTAGGGAGTGAATAATAGCTCTAATTTGGAGCTATCAAAATACCCCCAACCTAAATCTTGCTAGTCCTCGAGCAAGGCTAATAAAGAATTTGACTCTAAGGGACCATGCATACATGCTTCTAACTCAAACCTCGATGCTTTTTACAAATCTAAACAGGGCATAATCATGAAAGCAATCGGCGCATGCATTTAATCAAGATCACATCAAAAATTAACTATTGCTCCCTAACGTGTGTGTGTGCTAGCCAACCTATCCTAAACCATCGTAAGCCTGGAAAAACTGCATGCAACATGTCATCCCGTTTTCCCCCTACTTCTAGCGATTAAGAATAGTCTAAACTTGACTTACACGAGAGAGAGTAATAAATTAAGAGACCTAAAATTTTCTAATTCCTTTTCTTTTCTTTGAGTACTTTGTACTCTTTGTTAAGGTTCTTTGAACCCAACTTTTTATTTTCTTTTTCTTTCCCATCCCGAGTAGCCTAACACGTCAAATTCATGCATCAAACTTCACGTTTTTAAGGACTAACGCTCACTTCTTAGGTACCAATAAGAAGGAGGAGCGCCTCGAGAGAATTTTCTTGCTAACATGCTTTTCTATATTTTTTTTTTATTTAGGCTTAGCGCAAGCTACTCGATTAATCGACCACTAACTCTCATGCAACAAGCTACCTAAGGGTGCCTTTCGGGGTGACAACAAGACTTAATGCTACATGCAATCAACCAAGCCTACGGAGTCTAAGATGAGGTCGCTAAGTGCTCGATAGATACAAGGGAGCAACAGGCAAGAATTTTAAATTTTTTGACATGAACCTAATAAATGCAAAGCTACATCATGCAAAAACTAGATTATGCAAATGCTCAGATTCCAAAAAGACACTTCCTAGATCATCATAATTAGAAAGCATATAAACAGAGTCCCAAGCACTTCAAATTTTAAATTAGCACTGCTCAACAAACTGCACATGGAATCCATCCAACATACAACTCCACCCCCAACCTAAAATTTTACATAGTCCTCTATGTATCAACATTTCAGACTAAGCAGTTAAAATGCACAAAATAAAAGGGAACAGAAAACCTCCCCTGAATTTTGTTAGGTTGTTGGTTGGAGCAGTGCACTCTTCGCCTACTGATCCGATCCTTAAGCCACAAAACTCCTACAAAAGAAAGCAAGAAAAAACTAAGCTAGGAAAATAAAGACTAAAAGTAAAAACATGAATTTAAAAACACATGGGTTGCCTCCCAAGAAGCGCAATTTTTTAACGTCGTTATGCTCGACGTGTCCTCCTCTCTGTCAGGGTACGTAAAAATTTTCGTACTTCTTCGGCCCCTTCTTCCTTGAATCAACGAAACCTGCTAAGAGAAGCAAGCTCTTCGACTTTTCGAGGCAGCCGGACAGAGTTGTTATTTTTTTGGTATTTTTCATATATGGGAAAATAAAAGACTCAACAGACTCAAACAAAATAAAAGCAGACTCAACTGACTCAACAGAAAATAAAGACTCGACCAAAGGAGGGATCGCATCAAAATTCTCGAGGCAACCAACATTGACAGAGGTACAGATGGAGGGGGGCATGCAAGATAAATCTCCTAGATTACATGAATTATCACGAGGCATAGCACAAGGAGATAAATAATCTAAAGGCACAATTGCCACTTCCTCATCCATCACATCAACATTTTCATAGCATGCTGGCTCTACATCCTCAAAGAAAAGATTTCCTAAAATACTCTCAGTATCAGACAGACGCTCGAGCTCATCAGCGCATGAATTTTCAAATAAATTTTCAATGCAAAAATCATGCTCCAAGTCAAAATCAATCGGTGGAGACATACTTACCTTATAAAACTCTCCGGGTTCCTCTTCATCTGAGAGATATTCTGCTAGAAATTCTTCTAGAGTCACCAACTTTGGAGAAGTCTTAGCTCCACTCCTTAGCTCGTTCGCATCACTAATCTCTTCGGGATGCTCCTCGAGGTCAAGCTCATCCTCCTCGGTCTCACTGTTCTTGTCTCCGAATGTCAGAAATTCCACAATTCCTTCATCAAAATCGGGGTACATCTTGATAATGACCTCCTCCCCAGAAATTCGGAGAAGGTCTTCGGCGCTCATCTTCGTAGCTCGCCCCAAAAATTGCTGTAGAAGATCTGCCATGCTAAAACAAGAAGACACAAGAAAAGAAAAATATTTTTGTGGTTTTCTAACAAATAAAATTTAACTAAGAGAAACTAAATGGTTCCCCGGCAACGGCGCCAATTTTGGTAGAAGTACTTTTGGGGTACTCCAATTTCAAGCTGTCGAGGCTTGCCAAAATACATTTATAATTCCGCTACAACTGAGCTTTGCAGCTAGTGGTAGTCGGGTGTCGAACCACAGGGAACCAAAATTACTTCCTCTTAATTAATTTCTATTTGTTTTTAAAACTAAGACTCGAAAGCAATTAAAATGGGGGGTTTGACGAAATATAAACTAACGGGAAAATAAATGCGAAAGTAAAGCGCGGAAAATTAAACGGACCACGTGCTCCTAATTTTAAGGGTCGGGGTTTACTTTGATGCGACTCAATTCATTGGGATTCAAACATACTTAGCAAGAGCATAATTGAACACGTAATTTACTTGCACGAAACTACTAATACAAGTAACCCAAATAATTAATTAGAAACGTGGAGTGCAAAGCGGACTGTTCTTTTATTAATCTAAGGGGATCAATCCTAAATTAAGTAAAGAACAGAGACGAATGTTCGATTCTAATTAAACGTGGCAATGAATTAATAGGGGGCAAACGCCACCCATATTGACTAATTGACAGTAACGGGAGCATTACGACGGATGTTTAACTAGGACGCCTGAGCTAATATTCCGATTTGCCTATTTCGTTCAAGATAAATTGCCGCCAAAGATCAACTGGAAACCCACATTACCTATGGCTCAACTTATCCGTGTTACTTGGCGATTAAGAGAGGCACGGCATCATAATCTTTAACAATCAAACATGCTGGAAATCAAGGGTGTCTAGGCCTAAATCATTCAAACACATTCATGTGATATGCTTAGAAGAAATAGATTCGCCCAATCAGTCATGCTAAGTCACGGAATTAAGAACGAACCCTCATAAATCGCATCAAAATTCACCCCTAACCTCAAATTAGAGCACTTACCTTAGCTCCCCGTTGTGCAAATCAACCAAAAACGCTAATGTTGAAGCTTTATTGAAGGTATAATGGAAGATATACAAATTTAGAGCTCCCACCCAAGCCTAACAATGGTGGAAAAACCAAAATCCAAGAAGAAGTGCGGCAAAAAACGGAGAGGAAGGCTTTTAAAGCCGTCGGAGCGTCGAGACGCTAGGGCAGCGTCTCGACGCTAGGCCCTAAGTTGGCAGCGCGCGCGCGCACGGGGTAGCGTCGAGACGCTAGGGCAGCGTCTCGACGCCGTCGGCGTTGAGCGAGCGTTGAGACGCGCGCGCTCGACGCTGGGGCGCTTCAAAATCCAGAAAAATGTCGGGCAAGCGTCGAGACCCTCGGGCGGCGTCTCGACGCTTCCGCGCGCTTTGTCTGCGTGTGGCAATCGGGGCGGCGTCGAGACCCTCGGGTGGCGTCTCGACGCTGGGGGCGCGCGCGCGTGCGACGGATGATGTCTGGGCGGCGTCGAGCTAGCGTCTCGACGCTGCCGCCCATGCAATGTTGCTCTCGGGTTTGATGGCCAACTTTTGCCTTTAAATGGCAAATTTTGCCATTTCTTCATTGCTTCAAGCCCCTTGGCTCCCGATGCGTCCATGAAGCTCTAAAGTGTTACTTTTAGCCCCGAAACACGTCCTCGGACTCCTCGAGCTCTCTATCATGAGTTTACCTACAAAAAGGCATTTTAATCAATATCGAGCATGGTTTTAGCTAAAATTAGGGAGTGAATAATAGCTCTAATTTGGAGCTATCAATTAGCATGATTTATTATGTTTAATTAACATCCATGGAGCTTGTCTGAGTTAATTTATTAATTTGAGACGAGCTGCGCATTCGTTAAATTGTCTAACCATTATACTTGTCAACCTATGATCCAAGAGGCATGCTAAATTTATTCCCAATCGTCCCGAGTCGAAAACTCCGTTAGTTAAATTTTCCCATTGCATTGTTCCGTCTTAGTGAATTAAAAACAAACAAATTCCCCCTTATTTCATTTATTTTAATAGTTTGCAAATTTAATTGAGATTAAGTCTAATTAACTGAATTCCCTGTGGATCGACCCCGTTGCCGCTACTCTACTAATAGTTTAGTGAATTCGGGCAAATATAAATTCATTTTGGCGGGTCTCGACAACTCGATGATTGGCGATAGTTCAATAAAATCGTTACCAGTCATACACCAGCATGCTTAAACCAACAAAATATTGCGGTGTCCGCAAAGAATTCGCAATGATTCCAACAGAGCAGTTTTAACTGTGATCAAGGCTCCTAGCATGCGATATTCGTTCATAAACAACTACAGAAAATAGTAAAATTATCTAAGCTACCTAAGCATACGACATTAAACTAAACTAAGCTACTCTACTTAGGCAAATTAAGAATTTAAAACAGAACAAACAGTTGATATTGGTGGGGTAACAGGTCACAGAAAAGCCAATTTTTTTCTTGTTTTTGAGAGGGATCAGAAATACTCCCTCGAATGCCGTTTAAAAATCTCCAATTGCCACGTTCCTAAATCACAAAAAAAACAAACTTAATTAAAGCTAGCAATACCAATACTGTAATCAATCTAAAAGAAAAACAATAACGAAAGACTATCTATTCCATATTCCTCTGATGACTGAGCATAATGATCATTCCATTGAACGCCCTTGCTCATCCTTTCTTGACTTGCTTTTTATTCTTCGGATAAGAGGAATGCTGAGAGCATTTTCACGTCTCCTTCCTCATAGTAGTGCTTCAATCTAGCACCATTCATCATGAACGGTTGACCTTGTTCCAGATTTCGAATTTCAATTGCACCATGAACAAACACATTAGTAATCACAAAAGGACCTTACCAACGAGACTTAAGTTTGCCAGGAAATAATCTAAGTCGTGAATTGAATAGCAAAACATGTTGGCCCATTTTGAAATCCTTAATCCTAAGTCTACTATCATGCCAAATCTTAGTTCTTTCTTTATACATTTTAGCATTTTCATATAACATATGTCTTAGTTCATCTAACTCATGTAATTGCAGAGAACGCAATGTTCCCACATCGGTTACGCAAAAGTTCAATTCTTTTAAAGCCCCAAAAGGCTTTGTTTTCTAATTCAAAGGGAAGATGACATGCTTTTCCATAAACTAGCCTATAGGGGGACATTCCTAAAGGTGTTTTATATGCAGTTCTATATGCCCACTGTGCATCATCAATTCATGCTAAACGACTATGATTGTTGGCACATAATAAATATTTCATTCCCAAAATAAACTACTCCTACATACGAAATCTAAGCAAAGCAAGATAAAATCCTAATTTAAGAGTTTAGGGATCAGAAATCTCCCTTGTCAATCTGCCTCATATGAATGTTCTTCAATGTTTCGAGGCATCACTTCTGCTCCTTTAAGATACTTAAGTCTTGATTTACGGGGTCGGACATTCTGCCACACCTTGAAATTTTTGATTCTTTCAAAGAGACTGCATGTTATAACATCCCAAGGTTTGTACTTTATGTGCGTTGGTACAACATAGGTTTGATGCGATGAGAGTTCTTTTTCTGGCACATCTCTTTCTAACTCCTTCAGCTGGAGCATTTGTGGTGGTGGTGGCTCAGCTCTTTCATTGGTGGAGAAGCTTGCTGCAACCTCAAACATTTAAATTGAGGGGAATTCAATTCCATTTCAATTGCTTTGATCCTTCATTTCACTCTCTTTATATAGCTTTAGGTGGTTGCCAAAAGTTGCTCTATAATTGTGGATCACCATTCAATTTTGTGAGGTAGTCAAGCTTGACATGTGGCATCAGCAGGGAGAGTTGACTACTGGAAAAACTCAGTCAACAAAGACTGTTGACTGGAAAAAAAATGCAGCAGCAAAGACTGTTTTATTGCGAGCTCCGCAATTTTTCAGCAATGTTCCTGCAATGTACATTTTAGCTCTTTTTACATCATTTTGCATCATTTTTCTTTCCTTTTCCAAATAAGCCTTAATTTAGCATCATTTCTCAAATTCTCACATTTAAGCACACATTAAGCTAACTCTTAACAAAAACACTCAAGAATTTCCATGATTTCTAGGTAAATATGACCTTAAATAATGTACTTTTGGAGAGGTAACAGGGAGCTCAAGAAAGGAAGAGATTTCCAAAATTGCCAAAAATTGGCACAAGTTGAAGCTAAAACCCCAGAGCTAGTGTTGCGTGCTCATTGTGTAAATAAAATGTAATGCGAAGAGCACTCAGATCATGCAAGCATACATGGTCTTCAGCAAGTGATAAGTATTTTTTAATTCTTTTTCCCACAGGGATTGAGTTTAGTTACTAACGAGTTGAGGTGCTAAATTAGATAAGGTAACTTAAGTTGGGTAGATTTGGGGTTGGTGTACCGAAATAATAAAGAATGCAAGAAGAAAGCAAGTGTAAAAACCAAACAAGTAAAGAGATAAAGCTTTAATGTGGAGAAGAATAATTTCTGGTCTCGCAATGTTTTAGCAATATAATCGCAAAGATAAACAGCTAATAAAAAGACTAAGGCAAAAAGCAGGAATGTTTTATTGCGGTTCTCGCAATAAACTAGCAATAAATTAGCAACGTTTTTAGGAGTAAAGTAAAACAGCAAGGTCGACTTAAGACTCCTCTATAGGCACTTAACTACGATCATTTAGAAGAACACATCATGCATCGTCTTAGCTCAATCTCATGCATCTCTCGATTACATGCATTAGATCTTTAGTTCACTCATATCCAAGTAAGACATAAACACCTATTTATACAAGCAAGCTAATAAACGTGCTAGGAGAACGCCTATTCCTAGGTCATTTTCTGGTTACCATGAAAGGCTAGCATGAATGGATGACTCTGAACTCTTACTCCTTCCGGAGGTTAGGAATTCTTTAGACAAAATGGATGGCCGGTCGAAATTGCCCGTGGGATGAAGCTTACATACATTCAATGCAATCATACTACCCTACATGCTGAATTATCGTATTTCTAGCCTACAGATTCATCTTTAGCAGACCTTTCTTAGATTAGTTACTCATGGTTTTCGAAGAACTAGAAGAGATGGAACGATTGATCATGATTTAGAGAACTTAATAAAAGCAATTGAATAAGAGATAACAAAATGAAGAACTCAACAAGACTTAATTGATTACTTTCTAAAAATAAGGTTCAGAACACTTCGTAAGAACAACGTGCAACGATATGAAAACAATAAAGATCAAGTGTATTGGAGAATGAATTAGTACAATGTCACAAATGGAATCAGTAAAGAGAAAGCAGAAAAGAAAGCTGTAAAAGTGCACGGATCTCCTCGTCGCAAACGCCTCGGATGAAGGGGAAGATTAGCTGATCTTGGGGATGAATTCAATCAGAAGAGAAGAAGGATCTTCTCTTCTTCCTCTCGAATTATCGACGCCAAGGGCTGATTTCTTCGTTCCAACAAACGGGAGAAGGAATTTCGTCTGCAGATTGCTTTGCAACTGAGATCTCCACGCTTCTGAGTTGTGTTTTCCCTTCATCATCCGTCTCTTTTTATAGCTTCTAGGTGGTTGCAAAAGGCTGCTCATTAATCGTGGATCACCATTCAACTTTGTGAGGTAGTCAAGCTTGACATGTGGCAGCAGCAGGGAGACTTGACGGCTGAAAAATCTCAGTCAATAAAGACTGACGGCTGGAAAGAAATGTTGCAGCAACGACTGTTTCATTGCGGTTTCCTTGCGAGGGCCGCAATGCTTCATTGCGGTTTCAGCAATGTTTCGGCAAAGTTTCCTGCAATGTACATTTTAGCTTGTTTTACATCATTTTACATTCTTTTTCGTTCCTTTTCCAAATAAGTCCTATTTTAGCATCATTTCTCAAATTCTCGCATTTAGGCACACATTAAGCTAACTTCTAACAAAAACACTCAAGAATGTACATGATTTAAAGGTAAATATAACCCTAGATAATGTACTTTTGGCAAGGTAACACACCCCCAAACTTGAGTTATTGCTAGTCCTCGAGCAATATAAAGGCTTACTTTGGCTGCGAAATCTTGTCTTTCAAACTCTACCTAGCTGACTTGCTGACTTCCCTAGGCTTACTATCAAAGGCACTGCTGTCCTGTGACACTCTTCTAAGTTCCAACTAGCTTCCTATTCTGCCTATTCTGATTTCCCTTGCCTTTAAAACCTTCTGTTTTTACTAACTTCCTACCTTATGGTTTATCTATCTATGTCATTGGGCTCATTGTGCAGTTATCCCTAAGCTTTCAAATTCTCCCTAGTTTTGACTCAGACTCAGTACATGCTTCTAATGTTTTTATTTTTGAATTACCTAGGATTCCTCAAAGTCATGCCAAGCTTAGAACACATAAGTATCAGATTTCAGTATCCATAGACCAAACTAAGCCCTGACATCACTATGTTGGATAGACACTCATCTCCCTTGAAAAACCTTCAAGCTACAGCCCTGTGCTTAGCAAACTAAGGATCAGAGTTCAATTTTACAGGACATCTAAACACTTAGGCCGTAGCTCTTTGGCACACATTCTTCTTCCTTGGTTTTATTTTTCCCTATTTTCTCTTTTTGGCAAAGTCTTCTCTTCGAATTGTCTTTTGATGCAATGCCACTTGTGGGTTACACAAATGGCCCTGATTACTCAGCATCTTTAGAGACAAACAATACCCTTTACTTTTCTTTTGCTTTCTTATTCATTTTTTTGTTTTTTTTTTTAAGAAGAAGAATGCCTATATTTTTCAAAGGAGAGAGTAGTGTTCCTTGGCCTAGAGGTTGCCTCCCCCAAACTTAAACTTCTCATTGTCCCCAATGAGAGTCTGAGGTGACACACCCCTAAACTTATCTTAGAAGCATCTAGTCTAAATAAAAACCAGATAGACTTAAAACTCCTAGGGATAGAATGACCCTCCTAGTTCAGATAACTGATAAGCAGAAGTTTATTAAAACCAACATGGTAAGGTCTAACAGAGGTACATGCTCAGCATATTACGAAGCTAATTAAAACTAAGAAGATTGTACTTGACACTCATCCAGCATGCTCAATAGACAGACTACCTATGGACATCAGTAAAACAGCCAGATAATGAGATTTAAGGACAGACAACCCATCAGAAAGTCATACAACAGCATGCCCAGGTAAACAAAATATTGTAGGGTCCGCAAAGAATTCGCAATGATTCCAACAGAGCAGTTTTAACTGTGATCAAGGCTCCTAGCATGCGATATTCGTTTATAAACAACTACAGAAAATAGCAAAATTATCTAAGCTACCTAATCATACGACATTCAACTAAACTAATCTACTCTACTCAGATTTTGGTGGGGTAACAGGTCACAGAACAACAGATTTTTTTTTTTTTTTAGAGGGATCAAAAATACTCCCTCGAATGTCGTCAGTCTGGCATTCATTCATCCTTATCTTCTTCATCATTCCTCTCACTCGGAGGCACCCAAGGACTCAACAACCCAGCAGGGAAGGCAGGGAACGTGCACCGCAGGTGCTCAGCCAGCTCTTGGTCCCTTGCCTGCGAATATCCAGCCCATTGGGCTAACTTTCGTTGTAAGTCCATCAGGCAGGCCATGTACAATTACTGTGCAGCAGCAAGTCCATCCATCTCGAACTCCATGTTGCCTCTTCTCCTCATCCTCAGGTCACTGGGCAGCTCAAGGTGGCCAGCATAGGCCAATTGTTTCTCCTCCATCGTCACAGGCACCCATGCGCGTAAGCATAATTTAGTGATGGTATTTGGGAAAAAGAGTTGGCCTTTACCTTTCTTGGAGCATTCGATGATTGGTGCTGCTATGATTTCACCCACATCAATGGTGAGTCCCTTCATTATCGCATAAATCAGCAGCGATCTCCCCTGATTGACGGTTGTTTCATGTGTGACAGGGGAGATTCGTCTTCGAATCAGGGAGAACCAAACAGCTGCTTTTTCCCTGAGGGCTGCACTCATTAGTGTGTGCTTCCCATGCTTTGAGACTGCCCAGGCTGCCTCAGGCTTCCCTATTATATTCAGTGCTTCCTCCAGGACTCCCTCTGAAGGCGAAGCCATGATCCTTGCGTATTCAGAATCTTTATGCCCCTTGAGAGCATACACATTAATGATTGCTTCGGCTGAGAAGTCAACTTCTACTCCCCTCACCATTGAAGAACAGCCTTTGGGGCCAGTGAGGTAGGCGTAGAAGTCGTACACCATGTCAGAGTAGGCCTGAATTGGAGGCCTACACAACTCTTCCCAGCCGTGGTTCATAATTCCTGCGCGCAGGAATTGCGGCAGGTCCGCAATAGAATCAAGGAATCCTCTCTCGTGGAGGAGTTCTTTCTTCATCAATTCCAGGCCTCTAGCCTCATCTTCCTTGGACACATACCTCGCAGCTCGAGGCTCATCCTCTTGGTAAATCTTTCTCTTCCCCTTGTCCTTGGCCTTGGCTGCTTCAACAACCTCAGATTTCATTTTCTTGATAGAGGGTCCAACTTCAACCCTCTTCTTTTTGGTCTTCTTGGAGGTTGTTGGCCGCTTACCTTTCACAATCACAGGGCCTCTCTTCTTGAGCCTTGTCTTGGCAGCTATCTGTTGGATGCATTCATCCAGCGTTTCCTCCATTGAATCCTTGATTTCCCTCTCCACAGGGCTGTCAAGATTGACATCCCTGAAGGGGGAAACTACCTCTTCTTCCTCAATCGGCTCACCAATTGATGTCGATTCTGGTTGTTCTTCAGATGGAACTTCAGGTTCCGATTGTGGTTTAGGGGAATCAGGACTTTGCATGGCCGTCTCAAACGATGGCCTGTCGCTATTGAGGCTTCCCTCACTCATGGAATTCCTACTCTTGGTCTTTGGATCCTCCAATGTAACCTTCCACGTTCGTCTGGGGGACTGCGTTGGCTCAGAAGTGTCCCCAGCTTCAGTTGCTAGCACCTTCCATTTCCTCTTCACAGGAAGCTTTGGAGGTCTCGTAGGTTTCACAGCTTCAGCGTTTGCCAAAGACAGCAGTGCCTCTCTCACCAATTCAGCATCCTCCGTGATTGGGGATGTCTTCTTGGGCGTGAATCGTTCAGATCTTGTGGAAACCATGGCCGTTTCTTGGAGGCTAAGCTTGGGAATTTCTGAGGAAGGAGAACTCTGAGTTGTGGGATTTCAAGGGTTTGAGAATCGTAAATGAGAATGATCCCCAACTCGTCCTATTTATCCTCGGTTGTTGCCCCAACGGCTATAATATTGCGGACTCCGCATTTTTTTCACAATTCTTTCGCAATTTTTTCAGCAAATCTTTGAAGATATAACTGTTGGGATTTCATCCTTGATTGTTATTTGTTGCAAGATTCTAGCAACTAAATCTTCGATTTTGCAAGATCTCTTCCTTTATCTTTCCTTGCCTCTTGATTTACTCCCTTCATTGTCGTTTTAAGATCTCCAATTACCACGCTCCTAAATCACAAAAAACAAACTTAATTAAAACTAGAAATAACAATACTGTAAGCAATCTAAAAGAAAAACAATAAAGAATATCTAATTCATAATCCTTTGATGGTTGAGCATAGAGATATTTCCCTTAAACGCCCTTGCTCATCCTCTCTTGATTTGCTTTTTAAGCTTCGGATAAGAGGAAGGCTGAGAGTGTTTTCACATCTCCTTCCTCATAGTAGTGCTTCAATCTAGCACCATTTACCATGAATGGCTGGCCTTGATTCAGATTTTGAATTTCAATTGCACCATGCACAAAGAAATTAGTAATCACAAAAGGACCTGACCACCGAGACTTAAGTTTGCCAGGAAATAATCTCAATCGTGAGTTGAATAGCACAACATGTTGGCCCTTTTTGAAATCCTTAATCCTAAGTCTACTATCATGCCAAATTTTAGTTCTTTCTTTATACATTTTAGCATTTTCGTATGACATATGTCTTAGTTCATCTAACTCATGTAATTGCAGAGAACGCAATGTTCCCGCATCAGTTACGCAATAATTTAACTCTTTCAAGGCCCAAAAGGCTTTGATTTCTAATTCAAGGGGTAAGTGACATGCTTTTCCATACACTAACCTATAAGGAGACATTCCTAATGGCGTTTTATATGCAGTCCTATACGCCACAAGTGCATCATCTAACTTAAAAGACCAATCATTTCTATTCGGTTTCACCACTTTTTCAAGTATACTTTTGATCTCTCTATTAGATTTTTCAGCTTGTTCATTCGAGTGTGGATGATAAGGTGTTGCTACTCTATGTCTAACATTATATTTAGCTAACACTTTTTCCATAGCTTTGTTTATAAACTGCGTTCCTTCATCACTTATGATGGCACGTGGTGTGCCAAATCGTGTAAAAATGTGGCTATTTAGAAATTTAACGACTGTTTTGGCATCATTTAAGGGACATGCAATTGCTTCTACCCATTTTGAAACATAATCTACAGCTACTAGAATGTAAAGATTACCAGCAGATGGAGGGAATGGTCCCATGAAGTCAATGCCCCATACATCGAAGAGTTCTAACTCCAAGATGTATGTTAGAGGCATCTCATCCTTCCTACTGAGGTTACCTGTTCGTTGACACTCATTGCAGTTGTGTGCGTAGTCGTGTGGATCCTTGAAGATCGTGGGCCAGAAGTAGCTACTTTGGAACACCTTTGCAACAGTTCTTTGACCACCAAAGTGTCCACCATAAGAAGCTGTGTGGCAATGCTGCAAGACTGACCTTGATTCAGCAGCTGACACACACTTCCTTAGCAACCCATCCGCCCAGCTTTTGTAGAGTGTTGGATCGTCCCAGATGTACACCTGTGAGGCAAGGAAGTTAGCAAAATTTGGTAACACCTGTGAGGCAAGGAAGTTAGCAATATCCGCAAACCAAGGTTCCTCATTGTTATCACAATGCACTAACACAAAGACATGTTCATCAATAAAGGAGTCAGTCATTGCGGGTTCCGCAATTTTTCCGCAATGACTCTGCAATCTTGATAAATGATCAGCAACTACGTTTTCACATCCTTTTTTTATCTCTAATCTCTAGATCAAACTCTTGCAATAATAACACCCATCGAATTAGAGGAGGCTTAGCATCAGCCTTCCTCATTAAATACTTTATTGCAGAATGATCAGTATAAACAATCGTTTTATTACCTACAATATAAGGCCTAAATTTTTCACATGCAAACACTACCGCTAACATCTCTTTCTCTGTGGTAGTGTAGTTACATTGTGCTTCATTTAAAGTTTTACTAGCATAATATACAGGGTGTGTTAATTTATCTATCTTTTGGCCAAGCATAGCCCCAATTGCATAGTCACTAGCATCACACATTAGTTCAAAAGGCAAATCCCAATTTGGGCCTACTATGATTGGTGCTTTGACTAAGGCATCCTTAAGCTTGGTCCATGCTATTAGACATTCATTTGAGAAGACAAAAGTTCTATTCAGCTCTAGAAGCTCACACAAAGGTTTAGAGATTTTTGAAAAGTCTTTTATAAATCTCCTATAAAATCCTGCATGTCCTAAGAAACTTCTTATAGCTTTGACATTTTTAGGTTCCACTAACTTCTCAATAATTTCTATTTTGGCTCTATCGACCTCTACTCTTGCCTTGGACACTCTATGTCCTAACACTATTCCTTCTTCCACCATGAAGTGGCATTTTTCCCAATTTAAGACTAGGTTGGTCTCCTCACACCTAGTTAGGACTTGTCCTAGATTTTCTAGGCAGTGGTTAAAGGAATCACAAAAGACGGAGAAGTCATCCATCAATATTTCTATTATGGACTCATCTAGTTCAGTGAAAATTGCCAACATACACCTTTGGAATGTTGTTGGTGCATTGCATAGGCCAAGTGGCATTCTGCGAAAAGCAAATGTTCCAAAGGGACATGTAAAGGATGTTTTCTCTTGGTCCTCACGGTCTATGGTAATTTGGTTATATCCTGAGTAACCATCTAAAAAGCAGTAAAAGGCTCGGCCAACTATTCTATCTAACATTTGGTCTATAAAGGGTAAGGGAAAATGGTCTTTTTTGGTTTCTTTATTAAGTTTTCTATAATTCATACATACTCTCCATCCTGTAACAGTTCTAGTTGGTATTAATTCGTTATTTTCATTTACTACTACAGTCATACTACCCTTCTTAGGTACACATTGAATAGGACTGACCCATTGACTATTGGCTATTGGAATCCATCCTATGTCTTGCGTGGGTGTTAGTTAAAAGCATGGTAAGTCTTGGGCGTCTATGATCCGAATCACATTGCATTTAATAATCCGGAACCTTTAGATTGAGTGTTTTCATTACCATTTCCATTTCTCCCGTTATTCCAAAGTGTCATTTAATTTTTCCCGTTATTTTCTCTTTTCTTCTTTTAATTCTCAAAACCCCCCATCAACATTTTCTCTCATTAAGCAATTAAAATTTTGAATTTAGATTAACCTATTAAATTCCTTGTGGTACGATCCTGACTACCGCTTTCTACAAGTTTTGAAGAAGCCTTAGGCAGTGTTATAAATTTTAATTTGGCGGGTCTCGACAACCCGAAACATACGAAAGCAGCACATCACATCTGATTGACTACTACCTAAACTATACTAACAACTAATCAGGGCCCAACGGGCTTTTTCTTAACTACAACTATATGTTGGGTTTTATGTCCTAAAACTCGTGGTTTGTAAACTGAATGTATATTCTATTTTGCAATAAAGTTGTTATTAAGATTTATTCAGTAAAGTTGTTATTGAATAAAGTGAATTGTTTTTACTTTTAACCTAACTCCGATAAAAAAAAAAGAACCCATGGCTATAGGTTGTATACTTGAACTTCATGTGTGACATAATAGTGGATCAAGTTCAAGTAATAGCCAGAACGTTCTATAGTATAGAGATAAGGATGGGTACCTGTTGCGTGCTCAATGTGTTAAAATCAATAAGCAATAAGATAGAGAGGGCACTCAGAACATGCAAGCATACATGATCTTATAGCAAGTAGTAAGTATTTTTTCATTCGTTTTCCCACAGAGACTTATTATGAGCTATTCGCGAAGTGTTTTGTTAAGAAAGAATGGGTGGATTTGAGGAGGTGGAATTGGTTTTAAATTGTCTAATTTCTAAGGAACATGTAAAGGGTAGCAACATAAACAAGTGCAAGTCAAAGATAAACTTAAATTAAAAGAGAAAAGATTAATAAACGAAGAGAAAAATAGCTAAACAGAATTATAAACTTAGCAGAATTGCGGAAACAGCAATTCTACCGCAATGTTACTAACAGCGAAAGTGTGTAAAATGGAGAAACAAGGGCTACTAATGACTCCTCTATAGGCATTTTCTCACGATTCTCAAGCATTGGGTCAACTCTCTAGGCATCAAACTCACTCAATCTCATGTATCTTCCGATTTCATGCATTAGATTCTTTAGTTTACTCATGTCCAAGTAAGGTCTTAAGCATCTTGTTAAAGCAGAAAGTTATGGTTTGTACTAGGAAAACGCCTATTCCTAGGTCGTTTTCTGGCTACCTTGAAAGGCTAGCATGAGTGTATGACTCTGAACTCTTACTCCTTCCAGAGGTTAGGAGTTCTTTGGACAAAATGGATGGCCAATCGAAATCGCCCGTGGGATGAAGCTTACATACAATCAATGCTTCGAGAGCTATCCTACATGCTTGGTTCACGTTTTTTTTAGCCTATAGTATTGTCATTAGCATGCCCCTATGGGACTTAGCTACTCATGGATATAGACAGAACAGAAGTAAGAGAAGAAGTAGACATGCGTAGAAGGAATTTAAAGACAAACAGTAAGGAAAAACAGTAGCAGCAAAGAGAAGAAACAGTGAAGTGAAGAATTGAGCTTTGATTACTTGATTGTTTGAATGAACAAAGGGAAGCTTAAAGTAAATAACATAAAGACAGAAAGCAACGAAATGAAATGAACTAGCAACTAGAAAAGAAACAACAACTAAACAAAGTTGGAAATTAGAAATAAAAGACAGAAAGCAGGTAATTAAGCTTGAACGCCTCGTCGCAACCGCCTCGGCTGAAGGATGAGAAAGATCAGCCTTGCTTGGATGAATCCAATCGGGAGAGAAGATGAATCTTCTCTCCTTCCTATCAGATTGTCGACTCCAACAGCTAAACCTCGCAAACCAACAGACGGCAAAGAAAAACAGGAGAAAAGATGGAGCTGCGAGAAGACTTCTACGCTTTCGGATGATGATCAAACCCTCTACTTTGACCCCCTTTTATAGTAATCTGCAGGTGCGTTTGGGCCAAGGAGAACCATCAATCCTCAACGTCGTACTTCAAAATGGATGGAGGAGAAAGACCGAATCCCTGAAATAACGGAAAATAACAGAAATGGATCAGCCAACTTACGGATTTCACTTAAAACATTGTTGTTTTAGCAATGTTTCCGCAATGCTGCCGCAATGCATATTTTTCACTCTTTTCCTTCGGTTTTCATTCCTTTTCTTTCCTTTTGCACACAAGTCCTAATTTAGCTACCTTCTTCTAAATCTCATATATAAGCATAGGTTTAAGCTAAATCCTATCAAAAACACCTAAGAGTGTACATCTTTCTAAGATAATTAAGTCCTAAAAAGGTCACTTTTGGAGACGTAACACACCCCCAAACTTAAGGTTTTGCTCGTCCTCGAGCAATCTAAGGACTTGTTTAGGCTACTGTTTCATCTTCTTAAACCACTTACTGACTCCCCTACATTCCTATCTATAGCAGTGCTGTCCTGTGACACACTTCCAAATTTACACTAACCTTTCATATTGCTTCTTCTGACTTCGCACGCCTAATACTCCTGATGTTTTCATTCACTCCCTACAACTGATCTACTTGCCTTTATCATATTGTGCATCTAACCCTAAGGTTTCAAATTCTACCTAGCTTTACCCCAGACTCAGTACATGCTTCTAGTTTTACTTTTGAGCTACCTAGGATTCCTTAGAGTCATGCCAGTCTTAGTATTAACAGTGACAGTAGTACTTTTAGAGAACAACCTAAACCCTGGCATCACTACATTGGACCTACATTCATCTCCCTAAACAACCCTACAAATTACAACTTTGTGCTCAGCTAATTGAGGATCAGAGTTCTTTTTATTTAGGACACCTAAGCCACAAAGTTGCAACTCCTAGGTATACATTCTTCTTCCCTTCCCTTTTTTCTTTCTTTCTTACTTAGGTGGAGCCTCTCCTTTGGTTGCCTTTTGATGCAATGCCACTTGTGGGTTACACACTTGGCACTGATTACTCAGCAACCTAAGAGAGACACCCCTCTTTATTCTATTTTTCATTTTTTTTTTTCAGCTCATCATTTTTTTGTAAAGGAGAAGAAGAATGCTTATGCTTTAAGGGAGAGAGGAATGTTCCTAGGCCTAGGGTGGCCTCCCCCAAACTTAAACTACTCATTGTCCCCAATGAGTGTCTGAGGTGGCACACCCCCAAACTTGTCCTAGAAGCATCTAGTCTAGGGCAAAACAAAGAGAATCTAAAAGCCCTAGGCATAGACAGAACATTCTAAAAGTAAATATCACAGCAGCAGAAATCCATAAAAACAGGCAGGTAAGGACTTACAGCTATGCATGTTGAGTACTTTTTGGAGGTTAATTTAAACTATCAAAGGGTGTCCTATGACACTCATCCAGCATGCTTTAAGATAAGCTATATAAGGTAGTCAAGGTAGCAGCAAAAGACAAAATTTAAACAGAACCAGCCTAGCTAAACAGTCAGTCAAAAACATGCATTTACTAATAAAAAATTTCGGTTTCCGCAATTATTTCGCAATAGAGACAGGGCAGATATATCAGTGATTAAGGCCCCTATGCATGCTTTTTCCACTCATTCAAGCTATACAAAAATGAAACTAAACTAATCTACCTATTCAGCTACCATCAGACTACACTAAACAAATTTAAATACTACAATTAAAGAACTAAAACAGAACAAAACACTAACTCAAAACAGCATAATTCACATGGTTCAACAAAAAGCAGTTTGAATTTTTTTTCATTTAATTTTAAGGGAACAGCAATACTCCCTTTAGTGCTTCTCAATCTAGCACTCAGATGTCTTCCTCATCATCATCCCTTCTTGGCCGTGGAGGTGCCCATGGAGTCATTAGGTTCGTGGGGAATTCAGGAAAGATGCATCCCAATTGGTCAGCAACCTCCTTGTCCCTTGCCTGCGGATATGTGGCCCATTGAGCCATCCTCTTCTGCAGATCCGTCAGGCAGGCCATGGTCAAAGACTGAGCAGCAGCCAGGCCATCGAGCTCGAACTCCATGTTTTCTTTCCTTCGCAACCTCAAGGCGGTAGGCAATTCTAGGTAGCCCGTATAGGCCATCTGCCTTTCCATTCGCTCGATTGGGACCCCTGCACGTAAGCACAGCTTAGTAATTGTGTTAGGAAAGAAAAGTGGTCCCTTACCCTTTTTGGCGCAGTCAGCAATTAAAGCTGCAATGACTTCACCCACGTTGATTGTGAGACCTCGCATGATCGCGTAGACCAGCAGCGCCCTGCTCTGGTTGATGGTGGTCTCATGGGTCACTGGGGACAGCTTCCTGCGCACAAATGAAAACCATACAGCCGCCTTGGCTGTGAGGGTGGCACTCATCAGGGTGTGCCTCCCATTGCGCGAGACTGTCCATGATGCCTCTGGCTGGCCAATGATCCGAATAGCGACCTCCAAGACAGCTTCTGTTGGCTCATCAACGATCCTTGCATAGTCAGTGTGTTTTTGGCCCTTGAGGCCATAGGCTTCGTTGATCGCCTTTGCTGAGAAGTCCACCTCAACCCCTCTGACCACAGACAGGCCATCTTCTGGATTCATCAAGTTGGCGTAAAAGTCATACACCATGCTGGAGTAGGCTGGATTGGGTGGTCTGCACAGCTCCTCCCAGCCGTGATTCGTGATCCCTGCGCGCAAGAACTGCGGTAGGTCTGTGAGAGCGTCTAGGAATCCCTTCTCGTGCAGCAACTCCCTCTTCCTCAGCTTAGTGCCTCTGGACTCAGCATCAGAGGACACGTACCTCACTGATTGAGGCTCATCTTCAGGGTAAAGCCTGGCTTTTGATAACTCCATTTTGGAGCTATTAAATACGTCCTAATCATAGCTAAAGTCCGCTTTCAATTGATTAAATGTATCTCTTTTGTAGGAGAAAAGCGGCAAAGAGCTCGTGCGTCCATTGGGCATGTTCGAGAGCTTAAAGCAGAGTTTTAGCGCCCCGGGAATGCATCGGGAAGAGGGGAGTTTGTCTCGTGAAGAAACGGGCCGAAACAGCCTTGAAGAGGCATTGCATCAGCCCCAAACCCGAGAGCCAGCGTCGAGCTATAGCGTCGAGACGCTGGCTCGACGCTGGAAAAACCCGAGAGCAAGCGTCGAGTGATAGCGTCGAGACGCTAGCTCGACGCTGCCCTGGCGTCGAGACCCTGCTTGGCGTCGAGACGCTCCGGAGGAGGCGCGCGCAGAAAATTCATCGGGGCAGCGTCGCGACGCTGGCCTTGCGTCGCGACGCTGGCCTTGCGTCGCGACGCCAGCGCGCGCGCGCGCGGATCACTTAGGGCACAGCGTCGAGACGCTGGCCTAGCGTCTCGACGCTACGACGAAGGCAGTAGCTTAAGGACGATTTTTCTGCACATTTTTCAAATCTTCTCCAAGCTTCATCTTCTTCATCTCTCAACGGAATCCGGCGATTCTTCTTCCCTTCTTCCCCATTTTCTCTCTACTTTTCGTGGAGCTCCGCCATTGTTGGCATGCGAGTGAGCTCCACTTCCCATTTGTAATAGGTAGATGAACTCTTCCATGGTTGTTGGTGGAGCGGGATTGACGAACCGCGCCATGAGCGGCTAAGGTAAGGGTGAACGGTTTGGGAATGGTTTAGGAGGATTTTGTTAGATGATTTGGTTCTGATAATCTGAGTTTTGAATTATGCATATTGGGTTCTGTTTATTTGCATTTGTCTACTTTGCTTAATCCAACGCGCATGTTTAATTTCGACGATTGACACTCGAGTAATTATGCATGTTGTGTATGTTAAAGAGTAGCGATGCCGTGCCTCTCACTGCTCGACTAAGTAACACAGGTAGATGAAATTAAATCGAAGTATTAAGCCGTGTAGGATAGTTGTTGATTGCATACAGCGTTTGCGGGCAATCTACTAGCAATTAGAATTCACGCTTAAATGTTCGTCGCGGTTAGCTAGTGACTGTCTAGATTTACCTTAGGGCTGATCACCTTGATGTAAGCTTAGATAACGTGTAATTAGAACTGTGTGGTCTAATTAAAATCCATGGAGTCGGCTACTTTGGGGCTTCTCTGGTAGTCGTCCGCGTGCATAATGAACTGAATACCATGATTTTAGCATTAAAGGATGAACCGAATTTGTCTAACAATTGACCCCGAGACTCCCCAAACCGTGCACACGTTCTCTACGTATTATTTCTTTCTTCCGTTAGCTTTCGCATTATTTCCCATTGCATGATAAAACCCCCCCGTTACCAATTAATCAATTAAATCCCAACTTCACTAGTAAATTCATTCTCCTATTCCTTGGATCGACCCTGTTACCACTGGCTGCAAAGCCTTGGTTATAGGCCTTATAAATCGTATTTTGGCAAGCCTCGACAGCTTGAGATTAAGCGGATATTCAAAAATCCGTCCCACCAAAATTGGCGCCGTTGCCGGGGATTAGGCAATTGATTGAATTTATGATTGAAGTTTGA
This sequence comes from Herpetospermum pedunculosum, assembly GCA_028017165.1. Taxonomy (NCBI): domain Eukaryota; kingdom Viridiplantae; phylum Streptophyta; class Magnoliopsida; order Cucurbitales; family Cucurbitaceae; genus Herpetospermum; species Herpetospermum pedunculosum. The sequence goes on along the minus strand of CM051527.1, from coordinate 17,137,419 downwards.
ATTTGATTTATTGATGGTTGACTGAAAATTTTTTCTGTTTGTAATTTGTATGTTTAGATTTTTGTTTGTGTATGACCCGTTCCTCTGAGGGTAGTTTGCAGTTTATTCCTGAGATTGACAGAGAGGAGCGGAGGTTACGTAGAGAAGCCCGGGAGGGGCAAGGAACGTTTGAAAGAGAAGAAGGCAATCCCTTCTTATTTGACGAGATGGCGCAAGGTGAAGCGCCACGGACGCTGAAGCAACTGGCAGCGCCAGACCTGAACCTGCAGCCTTTGTGCATTAACTACCCCGTGGTAGCAGGTAACTTTGAGTTGAAATCTGGTTTAATTCACCAGTTACCTTCTTTCCATGGAAACGCAGGTGAGGACGCGAACAAGCATTTGATGGAATTCCATTGCGTCTGCGCGGGGATGAAGCCCGCAGGGGTCACGGAAGAGCAACTGAATATGAGGGCATTCCCCTTCACGCTCAAGGACAAGGCCAAGGATTGGCTGTATTATTTGCCTTCCGGATCCATCACCACGTGGCAGGACATGAAGCGGGTATTTTTAGAAAAATACTTTCCCGCATCCTTGGCCACCACTCTGCGGAAGAGGATTTATGGGATCACCCAAGATGTAGGTGAGTCCCTGCATGAGTATTGGGAACGCTTTGGGCGCCTGTGCGCGAGTTTCCCACACCACCAGATCGCCGATCAGCTGCTCATACAGTATTTCTATGAGGGGATGACGCCCCATGACAGGCAGATGATCGATGCAGCGAGTGGAGGGGCTCTGATTGACAAGACCCCAGTTGAGGCCAAGCAGCTCATTGCAAATATGGCTACAAACTCGCAGCAGTTTGGGATCAGGGGGCAAGGACAAGTGCACAGCGTGGCTCAGAGCCATGAAATGTCTGAAATGAGGGCCCAGGTGGCCGAGATAGGTAGTATGTTAAAGAAAATTGTTGGAGGACACCGCGAAGAGGCGGAGGTCAATGCAATCGGGGGGTATGCTTCCAACCCTAGGAAGTATGATCCATATGCAAACACTTACAACCCCGGTTGGCGCGACCATCCTAATTTCAGCTATGGGAATAGGGAAGGACAAACCCGTTTTCAAGGCCAGTCTCAGGATAGGCCTAACTCTTCCACCCAGGCTCAAGCTTCGAGCTCCTCCAACTCACTTGAAGAGATGGTCAGGACCATCGTAACTAGCACCAGCCAGTTCCAGAAAGAGGCTCGCGAGGAGCTAAATTCTCATAAGGCAGAGCTGCAAAATTTGAACAAGCAGCTGACACAAATGGCGGTGTCTATCAGTAAGATTGAGAGCAAGAGCTCGGGGAAGCTTCCTTCCCAAACTACAGTAAACTCATGTGAAAACGTGAGTGCCATTCAGCTGCGCAGTGGGAAATCACTTTCCACCAGAGCTGCGAAGGAAGCCACGGACAGCCTGAACAAGTCCGCCCCGATTGCTCCCGAGATTCAAAATGAGAAGGTAAATGAGAAGGTCAGTGTACCTGTGGATGTTGCCAAAGCACCATTCCCGAGTAGGCTTGCGAAGCCTACTTTGGAATCCGATGATGAGGAGGTCCTGCGAACCTTCCAGAAGGTGATGGTAAATATCCCGCTCCTAGAGGCAGTCAAGCAAGTGCCCAAATATGCAAAATTCCTAAGGAGCTGGTGCACTACGAAGAGAAAGTCCAGAGGGACTGAGAAAAAGAAGGAGAATGTCTCTGCCATACTCCCAGGTTCGTTGCCTGCAAAGTGCAACGACCCAGGTACTTTTACTATCCCTTGCACTATAGGTAGTAAAATTGTTCATAATGCCATGTTAGACCTAGGAGCCTCTGTAAACGTTATGTCTTATGCATTATATCGTGAACTGAATTTAAATGAAATGCATGAATGTAATGTTTCTGTTCAGTTGGCTAATGGGTCGAGCATCTGTCCTAGGGGGAAGGTAGAGGATGTTTTAGTTAGAGTTGGGAATATGACGTTTCCCGCTGATTTCCTTGTTTTAGATATGAAAGAAAATTTATTGCATGCTTCGTCCTCTATGCTGTTAGGACGCCCTTTTCTTAAGACCGCTAGGGTCAAAATCGATGTGTATAAGGGCGTCGTTTCGTTAGAGTTTGATGATACTTTGCATGAGTTTTCTTTGTTTGATGGGAAATCTGTTGCGAATGTTTCTGTTGTTTGTGAGCATGATGAGAATGGGAGTCTACCCTCGCGCTTGAGGGATGGTTCCCATGTCTCGGTTAAAATTTCTGATTTGAATTTGATGGATGATACTGCTGATTTTTGCACTAACATGTCTGATATTCACGTGCCCGAGGCACGAAGAGTGCAAAATGTTTTTCAGGTGAACGGTGGAAAAGGTGTGGCCAAGGACAAGTCTGGATCGTCCCCCGCACCTACAGACTATGGATGAGTCTGTCGAGAGAATACAGTCGAGCAACCGACTTTAAAAATTCTGCGCTTCTCGGAGGCACCCGAGTGTTGAACTGTTTTTATGCTTTAGTTTAGTTTTATCGCTTTTTAGTATTAATTTAGCTTGCTGTTTTTTTTAGGGAATCAAGGAAGAGAAGACAATTTTGGGCTCTGATGCGTTCATGCGCCGCTTCCTCGCCCTCGCCAGCTTCACAAAGAGTCAGGGAAGTGTACTTCTTCTTCCCTTTTAATTCTTGCATCTGACTGGTTGGCATTGAGGACAATGCCAAATTTTGAAGTTGGGGGTGGAGTAGTCCGATGGATGTGCATGTGTAGTTTGTTGAGAAGTGCTATAAAGATATTGAAGTGCTTGGGACTCTGTTTACTGTTTTCTGACTGTGATACCTAGGAAATGCATGTTGGAATTCTGAGCATGTTCATAATCGAGTTTTTGCATGAGTTTTGTGTTTATTAGGTTCATGTCAAAAATTTTAAAATTTTTTCTGTTGCTCCCTTGCACTCATCGCGCACCTAGCAACCTCTCCCTAGATTCCGTAAGCTTGGTTTATCGCATGCTTAGCTAATTCTCGTTGTCACCCCGAAAGGCACCCTTAGGTAGCTTGTTACATGAGATTTAGTAGCTAATTAATTGAGGAAGCATGTGCTTAGCCTAATAAAAAAAAAAATAGAAAAGCATGTTTTGTAGAAAAATTCCTCTCGAGGCGCTCCTCCTTCTTATTAAGCGCTTAAAAGAAGTGAGCGTTAGTCCTTAAAAACGTGAAGTTTTATGCATGAATTTGACGTGTTAGGCAGCTCGAGTAGGAAAGAAAAAGAAATGAAAGGTTGGTTCAAAGAACCCAAATAAAAGAGTACAAAGTACTTTTGAAAAAAAAGAAAGAAAAAGAATGAAAAAATAATTAGGTCTCTTAATTTGCTTCTTTCTCTCGTGTAAGTCAAGTGTAGCTGTTCTTAAACGCTAGAAGTAGGGGGAAAATGGGATGTGCGTTGCATGTTGGTTTTCCGGGTTTACGTGAGTTTAGGAGTGGTTGTCTAGCACACACACACGTTAGGGGGCAAGAGTTAATTTTTGATATGTCCTAATTGATACATGAACAAAATGCTTCCATGATTATATTCGTGTTTGAAATTTCAATATGCAAGGAGGCTTTAGTTAGAATGCATGTAATAGCGTCCTTAGAGTCAATGTCTTTGTAGTGCTTGCTCGAGGACTAGCAATGTTTAAGTTGGGGGTGTTTGATAACTCCATTTTGGAGCTATTAAATACGTCATATTCATAGCTAAAGTCCGCTTTCAATTGATTAAATGTATCTCTTTTGTAGGAGAAAAGCGGCAAAGAGCTCGTGCGTCCATTGGGCATGTTCGAGAGCTTAAAGCAGAGTTTTAGCGCCCCGGGAATGCATCGGGAAGAGGGGAGTTTGTCTCGTGAAGAAACGGGCCGAAACAGCCTTGAAGAGGCATTGCATCAGCCCCAAACCCGAGAGCCAGCGTCGAGCTATAGCGTCGAGACGCTGGCTCGACGCTGGAAAAACCCGAGAGCAAGCGTCGAGTGATAGCGTCGAGACGCTAGCTCGACGCTGCCCTGGCGTCGAGACCCTGCTTGGCGTCGAGACGCTCCGGAGGAGGCGCGCGCAGGAAATTCATCGGGGCAGCGTCGCGACGCTGGCCTTGCGTCGCGACGCCAGCGCGCGCGCGCGCGGATCACTTAGGGCACAGCGTCGAGACGCTGGCCTAGCGTCTCGACGCTACGACGAAGGCAGTAGCTTAAGGACGATTTTTCTGCACATTTTTCAAATCTTCTCCAAGCTTCATCTTCTTCATCTCTCAACGGAATCCGGCGATTCTTCTTCCCTTCTTCCCCATTTTCTCTCTACTTTTCGTGGAGCTCCGCCATTGTTGGCATGCGAGTGAGCTCCACTTCCCATTTGTAATAGGTAGATGAACTCTTCCATGGTTGTTGGTGGAGCGGGATTGACGAACCGCGCCATGAGCGGCTAAGGTAAGGGTGAACGGTTTGGGAATGGTTTAGGAGGATTTTGTTAGATGATTTGGTTCTGATAATCTGAGTTTTGAATTATGCATATTGGGTTCTGTTTATTTGCATTTGTCTACTTTGCTTAATCCAACGCGCATGTTTAATTTCGACGATTGACACTCGAGTAATTATGCATGTTGTGTATGTTAAAGAGTAGCGATGCCGTGCCTCTCACTGCTCGACTAAGTAACACAGGTAGATGAAATTAAATCGAAGTATTAAGCCGTGTAGGATAGTTGTTGATTGCATACAGCGTTTGCGGGCAATCTACTAGCAATTAGAATTCACGCTTAAATGTTCGTCGCGGTTAGCTAGTGACTGTCTAGATTTACCTTAGGGCTGATCACCTTGATGTAAGCTTAGATAACGTGTAATTAGAACTGTGTGGTCTAATTAAAATCCATGGAGTCGGCTACTTTGGGGCTTCTCTGGTAGTCGTCCGCGTGCATAATGAACTGAATACCATGATTTTAGCATTAAAGGATGAACCGAATTTGTCTAACAATTGACCCCGAGACTCCCCAAACCGTGCACACGTTCTCTACGTATTATTTCTTTCTTCCGTTAGCTTTCGCATTATTTCCCATTGCATGATAAAACCCCCCCGTTACCAATTAATCAATTAAATCCCAACTTCACTAGTAAATTCATTCTCCTATTCCTTGGATCGACCCTGTTACCACTGGCTGCAAAGCCTTGGTTATAGGCCTTATAAATCGTATTTTGGCAAGCCTCGACAGCTTGAGATTAAGCGGATATTCAAAAATCCGTCCCACCAAAATTTTTTGGAGTTATCAAACACGTCCTAATCATAGCTAAAGTCCGCTTTCAATTGATTAAATGTATCTCTTTTGTAGGAGAAAAGCGGCAAAGAGCTCGTGCGTCCATTGGGCATGTTCGAGAGCTTAAAGCAGAGTTTTAGCGCCCCGGGAATGCATCGGGAAGAGGGGAGTTTGTCTCGTGAAGAAACGGGCCGAAACAGCCTTGAAGAGGCATTGCATCAGCCCCAAACCCGAGAGCCAGCGTCGAGCTATAGCGTCGAGACGCTGGCTCGACGCTGGAAAAACCCGAGAGCAAGCGTCGAGTGATAGCGTCGAGACGCTAGCTCGACGCTGCCCTGGCGTCGAGACCCTGCTTGGCGTCGAGACGCTCCGGAGGAGGCGCGCGCAGGAAATTCATCGGGGCAGCGTCGCGACGCTGGCCTTGCGTCGCGACGCCAGCGCGCGCGCGCGCGGATCACTTAGGGCACAGCGTCGAGACGCTGGCCTAGCGTCTCGACGCTACGACGAAGGCAGTAGCTTAAGGACGATTTTTCTGCACATTTTTCAAATCTTCTCCAAGCTTCATCTTCTTCATCTCTCAACGGAATCCGGCGATTCTTCTTCCCTTCTTCCCCATTTTCTCTCTACTTTTCGTGGAGCTCCGCCATTGTTGGCATGCGAGTGAGCTCCACTTCCCATTTGTAATAGGTAGATGAACTCTTCCATGGTTGTTGGTGGAGCGGGATTGACGAACCGCGCCATGAGCGGCTAAGGTAAGGGTGAACGGTTTGGGAATGGTTTAGGAGGATTTTGTTAGATGATTTGGTTCTGATAATCTGAGTTTTGAATTATGCATATTGGGTTCTGTTTATTTGCATTTGTCTACTTTGCTTAATCCAACGCGCATGTTTAATTTCGACGATTGACACTCGAGTAATTATGCATGTTGTGTATGTTAAAGAGTAGCGATGCCGTGCCTCTCACTGCTCGACTAAGTAACACAGGTAGATGAAATTAAATCGAAGTATTAAGCCGTGTAGGATAGTTGTTGATTGCATACAGCGTTTGCGGGCAATCTACTAGCAATTAGAATTCACGCTTAAATGTTCGTCGCGGTTAGCTAGTGACTGTCTAGATTTACCTTAGGGCTGATCACCTTGATGTAAGCTTAGATAACGTGTAATTAGAACTGTGTGGTCTAATTAAAATCCATGGAGTCGGCTACTTTGGGGCTTCTCTGGTAGTCGTCCGCGTGCATAATGAACTGAATACCATGATTTTAGCATTAAAGGATGAACCGAATTTGTCTAACAATTGACCCCGAGACTCCCCAAACCGTGCACACGTTCTCTACGTATTATTTCTTTCTTCCGTTAGCTTTCGCATTATTTCCCATTGCATGATAAAACCCCCCCGTTACCAATTAATCAATTAAATCCCAACTTCACTAGTAAATTCATTCTCCTATTCCTTGGATCGACCCTGTTACCACTGGCTGCAAAGCCTTGGTTATAGGCCTTATAAATCGTATTTTGGCAAGCCTCGACAGCTTGAGATTAAGCGGATATTCAAAAATCCGTCCACCAGCTTTCCCTTTGTCTTTCGGTTTGGCTGACTCAGCAGCCTCAATCTTGAGCTTCTTTGGTGAAGGCTCATCACTTCCCTTCTTTGATGAAGGCGCACCCCTGGACTTCTTCTTCTTGGACTTCTTCTTTGTTTTTGGCCGTTTTGCCTTGACAACCTTGGCTGCCTTCTTCTTCAACCTTGCCTTGGTTGTCATCTGCTGGAGGCAATCCCCCAGTGTCTCGTCCATCGAATCATCCTTCTGCGCAGGGCTCTCAGGGCTGGCTTCCCTCAAAGGAGAGAAGACCTCTTCTTCCTCAGCTTCCCCACTGCCCTGCGTCGATTCTTGGTACTCCCCATATGGGAATTCAGGGTCAGGTTGTGGGGAAGTGGGTGATGCTTCAGGGCTCTCTGCTGGTGGGGTGTGTTCAGAACTCGGCGGCGATGAAGGAAGCTCAGGGCTTCGCGCTGGTGGAGACGGCGAAGAGCTCTACTTTGGTGACTCGTGTGACCGATGATCACTTTCTTGACTCTCCACAGAGGGAGTCTTTTCCTTGCTTGCTTCTTCGGCCACCGCCATACTCCACTTACGTTTCTTGGGTGTGCCTGCTGGTTCAGAGGGTCCAGCAGGTATCTCCGTAACCACCTTCCACTTCTTTTTGCGGACAGGCAGTTTGGGGAGTCGTTCAGTGCGCGCAGCCTCAGCATCTGCAAAGGCAAGAAGTGCTTCCCTCGCAGCAATTTCAGCGTCGTCGGCCTTCTTCTTGGACGCAGACCGTTCAGCTCTCGTTAGCACCATCGTTGAATCGTGGGAATCTGGAAAGAAGAATTGCAGATGAAGAGGGAGAGAGTTTTCTTGGAGTTCAGATGATTGGGAAATCGTACAGATCAGCGCGCATCTTAACGGATATAAGTAATGATGAAATCCCAACGGCTATATTTGTTGCGGATTCTGCAAATCTAGCGCAATTCTAGTGACCGTTGGAGATTTTCTGCGTTTAAATGCCAATCTTTGCTCAACCGAATCTTTGATTTGGCCCAATATCTCCTTGATTTTTTTAGCTGGATTAATCTCCTTGACTCCCTCTATTGATTTCCTACAAAAAGAAATAAAATCAACATCAAATTCGTAATTAAAATCACACAAAAATATACACAAACGATAACCGGAAAAATAACAAAAAATAAACTAAGGCATTAGCCTCGCATGGACGAGAACACTAATCACTCGTCCTCTCTCGTTCTTATTTTCATGTTTCAGTCAAGAGGAAGGCCGAGAGAGTCTTCACATCTCCTTCCTCATAGTAGTGCTTCAATCTTGCACCATTAACCATGAATGGTTGCCCTTGCTGCAGGTTCTTAATCTCGATTGCACCATGAACAAACACATTAGTTATTACAAATGGACCTGACCATCTGGACTTAAGTTTGCCTGGAAATAATCTCAATCGTGAGTTAAATAATAAGACAAGCTGGCCTTTCTTAAAGTCCTTAATCCTAAGTCTACTATCATGCCAAATCTTGGTCTTTTCCTTATACATTTTAGCATTTTCATAGGACATATGTCTAAGCTCATCAAGCTCATGTAATTGCAAAGACCGGAATGTTCCCGCATCGGTCACGCAATAATTCAACTCTTTTAGTGCCCAAAATGCTTTAATTTCTAATTCGAATGGTAAGTGACATGCTTTGCCATACACAAGTCTATAAGGAGACATACCTAGGGGTGTCTTATATGCAGTTCTATACGCCCAAAGTGCATCCTCGAGTTTAAACGACCAATCTTTTCTATTGGGTTTGACCACTTTTTCTAGGATGTTCTTAATCTCCCTATTTGAAATTTCAGCTTGGCCATTCGAATGTGGGTGATAAGGGGTGGCTACTCTATGTCTAACATTGTATTTAGCCAACACTTTCTCCATAGCTCTATTAATGAAATGTGTCCCTTCATCACTAATGATAGCACGAGGTGTTCCAAATCGAGTAAAGATATGTCTATGCAGGAATCTTATGACTGTCTTGGCATCATTATTTGGACATGCTATGGCCTCTACCCACTTAGATACATAGTCTACTGCTACAAGGATGTAAAGGTTACCTGATGATGGGGGGAATGGTCCCATGAAGTCAATGCCCCACACATCAAAGAGCTCCAACTCTAAGATGTAAGTGAGAGGCATCTCATATTTTCGACTAAGGTTACCTGTTCTCTGGCAGTCATCACAGCTGTGTGCAAAGTTGTGGGCATCCTGAAAGATCGTTGGCCAATAGTAGCCACTCTGGAACACCTTTGCAGCTGTCCTTTGGCCACCAAAATGTCCACCATAGGGTGCTGTATGGCAGTGCTGCAGCACAGACTTCGCCTCAGCAGCTGACACACACTTCCTGAGCAGACCATCAGCACATGTCTTGTAAAGTGTGGGATCATCCCATATGAATTTCCTTGCTTCATGAAGGAACCTTTTCTTCTCTTGGCCTCCCTTGAAAGTTGGTAGTACCTGCGATGCAAGGAAGTTAGCAATGTCAGCAAACCAAGGTTCCTCATCGTTATCACGATGAGTCAATACAAAGACATGTTCATCAATAAAAGCGTCAGAAATTGCGGTTTCCGCAATTTTTTCGCAATTGTGCTGCAATCTAGAAAGATGATCCGCAACCACATTTTCACATCTTTTCTTATCTCTAATGTCCAGATCAAACTCTTGTAGCAGCAAGACCCATCTAATCAACCTAGGCTTAGCATCAGTTTTACTCATAAGGTACTTTAAAGCATAATGGTCAGTGTACACAATTGTCCTAGTGCCTACAATGTAATTCCTAAACTTCTCACAAGCAAACACTACAGCTAGCATCTCCTTCTCAGTAGTTGTGTAATTACATTGTGCCTCATTAAGTGTCTTACTAGCATAGTATACAGGGTGTGTTAACTTGTCAATCTTCTGTCCTAACATAACCCCTACAGCATAGTCACTGGCATCACATAACATCTCAAAGGGAAGATCCCAATTAGGCCCTACTATAATGGGCGCTGTGACTAGTGCTTCCTTAAGGGTTTTCCAAGCTAGGAAACATTCTTTAGAGAAAATGAATGGTTTGTTTAACTCTAGAAGTTCACATAAAGGCTTGGAGATCTTAGAGAAGTCCTTAATGAACCTTCTATAGAAGCCAGCATGCCCTAAAAAACTTCTAATGGCTTTGACATTTTGAGGTTCTACCAATTTCTCAATTATTTCAATTTTTGCCCTTTCAACCTCTACACCTGCCCTTGACACTCTATGACCTAAGACAATCCCTTCATCCACCATGAAGTAGCACTTCTCCCAATTTAGGACTAGGTTGGTCTCCTCACACCTAGCCAGGACTTGTCCTAAGTTCTCTAGACAGTTTGTAAATGAATCCCCGAAGACTGAGAAATCATCCATGAATATCTCTATTATAGACTCATCCAAATCAGAGAAGATTGCCAACATGCACCTTTGGAATGTTGCCGGTGCATTGCATAAGCCAAAAGGCATTCTGCGAAAGGCAAAAGTTCCAAAGGGGCAAGTGAAGGTTGTCTTCTCTTGGTCCTTAGGGTCTATAGTGATCTGGTTATATCCTGAATAACCGTCTAAGAAGCAGTAGTAGGCTCTACCAGCTATCCTATCTAACATCTGCCATAGATGTTATCTCTAATCTGCCATACCCAACAAATGTTAGGGAGGTTCGATCTTTTCTTGGCCATGCAGGGTTTTATCGCAGGTTTATCCAGGACTTCTCCAAGGTTGCCATGCCTATGACGTACCTCCTTCAGAAGGATGTAACGTTTGATTTTGGGGAGGAGTGCAGAAAAGCCTTCGATTTGCTCAAGGATAGTTTGACGAGCGCGCCCATCATACACCCACCCCAGTGGGACTTGTCGTTCGAAATTATGTGCGACGCCAGCAACTATGCCTTGGGAGCCGTGCTCGGTCAGAGGATCGAGAATAAGAGCCGTGTCATTTACTATGCCTCCAGGACGCTTAATCCAGCGCAATGCAATTACACGACAACGGAAAAAGAACTTCTTTCTATTGTATTTGCGCTTGATAAATTTCGTCCTTACATTATTGGCTCTCAAGTAACTGTTTTCTCTGATCATGCAGCTGTTCGGTACCTGATGACCAAGAAGGACGCAAAACCGAGGCTACTTCGGTGGATTTTGCTTCTCCAGGACTTCGATGTGAAGATGAAAGATAGGAGAGGAGCAGAAAACCCGGTAGCCGACCATCTGAGCCGCTTGGTCAGAAAGGAAGATCTCCTGCCTCTGAATGAAGATTTCCCCGATGAGACACTCTTCAGACTCGATACAGTCCTTCCCTGGTATGCTGATATGGTAAATTACTTGGCCACAGGTAATTTTCCTTCTGGTTTCTCTCATAGTAGGAAAGCGAAGCTGAAAAGCGACGCTAAGTACTATGTTTGGGAGGATCCCAATTTATGGAAGTTCTGTTCTGATCAAATAATTAGGAGATGTGTCCCTGAGAATGAGCATGCGTCTATTCTTACTTTCTGTCATGATTATGCATGTGGGGGACATTTTGGGCCTAGGAGGACAGCTAGGAAAGTTTTAGATAGTGGGTTTTACTGGACTTCTCTGTTTAAAGATGCGCATGAATTTTGTAAAACCTGCGATAGATGTCAAAGAATAGGGTCGATATCTGGTAGAAATGAAATGCCTCAAACTCCTGTCTTAGTATGTGAAATCTTTGACGTTTGGGGCATGGATTTTATGGGACCCTTCCCGCCTTCTTGTGGTTTTTCTTATATATTACTGGCTGTTGATTATGTTTCCAAGTGGGTTGAGGCGAAAGCCACGAAGACTAACGATGCTAATTCTGTTGTTAGGTTCGTTCAGTCTCGTATTTTTACCAGGTTTGGAATCCCACGAGCCATAATCAGTGACCAGGGGACTCATTTTTGCATCCGATCTGTGGAGGCTTTGCTGAGGAAGTATGGTGTGCATCATCGCGTGTCCACCGCCTAGCATCCCCAAGCCAATGGGCAAGCCGAGGTCTCCAACAGAGAGGTGAAATCAATTCTTGAGAAAACCGTGAGGCCAAGCAGGAAGGATTGGAGCGATCGTTTGCAGGATGCTTTGTGGGCCTACCGCACCGCCTACAAAACCCCTATCGGTATGTCCCCATACCGGTTGGTCTTTGGTAAGGCATGCCACTTACCCGTGGAGATTGAGCACAAAGCATTCTGGGCAATCAAGAAGTGTAACATGAGCCCTGACAAAGCTGGCGAGGCACGACTGCTTCAGTTACAGGAATTGGAGGAACTGCGTTTGGACTCCTACGAGAACTCCAGGATCTATAAAGAGAATTCCAAACAGTTTCATGACCGAAGGATCTTAAAGAAAGACTTCGAAGTCGGTCAGAAAGTTCTGCTGTTCGATTCCCGTCTGAAGTTCATGCCAGGTAAGCTTCGTTCCCGTTGGAAAGGACCCTATACCATAACTAAAATTTCTCCTTATGGCAGTGTAGAGATTCAGAGCTTGGACTCAGATGAGGTGCAGAAGGTGAATGGGCACCGGTTGAAGATTTTCCACGAGGGGGACGCTGAGTGCTATGACGCCACATTACTTCTAGCGCCGCCCCCGATCGATTATGGATGAGTGGTCAAGAGAATACAGTCGAGCAATCGACTTTAAAAATTTGCGCTTCTCGGAGGCACCCGAGTTTGAACTGTAATTCTGTTGTTTATCGCTTTGCTTTTGTTTATTTTTGCTTTTGAGTTGTTGTTTGTTTTCTTGTTTTCCTAGGAGAAAAGGTGGAACGGTCGACGATTGGAGAGCACATTGGAGGACGTAGGTGCACATCTCCACCCGTCAGCTCCATAAAATTCAGGGGAGGTTTTCTGTTCCCTTAGGATTTTATTGTTTTTATAGTTGAATGCATTGGGGACAATGCATATCTTAAGGTGGGGGGTGGAGTTTGTTGATACATAGAGATGAGACTTCTTAGTAGTTGTCGAGCATACGTGTACTCTGGCTGTTAGATTAGAATCTGAATGCATGTGTCCGATGAGGACGGTCTGTGATTTGCTTGTGAACACTCCGTATTTGTATGATTCGAAAATTTGACGATGTATGCACATTTTGAGCCTATTTTAAAATTATTTCTGTTATTTCCTGGTAGAGGTACTTTTGGGGTACTCCAAATTCAAGCTGTCGAGGCTTGCCAAAATACAATTTATAAACCCGAATACACCGAGCTATTTTTAGCTAAGTGGCAACGGGGTCGATCCACAGGGAAATAAGAAATTCAATCTAACTAAGTCTAATTTGCTAGAAATAAAAGAATGCACAAATTAAAGAATGGTAATTTGGTTTTGGGGGAAGGGAGCTCCTAATTATGCTAACGGAAAATTAAATGACAACGTGCAAAAATTAAACGGTTGTGCTTAACTTCGAGAAATGGAATTGCTCGTTATGGATGTTCGGATCATTGATACAATTAACGCGTTAGCCATGTTCATGTACACAATTCATTTAGTTAATCCTAACTCAAATGACCCAAGGATTTAATTGGACTCGTGCAATTCTAATTAAACTTGGCCAATAATCTATCTACGGTAGCGATCCCTAAATCGATTACGTGCCAGTGACGGGAACATTGCGACGGTCTAATCCTAAGACTAACCCGATTTCTCTCTTGCCTTAAGCCTAACATGAAAACGTTAATTAATTCAGTTTACCAATGTCACTTTGGGCCGAACTCATTAGCCATGCTTAGACCCGTGCTACCTAGCGGTATAGGAAATTATACGTCCCAACCTTTAGCCCTCTATCATGCATAGGAATTAGATTGTCAAACTAATTTAGCTACACATGCTAGATTTTGATGAGGAATAACCAAGAAATGCATAAACAAGCTAAATGGCTTAACATTCACAAAGGGGAAAAATCTCCCCAAACATCCATAATTTACAAATCCAAACCCAAAATGAAGCACTTACCTTGGTTTAGCCTTCCATGGAGGTTGGATTAATCCAATCTCCCATGGAAGAGCTTGGAATCATGCACAAGAAGGAGAAGAAGTACAAAAATGGTGGAAAAATCGTCTTGGAACCGAGAGGAGAAGCTTGAGGAAGAAGGAGGATGAAAGAATCGCTGCAAATCTGCAACTTTCACGGTTTTTAAGCTCGGAGCGTCGAGACGCTAGGCCAGCGTCTCGACGCTGTGCCCTAAGTTGGCAGGCGCGCGCGCGGCGTCGAGCGAGCGTCGCGACGCTTGCGCTCGACGCTTGCTCTCGGGTGGATCTTCAAATGTACGCTTCAGAGTTCGGAGCGTCGAGACGCTCGGCCAGCGTCTCGACGCTGTCGGCGTTGAGCGAGCGTTGAGACGCGCGCTCGACGCTGATGCACGTCTAGCTTGGGGAATCGTCGGGGCAGCGTCGAGCTAGCGTCTAGACGCTGGGGCGCACGCAGATCTTCAATGACGGGCGCGCGGGCGCGCGCGGACATGGGCGAGGCGGAGCGGGCTGGCGCGCGGGCGCGCGCGGGTCTGGCCGTCTGGGCGCGGGCGTGCGGTGCTTGCGAGCGGCGCGCGCGGGCGCGCGCGCGTGCTGCGTTCGTTGGGCGACTGGGCGCTGGGCGCCGGCGCTTGGGTGCTGTCCTCTCGGCTCTTAGCCCACTTTTGGGTCGTTTTGGCTCCCGAGCTCCGTTTGGCCTATCGTTTTGACCCGAACACTTCCCGAAACATGTTAAATGACCTTTTTAGCCCCGAAAATCATTAATGGACTTCCCGAGCTCTTCACCATGAAATCACCTACAAGGAAGCATTTTAATCAATATATATCATGGTTTTAGCTAGAATTAGGGACATTAAGATAGCTCTATTTTGGAGCTATCAAAATACCCCCGACCTAAATCTTGCTAGTCCTCGAGCAAGGTATACTCTAAATAATCTCCAAAGAATTAAATGCATGCTTGGACTCTAATCTCAATGCTTGTGAAACAAGGTACTTGTAGTAAATTCAAAACCATCAAAAGCATGCAAACGTTGAAATCATTTCAAAATTTAAACTCCTATTCCCTTACGTGTGTGTGTGTGCTTAGCACCTCTCAACCTAGCTCCCGCAAGCCCGGAACAACCTTATACAGTCCTATGACTCGTTTTCCCCCTACTTATGGCGATAAGAACAGTCTAAGGGCTTTTAGTGATAGGAATAGCAACAAAACAAAAGGCCTAAATTTTATTCTTTTTCCTTGAGTACTTTGTACCCATTTTTTTTTTCTTTTTGAACCACTTTTTTTTTTTTTTTTTTTCTCCAAGAGAGCCTAACACGTCAAACCAAATTTTAGCTTCACGTTTTTAAGGACCATTGCTCACTTCCATTAGTTCCCCTTTCATGCAGTGACAACCGTGGGTTACACGATCGCCCCTGGTTACACGGGCAACACAAGAAGGAGGAGCAACTCTGGAGGTTTTATTTATCATGCAAACACTTTTTTTTTTAGGCAATAGCTTCGCTATACACAAATGAGTTATTACTACTTCTACACATCAAGCCTCCCTAATGGTACCTTTCGGGGTGACAACAAGGTTTCAGACAAAATAAGATCAGTCTAGACCTACAGAACTGAGGATAAGAGTGCTATGCGCTCAGTGAATGTAGGGAAATAACAGAAAAAATTTTAAAATAGGCTCAAAATGTGCATACATCGTCAAATTTTAGAATCATACAAATACGGAGTGTTCACAAGCAAATCACAGACCGTCCTCATCGGACACATGCATTCAGATTCTAATCTAACAGCCAGAGTACACGTATGCTCGACAACTACTAAGAAGTCTCATCTCTATGTATCAACAAACTCCACCCACCACCTTAAGATATGCATTGTCCCCAATGCATTCAACTATAAAAACAATAAAATTCTAAGGGAACAGAAAACCTCCCCTGAATTCTATGGAGCCGATGGGTGGAGATGTACACCATCGTCTTCCTATGTGCTCTCGAATCGTCGACCGTTCCACCTTTTCTCCAAGGAAAACAAGAAAACAAACAACAACTCAAAAGCTAATAAAAACAAAAGCAAAGCGATAAACAACAGAAATACAGTTCAAACTCGGGTGCCTCCGAGAAGCGCAAATTTTTAAAGTCGATTGCTCGACTGTATTCACTCTTCCACTCATCCATAATCGATCGGGGGTGGCGCTAGAAGTAATGTGGCGTCATAGCACTCAGCGTCCCCCTCGTGGAAAATCTTCAACCGGTGCCCATTCACTTTCTGCACCTCATCGGAGTCCAAGCTCTGAATCTCTACACTGCCATAAGGAGAAATTTTAGTTATGGTATAGGGTCCTTTCCAACGGGAACGAAGCTTACCTGGCATGAACTTCAGACGGGAATCGAACAGCAGAACTTTCTGACCGACTTCGAAGTCTTTCTTTAAGATCCTTCGGTCATGAAACTGTTTGGACTTCTCTTTATAGATCCTGGAGTTCTCATAGGAGTCCAAACGCAGTTCCTCCAATTCCTGTAACTGAAGCAGTCGTGCCTCGCCAGCTTCGTCAGGGCTCATGTTACACTTCTTGATAGCCCAGAATGCCTTGTGCTCAATCTCCACGGGTAAGTGGCATGCCTTACCAAAGACCAACCGGTATGGGGACATACCGATAGGGGTTTTGTAGGCGGTGCGGTAGGCCCACAAAGCATCCTGCAAACGATCGCTCCAATCCTTCCTACTCGGTCTCACGGTTTTCTCCAGAATTGACTTTACCTCTCTATTGGAGACTTCGGCTTGCCCATTGGCTTGAGGATGGTAGGCGGTGGACACGCGATGATGCACACCATACTTCCTCAGCAAAGCCTCCACAGATCGGTTGCAAAAATGAGTCCCCTGGTCACTGATTATGGCTCGTGGGATTCCAAACCTGGTAAAAATACGAGACTGAACGAACCTAACAACAGAATTAGCATCGTTAGTCTTCGTGGCTTTCGCCTCAACCCACTTGGAAACATAATCAACAGCCAGCAATATATAAGAAAAACCACAAGAAGGCGGGAAGGGTCCCATAAAATCCATGCCCCAAACGTCAAAGATTTCACAGACTAAGACAGGGGTTTGAGGCATTACATTTCTACCAAATATCGACCCTATTCTTTGACATCTATCGCAGGTTTTACAAAATTCATGCGCATCTTTAAAAAGAGAAGTCCAGTAAAACCCACTATCTAAAACTTTCCTAGCTGTCCTCCTAGGCCCAAAATGTCCCCCACATGCATAATCATGACAGAAAGTAAGAATAGACGCATGCTCATTCTCAGGGACACATCTCCTAATTATTTGATCAGAACAGAACTTCCATAAATTGGGATCCTCCTGTTGCGTGCTCAATGTGTTAAGATTAAATAAGCAAGAAGGTAGAGAGAGAGCACTCAGAACATGCAAGCATACATGGTCTCACAGCAAGTAGTAAGTATATTTCATTCGTTTTTTCCACAGAGACTTATTTTTAGCTATTCACGAAGTGTATTTGTTAAGAAAGAAGGGGTGGTTTTGATGGGGTAAAATTGGTTTTTAATTATCTAATTTTTGCTGAATGTGTAAAGGAATGCAACATAAACAAATGCAAGTTGAAATTAGACTCAAAAGACAAGAGATGGAATTAATAAACGAAGAAGAAAACAGCTAAACAGAATGGTAACTTAGCAGAATTGCGGACACCGCAATTTTACCGCAATTGAATAACAGCGAAAGTGTGTAAATGGGTGAATTGAGGGCTACTAATGACTATCCTATAGGCATTTTTATACGATTCTCAAGCACTGGATCTACTCTCTATGCATCAAACTCACTCTATCTCATGTATCGTCCGATTCCATGCATTAGATTCTTTAGTTTACTCGACTCAAAGTAAGGTCTTAAGCATCTTGTTAAAACAGAAGTGTTTAAGTTGTACTAGGGAAACGCCTATTCCTAGGCCGTTTCCTGGTTACCATGAAAGGCTAGCATGATTATACGACTCTGAACTCTTACTCCTTCCAGAGGTTAGGAGTTCTTTGGACAAAATGGATGGCCAATCGAAATTGCCCGTGGGATGAAGCTTACATACAATCAATGCTTCGAGAGCTATCCTACATGCTTGGTTCACGTTTTTTAGCCTATAGTTCTGTCATTAGCATGCCCCTAAGTGACTTAGCTACTCATGGATATATAGAGAACAGAAGTATAAGATAAAACAGACATGCTTAGAAGGGAAATGTACTCAAAACAGTAAGACAAAACCGTAGCAGCAGAAGATGGAAACTGTGAAATGAAGACTTGTAATTTGATTACTTTGAATGTTTGAACGAACAAAGGGAAACTTAAAGTAAATAATCCAAAGACAGAAAGCAACGAAATGAAGTAGACTAATCACTAAACCAGAAGCGATAACTAAACAATGCTGGAAATGAGAAAGGAAAGACAAAAAGCAGTAAATGGTGCTTGAAAGCCTCGTTGCAGTCGCCTCGAATGAAGGGGATGAAAGGTCAGCCTTGCTTGGATGAATCCAATCGAGAGAGAAGAAGAATCTCCTCTCCTTCCTATCAGATTATCGATTCCAACAGCTGAGACTCTCACTCCAACAAACGGCAAAGGAAACCAGGGAGAAAAGATGGACTGCGAGAAGACTTCTACGCTTTCGGATGATCCTTGAACCTCCGACTTTGACCCCCTTTTATAGTAGTTTGCAGGTGCGTTTGGGCCAAGGAGAACCATCAATCTTCAACGTCATATATCAGAATGGATGGAGGAGAAAGAACGAATCCCTGAAATTACGGAAATTAACAGAAAAGGATCAGTCAACTTACGGTTTTCACTTGAATAATTGCGGCTTCAGCAATGTTTTCGCAATGCTGTCGCAATGCAGTTTTTTTCATTCTTTTCCTTCGGTTTTCAACCCTTTTCTTTCCTATTGTGCATAAGTCCTAATCTAGCTACCTTCTTCTCATTCTCATATTTAAGCATAGGTTTAGGCTAAATGCTATCAAAAACACCTAAAAGTGTACATCTTCTTAAGCTAAATGGGTCCTAAATAAGTCACTTTCAGAGACTTAACACACCCCCAAACTTAAGGTTTTGCTTGTCCTCAAGCACACTAAGGACTTACCTAGGCTGCTGTTTCACCTTCTTTAACCACTTATTAACTCCCCTATATCCCTATCCATAGCACTGCTGTCCTGTGACACACTTCTAAGCTTTAAAACTACCCTCTTATCTAGCTTCTTCTGACTTCGCCTGCCTAACACTCACCTGCTTTTATTAACTTCCTACAACTGATCTGTTTGCTTTTATCATATCATGCCACTATCCCTAAGGTTTCAAATTCTGCCTAGCTTTACCTCAGACTCAGTACATGCTTCTAGCTTTATTCTTAATGTGTCTAGGATTCCTTAGAGTCATGCCAGTCTTAGTATTAACGGTGACAGTAGTACTTTTAAAGAACAACCTAAACCCTGGCATCACTACATTGGATAAACACTCATCTCCCTAAACAACCCTACGAGTTACAACTTTGTGCTTAGCTAATTGAGGATCAGAGTTCTTTTTAAATAGGACATCTAAGCCACAAAGTTATAACTCCTAGGTATACATTCTTCTTCCCTATTCTTTTCCCTTTTTCTTACTTAGGTGGGGCCTCTCCTTTGGTTGCCTTTTGATGCAATGCCACTTGTGGGTCACACACTTGGCACTGATTACTTAGCAACCTCAGAGAGACCCCCTTATTTTTCATTTTTCTTTCAGTTCATCATTTTTTTTTTTTGTAAAGGAGAAGAAGAATGCTTATGTTTCTAAGGGAGAGAGGAATGTTCCTAGGCCTAGGGTGGCCTCCCCCAAACTTCAACTACTCATTGTCCCCAATGAGTGTCTGAGGTGGCACACCCCCAAACTATCCTAGAAGCATCTAGTCTAAGGTAAAACAAAGAGAATCTAAAAGCCCTAGGCATAGACAGAACATTTAAAAGAAAATATCACAGCAGCAGTAATTTTAAAAAAAACAGACATTTAAGGGCTTAAAGCTGTGCATGCTGAGCTTTTTAGAGGTTGATTTAAACTATCAAAGGGTGTCCTATGACACTCATTCAGCATGCATTTAGATAAGCTATATAAGGTAGTCATGTTAGCAGCAAAAGATAGAATTTAAACAGATCACAGCCTAGCTAAACAGACAGTCCAAAACATGCTTTCAGTCATAAAAATTGCGGGTACCGCAATTATTTCGCAATCAAGTCAGGGCAGATATAACATTGATTAAGGCCCCTAAGCATGCTTTTTCCAGTCACTCAAGCTCTGCTAAAAATAAAACAAAGCTAACCTACCTAGGCTCCTATCATCAGACTATACTAAACAAAATTAAAAACATGAAACTAAGCATTTAAAAACAGATTAAAAAGTGTACTAAGAACAGCATAATTCACATAGTCTATCAGAAAGCAGAAAATTGTTTTTTTTATTTTTCTTAAGGGAACAGCAATACTCCCTTTAGTGCACTTCAAACCAGCACTCAAACGTCTTCATCCTCATCTGGTTGCCGTGGTCGTGGGGGCACCCATGGAGTCAGGAGATTCGTAGGGAAGTCAGGGAAGATGCACCCAAGTTGGTCTGCAACTTCCTTGTCTCTGGCCTGCGCATAAGTGGCCCATTGAGCCATTCTCCTCTGCATATCCATCAGGCAGGCCATGGATAGGGACTGATCAACAGCCAGCCTATCCAGTTCAAACTCCATATTCCCCTTCCTCTTCAGCCTCAGGCTAGCAGGCAGCTCCAAGTGGCCTGTGTAAGCCATTTGCTGCTCCATGCGCTCGGTGGGGACTCCTGCAAGCAAACATAGCTTGGTTATGGTGTTAGGGAAAAACAGTGGTCCCTTACCTTTCTTGGCGCACTCAGCAATAGCAGCAGTGATGACTTCTCCCACGTTGATCGTGAGACCTCTCATTATCGCATACACCAGCAGCGATCGGCTCTGGTTGATTGTAGTCTCATGAGTCACTGGGGACAATCTCCTTCTCACGAACGAAAACCAAACAGCCGCCTTAGCCGTGAGGTTGGCACTCATGAGAGTGTGCCTCCCATTGCGTGACACGGTCCAGGAAGCTTCAGGCTGGCCAATGGTCCGAATGGCCTCTTCCAGAACAGCCTCAGTAGGCTCATCAACAATCCGTGCATAATCTGTATGTGTTTGGCCCTTGAGACCATAGGCTTCGTTGACGGCCTTGGCTGAGAAATCCACTTCTACCCCTCTGACCACAGACAGGCCATCCTCAGGGCTGAGCACATTGGCGTAGAAATCATACACCATGCTCGTGTAGGCTGGATTGGGCGGTCTGCAAAATTCCTCCCAGCCGTGGTTGATCACTCCTGCGCGCAAGAACTGCGGCAGGTCAGCAGGTCGGTCGAGGAAGCCTTTCTCGTGCAGCAACTCCCTCTTCCTCAGCTCAACTCCCCTGGACTCAGCGTCAGATGAAACATACCTCACTGACTGAGGCTCGTCTTCAGGGTAGAGCTTTGCCTTCCCTTTATCTGATGGCTTGGCTGACTCGGCAGCCTCAACCTTGAGTCGTTTGAGCGATGGCTCAGTGCTCTCCTTCTCTGATGAAGGCACCTCCTTAGCCTTCTTCCTCTTTAGTTTCTTGGATCGCTTGGCTTTAAGGATCTTGGCCTTCTTCTTCTTCTTCAGCTTTGCCTCAATGTTGATCTGCTGCAGGCATGCCCCCAGCGTCTCTTCCATGGAATCATCCTGCTGTGCAGGACTCTCTGGGCTAGCTTCCCTTGCAGGCGAGAAGACCTCGTCTTCACCACCTTCCCCACTGCCCTGAGTGGATTCCTGGTACTCCCCATAGGGGAATTCAGGGTCAGGCTGTGGAGGCGTGTGCGAAGGTGCGGCACTCTGCTCTGCTGTAGGCGTGTGCACGGAATTCAGTGGTGAAGACGGCGTCTCAGGGCTCTGTGCAGGTGGTGATGATGAAAGCTCTGGGCTACGCACTGGTTCAGATGATGAAGGGCTGTGCGCAGGTGAGGCAGATGGCGTCGAACCCTTCTTGGTTGACTCGTGGGACGCACGATCCGTTTCTTGACTCTCTACAGAGGGAGTCGTCGCTTTGCTTGGTCCGGCGGCCGTCTCGACACTCCACCGGCGCTTCTTGGGCGTGCCCGCTGGTTCAGAAGGGCCAGCAGGGATTTCTGTGACAACCCTCCACTTCCTTCTACGGATCGGAAGTTTGGGAAGAGGTCCGGTGCGTACAGCACCAGCATCTGCAAGGGTCAGAAGTGCTTCCCTCGCAGCCGCTTCAGCTGCGTCATCAGCCTTCTTCTTGGCTGCGGATCTTTCAGCCCTTGTGGACACCATTGTCGAATCTTGGAGATTTGGAGAGAAGAATCAAAGATGAAAAGAATTGCAGCTTTCTTGGAAATCAGAGAGTGAGAGAATCATATCGATCGAGCGCCTTCTAACGGATATAAAGGCAACGGCTAAATCCCAACGGCTATATTTTGCGGATCCTGCAATTCCAGCGCAATTGTAGGGATTCTTTTTCATCTAAATGGCAAACTTTGCTCGTCCGTATCTTTTATTTGGTTCGATCGTTTCTTGATTTTTAAAGCTGAGATTACTCTCCTTGATCCCCTCTTTCGATTCCCTATAAAAACAAATAAAACAAACATTAAATACTTAATTAAAATCACACCACAAAACACACAAACGATAACCGGAAAAAGTGAAAAAAATAAACTAAGGCATTAGCCTTGACTAAACGAGCACAGTGACCACTCGTTCTTTCTCGTTTTTAGTTTCATGCTTCATTCAAGAGGAAGGCCGAGAGAGTCTTCACATCTCCTTCCTCATAGTAGTGCTTCAACCTCGCCCCATTGACCATAAATGGCTGACCTTGCTGCAAGTTCTTTATCTCTATTGCACCATGAACAAACACATTAGTAATGACAAATGGACCCGACCATCTAGACTTAAGTTTCCCTGGAAATAGTTTCAACCGTGAGTTAAACAACAAAACAAGTTGACCCTTCTTAAAGTCCTTAACTCTAAGTCTACTATTGTGCCAAATCTTGGTTTTTTCCTTGTACATCTTAGCATTTTCGTAGGCCATATGCCTAAGCTCATCAAGCTCATGTAATTGCAAAGACCTCAGTGTCCCTGCATCCTTTACACAAAAATTCAATTCCTTCATGGCCCAAAATGCTTTGTTTTCTAACTCAAGTGGTAAGTGACAAGCCTTGCCATATACCAGCCTATAAGGGGACATACCTAGGGGTGTCTTATATGCTGTCCTATAAGCCCAAAGTGCATCCTCAAGCTTGAAGGACCAGTCTTTCCTATTAGGTTTGACCACTTTTTCTAGGATGTTCTTGATTTCCCTATTTGAGATTTCAGCTTGTCCATTTGAGTGTGGGTGATAGGGAGTGGCTACTCTATGTCTAATGTTATATTTAGCCAACACTCTCTCCATAGCCTTGTTAATGAAATGTCACCCCTCATCACTAATGATGGCACGAGGTGTCCCAAACCTAGTAAAAATGTGCCTATGCAAGAAGTTGGTGACTGTTTTAGCATCATTATTAGGACATGCTTTGGCCTCTACCCACTTGGACACATAGTCCACTGCTACTAATATGTAAAGGTTACCTGATGATGGAGGGAATGGCCCCATGAAGTCAATGCCCCACACATCAAAGAGCTCCAACTCTAAGATGTAGGTGAGGGGCATCTCATCCTTTCGACTGAGGTTACCTGTTCTTTGGCATTCATCACAGCTGTGGGCATAGTTGTGGGCATCCTTGAAGATTGTTGGCCAGTAGTAGCCACTCTGAAATACCTTAGCAGCTGTTCTTTGGCCACCAAAGTGTCCACCATAAGGAGATGTGTGACAGTGCTGCAGCACAGACTTCGCTTCAGCAGCTGAAACACACTTCCTCAGCAAGCCATCAGCACAGGTTCTGTAAAGTGTGGGGTCATCCCAGATGAATTTCCTTGCTTCATGAAGGAACCTCTTCTTCTCTTGTCCTCCCTTGAAAACTGGTAATACCTGTGATGCACGGAAGTTAGCAATGTCAGCAAACCAAGGTTCCTCATCGTTATCACGATGAGTTAAAACAAAGACATGTTCATCAATAAAACCATCAGAAATTGCGGGCTCCGCAATTTTTTCGCAATTGTGCTGCAATCGAGAAAGGTGATCTGCAACCACATTTTCACATCCCTTCTTGTCTCGAATGGTCAAATCAAACTCCTGCAGCAACAGCACCCACCTAATCAACCTAGGCTTGGCATCAGCCTTCCTCATAAGATATTTCAAGGCAGAATGGTCAGTGTATACAATTGTCCTAGTGCCTACAATATAGTTTCTAAATTTTTCGCAAGCAAACACTACAGCAAGCATCTCTTTCTCAGTAGTTGTATAATTACATTGAGCCTCATTCAAGGTCTTACTAGCATAATATACAGGATGTGTTAGCTTGTCAATTTTCTGGCCTAACATCACTCCTACAGCATAGTCACTGGCATCACATAACATCTCAAAGGGCAGATCCCAATTTGGTCCTACTATGATAGGGGCTGTGACTAGTGCTTCCTTAAGGGTGGTCCAAGCTACTACACATTCCTTAGAGAAGATGAATGGCCTATTTAATTCTAGAAGCTCACACAGAGGCTTGGCTATCTTAGAAAAGTCCTTAATGAACCTTCTGTAGAAGCCAGCATGCCCTAAGAAACTTCTAATGGCCTTGACATTCTGAGGCTCTACCAACTTCTCTATGATCTCAATTTTGGCTCGGTCAACTTCGACACCTGCCCTCGACACTCTATGTCCTAAGACAATCCCCTCATCCACCATAAAATGGCATTTCTCCCAATTTAGGACTAGGTTGGTCTCCTCACACCTAGCCAGGACTTGTCCTAGGTTTTCTAGACAGTTTGAAAATGAGTCCCCAAAGACTGAGAAGTCATCCATGAATATTTCTATCATGGACTCATCCAACTCAGAGAAGATTGCCATCATGCACCTTTGGAAAGTTGCCGGTGCATTGCATAAGCCAAAAGGCATTCTGCGAAAGGCAAAAGTTCCAAAAGGGCAAGTGAAGGTGGTCTTCTCTTGATCCTTAGGGTCTATAGTTATTTGATTATAGCCTGAATACCCGTCTAAGAAACAATAGTAGGCTCTACCAGCTATTCTGTCTAGCATCTGGTCAATGAACGGTAGAGGGAAGTGATCTTTTTTAGTTTCTTTATTTAATTTCCTGTAATCCATACACACTCTCCACCCTGTGACAGTCCTTGTTGGAATCAGTTCGTTGTTCTCATTGACTACCACAGTTATTCCCCCCTTTTTAGGTACACATTGGATGGGGCTCACCCACTGGCTACTAGCTATTGGGAAGATCACTCCTGCATCTAACCATTTTATTATTTCCTTCTTTACTACCTCTTTCATGGAGGGGTTTAGCCTACGTTGGTGATCTACCCTAGGTGTGTGCTCTTCCTCTAGTATAATTTTGTGCATGCAATAAGAAGGGCTAATGCCTCTAATATCAGCAATAGTCCATGCTATAGCCTTCCTATGTTGCTTAAGCAGTAAAATTAGTTCAACCTCATGCTTTTCACTTAACTTAGAAGAAATGATAACAGGCAGAGTTTCATTACTTCCTAGATATGCATACTTGAGGTGAGTGGGTAGTGGTTTCAGTTCTAAAACAGGTGGATGCTCAATGGATGGCTTTAAAGGATTCACAGGTCTATCAGTTAAATCTATATTCATACATACATGTTGTGGTTTATCTACAGGCATATCCATTATGTCAGATACATTCAAGTCAGCTACATCTAATTGTACATATTGATTAGCATGCTTAGTTAATAATACATGCTCCAATTGTTCTTCCATTAAAGAATCAACAACGTCCATACTAGCACAGGATTCAAGGTCAGAGGGATACCTTAAAGCTTTATATACACTAAACTTTACCTCTTCATCATGAACCCTCATAGTAAGCTCACCTTTTTGGACGTCTATAAGTGCCCTACCTGTGGCTAGAAATGGTCTGCCAAGCAGGATGGGGACCTCCTTGTCTGCCTCATAGTCCAAGACAATGAAATCTGCAAGGAAAATAAATTTGTCAACTTTCACTAGAATATCCTCAATCTTACCTTCAGGGTATGCGATGGATCTGTCTGCTAGTTGTAAAGTGACAGTGGTTGGACGTGCTTCTCCTATTCCCAACTGGCGGAATAGGGACAGGGGCATGAGATTTATGCTGGCGCCCAGGTCACAAAGCGCTCTGCCCACGTGCTTGCCTCCAAGTTCTACAGGTAAGGTGAAGGAACCAGGATCCTTCTCCTTCTTGGGCAGCTTGTTCTGGAGGATGGCACTGCACTCCTCAGTGAGGTTTACTGTTTCAAACTCACCAATTATTTTTTTGTTAGTAATAATGTCCTTCAAAAACTTTACATAAGAAGGCATAGACTGCAAAACCTCTACAAAAGGAATGTTAACATGCACTTGCTTAAGAATTTCTAAGAATTTATTAAAATGAACTTCCTGTTCCTGCTTCTTCTTAAGCCTTCGAGGGTATGGAGATGGTGGCACATATGCAGGCACGTCAGGGCGCCTTAGGATAGATGGAGGCCTTGGAATTTCTTCTATCTCCTCAACAATTGGCTCTAGCCTGGCTCCTGATGTGCTAGTTGGTGGTGGACCTTGGTTTGGCAGAGTCTCCAGTGGAGCACTAGACTCAGTGTTCTCTACTCTCTTTGGTGTGTCCTTTGTGTTGCTCACCAAGGGTCTTCCACTCCTAAGTTCAATTGCTTGAACTTGTTCTTTGCCATCTCTCCTTGGTACCTCGGTGTCAGCAGGGAGTCTACCTTGGGGCCTACTCTTGAGTTCATTGGCTAATTGGCCTATTTGGTTTTCTAGGCTCCTAAGAGTAGCTTGCTGGCTTTGAAGCGTAGCATCATTCTTAGCTATGTATTCCTTGAGTAAGTTTTCTACAGAAGATCCTACAGGTTGATTGTATGGTTTTTGGTACATTGACTGGTTATGTTGGGGAGTGAAACCAGGTGTTCC
This sequence comes from Herpetospermum pedunculosum, assembly GCA_028017165.1. Lineage (NCBI taxonomy): Eukaryota > Viridiplantae > Streptophyta > Magnoliopsida > Cucurbitales > Cucurbitaceae > Herpetospermum > Herpetospermum pedunculosum. Next base: position 17,110,548 of record CM051527.1, on the reverse strand, counting down.
ACTCGGTCTAGGTTGGTTAGGATTTTGGTTAGTGTTTTGTTGGCCACCCCATGACAGGTTTGGGTGGTTTCTCCAACCAGGGTTATAGGTGTTGGAGTAGGGGTTATTCCTAGGCTGCTGCTGGCTTCCAATGTAGCAGACTGAGGATGGATTCCCAGGGCAGTATTCATATGGGTGCCCTTCCCCACAGAATCCACAGATAAGTGCCTCGCCTTGACTTGGTTGGGTGCCCATTGACATGGCTGTGGCGGTATTGGCACTGGTTTGGAGATTGGCCTGAGCCATTTGCTTAACTAGGTTGGTCAGGGCGTTTATTTGGGTGCTCATGGCGCTTAGAGCATCCTTGTCTTGAGCTCTAGTTGGCTCTACTGGATCATCTGACCACCTACAGTGAGATGTTGAGATCTTCTCCAAGATCTCATAAGCTTCGTTGTAACTCTTGGACAACATGGAACCTCCAGCAGATGAGTTTAGAACTTGTCTGGTGCTGGGGTTGCATCCTTTAAAGAAGACTTCTATTTGGATACACCATGGAATGCCATGGTGTGGACATTTAATGAGAAGGTCTTTGAATCTTGTCCAAGCTTCGTGAAGAGACTCACTCGGAGCTTGTTTGAATTTGATGATATCATCACGAAAGGTCGAATTCCTATCTGGTGGGAAATATTTGACTAGGAATTTTTCTGCTAAGTCTGTCCAATTGAGGACAGATCCTGAGGGTAATGAATTTAACCACGTTTTGGCTTTGTCCCTCAAAGAGTAAGGGAAAAGATATAGCCTCAGGGCTTCTTGGGAAACTCCAGGAATGAGGAAGGTATCACTTACTCCTAGAAAGTTCCTAAGGTGGTTATGGGGGTCCTCATTTTCTATTCCAAAGAATTGTCCCACAGTGGACAACATTTGGAACATCACTGGTTTTAACTCGAATGAGTTGGCAGTGATTTCAGGACGGATTATGCTGGGGTTCAGCTCCCCAGGCATAGGTACTAGGTACGAAAGGATGGCGCTATCCTTGTCATTCGCTATTTCAATGGGATTGCGAGTGACAGGCACCAGGTTTTGATCTATTCCAGCCATTTCTTCTTGAGTGGATTGCGGAGACTCTACGGTTTCAGCAATTATCTGAGGTAAAAGGGGTTGTTTAAAGAGTTGTTTCTTTGCTTTGTTTCTAGCTCTAAGTAGTCTCTCAGGCTCAGGATTGAACTCTAGATATCTACTTGGAGGCTCACTCATAAACTACCCTAAATGGTACCTGAAGAAGAAATGAAGATGGATCAAATTCAATGGAAAATAACTTGGTGTTTCAGACTTAACAAACTTCGTTTTTACTTAAAATAAGTCCCCGGCAGCGGCGCCAAAAACTTGTTGCGTGCTCAATGTGTTAAGATTAAATAAGCAAGAAGGTAGAGAGAGAGCACTCAGAACATGCAAGCATACATGGTCTCACAGCAAGTAGTAAGTATATTTCATTCGTTTTTTCCACAGAGACTTATTTTTAGCTATTCACGAAGTGTATTTGTTAAGAAAGAAGGGGTGGTTTTGATGGGGTAAAATTGGTTTTTAATTATCTAATTTTTGCTGAATGTGTAAAGGAATGCAACATAAACAAATGCAAGTTGAAATTAGACTCAAAAGACAAGAGATGGAATTAATAAACGAAGAAGAAAACAGCTAAACAGAATGGTAACTTAGCAGAATTGCGGACACCGCAATTTTACCGCAATTGAATAACAGCGAAAGTGTGTAAATGGGTGAATTGAGGGCTACTAATGACTATCCTATAGGCATTTTTATACGATTCTCAAGCACTGGATCTACTCTCTATGCATCAAACTCACTCTATCTCATGTATCGTCCGATTCCATGCATTAGATTCTTTAGTTTACTCGACTCAAAGTAAGGTCTTAAGCATCTTGTTAAAACAGAAGTGTTTAAGTTGTACTAGGGAAACGCCTATTCCTAGGCCGTTTCCTGGTTACCATGAAAGGCTAGCATGATTATACGACTCTGAACTCTTACTCCTTCCAGAGGTTAGGAGTTCTTTGGACAAAATGGATGGCCAATCGAAATTGCCCGTGGGATGAAGCTTACATACAATCAATGCTTCGAGAGCTATCCTACATGCTTGGTTCACGTTTTTTAGCCTATAGTTCTGTCATTAGCATGCCCCTAAGTGACTTAGCTACTCATGGATATATAGAGAACAGAAGTATAAGATAAAACAGACATGCTTAGAAGGGAAATGTACTCAAAACAGTAAGACAAAACCGTAGCAGCAGAAGATGGAAACTGTGAAATGAAGACTTGTAATTTGATTACTTTGAATGTTTGAACGAACAAAGGGAAACTTAAAGTAAATAATCCAAAGACAGAAAGCAACGAAATGAAGTAGACTAATCACTAAACCAGAAGCGATAACTAAACAATGCTGGAAATGAGAAAGGAAAGACAAAAAGCAGTAAATGGTGCTTGAAAGCCTCGTTGCAGTCGCCTCGAATGAAGGGGATGAAAGGTCAGCCTTGCTTGGATGAATCCAATCGAGAGAGAAGAAGAATCTCCTCTCCTTCCTATCAGATTATCGATTCCAACAGCTGAGACTCTCACTCCAACAGACGGCAAAGGAAACCAGGGAGAAAAGATGGACTGCGAGAAGACTTCTACGCTTTTGGATGATCCTTGAACCTCCGACTTTGACCCCCTTTTATAGTAGTTTGCAGGTGCGTTTGGGCCAAGGAGAACCATCAATCTTCAACGTCATATATCAGAATGGATGGAGGAGAAAGAACGAATCCCTGAAATTACGGAAATTAACAGAAAAGGATCAGTCAACTTACGGTTTTCACTTGAATAATTGCGGCTTCAGCAATGTTTTCGCAATGCTGTCGCAATGCAGTTTTTTTCATTCTTTTCCTTCGGTTTTCAACCCTTTTCTTTCCTATTGTGCATAAGTCCTAATCTAGCTACCTTCTTCTCATTCTCATATTTAAGCATAGGTTTAGGCTAAATGCTATCAAAAACACCTAAAAGTGTACATCTTCTTAAGCTAAATGGGTCCTAAATAAGTCACTTTCAGAGACTTAACACCTCCCAAACATAGTACTTAGCGTCGCTTTTCAGCTTCGCTTTCCTACTATGAGAGAAACCAGAAGGAACATTACCTGTGGCCAAGTAATTTACCATATCAGCATACCAGGGAAGGACTGTATCGAGTCTGAAGAGTGTCTCATCGGGGAAATCTTCATTCAGAGGCAGGAGATCTTCCTTTCTGACCAAGCGGCTCAGATGGTCGGCTACCGGGTTTTCTGCTCCTCTCCTATCCTTGATCTTCACATCGAAGTCCTGGAGAAGCAAAATCCACCGAAGTAGCCTCGGTTTTGCGTCCTTCTTGGTCATCAGGTACCGAACAGCTGCATGATCAGAGAAAACAGTTACTTGAGAGCCAATAATGTAAGGACGAAATTTATCAAGCGCAAATACAATAGAAAGAAGTTCTTTTTCCGTTGTCGTGTAATTGCACTGCGCTGGATTAAGCGTCCTGGAGGCATAGTAAATGACACGGCTCTTATTCTCGATCTTCTGACCGAGCACGGCTCCCAAGGCATAGTTGCTGGCGTCGCACATAATTTCGAAGGGCAAGTCCCACTGGGGTGGGTGTATGATGGGCGCGCTCGTCAAACTATCCTTGAGCAAATCGAAGGCTTTTCGGCACTCCTCCCCAAAATCGAACGCTACATCCTTCTGAAGGAGGTACGTCATAGGCATGGCAACCTTGGAGAAGTCCTGGATAAACCTGCGATAAAACCCTGCATGGCCAAGAAAAGATCGAACCTCCCTAACATTCGTTGGGTATGGCAGATTAGAGATAACATCAATTTTAGCCTTATCTACCTCTATACCCTTAGCAGAAACCACATGCCCTAAAACGATACCTTGACCCGCCATAAAGTGACATTTTTCAAAATTTAGAACAAGGTTCATCTCAATACATCTTTTCAGGACACGCGATAAATTATCTAAACAGTCATCGAAGGAATTGCCATAAACTGTAAAATCATCCATGAACACTTCAATGCATTTTTCTACAAACTCAGAAAATATACTCATCATGCATCTCTGAAATGTACCAGGAGCGTTACAAAGCCCAAAAGGCATCCTTCTAAATGCAAATGTGCCAAAGGGGCACGTGAACGTTGTTTTCTCTTGGTCTTCTATGGCTATGGGAATTTGGTAAAAGCCAGAGAAACCATCGAGAAAACAAAAGAATGGCTTCCCAGCTAAACGCTCCACCATCTGATCAATAAAAGGAATGGGAAAATGGTCCTTCCTAGTGACCTCATTAAGCTTCCTAAAGTCTATGCACATTCTCCATCCATTTTGAATCCTTTTGGGCACTAATTCATTTTTCTCATTCCTAACCACAGTCATGCCAGTTTTCTTAGGAACAACATGGATAGGACTAACCCATTTACTATCTGAGATAGGATAGATGATACCTGCCTCGAGGAGTTTGAGAATCTCAGAAACTACTACTTCCTTCATCGCGGGATTGAGCCTCCTTTGGGGCTCTCGTGAAGGTTTCGCTCCATCCTCGAGCAGGATTCTGTGCATGCACGTAGCTGGACTTAGCCCATGTAAATCTGCTAATGTCCATCCAATCGCCAGCTTGTGCTCTTTAAGAACTTCCATTAACTTCCCTTCCTGAGCCGGCATAAGGTTTTTCGCTATGATGACCGGCAACGTCTCATCATCCCCCAAATACGCGTATTTGAGATGATCAGGTAAGTCTTTCAACTCCAATTTAGGTGCCTGCAAAGTAGAGGGGAGCATTTTAGCATGATTCTGAACAGTTGCCAAAGAAGAGACAGTTGAATCACAAAGTTCAGACATGGAAGGTTCATGCATATCAGATTCATCAAAAAGATCAGTCAAAAATAATGGGTCATCCCCATCTCTATCAGACATGCATTCTTCCTGAACTAACGATTCAATTGTATCTACTTGACAAAGAGAGTGGACGCTATCATCATGCTCCAACTCATTAGACACATCAACCTCAACAACTTGTCCACGATACTCAACAGATAAAGTGCCCTTATTTACATTTATCTTAGTCTTAGCAGTTTTCATAAAGGGCCTTCCTAATAAGATCGACACAGACGAAGAAGTAGAATTTCCATCCATTTTCAGAATATAAAAATCAACAGGAAAAATCAGCCCATTAACATTAACTAATACATCTTCCACTACCCCTAAAGGATGCACGAAAGACCTATCAGCAAGTTGTATAACAACACCAGTTTCCTGTATCTCCTTTAAATTCAAATCCTGATAAACAGAGTGAGGCATGACACTAATGGAGGCTCCTAGATCTAGCATTGCTCTTCTAATTTTTCTACCTCCAATAGCGCAAGGAAGAGAAAACATACCTGGATCGTCGCATTTTTCTGGTAAGTTCTTCGTGATTAAAGCGGAGACATTTTTACTTACCACGACGCGCTCTTTCTCTTTCGTCTTCCTCTTGTTGGTGCATAACTCCTTCAGGAACTTAGCGTACCTTGGGATTTGCTTGATGGCATCCAACAGAGGGATGTTGATCTCTACTTTCTTGAATGTGTTTAAGAACTCTTCCTCGTAGTTTTCCTTGGGCGGTCTCGCTAACTGTTAAGTCTCTGAAAGTGACTTATTTAGGACCCATTTAGCTTAAGAAGATGTACACATTTAGGTGTTTTTGTTAGCATTTAACCTAAACCTATGCTTTAATATGAGAATTAGAAGAAGGTAGCTAATTTAGGACTTATGCACAATAGGTAGAAAAAGGGTTGAAAACCGAAGAAAAGAATGGAAAAATGAGCATTGCGAATGAATTGCGAAAACATTGCGGTGACCGCAATTATTCAAGTTAAAACCGTAAGTTGGCTGACATTTTTCTGTTTAGATCCGACTTTTCAGGGATTCGTTCTTTCTCCTCCATCCATTCTGATATATGACGTTGAAGACTGATGATTCTCCTTGGCCCAAACACACCTGCAAACTACTATAAAAGGGGGTCAAAGTCGGAGGTTCAGTCATCAATTCGAAGCGCAGAAGTCTTCTCGCAGTCCACCATTTCCATCTGTTTTCCTTTGCCGTCTGTTGGAGTGAGAGTCTAAGCTTTTGGAACCGATAATCTGATAGGAAGGAGAGGAGATTCTTCTTCTCTCTCGATTGGATTCATCCAAGCACGGCTGACTTTTCATCACCATCATTCGAGGCGACTGCCACTGAGTTTTCTAGCAAACCTTTACTGTTTTTCTGCTCTGTTCTTCTCATTTCCATTTCTGATCACTGTTGTTCTTAGTTTAGCATTTCAATTACTGCAATTCGTTGTTGTCTGCCTTGGATTCAGTTCTTTTAAAGCTTTCCTTTGTTATTCAAACACTTAAAGTAATCGAAGTACAATTCTGCATTTACAGTTTCCATCTTGTTCTGCTACGGTTTTGGCTTACTCTTTTGCACACATTCCTCTCCTAAGCATGTCTATCTTATCTACCATTTCTGTTCTCTACATATCCATGAGTAACTAAAATCACTTAGGGGCATGCTAATGACAGAACTATAGGCTAAAAAACGTGAGTCAAGTAGTCAGTTCAACACTCGAACATTGATTGTATGTAAGCTTCATCCCACGGGCAATTTCGATTGGCCATCCATTTTGTCCAAAGAACTCCTAACCTCTGGAAGGAGTAAGAGTTCAGAGTCATATAATCATGCTAGCCTTTCATGGTAATCAGGAAACGGCCTAGGAATAGGCGTTTCCCTAGTACAAACTAAACACTCCTGTTTTAACAAGATGCTTAAGTCCTTACTTTGAAGTCGAGTAAACTTGAGTCTCTAATGCATGGAATCGGACGATACTTGAGATAGAGTGAGTTTGATGTATAGAGAGTTGATCCAAAGCTTGATAATCGTAATAAAATGCCTATAGGATAGTCATTAGTAGCCCTTAATTCACCCTTTTAATCAGTTTCGCTGCCATTTAATTGCGGATTAATTGCGGTTCTCGCAATTCTGCTTAGTTTGCATTCTGTTTAGCTGTTTTCTTCATCGTTTATTAATTCCATCTCTGGTCCTTTGAGTCTGATTTTAACTTTAATTTGTTTATGGTATATCCCTTTACACATTCAGCAAAACTTAGGTAGTTAAAAACCAATTTTACCCCATCAAATTCATCCCATCTTTCTTAACAATCACACTTCGCGAATAGCTAAAAATGAGTCTCTGTGGAAAAAACGAATGAAATATACTTACTACTTGCTGTGAGACCATGTATGCTTGCATGTTCTAAGTGCTCTCTCTTCCCTTTTGCATATTTATCTCTACACATTGAGCACGCAACAAGTTTTTGGCGCCGCTGCCGGGGACTTATTTTAAGTAAAAACGAAGTTGTTAAGTTTGAAAAATCAAGTTTATCATTGAGTGAAACTAATCTGTTTCATTTCTTTTGCAGGTGCTATTAAGGTAGTTTATGAGCGAGCGTTCACATAGTAATTTAGAGTTCGATCCTGAACCTGAAAGATCACTTCGAGCTAGGAATAAGGCAAAGAAACGTCTCTTTAAACAACCTCCTGTACCTCAAACCACACCTGAAACTAAAGAAATGGGCGATCTAGTTCCAAATCCGGCACAAGCCATTCGCAACCCCATCGAAATAGCGAATGACAAGAATAGTGCCATTCTTTCATATCTAGTACCTATGCCTGGGGAGCTGAACCCCAGCATAATCCGTCCTGAAATCACTGCCCACTCATTCGAGTTAAAACCAGTGATGTTCCAAATGTTGTCCACTGTGGGACAATTCTTTGGAATAGAAAATGAGGACCCCCATAACCACCTTAGGAACTTCCTAGGAGTTAGTGACACATTCCTAATCCCTGGAGTTTCCCAAGAAGCCCTGATGCTATATCTTTTCCCTTACTCTTTGAGGGACAAAGCCAAAACATGGTTAAATTCATTGCCCTCAGGATCTGTCCGCAATTGGACAGATTTAGCAGAAAAATTCCTAGTCAAATACTTCCCACCTGATAGGAATTCAACCTTTCGTGATGATATCATAAAGTTTAAACAAGCGGATAATGAGTCTCTTCACGAAGCTTGGACTAGATTCAAAGACCTTCTCATTAAATGTCCACACCATGGCATTCCATGGTGTATCCAAATAGAAGTTTTCTTTAAAGGATGCAACCCCAGCACTAGACAAGTCTTAAATTCATCTGCTGGAGGTTCCATGTTGTCCAAGAGTTACAACGAAGCTTATGAGATCTTGGAGAAGATCTCAGCATCTCACTGTAGATGGTCGGATGATCCAGTAGAGCCAACTAGGGCTCAAGACAAGGATGCTCTAAGCGCCATGAGCACCCAAATAAATGCCCTGACAAACTTAGTCAAGCAAATGGCTCAGGCCAATCTCCAAACCAGTGCCAATACCGCCACAGCCATGTCAATGGGCACTCAAACAACTCAAGGCGAGGCACCTATCTGTGGATTCTGTGGGGAAGGGCACCCTTATGAATACTGCCCTGGGAATCCATCCTCAGTCTGCTATGTAGGAAGCCAGCAGCAGCCTAGGAATAACCCCTACTCCAACACCTATAACCCTGGTTGGAGAAACCACCCTAACCTGTCATGGGGTGGCCAGCAAAACACTAACCAAAATCCTAACCAACCTAGACCGAGTGGAACACCTGGTTTCACTCCCCAACATAACCAGTCAATGTACCAAAAACCTTATAATCAACCTGTAGGATCTTCTGTAGAAAACCTACTCAAGGAGTATATCGCTAAGAATGATGCTACTCTTCAGAGCCAGCAAGCTACTCTTAGGAGCCTGGAAAACCAAATAGGCCAATTAGCCAATGAAATTAAAAGTAGGCCCCAAGGTAGACTCCCTGCTGATACCGAGGTACCAAGGAGAGATGGCAAGGAACAAGTTCAAGCAATTGAACTCAGGAGTGGAAGACCATTGGTGAGCAACACAAAGGACACACCAAAGAGAGTAGAGAACACTGAGTCTAGTGCTCCACTGGAGTCTCTGCCGAGCCAAGGTCCACCACCGACTAGCACATCAGGAGCCAGGCTAGAGCCAATTGTAGAGGACGTAGAAGAAATTCCAAGGCCTCCACCTATCTTAAGGCGTCCTGACGTGCCTGCATATGTGCCACCACCTCCATATCCTCGAAGGCTGAAGAAGAAGCAGGAACAGGAAGTTCATTTTAATAAATTCTTAGAAATACTTAAGCAAGTGCATGTTAACATTCCTTTTGTAGAGGTTTTACAGTCTATGCCTTCATATGTAAAGTTTTTGAAGGACATTATTACTAACAAAAAAATAATTGGTGAGTTTGAAACAGTAAACCTCACCGAGGAGTGCAGTGCCATCCTCCAAAACAAGCTGCCCAAGAAGGAGAAGGATCCTGGTTCCTTCACCCTACCTGTAGAACTTGGAGGCAAGCATGTGGGCAGAGCGCTTTGTGACCTGGGCGCCAGCATAAATCTCATGCCCCTGTCCCTATTCCGCCAATTGGGAATGGGAGAAGCACGTCCAACCACAGTCACTTTACAACTAGCAGACAGATCCATCGCATATCCAGAAGGTAAGATTGAGGATATTCTAGTTAAAGTTGACAAATTTATTTTCCTTGCAGATTTCATTGTCCTGGACTATGAGGCAGACAAGGAGGTTCCCATCCTGCTAGGTAGACCATTTCTAGCCACAGGTAGGGCACTAATAGACGTGCAAAAAGGTGAGTTAACTATGAGAGTTCATGATGAAGAGGTAAAATTTAGTGTTTACAAAGCTTTAAGGTATCCCTCTGATTCTGAGTCTTGTGCTAGCATTGATGTTGTTGACTCACTAATGGAAGAACAATTAGAGCATGTATTATTAACCAAGCATGCTAACGAATATGTAGGATTAGATGTAGATGATCTAAATGTATCTGACATAATGAATATGCCTGTAGATAGACCTCAGCATGTATGTATGACTATAGACTTAACTGATAGAACTGTAAATCCGTTAAAGCCCTCCATTGAGCATCCACCTGTTTTAGAACTGAAACCACTACCAACTCACCTCAAATACGCATATCTAGGAGATAATGATACGCTGCCTGTAATTATTTCTTCTAAGCTAAGTAAACAGCATGAGGTTGATTTAATTTTACTGCTTAAGCGACATAGGAAGGCTATAGCATGGACTATTGCTGATATTCGAGGCATTAGCCCTTCTTATTGCATGCATAAAATCATACTAGAGGAAGAGCACACACCTAAGGTAGATCACCAGCGTAAGTTAAACCCCTCTATGAAAGAGGTAGTAAAGAAAGAAATAATAAAGTGGTTAGATGCAGGAGTAATTTTCCCCATAGCTAGTAGCCAGTGGGTGAGCCCCATCCAATGTGTACCTAAAAAGGGGGGAATAACTGTGGTAGTCAATGAGAACAACGAACTGATTCCAACAAGGACTGTCACAGGGTGGAGAGTATGTATGGATTACAGAAAGTTAAATAAAGAAACTAAAAAAGACCATTTCCCTATACCGTTTATTGACCAGATGCTAGACAGAATAGCTGGTAGAGCCTACTATTGTTTTTTAGATGGGTACTCTGGCTATAATCAAATCACTATAGACCCTAAGGATCAAGAGAAGACTACCTTCACTTGCCCTTTTGGAACGTTTGCCTTCCGCAGAATGCCTTTTGGGCTATGCAATGCACCGGCAACTTTCCAAAGGTGCATGATGGCAATCTTCTCTGAGTTGGATGAGTCCATGATAGAAATATTCATGGATGACTTCTCAGTCTTTGGGGACTCATTTAAAACCTGTCTAGAAAACTTAGGACAAGTCCTGACTAGGTGTGAGGAAACCCACCTAGTCCTAAATTGGGAAAAGTGCCATTTTATGGTAGATGAAGGGATTGTCTTAGGACATAGAGTGTCAAGGGCAGGTGTGGAAGTGGATAGGGCAAAAATAGAGGTCATAGAGAAGTTGGTAGAGCCCCAGAATGTCAAGGCTATTAGGAGTTTCTTAGGACATGCTGGTTTTTATAGAAGGTTCATCAAAGACTTTTCTAAGATAGCCAAGCCTCTGTGTGAGCTACTGGAGCTAGGTAGGCCATTCATCTTCTCTAAAGAATGTGTAGTAGCTTGGAAAACCCTTAAGGAAGCATTGGTCACAGCACCAATCATAGTAGGACCAAATTGGGATCTCCCATTTGAGATGCTATGTGATGCCAGTGACTATGCTGTAGGAGTCATGTTAGGACAGAAGATTGACAAGCTCACACATCCTGTCTATTATGCTAGTAAAACCTTGAATGAGGCTCAATGTAACTATACAACTACAGAGAAGGAGATGCTTGCTGTAGTATTTGCTTGTGAAAAATTTAGGAACTATATTGTAGGAACTAGGACCATTGTATATACTGACCATTCTGCTTTAAAATATCTTATGAGGAAGGCTGATGCTAAGCCTAGATTGATTAGATGGGTGTTATTGCTGCAGGAATTCGATTTGGACATTCGGGACAAGAAGGGATGTGAAAACGTGGTTGCAGATCACCTGTCTCGATTGCAGCACAATTGCGAAGAAATTGCGGACCCCGCAATTACTGATGCTTTTATAGATGAACATATCTTTGCTTTGACTCATCGTGATAACGATGAGGAACCTTGGTTTGCTGACATTGCTAACTTCCGTGCATCACAGGTATTACCAGTGTTCAAGGGAGGACAAGAAAAGAAGAGGTTCCTCCATGAAGCAAGGAAATTCATCTGGGATGACCCCATACTTTACAGGACCTGTGCTGATGGGTTGTTGAGGAAGTGTGTTTCAGCTGCTGAAGCAAAGTCTGTGCTGCAGCACTGTCACTCATCTCCTTACGGTGGGCACTTTGGTGGTCAAAGAACAGCTGCTAAAGTATTTCAGAGTGGCTACTACTGGCCAACAATCTTCAAGGACGCCCACAACTATGCCCACAACTGTGACGAATGCCAAAGGACAGGTAACCTCAGTCGCAAGGATGAGATGCCCCTCACCTACATCTTAGAGTTGGAGCTCTTCGATGTGTGGGGCATTGATTTCATGGGACCCTTCCCTCCATCATCAGGTAACCTGTACATCTTAGTAGCAGTAGACTACGTGTCAAAGTGGGTAGAAGCTAAGGCATGTTCTAATAATGATGCTAAAACAGTCACTAACTTCTTGCATAGGCACATTTTCACTAGATTTGGGACTCCTCGTGCTATCATTAGTGATGAGGGGTCACATTTCATCAATAAGGCTATGGAGAAAATATTGGCTAAGTATAACATTAGGCATAGGGTAGCTACTCCCTACCACCCACACTCAAATGGCCAAGCTGAGATTTCCAATAGGGAGATAAAGAACATCCTAGAAAAGGTAGTCAAACCTAATAGGAAAGACTGGTCTTTCAAGCTTGAGGATGCACTTTGGGCTTATAGAACAGCATATAAGACACCTCTAGGAATGTCTCCCTATAGGTTGGTGTATGGTAAGGCTTGCCACTTGCCACTTGAGTTGGAAAACAAGGCATTTTGGGCCATGAAAGAATTAAATTTTTGTGTGAAGGATGCGGGGACATTAAGATCTTTACAGCTACATGAACTTGACGAGCTTAGGCACATGGCCTATGAGAATGCCAAGATGTACAAAGAAAAGACAAAAATATGGCATGACAGTAGACTCAGGATCAAAGACTTTAAGAAGGGCCAACTTGTATTGTTATTTAACTCACGATTAAAGCTATTTCCAGGCAAATTAAAGTCTAGATGGTCAGGTCCATTTATTATTACTAATGTCTTTGTTCATGGTGCCATAGAGATTAAAAACTTGCAGCAAGGACAGCCATTTCTGGTCAATGGTGCTAGGTTGAAGCACTACTATGAGGAAGGGGATGTGAAGACTCTCTCGGCCTTCCTCTTGACTGAAGCATGACAAAAAGAACGAGAGAGAACGAGTGGTTACTGTGCTCGTTTAGTCAAGGCCAATGCCTTAGTTTATTTTTACTGTTTTTTTCGCTTATCGTTTGTACGTTTTGTGGTGTGATTTTAATTGCGTATTTGATGTTTGTTTTATTTGTTTTTGTAGGGAATCGAAAGAGGGGATCAAGGAGAGTAAATCCCACTTTAAAAATCAAGAAACGGTTGGGCCAAATAAAAGATACGGGCGATCAAAGTTTGAGATTTTTATGAAATATTATCCCTAGAATTGCGCAAAAATTGCTGGATCCGCAAAAAGAGCCGTTGGGATTTTTTTTTCCGTTTTATTTATAGCCGTTAGAACGCGCTCGTTGATACGATTCTCTCATTCTTTGATCTCCAAGATTTCTGCGATTCTCTCCATCTTTGATTCTTCTCTCAAGATCTTCAAGACTCGACAATGGTTTCCACTAGGGCTGAAAGATCCGCAGCCAAGAAGAAGGCCGATGACGCAGCTGAAGCGGCTGCGAGGGAAGCGCTTCTCACCCTCGCTGATGAAGGTGCTGTACGCACTGGCCGCCTTTCCAAGCTTCCTATTCGTAGGAAGAAGTGGAGGGTGGTCACTGAGATCCCTGCTGGCCCATCTGAGCCAGTGGGCACGCCAAAGAAACGCCGGTGGACTGTCACGACTGCTGCCGAACCAAGCACCGCCAAGACTCCCTCTGTGGAGAGTCAAGAAACTGATCGTGCAGCCCACGAGTCAGCCAAAGAAGGTTCGTCGCCGTCTGTGTCACATGCGCGCAGTCCCCTCTCGTCTGAACCAGTGCCAAGCGCAGAGTCGTCACCGCCTGCACAGAGCTCCGAGTTGTCTCCAGCACCTCAGAGTTCTGATCCGCCACCTGCAGCAGCGCAGAGCCCTGAACCACCATCTTCGCCGCTGAGTTCTGCGCATACACCATCAGCAGAGCACAATTCTCCACGGCCTGATCCTGAATTCCCTTATGGGGATTATCAGGAGTCCACGCAAGGCAGTGGAGATGCTGGGGAAGAAGAAGTCTTCTCTCCTATGAGGGAAGACAGCCCTGATGTTCCTGCACAGCAGGACGATTCTATGGAAGAAACGTTGGGGGCTTGCCTCCAACAGATCAACATTAAGAAAAAGAAGAAGAAGGCCAAGATGGGCAAGGCCAAGAAGTCCAAGAAGCTGAAGAAGAATAAGGCCAAACGAGTGCCTTCAGCAGACGAAGAGAGTACTGAGCCTTCGCTCAAACGCCTCAAGGTGGAGGCTGCTGAATCATCCAAACCAGCCGATAAGGGGAAGGCTAAACTCTACCCTGAAGATGAACCTCCGTCAGTGAGGTATGTCTCATCTGATGCTGAATCCAGGGGTGTTGAGCTGAGGAAAAGGGACCTGTTGCACGAGAAGGGGTTCCTTGATCGACTTGCTGACCTGCCGCAGTTCTTGCGCGCAGGGGTGATCAACCATGGCTGGGAGGAATTCTGCAGACCTCCCAATCCAGCCTACACGAGCATGGTGTACGATTTCTACGCCAATGTGCTCAGCCCTGAGGATGGCCTATCTGTGGTCAGAGGGGTGGAAGTTGATTTCTCAGCCAAGGCCATCAATGAAGCCTTTGGTCTCAAGGGCCAAGCGCACACAGATTATGCACGGATAGTTGATGAGCCGACCGAGGCTGTGCTGGAAGAGGCCATTCGCACAATTGGCCAGCCTGAGGCCTCCTGGACAGTGTCACGCAATGGGCGGCACACACTCATGAGTGCCAACCTCACGGCTAAGGCAGCTGTGTGGTTTTCATTCGTCAGACGAAGACTCTCCCCAGTAACTCATGAGACTACAATTAACCAGAGCCGATCGCTGCTGGTTTATGCTATAATGAGAGGTCTCACGATCAACGTGGGAGAAGTCATCGCTGCTGCCATAGCTGAGTGTGCTAAAAAGGGTAAGGGGCCATTATTTTTCCCCAACACTATAACAAAATTGTGTTTGCTTGCAGGGGTTCCCACCGAGCGCTTGGAGCAGCAGCTGCCTTACACAGGCCATTTGGAGTTGCCTGCACACCTAAGGCTGAGAAGAAAGGGCAACATGGAATTTGAGTTGGATAGGCTGGCTGCTGAACAGTCCCTATCCATGGCCTGCTTGATGGACATGCAGAGGAGAATGGCTCAATGGGCCAACTATGCGCAGGCGAGGGACAGAGAAGTTGCAGACCAGTTGGGGTGCATCTTCCCAGACTTCCCCACCAACCTCCTAACTCCATGGGTGCCCCCACGACCAAGGCAACCAGATGAGGATGATGAGAATTGAGTGCTGGTTTGAAGAGCACTAGAGGGAGTATTACTGATCCCTTAAGAAACAAAAGACAATTTTCCTGCTTTTTGATAGAATCATGTATAGTATGCTGTTTTGTATTCAATTTTTGATCTGTTTTTAATGTTTAGTTTTATGTTTTTTCTTTTGCTTAGTCTAGTCTGATGTTAGCTGATTAGGTAGGATAGTTTAGTTTTATTTTTAGGATGCATGAGTAACAGGAAAAAACATGCTAGGGGCCTGAATCAATGTTAAATCTGCCCAGATTGAATTGCGAAATAATTGCGGTTCCCGCAATTTTTGTGACTGATTGCATGTTTTGGACTGTCTGTTTAGTTAGGCTGTGATCTGTTAAATTCTATCTTTTGCTGCTAGCATGACTACCTTATATAGCTGATCTTGAAGCATGCTGGATGAGTGTCATAGGACACCCTTTGATAGTTTAAATTTGCCTCTAAATAGTGCTCAGTATGCAGAAACCATAAGTCCTTATAACTGTCTGTTCTGTTCAAATTTTCTGCTGCTGGGATAGTTGCTTTTAGAATGTTTTGCCTATGCCTAGGCTTTTTAGATTCTCTTTGTTTTACTTTAGACTAGATGCTTCTAGGACAAGTTTGGGGGTGTGCCACCTCAAACACTCATTGGGGACAATGAGTAGTTGAAGTTTGGGGGAGGCCACCCTAGGCCTAGGAACATTCCTCTCTTCCTTAGGACATAAGCATTCTTCTTCTCCTAAAAAAAAAAAAAAAAAAAAAAAATTTTTGTGATAAATAGAAAAAGTGAAAAATAGAATAAAGAGGGGAGTCTCTCTCAAGTTGCTGAGTAATCAGTGCCAAGTGTGTAAAACCACAAGTGGCATTGCATCAAAAGGCAACCCAAGGAGAGACTCCACCAAAGTAAAAAAGGAAAAAGGAAGAAATAGGGAAGAAGAATGTATGCTTGGGAGTTATAATCTTGTGGCTTAGATGTCCTATGTAAAAAAGAACTCTGATCCTCAATGAGCTAAGCACAAGGTTGTAGCTTTTAGGTTTGTCTAGGGAGATGAATGTATATCCAATATAGTGATGCCAGGGCTTAGGTTGTTCTCTAAAAGTACCACTGTCACTGTTAATACTAAGACTGGCATGACTCTAAGGAATCCTAGACACATTAAAAATAAGCTAGAAGCATGTACTGAGTCTAGAGTAAAGCTTGGTAGAATTTGAAACCTTAGGGATAGTGGCGTGATATCATAAAAGTTGTTAGATCAGTAGTAGGGGGTTAACAAAAACAGTAGGTATGGTAGGCAGGTGAAGTCAGAAGAAGCTTGATAAGAGGTTAGTTCTAAACTTAGAAGTGTGTCACAGGACAACACTGCTAGAGATAGGGTTATAGGGGAGTCGGTGAGTAGTTAAAGAAGATAAAACAAACAGCCTAGGTAAGCCTTTAGTATGCTTGAGGACAAGCAAAGCCTTAAGTTTGGGGGTGTGTTAAGTCTCTGAAAGTGACTTATTTAGGACCCATTTAGCTTAAGAAGATGTACACATTTAGGTGTTTTTGTTAGCATTTAACCTAAACCTATGCTTTAATATGAGAATTAGAAGAAGGTATCTAATTTAGGACTTATGCACAATAGGTAGAAAAAGGGTTGAAAACCGAAGAAAAGAATGGAAAAATGAGCATTGCGAATGAATTGCGAAAACATTGCGGTGACCGCAATTATTCAAGTTAAAACCGTAAGTTGGCTGACATTTTTCTGTTTAGATCCGACTTTTCAGGGATTCGTTCTTTCTCCTCCATCCATTCTGATATATGACGTTGAAGACTGATGGTTCTCCTTGGCCCAAACACACCTGCAAACTACTATAAAAGGGGGTCAAAGTCGGAGGTTCAGTCATCAATTCGAAGCGCAGAAGTCTTCTCGCAGTCCACCATTTCCATCTGTTTTCCTTTGCCGTCTGTTGGAGTGAGAGTCTAAGCTTTTGGAACCGATAATCTGATAGGAAGGAGAGGAGATTCTTCTTCTCTCTCGATTGGATTCATCCAAGCACGGCTGACTTTTCATCACCATCATTCGAGGCGACTGCCACTGAGTTTTCTAGCAAACCTTTACTGTTTTTCTGCTCTGTTCTTCTCATTTCCATTTCTGATCACTGTTGTTCTTAGTTTAGCATTTCAATTACTGCAATTCGTTGTTGTCTGCCTTGGATTCAGTTCTTTTAAAGCTTTCCTTTGTTATTCAAACACTTAAAGTAATCGAAGTACAATTCTGCATTTACAGTTTCCATCTTGTTCTGCTACGGTTTTGGCTTACTCTTTTGCACACATTCCTCTCCTAAGCATGTCTATCTTATCTACCATTTCTGTTCTCTACATATCCATGAGTAACTAAAATCACTTAGGGGCATGCTAATGACAGAACTATAGGCTAAAAAACGTGAGTCAAGTAGTCAGTTCAACACTCGAACATTGATTGTATGTAAGCTTCATCCCACGGGCAATTTCGATTGGCCATCCATTTTGTCCAAAGAACTCCTAACCTCTGGAAGGAGTAAGAGTTCAGAGTCATATAATCATGCTAGCCTTTCATGGTAATCAGGAAACGGCCTAGGAATAGGCGTTTCCCTAGTACAAACTAAACACTCCTGTTTTAACAAGATGCTTAAGTCCTTACTTTGAAGTCGAGTAAACTTGAGTCTCTAATGCATGGAATCGGACGATACTTGAGATAGAGTGAGTTTGATGTATAGAGAGTTGATCCAAAGCTTGATAATCGTAATAAAATGCCTATAGGATAGTCATTAGTAGCCCTTAATTCACCCTTTTAATCAGTTTCGCTGCCATTTAATTGCGGATTAATTGCGGTTCTCGCAATTCTGCTTAGTTTGCATTCTGTTTAGCTGTTTTCTTCATCGTTTATTAATTCCATCTCTGGTCCTTTGAGTCTGATTTTAACTTTAATTTGTTTATGGTATATCCCTTTACACATTCAGCAAAACTTAGGTAGTTAAAAACCAATTTTACCCCATCAAATTCATCCCATCTTTCTTAACAATCACACTTCGCGAATAGCTAAAAATGAGTCTCTGTGGAAAAAACGAATGAAATATACTTACTACTTGCTGTGAGACCATGTATGCTTGCATGTTCTAAGTGCTCTCTCTTCCCTTTTGCATATTTATCTCTACACATTGAGCACGCAACACTAACCTGCTAGGAAAAGGAGCCTTAGGCACATAAACTCTAGTGCACGTAGGATCGAAATTTACCCCATGCCACCGTGGTTCGGGATTTTCTGTCTGTGGCTCGATGTGGCCATGATCGACTTCCACCGGCGGGGTACTAGTGGGAAGATGCTTCCCACTTCTCAGAGTGATGGCACTAGCGCTCTCCGCGTTCTGATGCTCGATCACTGTCAACCTCTTACTGACCTGAATCACTGCATCGCTCAAAGTTTGAAACTGCTCTCGAGTTTCCCTGTGTTGTGATTCAAGTATTTCTTCCAACGATCTACCTGAAACAGAAGAACGGGGTTGTGAGTTATTTTTCAAAGCAAGAATAACACTACTTACTTCAAAAAGTTGAGCCTTGAGCTCGTCCACGTCCCTGATCAGGCGATCTTTCTCCTTGTCTCCATCTCCACTCCGCTCCAAGCTTCTAGCCAAGTTGGAAATCAAAGCTCTAGCTTCAGCGGGTGTTTTATCCATGAGACATCCTCCACTTGCGACATCAACTAACTGTCGGTTTGGCGGTAAGAGACCTTCGTAGAAGTTCTGAATGAGTTGTTGTTCAGCTACTTGGTGGTTGGGACAATCCTCACACAACCGACCAAATCGCTCCCAACACTCAAGAACGGTCTCTTTTTCTCCTTGCTCAATTCTATTTATCATTCTTCTAAGGGCGGCAACCTTGGGAGGCGGAAAATACTTCGCATAAAACGCTCCCTGCAGCTCTGCCCAAGAAGTGATGGACCCAGTCGGTAAGTAATGCATCCAATCTCTCGCCTCTTCCTTCAAGGTGAAGGGAAAGGCTCTGAGATGGAGTTGATCTGCAGTGATTCCGTCGGTCCTAAATGACGAACACACCATCTTGAATGCCTTCAGGTGTCTGACTGGATTCTCATCTGTATTACCAGAAAAAGAAGGCAATAAGTTAACCAGACCAGCTTTAAGTTCAAAATTACCTGAAGCTACCGGATACAATATACTCGATGTGTTCCGGCCTAGCTCAGATGATGCAAGCTCCCTCATGGTTCTTTGATGCTCAAGATTACCCACGACTTCCATCTTGGCGCTTCTTTTGAATTTTCAAAGAACGACTGCGCTCCTAAAACTCAAACAAAAACGCGTAAAATAATACAAAAGAATTAAACTGTACAAAAAGAAATAAAGAATTTTTTTTTTTTAAAACTAACAAACTAAACTTAACTAAACTAAATTAATTAAATCCCCGGCAACGGCGCCAATTTTGGTAGAGGTACTTTTGGGGTAATCCAAATTCAAGCTGTCGAGGCTTGCCAAAATACAATTTATAAACCCGAATACACCGAGCTATTTGTAGCTAAGTGGCAACGGGGTCGATCCACAGGGAAATAAGAAATTCAATCTAACTAAGTCTAATTTGCTAGAAATGAAAGAATGCACAAATTAAAGAATGGTAATTTGGTTTTGGGGGAAGGGAGCTCCTAATTATGCTAACGGAAAATTAAATGACAACGTGCAAAAATTAAACGGTTGTGCTTAACTTCGAGAAATGGAATTGCTCGTTATGGATGTTCGGATCATTGATACAATTAACGCGTTAGCCATGTTCATGTACACAATTCATTTAGTTAATCCTAACTCAAATGACCCAAGGATTTCATTGGACTCGTGCAATTCTAATTAAACTTGGCCAATAATCTATCTATGGTAGCGATCCCTAAATCGATTACGTGCCAGTGACGGGAACATTGCGACGGTCGAATCCTAAGACTAACCCGATTTCTCTCTTGCCTTAAGCCTAACATGAAAACGTTAATTAATTCAGTTTACCAATGTCACTTTGGGCCGAACTCATTAGCCATGCTTAGACCCGTGCTACCTAGCGGTATAGGCAATTATACGTCCCAACCTTTAGCCCTCTATCATGCATAGGAATTAGATTGTCAAACTAATTTAGCTACACATGCTAGATTTTGATGAGGAATAAGCAAGAAATGCATAAACAAGCTAAATGGCTTAACATTCACAAAGGGGAAAAATCTCCCCAAACATCCATAATTTACAAATCCAAACCCAAAATCAAGCACTTACCTTGGTTTAGCCTTCCATGGAGGTTGGATTAATCCAATCTCCCATGGAAGAGCTTGGAATCATGCACAAGAAGGAGAAGAAGTACAAAAATGGTGGAAAAATCGTCTTGGAACCGAGAGGAGAAGCTTGAGGAAGAAGGAGGATGAAAGAATCGCTGCAAATCTGCAACTTTACGGTTTTTAAGCTCGGAGCGTCGAGACGCTAGGCCAGCGTCTCGACGCTGTGCCCTAAGTTGGCAGGCGCGCGCGCGCGCGCGGCGTCGAGCGAGCGTCGAGACGCTTGCGCTCGACGCTTGCTCTCGGGTGGATCTTCAAATGTACGCTTCAGAGTTCGAAGCGTCGAGACGCTCGGCCAGCGTCTCGACGCTGTCGGCGTTGAGCGAGCGTTGAGACGCGCGCTCGACGCTGATGCACGTCTAGCTTGGGGAATCGTCGGGGCAGCGTCGAGCTAGCGTCTAGACGCTGGGGCGCACGCAGATCTTCAATGACGGGCGCGCGGGCGAGGCGGACATGGGCGAGGGCGCGCGGGCGCGCGCGGACATGGGCGAGGCGGAGCGGGCTGGCGCGCGGGCGCGAGGCGAGGCGGCGCGCGCGGGCGCGCGCGCGTCTGGCCGTCTGGGCGCGGGCGTGCGGTGCTTGCGAGCGGCGCGCGCGGGCGCGCGCGCGTGCTGCGTTCGTTGGGCGACTGGGCGCTGGGCGCCGGCGCTTGGGCGGTGTCCTCTCGGCTCTTAGCCCACTTTTGGGTCGTTTTGGCTCCCGAGCTCCGTTTGGCCTATCGTTTTGACCCGAACACTTCCCGAAACATGTTAAATGACCTTTTTAGCCCCGAAAATCATTAATGGACTTCCCGAGCTCTTCACCATGAAATCACCTACAAGGAAGCATTTTAATCAATATATATCATGGTTTTAGCTAGAATTAGGGACATTAAGATAGCTCTATTTTGGAGCTATCATTTCCCTACATTCACTGAGCACATAGCACTCGTATCCTCAGTTCTGTAGGTCTAGACTGATCTTATTTTGTCTGAAACCTTGTTGTCACCCCGAAAGGTACCATTAGGGAGGCTTGATGTGTAGAAGTAGTAATGACTCATTTGTGTATAGCGAAGCTATTGCCTAAAAAAAAAAAAAAGTGTTTGCATGAAAAATAAAACCTCCAGAGTTACTCCTCCTTCTTGTGTTGCCCGTGTAACTGTTAAGTCTCTGAAAGTGACTTATTTAGGACCCATTTAGCTTAAGAAGATGTACACATTTAGGTGTTTTTGTTAGCATTTAGCTTAAACCTATGCTTTAATATGAGAATTAGAAGAAGGTAGCTAATATAGGACTTGTGTACAATAGGTAGAAAAAGGGTTGAAAACCGAAGAAAAGAATGAAAAAATAACCATTGCAAATGAATTGCGGAATAATTGCGGTGACCGCAATTATTCAAGTTAAAACCGTAAGTTGGCTGATCTTTTTCTGTTTAGATCCGACTTTTCAGGGATTCGTCCTTTCTCCTCCATCCATTCTGATATATGACGTTGAAGATTGATGGTTCTCCTTGGCCCAAACGCACCTGCAAACTACTATAAAAGGGGGTCAAAGTCGGAGGTTCAGTCATCAATTCGAAGCGCAGAAGTCTTCTTGCAGTCCACCATTTCCATCTGTTTTCCTTTGCCGTCTGTTGGAGTGAGAGTTTAAGCTTTTGGAATCGATAATCTGATAGGAAGGAGAGGAGATTCGTCTTCTCTCTCGATTGGATTCATCCAAGCAGGGCTGACTTCTCATCACCATCATTCGAGGCGACTGCCACGGAGTTTTCCAGCAATCCTTTACTGTTTTCTGCTCTGTTCTTCTCAATTCCATTTCTGATCACTGTTGTTCTTAGTGTAGCATTTCAATTATTGCATTTCGTTGTTGTCTGTCTTGAATTCATTTCTTTTAGAGCTTCCCTTGTCATTCAAACACTTAAAGTAATCGAAGTATACTTCTGCATTTTACAGTTTCCACCTGGTTCTGCTACGGCTTTGGCTTGCTGTTTTAAGTACATTTATCTTCTAAGCATGTCTGTTTTATCTACCTTTTCTATTCTCCACATATCCATGAGTAACTAAAATCACTTAGGGGCATGCTAATGACAGAACTATAGGCTAAAAAACGTGAGTCAAGTAGGCAGATTAACACTCGAACATTGATTGTATGTAAGCTTCATCCCACGGGCAATTTCGATTGGCCATCCATTTTGTCCAAAGAACTCCTAACCTCTGGAAGGAGTAAGAGTTCAGAGTCATATAATCATGCTAGCCTTTCATGGTAATCAGGAAACGGCCTAGGAATAGGCGTTTCCCTAGTACAAACTGAACACTCCTGCTTTAACAAGATGCTTAAGACCTTACTTTGAAGTCGAGTAAACTTGAGTCTCTCATGCATGGAATCGGACGATACTTGAGATAGAGTGAGTTTGATGTATAGAGAGTTGATCCGAAGCTTGATAATCGTAATAAACTGCCTATAGGATAGTCATTAGTAGCCCTTAATTTACCCTTTTAATCAGTTTCGCTGCCATTTAATTGCGGATTAATTGCGGTTCTCGCAATTCTGCTAAATTGCATTGTGTGTAGCTGTTTTCTTCTTCGTTTATTGATTCCATCTCTTGTTCTTTGAGCCTGATTTTAACTTTAACTTGTTTATGGTATATTCCTTTACACATTCAGCAAAACTTAGGTAATTAAAAACCAATTTTATCCCCTCAAATTCATCCCATCTTTCTTAACAAACACACTTCGCGAATAGCTAAAAATGAGTCTCTGTGGAAAAAACGAATGAAATATACTTACTACTTGCTGTGAGACCATGTATGCTTGCATGTTCTAAGTGCTCTCTCTACCCTTTTGCATATTTATCTTTACACATTGAGCACGCAACAGTAACCAGGGGCGATCGTGTAACCCACGGTTGTCACTGCATGAAAGGAGAACTAATGGAAGTGAGCAATGGTCCTTAAAAACGTGAAGCTAAAATTTGGTTTGACGTGTTAGGCTCTCTTGGAGAAAAATAAAAAAAAAAATAGTTCAAAAAGAAAAAAAAATGGGTACAAAGTACTCAAGGAAAAAGAATAAAATTTAGGCCTTTTGTTTTGTTGCTATTCCAATTACTAAAAGCCCTTAGACTGTTCTTATCGCCATAAGTAGGGGGAAAACGAGTCATAGGACTGTATAAGGTTGTTCCGGGCTTGCGTGAGCTAGGTTGAGAGGTGCTAAGCACACACACACGTAAGGGAATAGGAGTTTAAATTTTGAAATGATTTCAACGTTTGCATGCTTTTGATGGTTTTGAATTTACTACAAGTACCTTGTTTCACAAGCATTGAGATTAGAGTCCAAGCATGCATTTGATTCTTTGGAGATTATTTAGAGTATACCTTGCTCGAGGACTAGCAAGATTTAGGTCGGGGGTATTTTGATAGCTCCAAAATAGAGCTATCTTAATGTCCCTAATTCTAGCTAAAACCATGATATATATTGATTAAAATGCTTCCTTGTAGGTGATTTCATGGTGAAGAGCTCGGGAAGTCCATTGATGATTTTCGGGGCTAAAAAGGTCATTTAACATGTTTCGGGAAGTGTTCGGGTCAAAACGATAGGCCAAACGGAGCTCGGGAGCCAAAACGACCCAAAAGTGGGCTAAGAGCCCAGAGGGCAGCGCCCAAGCGCCGGCGCCCAGCGCCCAGGCGCCCAACGAACGCACCACGCGCGCGCGCCCGCGCGCGCCGCTCGCAAGCACCGCACGCCCGCGCCCAGACGGCCAGACGCGCGCGCGCCCGCGCGCGCCGCCTCGCCCATGTCCGCGCGCGCCCGTCATTGAAGATCTGCGTGCGCCCCAGCGTCTAGACGCTAGCTCGACGCTAGCTCGACGCTGCCCCGACGATTCCCCAAGATAGACGTGCATCAGCGTCGAGCGCGCGTCGCAACGCTCGCTCAACGCCGACAGCGTCGAGACGCTGGCCGAGCGTCTCGACGCCCCGAAGTCTGAAGCGTGATTCTGAAGTTCCACCCGAGAGCAAGCGTCGAGCGCAAGCGTCTCGACGCTCTCTCGACGCCGCGCGCGCGTCTCGACGCCGCCCCGCGCGCGCGCGGCAGCCAACTTAGGGCACAGCGTCGAGACGCTGGCCTAGCGTCTCGACGCTCCGAGCTTAAAAAGCGTGAAACCGTGTTTTTCAGCCTCACTTTTTCATCCTCCTTCTTCCTCAAGGTTCTCCTCTCGGTTCCAAGGCGTTTTTCCACCATTTTTGTACTTCTTCTCCTACTTTGTGCATGATTCCAAGCTCTTCCATGGGAGATTGGATTAATCCAACCTCCATGGAAGGCTAAACCAAGGTAAGTGCTTGATTTTGGGTTTGGATTTGTAAATTATGGATGTTTGGGGAGATTTTCCCCTTTGTGAATATTAAGCCATTTAGCTTGTTTATGCATTTCTTGCTTGTTCTTCATCCAATTCTAGCATGTGTAGCTAAATTAGTTTGACAATCTAATTCTTATGCATGATAGAGGGCTAAAGGTTGGGACGTATAATTGCCTATACCGCTAGGTAGCACGGGTCTAAGCATGGCTAATTAGTTCGGCCCAAAGTGACATTGATAAACTGAATTAATTAACGTTTTCATGTTAGGCTTAAGGCAAGAAATAAACCGGGTTAGTCTTAGGATTAGACCGTCGCAATGTTCCCGTCACTAGCACGTAATCGATTTAGGGATCGCTACCGTAGACAGATTATTGGCAAAGTTTAATTAGAATTGCACGAGTCTAATTAAATCCTTGGGTCATTTGAGTTAGGAATAACTAAATGAATTGTGTGCATGAATTAGCTAACGCGTAAACCGTATCAATGATCCGAACATCCATAACGAGCAATTCCATTTCTCGAAGTTAAGCACGACCGTTTACTTTTTGCACGTTGTTAATTTTCCGTTAGCATAATTAGGAGCTCCCTTCCCCCAAAACCAAATTACCATTCTTTAATTTGTGCATTCTTTTATTTCTAGCAAATTAGACTTAGTTGGATTGAATTTCTTATTTCCCTGTGGATCGACCCCGTTGCCACTTAGCTACAAATAGCTCGGTGTATTCGGGTTTATAAATTGTATTTTGGCAAGTCTCGACAGCTTGAATTTGGAGTACCCCAAAAGTACCTCTACCAAGCATGAAGAGTTCATGTTACTTGAGAAATTAGAAAGCTAAGTGTTAGATTTTTTCACACAAAATCCTCATCACTTTCATCTTCTCATCTTCTTCTTCCAAGCTTTTTCTTTCATAAAGAAGTCCCACCACTCCGTTGCTCGGCCCGAGGATAGCGGGACTACCGGAGGTGGTTCTCGGAGAGTTCGAGAGAAGCTTTGAAGGGTTCGTGAAGAGATTCGAGCATCGGAATAGAAGTCCTTAGAACTACAAGAGGTATGTGTTCTAATTCCTTTTAATTCAAAGCTTTCAGCATGTTTCTTGTTTAGCTAAATTGATGAAATTAGAGTGTCAATGATCCGTCTGGCTTCCACTGCGTTACATGCGCTCCATCAATTGGTATCAGAGCGTTTTTTTGTCACTCAATTTGCATCAATTTAAGCTCGGTGGGTATTTGTTTTAGAAATTAATTTTTCTGGGCGTCTAAAGTGTTTCCCGGTTTTGGCAAAAAAAAATTTGAGCTTTTATTTGTACTTTGTTTTGTAATTGCTCGAGCGTGTATGGGCTTTAATGTGTGCAGAAGAGTCTGTAAAAAATTTGGAGTCTTTAGAGTCCATATAGGCTTTCAATTCGAAGACAGAAGCTCGGGTGTCAAAAAAAAACAGCATGCTGTTTTTTTCTGCAAAATTCCAGCACAAAACCGGTTCAGCGCAAGGTGGAAGAAACGGTTCGGTTCTGTCGTCGGGCGGTCTGGTTCACTAAAAGTCAGATCGGTTCCTTGTTCTTCACCCTCCGGAGGTCCGGTTCAGCGTTCGTTTGGTCCGGTTCGGGTCGTTATTGGTCTGGTTCCGGGCTGTTGAAGTCGGGACAACTGTTTTGGACCGGTTCAGCTTATTTGAAGCTTGTAGTTGCTGTTTTTTTGGCCGGTTCAAGCAAATTCAAGCCGGTTTGGGGCGGTTCGGAAGCGTCTCAACCTAGTGATGAATTATTATTGTAATAATTTAGTTGCTTGCTTGCTCGTGATGCCAAAACCGGTCCACTTTAGTGTGTTTAATTAATTATGCATTGGGAATGTATGTTTTAATTAAAGTCTCTTGTATGTGCATAAAGTATGCCATATAGATTTCAAATCCCACCATAGGAAGCATGTTGCATGCATTGAAAGTATAATATAAGTGTTATGTTGTATAGTATGCATGTTTAATTCATGAGAATTAATATAAGTGTTATATTAATTTATTAATTGGATGTTGCTTGTTTAAAAGTGTAATTGATATAAGTGTTATATTAATTGTGAAATTAAACATACAACATAGTTGCCTTAGTTGAATATAATTGTTGTATTCTTGCTTGGGAAGCATGTTATAAAATGAATGTAATGGTTATTGTTACCTCTCCAAAAGTGCATTATTTAGGGCCTTAATTACCTAAAAATCATGGAAGTTCTTGAGTGTTTTTGTTAGAAGTTAGCTTAATGTGTGCTTAAAAGTGAGAATTTGAGAAATGATGCTAATTTAAGGCTTATTTGGAAAAGGAACGAAAAATGGTGAAAAATGGTGAAAAAAGAGCTAAATTGTCCATTGCAGGTGCATTGTGGAAATATTGCGGAGCTCGCAATGGAATCAGCCGAAACAGAGCATTGCGACCCTCGCAATGAAACCGCAACGCCAGTCTTTGCTGCTGCATTTTTCCAGCCGTCAGTCTTCGTTGTTGCGATTGTCCAGCCGCCAAACCTCTCTACTGCTGCCACGTGGGAGGTTGTTACTCCAGAATGGATGGAGTTCCGCGGCTGAAGGTACCTGTAGAGGCTATAAAAGGAGCCGAATGACGATGGAAAACACAATCAATCTGGAAGTGAGGAGAGCCCGATCGTGAAGAAACCTGCAGACGGAACTTTTCCCCCGTTTGTTGGATCGAAGAAACAAGCCATTGGCGTCGATAATTCGAGAGGAAGAAGAGAACATCCTTCGTCTCTTCTAATTGAAATTATCCCTAAGAACAGCTAATCTTCCCCTTCATCCGAGGAGATTCACGAATTGGAAGATCCTTACGCATTTACTGCTTTCTTTACTGGTTTCTAAACTACCTGCTGTCTATTTGACATACTGTTCTGAATCATTTACTACTGTCTATGTTGTTCATTGCTTTCGGGTCTTTGCACGCTTGGTTTACGAAGTGTTTTGTAACTTGCATTTTTAGAGTAATCCATTGGTTTTATTGAGTTCTTCATTCTGCCATCCCTTAATCAATTTGTTTTGTTGAGTTCTCCATTCTATGTTTAATCAATTCATTTCCTTTAGTTCTTCGAAAATCATGAGTAACTAACTCCATAAGAGGTCTGCTACGGATGAATCTATAGGCTAGAAGTATGTGAATTCAACATGTAAAGTACCATGAATGCATTGAATGTATGTGATCTTCATCCCATGGGCAATTTCGACTGGCCATCCATTTTGTCTAAAGAATTCCTAACCTCTGGAAGGAGTAAGAATTCAGAGTCATCCATTCATGTTAGCCTTTCATGGTAATCAGAGAATGGCCTATGAATAGGCATTCTCCCAGCAAGTTTGTTAGCATGTGTGTATAAATAGGTTCTTAAGTCTTATTTGGATATGAGTAAACTAAAGACCTAATGCATGTAATCGAAAGATGCATGAGACCTAGTTAAAACGATGCATGAGATGTTAATTTGTTGTTGAATGAACATAGTTAAATGCCTATAGAGGACTCTTAAGCCGACCTTGCTATCTTACTTTAGTTTTTAAATCATTGCGAATTTGTTGCGAGATTATTGCGAGAGCCGCAATAACCATTTCTGCCTTTGCCTTAGTCTTTTTCAGTAGCTTTTAATCCATTGCGAAATCATTGCGAAAATATTGCGAGATCTGCAATCCTACTTTTCCACATTATAACTTTACCTCTTTGCTTGCTTTGCATTTATGTTTACATTCTTCTTGCATCCTTTATACTTTCTTCCCTCAACCCAAAATCTATCCAATTTAAGTTACCTGATCTAATCTAACACACCAAATCGCTAGTCACTAAACTTAATCTCTGTGGGAAAACGAATTAAATTATACTTATCACTTGCTGCAGACCATGTATACTTGCATGATCTGAGTGCTCTTCGCATTTAATTACACACTGAGCACGCAACAAATTTTGGCGCCCCTGCCGGGGATTTTGTTTAGAAAACACGAGTTGTGTTATTTTAGAAGAGCTTAATTTATTGGAGCTAATCTTTTGCATTTATTTTACAGGTACCAACAAAGCTAGTTTATGAATGAGTTTCCAAACTACAATCTAGAGTTTGATCCTGAGCCTGAAAGGACTCTAAGGAACAGAAATAGAACTAGGAAACGACTTTTTAAGCAACAAACTCAAACTCAACCTGTAATTCAGCACATTGCTGACCACGCAGAGTCAGTGCAATCACAACAAGCTGAAATGGATCGAGCAGAAGAAGCACCAAACCGAGCACCTAACATTCGCAACCCCATTGAAATTACGAATGATAAGGATAGTGCTATTCTATCATACCTTGTACCTATGCCTGAGGAGCTTAATCCGAGCATCATACGCCCCGAGATCACAGCTCACTCATTCGAACTGAAACCTGTCATGTTTCAGATGTTGTCCACAGTTGGAACATTCTTCGGGTGGAGAATGAAGACCCCCACAATCACTTGAGGAACTTCCTGGGAGTGAGTGACACCTTTTTCATTCCAGGAGTGTCTCAAGAGGCTTTGCGATTGTACCTGTTTCCATATTCATTGAGAGACAAAGCCAAGACATGGTTGAATTCCTTCCCCTCTGGATCAATTGTCAATTGGACAGACCTAGCTGAGAAGTTCCTGGTGAAGTATTTCCCTCCAGATAGGAACTCTAACTTTCGTGATGACATCATCAAGTTCAAGCAAGCCGAGAATGAATCATTACATGAAGCTTGGACCAGATTCAAATATCTACTACTCAAATGTCCACACCATGGCATTCCATGGTGTATTCAGATTGAAGTATTCTTCAAATGATGCAACCTCAGCACGAGGCAAGTGTTGAATTCCTCAGCTGGAGGTTCAATGCTATCAAAGAGCTATAACGAAGCCTATGAGATTTTGGAGAAAATCACAACATCACATTGTCGGTTGTCAGACGATCCTGTGGAGCCAAACAGATGGAAGGATCAAGACATGAATGCACTCAGTTCAATGAGCAGCCAGATCAATGCTCTGACCAACCTAGTGAAGCAAATGGTTCAAACCAATATTCAACAAGCACAGCAATAGCCAACCAAGGTGAGGCACTAGTTTGTGGATTCTGTGGGGAAGGGCATATGTATGACTTTTTCCCTGGTAATTGTTGCGAGCTCAATGTGTGAAATAAATAGCAATAAGAGAGAGAGAGCACTCAGAACATGCAAGCATACATGATCTTGTAGCAAGTAGTAAGTATTTTTTCATTCGTTTTCCCACAGAGATTTATTATTAGCTACTCGTGAAGTGTATTGTTAAGCAAGAATGGGTTGATTTGAAGGGGTAGATTTGGTTTTAGACTTCCTATTTACTACTGAATATATAAAAGATAGCAACATAAACAAGTGCAAGTCAATGACAAACGCAAATGTAAAGAGAAGAAATTAATAAACGAAGATAAAAGTAGCCAAGCAGAATTTTTAACTTAGCAGAATTGCGAGAACAGCAATTCTACCGCAATGTTACTGACAACGAAAGTGTGTAAAATGGAGAAACAAGGGCTACTAACGACTCCTCTATAGGCATTTTCACACGATTCTCAAGCATTGGATCAACTCACTATGCATCAAACTAACTCATTCTCATGTATCTTCCGATTTCATGCATTAGATTCTTTAGTTTACTCATGTCCAAGTAAGGTCTTAAGCATCTTGTTAAAGCAGAAAGTTATGGTTTGTACTAGGAAAACGCCTATTCCTAAGTCGTTTTCTGGCTACCTTGAGAGGCTAGCATGAGTGTATGACTCTGAACTCTTACTCCTTCCAGAGGTTAGGAGTTCTTTGGACAAAATGGATGGCCAATCGAAATTGCCCGTGGAATGAAGCTTACATACAACCAATGCATTCGAGAGCTATCCTACATGCTTGGTTCACGTGTTTTAGCCTATAGTATTGTCATTAGCATGCCCCTATGTGACTTAGTTACTCATGGATATAGAGAGAACAGGATTATTAGATAAAATAGGCATGCTCAGAAGAAGAATAAACTTAAAACAGCAAGGAAAAACAGTAAACAACAAAGACAAGAAACTGTGAAATAATGAATTGTGCTTTCGATTAATCGATTGTTTGAATGAACAAAGGGAAACTTAAAGTGAATAACATAAAGACAGAAAGAAACGAAATGGAATGGACTAACTAATGGAAACGAAATAACAACAAAACAGTGCTGGAAATGAAAAGTAAAAGATAGAAAGCAGTAAGTGAGCTTGAACGCCTCGTCGCAAACGCCTCGGCTGAAGGGAGAAAAAGGGTAGCCTTGCTTGGATGAATCCAATCAGGAGAGAAGATGAATCTTCTCTCCTTCCTATCAGATTGTCGACTCCAACAGCTGAACCTCTCAAACCAACAGACGGAGAAGAGAATGAATGGGAAAGACTGCGCTGCGAAGAGACTTCTACGCTTTCGGATCATGATCAAACCCTCTACTTTGACCCCCTTTTATAGTAATCTGCAGGTGCGTTTGAGCCAAGGAGAACCATCCATCCTCAACGTCGTACTTCAAAATGGATGGAGGAGAAAGAACGAATCCCTGAAATAACGGAACATAACAGAAAAAGATCAGTCAACTTACGGATTTCACTTAAAACATTGCTGTTTTAGCAATGTTTCCGCAATGCACATTTTTCATTCTTTTAACTTCGTTTTCTATTCCTTTTCTCTCCTTCTGCATACAAGCCCTAATTTAGCTTCCCTCTTCTAATTCTCATATATAAGCATAGGTTCAAGCTAAATCCTATCAAAAACACCTAAGAGTGTACATCTTTCTATGAAAAACAAGTCCTAAAAAGGTCACTTTTGGAGACGTAACACACCCCCAAACTTAAGGTTTTGCTCGTCCTCGAGCAATCTAAAGACTTACTTAGGCTGCTGTTTTATCCTCTTTAACCACTTACTGACTCCCCTAAGTTCTTATCTATAGCAGTGCTGTCCTGTGACACACTTCTAAGTTTACAACTACCCTCTTATCTAGCTTCTTCTGACTTCGCACGCCTAATGCTCCTACTGTTTCATTAACTCCTTACAGCTGATCTACTTGCTTCTGTCATATCGTGCAACTATCCCTAAGGTTTCAAATTCTACCTAGCTTTACCCAGACTCAGTACATGCTTCTAGTTTTACTTTTGAGCTACCTAGGATTCCTTAGAGTCATGCCAGTCTTAGTATTAACAGTGACAGTAGTACATTTAGAGAACAACCTAAACCCTGGCATCACTACATTGGACATACATTCATCTCCCTAAACAACCCTACAAGCTACAACTTTGTGCTCAGCTAATTGAGGATCAGAGTTCATTTTTATTCAGGACACCCAAGCCACAAAGTTGCAACTCCTAGGTATGCATTCTTCTTCCCTATTTCTCCCTTTTTCTTTCTTTCTTACTCAGGTGGAGTCTCTCCTTTGGTTTCCTTTTGGTGCAATGTCACTTGTGGGTTACACACTTGCCACTGATTACTCAGCAACTTTAAGAGAGACACCCCTCTTTATTCTATTTTTCATTTTTTTTTTCAGCTCATCATTTTATGAAAAGGAGAAGAAGAATGCTTATGCTTTTAAGGGAGAGAGGAATGTTCCTAGGCCTAGGGTGGCCTCCCCAAAAATTAAACTACTCATTGTCCCCAATGAGTGTCTGAGGTGGCACACCCCCAAACTTGTCCTAGAAGCATCTAGTCTAAGGTAAAACAAAGAGAATCTGAAAACCCTAGGCATAGACAGAACATTCTAAAAACAAACATCACAGCAGCAGAAATTTATAAAACAGGTAGGTAAGGACTTAAAGCTATGCATGCTGAGCAAATTTCAGAGGCTAATTTAAACTATCAAAGGTGTCTTATGACACTCATCCAGCATGCATTTTAGATAAGCTATATAAGGTAGTCAAGATAGCAGCAAAAGACAAAATTTAAACAGAACCAGCCTAGCTAAACAGTCAGTTAAAAACATGCATTTACTCATAAAAATTGCGGATTCCGCAATTATTTCGCAATGGAAACAGGACAGATATATCAGTGATCAAGGCCCCTATGCATGCTCTTTCCAGTCATTTAAGCTATACAAAAAGGAAACTAAACTCATCTACCTATTCAGCTACCATCAGACTACACTAAACAAATTTAAACAACAAAAATAAAGAATTAAAAACAGATCAAAATTTAACTCAAAACAGCAGAATTCACATGGTTCAACGAAAAGCAGTTTGATTTTTCTTTTTTTCTTTTTAGGGAACAGAAATACTCCTCTGAGTGCCAATCAGCCCAGCACTCAGATGTCCTCATCATCATCATCCCTTCTTGGTCTTGGAGGCGCCCATGTGATAACTCCATTTTGGAGCTATTAAATACGTCCTAATTATAGCTAAAGTCCGCTTCCGATTGATTAAATATATCTCTTTTGTAGGAGAAAAGTGGCAAGGAGCTCGTGCGTCCGTTGGGCATGTTCGAGTGCTTAAAGCAGAGTTTTAGCGCCCCGGGAATGCAGCGGGAAGAGGGGAATTTGTTCCATGAAGAAACGGGCCAAAACAGCCTTGAAGAGGCAAAACTTCAGCCCCAAACCCAAGAGCCAGCGTCGAGACGCTGGCTCGACGCTGGAAAAACCCGAGAGCAAGCGTCGAGTGATAGCGTCGCGACGCTAGCTCGACGCTGCCCTGGCGTCGAGACCCTGCTTGGCGTCGAGACGCTCCGGAGGAGGCGCGCGCAGGAATTTCATCGGGGCAGCGTCGCGGCGCTGGCCTTGCGTCGCGACGCCATCGCGAGCGCGCGCGCGGATTACTTAGGGCACAGCGTCGAGACGCTGGCCTAGTGTCTCGACGCTACGACGATTACAGCAGCTAAAAGACTATTTTCCTGCACATTTTTCATTATCTTCTTCTTCATCTCTCTACGGTTTTGGACGATTTTTAGCTTCTTCTTCCCCATTTTCTCTCTATATTCCGTGGAGCTCCGCCATTGTTGGCATGCTTGTGAGCTCCACCTCCATTGTAATAAGTAGATGAACTCTTCCATGGTCGTTGTTGGAGCGGGATTGACGAACCGCGCCATGAGCGGCTAAGGTAAGGGTGACGGTTTGGGATTTGTTTAGGGGATTTTGTTAGACGATTTAGCTTTGATAATCTGAGTTTTGATATGCATATTGGTTCTGTTTACTTTGCATTTATCTACTTTGCTTAATCCAACGCGCATGTTAAAATACGCCGATTGACACTCGAGTAGTTTCGCATGTCGTGTATGTTAAAGAGTAGCGATGCCGTGCCTCTCACTGCTCGACTAAGTAACACAGGTAGATAGAATTAAATCGAAGTATCGGGTCGGGTTGGATAATTGTTGATTGCATACAGCGTTTGCGGGCAATCTACTAGCAATTAGAATTCACGCTCGAATGTTCGTCGCGGTTAGCTAGTGACTGTCTAAATTTACTTTGGGGCTGATCACCTTGACGTAGGATTAGACGAATACTGGGAACGCTTCGGGCGCCTGTGCGCGAGCTTCCCACATCATCACATTGCCGACCAACTGCTTATACAGTACTTTTATGAGGGGATGACGCCCCATGACCGGCAGATGATCGATGCAGCGAGTGGAGGGGCACTGATTGACAAGACCCCAGTTGAGGCCAAGCAGTTGATTGCAAATATGGCCACCAACTCGCAGGAATTCGGTATTCGGGGACAAGGCCAAGTGCACAGCGTGGCTCAGAGCCACGAGATGACTGAAATGAGGGCCCAGGTGGCCGAAATAGGCAGCATGTTAAAGAAAATAGTTGGAGGACACCGTGAGGATGCGGAGGTCAACGCGATCGGGGGGTATGCTTCCAATCCAAGGAAGTACGACCCATATGCAAACACTTACAACCCAGGTTGGCGCGACCATCCTAATTTCAGCTATGGGAATAGGGAAGGACAAACTCGCTTCCAAGGCCAGTCCCAGGATAGGCCTAATTCTTCCACCCAAGCTCAAGCCTCGAGCTCCTCCAGCTCGCTTGAAGAGATGGTAAGGACCATCGTGACTAGCACCAGCCAGTTTCAGAAAGAGGCTCGAGAAGAGCTTAATTCTCACAAGGCAGAGCTGCAGAATTTGAACAAGCAGCTGACACAGATGGCGGTGTCTATTAGTAAGATTGAGAGCAAGAGCTCGGGGAAGCTTCCTTCCCAAACTACAGTAAACTCGTGTGAAAACGTGAGTGCCATTCAGCTGCGCAGTGGGAAGTCACTTTCCACCAGAGCTGCGAAGGAAGCCACGGACAGCCTGAACAAGTCCGCCCCGACTACTCCCGAGACTCAGAATGAGAAAAGAGATGAGAAGGTCAGTGTACCTGAGGATGTTGCCAGAGCACCATTCCCGAGTAGGCTTGCGAAGCCTACTTTGGAATCTGATGATGAGGAGGTCCTTCGAACCTTCCAAAAGGTGATGGTAAATATCCCGCTCCTAGAGGCAGTCAGTCAAGTGCCCAAGTACGCAAAATTTCTAAGGAGCTGGTGCACTACGAAAAGAAAGTCCAGAGGGACTGAGAAAAAGAAAGAGAACGTCTCTGCCATACTCCCAGGTACGTTGCCAGCAAAGTGCAACGATCCAGGTACTTTTACTATCCCTTGCACTATAGGTAGTAAAATTGTTCATAATGCCATGTTAGACCTAGGAGCCTCTGTTAATGTTATGTCTTATGCACTGTATCGTGAACTGAATTTAAATGAAATGCATGAATGTAATGTTTTTGTTCAGTTGGCTAATGGGTCGAGCATCTGTCCTAGGGGGAAGGTAGAGGATGTTTTGGTTAGAGTTGGGAATATGACGTTTCCCGCTGATTTCCTTGTTTTAGATATGAATGAAAACTCATCGCATGCTTCGTCCTCCATGTTGTTAGGACGTCCCTTTCTTAAGACCGCTAGGGTCAAAATTGATGTGTATAAGGGCGTTGTTTCTCTGGAGTTTGATGATACTTTGCATGAGTTCTCTTTGTTTGGAAAATCTGCTGGAAATGTGTCTGTTTGTGAGCATGATGAGAATGGGAGTCTACCCTCGCGCTTGAGGGATAGTTCCCATGTCTCAGTTAAAATTTCTGATTTAAATATGTGTGATGATAATGCTGATTTTTGCACTAACAATTCTTATATTCACGTGCCCGAGGCACGAAGAGTGCAAAATATTTTTCAGGTGGATGGCAGGAAAGGTGTGGCCAAGGACAAGTCTGGATCGTCCCCCGCACCTACTGTTAAGTCTCTGAAAGTGACTTATTTAGGACCCATTTAGCTTAAGAAGATGTACACATTTAGGTGTTTTTGTTAGCATTTAGCTTAAACCTATGCTTTAATATGAGAATTAGAAGAAGGTAGCTAATATAGGACTTATGTACAATAGGTAGAAAAAGGGTTGAAAACCGAAGAAAAGAATGAAAAAGTTAGCATTGCAAATGAATTGCGGAATAATTGCGGTGACCGCAATTATTCAAGTTAAAACCGTAAGTTGGCTGATCATTTTCTGTTTAGATCCGACTTTTCAGGGATTCGTTCTTTCTCCTCCATCCATTCTGATATATGGCGTTGAAGATTGATGGTTCTCCTTGGCCCAAACGCACCTGCAAACTACTATAAAAGGGGGTCAAAGTCGGAGGTTCAGTAAGCAATTCGAAGTGCAGAAGTCTTCTCGCAGTCCACCATTTCTCTCTAAATTCCTTTGCCGTCTGTTGGAGTGAGGTTCTCAGCTTTTGGAGTCGATAATCTGATAGGAAGGAGAGAAGATTCTTCTTCTCTCTCGATTGGATTCATCCAAGCACGGCTGAATTCCCATCACCATCATTCGAGGCGACTGCCACGAAGTTTTCAGCAAGCCTTTACTGTTTTCTGTTCTTTTCTTCTCATTTCCATTACTGATCATTGTTGTTCTTAGTTTAGTCATTTCAATTACTGCATTTCGTTGTTGTCTGTCTTGGATTCAGTCTTTTAAAGCTTTCCTTTGTTATTCAAACACTTAAAGTAATCGAAGTAAGTTTCTGCATTTCACAGTTCTACCTTGTTCTGCTACGAGTTTTGCTTGCTGTTTTACACACATTTCTCTTCTAAGCATGTCTACTTTATCTACCATTTCTGCTCTTTACATATCCATGAGTAACTAAAATCATTTAGGGGCATGCTAATGACAGAACTATAGGCTAAAAAACGTGAGTCAAGTAGGTAGATTAACACTCGAACATTGATTGTATGTAAGCTTCATCCCACGGGCAATTTCGATTGGCCATCCATTTTGTCCAAAGAACTCCTAACCTCTGGAAGGAGTAAGAGTTCAGAGTCATATAATCATGCTAGCCTTTCATGGTAATCAGGAAACGGCCTAGGAATAGGCGTTTCCCTAGTACAAACTGCACACTCCTGCTTTAACAAGATGCTTAAGACCTTACTTTGAAGTCGAGTAAACTTGAGTCTCTCATGCATGGAATCGGACGATACTTGAGATAGAGTGAGTTTGATGTATTGAGAGTTGATCCAAAGCTTGATAATCGTAATAAAATACCTATAGGATAGTCATTAGTAGCCCTTAATCCCCCATTTTAATCAGATTCGCTGCTAATTAATTGCGGAAACATTGCGGTCCTCGCAATTCTGCCTTTTTATCATTCTGTTTAGCTGTTTTCTTCCTCGATTATTAATTCCATCTCTTGTCCTTTAGGTCTAGTTTTAACTTTAATTTGTTTATGTTATATCCCTCTACACATTCAGCAAAAAGTAGTTAATTAAAAACCAATTTTAACCCATCAAATTCATCCCATCTTTCTTAACATTCACACTTCGCGAATAGCTAAAAACAAGTCTCTGTGGAAAAAAACGAATTAAATATACTCACTACTTGCTGTAAGACCATGTATGCTTGCATGTTCTAAGTGCTCTCTCTACCCTTTTGCATATTTATCTTTACACATTGAGCACGCAACAAGTTTTTGGCGCCGCTGCCGGGGACTTATTTTAAGTGAAAACGAAGTTGTTAAGTTTGAAAAATCAAGTTTATCATTGAGTGAAACTAATCTGTTTCATTTCTTTTGCAGGTGCCATTAAGGTAGTTTATGAGTGAGCGTTCACATAGTAATTTAGAGTTCGATCCTGAACCTGAAAGATCACTTCGAGCTAGGAATAAGGCAAAGAAACGTCTCTTTAAACAACCTCCTATACCTCAACCCACACCTGAAACTAAAGAAATGGGCGATCTAGTTCCAAATCCGGCACAAGCCATTCGCAACCCCATCGAAATAGCGAATGACAAGAATAGTGCCATTCTGTCATATCTAGTACCTATGCCTGGGGAGCTGAACCCCAGCATAATCCGTCCTGAAATCACTGCCCACTCATTCGAGTTAAAGCCAGTGATGTTCCAAATGTTGTCCACTGTGGGACAATTCTTTGGAATAGAAAATGAGGACCCCCATAACCACCTTAGGAACTTCCTAGGAGTTAGTGACACCTTCCTAATCCCTGGAGTTTCCCAAGAAGCCCTTAGGTTATATCTTTTCCCTTACTCTTTGAGGGACAAAGCCAAAACATGGTTGAACTCGTTACCCTCAGGATCTGTCCGCAATTGGACAGATCTAGCAGAAAAATTCCTAGTCAAATACTTCCCACCTGATAGGAATTCAACCTTCCGTGATGATATCATAAAGTTTAAACAAGCTGATAATGAGTCTCTTCACGAAGCTTGGACTAGATTCAAAGACCTTCTCATTAAATGCCCACACCATGGCATTCCATGGTGTATCCAAATAGAAGTTTTCTTTAAAGGATGCAACTCCAGCACCAGACAAGTCTTAAATTCATCTGCTGGAGGTTCCATGTTGTCCAAGAGTTACAACGAAGCTTATGAGATCTTGGAGAAGATCTCAGCATCTCACTGTAGATGGTCAGACGATCCAGTAGAGCCAACTAGGGCTCAAGACAAGGATGCTCTAAGCGCCATGAGCACCCAAATAAATGCCCTGACCAACTTAGTCAAGCAAATGGCTCAGGCCAATCTCCAAACCAGTGCCAATACCGCCACAGCCATGTCAATGGGCACTCAACCAAGTCAAGGCGAGGCACCAATCTGTGGATTCTGTGGGGAAGGGCACCCTTATGAATACTGCCCTGGGAATCCATCCTCAGTCTGCTATGTAGGTAGTCAGCAGCAGCCTAGGAATAACCCCTACTCCAACACCTATAACCCTGGTTGGAGAAACCACCCTAACCTGTCATGGGGTGGCCAACAAAACACTAACCAAAATCCCAACCAACCAAGGCCGAGTGGAACACCTGGTTTCACTCCCCAGCATAACCAGTCAATGTACCAAAAACCTTATAATCAACCTGTAGGATCTTCTGTAGAAAACCTACTCAAGGAATATATAGCTAAGAATGATGCTACTCTTCAGAGCCAGCAAGCTACCCTCAGGAGCCTGGAAAACCAAATAGGCCAGTTAGCCAATGAACTTAAAAGTAGGCCCCAAGGAAGACTCCCTGCTGATACCGAGGTACCAAGGAGAGATGGCAAAGAACAAGTTCAAGCCATTGAACTTAGGAGTGGAAGACCATTGGTGAACATTACAAAGGACACACCAAAGAGAGTAGAGAACACTGAGTCTAGTGCTCCACTGGAGTCTCTGCCAAGCCAAGGTCCACCACCAACTAGCACATCAGGAGCCAGGCTGGAGCCAATCAGTGAGGAGGTAGAAGAAATTCCAAGACCTCCACCTATCTTAAGGCGTCCTGACGTGCCTGCATATGTGCCACCACCTCCATACCCTCGAAGGCTGAAGAAGAAGCAGGAACAGGAAGTTCATTTTAATAAATTCTTAGAAATACTTAAGCAAGTGCATG
The DNA here is from genome assembly GCA_028017165.1 of Herpetospermum pedunculosum. Classification (NCBI taxonomy): domain Eukaryota; kingdom Viridiplantae; phylum Streptophyta; class Magnoliopsida; order Cucurbitales; family Cucurbitaceae; genus Herpetospermum; species Herpetospermum pedunculosum. Next base: position 17,070,732 of record CM051527.1, on the reverse strand, counting down.
TGAATATTCCTTTTGTAGAGGTTTTACAGTCTATGCCTTCATATGTAAAGTTTTTGAAGGACATTATTACTAACAAAAGAATAATTGGTGAGTTTGAAACAGTAAACCTCACCGAGGAGTGCAGTGCCATCCTCCAAAACAAGTTGCCCAAGAAGGAGAAGGATCCTGGTTCCTTCACCCTACCTGTAGAACTTGGAGGCAAGCATGTGGGCAGAGCGCTTTGTGACCTGGGCGCCAGCATAAATCTCATGCCCCTATCCCTATTCCGCCAGTTGGGAATGGGAGAAGCACGTCCAACTACTGTCACTTTACAACTAGCAGACAGATCCATCGCATATCCAGAAGGTAAGATTGAGGATATTCTAGTTAAAGTTGACAAATTTATTTTCCTTGCAGATTTCATTGTCCTGGACTATGAGGCAGACAAGGAGGTTCCCATCCTGCTAGGTAGACCATTTCTAGCCACAGGTAGGGCACTAATAGACGTGCAAAAAGGTGAGTTAACTATGAGGGTTCATGATGAAGAGGTAAAATTTAGTGTTTACAAAGCTTTAAGGTATCCCTCTGATTCTGAGTCTTGTGCTAGCATTGATGTTGTTGACTCACTAATGGAAGAACAATTAGAGCATGTATTATTAACCAAGCATGCTAACGAATATGTAGGATTAGATGTAGATGATCTGAATGTATCTGACATAATGAATATGCCTGTAGATAGACCTCAGCATGTATGTATGACTAAAGACTTAACTGATAGAACTGTAAATCCGTTGAAGCCCTCCATTGAGCATCCACCTGTTTTAGAACTAAAACCACTACCAACTCACCTCAAATACGCATATCTAGGAGAGAATGAAACACTGCCTGTAATTATTTCTTCTAAACTTAGTGAACAGCATGAGGTTGATTTAATTTTACTGCTTAAGCAACATAGGAAGGCTATAGCATGGACCATTGCTGATATTCGAGGCATTAGCCCTTCTTATTGCATGCACAAAATTATTCTAGAGGAAGAGCACACACCTAAGGTAGATCACCAGCGTAGGTTAAACCCCTCTATGAAAGAGGTAGTGAAGAAGGAAATAATAAAGTGGTTAGATGCTGGAGTAATTTTCCCCATAGCTAGTAGCCAGTGGGTTAGCCCCATCCAATGTGTACCTAAAAAGGGGGGAATAACTGTGGTAGTCAATGAGAACAACGAACTGATTCCAACTAGGACTGTCACAGGGTGGAGAGTATGTATGGATTACAGAAAACTGAATAAAGAAACTAAAAAAGACCATTTCCCCCTACCATTTATTGACCAGATGCTAGACAGAATAGCTGGTAGAGCCTACTATTGTTTTTTAGATGGGTACTCTGGCTATAATCAAATCACTATAGACCCTAAGGATCAAGAGAAGACTACCTTCACTTGCCCTTTTGGAACGTTTGCCTTCCGCAGAATGCCTTTTGGCTTATGCAATGCACCGGCAACTTTCCAAAGGTGCATGATGGCAATCTTCTCTGAGTTGGATGAGTCCATAATAGAAATATTCATGGATGACTTCTCAGTCTTTGGGGACTCATTTAAAACCTGTCTAGAGAACCTAGGACAAGTCCTGGCTAGGTGTGAAGAGACCAACCTAGTCCTAAATTGGGAAAAATGCCATTTTATGGTAGATGAAGGGATTGTCTTAGGACATAGAGTGTCAAGGGCAGGTGTAGAAGTGGATAGGGCAAAAATCGAGGTCATAGAGAAGTTGGTAGAGCCCCAGAATGTCAAGGCTATTAGGAGTTTCTTAGGGCATGCTGGCTTCTATAGAAGGTTCATCAAGGACTTCTCTAAGATAGCCAAGCCTCTATGTGAGCTTCTAGAGCTAGGTAGGCCATTCATCTTTTCTAAAGAATGTGTAGTAGCTTGGAAAACCCTTAAGGAAGCACTGGTCACAGCACCAATCATAGTAGGACCAAATTGGGATCTCCCATTTGAGATGCTATGTGATGCTAGTGACTATGCTGTAGGAGTCATGTTAGGACAGAAGATTGACAAGCTCACACATCCTGTCTATTATGCTAGTAAGACCTTGAATGAGGCTCAATGTAACTATACAACTACAGAGAAGGAGATGCTTGCTGTAGTTTTTGCTTGTGAAAAATTTAGGAACTATATTGTAGGAACTAGGACCATTGTATATACTGACCATTCTGCTTTAAAATATCTTATGAGGAAGGCTGATGCTAAGCCTAGATTAATTAGATGGGTGTTATTGCTGCAGGAATTCGATTTGGACATTCGGGACAAGAAGGGATGTGAAAACGTGGTTGCAGATCACCTGTCTCGATTGCAGCACAATTGCGAAAAAATTGCGGACCCCGCAATTTCTGATGCTTTTATAGATGAACATATCTTTGCTTTGACTCATCGTGATAACGATGAGGAACCTTGGTTCGCTGACATTGCTAACTTCCGTGCAGCACAGGTATTACCAGTGTTCAAGGGAGGACAAGAGAAGAAGAGGTTCCTCCATGAAGCAAGGAAATTTATCTGGGATGACCCCATACTTTACAGGACCTGTGCTGATGGGTTGTTGAGGAAGTGTGTTACAGCTGCTGAAGCGAAGTCTGTGCTGCAGCACTGTCATTCATCTCCTTATGGTGGACACTTTGGTGGACAAAGGACAGCTGCCAAGGTATTTCAAAGTGGCTACTACTGGCCAACAATCTTTAAGGACGCCCACAACTATGCCCACAACTGTGACGAGTGCCAAAGGACAGGTAACCTCAGTCGTAAGGATGAGATGCCCCTCACCTACATCTTAGAGTTGGAGCTCTTTGATGTATGGGGCATTGATTTCATGGGACCCTTCCCTCCATCATCAGGTAACCTGTACATTGTAGTAGCAGTAGACTACGTGTCAAAGTGGGTAGAAGCTAAGGCATGTCCTAATAATGATGCTAAAACAGTCACTAACTTCTTGCATAGACACATTTTCACTAGATTTGGGACTCCTCGTGCTATCATTAGTGATGAGGGGTCACACTTCATTAATAAGGCTATGGAGAAATTATTGGCTAAATATAACATTAGACATAGGGTAGCTACTCCCTACCACCCACACTCAAATGGCCAAGCTGAGATTTCCAATAGGGAGATAAAGAACATCCTAGAAAAGGTAGTCAAACCTAATAGGAAAGACTGGTCTTTCAAGCTTGAGGATGCACTTTGGGCTTACAGAACAGCATATAAGACACCTCTAGGAATGTCTCCCTATAGGTTGGTGTATGGCAAGGCTTGCCACCTGCCACTTGAGTTGGAGAACAAGGCATTTTGGGCCATGAAAGAATTAAATTTTTGTGTGAAGGATGCAGGGACATTAAGATCTTTACAGCTACATGAACTTGATGAGCTTAGGCACATGGCCTATGAGAATGCCAAGATGTACAAGGAAAAGACAAAAATATGGCATGACAGTAGACTCAGGATCAAAGACTTTAAAAAGGGCCAACTTGTATTATTATTTAACTCACGATTAAAGCTATTTCCAGGCAAATTAAAGTCTAGATGGTCAGGTCCATTTATTATTACTAATGTCTTTGTTCATGGTGCCATAGAGATTAAAAACTTGCAGCAAGGACAGCCATTTATGGTCAATGGTGCTAGGTTGAAGCACTACTATGAGGAGGGGGATGTGAAGACTCTCTCGGCCTTCCTCCTACGTGAAGCATGAAGTTAGAAACGAGAGAGAACGAGTGGTTACTGTGCTCGTTTAGTCAAGGCCAATGCCTTAGTTTATTTTTACTGTTTTTTCGCTTATCGTTTGTACGTTTTATGATGTGTTTTTAATTACGTGTTTAATGTTTGTTTTGTTTGCTTTTGCAAGGAATCGAAAGAGGGGATCAAGGGGAGTAAATCCCACTTTAAAAATCAAGAAACGGTTGAGCCAAATGAAAGATACGGGCGATCAAAGTTTGGATTTGTTATGAAATATTGTCCCTAGAATTGCGCAATAATTGCTGGATCCGCAAAAAGAGCCGTTGGGATTTTTCCGTTGCTTTTATAGCCGTTAGAAGGCGCCCGATTGATACGATCCTCTCATTCTTTGCTCTCCAAGATTTCTGCGATTCTCTCCACCTTTGATCTCTCTCTCCAAACCTCCAAGATTCGACAATGGTTTCCACTAGGGCTGAGAGATCCGCCGCCAAGAAGAAGGCCGACGACGCAGCTGAAGCGGCTGCAAGGGAAGCGCTTCTCGCCCTTGCTGATGAGGGTGCTGTACGCACTGGCCGTCTCTCCAAGCTTCCTATTCGTAGGAAGAAGTGGAGGGTGGTCACTGAGATCCCTGCTGGGCCATCTGAGCCAGTGGGCACGCCAAAGAAGCGCCGGTGGACTGTCAAGACTGCCGCCGAACGAACCATCGCCAAGACTCCCTCTGTGGAGAGTCAAGAACCTGATCGTGCATCTCACGAGTCAGCAAAGGAAGGTTCGTCGCCGTCTGTGTCACCTGTGCGCAGCCCTCTCCCATCTGAACCGGTGCAAAGCACAGAATCATCACCGCCTGCGCAGCGCGCCGAGTCATCTCCAGCGCTTCAGAGTTCTGATCTACCACCTGCGGCTGTGCAGAGTCCTGAACTGCCGTCTTCGCCATGGAGTTCTGCACATACACCATCAGCAGAGCACAACTCTCCACGGCCTGATCCTGAATTCCCTTATGGGGATTATCAGGAGTCCACGCAAGGCAGTGGAGATGCTGGCGAAGAAGAAGTCTTCTCTCCCATGAGAGAAGACAGCCCTGATGAGCCCGCACAGCAGGATGATTCCATGGAGGAGACGTTGGGGGCCTGCCTACAACAGATCCACATTAAGAGGGAGAAGAAGGAGGCCAAGAAGAAGGCCAAGAAAGCCAAGAAACTGAAGAAAAAGAAGGCCAAGCGAGTGCCTTCAGCAGACAAAGACAGTACTGAGCCTTCGCTCAAACGCCTCAAGGTGGAGGCTGCTGAATCTTCCAAGCCAGCCGATAAGGGGAAGGCTAAACTCTACCCTGAAGATGAACCTCCGTCAGTGAGGTATGTCTCGTCTGATGCTGAATCCAGGGGCGTGGAGCTGAGGAAGAGGGACCTGTTGCACGAGAAGGGGTTCCTCGATCGACTTGCTGACCTGCCGCAGTTCTTGCGCGCAGGGGTGATCAACCATGGCTGGGAGGAATTCTGCCGACCTCCCAATCCAGCATACACGAGCATGGTGTATGACTTTTATGCTAACGTGCTCAGCCCTGAGGATGGCCTATCTGTGGTCAGAGGGGTGGAAGTTGATTTCTCTGCCAAGGCCATCAATGAAGCATTTGGTCTAAGGGGCCAGCCTCACACAGATTATGCACGGATAGTTGATGAGCCGACTGAGGCTGTGCTAGAAGAAGCTATCCGCACCATTGGCCAGCCTGAGGCCTCCTGGACAGTCTCACGCAATGGGCGGCACACACTCATGAGTGCCAACCTCACGGCTAAGGCAGCTGTGTGGTTCTCATTCGTCAGAAGAAGACTCTCCCCGGTGACTCATGAGACTACAATCAACCAGAGCCGTTCGCTGCTGGTTTATGCTATAATGAGAGGTCTCACGATCAACGTGGGAGAAGTCATCACTGCTGCCATAGCTGAGTGTGCAAAAAAGGGTAAGGGGCCGTTATTTTTCCCCAACATCATCACAAAGTTATGCTTGCTTGCAGGAGTTCCCACCGAGCGCTTGGAGCAGCAGCTGCCCTACACAGGCCATCTGGAGTTGCCTGCACACCTAAGGCTGAGAAGAAAGGGCAACATGGAGTTTGAGTTGGATAGGCTGGCGGCTGAACAGTCCCTATCCATGGCCTGCTTGATGGACATGCAGAGGAGAATGGCTCAATGGGCCAATTATGCGCAGGCGAGGGACAAAGAAGTTGCAGACCAGTTGGGGTGCATCTTCCCGGACTTCCCCACCAACCTCCTAACTCCATGGGTGCCCCCACGACCAAGGCAACCAAATGAGGATGATGAGAATTGAGTGCTGGTTTGAAGAGCACTAGAGGGAGTATTACTGATCCCTCAAGAAACAAAAGACAATTTTCCTGCTTTTTGATAGAGTAATGTATATTATGCTGTTTTGTGGTTAAATTTTGATCTATTTTGGATGTTTAGTTTTATGTTTTTCCTTTTGCTTAGGATAGTCTGATGTTAGTTGATTAGGTAGGATAGTTTAGTTTTATTTTTAGATTGCATGAGTAACAGGAAAAAGCATGCTAGGGGCCTGCATCAATGTTAAACCTGCCCAGATTGAATTGCGAAATAATTGCGGTTCCCGCAATTTTTGTGACTGATAGCATGTTTTGGACTGTCCGTTTAGTTAGGCTGTGATCTGTTAAATTCTATCTTTTGCTGCTAGCATGACTACTTTATATAGCTGATCTTGAAGCATGCTGGATGAGTGTCATAGGACACCTTTTGATAGTTTAAATTTGCCTCTGAATAGTGCTCAGCATGCATAAACCATAAGTCCTGAAACCTGTCTGTTATGTTCAAATTTTCTGCTGCTGGGATAGTTGCTTCTAGAATGTTTTGCCTATGCCTAGGATGTTTAGATTCTCTTTGTTTTACTTTAGACTAGATGCTTCTAGGATAAGTTTGGGGGTGTGCCACCTCAAACACTCATTGGGGACAATGAGTAGTTGAAGTTTGGGGGAGGCCACCCTAGGCCTAGGAACATTCCTCTCTTCCTTAGGACATAAGCATTCTTCTTCTCCTAAAAAAATTTTTTTTGTGATAAATAGAAAAAGTGAAAAATAGAATAAAGAGGGGAGTCTTTCTCAAGTTGCTGAGTAATCAGTGCCAAGTGTGTAAACCACAAGTGGCATTGCATCAAAAGGCAAACCAAGGGGAGACTCCACCTAAGTAAAAAAGAAAGAAAAAGGAGAAATAGGGGAAGAAGAATGTATGCTTGGGAGTTATAATCTTGTGGCTTAGGTGTCCTATGAAAAAAAAGAACTCTGATCCTTAATGAGCTAAGCACAAGGTTGTAGCTTTTAGGTTTGTCTAGGGAGATGAATGTATATCCAATGTAGTGATGCCAGGGTTTAGGTTGTTCTCTAAAAGTACCACTGTCACTGTTAATACTAAGACTGGCATGACTCTAAGGAATCCTAGACACATTAAAAATAAGCTAGAAGCATGTACTGAGTCTGGAGTAAAGCTTGGTAGAATTTGAAACCTTAGGGATAATAACATGATATCATAGAAGTAGTTAGATCAGTAGTAGGGGGTTAACAAAAGCAGCGGGTATGGTAGGCAGGTGAAGTCAGAAGAGCTTGATAAAGAGGTTAGTTCTAAACTTAGGAGTGTGTCACAGGACAGCATTGCTATAGACAAAATATAAGGGAGTCGGTGGGTAGTTAAAGAAGTAGAAACAACAGCCTAAGTAAGTCCTTAGTATGCTTGAGGACAAGCAAAGCCTTAAGTTTGGGGGTGTGTTAAGTCTCTGAAAGTGACTTATTTAGGACCCATTTAGCTTAAGAAGATGTACACATTTAGGTGTTTTTGTTAGCATTTAGCTTAAACCTATGCTTTAATATGAGAATTAGAAGAAGGTAGCTAATATAGGACTTATGTACAATAGGTAGAAAAAGGGTTGAAAACCGAAGAAAAGAATGAAAAAGTTAGCATTGCAAATGAATTGCGGAATAATTGCGGTGACCGCAATTATTCAAGTTAAAACCGTAAGTTGGCTGATCATTTTCTGTTTAGATCCGACTTTTCAGGGATTCGTTCTTTCTCCTCCATCCATTCTGATATATGGCGTTGAAGATTGATGGTTCTCCTTGGCCCAAACGCACCTGCAAACTACTATAAAAGGGGGTCAAAGTCGGAGGTTCAGTAAGCAATTCGAAGTGCAGAAGTCTTCTCGCAGTCCACCATTTCTCTCTAAATTCCTTTGCCGTCTGTTGGAGTGAGGTTCTCAGCTTTTGGAGTCGATAATCTGATAGGAAGGAGAGAAGATTCTTCTTCTCTCTCGATTGGATTCATCCAAGCACGGCTGAATTCCCATCACCATCATTCGAGGCGACTGCCACGAAGTTTTCAGCAAGCCTTTACTGTTTTCTGTTCTTTTCTTCTCATTTCCATTACTGATCATTGTTGTTCTTAGTTTAGTCATTTCAATTACTGCATTTCGTTGTTGTCTGTCTTGGATTCAGTCTTTTAAAGCTTTCCTTTGTTATTCAAACACTTAAAGTAATCGAAGTAAGTTTCTGCATTTCACAGTTCTACCTTGTTCTGCTACGAGTTTTGCTTGCTGTTTTACACACATTTCTCTTCTAAGCATGTCTACTTTATCTACAATTTCTGCTCTTTACATATCCATGAGTAACTAAAATCATTTAGGGGCATGCTAATGACAGAACTATAGGCTAAAAAACGTGAGTCAAGTAGGTAGATTAACACTCGAACATTGATTGTATGTAAGCTTCATCCCACGGGCAATTTCGATTGGCCATCCATTTTGTCCAAAGAACTCCTAACCTCTGGAAGGAGTAAGAGTTCAGAGTCATATAATCATGCTAGCCTTTCATGGTAATCAGGAAACGGCCTAGGAATAGGCGTTTCCCTAGTACAAACTGCACACTCCTGCTTTAACAAGATGCTTAAGACCTTACTTTGAAGTCGAGTAAACTTGAGTCTCTCATGCATGGAATCGGACGATACTTGAGATAGAGTGAGTTTGATGTATAGAGAGTTGATCCAAAGCTTGATAATCGTAATAAAATGCCTATAGGATAGTCATTAGTAGCCCTTAATCCCCCATTTTAATCAGATTCGCTGCTAATTAATTGCGGAAACATTGCGGTCCTCGCAATTCTGCCTTTTTATCATTCTGTTTAGCTGTTTTCTTCCTCGATTATTAATTCCATCTCTTGTCCTTTAGGTCTAGTTTTAACTTTAATTTGTTTATGTTATATCCCTCTACACATTCAGCAAAAAGTAGTTAATTAAAAACCAATTTTAACCCATCAAATTCATCCCATCTTTCTTAACATTCACACTTCGCGAATAGCTAAAAACAAGTCTCTGTGGAAAAAAATGAATTAAATATACTCACTACTTGTTGTAAGACCATGTATGCTTGCATGTTCTAAGTGCTCTCTCTACCCTTTTGCATATTTATCTTTACACATTGAGCACGCAACACCTACAGACTATGGATGAGTCTGTTGAGAGAATACAGTCCAGCAACCGACTTTAAAAATTCTGCGCTTCTCGGAGGCACCCGAGCGATGGACTGTTTTTATGCTTTAGTTTAGTTTTATTGCTTTTTAGATTAATTTAGTATTAATTAGCTTGCTGTTTTTTTTAGGAATCGAGGAAGAGAAGACAATTTTGGGCTCTGATGCGTTTGTGCGCCGCTTCCTCGCCCTCGCCAGCTTCACCAAGAGTCAGGGAAGTGTATTTCTTCTTCCCTTTTACTTCGTTGTATCTGACTGGTTGGCATTGAGGACAATGCCAAATTTTGAAGTTGGGGGTGGAGTAGTCCGACGGATGTGCATGTGTAGTTTGTTGAGAAGTGTTGCAAAGATATTGAAGTGCTTGGGACTCTGTTTATTGTTTTCTGACTGTGATAGCCTAGGAAATGCATGTTGGAAATCTGAGCATGTTCATAATCGAGTTTTTGCATGAGTTTTGTGTTTATTAGGTTCATGTCAAAAATTTTAAAATTTTTGCTTTTGCTCTCTTGCACTTATCGCGCACTTAGCAACTCTCCCTAGATTCCGTAAGCTTGGTTTATCGCATGTTTAGCTAATTCTCGTTGTCACCCCGAAAGGCACCCTTAGGTAGCTTGTTGCATGAGAGTTAGTGGTTAGTTAATTGAGAAAGCATGTGCTTAGCCTAATCTAAAAAAAAATAGAAAAGCATGTTTGGTAGAAAATTCCTCTCGAGGCGCTCCTCGTTCTTATTAGCGCTTAAAAGAAGTGAGCGTCAGTCCTTAAAAACGTGAAGCTTTGGCCAAAGTTTGACGTGTTAGGCAGCTCGAGTAGGAAAGAAAAAGAAACAAAAAGTTGGTTCAAAGAACCCAAATAAAAGAGTACAAAGTACTTTTGAAAAGAAAGAAAAAGAATGAGAAAATAATTAGGTCTCTTAATTTGCTTCTCTCTCTCGTGTAAGTCAAGCGTAGCTGTTCTTAAACGCTAGAAGTAGGGGGAAAATGGGATGTGCGTTGCATGTAGGTTTTCCAGGTTTACGTGAGTTTAGGAGTGGTTGTCTAGCACACACACACGTTAGGGGGCAAGAGTTAATTTTTGATATGTCCTAGTTAATACATGAACAAAATGCTTCCATGATTATGCTCGTGTTTAAATTTCAATATGCATGGAGGTTTGAGTTAGAATGCATGTAAGCGCGTCCTTAGAGTCAATGTCTTTGTAATGCTTGCTCGAGGACTAGCAATGTTTAAGTTAGGGGTGTTTGATAACTCCATTTTGGAGCTATTAAATACGTCCTAATTATAGCTAAAGTCCGCTTCCGATTGATTAAATATATCTCTTTTGTAGGAGAAAAGCGGCAAGGAGCTCGTGCGTCCGTTGGGCATGTTCGAGTGCTTAAAGCAGAGTTTTAGCGCCCCGGGAATGCATCGGGAAGAGGGGAATTTGTTCCGTGAAGAAACGGGCCAAAACAGCCTTGGAGAGGCAAAACTTCAGCCCCAAACCCGAGAGCCAGCGTCGAGCTATAGCGTCGAGACGCTGGCTCGACGCTGGAAAAACCCGAGAGCAAGCGTCGAGTGATAGCGTCGAGACGCTAGCTCGACGCTGCCCTGGCGTCGAGACCCTGCTTGGCGTCGAGACGCTCCGGAGGAGGCGCGCGCAGGAATTTCATCGGGGCAGCGTCGCGACGCTGGCCTTGCGTCGCGACGCCATTGCGAGCGCGCGCGCGGATTACTTAGGGCACAGCGTCGAGACGCTGGCCTAGCGTCGAGACGCTACGACGATTACAGCAGCTAAAAGACGATTTTCCTGCACATTTTTCATTATCTTCTTCTTCATCTCTCTACGGTTTTGGACGATTTTTAGCTTCTTCTTCCCCATTTTCTCTCTATATTCCGTGGAGCTCCGCCATTGTTGGCATGCTTGTGAGCTCCACCTCCATTGTAATAAGTAGATGAACTCTTCCATGGTCGTTGTTGGAGCGGGATTGACGAACCGCGCCATGAGCGGCTAAGGTAAGGGTGACGGTTTGGGATTTGTTTAGGGGATTTTGTTAGACGATTTAGGTTTGATAATCTGAGTTTTGATATGCATATTGGTTCTGTTTACTTTGCATTTATCTACTTTGCTTAATCCAACGCGCATGTTAAAATACGCCGATTGACACTCGAGTAGTTTCGCATGTCGTGTATGTTAAAGAGTAGCGATGCCGTGCCTCTCACTGCTCGACTAAGTAACACAGGTAGATAGAATTAAATCGAAGTATCGGGTCGGGTTGGATAATTGTTGATTGCATACAGCGTTTGCGGGCAATCTACTAGCAATTAGAATTCACGCTCGAATGTTCGTCGCGGTTAGCTAGTGACTGTCTAAATTTACTTTGGGGCTGATCACCTTGACGTAGGATTAGACAAAGTGTAATTAGAACTGTGTGGTCTAATAAAAATCCATGGAGTCGGCTACTTTGGGGCTTCTCTCGTAGTCGTCCGCGTGTTCAGTAAATTGAATTCCATGTTATTAGAATTAAATGATAAGTTGAATTTGTCTAACAATTGATCCCGAGACTCCCCAAACCGTACACACGTTCTCTACATATTATTCTTCCTTCGTTAGCTTTCTTACTATTTCTCCTGCATGATTAAAACCCCCCGTTACCAATTAATCAATTAAATCCCAATTTCACTAGTAAATTCAATCTTTCTATTCCTTGGATCGACCCTGTCACCACTGGCTGCAAAGCCTTGGTCATAGGCTTTATAAATCGTATTTTGATAAGCCTCGACAGCTTGAGATTAAGCGGATATCCAAAAATCCGCCCACCACCATGGAGTCAGTAGGTCCGTGGGGAACTCAGGGAAGATGCAGCCCAATTGGTCAGCAACCTCCTTATCCCTTGCCTGCGCATATGTGGCCCATTGAGCCATCTTCTTCTGTAGGTCCATCAGACAGGCCATTGACAGAGACTAAGCAGCAGCCAAGCCATCTAGCTCAAACTCCATGTTCCCCTTCCTTCGCATCCTCAAGGCAGTAGGCAACTCCAGGTGCCCCGTGTAGGCCAGCTGCCTTTCCATTCGCTCGATTGGGACCCCTGCACGTAAGCAGAGCTTAGTAATTGTATTAGGAAAGAAAAGTGGACCCTTACCCTTTTTGGCGCAGTCTGCAATTGAGGCTGCAATGACCTCGCCAACGTTGATTGTGAGGCCTCTCATGATCGCATAGACCAGCAGCGATCTGCCTTGGTTGATGGTGGTCTCGTGGGTCACTGGGGACAGCTTCCTCCGCACGAAGGAAAACCAGACAGCAGCCTTGGCTGTGAGGGTAGCACTCATCAGGGTGTGCTTCCCATTGCGTGAAACTGTCCACGATGCCTCAGGTTGGCCAATGATCCGAATTGCTTCCTCCAGGACAGCTTCTGTCGGCTCATCAACGATCCTGGCATAGTCAGTGTGCTGTTGCCCCTTGAGGCCATAGGTTTCGTTCATTGCCTTAGCTGAGAAATCCACCTCGACTCCTCTGACCACAGATAGGCCATCCTCAGGTTCATCAAATTGGCGTAAAAATCATACACCATGCTGGAGTAGGCGGGGTTGGGCGGCCTGCACAACTCTTCCCAGCCATGATTTGTGATCCCTGCGCGCAAGAAATGCGGCAGGTCTGCGAGCGCGTCGAGGAATCCTTTCTCGTGTAGCAGGTCCCTCTTCCTTAGCTCAGTGCCCCTTGATTCTGCATCAGAGGACACATACCTCACTGATTGAGGCTCATCTTCGGGGTACAGCTTGGCTTTCTGTTGCGTGCTCAATGTGTTAAAGATAAATAAGCAAGAAGGTAAAGAGAGCACTCAGAACATGCAAGCATACATGGTCTTACAGCAAGTAGTAAGTATATTTCATTCGTTTTTTCCACAGAGACTCATTTTTAGTTATTCGCGAAGTGTATTTGTTAAGAAAGATGGGGTGGATTTGATGGGGTAAAATTGGTTTTTAATTATCTAATTTTTGCTGAATGTGTAAAGGAATATAACATAAACAAATGCAAGTTGAAATTAGACTCAAAAGACAAGAGATGGAATTAATAAACGAAGAAGAAAACAGCTAAACAGAATGAAAACTTAGCAGAATTGCGGAGACCGCAATGTTATCGCAATTAACTGACAGCGAAAATGTGTAAATGGGTGAATTTAGGGCTACTAATGACTATCCTATAGGCCTTTTCATACGATTCTCAAGCACTGGATCTACTCTCTATGCATCAAACTCACTCTATCTCATGTATCGTCCGATTCCATGCATTAGACTCTTAAGTTTACTCGACTCAAAGTAAGGTCTTAATCATCTTGTTAAAACAGATATGTTTAGTTTGTACTAGGGAAACGCGTATTCCTAGGCCGTTTCCTGGTTACCATGAAAGGCTAGCATGATTATATGACTCTGAACTCTTACTCCTTCCAGAGGTTAGGAGTTCTTTGGACAAAATGGATGGCCAATCGAAATTGCCCGTGGGATGAAGCTTACATACGATCAATTTTTCGAAGGCGATCCTACATGCTTGATTCACGTTTTTTAGCCTATAGTTCTGTCATTAGCATGCCCCTAAGTGACTTAGCTACTCATGGATATATAGGGAACAGAAATGTAAGATGAAACAGACATGCTTAGAAGGGAAATAAACTTAAAACAGCAAGACGAAACCGTAGCAGCAGAAGAAGGAAACCGTGAAATGAAACTTGCACTCTGATTACTTTGAATGTTGAACGAACAAAGAGAAACTTAAAGGCAGTAATTCAAAGACAGACAACAACGAAATGCAGTGACTAAAACACTAAACTAGAAACAACAATGATCAAAACTGGAAATTAGAAGAAGAACGACAGAAAACAGTAAAATGGCGCTTGAAAGCTTCGTTGCAGTCGCCTCGAATGAAGGGGATGAAAGGTCATCTTTGCTTGGATGAATCCAATCGAGAGAGAAGAAGAATCTCCTCTCCTTCCTATCAGATTATCGATTCCAACAGCTGAGACTCTCACTCCAACAGACGGCAAAGGAAAACAGGGAGAAAATGTGGACTGCGAGAAGACTCTACGCTTTCGGATGATGACTGAACCTCCGACTTTGACCCCCTTTTATAGTAGTTTGCAGGTGCGTTTGGGCCAAGGAGAACCATCAATCTTCAACGTCGTATATCAGAATGGATGGAGGAGAAAGAATGAATCCCTGAAATTACGGAAATTAACAGAAAAAGATCAGTCAACTTACGGTTTTCACTTGAATAATTGCGGCTTCAGCAATGTTTTCGCAATGCTGTCGCAATGCAGTTTTTTCATTCTTTTCCTTTGGTTTTCAACCCTTTTCTTTCCTATTATGCATAAGTCCTAATTTAGCTACCTTCTTCTCATTCTCATATTTAAGCATAGGTTTAGGCTAAATGCTATCAAAAACACCTAAAAGTATACATCTTCTTAAGCTAAATGGGTCCTAAATAAGTCACTTTCAGAGACTTAACACACCCCCAAACTTAAGGTTTTGCTTGTCCTCAAGCACACTAAAGATTTCCTTAGGCTGCTGTTTCATCTTCTTTAACCACTTACTAACTCCCTTATATTCTTGTCTATAGCAATGCTGTCCTGTGACACACTCCTGAGTTTAAAACTACCCTCTTATCTAGCTTCTTCTGACTTTGCTTGCCTAACATTCCTTCTGTTTTCATTGACTCCCTACAACTGATCTATTTGCTTTTGTCATATCATGCCACTATCCCTAAGGTTTCAACTTCTGCCTAGCTTTACCTCAGACTCAGTACATGCTTCTAGCTTTATTTTTAATGTGTCTAGGATTCCTTAGAGTCATGCCAGTCTTAGTATTAACGGTGACAGTAGTACTTTTAGAGAACAACCTAAACCCTGGCATCACTACATTGGATAAACACTCATCTCCCTAAACAACCCTACAAGTTACAACTTTGTACTTAGCTAATTGAGGATCAGAGTTCTTTTTAAAATAGGACATCTAAGCCACAAAGTTGTAACTCCTAGGTATACATTCTTCTTCCCTATTCCTTTCCCTTTTTCTTACTTAGGTGGAGCCTCTCCTTTGGTTGCCTTTTGATGCAACGCCACTTGTGGGTTACACACTTGGCACTGATTACTCAGCAACCTAAGAGAAACTCCCCCCCTTTATTCTTTTTTCATTTTTTTTTTTTCAGTTCATCATTTTTTTTTTTTTGTAAAGGAGAAGAAGAATGCTTATGTCTCTAAGGGAGAGAGGAATGTTCCTAGGCCTAGGGTGGCCTCCCCCAAACTTCAACTACTCATTGTCCCCAATGAGTGTCGGAGGTGGCACACCCCCAAACTTGTCCTAGAAGCATCTAGTCTAAGGTAAAACAAAGAGAATCTAAAACCCTAGGCATAGACAAAACATTCGAATAACAAATATCACAGCAGTAGAAAATTACAAAAGACAGGCAGATAAGGCCTTACAGCTATGCATGCTGAGCTATTTAGAGGTTAATTTAAACTATCAAATGGTGTCCTACGACACTCATCCAGCATGCATCTAGATAAGCTATATACAGTAGTCATGATAGCAGCAAAAGAAAGAATTTAAACAGATCACAGCCTAGCTAAACAGACAGTCCAAAACATGCTTTCAGTAATAAATATTGCGGGTACCGCAATTATTTCGCAATTAAGTCTGGGCAGATTTAACAGTGACTAAGGCCCCTAAGCATGCTTTTTCCAGTCACTCAAGCTTCCTAAAAATAAAACTAAACTATCCTACCTAGTCAGCTAACATCAGACTAGACTAAGCAAAAGGAAAAACATAAAACTAAACATCTAAAACAGATCAAAATTGAACCAAAAACAGCATAATTCACATGGTCCTATCAGAAAGCAGAAAATTGTTTTTGTTTCTAAGGGAACAACAATACTCCCTTTAGTGCACTTCAAACCAGCACTTAAACTTCTTCATCCTCATCTGGTTGCCGTGGTCGTGGGGGCACCCATGGAGTCAGGAGATTTGTAGGGAAGTCAGGGAAGATGCATCCCAGTTGGTCTGCAACCTCCTTGTCCCTTGCCTGCGCATAAGTGGCCCATTGAGCCATTCTCCTCTGCATATCCATCAGGCAGGCCATGGACAGGGACTGTTCAGCAGCCAGCCTATCCAATTCAAACTCCATATTCCCCTTCCTTCTCAGCCTCAGGTTAGCAGGCAGCTCCAAGTGGCCCGTGTAGGCCATCTGCTGCTCCAGGCGCTCGGTGGGGACTCCTGCAAGCAAACATAGCTTGGTTATGGTGTTAGGGAAAAACAGTGGTCCCTTACCTTTCTTGGCGCATTCAGCAATGGCCGCAGTGATGACTTCTCCCACATTGATCGTGAGACCTCTCATTATCGCATACACCAGCAGCGATCGGCTCTGGTTGATTGTAGTCTCGTGAGTCACAGGGGACAATCTCCTTCGTACGAACGAAAACCAAACAGCTGCCTTAGCCGTGAGGTTGGCACTCATGAGAGTGTGCCTCCCATTGCGTGACACGGTCCAGGAAGCTTCAGGCTGGCCAATGGTCCGAATGGCTTCTTCCAGCACTGCCTCAGTAGGCTCATCAACGATCCGTGCATAATCTGTATGTTTTTGGCCCTTGAGACCAAAGGCTTCGTTGATGGCCTTGGCTGAGAAATCCACCTCTACCCCTCTGACCACAGACAGGCCTTCCTCAGGGCTGATCATATTGGCGTAGAAATCATACACCATGCTCGTGTAGGCTGGATTGGGCGGTCTGCAAAATTCTTCCCAGCCGTGGTTGATCACTCCTGCGCGCAAGAACTGCGGCAGGTCAGCAGGTCGATCGAGGAAGCCCTTCTAGTGCAGCAACACCCTCTTCCTCAACTCAACGCCCCTGGATTCAGCATCAGAGGAAACATACCTCACTGACTGAGGCTCGTCTTCAGGGTAGAGCTTGGCCTTCCCGTTATCTGCTGGCTTGGCTGACTCGGCAGCCTCAACCTTGAGCCTTTTGAGCGAAGGCTCAGTGCTCTTTTTATCTGCTGAAGGCACCTCCTTAGCCTTCTTCCTTTTTAGTTTCTTGGATCGCTTGGCTTTAAGGATCTTGGCCTTCTTCTTCTTCTTCAGCTTTGCCTCAATGTTGATATGCTGCAGGCATGCCCCCAGCGTTTCTTCCATGGAATCATCCTGCTGTGCAGGACTCTCTAGGCTAGCTTCCCTCGCAGGCGAGAAGACCTCATCTTCACCACCTTCCCCACTGCCTTGAGTGGATTCCTGGTACTCCCCATAGGGGAATTCAGGGTCAGGCCGTGGAAGCGTGTGCGAAGGTGTGGCACTCTGCTCTGCTGTAGGCGTCTGCACGGAATTCAGTGGTGAAGACGACAATTCAGGGCTCTGTGCAGGCGGCGATGAAGGCAACTCTGGGCTCTGCACTGGTTCAGATGGTGAAGGGCTGTGCGCAGGTGATGCAGATGGCGACGAACCCTTCTTGATCGACTCGTGGGACGCACGATCCGATTCCTGACTTCCCACAGAGGGAGTCTTCGCTGTGCTTGGTCCGGCGGCCGTCTCGACACTCCACCGGCGCCTCTTGGGTGCGCCTGCTGGTTCAGCAGGTCCAGCAGGGATTTCTGTTACAACCCTCCACTTCTTCCTACGGATCGGAAGTTTGGGAAGAGGTCCGGTGCGTACAGCACCATCATCTGCAAGGGTAAGAAGTGCTTCCCTCGCAGCCGCTTCAGCAGCGTCATCAGCCCTCTTCTTGGCTGCAGATCTTTCAGCCCGTGTGAACACCATTGTCGAATCTTGGAGGTTTGGAGAGAAGGATCAAAGATGAAGAGAATCTCAGTTTTCTTGGAATTCAGAGAATGAGAGAATCGTATCGAACGAGCGCCTCCCAACGGATATAAAAGCAACGGCTAAATCCCCAACGGCTATATTTTGCGGATCCTGCAATTCCAGCGCAATTTTAGGGATCTTTTTTCATTAAAATCTCAAACTTTGCTCGTCCGTATCTTTTATTTGGCTCGATCGTATTTTGATTTTTAAAGCTGGGATTACTCTCCTTGATTCCCTCTTTCGATTCCCTACAAAAAGAAATAAAAACAATATCAAATACGTAATTAAAATCACACAACAAAACATGCAAACGATAACCGGAAAAATTGCAAAAAATAAACTAAGGCATGAGCCTTATGTTGACGAGCACAGTAATCACTCGTCCTCTCTCGTTCTCATTGTCACGCTTCAGTCAAGAGGAAGGCCGAGAGAGTCTTCACATCTCCTTCCTCATAGTAATGCTTCAACCTCGCCCCATTAACCATAAATGGTTGGCCTTGCTGCAAGTTTTTTATCTTTATGGCACCATGAACAAACACATTAGTAATCACAAATGGACCTGACCATCTAGACTTAAGTTTCCCTGGAAATAGCTTCAACCGTGAGTTAAACAACAATACAAGTTGACCCTTCTTAAAGTCCTTAACTCTAAGTCTACTATCATGCCAAATCTTGGTCTTTTCCTTATACATCTTAGCATTTTCATAGGCCATATGTCTAAGCTCATCAAGCTCATGTAATTGTAAAGACCTTAGTGTTCCCGCATCTTTTACACAAAAATTCAATTCCTTCATGGCCCAAAATGCTTTGTTTTCCAACTCAAGTGGTAAGTGACAAGTCTTGCCATAAACTAGCCTATAAGGGGACATTCCCAGAGGTGTCTTATATGCTGTCCTATAAGCCCAAAGTGCATCCTCAAGCTTGAAGGACCAGTCTTTCCTATTAGGTTTGACCACTTTTTCTAGGATGTTCTTAATTTCCCTATTTGAGATTTCAGCTTGGCCATTTGAGTGTGGGTGATAGGGAGTGGCTACTCTATGTCTAATGTTATACTTAGCCAACACTCTCTCCATAGCTTTGTTAATGAAATGTGACCCCTCATCACTAATGATGGCACGAGGTGTCCCAAACCTAGTAAAAATGTGCCTATGCAAGAAGTTGGTTACTGTTTTAGCATCATTATTAGGACATGCTTTGGCTTCTACCCACTTGGACACATAGTCCACTGCTACTAATATGTACAGGTTACCTGATGATGGAGGGAATGGTCCCATGAAGTCAATGCCCCATACATCAAAGAGCTCCAATTCTAAGATGTAGGTGAGGGGCATCTCATCCTTCCGACTGAGGTTACCTGTTCTTTGGCACTCATCACAGCTGTGGGCATAATTGTGGGCATCTTTGAAGATTGTTGGCCAATAGTAGCCACTCTGGAATACCTTTGCAGCTGTTCTTTGGCCGCCAAAGTGTCCACCATAAGGAGATGCGTGACAGTGCTGCAGCACAGACTTCGCTTCAGCAGCTGAAACACACTTCCTCAGCAAGCCATCAGCACAGGTTCTGTAAAGTGTGGGGTCATCCCAGATGAATTTCCTTGCTTCATGAAGGAACCTCTTCTTCTCTTGTCCTCCCTTGAAAACTGGTAATACCTGTGATGCACGGAAGTTAGCAATGTCAGCAAACCAAGGTTCCTCATCGTTATCACGATGAGTCAAAACAAAGACATGTTCATCAATAAAAGCATCAGAAATTGCGGGATCCGCAATTTTTTCGCAATTGTGCTGCAATCGAGAAAGGTGATCTGCAACCACATTTTCACATCCCTTCTTGTCTCGAATGTCCAAATCAAACTCCTGCAGCAATAACACCCACCTAATCAACCTAGGCTTAGCATCAGCCTTCCTCATAAGATATTTCAAGGCAGAATGGTCAGTGTATACAATTGTCCTAGTGCCTACAATGTAGTTCCTGAATTTCTCACAGGCAAACACTACAGCAAGCATCTCTTTCTCAGTAGTTGTATAATTACATTGAGCCTCATTCAAGGTCTTACTAGCATAATATACAGGATGTGTTAGCTTGTCAATTTTCTGTCCTAACATGACTCCTACAGCATAGTCACTAGCATCACATAACATCTCGAATGGAAGATCCCAATCTGGCCCTACTATAACAGGTGCTGTAACTAGTGCTTTCTTAAGGGTGGTCCAAGCTTCTACGCATTCCTTAGAGAAGATGAATGGCCTATTTAGCTCTAGTAGCTCACATAGAGGCTTGGCTATCTTAGAAAAGTCCTTGATGAACCTTCTGTAGAAGCCAGCATGCCCTAAGAAACTCCTAATGGCCTTGACATTCTGAGGCTTTACCAACTTCTCTATGATCTCTATTTTGGCCCTATCGACCTCTACACCTGCCCTTGACACTCTATGCCCTAAGACAATCCCTTCATCTACCATGAAGTGACACTTTTCCCAATTAAGGACTAAGTTAGTCTCTTCACATCTAGCTAAGACTTGTCTTAAATTATCTAGACAGTTGGTGAATGAATCCCCAAAGACTGAGAAGTCATCCATGAATATTTCTATCATGGACTCATCCAACTCAGAGAAGATTGCCATCATGCACCTTTGGAAAGTTGCCGGTGCATTGCATAAGCCAAAAGGCATTCTGCGAAAGGCAAAAGTTCCAAAAGGGCAAGTGAAGGTAGTCTTCTCTTGGTCCTTAGGATCTATAGTAATCTGATTATAGCCAGAATAACCATCTAAGAAACAATAGTAGGCTCTACCAGCTATTCTGTCTTACATCTGGTCAATGAATGGTAGAGGGAAGTGGTCTTTTTTAGTTTCTTTATTTAATTTCCTGTAATCCATGCACACTCTCCATCCTGTGACAGTCCTAGTTGGAATCAGTTCGTTGTTCTCATTGACTACCACAGTCATCCCCCCCTTTTTAGGTACACACTGTATAGGGCTCACCCACTGGCTACTAGCTATGGGAAAGATCACACCAGCATCTAACCATTTTATTATTTCTTTCTTAACTACCTCTTTCATAGAGGGATTCAGCCTACGTTGATGATCTACTCTAGGTGTGTGCTCTTCCTCTAGTATAATCTTATGCATACAATAAGAAGGGCTAATGCCTCTAATATCAGCAATGGTCCATGCTATAGCCTTCCTGTGTTGCTTAAGCAGTAAAATCAGTTCAACCTCATGCTTTTCACTTAATTTAGAAGAAATGATAACAGGCAGAGTTTCATTGCTTCCTAGATATGCATACTTGAGGTGAGTGGGTAGTGGTTTCAGTTCTAAAACAGGTGGATGCTCAATAGATGGCTTTAAAGGATTTACAGGTCTATCAGTTAGGCCTATATTCATACATACATGTTGTGGTTTATCTACAGGTATATCCATTATGTCAGATACATTCAAGTCAGCTACATCTAATCCTACATATTCATTAGCATGCTTGGTTAATAATACATGCTCTAATTGTTCTTCCATCAAAGAATCAACAACGTCCATACTAGCACAGGATTCAAGGTCAGAGGGATACCTTAAAGCTTTATATACACTAAACTTCACCTCTTCATCATGAACCCTCATAGTAAGCTCACCTTTTTGGACGTCTATAAGTGCCCTACCTGTGGCTAGAAATGGTCTGCCTAGCAGGATGGGGACCTCCTTGTCTGCTTCATAATCCAGGATAATGAAATCTGCAAGGAAAATAAATTTGTCAACCTTTACTAAAATATCCTCAATTTTACCTTCCGGATATGCAATGGATCTGTCTGCTAGTTGTAAAGTGACAGTGGTTGGACGTGCTTCTCCTATTCCCAACTGGCGGAATAGGGATAGGGGCATGAGGTTTATGTTGGCGCCCAGGTCACAAAGCGCTCTGCCCACGTGCTTGCCTCCAAGTTCTACAGGTAAGGTGAAGGACCCAGGATCCTTCTCCTTCTTGGGCAGCTTGTTTTGGAGGATGGCACTGCACTCCTCAGTGAGGTTTACTGTTTCAAACTCACCAATTATTTTTTTGTTAGTAATAATGTCCTTCAAAAACTTTACATATGAAGGCATAGACTGTAAAACTTCTACAAAAGGAATGTTGACATGCACTTGCTTAAGAATTTCTAAGAATTTACTAAAATGAACTTCCTGTTCCTGCTTCTTCTTAAGCCTTCGAGGGTATGGAGGTGGTGGCACATATGCAGGCACGTCAGGACGCCTTAGGATAGGTGGAGGCCTTGGAATTTCTTCTATCTCTTCAATAATTGGCTCCAGCCTGGCTCCTGATGTGCTAGTTGGTGGTGGACCTTGGCTTGGCAGAGACTCCAGTGGAGCACTAGACTCAGTGTTCTCTACTCTCTTTGGTGTGTCCTTTGTGTTGCTCACCAAGGGTCTACCACTTCTAAGTTCAATTGCTTGAACTTGCTCTTTACCATCTCTCCTTGGCACCTCGGTGTCAGCAGGGAGTCTACCTTGGGGCCTACTCTTGAGTTCATTGGCCAATTGGCCTATTTGGTTCTCTAGGCTCCTAAGAGTAGCTTGTTGGCTTTGAAGAGTAGCGTCATTCTTAGCTATGTATTCCTTGAGTAAGTTTTCTACAGAAGATCCTACAGGTTGGTTGTAAGGTTTTTGATACATTGGTTGGTTATGTTGGGGAGTGAAACCAGGTGTTCCACTCGGTCTAGGCTGGTTAGGATTTTGGTTAGCATTTTGTTGGCCACCCCATGACAGGTTTGGGTGGTTCCTCCAACCAGGGTTGTAAGTGTTGAAATAGGGGTTGTTCCTAGGCTGCTGCTGACTTCCAATGTAGCAGACTGAGGCTGGATTCCCAGGGCAGTATTCATACAGGTGCCCTTCCCCACAGAATCCACATATAAGTGCCTCACCTTGACTTGGTTGGGTGCCCATTGACATGGCAGTAGCGGTGTTGGCACTTGTTTGGAGATTGGCCTGAGCCATTTGCTTAACTAGGTTGGTCAGGGCATTTATTTGGGTGCTCATTGCACTTAGAGCATCCTTGTCTTGAGCCCTAGTTGGCTCAACTGGATCATCTGACCACCTACAGTGAGATGCTGAGATCTTCTCCAAGATCTCATAGGCCTCGTTGTAACTCTTGGACAACATGGAACCACCAGCAGATGAATTTAAGACTTGCCTAGTGCTGGGGTTGCATCCTTTGAAAAAGACCTCTATTTGGATACACCATGGGATGCCATGATGTGGACATTTAAGAAGAAGATCTTTGAATCTAGTCCAAGCTTCGTGAAGAGACTCATTATCAGCTTGTTTAAACTTGACTATGTCATCACGAAAGGTAGAATTCCTATCAGGTGGGAAGTATTTGACTACGAATTTTTCTGCTAAATCTGTCCAATTAAGGACAGATCCAGAGGGTAATGAGTTCAACCATGTTTTGGCTTTGTCCCTCAAAGAATAAGGGAACAAGTATAGCCTTAAAGCCTCTTGGGACACTCCAGGGATGATGAAGGTATCACTAACTCCTAAGAAGTTCCTAAGATGGTTGTGGGGGTCCTCATTTTCTATTCCAAAGAATTGTCCCACAGTGGACAACATTTGGAACATCACTGGCTTTAACTCGAATGAGTGGGCAGTGATTTCAGGACGGATTATGCTGGGGTTCAGCTCCCCAGGCATAGGTACTAGGTATGAAAGAATGGCACTATTCTTGTCATTCGCTATTTCGATGGGGTTGCGAATGACAGGTACCGGATTTGGAACTATATCATCCATCTCTTCGATTTCAGGTATGATTTGAGGTATAGGAGGTTGTTTAAAGAGTCGTTTCTTTGCTTTGTTTCTAGCTCTAAGTAGTCTCTCAGGCTCAGGATTGAACTCTAGATCACTACTTGAACGCTCACTCATAAACTAACCCAATAGTACCAGCAAGAGAAATGGAAAGTAGATTAGTTTCAATAGATAATAAGCTTGGTTTTCAAACTTAACAAACTTCGTTTTCACTTAAAATAAGTCCCCGGCAGCGGCGCCAAAAACTTGTTGCGTGCTCAATGTGTTAAAGATAAATAAGCAAGAAGGTAAAGAGAGCACTCAGAACATGCAAGCATACATGGTCTTACAGCAAGTAGTAAGTATATTTCATTCGTTTTTTCCACAGAGACTCATTTTTAGTTATTCGCGAAGTGTATTTGTTAAGAAAGATGGGGTGGATTTGATGGGGTAAAATTGGTTTTTAATTATCTAATTTTTGCTGAATGTGTAAAGGAATATAACATAAACAAATGCAAGTTGAAATTAGACTCAAAAGACAAGAGATGGAATTAATAAACGAAGAAGAAAACAGCTAAACAGAATGAAAACTTAGCAGAATTGCGGAGACCGCAATGTTATCGCAATTAACTGACAGCGAAAATGTGTAAATGGGTGAATTTAGGGCTACTAATGACTATCCTATAGGCCTTTTCATACGATTCTCAAGCACTGGATCTACTCTCTATGCATCAAACTCACTCTATCTCATGTATCGTCCGATTCCATGCATTAGACTCTTAAGTTTACTCGACTCAAAGTAAGGTCTTAATCATCTTGTTAAAACAGAAGTGTTTAGTTTGTACTAGGGAAACGCCTATTCCTAGGTCGTTTCCTGGTTACCATAAAAGGCTAGCATGATTATATGACTCTGAACTCTTAATCCTTCCAGAGGTTAGGAGTTCTTTGGACAAAATGGATGGCCAATCGAAATTGCCCGTGGGATGAAGCTTACATACGATCAATGTTTCGAAGGCGATCCTACATGCTTGATTCACGTTTTTTAGCCTATAGTTCTGTCATTAGCATGCCCCTAAGTGACTTAGCTACTCATGGATATATAGGGAACAGAAATGTAAGATGAAACAGACATGCTTAGAAGGGAAATAAACTTAAAACAGCAAGACGAAACCGTAGCAGCAGAAGAAGGAAACCGTGAAATGAAACTTGCACTCTGATTACTTTGAATGTTGAACGAACAAAGAGAAACTTAAAGGCAGTAATTCAAAGACAGACAACAACGAAATGCAGTGACTAAAACACTAAACTAGAAACAACAATGATCAAAACTGGAAATTAGAAGAAGAACGACAGAAAACAGTAAAATGGCGCTTGAAAGCTTCGTTGCAGTCGCCTCGAATGAAGGGGATGAAAGGTCAGCTTTGCTTGGATGAATCCAATCGAGAGAGAAGAAGAATCTCCTCTCCTTCCTATCAGATTATCGATTCCAACAGCTGAGACTCTCACTCCAACAGACGGCAAAGGAAAACAGGGAGAAAATGTGGACTGCGAGAAGACTCTACGCTTTCGGATGATGACTGAACCTCCGACTTTGACCCCCTTTTATAGTAGTTTGCAGGTGCGTTTGGGCCAAGGAGAACCATCAATCTTCAACGTCGTATATCAGAATGGATGGAGGAGAAAGAATGAATCCCTGAAATTACGGAAATTAACAGAAAAAGATCAGTCAACTTACGGTTTTCACTTGAATAATTGCGGCTTCAGCAATGTTTTCGCAATGCTGTCGCAATGCAGTTTTTTCATTCTTTTCCTTTGGTTTTCAACCCTTTTCTTTCCTATTATGCATAAGTCCTAATTTAGCTACCTTCTTCTCATTCTCATATTTAAGCATAGGTTTAGGCTTAATGCTATCAAAAACACCTAAAAGTATACATCTTCTTAAGCTAAATGGGTCCTAAATAAGTCACTTTCAGAGACTTAACACTTTCCCCTTGTCTTTTGGTTTGGCTGATTCAGCAGCCTCGATCTTGAGCTTCTTCAGAGACGGCTCATCACTCACCTTCTTTGATGAAGGCTCACCCCTGGCTTTCATTTTCTTGGACTTCTTCGAGGCTTTTGGCCGTTTGGCCTTGACAACCTTGGTGGCCTTCTTTTTCAGTCTTGCCTTGGTTGTGATCTGCTGGAGGCAATCCCCAGTGTCTCGTCCATTGAATCATCCCCCTGCGCTGGACTCTCGGGGCTTGCTTCCCTCAAAGGAGAGAAGACCTCTTCTTCTTCAGCTTCCTCACTACCCTGCGTCGATTCTTGATGCTCTCCATATGGAAATTCGGGGTCAGGCTTCTGGGAGATGGGTGATGCTGCAGGGCTCTGCACCGGTGGAGTATGTTCAGAGTTCTGTGGCGATGGAGAAAGCTCAGGGCTTCGCGCTGGTGGAGATGGAGAAGAGCTTTGCTCGGCTGTCTCGTGGGACGGACGACCACTTTCTTGACTCTCCACAGAGGGAGTCTTCTTCTTGATCGCTGCTTCGGCCACAGCCACCTTCCACTTGCGTTCTTGGGCGTTCCTGCCGGTTCAGAGGGTCCAACAGGGATCTCCGTAACCACCTTCCACTTCTTCTTGCGCACAGGCAGCTTGGGGAGTCGTTCAGTGCGCGCAGCCTCAGCATCTGCCAAGGCGAGGAGTGCTTCCCTCGCAGCAATTTCAGCGTCGTCAGCCTTCTTCTTGGACGCAGATCTCTCAGCTCTCGTTAGCACCATGGTGGAATCGTAGGAATCTGGAAAGAGGAATTGCAGATGAAGAGGGAGAGAGATTTCTTGGAGTTCAGAGAATGGGGGAAGCGTACGGATCAGCGCGCTTCTAACGGCTATAAGTAATGATGGAAATCCCAACGGCTATTTCCGTTGCGGATCCTGCAAATCAAGCGCAATTTTAGTGACCGTTGGAGATTTTTCCGTTTCAAATGCTAATATCTCATCAACGTAATCTTTGATTTGGTCCCATATCTTCCCCGAATCTTTTATCCTAAATTCATCTCCTTGATTCCCTCTGTCGATCCCCTACAAAATCATACAAGATAAACAACAAAATCGTAATTAAAATCTCACTCAAACATACACAAATAATAACCGAAAAAACAACAAAAAATAAACTAAGGCAACAGCCTCGAATGGACGAGCACAGTAATCACTCGTCCTCTCTCGATTTTATTTTCACGTTTCAGTCAAGAGGAAGGCCGAGAGAGTCTTCACATCTCCTTCCTCATAATAATGCTTCAATCGTGCACCATTAACCATGAACGGTTGCCCTTGCTGTAGGTTCCTAATCTCGATTGCACCATGAACAAACACGTTAGTTATCACAAAAGGACCTGACCATCTGGACTTAAGTTTGCCTGGAAATAATCTCAACCGTGAGTTAAATAATAAGACAAGCTGACCTTTCTTAAAGTCCTTAATCCTAAGTCTACTGTCGTGCCAAATCTTGGTCTTTTCCTTATACATTTTAGCATTTTCATAAGACATATGTCTAAGTTCATCAAGCTCATGTAATTGCAAAGACCGCAATGTTCCCGCATCGGTCACGCAATAATTCAACTCTTTTAGGGCCCAAAATGCTTTAATTTCCAATTCGAATGGTAAGTGACATGCTTTGCCATACACAAGTCTATAAGGAGACATACCTAGGGGTGTCTTATATGCAGTCCTATATGCCCAAAGTGCATCCTCGAGTTTAAACGACCAATCTTTTCTATTGGGTTTGACCACTTTTTCGAGTATGTTTTTAATCTCCCTATTTGATATTTCAGCTTGGTCATTCGAATGTGGGTGATAAGGGGTGGCTACTCTATGTCTAACATTGTATTTAGCCAACACTTTCTCCATAGCTTTATTAATGAAGTGTGTTCCTTCATCACTAATTATAGCTCGAGGTGTCCCAAACCTAGTAAAAATATGCCTATTAAGGAACTTAATGACTGTTTTGGCAACATTGTTTGGACATGCTATGGCTTCTACCCACTTAGATACATAGTCTACAGCTACAAGTATGTAAAGGTTACCTGATGATGGGGGAAATGGTCCCATGAAGTCAATGCCCCACACATCAAAGAGCTCCAACTCTAACATGTAAGTGAGAGGCATCTCATCCTTTCGACTAAGGTTACCTATTCTCTGGCATTCATCACAGCTGTGTGCATAGTTGTGGGCATCCTTGAAGATCGTGGGCCAATAGTAGCCACTCTGGAACACCTTTGCAGCTGTCCTTTGGCCACCAAAATGTCCACCATAGGGGGCTGTATGGCAGTGCTGCAGCACAGACTTCGCCTCAGCAGCTGACACACACTTCCTTAGCAGACCACCAGCACATGTCTTGTAGAGTGTGGGATCATCCCATATGAACTTCATGCAGGACCCTCTTCTTTTCTTGTCCTCCCTTGAAAGTTGGTAGCACCTGCGAGGCAAGGAAGTTAGCTATGTCAGCAAACCAAGGTTCCTCATCGTTATCACGATGCCTCAATACAAAGATATGTTCATCAATAAAAGCATCAGAAATTGCGGTTTCCGCAATTTTTCCGCAATTATGCTGCAATCTAGAAAGATGATCCGCAACAACATTTTCACATCCTTTCTTATCTCTAATGTCCAGATCAAACTCTTGCAGCAGCAATACCCATCTAATCAACCTAGGCTTAGCATCAGCCTTCCTCATAAGGTACTTTAGCGCAGAGTGATCTGTATACACGATTTTTCTTGTGCCAACAATGTAATTCCTAAATTTTTCACAAGCAAACACTACAGCTAGCATTTCCTTCTCAGTTGTTGTGTAGTTACATTGTGCCTCATTAAGTGTCTTACTAGCATAGTATACTGGGTGTGTTAACTTGTCAATCTTTTGCCCTAGCATAACCCCTACAGCATAGTCACTTGCATCACATAACATCTCAAATGGGAGGTCCCAATTTGGTCCTACTATAATAGGTGCTTTGACTAATGCTTCCTTAAGGGTTTTCCAGGCTAGGAAACATTCTCTAGACAAGATGAATGGCTTATTTAGCTCTAGAAGCTCACACAAAGGCTTGGAGATCTTAGAAAAGTTCTTAATGAACCTTCTATAGAAGCCTGCGTGTCCTAAAAAACTTCTAATGGCTTTCACATTTTGAGGTTCTACCAATTTCTCTATGATTTCAATCTTGGCCCTGTCGACCTCTACACCTGCCCTAGACACTCTATGACCTAAGACAATCCCTTCGTCCACCATGAAGTGACACTTCTCCCAGTTAAGGACTAGGTTGGTGTTACGTCTCCAAAAGTGACCCTTTTAGGACTTAATTAGCTTAGAAAGATGTTCACTCTTAGGTGTTTTTGATAGCATTTAGCCTAAACCTATGCTTAAATATGAGAATTAGAAGAAGGTAGCTAAATTAGGACATATGTACAATAGGAAAGAAAAGGGTTGAAAACCGAAGGAAAAGAATGAAAAAACTGCATTGAGACAGCATTGCGAAAACATTGCGGACACCGCAATGTTTCAAGTGAAAACCGTAAGTTGACTGATCTTTTTCTGTTAATTTCCGTTATTTCAGGGATTCGTTCTTTCTCCTCCATCCATTCTGAAGTACGACGTTGAAGATTGATGGTTCTCCTTGGCCCACATGCACCTGCAGATTACTATAAATAGGGGTCAAAGTCGAGGGTTCAAGCATCATCCGAAAGCGTAGAAGTCTTCTCGCAGTCCAACTTTTCTCCTGTTTTCCTTTGCCGTCTGCTGGTTTGCGAAGCTCAGCTGTTGGAATCGATAATCTGATAGGAAGGAGAGGAGATTCTTCTTCTCTCCTGATTGGATTCATCCAAGCAAGGCTGACCTTCCTCATCCTTCATTCGAGGCGACTGCAACGAGACATTCGAGCTGTTTTACTGCTTTTTGCTCTTCATCTCCATTTCCAGCTTTGTCTTGTTGTTGTTTCCTTTCTAGTAGCTAGATTATACTATTTCGTTGTGTTCTGTCTTCCTGTTATTTGCTTTAAAGCTGTTCTTTGTCACTCAAACAATCAAGTAATCAAATCTCAATTCTTCATTCCACAGTTTCTTGCCTTTACATTCTACTGCTTTCCCTTACTGTTTTGTCTTTAAATTCCTTCTAAGCATGTTTACTTCTTCTCTTGCTTCTGTTCTGTTTACATCCATGAGTAGCTAAATCACTTAGGGGCATGCTAATGACAACACTATAGGCTAAAAAACGTGAACCAAGCATGTAGGATAGCTCTCGAAACATTGATTGTATGTAAGCTTCATTCCACGGGAAATTTCGATTGGCCATCCATTTTGTCCAAATAACTCCTAACCTCTGGAAGGAGTAAGAGTTCAGAGTCATACTATCATGCTAGCCTTTCAAGGTAACCAGGAAACGACCTAGGAATAGGCGTTTCCCTAGTACAAACCATATTTTTCTGCCTTAACAAGATGCTTAAGACCTTACTTGGACATGAGTAAACTAAAGAATCTAATGCATGAAATCGGAAGATACATGAGTCTAAGATAGTTTGATGCATAGAGAGTTGATCCAATGCTTGAGAATCGTGAGAAAAAGCCTATAGGATAGTCGTCAGTAGCCCTTAATTCATCACTTTACACACTTTCGCTGTTATTTAAATTGCGGTAGAATTGCTGTTTCCGCAATTCTGCTAAGTTACAATTCTGTCTAGCTGTTTTTGTCTTCATTTATTAATCTCGTCTCTTCTCATTTGAGTTTAGCTTTGACTTGCACTTGTTTATGTTGCTACCCTCTTCGTATTCAGTAGGAAATAGACAATTAAAAACCAATTCTACCCCATCAAATCCACCCCTTCTTTCTTAACTTTACACTTCATGAATAGCTTATAATAAATCTCTGTGGGAAAACGAATGAAATATACTTACTACTTGCTATAAGACCATGTATGCTTGCATGTTCTGAGTGCTCTCTCTACCTTATTGCTTATTTATTTTAACACATTGAGCACGCAACAAGTTTTTGGCGCCGCTGCCAGGGATTTATTTAAGTGAAAACGAAGTTTGTTAAGTTTGAAATACCAAGTTTATTGCCTATTGAAGCTGATCTGTTTCATTTCTTTTGTAGGTACTATTGGGTTAGTTTATGAGTGAGCCTTCAAGTGGTGATCTAGAGTTCAATCCTGAGCCTGAGAGATTACTTAG
The DNA here is from genome assembly GCA_028017165.1 of Herpetospermum pedunculosum. Classification (NCBI taxonomy): domain Eukaryota; kingdom Viridiplantae; phylum Streptophyta; class Magnoliopsida; order Cucurbitales; family Cucurbitaceae; genus Herpetospermum; species Herpetospermum pedunculosum. The sequence goes on along the minus strand of CM051527.1, from coordinate 17,039,760 downwards.
GGCCAGAAATAGAGCCAAGAAACGTCTCTTTAACCAACCCTCTATACCTCAAGTAATTGCGGGAACCGCAATTCCTCCGCAATTGTCTCAAGAAGAAATGGAAGAGATAGTTCCAAATCAGGTACCTGTCATTCGCAATCCCATCGAAATAGCGAATGACAAGAATAGTGTCATCCTCTCATATTTAGTACCTATGCCTGGGGAGCTGAACCCCAGCATAATCCGTCCTTAAATCACTGCCCACTCATTCGAGTTAAAGCCAGTGATGTTCCAAATGTTGTCCACTGTGGGACAATTCTTTGGAGTGGAAAATGAGGACCCCCACAACCATCTTAGGAACTTCTTAGGAGTCAGTGATACCTTCATCATCCCTGGAGTTTCCCAAGAAGCTTTGAGGCTATACTTGTTCCCTTACTCTTTGAGGGACAAAGCCAAAACATGGTTGAACTCATTACCTTCTGGATCTGTCCGCAACTGGACAGACTTAGCAGAAAAATTCCTAGTCAAATACTTCCCACCTGATAGGAATTCTACCTTTCGTGATGACATAGTCAAATTCAAGCAAGCTGATAATGAGTCTCTTCACGAAGCTTGGACAAGGTTCAAAGATCTACTTCTTAAATGTCCACACCATGGCATCCCATGGTGTATCCAAATAGAGGTCTTTTTCAAAGGATGCAATCCCAGCACTAGACAAGTCTTAAATTCATCCGCTGGAGGTTCCATGTTGTCCAAGAGTTACAACGAGGCCTATGAGATCTTGGAGAAGATCTCAGCATCTCACTGTAGGTGGTCAGATGATCCAGTTGAGCCAACTAGAGCTCAAGACAAGGATGCTCTAAGTGCAATGAGCAGCCAAATAAATGCCCTGACCAACCTAGTTAAGCAAATGGCTCAAGCCAATCTCCAAACAAGTGTCAACACCGCCACAACCATGTCAATGGGCACCCAACCAAGTCAAGGTGAGACACTTGTATGTGGATTCTGTGGGGAAGGGCACCTGTATGAATACTGCCCTGGGAATCCATCCTCAGTCTGCTATATTGGAAGCCAACAGCAGCCTAGGAACAACCCCTATTCCAATACTTACAATCCTGGTTGGAGGAACCACCCAAACCTGTCATGGGGTGGCCAACAGAACACTAACCAAAATCCTAACCAACCTAGACCGAGTGGAACACCTGGTTTCACTCCCCAACATAACCAATCAATGTATCAAAAACCTTACAGCCAACCTGTAGGATCTTCTGTAGAAAACTTACTCAAGGAATACATAGCCAAGAATGATGCCACATTACAGAGTCAGCAAGCCACTCTTAGGAGCCTAGAGAACCAAATAGGGCAACTAGCCAATGAACTCAAGAGTAGGCCCCAAGGTAGACTCCCTGCTGACACTGAAGTGCCAAGGAGAGATGGTAAAGAACAAGTTCAAGCAATTGAACTTAGAAGTGGTAGACCATTGGTAAGCAACACCAAAGACACACCAAAGAGAGTAGAGAACACTGAGTCTAGTGCTCAACTGGAGTCTCTGCCAAACCAAGGTCCACCACCAACTAGCACATCAGGAGCCAGGCTAGAGCCAATTATTGAGGAGATAGAAGAAATTCCAAGACCTCCACCTATCCTAAGGCGACCTGAAGTGCCTGCATATGTGCCACCACCTCCATATCCTCGAAGGCTTAAGAAGAAGCAGGAACAGGAAGTGCATTTTAATAAATTCTTAGAAATTCTTAAGCAAGTGCATGTCAACATTCCTTTTGTAGAAGTTTTACAGTCTATGCCTTCCTATGTAAAGTTTTTGAAAGATATTATTACTAACAAAAAAATAATTGGTGAGTTTGAAACAGTAAACCTCACTGAGGAGTGCAGTGCCATCCTCCAGACCAAGCTGCCCAAGAAGGAGAAGGATCCTGGTTCCTTCACCTTACCTGTAGAACTTGGAGGCAAGCACGTGGGCAGAGCGCTTTGTGACCTGGGCGCCAGCATAAACCTCATGCCCCTATCACTATTCCGCCAGTTGGGAATAGGAGAAGCACGTCCAACCACTGTCACTTTACAACTAGCAGACAGATCCATTGCATACCCTGAAGGTAAGATTGAGGATATTCTAGTGAAAGTTGACAAATTTATTTTCCTTGCAGATTTCATCATCCTGGATTATGAAGCAGACAAGAAGGTCCCCATCCTGTTAGGCAGACCATTTCTAGCCACAAGTAGGGCATTGATAGACGTCCAAAAAGGTGAGCTCACTATGAGGGTTCATGATGAAGAGGTGAAATTTAGTGTGTATAAAGCTTTAAGGTACCCCTCTGACCTTGAATCCTGTGCTAGCATGGACGTTGTAGATTCTTTGATGGAAGAACAATTGGAGCATGTATTATTAACCAAGCATGCTAATGAATATGTAGGATTAGAATTAACTGACTTAAACATAGCTGAAATAATGGACATATCTGTAAATAACCCTCAGCATGTTTGTCCGAATATTGACTTAAATGATAGAGCCTTAAATCCTTTAAAGCCATCCATTGAGCATCCACCTGTATTAGAATTAAAACCTCTCCCCACTCACCTCAAGAATGCATATTTAGGGAATAATGAGACTTTGCCTGTAATTATTTCTTCTAAGCTAAGCGAACAGCATGAGGTTGAATTAATATTACTACTTAAGCAACATAGGAAGGCTATTGCATGGACTATTGCTGATATTAGAGGCATTAGCCCTTCTTATTGCATGCATAAGATTATACTAGAGTAGATCATCAACGTAGGCTGAATCCCTCTATGAAAGAGGTAGTTAAGAAAGAAATAATAAAATGGTTAGATGCTGGTGTGATCTTCCCCATAGCTAGTAGTCAGTGGGTGAGCCCTATACAATGTGTACCTAAAAAGGGTGGGATGACTGTGGTAGTCAATGAGAACAATGAACTGATTCCAACTAGGACTGTCACAGGATGGAGAGTATGTATGGATTATAGGAAGCTAAATAAAGAGACCAAAAAAGATCATTTCCCTCTACCATTTATTGACCAAATGTTAGACAGAATAGCTGGTAGAGCCTACTACTGTTTCTTAGACGGTTATTCAGGGTATAACCAGATCACTATAGACCCTAAGGATCAAGAGAAGACCACCTTCACTTGCCCTTTTGGAACTTTTGCCTTTCACAGAATGCCTTTTGGCTTATGCAATGCACCAGCAACTTTCCAAAGGTGCATGTTGGCAATCTTCTCTGATTTGGATGAGTCCATGATAGAGATATTCATGGATGATTTCTCAGTCTTTGGGGATTCCTTTACCAACTGTCTAGAGAATTTAGGACAAGTCCTGGCTAGATGTGAAGAGACTAACTTAGTCCTTAATTGGGAGAAGTGTCACTTCATGGTAGATGAGGGGATTGTCTTAGGTCATAGAGTGTCAAGGGCAGGTGTAGAAGTTGACAGGGCAAAGATAGAGATCATAGAGAAGTTGGTAGAGCCTCAGAATGTCAAGGCCATTAGAAGTTTCTTAGGGCATGCTGGCTTCTACAGAAGGTTCATTAAGGACTTTTCTAGGATAGTCAAGCCTCTGTGTGAGCTTCTAGAGCTAAATAGGCCATTCGTCTTCTCCAAGGAATGTTTAATAGCTTGGCAAACCCTTAAGAAAGCACTGGTCACAACACCTATTATAGTAGGGCCAGATTGGGATCTCCCATTTGAGATGCTATGTGATGCTAGTGACTATGCTGTAGGGGTTATGTTAGGACAGAAGATTGACAAGTTAACACACCCTGTCTACTATGCTAGCAAGACACTGAATGAGGCTCAATGTAATTATACAACTACTGAGAAAGAGATGCTTGCTGTAGTGTTTGCTTGTGAGAAATTTAGAAACTATATTGTAGGCACTAGGACAATTGTGTACACTGACCATTCTGCCTTGAAGTATCTCATGAGGAAGGCTGATGCTAAGCCTAGGTTGATTAGGTGGGTGTTATTGCTGCAGGAATTTGATCTGGACATTCGAGACAAGAAAGGATGTGAAAATGTGGTTGCGGATCACCTGTCTCGATTGCAGCACAATTGCGAAAAAATTGCGGAACCCGCAATTTCTGATGCTTTTATTGATGAACATGTCTTTGTATTGACTCATCGTGATAACGATGAGGAACCTTGGTTCGCTGACATTGCTAACTTCCTTGCATCACAGGTATTACCAGTTTTCAAGGGAGGACAAGAGAAGAAGAGGTTCCTTCATGAGGCAAGGAAATTCATCTGGGATGACCCCACACTCTACAGAACATGTGCTGACGGCTTGCTAAGGAAGTGTGTTTCAGCTGCTGAGGCGAAGTCTGTGCTGCAGCACTGTCACACAGCTCCTTATGGTGGACACTTTGGTGGCCAAAGAACAGCTGCAAAGGTATTTCAGAGTGGCTACTATTGGCCAACGATCTTCAAGGATGCCCACAACTATGCCCACAGCTGTGATGAATGCCAAAGAACAGGTAACCTCAGTCGCAAGGATGAGATGCCTCTCACCTACATCTTAGAGTTAGAGCTCTTTGATGTATGGGGCATTGACTTCATGGGACCATTTCCTCCATCCTCAAGTAACCTTTACATTTTGGTGGCATTAGATTACGTATCCAAGTGGGTAGAGGCCATAGCATGTCCTAATAATGATGCTAAAACAGTCATAAAATTCTTGCATAGGCACATTTTTACTAGGTTTGGGACACCTCGTGCTGTCATTAGTGATGAGGGGACACACTTCATTAATAAGGCTATGGAGAGAGTGTTGGCCAAGTATAACATTAGACATAGAGTAGCCACTCCCTATCACCCACACTCGAATGGTCAGGCTGAAATTTCAAATAGAGAGATTAAGAACATCCTAGAAAAAGTGGTTAAACCTAATAGAAAGGACTGGTCATTTAAACTCGAGGATGCACTTTGGGCATATAGAACTGCATATAAGACACCTCTAGGTATGTCTCCTTACAGACTTGTGTATGGTAAAGCTGGTCATCTTCCATTTGAGTTAGAAATTAAGGCATTTTGGGCACTAAAAGAGTTGAATTATTGCGTGACCGATGCGGGAACGTTGCGGTCTCTGCAATTACATGAGCTTGATGAGCTTAGACAAATGTCTTATGAAAATGCCAAAATGTATAAGGAAAAGACCAAGATTTGGCACGATAGTAGACTTAGGATCAAGGACTTTAAGAAAGGCCAACTTGTTTTATTATTTAACTCACGACTGAGGTTGTTTCCAGGCAAACTAAAGTCCAGATGGTCAGGTCCTTTCATGATTACTAATGTGTTTGTTCATGGTGCCATGGAGATAAAGAACTTGCAGCAAGGTCAACCATTCATGGTTAATGGTGCAAGGTTGAAGCACTACTATGAGGAAGGAGATGTGAAGACTCTCTCGGCCTTCCTCTTGACTGAAGCGTGAAATTAAGAACGAGAGAGGACGAGTGATTACTGTGCTCGTCAATACGAGGCTATGCCTTAGTTTATTTTTTGCGATTTTCCGGTTATCGTTTGAGTGTTTTGTTGTATGATTTTAATTACGTATTTGATGTTGATTTTATTTCTTTTTGTAGGGAATCAATAGAGGGAATCAAGGAGAGTAAATCCAGCTTTAAAAATCAAGAAAATATTGGGCCAAATAAAAGATACGGATGAGCAAAGATTGACATTTAGATGAAACAAATCTCCAACGGTCACTAAAATTGCGCTGGATTTGCAGGATCCGCAAAAATATAGCCGTTGGGATTTATCCGTTTTCTTTATATCCGTTAGAAGGCGCGTTGATCTGTACGATTCTCCCATTCTCTGAACTCCAAGAAAGCTTCGATTCTCTTCATCTTTGATTCTTCTCTCCAAATCTCCAAGATTCAACAATGGTGCTAACAAGGGCCGAACGATCTGCGTCCAAGAAAAGGGCCGATGACGCTGAAACGGCTGCGAGAGAAGCACTGCTTGCCTTGGCTGATGCTGAGGCTGCGCGTACCGAACGCCTGACGAAACTGCCTATCCGCAAAAAGAAGTGGAAGGTAGTTACGGAGATACCTGCTGGACCTTCTGAACCAGCAGGCACACCCAAGAAGCGACGATGGAGTATGGCGGTGGCCGAGGAAGAAATCAAGATCAAGACTCCCTCTGTGGAGAGTCAAGAACAAAGCCAGCCATCCCACGAGTCAGCCGAGCGCAGCCTTTCATCATCACCACCAGCACAGAGCCTTGAGATCTCCTCATCACCGCCAGCGCAGAGCCCTGAGCAGGCGTCTTCACCACAGAGTTCTGCACAGACACCTACAGCAGAGCAAGGAACCACGCCGTCGCACACTTCCCCACGGCCTGACCCTGAATTCCCATATGGGGAGTACCAAGAATCAACTCAGGGCAGTGGGGAAGGTGAGGAAGAAGAGGTTTTCTCTCCGTTGAGGGAAGCCAATCCTGAGAGTCCTGCGCAGAAGGATGATTCCATGGAAGAGACGCTGGGGGCGTGCCTCCAGCAGATCACCATCGAGGCAAAGCTCAAGAAGAAGAAGAAGGCCAAGATTCTCAAGGCCAAGCGGTCCAAGAAGCTGAAAAAGAAGAAGGCCAAGAGGGCGCCTTCATCAGAAAAAGAGAGCACTGAGCCATCGCTCAAGAGACTCAAGGTTGAGGCTGCGGAGTCAGCCAAACCAGCAGACAAAGGGAAGGCCAAGCTTTACCCAGAAGATGAGCCTCAGTCAGTGAGGTATGTGTCCTCTGACGCTGAGTCCAGGGGTATTGAGCTGAGAAAAAGGGAGTTGCTGCATGAGAAAGGCTTCCTCGACAGACCTGCTGACCTGCCGCAATTCTTGCGCACAGGCATTGTGAATCACAGCTGGGAGGAGTTGTGCAGGCCACCCAATCCGGCTTATACGAGTATGGTATACGACTTCTACGCCAACCTACGAGACTCTGAGGAGGGGCTGTCTGTGGTCAGAGGGGTAGAGGTGGACTTCTCAGCAAAGGCCATCAACGAAGCCTATGGTCTGAAGGGCCAAAAACATACAGATTATGCACGGATTGTTGATGAGCCTACTGAGGCAGTCCTGGAAGAGGCCATTCGCACCATTGGCCAGCCTGAAGCTTCCTGGACCGTGTCACGCAATGGGAGGCACACTCTCATGAGTGCCAACCTCACAGCTAAGGCAGCTGTTTGGTTTTCCTTCGTGAGAAGGAAACTGTCCCCAGTGACTCATGAGACCACGATCAACCAGAGCAGATCGCTGCTGGTATATGCGATAATGAGAGGTCTCACGATCAACGTGGGAGAAGTCATTGCTTCTGCCATTGCTGAGTGCGCCAAGAAAGGTAAGGGACTGATAACTCCATTTTGGAGCTATTAAATACGTCCTAATCATAGCTAAAGTCCGCTTTCAATTGATTAAATGTATCTCTTTTGTAGGAGAAAAGCGGCAAAGAGCTCGTGCGTCCATTGGGCATGTTCGAGAGCTTAAAGCAGAGTTTTAGCGCCCCGGGAATGCATCGGGAAGAGGGGAATTTGTCTCGTGAAGAAACGGGCCAAAACAGCCTTGAAGAGGCATTGCTTCAGCCCCAAACCCGAGAGCCAGCGTCGAGCTATAGCGTCGAGACGCTGGCTCGACGCTGGAAAAACCCGAGAGCAAGCGTCGAGTGATAGCGTCGAGACGCTAGCTCGACGCTGCCCTGGCGTCGAGACCCTGCTTGGCGTCGAGACGCTCCGGAGGAGGCGCGCGCAGGAAATTCATCGGGGCAGCGTCGCGACGCTGGCCTTGCGTCGCGACGCCAGCGCGCGCGCGCGCGGATCACTTAGGGCACAGCGTCGAGACGCTGGCCTAGCGTCTCGACGCTACGACGAAGGCAGTAGCTTAAGGACGATTTTTCTGCACATTTTTGAGAATCTTCTCCAAGCTTCATCTTCTTCATCTCTCAACGGAATCCGGCGATTCTTCTTCCCTTCTTCCCCATTTTCTCTCTACTTTTCGTGGAGCTCCGCCATTGTTGGCATGCGAGTGAGCTCCACTTCCCATTTGTAATAGGTAGATGAACTCTTCCATGGTTGTTGGTGGAGCGGGATTGACGAACCGCGCCATGAGCGGCTAAGATAAGGGTGAACGGTTTGGGAATGGTTTAGGAGGATTTTGTTAGATGATTTGGTTCTGATAATCTGAGTTTTGAATTATGCATATTGGGTTCTGTTTATTTGCATTTGTCTACTTTGCTTAATCCAACGCGCATGTTTAATTTCGACGATTGACACTCGAGTAATTATGCATGTTGTGTATGTTAAAGAGTAGCGATGCCGTGCCTCTCACTGCTCGACTAAGTAACACAGGTAGATGAAATTAAATCGAAGTATTAAGCCGTGTAGGATAGTTGTTGATTGCATACAGCGTTTGCGGGCAATCTACTAGCAATTAGAATTCACGCTTAAATGTTCGTCGCGGTTAGCTAGTGACTGTCTAGATTTACCTTAGGGCTGATCACCTTGATGTAAGCTTAGATAACGTGTAATTAGAACTGTGTGGTCTAATTAAAATCCATGGAGTCGGCTACTTTGGGGCTTCTCTGGTAGTCGTCCGCGTGCATAATGAACTGAATACCATGATTTTAGCATTAAAGGATGAACCGAATTTGTCTAACAATTGACCCCGAGACTCCCCAAACCGTGCACACGTTCTCTACGTATTATTTCTTTCTTCCGTTAGCTTTCGCATTATTTCCCATTGCATGATAAAACCCCCCCGTTACCAATTAATCAATTAAATCCCAACTTCACTAGTAAATTCATTCTCCTATTCCTTGGATCGACCCTGTTACCACTGGCTGCAAAGCCTTGGTTATAGGCCTTATAAATCGTATTTTGGCAAGCCTCGACAGCTTGAGATTAAGCGGATATTCAAAAATCCGTCCACCAAAATTGGCGCCGTTGCCGGGGAGTAGGCAATTGATTGAATTTATGATTGAAGTTTGAATTTGATTTATTGATGGTCGACTGAAAATTTTTTCTGTTTGTAATTTGTATGTTTAGATTTTTGTTTGTGTATGACCCGTTCCTCTGAGGGTAGTTTGCAGTTTATACCTGAGATTGACAGAGAGGAGCGACGGTTACGTAGAGAAGCCCGGGAGGGGCAAGGAACGTGTGAAAGAGAAGAAGGCAATCCCTTCTTATTTGACGAGATGGCGCAAGGTGAAGCGCCACGGACGCTGAAGCAACTGGCAGCGCCAGACCTGAACCTGCAGCCTTTGTGCATTAACTACCCTGTGGTAGCAGGTAACTTTGAGTTGAAATCTGGTTTAATTCACCAGTTACCTTCTTTCCATGGAAACGCAGGTGAGGACGCGAACAAGCATTTGATGGAATTCCATTGCGTCTGCGCGGGGATGAAGCCCGCAGGGGTCACGGAAGAGCAACTGAATATGAGGGCATTCCCCTTCACGCTCAAGGACAAGGCCAAGGATTGGCTGTACTATTTGCCTTCCGGATCCATCACTACGTGGCAGGACATGAAGCGGGTATTTTTAGAAAAATACTTTCCCGCATCCTTGGCCACTACTCTGCGGAAGAGGATTTATGGGATCACCCAAGATGTAGGTGAGTCCCTGCATGAGTATTGGGAACGCTTTGGGCGCCTGTGCGCGAGTTTCCCACACCACCAGATCGCCGATCAGCTGCTCATACAGTATTTCTATGAGGGGATGACGCCCCATGACAGGCAGATGATCGATGCAGCGAGTGGAGGGGCACTGATTGACAAGACCCCAGTTGAGGCCAAGCAGCTCATTGCAAATATGGCTACAAACTCGCAGCAATTTGGGATCAGGGGGCAAGGACAAGTGCACAGCGTGGCTCAGAGCCATGAAATGTCTGAAATGAGGGCCCAGGTGGCCGAGATAGGTAGTATGTTAAAGAAAATTGTTGGAGGACACCGCGAAGAGGCGGAGGTCAATGCAATCGGGGGGTATGCTTCCAATCCTAGGAAGTATGATCCATATGCAAACACTTACAACCCCGGTTGGCGCGACCATCCTAATTTCAGCTATGGGAATAGGGAAGGACAAACCCGTTTTCAAGGCCAGTCTCAGGATAGGCCTAACTCTTCCACCCAGGCTCAAGCTTCGAGCTCCTCCAACTCACTTGAAGAGATGGTCAGGACCATCGTGACTAGCACCAGCCAGTTCCAGAAAGAGGCTCGCGAGGAGCTAAATTCTCATAAGGCAGAGCTGCAAAATTTGAACAAGCAGCTGACACAAATGGCGGTGTCTATCAGTAAGATTGAGAGCAAGAGCTCGGGGAAGCTTCCTTCCCAAACTACAGTAAACTCATGTGAAAACGTGAGTGCCATTCAGCTGCGCAGTGGGAAATCACTTTCCACCAGAGCTGCGAAGGAAGCCACGGACAGCCTGAACAAGTCCGCCCCGATTGCTCCCGAGAAGGTAAATGAGAAGGTCAGTGTACCTGTGGATGTTGCCAAAGCACCATTCCCGAGTAGGCTTGCGAAGCCTACTTTGGAATCCGATGATGAGGAGGTCCTGCGAACCTTCCAGAAGGTGATGGTAAATATCCCGCTCCTAGAGGCAGTCAGTCAAGTGCCCAAATATGCAAAATTCCTAAGGAGCTGGTGCACTACGAAGAGAAAGTCCAGAGGGACTGAGAAAAAGAAGGAGAATGTCTCTGCCATACTCCCAGGTTCGTTGCCTGCAAAGTGCAACGACCCAGGTACTTTTACTATCCCTTGCACTATAGGTAGTAAAATTGTTCATAATGCCATGTTAGACCTAGGAGCCTCTGTAAACGTTATGTCTTATGCATTATATCGTGAACTGAATTTAAATGAAATGCATGAATGTAATGTTTCTGTTCAGTTGGCTAATGGGTCGAGCATCTGTCCTAGGGGGAAGGTAGAGGATGTTTTAGTTAGAGTTGGGAATATGACGTTTCCCGCTGATTTCCTTGTTTTAGATATGAAAGAAAATTTATTGAATGCTTCGTCCTCTATGCTGTTAGGACGCCCTTTTCTTAAGACCGCTAGGGTCAAAATCGATGTGTATAAGGGCGTCGTTTCGTTAGAGTTTGATGATACTTTGCATGAGTTTTCTTTGTTTGATGGGAAATCTGTTGCGAATGTTTCTGTTGTTTGTGAGCATGATGAGAATGGGAGTCTACCCTCGCGCTTGAGGGATGATTCCCATGTCTCGGTTAAAATTTCTGATTTGAATTTGATGGATGATACTGCTGATTTTTGCACTAACATGTCTGATATTCACGTGCCCGAGGCACGAAGAGTGCAAAACAATTTTCAGGAGGATGGTGGAAAAGGTGTGGCCAAGGACAAGTATGGATCGTCCCCCGCACCTACAGACTATGGATGAGTCTGTTGAGAGAATACAGTCGAGCAACCGACTTTAAAAATTCTGCGCTTCTCGGAGGCACCCGAGTGTTGAACTGTTTTTATGCTTTAGTTTAGTTTTATCGCTTTTTAGTATTAATTTAGCTTGCTGTTTTTTTTAGGGAATCAAGGAAGAGAGGGCAATTTTGGGCTCTGATGCGTTCATGCGCCGCTTCCTCGCCCTCGCCAGCTTCACAAAGAGTCAGGGAAGTGTACTTCTTCTTCCCTTTTACTTCTTGCATCTGACTGGTTGGCATTGAGGACAATGCCAAATTTTGAAGTTGGGGGTGGAGTAGTCCGATGGATGTGCATGTGTAGTTTGTTGAGAAGTGCTATAAAGATATTGAAGTGCTTGGGACTCTGTTTACTGTTTTCTGACTGTGATAGCCTAGGAAATGCATGTTGGAATTCTGAGCATGTTCATAATCGAGTTTTTGCATGAGTTTTGTGTTTATTAGGTTCATGTCAAAAATTTTAAAATTTTTTCTGTTGCTCCCTTGCACTCATCGCGCACCTAGCAACCTCTCCCTAGATTCCGTAAGCTTAGTTTATCGCATGCTTAGCTAATTCTCGTTGTCACCCCGAAAGGCACCCTTAGGTAGCTTGTTGCATGAGATTTAGTAGCTAATTAATTGAGGAAGCATGTGCTTAGCCTAATAAAAAAAAAAATAGAAAAGCATGTTTTGTAGAAAAATTCCTCTCGAGGCGCTCCTCCTTCTTATTAAGCGCTTAAAAGAAGTGAGCGTTAGTCCTTAAAAACGTGAAGTTTTATGCATGAATTTGACGTGTTAGGCAGCTCGAGTAGGAAAGAAAAAGAAATGAAAGGTTGGTTCAAAGAACCCAAATAAAAGAGTACAAAGTACTTTTGAAAAAAAAAAGAAAGAAAAAGAATGAGAAAATAATTAGGTCTCTTAATTTGCTTCTTTCTCTCGTGTAAGTCAAGTGTAGCTGTTCTTAAACGCTAGAAGTAGGGGGACAATGGGATGTGCGTTGCATGTTGGTTTTCCGGGTTTACGTGAGTTTAGGAGTGGTTGTCTAGCACACACACACGTTAGGGGGCAAGAGTTAATTTTTGATATGTCCTAATTGATACATGAACAAAATGCTTCCATGATTATATTCGTGTTTGAAATTTCAATATGCATGGAGGCCTTAGTTAGAATGCATGTAATAGCGTCCTTAGAGTCAATGTCTTTGTAGTGCTTGCTCGAGGACTAGCAATGTTTAAGTTGGGGGTGTTTGATAACTCCATTTTGGATCTATTAAATATGTCCTAATCATAGCTAAAGTCCGCTTTCAATTGATTAAATGTATCTCTTTTGTAGGAGAAAAGCGGCAAAGAGCTCGTGCGTCCATTGGGCATGTTCGAGAACTTAAAGCAGAGTTTTAGCGCCCCGGGAATGCATCGGGAAGAGGGGAATTTGTCTCGTGAAGAAACGGGCCAAAACAGCCTTGAAGAGGCATTGCTTCAGCCCCAAACCCGAGAGCCAGCGTCGAGCTATAGCGTCGAGACGCTGGCTCGACGCTGGAAAAACCCGAGAGCAAGCGTCGAGTGATAGCGTCGAGACGCTAGCTCGACGCTGCCCTGGCGTCGAGACCCTGCTTGGCGTCGAGACGCTCCGGAGGAGGCGCGCGCAGGAAATTCATCGGGGCAGCGTCGCGACGCTGGCCTTGCGTCGCGACGCCAGCGCGCGCGCGCGCGGATCACTTAGGGCACAGCGTCGAGACGCTGGCCTAGCGTCTCGACGCTACGACGAAGGCAGTAGCTTAAGGACGATTTTTCTGCACATTTTTGAGAATCTTCTCCAAGCTTCATCTTCTTCATCTCTCAACGGAATCCGGCGATTCTTCTTCCCTTCTTCCCCATTTTCTCTCTACTTTTCGTGGAGCTCCGCCATTGTTGGCATGCGAGTGAGCTCCACTTCCCATTTGTAATAGGTAGATGAACTCTTCCATGGTTGTTGGTGGAGCGGGATTGACGAACCGCGCCATGAGCGGCTAAGGTAAGGGTGAACGGTTTGGGAATGGTTTAGGAGGATTTTGTTAGATGATTTGGTTCTGATAATCTGAGTTTTGAATTATGCATATTGGGTTCTGTTTATTTGCATTTGTCTACTTTGCTTAATCCAACGCGCATGTTTAATTTCGACGATTGACACTCGAGTAATTATGCATGTTGTGTATGTTAAAGAGTAGCGATGCCGTGCCTCTCACTGCTCGACTAAGTAACACAGGTAGATGAAATTAAATCGAAGTATTAAGCCGTGTAGGATAGTTGTTGATTGCATACAGCGTTTGCGGGCAATCTACTAGCAATTAGAATTCACGCTTAAATGTTCGTCGCGGTTAGCTAGTGACTGTCTAGATTTACCTTAGGGCTGATCACCTTGATGTAAGTTTAGATAACGTGTAATTAGAACTGTGTGGTCTAATTAAAATCCATGGAGTCGGCTACTTTGGGGCTTCTCTGGTAGTCGTCCGCGTGCATAATGAACTGAATACCATGATTTTAGCATTAAAGGATGAACCGAATTTGTCTAACAATTGACCCCGAGACTCCCCAAACCGTACACACGTTCTCTACGTATTATTTCTTTCTTCCGTTAGCTTTCGCATTATTTCCCATTGCATGATAAAACCCCCCCGTTACCAATTAATCAATTAAATCCCAACTTCACTAGTAAATTCATTCTCCTATTCCTTGGATCGACCCTGTTACCACTGGCTGCAAAGCCTTGGTTATAGGCCTTATAAATCGTATTTTGGCAAGCCTCGACAGCTTGAGATTAAGCGGATATTCAAAAATCCGTCCACCAGGGACCACTGTTTTTCCCTAATACCATAACTAAACTCTGTTTGCTTGCAGGGGTTCCCATTGAGCGAATGGAGCAGCAGATGGCTTACACGGGCCACTTGGAGCTGCCTGCTGGCTTAAGGCTGAAGAGGAAGGGGAATATGGAGTTCGAACTGGATAGGTTGGCAGCTGATCAGTCACTATCCATGGCGTGCCTGATGGATATGCAGAAGAGGATGGCTCAATGGGCCACTTACGCGCAGACACGGGATAAGGAGGTTGCAGACCAACTTGGGTGCATCTTCCCTGACTTCCCCACAAATCTCCTGCATCCTTGGGTGCCTCCACGACCACGACAACCTGATGAGGATGAAGACATTTGAGTGCTGGTTTGAATTGCACTGAAGGGAGTATTGCTGTTCCCTTAGAAAAAAAAAAAACAAAATCTGCTTTCTGATAGACCATGTGAATTATGCTGTTTTTAGTACAATTTTGATCTGTTTTAGTGTTTAGTTTTATGTTTTTAAATTGCTTAGTATAGCCTGCTGCTAGCTGATTAGGTAGGATAGTTTAGGTTTCTTTTTGTTGAGCTTGAACGACTGGATAAAGCATGCTTAGGGGCCTCAGTAATTGATATATCTGCCCTGACTTGATTGCGAAATAATTGCGGTACCCTCAATTTTTATTACTGAAAGCATGTTTTGGACTGTATGCTTAGCTAGGTTGTGATCTGTTTAAATTCTATCTTTTGATGCTATCATGACTACCTTATATAGCTTATCTAAATGCATGCTGGATTAGTGTCATAGGACACCCTTTGATAGTTTAAATTAACCTCTAAATAGCTCAGCATGCATAGCTGTAAGTCCTTGCCTGTCTGTTTTTCAAATTCCTGCTGCTGTGATATTTTCTTTTAGAATGTTCTGTCTATGCCTAGGGCTTTTAGATTCTCTTTGTTTTACCTTAGACTAGATGCTTCTAGATAGTTTGGGGGTGTGCCACCTCAGACACTCATTGGGGACACTGAGTAGTTGAAGTTTGGGGGAGGTCACCCTAGGCCTAGGACCATTCCTCTCTCCCTTAAAACATAAGCATTCTTCTTCTCCTTTACAAAAATAATGAACTGAAAAAAAAAAATGAAAAATAGAATAAAGAGGGGAGTCTCTCTTAGGTTGCTAAGTAATCAGTGCCAAGTGTGTAACCCACAAGTGGCATTGCATCAAAAGGCAACCAAAGGAAAGGCTCCACCTAAGAAAGGAAAAAAGGAAAAAGTAGGGAGGAAGAATGTATACCTAGGAGTTACAACTTTGTGGCTTAGATGTCCTATTTAAAAAGAACTCTGATCCTCAATTAGCTAAGCACAAAGTTGTAGCTTGTAGGGATGTTTAGGGAGATGAGTGTATATCCAATGTAGTGATGCCAGGGTTTAGGTTGTTCTTTAAAAGTACTACTGTTACCATTAATACTAAGACTGGCATGACTCTAACGAATCCTAGGTAGCTCATAAATATAAACTAGAAACATGTACTGAGTCTGGGGTAAAGCTAGGTAGAATTTGAAACCTTAGGGATAGTGGCATGATATGATAAAAGCAGGTAGATCAGTTGTAGGGAGTTAATAAAAGCAGTAGGAGTTTTAGGCATGCGAAATCAGAAGAAGCTAGATGAGAGGGTAGTTTTAAGCTTAGAAGTGTGTCACAGGACAACACTGCTATAGATGAGAATATAGGGGAGTCAGTAAGTGGTTAAAGAAGAAGAAACAGCAGCCTAGGAAAGTCCTTAGATTGCTCGAGGACAAGCAAAACCTTAAGTTTGGGGGTGTGTTACGTCTCCAAAAGTGACCCTTTTAGGACTTAATTAGCTTAGAAAGATGTTCACTCTTAGGTGTTTTTGATAGCATTTAGCCTAAACCTATGCTTAAATATGAGAATTAGAAGAAGGTAGCTAAATTAGGACTTATGTACAATAGGAAAGAAAAGGGTTGAAAACCGAAGGAAAAGAATGAAAAAACTGCATTGAGACAGCATTGCGAAAACATTGCGGACACCGCAATGTTTCAAGTGAAAACCGTAAGTTGACTGATCTTTTTCTGTTAATTTCCGTTATTTCAGGGATTCGTTCTTTCTCCTCCATCCATTCTGAAGTACGACGTTGAAGATTGATGGTTCTCCTTGGCCCACATGCACCTGCAGATTACTATAAATAGGGGTCAAAGTCGAGGGTTCAAGCATCATCCGAAAGCGTAGAAGTCTTCTCGCAGTCCAACTTTTCTCCTGTTTTCCTTTGCCGTCTGCTGGTTTGCGAAGCTCAGCTGTTGGAATCGATAATCTGATAGGAAGGAGAGGAGATTCTTCTTCTCTCCTGATTGGATTCATCCAAGCAAGGCTGACCTTCCACATCCTTCATTCGAGGCGACTGCAACGAGACATTCGAGCTGTTTTACTACTTTTTGCTCTTCATCTCCATTTCCAGCTTTGTCTTGTTGTTGTTTCCTTTCTAGTAGCTAGATTATACTATTTCGTTGTGTTCTGTCTTCCTGTTATTTGCTTTAAAGCTGTTCTTTGTCACTCAAACAATCAAGTAATCAAATCTCAATTCTTCATTCCACAGTTTCTTGCCTTTACATTCTACTGCTTTCCCTTACTGTTTTGTCTTTAAATTCCTTCTAAGCATGTTTACTTCTTCTCTTGCTTCTGTTCTGTTTACATCCATGAGTAGCTAAATCACTTAGGGGCATGCTAATGACAACACTATAGGCTAAAAAACGTGAACCAAGCATGTAGGATAGCTCTCGAAGCATTGATTGTATGTAAGCTTCATTCCACGGGAAATTTCGATTGGCCATCCATTTTGTCCAAAGAACTCCTAACCTCTGGAAGGAGTAAGAGTTCAGAGTCATACTATCATGCTAGCCTTTCAAGGTAACCAGGAAACGACCTAGGAATAGGCGTTTCCCTAGTACAAACCATATTTTTCTGCCTTAACAAGATGCTTAAGACCTTACTTGGACATGAGTAAACTAAAGAATCTAATGCATGAAATCGGAAGATACATGAGTCTAAGATAGTTTGATGCATAGAGAGTTGATCCAATGCTTGAGAATCGTGAGAAAAAGCCTATAGGATAGTCGTCAGTAGCCCTTAATTCATCACTTTACACACTTTCGCTGTTATTTAAATTGCGGTAGAATTGCTGTTTCCGCAATTCTGCTAAGTTACAATTCTGTCTAGCTGTTTTTGTCTTCATTTATTAATCTCGTCTCTTCTCATTTGAGTTTAGCTTTGACTTGCACTTGTTTATGTTGCTACCCTCTTCGTATTCAGTAGGAAATAGACAATTAAAAACCAATTCTACCCCATCAAATCCACCCCTTCTTTCTTAACTTTACACTTCATGAATAGCTTATAATAAATCTCTATGGGAAAACGAATGAAATATACTTACTACTTGCTATAAGACCATGTATGCTTGCATGTTCTGAGTGCTCTCTCTACCTTATTGCTTATTTATTTTAACACATTGAGCACGCAACAGTTGGTCTCCTCACACCTAGCCAGGACTTGTCCTAGGTTCTCTAAACAGTTTGTGAATGAATCACCAAAGACTGAGAAATCATCCATGAATATCTCTATCATGGACTCATCTAAATCAGAGAAGATTGCCAACATGCACCTTTGGAATGTTGTCGGTGCATTGCATAAGCCAAAAGGCATTCTGCGAAAGGTAAAAGTTCCAAAAGGGCAAGTGAAGGTTGTCTTCTCCTGGTACTTAGGGTCTATAGTGATCTGGTTATGTCCTGAATAACCGTCTAAGAAGCAGTAGTAAGCTCTACCAGCTATCCTATCTAACATTTGGTCAATGAATGGTAGAGGGAAGTGGTCCTTTTTGGTTTCCTTATTTAATTTCCTATAATCCATACACACTCTCCACCCTGTAATAGTCCTAGTTGGAATCAGTTCATTGCTCTCATTGACTACCACAGTCATCCCCCCCTTCTTAGGTACACATTGTATAGGACTCACCCATTGACTACTAGCTATAGGGAAGATCACACCAGCATCTAACCATTTTATTATTTCTTTTTTAACTACCTCTTTCATAGAGGGGTTCAGCCTACGTTGGTGATCTACTCGGGGTGTGTGTTCTTCCTCTAGTATTATCTTATGCATGCAGTAGGAAGGGCTAATGCCTCTAATGTCAGCAATAGTCCATGCAATAGCCTTCCTATGTTGTTTAAGTAATAAAATCAGCTCAACCTCATGCTTCTCACTTAATTTAGATGAAATAATCACAGGCAGAGTCTCATTACTTCCTAAATATGCATACTTAAGATGTGTGGGCAGTGGTTTCAATTCTAAGACAGGTGGATGCTCAATGGATGGTTTTAATGGATTCAGGGATCTTTCAGTTAAGTCAATATTCATACAAACATGCTGAGGATTATCTACATGTATGTCCATTATTTCAGCTATGTTTAAGTCAGTTAAATCTAATTGTACATATTCATTAGCATGCTTAGTCAATAATTCATGCTCTAGTTGTTCTTCCATAAGTGAATCTACAATGTCCATGCTAGCACAAGATTCAGAGTCAGAAGGATACCTCAGTGCTTTAAAAACACTAAACTTAACCTCCTCGTCATGAACCCTCATAGTGAGCTCACCTTTCTGGACGTCTATCAGGGCCCTACCTGTGGCTAGAAACGGTCTGCCTAATAGGATGGGGACCTCCTTGTCTGCTTCATAATCCAGGATAATGAAATCTGCAAGGAAAATAAACTTGTCAACCTTTACAAGAATGTCCTCAATCTTACCCTCAGGGTAGGCTATGGATCTATCTGCCAGTTGTAAGGTGACAGTGGTAGGACGTGCTTCTCCTATTCCTAGCTGGCGGAATAGTGATAGGGGCATGAGGTTTATGCTGGCTCCCAGGTCACAAAGAGCTCTGCCCACGTGCTTGCCTCCTAGCTCTACTGGTAAGGTGAAGGAACCAGGATCCTTCTCCTTCTGGGGTAGCTTGTTCTGGAGTATGGCACTGCACTCCTCAGTGAGATTTACTGTTTCAAACTCACCAATTATTTTCTTGTTAGGGATAATATCCTTCAAAAACTTAACATATGAAGGCATAGACTGTAAAACTTCTACAAAAGGAATATTCACATGCACTTGTTTAAGAATTTCTAGAAATTTGTTAAAGTGCACTTCCTGTTCTTGTTTTTTCTTTAGCCTTCGAGGAAATGGAGGTGGTGACACATATGCAGGCACTTTAGGTCGCCTCAAGATAGGTGGAGGCCTTGGGATTTCTTCTATCTCTTCTATGATTGGCTCCAACCTTGGTCCTAATGTGCTTGTTGGTGGTGGACCTTGGTTTGGCAGAGACTCCAGTGGAGCACTAGACTCATTGTTCTCTACTCTCTTTGGTGTTTCTTTAGTGTTGCTCACCAATGGTCTCCCACTCCTAAGTTCAATTGCTTGAACTTGTTCTTTACCATCTCTTCTTGGCACCTCAATGTCAGCAGGAAGTCTACCTTGGGGCCTATTTTTTAGTTCATTGGCTAGTTGCCCTATCTGGTTCTCTAGGCTCCTAAGAGTAGCTTGCTGACTCTGTAGAGTGGCATCATTCTTGGCTATGTATTCCTTAAGTAAGTTTTCTACAGAGGCTCCTACAGGTTGGTTGTATGGTTTTTGATACATGGATTGGTTATGTTGGGGAGTGAAACCAGGTGTTCCACTCGGTCTTGGTTGGTTAGGAGCTTGGTTAGCACTCTGTTGGCCACCCCATGAAAGGTTTGGGTGGTTCCTCCAACCAGGATTGTAAGTGTTGGAATAAGGGTTGTTCCTAGGCTGCTGTTGGCTTCCAACATAGCAGACTGAGGCTGGATTCCCAGGGCAGTATTCATACAGGTGCCCTTCCCCACAGAATCCACAGATAAGTGTCTCACCTTGACTTGGTTGGGTGCCCATTGACATGGTTGTGGCGGTGTTGACACTAGTTTGGAGATTGGCTTGAGCCATTTGTTTAACTAGGTTGGTCAGGGCGCTTATTTGGCTACTCATGGCATTGAGTGCGTCCTTATTTTGAGCTCTACTTGGCTCGATTGGATCATCTGACCACCTACAGTGAGATGCTGAGATCTTCTCCAAGATCTCATAGGCTTCATTATAACTCTTTGACAGCATGGAACCACCAGCAGATGAATTTAGCACTTGCCTGGTGCTGGGGTTGCATCCTTCGAAAAAGACCTCTATTTGGATACACCATGGGATGCCATGGTGTGGACATTTAAGAAGAAGGTCCTTGAACCTTGTCCAAGCTTCGTGAAGAGACTCATTCTCAGCTTGTTTGAATTTGATTATGTCATCACGAAAGGTAGAATTCCTATCAGGTGGGAAATATTTAACTAGGAGTTTAACCACGTTTTGGCTTTGTCCCTCCAAGAGTAAGGGAAGAGGTAGAGCCTCAAGGCTTCTTGGGAAACTCCAGGGATGATGAATGTATCACTGACTCCTAGGAAGTTTCTAAGATGGTTGTGGGGATCCTCATTTTCCACTCCAAAGAATTGTCCCACAGTGGACAACATTTGGAACATTACTGGCTTTAACTCGAATGAGTTGGCAGTAATTTCAGGGCGGATGATACTTGGGTTTAGCTCCCCAGGCATGGGAACTAAGTATGAGAGAATGGCACTATCCTTATCATTCGCTATTTCGATGGGATTGCGAGTGACAGGTACCGGATTTGGAACTATTCTATCCATTTCTTCTTGAGAGGATTGCGGAGGAATTGCGGTTTCCGCAATTATTGGAGGTATAGAGGATTGGTTAACGAGTCATTTCTTGGCTCTATTTCTGGCCCTAAGTAATCTCTCAGGCTCAGGGTTGAACTCTAGATCACTACTTGAAGGCTCATTCATAAACTAACCCAAATAGTACCTGCAAAAGAAATGAAAATAGATCAGCTTCAATAGATATTAAGAGTTGGTTTTCTAACTTAACAAACTTCGTTTTCACTAAACTAAATCCCCGGCAGCGGCGCCAAAAACTTGTTGCGAGTTCAATGTGTGAAATAAATAGCAATAAGAGAGAGAGAGCACTCAGAACATGCAAGCATACATGATCTTGTAGCAAGTAGTAAGTATTTTTTCATACGTTTTCCCACAGAGATTTATTATTAGCTACTCGTGAAGTGTATTGTTAAGCAAGAATGGGTGGATTTGAAGGGGTAGATTTGGTTTTAGACTTCCTATTTACTACTGAATATATAAAAGATAGCAACATAAACAAATGCAAGTCAATGACAAACGCAAATGTAAAGAGAAGAAATTAATAAACGAAGAGAAAAGTAGCCAAGCAGAATTTTTAACTTAGCAGAATTGCGAGAACAGCAATTCTACCGCAATGTTACTGACAGCGAAAGTGTGTAAAATGGAGAAACAAAGGCTACTAACGACTCCTCTATAGGCATTTTCACACGATTCTCAAGCATTGGATCAACTCACTATGCATCAAACTAACTCATTCTCATGTATCTTCCGATTTCATGCATTAGATTCTTTAGTTTACTCATGTCCAAGTAAGGTCTTAAGCATCTTGTTAAAGCAGAAAGTTATGGTTTGTACTAGGAAAACGCCTATTCCTAGGTCGTTTTCTGGCTACCTTGAGAGGCTAGCATGAGTGTATGACTCTGAACTCTTACTCCTTCCAGAGGTTAGGAGTTCTTTGGACAAAATGGATGGCCAATCGAAATTGCCCGTGGGATGAAGCTTACATACAACCAATGCATTCGAGAGCTATCCTACATGCTTGGTTCACGTGTTTTAGCCTATAGTATTGTCATTAGCATGCCCCTATGTGACTTAGTTACTCATGGATATAGAGAGAACAGGATTATTAGATAAAATAGGCATGCTCAGAAGAAGAATAAACTTAAAACAGCAAGGAAAAACAGTAAACAGCAAAGACAAGAAACTGTGAAATAATGAATTGTGCTTTCGATTAATCGATTGTTTGAATGAACAAAGGGAAACTTAAAGTGAATAACATAAAGACAGAAAGCAACGAAATTGAATGGACTAACTAATGGAAACGAAATAACAACAAAACAGTGCTGGAAATGAAAAGTAAAAGACAGAAAGCAGTAAGTGAGCTTGAACGCCTCGACGCAAACGCCTCGGCTGAAGGGAGAAAAAGGGAAGCCTTGCTTGGATGAATCCAATTAGGAGAGAAGATGAATCTTCTCTCCTTCCTATCAGATTGTCGACTCCAACAGCTGAACCTCTAAAACCAACAGACGGAGAAGAGAATGAATGGGAAAGACTGCGCTGCGAAGAGACTTCTACGCTTTCGGATCATGATCAAACCCTCTACTTTGACCTCCTTTTATAGTAATCTGCAGGTGCGTTTGGGCCAAGGAGAACCATCCATCCTCAACGTCGTACTTCAAAATGGATGGAGGAGAAAGAACGAATCCCTGAAATAACGGAACATAACAGAAAAAGATCAGTCAACTTACGGATTTCACTTAAAACATTGTTGTTTTAGCAATGTTTCCGCAATGCTGCCGCAATGCACATTTTTCATTCTTTTAACTTCGTTTTCTATTCCTTTTCTCTCCTTCTGCATACAAGCCCTTATTTAGCTTCCCTCTTCTAATTCTCATATATAAGCATAGGTTCAAGCTAAATCCTATCAAAAACACCTAAGAGTGTACATCTTTCTATGGAAAACAAGTCCTAAAAAGGTCACTTTTGGAGACGTAACAGTAATCCATCCTCAATGTGTTATGTTGGAAATCAACAACAACCAAGGAACAACCCCTACTCAAACACATATAACCCTGGTTGGAGAAACCACCCAAATCTCTCTTGGGGTGGACAACAAAGCACAAGCCAAATGCAAAATCAACCAAGACCAAGTGGACCATCTGGTTCCACTCAACAAACTAGTCAACCCCCACATCAGAAACAATACAACCAACCGATGGGAACATCAGTGGAGAACTTTGGTAACGATATTTTTGAACTATCGCAATAAACTCAAGCTGTCGAGGCTTGCCAAAATACAATTTATAAAGCCTATAACCAAGGCTTTGCAGCCAGTGGTAACAGGGTCGATCCAAGGAGTAAGTATGATCAAAATCACTATTAAAATTGGGAATTAATTAATTGACTGGTTTTGTAACGGGGGGATTCTTAGCATGCAAGGGAAATAATAATAAAGTGCTAACGGAAGAAAGAATAAAAAGAAGAAAACGCGTGCACGGTTTGGGAGTTTCGGGATTGATTGCTAGACTAATTCAATTTATCATTTAATATTGAATTCATGGCATGCAATTTATTTCACACACGGACGACTACCCGAGAAGCCCCAAGGTAGCCGACTCCATAGATTTTAATCAGACCACACAGTTCCAATTATACGTTATCCAAACTTACATTAAGGTGATCAGCCCTAAGATAAATCTAGACAGTCACTAGCTAACCGCGACGAACATTCAAGCGTGAATTCTAATTGCTAGTAGATTGCCCGCAAACGCTGTATGCAATCAACAACTATCCTAAATAACTTGATACTTCGATTTAATTTTATCTTCCTGTGTTACTTAGTCGAGCAGTGAGAGGCACGGCATCGCTACTCTTTAACATACACAACATGCAAGACGACTCGAGTGTCAATCGTAGGAATCAAACATGCGCATTGGATTAAGCAAGAAAGACAAATGCGAATGAACAGCCACCAATATGCATCATCAAATGTATAGATTATCAAAATTGAAAAGTCTAACAATACATCCCTTAACTATTCCCAAACCGTTCACCCTTACCTTAGCCGTTCATGGCGCGGGTTGTCAATTCCGCTCCAACCACGGCCATGGAAGGCGTCATCAACGTATTACAAGGTAAAGAGAGCTCTCTAACATGCCAACAATGGCGGAGCTTGAAGAAAACTAAGAAAAACGAGATGAAGAGGAAGAAGAGAGACTCAAAAATGGTGAAGGATCCCCAAAATAAAGTGCAGAAATCGTCTTAAACAGAAGCTGCAGTCGTCGTAGCGTCGAGACGCTAGGCCAGCGTCTCGACGCTGCGCCCTAATTAATCCGCGCGCACCTTCGATGGCGTCGCGACGCTGGGTCAGCGTCGCGACGCTGCCCCGATAAATTTCCTGCGCGCGCCTCCTCCGAAGCGTCTCGACGCCAAGCAGGGTCTCGACGCCAGGCAGCGTCGAGCTAGCATCTCCACGCTATCACTCGACGCTTGCTCTCGGGTTTTTCCAGCGTCGAGCCAGCGTCTCGACGCTGGCTCTCGGGTTTGGGGGCTGGAACTTTGCCTCTCCTAGGCGGTTTTGGCCCGTTTCTTTACGGATCAACTTTCGCTTTACCGACGCATTCCCGGGGCGTTAAAACTCCACTTTAAACACTCGAACGGGCCCAAGGGACGCACAAGCTCTTTGCCGCATTTCTCCTACAAACGAGATATATTAACCAATTAAACGCGGACTTTAGCTATACTTAGAAAGTATTTAATAGCTCCAAAATGGAGTTATCAAACTTGCTGAAAGAATACATAGCGAAGAATGATGCAACTCTGCAGAGTCAGCAAGCAACACTGAGAAGCTTAGAGAATCAGATTGGGCAGTTGGCAAACGAGCTAAATAATAGGCTCCAAGGCAGACTGCCTGCAGACACTGAAACCCCAAGAAGGGATGGTAAGTAACAAGTTCAAGCTATTGAACTCCGAAGTGGAAGGCCATTGGTGATCAACAGCAGAGAAGCACCAAAGAGAGTATGGAATGAAGAGTCTAGTGCTCCACTGCATTCTCTGCATAACCTTGATCAAATACAACCAAGCTCAACAAGGGTGAGGCTGAAACCTATCATTGAGGAACCAGAAGAAATGCCTAGGCCTCCCTCTATCATTAGGCAACCTGACTTTCCTACCTATGTGCCACCACCTCCATTTCCTAGACGGCTCAAGAAGAAACAAGAACAGGAAGCTCATTTCCATAAGTTTTTGGAAATCTTAAAGCAAGTCCATGTTAATATTCCCTTTGTGGAAGTTTTGCAGTCTATGCCAACATATGTAAAATTCTTAAAAGATATTAGCACTAACAAAAAAGTTATTGGTGAATTTGAAACAGTGAATCTCACTGAGGAGTGCAGTGCCATACTCCAAAATAAGCTGCCAAAGAAGGAGAAGAACCCTGGTTCCTTCACTTTGCCAGTAGAATTGGGAGGCAAACATGTGGGCAGAGCCTTGTGTGATCTGGGAGCCAGCATCAACCTCATGCCCTTGTCACTATTCCAACAACTTGGGATAGGAGAAGCACGACCAAAAACA
Source organism: Herpetospermum pedunculosum (assembly GCA_028017165.1). Taxonomy (NCBI): domain Eukaryota; kingdom Viridiplantae; phylum Streptophyta; class Magnoliopsida; order Cucurbitales; family Cucurbitaceae; genus Herpetospermum; species Herpetospermum pedunculosum. Next base: position 17,014,243 of record CM051527.1, on the reverse strand, counting down.
GTCACCTTGCAACTTGCAGACAGATCCATCGCATACCCTGAAGGTAAGATTGAGGATATACTAGTCAAGGTTGACAAATTTATTTTTCTTGCAAACTTTAAAATCTTGGACTACGAGGCATATAAAGAGGTGCCAATCCTACTAGGCAGACCTTTCTTAGCCACAGGTAGGGCTCTAATTGATGTCCAAAAAGGTGAGCTTACAATGAGAGTCCATGATGAAGAGGTTAAGTTCAGTGTGTTTAAAGCTTTGAGGTATCCTTCTGATCTTGAACATTGTGCAACTGTAGATATAATAGACTCATTAATTGAAGATGAACTTGAGCATGAATTGTTAGTCAAGCATGCTACTAATTATGCACAAATAGATGTGAATGATTTAAATATTTATGAATTGATCGATGTATCTATGGATAACCCTCAACATGTATGCATGACCAATGAATTGTCTGAAAGAACCACAACTCCTATGATGCCATCAATTGAACAACCACCTTTACTAGAACTGAAACCATTGCCTGAACACCTTAAATATGCATATCTAGGAGAGAAAGATACCTTGCCTGTCATTATTTCGTCCAAACTAAGTAAACAGCATGAAACTGCGTTAATATTGCTGCTTAAGCAACATAGAAAGGCAATTGGCTGGACGATTGCTGGCATTAGGGGTATAAGTCCTTCTTATTGCATGCATAATATATTGTTGGAAGAGGAACATACACCTAGAGTAGATCACCAACGTAGGTTGAACCCCTCCATGAAAGAGGTAGTTAAAAAGGAAATCATTAAATGGTTAGATGTAGGTGGGATCTTTCCAATAGCCAATAGTCAATGGGTCAGTCCTATCCAATGTGTACCAAAGAAGGGTGGTATGACTGTACTAGTTAATGAAAACAATGAACTAATTGTTAGGTTTAATGTCCTTAAACTCGTGTTTTGTAAACTATGTTTGTAAATATGCTATTTAGAATAATCAGTTATTAGTTTTATTCGGTAAATGCGTTTACCGGAATAAAGTGAAACGTGTTTTGCATTAATCTATACCAATACACAAAACCCTTGACATATGCCAAATACTGGAGCTTCATGTATGACATGATTGTGGATCAAGCTCTAGCATTTATAGTCAAAACGGTCTATAGTATATGGATTAGGCTGGGTACCTATTCCTGGTAACACTATTGAATGCGGTCTGCTCTGTGTTTCACAGAACGATGTGATCTGAATCGTTTCACATTGAGATGTGCGGGCGGGGGCGTTCTACGCGATGAGTTTGCGTAAGACTGAACCACGAAAAAGTCGCTCTCTCTTTATAACACCGTTTACTGATGAGACCGACTATTTCACTTTATTATGGCCTAGGTAACTCGATCTGAATCCTGAGCTTACTATGAACTCCTACTTATTCCAGAGTATCCTTAGACTTGTATGGGTGAGAGTGGCGGAACGCCCGCTCAATAAGCCTACCAACTTGGGGATAAACTCGAATAGGTAGCTTGGGACATAGTGTAGCAAGAAGGAGTTTACTCCTAACCCGCTCTTCAGGGTTAGTAGATAGGTTGTTCCCTTAATAGCTGACATCTAGTCTTGAACAATCTGCGCACACTCTCTCCAACCTTGAGAGAGGATCTGATCTGTTGGTTGGACCGCTGATCAATTAATCATTAGAGGTGTCAGTGGAACTTAAGGAACAAAGATGTAACACAGGGGTTAAGCGGTTATTATGACCCAGCTGTGATTACGGACAACCTATAAAGGGTCGACTTGCCCATGACAGTTATATCAAGAGGACATAATATATCTACAGTGAGGAGAGTGCAACTCTCGGACTATAGTGGAGTCTCCGGGAGTTAACGAATGTTGATCGATTCGGGTTAAAAGAGTTTTGACCGAATGATCTCGTATCGTTGGAGCTCATGATCTGTAGGTCCTTTTGGTTCTCCTGGCTAGCTCGGATAAAGCGGTATAGTAGGGCTATAGGGTAGAACTCGGAGAAATCCAAATTCGGGTTTGTTGTTCGAGGTTTTATGTATTTAAATATGATTTAAATATATAATCGGAAGAAGTCGTATTTAAATATGATTTAAATATCGACCGGTGGAAAATATGAATTTTGATTCATATATTGGAATAGTCGGTTTTCGGAGACCGGGCTTAATGGATAGTTTATTATAATATTAATATTTGATATTAATATTAATAATAATTATTATAATTAAATTTGTTTTAATTATAATTAATAATTTTAAATATAAATAATAATTATTATTATTATTATTATTAAGAATCCATCATGGAGCCATGCATTAAGCATTGGCTCCATGTGGATTCCATTTATTCACTCTCATACTCCATTTTTGGAGATTTGGAATTTTTCCAAGTCAAATGATTGACTTCACTCTCAAGCTCTCTCTCTCTTGTTTTTTCTTCTCAACCGAACATACATCATCAAGGGTTGAAGAAGAAGTTCTTGGTTGTTGCTTGAGTTTGATGAAGTTTTTAAGCTTTGGACTTTTGAAGATTAGAGGTTAGTTCTTTGGAAGAACTTCAAGTAAGTGTAAAGTTGTTTATACTTATTCCTCTAATTTTGAATTTCAATTGTTGAAGTTCATGAGTTTTTTGTTTGAGTTCTTCATGTTCTTGATGAATTGTTCATCAAGTTCATGGTAAACTCATATCAAAACTCATCCAAGCTTCATCTCCTTCTTCCTCCCTCTCAACAAACCCCCTTAGCTCAAGGAGTCCCACTACTCCGCTATTAAGCCCGATAATAGTTGGGACTACTCTTAGGGTGGTCCTCGTTTGTGCCCGTGCTGAATTCAAGACCGGAGGAGACGTAGAGATCGAGGGGGAAGTAGAGGTGTTGAGGTAGACGAGAAGACGAACGTCAAAATAAGGTATTTTTGTCAATATATACCGGTGTATATATGATATATACCGGCACTTTTTCAAGTGTTCTCTTCGCTGGAAAATATACCGGTGGTATATATATTATGTACCCGTGATATATATATACCGTTGGTATATACCGGTCAGTATTTCCTCGGTTTAATATATATCGGTGTATATATGATATATACCGGTGATATATTTATCGATGATTTATTCCGGTGGTATATACCGGTCCACTTTTTCGGTTGACTTTTACTGGTCGGTTTACCGGTAGAGAGGGGTTTTACCGGTGGACTCGAATTCAAGAAATTTTCTAAGTGTTAGAAATGTTTCTTCAATTCTTAGTTCGTTCCTTATTGATTGCAATAGGTCCTCAACCAGTTTTAGGCTTTTATTTTTAAGTCTTTCTTCCGCTGCGCCTCTGGTCGAAGGTCGGGACCCTCGCAGTTGGTTGAGTGGGGGTTCCAGCACTAATACAAACTCGAACTGTCACAGGATGGAGAGTATGTATGGATTATAGAAAACATAATAAAAAGACCAAAAAAGACCATTTTCCTTTACCTTTTATAGACCAAATGCTAGATAGAATAGCTGGCCAAGCCTTTTACTGCTTTTTAGATGGTTACTCAGGGTATAACCAAATCACCATAGACCCTGAGGATCAAGAGAAAACAACATTTACATGTCCCTTTGGCACGTTTGCTTTTCGCAGAATGTCATTCGGCCTATGCAATGCACCAGCAACGTTCCAAAGGTGTATGTTGGCAATCTTCTCTGACTTAGATGAGTCCATAGTAGAAATATTTATGGATGACTTCTCAGTCTTTGGTGACTCCTTTAACCACTGCCTAGCCAATCTAGGACAAGTCCTAATTAGGTGTGAAGAAACCAACTTAGTTTTGAATTGGGAAAAATGTCACTTCATGGTGGAAGAAGGAATAGTACTAGGACATCGAGTGTCCAAAGCAGGAATAGAGGTCGATAAGGCCAAGATAGAAGTTATTAAGAAGTTAGTTGAACCTAAAAATGTCAAAGCTATAAGAAGTTTCATAGGACACGCAGGATTTTATAGAAGATTTATAAAAGACTTTTCAAAAATCTCTAAACCCCTGTGTGAGCTTCTAGAGCTGAATAGAACTTTTATCTTTTCAAATGAATGTGTAATAGCATGGACCAAGTTTAAATATGCCTTAGTCAAAGCACCAATCATAGTCGGACCAAATTGGGAGATGCCTTTTGAATTGATGTGTGATGCTAGTGACTATGCAATTGAGGTTATGCTTGGCCAAAAAAGAGATAAATTAACACACCCTGTATATTATGCGAGTAAAACTTTGAATGAAGCTCAATGCAACTACTGAATCTGCAAACATCTCTGATCCAACGCAGCCCCCTAAAAGAAAGTGGAATGTTACCCTGGAAGTTCCAAAGACCAAAATTCGGAAATCCACGAGTGAGGAAAGCCTTACCAGTGGCAGACAATCGTTTGAGACGGCCATGCAAAGCCCTGATCCCACTGAACAACCATCGGAACCTGAAGTCCCCCTATAGGACAACCAGACTCTGCATCCATCGGTGATGCGGATGAAGAAGAGGAGGTAGTCTCTCCCTTCAGGGATGTCAATCTTGACAGTCCCGTGGAGAAGGAGAGCAGAGAGACAATTGACTCTCTGGATGAATGCATCCAGCAAATAGCTGCCAAAGCAAGGCTCAAGAAGAGGGCCCCTGTAATTGTGAAGGCAAAACGGCCAAAGGCCTCGAAGAAAGCTAAAAAGAAGAGGGCTGAAGCCGAACCCTCTATTAAGAAGATGAAGACAGAGGTTGTTGAAGTAGCCAAGGCAAAGGATAACGGGAAGGGAAAAATGTTCCAAGAATATTAGCCTCCAGCTGAGAGATATGTATCGAAGGATGCAGAGGCCAGGGGCGTGGAACTAATGAAAAGGGAACTCCTCCACGAGAGAGGATTTCTAGACTCTTCTTCGGACCTGCCGCAATTCTTGCGCGCAGGAATCACAAACCACGGCTGGGAGGAGTTGTGTAGGCCTCCAATTCAGGCCTACACGGACATGGTTTATGACTTCTACGCCAACCTCACTCACCCCGAAGGCCGTTATTCGATGGTGAGGGGCGTGGATGTTGACTTCTCTGCCGAGGCGATCAACAAGGTTTATGCTTTCAAGGAGCATAAGAGTTCTGAATATACAAAGATCGTGGCTTCACCCTCAGAGGTAATCTTGGAGGAGGCGCTGAATATGATAGGCAAACCAGAGGCAACATGGGCAGTCTCGAAGCACGAGAAGCACACACTGATGAGTGCAACCCTCAAAGACAAGGCGGCCATTTGGTTCTCCCTAATTCGGAGAAGAATATTCCCCGTCACGCACGAGACGACCATCAATCAAGGGAGATCTCTGCTGGTTTATGCGATCATGAGGGGACTCACTATTGACGTGGGTGAGATCATAGTATCCTCGATCGTCGAATTCTCCAAGAAAGGTAAGGGCAGACTCTTTTTCCCTAACACTATTACTAAGCTATGCTTGCGCGCAGGGGTGCCTGTGACGATAAAGGAGAAGCAATTGGCCTATGCTGGCCACCTTGAGCAGCCCAGCGACCTGATGATGAGGAGGAGAGGCAATATGGAATTCGAGCTGGATAGACTCGCAGCTGCACAATCGATGTCCATGGCCTGCTTGATGGACTTACAAAGGAAATTAGCCCAATGGGCTGAGTACTCTCAAGCGAGAGACCAGGAACTAGCTGAGCACCTACGGTGCAAATTCCCTACCTTTCCAGCTGGATTGTTGAGCCCCTGGATGCCTCCGAGCGAGAGGAGTGATGAAGAGGACAAGGATGAATGAATGAATGCCACAGACTGACGGCATTCGAGGGAGTATTTCTTATCCCTCTCAAAAACCTGCTTTTCTGTAACCAGTTACCCCCCCCCCCCCCCCCCCCCAATATCAATTGTTGTTATGTTTTGATTTCTTTAATTAGTTTGAGTTAGAGTAACTTAGTTTAGTTTAACTTCGTATGATTAGTTAGCTTAGATAGTTTTTTTTTGTTGCATGTAGTTGTTCACAAATGGAATATTGCATGTTAGGAGCTTTGATCACGGTTAAATCTGCTCTATTAGTATGATTGCGATTTCTTTGCGGACACCGCAAGGTTTTGTTCATTTAAGCATGATGTTATATGACTTTCTGCTGGTCTGTCTGTCTTTAATTCTCACTATTTGACTGCATTACTGATGTCCATAGGTAGTCTGTCTATCGAGTATGCTGGATGAGTGTCGAGAACACTCTTGTTCGGTTTAATTAGCTTCATAAAATGTTGAGCATGTTCCTCTGTTAGACCTTAACATTTTGATTTTAGTAAATTTCTGCTGATGAGTTATCTGAACTATGAGGGTCATTCTATCCCTAGGAGTTTTTAATTTCGTCTGGTTTTTATTTAGATTAGATGCTTCTAAGATAAGTTTGGGGGTGTGCCACCTCAGACTCTCATTGGGGACAATGAAAAGTTTAAGTTTGGGGGAGGCAGCCTCTAGTCCGAGGAGCACTCCTCTCTCCCTTGAAAAAAAGACGTGGTTTTTCTTAAAAAAAAAGTTGTAAAAAAAAAAAAAAACCAAAGAAAAAGAAAGGGGCATTGTCTTCCTCTAAGGATGCTGAGTAATCAGGGCCATTTGTGTAACCCACAAGTGGCACTGCATCAAAAGGCAATCGAAAGAGAAGATTTTGCCAAAAGAAAAAGACAAGAAGGAAAATAAAAAGAAAAAGAATGTGTGCCAGAAAGCTGCAGCCTAGGTGCTTAGATCTCCTGTGAAACTGAACTCTGATCCTAAGTTAGCTAAGCACAGGGCTGTAGCTAGAAGGCTTGTCGAGGGAGATGAGTGTCTATCCAACATAGTGATGTCAGGGCTTAGTCTGTTCTATGGACTGTACTCTGATACTTGTGTGTTCTAAGTCTGGCATGACTCTAAGGATTCCTATGTAATTCAAAAATAAAAACATTAGAAGCATGTACTGAGTCTGAGTTAAAACTAGGGAGAGTTTGAAAGCTTAGGGATGACTGCACAATGAGCTCAATGACGTAGGCAGATAAACCAAAAGATAGGAAGTTAGTAAAAACAAACGGTTTTAAAGGCAAGGGAAATCAGAATAGACAAAATATGAAGTTAGTTTTAGCATAGAAGAGTGTCACAGGACAACAATGCCTTTGACAGTAAACCTAGGGAAGTCAGCAAATCAGTAGGTAGAGTTTAAAAGACAAGAGTGAGCAGCTAATTAGAGAGAAAGTAAGCCTTTATATTGATCGAGGACTAGCAATCTCAAGTTTGGGGGTGTGTTACCTCTCCAAAAGTGCATTATTTAGGGCCTTAATTACCTAAAAATCATGGAAGTTCTTGAGTATTTTTGTTAGAAGTTAGCTTAATGTGTGCTTAAAAGTGAGAATTTGAGAAATGATGCTAATTTAAGGCTTATTTGGAAAAGGAACGAAAAAGGATGCAAAATGGTGAAAAAAGAGCTAAATTGTACATTGCAGGTTGATAGCTCCAAAATAGAGCTATCTTTATGTTCCTAATATTGGCTAGAATCATGCTAAGTATTGATTAAAATGTCTTTTTGTAGGTGATTTCATGGTCGAGAGCTCGAGAAGGCCAAAGACACATTTCGGGGCTTAAAGTGTCGTTTTAGAGCTTCATAGATGCATCGGGAGTGAAAGGGCTTGAAGAATCCAAGAGATGGCAAAAATTGCCTTGAAGAGATAAATTTTGGCCAACAAACCCGAGAGCATGCTTGCATGGGCGGCAGCGTCGAGACGCTGGCCGAGCGTCGAGACGCCGCCCCGACACCATCCGAACATTGACGCACCGCAGCGTCGAGCGCGCGCGCTCAAGGCCCGCTCAACGCTGCCAGCGTCTCGACGCTGCCCGACGAATTTCCAGACGGATGCGCGACAGCGTCGAGACGCTGTCTGAGCGTCTCGACGCGCGCGCGCGCGGCCAACTTAGGGCACAGCGTCGAGACCCTTGCCTAGCGTCTCGACGCTCCGACGATAAAAGGCGTGAAAACGCCAGATTTTTGCCTAACTTTTAATCTATCTTCTTCTCCAAACTTTGCTCTCGGGTCAACACCTTTCTACCACCATATTTGAGCTTCTTCTTCCTCTTCTTGTATGTTACTAAGCTCTTCCATGGGGGGTTTGATTTATTCATCCTCCATGGAAGGCTAAACTAAGGTTAGTGTTTGATTTCTAGTTTGGGATTGTAATCAATTTGGATTAAGGGGAGATTTGATGGAGCGACATGCGCAGCGGAAAGCGATTTCGGACCGATGATACTCTAATTTCATCAATTTAACAAATAGAAAACATGCTCAAAGCGACGGAATTAAGAAATTAGAAATACATACCCTTGTAGCTCCAATTTCTTCAAGTCTGCCGGTCGTTCCTCATCACGAACTCTTCCGACCTCTTCTCACGAAAGCTCCGAGGACCACCCCAGGTAGTCCCGCTATCCTCGGCGCCGCGCAACGGAGTTGTGGGACTCCGAAAAGAAGAGAAAAGAAAAGAAAAGAAGAAGAGGAAGGAGAAGAAGAAGAAAGGCAGAGGGGCTGAGAGAAAGAAAAAAAACTTCTAAAGTTTTTTTTTTTTAAACTTTCGTATACCTAACAATCTCTCAACCTCAAAATCAATTCAAAGCTTCAATTGAATACCCTCTTTCAACTTCTTTTTTTAAAGCTCTGGCCAAAGCTTACTTTTATATATATATAAACATTACATAATATATATGTGTCTTGCTGCATGCAAGACATATATATATATATATATATATATATATAATTTTATTTATTAAACTTTTTAATAAATAAAAAATATATATATTTATTAATTAAACTTTTTAATTCATAAATATTATTTAATTCAATATCAAATATTAATTAAATAATATGGCTAAACCCGGTTTTCTGAAAACCGACTTTTTTACACATGAATCCTATTCATGTTTTAGGTCATTTCCATATTTAAATCATATTTAAATATGTCCATCCTCTTTCCAGAAACCGAATTTGAACAATTCAAATTCTTTTTCTTTTTCTTTTTCTTTTTCTTTTCTTTTATATTGTTGCACGACGTTATCCGAGCTAGCCAGGAGAACCTAAAGGACCTACAGATCATGAGCTCCAACGATACCAGATTATCCGGTCAAAACTCTTTTAACCGAACTAACCAACATTCGTTAACCCCCGGAGACTTCACTATAGTCCGAGGGTTGCACTCTCCTCACTGTAGAAATATTGTGTCCTCTTGATATAACCGTCATCGGTAAGTCGATCCTTCACAGGTTGTTCGTAATAACAGCTGGGTCATTTAAACCGTTTAACCCCTGCATTACATCTTGTTTCTTAAGTACCACTGACACCTCTAATGAACAATAGATCTGTGGTCCAACCATCAGATCAATATAACTCTCTCATCACATGAGAGTGTGAGCTCACATTGTTCAAGCCCCGGAGTCAGCTATTCAGGGAATAACCTATCTACTAACCCTGAAGAGCGGGTTAGGAGTGAATTCCAATCTTGCTACACTATGTCCCCAGCTACTTATTCGGCTTTATCCCCAAGTTGGTAGGCATATTGAGTGGGCATTCAGCCACTCTCACCCGTACAAGTCAAAGGATACTTCTGAATAAGCAGGAGTTCATAGCAAGCTCAGGATTAAGCTCGAGTTACCTAGGCCATCAAAATGTATAAGTCGGTCTCATCAGTAAACGGAGTTATAAAGAGAGAGCGACTTAATACGCGGTTCGATCTTATGCAAACTCTTTACACATGACGCCCTCACTCGCACATCTCCATGTGAAACGATTCGGATCACATCGTTTTGTACCATACAAAGTGAGCTGCATCCAATAGTGTTACCAGGATAAGGTACCCAGCCTTATCCGTATACTATAGACCGTTTTGACTGACTACTTGAGCCTGATCCACAATCATGTCATACATGAGGCTCAAGTACTCATATTCAGCCAAGGGTGTTGGTCATTGGTATAGGTTAACGTAAACACGTTTCACTTTATTCCACTAAACTCTTTTACTGAATAAAACTAATAACTCTTTATTCTAAATAGAATATTTACAAACATAACAGTTTACAAACCAGGAGTTTTAGGACATAAAACCCAACAAACTCCCACTTGGACTTAAACGTCCGTGGTGTACATGTTAGGTGGAGAAAACTAATATATCATATATCAGAAGCTTTCTCCCACTGTCCTCTCCAGCGACTCGGAGCCCTAGACTCTTCTAGGTGTCTCTCAAACACTTTAGCCATGAGAGACTTACTAAACTAATCAGCATAAAGTATTACGAGGCTTTCCATGTGACCATCACATCTCCTCATAGCACTATCGGCGAGCTCAACTTATAAACCTATTGCTGCTTCACAAGCTGCAAATAGACTTAGCTACCAACAAGGAATCAGCAATACAACTCTTGTATTCTACTCCTCTAAGTATAAAGACAAAACTTTAACCGGAATCCAATCCAATTGGACTAATATTACTGACAGCTCCCACTGCATAGCACATACCGGGTCATGTATCTCAAAAGATACGCCTAACCTCCAATATGTAAATGCACTTGGGTGCATCTCGTATCCTCAACACTTGAGGTGTCTTAGGAAACCATTTCCATTTACCATCGAATATTGACAACAGCTTGTCAATAAAAGATTTTAGAGACAACACTAGCGATTTGTTCTTACGACTCAAATCAAGTTGAATCCTTTGAACAAACTAAGCCTGCCTTCAGATCAACTATTTGAGAGTGGGTCGCTAGTTTATGCTAAAATGTCAGAAGTGAATCCTACATCATTCTCAATGATTAGGACAAAATTACGGGAATATATTATGAAAGCTTTAACATTGATTAAACACTTGTCCAACAAGTTTTATAAATGTAATGTTCAAAAACATAAGATTTGATAAACAAACCTTATAAATCAGAATATAGATGCTTATTCCAATTCATAAATGAATTGAATAAGCTTGCAAACGATTTGCTCTTAATCCTGAAAAATGTATCTCCCTGGTTTAGACTAATAGATACTCTATCAAGATAGCTAGTCTTGATATCCATATATCTTGTCCTATCAGATAGAACAGAGTAATGGATACGAGTATACTATATAACTTATATCTAACAACAAGAGATGAAGTTAATACACAATTAACCCCTTCTCTTCGGGACAGTCCCTTTGCCAGAAAGTCAAGCCTTAGAGGTTTTCACCTCATAGACTTGGTCTGTAAACCCCTTCAAGATCCATGACTTTGAGCCACTGGTTCTTGTTTATAAACTCACTGTCATCATCAAGCATGATAAGTGGAGTCATCCAACATATTAATACAGCATGCCGAATTATCTCATAATTCTCCCACTGCATTAAAGCTTTCTCAACACTTGAGAAGAACCAGCAAAATTAACAACCATTGTTAATTTATAGCTTCCAGTAGAAAACAAGATATGTCTTAACACTTTAGTTGTAACCAAGTTTAATAGAACACTACTTGTATACATCTTTTGCAAAATGAACTCTTCATTATAAAAAAAAAGATACTATATACATCTAAAGCGTTCACAGCAAACTTGAGTTTATAGATAATAATTACAACAGTTGAAATTATTTCTATACAAACAACTAAACAAACTGCAAGCTCCCACTGTAGATACTGTGTAGACGTCTTCATAAGTCATTATCGTCAAGAAACAGGCAGACAGGAACTAGTTTCCTGAAATAGAATAACAAACATGATTAGTGGTTCCTGAATCAACATCCAGGTATGACAATCATAATCCACAAAACATGTTTAGACAGAAGATAAATCATATTTACCTTGTCGTTCATTCTGTGCCTTTTTCTCCGCAAGGTATTTAGGGCAGTTTCGCTTCCAGTGCCCTTCTTCACCACAATGAAAACACTTTCCACTGTGTGAAGCTTTTACCTTGCCTACAGCTGGGGTTTTGCCTTTCCTGGCACTTCTCTTCTTTTTGTGAATAATCTTATTACTCACAGTAAGAGGTTCAAGTTTAGTCCCAGACCTAGACCCTTTCTGGAACTTCACAGAAGTGGTAACATTTACCTCCTTCTCCTATCCTTTCGAGGTATGCAGGGACTGATAAATCTGAAGCTCGTTCAGAAGAGACGTCCGATTGTATTCTATCTTGTTCATGACCATATTGGTCCTAAAGTGCAGGAAACACTTCGGAAGAGATTCCAAGATAAATCCAACCTGACCTTGTTCGTCGACGGTTGCCCCATTTACTTCTGCAGTATTCAAGTACACCATCATGTTAAGGACATGCTCCCTAACAGAGGTTCCTTCAACCATACGGCAGTTGTAAATGTGCTTGAGGGCTTCATACCTAAGAGATGATGAAGGCTTTCCAAACATCTCTTGTAGTGAAGCCATGATTTCCTTAGCGGAAACCATCCCCTCCTGCTTCCTTGACAAAACATCAGATATGCTTGCCAGGATATAAACTCGTGCTTTATCATTAGCTCGAATCCAACCATCATATGCTTCACGAACATTTCGTGAGCCATTTGAATCAGGAACCGGAGGACACTCCTCCGTTAAGACAAATCTTAGGTTGTCGAGAACCAAAATTGCATTAACGTTCGACTTCCACGTCCCAAAATTTTCACCGGTTAATTTGTCGTGTGCTAACAACTGTATAAAAGAGCTCGACATGCTGAAAAAGAATGTAAATCTATTAGTGAAACGGTTTTAACCTATTTAAACCAATTAAGAGGTTTAGCAGTAAATAAAGTACCCAAACTCTTTATTTACATGCAACGATACTTTAGTGAGTTAGAATGGTCGCTACCTAAGGGTAAATGTTACGTCTCCAAAAGTGACTATTCTAGGACTTATTTGCTATAGAATGATGAACACTCTTAAGCGTTTTTGGTAGAATTTAGCTTAAACTTGTGCTTATATATGAGAATTAGTAGAATGAAGCTAAATTAGGACTTATGTGTAAGAGGAAAGAAAAAGAACCAAAAACAAAGCTAAAGACTTGAAATTTGCACATTGCTGAAACATTGCGAAAACATTGATGTCTCAGCAATGTTTTAAGTGAAATTTGTTAAGTTCTCTAACTGATTGCCATTTTGTTACGATCTTTCAGCTGCTCATTTTTTCTCCTGCTGCCACGTGGAGTGCTGTTGTTCAGAATGGATGGTTCTCCTTGGCCGAATCGTACCTGCAAAATACTATAAAAGGAGGTCAAGGGGGGAGGACAGAAACAGACTCGAAAGCGTAGACTCCCATCTCAACGCAATCTCTCATTTGTTCTCTCTTCCGGTTGTTGGTGCGAGAGGTTCAGCTGGTGGAATCGATAGTCTGAGAGGAAGAAGAGAGGATCTTTCTTCTCTTCTGATTAGATTCATCCACGATCAAGCTCACCTTCGTCCTTCATCCGAGGCGCTTGCGACGAGGAGTTCACACGCATACGTTTACGGCTCTCTACTGCTTTCCATTGTTTTCTGTTCCTGTTTTCGTTGCTGTCTGTTGTAATTCGTTTATGTTTGCTACTCTAATTCATTTCGTTTACTTCTGTTTAGTTTTTGTCACTTTAAAGTTGCTGCTTGTTTAGTTGAACCTTGGTAAATCAAAGAGTAAATTTTACTACTTCGCAACTGTTTTACTGTTCTTCTTCTTCTATTATGTCATTTTCATTCTGTTAAACATGTCTACACCATCTATTCTTCCCACTGCAATATCATCCATGAGTAACTAAACCACATAAGGGCATGCTAATGACAAGTCTATAGGTAGAAATACGTGAATCAAGAATGTAGGTTAGCTCAAATGCATTGAATGTATGTGTGCTTCATTCCACGGACAATTTCGATTGGCCATCCATTTTGTCTAAAGAACTCCTAACCTCTGGAAGGAGTAAGAGTTCAGAGTCGTACATTTATGCTAGCCTTTCATGGTAGCAAGAAAACGACCTAGGAATAGGCGTTTTCCTAGTACAAATCATTAACTTGCTTTTATAAATAGATGCTTAAGGCCTTACTTGGACATGAGTAAACTAAAGGATCTAATGCATGAAATCGAAAGATACATGAGAATGAGTTAGTTTGATGCATGATGAGTTGATCTACTGCTTGAGAATCGTATGAAAAAGCTTATAGAGGAGTCGTTAGTAGCCCTTGTTTCCCTACTTTACCCCTAATTCGCTGTTAGTAACATTGCTAGAAAATTGCTTTCTCTGCAATTCTTTTCCTTATACATTCGAGTTTAGCTATTTACTTGCACTTGTTTATGCTTTCATATCTCGCACGTTCCTTAATAGTTAGGCACTTTAAACCCAAATGTACCCCATTTAAACCACCCGTTCTCACTTAACATCTCACTTCGTTAGTAACTAAGAATAAATCTCTGTGGGAAATCGAATGAAAAAATACTTATTACTTGCTATAGGACCATGTATGCTTGCATGTTCTGAGTGCTCTACCATTGCATCTTTAATTTAAACATTGAGCACGCAACAAGTTTTTGGCGCCGCTGCCGGGGATTTTGTTTAGTAAAAACGAAGTTTGTTAAGTTAGAAACACAAATCTTAATACCTATTGGAGCTAATCTATTCTCATTTCTTTTGCAGGTATCATTGGGTTAGTTTATGAATGAGCATTCAAGTAGCGATCTAGAGTTCAATCCTGAGCCTGAAAGATTACTTAGGGCCAGAAACAAAGCTAAGAAACGCCTCTTCAAACAACCCCTTGTAACTCAAAGTATTGCTGACTCCGCGGAGTCTTCGCAATTCTATCAAGTAGAAATGGATAGACCAATCCCAAATCCAGCACCTACCATTCGCAACCCCATCGAAATAGCGAATGACAAGGATAGTGCCATCCTCTCATATTTAGTTCCCATGCCTGGGGAGCTAAACCCAAGTATTATACGCCCTGAAATTACTGCCAACTCATTCGAGTTAAAGCCAGTAATGTTCCAAATGCTGTCCACTGTGGGACAATTCTTTGGAGTGGAAAATGAAGATCCCCACAACCATCTAAGAAACTTCCTAGGAGTTAGTGATACCTTCCTTATCCCTGGAGTTTCCCAAGAAGCTTTGAGGCTTTACCTCTTTCCTTACTCATAAAGAGATAAAGCCAAAACGTCGCTAAATTCCTTACCCTCCGGATCAATTGTCAATTGGACAGATCTGGCTGAGAAATTCCTAGTCAAATACTTCCCACCTGATAGGAATTCCAACTTTCGTGATGACATAATTAAGTTCAAACAAGCCGAAAGCGAGTCTCTTCACGAAGCTTGGACAAGGTTCAAGGACCTTTTGCTCAAATGTCCACACCATGGCATCCCATGGTGTATCCAAATAGAAGTATTCTTTAAAGGATGCAACCCCAGCACAAGGCAAGTGCTAAACTCTTCAGCTGGTGGTTCCATGCTTTCAAAGAGTTACAATGAAGCCTATGAGATTCTGGAGAAGATCTCAACTTCCCACTGTAGATGGTCAGATGATCTAGTAGAGCCTAGGAGAGCTCAAGACAAGGATGCACTCAGTGCAATGAGTAGCAAAATAAACGCCCTGACCAATCTAGTCAAACAAATGGCTCAAACCAATCTCCAACCTAGTGTCAACACCGCAGCAGCCGTGTCAATGGGCGCACCAAATGGTCAAGGTGAGACACTAATCTTTGGATTCTGTGGGGAAGGGCACCTGTATGATTACTGCCCTGGGAATCCAGCCTCGGTCTGCTATGTACGGAGTCAACAACAGCCTAGGAACAACCCCTACTCTAACACCTATAATCCTGGTTGGAGGAACCACCCAAATCTTTCCTGGGGTGGACAACAGAACACTAACCAAGCTCCTAACAAACCAAGACCGAGTGGAACACCTGGTTTCACTCAACAAAATAACCAATCCATGTACCAAAAACCATATAACCAACCAATAGGGTCATCAGTAGAAAATCTACTTAAGGAGTACATTGCAAAGAATGATGCTACCCTACAAAGTCAGCAAGCTACCCTACAAAGTCAGCAAGCTACCCTTAGGAGCCTAGAGAACCAAATAGGGCAATTAGCCAATGAACTAAAGAGTAGGCCCCAAGGTAGGTTGCCTGCTGACACTGAAGTGCCTAGAAGGGATGGAAAAGAGGAAGTTCAAGCAATTGAACTTCGAAGTGGAAGACCATTGGTGAACAACAGTAGAGAAGCACCAAAGCGAGTAGAGAATGAAGAGTCTAGTGCTCCACTGAATTCTCTGCCAAACCATGATCAACCACCACCAAGCACATCAAGGGTGAGGCTGGAACCTATCATAGAGGAACCAGAAGAAATTCCAAGGCCTCCATCTATCCTAAGGCGACCTGAAGTGCCTACATATGTGCCACCACCTCCATTCGCTAGAAGGCTAAAGAAAAAACAAGAACAGGAAGTGCACTTGAATAAGTTTTTAGAAATTTTGAAACAAGTGCATGTGAATATTCCATTTGTAGAGGTTTTGCAATCTATGCCTTCTTATGTTAAATTTCTGAAGGATATAATTACTAACAAAAAGATCATTGGTGAATTTGAAACAGTGAATCTTACTGAGGAGTGCAGTGTTATACTCCAGAACAAGCTTCCAAAGAAGGAGAAGGATCCTGGTTCCTTCACCTTACCAGTCGAGTTGGGAGGCAAGCACGTGGGCAAAGCTCTTTGTGACCTGGGAGCCAGCATAAATCTCATGCCCCTATCACTATTCCGCCAGCTTGGAATAGGGGAAGCACGTCCTACTACTGTCACCTTGCAGCTTGCAGACAGATCCATAGCATACCCTGAGGGTAAGATTGAGGATATTCTTGTCAAGGTTGACAAATTTATTTTTCTTGCAGACTTCATCATTCTGGATTATGAAGCAGAGAAGGAGGTACCAATCTTACTAGGCAGACCATTTCTAGCCACAGGTAGGGCCTTGATCGATGTCCAGAAAGGTGAGCGCACCATGAGGGTTCATGATGAGGAGGTTAAGTTTAGTGTCTTTAAAGCTCTAAGGTATCCTTCTGATTCTGAATCTTGTACTAGTATGGATGTAGTAGATTCACTGATGGAGGAACAACTTGAGCATGAACTAATGATTAAGCATGCTACTGACTATGTACAGATAGATACAACTGACTTAAATATTTTTGAAATAATGGATATACCTGTGGACAAACTTCAGCATGTGTGCATGACTAACGACTTGCTGAAAGATCCATGAATCCATTGAAACCATCCATTGAGCATCCCCCTCTATTAGAATTAAAACCATTGCCTGATCATCTTAAGTATGCATACCTAGGAGAGCATGATACTTTGCCTGTTATCATTTCGTCCAAATGAAGTGAAAAGCATGAAATTGCGCTAATATTGCTGCTTAAGCAACATAAAAAGGCTATTGCATGGACGATTGCTGACATAAGAGGTATTAGTCCTTCCTACTGCATGCATAAGATATTATTGGAAGAGGAACATACATCTAGAGTAGATCACCAACGTAGGTTGAACCCCTCCATGAAGGAGGTAGTTAAAAAAGAAATAATCAAATGGTTAGATGCAGGTGTAATCTTCCCTATAGCCAATAGTCAATGGGTGAGTCCAATCCAATGTGTGCCTAAGAAGGGTGGGATGACTGTAGTAGTAAATGAGAGTAATGAACTAATTCCAACTAGAACTATTACAGGATGGAGAGTCTGTATGGACTATAGAAAATTAAATAAAGAGACAAAAAAAGATCATTTTCCTTTACCATTTATAGATCAAATGTTAGATAGGATAGCTGGCCGAGCCTATTACTGCTTTCTAGATGGTTATTCTGGATATAACCAAATCACCATAGACCTTGTGGACCAGGAGAAAACAACCTTGACATGTCCCTTTGGAACATTTGCTTTTCGCAGGATGCCTTTTGGCTTATGCAATGCACCAGCAACGTTCCAGAGGTGCATGTTGGCCATTTTTTCTGACTTAGATGAATCCATGATAGAAATATTTATGGATGACTTCTCGGTCTTTGGTGATTCTTTTAGTAATTGCTTAGAGAACTTAGGACAAGTCCTAGCTAGGTGTGAGGAGACCAACCTAGTCCTTAATTGGGAGAAATGTCACTTCATGGTGGAGGAAGGAATAGTCCTAGGTCATCGAGTGTCTAGAGCAGGACTAGAGGTCGATAGGGCCAAGATAGAGATAATAGAGAAGCTAGTGGAACCTCAAAATGTAAAAGCTATTAGAAGTTTCCTAGGGCATGCAGGTTTCTATAGGAGGTTCATTAAGAACTTTTCAAAAATTTCTAAGCCTCTGTGTGAACTTCTAGAGCTTAACAAACCATTCATCTTCTCAAAAGAATGTTTTTTAGCTTGGACAACCCTTAAGGAAGCATTAGTCAAAGCACCTATTATAGTAGGACCAAATTGGGACTTACCATTTGAGATGTTGTGTGATGCGAGTGACTATGCAGTAGGGGTTATGCTACGACAAAAAATTGACAAACTAACACACCCTGTATACTATGCAAGTAAGACACTGAATGAAGCACATTGTAATTACACAACCACGGAAAAGGAAATGCTAGATGTAGTGTTTGCCTGTGAGAAGTTTAGGAATTACATTGTAGGCACTAGGACAATCGTGTACACTGATCACTCTGCACTAAAATACCTTATGAGGAAGGCTGATGCTAAGCCTAGGTTAATTAGATGAGTATTATTGTTGCAAGAGTTTGATCTAGACATTAGAGATAAGAAATGATGCGAAAATGTAGTTGCCGACCATCTTTCTAGATTGCGGCATAATTGCGATAAAATTGCTGAGCCAGCAATTTCTGATGCCTTTATCGATGAGCATGTCTTTGTGTTAGCACATCGTGATAACGATGAGGAACCCTGGTCTGCTGATATTGCTAACTTCCTTGCCTCGCAGGTACTACCAACTTTCAAAGGAGGGCAAGAAAAGAAGAGGTTCCTCCATGAAGCTAGGAAGTTCATCTGGGACGATCCTACCCTTTACAAGAAATGTGCAGACGGATTGCTGAGGAAGTGTGTATCAGCTGCTGAGGTGAAGTCTGTGCTACAACATTGCCATACATCTCCCTATGGTGGACATTTTGGTGGCCAAAGAACAGCTGCAAAGGTGTTCCAGAGTGGCTACTATTGGCCCACGATCTTCAAAGATACCCACGATCATGCGCACAGCTGTGATGAATGTCAAAGAACAGGTAACCTTAGTCGGAAGGATGAGATGCCTCTCACTTACATCTTGGAGTTGGAGATCTTTGATGTGTGGGGCATCGACTTCATGGGACCATTCCCTCCTTCTACAGGTAATCTTTATATACTTGTAGCTGTAGACTATGTATCTAAATGGGTAGAAGCCATAGCATGCCCATCGAATGATGCCAAAACAGTCATTAACTTCCTTAATAGGCATATCTTTACAAGGTTTGGTACACCCCGTGCTATAATTAGTGATGAAGGGACGCACTTTATTAATAAAGCTATGGAAAAAGTGTTAGCTAAGTACAATGTTAGACATAGAGTAGCAACCCCTTATCACCCACACTCGAATGGACAAGCTGAAATATCCAATAGGGAGATTAAGAACATACTTGAAAAAGTGGTCAAACCTAATAGAAAAGACTGGTCATTTAAATTGGACGATGCACTTTGGGCATATAGGACTGCATATAAAACACCCTTAGGTATGTCTCCTTATAGGCTAGTGTACGGAAAAGCATGTCACTTACCATTCGAGTTGGAAATCAAAGCCTTTTGGGCCTTAAAAGAACTAAATTATTGCGTGACCGATGCTGGAACTTTGCGGTCTCTGCAATTACATGAACTCGATGAGCTGAGACATATGTCCTACGAAAATGCCAAAATCTATAAGGAAAAAACTAAAATTTGGCATGATAGTAGACTTATGATTAAGGACTTTAAGAAAGGCCAACATGTCTTATTATTTAACTCAAGGTTAAGATTATTTCCAGGCAAACTTAAGTCCAGATGGTCTGGTCCTTTTGTGATAACTAACGTGTTTGTTCATGGTGTTGTTGAGATTCGCAACCTCAACCACGGGCAGCCGTTTATGGTCAATGGTGCACGATTGAAGCACTACTACGAGGAGGGAGATGTGAAGACACTCTAGGCCTTCCTCCTATCTGAAGCTTGAGTAAAGAATCGAGAGAGGATGAGTGACCTCTGTGCTCATCCAACAGAAGGCTATGCCTTAGTTTTTTTTCTGTTGTATTTTCGGTTTGTGTTTTGTGTTTATTTTTGGAGGTTATTTACGGATTTTGTTTTATTTAGGTGAATTTTAAATAGGAGATCTTTAAGAGGAGATAAGGAGATGAATCAACGGAAGAGAATCCACAAGGAAGATCGGGCTAAATCAAAGATTTGGTTGATTGAATCTTGCGATTTAAATCAAGGAAATCTTCCAACGGCTAGGCTATTTAATTGCGGTGGAATTGCTGAGTCTGCAACAGAATAGAGCTGTTGGGATCCACTCGAGTACAAATAGCCGTCAGAGAAGCGTTGCCCCTTACGCTTTCTTCATCCGTTGGACATCAAGAATTCGCTCTTTTTCTTCCTCTGCATCTCCTACCTTCAGATCATCACAGAACGAAAATGGTGTCCACACGAGCTGATCGTTCCACGCCCAAAAAGAAGTCGCCTGAGGCAGAAGAAGCTGCGAGAGAGGCATTGCTTTCCTTGGCAGATGCCGAAGCTGCGCAGCCCTCACGGCCGCCGAAGCTTCCAATACGCAAGAAGAAGTGGAAGGTAGTGACTGAAATTCCTGCTGGTCCATCTGCGCCAGTTGGTACACCGAAGAAACGAAAGTGGACGGTTGAGGTGGGGGATGCACCAATTCGAGAAAAGACTCCCAGCGAGGGGAGTCGAGGGAGTGGCCGTCCATCCTATGAGACGGCCAGACAGAGCCCGGAGCCATCTCCCAGACGCCGGAGCCTGAAGCTCCAATTGAAGAGCACCAAGACTCCAACAGATCACCACCAAGGCACGCCTCAAGAAGAGGGTCCCTGTCATCGTAAAGGCCAAACGACCGAAAGCCTCCAAACGAGCCAAGAAGAAGAAGGTCAGATCTGAACCTTCTTTAAAGAAGTTGAAGGTAGAGGCTGCTGAATCGGCGAAGGCGAAAGAGAAGGGGAAGAAGAAGATGTACCCCGAGGATGAACCTCAGGCTGAGAGGTTTATCTCGCAAGAAGCAGAGGCCAAGGGCCTTGAGTTGAGAAAGAAGGAGCTCCTGCACGAGCGGGGCTTCCTTGATGCATTGGCTGACCTGTCGCAGTTCTTGCGCGCAGGAATCATCACCCACGGCTGGGAAGAGCTGTGCAGACCCCCTATCCCAACCTACACCGACATGGTGTATGATTTCTACGCCAATCTCGCACATCCGGACGCCTGCTTGTCCACGGTGAGAGAGGTAGAGGTGGACTTCTCTGCCAATGCGATCAATGAGGCCTACAACCTAAAAGGATACCCCCATTCTGACTATGCCAAGATCGTTGATCTGCCATCTGAGGCAGTTTTGGAGGAGGCCTTGCACACAATTTGCAAGCCAGAGGCCTCGTGGGCGGTATCTAGGAACGGGAAGCACACCCTGATGAGTGCAACCCTGCGCGACAAGGCGACTGTCTGGTTTTCCTTCGTGCGCAGACGCCTCTCCCCTGTGACCCACGAGACAACTATAAACCAGGGGAGGTCACTACTGCTATACGCCATCATGAGGGGCCTCACCATTGACGTTGGTGAGGTCATTTCTGCCTCCATTGCCGACTGCTCGAAGAAAGGTAAGGGTCAATTGTTTTTCCCTAACACTATAACTAAATTTTGCCTTCGTGCAAGAGTCCCAATGGAGAAAAACGAGAAACAGTTGGCTTACACAGGCCATCTGGAGCTGCCCACCATCCTGAGGATGCGAAGGAGGGGCAACATGGTGTTGGGTTTTATGTCCTAAAACTCGTAGTTTGTAAACTGTTTGAATGTAAATATTATATTTCAATAAAGTTGTTATTGAATTTTAGTGAATTGTGTTTGTATTAACCTATACCAATAACTAACACCCATGGCGATAGTGTGAGTACTTGAACTTCATGTGTGACATGAATGTGAATCAAGTTCAAGTAGACAGCCAAAATGGTCTATAGTATAGGGATAAGGCTGGGTACCTTATCCTGGGGACACTATTGGACGCGGCTCACTTTGTATAGTACAAAACGATGTGATTCGAATCGTTTCATGTAGAGACATGTGAGTGAGGGCGTCCTGTGCAATGAGTTTGCACAAGACTGAACCAAGAAATAAAATCGCTCTTTCTTTATAACACCGTTTACTGTAAAGACCGATTTTTTCATATGATGACTTAGGTAACTCGATCTCAATCCTGAGCTCACTATTGACTCCTGTTTATTTGACCTTATCCTTTGACTTGTACGGGTGAGAGTGGCCAGATCGCCGACTCAATAAGCCTATCATATTGGGGATAAGATCGAATAAGAGGCTGGGGACGTAGTTGTGCGAGATGGAATTCACTCCTACCCGCTTTAAGGGTTAGTAGAGAGGTTGTTCCCTTAAGTGTTGACTCCAGGTCTTGAACAATGGGCCCATCCTCTCCTGATCAGGGAGGAATCTGATTTGATGGTTGGACCACAAATCAATTGTTCATTAGAGGTGTCAGTGGTACTTAAGGAACAAGATATAATACAAGGGTTAAACGGTATAAATGACCCGTTGTGATTATGAACGACCTGTGAAGGATCGACTTACTGATGATAGTTATATCAAGAGGACACAATATATCTACAGTGAGGAGAGTGCAGCCCTTGGACTTTAGTGGAGTTTCCGGGGGTTAACGAATGTTGGTTAGTTCGGGTGAAAGAGTTTTGACCGGATAATGTCGTATCGTTGGAGCTCATGATCTGTAGGTCCTTACGGTTCTCCTGGCTAGCTCGGATAAAGCCGTGAAACAGTATAAAAGAAAAGAAAAGAATTTGAATCGTTCAAATTCGGGTTTGTGGAAGAAGAATATACATATTTAAATATGATTTAAATATGAGATTGGTCTGAAAACATGAATAAGATTCATGTGCAAAAAGTCGGTTTTCGGAAAATCGGGATTAATTATATTATTTAATTAATATTTGATATTGAATTAAATAATATTAATTAATTTATATATATATATTTTTATTAATTAAAAACTTTAATTAATAAAATAATTATAATTATTATTATTTTTAATAATAATAATATATAAATATATATATATATATATATATATATATATATATATATTTACATGTGTCTTACATGCAATGTAAGACACATGTAAACATAAGGTATATATATATTGACAGATCAATTAAAAAAAAAAAAAAAAAAAGGAAAAAGAAATTTAAATGCAGTAGTGCATTTTGGGTTTCATTTTTTTTCATAATTTGAATTGTGAATTCAAAATTTGAACCCATCTTCATCTTCCTCGGCTGAGCTCTCTGTAAAGAAGAAAAATTGTTTTTCTTCTGTGAGCTTCTTCCTTCTTTTCTCTTGTTCAAGGAGTCCCACTACTCCGTTTCTCGGCCTGAGGATAGCGGAATTACCGGGGGTGGTCCACGAAGGTTTCGTGAGAAGGCTCGTTGAGCTCGTGAGGAGCTTATGGCGGTGAATTTGGAGAAATACGAACGACAAGGGTATGTGTTCTATTTTCTCTTTTTCATTGCTTTTGCATGTTTCCATTTGTTTAAATTCATGAAATTAGAGTGTCCATGATCCAAATCGCTTCCGCTGCGTTCCATCAACGCTCCATCAACTGGTATCAGAGCGTTTTTGGCCACTCAATTTCTATCAATTTAAGTTATGGTGGGTTTTATTTAGAAATTGTTTCTGATTGGATTCTAAAGTGAATATCGATTTTGGCATAGTTTCTTTTTGAATTTCATTATTTGTAACTGCCCGAGATTGTATGGGCTTTAATGCATGCTAAAGAGTCTGTATTTTTAGAGTCATTAGAGTCCATATAGGGTTCTTTATGAAAGAAGTTTGAGTTTGAAACTCGCTGAAATGTTCGGTGTAAGTTCAAACTCGTTCTGGGCAATACGAGGAGAAATTCGAAGAGTTTTTTGGCCGAAGCGTTCGGAGGAAGCAAGTTGGTCAAAGGCGGTGCGAAGAGTTCGAAGTCCGCTCAAGACGTGGCTTGTTGATCAAGCTTGTAATAAATTAGTTATTGCTTGCTAAATGCCAAAATCGATCCACTTTAGTATGCTTAATTAATTATGCATTGCGAATGTATGTTTTAATTAAATTCCATGTTTGTATGTGCATAACGTATGCCATATAGATTTAAAATCCCACCGTAGGAAGCATGCTTCATGCATTGAAAATATGTTATAAGTGTTATAATATATCGTATGCATATTTGACAATTCATGAGTTTTGATATAAAAGTTATAATTAATTCATGAATTCGTTGTTGTTAGTTCAATAGAATAATTGATATAAGTGTTATATTAATTATGAAATTGAATGAACAACATAGGTTGTCCTAATTTTATGCACATGGTATATTATAAGTGTTATAATGTATAGGATGCATGTTTATTCATGAGTATTAATATAAGAGTTATATTAATTCATGAATTAGATGTTGTTTGTTTAATAGAATAATTGATATAAGTGTTATATTAATTATGAAATTAAACATTCAACATTAGATGCATTTTGTTTGTTATAAGTGTTATAATGTATAGGATGCATGCTTAATTCATGAGAATTGATATAAGTGTTATATTAATTTATGAATTAGGAGTTGTATATTTAAAAACATAATCGATATAATTGTTATATTAATTATGAAATTAAATATTCAACTTGTCATGCCTTAGTGATGCATGTTTGAGAAGCATGTAGAAGTTTGTTGTAGTAAGTCTTAGTTTTGCAAAGCGTTGTAAAATTGGCATAGACTTTTAAAATCTATAACAAAGACCAAGGCATGCTCACTTAGGGTTGAATGTATCGTTCCGTTTCATTAGATGAATAGGTCGATATCTTGTAAATGCTAAGGTTACAAGAAACTCACCCGGGGACATCCTGTTCGAGGTTGGAGGTATTTAAGCTGACGGTTTACGGAACACCTCCTACCTGGTGACCATCCGGTACTTGAGTAAAGTTAACCCGGCTTTATGAGCATGCGTGAGTGGTGTGAGGTAATAAAGTGTTTATCACCTAGACATCATAGGTAAAAGTTTGTTTTACCTAGACTTAGGTCTTATTGTCTTAGCCGGATAATGCCTGAGTAATTTACCCATTCCGTCTTAAAATACTTAGTAGAGGTGTTGAGAAGGTATATATGATATGTCCCTCTCCTCCTACGTTCTCTGTTAAGTTCACACCGTGAGAATTATCCTCGGCCTCGTGATGTCAATAGGGCATCCCCATTCGGATGGTATTTGCATAATTCAAGAGCAAGGTGAATGGAGAAAGTATTTATAGTAAGTGGGAGAAGGAAGTATGTCAATACATCCTGCGGTCTCCTCCATTGGATTGAACCGTGAGATTCCTATGTTCTGCCTGCTAGGTGCCCACAAGTGGTACCGATCCATTCGGAGGGCCGTTTCATAGGAATCGGAACATCTCAATCACCATTTATGGATAAAGAAACATAGAGTCATTCTCAACTTTGACATTTCCATTCGGTTGCATCGTTGGGGCCGCCCTATGAATTCTAAAAATGGAGGGTCACACTTACGAGATTTGCTAAGGAGTTAGTAAATCTTGACCAAACAGCGATAACTAAGATGCTATAGGAATATGAGATATTCTGGTATTAGCATTTAGTCAAGAATGTCTTGATTCAGTGAAGGAATGCTTGACTGCCCCTCGGTAGCGACCATTCTGACCCACTGAAGTATCGTTGCAGTTTAATAATGAGTTTTGGGTACATTATTATTCTTTGCTAAATTCTTGATTGGTGTGTAAATTAGGTTAAAACCTTTTCACTAATATTTTACATTCTCTTTTCAGCATGTCTAGCTCTTTTATTCACTTACTAGCTTCCGATAAGTTAACCGGCGATAACTACGCGACGTGGAAATCGAACTTGAATACGATTCTCGTTCTAGATGATCTCAGGTTCGTCTTATTAGAGGATTGTCCTCCCCCTCCTAGCTTGGATGCGACTCGAACTGTTCGAGAAGCATATGATAGATGGACAAGGGCTAATGATAAAGCCCGAGTCTATATCTTAGCCAGCATATCTGATGTGTTAGCTAAAAAGCACGAGGATATGGTTTCTGCTAAAGAAATCATGTCTTCATTACAGGAGATGTTTGGACTACCGTCCTCATCGGTCTGTCATGAAGCCCTCAAATACGTTTACAACTCTCGCATGAAAGAGGGTACCTCTGTTAGGGAGCATGTCCTTAACATGATGGTCCACTTCAATGTGGCGGAAGTAAATGGAGCTACTATAGATGAGTCAAGTCAAGTAAGCTTTATCATGGAATCTCTTCCGAAGAGTTTCCTTTAGTTCAGAACCAATATGGTAATGAACAAGATAAAGTATAATTTGACTTCTCTCCTCAGCGAGCTACAGACCTATCAGTCCCTTCACACTTCTAAAGGAAAAGAGAAGGAGGCAAACGTTGTCACTTCTAGGAAATTCCAAAAGGGGTCATCTTCAGGGAGTAGGTCTGAACTTTCTTCTATTAAGAATAAGAGTATTCAAAAGAAGAAGAAAGATAAAAGGAAGGGAAAAGCACCTGCTGCTGCTAAGAGCAAGAGTAGATCTGCAGACAAAGGAAAATGTTTCCATTGTAGCGTAGATGGGCACTGGAAACGGAATTGCCCAAAGTATCTTGCAGAGAAAAAGGCTGAGAAGGAAAGACAAGGTAAATATGATTTATTTGTTGTCGAAACATGTTTAGTAGAACATGATTGTCATACCTGGATACTTGATTCAGGAGCTACTAACCATGTTTGTTCTTCTTTTCAGGAAACTAGTTCTTGGCAGCCACTTTCTCGCGGTGAGATAACTCTCAGAGTTGGAACTGGAGAGGTTGTCTCAGCTGAAGCAGTGGGAGCTGTAAAGTTGTTGTATAGAGATAGTTTCATTTTACTAGAAAATGTACTCCTGGTTCCTACCTTCCAGAGGAATCTTGTATCTATATCTTTTTTGTTAGAACAGTTGTATAAAGTATCTTTTGTTCATAATGAAGCGTTCATTAGCAAAAGAGGTGTACGTATTTGTTCTGCGAAACTTGAAAACAACTTGTATGTGTTAAGACCAACCGAAGCCAAAGCTATTTTGAACACTGAAATGTTTAAAACAGCTGAATCTCAAACTAAAAGGCAGAAACTTTCTCCAAGTACTTATCTTTGGCACTTAAGACTAGGTCACATTAATCTCAATAGGATTGGGAGATTGGTTAAGAGTGGTCTTCTAAATCGTTTAGAGGACAACTCTTTACCGCCATGTGAGTCTTGTCTTGAGGGCAAATGACCAAACGATCTTTTTCTGAAAAAGGTCATAGGTCCAAAGAACCTCTAGAAATCGTGCATTCGGATTTCTGCGGTCCTTTGAATGTCAAAGCATGAGGAGGGTATGAATATTTCATCAGTTTCATTGATGATTATTCTAGGTACGGTTATCTTTATCTAATGCATCATAAGTCCGAAGCTCTTGAAAAGTTCAAAGAGTATAAGGCAGAGGTTGAGAACACATTAGGTAAATCGATAAAAACACTCCGATCAGACCGAGGTGGAGAATATATGGATTTAAGATTCCAGGACTATATGATAGAACATGGAATAGTATCTCAACTCTCAGCACCAGGAACACCACAGCAGAATGGTGTGTCCGAGAGGAGAAATAGAACCCTGTTAGACATTGTTTGATCTATGATGAGTTATGCTCATTTGCCTAGTTCGTTTTGGGGATATGCAGTAGAGACTGCAGTATATATTTTGAACATGGTTCCCTCTAAGAGTGTTTCTGAAACACCTTATGAGTTATAGAGAGGGCGTAAAGGTAGTTTACGTCACTTCAGGATTTGGGGGTGTCCGGCACATGTGCTAGTACCTAATCCAAAGAAGTTGGAACATCGTTCAAAATTGTGCCTATTTGTAGGTTACCCCAAGGAAACGAAAGGTGGTCTATTTTACGATCCTCATGAGAACAAGGTACTAGTATCGACTAATGCCACGTTCTTAGAGGAAGACCACATGAGAGATCATCAACCGTCGAGCAAAATTGTTTTGTCCGAATTTTCCAGGAAAGCTACAGACGGATCAACAAAGGTTGTTGATCAGGCTGGTCCTTCTCAAGAGTTGAGAAAGCCTCGACGTAGCGGTCGGGCTGTACCATATAAGATTCCAGGACTATATGATAGAACATGGAATAGTATCTCAACTCTCAGCACCAGGAACACCACAGCAGAATGGTGTGTCCGAGAGGAGAAATAGAACCCTGTTAGACATGGTTCGATCTATGATGAGTTATGCTCATTTGCCTAGTTCGTTTTGGGGATATGCATTAGAGACTGCAGTATATATTTTGAACATGGCTCCCTCTAAGAGTGTTTCTGAAACACCTTATGAGTTATGGAGAGGGCGTAAAGGTAGTTTACGTCACTTCAGGATTTGGGGGTGTCCGGCACATGTGCTAGTACCTAATCCAAAGAAGTTGGAACATCGTTCAAAATTGTGCCTATTTGCAGGTTACCCCAAGGAAACGAAAGGTGGTCTATTTTACGATCCTCATGAGAACAAGGTACTAGTATCGACTAATGCCACGTTCTTAGAGGAAGACCACATGAGAGATCATCAACCGTCGAGCAAAATTGTTTTGTTCGAATTTTCCAGGAAAGCTACAGACGGATCAACAAAGGTTGTTGATCAGGCTGGTCCTTCTCAAGAGTTGAGAAAGCCTCGACGCAGTGGGAGGGATGTAAGACAGCCCGACCGCTACATCGGCTTGTCTGAAACTCAAGTCGTCATACCTGATGATGGCATTGAGGATCCATTGACCTTTAAACAGGCAATGAATGACATAGACAAGAACCACTGGCTTAAAGCCATGGATCTCGAAATGGAGTCTATGTACTTCAATTCGGTCTGGGATCTTGTAGACCAACCAGATAGTGAAAGACCTATCGGTTGCAAGTGGATCTACAAGAGAAAACGAGACCAAGCCGGTAAGGTGCAAACCTTTAAGGCTCGACTGTGGCCATGTTAAAGTCGATTAGAATACTCTTATCCATTGGTACGTTTTATGATTATGAAATCTGGCAAATGGATGTCAAGACTGCCTTTCTGAATGGTAATCTTGAGGAGAGTATCTATATGGCTCAACCAGAGGGATTCATACTTCAGGGTCAAGAGCAAAAGGTTTGCAAGCTTAATCGATCCATTTATGAGTTGAAGCAAGCATCTAGATCCTGGAATATAAGGTTTGATACGGCGATCAAATCTTATGGCTTTGAACAAAATATTGACGAACCTTGTGTTTACAAGAAAGTAGTCAATACTATTGTAGCTTTCTTAGTCTTGTACGTAGACGATATACTACTCATTGGGAATGATGTAGGGTTCCTAACTGACGTTAAGAATTGGCTAGCGACCCAATTCCAAATGAAAGATTTGGGAGAGGCTCAGTTTGTTCTTGGGATTCAGATCATAAGGAATCGTAAGAACAAAGTGCTAGCGTTGTCTCAAGCATCTTATATTGACAAGGTGTTGTCAAGATATTCGATGCAGAATTCCAAGAAAGGTTTGCTGCCTTTTAGGCATGGAATTCACTTGTCTAAGGAACAGTCTCCTAAGACACCTCAAGAGGTTGAGGATATGAGACGAATTCCCTATGCATCTGCAGTTGGTAGTCTCATGTACGCTATGTTGTGTACAAGACCCGACATCTGCTATGCAGTAGGAATTGTCAGTAAGTTTTAGTCCAATCCAGGATATGATCACTGGACAGCCGTTAAACACGTCCTCAAGTATCTTAGGAGAACGAGAGACTATGTGCTTGTGTATGGCGCGAAGGATTTGATCCTTGCAGGATACACTGACTCTGATTTTCAGACTGATATAGATTCCAGGAAATCTACATCAGGATCAGTATT
The DNA here is from genome assembly GCA_028017165.1 of Herpetospermum pedunculosum. Lineage (NCBI taxonomy): Eukaryota > Viridiplantae > Streptophyta > Magnoliopsida > Cucurbitales > Cucurbitaceae > Herpetospermum > Herpetospermum pedunculosum. The sequence goes on along the minus strand of CM051527.1, from coordinate 16,984,163 downwards.
CACTCTTAACGGAGGAGCAATAGTATGGAGGAGTATAAAGCAAGGTTGTATTGCTGACTCCACCATGGAAGCTGAGTATGTCGCAGCTTGTGAAGCAGCGAAGGAAGCTGTATGGCTTAGGAAGTTCTTGACAGATTTGGACATTGTTCCAAATATGAACTTGCCAATCACCCTTTATTGTGATAACAGTGGTGCAGTGGCAAATTCTAAAGAACCTAGAAGCCATAAGCGTGGAAAGCATATTGAGTGGAAGTATCATCTCATCAGGGAGATAGTGCAACGAGGAGATGTGATCGTCACACACGTAGCCTCGGAGCACAACATTGCTGATCCGTTTACTAAGTCTCTCACGACTAAAGTGTTTGAGACACACCTAGAAAGTCTAGGGCTGCGAGCTGCTCAGTAGGACAGTGGGAGAAACTTTAGATATTTGATATTCTAGTTCTCTCGACCAGCATGTACTTCACTGACGTTTTAGTCCAAGTGGGAGTTTGTTGGAATTTATGTCCTAAAACTCGTAGTTTGTAAACTGTTTGAATGTAAATATTATATTTCAATAAAGTTGTTATTGAATTTTAGTGAATTGTGTTTGTATTAACCTATACCAATAACTAACACCCATGGCGATAGTGTGAGTACTTGAACTTCATGTGTGACATGAATGTGAATCAAGTTCAAGTAGATAGCCAAAATGGTCTATAGTATAGGGATAAGGCTGGGTACCTTATCCTGGGGACACTATTGGACGCGGCTCACTTTGTATAGTACAAAACGATGTGATTCGAATCGTTTCATGTAGAGACATGTGAGTGAGGGCGTCCTGTGAAATGAGTTTGCACAAGACCGAACCAAGAAATAAAATCGCTCTTTCTTTATAACACCGTTTACTGTAAAGACCGATTTTTTCATATGATGACTTAGGTAACTCGATCTCAATCCTGAGCTCACTATGGACTCTTGTTTATTTGACCTTATCCTTTGACTTGTACGGGTGAGAGTGGCCAAATCGCCGACTCAATAAGCCTATCATATTGGGGATAAGATCGAATAAGTGGCTGGGGACGTAGTTGTGCGAGATGGAATTCACTCCTACCCGCTTTAAGGGTTAGTAGACAGGTTGTTCCCTTATGTGCTGACTCCAGGTCTTGAACAATGGGCACATCCTCTCCTGATCAGGGAGGAATCTGATTTGATGGTTGGACAACAAATCAATTGTTCATTAGAGGTGTAAGTGGTACTTACGGAACAAGATATAATACAAGGGTTAAACGGTATAAATGACCCGTTGTGATTATGAACGACCTGTGAAGGATCGACTTACTGATGATAGTTATATCAAGAGGACACAATATATCTACAGTGAGAAGAGTGCAGCCCTTGGACTTTAGTGGAGTCTCCGGGGGTTAACGAATGTTGGTTAGTTCGGTTGAAAGAGTTTTGACCGGATAATCTCGTATCGTTGGAGCTCATGATCTGTAGGTCCTTACGGTTCTCCTGGCTAGCTCGGATAAAGCCTCGAAACAGTATAAAAGAAAAGAAAAGAATTTGAATCGTTCAAATTCGGGTTTGTGGAAGAAGAATAGACATATTTAAATATGATATAAATATGGACATATTTAAATATGATTTAAATATGAGATTGGTCTGAAAACATGAATAGGATTCATGTGCAAAAAGACGGTTTTCGGAAAACCGGGATTAATTATATTATTTAATTAATATTTGATATTGAATTAAATAATATTAATTAATTTATATATATATATTTTTATTAATTAAAAAGTTTAATTAATAAAATAATTATTATTATTTTTAGTAATATATATATATATATATATTTACATGTGTCTTACATTGCATGTAATTACATGCAATGTAAGACACATGTAAACATAAGGTATATATATATTGACAGATCAATTAAAAAAAAAAAAAAAAAAAAAAGGAAAAAGAAATTTAAATGCAGTAGTGCATTTTGGGTTTCATTTTTTTTCATAATTTGAATTGTGAATTCAAAATTTGAAGAACCCATCTTCATCTTCCTCGGCTGAGCTCTCTGTAAAGAAGAAAAATTGTTTTTCTTCTGTGAGCTTCTTCCTTCTTTTCTCTTGTTCAAGGAGTCCCACTACTCCGTTTCTCGGCCTGAGGATAGCGGGATTACCGTGGGTGGTCCACGAAGGTTTCGTGAGAAGGCTCGTTGAGCTCGTGAGGAGCTTCTGGCGGTGAATTTGGAGAAATACGAACGACAAGGGTATGTGTTCTATTTTCTCTTTTTCATTGCTTTTGCATGTTTCCATTTGTCTAAATTGATGAAATTAGAGTGTCCATGATCCAAATCGCTTCCGCTGCGTTCCATCAACGCTCCATCACATGGAGTTTGAGCTGGACGGCCTGGCTGCTGCTCAATCACTATCCATGGCGTGCTTAATGGACCTGCAGCACAAGATGGCGTAGTGGGCTGAATATGCGCAGGCAAGTGACAAAGACGTGGCTGATCAGTTGGGGTGCATCTTCCCTGCCTTCCCCACTGATCTATTGAAGCCGTGGGCACCTCCTAGTGAAAGGAGAGATGAGGATGAGGATGTTTGAGTGCCAGTCTGAAGGGCACTCGAGGGAGTACTTATGTTCCCTCTTGAAAAAAAAACTTGCTTTTCGTTAACTTGTGACTGCTGTTTTGAATCCAATACTTGATGTGTTTTTTATTTTCCTTAGTTGTTTAGGCTAGTTTAGTGTAGGTTGTTGGTATCTGAGTAGTTAGCTTGTTTTAGTTTCCTATTTTGAGTAGTTTTGGATGACGGGAAATAGCATGCAAGGGGGCCTTGATCACTGATAAATATGCCCTGTAGTTTTATTTGCGAATTTTTTGCGGAGTCCGCAATTTTTGTCAAGTTTTGCATGCTATTGGCTGACTGTTTGGATAGGTTGGTTCTGTTTAAATTTTGCTCTCTTGCTGTTTCTTGACTTCTATATATGATCTATCTGTGAGCATGCTAGATGAGTGTCTTAGTACACCTTTAATAGTTTAAATTAGTTCCTTAAAATTGCTCAGCATGCATCTCTTTAAGCCCTTAACAGACTGTTTTTTACAAAATTCTGCTGCTGTGTTATTTGCTTTAGGAAAGTTCATTCTATGCCTAGGACTTTTAGATTCTCCTTGTTTTGCCCTAGACTAGATGCTTCTAGGACAAGTTTGGGGGTGTGCCACCTCAGACTCTCATTGGGGACAATGAGAAGTTTTAGTTTGGGGGAGGCAGCCCTAGGCCTAGGAACATTCTTCTCTCCCTCTTAAACATAAGCATTCTTCTTCTTCTTTGAAAAAAAAATGATGAACTGAAAAAAAAATGAAAAGAAAAAAGAATAAAGAGTGGTTGGTGTCTCTCTTGAGGTTGCTGAGTAATCAGTGCCATGTGTGTAATCCACAAGTGGGATTGCATCAAAAGGCAACCAAAGGAGAGGCCCTACCAAAGAAAGAAAGAAAAAGAAAAACCAAGGAAGAAGAATGTATGGCTATAAGTTATAGCTTCTGTGCTTAGGTGTCTTATGTGAACGAACTCTGATCCTCAATTAGCTAAGCACAGGGTTGTAGCTTGTAGGTTTGTTAAGGGAGATGAATGTATATCCAATGTAGTGATGCCAGGGTTTAGGTTGTTCTATGAAAAGTACTACTGTCACTGGTTTATACTAACACTGGCATGACTCTAAGGAATCCTAGGTAGCTCAAAAGAAAAACATTAGAAGCATGTACTGAGTCTAGGGTAAAGCTAGGTAGGATTTGAAAACTTAGGGATAGTTGCACAATGAACTTAATGACCAAAGCAGATATATCAGTTGTAGGGAGTTAATAAAAACAGTAGGATTATAAGGCGAGAGAAATCAGAAGAAGCAAAATGAGAAGTTAGTTTTAAACTTAGAAGCGTGTCACAGGACAGCCATGCCTTAGATAGTGAACTTCAGGAAGTCAGTAAGCAGTTAGAGAGAGTAATAGCAGCCCAAATAAAGTCCTTATATTGCTCGAGGACGAGCAAAACCTTAAGTTTGGGGGTGTGTTACGTCTCCAAAAGTGACTATTCTAGGACTTATTTGCTATAGAAAGATGAACACTCTTAAGCGTTTTTGGTAGAATTTAGCTTAAACTTGTGCTTATATATGAGAATTAGTAGAATGAAGCTAAATTAAGACTTATGTGTAAGAGGAAAGAAAAAAAACCAAAAACAAAGCTAAAGACTTGAAATTTGCACATTGCTGAAACATTGCGAAAATATTGCTGTCTCAGCAATGTTTTAAGTGAAATTTGTTAAGTTCTCTAACTGATTACCATTTTGTTACGATCTTTCAGCTGCTCATTTTTTCTCCTGCTGCCACGTGGAGTGCTGTTGTTCAGAATGGATGGTTCTCCTTGGCCGAATCGTACCTGCAAAATACTATAAAAGGAGGTCAAGGGGGGAGGACAGAAACAGACTCGAAAGCGTAGACTCCCATCTCAACGCAATCTCTCATTTGTTCTCTCTTCCGGTTGTTGGTGCGAGAGGAACAGCTGGTGGAATCGATAGTCTGAGAGGAAGAAGAGAGGATCTTTCTTCTCTTCTGATTAGATTCATCCACGATCAAGCTCACCTTCGTCCTTCATCCGAGGCGCTTGCGACGAGGAGTTCACACGCATACGTTTACGGCTTTCTACTGCTTTCCATTGTTTTCTGTTCCTGTTTTCGTTGCTGTCTGTTGTAATTCGTTTATGTTTGCTACTCTAATTCATTTCGTTTACTTCTGTTTAGTTTTTGTCACTTTAAAGTTGCTGCTTGTTTAGTTGAACCTTGGTAAATCAAAGAGTTAATTTTACTACTTCGCAACTGTTTTACTGTTCTTCTTCTTCTCTTATGTCATTTTCATTCTGTTAAACATGTCTACACCATCTATTCTTCCCACTCCAATATCATCCATGAGTAACTAAACCACATAAGGGCATGCTAATGACAAGTCTATAGGTAGAAATACGTGAATCAAGAATGTAGGTTAGCTCAAATGCATTGAATGTATGTGTGCTTCATTCCACGGACAATTTCGATTGGCCATCCATTTTGTCTAAAGAACTCCTAACCTCTGGAAGGAGTAAGAGTTCAGAGTCGTACATTTATGTTAACCTTTCATGGTAGCCAGAAAACGACCTAGGAATAGGCGTTTTCCTAGTACAAATCATTAACTTGCTTTTATAAATAGATGCTTAAGGCCTTACTTGGACATGAGTAAACTAAAGGATCTAATGCATGAAATCGAAAGATACATGAGAATGAGTTAGTTTGATGCATGATGAGTTGATCTACTACTTGAGAATCGTATGAAAAAGCTTATAGATAAGTCGTTAGTAGCCCTTGTTTCCCTACTTTACCCCTAATTCGCTGTTAGTAACATTGCTAGAAAATTGCTTTCTCTGCAATTCTTTTCCTTCTACATTCGAGTTTACCTATTTACTTGCACTTGTTTATGCTTTCATATCTCGCACGTTCCTTAATAGTTAGGCACTTTAAACTCAAATCTACCCCATTTAAACCACCCGTTCTCACTTAACATCTCACTTCGTTAGTAACTAATAATAAATCTCTATGGGAAATCGAATGAAAAAATACTTATTACTTGCTACAGGACCATGTATGGTTGCATGTTCTGAGTGCTCTACCATTGCATCTTTATTTTAAACATTGAGCACGCAACAGTAAACGAGCACTCCTTCACTAAACCAAGACATTCTTGACTAAATGCTAACTCCAGAATAACTCATATTTCTATAGCATCTTAGTTATCGTTTTTGGTCAAGATTTACTAACTACTTAGCAAATCTCGTAAGTGTGACCCTCCATTTTTAGAACGCACAGGACGGCCCCAACAGTGCAACCTAAGGGAATGTCAGAGTTGGGAATGGCCCTATGTTTCTTTATCCATAAATGGTGACTCACTTGTTCAACTCCCATGAAACGGCCCTCCAAAGGGATTGGTGCCACCAAGGGCACCTTGCAGGCGGAACATGGGAATCTCACGGTTCAATCCAATGGAGGAGACCGTAGGATGTACTGACGTACTTCCTTCTCCCACTTACTATAGACACTTACTCCATTCACCTTGCTATTGAAAGTTGCAAACACCATCCTAAGGGGGTTGCCACATTAGCAACACGAGGCCGAGCAAAATTCTCACGTTGTGAACTATACGGAGTGCGTAGCAGGAGAGGGATATATCATATATTCCTTCTCAACACATCTACTAAGCATCATATTCGGTTTTAGGGTAAACTACTCAGGTTTTATCCGGCTAAGAAAATAAAACCTTAAGTCTAGGCAAACTATTTACCTGAGATGTCTAGGTTATAAACACTTTATTAACCTCACATCTCTAATGCATGCTCATAAAGTCGGGTTAACTTTACTCAAGTACCGGATAGTCCCCAGGTAGGAGGTGTTCCGTCAATTCAATTACCTTCAACCTTAGACAAGATTTCACCGGGTGAGTTTCTCATAACCTTAGCATTTACGAGATTTCGACCTATTCATCTAATGAACCAGATCGACTCATTTAACCCTAAATGAACATGCTTTTCTTTGTTATAGATTTTAAAAGTCTAAGTCATTTTTACAACACTTGCAAAAACTAGACATACTACAACAAACTTCTATATGCTTCTCAAACATACATTCGCTAAGGCATGGCAAATTGAATATTTAACTTTATAATCAATATAACACTTATATCGATTATGCTCTTAAATATACAACTCCTAATTCATAAATTAATATAACACTTATATCAATTATTTATGAATTAAGGATGCATCCTATACATTATAACAATTATAACATACAATGTGCATCTTAGTTGGATGTTTAATTTCATAATTAATATAACACTTATATTAATTATTCTATTAAGCAAACAACAACTAATTCATGAATTAATATAACTCTTATATTAATAACCATGAATTAAACATGCATCATATATATTATAACACTTATAACCTACAATATGCATAAAACCAGGGCAACCTATGTTGTATATTTAATTTCATAATTAATATAACACTTATATCAATTATTCTATTAAATTAGCAACATCTAATTCATGAATTAATATAACTCTTATATTAATACTCATGAATTCCCAAATATGCATACTATATATTATAACACTTATAACGTAATACCAATGCATGGAGCATGCTTCATATGGTGGGATTTTAAATCTATATGGCATACTATATGCACATACAAACATGGATTTTAATTAAAACATACATTCGCAATGCATAATTAATTAAACACGCTAAAGTGGATCGATTTTGGCATTTAGCAAGCAATAACTATTTATTACAAGCTTGAACAACAAGCTAAGTCTTGAGCGGACTTCGAACTCTTCGCACCGCCTTTAACAACCTTGGTTCCTCCGAACGCTTCGGCTAAAATCTCTTCGAATTTCTCTTCGTATTGCCTAGAACGAGTTGAACTTATACCGAACTTTTCGGCGAGCTCAAAACTCGAGCTTCTTTCACAAAGAAACCGATATGGACTCTAATGACTCTAAAAATACATATTTTTCAGCACACATTAAAGCCCATACATTCTCGGGCAATTACAAATAATGAAATTCAAATAGAAACTATGCCAAAATCGATATTCACTTTAGACGCCAATTCAGAAACAATTTCTAAATTAAAATACCCACCAACTTAAATTGATGCAAATTGAGTTAATCACAACATCGCTCTGATACCAATTGATGGAGCGACAAGCGCAGCGGAAAGCGATTTCGGACCGATGATACTCTAATTTCATCAATTTAACAAATAGAAAACATGCTCAAAGCGGCGAAATTAAGAAATTAGAAATACATACCCTTGTAGCTCCAATTTCTTCAAGTCCGCCGGCCGTTCCTCGTCACGAACTCTTCCGACCTCTTCTCACGAACGCCCCGAGGACCACCCCAGGTAGTCCCGCTATCCTCGGCGCCGCGCAACGAAGTTGTGGTTCTCCGAAAAGAAGAGAAAATAAAAGAAAAGAAGAAGAGGAAGGAGAAGAAGAAGAAAGGCAGAGGGGCTGAGAGAGAGAAAAAAAACTTCTAAAGTTTTTTTTTTTAAACTTTCGTATACCCAACCATCTCTCAACCTCAAAATCATTTCAAAGCTTCAATTGAATACCCTCTTTCAACTTCTTTTTTTAAAGCTCTGGCCAAAGCTTACTTTTATATATATATAAACATTACATAATATATATATATAATTAATTATTATTATTATTATTTAAAAAATAATAATAATAATTTTATTTATTAAACTTTTTAATAAATAAAAAATATATATATTTATTAATTAAACTTTTTAATTAATAAATATTATTTAATTCAATATCAAATATTAATTAAATAATATGGCTAAACCCGGTTTTCCGAAATCCGACTTTTTTACACATGAATCCTATTCATGTTTTAGGCCATTCCCATATTTAAATCGTATTTAAATATGTCCATATTTAAATCATATTTAAATATGTCCATCCTTTTTCCAGAAACCGAATTTGAACAATTCAAATTCTTTTTCTTTTTCTTTTCTTTTATATTGTTGCACGACGTTATCCGAGCTAGCCAAGAGAACCTAAAGGACCTACAGATCATGAGCTCCAACGATTCGAGATTATCCGGTCAAAACTCTTTTAACCGAACTAACCAACATTCGTTAACCCCCGGAGAGTCCACTATAGTCCGAGGGTTGCACTCTCCTCACTGTAGAAATATTGTGTCCTCTTGATATAACCGTCATCGGTAAGTCGATCCTTCACAGGTTGTTCGTAATAACAGCTGGGTCATTTTAACCGTTTATCCCCTGCATTACATCTTGTTCCTTAAGTACCACTGACACCTCTAATGAACAATAGATCTGTGGTCCAACCATCAGATCAATATAACTCTCTCGTCACATGAGAGTGTGAGCTCACATTGTTCAAGCCCCGAAGTCAGCTATTAAGAGAACAACCTATCTACTAACCCTGAAGAGCGGGTTAGGAGTGAATTCCAATCTTGCTACACTATGTCCCCAGCTACTTATTCGGCTTTATCCCCAAGTTGGTAGGCATATTGAGTGGGCATTCAGCCACTCTCACCCGTACAAGTCAAATGATACTTCTGAATAAGCAGGAGTTCATAGCAAGCTCAGGATTAAGCTCGAGTTACCTAGGCCATCAAAATGTATAAGTCGGTCTCATCAGTAAACGGAGTTATAAAGAGAGAGCGACTTAATACGCGGTTCGATCTTATGCAAACTCTTTGAACAGGACGCCCTCACTCGCACATCTCCATGTGAAACGATTCAGATCACATCGTTTTGTACAATACAAATTGAGCCGCATCCAATAGTGTTACCAAGATAAGGTACCCAGCCTTATCCGTATACTATAGACCGTTTTGACTGACTACTTGAGCCTGATCCACAATCATGTCATACATGAGGCTCAAGTACTCATATTCAGCCAAGGGTGTTGGTCATTGGTATAGGTTAACGTAAACACGTTTCACTTTATTCCAGTAAACTCTTTTACTGAATAAAACTAATAACTCTTTATTCTAAATAGAATATTTACAAACATAACAGTTTACAAACCACGAGTTTTAGGACATAAAACCCAACAAACTCCCACTTGGACTTAAACGTCCGTGGTGTACATGTTAGGTGGAGAAAACTAATATATCAGAAGCTTTCTCCCACTATCCTCTCCAGCGACTCGGAGCCCTAGACTCTTCTAGGTGTCTCTCAAATACCTTAGCCATGAGAGATTTAGTAAACTAATCAGCATAAAGTATTACGAGGCTTTCCATGTGACCATCACATCTCCTCATAGCACTATCTGCGAGCTCAACTTATAAACCTATTGCTGCTTCACAAGATGCAAATAGACTTAGCTACCAACAAGGAATCAGCAATACAACTCTTGTATTCTACTCCTCTAAGTATAAAGACAAAACTTTAACCGGAATCCAATCCAATTGGACTAATATTACTGACAGCTCCCACTGCATAGCACATACCGGGTCGTGTATCTCAAAAGATACGCCTAACCTCCAACATGTAAATGTACTTGGGTGCATCTCGTATCCTCAACACTTGAGGTGTCTTAGGAAACCATTTCCATTGACCATCGAATATTGACAACAGCTTGTCAATTAAAGATTTTAGAGACAACACTAGCGATTTGTTCTTACGACTCAAATCAAGCTGAATCCTTAGAATAAACTAAGTCTACCTTCAGATCAACTATTTGAGAGTGGGTCGCTAGTTTATGCTAAAATGTCAGAAGTGAATCCTACATCATTCTCAATGATTAGGACAAAATTACGGGAATATATTATGAAAGCTTTAACATTGATTAAACACTTGTCCAACAAGTTTTATCAATGTAATGTTCAAAAACATAAGATTTGATAAACAAACCTTATAAACCAGAATATAGATGCTTATTCCAATTCATAAATGGATTGAATAAGCTCGCAAACGATTTGCTCTTAATCCTGAAAAATGTATCTCCCTGGTTTAGACTAATAGATACTCTATCAAGATAGCTAGTCTTGATATCCATATATCATGTCCTATCAGATAGAACAGGGTAATGGATACGAGTATACTATATAACTTATAGCTAACAACAAGAGATGAAGTTAATACACAATTAACCCCTTCTCTTCGGGACAGTCCCTTTGCCAGAAAGTCAAGCCTTAGAGGTTTTCACCTCATAGACTTGGTCTGTAAACCCCTTGAAGATCCATGACTTTGAGCCACTGGTTCTGGTTTATGAACTCACTGTCATCATCAAGCATGATAAGTGGAGTCATCCAACATATTAATACAGCATGCCGAATTATCTCATAATTCTCCCACTGCATTAAAGCTTTCTCAACACTTGAGAAGAACCAGCAAAATTAACAACCATTGTTAATTTATAGCTTCCAGTATAAAACAAGATAAGTCTTAACACTTTAGTTGTAACCAAGTTTAATAGAACACTACTTGTATACATCTTTTGCAAAATGAACTATTCATTATAAAAATAAAAGATACTATATACATCTAAAGCGTTCACAGCAAACTTGAGTTTATAGATAATAATTACAACAGTTGAAATTATTTCTATACAAACAACTAAACAAACTGCAAGCTCCCACTGCAGATACTGTGTAGACGTCTTCATAAGTCATCTTCGTCAAGAAACAGGCAGACAGGAACTAGTTTCCTGAAATAGAATAACAAACATGATTAATGGTTCCTGAATCAACATCCAGGTATGACAATCATAATCCACAAAACATGTTTAGACAGAAGATAAATCATATTTACCTTGTCGTTCATTCTGTGCCTTTTTCTCCGCAAGGTATTTAGGGCAGTTTCGCTTCCAGTGCCCTTCTTCACCACAATGAAAACACTTTCCACTGTGTGAAGCTTTTACCTTGCCTACAGCTGGGGTTTTGCCTTTCCTGGCACTTCTCTTCTTTTTGTGAATAATCTTATTACTCACAGTAAGAGGTTCAGATTTAGTCCCAGACCCAGACCCTTTCTGGAACTTCACAGAAGTGGTAACATTTACCTCCTTCTCCTTTCCTTTCGAGGTATGCAGGGACTGATAAATCTGAAGCTCGTTCAGAAGAGACGTCAGATTGTATTCTATCTTGTTCATGACCATATTGGTCCTGAAGTGCAGGAAACTCTTCGGAAGAGATTCCAAGATAAATCCAACCTGACCTTGTTCGTTGACGGTTGCCCCATTTACTTCTGCAGTATTGAAGTACACCATCATGTTAAGGACATGCTCCCTAACAGAGGTTTCTTCAACCATACGACATTTGTAAATGTGCTTGAGGGCTTCATACCTAAGAGATGAGGAAGGCTTTCCAAACATCTCTTGTAGTGAAGCCATGATTTCCTTAGCGGAAACCATCCCCTCATGCTTCCTTGACAAAACATCAGATATGCTTGCCAGGATATAAACTCGAGCTTTATCATTAGCTCGAATCCAACCATCATATGCTTCACGAACAGTTCGTGAGCCATTTGAACCAGGAACCGGAGGACACTCCTCCGTTAAGACAAATCTTAGGTTGTCGAGAACCAAAACTGCATTAAGGTTCGACTTCCACGTCCCAAAATTTTCACCAGTTAATTTGTCGTGTGCTAACAACTGTATAAAAGAGCTCGACATGCTGAAAAAGAATGTAAATCTATTAGTGAAACGGTTTTAACCTATTTAAACCAATTAAAAGGTTTAGCAGTAAATAAAGTACCCAAACTCTTTATTTACATGCAACGATACTTTAGTGAGTTAGAATGGTCGCTACCTAAGGGTAAACGAGCACTCCTTCACTAAACCAAGACATTCTTGACTAAATGCTAACTCCAGAATAACTCATATTCCTATAGCATCTTAGTTATCGTTTTTGGTCAAGATTTACTAACTACTTAGCAAATCTCGTAAGTGTGACCCTCCATTTTAAGAACGCACAGGACGACCCCAACAGTGCAACCTAAGGGAATGTCAGAGTTGAGAATGGCCCTATGTTTCTTTATCCATAAATGGTGACTGACTTGTTCAACTCCCATGAAACGGCTCTCCTAAGGGATTGGTGCCACCAAGGGCACCTTGCAGGCGGAACATGGGAATCTCACGGTTCAATCCAATGGAGGAGACCGTAGGATGTACTGACGTACTTCCTTCTCCCACTTACTATAGACACTTACTCCATTCACCTTGCTATTGAAAGTTGCCAACACCATCCTAAGGGGGTTGCCACATTAGCAACACGGGGCCGAGCAAAATTCTCACGTTGTGAACTATACGGAGTGCGTAGCAGGAGAGGGATATATCATATATTCCTTCTCAACACATCTACTAAGCATCATATTCGGTTTTAGGGTAAACTACTCAGGTTTTATCCGGCTAAGAAAATAAAACCTTAAGTCTAGGCAAACTATTTACCTGAGATGTCTAGGTTATAAACACTTTATTAACCTCACACCTCTAATGCATGCTCATAAAGTCGGGTTAACTTTACTCAAGTACCGGATAGTCCCCAGGTAGGAGGTGTTTCGTCAATTCAATTACCTCCAAGCTTAGACAAGATTTCACCGGGTGAGTTTCTCATAACCTTAGCATTTACGAGATTTCGACCTATTCATCTAATGAACCAGATCGACTCATTTAACCCTAAATGAACATGCTTTTGTTTGTTATAGATTTTAAAAGTCTAAGTCATTTTTACAACACTTGCAAAAACTAGACATACTACAACAAACTTCTATATGCTTCTCAAACATACATTCGCTAAGGCATGGCAAATTGAATATTTTACTTTATAATCAATATAACACTTATATCGATTATGCTCTTAAATATACAACTCCTAATTCATAAATTAATATAACACTTATATCAATTATTTATGAATTAAGCATGCATCCTATACACTATAACAATTATAACATACAATGTGCATCTTAGTTGTATGTTTAATTTCATAATTAATATAACACTTATATAAATTATTCTATTAAGCAAACAACATCTAATTCATGAATTAATATAACTCTTATATTAATACTCATGAATAAACATGCATCCTATACATTATAACACTTATAACATACCACGTGCATAAAACAAGGGCAACCTATGTTGTTCATTCAATTTCATAATTAATATAACACTTATATCAATTATTCTATTGAACTAACAACAACTAATTCATGAATTAATATAACTTTTATATCAAAACTCATGAATTGCCAAATATGCATACGATATATTATAACACTTATAACATATTTTCAATGCATGAAGCATGCTTCCTACGGTGGGATTTTAAATCTATATGGCATACGTTATGCACATACAAACATGAAATTTAATTAAAACATACATTCGCAATGCATAATTAATTAAACACGCTAAAGTGGATCGATTTTGGCATTTAGCAAGCAATAAGTAATTTATTACAAGCTTGAACAACAAGCTACGTCTTGAGCGGACTTCGAACTCTTCGCACCGCCTTTGACCAACTTGCTTCCTCCGAACGCTTCGGCCAAAATTTCTTCGAATTTCTCCTCGTAAAGCCTAGAACGAGTTTGAACTTATACCGAACATTTCGGCGAGCTCAAAACTCGAGCTTCTTTCACAAAGAAACCTATATGGACTCTAATGACTCTAAAAAAATACAGACTCTTCAACACACATTAAAGCCCATACATTCTCGGGCAATTACAAATAATGAAATTCAAAAAGAAACTATGCCAAAATCGATATTCACTTTAGACGCCAATCAGAAACAATTTCTAAAATAAAACCCACCATAACTTAAATTGATGGAAATTGAGTGGCCAAAAACGCTCTGATACCAATTGATGGAGTGCATGGCACGCAGCGGAAGCGATTTGGATCATAGACACTCTAATTTCATCAATTTAAACAAACGGAAACATGCAAACGCAATGAAAAAGAGAAATTAGAACACATACCCTTGTCGTTCGTCTTTCTTCAAATTTCACCGCCAGAAGCTCCTCACGAGCTCACCGATCCTTCTCACGAAATCTTTGTGGACCACCCACGGTAATCCCGCTATCCTCAGGCCGAGAAACGGAGTAGTGGGACTCCTTTTACAAGAAAAAAGAGGGAAGAAACTCACTGAAGAAAAATCTTCACAGAGAGCTGAGGAAGAAGGAAGAAGACGGAGCTTGAATTTCAAATTGAAATCCTATTTCAATTTTAGAACCCAAAGTCCACTAACAATTCTTTTTCCTTTTTTCTTTTTTTTTTTTTTTTTTTTTTTAATTCATCTGATGAATCAAAATATATACTATGTATATATCTTACATGTGTCTTACATTGCATGTAAGACACATGTAAGTATATATATATATATATATATTTATATATTATTATTATTATTATTAAAAATAATAATAATTATTTTATTAATTAAACTTTTTAATTAATAAAAAAAATATATATATTAATTAATATTATTTAATTCAATATCAAATATTAATTAAATAATACAATTAAACCCGGTTTTCCGAAAACCGACTTTTTACACATGAATCCTATTCATGTTTCCAGACCAATCTCATATTTAAATCATATTTAAATATGTCCATATTCTTCCACAAACCCGAATTTGAACGATTCAAATTCTTTTCTTTTCTTTTATGTTGTTTCACGGCTTTATCCGAGTTAGCCAGGAGAACCGTAAGGACCTACAGATCATGAGCTCCAACGATACGAGATTATCCGGTCAAAACTCTTTCAACCGAACTAACCAACATTCGTTAACCCCCGGAGACTCCACTAAAGTCCAAGGGCTGCACTCTCCTCACTGTAGATATATTGTGTCCTCTTGATATAACTATCATCAGTAAGTCGATCCTTCACAGGTCGTTCATAATCACAACGGGTCATTTATACCTTGTTCATTTAACCCTTGTATTATATCTTGTTCCTTAAGTACCACTGACACCTCTAATGAACAATTGATTTGTGGTCCAACCATCAAATTAGATTCCTCCCTGATCAGGAGAGGATGGGCCCATTCTTCAAGACTTGGAGTCAGCACTTAAGGGAACAACCTCTCTACTAACCCTTAAAGCGGGTAGGAGTGAATTCCATCTCGCACAACTATGTCCCCAACCACTTATTCGATCTTATCCCCAAGATGGTAGGCTTATTGAGTCGGCGATCAGGCCACTCTCACCCGTACAAGTCAAAGGATAAGGTCAAATAAACAGGAGTTCATAGTAAGCTCAGAATTGAGATCGAGTTACCTAAGTCATCAAATGAAAAAACCAGTCTTTACAGTAAACGGTGTTATAAAGAAAGAGCGATTTTATTTCTTGGTTCGGTCTTGTGCAAACTCATTGCACAGGACGCCCTCACTCACATGTCTCTACATGAAACGATTCGAATCACATCGTTTTGTACTATACAAAGTGAGCCGCGTCCAATAGTGTCCCAGGATAAAGTACCCAGCCTTATCCCTATACTATAGACCATTTTGGCTGTCTACTTGAACTTGATTCACATTCATGTCACACATGAAGTTCAAGTACTCACACTATCGCCATGGGTGTTAGTTATTGGTATAGGTTAATACAAACACAATTCACTAAAATTCAATAACAACTTTATTGAAATATAATATTTACATTCAAACCGTTTACAAACTACGAGTTTTAGGACATAAAACCCAACACTTAAGTATCGCAAATGCCCGATTTACCCCTTAGCAATTAAATTATACCAAATAAATCAATTAAGCCCAAATAATTACTCTAATTTACAAGACTTAGGAGCTAAATATTAGCACTTTTGAGGTGCTATCACCTGCTCTTAACAAACACTAGGGAAACGCTTAAAACAATAAAAGAAAGAAAAACAAACAAAACAGAAAATTTTTAAACTAAACAATTAAAATTTAAATCAAGACAAACTAATTTAAATTCCCCGGCAACGGGACCAAATTTGGTAGGCGGAATTTGTGAACATTCCGTATGTTTCGGGTTGTCGAGACCCGCCAAATTAAAATTTATAACTCTGCCTAAGGCTTCTTCAAAACTTGTAGAAAGCGGTAGTTAGGATCGTACCACAAGAAATTTAATAGCTTAATCTAAATTCAGAATTTTAATTGCTTAATGAGAGAAAATGTTGATGGGGGGTTTTGAGAATTAAGAGAAGAAAAGAGAAAATAAAGGGAAAAATTAAATGACAATTTGGAATAACGGGAGAAATGAAAATTGTAATGAAAACACTCAATCTAAAGGTTCCGGGTTATTAATTGCGATGTGATTCGGATCATAGACGCCCAAGACTTAGCATGCTTTTGACTAACACCCACACAAATTACATATTTCTAAGAAGAAACAAGCAATCCCAAGTAGTTGATGAAGAGTTGACAACTCTTCATCAAGCTTCGATGCTAATTCAATTGAGGGCGAACGCTCTCCCAAATAGAATTAACTACGAGCGACGGGTAACCATGCGACGAGTACGTTACTGAGATCCCTAATAACGGGCTCGATTTACTCTTCAACTAGAGCCTAATGGGTAGCTAAATTAAATGTTGCAGCACCAATTTAAATACACTAAGACTGTTGTCACTCAACCCATAAGAGGCAAACGCATAATGGGTTTTTGACCAACCCAACAATCAATAAACAAAATGGGAGTCAAACCAAGAAGAAATTGATGCTGGAAATTAAAGCTTAGATTAGAGAAGATTTGAATGCTAAACATGCTAAACATACACAAAAAACCAAAGTCTCACCCAATCACATTTACAACATTTAACCCATCTCCTAAAGATCAAGTATTACCTCTTAGTTAGCCATGGATGCAAATGGGAAGAAAGAAATTTGTGGGTGGCCTTCCAAGCTCCATTAATGGAGTTATAATACCCAAAAATGGGTGGAGAATCGGTTTTAGAAGAGAAGGGGGAGAAGAGAATGCCCTAATTTCGGAAAAAACGGACTTAAATACCCATTTCTGCGTCAGATTAGCGCCTAGGCGCCATAAGTCAGCGCCTAGGCGTCGCGGGCGCGCGCGCACAGAGTCGGGACAGCGCCTAGGCGCTGAGCTCTCTGAAAAATTTACAAAATCGGCCAATTTTTATGACTTTTAATGTCGGGCTTCTTGGGACTTTTAATGATGGGTAATTAGGGTCATGGCTAGGGTCAGCGCGCGGACACGGACTTTTCATGACGGGCGCTCGGGCGCCTGGGCGCTGTGCGGGCGTTGGCGTGCGGCCGAGCGGCGTGCGCGCAGACTTTTGATGTCGGACGCGCGGGCGTGGGCGTGGGCGGTATGGGCTGCTGCCTCCGTTGGGCGCTGGGCGCCGGCGCCTGGGCGCTGACCTCTCGGGTCTAGGCCCATTTTTGGCTCGTTTTGGCTCCCGAGCTCCGTTTTGCCTATCTTCTTGACCCGAATACTTCCCGAAACCTCTTAAATGACCGTTTTAACCCTGAAATTCATAATTTGACCTCCCGAGCTCTTTGCCACAAAATACCTAAAATAAGGAGATTTAATTGAATTAAGCATGGCATTTAGCTAGATTTAAGGCTATAATTATAGCTCTATTTTAGAGCTATCACTGGTCTGGTTAACTTATTACCTTATTTTTGTGGTAATACAGATGAGAATCCCGTCAGACACGTCAAGGCATTTCAGATGGTGTGTTCGTCATTTAGGACCGACGGCATCACCGAAGATCAACTCCATCTCAGAGCCTTTCCTTTCACCTTGAAAGAGGAGGCGAGAGATTGGATGTATTACCTACCGACTGGGTCCATCACTTCTTGGGCAGAGCTGCAGGGAGCGTTTTATGCGAAGTATTTTCCGCCTCCCAAGGTAGCCGCCCTTAGAAGAATGATAAACAGAATTGAGCAAGGAGAAAAAGAGACTGTTCTTGAGTGTTGGGAGAGATTTGGTCGGTTGTGCGAGGATTGCCCCAACCACCAAATAGCTGAACAACAGCTATTTCAGAACTTCTACGAAGGTCTCTTACCGCCAAACCGACAGTTAGTTGATGTCACCAGTGGAGGATGTGTCATGGATAAGACACCCGCCGAAGCTAGAGTGTTGATTTCAAACTTGGCTAGAAGCTTGGAGCGGAGTGGAGATGGAGACAAGGAGAACGATCGCTTGAAGAATGATGTGGAGGAGCTTAAGGCCCAACTTTTTGAGGTAAGTAGTGCTATTCTTGCTTTGAAAAATAACTCACAACCCCGTCCTTCTGTTTCAGGTAGATCGTTGGAAGAAATACTTGAATCACAACATAGGGAAACTCGAGAGCAATTTCAAACTCTGAGCGATGCAGTGATTCAAGTCAGTAAGAGGTTGACAGTGATGGAGCATCAAAACGCGGAGAACGCTAGTGCCATCACTTTGAGAAGTGGGAAGCATCTTCCCACGAGTACCCGCCGGTGGAAGTCGATCATGGCCACAACGAGCCACAGACAGAAAATCTCGAACCACGGTGGCATGGGGTAAACTTCGATCCTACATCCACTAGAGTTTATGTGCCTAAGGCTCCTTTTGCTAGCAGGTTAGCACGACCGCCGAAGGAGAACTACGAGGAGGAGTTCTTAAACACATTCAGTTAGGTAGAGATCAACATCCCTCTGTTGGATGCCATCAGGCAGATTCCCAGGTACGCTAAGTTCCTGAACGACTTATGCACCAGCAAGAGGAAGACAAAAGATAAAGAACGCGTCGTGGTAAGTAAGAACGTTTCTGCTTTGATCACAAAGAACTTACTGGTAGAGGTACTTTTGGGGTACTCTAATTTCAAGCTGTCGAGGCTTGCCAAAATACATTTATAATTCCGCTACAACTGAGCTTTGCCGCTAGTGGTAGTCGGGTGTCGAACCACAGGGAACCTAAATTATTTCCTCTTAACTAATTTCTATTTGTTTTTAAAACTATGACTCAAAAGCAAATAAAAAGGGGGGTTTGACGAAATATAAACTAACGGGAAAATAAATGCGATAAGTAAAGCGCGGAAAATTAAACGGAACACGTGATCCTAATTTTAAGGGTCGGGGTTAACCTTGATGCGACTCGATTCATTGGGATTCAAACATACTTAGCAAAAGCATAATTAGACACATAAACGGTTGCCCGGAAACCCTGAAGCAACCGGCCACATATATATTAATCAGAATTTTTCAATTCTAATTAAACTATACTATTAGTTAACTCGGATCGATCAGTTCTAAATTAACTAAAGTAGTAACTAGCAATTTGTGACGAACATTCAATTAAACATCCTAAATGCTAATTGATCACCCGGCAACCCTGAAGTAATCAACATTCACAACGCTTAACATGATACTTCGATTTATTCTATTTCTTCAAGATAAATTGCAACCAAGATGAACTGGAATCCAATGTTATCTATGGCTCGATTTATCCGTGTTACTTGGCGATTAAGAGAGGCACGGCATCATAATCTTTAACAATCAAACATGCGGGAAATCAAGGGTGCCTAGTCCTAAATCATTCAAACACATTCGTGTGGTATGCTTAGAAGAAATAAATGCCCAATCAGTCATGCTAAGTTAAAGAATTAAGAACGAACCCTCATAAAAGGCATCAAAATTCACCCCTAACCTCAAATTAGAGCACTTACCTTAGCTCCCCATTGTGCAAATCAAGCAAAATCACCAATGTTGGAGCTTTATTGAAGGTATAATGGAAGATAAACAAGTTTTGAGCTCCCACCCGAGCCTAAAAATGGTGGAAAAACTAAAATCCAAGAAGAAGTGCGGCAAAAAACGGAGAAGAAGGCTTTTAAAGCCGTCGAAGCGTCGAGACGCTAGGGCAGCGTCTCGACGCTGTGCCCTAAGTTGGCAGCGCGCGCGCGCACGGGGTAGCGTCGAGACGCTAGGACAGCGTCTCGACGCTGTCGGTGTTGAGCGAGCGTTGAGACGCGCGCGCTCGACGCTGGGGCGCGTCAAAATCCGGAAATCCTCGGGGCGGCGTCGAGACGCTAGGGCAGCGTCTCGACGCTGCCGCTCAACGCTTGCTCTCGGGTTTGTTGGCCAAATTTTGCCTTTCAATGGCAAATTTTGCCATTTCTTCAATTCTTCAAGCCCCTTCACTCTCGATGCGTCCATGAAGCTCTAGAACGTCTCTTTGAGCCCCAAAACACGTCATAGGACTCTCGAGCTCTCTACCATGAGTTTACCTACAAAAAGGCATTTTAAGCAATATCGAGCATGGTTTTAGCTAATATTAGGGAGTAAATAATATCTCTATTTTGGAGCTATCACTTACCAGAAAAATGCGACGATCCAGGTATGTTTTCTCTCCCTTGCACTATTGGAGGTAAGAAAATTAGAAGAGCCATGCTAGATCTAGGAGCCTCCATTAGTGTCATGCCTCACTCCGTTTATCAGGATTTGAACTTAAAAGAAATACAGGAAACTAGTGTTGTTATACAACTTGCTGATAGGTCTTTCGTGCATCCTTTAGGAGTAGTGGAAGATGTATTAGTTAATGTTAATGGGCTGATTTTTCCTGTGGATTTTTATATTCTGAAAATGGATGGAAATTCTGATCCTTCGTCTGGGTCGATCTTATTAGGTAGGCCCTTTATGAAAACTGCTAAGACTAAGATAAATGTAGATAAGGGCACTCTATCTGTTGAGTATCATGGACAAGTTGTTGAGGTTGATGTGTCTAATGAGTTGGAGCATGATGAGAGCGTCCACTCTCTTTGTCAAGTAGATACAATTGAATTGCTAGTTCGGGATGAATGCATGTCTGATAGAGTTGGGGATGACCCATTGTTTTTTACTGATCTTTTTGATGAATCTGATATGCATGAACCATCCATGTCTGAACCTTGTGATTCAACTGTCTCTTCTTTGGCAACTGTTCAAAATCATGTTAAGATGCCCCCCTCTACTTTGCAGGCACCCAAATTGGAGTTGAAAGACTTACCTGATCATCTCAAATACGCGTATTTAGGGGATGATGAGACGTTGCCGGTCATCATAGCGAAGGATCTTACACCGGCTCAGGAAGGGAAATTAATGGAAGTTCTTAAAGAGCACAACCTGGCAATTGGATGGACAATAGCAGATTTACATGGGCTAAGTCCAGCTACGTGCATGCACATAATCCTGCTCGAGGATGGAGCGAAACCTTCACGAGAGCCCCAAAGGAGGCTCAATCCCGCGATGAAGGAGGTAGTTGTTTCTGAGATCCTCAAACTCCACGAAGCAGGTATCATCTATCCTATCTCAGATAGTAAGTGGGTCAGTCCTATACATGTCGTTCCTAAGAAAACTGGCATAACTGTTGTTAGAAATGAGAAAAATGAATTAGTGCCCAAAAGAGTTCAAAATGGATGGAGAATGTGCATAGACTTTAGGAAACTGAATGAGGTCACTAGGAATGACCATTTTCCTATTCCTTTTATTGATCAGATGGTGGAGCGTTTAGCTGGGAAGCCATTCTTTTGTTTTCTCGATGGTTTCTCTGGCTTTTACCAAATCCCCATAGCCATAGAAGACCAAGAGAAAACAACGTTTACGTGCCCCTTTGGCACATTTGCATTTAGAAGGATGCCTTTTGGGCTTTGTAACGCTCCTGGTACATTTCAGAGATGCATGATGAGTATTTTTTCTGAGTTTGTTGAAAAATGCATTGAAGTGTTCATGGATGATTTTACAGTTTATGGCAATTCCTTCGATGACTGTTTAATTAATTTATCGCATGTCCTGAAAAGATGTATTGAATTGAACCTTGTGCTGAATTTTGAAAAATGTCATTTTATGGCTAGTCAAGGTATCGTTTTAGGTCATGTTGTTTCTGCTAAGGGTATAGAGGTAGATAAGGCTAAGATAGATGTTATCTCTAATCTGCCAAACCCGACGAATGTTAGGGAGGTTCGGTATTTTCTTGGCCATGCAGGGTTTTATCGCAGGTTTATCCTATGACGTAACTCCTTCAGAAGGATGTCACGTTCGATTTTGGGGAGGAGTGCAGAAAAGCCTTCGATTTGCTTAAGGATAGTTTGACGAGCGCGCCCATCATACACCCACCCCAGTGGGACTTGCCTTTCGAGATTATGTGCGTCGCCAGACACTATGCCTTGGGAGCCGTGCTCGGTCAGAGGATCGAGAGTAAGAGCCGTGTCATTTACTATGCCTCCAGGACACTCAATCCAGCGTAGTGCAATTATACGACAACGGAAAAAGAACTTCTTTCTATTGTATTTGCGCTTGATAAGTTTCGTCCTTATATTATTGGCTCTCAAGTAACTGTTTTCTCTGATCATGCAGCTGTTCGGTACCTGATGACCAAGAAAGATTCGAAGTCGAGGCTACTTCGGTGGATTTTGCTCCTCCAGGACTTCGATGTGAAGATCAAGGATAGGAGAGGAGCAGAAAACCCGGTAGCCGACCATCTGAGCCGCTTGGTCAGAAAGGAAGACCTCCTGCCTCTGAATGAAGATTTCCCCATTGAGACACTCTTCAGACTTGATACAGTCCTTCCCTGGTATGCTGATATGGTGAATTACTTGGTCACAGGTAATTTTCCATCTGGTTTCTCTCCTGCTAGGAAAGCTAAGCTCAAAAGCGACGCTAAGTCCTACGTTTGGGAGGATCCCCATTTATGGAAGTTATGTTCTGATCAGATAATTAGGAGATGTGTCCCTAAGAATGAGCATGCATCTATTCTTACTTTCTGTCATGATTATGCATGTGGGGGACATTTTGGGCCTAGGAGGACAGCTAGGAAAATTTTAGATAGTGGGTTTTACTGGACTTCCCTGTTTAAAGATTCTTATGAATTTTGTAAAACCTGCAATAGATGTCAAAGAATAGGGTCGATATCTGGTAGAAATGAAATGCCTCAAACCTCGGTCTTAGTTTGTGAAATCTTTGACGTTTGGGACATGGATTTTATGGGACCCTTCCCGCCTTCTTGTGGTTTTTCTTACATATTGCTGGCTGTTGATTATGTTTCCAAGTGGGTTGAGGCGAAAGCCACGAAGACTAACGATGCTAATTCTGTTGTTAGGTTCGTTCAGTCTAATATTTTTACCAGGTTTGGAATCCCACGAGCCATAATCAGTGACCAGGGGACTCATTTCTGCAACCGATCTGTGGAGGCTTTGCTGAGTAAGTATGGTGTGCATCATCGTGTGTCCACCGCCTACCATCCTCAAGCCAATGGGAAAGCCGAAGTTTCCAACAGAGAGGTAAAGTCAATTCTGGAGAAAATCGTGAGACCGAGTAGGAAGGATTGGAGCGCTCGTTTGCAAGATGCTTTGTGGGCCTACCGCACCGCCTACAAAACTCCTATCGGTATGTCCCCATACCGGTTGGTTTTTGGTAAGCCTTGCCACTTACCCGTGGAGAGTGAGCACAAAGCATTATGGGCGATCAAGAAGTGTAACATGAGCTATGACGAAGCTGGCGAGGCACGACTGCTTCAGTTACAGGAATTAGAGGAACTGCGTTTGGACTCGTACGAGAACTCTAGGATCTATAAAGAGAAGTCCAAACAGTTTCATGACCGAAGGATCTTAAAGAAAAGCTTCGAAGTCGGTCAGAAAGTTCTGCTTTTCGATTCCCGTCTGAAGTTCATGCCAGGTAAGCTTCGTTCCCGTTGGAAAGGACCCTACATGATAACTAAATTTTTTCCTTATGGCATGTGGAGATTCAGAGCTTGATCAGATGAGGTGCAAGAAGTGAATGGGCACCGGTTGAAGACTTTCCACGAGGGGGACGCTGAGTGCTATGATGCTACATTACTTCTAGCGCCGCCTCCGATCGATTATGGATGAGTGGACGAGAGAATACAGTCGAGCAATCGACTCTAAAAATTTGCGCTTCTCGGAGGCACCCGAGCTTGGACTGTAATTCTGTTATTTATTTCTTTGTTTTTGTTTATATTAGCTTTTGAATTCGTTGTTTGTTTGTTTCTTTTCTTAGGAGAAAAGGTGAAATGGCCGACAATTCGAGAGTATATTGGAAGACGATGGTGCGCATCTCCACCCGTCGGCTCCACAAAATTCAGGGGAGGTTTTATGTTCCCTTAGAATTTTGTTGTTTTAAATTGTTTAATGCATTGGGGACAATGAATATCTTAAGGTGGGGGGTGGAGTTTGTTGATAGAGATAAGACTTCTTAGTAGTTGTCGAGCGTATGTATACTCTGAATGTTAGATTAGAATCTGAATGCATGTTGTCCGATGAGGACGGTCTGTGATTTGTTTGTGAACACTCCGTATTTGTGTAATTCAAAAATTTGACGATATATGCACATTTTGAGCCTATTTTAAAAAAAAATCTGCTATTTCCCTACATTCACTGAGCACATAGCCCTCTTATTCTCAGCTCTGTAGGTTTAGAATTATTTTATTTGGTCTGAAATCTTGTTGTCACCCCGAAAGGTACCATTAGGGAGGCTTGATGTGTTAGAAGTAGTAATGACTCAATTGTTGTATAGTAAAGCTATTACCTAACAAGAAAAGAAAAAGAGAATGCATGAAAATAAAAACTCTAGAGTTGCTCCTCCTTCTTGTGTTGCCCGTGTAACCAGGGGCGATCGTGTAACCCACGGTTGTCACTGCATGAAAGTGGAACTAATAGAAGTGAGCAATGGTCCTTAAAAACGTGAAGCTAAATTTGGTTTGACGTGTTAGGCTTTCTTGAAAAAAAAAAATAAAAATAAAAAATAAAAAAAAGTGGTTCAAAAGGAATAATGGGTACAAAGTACTCAAAGAAAAGAATGAAAATATAGGCCTTATGTTTTGTTGCTTTTTCTACCGCTGAAAGCCGTTAGACTGTTCTTATCGCCATAAGTAGGGGGAAACGAGTTATAGGGTTGTATAAGGTTGTTCCGGGCTTGCATGAGCTAGGTTGAGAGGTGCTAAACACACACACACGTAAGGGAATAGAAGTAAAAATTTTGAAATCATTTCAACGTTTGCATGCATTTGATGGTTTTACATTTATTCAAGTACCTTGTTTCACAAGCATTGAGGTTAGAGTCTCAGCATGCATTTAATCCTTTGGAGATAATTTAGAATATACCTTGCTCGAGGACTAGCAAGATTTAGGTCGGGGGTATTTTGATAGCTCCAAAATAGAGCTATCTTTATGTTCCTAATATTGGCTAGAACCATGCTAAGTATTGATTAAAATGCCTTTTTGTAGGTGATTTCATGGTCGAGTGCTCGAGAAGTCCAAAGACACATTTCGGGGCTTAAAGTGTCGTTTTAGAGCTTCATAGATGCATCGGGAGTGAAAGGGCTTGAAGAATCCAAGAGATCGCAAAAATTGCCTTGAAGAGACAAATTTTGGCAAACAAACCCGATAGCATGCTTGCATGGGCGGCAGCGTCGAGACGCTAGCTCGACGCTGGCCGAGCGTCTCGACGCCGCCCTGACACCATACGAACATTGATGCACCGCATCGTCGAGCGCGCGCGCTCAACGCCCGCTCAACGCTGCCAGCGTCGAGACGCTGCCCGAGTGTCTCGACGCCAGCCCGACGAATTTCCAGACGGATGCGCGACAGAGTCGAGACGTTGTCCGAGCGTCTCGACGCCCGCGCGCGCGCGGCCAACTTAGGGCACAGCGTCTCGACGCTCCGACGATAAAAGGCGTGAAAACGCCGGATTTTTGCCTACCTTTTAATCTATCTTCTTCTCCAAACTTTCCTCTCGGGTCTACACCTTTCTACCACCATTTTTGAGCTTCTTCTTCCTCTTCTTGTATGCTACTAAGCTCTTCCATGGGGGGTTTGATTTATTCATCCTCCATGGAAGGCTAAACTAAGGTTAGTGTTTGATTTATAGTTTGGGATTGTAATCAATTTGGATTAAGGGGAGATTTGCCCTAATTTTGTGTATGAATTAGATTGACTTCCTTATGCATCTTCTTCCTTGTTCTTCATCTGAATGGCTTGTGTAACTTATTAGGAGTGACGCCTGAGTTCTTATGCATGCTTTATCGTTAGAGATTAGGACGTATAATTGCCTCAATCGCTAGGTAACACAAATCTGAATATGGGTATTTAGTTTGATCCCATGTGACAGTTGGGGGTAGAAATTAGATAACCTTCATGTTAGATTTTCGGTAAAGAGGAAAAATCAATTTAGTCTTCGGGTTAATTCGTCGCAATGTTCCCGTCTCTGTCTTTTAATCATTTTAGGATTGATCACCTTATTTTGAGTAACTGTCAAGAACAATTGGAATTGCACTTTTCTAATTGTATCATTGGGTCGTTTGAGTTAGGAATAACCAAACGAACTGCGTGCATTAAGCGTTGTGTCTATGTATTTAGTTATCGATGATCCGAACACAAATTGTGATCAATCCCATTCTTTGAAGTCAAACATGCCATTTAAATTTTGCACTGGTCATTTAATTTTCCGTTAGCTTGCACGTTTGGAGCTCCCTTCCCCCAAACCAAATTACCATTCTTTTATTGTGCATACTTTTTATAATTAGCCAATTAGACTTAGTTAAATTGAATTTCTCAATTCCCTGTGGATCGACCCCGTTACCACTTAGCTACAAATAGCTCGGTGCATTCGGGTTTATAAATTGTATTTTGGCAAGCCTCGACAGCTTGAATTTTGGAGTACATTCAAAAGTATCTCTACCACAGGTGCATTTTTGAAATATTGCGGAGCTCGCAATGGAATCAGCCGAAACAGAGCATTGCGACCTTCGCAATGAAGCCGCAACGCCAGTCTTTGCTGCTGCATTTTTCGAGCAGTCAGTCTTCGTTGTTGCGATTGTCCAGCCGCCAAACCTCTCTTCTGCTGCCACGTGGGAGGTTGTTACTCCAGAATGGATGGAGATCCGCGACTGAAGGTACCTGTACAGGCTATAAAAGAAGCCGAATGACGATGGAAAACACAACCAATCTGGAAGTGAGGAGAGCCCGATCGTGAAGAAACCTGCAGACGAAACTTTTCCCCCGTTTGTTGGATCGAAGAAACAAGCCCTTGGCGTCGATAATTCGAGAGGAAGAAGAGAAGATCCTTCTTCTCTTCTGATTGAAATTATCCCCAAGAACAGCTAATCTTCCCCTTCATCTGAGGCGATTCACGAATTGGAAGATCCTTACGCATCTTACTGCTTTCTAAACTGCTTTCTAAACTACCTGCTGTCTATTTGACATACTATTCTGAATCATTTACTACTGTCTATGTTGTTCATTGCTTTCGGGTCTTTGCACGCTTGCTTTACGAAGTGTTTTGTAACTTGCCTTTTTAGAGTAATCCATTGGTTTTATTGAGTTCTTCATTCTGTCATCCCTTAATCAATTTGTTTTGTTGAGTTCTCCATTCTATGTTTAATCAATTCATTTCCTTTAGTTCTTCGAAAACCATGAGTAACTAACTCCATAAGAGATCTGCTGGTGGGACGAATTTTGAATATCCTCCCTAATTATCATGCTGTCGAGGCTTGCCAAAATACAATTTATAATACCTATTAACCAAAGCTTTGCAGCTAGTGGTAATAGGGTCGATCCACAGAGAAGGATGTGATAGAAATTAAGGTTTCAAATGGAAATTAATTAGTCGATTGGGTTTTGTAACAAGGGGGAATTTAAGCATGCAATAAAAAGAATTAAACGCTAACGGAAGAATTAAAGAGAAAGAGAAAGAAGAGTGTACGGTTCAGGGATTTTCGGGATTTCTTTGCTAGACATTCTACCACTTATCATTTAATACAATCCTAAGGCTAACAGATTGTCATACACGCGGTCGGTTACCCAGGGCACCCTAAAGTCACCAGCTCCATAGCAATTAACTAAATCAAAAGATCTAATTAAACATTGTTTAAGGTCTCATTAGAGTGATCAGCCTCAAATTGACTC
Organism: Herpetospermum pedunculosum; assembly: GCA_028017165.1. NCBI lineage: Eukaryota > Viridiplantae > Streptophyta > Magnoliopsida > Cucurbitales > Cucurbitaceae > Herpetospermum > Herpetospermum pedunculosum. Next base: position 16,955,744 of record CM051527.1, on the reverse strand, counting down.
TAAACAGTCACTAGCATACCGCGACGGACATTCGACCACGTAATCAAATTGCTAACTGGCTACCCGCCAACGCTGAAGTACCCAACAACTATCATGCATGACTCGATACTCTGATTTATTTTATTGTTCTATGTTACTAGGCGAATAGTGAGAGGCACGGCATCGCTACTCTTTAACTCTAACATATGCAAGAAAACTCGATTGTCCGTCGGCAAAATCTAACACATGCATGGTATGAAGTAAGAACAATAAATGCATACAAATCAGAAACCAAATTGGAATTTAAAGCACGGATTATCAAAGTATAGAAGTCTAACAAATAATCCCTTAAATTACCCCAAACCGTTCACAGTACCTTAGCCTACCATGGAGCGGATCGTCACAAACGCTCCAAGAGAAGCCACGAACTCCATCTCTAAGCTTATTACAAATAAAAACTCCACACCTAGGCCACAAATGGCGGAGCTAAGCTAAAAGAAGAGGGAAACTCGAGAGGAAGAAGATGGAAAACGAACATGGCAAAAAGTTGGCTGCTAAAAATCGTCCTTCAGCTTTTTAATTCCGTCGGAGCGTCGAGACGCTGGGACAGCGTCGCGACGCTGCGACCTAATGAATCCGCGCGCGCGCCTCGCGATGACGTCGAGACGCTAGGCGAGCGTGTGGACGTTGGCCCGATAATTTCTTGCGCGCGCCTCCCTCGGAGCGTCTCGACGCCACGACAGCGTCTCGACGCTCGGCAGCGTTGAGCAAGCGTCTCGACGCTGTCTGCTCGACGCTTGCTCTCGGGTTTGGGCTTGATAATTGCCTCTCCTAGGCAATTTTGGTCTGATTCTTCTTGGATTAGTTTCTCCTTTTCCCGATGCACTCCCGGGGCGTTAAAACACCGCTCTTAGCTCCGAAAGAATTCCAATGGACACACGAGCTCTTCTCCGCAAATCTCCTATAAACGAGATAAATTAGACAATTAAATGCGGAATTTAGCTTGACTTAGGGAATGAATAATAGCTCCAAAATGGAGTTATCAAACACCCCCAACTTGAATCTTGCTAGTCCTCGAGCAAGGCTAATAAAGAAATTGACTCTAAGGACATGCTTACATGCTTCTAATTCAAACCTCGATGCATTTTGCAAATTAAAACATAACATAATCATGAAAGCAATCCGCGCATGCATTTACTACGAACATATCAAAAATTAACTATCGCTCCCTAACGTGTGTGTGTGCTAGCCAACCTATCCTAAACCCACCATAAGCCCGGAAAAACCGCATGCAACAAATCATCCCGTTTTCCCCCTACTTCTAGCGTTTAAGAACAGTCTACACTTGACTTACACGAGAGAGAGTAGCAAACTAAGAGACCTAAATATTTTCTCATTCTTTTTCTTTTCACGGGTACTTTGTACCCTTGGTTAAGGTTCTTTGAACCCAACTTTTTATTCTCTTTTTCTTTCCAACCTCGAGTTGCCTAACACGTCAAATTCATGCATAAACTTCACGTTTTTAAGGACTAACGCTCACTTCTTAGGTGCACCAATAAGAAGGAGGAGCGCCTCGAGAGATTTTTCTTGCTAACATGCTTTTCTATATTTTATTTTTGTTTTAGGCTTAGCGCGAGCTAACTCGATTAATTTGACCACTTACCCTCATGCAACAAGCTACCTAAGAGTGCCTTTCGGGGTGACAACAAGAATTAAAGCTACATGCGATCAACTAAGCCTACGGAGTCTAGGACGAGGTTGCCTAAGTGCTCGATAGATGCAAGGGAGCAACAGAAAATTTTTTAAAATTTTTGACATGAACCTAATAGAAGCAAAACGACTCATGCAAAAACTAGATTATGTACATGCTCAGATTTCCAATATGCATTTTCTAGATTATCATAACTAGAAAACAGTAAACAGAGTCCCAAGCACTTCAATATTCAAAATTAGCACTGCTCAACCAACTACACATGCGAGTCCACGACATCCACCCCCAACTTCAAAGTTAGCATTGTCCTCAATGCCACTTAATCAGATATACAACGAAGAAAGAGGGAATGAAAAACAATACTCCCCTGATTCTTAGCGAAGTTGGCGAGGGAGAGGGACGCGGCGCGCTCATCATCGAAGCCCAAAATTTTCCTCAACTTCCTCGATTCCTAAAAAAAACAGCAAGCTACGTTAGCTAAATTAAACTGAAAACAACAAAAAACAGCAATGAAATTAAAGACAGAAAAGACAGTTCAACACTCGGGTGCCTCCGAGAAGCGCAGAATTTTTAAAGTCGTTTGCTCGACTGAATTCTCTCCAACGACTCATCCATATTCTGATAGTGTGGGGGACGTTCAAGACATGTCCTCATCCACACTGCACCTTCAAACACCATTCAAAACTTTTTGTTCTCTTAGTGCCTCGAGAACGTGAATATCACAATGATTAGTATAAAAAACAGCATCTATTTCAATCAATTCTAAGTCAGATTTTTTAACAGAGACTTGAGAATCATCCCTCAAGCGCGAGGTCAAACTCTCAGTCTCGACAGACTCAACACAGGAAACATTCTCCACAGACTTCTTCTCAAATAAAGAAAACTCATGCACTGTATCATCAAACTCTAAGGAAATTACGCCCTTAAACACATCTATTTTGACCCTCGCGGTCTTAAGAAAAGGGCGTCCTAACAACATAGAGGACGAAGCATGCAAAGAATTTTTATTCATGTCAAGCACAAGAAAATCTGCAGGAAACATCATATCTCCTACTCTAATCAGAACATCCTCGACCTTCCCTCTAGGACGTATACAAGACCCATTAGCAAGCTGAATCACCACATCAGTCTCATGCAACTCGTTAAGATTCAAATCTAAAAATAAAGCATGTGACATGACATTAACAGATGCCCCAAGATCAAGCATGGCATTTTTAACAATTTTACTACCTATCATGCATGAGATAGTAAATGTACCTGGTGGTAGACGATATTTTGAACTATCGCTATAAACTCAAGCTGTCGAGGCTTGCCAAAATGTAATTTATAAGCCTATGACCAAGGCTTTGCAGCCAGTGGTAACAGGGTCGATCCAAGGAGTAAGAACGATCAAAATTACTAGTGAAATTGTGATTTAATTAATTGATTGATTTTCGTAACGGGGGGATTTTTAGCATGCAAGGGAAACGATAATAAAGCTAACGGAAGAAAGAATAACAAGTAGAAAACGGGTGCACGGCTTGGGAGTTTCGGGATCAATTGTTAGACAATTTCGGGTCATCATTTAATGCTAAATTCATGGTATTCAGTTTATTATGCACGCGGACGACTACCAGAGAAGCCCCAAAGTAGCCGACTCCATGGATTTTAATCAGACCACACAGTTCCAATTATACGTTATCCAAACCTACATTAAGGTGATCAGCCCTAAGATAAATCTAGACAGTCTCTAGCTAACCGCGACGAACATTCAAGCGTGAATTCTAATTGCTAGTAGATTGCCCGCCAACGCTGTATGCAATCAACAACTATCCTACACGGCTTAATACTTCGATTTAGTTTTATCTACCTGTGTTACTTAGTCGAGCAGTGAGAGGCACGACATCGCTACTCTTTAACATACACAACATGCAAAATTACTCGAGTGTCAATCGTCGAAATTTAACATGCGCGTTGGATTAAGCAAAGTAGATAAATGCAAATAAACAGATCCCAATATGCATAATCAAAGCTCAAATTATCAGAACCAAAATTGCTAACAAAATCTCCCTAAACTATTCCCAGACCGTTCACCCTTACCTTAGCCGCTCATGGCGCGGTTTGTCAAATCCGCTCCACCGACGGCCATGGAAGGAATCATCTACGTATTACAAAGAAAGGAGAGCTCACTCGCATGCCAACAATGGCGGAGCTCAAAGGAAAATAGAGAAATCTAGAGGAAGAAGAAGGTAAAAAGCTCCAAAAATGGTGAAGAGGATGATTTCCAAAAATGTGCAGAAAAATCGTCATTTAACTTCTGCCATCGTCGTAGCGTCGAGACGCTAGGTCAGCGTCTCGACGCTGTGCCCTAAGTAATCCGCGCGCGCCTTCGATGGCGTCGCGACGCTGGGTCAGCGTCGCGACGCTGCCCCGATAAATTTCCTGCGCGCGCCTCCTCCGGAGCGTCTCGACGCCAAGCAGGGTCTTGACGCTATCACTCGACGCTTGCTCTCGGGTTTTTCCAGCGTCGAGCCAGCGTCTCGACGCTGGCTCTCGGGTTTGGGGGCTGGAACTTTGCCTCTCCTAGGCGGTTTTGGCCCGTTTCTTCACGGATCAACTTCCCCTTTCCCGACGCACTCCCGAGGCGCTAAACCTCCACTTTAAGCTCTCGAACGGGTCCAACGGACGCACGAGCTCTTTGCCGCATTTCTCCTACAAACGAGATATATTAACCAATTAAAAGCGGACTTAAGCTATAATTAGGAAGTATTTAATAGCTCCAAAATGGAGTTATCAAACACCCCCAACTTAAACATTGCTAGTCCTCGAGCAAGCACTACAAAGACATTGACTCTAAGGACGCGCCTACATGCAACTAACTCAAACCTCCATGCATATTGAAAACTTAAACATAACATAATCATGGAAGCATTTTGTTCATGCATTAACTAGGACATATCAAAAATTAACTCTTGCCCCCTGTTACGTCTCCAAAAGTGACCTTTTTAGGACTTAATTATCTTAGAAAGATGTTCACTCTTAGGTGTTTTTGATAGCATTTAGCCTAAACCTATGCTTAAATATGAGAATTAGAAGAAGGTAGCTAAATTTGGACTTATGTACAATAGGAAAGAAAAGGGTTGAAAACCGAAGGAAAATAATGAAAAAACAAGCATTGCGATAGCATTGCGGAAACATTGCTGAAACCGCAATGTTTCAAGTGAAAACCGTAAGTTGACTGATCTTTTTCTGTTAAATTCCGTTATTTCAGGGATTCGTTCTTTCTCCTCCATCCATTCTGAAGTACGACGTTGAAGATTGATGGTTCTCCTTGGCCCAAATGCACCTGCAGATTACTATAAATAGGGGTCAAAGTCGAGGGTTCAAGCATTATCCGAAAGCGTAGAAGTCTTCTCGCAGTCCATCTTTTCTCCTGTTTTCCTTTGCCGTCTGCTGGTTTGCGAAGCTCAGCTGTTGGAATCGATAATCTGATAGGAAGGAGAGGAGATTCTTCTTCTCTCCCGATTGGATTCATCCAAGCAAGGCTGACCTTTCTCATCCTTCATTCGAGGCGGTTGCGACGAGACATTCAAGCTTGTTTTACTGCTTTCTGCTCTTCATTTCCATTTTCCAGCTTTGTCTTGTTGCTGTTTCTTTTCTAGTAGCTAGATTAGACTATTTCGTTGTGTTCCGTCTTGCTGTTATTTACTTTAAAGCTTTCATTTGTTGAGTCAAACAATCAAGTAATCAAATCTCAATTCTTCATTTCACAATTTCTTGCCTTTGCAATCTACTGCTTTGCCTTACTGTTTTGTCTTTAAATTCCTCCTAAGCATGTCTGTTTCATCTCTTATTTCTGTTTACCTTATATCCATGAGTAACTAAGTCACATAGGGGCATGCTAATGACAACACTATAGGCTAAAAAACGTGAACCAAGCATGTAGGATAGCTCTCGAAGCATTGATTGTATGTAAGCGTCATCCCACGGGCAATTTCGATTGGCCATCCATTTTGTCCAAAGAACTCCTAACCTCTGGAAGGAGTAAGAGTTCAGAGTCATACTATCATGCTAGCCTTTCAAGGTAACCAGGAAACGACCTAGGAATAGGCGTTTCCCTAGTACAAACCATATTTTTCTGCCTTAACAAGATGCTTAAGACCTTACTTGGACATGAGTAAACTAAAGAATCTAATGCATGAAATCGGAAGATACATGAGAATGAGATAGTTTGATGCATAGTGAGTTGATCCAGTGCTTGAGAATCGTATGAAAAAGCCTATAGGATAGTCATTAGTAGCCCTTAATTCATCACTTTACACACTTTCGCTGTTAGTTAAATTGCGGTAGAATTGCTGTTTCCGCAATTCTGCCAAAGTTACAATTCTGTCTAACCATTTTTGTCTTCATTTATTAATCTCGTCTCTTCTCATTTGAGTTTAGCGTTGACTTGCACTTGTTTATGTTGCTACCCTCTACGTATTCAGTAGGAAATAGATAATTAAAAACCTATTCTATCCCATCAAATCCACCCCTTCTTTCTTAACTTTACACTTCATGAATAGCTTATAATAAATCTCTGTGGGAAAACGAATGAAATATACTTACTACTTGCTATAAGACCATGTATGCTTGCATGTTCTGAGTGCTCTCTCTACCTTATTGCTTATTTATTTTAACACATTGAGCACGCAACAAGTTTTTGGCGCCGCTGCCGGGGACTTATTTAAGTGAAAACGAAGTTTGTTAAGTTTGAAACACCAAGTTTATTGCCTATTGAAGCTGATCTGTTTCATTTCTTTTGCAGGTACTATTGGGTTAGTTTATGAGTGAGCCTTCAAGTAGTGATCTAGAGTTCAATCCTGAGCCTGAGAGATTACTTAGGGCCAGAAATAGAGCCAAGAAACGTCTCTTTAAACAACCCCCTTTACCTCAAGTAATTGCGGGAACCGCAATTCCTCCGCAATTGTTTCAAGAAGAAATGAATGGAATAGTTCCAAATCCGGTGCCTGTCACTCGCAATCCCATCGAAATAGCGAATGACAAGGATAGCGCCATACTTTCGTACCTAGTACCTATGCCTGGGGAGCTGAACCCCAGCATAATCCGTCCTGAAATCACTGCCAACTCATTCGAGTTAAAGCCAGTGATGTTCCAAATGTTGTCCACTGTGGGACAATTCTTTGGAGTGGAAAATGAGGATCCCCACAACCATCTTAGAAACTTCTTAGGAGTTAGTGACACATTCCTCATCCCTGGAGTTTTCCAAGAAGCCTTGAGGCTATACCTTTTCCCTTACTCTTTGAGGGACAAAGCCAAAACATGGTTGAACTCATTACCCTCTGGGTCTGTTCGCAATTGGACAAACTTAGCAGAAAAATTCCTAGTCAAATACTTCCCACCTGATAGGAATTCTACCTTTCGTGATGACATAATCAAGTTCAAACAAGCTGACACTGAGTCTCTTCACGAAGCTTGGACAAGGTTTAAAGATCTTCTTCTTAAATGTCCACACCATGGCATCCCATGGTGTATCCAAATAGAGGTCTTTTTCAAAGGATGCAACCCCAACACTAGACAAGTCTTAAACTCATCTGCTGGAGGTTCCATGCTGTCCAAGAGTTACAACGAGGCCTATGAGATCTTGGAGAAGATCTCAGCATCTCAGTGTAGGTGGTCAGATGATCCAGTTGAGCCAACTAGAGCTCAAGACAAGGATGCTCTAAGTGCAATGAGCAGCCAAATAAATGCCCTGACCAACCTAGTTAAGCAAATGGCTCAAGCCAATCTCCAAACAAGTGTCAACACCGCTACAGCCATGTCAATGGGCACCCAGCCAAGTCAAGGTGAGACACTTATCTGTGGATTCTGTGGGGAAGGGCATCCGTATGAATACTGCCCTGGGAATCCAGCCTCAGTCTGCTATGTTGGAAGCCAACAGCAGCCTAGGAACAACCCCTACTCTAATACTTACAACCCTGGTTGGAGGAACCATCCAAACCTGTCATGGGGTGGACAACAGAATGTTAACCAAAATCCTAACCAACCAAGACCGAGTGGAACACCTGGTTTCACTCCTCAACATAACCAATCAATGTATCAAAAACCATACAACCAACCTGTAGGATCTTCTGTAGAAAACTTACTCAAGGAATACATAGCCAAGAATGATGCCACATTACAGAGTCAGCAAGCCACTCTTAGGAGCCTAGAGAACAAAATAGGGCAACTAGCCAATGAAATCAAAAGTAGGCCCCAAGGTAGGCTTCCTGCTGACACTGAAGTGCCAAGGAGAGATGGTAAAGAACAAGTTCAAGCAATTGAACTTAGAAGTGGTAGACCATTGGTAAGCAACACCAAAGACACACCAAAGAGAGTAGAGAACACTGAGTCTAGTGCTCCACTGGAGTCTCTACCAAACCAAGGTCCACCATCAACAAGCACATCAGGAGCCAGGCTGGAGCCGATTATTGAGGAGATAGAAGAAATTACAAGGCCTCCACCAATCCTAAGGCGACCTGACGTGCCTGCATATGTGCCACCACCTCCATATCCTCGAAGGCTTAAGAAGAAGCAGGAACAGGAAGTGCACTTTAATAAATTCTTAGAAATTCTTAAGCAAGTGCATGTCAACATTCCTTTTGTAGAAGTCTTACAGTCTATGCCTTCCTATGTAAAGTTTTTGAAAGATATCATTACTAACAAAAAAATAATTGGTGAGTTTGAAACAGTAAACCTCACTGAGGAGTGCAGTGCATTTTCACATTTTCACATCCTTTCTTGTCCCGAATGTCCAAATCAAATTCCTGCAGCAATAACACCCACCTAATCAACCTAGGCTTAGCATCAGCCTTCCTCATGAGATACTTTAAGGCAGAATGGTCAGTGTACACAATTGTCCTAGTGCCTACAATATAGTTCCTAAATTTCTCACAAGCAAACACTACAGCTAGCATCTCTTTTTCAGTAGTTGTATAATTACATTGAGCCTCATTCAGGGTTTTACTAGCATAGTATACAGGGTGTGTTAGCTTGTCAATCCTCTGTCCTAACATAACCCCTACAGCATAGTCACTAGCATCACATAGCATCTCAAATGGGAGATCCCAATCTGGCCCTACTATAATAGGTGCTGTGACCAGTGCTTCCTTAAGGGTTTTCCAAGCTACTAAACATTCCTTAGAGAAGATGAATGGCCTATTTAGCTCTAGAAGCTCACACAGAGGCTTGGATATCTTAGAAAAGTCCTTAATGAACCTTCTGTAGAAGCCATCATGCCCTAAGAAACTTCTAATGGCCTTGACATTCTGAGGCTCTACCAACTTCTCTATGATTTCTATCTTTGCCCTGTCAACTTCTACACCTGCCCTTAACACTCTATGACCTAAGACAATCCCTTCATCCACCATGAAATGGCACTTTTCCCAATTTAGGACTAGGTTGGTCTCCTCACACCTAGCCAAGACCTGACCTAAATTCTCTAGACAGTTTGTAAATGAATCCCCAAAGACTGAGAAATCATCCATGAATATCTCTATCATGGACTCATCCAAATCAGAGAAGATTGCCAACATGCACCTTTGGAAAGTTGCCGGTGCATTGCATAAGCCAAAAGGCATTCTGCGAAAGGCAAAAGTTCCAAAAGGGCAAGTGAAGGTAGTCTTCTTTTGATCCTTAGGGTCTATAGTGATCTGGTTATAACCTGAATAACCGTCTAAGAAACAGTAGTAGGCTCTACCAGCTATCCTGTCTAGCATTTGGTCAATAAAGGGTAGAGGGAAATGGTCTTTCTTGGTCTCTTTATTTAGCTTCCTATAATCCATGCAAACTCTCCATCCTGTGACAGTCCTAGTTGGAATCAGTTCATTGTTCTCATTGACTACCACAGTCATCCCACCCTTCTTAGGTACACACTGTATAGGGCTCACCCACTGACTACTAGCTATGGGGAAGATCACACCAGCATCTAACCATTTAATTATTTCTTTTTTAACTACCTCTTTCATAGAGGGGTTCAACCTACGTTGGTGATCTACTCTAGGTGTATGCTCTTCCTCTAGTATAATCTTATGCATGCAATAAGAAGGGCTAATGCCTCTAATATCAGCAATAGTCCATGCAATAGCCTTCCTATGTTGCTTAAGTAGTAATATTAATTCAACCTCATGCTGTTCACTTAGCTTAGAAGAAATAATTACAGGCAAAGTCTCATTATTCCCTAGATATGCATACTTGAGGTGAGTGGGGAGAGGTTTTAACTCTAAGACAGGTGGATGCTCAATGGATGGTTTTAATGGATTCAAAGATTTTTCAGTTAAGTCAATGTTCATACAAACATGCTGAGGGTTATTTACAGGTATGTCCATTATCTCAGCTATGTTTAAGTCAGTTAGTTCTAATCCTACATATTCATTAGCATGCTTGGTTAATAACTCATGCTCCAGTTGTTCTTCCATTAAAGAATCTACAACGTCCATGCTAGCACAGGATTCAAGGTCAGAGGGGTACCTCAAAGCTTTATACACACTAAAGTTCATGATAGCTCCATTTTGGAGCTATTATTATGTCCCTAATTCACGTTTATTATTGGCTTAATCTTGCTTTTATGTAACTATTGTAGGTGTTCTCGGTGCTTCGCTCTGGAGAGCGTTTCGGCGCTTTTCGGAGCTTAATATCGCGATTTAAAGGCATAAGAACACTTCCCGGGAAGATCCATGCAAAGGGATGAAGTTTGGGTGCTTTGGGGAAATTGAAGGCGAAATTCCATGCAAAAACCCGAGAGCTAGCGTCGAGCGACAGCGTCGCGACGCTAGCTCGACGCTGCCCAGCGTCGAGACGCTGCCCCTAGCGTCTCGACGCTCCGAAGTCTGAAGCGCTGAATTGAAGAAAAACCCGAGAGCAAGCGTCGAGCGACAGCGTCTCGACGCTCGCTCGACGCCGCGCATAGCGTCTCGACGCTGCGCGAGCGTCTCGACGCTACCCCGAGCGCGCGCGCGGATTGTTTAGTGCGCAGCGTCGAGACGCTACGACGGATTACTTAAGTTTCTGTCCGATTTTTAGCCGCCATTATTATCTTCTACCTCGAGCTCCGCGCCTGATTTGACGTCCAGCAGCCATTTTTCACCATGGGAGGGGCTAGGAAGCTCGATTGGAAGCCGTCCCACATCACACAAGTCATGAGTGAGTAGATTTACCGTTTTTGGCTCGGGATTGTAAGGATAAATGTAGTATGAATTCTTGGTGAGGTTGTGGATTGAAATTCTGAATTGGTTGGATATTTTGTTGAATTGAATTCTACTTCTTAGCTTAATCTATGAGCACGTTTGAATGATTTAGGACTAGGCACCCTTGATTTTGAGCATGTTCATTTGTTAAAGGATTTGATGCCGTGCCTCTCGTTTCCGCCAAGTAACAAGGAATTATGGCATCTTGAGCGTATTGGCGTCCTTACGCTCTTGGTGTTCGTTCTTCCCGAATTGGAATTCCAAATCGACATACTAGTTTCGCGTCCAAATTAGACAGTCGTCACAGTTAGCTTGTTGCTACCGTTCGGTCTTGGGAGAGCGTTGGCCGCCAATGTCCGAACGGTATGCTTGATTAGCATAATTAATTATGTTTAATTAAATTCATGGAGCATGTCTGAATTATTTATTAATTTTAGACGAGCTGTGCATTCATTAAATTGTTTAACCATAATACTCATCAACCTATGAACCAAGAAGCATGCTAAATTTATTCCGATCGTCCCGAGTCGGAAACTCCGTTAGCTTAATTTTCCCATTTGCTTGTTTCTATCTTAGCTACCTGAAAACCAACAATTACCCCTTATTTCCCCTAAATTAACAGTTTGCAAAATTTAATTAAGATTAAGTCAAAATTCCTTAATTCCCTGCGGATCGACCCCGTTACTACTATTCTACAAATAGTTTAGTGATTTCGGGCACTTATAAATTTATTTTGGAGGGTCTCGACAACCCGAGGATTAGCGATAGTTCAATAATATCGTTACCAAAATTGGCGCCGTTGCCGGGGAATTAAGTGTAATTCGGCCTGATTTAAATTTGATTTGTAAACTTTTAATTTTTACTTTAAAAATTCTGTTTATTCTTTTATTATTTGCAATTTTGATCTGTTTGTTTAAGTGTGCTAGAAGTGCCAAATTTTTATTGAGAAAATGGAGATTGATGATGAGATTGGAGTCCCAAGAACGCTAAGACAATGGACATCATTTGCTATGGGCCATCAACCTTCTTGTATTTCTTACCCGGAAATTTCAGGTGAGTTTGTGCTTAAATCGGGTGTGATTAACCTTTTACCCTCTTTTTGTGGTGAAGCAGATGAAGATCCTTATAAACATCTCAAGGAGTTTCAAATGGTAAGCTCCGCGATGAAGCCTGGCGACATAACAAAAGATCAGCTCTACCTGAGAGCTTTTCCATTCACCCTGAAAGGTGAAGCTCGAGATTGGCTGCATTACTTGCCATCGGGGACCATCTTCACTTGGGAGAAGTTGCAGAGTCTATTCTTGGAAAGGTATTTCCCAGCTTCGAAAGCCAGAGCCGTGAAAAAAGATATACGACAATTTGAGCAAGGAAAGGACGAGGCATTTCACGAGTGCTGGGAGAGGTTCATTAAACTCTGTGAAAAATGTCCGAACCATTTGATAGCGGAAGTCGCGCTTATCGAATGCTTCTATGATGGGTTGCTCACGCAAGACCGCCAGATGCTTGATGCAGCAAGTGGAGGAGTCCTTTGGGAGAAAACACCTGCGGAAGCCCGTCAGTTGATCTCCAACATAGCTGAGAACCGTCGCCAGTACGGAGGAAGAGATGAGCAGTCTAAGATGTCTTCCGACATAGAAGTGCTCAAAGAACAAGTGTCTCAGGTATTTGGTTTAGTTCATACTATGCAAGAAAAATCATCTCAGGATGTTTCTTCTATTTCAGGTAAAGCCATTGAAAGCATGTTCAAATCGCTCATGGAAGCTAGCGATGAGACAAGATCGCAGATTAAGTCTCTAAGAGATGAATTCACGGAGGTGAAGGAAAGAATGGGTAGAATTGAATCCAAAGCGGAAGGGGTTAGTGCGATAAACCTCAGAAGTGGTAAAGAAGTGCCATCTCAAACCACTCCCGTGAGTCCTCCAAAAGATTCAGAGATATCTCCAGATAAGTGTTCTCAAGCGCCCTCTGAAACTGTTGTAACTCCTCCTATTATTTCTATGAAGTCTTACACTCCCGTTGCTCCTTTTCCTAGTAGGCTTGCAAGGCCATCTAAGGAGGCCAACAACGCGGATGTACTTGAGACATTGAGGAAGGTTGGGATCAATATACCGCTGCTCGATGCAATTCAACAAATCCCAAGGTACGCTAAATTTCTAAAGGAGATGTGCACTATGAAGAGGAAGACTAAAAGTGCTGAGAGAGTCGTGGTAAGCAAGAATGTTTCTGCCCTGCTAACCCAATGTATTCCAAGCAAATGCCAGGACCCAGGTATGTTCCTCTTGCCATGTACTATAGGGGATAGAGAAATCGAGCACGCTATGCTAGACTTAGGAGCTTCAATTAATGTTATGCCATATTCAGTCTACAAGAGCCTCGGTTTAGAAGGTATGCAGGAAACTAGTATAGTTATCCAGTTAGCTAATAGGTCTTCTATTCATCCTCTAGGGGTGATTGAAGATGTGTTGGTTAAAGTTAAGGATTTAATCTTCCCTGCTGATTTTTATGTGATAAACTTGGAAGAAAACACATCCACCACTTCTGTTTTACTTGGTAGACCATTCATGAAAACTGCTAAAACGAAAATTAATGTGCATGATGGAACTTTGTCTGTTGAGTATGAAGGGGATGTGTTCGAATTTAATGTTTTTGATGCCATGAAACAACGTGCTGATGTGCATTCTGTCTGTAAAATCGATCTTATAGATACTTTAGAACAAGAAGAATGCATGACTGTTGTTGATGGGGATGACCCACTCGTTTTTACTAAAATTGTTTGCGAAGTTGAAAGTAGTGTTCCCATATTGACTGAATTGCCTGAACAACCTACTTTTGCTTTAGAGACATGTGAAAAGCCAACTAAAATATTACCATCCCTTTTGCAGGCTCCCAAGTTGGAATTGAAGGAGTTGCCGGGTCATCTCAAGTACGTGTACTTGGGTGAGGTGGAGACACTTCCGGTAATTATCTCCAAGGAGCTTACATCGGAGCAAGAAGGCGAGTTGGTCGAGGTTCTGAAAAAGAACAAAAGAGCCATGGGATGGACATTGGCAGACTTGCACGGGTTGAGTCCAGTGTTGTGCATGCACAAGATTCGGCTGGATGAGGGAGCAAAGCCATCCCGAGAGCCTCAGCGGAGACTGAACCCTGCAATGAAAGAGGTAGTGTTGTCTGAGATACACAAACTCCTGGATGCAGGTATTATCTTTCCCATTTCTGATAGCCAATGGGTTAGCCCTATTCATGTTGTACCTAAAAAGACGGGCATAACTGTTATTAGAAATGATAAGGGGGAGTTAGTACCTAAGAGAGTACAAAACGGGTGGAGAATGTGTATTGATTTTAGAAAACTGAATGATGTGACTAAGAAGGACCACTTTCCTATTCCCTTCATAGATCAAATGGTGGAGCGTTTAGCTGGGAAGCCATTCTTCTGTTTTCTAGATGGTTTTTCTGGGTTTTATCAAATTCCCATAGCCCAGGAAGACCAAGAAAAGACTACTTTTACTTGTCCATTCGGAACTTACGCATATAGGAGAATGCCCTTTGGGCTTTGTAATGCTCCAGGGACTTTTCAGCGATGCATGATGAGCATATTTTCTGAATTTGTAGAAAAATGCATCGAAGTCTTTATGGATGATTTCACTGTATATGGAAGTTCATTTAAAGATTGCCTGTTTAACTTGTCTAGAGTCATGGAAAGATGCTTCGAAACTAATCTTGTTTTAAATTTTGAGAAGTGTCATTTCATGGCCAGTCAGGGCATAGTATTGGGTCATGTTGTGTCTGCTAAGGGGATAGAGGTTGATAAAGCTAAGATTGATGTCATATCTGATTTACCTTATCCCACGAATCTTCGGGAAGTACGTTCTTTTCTTGGTCACGCAGGTTTTTACCGTAGGTTCATTAAAGACTTCTCGAAGATAGTGACACCGATGACAAGCTTGCTGAAAAAGGATGTTCCATTCTGTTTTGACAAAGAGTGCAAGCTTGCCTTTGATGTTCTGAAGAAGTGCTTGACCAATGCACCCATCATTCATCCACCGCAGTGGGGGACTCCTTTCGAGATTATGTGCGACGCAAGCAATTATGCCGTAGGCGCTGTGTTGGGCCAGAGGATAGACAAGAAGAGCCATGTGATTTATTATGCCTCTAGGACGCTCAATTCCGCGCAGATCGGTTACACAACAACAGAAAAGGAGCTGCTTTCCATAGTTTTCGCTCTTGATAAATTTCGGCCATATATTCTTGGATCTAAAGTAATTGTTTTTTCTGATCATGCAGCAGTTCGATACTTGATGAACAAGAAAGACTCGAAGCCTAGACTGCTCAGATGGGTGTTATTACTCCAGGAGTTCGACGTCTCTGTTCAGGACAGAAAAGGATCAGAAAATACCGTTGCTGACCACTTGAGCCGTATTGTGCGTAATGAGGATGATCTGCCCCTGAATGACGAATTCCCTGATGAAGTTCTTTTCCAGGTAAGTGTGGAGACACCATGGTACGCCGACATTGTCAATTACTTGGTCACAGGTACGTTCCCATTCGACTTTTCATATAATCAAAGAGCTAAGCTGAAAAGCGAAGCCAAAACATATGTTTGGGAAGAGCCCATTTTGTGGAAATTTTGTGCTGACCAGGTAATTAGGAAGTGCGTCCCTAAGTCTGAACATAGGTCCATCCTTACCTTTTGCCATGAATTTGCATGCGGGGGACACTTTGGGCAAAATAGAACTGCGAGAAAAATTTTAGATTGTGGGTTCTTCTGGCCATCGCTGTTTAAGGACTGTTATGACTTTTGTAAATCTTGTGATCAGTGTCAGAGAAAAGGGACCATCACTAGTAGGAATGAAATGCTCCAAAACCCCATTTTAACTTGTGAAATTTTTGAGGTTTGGGGTATGGACTTTATGGGACCCTTCCCCCCTTCATTTGGTTTTGTCTATATCTTATTGGCTGTGGACTACGTGTCTAAATGGGTGGAAGCTAAAGCCACCAAAGTTGATACCGCTAATGTTGTTTCCAGTTTTGTCAAATCTAACATTTTTAGCAGGTATGGAGTTCCACGAGCCATCATAAGTGACCAGGGGAGCCACTTCTGCAACAAAACGATCCAGGCCTTGATGAGGAAATATGGGGTCAATCATAAAATCTCTACCCCGTATCATCCTCAGACCAATGGTCAAGCGGAGGTTTCTAATCGAGAGGTGAAGAGCATCCTCGAGAAAACAGTAAGTCCAGGAAGGAAGGATTGGAGCCTCAGGCTGGACGACGCTTTGTGGGCTTATCGTACGGCTTACAAAACCCCCATAGGGATGTCTCCCTACCGGATGGTTTATGGTAAAGCCTGTCATCTCCCCGTGGAGATCGAACACAAAGCTTACTGGGCCGTGAAGAAGTGCAACATGGACTTTGACTTGGCGGGCGAAGAAAGACTCCTCAAATTGCAAGAACTGGAGGAGCTTCGCCTGGATGCATATGAGAACTCGAAGACCTACAAGGAAAAGACCAAAATGTTCCACGACAGGCGAGTCGTCCGAAAGCACTTTAAAGTTGGTCAGAAGGTCCTCTTGTTCAACTCCCGCCTGAAGCTCATGCCAGGTAAACTTCGTTCCAGGTGGCTTGGTCCTTTCATTATCACTGATGTTCATCACTATGGTGCAGTTAAAATTCAGAGTTTGGATACGGAAAAGGAATACACGGTGAATGGCCAGCGATTAAAGATCTTTCACGAGGGAATGTCAGAGGACTTTGATGATCATGCCTACTTGAAAGAGCCTGATTATGAGAAAGGATAAAATGAGTTTTGGTAAAGTCGAGCAATCGACTCTAAAAAATTGCGCTACTCGGAGGCACCCGAGCTTGAACTGTACATGCTTTTTGTTTACTTACCGTCTTTAGGATTAGTTTAGATTTCTATTCTGATGTTGTGAATTTTCAGGTGAATCAATGGCTCATCCTTGCGGTTTATTGGCTAAGGTTAAAGCGCACTCTACAACCCTCTAAGTCACAATTCAGGGAAGGTTTTCTTTCCTTTCATTTTTGACTGTGCGTATTTGGTCCAATGAGGACATTGTCAATTTCTAAGTTGGGGGTGGTGGGTTGTGCCTTATAGTGATTGTCGAGTTTAGTTGTGGAATCCTGATTTACTTGTTGAGTTATGGTGAAAGCATGCTAGTCTGACTATGAAATTCTGTGATGTACTGCTGAGGTCTTCGTATTTGTATTTGTCATGAAATTCAGCATAATTGCATATGTTAAGGCCATTTTGAAAATTTTTTCAAAAGTATTTCCCTGTTTAAGCTTCGCATGTTAGCACTCTATCTTGGATCTGTGGGTTTAGTGTAGCTCTGTTTGTTTTGAAATTCGTTGTCACCTCGAAAGGCAACCTTAGGATGGGCCAAGATTCGCTTTTGTTTGTAACCCGTGCGCTTAAAATTTTAATATGATGCTTAGACTAAAAGAAAAATGAATGCAAGTTTATAAAAAGAAAAGAACCTCGTGAGGCATTCCTCCTTCTTGAGTTGCCTTAGTAGCCAGGGGCAGTCGTGTAACCCACGGTCGCCACTGCATGAAAAGGATGCACAAAGAAGTGAACGCTAGTCCTTAAAAATGTGAATTTTGCCCGTAGTCAGATGCACTGTGCAATGAAATTGCAGGCAAGCTGAAACGAAAGTAAGATTGACATGTTAGGCGCTCATGAAGATAAGATCAATGAAAATGAGAAAAAGATGCCTTGCGTTATATTACTTGCATAAGCGATGAACTACCCTTAGACTGTTCTGTTATGCCATAAGTAGGGGGAAAGCGAAATTTTAGGATAGATAGAGTTGTTCTAAGCCTGTTGAAATCTAAGATCGAGGAGCTAAGTCCGAAGCGTAAATAGGGAAGCATCTTTAAATTTTCCAAATCGTTCTTAACCAATGCATGCATGCAGCTGTTCTTTCAAATGCAATTGCCTTGTCTTTTCCAGTATTGAGAATCGAGTCCCTAGCATGCATTCTCGTTCTATTTAATTAATCAGAATCCCTCCTTGCTCGAGGACTAGCAAGATTTAAGTTGGGGGTGTTTGATAGCTCCATTTTGGAGCTATAATTATGTCCCTAATTCACGTTTATTATTGGCTTAATCTTGCTTTTATGTAACTATTGTAGGTGTTCTCGGTGCTTCGCTCTCGAGAGCGTTTCGGCGCTTTTCGGAGCTTAATATCGCGATTTAAAGGCATAAGAACACTTCCCGGGAAGATCCATGCAAAGGGATGAAGTTTGGGTGCTTTGGGGAAATTGAAGGCGAAATTCCATGCAAAAACCCGAGAGCTAGCGTCGAGCGACAGCGTCGCGACGCTAGCTCGACGCTGCCCAGCGTCGAGACGCTGCCCCTAGCGTCTCGACGCTCCGAAGTCTGAAGCGCTGAATTGAAGAAAAATCCGAGAGCAAGCGTCGAGCGACAGCGTCTCGACGCTCGCTCGACGCCGCGCATAGCGTCTCGACGCTGCGCGAGCGTCTCGACGCTACCCCGAGCGCGCGCGCGGATTGTTTAGGGCGCAGCGTCGAGACGCTGCCCCTAGCGTCTCGACGCTACGACGGATTACTTAAGTTTCTGTCCGATTTTTAGCCGCCATTATTATCTTCTACCTCGAGCTCCGCGCCTGATTTGACGTCCAGCAGCCATTTTTCACCATGGGAGGGGCTAGGAAGCTCGATTGGAAGCCGTCCCACATCACACAAGTCATGAGTGAGTAGATTTACCGTTTTTGGCTCGGGATTGTAAGGATAAATGTAGTATGAATTCTTGGTGAGGTTGTGGATTGAAATTCTGAATTGGTTGGATATTTTGTTGAATTGAATTCTACTTCTTAGCTTAATCTATGAGCACGTTTGAATGATTTAGGACTAGGCACCCTTGATTTTGAGCATGTTCATTTGTTAAAGGATTTGATGCCGTGCCTCTCGTTTCCGCCAAGTAACAAGGAATTATGGCATCTTGAGCGTATTGGCGTCCTTACGCTCTTGGTGTTCGTTCTTCCCGAATTGGAATTCCAAATCGACATACTAGTTTCGCGTCCAAATTAGACAGTCGTCACAGTTAGCTTGTTGCTACCGTTCGGTCTTGGGAGAGCGTTGGCCGCCAATGTCCGAACGGTATGCTTGATTAGCATAATTAATTATGTTTAATTAAATTCATGGAGCATGTCTGAATTATTTATTAATTTTAGACGAGCTGTGCATTCATTTAATTGTTTAACCATAATACTCAAAAAACCTATGAACCAAGAAGCATGCTAAATTTATTCCGATCGTCCCGAGTCGGAAACTCCGTTAGCTTAATTTTCCCATTTGCTTGTTTCTATCTTAGCTACTTGAAAACCAACAATTACCCCTTATTTCGCCTAAATTAACAGTTTGCAAAATTTAATTAAGATTAAGTCAAAATTCCTTAATTCCCTGCGGATCGACCCCGTTACTACTATTCTACAAATAGTTTAGTGATTTCGGGCACTTATAAATTTATTTTGGAGGGTCTCGACAACCCGATGATTGGCGATAGTTCAATAATATCGTTACCAGTTCACCTCTTCATCATGAACCCTCATAGTGAGCTCACCTTTTTGGACGTCGATCAGGGCCCTACCTGTGGCAAGAAACGGTCTGCCTAATAGGATGGGGACCTCCTTGTCTGCTTCATAATCCAGGATAATGAAATCTGCAAGGAAAAGAAATTTGTCAACTTTCACTAGAATATCCTCAATCTTACCTTCAGGGTATGCGATGGATCTGTCTGCTAGTTGTAAAGTGACAGTGGTTGGCCGTGCTTCTCCTATTCCCAACTGGCGGAATAGTGATAAGGGCATGAGGTTTATGCTGGCGCCCAGGTCACAAAGCGCTCTGCCCACGTGCTTGCCTCCTAGCTCTACAGGTAAGGTGAAGGAACCAGGATCCTTCTCCTTCTTGGGTAGCTTGTTTTGGAGTATGGCACTGCACTCCTCAGTGAGGTTTACTGTTTCAAACTCACCAATTATTTTTTTGTTAGTAATGATATCTTTCAAAAACTTTACATAGGAAGGCATAGACTGTAAAACTTCTACAAAAGGAATGTTGACATGCACTTGCTTAAGAATTTCTAAGAATTTATTAAAGTGCACTTCCTGTTCCTGCTTCTTCTTAAGCCTTCGTAGATATGGAGGTGGTGGCACATATGCAGGCACGTCAGGTCGCCTTAGGATTGGTGGAGGCCTTGGAATTTCTTCTATCTCCTCAATAATCGGCTCCAGCCTGGCTCCTGATGTGCTTGTTGATGGTGGACCTTGGTTTGGTAGAGACTCCAGTGGAGCACTAGACTCAGTGTTCTCTACTCTCTTTGGTGTGTCTTTGGTGTTGCTTACCAATGGTCTACCACTTCTAAGTTCAATTGCTTGAACTTGTTCTTTACCATCTCTCCTTGGCACTTCAGTGTCAGCAGGAAGCCTACCTTGGGGCCTACTTTTGATTTCATTGGCTAGTTGCCCTACTTGGTTCTCTAGGCTCCTAAGAGTGGCTTGCTGACTCTGTAATGTGGCATCATTCTTGGCTATGTATTCCTTGAGTAAGTTTTCTACAGAAGATCCTACAGGTTGGTTGTATGGTTTTTGATACATTGATTGGTTATGTTGAGGAGTGAAACCAGGTGTTCCACTCGGTCTTGGTTGGTTAGGATTTTGGTTAACATTCTGTTGTCCACCCCATGACAGGTTTGGATGGTTCCTCCAACCAGGGTTGTAAGTATTAGAGTAGGGGTTGTTCCTAGGCTGCTGTTGGCTTCCAACATAGCAGACTGAGGCTGGATTCCCAGGGCAGTATTCATACGGATGCCCTTCCCCACAGAATCCACAGATAAGTGTCTCACCTTGACTTGGCTGGGTGCCCATTGACATGGTTGTAGCGGTGTTGACACTTGTTTGGAGATTGGCTTGAGCCATTTGCTTAACTAGGTTGGTCAGGGCATTTATTTAGCTGCTCATTGCACTTAGAGCATCCTTGTCTTGAGCTCTAGTTGGCTCAACTGGATCATCTGACCACCTACACTGAGATGCTGAGATCTTCTCCAAGATCTCATAGGCCTCGTTGTAACTCTTGGACAGCATGGAACCTCCAGCAGATGAGTTTCAGACTTGTCTAGTGTTGGGGTTGCATCCTTTGAAAAAGACCTCTATTTGGATACACCATGGGATGCCATGGTGTGGACATTTAAGAAGAAGATCTTTAAACCTTGTCCAAGCTTCGTGAAGAGACTCAGTGTCAGCTTGTTTGAACTTGATTATGTCATCACGAAAGGTAGAATTCCTATCAGGTGGGAAGTATTTGACTAGGAATTTTTCTGCTAAGTCTGTCCAATTGCGAACAGACCCAGAGGGTAATGAGTTCAACCATGTTTTGGCTTTGTCCCTCAAAGAGTAAGGGAAAAGGTATAGCCTCAAGGCTTCTTGGGAAACTCCAGGGATGAGGAATGTGTCACTAACTCCTAAGAAGTTTCTAAGATGGTTGTGGGGATCCTCATTTTCCACTCCAAAGAATTGTCCCACAGTGGACAACATTTGGAACATCACTGGCTTTAACTCGAATGAGTTGGCAGTGATTTCAGGACGGATTATGCTGGGGTTCAGCTCCCCAGGCATAGGTACTAGGTACGAAAGTATGCCGCTATCCTTGTCATTCGCTATTTCGATGGGATTGCGAGTGACAGGCACCGGATTTGGAACTATTTCATTCATTTCTTCTTGAGACAATTGCGGAGGAATTGCGGTTCCCGCAATTACTTGAGGTAAAGGGGGTTGTTTAAAGAGACGTTTCTTGGCTCTATTTCTGGCCCTAAGTAATCTCTCAGGCTCAGGATTGAACTCTAGATCACTACTTGAAGGCTCACTCATAAACTAACCCAATAGTACCTGCAAAAGAAATGAAACAGATCAGCTTCAATAGGCAATAAACTTGGTGTTTCAAACTTAACAAACTTCGTTTTCACTTAAATAAGTCCCCGGCAGCGGCGCCAAAAACTTGTTGCGTGCTCAATGTGTTAAAATAAATAAGCAATAAGGTAGAGAGAGCACTCAGAACATGCAAGCATACATGGTCTTATAGCAAGTAGTAAGTATATTTCATTCGTTTTCCCACAGAGATTTATTATAAGCTATTCATGAAGTGTAAAGTTAAGAAAGAAGGGGTGGATTTGATGGGATAGAATAGGTTTTTAATTATCTATTTCCTACTGAATACGTAGAGGGTAGCAACATAAACAAGTGCAAGTCAACGCTAAACTCAAATGAGAAGAGACGAGATTAATAAATTAAGACAAAAATGGTTAGACAGAATTGTAACTTTGGCAGAATTGCGGAAACAGCAATTCTACCGCAATTTAACTAACAGCGAAAGTGTGTAAAGTGATGAATTAAGGGCTACTAATGACTATCCTATAGGCTTTTTCATACGATTCTCAAGCACTGGATCAACTCACTATGCATCAAACTATCTCATTCTCATGTATCTTCCGATTTCATGCATTAGATTCTTTAGTTTACTCATGTCCAAGTAAGGTCTTAAGCATCTTGTTAAGGCAGAAAAATATGGTTTGTACTAGGGAAACGCCTATTCCTAGGTCGTTTCCTGGTTACCTTGAAAGGCTAGCATGATAGTATGACTCTGAACTCTTACTCCTTCCAGAGGTTAGGAGTTCTTTGGACAAAATGGATGGCCAATCGAAATTGCCCGTGGGATGACGCTTACATACAATCAATGCTTCGAGAGTTATCCTACATGCTTGGTTCACGTTTTTTAGCCTATAGTGTTGTCATTAGCATGCCCCTATGTGACTTAGTTACTCATGGATATAAGGTAAACAGAAATAAGAGATGAAACAGACATGCTTAGGAGGAATTTAAAGACAAAACAGTAAGGCAAAGCAGTAGATTGCAAAGGCAAGAAACTGTGAAATGAAGAATTGAGATTTGATTACTTGATTGTTTGACTCAACAAATGAAAGCTTTAAAGTAAATAACAACAAGACAGAACACAACGAAATAGTCTAATCTAGCTACTAGAAAAGAAACAGCAACAAGACAAAGCTGGAAAATGGAAATGAAGAGCAGAAAGCAGTAAAACAAGCTTGAATGTCTCGTCGCAACCGCCTCGAATGAAGGATGAGAAAGGTCAGCCTTGCTTGGATGAATCCAATCGGGAGAGAAGAAGAATCTCCTCTCCTTCCTATCAGATTATCGATTCCAACAGCTGAGCTTCGCAAACCAGCAGACGGCAAAGGAAAACAGGAGAAAAGATGGACTGCGAGAAGACTTCTACGCTTTCGGATGATGACTGAACCCTCGACTTTGACCCCCTTTTATAGCAATCTGCAGGTGCGTTTGGGCCAAGGAGAACCAGCAATCTTCAACGTCGTACTTCAGAATGGATGGAGGAGAAAGAACGAATCCCTGAAATAACGGAAATTAACAGAAAAAGATCAGTAACCTTACGGTTTTCACTTGAAACATTGCGGTTTCCGCAATGTTTCCGCAATGCTATCGCAATACTTGTTTTTCATTCTTTTCCTTCGGTTTTCAACCCTTTTCTTTCCTATTGTACATAAGTCCTAATTTAGCTACCTTCTTCTAATTCTCATATTTAAGCATAGGTTTAGGCTAAATGCTATCAAAAACACCTAAGAGTGAACATCTTTCTAAGATAATTAAGTCCTAAAAAGGTAACTTTTGGAGACGTAACACACCCCCAAACTTAAGGTTTTGCTTGTCCTCGAGCAATCTAAGGACTTTCCTAGGCTGCTGTTTCTTCTTCTTTAACCACTTACTGACTCCCCTATAACCTTATCTATAACCATGCTGTCCTGTGACACACTTCTAAGCTTAAAACTACCCTCTCATCTAGCTTCTTCTGATTTCACATGCCTAATACTCCTACTGTCTTTATTAACTTTCTACCCTGATCTACCTGCTTTTGTCATATCCTGCCACTATCCCTAAGGTTTCAAATTCTACCTAGCTTTACCCCAGACTCAGTACATGCTTCTAGTTTATACTTATGCGCTACCTAGGATTCCTTAGAGTCATGCCAGTCTTAGTATTAACAGTGACAGTAGTACTTTAAGAGAACAACCTAAACCCTGGCATCACTACATTGGACATACATTCATCTCCCTAAACAACCCCACAAGCTACAACTTTGTGCTTAGCTAATTGAGGATCAGAGTTCTTTTTATCAGGACATCTAAGCCACAAAGTTGCAACTCCTAGGTATACATTCTTCTTCCCTTCTCTTTTCCCTTTTTTTCTTTCTTAGGTGGAGCCTTTCCTTTGGTTGCCTTTTGATGCAATGCCACTTGTGGGTTACACACTTGGCACTGATTACTTAGCAACCTAAGAGAGACTCCCCTCTTTATTCTATTTTTCATTTTTTTTTTCAGTTCATCATTTTTGTCAAGGAGAAGAAGAATGCTTATGCTTTTAAGGGAGAGAGGAATGTTCCTAGGCCTAGGGTGGCCTCCCCCAAACTTAAACTACTCATTGTCCCCAATGAGTGTCTGAGGTGGCACACCCCCAAACTATCCTAGAAGCATCTAGTCTAAGGTAAAACAAAGAGAATTTAAAAGTCCTAGGCATAGGCAGAACATTGTAAAAGAAAATATCATAGCAGCAGAAAATTGAAAAAAACAGACAGGCAAGGACTTACAGCTATGCATGCTGAGCTGTTTAGAGGTTAATTTAAACTATCAAAGGGTGTCCTATGACACTCATCCACCATGCATTTAGATAAGCTATATAAGGTAGTCATGAAAATAGCAAAAGAAAGAATTTAAACAGATCACAGCCTAGCTAAACAGACAGTCCAAAACATGCTTTCAGTAATAAAAATTGCGGGCACCGCAATTATTTCGCAATCAAGTCAGGGCAGATATATCAATGTTTTAGGGCCCCTAAGCATGCTTTATCCAGTCATTCAAGCTCGCCAAAAATAATCCTAAACTATCCTACCTAATCAGCTAGCATCAGCCTACACTAAACAATTTAAAAACGTAAAACTAAGCAACTAAAACAGATCAAAACTTCACTAAAAACAGCAGAATTCACATGGTCTATCAGAAAGCAGATTTTTTTTTTTTAATTTTAAAGGGAACAGCAATACTCCCTCGAGTGCAATTCAAACCAGCACTCAGATGTCTTCATCCTCATCAGGCCGTCGTGGTCGTGGAGGCACCCATGGAGTCAGAAGATTTGTGGGGAAGTCAGGGAAGATGCAGCCAAGCTGGTCAGCAACTTCCTTATCCCGTGCCTGTGCGTATGTGGCCCATTGAGCCATCCTCTTCTGCATATCCATCAGGCAAGCCATGGACAGCGACTGGTCAGCAGCCAACCTATCCAGCTCGAATTCCATGTTCCCCTTCCTTTTCAGCCTCAGGCTAGCAGGCAGCTCCAAGTGGCCTGTGTAAGCCATTTGCTGCTCCATTCGCTCAATAGGAACTCCTGCAAGCAAACAGAGTTTATTTATAGTATTAGGGAAAAACAATAGACCCTTACCTTTCTTCGCGCACTCAGCAATGGCGGAAGCAATGACTTCTCCCACGTTGATCGTGAGCCCTCTCATTATCGCATATACCAGCAGCGATCTGCTCTGGTTGATGGTGGTCTCATGAGTCACGGGGGACAGCTTCCTTCTCACGAAAGAAAACCAAACAGCCGCCTTAGCTGTGAGGTTGGCACTCATGAGAGTGTGCCTCCCATTGCGTGACACGGTCCAGGAGGCTTCAGGCTGGCCAATGGTCCGAATGGCCTCTTCCAGGACTGCCTCAGTAGGCTCATCAACAATCCTTGCATAATCTGTATGTTTTTCGCCCTTGAGACCATAGGCTTCGTTGATGGCCTTTGCTGAGAAGTCTACTTCTACCCTTCTGACCACAGACAGGCCATCCTCAGGGCTAAGCACATTGGCGTAGAAATCATACACCATGCTTGTGTAAGCTGGATTGGGTGGTCTGCAAAACTCCTCCCATCCGTGGTTTGTAATTCCTGCGCGCAAGAACAGCGGCAGGTCAGCAGGTCTGTCGAGGAAGCCCTTCTCGTGTAGCAACTCCCTCTTCCTCAGCTCAATGCCTCTGGACTCAGCGTCAGAGGACACATACCTCACTGATTGAGGCTCATCTTCAGGGTAAAGCTTGGCCTTCCCTTTGTCTGTCGGTTTGGCTGACTCCGCAGCCTCAACCTTGAGTTTCTTGAGCGATGGCTCCGTGCTTTCCTTCTCTGATGAAGGCGCCCTCTTGGCCTTCTTCTTCTTCAGCTTTTTGGATCGCTTGGCCTTGAGAATCTTGGCCTTCTTCTTCTTCTTGAGCTTAGCCTCGATGGTGATCTGCTGGAGGCACGCCCCCAGTGTCTCCTCCATTGAGTCATCCTTCTGTGCAAGACTCTCCGGGCTAGCTTCCCTCATAGGAGATAAAACCTCTTCTTCCTCAGCTTCCCCACTGCCCTGCGTTGATTCTTGGTATTCCCCATATGGGAATTCAGGGTCAGGCCGTGGGGAAGTGTGCGACGGCGTGGTTCTTTTCTCTGCTGTAGGTGTCTGTGCAGAACTCTGTGGTGAAGACGGCTGCTCAGGGCTCTGCGCTGGTGGTAATGAGGAGAGCTCAGGGCTTTGCACCGGTGGGGCTGGTGAAAGGCTGCGCTCGGCTGACTCGTGAGATGGCTGGCCCAATTCTTGACTCTCCACAGAGGGAGTCTTTTCCTTGATTTCTTCCTCGGCCACCGCCATACTCCATCGTCGCTTCTTGGGTGTGCCTGCTGGTTCAGAAGGTCCAGCAGGTATCTCCGTAACTACCTTCCACTTCTTCTTGCGGACAGGCAGTTTCGGCAGGCGTTCGGTACGCGCAGCCTCAGCATCAGCCAAGGCAAGCAGTGCTTCTCTCGCAGCCGTTTCAGCGTCATCGGCCCTTTTCTTGGACGCAGATCGTTCGGCCCTCGTGAGTACCATTTTTGAATCGTGGAGTTTTGGAGAGAAGAATCACAGATGAAGAGAATCGCAGCTTTCTTGGAGATCAGATAATGGGAGAATCGTACAGATCAACGCGCCTTCTAACGGATATAAAAAAAACGGAAAAATCCCAATGGCTATATTTTTGCGGATCCTGCAAATCCAGCGCAATTTTAGTGACCGTTGGGGATTTTTTCCATTTAAATGTCAATCTTTGCTCATCCGTATCTTTTATTTGGCCCAATATTTTCTTGATTTTTAAAGCTGGATTTACTCTCCTTGATTCCCTATATCGATTCCCTACAAAAAGAAATAAAATCAACATCAAATTCGCAATTAAAATCATACAAACTTATACACAAATGATAACCGGAAAATCGTAAAAAATAAACTAAGGCATGAGCCTCATGTTGACGAGCACAGCAATCACTCGTTCCTCATAGTAGTGCTTCAACCGTGCACCATTAACCATGAATGGTTGTCCTTGCTGCAAGTTCTTTATCTCAATAGCACCATGAACAAACACATTAGTAATCATGAAAGGACCTGACCATCTGGATTTTAGTTTGCCTGGAAATAACCTCAATCGTGAGTTAAATAATAACACAAGTTGGCCTTTCTTAAAGTCCTTGATCCTAAGTCTACTATCGTGCCAAATCTTGGTCTTTTCCTTATACATTTTGGCATTTTCATAAGACATTTGTCTAAGCTCATCAAGCTCGTGTAATTGCAGAGACCGCAACGTTCCCGCATCGGTCACGCAATAATTCAACTCTTTTAGTGCCCAAAATGCCTTGATTTCTAACTCAAATGGAAGATGACAAGCTTTACCATACACGAGTCTGTAAGGAGACATACCTAGGGGTGTCTTATATGCTGTTCTATACGCCCAAAGTGCATCCTCGAGTTTAAATGACCAGTCCTTTCTATTAGGTTTGACCACTTTTTCTAAGATGTTCTTAATCTCCCTATTTGAAATTTCAGCCTGACCATTCGAGTGTGGGTGATAAGGAGTGGCTACTCTATGTCTAATGTTATACTTAGCCAACACTCTCTCCATAGCCTTATTAATGAAATGTGTCCCCTCATCACTAATGATAGCACGAGGTGTTCCGAACCTAGTAAAAATATGCCTATGCAAGAATTTTATTACTGTTTTGGCATCATTATTGGGACATGCTATGGCTTCTACCCACTTGGATACATAGTCTACTGCCACTAATATGTAAAGGTTACCTGAAGATGGGGGAAATGGTCCCATGAAATCAATGCCCCACACATCAAAGAGCTCCAACTCTAAGATGTAGGTGAGAGGCATTTCATCCTTGCGACTGAGGTTACCTGTTCTTTGGCATTCATCGCAGCTGTGGGCATAGTTGTGGGCATCCTTGAAGATTGTTGGCCAATAGTAGCCACTCTGAAATACCTTTGCAGCTGTTCTTTGACCACCAAAGTGTCCACCATAAGGAGCTGTGTGGCAATGCTGCAGCACAGACTTCGCCTCAGCAGCTGAAACACACTTCCTTAGCAAGCCGTCAGCACATGTTCTGTAAAGTGTGGGGTCATCCCAGATGAATTTCCTTGCCTCATGAAGGAACCTCTTCTTCTCTTGTCCTCCCTTGAAAACTGGTAATACCTGTGATGCAAGGAAGTTAGCAATGTCAGCAAACCAAGGTTCCTCATCGTTATCACGATGAGTCAATACAAAGACATGTTCATCAATAAAAGCCTCAGAAATTGCGGGTTCCGCAATTTTTTCGCAATTGTGCTGCAATCAAGAAAGGTGATCCGCAACCACATTTTCACATCCTTTCTTGTCCCGAATGTCCAAATCAAATTCCTGCAGCAATAACACCCACCTAATCAACCTAGGCTTAGCATCAGCCTTCCTCATGAGATACTTTAAGGCAGAATGGTCAGTGTACACAATTGTCCTAGTGCCTACAATATAGTTCCTAAATTTCTCACAAGCAAACACTACAGCTAGCATCTCTTTTTCAGTAGTTGTATAATTACATTGAGCCTCATTCAGGGTTTTACTAGCATAGTATACAGGGTGTGTTAGCTTGTCAATCTTCTGTCCTAACATAACCCCTACAGCATAGTCACTAGCATCACATAGCATCTCAAATGGGAGATCCCAATCTGGCCCTACTATAATAGGTGTTGTGACCAGTGCTTCCTTAAGGGTTTTCCAAGCTACTAAACATTCCTTAGAGAAGATGAATGGCCTATTTAGCTCTAGAAGCTCACACAGAGGCTTGGATATCTTAGAAAAGTCCTTAATGAACCTTCTGTAGAAGCCAGCATGCCCTAAGAAACTTCTAATGGCCTTGACATTCTGAGGCTCTACCAACTTCTCTATGATTTCTATCTTTGCCCTGTCAACTTCTACACCTGCCCTTGACACTCTATGACCTAAGACAATCCCTTCATCCACCATGAAATGGCACTTTTCCCAATTTAGGACTAGGTTGGTCTCCTCACACCTAGCCAAGACCTGACCTAAATTCTCTAGACAGTTTGTAAATGAATCCCCAAAGACTGAGAAATCATCCATGAATATCTCTATCATGGACTCATCCAAATCAGAGAAGATTGCCAACATGCACCTTTGGAAAGTTGCCGGTGCATTGCATAAGCCAAAAGGCATTCTGCGAAAGGCAAAAGTTCCAAAAGGGCAAGTGAAGGTAGTCTTCTCTTGATCCTTAGGGTCTATAGTGATCTGGTTATAACCTGAATAACCGTCTAAGAAACAGTAGTAGGCTCTACCAGCTATCCTGTCTAGCATTTGGTCAATAAAGGGTAGAGGGAAATGGTCTTTCTTGGTCTCTTTATTTAGCTTCCTATAATCCATGCAAACTCTCCATCATGTGACAGTCCTAGTTGGAATCAGTTCATTGTTCTCATTGACTACCACAGTCATCCCACCCTTCTTAGGTACACACTGTATAGGGCTCACCCACTGACTACTAGCTATGGGGAAGATCACACCAGCATCTAACCATTTAATTATTTCTTTTTTAACTACCTCTTTCATAGAGGGGTTCAACCTACGTTGGTGATCTACTCTAGGTGTATGCTCTTCCTCTAGTATAATCTTATGCATGCAATAAGAAGGGCTAATGCCTCTAATATCAGCAATAGTCCATGCAATAGCCTTCCTATGTTGCTTAAGTAGTAATATTAATTCAACCTCATGCTGTTCACTTAGCTTAGAAGAAATAATTACAGGCAAAGTCTCATTATTCCCTAGATATGCATACTTGAGGTGAGTGGGGAGAGGTTTTAACTCTAAGACAGGTGGATGCTCAATGGATGGTTTTAATGGATTCAAAGATTTTTCAGTTAAGTCAATGTTCATACAAACATGCTGAGGGTTATTTACAGGTATGTCCATTATCTCAGCTATGTTTAAGTCAGTTAGTTCTAATCCTACATATTCATTAGCATGCTTGGTTAATAACTCATGCTCCAGTTGTTCTTCCATTAAAGAATCTACAACGTCCATGCTAGCACAGGATTCAAGGTCAGAGGGGTACCTCAAAGCTTTATACACACTAAATTTCACCTCTTCATCATGAACCCTCATAGTGAGCTCACCTTTTTGGACGTCGATCAGGGCCCTACCTGTGGCAAGAAACGGTCTGCCTAATAGGATGGGGACCTCCTTGTCTGCTTCATAATCCAGGATAATGAAATCTGCAAGGAAAATAAATTTGTCAACTTTCACTAGAATATCCTCAATCTTACCTTCAGGGTATGCGATGGATCTGTCTGCTAGTTGTAAAGTGACAGTGGTTGGCCGTGCTTCTCCTATTCCCAACTGGCGGAATAGTGATAAGGGCATGAGGTTTATGCTGGCGCCCAGGTCACAAAGCGCTCTGCCCACGTGCTTGCCTCCTAGCTCTACAGGTAAGGTGAAGGAACCAGGATCCTTCTCCTTCTTGGGTAGCTTGTTTTGGAGTATGGCACTGCACTCCTCAGTGAGGTTTACTGTTTCAAACTCACCAATTATTTTTTTGTTAGTAATGATATCTTTCAAAAACTTTACATAGGAAGGCATAGACTGTAAAACTTCTACAAAAGGAATGTTGACATGCACTTGCTTAAGAATTTCTAAGAATTTATTAAAGTGCACTTCCTGTTCCTGCTTCTTCTTAAGCCTTCGAGGATATGGAGATGGTGGCACATATGCAGGCACGTCAGGTCGCCTTAGGATTGGTGGAGGCCTTGGAATTTCTTCTATCTCCTCAATAATCTGCTCCAGCTTGGCTCCTGATGTGCTTGTTGATGGTGGACCTTGGTTTGGTAGAGACTCCAGTGGAGCACTAGACTCAGTGTTCTCTACTCTCTTTGGTGTGTCTTTGGTGTTGCTTACCAATGGTCTACCACTTCTAAGTTCAATTGCTTGAACTTGTTCTTTACCATATCTCCTTGGCACTTCAGTGTCAGCAGGAAGCCTACCTTGGGGCCTACTTTTGATTTCATTGGCTAGTTGCCCTATTTGGTTCTCTAGGCTCTTAAGAGTGGCTTGCTGACTCTGTAATGTGGCATCATTCTTGGCTATGTATTCCTTGAGTAAGTTTTCTACAGAAGATCCTACAGGTTGGTTGTATGGTTTTTGATACATTGATTGGTTATGTTGAGGAGTGAAACCAGGTGTTCCACTCGGTCTTGGTTGGTTAGGATTTTGGTTAACATTCTGTTGTCCACCCCATGACAGGTTTGGATGGTTCCTCCAACCAGGGTTGTAAGTATTAGAGTAGGGGTTGTTCCTAGGCTGCTGTTGGCTTCCAACATAGCAGACTGAGGCTGGATTCCCAGGGCAGTATTCATACGGATGCCCTTCCCCACAGAATCCACAGATAAGTGTCTCACCTTGACTTGGTGGTACTAGGATTTTTGAATATCCTATAAATTTCGGGGTGTCGAATCCCGCCAAAATAACATTTATAATTCCGCTACAACTGAGCTTTGCAGCTAGTGGTAGTCGGGTCGATCCACAGGGAACCTAAATTATTTTCTCCTAATTAATTTCTATTTGCTTTTTAATTAACTAAAACAATAAAATAAAACGATAAATAAAAGGGGGATTGCTAACGGAAAATTAAAGTAAGCATGTAAACTAGCTAACGGAAAATTAAATAACGGAAAAATTAAACGTAACGCGTGCTCCTAATTTGAGTGTTCGGGATTTACTTGATGCGCTTAGTTCATAGGGATTCTAATTAGCAAAGTAATTTTATTTCATGCACGCAAAATGCCTTGTCCCAACCGGGTCCAAAGCACCCCAAAGAATTAATTAGAGGTGTCAATTCTAATTAAACATGCTTCTTAATTAATCTAAGGTGATAAGCCATCAATTAATCAGAAAACAGTAACAGGTATAATTGCGACGAATTATTTCTTAAGACTAATTCGATTTCTCTCCTAACCTTGAGCCCACCGTGAAAACGTTAATCAACTCATACCCCCACTGTCACTTGGGCTCGAATTGATTAGCCACGAGCTAGACCCTCGCTACGATGCATTAAAGCTTATCAAGAATTAACGCTTAGCCTACTAACATGCGTAACAATTATGGGTGTCAATCCTAATTAGAAAGGCATGGCATTCGTTCTTTATACAGATTGGAGATGCAAGAAATAAACAACGAAATGCTAGAAATTCATACAAAAACCCTCACTAAGCATCAAAGTAAATCCCTAACTCAAATTAGAGCACTTACCTTAGCCAAACGTGTTGAAAATCGATCAAAAATTGTCCAAAAACCTTGAAAATTGATGAAAATATCACCAAACCCGAGGCTAAAACTCTCAATATCGATTTTTCTCTCTCCTAAGTGAATGGTGGCTGAAAAACTAGGTTAAAACGCTTAAAAAGCTAAAAAAATGAGTTTTGGGCCGAAATTGGCCATTTGGGCCGCGCAGGGGCGCGCGGACGGGTCGGCAGGCGCGCGCGGGCGGGTCACGCGGGCGTGCGTGGGCGGATGGGCGTGCGGGTCGCGGGTGGTCGCGCGGCGATGGGGCAATGCTGGGCCGCGCGCGCGCGCATGGGCTGCGCAACGGGCGCGGGCGTGGGCGGATGGGCGCGCGGAGCGGGCGGATGGGCGAGGCGTCTGGGCTTGGATGCTGACCATTGACCGTTGACCATTGACCGTTGACTTTTATAAAAATGAGGTAAAATCCTGCATCAAACAAGATTTGAGCCTTGGCATCCCAACTTTCTTAACAAGCCCTGCACCATCAACCCACTAATCAATTTTGAGTTAAGATTAGATTATTTAATTAATGTAGCTTAATCACTCAAAACGACTAACTAATAAAATATTATAAAATATTCATTTAAGCTCTTAATTATCGCAAATGCCCGATTTACCCCTTAGCAATTAAATTATACCAAATAAATCAATTAAGCTCAAATACTTACTCTAATTTACAAGACTTAGGAGCTAAATATTAGCACTTTTGAAGTGCTATCAAAAACCCCCAACCTAAATCTTGCTAGTCCTCGAGCAAGGAAAACTCTGAACTAGCTCCTAAGAATGAAATTGCATGCAACGACTCTAACCTCAATGCTTTAAAAAAAAACAAGGCACTTACAACAAAAGAAAACAATCAATTGCATGCATAAGCTGAGAACATTTCAAAAATTAAACTGCTACTCCCCTACGTGCGTGTGTGATTAGCCAACCTATTCTAGCTCTTATAGACTCGGAAAAGCCATATGCAACTCTACATCTCGTTTTCCCCCTACTTCTAGCAATAAAGAACAGTCTAATGGCTTTTCAACAATCAAGAGAGTAACAAATCAAACGGCCTAAACATTTTCTTTTTCTTGAGTACTTTGTACTCTTTATTTCTTTTGATCCACTTTTTTGTTTTACTTTTCTTTTGCTTCTCCAAGAGAGCCTAACACGTCAAGCTTCATTTCGCTTCACGTTTTTAAGGACTAATGCTCACTTCTGAATGTGCACTTTAAGAAGGAGGAGCATCTCTAGAGTTTTTATTTTCATGCTTACTTACTTACTTTTTTTTTTTTTTTAGGCAATAGCTTCGCTATAATCTCGATTAATCTATTACAACCTATCATGCATCAAGCCTTCCCTAAAGGTGCCTTTCGGGGTGACAACATGATTTCAGGCTACATAAGAGTATTCTAAGCCTACAGAACCAAGAATAGATTGCTAAGTGTTCGATAGATGCAAGGGAGCAACAGAAAAATTTTAAAATTTTTTGAAAAATGCTCAACTAACACAAACAATCTCATGCTTTTCTAGATATGCAACTACGAAGAATTTAAAAGCATTTCATAGATTGTCCTCATCGAACAACATGCAACAGCAGACCAAAGCACTTCTAATTCAGAATTTCCACAGCTCAAAAACTTCAGAAATCCATCAAACTTCTCCACCCCCAACCTTCAAAGGATACATAGTCCTCTATGTATCACACATCAGACTAAGCGATTAAAATTACAAAATTTAAGGGAACAGAAAACCTCCCCTGAATTTTGTTAGGTTGGTGGTTGAAGCAGCGCGGTCCTTGCCCAAATATCTCGTTCCTTAGGCCACAAACCCCTACAAAAAGAAAAGCAAATAAACTAAGCTAGGGAAAATAAAAACTGAAAGTAAAGACAAGAATTTAAGAACACATGGGTTGCCTCCCAATAAGCGCAATTTTTTTTTAACGTCGTTATGCTCGACGTGTCCTCCACTCTGTCAGGGTACATAAAAATTCTCGTATTTCTTCGGCCCCTTCTTCCTTGAATCAACAAAGCCTGCTAAGAGAAGCAAGCTCTTCGACTTTTCTAGGCAGCCGGACAGAGTTGTTATTTTTTTTATTTTTTTAATATATGGGAAAAATAAAGACTCAACAGACTCAAACAAAATAAAAGAAGACTCAACTGACTCAACAAAAATAAAAGACTCAACAGAAAATAAAGACTCGACCAAAGGAGGGATCACATCAAAATTCCCAAGGCAACCAACATCAACAGAAGCACAGATGGAAGGGGGCATGCAAGATAAATCTCCTAGAATAGATGAATTATCACAAGACATAACAACAGGAGATAAACAATCTAAAGGCACAATTGCCACATCCTCATCCATCACAACAACATTTTCATAACATGATGGTTCTACATCCTCAAAGAAAAGATTTCCTAAAATATTCTCATTATCAGACAGATGCTCGAGCTCATCATTGCATGAATCCTCATATAAATTTTCAATACAAAATTCATGCTCTAAGTCAAAATCAATCGGTGGAGATATACTTACCTTGTAAATTTCTCCGAGCTCTTCTTCATCAGTGAGATATGCTAGAAATTCTTCTAGAGGAACCCACGTTGAAGAAGTCTCAGCTCCACTTCTTAGCCCATTTGCATCACTAATCTCTTCGGGATGCTCCTCGAGGTCAAGCTCATCCTCCTCGGTCTCACTGTTCTCGCCTCCGCATGTCAGAAATTCCTTGATTCCTTCCTCAAAATTGGGGTACAACTCGATAATGGCCCTCTCCTCAGAGGTTCGGAGAAGGTCTTCGGCGTTGCTCCTTTTAAATTGTCCTCAAAATTGCTGTCGAAAATCTGCCATGCTAAAACAAGAAGACACAAGAAAAGGAAAATATTTTTGTGGTTTTTAAACAAATAAAATTTAACTAAGAGAAATTAAATGGTTCCCCGGCAACGGCGCCAATTTTGGTACTAGGATTTTTGAATATCCTATAAATTTCGGGGTGTCGAATCCCGCCAAAATAACATTTATAATTCCGCTACAACTGAGCTTTGCAGCTAGTGGTAGTCGGGTCGATCCACAGGGAACCTAAATTATTTTCTCCTAATTAATTTCTATTTGCTTTTTAATTAACTAAAACAATAAAATAAAACGATAAATAAAAGGGGGATTGCTAACGGAAAATTAAAGTAAGCATGTAAACTAGCTAACGGAAAATTAAATAACGGAAAAATTAAACGTAACGCGTGCTCCTAATTTGAGTGTTCGGGATTTACTTGATGCGCTTAGTTCATAGGGATTGTAATTAGCAAAGTAATTTTATTTCATGCACGCGAAATGCCTTGTCCCAACCGGGTCCAAAGCACCCCAAAGAATTAATTAGAGGTGTCAATTCTAATTAAACATGCTTCTTAATTAATCTAAGGTGATAAGCCATCAATTAATCAGAAAACAGTAACGGGTATAATTGCGACGAATTATTTCTTAAGACTAATTCGATTTCTCTCCTAACCTTGAGCCCACCGTGAAAACGTTAATCAACTCATACCCCCACTGTCACTTGGGCTCGAATTGATTAGCCACGAGCTAGACCCTCGCTACGATGCATTAAAGCTTATCAAGAATTAACGCTTAGCCTACTAACATGCGTAACAATTATGGGTGTCAATCCTAATTAGAAAGGCATGGCATTCGTTCTTTATACAGATTGGAGATGCAAGAAATAAACAACGAAATGCTAGAAATTCATACAAAAACCCTCACTAAGCATCAAAGTAAATCCCTAACTCAAATTAGAGCACTTACCTTAGCCAAACGTGTTGAAAGTCGATCAAAAATTGTCCAAAAACCTTGAAAATTGATGAAAATATCACCAAACCCGAGGCTAAAACTCTCAATATCGATTTTTCTCTCTCCTAAGTGAATGGTGGCTGAAAAACTAGGTTAAAACGCTTAAAAAGCTAAAAAAAATGAGTTTTGGGCCGAAATTGGCCATTTGGGCCGCGCAGGGGCGCGCGGACGGGTCGGCAGGCGCGCGCGGGCGGGTCACGCGGGCGTGCGTGGGCGGATGGGCGCGGGCGTGCGGGTCGCGGGTGGTCGCGCGGCGATGGGGCAATGCTGGGCCGCGCGCGCGCGCATGGGCTGCGCAACGGGCGGGCGGATGGGCGAGGCGTCTGGGCTTGGATGCTGACCATTGACCGTTGACCATTGACCGTTGACTTTTATAAAAATGAGGTAAAATCCTGCATCAACCAAGATTTGAGCCTTGGAATCCCAACTTTCTTAACAAGCCCTGCACCATCAACCCACTAATCAATTTTAAGTTAAGATTATATTATTTAATTAATGTAGCTTAATCACTCAAAACGACTAACTAATAAAATATTATAAAATATTCATTTAAGCTCTTAATTATCGCAAATGCCCGATTTACCCCTTAGCAATTAAATTATACCAAATAAATCAATTAAGCTCAAATAATTACTCTAATTTACAAGACTTAGGAGCTAAATATTAGCACTTTTGAAGTGCTATCACTTGGCTGGGTGCCCATTGACATGGCTGTAGCGGTGTTGACACTTAAAATAACGAATGCTAATGACAACTGATGCGAGCTTGTCGAGGCCCGTCAAATATAATTTATAATTACCGATCAACGACTTGTAGTAAACTACAGCGGACCGGGTCGAACTCAGGGAACCGAAATATAAATTCTCTAAATTAAAGTTTATGTAAAAACAATAAATGGGGGGTTTTTTTGGATTGCATGTTAATGTAATGAATTAAAATAAACAATTAAAGATAAAGTTTAAAGAATTAAAGAATTAAATAAATAAACAAGAAATTACCTTCTGATTCAGAGATTGTCGGTACTTAAAATGGATTTTGCTCATCGATTACTCCAATAAAAATATAATTTCTTAATTAAAAGCCTAATCGACTTAACTGGAACAGCCATGAAAAGTCTCTAAGATCCTATCATGCAATTAATCCGACAAAGCATCGTAATTAACTCTAAACTAGTCAATTAGTTGGGCACGATAGCGTTCCATGCTAATTACCTAACAGCTCTAAGCACATGGATTGATTAGAACGTTAATTAAATTGATCAGATTCAATTAAACATTTTTATATTCCTAAGGTCTATTATACGCACCATGTTAACTATGGAAAAGCCATAATATTAACACTAGTCATAATCTGACCATCTTGCTACTATAATTAAGCATGCAATTTCTGACAATTACGGATCACAAATTACAAACATAGCATACATGAACAATTAATATTTAATTGATTAAGCTGTCACATTAACCAATACTAAATGCACATGAAATAAACAAAGAATAGAAAACAATTAATCAAGAAATTAGATTGCAATTTAATACCAAAAATCTCACAAAAACGTTAAGCCCGACAAACCTCTAAATCAGCCTTACAAGCTTAGCCGAACATCGCTAAGACGATCCCGACTACAAAGCACAATAGAAATCTTTACAGAGAGAGAAATGGAGAATTGAGATAGTGATGGTGTGTGTTGGTGTGTGGAGAAAGGTGTGTACTCTACCCTTTTTATACTAAAAAGGAAATAACCATTTACTATTTTTAAATAAAAATAAAAAATAAAATATTAAATAAATAAATAAAACTTTTAAAACTCGTGGTTGAGTTTCTTCATGACTTGTTCGTGGTTCGTGGGAGATGACTTCTTCCTAAATCAATCCGGAGCTGACACGTGTGCGAGGTGATGGTTGGAGTAAAAAAAATACAAGCTTCCAACTTTGAACATTAAATGATTTTTATCTTCATAGTATCATCTGCGGCTTGGTTTGTTGATTATACTCTAAAACTCCTCTTCTAAGTTCTTATTTAATATAAGTGTCTCATTCACCTCTGAATGCTCGATTCCTGCAAAACACATGATTAAACACATTAATTTGAATCAACTAACAAGAATTAAATGTTATAAAATAGCACTTTTGGAGTTCTATCAAATACCCCACACTTAAATCTTGCTAGTCCTCGAGCAAGAAATAATTTAAACATTAAAATGAATTGTTGGCTGCAAATTAATGACTCTAACCTTTGTATCTTAAACAATAAAAATATCATCTGCGGCTTGGTTTGTTGATTATACTCTAAAACTCCTCTTCTAAGTTCTTATTTAATATAAGTGTCTCATTCACCTCTGAATGCTCGATTCCTGCAAAACACATGATTAAACACATTAATTTGAATCAACTAACAAGAATTAAATGTTATAAAATAGCACTTTTGGAGTTCTATCAAATACCCCACACTTAAATCTTGCTAGTCCTCGAGCAAGAAATAATTTAAACATTAAAATGAATTGTTGGCTGCAAATTAATGACTCTAACCTTTGTATCTTAAACAATAAAAATATTCACAACTCACAACATTCAAATGCATTCAATCAACGAGAAAATTTAAAATTAGTTCTGTCATCCCTTATGTGTGCGTGTGCGTAGCCTTTTCTATCTCGATTTTTTATAAGTCCGGGAATATTTTATTCAACCCTCAACTCGTTTTCCCCCTACTTCTGGTTATTTAGAACCAACTAGCAAGCATCAATACATTCAAGTAAACAATATTTATATTAAGGTGCCTAAAAACAACTTTGGGGATCCCCTAAACTTCAACTAATCATCATACATTTCATAATCTAAAAGTCTGACGCTCAATCACATACTTTGCAAATATATATCCACCCCCACCTAAAACAATACATTGTCCTCAATGTATAATTAAGTAGATGGCTTCAAAAGAAATGAGAAAATTCTTTTTTTTTAATTAAAGAAAAAAAAAATTGAAGAACAAAAATCTTCCCATGTCAGTTCCCAGTTAGAGGTGTTCCCTTTCGGTCAACTTAAGTACCTCAGTCTAGACAGAACTATCCATAAATAGATTTATCCTTAATAGATAACTAAGTAGATTATTCATAGAAGAAACAATAAAGAGAAGAAAACTCCCCTGAAATTTATGTATGGTTCTAAGGGCGATGGTGGTGTTCTCGCATCTAACAACATCATCTTTTTCTTCAAGTCCAAAGGCAACCTGAATCTCCAAACAACTAAAAAACAACTCTGTTAGTAGTTAAATATTGTTGAGAAAGTTGTGACATGTAAGAATAATTAAACAAAACAAAAACAAACTAAGAGAAATATTTTTGTGATTTTTGTAAATTTTGTGATTTTTTTTATTTCAATTAAAAATAAGAGTTTCTTTTTTTCTTAAAAAAAAATGTTTTTTTTAGGAAAAATAATAATAATAATAAATAAATTTAACAAAGAGAATTTAATTGGTTCCCCGGCAACGGCGCCAATTTGATGCAAACTTCTTTTATTAAAAAAAAGACATTTTTTTTTTTAAAGAAAACAAACTAAAATAAATATTTTTGTGGTCTTTGTTAAAGTTGTAAATTTTGTGATTTTTTTTATTGCAATTAAAAATAAGAGTTTTTTTTTTTCCTAAAAAAAAAATAATAATAATAAATAAATTTAACAAAGACATTTTTTTTTTTAAAAAAAAAAAAAAATAAAACAAAAAAATAATAAATAAATTTAAAAAAAGAGAATTTAAATGGTTCCCCGGCAACGGCGCCAATTTGATGCGAGCTTGTCGAGGCCCGTCAAATATAATTTATAATTACCGATCAACGACTTGTAGTAAACTACAGCGGACCGGGTCGAACTCAGGGAACCGAAATATAAATTCTCTAAATTAAAGTTTATGTAAAAACAATAAATGGGGGGTTTTTTTGGATTGCATGTTAATGTAATGAACTAAAATAAACAATTAAAGATAAAGTTTAAAGAATTAAAGAATTAAATAAATAAACAAGAAATTACCTTCTGATTCAGAGATTGTCGGTACTTAAAATGGATTTTGCTCATCGATTACTCCAATAAAAATATAATTTCTTAATTAAAAGCCTAATCGACTTAACTGGAACAGCCATGAAAAGTCTCTAAGATCCTATCATGCAATTAATCCGACAAAGCATCGTAATTAACTCTAAACTAGTCAATTAGTTGGGCACGATAGCGTTCCATGCTAATTACCTAACAGCTCTAAGCACATGGATTGATTAGAACGTTAATTAAATTGATCAGATTCAATTAAACATTTTTATATTCCTAAGGTCTATTATACGCACCATGTTAACTATGGAAAAGCCATAATATTAACACTAGTCATAATCTGACCATCTTGCTACTATAATTAAGCATGCAATTTCTGACAATTACGGATCACAAATTACAAACATAGCATACATGAACAATTAATATTTAATTGATTAAGCTGTCACATTAACCAATACTAAATGCACATGAAATAAACAAAGAATAGAAAACAATTAATCAAGAAATTAGATTGCAATTTAATACCAAAAATCTCACAAAAACGTTAAGCCCGACAAACCTCTAAATCAGCCTTACAAGCTTAGCCGAACATCGCTAAGACGATCCCGACTACAAAGCACAATAGAAATCTTTACAGAGAGAGAAATGGAGAATTGAGATAGTGATGGTGTGTGTTGGTGTGTGGAGAAAGGTGTGTACTCTACCCTTTTTATACTAAAAAGGAAATAACCATTTACTATTTTTAAATAAAAATAAAAAATAAAATATTAAATAAATAAATAAAACTTTTAAAACTCGTGGTTGAGTTTCTTCATGACTTGTTCGTGGTTCGTGGGAGATGACTTCTTCCTAAATCAATCCGGAGCTGACACGTGTGCGAGGTGATGGTTGGAGTAAAAAAAATACAAGCTTCCAACTTTGAACATTAAATGATTTTTATCTTCATAGTATCATCTGCGGCTTGGTTTGTTGATTATACTCTAAAACTCCTCTTCTAAGTTCTTATTTAATATAAGTGTCTCATTCACCTCTGAATGCTCGATTCCTGCAAAACACATGATTAAACACATTAATTTGAATCAACTAACAAGAATTAAATGTTATAAAATAGCACTTTTGGAGTTCTATCAACAACACTTGCACTTAACTAAGTCACATAGGGGCATGCCTGAACATAGTGTAGCGTTGCAATCCTTCAATCCTGAACATGTATGCTTGTGCGTGTGCGTGTGCTAAGAGAGACTCCCCCTAACGTGTGTGTGCTAGCTAACCACTCCTAAACTCACGTAAACCTGGAAAACCACATGCAACGCACATCCCGTTTTCCCCCTACTTCTAGCGTTTACGAATAGTCTAAACTTGATTTACACGACAGAGAGAAGCAAATTAAGAGACCTAATTATTTTTCTCATTCTTTTTCTTTTCACGAGTACTTTGTACTCTTTTATTTAGGTTCTTTGAACCAACATTTATTCACTCTTTTTCCTTCCAACTCGAGCTGCCTAACACGTCAAACTTAGGCCTAAGCTTCACGTTTTTAAGGACTGACGCTCACTTCTTAAGCGCTAATAAGAAGGAGGAGCGCCTCGAGAGGAATTTTCTATCAAACATGGTTTTCTATTTTTTTTTTAATTAGGCTAAGCACATGCTTTCTCAATTAACTAACCACTAACTCTCATGCAACAAGCTACCTATGGGTGCCTTTCGGGGTGACAACGAGAATTAGTGCTACATGCAATTTTTCGAGCCTGCGGAATCTAGGAAGGGGCTGCTAAGTGCTCAATAAGTGCAAGGGAGCAACAGAAAATATTTTAAAATTTTTGACATGAACCTAATAAACACAAAACTCATGCAAAAACTCGATTATGATCATGCTCAAATTTCCAACACGCATTTCCTAGGCTATCATCGTCAGAAAACAGTAAACAGAGTCCCAAGCACTTCAATATCAAAATAGCACTTCTCAACAGACTACACATGCATATCCATCAGACCATCTCCACCCCCAACTTCAAAACTTGGCATTGTCCCCAATGCCATCCAGTCAGATATACAAAGTAAAAGGGAAGAAGAAGTACACTTCTCTGACTCTTTGTGAAGCTGGCGAGGGCGAGGAAGCGGCGCACAAATGCATCAGAGCCCAAAATTGTCTTCTCTTCCTCGATTCCTAAAAAAAAACAGCAGCAAATTAAAACTATGTTAATCTAAAAAGCAATAAAACAAAAAACAGCAACTATACTAAAGCATAAAAACAGTCCATCGCTCGGGTGCCTCCGAGAAGCGCAGAATTTTTAAAGTCGTTTGCTCGACTGTATTCTCTCCACAGACTCATCCATAGTCTGTAAGTGCGGGGGACGATCCAGACTTGTCCACGTCCACACTTTTCCTGCAATCATCATGAAAAATATTTTGCACTCTTCGTGCCTCGGGCACGTGAATATCAGAATAGTTAGTGCAAAAACCAGCAGTGTTATCAAACAAATTTAAATCAATTTTTTTAACTGAGACATGGGAACCATCCCTCAAGCGCGAGGGTAGACTCCCATTCTCATCATGCTCAACCATAGAAACATTCGCAGCATTCACAGACGACTTCGATGCATTTATATAAAACTCATTCACCGTTCCATCAAATTCTACAGACAAGGCACCCCTATCAACATCAATTTTGACCTTAGCGGTCTTCATAAATGGGCGGCCTAATAAAATAGAAGAGGAAACATGCGAAGAGTTTTCATTCATGTTCAGCACATAGAAATCGCATGGAAACAATAAGTCCTTTACTTTGACTAGAATGTCCTCAATCTTCCCTAACGGATGCACAAAAGATCGATCGGCTAGTTGGACAACTATATTGGACTCAATTAAATTACACAATTCAAGTTCTTTAAACACATCAAAAGACATGACATTAATTGAGGCACCGAGATCTAACATGGCATTTTCAATGAATTTAGTACCGATAGTGCATGGGATAGTAAACATACCAGGATCGATGCACTTCGGGGGAAGATTACCTTGGAAAATTGCGGAGACGGTTTCTTTC
Organism: Herpetospermum pedunculosum; assembly: GCA_028017165.1. Lineage (NCBI taxonomy): Eukaryota > Viridiplantae > Streptophyta > Magnoliopsida > Cucurbitales > Cucurbitaceae > Herpetospermum > Herpetospermum pedunculosum. The sequence goes on along the minus strand of CM051527.1, from coordinate 16,912,187 downwards.
TTCGTCTCATCACTCTTTGTGGACATTCTCTTGCTCGTGCACCATTTCTTGAGGAACTTGGCATATTTCGGCACTTGGCTTACTGCCTCAAGAAGCGGGATATTGACCACCACCTTTTGGAAGGTTCGAAGGACCTCCGCATCCTCAGTCTCCAAAGTAGGCTTCACAAGGCGACTTGGGAATGGTGCTCTGGTAACATCCTCAGGTACACTGACTTTCTCATCTTTTCTCTCATTCTGAATCTCAGGAGCAGGCGGGGCGGACTTGTTCAGACTGTCCGTGGCTTCCTTCACAGCTCTAGTGGAAAGTGACTTCCCACTCCGCAGCTGAATAGCACTCACGTTTTCACATGAGTTGACCGTAGTTTGGGAAGGAAGCTTCCCTGAGCTCTTGCTCTCAATCTTACTGATAGACACCGCCATTTGTGCCAGCTGCTTGTTCAGATTCTGCAGCTCGGCCTTGTGAGAATTAAGCTCTTCTCGAGCTTCCTTTTGAAACTGGCTGGTGCTCGTCACAATGGTCCTTACCATTTCTTCTAGAGAGCTGGAGGAGCTCGAGGCTTGAGCCTGGGTGGAAGAATGAGGCCTATCCTGAGACTGGCTTTGGAAGCGAGATTGTCCTTCCCTGTTCCCATAACTAAAGTTGGGGTGGTCGCGCCAACCGGGGTTATAAGTGTTCGAATATGGGTCGTACTTCCTTGGGTTGGAAGCGTACCCCCCGATCGCGTTGACCTCCTCCGCCTCGCGGGTTCCTCCAACGATCTTTTTAAGCATATTACATATCTCGGCCACCTGGGCCTTCATCTCAATCATCTCGTGGCTCTGAGCCACGCGATGGACTTGTCCTTGCCCCCGAATACCGAACTGCTGCGAGTTGGTTGCCATGTTAGCTATCAACTATTTGGCCTCAACCGGGGTCTTGTCAATCAATGCCCCGCCACTCGCTGCATCAATCATTTGCCGGTCGTGGGGCGTCATCCCCTCATAAAAATACTATATGAGCAGTTGGTCGGCAATCTGATGATGTGGGAAGCTGGCGCACAGGCGCCCAAATCGCTCCCAGTATTCGTGCAGGGACTCACCGACATCCTGGGTGATCCCATAAATCCTCTTCCGCAGTGTAGTGGCCAAGGATGATGGAAAGTATTTTTCCAGAAATACCCGCTTCATATCCTGCCACGTGGTGATCGATCCGGAGGGCAGATAATATAGCCAGTCTTTGGCCTTGTCCTTGAGCGTGAAGGGGAATGCCCTCATGTTCAACTGCTCCTCCGTGACTCCCGCGGGCTTCATCCCCGCGCAGACGCAATGGAATTCCATCAGGTGTTTGTTCGCGTCCTCACCTTCGTTGCCATGAAAAGAAGGTAACTGGTGAATTAAACCTGATTTTAATTCGAAGTTACCTGCTACCACGGGGTAGTTTATGCACAAAGGCTGCAGGTTCAGGTCTGGCGCTGCCAGTTGCTTTAGCGTCCGTGGCGCGTCACCTTGCGCCATCTCGTCAACCAAGAAGGGATTGCCTTCTTCTCCTTCAATCGGTCTCTGCCCCTCACGGGCTTCTCTCCTTAACCGCCGCTCCTCTCTGTCGATTTCTGGGATAAACTGCAATCCACTAACCTCAGAGGAACGGGTCATACACAAACAAAAACTCAAACATACAATTTACAAACAGAAAAAAATTTCAGCCAACCATCAATCACTTAAATTCAAACTTCAATCATAATTTTAATCAAATTGCCTACTCCCCGGCAACGGCGCCAATTTTGGTAGACGATATTTTGAATTATCGCTATAAACTCAAGCTGTCGAGGCTTGCCAAAATGTAATTTATAAGCCTATGACCAAGGCTTTGCAGCCAGTGGTAACAGGGTCGATCCAAGGAGTAAGAACGATCAAAATTACTAGTGAAATTGAGATTTAATTAATTGATTGATTTTCGTAACGGGGGGATTTTTAGCATGCAAGGGAAACGATAATAAAGCTAACGGAAGAAAGAATAACAAGTAGAAAACGGGTCCACGGCTTGGGAGTTTCGGGATCAATTGTTAGACAATTTCGGGTCATCATTTAATGCTAAATTCATGGTATTCAGTTTATTATGCACGCGGACGACTACCAGAGAAGCCCCAAAGTAGCCGACTCCATGGATTTTAATCAGACCACACAGTTCCAATTATACGTTATCCAAACCTACATTAAGGTGATCAGCCCTAAGATAAATCTAGACAGTCACTAGCTAACCGCGACGAACATTCAAGCGTGAATTCTAATTGCTAGTAGATTGCCCGCCAACGCTGTATGCAATCAACAACTATCCTACACGGCTTAATACTTCGATTTAGTTTTATCTACCTGTGTTACTTAGTCGAGCAGTGAGAGGCACGGCATCGCTACTCTTTAACATACACAACATGCAAAATTACTCGAGTGTCAATCGTCGAAATTTAACATGCGCGTTGGATTAAGCAAAGTAGATAAATGCAAATAAACAGATCTCAATATGCATAATCAAAGCTCAAATTATCAGAACCAAAATTGCTAACAAAATCTCCCTAAACTATTCCCAGACCGTTCACCCTTACCTTAGCCGCTCATCGCGCGGTTTGTCAAATCCGCTCCACCGACGGCCATGGAAGGAATCATCTACGTATTACAAAGAAAGGAGAGCTCACTCGCATGCCAACAATGGCGGAGCTCAAGGGAAAATAGAGAAATCTAGGGGAAGAAGAAGGTAAAAAGCTCCAAAAATGGTGAAGAGGATGATGTTCAAAAATGTGCAGAAAAATCGTCATTTAACTTCTGCCATCGTCGTAGCGTCGAGACGCTAGGCCAGCGTCTCGACGCTGTGCCCTAAGTAATCCGCGCGCGCCTTCGATGGCGTCGCGACGCTGGGTCAGCGTCGCGACGCTGCCCCGATAAATTTCCTGCGCGCGCCTCCTCCGGAGCGTCTCGACGCCAAGCAGGGTCTCGACGCCAGGGCAGCGTCGAGCTAGCGTCTCGACGCTATTGTTAAGTCTCTGAAAGTGACTTAGTTAGGACCCATTTAGCTTAAGAAGATGTACACTTTTAGGTGTTTTTGATAGCATTTAGCCTAAACCTATGCTTAAATATGAGAATGAGAAGAAGGTAGCTAAATTAGGACTTATGCACAATAGGAAAGAAAAGGGGTGAAAACCGAAGGGAAAGAATGAAAAAAACTGCATTGCGACAGCATTGCGAAAACATTGCTGAAGCCGCAATTATTCAAGTGAAAACCGTAAGTTGACTGATCTTTTTCTGTTAATTTCCGTGATTTCAGGGATTCGTTCTTTCTCCTCCATCCATTCTGATATACGACGTTGAAGATTGATGGTTCTCCTTGGCCCAAACGCACCTGCAAACTACTATAAAAGGGGGTCAAAGTCGGAGGTTCAATCATCATCCGAAAAGCGTAGAAGCCTTCTCGCAGTCCATCTTTTCTCCTGTTTTCCTTTGCCGTCTGCTGGTTTGCGAAGCTCAGCTGTTGGAATCGATAATCTGATAGGAAGGAGAGGAGATTCTTCTTCTCTCCTGATTGGATTCATCCAAGCAAGGCTGATCTTTTTGATCCTTCATTCGAGGCGACTGCAACGAGGCTTTCAAGCACCATTTACTGCTTTTTGTCTTTCCTTTCTCATTTCCAGCATTGTTTAGTTATCGCTTCTGGTTTAGTGATTAGTCTACTTCATTTCGTTGCTTTCTGTCTTTGGATTATTTACTTTAAGTTTCCCCTTTGTTCGTTCAAACATTCAAAGTAATCAAATTACAAGTCTTCATTTCACAGTTTCCATCTCCTGTTGCTACGGTTTTATCTTACTGTTTTGAGTATTTTCCCTTCTAAGCATGTTTGTTTTATCTTATACTTCTGTTCTCTATATATCCATGAGTAGCTAAGTCACTTAGGGGCATGCTAATGACAGAACTATAGGCTTAAAAAACGTGAACCAAGCATGTAGGATAGCTTTCGAAGCATTGATTGTATGTAAGCTTCATTCCACGGGCAATTTCGATTGGCCATCCATTTTGTCCAAAGAACTCCTAACCTCTGGAAGGAGTAAGAGTTCAGAGTCGTATAATCATGCTAGCCTTTCATGGTAACCAGGAAACGGCCTAGGAATAGGCGTTTCCCTAGTACAAACTAAACACTTCTGTTTTAACAAGATGCTTAAGACCTTACTTTGAGTTGAGTAAACTAAAGAATCTAATGCATGGAATCGGACGATACATGAGATAGAGTGAGTTTGATGCATAGAGAGTTGATCTAATGCTTGGGAATCGTATTAAAATGCCTATAGGATAGTCGTTAGTAGCCCTTAATTCTCCATTTTACACACGTTTGCTGTTTTTACAATTGCGATAACATTGCGGTGTCCGCAATTCTGCTAAGTTACCATTCTGTCGAACTGTTTTCTTCTTCGTTTATTAATTCCATCTCTTGTCCTTTGAGTCTAATTTCAACGTGCATTTGTTTATGTTACATTCCTTTATATGTTCGGTAAGAAGTAGGCAATTAAAAACCAATTTGAACCCATCAAATCCACCCCTTCTTTCTTAACAAAACACTTCGTGAATAGCTAAAAATAAGTCTCTGTGGAAAAAACGAATGAAATATACTTACTACTTGCTGTAAGACCATGTATGCTTGCATGTTCTGAGTGCTCTCTCTACCTTCTTGCTTATTTATTCTTAACACATTGAGCACGCAACAAGTTTTTGGCGCCGCTGCCGGGGATTCTGTGGGGCCGCTGCCGGGGATTCGATTGGTTCCATGTTGTCCAAGAGTTACAACGAGGCCTATGAGATCTTGGAGAAGATCTCAGCATCTCACTTAGGTGGTCAGATGATCCAGTTGAGCCAACTAGGGCTCAAGACAAGGATTCTCTAAGTGCAATGAGCACCCAAATAAATGCCCTGACCAACCTAGTTAAGCAAATGGCTCAGGCCAATCTCCAAACCGGTGCCAATACCGCCACAGCCATGTCAATGGGCACCCAACCAAGTCAAGGCGAGGCACTTATCTATGGATTCTGTGGGGAGGGGCACCCATATGAATACTGCCCTGGGAATCCATCCTCAGTCTGCTACATTGGAAGCCAGCAGCAGCCTAGGAACAACCCCTATTCCAATACTTACAACCCTGGTTGGAGGAACCACCCAAACCTGTCATGGGGTGGCCAACAAAATGCTAACCAAAATCCTAACCAGCCTAGACCGAGTGGAACACCTGGTTTCACTTCCCAACATAACCAATCAATGTATCAAAAACCATACAACCAACCTGTAGGATCTTCTGTAGAAAACTTACTCAAGGAATACATAGCTAAGAATGATGCTACTCTTCAAAGCCAGCAAGCTACTCTTAGGAGCCTAGAGAACCAAATAGGCCAATTAGCCAATGAACTCAAGAGTAGGCCCCAAGGTAGACTCCCTGCTGACACTGAGGTGCCAAGGAGAGATGGTAAAGAACAAGTTCAAGCAATTGAACTCAGAAGTGGTAGACCCTTGGTAAGCAACACAAAGGACACACCAAAGAGAGTAGAGAACACTGAGTCTAGTGCTCCACTGGAGTCTCTGCCAAACCAAGGTCCACCACCAACAAGCACATCAGGAGCCAGGCTCGAGCCAATTATTGAGGAGATAGAAGAAATTCCAAGGCCTCCACCTATCCTAAGGCGCCCTGACGTGCCTGCATATGTGCCACCACCTCCATACCCTCGAAGGCTTAAGAAGAAGCAGGAACAGGAAGTTCATTTTAATAAATTCTTAGAAATTCTTAAGCAAGTGCATGTCAACATTCCTTTTGTAGAAGTTTTACAGTCTATGCCTTCCTATGTGAAGTTTTTGAAGGACATTATTACTAACAAAAAAATAATTGGTGAGTTTGAAACAGTAAACCTCACTGAAGAATGCAGTGCCATACTCCAAAACAAGCTGCCTAAGAAGGAGAAGGATCCTGGTTCCTTTACCTTACCTGTAGAACTTGGAGGCAAGCACGTGGGCAGAGCGCTTTGTGACCTGGGCGCCAGCATAAACCTTATGCCCCTATCACTATTCCGCCAGTTGGGAATAGGAGAAGCACGTCCAACCACTGTCACCTTACAATTAGCAGACAGATCCATTGCATATCCAGAAGGTAAAATTGAGGATATTTTAGTAAAGGTTGACAAGTTTATCTTCCTTGCAGATTTCATTGTCCTGGACTATGAAGCAGACAAGGAGGTCCCCATCCTGCTAGGCAGACCATTTCTAGCCACAGGTAGGGCACTTATAGACGTCCAAAAAGGTGAGCTCACTATGAGGGTTCATGATGAAGAGGTGAAATTTAGTGTGTATAAAGCTTTAAGGTATCCCTCTGACCTTGAATCCTGTGCTAGCATGGACGTAGTAGACTCCTTGATGGAGGAACAATTGGAGCATGTATTACTAACTAAGCATGCTAATGAATATGTACAATTAGATGTAGCTGACTTGAATGTATCTGACATAATGGATATGCCTGTAGATAAACCACAACATGTATGTATGAATATAGACCTAACTGATAGATCTGTGAATCCTTTAAAGCCATCCATTGAGCATCCACCTGATTTAGAACTGAAACCACTACCCACTCACCTCAAGTATGCATATCTAGGAAGTAATGAAACTCTGCCTGTTATCATTTCTTCTAAATTAAGTGAAAAACATGAGGTTGAACTGATTTTACTGCTTAAGCAACATAGGAAGGCTATTGCATGGACTATTGCTGATATTAGAGGCATTAGCCCTTCTTATTGCATGCATAAGATTATACTAGAGGAAGAGCACACACCTAGAGTAGATCACCAACGTAGGCTGAATCCCTTTATGAAAGAGGTAGTTAAGAAAGAAATAATAAAATGGTTAGATGCTGGTGTGATCTTCCCCATAGCTAGTAGCCAGTGGGTGAGTCCTATCCAATGTGTACCTAAAAAGGGTGGGATAACTGTGGTAGTCAATGAGAACAACGAACTGATTCCAACTAGGACTGTCACAGGATGGAGAGTGTGCATGGATTACAGGAAATTAAATAAAGAAACTAAAAAAGACCACTTCCCTCTACCGTTCATTGACCAGATGTTAGACAGAATAGCTGGTAGAGCCTACTATTGTTTCTTAGATGGTTATTCTGGCTATAACCAGATTACTATAGATCCCAAAGACCAAGAGAAGACTACCTTCACTTGCCCTTTTGGAACTTTTGCCTTTCGCAGAATGCCTTTTGGCTTATGCAATGCACCGGCAACTTTCCAAAGGTGCATGATGGCAATCTTCTCTGAGTTGGATGAGTCCATGATAGAAATATTCATGGATGACTTCTCAGTCTTTGGGGATTCATTCACCAACTGTCTAGATAATTTAAGACAAGTCTTGGCTAGATGTGAAGAGACTAACTTAGTCCTTAATTGGGAAAAGTGTCACTTCATGGTAGATGAGGGGATTGTCTTAGGTCATAGAGTGTCGAGGGCAGGTGTAGAAGTTGACCGAGCCAAAATTGAGATCATAGAGAAGTTGGTAGAGCCTCAGAATGTCAAGGCCATTAGAAGTTTCTTAGGGCATGCTGGCTTCTACAGAAGGTTCATTAAGGACTTTTCTAAGATAGCCAAGCCTCTGTGTGAGCTTCTAGAATTAAATAGGCCATTCATCTTCTCTAAGGAATGTGTAGTAGCTTGGACCACCCTTGAGAAAGCACTAGTCACAGCCCCTATCATAGTAGGACCAAATTGGGATCTTCCCTTTGAGATGTTATGTGATGCCAGTGACTATGCTGTAGGAGTGATGTTAGGACAGAAGATTGACAAGCTAACACACCCTGTCTATTATGCTAGTAAAACCTTGAATGAGGCTCAATGTAATTATACAACTACTGAGAAAGAGATGCTTGCTGTAGTGTTTGCTTGCGAGAAATTTAGAAACTATATTGTAGGCACTAGGACAATTGTGTACACTGACCATTCTGCCTTGAAGTATCTTATGAGGAAGGCTGATGCTAAGCCTAGGTTGATTAGGTGGGTACTGCTGCTGCAAGAGTTTGATTTGGACATTCGAGACAAGAAAGGATGTGAAAACGTGGTTGCAGATCACCTTTCTCGATTGCAGCACAATTGCGAAAAAATTGCGGAGCCCGCAATTTCTGATGCTTTTATTGATGAACATGTCTTTGTTTTGACTCATCGTGATAACGATGAGGAACCTTGGTTTGCTGACATTGCTAACTTCCGTGCATCACAGGTATTACCAGTTTTCAAGGGAGGACAAGAGAAGAAGAGGTTCCTTCATGAAGCAAGGAAATTCATCTAGGATGACCCCACACTTTACAGAACCTGTGCTGATGGCTTGCTAAGGAAGTGTGTTTCAGCTGCTGAAGCGAAGTCTGTGCTGCAGCACTGTCACGCAGCTCCTTATGGTGGACACTTTGGTGGCCAAAGAACAGCTGCAAAGGTATTTCAGAGTGGCTACTATTGGCCAACAATCTTCAAGGATGCCCACAACTATGCCCACAGCTGTGATGAATGCCAAAGAACAGGTAACCTCAGTCGAAAGGATGAGATGCCCCTCACCTACATCTTAGAGTTGGAGCTCTTTGATGTGTGGGGCATTGACTTCATGGGGCCATTCCCTCCATCATCAGGTAACCTTTACATATTAGTGGCAGTGGACTATGTGTCCAAGTGGGTAGAAGCCAAAGCATGTCCTAATAATGATGCTAAAACAGTCACCAACTTCTTGCATAGGCACATTTTCACTAGGTTTGGGACACGTCGTGCCATCATTAGTGATGAGGGGTCACATTTCATTAACAAGGCTATGGAGAGAGTATTGGCTAAGTATAACATTAGACATAGAGTAGCCACTCCCTATCACCCACACTCGAATGGACAGGCTGAAATTTCAAATAGGGAAATTAAGAACATCCTAGAAAAAGTGGTCAAGCCTAATAGGAAAAACTGGTCCTTCAAGCTTGAGGATGCACTTTGGGCTTATAGGACAGCATATAAGACACCCCTAGGTATGTCTCCTTATAGGCTGGTATATGGCAAGGCTTGTCACTTACCACTTGAGTTAGAAAACAAAGCATTTTGGGCCATGAAGGAATTAAATTTTTGTGTAAAGGATGCGAGAACACTGAGGTCTTTGCAATTACATGAGCTTGATGAGCTTAGACATATGGCCTATGAAAATGCTAAGATGTACAAGGAAAAGACCAAGATTTGGCACGATAGTAGACTTAGAGTTAAGGACTTTAAGAAGGGTCAACTTGTTTTGTTGTTTAACTCACGGTTGAAACTATTTCCAGGGAAACTTAAGTCTAGATGGTCCGGTCCATTTGTGATTACTAATGTATTTGTTCATGGTGCCATAGAGATAAAGAACTTGCAGCAAGGCCAACCATTTATGGTTAATGGTGCAAGGTTGAAGCACTACTATGAGGAAGGAGATGTGAAGACTCTCTCGGCCTTCCTCTTGACTGAAGCATGAAAAGAGAACGAGAGAGGACGAGTGATTACTGTGCTCGTCAACATAAGGCTCATGCCTTAGTTTATTTTTTGCGATTTTCCGGTTATCATTTGTGTGTTTTGTTGTATGCTTTTAATTACGAATTGGATGTTGCTTTTATTTCTTTTTGTAGGGAATCGAAAGAGGGAATCAAGGAGAGTAATTCCAGCTTTAAAAATCAAGAAACGATCGAGCCAAATAAAAGATACAGACGAGCAAAGTTTGCCATTTAGATGAAAAAAAATCCCTAAAATTGCGCTGGAATTGCAGGATCCGCAAAATATAGCCGTTGGGATTTAGCCGTTTCCTTTATATCCGTTAGAAGGCGCTCGATCGATACGATTCTCCCATTCTCTGATTTCCAAGAAAGCTGTGATTCTCTTCATCTTTGATTCTTCTCTCCAAACCTCCAAGACTCAACAATGGTGTTCACACAGGCTGAAAGATCTGCGGCCAAGAAGAGGGCTGAGGACGCTGCTGAAACAGCTGCGAGAGATGCACTGCTTGCCTTGGCTACAGCTGACGCTGCACGCACCGAACGTCTTTCCAAGCTTCCGATCCGTAGGAAGAAGTGGAGGGTTGTCACAGAAATCCCTGCTGGACCCTCTGAACCAGCAGGCACACCCAAGAAGCGTCGGTGGAGGGTCGAGACGGCCGCCGAACCAAGCAAAGCAAAGACTCCCTCTGTGGAGAGTCAAGAAACGGATCGTGCGTCCCACGAGTCGACCAAGAAGGGTTCGTCGCCATCTGCATCGCCTGCGCACAACCCTTCACCATCTGAACCAGTGCAGAGCCCAGAATCACCGCCAGCGCAGAGCCCTGAACTGCCATCTTCGCCACTGAGTTCTGCGCAGACACCGACAGCGGAGCACAATACCACGCCGTCGCACACTTCCCCACAGCCTGATCCTGAATTCCCATATGGGGATTATCAAGAATCAACGCAGGGCAGTGGGGAAGGTGAGGAAGACGAGGTTTTCTCACCTATGAGGGAAGCTAGTGCCGAGAGTCCTGCACAGCAGGATGATTCCATGGAGGAGACGTTGGGGGCATGCCTACAGCAGATCAACATCAAGGCAAGGCTCAAGAAGAAGAAGAAGGCCAAGATTGTCAAGGCCAAGCGATCCAAGAAGTTGAAAAGGAAGAAGGCTAAAAGGGCGCCTTCAGCAGACAAAGAGAGCACTGAGCCTTCGCTCAAACGACTCAAGGTTGAGGCTGCCGAGTCAGCCAAGCCATCAGATAAGGGGAAGGCCAAGCTCTACCCTGAAGATGAGCCTCAGTCAGTAAGGTATGTTTCCTCTGATGCTGAGTCCAGGGGTGGTGAGCTGAGGAAGAGGGAGTTGCTGCACGAGAAAGGCTTCCTCGACCGACCTGCTGACCTGCCGCAGTTCTTGCGCGCAGGAGTGATAAACCACGGCTGGGAGGAATTTTGCAGACCGCCCAATCCAGCCTACACGAGCATGGTGTATGATTTCTACGCCAATGTGCTCAGCCCTTAGGATGGCCTGTCTGTGGTCAGAGGGGTAGAAGTGGATTTCTCAGCCAAGGCCATCAACGAAGCCTATGGTCTCAAGGGCCAAACACATACAGATTATGCACGGATTGTTGATGAGCCTACTGAGGCAGTTCTGGAAGAGGCACATTCGGACCATTGGCCAGCCTGAAGCTTCCTGGACAGTGTCACGTAATGGGAGGCACACTCTCATGAGTGCCAACCTCACGGCTAAGGCGGCTGTTTGGTTTTCGTTCGTGAGAAGGAGATTGCCAGTGACTCACGAGACTACAATCAACCAGAGCCGATCGCTGCTGGTGTATGCGATAATGAGAGGTCTCACGATCAACGTGGGAGAGGTCATCACTGCCGCCATTGCTGAGTGCGCCAAGAAAGGTAAGGGACCACTGTTTTTCCCTAACACCATAACCAAACTATGTTTGCTTGCAGGAGTCCCCACTGAGCGATTGGAGCAGCAGATGGCTTACACAGGCCACTTGGAGCTGCCTGCTAGCCTGAGGCTGAAGAGAAAGGGGAATATGGAGTTTGAACTGGATAGGCTGGCTGCTGATCAGTCCCTATCCATGGCCTGCCTGATGGATATGCAGAGGAGAATGGCTCAATGGGCCACTTATGCGCAGGCAAGGGACAAGGAAGTTGCAGACCAACTTGGGTGCATCTTCCCTGACTTCCCCACAAATCTCCTGACTCCATGGGTGCCTCCACGACCACGACAACCTGATGAGGATGAAGATGTTTGAGTGTTGGTTTGAAGTGCACTAAAGGGAGTATTGCTGTTCCCTTAGAAAAAAAAACAATTTTCTGCTTTCTGATAGACTATGTGAATTATGCTGTTCTTAGTACACTTTTTGATCTGTTTTAGATGCTTAGTTTCATGTTTTTAATTTTGCTTAGTATAGTTTGATGATAGCTAACTAGGTAGGTTAGTTTAGTTTTATTTTTAGAAAGCTTGAATGACTGGAAAGAGCATGCTTAGGGGCCTTAATCACTGTTATATCTGCCCTGACTTAATTGCGAAATAATTGCGGTCCCCGCAATTTTCATTACTAAAAGCATGTTTTGGACTGTCTGTTTAGCTAGGCTGTGATCTGTTTAAATTCCATCTTTTGCTGGTATCATGACTACCTTATATAGCTTATCTAAATGCATGCTGAATGAGTGTCATAGGACACCCTTTGATAGTTTAAATCAACCTCTAAAAAGCTCAGCATGCACAGCTTTAAGCCCTTATCTGTCTGTTTTTTTTTTATTACTGCTGCTGTGATGTTTTCTTTTAAATGTTCTGTCTATGCCTAGGGCTTTAGATTCTCTTTGTTTTACCTTAGACTAGATGCTTCTAGGAAAGTTTGGGGGTGTGCCACCTCAGACACTCATTGGGGACAATGAGTAGTTGAAGTTTGGGGGAGGCCACCCTAGGCCTAGGAACATTCCTCTCTCCCTTAGAAACATAAGCATTCTTCTTCTCCTTTACAAAAAAAATGATGAACTGAAAAAAAATATGAAAAATAGAATAAAGAGGGGAGTCTCTCTTAGGTTGCTAAGTAATCAGTGCCAAGTGTGTGACCCACAAGTGGCATTGCATCAAAAGGCAACCAAAGGAGAGGCCCCACCTAAGTAAGAAAAAGGGAATAGGGAAGAAGAATGTATACCTAGGAGTTATAACTTTGTGGCTTAGATGTCCTATTGTAAAAGAACTTTGATCCTCAATTAGCTAAGCACAAAGTTGTAACTTGTAGGTTTGTTTAGGGAGATGAGTGTTTATCCAATGTAGTGATGCCAGGGTTTAGGTTGTTCTTTAAAAGTACTACTGTTACCGTTAATACTAAGACTGGCATGACTCTAAGGAATCCTAGACACATTAAAAATAAAACTAGAAGCATGTACTGAGTCTGAGGTAAAGCTAGGCAGAATTTGAAACCTTAGGGATAGTGGCATGATATGACAAAAGCAAATAGATTAGTTGTAGGAAGTTAATAAAAGCAGATGGAGTGTTAGGCAGGCAAAGTCAGAAGAAGCTAGATAAGAGGGTAGTTTTAAGCTTAGAAGTGTGTCACAGGACAGCAGTGCTATAGATAGGGATATAGGGGAGTCAGTAGGTGGTTAAAGAAGGTGAAACAGCAGCCTAGGTAAGTCCTTAGTATGCTTGAGGACAAGCAAAACCTTAAGTTTGGGGGTGTGTTAAGTCTCTGAAAGTGACTTAGTTAGGACCCATTTAGCTTAAGAAGATGTACACTTTTAGGTGTTTTTGATAGCATTTAGCCTAAACCTATGCTTAAATATGAGAATGAGAAGAAGGTAGCTAAATTAGGACTTATGCACAATAGGAAAGAAAAGGGGTGAAAACCGAAGGGAAAGAATGAAAAAAACTGCATTGCGACAGCATTGCGAAAACATTGCTGAAGCCGCAATTATTCAAGTGAAAACCGTAAGTTGACTGATCTTTTTCTGTTAATTTCCGTGATTTCAGGGATTCGTTCTTTCTCCTCCATCCATTCTGATATACGACGTTGAAGATTGATGGTTCTCCTTGGCCCAAACGCACCTGCAAACTACTATAAAAGGGGGTCAAAGTCGGAGGTTCAATCATCATCCGAAAAGCGTAGAAGCCTTCTCGCAGTCCATCTTTTCTCCTGTTTTCCTTTGCCGTCTGCTGGTTTGCGAAGCTCAGCTGTTGGAATCGATAATCTGATAGGAAGGAGAGGAGATTCTTCTTCTCTCCTGATTGGATTCATCCAAGCAAGGCTGATCTTTTTGATCCTTCATTCGAGGCGACTGCAACGAGGCTTTCAAGCACCATTTACTGCTTTTTGTCTTTCCTTTCTCATTTCCAGCATTGTTTAGTTATCGCTTCTGGTTTAGTGATTAGTCTACTTCATTTCGTTGCTTTCTGTCTTTGGATTATTTACTTTAAGTTTCCCCTTTGTTCGTTCAAACATTCAAAGTAATCAAATTACAAGTCTTCATTTCACAGTTTCCATCTCCTGTTGCTACGGTTTTATCTTACTGTTTTGAGTATTTTCCCTTCTAAGCATGTCTGTTTTATCTTATACTTCTGTTCTCTATATATCCATGAGTAGCTAAGTCACTTAGGGGCATGCTAATGACAGAACTATAGGCTTAAAAAACGTGAACCAAGCATGTAGGATAGCTTTCGAAGCATTGATTGTATGTAAGCTTCATTCCACGGGCAATTTCGATTGGCCATCCATTTTGTCCAAAGAACTCCTAACCTCTGGAAGGAGTAAGAGTTCAGAGTCGTATAATCATGCTAGCCTTTCATGGTAACCAGGAAACGGCCTAGGAATAGGCGTTTCCCTAGTACAAACTAAACACTTCTGTTTTAACAAGATGCTTAAGACCTTACTTTGAGTTGAGTAAACTAAAGAATCTAATGCATGGAATCGGACGATACATGAGATAGAGTGAGTTTGATGCATAGAGAGTTGATCTAATGCTTGGGAATCGTATTAAAATGCCTATAGGATAGTCGTTAGTAGCCCTTAATTCTCCATTTTACACACGTTTGCTGTTTTTACAATTGCGATAACATTGCGGTGTCCGCAATTCTGCTAAGTTACCATTCTGTCGAACTGTTTTCTTCTTCGTTTATTAATTCCATCTCTTGTCCTTTGAGTCTAATTTCAACGTGCATTTGTTTATGTTACATTCCTTTATATGTTCGGTAAGAAGTAGGCAATTAAAAACCAATTTGAACCCATCAAATCCACCCCTTCTTTCTTAACAAAACACTTCGTGAATAGCTAAAAATAAGTCTCTGTGGAAAAAACGAATGAAATATACTTACTACTTGCTGTAAGACCATGTATGCTTGCATGTTCTGAGTGCTCTCTCTACCTTCTTGCTTATTTATTCTTAACACATTGAGCACGCAACAGCTATCACTCGACGCTTGCTCTCGGATTTTTCCAGCGTCGAGCCAGCGTCTCGACGCTGGCTCTCGGGTTTGGGGACTGGAACTTTGCCTCTCCTAGGCGGTTTTGGCCCGTTTCTTCACGGATCAAATTCCCCTTTCCCGACGCACTCCCGAGGCGCTAAAACTCCACTTTAAGCTCTCGAACGGGTCCAACGGACGCACGAGCTCTTTGCCGCATTTATCCTACAAACGAGATATATTAACCAATTAAAAGCAGACTTAAGCTATAATTAGGAAGTATTTAATAGCTCCAAAATGGAGTTATCACTTGGGTCGTTGCACTTGGCGGGCAACGTACTGTTGCGTGCTCAATGTGTTAATAAGAATAAGAAATAAGAGAGAGAGAGCACTCAGAACATGCAAGCATACATGATCTTATAGCAAGTAATAAGTATTTTTTCATTCGTTTTCCCACAGAGACTTATTGTAAGTTACTCGAGAAGTGTAAAGTTAAGAAAGAAGGGGTGGATTTGATGGGATCAAATTGGTTTTTAATTGCCTACTTCTTACCGAAAATATAAAGGAATGCAACATAAACAAATGCAAGTTGAAATTAGACTCAACGGACAAGAGATGGAATTAATAAACGAAGAGGAAAACAGCTAAACAGAATGGTAACTTAGCAGAATTGCGGACACCGCAATGTTATCGCAATTGTAAAAACAGCGAAAGTGTGTAAAATGGAGAATTAAGGGCTACTAACGACTATCCTATAGGCATTTTAATACGATTCCCAAGCATTGGATCAACTCTCTATGCATCAAACTCACTCTATCTCATGTATCGTCCGATTCCATGCATTAGATTCTTTAGTTTACTCAACTCAAAGTAAGGTCTTAAGCATCTTGTTAAAGCAGAAGTGTTTAGTTTGTACTAGGGGAACGCCTATTCCTAGGTCGTTTCCTGGTTACCTTGAAAGGCTAGCATGATAATATGACTCTGAACTCTTACTCCTTCCAGAGGTTAGGAGTTCTTTGGACAAAATGGATGGCCAATCGAAATTGCCCGTGGGATGAAGCTTACATACAATCAATGGTTCGAGAGCTATCCTACATACTTGGTTCACGTTTTTTAGCCTATAGTTCTGTCATTAGCATGCCCCTAAGTGACTTAGCTACTCATGGATATGGGGTAAGTAGAAATACGAGATGAAACAGACATGCTTAGAAGGAATTTAAAGACAAAACAGTAAGGGAAAGCAGTAGAATGCAGAGGCAAGGAACTGTGAAATGAAGAATGGAGATTTGATTACTTGATTGTTTGATTGGACAAAGAAAGCTTTAAAGTAAATAACAGCAAGACAGAAAGCAACGAAATGAAGTGTTCTAGCTATCAGAAAGAGAACAACACAAAGCAGAGATGTAAACTAGAAAAGGAAAGACAGAAAGCAGTAAATGTTGCTTGGAAGCCTCGTCGCAACCGCCTCGGCTGAAGGGGATGAAAGAATAGCTTTGCTTGGATGAATCCAATCGGGAGAGAAGGTGGATCTTCTCTCCTTCCTATCAGATTGTCGATTCCAACAGCTGAGACTCTCACTCCAACAGACGGCAAAGGAAAACACGAAGAAAAATGGAGCTGCGAGAGGACTTCTACGCTTCCGGATGATGTTTGAACCTCCGACTTTGACCCCCTTTTATAGTAGTTTGCAGGTGCGTTTGGGCCAAGGAGAACCATCAATCTTCAACGTCGTATATCAGAATGGATGGAGGAGAAAGAACGAATCCCTGAAATCACGGAAATTAACAGAAAAAGATCAGTCAACTTACGGTTTTCACTTGAATAATTGCGGCTTCAGCAATGTTTTCGCAATGCTGTCGCAATGCAGTTTTTTCATTCTTTTCCTTCGGTTTTTAACCCTTTTCTTTCCTATTGTGCATAAGTCCTAATTTAGCTACCTTCTTCTCATTCTCATATTTAAGCATAGGTTTAGGCTAAATGCTATCAAAAACACCTAAAAGTGTACATCTTCTTAAGCTAAATGGGTCCTAAATAAGTCACTTTCAGAGACTTAACACACCCCCAAACTTAAGGTTTTGCTTGTCCTCAAGCACACTAAGGACTTACCTAGGCTGCTGTTTCACCTTCTTTAACCACCTACTGACTCCCCTATATCCCTAACTATAGCACTGCTGTCCTGTGACACACTTCTCAGTTTAAAACTACCCTCTTATCTAGCTTCTTCTGACTTCGCCTGCCTAACACTCATCTGTTTTCACTAACTCCCTACAACTGATCTATTTGCTTTTGTCATATCATGCCACTATCCCTAAGGTTTCAAATTCTGCCTAGCTTTACCTCAGACTCAGTACATGCTTCTAGCTTTATGTTTAATGTGTCTAGGATTCCTTAGAGTCATGCCAATCTTAATATTAACGGTGACAGTAGTACTTTTAAAGAACAACCTAAACCCTGGCATCACTACATTGGATAACCACTCATCTCCCTAAACAACCCTACAAGTTACAACTTTGTGCTTAGCTAATTGAGGATCAGAGTTCTTTTTAAATAGGACATCTAAGCCACAAAGTTATAACTCCTAGGTATACATTCTTCTTCCCTATTCCCTTTTTCTTACTTAGGTGGGGCCTCTCCTTTGGTCGCCTTTTGATGCAATGCCACTTGTGGGTCACACACTTGGCACTGATTACTTAGCAACCTAAGAGAGACCCCCCTCTTTATTCTATTTTTCATTCATTTTTTTTCAGTTCATCATTTTTTTGTAAAGGAGAAGAAGAATGCTTATGTTTCTAAGGGAGAGAGGAATGTTCCTAGGCCTAGGGTGGCCTCCCCCAAACTTCAACTACTCATTGTCCCCAATGAGTGTCTGAGGTGGCATACCCCCAAACTTTCCTAGAAGCATCTAGTCTAAAGTAAAACAAAGAGAATCTAAAGCCCTAGGCATAGACAAAACATTCGAACGACAAATATCACAGCAGCAGTAATTTAAAAAAAAACAGACAGATAAGGGCTTAAAGCTGTGCATGCTGAGCTCTTTAGAGGTTGATTTAAACTATCAAAGGGTGTCCTATGACACTCATTCAGCATGCATTTAGATAAGCTATATAAGGTAGTCATGATAGCAGCAAAAGATGGAATTTAAACAGATCACAGCCTAGCTAAACAGACAGTCCAAAACATGCTTTCAGTCATAAAAATTGCGGGGACCGCAATTATTTCGCAATTAAGTCAGGGCAGATATAACAGTGATTAAGGCCCCTAAGCATGCTCTTTCCAGTCATTCAAGCTCTTCTAAAAATAAAACAAAACTAACCTACCTAAGCTCCTATCATCAGACTATACTAAGCAAAATTAAAAACATAAAACTAAGCATCTAAGACAGATCAAAAGTGTACGAAAAACAGCATAATTCACATAGTCTATCAGAAAGCAGAAAATTGTTTTTTTTTCTAAGGGAACAGCAATACTCCCTTCAGTGCAATTCAAACCAGCACTCAAACGTCGTCATCCTCATCTGGTTGTCGTGGTCGTGGAGGCACCCATGGAGTCAGGAGATTTGTGGGGAAGTCAGGGAAGATGCACCCAAGTTGGTCTGCAACTTCCTTGTCCCGTGCCTGCGCATAAGTGGCCCATTGAGCCATCCTCCTCTGCATATCCATCAGGCATGCCATGGATAGGGACTGATCAGCAGCCAGCCTATCCAGTTCAAACTCCATATTCCCCTTCCTCTTCAGCCTCAGGCTAGCAGGCAGCTCCAAGTGGCCTGTGTAAGCCATCTGCTGCTCCATTCGCTCAGTGGGGACTCCTGCAAGCAAACATAGTTTGGTTATGGTGTTAGGGAAAAACAGTGGTCCCTTACCTTTCTTGGCGCACTCAGCAATGGCAGCTGACATGATTTCCCCCACATTGACCGTGAGACCTCGCATAATGGCGTAGACCAGCAGCGATCTGCTCTGGTTGATGGTCGTCTCATGGGTCACAGGGGACAGCTTTCTCCTCACAAAGGCAAACCATACAGCTGCCTTTGCTGTCAGGTTGGCACTCATGAGGGTGTGCCTCCCATTGCGTGATACAGTCCACGCTGCTTCAGGCTGGCCAATGGTTCGAATGGCCTCCTCCAACACTGCCTCAGTAGGCTCATCAACTATCCTTGCATAGTCGGTATGTCTTTGACCCTTGAGGCCATAGGCTTCGTTGATGGCCTTTGCTGAGTAGTCCACTTCTACTCCCCTCACCACAGACAGCCCCTCTTTAGAGTTTTGCAGGTTGGCGTAGAAGTCATATACCATAGCTGTGTAAGCCGGATTGGGTGGCCTACACAACTCCTCCCAGCTGTGATTTATAATTCCTGCGCGCATGAACTGCGGCAGATCAGCAGGTCTGTCGAGGAAGCCCTTCTCGTGCAGCAACTCCCTCTTTCTCAGCTCAACGCCTCTGGATTCAGCGTCAGAGGACACGTACCTCACGGATTGAGGCTCATCTTCAGGGTAAAGCTTGGCTTTCCCTTTGTCTGCTTGCTTGGATGATTCTGCAGCCTCAACCTTGAGTCTTTTGAGCGATGGCTCAGTGCTCTCTTTGTCTGCTGACGGCGCCCTCTTGGCCTTCTTCTTTTTCAGCTTCTTGGATCGCTTGGCCTTAAGAATCTTGGCCTTCTTCTTCTTCTTGAGCTTTGCCTCAATGGTGATCTGCTGCAGGCACGCCCCCAACGTCTCTTCCATTGAGTCAGTCTTCTGTTCAAGACTCTCCGGGCTAGCTTCCCTTACAGGAGAGAAAACCTCCTCGTCCTCACCTTCCCCACTGCCCTGCGTTGATTCTTGGTACTCCCCATATGAGAATTCAGGGTCAGGCCGTGGGGAAGTGTGCGACGACGTGGTGTTCTGCGCTGCTGTAGGTGTCTGTGCAGAACTCTGAGGGGATGAAAACAACTCAGGGATCTGTGCAGGCGGCGATGAAGAACGCTCTGGGCTCTGCACTGGTTCAGATGGTGAAGGGCTGTGCGCAGGTGATGCAGATGGCGACAAACCCTTCTTGGTCGACTCGTGGGACGCACGATCCGTTTCTTGACTCTCCACAGAGGGAGTATTTGCTTTGCTTGGTTCGGCGGCCATCTCGACACTCCACCGGCGCTTCTTCGGTGTGCCCGCTGGTTCAGAGGGTCCAGCAGGGATTTCTGTGACAACCCTCCACTTCTTCCTACGGATCGGAAGCTTGGGAAGACGTTCGGTGCGTGCAGCGTCAGCCGTAGCCAAGGCAAGTAGTGCATCTCTCGCTGCTGTTTCAGCAGCGTCGTCAGCCCTCTTATTGGCTGCAGATCTTTCAGCCCTCGTGAGTACCATTGTTGAGTCTTGGAGGTTTGGAGAGAAGAATCAAAGATGAAGAGAATCGCAGCTTTCTTGGAATTCAGAGAGTGAGAGAATCGTACAGATCAAGCGCCTTCTAACGGATATAAAGGAACGGCTAAATCCCAACGGCTATATTTTTGCGGATCCTGCAATTCCAGCGCAATTTTAGGGATATTATTTCATCAAAATGTCAATCTTTGCTCGTCCGTATCTTTTGTTCGGCTCAATCTTTTCTTGATTTTTAAAGCTGAAATTACTCTCCTTGATTCCCTCTTTCGATTCCCTACAAAAAGAAATAAAAACAACATCAAATTCGCAATTAAAATCATACAACAAAACATACAAACGATAACCGGAAAATCACAAAAAATAAACTAAGGCATGAGCCTTATGTTGACGAGCACAGCAATCACTCGTCCTCTCTCGTTCTCATTGTCACGCTTCAGTCAAGAGGAAGGCCGAGAGAGTTTTCACATCTCCTTCCTCATAGTAGTGCTTCAATCTTGCACCATTAACCATGAATGGTTGGCCTTGCTGCAAGTTCTTTATCTCTATGGCCCCATGAACAAACACATTAGTAATCACAAATGGACCTGACCACCTAGACTTAAGTTTCCCTGGAAATAGTTTCAACCGCGAGTTAAACAACAAAACAAGTTGACCCTTCTTAAAGTCCTTAACTCTAAGTCTACTATCGTGCCAAATCTTGGTCTTTTCCTTGTACATCTTAGCATTTTCATAGGCCATATGTCTAAGCTCATCAAGCTCATGTAATTGCAAAGACCGCAATGTCCCCGCATCCTTTACACAAAAATTCAATTCCTTCATGGCCCAAAATGCTTTGTTTTCTAACTCAAGTGGTAAGTGACAAGCCTTGCCATATACCAGCCTATAAGGAGACATACCTAGGGGTGTCTTATATGCTGTCCTATAAGCCCAAAGTGCATCCTCAAGCTTAAAGGACCAGTCTTTCCTATTAGGTTTGACCACTTTTTCTAGGATGTTCTTAATTTCCCTATTTGAAATTTCAGCCTGTCCATTCGAGTGTGGGTGGTAGGGAGTGGCTACTCTATGTCTAATGTTATACTTAGCCAACATTCTCTCCATAGCCTTGTTAATAAAATGTGATCCCTCATCACTAATGATGGCACGAGGTGTCCCAAACCTAGTAAAAATGTGCCTATGCAAGAATTTGGTGACTGTTTTAGCATCATTATTGGGACATGCTTTGGCCTCTACCCACTTGGATACGTAGTCTACTGCCACTAATATGTAAAGGTTACCTGATGATGGAGGGAATGGCCCCATGAAGTCAATGCCCCACACATCAAAGAGCTCCAACTCTAAGATGTAGGTGAGGGGCATCTCATCCTTTCGACTGAGGTTACCTGTTCTTTGGCAGTCATCGCAGCTATGGGCGTAGTTGTGGGCATCCTTGAAGATTGTTGGCCAATAGTAGCCACTCTGAAATACCTTTGCAGCTGTTCTTTGGCCACCAAAGTGTCCACCATAAGGAGCTGTGTGACAATGCTGCAACACAGACTTTGCTTCAGCAGCTGAAACACACTTCCTTAGCAAGCCGTCAGCACATGTTCTGTAAAGTGTGGGGTCGTCCCAGATGAATTTCCTTGCTTCATGAAGGAACCTCTTCTTCTCTTGACCTCCCTTGAAAACTGGTAATACCTGTGATGCAAGGAAGTTAGCAATGTCAGCAAACCAAGGTTCCTCATCGTTATCACGATGAGTCAAAACAAAGACATGTTCATCAATAAAAGCATCAGAAATTGCGGGGTCCGCAATTCTTTCGCAATTGTGCTGCAATCGAGACAGGTGATCCGCAACCACATTTTCACATCCTTTCTTGTCTCGAATGTCCAAATCAAACTCTTGCAGCAACAGTACCCACCTAATCAACCTAGGCTTAGCATCAGCCTTCCTCATAAGATACTTCAAGGCAGAATGGTCAGTGTACACAATTGTCCTAGTGCCTACAATATAGTTCCTGAATTTCTCACAAGCAAACACTACAGCAAGCATCTCTTTCTCAGTAGTTGTGTAATTACATTGTGCCTCATTAAGTGTTTTACTAGCATAATATACAGGGTGTGTTAGTTTGTCAATCTTCTGTCCTAACATAACCCCTACAGCATAGTCACTAGCATCACATAACATCTCAAATGGGAGATCCCAATTTGGTCCTACTATGATAGGGGCTGTGACTAGTGCTTTCTTAAGGGTTGTCCAAGCTACTACACATTCCTTAGAGAAGATGAATGGCCTATTTATCTCTAGAAGTTCACACAAAGGTTTGGCTATCTTAGAAAAGTCCTTAATGAACCTTCTGTAGAAACCAGCATGCCCTAAGAAACTTCTAATGGCCTTGACATTCTGAGGCTCTACCAACTTCTCTATGATCTCAATTTTGGCTCGGTCAACTTCTACACCTACCCTCGACACTCTATGACCTAAGACAATTCCCTCATCTACCATGAAGTGACACTTTTCACAATTAAGGACTAAGTTAGTCTCTTCACATCTAGCCAAGACTTGTCCTAAATTATCTAGACAGTTGGTGAATGAATCCCCAAAGACTGAAAAGTCATCCATGAATATTTCTATCATGGACTCATCCAACTCAGAGAAGATTGCCATCATGCACCTTTGGAAAGTTGCCGGTGCATTGCATAAGCCAAAAGGCATTCTGCGAAAGGCAAAAGTTCCAAAAGGGCAAGTGAAGGTAGTCTTCTCTTGGTCCTTAGGGTCTATAGTAATCTGATTATACCCTGAATAACCGTCTAAGAAACAGTAATAGGCTCTACCAGCTATTCTGTCTAACATTTGGTCAATGAATGGTAGAGGGAAGTGGTCTTTTTTAGTTTCTTTATTTAGTTTCCTATAATCCATACATACTCTCCATCCTGTGACAGTCCTTGTTGGGATCAGTTCATTGTTCTCATTGACTACCACAGTCATCCCCCCCTTTTTAGGTACACATTGGATAGGACTCACCCACTGGCTACTAGCTATGGGGAAGATCACACCAGCATCTAACCATTTAATTATTTCTTTTTTGACTACCTCTTTCATAGAGGGGTTCAGCCTACGTTGGTGGTCTACTCTAGGTGTGTGCTCTTCTTCTAATATAATCTTATGCATGCAATAAGAAGGGCTAATGCCTCTAATATCAGCAATAGTCCATGCAATAGCCTTCCTATGTTGCTTAAGCAGTAAAATCAGTTCAACCTCATGCTTTTCACTTAGTTTAGAAGAAATGATAACAGGCAGAGTTTCATTACTCCCTAAATATGCATACTTGAGGTGAGTGGGTAGTGGTTTCAGTTCTAAAACAGGTGGATGCTCAATGGATGGCTTTAAAGGATTCACAGATCTATCAGTTAGGTCTATATTCATACATACATGTTGTGGTTTATCTACAGGCATATTCATTATGTCAGATACATTCAAGTCAGCTACATCTAATTGTACATAATCATTAGCATGCTTAGTTAATAGTACATGCTCCAATTGTTCTTCCATTAAAGAATCACAAACGTCCATACTAGCACAGGATTCAAGGTCAGAGGGATACCTTAAAGCTTTATACACACTAAATTTCACCTCTTCATCATGAACCCTCATAGTGAGCTCACCTTTTTGGACGTCTATAAGTGCCCTACCTGTGGCTAGAAATGGTCTGCCTAGCAGGATGGGGACCTCCTTGTCTGCTTCATAATCCAGGATAATGAAATCTGCAAGGAAAATAAATTTGTCAACTTTCACTAGAATATCCTCAATCTTACCTTCAGGGTATGCGATGGATCTGTCTGCTAGTTGTAAAGTGACAGTGGTTGGACGCGCTTCTCCTATTCCTAGCTGGCGGAATAGTGATAGGGGCATAAGGTTTATGCTGGCGCCCAGGTCACAAAGCGCTCTGCCCACGTGCTTGCCTCCAAGTTCTACAGGTAAGGTGAAGGAACCAGGATCCTTCTCCTTCTTGGGCAACTTGTTTTGGAGTATGGCACTGCACTCCTCAGTGAGGTTTACTGTTTCAAACTCACCAATTATTTTTTTGTTAGTAATAATATCTTTCAAAAACTTTACATAGGAAGGAATAGATTGTAAAACTTCTACAAAAGGAATGTTGACATGCACTTGTTTAAGAATTTCAAGAAATTTGTTAAAATGCACTTCCTGTTCCTGCTTCTTCTTAAGCCTTCGAGGATATGGAGGTGGTGGCACATATGCAGGCACGTCAGGGCGCCTTAGGATAGGTGGAGGTCTTGGAATTTCTTCTATCTCCTCAATAATTGGCTCTAGCCTGGCTCCTGATGTGCTAGTTGGTGGTGGACCTTGGTTTGGCAGAGACTCCAGTGGAGCACTAGACTCAGTGTTCTCTACTCTCTTTGGTGTGTCCTTTGTGTTGCTCACCAAGGGTCGACCACTTCTAAGTTCAATTGCTTGAACTTGTTCTTTACCATCTCTCCTTGGCACCTCGGTGTCAGCAGGGAGTCTACCTTGGGGCCTACTCTTGAGTTCATTGGCTAATTGGCCTATTTGGTTCACTAGGCTCCTAAGAGTAGCTTGCTGGCTTTGAAGAGTAGCATCATTCTTAGCTATGTATTCCTTGAGTAAGTTTTCTACAGAAGATCCTACAGGTTGGTTGTATGGTTTTTGATACATTGATTGGTTATGTTGGGGAGTGAAACCAGGTGTTCCACTTGGTCTAGGCTGGTTAGGATTTTGGTTAGCATTTTGTTGGCCACCCCATGACAGGTTTGGGTGGTTCCTCCAACCAGGGTTGTAAGTATTGGAATAGGGGTTGTTCCTAGGCTGCTGCTGGCTTCCAATGTAGCAGACTGAGGCTGGATTCCCAGGGCAGTATTCATACAGGTGCCCTTCCCCACAGAATCCACATACAAGTGTCTCACCTTGACTTGGTTGGGTGCCCATTGACATGGCGGTAGCGGTGTTGACACTTGTTTGGAGATTGGCTTGAGCCATTTGCTTAACTAGGTTGGTCAGGGCATTTATTTGGCTGCTCATTGCACTTAGAGCATCCTTGTCTTGAGCCCTAGTTGGCTCAACTGGATCGTCTGACCACCTACAGTGAGATGCTGAGATTTTCTCCAAGATCTCATAGGCTTCGTTGTAACTCTTGGACAACATGGAACCACCAGCAGATGAATTTAAGACTTGCCTAGTGCTGGGGTTGCATCCTTTGAAAAAGACCTCTATTTGGATACACCATGGGATGCCATGATGTGGACATTTGAGAAGAAGGTCCTTGAACCTTGTCCAAGCTTCGTGAAGAGATTCATTATCAGCTTGCTTGAATTTAACTATATCATCACGAAAGGTAGAGTTCCTATCAGGTGGGAAGTATTTGACTAGGAATTTTTCTGCTAAATCTGTCCAATTAAGGACAGATCCAGAGGGTAATGAGTTCAACCATGTTTTGGCTTTGTCCCTCAAAGAGTAAGGGAACAAGTATAGCCTCAAGGCTTCTTGGGAAACTCCAGGGATGATGAAGGTATCACTAACTCCTAAGAAGTTCCTAAGATGGTTGTGGGGGTCCTCATTTTCTATTCCAAAGAATTGTCCCACAGTGGACAACATTTGGAACATCACTGGCTTTAACTCGAATGAGTTGGCAGTGATCTCAGGACGGATTATGCTGGGGTTCAGCTCCCCAGGCATAGGTACTAAATATGAAAGAATGGCACTATTCTTGTCATTCGCTATTTCGATGGGGTTGCGAAGGACAGGTACCTGATTTGGAACTATCTCTTCCATTTCTTCGATTTCAGGTATGATTCGAGGTATAGGAGGTTGTTTAAAAAGACGTTTCTTGGCTTTATTTCTGGCTTTAAATAGTCTCTCGGGCTCAGGATTGAACTCTAGATCTCTACTTGAAGGCTCACTCATAAACTAACCCAATAGTACCTGCAAAAGAAATGAAACAGATCAGCTTCAATAAGCAATAAACTTGTTTTTTCAAACTTAACAAACTTCGTTTTCACTTAAAATAAGTCCCCGGCAGCGGCGCCAAAAACTTGTTGCGTGCTCAATGTGTTAATAAGAATAAGAAATAAGAGAGAGAGAGCACTCAGAACATGCAAGCATACATGATCTTATAGCAAGTAATAAGTATTTTTTCATTCGTTTTCCCACAGAGACTTATTGTAAGTTACTCGAGAAGTGTAAAGTTAAGAAAGAAGGGGTGGATTTGATGGGATCAAATTGGTTTTTAATTGCCTACTTCTTACCGAACATATAAAGGAATGCAACATAAACAAATGCAAGTTGAAATTAGACTCAACGGACAAGAGATGGAATTAATAAACGAAGAGGAAAACAGCTAAACAGAATGGTAACTTAGCAGAATTGCGGACACCGCAATGTTATCGCAATTGTAAAAACAGCGAAAGTGTGTAAAATGGAGAATTAAGGGCTACTAACAACTATCCTATAGGCATTTTAATACGATTCCCAAGCATTGGATCAACTCTCTATGCATCAAACTCACTCTATCTCATGTATCGTCCGATTCCATGCATTAGATTCTTTAGTTTACTCAACTCAAAGTAAGGTCTTAAGCATCTTGTTAAAGCAGAAGTGTTTAGTTTGTACTAGGGGAACGCCTATTCCTAGGTCGTTTCCTGGTTACCTTGAAAGGCTAGCATGATAATATGACTCTGAACTCTTACTCCTTCCAGAGGTTAGGAGTTCTT
This sequence comes from Herpetospermum pedunculosum, assembly GCA_028017165.1. NCBI lineage: Eukaryota > Viridiplantae > Streptophyta > Magnoliopsida > Cucurbitales > Cucurbitaceae > Herpetospermum > Herpetospermum pedunculosum. The sequence goes on along the minus strand of CM051527.1, from coordinate 16,885,176 downwards.
TGGACAAAATGGATGGCCAATCGAAATTGCCCGTGGGATGAAGCTTACATACAATCAATGGTTCGAGAGCTATCCTACATACTTGGTTCACGTTTTTTAGCCTATAGTTCTGTCATTAGCATGCCCCTAAGTGACTTAGCTACTCATGGATATGGGGTAAGTAGAAATACGAGATGAAACAGACATGCTTAGAAGGAATTTAAAGACAAAACAGTAAGGGAAAGCAGTAGAATGCAGAGGCAAGGAACTGTGAAATGAAGAATGGAGATTTGATTACTTGATTGTTTGATTGGACAAAGAAAGCTTTAAAGTAAATAACAGCAAGACAGAAAGCAACGAAATGAAGTGTTCTAGCTATCAGAAAGAGAACAACACAAAGCAGAGATGTAAACTAGAAAAGGAAAGACAGAAAGCAGTAAATGTTGCTTGGAAGCCTCGTCGCAACCGCCTCGGCTGAAGGGGATGAAAGAATAGCTTTGCTTGGATGAATCCAATCGGGAGAGAAGGTGGATCTTCTCTCCTTCCTATCAGATTGTCGATTCCAACAGCTGAGACTCTCACTCCAACAGACGGCAAAGGAAAACACGAAGAAAAATGGAGCTGCGAGAGGACTTCTACGCTTCCGGATGATGTTTGAACCTCCGACTTTGACCCCCTTTTATAGTAGTTTGCAGGTGCGTTTGGGCCAAGGAGAACCATCAATCTTCAACGTCGTATATCAGAATGGATGGAGGAGAAAGAACGAATCCCTGAAATCACGGAAATTAACAGAAAAAGATCAGTCAACTTACGGTTTTCACTTGAATAATTGCGGCTTCAGCAATGTTTTCGCAATGCTGTCGCAATGCAGTTTTTTCATTCTTTTCCTTCGGTTTTTAACCCTTTTCTTTCCTATTGTGCATAAGTCCTAATTTAGCTACCTTCTTCTCATTCTCATATTTAAGCATAGGTTTAGGCTAAATGCTATCAAAAACACCTAAAAGTGTACATCTTCTTAAGCTAAATGGGTCCTAAATAAGTCACTTTCAGAGACTTAACACGTACCTGGGAGGATCGCAGAAACATTCTCCTTTCTCTTTTCAGTCCCTCTGGACTTTCTCTTCTTTGTGCACCAGCTCCGGAGGAATTTGGCATATTTTGGCACTTGGCTCACTGCCTCAAGGAGCGGTATGTTCACCATCACCTTCTGGAAGGTTCTCAGGACCTCCTCGTCTTCGTTTGCCAGAGTAGGCTTCGCAAGCCTACTGGGGAAGGGTGCTTTGGCGACATTTTCATGCACATTCGTTTCTTCTTTCTCAACTTTCAGCTCATCAAGAACAACTGGAACGGGCTCATTCAAACTGCCTGATACGAATATGATTGGTCCTCGTCTGATCACCTCAAGAAGAATTAATTTATCATGTCCAATGGATGATGACTTTGACCGGTAGAAGAATTGAAGCTGAAATATGCATTTTTGAAGAATGGGAGGATGATATGAATTATTTTGGCAATCCAATTCATATCCATGATGAAGCTTAATGAAGTCAAACCATTGTTATGGAGGAAGAATCAAAGTCAACATGGAAGAGAAATGCATGAACTTCATTATCTCACAAGTCCATTTGGTGGAAGACTAATAGATCATGTTAAACTAAGTTTAAAATCCATATTTGGTTACTTAATGTACTCATTTAAAGTGTAACTAAGTTTTAGGTGATCTTTCATATTTCAAGATAAACTTTTAGTTTTCCAAGGTGCCTTTTAGAATATCAACATATCTTTTGGTATTTCAAGGTGACTTTTCATATTAGCATTTATGTTAGGAGTCTCTTGGCTTAATTCCTTGTCTATAAAAGGGATTAGCCTTGTCTATTGTAAAAGACAACTTGATATGAGATATGAAATGTAGTGTTTTGGGTTTAAACCTTGAGAGCTTTTAAGCTTTGTTTCTTGTGTATTCTTGTGATAGAATACATGAATATTTGGAGCATTCAAGTGAGGATTGATCAGTCTTGCTTGTGGAGTGCTTTGAAGATCAAGGGTTGATGGGAGTCACAAGCTTTGTCCGATCCTTGGTTTGTTTGATCGTCTAATTAATCTGTCGTCTAGCCTTTCTTAGGGGTTGAGATCGAAGGTTAAGTTAGTCAGTTTTGTGAATATTTGCAAGGATCCTAGAAGGACCTCTAGCTTTGTAAATCTAGCTTATCTGGCGCTTATCATTTGGTATCAGAGCTTCGGCTTTAGATCGGGTTTTATCCACAGTGTTGTTGGTAAGCAATTGGTAAGATTAGTGTTTGAGATTATTATTTGCAAGGTTCCTAGAAGGACCTCTAGCTTTGTAAATTTTGGATCTTCGCTATCTTTATCAATTCCGCTTTCGCTTATCTTTCATTTTTTTTTTTATCTTAAAGAAAAAAAAAGTTGTTTGTAAGGTTTGGGTTGAGATGATTTTTTTTACAAGGATCCTAGAAGGACCTCTAGCTTTGTAAATCTTTCATCTTTGCTCTTTGAAAAAAAAAAAAAAAAAAAAAAACTTCAATTTTTTGTCTTTAGCCAATGGTGACTCTTGAACTTCTTCTCAATCCATTGCGATGCCTTAGATTCGAGGACGAATCTTCTTAAAGAAATGGAGAATGATACGAATATGATTGGTCCTCGTCTGATCACCTGAAGAAGAATTAATTTATCATGTCCAATGGATGATGACTTTGACCGGTAGAAGAATTGAAGCTGAAATATGCATTTTTGAAGAATGGGAGGATGATATGAATTATTTTGGCAATCCAATTCATATCCATGATGAAGCTTAATTAAGTCAAACCAATCTTATGGAGGAAGAATCAAAGTCAACATGGAAGAGAAATGCATGAACTTCATTATCTCACAAGTCCATTTGGTGGAAGACTAATAGATCTTGTTAAACTAAGTTTAAAATCCATATTTGGTTACTTAATGTACTCATTTAAAGTGTAACTAAGTTTTAGGTGATCTTTCATATTTCAAGATAAACTTTTAGTTTTCCAAGGTGCCTTTTAGAATATCAAGGCATCTTTTGGTATTTCAAGGTGACTTTTCATATTAGCATTTATGTTAGGAGTCTCTTGGCTTAATTCCTTGTCTATAAAAGGGATTAGCCTTGTCTATTGTAAAAGACAACTTGATATGAGATATGAAATGTAGTGTTTTGGGTTTAAACCTTGAGAGCTTTTAAGCTTTGTTTCTTGTGTATTCTTGTGATAGAATACATGAATATTTGGAGCATTCAAGTGAGGATTGATCAGTCTTGCTTGTGGAGTGCTTTGAAGATCAAGGGTTGATGGGAGTCACAAGCTTTGTCTGATCCTTGGTTTGTTTGATCGTCTAAGTAATCTGTCGTCTAGCCTTTCTTAGGGGTTGAGATCGAAGGTTAAGTTAGTCAGTTTTGTGAATATTTACAAGGATCCTAGAAGGACCTCTAGCTTTGTAAATCTAGCTTATCTGGCGCTTATCACTGCCCTTAGCTTCCTTCACGGCTCTGGAGGGAACTGATTTTCCACTCCTCAGCTGGATTGCACTCACGTTCTCACATGAGTTCACCGTAGTTTGGGAAGGAAGCTTCCTAGAGCTCTTGCTCTCAATCTTGCTTATCGACACCGTCATTTGTGTCAGCTGCTTGTTCAGATTTTGCAGCTCTGCTTTGTTTGAGTTTAGCTCTTCTCGAGCTTCTTTCTGAAATTGGCTTGTCGATGTCACGATGGTCCGAACCATCTCTTCCAATGAGCTGGAGGAGCTCGAGGCTTGAGCTTGGGAGGAAGTGTTAGGCCTATCGTAGGACTGGCCTTGGAAGCGTTGTTGTCCTTCCTTATTCCCATAATTCAAATTGGGATGGTCACGCCAACCGGGGTTGTATGTGTTCGAGTAAGGATCATACTTCCTTGGGTTGGAAGCATATCCCCTGATCGCGTTGACCTCCTCTTCTCGGCTACCTCCGACAAACTTCTTCAATAAATTTCCAATCTCGGCCACCTGGGCCTTCATTTCCGACATCTCGTGACTCTGGGCCACGCTGTGAACTTGCCCCTGCCCGCGAATACCGAACTGCTGCGAGTTGGCCGCCATGTTTGCAATCAACTGTTTGGCCTCAACCGGGGTCTTATCAATCAACGCCCCACCGCTCGCGGCATCGATCATTTGCCGATCATGAGGCGTCATACCCTCATAAAAATACTGGATCAGGAGCTGATCGGCAATTTGATGATGCGGGAAGCTTGCGCACAGGCGCCCAAAGCGTTCCCAGTACTCGTGCATGGATTCACCAACATCCTGGGTGATCCCATAAATTCTTTTTCTCAGTGTTGTAGCCAGGGACGCAGGGAAAAATTTCTCCAAGAAAACCCTATTCATGTCCTGCCACGTCGTAATCGACCCGGAAGGCAGATAATAAAGCCAGTCCTTGGCTTTATCCTTAAGCGTGAAGGGGAATGCCCTTAAATTCAGCTGCTTCTCCGTTACTCCTGCGGGCTTCATCCCCGCACAGACGCAATGAAACTCCATCAAATGCTTATTCGCATCCTCACCTGCATTACCATGGAAAGAAGGCAATTGGTGAATTAAACCGGATTTTAATTCAAAGTTACCTGCTACCACGGGGTAGTTGATGCACAGGGGTTGCAAATTCAAATCTGGCGCTGCCAGTTGTTTCAACGTCCTTGGCGCTTCTCCTTGCGCCATCTCCTCAACAAAGAAGGGATTGCCTTCTTCTTCAAACAACCTTTGCCCCTCGCGGGCTTCTCTTCTCAACCGTCGCTCTTCTCTTTCGATTTCAGGTATAAACTGTAATCCACTAATCTCAGAAGAACGGGTCATACACAAACAAAATTTTAAACATACAAAAACAAACAGAAAAAAATTTCAGCACACCATCAATCAACCAAAATCAAAGTCAAACATAATTTCAATCAATTTTTTTTTCCTTCTCCTGCAACGGCGCCAATTTTGGTGGTAGGGATTTTGAATATCCTCCCTAATTATCAAGCTGTCGAGGCTTGCCAAAATACAATTTATAATACCTATTAACAAAAGCTTTGCAGCTAGTGGTAACAGGGTCGATCCACAGAGAAGGATGTTATTGAAATTAAGGTTTGAAATGGAAATTAATTAATCGATTGGGTTTCGTAACAAGGGGGAATTTAAGCATGCAATAAAAAGAATTAAACGCTAACGGAAGAATTAAAGAGAAAGAGAAAGAAGAGTGTACGGTTCAGGGATTTTCGGGATTTCTTTGCTAGACATTCTACCACTTATCATTTAATATAATCCTAAGGCTAACAGTTTGTCATACACGCGGTCGGTTACCCAGGGCACCCTAAAGTAACCGGCTCCATAGGAATTAACTAAATCAAAAGATCTAATTAAACATTGTTTAAGGTCTCATTAGAGTGATCAGCCCCAAATTGACTCTAAATAGTCACTAGCATACCGCGACGGACATTCGACCACGTAATCAAATTGCTAACTGGCTACCCGCCAACGCTGAAGTACCCAACAACTATCATGCATGACTCGATACTCCGATTTATTTTATTGTTCTGTGTTACTAGGCGAATAGTGAGAGGCACGGCATCACTACACTTTAACTCTAACATATGCTAGAAAACTCGATTGTCCGTCGGCGAAATCTAACACATGCATGGTATGAAGTAAGAACAATAAATGCATACAAATCAGAAACCAAATTGGAATTTAAAGCACGGATTATCAAAGTATAGAAGTCTAACAAATAATCCCTTAAATTACCCCAAACCGTTCACAGTACCTTAGCCTACCATGGAGCGGATCGTCACAAACGCTCCAAGAGAAGCCACAGACTCCATCTTTAAGCTTATTACAAATAAAAACTCAACACCTAGGCCAAAAATGGCGGAGCTAAGCTAAAAGAAGAGGGAAACCCGAGAGGAAGAAGATGAAAAACGAACATGGCAAAAAGTTGGCTGCTGAAAATCGTCCTTCAGCTTTTTAATTCCGTCGGAGCGTCGAGACGCTGGGACAGCGTCGCGACGCTGCGACCTAATGAATCCGCGCGCGCTCCTCGCGATGGCGTCGAGACGCTAGGCGAGCGTCTCGACGCTGGCCCGATAATTTCTTGTGCGCGCCTCCCTCGGAGCGTCTCGACGCCACAGCAGGGCTCGACGCTCGGCAGCGTTGAGCAAGTGTTGCGTGCTCAATGTGTAAAGATAAATAAGCAATAAGGTAAAGAGAGCACTTAGAACATGCAAGCATACATGGTCTCACAGCAAGTAGTAAGTATATTTCATTCGTTTTTTCCACAGAGACTCATTTTTTAGCTATTCGCGAAGTGTATTTGTTAAGAAAGTTGGGATGAATTTGATGGGGTAAAATTGGTTTTTAATTATCTACTTTTTGCTGAATGTATAAAGGGATATAACATAAACAAAAGCAAGTTGAAACTAGACCTAAAGGACAAGAGATGGAATTAATAAACGAGGAAGAAAACAGCTAAACAGTATGGTAATCTGGCAGAATTGCGTGGACCGCAATGTTACCGCAATTAAATGGCAGCGAAATTGATTAAAAGGGTGAATTAAGGGCTACTAATGACTATCCTATAGGCATTTTATTACGACTCTCAAGCATTGGATCAACTCTCTATACATCAAACTCACTCTATCTCAAGTATCGTCCGATTCCATGCATTAGAGACTTAAGTTTACTCGACTTCAAAGTAAGGTCTTAAGCATCTTGTTAAAACAGGAGTGTTCAGTTTGTACTAGGGAAACGCCTATTCCTAGGCCGTTTCCTGATTACCATGAAAGGCTAGCATGATTATATGACTCTGAACTCTTACTCCTTCCAGAGGTTAGGAGTTCTTTGGACAAAATGGATGGCCAATCGAAATTGCCCGTGGGATGAAGCTTACATACAATCAATGTTTTCGAAGGCGATCCTACATGCTTGGTTCACGTTTTTTAGCCTATAGTTCTGTCATTAGCATGCCCCTAAGTGATTTAGTTACTCATGGATATATGAAGAACAGAAAGGGTAGATAAAACAGACATGCTTAGAAGATAAATGTGCTTAAAACAGCAAGACAAGACCGTAGCAGAACAAGGTAGAAACTGTAAAAATGCAGAATTGTACTTTGATTACTTTAAGTGTTTGAATGACAAAGGAAAGCTTTGAACGAAATGAATCCAAGACAGACAACAACGAAATGCAGTAATTAAACTACTAAACTAGAACAACAACTAATCACAGCTGAGAATGAGAGAGAAAAGACAGAAAAACAGTAAAGGTTGCTTTGAAAGCTTCGTGCAGTCGCCTCGAATGGAAGGGATGAGAGGTTGGCCTTGCTTGGATGAATCCAATCGAGAGAGAAGAAGAATCTTCTCTCCTTCCTATCAGATTATCGATTCCAACAGCTTAGACTCTCACTCCAACAGTCGGCAAAGGAAAATAGAGAGAAATGATGGACTGCGAGAAGACTTCTGCGCTTCGAGTGATGATCAAACCTCCGACTTTGGCCCCCTTTTATAGTAGTTTGCAGGTGCGTTTGGGCCAAGGAGAACCATCAATCTTCAACGTCGTATATCAGAATGGATGGAGGAGAAAGAATGAATCCCTGAAATAACGGAAATTAACAGAAAAAGATCAGTCAACTTACGGTTTTCACTTGAATAATTGCGGTCACCGCAATGTTTTCGCAATTCATTCGCAATGCTCATTTTTCCATTCTTTTCCTTCGGTTTTCAACCCTTTTTCTACCTATTGTACATAAGTCCTATATTAGCTACCTTCTTCTAATTCTCATATTAAAGCATAGGTTTAGGCTAAATGCTAACAAAAACACCTAAATGTGTACATCTTCTTAAGCTAAATGGGTCCTAAATAAGTCACTTTCAGAGACTTAACACACCCCCAAACTTAAGGCTTTGCTTGTCCTTAAGCATACTAAGGACTTACTTAGGCTGCTGTTTCTTCTTCGTTAACTACTCACTGACTCCCCTATATCCCTCTCTCTAGCAGTGCTGTCCTGTGACATACTTCTAAGTTTAGAACTAACCTCCCTATCAAGCTTCTTCTGACTTCACCTGCCTATTATACCTGCTGTTTTCATTAACCCCCTACTACTGATCTAGCTACTTTTATGACATCATGCCACTATCCCTAAGGTTTCACATTCTACCAAGCTTTACTCCAGACTTAGTACATGCTTCTAGCTTTATTTTTAATGCGTCTAGGATTCCTTAGAGTCATGCCAGTCTTAGTATTTAACAGTGACAGTAGTACTTTTAGAGAACAACCTAAACCCTGGCATCACTACATTGGATAAACACTCATCTCCCTAAACAACCCTACAAGTTACAACTTTGTGCTTAGCTAATTGAGGATCAGAGTTCTTTTTTAAATAGGACATCTAAGCCACAAAGTTATAACTCCTAGGTATACATTCTTCTTCCCTATTTGTTTTCTTTTTCCTTTTTTTTTTTTTTTTTTACTTAGGTGGAGCCTCTCCTTTGGTTGCCTTTTGATGCAACGCCACTTGTGGGTTACACACTTGGCACTGATTACTCAGCAACCTAAGAGAAACTCCCCCCCTTTATTTTTTTCATTTTCTTTTTTTTTTTTTAAAGGAGAAGAAGAATGCTTATGTTTTTTAAGGGAGAGAGGAATGTTCCTAGGCCTAGGGTGGCCTCCCCCAAACTTCAACTACTCATTGTCCCCAATGAGTGTTTGAGGTGGCACACCCCCAAACTTGTCCTAGAAGCATCTAGTCTAAAGCAAAACAAAGAGAATCTAAAAATCCTAGGCATAGGCAAAACATTCTAAAAGCAATTATCCCAGCAGCAGAAAATTTGACAAAACAGACAGTTTAAGGACTGATGGTTTATGCATGCTGAGCACTATTCAGAGGCTAATTTAAACTATCAAAGGGTGTCCTATGACACTCATCCAGCATGCTTGAAGATCAGCTATATAAGGTAGTCATGCTAGCAGCAAAAGATAGAATATAACAGATCACAGCCTAACTAAACAGACAGTCCAAAACATGCAATCAGTCACAAAAATTGCGGGGACCGCAATTATTTCGCAATTCAATCCGGGCAGATTTAACATTGATTCAGGCCCCTAGCATGCTTTTTCCTGTTACTCACCCCTCCTAAAAATTAAGCTACACTATCCTACCTATTCAACTAACATCAGACTAGACTAAGCAAAAGAGAAAACATAAAACTAAACATTAAAAACAGATCAAAACCTGAACACAAAACAGCATACTATACATGATTCTATCAAAAAGCAGGAAAATTGTTTTGTTTTTCTTAAGGGATCAGTAATACTCCCTTTAGTGCACTTCAAACCAGCACTCAATTCTCATCATCCTCATCTGGTTGTCTTGGTCGTGGGGGCACCCATGGAGTTAGCAGATTGGTAGGGAAGTCCGGGAAGATGCACCCCAGCTGGTCTGCAACTTCCTTATCCCTTGCCTGCGCATAGTTGGCCCATTGAGCCATTCTCCGCTGCATGTCCATCAAGCAGGCCATGGATAGGGACTGTTCAGCTGCCAACCTATCCAATTCAAACTCCATGTTCCCCTTTCTTCTCAGCCTCAGGTTAGCAGGCAGCTCCAAATGGCCTGTGTACGGCATCTGCTGCTCCAAGCGCTCGGTGGGAACTCCTGCAAGCAAACACAATTTTGTTATAGTGTTGGGGAAAAATAATGGCCCCTTACCTTTTCTGGCGCATTCAGCAATGGCAGCTGACATGATCTCCCCCACATTGACCGTGAGACCGCGCATGATGGCATAAACCAGCAGTGATCTACTCTGGTTGATTGTTGTCTCGTGAGTCACAGGGGACAACTTTCTCCTCACAAAGGCAAACCAAACAGCTGCCTTTGCTGTCAGATTGGCACTCATTAAGGTGTGCCTCCCATTGCGTGACACTGTCCAGGAGGCCTCAGGCTGGCCAATTGTGCGAATGGCCTCTTCCAACACAGCCTCAGTCGGCTCGTCAACTATCCGCGCATAATCTGTGTGTGTTTGGCCCTTGAGACCAAAGGCTTCATTGATGGCCTTGGCTGAGAAATCTACTTCTACCCCTCTGACCACAGATAGGCCATCCTCAGGGCTGAGCACATTAGCGTAGAAATCATACACCATGCTCGTATACGCTGGATTAGGCGGTCTGCAGAACTCCTCCCAGCCGTGGTTGATCACCCCTGCGCGCAAGAACTGCGGCAGGTCAGCAAGTCGATCAAGGAAACCTTTCTCGTGCAATAGGTCCCTCTTCCTCAGCTCAACACCCCTGGATTCAGCATCAGATGAGACATACCTCACTGACGGAGGTTCATCTTCAGGGTAGAGTTTAGCCTTCCCCTTATCGGCTGGTTTGGATGATTCAGCAGCCTCCACCTTGAGGCGTTTGAGCGAAGGCTCAGTACTCTCTTTGTCCGTCGATGGCACCTTCTTGGCCTTCTTTTTCTTCAACTTCTTGGCCTTGCCAATCGTGGCCTTCTTCTTCTTTTTGAGCCTGGCCTTGATATTGATCTGCTGGAGGCATGCCCCCAACGTTTCTTCCATAGAATCGTCCTGCTGTGCAGGCTCGGCAGGGCTGTCTTCCCTCATAGGAGAGAAGACTTCTTCTTCCCTAGCATCTCCACTGCCTTGCGTAGACTCCTGATAATCCCCATAAGGGAATTCAGGGTCAGGCCGTGGAGAATTGTGCTCTGCTGATGGTGTCTGCGCAGAACTCAGGGGCGAAGATGGTGGTTCAGGACTCTGCGCTGCTGCAGGTGTCGAATCAGAAGTCTGAGGTGCTGGAGACAACTCGGCGCTCTGCGCAGGCGGTGACGACTCTGCGCTTGGCACTGGTTCAGATGGGAGAGGGCTGCGCGCATGTGATACAGACGGCGACGATCCTTCTTTGGCTGACTCGTGGGATGCACGATCAGGTTCTTGACTCTCCACAGAGGGAGTCTTGGCTGTGCTTGGTTCGGCGGCCGTCTTGACAGTCCACCGGCGTTTCTTGGGCGTGCCCACTGGCTCAGATGGTCCAGCAGGGATCTCAGTGACCACCCTCCACTTCTTCCTACGAATAGGAAGCTTGGGAAGAGGACCGGTGCGAACGGCACCATCGTCTGCAAGGGCGAGAAGCGCTTCCCTCGCAGCCGCTTCAGCGGCGTCATCAGCCTTCTTCTTGGCGGCGGATCTCTCCGATCGTGTGAACACCATAGCTGAATCTTGAAGATCTTGAGAGAAGAATCAAAGATGGAGAGAATCGCTGAAGTCTTGGAGATCAAAGAATGAGAGAATCGTATCGAACGAGCGCGGTCTAACGGCTATAAATACAACGGAAAAAATCCCAACGGCTCTTTTTGCGGATCCAGCAATTTTTGCGCAATTGTAGGGATATTATTTCATAAAAATCTCCAACTTCGCTCGTCCGTATCTTTTATTTGGCTCAACCATTTCTTGATTTTTAAAGCTTGATTTACTCCCCTTGATCCCCTCTTTCGATTCCTTGCAAAAACAAACAAAACAAACATTAAATACGCAATTAAAATTACACCACAAAACATACAAACGATAAGCGGAAAAAAACAGTAAAAATAAACTAAGGCATTTGGCCTTGACTAAACGAGCACAGTAACCACTCGTTCTCTCTCGTTCTCTTTGTCATGCTTCAGTTAAGAGGAAGGCCGAGAGAGTCTTCACATCCCCTTCCTCATAGTAGTGCTTCAACCTAGCACCGTTGACCATAAATGGCTGTCCTTGCTGCAAGTTTTTAATCTCTATGGCACCATGAAAAAAGACATTAGTAATAATAAATGGACCTGACCATCTAGACTTTAGTTTGCCTGGAAATAGTTTTAATCGTGAGTTAAATAACAGTACAAGTTGGCCCTTCCTAAAGTCTTTGATCCTGAGTCTACTGTCGTGCCATATTTTTGTCTTTTCTTTATACATTTTTGCATTCTCGTAGGCCATATGCCTAAGCTCATCAAGTTCATGTAGCTGCAAAGATCTCAATGTCCCCGCATCCTTTACACAAAAATTCAATTCCTTCATAGCCCAAAATGCTTTGTTTTCTAACTCAAGTGGCAAGTGGCAAGCCTTACCATATACCAACCTATAGGGAGACATTCCTAGAGGCGTCTTATATGCTGTCCTATAAGCCCAAAGTGCATCCTCAAGCTTGAAAGACCAGTCTTTCCTATTAGGTTTGACTACCTTTTCTAGGATGTTCTTTATCTCCCTATTGGAAATCTCAGCTTGACCATTTGAGTGAGGGTGGTAGGGAGTAGCTACCCTATGTCTAATGTTATACTTAGCCAATATCTTCTCCATTGCCTTATTAATGAAATGTGACCCCTCATCACTAATGATAGCACGAGGAGTCCCAAATCTAGTGAAAATGTGTCTATGCAAGAAGTTAGTGACTGTTTTAGCATCATTATTAGGACATGCCTTAGCTTCTACCCACTTTGACACGTAGTCTACTGCTACTAAAATGTACAGGTTACCTGATGATGGAGGGAAGGGTCCCATGAAATCAATGCCCCACACATCAAAGAGCTCCAACTCTAAGATGTAGGTGAGGGGCATCTCATCCTTGCGACTGAGGTTACCTGTCCTTTGGCATTCGTCACAGCTGTGGGCATAGTTGTGGGCGTCCTTGAAGATTGTTGGCCAATAGTAGCCACTCTGAAATACCTTCGCAGCTGTTCTTTGACCACCAAAGTGTCCACCGTAAGGAGATGAGTGACAGTGCTGCAGCACAGACTTCGCTTCAGCAGCTGAAACACACTTCCTCAACAACCCATCAGCACAGGTTCTGTAAAGTATGGGGTCATCCCAGATGAATTTCCTTGCTTCATGGAGGAACCTCTTCTTCTCTTGTCCTCCCTTGAACACTGGTAATACCTGTGATGCACGGAAGTTAGCAATGTCAGCAAACCAAGGTTCCTCATCGTTATCACGATGAGTCAAAGCAAAGATATGTTCATCTATAAAAGCATCAGAAATTGCGGGGTTCGCAATTTTTTCGCAATTGTGCTGTACTCGAGACAGGTGATCTGCAACCACGTTTTCACATCCCTTCTTGTCCCGAATGTCCAAATCGAATTCCTGCAGCAATAACACCCATCTAATCAATCTAGGCTTAGCATCAGCCTTCCTCATAAGATATTTTAAAGCAGAATGGTCAGTATATACAATGGTCCTAGTGCCTACAATATAGTTCCTAAATTTTTCACAAGCAAATACTACAGCAAGCATCTCTTTCTCTGTAGTTGTATAATTACATTGAGCCTCATTCAAGGTCTTACTAGCATAATAGACAGGGTGTGTGAGCTTGTTAATTTTCTGTCCTAACATGACTCCTACAGCATAGTCACTGGCATCACATAGCATCTCAAATGGGAGATCCCAATTTGGTCCTTCTATGATTGGTGCTGTGACCAGTGCTTCCTTAAGGGTTTTCCAAGCTACTACACATTCTTTAGAGAAGATGAATGGCCTACCTAGCTCCAGTAGCTCACATAGAGGCTTGGCTATCTTAGAAAAGTCTTTGATGAACCTTCTGTAGAAGCCAGCATGCCCTAAGAAACTCCTAATGGCCTTGACATTCTGGGGCTCTACCAACTTCTTTATGACCTCTATTTTTGCCCTATCCACTTCGACACCTGCCCTTGACACTCTATGTCCTAAGACAATCCCTTCATCTACCATAAAATGGCACTTTTCCCAATTTAGGACTAGGTTGGTCTCTTCACACCTAGCCAGGACTTGTCCTAGGTTCTCTAGACAGGTTTTAAATGAGTCCCCAAAGACTGAGAAGTCATCCATGAATATTTCTATTATGGACTCATCCAACTCAGAGAAGATCGCCATCATGCACCTTTGGAAAGTTGCCGGTGCATTGCATAAGCCAAAAGGCATTCTGCGGAAGGCAAACGTTCCAAAAGGGCAAGTGAAGGTAGTCTTCTCTTGATCCTTAGGGTCTATAGTGATTTGATTATAGCCAGAGTACCCATCTAAAACACAATAGTAGGCTCTACCAGCTATTCTGTCTAGCATCTGGTCAATGAATGGTAGAGGGAAATGGTCTTTTTTAGTTTCTTTATTTAACTTTCTGTAATCCATACACACTCTCCACCCTGTGACAGTCCTTGTTGGAATCAGTTCGTTGTTCTCATTGACTACCACAGTTATTCCCCCCTTTTTAGGTACACATTAGATGGGGCTCACCCACTGGCTACTAGCTATGGGGAAGATCACTCCTGCATCTAACCACTTTATTATTTCTTTCTTCACTACCTCTTTCATAGAGGGGTTTAACCTACGCTGGTGATCTACCCTAGGTGTGTGCTCTTCCTCTAGTATAATTTTGTGCATGCAATAAGAAGGGCTAATGCCTCGAATATCAGCAATAGTCCATGCTATAGCCTTCCTATGTTGCTTCAGTAGTAAAATTAAATCAACCTCATGCTGTTCACTTAGCTTAGAAGAAATAATTACAGGCAGCGTATCATTATCTCCTAGATATGCATATTTGAGGTGAGTTGGTAGTGGTTTCAGTTCTAAAACAGGTGGATGCTCAATGGAGGGCTTTAACGGATTTACAGTTCTATCAGTTAAATCTATATTCATACATACATGCTGAGGTTTATCTACAGGCATATTCATTATTTCAGATACATTCAAGTCAGCTAAATCTATTTGTACATATTCATTAGCATGCTTGGTTAACAGTACATGCTCTAATTGTTCTTCCATTAGTGAGTCAACAACATCAATGCTAGCACAAGACTCAGAATCAGAGGGATATCTTAAAGCTTTATAAACACTAAATTTTACCTCTTCATCATGAACCCTCATAGTTAACTCACCTTTTTGCACATCTATTAGTGCCCTACCTGTGGCTAGAAATGGTCTACCTAGCAGGATGGGGACCTCCTTGTCTGCCTCATAGTCTAGGACAATGAAATCTGCAAGGAAAATAAATTTGTCAACTTTAACTAGAATATCCTCGATCTTACCTTCTGGATATGCGATGGATCTGTCTGCTAGTTGTAAAGTGACTGTGGTTGGACGTGCTTCTCCCATTCCCAACTGGCGGAATAGGGACAGGGGCATGAGATTTATGCTGGCGCCCAGGTCACAAAGCGCTCTGCCCACGTGCTTCCCTCCAAGTTCTACAGGTAGGGTGAAGGAACCAGGATCCTTCTCCTTCTTGGGCAGCTTATTTTGGAGGATGGCACTGCACTCCTCGGTGAGGTTTACTGTTTCAAACTCACCAATTATTTTTTTGTTAGTAATAATGTCCTTCAAAAACTTTACATAAGAAGGCATCGATTGTAAAACCTCTACAAAAGGAATGTTCACATGCACTTGCTTAAGTATTTCTAAGAATTTATTAAAATGAACTTCCTGTTCTTGCTTCTTCTTCAGCCTTCGAGGATATGGAGGTGGTGGCACATATGCAGGCACGTCAGGACGCTTTAAGATAGGTGGAGGTCTTGGAATTTCTTCTACCTCCTCAATGATTGGCTCTAGCCTGGCTCCTGATGTGCTAGTTGGTGGTGGACCTTGGCTTGGCAGAGACTCCAGTGGAGCACTAGACTCAGTGTTCTCTACTCTCTTTGGTGTGTCTTTTGTGTTATTTACCAAGGGTCTTCCACTCCTAAGTTCAATTGCTTGAACCTGTTCTTTGCCATCTCTCCTTGGTACCTCGGTGTCAGCAGGGAGTCTACCTTGGGGCCTACTTTTAAGTTCATTGGCTAGTTGGCCTATTTGATTTTCCAGGCTCCTAAGAGTAGCTTGCTGGCTCTGAAGAGTAGCATCATTCTTAGCTATATATTCCTTGAGTAGGTTTTCTACAGAAGATCCTACAGGTTGATTATAAGGTTTTTGATACATTGACTGGTTATGTTGAGGAGTGAAACCAGGTGTTCCACTCGGTCTAGGTTGGTTAGAATTTTGATTAGTGTTTTGTTGGCCACCCCATGACAGGTTAGGGTGGTTTCTCCAACCAGGGTTATAGGTGTTGGAGTAGGGGTTATTCCTAGGCTGCTGCTGGCTTCCTACATAGCAGACTGAGGATGGATTCCCAGGGCAGTATTCATAAGGGTGCCCTTCCGTGCCTCGCCTTGATTTGGTTGGGTGCCCATTGACATGGCTGTGGCGGTATTGGCACTGGTTTGGAGATTGGCCTGAGCCATTTGCTTGACTAAGTTGGTCAGGGCATTTATTTGGGTGCTCATGGCGCTCAAAGCATCCTTGTCTTGAGCCCTAGTTGGCTCTACTGGATCATCTGACCATCTACAGTGAGATGTTGAGATCTTCTCCAAGATCTCATAAGCTTCGTTGTAACTCTTGGACAACATGGAACCTCCAGCAGATGAATTTAAGACTTGTCTGGTGCTGGGGTTGCATCCTTTAAAGAAGACTTCTATTTGGATACACCATGGAATGCCATGGTGTGGACATTTAATGAGAAGGTCTTTGAATCTCGTCCAAGCTTCGTGAAGAGACTCACTTGGAGCTTGTTTGAATTTTATGATATCATCACGAAAGGTTGAATTCCTATCTGGTGGGAAATATTTGACTAGGAATTTTTCTGCTAAATCTGTCCAATTGCGGACAGATCCCGAGGGTAAAGAATTTAGCCATGTTTTGGCTTTGTCCCTCAAAGAGTAAGAGAAAAGATATAGCCTCAGGGCCTCTTGGGAAACTCCAGGGATTAGGAATGTGTCACTAACTCCTAGGAAGTTCCTAAGGTGGTTATGGGGGTCCTCATTTTCTATTCCAAAGAATTGTCCCACAGTGGACAACATTTGGAACATCACTGGCTTTAACTCGAATGAGTTGGCAGTGATTTCAGGACGGATTATGCTGGGGTTCAGCTCCCCAGGCATAGGTACTAGATATGAAAGGTTGGCGCTATCCTTGTCATTCGCTATTTCAATGGGATTGCGAGTGACAGGCACCAGGTTTTGATTTACTCCAGCCATTTCTTCTTGAGGTAATTGCGGAGGAATTGTAGTTTCCGCAATGATTGGTGGTAAAAGGGGTTGTTTAAAGAGACGTTTCTTGGCTCTATTCCTAGCTCTAAGTAATCTCTCGGGCTCAGGGTTGAACTCTAGATCACTAGATGGAGTCTCATTCATAAACTACCCCAAATGGTACCTGAAAAAGAAATGAAGATGGATCAAATTCAATGGAAATTACTTTGATGTTTCAAACTTAACAAACTTCGTTTTCACTTAAAATAAGTCCCCGGCAGCGGCGCCAAAAACTTGTTGCGTGCTCAATGTGTAAAGATAAATAAGCAATAAGGTAAAGAGAGCACTTAGAACATGCAAGCATACATGGTCTCACAGCAAGTAGTAAGTATATTTCATTCGTTTTTTCCACAGAGACTCATTTTTTAGCTATTCGCGAAGTGTATTTGTTAAGAAAGTTGGGATGAATTTGATGGGGTAAAATTGGTTTTTAATTATCTACTTTTTGCTGAATGTATAAAGGGATATAACATAAACAAAAGCAAGTTGAAACTAGACCTAAAGGACAAGGAAGAAAACAGCTAAACAGTATGGTAATCTGGCAGAATTGCGTGGACCGCAATGTTACCGCAATTAAATGGCAGCGAAACTGATTAAAAGGGTGAATTAAGGGCTACTAATGACTATCCTATAGGCATTTTATTACGACTCTCAAGCATTGGATCAACTCTCTATACATCAAACTCACTCTATCTCAAGTATCGTCCGATTCCATGCATTAGAGACTTAAGTTTACTCGACTTCAAAGTAAGGTCTTAAGCATCTTGTTAAAACAGGAGTGTTCAGTTTGTACTAGGGAAACGCCTATTCCTAGGCCGTTTCCTGATTACCATGAAAGGCTAGCATGATTATATGACTCTGAACTCTTACTCCTTCCAGAGGTTAGGAGTTCTTTGGACAAAATGGATGGCCAATCGAAATTGCCCGTGGGATGAAGCTTACATACAATCAATGTTTTCGAAGGCGATCCTACATGCTTGGTTCACGTTTTTTAGCCTATAGTTCTGTCATTAGCATGCCCCTAAGTGATTTAGTTACTCATGGATATATGAAGAACAGAAAGGGTAGATAAAACAGACATGCTTAGAAGATAAATGTGCTTAAAACAGCAAGACAAGACCGTAGCAGAACAAGGTAGAAACTGTAAAAATGCAGAATTGTACTTTGATTACTTTAAGTGTTTGAATGACAAAGGAAAGCTTTGAACGAAATGAATCCAAGACAGACAACAACGAAATGCAGTAATTAAACTACTAAACTAGAACAACAACTAATCACAGCTGAGAATGAGAGAGAAAAGACAGAAAAACAGTAAAGGTTGCTTTGAAAGCTTCGTGCAGTCGCCTCGAATGGAAGGGATGAGAGGTTGGCCTTGCTTGGATGAATCCAATCGAGAGAGAAGAAGAATCTTCTCTCCTTCCTATCAGATTATCGATTCCAACAGCTTAGACTCTCACTCCAACAGTCGGCAAAGGAAAATAGAGAGAAATGATGGACTGCGAGAAGACTTCTGCGCTTCGAGTGATGATCAAACCTCCGACTTTGGCCCCCTTTTATAGTAGTTTGCAGGTGCGTTTGGGCCAAGGAGAACCATCAATCTTCAACGTCGTATATCAGAATGGATGGAGGAGAAAGAATGAATCCCTGAAATAACGGAAATTAACAGAAAAAGATCAGTCAACTTACGGTTTTCACTTGAATAATTGCGGTCACCGCAATGTTTTCGCAATTCATTCGCAATGCTCATTTTTCCATTCTTTTCCTTCGGTTTTCAACCCTTTTTCTACCTATTGTACATAAGTCCTATATTAGCTACCTTCTTCTAATTCTCATATTAAAGCATAGGTTTAGGCTAAATGCTAACAAAAACACCTAAATGTGTACATCTTCTTAAGCTAAATGGGTCCTAAATAAGTCACTTTCAGAGACTTAACAGCAAGCGTCTCGACGCTGTCTGCTCGACGCTTGCTCTCGGGTTTGGGCTTGAAAATTGCCTCTCCTAGGCAATTTTGGTCCGATTCTTCTTGTATTAGTTTCCCCTTTTCCCGTGGCGTTAAAACACCGCTCTTAGCTCCGAAACAAGTCCAATGGACGCACGAGCTCTTCTCCGCAAATCTCCTATAAACGAGATAAATTAGACAATTAAATGCAGAATTTAGCTTGAATTAGGGAATGAATAATAGCTCCAAAATGGAGTTATCATCTGCTACAGATGAATCTATAGGCTAGAAGTATGTGAATTCAACATGTAAAGTAGCATGAATGCATTGCATGTATGTGATCTTCATCCCATGGGCAACTTCGACTGGCCATCCATTTTGTCTAAATAATTCCTAACCTCTGGAAGGAGTAAGAATTCAGAGTCATCCATTCATGTTAGCCTTTCATGGTAACCAGAGAATGGCCTAGGAATAGGCATTCTCCTAGCCCGTTTGTTAGCATGTGTGTATAAATAGGTTCTTAAGTCTTATTTGGATATGAGTAAACTAAAGACCTAATGCATGTAATCGAAAGATGCATGAGACCTAGTTAAAACGATGCATGAGATGTTAATTTGTTGTTGAATGAACATAGTTAAATGCCTATAGAGGACTCTTAAGCCGACCTTGCTATCTTACTTTAGTTTTTAAATCCTTGCGAATTTATTGCGAGATTATTGCGAGAGCCGCAATAACCATTTCTGCCTTTGCCTTAGTCTTTTTCAGTACCTTTTAATCCATTGCGAAATTATTGCGAGATTATTGCGAGGGCCGCAATCCTACTTTTCCACATTATAACTTTACCTCTTTGCTTGATTTGCATTTATGTTTACATTCTTCTTGCATCCTTTATACTTTCGTCCCTCAACCCAAAATCTATCCAATTTAAGTTACCTGATCTAATCTAACACACAAAATCGCTAGTCATTAAACTTAATCTTTGTGGGAAAATGAATTAAATTATACTTATCACTTGCTGCAGACCATGTATACTTGCATGATCTGAGTGCTCTTCGCATTTAATTTTACATACACACTGAGCACGCAACAGTTATATTCTAGCTTAGGAAGCATGTTATAGAATGTCTTTGTTTTATAAAGCGTTGTAAAATGAGATAGATATTTAAAATCTATAACAAAGATAAATGCATGCTCACTAATGGTTAAAGAATTCCACTGCGATTAGGAATTTAGTATCAATTCGTTTTAATAGTTAAAATACGTCGATATCTTGTAAAGCTAAGGTTACAAGAGAACTCACCCGGTGAGATCATGTACTAAGGTTGGAGGTATTTAAGATGACGGTTTACGGAACACCTCCTACCTGGGGATCGATCCGGTACTTGAGTTAAGTTAACCCGGCTTTCTGAGCATGCACGTGAGAGGTGTAAGGTTATAAAGCGTTTATCACCTAGACATCTTAGGTAAAAGTATGTTCTACCTAGACTTAGGTTTTATTGTCTTAGTCGGATAATGCCTAAGTAAAAGTATACCCAAACCATTCTAAAATACTTATTAGTGGTGTTGAGAAGGTATATATGATATATCAATCTCCTCCTACGTTCTCCGCGAAGTTCATACCGTGAGATTTATGCTCGGCCTCGTGATGTCAATAGGGCATCCCCATTCGGATGGTGTTTGCATAAATCAAGAGAAAGATGAATGGAGAAAGTATTTATAGTAAGTGGGAGCCGAAAGTATGTCAATTCATCCTGCGGTCTCCTCCATTAGGTTGAACCGTGAGATTCCCATGTTCCGCCTGCTGGTTGCCCATAGTAGCACCTTCCATTCGGAGGGTCGTTTCATGGGAGTCGGAACAACTCAATCTCCAGAAATGGATAGGGTCTCTTAGGTCCATTCCCAACTCTGACATTTCCATTCGGTTGCACTGTTGGGGCCGACCTCTAAGTTCCGAAAATGGCAGGTCACACTTACAAAGGATTACTAAGTTGTTAGTAGATTTTTGACCGAAGTAGCGATAACTAAGGTGTTATAGGAATATGAGTTATTCTGGTATTAGCATTTAGTCAAGAATGTCTTGGTTCAGTGACGGAGTGATTGACTGCCCCTCGGTAGCGGTTGCTCTGACTCACTGAAGTATCGTTGCAAATCAATAATGATTTTTTGGGTACATTATTACTTTTGCTAAAATCTTGTTTGGATGTATGAAATGGGTTAAAATCAATTCACTAATAGAATTTATTCTTTTTTAGCATGTCTAGCTCGTTTAACCAATTACTAGCTAATGATAAACTAAACGACGATAACTACACGACCTGGAAATCGAACTTGAATACGATTCTTGTTATCGATGATCTTAGGTTTGTCTTAACAGAGGAATGTCCTCCCCCTCCTAGCTCGTCTGCAACTCGAATTGTTTGAGATGCATTTGACAGGTGGACTAGGGCTAATGATAAAGCCCGAGTCTACATCTTGGCCAGCACATCCAATGATAAACTCGTGGTTTGTAAACTGAATGTATATTCTATTTTGCAATAAAGTTGTTATTGAGATTTATTCAGTAAAGTTGTTATTGAATAAAGTGAATTGTTTTTACTTTTAACCTAACTCCGATAAAAAAAGAACCCATGGCTATAGGTTGTATACTCGAACTTTATGTGTGACATGATAGTGGATCAAGTTCAAGTAATAGCCAGAACAATCTATAGTATAGGGATAAGACTGGGTACCTTATCCTGGGGGCACTATTGGACGCGACCCACTATGTATAGTACAAACGATGTGATCCGGAATCGTTCATGTGGAGACATGTGAGTGGGGGCATCCTATGCAATGAGTTTGCATAAGACTAAACCGCGACATAATCCCGAAAATCATCAATGGACTTCCCGAGCTCTTCACCATGAAATCACCTACAAGGAAGCATTTTAATCAATATATATCATGGTTTTAGCTAGAATTAGGGACATTAAGATAGCTCTATTTTGGAGCTATCATAGTTGCTGACCATTTATCTAGATTGCGGAGTAATTGCGAAAACATTGCTGAGCCAGCAATTTCTTATGCCTTTGTTGATGAGCATGTCTTTGTGTTAGCACATCGTGATAACGATGAGGAACCTTGGTTTGCAGACATTGCTAACTTCCTTGCCTCGCAGGTACTACCAACTTTCAAAGGGGGGCAAGAAAACAAGAGGTTCCTAAACGAAGCTAGGAAGTTCATCTGGGACGATCCTACACTCTACAAGACTTGTGCAGATGGTTTACTAAGGAAGTGTGTATCAGCTGCTGAGGCGAAGTCTGTGCTGCAGCACTGCCATACATCTCCATACGGTGGCCATTTTGGTGGCCAAAGGACAGCTGCAAAGGTGTTCCAGAGTGGCTACTATTGGCCCACGATCTTCAAAGATGCCCATGACCATGCACACAGCTGCGATGAATGTCAAAGAACAGGAAACCTGGGTCGGAAGGATGAGATGCCTCTCACCTACATCCTAGAGTTGGAACTCTTTGATGTGTGGGGCATTGACTTCATGGGACCGTTCCCCCCATCTGCAGGTAATCTTTATATACTTGTAGCTGTAGACTATGTATCTAAATGGGTAGAAGCCATAGCATGTCCATCGAATGATGCCAAAACAGTCATTAAGTTTCTAAATAGGCATATTTTCACAAGGTTTGGTACACCACGGGCTATAATTAGTGATGAGGGAACTCACTTTATTAATAAAGCTATGGAAAAGGTATTAGCTAAGTACAATGTTAGACATAGAGTGGCAACCCCTTATTACCCACACTCAAATGGACAAGCTGAAATATCCAATAGGGAGATCAAAAACATACTAGAACAAGTGGTCAAACCTAATAGAAAAGACTGGTCTTTTAAGTTAGACGATGCACTTTGGGCATATAGGACTGCATATAAAACACCCCTAGGTATGTCTTCTTATAGGCTAGTGTTACGTCTCCAAAAGTGACCTTTTTAGGACTTCATTATCTTAGAAAGATGTACACTCTTAGGTGTTTTTGATAGGATTTAGCTTAAACCTATGCTTATATATGAGAATTAGAAGAAGGTAGGTAAATTAGGACTTATGTGCAAGAGGAAAGAAAAGGAATGAAAACCGAAGTTAAAAGAAGGAAAAATGCGCATTGCGGTAGCATTGCGGAAACATTGCTAAAACAGCAATGTTTTAAGTGAAATCCGTAAGTTGGCTGATCTTTTTCTGTTATATTCCGTTATTTCAGGGATTCGTTTTTTCTCCTCCATCCATTTTGAAGTACGACGTTGAGGATGGATGGTTCTCCTTGGCCCAAACGCACCTGCAGATTACTATAAAAGGGGGTAAAAGTAGAGGGTTTGATCATCTTCCGAAAGCGTAGAAGTCTCTTCGCAGCTCCATCTTTTCTCCTGTTTTTCTTCCCCGTCTGCTGGTGTGAGAGGTTCAGCTGTTGGAATCGACAATCTGATAGGAAGGAGAGAAGATTCATCTTCTCTCCTGATTGGATTCATCCAAGCAAGGCTATCCTTTCTCTCCCTTCAGCCGAGGCATTTGCGACGAGGCGTTCAAGCTTAATTACTGCTTTATGTCTTTTATTTCTAATTACTAGCTCTATTTAGTTGTTGTTTCTTTTCTAGTGGCTAGTTCATTTCATTTCGTTGCTTTCTGTCCTTAAGTTATTCTTTTTAAGCTTCCCTTTGTTCATTCAAACAATCAAGTAATCAAAGCAAAATTCATTATTTCACAGTTTCTTGTCTTTGTTGCCTACTGTTTTCCCCTTGCTGTTTGTCTTTAAATTCCTTCTAAGCATGTCTACTTCATCTCTTATTTCTGTTCTGTCTATATCCATGAGTAACTAAGTCACATAGGGGCATGCTAATGACAATCCTATAGGCTAAAAAAACGAGAACCAAGCATGTAGGATAGCTCTCGAAGCATTGATTGTATGTAAGCTTCATCCCACGGGCAATTTCGATTGGCCATCCATTTTGTCCAAAGAACTCCTAACCTCTGGAAGGAGTAAGAGTTCAGAGTCATACACTCATGCTAGCCTTTCAAGGTAGCCAGAAAACGACCTAGGAATAGGCGTTTTCCTAGTACAAACCATAACTTTCTGCTTTAACAAGATGCTTAAGACCTTACTTGGACATGAGTAAACTAAAGAATCTAATGCATGAAATCGGAAGATACATGAGATTGAGTGAGTTTGATGCATAGTGAGTTGATCCAATGCTTGAGAATCGTGAGAAAATGCCTATAGGGGAGTCGTTAGTAGCCCTTGTTTCTCCATTTCACACACTTTCGCTGTTAGTAACATTGCGGTAGAATTGCTGTTTCCGCAATTCTGCTAAGTTAAATATTCTGCTTGACTACTTTTCTCTTCGTTTATTAATTCTTTCTCTTTACATTTTGCGTTTACCTTTGACTTGTACTTGTTTATGTTGCTACCTTCTATATATTCAGCAATAAATAGGAATTTTAAAACCAAGTCTACCCCTTCAAATCCACCCATTCTTTCTTAACTTTACACTTCACGAGTAGCTAATAATAAATCTCTGTGGGAAAACGAATGAAAAAATACTTATTACTTGCTATAAGATCATGTATGCTTGCATGTTCTGAGTGCTCTCTCTCTCTTATTGCTTATTTATTTTACACATTGAGCACGCAACAAGTTTTTGGCGCCGCTGCCGGGGATTTAGTTTAGTGAAAACGAAGTTTGTTAAGTTTGAAACACCAAGTTTATTACCTATTGAAGCTGATCTATTTTCATTTCTTTTGCAGGTACCATTGGGTTAGTTTATGAATGAGTCTTCAAGTAGTGATCTAGAGTTCAATCCTGAGCCCGAGAGACTATTTAGAGCCAGAAATAGAGCCAAGAAACGTCTCTTTCACCAACCCTCTATACCTCCAATAATTGCGGGAACCGCAATTCTATCAAGAAGAAATGGATAGATTAGTTCCAAATCCGGTGCCTGTCACTCGCAATCCCATCGAAATAGCGAATGATAAGGATAGCGCCATACTCTCCTACCTAGTACCTATGCCTGGGGAGCTGAACCCCAGCATAATCCTCCCTGAAATCACTGCAACCTCACTCGAGTTAAAGCCAGTGATGTTCCAAATG
Organism: Herpetospermum pedunculosum; assembly: GCA_028017165.1. Lineage (NCBI taxonomy): Eukaryota > Viridiplantae > Streptophyta > Magnoliopsida > Cucurbitales > Cucurbitaceae > Herpetospermum > Herpetospermum pedunculosum. The sequence goes on along the minus strand of CM051527.1, from coordinate 16,860,061 downwards.
TTGTCCACTGTGGGACAATTCTTTGGAGTGGAAAATGAGGATCCCCACAACCATCTTAGAAACTTCCTAGGAGTCAGTGATACATTCATCATCCTTGGAGTTTCCCAAGAAGCCTTGAGGCTCTACCTCTTCCCTTACTCATTGAGGGACAAGGCAAATACGTGGTTAAACTCATTACCCTCTGGATCAGTCCTCAATTGGACAGATTTGGCAGAAAAATTCCTAGTTAAGTATTTCCCACCTGATAGGAATTCTACCTTTCGTGATGATATAATCAAGTTCAAACAAGCTGAGAATGAGTCTCTTCACGAAGCTTGGACAAGGTTCAAGGACCTTTTTCTTAAATGTCCACACCATGGCATCCCATGGTGTATCCAAATAGAGGTCTTTTTCAAAGGATGCAACCCCAGCACTAGACAAGTCTTAAATTCATCTGCTGGTGGTTCCATGTTGTCCAAGAGTTATAATGAAGCCTATGAGATCTTGAAGAAGATCTCAGCATCTCACTGTAGGTGGTCAGATGATCCAGTTGAGCCAACTAGAGCTCAAGACAAGGACGCACTCAATGCCATGAGTAGCCAAATAAGCGCCCTGACCAACCTAGTCAAGCAAATGGCTCAAGCCAATCTCCAAACTAGTGTCAACACCGCCACAGCCATGTCAATGGGCACCCAGCCAAGTCAAGGTGAGACACTTATCTGTGGATTCTGTGGGGAAGGGCACCTGTATGAATACTGCCCTGGGAATCCAGCCTCAGTCTGCTATATTGGAAGCCAGCAGCAGCCTAGGAACAACCCCTATTCCAATACTTACAATCCTGGTTGGAGGAACCACCCAAACCTTTCCTGGGGTGGCCAACAGAATGCTAACCAAGCTCCTAACCAGCCAAGACCGAGTGGAACACCTGGTTTCACTCCCCAACATAACCAATCCATGTACCAAAAACCATACAACCAACCTGTAGGATCCTCTATAGAAAACTTACTTAAGGAATACATAGCCAAGAATGATGCCACTCTACAGAGTCAGTGTTGCGTGCTCAATGTGTTAAAATAGATAAGCAATAAGATAGAGAGAGCACTCAGAACATGCAAGCATACATGATCCTATAGCAAGTAGTAAGTATTTTTTCATTCGTTTTCCCACAGAGATTTATTATAAGCTACTCGTGAAGTGTAAAGTTAAGAAAGAAAGGGTGGATTTGATGGGGTAGAATTGGTTTTAAATTGTCTATTTCCTACTGAATACGAAGAGGGTAGTAACATAAACAAGTGCAAGTCAAAGTTAAACTCAAATGAAAAGAGACGAAATTTATAAACGAAGACAAAAACAGCTAGACAGAATTGTAACTTTAGCAGAATTGCGGAAACAACAATTCTACCGCAATTTTCCTAACAGCGAAAGTGTGTAAAGTGGAGAAACAAGGGCTACTAACGACTCCTCTATAGGCATTTTCTCACGATTCTCAAGCATTGGATCAACTCTCTATGCATCAAACTCACTCAATCTCATGTATCGTCCGATTCCATGCATTAGATTCTTTAGTTTACTCATGTCCAAGTAAGGTCTTAAGCATCTTGTTAAAGCAGAAAGTTATGGTTTGTACTAGGGAAACGCCTATTCCTAGGTCATTTTCTGGCTACCTTGAAAGGCTAGCATGAGTGTATGACTCTGAACTCTTACTCCTTCCAGAGGTTAGGAGTTCTTTGGACAAAATGGATGGCCACTCGAAATTGCCCGTGGGATGAAGCTTACATACAATCAATGCTTCGAGAGTTATCCTACATGCTTGATTCACGTTTTTTAGCCTATAGTACTGTCATTAGCATGCCCCTAAGTGACTTAGTTACTCATGGATATGGGGTAAACAGAAATAAGAGATGAAGGAAACATGCTTAGAAGAGAAATATACTTAAAACAGTAAGGAAAAACCGTAGCAGCAAAAGATGGAAAACTTGTGAAATAATAACTATGCTTTGATTACTTGATTGTTTGAATGGACAAGAAGAGGAACTTAAAGTGCATAACAGAAAGACAGAACACAACGAAATGGACTGATCTAGTTACAAGAAAGGAAACAACAACAAACTAAAGCTGGAAAATGGAAATAAAGACAGAAAGCATAAAAACGAGCGTGAACGCCTAGTTGCAGATGCCTCGGCTGAAGGGGATGAAAGAATAGCTTTGCTTGGATGAATCCAATCGGGAGTCCTATCAGATTGTCGATTCCAACAGCTGAGACTCTCACACCAACAGACAGAGAAGAACGACAGGAGAAAAGATGGAGCTGCGAGAAGACTTCTACGCTTTCGGATGATGATTGAACCCTCGACTTGGACCCCCTTTTATAGTAATTTGCAGGTGCGTTTGGGCCAAGGAGAACCATCAATCTTCAACGTCGTACTTCAAAATGGATGGAGGAGAAAGAACGAATCCCTGAAATAACGGAAATTAACAGAAAAAGATCAGTCAACTTACGGTTTTCACTTGAAACATTGCGGTTTCAGCAATGTTTCCGCAATGCTATCGCAATGTGCATTTTTCATACTTTTCCTTCGGTTTTCAATCCTTTTCTTTCCTTTTGCACACAAGTCCTAATTTAGCTACCTTCTTTTAATTCTCACAAATAAGTATAGGTTTAAGCTAAATCCTATCAAAAACACCTAAGAGTGTGCATCTTTCTAAGCTAAATAAGTCCTAAATAAGTCACTTTTGGAGACATAACAGTCAGCAAGCTACTCCTAGGAGCCTAGAGAACCAGATAGGGCAACTAGCCAACGAACTTAAAAGCAGGCCCTAAGGTAGACTACCTGCTGACACTGAAGTGCCAAGGAGAGATGGTAAAGAGCAGGTTCAAGCAATTGAACTTAGAAGTGGGAGACAATTGGTGAGCAACACCAAAGAAACACCAAAGAGAGTAGAGAACAATGAGTCTAGTGCTCCACTGAAGTCTCTGCCAAACCAAGGTCAACCATCACCAAGCACATCAGGACCAAGGCTGGAGCCAATCATAGAAGAGATAGAAGAGATTCCAAGGCCTCCACCTATCCTGAGGCGACCTGAAGCGCCTGCATATGTGCCACCACCTCCATTTCCTCGAAGGCTAAAGAAAAAACAAGAACAGGAAGTGCACTTTAACAAATTTTTAGAAATTCTTAAGCAAGTGCATGTTAATATTCCTTTTGTAGAAGTTTTACAGTCTATGCCTTCTTATGTTAAGTTTTTGAAGGATATTATCACTAACAAGAGAATAATTGGTGAGTTTGAAACAGTAAATCTCACTGAGGAGTGCAGTGCCATACTCCAGAACAAGCTACCCAAGAAAGAGAAGGATCCTGGTTCCTTCACCTTGCCAGTAGAGCTAGGAGGCAAGCACGTGGGCAGAGCTCTTTGTGACCTGGGAGCCAGCATAAACCTCATGCCCCTATCACTATTCCGCCAGCTAGGAATAGGAGAAGCACGTCCAACCACTGTCACTTTACAACTAGCAGACAGATCCATAGCCTACCCTGAGGGTAAGATTGAGGATATTCTTGTAAAGGTTGACAAGTTTATTTTCCTTGCAGATTTCATTATCCTGGATTATGAAGCAGACAAGGAGGTCCCCATCCTACTAGGCAGACCTTTTCTAGCCACAGGTAGGGCCCTGATAGATGTCCAAAAAGGTGAGCTCACGATGAGGGTTCATGATGAAGAGGTGAAATTTAGTGTATATAAAGCCTTAAGGTACCCCTCTGACTCTGAATCTTGTGCTAGCATGGACATTGTAGATTCATTAATGGAAGAACAGCTGGAGCATGTATTATTAACTAAGCATGCTAATGAATATGTACAATTAGATTTAACTGATTTAAATGTTTCTGAGATAATGGATATACCTGTAGATAAAACACAGCATGTATGTATAAATAAAGACCTGACTAACAGATCCATGAATCCTTTAAAACCATCCATTGAGCATCCACCTGTCTTAGAATTGAAACCTCTACCCACTCACCTCAAGTATGCATATCTAGGAAGTAATGATACTTTGCCTGTGATTATTTCTTCTAAACTAAGTGAAGAACATGAGCTTGAACTGATTTTATTACTTAAGCAACATAGGAAGGCTATTGCATGGACTATTGCTGATATTAGAGGCATTAGCCCTTCCTACTGCATGCATAAGATTATATTAGAGGAAGAGCATACACCCCGAGTAGATCACCAACGTAGGCTGAACCCCTCTATGAAAGAGGTAGTTAAAAAGGAAATAATAAAATGGTTAGATGCTGGTGTGATCTTCCCCATAGCTAGTAGTCAGTGGGTGAGCCCTATACAATGTGTACCTAAGAAGGGGGGGATGACTGTGGTAGTCAATGAGAACAATGAACTGGTTCCAACTAGGACTATCACAGGATGGAGAGTTTGCATGGATTATAGGAAATTAAACAAGGAAACCAAAAAAGACCACTTCCCTCTACCATTCATTGACCAGATGTTAGATAGGATAGCTGGCAGAGCCTACTACTGCTTCTTAGACGGTTATTCAGGATATAACCAGATCACTATAGACCCTAAGGACCAAGAAAAGACTACCTTCACTTGCCCTTTTGGAACTTTTGCCTTTCGCAGAATGCCTTTTGGCTTATGCAATGCTCCGGCAACATTCCAAAGGTGCATGTTGGCAATCTTCTTTGATTTGGATGAGTCTATGATAGAGATATTCATGGATGATTTCTCAGTCTTTGGGGATTCATTTACAAACTGTCTAGAGAACTTAGGACAAGTCCTGGCTAGGTGTGAGGAGACCAACCTAGTCCTAAATTGGGAGAAGTGCCATTTCATGGTGGATGAAGGGATTGTCTTAGGTCATAGAGTGTCTAGAGCAGGTGTGGAGGTCGATAGAGCAAAAATTGAAATAATAGAGAAATTGGTAGAACCTCAAAATGTAAAAGCCATTAGAAGTTTCTTAGAACATGCTGGCTTCTATAGAAGATTCATTAAGGACTTTTCTAAGATCTCCAAGCCTTTATGTGAGCTTCTAGAGCTAAACAAACCATTCATTTTCTCTAAAGAATGTTTCCTAGCTTGGAAAACCCTTAAGGAAGCACTAGTCACAGCACCTATTATAGTAGGGCCTAATTGGGATCTCCCCTTTGAGATGTTATGTGATGCTAGTGACTATGCTGTAGGGGTTATGTTAGGACAAAAGATTGACAAGTTAACACACCCTGTATACTATGCTAGTAAAACACTTAATGAGGCACAATGTAATTACACAACTACTGAGAAGGAGATGCTAGCTGTAGTGTTTGCTTGTGAGAAGTTTAGGAATTACATTGTAGGCACTAGGACAATTGTGTACACTGACCATTCTGCTTTAAAGTACCTTATGAGGAAGGCTGATGCTAAGCCTAGGTTGATTAGATGGGTACTGCTGGTGCAAGAGTTTGATCTGGACATTAGAGATAAGAAAGGATGTGAAAATGTGGTTGCGGATCATCTTTCTAGATTGCAGCATAATTGCGAGAAAATTGCGGAAACCGCAATTTCTGATGCCTTTATTGATGAACATGTCTTTGTATTGACTCATCGTGATAACGATGAGGAACCTTGGTTTGCTGACATTGCTAACTTCCTTGCATCGCAGGTACTACCAACTTTCAAAGGAGGCCAAGAGAAGAAGAGGTTCCTTCATGAAGCAAGGAAATTCATATGGGATGATCCCACACTTTACAAGACATGTGCTGGTGGTCTGCTCAGGAAGTGTGTGTCAGCTGCTGAGGCGAAGTCTGTGCTGCAGCACTGCCATACAACACCCTATGGTGGACATTTTGGTGGCCAACGAACAGCTGCAAAGGTGTTCCAGAGTGGCTACTATTGGCCAACGATCTTCAAGGATGCCCACAACTATGCACACGGCTGTGATGACTGCCAGAGAACAGGTAACCTTAGTCGAAAGGATGAGATGCCTCTCACTTACATCCTAGAGTTGGAGCTCTTTGATGTGTGGGGCATTGACTTCATGGGACCATTCCCCCCATCATCAGGTAACCTTTACATCCTTGTAGCCGTAGACTATGTATCTAAGTGGGTAGAGGCCATAGCATGTCCAAATAATGATGCCAAAACAGTCATTAAGTTCCTTCATAGACATATTTTTACTAGGTTTGGAACACCTCGTGCCATAATTAGTGATGAAGGAACACATTTCATTAATAGAGCTAAGGAGAAAGTGTTGGCTAAATATAATGTTAGACATAGAGTAGCCACCCCTTATCACCCACATTCGAATGGACAAGCTGAAATTTCAAATAGGGAGATTAAGAACATACTCGAAAAAGTGGTCAAACCCAATAGAAAAGATTGGTCGTTTAAACTCGAGGATGCACTTTGGGCATATAGAACTGCATATAAGACACCCCTAGGTATGTCTCCTTATAGACTTGTGTATGGCAAAGCATGTCACTTACCATTCGAATTAGAAATTAAAGCATTTTGGGCCCTAAAAGAGTTGAATTACTGCGTGACCGATGCGGGAACATTGCGGTCTTTGCAATTACATGAGCTTGACGAGCTTAGACATATGTCCTATGAAAATGCTAAAATGTATAAGGAAAAGACCAAGATTTGGCACGACAGTAGACTTAGGATTAAGGACTTTAAGAAAGGCCAGCTTGTCTTATTATTTAACTCACGGTTGAAATTATTTCCAGGCAAACTTAAGTCCAGATGGTCAGGTCCATTTGTAATAACTAATGTGTTTGTTCATGGTGCAATCGAGATTAAGAACCTGCAGCAAGGGCAACCATTCATGGTTAATGGTGCAAGATTGAAGCACTACTATGAGGAAGGAGATGTGAAGACTCTCTCGGCCTTCCTCTTGACTGAAACATGAAAATAAGAACGAGAGAGGACGAGTGATTACTGTGCTTGTCCATGCGAGGCTAATGCCTTAGTTTATTTTTTGCTATTTTTTCGGTTACTGTTTGTGTATATTGTTGTGTGATTTTAATTACGAATTTGATGTTGATTTTATTTCTTTTTGTAGGGAATCAATAGAGGGAATCAAGGAGATAAAATCAAGCTAAAAAAAATCGAGGAGATATTGGGCCAAATCAAAGATTCAGATGAGAGAAGATTGGCAGTTAAACTCAGAAAATCTCCAACGGTCACTAGAATTGCGCTGGATTTGCAGAATCCGCAACGAATATAGCCGTTGGGATTTCCATCATTATTTATATCCGTTAGAAGCGCGCTGATCCGTACGATTTCCCAATTATCTGAACTCCCAGAAATCTCTCTCCCTCTTCATCTGCAATTCTTCTTTCCAGATTCCCACGATTCAACAATGGTGCTAACGAGAGCTGAAAGATCTGCGTCCAAGAAGAGGGCTGACGACGCTGAAATTGCTGCGAGGGAAGCACTTCTTGCCCTTGTAGATGCTGAGGCTGCGCGCACTGAACGACTCCCCAAGTTTCCTGTCCGCAAGAAGAAATGGAAGGTGGTTACGGAGATACCTGCTGGACCCTCTGAACCAGCAGGAACACCCAAGAAGCGCAAGTGGAGTATGGCTGTGGCCGAAGAAGCGATCAAGAAAAAGACTCCCTCTGTGGAGAGTCAAGAAAGTGATCGTCGGTCACACGAGTCAGCCAAGCAGAGCTCTTCGCCATCTCCACCAGCGCGAAGCCCTGAGCTTCCTCCATCGCCGCAGAGTTCTGAACACACCCCACCAGCAGAGAGCCCTGAAACATCACCCACTTCCCCACAACCTGACCCTGAATTTCCATATGAAGAGTATCAAGAATCGACGCAGGGTAGTGGGGAAGCTGAGGAAGAAGAGGTCTTCTCCCCTTTGAGGGAAGCCAGCCCTGAGAGCCCTGCGCAAAGGGATGATTCAATGGACGAGACACTGGGGGATTGCCTCCAGCAGATGACAACAAAGGCAAGATTGAAAAAGAAAGCCGCCAAGGTTGTCAAGGCCAAACGGCCAAAAACAAAAAAGAAGTCCAAGAAAAAGAAAACCAGGGGTGAGCCTTCAGCAAAGAAAGAGAGTGATGAGCCGTCTCTGAAGAAGCTCAAGATTGAGGCTGCTGAGTCAGCCAAACCGAAAGACAAAGGGAAAGCCAAGCTGTACCCTGAAGATGAGCCTCAATCAGTGAGGTATGTGTCCTCTGATGCTGAGTCCAGAGGCACTGAGCTGAGGAAGAGGGAACTGCTGCACGAGAAGGGATTCCTCGACGCGCTCGTTGACCTGCCGCAATTCTTGCGCGCAAGGATAACGAATCACGGCTGGGAAGAGATGTGCAGACCACTCAACCCCGCCTATTCCAGTATGGTGTATGACTTTTACGCCAATTTGATAAATCCTGAGGATGGCCTGTCTGTGGTCAGAGGAGTCGAAGTGGACTTCTCAGCGAAGGCAATCAACGAAACCTATGGCCTCAAGGGTCAAAAACACACTGACTATGCAAGGATAGTTGATGAGCCAACAGAAGCTGTCCTGGAGGAAGCAATCCGAGTCATTGGCCAACCTGAGGCATCATGGACAGTCTCGCGCAATGGGAAGCACACCCTGATGAGTGCTACCCTCACAGCCAAGGCGGCTGTCTGGTTTTCCTTCGTGAAGAGGAAGTTGTCCCCAGTAACCCATGAGACCACCATCAACCAAAGCAGATCGCTGCTGGTCTACGCGATCATGCGAGGTCTCACAATCAACGTGGGCGAGGTCATTGCAGCTTCAATTGCTGACTGCGCCAAAAAGGGTAAGGGTCCACTTTTCTTTCCTAATACAATTACTAAGCTTTGCTTACGTGCAGGGGTCCCAATCGAGCGGATGGAAAGGCAACTGGCCTACACAGGCTACCTGGAGTTGCCTACTGCCTTGAGGTTGCGAAGGAAGGGAAACATGGAGTTCGAGCTCGACGGGCTGGCTGCTGCTCAGTCTCTGACCATGGCGTGCCTGATGGACCTGCAGAAGAAGATGGCTCAATGGGCCACATATGCGCAGGCCAGAGATAAAGATATGGCAGACCAATTGGGCTGCATCTTCCCTGAGTTCCCCACGGACCTGCTGACACCATGGGCACCCCCAAGGCCAAGAAGGAATGATGATGAAGACGACATCTGAGTGCTAGTTTGAGAAGCACTAAAGGGAGTATTGCTGTTCCCTTAAAATAAGAAAAAAATCAAACTGTTTTTTTTTTACCATGTGAATTCTGCTGTTTTGAGTTAATATTTTGATCTGTTTTAGTTCTTTAGTTTTAATGTTTAAAGTTGTTTAGTGTAGTATGATGGTAGCTGAATAGGTGGATTAGTTTAGTTTCATTTTTGTATGGCTTGGATGACTGGAAAAAGCATGCGTAGGGGCCTTAATCACTGATATATCTGCCCTGTATCTATTGCGAAATAATTGCGGAAACCGCAATTTTTATTAGTAAATGCATGTTTTTTACTGACTGTTTAGCTAGGCTGGTTCTGTTTAAATTTTGTCTTTTGCTGCTATCATGACTGCCTTATATAGCTATCTAAAAGCATGCTGGATGAGTGTCATAGGACATCCTTTGATAGTTTACATTAACCTCCAAAAAGTGCTCAGCATGCATAGCTTTAAGTCCTTACCTGACTGTTTTTACGAATTTCTGCTACTGTGATATTTACTTTTAGAATGTTCTGTCTATGCCTAGGGCTTTTAGATTCTCTTTGTTTTACCTTAGACTAGATGCTTCTAGGACAAGTTTGGGGGTGTGCCACCTCAGACACTCATTGGGGACAATGAGTAGTTTAAGTTTGGGGGAGGCCACCCTAGGCCTAGGAACATTCCTCTCTCCCTTAAAGCATAAGCATTCTTCTTTTCCTTTACAAAAAATAATGATGAGCTGAAAAAAAAAAATATGAAAAATAGAATAAAGAGGGGTGTCTCTCTTAGGTTGCTGAGTAATCAGTGCCAAGTGTGTAAACCACAAGTGGCATTGCATCAAAAGGCAACCAAAGGAGAGGCACCACCAAAGTGAGAAAGAAAAAGGAAAAAATAGGGAAGAAGAATGTATACCTAGGAATTGCAACTTTGTGGCTTAGATGTCCTAAATTAAAAGAACTCTGATCCTCAATTAGCTGAGCACAAAGTTGTAATTTGTAGGGTTGTTTAGGGAGATGAATGTATGTCCAATGTAGTGATGCTAGGGTTTAGGTTGTTCTCTAAAAATACTACTGTCACTGTTAATACTAAGACTGACATGACTCTAAGGAATCCTAGGTAGCTCAAAAGTAAAAACTAGAAGCATGTACTGAGTCTGGGGTAAAGCTAGGTAGAATTCGAAACCTTAGGGATAGATGCACGATATGATAAAAGCAAGTAGATCAGTTGTAGGGAGTTAATGAAACAGCAGGAGTATTAGGCGTGCGAAGTAAGAAGAAGCAATATGAAAGGTTAGTTGTAAACTTGAAAGTGTGTCACAGGACAGCACTGCTATAGATAGGAATTTAGGGGAGTCAGTAAGTGGTTAAAGAAGATGAAATAGCAGCCTAGGCAAGTCCTTAGATTGCTCGAGGACGAGCAAAACCTTAAGTTTGGGGGTGTGTTACGTCTCCAAAAGTGACCTTTTTAGGACTTAATTATCTTAGAAAGATGTACACTCTTAGGTGTTTTTGATAGGATTTAGCTTAAACCTATGCTTATATATGAGAATTAGAAGAAGGTAGCTAAATTAGGACTTATGTGCAAGAGGACAGAAAAGGAATGAAAACCGAAGTTAAAAGAAGGAAAAATGCGCATTGCGGTAGCATTGCGGAAACATTGCTAAAACAACAATGTTTTAAGTGAAATCCGTAAGTTGGCTGATCTTTTTCTGTTATATTCCGTTATTTCAGGGATTCGTTTTTTCTCCTCCATCCATTTTGAAGTACGACGTTGAGGATGGATGGTTCTCCTTGGCCCAAACGCACCTGCAGATTACTATAAAAGGGGGTCAAAGTAGAGGGTTTGATCATCATCCGAAAGCGTAGAAGTCTCTTCGCAGCTCCATCTTTTCTCCTGTTTTTCTTCCCCGTCTGCTGGTGTGAGAGGTTCAGCTGTTGGAATCGACAATCTGATAGGAAGGAGAGAAGATTCATCTTCTCTCCTGATTGGATTCATCCAAGCAAGGCTATCCTTTCTCTCCCTTCAGCCGAGGCATTTGCGACGAGGCGTTCAAGCTTAATTACTGCTTTCTGTCTTTTATTTCTAATTTCTAGCTCTGTTTAGTTGTTGTTTCTTTTCTAGTGGCTAGTTCATTTCATTTCGTTGCTTTCTGTCCTTAAGTTATTCACTTTAAGCTTCCCTTTGTTCATTCAAACAATCAAGTAATCAAAGCAAAATTCATTATTTCACAGTTTCTTGTCTTTGTTGCCTACTGTTTTCCCCTTGCTGTTTGTCTTTAAATTCCTTCTAAGCATGTCTACTTCATCTCTTATTTCTGTTCTGTCTATATCCATGAGTAACTAAGTCACATAGGGGCATGCCAATGACAATCCTATAGGCTAAAAAAACGAGAACCAAGCATGTAGGATAGCTCTCGAAGCATTGATTGTATGTAAGCTTCATCCCACGGGCAATTTCGATTGGCCATCCATTTTGTCCAAAGAACTCCTAACCTCTGGAAGGAGTAAGAGTTCAGAGTCATACACTCATGCTAGCCTTTCAAGGTAGCCAGAAAACGACCTAGGAATAGGCGTTTTCCTAGTACAAACCATAACTTTCTGCTTTAACAAGATGCTTAAGACCTTACTTGGACATGAGTAAACTAAAGAATCTAATGCATGAAATCGGAAGATACATGAGATTGAGTGAGTTTGATGCATAGTGAGTTGATCCAATGCTTGAGAATCCTGAGAAAATGCCTATAGAGGAGTCGTTAGTAGCCCTTGTTTCTCCATTTCACACACTTTCGCTGTTAGTAACATTGCGGTAGAATTGCTGTTTCCGAAATTCTGCTAAGTTAAATATTCTGCTTGACTACTTTTCTCTTCGTTTATTAATTCTTTCTCTTTACATTTTGCGTTTACCATTGACTTGTACTTGTTTATGTTGCTACCTTCTATATATTCAGCAATAAATAGGAATTTTAAAACCAAGTCTACCCCTTCAAATCCACCCATTCTTTCTTAACTTTACACTTCACGAGTAGCTAATAATAAATCTCCGTGGGAAAACGAATGAAAAAATACTTATTACTTGCTATAAGATCATGTATGCTTGCATGTTCTGAGTGCTCTCTCTCTCTTATTGCTTATTTATTTTACACATTGAGCACGCAACAACTAGTATATGGAAAAGCATGTCATCTTCCCTTCGAATTGGAAATCAAAGCATTTTGGGCCTTAAAAGAACTAAATTATTGCGTGACCGATGCGGGAACATTGCGGTCTTTGCAATTACATGAGTTAGATGAGCTGAGACATATGTCGTATGAAAATGCTAAAATGTATAAGGAAAAGACTAAAATTTGGCATCATAGTAGACTTAGGATTAAGGACTTCAAGAAAGGCCAGCACGTCTTATTATTCAACTCAAGGTTAAGGTTATTTCCAGGCAAACTTAAGTCCAGATGGTCAGGTCCTTTTGTGATAACTAACGTGTTGATTCATGGTGCGATTGAGAATAGAAACCTACAGCACGGGCAGCCGTTTATGGTAAATGGTGCACGATTGAAGCATTACTACGAGGAAGGAGATGTGAAGACACTCTCGGCCTTCCTCTTATCTGAAGCTTGAGAAACGAATCGAGAGGGGATGAGTGACCACTGTGCTCATCCAACAGAAAGCTATGCCTTAGTTTTTTTCCAGTATTTTTTCTGTTTGTCTTTTAGTCGTTTATTTGTGATTTTATTTACGGATTTTGTTTTAATTAGGTGAATTTTAATGGGAGATCTTTAAGAGGAGATCAAGGAGATGAATCAAGGGGAGAAGATCTACGAAGAAGATTTGGCTGAATCAAGGATTTGGTTGCTGAATATTGCAACTTAAAATCAAGAAATATCCCAACGGCTATGCAAATTTATTGCGAAGAAGTTGCTGAGTCCGCAACAGAATAGAGCCGTTGGAATACACTCGATTACAAATAGCCGTCAGATGATCCGTGCCTTCTACGTTTTTGTTAATCCGTTGGACCTTCAAATTCATTCTTCTTCTTCCTCTGCATCTCCTACCTTCAGACCTTCAAAGAACGACAATGGTATCCACACGAGCAGATCGTTCCACGCCCAAAAAGAAGTCGTCTGACGCAGAAGAAGCTGCGAGAGAGGCGCTGCTTTCCTTAGCAGATGTCGATGCACCGCAGCCCTCACGGCCTCCGAAGCTACCAGTGCGACGAAAGAAGTGGAAGGTGGTGACCGAGATCCCTGCTGGTCCGTCTGAACCAGTCGGTACACCGAAGAAACGAAAGTGGACGGTTGCGGTGGAGGATGCACCGATCAAAGAAAAGACTCCCACCGAGGAGAGTCATGGGAGTGGCCGCCCATCCTATGAGACGGCCAGACAGAGCCCTGAGCCATCTCCTTCCCCGCAGACGCCCGAGCACGAAGCCCCACCTGAAGAGCACCAAGACTCGGTGCCAAGTGAAGAGGCGGCTGAGGACGAGGAGGTCTTTTCCCCCTTGAGGGAAGTCAGTCTTGACAGCCCTGCGGAGGGGGGAAGCAAAGACTCTATGGATGAAACGTTGGGGGATTGCCTCCAGCAGATCACCACCAAGGCACGCCTCAAGAAGAGGGTCCCTGTAATCGTGAAGGCCAAACGACCGAAAGCCTCCAAGCGAGCCAAGAAGAAGATGTACCCCGAGGATGAACCTCAAGCTGAGAGGTTTGTCTCACAAGAAGCAGAGGCCAAAGGCCTCGAATTAAGGAAGAATGAGCTCCTCTACGAACAGGGATTTCTTGATGGGTTGGCGGACCTGCCGCAGTTCTTGCGAGCAGGAATCATCACCCATGGCTGGGAGGAGCTGTGCAGACCCCCAATTCCAGCTTACCCCGACATGGTGTATGACTTCTACGCCAACCTCACGCACTCTGACGCATGCCTGTCCACGGTGAGGGGGGTAGAGGTAGACTTCTCTGCCAATGCCATCAACGAGGCCTACGGTCTCAAGGAGTATTCCCACTCTGACTATGCCAAGATCGTTGACTTGCCATCTGAGGCAGTCCTAGAAGAGGCTCTACACACAATCGGCAAGCCAGAGGCATCGTGGGCGGTGTCAAGGAACGAGAAGCACACCCTGATGAGTGCAACTCTACGAGACAAGGCGGTCGTCTGGTTCTCTTTTGTGCGCAGGCGTCTCTCCCCTGTGACCCACGAGACGACCATAAACCAGGGGAGATCATTGCTGATGTACGCCATCATGCGGGGCCTCACCATTAACGTTGGTGAAGTCATTGTCGCCTCCATTGCCGACTGCTCAAAGAAAGGTAAGGGTCAGCTATTTTTCCCGAATACCATAACTAAATTGTGCCTTCGTGCAGGGGTACCAATGGAGAAGAACGAGAAGCAGTTGGCGTACACAGGCCATCTGGAGCTGCCCACCATCTTGAGGATGCGAAGGAGGGGCAACATGGAATTTGAGCTGGACGGCCTGGCTGCTGCTCAATCGCTGAACATGGCTTGTTTGATGGACCTGCAGCGCAAGATGGCTCAACGGGCCGAATATGCACAAGCTAGGGACAAGGATGTGGCTGACCAGCTGGGGTGCATTTTCCCTGCCTTCCCTACTGACTTGTTGAAGCCATGGGCGCCTCCTAGAGCAAGGAGAGATGAGGATGAGGAGGATTGAATGCCAGCCTGAACGACATTCGAGGGAGTTTTCTGATCCCTCTTGAGAAAAACATTTCTGCTTTTCTGTGATTTTTGAATTCTGTTTTAATAAAATGCTTGATCTGTTTTAAATTGTTCTTTTGTTTGTTTAGGTTAGTGTAGTTAGGTTGATGGTTTCTGAGTAGTTAGAGTAGCTAGTTTACCTATTTTGTGTAGGGAATGATGACTGAAAAAAGCATGCTAGGAGCCTTGATCACTGATAAATATGCTCTGTAGGTTTATTGCGGATTCTTTGCGGAGTCTGCAATGTTTTGTTAGTTTTTCGCATGCTATTGGATGAATTTTGGATGGGCTGTTTCTGTTTAAATTTCAATATCTGGCTGCTTTCTGGACTTCAATGTGTTATCTATCTATGGGCATGCGGGATGAGTGTCTTAGTGCACCTTTGATAGTTTAAATTAGCTCCCTTAAATTGCTCAACATGCCTCTCTTTAAGCCCTTAAGCATGCTGTTTTTACAAAGATTCTGCACTTGAGTTATCTGCTTTAGGAAGGTCATTTTTTATGCCTAGGAGTTTTAAGTTCTGTTTGTTTTGTCTTAGACTAGATGCTTCTAGGACAAGTTTGGGGGTGTGCCACCTCACACTCTCATTGGGGACAATGAGAAGTTTTAGTTTGGGGGAGGCAGCCCTAGGCCTAGGAACATTCCTCTCTCCCTCTTAAACATAAGCATTCTTCTTCTTCTTTGAAAAAAATAATGAACTGAAAAAAATAATAATAAAAAATAAAGAGTAGTGTCTCTCTTGAGGTTGCTGAGTAATCAGTGCAATGTGTGTAACCCACAAGTGGCATTGCATCAAAAGGCAACCAAAGGAAGAGACCCCACCAAAGAAGGAAAGAAAAAGGAAACACCAAGGAAGAAGAATGTATGCCAATGAGTTATAGCTTATGTGCTTAGGTGTCCTGTGTGAATGAACTCTGATCCTCAATTAGCTAAGCACAGAGTTGTAGCTTATAGGTTTGTTAAGGGAGATGAATGTATATCCAATGTAGTGATGCCAAGGTTTAGGTTGTTCTATGAAAGGTACTACTGTCACTTGTTTATACTAAGACTGGCATGACTCTAAGGAATCCTAGGTAGCTCAAAGGAAAGACACTAGAAGCATGTACTGAGTCTAGTGTAAAGCAAGGTAGAATTTGAAAACTTAGGGATAGTTGCACAATGAACCTAATGACCAAAGCAGATAGATCAGTTGTAGGGAGTTTATAAAGACAGTGGGATTATAAGGCGAGAGAAATCAGAAGAAGCAAAATGAGAAGTTAGTTTTAAACTTAGAAGAGTGTCACAGGACAGCCATGCCTTAGATAGTGAACTTAGGGAAGTCAGCAAGTAGTTAGATAGAGTAATAGCAGCCCAAGTAAGCCCTTATATTGCTCGAGGACGAGCAATAACTTAAGTTTGGGGGTGTGTTACGTCTCCAAAAGTGCAAATTTTAGGGACTTAGTTGCTATAGAATTGGGTGAATTCTTAAGCGTTTTTGGTAGAATTTAGCCTAAACATGTGCTTTTATATGAGAATTTATAGAATGAAACTAAATCAGGACTTATGTGTAAAAGGAAGGAAAAAGAACAAAAAACAAAGCTAAAGAGTTGAAATTTCCATATTGCAGAAACATTGCAAAAACATTGCTGTCTCAGCAATGTTTTAAGTGAAAATTGCTAAGTTGTCTAACCGTTTTCCATTTTGTTACGATCTTTCAGCCGCCGATTTTTTCTCCTGCTGCCACGTGGAAGGTCGTCGTTCAGAATGGATGGTTCTCCTTGGCTGAAGACTACCTGCAAAACACTATAAAAGGAGGTCAAGGGGGAAGGACAGAAACAGACTCGGAAGCGTAGATCTCCCATCTCAACGCAGTTTCTCATTGTTTTCTCTTCCGGTTGTTGGTGTGAAGGTTTTAGCTGGTGGAATCGATAATCTGAGAGGAAGAAGAGAGGATCTTTCATCTCTTCTGATTGGATTCATCCACGATCAAGCTCATCTTCGCCTTTCATCTGAGGCGCTTGCGGCGAGGAGTTCACACGCACACATTAACTGCTTTCTACTGCTCTTTGTTTCCTTTTTCGTTTCTGTCTGTTGTTATTTCGTTTCTGTTTGCTACTCCAATTCATTTCGTTCTCTTCTGTTTAGCCTTCGTCGTTTTAAAGTTGTTGCTTGTCTAGTTCGAATCTTGGTTAATCAAAGAATTATTTGACTACTTCGCAACTCTCTTCACTGCTCTCCTTCGTCAGTTTTCTGTCGTTTCTATTTGAATATTGTCGAGCATGCTTAAATACTCAAATCTTTCCACTCCATCTTCATCCATGAGTAACTAAACCACATAAGGGTCTGCTAATGATGAATCTGTAGGTAGGAATATGTGAATTCAGCATGTAGGTGGTGGGACAGATTTTGAATATCCTCCCTAAATTCGAGTTGTCGAGACTCGCCGAAATACAATTTATAAGCCTATCATCAATAGCTCTGCAGCCAGTGGTAACAGGGTCGATCCAAGGAGAAGTTATGACCGAAATTAAATTAAAATTGAAATAAATTAATTGATTGGGTTTTTTGTAACGGGGGGGATTTTTAACCATGCAAAGTAAGCAATTAAACGCTAACGAAAGAATAAAAAAAAGAGAGACGCGTGCACGGTTTGGGGATTTTCGGGATTGATTCGTTAGACATCTTCATCTTATCATTTAACACAAATTCAAGGCAAGCAGTTTGTAGTACACACGGTCGGTTACCCGAGAAGCCCCAAGGTAACCGGCTCCATAGAAATTAATCAGACCACACAGTTCTAATTAAACATTATCTTAAATTGCATTAAGGTGATCAGCCCAAAATTTATTCTAGATAGTCAGTAGCGAACCGCGACAGACATTCGATCACGTAATCTAATTGCTAATTGGTTGCCCGCCAACGCTGTATGCAACCAACAACTATCATGCATGACTTGATACTCCGGTTTAGTTTTATCAATCTGTGTTACTTAGTCGAATAGTGAGAGGCACGACATCGCTACTCTTTAACATTCACAAAATGCTAAAAAATGCGAGTGTCAATCGGCAAAATCTAACATATGCATAGGGTTAAGCAAGAATGATAAATGCATACAAAACAGCCACCAATTTATAAACTAAGCATGGATTATCAAAGCCAAAAGAGTCTAACAAAAATCCCTCAAATGTATCCCAAACTGTTCACCCTTACCTTAGCCGTCCATGGAACGGGTTGTCATCACCGCTCCAAGGGAAGCCATGGAAGTCGTCTTTGAACTAATACAACTTAAAGGCTCCAAAACATGCCACAAATGGCGGAGCTATGATGAAAAATAGAGAAAAGCCGAGAGGAAGAAGATGGAGTTCTAAAAATGGGTAAAGAAGTTCCTGCAAAAATCGTCCTACAGCTTCTTTAAATCGTCGTAGCGTCGAGACGCTAGGGCAGCGTCGCGATGCTACGCCCTAAGTGATCCGCGCGCGCCTCGCGATGGCGTCGAGGCGCTAGGGCAGCGTCTCGATGCTGGCCCGATAACTTCTTGCGCGCGCCTCCTCCGGAGCGTCTCGACGCCGCAGCAGGGTCTCGACGCTTCGGCAGCGTCGAGCTAGCGTCTCGACGCTATCGCTCGACGCTAGCTCTCGGGTTTGGGGCTGGAAAAATTGCCTCTTCAAGGCAATTTTTGGTCCGCTTCTTCTTGGGTCGCCTTGCCCTTTCCCGATGCACTCCCGGGGCGTTAAAACTCCGCTTTTAGCTCCGAAACGGGTCCACTGGACGCACGAGCTCTTTGCCGCGCTTCTCCTACAAACGAGATAAATTAAACATTTAAATGCGGACTTTAGCTATACTTAGGAAGTATTTAATAGCTCCAAAATGGAGTTATCAGTAGGATAGCTTCAAGTGCATTGAATGTATGTGTGCTTCATCCCACGGACAATTTCGATTGGCCATCCATTTTGTCTAAAGAACTCCTAACCTCTGGAAGGAGTAAGAGTTCAGAGTCGTCCATTCATGCTAGGCTTTCATGGTAGCCAGAAAACGACCTAGGAATAGGCATTTTCCTAGCACAAATCATTAACTTGCTTATATAAATAGATGTTTAAGCCTTACTTGGACATGAGTAAACTAAAGGATCTAATGCATGAAATTGAGAGATACATGAGAATGAGTTAATTTGATGCATGGTAAGTTGATCTACTGCTGAAGAATCGTATGAAAAAGCCTATAGAGGAGTCATTAGTAGCCCTTGTTTCCACACTTCACCCTTAAAACGTTGTTAGTACAATTGCTAGAAAATTGTTGTCTGCGCAATTTTCTTAGTTTAAACTTTGCCTTAGGCATTTTTCTTAGCTTTTTGTTTTGCGATTTTATTGCTAGATAATTGCTTTCTCCGCAATTCTTTTTCTCCTACATTCAAGTTAACCTCTTTACTTGTCTATGTTTATGCTTGCATATCTCGCACGTTCTTTATTAGTTAGGCACATTAATCCCCATTCTACCCCATTTAAACCATCCTTTCTAATTTAACATCTCACTTCGCTAGTAACTAAGAATAAACCTCTGTGGGAAATCGAATGAAAAAATACTTATTACTTGCTACAAAGACCATGTATGCTTGCACATTCTGAGTGCTCTCACATTGCATTTTAATTTACACATTGAGCACGCAACACTTGCCTACCTCGTTCAGGGCTTTTTCAAGGTTTGCCTCAGAGGGATTCTACACCATTTTGGCATACTCTGAGTTTTGCTGATCTAACAGTATGTATGCATCGTTAATGGTCTTGGGGGAGAAATCGACTTGCACTCCTCTAACCATCGAATGGTTCCCTTCGACGTTGTCCATGTTGGCATAGAAGTCGTATACCATGTCTGGGTAGGCAGCTACTGGCGGCCTGCAGAATTCTTCCCATCCATGATTAATGATTCCTGTTCTCAAGAATTGCGGCAGGTCGGTTAGCATGTCCAAGAACCCCCGTTCGTGCAATAGGTCCCTTGTGTAGAGGACTCCACCACGCTCGCGAGCTTGGTAACGATATTTTGGAACTATCGCCAAACATCGGGTTGTCGAGACCCGCCAAAATGAATTTGTAATTACCCGAATACACTGAACTATTAGCAGCTTAGTGGCAACGGGGTCGGTCCACAGGGAATTATGTTAATTTGACTTAATTCTAATTAAATTTGGAAACAATGAAAGATAAACAAAATGTGGGGATGTTGGTTTTCAATTAGCTAATGAAGAACAACGCAAAATAGGGAAAACTTAACTAACGGAGCGCTCGACTCGGGACGATCGGGATTAAAAATAGCAAGCCTTTGGATCACGGGTTGACGAAAATAATGGCTAAACATTTGAACGAATACGCAGCCCGTCTCAAATCAATAAATTAATTCAGACATGCTCCATGGATATTAATTAGACATAATTAATTATGCTAATTAGGCATATCAATTGGACATTGGCGGCTGATAGCACTCCAAAAGTGCTAATATTTAGCTCCTAAGTCTTGTAAATTAGAGTAATTATTTGGGCTTAATTGATTTATTTGGTATAATTTAATTGCTAAGGGGTAAATCGGGCATTTGTGATAATTAAGAGCTTAAATGAATATTTTATAATACTTTATTACTTAGTCGTTTTGAGTGATTAAGCTACATTCATTACATAATCTAATCTTAATTCAAAATTGATTAATGGCTTGATGGTGTAGGGCTTATTAATAAAATGGGTGTGCCTTGGTTCAAAACTTGGTGGATGCAGGATTTTCCAACATTTTTTTAAAAGTCAACGGTCAACGGTCAATGGTCAACAGCCCATCGGCCCAGCCCACACCCGCGCCTCAGCACGCGCGCGACCCATGCGCGGCCCACCAGGCCTCGCCCGTCCGCGCGCCCCTGCGCGGCCCAATTGGCCAATTTCGGCCCAAAACTCATTTTTTAGCTTTTTAAGCACTTTTGACCTAGTTTTTCAGCCACCATTCACTTAGGAGAGAGAAATTTCGATATTGAGAGTTGTAGCCTCGGGTTTGGTGATATTTTCATCAATTTTCAAGGTTTTTGGACAATTTTGGATCAATTTTCATCACGTTTGGCTAAGGTAAGTGCTCTAGGGATCAATTTTCATCAATTTTCGAGTTTAGGGTTGTCTTGATGCATTAGGGAGGGTTTAGCTTTAAATTTCCAGCTTGTATTTGATAGTTTCTTGCATGATTCTTCCTTTGTTTGAATCCCATGAGCATGTATGACTGATTAGGAGTGACGTCCGAGTCCTCACGCATGTTTTACCGTTAAAGGTTAGGACGTATAATTGCCTCAATCGCTAGGTAACAAGGGTCTAAGCGTGACTAATTAATTCTAGCCTAAGTGACAGTAGGAGAATAGCATTAATTATCGTTTGCACGATAGACTGAGGGAAAGAATAGAAATCGCGCCAATTGGTCGGGTTCTCGATCAATCGGTTCGTCGCGATATTACCCGTCACTGTTCTTTGATTGATTTAAGCGTAGCTAACTTAGATTAATTAGCGAGCATGTTTAATTGGAATTGCACTTTTCTAATTAATTCTTTGGGATGTTTGCTACGGAAACGAGCAAACATTTCGCGTGCATGAGATTAAATTACAAGCATGATTAGAATCCCTATGATCTAAGCGCATCAAGACAAATCCCGATCCCTCGAATTAGGAGCACGTGTTCCATTTATTTTTCCGCTCTTTACTTTTCGCATTTATTTTTCCGTTAGCTTAATTTTACTTAGTTTAGTTTTAATTAACTCCCCCTTTTATTTTATTTTGAGTTTTAGTTTAAAAGACAAATAGAAATTAATTAGGAGAGATTGATTAAGGTTCCCTGCGGATCGACCCGTTACCACTAGCTGCAAAGCTTAGTAGTTTCGGTAATTATAAATTTTATTTTGGCGGGATTCGACACCCCGAAAATTAGTTGGACATTCAAAAATCCTTCTACCAGCGGCCAACGCTCTCCCAAGACTAATCGATAGCAACGAGCTAACTACGACGATTATCTAATTTGGACGCCAAATTAGTGTATCGATTTCAGATTCTATTTCGAGAAGAACGAATACCAAGAACACAAGGAAGCCTATGCGCTCCATGGCATCGTTAATCTTTGTTACTTGGCGATTAAGAGAGACACGGCATCAAAACCTTTAACAAATGAAGCATGCTCGAAATCAAGGTTGTCTAGTCCTATCAATCAAGCACATTCATGGAATAAGCGAGGAAATAGAAGCTAATTCAATCAAATTTCATAGCCAAATCAGAAATTTAGTTCAACAACCTCACCAAAAATTCAAACTACATTATTCCCTACAATCCCGAGTAAAAAATGCTTTCCACTACTCACTCATGATGGATGTGATGTGGGATGGCTCCAATCCAAGCTCCTTAGCCTCTCCCATGGTGGAAATGGCTTGAAAAACGTCCAATCTGGTGCGGAGCCCGAGGTTGAAGATGAAGATGACGGCTAAAAATCGGACAAAAACTTAAATATTTCGTCGGAGCGTCGAGACGCTAGGGCAGCGTCTCGACGCTGCGCCCTAAAGTTTCAGCGCGCGAAGTCGGGGTGGCGTCGAGACGCTTGCGCAGCGTTGAGTGAGCGTCGAGACGCTTGCGCAGCGTCGAGTGAGCGTCGAGACGCTTGCGCAGCGTTGAGTGAGCGTCGAGACGCTTGCGCAGCGTCGAGTGAGCGTCGAGACGCTTGCGCAGCGTCGAGACGCTGACCACTCGACGCTTGCTCTCGGGTGGAAACTCCAAATGACGCTTCAGGCTTCGGAGCGTCGAGACGCTCTGGCAGCGTCGCGACGCTTACGCAGCGTCGAGACGCTGTCTGCTCAACGCTAGCTCTCGGGTTTTTGCATGGTATTTTCCCTTGAAAGCTTCTCAAAACGCCAAATCTCTATGTTTTTGCATGTTTCTTCCCCGGAAGTGTTCCTAGGTCCTTAAAATGCGACTTTAAGCCTCGAACGACGCCGAAACGCACCCGAGGACGAATTTGCCGGGAACACCTATTATAAACATAGGAAAGCAAGATTAGGCATATAATAGTCATAAAGTAGGGACATAAATATAGCTCCGAAATGGAGCTATCCAACACCCCCAACTTAATCTTGCTAGTCTTCGAGCAAGGTGGAATTCTGACTAATCGAAATAAAACGAGGCGCATGCTAGAGACTCAACTCTCAGTACTAGAAGCGACAAAGCATTTATATACGACAGAAATAGCTGCATGCATGCATTGGCTAAGAACAATTCAAGCAATTTTAAAGATGCTTCCCTATTTATGCTTCGCACATGGCTCCTCTATTCTATATTTTTACAGGCTTAGAACGGTTCTGCCTGACCCAAAACTTCGCCTTCCCCCTACTTATGGCTAACAGAACAGTCTAAGGGCTTTTCGCCGTCGATGCAATTAATGGATCGCAAGGCTTATTTTTTTCCTTTTTCTCTCTTTTTTTTTTTTTTTTTTTTTTTTTTTTGATCTCGATGAGCGCCTAAAATGTCAATTTTACCTTCGTTTCAGCTTGCCTGCAATTTCATTGCACAGTGCATCTGACTACGGGCAAAATTCACATTTTTAAGGACTAGCGTTCACTTCTTTGTGCTCCCTTTTTGCGCAGTGGCGACCGTGGGTTACACGACCGCCCCTGGCTACTAAGGCAACTCAAGAAGGAGGAACACCTCAGGAGATTACCATCTTTTTAGAAATTTTTGCATTCTTTTCTTTTTAGCCTATGAATCATGTCAAAATTTTGAGCGCATGAATTACGAACATAAACGAATCATAACCCATCCTAAGGATGCCTTTCGAGGTGACAACGAATTTCAAAACAAGCAGAACTACCCTAAACCCACAGATCCAAGATAGAGTGCTAACATGCGAAGCTTAAACAGGGAAATAACTAGAAAAATTTTCAAAATGGTCTTAACAACTGCAATCATGCTGAATTTCACTACGGATACAAACACGAAGACCCTAACAGTACATCACAGAATTTCATAGCCAAGCTAGCATGCATATATCACAACAAAACACGTTCATCAGAATTCCACAACTAAGCTCAACAAACACTGTAAGGCACAACCCACCACCCCCAACTTAGAAATGGACAATGTCCTCATTGGACTAAATAGGCACAGTCAAAATTAAAAGGAAAGGAAAACTTCCCTGAATTGTGACTTAGAGGGTTGGAGAGTGCACTTTATCCTTTGCAAACAAACCTCAAGGACGAGCCATCGTTTCTCCTGAAAACTCACAACATGAGAGTAAGAACCTAAGCTAATCCTAAAAATGGTAAAGTAAACAAAAATCATGTACAGTTCAAGCTCGGGTGCCTCCGAGAAGCGCAAATTTTTAGAGTCGATTGCTCGACTTTACCAAAACTCGTTTCATCCTTTCTCATACTCGGGCTCTTGGTAACGATATTATTGAACTATCGCCAATCATCGGGTTGTCGAGACCCGCAAAAATGAATTTATATTTGCCCGAATTCACTAAACTATTAGTAGAGTAGCGGCAACGGGGTCGATCCACAGGGAATTCAGTTAATTAGACTTAATCTCAATTAAATTTGCAAACTATTAAAATAAATGAAATAAGGGGGAATTTGTTGGTTTTTAATTCACTAAGAGGGAACAATGCAATGGGAAAATTTAACTAACGGAGTTTTCGACTCGGGAAGATTGGGAATAAATTTAGCATGCCTCTTGGATCATAGGTTGACAAGTATAATGGTTAGACAATTTTACGAATGCGCAGCTCGTCTCAAATTAATAAATTAACTCAGACATGCTCCATGGATGTTAATTAAACATACTAAATCATGCTAATCAAGCATATCGATCGGACATTGGCGGCCAACGCTCTCCCAAGACCGATCGATAGCAACGAGCTACATGCAACTGCGACGACTATCTAATTTGGACGCGAAATTAGTGTGTCGATTTGGAATTCTAATTCGGGAAGAACGATCACCAAGAGCGCAAGGACGCCAATACGCTCAAGGTGTCGTAAATCCTTGTTACTTGGCGGTTTAGAGAGGCACGGCATCAAAACCTTTAACAATCAAACATGCTAAAAATCAAGGGTGCCTAGTCCTAAATCATTCAAACATGTTCATAGAATAACCAAAGAATTAGAAATCAATTCACTAAATCATTCAACCAATTTTAGAATTTCAATTCTACAACCTCACCAAGAGTGCAAACTACATTTCTCCTATACAATCCCGAGCCAAAAGCGGTAAAACTACTCACTCATGACTTGTGTGGTGTGGGATGACTTCAAATCAAGCTTCCAAACCCCTCCCATGGTGAAAACGGCTGCTGGAACGTCAAGTCAGGCGCGGAGCTCGAGGTGGAAGACGAAGATGGCGGCTAAAAACGGATAAAAACTTTAAGTAATCCGTCGTAGCGTCGAGACGCTAGGGCAGCGTCTCGACGCTGCGCCCTAAATAATCCGCGCGCGCAGTCGGGGTGGCGTCGAGACACTCGCTCAGCGTCTAGACGTTGTGCGGCGTCGAGCGAGCGTCGAGACGCTGTCGCTCGACGCTTGCTCTCGGGTGGATTTTCAAATTAACGCCTCTAACTTCGGAGCGTCGAGACGCTCGCACAGCGTCGAGACGCTTGTGCGGCGTCGAGCGAGCGTCGAGACGCTGTCGCTCGACGCTTGCTCTCGAGTTTTTCTTCAAATCAGCGCTTCAGACTTCGGGGCGTCTCGACGCTTTGGCAGCGTCTCGACGCTGGGGCAGCGTCGCGACGCTAGCTCTCGGGTTGTTGCATGGATTTTTGCCTTCAATTTCCCCAAAGCGCCCAACCTTCATGCCTATGCATGGATCTTTCCCGGAAGTGTTCTTAGGCCTTTAAATTGCGATATTAAGCTCCGAAAAGCGCTGAAACGCTCCCGAGAGCGAATTACCGAGAACACCTGCAATAATCACATAAAAGCAAAATTAGGCCAATAATAATCGTGAATTAGTGACATAATTATAGCTCCAAAATGGAGCTATCAAACACCCCCAACTTAATTCTTGCTAGTCCTCGAGCAAGGTGGAATTCTGATTAATAAAATAAAACGAGAATGCATGCTCGGGACTCGATTCTCAGTACTGGAAACGACAGGGCATTTGCATTTGAAAGAAACAGCTGCATGCATGCATTGGTTAAGAACAATTTGAAAAATTTAAAGATGCTTCCCTATTTATGCTTCGGACTTAGCTCCTCGATCTTAGATTTCAACAGGCTTAGAACAGCTCTATCTATCCTAAAATTTCGCCTTCCCCCTACTTATGGCTAAACAGAACAGTCTAAGGGCAATTCATCGTCTAAGCAAGTAATACATCGCAAGGCATCTTTTCTCTCTTTTTCTTCGATCTCCATGAGCGCCTAACATGTCAATTTTACTTTCGTTTCAGCTTGCCTGCAATTTCATTGCACAGTGCATCTTACTACGGGCAAAATTCACATTTTTAAGGACTAGCGTTCACTTCTTTGTGCTTCCTTTTCATGTAGTGGCGACCGTGGGTTACACGACCGCCCCTGGCTACTAAGGCAACTCAAGAAGGAGGAACGCCTCAGGAGATTAATTTTCTTTTTTATAAAATATGCATTCGTTTTCTTTTTAGCCTAAAAATCATGTTTAAAATTTTAAGCGCATGGATTACAAACAAGAGCGAATCTTAGCCCATCCTAAGGTTGCCTTTCGAGGTGACAACGAATTTCAAAACAAACAGAGCTACCCTAAACCCACAGATCCAAGATAGAGTGCTAACATGCGAAGCTTAAACAGGGAAATAACTTGAAATTTTTTTCAAAATGGCCTTAACATATGCAATTATGCTGAATTTCACGACAAACACACATACGAAGACCTTAGCAGTACATCACAGAATTTCATAATCGGACTAGCATGCTTTCACCATAACTCAACAAGTTAATCAGGATTCCACAACTAAGCTCGACAATCACTATAAGGCACAACCCACCACCCCCAACTTAAAAATGGACAATGTCCTCATTGGACCAAATACGCACAGTCAAAATGAAAGGAAAGAAAACCTTCCCTGAATTGTGACTTAGAGGGTTGGAGAGTGCGCTTTAACCGGAGCAAATAAACCGCAAGGACGAGCCATTGTTTCACAGTTCAAGCTCGGGTGCCTCCGAGTAGCGCAAATTTTTAGAGTCGATTGCTCGACTTTACCAAAACTCATTTCATCCTTTCTCATAATCAGGCTCTTTCAAGTAGGCATGGTCGTCGAAGTCCTCTGACATTCCCTCATGAAAGATCTTCAGTCGCTGGCCATTCACCGTGTATTCCTTCTTAGTATCTAGGCTCTGAATCTTGACTGCACCATAGTGATGGACATCAGTTATAATGAAAGGACCAAGCCACCTGGAACAAAGTTTACCTGGCATGAACTTCAGGCGGGAGTTGAACAAGAGGACCTTCTGACCAACTTCATAGTGTTTTCTGACGACTCGTCTGTCGTGGAAC
The DNA here is from genome assembly GCA_028017165.1 of Herpetospermum pedunculosum. Classification (NCBI taxonomy): domain Eukaryota; kingdom Viridiplantae; phylum Streptophyta; class Magnoliopsida; order Cucurbitales; family Cucurbitaceae; genus Herpetospermum; species Herpetospermum pedunculosum. The sequence goes on along the minus strand of CM051527.1, from coordinate 16,832,753 downwards.
ATCTTGGTCTTTTCCTTGTAGGTCTTCGAGTTCTCATATGCATCCAGGCGAAGCTCCTCTAGTTCTTGCAATTTGAGGAGTCTTTCTTCGCCCGCCATGTCAAAGTCCATGTTACACTTCTTCACGGCCCAGTAAGCTTTGTGTTCGATCTCCACAGGGAGATGACAGGCTTTACCAAAAACCATCAGGTAGGGAGACATCCCTATGGGGGTTTTGTAAGCCGTACGGTAGGCCCACAAAGCATCGTTGATAGCACTCTAAAAGTGCTAATATATAACTCCTAAGTCTTGTAAATTAGAGTAATTATTTGGGTTTAATTGATCTATTTTGTATAATTTAATTGTTAAGGGGTAAATCGGGCATTGACATTAATTAAGGGCTTAAATGGATATTTTAGAACATTTTATTAATTAATTGTTTTGAGTGATTATACTACATTAATTAAATAATCTAAATTTAACTCAAAACTAATTAGTGGCTTAATGGTGTTGCCTTTGTTATGGTAATGGTGAAGCCAAGGTTCGAGTCATGGTGGGTGCAGAATTTCTATTATTTTTGTAAAAGGTCAAACGGTCAACGGTCAATGGTCAACGGTCAACGGTCAACGCGCGGCCAACTCCATGCCCGCACCAGCGCCCGCACCTGCCGACCCACGCCCATGCGATCCGCCCCAGCACGCCCCATCCGCGCGCGGCCCAGCACGCCCTTCGGCCCAGATCAGCACGTCCAGACCTGCCGACCCGCTCGCCCGCCTGCCGACCCGCGCCCCAGCGCCCCAGTGCGCGCCTGCCGACCCGCGCCCCAGCGCTCCATCAGACGCCTTCAGCCCATGCGCGCGCGCGCCCCAGCGCTCCATCAGACGCCTCGACCCGCGCCCCAGTGCGCGCCCGCGACCCGCCTCAGCGCCCAGCGCCCGCCCGCGCGCGCCTGCCGACCCGTCCGCGCGCCCCTGCGCGGCCCAATTGGCCAATTTCGGCCCAAAACTCATTTTTTTAGCTTTTTAAGCGTTTTAACCTAGTTTTTCAGCCACCATTCACTTAGGAGAGAGAAATTTCGATATTGAGAGTTGTAGCCTCGGGTTTGGTGATATTTTCATCAATTTTCAAGATTTTTGGACAATTTTGGATCAATTTTCATCACGTTTGGCTAAGGTAAGTGCTCTAATTCGAGTTTAGGGTTGTCTTGATGCATTAGGGAGGGTTTAGCTTTAAATTTCCAGCTTGTATTTGATAGTTTCTTGCATGATTCTTCCTTTGTTTGAATCCCATGAGCATGTATGACTGATTAGGAGTGACGTCCGAGTCCTCACGCATGTTTTACCGTTAAAGGTTAGGACGTATAATTGCCTCAATCGCTAGGTAACAAGGGTCTAAGCGTGACTAATTAATTCTAGCCTAAGTGACAGTAGGAGAATAGCATTAATTATCGTTTGCACGATAGACTTAGGGAAAGAATAGAAATCGCGCCAATTGGTCGAGTTCTCGATCAATCGGTTCGTCGCGATATTACCCGTCACTGTTCTTTGATTGATTTAAGCGTAGCTAACTTAGATTAATTAGCGAGCATGTTTAATTGGAATTGCACTTTTCTAATTAATTCTTTGGGATGTTTGCTACGGAAACGAGCAAACATTTCGCGTGCATGAGATTAAATTACAAGCATGATTAGAATCCCTATGATCTAAGCGCATCAAGATAAATCCCGATCCCTCGAATTAGGAGCACGTGTTCCATTTATTTTTCCGCTCTTTACTTTTCGCATTTATTTTTCCGTTAGCTTAATTTTACTTAGTTTAGTTTTAATTAACTCCCCCTTTTATTTTATTTTGAGTTTTAGTTTAAAAGACAAATAGAAATTAATTAGGAGAGATTGATTAAGGTTCCCTGCGGATCGACCCGTTACCACTAGCTGCAAAGCTTAGTAGTTTCGGTTATTATAAATTTTATTTTGGCAAGCCTCGACAGCTTGAATTTGGAGTACACTCAAAAGTGCTCTACCAAAATTGGCGCCGTTGCCGGGGAACCATTTAATTTCTCTTAGTTAAATTTTATTTGTTTAAAAAAACCAAAAATATTTTTCTTTGTCTTGTGTCTTCTCGTTTAGCATGGCAGATTATCCATTTGATTATTGGGGACAAGTTTCAAGTTATGAAGGTGAAAGAGCTCCTCCCAATTCTTGCCAAAGAATGTCATTGGAGCAGATGGTTGACAATTTAGTCAACAACACGCTCCAATTCGAGCAGGGAATGCGCCAGTCTCGCCTAGAGACTGAAGTTGAGTGGCAAGGAATGGAGGAGCAACAAAACCAATTTCCTCATAATTATTGTCGAGGTATGTCACTGGAACAAATGGTAAATGAATTAGTTGATAGCACTCACCAATATTCGCAGGCAATGCACGAGGCTCGGTTGGAAGCCAAGCTCCGCGAAGCGAATGAGCAAATAAGCCGTTTGCTCAATCCTGCGAAGGAATTGGAGGGTGAGGAAGATCATCCAGTTGAGCATACCACTGAGGAGAGGTTCTTTGAGGAAATCCACCCCGATAGTGATGAAGAGATTGAGAATGCTCCGCCATGCGAAGATGAGATCGGTGAGATTAAGGAAGAGGCCGAGCTTAGTCCCGAGGAGGATGTTCAGGTGATAGAGTTTGAGGCTGACAAACCTCTATCTGTTTTATTTCCTGTTAAATCCTCTATTGATGCATGCTTTCTTCCTTCTTCTCCTAAGTCCGTTGAGTCTTTTATTTCTGTCGAGTCAGTTGAGTCTGCTTTTATTTTGTTTCAGTCTGTTGAGTCTTTTATTTTTCCATATATCAAAAAAATAAAAAAAATAACAACTCTGTCCGGCTGCCTCCAAAAGTCGAAGAGCTTGCTTCTCTTAGCAGGTTTTGTTGATTCAAGGAAGAAGGGGCCGAAGAAGTATGAGAATTTTTACGTACCCTGACAGAGAGGAGGACACGTCGAGCATAACGACGTTAAAAATTTGCGCTTCTTGGGAGGCAACCCATGAGTATTTTAATTTCCTGTCTTTACTTTTAGTTTTTATTTTCCTAGCTTAGTTTTTTCTTGCTTTCTTTTGTAGGAGTTTTGTGGCTTAAGGATCGGAACAGTGGGCGAAGAGTGCACTGCTCCAACCGACAACCTAACAAAATTCAGGGGAGGTTTTCTGTTCCCTTTTATTTTGTGCGTTTTATCTGCTTAGTCTGAAGTGTGATACATAGAGGACTATGTATGCTTTTAGGTTGGGGGTGGAGTTGTCTGTTGGAAGGATTTCTGTAGTTGTTGAGCTGTGGATATTCTGAATTTGAAGTGTTTTTGTTTGCTGATTGCATGTGTTCGATGAGGACAATCTAGGAAATGCTTTTAAATTCTTCGTAGTTGCATATTTAGAAAAGCATGAGATTGTTTGTGTTAGTTGAGCATTTTTCAAAAAATTTTAAAATTTTTCTGTTGCTCCCTTGCATCTATCGAGCACTTAGCAATCTATTTTTGGTTCTGTAGGCTTAGAATAATCTTATGTAGCTTGAAATCATGTTGTCACCCCGAAAGGCACCTCTAGGGAAGGCTTGATGCATGATAGGTTGTAATAGGTTAATCGAGATTATAGCGAAGCTATTGCCTAAATAAAAAAATAAAAAAAAGTAAGCATGAAAATAAAAACTCTAGAGATGCTCCTCCTTCTTAGAATCGCGACTAAGAAGTGAGCATTAGTCCTTAAAAACGTGAAGCGAAATGAAGCTTGACGTGTTAGGCTCTCTTGGAGAAGCAAAAGAAAAGTAAAAAAAAAAAATAAAAAAAAGTGGATCAAAAGAAATAAAGAGTACAAAGTACTCAAGAAAAAGAAAATGTTTAGGCCTTTTGATTTGTTACTCTCTTGATTGCTGAAAAGCCATTAGACTGTTATTAATTGCTAGAAGTAGGGGGAAAACAAGATGTAGGGTTGCATATGGTTTTTTCGAGTCTATAAGAATTAGAATAGGTTGGCTAATCACACACACACGCATGGGAGTAGCAGTTTAATTTTTGAAATGTTCTCAGCTTATGCATGCAATTGATTGTTTTCTTCTGTTGTAAGTGCCTTGTTTTTTAAAGCATTGAGGTTAGAGTCGATGCATGCAATATCGGTCTTTAGAGGTAATTCAAAATAGTCTTGCTCGAGGACTAGCAAGATTTAGGTTGGGGGTATTTTGATAGCACTCTAAAAGTGCTAATATATAACTCCTAAGTCTTGTAAATTAGAGTAATTATTTGGGTTTAATTGATCTATTTTGTATAATTTAATTGTTAAGGGGTAAATCGGGCATTGACATTAATTAAGGGCTTAAATGGATATTTTAGAACATTTTATTAATTAATTGTTTTGAGTGATTATACTACATTAATTAAATAATCTAAATTTAACTCAAAACTAATTAGTGGCTTAATGGTGTTGCCTTTGTTATGGTAATGGTGAAGCCAAGGTTCGAGTCATGGTGGGTGCAGAATTTCTATTATTTTTGTAAAAGGTCAAACGGTCAACGGTCAATGGTCAACGGTCAACGGTCAACGCGCGGCCAACTCCATGCCCGCACCAGCGCCCGCACCTGCCGACCCACGCCCATGCGATCCGCCCCAGCACGCCCCATCCGCGCGCGGCCCAGCACGCCCTTCGGCCCAGATCAGCACGTCCAGACCTGCCGACCCGCTCGCCCGCCTGCCGACCCGCGCCCCAGCGCCCCAGTGCGCGCCTGCCGACCCGCGCCCCAGCGCTCCATCAGACGCCTTCAGCCCATGCGCGCGCGCGCCCCAGCGCTCCATCAGACGCCTCGACCCGCGCCCCAGTGCGCGCCCGCGACCCGCCTCAGCGCCCAGCGCCCGCCCGCGCGCGCCTGCCGACCCGTCCGCGCGCCCCTGCGCGGCCCAATTGGCCAATTTCGGCCCAAAACTCATTTTTTTAGCTTTTTAAGCGTTTTAACCTAGTTTTTCAGCCACCATTCACTTAGGAGAGAGAAATTTCGATATTGAGAGTTGTAGCCTCGGGTTTGGTGATATTTTCATCAATTTTCAAGATTTTTGGACAATTTTGGATCAATTTTCATCACGTTTGGCTAAGGTAAGTGCTCTAATTCGAGTTTAGGGTTGTCTTGATGCATTAGGGAGGGTTTAGCTTTAAATTTCCAGCTTGTATTTGATAGTTTCTTGCATGATTCTTCCTTTGTTTGAATCCCATGAGCATGTATGACTGATTAGGAGTGACGTCCGAGTCCTCACGCATGTTTTACCGTTAAAGGTTAGGACGTATAATTGCCTCAATCGCTAGGTAACAAGGGTCTAAGCGTGACTAATTAATTCTAGCCTAAGTGACAGTAGGAGAATAGCATTAATTATCGTTTGCACGATAGACTTAGGGAAAGAATAGAAATCGCGCCAATTGGTCGAGTTCTCGATCAATCGGTTCGTCGCGATATTACCCGTCACTGTTCTTTGATTGATTTAAGCGTAGCTAACTTAGATTAATTAGCGAGCATGTTTAATTGGAATTGCACTTTTCTAATTAATTCTTTGGGATGTTTGCTACGAAAACGAGCAAACATTTCGCGTGCATGAGATTAAATTACAAGCATGATTAGAATCCCTATGATCTAAGCGCATCAAGATAAATCCCGATCCCTCGAATTAGGAGCACGTGTTCCATTTATTTTTCCGCTCTTTACTTTTCGCATTTATTTTTCCGTTAGCTTAATTTTACTTAGTTTAGTTTTAATTAACTCCCCCTTTTATTTTATTTTGAGTTTTAGTTTAAAAGACAAATAGAAATTAATTAGGAGAGATTGATTAAGGTTCCCTGCGGATCGACCCGTTACCACTAGCTGCAAAGCTTAGTAGTTTCGGTAATTATAAATTTTATTTTGGCAAGCCTCGACAGCTTGAATTTGGAGTACACTCAAAAGTGCTCTACCAATCGTCCAGCCTGAGACTCCAATCCTTCCTTCCTGGACTTACTGTTTTCTCGAGGATGCTCTTCACCTCTCGATTGGAAACTTCTGCTTGGCCATTGGTCTGAGGATGGTACGGGGTAGAGATTTTGTGATTTACCCCATACTTCCTCATCAAGGCCTGGATCGTCTTGTCGCAGAAGTGGCTCCCCTGGTCCCTTATTATGGCTCGTGGAACTCCATACCTGCTAAAAATATTGGATTTGACAAAACTGGAAAAAACATTAGCAGTATCGACTTTGGTGGCCTTAGCCTCCACCCACTTAGACACGTAGTCCACAGCCAACAGTATATAAATAAAGCCAAATGAAGGGGGAAAGGGTCCCATAAAGTCCATACCCCAAACCTCAAAAATTTCACAAGTTAAAATGGGGTTTTGGAGCATTTCATTCCTACTAGTGATGGACCCTTTTCTCTGACACTGATCACAAGATTTGCAAAATTCATAGCAGTCCTTAAACAGTGATGGCCAGAAAAACCCACAATCTAAAATTTTTCTCGCAGTCCTATTTTGCCCAAAGTGTCCCCCACATGCAAATTCATGGCAAAATGTAAGTATGGACCTATGTTCAGACTTAGGGACACACTTCCTAATTACTTGGTCAGCGCAAAATTTCCATGAAACGGGCTCTTCCCAAACGTAAGTTTTGGCTTCGCTTTTCAGCTTAGCTCTTTGGTTATACGAAAAATCGAATGGGAACGTACCTGTGACCAAGTAGTTGACAATGTCGGCGTACCATGGTGTCTCCACACTTACCTGGAAGAGAACTTCATTAGGGAACTCATCATTCAGAGGCAAGTCATCCTCATTACGCACGATGCGGCTCAAGTGGTCAGCAACGGTATTTTCTGATCCTTTTCTGTCCTGGACCGAGACGTCGAACTCCTGGAGTAGTAATACCCATCTGAGCAGTCTAGGCTTCGATTCCTTCTTGTTCATCAAGTATCGAACTGCTGCATGATCAGAAAAAACAATCACTTTAGATCCGAGAATATATGGCCGAAATTTATCAAGAGCGAAAACGATGGAAAGCAGCTCCTTCTCTATTGTTGTGTAACCGATTTGCGCGGAGTTGAGCGTCCTGGAGGCATAATAAATCACATGGCTCTTCTTGTCTATCCTCTGGCCCAACACAGCGCCCACGACATAATTGCTTGCGTCGCACATGATCTCGAAGGGAGTCCCCCACTGCGGTGGATGAATGATGGGTGCGTTGGTCAAGCACTTTTTCAGAACGTCGAAGGCGAGCTTGCACTGCTTGTCAAAGCAGAATGGGACATCCTTTTTCAGCAAGCTTGTCATCGGAGTCACAATCTTCGAGAAGTCCTTTATGAACCTGCGGTAAAAACCTGCGTGACCAAGAAAAGAACGCACTTCCCGAAGGTTCGTGGGGTAAGGTAAATCAGATATGACATCAATTTTTGCTTTATCAACCTCTATCCCCTTAGCCGACACAACGTGACCCAATACTATGCCCTGACTGGCCATGAAATGACACTTTTCAAAATTTAAAACAAGATTAGTTTCGATGCATCTTTCCATGACTCTAGACAAGTTAAACAGGCAATCCTCAAATGAACTTCCATACACAGTGAAATCATCCATAAAGACTTCGATGCATATTTCTACGAATTCAGTAAATATGCTCATCATGCATCGCTGAAAAGTCCCTGGAGCATTACAAAGCCCAAAGGGCATTCTCCTATATGCGTAAGTTCCGAATGGACAGGTAAAAGTAGTCTTTTCTTGGTCTTCCTGGGCTATGGGAATTTGATAAAACCCAGAAAAACCATCTAGAAAACAGAAGAATGGCTTCCCAGCTAAACGCTCCACCATTTGATCTATGAAGGGAATCGGAAAATGGTCCTTCTTAGTCACATCATTCAGTTTTCTAAAATCTATACACATCCTCCACCCATTTTGAACTCTCTTGGGTACTAACTCACCCCGCTCATTTCTAACAACAGTTATGCCCGTCTTTTTAGGTACAACATGAATAGGGCTAACCCATTGGCTATCAGAAATGGGAAAGATAATACCTGCATCCAGGAGTTTGTGTATCTCAGACAACACTACCTCTTTCATTGCTGGGTTCAGTCTCCGCTGAGGCTCTCGGGATGGCTTTGCTCCCTCATCCAGCCGAATCTTGTGCATGCACAGCACTGGACTCAACCCGTGCAAGTCTGCCAACGTCCATCCTATGGCTCTTTTGTTCTTTTTCAAAACCTCAACCAACTCGCCTTCTTGCTCCGATGTAAGCTCCTTGGAGATAATTACCGGGAGTGTCTCCACCTCACCCAAGTATACGTACTTGAGATGACCCGGCAACTCCTTTAGTTCCAACTTGGGAGCCTGCAAAAGAGATGGTAATATTTTAGTTGGCTTTTCACACGTCTCTAAAGCAAAAGTAGTTTGTTCAGATGAGTCAGACAATATGGGAACACTACATTCAACCTCGCCAACAATTTTAGTAAAAACGAGTGGGTCATCCCCATCAACAACAATCATGCATTCTTCTTGTTCTAAAGTATCTATAAGATCGATTTTACAGACAGAATGCACATCAGCATGTTGTTTCATGGCATCAAATACATTAAATTCGAACACATCCCCTTCATATTCAACAGACAAGGTACCATCATGCACATTAATTTTTGTCTTAGCGGTTTTCATGAATGGTCTACCTAGTAAAACTGAAGTAGTGGATGTGTTTTCTTCCATATTTATCACATAAAAATCAGCAGGGAAGATCAAATCCTTAACTTTAACCAACACATCCTCAATCACCCCTAGAGGATGAATAGAAGACCTATTAGCTAACTGGATAATTAAACTAGTTTCCTGCATACCTTCTAAACCGAAGCTCTTGTAGACTGAGTATGGCATAACATTAATTGAGGCTCCTAAGTCTAGCATGGCGTGCTCGATTTCTCTATCCCCTATAGTACATGGCAAGAGGAACATACCTGGGTCCTGTCATTTGCTTGGAATACCTTGGGTTATCAAAGCAGAAACATTCTTGCTTACCACGACTCTCTCAGCACTTTTGGTCTTCCTCTTCATGGTGCACATCTCCTATAAAAATTTCGCGTACCTTGGGATTTGCTGAATTGCATCAAGCAGCGGCATATTGATCCCAACCTTTCTCAACGTCTCAAGAACGTCCGCGTCTTCGACCTCCTTAGGTGGCCTCGCCAACCTACTAGGAAAAGGAGCAACGGGAGTGTAAGACTTCATAGAAATATAAGGAGAAGCTACAACTGTTTCAGAGGGTGTTTGAGAACACTTATCTGGATATATCTCTGAATCTTTGTTAGAGCTCTCGGGAGTGGTTTGAGATGGCACTTCTTTACCACTTCTGAGATTTATCGCGCTAACGCCTTCCGCTTTGGATTCAATCTTACTCATTCTTTCCTTCACCTCCGGGAACTCATTTCTTAGAGATTTCATCTGCGACCTGGTCTCATTGCTAGCTTCCATAAGTGACTTGAACATGCCTTCAAGGGCTTGACCTGAAATAGAAGAAACAACCTGATATGATTTTTCTTGCATCGTATAAATTAAACCAAATACCTGAGACACTTGTTCTTTGAGCTCTTCTATGTCGGTAGACATTTTTGTTTGCTCGCTTCTTCCCCCGTATTGACGACGGTTCTCAGCCATGTTGTTAATCAACTGACGGGCTTCTGTAGGTGTTTTCTCCCAAAGGGCTCCTCCACTCGATGCATCAAGCATCTGGCAGTCATGCGGAAGCAACCCATCATAGAAGAATTCGATAAGCGCGGCTTCTGCTATCAGATGGTTCGGGCATTTTTCACAGAGTTTGATGAATCTCTCCCAGCATTCATGAAATGCCTCGTTCTTTTCTTGCTTGAAATGGTGGATATCTTTTTTCACGGCTCTAGCTTTTGAAGCTGGGAAATACCTTTCCAAGGATAGACTCTGTAACTTCTTCCAAGTGGAGATGGTTCCTGATGGCAAGTAATGCAGCCAATCTCGAGCTTCACCTCTCAAGTTGAATGGAAAAGCTCTCAGGTAGAGCTGATCTTCAGTTATGTTGCCTGGCTTCATCGCGGAACTTATCATTTGAAACTCTTTGAGGTGTTTATAGGGATCTTCATCTGCTTCACCATAAAAGGAAGGCAAATGATCAATTAAGCCTGACTTAAGTACAAACTCACCTGAGATTTCCGGGTAGGAAATACAAGATGGTTGGTGGCCCATAGCTACCGATGTCCACTGTTTGAGTGTTTTTGGGCCTCCAGCCTCATCGGCGATCTCCATTTTCTCAATAAAAAATTAAGCACTTCTAGCACACTTAAACAAACAGATCAAAAATTGCAAATAATAAAAGAATAAACAAAATTTTTAAAGTAAAAATTAAGAGTCTACAAATCAAATTTAAATTAGGCCGAATTACACTTAGTTCCCCGGCAACGGCGCCAATTTTGGTAACGATATTATTGAACTATCGCCAATCATCGGGTTGTCGAGACCCGCCAAAATGAATTTATATTTGCCCGAATTCACTAAACTATTAGTAGAGTAGCGGCAACGGGGTCGATCCACATGGAATTCAGTTAATTAGACTTAATCTCAATTAAATTTGCAAACTATTAAAATAAATGAAATAAGGGGGAATTTGTTGGTTTTTAATTCACTAAGAGGGAACAATGCAATGGGAAAATTTAACTAACGGAGTTTTCGACTCGGGAAGATTGGGAATAAATTTAGGATGCCTCTTGGATCATAGGTTGACAAGTATAATGGTTAGACAATTTTACGAATGCGCAGCTCGTCTCAAATTAATAAATTAACTCAGACATGCTCCATGGATGTTAATTAAACATAATAAATCATGCTAATCAAGCATATCGATCGGACATTGGCGGCCAACGCTCTCCCAAGACCGATCGATAGCAACGAGCTACAACTGCGACGACTATCTAATTTGGACGCGAAATTCGTGTGTCGATTTGGAATTCTAATTCGGGAAGAACGATCACCAAGAGCGCAAGGACGCCAATACGCTCAAGGTGTCGTAAATCCTTGTTACTTGGCGGTTTAGAGAGGCACGACATCAAAACCTTTAACAATCAAACATGCTCAAAATCAAGGGTGCCTAGTCCTAAATCATTCAAACATGTTCATAGAATAAGCAAAGAATTAGAAATCAATTCACTAAATCATTCAACCAATTTTAGAATTTCAATTCTACAACCTCACCGAGAGTGCAAACTACATTTCTCCTATACAATCCCGAGCCAAAAACTGTAAAACTACTCACTCATGACTTGTGTGGTGTGGGATGGCTTCAAATCAAGCTTCCTAGCCCCTCCCATGGTGAAAACGGCTGCTGGAACGTCAAGTCAGGCGCGGAGCTCGAGGTGGAAGACGAAGATGGCGGCTAAAAACGGATAAAAACTTTAAGTAATCCGTCGTAGCGTCGAGAATTAGGGACATAATTATAGCTCCAAAATTGGGTTGAGACGCTAGCTAGCTATCGGGTTGTTGCATGGATTTTTGCCTTCAATTTCCCCAAAGCGCCCAACCTTCATGCCTTTGCATGGATCTTCCCCAGAAGTGTTCTTAGGCCTTTAAATTGCGATATTAAGCTCCGAAAAGCGCCGAAACGCTCCCGAGGGCGAATTACCGAGAACACCTGCAATAATCACATAAAAGCAAGATTAAGCCAATAATAATCGTGAATTAGGGACATAATTATAGCTCCAAAATGGAGCTATCAGCTCTCTCAAGTAGGCATGCTCGTCGAAGTCCTCGGACATCCCCTCATGGAAGATCTTCAGTCGCTGGCCATTCCCCGTGTAGTCCTTTCCTGTTTCTAAGATTTGAATCTTGACTGCACCATAGTGATGGACATGAGTTATAATAAAAGGACCAATCCAACGGGAACGAAGTTTACCTGGCATGAACTTCAGGCGGGAGTTGAACAAGAGGACCTTCTGACCAACTTCGAAGTTTTTCCGAATGACTCGTCTGTCGTTCTCGTCTTTTCTCTCATTCTGAATCTCAGGAGCAGTCGGGGCGGACTTGTTCAGACTGTCCGTGGCTTCCTTCACAGCTCTAGTGGAAAGTGACTTCCCACTGCGCAGCTGAATAGCACTCACGTTTTCACATGAGTTGACTGTAGTTTGGGAAGGAAGCTTCCCTGAGCTCTTGCTCTCAATCTTACTGATAGACACCGCCATTTGTGTCAGCTGCTTGTTCAGATTCTGCAGCTCTGCCTTGTGAGAATTAAGCTCTTCTCGAGCTTCCTTCTGAAACTGGCTGGTGCTTGTCACAATGGTCCTTACCATTTCTTCAAGTGAGCTGGAGGAGCTCGAGGCTTGAGCCTGGGTGGAAGAATTAGGCCTATCCTGAGACTGGCCTTGGAAGCGAGATTGTCCTTCCCTGTTCCCATAGCTAAAGTTTGGATGGTCGCGCCAACCGGGGTTATATGTGTTGGAATATGGGTCGTACTTCCTTGGGTTGGAAGCGTACCCCCCGGTCGCGTTGACCTCCTCCGCCTCGCGGTGTCCTCCAACGATTTTTTTCAACATACTGCCTATCTCGGCCACCTGGGCCCTCATCTCAGTCATCTCGTGGCTCTGAGCCACGCTGTGGACTTGTCCTTGCCCCCGAATACCAAACTGCTGCGAGTTGGTTGCCATGTTTGCTATCAACTGTTTGGCCTCAACTGGGGTCTTGTCAATCAGTGCCCCTCCACTCGCTGCATCAATCATTTGCCGGTCATGGGGCGTCATCCCCTCATAAAAGTACTGTATGAGCAGCTGGTCGGCAATCTGATGATGTGGGAAGCTCGCGCACAGGCGCCCGAAACGTTCCCACTATTCGTGCACGGACTCACCGACATCCTGGGTGATCCCATAAATCCTCTTCTGCAGAGTAGTGGCCAAGGATGCGGGAAAATACTTTTCCAAAAATACCCGCTTCATATCCTGCCACGTGGTGATCGATCCGGATGGCAGGTAATATAGCCAATCCTTGGCCTTGTCCTTGAGCGTGAAGGGGAATGCCCTCATGTTCAACTGCTCCTCCGTGACTCCCGCGGGCTTCATCCCCGCGCAGACGCAATGGAATTCCATCAGGTGTTTGTTCGCGTCCTCACCTGCATTGCCATGAAAAGAAGGTAACTGATGAATTAAACCTGACTTTAATTCGAAGTTACCTGCTACCACGGGGTAGTTTATGCACAAAGGCTGCAGGTTCAGGTCTGGCGCTGCCAGTTGCTTTAGCGTCCGTGACGCATCACCTTGCGCCATCTCGTCTACCAAGAAGGGATTGCCTTCCACTTCTTCAACCAGTCTCTGCCCCTCACGGGCCTCTCTCCGTAACCGCCGCTCCTCTCTGTCGATTTCTGGGATAAACTGCAATCCACTAACCTCAGAGGAACGAGTCATACACAAACAAAAACTCAAACATACAAGGTACAAACAGAAAAAAAATTCAGCCAACCATCAATCAATTAAATTCAAACTTCAATCATAATTCTAATCAAATTGCCTACTCCCCGGCAACGACGCCAATTTTGGTGGACGATATTTTGAACTATCGCTTAAACTCAAGCTGTCGAGGCTTGCCAAAATGTAATTTATAAGCCTATGACCAAGGCTTTGCAGCCAGTGGTAACAGGGTCGATCCAAGGAGTAAGAACGATCAAAATCACAATTAAAATTGGGATTTAATTAATTGGTTGGTGTGGTAACGGGGGGAATTTTCAACATGCAAGGGAAATAATAAAACGCTAACGAAAGAAAGAATAACAAGTAGAAAACGTGTGCACGGTTTGGGAGTTTCGGGATCAATTGTTAGACAATTTCGGTTCATCATTTAATGCCAAATTCATGGTATTTAGTTTATTATGCACGCGGACGACTACCAGAGAAGCCCCAAAGTAGCCGACTCCATGGATTTTAATCAGACCACACAGTTCCAATTATACGTCATCTAAGCCTACATCAAGGTGATCAGCCCTAAGGTAAATCTAGACAGTCACTAGCTAACCGCGACGAACATTCAAGCGTGAATTCTAATTGCTAGTAGATTGCCCGCAAACGCCGTATGCAATCAACAATTATCCTACGCGACTCGATACTCCGATTTAGTTTTATCTACCTGTGTTACTTAGTTGAGCAGTGAGAGACACGGCATCGCTACTCTTTAACATACACAACATGCATAATTACTCGAGTGTCAATCGTCGAAATTAAACATGCGCGTTGGATTAAGCAAAGTAGACAAATGCAAATAAACAGAACCCAATATGCATAATTCAAGAGTAGATTATCAGAACCCAAACGTCTAACAAAATCGCCCTAGACTATTCCCAAACCGTTCACCCTTACCTTAGCCGCTCATGGCGCGGTTTGTCAATTCCGCTCCAATGACGGCCATGGAAGGAATCATCCACGAGTTACAATGAAGATGGAGCTCGCTAGCATGCCAACAATGGCGGAGCTCAAAGGAAAATGGAGAAATCTAGAGGAAGAAGAAGGTGAAAAGCTCTAAAAATGGTTAAGAAGATATTCCAAAAAGTGCAGAAAATCGTCCTAATAAGCTGCCGTAATCGTCGTAGCGTCGAGACGCTAGGCCAGCGTCGAGACGCTGCGCCCTAATTAATCCGCGCGCGCCTTCGATGGCGTCGCGACGCTGCCCCGATAAAATTCCTGCGCGCGTGTTACGTCTCCAAAAGTGACCTTTTTAGGACTTGTTTTCCATAGAAAGATGTACACTCTTAGGTGTTTTTGATAGGATTTAGCTTGAACCTATGCTTATATATGAGAATTAGAAGAGGGAAGCTAAATTAGGACTTGTGTGCAAAAGGAAAGAAAAGGAATGAAAAAGGAAGTTAAAAGAATGAAAATTGTGCATTGCGGAAGCATTGCGGAAACATTGCTAAAACCACAATGTTTCAAGTGAAATCCGTAAGTTAGCTAACCTTTTTCTGTTGTGATCCGTTATTTCAGGGATTCGTTCTTTCTCCTCCATCCATTTTGAAGTACGAAGTTGAGGATGGATGGTTCTCCTTGGCCCAAACGCACCTGCAGATTACTATAAAAGGGGGTCAAAGTAGAGGGTTTGATCATCATCCGAAAGCGTAGAAGTCTCTTCGCAGCGCAGTCTTTTCCATTCATTCTCTTCTCCGTCTGTTGGTTTGAGAGGTTCAGCTGTTGGAGTCGACAATCTGATAGGAAGGAGAGAAGATTCTTCTTCTCTCATGATTGGATTCATCCAAGCAAGGCTCATCTTTCTCTCCCTTCAGCCGAGGCGTTTGCGACGAGGCGTTCAAGCTCATTTTACTGCTTTTTGTCTTTACTTCTTATTTCCAGCACCGTTTTGTTGTTATTTCTTTTCCATTAGTTAATCTATTCCATTTCGTTGCTTTCTGTCTTTATGTTACTCACTTTAAGGCTTCATTTGTTCATTTAAACAGTTGATTAATCAAAGCACAATTCATCATTTCACACTTTGTCTTTACCTTCTCTGCCTACTGTTTTTCCTTGCTGTTTTGTCTTTCATTTCCTTATAAGCATGCCTACTTCATCTATTATTTCTGTTCTCTCTACATCCATGAGTAACTAAGTCACATAGGGGCATGCTAATGACAATACTATAGGCTAAAACACGTAAACCAAGCATGTAGGATAGCTCTCGAATGCATTGATTGTATGTAAGCTTCATCCCACGGGCAATTTCGATTGGCCATCCATTTTGTCCAAAGAACTCCTAACCTCTGGAAGGAGTAAGAGTTCAGAGTCATACACTCATGCTAGCCTCTCAAGGTAATCAGAAAACGACCTAGGAATAGGCGTTTTCCTAGTACAAATCATAACTTACTGCTTTAACAAGATGCTTAAGACCTTACTTGGACATGAGTAAACTAAAGAATCTAATGCATGAAATCGGAAGATACATGAGAATGAGTTAGTTTGATGCATAGTGAGTTGATCCAATGCTTGAGAATCGTGTGAAAATGCCTATAGAGAAGTCGTTAGTAGCCCTTGTTTCTCCATTTTACACACTTTCGCTGTTAGTAACATTGCGGTAAAATTGATGTTCTCGCAATTCTATTAAGTTAAGAATTCTGCCTAGCTATTTTCCTCTTCGTTTATTAACCTCTTCTCTTTACGTTTGAGTTTATCATTGACTTGCTCTTGTTCATGTTGCTATCCTTTATATATTCATTAGTAATTAGGCATTTTTAAACCAAAACTACCCCATCAAATCCACCCATTCTTACTTAACAATACACTTCATGAGTAGCTAATAATAAATCTCTGTGGGAAAACGAATGAAAAAATACTTACTACTTGCTATAAGATCATGTATGCTTGCATGTTCTGAGTGCTCTCTCTCTCTTATTGCTTATTTCCTTTACACATTGAGCACGCAACAAGTTTTTGGCGCCGCTGCCGAGGATTTAGTTTAGTGAAAACGAAGTTTGTTAAGTTTGAAACACCAAGTTTATTATCTATTGGAACTGATCTTTTTCTCATTTCTTTTGCAGGTACCATTGGGTTAGTTTATGAATGAGCCTTCAAGTAGCGATCTAGAGTTCAATCCTGAGCCTGAGAGATTACTTAGGGCCAGAAATAGAGCCAAGAAACGTCTCTTTAACAAATCCTCTATACCTCCAGTAATTGCGGAAACCGCAATTCCTCCGCAATTCTATCAAGAAGAAATGGACAGACCAGTCCCAAATCCGGTACCTACCACTCGCAATCCCATCGAAATAGCGAATGAAAAGGATAGTGCCATTCTTTCCTACCTAGTACCTATGCTTGGGGAGCTAAACCCAAGCATAATCCGCGCTGAAATTACTGCCAACTCATTCGAGTTGAAGCCAGTGATGTTCCAAATGTTGTCCACTGTGGGACAATTCTTTGGAGTGGAAAATGAGGACCCCCACAACCATCTTAGAAACTTCCTAGGAGTTAGTGATACCTTTATCATCCCTGGAGTTTCCCAAGAAGCCTTGAGGCTCTACCTTTTCCCTTACTCTTTAGAGGACAAAGCCAAAACGTGGTTAAACTCATTACCTTCTAGATCAGTCCTCAATTGGACAGACTTGGCGGAGAAATTCCTAGTTAAATACTTCCCACCTGATAGGAATTCTACCTTTCGTGATGACATTATTAAGTTCAAACAAGCTGAAAATGAGTCCCTTCACGACGCTTGGACAAGGTTCAAGGACCTTCTTCTTAAATGTCCACACCATGGCATCCCATGGTGTATCCAAATAGAGGTCTTTTTCAAAGGATGCAACCCCAGCACCAGACAAGTGTTAAATTCATCTGCTGGAGGTTCCATGCTATCCAAGAGTTATAACGAAGCCTATGAGATCTTGGAGAAGATCTCAGCATCTCACTGTCGGTGGTCAGATGATCCAATCGAGCCAAGTAGAGCTCAAAATAAGGACGCACTCAATGCCATGAGTAGCCCAATAAGCGCCCTGACCAACCTAGTTAAACAAATGGCTCAAGCCAATCTCCAAACTAGTGTCAACACCGCCACAACCATGTCAATGGGCACACAATCAAGTCAAGGTGCGACACTTATCTGTGGATTCTGTGGGGAAGGGCACCTGCATGAATACTGCCTTGGGAATCCAGCCTCAGTCTGCTATGTTTGAAGCCAACAGCAGCCTAGGAACAACCCCTATTCCAACACTTACAATCCTGGTTGGAGGAACCACCCAAACCTTTCATGGGGTGGCCAACAGAATGCTAACCAGGCTCCTAACCAGCCAAGACCGAGTGGAACACCTGGTTTCACTCCCCAACATAACCAATCCATGTATCAGAAACCATACAACCAACCAGTAGGGTCTTCTGTAGAAAATCTACTCAAAGAGTACATCGCCAAGAATGATGCTACTCTACAAAGCCAGCAACCTACCCTCAGGAGCCTAGAGAACCAAATAGGGCAACTGGCCAATGAACTCAAAAGTAGGCCCCAAGGTAGACTACCTGCTGACACTGAGGTGCCAAGAAGAGATGAAAAAGAGCAAGTTCAAGCAATTGAACTTAGAAGTGGTAGACCATTGGTGAGCAACCCTAAAGAAACACCAAAGAGAGTAGAGAACAAAGAGTTTAATGCTCCACTGGAATCTCTGCCAAACCAAGGTCAACCATCACCAAGCACATTAGGAGCAAGGTTGGAGCCAATCATAGAAGAGATAGAAGAAATCCCAAGGCCTCCACCTATCCTGAGGCGACCTGAAGTGCCTGCATATGTGCCACCACCTCCATTTCCTCGAAGGCTAAAGAAAAAAAAAGAACAGGAAGTGCACTTTAACAAATTTTTAGAAATTCTTAAACAAGTGCATGTCAATATTCCTTTTGTAGAAGTTCTACAGTCTATGCCTTCTTATGTTAAATTTCTGAAGGATATAATCACTAACAAAAAAATTATTGGTGAATTTCAAACAGTGAATCTCACTGAGGAGTGCAGTGCCATACTCCAGAATAAGCTACCCAAGAAGGAGAAGGATCCTGGTTCCTTCACCTTACCAGTAGAGCTAGGAGGCTGTTGCGTGCTCAATGTGTTGAAATAATTAGGCAATAAAAGAGATAGAGCACTCAGAACATGCAAGCATACATGATCTTATAGCAAGTAGTAAGTATATTTCATTCGTTTTCCCACAGAGATTTATTTTTAGCTATTCGCGAAGTGTTTTGTTAAGAAAGAAGGGGTGAATTTGACGGGGTAAAATTAGTTTTTAATTGTCTAATTCTTGCTGAATGTGTAAAGGGTAGTAACATAAACAAGGACAAGTGAAATCTAAGCCCAAATGAAAAGAAACGAAATTACTAAATGAAGGCAAAGACAGCTAAACAGAATGGAAACTTAGACGGAATTGCGGAGACAGCAATTCTACCGCAATTAAATAACAGCGAAAGTGTGTAAATGGGTGAATTAAGGGCTACTAATGACTATCCTATAGGCATTTTTATACGATTCTCAAGCACTGGATCTACTCTCTATGCATCAAACTATCTCAATCTCATGTATCGTCCGATTCCATGCATTAGATTCTTTAGTTTACTCAACTCAAAGTAAGGTCTTAAGCATCTTGTTAAAGCAGAAAGATATGGTTTGTACTAAGGAAACGCCTATTCCTAGGCCGTTTCCTGGTTACCTTGAAAGGCTAGCATGATAATATGACTCTGAACTCTTACTCCTTCCAGAGGTTAGGAGTTCTTTGGACAAAATGGATGGCCAATCGAAATTGCCCGTGGGATGAAGCTTACATACAATCAATGCTTCGAGAGCTATCCTACATGCTTGATTCACGTTTTTTAGCCTATGGAGTTGTCATTAGCATGCCCCTAAGTAACTTAGTTACTCATGGATATAAGGAGATTAGAACTAAATGATAAGATGGACATGCTTAGAAGGGAAGTGTGCTTAAAACAGCAAGGGAAAGCAGTAGAATGCAAAGGCAGAAACTGTGAAATACTGAATGTTGTGTTTGATTAATTGATTGTTTGAATGAACATAAGAGATACTTAAAGTAGAGAACAACAAGACAGAACACAACGAAATGATCTAAACTAGCCACAAGAACAGAAACAACACAAGACAGAATTGGAAAACAGAAATGAAGAACAGAAAGCAGTAAAACAGCTCGAAATCTCGTTGCAGCCGCCTCGAATGAAGGATGAGAAAGGTCAGCCTTGCGTGGATGAATCCAATCGGGAGAGAAGAAGAATCTCCTCTCCTTCCTATCAGATTATCGATTCCAACAGCTGAGCTTCGCAAACCAGCAGACGGCAAAGGAAAACTAGGAGAAAAGGTGGACTGCGAGAAGACTTCTACGCTTTCGGATGATGCTTGAACCCTCGACTTTGACCCCTATTTATAGTAATCTGCAGGTGCATTTGGGCCAAGGAGAACCATCAATCTTCAACGTCGTACTTCAGAATGGATGGAGGAGAAAGAACGAATCCCTGAAATAACGGAAATTAACAGAAAAAGATCAGTCAACTTACGGTTTTCACTTGAAACATTGCGGTGACCGCAATGTTTCCGCAATGCGTTCGCAAAGCTTGTTTTTCATTCTTTTCCTTCGGTTTTCAACTCTTTTCTTTCCTATTGTGCATAAGTCCTAATTTAGCTACCTTCTTCTAATTCTCATATTTAAGCATAGGTTTAGGCTAAATGCTATCAAAAACACCTAAGAGTGAACATCTTTCTAAGCTAATTAAGCCCTAAAAAGGTCACTTTTGGAGACGTAACACACCCCCAAACTTAAGGTTTTGCTTGTCCTCAAGCAATCTAAGGACTTTCCTAAGCTGCTGTTTCTTCTTCTTTAACCACTTACTAACTCCCCTATATCCCTATCTAGCACTGCTGTCCTGTGACACACTTCTAAGCTTAAAACTACCCTCTTTATCTAGCTTCTTCTGACTTCGCCTGCCTAACACTCCATCTGTTTCCATTAACTCCCTACAACTGATCTACTTGCTTTTGTCATATCATGCCACTATCCCTAAGGTTTCAAATTCTGCCTAGCTTTACCTTAGACTCAGTACATGCTTCTAGCTTTATTTTTAATGTGTCTAGGATTCCTTAGAGTCATGCCAGTCTTAGTATTAACGGTGACAGTAGTACTTTTAAAGAACAACCTAAACCCTGACATCACTACATTGGATAAACACTCATCTCCCTAAGTTACAACTTTGTGCTTAGCTAATTGAGGATCAGAGTGCTTTTTAAATAGGACATCTAAGCCACAAAGTTATAACTCCTAGGTATACATTCTTCTTCCCTATTCTTTTCCCTTTTTCTTACTTAGGTGGGGCCTCTCCTCTGGTTGCCTTTTGATGCAATGCCACTTGTGGGTCACACACTTGGCACTGATTACTTAGCAACCTAAGAGAGACCCCCCTCTTTATTCTATTTTTCATTTTTTTTTTTTTAGTTCATCATATTTTGTAAAAGAGAAGAAGAATGCTTATGTTTCTAAGGGAGAGAGGAATGTTCCTAGGCCTAGGGTGGCCTCCCCCAAACTTCAACTACTCATTGTCCCCAATGAGTGTCTGAGGTGGCACACCCCGAAACTATCCTAGAAGCATCTAGTCTATGGTAAAACAAAGAGAATCTAAAGCCCTAGGCATAGACAAAACAGTTGAACGGCAAATATCACAGCAGCAGTAAAAAAAAAAAAAAAAAAACAGACAGATAAGGGCTTAAAGCTGTGCATGCTGAGCTTTTTAGAGGTTGATTTAAACTAGCAAAGGGTGTCCTATGACACTCATCCAGCATGCTTTTAGATAAGCTATATATGGTAGTCATGATAGCAGCAAAAGATGGAATTTAAACAGATCACAGCCTAGCTAAACAGACAGTCCAAAACATGCTTTCAGTAATAAAAATTGCGGGTACCGCAATTATTTCGCAATTAAGTCAGGGCAGATATAACAGTGATTAAGGCCCCTAAGCATGCTTTTTCCAGTCATTCGAGCTCTCTAAAAATAAAACAAAACTAACCTACCTAGTCAGCTATCATCAGACTATACTAAGCAAGATTAAAAACATAAAACTAAGCATCTAAAATAGATCAAAAGTGTACGAAAAACAACATAATTCACATGGTCTATCTGAAAGCAGAAAATTGTTTTTTTTTTTTTTTTTCTAAGGGAACAGCAATACTCCCTTCAGTGCAATTCAAACCAGCACTCAAACGTCTTCATCCTCATCTGGTTGTCGTGGTCGTGGAGGCACCCATGGAGTCAGAAGGTTTGTGGGGAAGTCAGGGAAGATACAGCCAAGTTGGTCTGCAACTTCCTTGTCCCGTGCCTGCGCGTAAGTGGCCCATTGAGCCATCCTCCTCTGCATATCCATCAGGCATGCCATGGATAGTGACTGATCAGCAGCCAGCCTATCCAGTTCAAACTCCATATTCCCCTTCCTCTTCAGCCTCAAGCTAGCAGGCAGCTCCAAGTGGCCCGTGTAAGCCATCTGCTGCTCCATTCGCTCAATGGGGACTCCTGCAAGCAAACATAATTTGGTTATGGTGTTAGGGAAAAACAATGGTCCCTTACCTTTCTTGGCGCACTCAGCAATGGCGGCTGACATGATTTCCCCCACATTGACCGTGAGACCTCGCATAATGGCATAGACCAGCAGCGATCTGCTCTGGTTGATGGTCGTCTCATGGGTCACAGGGAACAGCTTTCTCCTTACAAAGGCAAACCATACAGCTGCCTTTGCTGTCAGGTTGGCACTCATGAGGGTGTGCCTCCCATTGCGTGAGACAGTCCACGCTGCTTCAGGCTGGCCAATGGTTCGAATGGCCTCCTCCAGCACTGCCTCAGTAGGCTCATCAACGATCCTTGCATAATCAGTGTGTCTTTGGCCCTTGAGGCCATAAGCTTCGTTGATGGCTTTTGCTGAGTAATCCACCTCTACTCCCCTCACCACAGAAAGCCCTTCCTCAGAGTTTTGCAGGTTGGCGTAGAAGTCGTAAACCATGCTCGTGTATGCTGGATTGGGCGGCCTGCACAACTCCTCCCAGCCATGATTTATGATTCCTGCGCGCAAGAACTGCGGCAGGTCAGCAGGTCTGTCGAGGAAGCCTTTCTCGTGCAGCAACTCCCTCTTCCTCAGCTCAGCACCCCTGGACTCAGCATAAGAGGAAACATACCTCACTGACTGAGGCTCATCTTCAGGGTAGAGCTTGGCCTTCCCTTTATCTGCTGGCTTGGCTGACTCGGCAGCCTCAACCTTGAGTCGTTTGAGCGAAGGCTCAGTGCTCTCTTTGGCTGACTCGGCAGCCTCAACCTTCTTGGCCTTCTTCTTCTTCAGCTTCTTGGCTCGCTTGGCCTTAAGAATCTTGGCCTTCTTCTTCTTCTTGAGCTTTGCCTCAATGGTGATCTGCTGCAGGCACGCCCCCAACGTCTCTTCCATTGAGTCAGTCTTCTGTTCAAGACTCTCCGGGCTAGCTTCCCTCACAGGCGAGAAAACCTCCTCGTCCTCACCTTCCCCACTGCCCTGCGTTGATTCTTGGTACTCCCCATATGGGAATTCAGGGTCAGGCCGTGGGGAAGTGTGCGACGGCGTGGTTGTTTGCTCTGCTGAAGGTGTCTGTGCAGAACTCAGTGGTGAAGACGGCTGCTTAGGGCTCTGCGCTGGCGATGATGAAGAAGAGCTGTGCGCTGGTGGTGCAGGTGGCGAGGCACTCCTCTTGGCTGAATCGTGGGACACACGATCAGTTTCTTGACTCTCCACAGAGGGAGTCTTCTCTTTGCTCGGTTCAACGGCCACCGCTAAACTCCACCGGCGCTTCTTGGGTGTGCCTGCTGGTTCAGAGGGTCCAGCAGGTATCTCAGAGACAACCTTCCACTTCTTCTTGCGAATCGGCAGCTTATCCAGTCGTTCCGTTCGCGCAGCCTCAGCATCAGCCAAGGCAAGCAATGCATCTCTCGCAGCCGTTTCAGCGTCGTCAGCCCTCTTCTTGGCTGCAGATCTTTCAGCCCTTGTGAACACCATTGTTGAGTCTTGGAGATTTGGAGAGAAGAATCAAAGATGAAAAGAATCGCAGCTTTCTTGGAATTCAGAGAGTGGGAGAATCGTATTGATCAAGCGCCTTCTAACGGATATAAAAGAAACGGCTAAATCCCAACGGCTATATTTTTGCGGATCCTGCAAATCCAGCGCAATTTTAGGGATATTTTTTCATCAAAATGTCAATCTTTGCTCGTCCGTATCTTTTATTTGGCTCAATCTTTTCTTGATTTTTAAAGCTGGAATTACTCTCCTTGATTCCCTCTTTCGATTCCCTACAAAAAGAAATAAAAGCAACATCAAATTCGTAATTAAAATCCTACAACAAAACACACAAACGATAACCGGAAAATCGCAAAAAATAAACTAAGGCATGAGCCTTATGTTGACGAGCACAGCAATCACTCGTCCTCTCTCGTTCTCGTTTTCATGCTTCAGTCAAGAGGAAGGCCGAGAGAGTCTTCACATCTCCTTCCTCATAGTAGTGCTTCAACCTTGCACCATTAACCATAAACGGTTGGCCTTGCTGCAAGTTCTTTATCTCTATGGCACCATGAACAAACACATTAGTAATCACAAATGGACCTGACCATCTAGACTTAAGTTTCCCTGGAAATAGTTTCAACCGTGAGTTAAACAACAAAACAAGTTGACCCTTCTTAAAGTCCTTAACTCTAAGTCTACTATCGTGCCAAATCTTGGTCTTTTCCTTATACATCTTAGCATTTTCATAGGCCATATGTCTAAGCTCATCAAGCTCATGTAATTGTAAGGATCGCAATGTTCCCGCATCCTTTACACAAAAATTCAATTCCTTCATGGCCCAAAATGCTTTGTTTTCTAACTCAAGTGGTAAGTGACAAGTCTTGCCATATACCAGCCTATAAGGAGACATACCTAAGGGTGTCTTGTATGCTGTCCTATACGCCCAAAGTGCATCCTCGAGCTTAAAGGACCAGTCTTTCCTATTAGGTTTGACCACTTTTTCTAGGATGTTCTTAATTTCCCTATTTGAAATTTCAGCCTGTCCATTCGAGTGTGGGTGATAGGGGGTGGCTACTCTATGTCTAATGTTATACTTAGCCAACACTTTCTCCATAGCCTTGTTAATGAAATGTGACCCCTCATCACTAATGATGGCACGAGGTGTCCCAAACCTAGTAAAAATGTGCCTATGCAAGAATTTGGTGACTGTTTTAGCATCATTATTGGGACATGCTTTGGCCTCTACCCACTTGGATACGTAGTCTACTGCTACCAAAATGTAAAGGTTACCTGATGATGGAGGGAATGGCCCCATGAAGTCAATGCCCCACACATCAAAGAGCTCCAACTCTAAGATGTAGGTGAGGGGCATCTCATCCTTTCGACTGAGGTTACCTGTTCTTTGACATTCATCGCAGCTGTGGGCATAGTTGTGGGCATCCTTGAAGATTGTTGGCCAATAGTAGCCACTCTGAAATACCTTTGCAGCTGTTCTTTTGCCACCAAAGTGTCCACCATAAGGAGCTGTGTGGCAGTGCTGCAGCACAGACTTCGCTTCAGCAGCTGAAACACACTTCCTTAGCAAGCCGTCAGCACAGGTTCTGTAAAGTGTGGGGTCATCCCATATGAATTTCCTTGCTTCATGAAGGAATCTCTTCTTCTCTTGACCGCCCTTGAAAACTGGTAATACCTGTGATGCAAGGAAGTTAGCAATGTCAGCAAACCAAGGTTCCTCATCGTTATCACAATGAGTCAAAACAAAGACATGTTCATCAATGAAAGCATCAGAAATTGCGGGTTCCGCAATTTTTTCGCAATTGTGCTGCAATCGAGAAAGGTGATCCGCAACCACATTTTCACATCCTTTCTTGTCTCGAATGTCCAAATCAAATTCCTGCAGCAATAAAACCCACCTAATCAACCTAGGCTTAGCATCAGCCTTCCTCATAAGATATTTCAAGGCAGAATGGTCAGTGTACACAATTGTCCTAGTGCCTACAATATAGTTCCTGAATTTCTCACAAGCAAACACTACAGCAAGCATCTCTTTCTCAGTAGTTGTATAATTACATTGAGCCTCATTCAAGGTTTTACTAGCATAATAGACAGGGTGTGTTAGCTTGTCAATCTTCTATCCTAACATAACCCCTACAGCATAGTCACTAGCATCACATAACATCTCAAATGGGAGATCCCAATCTGGCCCTACTATAACAGGTGCTGTGACTAGTGCTTTCTTAAGGGTTGTCCAAGCTACTACACTTTCCTTAGAGAAGATGAATGGCCTGTTTAGTTCTAGAAGCTCACACAGAGGCTTGGCTATCTTAGAAAAGTCCTTAATGAACCTTCTATAGAAGCCAGCATGCCCTAAGAAACTTCTAATGGCCTTGACATTCTGAGGCTCTACCAACTTCTCTATGACCTCTATCCTTGCCCTGTCAACTTCTACACCTGCCCTTGACACTCTATGACCTAAGACAATCCCCTCATCTACCATGAAGTGACACTTTTCCCAATTAAGGACTAAGTTCGTCTCTTCACATCTAGCCAGGACTTGTCCTAGGTTCTCTAGACAGTTGGTGAATGAATCCCCAAAAACTGAAAAGTCATCCATGAATATCTCTATCATAGATTCATCCAAATCAGAGAAGATTGCCAACATGCACCTTTGGAAAGTTGCCGGTGCATTGCATAAGCCAAAAGGCATTCTGCGAAAGGCAAAAGTTCCAAAAGGGCAAGTGAAGGTAGTCTTTTCTTGGTCCTTGGGGTCTATAGTGATTTGGTTGTACCCTGAATAACCGTCTAGGAAACAGTAATAGGCTCTACCAGCTATTCTGTCTAACATTTGGTCAATGAATGGTAGAGGGAAGTGGTCTTTTTTAGTTTCTTTATTGAGCTTCCTATAATCCATACATACTCTCCACCCCGTGACAGTCCTAGTTGGAATCAGTTCGTTGTTCTCATTGACTACCACAGTCATCCCACCCTTTTTAGGTACACACTGTATAGGGCTTACCCACTGACTACTAGCTATGGGGAAGATCACACCAGCATCTAACCATTTTATTATTTCTTTCTTTACTACCTCTTTCATAGAGGGATTCAGCCTACGTTGATGATCTACTCTAGGTGTGTGCTCTTCCTCTAGTATAATCTTATGCATGCAATAAGAAGGGCTAATGCCTCTAATATCAGCAATAGTCCATGCAATAGCCTTCCTATGTTGCTTAAGCAGTAATATCAGTTCAACCTCATGCTTTTCACTTAATTTAGAAGAAATGATAACAGGCAGAGTTTCATTACTCCCTAAATATGCATACTTGAGGTGAGTGGGGAGTGGCTTTAATTCTAATACAGGTGGATGCTCAATGGATGGCTTTAAAGGATTTAAAGCTCTATCAGTTAAGTCAATATTCATACAAACATGCTGAGGGTTATTTACAGATATGTCCATTCTCTCAGCTACGTTTAAGTCAGTTAATTCTAATCCTACATATTCATTGGCATGCTTGGTGGATAATACATGCTCCAATTGTTCTTCCATTAAAGAGTCTACAACGTCCATGCTAGCACAGGATTCAAGGTCAGAGGGGTACCTTAAAGCTTTATACACACTAAATTTCACCTCTTCATCATGAACCCTCATAGTAAGCTCACCTTTTTGGACGTCTATCAGTGCCCTACCTGTGGCTAGAAATGGTCTGCCTAACAGGATGGGGACCTCCTTGTCTGCTTCATAATCCAGGATAATGAAATCTGCAAGGAAAATAAACTTGTCAACCTTTACTAAAATATCCTCAATCTTACCTTCTGGGTATGCAATGGATCTGTCTGCTAATTGTAAAGTGACAGTGGTTGGACGTGCTTCTCCTATTCCTTGCTGGCGGAATAGGGATAGGGGCATGAGGTTTATGCTGGCGCCCAGGTCACAAAGCACTCTGCCCACATGCTTGCCTCCAAGTTCTACAGGTAAGGTGAAGGAACCAGGATCCTTCTCCTTCTTAGGCAACTTGTTTTGGAGTATGGCACTGCACTCCTCAGTGAGGTTTACTGTTTCAAACTCACCAATTATTTTTTTGTTAGTAATAATATCTTTCAAAAACTTTACATAGGAAGGCATAGACTGTAAAACTTCTACAAAAGGAATGTTGACATGCACTTGCTTAAGAATTTCTAAGAATTTATTAAAATGCACTTCCTGTTCCTGCTTCTTCTTAAGCCTTCGAGGATATGGAGGTGGTGGCACATATGCAGGCACGTCAGGGCGCCTTAGGATAGGTGGAGGCCTTGGAATTTCTTCTATCTCCTCAATAATTGGCTCTAGCCTGGCTCCTGATGTGCTGGTTGGTGGTGGACCTTGGTTTGGCAGAGACTCCAGTGGAGCACTAGACTCAGTGTTCTCTACTCTCTTTGGTGTGTCCTTTGTGTTGCTCACCAAGGGTCTACCACTTCTGAGTTCAATTGCTTGAACTTGTTCTTTACCATCTCTCCTCGGTACCTCGGTGTCAGCAGGGAGTCTACCTTGGGGCCTACTCTTGAGTTCATTGGCCAATTGGCCTATTTGGTTCTCTAGGCTCCTAAGAGTAGCTTGCTGGCTTTGAAGAGTAGCATCATTCTTAGCTATGTATTCCTTGAGTAAGTTTTCTACAGAAGATCCTACAGGTTGGTTGTATGGTTTTTGATACATGGATTGGTTATGTTGGGGAGTGAAACCAGGTGTTCCACTTGGTCTAGGCTGGTTAGGATTTTGGTTAGCATTTTGTTGGCCACCCCATGACAGGTTTGGGTGGTTCCTCCAACCAGGGTTGTAAGTATTGGAATAGGGGTTGTTCCTAGGCTGCTGCTGGCTTCCAATGTAGCAGACTGAGGCTGGATTCCCAGGGCAGTATTCATACAGGTGCCCTTCCCCACAGAATCCACATACAAGGGTCTCACCTTGACTTGGTTGGGTGCCCATTGACATGGCGGTAGCGGTGTTGACACTTGTTTGGAGATTGGCTTGAGCCATTTGCTTAACTAGGTTGGTCAGGGAATTTATTTGGCTGCTCATCGCACTTAGATCATCCTTGTCTTGAGCTCTAGTTGGCTCAACTGGATCATCTGACCACCTACAGTGAGATGTTGAGATCTTCTCCAAGATCTCATAGGCCTCGTTGTAACTCTTGGACAACATGGAACCACCAGCAGATGAATTTAAGACTTGCCTAGTGCTGGGGTTGCATCCTTTGAAAAAGACCTCTATTTGGATACACCATGGGATGCCATGATGTGGACATTTGAGAAGAAGGTCCTTGAACCTTGTCCAAGCTTCGTGAAGAGATTCATTATCAGCTTGTTTGAATTTAACTATGTCATCACGAAAGGTAGAATTCCTATCAGGTGGGAAGTATTTGACTAGGAATTTCTCTGCTAAGTCTGTCCAGTTGCGGACAGATCCAGAAGGTAATGAGTTCAACCATGTTTTGGCTTTGTCCCTCAAAGAGTAAGGGAACAAGTATAGCCTCAAAGCTTCTTGGGACACTCCAGGGATGATGAAGGTATCACTAACTCCTAAGAAGTTCCTAAGATGGTTGTGGGGGTCCTCATTTTCTATTCCAAAGAATTGTCCCACAGTGGACAACATTTGGAACATCACTGGATTTAACTCGAATGAGTTGGCAGTGATCTCAGGACGGATTATGCTGGGGTTCAGCTCCCCAGGCATAGGTACTAAATATGAAAGAATGGCACTATTCTTGTCATTCGCTATTTCGATTGGGTTGCGAATGACAGGTACCTGATTTGGAACTATCTCGTCCATTTCTTCGATTTCAGGTATGATTTGAGGTATAGGGGGTTGTTTAAAAAGACGTTTCTTGGCTTTATTTCTGGCTTTAAATAGTCTCTCGGGCTCAGGATTAAACTCTAGATCTCTACTTGAAGGCTCACTCATAAACTACCCCAATAGTACTTGCAAAAGAAATGAAACAGATCAGCTTCAATAGGCAATAAACTTGGTGTTTCAAACTTAACAAACTTCGTTTTCACTTAAATAAATCCCCGGCAGCGGCGCCAAAAACTTGTTGCGTGCTCAATGTGTTGAAATAATTAGGCAATAAAAGAGATAGAGCACTCAGAACATGCAAGCATACATGATCTTATAGCAAGTAGTAAGTATATTTCATTCGTTTTCCCACAGAGATTTATTTTTAGCTATTCGCGAAGTGTTTTGTTAAGAAAGAAGGGGTGAATTTGACGGGGTAAAATTGGTTTTTAATTGTCTAATTCTTGCTGAATGTGTAAAGGGTAGTAACATAAACAAGGACAAGTGAAATCTAAGCCCAAATGAAAAGAAACGAAATTACTAAATGAAGGCAAAGACAGCTAAACAGAATGGAAACTTAGACGGAATTGCGGAGACAGCAATTCTACCGCAATTAAATAACAGCGAAAGTGTGTAAATGGGTGAATTAAGGGGTACTAATGACTATCCTATAGGCATTTTTATACGATTCTCAAGCACTGGATCTACTCTCTATGCATCAAACTATCTCAATCTCATGTATCGTCCGATTCCATGCATTAGATTCTTTAGTTTACTCAACTCAAAGTAAGGTCTTAAGCATCTTGTTAAAGTAGAAAGATATGGTTTGTACTAGGGAAACGCCTATTCCTAGGCCGTTTCCTGGTTACCTTGAAAGGCTAGCATGATAATATGACTCTGAACTCTTACTCCTTCCAGAGGTTAGGAGTTCTTTGGACAAAATGGATGGCCAATCGAAATTGCCCGTGGGATGAAGCTTACATACAATCAATGCTTCGAGAGCTATCCTACATGCTTGATTCACGTTTTTTAGCCTATGGAGTTGTCATTAGCATGCCCCTAAGTGACTTAGTTACTCATGGATATAAGGAGAACAGAACTAAAGGATAAGATGGACATGCTTAGAAGGGAAGTGTGCTTAAAACAGCAAGGGAAAGCAGTAGAATGCAAAGGCAGAAACTGTGAAATACTGAATGTTGTGTTTGATTAATTGATTGTTTGAATGAACATAAGAGATACTTAAAGTAGAGAACAGCAAGACAGAACACAACGAAATGATCTAAACTAGCCACAAGAACAGAAACAACACAAGACAGAATTGGAAAACAGAAATGAAGAACGGAAAGCAGTAAAACAGCTCGAAATCTCGTTGCAGCCGCCTCGAATGAAGGATGAGAAAGGTCAGCCTTGCGTGGATGAATCCAATCGGGAGAGAAGAAGAATCTCCTCTCCTTCCTATCAGATTATCGATTCCAACAGCTGAGCTTCGCAAACCAGCAGACGACAAAGGAAAACTAGGAGAAAAGGTGGACTGCGAGAAGACTTCTACGCTTTCGGATGATGCTTGAACCCTCGACTTTGACCCCTATTTATAGTAATCTGCAGGTGCATTTGGGCCAAGGAGAACCATCAATCTTCAACGTCGTACTTCAGAATGGATGGAGGAGAAAGAACGAATCCCTGAAATAACGGAAATTAACAGAAAAAGATCAGTCAACTTACGGTTTTCACTTGAAACATTGCGGTGACCGCAATGTTTCCGCAATGCGTTCGCAAAGCTTGTTTTTCATTCTTTTCCTTCGGTTTTCAACTCTTTTCTTTCCTATTGTGCATAAGTCCTAATTTAGCTACCTTCTTCTAATTCTCATATTTAAGCATAGGTTTAGGCTAAATGCTATCAAAAACACCTAAGAGTGAACATCTTTCTAAGCTAATTAATCCCTAAAAAGGTCACTTTTGGAGACGTAACAGAGGCAAGCACGTGGGCAGAGCTCTTTGTGACCTGGGAGCCAGCATAAACCTCATGCCTCTATCACTATTCCGCCAGCTAGGAATAGAAGAAGCACATCCCACCACTGTCACCTTACAACTTGCAGACAGATCCATAGCATACCCTGAGGGTAAGATTGAGGATATTCTTGTAAAGGTTGACAAGTTTATTTTCCTTGCAGATTTCATCATCCTGGATTATGAAGCAGACAAGGAGGTCCCCATCCTATTAGGCAGACCATTTCTAGCCACAGGTAGGGCACTGATAGATGTCCAGAAAGGTGAGCTCACTATGAGGGTTCATGATGAGGAGGTTAAATTTAGTGTTTATAAAGCCTTAAGGTACCCCTCTGACTCTGAATCTTGTGCTAGCATGACATTGTAGATTCACTGATGGAAGAACAGCTGGAGCATGAATTATTGACTAAGCATGCTAATGAATATGTACAATTAGATTTAACTGATTTAAATGTTTCTGAAATAATGGATATACCTGTGGATAGGATACAGCATGTTTGTATGAATAATGACTTGACTGACAGATCCTTGAATCCATTAAAACCATCCATTGAGCATCCACCTATCTTAGAATTGAAACCTTTACCCACTCACCTCAAGTATGCATATATAGGAAGCAATTATACTCTGCCTGTGATTATTTCTTCTAAATTAAGTGAAAAGTATGAGGTTGAACTGATATTATTACTTAGGCAGCATAAAAAGGCTATTGCATGGACTATTGCTGACATTAGAGGCATTAACCCTTCTTACTGCATGCATAAGATAATATTAGAGGAAGAGCATACA
This sequence comes from Herpetospermum pedunculosum, assembly GCA_028017165.1. Taxonomy (NCBI): domain Eukaryota; kingdom Viridiplantae; phylum Streptophyta; class Magnoliopsida; order Cucurbitales; family Cucurbitaceae; genus Herpetospermum; species Herpetospermum pedunculosum. Next base: position 16,800,664 of record CM051527.1, on the reverse strand, counting down.
CCCCGAGTAGATCACCAACGTAGGTTGAACCCCTCTATGAAAGAGGTAGTTAAGAAAGAGATTATAAAGTGGTTAGATGCAGGTGTAATCTTCCCTATAGCTAGTAGTCAGTGGGTGAGTCCTATACAATGTGTACCTAAGAAGGGAGGGATGACTGTAGTAGTGAATGAGAGAAATGAACTGATTCCAACTAGAACTATTACAGGATGGAGAGTTTGCATGGATTATAGGAAATTAAATAAGGAAACAAAGAAAGACCACTTCCCTCTACCATTCATTGACCAAATGTTAGATAGGATAGCTGGTAGAGCTTATTACTGCTTTCTAGACGGTTATTCAGGATATAACCAGATCACTATAGACCCTAAGGACCAGGAGAAGACCACCTTCACTTGCCCTTTTGGAACATTTGCCTTTCGCAGAATGCCTTTTGGCTAATGCAATGCACCAGCAACGTTCCAAAGGTTCATGTTGGCAATCTTCTATGACTTAGATGAATCCATGATAGAGATATTTATGGATGACTTCTCAGTCTTTGGTGATTCATTCACAAACTGTTTAGAGAACTTAGGACAAGTCCTGGCTAGGTGTGAGGAGACTAACCTAGTCCTTAATTGGGAAAAGTGCCACTTCATGGTGGAAGAGGGGATAGTCCTAGGTCATAGAGTGTCTAGAGCAGAAGTAGAGGTCGATAGGGCCAATATTGAAATAATAGAGAAGTTGGTAGAACCTCAAAATGTGAAAGCCATTAGAAGTTTCTTAAGACACGCAGGATTCTATAGAAGGTTCATTAAGAACTTTTCAAAGATCTCCAAGCCTTTGTGTGAGCTTCTAGAGCTGAATAAGCCATTCATCTTCTCTAAAGAATGTTTCTTAGCCTGGACAACCCTTAAGGAAGCACTAGTCAAAGCACCTATTATAGTAGGACCAAATTGGGATCTCCCATTTGAGATGTTATGTGATGCAAGTGACTATGCTGTAGGGGTTATGCTAGGACAAAAGATTGACAAGCTAACACACCCTGTATACTATGCTAGTAAGACACTTAATGAGGCACAATGTAATTACACAACCACTGAGAAGGAGATGCTAGCTGTAGTGTTTGCCTGTGAGAAGTTTAGGAATTACATTGTAGGCACTAGAACAATCGTGTATACAGATCACTCTGCACTAAAATACCTTATGAGGAAGGCTGATGCGAAGCCTAGGTTGATTAGGTGGGTATTGCTGCTGCAAGAGTTTTATCTGGACATTAGAGATAAGAAAGGCTGTGAAAATTTGGTTGCGGATCATCTTTCCAGATTGCAACATAATTGCGATAACATTGCGGAAACCGCAATTTCTGATGCTTTTATCGATGAACATGTCTTTGTATTAGCACATCGTGATAACGATGAGGAACCTTGGTTTGCTGACATTGCTAACTTCCTTGCATCGCAGGTACTACCAACTTTCAAGGGAGGACAAGAAAAGAGGAGGTTCCTGCATGAAGCTAGGAAGTTCATATGGGATGATCCTACACTTTACAAGACATGTGCAGATGGTTTGCTGAGGAAATGTGTGTCAGCTGCTGAGGCGAAGTCTGTGCTGCAGCACTGCCATACAGCCCCCTATGGTGGACATTTTGGTGGCCAAAGGACAGCTGCAAAGGTGTTCCAGAGTGGCTACTACTGGCCCACGATCTTCAAGGATGCCCACGAATACGCCCACAGCTGTGATGAATGCCAGAGAACAGGTAACCTTAGTCGAAAGGATGAGATCCCTCTCACTTACATCTTAGAGTTGGAGCTCTTTGATGTGTGGGGCATTGACTTCATGGGGCCATTTCCCCCATCATCAAGTAACCTTTACATACTTGTAGCTGTAGACTATGTGTCTAAATGGGTAGAAGCCATAGCATGTCCAAACAATGATGCCAAAACAGTCATTAAGTTCCTTAATAGACATATTTTTACTAGGTTTGGAACACCTCGTGCTATAATTAGTGATGAAGGGACACACTTTATTAATAAAGCTATGGAAAAAGTGTTGGCTAAATATAATGTTAGACATAGAGTAGCCACCCCTTATCACCCATATTCGAATGGCCAAGCTGAAATTTCAAATAGGGAGATTAAAAACATACTCGAAAAAGTGGTCAAACCCAATAGAAAAGATTGGTCTTTTAAACTCGAGGATGCACTTTGGGCATATAGGACTGCATATAAGACACCCCTAGGTATGTCTCCTTATAGACTTGTGTATGGCAAAGCATGTCACTTACCATTCGAATTAGAAATTAAAGCATTTTGGGCCTTGAAAGAGTTGAATTATTGCGTGACCGATGCGGGAACATTGCGGTCTCTGCAATTACATGAGCTTGATGAGCTTAGACATATGTCTTATGAAAATGCTAAAATGTATAAGGAAAAAACCAAGATTTGGCACGACAGTGGACTTATGATTAAGGACTTTAAGAACGGCCAACTTGTCTTGTTATTTAACTCACGGTTGAGATTATTTCCAGGCAAACTTAAGTCCAGATGGTCAGGTCCTTTTGTGATAACTAATGTGTTTGTTCATGGTGCAATCGAGATTAGGAACCTGCAGCAAGGGCAACCGTTCATGGTTAATGGTGCACGATTGAAGCATTATTATGAGGAAGGAGATGTGAAGACTCTCTCGGCCTTCCTCTTGACTGAAACGTGAAAATGAGAGTGAGAGAGGACGAGTGATCACTGTGCTCGTCCATGCGAGGCTATGCCTTAGTTTATTTTTTGCTATTCTTTCGGTTACTGTTTGTGTATATTTTTGTGTGATTTTGATTACGAATTTGTTGTTGATTTTATTTCTTTTTATAGGGGATCGATAGAGGGAATCAAGGAGATGAAAGCAAGATTAAAAATCGAGGAAGATATTGGGCCAAATCAAAGATTCAGTTGGGAGAAGATTGGAATTTAAACTCAAGAAAATCTCATACGGCCATTTAAGTGCGGTAGATTTGCGGAATCCGCAACAGAAATAGCCGTTGGGATTTCCATCATTACTTATAGCCGTTAGAAGCGTTCTGGGCCGTGCGTTTCCTTCATTCTCTGAACTCCGAGAAAGCTCTCTCCTTCTTCCTCTGCAATCCCTCTTTCCAGATTCTTACGACTCCACCATGGTGCTAACGAGAGCTGAGAGATCTGCATCCAAGAAGAAGGCTGACGGCGCTGAGATCGCTGCGAGAGAGGCACTTCTTGCCTTGGCAGATGCTGAAGCCGCACGAACCGAACGCCTTCCCAAGCTTCCTGTTCGCAAGAAGAAGTGGAAGGTAGTGACGGAGATCCCTGCTGGACCATCTGAACCGGCAAGAACGCCCAAGGAGAGGAAGTGGAGTATGGCTATGGCTGATGCAGCAATCAAGAAGAAGACTCCCTCTGTGGAGAGTCGAGAGAGTGGCCGTCCATCCTACGAGACGGCCAGACAAAGCAATTCGCCATCTCCACCAGCACGAAGCCCTGAACCATCTCCGTCGCCACAGAGCTCTAAACACTCTCCACCGCCGCAGAGCCCTGAAGCATCACCCATCTCTCTGACGCCTGAACCTGAAATTCTAGAGGCAGACCATCAAGAATCGGCACAGGGGGATGACGCAGCTGAGGAAGACGAGGTATTCTCTCCTTTGAGGGAGGTTAGCCCCGATAGCCCTGTGGAAGGGGATGATTCGATGGAGGAGACATTGGGGGATTGCCTCCAACAGATCACGACCAAGGCAAGATTGAGAAAGAAAGCCGCCAAGGTTGTCAAGGCCAAACGGCCAAAAACATCGAAGAAGTCCAAGAAAAAGAAAGCCAGGGGTGAGCCTTCCTCAAAGAAGGTTAGTAGTGAGCCTTCCCCAAAGAAGCTCAAGATCGAGGCTGCTGAATCAGCCAAACCACAAGACAAGGGGAAAGCCAAGCTGTACCTCGAAGATGAGCCTCAATCTGTGAGGTATGTGTCCTCTGATGCCGAGTCAAGGGGCACTGAGCTGAGGAAGAGGGACCTGCTGCACGAGAAAGGATTCCTCGACGCGCTCGCAGACCTGCCGCAATTCTTGCGCGCAGGGATCACTGGTACGTCTCCAAAAGTGACCTTTTTAGGACTTAGTTATCTTAGAAAGATGTTCACTCTTAGGTGTTTTTGAGAGCATTTAGCCTAAACCTATGCTTAAATATGAGAATTAGAAGAAGGTAGCTAAATTAGGACTTATGTACAATAGGAAAGAAAAGGGTTGAAAACCGAAGGAAAAGAATGAAAAACAAGCATTGCGATAGCATTGCGGAAACATTGCTGAAACCGCAATGTTTCAAGTGAAAACCGTAAGTTGACTGATCTTTTTCTGTTAATTTCCGTTATTTCAGGGATTCGTTCTTTCTCCTCCATCCATTCTGAAGTACGACGTTGAAGATTGATGGTTCTCCTTGGCCCAAACGCACCTGCATATTGCTATAAAAGGGGGTCAAAGTCGAGGGTTCAAACATCATCCGAAAGCGTAGAAGTCTTCTCGCAGCTCCATCTTTCTTCGTGTTTTCCTTTGCCGTCTGATGGTGTGAGAGTCTCAGCTGTTGGAATCGACAATCTGATAGGAAGGAGAGAAGATTCATCTTCTCTCCCGATTGGATTCATCCAAGCAAAGCTATTCTTTCACCCTCTTCAGCCGAGGCGGTTGCAACGAGGCTTTCAAGCATCTTTTACTGTTTTCTGTCTTTATTTCCATTTTCCAGCTTCAGTTTGTTGTTGTTTCCTTTCTTGTAACTAGATCAGTCCATTTCGTTGTGTTCTGTCTTTCTGTTTTGCACTTTAAGTTACTCTTTTTGTTCATTCAACCAATTAAGTAATCCAAGCACAATTCTTCATCTAGCAATTTCTTGTCTTCGCATCTTACTGTTTTACCTTGCTGTTTTTAGTTTAGTTCTCTTCTAGGCATGTCTCTTTCATCCCTTATTTCTGTTCTCCCTATATCCATGAGTAACTAAGTCACTTAGGGGCATGCTAATGACAACACTATAGGCTAAAAAACGTGAACCAAACATGTAGGATAGCTCTCGAAGCATTGATTGTATGTAAGCTTCATCCCACGGGCAATTTCGATTGGCCATCCATTTTGTCCAAAGAACTCCTAACCTCTGGAAGGAGTAAGAGTTCAGAGTCATACTATCATGCTAGCCTTTCAAGATAGCAAGGAAACGGCCTAGGAATAGGCGTTTCCCTAGTACAAACCATATCCTTCGGCCTTAACAAGATGCTTAAGACCTTACTTGGACATGAGTAAACTAAAGAATCTAATGCATGAAATCGGAAGATACATGAGAATGAGATAGTTTGATGCATAGTGAGTTGATCCAGTGCTTGAGAATCGTATGAAAAAGCCTATACGATAGTCGTTAGTAGCCCTTAATTCATCACTTTACACACTTTCGCTGTTATTTAAATTGCGGTAGAATTGCTGTCTCCGCAATTCTGTTTAAGTTACAATTCTGTCTAGCTGTCTTTTCCTTCATTTATTAATCTCGTCTCTTTTCATTTGAGTTTAGCTTTGACTTGTTCTTGTTTATGTTGCTACCCTCTACACATTCAGTAGGAAATAGACAATTTAAAACCAATTTTACCCCATCAAATCCACCCTCTCTTTCTTAACTTTACACTTCACGATTAGCTCATAATAAATCTCTGTGGGAAAACGAATGAAAAAATACTTACTACTTGCTATAAGATCATGTATGCTTGCATGTTCTGAGTGCTCTTTCTATCTTATTGCTTAATTATTTCAATACATTGAGCACGTAACAAGTTTTTGGCGCCGATGCCGGGGATTTATTTAAGTGAAAACGAAGTTTGTTAAGTTTGAAACACCAAGTTTATTGCCTAGTGAAGCTGATCTATTTCATTTCTTTTGCAGGTACTATTGGGTTAGTTTATGAGTGAGCCTTCAAGTAGTGATCTAGAGTTCAGTCCTGAGCCTGAGAGATTACTTAGGGCCAGAAATAGAGCCAAGAAACGTCTCTTTAAACAACTCCCTTTACCTCAAGTAATTGCGGGAACCGCAATTCCTCCGCAATTGTCTCAAGAAGAAATGAATGGAATAGTTCCAAATCCGGTGCCTGTCACTCGCAATCCCATCGAAATAGCGAATGACAAGGATAGCGCCATACTTTCGTACCTAGTACCTATGCCTGGGGAGCTGAACCCCAGCATAATCCGTCCTGAAATAACTGCCAACTCATTCGAGTTAAAGCCAGTGATGTTCCAAATGTTGTCCACTGTGGGACAATTCTTTGGAGTGGAAAATGAGGACCCCCACAACCATCTTAGAAACTTCTTAGGAGTTAGTGATACATTCATCATCCCTGGAGTTTCCCAAGAAGCCTTGAGGCTATATCTGTTCCCTTACTCTTTGAGGGACAAAGCCAAGACATGGTTGAACTCATTACCCTGGAGTTTCTTGAGGGACAAAGCCAAGACATGGTTGAACTCTTAGGAGTTAGTGATACATTCATCATCCCTGGAGTTTCCCAAGGGTGGGATGACTGTGGTAGTCAATGAGAACAATGAACTGATTCCAACTAGGACTGTCACAGGATGGAGAGTTTGCATGGATTATAGGAAGCTAAATAAAGAGACCAAGAAAGACCATTTCCCTCTACCATTCATTGACCAAATGTTAGACAGAATAGCTGGTCGAGCCTACTACTGCTTCCTAGACGGTTATTCAGGGTATAATCAGATCACTATAGATCCCAAAGACCAAGAGAAGACTACCTTCACTTGCCCTTTTGGAACTTTTGCCTTTCGCAGAATGCCTTTTGGCTTATGCAATGCACCGGCAACTTTCCAAAGGTGCATGTTGGCAATCTTTTATGATTTAGATGAGTCCATGATAGAAATATTCATGGATGATTTCTCAGTCTTTGGGGATTCATTTACAAACTGTCTAGAGAATTTAGGACAGGTCTTGGCTAGGTGTGAGGAGACCAACCTTGTCCTAAATTGGGAAAAGTGTCATTTCATGGTGGATGAAGGGATTGTCTTAGGTCATAGAGTGTCAAGGGCAGGTGTAGAAGTTGACAGGGCAAAGATAGAAATCATAGAGAAGTTGGTAGAGCCTCAGAATGTCAAGGCCATTAGAAGTTTCTTAGGGCATGCTGGCTTCTACAGAAGGTTCATTAAGGACTTTTCTAAGATAGCCAAGCCTCTATGTGAGCTTCTAGAGCTAAATAGGCCATTCGTCTTCTCTAAGGAATGTTGAGTAGCTTGGCAAACCCTTAAGAAAGCACTGGTCACAGAACCTATTATAGTAGGGCCAGATTGGGATCTCCCATTTGAGATGTTATGTGATGCTAGTGACTATGCTGTAGGGGTTATGTTAGGACAGAAGATTGACAAGTTAACACACCCTGTCTATTATGCTAGTAAGACACTTAATGAGGCACAATGCAACTACACAACCACTGAGAAGGAGATGCTATCTGTAGTGTTTGCTTGTGAGAAATTTAGGAACTATATTGTAGGCACTAGGACAATCGTGTACACTGACCATTCTGCTTTAAAGTACCTCATGAGGAAGGCTGATTCTAAGCCTAGGTTGATTAGGTGGGTACTGCTGCTGCAAGAGTTTGATCTAGACATTAGAGATAAGAAAGGAAGTGAAAATGTGGTTGCGGATCATCTTTCCAGATTGCAGCATAATTGCGAAAAAATTGCGGAACCCGCAATTTCTGATGCTTTTATTGATGAACATGTCTTTGTATTGACTCATCGTGATAACGATGAGGAACCTTGGTTTGCTGACATTGCTAACTTCCTTGCATCACAGGTATTACCAGTTTTCAAGGGAGGACAAGAGAAGAAGAGGTTCCTTCATGAAGCAAGGAAATTCATCTGGGATGACCCCACACTTTACAGAACATGTGCTGACGGCTTGCTAAGGAAGTGTGTCTCAGCTGCTGAGGCGAAGTCTGTGCTGCAGCACTGTCACACAGCTCCTTATGGTGGACACTTTGGTGGCCAAAGAACAGCTGCAAAGGTATTTCAGAGTGGCTACTATTGGCCAACGATCTTCAAGGATGCCCACAACTATGCCCACAGCTGTGATGAATGCCAAAGAACAGGTAACCTCAGTCGCAAGGACGAAATGCCTCTCACCTACATCTTAGAGTTGGAGCTCTTTGATGTATGGGGCATTGACTTCATGGGACCATTTCCCCCATCCTCAGGTAACCTTTACATTTTGGTGGCAGTAGACTATGTATCCAAGTGGGTAGAGGCCATAGCATGTCCTAATAATGATGCTAAAACAGTCATAAAATTCTTGCATAGGCACATTTTTACTAGGTTTGGGACACCTCGTGCTGTCATTAGTGATGAGGGGACACACTTCATTAATAAGGCTATGGAGAGAGTGTTGGCTAAGTATAACATTAGACATAGAGTAGCCACTCCCTATCACCCACACTCGAATGGTCAGGCTGAAATTTCAAATAGGGAGATTAAGAACATCCTAGAAAAAGTGGTTAAACCCAATAGGAAAGACTGGTCCTTTAAACTCGAGGATGCACTTTGGGCATATAGGACTGCATATAAGACACCGCTAGGTATGTCTCCATACAGACTTGTATATGGTAAAGCTTGTCATCTTCCATTTGAGTTAGAAATTAAGGCATTTTGGGCACTAAAAGAGTTGAATTATTGCGTGACCGATGCGGGAACGTTGCGGTCTCTGCAATTACACGAGCTTGATGAGCTTAGACAAATGTCTTATGAAAATGCCAAAATGTATAAGGAAAAGACCAAGATTTGGCACGATAGTAGACTTAGGATCAAGGACTTTAAGAAAGGCCAACTTGTTTTATTGTTTAACTCACGATTGAGGTTATTTCCAGGCAAACTAAAGTCCAGATGGTCAGGTCCTTTCATGATTACTAATGTGTTTGTTCATGGTGCTATTGAGATAAAGAACTTGCAGCAAGGACAACCATTCATGGTTAATGGTGCAAGGTTGAAGCACTACTATGAGGAAGGAGATGTGAAGACTCTCTCGGCCTTCCTCTTGACTGAAGCATTAAATTAAGAACGAGAGAGGACGAGTGATTGCTGTGCTCGTCAACATGAGGCTCATGCCTTAGTTTATTTTTTACGATTTTCCGGTAATCATTTGTGTATAAGTTTGTATGATTTTAATGGCGAATTTGATGTTGATTTTATTTCTTTTTGTAGGGAATCGATAGAGGGAATCAAGGAGAGTAAATCAAGCTTTAAAAATCAAGAAAATATTGGGCCAAATAAAAGATACGGATGGGCAAAGATTGACATTTAGATGAAAAAAATCTCCAACGGTCACTAAAATTGCGCTGGATTTGCAGGATTCGCAAAAATATAGCCGTTGGGATTTATCCGTTTTCTTTATATCCGTTAGAAGGCGCGTTGATCTGTACGATTCTCCCATTCTCTGAACTCCAAGAAAACTGCGATTCTCTTCATCTGTGATTCTTCTCTCCAAAACTCCACGATTCAACAATGGTGCTCACGAGGGCTGAAAGATCTGCGGCCAAGAAGAAGGCTGACGACGCTGAATCGGCTGCGAGAGACGCACTGCTTGCCTTGGCTGAGGCTGACGCCGCGCGAACTGAACGCCTTCCCAAACTTCCGATTCGCAAGAAGAAGTGGAAGGTCGTCACAGAGATACCTGCTGGACCCTCTGAGCCAGCAGGCACACCCAAGAAGCGCAAGTGGAGTATGGCTGTGGCCGAGGAAGAAATCAAGAACAAGACTCCCTCTGTGGAGAGTCCAGAACAAAGCCAGCCATCCCACGAGACAGCCGAACGCAGCCCGTCGCCATCTCCGCCAGTTCAAAGCCCTGAGCTTTCCTCATCACCACCAGTGCACGAGAAAGGATTCCTCGACGCGCTCGCAGACCTGCCGCAATTCTTGCGCGCAGGGATCACTGGTACGTCTCCAAAAGTGACCTTTTTAGGACTTAGTTATCTTAGAAAGATGTTCACTCTTAGGTGTTTTTGAGAGCATTTAGCCTAAACCTATGCTTAAATATGAGAATTAGAAGAAGGTAGCTAAATTAGGACTTATGTACAATAGGAAAGAAAAGGGTTGAAAACCGAAGGAAAAGAATGAAAAACAAGCATTGCGATAGCATTGCGGAAACATTGCTGAAACCGCAATGTTTCAAGTGAAAACCGTAAGTTGACTGATCTTTTTCTGTTAATTTCTGTTATTTCAGGGATTCGTTCTTTCTCCTCTATCCATTCTGAAGTACGACGTTGAAGATTGATGGTTCTCCTTGGCCCAAACGCACCAGCAGATTGCTATAAAAGGGGGTCAAAGTCGAGGGTTCAAACATCATCCGAAAGCGTAGAAGTCTTCTCGCAGCTCCATCTTTCTTCGTGTTTTCCTTTGTCGTCTGTTGGTGTGAGAGTCTCAGCTGTTGGAATCGACAATCTGATAGGAAGGAGAGAAGATTCATCTTCTCTCCCGATTGGATTCATCCAAGCAAAGCTATTCTTTCACCCTCTTCAGCCGAGGCGGTTGCAACGAGGCTTTCAAGCATCTTTTACTGTTTTCTGTCTTTATTTCCATTTTCCAGCTTCAGTTTGTTGTTGTTTCCTTTCTTGTAACGAGATCAGTCCATTTCGTTGTGTTCTGTCTTTCTGTTTTGCACTTTAAGTTACTCTTTTTGTTCATTCAACCAATTAAGTAATCCAAGCACAATTCTTCATCTAGCAATTTCTTGTCTTCGCATCTTACTGTTTTACCTTGCTGTTTTTAGTTTAGTTCTCTTCTAGGCATGTCTCTTTCATCCCTTATTTCTGTTCTCCCTATATCCATGAGTAACTAAGTCACTTAGGGGCATGCTAATGACAACACTATAGGCTAAAAAACGTGAACCAAGCATGTAGGATAGCTCTCGAAGCATTGATTGTATGTAAGCTTCATCCCACGGGCAATTTCGATTGGCCATCCATTTTGTCCAAAGAACTCCTAACCTCTGGAAGGAGTAAGAGTTCAGAGTCATACTATCATGCTAGCCTTTCAAGGTAGCCAGGAAACGGCCTAGGAATAGGCGTTTCCCTAGTACAAACCATATCCTTCGGCCTTAACAAGATGCTTAAGACCTTACTTGGACATGAGTAAACTAAAGAATCTAATGCATGAAATCGGAAGATACATGAGAATGAGATAGTTTGATGCATAGTGAGTTGATCCAGTGCTTGAGAATCGTATGAAAAAGCATATAGGATAGTCGTTAGTAGCCCTTAATTCATCACTTTACACACTTTCGCTGTTATTTAAATTGCGGTAGAATTGCTGTCTCCGCAATTCTGTTTAAGTTACAATTCTGTCTAGCTGTCTTTGCCTTCATTTATTAATCTCGTCTCTTTTCATTTGAGTTTAGCTTTGACTTGTTCTTGTTTATGTTGCTACCCTCTACACATTCAGTAGGAAATAGACAATTTAAAACCAATTTTACCCCATCAAATCCACCCTCTCTTTCTTAACTTTACACTTCACGATTAGCTTATAATAAATCTCTGTGGGAAAACGAATGAAAAAATACTTACTACTTGCTATAAGATCATGTATGCTTGCATGTTCTGAGTGCTCTTTCTATCTTATTGCTTAATTATTTCAATACATTGAGCACGTAACAATCACCAATCACGGCTGGGAGGAGCTGTGCAGACCGCCCATCCCCGCCTACTCCAGCATGGTGTATGATTTTTACGCCAATTTGATGAACCCTAAGGATGGCCTATCGGTGGTCAGAGGAATCGAGGTGGACTTCTCAGCAAAGGCAATCAATGAAGCCTATGGCCTCAAGGGGCAAAAGCACACGGATTATGCCAGGATCGTTGATGAGCCAACAGAAGCTGTCCTGGAGGAAGCAATTCAGATCATTGGCCAACCTGAGGCATCATGGACAGTTTCACGCAATGGGAAGCACACCCTGATGAGTGCTACCCTCACAGCCAAGGCAACTGTCTGGTTTTCCTTCGTGCGAAGGAAGCTGTCCCCAGTGACCCACGAGACCACCATCAACCAAGGCAGATCGCTGCTTGTCTATGCGATCATGAGGGGCCTCACAATCAATGTGGGCGAGGTCATTGCAGCCTCAATCGCTGACTGCGCCAAAAAGGGTAAGGGTCCACTTTTCTTTCCTAATACAATCACTAAGCTTTGCTTACGTGCAGGGGTACGAATCGAGAGGATGGAGAGGCAGCTGGCCTACACGGGGCACCTGGAGTTCGAGCTAGATGGCCTGGCTGCTGCTCAGTCTCTGTCAATGGCCTGTCTGATGGACCTACAGAAGAAGATGGCTCAATGGGCCACATATGCGCAGGCAAGGGATAAGGAGGTTGCTGAACAATTGGGCTGCATCTTTCCTGAGTTCCCCACGGACCTACTGACTCCATGGGCGCCTCCAAGACCAAGAAGGGATGATGATGATGAGGACATCTGAGTGCTAGGCTGATTGGCACTCAAGGGAGTATTTCTGTTCCCTAAAAGAAAAAAAATCAAACTGTTTTTCGTTGAACCATGTGAATTCTGCTATTTTCGGAATCAATTTTGATCTGTTTTTAGTTCTTTATTTTTGCTGTTTAGAATTGTTTAGTGTAGGCTGATGGTAGCTGAATAGGTAGGTTAGTTTAGTTTCCTTTTTGTGTAGCTAAAATAACTGGAAAGAGCATGCATAGGGGCCTTGATCACTGATATACCTGCCCTGTATCCATTGCGAAATAATTGCGGAATCTGCAATTTTTATTAGTAAATGCATGTTTTTGACTGACTGTTTAGCTAGGCTGGTTCTGTTTAAATTTTGTCTTTTGCTGCTATCTTGACTACCTTATATAGCTTATCTAAATGCATGCTGGATGAGTGTCATAAGACACCTTTGATAGTTTAAATTAGCCTCTTAAAAAGTGCTCAGCATGCATAGCTTTAAGTCCTTCCCTGCCTGTTTTTATAAATTTCTGCTGCTGTGATGTTTGCTTTTAGAATGTTCTGTCTATGCCTAGGGCTTTTTAGATTCTCTTTGTTTTACCTTAGACTAGATGCTTCTAGGATAAGTTTGGGGGTGTGCCACCTCAGACACTCATTGGGGACAATGAGTAGTTTAAGTTTGAGGGAGGCCACCCTAGGCCTAGGAACATTCCTCTCTCCCTTAAAGCATAAGCATTCTTCTTCTCCTTTATAAAAAAAAAAAAAAATGATGAGCTGAAAAAAAAAAAATATGAAAAATAGAATAAAGAGGGGTGTCTCTCTTAAGTTGCTGAGTAATCAGTGCCAAGTGTGTAACCCACAAGTGGCATTGCATCAAAAGGCAACCAAAGGAGAGACTCCACCTAAGTAAGAGAGAAAAAAAAAAGGAAGAAATAGGGAAGAAGAATGTATACCTAGGAGTTGCAACTTTGTGGCTTAGATGTCCTGATTAAAAAGAACTCTGATCCTCAATTAGCTGAGCACAAAGTTGTAGCTTGTAGGGTTGTTTAGGGAGATGAATGTATGTCCAATGTAGTGATGCCAGGGTTTAGGTTGTTCTCTAAAAAGTACTACTGTCACTGTTAATACTAAGACTGGCATGACTCTAAGGAATCCTAGGTAGCTCAAAAGTAAAAACTAGAAGCATGTACTGAGTCTGGGGTAAAGCTAGGTAGAATTTGAAACCTTAGGATAGTTGCACTATATGAAAGAAGCAAATAGATCAGTCGTAGGGAGTTAATGAAACAGTAGGATCATTAGGCATGCGAAGTCAGAAGAAGCAAAATGAGAAGTTAGTTTTAAACTTAGGAGTGTGTCACAGGATAGCACTGCTATAGATAGGAATGTAGGGGAGTCAGCAAGTGGTTAGAGAGGATAAAACAGCAGCCTAAGTAAGTCCTTAGATTGCTCGAGGACGAGCAAAACCTTAAGTTTGGGGGTGTGTTACGTCTCCAAAAGTGACCTTTTTAGGACTTGTTTTCCATAGAAAGATGTACACTCTTAGGTGTTTTTGATAGGATTTAGCTTGAACCTATGCTTATATATGAGAATTAGAAGAGGGAAGCTAAATTAGGACTTGTGTGCCAAAGGAAAGAAAAGGAATGAAAAAGGAAGTTAAAAGAATGAAAATTGTGCATTGCGGAAGCATTGCGGAAACATTGCTAAAACCGCAATGTTTCAAGTGTAATCCGTAAGTTAGCTAACCTTTTTCTGTTGTGATCCGTTATTTCAGGGATTCGTTCTTTCTCCTCCATCCATTTTGAAGTACGACGTTGAGGATGGATGGTTCTCCTTGGCCCAAACGCACCTGCAGATTACTATAAAAGGGGGTCAAAGTAGAGGGTTTGATCATCATCCGAAAGCGTAGAAGTCTCTTCGCAGCGCAGTCTTTTCCATTCATTCTCTTCTCCGTCTGTTGGTTTGAGAGGTTCAGCTGTTGGAGTCGACAATCTGATAGGAAGGAGAGAAGATTCTTCTTCTCTCCTGATTGGATTCATCCAAGCAAGGCTCACCTTTCTCTCCCTTCAGCCGAGGCGTTTGCGACGAGGCGTTCAAGCTCATTTTACTGCTTTCTGTCTTTACTTCTTATTTCCAGCACCGTTTTGTTGTTATTTCTTTTCCATTAGTTAATCTATTCCATTTCGTTGCTTTCTGTCTTTATGTTACTCACTTTAAGGCTTCATTTGTTCATTCAAACAGTTGATTAATCAAAGCACAATTCATCATTTCACACTTTGTGTTTACCTTCTCTGCCTACTGTTTTTCCTTGCTGTTTTGTCTTTCATTTCCTTCTAAGCATGCCTACTTCATCTATTATTTCTGTTCTCTCTACATCCATGAGTAACTAAGTCACATAGGGGCATGCTAATGACAATACTATAGGCTAAAACACGTAAACCAAGCATGTAGGATAGCTCTCGAATGCATTGATTGTATGTAAGCTTCATCCCACGGGCAATTTCGATTGGCCATCCATTTTGTCCAAAGAACTCCTAACCTCTGGAAGGAGTAAGAGTTCAGAGTCATACACTCATGCTAGCCTCTCAAGGTAATCAGAAAACGACCTAGGAATAGGCGTTTTCCTAGTACAAATCATAACTTACTGCTTTAACAAGATGCTTAAGACCTTACTTGGACATGAGTAAGAGTTCGAGATGGCTTTGCTCCCTCATCCAGCCGAATCTTGTGCATGCACAACACTGGACTCAACCCATGCAAATCTGCCAACGTCCATCCTATGGCTCTTTTGTTCTTTTTCAAAACCTCAACCAACTCGCCTTCTTGCTCCGATGTAAGCTCCTTGGAGATAATTACCGGGAGTGTCTCCACCTCACCCAAGTACACGTACTTGAGATGACCCGGCAACTTCTTTAATTCCAACTTGGGATCCTGCAAAAGAGAGGGCAATATTTTAGTTGGCTTTTCACATGCCTCTAAAGCAAAAGTAGTTTGTTCAGATGAGTCAGACAATATAGGAACACTACTTTCACTCTCTCCAACAATATCAGATGTCTAATCGACCGTGGGTAATCGACCGTGTGTACTACAAACTGCTTGCCTTGAATTTGTGTTAAATGATAAGCTGAAGATGTCTAACGAATCAATCCCGAAAATCCCCAAACCGTGCACGCGTCTCTCTCTCTTTTTATTCTTCCGTTAGCGTTTAATTGCTTACTTTGCATGCTTAAAAATAAACCCAATCAATTAATTAATTTCAATTTTAATTTAATTTCGGTCATAACTTCTCCTTGGATCGACCCTGTTACCACTGGCTGCAAAGCTATTGATAATAAGCTTATAAATTGTATTTTGGCGAGCTTCGACAACTCGAATTTGGACTACCCCAAAAGTAAGTCATACCAAAATTGGCGCCGTTGCCAGGGAGAAGGCAAAAATTTGACTGAAATTATGATTGACTTTGAATTTGGTTGATTGATGGTGTGCTGAAATTTTTTTCTGTTTGTAGTTGTATGTTTAAATTTTTGTTTGTGTATGACCCGTTCTTCTGAGATTAGTGGCATGCAGTTTATACCTGAAATCGAAAGAGAAGAGCGGCGTTTGAGGAGAGAAGCCCGCGAGGGGCAGAGATTGTTTGAAGAAGAAGGCAATCCCTTCTTTGTTGAGGAGATGGCGCAAGGAGAGGCGCCACGGACGCTGAAACAGCTGGCAGCGCCAGATTTGAACTTGCAACCCCTGTGTATCAACTACCCCGTGGTAGCAGGTAACTTCGAATTAAAGTCAGGTTTAATTCACCAGTTGCCTTCTTTCCATGGCAATGCAGGGGAGGACGCGAACAAGCACTTAATGGAGTTTCACTGCAACTGCGCGGGGATGAAGCCCGCGGGAGTTACGGAGGAGCAGCTGAATATGAGGGCATTCCCCTTCACGCTCAAGGACAAAGCCAAGGATTGGCTTTATTATCTGCCCTCCGGCTCGATCACGACGTGGCAGGACATGAAGAGGGTTTTTCTCGAGAAATACTTCCGTGCGTCCTTGGCCACGACATTGAGAAAGAGAATTTACGGGATCACTCAGGACGTGGGTGAGTGATAGCTCCATTTCGGAGCTATAATTATGTCCCTAATTCATGTTTATTATTGGCTTAATCTTGGTCTTATGTGATTATTACAGGTGTTCTCGGTGATTCGCTCTCGAGAGCGTTTCGGCGCTTTTCGGAGCTTAATATTGCAATTTAAAGGCCTAAGAACACTGTTAAGTCTCTGAAAGTGACTTATTTAGGACCCATTTAGCTTAGGAAGATGTACACTTTTAGGTGTTTTTGTTAGCATTTAGCCTAAACCTATGCTTTAATATGAGAATTAGAAGAAGGTAGCTAATATAGGACTTATGTACAATAGGTAGAAAAAGGGTTGAAAACCGAAGGAAAAGAATGAAAAAATCGCATTGCGACAGCATTGCGAAAACATTGCTGAGGCCGCAATTATTCAAGTGAAAACCGTAAGTTGACTGATCTTTTTCTGTTAATTTCCGTAATTTCAGGGATTCATTCTTTCTCCTCCATCCATTCTGATATACGACGTTGAAGATTGATGGTTCTCCTTGGCCCAAACGCACCTGCAAACTACTATAAAAGGGGGCCAAAGTCGGAGGTTTGATCATCATCCGAAGCGCAGGAGTCTTCTCGCAGTCCATCATTTCTCTCTGTTTTCCTTGCCGTCTGTTGGAGTGAGAGTCTCAGCTGTTGGAATCGATAATCTGATAGGAAGGAGAGAAGATTCTTCTTCTCTCTCGATTGGATTCATCCAAGCAAGGCTGACCTTTCATCCCCTTCATTCGAGGCGACTGCAACGAAGCTTTTCAAGCACCTTTACTGTTTTTCTGTCGTTCTTCTTCCTATTTCCAGTTTGATCATTGTTGTTCTTAGCCTAGTGCTTTAATTACTGCATTTCGTTGTTGTCTGTCTTTGAATCATTTCTTTTAAAGCTTACCTTTGTCATTCAAACATTCAAAGTAATCAAAGTAAAATTCTGCACTTCACAGTTTCCACCTTCTGCTGCTACGTTTTATCCTACTGTTTAAAGCACATTTTCTTTCTAAGCATGTCTATCTTTTCTGCCATTTCTGTTCACCTTGCATCCATGAGTAGCTAACTCACTTAGGGGCATGCTAATGACAGAACTATAGGCTAAAAAACGTGCATCAAGTATGTAGGAAAGCTCTCGTATCATTGATTGTATGTAAGCTTCATTCCCACGGGCAATTTCGATTGGCCATCCATTTTGTCCAAAGAACTCCTAACCTCTGGAAGGAGTAAGAGTTCAGAGTCATATAATCATGCTAGCCTTTCATGGTAATCAGGAAACGGCCTAGGAATAGGCGTTTCCCTAGTACAAACTAAACACTCCTGTTTTAACAAGATGCTTAAGACCTTACTTTGAAGTCGAGTAAACTTAAGACTCTAATGCATGGAATCGGACGATACTTGAGATAGAGTGAGTTTGATGTATAGAGAGTTGATCCAATGCTTGAGAATCGTAATACAATGCCTATAGGATAGTCATTAGTAGCCCTTAATTCACCCTTTTACTCAGTTTCGCTGTTATTTAATTGCGGTAACATTGCGGTCCTCGCAATTCTGCCAGATTTTCATTCTGTTTAGCTGTTTTCTTCCTCGTTTATTAATTCCATCTCTTGTCCTTTAGGTCTAGTTTCAACTTGCATTTGTTTATGTTATATCCCTTTATACATTCAGCAAAAAGTAGATAATTAAAAACCAATTTTACCCCATCAAATTCATCCCATCTTTCTTAACAATCACACTTCGCGAATAGCTAAAAATGAGTCTCTGTGGAAAAAACGAATGAAATATACTTACTACTTGCTGTGAGACCATGTATGCTTGCATGTTCTAAGTGCTCTCTCTACCCTTTTGCATATTTATCTTTACACACTGAGCACGCAACAAGTTTTTGGCGCCGCTGCCGGGGACTTATTTTAAGTGAAAACGAAGTTTGTTAAGTCTGAAACATCAAAGTATTTTCCATTGAATTTGATCCATCTTCATTTCTTTTTCAGGTACCATTTAGGGTAGTTTATGAATGAGACTCCATCTAGTGATCTAGAGTTCAACCCTGAGCCTGAGAGATTATTTAAAGCTAGAAATAGAGCCAAGAAACGTCTCTTTAAACAACCCCTTTTACCTCCAATCATTGCGGAAACTACAATCCCTCCGCAATTACCTCAAGAAGAAATGGCTGGAGTAAATCAAAACCTGGTGCCTGTCACTCGCAATCCCATTGAAATAGCGAATGACAAGGATAGCGCCATCCTTTCATATTTAGTACCTATGCCTGGGGAGCTGAACCCCAGCATAATCCGTCCTGAAATCACTGCCAACTCATTCGAGTTAAAGCGAGTGATGTTCCAAATGTTGTCCACTGTGGGACAATTCTTTGGAATAGAAAATGAGGATCCCCATAACCACCTTAGGAACTTCCTAGGAGTTAGTGACACATTCCTAATCCCTGGAGTTTCCCAAGAAGCCCTGAGGCTATATCTTTTCCCTTACTCTTTGAGGGACAAAGCCAAAACATGGTTAAATTCTTTACCCTCAGGATCTGTCCTCAATTGGACAGATTTAGCAGAAAAATTCCTAGTCAAATATTTCCCACCAGATAGGAATTCAACCTTTCGTGATGATATCATAAAATTCAAACAAGCTCCAAGTGAGTCTCTTCACGAAGCTTGGACAAGATTCAAAGACCTTCTCATTAAATGTCCACACCATGGCATTCCATGGTGTATCCAAATAGAAGTCTTCTTTAAAGGATGCAACCCCAGCACCAGACAAGTTTTAAATTCATCTGCTGGAGGTTCCATGTTGTCCAAGAGTTACAACGAAGCTTATGAGATCTTGGAGAAGATCTCAACATCTCACTGTAGATGGTCAGACGATCCAGTAGAGCCAACTAGGGCTCAAGACAAGGATGCTCTAAGCGCTATGAGCACCCAAATAAATGCCCTGACCAACTTAGTCAAGCAAATGGCTCAGGCCAATCTCCAAACCAGTGCCAATACCGCCACAGCCATGTCAATGGGCACCCAACCAAGCCAAGGCGAGGCACTAGTCTGTGGATTCTGTGGGGAAGGGCACCCTTATGAATACTGCCCTGGGAATCCATCCTCAGTCTGCTATGTAGGAAGCCAGCAGCAGCCTAGGAATAACCCCTACTCCAACACCTATAACCCTGGTTGGAGAAACCACCCTAACCTGTCATGGGGTGGCCAACAAAACACTAACCAAAATCCTAACCAACCAAGGCCGAGTGGAACACCTGGTTTCACTCCCCAACATAACCAGTCAATGTACCAAAAACCTTACAATCAACCTGTAGGATCTTCTGTAGAAAACCTACTCAAGGAATATATAGCTAAGAATGATGCTACTCTTAAGAGCCAGCAAGCTACTCTTAGGAGCCTAGAGAACCAAATAGGCCAATTAGCCAATGAACTTAAAAGTAGGCCCCAAGGTAGACTCCCTGCTGACACCGAGGTACCAAGGAGAGATGGCAAAGAACAAGTTCAAGCAATTGAACTGAGGAGTGGAAGACCCTTGGTGAACAACACAAAGGACACACCAAAGAGAGTAGAGAACACTGAGTCTAGTGCTTGGTAACGATATTTTTGAACTATCGCTATAAACTCAAGCTGTCGAGGCTTGCCAAAATAAATTTATAAACCCGTAGCTTTTAGCTTTGCAGCTAGCGGTAACGGGGTCGAACCACAAAGAGGGAATAAAATTGAGGATTAATTGTTTAAGATGTGATTAGGTTAGTTGGTAAGGTTGTCACAAAAAGGGGGGTTTTAATCTTGCAATGTAGAGAAAAGTGCTAACGGAAAAGTAATAAACTTGAGAATGAAGAGTGTTGGATTTGGGGAATTTTCGGGATCTTGCTAAGCATTTTAACATTTATCATTTAATTCTAAGGTAAGGCTAATTGATTATAATATGCACACGGTCAGTTACCCGAGAAGCCCCAAGGTAACCGGCTCCATAGAAATTAATTAGACCACACAGTTCTAATCAAACATTATCTAAAGTTGCATTAGGGTGATCTGCCCCAAATTTGACTCTAGATAGTCACTAACATACCGCGACGAACATTCAAACATGTAATTTAATTGCTAGTAGATTGCCCGCCAACGCTGTATGCAATCAACAACTATCATACACGACTCGATACTCCGATTTAGTTTTGTCTATCTGTGTTACTTAGTCGAGCAGTGAGAGGCACGGCATCGCTACTCTTTAACATACACAACATGCAAGATGACTCGAGTGTCAATCGTCGAAATCTAACATGCGCGTTGGATTAAGCAAGATAGACAAATGCATACATACTCAAAGCCAAATCAGAACCATTAAGCATACATTATCAAAACATTAGAAACTTAGCAAAAATCCCTAATTAACCCAAATCCAAGCACAAGTACCTTAGCCAATCATGGAGGTTTGGAGTTCCAACACTCCCATGGAAGCTTTGGGCATCATCCCCAAGCTAATAAACAAGAAATAAGCTCCAAAAGGCCACAAGTGGCGGAGAAAATGAAGAAGAACCGAGAGGAGAAGCTTGGAGAAGATGGAGGATGAAAGAATGGCTGCAAAACTAACGTTTTCACGCCTTTAAAGCTCGAAGCGTCGAGACGCTAGGCCAGCGTCTCGACGCTGTGCCCTAAGTTGGCTGCCGCGCGCGCGGGGTAGCGTCGAGACGCGCGCGCGGCGTCGAGCGAGCGTCGAGACGCTTGCGCTCGACGCTTGCTCTCGGGTGGATCTTCAGAATCACGCTTCAGACTTCGGGGCGTCGAGACGCTCGGCCAGCGTCTCGACGCTGGCGGCGCACGTGGATTTTCAATGACGGGCGCGCGGGCGAGGCGGACACGGGCGAGGCGGAGCGCGCGGGCGCGAGGCGAGGCGGCGCGCGCGGGCGCGAGGCGAGGCGGAGCGCGCGGGCGCGAGCCGAGGCGGCGCGCGCGGGCGCGCGCGCGTCTGGCCGTCTGGGCGCGGGCGTGCGGTGCTGGCGGGGCGGCGCGCGCGTGCTGCGTTCGTTGGGCGCCTGGGCGCTGGGCGCCGGCGCTTGGGCGCTGCCCTCTCGGCTCTTAGCCCACTTTTGGGTCGTTTTGGCTCCCGAGCTCCGATTGGCCTATCGTTTTGACCCGAACACTTCCCGAAACATGTTAAATGACCTTTTTAGCCCCGAAAATCATCAATGGACTTCCCGAGCTCTTCACCATGAAATCACCTACAAGGAAGCATTTTAATCAATATAAATCATGGTTTTAGCTAGAATTAGGGACATTAAGATAGCTCCAAAATGGAGTTATCAAACACCCCCAACTTAAATCTTGCTAGTCCTCGAGCAAGGCTAATAAAGAATTTGACTCAAAAGGACCATGCATACATGCTTACAATTCAAACCTCAATGCTTTTTACAAATCTAAACAAAACATAATCATGAAAGCATCCGGCGCATGCATTTAATCAAGAACACATCAAAAATTCACTATCGCTCCCTAACGTGTGTGTGTGCTAGCCAACCTATCCTAAACCTACGCAAGCTCGGAAAAAACCGCATGCAACATATCATCCCGTTTTCCCCCTACTTCTAGCATTTAAGAACAGTCTACACTTGATCACATAAGAGAGAGCAATGAATTAAAATGCCTAACACGATTTTCTCATACTTTTTTCTCTTTTTGAGTACTTTGTACTCTTTGTTATGGTTCTTTGAACCTAACTTTATTTTCTTTTTCTTTCCAATCCCAAGTTGCCTAACATGTCAAGCTTGGGTCTAAGCTTCACATTTTTAAGGACTAACGTTCACTTTTTAAGTGCGCACTTTAAAAAGGAGGAACGCCTCGGGAGAATTTTCTAACCAACATGCTTTTCTGCTTTTTTTTTTTTTATTATTAGGCTTAATTAACTACTAACTCTCATGCAACAAGCTACCCTAGGGGTGCCTTTCGGGGTGACAACAAGAATTAATGCTACATGCAATCAACTAAGCCTACGGAGATTAAGACGAGGTTGCTAAGTGCTCGATAGATGCAAGGGAGCAACAGAAAAAATTTTAAAATTTTTGACATGAACCTAATAAATGCAAAACATCATCATGCAAAAACTAGATTACGCAAATGCTCAGATTCCAAAAAGACACTTTCTAGATCGTCATAATTAGAAAGCATATAAACAGAGTCCCAAGCACTTCAAATTCAAAATTAACACTGCTCAACGAACTACACATGCATATCTAGAACATCCAATTCCACCCCCAACTTCAGAAGATATCATTGTCCTCAATGCTTCTCTATCAGATACACAAAAGTAAAGGGAAAAGAAAAACAACACTTCCCTGATCTTTGTGAAGCTGGCGAGGGGAAAGAGGCGGTGCTTCCCTTATCTGAGCCCAATTTCCTCAACTTCTCCTTATTTCCTAAAAAAAAACAGCAAGCTAAATTAAGCTAAAGTATACTACGAAACTAAACTAAAACAACGATAAACTAAATGACAGAAAAACAGTTCAACACTCGGGTGCCTCCGAGAAGCGCAGAATTTTTAAAGTCGTTTGCTCGACTGAATTCACCCAACGAACTCATCCATATTCCGACAGTGCGGGGGACGTCCCAGACATGTCCTCGTCCACACTGTTCCTGCAAACATCATTTAAACACATTTTTTCTCTTCGTGCTTTGAGCACGCGAACATCATCATTGTTAGTGCAATAAAAAACAGCACCATTATCATCCAAGTCTAAGTCTTTTTTCCTAACAGAAGCAAAAGAATAGTCCCTCAAGCGCGAGGTCAAATTCTCTTCCTTCACACAACCCACAGATTTTGTTTTTCCATTCTCATCATACACAAAAGATGTAGACTCATTCATAAAAAATTCATGCACATTTCCATCAAATCCTATAGAAAAGGAACCCCTATCAACATCAATCTTGACCTTAGCGGTCTTCATAAATGGGCGTCCTAGTAAGATAGGAGAGGAAACATGCAAAGAATTTTTGTTCGTATTAAGCACATGGAAATCACATGGAAACAACAAATCTTCCACTTTAACCAAAATGTCCTCAATTTTCCCTAATGGTCGCACACAAGATTGATCGGCTAGTTGAACAACTACATTAGACTCAATTAAATTGCATGGTTTAAGCTCTTTAAACACATCAGCAGACATGACGTTAATTGAGGAACCGAGATCTAGCATGGCATTTTCAATCAGCTTATTACCAATAGTGCATGGGATAGTAAACGTACCAGGATCGACGCACTTTGGTGGAAGCGTACCTTGGAAAATTGCGGAGACAATGTCGTTCTTTTTCTCATCATTCTTGTCCATCTTTTCATTCTCAAGATGGCTTGGGGAACATTCAATCGGCTTCCCCTTTTTCTCAACTGGAGGCAACAAACGGCTTGGGAAGGGAGCCTTGGGCATGTAGCCTTTCAAGCTCGGGGGTGCACCCAACTGAGCTTCCTTCCTTCTTGACTCAAGATCCTCGATCTTTTGCTCAACCTTGCCTTCCTCTTTCTCCACAACAGCGGTGATGGAATAGACCTGCTCACAGGAATTCATCCTCGCGTGTGGGGAAAGCATCCAAGGATTCTCAGGCGCCGAAATCAAGGGAATATCCCTTCCATTCTTCAGTGCAATACCATCTGGCCAATCAGCTGCCTGAGTTTCCATCCCACTCGTTCTGGTCTTTGCCTCCGTCATCCCTTCTCTCATCGACCGCAACTGCGCATTGGTATCCTGATAAGTTTCCATGAGGGACTTGAACATTCCTTCAATGGATTGAGAAGAAACAGAAGGACGATTTCGCGATGGGTCTCCTTGAAATTTAAGCAAACCGTCGTGTATCTTTGACAGTTGGCCCTTGAGCTCTTTCACTTCGCTTTGGAGGCGGGCTTGCTCACGTGCTTCAATTCCATTATGCTGCATATTCTGAGCCATATTACAGATCAAACGCCGAGCTTCCACTGGAGTCTTGTCAACCAATGCCCCTCCACTAGCTGCATCAAGCAACCTATAATCATGATCACACAAGCCTTCGTAGAAGCAGCAAATGAGTTCAGCCTCCGGGATCCGATGGTGGGGGAAGTCTTCGCACAACCGGGTAAACCGCTCCCAATATTTATCAAAGGTCTCCCCTTCCTTCTGCATGATCCTGTGGATCTCCTTCCTTAGGAACTTGGCTCTCGAAGCGGGGAAGTATTTGTCTAAAAACAGCCCTTTCAACCCATTCCACGTAGAGGTGATCCCAGGTAAGTAGTGCAGCCAATCCTTCGCTTTATCCTTCAGGGAGAAAATGAAAGTTCTCAAGTACAACTGATCTTCAGTTACTTCGCTCGTTTTCATCGCAGAGCACACCATATGGAATTCCTTAAGGTGCTTGATCGGATCTTCACCTGATTTGCCATAAAAAAAAGGAAGTGAGTTAAGCAAACTAAATTTTAGCTCAAACTTACCTGTTATCGGCGGAAATGATATACACAAAGGTTGACTGAGCGAGCCATCCATCGCCCACTCCTTGAGCGTTCTCCGATTCTCATTATCGTTCTCCAAGACCTCCATCTCTTCTGAGTGTAACCTGAACTTTCAAAATCTTGGAAGAGAGGACCGTTATCCAAATAAAATAAAATAAAACAAAAAACAATTCACTTAAAATTTTTTTTTTTTTTTTTTTTTTTTAAAAAAAAACAACCAATCAACCTTAATCAAAAACAAAAATTAATCTCATTTTTAATTGCCCTCCCTGGCAACGGCGCCAATTTTGGTAACGATATTTTTGAACTATCGCTATAAACTCAAGCTGTCGAGGCTTGCCAAAATAAATTTATAAACCCGTAGCTTTTAGCTTTGCAGCTAGCGGTAACGGGGTCGAACCACAAAGAGGGAATAAAATTGAGGATTAATTGTTTAAGATGTGATTAGGTTAGTTGGTAAGGTTGTCACAAAAAGGGGGGTTTTAATCATGCAATGTAGAGAAAAGTGCTAACGGAAAAGTAATAAACTTGAGAATGAAGAGTGTTGGATTTGGGGAATTTTCGGGATCTTGCTAAGCATTTTAACATTTATCATTTAATTCTAAGGTAAGGCTAATTGATTATAATATGCACACGGTCAGTTACCCGAGAAGCCCCAAGGTAACCGGCTCCATAGAAATTAATTAGACCACACAGTTCTAATCAAACATTATCTAAAGTTGCATTAGGGTGATCTGCCCCAAATTTGACTCTAGATAGTCACTAACATACCGCGACGAACATTCAAACATGTAATTTAATTGCTAGTAGATTGCCCGCCAACGCTGTATGCAATCAACAACTATCATACACGACTCGATACTCCGATTTAGTTTTGTCTATCTGTGTTACTTAGTCGAGCAGTGAGAGGCACGGCATCGCTACTCTTTAACATACACAACATGCAAGATGACTCGAGTGTCAATCGTCGAAATCTAACATGCGCGTTGGATTAAGCAAGATAGACAAATGCATACATACTCAAAGCCAAATCAGAACCATTAAGCATACATTATCAAAACATTAGAAACTTAGCAAAAATCCCTAATTAACCCAAATCCAAGCACAAGTACCTTAGCCAATCATGGAGGTTTGGAGTTCCAACACTCCCATGGAAGCTTTGGGCATCATCCCCAAGCTAATAAACAAGAAATAAGCTCCAAAAGGCCACAAATGGCGGAGAAAATGAAGAAGAACCGAGAGGAGAAGCTTGGAGAAGATGGAGGATGAAAGAATGGCTGCAAAACTAACGTTTTCACGCCTTTAAAGCTCGGAGCGTCGAGACGCTAGGCCAGCGTCTCGACGCTGTGCCCTAAGTTGGCTGCCGCGCGCGCGGGGTAGCGTCGAGACGCGCGCGCGGCGTCGAGACGCTGCGCGCGGCGTCGAGCGAGCGTCGAGACGCTTGCTCTCGGGTGGATCTTCAGAATCACGCTTCAGACTTCGGGGCGTCGAGACGCTCGGCCAGCGTCTCGACGCTGGCGGCGCACGTGGATTTTCAATGACGGGCGCGCGGGCGAGGCGGAGTGCGCGGGCGCGAGGCGAGGCGGCGCGCGCGGGCGCGAGGCGAGGCGGAGCGCGCGGGCGCGAGGCGAGGCGGCGCGCGCGGGCGCGCGCGCGTCTGGCCGTCTGGGCGCGGGCGTGCGGTGCTGGCGGGGCGGCGCGCGCGTGCTGCGTTCGTTGGGCGCCTGGGCGCTGGGCGCCGGCGCTTGGGCGCTGCCCTCTCGGCTCTTAGCCCACTTTTGGGTCGTTTTGGCTCCCGAGCTCCGATTGGCCTATCGTTTTGACCCGAACACTTCCCGAAACATGTTAAATGACCTTTTTAGCCCCGAAAATCATCAATGGACTTCCCGAGCTCTTCACCATGAAATCACCTACAAGGAAGCATTTTAATCAATATAAATCATGGTTTTAGCTAGAATTAGGGACATTAAGATAGCTCCAAAATGGAGTTATCAGTGCTCCACTGGAGTCTCTGCCAAGCCAAGGTCCACCACCAACTAGCACATCAGGAGCCAGGCTAGAGCCAATTATTGAGGAGATAGAAGAAATTCCAAGGCCTCCACCTATCCTAAGGCGTCCTGACGTGCCTGCATATGTGCCACCACCTCCATATCCTCGAAGGCTGAAGAAGAAGCAGGAACAGGAAGTTCATTTTAATAAATTTTTAGAAATACTTAAGCAAGTGCATGTTAACATTCCTTTTGTAGAGGTTTTACAGTCTATGCCTTCTTATGTAAAGTTTTTGAAGGACATTATTACTAACAAAAAAATAATTGGTGAGTTTGAAACAGTAAACCTCACCGAGGAGTGCAGTGCCATCCTCCAGAACAAGCTGCCCAAGAAGGAGAAGGATCCTGGTTCCTTCACCTTACCTGTAGAACTTGGAGGCAAGCACGTGGGCAGAGCGCTTTGTGACCTGGGCGCCAGCATCAATCTCATGCCCTTGTCCCTATTCCGCCAGTTGGGAATAGGAGAAGCACGTCCAACTACTGTCACTTTGCAGCTAGCAGACAGATCCATCGCATACCCTGAAGGTAAGATTGAGGATATTCTAGTTAAAGTTGACAAATTCATTTTCCTTGCAGATTTCATCGTCCTGGACTATGAGGCAGACAAGGAGGTCCCCATCCTGCTAGGTAGACCATTTCTAGCCACAGGTAGGGCACTAATAGATGTGCAAAAAGGTGAGTTAACTATGAGGGTTCATGATGAAGAGGTAAAATTTAGTGTTTATAAAGCTTTAAGGTATCCCTCTGATTCTGAGTCTTGTGCTAGCATGGATGTTGTTGACTCACTAATGGAAGAACAATTGGAGCATGTACTGTTAACCAAGCATGCTAGTGAATATGTACAAGTAGATGTAGCTGACTTGAATGTATCTGACATAATGAATATGCCTGTAGATAAACCTCAGCATGTATGTATGAATATAGATTTAACTGATAGAACTGTAAATCCGTTAAAACCCTCCATTGAGCATCCACCTGTTTTAGAACTGAAACCACTACCCACTCACCTCAAATATGCATATCTAGGAGATAATGATACGCTGCCTGTAATTATTTCTTCTAAGCTAAGTGAACAGCATGAGGTTGATTTAATTTTACTGCTTAAGCGACATAGGAAGGCTATAGCTTGGACTATTGCTGATATTCGAGGCATTAGCCCTTCTTATTGCATGCACAAAATTATACTAGAGGAAGAGCACACACCTAGGGTAGATCACCAGCGTAGGTTAAACCCCTCTATGAAAGAGGTAGTGAAAAAGGAAATAATCAAATGGTTAGATGCAGGAGTGATTTTCCCCATAGCTAGTAGCCAGTGGGTGAGCCCCATCCAATGTGTACCTAAGAAGGGGGGAATAACTGTGGTAGTCAATGAGAATAACGAACTGATTCCAACAAGGACTGTCACAGGGTGGAGAGTGTGTATGGATTACAGAAAGTTAAATAAAGAAACTAAAAAAGACCATTTCCCTATACCGTTTATTGACCAGATGCTAGACAGAATAGCTGGTAGAGCCTACTATTGTTTTTTAGATGGGTACTCTGGCTATAATCAAATCACTATAGACCCTAAGGATCAAGAGAAGACTACCTTCACTTGCCCTTTTGGAACGTTTGCCTTCCGCAGAATGCCTTTTGGCTTATGCAATGCACCGGCAACTTTCCAAAGGTGCATGATGGCAATCTTCTCTGAGTTGGATGAGTCCATGATAGAAATATTCATGGATGACTTCTCAGTCTTTGGGGATTCATTTAAAACCTGTCTAGAGAACCTAGGACAAGTCCTGGCTAGGTGTGAAGAGACCAACCTAGTCCTAAATTGGGAAAAGTGCCATTTTATGGTAGATGAAGGGATTGTCTTAGGACATAGAGTGTCAAGGGCAGGTGTAGAAGTGGATAGGGCAAAAATAGAGATCATAGAGAAGTTGGTAGAGCCCCAGAATGTCAAAGCCATCAGAAGCTTCTTAGGGCACGCTGGCTTCTACAGAAGGTTCATTAAGGACTTTTCTAAGATAGCCAAGCCTCTGTGCGAGCTTCTAGAGCTAAATAGACCATTTATCTTCTCTAAAGAATGTGTAGTAGCTTGGAAAACCCTTAAGGAAGCACTGGTCACAGCACCAATCATAGTAGGACCAAATTGGGATCTCCCATTTGAGATGCTATGTGATGCCAGTGACTATGCTGTAGGAGTCATGTTAGGACAGAAGATTGACAAGCTCACACACCCTGTCTATTATGCTAGTAAGACCTTGAATGAGGCTCAATGTAATTATACAACTACTGAGAAAGAGATGCTTGCTGTAGTATTTGCTTGTGAAAAATTTAGAAATTACATTGTAGGCACTAGGACCATTGTATACACTGACCATTCTGCTTTAAAATATCTTATGAGGAAGGCTGACGCTAAGCCTAGATTGATTAGATGGGTGTTATTGCTGCAGGAATTTGATTTGGACATTCGGGACAAGAAGGGATGTGAAAATGTGGTTGCAGATCACCTGTCTCGATTGCAGCACCATTGCGAAAAAATTGCGGACCCCGCAATTTCTGATGCTTTTATTGATGAACATATCTTTGCTTTGACTCATCGTGATAACGATGAGGAACCGTGGTTCACTGACATTGCTAACTTCCGTGCATCACAGGTATTACCAGTGTTCAAGGGAGGACAAGAGAAGAAGAGGTTCCTTCATGAAGCAAGGAAATTCATCTGGGATGACCCCACACTTTACAGAACCTTTGCTGATGGGTTGTTGAGGAAGTGTGTTTCAGCTGCTGAAGCGAAGTCTGTGCTGCAGCACTGTCACTCATCTCCTTACGGTGGACACTTTGGTGGTCAAAGAACAGCTGCGAAGGTATTTCAGAGTGGCTACTATTGGCCAACAATCTTCCAGGACGCCCACAACTATGCCCACAGCTGTGACGAATGCCAAAGGACAGGTAACCTCAGTCGCAAGGATGAGATGCCCCTCACCTACATCTTAGAGTTGGAGCTCTTCGATGTGTGGGGCATTGATTTCATGGGACCATTCCCTCCATCATCAGGTAACCTTTACATTTTAGTAGCAGTAGACTACGTGTCCAAGTGGGTAGAAGCCAAAGCATGTCCTAATAATGATGCTAAAACAGTCACTAACTTCTTGCATAGGCACATTTTCACTAGATTTGGGACTCCTCGTGCTATCATTAGTGATGAGGGGTCACATTTCATTAATAAGGCGATGGAGAAGATATTGGCTAAATATAACATTAGACATAGGGTAGCTACTCCCTACCACCCACACTCAAATGGCCAAGCTGAGATTTCCAATAGGGAGATAAAGAACATCCTAGAAAAGGTAGTCAAACCTAATAGGAAAGACTGGTCCTTCAAGCTTGAGGATGCACTTTGGGCTTATAGAACAGCATATAAGACACCTCTAGGAATGTCTCCCTATAGGTTGGTGTATGGCAAGGCTTGCCACTTGCCACTTGAGTTAGAAAACAAAGCATTTTGGGCCATGAAGGAATTGAATTTTTGTGTAAAGGATGCGGGGACATTGAGATCTTTGCAGCTACATGAACTTGATGAGCTTAGGCATATGGCCTACGAGAATGCCAAAATGTATAAAGAAAAGACCAAAATATGGCACGACAGTAGACTCAGGATCAAAGACTTTAGGAAGGGCCAACTTGTACTATTATTTAACTCACGATTAAAGTTATTTCCAGGCAAACTAAAGTCTAGATGGTCAGGTCCATTTGTTATTACTAATGTCTTTGTTCATGGTGCAATAGAGATTAAAAACTTGCAGCAAGGACAGCCATTTATGGTCAATGGTGCTAGGTTGAAGCACTACTATGAGGAAGGAGATGTGAAGACTCTCTCGGCCTTCCTCTTGACTGAAGCATGACAAAGAGAACGAGAGAAAACGAGTGGTTACTGTGCTCGTTTAGTCAAGGCCAATGCCTTAGTTATTTTTTTTTTTCTGTTTTTCCGATTATCGTTTGTATGTTTTGTGGTGTGACTTTAATTGCGTATTTAATGTTTGTTTTATTTGTTTTTGCAAGGATTCGAAAGAGGGGATCAAGGAGAGTAAATCCAGCTTTAAAACTCGAGAAACGGTTGAGCCAAATAAAAGATACGGACGAGCAAAGTTGGAGATTTTGATGAAATAATATCCCTAGAATTGCGCTGGAATTGCTGGATCCGCAAAAAAGAGCCGTTGGGATTTTTCCGTTGCCTTTATATCCGTTGGAAGGCGCTCGATCGATACGATTATCTCTCTCTTTGCTCTCCAAGAATTCAACGATTCTCTCCATCTTTGATTCTTCTCTCAAGATCTTCAAGACTCAGCAATGGTGTTCACACGAGCGGAGAGATCTGCAGCCAAGAAGAAGGGTGATGACGCAGCTGAAGCGGCTGCGAGGGAAGCGCTTCTCTCCCTTGCAGACGATGGTGCCGTTCGCACCGGTCCTCTTCCCAAGCTTCCTATTCGTAGGAAGAAGTTGAGGGTGGTCACTGAGATCCCTGCTGGACCATCTGAGCCAGTGGGCACGCCCAAGAAACGCCGGTGGAGTGTCAAGACGGCCGCCGAACCAAGCACAG
This sequence comes from Herpetospermum pedunculosum, assembly GCA_028017165.1. Lineage (NCBI taxonomy): Eukaryota > Viridiplantae > Streptophyta > Magnoliopsida > Cucurbitales > Cucurbitaceae > Herpetospermum > Herpetospermum pedunculosum. The sequence goes on along the minus strand of CM051527.1, from coordinate 16,769,037 downwards.
CAAAGACTCCCTCTGTGGAGAGTCAAGAAACTGATCGTGCATCCCACGAGTCAGCCAAAGAAGGTTCGTCGCCGTCTGCATCACCTGCGCACAACCCCTCACCATCTGAACCAGTGCCAAGCGCAGAATCGTCACCGCCTGCACAGAGCTCCGAGTTGTCTCCAGCACCTCAGAGTTCTGACCCGACACCTGCAGCAGCGCAGAGTCCTGAACCACCATCTTCGCCACTGAGTTCTGCGCAGACACCATCAGCAGAGCACAATCCCACGCCATCGCACAATTCTCCACAGCCTGATCCTGAATTCCCATATGGGGATTATCAAGAGTCCACGCCGGGCAGTGGAGATGCTGGGGAAGACGAAGTCTTCTCTCCTATGAGGGAAGATAGCCCTGCCGAGCCTGCACAGCAGGACGATTCTATGGAGGAGACGTTGGGGGCATGCTTCCCGCAACTGAACATCAAGGCCAGGCTCAAGAAGAAGAAGAAGGCCAGAATTGACAAGGCCAAGAAGTTGAAGAAAAAGAAGGCCAAGAAGGTGCCGTCGACGGACAAAGAGAGTACTGAGCCTTCGCTCAAACGCCTCAAGGTGGAGGCTGCTGAATCATCCAAACCAGCAGATAAGGGGAAGGCTAAACTCTACCCTGAAGACGAACCTCCGTCAGTGAGGTATGTCTCATCTGATGCTGAATCCAGGGGTGCTGAGCTGAGGAAGAGGGACCTGTTGCACGAGAAAGGCTTCCTCGACCGACTTGCTTACCTGCCGCAGTTCTTGCGCGCAGGGGTGATCAACCACGGCTGGGAGGAATTCTGCAGACCGCCTAATCCAGCATACACGAGCATGGTGTATGATTTCTACGCTAATGTGCTCAGCCTTGAGGATGGCCTGTCTGTGGTCAGAGGGGTAGAAGTAGATTTCTCCGCCAAGGCCATCAATGAAGCATTTGGTCTCAAGGGCCAACCTCATACAGATTATGCACGGATAGTTGATGAGCCGACTGAGGCAGTGCTGGAAGAGGCCATTCGCACAATTGGCCAGCCTGAAGCAGCGTGGACTGTTTCACGCAATGGGAGGCACACCTTAATGAGTGCCAATCTGACAGCAAAGGCAGCTGTTTGGTTTGCCTTTGTGAGGAGAAAGTTGTCCCCTGTGACCCACGAGACGACAATCAACCAGAGTAGATCACTGCTGGTCTATGCCATCATGCGCGGTCTCACGGTCAATGTGGGGGAGATCATGTCAGCTGCCATTGCTGAGTGCGCAAAGAAAGGTAAAGGACCCTTGTTTTTCCCTAATACCATAACCAAGCTATGTTTGCTTGCAGGAGTCCCCACCGAGCGCTTGGAGCAGCAGCTGCCTTACACAGGCCATTTGGAGCTGCCTGCTAACCTGAGGCTGAGAAGAAAGGGGAATATGGAGTTTGAATTGGATAGGCTGGCTGCTGAACAGTCCCTATCCATGGCCTGCTTGATGGACATGCAGAGGAGAATGGCTCAATGGGCCAACTATGCGCAGGCAAGGGATAAGGAAGTTGCAGACCAGCTGGGGTGCATCTTCCCGGACTTCCCTACCACTCTCCTAACTCCATGGGTGCCCCCACGACCAAGGCAACCAGATGAGGATGACGAGAATTGAGTGCTGGTTTGAAGTGCACTAAAGGGAGTATTGCTGTTCCCTTAGAAAAAAAAAAACAATTTTTCTGCTTTCTGATAGGATCATGTGCAGTATGCTGTTTTGTGTTCAACTTTTGATCTGTTTTTAATGTTTAGTTTTATGTTTTTTCTTTTGCTTAGTCTAGTCTGATGTTAGCTGAATAGGTAGGATAGTTTAGCTTTATTTTTAGGATGCGTGAGTAACAGGAAAAAGCATGCTAGGGGCCTGAATCAATGTTAAATCTGCCCGGATTGAATTGCGAAATAATTGCGGTTCCCGCAATTTTTGTGACTGATTGCATGTTTTGGACTGTCTGTTTAGTTAGGCTGTGATCTGTTATATTCTATTTTTTTGCTGCTAGCATGACTACCTTATATAGCTGATCTTCAAGCATGCTGGATGAGTGTCATAGGACACCCTTTGATAGTTTAAATTAGCCTCTGAATAGTGCTCAGCATGCATAAACCATCAGTCCTTAAACTGTCTGTTTTGTCAAATTTTCTGCTGGTGGAATAATTGCTTTTAGAATGTTTTGCCTATGCCTAGGATTTTTAGTTTCTCTTTGTTTTACTTTAGACTAGATGCTTCTAGGACAAGTTTGGGGGTGTGCCACCTCCGACACTCATTGGGGACAATGAGTAGTTGAAGTTTGGGGGAGGCCACCCTAGGCCTAGGAACATTCCTCTCTCCCTTAGAAACATAAGCATTCTTCTTCTCCTTTAAAAAAAAAATGATGAGCTAAAAAAAAAAAAAATGAAAAAAGAATAAAGGGGGGGAGTTTCTCTTAGGTTGCTGAGTAATCAGTGCCAAGTGTGTAACCCACAAGTGGCGTTGCATCAAAAGGCAACCAAAGGAGAGGCTCCACCTAAGTAAGAAAAAGAAAAAATAGGGAAGAAGAATGTATACCTAGGAGTTATAACTTTGTGGCTTAGATGTCCTATTTAAAAAGAACTCTGATCCTCAATTAGCTAAGCACAAAGTTGTAACTTGTAGGGTTGTTTAGGGAGATGAGTGTTTATCCAATGTAGTGATGCCAGGGTTTAGGTTGTTCTCTAAAAGTACTACTGTCACTGTTAATACTAAGACTGGCATGACTCTAAGGAATCCTAGACACATTAAAAATAAAGCTAGAAGCATGTACTGAGTCTGGAGTAAAGCTTGGTAGAATTTGAAACCTTAGGGATAGTGGCATGATGTCATAAAAGTAGTTAGATCAGTAGTAGGGGGTTAATGAAAACAGCAGGTATAGTAGGCAGGTGAAGTCAGAAGGAGCTTGATAAAGAGGTTAGTTCTAAACTTAGAAGTGTGTCACAGGACAGCACTGCTAGAGAGAGGGATATAGGGGAGTCGGTGAGTAGTTAAAGAAGAAGAAACAGCAGCCTAAAGTAAGTCCTTAGTATGCTTGAGGACAAGCAAAGCCTTAAGTTTGGGGGTGTGTTAAGTCTCTGAAAGTGACTTATTTAGGACCCATTTAGCTTAGGAAGATGTACACTTTTAGGTGTTTTTGTTAGCATTTAGCCTAAACCTATGCTTTAATATGAGAATTAGAAGAAGGTAGCTAATATAGGACTTATGTACAATAGGTAGAAAAAGGGTTGAAAACCGAAGGAAAAGAATGAAAAAATCGCATTGCGACAGCATTGCGAAAACATTGCTGAGGCCGCAATTATTCAAGTGAAAACCGTAAGTTGACTGATCTTTTTCTATTAATTTCCGTAATTTCAGGGATTCATTCTTTCTCCTCCATCCATTCTGATATACGACGTTGAAGATTGATGGTTCTCCTTGGCCCAAACGCACCTGCAAACAACTATAAAAGGGGGCCAAAGTCGGAGGTTTGATCATCATCCGAAGCGCAGGAGTCTTCTCGCAGTCCATCATTTCTCTCTGTTTTCCTTGCCGTCTGTTGGAGTGAGAGTCTCAGCTGTTGGAATCGATAATCTGATAGGAAGGAGAGAAGATTCTTCTTCTCTCTCGATTGGATTCATCCAAGCAAGGCTGACCTTTCATCCCCTTCATTCGAGGCGACTGCAACGAAGCTTTTCAAGCACCTTTACTGCTTTTCTGTCGTTCTTCTTCCTATTTCCAGTTTGATCATTGTTGTTCTTAGCCTAGTGCTTTAATTACTGCATTTCGTTGTTGTCTGTCTTTGAATCATTTCTTTTAAAGCTTTCCTTTGTCATTCAAACATTCAAAGTAATCAAAGTAAAATTCTGCACTTCACAGTTTCCACCTTCTGCTGCTACGTTTTATCCTACTGTTTAAAGCACATTTCCTTTCTAAGCATGTCTATCTTTTCTGCCATTTCTGTTCACCTTGCATCCATGAGTAGCTAACTCACTTAGGGGCATAATAATGACAGAACTATAGGCTAAAAAACGTGCATCAAGTATGTAGGAAAGCTCTCGTATCATTGATTGTATGTAAGCTTCATTCCCACGGGCAATTTCGATTGGCCATCCATTTTGTCCAAAGAACTCCTAACCTCTGGAAGGAGTAAGAGTTCAGAGTCATATAATCATGCTAGCCTTTCATGGTAATCAGGAAACGGCCTAGGAATAGGCGTTTCCCTAGTACAAACTAAACACTCCTGTTTTAACAAGATGCTTAAGACCTTACTTTGAAGTCGAGTAAACTTAAGACTCTAATGCATGGAATCGGACGATACTTGAGATAGAGTGAGTTTGATGTATAGAGAGTTGATCCAATGCTTGAGAATCGTAATACAATGCCTATAGGATAGTCATTAGTAGCCCTTAATTCACCCTTTTACTCAGTTTCGCTGTTATTTAATTGCGGTAACATTGCGGTCCTCGCAATTCTGCCAGATTTTCATTCTGTTTAGCTGTTTTCTTCCTCGTTTATTAATTCCATCTCTTGTCCTTTAGGTCTAGTTTCAACTTGCATTTGTTTATGTTATATCCCTTTATACATTCAGCAAAAAGTAGATAATTAAAAACCAATTTTACCCCATCAAATTCATCCCATCTTTCTTAACAATCACACTTCGCGAATAGCTAAAAATGAGTCTCTGTGGAAAAAACGAATGAAATATACTTACTACTTGCTGTGAAACCATGTATGCTTGCATGTTCTAAGTGCTCTCTCTACCCTTTTGCATATTTATCTTTACACACTGAGCACGCAACAAACACTTCCGGGGAAGTGATAACTCCATTTTGGAGCTATTAAATACGTCCTAATCATAGCTAAAGTCCGCTTTCAATTGATTAAATGTATCTCTTTTGTAGGAGAAAAGCGGCAAAGAGCTCGTGCGTCCATTGGGCATGTTCGAGCGCTTAAAGCAGAGTTTTAGCGCCCCGGGAATGCATCGGGAAGAGGGGAATTTGTTCCGTGAAGAAACGGGCCAAAACAGCCGTGGAGAGGCAAAGCATCAGCCCCAAACCCGAGAGCCAGCGTCGAGCTACAGCGTCGAGACGCTGGCTCGACGCTGGAAAAACCCGAGAGCAAGCGTCGAGTGATAGCGTCGAGACGCTAGCTCGACGCTGCCCTGGCGTCGAGACCCTGCTTGGCGTCGAGACGCTCCGGAGGAGGCGCGCGCAGGAAATTCATCGGGGCAGCGTCGCGACGCTGGCCTTGCGTCGCGACGCCAGCGCGCGCGCGCGCGGATTACTTAGGGCACAGCGTCGAGACGCTGGCCTAGCGTCTCGACGCTACGACGAAGGCAGTAGCTTAAGGACGATTTTTCTGCACTTTTTTTCATATCTTCTCTAAGCTTTTTCTTCTTCTTCTTCCAACCGATTTGGACGATTCTTCTTCCCTTCTTCCCCATTTTCTCTCTACTTTCCGTGGAGCTCCGCCATTGTTGGCATGCGAGTGAGCTCCACTTCCCTTTTGTAATAGATAGATGAACTCCTCCGTGGTCGTTGTTGGAGCGGGATTGACAAACCGCGCCATGAGCGGCTAAGGTAAGGGTGAACGGTTTGGGAATGGTTTAGGAGGATTTTGTTAGATGATTTGGTTCTGATAATCTGAGTTTTGAATTATGCATATTGGGTTCTGTTTATTTGCATTTGTCTACTTTGCTTAATCCAACGCGCATGTTTAATTTCGACGATTGACACTCGAGTAATTATGCATGTTGTGTATGTTAAAGAGTAGCGATGCCGTGCCTCTCACTGCTCGACTAAGTAACACAGGTAGATGAAATTAAATCGAAGTATTAAGCCGTGTAGGATAGTTGTTGATTGCATACAGCGTTTGCGGGCAATCTACTAGCAATTAGAATTCACGCTTAAATGTTCGTCGCGGTTAGCTAGTGACTGTCTAGATTTACCTTAGGGCTGATCACCTTGATGTAAGCTTAGATAACGTGTAATTAGAACTGTGTGGTCTAATTAAAATCCATGGAGTCGGCTACTTTGGGGCTTCTCTGGTAGTCGTCCGCGTGTATAATGAACTGAATACCATGATTTTAGCATTAAAGGATGAACCGAATTTGTCTGACAATTGATCCCGAAACTCCCCAAACCGTGCACACGTTCTCTACATATTATTTCTTTCTTCCGTTAGCTTCCTTATTATTTTCCCTCTGCATGATTAAAACCCCCCGTTACCAATTAATCAATTAAATCCCAACTTTACTAGTAAATTCATTCTCCTATTCCTTGGATCGACCCTGTTACCACTGGCTGCAAAGCCTTGGCAATAGGCATTATAAATTTATTTTGGCAAGCCTCGACAGCTTGAGTTTATACCGATAGTTCAAAAATATCGTTACCAAAAATGGCGCCGTTGCCGGGGAATAGGCAGTTGTTTGAATTTATGATTGGAGTTTGAATTTGATTTATTGATGGTTGACTGAAAATATTTTCTGTTTGTAGTTTGTATGTTTAGATTTTTATTTGTGTATGACCCGTTCCTCTGAGGGTAGTTTGCAGTATATTCCTGAGATTGACAGAGAGGAGCGGCGGTTACGTAGGGAAGCCCGGGAGGGGCAAGGAACGTTTGAAAGAGAAGAAGGCAATCCCCTCTTATTTGACGAGATGGCGCAAGGTGAAGCGCCACGGACGCTGAAGCAACTTGCAGCGCCAGACCTGAACCTGCAGCCCTTGTGCATTAACTACCCCGTGGTAGCAGGTAACTTCGAGTTGAAATCTGGTTTAATTCACCAGTTACCTTCTTTCCATGGAAATGCAGGTGAGGACGCGAACAAGCATTTGATGGAGTTCCATTGCGTCTGCGCGGGGATGAAGCCCGCAGGGGTCACGGAAGAGCAGCTGAATATGAGGGCATTCCCCTTCACGCTCAAGGACAAAGCCAAGGATTGGCTGTATTATTTGCCTTCCGGATCCATCACCACGTGGCAGGATATGAAGCGGGTGTTTTTGGAGAAATACTTTCCCGCATCCCTAGCCACCACTCTGCGGAAGAGAATTTATGGGATCACCCAGGATGTAGGTGAGTCCCTGCATGAATATTGGGAACGCTTTGGGCGCCTGTGCGCGAGTTTCCCACACCACCAGATCGCCGATCAGCTGCTCATACAGTATTTTTATGAGGGGATGACGCCCCACGACAGGCAGATGATCGATGCAGCGAGTGGAGGGGCACTGATTGACAAGACCCCAGTTGAGGCCAAGCAGCTCATTGCAAATATGGCTACCAACTCGCAGCAGTTTGGGATCAGGGGGCAAGGACAAGTGCACAGCGTGGCTCAGAGCCATGAGATGTCTGAAATGAGGGCCCAGGTGGCCGAGATAGGAAGTATGTTGAAGAAAATTGTTGGAGGACAACGCGAAGAGGCGGAGGTCAATGCAATTGGGGGGTATGCTTCCAACCCAAGGAAGTATGATCCATATGCTAACACTTACAACCCCGGTTGGCGTGACCATCCTAACTTCAGCTATGGGAACAGGGAAGGACAAACTCGCTTCCAAGGCCAGTCCCAGGATAGGCCTAACTCTTCCACCCAAGCTCAAGCTTCGAGCTCCTCCAGCTCACTTGAAGAGATGGTCAGGACCATCGTGACTAGCACCAGCCAGTTCCAGAAAGAGGCTCGCGAGGAGCTTAATTCTCATAAGGCAGAGCTGCAGAATTTGAACAAGCAGCTGACACAAATGGCGGTGTCTATTAGTAAGATCGAGAGCAAGAGCTCGGGGAAGCTTCCTTCCCAAACTACAGTTAACTCATGTGAAAACGTGAGTGCCATTCAGCTGCGCAGTGGGAAGTCACTTTCCACCAGAGCTGCGAAGGAAGCCACGGACAGCCTGAACGAATCCGCCCCGACTGCTCTTGAGACTCAGAATGAGAAAAGAAATGAGAAGGTCAGTGTACCTGTGGATGTTGCCAAAGCACCATTCCCGAGTAGGCTTGCGAAGCCTACTTTGGAATCCGATGACGAGGAGGTCCTTCGAACCTTCCAGAAGGTGATGGTGAATATCCCGCTCCTAGAGGCAGTCAGTCAAGTGCCCAAATATGCAAAATTCTTAAGGAGCTGGTGCACTACGAAGAGGAAGTCCAGAGGGACTGAGAAAAAGAAAGAGAACGTCTCTGCCTTACTCCCAGGTACGTTGCCTGCAAAGTGCAACGATCCAGGTACCTTTACTATCCCTTGCACTATAGGTAGTAAAATCGTTCATAACGCCATGTTAGACCTTGGAGCCTCTGTTAATGTTATGTCTTATGCATTATATCGTGAACTGAATTTAAATGAAATGCATGAATGTAATGTTTCTGTTCAGTTGGCTAATGGGTCGAGCATCTGTCCTAGGGGGAAGGTAGAGGATGTTTTAGTTAGAGTTGGGAATATGACGTTTCCCGCCGATTTCCTTGTTTTAGATATGAAAGAAAGTTCATTGCATGCTTCGTCCTCTATGCTGTTAGGACGCCCTTTTCTTAAGACCGCTAGGGTCAAAATCGATGTGTATAAGGGCGTCGTGTCGTTAGAGTTTGATGATACTTTGCATGAGTTTTCTTTATTTGATGGGAAATCTGTTGCGAATGTATTTGTTTGTGAGCATGATGAGAATGGGAGTCTACCCTCGCGCTTGAGGGATGGTTCCCATGTCTCTGTTAAAATTTCTGATTTGAATTTGATGGATGATACTGCTGGATTTTGCACTAACATGTCTAATATTCACGTGCCCGAGGCACGAAGAGTGCAAAACAATTTTCAGGTGGATGGTGGAAAAGGTGTGGCCATGGACAAGTATGGATCGTCCCCCGCACCTACAGACTATGGATGAGTCTGTTGAGAGAATACAGTCGAGCAACCGACTTTAGAAATTCTGCGCTTCTCGGAGGCACCCGAGTGTTGAACTGTTTTTTGTGCTTTAGTTTAGTTTTATCGCTTTTTAGTATTAATTTAGCTTGCTGTTTTTTTTAGGGAATCAAGGAAGAGAGGGCAATTTTGGGCTCTGATGCGTTCGTGCGCCGCTTCCTCGCCCTCGCCAGCTTCACAAAGAGTCAGGGAAGTGTATTTCTTCTTCCCTTTTACTTCTTGTATCTGACTGATTGGCATTGAGGACAATGCCAAATTTTGAAGTTGGGGGTGGAGTAGCCCGTTGGATGTGCATGTGTAGTTTGTTGAGAAGTGTTATAAAGATATTGAAGTGCTTGGGACTCTGTTTACTGTTTTCTGACTGTGATAGCCTAGGAAATGCATGTTGGAATTCTGAGCATGTTCATAATCGAGTTTTTGCATGAGTTTTGTGTTTATTAGGTTCATGTCAAAAATTTTAAATTTTTTTTTTTCTGTTGCTCCCTTGCACTCATCGCGCACTTAGCAACTTCTCCTTAGATTCCGTAAGCTTTGTTTATCGCATGCTTAGCTAATTCTCGTTGTCACCCCGAAAGGCACCCTTAGGTAGCTTGTTGCATGAGAGTTAGTAGCCAATTAATTGAGGAAGCATGTGCTTAGCCTAATGTAAAAAAAAAATAGAAAAGCATGTTTAGTAGAAAAGTTCCTCTCTAGGCGCTCCTCCTTCTTATTTGCGCTTAAAAGAAGTGAGCGTTAGTCCTTAAAAACGTGAAGTTTTATGCATGAATTTGACGTGTTAGGCAACTCGAGTAGGAAAGAAAAAGAAATGAAGGGTGGTTCAAAGAACCCAAATAAAAAGAGTACAAAGTACTTTTAAAAAAGAAAAAGAATGAGAAAATAATTAGGTCTCTTAATTTGTTTCTCTCTCTCGTGTAAGTCAAGTGTAGCTGTTCTTAAACGCTAGAAGTAGGGGGAAAACGGGATGTGCGTTGCATGTTGGTTTTCCGGGTTTACGTGAGTTTAGGAGTAGTTGTCTAGCACACACACACGTTAGGGGGCAAGAGTTAATTTTTGATATGTCCTAGTTAATACATGAACAAAATGCTTCCATGATTATGCTCGTGTTTAAATTTCAATATGCATGGAGGTTTGAGTTAGAATGCATGTAATCGCGTCCTTAGAGTCAATGTCTTTGTAGTGCTTGCTCGAGGACTAGCAATGTTTAAGTTGGGGGTGTTTGATAACTCCATTTTGGAGCTATTAAATACGTCCTAATCATAGCTAAAGTCCGCTTTCAATTGATTAAATGTATCTCTTTTGTAGGAGAAAAGCGGCAAAGAGCTCGTGCGTCCATTGGGCATGTTCGAGCGCTTAAAGCAGAGTTTTAGCGCCCCGGGAATGCATCGGGAAGAGGGGAATTTGTTCCGTGAAGAAACGGGCCAAAACAGCCGTGGAGAGGCAAAGCATCAGCCCCAAACCCGAGAGCCAGCGTCGAGACGCTGGCTCGACGCTGGAAAAACCCGAGAGCAAGCGTCGAGTGATAGCGTCGAGACGCTAGCTCGACGCTGCCCTGGCGTCGAGACCCTGCTTGGCGTCGAGACGCTCCGGAGGAGGCGCGCGCAGGAAATTCATCGGGGCAGCGTCGCGACGCTGGCCTTGCGTCGCGACGCCAGCGCGCGCGCGCGCGGATTACTTAGGGCACAGCGTCGAGACGCTGGCCTAGCGTCTCGACGCTACGACGAAGGCAGTAGCTTAAGGACGATTTTTCTGCACTTTTTTTCATATCTTCTCTAAGCTTTTTCTTCTTCTTCTTCCAACCGATTTGGACGATTCTTCTTCCCTTCTTCCCCATTTTCTCTCTACTTTCCGTGGAGCTCCGCCATTGTTGGCATGCGAGTGAGCTCCACTTCCCTTTTGTAATAGATAGATGAACTCCTCCGTGGTCGTTGTTGGAGCGGGATTGACAAACCGCGCCATGAGCGGCTAAGGTAAGGGTGAACGGTTTGGGAATGGTTTAGGAGGATTTTGTTAGATGATTTGGTTCTGATAATCTGAGTTTTGAATTATGCATATTGGGTTCTGTTTATTTGCATTTGTCTACTTTGCTTAATCCAACGCGCATGTTTAATTTCGACGATTGACACTCGAGTAATTATGCATGTTGTGTATGTTAAAGAGTAGCGATGCCGTGCCTCTCACTGCTCGACTAAGTAACACAGGTAGATGAAATTAAATCGAAGTATTAAGCCGTGTAGGATAGTTGTTGATTGCATACAGCGTTTGCGGGCAATCTACTAGCAATTAGAATTCACGCTTAAATGTTCGTCGCGGTTAGCTAGTGACTGTCTAGATTTACCTTAGGGCTGATCACCTTGATGTAAGCTTAGATAACGTGTAATTAGAACTGTGTGGTCTAATTAAAATCCATGGAGTCGGCTACTTTGGGGCTTCTCTGGTAGTCGTCCGCGTGTATAATGAACTGAATACCATGATTTTAGCATTAAAGGATGAACCGAATTTGTCTGACAATTGATCCCGAAACTCCCCAAACCGTGCACACGTTCTCTACATATTATTTCTTTCTTCCGTTAGCTTCCTTATTATTTTCCCTCTGCATGATTAAAACCCCCCGTTACCAATTAATCAATTAAATCCCAACTTTACTAGTAAATTCATTCTCCTATTCCTTGGATCGACCCTGTTACCACTGGCTGCAAAGCCTTGGCAATAGGCATTATAAATTTATTTTGGCAAGCCTCGACAGCTTGAGTTTATAGCGATAGTTCAAAAATATCGTTACCAGGAAGATCCATGCAAAGGCATGAAGGTTGAGCGCTTTGGGGAAATTGAAGGCAGAAATCCATGCAAAACCCGAGAGCTAGCGTCGAGCGACAGCGTCGCGACGCTAGCTCGACGCTGCCAGAGCGTCTCGACGCCCCGAAGTCTGAAGCGCTGATTTGAAGAAAAACCCGAGAGCAAGCATCGAGCGATAGCGTCTCGACGCTCGCTCGACGCCGCACAAGCGTCTCGACGCTCCGAAGTCAGAGGCGTTAATTTGAAAATCCACCCGAGAGCAAGCGTCGAGCGACAGCGTCTCGACGCCGCACAAGCGTCTCGACGCCACCCCGACTGCGCGCGCGGATTATTTAGGGCGCAGCGTCGAGACGCTGCCCTAGCGTCTCGACGCTACGACGGATTACTTAAAGTTTTTATCTGCTTTTAGCCGCCATTATCGTCTTCTACCTCGAGCTCCGCGCCTGAATTGACGTTCCAGCAGCTATTTTGACCATGGGAGGGGCTAGGAAGCTTGGATTGAAGCCATCTGTTACGTCTCTAAAAGTGGCCTTTTTAGGACTAATTTATCTTAGAAAGATGTACACTCTTAGGTGTTTTTGATAGGATTTAGCTTAAACCTATGCTTATATATGATAATTAGAAGAAGGTAGCTAAACTAGGACTTGTGGGCAAAAGGAAAGAAAAGGGATGAAAAACGAAGTAAAAGAATGAAAAAACTACATTGCGACAGCATTGCGGAAACATTGCTGAAACCGCAATGTTTCAAGTGAAAACCGTAAGTTGACTGATCTTTTTCTGTTAATTTCCTTTATTTCAGGGATTCGTTCTTTCTCCTCCATCCATTTTGAAGTACGACGTTGAAGATTGATGGTTCTCCTTGGCCCAAATGCACCTGCAGATTACTATAAAAGGGGGTCAAAGTCGAGGGTTCGATCATCATCCGAAAGCATAGAAGTCTTCTCGCAGCTCCATTTTTTCTCCTGTCATTCTTCTTCGTCTGTTGGTGTGAGAGTCTCAGCTGTTGGAATCGACAATCTGATAGGAAGGAGAGAAGATTCATCTTCTCTCCCGATTGGATTCATCCAAGCAAGGCTATTCTTTCTCCTCATTCAGTCGACGCAATCGCAACAAGGCGTTCACGCTCAATTTCAGCTTTCTGCTCTTTATTTCCATTTTCCAGCTTTGTATTGTTGTTGTTTCTTTTCTAATAGCTAGATCAGTCCATTTCGTTGTGTTCTGTCTTTCTGTTATTCACTTAAAGTTTCTCTCTTGTTCATTCAAACAATCAAGTAATGCCAGGACCCAGGTACGTTCCTCTTGCCATGTACTATAGGGGATAGAGAAATCGAGCACGCCATGCTAGACTTAGAAGCCTCGATTAATGTTATGCCATACTCAGTCTACAAGAGTCTCGGTTTAGAAGGTATGCAGGAAACTAGTTTAATTATCCAGTTAGCTAATAGGTCTTCTATTCAACCTCTAGGGGTGATTGAGGATGTGTTGGTTAAGGTAAAGGATTTGATCTTCCCTGCTGATTTTTATGTGATAAATATGGAAGAAAACACATCCACTACTTCAGTTTTACTAGGTAGACCATTCATGAAAACCGCTAAGACAAAAATTAATGTGCATGATGGTACTTTGTCTGTTGAATATGAAGGGGATGTGTTCGAATTTAATGTATTTGATGCCACGAAACAACATGCTAATGTGCATTCTGTCTGTAAAATTGATCTTATTGGTACTTTAGAACAAGAAGAGTGCATGACTATTGTTGATGGGGATGACCCACTCGTTTTTACTGATATTGTTGGAGAGAGTGAAAGTAGTGTTCCTATATTGTCTGACTCATCTGAACAAACTACTTTTGCTTTAGAGGCATGTGAAAAGCCAACTAAAATATTGCCCTCTCTTTTGCAGGCTCCCAAGTTGGAATTAAAGAAGTTGCCGGGTCATCTCAAGTACGTGTACTTGGGTGAGGTGGAGACACTCCCGGTAATTATCTCCAAGGAGCTTACATCGGAGCAAGAAGGCGAGTTGGTTGAGGTTTTGAAAAAGAACAAAAGAGCCATAGGATGGACGTTGGCAGATTTGCATGGGTTGAGTCCAGTGTTGTGCATGCACAAGATTCGGCTGGATGAGGGAGCAAAGCCATCCCGAGAGCCTCAGCGGAGACTGAACCTAGCAATGAAAGAGGTAGTGTTGTCTGAGATACACAAACTCCTGGATGCAGGTATTATCTTTCCCATTTCTGATAGCCAGTGGGTTAGCCCTATTCATGTTATACCTAAAAAGACGGGCATAACTGTTATTAAGAATGATAAGGGGGAGTTAGTACCTAAGAGAGTACAAAATGGCTGGAGGATGTGTATAGATTTTAGAAAACTGAATGATGTGACTAAGAAGGACCATTTTCCGATTCCCTTCATAGATCAAATGGTGGAGCGTTTAGCTGGGAAGCCATTCTTCTGTTTTCTAGATGGTTTTCTGGGTTTTATCAAATTCTCATAGCCCAGGAAGACCAAGAAAAGACTACTTTTACCTGTCCATTCGGAACTTACGCATATAGGAGAATGCCCTTTGGGCTTTGTAATGCTCCAGGGACTTTTCAGCGATGCATGATGAGCATATTTACTGAATTCGTAGAATAATGCATCGAAGTCTTTATGGATGATTTCACTGTGTATGGAAGTTCATTTGAGGATTGCCTGTTTAACTTGTCTAGAGTCATGGAAAGATGCATCGAAACTAATCTTGTTTTAAATTTTGAGAAGTGTCATTTCATGGCCAGTCAGGGCATAGTATTGGGTCACGTTGTGTCGGCTAAGGGGATAGAGGTTGATAAAGCAAAAATTGATGTCATATCTGATTTACCTTACCCCATGAATCTTCGGGAAGTGCGTTCTTTTCTTTGTCACGCAGGTTTTTACCGCAGGTTCATAAAGGACTTCTCTAAGATAGTGACTCCGATGACAAGCTTGCTGAAAAAGGATGTCCCATTCTGCTTTGACAAGCAGTGCAAGCTCGCTTTCGACGTTCTGAAAAAGTGCTTGACCAACGCACCCATCATTCATCCACCGCAGTGGGGGACTCCTTTCGAGATCATGTGAGACGCAAGCAATTACGCTGTGGGCGCTGTGTTGGGCCAGAGGATAGACAAAAAGAGCCATGTGATCTATTATGCCTCCAGGACGCTCAACTCCGCGCAGATCGGTTATACAACAACAGAGAAGGAGCTGCTTTCCATTGTTTTCGCTCTTGATAAATTTCGACCGTATATTCTTGGATCTAAAGTAATTGTTTTTTCTGATCATGCAGCAGTTCGTTATTTGATGAACAAGAAGGACTCGAAGCCTAGACTGCTCAGATGGGTATTACTACTCCAGTAGTTCGACGTCTCGGTCCAGGACAGAAAAGGATCAGAAAATACCGTTGCTGACCACTTGAGCCGCATCGTGCGTAATGAGGATGACTTGCCTCTGAATGATGAGTTCCCTGATGAAGTCCTTTTCCAGGTAAGTGTGGAGACACCATGGTACGCCGACATTGTCAATTATTTGGTCACAGGTACATTCCCATTCGACTTTTCGTATAACCAAAGAGCTAAGCTGAAAAACGAAGCCAAAACTTATGTTTGGGAAGAGCCCGTTTTATGGAAATTTTGCGCTGACCAAGTAAGTAGAAAGTGTGTCCCTAAGTCTGAACATAGGTCCATACTTATTTTTTGCCATGAATTTGCATGTGGGGGACACTTTGGGCAAAATAGGACTGCGAGAAAAATTTTAGATTGTGGGTTTTTCTGGCCATCACTGTTTAAGGACTGTTATGAATTTTGCAAATCTTGTGATCAGTGTCAGAGAAAAGGGTCCATCACTAGTAAGAATGAAATGCTCCAAAACCCCATTTTAACTTGTGAAATTTTTTAGGTTTGGGGTATGGACTTTATGGGACCCTTTCCCCCTTCATTTGGCTTTATTTATATACTGTTGGCTGTGGACTACGTGTCTAAGTGGGTGGAGGCTAAGGCCACCAAAGTTGATACTGCTAATGTTGTTTCCAGTTTTGTCAAATCCAATATTTTTAGCAGGTATGGAGTTCCACGAGCCATCATAAGCGATCAGGGGAGCCACTTCTGCAACAAGACGATCCAGGCCTTGATGAGGAAGTATGGGGTAAATCACAAAATCTCTACCCCGTACCATCCTCAAACCAATGGCCAAGCAGAAGTTTCCAATCGAGAGGTGAAGAGCATCCTCGAGAAAACAGTAAGTCCAGGAAGGAAGGATTGGAGTTTGAGGCTAGACGACGCTTTGTGGGCTTACCGTACGGCTTACAAAACCCCCATAGGGATGTCCCCCTACCGGATGGTTTTTGGTAAAGCCTGTCATCTCTCAGTGGAGATCGAACACAAAGCTTACTGGGCCGTGAAGAAGTGTAACATGGACTTTGACATGGCGGGCGAAGAAAGACTCCTCAAATTGCAAGAACTAGAGGAGCTTCGCCTGGATGCATATGAGAACTCGAAGACCTACAAGGAAAAGACTAAGATGTTCCACGACAGACAAGTCGTCAGAAAACACTTTGAAGATGGTCAGAAGGTCCTCTTGTTCAACTCCCGCCTGAAGTTCATGCCAGGTAAACTTCGTTCCAGGTGGCTTGGTCCTTTCATTATAACTGATGTCCATCACTATGGTGCAGTCAAGATTCAGAGCCTAGATACTGAGAAGGAATACACGGTGAATGGCCAGCGATTGAAGATCTTTCATGAGGGAATGTCAGAGGACTTCGACGACCATGCCTACTTGAAAGAGCCTGATTATGAGAAAGGATGAAATGAGTTTTGGTAAAGTCGAGCAATCGACTCTAAAAATTTGCGCTACTCGGAGGCACCCGAGCTTGAACTGTACATGCTTTTTGTTTACTTTACTGTCTTTAGGATTAGCTTAGGTTCCTCCTCTGATGTTGTGAATTTTCAGGTGAAACAATGGCTCGTCCTTGCGGTTTATTTGCTCATGTTAAAGCGCAATCTCCAACCCTCTAAGTCACAATTCAGGGAAGGTTTTCTTTCCTTTCATTTTGGCTGTGCGTATTTGGTCCAAGGAGGACATTGTCCATTTTTAAGTTGGGGGTGGTGGGTTGTGCCTTATAGTGATTGTCGAGCTTAGTTGTGGAATCTTGATTAGCTTGTTGAGTTATGGTGAAAGCATGCTAGTCCGATTATGAAATTCTGTGATGTACTGCTAAGGTCTTCGTATGTGTGTTTGTCGTGAAATTCAGCATAATTGCTTATGTTAAGGCCATTTTGAACAAATTTTCAAGTTATTTCCCTGTTTAAGCTTCGCATGTTAGCACTCTATCTTGGATCTGTGGGTTTAGGGTAGTTCTGTTTGTTTTGAAATTCGTTGTCACCTCGAAAGGCAACCTTAGGATGGGCCAAGATTCGTTCTTGTTTATAATTCATGCGCTCAATCCCAACCATGATTGGTGATCCCTGCGCGCATGAGAAGTCCACCTCGATTCCCCTGACCACAGACAAGCCATCCTCAGGGTTCATCAGGTTGGCGTAGAAATCGTACACCATGCTGGAGTAGGCGGGGATGGGCGGTCTGCACAGCTCTTCCCAGCCATGATTGGTGATCCCTGCGCGCAAGAATTGCGGCAGGTCTGCCAACGCGTCAAGGAACCCCTTCTCATGGAGCAGGTCCAGTTTCCTCAATTCATTGCCTCTTGATTCAGCATCAGAAGACACATACCTCACAGTTTGAGGTTCATCTTCGGGGTACAGCTTGGCTTTCCCCTTATCTTTCGCCTTGGCTGATTCAGCAGCCTCGATCTTTAGCTTCTTCAGAGAGGGCTCACTACTAGCCTTCTTCTTTTTGGATTTCTTTGAAACTTTTGGCCGTTTGGCCTTGACAGCCTTAGGCACCTTCTTTCTCAATCGTGCCCTGGTGGTGATCTGTTGGAGGAAATCCCCCAACGTTTCATCCATTGAATCTTCCCCCTTTGCTGGGCTATCGGGGCAGACTTCCCTCAAAGGAGAGAAGACCTCATCCTCTTCAGCTGTGTCTTCGCCTGGTGCCGATTCTTGATGTTCTTTGCTTGGAATTTCAGGCTCAGGCGTTCGCGATGATGGTGATGCCTCATGGCTCTGCGGCGGTGGAGATTGGTCAGAGCTTAGTGGAGATGGGGAAGGCTCGGGGCTTCGTGCTGGTGGAGAGGGAGAGTGGCTTTGTCTGGCCGTCTCGTAGGATGGACGGCCACTTTCTTGACTCTCTAGAGTGGGAGTCTTCTTCTTGATCGCTGCGTCGTCGACAGCCATACTCCACTTCTTCTTCTTGGGCGTTCCTGCTGGTTCAGATGGCCCAGCAGGGATCTCCGTCACCACCTTCCACTTCTTCTTGCGGACAGGTAGCTTGGGAAGTCGTTCGGTTCGCGCGGCTTCGGCATCTGCCAAGGCAAGGAGTGCCTCCCTCGCAGCTACCTCTGCTTCATCGGCCTTCTTCTTGGAAGCAGATCTCTCAGCCCTTGTTAGCACCATGGTGGAATCGTAGAAATCTGGAAAGAGGAATTGCACAGGAAGAAGGAGAGAGATTTCTTGAAGTTCAGTGAATGAAGGAAGCGTATGGGCCACCGCTATTCCAACGGCTATTTGTAATGATGAAAATCCCAACGACTATTTCTGTTGCGGATTCAGCAAATCCATCGCAATTAAGGAATTTAATGATTGTTTTGGCATCATTGTTTGGACATGCTATGGCCTCTACCCATTTAGATACATAGTCTACAGCTACAAGTATGTAAAGGTTACCTGATGATGGGGGAAATGGTCCCATGAAGTCAATGCCCCACACATCAAAGAGCTCCAACTC
Organism: Herpetospermum pedunculosum; assembly: GCA_028017165.1. Lineage (NCBI taxonomy): Eukaryota > Viridiplantae > Streptophyta > Magnoliopsida > Cucurbitales > Cucurbitaceae > Herpetospermum > Herpetospermum pedunculosum. Next base: position 16,750,498 of record CM051527.1, on the reverse strand, counting down.
TAAGATGTAAGTGAGAGGCATCTCATCCTTTCGACTGAGGTTACCTGTTCTCTGGCATTCATCACAGCTGTGTGCGTATTCGTGGGCATCTTTGAAGATCGTGGGCCAATAGTAGCCACTCTGGAACATCTTTGCAGCTGTTCTTTGGCCACCAAAATGTCCACCATAGGGGGCTGTATGGCAGTGCTGCAGCACAGACTTCGCCTCAGCAGCTGACACACACTTCCTCAGTAAACCATCTGCACATGTCTTGTAGAGGGTAGGGTCGTCCCATATGAACTTCCTAGCTTCATGCAGGAACCTCTTCTTCTCTTGGCTTCCCTTGAAAGTTGGTAGTACCTGCGAGGCAAGGAATTTAGCAATATCAGCAAACCAAGGTTCCTCATCGTTATCACGATGTGCTAATACAAAGACATGCTCATCGATAAAGGCATCAGAAATTGCGGTTTCCGCAATTTTATCGCAATTATGTTGCAATCTAGAAAGATGATCCGCAACCACATTTTCGCATCCTTTCTTATCTCTAATGTCTAGATCAAACTCTTGCAGCAGCAATACCCATCTAATCAACCTAGGCTTAGCATCAGCCTTCCTCATAAGGTATTTTAGTGCAGAGTGATCTGTATACACGATTGTTCTAGTGCCTACAATGTAATTCCTAAACTTCTCACAGGCAAACACTACAGCTAGCATCTCCTTCTCAGTGGTTGTGTAATTACATTGTGCCTCATTAAGTGTCTTACTAGCATAGTATACAGGGTGTGTTAGTTTGTCAATCTTTTGTCCTAGCATAACCCCTACTGTGTAGTCACTTGCATCACATAACATCTCGAATGGAAGGTCCCAATTTGGTCCTACTATAATAGGTGCCTTGACTAGTGCTTCCTTAAGGGTTTTCCAGGCTAGTAAACATTCTTTAGAGAAGATGAATGGCTTATTCAGCTCTAGAAGCTCACACAAAGGTTTGGAGATCTTAGAAAAGTTCTTAATAAACCTTCTATAGAAACCAGCTTGTCCTAAGAAACTTCTAATGGCTTTCACATTCTGAGGTTCCACTAACTTCTCTATTATTTCAATCTTGGCCCTATCGACCTCCACTCCTGCTCTAGACACTCTATGACCTAGGACTATCCCTTCTTCCACCATGAAGTGACACTTTTCCCAATTAAGGACTAGGTTGGTCTCCTCACACCTAGCCAGGACTTGTCCTAAGTTCTCTAAACAATTTGTAAATGAATCACCAAAGACTGAGAAGTCATCCATAAATATCTCTATCATGGATTCATCTAAGTTAGAGAAGATTGCCAACATGCACCTTTGGAACGTTGCTGGTGCATTGCATAAGCCAAAAGGCATTCTGCGAAAAGCAAATGTTCCAAAGGGACAGGTGAAGGTTGTCTTCTCCTGGTCCACAGGGTCTATGGTGATTTGGTTATATCCAGAATAACCATCTAGAAAGCAGTAATAAGCTCTACCAGCTATCCTATCTAACATTTGGTCAATAAATGGTAAAGGAAAGTGATCTTTTTTTGTTTCCTTATTTAATTTTCTATAGTCCATGCAAACTCTCCATCCTGTAATAGTTCTAGTTGGAATCAGTTCATTGTTCTCATTCACTACTACAGTCATCCCCCCCCCCCCCCCCCTTCTTAGGTACACATTGTATTGGACTCACCCACTGACTACTAGTTATAGGGAAGATTACACCTGCGTCTAACCACTTTATGATTTCTTTTTTAACTACCTCTTTCATAGAGGGGTTCAACCTACGTTGGTGATCTACTCGGGGTGTATGATCTTCTTCCAATATTATCTTATGCATGCAGTACGAAGGGCTAATGCCTCTAATGTCAGCAATTGTCCATGCAATAGCCTTTCTATGTTGTTTGAGTAATAAAATCAACTCAATTTCATGCTTTGCACTCAATTTAGATGAAATAATAACAGGCAGAGTATCATTACTTCCTAAATATGCATACTTAAGATGTTCAGGCAGTGGTTTTAATTCTAAGATAGGTGGATGCTCAATGGATGGTTTTAATGGATTCATGGATCTTTCAGTCAAATCAGTAGTCATACAAACATGCTGAGGATTATTCACAGGTATGTCCATTATCTCAGCTATGTTTAAGTCAGTTAAATCTAATTGTACATAATCATTGGCATGCTTAGTTGACAATTCATGCTCAAGTTGTTCTTCCATTAGTGAATCTACTATGTCCATACTTGCACAAGATTAAGAGTCAGAAGGGTACCTTAGGGCTTTAAAAACACTAAACTTAACCTCCTCATCATGAACCCTCATGGTGAGCTCACCTTTCTGGACATCAATCAGGGCCCTACCTGTGGCTAGAAATGGTCTGCCTAATAGGATGGGGACCTCCTTGTCTGCTTCATAATCCAGGATGATGAAATCTGGAAGGAAAATAAACTTGTCAACCTTTACAAGAATATCCTCAATCTTACCCTCAGGGTATGCTATGGATCTGTCTGCAAGCTGTAAGGTGACAGTGGTAGGACGTGCTTCTCCTATTCCCAACTGGCGAAATAGTGATAGAGGCATGAGATTTATGCTGGCTCCCAGGTCACAAAGAGCTCTGCCCACGTGCTTGCCTCCTAACTCCACTGGTAGGGTGAAGGAACCAGGATCCTTCTCCTTCTTGGGTAGCTTGTTCTGGAGTATAGCACTGCACTCCTCAGTGAGATTCACTGTTTCAAATTCACCAATGATCTTCTTGTTAGTGATTATATCCTTCAGAAATTTAACATAAGAAGGCATAGACTGTAGAACTTCTACAAAAGGAATATTCACATGCACTTGTTTAAGAATTTCTAAAAATTTGTTAAAGTGCACTTCCTGTTCTTGTTTTTTCTTTAGCCTTCGAGGGAATGGAGGTGGTGGCACATATGCAAGCACTTCAGGTCGCCTCATGATAGGTGGAGGCCTTGGAATTTCTTCTATCTGTTCTATGATTGGTTCCAGCCTCGCCCCTGATGTGCTTGTAGGTGGTTGACCTTGGTTAGGCAGAGAATCCAGTGGAGCACTAGACTCTTCATTCTCTACTCTCTTTGGTGTTTCTCTAGTGTTGCTCACCAATGGTCTACCACTTATGAGTTCAATTGCTTGAACTTGCTCTTTTCCATCCCTTCTAGGCACCTCAGTGTCAGCAGGTAGTCTACCTTGGGGCCTACTTTTGAGTTCATTGGCTAGTTCCCCTATTTGGTTCTCTAGGCTCCTAAGGGTAGCTTGCTGACTTTGTAGAGTGGCATCATTCTTGGCAATGTACTCCTTAAGTAAATTCTCTACAGAAGACCCTATTGGTTGGTTGTATGGTTTTTGATACATGGATTGGTTATTTTGGGGAGTGAAACAAGGTGTTCCACTCGGTCTTGGCTGGTTAGGAGCTTGGTTAGTATTTTGTTGGCCACCCCATGAAAGATTTTGGTGGTTCCTCCAACCAGGATTGTAAGTGTTAGAATAAGGGTTGTTCCTAGGCTGCTGTTGGCTTCCAACATAGCAGACTGAGGCTTGATTCCCAGGGCAGTATTCATACAGGTGCCCCTCCCCACAGAATCCACAGATTAGTGTCTCACCTTGACTTGGTTGTGTGCCCATTGACATGGCTGTGGCGGTGTTGACACTAGTTTGGAGATTGGCTTGAGCCATTTGTTTAACTAGGTTGGTCAGGGCGCTTATTTGGCTACTCATGGCATTGAGTGCGTCCTTATTTTGAGCTCTACTTGGCTCTATTGGATCATCTGACCACCTACAGTGAGATGCTGAGATCTTCTCCAGGATCTCATAGGCTTCGTTATAACTTTTGGACAACATGGAACCACCAGCTGATGAATTTAGCACTTGCCTGGTGCTGGGGTTGCATCCTTTGAAAAAGACCTCTATTTGGATACACCATGGGATGCCATGGTGTGGACATTTAAGCAGAAGGTCCTTGAACCTTGTCCATGCTTCGTGAAGCGACTAATTTTCAGCTTGTTTGAACTTGATTATGTCGTCACGAAAAGTAGAATTCCTATCAGGTGGGAAGTATTTTACTAGGAATTTCTCCGCCAAGTCTGTCCAATTGAGAACTGATCCAGAAGGTAATGAGTTTAACCACGTTTTGGCTTTGTCCCTTAATGAGTAGGGGAAGAGGTAAAGCCTCAAAGCTTCTTGGGAAACTCCAGGGATGATAAAGGTATCACTAACTCCTAGGAAGTTTCTAAGATGGTTGTGGGGGTTCTCATTTTCCACCCCAAAGAATTGTCCCACAGTGGACAACATTTGGAACATTACTGGCTTTAACTCGAATGAGTTGGCAGTAATTTCAGGGCGGATTATGCTTGGGTTTAGTTCCCCAGGCATAGGTACTAGGTAGGAGAGAATAGCACTATCCTTATCATTCGCTATTTCGATGGGATTGCGAGTGGTAGGTACCGGATTTGGGACTGGTCTGTCCATTTTTTCTTGATAGAATTGCGGAGACTCTGCGGTTTCAGCAATTATTTGAGGTATAGAGGGTTGGTTAAAGAGACGTTTCTTAGCTCTATTTCTAGCCCTAAGTAATCTCTCAGGCTCAGGATTGAACTCTAGATCGCTACTTGAAGGCTCATTCATAAACTAACCCAATGGTACCTGCAAAAGAAATGAAAATAGATCAGCTCCAATAGATAGTAAGAATTGGTTTTCTAACTTAACAATTTTCGTTTTCACTAAACTAAATCCCCGGCAGCGGCGCCAAAAACTTGTTACGTGCTCAATGTTTAAAAGGAATATGCAATAAGAGAGCACTCAGAACATGCAAGCATACATGATCTTGTAGCAAGTAGTAAGTATTTTTTCATTCGTTTTCCCATAGAGATTTATTCTTAGTTACTCGCGAAGTGTATTGTTAAGCAAGAATGGGTGGATTTGATGGGGTAGACTTGGTTTTAAATTGCCTAATTACTAAGGAATAAGTAAAGGATAGCAACATAAAAAAGTGCAAGTCAATGACAAACTCAAACGTAAAGAGAAGAGATTAATAAACGAAGAGGGAAATGGCTAAACAGAATTTTTAACCAAAAAGAATTGCGGGAACAGCAATTATACCGCAATGTTACTAACAGCGAAAGTGTGTAAAATGTGGAAACAAGAGCTACTAATGACTCATCTATTGGCTTTATCTCACGATTCTCAAGCATTAGATCAACTCACTATGCATCAAACTAACTCATTCTCATGTATCTTCCGATTTCATGCATTAGATTCTTTAGTTTACTCATGTCCAAGTAAGGTCTCAAGCATCTTGTTAAAACAGTAAGTTGTGATTTGTACTAGGAAAACGCCTATTCCTAGGTCGTTTTCTGGCTACCTTGAGAGGCTAGCATGAGTGTATGACTCTGAACTCTTACTCCTTCCGGAGGTTAGGAGTTCTTTGGACAAAATGGATGGCCAATCGAAATTGCCCGTGGGATGAAGCTTACATACAATCAATGCGTTCGAGAGCTATCCTACATGCTTGGTTCACGTGTTCTAGCCTATAGCCTTGTCATTAGCATGCCCCTATGTGACTTAGTTACTCATGGATGTAGATAGAATAGAAAGAGTGGATGAAGAAGACATGCTTAGGAGAAGATTAAAGACAAAACAGGAAAGGAAAAACAGTAGGCAGAGAAGAATAAAGGAATTGCAAAATGATGAATTGTACGTTGATTAACCAATTGTTTGAATGAACAAATGAAGACTTAGAAACACTGAAGCAAAGACAGAAAACAACGAAATGAAATAGAGTAGCTAATGGAACGGAAATAACAACAAACAGTACTGAAAGTAGAAAACTAAAACAGAAAGCAGTAAGCTGTGCGTGGTCTTCTCGATTTCGAACGCCTCGGCTGAATAGAGAGAAAGGCGAGCCTTGCTTGGATGAATCCAATCAGAAGAGAAGATGAATCTTCTCTCCTTCCTATCATATTGTCGACTCCAATAGCTGAACCTTTCAAACCAACAGACGGAAGAGAGAATAAGAGTGGAAGAAGTTGCGTTGAACTGAGAAGTCAACGCTTTTCGGATGTTCTTCAACCCTCCAGTTTGACCTCCTTTTATAGTATTCTCCAGGTGCGATTGGGCCAAGGAGAACCATCCATTCTCAACGTCGTACTTCTACGTGGCTGGAGGAGAAAGAACGAATCCCTGAAATATCGGATCACAACAGAAAAAGGTTAGCCAACTTACGGATTTCACTTGAAACATTGCGGTTTTAGCAATGTTTCCGCAATGCCTCCGCAATGCACAGTTTTCATTCTTCTAACTTCGTTTTTCATTCCTTTTCTTTCCTTTTGCACACAAGTCCTAATTTAGCTTCCTTCTTCTAATTCTCATATATAAGCATAGGTTCAAGCTAAATCCTATCAAAAATACTTACAAATGCACAACTTCCTAACACAAATAAGTCCTAAAATAGTCACTTTTGGAGACGTAACAGTTTCCTTCCCAAACCACGGTCAACTCATGTGAGAACGTGAGTGCTATTCAGCTAAGGAGTGGAAAGTCACTTTCCATCAGAGTCGTGAAGGAAGCAAAGGACAACCAGAATGAGTCCGCCCAGCCTGCTCCAGAGAATCTGAATGAGAAAAAAGAAGAAATCAGTGTGCAAGAGGAAGTTGCCAGAGCACCCTTCCCTAGTAGGCTTGCGAAGCCTACTTTGGAATCCGACGATGAGGAGGTCCTTCGTACCTTCCAGAAGGTGATGGTAAACATCCCGCTCCTTGAGGCAGTGAGCCAAGTGCCAAAATATGCCAAATTCCTCAGGAGCTGGTGCACAAAGAAGAGGAAGTCCAGAGGGACTAAGAAGAAAAAGGAGAACGTTTCCACGATCCTCCCAGGTACGTTGCCCGCCAAGTGCAACGACCTAGGTACCTTTACTATCCCTTGCATGATAGGTAGTAAAGTAGTCAAAAATGCCATGCTTGACTTAGGAGCTTCTGTGAACGTTATGTCTTATGCTTTATTTCTTGAACTGAACTTAAATGAACTGCATGAGTGTAACGTGGTTGTCCAGTTAGCTAACGGGTCGAGTATATGTCCTAGAGGGAAGGTCGAGGATGTTCTCGTTAGGGTAGGTGATATGATGTTCCCCGCTGATTTCCTTGTACTTGATATGAATGAAAAATCTCTGCATGCTTCGTCCTCTATGCTGTTAGGACGCCCTTTTCTTAAGACCGCTAGGGTCAAAATCGATGTGTTTAAGGGTGTCTTTTATTTAGAGTTTGATGATACAATGCATGAATTTTCATTATTTGAACAGAAATCTGTGGAGAATATTTCTTTTGTTGAGTATGATGAGAATTAGAGTCTTACCTCGCGCTTGAGGGATGATTCTCATATCTCGGTAAAAAAATCTGATTTGAATTTGATAGAAGTTGATGCTGTTTTTTGCACTAACAAATGTGATATTCACGTGCTTGAGGCACGAGGAGTGCAAAAAGTTTTGGATGTTGATCGCAGGTGTAGTGTGGAGGAGGACAAGACTAGAACGTCCCCCGCACTATCAGATTATGGTTGAGTCATTGGAGAGAATTCAGTCCAGCAAACGACTTTAAAAATTCTACGCTTCTCGGAGGCACCCGAGCGATGAACTGTTATTTCTGTTTTTAGTTTAGTTGCTGTTTTTTTTTTGTTGTTAGTTAGTTTAATTTAGACTTACGTAGGTTGCTGTTTTTTTTTAGGAATCGAGGAAGAAGGGAATTTTTGGGCTTCGATGATGAGCGCGCCGCTTCCTTACCCTCGCCAACTTCACAAAGAGTCAGGAAAGTTTAGTTTCCCTTTTACTTTGTGTATCTGACTGAGTGGCATTGAGGACAATGCCAACTTTTGAAGTTGGGGGTGGAGTTGAAGTTATGGATACGCATGTGTAGTCAGTTCAGCAGTGTTATTTTGATATTGAAGTGCTTGGGACTCTGTTTACTGCTTTCTAACTATGATAATCTAGGAAATGCATGTTGGAAATCTGAGCACGTACATAATCTAGTTTTTGCATGAGTTTTGCATTTATTAGGTTCATGTCAAAAATTTTAAAATTTTTCCTAATGCTCTCTTGCATCTTTCGAGCACTTAGCAACCTCATCCTAGATTCCGTAGGCTTAGTCAATTGCATGTAGCATTAATTCTCGTTCACCCCGAAAGGCACTCTTAGGTAGCTTGTTGCATGAGAGTTAGCGGTAGATTAATCGAGTTAGCTTATGCTAAGCCTAAAGTAAAAAAAAAAATAGAAAAGCATGTTGGTTAGAAAATTCTCTCGAGGCGCTCCTCTTTCTTATTAGTGCACTTAAGAAGTGAGCGTTAGTCCTTAAAAACGTGAAGTTTATGCATGAATTTGACGTGTTAGGCAGCTCGAGGTTGGAAAGAAAAAGAGAATAAATCGGTTGATTCAAATAACCTCAAGAAAAGAGTACAAAGTAATCGTGAAAAGAAAAAGAAAGAGAAAATATTTAGGTCTCTTAGTTTGCTTCTCTCTCTCGTGTAAGTCAAGTGTAGACTGTTCTTAAACGCTAGAAGTAGGGGAAAACGGGATGATGTGTTGCATGTGGTTTTTCGGGCTTATGTGAGTTTAGGATAGGTTGTCTAGCACACACACACGTTAGGGGGCGATAGTTAATTTTTGATATGTTCGTAGTAAATGCATACACGAATTGCTTTCATGGTTATGTTGTGTTTGAATTTGCAAAATGCATGGAGGTTTGAGTTAGTAGCATGTAGGCGTGTCCTTAGAGTCAATTTCTTTAATAGCCTTGCTCGAGGACTAGCAAGATTCAAGTTGGGGGTGTTTGATAACTCCATTTTGGAGCTATTAAATACTTCCTAAGTATAGCTAAAGTCCGCATTTAAATGTTTAATTTATCTCGGTTGTAGGAGAAATGCGGCAAAGAGCTCGTGCGTCCATTGGACCCGTTTCGGAGCTAAAAGCGGAGTTTTAACGCCCCGGGGGTGCATCGGGAAAGGGCAAGGCGATCCAAGAAGAAGCGGACCAAAATTGCCTTGGAGAGGCCATTCTTCCAGCCCCAAACCCGAGAGCTAGCGTCGAGCAATAGCATCAAGACCCTGCTGCGGCGGAGGAGGCGCGCGCAAGAAGTTATCGGGCCAGCGTCGAGACGCCCGCCTAGCGTCTCGACGCCATCGCGAGGCGCGCGCGGATCACTTAGGGCGTAGCGTCTCGACGCTACGACGATTTAAAGAAGCTGTAGGACTATTTTTGCAGCACTTCTTCACCCATTTTTTAGAACTCCATCTTCTTCCTCTCGGCTTTTCTCTATTTTTCATCATAGCTCCGCCATTTGTGGCATGTTTTGGAGCTTTCAAGTTGTATTAGCTTAAAGACGACTTCCATGGCTTCCCTTGGAGCGGTGATGACAACCCGTTTCATGGACGGCTAAGGTAAGGGTGAGCGGTTTGGGATACATTTGAGGGATTTTTGTTAGACTCTTTTAGCTTTGATAATCCATGCTTAGTTTATAAATTGGTGGCTGTTTTGTATGCATTTATCATTCTTGCTTAACCCTATGCATATGTTAGATTTTGCCGATTGACACTCGCATTTTCTAGCATTTTGTTAATGTTAAAGAGTAGCGATGTCGTGCCTCTCACTATTCGACTAGTAACACAGAATGGTAAAACTAAACCGGAGTATCGAGTCATGCATGATGGTTGTTGATTGCTGGTAGAGGTACTTTTGGGGTACTCTAATTTCAAGCTGTCGAGGCTTGCCAAAATAACATTTATAATACCGAAACTACTAAGCTTTGCAGCTAGTGGTAACGGGTGTCGAACCACAGGGAACCTAAGTTATTTTCTCTTAACTAATTTCTATTTGTCTTTAAACTAAGACTCGAAAGCAAATAAAAAGGGGGTTTTACTAAATATAAACTAACGGGAAAATAAATGCGAAAAGTAAAGAGCGGAAAAATAAAAGTAACACGTGCTCAAAATTCGAGTGTCGGGGTTCATCTTGATGCGCTTAGTTCATAGGGATTCTAATTCGCAAAGTTGTTCTATTTCATGCACACAAAATGCTTCGTCCCAAACGGGTCCAAAGCACCCCAAAGAATTAATTAGAGGCGTAAATTCTAATTAAACATGCTTCCTAATTAATCTAAGTTCATGACGCTTAAATCAATTAACAAACAGTAACGGGTACCATTGAGACGAATTAATCTTAGAACTAATTCGATTTATCCCTTAGTCTTAAGCCCGCCGTGAAAACGTTAATCAACTCATACCCCCACTGTCACTTGGGCTCGAATTGATTAGCCACGAGCTAGACTTTCGCTACTAAGTATTGAGGTTTGTCAAAAATCAATATTAGCCCACTAAGCATGCGTAACTAATTATGGACGTCACTCCTAATCGGAAAGGCAAGTTAGTCGTTCTTAATACAGACCAAGAGATGCAAGAGATAAATAAAACTAAGCTAGACATTCATATAAACCCTCCCTAAGCATCAAGATAACCCCTAAAACCCGAATTAGAGCACTTACCTTAGCTCACCGTTGTGCAAATCAAGCAAAAACGCTAATGTTGGAGCTTTATTGAAGAAGTAATGGAAGAAATATAAGTTTAGAGCTCCCACCCGAGCCTAACAATGGTGGAGAAACCAAAAATTGAGAAAAACTTGCGGCTAAAATCGAAGAAGAAAGGCTTTTAAAGCCGTCGGAGCGTCGAGACGCTAGGGCAGCGTCTCGACGCTGTGCCCTAAGTTGGCAGCACGCGCGCACGGGGTAGCGTCGAGACGCTTGCGCTCGACGCTTGCTCTCGGGTGGAATTTCAAATGTTCGCTTCAGACTTCGGAGCGTCGAGACGCTAGGCCAGCGTCGCGACGTTGTCGGCGTTGAGTGAGCGTTGAGACGCGCGCGCTCGACGCTGGCGCTCATCCATCTTCGGGAATCGTCGGGGAAGCGTCGAGACGCTAGGCCAGCGTCTCGACGCCGAGCAGCGTTGAGCCAGCGTCTCGACGCCGAGCAGCGTTGAGCCAGCGTCTCGACGCTGCCGCTCAACGCTAGCTCTCGGGTTGTTGGCCAAATTTTGCCTTTCAATGGCAAATTTTGCCATTTCTTCAATTCTTCAAGCCCCTTGGCTCCCGATGCGTCCATGAAGCTCTAAAACGTTACTTTTAGCCCCGAAACACGTCCTCGGACTCCTCGAGCTCTCAACCATGAATTTACCTACAAAGAGGGATTTTAATCAATATCGAGCATGGTTTTAGCTATAATTAGGGAGTAAATAATAGCTCTATTTTGGAGCTATCAAAATACCCCCAACCTAAATCTTGCTAGTCCTCGAGCAAGGCTAATAAAGAATTTGACTCTAAGGGACCATGCAAAGATTCTTCTAATTCAAACCTCGATGCTTTTTTACAAATCTAAACAGAACATAATCATGAAAGCAATCGGCGCATGCATTTAATCAAGATCACATCAAAAATTAACTATCGCTCCCTAACGTGTGTGTGTGCTAGCCAACCTATCCTAAACCATCGTAAGCTCGGAAAAACTGCATGCAACATGTCATCCCGTTTTCCCCCTACTTCTAGCGATTAAGAACAGTCTAAGCTTGACTTACACAAGAGAGAGTAATAAATTAAGAGACCTAAAATATTTTCTCATTTCTCTTTTTCTTTTCTTTGAGTACTTTGTACTCTTTGTTATGGTTCTTTGAACCCAACTTTTTATTTTCTTTTTCTTTCCCATCCCGAGTTGCCTAACATGTCAAACTTAAGCCAAAGCTTCACATTTTTAAGGACTAACGTTCACTTCTTTAGTGCGCACTTAAGAAAGAGGAACGCCTCGGGAGAATTTTCTAGCCAAACATGCTTTTCTATTTTTTTTTATTTAGGCTTAGCTCATGCTACTCGATTAATCGACCACTAACTCTCATGCAACAAGCTACCTAGGGGTGCCTTTCGGGGTGACAACAAGAATTAATGCTACATGCAATCAACTAAGCCTACGGAGTCTAAGATGAGGTTGCTAAGTGCTCGATAGATGCAAGGGAGCAACAAGAAAAATTCTAAAATTTTTGACATGAACCTAATAAATGCAAAGCTACATCATGCAAAAACTAGATTATGCAAATGCTCAGATTCCAAAAAGACACTTCCTAGATCATCATAATTAGAAAGCATATAAACAGAGTCCCAAGCACTTCAAATTTTAAATTAGCACTGCTCAACAAACTGCACATGGAATCCATCCAACATACAACTCCACCCCCAACCTAAAATTATACATAGTCCTCTATGTATCACACTTCAGACTAAGCAAATAAAACGCACAAAATAAAAGGGAACAGAAAACCTCCCCTGAATTTTGCGAGGTTGACGGTTGGAGCAGTGCACTGTTCGCCCACTGTCCCGATCTTTAAGCCACAAAACTCCTACAAAAGAAAGCAAGAAAAAGCTAAGCTAGGAAAATAAAAACTAAAAGTAAGAACATGAATTTAAAATACTCATGGGTTGCTGTTTGTTAAGTCTCTGAAAGTGACTTATTTAGGACCCATTTAGCTTAAGAAGATGTACACATTTAGGTGTTTTTGTTAGCATTTAGCTTAAACCTATGCGTTAATATGAGAATTAGAAGAAGGTAGCTAATATAGGACTTGTGTACAATAGGTAGAAAAAGGGTTGAAAACCGAGGAAAAGAATGAAAAAATAACCATTGCAAATGAATTGCGGAATAATTGCGGTGACCGCAATTATTCAAGTTAAAACCGTAAGTTGGCTGATCTTTTTCTGTTTAGATCCGACTTTTCAGGGATTCGTCCTTTCTCCTCCATCCATTCTGATATATGACGTTGAAGATTGATGGTTCTCCTTGGCCCAAACGCACCTGCAAACTACTATAAAAGGGGGTCAAAGTCGGAGGTTCAGTCATCATTCGAAGTGCAGAAGTCTTCTTGCAGTCCACCATTTCCATCTGTTTTCCTTTGCCGTCTGTTGGAGTGAGAGTCTAAGCTTTTGGAATCGATAATCTGATAGGAAGGAGAGGAGATTCTTCTTCTCTCTCGATTGGATTCATCCAAGCAGGGCTGACTTCTCATCACCATCATTCGAGGCGACTGCCACGGAGTTTTCTAGCAGCCCTCTACTGTTTTCTGCTCTGTTCTTCTCAATTCCATTTCTGATCACTGTTGTTCTTAGTGTAGCATTTCAATTATTGCATTTCGTTGTTGTCTGTCTTGAATTCGTTTCTTTTAGAGCTTCCCTTGTCATTCAAACACTTAAAGTAATCGAAGTATACTTCTGCATTTTACAGTTTCCATCTGGTTCTGCTACGGCTTTGGCTTGCTGTTTTAAGTACATTTATCTTCTAAGCATGTCTGTTTTATCTACCTTTTCTATTCTCCACATATCCATGAGTAACTAAAATCACTTAGGGGCATGCTAATGACAGAACTATAGGCTAAAAAACGTGAGTCAAGTAGGCAGATTAACACTCGAACATTGGTTGTATGTAAGCTTCATCCCACGGGCAATTTCGATTGGCCATCCATTTTGTCCAAAGAACTCCTAACCTCTGGAAGGAGTAAGAGTTCAGAGTCATATAATCATGCTAGCCTTTCATGGTAATCAGGAAACGACCTAGGAATAGGCGTTTCCCTAGTACAAACTGCACACTCCTGCTTTAACAAGATGCTTAAGACCTTACTTTGAAGTCGAGTAAACTTGAGTCTCTCATGCATGGAATCGGACGATACTTGAGATAGAGTGAGTTTGATGTATAGAGAGTTGATCCAAAGCTTGATAATCGTAATAAACTGCCTATAGGATAGTCATTAGTAGCCCTTAATTCACCCTTTTAATCAGTTTCGCTGCCATTTAATTGCGGATTAATTGCAGTTCTCGCAATTCTGCTAGAACGCATTCTGTGTAGCTGTTTTCTTCTTCGTTTATTGATTCCATCTCTTGTTCTTTGAGCCTGATTTTAACTTTAACTTGTTTATGGTATATTCCTTTACACATTCAGCAAAACTTAGGTAATTAAAAACTAATTTTATCCCCTCAAATTCATCCCATCTTTCTTAACAAACACACTTCGCGAATAGCTAAAAATGAGTCTCTGTGGAAAAAACGAATGAAATATACTCACTACTTGCTGTGAGACCATGTATGCTTGCATGTTCTAAGTGCTCTCTCTACCCTTTTGCATATTTATCTTTACACATTGAGCACGCAACAAGTTTTTGGCGCCGCTGCCGGGGACTTATTTTAAGTGAAAACGAAGTTGTTAAAAATCAAGTTTATCATTGAGTGAAACTAATCTGTTTCATTTCTTTTGCAGGTGCTATTAAGGTAGTTTATGAGTGAGCGTTCACATAGTAATTTAGAGTTCGATCCTGAACCTGAAAGATCACTTCGAGCTAGGAATAAGGCAAAGAAACGTCTCTTTAAACAACCTCCTATACCTCAAACCACACCTGAAACTAAAGAAATGGGCGATCTAGTTCCAAATCCGGCACAAGCCATTCGCAATCCCATCGAAATAGCGAATGACAAGAATAGTGCCATTCTGTCATATCTAGTACCTATGCCTGGGGAGCTGAACCCCAGCATAATCCGTCCTGAAATCACTGCCCACTCATTCGAGTTAAAACCAGTGATGTTCCAAATGTTGTCCACTGTGGGACAATTCTTTGGAATAGAAAATGAGGACCCCCATAACCACCTTAGGAACTTCCTAGGAGTTAGTGACACATTCCTAATCCCTGGAGTTTCCCAAGAAGCCCTGAGGCTATATCTTTTCCCTTACTCTTTGAGGGACAAAGCCAAAACATGGTTAAATTCATTGCCCTCAGGATCTGTCCGCAATTGGACAGATTTAGCAGAAAAATTCCTAGTCAAATACTTCCCACCTGATAGGAATTCAACCTTTCGTGATGATATCATAAAATTTAAACAAGCGGATAATGAGTCTCTTCACGAAGCTTGGACTAGATTCAAAGACCTTCTCATTAATTGTCCACACCATGGCATTCCATGGTGTATCCAAATAGAAGTCTTCTTTAAAGGATGCAACTCCAGCACCAGACAAGTCTTAAATTCATCTGCTGGAGGTTCCATGTTGTCCAAGAGTTACAACGAAGCTTATGAGATCTTGGAGAAGATCTCAGCATCTCACTGTAGGTGGTCAGACGATCCAGTAGAGCCAACTAGGGCTCAAGACAAGGATGCTCTAAGCGCCATGAGCACCCAAATAAATGCCCTGACCAACTTAGTCAAGCAAATGGCTCAGGCCAATCTCCAAACCAGTGCCAATACCGCCACAGCCATGTCAATGGGCACACAACCAAGTCAAGGCGAGGCACCAATCTGTGGATTCTGTGGGGAAGGGCACCCTTATGAATATTGCCCTGGGAATCCATCCTCGGTCTGCTATGTAGGAAGCCAGCAGCAGCCTAGGAATAACCCCTACTCACAAACTTACAATCCTGGTTGGAGAAACCACCCTAACCTGTCATGGGGTGGCCAACAAAACACTAACCAAAATCCTAACCAACCTAGACCGAGTGGAACACCTGGTTTCACTCCCCAACATAACCAGTCAATGTACCAAAAACCTTACAATCAACCTGTAGGATCTTCTGTAGAAAACCTACTCAAGGAGTATATCGCTAAGAATGATGCTACTCTTCAGAGCCAGCAAGCTACTCTTAGGAGCCTGGAAAACCAAATAGGCCAATTAGCCAATGAACTTAAAAGTAGGCCCCAAGGTAGACTCCCTGCTGATACCGAGGTACCAAGGAGAGATGGCAAAGAACAAGTTCAAGCCATTGAACTTAGGAGTGGAAGACCATTGGTGAGCAACACAAAGGACACACCAAAGAGAGTAGAGAACACTGAGTCTAGTGCTCCACTGGCGTCTCTGCCGAGCCAAGGTCCACCACCGACTAGCACATCAGGAGCCAGGCTAGAGCCAATTGTTGAGGACGTAGAAGAAATTCCAAGGCCTCCACCTATCTTAAGGCGTCCTGACGTGCCTGCATATGTGCCACCACCTCCATACCCTCGAAGGCTTAAGAAGAAGCAGGAACAGGAAGTTCATTTTAATAAATTCTTAGAAATACTTAAGCAAGTGCATGTTAACATTCCTTTTGTAGAGGTTTTACAGTCTATGCCTTCATATGTAAAGTTTTTGAAGGACATTATTACTAACAAAAAAATAATTGGTGAGTTTGAAACAGTAAACCTCACCGAGGAGTGCAGTGCCATCCTCCAAAACAAGCTGCCCAAGAAGGAGAAGGATCCTGGTTCCTTCACCTTACCTGTAGAACTTGGAGGCAAGCATGTGGGCAGAGCGCTTTGTGACCTGGGCGCCAGCATAAATCTCATGCCTCTGTCCCTATTCCGCCAGTTGGGAATGGGAGAAGCACGTCCAACTACTGTCACTTTACAACTAGCAGACAGATCCATCGCATATCCGGAAGGTAAGATTGAGGATATTCTAGTTAAAGTTGACAAAGTTATTTTCCTTGCAGATTTCATTGTCCTGGACTATGAGGCAGACAAGGAGGTTCCCATCCTGCTAGGTAGACCATTTCTAGCCACAGGTAGGGCACTAATAGACGTGCAAAAAGGTGAGTTAACTATGAGGGTTCATGATGAAGAGGTAAAATTTAGTGTTTACAAAGCTTTAAGGTATCCCTCTGATTCTGAGTCTTGTGCTAGCATTGATGTTGTTGACTCACTAATGGAAGAACAATTAGAGCATGTATTATTAACCAAGCATGCTAACGAATATGTAGGATTAGATGTAGATGATCTAAATGTATCTGACATAATGAATATGCCTGTAGATAGACCTCAGCATGTATGTATGACTATAGACTTAACTGATAGAACTGTAAATCCGTTAAAGCCCTCCATTGAGCATCCACCTGTTTTAGAACTGAAACCACTACCAACTCACCTCAAATATGCATATCTAGGAGATAATGATACGCTGCCTGTAATTATTTCTTCTAAGCTAAGTGAACAGCATGAGGTTGATTTAATTTTACTGCTTAAGCAACATAGGAAGGCTATAGCATGGACTATTGCTGATATTCGAGGCATTAGCCCTTCTTATTGCATGCACAAAATTATACTAGAGGAAGAGCACACACCTAAGGTAGATCACCAGCGTAGGTTAAACCCCTCTATGAAAGAGGTAGTGAAGAAGGAAATAATAAAGTGGTTAGATGCTGGAGTAATTTTCCCCATAGCTAGTAGCCAGTGGGTGAGCCCCATCCAATGTGTACCTAAAAAGGGGGGAATAACTGTGGTAGTCAATGAGAACAACGAACTGATTCCAACAAGGACTGTCACAGGGTGGAGAGTATGTATGGATTACAGGAAGTTAAATAAAGAAACTAAAAAAGACCATTTCCCTCTTCCATTCATTGACCAGATGCTAGACAGAATAGCTGGTAGAGCCTACTATTGTTTTTTAGATGGGTACTCTGGCTATAATCAAATCACTATAGACCCTAAGGATCAAGAGAAGACTACCTTCACTTGCCCTTTTGGAACGTTTGCCTTCCGCAGAATGCCTTTTGGCTTATGCAATGCACCGGCAACTTTCCAAAGGTGCATGATGGCGATCTTCTCTGAGTTGGATGAGTCCATAATAGAAATATTCATGGATGACTTCTCAGTCTTTGGGGACTCATTTAAAACCTGTCTAGAGAACCTAGGACAAGTCCTGGCTAGGTGTGAGGAGACCAACCTAGTCCTAAATTGGGAGAAGTGCCATTTTATGGTAGATGAAGGGATTGTCTTAGGACATAGAGTGTCAAGGGCAGGTGTAGAAGTGGATAGGGCAAAAATAGAGGTCATAGAGAAGTTGGTAGAGCCCCAGAATGTCAAAGCTATTAGGAGTTTCCTAGGACATGCTGGCTTCTATAGAAGGTTCATCAAGGACTTTTCTAAGATAGCCAAGCCTCTATGTGAGCTTCTAGAGCTAGGTAGACCATTCATCTTTTCTAAAGAATGTGTAGTAGCTTGGAAAGCCCTTAAGGAAGCATTGGTCACAGCACCAATCATAGTAGGACCAAATTGGGATCTCCCATTTGAGATGCTATGTGATGCCAGTGACTATGCTGTAGGAGTCATGTTAGGACAGAAGATTGACAAGCTCACACATCCTGTCTATTATGCTAGTAAGACCTTGAATGAGGCTCAATGTAACTATACAACTACAGAGAAAGAGATGTTTGCTGTAGTATTTGCTTGTGAAAAATTTAGGAACTATATTGTAGGAACTAGGACCATTGTATATACTGACCATTCTGCTTTAAAATATCTGATGAGGAAGGCTGATGCTAAGCCTAGATTGATTAGATGGGTGTTATTGCTGCAGGAATTCGATTTGGACATTCGGGACAAGAAGGGATGTGAAAACGTGGTTGCAGATCACCTGTCTCGATTGCAGCACAATTGCGAAAAAATTGCGGACCCCGCAATTTCTGATGCTTTTATAGATGAACATATCTTTGCTTTAACTCATCGTGAAAACGATGAGGAACCTTGGTTCGCTGACATTGCTAACTTCCGTGCAGCACAGGTATTACCAGTGTTCAAGGGAGGACAAGAGAAGAAGAGGTTCCTCCATGAAGCAAGGAAATTCATCTGGGATGACCCCATACTTTACAGGACCTGTGCTGATGGGTTGTTGAGGAAGTGTGTTTCAGCTGCTGAAGCGAAGTCTGTGCTGCATCACTGTCACTCATCTCCTTACGGTGGGCACTTTGGTGGTCAAAGAACAGCTGCTAAGGTATTTCAGAGTGGCTACTACTGGCCAACAATCTTCAAGGACGCCCACAATTACGCCCACAACTGTGACGAATGCCAAAGGACAGGTAACCTCAGTCGTAAGGATGAGATGCCTCTCACCTACATCTTAGAGTTGGAGCTCTTTGATGTGTGGGGCATTGATTTCATGGGACCATTCCCTCCATCATCAGGTAACCTGTACATTTTAGTAGCAGTAGACTACGTGTCAAAGTGGGTAGAAGCTAAGGCATGTCCTAATAATGATGCTAAAACAGTCACTAACTTCTTGCATAGACACATTTTCACTAGATTTGGGACTCCTCGTGCTATCATTAGTGATGAGGGGTCACATTTCATTAATAAGGCTATGGAGAAAATATTGGCTAAATATAACATTAGACATAGGGTAGCTACTCCCTACCACCCACACTCAAATGGCCAAGCTGAGATTTCCAATAGGGAGATAAAGAACATCCTAGAAAAGGTAGTCAAACCTAATAGGAAAGACTGGTCTTTCAAGCTTGAGGATGCACTTTGGGCTTATAGAACAGCATATAAGACACCTCTAGGAATGTCTCCCTATAGGTTGGTGTATGGCAAGGCTTGCCACTTGCCACTTGAGTTGGAAAACAAGGCGTTTTGGGCCATGAAAGAATTAAATTTTTGTGTAAAGGATGCGGGGACATTGAGATCTCTACAGCTACATGAACTTGATGAGCTTAGGCACATGGCCTATGAGAATGCCAAGATGTACAAAGAAAAGACAAAAATATGGCATGACAGTAGACTCAGGATCAAAGACTTTAAGAAGGGCCAACTTGTATTGTTATTTAACTCACGATTAAAGCTATTTCCAGGCAAATTAAAGTCTAGATGGTCAGGTCCATTTATTATTACTAATGTCTTTGTTCATGGTGCCATAGAGATTAAAAACTTGCAGCAAGGACAGCCATTTCTGGTCAATGGTGCTAGGTTGAAGCACTACTATGAGGAAGGGGATGTGAAGACTCTCTCGGCCTTCCTCTTGACTGAAGCATGACAAAGAGAACGAGAGAGAACGAGTGGTTACTGTGCTCGTTTAGTCAAGGCCAATGTCTTAGTTTATTTTTACTGTTTTTTCGCTTATCGTTTGTACGTTTTGTGATGTGTTTTTAATTACGTGTTTAATGTTTGTTTTGTTTGCTTTTGCAAGGAATCGAAAGAGGGGATCAAGGGGAGTAAATCCCACTTTAAAAATCAAGAAACGGTTGGGCCAAATGAAAGATACGGGCGATCAAAGTTTGGAATTTTTATGAAATATTATCCCTGGAATTGCGCAAAAATTGCTGGATCCGCAAAAAGAGCCGTTGGGATTTTTTCCGTTTTATTTATAGCCGTTAGAACGCGTTCGTTGATACGATTCTCTCATTCTTTGATCTCCAAGATTTCTGCGATTCTCTCCACCTTTGATTCTTCTCTCAAGATCTTCAAGACTCGACGATGGTTTCCACTAGGGCTGAGAGATCCGCCCCAAGAAGAAGGCCGATGACGCAGCTGAAGCGGCTGCGAGGGAAGCGCTTCTCACCCTTGCTGATGAGGGTGCTGTACGCACTGGCCGTCTTGCCAAGCTTCCTATTCGTAGGAAGAAGTGGAGGGTGGTCACTGAGATCCCTGCTGGCCCATCTGAGCCAGTGGGCACGCCAAAGAAGCGCCGGTGGACTGTCAAGACTGCTGCCGAACCGAGCACCGCCAAGACTCCCTCTGTGGAGAGTCAAGAAACTGATCGTGCAGCCCACGAGTCAGCCAAAGAAGGTTCGTCGCCGTCTGTGTCACCTGCGCGCAGTCCCCTCTCGTCTGAACCAGTGCCAAGCGCTGAGTCGTCACCGCCTGCACAGAGCTCCGAGTTGTCTCCAGCACCTCAGAGTTCTGATCCGCCACCTGCAGCAGCGCAGAGCCCTGAACCACCATCTTCGCCGCTGAGTTCTGCGCATACACCATCAGCAGAGCACAATTCTCCACGGCCTGATCCTGAATTCCCTTATGGGGATTATCAAGAGTCCACGCAAGGCAGTGGAGATGCTGGAGAAGAAGAAGTCTTTTCTCCCATGAGAGAAGACAGCCCTGCCGAGCCTGCACAGCAGGATGATTCTATGGAGGAGACGTTGGGGGCATGTTTCCCACAACTCCAGGCAAGGCTCAAAAAGAAGAAGAAGGCCAAGATTGTCAAGGCCAAGAAATCCAAGAAAAAGAAGGCTAAGAGAGTGCCTTCAGCAGAGAAAGAAAGCTCGGAGCCCTCACGGAAAAGGCTCAAAGTTGAGGCTGCCGAGTCAGCCAGGCCATCAGATAAGGGGAAGGCTAAACTCTACCCTGAAGATGAACCTCCGTCAGTGAGGTATGTCTCATCTGATGCTGAATCCAGGGGTGTTGAGCTGAGGAAAAGGGACCTGTTGCACGAGAAGGGGTTCCTTGATCGACTTGCTGACCTGCCGCAGTTCTTGCGAGCAGGGGTGATCAACCATGGCTGGGAGGAATTCTGCAGACCTCCTAACCCAGCCTACACGAGCATGGTGTACGATTTCTACGCCAATGTGCTCAGCCCTGAGGATGGCCTATCTGTGGTCAGAGGGGTGGAAGTCGATTTCTCAGCCAAGGCCATCAACGAAGCCTTTGGTCTCAGGGGCCAGCCTCACACAGATTATGCACGGATAGTTGATGAGCCGACTGAGGCTGTGCTAGAAGAAGCCATTCGCACAATTGGCCAGCCTGAAGCCTCCTGGACAGTGTCACGCAATGGGCGGCACACTCTCATGAGTGCCAACCTCACGGCTAAGGCAGCTGTGTGGTTTTCATTCGTCAGAAGAAGACTCTCCCCAGTGACTCATGAGACTACAATTAACCAGAGCCGTTCGCTGCTGGTTTATGCTATAATGAGAGGTCTCACGATCAACGTGGGAGAAGTCATCACTGCTGCCATAGCTGAGTGTGCTAAAAAGGGTAAGGGGCCATTATTTTTCCCCAACACTATAACAAAATTGTGTTTGCTTGCAGGGGTTCCCACCGAGCGCTTGGAGCAGCAGCTGCCTTACACAGGCCATTTGGAGTTGCCTGCACACCTAAGGCTGAGAAGAAAGGGCAACATGGAGTTTGAGTTGGATAGGCTGGCTGCTGAACAGTCCCTATCCATGGCCTGCTTGATGGACATGCAGAGGAGAATGGCTCAATGGGCCAACTATGCGCAGGCGAGGGACAGAGAAGTTGCAGACCAGTTGGGGTGCATCTTCCCAGACTTCCCCACCAACCTCCTAACTCCATGGGTGCCCCCACGACCAAGGCGACCAGATGAGGATGATGAGAATTGAGTGCTGGTTTGAAGAGCACTAGAGGGAGTATTACTGATCCCTCAAGAAACAAAAGACAATTTTCCTGCTTTTTGATAGAATCATGTATAGTATGCTGTTTTGTATTCAATTTTTGATCTGTTTTTAATGTTTAGTTTTATGCTTTTTCTTTTGCTTAGTCTAGTTTGATGTTAGCTGAATAGGTAGGATAGTTTAGTTTTATTTCTAGGATGCATGAGTAACGGGAAAAAGCATGCTAGGGGCCTGAGTTAATGTTATATCTGCCCGGATTGGATTGCGAAATAATTGCGGTTCCCGCAATTTTTGTGACCGATAGCATGTTTTGGACTGTCTGTTTAGTTAGGCTGTGATCTGTTAAATTCTATCTTTTGCTGCTAGCATGACTACCTTATATAGCTGATCTTGAAGCATGCTGGATGAGTGTCATAGGACACCCTTTGATAGTTTAAATTTGCCTCTGAATAGTGCTCAGCATGCATAAACCATAAGTCCTTAAAACTTTCTGTTATGTTCAAATTTTCTGCTGCTGGGATAGTTGCTTTTAGAATGTTTTGCCTATGCCTAGGATTTTTAGATTCTCTTTGTTTTACTTTAGACTAGATGCTTCTAGGATAAGTTTGGGGGTGTGCCACCTTAAACACTCATTGGGGACAATGAGTAGTTGAAGTTTGGGGGAGGCCACCCTAGGCCTAGGAACATTCCTCTCTTCCTTAGGACATAAGCATTCTTCTTCTCCTAAAAAAAAAAAAAAAAGTGAAAAATAGAATTAAGAGGGGAGTCTTTCTCAAGTTGCTGAGTAATCAGTGCCAAGTGTGTAAACCACAAGTGGCATTGCATCAAAAGGCAAACCAAGGGGAGACTCCACCTAAGTAAAAAAAGGGAAAGAGGAGAAATAGGGGAAGAAGAATGTATGCTTGGGAATTATAATCTTGTGGCTTAGATGTCCTATGTAAAAAGAAATCTGATCCTTAATGAGCTAAGCACAAGGTTGTAACTTCTAGGTTTGTCTAGGGAGATGAATGTATATCCAATGTAGTGATGCCAGGGTTTAGGTTGTTCTCTAAAAGTACCACTGTCACCGTTAATACTAAGACTGGCATGACTCTAAGGAATCCTAGACACATTAAAAATAAGCTAGAAGCATGTACTGAGTCTAGAGTAAAGCTTGGTAGAATTTGAAACCTTAGGGATAATAGCATGATATCATAAAAGTAGTTAGATCAGTAGTAGGGGGTTAACAAAAGCAGTGGGTATAATAGGCAGGTGAAGTCAGAAGAAGCTTGATAAAGAGGTTAATTCTAAACTTAGAAGTGTGTCACAGGACAGCACTGCTAGAGATAGGGATATAGGGGAGTCGATGAGTAGTTAGAGAAGAAGAAAACGACAGCCTAGGTAAGTCCTTAGTATGCTTGAGGACAAGCAAAGCCCTAAGTTTGGGGGTGTGTTAAGTCTCTGAAAGTGACTTATTTAGGACCCATTTAGCTTAAGAAGATGTACACATTTAGGTGTTTTTGTTAGCATTTAGCTTAAACCTATGCGTTAATATGAGAATTAGAAGAAGGTAGCTAATATAGGACTTGTGTACAATAGGTAGAAAAAGGGTTGAAAACCGAGGAAAAGAATGAAAAAATAACCATTGCAAATGAATTGCGGAATAATTGCGGTGACCGCAATTATTCAAGTTAAAACCGTAAGTTGGCTGATCTTTTTCTGTTTAGATCCGACTTTTCAGGGATTCGTCCTTTCTCCTCCATCCATTCTGATATATGACGTTGAAGATTGATGGTTCTCCTTGGCCCAAACGCACCTGCAAACTACTATAAAAGGGGGTCAAAGTCGGAGGTTCAGTCATCATTCGAAGTGCAGAAGTCTTCTTGCAGTCCACCATTTCCATCTGTTTTCCTTTGCCGTCTGTTGGAGTGAGAGTCTAAGCTTTTGGAATCGATAATCTGATAGGAAGGAGAGGAGATTCTTCTTCTCTCTCGATTGGATTCATCCAAGCAGGGCTGACTTCTCATCACCATCATTCGAGGCGACTGCCACAGAGTTTTCTAGCAGCCCTCTACTGTTTTCTGCTCTGTTCTTCTCAATTCCATTTCTGATCACTGTTGTTCTTAGTGTAGCATTTCAATTATTGCATTTCGTTGTTGTCTGTCTTGAATTCGTTTCTTTTAGAGCTTCCCTTGTCATTCAAACACTTAAAGTAATCGAAGTATACTTCTGCATTTTACAGTTTCCATCTGGTTCTGCTACGGCTTTGGCTTGCTGTTTTAAGTACATTTATCTTCTAAGCATGTCTGTTTTATCTACCTTTTCTATTCTCCACATATCCATGAGTAACTAAAATCACTTAGGGGCATGCTAATGACAGAACTATAGGCTAAAAAACATGAGTCAAGTAGGCAGATTAACACTCGAACATTGGTTGTATGTAAGCTTCATCCCACGGGCAATTTCGATTGGCCATCCATTTTGTCCAAAGAACTTAGAACATGCAAGCATACATGGTCTCACAGCAAGTAGTAAGTATATTTCATTCGTTTTTTCCACAGAGACTCATTTTTAGCTATTCGCGAAGTGTGATTGTTAAGAAAGATGGGATGAATTTGATGGGGTAAAATTGGTTTTTAATTATCTAAGTTTTGCTGAATGTGTAAAGGAATATAACATAAACAAATTAAAGTTAAAATCAGGCTCAAAGGATAAGAGATGGATTTGATAAACGAGGAAGAAAACAGCTAACAGAATGATAAAATGGCAGAATTGCGAGGACCGCAATGTTTCCGCAATTAAACAGCAGTGTACGTGTGTAAATAGGTGAATTGAGGGCTACTAATGACTATCCTATAGGCAGTTTTATACGATTCTCAAGCACTGGATCTACTCTCTGTACATCAAACTCACTTTATCTCAAGTATCGTCCGATTCCATGCATTAGAGTCTTAAGTTTACTCGACTTCAAAGTAAGGTCTTAAGCATCTTGTTAAAACAGGAGTGTTCAGTTTGTACTAGGGAAACGCCTATTCCTAGGCCGTTTCCTGATTACCATGAAAGGCTAGCATGATTATATGACTCTGAACTCTTACTCCTTCCAGAGGTTAGGAGTTCTTTGGACAAAATGGATGGCCAATCGAAATTGCCCGTGGGATGAAGCTTACATACAATCAATGTTTCGAAGGCGATCCTACATGCTTGGTTCACGTTTTTTAGCCTATAGTTCTGTCATTAGCATGCCCCTAAGTGATTTAGCTACTCATGGATATATGAAGAACAGAAAGGGTAGATAAAACAGACATGCTTAGAAGATAAATGTGCTTAAAACAGCAAGACAAAACCGTAGCAGATCAAGGTAGAAACTGTGAAATGCAAAATTGTACTTTGATTACTTTGAGTGTTTGAACGACAAAGGAAAGCTTTAAAAGAAATGATTCAAAGACAGACAACAACGAAATGCAGTAATTAAAACACTAGGCTGAGAACAACAATAATCAAACTGGAACTAAGAAGAAGAACGATAGAAAAGCAGTAAAGGGTGCTGAAAAGCTTCGTTGCAGACGGCTCGAATGGAAGGGATGAGAGGTAAGCCTTGCTTGGATGAATCCAATCGAGAGAGAAGAAGAATCTTCTCTCCTTCCTATCAGATTATCGATTCCAACAGCTGAGACTCTCACTCCAACAGATGGCAAAGGAAAACAGAGAGAAATGATGGTCTGCAAGAAGACTTCTGCGCTTCGAATGATGATCAAACCTCCGACTTTGGCCCCCTTTTATAGTAGTTTGCAGGTGCGTTTGGGCCAAGGAGAACCATCAATCTTCAACGTCGTATATCAGAATGGATGGAGGAGAAAGAATGAATCCCTGAAATTACGGAAATTAACAGAAAAAGATCAGTCAACTTACGGTTTCCACTTGAATAATTGCGGTCACCGCAATGTTTTCGCAATTCATTCGCAATGCTTATTTTTTCATTCTTTTCCTTCGGTTTTCAACCCTTTTTCTACCTATTGTGCATAAGTCCTATATTAGCTACCTTCTTCTAATTCTCATATTAAAGCATAGGTTTAGGCTAAATGCTAACAAAAACACCTAAAAGTGTACATCTTCCTAAGCTAAATGGGTCCTAAATAAGTCACTTTCAGAGACTTAACACACCCCCAAACTTAAGGCTTTGCTTGTCCTCAAGCATACTAAGGACTTACTTAGGCTGCTGTTTCTTCTTCTTTAACTACTCTCCGACTCCCCTATATCCCTATCTCTAGCAGTGCTGTCCTCTGACACACTTCTAAGTTTAGAACTAACCTCCTTATCAAGCTTCTTCTGACTTCACCTGCCTACTATACTTGCTGGTTTCATTAACCCCCTACTACTGATCTAGCTCCTTTTATGACATCATGCCACTATCCCTAAGGTTTCAAATTCTACCAAGCTTTACTCCAGACTCAGTACATGCTTCTAGCTTTATTTTTAATGTGTCTAGGATTCCTTAGAGTCATGCCAGTCTTAGTATTAACAGTGACAGTAGTACTTTTAGAGAACAACCTAAACCCTGGCATCACTACATTGGATAAACACTCATCTCCCTAAACAACCCTACAAGTTACAACTTCGTGCTTAGCTAATTGAGGATCAGAGTTCTTTTTAAACAGGACATCTAAGCCACAAAGTTATAACTTCTAGGTATACATTCTTCTTCCCTATTTTTTTTCTCTTTCTTACTTAGGTGGAGCCTCTCCTTTGGTTGCCTTTTGATGCAACGCCACTTGTGGGTTACACACTTGGCACTGATTACTCAGCAACCTAAGAGAAACTCCCCCCCTCTATTCTTTTTTCATTTTTTTTTTAGCTCATCATTTTCTTTTAAAGGAGAAGAAGAATGCTTATGTTTCTAAGGGAGAGAGGAATGTTCCTAGGCCTAGGGTGGCCTCCCCCAAACTTCAACTACTCATTGTCCCCAATGAGTGTCGGAGGTGGCACACCCCCAAACTTGTCCTAGAAGCATCTAGTCTAAAGTAAAACAAAGAGAATCTAAAAATCCTAGGCATAGGCAAAACATTCGAAAAGCACTTATTCCAGCAGCAGAAAATTTGACAAAACAGACAGTTTAAGGACTGATGGTTTATGCATGCTGAGCACTATTCAGAGGCTAATTTAAACTATCAAAGGGTGTCCTATGACACTCATCCAGCATGCTTGAAGATCAGCTATATAAGGTAGTCATGCTAGCAGCAAAAGATAGAATATAACAGATCACAGCCTAACTAAACAGACAGTCCAAAACATGCAATCAGGCACAAAAATTGCGGGAACCGCAATTATTTCGCAATTCAATCCGGGCAGATTTAGCATTGATTCAGGCCCCTAGCATGCTTTTTCTTGTTACTCACGCATCCTAAAAATAAAGCTAAACTATCCTACCTATTCAGCTAACATCAGACTAGACTAAGCAAAAGAAAAAACATAAAACTAAACATTAAAAACAGATCAAAAGTTGAACATAAAACAGCATAATGCACATGATCCTATCAGAAAGCAGAAAAATTGTTTTTTTTTTCTAAGGGAACAGCAATACTCCCTTTAGTGCACTTCAAACCAGCACTCAATTCTCGTCATCCTCATCTGGTTGCCTTGGTCGTGGGGGCACCCATGGAGTTAGGAGATTGGTAGGGAAGTCCGGGAAGATGCACCCCAGCTGGTCTGCAACTTCCTTATCCCTTGCCTGCGCATAGTTGGCCCATTGAGCCATTCTCCTCTGCATGTCCATCAAGCAGGCCATGGATAGGGACTGTTCAGCAGCCAGCCTATCCAATTCAAACTCCATATTCCCCTTTCTTCTCAGCCTCAGGTTAGCAGGCAGCTCCAAATGGCCTGTGTAAGGCAGCTGCTGCTCCAAGCGCTCGGTGGGGACTCCTGCAAGCAAACATAGCTTGGTTATGGTATTAGGGAAAAACAAGGGTCCCTTACCTTTCTTTGCGCACTCAGCAATGGCAGCTGACATGATCTCCCCCACATTGACCGTGAGACCGCGCATGATGGCATAGACCAGCAGTGATCTACTCTGGTTGATTGTCGTCTCGTGGGTCACAGGGGACAGCTTTCTCCTCACAAAGGCAAACCAAACAGCTGCCTTTGCTGTCAGATTGGCACTCATTAAGGTGTGCCTCCCATTGCGTGAAACAGTCCACGCTGCTTCAGGCTGGCCAATTGTGCGAATGGCCTCTTCCAGCACTGCCTCAGTCGGCTCATCAACTATCCGTGCATAATCTGTATGAGGTTGGCCCTTGAGACCAAATGCTTCATTGATGGCCTTGGCGGAGAAATCTACTTCTACCCCTCTGACCTCAGACAGGCCATCCTCAGGGCTGAGCACATTAGCGTAGAAATCATACACCATGCTCGTGTATGCTGGATTAGGCAGTCTGCAGAATTCCTCCCATCCGTGGTTGATCACCCCTGCGCGCAAGAACTGCGGCAGGTCAGCGAGTCGGTCGAGGAAGCCTTTCTCGTGCAACAGGTCCCTCTTCCTCAGCTCAGCACCCCTGGATTCAGCATCAGATGAGACATACCTCACTGACGGAGGTTCGTCTTCAGGGTAGAGTTTAGCCTTCCCCTTATCTGCTGGTTTGGATGATTCAGCAGCCTCCACCTTGAGGCGTTTGAGCGAAGGCTCAGTACTCTCTTTGTCCGTCGACGGCACCTTCTTGGCCTTCTTTTTCTTCAACTTCTTGGCCTTGACAATCTTGGCTTTCTTCCTCTTCTTGAGCTTGGCCTTGATGTTGATCTGCTGGAGGCATGCCCCCAACGTCTCTTCCATAGAATCGTCCTGCTGTGCAGGCTCGGCAGGGCTATCTTCCCTCATAGGAGAGAAGACTTCAGCTTCACCAGCATCTCCACTGCCCGGCGTGGACTCTTGATAATCCCCATATGGGAATTCAGGATCAGGCTGTGGAGAATTGTGCTCTGCTGATGGTGTCTGCGCAGAACTCAGTGGCGACGATGGTGGGTCAGGACTCTGTGCTGCTGCAGGTGTCGGGTCAGAACTCTGAGGTGCTGGAGACAACTCGGGGCTCTGTGCAGGCGGTGACGATTCTGCGCTTGGCACTGGTTCAGACGGTGAAGAACTACGCGCAGGTGATGCAGACGGCGACGAACCTTCTTTGGCTGACTCGTGGGATGCACGATCAGTTTCTTGACTCTCCACAGAGGGAGTCTTCGCTGTGCTTGGTTCGGCGGCCGTCTTGATACTCCACCGGCGTTTCTTGGGCGTGCCCACTGGCTCAGATGGTCCAGCAGGGATCTCAGTGACCACCCTCCACTTCTTCCTACGAATAGGAAGCTTGGGAAGAGGACCGGTGCGAACGGCACCATCGTCTGCAAGGGCGAGAAGCGCTTCCCTCGCAGCCGCTTCAGCTGCGTCATCAGCCTTCTTCTTGGCTGCAGATCTCTCCGATCGTGTGAACACCATTGCTGAGTCTTGAAGATCTTGAGAGAAGAATCAAAGATGGAGAGAATCGCTGAATTCTTGGAGATCAAAGAATGAGAGAATCGTAACGATCGGGCGCTTTCCAACGGATATAAAGGCAACGGAAAAAAAATATCCCAACGGCTCTTTTTTGCGGATTCAGCAATTCCTGCGCAATTCTAGGGATATTATTTCATCAAAATCTCCAACTTTGCTCGTCCGTATCTTTTATTTGGCTCAACCGTTTCTCGAGTTTTAAAGCTGGATTTACTCTCCTTGATCCCCTCTTTCGAATCCTTGCAAAAACAAATAAAACAAACATTAAATACGCAATTAAAATCACACCACAAAACATACAAACGATAATCGAAAAAACAGAAAAAATAAACTAAGGCATTGGCCTTGACTAAACGAGCACAGTAACCACTCGTTCTCTCTCGTTCTCTTTGTCATGCTTCAGTCAAGAGGAAGGCCGAGAGAGTCTTCACATCTCCTTCCTCATAGTAGTGCTTCAACCTAGCACCATTGACCATAAATGGCTGTCCTTGCTGCAAGTTTTTTATCTCTATCGCACCATGAACAAAGACATCAGTAATAACAAATGGACCCGACCATCTAGACTTTAGTTTGCCTGGAAATAACTTTAATCGTGAGTTAAATAATAGTACAAGTTGGCCCTTCCTAAAGTCTTTGATCCTGAGTCTACTGTCGTG
Source organism: Herpetospermum pedunculosum (assembly GCA_028017165.1). Lineage (NCBI taxonomy): Eukaryota > Viridiplantae > Streptophyta > Magnoliopsida > Cucurbitales > Cucurbitaceae > Herpetospermum > Herpetospermum pedunculosum. Next base: position 16,720,212 of record CM051527.1, on the reverse strand, counting down.
CCATATTTTGGTCTTTTCTTTATACATTTTGGCATTCTCGTAGGCCATATGCCTAAGCTCATCAAGTTCATGTAGCTGCAAAGATCTCAATGTCCCCGCATCCTTTACACAAAAATTCAATTCCTTCATGGCCCAAAATGCTTTGTTTTCTAACTCAAGTGGCAAGTGGCAAGCCTTGCCATACACCAACCTATAGGGAGACATTCCTAGAGGTGTCTTATATGCTGTTCTGTAAGCCCAAAGTGCATCCTCAAGCTTGAAGGACCAGTCTTTCCTATTAGGTTTGACTACCTTTTCTAGGATGTTCTTTATCTCCCTATTGGAAATCTCAGCTTGGCCATTTGAGTGTGGGTGGTAGGGAGTAGCTACCCTATGTCTAATGTTATATTTAGCCAATATCTTCTCCATAGCCTTATTAATGAAATGTGACCCCTCATCACTAATGATAGCACGAGGAGTCCCAAATCTAGTGAAAATGTGCCTATGCAAGAAGTTAGTGACTGTTTTGGCATCATTATTAGGACATGCCTTGGCTTCTACCCACTTTGACACGTAGTCTACTGCTACTAAAATGTACAGGTTACCTGATGATGGAGGGAATGGTCCCATGAAATCAATGCCCCACACATCAAAGAGCTCCAACTCTAAGATGTAGGTGAGGGGCATCTCATCCTTGCGACTGAGGTTACCTGTCCTTTGGCATTCGTCACAGCTGTGGGCATAGTTGTGGGCGTCCTTGAAGATTGTTGGCCAATAGTAGCCACTCTGAAATACCTTCGCAGCTGTTCTTTGACCACCAAAGTGTCCCCCGTAAGGAGATGAGTGACAGTGCTGCAGCACAGACTTCGCTTCAGCAGCTGAAACACACTTCCTCAACAACCCATCAGCACAGGTTCTGTAAAGTGTGGGGTCATCCCAGATGAATTTCCTTGCTTCATGAAGGAACCTCTTCTTCTCTTGTCCTCCCTTGAACACTGGTAATACCTGTGATGCGCGGAAGTTAGCGATGTCAGCAAACCAAGGTTCCTCATCGTTATCACGATGAGTCAAAGCAAAGACATGTTAATCTATAAAAGCATCAGATATTGCGGGGTCCGCAATTTTTTCGCAATTGTGCTGCAATCGAGACAGGTGATCCGCAACCACGTTTTCACATCCTTTCTTGTCCCGAATGTCCAAATCAAACTCCTGCAGCAATAACACCCATCTAATCAATCTAGGCTTAGCATCAGCCTTCCTCATAAGATATTTTAAAGCAGAATGGTCAGTATATACAATGGTCCTAGTGCCTACAATATAGTTTCTAAATTTTTCACAAGCAAATACTACAGCAAGCATCTCTTTTTCAGTAGTTGTATAATTACATTGAGCCTCATTCAAGGTCTTACTAGCATAATAGACAGGGTGTGTGAGCTTGTCAATCTTCTGTCCTAACATGACTCCTACAGCATAGTCACTGGCATCACATAGCATCTCAAATAGGAGATCCCAATTTGGTCCTACTATGATTGGTGCTGTGACCAGTGCTTCCTTAAGGGTTTTCCAAGCTACTACACATTCCTTAGAGAAGATAAATGGTCTATTTAGCTCTAGAAGCTCGCACAGAGGCTTGGCTATCTTAGAAAAGTCCTTAATGAACCTTCTGTAGAAGCCAGCGTGCCCTAAGAAGCTTCTAATGGCTTTGACATTCTGGGGCTCTACCAACTTCTCTATGATCTCTATTTTTGCCCTATCCACTTCTACACCTGCCCTTGACACTCTATGTCCTAAGACAATCCCTTCATCTACCATAAAATGGCACTTTTCCCAATTTAGGACTAGGTTGGTCTCTTCACACCTAGCCAGGACTTGTCCTAGGTTCTCTAGACAGGTTTTAAATGAGTCCCCAAAGACTGAGAAGTCATCCATGAATATTTCTATCATGGACTCATCCAACTCAGAGAAGATTGCCATCATGCACCTTTGGAAAGTTGCCGGTGCATTGCATAAGCCAAAAGGCATTCTGCGGAAGGCAAACGTTCCAAAAGGGCAAGTGAAGGTAGTCTTCTCTTGATCCTTAGGGTCTATAATGATTTGATTATAGCCAGAGTAACCGTCTAGGAAACAATAGTAGGCTCTACCAGCTATTCTGTCTAGCATCTGGTCAATAAATGGTATAGGGAAGTGGTCTTTTTTAGTTTCTTTATTTAGCTTTCTGTAATCCATACACACTCTCCACCCTGTGACAGTCCTTGTTGGAATCAGTTCGTTGTTCTCATTGACTACCACAGTTATTCCCCCCTTTTTAGGTACACATTGGATGGGGCTCACCCACTGGCTACTAGCTATGGGGAAAATCACTCCTGCATCTAACCACTTTATTATTTCCTTTTTCACTACCTCTTTCATAGAGGGGTTTAACCTACGCTGGTGATCTACCCTAGGTGTGTGCTCTTCCTCTAGTATAATTTTGTGCATGCAATAAGAAGGGCTAATGCCTCGAATATCAGCAATAGTCCATGCTATAGCCTTCCTATGTCGCTTAAGCAGTAAAATTAAATCCACCTCATGCTGTTCACTTAGCTTAGAAGAAATAATTACAGGCAGCGTATCATTATCTCCTAGATATGCATATTTGAGGTGAGTGGGTAGTGGTTTCAGTTCTAAAACAGGTGGATGCTCAATGGAGGGCTTTAACGGATTTACAGTTCTATCAGTTAAATCTATATTCATACATACATGTTGAGGTTTATCTACAGGCATATTCATGATGTCAGATACATTCAAGTCAGCTACATCTACTTGTACATATTCATTAGCATGCTTGGTTAACAGTACATGCTCTAATTGTTCTTCCATTAGTGAGTCAACAACATCAATGCTAGCACAAGACTCAGAATCAGAGGGATACCTTAAAGCTTTATAAACACTAAATTTTACCTCTTCATCATGAACCCTCATAGTTAACTCACCTTTTTGCACATCTATTAGTGCCCTACCTGTGGCTAGAAATGGTCTACCTAGCAGGATGGGGACCTCCTTGTCTGCCTCATAGTCCAGGACAATGAAATCTGCAAGGAAAATAAATTTGTCAACTTTAACTAGAATATCCTCAATCTTACCTTCAGGGTATGCGATGGATCTGTCTGCTAGCTGTAAAGTGACAGCAGTTGGACGTGCTTCTCCTATTCCCAACTGGCGGAATAGGGACAAGGGCATGAGATTTATGCTGGCGCCCAGGTCACAAAGCGCTCTGCCCACGTGCTTGCCTCCAAGTTCTACAGGTAAGGTGAAGGAACCAGGATCCTTCTCCTTCTTGGGCAGCTTGTTCTGGAGGATGGCACTGCACTCCTCGGTGAGGTTTACTGTTTCAAACTCACCAATTATTTTTTTATTAGTAATAATGTCCTTCAAAAACTTTACATAAGAAGGCATCGACTGTAAAACCTCTACAAAAGGAATGTTCACATGCACTTGCTTAAGTATTTCTAAGAATTTATTAAAATGAACTTCCTGTTCCTGCTTCTTCTTCAGCCTTCGAGGATATGGAGGTGGTGGCACATATGCAGGCACGTCAGGACGCCTTAGGATAGGTGGAGGCCTTGGAATTTCTTCTACCTTCTCAATAATTGGCTCTAGCCTGGCTCCTGATGTGCTAGTTGGTGGTGGACCTTGGCTTGGCAGAGACTCCAGTGGAGCACTAGACTCAGTGTTCTCTACTCTCTTTGGTGTGTCCTTTGTGTTGTTCACCAAGGGTCTTCCACTCCTAAGTTCAATTGCTTGAACTTGTTCTTTGCCATCTCTCCTTGGTACCTCGGTATCAGCAGGGAGTCTACCTTGGGGCCTACTCTTGAGTTCATTGGCTAACTGGCCTATTTGGTTTTCCAGGCTCCTAAGAGTAGCTTGCTGGCTCTGAAGAGTAGCATCATTCTTAGCTATATATTCCTTGAGTAGGTTTTCTACAGAAGATCCTACAGGTTGATTGTAAGGTTTTTGGTACATTGACTGGTTATGTTGCGGAGTGAAACCAGGTGTTCCACTCGGTCTAGGTTGGTTAGAATTTTGGTTAGTGTTTTGTTGGCCACCCCATGACAGGTTAGGGTGGTTTCTCCAACCAGGGTTATAGGTGTTGGAGTAGGGGTTATTCCTAGGCTGCTGCTGGCTTCCTACATAGCAGACTGAGGATGGATTCCCAGGGCAGTATTCATAAGGGTGCCCTTCCCCACAGAATCCACAGATAGGTGCCTCGCCTTGATTTGGTTGGGTGCCCATTGACATGGCTGTGGCGGTATTGGCACTGGTTTGGAGATTGGCCTGAGCCATTTGCTTGACTAAGTTGGTCAGGGCATTTATTTGGGTGCTCATGGCGCTTAGAGCATCCTTGTCTTGAGCCCTAGTTGGCTCTACTGGATCGTCTGACCATCTACAGTGAGATGTTGAGATCTTCTCCAAGATCTCATAAGCTTCGTTGTAACTCTTGGACAACATGGAACATCCAGCAGATGAATTTAAGACTTGTCTGGTGCTGGGGTTGCATCCTTTAAAGAAGACTTCTATTTGGATACACCATGGAATGCCATGGTGTGGACATTTAATGAGAAGGTCTTTGAATCTTGTCCAAGCTTCGTGAAGAGACTCACTTGGAGCTTGTTTGAATTTTATGATATCATCACGAAAGGTCGAATTCCTATCTGGTGGGAAATATTTGACTAGGAATTTTTCTGCTAAATCTGTCCAATTGCGGACAGATCCTGAGGGCAATGAATTTAACCAAGTTTTGGCTTTGTCCCTCAAAGAGTAAGGGAAAAGATATAGCCTCAGGGCTTCTTGGGAAACTCCAGGGATTAGGAATGTGTCACTAACTCCTAGGAAGTTCCTAAGGTGGTTATGGGGGTCCTCATTTTCTATTCCAAAGAATTGTCCCACAGTGGACAACATTTGGAACATCACTGGCTTTAACTCGAATGAGTTGGCAGTGATTTCAGGACGGATTATGCTGGGGTTCAGCTCCCCAGGCATAGGTACTAAATATGAAAGGATGGCGCTATCCTTGTCATTCGCTATTTCAATGGGATTGCGAGTGACAGGCACCAGGTTTTGATTTACTCCAGCCATTTCTTCTTGAGGTAATTGCGGAGGGATTGTAGTTTCCGCAATGATTGGAGGTAAAAGGGGTTGTTTAAAGAGACGTTTCTTGGCTCTATTTCTAGCTTTAAATAATCTCTCGGGCTCAGGGTTGAACTCTAGATCACTAGATGGAGTCTCATTCATAAACTACCCTAAATGGTACCTGAAAAAGAAATGAGATGGATCAAATTCAATGGAAAATACTTTGATGTTTCAGACTTAACAAACTTCGTTTTCACTTAAAATAAGTCCCCGGCAGCGGCGCCAAAAACTTGTTGCGTGCTCAGTGTGTAAAGATAAATATGCAAAAGGGTAGAGAGAGCACTTAGAACATGCAAGCATACATGGTCTCACAGCAAGTAGTAAGTATATTTCATTCGTTTTTTCCACAGAGACTCATTTTTAGCTATTCGCGAAGTGTGATTGTTAAGAAAGATGGGATGAATTTGATGGGGTAAAATTGGTTTTTAATTATCTAAGTTTTGCTGAATGTGTAAAGGAATATAACATAAACAAATTAAAGTTAAAATCAGGCTCAAAGGATAAGAGATGGATTTGATAAACGAGGAAGAAAACAGCTAACAGAATGATAAAATGGCAGAATTGCGAGGACCGCAATGTTTCCGCAATTAAACAGCAGTGTACGTGTGTAAATAGGTGAATTGAGGGCTACTAATGACTATCCTATAGGCAGTTTTATACGATTCTCAAGCACTGGATCTACTCTCTGTACATCAAACTCACTTTATCTCAAGTATCGTCCGATTCCATGCATTAGAGTCTTAAGTTTACTCGACTTCAAAGTAAGGTCTTAAGCATCTTGTTAAAACAGGAGTGTTCAGTTTGTACTAGGGAAACGCCTATTCCTAGGCCGTTTCTTGATTACCATGAAAGGCTAGCATGATTATATGACTCTGAACTCTTACTCCTTCCAGAGGTTAGGAGTTCTTTGGACAAAATGGATGGCCAATCGAAATTGCCCGTGGGATGAAGCTTACATACAATCAATGTTTCGAAGGCGATCCTACATGCTTGGTTCACGTTTTTTAGCCTATAGTTCTGTCATTAGCATGCCCCTAAGTGATTTAGCTACTCATGGATATATGAAGAACATAAAGGGTAGATAAAACAGACATGCTTAGAAGATAAATGTGCTTAAAACAGCAAGACAAAACCGTAGCAGATCAAGGTAGAAACTGTGAAATGCAAAATTGTACTTTGATTACTTTGAGTGTTTGAACGACAAAGGAAAGCTTTAAAAGAAATGATTCAAAGACAGACAACAACGAAATGCAGTAATTAAAACACTAGGCTGAGAACAACAATAATCAAACTGGAACTAAGAAGAAGAACGATAGAAAAGCAGTAAAGGGTGCTGAAAAGCTTCGTTGCAGACGGCTCGAATGGAAGGGATGAGAGGTAAGCCTTGCTTGGATGAATCCAATCGAGAGAGAAGAAGAATCTTCTCTCCTTCCTATCAGATTATCGATTACAACAGCTGAGACTCTCACTCCAACAGACGGCAAAGGAAAACAGAGAGAAATGATGGTCTGCAAGAAGACTTCTGCGCTTCGAATGATGATCAAACCTCCGACTTTGGCCCCCTTTTATAGTAGTTTGCAGGTGCGTTTGGGCCAAGGAGAACCATCAATCTTCAACGTCGTATATCAGAATGGATGGAGGAGAAAGAATGAATCCCTGAAATTACGGAAATTAACAGAAAAAGATCAGTCAACTTACGGTTTCCACTTGAATAATTGCGGTCACCGCAATGTTTTCGCAATTCATTCGCAATGCTTATTTTTTCATTCTTTTCCTTCGGTTTTCAACCCTTTTTCTACCTATTGTGCATAAGTCCTATATTAGCTACCTTCTTCTAATTCTCATATTAAAGCATAGGTTTAGGCTAAATGCTAACAAAAACACCTAAAAGTGTACATCTTCCTAAGCTAAATGGGTCCTAAATAAGTCACTTTCAGAGACTTAACAGTTGCCTCCCAAGAAGCGCAATTTTTTAACGTCGTTATGCTCGACGTGTCCTCCTCTCTGTCAGGGTACATAAAAATTCTCGTACTTCTTCGGCCCCTTCTTCCTTGAATCAACAAAGCCTACTAAGAGAAGCAAGCTCTTCGACTTTTCTAGGCAGCCGGACAGAGTTGTTATTTTTTTGGTATTTTTGATATTTGGGAAAAATAAAGACTCAACAGACTCAAACAAAATAAAAGCAGACTCAACTGACTCAACAGAAAATAAAGACTCGACTAACTGAACAGAAAATAAAGACTCGATATGGGAAGGGATCACATCAAAATTCTCGAGGCAACCAACATTAACTGAAGCACAGATGGAAGGGGGCATGCAAGATAAATCTCCTAGATTACATGAATTATCACGAGGCACAACACAAGGAGATAAATAATCTAAAGGCACAATTGCCACTTCCTCATCCATCACAACAATATTTTCATAGCATGCTGGTTCTAACTCATCAGTGAAAAGATTTCCGAAAATATCTTCAACATCAGAAATATGCTCAAGCTCATCCATGCATGATTCTTCAAATAAATTTTCAATACAAAATTCATGCTCTGAATCGAGATCAACAGGTGGAGAATTACTTACCTCTAAGAATTCTCTGAGATCTTCTTCATCACAGGCGAGAAATTCTTCCCAGAATTTCAATCCTGGAGAAGTCTCAGCTCCACTCAGCTCATTCACATCGTCAGTCTCCTCAGGATATTCCTCGGGACTAAACTCACCCTCCTCTTCTTCGTCAGACATCAAAGGAAAGTACTCGGGGAACGAGTCTTCCCGGGGCTCTTCTTGAGGCTGAGCTTGTTCTTGATGGAATATGGTTGCTGCCTTCTGCAATTCAAAGTTAGTAGTGGCCATTTGCGCAACCATTTGTTCCAATAACAAACCTGTGCGAGCTTGACTTTCCTCTTGAGCTCTGTTGTATGCCTGATAATCCTCAACAGTTGATTTACATAAAGCAACTAAATCAGACATTTGAGCTTTCAGTTCACTGACTTCATCAGAGAGAGATCCCTTGGAACCATACATTTTTATTTTTTTTTTTTTATTTTTTTTATTTTTTTTTTTTTTCTTTCTAACAAATAAAATTTAACTAAGAGAAATTAAATGGTTCCCCGGCAACGGCGCCAATTTTGGTAGTGAACTTTTGTACGTTCACAAATTTCGGGATGTCGAGTCCCGCCAAAATGAAATTTATAAACCCGAATACACCGAGCAATTTGCAGCTAAGTGGCAACGGGGTCGATCCACAGGGAGTGATTAATAATCCTAAATTAATTGAACTAAATTTGCAATGCTAAAATAGGGGGATTTGCTTGGGAAAACAGTAACTAAAACTAAACTTACGCTAACGAAAAATTAGAACGGAAAGTATGAAATTGACGAATTCGATTGATTAGCAAGTGTCTGGATTGAACTAATGTATTTTGGTTCATTGATTGACATGGGAATTAGCCGAGACGTTTCATGCACACAAAATTTTATGTCCCAAACGGGTCCAAAACATCCCAATGAATTAATTAGGTAAGTGCAATCCTAATTAAACATGCCCATTAATTTATCTAAGTTCATGACTCTTAAATTAATTAACAAACAGTAACGGGTACCATTGAGACGAATTAATCCTAGAACTAATTCGATTTATCTCCTAGTCTTAAGCCCGCCATGAGAACGTTAATCAATTCCTATCTCCAACGTCACTTGGGTTCGAATTGATTAGCCACGAGCTAGACTTTCGCTACTAAGTATTGAGGTTTGTCAAAAATCAATATTAGCCCACTAAGCATGCGTAACTAATTATGGACGTCACTCCTAATCGGAAAGGCAAGTTAGTCGTTCTTAATACAGACCAAGAGATGCAAGAGATAAAAAAAACTAAGCTAGACATTCATATAAACCCTCCCTAAGCATCAAGATAACCCCTAAAACCCGAATTAGAGCACTTACCTTAGCTCACCGTTGTGCAAATCAAAAAAAAACGCTAATGTTGGAGCTTTATTGAAGAAGTAATGGAAGAAATATAAGTTTAGAGCTCCCACCCGAGCCTAACAATGGTGGAGAAACCAAAAATGGAGAAAAACTTGCGGCTAAAGTCGGAGAAGAAAGGCTTTTAAAGCCGTCGGAGCGTCGAGACGCTAGGGCAGCGTCTCGACGCTGTGCCCTAAGTTGGCAGCGCGCGCGCACGGGGTAGCGTCGAGACGCTTGCGCGGCGTCGAGCAAGCGTCGAGACGCTTGCGCTCGACGCTTGCTCTCGGGTGGAATTTCAAATGTTCGCTTCAGACTTCGGAGCGTCGAGACGCTAGGCCAGCGTCGCGACGCTGTCGGCGTTGAGTGAGCGTTGAGACGCGCGCGCTCGACGCTGGCGCTCGTCCATCTTCGGGAATCGTCGGGGCAGCGTCGAGACGCTAGGCCAGCGTCTCGACGCTGCCGCTCAACGCTAGCTCTCGGGTTGTTGGCCAAATTTTGCCTTTCAATGGCAAATTTTGCCATTTCTTCAATTCTTCAAGCCCCTTGGCTCCCGATGCGTCCATGAAGCTCTAAAACGTTACTTTTAGCCCCGAAACACGTCCTCGGACTCCTCGAGCTCTCAACCATGAATTTACCTACAAAGAGGGATTTTAATCAATATCGAGCATGGTTTTAGCTATAATTAGGGAGTAAATAATAGCTCTATTTTGGAGCTATCAATTGCATACAGCGTTTGCGGGCAATCAGTTAGCAATTAGATTACGTGATCGAATGTTTGTCGTGGTTCGCTGGTGACTATCTAGAATAAATTTGGGGCTGATCACCTTAATGCAATTTTAGATAATGTGTAATTAGAACTGTGTGGTCTGATTAATTTCTATGGAGCCGATTACCTTGGGGCTTCTCGGGTAATCGACCGTGTGTACTACAAACTGCTTGCCTTGAATTTGTGTTAAATGATAAGCTGAAGATGTCTAACGAATCAATCCCGAAAATCCCCAAACCGTGCACGCGGCTCTCTCTCTTTTTATTCTTCCGTTAGCGTTTAATTGCTTACTTTGCATGCTTAAAAATTCCCCCGTTACAAAAACGCAATCAATTAATTAATTTCAATTTTAATTTAATTTCGGTCATAACTTCTCCTTGGATCGACCCTGTTACCACTGGCTGCAAAGCTATTGATAATAGGCTTATAAATTGTATTTTGGCGAGCTTCGACAACTCGAATTTGGACTACCCCAAAAGTAAGTCATACCAAAATTAGCGCCGTTGCCGGGGAGAAGGCAAAAATTTGACTGAAATTATGATTGACTTTGAATTTGGTTGATTGATGGTGTGCTGAAATTTTTTTCTGTTTGTAGTTGTATCTTTAAATTTTTAATTGTGTATGACCCGTTCTTCTGAGATTAGTGGATTGCAGTTTATACCTGAAATCGAAAGAGAAGAGCGGCGTTTGAGGAGAGAAGCCCGCGAGGGGCAGAGATTGTTTGAAGAAGAAGGAAATCCCTACTTTGTTGAGGAGATGGCGCAAGGAGAGGCGCCACGGACGCTGAAACAGCTGGCAGCGCCAGATTTGAACTTGCAACCCCTTTGTATCAACTGCCCCGTGGTAGCAGGTAACTTCGAATTAAAGTCAGGTTTAATTCACCAGTTGCCTTCTTTCCATGGCAATGCAGGGGAGGACGCGAACAAGCACTTAATGAAGTTTCACTGCGTCTGCGCGGGGATGAAGCTGTTAAGTCTCTGAAAGTGACTTATTTAGGACCCATTTAGCTTAAGAAGATGTACACTTTTAGGTGTTTTTGATAGCATTTAGCCTAAACCTATGCTTAAATATGAGAATGAGAAGAAGGTAGCTAAATTAGGACTTATGCACAATAGGAAAGAAAAGGGTTGAAAACCGAAGGAAAAGAATGAAAAGAACTGCATTGCGACAGCATTGCGAAAACATTGCTGAAGCCGCAATTATTCAAGTGAAAACCGTAAGTTGACTGATCTTTTTCTGTTAATTTCCGTGATTTCAGGGATTCGTTCTTTCTCCTCCATCCATTCTGATATACGACGTTGAAGATTGATGGTTCTCCTTGGCCCAAACGCACCTGCAAACTACTATAAAAGGGGGTCAAAGTCGGAGGTTCAATCATCATCCGAAAAGCGTAGAAGTCTCCTCGCAGTCCATCTTTTCTCCTGTTTTCCTTTGCCGTCTGCTGGTTTGCGAAGCTCAGCTGTTGGAATCGATAATCTGATAGGAAGGAGAGGAGATTCTTCTTCTCTCCTGATTGGATTCATCCAAGCAAGGCTGATCTTTTTGATCCTTCATTCGAGGTGACTGCAACGAGGCTTTCAAGCACCATTTACTGCTTTTTGTCTTTCCTTTCTCATTTCTAGCATTGTTTAGTTATCGCTTCTGGTTTAGTGATTAGTCTACTTCATTTCATTGCTTTCTGTCTTTGGATTATTTACTTTAAGTTTCCCTTTGTTCGTTCAAACATTCAAAGTAATCAAATTACAAGTCTTCATTTCACAGTTTCCATCTTCTGTTGCTACGGTTTTGTCTTACTGTTTTGAGTATTTTCCCTTCTAAGCATGTTTGTTTTATCTTATACTTCTGTTCTCTATATATCCATGAGTAGCTAAGTCACTTAGGGGCATGCTAATGACAGAACTATAGGCTAAAAATCGTGAACCAAGCATGTAGGATAGCTTTCGAAGCATTGATTGTATGTAAGCTTCATTCCACGGGCAATTTCGATTGGCCATCCATTTTGTCCAAAGAACTCCTAACCTCTGGAAGGAGTAAGAGTTCAGAGTCGTATAATCATGCTAGCCTTTCATGGTAACCAGGAAACGGCCTAGGAATAGGCGTTTCCCTAGTACAAACTAAACACTTCTGTTTTAACAAGATGCTTAAGACCTTACTTTGAGTTGAGTAAACTAAAGAATCTAATGCATGGAATCGGACGATACATGAGGTAGAGTGAGTTTGATGCATAGAGAGTTGATCTAATGCTTGGGAATCGTACTAAAATGCATATAGGATAGTCGTTAGTAGCCCTTAATTCTCCATTTTACACACGTTTGCTGTTTTTACAATTGCGATAACATTGCGGTGTCCGCAATTCTGCTAAGTTACCATTCTGTCGAACTGTTTTCTTCTTCGTTTATTAATTCCATCTCTTGTCCGTTAAGTCTAATTTCAACTTTCATTTGTTTATGTTGCATTCCTTTATATGTTCGGTAGGAAGTAGGCAATTAAAAACCAAATTTACCCCATCAAATCCACCCCTTCTTTCTTAACAAATACACTTCGTGAATAGCTAAAAATAAGTCTCTGTGGAAAAAACGAATGAAATATACTTACTACTTGCTGTAAGACCATGTATGCTTGCATGTTCTGAGTGCTCTCTCTACCTTCTTGCTTATTTATTCTTAACACATTGAGCACGCAACATAAGCCCGCGGGAGTCACGGAGGAGCAGCTGAATATGAGGGAATTCCCCTTCACGCTCAAGGACAAAGCCAAGGATTGGCTTTATTATCTGCCCTCCGGCTCGATCATGACGTGGCAGGACATGAAGAGGGTTTTTCTCGAGAAATACTTCCCTGCGTCCTTGGCCACGACATTGAGAAAGAGAATTTACGGGATCACTCAGGACGTGGGTGAGTCCTTGCACGAGTACTGGGAACGCTTTGGGCGCCTGTGCGCAAGCTTCCCACATCATCAGATTGCCGATCAGCTTCTGATACAGTATTTTTATGAGGGGATGACGCCCCACGATCGGCAGATGATAGACGCAGCGAGCGGTGGGGCTTTGATTGATAAGACCCCAGTTGAGGCCAAACAGCTAATTGCAAACATGGCGGCCAACTCGCAGCAGTTTGGTATTCGAGAGCAGGGGCAAGTCCACAGTGTGACCCAGAGCCATGAGATGACAGAAATGAGGGCCCAGGTGGCCGAAATCGGAAATATGTTGAAAACGATTGTTGGAGGAAACCGCGAGGCAGAGGAGGTGAATGCAATCGAGGGGTATGCTTCCAACCCGAGGAAGTATGATCCGTATTCGAATTCTTACAACCCCGGTTGGCGCGATCACCCCAACTTCAGCTATGGGAACAGGGAAGGACAACCACGCTTCCAGGGCCAGTCTCACGATAGGCCTAACACTTCCACAAAAGCTCAAGCCTCGAGCTTCTCCAGCTCATTGGAAGAAATGGTCAGGACCATTGTCACGTCAACCAGCCAGTTTCAGAAAGAAGCTCGAGAAGAGCTAAACTCCCACAAGGCCGAGCTGCAAAATTTGAACAAGCAGCTGACGCAAATGGTTGTGTCAATCAGTAAAATTGAGAGCAAGAGCTCTGGGAAGCTTCCTTCCCAAACCACGGTCAACTCATGTGAGAACGTGAGTGCTATTCAGCTAAGGAGTGGAAAGTCACTTTCCATCAGAGTCGGGAAGGAAGCAAAGGACAGCCAGAATGAGTCCGCCCAGCCTGCTTCAGAGAATCTGAATGAGAAAAAAGAAGAAATCAGTGTGCAAGAGGAAGTTGCCAGAGCACCCTTCCCTAGTAGGCTTGTGAAGCCTACTTTGGAATCCGACGATGAGGAGGTCCTTCGTACCTTCCAGAAGGTGATGGTAAACATCCTGCTCCTTGAGGCAGTGAGCCAAGTGCCAAAATATGCCAAATTCCTCAGGAGCTGGTGCACAAAGAAGAGGAAGTCCAGAGGGACCAAGAAGAAAAAGGAGAACGTTTCCGCGATCCTCCCAGGTACGTTGCCCGCCAAGTGCAACGACCTAGGTACCTTTACTATCCCTTGCATGATAGGTAGTAAAGTAGTCAAAAATGCCATGCTTGACTTAGGAGCTTCTGTGAACGTTATGTCTTATGCTTTATTTCTTGAACTGAACTTAAATGAACTGCATGAGTGTAACGTGGTTGTCCAGTTAGCTAACGGGTCGAGTATATGTCCTAGAGGGAAGGTCGAGGATGTTCTCGTTAGGGTAGGTGATATGATGTTCCCCGCTGAATTCCTTGTACTTGATATGAATGAAAAATCTCTGCATGCTTCGTCCTCTATGCTGTTAGGACGCCCTTTTCTTAAGACCGCTAGGGTCAAAATCGATGTGTTTAAGGGTGTCTTTTATTTAGAGTTTGATGATACAATGCATGAATTTTCATTATTTGAAAAGAAATCTGTGGAGAATATTTCTTTTGTTGAGTATGATGAGAATGGGAGTCTTACCTCGCGCTTGAGGGATGATTCTCATGTCTCGGTAAAAAAATCTGATTTGAATTTGATAGAAGTTGATGCTGTTTTTTGCACTAACAAATGTGATATTCACGTGCTTGAGGCACGAGGAGTGCAAAAAGTTTTTGATGTTGATCGCAGGTGTAGTGTGGAGGAGGACAAGACTGGAACGTCCCCCGCACTATCAGATTATGGTTGAGTCATTGGAGAGAATTCAGTCGAGCAAACGACTTTAAAAATTCTGCGCTTCTCGGAGGCACCCGAGCGATGAACTGTTATTTCGATTTTTAGTTTAGTTGCTGTTTTTTTTTGTTGTTAGTTAGTTTAATTTAGACTTACGTAGGTTGCTGTTTTTTTTAGGAATCGAGGAAGAAGGGAATTTTTGGGCTTCGATGATGAGCGCGCCGCTTCCTTACCCTCGCCAACTTCACAAAGAGTCAGGGAATTTTAGTTTCCCTTTTACTTTGTGTATCTGACTGAGTGGCATTGAGGACAATGCCAACTTTTGAAGTTGGGGGTGGAGTTGGAGTTATGGATACGCATGTGTAGTCAGTTGAGCAGTGTTATTTTGATATTGAAGTGCTTGGGACTCTGTTTACTGCTTTCTAACTATGATAATCTAGGAAATGCATGTTGGAAATCTGAGCACGTACATAATCTAGTTTTTGCATGAGTTTTGCATTTATTAGGTTCATGTCAAAAAATTTAAATTTTTTCCTATTGCTCCCTTGCATCTTTCGAGCACTTAGCAACCTCATCTTAGATTCCGTAGGCTTAGTCAATTGCATGTAGCGTTAATTCTAGTTGTCACCCCGAAAGGCACTCTTAGGTAGCTTGTTGCATGAGAGTTAACGGTAGATTAATCGAGTTAGCTTATGCTAAGCCTAAAGTAAAAAAAAAATAGAAAAGCATGTTGGTTAGAAAATTCTCTCGAGGCGCTCCTCTTTCTTATTAGTGCACTTAAGAAGTGAGCGTTAGTCCTTAAAAACGTGAAGTTTATGCATGAATTTGACGTGTTAGGCAGCTCGAGGTTGGAAAGAAAAAGAGAATAAATCGGTTGGTTCAAATAACCTCAATAAAAGAGTACAAAGTAATCGTGAAAAGAAAAAGAAAGAGAAAATATTTAGGTCTCTTAGTTTGCTTCTCTCTCTCGTGTAAGTCAAGTGTAGACTGTTCTTAAACGCTAGAAGTAGGGGAAAAACGGGATGATGTGTTGCATGTGGTTTTTCCGAGCTTATGTGAGTTTAGGATAGGTGTCTAGCACACACACACGTTAGGGGGGGATAGTTAATTTTTGATATGTTCGTAGTAAATGCATGCACGAATTGCTTTCATGGTTATGTTGTGTTTGAATTTGCAAAATGCATGGAGGTTTGAGTTAGTAGCATGTAGGCGTGTCCTTAGAGTCAATTTCTTTAATAGCCTTGCTCGAGGACTAGCAAGATTCAAGTTGGGGGTGTTTGATAACTCCATTTTGGAGCTATTAAATACTTCCTTAGTATAGCTAAAGTCCGCATTTAAATGTTTAATTTATCTCGGTTGTAGGAGAAATGCGGCAAAGAGCTCGTGCGTCCATTGGACCCGTTTCCGAGCTAAAAGCGGAGTTTTAACGCCCCGGGGGTGCATCGAGAAAGGGCAAGGCGATCCAAGAAGAAGCGGACCAAAATTTCCTTGGAGAGGCAATTCTTCCAGCCCCAAACCCGAGAGCTAGCGTCGAGACCCTACTGCGGCGTCGAGACGCTCCGGAGGAGGCGCGCGCAAGAAGTTATCGGGCCAGCGTCGAGACGCCCGCCTAGCGTCTCGACGCCATCGCGAGGCGCGCGCGGATCACTTAGGGCGTAGCGTCGCGACGGTACCCTAGCGTCTCGACGCTACGACGATTTAAAGAAGCTGTAGGACGATTTTTGCAGCACTTCTTCACCCATTTTTTAGAACTCCATCTTCTTCCTCTTGGCTTTTCTTTATTTTTCATCATAGCTCCGCCATTTGTGGCATGTTTTGGAGCTTTCAAGTTGTATTAGCTTAAAGACGACTTCCATGGCTTCCCTTGGAGCGGTGATGACAACCCGTTCCATGGACGCCTAAGGTAAGGGTGAGCGGTTTGGGATACATTTGAGGGATTTTTGTTAGACTCTTTTAGCTTTGATAATCCATGCTTAGTTTATAAATTGGTGGCTGTTTTGTATGCATTTATCATTCTTGCTTAACCCTATGCATATGTTAGATTTTGCCGATTGACACTCGCATTTTCTAGCATTTTGTTAATGTTAAAGAGTAGCGATGTCGTGCCTCTCACTATTCGACTAGTAACATAGAATGGTAAAACTAAACCGGAGTATCGAGTCATGCATGATGGTTGTTGATTGCATACAGCGTTTGCGGGCAATCAGTTAGCAATTAGATTACGTGATCGAATGTCTGTCGTGGTTCGCTAGTGACTATCTAGAATAAATTTGGGGCTGATCACCTTAATGCAATTTTAGATAATGTTTAATTAGAATTGTGTGGTCAGATTAATTTCTATGGAGCCGATTACCTTGGGGCTTCTCGGGTAATCGACCGTGTGTACTACAAACTGCTTGCCTTGAATTTGTGTTAAATGATAAGCTGAAGATGTCTAACGAATCAATCCCGGAAATCCCCAAACCGTGCACGCGTTTCTCTCTCTTTTTATTCTTCCGTTAGCGTTTAATTGCTTACTTTGCATGCTTAAAAATCCCCCCGTTACAAAAACCCAATCAATTAATTAATTTCAATTTTAGTTTAATTTCGGTCATAACTTCTCCTTGGATCGACCCTGTTACCACTGGCTGCAAAGCTATTGATAATAGGCTTATAAATTGTATTTTGGCGAGCTTCGACAACTCGAATTTGGACTACCCCAAAAGTAAGTCATACCACTCCTTCATCGTAGAAGTGCTTTAATCGTGCACCATTCACTAAGAATGGTTCTCCTTTCTCAGGATGTTGAATTTCCACTGAACCATAAGTAAACACATTAGTAACGACATATAAGTTTGCCAGGAAAACTCTTTAATCGAGAATTAAATAACAAAACTTTTTGCCCTTTTTTGAAATCCTTAGGCCTAAGGCGATTATCATGCCAAATTTTGGTTTTTTCTTTGTATAATTTGGCATTCTCATATGTCATATGCCTAAGTTCTTCCAACTCATGCAATTGTAGGGAACACAAAGTCCCGACATCAGTCAAACAGAACTTCAACTCCTTTAATGCCCAAAATGCTTTGTTCTCTAATTCTAATGGTAGATGGCATGCTTTTCCATACACTAATCGATAAGGAGACATTCCTAGAGGTGTTTTATATGCTGTCTTATAAGCCCATAAAGCGTCATCTAGCTTGAATGACCAATCCTTCCGATTAGGCTTAACCACTTTCTCCAATATGCCTTTGATCTCTCTATTCGATATTTCAGCTTGTCCATTAGTGTGAGGATGATAGGGTGTTGTGGTAGAGGTACTTTTGGGGTACTCCAAATTCAAGCTGTCGAGGCTTGCCAAAATACAATTTATAAACCCGAATACACCGAGCTATTTGTAGCTAAGTGGCAACGGGGTCGATCCACAGGGAAATAAGAAATTCAATCTAACTAAGTCTAATTTGCTAGAAATAAAAGAATGCACAAATTAAAGAATGGTAATTTGGTTTTGGGGGAAGGGAGCTCCTAATTATGCTAACGGAAAATTAAATGACAAAGTGCAAAAATTAAACGGTTGTGCTTAACTTCGAGAAATGGAATTGCTCGTTATGGATGTTCGGATCATTGATACAATTAACACGTTAGCCACGTTCATGCACACAATTCATTTAGTTATTCCTAACTCAAATGACCCAAGGATTTAATTAGACTCGTGCAATTCTAATTAAACTTGGCCAATAATCTATCTAAGGTAGCGACCCCTAAATCGATTACGTGCCAGTGACGGGAACATTGCGACGGCCTAATCCTAAGACTAAACCGGTTTCTCTCTTGCCTTAAGCCTAACATGAAAACGTTAATTAATTCAGTTAACCAATGTCACTTTGGGCCGAACTAATTAGCCATGCTTAGACCCGTGCTACCTAGCGGTATAGGCAATTATACGTCCCAACCTTTAGCCCTCTATCATGCATAGGAACTAGGGCGTCAACCTAATTTAGCTACACATGCTAGATTGTATGAAGAACAAGCAAGAGAATGCATAATCAAGCTAATGTCTCAACATTTACAAAGGGGAAAAATCTCCCCAAACATCCAAAATTTACAAATCCAAACCCAAAATTAAACACTAACCTCGGTTTAGCCTTCCATGGAGGTTGGATTAATCCAATCCCCCATGGAAGAGCTTGGAATCATGCACAAAGAAGGAGAAGAAGTACAAAAATGGCGGAAAACGGAGGTAGACCCGAGAGGAGAAGCTTGGGGAAGAAGGAGGATGGGAAAAGATGCCTGAAAAACGCGTTTTCACGCTTTTAAAGCTCGGAGCGTCGAGACGCTAGGCCAGCGTCGAGACGCTGTGCCCTAAGTTGGCAGGCGCGCGCGCGGGGCGGCGTCGAGACGCGCGCGGGGCGGCGTCGAGCGAGCGTCGAGACGCTTGCGCTCGACGCTTGCTCTCGGGTGGATCTTCAAAATCACGCTTCAGACTTCGGGGCGTCGAGACGCTCGGCCAGCGTCTCGACGCTGTCGGCGTTGAGCGAGCGTTGCGACGCGCGCTCGACGCTGATGCACGTCTATCTTGGGGAATTGTCGGGGCAGCGTCGAGCTAGCGTCGAGCTAGCGTCTAGATGCTGGGGCGCACGCAGATCTTCAATGACGGGCGCGCGGGCGAGGCGGACACGGGCGAGGGCGCGCGGACGCGCGCGGACATGGGCGAGGCGGAGCGGGCGCGAGGCGAGGCGGCGCGCGCGCGTGCTGCGTTCGTTGGGCGCCTGGGCGCTGGGCACCGGCGCTTGGGCGCTGCCCTCTCGGCTCTTAGCCCACTTTTGGGTCGTTTTGGCTCCCGAGCTCCGTTTGGCCTATCGTTTTGACCCGAACACTTCCCGAAACATCTTAAATGACCTTTTTAGCCCCGAAAATCATCAATGGACTTTCCGAGCTCTTCACCATGAAATCACCTATAAGAAAGCATTTTAATCAATATATGTCATGGTTTTAGCTAGAATTAGGGACATTAAGATAGCTCTATTTTGGAGCTATCAAAATACCCCCGACCTAAATCTTGCTAGTCCCCGAGCAAGGTATACTCTAAATAATCTCCAAAGAATTAAATGCATGCTTGGACTCTAATCTCAATGCTTGTGAAACAAGGTACTTGTAGTAAATTCAAAACCATCAAAAGCATGCAAACGTTGAAATCATTTCAAAATTTAAACTCTTATTCCCTTACGTGTGTGTGTGCTTAGCACCTCTCAACCTAGCTCACGCAAGCCCGGAACAACCTTATACAGTCCTATGACTCGTTTTCCCCCTACTTATGGCGATAAGAACAGTCTAAGGGCTTTTAGTGATAGGAATAGCAACAAAACAAAAGGCCTAAATTTTATTCTTTTTCCTTGAGTACTTTGTACCCATTTTTTTTTCTTTTTGAACCACTTTTTTTTATTTTTTTCTCCAAGAGAGCCTAACACGTCAAACCAAATTTTAGCTTCACGTTTTTAAGGACCATTGCTCACTTCCATTAGTTCCCCTTTCATGCAGTGACAACCGTGGGTTACACGATCGCCCCTGGTTACACGGGCAACACAAGAAGGAGGAGCAACTCTGGAGGTTTTATTTATCATGCAAACACTTTTTTTTTTAGGCAATAGCTTCGCTATACACAAATGAGTTATTACTACTTCTACACATCAAGCCTCCCTAATGGTACCTTTCGGGGTGACAACAAGGTTTCAGACAAAATAAGATCAGTCTAGACCTACAGAACTGAGGATAAGAATGTTATGTGCTCAGTGAATGTAGGGAAATAACAGAAAAAATTTTAAAATAGGCTCAAAATGTGCATACATCGTCAAATTTTCGAATCATACAAATACGGAGTGTTCACAAGCAAATCACAGACCGTCCTCATCGGACACATGCATTCAAATTCTAATCTAACAGCCAGAGTACACGTATGCTCGACAACTACTAAGAAGTCTCATCTCTATGTATCAACAAACTCCACCCCCCACCTTAAGATATGCATTGTCCCCAATGCATTCATCTATAAAAACAATAAAATTCTAAGGGAACAGAAAACCTCCCCTGAATCTTATGGAGCCGACGGGTGGAGATGTGCACCAACGTCCTCCAATGTGCTCTCGAATCGTCGACCGTTCCACCTTTTCTCCTAGGAAAACAAGAAAACAAACAACAACTCAAAAGCAAAATAAACAAAAGCAAAGCGATAAACAACAGAAATACAGTTCAAACTCGGGTGCCTCCGAGAAGCGCAAATTTTTAAAGTCGATTGCTCGACTGTATTCTCTTGTCAACTCATCCATAGTCAAGCTTGGAAGATGCCCCCTCCATCTTCCTGATTATCTCTTTCCTGCGAAAATCCATGAACAATTCTTTCTCTCGTGCCTTCTGTGCACACACAACATCAAATTTAAATTTTGCAGGTTTAACAAAAGGTTGATCCCATAAAATTGATGCAAAAACGTGAGAGAAATTTTCATGCATTCTAAAAGCATAAGGATCAGCAAGAAAGAACGGGTCATTAACTTTGCCCAAAACATCTTCCACCTTTTCCAAGGGGTGCACATAAGAATTATCAACCAATTGCAAAGTAGAACCAGATTCATGCAAGTCATTCATTTTAAGCTCATCAAAAACAGCATGCGACTCAACATTAACCGGCGGTTCTAAATCTAGTATGGCTTGATTAGTCATTTCATTTCCAAAAGTGCAAGGTAAAGTGGAAGGAAGTAGATTAGCAGGGTTCTCAACAGTTGTCAAAGTATAAACAGATGAATCACAAAATTCAGTCAAGGATGGCTCATGCAACTCATGATCATCAAAAAGTTCAGTTAAAAATAATGGGTCATCCCCATCCTCAACAGTCATGCATTCATTATGAGCTACAGATTCAAATGTGTCTACTTGACAAAGAGAGAATACATCATCAACATGCTCTTCTACATCGGGCAAATGCATCTCAACAACCTCTCCGCCATACTCAACAGATAATATGCCCTTATCCACATTAATTTTAGTTTTAGCAGTTTTCATAAAGGGCCTTCCTAATAAGATCGAAGCATGCGAAGAGGAATAATTTTCATCCATTTTCAGAACATAAAAGTCAACAGGAAAAAATAATTCATTAACTTGCACTAACACATCTTCAATAATTCCTAAAGGATGCACAAAAGTTCTATCAGCAAGTTGAATAATTGTTCCTGTTTTAGTCATTCCTTTCAGTTTCAGTTTCTGATAAATGGAATACGGCATAACGCTAATGGAGGCTCCTAGATCAAGCATTGCTCTTCTAATATGCATACCTCCAATCTTACAAGGGAGAGAGAACATACCTGGATCGCCGCATTTAACCGGTAAGTTCTTTGTGATCACTGCAGAGACGTTCTCACTTACCACGACGCGTTCACTCTCCTTTGTCTTCCTCTGGTTGGTGCAAATTTTCCTGAGGAACTTCGCGTACCTCGGAATTTCCTTCAGTGCGTCCAACAGAGGGATGTTGATCTCTACTTTCTTGAATGTGTCCAGGAACTCCTTCTCGTAGTCCTCCTTAGGCGGTCTCGCTAACCTGCTAGGAAAAGGAGCCTTAGGCACATAAACTCTAGTACATGTAGGATCGAAATTTACCCCATGCCACCGTGGTTCGGGATTTTCTGTCTGTGGCTCGACGTGGCCATGATCGACTTCCACTGGCGGGGTACTAGTGGGAAGCTGCTTCCCACTTGTCAAAGTGACGGCACTAGCGCTCTCCGCGTTCTGGTGCTCAATCACTGTCAACCTCATACTCACTTGAATCACTGCATCGCTCAGAGTTTGAAACTGCTCTCGAGTTTCCTTATGTTGTGATTCAAGCATTTCTTCCAAGGATCTACCTGAAACAGAAAGACGGGGCTGTGAGTTATTTTTCAAAGCAAGAATAGCACTACTTACTTCAAAAAGTTGAGCCTTAAGCTCGTCCACGTCCCTTCTCAGGCGAGCATTCTCCTTGTCTTTATCTGCACCCCATTCCAAGCTTCTAGCTACGTTGGAAATTAAAGCTCTTGATGGAGCGTTTTACCGCAGCGGAACGCGATTTCGGACCGATGATACTCTAATTTCATCAATTTAACAAATAGTAAACATGCTCAAAACGACGAAAATAAGAAATTAGAAATACATACCCTTGTAGTTCCAATTTCTTCAAGCTCCGCCGCACGTTCCTCGTCACGAACTCTTCCGGCCTCTTCTCACGAACGCCTCGAGGACCACCCCAGGTAGTCCCGCTATCCTCGGCGCCGCGCAACGGAGTGGTGGGACTCCGTTACGAAAAGAAAAGAAAAGAAAAAAGAAAAGGAAGAAGAAGAAGGAGAAGAAGAAGAACAGAAGCCTTTTTTTTTTTTTTTTGTGTGAACACTTCACGAAGGCTTAACCCATCTTCTTTGAATTCACAATTCAAAAACAAATGTAACCCAAAAGGCACTCAAGCCATATAAATAATATATAACAATTATATATAAAAATATATATATATATATATACATTAATACATGTCTTACATGCAAAATGCATGTAACACATATATAATTATTATTATTTTATAAATTAATTAAAACTTAATTAATTTTAAATAATAATAAATATTTTTATTTATTAAACAATTTAATAAATAAAATATATATATATAAATTAATTAATTAAACTTTTTAATTAATTAATATTATTTAATTAAATATCAAATATTAATTAAATAATATGGCTAAACCCGGTTTTCCGAAAACCGACTCTTTTGCACATGAATCCAATTCATGTTTTAGGCCAATCCCATATTTAAATCACATTTAAATATGTCCATATTTAAATCATATTTAAATATGTCTATCCTTCTTCAACAAACCGAATTTGAACAATTCAAATTCTTTTTCTTTTTCTTTTCTTTTATATTGTTGCACGACGTTATCCGAGCTAGCCAGGAGAACCTAAAGGACCTACAGATCATGAGCTCCAACGATACGAGATTATTCGGTCAAAACTCTTTTAACCCGAATCAATCAACTTTCGTTAACCCCCGGAGACTCCACTATAGTCCGAGGGTTGCACTCTCCTCACTGTAGATATATTGTGTCCTCTTGATATAACCGTCATCGGTAAGTCGACCCTTCACAGGTTGTTCGTAATCACAGCTGGGTCATTTAAACCGTTTAACCCCTGCATTACGTCTTGTTCCTTAAGTACCACTAACACCTCTAATGAACAATAGATCTGTGGTCCAACCAACAGATCAATTAACCCTCTCGTCTTATGAGAGTGCACGCGCTAATTGTTCAAGCCCCGGAGTCAGCTATTAAGGGAACAACCTATCTACTAACCCTAAAGAGCGGGTTAGGAGTGAACTCCAATCTTGCTGTACTATGTCCCCAGCTACCTATTCGACTTTATCCCCAAGATGGTAGGCTTATTGAGTCGGCGCTAATGGGCCACTCTCACCCGTGCAAGTCAAAGGATACTATCGAATAAGCAGGAGTTCATAGTGAGCTCAGGATTGAGATCGAGTTACCTAGGCCATCAATATGTATAAGTCGGTCTCATCAGTAAACGGAGTTATAAAGAGAGAGCGACTTAATACGCGGTTCGGTCTTATGTAAACTCTTTACACATGACGCCCTCACTCGCACATCTCCATGTGAAACGATTCGGATCACATCGTTTTGTACAATACAAAGTGAGCCGCATCCAATAGTGTTACCAGGATAAGGTACCCAACCTTATCCGTATACTATAGACCGTTTTGACTGACTACTTGAGCCTGATCCACAATCATGTCATACATGAGGCTCAAGTACTCATATTCAGCCAAGGGTGTTGGTCATTGATATAGGTTAACCTAAACACATTTCACTTTATACCAGTAAACTCTTTTACTGTATAAAACTAATAACTCTTTATTACTAAATAGAGTATTTACAAACATAACAGTTTACAAACCACGAGTTTTAGGACATAAAACCCAACAAACTCCCACTTGGACTTAAACGTCTGTGGTGTACATGTTAGGTGGAGAAAACTAATATATCATATATCAGAAGCTTTCTCCTACTGTCCTCTCCAGCAACTCGGAGCCCTAGACTCTTCTAGGTGCCTCTCAAACACTTTAGCCATGAGAGACTTAGTAAACTAATCAGCATGAAGTACTACGAGGCTTTCCATGTGACCATCACATCTCCTCATAGCACTATCTGCGAGCTCAACTTATAAACCTATTGCTGCTTCACAAGCTTTGCAAATAGACTTAGCTACCAACGAGGAATCAACAATACAACTCTTGTATTCTAC
This sequence comes from Herpetospermum pedunculosum, assembly GCA_028017165.1. Classification (NCBI taxonomy): domain Eukaryota; kingdom Viridiplantae; phylum Streptophyta; class Magnoliopsida; order Cucurbitales; family Cucurbitaceae; genus Herpetospermum; species Herpetospermum pedunculosum. The sequence continues at coordinate 16,695,374 of CM051527.1, read as the reverse complement.
TCCTCTAAGTACAAGGACAAAAATTTAACCGGAATCCAATCCAATTGGACTAGTGTTACTGACAGCTCCCACTGCATAGCACATATCGGGTCATGTATCTCAAAAGATACACCTGATCTCCAATATGTAAATGCACTTGGGTGCATCTCGTATCCTCAACACTTGAGGTGTCTCAAGAAACCATTTCCATAGACCATCGAATATTGACAACAGCTTGTCAATAAAAGATTTTAGAGACAGCACTAGCGATTTGTTCTTACGACTCAGATCAACCTGAATCCATAGAACAAACTAAGCCTACCTCCAAATCAACTATTTGGGAATGGTTTGCTAGTTAATGCTTAAGTGTCAGAAATTAATCCTATATCATTTTCCATGATTAGGACATTAATTACGGAACGAACTATGAAAGCTACATCATTGACTAAACCCTTGTCAAACAAGGTTTATCAAACTATTGTTCAAACTTCTGTTCAAAGCCATAAGGTTTGATCACCATATCAAACCTTACAATTCAGGATAAAGATGCTTATTCTAATTCATAAATGAATCGAATAGGCTCGCAAACCATTTGCTCTTTGTCCTCGAATTATTAATCTATCTGGTTGAGACTTATAGATACTCAATCAAGATAACAATTCTGCAGAAAAGCTATCTTGACATCCACTTGCCAAATTCTATAAAGATAGAACATGGTAGTGGATAAGAGTCATCTATTTAACTTACGTCTAGCAACAAGAGAAAAAGAGTATACACAATAAACCCTTTCTCTTCGGGACAATCCCATTACCAAAGTCAAGCCATAAAGGTTTTCACCTTAGTGGCTTGGTCTCAATACCATCCATAGATTTGTGGCTTTGAGCCATATGACCTTGTCTATGTGACCCATTGCCTAATTAAAGACAACGAATCCTCAATGTTATCATCAAGTATGAGAACTTTGAGTTAAAGACAAGCCAGTGCAGCGGATCGAGTTGTCCTACAACCCTCCCACTGCCTTGAGGCTTTCTCAACGATTGAGAAAATCCAGTTTGATCAACTACCTTTGTTGATATCTACAATAGCTTTCGTTACACTATGAGTCTTAACATGCTAGTTGTTTTCGAGTTTAATAGAACACATCAGTATATATCTTTTGCTAAATGAACTGTTCATTTATAAAATCAAAAGATATAATATACAAGTGTTCGGTTTAAACCAGAAATATAGACAATAATTACATATAACAAATGTTATTATCTCTATACAACAACTACAAAGACTCCCACTAGTCCAGCTACAACGATATCTCCATATCTCACAGCGAGAAAACGACTGTCAGGAACTAGTTTCCTGTAGAAAAACAAACACGAATAGTGGTTCCTGAAGACATCCAGGTATGACATTCATATCCACTAAACTTGTTTTGACAAATAAATCACATTTATCTTGTCGTTCTTTCTCAGCCTGTTTCTCAGCAAAGTATTTGGAGCAATTACGCTTCCAATACCCATCTTCATTACAGTGGAAACATTTTCCTTTGTCTGAAGACTTCACCTTGCGAACAGTAGGGGCTTTGCCCTTCCTCCTGTTACTCTTCTTCTTCTGAATAATCGCATTACTCAGAGAAGCAGACTTAGGCTTTCTTCCTGACGCCGACCTCTTAAGGAACTTCGTCGAAGTGACAACATTTGCCTTCTTCTCTATTCCTTTGGAAGTGTACAGGAACTGATAAGTCTGAAATGACGATGGTAGCAACGTTTACTTCTGCCGCATTCAAGTGGACCATTATGTTAAGGACAAGCTCCCTAACAAAGGTATCCTCCACTATGCGAGAGTTATAAACGATCTTGAGGACTTCATTCCGAAGTGATGAGGACGAGTGTCCACCATTGCTTGTAATGAAGACATGATTTCCTTTACGGAAATCATAACCTCATTCTTCTTGCACAAGGCATCAAATATGCTTGCCAAGATATAGATTTGGGCTTTATCAATAGCCCTAATCCATCCATCGTATGCATCTCGAACACTTCGAGAAGTACTCGAGCCAGGAGCTGAAGGACATTCCTCCGTTAAGACAAACATCAGGTCGTCCATAACCAGAATCGTATTCAGTTTCGACTTCCAGGTTCCGTAAAACTCTCTGGTTAATTTGTCGTTAGCTAACACTAAATAAAACGAGCTCGACATGCCGAAAAAGAATGTAAATCTATTAGTGAAACAGTTTTAACCTATTTAAACCAATTAAGAGGTTTAGCAGCAAATAAAGTACCCAAACTCTTTATTTACATGCAACGATATTTTAGTGAGTTAGAATGGTCGCTACCTAAGGGTAAACGAGCACTCCTTCACTAAACCAAGACATTCTTGACTAAATGCTAGCTCCAGAATAACTCATATTCCACTAGCATCTTAGTTATCGTTTTCGGTCAAGATTTACTAACTCCTTAGCAAATCTTGTAAGTGTCACCCTCCATTTTTAGAACGCACAGGACGGCCCCAACAGTGCAACCTAAGGGAATGTCAGAGTTGGGAATGGCCCTATGTTTCTCTATCCATAAATGGTGACTGACTTGTTCAACTCCCATGAAACGGCCCTCCTAAGGGATTGGTGCCACCTAGGGCACCTTGCAGGCGGAACATGAGAATCTTACGGTTCAATCCAATGGAGGAGACCATAGGAAGCACCGACGCGCTTCCTTCACCCACTTACTATAGACACTTACTCCATTCACCTTGCTATTGAAAGTTGCAAATACCATCCTAAGGGGGTTGCCACATTAGCAACACGAGGCCGAGCAAAATTCTCACGTTGTGAACTTTACGGAGTGCGTAGCAGGAGAGGGATATATCATATATTCCTTCTCAACACATCTACTAAGCATCGTAAACGGTAATTTTAGGGTAAATACTCAGGTTTTATCTGGCTAAGAAAATAAAACCTTAAGTCTAGGCAAACTATTTACCTGAGATGTCTAGGTTATTAACAGATTTAATTAACCTCACACCTCTCATGCACGCTCATAAAGCCTGGTTAACTTTACTCAAGTACCGGATCGTCCCCAGGTAGGAGGTGTTCCGTCAATTCAAATCCTCCAACCTTAGACAAGATTTCACCGGGTGAGTTTCTCATAACCTTAGCATTTACGAGATAACGACCTATTCATCTAATGAACCAGATCGACTCATTTAACCCTAAATGAACATGCTTTTCTTTCTTATAGATTTTAAAAGTCTAAGTCATTTTTACAACACTTGCAAAAACTAGACTTTCTATAATAACAAACTTCTATATGTTTCTCAAACATACATTCGCTAAGGCATGACAAATTGAATATTTAACTTCATAATCAATATAACACTTATATCGATTATGCTCTTAAATATACAACTCCTAATTCATAAATTAATATAACACTTATATCAAAAGGTTTATGAATTAAGCATGCATCCTATACATTATAACAATTATAACATACAATAATGCATCTTGGTTGGATGTTTAATTTCATAATTAATATAACACTTATATTAATTATTCTATTAAGCAAACAACAACTAATTCATGAATTAATATAACACTTATATTAATACTCATGAATTAATCATGCATCTAATACATTATAACACTTATAACCTACAATATGCATACAACCATGGCAACCTATGTTGTATATTTAATTTCATAATTAATATAACACTTATATCAATTATTCTATTAAATTAGCAACATTGAATTCATGAATTAATATAACACTTATATTAATACTCATGAAGTCCCAAATATGCATATTATAAATTATAACACTTATAACATAATACCAATGCATGGAGCATGCTTCCTATGGTGGGATTTTAAATCTATATGGCATACGTTATGCACATACAAACATGGATTTTAATTAAAACATACATTCACAATGCATAATTAATTAAACACACTAAAGTGGATCGATTTTGGCATTTAGCAAGCAATAACTATTTTATTACAAGCTTGATCAACAAGCTACGTCTTGAGCGGACTTCGAACTCTTCGCACCGCCTTTGACCAACTTGCTTCCTCCGAACGGTTCGGCCAATTTCTCTTCGAATTTCTCCTCGTATTGCCTAGAACGAGTTTGAACTTATACCGCACATTTCGGCGAGTTCCAAACTCAAACTTCTTTCACAAAGAAACCTATATGGACTCTAATGACTCTAAAAATACAGACTCTTTAGCACGCATTAAAGCCCATACATTCTCGGGCAATTACAAATAAAGAAATTCAAATAGAAACTATGCCAAAATCGATATTCACTTTAGACGCCAATTCAGAAACAATTTCTAAATTAAAATACCCACCAACTTAAATTGATGCAAATTGAGTTAATCACAAAATCGCTCTGATACCAATTGATGGAGCGTTTTACCGCAGCGGAACGCGATTTCGGACCGATGATACTCTAATTTCATCAATTTAACAAATAGTAAACATGCTCAAAACGACGAAAATAAGAAATTAGAAATACATACCCTTGTAGTTCCAATTTCTTCAAGCTCCGCAGCACGTTCCTCGTCACGAACTCTTCCGGCCTCTTCTCACGAACGCCTCGAGGACCACCCCAGGTAGTCCCGCTATCCTCGGCGCCGCGCAACGGAGTGGTGGGACTCCGTTACGAAAAGAAAAGAAAAGAAAAAAGAAAAGGAAGAAGAAGAAGGAGAAGAAGAAGAACAGAAGCCTTTTTCTTTTTTTTTTGTGTGAACACTTCACGAAGGCTTAACCCATCTTCTTTGAATTCACAATTCAAAATAAAATGTAACCCAAAAGGCACTCAAGCCATATAAATAATATATAACAATTATATATAAAAATATATATATATATATATACATTAATACATGTCTTACATGCAAAATGCATGTAACACATATATAATTATTATTATTTTATAAATTAATTAAAACTTAATTAATTTTAAATAATAATAAATATTTTTATTTATTAAACAATTTAATAAATAAAATATATATATATATATAAATTAATTAATTAAACTTTTTAATTAATTAATATTATTTAATTAAATATCAAATATTAATTAAATAATATGGCTAAACCCGGTTTTCCGAAAACCGACTCTTTTGCACATGAATCCAATTCATGTTTTAGGCCAATCCCATATTTAAATCACATTTAAATATGTCCATATTTAAATCATATTTAAATATGTCTATCCTTCTTCAACAAACCGAATTTGAACAATTCAAATTCTTTTTCTTTTTCTTTTCTTTTATATTGTTGCACGACGTTATCCGAGCTAGCCAGGAGAACCTAAAGGACCTACAGATCATGAGCTCCAACGATACGAGATTATTCGGTCAAAACTCTTTTAACCCGAATCAATCAACTTTCGTTAACCCCCGGAGACTCCACTATAGTCCGAGGGTTGCACTCTCCTCACTGTAGATATATTGTGTCCTCTTGATATAACCGTCATCGGTAAGTCGACCCTTCACAGGTTGTTCGTAATCACAGCTGGGTCATTTAAACCGTTTAACCCCTGCATTACGTCTTGTTCCTTAAGTACCACTAACACCTCTAATGAACAATAGATCTGTGGTCCAACCAACAGATCAATTAACCCTCTCGTCTTATGAGAGTGCACGCGCTAATTGTTCAAGCCCCGGAGTCAGCTATTAAGGGAACAACCTATCTACTAACCCTAAAGAGCGGGTTAGGAGTGAACTCCAATCTTGCTGTACTATGTCCCCAGCTACCTATTCGACTTTATCCCCAAGATGGTAGGCTTATTGAGTCGGCGCTAATGGGCCACTCTCACCCGTGCAAGTCAAAGGATACTATCGAATAAGCAGGAGTTCATAGTGAGCTCAGGATTGAGATCGAGTTACCTAGGCCATCAATATGTATAAGTCGGTCTCATCAGTAAACGGAGTTATAAAGAGAGAGCGACTTAATACGCGGTTCGGTCTTATGTAAACTCTTTACACATGACGCCCTCACTCGCACATCTCCATGTGAAACGATTCGGATCACATCGTTTTGTACAATACAAAGTGAGCCGCATCCAATAGTGTTACCAGGATAAGGTACCCAACCTTATCCGTATACTATAGACCGTTTTGACTGACTACTTGAGCCTGATCCACAATCATGTCATACATGAGGCTCAAGTACTCATATTCAGCCAAGGGTGTTGGTCATTGATATAGGTTAACCTAAACACATTTCACTTTATACCAGTAAACTCTTTTACTGTATAAAACTAATAACTCTTTATTACTAAATAGAGTATTTACAAACATAACAGTTTACAAACCACGAGTTTTAGGACATAAAACCCAACAGCTCTAGCTTCGGTGGGTGTCTTATCCATGAGCGAGCCTCCACTAGCGGCGTCTATCATCTGCTGCCCTTGGGGAAGCAAACCGTAGTAAAAACCCTGAATGAGGGACTGTTCGGCTATTTGATGATTGGGGCAATCCTCGCATAATCGACCAAACCTCTCCCAGCACTCAAGAACGCTCTCTTCAGCTCCTTGCTCAATTTTCAATATCTCCTTTCTGAGGGCGGCGGCCTTTTTCGCAGGAAAATACCTTTCTAAAAACGCCCTATTCAACTCCTTCCAAGTCGTGATGGATCCGGTCGGTAGGTAAAGTATCCAGTCTCTCGCCTTCTCCTTCAAGGTGAAGGGAAAAGTCCTGAGATGGAGTTGATCTGCTGTGATGTCATCGGTTCTGAATGACGCACACACCATCTGGAATGCCTTGAGGTGTCTGACGGGATCCTCATCTGTATTATCACAAAAAGAAGGTAATAAGTTAATCAGACCAGCTGTAAGTTCAAAATTACCTGTAGCTACCGGATACGAGATACTCGATGTGTTCCGGCCTAGCTCAGATGATGCAAGCTCCCTCAAGGTTCTTTGATGCTCATAATTACCCACGACCTCCATCTTGGCGCTTCTTTTGGATTTTCAAAGAATGCTGCGCTCCAAAAACTCAAACAAAAACGCGTAAAATAATACAAAAGAATTAAACTGTACAAAAAGAAATAAAGAAAATTTTTAAAACCAACAAACTAAACTTAACTAAACTAAATTAATTAAGTCCCCGGCAACGGCGCCAATTTTGGTAGAGGTACTTTTGGGGTACTGTTAAGTCTCTGAAAGTGACTTATTTAGGACCCATTTAGCTTAGGAAGATGTACACTTTTAGGTGTTTTTGTTAGCATTTAGCCTAAACCTATGCTTTAATATGAGAATTAGAAGAAGGTAGCTAATATAGGACTTATGTACAATAGGTAGAAAAAGGGTTGAAAACCGAAGGAAAAGAATGAAAAAAATGAGCATTGCGAATGAATTGCGAAAACATTGCGGTGACCGCAATTATTCAAGAGAAAACCGTAAGTTGACTGATCTTTTTCTGTTAATTTCCGTTATTTCAGGGATTCGTTCTTTCTCCTCCATCCATTCTGATATATGACGTTGCAGATTGATGGTTCTCCTTGGCCCAAACGCACCTGCAAACTACTATAAAAGGGGGCCAAAGTCGGAGGTTGGATCATCATCCGAAGCGCAGAAGTCTTCTCGCAGTCCATCATTTCTCTCTGTTTTCCTTGCCGTCTGTTGGAGTGAGAGTCTCAGCTGTTGGAATCGATAATCTGATAGGAAGGAGAGCAGATTCTTCTTCTCTCTCGATTGGATTCATCCAAGCAAGGCTGACCTTTCATCCCCTTCATTCGAGGCGATTGCAACGAAGCTTTTCAAGCACCTTTACTGCTTTTCTGTCGTTCTTCTTCTTATTTCCAGTTTGATCATTGTTGTTCTTAGCCTAGTGCTTTAATTACTGCATTTCGTTGTTGTCTGTCTTTGAATCATTTCTTTTAAAGCTTTCCTTTGTCATTCAAACATTCAAAGTAATCAAAGTAAAATTCTGCACTTCACAGTTTCCACCTTCTGCTGCTACGTTTTATCCTACTGTTTAAAGCACATTTCCCTTCTAAGCATGTCTATCTTTTCTGCCATTTCTGTTCACCTTGCATCCATGAGTAGCTAACTCACTTAGGGGCATGCTAATGACAGAACTATAGGCTAAAAAACGTGCATCAAGTATGTAGGAGAGCTCTCGTATCATTGATTGTATGTAAGCTTCATTCCCACGGGCAATTTCGATTGGCCATCCATTTTGTCCAAAGAACTCCTAACCTCTGGAAGGAGTAAGAGTTCAGAGTCATATAATCATGCTAGCCTTTCATGGTAATCAGGAAACGGCCTAGGAATAGGCGTTTCCCTAGTACAAACTAAACACTCCTGTTTTAACAAGATGCTTAAGACCTTACTTTGAAGTCGAGTAAACTTAAGACTCTAATGCATGGAATCGGACGATACTTGAGATAGAGTGAGTTTGATGTATAGAGAGTTGATCCAATGCTTGAGAATCGTAATACAATGCCTATAGGATAGTCATTAGTAGCCCTTAATTCACCCTTTTACTCAGTTTCGCTGTTATTTAATTGCGGTAACATTGCGGTCCTCGCAATTCTGCCAGATTTTCATTCTGTTTAGCTGTTTTCTTCCTCGTTTATTAATTCCATCTCTTGTCCTTTAGGTCTAGTTTCAACTTGCATTTGTTTATGTTATATCCCTTTATACATTCAGCAAAAAGTAGATAATTAAAAACCAATTTTACCCCATCAAATTCATCCCATCTTTCTTAACAATCACACTTCGCGAATAGCTAAAAATGAGTCTCTGTGGAAAAAACGAATGAAATATACTTACTACATGCTGTGAGACCATGTATGCTTGCATGTTCTAAGTGCTCTCTCTACCCTTTTGCATATTTATCTTTACACACTGAGCACGCAACAAGTTTTTGGCGCCGCTGCCGGGGACTTATTTTAAGTGAAAACGAAGTTTGTTAAGTCTGAAACATCAAAGTATTTTCCATTGAATTTGATCCATCTTCATTTCTTTTTCAGGTACCATTTAGGGTAGTTTATGAATGAGACTCCATCTAGTGATCTAGAGTTCAACCCTGAGCCTGAGAGATTACTTAGAGCTAGGAACAGAGCCAAGAAACGTCTCTTTAAACAAACCCTTTTACCTCCAATCATTGCAGAGACTACAATTCCGCCGCAATTACCTCAAGAAGAAATGGCTGGAGTAAATCAAAACCTGGTGCCTGTCACTCGCAATCCCATTGAAATAGCGAATGACAAGGATAACGCCATCCTTTCATATTTAGTACCTATGCCTGGGGAGCTGAACCCCAGCATAATCCGTCCTGAAATCACTGCCAACTCATTCGAGTTAAAGCCAGTGATGTTCCAGATCTTGTCCACTGTGGGACAATTCTTTGGAATAGAAAATGAGGACCCCCATAACCACCTTAGGAACTTCCTAGGAGTTAGTGACACATTCCTAATCCCTGGAGTTTCCCAAGAAGCCCTGAGGCTATATCTTTTCCCTTACTCTTTGAGGGACAAAGCCAAAACATGGTTAAATTCTTTACCCTCAGGATCTGTCCTCAATTGGACCGATTTAGCAGAAAAATTCCTAGTCAAATATTTCCCACCAGATAGGAATTCAACCTTTCGTGATGATATCATAAAATTCAAACAAGCTCCAAGTGAGTCTCTTCACGAAGCTTGGACAAGATTCAAAGACCTTCTCATTAAATGTCCACACCATGGCATTCCATGGTGTATCCAAATAGAAGTCTTCTTTAAAGGATGCAACCCCAGCACCAGACAAGTTTTAAATTCATCTGCTGGAGGTTCCATGTTGTCCAAGAGTTACAACGAAGCTTATGAGATCTTGGAGAAGATCTCAACATCTCACTGTAGATGGTCAGACGATCCAGTAGAGCCAACTAGGGCTCAAGACAAGGATGCTCTAAGCGCCATGAGCACCCAAATAAATGCCCTGACCAACTTAGTCAAGCAAATGGCTCAGGCCAATCTCCAAACCAGTGCCAATACCGCCACAGCCATGTCAATGGGCACCCAACCAAGTCAAGGCGAGGCACTAGCCTGTGGATTCTGTGGGGAAGGGCACCCTTATGAATACTGCCCTGGGAATCCAGCCTCAGTCTGCTATGTAGGAAGCCAGCAGCAGCCTAGGAATAACCCCTACTCCAACACCTATAACCCTGGTTGGAGAAACCACCCTAACCTGTCATGGGGTGGCCAACAAAACACTAACCAAAATTCTAACCAACCTAGACCGAGTGGAACACCTGGTTTCACTCCTCAACATAACCAGTCAATGTACCAAAAACCTTACAATCAACCTGTAGGATCTTCTGTAGAAAACCTACTCAAGGAATATATAGCTAAGAATGATGCTACTCTTCAGAGCCAGCAAGCTACTCTTCGGAGCCTGGAAAACCAAATAGGCCAATTAGCCAATGAAATCAAAAGTAGGCCCCAGGGTAGACTCCCTGCTGACACCGAGGTACCAAGGAGAGATGGCAAAGAACAAGTTCAAGCAATTGAACTTAGGAGTGGAAGACCCTTGGTGAACAACACAAAGGACACACCAAAGAGAGTAGAGAACACTAAGTCTAGTGCTCCACTGGAGTCTCTGCCAAGCCAAGGTCCACCACCAACTAGCACATCAGGAGCCAGGCTAGAGCCAATTATTGAGGAGATAGAAGAAATTCCAAGGCCTCCACCTATACTAAGGCGTCCTGACGTGCCTGCATATGTGCCACCACCTCCATATCCTCGAAGGCTTAAGAAGAAGCAGGAACAGGAAGTTCATTTTAATAAATTCTTAGAAATACTTAAGCAAGTGCATGTGAACATTCCTTTTGTAGAGGTTTTACAGTCGATGCCTTCTTATGTAAAGTTTTTGAAGGACATTATTACTAATAAAAAAATAATTGGTGAGTTTGAAACAGTAAACCTCACCGAGGAGTGCAGTGCCATCCTCCAGAACAAGCTGCCCAAAAAGGAGAAGGATCCTGGTTCCTTCACCTTATCTGTAGAACTTGGAGGCAAGCACGTGGGCAGAGCGCTTTGTGACCTGGGCGCCAGCATCAATCTCATGCCCTTGTCCCTATTCCGCCAGTTGGGAATAGGAGAAGCACGTCCAACTACTGTCACTTTACAGCTAGCAGACAGATCCATCGCATACCCTGAAGGTAAGATTGAGGATATTCTAGTTAAAGTTGACAAATTTATTTTCCTTGCAGATTTCATTGTCCTGGACTATGAGGCAGACAAGGAGGTCCCCATCCTGCTAGGTAGACCATTTCTAGCCACAGGTAGGGCACTAATAGATGTTCAAAAAGGTGAGTTAACTATGAGGGTTCATGATGAAGAGGTAAAATTTAGTGTTTATAAAGCTTTAAGGTATCCCTCTGATTCTGAGTCTTGTGCTAGCATGGATGTTGTTGACTCACTAATGGAAGAACAATTAGAGCATGTACTGTTAACCAAGCATGCTAGTGAATATGTACAAGTAGATGTAGCTGACTTGAATGTATCTGACATAATGAATATGCCTGTAGATAAACCACAGCATGTATGTATGAATATAGATTTAACTGATAGAACTGTAAATCCGTTAAAGCCCTCCATTGAGCATCCACCTGTTCTAGAACTGAAACCACTACCCACTCACCTCAAATATGCATATCTAGGAGATAATGATACGCTGCCTGTAATTATTTCTTCTAAGCTGAGTGAACAGCATGAGGTTGATTTAATTTTACTACTTAAGCAACATAGGAAGGCTATAACATGGACTATTGCTGATATTCGAGGCATTAGCCCTTCTTATTGCATGCACAAAATTATACTAGAGGAAGAGCACACACCTAGGGTAGATCACCAGCGTAGGTTAAACCCCTCTATGAAAGAGGTAGTGAAGAAAGAAATAATAAAGTGGTTAGATGCAGGGGTGATTTTCCCCATAGCTAGTAGCCAGTGGGTGAGCCCCATCCAATGTGTACCTAAAAAGGGGGGGATAACTGTGGTAGTCAATGAGAATAACGAACTGATTCCAACAAGGACTGTCACAGGGTGGAGAGTGTGTATGGATTACAGAAAGTTAAATAAAGAAACTAAAAAAGACCATTTCCCTATACCGTTTATTGACCAGATGTTAGACAGAATAGCTGGTAGAGCCTACTATTGTTTCCTAGACGGTTATTCAGGCTATAATCAAATCACTATAGACCCTAAGGATCAAGAGAAGACCACTTTCACTTGCCCTTTTGGAACGTTTGCCTTCCGCAGAATGCCTTTTGGCTTATGCAATGCACCGGCAACTTTCCAAAGGTGCATGATGGCAATCTTCTCTGAGTTGGATGAGTCCATGATAGAAATATTCATGGATGACTTCTCAGTCTTTGGGGACTCATTTAAAACCTGTCTAGAGAACCTAGGACAAGTCCTGGCTAGGTGTGAAGAGACCAACCTAGTCCTAAATTGGGAAAAGTGCCATTTTATGGTCGATGAAGGGATTGTCTTAGGACATAGAGTGTCAAGGGCAGGTGTAGAAGTGGATAGGGCAAAAATAGAGATCATAGAGAAGTTGGTAGAGCCCCAGAATGTCAAAGCCATTAGAAGCTTCTTAGGGCACGCTGGCTTCTACAGAAGGTTCATTAAGGACTTTTCTAAGATAGCCAAGCCTCTGTGCGAGCTTCTAGAGCTAAATAGACCATTTATCTTCTCTAAAGAATGTGTAGTAGCTTGGAAAACCCTTAAGGAAGCACTGGTCACAGCACCAATCATAGTAGGACCAAATTGGGATCTCCCATTTGAGATGCTATGTGATGCCAGTGACTATGCTGTAGGAGTCATGTTAGGACAGAAGATTGACAAGCTCACACACCCTGTCTATTATGCTAGTAAGACCTTGAATGAGGCTCAATGTAATTATACAACTACTGAGAAAGAGATGCTTGCTGTAGTATTTGCTTGTGAAAAATTCAGAAACTATATTGTAGGCACTAGGACAATTGTATACACTGACCATTCTGCTTTAAAATATCTTATGAGGAAGGCTGATGCTAAGCCTAGATTGATTAGATGGGTGTTATTGCTGCAGGAATTTGATTTGGACATTCGGGACAAGAAGGGATGTGAAAACGTGGTTGCGGATCACCTGTCTCGATTGCAGCACAATTGCGAAAAAATTGCGGACCCCGCAATTTCTGATGCTTTTATAGATGAACATATCTTTGCTTTGACTCATCGTGATAACGATGAGGAACCTTGGTTTGCTGACATTGCTAACTTCCGTGCATCACAGGTATTACCAGTGTTCAAGGGAGGACAAGAGAAGAAGAGGTTCCTTCATGAAGCAAGGAAATTCATCTGGGATGACCCCACACTTTACAGAACCTGTGCTGATGGGTTGTTAAGGAAGTGTGTTTCAGCTGCTGAAGCGAAGTCTGTGCTGCAGCACTGTCACTCATCTCCTTACGGTGGACACTTTGGTGGTCAAAGAACAGCTGCGAAGGTATTTCAGAGTGGCTACTATTGGCCAACAATCTTCAAGGACGCCCACAACTATGCCCACAGCTGTGACGAATGCCAAAGGACAGGTAACCTCAGTCGCAAGGATGAGATGCCCCTCACCTACATCTTAGAGTTGGAGCTCTTCGATGTGTGGGGCATTGATTTCATGGGACCATTCCCTCCATCATCAGGTAACCTTTACATTTTAGTAGCAGTAGACTACGTGTCCAAGTGGGTAGAAGCCAAAGCATGTCCTAATAATGATGCTAAAACAGTCACTAACTTCTTGCATAGGCACATTTTCACTAGATTTGGGACTCCTCGTGCTATCATTAGTGATGAGGGGTCACATTTCATTAATAAGGCGATGGAGAAGATATTGGCTAAATATAACATTAGACATAGGGTAGCTACTCCCTACCACCCACACTCAAATGGCCAAGCTGAGATTTCAAATAGGGAGATAAAGAACATCCTAGAAAAGGTAGTCAAACCTAATAGGAAAGACTGGTCCTTCAAGCTTGAGGATGCACTTTGGGCTTATAGGACAGCATATAAGACACCTCTAGGAATGTCTCCCTATAGGTTGGTGTATGGCAAGGCTTGCCACTTGCCACTTGAGTTAGAAAACAAAGCATTTTGGGCCATGAAGGAATTGAATTTTTGTGTAAAGGATGCGGGGACATTGAGATCTTTGCAGCTACATGAACTTGATGAGCTTAGGCATATGGCCTACGAGAATGCCAAAATGTATAAAGAAAAGACCAAAATATGGCACGACATTAGACTCAGGATCAAAGACTTTAGGAAAGGCCAACTTGTACTATTATTTAACTCACGATTAAAGTTATTTCCAGGCAAACTAAAGTCTAGATGGTCAGGTCCATTTGTTATTACTAATGTCTTTGTTCATGGTGCAATAGAGATAAAGAACTTGCAGCAAGGCCAGCCATTTATGGTCAATGGTGCTAGGTTGAAGCACTACTATGAGGAAGGAGATGTGAAGACTCTCTCGGCCTTCCTCTTGACTGAAGCATGACAAAGAGAACGAGAGAGAACGAGTGGTTACTGTGCTCGTTTAGTCAAGGCCAATGGCTTAGTTTATTTTTTCTGTTTTTCCGATTATCGTTTGTATGTTTTGTGGTGTGATTTTAATTGCGTATTTAATGTTTGTTTTATTTGTTTTTGCAAGGATTCGAAAGAGGGGATCAAGGAGAGTAAATCCAGCTTTAAAACTCGAGAAACGGTTGAGCCAAATAGAAGATACGGACGAGCAAAGTTGGAGATTTTGATGAAATAATATCCCTAGAATTGCGCTGGAATTGCTGGATCCGCGAAAAAAGAGCCGTTGGGATTTTATTTCCGTTGCCTTTATATCCGTTGGAAGGCGCTCGATCGATACGATTATCTCTCTCTTTGCTCTCCAAGAATTCAGCGATTCTCTCCATCTTTGATTCTTCTCTCAAGATCTTCAAGACTCAGCAATGGTGTTCACACGAGCGGAGAGATCTGCAGCCAAGAAGAAGGCTGATGACGCAGCTGAAGCGGCTGCGAGGGAAGCGCTTCTCACCCTTGCAGACGATGGTGCCGTTCGCACCGGTCCTCTTCCCAAGCTTCCTATTCGTAGGAAGAAGTGGAGGGTGGTCACTGAGATCCCTGCTGGACCATCTGAGCCAGTGGGCACGCCCAAGAAACGCCGGTGGAGTGTCAAGACGGCCGCCGAACCAAGTACAGCAAAGACTCCCTCTGTGGAGAGTCAAGAAACTGATCGTGCATCCCACGAGTCAGCCAAAGAGGGTTCGTCGCCATCAGCATCACCTGCGCACAGCCCTTCACCATCTGAACCAGTGCCAAGCGCAGAATCGCCACCGCCTGCACAGAGCCCCGAGTTGTCTCCAGCACCTCAGAGTTCTGATCCGACACCTGCAGCAGCGCAGAGTCCTGAACTGCCGTCTTCGCCACTGAGTTCTGCGCAGACACCATCAGCAGAGCACACTCCCACGCCATTGCACAATTCTCCACGGCCTGATCCGGAATTCCCATATGGGGATTATCAAGAGTCCACGCAGGGCAGTGGCGATGCTGGAGAAGACGAAGTCTTCTCACTTATGAGGGAAGATAGCCCTGCCGAGCCTGCACAGCAGGACGATTCTATGGAAGAGACGTTGGGGGCATGCCTCCAGCAGATCAACATCAAGGCCAAGCTCAAGAAGAAGAAGAAGGCCAAGATTGTCAAGGCCAAGAAGTTGAAGAAAAAGAAGGCCAAGAAGGTGCCGTCGACGGACAAAGAGAGTACTGAGCCTTCGCTCAAACGCCTCAAGGTGGAGGCTGCCGAATCATCCAAACCAGCAGATAAGGGGAAGGCTAAACTCTACCCTGAAGACGAACCTCAGTCAGTGAGGTATGTCTCGTCTGACGCTGAATCCAGGGGTGCTGAGCTGAGGAAGAGGGACCTGTTGCACGAGAAAGGTTTCCTCGATCGACTCGCTGACCTGCCGCAGTTCTTGCGCGCAGGAGTGATCAACCACGGCTGGGAGGAGTTTTGCAGACCGCCTAATCCAGCCTACACGAGCATGGTGTACGATTTCTACGCCAATGTGCTCAGCCCTGAGGATGGCCTGTCTGTGGTCAGAGGGGTAGAAGTAGATTTCTCAGCCAAAGCCATCAATGAAGCCTTTGGTCTCAAGGGCCAAACGCACACAGATTATGCGCGGATAGTTGATGAGCCGACTGAGGCAGTGCTGGAAGAGGCCATTCGCACAATTGGCCAGCCTGAAGCAGCGTGGACTGTCTCACGCAATGGGAGGCACACCTTAATGAGTGCTAATCTGACAGCAAAGGCAGCTGTCTGGTTTGCCTTTGTGAGGAGAAAGCTGTCCCCTGTGACCCACGAGACGACAATCAACCAGAGTAGATCACTGCTGGTCTATGCCATCATGCGCGGTCTCACGGTCAATGTGGGGGAGATCATGTCAGCTGCCATTGCTGAGTGCGCGAAGAAAGGTAAGGGACCCTTGTTTTTCCCTAATACCATAACCAAGCTATGTTTGCTTGCAGGAGTCCCCACCGAGCGCTTGGAGCAGCAGCTGCCTTACACAGGCCATTTGGAGCTGCCTGCTAACCTGAGGCTGAGAAGAAAGGGGAATATGGAGTTTGAATTGGATAGGCTGGCTGCTGAACAGTCCCTATCCATGGCCTGCTTGATGGACATGCAGATGAGAATGGCTCAATGGGCCACTTATGCGCAGGCGAGGGACAAGGAAGTTGCAGACCAGCTGGGGTGCCTCTTCCCTGAGTTCCCTACCAATCTCCTAACTCCATGGGTGCCCCCAAGACCAAGGCAACCAGATGAGGATGACGAGAATTGAGTGCTGGTTTGAAGTGCACTAAAGGGAGTATTGCTGTTCCCTTAGAAAAACAATTTTTTTTTTTTTTTTTGCTTTCTGATAGGATTATGTGCATTATGCTGTTTTATGTTCAACTTTTGATCTGTTTTTAATGTTTAGTTTTATGTTTTTTTTCTTTTGCTTAGTCTAGTCTAATGTTAGCTGAATAGGTAGGATAGTTTAGCTTTATTTTTAGGATGCGTGAGTAACAGGACAAAGCATGCTAGGGGCCTGAATCAATGTTAAATCTGCCCGGATTGAATTGCGAAATAATTGCGGTTCCCGCAATTTTTGTGACTGATTGCATGTTTTGGACTGTCTGTTTAGTTAGGCTATGATCTGTTATATTCTAGCTTTTGCTGCTAGCATGACTACCTTATATAGCTGATCTTAAAGCATGCTGGATGAGTGTCATAGGACACCCTTTGATAGTTTAAATTAGCCTCTGAATAGTGCTCAGCATGCATAAACCATCAGTCCTTAAACTGTCTGTTTTGTCAAATTTTCTTCTGCTGGAATAATTGCTTTTAGAATGTTTTGCCTATGCCTAGGATGTTTAGATTCTCTTTGTTTTACTTTAGACTAGATGCTTCTAGGACAAGTTTGGGGGTGTGCCACCTCCGACACTCATTGGGGACAATGAGTAGTTGAAGTTTGGGGGAGGCCACCCTAGGCCTAGGAACATTCCTCTCTCCCTTAGAAACATAAGCATTCTTCTTCTCCTTTAAAAAAAAAAAATGATGAGCTAAAAAAAAAAAAAAAAAAAAAAAAAAAAAAAAAAAAAAAAAAAAAAAAAAAATGAAAAAAGAATAAAGGGGGGGAGTTTCTCTTAGGTTGCTGAGTAATCAGTGCCAAGTGTGTAACCCACAAGTGGCGTTGCATCAAAAGGCAACCAAAGGAGAGGCTCCACCTAAGTAAGAAAAAGAAAAAATAGGGAAGAAGAATGTATACCTAAGAGTTATAACTTTGTGGCTTAGATGTCCTATTTAAAAAGAACTCTGATCCTCAATTAGCTAAGCACAAAGTTGTAACTTGTAGGGTTGTTTAGGGAGATGAGTGTTTATCCAATGTAGTGATGCCAGGGTTTAGGTTGTTCTCTAAAAGTACTACTGTCACTGTTAATACTAAGACTGGCATGACTCTAAGGAATCCTAGACACATTAAAAATAAAACTAGAAGCATGTACTGAGTCTGGAGTAAAGCTTGGTAGAATTTGAAACCTTAGGGATAGTGGCATGATGTCATAAAAGTAGCTAGATCAGTAGTAGGGGGTTAATGAAAACAGCAGGTATAGTAGGCAGGTGAAGTCAGAAGAAGCTTGATAAAGAGGTTAGTTCTAAACTTAGAAGTGTGTCACAGGACAGCACTGCTAGAGATAGGGATATAGGGGAGTCGGTGAGTAGTTAAAGAAGAAGAAACAGCAGCCTACGTAAGTCCTTAGTATGCTTGAGGACAAGCAAAGCCTTAAGTTTGGGGGTGTGTTAAGTCTCTGAAAGTGACTTATTTAGGACCCATTTAGCTTAGGAAGATGTACACTTTTAGGTGTTTTTGTTAGCATTTAGCCTAAACCTATGCTTTAATATGAGAATTAGAAGAAGGTAGCTAATATAGGACTTATGTACAATAGGTAGAAAAAGGGTTGAAAACCGAAGGAAAAGAATGAAAAAAATGAGCATTGCGAATGAATTGCGAAAACATTGCCGTGACCGCAATTATTCAAGAGAAAACCGTAAGTTGACTGATCTTTTTCTGTTAATTTCCGTTATTTCAGGGATTCGTTCTTTCTCCTCCATCCATTCTGATATATGACGTTGCAGATTGATGGTTCTCCTTGGCCCAAACGCACCTGCAAACTACTATAAAAGGGGGCCAAAGTCGGAGGTTGGATCATCATCCGAAGCGCAGAAGTCTTCTCGCAGTCCATCATTTCTCTCTGTTTTCCTTGCCGTCTGTTGGAGTGAGAGTCTCAGCTGTTGGAATCGATAATCTGATAGGAAGGAGAGAAGATTCTTCTTCTCTCTCGATTGGATTCATCCAAGCAAGGCTGACCTTTCATCCCCTTCATTCGAGGCGACTGCAACGAAGCTTTTCAAGCACCTTTACTGCTTTTCTGTCGTTCTTCTTCTTATTTCCAGTTTGATCATTGTTGTTCTTAGCCTAGTGCTTTAATTACTGCATTTCGTTGTTGTCTGTCTTTGAATCATTTCTTTTAAAGCTTTCCTTTGTCATTCAAACATTCAAAGTAATCAAAGTAAAATTCTGCACTTCACAGTTTCCACCTTCTGCTGCTACGTTTTATCCTACTGTTTAAAGCACATTTCCCTTCTAAGCATGTCTATCTTTTCTGCCATTTCTGTTCACCTTGCATCCATGAGTAGCTAACTCACTTAGGGGCATGCTAATGACAGAACTATAGGCTAAAAAACGTGCATCAAGTATGTAGGAGAGCTCTCGTATCATTGATTGTATGTAAGCTTCATTCCCACGGGGAATTTCGATTGGCCATCCATTTTGTCCAAAGAACTCCTAACCTCTGGAAGGAGTAAGAGTTCAGAGTCATATAATCATGCTAGCCTTTCATGGTAATCAGGAAACGGCCTAGGAATAGGCGTTTCCCTAGTACAAACTAAACACTCCTGTTTTAACAAGATGCTTAAGACCTTACTTTGAAGTCGAGTAAACTTAAGACTCTAATGCATGGAATCGGACGATACTTGAGATAGAGTGAGTTTGATGTATAGAGAGTTGATCCAATGCTTGAGAATCGTAATACAATGCCTATAGGATAGTCATTAGTAGCTCTTAATTCACCCTTTTACTCAGTTTCGCTGTTATTTAATTGCGGTAACATTGCGGTCCTCGCAATTCTGCCAGATTTTCATTCTGTTTAGCTGTTTTCTTCCTCGTTTATTAATTCCATCTCTTGTCCTTTAGGTCTAGTTTCAACTTGCATTTGTTTATGTTATATCCCTTTATACATTCAGCAAAAAGTAGATAATTAAAAACCAATTTTACCCCATCAAATTCATCCCATCTTTCTTAACAATCACACTTCGCGAATAGCTAAAAATGAGTCTCTGTGGAAAAAACGAATGAAATATACTTACTACTTGCTGTGAGACCATGTATGCTTGCATGTTCTAAGTGCTCTCTCTACCCTTTTGCATATTTATCTTTACACACTGAGCACGCAACAGGTACTCCAAATTCAAGCTGTCGAGGCTTGCCAAAATACAATTTATAAACCCGAATACACCGAGCTATTTGTAGCTAAGTGGCAACGGGGTCGATCCACAGGGAAATAAGAAATTCAATCTAACTAAGTCTAATTTGCTAGAAATAAAAGAATGCACAAATTAAAGAATGGTAATTTGGTTTTGGGGGAAGGGAGCTCCTAATTATGCTAACGGAAAATTAAATGACAAAGTGCAAAAATTAAACGGTTGTGCTTAACTTCGAGAAATGGAATTGCTCGTTATGGATGTTCGGATCATTGATACAATTAACGCGTTAGCCACGTTCATGCACACAATTCATTTAGTTATTCCTAACTCAAATGACCCAAGGATTTAATTAGACTCGTGCAATTCTAATTAAACTTGGCCAATAATCTATCTAAGGTAGCGACCCCTAAATCGATTACGTGCCAGTGACGGGAACATTGCGACGGCCTAATCCTAAGACTAAACCGGTTTCTCTCTTGCCTTAAGCCTAACATTAAAACGTTAATTAATTCAGTTAACCAATGTCACTTTGGGCCGAACTAATTAGCCATGCTTAGACCCGTGCTACCTAGCGGTATAGGCAATTATACGTCCCAACCTTTAGCCCTCTATCATGCATAGGAACTAGGGCGTCAACCTAATTTAGCTACACATGCTAGATTGTATGAAGAACAAGCAAGAGAATGCATAATCAAGCTAATGTCTCAACATTTACAAAGGGGAAAAATCTCCCCAAACATCCAAAATTTACAAATCCAAACCCAAAATTAAACACTAACCTCGGTTTAGCCTTCCATGGAGGTTGGATTAATCCAATCCCCCATGGAAGAGCTTGGAATCATGCACAAAGAAGGAGAAGAAGTACAAAAATGGCGGAAAACGGAGGTAGACCCGAGAGGAGAAGCTTGGGGAAGAAGGAGGATGGGAAAAGATGCCTGAAAAACGCGTTTTCACGCTTTTAAAGCTCGGAGCGTCGAGACGCTAGGCCAGCGTCTCGACGCTGTGCCCTAAGTTGGCACGCGCGCGCGCGGGGCGGCGTCGAGACGCGCGCGCGGCGTCGAGCGAGCGTCGAGACGCTTGCGCTCGACGCTTGCTCTCGGGTGGATCTTCAAAATCACGCTTCAGACTTCGGGGCGTCGAGACGCTCGGCCAGCGTCTCGACGCTGTCGGCGTTGAGCGAGCGTTGCGACGCGCGCTCGACGCTGATGCACGTCTATCTTGGGGAATTGTCGGGGCAGCGTCGAGCTAGCGTCTAGACGCTGGGGCGCACGCAGATCTTCAATGACGGGCGCGCGGGCGAGGTGGACACGGGCGAGGGCGCGCGGACGCGCGCGGACATGGGCGAGGCGGAGCGGGCGAGGGCGCGCGTCTGGCCGTCAGGGCGCGGGCGTGCGGTGCTGGCGAGCGGCGCGCGCGGGCGCGCGCGCGTGCTGCGTTCGTTGGGCGCCTGGGCGCTGGGCGCCGGCGCTTGGGCGCTGCCCTCTCGGTTCTTAGCCCACTTTTGGGTCGTTTTGGCTCCCGAGCTCCGTTTGGCCTATCGTTTTGACCCGAACACTTCCCGAAACATCTTAAATGACCTTTTTAGCCCCGAAAATCATCAATGGACTTCCCGAGCTCTTCACCATGAAATCACCTATAAGAAAGCATTTTAATCAATATATGTCATGGTTTTAGCTAGAATTAGGGACATTAAGATAGCTCTATTTTGGAGCTATCATGTTGCTACCCTATGCTTGACATTATACTTGGCCAGTACATGTTCCATAGATTTATTTATGAAGTGCGTTCCCTCATCACTAATAATAGCTCTTGGTGTGTCAAATCGAGTAAACACATGCTTATTAAGGAATTTCATTAAAGTCTTAGCATCATTTAATGGACATGTGATGGCCTGCACCCACTTAGATACATAGTCAACCACCAATAGAATATAGAGATTACTTGCGGATGGAGGGAAAAGACCCATAAAATCTATCCCTCGCACGTCAAATAATTCTAACTCAAGAATATAAGTTAAAGGCATCTCATCCTTCCTACTTATATTCCCAGTCCTTTGGCACTCATTACATGATTTTGCAAACTCAAATGCATCATTGAAAATAGTAGGCCAAAAGTAACCGCTCTGAAATACCTTTGCGGCGGTCCGTTGACAACCAAAATGACCACCATAACGCGCAGTGTGGCAATGGTTCAATATGGTTACAGCTTCTGATGAAGTTACGCATTTTCTAGCAAACCATCTGCACAGCATCTGTATAGAATTGGGTCATCCCACAGATATTTCTTTACCTCATTCAGGAATTTTTTCTTGTCTTGCCCTTTATCAAATTCCAGCAACCCCTGCGAAGCAAGAAAATTTGCAATATCAGCAAACCAAGGCTCAATATTATCATTACAATGTATTAAAGAAAAAATTTGCTCATCAATGAATGAATCCATCAATGCGGGTTCAACAATTTCTTCGCGGTTTCCTTCTATCCTTGAGAGGTGATCTGCAACCACATTCTCGCATCCCTTTTATTATCCCTGATTTCCAAATAGAATTCCTGTAACAACAAAACCCAACGTATTAGTGTTGCGTGCTAAGTGTGTAAATAAAATGCAATGCGAAGAGCACTCAGAACATGCAAGCATACATGGTCTGCAGCAAGTGATAAGTATTTTTAATTCGTTTTCCCACAGAGATTGAGTTTTGTTACTAACGAAGTGAGGTGTTAAATTAGAGAGGGTCACTTAAATTGGGTGGATTTGAGGTTGATGTGCCGAAATAACAAAGAATGCAAGAAAGATGCAAGCATAAACGAAAGCAAGTAAAGAGATTCAGCTATTATGTGGAGAAGAAAGAATTGCGGATCTAGCAATGTTCTAGCAATAAAACCGTAAAAGTAAAATACTGGAAAAATGGCTAAGGCAAAAAATGAACTATAGAATTGCGGATCTAGCAATTATCTAGCAATTAAATTAACAACGATTTAAGGGTGAGATAAGAAAACAAGGTCGACTTAAGACTCCTCTATAGGCACTTAACTACGATCATTCAGCAGTAGATTAACTTACCATGCACCAATTTAGCTTAGTCTCATGCATCTCTCGATTACATGCATTAGATCCTTTAGTTCACTCATATCCAAGTGAGACATAAACACCTATTTATACAAGCAAGCTAATGAATTGAACTAGGAGAACGCCTATTCCTAGGTCGTTTTCTGGTTACCATAAAAGGCTAGCATGAATGGACGACTCTGAACTCTTACTCCTTCCGGAGGTTAGGAATTCTTTAGACAAAATGGATAGTCGATCGAAATTGCCCATGGGATGAAGTACACATACATTCAATGCATTCGAAGCTATCCTACATGCTGAACTCTCGTATTTCTAACCTATAGATTCATCTTTAGCAGACCTTTGTGTGATTAGTTACTCATGGTTGGTGGAGAATTAGAAAAGATGGATTGATTAAGCATGCTGTAAAGAACTAAATGAAAGCAATAGAACAAAGATAACAACGTGAAGGCCTTGGAAAGACTTAAATGATTACTTTCTAGATTAAGGTTCAGAACATAACGTGCGAAGGTGTGAAAAACAGTAAAGAACTGAGTGAATCGAAGAACGAATCGAAACAATGTAACAGATGGAAACGAAAGACAGAAAGCAGTAAAGAAAGCGTTGTAAAAAGGTGCACGGATCTCCTTGTCGCAAGCGCCTCGGATGAAGGAGAAGATTAGCTGATCTTGGGGATGAATTCGATCAGAAGAGAAGAAGGATCTTCTCTTCTTCCTCTCGATTTATCGACGCCAAGGGTTGATTTCTTCGTTCCAACAAACGGGGTAAGGAAAATGTGTATCCAGATCGCGTTGTGACGGAGAACTCCACGCTTCTGAGCTGTGTTTCTCCTTCACCCTTCACCTCTTTTTATAGCGTTTGCAGGTACCTTCAGCCACGGAGAACCATCCATTCTGAACAACAATCCTCCACGTGGCAGTAGGGGAAGGCTTAGGCGGCTGAAAGATCGCAACTATGACGACTGACGGCTGGGAAAAACTCAACAGCAGCAGCTTGGCGTTGCGGTTTCCTTGCGGTGACCGCAATGTCCATTGTGCTCCCAGCAATGTTTCAGCAATTCTCCTGCAATGTACATTTTAACTCTTTTAGCCTCATTTTCTATTCTTTTTCGTTTCTTTTCCAAATAAGTCCTATTTTAGCTTCTTTCCTCGAATTCTCACATTTAAGCACATATTAAGCTAAATTCTAACAAAAACACTCAAGAGATCACATGATTTTAAGGTAAATATGTCCCTAAATTATGTACTTTTGGAGAGCTAACACACCCCCAAACTTGAGTTATTGCTCGTCCTCAAGCAACATAAAGGCTTTACTTTGATAGCTAATTCTTGACTTTTAAACTCTATCAACTGACTTGCTAACTTCCCTAGGCTTACTATCCAAGGCACTGCTGTCCTGTGACACTCTTCTAGGTTCAGACTAACTGCACATTCTGCTCATTCTGGTTTCTCTTGCCTTTAAAACCTTTTGTCTTTACAAAACTTCATAACATATGGTTTATCTGCCTATGTCATTGGGTTCATTGTGCAACTATCCCTAAGTTTTCAAACTCTCCCTAATTTTAACTCAGACTCAGTACATGCTTCTAATGTATTTATTATTGAGCTACCTAGGAATCCTTAAAGTCATGCCAGTCTTAGCACACACGAGAATCAGAGTACAGTCCATAGAACAACTAAACCCTAGCATCACTGTATTGGATTGACACTCATCTCCCTTGACAAACCTTCAAGCTACAGCCCTGTGCTTAGCAAACTAAGGATCAGAGTTCAATTACACAGGCCACCTAAGCACATAGGCCATAGCTTGTTGGCACACATTCTTCTTCCTTGGTTTTTGTTTTTCTCTTTTTTCACTTTTGGTAGAGTCTTTCCTTTTGGTTTGCCTTTTGATGCAGTGCCACTTGTGGGTTACACAAATGGCCCTGATTACTCAGCATCCTTTAGAGAGAGACACTACCATTTACTTTGGTTTTTCTTTCTTTTTCATCATTTTTTTTTCAAAGAAGAAGAATGTTTATGTTTTTCTAGAGGCTGCCTCCCTCAAACTTATCTTCTCATTGTCCCCAATGAGAGTCTGAGGTGGCACACCCCCAAACTTGTCTTAGAAGCATCTAGTCTAAGGAAAAAAAACAGGTAGAACTTAAAACTCCTAGGGGTATAATGACCCTCTGTTAAGTCTCTGAAAGTGACTTATTTAGGACCCATTTAGCTTAAGAAGATGTACACATTTAGGTGTTTTTGTTAGCATTTAGCCTAAACCTATGCTTTAATATGAGAATTAGAAGAAGGTAGCTAATTTAGGACTTATGCACAATAGGTAGAAAAAGGGTTGAAAACCGAAGGAAAAGAATGAAAAATGAGCATTGCGAATGAATTGCGAAATCATTGCGGTGACCGCAATTATTCAAGTGAAAACCGTAAGTTGACTGATCTTTTTCTGTTAATTTCCGTATTTTCAGGGATTCATTCTTTCTCCTCCATCCATTCTGATATATGACGTTGAAGATTGATGGTTCTCCTTGGCCCAAACGCACCTGCAAACTACTATAAAAGGGGGCCAAAGTCGGAGGTTTGATCATCATTCGAAGCGCAGAAGTCTTCTCGCAGTCCACCATTTCCATCCGTTTTCCTTTGCCGTCTGTTGGAGTGAGAGTCTCAGCTGTTGGAATCGATAATCTGATAGGAAGGAGAGAAGATTCTTCTTCTCTCTCGATTGGATTCATCCAAGCAAGGCTGATCTTTCATCCCCTTCATTCGAGGCGACTGCCACGAAGCTTTCCAGCAACTCTTTACTGTTTTTCTGTCTTCCTCTTCTGTTTTACATTCTGCTTCGTGCTGTTCTTTTCCTAAGTAGCTAGATTAGTTTATTTCGTTGCTTTCTGTCTTGTGGCTATTTACTTTACAACTTTCATCTGTTCAACAAACAATTCCAGTAATCGAAGTTCATTTCTGCATTTCTCATTTCCTATCTTCTGCTACGGGTTTTGCTTGCTGTTTTAAGCACATTTCCTTTCTAAGCATGTCTATCTTATCTGCCATGTCTGTTCTCTATATATCCATGAGTAGCTAAGTCACTTAGGGGCATGCTAATGACAGAACTATAGGCTAAAAAACGTGAATCAAGTAGTCAGTTTAACACTCGAACATTGATTGTATGTAAGCTTCATCCCACGGGCAATTTCGATTGGCCATCCATTTTGTCCAAAGAACTCCTAACCTCTGGAAGGAGTAAGAGTTCAGAGTCATATAATCATGCTAGCCTTTCATGGTAATCAGGAAACGGCCTAGGAATAGGCGTCTCCCTAGTACAAACTAAACACTCCTGCTTAAATAAGATGCTTGAGACCTTACTTTGAAGTCGAGTAAACTTGAGACTCTAATGCATGGAATCGGACGATACTTGAGATAGAGTGAGTTTGATGTATAGAGAGTTGATCCAAAGCTTGATAATCGTAATAAACTGCCTATAGGATAGTCATTAGTAGCCCTTAATTCGCCCATTTACACACTTTTGCTGTTGAATTAATTGCGGATTAATTGCGGTTCTCGCAATTCTGCTAAGTTGCATTCTGTTTAGCTGTTTTCTTCTTCGTTTATTAATTCCATCTCTTGTCCTTTGCATCTAATTTCAACTTGCATTTGTTTATGGTATATTCCTTTACACATTCAGTAAAACTTAGGTAATTAAAAACCAATTTTACCCCATCAAATTCATCCCATCTTTCTTAACAAATACACTCCGCGAATAGCTAAAAATGAGTCTCTGTGGAAAAAACGAATGAAATATACTTACTACTTGCTGTGAGACCATGTATGCTTGCATGTTCTAAGTGCTCTCTCTACCCTTTTGCATATTTATCTTTACACATTGAGCACGCAACAAGTTTTTGGCGCCGCTGCCGGGGACTTATTTTAAGTGAAAACGAAGTTTGTTAAGTTTGAAACATCAAAGTAATTTCCATTGAATTTGATCCATCTTCATTTCTTTTTCAGGTACCATTTAGGGTAGTTTATGAATGAGACTCCATCTAGTGATCTAGAGTTCAACCCTGAGCCCGAGAGATTATTTAAAGCTAGAAATAGAGCCAAGAAACGTCTCTTTAAACAACCCCTTATTCCTCCACAATTACCTCAAGAAGAAATGGCTGGAGTAAATCAAAACCTGGTGCCTGTCACTCGCAATCCCATTGAAATAGCGAATGACAAGGATAGCGCCATCCTTTCATATCTAGTACCTATGCCTGGGGAGCTGAACCCCAGCATAATCCGTCCTGAAATCACTGCCAACTCATTCGAGTTAAAGCCAGTGATGTTCCAAATGTTGTCCACTGTGGGACAATTCTTTGGAATAGAAAATGAGGACCCCCATAACCACCTTAGGAACTTCCTAGGAGTTAGTGACACATTCCTAATCCCTGGAGTTTCCCAAGAGGCCCTGAGGCTATATCTTTTCCCTTACTCTTTGAGGGACAAAGCCAAAACATGGCTAAATTCTTTACCCTCAGGATCTGTCCGCAATTGGACAGATTTAGCAGAAAAATTCCTAGTCAAATATTTCCCACCAGATAGGAATTCAACCTTTCGTGATGATATCATAAAATTCAAACAAGCTCCAAGTGAGTCTCTTCACGAAGCTTGGACAAGATTCAAAGACCTTCTCATTAAATGTCCACACCATGGCATTCCATGGTGTATCCAAATAGAAGTCTTCTTTAAAGGATGCAACCCCAGCACCAGACAAGTCTTAAATTCATCTGCTGGAGGTTCCATGTTGTCCAAGAGTTACAACGAAGCTTATGAGATCTTGGAGAAGATCTCAACATCTCACTGTAGATGGTCAGATGATCCAGTAGAGCCAACTAGGGCTCAAGACAAGGATGCTCTGAGCGCCATGAGCACCCAAATAAATGCCCTGACCAACCTAGTTAAGCAAATGGCTCAGGCCAATCTCCAAACCAGTGCCAATACCGCCACAGCCATGTCAATGGGCACTCAACCAAATCAAGGCGAGGCACCTATCTGTGGATTTTGTGGGGAAGGGCACCCTTATGAATACTGCCCTGGGAATCCATCCTCAGTCTGCTATGTAGGAAGTCAGCAGCAGCCTAGGAATAACCCCTACTCCAACACCTATAACCCTGGTTGGAGAAACCACCCTAACCTGTCATGGGGTGGCCAACAAAACACTAACCAAAATTCTAACCAACCAAGGCCGAGTGGAACACCTGGTTTCACTCCCCAACATAACCAGTCAATGTACCAAAAACCTTATAATCAACCTGTAGGATCTTCTGTAGAAAACCTACTCAAGGAATATATAGCTAAGAATGATGCTACTCTTCAGAGCCAGCAAGCTACCCTTAGGAGCCTGGAAAACCAAATAGGCCAATTAGCCAATGAACTTAAAAGTAGGCCCCAAGGTAGACTCCCTGCTGACACCGAGGTACCAAGGAGAGATGGCAAGGAACAAGTTCAAGCAATTGAACTTAGGAGTGGGAGACCATTGGTGAGCAATTCAAAAGACACACCAAAGAGAGTAGAGAACACTGAGTCTAGTGCTCCACTGGAGTCTCTGCCAAGCCAAGGTCCACCACCAACTAGCACATCAGGAGCCAGGCTAGAGCCAATTATTGAGGAGGTAGAAGAAATTCCAAGACCTCCACCTATCTTAAAGCGTCCTGACGTGCCTGCATATGTGCCACCACCTCCATATCCTCGAAGGCTGAAGAAGAAGCAAGAACAGGAAGTTCATTTTAATAAATTCTTAGAAATACTTAAGCAAGTGCATGTGAACATTCCTTTTGTAGAGGTTTTACAATCGATGCCTTCTTATGTAAAGTTTTTGAAGGACATTATTACTAACAAAAAAATAATTGGTGAGTTTGAAACAGTAAACCTCACCGAGGAGTGCAGTGCCATCCTCCAAAATAAGCTGCCCAAGAAGGAGAAGGATCCTGGTTCCTTCACCCTACCTGTAGAACTTGGAGGCAAACACGTGGGCAGAGCGCTTTGTGACCTGGGCGCCAGCATAAATCTCATGCCCCTGTCCCTATTCCGCCAGTTGGGAATGGGAGAAGCACGTCCAACCACAGTCACTTTACAACTAGCAGACAGATCCATCGCATATCCAGAAGGTAAGATCGAGGATATTCTAGTTAAAGTTGACAAATTTATTTTCCTTGCAGATTTCATTGTCCTGGACTATGAGGCAGACAAGGAGGTCCCCATCCTGCTAGGTAGACCATTTCTAGCCACAGGTAGGGCACTAATAGATGTGCAAAAAGGTGAGTTAACTATGAGGGTTCATGATGAAGAGGTAAAATTTAGTGTTTATAAAGCTTTAAGATATCCCTCTGATTCTGAGTCTTGTGCTAGCATTGATGTTGTTGACTCACTAATGGAAGAACAACTAGAGCATGTACTGTTAACCAAGCATGCTAATGAATATGTACAAGTAGATGTAGCTGACTTAAATGTATCTGACATAATGAATATGCCTGTAGATAGACCTCAGCATGTATGTATGAATATAGATTTAACTAATAGAACTATAAATCCGTTAAAGCCCTCCATTGAGCATCCACCTGTTTTAGAACTGAAACCACTACCAACTCACCTCAAATATGCATATCTAGGAGATAATGATACGCTGCCTGTAATTATTTCTTCTAAGCTAAGTGAACAGCATGAGGTTGATTTAATTTTACTACTGAAGCAACATAGGAAGGCTATAGCATGGACTATTGCTGATATTCGAGGCATTAGCCCTTCTTATTGCATGCACAAAATTATACTAGAGGAAGAGCACACACCTAGGGTAGATCACCAGCGTAGGTTAAACCCCTCTATGAAAGAGGTAGTGAAGAAAGAAATAATAAAGTGGTTAGATGCAGGAGTAATTTTCCCCATAGCTAGTAGCCAGTGGGTGAGCCCCATCCAATGTGTACCTAAAAAGGGGGGAATAACTGTGGTAGTCAATGAGAACAACGAACTGATTCCAACAAGGACTGTCACAGGGTGGAGAGTGTGTATGGATTACATAAAGTTAAATAAAGAAACTAAAAAAGACCATTTCCCTCTACCATTCATTGACCAGATGCTAGACAGAATAGCTGGTAGAGCCTACTATTGTTTTTTAGATGGGTACTCTGGCTATAATCAAATCACTATAGACCCTAAGGATCAAGAGAAGACTACCTTCACTTGCCCTTTTGGAACGTTTGCCTTCCGCAGAATGCCTTTTGGCTTATGCAATGCACCGGCAACTTTCCAAAGGTGCATGATGGCGATCTTCTCTGAGTTGGATGAGTCCATAATAGAAATATTCATGGATGACTTCTCAGTCTTTGGGGACTCATTTAAAACCTGTCTAGAGAACCTAGGACAAGTCCTGGCTAGGTGTGAAGAGACCAACCTAGTCCTAAATTGGGAAAAGTGCCATTTTATGGTAGATGAAGGGATTGTCTTAGGACATAGAGTGTCAAGGGCAGGTGTAGAAGTGGATAGGGCAAAAATAGAGGTCATAGAGAAGTTGGTAGAGCCCCAGAATGTCAAGGCCATTAGGAGTTTCTTAGGGCATGCTGGCTTCTACAGAAGGTTCATCAAAGACTTTTCTAAGATAGCCAAGCCTCTATGTGAGCTACTGGAGCTAGGTAGGCCATTCATCTTCTCTAAAGAATGTGTAGTAGCTTGGAAAACCCTTAAGGAAGCACTGGTCACAGCACCAATCATAGTAGGACCAAATTGGGATCTCCCATTTGAGATGCTATGTGATGCCAGTGACTATGCTGTAGGAGTCATGTTAGGACAGAAGATTGACAAGCTCACACACCCTGTCTATTATGCTAGTAAGACCTTGAATGAGGCTCAATGTAATTATACAACTACAGAGAAAGAGATGCTTGCTGTAGTATTTGCTTGTGAAAAATTTAGGAACTATATCGTAGGCACTAGGACCATTGTATATACTGACCATTCTGCTTTAAAATATCTTATGAGGAAGGCTGATGCTAAGCCTAGATTGATTAGATGGGTGTTATTGCTGCAGGAATTCGATTTGGACATTCGGGACAAGAAGGGATGTGAAAACGTGGTTGCAGATCACCTGTCTCGATTGCAGCACAATTGCGAAAAAATTGCGGACCCCGCAATTTCTGATGCTTTTATAGATGAACATATCTTTGCTTTGACTCATCGTGATAACGATGAGGAACCATGGTTCGCTGACATTGCTAACTTCCGTGCATCACAGGTATTACCAGTGTTCAAGGGAGGACAAGAGAAGAAGAGGTTCCTCCATGAAGCAAGGAAATTCATCTGGGATGACCCCATACTTTACAGAACCTGTGCTGATGGGTTGTTGAGGAAGTGTGTTTCAGCTGCTGAAGCGAAGTCTGTGCTGCAGCACTGTCACTCATCTCCTTACGGTGGACACTTTGGTGGTCAAAGAACAGCTGCGAAGGTATTTCAGAGTGGCTACTACTGGCCAACAATCTTCAAGGACGCCCACAACTATGCCCACAACTGTGACGAGTGCCAAAGGACAGGTAACCTCAGTCGCAAGGATGAGATGCCCCTCACCTACATCTTAGAGTTGGAGCTCTTTGATGTGTGGGGCATTGATTTCATGGGACCATTCCCTCCATCATCAGGTAACCTGTACATTTTAGTAGCAGTAGACTACGTGTCAAAGTGGGTAGAAGCTAAGGCATGTCCTAATAATGATGCTAAAACAGTCACTAACTTCTTGCATAGGCACATTTTCACTAGATTTGGGACTCCTCGTGCTATCATTAGTGATGAGGGGTCACATTTCATTAATAAGGCTATGGAGAAGATATTGGCTAAATATAACATTAGACATAGGGTAGCTACTCCCTACCACCCACACTCAAATGGCCAAGCTGAGATTTCCAATAGGGAGATAAAGAACATCCTAGAAAAGGTAGTCAAACCTAATAGGAAAGACTGGTCTTTCAAGCTTGAGGATGCACTTTGGGCTTATAGAACAGCATATAAGACACCTCTAGGAATGTCTCCCTATAGGTTGGTGTATGGCAAGGCTTGCCACTTGCCACTTGAGTTAGAAAACAAAGCATTCTGGGCCATGAAGGAATTGAATTTTTGTGTGAAGGATGCGGGGACATTGAGATCTTTGCAGCTACATGAACTTGATGAGCTTAGGCACATGGCCTACGAGAATGCAAAAATGTATAAAGAAAAGACAAAGATATGGCACGACAGTAGACTCAGGATCAAAGACTTTAGGAAGGGCCAACTTGTATTGTTATTTAACTCACGATTAAAATTATTTCCAGGCAAACTAAAGTCTAGATGGTCAGGTCCATTTATTATTACTAATGTCTTTGTTCATGGTGCCATAGAGATTAAAAACTTGCAGCAAGGACAGCCATTTATGGTCAATGGTGCTAGGTTGAAGCACTACTATGAGGAAGGAGATGTGAAGACTCTCTCGGCCTTCCTCTTGACTGAAGCATGACAAAGAGAACGAGAGAGAACGAGTGGTTACTGTGCTCGTTTAGTCAAGGCCAAATGCCTTAGTTTATTTTTACTGTTTTTTTCCGCTTATCGTTTGTATGTTTTGTGGTGTAATTTTAATTGCGTATTTAATGTTTGTTTTGTTTGTTTTTGCAAGGAATCGAAAGAGGGGATCAATGGGAGTAAATCAAGCTTTAAAAATCAAGAAATGGTTGAGTCAAATAAAAGATACGGACGAGCGAAGTTGGAGATTTTTATGAAATAATATCCCTACAATTGCGCAAAAATTGTTGGATCCGCAAAAAGAGCCGTTGGGATTTTTTCCGTTGTATTTATAGCCGTTAGACCGCGCTCGTTCGATACGATTCTCTCATTCTTTGATCTCCAAGACTTCAGCGATTCTCTCCATCTTTGATTCTTCTCTCAAGATCTTCAAGATTCAGCTATGGTGTTCACACGATCGGAGAGATCCGCCGCCAAGAAGAAGGCCGACGTCGCAGCTGAAGCGGCTACGAGGGAAGCGCTTCTCGCCCTTGCAGACGATGGTGCCGTTCGCACCGGTCCTCTTCCCAAGCTTCCTATTCGTAGGAAGAAGTGGAGGGTGGTCACTGAGATCCCTGCTGGACCATCTGAGCCAGTAGGCACACCCAAGAAACGCCGGTGGACTGTCAAGACGGCCGCCGAACCAAGCACAGCCAAGACTCCCTCTGTGGAGAGTCAAGAACCTGATCGTGCATCCCACGAGTCAGCCAAAGAAGGATCGTCGCCGTCTGTATCACCTGCGCGCAGCCCTCTCCCATCTGAACCAATGCCAAACGCAGAGTCGTCACCGCCTGCACAGAGCGCCGAGTTGTCTCCAGCACCTCAGAGTTCTGATCTGACGCCTGCAGCAGCGCAGAGCCCTGAGCTGCCATCTTCGCCACTAAGTTCTGCGCAGACACCATCAGCAGAGTACAATTATCCACGGCCTGATCCTGAATTCCCTTATGGGGATTATCAGGAGTCTACGCAAGGCAGTGGAGATGCTGGGGAAGAAGAAGTCTTCTCTCCTATGAGGGAAGACAGCCCTGCCAAGCCTGCACAGCAGGATGATTCTATGGAAGAAACGTTGGGGGCATGCCTCCAGCAGATCAATATCAAGGCCAGGCTCAAAAAGAAGAAGAAGGCCACGACTGGCAAGGCCAAGAAGTTGAAGAAAAAGAAGGCCAAGAAGGTGCCCTCGGCGGACAAAGAGAGTACTGAGCCTTCGCTCAAACGCCTCAAGGTGGAGGCTGCTGAATCATCCAAACCAGCAGACAAGGGGAAGGCTAAACTCTACCCTGAAGACGAACCTCAGTCAGTGAGGTATGTTTCATCTGATGCTGAATCCAGGGGTGCTGAGCTGAGAAAAAGGGACCTGTTGCACGAGAAGGGATTCCTTGATCGACTCGCTGACCTGCCGCAGTTCTTGCGCGCAGGGGTGATCAACCATGGCTGGGAGGAATTCTGCAGACCTCCCAATCCAGCCTACACGAGCATGGTGTATGATTTCTACGCCAATGTGCTCAGCCCTGAGGATGGCCTATCTGTGGTCAGAGGGGTGGAAGTTGATTTCTCAGCCAAGGCCATCAATGAAGCCTTTGGTCTCAAGGGCCAAGCGCACACAGATTATGCACGGATAGTTGATGAGCCGACTGAGGCCGTGCTGGAAGAGGCCATTCGCACAATTGGCCAGCCTGAAGCAGCGTGGACTGTCTCACGCAATGGGAGGCACACTCTCATGAGTGCCAACCTCACGGCTAAGGCAGCTGTGTGGTTTTCATTCGTCAGAAGAAGACTCTCCCCAGTAACTCATGAGACTACAATTAACCAGAGCCGTTCGCTGCTGGTTTATGCTATAATGAGAGGTCTCACGATCAACGTGGGAGAAGTCATCACTGCTGCCATCGCTGAGTGTGCCAGAAAAGGTAAGGGGCCATTATTTTTCCCCAACACTATAACAAAATTGTGTTTGCTTGCAGGAGTTCCCACCGAGCGCTTGGAGCAGCAGCTGCCTTACACAGGCCATTTGGAGCTGCCTGCTAACCTGAGGCTGAGGAGAAAGGGAAATATGGAGTTTGAGTTGGATAGGCTGGCTGCTGAACAGTCCCTATCCATGGCCTGCTTAATGGACATGCAGAGGAGAATGGCTCAATGGGCCAATTATGCGCAGGCGAGGGACAAAGAAGTTGCAGACCAGCTGGGATGCATCTTCCCGGACTTCCCCACCAACCTCCTAACTCCATGGGTGCCCCCACGACCAAGGCAACCAGATGAGGATGATGAGAATTAAGTGTTGGTTTGAAGTGCACTAAAGGGAGTATTACTGGTCCCTTAAGAACAACAAAACAATTTTTCTGCTTTTTGATAGGATCATGTATATTATGCTGCTTTGTGTTCAGCTTTTGATCTGTTTTTAAGGTTTAGTTTTATGTTTTTCTTTTTTCTTAGTCTAGACTGATGTTAGCTGAGTAGGTAGGATAGTTTAGTTTTATTTTTAGGATGCATGAGTAACAGGAAAAAGCATGCTAGGGGCCTGAATCAATGTTATATCTGCCCGGATTGAATTGCGAAATAATTGCGGTTCCCGCAATTTTTGTGACTGATTGCATGTTTTGGACTGTCTGTTTAGTTAGGCTGTGATCTGTTAAATTCTATCTTTTGCTGCTAGCATGACTACCTTATATAGCTGATCTTGAAGCATGCTGGATGAGTGTCATAGGACACCCTTTGATAGTTTAAATTTGCCTCTGAATAGTGCTCAGCATGCATAAACCATAAGTCCTTAAAACTTTCTGTTATGTTCAAATTTTCTGCTGCTGGGATAGTTGCTTTTAGAATGTTTTGCCTATGCCTAGGATTTTTAAATTCTCTTTGTTTTACTTTGGACTAGATGCTTCTAGGATAGTTTGGGGGTGTGCCACCTCAGACACTCATTGGGGACAATGAGTAGTTGAAGTTTGGGGGAGGCCACCCTAGGCCTAGGAACATTCCTCTCTCCCTTAGAAACATAAGCATTCTTCTTCTCCTTTAAAAAAAAAAAAAAATGAAAAAAGAATAAAGGGGGGGAGTTTCTCTTAGGTTGCTGAGTAATCAGTGCCAAGTGTGTAACCCACAAGTGGCGTTGCATCAAAAGGCAACCAAAGGAGAGGCTCCACCTAAGTAAGAAAAAGGAAAAAATAGGGAAGAAGAATGTACACCTAGGAGTTATAACTTTGTGGCTTAGATGTCCTATTTAAAAAGAACTCTGATCCTCAATTAGCTAAAGCACAAAGTTGTAACTTGTAGGGGTGTTTAGGGAGATGAGTGTTTATCCAATGTAGTGATGCCAGGGTTTAGGTTGTTCTCTAAAAGTACTACTGTCACTGTTAATACTAAGACTGGCATGACTCTAAGGAATCCTAGACACATTAAAAATAAAGCTAGAAGCATGTACTGAGTCTGGAGTAAAGCTTGGTAGAATTTGAAACCTTAGGGATAATAGCATGATATCATAAAAGTAGTTAGATCAGTAGTAGGGGGTTAACAAAAGCAGCGGGTATAGTAGGCAGGTGAAGTCAGAAGAAGCTGATAAGAGGTTAGTTCTAAACTTAGAAGTGTGTCACAGGACAGCATTGCTAGAGATAGGGCTATAGGGGAGTCGGTAAGTAGTTAAAGAAGATAAAATAACAGCCTAGGTAAGTCCTTAGTATGCTTGAGGACAAGCAAAGCCTTAAGTTTGGGGGTGTGTTAAGTCTCTGAAAGTGACTTATTTATGACCCATTTAGCTTAAGAAGATGTACACATTTAGGTGTTTTTGTTAGCATTTAGCCTAAACCTATGCTTTAATATGAGAATTAGAAGAAGGTAGCTAATTTAGGACTTATGCACAATAGGTAGAAAAAGGGTTGAAAACCGAAGGAAAAGAATGAAAAATGAGCATTGCGAATGAATTGCGAAATCATTGCGGTGACCGCAATTATTCAAGTGAAAACCGTAAGTTGACTGATCTTTTTCTGTTAATTTCCGTATTTTCAGGGATTCATTCTTTCTCCTCCATCCATTCTGATATATGACGTTGAAGATTGATGGTTCTCCTTGGCCCAAACGCACCTGCAAACTACTATAAAAGGGGGCCAAAGTCGGAGGTTTGATCATCATTCGAAGCGCAGAAGTCTTCTCGCAGTCCACCATTTCCATCCGTTTTCCTTTGCCGTCTGTTGGAGTGAGAGTCTCAGCTGTTGGAATCGATAATCTGATAGGAAGGAGAGAAGATTCTTCTTCTCTCTCGATTGGATTCATCCAAGCAAGGCTGATCTTTCATCCCCTTCATTCGAGGCGACTGCCACGAAGCTTTCCAGCAACTCTTTACTGTTTTTCTGTCTTCCTCTTCTGTTTTACATTCTGCTTCGTGCTGTTCTTTTCCTAAGTAGCTAGATTAGTTTATTTCGTTGCTTTCTGTCTTGTGGCTATTTACTTTACAACTTTCATCTGTTCAACAAACAATTCCAGTAATCGAAGTTCATTTCTGCATTTCTCATTTCCTATCTTCTGCTACGGGTTTTGCTTGCTGTTTTAAGCACATTTCCTTTCTAAGCATGTCTATCTTATCTGCCATGTCTGTTCTCTATATATCCATGAGTAGCTAAGTCACTTAGGGGCATGCTAATGACAGAACTATAGGCTAAAAAACGTGAATCAAGTAGTCAGTTTAACACTCGAACATTGATTGTATGTAAGCTTCATCCCACGGGCAATTTCGATTGGCCATCCATTTTGTCCAAAGAACTCCTAACCTCTGGAAGGAGTAAGAGTTCAGAGTCATATAATCATGCTAGCCTTTCATGGTAATCAGGAAACGGCCTAGGAATAGGCGTCTCCCTAGTACAAACTAAACACTCCTGCTTAAATAAGATGCTTGAGACCTTACTTTGAAGTCGAGTAAACTTGAGACTCTAATGCATGGAATCGGACGATACTTGAGATAGAGTGAGTTTGATGTATAGAGAGTTGATCCAAAGCTTGATAATCGTAATAAACTGCCTATAGGATAGTCATTAGTAGCCCTTAATTCGCCCATTTACACACTTTTGCTGTTGAATTAATTGCGGATTAATTGCGGTTCTCGCAATTCTGCTAAGTTGCATTCTGTTTAGCTGTTTTCTTCTTCGTTTATTAATTCCATCTCTTGTTCTTTGCATCTAATTTCAACTTGCATTTGTTTATGGTATATTCCTTTACACATTCAGTAAAACTTAGGTAATTAAAAACCAATTTTACCCCATCAAATTCATCCCATCTTTCTTAACAAATACACTTCGCGAATAGCTAAAAATGAGTCTCTGTGGAAAAAACGAATGAAATATACTTACTACTTGCTGTGAGACCATGTATGCTTGCATGTTCTAAGTGCTCTCTCTACCCTTTTGCATATTTATCTTTACACATTGAGCACGCAACACCCTCCTAGTTCAGATAACTCATAAGTAGAATTTCCTAAAAACAACAAGGTAAGGTCTCACAGAGGTACATGCTCAGCAATATATGAAGTGAATTGAAACTCACAAGGGTGTACGTGACACTCATCCAGCATGCTCAATAGATAGACTACCTATGGACCTCAGCAATGCAGCAAAATATTGAGATTTAAAAGCAGACAGCCCATCAGAAAGTCATCCAACAGCATGCGTAAAACTAACAAAATATTGCGGTAACCGCAAGGAATTCGCAATTATTCCAACAGAGCAAATTTAACTGTGATCAAGGCTCCTAGCATGCGATATTCATTCATAAATACAACAGAAAACAGCAAAACTACCTAAGCTACCTACTCAGATGACAGCAAACTAAACTAAGCTACTCTACACAAACAAATTAACAATTCAAAAAAGATCAAACACTTGATTATAGGGGGGTAACAGGTCACAGAAAAGCAGATTTTTTTTCTTATT
Organism: Herpetospermum pedunculosum; assembly: GCA_028017165.1. Taxonomy (NCBI): domain Eukaryota; kingdom Viridiplantae; phylum Streptophyta; class Magnoliopsida; order Cucurbitales; family Cucurbitaceae; genus Herpetospermum; species Herpetospermum pedunculosum. Next base: position 16,656,796 of record CM051527.1, on the reverse strand, counting down.
TTTGAGAGGGATCAGAAATACTCCATCGAATGTCGTCAGTCTGGCATTCAATCATCCTTATCTTCTTCACTATTTTCTCTTGGAGGCACCTAGGGGTTCAACAATCCAGCTGGGAAAGTGGGGAACGTGCACCGCAGGTGTTCGGCCAGCTCTTGATCCCTTGCTTGCGAATACTCAGCCCATTGGGCTAACTTGTGTTGCAAGTCCATCAGGCAGGCCATGGACAATGACTGTGCAGCAGCCACTCCATCCATCTCGAACTCCATGTTGCCCCTTCTTCTCATCCTCAAGATAGTGGGCAGCTCCAAATGGCCAGTATAGGCCAATTTCCTCTTTCCCTTCGTAACAGGTACTCCTGCACGCAAACACAGCTTAGTAATGGTATTGGGGAAAAAGAGTTGGCCCTTACCTTTCTTGGAGCATTCGATGATAGAGGCTGCAATGACTTCACCCACATCAATGGTGAGTCCCTTCATTATCGCATAAATCAGTAGCGATCTCCCCTGGTTGATGGTTGTCTCATGTGTGACCGGGGAGATTCGTCTTCGTACGAGGGAGAACCAGATGGCTGCTTTGTCCCTGAGGGCTACACTCATCAGTGTGTGTCTCCCATTCCTTGAGACTGCCCACGCTGCCTCAGGTTTCCCAATTGTATTTAGAGCTTCCTCCAGGACAGCCTCTGATGGTGACTCCATTATCCTTGCGTATTCAGAGTGCGTATGCCTCTTGAGAGCATAGGCTTCGTTGATTGCGTTGGCTGAGAAATCAACCTCTATTCCCCTTACCATTGAAAAGTAACCTTCAGGGTGTGTGAGGTTGGCGTAGAATTCGTACACCATGTCGGAGTAGCCTGGAATTGGAGGCCTACATAGCTCTTCCCAGCCATGATTCATAATCCCTGCGCGCAAGAATTGCGGCAGGTCCGCAAGAGCATCAAGAAATCCTCGCTCGTGGAGGAGTTCCTTCTTCATCAAATCGAGACCCTTGGCCTCTGCTTCCTTGGAGACATACCTCGCGGCTCGAGGTTCGTCTTCTGGATACATCTTTCTCTTCCTCTTTTCCTTTCCTTTAGCCGATTCAACAGCCTCAGTTTTCAGTTTCTTGATAGAGGGTTGAGCTTCAACCCTCTTCCTTTTAGTCCGCTTGGAGGCCTTTGGCCCCTTGCCCTTCACAATCACCGGTGCCTTCTTCTTGAGCCTCGCCTTCGTGGTCGTGTGCTGGAGGCATTCACCCAGAGTTTCCTCCATTGAATCCATGCTATCTGGTAGACGTACTTTTGGGGTACTCCAAATTCAAGCTGTCTAGGCTTGCCAAAATACAATTTATAAACCCGAATACACCAAGCTATTTGTAGCTAAGTGGCAACGGGGTCGATCCACAGGGAAATAAGAAATTCAATCTAGCTAAGTCTAATTTGATAGAAATAAAAGAATGCACAAATTAAAGAATGGTAATTTTGTTTTGGGGGAAGGGAGCTCCTAATTATGCTAACGGAAAATTAAATGACAACGTGCAAAAATTAAACGGTCGTGCTTAACTTCGAGAGATGGAATTGCTCGTTATGGATGTTCGGATCATCGATACAATTTACGCGTTAGCCATGTTCATGCACACAATTCGTTTAGTTATCTCTAACTCAAATGACCCAAGGAATTAATTAGAAGCGTGCAATTCTAATTAAACTTAGCCAATAATCTATCCAAGGTAGCGACCCCTAAATCGATTACGTGCTAGTGACGGGAACATTGCGACGGCCTAATCCTAAGACTAAACCGGTTTCTCTCTTGCCTTAAGCCTAACATGAAAACGTTAATTAATTCAGTTTACCAATGTCACTTTGGGCCGAACTAATTAGCCATGCTTAGACCCGTGCTACCAAGCGGTATAGGCAATTATACGTCCCAACCTTTAGCCCTCTACCATGCATAAGAATTAGAGCGTCAATCTAATTTAGCTACACATGCTAGATTTTGATGAAGAACAAGCAAGAGATGCATTAATCAAACTAATTTCTCAACATTCACAAAGGGGAAAATCTCCCCAAACATCCAAAACTTACAAACCAAAACTCTAAATCAAGCACTAACCTCGGTTTAACCTTCCATGGAGGTTGGATTAATCCAATCCCCCATGGAAGAGCTTGGAATCATGCACAAGAAGGAGAAGAAGTACAAAAATGGTGGAAAATCGCCTTGGAACCGAGAGGAGAAGCTTGAGGAAGAAGGAGGATCAAAAAGTGAGTCTGAAAAATGCGGTTTCACGCTTTTTAAGCTCGGAGCGTCGAGACGCTAGGCCAGCGTCTCGACGCTGTGCCCTAAGTTGGCAGGCGCGCGCGCGGGGTAGCGTCGAGACGCGCGCGCGGCGTCGAGCGAGCGTCGAGACGCTTGCGCTCGACGCTTGCTCTCGGGTGGAACTTCAGAATCACGCTTCAGACTTCGGGGCGTCAAGACGCTCGGCCAGCGTCTCGACGCTGTCAGCGTTGAGCGAGCGTTGAGACGCGCGCTCGACGCTGATGCACGTCTATCTTGGGGAATCGTCGGGGCAGCGTCGAGCTAGCGTCTAGACGCTGGGGCGCACGCAGATCTTCAATGACGGGCGCGCGGGCGAGGCGGACACGGGCGAGGGCGCGCGGGCGCGCGCGGACATGGGCGAGGCGGAGCGGGCGAGGGCGCGCGCGTCTGGCCGTCTGGGCGCGGGCGTGCGGTGCTTGCGAGCGGCGCGCGCGCGTGCTGCGTTCGTTGGGCGCCTGGGCGCTGGGCGCCGACGCTTGGGCGCTGCCCTCTCGGCTCTTAGCCCACTTTTGGGTCGTTTTGTCTCCCGAGCTCCGTTTGGCCTATCGTTTTGACCCGAACACTTCCGGAAACGTCTTAAATGACCTTTTTAGCCCCGAAAATCATCAATGAACTTCCCGAGCTCTTCACCATGAAATCACCTACAAGGAAGCATTTTAATCAATAAATGTCATGGTTTTAGCTAGAATTAGGGACATTAAGATAGCTCTATTTTGGAGCTATCAAAATACCCCCGACCTAAATCTTGCTAGTCCCCGAGCAAGGTATACTCTTAAATAATCTCCAAAGAATTAAATGCATGCTTGGACTCTAATCTCAATGCTTGTGAAACAAGGTACTTGTAGTAAATTCAAAACCATCAAAAGCATGCAAACGTTGAAATCATTTCAAAATTTAAACTCATATTCCCTTACGTGTGTGTGTGCTTAGCACCTCTCAACCTAGCTCACGCAAGCCCGGAACAACCTTATACAGTCCTATGACTCGTCTTCCCCCTATTTATGGCGATAAGAACAGTCTAACGGCTTTTAGTGATAGGAATAGCAACAAAACAAAAGGCCTAAATTTTATTCTTTTTCCTTGAGTACTTTGTACCCATTTTTCTTTTTGAACCACTTTTTTTTTTTTTTTTTTTTTTTTCTCCAAGAGAACCTAACACGTCAAACCAAATTTAGCTTCACGTTTTTAAGGACCATTGCTCACTTCTATTAGTTCCCCTTTCATGCAGTGACAACCGTGGGTTACACGATCGCCCCTGGTTACACGGGCAACACAAGAAGGAGGAGCAACTCTGAGGGTTTTATTTTTCATGCTAACACTCTTTTTTTTAGGCAATAGCTTCGCTATACACAAATGAGTTATTACTACTTCTACACATCAAGCCTCCCTAATGGTACCTTTCAGGGTGACAACAAGGTTTCAGACAAAATAAGATCAGTCTAGACCTACAGAACTGAGGATAAGAGTGCTATGTGCTCAGTGAATGTAGGGAAATAACAGAAAATTTTTTAAAATAGGCTAAAAATGTGCATACATCGTCAAATTTTCGAACCATGCAAATACGGAGTGTTCACAAGCAAATCACAGACCGTCCTCATCGGACACATGCATTCAGATTCTAATCTAACAGCCAGAGTACACATATGCTCGACAACTACTAAGAAGTCTCATCTCTATGTATCAACAAACTCCACCCCCCACCTTAAGACATGCATTGTCCCCAATGCATTCATCTATAAAAACAATAAAATTCTAAGGGAACAGAAAACCTCCCCTGAATTTTATGGAGCTGACGGGTGGAGATGTGCACCAACGTCCTCCAATGGGCTCTCGAATCGTCGACCGTTCCACCTTTTCTCCTAGGAAAACAAGAAAACGAACAACAACTCAAAAGCGAAAATAAACAAAAGCAAAACGATAAACAACAGAATTACAGTTCAAACTCGGGTGCCTCCGAGAAGCGCAAATTTTTAAAGTCGATTGCTCGACTGTATTCTCTCGTCGACTCATCCATAGTCAAACTTGGAAGATGCCCCATCCATCTTCCTAATCACTTCTTTCCTGCGAAAATCCATGAACAATTCTTTCTCTCGTGCCTTCTGCGCACATACAACATCAATTTTAAATTTTGCAGGTTTAACAAAAGGTTGATCCCATAAAATTGATGCAAAAACATGAGAGAAATTTTCATGCATTCCTAAAGCATAAGGATCAGCAGGAAAGAACGGGTCATTTACTTTGCCCAAAACATCTTCCACCTTTTCCAAGGGGTGCACATAAGAATTATCAACCATTTGCAACATAGAACCAGATTCATGCAAGTCATTCATTTTAAGCTCATCAAAAACAGCATGCGACTCAACATTAACCGGTGGTTCTAAATCTAGCATGGCTTGATTAGTCATTTCATTTTCAAAAGTGCAAGGTAAAGTGGAAGGAAGTAGATTAGCAGAGTTCTCAACAGTTGTCAAAGCAGAAACAGATGAATCACAAAATTCAGTCAAGGATGGCTCATGCAACTCATAATCATCAAAAAGTTCAGTTAAAAATAATGGGTCATCCCCATCTTCAACAGTCATGCATTCATTATGAGCTACAGATTCAAATGTGTCTACTTGACAAAGAGAGAATACATCATCAACATGCTCTTCTACATCGGGCAAATGCATCTCAACAACCTCTCCGCCATACTCAACAGATAATATGCCCTTATCCACATTAATTTTAGTTTTAGCAGTTTTCATAAAGGGCCTACCTAATAAGATCGAAGCATGCGAAGAGGAATAATTTTCATCCATTTTCAGAACATAAAAGTCAACAGGAAAAATTAATTCATTAACTTGCACTAACACATCTTCAATAATTCCTAAAGGATGCACAGAAGTTCTATCAGCAAGTTGAATAATTGTTCCTGTTTTAGTCATTCCTTTCAGTTTCAGTTTCTGATAAATGGAATACGGCATAACACTAATGGAGGCTCCTAGATCAAGCATTGCTCTTCTAATATGCATACCTCCAATCTTACAAGGGAGAGAGAACATACCTGGATCGCCGCATTTAACCGGTAAGCTTTTTGTGATCACAGCAGAGACGTTCTCACTTACCACGACGCGTTCACTCTCCTTTGTCTTCCTCTGGTTGGTGCAAATTTTCCTGAGGAACTTGGCGTACCTCGGAATTTCCTTCAGATCGTCCAACAGAGGGATGTTGATCTCTACTTTCTTGAATGTGTCCAGGAACTCCTTCTCGTAGTCCTCCTTAGGCGGTCTCGCTAACCTGCTAGGAAAAAGAGCCTTAGGCACATAAACTCTAGTGCATGTAGGATCGAAATTTACCCCATGCCACCGTGGTTCGGGATTTTCTGTCTGTGGCTCGACGTGGCCATAATCGACTTCCACCGGCGGGGTACTCGTGGGAAGATGCTTCCCACTTCTCAGAGTGATGGCACTAGCGTTCTCCACGTTCTGGTGCTCGATCACTGTCAACCTCTTACTCACTTGAATCACTGCATCGCTCAGAGTTTGAAACTGCTCTCGAGTTTCCTTATGTTGTGATTCAAGCATTTCTTCCAAGGATCTACCTGAAACAGAAAGACGGGGCTGTAAGTGATCTTTCAAAGCAATAACAACGTTACTTACCACTAAAAATTGGGCCTTAAGCTCGTCCACGTCCCTTCTCAGGCGAGTATTCTCCTTGTCTCTATCTGCACTCCCCTCCAAGCTTCTAGCTACGTTAGAAATTAAAGCTCTAGCTTCGGCGAGTATCTTATCCATAATCGAACCTCCACTGGCGGCGTCTATCATCTGCTGGCCTTGGGGAAGCAAACCGTAGTAGAAACTCTGAGTGAGGGAATGCTCGGTTATTTGATGATTAGGACAATCCTCGCATAACCGACCAAACCTCTCCCAGCACTCTAGGACGGTTTCTTCCTTTCCTTGCTCAATTTTGTGAATCTCCCTTCTGAGGGCGACGGCCTTTGACGCAGGAAAATACCTTTCTAAAAACGCCCCATTCAGCTCCTTCCAAGTCGTGATGGAACCGGTCGGTAGGTAAATTATCCAATCTCTCGCCTTCTCCTTCAAGGTGAAGGGAAAGGTCCTGAGATGGAGTTGATCTGCAGTGGTGTCATCGGTTCTGAATGACGCACACACCATCTGGAATTCCTTGAGGTGTCTGACAGGATCCTCATCTGTATTACCACAAAAAGAAGGTAATAAGTTAATCAGACCAGCTGTAAGTTCAAAATTACCTGCAGCTACCGGATACAATATACTCGATGTGTTCCGGCCTAGCTCAGATGATGCAAGCTCCCTCAAGGTACTTTGATGTTCAAGATTACCCACGACCTCCATCTTGGCGCTTCTTTTGGATTTTCAAAGAATGACTGCGCTCCAAAAACTCAAACAAAACGCGTAAAATAATACAAAAGAATTAAACTGTACAAAAAGTAAAGAAAATTTTTAAAACCAACAAACTAAACTTAACTAAACTAAATTAATTAATTTCCCGGCAACGGCGCCAATTTTGGTAGACGTACTTTTGGGGTACTCCAAATTCAAGCTGTCGAGGCTTGCCAAAATACAATTTATAAACCCGAATACACCGAGCTATTTGTAGCTAAGTGGCAACGGGGTCGATCCACAGGGAAATAAGAAATTCAATCTAGCTAAGTCTAATTTGCTAGAAATAAAAGAATGCACAAATTAAAGAATGGTAATTTGGTTTTGGGGGAAGGGAGCTCCTAATTATGCTAACGGAAAATTAAATGACAACGTGCAAAAATTAAACGGTCGTGCTTAACTTCGAGAGATGGAATTGCTCGTTATGGATGTTCGGATCATCGATACAATTTACGCGTTAGCCATGTTCATGCACACAATTCATTTAGTTATCTCTAACTCAAATGACCCAAGGAATTAATTAGAAGCGTGCAATTCTAATTAAACTTAGCCAATAATCTATCCAAGGTAGCGACCCCTAAATCGATTACGTGCTAGTGACGGGAACATTGCGACGGCCTCATCCTAAGACTAAACCGGTTTCTCTCTTGCCTTAAGCCTAACATGAAAACGTTAATTAATTCAGTTTACCAATGTCACTTTGGGCCGAACTAATTAGCCATGCTTAGACCCGTGCTACCTAGCGGTATAGGCAATTATACGTCCCAACCTTTAGCCCTCTACCATGCATAAGAATTAGAGCGTCAATCTAATTTAGCTACACATGCTAGATTTTGATGAAGAACAAGCAAGAGATGCATTAATCAAACTAATTTCTCAACATTCACAAAGGGGAAAATCTCCCCAAACATCCAAAACTTACAAACCAAAACTCTAAATCAAGCACTAAACTCGGTTTAGCCTTCCATGGAGGTTGGATTAATCCAATCCCCCATGGAAGAGCTTGGAATCATGCACAAGAAGGAGAAGAAGTACAAAAATGGTGGAAAATCGCCTTGGAACCGAGAGGAGAAGCTTGAGGAAGAAGGAGGATCAAAAAGTGAGTCTGAAAAACGCGGTTTCACGCTTTTTAAGCTCGGAGCGTCTCGACGCTGTGCCCTAAGTTGGCAGGCGCGCGCGCAGCGTCGAGACGCGCGCGCGGCGTCGAGCGAGCGTCGAGACGCTTGCGCTCGACGCTTGCTCTCGGGTGGAACTTCAGAATCACGCTTCAGACTTCGGGGCGTCGAGACGCTCGGCCAGCGCCTCGACGCTGTCGGCGTTGAGCGAGCGTTGAGACGCGCGCTCGACGCTGATGCACGTCTATCTTGGGGAATCGTCGGGGCAGCGTCGAGCTAGCGTCTAGACGCTGGGGCGCACGCAGATCTTCAATGACGGGCGCGCGGGCGAGGCGGACACGGGCGAGGGCGCGCGGGCGCGCGCGGACATGGGCGAGGCGGCGCGCGCGGGCGCGCGCGCGTCTGGCCGTCTGGGCGCGGGCGTGCGGTGCTTGCGAGCGGTGCGCGCGGTCGCGCGCGCGTGCTGCGTTCGTTGGGCGCCTGGGCGCTGGGCGCCGACGCTTGGGCGCTGCCCTCTCGGCTCTTAGCCCACTTTTGGGTCGTTTTGGCTCCCGAGCTCCGTTTGGCCTATCGTTTTGACCCGAACACTTCCCGAAACGTCTTAAATGACCTTTTTAGCCCCGAAAATTATCAATGGACTTCCCGAGCTCTTCACCATGAAATCACCTACAAGGAAGCATTTTAATCAATAAATGTCATGGTTTTAGCTAGAATTAGGGACATTAAGATAGCTCTATTTTGGAGCTATCACTATCCCTCTCCACAAGGCTGTCAAGATTGACATCCCTGAAGGGGAAAACACCTCATCCTCCTCAGCCGGATCATCGATTGGCACCGAATATTGGTCCTCTTCAGTAGGAACTGCAGGCTCCGACTGATGCTGAGGGGATTCAGGGCTCTACACGGCTGTCTCAAAAGATGGTCGGCCACTGTTGAGGCTTTCCTCACTCGGGGTCTTCTTCTCTCTGATCGGGGAATCAGGCACTGTAACCTTCCACTTCTTCTTCTTAGGGGTTTTCGTCGGATCAGAGGGATCAGCAGCTTCCGTCGTTGCCACCGTCCACTTCTTCCTTCTCACAGGAAGCTTTGGGGGCGTTGAGGGTTGCGCAGCGTTGGCGTCTGCCAAAGATAGCAGCGCCTCTCTTACCAATCTTGTTTCTTACTCATCCGGTGATGATTTCTTGGGCGTGGATCGTTCGGCTCTCGTTCTCACCATTGTTGTTTCTTGGAGGTCTGAGCTTGGGAGTTTCAGAAGAATGAGAGTTCTGATTTGTGGAGTTCAAAAGGTTTGAGAAATCGTAGAGGAAAACGATCCCCAACTCCGGCTATTTATACTCGAGTGTTTCTCCAACGGCTCTTTTATTGCGGACGCCGCAATTCTTCAGCAATTTTTCAGCAATCTTAAAATATAACCGTTAGGATTTTTTCTTGATTTCTGTTGCAAGATCTTAGCAACAAAATCATTGATTTTTGCCAGATCCTTTCCTTGATCTTCTCCTCTTGATTCTCTTCCTCATTTCTGTTTTAAGATCTCTCATTACCACGCTCCTAATCAAAATAGAAACACTTAATTAAAACTAGAAATAACAATATGATAAGCAATCTAAAAAAATAAAGAAAAATTTATTCCAAAGCCCTCTGACGGATGAGCCCAGTGATATTTCCATTAAATGCCCTTGCTCATCCTCTCTTGATTCGCTCTTTAGGCTTCGGATAGAAGGAAGGCCGAGAGTGTCTTCACATCTCATTCCTCATAATAATGCTTCAACCTCGGACCATTGACCATGAATGGCTGTCCTTGATTCAGATTTCGAATTTCAATTGCACCATGAATAAATACATTAGTAATCACAAAAGGACCTGACCATCTAGACTTAAGTTTGCCAGGAAATAATCGTAATCGTGAGTTGAATAATAAAACATGCTGACCTTTTTTAAAGTCTTTGATCCTAAGTCTGCTATCATGCCAAATCTTAGTCTTTTCTTTATACATTTTAGCATTTTCATATGACATATGCCTTAGTTCATCTAACTCATGTAATTGCAGAGACCGCAATGTTCCCGCATCGGTTACGCAATAATTCAACTCTTTTAAGGCCCAAAAGGCTTTGATTTCTAATTCGAGGGGTAAGTGGCATGCTTTTCCATACACTAACCTATAAGGAGACATGCCTAAGGGTGTTTTATATGCAGTCCTATACGCCCAAAATGCATCGTCTAACTTAAAAGACCAGTCATTTCTATTAGGTTTAACAACTTTTTCAAGTATGCTCTTGATCTCTCTATTAGATATTTTAGCTTGTCCATTTGAGTGTGGATGATAGGGTGTTGCTACTCTATGTCTAACATTATATTTAGCTAGTACTTTTTCCATAGCTTTGTTTATAAAGTGTGTTCCCTCATCACTTATGATTGCACGTGGTGTACCAAATCTTGTAAAAATATGATTATTTAGAAACTTAACGACTGTTTTGGCATCATTTAGAGGACATGCGATTGCTTCTACCCATTTTGAAACATAATCTACTACTACTAATATGTAAAGATTACCAGCAGATGGTGGGAATGGACCCATGAAGTCAATGCCCCATACATCAAAGATTTCTAACTCTAAGATATATGTTAGAGGCATCTCATCCTTCCTACTGAGGTTACCTGTTCGTTGACATTCATCGCAGTTGTGTGCATCATCGTGTGCATCCTTGAAGATCGTGGGCCAGAAGTAGCCACTCTAGAACACCTTTGCAGCCGTCCTTTGACCACCAAAGTGTCCACCATAAGGAGATGTATGGCAATGCTGCAAGACTGACCTTGCTTCAGCAGCTGACACACACTTCCTTAACAATCCGTCCGCGCAACTTTTGTAAAGGGTTGGATCGTCCCAGATGTACTTCTTGGCCTCGTGTAGGAACCTCTTCTTCTCTTGCCCCCTTCTAAAAGATGGTAACACCTATGAGGCAAGGAAGTTAGCAATATCCGCAAACCAAGGTTCCTCATTGTTATCACAATGCACTAACACAAAGACATGTTCATCAATAAAGGAATCAGATATTGCGGGCTCAGCAATTATTTCGCAATTACTCCGCAATCTAGATAAATGATTAGCAACTACGTTTTCACATCCTTTTTTATCTCTAATCTCTAGATCAAACTCTTGCAATAATAACACCCATCTAATTAGACGAGGCTTAGCATCAGCCTTCCTCATTAAATACTTTATTGCAGAATGATCACTATAAACAATCGTTTTATTACCTACAATATAAGGCCTAAATTTTTCACATGCAAACACTACAGCTAACATTTCTTTCTCTGTGGTAGTGTAATTACATTGTGCTTCGTTGAAAGTTTTACTTGCATAGTAAACAGGGTGCGTTAATTTATCTATCTTTTGGCCCAGCATATTCTCAATTGCATAGTCACTAGCATCACACATTAGTTCAAAAGGTAAATCCCAATTTGGGCCTACTATGATTGGTGCTTTGACTAAGGCTTCTTTAAGTTTTGTCCATGCTATTAGACATTCATTTGAGAAGATAAAAGTTTTATTTAGCTCTAAGAGCTCACACAGGGGTTTAGAGATTTTTGAAAAGTCTTTTATAAATCTCCTATAGAATCCTGCATGTCCTAAGAAACTTCTTATAGCTTTGACATTTGTAGGTTCTACTAACTTCTCAATGATTTCTATGTTGGCTCTATCGACCTCTACTCCTGCCTTGGACACTCTATGTCCTAATACTATTCCTTCTTCCACCATAAAGTGGCATTTTTCCCAATTTAGGACTAAGTTGGTCTTTTCACATCTAGTTAAGACTTGTCCTAAGTTTTCTAGGCAGTTGTTAAAGGAATCACCAAAGACTGAGAAGTCATCCATAAATATTTCTATTATGGACTCATCCAGGTCAGAGAAAATTGCTAACATGCACCTTTGGAATGTTGCTGGTGCATTGCATAAGCCAAATGGCATTCTGCGAAAAGCAAATGTTCCAAAGGGACATGTAAAGGTTGTTTTCTCCTGATCCTTAGGGTCTATGGTAATTTGGTTATATCCCGAATAACCATCTAAATACAGTAAAAGGCTCGGCCAGCTATTCTATCTAACATTTGGTCTATAAAAGGTAAAGGAAAATGATCTTTTTTGGTTTCTTTGTTAAGTTTTCTATAGTCCATACAGACTCTCCATCCTGTAACAGTTCTAGTTGGTATTAGTTCATTGTTTTCCTTAACTATTACAGTCATACCACCCTTCTTAGGTAGACATTGAATAGGACTAACCCATTGACTATTGGCTATAGGGAAGATTACACCTGCATCTAACCATTTGATAATTTCTTTTTTAACTACCTCTTTCATGGAGGGGTTCAACCTACGTTGGTGATCTACTCTAGGTGTATGTTCCTCTTCCAACAATATTTTATGCATGCAATACGAGGGACTTATACCTCTGATATCAGCAATCGTCCATGCAATAGCTTTTTTATGTTGCTTAAGCAGCAATATTAACGCAATTTCATGCTGTTTACTTAGTTTGGACGAAATAATAACAGGCAAGGTATCTTTCTCTCCTAGATATGCATACTTAAGATGTTCAGGCAATGGTTTAAGTTCTAATAAAGGTGGTTGTACAATTGATGGCATTAAAGGAGTTGTGGTTCTTTCAGACAATTCATTAGTCATGCATACATGCTGAGAATTATCCACAGTTACATCCATCAATTCAGAAATATTTAAATTATCTACATCTACTTGTGCATAATTATTAGCATGCTTCTCTAACAATTCATGCTCAAGTTCTTCTTCCATTAAAGAATCTACTACATCTATAGTTGCACAGGATTCAGAGTCAGAAGGGTACCTTAAAGCTTTAAATACACTAAACTTAACCTCCTCATCATGAACTCTCATGGTGAGCTCACATTTTTTGACATCTATCAGAGCCTTACCTGTGGCTAAGAACGGTCTGCCTAGTAGAATTGGCACCTCTTTATCCGCCTCATAATCAAAAATTATAAAGTCTGCAAGAAAAATGGATTTGTCAACCTTGACAAGTATATCCTCAATCTTACCCTCAGGGTATGTGTTGCGTGCTCAATGTGTTAAAGTAAATAAGCAATAAGGTAGAGAGAGCACTCAGAACATGCAAGCATACATGGTCTTATAGCAAGTAGTAAGTATATTTCATTCGTTTTCCCACAGAGATTTATTATAAGCTATTCATGAAGTGTAAAGTTAAGAAAGAAGGGGTGGATTTGATGGGGTAGAATTGGTTTTTAATTGTCTATTTCCTACTGAATACGAAGAGGGTAGCAACATAAACAAGTGCAAGCCAAAGCTAAACTCAAATGAGAAGAGACGAGATTAATAAATGAAGACAAAAACAGCTAGACAGAATTGTAACTTAGCAGAATTGCGGAAACAGCAATTCTACCGCAATTTAAATAACAGCGAAAGTGTGTAAAGTGATGAATTAAGGGCTACTAACGACTATCCTATAGGCTTTTTCTCACGATGCTCAAGCATTGGATCAACTCTCTATGCATCAAACTATCTTAGACTCATGTATCTTCCGATTTCATGCATTAGATTCTTTAGTTTACTCATGTCCAAGTAAGGTCTTAAGCATCTTGTTAAGGCAGAAAAATATGGTTTGTACTAGGGAAACGCCTATTCCTAGGTCGTTTCCTGGTTACCTTGAAAGGCTAGCATGATAGTATGACTCTGAACTCTTACTCCTTCCAGAGGTTAGGAGTTCTTTGGACAAAATGGATGGCCAATCGAAATTTCCCGTGGAATGAAGCTTACATACAATCAATGCTTCGAGAGCTATCCTACATGCTTGGTTCACGTTTTTTTTAGCATATAGTGTTGTCATTAGCATGCCCCTAAGTGATTTAGCTACTCATGGATGTAAACAGAACAGAAGCAAGAGAAGAAGTAAGCATGCTTAGAAGGAATTTAAAGACAAAACAGTAAGGGAAAGCAGTAGAATGTAAAGGCAAGAAACTGTGGAATGAAGAATTGAGATTTGATTACTTGATTGTTTGATTGACAAAGAAGAGCTTTAAAGTAAATAACAAGAAGACAGAACACAACGAAATAGTATAATCTAGCTACTAGAAAGGAAACAACGACAAGACAAAGCTGGAAATGGAAATGAAGAGCAAAAAGCAGTAAAACAGCTCGAATGTCTCGTTGCAGTCGCCTCGAATGAAGGATGAGGAAGGTCAGCCTTGCTTGGATGAATCCAATCGGGAGAGAAGAAAAATATCCTCTCCTTCCTATCAGATTATCGATTCCAACAGCTGAGCTTCGCAAACCAGCAGACGGCAAAGGAAAACAGGAGAAAAGTTGGACTGCGAGAAGACTTCTACGCTTTCGGATGATGCTTGAACCCTCGACTTTGACCCCTATTTATAGTAATCTGCAGGTGCATGTGGGCCAAGGAGAACCATCAATCTTCAACGTCGTACTTCATAATGGATGGAGGAGAAAGAACGAATCCCTGAAATAACGGAAATTAACAGAAAAAGATCAGTCAACTTACGGTTTTCACTTGAAACATTGCGGTGTCCGCAATGTTTTCGCAATGCTGTCTCAATGCAGTTTTTTCATTCTTTTCCTTCGGTTTTCAACCCTTTTCTTTCCTATTGTACATAAGTCCTAATTTAGCTACCTTCTTCTAAATCTCATATTTAAGCATAGGTTTAGGCTAAATGCTATCAAAACACCTAAGAGTGAACCTCTTTCTAAGCTAATTAAGTCCTAAAAAGGTCACTTTTGGAGACGTAACACACCCCCAAACTTAAGGTTTTGCTTGCCCTCAAGCAACTAAGGACTTTCCTAGGCTGCTGTTTCTTCTTCTTTAACCACTTACTGACTTCCCTATACTCTCATCTATAGCAGTGCTGTCCTGTGACACACTTCTAGGCTTAAAACTACCCTCTCATCTAGCTTCTTCTGATTTCGCATGCCTAAAACTCCTACTGCTTTTATTAATTCCCTACAACTGATCTACCTGCTTTTATCATATCATGCCACTATCCCTAAGGTTTCAAATTCTACCTAGCTTTACCCCAGACTCAGTACATGCTTCTAGTTTATACTTATGAGCTACCTAGGATTCCTTAGAGTCATGCCAGTCTTAGTATTAACAGTGACAGTAGTACTTTAAGAGAACAACCTAAACCCTGGCATCACTACATTGGACATACATTCATCTCCCTAAACAACCCTACAAGCTACAACTTTGTGCTTAGCTACTTGAGGATCAGAGTTCTTTTTAAATAGGACATCTAAGCCACAAAGTTGCAACTGCTAGGTATACATTCTTCTTCCCTTCTCTTTTCCTTTTTTTCTTTCTTTAGGTGGAGCCTTTCCTTTGGTTGCCTTTTGATGCAATGCCACTTGTGGGTTACACAATTGGCACTGATTACTTAGCAACCTAAGAGAGACTCCCCTCTTTATTCTATTTTTCATTTTTTTTTTTTCAGTTCATCATTTTTGTGAAGGAGAAGAAGAATGCTTATGCTTTTAAGGGAGAGAGGAATGTTCCTAGGCCTAGGGTGGCCTCCCCCAAACTTCAACTACTCATTGTCCCCAATGAGTGTCTGAGGTGGCACACCCCCAAACTATCTAGAAGCATCTAGTCTAACAGCTATGCATGCTGAGCTATTTAGAGGTTACTTTAAATTATCAAAGGGTGTCCTATGACACTCATCCAGCATGCATTTAGATAAGCTATATAAGGTAGTCATGATAGCAGCAAAAGATAGAATTTAAACAGATCACAACCTAGCTAAGCAGACAGTCCAAAACATGCTTTCAGTAATAAAAATTGCGGGTACCGCAATTATTTCGCAATCAAGTCAGGGCAGATATATCAGTTACTAAGGCCCCTAAGCATGCTTTATCCAGTCGTTCAAGCTCAACAAAAAGAAACCTAAACTATCCTACCTAATCAGCTAGCAGCAGGCTATACTAAGCAATTTAAAAAAACATAAAACTAAACACTAAAACAGATCAAAATTGTACTAAAAACAGCATAATTCACATGGTCTATCAGAAAGCAGATTTTGTTTTTTTTCTAAGGGAACAGCAATACTCCCTTCAGTGCAATTCAAACCAGCACTCAAATGTCTTCATCCTCATCAGGTTGTCGTGGTCGTGGAGGCACCCAGGGATGCAGGAGATTTGTGGGGAAGTCAGGGAGGATGCACCCAAGTTGGTCTGCAACCTCCTTGTCCCGTGCCTGCGCGTAAGTGGCCCATTGAGCCATCCTCTTCTGCATATCCATCAGGCACGCCATGGATAGTGACTGATCAGCAGCCAACCTATCCAGTTCGAACTCCATATTCCCCTTCCTCTTTAGCCTTAAGCCAGCAGGCAGCTCCAAGTGGCCCGTGTAAGCCATCTGCTGCTCCATTCGCTCAATGGGAACCCCTGCAAGCAAACAGAGTTTAGTTATGGTATTAGGGAAAAACAGTGGTCCCTTACCTTTCTTGGCGCACTCAGCAATGGCAGCAGCAATAACTTCTCCCACGTTGATCGTGAGACCTCGCATTATTGCATATACCAGCAGCGATCTGCTCTGGTTGATCGTGGTCTCATGAGTCACAGGAGACAGTTTCCTTCTCACAAAGGAAAACCAAACAGCTGCCTTAGCTGTGAGGTTGGCACTCATGAGAGTGTGCCTCCCATTGCGTGACACGGTCCAGGAAGCTTCAGGCTGGCCAATGGTGCGAATGGCCTCTTCCAGGACTGCCTCAGTAGGCTCATCAACAATCCGTGCATAATCTGTATGTTTTTGGCCCTTCAGACCATAGGCTTCGTTGATGGCCTTTGCTGAGAAGTTGTTGCGTGCTCAATGCGTAAAGATAAATATGCAAAAGGGTAGAGAGAGCACTTAGAACATGCAAGCATACATGGTCTCACAGCAAGTAGTAAGTATATTTCATTCGTTTTTTCCACAGAGACTCATTTTTAGCTATTCGCGAAGTGTATTTGTTAAGAAAGATGGGATGAATTTGATGGGGTAAAATTGGTTTTTAATTATCTAAGTTTTGCTGAATGTATAAAGGGATATAACATAAACAAATTAAAGTTAAAATCAGGCTCAAAGGACAAGAGATGGATTCGATAAACGAAGAAGAAAACAGCTAAACAGAATGACAAAATGGCAGAATTGCGAGGACCGCAATGTTTCCGCAATTAAACAGCAGTGAAAGTGTGTAGATGGGTGAATTAAGGGCTACTAATGACTATCCTATAGGCATTTTATTACGATTCTCAAGCATTGGACCAACTCTCTATACATCAAACTCACTCTATCTCAAGTATCGTCCGATTCCATGCATTAGAGTCTTAAGTTTACTCGACTTCAAAGTAAGGTCTTAAGCATCTTGTTAAAACAGGAGTGTTTAGTTTGTACTAGGGAAACGCCTATTCCTAGGCCGTTTCCTGATTACCATGAAAGGCTAGCATGATTATATGACTCTGAACTCTTACTCCTTCCAGAGGTTAGGAGTTCTTTGGACAAAATGGATGGCCAATCGAAATTGCCCGTGGGATGAAGCTTACATATAATCAATGATTCGAGAGCTACCCTACATACTTGATGCACGTTTTTTAGCCTATAGTTCTGTCATTAGCATGCACCTAAGTGATTTAGCTACTCATGGATATATGGAGAACAGAAGAGGTAGATAAAACAGACATGCTTAGAAGATAAATGTGCTTAAAACAGCAAGACAAAACCGTAGCAGAACAAGGTAGAAACTGTGAAGTGCAGAATTTTACTTTGATTACTTTGAACGTTTGAATGACAAAGGAAAGCTTTAAAAGAAATGAATCCAAGACAGACAACAACGAAATGCAGTAACTCAAACTCTAAACTAAGAACAACAGTGATCAGAAATGGAAATAAGAAGAACAGAACAGAAAAGCAGTAAAGGATTGCTGGAAAACTTCGTGGCAGTCGCCTCGAATGATGGTGATGAAAAGTCAGCCTTGCTTGGATGAATCCAATCGAGAGAGAAGAAGAATCTCCTCTCCTTCCTATTAGATTATCGACTCCAAAAGCTGAGACTCTCACTCCAACAAACGGCAAAGGAAAACAGAGAGAAATGATGGACTGCGAGAAGACTTCTGCGCTTCGAGTGATCATCAAACCTCCGACTTTGGCCCCCTTTTATAGTAGTTTGCAGGTGCGTTTGGGCCAAGGAGAACCATCAATCTTCAACGTCGTATATCAGAATGGATGGAGGAGAAAGAATGAATCCCTGAAATAACGGAAATTAACAGAAAAAGATCAGTCAACTTACGGTTTTCACTTGAATAATTGCGGTCACCGCAATGTTTTCGCAATTCATTCGCAATGCTCATTTTTCCATTCTTTTCTTCGGTTTTCAACCCTTTTTCTACCTATTGTACATAAGTCCTATATTAGCTACCTTCTTCTAATTCTCATATTAAAGCATAGGTTTAGGCTAAATGCTAACAAAAACACCTAAATGTGTACATCTTCTTAAGCTAAATGGGTCCTAAATAAGTCACTTTCAGAGACTTAACACACCCCCAAACTTAAGGCTTTGCTTGTCCTCAAGCATACTAAGGACTTACTTAGGCTGCTGTTTCTTCTTCGTTAACTACTCACTGACTCCCCTATATCCCTCTCTCTAGCAGTGCTGTCCTGTGACACACTTCTAAGTTTAGAACTAACCTCCTTATCAAGCTTCTTCTGACTTCACCTGCCTATTATACCCGCTGCTTTTGTTAACCCCCTACTACTGATCTAACTACTTTTATGATATCATGCTATTATCCCTAAGGTTTCAAATTCTACCAAGCTTTACTCCAGACTCAGTACATGCTTCTAGCTTTATTTTTAATGCGTCTAGGATTCCTTAGAGTCATGCCAGTCTTAGTATTTAACAGTGACAGTAGTACTTTTAGAGAACAACCTAAACCCTGGCATCACTACATTGGATAAACACTCATCTCCCTAAACAACCCTACAAGTTACAACTTTGTGCTTAGCTAATTGAGGATCAGAGTTCTTTTTTAAATAGGACATCTAAGCCACAAAGTTATAACTCCTAGGTATACATTCTTCTTCCCTATTTGTTTTCTTTTTCCTTTTTTTTTTTTTACTTAGGTGGAGCCTCTCCTTTGGTTGCCTTTTGATGCAACGCCACTTGTGGGTTACACACTTGGCACTGATTACTCAGCAACCTAAGAGAAACTCCCCCCCTTTATTTTTTTCATTTTCTTTTTTTTTTTAAAGGAGAAGAAGAATGCTTATGTTTTTAAGGGAGAGAGGAATGTTCCTAGGCCTAGGGTGGCCTCCCCCAAACTTCAACTACTCATTGTCCCCAATGAGTGTTTGAGGTGGTACACCCCCAAACTTGTCCTAGAAGCATCTAGTCTAAAGCAAAACAAAGAGAATCTAAAAATCCTAGGCATAGGCAAAACATTCTAAAAGCAATTATCCCAGCAGCAGAAAATTTGACAAAACAGACAGTTTAAGGACTGATGGTTTATGCATGCTGAGCACTATTCAGAGGCTAATTTAAACTATCAAAGGGTGTCCTATGACACTCATCCAGCATGCTTGAAGATCAGCTATATAAGGTAGTCATGCTAGCAGCAAAAGATAGAATATAACAGATCACAGCCTAACTAAACAGACAGTCCAAAACATGCAATCAGTCACAAAAATTGCGGGAACCGCAATTATTTCGCAATTCAATCCGGGCAGATATAACATTGATTCAGGCCCCTAGCATGCTTTTTCCTGTTACTCATGCATCCTAAAAATAAAACTAAACTATCCTACCTATTCAGCTAACATCAGACTAGACTAAGCAAAAGAAAAAGCATAAAACTAAACATTAAAAACAGATCAAAAATTGAACACAAAACAGCATAATTCACAATATCCTATCAGAAAGCAGAAAGATTGTTTTGTTTTTCTTAAGGGACCAGTAATACTCCCTTTAGTGCACTTCAAACCAGCACTTAATTCTCATCATCCTCATCTGGTTGCCTTGGTCGTGGGGGCACCCATGGAGTTAGGAGGTTGGTGGGGAAGTCCGGGAAGATGCACCCCAACTGGTCTGCAACTTCTTTGTCCCTCGCCTGCGCATAATTGGCCCATTGAGCCATTCTCCTCTGCATGTCCATTAAGCAGGCCATGGATAGGGACTGTTCAGCAGCCAGCCTATCCAACTCAAACTCCATATTCCCCTTTCTTCTCAGCCTCAGGTTCGCAGGCAGCTCCAAATGGCCTGTGTACGGCATCTGCTGCTCCAAGCGCTCGGTGGGAACTCCTGCAAGCAAACACAATTTTGTTATAGTGTTGGGGAAAAATAATGGCCCCTTACCTTTTCTGGCGCATTCAGCAATGGCAGCTGACATGATCTCCCCCACATTGACCGTGAGACCGCGCATGATGGCATAAACCAGCAGTGATCTACTCTGGTTGATTGTTGTCTCGTGAGTCACAGGGGACAACTTTCTCCTCACAAAGGCAAACCAAACAGCTGCCTTTGCTGTCAGATTGGCACTCATTAAGGTGTGCCTCCCATTGCGTGAGACAGTCCACGCTGCTTCAGGCTGGCCAATTGTGCGAATGGCCTCTTCCAGCACGGCCTCAGTCGGCTCATCAACTATCCGTGCATAATCTGTGTGCGCTTGGCCCTTGAGACCAAAGGCTTCATTGATGGCCTTGGCTGAGAAATCAACTTCCACCCCTCTGACCACAGATAGGCCATCCTCAGGGCTGAGCACATTGGCGTAGAAATCGTACACCATGCTCGTGTAGGCTGGATTAGGCGGTCTGCAGAATTCTTCCCAGCCATGGTTGATCACTCCTGCGCGCAAGAACTGCGGCAGGTCAGCGAGTCGGTCGAGGAAACCTTTCTCGTGCAACAGATCTCTCTTCCTCAACTCAGCACCCCTTGATTCAGCGTCAGACGAGACATACCTCACTGACTGAGGTTCGTCTTCAGGGTAGAGTTTAGCCTTCCCCTTGTCTGCTGGTTTGGATGATTCGGCAGCCTCCACCTTGAGGCGTTTGAGTGAAGGCTCAGTACTCTCTTTGTCCGCCGAGGGCACCTTCTTGGCCTTCTTTTTCTTCAACTTCTTGGCCTTGCCAATCGTGGCCTTCTTCTTCTTTTTGAGCCTGGCCTTGATATTGATCTGCTGGAGGCATGCCCCCAACGTTTCTTCCATAGAATCGTCCTGCTGTGCAGGCTCGGCAGGGCTGTCTTCCCTCATAGGAGAGAAGACTTCTTCTTCCCCAGCATCTCCACTGCCTTGCGTAGACTCCTGATAATCCCCATAAGGGAATTCAGGATCAGGCCGTGGAGAATTGTGCTCTGCTGATGGTGTCTGCGCAGAACTCAGGGGCGAAGATGGTGGTTCAGGACTCTGCGCTGCTGCAGGTGTCGAATCAGAAGTCTGAGGTGCTGGAGACAACCCAGAGCTCTGTGCAGGCGGTGACAGTTCTGCGCTTGGCACTGGTTCAGACGGTGAGGGGCTGTGCGCAGGTGAGGCAGACGGCGACGAACCTTCTTTGGCTGACTCGTGGGATGCACGATCAGTTTCTTGACTCTCCACAGAGGGAGTCCTGGCGGTGCTTGGTTCGGCGGCAGTCTTGACACTCCACCGGCGTTTCTTGGGCGTGCCCACTGGCTCCGATGGTCCAGCAGGGATCTCAGTGACCACCCTCCACTTCTTCCTACGAATAGGAAGCTTGGGAAGAGGACCGGTGCGAACGGCACCATCGTCTGCAAGGGCGAGAAGCGCTTCCCTCGCAGCCGCTTCAGCTGCGTCATCAACCTTCTTCTTGGCGGCGGATCTCTCCGATCGTGTGAACACCATAGCTGAATCTTGAAGATCTTGAGAGAAGAATCAAAGATGGAGAGAATCGCTGAAGTCTTGGAGATCAAAGAATGAGAGAATCGTATCGAACGAGCGCGTTCTAACGGCTATAAATACAACGGAAAAAATCCCAACGGCTCTTTTTGCGGATCCAGCAATTTTTGCGCAATTGTAGGGATATTATTTCATAAAAATCTCCAACTTCGCTCGTCCGTATCTTTTATTTGGCTCAACCATTTCTTGATTTTTAAAGCTTAATTTACTCCCCTTGATCCCCTCTTTCGATTCCCTACAAAAACAAATAAAACAAACATAAAATACGCAATTAAAAACACACCACAAAACATACAAACGATAAGCGGGAAAACAGTAAAAATAAACTAAGGCATTGGCCTTGACTAAACGAGCACAGTAACCACTCGTTCTCTCTCGTTCTCTTTGTCATGCTTCAGTCAAGAGGAAGGCCGAGAGAGTCTTCACATCTCCTTCCTCATAGTAGTGCTTCAACCTAGCACCATTGACCATAAATGGCTGTCCTTGCTGCAAGTTTTTAATCTCTATGGCACCATGAACAAAGACATTAGTAATAATAAATGGACCTGACCATCTAGACTTTAGTTTGCCTGGAAATAATTTTAATCGTGAGTTAAATAACAGTACAAGTTGGCCCTTCCTAAAGTCTTTGATCCTGAGTCTACTGTCGTGCCATATTTTTGTCTTTTCTTTATACATTTTTGCATTTTCGTAGGCCATATGCCTAAGCTCATCAAGTTCATGTAGCTGCAAGGATCTCAATGTCCCCGCATCCTTTACACAAAAATTCAATTCCTTCATGGCCCAAAATGCTTTGTTTTCTAACTCAAGTGGCAAGTGGCAAGCCTTACCATATACCAACCTATAGGGAGACATTCCTAGAGGTGTCTTATATGCTGTCCTATAAGCCCAAAGTCCATCCTCAAGCTTGAAAGACCAGTCTTTCCTATTAGGTTTGACTACCTTTTCTAGGATGTTCTTTATCTCCCTATTGGAAATCTCAGCTTGACCATTTGAGTGAGGGTGGTAGGGAGTAGCTACCCTATGTCTAATGTTATACTTAGCCAATATCTTCTCCATTGCCTTATTAATGAAATGTGACCCCTCATCACTAATGATAGCACGAGGAGTCCCAAATCTAGTGAAAATGTGTCTATGCAAGAAGTTAGTGACTGTTTTAGCATCATTATTAGGACATGCCTTAGCTTCTACCCACTTTGACACGTAGTCTACTGCTACTAAAATGTACAGGTTACCTGATGATGGAGGGAAGGGTCCCATGAAATCAATGCCCCACACATCAAAGAGCTCCAACTCTAAGATGTAGGTGAGGGGCATCTCATCCTTGCGACTGAGGTTACCTGTCCTTTGGCACTCGTCACAGCTGTGGGCATAGTTGTGGGCGTCCTTGAAGATTGTTGGCCAATAGTAGCCACTCTGAAATACCTTCGCAGCTGTTCTTTGACCACCAAAGTGTCCACCGTAAGGAGATGAGTGACAGTGCTGCAGCACAGATTTCGCTTCAGCAGCTGACACACACTTTCTCAACAACCCATCAGCACAGGTTCTGTAAAGTATGGGGTCATCCCAGATGAATTTCCTTGCTTCATGGAGGAACCTCTTCTTCTCTTGTCCTCCCTTGAACACTGGTAATACCTGTGATGCACGGAAGTTAGCAATGTCAGCGAACCAAGGTTCCTCATCGTTATCACGATGAGTCAAAGCAAAGATATGTTCATCTATAAAAGCATCAGAAATTGCGGGGTCCGCAATTTTTTCGCAATTGTGCTGTAATCGAGACAGGTGATCTGCAACCACGTTTTCACATCCCTTCTTGTCCCGAATGTCCAAATCGAATTCCTGCAGCAATAACACCCATCTAATCAATCTAGGCTTAGCATCAGCCTTCCTCATAAGATATTTTAAAGCAGAATGGTCAGTATATACAATGGTCCTAGTGCCTACAATATAGTTCCTAAATTTTTCACAAGCAAATACTACAGCAAGCATCTCTTTCTCTGTAGTTGTATAATTACATTGAGCCTCATTCAAGGTCTTACTAGCATAATAGACAGGGTGTGTGAGCTTCTCAATCTTCTGTCCTAACATGACTCCTACAGCATAGTCACTGGCATCACATAGCATCTCAAATGGGAGATCCCAATTTGGTCCTACTATGATTGGTGCTGTGACCAGTGCTTCCTTAAGGGTTTTCCAAGCTACTACACATTCTTTAGAGAAGATGAATGGTCTATTTAGCTCTAGAAGCTCGCACAGAGGCTTGGCTATCTTAGAAAAGTCTTTGATGAACCTTCTGTAGAAGCCAGCATGCCCTAAGAAACTCCTAATGGCCTTGACATTCTGGGGCTCTACCAACTTCTCTATGACCTCTATTTTTGCCCTATCCACTTCTACACCTGCCCTTGACACTCTATGTCCTAAAACAATCCCCTCATCTACCATAAAATGGCATTTTTCCCAATTTAGGACTAGGTTGGTCTCTTCACACCTAGCCAGGACTTGTCCTAGGTTCTCTAGACAGGTTTTAAATGAGTCCCCAAAGACTGAGAAGTCATCCATGAATATTTCTATTATGGACTCATCCAACTCATAGAAGATTGCCATCATGCACCTTTGGAAAGTTGCCGGTGCATTGCATAAGCCAAAAGGCATTCTGCGGAAGGCAAACGTTCCAAAAGGGCAAGTGAAGGTAGTCTTCTCTTGATCCTTAGGGTCTATAGTGATTTGATTATAGCCAGAGTACCCATCTAAAAAACAATAGTAGGCTCTACCAGCTATTCTGTCTAGCATCTGGTCAATGAATGGTAGAGGGAAATGGTCTTTTTTAGTTTCTTTGTTTAACTTTCTGTAATCCATACACACTCTCCACCCTGTGACAGTCCTTGTTGGAATCAGTTCGTTGTTCTCATTGACTACCACAGTTATTCCCCCCTTTTTAGGTACACATTGGATGGGGCTCACCCACTGGCTACTAGCTATGGGGAAGATCACTCCTGCATCTAACCACTTTATTATTTCTTTCTTCACTACCTCTTTCATAGAGGGGTTTAACCTACGCTGGTGATCTACCCTAGGTGTGTGCTCTTCCTCTAGTATAATTTTGTGCATGCAATAAGAAGGGCTAATGCCTCGAATATCAGCAATAGTCCATGCTATAGCCTTCCTATGTTGCTTCAGTAGTAAAATTAAATCAACCTCATGCTGTTCACTTAGCTTAGAAGAAATAATTACAGGCAGCGTATCATTATCTCCTAGATATGCATATTTGAGGTGAGTTGGTAGTGGTTTCAGTTCTAAAACAGGTGGATGCTCAATGGAGGGCTTTAACGGATTTATAGTTCTATCAGTTAAATCTATATTCATACATACATGCTGAGGTTTATCTACAGGCATATTCGTTATTTCAGATACATTCAAGTCAACTAAATCTATTTGTACATATTCATTAGCATGCTTGGTTAACAGTACATGCTCTAATTGTTCTTCCATTAGTGAGTCAACAACATCAATGCTAGCACAAGACTCAGAATCAGAGGGATATCTTAAAGCTTTATAAACACTAAATTTTACCTCTTCATCATGAACCCTCATAGTTAACTCACCTTTTTGCACATCTATTAGTGCCCTACCTGTGGCTAGAAATGGTCTACCTAGCAGGATGGGGACCTCCTTGTCTGCCTCATAGTCTAGGACAATGAAATCTGCAAGGAAAATAAATTTGTCAACTTTAACTAGAATATCCTCGATCTTACCTTCTGGATATGCGATGGATCTGTCTGCTAGTTGTAAAGTGACTGTGGTTGGACGTGCTTCTCCCATTCCCAACTGGCGGAATAGGGACAGGGGCATGAGATTTATGCTGGCGCCCAGGTCACAAAGCGCTCTGCCCACGTGCTTGCCTCCAAGTTCTACAGGTAGGGTGAAGGAACCAGGATCCTTCTCCTTCTTGGGCAGCTTATTTTGGAGGATGGCACTGCACTCCTCGGTGAGGTTTACTGTTTCAAACTCACCAATTATTTTTTTGTTAGTAATAATGTCCTTCAAAAACTTTACATAAGAAGGCATCGATTGTAAAACCTCTACAAAAGGAATGTTCACATGCACTTGCTTAAGTATTTCTAAGAATTTATTAAAATGAACTTCCTGTTCTTGCTTCTTCTTCAGCCTTCGAGGATATGGAGGTGGTGGCACATATGCAGGCACGTCAGGACGCTTTAAGATAGGTGGAGGTCTTGGAATTTCTTCTACCTCCTCAATGATTGGCTCCAGCCTGGCTCCTGATGTGCTAGTTGGTGGTGGACCTTGGTTTGGCAGAGACTCCAGTGGAGCACTAGACTCAGTGTTCTCTACTCTCTTTGGTGTGTCTTTTGAATTGCTCACCAATGGTCTCCCACTCCTAAGTTCAATTGCTTGAACTTGTTCCTTGCCATCTCTCCGTGGTACCTCGGTGTCAGCAGGGAGTCTACCTTGGGGCCTACTTTTAAGTTCATTGGCTAGTTGGCCTATTTGATTTTCCAGGCTCCTAAGAGTAGCTTGCTGGCTTTGAAGAGTAGCATCATTCTTAGCTATATATTCCTTGAGTAGGTTTTCTACAGAAGATCCTACAGGTTGATTGTAAGGTTTTTGGTACATTGACTGGTTATGTTGGGGAGTGAAACCAGGTGTTCCACTCGGCCTTGGTTGGTTAGAATTTTGGTTAGTGTTTTGTTGGCCACCCCATGACAGGTTAGGGTGGTTTCTCCAACCAGGGTTATAGGTGTTGGAGTAGGGGTTATTCCTAGGCTGCTGCTGACTTCCTACATAGCAGACTGAGGATGGATTCCCAGGGCAGTATTCATAAGGGTGCCCTTCCCCACAGAATCCACAGATAGGTGCCTCGCCTTGATTTGGTTGAGTGCCCATTGACATGGCTGTGGCGGTATTGGCACTGGTTTGGAGATTGGCCTGAGCCATTTGCTTGACTAAGTTGGTCAGGGCATTTATTTGGGTGCTCATGGCGCTCAGAGCATCCTTGTCTTGAGCCCTAGTTGGCTCTACTGGATCATCTGACCATCTACAGTGAGATGTTGAGATCTTCTCCAAGATCTCATAAGCTTCGTTGTAACTCTTGGACAACATGGAACCTCCAGCAGATGAATTTAAGACTTGTCTGGTGCTGGGGTTGCATCCTTTAAAGAAGACTTCTATTTGGATACACCATGGAATGCCATGGTGTGGACATTTAATGAGAAGGTCTTTGAATCTTGTCCAAGCTTCGTGAAGAGACTCACTTGGAGCTTGTTTGAATTTTATGATATCATCACGAAAGGTTGAATTCCTATCTGGTGGGAAATATTTGACTAGGAATTTTTCTGCTAAATCTGTCCAATTGCGGACAGATCCTGAGGGTAAAGAATTTAGCCATGTTTTGGCTTTGTCCCTCAAAGAGTAAGGGAAAAGATATAGCCTCAGGGCCTCTTGGGAAACTCCAGGGATTAGGAATGTGTCACTAACTCCTAGGAAGTTCCTAAGGTGGTTATGGGGGTCCTCATTTTCTATTCCAAAGAATTGTCCCACAGTGGACAACATTTGGAACATCACTGGCTTTAACTCGAATGAGTTGGCAGTGATTTCAGGACGGATTATGCTGGGGTTCAGCTCCCCAGGCATAGGTACTAGATATGAAAGGATGGCGCTATCCTTGTCATTCGCTATTTCAATGGGATTGCGAGTGACAGGCACCAGGTTTTGATTTACTCCAGCCATTTCTTCTTGAGGTAATTGTGGAGGAATAAGGGGTTGTTTAAAGAGACGTTTCTTGGCTCTATTTCTAGCTTTAAATAATCTCTAAGGCTCAGGGTTGAACTCTAGATCACTAGATGGAGTCTCATTCATAAACTACCCCAAATGGTACCTGAAAAAGAAATGAGATGGATCAAATTCAATGAAAAATACTTTGATGTTTCAAACTTAACAAACTTCGTTTTTACTTAAAATAAGTCCCCGGCAGCGGCGCCAAAAACTTGTTGCGTGCTCAATGCGTAAAGATAAATATGCAAAAGGGTAGAGAGAGCACTTAGAACATGCAAGCATACATGGTCTCACAGCAAGTAGTAAGTATATTTCATTCGTTTTTTCCACAGAGACTCATTTTTAGCTATTCGCGAAGTGTATTTGTTAAGAAAGATGGGATGAATTTGATGGGGTAAAATTGGTTTTTAATTATCTAAGTTTTGCTGAATGTATAAAGGGATATAACATAAACAAATTAAAGTTAAAATCAGGCTCAAAGGACAAGAGATGGATTCGATAAACGAAGAAGAAAACAGCTAAACAGAATGACAAAATGGCAGAATTGCGAGGACCGCAATGTTTCCGCAATTAAACAGCAGTGAAAGTGTGTAGATGGGTGAATTAAGGGCTACTAATGACTATCCTATAGGCATTTTATTACGATTCTCAAGCATTGGACCAACTCTCTATACATCAAACTCACTCTATCTCAAGTATCGTCCGATTCCATGCATTAGAGTCTTAAGTTTACTCGACTTCAAAGTAAGGTCTTAAGCATCTTGTTAAAACAGGAGTGTTTAGTTTGTACTAGGGAAA
Organism: Herpetospermum pedunculosum; assembly: GCA_028017165.1. NCBI lineage: Eukaryota > Viridiplantae > Streptophyta > Magnoliopsida > Cucurbitales > Cucurbitaceae > Herpetospermum > Herpetospermum pedunculosum. The sequence continues at coordinate 16,628,467 of CM051527.1, read as the reverse complement.
CGCCTATTCCTAGGCCGTTTCCTGATTACCATGAAAGGCTAGCATGATTATATGACTCTGAACTCTTACTCCTTCCAGAGGTTAGGAGTTCTTTGGACAAAATGGATGGCCAATCGAAATTGCCCGTGGGATGAAGCTTACATATAATCAATGATTCGAGAGCTACCCTACATACTTGATGCACGTTTTTTAGCCTATAGTTCTGTCATTAGCATGCACCTAAGTGATTTAGCTACTCATGGATATATGGAGAACAGAAGAGGTAGATAAAACAGACATGCTTAGAAGATAAATGTGCTTAAAACAGCAAGACAAAACCGTAGCAGAACAAGGTAGAAACTGTGAAGTGCAGAATTTTACTTTGATTACTTTGAACGTTTGAATGACAAAGGAAAGCTTTAAAAGAAATGAATCCAAGACAGACAACAACGAAATGCAGTAACTCAAACTCTAAACTAAGAACAACAGTGATCAGAAATGGAAATAAGAAGAACAGAACAGAAAAGCAGTAAAGGATTGCTGGAAAACTTCGTGGCAGTCGCCTCGAATGATGGTGATGAAAAGTCAGCCTTGCTTGGATGAATCCAATCGAGAGAGAAGAAGAATCTCCTCTCCTTCCTATTAGATTATCGACTCCAAAAGCTAAGACTCTCACTCCAACAAACGGCAAAGGAAAACAGAGAGAAATGATGGACTGCGAGAAGACTTCTGCGCTTCGAGTGATCATCAAACCTCCGACTTTGGCCCCCTTTTATAGTAGTTTGCAGGTGCGTTTGGGCCAAGGAGAACCATCAATCTTCAACGTCGTATATCAGAATGGATGGAGGAGAAAGAATGAATCCCTGAAATAACGGAAATTAACAGAAAAAGATCAGTCAACTTACGGTTTTCACTTGAATAATTGCGGTCACCGCAATGTTTTCGCAATTCATTCGCAATGCTCATTTTTCCATTCTTTTCTTCGGTTTTCAACCCTTTTTATACCTATTGTACATAAGTCCTATATTAGCTACCTTCTTCTAATTCTCATATTAAAGCATAGGTTTAGGCTAAATGCTAACAAAAACACCTAAATGTGTACATCTTCTTAAGCTAAATGGGTCCTAAATAAGTCACTTTCAGAGACTTAACAGAAGTCCACCTCTACCCCTCTGACCACAGACAGCCCCTCCTCAGAGTCTCGCAGGTTGGCGTAGAAGTCGTATACCATACTCGTGTAAGCCGGATTGGGTGGCCTGCACAACTCCTCCCAGCTGTGATTCACAATGCCTGTGCGCAAGAATTGCGGCAGGTCAGCAGGTCTGTCGAGGAAGCCTTTCTCATGCAGCAACTCCCTCTTTCTCAGCTCAAGACCCCTGGACTCAGCGTTAGAGGACACATACCTCACTGACTAAGGCTCATCTTCAGGGTAAAGCTTGGCCTTCCCTTTGTCTGCTGGTTTGGCTGACTCCGCAGCCTCAACCTTGAGTCTCTTGAGCGATGGCTCAGTGCTCTCCTTTTCTGATGAAGGCGCCCTCTTGGCCTTCTTCTTTTTCAGCTTCTTGGACCGCTTGGCCTTGAGAATCTTGGCCTTCTTCTTCTTCTTGAGCCTTGCCTCGATGGTGATCTGCTGGAGGCACGCCCCCAGCGTCTCTTCGGAGAGAAAACCTCTTCTTCCTCACCTTCCCCACTGCCCTGAGTTGATTCTTGGTACTCCCCATATGGGAATTCAGGGTCAGGCCGTGGGGAAGTGTGCGACGGCGTGGTTCCTTACTCTGCTGTAGGTGTCTGTGCAGAACTCTGTGGTGAAGACGGCTGCTCAGGGCTCTGCGCTGGCGGTGATGATGAAAGCTCAGGGCTCTGTGCTGGCGGTGATGATGAAAGCTCAGGGCTCTGTGCTGGTGGGGCTGGTGAAAGGCTGCGCTCGGCTGACTCGTGGGATGGCTGGCTTTGTTCTTGACTCTCCACAGAGGGAGTCTTGTTCTTGATTTCTTCCTCAGCCACCGCCATACTCCATCGTCGCTTCTTGGGTGTGCCTGCTGGTTCAGAAGGTCCAGCAGGTATCTCCGTAACTACCTTCCACTTCTTTTTGCGGACAGGCAGTTTCGTCAGGCGTTCGGTACGCGCAGCCTCAGCATCAGCCAAGGCAAGCAGTGCTTCTCTCGTAGCCGTTTCAGCGTCATCGGCCCTTTTCTTGGACGCAGATCGTTCGGCCCTTGTTAGCACCATTGTTGAATCTTGGAGATTTGGAGAGAAGAATCACAGATGAAGAGAATCGAAGCTTTCTTGGAGTTCAGAGAATGGGAGAATCGTACAGATCAACGCGCCTTCTAACGGATATAAAGAAAACTGATAAATCCCAACGGCTATATTTTTGCGGATCCTGCAAATCCAGCGCAATTTTAGTGACCGTTGGAGATTTTTTCCATCTAAATGTTAATCTTTGCTCATCCGTATCTTTTATTTGGCCCAATATTTTCTTGATTTTTAAAGCTGGATTTACTCTCCTTGATTCCCTCTATTGATTCCCTACAAAAAGAAATAAAATCAACATCAAATACGTAATTAAAATCATACAACAAAACACTCAAACGATAACCGGAAAATCGCAAAAAATAAACTAAGGCATGAGCCTCGTATTGACGAGCACAGTAATCACTCGTCCTCTCTCGTTCTTAATTTCACGCTTCAGTCAAGAGGAAGGCCGAGAGAGTCTTCACATCTCCTTCCTCATAGTAGTGCTTCAACCTTGCACCATTAACCATGAATGGTTGACCTTGCTGCAAGTTCTTTATCTCGATGGCACCATGAACAAACACATTAGTAATCATGAAAGGACCTGACCATCTGGACTTTAGTTTGCCTGGAATCAACCTCAATCGTGAGTTAAATAATAAAACAAGTTGGCCTTTCTTAAAGTCCTTGATCCTAAGTCTACTATCGTGCCAAATCTTGGTCTTTTCCTTATACATTTTGGCATTTTCATAAGACATCTGTCTAAGCTCATCAAGCTCATGTAATTGCAGAGACCGCAACGTTCCCGCATCGGTCACGCAATAATTCAACTCTTTTAGTGCCCAAAATGCCTTAATTTCTAACTCAAATGGAAGATGACAAGCTTTACCATACACAAGTCTGTAAGGAGACATACCTAGAGGTGTTTTATATGCAGTTCTATATGCCCAAAGTGCATCCTCGAGTTTAAATGACCAGTCCTTTCTATTAGGTTTAACCACTTTTTCTAGGATGTTCTAAATCTCTCTATTTGAAATTTCAGCCTGACCATTCGAGTGTGGGTGATAGGGAGTGGCTACTCTATGTCTAATGTTATACTTAGCCAACACTCTCTCCATAGCCTTATTAATGAAGTGTGTCCCCTCATCACTAATGACAGCACGAGGTGTCCCAAACCTAGTAAAAATGTGCCTATGCAAGAATTTTATGACTGTTTTAGCATCATTATTAGGACATGCTATGGCCTCTACCCACTTGGATACGAAATCTACTGCCACCAAAATGTAAAGGTTACCTGAGGATGGAGGAAATGGTCCCATGAAGTCAATGCCCCATACATCAAAGAGCTCTAACTCTAAGATGTAGGTGAGAGGCATCTCATCCTTGCGACTGAGGTTACCTGTTCTTTGGCATTCATCACAGCTGTGGGCATAGTTGTGGGCATCCTTGAAGATCGTTGGCCAATAGTAGCCACTCTGAAATACCTTTGCAGCTGTTCTTTGGCCACCAAAGTGTCCACCATAAGGAGCTGTGTGACAGTGCTGCAGCACAGACTTCGCCTCAGCAGCTGAAACACACTTCCTTAGCAAGCCGTCAGCACATGTTCTGTAGAGTGTGGGGTCATCCCAGATGAATTTCCTTGCCTCATGAAGGAACCTCTTCTTCTCTTGTCCTCTCTTGAAAACTGGTAATACCTGTGATGCAAGGAAGTTAGCAATGTCAGCAAACCAAGGTTCCTCATCGTTATCACGATGAGTCAATACAAAGACATGTTCATCAATAAAAGCATCAGAAATTGCGGGTTCCGCAATTTTTTCGCAATTGTGCTGCAATCGAGACAGGTGATCCGCAACCACATTTTCACATCCTTTCTTGTCTCGAATGTCCAGATCAAATTCCTGCAGCAATAACACCCACCTAATCAACCTAGGCTTAGCATCAGCCTTCCTCATGAGATACTTCAAGGCAGAATGGTCAGTGTACACAATTGTCCTAGTGCCTACAATATAGTTTCTAAATTTCTCACAAGCAAACACTACAGCAAGCATCTCTTTTTCAGTAGTTGTATAATTACATTGAGCCTCATTAAGCGTCTTGCTAGCATAATAGACAGGGTGTGTTAGCTTGTCAATCTTCTGTCCTAACATTGTTGGGTTTAATGTCCTAAAACTCGTGGTTTGTAAACAGTTATGTTTGTAAATTATCTATTTAGTAATAATGAGTTATTAAGTTTTATTCAGTAAAAGTGTTTGCTGGAATAAAGTGAAACGTGTTTGCATTTATCTATACCAATGACCAACACCCTTGACGATCATGGATACTTGAGTTTCATGTATGACATGAATGTGGGTCAAGCTCAAGTAGACAGTCAAAACGGTCTATAGTATATGAATAAGGCTGGGTACCTTATCCTGGTAACATTATTGGATGCGGCCCGTTTTCTATTGTACAAAACGATGTGATCCGAGTCGTTTCACATCGAGATGTGCGAGCGGGGGCGTCCTACACGATGAGTTTGCGTAAGACTGAACCACGAAAAGTCGCTCTCTCTTTATAAGGCCGTTTACTGAAGAGACCGACTATTTCACCTGATGGCCTAGGTAACTCGATCTCAATCCTGAGCTTACTATGAACTTCTGCTTATTAGACAGTATCCTTAGATTTGTATGGGTGAGAGTGGCAGGTTGTCCGCTTAATAAGCCTACCATCTCAGGGATAAAGTTCAATAGGTAGCTGGGGACATAGTGTAGTAAGATGGAGTTCACTCCTAACCCGCTCTTCAGGGTTAGTAGATAGGTTGTTCCCTTAATAGCTGACTCCAAGGCTTGAACAATAGGCGCCTACCCTCTCCTTGTTAGAGAGGGTTCCTGATCTGTTGGTTGGACCACTGATCAATTGTTCATTAGAGGTGTCAGTGGTACTTAAGGAACAAAGACGTAACGCAGGGGTTAAACGGTTTAAATGACCCAGCTGTGATTACGAACAACCTGTGAAGGGTCGACTTGCCCATGACGGTTATATCAAGAGGACACAATATATCTACAGTAAGGAGAGTGCAACCCTCGGACTATAGTGGAGTCTCCGGGGGTTAACGAAAGTTGATTGATTCGGGTTAAAAGAGTTTTGACCGAATAATCTCGTATCGTTGGGGCTCATGATCTGTAGGTCCTTTAGGTTCTCCTGGCTAGCTCGGATAACGCCGTGCAACAATTTAAGAGAAAATAAAAGAAAAAGGAAAAAGAATTTGAATCGTTCAAATTCAGTTTTTGGAAGGATGATAGACGTATTTAAATATGATTTAAATATGAGAATGGTCTAAAACATGAATAGGATTCATGTGCAAAAATTCGGTTTTCGGAAAACCGGGTTGAGCCATATTATTTAATTGATATTTGATATTGAATTAAATAATATTAATTAATTAAAAAGTTTAATTAATTAATAATATATATATATTTTTTATTTATTAAAAAGTTTAATAAATAAAATATTAATTATTATTTAAAATTAATATTGTATTAATTTTTAAAATAATAATAATATATATATATATATATATATATATAAAAAAAAAAAAAAAAGAGTGAAAGTGGCCTACATGCATTATGCATGTAGGACATTTGTTCTTTTTATATATATATATTTATGTATATAATATATATTTTTGGCAAAAGTTGAGGAGTGGGTTTTGGGTTCCTTAATCTTGAAGTTTCAATTAGAAACTTTGAAGGGGGTCTGCCTTCGGGTACTTCAACTTCTTGAAAGTTATAAAAAAAAGATTAGAACCCTCTGCCTTTCCTTCTTCTTCTTCCTTTTCCTCTTTCTTTTCTTTTCTTTTTTTTTCGGAGTCCCACAACTCCGTTGCTCGGCGCCGAGGATAGCGGGACTACCTCGGGTGGTCCTCGGCGCGTTCGTGAGAGAAGAAGCTTGAAGAGATCGTGACGAAGAACGGCCGGCGGAACGCGGAAGAAAAGTAGAACTACAAGGGTATGTTTTCTTTTTTTCTTAATTCCGTCTTTTGAGCATGTTTTCTATTTGTTAAATTGATGAAATTAGAGTATCATCGGTCCGAAATCGCTTTCCGCTGCGCATGTCGCTCCATCAATTGGTATCAGAGCGATTTTGTGATTAACTCAATTTGCATCAATTTAAGTTGGTGGGTATTTTAATTTAGAAATTGTTTCTGAATTGGAGTCTAAAAAGTGAAAAATCGATTTTGGCATAGTTTCTATTTGAATTTCATTATTTGTAATTGCCCGAGAATGTATGGGCTTTAATGTGTGCTGAAGCGTCTGTATTTTTAGAGTCATTAGAGTCCATATAGGTTTCTTTGTGAAAGAAGTTTGAGTTTGGAACTCGCCGAAATGTTCGGTATAAGTTCAAACTCGTTCTAGGCAATACGAGGAGAAATTCAAAGAGAAATTGGCCGAAGTGTTCGGGGGAGCAAGCTGGTCCAAGGCGGTGCGAAGAGTTCGAAGTCCGCTCAAGACGTAGCTTGTTGTTCAAGCTTGTAATAAATTAGTTATTGCTTGCTAAATGCCAAAATCGATCCACTTTAGTGTGTTTAATTAATTATGCATTGTGAATGTATGTTTTAATTGAAATCCATGTTTAATGTGCATAACGTATGCCATATAGATTTAAAATCCCACCGTAGGAAGCATGCTCCATGCATAGTAAATATGTTATAAGTGTTATAATATATAGTATGCATATTTAGGAATTCATAAGAATTAATATAAAAGTTATATTAATTCATGAATTGAATGTTGTTAGTTTAATAGAGAAATTGATATAAGCGTTATATTAATTATGAAATTAAACGTACAACATTGGTTATCCTAGTTTTATGCTTATTGTATATTATAAGTGTTGTAATGTATATGCATGTTTAATTCATGAGTATTAATATAAGAGTTATATTAATTCATGAATTTGATGTTGTTTACTTAATAGAATAATTAATATAAGTGTTATATTAATTATGAAATTAAAACATCCAACATTAGTTTTATGCATATTGTAAGTTATAATTGTTATAATGTATAGGATGCATGCTTAATTCATGGAAAATTGATATAAGTGTTATATTAATTTATGAATTAGGAGTTGTATGTTTAAAGAGCATAATCAATATAAGTGTTATATTGATTATGAATTTAAATATTCAACTTGTCATGCCTTAGCAATTGTATGTTTGAGAAGCATATAGATAGTTGTTATAGAAAGTCTGCTTTTGCAAGCGTTGTAAAAATGACTTAGACTTTTAAAAACTATAACAAAGAAAAAAGTGGCATGCTCATTTAGGGTTAAATGGTTCGGTCTGGTTCATTAGATGAATAGGTCGTTATCTCGTAAATGCTAAGGTTATGAGAAACTCACCCGGTGAAATCCTGTTCGAGGTTGGAGGTATTTAAGTTGACGGTTTACGGAACACCTCCTACCTGGGGACGATCCGGTACTTGAGTAAAGTTAACCAGGCTTTATGAGCGTGCATGAGAGGTGTGGGGTTAATTAAATTTTTTAATAACCTAGACATCTCAAGTAAATAGTTTGCCTAGACTTTAGGTTTTATGTACTTAGCCAGATAAAACCTGAGTATTTACCCTAAACACCGTCCACGATGCTTAGTAGAAGTGTTGAGAAGGAATATATGATATATCCCTCTCCTGCTACGCACTCCCTATAGTTCACAACGTGAGAATTTTGCTCGGCCTCGTGATGTCAATAGGGCATCCCCATTCGGATGGTATTTGCAACTTTCAATAGCAAGGTGAATGGAGTAAGTATCTATAGTAAGTGGGTGAAGGAAGCGCGTCGGTGCTTCCTGTGGTCTCCTCTATTGGACTGAACCGTAAGATTCCCATGTTCCGCCTGCAGGTTGCTCTTAGTGGCACCATCCATTCGGAGGGCGGGGCATGGGAGATCGAACATCTCAGTCACCATTTATGGATAGTGAAACACAGGGCCATTCCCAACACTGACATTCCATTCGGTTGCTATGTTGGGGCCGTTCTGTGCGTTCTAAAAATGGAGGGTCACACTTACGGAATTTGCTAAGGAGTTAGTAAATCCAGACCAAAAACGATAACTAAGATGCTATAAGAATATGAGTTATTCTAGAGTTAGCATTTAGTCAAGAATGTCTTGATTTAGTAAAGGAGTGACTCGACTGCCATTCGGCAGCGATCATTCTAACTTACTAAAGTATCGTAGCTAGTAAATAAAGAGTTTGGGTACTTTATTTACTGCTAAAGTCTTTTTAATTGGTTTAAATAGGTTAAAACCGTTTCACTAATAGGTTTACATTTTTTTTCAGCATGGCGAGCTCATTTGTACAGTTATTAGCTAACGACAAACTTACCGGAGAGAATTACGGAACATGGAAATCCAACTTGAATACGATTCTTGTGTTGGATGACCTGAGATTTGTCTTGACGGAGGACTGTCCTCCAACTCCTGGCTCAAACGCTTCACGAACTGTTCGTGAGGCGTACGATCGCTGGATTAGGGCTAATGATAAAGCCCGAGTCTATATCTTGGCAAGCATGCAGGATGTCTTGGCCAAGAGGCATGAGGTTATGGTTTCTGCTAAAGAAATCATGTTTTCATTGCAAGAGATGTTTGGACAGCCGTCCTCGTCTCTACGCCATGAAGCCCTCAAATTCGTTTATAATGCTCGAATGAAGGAAGGAACCTCTGTTAGGGAACATGTCCTTAACATGATGGTCCACTTCATGACGGCAGAAGTGAACGGAGCTGCGATTGATGAGAAGAGTCAAGTAAGTTTTATCTTGGAATCTCTCCCGCAGAGTTTCCTGAATTTCAGATCAAATATGGTCATGAATAAGATAGAATTTAACTTGACCACTCTTCTGCACGAGTTGCAGACTTACCAGACCCTTCATGCCTCTAAAGGAAAAGAGAAGGAGGCTAATGTAGTCACTTCGAAGAAGTTCCTGAAGGGGGCTGGGTCTGGGAGTAAGTCTGAAGCAACTGCTACGAGTAGTAGGACTATTCGTAAGAAGAAGACGAACAGGAGAAAAGGCAAAGCTCCTATGCTAGTGGCCAAGGTAAAGTCTTCTGACAAAGGGAAATGTTTCCATTGTAACGAAGAAGGGCATTGGAAGCGCAATTGCCCAAAATACCTTGCGGAGAAACATGCCGAGAAAGAACGACAAGGTAAATAAGATTTATTTGTCTAAACATGTATAGTGGATTTATGAATGTCATACCTGAATGTTTTTCAGGAACCACTAATCATGTTTGTTTTTCTTTCAGGAAACTAGTTCCTGATTGTCGGTTTCTCCGTGTTGCATGACTTGAGAAGACGTCTATTCAGCTGCACAGTGGAAGTTTTGTGCTTTTGATGTTGTTTTGTATGAACCTAAATCATATATGTGATATGTGTAATTAAGTTGTACATATTTCTGTTTTTTTTTAGCATATGTATATAAGTATCTTTTGGTGTAAATAAATGAACGGTTCATTTTACAAAAGATGTATACTTGCATGTTCTATTAATTCAGAAAACAACATGGATGTTAAGACTAGGCGTATTAAGAGGAAAGCTATATCTAAATCAACAAGGGTTGTTGTTAGTAGAGTTGGTTATTCTCAATAGTTGAGAAAACCCTAACTCATTGGTTTGTCTATAAAACTCGAGTTATCATACCAGATGATGAATTGAGGATTCGTTGTCTTTAATTAGATAATGAATTATTTAGACAAGGACTAATGGTTCGAAGCTGTAGATCTTCGAGGGGTTAAATGATCGAGCCTCTAAGGTGAAAACCTTTAAGGCTTGACTTTCTGGTAATGGGACTGTCCCAAAGTGAAGAAGTTGATTGTGTATCAACTTGTTTACTTGTTACCAGACGTAAGTTGTTAGATTACTCTTATCTATTTTTCTTGTTCTATACTAGATAGGATAAGATAAATAGAAATCAAGACTAGCTATCTTGATTAGAGTATCTATAAGTCATAATCTATCTGAGAGTCATATACAAGATTAAGAACAAAATTGTTTTGTTAGCTTATTCAATTCTTTTATGGATTGGAACTAGCAACTTAATCTTGAATGATTAAGGTTTGATGTTCAAATCAAATCTTATGGCTTAAACATGTTATTGATAAATTTTGCTGGGCAAGTGTTTTATCAATACTATAGCTTTCATAATATGTTTCCGTGATTAATGTCCTATTCATTGAGAATGTAATAGGATGTAGTTTCTGGCACTTAAGCATAAACTAGCGACCCATTTCCAGATATGTGATCTGGGAGAGGCTTAGTATATTCTAAGGATTCAGATTAATCTGAGTCGCAAGAACAAATCGTTAGTATAGTCTCCTAACATCTGATATTGACAAAAGTTGTTAGTAATCGATGTTATGAGGTGCTATCCCTACGCATTAACACATCTTGGGTTAAGATCTATCTCTTCTGAGATAGATGACCTGATATGTTTTATGCAGTGGGAGCTGTCAGTTATATCGGTTAATAATTTGTCATAGTATAAAGGAATGGAATACAAGAGTTGTATTGCTGATTCCTCTATAAAAGCTAAATTTTGTTGCAGCTTGTAAAGCAACATAAAAAAAATGGTTTTTGAGCTCTTAAGTAGTGCGGATGAGGAGATGTGATGGTCACATGGAAAACCTCATAGTACTTCATGCTGATATGTTTACTAAGTCTCTCACGGCTAAAGTGTTTGAGAGATACCTAAAGAGTTTAGGGCTCCGAGTTGCTAAATAGGATAGTGGGAGAAGACTATAGATATATGATATTATAGTTCTCCTCGCCAACATGTACACCACGGACGTTTCAGTCCAAGTGGGAGTTTGTTGGGTTTAATGTCCTAAAACTCGTGGTTTGCAAACAGTTATGTTTGTAAATTATCTATTTAGTAATAATGAGTTATTAAGTTTTATTCAGTAAAAGTGTTTGCTGGAATAAAGTGAAACGTGTTTGCATTAATCTATACCAATGACCAACACCCTTGACGCGCGATCATGGATACTTGAGTTTCATGTATGACATGAATGTGGGTCAAGCTCAAGTAGACAGTCAAAACGGTCTATAGTATATGAATAAGGCTGGGTACCTTATCCTGGTAACACTATTGGATGCGGCCCGTTTTGTATTGTACAAAACGATGTGATCCGAGTCGTTTCACATCGAGATGTGCGAGCGGGGGCGTCCTACGCGATGAGTTTGCGTAAGACTGAACCACGAAAAGTCGCTCTCTCTTTATAACGCCGTTTACTGAAGAGACCGACTATTTCACCTGATGGCCTAGGTAACTCGATCTCAATCCTGAGCTTACTATGAACTTCTGCTTATTAGACAGTATCCTTAGATTTGTATGAGTGAGAGTGGCAGGTTGTCCGCTTAATAAGCCTACCATCTCAGGGATAAAGTCCAATAGGTAGCTGGGGACATAGTGTAGTAAGATGGAGTTCACTCCTAACCCGCTCTTCAGGGTTAGTAGATAGGTTGTTCCCTTAATAGCTGACTCCAAGGCTTGAACAATAGGCGCCTACCCTCTCCTTGTTAGAGAGGGTTCCTGATCTGTTGGTTGGACCACTGATCAATTGTTCATTAGAGGTGTCAGTGGTACTTAAGGAACAAAGACGTAACGCAGGGGTTAAACGGTTTAAATGACCCAGCTGTGATTACGAACAACCTGTGAAGGGTCGACTTGCCCATGACGGTTATATCAAGAGGACACAATATATCTACAGTGAGGAGAGTGCAACCCTCGGACTATAGTGGAGTCTCCGGGGGTTAACGAAAGTTGATTGATTCGGGTTAAAAGAGTTTTGACCGAATAATCTCGTATCGTTGGAGCTCATGATCTGTAGGTCCTTTAGGTTCTCCTGGCTAGCTCGGATAACGCCGTGCAACAATTTAAGAGAAAATAAAAGAAAAAGGAAAAAGAATTTGAATCGTTCAAATTCAGTTTTTGGAAGGATGATAGACGTATTTAAATATGATTTAAATATGAGAATGGTCTAAAACATGAATAGGATTCATGTGCAAAAATTCGGTTTTCGGAAAACCGGGTTGAGCCATATTATTTAATTGATATTTGATATTGAATTAAATAATATTAATTAATTAAAAAGTTTAATTAATTAATAATATATATATATATTTTATTTATTAAAAAGTTTAATAAATAAAATATTAATTATTATTTAAAATTAATATTGTATTAATTTTTAAAATAATAATAATATATATATATATATATATAAAAAAAAAAAAAAAAAAGAGTGAAAGTGGCCTACATGCATTATGCATGTAGGACATTTGTTCTTTTTATATATATATATTTATGTATATAATATATATTTTTGGCAAAAGTTGAGGAGTGGGTTTTGGGTTCCTTAATCTTGAAGTTTCAATTAGAAACTTTGAAGGGGCTCTGCCTTCGGGTACTTCAACTTCTTGAAAGTTATAAAAAAAAGATTAGAACCCTCTGCCTTTCCTTCTTCTTCTTCCTTTTCCTCTTTCTTTTCTTTTCTTTTTTTTTCGGAGTCCCACAACTCCGTTGCTCGGCGCCGAGGATAGCGGGACTACCTCGGGTGGTCCTCGGCGCGTTCGTGAGAGAAGAAGCTTGAAGAGATCGTGACGAAGAACGGCCGGCGGAACGCGGAAGAAAAGTAGAACTATAAGGGTATGTTTTCTTTTTTTCTTAATTCCGTCTTTTGAGCATGTTTTCTATTTGTTAAATTGATGAAATTAGAGTATCATCGGTCCGAAATCGCTTTCCGCTGCGCATGTCGCTCCATCAAACATAACCCCTACAGCATAGTCACTAGCATCACATAACATCTCAAATGGGAGATCCCAATCTGGCCCTACTATAATAGGTGCCGTGACCAGTGCTTTCTTAAGGGTTTGCCAAGCTACTAAACATTCCTTAGAGAAGACGAATGGCCTATTTAGCTCTAGAAGCTCACACAGAGGCTTGGCTATCTTAGAAAAGTCCTTAATGAACCTTCTGTAGAAGCTAGCATGCCCTAAGAAACTTCTAATGGCCTTGACATTCTGAGGCTCTACCAACTTCTCTATGATCTCTATCTTTGCCCTGTCAACTTCTACACCTGCCCTTGACACTCTATGACCTAAGACAATCCCCTCATCTACCATGAAGTGACACTTCTCCCAATTAAGGACTAAGTTAGTCTCTTCACATCTAGCCAGGACTTGTCCTAAATTCTCTAGACAGTTGGTAAAGGAATCCCCAAAGACTGAGAAATCATCCATGAATAGCTCTATCATGGACTCATCCAAATCAGAGAAGATTGCCAACATGCACCTTTGGAAAGTTGCCGGTGCATTGCATAAGCCAAAAGGCATTCTGCGAAAGGCAAAAGTTCCAAAAGGGCAAGTGAAGGTGGTCTTCTCTTGATCCTTAGGGTCTATAGTGATCTGGTTATACCCTGAATAACCGTCTAAGAAACAGTAGTAGGCTCTACCAGCTATTCTGTCTAACATTTGGTCAATAAATGGTAGAGGGAAATGGTCTTTTTTGGTCTCTTTATTTAGCTTCCTATAATCCATACATACTCTCCATCCTGTGACAGTCCTAGTTGGAATCAGTTCATTGTTCTCATTGACTACCACAGTCATCCCCCCCTTCTTAGGTACACACTGTATAGGGCTTACCCACTGACTACTAGCTATGGGGAAGATCACACCAGCATCTAACCATTTTATTATTTCTTTCTTAACTACCTCTTTCATAGAGGGATTCAGCCTACGTTGATGATCTACTCTAGGTGTGTGTTCTTCCTCTAGTATAATCTTATGCATGCAATAAGAAGGGCTAATGCCTCTAATATCAGCAATAGTCCATGCAATAGCCTTCCTATGTTGCTTAAGTAGTAATATTAATTCAGCCTCATGCTGTTCGCTTAGCTTAGAAGAAATAATTACAGGCAACGTCTCATTATTCCCTAAATATGCATACTTGAGGTGAGTGGGGAGAGGTTTTAATTCTAATACAGGTGGATGCTCAATGGATGGCTTTAAAGGATTTAAGGCTCTATCAGTTAAGTCAATATTAAGACAAACATGCTGAGGGTTACTTACAGATATGTCCATTATTTCAGCTATGTTTAAGTCAGTTAATTCTAATCCTACATATTCATTAGCATGCTTGGTTAATAATACATGCTCCAATTGTTCTTCCATCAAAGAATCTACAACGTCCATGCTAGCACAGGATTCAAGGTCAGAGGGCTACCTTAAAGCTTTATACACACTAAATTTCACCTCTTCATCATGAACCCTCATAGTGAGCTCACCTTTTTGGACGTCTATCAGTGCCCTACCTGTGGCTAGAAATGGTCTGCCTAACAGGATGGGGACCTCCTTGTCTGCTTCATAATCCAGGATGATGAAATCTGCAAGGAAAATAAATTTGTCAACTTTCACTAGAATATCCTCAATCTTACCTTCAGGGTATGCAATGGATCTGTCTGCTAGTTGTAAAGTGACAGTGGTTGGACGTGCTTCTCCTATTCCCAACTGGCGGAATAGTGATAGGGGCATGAGGTTTATGCTGGCGCCCAGGTCACAAAGCGCTCTGCCCACGTGCTTGCCTCCAAGTTCTACAGGTAAGGTGAAGGAACCAGGATCCTTCTCCTTCTTGGGCAGCTTGTTCTGGAGGATGGCACTGCACTCCTCAGTGAGGTTTACTGTTTCAAACTCACCAATTATTTTTTTGTTAGTAATAATATCTTTCAAAAACTTTACATAGGAAGGCATAGACTGTAAAACTTCTACAAAAGGAATGTTGACATGCACTTGCTTAAGAATTTCTAAGAATTTATTAAAATGCACTTCCTGTTCCTGCTTCTTCTTAAGCCTTCGAGGATATGGAGGTGGTGGCAAATATGCAGGCACTTCAGGTCGCCTTAGGATAGGTGGAGGTCTTGGAATTTCTTCTATCTCCTCAATAATTGGCTCTAGCCTGGCTCCTGATGTGCTAGTTGGTGGTGGACCTTGGTTTGGCAGAGACTCCAGTGGAGCACTAGACTCAGTGTTCTCTACTCTCTTTGGTGTGTCTTTGGTGTTGCTTACCAATGGTCTACCACTTCTAAGTTCAATTGCTTGAACTTGTTCTTTACCATCTCTCCTTGGCACTTCAGTGTCAGCAGGGAGTCTACCTTGGGGCCTACTCTTGAGTTCATTGGCTAACTGGCCTATTTGGTTCTCTAGGCTCCTAAGAGTGGCTTGCTGACTCTGTAATGTGGCATCATTCTTGGCTATGTATTCCTTGAGTAAGTTTTCTACAGAAGATCCTACCGGTTGGTTGTATGGTTTTTGATACATTGATTGGTTATGTTGGGGAGTGAAACCAGGTGTTCCACTCGGTCTAGGTTGGTTAGGATTTTGGTTAGTGTTCTGTTGGCCACCCCATGACAGGTTTGGGTGGTTCCTCCAACCAGGATTGTAAGTATTGGAATAGGGGTTGTTCCTAGGCTGCTGTTGGCTTCCAATATAGCAGACTGAGGATGGATTCCCAAGGCAGTATTCATACAGGTGCCCTTTGTTACGTGCTCAATGTGTTAAAATGAATAAGTAATAAGGTAGAGAGAGCACTCAGAACATGCAAGCATACATGGTCTTATAGCAAGTAGTAAGTATATTTCATTCGTTTTCCCACAGAGACTTATTATAAGCTATTCATGAAGTGTAACGTTAAGAAAGAACGGGTGGATTTGATGGGGTAGTATTGGTTTTTAATTGTCTATTTCCTACTGAATACGGAGAGGGTAGCAACATAAACAAGTGCAAGTTAAAGCTAAACTCAAATGAGAAGAGACGAGATTAATAAATGAAAACAAAAACAGCTAGACAGAATCGTAACTTAGCAGAATTGCGGAAACAGCAATTTTACCGCAATTGTAATAACAACGAAAGTGTGTAAAATGATGAATTAAGGGCTACTAACGACTATCCTATAGGCTTTTTCTCACGATTCTCAAGCATTGGATCAACTCTCTATGCATCAAACTATCTCATTCTCATGTATCTTCCGATTTCATGCATTAGATTCTTTAGTTTACTCATGTCCAAGTAAGGTCTTAAGCATCTTGTTAAGGCAGAAAAATATGGTTTGTACTAGGGAAACGCCTATTCCTAGGTCGTTTCCTGGTTACCTTGAAAGGTAGCATGATAGTATGACTCTGAACTCTTACTCCTTCCAGAGGTTAGGAGTTCTTTGGACAAAATGGATGGCCAATCGAAATTGACCGTGGGATGAAGCTTACATACAATCAATGCTTCGAGAGCTATCCTACATGCTTGGTTCACGTTTTTTAGCCTAAAGTGTTGTCATTAGCATGCCCCTAAGTGATTTAGCTACTCATGGATGTAGATAGAACAGAAGTAAGAGAATAAGTAGACATGCTTAGAAGGAATTTAAAGACAAAACAGTAAGGGAAAGCAGTAGAATGTAAAGGCAAGATACTGTGGACTGACGAATTGAGATTTGATTACTTGATTGTTTGATTGACAAAGAAAAGCTTTAAAGCAAATAACAGGAAGACAGACCACAACGAAATAGTATAATCTAGCTACTAGAAAAGAAACAGCGACAAGACAAAGCTGGAAAATGGAAATGAAGAGCAGAAAGCAGTAAAACAGCTCGAATGTCTCGTTGCAGCCGCCTCGAATGAAGGATGAGAAAGGTCAGCCTTGCTTGGATGAATCCAATCAGGAGAGAAGAAGAATCTCCTCTCCTTCCTATCAGATTATCGATTCCAACAGCTGAGCTTCGCAAACCAGCAGACGGCAAAGGAAAACAGGAGAAAAGTTGGACTGCGAGATGACTTCTACGCTTTCGGATGATGTTTGAACCCTCGACTTTGACCCCTATTTATAGTAATCTGCAGGTGCATTTGGGCCAAGGAGAACCATCAATCTTCAACGTCGTACTTCAGAATGGATGGAGGAGAAAGAACGAATCCCTGAAATCACGGAAATTAACAGAAAAAGATCAGTCAACTTACGGTTTTCACTTGAAACATTGCGGTGTCCGCAATGTTTCCGCAATGCTTGTTTTTCATTCTTTTCCTTCGGTTTTCAACCCTTTTCTTTCCTATTGTACTTAAGTCCTAATTTAGCTACCTTCTTCTAATTCTCATATTTAAGCATAGGTTTAGGCTAAATGCTATCAAAAACACCTAAGAGTGAACATCTTTCTAAGATAATTAGGTCCTAAAAAGGTCACTTTTGGAGACGTAACACACCCCCAAACTTAAGGTTTTGCTTGTCCTCGAGCAATCTAAGGACTTTCCTAGGCCGCTGTTTCTTCTTCTTCAACCACTTACTAACTCCCCTATATTCTCATCTATAGCAATGCTGTCCTGTGACACACTTCTAAGCTTAAAACTACCCTCTCATCTAGCTTCTTCTGATTTCGCATGCCTAAAACTCCTACTGCTTTTATTGACTCCCTACAACCGATCTACCTGCTTTTATCATATCATGCCACTATCCCTAAGGTTTCAAATTCTACCTAGCTTTACCCCAGACTCAGTACATGCTTCTAGTTTATATTTATGAGCTACCTAGGATTCCTTAGAGTCATGCCAGTCTTAGTATTAATGGTAATAGTAGTACTTTTAGAGAACAAACTAAACCCTGGCATCACTACATTGGATATACACTCATCTCCCTAAACAACCCTACAAGCTACAACTTTGTGCTTAGCTAATTAAGGATCAGAGTTCTTTTTAAATAGGACATCTAAGCCACAAAGTTGCAATTCCTAGGTATACATTCTTCTTCCCTACTCTTTTCCTTTTTCCTTTCTTAGGTGGAGTCCTTCCTTTGGTTGCCTTTTGATGCAATGCCACTTGTGGGTTACACACTTGGCACTGATTACTCAGCAACCTAAGAGAGACTCCCCTCTTTATTCTATTTTTTTTCAGTTCATTATTTTTGTCAAGGAGAAGAAGAATGCTTATGTTTTGAGGGAGAGAGGAATGTTCCTAGGCCTAGGGTGGCCTCCCCCAAACTTCAACTATTCATTGTCCCCAATGAGTGTCTGAGGTGGCACACCCCCAAACTTGTCCTAGAAGCATCTAGTCTAAGGTGAAACAAAGAGAATCTAAAAGCCCTAGGCATAGACAGAACATTCTAAAAGAAAATATCACAGCAGCAGAAAACTTGAAAAACAGACAGGCAAGGACTTACAGCTATGCATGCTGAGCTATTTAGAGGTTAATTTAAACTATCAAAGGGTGTCCTATGACACTCATCCAGCATGCATTTAGATAAGCTATATAAGGTAGTCATGATAGCAGCAAAAGATAGAATTTAAACAGATCACAGCCTAGCTAAGCAGACAGTCCAAAACATGCTTTCAGTAATAAAAATTGCGGGTACCGCAATTATTTCGCAATCAAGTCAGGGCAGATATATCAATTACTAAGGCCCCTAAGCATGCTTTATCCAGTCGTTCAAGCTCAACAAAAAGAAAACTAAACTATCCTACCTAATCAGCTAACAGCAGGCTATACTAAGCAATTTAAAAACATAAAACTAAGCAACTAAAACAGATCAAAATTTGTACTAAAAACAGCATAATTCACATGGTCTATCAGAAAGCAGATTTTGTTTTGTTTTTTTTTTTTTTTTATTCTAAGGGAACAGCAATACTCCCTTGAGTGCAATTCAAACCAGCACTCAGATGTCTTCATCCTCATCAGGTTGTCGTGGTTGTGGAGGCACCCATGGAGTCAGGAGATTTGTGGGGAAGTCAGGGAAGATGCACCCAAGTTGGTTTGCAACCTCCTTGTCCCGTGCCTGCGCGTAAGTGGCCCATTGAGCCATCCTCTTCTGCATATCCATCAGGCAAGCCATGGACAGTGACTGATCAGCAGCCAACCTATCCAGTTCGAACTCCATATTCCCCTTCCTCTTCAGCCTTAAGCCAGCAGGCAGCTCCAAGTGGCCCGTGTAAGCCATTTGCTGCTCCATTCGCTCGATGGGAACTCCTGCAAGCAAACAGAGTTTAGTTATGGTATTAGGGAAAAACAATGGTCCCTTACCCTTCTTGGCGCACTCAGCAATGGCCGCAGCAATGACTTCTCCCACGTTGACCGTGAGACCTCGCATGATGGCATAGACCAGGAGCGATCTGCTCTGGTTAATGGTGGTCTCATGAGTCACGGGGGACAGCTTCCTCCTTACAAAAGCAAACCATACAGCCGCCTTAGCTGTGAGGTTGGCACTCATGAGAGTGTGCCTCCCATTGCGTGACACGGTCCAGGAAGCTTCAGGCTGGCCAATGGTTCGAATGGCCTCTTCCAGGACTGCCTCAGTAGGCTCATCAACAATTCGTTCATAATCTGTATGGTTTTGGCCCTTGAGACCATAGGCTTCGTTGATGGCCTTAGCTGAGAAGTCCACTTCTACCCCTCTGACCACAGACAAGCCATCCTCAGGGCTAAGCACATTGGCGTAGAAATCATAAACCATGCTCGTATAGGCTGGATTGGGTGGTCTGCAAAACTCCTCCCATCCGTGGTTTGTAATCCCTGCGCGCAAGAACTGCGGCAGGTCAGTAGGTCTGTCGAGGAAGCCCTTCTCGTGCAGCAACTCCCTCTTCCTTAGCTCAATTCCTCTGGATTCAGCGTCAGAGGACACATACCTCACTGATTGAGGCTCATCTTCAGGGAAAAGCTTGGCCTTCCCTTTGTCTGTGGGTTTGGCTGACTCCGCAGCCTCAACCTTGAGTTTCTTGAGCGATGGCTCTGTGCTTTCCTTCTCTGAAGAAGGCGCCCGCTTGGCCTTCTTCTTTCTCAGCTTCTTGGACCGCTTGGCCTTGAGAATCTTGGCCTTCTTCTTCTTCTTGAGCTTAGCCTTGATGGTGATCTGCTGGAGGCAAGCCCCCAGTGTTTCTTCCATCGAATCATCCTTCTGCGCAGGACTCTCAAGATTGGCTTCCCTCAACGGAGAGAAAACCTCGTCTTCCTCACCTTCCCCACTGCCCTGCGTTGATTCTTGGTACTCCCCATATGGGAATTCAGGGTCAGGCCATGGGGAAGCGTGCGACGACGTGGTTCCTTGCTCTGCTGTCGGTGTCTGTGCAGAACTTTGTGGTGAAGAAGGCTGCTCAAGGCTCTGCGCTGGCGGCGATGAGGAGGGCTCAGGGCTCTGCGCTGGTGGGGTTGGTGAGAGGCTGCGTTCGGCTGACTCGTGGGATGGCTGGCTTTGTTCTTGACTCTCCACAGAGGGAGTCTTGTTCTTGATTTCTTCTTCGGCCACAGCCATGCGCCACTTTCGTTTCTTGGGTGTGCCCGCTGGTTCAGAGGGTCCAGCAGGTATTTCCGTAACAACCCTCCACTTCTTCTTGCGAATCGGCAGCTTATCCAGTCGTTCCGTTCGCGCAGCCTCAGCATCAGCCAAGGCAAGCAATGCATCTCTCGCAGCCGTTTCAGCTTCATCGGCCCTTTTCTTGGCCGCAGATCTTTCAGCCCTTGTGAGTACCATTTTTGAATCGTGGAGGTTTGGAGAGAAGAATCACAGATGAAGAGAATCGAAGCTTTCTTGGAGTTCAGAGAATGGGAGAATCGTACAGATCAACGCGCCTTCTAACGGATATAAAGACAACGGATAAATCCCAACGGCTATATTTTTGCGGATCCTGCAAATCCAGCGCAATTTTAGGGGCGTTTGGAGATTTTTTTCATCTAAATGTCATTCTTTGCTCATCCGTATCTTTTATTTGCCCAATATTTTCTTGATTTTTAAAGCTGGATTTACTCTCCTTGATTCCCTCTATTGATTCTCTACAAAAAGAAATAAAATCAACATCAAATACGTAATTAAAATCACACAACAAAACACACAAACGATAACCGGAAAATCGCAAAAAATAAACTAAGGCATGAGCCTCATATTGACGAGCACAGTAATCACTCGTCCTCTCTCGTTCTTAATTTCACGCTTCAGTCAAGAGGAAGGCCGAGAGAGTCTTCACATCTCCTTCCTCATAGTAGTGCTTCAACCTTGCACCATTAACCATGAATGGTTGACCTTGCTGCAAGTTCTTTATCTCGATGGCACCATGAACAAACACATTAGTAATCATGAAAGGACCTGACCATCTGGACTTTAGTTTGCCTGGAAATAACCTCAATCTTGAGTTAAATAATAAAACAAGTTGGCCTTTCTTAAAGTCCTTGACCCTAAGTCTACTATCGTGCCAAATCTTGGTCTTTTCCTTATACATTTTGGCATTTTCATAAGACATATGTCTAAGCTCATCAAGCTCATGAAATTGCAAGGACCGCAACGTTCCCGCATCGGTCACGCAATAATTCAACTCTTTTAGTGCCCAAAATGCCTTAATTTCTAACTCAAATGGAAGATGACAAGCTTTACCATACACAAGTCTGTAAGGAGACATACCTAGGGGTGTCTTATATGCAGTCCTATATGCCCAAAGTGCATCCTCAAGCTTAAAGGACCAGTCTTTCCTATTAGGTTTAACCACTTTTTCTAGGATGTTCTTAATCTCCCTATTTGAAATTTCAGCCTGACCATTCGAGTGTGGGTGATAGGGAGTGGCCACTCTATGTCTAATGTTATATTTAGCCAGCACTCTCTCCATAGCCTTATTAATAAAATGTGTCCCCTCATCACTAATGATGGCACGTGGTGTTCCAAACCTAGTAAAAATGTGCCTATGTAAGAATTTTATGACTGTGTTGGCATCATTATTGGGACATGCTATGGCCTCTACCCACTTGGATACATAGTCTACTGCCACTAATATGTAAAGGTTACCTGAAGATGGGGGAAATGGTCCCATGAAATCAATGCCCCACACATCAAAGAGCTCCAACTCTAAGATGTAGGTGAGAGGCATTTCATCCTTGCGACTGAGGTTACCTGTCGTTTGGCATTCAACACAGCTGTGGGCATAGTTGTGGGCATCCTTGAAGATGGTTGGCCAATAGTAGCCACTCTGAAATACCTTTGCAGCTGTTCTTTGGCCACCAAAGTGTCCACCATAAGGAGCTGTGTGGCAGTGCTGCAGCACAGACTTCGCCTCAGCAGCTGAAACACACTTCCTTAGTAAGCCGTCAGCACATGTCTTGTAAAGTGTGGGGTCATCCCAGATGAATTTCCTTGCTTCATGAAGGAACCTCTTCTTCTCTTGTCCTCCCTTGAAAACTGGTAATACCTGTGATGCAAGGAAGTTAGCAATGTCAGCAAACCAAGGTTCCTCATCGTTATCACGATGAGTCAATACAAAGACATGTTCATCAATAAAAGCATCAGAAATTGCGGCCTCCGCAATTTTTTCGCAATTGTGCTGCAATCGAGACAGGTGATCCGCAACCACATTTTCACATCCTTTCTTGTCTCGAATGTCCAAATCAAATTCCTGCAGCAATAACACCCACCTAATCAACCTAGGCTTAGCATCAGCCTTCCTCATGAGGTACTTTAAGGCAAAATGGTCAGTGTACACAATTGTCCTAGTGCCTACAATATAGTTTCTAAATTTCTCACAAGCAAATACTACAGCAAGCATCTCTTTCTCAGTAGTTGTATAATTACATTGAGCCTCATTCAGGGTTTTACTAGCATAGTATACAGGGTGTGTTAGCTTGTCAATCTTCTGTCCTAACATAACCCCTACAGCATAGTCACTAGCATCACATAACATCTCAAATGGGAGATCCCAATCTGGCCCTACTATAACAGGTGCTGTGACTAGTGCTTTCTTAAGGGTTTGCCAAGCTACTAAACATTCCTTAGAGAAGATGAATGGCCTATTTATCTCTAGAAGCTCACACAGAGGTTTGGCTATCTTAGAAAAGTCCTTAATGAACCTTCTGTAGAAGCCAGCATGCCCTAAGAAACTTCTAATGGCCTTGACATTCTGAGGCTCTACCAACTTCTCTATGATCTCAATTTTGGCCCTATCGACCTCAACACCTGCCCTTGACACTCTATGACCTAAGACAATCCCCTCATCTACCATGAAGTGACACTTCTCCCAATTAAGGACTAAGTTAGTCTCCTCACATCTAGCCAGGACTTGTCCTAAATTCTCTAGACAGTTGGTAAAGGAATCCCCAAAAACTGAGAAATCATCCATGAATACCTCTATCATGGACTCATCCAAGTCAGAAAAGATTGCCAGCATGCACCTTTGGAATGTTGCCGGTGCATTGCATAAGCCAAAAGGCATTCTGCGAAAGGCAAATGTTCCAAAAGGGCAAGTGAAGGTAGTCTTTTCTTGGTCTTTGGGGTCTATAGTGATCTGGTTATACCCTGAATAACCGTCTAAGAAACAGTAATAGGCTCTACCAGCTATTCTGTCTAACATTTGGTCAATGAATGGTAGAGGGAAGTGGTCTTTTTTAGTTTCTTTATTTAGCTTCCTATAATCCATGCAAACTCTCCATCCTGTGACAGTCCTAGTTGGAATCAGTTCATTGTTCTCATTGACTACCACAGTCATCCCACCCTTCTTAGGTACACATTGTATAGGGCTCACCCACTGACTACTAGCTATGGGGAAGATCACACCAGCATCTAACCATTTTATTATTTCTTTTTTAACTACCTCTTTCATAGAGGGATTCAGCCTACGTTGATGATCTACTCTAGGTGTGTGCTCTTCCTCTAGTATAATCTTATGCATGCAATAAGAAGGGCTAATGCCTCTAATATCAGCAATAGTCCATGCAATAGCCTTCCTATGTTGCTTAAGTAGTAATATTAATTCAACCTCATGTTGTTCACTTAGCTTAGAAGAAATAATTACAGGCAAAGTCTCATTATTCCCTAAATATGCATACTTGAGGTGAGTGGGGAGAGGTTTTAATTCTAATACAGGTGGATGCTCAATGGATGGCTTTAAAGGATTCAAGGCTCTATCAGTTAAGTCAATATTCATACAAACATGCTGAGGGTTATTTACAGATATGTCCATTATCTCAGCTATGTTTAAGTCAGTTAATTCTAATCCTACATATTCATTAGCATGCTTGGTTAGTAATACATGCTCCAATTGTTCTTCCATCAAAGAATCTACATAGTCCATGCTAGCACAGGATTCAAGGTCAGAGGGGTACCTTAAAGCTTTATACACACTAAATTTCACCTCTTCATCATGAACCCTCATAGTGAGCTCACCTTTTTGGACGTCTATCAGTGCCCTACCTGTGGCTAGAAATGGTCTGCCTAACAGGATGGGGACCTCCTTGTCTGCTTCATAATCCAGGATAATGAAATCTGCAAGGAAAATAAATTTGTCAACTTTCACTAGAATATCCTCAATCTTACCTTCAGGGTATGCAATGGATCTGTCTGCTAGTTGTAAAGTGACAGTGGTTGGACGTGCTTCTCCTATTCCCAACTGGCGGAATAGTGATAGGGGCATGAGGTTTATGCTGGCGCCCAGGTCACAAAGCGCTCTGCCCACGTGCTTGCCTCCAAGTTCTACAGGTAAGGTGAAGGAACCAGGATCCTTCTCCTTCTTGGGCAGCTTGTTCTGGAGGATGGCACTGCACTCCTCAGTGAGATTTACTGTTTCAAACTCACCAATTATTTTTTTGTTAGTAATAATATCTTTCAAAAACTTTACATAGGAAGGCATAGACTGTAAAACTTCTACAAAAGGAATGTTGACATGCACTTGCTTAAGAATTTCTAAGAATTTATTAAAATGCACTTCCTGTTCCTGCTTCTTCTTAAGCCTTCGAGGATATGGAGGTGGTGGCACATATGCAGGCACTTCAGGTCGCCTTAGGATAGGTGGAGGTCTTGGAATTTCTTCTATCTCCTCAATAATTGGCTCTAGCCTGGCTCCTGATGTGCTAGTTGGTGGTGGACCTTAGTTTGGCAGAGACTCTAGTGGAGCACTAGACTCAGTGTTCTCTACTCTCTTTGGTGTGTCTTTGGTGTTGCTTACCAATGGTCTACCACTTCTAAGTTCAATTGCTTGAACTTGTTCTTTACCATCTCTTCTTGGCACTTCAGTGTCAGCAGGGAGTCTACCTTGGGGCCTACTCTTGAGTTCATTGGCTAACTGGCCTATTTGGTTCTCTAGGCTCCTAAGGGTGGCTTGCTGACTTTGCAAAGTAGCGTCATTTTTGGCTATGTATTCCTTGAGTAGGTTTTCTACAGAAGATCCTACAGGTTGGCTGTAAGGTTTTTGATACATTGATTGGTTATGTTGAGGAGTGAAACCAGGTGTTCCACTCGGTCTAGGTTGGTTAGGATTTTGGTTAGTATTCTGTTGGCCACCCCATGACAGGTTTGGGTGGTTCCTCCAACCAGGGTTGTAAGTATTGGAATAGGGGTTGTTCCTAGGCTGCTGCTGACTTCCAATATAGCAGACTGAGGCTGGATTCCCAGGGCAGTATTCATACAGGTGCCCTTCCCCACAGAATCCACATACAAGTGTCTCACCTTGACTTGGTTGGGTGCCCATTGACATGGCTGTGGCGGTGTTGACACTTGTTTGGAGATTGGCTTGAGCCATTTGCTTAACTAGGTTGGTCAAGGCATTTATTTGGCTGCTCATTGCACTTAGAGCATCCTTGTCTTGAGCTTTAGTTGGCTCAACTGGATCATCTGACCACCTACAGTGAGATGCTGAGATCTTCTCCAAGATCTCATAGGCCTCGTTGTAACTCTTGGACAACATGGAACCTCCAGCAGATGAGTTTAAGACTTGTCTAGTGTTGGGGTTGCATCCTTTGAAAAAGACCTCTATTTGCATACACCATGGGATGCCATGGTGTGGACATTTAAGAAGAAGATCTTTAAACCTTGTCCAAGCTTCGTGAAGAGACTCAGTGTCAGCTTGTTTGAACTTGATTATGTCATCACGAAAGGTAGAATTCCTATCAGGTGGGAAGTATTTGACTAGGAATTTTTCTGCTAAGTCTGTCCAGTTGCGAACAGATCCAGAGGGTAATGAGTTCAACCATGTTTTGGCTTTGTCCCTCAAAGAGTAAGGGAAAAGGTATAGCCTCAAGGCTTCTTGGGAAACTCCAGGGATGAGGAATGTGTCACTGACTCCTAAGAAGTTCCTAAGATGGTTGTGGGGGTCCTCATTTTCCACTCCAAAGAATTGTCCCACAGTGGACAACATTTGGAACATCACTGGCTTTAACTCGAATGAGTGGGCAGTGATTTCAGGACGGATTATGCTGGGGTTCAGCTCCCCAAGCATAGGTACTAGGTAAGAGAGTATGGCGCTGTCCTTATCATTCGCTATTTCGATGGGGTTGCGAGTGACAGGCACCGGATTTGGAACTATTCCATCCATTTCTTCTTGAGATAATTGCGGAGGAATTGCGGTTCCCGCAATTACTTGAGGTATAGAGGGTTGGTTAAAGAGACGTTTCTTGGCTCTATTTCTGGCCCTAAGTAATCTCTCAGGCTCAGGATTGAACTCTAGATCACTACTTGAAGGTTCACTCATAAACTAACCCAATGGTACCTGCAAAAGAAATGAAACAGATCAGCTTCAATACGCAATAAACTTGGTGTTTCAAACTTAACAAACTTCGTTTTCACTTAAATAAGTCCCCGGCAGCGGCGCCAAAAACTTGTTACGTGCTCAATGTGTTAAAATGAATAAGTAATAAGGTAGAGAGAGCACTCAGAACATGCAAGCATACATGGTCTTATAGCAAGTAGTAAGTATATTTCATTCGTTTTCCCACAGAGACTTATTATAAGCTATTCATGAAGTGTAACGTTAAGAAAAAATGGGTGGATTTGATGGGGTAGTATTGGTTTTTAATTGTCTATTTCCTACTGAATACGGAGAGGGTAGCAACATAAACAAGTGCAAGTTAAAGCTAAACTCAAATGAGAAGAGACGAGATTAATAAATGAAAACAAAAACAGCTAGACAGAATCGTAACTTAGCAGAATTGCGGAAACAGCAATTTTACCGCAATTGTAATAACAGCGAAAGTGTGTAAAATGATGAATTAAGGGCTACTAACGACTATCCTATAGGCTTTTTCTCACGATTCTCAAGCATTGGATCAACTCTCTATGCATCAAACTATCTCATTCTCATGTATCTTCCGATTTCATGCATTAGATTCTTTAGTTTACTCATGTCCAAGTAAGGTCTTAAGCATCTTGTTAAGGCAGAAAAATATGGTTTGTACTAGGGAAACGCCTATTCCTAGGTCGTTTCCTGGTTACCTTGAAAGGCTAGCATGATAGTATGACTCTGAACTCTTACTCCTTCCAGAGGTTAGGAGTTCTTTGGACAAAATGGATGGCCAATCGAAATTGCCCGTGGGATGAAGCTTACATACAATCAATGCTTCGAGAGCTATCCTACATGCTTGGTTCACGTTTTTTAGCCTAAAGTGTTGTCATTAGCATGCCCCTAAGTGATTTAGCTACTCATGGATGTAGATAGAACAGAAGTAAGGGAAGAAGTAGACATGCTTAGAAGGAATTTAAAGACAAAACAGTAAGGGAAAGCAGTAGAATGTAAAGGCAAGAAACTGTGGACTGACGAATTGAGATTTGATTACTTGATTGTTTGATTGACAAAGAAAAGCTTTAAAGCAAATAACAGGAAGACAGACCACAACGAAATAGTATAATCTAGCTACTAGAAAAGAAACAGCGACAAGACAAAGCTGGAAAATGGAAATGAAGAGCAGAAAGCAGTAAAACAGCTCGAATGTCTCGTTGCAGCCGCCTCGAATGAAGGATGAGAAAGGTCAGCCTTGCTTGGATGAATCCAATCAGGAGAGAAGAAGAATCTCCTCTCCTTCCTATCAGATTATCGATTCCAACAACTGAGCTTCGCAAACCAGCAGACGGCAAAGGAAAACAGGAGAAAAGTTGGACTGCGAGAAGACTTCTACGCTTTCGGATGATGTTTGAACCCTCGACTTTGACCCCTATTTATAGTAATCTGCAGGTGCATTTGGGCCAAGGAGAACCATCAATCTTCAACGTCGTACTTCAGAATGGATGGAGGAGAAAGAACGAATCCCTGAAATCACGGAAATTAACAGAAAAAGATCAGTCAACTTACGGTTTTCACTTGAAACATTGCGGTGTCCGCAATGTTTCCGCAATGCTATCGCAATGCTTGTTTTTCATTCTTTTCCTTCGGTTTTCAACCCTTTTCTTTCCTATTGTACTTAAGTCCTAATTTAGCTACCTTCTTCTAATTCTCATATTTAAGCATAGGTTTAGGCTAAATGCTATCAAAAACACCTAAGAGTGAACATCTTTCTAAGATAATTAGGTCCTAAAAAGGTCACTTTTGGAGACGTAACACCCTTCCCCACAGAATCCACATACAAGTGTCTCACCTTGACTTGGTTGGGTGCCTATTGACATGGCTGTGGCGGTGTTGACACTTGTTTGGAGATTGGCTTGAGCCATTTGCTTAACTAGGTTGGTCAGGGCATTTATTTGGCTGCTCATTGCACTTAGAGCATCCTTGTCTTGAGCTCTAGTTGGCTCAACTGGATCATCTGACCACCTACAGTGAGATGCTGAGATCTTCTCCAAGATCTCATAGGCCTCGTTGTAACTCTTGGACAACATGGAACCTCCAGCAGATGAGTTTAAGACTTGTCTAGTGTTGGGGTTGCATCCTTTGAAAAAGACCTCTATTTGCATACACCATGGGATGCCATGGTGTGGACATTTAAGAAGAAGATCTTTAAACCTTGTCCAAGCTTCGTGAAGAGACTCAGTGTCAGCTTGTTTGAACTTGATTATGTCATCACGAAAGGTAGAATTCCTATCAGGTGGGAAGTATTTGACTAGGAATTTTTCTGCTAAGTCTGTCCAGTTGCGAACAGATCCAGAGGGTAATGAGTTCAACCATGTTTTGGCTTTGTCCCTCAAAGAGTAAGGGAAAAGGTATAGCCTCAAGGCTTCTTGGGAAACTCCAGGGATGAGGAATGTGTCACTGACTCCTAAGAAGTTCCTAAGATGGTTGTGGGGGTCCTCATTTTCCACTCCAAAGAATTGTCCCACAGTGGACAACATTTGGAACATCACTGGCTTTAACTCGAATGAGTGGGTAGTGATTTCAGGACGGATTATGCTGGGGTTCAGCTCCCCAAGCATAGGTACTAGGTAAGAGAGTATGGCGCTGTCCTTATCATTCGCTATTTCGATGGGGTTGCGAGTGACAGGCACCGGATTTGGAACTATTCCATCCATTTCTTCTTGAGATAATTGCGGAGGAATTGCGGTTCCCGCAATTACTTGAGGTATAGAGGGTTGGTTAAAGAGACGTTTCTTGGCTCTATTTCTGGCCCTAAGTAATCTCTCAGGCTCAGGATTGAACTCTAGATCACTACTTGAAGGTTCACTCATAAACTAACCCAATGGTACCTGCAAAAGAAATGAAACAGATCAGCTTCAATAGGCAATAAACTTGGTGTTTCAAACTTAACAAACTTCGTTTTCACTTAAATAAGTCCCCGGCAGCGGCGCCAAAAACTTGTTACGTGCTCAATGTGTTAAAATGAATAAGTAATAAGGTAGAGAGAGCACTCAGAACATGCAAGCATACATGGTCTTATAGCAAGTAGTAAGTATATTTCATTCGTTTTCCCACAGAGACTTATTATAAGCTATTCATGAAGTGTAACGTTAAGAAAAAATGGGTGGATTTGATGGGGTAGTATTGGTTTTTAATTGTCTATTTCCTACTGAATACGGAGAGGGTAGCAACATAAACAAGTGCAAGTTAAAGCTAAACTCAAATGAGAAGAGACGAGATTAATAAATGAAAACAAAAACAGCTAGACAGAATCGTAACTTAGCAGAATTGCGGAAACAGCAATTTTACCGCAATTGTAATAACAGCGAAAGTGTGTAAAATGATGAATTAAGGGCTACTAACGACTATCCTATAGGCTTTTTCTCACGATTCTCAAGCATTGGATCAACTCTCTATGCATCAAACTATCTCATTCTCATGTATCTTCCGATTTCATGCATTAGATTCTTTAGTTTACTCATGTCCAAGTAAGGTCTTAAGCATCTTGTTAAGGCAGAAAAATATGGTTTGTACTAGGGAAACGCCTATTCCTAGGTCGTTTCCTGGTTACCTTGAAAGGCTAGCATGATAGTATGACTCTGAACTCTTACTCCTTCCAGAGGTTAGGAGTTCTTTGGACAAAATGGATGGCCAATCGAAATTGCCCGTGGGATGAAGCTTACATACAATCAATGCTTCGAGAGCTATCCTACATGCTTGGTTCACGTTTTTTAGCCTAAAGTGTTGTCATTAGCATGCCCCTAAGTGATTTAGCTACTCATGGATGTAGATAGAACAGAAGTAAGGGAAGAAGTAGACATGCTTAGAAGGAATTTAAAGACAAAACAGTAAGGGAAAGCAGTAGAATGTAAAGGCAAGAAACTGTGGACTGACGAATTGAGATTTGATTACTTGATTGTTTGATTGACAAAGAAAAGCTTTAAAGCAAATAACAGGAAGACAGACCACAACGAAATAGTATAATCTAGCTACTAGAAAAGAAACAGCGACAAGACAAAGCTGGAAAATGGAAATGAAGAGCAGAAAGCAGTAAAACAGCTCGAATGTCTCGTTGCAGCCGCCTCGAATGAAGGATGAGAAAGGTCAGCCTTGCTTGGATGAATCCAATCAGGAGAGAAGAAGAATCTCCTCTCCTTCCTATCAGATTATCGATTCCAACAACTGAGCTTCGCAAACCAGCAGACGGCAAAGGAAAACAGGAGAAAAGTTGGACTGCGAGAAGACTTCTACGCTTTCGGATGATGTTTGAACCCTCGACTTTGACCCCTATTTATAGTAATCTGCAGGTGCATTTGGGCCAAGGAGAACCATCAATCTTCAACGTCGTACTTCAGAATGGATGGAGGAGAAAGAACGAATCCCTGAAATCACGGAAATTAACAGAAAAAGATCAGTCAACTTACGGTTTTCACTTGAAACATTGCGGTGCCCGCAATGTTTCCGCAATGCTATCGCAATGCTTGTTTTTCATTCTTTTCCTTCGGTTTTCAACCCTTTTCTTTCCTATTGTACTTAAGTCCTAATTTAGCTACCTTCTTCTAATTCTCATATTTAAGCATAGGTTTAGGCTAAATGCTATCAAAAACACCTAAGAGTGAACATCTTTCTAAGATAATTAGGTCCTAAAAAGGTCACTTTTGGAGACGTAACACCCTTCCCCACAGAATCCACATACAAGTGTCTCACCTTGACTTGGTTGGGTGCCTATTGACATGGCTGTGGCGGTGTTGACACTTGTTTGGAGATTGGCTTGAGCCATTTGCTTAACTAGGTTGGTCAGGGCATTTATTTGGCTGCTCATTGCACTTAGAGCATCCTTGTCTTGAGCTCTAGTTGGCTCAACTGGATCATCTGACCACCTACAGTGAGATGCTGAGATCTTCTCCAAGATCTCATAGGCCTCGTTGTAACTCTTGGACAACATGGAACCTCCAGCAGATGAGTTTAAGACTTGTCTAGTGTTGGGGTTGCATCCTTTGAAAAAGACCTCTATTTGGATACACCATGGGATGCCATGGTGTGGACATTTAAGAAGAAGATCTTTAAACCTTGTCCAAGCTTCGTGAAGAGACTCATTATCAGCTTGCTTGAATTTGACTATGTCATCACGAAAGGTAGAATTCCTATCAGGTGGGAAGTATTTGACTAGGAATTTTTCTGCTAAGTCTGTCCAGTTGCGGACAGATCCAGAAGGTAATGAGTTCAACCATGTTTTGGCTTTGTCCCTCAAAGAGTAAGGGAACAAGTATAGCATCAAAGCTTCTTGGGAAACTCCAGGGATGATGAAGGTATCACTGACTCCTAAGAAGTTCCTAAGATGGTTGTGGGGGTCCTCATTTTCCACTCCAAAGAATTGTCCCACAGTGGACAACATTTGGAACATCACTGGCTTTAACTCGAATGAGTGGGCAGTGATTTCAGGACGGATTATGCTGGGGTTCAGCTCCCCAGGCATAGGTACTAAATATGAGAGGATGGCACTATTCTTGTCATTCGCTATTTCGATGGGATTGCGAATGACAGGTACCTGATTTGGAACTATCTCTTCCATTTCTTCTTGAGACAATTGCGGAGGAATTGCGGTTCCCGCAATTACTTGAGGTATAGAGGGTTGGTTAAAGAGACGTTTCTTGGCTCTATTTCTGGCCCTAAGTAATCTCTCAGGCTCAGGATTGAACTCTAGATCACCACTTGAAGGCTCACTCATAAACTAACCCAATAGTACCTACAAAAGAAATGAAACAGATCAGCTTTAATAGGCAATAAACTTGGTATTTCAAACTTAACAAACTTCGTTTTCACTTAAATAAATCCCCGGCAGCGGCGCCAAAAACTTGTTGCGTGCTCAATGTGTTAAAGTAAATAAGCAATAAGGTAGAGAGAGCACTCAGAACATGCAAGCATACATGGTCTTATAGCAAGTAGTAAGTATATTTCATTCGTTTTCCCACAGAGATTTATTATAAGCTATTCATGAAGTGTAAAGTTAAGAAAGAAGGGGTGGATTTGATGGGGTAGAATTGGTTTTTAATTGTCTATTTCCTACTGAATACGAAGAGGGTAGCAACATAAACAAGTGCAAGCCAAAGCTAAACTCAAATGAGAAGAGACGAGATTAATAAATGAAGACAAAAACAGCTAGACAGAATTGTAACTTAGCAGAATTGCGGAAACAGCAATTCTACCGCAATTTAACTAACAGCGAAAGTGTGTAAAGTGATGAATTAAGGGCTACTAACGACTATCCTATAGGCTTTTTCTCACGATGCTCGAGCATTGGATCAACTCTCTATGCATCAAACTATCTTAGACTCATGTATCTTCCGATTTCATGCATTAGATTCTTTAGTTTACTCATGTCCAAGTAAGGTCTTAAGCATCTTGTTAAGGCAGAAAAATATGGTTTATACTAGGGAAACGCCTATTCCTAGGTCGTTTCCTGGTTACCTTGAAAGGCTAGCATGATAGTATGACTCTGAACTCTTACTCCTTCCAGAGGTTAGGAGTTCTTTGGACAAAATGGATGGCCAATCGAAATTGCCCGTGGAATGAAGCTTACATACAATCAATGCTTCGAGAGCTATCCTACATGCTTGGTTCACGTTTTTTTTAGCCTATAGTGTTGTCATTAGCATGCCCCTAAGTGATTTAGCTACTCATGGATGTAAACAGAACAGAAGCAAGAGAAGAAGTAAGCATGCTTAGAAGGAATTTAAAGACAAAACAGTAAGGGAAAGCAGTAGAATGTAAAGGCAAGAAACTGTGGAATGAAGAATTGAGATTTGATTACTTGATTGTTTGATTGACAAAGAACAGCTTTAAAGTAAATAACAAGAAGACAGAACACAATGAAATAGTATAATCTAGCTACTAGAAAGGAAACAACGACAAGACAAAGCTGGAAATGGAAATGAAGAGCAAAAAGCAGTAAAACAGCTCGAATGTCTCGTTGCAGTCGCCTCGAATGAAGGATGAGGAAGGTCACCCTTGCTTGGATGAATCCAATCGGGAGAGAAGAAGAATCTCCTCTCCTTCCTATCAGATTATCGATTCCAACAGCTGAGCTTCGCAAACCAGCAGACGGCAAAGGAAAACAGGAGAAAAGTTGGACTGCGAGAAGACTTCTACGCTTTCGGATGATGCTTGAACCCTCGACTTTGACCCCTATTTATAGTAATCTGCAGGTGCATGTGGGCCAAGGAGAACCATCAATCTTCAACGTCGTACTTCAGAATGGATGGAGGAGAAAGAACGAATCCCTGAAATAACGGAAATTAACAGAAAAAGATCAGTCAACTTACGGTTTTCACTTGAAACATTGCGGTGTCCGCAATGTTTTCGCAATGCTGTCTCAATGCAGTTTTTTCATTCTTTTCCTTCGGTTTTCAACCCTTTTCTTTCCTATTGTACATAAGTCCTAATTTAGCTACCTTCTTCTAAATCTCATATTTAAGCATAGGTTTAGGCTAAATGCTATCAAAACACCTAAGAGTGAACCTCTTTCTAAGCTAATTAAGTCCTACAAAGGTCACTTTTGGAGACGTAACAGTATGCTATGGATCTGTCTGCAAGTTGCAAGGTGACGGTGGTTGGTCGTGTTTCTCCTATCCCAAGCTGCTGGAATAGTGATAAGGGCATGAGATTGATGCTGGCTCCCAGATCACACAAAGCTTTGCCCACATGTCTGCCTGCCAATTCGACTGGTAAGGTGAAGGAACCAGGATCCTTCTCCTTCTTTGGCAGTTTATTTTGGAGTATGGCACTGCACTCCTCAATGAGATTCACTATTTCAAATTCACGAATAACTTTTTTATTAGTAATTATATCTTTTAAGAATTTAACATATGAAGGCATAGATTGCAAAACTTCTAGGAAAGGAATATTAACATGCACTTGTTTCAGAATTTCTAAAAATTTATTAAAGTGTGCTTCCTGTTCTTGTTTCTTTTTTAGTCGTCTAGGGAATGGTGGTGGTGGCACATAGGTAGGCAATTCAGGTTGCCTAATGACAGGTGGAGGCCTCGGGATTTCTTCTGGTTCCTCAATGATAGGTTTCAGCCTCACCCTTGTTGTGCTTGGTGGTGATTGATCAAGGTTGGGCAGAGAATCCAGTGGAGCACTAGACTCTTCATTCTCTACTTTCTTTGGTGCTGCTCTGTTGTTGATCACCAACGGTCTTTGGTAGTAATATTTTGGGTATATCCTACTAATATCGGGGTGTCGAATCCCGCCAAAATAACATTTATAAATACAGAAACTACTGAGCTTTGCAGCTAGTGGTAACGGGTGTCGAACCACAGGGAACCTAAATTATTTCCTCCTAATTAAATTCTATTTGCTTTTATTTAAACTCAAACTAAAACGATAAAATAAAACATTAAAGTAAAGGGGGGATTGGTTATGGAAAAATAAAGTAAAGCATAAAAAGTAGCTAACGGAAAATTAAATCTAATTACATGTGCTCCTAATTTTAAGGGTCGGGGTTGACCTTGAAGCGACTCGATTCATTGGGATTCAAACATACTTAGCAAAACATAATTAAACACATAAACGGTTGCCCGGAAGCCCTAAAGCAACCGGCCACATATATATTAACAAGAATTTTTCAATTCTAATTAAACGGTACTATTAGTTAACTCGGATTGATCAGCTCTAAATTAACTAAAGTAGTAACTAGCATTTTATGACGAACATTCAATTAAACATCCCAAATGCTAATTGATTACCCGGCAACCCTGAAGTAATCAACATTCACAACATTTAATATGATACTTCGATTGTTCTATTTCATCAAGATAAATTGCAACCAAGATGAACTGGAATCCAATGTTATCTATGGCTCGATTTATCCGTGTCACTTGGCGATTAAGAGAGGCACGGCATCATTAATCTTTAACAATCGAACATGCTGGAAATCAAGGGTGCCTAGTCCTAAATCATTCAAACACGTTCATGTGATATGCTTAGACGAAATAAATGCCCAATCAGTCATGCTAAGTCACAGAATTAAGAACGAACCCTCATGAATCGCATCAAAATTTACCCCTAACCTCAAATTAGAGCACTTACCTTGCTCGGGATGAAAACCAAGCTAAATCCAACAAAATCTTACTTTGATATAGAAGAAAAGGGGAGAAAACCCCAAGAATTTGAGAGAGAAATCGGCCAAAACAAGCCAAAACCGAGAGAGAATGCCCTAAAAATCGTCAAAATATGGATTTTATACAGTGGGAGCGTCGAGACCCTACAGGCAGCGTCTCGACGCTCGTACGGAAATTTCCAGCGCATGTTGTCGGGGTAGCGTGGAGACCCTACAGGCAGCGTCTCGACGCTATGTCTGAAGGAAAAATAACCGAAATTCTGTCCTCCTTTGGACTCGAACTCAGGCCTATCAACTTGCCAAATTCCTCCTGCACCACCAGACCACTTATCACAATTGAGATATAATTTGATTAATTAATATACATAGTATAAACACTCAGAATGATTAATCAAAATTATCCTCTAAACGTTCTTTTAAGCTCTTAATTAATTCAATGGTCCGATTTACCCCTAAGTAATTAAATTATACAAAATATATTAATTAAGCACAATTAATTACTTAATTCGCAAGAATTAGGAGCTAAATATTAGCACTTTTTGAGTGCTATCTAAACCCCCAACCTAAATCTTGCTAGTCCTCGAGCAAGGAAAACTCTAAAATAGCTCCTAAGGACTATACATGCATGCTTCTAACTCAAATCTCGATGCTTTAAGAATCAAGGCATTTACATAAACAAGTAAGCAATCGATCACATGCACTTAATCAATGAACATGTCAAAAATTAACTATTGCTCCCTAACGTGTGTGTGTGTGCTAGCCAACCTATCCTAAACCAACGTAAGCCCGAAAAAAACCGCATGCAACATGTCATCCCGTTTTCCCCCTACTTCTAGCATTTAAGAACAATCTAAACTTGATTACACAAGAGAGAGCAATAAATTAAGAGACCTAAAACGATTTTCTCATACTTTTTCTTTTCTTATTGAGTACTTTGTACTCTTTGTTAAGGTTCTTTGAACCCAACTCTTTATTCTCTTTTTCTTTCTAACTCGAGCTGCCTAACACGTCAAACTTTGGCCAAAGCTTCACGTTTTTAAGGACTGACGCTCACTTCTTTAAGCGCTAATAAGAAGGAGGAGCGCCTCGAGAGGAATTTTCTTTCAAACATGCTTTTCTATTTTTTTTTTTTACATTAGGCTAAGCACATGCTTTCTCAATTAACTAACCACTAACTCTCATGCAACAAGCTACCTATGGGTGCCTTTCGGGGTGACAACGAGAATCATGCAACATGCAATCAACTAAGCCTACGGAGATTAAGACGAGGTTGCTAAGTGCTTGATAGATGCAAGGAGCAATAGAAAAAATTTTAAAATTTTTGATATGAACCTTATCAGTGCAAACAACTTCATGCTTATCCATACATGCAAATACGAAGATTCTAAAAACATTTCCTAGATTATCATTATTAGAAAGCATGTAAACAGAGTCCCAAGCACTTCAAATTCAAAATCTCCCCAGCTCAACAACTACAGGAATCCAACAGACAACTCCACCCCCAACCTTCGAAAGATACATAGTCTTCTATGTATCCATCCATCAGATAAAGCAATAAAAACCACGAAATTAAAGGGAACAGAAAACCTCCCCTGAATTTTGTTAGGTTGGTGGTTGGAGCGGCGCGGTCTTTGCCCATTATCTCGTTGTTTAGGCCAAACTCCTACAAAAGAAGGCAAACTGCAAAAAGGAAAAACAAACAAATAAAATCTAACTAAGAGAAATTAAATGGTTCCCCGGCAACGGCGCCAATTTTGGTAGTAATATTTTGGGTATATCCTACTAATATCGGGGTGTCGAATCCCGCCAAAATAACATTTATAAATACCGAAACTACTGAGCTTTGCAGCTAGTGGTAACGGGTGTCGAACCACAGGGAACCTAAATTATTTCCTCCTAATTAAATTCTATTTGCTTTTATTTAAACTCAAACTAAAACGATAAAATAAAACATTAAAGTAAAGGGGGGATTGGTTATGGAAAAATAAAGTAAAGCATAAAAAGTAGCTAACGGAAAATTAAATCTAATTACATGTGCTCCTAATTTTAAGGGTCGGGGTTGACCTTGAAGCGACTCGATTCATTGGGATTCAAACATACTTAGCAAAACATAATTAAACACATAAACGGTTGCCCGGAAGCCCTAAAGCAACCGGCCACATATATATTAACAAGAATTTTTCAATTATAATTAAACGGTACTATTAGTTAACTCGGATTGATCAGCTCTAAATTAACTAAAGTAGTAACTAGCATTTTCTGACGAACATTCAATTAAACATCCCAAATGCTAATTGATTACCCGGCAACCCTGAAGTAATCAACATTCACAACATTTAATATGATACTTCGATTGTTCTATTTCATCAAGATAAATTGCAACCAAGATGAACTGGAATCCAATGTTATCTATGGCTCGATTTATCCGTGTCACTTGGCGATTAAGAGAGGCACGGCATCATTAATCTTTAACAATCGAACATGCTGGAAATCAAGGGTGCCTAGTCCTAAATCATTCAAACACGTTCATGTGATATGCTTAGACGAAATAAATGCCCAATCAGTCATGCTAAGTCACAGAATTAAGAACGAACCCTCATGAATCGCATCAAAATTTACCCCTAACCTCAAATTAGAGCACTTACCTTGCTCGGGATGAAAACCAAGCTAAATCCAACAAAATCTTACTTTGATATAGAAGAAAAGGGGAGAAAACCCCAAGAATTTGAGAGAGAAATCGACCAAAACAAGCCAAAACAAAGAGAGAATGCCCTAAAAATATGGGTTTTATACAGTCGGAGCGTCGAGTTCCTACAGGCAGCGTCTCTCGTACGGAAATTTCCAGCGCATGTTGTCGGGGTAGCGTCGAGACCCTACAGGCAGCGTCTCGACGCTATGTCTGTGCCTGAAGGAAAAATAACCGAAATTCTATCCTCCTCTGGACTCGAACTCAGGCCTATCAACTTGCCAAATTCCTCCTGCACCACCAGACCACTTATCACAATTGATATATAATTTGATTAATTAATATACATAGTATAAACACTCAGAATGATTAATCAAAATTATCCTCTAAACGTTCTTTTAAGCTCTTAATTAATTCAATGGTCCGATTTACCCCTAAGTAATTAAATTATACAAAATATATTAATTAAGCACAATTAATTACTTAATTCGCAAGACTTAGGAGCTAAATATTAGCACTTTTTGAGTGCTATCAGTCTTCCACTTCGAAGTTCAATGGCTTGAACTTGTTTTTTTCCATCCCTTCTTGGCGTTTCAGTGACTGCAGGCAATCTGCCTTGGGGCCTATTCTTCAGCTCGTTTGCTAACTGCCCAATTTGGTTTTCTAAGCTCCTCAGTGTCGCTTGCTGGCTTTGGAGAGTTGCATCATTCTTTGCTATGTACTCCTTTAGCAAGTTCTCCACTGATGTCCCCATTGGTTGGTTGTATTGCTTTTGATAAGGGGGTTGACTAGTTTGTTGAGTGAAACCAGATGTTCCACTCGGTCTTTGTTGATTTGACATTTGATTGGTGTTTTGTTGTCCACCCCAAGAAAGATTTGGGTGGTTCCTCCAACCAGGATTGTAAGTGTTTGAATAGGGATTGTTCCTTGGTTGTTGTTGACTTCCAACATAACACACCGAGGATGGATTACCAGGGAAAAAATCATACATATGCCCTTCCCCACAGAATCCACAGATTAGTGCCTCACCTTGGTTAGCTACTGTGCTTATTGACACAGCTGCTGCGGTGTTGACACTTTGTTGAATATTCGTTTGAGCCATTTGTTTTACTAGGTTGGTCAGAGCATTGATTTGGCTGCTCATTGCACTAAGTGCATCCATGTCTTGCGCCTTTCTGGTTGGCTCCACAGGGTCGTCTGACCATCTACAATGTGATGTTGAGATTTTCTCCAAAATCCCATAGGCTTCATTGTAGCTCTTAGATAGCATAGAACCTCCAGCTGAGGAATTCAACACTTGCCTCGTGCTGGGGTTGCATCCTTTAAAGAACACTTCTATTTGAATACACCATGGAATGCCATGGTGCGGACATTTAAGTAATAGGTCCTTGAATCTAGTCCAAGCTTCATGTAATGATTCGTTTTCGGCTTGCTTGAATTTGATAATATCATCACGAAAATTGGAGTTCCTATCTGGTGGAAAGTATTTTACTAGGAACTTGTTACGTCTCCAAAAGTGGCTATTTTAGGGACTTATTTGCTATAGAATGGTGTGTACTCTTAAGCATTTTTGGTAGAATTTAGCCTAAACATGTACTTTTATATGAGAATATGTAGAATGAAGCTAAATTAGGACTTATGTGTGAAAGGAAGGAAAAAGAACCAAAAACAAAGCTAAAGAGTTGAAATTTCCATATTGCTGAAACATTGCGAAAACATTGTTGTCTCAGCAATGTTTTAAGTGAAATTTGTTAAGTTGTCTAACCGTTTTCTATTTTGTTACGATCTTTCAGCTGCCCATTTTTTCTCCTGCTGCCACCTGGAAGGTCGTCGTTCAGAATGGATGGTTCTCCTTGGCTGAAGACTACCTGCAAAACACTATAAAAGGAGGTCAAAGGGGAAGGACAAACACACACTCGAAGGCGTAGAACTCCCATCTCAACGCAGTCTTTTCTTCCTGTTTTTCTCTTCTGTTTGTTGGCGTGAAGGACTCAGCTGTTGGAGTCGATAATCTGAGAGGAAGGAGAGAAGATTCGTCTTCTCTTCTGATTAGATTCATCCAAATAAGGCTCTCCTTCTCCTTTCAATCGAGGCGCTTGCGGCGAGGGTTCACACGCATGATTTACTTGTTTTCTGCTACTTTCTGTCGTTCCTTTTGCTTCTATTGTTGCTATTTGTTTAAGTTTGCTACATTAGTTCATTTCATCTTCTTCTGTTTAGTTTTCATTAGTTTAGAGTTGTTGCTTTGTAAGCTTTGAACCTCGTTTAAATCAAAGAAGTGTTTGACTATTTCACGAATTCCTCGTTGCTCTCATTATTGCTGTTTTCTTTCATTACCATTCCATTACTGCTAAGCATGTCTACCCCATCTATTCTCTCCATTCCATCATCATCCATGAGTAACTAAACCCCCTAGGGTATTGTTGCGTGCTCAATGTGTAAAATAAATAAGCAATAAGAGAGAGAGAGCACTCAGAACATGCAAGCATACATGGTCTTATAGCAAGTAGTAAGTATTTTTTCATTCGTTTTCCCACAGAGATTTATTATTAGCTACTCGTGAAGTGTAATGTTAAGTAAGAATGGGTGGATTTGGAGGGGTAGATTTGGTTTTAAAATTCCTATTTATTGCTGAATATATAAAAGGTAGTAACATAAACAAGTGCAAGTCAATGGTAAACGCAAATGTAAAGCGAAAGAATTAATAAACGAAGAGAAAAGTAGTCAAGCAGAATTTTTAACTTAGCAGAATTGCGAGAACAGCAATTCTATCGCAATGTTACTAACAGCGAAAGTGTGTAAAATGGAGAAACAAGGGCTACTAACGACTCCTCTATAGGCATTTTCATACGATTCTCAAGCATTGGATCAACTCACTATGCATCAAACTAACTCAATCTCATGTATCTTCCGATTTCATGCATTAGATTCTTTAGTTTACTCATGTCCAAGTAAGGTCTCAAGCATCTTGTTAAAGCAGAAAGTATGTTTTGTACTAGGAAAACGCCTATTCCTAGGTCGTTTTCTGGCTACCTTGAAAGGCTAGCATGAGTGTATGACTCTGAACTCTTACTCCTTCCAGAGGTTAGGAGTTCTTTGGACAAAATGGGTGGCCAATCGAAATTGCCCATGGGATGAAGCTTACATACAATCAATGCATTCGAGAGCTATCCTACATGCTTGGTTCACGTTTTTTAGCCTATAGTATTGTCATTAGCATGCCCCTATGTGACTTAGCTACTCATGGATATAGAGAGAACAGAAAGAATAGATGAAGTAGACATGCTTAGAAGGAAATAAAAGATAAAACAGCTAGGAAAAACTGTAGACAGCAAAGGTAAAGACAAAGTGTGAAATAATGAATTGTGCTTTGATTAACCGATTGTTTGAATGAACAAATGGGAACTTGAAGTAAATAACATAAAGACAGACAACAATGAAATAGAATGGAATGACTATTGGAAAGGAAATAACGACACAACAGTACTGGAAATGAAAAGTAAAAGACAGAAAGCAGTAAATGAGCTTGAACGCCTCGTCGCAAACGCCTCGGCTGAATGATGAGAAACATCAGCCCTGCTTGGATGAATCCAATCAGAAGAGAAGATGAATCTTCTCTCCCTCCTATCAGATTGATGACTCCAACAGCTGAACCTCTCAGACCAACAGACGGAAAAGGAATTGAATGGGAAAGACTGTGTTGCGAAGAGACTTCTACGCTTTTTCGGATGATCAAACCCTCTACTTTGACCCCCTTTTATAGTAATCTGCAGGTGCGTTTGGGCCAAGGAGAACCATCCATCCTCAACGTCGTACTTCAAAATGGATGGAGGAGAAAGAACGAATCCTTGAAATAACGGAAAATAACAGAAAAAGATCAGTCAACTTACGGATTTCACTTGAAACATTGCGGTTTTAGCAATGTTTCCGCAATGCTGCCGCAATGCTCATTTTTCCTTCTTTTAACTTCGTTTTTCATTCCTTTTCTTTCCTTTTGCACACAAGTCCTAATTTAGCTACCTTCTTCTAATTCTCATATATAAACATAGGTTTAAGCTAAATCCTACCAAAAACACCTAAGAGTGTACATCTTTCTATGGAAAACAAGTCCTAAAAAGGTTACTTTTGGAGACGTAACACACCCCCAAACTTAAGGTTTTGCTCGTCCTCGAGCAATCTAAGGACTTACTTAGGCTGCTGTCTTATCCTCTTAACCACTTGTTGACTCCCCTAACTTCCTATTTATAGCAGTGCTGTCCTGTGACACACTTCTAAGTTTACAACTATCCTCTTATCTAGCTTCTTCTGACTCCGCACGCCTAATGTTCCTACTGTTTCATTAACTTCTTACAGCTGATCTACTTGCTTCTTATTATATCGTGCAACTATCCCTAAGGTTTCAAATTCTACCTAGCTTTACCCCAGACTCAGTACATGCTTCTAGTTTTACTTTTGAGCTACCTAGGATTCCTTAGAGTCATGCCAGTCTTAGTATTAACAGTGACAGTAGTACTTTTAGAGAACAACCTAAACCCTGGCATCACTACATTGGACATACATTCATCTCCCTAAACAACCCTACAAGTTACAACTTTGTGCTCAG
The DNA here is from genome assembly GCA_028017165.1 of Herpetospermum pedunculosum. NCBI lineage: Eukaryota > Viridiplantae > Streptophyta > Magnoliopsida > Cucurbitales > Cucurbitaceae > Herpetospermum > Herpetospermum pedunculosum. Next base: position 16,585,292 of record CM051527.1, on the reverse strand, counting down.
CTAATTGAGGATCAGAGTTCTTTTTTAATCAGGACATCTAAGCCACAAAGTTGCAACTCCTAGGTATACATTCTTCTTCCCTATTTCTTCCTTTTCTTTCTTTCTTACTTAGGTGGAGTCTCTCCTTTGGTTTCCTTTTGATGCAATGCCACTTGTGGGTTACACACTTGGCACTGATTACTCAGCAACTTTGAGAGAGACACCCCTCTTTATTCTATTTTTCATTTTTTTTTTTTCAGCTCATCATTTTTTTTTGTAAAGGAGAAGAAGAATGCTTATGTTTTAAGGGAGAGAGGAATGTTCCTAGGCCTAGGGTGGCCGCCCCCAAACTTAAACTACTCATTGTCCCCAATGAGTGTCTGAGGTGGCACACCCCCAAACTTGTCCTATAAGCATCTAGTCTAAGGTAAAACAAAGAGAATTTAAAAGCCCTAGGCATAGACAGAACATTCTAAACGCAAACATCACAGCAGCAGAAATTTATAAAAACAGTCAGGTAAGGACTTACAGCTATGCATGCTGAGCACTTTTGAGAGGTTAATTTAAACTATCAAAGGTGTCCTATGACACTCATCCAACATGCTTTTAGATAGGCTATATAAGGCAGTCATGATAGCAGCAAAAGACAAAATTTAAACAGAACCAGCCTAGCTAAACAGTCAGTCAAAAACATGCATTACTTATAAAAATTGCGGATTCCGCAATTATTTCGCAATGGATACAGGGCATATATATCAGTGATATTAAGGCCCCTATGCATGCTCTTTCCAGTCATTTAAGCTCTACAAAAAGGAAACTAAACTAATCTACCTATTCAGCTACCATCAGCCTCTGATAAACAACTTTAAACACCAAAACTAAAGAACTAAAAACAAATTAAAATTAACTCAAAACAGCAGAGTTCACATGATTCAACAAAAAGCAGTTTGATTTTTTTTTTCTTTAGGGAACAGAAATACTGCCTTGAGTGCTTCTCAGTCTAGCACTCAGATGTCCTCATGATCATCATTCCTTCTTGGTCTTGGAGGCGCCCATGAAGTCAGTAGGTCCGTGGGGAACTCAGGGAAGATGCAACCCAACTGGTCAGCAACCTCCTTGTCCCTTGCCTGCGCATACGTGGCCCATTGAGCCATTTTCTTTTGTAAGTCCATCAGGCAGGCCATCGATAGAGACTGAGCGGCAGCCAGGCCATCGAGCTCGAACTCCATATTCCCCTTCCTTCGCATCCTCAAGGCAGTAGGCAACTCCAGGTGCCCCGTGTAGGCCAGCTGCCTTTCCATTCGCTCGATTGGGACCCCTGCACGTAAGCATAGCTTAGTAATTGTATTAGGAAAGAAAAGTGGACCCTTACCCTTTTTAGCGCAGTCTGCTATTGAGGCTGCAACGACTTCTCCCACGTTGATTTTGAGGCCCCTCATGATCGCATAGACCAGCAACGATCTGTCTTGGTTGATGGTGGTCTCGTGGGTCACCGGGGACAACCTTCTGCGCACAAATGAGAACCAGACAGCTGCCTTGGCTGTGAGGTTAGCACTCATGAGAGTGTGCCTCCCATTGCGTGAAACTGTCCATGATGCCTCAGGCTGACCAATGAGCCGAATCGCTTCCTCCAGGACAGCCTCTGTTGGCGCATCAACTATCCTTGCATAATCCGTGTGCTTTTGCCCCTTGAGGCCATAGGCTTCGTTGATGGCCTTAGCTGAGAAGTCCACCTCGACCCCTCTGACCACAGATAGGCCATCCTCAGGGTTCATCACATTGGCGTAAAAATCATACACCATGCTGGAGTAGGCGGGGTTGGGTGGTCGGCATAGCTCTTCCCAGCCATGATTCGTGATCCCTGCGCGCAAGATATGCGGCAGGTCTGCGAGCGCATCAAGGCATCCTTTCTCGTGCAGCAGGTCCCTCTTCCTCAGCTCAGTGCCCCTCGATTCTGCATCAGAGGACACATACCTCACTGATTGAGGCTCATCTTCGGGGTACAGCTTGGCTTTCCCCTTGTCTTTTGGTTTGGCTGATTCAGCAGCCTCGATCTTGAGCTTCTTCAGCGATGGCTCATCACTCACCTTCTTTGATGAAGGTTCACCCCTGAGACTTTCTTTTTCTTGGATTTCCTCGAGGCTTTCGGCCGTTTGGCCTTGACAACCTTGGCGGCCTTCTTTTTCAATCGTGCCTTGGTTGTGATCTGCTGGAGGCAATCCCCCAACGTCTCATTCATCGAATCATCCCCCTCTGCAGGGCTCTCGGGGCTGGCTTCCCTCAAAGGAGAGAAGACCTCTTCTTCCCCAGCTTCTTCACTACCCTGCGTCGATTCTTGACGCTCTCCATATGGAAATTCGAGATCAGGCTGCCGGGAGATGGGTGATGCTTCAGGGCTCTGCGTCGGTGGAGTGTGTTCAGAGCTCTGCGCTGGTGGAGATGGCGAAGAGCTTTGCTTGGCCGACTCGTGTGACAGACGGCCACTTTCTTGACTCTCCACAGAGGGAGTCTTTTTCTTGATCGCTGCTTCGGCCACAGCCATACTCCACTTGCGTTTCTTGGGCGTTCCTGCTGGTTCAGAGGGTCCAGCAGGGATCTCCGTAACCACCTTCCACTTCTTCTTGCGGACAGGCAGCTTGGGGAGTCGTTCAGTGCGCGTAGCCTCAGCATCTGCCAAGGCGAGGAGTGCTTCCCTCGCAGCAATTTCAGCGTCGTCAGCCTTCTTTTTGGACGCAGATCTCTCTGCTCTCGTTAGCACCATGATGGAATCGTGATAATCTGGAGAGAGGGATTGCAGAGGAAGAGGGAGAGAGCGTTCTTGGAGTTCAGAGAATGGGGGAAACGGACGGATCAGAGCGCTTCTAACGGCTATAAGTAATGATGGAAATCCCAACGGCTATTTCCGTTGCGGATTCTGCAAATCCAGCGCAATTTTAGTGACCGTTGGAGATTTTTCCATTTCAAATGCTAATATCTTCTCAATGTAATCTTTGATTCGGTCCCATATCTTCCCCGATTCTTTTATCCTAAATTCATCTCCTTGATCCCCTCTTTCGATCCCCTACAAAAACATACAAAATAAACAACAAAATCGTAATTAAAATCTCACTCAAACATACACAAATGATAACCGAAAAAACATCAAAAAATAAACTAAGGCAAAAAGCCTCGAATGGACGAGCACAGTAATCACTCGTCCTCTCTCGTTCTTAATTTCACGTTTCAGTCAAGAGGAAGGCTGAGAGAGTCTTCACATCTCCTTCCTCATAATAATGCTTCAATCGTGCCCCATTAACCATGAATGGTTGCCCTTGCTGCAGGTTCTTAATCTCGATTGCACCATGAACAAACACGTTAGTTATCACAAAAGGACCTGACCATCTGGACTTAAGTTTGCCTGAAAAAAATTTCAACCGTGAGTTAAATAATAAGACAAGCTGGCCTTTCTTAAAGTCCTTAATCCTAAGTCTACTATCGTGCCAAATCTTGGTCTTTTCCTTATACATTTTAGCATTTTCATAGGACATATGTCTAAGCTCATCAAGCTCATGTAATTGCAAAGACCGCAATGTTCCCGCATCGGTCACGCAATAATTCAACTCTTTTAGGGCCCAAAATGCTTTAATTTCCAATTCGAATGGTAAGTGACATGCTTTGCCATACACAAGTCTATAAGGAGACATACCTAGGGGTGTCTTATATGCAGTTCTATATGCCCAAAGTGCATCCTCGAGTTTAAACGACCAATCTTTTCTATTGGGTTTGACCACTTTTTCAAGTATGTTTTTAATCTCCCTATTTGAAATTTCATCTTGTCCATTCGAATGTGGGTGATAAGGGGTGGCTACTCTATGTCTAACATTATATTTAGCCAACACTCTCTCCATAGCTCTATTAATGAAATGTGTCCCTTCATCACTAATTATAGCACGAGGTGTTCCAAACCTAGTAAAGATATATCTATGAAGGAACTTAATGACTGTTTTGGCATCATTATTTGGACATGCTATGGCCTCTACCCACTTAGATACATAGTCTACTGGTACCAATATGTAAAGGTTACCTGATGATGGGGGAAATGGTCCCATGAAGTCAATGCCCCACACATCAAAGAGCTCCAACTCTAAGATGTAAGTGAGAGGCATCTCATCCTTTCGACTAAGGTTACCTGTTCTCTGGCATTCATCACAGCTGTGTGCATAGTTGTTGGCATCCTTGAAGATCGTTGGCCAATAGTAGCCACTCTGGAACACCTTTGCAGCTGTCCTTTGACCACCAAAGTGTCCACCATAGGGGGCTGTATGGCAGTGCTGCAACACGGACTTCGCCTCAGCAGCTGACACACACTTCCTTAGCAGACCATCACACATGTCTTGTAGAGTGTGGGATCATCCCATATGAATTTCCTAGCTTCATGAAGGAACCTCTTCTTTTCTTGTCCTCCCTTGAAAGTTGGTAGTACCTGCGATGCAAGGAAGTTAGCAATGTCAGCAAACCAAGGTTCCTCATCGTTATCACGATGAGTCAATACAAAGACATGTTCATCAATAAAAGCATCAGAAATTGCGGTTTCCGCAATTTTTCCGCAATTATGCTGCAATCTAGAAAGATGATCCGCAACCACATTTTCACATCCTTTCTTATCTCTAATGTCCAGATCAAACTCTTGCAGCAACAATACCCATTTAATCAACCTAGGCTTAGCATCAGCCTTCCTCATAAGGTACTTCAGTGTAGAGTGATCTGTATACACGATTGTTTTGGTGCCTACAATGTAATTCCTAAACTTCTCACAAGCAAATACTACAGCTAGCATCTCCTTCGCAGTGGTTGTGTAATTACATTGTGCCTCATTAAGTGTCTTACTAGCATAGTATACAGGGTGTGTTAACTTGTCAATTTTTTGTCCTAACATAACCCCTACAGCATAGTCACTTGCATCACATAACATCTCAAATGGGAGATCCCAATTTGGCCCTACTATAATAGGTGCTGTGACTAGTGCTTCCTTAAGGGTCTTCCATGCTAGGAAACATTCTTTAGAGAAGATGAATGGTTTGTTCAGCTCTAGAAGCTCACATAAAGGCTTGGAGATCTTAGAAAAGTCCTTAATGAACCTTCTATAGAAGCCTGCATGTCCTAGGAAACTTCTAATGGCTTTTACATTCTGAGGTTCTACCGATTTTTCTATTATTTCAATTTTGGCCCTATCGACCTCTACACCTGCCCTAGACACTCTATGACCTAAGACAATCTCTTCGTCCACCATGAAGTGGCACTTCTCCCAATTAAGGACTAGGTTGGTCTCCTCACACCTAGCCAGGACTTGTCCTAAGTTCACTAGACAGTTTGTGAATGAATCACCAAAGACTGAAAAATCATCCATGAATATCTCTATCATGGACTCATCTAAATCAGAGAAGATTGCCAACATGCACCTTTGGAATGTTGCCGGTGCATTGCATAAGCCAAAAGGCATTCTGCGAAAGGCAAAAGTTCCAAAAGGGCAAGTGAAGGTTGTCTTCTCCTGGTCCTTAGGGTCTATAGTGATCTGGTTATATCCTGAATAACCGTCTAAGAAGCAGTAGTAAGCTCTACCAGCTATCCTGTCTAACATTTGGTCAATGAATGGTAGAGGGAAGTGGTCCTTTTTGGTTTCCTTATTTAATTTCCTATAATCCATACACACTCTCCATCCTGTGACAGTCCTAGTTGGAATCAGTTCATTGTTCTCATTGACTACCACAGTCATCCCCCCCTTCTTAGGTACACATTGTATAGGGCTCACCCACTGACTACTAGCTATAGGGAAGATCACACCAGCATCTAACCATTTTATTATTTCCTTTTTAACTACCTCTTTCATAGAGGGGTTCAACCTACGTTGGTGATATACTCGGGGTGTATGTTCTTCCTCTAGTATTATCTTATGCATGCAATAGGAAGGGCTAATGCCTATAATATCAGCAATAGTCCATGCAATAGCCTTCCTATGTTGTTTAAGTAATAAAATCAGTTCAACCTCATGCTTCTCACTTAATTTAGATGAAATAATCACAGGCAGAGTCTCATTACTTCCTAAATATGCATACTTAAGATGTGTGGGCAGTGGTTTCAATTCTAAGACCGGTGGATGCTCAATGGATGGTTTTAATGGATTCAGGGACCTATCAGTTAAGTCATTAGTCATACAAACATGATGTATCCTATCTACAGGTACATCCATTATCTCAGAAACATTTAAATCAATTAAATCTAATTCTACATAATTATTAGCATGCTTAGTCAATAATTCATGCTCCAGCTGTTCTTCCATTAGAGAGTCTACAACGTCCATGCTAGCACAAGATTCAGAGTCAGAGGGGTACCTTAAGGCTTTATAAACACTAAATTTGACCTCCTCATCATGAACCCTCATAGTGAGCTCACCTTTCTGGACATCTATCAGGGCCCTACCTGTGGCTAGAAATGGTCTGCCTAATAGGATGGGGACCTCCTTGTCTGCTTCATAATCCAGGATGATGAAATCTGCAAGGAAAATAAACTTGTCAACCTTTACAAGAATATCCTCAATCTTACCCTCAGGGTAGGCTATGGATCTGTCTGCAAGTTGTAAAGTGACAGTGGTTGGACGTGCTTCTCATATTCCTAGCTGGCGGAATAGTGATAGGGGCATGAGGTTTATGCTGGCTCCCAGGTCACAAAGAGCTCTGCCCACGTGCTTGCCTCCTAGCTCTACAGGTAAGGTGAAGGAACCAGGATCCTTCTCCTTCTTGGGTAGCTTGTTCTTGAGTATGGCACTGCACTCCTCAGTGAGATTTACTGTTTCAAACTCACCAATTATTTTCTTGTTAGTGATAATATCCTTCAAAAACTCAACATAAGAAGGCATAGACTGTAAAACTTCTACAAAAGGAATATTCACATGCACTTGTTTAAGAATTTCTAAAAATTTGTTAAAGTGCACTTCCTGTTCTTGTTTTTTCTTTAGCCTTCGAGGAAATGGAGGTGGTGGCACATATGCAGGCACTTCAGGTCGCCTCAGGATAGGTGGAGGCCTTGGAATTTCTTCTATCTCTTCTATGATTGGCTCCAGCCTTGCTCCTGATGTGCTTGGTGATGGTTGACCTTGGTTTGGCAGAGACTCCACTGGAGCACTAGACTCATTGTTCTCTACTCTCTTTGGGGCTTCTTTAGTGTTGCTCACCAATGGTCTCCCACTTCTGAGTTCAATTGCTTGAACTTGCTCTTTTCCATCTCTCCTTGGCACCTCAGTGTCAGCAGGAAGTCTACCTTGGGGCCTACTTTTGAGTTCATTGGCCAGTTGCCCTATTTGGTTCTCTAGGCTCCTAAGAGTAGCTTGTTGACTCTGTAGAGTGGCATTATTCTTGGCTATGTATTCCTTAAGTAAGTTTTCTACAGAAGATCCTACAGGTTGGTTGTATGGTTTTTGATACATGGATTGGTTATGTTGGGGAGTGAAACCAGGTGTTCCACTCGGTCTTGGCTGGTTAGGAGCTTGGTTAGTATTCTGTTGACCACCCCATGAAAGGTTTGGGTGGTTCCTCCAGCCAGGATTGTAAGTGTTGGAATAGGGGTTGTTCCTAGGCTGCTGTTGGCTTCCAATATAGCAGACTGAGGCTGGATTCCCAGGGCAGTATTCATACAGGTGCCCTTCCCCACAGAATCCACAGACAAGTGTCTCACATTGACTTGGTTGGGTGCCCATTGACATGGTTGTGGCGGTGTTGACACTAGTTTGGAGATTGGCTTGAGCCATTTGCTTGACTAGGTTGGTCAGGGCGCTTATTTGGCTACTCATGGCATTGAGTGCGTCCTTGTCTTGAGCTCTAGTTGGCTCAACTGGATCATCTGACCACCTACAGTGAGATGCTGAGATCTTCTCCAAGATCTCATAGGCTTCATTGTAACTCTTGGACAACATGGAACCACCAGCAGATGAATTTAACACTTGTCTGGTGCTGGGGTTGCATCCTTTGAAAAAGACCTCTATTTGGATACACCATGGGATGCCATGGTGTGGACATTTAAGAAGAAGGTCCTTGAACCTTGTCCAAGCTTCGTGAAGGGACTCATTTTCAGCTTGTTTGAACTTGATTATATCATCACGAAAGGTAGAATTCCTATCACGTGGAAAGTATTTTACTAGGAATTTCTCCGCCAAGTCTGTCCAATTGAGGACTGATCCAGAGGGTAATGAGTTTAACCACGTCTTTGCTTTGTCCCTCAAAGAGTAAGGGAACAGGTAGAGCCTCAAGGCTTCTTGGGAAACTCCAGGGATGATGAAGGTATCACTAACTCCTAGGAAGTTTCTAAGATGGTTGTGGGGGTCCTCATTTTCCACTCCAAAGAATTGTCCCACAGTGGACAACATTTGGAACATCACTAGCTTTAACTCGAATGAGTTGGCAGTAATTTCAGGGCGGATTATGCTGGGGTTCAGCTCCCCAGGCATAGGTACTAGGTATGAGAGAATGACACTATCCTTATCATTCGCTATTTCGATGGTATTACGAGTGACAGACACCGGATTTGGAACTAATCTATCCATTTCTTCTTGATAGAATTGCGGAGGAATTGCGGTTCCCGCACTTATTGGAGGTATAGAGGGTTGGTCAAAGAGACGTTTCTTGGCTCTATTTCTGGCTCTAAATAATCTCTCAGGCTCAGGATTGAACTCTAGATCACTACTTGAAGACTCATTCATAAACTAACCCAATGGTACCTGCAAAAGAAATGAAAATAGATCAGCTTCAATAGATAATATACTTGGTGTTTCAAACTTAACAAACTTCGTTTTCACTAAACTAAATCCCCGGCAGCGGCGCCAAAAACTTGTTGCGTGCTCAATGTGTAAAATAAATAAGCAATAAGAGAGAGAGAGCACTCAGAACATGCAAGCATACATTGTCTTATAGCAAGTAGTAAGTATTTTTTCATTCGTTTTCCCACAGAGATTTATTATTAGCTACTCGTGAAGTGTAATGTTAAGTAAGAATGGGTGGATTTGGAGGGGTAGATTTGGTTTTAAAATTCCTATTTATAGCTGAATATATAAAAGGTAGTAACATAAACAAGTGAAAGTCAATGGTAAACGCAAATGTAAAGCGAAAGAATTAATAAACGAAGAGAAAAGTAGTCAAGCAGAATTTTTAACTTAGCAGAATTGCGAGAACAGCAATTCTACCGCAATGTTACTAACAGCGAAAGTGTGTAAAATGGAGAAACAAGGGCTACTAACGACTCCTCTATAGGCATTTTCATACGATTCTCAAGCATTGGATCAACTCACTGGTAACGATATTTTTGAACTATCGCTATAAACTCAAGCGGTCGAGGCTTGCCAAAATAAATTTATAAACCCGTAGCTTTTAGCTTTGCAGCTAGCGGTAACGGGGTCGAACCACAGAGAGGGAATAAAATTGAGGATTAACTGTTTAAGATGTGATTAGGTTAGTTGGTAAGGTTGTCACAAAAAGGGGGGTTTTAGTCATGCAATGTAGTGAAAAGTGCTAACGGAAAAGTAATAAACCTGAGAATGAAGAGTGTTGGATTTGGGGAATTTTCGGGATCTTGCTAAGCATTTTAACATTTATCATTTAATTCTAAGGTAAGGCTAATTGATGATGACATGCACACGGTCGGTTGTTTGAATGAACGATTGTTTGAATTGTGCTTTGATTAACCGATTGTTTGAATGAACAAATGGTAACTTGAAGTAAATAACATAAAGACAGACAACAATGAAATAGAATAGAATGACTATTGGAAAGGAAATAACGACACAACAGTACTGGAAATGAAAAGTAAAAGACAGAAAGCAGTAAATGAGCTTGAACGCCTCGTCGCAAACGCCTCGGCTGAAGGATGAGAAAGATCAGCCCTGCTTGGATGGATCCAATCAGAAGAGAAGATGAATCTTCTCTCCTTCCTATCAGATTGACGACTCCAACAGCTGAACCTCTCAGACCAACAGACGGAAAAGGAATTGAATGGGAAAGACTGTGCTGCGAAGAGACTTCTACGCTTTTTCGGATGATCAAACCCTCTACTTTGACCCCCTTTTATAGTAATCTGCAGGTGCGTTTGGGCCAAGGAGAACCATCCATCCTCAACGTCGTACTTCAAAATGGATGTAGGAGAAAGAACGAATCCCTGAAATAACGGAAAATAACAGAAAAAGATCAGTCAACTTACGGATTTCACTTGAAACATTGCGGTTTTAGCAATGTTTCCGCAATGCTCATTTTTCCTTCTTTTAACTTCGTTTTTCATTCACTTTCTTTCCTTTTGCACACAAGTCCTAATTTAGCTACCTTCTTCTAATTCTCATATATAAACATAGGTTTAAGCTAAATCCTACCAAAAACACCTAAGAGTGTACATCTTTCTATGGAAAACAAGTCCTAAAAAGGTTACTTTTGGAGACGTAACAGGTATGCTAATGACAAGTCTATAGGTCGAAATACATGAATTCAGCATGTAAGTTAGCTTCGAATGCATTGAATGTATGTGTGCTTCATCCCACGGACAATTTCGATTGGCCATCCATTTTGTCTAAAGAACTCCTAACCTCTGGAAGGAGTAAGAGTTCAGAGTCGTCCATTCATGCTAGCCTTTCATGGTAACCAGAAAACGACCTAGGAATTTGCGGTTTCCTAGCACAAATCATTAACTTGCTTACATAAATAGTTCTTTAAGCCTTACTTGGACATGAGTAAACTAAAGGATCTAATGCATGAAATCGAGAGATACATGAGAATGAGTTAATTTGATGCATGGTGAGTTGATCTACTGCTGAAGAATCGTATGAAAAAGCCTATAGAGGAGTCGTTAGTAGCCCTTGTTTCCACACTTTACCCTTAAAACGCCGTTAGGACCATTGCTAGAAAATTGTTGTCTGCACAATTTTCTTAGTTTAAATTTCTGCCTTAGCCGTTTTTTCTAGCTTTTTGCTGTGTGATTTTATTGCTAGTTATTTGCTTTCTCCGCAATTCTTTTTCTCCTATATTCAAGTCATCTCTTTACTTGTCTTGTTTATGCTTGCATATCTCGCACGTTTCTTATTAGTTAGGCACATCAATCCCAATTCTACCCCACTTTCACCATCCATTCTAGGTTAACATTTCACTTCGCTAGTAACTAAGAATAAATCTCTGTGGGAAATCGAATGAAAAAATACTTATTACTTGCTACAAGACCATGTATGCTTGCATGTTCTGAGTGCTCTCTCATTGCATTTTAATTTACACATTGAGCACGCAACAAGTTTTTGGCGCCGCTGCCGGGGATTTTGTATAGTAAACACGAAGTTTGTTAATTTAGAAAAAAAAAAAAAAAACTTAATATCTATTGGAGCTAATCTTCTTTCATTTCCTTTACAGGTACTATCAAGCTAGTTTATGAATGAGTTTCCAAACCTCAACTCGCACAGAGAGAAACTTTGCAGGTGGAGAACGTATGTGTACGACAAAGTAAATGAATACGCTGCAGAACTTAATTGGAGGAAGAGTTTGCCCACAACAGTTTGAAGAATTTTATCAGCCATGTGCTTATTGTGGGGATAATCATAACTTGGAGAATTGCCCAACATTGAATTATCAAGAGAGGCAATATCAACAAAGCTATGACAACCATTATTCGTACATGTGTGAACATGATCAGTGGCAACTCTCAAATAATCCTTGGGAAGAGCATGTGCAAATTGCTCATTATGAAGAGTTCCCCCAACATGAAGACTATCAACATTATGCCCCAACTCCAAATGAAGAATTATCACCCACTTTGGAGGCGCTATGGATAGAATTCATGGAAAGGAATGATGCATCCATGAGGAGAATTGATGTGCAATTAGCCCAGCTCACAAATATCTTACAAGATCTACTTGCTATAGAAAAATCACCACCACCATGCCCTCAGATGTTTGATTTTTATGATGATGACTCCTTTGTTACCTTCGAATCTGAGAAGCGTGATCGAATGGAATCTCCATATGAAATGGTGGAGTTGGTGAAAGTTGAGAAAAATGAAATCGTGCTGGATGAGGCCAAAGAGACTAATGCGCTGCCTGAGGAACAAGAATTTGAAATGTCTGATGATGCAGCAAGCTTCGCCACCAATGAAAGAGTTGAGCCACCACCACCACAAATGCTCCAGCTGAAGGAGTTAGAAAGAGATGTGCCAGAAAAAGAAGTCCCATCGCATCAAAGCTATGTTGTAGCAAATGTTGTAGAAACAAAATCAACGCACAGAAAGTACAAACCTTGGGATGTTATAACATGCAGTCTCTTTGAAAGAATCAACAATTTCAAGGTGTGGCAGAATGTTCGACCGCGTAAATCAAGACTTAAGTATCTTAACGAAGCAGAAGTGATGCCTCGAAACATTGAAGAATATCCATATGAGGCAGATTGACAAGGGAGATTTCTCATCCCTAAACTCTTAAATTAGGATTTTATCATGCTTTGCTTAGATTTCGTATGTTAGGAGTAGTTTATTTTTGGAATGAAATATTTATTATGTGCCAACAATCATAGTCGTTTAGCATGAATTGATGATGCACAGTGGGCATATAGGACTGCATATAAAACACCCCTAGGTATGTCTCCTTATAGGCTAGTATATGGAAAAGCATGCAATCTTCCTTTCGAATTGGAAATCAAAGCCTTTTGGGCCTTAAAAGAACTGAATTATTGCGTGACCGATGCGGGAACATTGCGGTCTCTGCAATTACATGAGTTAGATGAGCTCAGACATATGTCCTATGAAAATGCCAAAATGTATAAGGAAAAAACTAAAATTTTGCATGATAGTAGACTTAGGATCAAGAACTTTAAAAAAGGCCAGCATGTCTTATTATTCAACTCGAGATTAAGGTTATTTCCAGGCAAACTTAAGTCCAGATGGTCAGGTCCTTTTGTGATAACTAACGTGTTTGTTCATGGTGCGATTGAGATTAGGAACCTGCAGCACAGGCAGCCGTTTATGGTCAATGGTGCACGATTGAAGCATTACTACGAGGAAGAGGATGTGAAGACACTCTCGGCCTTCCTCTTATCTGAAGCTTGAGAATGGAATCGAGAAGGGATGAGCGACCACTGTGCTCATCCAACAGAAGGCTATGCCTTAGTTTTTTTCCCCAGTATTTTTTCGGTTTGTGTTTTAGTTGTTTATTTGTGATTTTATTTACGGATTTTGTTTTAATTAGGTGAATTTTAATGGGAGATCTTTAAGAGGAGATCAAGGAGATGGATCAAGGGGAGAAGATCCACGAAGAAGATCTGGCTGAATCAAGGATTTGATTGCTGAATATTGCAACTTGAAATCAAGAAATATCTCAACGGCTATACGAATTTATTGCGAAGAAGTTGCTGAGTCCGCAACAGAATAGAGCCGTTGGAATACACTCGATTACAAATAGCCGTCAGATGATCCGTGCCTTCTACATTTTTGTTAATCCGTTGGACCTCCAAATTCAGTCTTCTTCTTCCTCTGCATATCCTACCTTCAGACCTTCCAAGAACGACAATGGTATTGTTGCGTGCTCAATGTGTTAAAATAAGTAAGCAATAAGAGAGAGAGAGCACTCAGAACATGCAAGCATACATGATCTTATAACAAGTAGTAAGTATTTTTTCATTCGTTTTCCCACAGAGATCTATTATGAGCTACTCGTGAAGTGTATTGTTAAGAAAGAATGGGTGGATTTGAGGAAGTAGAATTGGTTTTAAGGTGTCTAATTTCTAAGGAATATGTAAAGGGTAGCAACATAAATAAGTGCAAGTCAAAGATAAACTCAAATGAAAAGAGAAGAGATTAATAAACGAAGGGTAGCAACATAAATAAGTGCAAGTCAAAGCATACATGATTCTACCGCAATGTTACTAACAGCGAAAGTGTGTAAAATGGAGAAACAAGGGCTACTAACGACTCCTCTATAGGCATTTTCATACGATTCTCAAGCATTGGATCAACTCACTATGCATCAAACTAACTCAATCTCATGTATCTTCCGATTTCATGCATTAGATTCTTTAGTTTACTCATGTCCAAGTAAGGTCTTAAGCATCTTGTTAAAGCAGAAAGTTATGGTTTGTACTAGGAAAACGCCTATTCCTAGGTCGTTTTCTGGTTACCTTGAAAGGCTAGTATGAGTGTATGACTCTGAACTCTTACTCCTTCCAGAGGTTAGGAGTTCTTTGGACAAAATGGATGGCCAATCGAAATTGCCCGTGGGATGAAGCTTACATACAATCAATGCTTCGAGAGCTATCCTACATTCTTGGTTCACGTTTTTTAGCCTATAGTATTGTCATTAGCATGCCCCTATGTGTCTTAGCTACTCATGGATATAGACAGAACAGAAATACGAGATGAAGTAGACATGCTTAGAAGGAATTTAAAGACAAACAGCAAGGGAAAAACAGTAAGGCAACAAAGACAAGAAACTGTGAAATAATGAATTTTGCTTTGATTACTTGATTGTTTGAATGAACAAAGGGAAGCTTAAAATAAATAACATAAAGACAGAAAGCAACGAAATGAAATGAACTAGCCACTAGAAAAGAAACAACAACTAAACAGAGCTGGAAATTTAGAAATAAAAGACAGAAAGCAGGTAATTGAGCTTGAACGCCTCGTCGCAACCCCCTCGGCTGAAGAGAGAGAAAGGATAGCCTTGCTTGGATGAATCCAATCGGGAGAGAAGATGAATCTTCTCTCCTTCCTATCAGATTGTCGATTCCAACAGCTGAACCTCTCACACCAACAGACGGAGAAGAAAAGCAGGAGAAAAGATGGAGCTGCGAAGAGACTTCTACGCTTTCGGATGATGATCAAACCCTCTACTTTGACCCCCTTTTATAGTATTCTGCAGGTGCGTTTGGGCCAAGGAGAACCATCCATCCTCAACGTCGTACTTCAAAATGGATGGAGGAGAAAGAACGAATCCCTGAAATAACGGAATATAACAGAAAAAGATCAGCCAACTTACGGATTTCACTTAAAACATTGCTGTTTTAGCAATGTTTCCGCAATGCTACCGCAATGCGCATTTTTCCTTCTTTTAACTTCGGTTTTCATTCCTTTTCTTTCCTCTTGCACACAAGTCCTAACTTAGCTACCTTCTTCTAATTCTCATATATAAGCATAGGTTTAAGCTAAATCCTATCAAAAACACCTAAGAGTGTACATCTTTCTAAGATAATTAAGTCCTAAAAAGGTCACTTTTGGAGACGTAACACACCCCCAAACTTAAGGTTTTGCTCGTCCTCGAGCAATCTAAGGACTTGCCTAGGCTGCTATTTCATCTTCTTTAACCACTTACTGACTCCCCTAAATTCCTATCTATAGCAGTGCTATCCTGTGACACACTTCCAAGTTTACAACTAACCTTTCATATTGCTTCTTCTGACTTCGCACGCCTAATACTCCTGCTGTTTCATTAACTCCCTACAACTGATCTACTTGCTTTTATCATATTGTGCATCTATCCCTAAGGTTTCAAATTCTACCTAGATTTACCCCAGACTCAGTACATGCTTCTAGTTTTTACTTTTGAGCTACCTAGGATTCCTTAGAGTCATGCCAGTCTTAGTATTAACAGTGACAGTAGTATTTTAAGAGAACAACCTAAACCCTGGCATCACTACATTGGACATACATTCATCTCCCTAAACAACCCTACAAATTACAACTTTGTGCTCAGCTAATTGAGGATCAGAGTTCTTTTTATTTAGGACATCTAAGCCACAAAGTTGCAATTCCTAGGTATACATTCTTCTTCCCTATTTTTTCCTTTTTCTTTCTTACTTTGGTGGAGCCTCTCCTTTGGTTGCCTTTTGATGCAATGCCACTTGTGGGTTACACACTTGGCACTGATTACTCAGCAACCTAAGAGAGACACCCCTCTTTATTCTATTTTCCATTTTTTTTTTCAGCTCATCATTTTTTGTAAAGGGGAAGAAGAATGCTTATGCTTTTAAGGGAGAGAGGAATGTTCCTAGGCCTAGGGTGGCCTCCCCCAAACTTAAACTACTCATTGTCCCCAATGAGTTTCTGAGGTGGCACACCCCCAAACTTGTCCTAGAAGCATCTAGTCTAAGGTAAAACAAAGAGAATTCAAAAGCCCTAGGCATAGACAGAACATTCTAAAAGTAAATATCACAGCAGCAGAAATTCGTAAAAACAGTCAGGTAAGGACTTAAAGCTATGCATGCTGAGCACTTTTTAGAGGTTAATTTAAACTATCAAAGGGTGTCCTATGACACTCATCCAGCATGCTTTTAGATAAGCTATATAAGGTAGACAAGATAGCAGCAAAAGACAGAATTTAAACAGAACCAGCCTAGCTAAACAGTCAGTCAAAAACATGCATTTACTAATAAAAATTGCGGTTTCCGCAATTATTTCGCAATAGATACAGGGCAGATATATCAGTGAACAAGGCCCCTATGCATGCTCTTTCCAGTCATCCAAGTTATACAAAAAATGAAACTAAACTAATCTACCTATTCAGCTACCATCAGACTACACTAAACAACTTTAAACATTAAAACTAAAGAACTAAAACAGATCAAAATATTAACTCAAAACAGCATAATTCACATGGTTCAAAAAAAACAGTTTGATTTTTTTTTCTTCTTATTGTAAGGGAACAACAATACTCCCTTTAGTGCTTCTCAAACTAGCACTCAGATGTCTTCCTCATCATCATTCCTTCTTGGCCGTGGAGGCGCCCATGGAGTCAGCAGGTCCGTGGGGAACTCAGGGAAGATGCAGCCCAATTGGTCTGCCACATCTTTATCTCTTGCCTGCGCATATGTGGCCCATTGAGCCATCTTCTTCTGCAGGTCCATCAGGCACGCCATGGTCAGAGACTGAGCAGCAGCCAGACCATCCAGCTCGAACTCCATGTTTCCCTTCCTTCGCAACCTCAAGGCAGTAGGCAATTCTAGGTAGCCCGTGTAGGCCAGTTGTCTTTCCATTCGCTCTACTGGGACCCCTGCACGTAAGCAAAGCTTAGTAATTGTATTAGGAAAGAAAAGTGGTCCCTTACCCTTTTTGGCGCAGTCAGCAATTGAAGCTGCAATGACCTCGCCCACGTTGATTGTGAGACCTCGCATGATCGCGTAGACCAGCAGCGATCTGCTTTGGTTGATGGTTGTCTCATGGGTCACTGGGGACAGCTTCCTCCTCACGAAGGAAAACCAGACAGCCGCCTTGGCTGTGAGGGTGGCACTCATCAGGGTGTGCCTCCCATTGCGCGATACTGTCCATGATGCCTCTGGCTGGCCAATGATCCGAATTGCCTCCTCCAAGACAGCTTATGTTGGCTCATCAACGATCCTTGCATAGTCAGTGTGTTTTTGGCCCTTGAGGCCATAGGCTTCGTTGATCGCCTTTGCTGAGAAGTCCACCTCGACCCCTCTGACCACAGACAGGCCATCCTCAGGATTCATCAAGTTGGCGTAAAAGTCATACACCATGCTGGAGTAGGCTGGATTGGGTGGTCTGCACAACTCCTCCCAGCCGTGATTCGTGATCCCTGCGCGCAAGAATTACGGCAGGTCTGTGACGGCGTCTAGGAATCCCTTCTCGTGCAGCAGTTCCCTCTTCCTCAGCTCAGTGCATCTGTACTCAGCATCAGAGGACACGTACCGCACTGATTGAGGCTCATCTTCAGGGTAAAGCTTGGCTTTCCCTTTGTCTCTCGGTTTGGCTGGCTCAGCAGCCTCAATCTTGAGCTTCTTTGGGGAAGGCTCATCACTCCCCTTCTTTGATGAAGACGCATCCCTGGACTTCTTCTTCTTGGACTTCTTTTTTGTTTTTCGCCGTTTGGCCTTGACAACCTTGGCGGCTTTCTTTTTCAATCTTGCCTTTGTTGTCATCTGCCGGAGGCAATCCCCCAGTGTCTCATCCATTGAATCATCCCTTTGCGCAGGGCTCTCAGGGCTGGCTTCCCTCAAAGGAGAGAAGACCTCTTCTTCCTCAGCTTCCCCACTACCCTGCGTCGATTCTTGATACTCTCCATATGGAAATTCAGGGTCAGGTTGTGGGGAAGTTGGTGATGCTTCAGGGCTCTCTGCTGGTGGGGTGTGTTCAGAACTCTGCGGCGATGGAGGAAGCTCAGGGCTTCGCACTGGTGGAGATGGCGAAGAGCTCTGCTTGGCTGACTCGTGTGACCGACGATCACTTTCTTGACTCTCCACAGAGGGAGTCTTTTCCTTGCTTGCTTCTTCGGCCACCGCCATACTCCACTTGCGTTTCTTGGGTGTGCCTGCTGGTTCAGAGGGTCCAGCAGGTATCTCCGTAACTACCTTCCACTTCTTCTTGCGGACAGGCAGTTTGGGGAGTCGTTCAGTGCGCGCAGCCTCAGCATCTGCAAGGGCAAGAAGGCTTCCCTCGCAGCAATTTCAGCGTCGTCGACCTTCTTCTTGGACGCAGACCTTTCAGCTCTCGATAGCACCATCGTTGAATTGTGGGAATCTGGAAAGAAGAATTGCAGATGAAGAGGGAGAGAGTTTTCTTGGAGTTCAGATAATTGGGAAATCGTACGGATCAGCGCGCTTCTAACGGATATAAGTAATGATGGAAATCCCAACGGCTATATTTGTTGCGGATTCTGCAAATCCAGCGCAATTCTAGTGACCGTTGGAGATTTTCTGAGTTTAAATGCCAATCTTTTCTCAACCGAATCTTTGATTTTGCCCAATATCTCCTCGATTTTTTTAGCTTGATTTCATCTCCTTGATTCCCTTTATTGATTCCCTACAAAAAGAAATAAAATCAACATCAAATTCGTAATCAAAATCACACAAAATATACACAAACAGTAACCGAAAGAATAGCAAAAAATAAACTAAGGCATAGCCTCGCATGGACAAGCACAGTGATCACTCGTCCTCTCTCGTTCTTAATTTCACGTTTCAGTCTAGAGGAAGGCCGAGAGAGTCTTCACATCTCCTTCCTCATAGTAATGTTTCAATCGTGCACCATTAACCATGAACGGTTGCCCTTGCTGCAGGTTCCTAATCTCGATTGCACCATGAACAAACACGTTAGTTATCACAAAAGGACCTGACCATCTGGACTTAAGTTTGCCTGGAAATAATCTCAACCGTGAGTTAAATAATAAGACAAGCTGGCCTTTCTTAAAGTCCTTAATCCTAAGTCTACTATCATGCCAAATCTTAGTCTTTTCCTTATACATTTTAGCATTTTCACAGGACATATGTCTAAGCTCATCAAGCTCATGTAATTGCAGAGACCGCAATGTTCCCGCATCGGTCACGCAATAATTCAGTTCTTTCAAGGCCCAAAATGCTTTAATTTCTAATTCGAATGGTAAGTGACATGCTTTGCCATACACAAGTCTATAAGGAGACATACCTAGGGGTGTCTTATATGCAATCCTATAGGCCCACAGTGCATCATCAATTCATGCTAAACGACTATGATTGTTGGCACATAATAAATATTTCATTCCCAAAATAAACTACTCCTAACATACGAAATCTAAACAAAGCATGATAAAATCCTAATTTAAGAGTTTAGGGACCAGAAATCTCCCTTGTCAATCTGCCTCATATGAATATTCTTCAATGTTTCGAGGCACCACTTCTGCTCCTGTAAGATACTTAAGTCTTGATTTACGGGGTCGGACATTCTGCCACACCTTGAATTTGTTGATTCTTTCAAAGAGACTGCATGTTATAACATCCCAAGGTTTGTACTTTTTGTGCGTTGGTTTTGTTTCTACAACATTTGCTACAACATAGCTTTGATACGATTGGACTTCTTTTTCGGGCACATCTCTTTCTAACTCCTTCAGCTGGAGCATTTGTGGTGGTGGTGGCTCAACTCTTTCATTGGTGGAGAAGCTTGCTGCAACATCAGACATTTCAAATTCTTGTTCCTCAAGCAGCGCAATAGTCTCTTTGGCCTCATCCAGCACAATTTCATTTTTCTCACCTTTCACCAACTCCACCATTTCATATGGATATTCCATTGGATCACTCTTCTCAGATTCGAAGGTAACAAAGGATTCATCATCATAAAAATCGAACATCTGAGGGCATGGTGGTAGTGATTTTGCTATAGCAAGTAGATCTTGTAAGTCATTTGTGAGCTGAGCTAATTGCACATCCATTCTCCTCATGGATGCATCATTCCTTTCCATGAATTCTATCCATAGCGCCTCCAAAGCGGGTGATAATTCTTCATTTGGAGTTGGGGCATAATGTTGATAGTCTTCATGATGGGGGAACTCTTCATAATGAGCAATTTGCACATGCTCTTCCCAAGGATTATTTGAGAGTTGCCACTGATCATGTTCACACATGTACGAATAGTGGTTGTCATAGCTTTGTTGATATTGCCTCTCTTGATAATTCAATGTTGGCAATTCTCCAAGTAATGATTATCCCCACAATAAGCACATGGCTGATAAAATTCTTCAAACTGTTGTGGGCAAACTCGTCCTCCAATTAAGTTCTGCAGCGTATTCATTTACTTTGTCGTACACATACGTTTTCCACCTGCAAAGTTTCTCTTTGTTGCGAGTTGAGGTTTGGAAACTCTTTCATAAACTAGCTTGATAGTACCTGTAAAGGAAATGAAAGAAGATTAGCTCCAATAGATATTAAGATTTGTGTTTCTAACTTAACAAACTTCGTTTTCACTAAACTAAATCCCCGGCAGCGGCGCCAAAAACTTGTTGCGTGCTCAATGTGTTAAAATAAGTAAGCAATAAGAGAGAGAGAGCACTCAGAACATGCAAGCATACATGATCTTATAGCAAGTAGTAAGTATTTTTTCATTCGTTTTCCCACAGAGATTTATTATGAGCTACTCGTGAAGTGTATTGTTAAGAAAGAATGGGTGGATTTGAGGAAGTAGAATTGGTTTTAAGGTGTCTAATTTCTAAGGAATATGTAAAGGGTAGCAACATAAATAAGTGCAAGTCAAAGATAAACTCAAATGAAAAGAGAAGAGATTAATAAACGAAGAGGAAATTAGCTAAAAAGAATTTAAAACTTAGCAGAATTGCGGAAACAGCAATTCTACCGCAATGTTACTAACAGCGAAAGTGTGTAAAATGGAGAAACAAGGGCTACTAACGACTCCTCTATAGGCATTTTCATACGATTCTCAAGCATTGGATCAACTCACTATGCATCAAACTAACTCAATCTCATGTATCTTCCGATTTCATGCATTAGATTCTTTAGTTTACTCATGTCCAAGTAAGGTCTTAAGCATCTTGTTAAAGCAGAAAGTTATGGTTTGTACTAGGAAAACGCCTATTCCTAGGTCGTTTTCTGGTTACCTTGAAAGGCTAGTATGAGTGTATGACTCTGAACTCTTACTCCTTCCAGAGGTTAGGAGTTCTTTGGACAAAATGGATGGCCAATCGAAATTGCCCGTGGGATGAAGCTTACATACAATCAATGCTTCGAGAGCTATCCTACATGCTTGGTTCAAGTTTTTTAGCCTATAGTATTGTCATTAGCATGCCCCTATGTGTCTTAGCTACTCATGGATATAGACAGAACAGAAATACGAGATGAAGTAGACATGCTTAGAAGGAATTTAAAGACAAACAGCAAGGGAAAAACAGTAAGGCAACAAAGACAAGAAACTGTGAAATAATGAATTTTGCTTTGATTACTTGATTGTTTGAATGAACAAAGGGAAGCTTAAAATAAATAACATAAAGACAGAAAGCAACGAAATGAAATGAACTAGCCACTAGAAAAGAAACAACAACTAAACAGAGCTGGAAATTTAGAAATAAAAGACAGAAAGCAGGTAATTGAGCTTGAACGCCTCGTCGCAACCCCCTCGGCTGAAGAGAGAGAAAGGATAGCCTTGCTTGGATGAATCCAATAGGGAGAGAAGATGAATCTTCTCTCCTTCCTATCAGATTGTCGATTCCAACAGCTGAACCTCTCACACCAACAGACGGAGAAGAAAAGCAGGAGAAAAGATGGAGCTGCGAAGAGACTTCTACGCTTTCGGATGATGATCAAACCCTCTACTTTGACCCCCTTTTATAGTATTCTGCAGGTGCGTTTGGGCCAAGGAGAACCATCCATCCTCAACGTCGTACTTCAAAATGGATGGAGGAGAAAGAACGAATCCCTGAAATAACGGAATATAACAGAAAAAGATCAGCCAACTTACGGATTTCACTTAAAACATTGTTGTTTTAGCAATGTTTCCGCAATGCTACCGCAATGCGCATTTTTCCTTCTTTTAACTTCGGTTTTCATTCCTTTTCTTTCCTCTTGCACACAAGTCCTAATTTAGCTACCTTCTTCTAATTCTCATATATAAGCATAGGTTTAAGCTAAATCCTATCAAAAACACCTAAGAGTGTACATCTTTCTAAGATAATTAAATCCTAAAAAGGTCACTTTTGGAGACGTAACAGGTATCCACACGGGTAGATCGTTCCACGCCCAAAAAGAAGTCGCCTGACGCAGAAGAAGCTGCGAGGGAGGCGCTGCTTGCCTTAGCAGATGCTGATGCTGCGCAGCCCTCACGGCCTCCGAAGCTACCAGTGCGACGAAAGAAGTGGAAGGTGGTGACCGAGATCCCTGCTGGTCCATCTGAACCAGTTGGTACACCCAAGAAGAGGAAGTGGACGGTGGCGGTGGAGGATGCACCGATCAAAGAAAAGACTCCCACCGAGGAGAGTCATGGGAGTGGCCGCCCATCCTATGAGACGGCCAGACAGAGCCCTGAGCCATCTCCTTCCCCGCAGACGCCCGAGCACGAAGCCCCACCTGAAGAGCACCAAGACTCGGTGCCAAGCGATGAGGCGGCTGAGGACGATGAGGTCTTTTCCCCCTTGAGAGAGGTCAGTCCTGACAGCCCTATGGAGGGGGGAAGCAAAGATTCAATGGATGAAACGTTGGGGGATTGTCTCCAACAAATAACCACCAGGGCTCGGCTAAGGAAGAAGGCGCCTAATATTGTGAAGGCCAAGCGGCCAAAAGCTTCCAAGCGATCCAAGAAGAAGAAGGTCAGTGGTGAACCTTCTTTAAAGAAGTTGAAGGTTGAGGCTGCTGAGTCGGCCAAGGGAAAGGAGAAGGGGAAGGCGAAATTATACCCCGAAGACGAACCTCAAGCCGTGAGGTATGTCTCTCAGGACGCAGAGACTAGGGGCATTGAATTGAGGAAGAGAGACCTGCTCCATGAGAAGGGTTTTCTTGATGCACTGGCGAACCTGCCGCAATTCTTGCGCGCAGGGATCACCAACCATGGCTGGGAAGAGTTGTGCAGACCGCCCATTCCTGCCTACTCCGACATGGTGTACGACTTCTACGCCAACCTGACGCACCCCGAAGATGGTTTGTCCATGGTGAGGGGAATTGAGGTCGACTTCTCGGCCAAAGCCATCAATGAAGCTTATGCCCTCAAAGGGCATAAGTACACTGACTATGCGAGAATCGTCGAATCACCATCTGCAGCTGTCCTGGAAGAAGCCCTGCGAATCATAGGCCAACCTGAGGCGGCCTGGACAATTTCAAGGAATGGGAAGCACACCTTGATGAGTGCAACCCTCAAAGACAAGGCGGCCGTCTGGTTTTCTTTTGTGCGGAGGCGTCTCTCCCCTGTGACCCACGAGACGACCATAAACCAGGGGAGATCATTGCTGCTGTACGCCATTATGAGGGACCTCACCATAGATGTTGGTGAGGTCATTACCGCCTCCATCACCGACTGTGCAAAGAAAGGTAAGGGCTCTCTTTTCTTCCCAAACACCATTACTAAACTCTGCTTGCGTGCAGGTGTGCCTATAGAGAGGAAGAAGAGGCAGCTGGCCTACACCGGTCATCTGGAACTGCCCACAGTCTTGAGGATGCGACGGAGGGGCAACATGGAATTTGAGCTGGACGGCCTAACTGCTGCTCAATCGCTGAACATGGCGTGCTTGATGGACCTGCAGCGTAAAATGGCTCAATGGGCCGAATACGCACAGGCACGGGACAAAGATGTGGCTGACCAGCTGGGGTGCATCTTCCCTGCCTTCCCCACTGACCTGTTGCAGCCATGGGCGCCTCCTAAAGCAAGGAGAGATGAGGATGAGGAGGATTGAATGCCCGCTTGAACGGCATTCGAGGGAGTTTTCTGATCCCTCTTAGAAAAAAAAAAACCAAATTCTGCTTTTCTGTGATTTGTCAATACTGCTTTTACTCAAATGCTTGGTTTGTTTAATTGTTCTTTTTGTTAGTTTAGGATAGTTTGCTTTCATTTGATGGTTTCTGAGTAGTTAGTCTAATTAGTTTTACTATTTAGGATAGTCTTGATGACTAGAAATAGCATGCTAGGAGCCTTGATCAATGATAAATATGCTCTGTAGGTTTCTTGCGGATTCTTTGCGGAGTCCGCAATTTTTGTTAAGTTTCGCATGCTATTGGCTGACTTCTTGGATAGGCTGGTTCTGTTTAAATTTTGTTATCTTGTTGCTTTCTTGACTTCAATATGTGATCTATCTGTGAGCATGTTGGATGAGTGTCTTAGTACACCTTTGATAGTTTAAATTAGTTCCTTAAAATTGCTCAGCATGCACCTTTTTAAGCCCTTAGCATGCTGTGTTTACAAAACAATTCTGCTGCTGTGCTATCTGTTTTAGGAAGGTCATTCTATGCCTAGGACTTTTAGATTCTACATGCTTTGCCCTAGGCTAGATGCTTCTAGGACAAGTTTGGGGGTGTGCCACCTCAAACTTTCATTGGGGACAATGAGAAGTTTAAGTTTGGGGGAGGTAGCCTGATAGCTCCATTTTGGAGCTATAATTATGTCCCTAATTCACGTTTATTATTGGCTTAATCTTGTTTATATGTGATTATTGCAGGTGTTCGCGGTAATTCGCCCTCGGGAGCGTTTCGGCGCTTTTCAGGGCTTAATATCGCAATTTAAAGGCCTAGGAACACTTCCCGGGAAGACCCGTGCAAAGGCATGAAGGTTGAGCACTTTTGGGAAATTGAAGGCAAAAATCCATGCATCAACCCGAGAGCAAGCGTCGAGCGATAGCGTCTCGACGCTCCGAAGTCTGAAGCGCTGAATTGAAGAAAAACCCGAGAGCAAGCGTCGAGCGATAGCGTCTCGACGCTCGCTCGACGCCGACAGCGTCTCGACGCCACCCCGACTGCGCGCGCGCGGATTATTTAGGGCGCAGCGTCGAGACGCTGCCCTAGCGTCTCGACGCTACGACGGATTACTTAAGTTTCTGTCCGATTTTAGCCGCCATTATCATCTTCGACCTCGAGCTCCGCGCCTGATTTGACGTCCAGCAGCTGTTTTCCACCATGGGAGGGGCTAGGAAGCTCGATTTGAAGCCGTCCCACACCACGCAAGTCATGAGTGAGTAGATTTACCGTTTTTGGCTCGGGATTGTAAGGATAAATTTAGTATGAACTCTTGGTGAGGTTGTAGGATTGAAATTCTGAATTGGTTGAATATTTTATTGAATTGAATTCTATTTCTTAGCTTAATCTATGAGCACGTTTGAATGATTTAGGACTAGGCACCCTTGATTTTGAGCATGTTCATTTGTTAAAGGATTTGATGCCGTGCCTCTCGTTTCCGCCAAGTAACAAGGAATTATGGCACCTTGAGCGTATTGGCGTCCTTACGCTCTTGGTGTTCGTTCTTCCCGAATTAGAATTCCAAACCGACATACTAATTTCGCGTCCAAATTAGATAGTTGTCACAGTTAGCTTGTTGCTACCGTTCGGTCTTGGGAGAGAGTTGGCCGCCAATGTCCGAACGGTATGCTTGATTAGCATAATTATTTATGTCTAATTAAATCCATGGAGCATGTCTGGGTTATTTATTAATTTTAGACGAGCTGTGCATTTGTAATTTATTTAACCATAATGCTCGTCATCCTATGATCCAAGAGGTTTGCTAAATTTATCCCCGATCGTCCCGAGTCGGAAACTCCGTTAGCTAAAAATTCCCATTTGCTTTGTTCCATCTTTGTTACTTGAAAACCAACAATTACCCCTTATTTCACTTATATTAATAGTTTGCAAATTTAATTAAGATTAAGTCAAAATACCTTAATTCCCTGTGGATCGACCCCGTTGCTACTATTCTACAAATAGTTTAGTGATTTCGGGCACTTATAAATTCATTTTGGCGGGTCTCGACAACCCGATGATTGGCGATAGTTCAATAATATCGTTACCATAGCCCCAGGCCTAGGAACATTCCTCTCTCCCTTTTAAATATAAGCATTCTTTTCCTTGAACAAAAAATGAACTGAAAAAAAAAAATGAAAAGAATAAAGAGTAGTGTCTCTCTTTAGGTTGCTGAGTAGTCAGTGTCATGTGTGTAACCCACAAGTGGCATTGCATCAAAAGGCAACCAAAGGAAGAGACCCTACCAAAGAAGGAAAGAAAAAGGAAAAAGAAAAAACCAAGGAAGAAGAATGTATGCTTGCAAGTCATAACCTATGTGTTTAGGTGTCCTCTATGAATGAACTCTGATCCTCAATTAGCTAAGCACAGGGTTGTAGCTTGTAGGTTTGTTAAGGGAGATGAATGTATATCCAATGTAGTGATGTCAGGGTTTAGGTTGTTCTATGAAATGTACTACTGTCACTGGTTTATACTAAGACTGACATGACTCTAAGGAATCCTAGGTAGCTCAAAGAAAAAGACACTAGAAGCATGTACTGAGTCTAGGGTAAAGTGTTACGTCTCCAAAAGTGACCTTTTTAGGACTTATTTATCTTAGAAAGGTGTACACTCTTAGGTGTTTTTGAGAGGATTTAGCTTAAACCTATGCTTATATATGAGAATTAGAAGAAGGAAGCTAAATTAGGACTTGTGCACAAAAGGAAAGAAAAGGGATGAAAAACGAAGTTAAAAGAATGAAAAATGTTCATTGCAGCAGCATTGCGGAAACATTGCTAAAACCGCAATGTTTCAAGTGAAATCCGTAAGTTGACTGATCTTTTTCTGTTATTTTCCGTTATTTCAGGGATTCGTTCTTTCTCCTCCATCCATTTTGAAGTATGACGTTGAGGATGGATGGTTCTCCTTGGCCCAAACGCACCTGCAAATTACTATAAAAGGGGGTCAAAGTAGAGGGTTTGATCATCCGAAGCGCAGAAGTCCTCTCGCAGTCCATCATTTCTCTCTGTTTTCCTTTGCCGTCTGTTGGAGTGAGAGTCTCAGCTGTTGGAATCGATAATCTGAAAGGAAGGAGAGAAGATTTTTCTTCTCTCTCGATTGGATTCATCCAAGCAAGGCTGACCTTTCATCCCCTTCATTCGAGGCGACTGCAACGAAGCTTTTCAGCACCCTTTTACTGTTTTCTGTCGTTCTTCTTCTTATTTCCAGTTTTGATCATTGTTGTTCTTAGCTTAGTGTTTTAGTTACTGCAGTTCGTTGTTGTCTGTCTCTTAATTTCTGCTTCTAAGTTTCCCTTTGTCGTTCAAACATTCATAGTAATCAAAGTACATTTCTGCATTTCACAGTTTCCACTTTCTGCTGCTACGGTTTTGTCTTGCTGTTCTAAGCACATTTCCCTTCTAAGCATGTCTGTTTTATCTTACATTTCCATTCTCTATATATCCATGAGTAGCTAAGTCACGTAGGGGCATGCTAATGACAGAACTATAGGCTAAAAAACGTGAACCAAGCATGTAGGATAGCTTTCGAAGCATTGGTTGTATGTGAGCTTCATCCCACGGGCAATTTCGATTGGCCATCCATTTTGTCCAAAGAACTCCTAACCTCTAGAAGGAGTAAGAGTTCAGAGTCATATAATCATGCTAGCCTTTCATGGTAACCAGGAAACGGCCTAGGAATAGGCGTTTCCCTAGTACAAACTAAACACTTCTGGTTTAACAAGATGATTAAGTCCTTACTTTGAGTCGAGTAAACTTAAGAGTCTAATGCATGGAATCGGACGATACATGAGATAGAGTGAGTTTGATGCATAGAGAGTAGATCCAGTGCTTGAGAATCGTATAAAAAGGCCTATAGGATAGTCATTAGTAGCCCTTAATTCACCTATTTACACATTTTCGCCGTCAGCTAATTGCGATAACATTGCGGTCTCCGCAATTCTGCTAAATTTTCATTCTGTTTAGCTGTTTTCCTCTTCATTTATTAATTCCATCTCTTGTCTTTTGAGTCTAATTTCAACTTGCATTTGTTTATGTTATATTCCTTTATACATTCAGCAAAAGTTAGATAATTAAAAACCAATTTTACTCCATCAAATCCACCCCTTCTTTCTTAACAAAACACTTCGCGAATAGCTAAAAACAAGTCTCTGTGGGAAAACGAATGAAATATACTTACTACTTGCTATAAGATCATGTATGCTTGCATGTTCTGAGTGCTCTCTTTCTCTCTTATTTATCATTTTTATTAACACATTGAGCACGCAACATAAAGCAAGGTAGAATTTGAAAACTTAGGGATAGTTGCACAATGAACCTAATGACCAAGGCAGATAGATCAGTTGTAGGGAGTTTATAAAGACAGTAGGATTATAAGGCGAGAGAAATCAGAAGAAGCAAAATGAGAAGTTAGTTTTAAACTTAGAAGAGTGTCACAGGACAGCCATGCCTTAGATAGTAAACTTAGGGAAGTCAGCAAGTAATTAGACACAATAAATCATGCTAATCAAGCATATCGATTGGACATTGGCGGCCAACGCTCTCCCAAGACCAATCGATACCAACGAGCTAACTACGACGATTATCTAATTTGGACGCGAAATTAGTGTATCGATTTCAGATTCTAATTCGAGAAGAACGAACACCAAGAACGCAAAGACGCCAATGCGCTCAAAGGCATCGTAAATCTTTGTTACTTGGCGGTTTAGAGAGGCACGACATCAAAACCTTTAACAAATGAAGCATGCTCGAAATCAAGGTTGCCTAGTCCTAAATCAATCAAGCACATTCATGGAATAAGCAAAGAAATAGAAACTAATTCAATCAATCATTCAAGCCAAATCAGAATTTAGTTCAACAACCTCACCAAAAGTTCAAACTACATTATTCCTATACAATCCCGAGCCAAAAACGCTATAGACTACTCACTCATGTTGTGTGTGATGTGGGATGGCTCCATTCCAAGCTTCCTAGCCTCTCCCATGGTGAAAATGGCTGCTGAAACATCTAATCTGGTGCGGAGCCCGAGGTAGGAGATGATGATTCCGGCTAAAAATCGGACAAAAACTTAAGTAATCCGTCGGAGCGTCGAGACGCTAGGGCAGCGTCTCGACGCTGCGCCCTAAATAATCAGCGCGCGCAGTCGGGGCGACGTCGAGACGCTCGCGCAGCGTCGAGACGCTTGCGCGGCGTCGAGCGAGCGTCGAGACACTGTCACTCGACGCTTGCTCTCGGGTGGAATTTCAATTTTACGCCTCAGACTTCGGAGCGTCGAGCTAGCGTCGCGACGCTGTCGCTCGACGCTAGCTCTCGGGTTTTTGCATGGTATTTTGCCTTGAATTTTTCCAAAACGCCCAATCTTCATGTTTTTGCATGGTCCTTCCCCGGAAGTGTTCTTAAGTCTTAAAAATGCGATATTAGGCCTCGAAAAGCGCCGAAACGCTCCCGAGGGCGAATTACCGAGAACACCTGCAATTAACACATAAAAGCAAGATTAAGCATATAATAATCGTGAATTAAGGACATAAATATAGCTCCAAAATGGAGCTATCAGTACTATCTTTATCATTCGCGATTTCAATGGGGTTGCGAATGGTAGGTGCTCGGTTTGGGGCTTCTCTATCCATTTTGGTTTGTTGTGATTGCGATGACTCTGCATGGTCCGCAATGTGTTGAGTTACAGGTGGCTGTTTAAAAAGACGTTTCTTGTTTTTATTTCTGGCCCTTAGAAGTCTTTCAGGGTCAGGATTGAATTCTAGATTGAATTCTAGGTTGATATTTGGAAACTCAGGATTGATAGTACCTGTAAAGGAAATGCAAAAAGATTAGCTCCAATAAATATTAAATTTCTTCTAAAATAACACAATTCGTGTTTACTAAACAAAATCCCCGGCAACAACGCCAAAAACTTGTTGCGTGCTCAGTGTGTAAATAAAATGCAATGCGAAGAGCACTCAGAACATGCAAGCATACATGGTCTGCAGCAAGTGATAAGTATATTAATTCTTTTTCCCACAGAGATTGAGTTTAGTTACTAACGAAGTGAGGTGTTAAATTAGAGAGGGTCACTTAAATTGGGTGGATTTGAGGTTGATGTGCCGAAATAACAAAGAATGCAAGAAAGATGCAAGCATAAACGAAAGCAAGTAAAGAGATTAAGCTATTATGTGGAGAAGAAAGAATTGCGGATCTAGCAATGTTCTAGCAATAAAATCGCAAAAGTAAAAGACTGGAAAAATGGCTAAGGCAAAAACAGAACTATAGAATTGCGGATCTAGCAATTATCTAGCAATTAAATTAACAATGATTTAAGGGTGAGATAAGGAAACAAGGTCGACTTAAGACTCCTCTATAGGCACTTAACTACGATCATTCAGCAGTAGATTAACTTAACATGCACCAATTTAGCTTCGTCTCATGCATCTCTCGATTACATGCATTAGATCCTTTAGTTCACTCATATCCAAGTGAGACATAAACACCTATTTATACAAGCAAGCTAATGAATTGTACTAGGAGAACGCCTATTCCTAGGACGTTTTCTGGTTACCATAAAAGGCTAGCATGAATGGACGACTCTGAACTCTTACTCCTTCCGGAGGTTAGGAATTCTTTAGACAAAATGGATGGCCGATCGAAATTGCCCATGGGATGAAGTACACATACATTCAATGCATTCGAAGCTATCCTACATGCTGAACTCTCGTATTTCTAACCTATAGATTCATCTTTAGCAGACCTTTGTGTGATTAGTTACTCATGGTTGGTGGAGAATTAGAAAAGATGGATTGATTAAGCATGGTGTAAAGAATTAAATGAAAGCAATAGAACAAAGATAACAACGTGAAGGCCTTGGAAAGACTTAAATGATTACTTTCTAGATTAAGGTTCAGAACATAACGTGCGAAGGTGTGAAAAACAGTAAAGAACTGAGTGAATCGAAGAACGAATCGAAACAATGTAACAGATGGAAACGAAAGACAGAAAGCAGTAAAGAAAGCATTGTAAAAAGGTGCACGGATCTCCTTGCCGCAAGCGCCTCGGATGAAGGAGAAGATTAGTTGATCTTGGGGATGAATTCGATAAGAAGAGAAGAAGGATCTTCTCTTCTTCCTCTCGATTTATCGACGCCAAGGGCTGATTTCTTCGTTCCAACAAACGGGGTAAGGAAAATGTGTATGTAGATCGCGTTGTGACGGAGAACTCCACGCTTCTGAGTTGTGTTTCTCCTTCCCCCTTCACCTCTTTTTATAGCGTTTGCAGGTACCTTCAGCAACGGAGAACCATCCATTCTGAACAAGAATCCTCCACGTGGCAGCAGGGTAAGGCTTAGGCGGCTGAAAGATCGCAACTATGACGACTGACGGCTGGGAAAAACTCAGCAGCAGCAGCTTGGCGTTGCGGTTTCCTTGCGGTGACCGGAATGTCCATTGCGCTCCCAGCAATGTTTCAGCAATTCTCCTGCAATGTACATTTTAACTCTTTTAGCCTCATTTTCTATTCTTTTTCGTTCCTTTTCCAAATAAGTCCTATTTTAGCTTCTTTCCTCGAATTCTCACATTTAAGCACATATCAAGCTAAATTCTAACAAAAACACTCAAGAGATCACATGATTTTAAGGTAAATATGTCCCTAAATTATGTACTTTTGGAGAGGTAACAATTAGTCTTGGCTTTGCATCAACCTTCCTCATTAGATACTTAATGGCAGCGTGGTCAGTATAAATAATGGTTTTGTTGCCCAAAAGGTAGGCTCGAAATTTCTCACAAGCAAAGACCACATATAGCATTTCTTTCTCAGTTGTGGTGTAATTACACTAAACTTCATTCATTGTTTTGCTCGCATAGTAAATAGGGTAAGTTATCTTCTCTCTTCTCTATCCTAACATTGCACCGATTGCGTAATAGCTAGCATCAAACATTAGTTCAAATGGGGCTTCCCAATTTGGTCCTATTACAATGCATGGCTCCATGGTGGATTCTTAATAATAATAATAATAATAATAATTATAAATAATTATTTATATTATTAATTATTAATTATAATTAAAAAAAATAATTATAATAATTATTATTAATATTAATATCAAATATTAATATTATAATAAACTATCCACTATGCCCGGTTTCCCAAAACCGACTATTCCAATATATGAATAAAAATTCATATTTTTCACCGGTCGATATTTAAATCACATTTAAATACGACTTCTTCCGATTATATATTTAAATCATATTTAAATACATAAAACCTCGAACAACAAACCCGAATTTGGATTTCTCCGAGTTCTACCCTATAGCCCTGCTATACCGCTTTATCCGAGCTAGCCAGGAGAACCAAAAGAACCTACAGATCATGAGCTCCAACGATACGAGATCATTCGGTCAAAACTCTTTTAACCCGAATCGATCAACATTCGTTAACTCCCGGAGACTCCACTATAGTCCGAGAGTTGCACTTTACTCACTGTAGATATATTATGTCCTCTTGATATAATCGTCATGGGCAAGTCGACCCTTTATAGGTTGTCCGTAATCACACCTGGGTCATAATAACGGCTTAACCCCTGTGTTACATCTTCGCTCCTTAAGTTCCACTGACACCTCTAATGAACAATTGATCAGCGGTCCAACCGACAGATCAGATCCTCTCTCAAGATTGAAGAGAGTGTGCGCAGATTGTTCAAGACTACATGTCAGCTATTAAGGGAACAACCTATCTACAAACCCTGATGAGCGGGTTAGGAGTAAACTCCTTCTTGCTACACTATGTCCCCAGCTACCTATTGCGTGCTCAATGTGTAAAAGAAATAAGCAATAAGAGAGAGAGAGCACTCAGAACATGCAAGCATACATGATTTTGTAGCAAGTAGTAAGTATTTTTTCATTCGTTTTCCCACAGAGATTTATTATTAGCTACTCGTGAAGTGTATTGTTAAGCAATAATGGGTGGATTTGATGGGGTAGATTTGGTTTAAAAATGCCTAATTACTAATGAATCAATAAAGGATAGCAACATGAACAAGTGCAAGTCAATGATAAACTCAACCGTGAAGATAAGAAATTAATAAACGAAGAGAAAAACAGCTAAGCAGAATTTTTAACTTAATAGAATTGCGAGAACAGCAATTTTACCGCAATGTTACTAACAGCGAAAGTGTGTAAAATGGAGAAACAAGGGCTACTAACGACTCCTCTATAGGAATTTTCACACGATTCTCAAGCATTGGATCAATTCACTATGCATCAAACTAACTCATTCTCATGTATCTTCCGATTTCATGCATTAGATTCTTTAGTTTACTCATGTTCAAGTAAGGTCTTAAGCATCTTGTTAAAGCAGTGAGTTATGATTTGTACTAGGAAAACGCCTATTCCTAGGTCGTTTTCTGGCTACCTTGAGAGGCTAGCATGAGTGTATGACTCTGAACTCTTACTCCTTCAAGAGGTTAGGAGGTATTTGGACAAAATGGATGGCCAATCGAAATTTCCCGTGGGATGAAGCTTACATACAATCAATGCATTCGAGAGCTATCCTACATGCTTGGTTTACGTGTTTTAGCCTATAGTATTGTCATTAGCATGCCCCTATGTGACTTAGTTACTCATGGATGTAGAGAGAACAGAAATAATAGATGAAGTAGACATGCTTAGAAGAAAATGAAAGACAAAACAGCAAGGAAAAACAATAGGCAGAGACGGTAAAGACAAAGTGTGAAATGATGAATTGAGCTTTGATTAATCAATTGTTTGAATGAACAAATGAGAACCTAAGGTGATTAACATAAAGACAGAAAGCAACGAAATGGAATGGATTGACTAATGGAAAAGAAATAACAACAAAACGGTGCTAGAAATGAAAAGTAAAGACAGAAAGCAGTAAAATGAGCTTGATCGCCTCGTCGCAAACGCCTCGGCTGAAGGGAGAGAAGGTAAGCCTTGCTTGGATGAATCCAATCAGGAGACAAGATGAATCTTCTCTCCTTCCTATCAGATTGTCGACTCCAACAGCTGAACCTCTCAAACCAATAGACGAAGAAGAGAATGAATGGGAAAGACTGCGCTGCGAAGAGACTTCTACGCTTTCGGATGATGATTAAACCTTCCTCTTTGACCTCCTTTTATAGTATTCTGCAGGTGCGATTGGGCCAAGGAGAACCATCCATCCTCAACGTCGTACTTCAAAATAGATGGAGGAGAAAGAACGAATCCCTGAAATATCGGATCACAACAGAAAAAGGTTAGCCAACTTACGGATTTCACTTGAAACATTGCGGTTTTAGCAATGTTTCCGCAATGCACAATTTTCATTCTTTTAACTTCCTTTTTCATTCCTTTTCTTTCCTTTTGCACACAAGTCCTAATTTAGCTTCCTTCTTCTAATTCTCATATATGAGCATAGGTTTAAGCTAAATCCTATCAAAAACACCTAAGAATGTACATCTTTCTAAGATAAATAAGTCCTAAAAAGGTCACTTTTGGAGACGTAACACACCCCCAAACTTAAGGTTTTGCTCGTCCTCGAGCAAACTAAGGACTTACTTAGGCTGCTTTTTTATCATCTTTAACCACTTGCTGACTCCCCTACATTCCTATCTATAGCAGTGTTGTCCTGTGACATTCTTCTAAGTTTACAACTACCCTCTTACTTTGCTTCTTCTGACTTTGCATGCCTAAAGCTCCTACTGTTTCATTAACCCCTTACAGCTGATCTACTTGCTTCTGTCATATCTTGCAACTATCCCTAAGGTTTCAAATTCTACCTAGCTTTACCCCAGACTCAGTACATGCTTCTAGTTTTTACTTTTGAGCTACCTAGGATTCCTTAGAGTCATGCCAGTCTTAGTATTAATAGTGACAGTAGTACATTTAGAGAACAACCTAAACCCTGGCATTACTACATTGGACATACATTCATCTCCCTAAACAACCCTACAAGCTACAACTTTGTGCTCAGCTAATTGAGGATCAGAGTTCTTTTTATTCAGGACATCTAAGCCACAAAGTTGCAACTCCTAGGTATACATTCTTCTTCCCTATTTCTTCCTTTTTCTTTCTTACTTTGGTGAAGCCTCTCCTTTGGTTGCCTTTTGATGCAATGCCACTTGTGGGTTACACACTTGGCACTGATTACTCAGCAACTTTAAGAGAGACACCCCTTTTTATTCTATTTTTCATTTTTTTTTTTTTTTTTTTTTCAGTTCATCATTTTTGTAAAGGAGAAGAAGAATGCTTATGCTTTAAGGGAGAGAGGAATGTTCCTAGGCCTAGGGTGGCCTCCCCCAAACTTAAACTACTCATTGTCCCCAATGAGTGTCTGAGGTGGCACACCCTCAAACTTATCCTAGAAGCATCTAGTCTAGGATAAAACAAAGAGAATCTAAAAAGCCCTAGGGATAGACAGAACATTCTAAAAGCAAACATTACAGCAGCAGAAATTTATAAAAACAGGCAGGGAAGGACTTAAAGCAACGCATGCTGAGCACTTTTAAGAGGCTAATTTAAACTATCAAAGTAGTCTTATGACACTCATCCAGCATGCATTTAGATAAGCTATATAAGGTAGTCAAGATAGCAGCAAAAGACAAAATTTAAACAGAACCAACCTAGCTAAACAGTCAGTCAAAAACATGCATTTACTAATAAAAATTGCAGATTCCGCAATTATTTCGCAATGGATACATGGCAGATATTTCAGTGATCAAGGCCCCTATGCATGCTCTTTCCAGTCATTTAAGCTATACGAAAAAGGAAACTAAACTAATCTACCTATTTAGCTACCATCAGACTACACTAAACAACTTTAAACAATAAAACTAAAGAACTAAAAACAGATCAAAATTGATTCCAAAATAACAGAATTCACATGGTTCAACAAAAAGCAGTTTGATTATTTTTTTTTTCTTTTAGGGAACAGAAATACTCCCTTGAGTGCTTCTCAATCTAGCACTCAGATGTCCTCATCATCATCATCCTTCCGTGGTCTTGGAGGCGCCCATGGAGTCAGTAGGTCCGTGGGGAACTCAGGGAAGATGCAGCCTTATTGGTCAGCGACATCTTTATCCCTTGCCTGCGCATATGTGGCCCATTGCGCCATCTTCTTTTGCAGATCCATCAGACAGGCCATTGACAGAGACTGAGCAGCAGCCAGGCCATCTAGCTCGAACTCCATGTTCCCCTTCCTTCGCATCCTCAAGGCAGTAGGCACATCCAGGTGCCCCGTGTAGGCCAGCTGCCTCTCCATCCTTTCGATTGGAACCCCTGTACGTAAGCAGAGTTTAGTAATTGTATTAGGGAAGAAAAGTGGACCCTTACCCTTTTTGGCGCAGTCAGCGATTGAGGCTGCAATGACCTCGCCCACATTGATTGTGAGGCCCCTCATGATCGCATAGACCAGCAGCGATCTGCCTTGGTTGATGGTTGTCTCGTGGGTTACTCGGGACAGCTTCCTCCGCACGAAGGAAAACCAGACAGCAGCCTTGGCTGTGAGGGTAGCACTCATCAGGGTGTGCTTCCCATTGCGTGAAACTGTCCACGCTGCCTCAGGTTGGCCAATGATCCGAATTGCTTCCTCCAGGACAGCTTCTGTTGGCTCATCAATGATCCTGGCATAGTCAGTGTGCTTTTGCCCCTTGAGGCCATAGGCTTCATTGATTGCCTTAGCTGAGAAATCAACCTCGACTCCTCTGACCACAGATAGGCCATCCTCAGGGTTCATCAAATTGGCGTAAAAATTATACACCATGCTGGAGTAGGCGGGGATGGGCGGTCTGCGCAGCTCTTCCCAGCCATGATTGGTGATCCCTGCGCGCAAGAATTGCGGCAGGTCTGCAAGTGCGTCAAGGAACCCCTTCTCATGCAGCAGGTCCCTCTTGCTTAATTCAGTGCCTCTGGACTCAGCATCAGAGGACACATACCTCACAGATTGAGGCTCATCTTCAGGGTACAGCTTGGCTTTCCCCTTGTCCTTTGCCCTGGCTGATTCAGCAGCCTCGATCTTGAGCTTCTTCGGGGAAGGCTCACTACTAACCTTCTTTGATAAAGGCTCACCCCTGGCTTTCTTTTTCTTGGTCTTCTTCGATGCCTTTGGCCGTTTGGCCTTGACAACCTTGGCGGCTTTCTTTCTCAGTCTCGCCTTGGTTGTGATCTGTGTGAGGCAATCCCCCAATGTCTCCTCCATCGAATCATCCCCCTGCGCTGGGCTCTCGGGGCTGACTTCCCTCAAAGGAGAGAAGACCTCTTCTTCTTCAGCTTCTTCACCGCCCTGCGCCGATTCTTGATGCTCTTCATCTGGAATTTCAGGTTCAGGCGTCTGGGAGATGGGTGATGCTTCAGGGCTCTGCGGCGGTGGAGAGTGTTCAGAGCTCTGCGGAGATGGAGAAGGTTAAGGGCTTCGCGCTGGTGGAGATGGAGAATGGCTTTGCGTGGCCGTCTCGTAGGATGGACGGCCACTTTCTTGACTCTCCACAGAGGGAGTCTTCTTCTTGATTGTTGCGTCGGCCACAGCCACCTTCCACTTGCGTTTCTTGGGCGTTCCTGCTGGTTCAGACGGCCCAGCAGGGATCTCTGTCACCACCTTCCACTTCTTCTTGCGAACAGGAAGCTTGGGAAGGCGCTCAGTTCGCGCGGCCTCAGCGTCTGCCAAGGCAAGGAGTGCCTCCCTCGCAGCAATCTCAGCGTCGTCGGCCTTCTTCTTGGACGCAGATCTCTCAGCTCTTGTTAGCACCATGGTGGAATCGTAGGAATCTGGAAAGAGGGATTGTAGAGGAAGAAGGAGAGAGCTTTCTTGGAGTTCAGGGAGTGAGGGAAGCGTACGGATCAGAGCGCTTCTAACGGCTATAAGTAATGATGGAAATCCCAACGGCTATTTCTGTTGCGGATTTCGCAAATCTACCGCAATTAAATGGCCGTTGGAGATTTCCTTCGTTTCAAATGCCAATATTTCCTCAACGTAATCTTCGATTTGGCCCAATAGCTTCCCCGATTTTTTATCCTGGATTCATCTCCTTGATTCCCTCTATCGATCCCCTATTAAAAGAAATAAAATCAACATCAAATTCGTAATTAAAATCACACAAAAATATACGCAAATCGTAACCGAAAGAATAGCAAAAAATAAACTAAGGCATAGCCTCGCATGGACGAGCACAGTGATCACTCGTCCTCTCTCGCTCTTATTTTCACGTTTCAGTCAAGAGGAAGGCCGAGAGAGTCTTCACATCTCCTTCCTCATAATAATACTTCAATCGTGCACCATTAACCATGAACGGTTGCCCTTGCTGCAGGTTCCTAATCTCGATTGCACCATGAAAAAACACGTTAGTTATTACAAAAGGACCTGACCATCTGAACTTAAGTTTGCCTGGAAATAATCTCAACCGTGAGTTAAATAATAAGACAAGCTGGCCTTTCTTAAAGTCCTTAATCCTAAGTCTACTATCATGCCAAATCTTAGTCTTTTCCTTATACATTTTAGCATTTTCATAGGACATATGTCTAAGCTCATCAAGCTCATGTAATTGCAGAGACCGCAATGTTCCCGCATCGGTCACGCAATAATTCAGTTCTTTTAAGGCCCAAAATGCTTTAATTTCCAATTCGAATGGTAAGTGACATGCTTTGCCATACACAAGTCTATAAAGAGACATACCTAGGGGTGTCTTATATGCAGTTCTATATGCCCAAAGTGCATCCTCGAGTTTAAACGACCAGTCTTTTCTATTGGGTTTGACCACTTTTTCGAGTATGTTTTTAATCTCCCTATTTGAAATTTCAGCTTGTCCATTCGAATGTGGGTGATAAGGGGTGGCTACTCTATGTCTAACATTGTATTTAGCCAACACTTTTTTCATAGTTTTATTAATGAAGTGTGTCCCTTCATCACTAATTATAGCACGAGGTGTTCCAAACCTAGTAAAGATATGTCTATTAAGGAACTTAATGACTGTTTTGGCATCATTATTTGGACATGTTATGGCTTCTACCCAATTAGACACATAGTCTACAGCTACAAGAATGTAATGGTTACCTGATGATGGGGGAAATGGTCCCATGAAGTCAATGCCGCACACATCAAAGAGCTCTAACTCTAGGATGTAAGTGAGAGGCATCTCCTCCTTTCAACTAAGGTTACCTGTTCTCTGGCATTCATCATAGCTGTGGGCGTATTCGTGGGCATCCTTGAAGATCGTGGGCCAATAGTAGCCACTCTGGAACACCTTTGCAGCTGTCCTTTGGCCACCAAAATGTCCACCATAATGGGCTGTATGGCAGTGCTGCAGCACAGACTTCGCCTCAGCAGCTGACACACATTTCCTCAGCAAACCATCTGCACATGTCTTGTAGAGGGTAGGATCATCCCATATGAACTTCCTAGCTTCATGCAGGAACCTCTTCTTTTCTTGTCCTCCCTTGAAGTTGGTAGTACCTGCGAGGCAAGGAAGTTAGCAATGTCAGCAAACCAAGGTTCCTCATCGTTATCACGATGTGCTAATACAAAGACATGTTCATCGATAAAGGCATCAGAAATTGCGGTTTCCGCAATGTTATCGCAATTATGTTGCAATCTGGAAAGATGATCCGCAACCACATTTTCGCACCCTTTCTTATCTCTAATGTCCAGATCAAACTCTTGCAGCAGCAGTACCCATCTAATCAACCTAGGCTTAGCATCAGCCTTACTCATAAGGTACTTTAGTGCAGAGTGATCTGTATACACGATTGTTCTAGTGCCTACAATGTAATTCCTAAACTTCTCACAGGCAAACACTACAGCTAGCATCTCCTTTTCCGTGGTTGTGTAATTACATTGTGCCTCATTAAGTGTCTTACTAGCATAGTATACAGGGTGTGTTAGCTTGTCAATCTTTTGTCCTAGCATAACCCCTACTGCATAGTCACTTGCATCACATAACCTCTCAAAGGGAAGGTCCCAATTTGGTCCTACTATAATAGGTGCTTTGACTAATGCTTCCTTAAGGGTTTTCCAGGCTAGTAAACATTCTTTAGAGAAGATGAATGGCTTATTCAGCTCTAGAAGCTCACACAAAGGCTTGGAGATCTTTGAAAAGTTCTTAATGAACCTTCTATAGAAGCCTGCGTGTCCTAAGAAACTTCTAATGGCTTTCACATTCTGAGGTTCTACCAACTTCTCTATTATTTCAATCTTGGCCCTATCGACCTCTACTCCTGCTCTAGACACTCTATGACCTAGGACTATCCCTTCTTCCACCATGAAGTGGCACTTTTCCCAATTAAGGACTAGATTGGTCTCCTCACACCTAGCCAGGACTTGTCCTAAGTTCTCTAAACAGTTTGTGAATGAATCACCAAAGACTGAGAAGTCATCCATGAATATCTCTATCATGGATTCATCTAAGTCAGAGAAGATTGCCAACATGCACCTTTGGAACGTTGCTGGTGCATTGCATAAGCCAAAAGGCATTCTGCGAAAGGCAAATGTTCCAAAAGGGCAAGTGAAGGTGGTCTTCTCCTGGTCCTTAGGGTCTATAGTGATCTGGTTATATCCTGAATAACCGTCTAGAAAGCAGTAATAAGCTCTACCAGCTATCCTATCTAACATCTGGTCTATGAATGGTAGAGGGAAGTGATCCTTTTTTGTTTCCTTATTTAATTTCCTATAATCCATGCAAACTCTCCATCCTGTAATAGTTCTAGTTGGAATCAGTTCATTGCTCTCATTCACTACTACAGTCATCCCTCCCTTCTTAGGTACACATTGTATAGGACTCACCCACTGACTACTAGCTATAGGGAAGATTACACCTGCATCTAACCACTTTATAATCTCTTTCTTAACTACCTCTTTCATAGAGGGGTTCAACCTACGTTGGTGATCTACTCGGGGTGTATGCTCTTCCTCTAATATTATTTTATGCATGCAGTAAGAAGGGCTAATGCCTCTAATGTCAGCAATAGTCCATGCAATAGGCTTTTTATGTTGCTTAAGCAATAATATCAGCTCAACCTCATGCTTTTCACTCAATTTAGAAGAAATAATCACAGGCAGAGTAGCATTACTTCCTAGATATGCATACTTGAGGTGAGTGGGTAAAGGTTTCAATTCTAAGATAGGTGGATGCTCAATGGATGGTTTCAATGGATTCAAGGATCTGTCAGTCAAGTCATTATTCCTACAAACATGCTGTATCCTATCTACAGGTATATCCATTATCTCAGAAACATTCAAATCAGTTAAATCTAATTGTACATATTCATTAGCATGCTTAGTTAATAATTCATGCTCCAGCTGTTCTTCCATCAGTGAATCTACAATGTCCATGCTAGCACAAGATTCAGAGTCAGAGGGGTACCTTAAGGCTTTATAAACACTAAATTTAACCTCCTCATCATGAACCCTCATAGTGAGCTCACCTTTCTGGACATCTATCAGGGCCCTACCTGTGGCTAGAAATGGTCTGCCTAATAGGATGGGGACCTCCTTGTCTGCTTCATAATCCAGGATGATGAAATCTGCAAGGAAAATAAACTTGTCAACCTTTACAAGAATATCCTCAATCTTACCCTCAGGGTATGCTATGGATCTGTCTGCAAGTTGTAAAGTGACAGTGGTTGGACGTGCTTCTCCTATTCCTAGCTGGCGGAATAGTGATAGGGGCATGAGGTTTATGCTGGCTCCCAGGTCACAAAGAGCTCTGCCCACGTGCTTGCCTCCTAGCTCTACTGGTAAGGTGAAGGAACCAGGATCCTTCTCCTTCTTTGGTAGCTTGTTCTGGAGTATGGCACTGCACTCCTCAGTGAGATTCACTGTTTCAAATTCACCAATGATCTTCTTGTTAGTGATTATATCCTTTAAAAACTTAACATAAGAGGGCATAGACTGTAAAACTTCTACAAAAGGAATATTAACATGCACTTGTTTAAGAATTTCTAAGAATTTGTTAAAGTGCACTTCCTGTTCTTGTTTTTTCTTTAGCCTTCGAGGAAATGGAGGTGGTGGCACATATGCAGGCACTTCAGGTCGCCTCAGGATAGGTGGAGGCCTTGGAATTTCTTCTATCTCTTCTATGATTGGCTCCAGCCTTGCTCCTAATGTGCTTGGTGATGTTTGACCTTGGTTTGGCAGAGACTCCAGTGGAGCACTAGACTCATTGTTCTCTACTCTCTTTGGGGTTTCTTTAGTGTTGCTCACCAATGGTCTACCACTTCTAAGTTCAATTGCTTGAACTTGCTCTTTTCCATCTCTCCTTGGCACCTCAGTGTCAGCAGGAAGTCTACCTTGGGGCCTACTTTTGAGTTCATTGGCTAGTTGCCCTATTTGGTTCTCTAGGCTCCTGAGGGTAGCTTGCTGGCTTTGTAGAGTAGCATCATTCTTGGCGATGTACTCTTTGAGTAGATTTTCTACAGAAGACCCTACTGGTTGGTTGTATGGTTTTTGATACATGGATTGGTTATGTTGGGGAGTTTAACCAGGTGTTCCACTCGGTCTTGGTTGGTTAGGAGCTTGGTTAGTATTCTGTTGGCCACCCCATGAAAGATTTGGGTGGTTCCTCCAACCAGGATTGTAAGTGTTGGAATAGGGGTTGTTCCTAGGCTGCTGTTGGCTTCCAACATAGCAGACTGAGGCTGGATACCCAGGGCAATATTCATACAGGTGCCCTTCCCCACAGAATCCATAGATAGGTGTCTCACCTTGACTTGGTTGTGTGCCCATTGACATGGTTGTGGCGGTGTTGACACTAGTTTGGAGATTGGCTTGAGCCATTTGTTTAACTAGGTTGGTCAGGGCGCTTATTTGGCTACTCATGGCATTGAGTGCGTCCTTATTTTGAGCTCTACTTGGCTCGATTGGATCATCTGACCACCTACAGTGAGATGCTGAGATCTTCTCCAAGATCTCATAGGCTTCGTTATAACTTTTGGACAGCATGGAACCTCCAGCAGATGAATTTAGCACTTGTCTGGTGCTGGGGTTGCATCCTTTGAAAAAGACTTCTATTTGAATACACCATGGAATGCCATGGTGTGGACATTTAAGCAGAAGGTCCTTGAACCTTGTCCAAGCTTCGTGAAGGGACTCATTTTCAGCTTGTTTGAACTTGATTATGTCATCACGAAAGGTAGAATTCCTATCAGGTGGAAAGTATTTAACTAGGAATTTCTCCGCCAAGTCTGTCCAATTAAGGACTGATCCAGAGGGTAATGAGTTAACCACGTCTTTGCTTTGTCCCTCAAAGAGTAAGGGAAGAGGTAGAGCCTCAAGGCTTCTTGGGAAACTCCAGGAATAAGGAATGTATCACTGACTCCTACGAAGTTTCTAAGATGGTTGTGGGGATCCTCATTTTCCACTCCAAAGAATTGTCCCACAGTGGATAACATTTGGAACATTACTGGCTTTAACTCGAATGAGTTGGCAGTAATTTCAGGGCGGATTATGCTGGGGTTCAGCTCCCCAGGCATAGGTACTAGGTAGGAAAGAATGGCACTATCCTTGTCATTCGCTATTTCGATGGGATTGCGAGTGGTAGGTACCGGATTTGGGATTGGTCTGTCCATTTCTTCTTGATAGGATTGCGGAGACTCTGCGGTTTCAGCAATTATTGGAGGTATAGAGGGTTGGTTAAAGAGACGTTTCTTAGCTCTATTTCTGGCCCTAAGTAATCTCTCAGGCTCAGGATTGAACTCTAGATCGCTACTTGAAGGCTCATTCATAAACTAACCCAATGGTACCTGCAAAAGAAATGAGAAAAAGATCAGTTCTAATAGATAATAAACTTGGTGTTTCAAACTTAACAACCTTCGTTTTCACTAAACTAAATCCCCGGCAGCGGCGCCAAAAACTTGTTGCGTGCTCAATGTGTAAAAGAAATAAGCAATAAGAGAGAGAGAGAACTCAGAACATGCAAGCATACATGATCTTGTAGCAAGTAGTAAGTATTTTTTTCATTCGTTTTCCCACAGAGATTTATTATTAGCTACTCGTGAAGTGTATTGTTAAGCAAGAATGGGTGGATTTGATGGGGTAGACTTGGTTTTAAATTGCCTAATTACTAAGGAATAAGTAAAGGATAGCAACATGAACAAGTGCAAGTCAATGATAAACTCAACCGTAAAGAGAAGAGATTAATAAACGAAGAGAAAACAGCTAAGCAGAATTTTTAACTTAATAGAATTGCGAGAACAGCAATTTTACCGCAATATTACTAACAGCGAAAGTGTGTAAAATGGAGAAACAAGGGCTACTAACGACTCACCTATAGGCATTTTCACACGATTCTCAAGCATTGGATCAATTCACTATGCATCAAACTAACTCATTCTCATGTATCTTCCGATTTCATGCATTAGA
This sequence comes from Herpetospermum pedunculosum, assembly GCA_028017165.1. Classification (NCBI taxonomy): domain Eukaryota; kingdom Viridiplantae; phylum Streptophyta; class Magnoliopsida; order Cucurbitales; family Cucurbitaceae; genus Herpetospermum; species Herpetospermum pedunculosum. Next base: position 16,540,813 of record CM051527.1, on the reverse strand, counting down.
TTCTTTAGTTTACTCATGTCCATGTAAGGTCTTAAGCATCTTGTTAAAGTAGTGAGTTATGATTTGTACTAGGAAAACGCCTATTCCTAGGTCGTTTTCGGGCTACCTTGAGAGGCTAGCATGAGTGTATGACTCTGAACTCTTACTCCTTCCAGAGGTTAGGAGTTCCTTGGACAAAATGGATGGCCAATCGAAATTGCCCGTGGGATGAAGCTTACATACAATCAATGCATTCGAGAGCTATCCTACATGCTTGGTTTACGTGTTTTAGCCTATAGTATTGTCATTAGCATGCCCCTATGTGACTTAGTTACTCATGGATGTAGAGAGAACAGAAATAATAGATGAAGTATACATGCTTAGAAGAAAATGAAAGACAAAACAGCAAGGAAAAATAGTAGGCAGAGACGGTAAAGACAAAGTGTGAAATGATGAATTGAGCTTTGATTAATCAATTGTTTGAATGAACAAATGAGAACTTAAGGTGATTAACATAAAGACAGAAATCAACGAAATGGAATGGATTGACTAATGGAAAAGAAATAACAACAAAACGGTGCTGGAAATGAAAAGTAAAGACAGAAAGCAGTAAAATGAGCTTGATCGCCTCGTCGCAAACGCCTCGGCTGAAGGGAGAGAAGGTAAGCCTTGCTTGGATGAATCCAATCAGGAGAGAAGATGAATCTTCTCTCCTTCCTATCAGATTGTCGACTCCAACAACTGATCCTCTCAAACCAACAGACGGAGAAGAGAATGAATGGGAAAGACTGCGCTGCGAAGAGACTTCTACGCTTTCGGATGATGATTAAACCTTCCTCTTTGACCTCCTTTTATAGTATTCTGCAGGTGCGATTGGGCCAAGGAGAACCATCCATCCTCAACGTCGTACTTCAAAATGGATGGAGGAGAAAGAACGAATCCCTGAAATATCGGATCACAACAGAAAAAGGTTAGCCAACTTACGGATTTCACTTGAAACATTGCGGTTTTAGCAATGTTTCCGCAATGCTTCTGCAATGCACAATTTTCATTCTTTTAACTTCCTTTTTCATTCCTTTTCTTTCCTTTTGCACACAAGTCCTAATTTAGCTTCCTTCTTCTAATTCTCATATATGAGCATAGGTTTAAGCTAAATCCTATCAAAAACACCTAAGAATGTACATCTTTCTAAGATAAATAAGTCCTAAAAAGGTCACTTTTGGAGACGTAACACTACCTATTCGAGTTTATCCCCAAGTTGGTAGGCTTATTGAGCGGGCGTTCCGTCACTCTCACCCATACAAGTCTAAGAATACTCTGGAGTAAGCAGGAGTTCATAGTAAGCTCAGGATTCAGATCGAGTTACCTAGGCCATCATAAAATGAAATAGTCGGTCTCATCAGTAAACGGTGTTATAAAGAGAGAGCGACTTTTTCGTGGTTCAGTCTTACGCAAACTCATCGCGTAGAACGCCCCCGCCCGCACATCTCAATGTGAAACGATTCAGATCACATCGTTCTGTGTAACACAGAGCAGGCCGCATTCAATAGTGTTACCAGGAATAGGTACCCAGCCTAATCCATATACTATAGACCGTTTTGACTATAAATGCTAGAGTTTGATCCACAATCATGTCAGAAATGAAGCTCCAGTATTTGGCATATGTCAAGGGTTTTGTGTATTGGTATAGATTAATGCAAAACACGTTTCACTTTATTTCGGTAAACGCATTTACCGAATAAAACTAATAATTGATTATTCTAAATAGCATATTTACAAACATAGTTTACAAAACACGAGTTTAAGGACATTAAACCCAACAAACTCCCACTTGGACTTAAACGTCTGTGGTGTACATGTTGGTAGGGAGAGAACTACAATGTCTCACATCAGTTTGTAATCTCCCACTATCCTCTTTAGCAACTCGGATCCCTAGACTCTTCTAGGTGTCCACTCAAACCCTTTAGCCATGAGAGACGTAGTAAACCTATCAGCATGAAGTACTATGAGGTTCCCTATGTGACCATCACATAGCCTCATGGTACTACTTAAGAGTTCAACAGTCTAACTATTGCTGCTTTAAATAAGTTGCAACTCGTGCTAGTTATTACTGGGGCACCCATAATGCAACACCTGTATTATGCTCCTCATGAGCGTTTATGACAAACTTTTAACCAGGATTAAACACACTCTGACCACTCCCACTGCGATAAGCATATTGGGTTATGTATTTCAGAAAAGATACATCTTAACATCAAATTTCTTAATGCATAAGGATAGCATCTCTTTTACCTAGATAATACACAACTCTTGTCAATATCGGGTATAAAGAGATTATACTAGAGATTTGTTCTTACGACTCAGATGAACCTGAATCCATAGAACAAATAACCATTTTCAAAGCAATTTGAAAATGTGTCACTAGTATATGCTAAAAAGTCAGAACTTAATCCTACATCATTTAAAACGATTAAGACAAGAATTATGCAACCCATATTATAAAAGTTATGATCTCAACATTGAAAATCACGAGACTTTGATAATCAAATCAATCCCTACATGATTTGAGACTAAGTGCTAGGTTCAATTCATAAGTGAACTGGACAAGCTGGCAATAATATTGCTCTTAATCTAAAATAATGATTTACAGAGGTTGAGACTGATAGATACTCTTACCAAGATAGCTAATCTTGATACGAGTAACCTAATTAACTTATATTTGGTAACAAGTAAAGAAGTTGATACACAATCAACCCCTCTACTTTGGGACAATCCCTTTACCAAAAGTTCAAACCTTAAAGGTTTTTACCTTAAAGGTTCGGTCGCCAAACCTTTGTAAATCTGTGATTTTAAATCATTGGTTTCTAGTCTATAAATTCATTGTTTAATTAAAGACAATGAATTCTCAATATTATCATCAAACATGATAAGATTGAGTCATATGGACAAACCAACGTTTGATGGTTTTCTCAACTATTGAGTATAACCAAGACAACTTTCTATAATATAAAGTCTTTAACCACAATGTTGTTTTCTGATTTAAATAGAACAGAGTATATATCTTTTGTTAAAATGAACAGTTCATTTATATACAACAAAAGATACAATATATACAAAAATTCTATTGTAGCAGAAATATATACAGATAATTACATAACCAGAGTATGTGATTAAATATATACAAACAACACTCAAAAAAGACAAGCTCCCAAGGGAGCAGCTATGAAGATGTCTTCAAAAAGTCATCCAGATGGAGAAACCAGCAGTCAGGAACTAGTTTCCTGAAACAGAAAGAACAAACAAGATTAGTGGTTCCTGAAAGATAATTCAGGTATGACATTCATAAATCCACCAAACTTGTTTAGACAAATAAATCTTATTTACCTCGTCGTTCTTTCTCGGCGCGTTTCTCCTCAAGGTATTTCGGGCAATTTCGCTTCCAGTGCCCGTCTTCGTTACAATGGAAACATTTTCCTTTGTCTGATGTTTTAACCCTGGCCACAACCATCGGTGCTTTGCCTTTTCTCCTTCTGGAATTTCTTTGAAGTGACTACATTAGCATCCTTCTCCTTTCCTTTAGAGGCTCGTAGGGACTCGTAAGTCTGCAGCTAATGCAGAAGAGTGGTCAAGTTATATTCAATCTTATTCATGACCATATTAGATCTGAAATTTAGAAAGCTCTTCGGAAGAGATTCTAGAATGAAGCTAACTTGGCTCTTTTCATCGATCGTAGCCCCGTTTACTTCTGCTGTCATGTAGTGGACCATCATATTAAGAACATGCTCCCTAACATATGTGCCCTCCTTCATTCGAGCATTGTAAACGTATTTGAGGGCTTCATGGCGAAGCGTTGAGGACGGTTGTCCAAACATCGCTTGCAATGAAGTCATGATTAGCAAAGACATCTTGCATGCTTGCCAAGATATAGACCCAGGCTTTATCATTAGCCCTGATCCAACGATCGTATGCCTCACGAACACTTCGTGAAGCATTTGCAGTAGAAGTCGGAGGACAGTCCTTCGTTAAGACAAATCTTAGGTCGTCCAACACTAGAATCGTATTCAAGTTGGACTTCCATGTAGCATAATTTTCGCCGGTTAATTTGTCGTTCGCTAACAACTGTACGAAAGAACTCGCCATGCTGAAACAGAATGTAAATCTATCAGTGAAACAGTTTTAATGTATTTAAACCAACTAAGAGGTTTTAGTAGTAAAATAAAGGACCCAAACTCTTTATTTACTGACAACGATACTTTAGTAAGTCAGAATGGTCGTTGCCGACTGGCAGTCGAGTCACTCCTGTACTAAACCAAGACATTCTTGACTAAATGCTAACTCCATAATAACTCATATTCCTATAGCATCTTAGTTATCGTTTTTGGTCTGGATTCACTAACTCCTTAGTAATTCCCGTAAGTGTGACCCTCCATTTTTAGAACGCACAGGACTGCCCCAACAACGCAACCGACTGGAATGTCAAAGTTGGGAATGGCCCTATGTTTCTCTATCCATAAATGGTGACTAAGGTGTTTGATCTCCCATGCCCCGCCCTCCGACTGGATTGGTGCCTCCTAGGGTCACCTTCCAGGCGAAACATGGGAATCTTACGGTTCAGTCCAACATAGGAGACCACAGGAAGCACCGACGTGCTTCCTTCACCCACTTACTATAGACACTTACTCCATTCACCTTGCTATTGAAAATTGCAAACACCACCCGACTGGAGATGCCTCTAATGGCATCATGAGACCCTGCAAAAATTCTCACGTTGTGAATTTTAAGGGATTGCGTAGCAGGAGAGGGATATATCATATATTCCTTCTCAACACATCTACTAAGCATCGTTATGACGGTTTTTAAGGGTACTTACTCAGGTTTTATCCGGCTAAGAAAACAAAACCTTAAGTCTAGGCAAACTATTTTACCTGAGATGTCTAGGTTATTAACAAATTAATTAACCTCACACCTCACTCGCACGCTCATAGACCCTGGTTAACTTTACTCAAGTACCGGATTGTTCCCAGGTAGGAGGTGTTCCGTAAACCGTCAACTTAAATACCTCCAACCTCGAACAGGATTTCACCGGGTGAGTTTCTCATAACCTTAGCATTTACGAGATAACGACCTATTCATCTAATGAACCTGACGTATCATTAACCCTAAATGAACATGCAATTCTCTTTGTTATAGATTTTAAAAGGCTAAGTCATTTTTACAACACTTGCAAAAACTAGACTTACTACAACAAACTTCTATATGCTTCTCAAACATACAAAACTAAAGCATGGTTAGTTGAATATTTAAATACATAATCAATATAACACTTATATCAATTATGGTCTTAAACATACAACTCCTAATTCAAAATCAATATAACGCATATATTAATTCTAATGAATTAGGCATGCATCCTATACATCATAACACTTATAGCATACAAAATGCATGAAACATGCTTCCTATGGTGGGATTTGAAATCTACATGGCATACTTTATGCACAAGCAAATGAGTTAATATAAACCATACATCTCATGCATCCTATAAATTAAACACACTAAAACGAATCAGATTATGGCAACAAACAAGCAACAACTAATTATTACAAGCTCGTCCAACCCCGAGCTAGGCTCTTGAAACTTTTCGCACTCTTCGAACAACCTCAACCTCCTCGGCTTCTGGCTTCTTGCACACCATGGCTTCCGGAACTGCCTAAAACTCTAAGACTCAACGAATACAGACTCTCAGCCAAACATTAAGCCTTAATTAACAGACAAGGCTATTACAAACCGAAAAATAAAGTACAAGAAAATAAACGGTTGCCATAATCCGATACACTTCAACCACCCAAGTAAGAAAACAAACTAAACCAACCTAGGACTCTATTCGTTCCAAATTGAGAACTAAAGCATGCTCTGATACCAATTGCTGGAACCCCCACTCAACAAACTGCGAGGGTTCCGGCCCTCGACCAGAGGCGCAGCAGAAGAAAGATTTAAAAATAAAAGCCTAAAACTGGTTGAGGACCTATTGCAATCAATAAGGAACGAACTAAGAATTGAAGAAACATTTCTAACACTTAGAAAATTTCTTGAATTCGAGTCCACCGGTAAATCCCCTTTCCAGCGGTAAACCGACCGGTAAAAGTAAACCGAAAAAGTTGCCCGGTATATCCCACCGGTATAAATCATCGGTAAATATATCACCGGTATATATCATATATACACCGGTATATATCAAACCGAGGAAATACTGACCGGTATATACCACCGGTATATATCCAGGTACATAATATATATACCACCGGTATATACCATATATACCATCGGTATATATACCACCGGTATATATACCACCAGTATATATCACCGGTATATACCATATATATCACCGGTATGTATCAAACCGGTATATATCCCACTGGTATATATACCACCGGTATATTTACCACCGGTATATTTTCCAGCGAATTGAACACTTGAAAAAGTGTCGGTATATATCATATATACACCGGTATATATTGACAAAAATACTTTATTTTGACGTTCGTCTTCTCGTCTACCTCAGCACCTCTACTGCCCCCTCGATCTCTATGTTTCCTCCGGTCACGAACTCAGCACGGGCACCAACGAGGACCACCCTAAGAGTAGTCCCAACTATTCTCGGGCTTAATAGCGGAGTTTGTTGAGAGGGAGGAAGAAGGAGATGAAGCTTGGATGAGTTTTGATATGAGTTTACCATGAACTTGATGAACAATTCATCAAGAACATGAAGAACTCAAACAACAAACTCATGAATTTCAACAATTGAAATTCAAAATTAAAGGAATAAGTATAAACAACTTTACACTTACTTGAAGTTCTTCCAAAGAACTAACCTCTAATCTTCAAAAGTCCAAAGCCTCAAAACTTCATCAAACTCAAGCAACAACCAAGAACTTCTTCTTCAACCCTTGAAGATGTAAGTTCGGTTGAGAAGAAAAAACAAGAGAGAGAGAGCTTGAGAGTGAAATCAATCACTTGACTTGGAAAAAATCCAAATCTCCAAAAATGGAGTATGGGAGTGAATAAATGGAATCCAAATGGAGCCCATGCACAATGCATGGCTCCATGGTGGATTCTTAATAATAATAATAATAATAATTATTATAAATAATTATTTATATTATTAATTATTAATTATAATTAAAAAAAATTAATTATAATAATTATTATTAATATTAATATCAAATATTAATATTATAATAAACTATCCACTAAGTCCGGTTTTCGAAAACCGACTATTCCAATATATGAATCAAAATTCATATTTTCCACCGGTCGATATTTAAATCATATTTAAATACGACTTCTTCCGATTATATATTCAAATTATATTTAAATACATAAAACCTCGAACAACAAACCCGAATTCGGATTTCTCCGAGTTCTACCCTATAGCCCTGCTATACCGCTTTATCCGAGCTAGCCAGGAGAACCAAAAGGACCTAAAGATCATGAGCTCCAACGATACGAGATCATTCGGTCAAAACTCTTTTAACCTGAATCGATCAACATTCGTTAACTCCCGGGGACTCCACTATAGTCCGAGAGTTGCACTCTCCTCACTGTAGATATATTATGTCCTCTTGATATAACCGTCATGGGCAAGTCGACCCTTTACAGGTTGTCCGTAATCACAGCTGGCTCATAATAACCGCTTAACCCCTGTGTTACATCTTCGTTCCTTAAGTTCCACTGACACCTCTAATGAACAATTGATCAGCGGTCCAACCGACAGATCAGATCCTCTCTCAAGCTTGGAGAGAGTGTGCGCAGATTGTTCAAGACTAGATGTTAGCTATTAAGGGAACAACCTATCTACTAACCCTGAAGAGCGGGTTAGGAGTAAACTCCTTCTTGCTAGACTATGTCCCCAGCTACCTATTCGAGTTTATCCCCAAGTTGGTAGGCTTATTGAGCGAGCGTTCCGCCACTCTCACCCATACAAGTCTAAGGATACTCTAGAATAAGCAGGAGTTCATAGTAAGCTCAGGATTCAGATCGAGTTACCTAGGCCATCATAAAGTGAAATAGTCGGTCTCATCAGTAAACGGTGTTATAAAGAGAGAACGACTTTTTAGTGGTTCAGTCTTACGCAAACTCATCGCGTAGAACGCCTGTTACGTGCTCAATGTTTAAAAGGAATATGCAATAAGAGAGCACTCAGAACATGCAAGCATACGTGATCTTGTAGCAAGTAGTAAGTATTTTTTCATTCGTTTTCCCATAGAGATTTATTCTTAGTTACTCGCGAAGTGTATTGTTAAGCAAGAATGGGTGGATTTGATGGGGTAGACTTGGTTTTAAATTGCCTAATTACTAAGGAATAAGTAAAGGATAGCAACATAAACAAGTGCAAGTCAATGACAAACTCAAACGTAAAGAGAAAAGATTAATAAACGAAGAGGGAAATGGCTAAACAGAATTTTTAACCAAAAAGAATTGCGGGAACAACAATTATACCGCAATGTTACTAACAACGAAAGTGTGTAAAATGTGGAAACAAGGGCTACTAATGACTCCTCTATTGGCTTTTTCTCACGATTCTCAAGCATTAGATCAACTCACTATGCATCAAACTAACTCATTCTCATGTATCTTCCGATTTCATGCATTAGATTCTTTAGTTTACTCATGTCCAAGTAAGGTCTTAAGCATCTTGTTAAAACAGTAAGTTGTGATTTATACTAGGAAAACGCCTATTCCTAGGTCGTTTTCTGGCTACCTTGAGAGGCTAGCATGAGTGTATGACTCTGAACTCTTACTCCTTCCGGAGGTTAGGAGTTCTTTGGACAAAATGGATGGCCAATCGAAATTGCCCGTGGGATGAAGCTTACATACAATCAATGCGTTCGAGAGCTATCCTACATGCTTGGTTCACGTGTTCTAGCCTATAGCCTTGTCATTAACATGCCCCTATGTGACTTAGTTACTCATGGATGTAGATAGAATAGAAAGAGTGGATGAAGAAGACATGCTTAGGAGAAGATTAAAGACAAAACAGGAAAGGAAAAACAGTAGGCAGAGAAGAATAAAGGAATTGCAAAATGATGAATTGTACGTTGATTAACCAATTGTTTGAATGAACAAATGAAGACTTAGAAACACTGAAGCAAAGACAGAAAACAACGAAATGAAATAGAGTAGCTAATGGAACGGAAATAACAACAAACAGTACTGAAAGTAGAAAACTAAAACAGAAAGCAGTAAGTTGTGCGTGGTCTTCTCGATTTCGAACGCCTCGGCTGAATAGAGAGAAAGGTGAGCCTTGCTTGGATGAATCCAATCAGAAGAGAAGATGAATCTTCTCTCCTTCCTATCAGATTGTCGACTCCAATAGCTGAACCTTTCAAACCAACAGACGGAAGAGAGAATAAGAGTGGAAGAAGCTGCGTTGAACTGAGAAGTCTACGCTTTTCGGATGTTCTTCAACCCTCCACTTTGACCTCCTTTTATAGTATTCTGCAGGTGCGATTGGGCCAAGGAGAACCATCCATTCTCAACGTCGTACTTCTACGTGGCTGGAGGAGAAAGAACGAATCCCTGAAATATCGGATCACAACAGAAAAAAGGTTAGCCAACTTACGGATTTCACTTGAAACATTGCGGTTTTAGCAATGTTTCCGCAATGCCTCCGCAATGCACAGTTTTCATTCTTCTAACTTCGTTTTTCATTCCTTTTCTTTCCTTTTGCACACAAGTCCTAATTTAGCTTCCTTCTTCTAATTCTCATATATAAGCATAGGTTCAAGCTAAATCCTATCAAAAATACTTACAAATGCACAACTTCCTAACACAAATAAGTCCTAAAATAGTCACTTTTGGAGACGTAACACACCCCCAAACTTAAGGTTTTGCTCGTCCTCGAGCAATCTAAGGACTTACTTAGGCTGTTGTTTCAATCTTTCTAACCACTTGCTGACTCCCCTAAGTTTCTATCTATGGCAATGCTGTCCTGTGACACACTTCTAAGTTTACAACTAACTTCTCATTTTGCTTCTTCTGACTTCGCACGCCTACTGATCCTACTGTTTCATAAACTCCCTACAACTGATCTACTTGCTTCTATCATATCGTGCAACTATCCCTAAGGTTTCAAACTCTACCTAGCTTTACCCCAGACTCAGTACATGCTTCTAATTTTTACTTTCGAGCTACCTAGGATTCCTTAGAGTCATGCCAGTCTTAGTATTAAACAGTGACAGTAGTACTTTTAGAGAACAACCTAAACCCTGGCATCACTACATTGGACATACATTCATCTCCCTAAACAACCCTACCAGCTACAACTTTGTGCTTAGCTAATTGAGGATCAGAGTTCATTTTTATTCAGGACACCCAAGCCACAAAATTGCAACTCCTAGGTATACATTCTTCTTCCCTATTTCTTCCTTTTTCCTTTTTTACTTTGGTGGAGCCTCTCCTTTGGTTGCCTTTTGATGCAATGCCACTTGTGGGTTACACACTTGGCACTGATTACTCAGCAACTTTAAGAGAGACACCCCTCTTTATTCTATTTTTCATTTTTTTTTTTTTTTTTCATCATTTTTCTAAAGGAGAAGAAGAATGCTTATGCTTAAAGGGAGAGAGGAATGTTCCTAGGCCTAGGGTGGCCTCCCCCAAACTTAAACTACTCATTGTCCCCAATGAGTGTCTAAGGTGGCACACCCCCAAACTTGTCCTAGAAGCATCTAGTCTAGGGCAAAACAAAGAGAATCTAAAAGTCCTTGGGATAGACAGAACGTTCTCAAAGCAAATATCTCAGCAGAAGAAATTTGGAAAAACAGGCAGGGAAGGACTTAAAGCTACGCATGCTGAGAAATTTTAAGAGGCTAATTTAAACTATCAAAGGTGCCTTAAGACACTCATCCAGCATGCTTATAGATAGGTTATATAAGGTAGTCACGACAGCAGCAAAAGAACAAAATTAAAACAGAACCAGCCTGGCTAATCAGTCAGTCAAAAACATGCAATTATTAACAAAAATTGCGGAATCCGCAATAATTTCGCAATGGATAGCAGGGCAGATATATCAGTGATCAAGGCCCCTATGCATGCTCTTCCCAATCATCTCAGCTATACAAAAAGGAACCTAAAACAATCTACCTATTCAGATACCATCAGACTATAATAAACAAATCTAAACAACAAAAATAAAGAACTAAAGACAGATCAAATATTAACTCAAAATAACAGAATTCACACAGTTTAACGAAAAGCAAAGTATATTTTTTTTTGTAGGGAACAAAAATACTCCCTTGAGTGCTCTTCAGACTAGCACTCAGACGTCCTCATCATCATCTCTCCGTGCCCGTGGAGGTGCCCATGGCGTCAGCAAGTCAGTGGGGAACTCTGGAAAGATGCAGCCCAACTGATCCGCCACATCCTTATCCCTTGCTTGAGCGTACTCAGCCCATTGCGCCATCTTCTTCTGCAGGTCCATCAGGCAGGCCATCGATAGAGACTGAGCAGCAGCCAGGCCGTCTAACTCAAACTCCATGTTCCCCTTTCGTCGCATTCGCAGGCCTGTAGGCAGCTCCAGGTGCCCCGTGTAGGCCAGCGCCTCTCCATCCTCTCAATTGGTACACCTGCACGTAAGCAAAGCTTAGTGATTGTGTTGGGGAAGAAAAGTGGACCCTTACCTTTTTTGGCACAGTCTGCGATTGAGGCTGCAATGACCTCACCAACATTGATATTGAGGCCCCTCATGATCGCATAAACCAGCAGCGATCTTCCTTGGTTGATGGTGGTCTCGTGTGTCACTGGGGACAGCCTTCTGCGCACGAAAGAAAACCATACAGCTGCCTTTGCCGTCAGGGTTGAACTCATCAGAGTGTGCTTCCCATTGCGCGAAATCGTCCACGCTGCCTCAGGTTGGCCGATGATCCTCGGTGCTTCCTCCAGGACAGCCTCAGTTGGCGCATCAATGATCCTTGCATAATCAGTGTGCTTCTGCCCCTTGAGGCCATAGGCTTCATTGATCGCCTTAGCTGAGAAGTCCACCTCGATTCCCCTGACCACAGACAAGCCATCCTCAGGGTTCATCAGGTTGGCGTAGAAATCGTACACCATGCTGGAGTAGGCGGGGATGGGCGGTCTGCACAGCTCTTCCCAGCCATGATTGGTGATCCCTGCGCGCAAGAATTGCGGCAGGTTTGCCAACGCGTCAAGGAACCCCTTCTCATGGAGCAGGTCCCGTTTCCTCAATTCAGTGCCTCTTGACTCAGCATCAGAAGACACATACCTCACAGTTGGAGGTTCATCTTCGGGGTACAGCTTGGCTTTCCCCTTATCTTTCGCCTTGGCTGATTCAGCAGCCTCGATCTTTAGCTTCTTCATAGAGGGCTCACTACTAGCCTTCTTCTTTTTGGATTTCTTTGAAACTTTTGGCCGTTTGGCCTTGACAGCCTTAGGCACCTTCTTTCTCAATCGTGCCCTGGTGGTGATCTGTTGGAGGCAATCCCCCAACGTTTCATCCATTGAATCTTCCCCCTTTGCTGGGCTATCGGGGCATACTTCCCTCAAAGGAGAGAAGACCTCATCCTCTTCAGCTGTGTCTTCGCCTGGTGCCGATTCTTGATGTTCTTTGCTTGGAATTTCAGGCTCAGGCGTTCGCGATGATGGTGATGCCTCAGGGCTCTGCGGCGGTGGAGATTGGTCAGAGCTTAGTGGAGATGGGGAAGGCTCGGGGCTTCGTGCTGGTGGAGAGGGAGAGTGGCTTTGTCTGGCCGTCTCGTAGGATGGACGGCCACTTTCTTGACTCTCCACAGTGGGAGTCTTCTTCTTGATCGCTGCGTCGTCGACAGCCATACTCCACTTCCTCTTCTTGGGCGTTCCTGCTGGTTCAGATGGCTCAGCAGGGATCTCCGTCACCACCTTCCACTTCTTCTTGCGGACAGGTAGCTTGGGAAGTCGTTTGGTTCGCGCGGCTTCGGCATCTGCCAAGGCAAGGAGTGCCTCCCTCGCAGCTACCTCTGCTTCAGCGGCCTTCTTCTTGGAAGCAGATCTCTCAGCCCTTGTTAGCACCATGGTGGAATCGTAGAAATCTGGAAAGAGGAATTGCACAGGAAAAAGGAGAGAGATTTCTTGAAGTTCAGTGAATGAAGGAAGCGTATGGGCCACCGCTATTCCAACGGCTATTTGTAATGATGAAAATCCCAACGGCTATTTCTGTTGCGGATTCAGCAAATCCATCGCAATTAAGTGGCCGTTGGAGATTTCCTCGTTTCAAATGCCAATATTTCCTCAACGTAATCTTTGATTTGGCCCCATATCTTCCCCGATTTTTTATCCTGGATTCATCTCCTTGATTCCCTCTTTCGATCCCCTATTAAAAGAAATAAAATCAACATCAAATTCGTAATAAAAATTACACACAAACATACACAAATAATAACCGAAAGAATAGCAAAAAAATAAACTAAGGCGTAGCCTCGCATGGACGAGCACAGTGATCACTCGTCCTCTCTCGGTTTTATTTTCAAGTTTCAGCCACGAGGAAGGCCGAGAGAGTCTTCACATCTCCTTCCTCATAATAATGCTTCAATCGTGCACCATTAACCATGAACGGTTGCACTTGCTGCAGGTTCCTAATCTCGATTGCACCATGAACAAACACGTTAGTTATCACAAAAGGACCTGACCATCTGGACTTAAGTTTGCCTGGAAATAATCTCAACCTTGAGTTAAATAACAAGACAAGCTGGCCTTTCTTAAAGTCCTTAATCCTAAGTCTACTGTCATGCCAAATCTTGGTCTTTTCCTTATACATTTTAGCATTTTCATAAGACATATGTCTAAGCTCATCAAGCTCATGTAATTGCAGACACCGCAATGTTCCCGCATCGGTCACGCAATAATTCAGTTCTTTAAAGGCCCAAAATGCTTTAATTTCCAATTCGAATGGTAAGTGACATGCTTTGCCATACACAAGTCTATAAGGAGACATACCTAGGGGTGTCTTATATGCAGTCCTATATGCCCAAAGTGCATCCTCGAGTTTAAACGACCAATCTTTTCTATTGGGTTTGACCACTTTTTCGAGTATGTTTTTAATCTCCCTATTTGATATTTCAGCTTGTCCATTCGAATGTGGGTGATAAGGGGTGGCTACCCTATGTCTAACATTGTATTTAGCCAACACTTTTTTCATAGCTTTATTAATAAAGTGTGTCCCTTCATCACTAATTATAGCACGAGGTGTACCAAACCTAGTAAAGATATGTCTATTAAGGAATTTAATGACTGTTTTGGCATCATTGTTTGGACATGCTATGGCCTCTACCCATTTAGATACATAGTCTACAGCTACAAGTATGTAAAGGTTACCTGATGATGGGGGAAATGGTCCCATGAAGTCAATGCCCCACACATCAAAGAGCTCCAACTCTAAGATGTACGTGAGAGGCATCTCATCCTTTCGACTGAGGTTACCTGTTCTCTGGCATTATCACAGCTGTGTGCGTATTTGTGGGCATCTTTGAAGATCGTGGGCCAATAGTAGCCACTCTGGAACACCTTTGCAGCTGTTCTTTGGCCACCAAAATGTCCACCATAGGGGGCTGTATGGCAGTGCTGCAGCACAGACTTCGCCTCAGCAGCTGACACACACTTCCTCAGTAAACCATCTGCACATGTCTTGTAGAGGGTAGGGTCGTCCCATATGAACTTCCTAGCTTCATGCAGGAACCTCTTCTTCTCTTGGCTTCCCTTGAAAGTTGGTAGTACCTGCGAGGCAAGGAAGTTAGCAATATCAGCAAACCAAGGTTCCTCATCGTTATCACGATGTGCTAATACAAAGACATGTTCATCGATAAAGGCATCAGAAATTGCGGTTTCCGCAATTTTATCGCAATTATGTTGCAATCTAGAAAGATGATCCGCAACCACATTTTTGCATCCTTTCTTATCTCTATTGTCTAGATCAAACTTTTGCAGCAGCAATACCCATCTAATCAACCTAGGCTTAGCATCAGCCTTCCTCATAAGGTATTTTAGTGCAGAGTGATCTGTATACACGATTGTCCTAGTGCCTACAATGTAATTCCTAAACTTCTCACAGGCAAACACTACAGCTAGCATCTCCTTCTCAGTGGTTGTGTAATTACATTGTGCCTCATTAAGTGTCTTACTAGCATAGTATACAGGGTGTGTTAGCTTGTCAATCTTTTGTCCTAGCATAACCCCTACTGCATAGTCACTTGCATCGCATAACATCTCAAATGGGAGATCCCAATTTGGTCCTACTATAATAGGTGCTTTGACTAATGCTTCCTTAAGGGTTGTCCAGGCTAGGAAACATTCTCTATAGAAGATGAATGGCGTATTCAGCTCTAGAAGCTCACACAAAGGCTTGGAGATCTTTGAAAAGTTCTTAATGAACCTTCAATAGAAGCCTGCGTGTCCTAAGAAACTTCTAATGGCTTTCACATTCTGAGGTTCCACCAACTTCTCTATTATTTCAATCTTGGCCCTATCGACCTCTACTCCTGCTCTAGACACTCTATGACCTAGGACTATCCCTTCTTCCACCATGAAGTGGCATTTCTCCCAATTGAGTACTAAGTTTGTCTCCTCACACCTAGCCAGGACTTGTCCTAAGTTCTCTAAACAGTTTGTGAATGAATCACCAAAGACTGAGAAGTCATCCATAAATATTTCTATCATGGATTCATCTAAGTCAGAGAAGATTGCCAACATGCACCTTTGGAACGTTGCTGGTGCATTGCACAAGCCAAAAGGCATTCTGCAAAAAGCAAATGTTCCAAAGGGACAGGTGAAGGTTGTCTTCTCCTGGTCCACAAGGTCTATGGTGATTTGGTTATATCCAGAATAACCATCTAAGAAGCAGTAATAAGCTCTACCAGCTATCCTATCTAACATATGATCTATGAATGGTAGAGGGAAGTGATCCTTTTTTGTTTCCTTATTCAATTTCCTATAATCCATGCAAACTCTCCATCCTGTAATAGTTCTAGTTGGAATCAGTTCATTGCTCTCATTCACTACTACAGTCATCCCCCCCTTCTTAGGTACACATTGTATTGGACTCACCCACTGACTACTAGCTATAGGGAAGATTACACCTGCATCTAACCATTTTATGATCTCCTTCTTAACTACCTCTTTCATAGAGGGGTTCAACCTACGTTGGTGATCTACTCGGGGTGTATGCTCTTCTTCCAATATTATCTTATGCATACAGTAAGAAGGGTTAATGCCTCTAATGTCAGCAATTGTCCATGCAATAGCCTTTCTATGTTGTTTGAGTAATAAGATCAACTCAATTTCATGCTTTGCACTCAATTTAGATGAAATAATAACAGGCAGAGTATCATTACTTCCTAAATATGCATACTTAAGATGTTCAGGCAGTGTTTTTAATTCTAAGATAGGTGGATGCTCAATGGATGGTTTTAATGGATTCATGGATCTTTCAGTCAAATCAGTAGTCATACAAACATGTTGAGGATTATTCACGGGTATGTCCATTATCTCAGCTATGTTTAAGTCAGTTAAATCTAATTGTACATAATCATTGGCATGCTTAGTTGACAATTCATGCTCAAGTTGTTCTTCCATTAGTGAATCTACTATGTCCATGCTTGCACAAGATTCAGAGTCAGAAGGGTACCTTAGGGCTTTAAAAACACTAAACTTAACCTCCTCATCATGAACCCTCATGGTGAGCTCACCTTTCTGGACATCAATCAGGGTCATACCTGTGGCTAGAAATGGTCTGCCTAATAGGATGGGGACCTCCTTGTCTGCTTCATAATCCATGATGATGAAATCTGCAAGGAAAATAAACTTGTCAACCTTTACAAGAATATCCTCAATCTTACCCTCAGGGTATGCTATGGATCTGTCTGCAAGCTGTAAGGTGACAGTGGTAGGACGTGCTTCTCCTATTCCCAACTGGCGGAATAGTGATAGAGGCATGAGATTTATGCTGGCTCCCAGGTCACAAAGAGCTCTGCCCACGTGCTTGCCTCCTAACTTCACTGGTAGGGTGAAGGAACCAGGATTCTTTTCCTTCTTGGGTAGCTTGTTCTGGAGTATAGCACTGCACTCCTCAGTGAGATTCACTGTTTCAAATTCACCAATGATCTTCTTGTTAGTGATTATATCCTTCAGAAATTTAACATAAGAAGGCATAGACTGTAGAACTTCTACAAAAGGAATATTCACATGCACTTGTTTAAGAATTTCTAAAAATTTGTTAAAGTGCACTTCCTGTTCTTGTTTTTTCTTTAGCCTTCGAGGGAATGGAGGTGGTGGCACATATGCAGGCACTTCAGGTCGCCTCAGGATAGGTGGAGGTCTTGGAATTTCTTCTATCTCTTCTATGATTGGTTCCAGCCTCGCCCTTGATGTGCTTGTTGGTGGTTGACCTTGGTTTGGCAGAGAATCTAGTGGAGCACTAGACTCTTCATTCTCTACTCTCTTTGGTGTTTCTCTAGTGTTGCTCACCAATGGTCTACCACTTCTGAGTTCAATTGCTTGAACTTGCTCTTTTCCATCCCTTCTAAGCACCTCAGTGTCAGCAGGTAGTCTACCTTGGGGCCTACTTTTGAGTTCATTGGCTAGTTGCCCTATTTGGTTCTCTAGGCTCCTAAGGGTAGCTTGCTGACTTTGTAGAGTGGCATCATTCTTGGCAATGTACTCCTTAAGTAAATTCTCTACACAAGACCCTATTGGTTGGTTGTATGGTTTTTGATACATGGATTGGTTATTTTGGGGAGTGAAACCAGGTGTTCCACTCGGTCTTGGCTGGTTAGGAGCTTGGTTAGTATTTTGTTGGCCACCCCATGAAAGATTTGGGTGGTTCCTCCAACCAGGATTGTAAGTGTTAGAATAAGGGTTGTTCCTAGGCTGCTGTTGGCTTCCAACATAGCAGACTGAGGCTGGATTCCCAGGGCAGTATTCATACAGGTGCCCCTCCCCACAGAATCCACAGATTAGTGTCTCACCTTGACTTGGTTGTGTGCCCATTGACATGGCTGTGGCGGTGTTGACACTAGTTTGGAGATTGGCTTGAGCCATTTGTTTAACTAGGTTGGTCAGGGCGCTTATTTGGCTACTCATGGCATTGAGTGCGTCCTTATTTTGAGCTCTACTTGGCTCTATTGGATCATCTGACCACCTACAGTGAGATGCTGAGATCTTCTCCAGGATCTCATAGGCTTCGTTATAACTTTTGGACAGCATGGAACCACCAGCTGATGAATTTAGCACTTGCCTGGTGCTGGGGTTGCATCCTTTGAAAAAGACCTCTATTTGGATACACCATGGGATGCCATGGTGTGGACATTTAAGCAGAAGGTCTTTGAACCTTGTCCATGCTTCGTGAAGCGACTCATTTTCAGCTTGTTTGAACTTGATTATGTCGTCACGAAAAGTAGAATTCCTATCAGGTGGGAAGTATTTTACTAGGAATTTCTCCGCCAACTCTGTCCAATTGAGAACTGATCCAGAAGGTAATGAGTTTAACCACGTTTTGGCTTTGTCCCTTAATGAGTAGGGGAAGAGGTAAAGCCTCAAAGCTTCTTGGGAAACTCCAGGGATGATAAAGGTATCACTAACTCCTAGGAAGTTTCTAAGATGGTTGTGGGGGTCCTCATTTTCCACTCCAAAGAATTGTCCCACAGTGGACAACATTTGGAACATTACTGGCTTTAACTCGAATGAGTTGGCAGTAATTTCAGGGCGGATTATGCTTGGGTTTAGTTCCCCAGGCATAGGTACTAGGTAGGAGAGAATAGCACTATCCTTATCATTCGCTATTTCGATGGGATTGCGAGTGGTAGGTACCGGATTTGGGACTGGTCTGTCCATTTCTTCTTGATAGAATTGCGGAGACTCTGCGGTTTCAGCAATTATTTGAGGTATAGAGGGTTGGTTAAAGAGACGTTTCTTAGCTCTATTTCTGGCCCTAAGTAATCTCTCAGGCTCAGGATTGAACTCTAGATCGCTACTTGAAGGCTCATTCATAAACTAACCCAATGGTACCTGCAAAAGAAATGAAAATAGATCAGCTCCAATAGATAGTAAGAATTGGTTTTCTAACTTAACAATTTTCGTTTTCACTAAACTAAATCCCCGGCAGCGGCGCCAAAAACTTGTTACGTGCTCAATGTTTAAAAGGAATATGCAATAAGAGAGCACTCGGAACATGCAAGCATACATGATCTTGTAGCAAGTAGTAAGTATTTTTTCATTCGTTTTCCCACAGAGATTTATTCTTAGTTACTCGCGAAGTGTATTGTTAAGCAAGAATGGGTGGATTTGATGGGGTAGACTTGGTTTTAAATTGCCTAATTACTAAGGAATAAGTAAAGGATAGCAACATAAACAAGTGCAAGTCAATGACAAACTCAAACGTAAAGAGAAGAGATTAATAAACGAAGAGGGAAATGGCTAAACAGAATTTTTAACCAAAAAGAATTGCGGGAACAGCAATTATACCGCAATGTTACAAACAGCGAAAGTGTGTAAAATGTGGAAACAAGGGCTACTAATGACTCCTCTATTGGCTTTTTCTCACGATTCTCAAGCATTAGATCAACTCACTATGCATCAAACTAACTCAATCTCATGTATCTTTCGATTTCATGCATTAGATTCTTTAGTTTACTCATGTCCAAGTAAGGTCTTAAGCATCTTGTTAAAACAGTAAGTTGTGATTTGTACTAGGAAAACGCCTATTCCTAGGTCGTTTTCTGGCTACCTTGAGAGGCTAGCATGAGTGTATGACTCTGAACTCTTACTCCTTTCGGAGGTTAGGAGTTCTTTGGACAAAATGGATGGCCAATCGAAATTGCCCGTGGGATGAAGCTTACATACAATCAATGCGTTCGAGAGCTATCCTACATGCTTGGTTCACGTGTTCTAGCCTATAGCCTTGTCATTAGCATGCCCCTATGTGACTTAGTTACTCATGGATGTGATGGAGCGACATGCGCAGCGGAGGCGATTTCGGACCGATGATACTCTAATTTCATCAATTTAACAAATAGAAAACATGCTCTTAAAACGGAAATAAGAAAAATAGAAAACATACCCTTGTAGTTCTACTTTTCTTCGCGTTCCGCCGACCGAACCTCGTCACGATCTCTTCAAGCTTCTTCTCACGAACGTGCCGAGGACCACCCCAGGTAGTCCCGCTATCCTCGGCGCCGAGCAACGGTGTTGTGGGACACCGAAGAGAAGAGAAAAGAAAAGTAAAAGAAGGAGAAGAAGAAGATGGAATGAAGATCTGAAGAACTTGAAAGGAAAAAATTAAAAACTTTTTTTTTCAATTCCTTTCAATCACCCGAGAGTGAACTTCTTCAAAAATTGAGATTGTGAATTGAAAACCCTTCTCAATTTTAAACAACCCAAAAGCCCATCACATAAATTTTGCCAAAAACATATATATAGACCAAACATATGTATATATATATAAGAAACAAGTGTCCTACATGCATAATGCATGTAGGCCACTTTCACCTTTTATATATATATATATATATATTATTATATATATATATTATTATTTTTAAAAATTAATACAATATTAATTTTAAATAATAATAAATATTTTATTTATTAAACTTTTTAATAAATAAAATATATATATTATTAATTAATTAAACCTTTTAATTAATTAACATTATTTAATTCAATATCAAATATCAATTAAATAAAATGGCTCAACTCGGTTTTTCGAAAACCGAATTTTTGCACATGAATCCAATTCATGTTTTAGACCATTCCCATATTTAAATCACATTTAAATATGTCCATCATCCTTCCAAAAACCGAATTTGAACAATTCAAATTATTTACCTTTTTCTTTTATTTTCTCTTATATTGTTGCACGACGTTATCCGAGCTAGCCAGGAGAACCTAAAGGACCTACAGATCATGAGCTCCAACGATACGAGATTATTCGGTCAAAACTCTTTTAACCCGAATCAATCAACTTTCGTTAACCCCCGGAGACTCCACTATAGTCCGAGGGCTGCACTCTCCTCACTGTAGATATATTGTGTCCTCTTGATATAACCGTCATGGGCAAGTCGACCCTTCACAGGTTGTTCGTAACCACAGCTTGGTCGTTTAAACCGTTTAACCCCTGCGTTACGTCTTTGTTCCTTAAGTACCACTGACACCTCTAATGAACAATTGATCAGTGGTCCAACCAACAGATCAGAAACCCTCTCTAACGAGGAGAGGGTAGGCGCCTATTGTTCAAGCCCTGGAGTCAGCTATTAAGGGAACAACCTATCTACTAACCCTGAAGAGCGGGTTAGGAGTGAACTCCATCTTACTACACTATGTCCCCAGCTACCTATTGGACTTTATCCCTGAGATGGTAGGCTTATTGAGCGGACATTCTGCCACTCTCACCCATACAAATCTAAGGATACTATCTAATAAGCAGGAGTTCATAGTAAGCTCAGGATTGAGATCGAGTTACCTAGGCCATCAGGTGAAATAGTCGGTCTCTTCAGTAAACGGTGTTATAAAGAGAGAGCGACTTTTCGTGGTTCAGTCTTACGCAAACTCATCGCGTAGGATGCCCCCGCTCGCACATCTCGATGTGAAACGACTCGGATCACATCGTTTTGTACAATACAAAACGGGCCGCATCCAATAGTTTTACCAGGATAAGGTACCCAGCCTTATCCATAAACTATAGACCGTTTTGACTGTCTACTTGAGCTTGACCCACATTCATGTCATACATGAAACTCAAGTATCCATGATCGTCAAGGGTGTTGGTCATTGGTATAGATTAATCCAAACACGTTTCACTTTATTCCAGCAAACACCTTTACTGAATAAAACTTAATAACTCATTATTACTAAATAGATAAATTACAAACATAACTGTTTACAAACCACGAGTTTTAGGACAATAAACCCAACAAACTCCCACTTGGACTTAAACGTCCGTGGTGTACATGTTGGCGAGGTGAACTATAATATCATATATCTATAGTCCTCTCCCACTATCCTATTTAGCAACCCGGATCCCTAAACTCTTTAGGTATCTCTCAAACACTTTAGCCGTGAGAGACTTAGTAAACATATCAGCATGAAGTACTATGAGGCTTTCCATGTGACCATCACATCTCCTCATCCGCACTACTTAAGAGCTCAAAAAACACTTTTTTTTTTTATGTTGCTAAACAAGCTGCAACAAATTTTAGCTTTTATAGAGGAATTGGCAATAAAACTTTTGTATTCCATTCCTTTATACTATGACAAATTATTAACCGATATAACTGACAGCTCCCACTGCATAAAACATATCGGGTCATCTATCTCAGAAGAGATAGATCTTAACCCAAGATGTGTTAATGCGTAGGGACAGCACCTCATAACATCGATTATTAACAACTCTTGTCAATATCATATGTTAGGAGACTACTAGCGATTTGTTCTTGCGACTCAGATTAATCTGAATCCTTAGAATAAACTAAGCCTCTCCCAGATCACATATCTGGAAATGGGTCGCTAGTTTATGCTTAAGTGCCAGAAACTACATCCTATAACATTCTCAATGAATAGGACATTAATTACAGAAACATATTATGAAAGCTATAGTATTGATAAAACACTTGCCCAGCAAAGTTTATCAATAACATGTTTAAGCCATAAGATTTGATTAGAACATCAAACCTTAATCATTCAAGATTAAGTTGTCATAGCCAATACATAGAAGAATTGAATAAGCTAACAAAACAATTTTGTTCTTAATCTTGGATATGACTCTCAGAGAGATTATGACTTATAGATACTCTGATCAAGATAGCTAGTCTTGATTTCTATTTATCTTATCCTATCTAATATAGAACAAGAAAAATAGATGAGAGTAGTCTAACAACTTACGTCTGGTAACAAGTAAACAAGTTGATACACAATCAACCTCTTCACTTTGGGACAGTCCCATTACCAAAAAGTCAAGCCTTAAAAGTTTTCACCTTAGAGGCTCGGTCATTTAACCCCTCGAAGATCTACAGCTTCGAACCATTGGTCCTTGTCTAAATAATCCATTATCTAATTAAAGACAACGAATCCCCAAGTCATCATCTGGTATGATAACTTGAGTTTTATAGACAAACCAATGAGTTAGGGTTTTCTCAACTATTGAGAATAACCAACTCTACTATCAACAACCCTTGTTTATTTAGATATAGCTTTCCTTTAATATTATTAGTCTTAACATCCATGTTGTTTTCTGAATTTAATAGAACATACCAGTATACATCTTTTGTAAAATGAACCGTTCATTTATTTACACCAAAAGATACTTATATACATATGCTCAAAAATACAGAAATATGTACAACTTAATTACACATATCGCATATGTGATTTAGGTTCATACAGACAACAACATCATAAGCACAAAACTCCCACTGTGCAGCTGAATAGACGTCTTCTCAAGTCATCCAGCACAGAGAAACCGACAATCAGGAACTAGTTTCCTGAAAGAAAAACAAACATGATTAGTGGTTCCTGAAAAACATTCAGGTATGGCATTCATAAATCCACTATACATGTTTAGACAAATAAATCTCATTTACCTTGTCGTTCTTTCTCGGCATGTTTCTCTGCAAGATATTTCGGGCAATTGCGCTTCCAATGCCCTTCTTCGTTACAATGGAAACACTTCCCTTTGTCCGAAGCCTTTACCTTGGCCACAACAACAGGGGCTTTGCCCTTTCTCCTGTTCCTCTTCTTTTTATGAATAGTCCTACTACTCGTAGCAGTTGCTTCAGACTTACTCCCAGACCCAGCCCCCTTCAGGAACTTCTTCGAAGTGACTACATTAGCCTCCTTCTCTTTTCCTTTAGAGGCATGAAGGGTCTGGTAAGTCTGCAACTCATGCAGAAGAGTGGTCAAGTTAAATTCTATCTTATTCATGACCATATTTGATCTGAAATTCAGGAAACTCTGCGGGAGAGATTCCAAGATAAAACTTACTTGACTCTTCTCGTCAATCGCGGCTCCGTTTACTTCTGCCGTCATGAAGTGGACCATCATGTTAAGGACATGTTCCCTAACAGAGGTTCCTTCCTTCATTCTAGCATTATAAACGAATTTGAGGGCTTCATGACGAAGAGACGAGGACGGTTGTCCAAACATCTCTTGCAATGAAAACATGATTTCTTTAGCAGAAACCATAACCTCATGCCTCTTGGCCAAGACATCTTGCATGCTTGCCAAGATATAGACTCCGGCTTTATCATTAGCCCTAGTCCAGCGATCGTACGCCTCACGAACAGTTCGTGAAGCGTTTGAGCCAGGAGTTGGAGGACAGTCCTCCGTCAAGACAAATCTGAGGTCATCCAACACAAGAATCGTATTCAAGTTGGATTTCCAAGTTCCGTAATTCTCTCCAGTAAGTTTGTCGTTAGCTAATAACTGTACAAAAGAGCTCGCCATGCTGAAAAAGAATGTAAACCTATTAGTGAAACGGTTTTAACCTATTTAAACCAATTAAGAGATTTAGCAGTAAATAAAGTACCCAAACTCTTTATTTACTAACAACGATACTTTAGTAAGTCAAAATGGTCCCTACCGTAGGGTAGGTGAGCACTCCTTTACTAAATCAAGACATTCTTGACTAAATGCTATCACCAGAATAACTCATATTCCTATAGCATCTTAGTTATCGTTTTTGGTCTGAATTTACTAACTCCTTAGCAAATCCCGTAAGTGTGACCCTCCATTTTTAGAACGCACAGAACGGCCCCAACATAGCAACCGTATGGAATGTCAGTGTTGGGAATGACCCTATGTTTCTTTATCCATAAATGGTGACTGAGGTGTTCGATCTCCCATGCCCAGCCCTCCGTTTGGATGGTGCCCCAAGGGCAGCCTGCAGGCGGAACATGGGAATCTCACGGTTCAATCCAACGGAGGAGACCACAGGAAGCACCGACGCACTTCCTTCTCCCACTTATTATAGACACTTACTCCATTCACCTTGCTATTGAAAGTTGCAAACACCACCCGTCTGGAGATGCCCCATATGGCATCATGAGGCCAAGCAAAATTCTCACGTTGTGAACTTTTAGGGAGTGCGTAGCAGGAGAGGGATATATCATATATTCCTTCTCAACACTTCTACTAAGCATCGTAGACGGTAATAAGGGTAAATACTCCAGGTTTTATCCGGCTAAGAATATAAAACCTAAAGTCTAGGCAAACTATTTACCTGAGATGTCTAGGTTATTAATAGATTTAATTAACCTCACACCTCTCCCGCACGCTCATAAGGCCTGGTTAACTTTACTCAAGTACCGGATCGTCCCCAGGTAGGAGGTGTTCCGTAAACCGCCAGCTTAAATACCTCCAACCTCGAACAGGATTTCACCGGGTGAGTTTCTCATAACCTTAGCATTTACGAGATAACGACCTATTCATCTAATGAAGCAGATCGACTCATTAACCCTAAATGAACATGCGTTTTTCTTTGTTATAGATTTTAAAAGTCTAAGTCATTTTTACAACGCTTGCAAAAGCAGACTTTCTATAACAACTATCTATATGCTTCTCAAACATACATTCGCTAAGGCATGACAAGTTGAATATTTAACTTCATAATCAATATAACACTTATATCGATTATGCTCTTTAAACATACAACTCCTAATTCATAAATTAATATAACACTTATATCAATTTTAATGAATTAAACATGCATTCTATACATTATAACAATTATAACATACAATATGCATAAAACTAATGTTGAATGTTTTAATTTCATAATTAATATAACACTTATATTAATTATTCTATTAAGTAAACAACATCAAATTCATGAATTAATATAACTCTTATATTAATACTCATGAATTAAACATGCATATACATTACAACACTTATAATATACAATAAGCATAAAACTAGGATAACCAATGTTGTACGTTTAATTTCATAATTAATATAACGCTTATATCAATTTCTCTATTAAACTAACAACATTCAATTCATGAATTAATATAACTTTTATATTAATTCTTATGAATTCCTAAATATGCATACTATATATTATAACACTTATAACATATTTATTATGCATGGAGCATGCTTCCTACGGTGGGGTTTTAAATCTATATGGCATACGTTATGCACATACAAACATGGATTTCAATTAAAACATACATTCACAATGCATAATTAATTAAACACACTAAAGTGGATCGATTTTGGCATTTAGCAAGCAATAACTAATTTATTACAAGCTTGAACAACAAGCTACGTCTTGAGCGGACTTCGAACTCTTCGCACCGCCTTTGACCAACTTGCTTCCTCCGAACGCTTCGGCCAAAAACTCTTCGAATTTCTCCTCGCAATGCCTAGAACGAGTTTGAACTTATACCGAACATTTCGGCGAGTTCCAAACTCAAACTTCTTTCACAAAGAAACCTATATGGACTCTAATGACTCTAAAAATACAGATGCTTCAGCACACATTAAAGCCCATACATTCTCGGGCAATTACAAATTAGGAAATTCAAATAGAAACTATGCCAAACTCGATTTTCACTTTAGACGTCCATTCAGAAACAATTTCTAAATTAAAATACCCACCAACTTAAATTGATGCAAATTGAGTTAATCACAAAATCGCTCTGATACCAATTGATGGAGCGACATGCGCAGCGGAGGCGATTTCGGACCGATGATACTCTAATTTCATCAATTTAACAAATAGAAAACATGCTCTTAAAACGGAAATAAGAAAAATAGAAAACATACCCTTGTAGTTCTACTTTTCTTCGCGTTCCGCCGGCCGAACCTCGTCACGATCTCTTCAAGCTTCTTCTCACGAACGTGCCGAGGACCACCCCAGGTAGTCCCGCTATCCTCGGCGCCGAGCAACGGTGTTGTGGGACACCGAAGAGAAGAGAAAAGAAAAGTAAAAGAAGGAGAAGAAGAAGATGGAATGAAGATCTGAAGAACTTTAAAGGAAAAAATGAAAAACTTTTTTTTTCAATTCCTTTCAATCACCCGAGAGTGAACTTCTTCAAAAATTGAGATTGTGAATTGAAAACCCTTCTCAATTTTAAACAACCCAAAAGCCCATCACATAAATTTTGCCAAAAACATATATATAGACCAAACATATGTATATATATATAAGAAACAAGTGTCCTACATGCATAATGCATGTAGGCCACTTTCACCTTTTTTTTTTATATATATATATATATATATATTATTATTATTTTTAAAAATTAATACAATATTAATTTTAAATAATAATAAATATTTTATTTATTAAACTTTTTAATAAATAAAAATATATATATTATTAATTAATTAAACCTTTTAATTAATTAACATTATTTAATTCAATATCAAATATCAATTAAATAAAATGGCTCAACTCGGTTTTTCGAAAACCGAATTTTTGCACATGAATCCAATTCATATTTTAGACCATTCCCATATTTAAATCATATTTAAATATGTCCATCATCCTTCCAAAAACCGAATTTGAACAATTCAAATTCTTTACCTTTTTCTTTTATTTTCTCTTATATTGTTGCACGACGTTATCCGAGCTAGCCAGGAGAACCTAAAGGACCTACAGATCATGAGCTCCAACGATACGAGATTATTCGGTCAAAACTCTTTTAACCCGAATCAATCAACTTTCGTTAACCCCCGGAGACTCCACTATAGTCCGATGGTTGCACTCTCCTCACTGTAGATATATTGTGTCCTCTTGATATAACCGTCATGGGCAAGTCGACCCTTCACAGGTTGTTCGTAACCACAACTAGGTCGTTTAAACCGTTTAACCCCTGCGTTACGTCTTTGTTCCTTAAGTACCACTGACACCTCTAATGAACAATTGATCAGTGGTCCAACCAACAGATCAGAAACCCTCTCTAACGAGGAGAGGGTAGGCGCCTATTGTTCAAGCCCTGGAGTCAGCTATTAAGGGAACAACCTATCTACTAACCCTGAAGAGCGGGTTAGGAGTGAACTCCATCTTACTACACTATGTCCCCAGCTACCTATTGGACTTTATCCGTGAGATGGTAGGCTTATTGAGCGGACATTCTCCCACTCTCACCCATACAAATCTTAGGATACTGTCTAATAAGCAGGAGTTCATAGTAAGCTCAGGATTGAGATCGAGTTACCTAGGCCATCAGGTGAAATAGTCGGTCTCTTCAGTAAACGGTGTTATAAAGAGAGAGCGACTTTTCGTGGTTCAGTCTTACGCAAACTCATCGCGTAGGATGCCCCCGCTCGCACATCTCGATGTGAAACGACTCGGATCACATCGTTTTGTACAATACAAACGGGTCGCATCCAATAGTGTTACCAGGATAAGGTACCCAGCCTTATCCATATACTATAGACCGTTTTGACTGTCTACTTGAGCTTGACCCACATTCATGTCATACATGAAACTCAAGTATCCATGATCGTCAAGGGTGTTGGTCATTGGTATAGATTAATGCAAACACGTTTCACTTTATTCCATCAAACACCTTTACTGAATAAAACTTAATAACTCATTATTACTAAATAGATAAATTACAAACATAACTGTTTACAAACCACGAGTTTTAGGACAATAAACCCAACAGGATGTAGATAGAATAGAAAGAGTGGATGAAGAAGACATGCTTAGGAGAAGATTAAAGACAAAACAGGAAAGGAAAAACAGTAGGCAGAGAAGAATAAAGGAATTGCAAAATGATGAATTGTACGGTGATTAACCAATTGTTTGAATGAACAAATGAAGACTTAGAAACACTGAAGCAAAGACAGAAAACAACGAAATGAAATAGAGTAGCTAATGGAACGGAAATAACAACAAACAGTACTGAAAGTAGAAAACTAAAACAGAAAGCAGTAAGCTGTGCGTGCTCTTCTCGATTTCGAACGCCTCGGCTGAATAGAGAGAAAGGCGAGCCTTGCTTGGATGAATCCAATCAGAAGAGAAGATGAATCTTCTCTCCTTCCTATCAGATTGTCGACTCCAATAGCTGAACCTTTCAAACCAACAGACGGAAGAGAGAATAAGAGTAGAAGAAGCTGCGTTGAACTGAGAAGTCTACGCTTTTCGGATGTTCTTCAACCCTCCACTTTGACCTCCTTTTATAGTATTCTGCAGGTGCGATTGGGCCATGGAGAACCATCCATTCTCAACGTCGTACTTCTACGTGGCTGGAGGAGAAAGAACGAATCCCTGAAATATCGGATCACAACAGAAAAAAGGTTAGCCAACTTACGGATTTCACTTGAAACATTGCGGTTTTAGCAATGTTTCCGCAATGCACAGTTTTCATTCTTCTAACTTCGTTTTTCATTCCTTATCTTTCCTTTTGCACACAAGTCCTAATTTAGCTTCCTTCTTCTAATTCTCATATATAAGCATAGGTTCAAGCTAAATCCTATCAAAAATACTTACAAATGCACAACTTCCTAACACAAATAAGTCCTAAAATAGTAACTTTTGGAGACGTAACAACGCCCCCGCCCGCACATCTCAATGTGAAACGATTCAGATCACATCAATAGTGTTACCAGGAATAGGTACCCAGCCTAAGCCATATACTATAGACCGTTTTGACTATAAATGCTAGAGCTTGATCTACAATCATGTCATACATGAAGCTCCAGTATTTGGCATATGTCAAGGGTTTTGTGTATTGGTATAGATTAATGCAAAACACGTTTCACTTTATTCCGGTAAACGCATTTACTAAATAAAACTAATAACTGATTATTCTAAATTGCATATTTACAAACATAGTTTACAAAACACGAGTTTAAGGACATTAAACCCAACATAATTAATTATGCATTGTGAATGTATGTTTTAATTAAATTCCATGTTTGCATGTGCATATAGTATGCCATATAGATTTAAAATCTCACCGTAGGAAGCATGCTTCATGCATTGAAAATATGTTATAAGTGTTATAATTTATAGTATGCATATTTCAGAATTCATGAGTATTAATTTAAGAGTTATATTAATTCATGAATTAGATGTTGTTAATTTAATAGAATAATTGATATAAGTGTTATATTAATTATGAAATTAAATTTACAACATAGGTTGCCCTGGTTTTATGCATATTATAGGTTATAAGTGTTATAATATATATGATGCATGTTTAATTCATGAGTATTAATATAAGTGTTATATTAATTCATGAATTAGTTGTTGGTTGCTTAATAGAATAATTAATATAAGTGTTATATTAATTATGAAATTAAACATCCAACTTTAGATGTAAGAGTTTCGGCATGCATAGCGGAAGTATCGTTGGATCTAAGTACTCTTATTTTGTTAATTTAAAAGGAAAAAACATGTTATTTGAAAATCAAAGACAATAGTTTAGAAGTTACCTTTGAAGTTCAAATTCTTCTTGATTCCAAACTCGATCTTCGAACGTAACGGTCACGAACCACCATGAGAGTCTTCCCGACTATTCTCCGGCCTTAGAACGAGATTGTGGGATCTTTTGAGTGACTAATTTAAAAGAGAATTGAAGATGGAATTGGAGAGAATGGTAGAGAAATTGTCTTTACAATTTCTCAAAGTTCATCAAAATTCCAAGAAGAAGTCAATCTAATTAACCCTTTGTATATATAGAAGACTACATGCAAAAACATGCAAACTTGAGTTAACAATAGGATGCCATGTAGAATCCACTCAATTTAGTGGGATTAGTGGCTTGATGTGGGATGAACACTTAGCAAAAAAGTTTGACTCATAAAACCACCAACAAATGGTTTTTCCCACTAACTCAAGAATTGGATTTTTCCACTAACTTAAGAATTGGATTTTTCCACTAACTTTAGTCATCAAAATGACTCTTGACTTTCAAGGTTTAGTGGAGTCAACATTTGACTTTTGACTTTCAAAGTTGTAGTCAATTGTCTTAAATTTGACTTTTGACTAACTTTGATCAAATTAATTCAATTTAAAAATTAATTCAAATAATTAATTTTAAATCAAATTAAATTAATATTAAATAATTAATTAAACAATTTAATTAATTCAAATTTAATATCCAATAAATCCAACACTAATCCCGATCATTCCCGATATACATGATTATGAATCCATATCCATATTTTCGATATTTAAATCTTATTTAAATATCACCATATCTCTCTATATTGTTCAATTCGCAATTGAACGTTATGTCGTTAAATATATCACATATATTTAACGTTAATTCCCTAATTCGAATTCGAACACTTCGAATTCACTCGTCACACTGTTCTAAGGTTTAGTCCGATATGAGCTAGCAGGGGGACCTCATGGACCTACAGATCATGAGCTCCAACGATCTGAGATTAACTGATTAAACTCTTTAACCCAGTTAATCAACATTCGTTAACTACCAGGACATTCCACTATAGCCTAGTAGTTGTACTCTCCTCACTATAGATATATTTATGTCCACTCGATATAACCATGATTAGTAAGTTGACCCTTCACAGGTTGTTCGTAATTTACGGTCGGGTCAAATATCTGTTTTACCCCAGTAATTACATCTTGCTCCTTAAGTCCCACTGATCCTCTAATGAACAATTGGTTTGTGATCCAATCACTAAACAGATTGGTATGTGATCTAATCACTATACTGAGTCCCTCTCGGGCCAATGAGAAGGTGGGGCCCCTTGTTCAAGACCTGGAGTCAGCACTTAAGGGAACAACCTATCTACTATCCCTAGAGACGGGTAGGAGTGAATTCCATCTTGCACCCTATGTCCCAGCTATCTATCCGGTCTTACCCCTGAAATGGGAGGCTTACTGAGTCGGCGCTGTTGAGCCACTCTCACCCATGCAGATCTAAGGATAATCCCGAATAAACAGGAGTTCATAGTTAGCTTAGGATTAAGGTCAAGTTACCAAGGTCATCGTTTTGAAATAGTCAGTCTTTAAAACAGTAAACAGCGTTATAAAGCAAGAGTGACTTATTTCGCGGTCCGGTCTAATGCAAACTCTTTGCATAGGACGCCCCCATTCACATGTCTCCACATGAACGATTCAGAATCACATCGTTTGTACTAAATACAAAATGGGCCGCATCCAATAGTGTCCCCAAGATAAGGTATCCAGCCTTATCCGTATACTATAGACCGTTTTGGCTATTTACTCGAACTTGATCCACTTTTATGTCTCCACATAAAGTTCAAGTACTCATGTTATAGCCATGGATCTTAGTTTATTGGATTTAGGGTTTTCTAAAATGAAATAAGCAATTCACATATTCAATAATAACTTTATTGAATAAACCTCAATAACACTTTATTAGTAATAAAATATGTTTATCGTTTACAAACCACGAGTTTTAGGACATAAAACCCAACAAACTCCCACTTGGACTAAAACTCCAGTGGTAACAAATATATATCCATATATATACATAATGTTGAGTTTTTCAAAATGAGAAATAAATACAATAAACTAGGGCATCACATACCCATAGTTTTCTCCCACTTGCCCTAGATTATACATCATGTAGTCCTAGTCTCACTAGGTGACCCTCAAACACTTTATCCATGAGAGCCTTTGTAAATGGATCAGCAATGTTGTCCTCAGACGCTATCTGTTTCACAATAACATCTCCTCGTTGGACGATCTCTCGAATGAGATGGTATTTTCGCTCAATATGTTTCCCGCGTTTATGGCTCCTTGGCTCTTTTGAATTTGCAACTGCTCCACTGTTATCACAAAAGAGAGTGATAGACATATGCATATTTGGAACAACTTCCAAATCGTTCAAAAATTTTCTAAGCCACACAGCTTCTTTTGCTGCTTCACAGGCAGCTACGTATTCTGCTTCCATAGTGGAGTCAGCAACACAACTTTGCTTGATACTCCGCCATACTACAGCTCCTCCATTCAGAGTGAACACTGATCCCGATGTTGATTTTCTCGAATCTCTATCCGACTGGAAATCAGAATCAGCGTATCCTGTAAGAATCAGATCCTTACCTTTATACACGAGCATGTAATCCCTCGTTCTCCTAAGATACTTGAGGATATTCTTAACGGTTGTCCAATGAATAAGTCCAGGATTTGACTGAAACCTACTGACAACACCTACTGCATAGCATATGTCGGGTCGTGTACACAACATAGCATACATTAGACTTCCAACTGCCGATGCATAGGGAATGTGTCTCATATCCTCAACTTCTTGAGGTATCTTAGGACATTGTTCCTTCGACAAGTGAATTCCATGCCTGAAGGGTAGCAAACCCCTCTTGGAATTCTGCATCTTATATCTTGACAACATCTTGTCAATATAGGATGCTTGAGACATGGCTAATGTTCTATTCTTGCGGTTCCGAACTATTTGGATCCCAAGAGAATATATTGAGCTTCTCCCAAATCTTTCATTTGGAATTGAGTTGCTAGCCATTTCTTGACGTCAGTCAGGCATCTTACATCATTTCCAATGAGTAAGATATCATCGACATATAACACGAGGAATGCTACAGATGTTTTGACAATCTTCTTGTAAACACAAGGTTCGTCAATGTTTTGTTCAAAACCATAAGATTTGATCGCAGTATCAAACCTTATATTCCAGCATCTAGATGCTTGTTTCAACCCATAAATGGATCGTTTAAGCTTACAAACTTTTTTTTCTTGATGTTGTATTATAAACCCCTCTGGTTGAGACATATAGATACTCTCTTCAAGATTGCCATTCAGAAAGGCTGTCTTGACATCCATTTGCCAAATCTCATAGTCATAATATGTGGCAATGGACAAGAGTATTCTAATTGATTTTAACATGACAACATGAGAGAAGGTTTCATCATAGTCTACCCCCTCTCTCTGGGTATAACCCTTTGTCACTAATCGAGCTTTGAAGGTCTGTACCTTACCAGCTTGGTCTCGTTTCCTTTTGTAGATCCATTTACAACCAATAGGTTTTACCCCATCTGGTTGATCTACAAGTTCTCAGGCCGAATTGAAGTACATCGACTCCATTTCGAGGTCCATGGCTTTGATCCACTGATCTTTGTCAGCATCATTCATTGCCTGTTTATAGGTCAATGGATCCTCTATTCCATCATCTGGTATGATGATTTGAGTTTCTACTAAACCCATGTAACGGTCAGGTTGTTGCACAACCCTCCCACTACGTCGAGGCAGTCTCAACTCTTGAGATGGATGTGAGTAATCAGAAGTATTAGCTCCATCAACAACTCTTGTTGAGGGACCAATCTCATCAACAACTCTTGTTGATCTAACTGTAGCTTCTTTTGAAATTTCACGCAATACTAGTTTACTGCGAGGTTGATGATCTCTCATGTGATCTTCTTCGAGAAAAGTAGCATTTGTCGATACAAATACTTTATTTTCTTATGGATCAAAGAAGTATCCAGCTTTCGATTCTTTTGGGTAGCCTATGAATAAACATACTTTTGAACGACGTTCCAATTTCTTAGGGTTTTGCACCAACACATGTGCTGGGCATCCCCAGATCCTGAAGTGACGTAACCTAGTTTTACGCCCTCTCCATAACTCATAAGGTGTTCCAGTAACACTTTTAGAGGGAACATTGTTCAAAATGTAGGCAGCAGTCTCTACTGCATATCCCCAAAACGAATCAGGCAGATGAGCATAGCTCATCATCGATCGAACCATGTCTAACAAGGTTCTGTTTCTTCTCTCCGATACATCGTTTTGTTGTGGCGTACTAGGTGCAGAGAGTTGTGACTGGATTCCATGTTCTATCAAATAGTCCTGGAATCTTAGGTCCATGTACTCTCCACCTCGATCTGATCGAAGTGTCTTAATTGTTTTACCTAATAAGTTCTCAACTTCTGCCTTATACTCCTTGAACTTTTCAAGAGCTTCGGACTTATGATGTATTAGGTAAACATAACCGTACCTTGAATAGTCATCTATAAAACTGATGAAATATTCATATCCTCCTCGTGCTTTGACATTCATTGGTCCACAAAGGTCCGAATGCACGAGTTCTAAGGATTCTTTGGCTCTAAGACCTTTTCCAGTAAAATATCTTTTCGTCATTTTCCCCTCAAGACAAGACTCACATGCTGGTAAAGAGTTGTCTTCTAACTGGCTTAGATGACCATTCTTAACCAATCTCTCAATCCTATTGAGACTAATGTGGCCAAGTCTTAAGTGCCAAAGATATGTACTTGAAGAAACTTTTTGCCTTTTGTTTCGCGTCTCAGCCGTTTTAAACATCTCGATATTTAAAATAACTTTCGCTCTGGTCGGTTTTAACTTATATAAGTTGTTTTCTAGTTTTGCAGAACAAATAGGAATACCTCTTTTGGTAATGAACACTTCATTAATTTCAAAAGATACTTTATACAATTGTTCTAACAAACAAGAGATAGATAAAAGATTCCTTTTCATTCCAGGAACAAGATACACATTATCTAATATAATGAATCTATCTCCAAAAAACAACTTTAAATCTCCCATTGATTTTGCTGAGACAACCTCTCCTGTTCCAACCCTGAGAGTTATCTCGCCTTCCGCAAGCGTTCTCCAGGAACTAGTTTCCTGAAAAGAAGAACAAATATGATTAGTGGCCCCTGAATCCAGTATCCAGGAAGAGTCATCACTCTCCACTAAACATGTTTCAACAACTAGTAAATCATATTTACCTTGTTTTGCCTTTTCAGCTTTCTTCTCTGCAAGGTACTTTGGGCAGTTTCTTTTCCAATGCCCATTCTCGTTGCAGTGGAAACATTTTCCTTTATCTGCAACTTGAGCCTTGCTTTTGCGGTCATTAGGAGTTTTACTTTTCCCCTTCCCTTTCTTTTTCATCGAAATACTCTTATTTTTAGAAGAAGAAGGGCCAGACTTCGTCCCAGAGGACGGTCCTCTATAGAACTTTTTAGTGGTAGCAACATTTGCCTCCACTTCATGTCCCTTAGTTTTCAGGAGGGACTGATAAGTCTGAAGCTCATTCAGAAGAGTAGTCAAGTTATATTCAATTTTGTTCATCATCGCATTTGTGCGGAACTGTAGGAAGCTCTTCGGAAGAGACTCCAGAATAAAACTGACCTGACTCTTCTCATCTATGACAGCTCCATTTACTTCTGCCACATTAAAATGGACCATCATGTCCAGGACATGTTCTCTAACAGAGGTCCCTTCTCTCATGCGACAGTTATAAACGTACTTGATGGCATCATGCCTAAGGGAGAAGGACGGTTGTCCAAACATCCCCTTCAGAGATTCCATAATCTCTTTGGCAGCACCCATACCATCGTGTTTCTTAGCTAATACATCAGATATGCTGGCCAGAATGTAGACGCGGGCTTTATCATTTGCCCTTGTCCATCTGTCATATGCATCCCGAACATTTCGGTTTGCATTTGTGCCGGGGTTTGGAGGACACTCCTCAGTTAAAACGAACCTTAGATCATCAATTACCAGTATTGTGTTTAAATTTGATTTCCACGTTGCGTAATTATCCCCGTTAAGTTTCTCAGAAGCTAGTAACTGTACTATTGAGTTGGACATGCTGAAAAATATAAACATATCGTATTTAGTGAAATTGCTATTACCCTTTTATATTATCCAATCAAGTTTTAGCAAAAGTAACAATGTACCCATCATTTATTCTTTATTGCAACGATAGTACAAAGGTTTAGAGCAACATCCACCTAGGGGCAGTCTATCACTCCTCCTTTGAATTGAGACAATCTCAGCTAATCACTATTACCAGAATAACTCATATTCCAATAGATCTTTTAGCTATCGTTTACTTTGGTCAAGAAGTTACTAACACTTAGTAATTCTTGTAAGTGTGACCCTCCATTTTCAGACCTCAGAGATCGGAATCAACAAGCTCCCGAAGTTGGAAAGACAATGCTGAAAACGGACCTATGAGACCCTATCCATTTCTGGAGTTCGCGGTGTTCCGAATCCCATGATACAACCCTCCTAAGGGGTGGTCGCTCCCAGGGCAGACTCGCAGGCGCATCATGGGAATCTCACGGTGCAACCTAATGGAGGAGACTGTAGGATGTGTTGACACACAACCTTCGCCCACTTACTATGAACGACTTCCCCTATTCACCTTGTTATTGACTCATGCAAATACTTTCCTACTGGAGGTCGCTCCCAGGGCGACTCGAAGCCGAGCATGAATCTCACGGTGTGAACTCTAAGGGACGTAGGAGCTGAAAACATTTTTCCTCCCACTAAAGTGTTCTAGACGGTTCGTTATGATTTTACTTAGGCATATATTTTGGCTAACTAAAACATATCCTAAGTCTAGGTAATCTTTCCGAGTATAACGTTTATACTGGATTTTAACCTATGATGTCTAGGTGATAAACCTTTCAAAACCTCACATCACTCACGCATGCTCATAAAACCGGGTTAGCTAAACTCAAACGCCAGTTCGATGCCCAGGTAGGAGGTGTTACGTAAACCGTCAACTTAAATACCCCCAGGCTGAGACAGCATCTTACCGGGTGAGTTTTTCTTGTAACCGAAGTTTTACAAGATATCGACCTATTTTAACTATTAAAACAGGAGATTGCTTGGTAGTTAACCCTAAATGAGCATGCATTTATCTTTGTTATAAGTTTTAATGTTTAATTCATTTTATAACACTTATAAAAAAAAACAAACCTTATAACATACATCTAACATGCTTTTATATAACAATTATATAAAACCATTCCATGCAAAAATATAACAACTTATATGAAATCTCATGGAATCCTAAACATGCATACTTATATTATAACACTTATAACATACTTTCAATGCATGTTTCATGCTTATCCTATGGTGGGATTTTAAATCTACATGGCATACAATATGCACACAAGATTATGTTTATTTAAACTATACATTCACAATGCATAAATAAATAAACCACACTAAAAATGGATTGGTTTTGGCATCCTAAACAAACATTTACCTAAATTATTACAATAATAAAATAGAAAAAAGTCTTGAACCGCCCCCGAACAATTCGAATCGGCTCGAACCGCTTGTAAGTTGTGGAATTGCACGAACCGCCGCCGAACCAAACCGAACCGCCACTTGACGCCTCTTCCAATTTTGATAAATTACATCCTAAAATGGACTCTAATGACTCTAGAAAAATACATACTCTTTGTAACACATTAAAGCCCATCACAAGGCAATTACAATAATTATTACAAATTGGAAGAGAAATGGATGCCAAAAACCAAAAATTTCCATTTTAGCACACATACATTCATCACATGAATTACTACCCACCAACTCTAAATTAACCAAAAAAGAGTACTTAAAGCATGCTCTGATACCATTTGTAAGAGTTTCGGCATGCATAGCGGAAGTATCGTTGGATCTAAGTACTCTTATTTTGTTAATTTAAAAGGAAAAAACATGTTATTTGAAAATCAAAGACAATAGTTTAGAAGTTACCTTTGAAGTTCAAATTCTTCTTGATTCCAAACTCGATCTTCGAACGTAACGGTCACGAACCACCACGAGAGTCTTCCCGACTATTCTCCGGCCTTAGAACGAGATTGTGGGATCCTTTGAGTGACTAATTTAAAAGAGAATTGAAGATGGAATTGGAGAGAATGGTAGAGAAATTGTCTTTACAATTTCTCAAAGTTCATCAAAATTCCAAGAAGAAGTCAATCTAATTAACCCTTTGTATATATAGAAGGCTACATGCAAAAACATGCAAAATTGAGTTAACAATAGGATGCCATGTAGAATCCACTCAATTTAGTGGGATTAGTGGCTTGATGTGGGATGAACACTTAGCAAAAAAGTTTGACTCATAAAACCACCAACAAATGGTTTTTCCCACTAACTCAAGAATTGGATTTTTCCACTAACTTAAGAATTGGATTTTTCCACTAACTTTAGTCATCAAAATGACTCTTGACTTTCAAGGTTTAGTGGAGTCAACATTTGACTTTTGACTTTCAAAGTTGTAGTCAATTGTCTTAAATTTGACTTTTGACTAACTTTGATCAAATTAATTCAATTTAAAAATTAATTCAAATAATTAATTTTAAATCAAATTAAATTAATATTAAATAATTAATTAAACAATTTAATTAATTCAAATTTAATATCCAATAAATCCAACACTAATCCCGATCATTCCCGATATACATGATTATGAATCCATATTCATATTTTCGATATTTAAATCTTATTTAAATATCACCATCTCTCTCTATATTTTTCAATTCGCAATTGAACGTTATGTCGTTAAATATATCACATATATTTAACGTTAATTCCCTAATTCGAATTCGAACACTTCGAATTCACTCGTCACACTGTTCTAAGGTTTAGTCCGATATGAGCTAGCAGGGGGACCTCATGGACCAACAGATCATGAGCTCCAACGATCTGAGATTAACTGATTAAACTCTTTAACCCAGTTAATCAACATTCGTTAACTACCAGGACATTCCACTATAGCCTAGTAGTTGTACTCTTCTCACTATAGATATATTTATGTCCACTCGATATAACCATGATTAGTAAGTTGACCCTTCACAGGTTGTTCGTAATTTACGGTCGGGTCAAATATCTGTTTTACCCCAGTAATTACATCTTGCTCCTTAAGTCCCACTGATACTCTAATGAACAATTGGTTTGTGATCCAATCACTAAACAGATTGGTATGTGATCTAATCACTATACCGAGTCCCTCTCGGGCCAATGAGAAGGTGGGGCCCCTTGTTCAAGACCTGGAGTCAGCACTTAAGGGAACAACCTATCTACTATCCCTAGAGACGGGTAGGAGTGAATTCCATCTTGCACCCTATGTCCCCAGCTATCTATCCGGTCTTACCCCTGAAATGGGAGGCTTATTGAGTCGGTGTTGTTGAGCCACTCTCACCCATGCAGATCTAAGGATAATCCCGAATAAACAGGAGTTCATAGTTAGCTTAGGATTAAGGTCAAGTTACCTAGGTCATCGTTTTGAAATAGTCAGTCTTTAAAACAGTAAACAGCGTTATAAAGCAAGAGTGACTTATTTCG
This sequence comes from Herpetospermum pedunculosum, assembly GCA_028017165.1. NCBI lineage: Eukaryota > Viridiplantae > Streptophyta > Magnoliopsida > Cucurbitales > Cucurbitaceae > Herpetospermum > Herpetospermum pedunculosum. The sequence continues at coordinate 16,500,771 of CM051527.1, read as the reverse complement.
CGGTCCGGTCTAATGCAAACTCTTTGCATAGGACGCCCCCATTCACATGTCTCCACATGAACGATTCAGAATCACATCGTTTGTACTAAATACAAAATGGGCCGCATCCAATAGTGTCCCCAAGATAAGGTATCCAGCCTTATCCGTATACTATAGACCGTTTTGGCTATTTACTCGAACTTGATCCACTTTTATGTCTCCACATAAAGTTCAAGTACTCATGTTATAGCCATGGATCTTAGTTTATTGGATTTAGGATTTTCTAAAATGAAATAAGCAATTCACATATTCAATAATAACTTTATTGAATAAACCTCAATAACACTTTATTAGTAATAAAATATGTTTATCGTTTACAAACCACGAGTTTTAGGACATAAAACCCAACAAGATGCATATTGTATGTTATAAGTGTTATAATGTATAAGATGCATGCTTAATTCATAATAATTGATATAAGTGTTATATTAATTTATGAATTAGGAGTTGTAAATTTAAAAACATAATCGATATAAGTGTTATATTGATTATGAAATTAAATATTCAACTTGTCATGCCTTAGTGATGCATGTTTGAGAAGCATGTAGAGATGTTATAGTAAGTCTAAGTTTTGCAAAGCGTTGTAAAATTGGATAGACTTTTAAAATCTATAACAAAGAAACGCATGTTCATTTAGGGTTAATTGAGACGTCTGGTTCATTAGATGAATAGGTCGTTATCTCGTAAATACTAAGGTTATGAGATACTCACCCGGTGAAATCATGTTCGAGGTTGGAGGTATTTATGTTGACGGTTTACGAAACACCTCCTACCTGGGGACGATCCGGTACTTGAGTAAAGTTAACCCGGTTTTATGAGCGTGCGCGAGAGGTGTGAGGTTAATTAAACTTTTTAATAACCTAGACATCTCAGGTAAAACGTTTACCTAGACTTAAGGTTTTAATTTCTTAGTCGGATAAAACCGAAGTAATTTACCCTAAAACCGATTATGATACTTAGTAGATGTGTTGAGAAGGAATATATGATATATCCCTCTCCTGCTACGCACTCCGTGAAGTTCACAACGTGAGAAATATGCTCGGCCTCGAGAGGTCAATAGGGCATCCCCCTTAGGATGGCATTTGCATCTTTCAATAGCAAGGTGAATGAAGTAAGTATTTATAGTAAGTGGGAGAAGGAAGTGCATCAGTACTTCCTATGGTCTCCTCCATTGGATTGAACCGTCAGATTCCCATGTTCCGCCTGCTAGGTGCCCTTGGTGGCACCAATCCCTTAGGAGGGTCGTTTCATGGGAGTTGAACAAGTCAGTCACCATTTATGGATAAAGAAACATAGGGTCATTCCCAACTATGACATTCCCTTAGGTTGCACTGCTGGGGTCGTCCTGTGCGTTCTAAATATGGAGGGTCACACTTATAGGATTTGCTAAGGAGTTAGTAAATCATGACCAAAAATGATAACTAAGATGCTATAAGAGTAAGAGTTATTCTGGTATTAGCATTTAGTCAAGAATGTCTTGGTTTAGTGAAGGAGTGTTCGTTTACCCTTAGGTAGCGACCATTCTAACTCACTAAAATATCGTTGCATGTAAATAAAGAGTTTGGGTACTTTATTTACTGCTAAATTTACTTGATTGGTTTAAATAGGTTAAAATTGTTTCACTAATAGATTTACATTTCTTTTCAGCATGTCTAGCTCGTTTAAAAACGTATTAGCTTCGGTTAAGTTAATTGGCGAAAAATACGAGACTTGGAAAACGAACTCGAATATGATTCTTGTTCGTGATGATCTTAGGTCTGTCTTAACAGAGGATTGTCCTCTTCCCAGCCCAGTAATGAGTCGTGCTGAGAAGAAACAACAAAGTAAATATGATTTGGTTGTTGTAGAAACGTGGTTAGTGGAAAATGATAGTCATGCCTGGATCCTCGATTCAGGAGCCACTAATCACGTTTGTTCTTCGTTTCAGGAAACTAGTTCCTAGCAGACGCTGGCTAAAGATGAGATAACTCTCAAAGTTGGTACTGGAGAGGTTGTCTCAGCTAAAGCAGTGGGAACTATTAAGTTGTCCTATAGAGATAGTTTCATTTTATTGGAAAATGTGTTATTGGTTCCTAGCTTCAAGAGGAACCTAGTCTCTATAGCTTGTTTATTAGAACAAATGTATAAAGTATCTTTTGCTGATAATGAAGCTATCATTAGCAAAAGAGGTGTACAAATTTGTTCTGCTAAACTTGAGAACAACTTATATGTGTTAAGACCGACAGAGGTTCAAGCTATTTTGAACATTGAGATGTTTAAAACAGCTGAAACTAAAACTAAAAGGCAGAAGCTTTCTCCTAGTACCTATCTTTGGCACTTGAGACTAGGCCACATTAATCTCAATAGGATTGGGAGGTTGGTTTAGAGTGGTCTCCTAAATCGTTTAGAGGACAACTCTTTACCGCCTTGTGAGTCATGTCTTGAGGGCAAGATAACCAAACGACCTTTTACTGAAAAAGGTTATAGGTCAAAAGAACCTCTAGAAATCGTGCATTCGAATCTCTGTGGTCCTTTGAATGTCAAAGCACGAGGAGGGTATGAATATTTCGTCAGTTTCATTGACGATTATTCAAGGTACGGTTATCTTTACCTAATACATCATAAGTCCGATACTCTTGAAAAGTTCATTGAGTATAAGGCAGAGGTTGAGAACATATTAGGTAAATCCATAAAAACACTCTGCTGTGATCGAGGTGGAGAGTATATGGATACTAGATTCCAGGACTATATGATAGAACATGAAATTGTATCTCAACTCTCAGCGCCCGAAACACCGCAGCAGAACGGTGTATCCCAACGGAGAAATAGAACCCTGTTAGACATGGTTCGTTCTATGATGAGTTATGCTCAGCTGCCAAGCTCGTTTTGGGGATACGCAGTAGAGACTGCTGTATATATTCTGAACAATGTTCCCTCTAAGAGTGTTTCTGAAACACCTTATGAGCTCTGGAGTGGGCGTGAAGGTAGTTTACGTCACTACAGAATTTGGGGATGTCCAGCACACGTACTGGTATCCAGTCCAAAGAAACTGGAACATCGTTCAAAATTGTGCCTATTCGTAGGCTACTCCAAGGAAACGAGAGGTGGTCTCTTTTACGATCCTCGAGAGGACAAGGTATTAGTGTCAACTAATGGCACGTTCTTAGAGGAAGACCACATGAGAGATCATCAACCTTCGAGCAAAATAGTTTTGTCTGAATTATCCAGGGAAGCTACAGATGGATCAACAAAAGTTGTTGATCAGGCTGGTCCTTCTCAGGAGTTGAGAGAGCCTCGACGCAGTGGGAGGGATGTGAGACAACCCGACCGCAACATTGGCTTGTCTGAGACTCAATTCGTCATACCTGATGATGAAAGAGGTAGTTAAAAAAGAAATCATAAAGTGGTTAGACGCAGGTGTAATCTTCCCTATAACTAGTAGTCAGTGGGTGAGTCCAATACAATGTGTACCTAAGAAGGGGGGATGACTGTAGTAGTGAATGAGAACAATGAACTGATTCCAACTATAACTATTACAGGATGGAGAGTTTGCATGGACTATAGGAAATTAAATAAAGAAAGAAAAAAAGATCACTTTCCTTTACCATTTATTGACCAAATGTTAGATAGGATAGCTGGTAGAGCTTATTACTGCTTCTTAGATGGTTATTCTGGATATAACCAAATCACCATAGACCTTGTGGACCAGGAGAAGACAACCTTCACCTGTCCCTTTGGAACATTTGCTTTTCGCAGAATGCCTTTTGGCTTATGCAATGCACCAGCAACGTTCCAAAGGTGCATGTTGGCAATCTTCTCTGACTTAGATGAATCCATGATAGAGATATTTATGGATGACTTCTCAGTCTTTGGTGATTCATTTACAAACTGTTTAGAGAACTTAGGACAAGTCCTGGCTAGGTGTGAGGAGACCAACCTAGTCCTTAATTGGGAAAAATGCCACTTCATGGTGGAAGAAGGGATAGTCCTAGGTCATAGAGTGTCTAGAGCAGAAGTAGAGGTCGATAGGGCCAAGAGTGAAATAATAGAGAAGTTGGTAGAACCTCAGAATGTGAAAGCCATTAGAAGTTTCTTAGGACACGCAGGGTTCTATAGAAGGTTCATTAAGAACTTTTCAAAGATCTCCAAGCCTTTGTGTGAGCTTCTAGAGCTGAATAAGCCATTCATCTTCTCTAGAGAATGTTTCCTAGCCTGGACAACCCTTAAGGAAGCATTAGTCAAAGCACCTATTATAGTAGGACCAAATTGGGACCTTCCCTTTGAGATGTTATGTGATGCGAGTGACTATGCAGTAGGGGTTATGCTAGGACAAAAGATTGACAAGCTAACACACCCTGTATACTATGCTAGTAAGACACTTAATGAGGCACAATGTAATTACACAACCACGGAAAAGGAAATGCTAGCCGTAGTATTTGCCTGTGAGAAGTTTAGGAATTACATTGTAGGCACTAGGACAATCGTGTATACAGATCACTCTGCACTAAAATACCTTATGAGGAAGGCTGATGCTAAGCCTAGGTTGATTAGATGGGTATTGCTGCTGCAAGAGTTTGATCTGGACATTAGAGATAAGAAAGGATGCGAAAATGTGGTTGCGGATCATCTTTCGAGATTGCAGCATAATTGCGGAAAAATTGCGGAAACCGGAATTTCAGATGCCTTTATTGATGAGCATGTCTTTGTATTAGCACATCGTGATAACGATGAGGAACCTTGGTTTGCTGATATTGCTAACTTCCTTGCCTCACAGGTACTACCAACTTTCAAGGGAAGCCAAGAGAAGAAGAGGTTCCTGCATGAAGCTAGGAAATTTATATGGGACGATCCTACACTCTACAAGACATGTGCAGATGGTTTGCTGAGGAAGTGTGTGTCAGCTGCTGAGGCGAAGTCTGTGCTGCAGCACTGCCATACAGCCCCCTATGGTGGACATTTTGGTGGCCAAAGAACAGCTGCGAAGGTGTTCCAGAGTGGCTACTATTGGCCCACGATCTTCAAAGATGCCCACGAATACGCACACAGCTGTGACGAATGTCAGAGAACAGGTAACCTCAGTCGAAAGGATGAGATGCCTCTTACTTACATCTTAGAGTTGGAGCTCTTTGATGTGTGGGGCATTGACTTCATGGGACCATTTCCCCCATCATCAGGTAACCTTTACATACTTGTAGCTGTAGACTATGTATCTAAATGGGTAGAGGCCATAGCATGTCCAAACAATGATGTCAAAACAGTCATTAAGTTCCTTAATAGACATATCTTTACTAGGTTTGGTACACCTCGTGCTATAATTAGTGATGAAGGGACACACTTTATTAATAAAGCTATGGAAAAAGTGTTGGCTAAATACAATGTTAGACATAGGGTAGCCACTCCTTATCACCCACATTCGAATGGCCAAGCTGAAATATCAAATAGGGAGATTAAAAACATACTCGAAAAAGTGGTCAAACCCAATAGAAAAGATTGGTCATTTAAACTCGAGGATGCACTTTGGGCATATAGGACTGCATATAAGACACCCCTAGGTATGTCTCCTTATAGACTTGTGTATGGAAAAGCATGTCACTTACCATTCGAATTGGAAATTAAAGCATTTTGGGCCTTGAAAGAACTGAATTATTGTGTGACCGATGCGGGAACATTGCGGTCTCTGCAATTACATGAGCTTGATGAGCTTAGACATATGTCTTATGAAAATGCTAAAATGTATAAGGAAAAGACCAAGATTTGGCATGACAGTAGACTTAGGATTAAGGACTTTAAGAAAGGCCAACTTGTCTTGTTATTTAACTCAAGGTTGAGATTATTTCCAAGCAAACTTAAGTCCAGATGGTCAGGTCCTTTTGTAATAACTAACGTGTTTGTTCATGGTGCAATCGAGATTAGGAACCTGCAGCAAGGGCAACCGTTCATGGTTAATGGTGCACGATTGAAGCATTATTATGAGGAAGGAGATGTGAAGACTCTCTCGGCCTTCCTCTTGGCTGAAACTTGAAAATAGAACCGAGAGAGGACGAGTGATCACTGTGCTCGTCCATGCGAGGCTATGCCTTAGTTTATTTTCTGCTATTTTTCCGGTTATTATTTGTGTATGTTTGTGTGTGATTTTTATTACGAATTTAATGTTGATTTTATTTCTTTTCATAGGGGATCAAAAGAGGGTATCAAGGAGATGAATCCAGGATTAAAAATCGGGGAAGATATTGGGCCAAATCAAAGATTGAGTTGAGGAAATATTGGCATTTGAAACGAGGAAATCTCCAACGGCCATTTAATTGCGAAGGATTTGCTGAATCCGCAACAGAAATAGCCGTTGGGATTTCCATCATTACAAATAGCCGTTAGAATCGCCGTGGCCAGTACGCTTCCCTCATTCACTGAACTTCAAGAAATCTCTCTCCCTCTTCCTCTGCAATTCCTCTTTCCAGATTCCTACGATTCCACCATGGTGCTAACAAGGGCTGAGAGATCTGCTTCCAAAAAGAAAGCCGCCGACGCTGAGATAGCTGCGAGAGAGGCACTCCTTGCCTTGGCAGATGCCGAAGCCGCGCGAACTGAACGACTTCCCAAGCTCCCTGTCCGCAGGAAGAAGTGGAAGGTGGTGACGGAGATCCCTGCTGGGCCGTCTGAACCAGCAGGAACGCCCAAGAAGAGGAAGTGGAGTATGGATGTCGACGACGCAGCGATCAAGAAGAAGACTCCCACTGTGGAGAGTCAAGAAAGTGGCCGTCCATCCTACGAGACGGCCAGACAAAGCCACTCTCCCTCTCCACCAGCGCGAAGCCCCGAGCTTTCTCCATCTCCACAGAGCTCTGAACAAACTCCACCGCCGCAGAGCCCTGAGGCATCACCAGTATCCCAGACGCCTGAGCCTGAAAGTCCAAATGATGAGCATCAAGAATCGGCACAGGGCGATGATGCAGCTGAGGAAGAGGAAGTTTTCTCTCCTTTGAGGGGAGCCTGCCCCGATAGCCCAGCGAGGGGGGAAGATTCAATGGATGAAACGTTGGGGGACTGCCTCCAACAGATCACCACGAGGGCACGGTTGAGAAAGGAAGCCACCAAGGTTGCCAAGGCCAAACAGCCAAGAACTTCAAAGAAATCCAAGAAAAGGAAAGCCAGAGGTGAGCCATCTTCAAAGAAGGTTAGTAGTGAGCCCTCTCTGAAGAAGCTAAAGATTGAGGCTGCTGAATCAGCCAAAGCAAAAGATAAGGGGAAGGCCAAGCTGTACCCCGAAGATGAGCCTCAAACTGTGAGGTATGTGTCCTCTGATGCAGAATCAAGAGGCACTGAATTGAGGAAAAGGGACCTACTCCATGAGAAGGGGTTCCTCGATGCTCTAGCAGACCTGCCGAAATTCTTGCGCGCAGGGATCACCAATCACGGTTGGGAAGAGCTGTGTAGACCGCCCATCCAGCATGGTGTACGATTTCTACGCCAACCTGATGAACCCTGAGGATGGCTTGTCTGTCGTCAGGGGAATCGAGGTGGACTTCTCAGCTAAGGCGATCAATGAAGCCTATGGCCTCAAGGGGCAGAAGCACACTGATTATGCAAGGATCATTGATGCGCCAACTGAGGCTGTCCTGGAGGAAGCGCTGAGGATCATTGGCCAACCTGAGGCAGCGTGGACAATTTCGCGCAATGGGAAGCACACTTTGATGAGTGCAACCCTGACGGCAAAAGCAGCTGTCTGGTTCTCTTTCGTCCGAAGGCGGCTGTTCTCGCAATTCTTTTTGTTAAAAATTCTGTTTTAGCTATTTTTCTCTTCATTTATCAATCTCTTCTCTTTACGTTTGAGTTTATCATTGACTTGCACTTGTTTATGTTGCTACCCTGTACTTATTCCTTAGTAATTAGGCAATTTAAAACCAAATCTACTCCATCAAATCCACTCATTCTTGCTTAACAATACACTTCGCGAGTAACTAATAATAAATCTCTGTGGGAAAACGAATGAAAAAATACTTACTACTTGCTACAAGATCATGTATGCTTGCATGTTCTGAGTGCTCTCTTATTGCATATTCCTTTTAAACATTGAGCACGCAACAGGTTCTTACAGACGTAAAACTGTGGCTAGCAACCCAATTCCAAATGAAAGATTTGGGAGAGGCTCAGTTTGTTCTTGGGATTCAGATCGTAAGGAATCGCAAGAGCAGAACGCTAGCACTGTCTCAGGCATCATATATAGATAAGGTGTTATCTAGATATTCGATGCAGAATTCCAAGAAAGGTTCACTGTCGTTTAGGCATGGAATTCATTTTTCTAAGGAACAGTCTCCTAAGACACCTCAAGAGGTTGAGGACATGAGACGGATTCCGTATGCATCTGCAGTTGGCAGTCTGATGTATGCTATGTTATGCACTAGACCTGACATCTGCTTTGCAGTCGGAATTGTCAGTAGGTACCAGTCTAATCCAGGATATGACCACTGGACCGCCGTTAAACATATCCTCAAGTATTTTAGGAGAACGAGGAACTATGTGCTCGTGTATGGGCCTAAGGATATGATCCTTGCAGGATACACTGACTCTGATTTTCAGACTGATATAGATTCTCGGAAATCTACATCAGGATCAGTGTTCACTCTTAACGGAGGGGCTATAGTGTGGAGGAGTATCAAGCAAGGTTGTATTGCTGACTCCGCCATGGAGGCTGAATACGTCGCAGCTTGTGAAGCAGCGAAGGAAGCAGTATGGCTCAGGAAGTTCTTAACAGATTTGGAAGTTGTTCCAAATATGAATTTGCCCATCACACTTTATTGTGATAACAGTGGTGCTCTGGCAAATTCTAAAGAACCTCGGAGTCATAAGCGCGAAAAGCATATCGAGTGGAAATATCACCTTATCAGGGAGATAGTGCAACGAGGAGATAAATGCATGCCATGGTGTGGACATTTAAGCAGAAGGTCCTTGAACCTTGTCCAAGCTTCGTGAAGAGACTCATTTTCAGCTTGTTTGAATTTAATAATGTCATCACGAAAGTTTGAATTCCTATCAGGTGGAAAATATTTGACTAGGAATTTCTCAGCCAGATCTGTCCAATTGACAACTGATCCGGAAGGTAATGAGTTCAACCACGTTTTGGCTTTATCTCTTAATGAGTAAGGGAAGAGGTAAAGCCTCAAAGCTTCTTGGAAAACTCCAGGGATAAGGAAGGTATCACTAACTCCTAGGAAGTTTCTTAGATGGTTGTGGGGGTCCTCATTTTCCACTCCAAAGAATTGTCCCACAGTGGACAACATTTGGAACATTACTGGCTTTAACTCGAATGAGTTGGCAGTAATTTCAGGGCGTATGATGCTTGGGTTTAGCTCCCTAGGCATGGAAACTAAGTAGGAGAGAATGGCACTATCCTTATCATTCGCTATTTCAATGGGGTTGCGAATGGTAGGTGCTGGATTTGGGTTTGTTCTATCCATTTCTATTTGATGGGATTGGGATGACTCAGTAGAGTCAGCACCGTTTGGAGGTATAAGGGGTTGGTTGAAGAGACGTTTCTTAGGTCTGTTTCTGGCCCTAAGTAATCTCTCAGTCTCAGGATTGAACTCTAGATCGCTACTTGAATGCTCATTCATAAACTAACCCAATGGTACCTGCAAAAGAAATGAAAATAGATCAGCTCCAATAGATATTAAGATTTGTGTTTCTAACTTAACAAACTTCGTTTTCACTAAATTAAATCCCCGGCAGCGGCGCCAAAAACTCGTTGCGTGCTCAATGTTTAAAAGAAATATGCAATGATAGAGCACTCAGGACATGCAAGCATACATGATCTTGTAGCAAGTAATAAGTATTTTTTCATTCGATTTCCCACAGAGATTTATTCTTAGTTACTAGCGAAGTGTTTTGTTAAGTGAGAAGGGGTGGATTAAATGAGGTAGATTTGGTTTTAAGGTGCCTAATTACTAAGGAATATGTAGAGGATGGAAGCATAAACGAGTGCAAGTAAATAATAAACTTGAATGTAAAGAGAAGAAAATAGAAAATGAAGAGAAAAATGACTAAGGCAAAATTTTCACTAAGGGAATTGCGGAAACAGCAATTATTTAGCAATGTTACTAACAGCGAATTAAGTGCAAAGTGGGGAAACAAGGGCTACTAACGACTCCTCTATAGGCTTTTTCACACGATTCTCAAGCAGTAGATCAACTCATCATGCATCAAACTAACTCATTCTCATGTATCTTCCGATTTCATGCATTAGATCCTTTAGTTTACTCATGTCCAAGTAAGGTCTTAAGCATCTTTTTATAACAGCAAGTATTGGTTTGTACTAGGAAAACGCCTATTCCTAGGTCGTTTTCTGGCTACCTTGAGAGGCTAGCATGAGTGTATGACTCTGAACTCTTACTCCTTCCAGAGGTTAGGAGTTCTTTGGACAAAATGGATGGCCAATCGAAATTGCCCGTGGGATGAAGCTTACATACATTCAATGCATTCGAGAGCTATCCTACATGCTTGATTCACGTGTTTTTACCTATAAACTTGTCATTAGCATGCCCTTATGTGATTTAGTTACTCATGGATGAAGATGGAAATGGGAGAAGTAGATGAAGATGACATGCTTAATAGAATATTAACGAGAAAACAGAAGCTAAAGACAGTGAGTAGACGAGATGAAGAACTTGTGAATTGACGAAAATAATACTTCGATTAACTAAAGTTTGAACTAAACAAATGACAGACTTAAGTCACTAAAGTAAAACAGAAAGCAACGAAATGAAGTAGAGTAGCTAACGAAAGGGAAATAACAACAAACAGCAAAGGAAACAGAAAGCTAAAGTAGAAAACAGTAAATCCGTGCGTGATCTTCTTGTTGCGAACGCCTCGGCTGAAGGAAGAAAGGAAGCCTTGCTTGGATGAATCTAATCAGAAGAGAAGATGAATCTTCTCTCCTTCCTATCAGATTGTCGACTCCAACAGCTGATCCTTTCAAACCAACAAACGGAAGAGAGAAGAGAGTAGAAAAACTGCGTTGAACTGGAAGTCTACGTCGTTCGAGTGTGTTTCAACCTTCCATCTTGACCTCCTTTTATAGTGCTCTGCAGGTACGATTGGGTCAAGGAGAACCATTCATTCTCAACGTCGTTCTTCTATGTGGCAGCAGGAGAAAGAATGGGCCCCTGAAAGATCGGAACAAAACAGAAATTGGTTAGACAACTTACGGATTTCACTTAAAACATTGCGGTTTTAGCAATGTTTTCACAATGCTTCCGCAATGTGCAATTTTCAATCCTTTAACTTCGTTTTTGGTTCTTTTTCTTTCTTTTTGCATATAAGTCCTAATTTAGCTTCATTCTTCTAATTCTCATATATAAGCACGAGTTTAAGCTAAATCCTACCAAAAACACCTAAGAGTGTACATCTTTCTATAGCAAACAAGTCCTAAAATAGTCACTTTTGGAGACGTAACAAAAGCCATGGATATATTTGATATTCCAGTTTTTCTCATCCAGCATATAATACTCCACTAACGTTTTAGTCCAAGTGGGATTTTGTTGGGTTTTATGTCCTAAAACTCGTGGTTTGTAAACTGAATATATATTCTATTTTGCAATAAAGTTGTTATTGAGTTTTATTCAGTAAAGTTGTTATTGAATAAAGTGAATTGTGTTTACGTTTAACCTAACTCCAATAAACTAAGAACCCATGGCTATAGGATGTATACTTGAACTTCATTTGGTAACATTATTGTGGATCAAGTTCGAGTGATAGCCAGAATAGTCTATAGTATAGGGATAAGGTTGGGTACCTTATCCTGGGGACACTATTGGACGCGACCCACTTTGTATATTACAAACGATGTGATCCGAAATCGTTCATGTGAAGACATGTGAGTGGGGGCGTCCTATGCAATGAGTTTGCATAAGACTGAACCGTGAAACAAGTCGCTCTTTCTTTATAACTTCGTTTACTGTAAAGACCGACTTTTTCATATGATGACCTAGGTAACTCAATCTGAATCCTGACCACGCTATGAACTCCTGTTTATTCGGGCTTATCCTTTGACTTGTATGGGTGAGAGTGGCCCAAGATCGCTGACTTAATAAGCCTACCATCTTGGGGATAAGACCGGGTAGGTAGCTGGAAACATAGTCCTGCGAGATTGAATTCACTCCTACCCGCCTTGAGAGATTAGTAGACAGGTTGTTCCCTTAAGTGATGACTCTGGGTCTTGAACTAGGGATCCCACCCTCTCATTGGCCCGAGAGGGACTTGGTATAGTGATGAGATCACATAAGAATCGGATTGGTGGTTGGACCACAAACCAATAGTTCATTAGAGGATCAGTGGGACTTAAGGAACAAGATGTAATTACGGGAGTAAAACGGTTATTTTGACCTAGCTGTAATTACGAACGACCTGTGAAGGATCGACTTACTAATAATGGTTATATCAAGAGGACAGAAATATCAACGGTGAGGAGAGTGCAACCCTTGAACTTTAGTGGAGTCTCCGGGGGTTAACGAATGTTGGTTAGCTTAGCTAAAGAGTTTGGCCGGATAATCTCGTATCGTTGGAGCTCATGATCTGTAGGTCATTTAGGTTCTCCTGCTAGCTCAGATTAAGTCGTGTAACAATATGAGAGAAAATGAATTTGAATTTATTCTAATTCGTTTTTGGAAAAATGATGGACATATTTAAATATGAATTAAATATGAGGTTGGTCTAAAACATGAATAGGGATTCATGTGTGATGATTCGGTTCAAGAAACTGGGATTAGTCTTATTATTTAATTAATATTTGACCCATTTGGGTAAAATTTCTAAGACTTTTTGCAGTGTGCTATAAACATCTGAAATCTCTGTTAAAAAATTGTCACTTTTTTCGTACCTCCACCTTTGAAAATAAGTTTTGTGATCCTCAGAAAATAATTTAAATCATCCAAAATTTCTATAAAAAAAAATTGTGAATTTTATGATACAACCCATTTGCGAAGGAATTTAACGGACCTTCCGCAAAGCACTACATACATCTGAAATATCAGTTAAAACTACACTACTAGAAATATAGGAATAGATGACATGTGAATCAAGGAAATCCAATAGGGAGGAAAAAAAAGGTGTCATCTTCAGTTTGGGGCGCGTTTTTTGCGAGAAAAAACGAAGTTTTTCAGATTTCCGAAACTTAATGACCGTTTTATAATTTCATTAATGAATGACTATTTTAAAATGTCGTAAATTGTTTAGATTTATTTATCATTCATTTGTTTATAAAAGAATTATAATTAATTAACCACTTAAATTATTAAAAAAATAAATAAAAAATTAAAAAATTGAAAAACAAGGAGGGAAATCTGAATGTTATATAATATTATATTATATTATTATTTATTAATTAATATATATATATATAAAGGTAAAATTGGGTCTTCTTCTTCAGCGAAGAAGAGCCAAACCCACAACACCCCGCCGTCTCCCATCTCCCTATCTGATGGGGTTAAGGTTGTCGTCGTCGTCGCTCTCTCTCTCCCCTTCGCCAACGCACCCCGCCGTCTCCCATCTCCCTCTCTGATGGGGTTAAGGTTGCCGTCGCTTCGCCACCGCACCCCGTCGTCGTCGCTCGCTCTCTCTCCCCCCTTCGCTCCGCTCGTCGCACGCCACCGCCGCTCTCTCCCTTTGCTCAGCCGCGCTGCGCCCTGTCACTCCTTCGTTTGCTGTCACACCGCTGCACGCCGCCGCCTTCAGTCAGTTCTCAGTCGCACGACGCCGCCTCCGATTGTCGCTCAGCCTCGTCGCGCTGGTAGCCGCAACGAACAAGTGAGTTCCTTCCGTTCTTCTTCTGTTCCGTTACCCACGAAGTTAGTTAACTCCAAACTTAGTTACCCGCTTGTTTTAGACTTTAGATTTGCAGATTCATGGGCATTTGGCCACTGTCCAACAAGGGATCGAGTGTAGTCTTATCTTGCATTGATGTTTGTGTGGTTTGCTTGCAGGCGGCTGATTAAGACTTTAGGATGACTATATACTACATTCTAGACATATCAACATGATGATGGAATGGTGGCCTAGGTAATGCAGGTAATGAAATGTTTTGCAAAAATCTTTACCACGCATAAACTAGAGTATCAATTATTACGAGAGTTTACACAAATGCAGCCCCCTTCTCCACAAATGCAGCAATAAGTTTATTTCTATTCTTTATTTATTTAGGGCAATTGCAAAAATAGCAACAAAAAAAAAAATTGGCTAATTGCATTTGTAGCAACTATGTTTAGTTTTTGCATATATAGCAAAAAATCAGGGTAATCACGGGTTAATCAGGTGGTAATCATTAACTTAAAAATTGAAAAGTCGAAAATACCCTCTCCATTACGCTTTACAGTAATCACAAGTTAATCACTACCCTAAATGATTGCAAGCCGATACACACCTGATACATCTCCGCTGATACACTGATACAAATCTGATATATTGTTTTCATTTTTTTACCTTCAAAAAATTTAAGCCCATAAAAATTAGTGTTAAGCTCAGCCCAAACGAATAAATTAAAGCCTCATTTATTAAAATTGGAAAGCCCTCTCCATCACTTTAATCACCTCATGCCTTTAAACCCTAGAAGTAATTTTACATCGATTCCTCTCTAATCAACATCGATTCATCTCCCTTCAACATCAGGATTCCTCTCTAATCAACATCGATTCATCTTCCTTCAACATCGATTCCTCTCCCTTCAACATCAGGATTCCTCTCTAATCAACATCGATTCATCTCCCTTCAACATCGATTCCTCTCCCTTCAACATCAGGATTCCTCTCTCTTCAACGTCGATTGATCCTCCCTTATTTCGTTCATCTTACCAACTACAAGGTAGCTTACTGATTTACTTTAGCATACTGTTTATTTTCCACTTTTTGGTTTTTGTATATCACTCTTGTCTAGAAATTAAATGAAGGTGAATGTCGATTTATGATTTACTGTTAAGGTAGCTTACAATTTGTTGTTCATCTCACCCTTTTTTTGGTATGCTCCACGTTTCCTGCCACTACGACCTTTGTCCTCTTCCTCTCTTAAACATATATTTTCTTTTAAAAAAAATTGCTTTGTTTTGTTTATAACTAGTCTTTTAATTTTGAAGAGTGGTCTAGCTTGGGATGAAAACTACATAACTTTCCACTTGATAATGATACATATGTGTGATTGTCTACTTATTACCTATTTGTCTAGCTTGATTGCTTTTGTTGATTGCCTACTGCTTTTGTTGATTGCCTACTAATTGTCTACGGATTGCTTTTGTTGATTTCCTACTGATTGCTTTTGCTGATTGCTTTTACTGATTGTCTACTAATTGTTTTTGCTGATTGTCTACTGATTGCTGAGGGTAAATTAGGAATATATAAAAAAACAAAATTCAAAATTTGGAAATTTTGCCATATTGTCTACTGCTTTTGTTGATTGCCTACTGATTGTTTTTGTCGATTTCCTACTGATTGCTTTTGTTGATTGTCTACTGATTGTTTTTGTTGATTGTGATTGTTTTTGTTGATTGCCTACTGATTTTACTGCTTTTGCTGATTGTCTACTGATTGCTAAATTAGGAATATATAAAAAAAACGAAATTCAAAATTTGGAAATTTTCCCATATTTGCAAAACCAAGTGTAGCTAAATTTTCAATTAGCCTAATTATTTTTTGCTATTCATTATAATTTTCCTATTTATTTCTTGTGGGTATTTCCATTTAATTTTGTGATCATTGCAGCCCCCTTCTCCACAAATGCAGCAATAATTTGGAAATCATTAATGTTATTCTGATTGCAACTTCTTCTCCACAATTTTTAGCTTAATGACAACCCATCAAATTTGTCAGCAGATTCACAGCACTTATGACTGTGTGAATGTGTGATTTGTGTATCTGTATCATCATTAGAATTATCATATTTGATTCTAAAAATTATTTGGTCTAAGTAAGTTGTTATTCTTTACCTTCAGAAAGGTTCAAAGGATTCATTTTTCAGAGGTCCCAGTGAACATAAGGTTTGTATAAAAGTCTCAAAAAATTATTAGGAAACAAGTATGTTAAAATTTTGTTAATGGTTGGAGTAGCTTATAATATTTGCAAAAGGCAACGATCATATTGTACTTAATTCCAAATGTTAGGTAATTTTTAAAGTTATTGAAGCTAATTGGAAGAGGATTATTCCATCTTCCACATATTGAAATGTTTCAAATTTGGAGGCTCTGTGTGGTCTTATTTGTTTTACACTTTAGATTTGGATGTTTCTAGACTTGAGCTTGCGCGTCTTATTCTTAGTGGAACTTGCTTGGCATTGTGCTGATATTTGTTGTAGTATAGAATCAATTATAGAATTAAATGTGACAATAGTTTTAGATAAGTTTGTTTATGTATATAATTGTTTTTGTAATTTTGTTGTTTTACGTGAATGAAATGAGAGGCTTTGCATATGTATGAAGAGGACAACTCACTTGACCCTTTAAGTTTATGTACTCCATAATATTTAGTTTGTACTCCATAGTATTTTAATTTTGAAAACTTTAAGAATTTTGTATATTTTGGATACTCATTAGAAATTACTGCGAGACTTTTTTTTATTGTTTTTGACACATTACTTATTAAAATTGTTATTTTGGAATGTAATGAATTACAAAATTTCAATTATAAGATGGAAGTTGTGATATTTTATCATTTTACACGCTATTTGATGAATGTGAGTTAAATGGTTCACAACATTACTATAAGTAATAAAAGATGACAATTATGACAATTTGTAATATATGTTAATTGACAAGAAAAATGTATATTTAAAAACTTGTAATAACGCAAAGAAAAGGGGAAGATTTGGCCAGATACCCTTGAATTAAGGCCCATTCTAGAGATTGATGCGTCATTTTAAAAATCAGATAAAATGTCCTTTTGCTGACATCATTCTCGCTGGAATTTATCTCGCTCTCGCTCTCGTTATTTTGCGGGATCCATTTTATAACTAAAAATTTCTCAGCGAACGAGAGCGAGAAAAATCCCAGCGAGAGTGATGTCAGTAAAAGGTCATTTTGACTAATTTTTAAAATGGCGCGTCAATCTCTCGAATGGGTCTTAATTTAAGGCCATCTGGCCAAATATCCCAAGAAAAAGCTATAGTAGGTGTAAAAAAACAAAACTATAGAAACTTATAATAACATCAATAAAAAGCTATTACAAAGTTATGATAGCATCATTTGTTAGCCATTGAAACTTATTTGGAGGAACCACAATTGGTATGAAACTGTTTTATTTCTACTGTTATTTGGAGGACATGTATTTGCAGTATGTACATTTACATGTTTTTATATTTCAGGAAGATACTCATGGATTCTCAAGGATGCTCCAAATCGATGGCTGGCTCTTTGCCCTTGGCTTTGTCTGTGATCCTTGCTACTTTCAACTAGGTTCCTGAAGGTTTTCATGTGTATGTATGAATTTGTTGTATTGAGGCAATTTGGAGATGAACAAGAAAAAGTAACATGCAAGTAACAATGTTATACCATTATGACTTTTAGAATGGTGAAAAGTACTTACTAGTTAAAAATACTCAAATTTCACAGTGGTTTGTTACGTAGTTAGAAGTGATTATTCATTAGTTCTAGAAGTGTATACTTCTTCCAAAAAGTACTTGTGGAAAAAGTTTATTACTTCCACAATGCATTTCAATCTCACTTTTAAGTTGGTTTTTATTTCATGGTATGTGTGTGCAGGTAAATATTAGTTTCATGGTATGTGTGTGGAGGAAAACTTTATTACTTCCACAATGCATTTCAAACTTACATATGAGAATATGGTGTATTGACTCGATTCAAAGAGAACAGGTAAATATATTTATTTATTTTTTGCAAATTGATCTCTCTTCCTGCTCTTCTTTGCTAATGTGATGTGTTGAACATATTTGCTTGTTTTTGAAGTTTTTTGAATTTTAACCCCTTGAAGTTTTTTTTAGAACATATTTAAGGTATTTGAATTGGATTTGGTCTGACAAGTCTGCATATTACTATTCTTGGAAGAAGAATTTGAGTGGTAATAAGATGATACTAGTTTGTTTTTCTCAGTTTACCTTAGGATTCAATTTTTTTTTAATAGTTCAGGACTTATTGTTATGGATTTTCTCATCTCATGAGAACTTTACTGGAACTTCAAGCATGTTTAGGTGGAAATGATTTGTTGGTCGGGTTTAGCTAGAGTTTTAGAAATTCCCTTTGAATCTAGTATCTTTCGGGTGGGTGAGACAAGTTTGAAATTTTCCTTATACCATTTATTCATTCCTTTTCTACTTCCTTTTCTACTTGCTCCAACTCTTCTCTTAATAATGGTTTCATAGTGAAGTTTTGGTTCATTCAAGGGGTTTGTATAGATGACGAAATATATCATTATTTCTGATGGTACTTCTCATTTCACCCATTTCACAGGCTGCACTTAAAGAAGCAAAACAATGGCACGACGGGGACAAGAAAATTGAATCCCTTAAATCTAAAGTTAAGGTTATATTCCTTGCAGCATTATGATGTCAAGAATATTAAACATAATTATCTTTTATAGATTTAAAATAATGTTACTCATAAACATTGTGTTTTGGTCTCTTATTTATAAACACGGTGTTGTTTTTTGGTTCCTAACTGGTGTAATTTATCTTTGTTGCTTAGGTTCGTTTTGGAGCGTCTGAAGTAAGGGTTAAAGTGTTGGTTGTTTTAAGATTGCGTTAGGTAAGTGGCTTCTTTCTACATGTTGGCATGTTGTGTGTTTAATAATTGTTTATGTATTGTGTTTAATAATTGCTTAGCAATCTATAATTTATCGTTTATAAATGTTCTGATAAGACTAAGCACATCTGAGTGCTTAGCGTGATGTGTTTGATTTGTATTCCGAATAGACTAATAAGTTTAGTTTAGTTTAATTATAACCACTTCTTAAGTTTATTTGGGTTGAGAATGACACATGGTAACTTTTTAGGCACTTTTAGATTTTTTGCATTTTAAAAATCACTTTAGACACTTTTTAAGTTCGTTTGAGATTAAGAACGACACTTGTTAACTTTTTAGGCACTTGTTAGGTTCGTTTGAGATTAAAATAACACTTGGTAACTTTGTTGTTGGGTTTTATGTCCTAAAACTCGTAGTTTGTAAACTGTTTGAATGTAAATATTATATTTCAATAAAGTTGTTATTGATTTTTAGTGAATTGTGTTTGTATTAACCTATACCAATAACTAACACCCTTGGCGATAGTATGAGTACTTGAACTTCATGTGTGACATGAATGTGAATCAAGTTCAAGTAGACAGCCAAAAATGGTCTATAGTATAAGGATAAGGCTGGGTACCTTATCCTGGGGACACTATTGGACGCGGCTCACTTTGTATAGTACAAAACGATGTGATTCGAATCGTTTCATGTAGAGACATGTGAGTGAGGGCGTCCTGTGCAATGAGTTTGCACAAGACCGAACCAAGAAATAAAATCGCTCTTTCTTTATAACACCGTTTACTGTAAAGACCGATTTTTTCTTTTGATGACTTAGGTAACTCGATCTCAATCCTGAGCTTACTATGAACTCCTGTTTATTCAACTTTATCCTTTGATTTGTACGGGTGAGAGTGGCCAGATTGCCGACTCAATATGCCTACCATCTTGGGGATAAGATTGAATAAGTGGCTGGGGACATAGTTGTAGCAAGATTGGAGTTCACTCCTACCCGCTTTCAGGGTTAGTAGAAAGGTTGTTCCCTTTAGTGCTGACTCCAGGTCTTGAACAGTGGGCCCATCCTCTCCTGATCAGGGAGGAATCTGATTTGATGGTTGGACCACAAATCAATTGTTCATTAGAGGTGTCAGTGGTACTTAAGGAACAAGATATAATACAAGGGTTAAACGGTTTAAATGACCCGTTGTGATTATGAACGACCTGTGAAGGATCGACTTACTGATGATAGTTATATCAATAGGACACAATATATCTACAGTGAGGAGAGTGCAGCCCTTGGACTTTAGTGGAGTCTCCGGGGGTTAACGAATGTTGGTTAGTTCGGTTGAAAGAGTTTTGACCGGATAATCTCGTATCGTTGGAGCTCATGATCTGTAGGTCCTTACGGTTCTCCTGGCTAGCTCGGATAAAGCCGTGAAACAATATAAAAGAAAAGAAAAGAATTTGAATTGTTCAAATTCGGGTTTGTGGAAGAAGGATAGACATATTTAAATATGATTTAAATATGAGATTGGTCTGAAAACATGAATAGGATTCATGTGCAAAAAGTCGGTTTTCGGAAAACCGGGATTAATTATATTATTTAATTAATATTTGATATTGAATTAAATAATATTAATTAATTTAAATATATATATATTTTTATTAATTAAAAAGTTTAATTAATAAAATAATTATTATTATTTTTAATAATAATAATATATAAATATATATATATATATTTACATGTGTCTTACAAAATCTATAGTTAGTGACTTTTTGGGTTCACGTAATATGAATTGAAATTTTGATTTCAATTTGAGATTTTGTTTTTCTTCCTCTGCTCTCTGTGAAGAAGAAATTGTTTTTTCTACAGTGAAGTTTCTTCCCTCTTTTCTTTTGTAAAAGGAGTCCCACCACTCCGTTTCTCGGCCCGAGGATAGCGGGACTACCGTGGGTGGTCCACGAACGTTTCGTGAGAAGGTTCGTTGAGCTCGTGAGGAGCTTCTGGCGGTGAATTTGGAGAATTACGAACGACAAGGGTATGTGTTCTAAATTCTCTTTTTCATTACTTTTGCATGTTTCCATTTGTTTAAATTGATGAAATTAGAGTGTCCATGATCCAAATCGCTTCCGCTGCGTGCCATGAGCGCTCCATCAATTGGTATCAGAGCGTTTTTGGCCACTCAATTTCTATCAATTTAAGTTATGGTGGGTTTTATTTAGAAATTGTTTCTGAATGGAATTCTAAAGTGAATATCGATTTTGGCATAGTTTCTTTTGAATTTCATTATTTGTAATTGCCCGAGATTGTATGGGCTTTAATGCATGCTAAAGAGTCTGTATTTTTAGAGTCATTAGAGTCCATATAGGTTTCTTTGTGAAAGAAGTTTAAGTTTGAAACTCGCCAAAATGTTCGGTGTAAGTTCAAACTCGTTCTGGGCATTACGAGGAGAAATTCGAAGAAAATTTGGCCGAAGCGTTCGGAGGAAGCAAGTTGGTCAAAGGCGGTGCGAAGAGTTCGAAGTCCGCTCAAGACATGGCTTGTTGATCAAGCTTGTAATAAATTAGTTATTGCTTGCTAAATGCCAAAATCGATCCACTTTAGTGTGTTTAATTAATTATGCATTGCGAATGTATGTTTTAATTAAATTTCATGTTTGTATGTGCATAACGTATGCCATATAGATTTAAAATCCCACCGTAGGAAGCATGCTTCATGCATTGAAAATATGTTATAAGTGTTATAATATATCGTATGCATATTTGGCAATTCATGAGTTTTGATATAAAAGTTATATTAATTCATGAATTAGTTGTTGTTAATTTAATAGAATAATTGATAAATATACAACATAGGTTGCCATGTTTTTATGCATATTATAGGTTATAAGTGTTATAATATATTGGATGCATGTTTATTCATGAGTATTAATATAAGAGTTATATTAATTCATGAATTAGATGTTGTTTGCTTAATAGAATAATTGATATAATTGTTATATTAATTATGAAATTAAACATCCAACATTAGATGCATTTTGTTTGTTATAAGTGTTATAATGTATAGGATGCATGCTTAATTCATGAGAATTGATATAAGTGTTATATTAATTTATGAATTAGAAGTTGTATATTTAAAAACATAATCGATATAATTGTTATATTAATTATGAAATTAAATATTCAACTTGTCATGCCTTAGTGTTGCATGTTTGAGAAGCATGTAGAAGTTTGTTGTAGTAAGTCTTAGTTTTGCAAAGTGTTGTAAAATTGGCATAGACTTTTAAAACCTATAACAAAGACAAAGGCATGCTCACTTAGGGTTGAATGTATCGTTCCGTTTCATTAGATGAATAGGTCGATATCTTGTAAATGCTAAGGTTACAAGAAACTCACCCGGGGACATCCTGTTCAAGGTTGGAGGTATTTAAGCTGACGGTTTACGGAACACCTCCTACCTGGGGACCATCCGGTACTTGAGTAAAGTTAACCCGGCTTTATGAGCATGCGTGAGTGGTGTGAGGTAATAAAGTGTTTATCACCTAGACATCATAGGTAAAAGTTTGTTTTACCTAAACTTAGGCCTTATTGTCTTAGCCGGATAATGCCTGAGTAATTTACCCATTCCGTCTTAAAATACTTAGTAGAGGTGTTGAGAAGGTATATATGATATGTCCCTCTCCTCCTACGTTCTCTGTCAAGTTCACACCGTGAGAATTATGCTCGGCCTCGTGATGTCAATAAGGCATCCCCATTCGGATGGTATTTGCATAATTCAAGAGCAAGGTGAATGGAGAAAGTATTTATAGTAAGTGGGAGAAGGAAGTATGTCAATACATCCTGCGGTCTCCTCCATTGGATTGAACCGTGAGATTCCTATGTTCTGCCTGCTAGGTGCCCACAAGTGGTACCGATCCATTCGGAGGGCCGTTTCATAGGAATCAGAACATCTCAATCACCATTTATGGATAAAGAAACATAGAGTCATTCCCAACTTTGACATTTCCATTCGGTTGCATCGTTGGGACCGCCCTATGAATTCCAAAAATGGAGGGTCACACTTACGAGATTTGCTAAGGAGTTAGTAAATCTTGACCAAACAACGATAACTAAGATGCTATAGGAATATGAGATATTCTGGTATTACCATTTAGTCAAGAATGTCTTGATTCAGTGAAGGAATGCTTGACTGCCCCTCGGTAGCGACCATTCTGACCCACTGAAGTATCGTTGCAGTTTAATAATGAGTTTTGGGTACATTATTATGTTTTGCTAAATTCTTGATTGGTGTGTAAATTAGGTTAAAACCTTTTCACTAATATTTATTCATTCTCTTTTCAGCATGTCTAGCTCTTTCATTCACTTACTAGCTTCCGATAAGTTAACGGGCGATAACTACGCGACCTGGAAATCGAACTTGAATACGATTCTCGTTCTAGATGATCTCAGGTTCGTCTTATTAGAGGATTGTCCTCCCCCTCCTAGCTCGGATGCGACTCGAACTGTTCGAGAAGCATATGATAGATGGACAAGGGCTAATGATAAAGCCCGAGTCTATATCTTAGCCAGCATATCTGATGTGTTAGCTAAGAAGCACGAGGATATGGTTTCTGCTAAAGAAATCATGTCTTCATTACAGGAGATGTTTGGACTTCCGTCCTCATCGGTCTGTCATGAAGCCCTCAAATTCGTTTACAACTCTCGCATGAAGGAGGGAACCTCTGTTAGGGAGCATGTCCTTAACATGATGGTCCACTTCAATGTGGCGGAAGTAAACGGAGCTATTATAAATGTGTCAAGTCAAGTAAGTTTTATCTTGGAATCTCTTCCGAAGAGTTTCCTTCAGTTCAGAACCAATTTGGTAATGAACAAGATAAAGTATAATTTGACTTCTCTCCTCAGCGAGCTACAGACCTAGCAGTCCCTACAGACTTCTAAAGGAAAAGAGAAGGAGGCAAACGTTGTCACTTCTAGGAAATTCCAAAAGGGGTCGTCTTCAGGGAGTAGGTCTGAACTTTCTTCTATTAAGAATAAGAGTATTCAAAAGAAGAAGAAAGATAAAAGGAAGGGAAAAGCACCTGCTACTGCTAAGAGCAAGACTAGATCTACAGACAAAGGAAAATGTTTCCATTGTGGTGTAGATGGGCACTGGAAACGGAATTGCCCAAAGTATCTTGCAGAGAAAAAGGCTGAGAAGGAAAGACAAGGTAAATATGATTTACTTGTTATTGAAACATGTTTAGTAGAACATGATCGTCATACCTGGATACTTGATTCAGGAGCTACTAACCATGTTTGTTCTTCTTTTCAGGAAACTAGTTCTTGGCAGCCACTTTCTCGCGGTGAGATAACTCTCAGAGTTGGAACTGGAGAGGTTGTCTCAGCTGAAGCAGTGGGAGCTGTGAAGTTGTTGTATAGAGATAGTTTCATTTTACTAGAAAATGTACTCCTGGTTCCTACCTTCTAGAGGAATCTTGTATCTATATCTTGTTTGTTAGAACAGTTGTATAAAGTATCTTTTGTTCATAATGAAGCGTTCATTAGCAAAAGAGGTGTACGTATTTGTTCTGCGAAACTTGAAAACAACTTGTATGTGTTAAGACCAACCGAAGCCAAAGCTATTTTGAACACTGAAATGTTTAAAACAGCTGAGACTCAAACTAAAAGGCAGAAACTTTCTCCAAGTACTTATCTTTGGCACTTAAGACTAGGTCACATTAATCTCAATAGGATTGGGAGATTGGTTAAGAGTGGTCTGCTAAATCGTTTAGAGGACAACTCTTTACCGCCATGTGAGTCTTGTCTTGAGGGCAAAATGACCAAACGATCTTTTTCTGAAAAAGGTCATAGGTCCAAAGAACCTCTAGAAATCGTGCATTCGGATCTCTGCGGTCCTTTGAATGTCAAAGCACGAGGAGGGTATGAATATTTCATCAGTTTCATTGATGATTATTGTAGGTACGGTTATCTTTATCTAATGCATCATAAGTCCGAAGCTCTTGAAAAGTTCAAAGAGTATAAGGCAGAGGTTGAGAACACATTGGGTAAATCGATAAAAACACTCCGATCAGATCGAGGTGGAGAGTATATGGATTTAAGATTCCAGGACTATATGATAGAACATGGAATAGTATCTCAACTCTCAGCGCCAGGAACACCACAGCAGAATGGTGTGTCCGAGAGGAGAAATAGAACCCTGTTAGACATGGTTCGATCTATGATGAGTTATGCTCATTTGCCTAGTTCGTTTTGGGGATATGCAGTAGAGACTGCAGTATATATTTTGAACATGGTTCCCTCTAAGAGTGTTTCTGAAACACCTTATGAGTTATGGAGAGGGCGTAAAGGTAGTTTACGTCACTTCAGGATTTGGGGGTGTCCGGCACATGTGCTAGTGCCCAATCCAAAGAAGTTGGAACATCGTTCAAAATTGTGCCTATTTGTAGGTTACCCCAAGGAAACGAAAGGTGGTCTATTTTATGATCCTCATGAGAACAAGGTACTAGTATCGACTAATGCCACGTTCTTAGAGGAAGACCACATGAGAGATCATCAACCGTCGAGCAAAATTGTTTTGTCCGAATTTTCCAGGAAAGCTACAAACGGATCAACAAAGGTTGTTGATCAGGCTGGTCCTTCTCAAGAGTTGAGAAAGCCTCGACGCAGTGGGAGGGATGTAAGACAACCTGACCGCTACATCGGCTTGTCTGAAACTCAAGTCGTCATACCTGATGATGGCGTTGAGGATCCATTGACCTTTAAACAGGCAATGAATGACACAGACAAGGACCAGTGGCTTAAAGCCATGGATCTCGAAATGGAGTCTATGTACTTCAATTCGGTCTGGGATCTTGTAGACCAACCAGATAGTGAAAGACCTATCGGTTGCAAGTGGATCTACAAGAGAAAACGAGACCAAGCTGGTAAGGTGCAAACCTTTAAGGCTCGACTTGTGGCAAAAGGTTATTCCCAAAGAGAAGGGGTGGACTATGAAGAAACTTTTTCTCCTGTTGCCATGTTAAAGTCGATTAGA
Source organism: Herpetospermum pedunculosum (assembly GCA_028017165.1). Taxonomy (NCBI): domain Eukaryota; kingdom Viridiplantae; phylum Streptophyta; class Magnoliopsida; order Cucurbitales; family Cucurbitaceae; genus Herpetospermum; species Herpetospermum pedunculosum. The sequence goes on along the minus strand of CM051527.1, from coordinate 16,475,017 downwards.
ATACTCTTATCCATTGCTACATTTTATGATTATGAAATCTGGCAAATGGATGTCAAGACTGCCTTTCTGAATGGTAATCTTGAGGAGAGTATCTATATGGCTCAACCAGAGGGATTCATACTTCAGGGTCAAGAGCAAAAGGTTTGCAAGCTTAATCGATCCATTTATGGGTTGAAGCAAGCATCTAGATCCTGGAATATAAGATTTGATACGGCGATCAAATCTTATGGCTTTGAACAAAATATTGACGAACCTTGTGTTTACAAGAAAGTAGTCAATACTGTTGTAGCTTTCTTAGTCTTGTACGTAGACGATATACTACTCATTGGGAATGATGTAGGGTTCCTAACTGACGTTAAGAATTGGCTAGCGACCCAATTCCAAATGAAAGATTTGGGAGAGGCTCAGTTTGTTCTAGGGATTCAGATCATAAGGAATCGTAAGAACAAAGTGCTAGCGCTGTCTCAAGCATCTTATATTGACAAGGTGTTGTCAAGATATTCGATGCAGAATTCCAAGAAAGGTTCGCTGCCTTTTAGGCATGGAATTCACTTGTCTAAGGAACAGTCTCCTAAGACACCTCAAGAGGTTGAGGATATGAGACGAATTCCCTATGCATCTGCAGTTGGTAGTCTCATGTACGCTATGTTGTGTACAAGACCCGACATCTGCTATGCAGTAGGGATTGTCAGTAGGTTCCAGTCCAATCCAGGATATGATCACTGGACAGCCGTTAAACACGTCCTCAAGTATCTTAGGAGAACGAGGGACTATGTGCTTGTGTATGGCGCGAAGGATTTGATCTTTGCAGGATACACTGACTCTGATTTTCAGACTGATATAGATTCCAGGAAATCTACATCAGGATCAGTGTTCACTCTTAACGGAGGAGCAATAGTATGGAGGAGTATAAAGCAAGGTTGTATTGCTGACTCCACCATGGAAGCTGAGTATGTCGCAGCTTGCGAAGCAGCGAAGGAAGCTGTATGGCTTAGGAAGTTCTTGACAGATTTGGAAGTTGTTCCAAATATGAACTTGCCAATCACCCTTTATTGTGATAACAGCGGTGCAGTGGCAAATTCTAAAGAACCTAGAAGCCATAAGCGTGGAAAGCATATTGAGCGGAAATATCATCTCATCAGGGAGATAGTGCAACGAAGAGATGTGATCGTCACACAGGTAGCCTCGGAGCACAACATTGCTGATTCGTTTACTAAGTCTCTCACGGCTAAAGTGTTTGAGAGACACCTACAAAGTATAGGGCTGCGAGCTGCTCAGTAGGACAGTGGGAGAAACTTTAGATATTTGATATTCTAGTTCTCTCGACCAGCATGTACTCCACTGACGTTTTAGTCCAAGTGGGAGTTTGTTGGGTTTTATGTCCTAAAACTCGTAGTTTGTAAACTGTTTGAATGTAAATATTATATTTCAATAAAGTTGTTATTGATTTTTAGTGAATTGTGTTTGTATTAACCTATACCAATAACTAACACCCTTGGCGATAGTATGAGTACTTGAACTTCATGTGTGACATGAATGTGAATCAAGTTCAAGTAGACAGCCAAAAATGGTCTATAGTATAAGGATAAGGCTGGGTACCTTATCCTGGGGACACTATTGGACGCGGCTCACTTTGTATAGTACAAAACGATGTGATTCGAATCGTTTCATGTAGAGACATGTGAGTGAGGGCGTCCTGTGCAATGAGTTTGCACAAGACCGAACCAAGAAATAAAATCGTTCTTTCTTTATAACACCGTTTACTGTAAAGACCGATTTTTTCTTTTGATGACTTAGGTAACTCGATCTCAATCCTGAGCTTACTATGAACTCCTGTTTATTCAACTTCATCCTTTGATTTGTACGGGTGAGAGTGGCCAGATTGCCGAATCAATATGCCTACCATCTTGGGGATAAGATTGAATAAGTGGCTGGGGACATAGTTGTAGCAAGATTGGAGTTCACTCCTACCCGCTTTCAGGGTTAGTAGAAAGGTTGTTCCCTTTAGTGCTGACTCCAGGTCTTGAACAGTGGGCCCATCCTCTCCTGATCAGGGAGGAATCTGATTTGATGGTTGGACCACAAATCAATTGTTCATTAGAGGTGTCAGTGGTACTTAAGGAACAAGATATAATACAAGGGTTAAACGGTTTAAATGACCCGTTGTGATTATGAACGACCTGTGAAGGATCGACTTACTGATGATAGTTATATCAATAGGACACAATATATCTACAGTGAGGAGAGTGCAGCCCTTGGACTTTAGTGGAGTCTCCGGGGGTTAACGAATGTTGGTTAGTTCAGTTGAAAGAGTTTTGACCGGATAATCTCGTATCGTTGGAGCTCATGATCTGTAGGTCCTTACGGTTCTCCTGGCTAGCTCGGATAAAGCCGTGAAACAATATAAAAGAAAAGAAAAGAATTTGAATTTTTCAAATTCGGGTTTGTGGAAGAAGGATAGACATATTTAAATATGATTTAAATATGGACATATTTAAATATGATTTAAATATGAGATTGGTCTGAAAACATGAATAGGATTCATGTGCAAAAAGTCGGTTTTCGGAAAACCGGGATTAATTATATTATTTAATTAATATTTGATATTGAATTAAATAATATTAATTAATTTAAATATATATATATTTTTATTAATTAAAAAGTTTAATTAATAAAATAATTATTATTATTTTTAATAATAATAATATATAAATAAATATATATATATATATATATATATTTACATGTGTCTTACATGCAATGTAAGACACATGTAAATATATACAGAGTATATATTTATGACTCAGATCAATTTATAAAAATAAAAAAAAATAAAAAAAAAAAACAAAATCTATAGTTAGTGACTTTTTGGGTTCACGTAATATGAATTGAAATTTTGATTTCAATTTGAGATTTTGTTTTTCTTCCTCTACTCTCTGTGAAGAAGAAATTGTTTTTTCTACAGTGAAGTTTCTTCCCTCTTTTCTTTTGTAAAAGGAGTCCCACCACTCCGTTTCTCGGCCCGAGGATAGCGGGACTACCGTGGGTGGTCCACGAACGTTTCGTGAGAAGGTTCGTTGAGCTCGTGAGGAGCTTCTAGCGGTGAATTTGGAGAATTACGAACGACAAGGGTATGTGTTCTAAATTCTCTTTTTCATTGCTTTTGCATGTTTCCATTTGTTTAAATTGATGAAATTAGAGTGTCCATGATCCAAATCGCTTCCGCTGCGTGCCATGAGCGCTCCATCATTTGTAGGCATTGAAACAATTGCTTGATGATGAAGAGTTTCTAATTGTCATGGATATATGTAGAGTTTCTAATTGCTTGCCGATGAAGTTAGATTTATTGCATGTTTTCGGTACTTTGTAGATTTAGACACTTCTTAAGTTTAGTTGTTACATTGTAATTTTAGGTACTTTTTGACTACTTATAATTTTAGGTCCATTTTAGTCACTTGCTCAATTGTTTTTCACCTACGGATTGTTTTCTAAGTATATATAGCTTATAACTATTTGGGAGGATTCGGGATATTTGTTGAAATGCTTTCTTGTTCTACTTTCAAAGTAAAAAGTTATTGTGTCTTCTTGAATTTTTATTGTAGGAACTACAAAGCGAAGTGAAGATATTTTCTTCAAGCTAGAAGTCATATTGCAACAAATGATGAACTTTTTTGTTGGGTTAAATGAATATTTCATCATGTTATGCAACATTTTACTATTAATGTTGCAACAATTTAGGGGCATCGTAGTTAGTTTCAATATTGTATACATATGAATTAGTTTATGTAAAAGTTGATGAACTTTGATATTTGAATGATATATTGATATATAGATCTTATTTCAATGATATTGAATTGTGTCAAACTTAGATTTATTTATTTTGCTTTGTAATTTTCATTATTATTAATTACTAATAATAATAATAATGACAATTGAAAATATAAATATTAATATATTTAGATTTGATACAAAAAAAAAATCTATTATTGATTTTTGGACAAAAAAATCATGTCATTGAACTCGTTTTGTTGACTCACAATAGTTGTGGTCTTCAAGCTATTAGTGACAGAAAAATTAAGTCATCAAAGCGTACAAAATTTAATGTCACCCATTCGGATTCGATGACAAAAATTATATGTCGTCAATTGTGTTTAAATGACAAAATATGATATGAGTGGTCATTCAGTGACAATGTTTATGTGTCATAAAATAAGGTCTCTTGACGGAAAATAAATGTCATTAACCGCATTATGAAGACAGAAGAAAACTGTCACAAAACCAACATTGACGACAGTTTTCGGTTTTTGTCATCTATAGAGTAAAGAAGGCAGGGGCTATAACGACTGAAAAAAATTGTCATCTAAAGTCCTAATGACAATTTTTATTTGTCATCATAGCCCCGATTTCTACTAGTGGCTAGGAACAAAATTCCGGGACCTTCTGCAGAGCACCATAAACATTTGAAATGTTAGTTAAAAAATTTCGTCACTTTTTTCATATCTCCACCTTTGAAATAAGTTTCTAGATCCTTAAGAAAGAATCGTAATCATCCAAAATTTCTATGAAAAAATGGTTGTAATTTTGTGATATAACCCCTTTGGGAAGTAATTTCTAGGACCTTTCCTCGAAGCACTATAAACATCTGAAATCAGGGTTTAGGGTTTAGGGTGAATTTTGTGATACACCTTTGGGAAATATTTTCCGAGACATTCCCTAGAGCACTATAAACATTTGAAATGTCAGTTAAAAAATTGTCATTTTTTTCATAACCTTCACCTTTGAAAAAAAGTTTCTAGATCTTTAGGATAGAATCGTAATCATCCAAATTTTTTTATGAAAAAATGGTTGTAATTTTGTGATATAACCCGTCTTGGTAGGAATTTTCGGGACCTTTGATAGCACTCCAAAAGTGCTAATATTTAGCTCCTAAGTCTTGTAAATTAAAGTAATTATTTGGCTTAATTGATTTATTTGGTATAATTTAATTGCTAAGGGGTAAATCGGGCATTTGCGATAATTAAGAGCTTAAATGAATATTTTATAATACTTTGTTACTTAGTCGTTTTGAGTGATTAAGCTACATTAATTACATAATCTAATCTTAACTCAAAATTGATTAATGGCTTGATGGTGTAGGGCTTATTAAGAAAATGGGTGTGCCTTGGTTCAAAACTTGGTGGATGCAGGATTTTCCAACATTTTTATAAAAGTCAACGGTCAACGGTCAATGGTCAACAGCCCATCGGCCCAGCCCACATCCGCGCGCGACCCGACTTTTAGCTTTTTAAGCACTTTTGACCTAGTTTTTCAGCCACCATTCACTTAGGAGAGAGAAATTTCGATATTGAGAGTTGTAGCCTCGGGTTTGGTGATATTTTCAAGGTTTTTGGACAATTTTTGATCAATTTTCATCACGGTTGGCTAAGGTAAGTGCTCTAATTCGAGTTTAGGGTTGTCTTGGTGCATTAGGGAGGGTTTAGCTTTAAATTTCCAGCTTGTATTTGATAGTTTCTTGCATGATTCTTCCTTTGTTTGAATCCCATGAGCATGTATGACTGATTAGGAGTGACGTCCGAGTCCTCACGCATGTTTTACCGTTAAAGGTTAGGACGTATAATTGCCTCAATCGCTAGGTAACAAGGGTCTAAGCGTGACTAATTAATTCTAGCCTAAGTGACAGTAGGAGAATAGCATTAATTATCGTTTGCACTATAGACTTAGGGAAAGAATAGAAATCGCGCCAATTGGTAGAGTTCTCGATCAATCGGTTCGTCGCGATATTACCCGTCACTGTTCTTTGATTGATTTAAGCGTAGCTAACTTAGATTAATTAGCGAGCATGTTTAATTGGAATTGCACTTTTCTAATTAATTCTTTGGGATGTTTGCTACGGAAACGAGCAAACATTTCGCGTGCATGAGATTAAATTACAAGCATGATTAGAATCCCTATGATCTAAGCGCATCAAGATAAATCCCGATCCCTCGAATTAGGAGCACGTGTTCCATTTATTTTTCCGCTCTTTACTTTTCGCATTTATTTTTCCGTTAGCTTAATTTTACTTAGTTTAGTTTTAATTAACTCCCCCTTTTATTTTATTTTGAGTTTTAGTTTAAAAGACAAATAGAAATTAATTAGGAGAGATTGATTAAGGTTCCCTGCGGATCGACCCGTTACCACTACCTGCAAAGCTTAGTAGTTTCGGTAATTATAAATTTTATTTTGGCGGGATTCGACACCCCGAAAATTAGTTGGACATTCAAAAATCCTTCTACCAAAATTGGTGCCGTTGCCGGGGAACCATTTAATTTCTCTTAGTTAAATTTTATTTGTTTAAAAAAACCAAAAATATTTTTCTTTGTCGTGTGTCTTCTCGTTTAGCATGGTAGATTATCCATTTGATTATTGGGGACAAGTTTCAAGTTATGAAGGTGAAAGAGCTCCTCCCAATTCTTGCCAAAGAATGTCATTGGAGCAGATGGTTGACAATTTAGTCAACAGCACGCTCCAATTCGAGCAGGGAATGCGCCAGTCTCGCCTAGAGACTGAAGTTGAGTGGCAAGGAATGGAGGAGCAACAAAACCAATTTCCTCATAATTATTGTCGAGGTATGTCACTGGAACAAATGGTAAATGAATTAGTTGATAGCACTCACCAATATTCGCAGGCAATGCACGAGGCTCAGTTAGAAGCCAAGCTCCGCGAAGCGAATGAGCAAATAAGTCGTTTGCTCAATCCTGCGAAGGAATTGGAGGGTGAGGAAGATCATCCAGTTGAGCATACCACTGAGGAGAGGTTCTTTGAGGAAATCCACCCCGATAGTGATGAAGAGATTGAGAATGCTCCGCCATGCGAAGATGTGATCGGTGAGATTAAGGAAGATGTCGAGCCTAGTCCCGAGGAGGATGTTCAGGTGATAGAGTCTGAGGCTGACAAGCCTCCATCTGTTTTATTTCCTGTTAAATCCTTTATTGATGCATGCTTTCTTCCTTCTTCTCCTAAGTCCGTCGAGTCTTTATTTTCAGTTGAGTCTTATTTTGTTTTATTTCAGTGTGTTGAGTCTTTTATTTTTCCATATATCAAAAATACCAAAAAAATAACAACTCTGTCTGGCTGCCTTCAAAAGTCGAAGAGCTTGCTTCTCTTAGCAGGTTTTGTTGATTCAAGGAAAAAGGGGCCGAAGAAGTACGAGAATTTCTATGTACCCTGACAGAGTGGAAGACACGTCGAGCATAACGACGTTAAAAATTTGCGCTTCTTGGGAGGCAACCCATGAGTATTTTAAATTCATGTTTTTACTTTTAGTTTTTATTTTCCTAGCTTAGCTTTTTCTTGCTTTCTTTTGTAGGAGTTTTGTGGCTTAAGGATCGGGACAGTAGGCGAAGAGTGCACTGCTCCAACCGACAACCTAGCAAAATTCAGGGGAGGTTTTCTGTTACCTTTTATTTTGTGCGTTTTATCTGCTTAGTCTGATGTGTGATACATAGAGGACTATGTATACTTTTAGGTTGGGGGTGGAGTTGTCTGTTGGATGGATTCCTGTAGTTGTTGAGCTGTGGATATTCTGAATTCGAAGTGTTGTTGTCTGCTGTTGCATGTGTTCGATGAGGACAATCTAGGAAATGTTTTTAAATTCTTCGTAGTTGCACATATAGAAAAGCATGAGATTGTTTGTGTTAGTTGAGCATTTTTCAAAAAATTTTAAAATTTTTCTGTTGCTCCCTTGCATCTATCGAGCACTTAGCAATCTATTATTGGTTCTGTAGGCTTAGAATAATCTTATGTAGCCTGAAATCATGTTGTCACCCCGAAAGGCACCTCTAGGGAAGGCTTGATGCATGATAGGTTGTAATAGATTAATCGAGATTATAGCGAAGCTATTGCCTAAGTAAAAAAAAAAGTAAGCATGAAAATAAAAGCTCGTGAGGTGCTCCTCCTTCTTAATCGCGACTTAAGAAGTGAGCATTAGTCCTTAAAAATGTGAAGCTTGCCCGTAGTCAGATACAATGTGCAATGGAATTGCGGGTAAGCTGGAACGAAGGCAAGCTTGACATGTTAGGCTCTCTTGGAGAAACAAAAGAAAAGTAAAAAAAAAAGTGGATCAAAAGAAATAAAGAGTACAAAGTACTCAAGAAAAAGAAAATGTTTAGGCCGTTTGATTTGTTACTCTCTTGATTGTTGAAAAGCCATTAGACTGTTCTTTATTGCTAGAAGTAGGGGAAAAACGAGATGTAGAGTTGCATATGGTTTTTCCGAGTCTATAAGAGCTAGAATAGGTTGGCTAATCACACACGCACGTAGGGGAGTAGCAGTTTAATTTTTGAAATGTTCTCAGCTTATGCATGCAATTGATTGTTTTCTTTTGTTGTAAGTGCCTTGTTTTTTTTAAAGCATTGAGGTTAGAGTCGTAGCATGCAATTTCATTCTTAGGAGCTAGTTTAGAGTTTTCCTTGCTCGAGGACTAGCAAGATTTAGGTTGGGGGTTTTGATAGCACTCCAAAAGTGCTAATATTTAGCTCCTAAGTCTTGTAAATTAGAGTAATTATTTGGGCTTAATTGATTTATTTGGTATAATTTAATTGCTAAGGGGTAAATCGGGCATTTGCGATAATTAAGAGCTTAAATGAATATTTTATAATACTTTATTACTTAGTCGTTTTGAGTGATTAAGCTACATTAATTACATAATCTAATCTTAACTCAAAATTGATTAATGGCTTGATGGTGTAGGGCTTATTAATAAAATGGGTGTGCCTTGGTTCAAAACTGATGGAGCGTTCATGGCACGCAGCGGAAGCGATTTTGGATCATGGACACTCTAATTTCATCAATTTAAACAAATGGAAACATGCAACAATGAAAAAGAGAAATTAGAACACATACCCTTGTCGTTCGTATTTCTCCAAATTCACCCGCCAGAAGCTCCTCACGAGCTCACCGAGCCTTCTCACGAAACGTTCGTGGACCACCCACGGTAATCCCGCTATCCTCAGGCCGAGAAACGGAGTAGTGGGACTCCTTTTACAAAAGAAAAGAAGGAAGAAGCTCCTGAAGAAAAACTATTTTTCTTCTTAACCAGAGAGCTTCAGCCGCGAAGAAGAAGAAGAATTTTTAGAATTCGGAATTCAAATGCAATTTGTGTACCCCTAAAGGCACTCACAAATTGAATTTGATTTTCTTCTTTTTTTTTTTTTTTTTTTTTAATTCAATTGATCTGTCAATATACATATACCTGTGTATATATAAAATATACATGTGTCTTACATCTTGCATGTAAGACACATGTGTGTATATATATATATATATATTTATATATATATTTATAAATTATTATTATTAAAAATAATAATAATTATTTTATTAATTAAACTTTTTAATTAATAAAATATATATATATATTTTAATTAATATTATTTAATTCAATATCAAATATTAATTAAATAATATAATTAAACCCGGTTTTCCGAAAACCGACTTTTTGCACATGAATCCTATTCATGTTTTCAGACCAATCTCATATTTAAATCATATTTAAATATGTCCATATTTAAATCATATTTAAATATGTCTATCCTTCTTCCACAAACCCGAATTTGAACGATTCAAATTCTTTTCTTTTCTTTTATACTGTTTCACGGCTTTATCCGAGCTAGCCAGGAGAACCGTAAGGACCTACAGATCATGAGCTCCAACGATACGAGATTATCCGGTCAAAACTCTTTCAACCGAACTAACCAACATTCGTTAACCCCCGGAGACTCCACTAAAGTCCAAGGGCTGCACTCTCCTCACTGTAGATATATTGTGTCCTGTTGATATAACTATCATCAGTAAGTCGATCCTTCACAGGTCGTTCATAATCACAACGGGTCATTTATACCGTTTAACCCTTGTATTATATCTTGTTCCTTAAGTACCACTGACACCTCTAATGAACAATTGATTTGTGGTCCAACCATCAAATCAGATTCCTCCCTGATCAGGAGAGGATGGGCCCATTGTTCAAGACCTGGAGTCAGCACTTAAGGGAACAACCTCTCTACTAACCCTTAAAGCGGGTAGAAGTGAATTCCAATCTTGCTACAACTATGTCCCCAACCACTTATTCAATCTTATCCCCAAGATGGTAGGCATATTGAGTCGGCGATCTAGCCACTCTCACCCGTACAAATCAAAGGATAAGGTTGAATAAACAGGAGTTCATAGTAAGCTCATGATTGAGATCGAGTTACCTAAGTCATCAAATGAAAAAATCGGTCTTTACAGTAAACGGTGTTATAAAGAAAGAGCGATTTTATTTCTTGGTTCGGTCTTGTGCAAACTCATTGCACAGGACGCCCTCACTCACATGTCTCTACATGAAACGATTCGAATCACATTGTTTTGTACTATACAAAGTGAGCCGCGTCCAATAGTGTCTCCAGGATAAGGTATCCAGCCTTATCCCTATACTATAGACCATTTTTGGCTGTCTACTCGAACTTGATTCACATTCATGTCACACATGAAGTTCAAGTATTCATACTATCGCCATGGGTGTTAGTTATTGGTATAGGTTAATACAAACACAATTCACTAAAATTCAATAACAACTTTATTGAATTATAATATTTATTTACATTCAAACAGTTTACAAACTACGAGTTTTAGGACATAAAACCCAACAAACTCCCACTTGGACTAAAACGTCAGTGGAGTATATGCTGGTCGAGAGAACTAGAATATCAAATATCTAAAGTTTCTCCCACTGTCCTACTGAGCAGCTCGCAGCCCTATACTTTGTAGGTGTCTCTCAAACACTTTAGCCGTGAGAGACTTAGTAAACGGATCAGCAATGTTGTGCTCCGAGGCTACCTGTGTGACGATCACATCTCCTCGTTGCACTATCTCCCTGATGAGATGATATTTTCGCTCAATATGCTTTCCACGCTTATGGCTTCTAGGTTCTTTAGAATTTGCCACTGCACCGCTGTTATCACAATAAAGGGTGATTGGCAAGTTCATATTTGGAACAACTTCCAAATCTGTCAAGAACTTCCTAAGCCATACAGCTTCCTTCGCTGCTTCGCAAGCTGCGACATACTCAGCTTCCATGGTGGAGTCAGCAATACAACCTTGCTTTATACTCCTCCATACTATTGCTCCTCCGTTAAGAGTGAACACTGATCCTGATGTAGATTTCCTGGAATCTATATCAGTCTGAAAATCAGAGTCAATGTATCCTGCAAGGATCAAATCCTTCGCACCATACACAAGCACATAGTCTCTCGTTCTCCTAAGATACTTGAGGACGTGTTTAACGGCTGTCCAGTGATCATATCCTGGATTGGACTGGAACCTACTGACAATTCCTACTGCATAGCAGATGTCGGGTCGTGTACACAACATAGCGTACATGAGACTACCAACTGCAGATGCATCGGGAATTCGTCTCATATCCTCAACCTCTTGAGGTGTCTTAGGAGACTGTTCCTTAGACAAGTGAATTCCATGCCTAAAAGGCAGCGAACCTTTCTTGGAATTCTGCATCGAATATCTTGACAACACCTTGTCAATATAAGATGCTTGAGACAGCGCTAGCACTTTGTTCTTACGATTCCTTATGATCTGAATCCCTAGAACAAACTGAGCCTCTCCCAAATCTTTCATTTGGAATTGGGTCGCTAGCCAATTCTTAACGTCAGTTAGGAACCCTACATCATTCCCAATGAGTAGTATATCGTCTACGTACAAGACTAAGAAAGCTACAACAGTATTGACTACTTTCTTGTAAACACAAGGTTCGTCAATATTTTGTTCAAAGCCATAAGATTTTATCGCCGTATCAAACCTTATATTCCAGGATCTAGATGCTTGCTTCAACCCATAAATGGATCGATTAAGCTTGCAAACCTTTTGCTCTTGACCCTGAAGTATGAATACCTCTGGTTGAGCCATATAGATACTCTCCTCAAGATTACCATTCAGAAAAGCAGTCTTGACATCCATTTGCCAGATTTCATAATCATAAAATGTAGCAATGGATAAGAGTATTCTAATCGACTTTAACATGGCAACAGGAGAAAAGGTTTCTTCATAGTCCACCCCTTCTCTTTGGGAATAACCTTTTGCCACAAGTCGAGCCTTAAAGGTTTGCACCTTACCGGCTTGGTCTCGTTTTCTATTGTAGATCCACTTGCAACCGATAGGTCTTTCACTATCTGGTTGGTCTACAAGATCCCAGACTGAATTGAAGTACATAGACTCCATTTCGAGATCCATGGCTTTAAGCCACTGGTCCTTGTCTATGTCATTCATTGCCTGTTTAAAGGTCAATGGATCCTCAACGCCATCATCAGGTATGACGACTTGAGTTTCAGACAAGCCGATGTAACGGTCAGGCTGTCTTACATCCCTCCCACTGCGTCGAGGCTTTCTCAACTCTTGAGAAGGACCAGCCTGATCAACAACCTTTGTTGATCCGTCTGTAGCTTTCCTGGAAAATTCGGACAAAACAATTTTGCTCGACGGTTGATGATCTCTCATGTGGTCTTCCTCTAAGAACGTGGCATTAGTCGATACTAGTACCTTGTTCTCATGAGGATCAAAAAATAGACCACCTTTCGTTTCCTTGGGGTAACCTACAAATAGGCACAATTTTGAACGATGTTCCAACTTCTTTGGATTGGGTACTAGCACATGTGCCGGACACCCCCAAATCCTGAAGTGACGTAAACTACCTTTACGCCTTCTCCATAACTCATAAGGTGTTTCAGAAACACTCTTAGAGGGAACCATGTTCAAAATATATACTGCAGTCTCTACTGCATATCCCCAAAACGAACTAGGCAAATGAGCATAACTCATCATAGATCGAACCATGTCTAACAGGGTTCTATTTCTCCTCTCGGACACACCATTCTGCTGTGGTGTTCCTGGCGCTGAGAGTTGAGATACTATTCCATGTTCTATCATATAGTCCTGGAATCTTAAATCCATATACTCTCCACCTCGATCTGATCGGAGTGTTTTTATCGATTTACCTAATGTGTTCTCAACCTCTGCCTTATACTCTTTGAACTTTTCAAGAGCTTCGGACTTATGATGCATTAGATAAAGATAACCGTACCTAGAATAATCATCAATGAAACTGATGAAATATTCATACCCTCCTCGTGCTTTGACATTCAAAGGACCGCAGAGATCCGAATGCACGATTTCTAGAGGTTCTTTGGACCTATGACCTTTTTCAGAAAAAGATCGTTTGGTCATCTTGCCCTCAAGACAAGACTCACATGGCGGTAAAGAGTTGTCCTCTAAACGATTTAGCAGACCACTCTTAACCAATCTCCCAATCCTATTGAGATTAATGTGACCTAGTCTTAAGTGCCAAAGATAAGTACTTGGAGAAAGTTTCTGCCTTTTAGTTTGAGTCTCAGCTGTTTTAAACATTTCAGTGTTCAAAATAGCTTTGGCTTCGGTTGGTCTTAACACATACAAATTGTTTTCAAGTTTCGCAGAACAAATACGTATACCTCTTTTGCTAATGAACGCTTCATTATAAACAAAAGATACTTTATACAACTGTTCTAACAAACAAGATATAGATACAAGATTCCTCTTAAAGGTAGGAACCAGGAGTACATTTTCTAGTAAAATGAAACTATCTCTATACAAAAACTTTACAGCTCCCACTGCTTCAGCTGAGACAACCTCTCCAGTTCCAACTCTGAGAGTTAACTCACCGCGAGAAAGTGGCTGCCAAGAACTAGTTTCCTGAAAAGAAGAACAAATATGGTTAGTAGCTCCTGAATCAAGTATCCAGGCATGACAATCATGTTCTACTAAACATGTTTCAACAACAAGTAAATCATATTTACCTTGTCTTTCCTTCTCAGCCTTTTTCTCTGCAAGATACTTTGGGCAATTCCGTTTCCAGTGCCCATCTACACCACAATGGAAACATTTTCCTTTGTCTGTAGATTTAGTCTTGCTCTTAGCAGTAGCAGGTGCTTTTCCCTTCCTTTTATCTTTCTTCTTCTTTTGAATACTCTTATTCTTAATAGAAGAAAGTTCAGACCTACTCCCTGAAGAGGACCCCTTTTGGAATTTCCTAGAAGTGACAACGTTTGCCTCCTTCTCTTTTCCTTTAGAAGTGTGTAGGGACTGATAGGTCTGTAGCTCGCTGAGGAGAGAAGTCAAATTATACTTTATCTTGTTCATTACCAAATTGGTTCTGAACTGAAGGAAACTCTTCGGAAGAGATTCCAAGATAAAGCTTACTTGACTTGACTCATTTATAATAGCTTCGTTTACTTCCGCCACATTGAAGTGGACCATCATGTTAAGGACATGCTCCCTAACAGAGGTTCCCTCCTTCATGCGAGAGTTGTAAACGAATTTGAGGGCTTCATGACAGACCGATGAGGACGGAAGTCCAAACATCTCCTGTAATGAAGACATGATTTCTTTAGCAGAAACCATATCCTCGTGCTTCTTAGCTAACACATCAGATATGCTGGCTAAGATATAGACTCGGGCTTTATCATTCGCCCTTGTCCATCTATCATATGCTTCTCGAACAGTTCGAGTCGCATCCGAGCTAGGAGGGGGAGGACAATCCTCTGATAAGACGAACCTGAGATCATCTTGAACGAGAATCGTATTCAAGTTCGATTTCCAGGTCGCGTAGTTATCGCCGGTTAACTTATCGGAAGCTAGTAAGTGAATAAAAGAGCTAGTCATGCTGAAAAGAGAATGAATAAATATTAGTGAAAAGGTTTTAACCTAATTTACACACCAATCAAGAATTTAGCAAAGAATAATAATGTACCCAAAACTCATTATTAAACTGCAACGATACTTTAGTGGGTCAGAATGGTCGCTACCGAGGGGCAGTCAAGCATTCCTTCACTGAACAAGACATTCTTGACTAAATGCTAATACCAGAATATCTCATATTCCTATAGCATCTTAGTTATCGCTGTTTGGTCAAGATTTACTAACTCCTTAGCAAATCTCGTAAGTGTGACCCTCTATTTTTAGAATTCATAGGGCGGCCCCAACGATGCAACCGAATGGAAATGTCAAAGTTGGGAATGGCTCTATGTTTCTTTATCCATAAATGGTGATTGAGATGCTCCGATTCCTATGAAACGGCCCTCCGAATGGATCGGTACCACTTGTTGGCACCTAGCAGGCAGAACATAGGAATCTCACGGTTCAATCCAATGGAGGAGACCGCAGGATGTATTGACATACTTCCTTCTCCCACTTACTATAAATACTTTCTCCATTCACCTTGCTCTTGAATTATGCAAATACCATCCGAATGGGGATGCCCTATTGACATCACGAGGCCGAGCATAATTCTCACGGTGTGAACTTGACAGAGAACGTAGGAGGAGAGGGACATATCATATATACCTTCTCAACACCTCTACTAAGTATTTTAAGACGGAATGGGTAAATTACTCAGGCATTATCCGGCTAAGACAATAAGGCCTAAGTCTAGGTAAAACAAACTTTTACCTATGATGTCTAGGTGATAAACACTTTATTACCTCACACCACTCACGCATGCTCATAAAGCCGGGTTAACTTTACTCAAGTACCGGATGGTCCCCAGGTAGGAGGTGTTCCGTAAACCGTCAGCTTAAATACCTCCAACCTCGAACAGGATGTCCCCGGGTGAGTTTCTTGTAACCTTAGCATTTACAAGATATCGACCTATTCATCTAATGAAACGGAACGATACATTCAACCCTAAGTGAGCATGCCTTTGTCTTTGTTATAGATTTTAAAAGTCTATGCCAATTTTACAACGCTTTGCAAAACTAAGACTTACTACAACAAACTTCTACATGCTTCTCAAACATGCATCACTAAGGCATGACAAGTTGAATATTTAATTTCATAATTAATATAACAATTATATAAATTATGTTTTTAAATATACAACTCCTAATTCATAAATTAATATAACACTTATATCAATTCTCATGAATTAAGCATGCATCCTATACATTATAACACTTATAACAAACAAAATGCATCTAATGTTGGATGTTTAATTTCATAATTAATATAACACTTATATCAATTATTCTATTAAGCAAACAACATCTAATTCATGAATTAATATAACTCTTATATTAATACTCATGAATAAACATGCATCCTATACATTATAACACTTATAACATACCATGTGCATAAAACAATGGCAATCTATGTTGTTGATTTAATTTCATAATTAATATAACACTTATATCAATTATTCTATTAAATTAACAACAACTAATTCATGAATTAATATAACTTTTATATCAAAACTCATGAATTGCCAAATATGCATACGATATATTATAACACTTATAACATATTTTCAATGCATGAAGCATGCTTCCTACGGTGGGATTTTAAATCTATATGGCATACGTTATGCACATACAAACATGAAATTTAATTAAAACATACATTCGCAATGCATAATTAATTAAACATACTAAAGTGGATCGATTTTGGCATTTAGCAAGCAATAACTAATTTATTACAAGCTTGATCAACAAGCCACGTCTTGAGCGGACTTCGAACTCTTCGCACCGAATTTGACCAACTTGCTTCCTCCGAACACTTCGGCCAAAATTTCTTCGAATTTCTCCTCGTATTGCCCAGAACGAGTTTGAACTTACACCGAACATTTCGGCGAGTTTCAAACTCAAACTTCTTTCACAAAGAAACCTATATGGACTCTAATGACTCTAAAAAATACAGACTCTTTAGCATACATTAAAGCCCATACATTCTCGGGCAATTACAAATAATGAAATTCAAAAAGAAATTATGCCAAAATCGATATTCACTTTAGAAATCCATTCAGAAACAATTTCTAAATAAAACCCACCATAACTTAAATTGATTGAAATTGAGTGGCTAAAAACGCTCTGATACCAATTGATGGAGCGCTCATGGCACGCAGCGGAAGCGATTTTGGATCATGGACACTCTAATTTCATCAATTTAAACAAATGGAAACATGCAAAAGCAATGAAAAAGAGAAATTAGAACACATACCCTTGTCGTTCGTATTTCTCCAAATTCACCGCCAGAAGCTCCTCACGAGCTCACCGAGCCTTCTCACGAAACGTTCGTGGACCACCCACGGTAATCCCGCTATCCTCGGGCCGAGAAACGGAGTAGTGGGACTCCTTTTACAAAAGAAAAGAAGGATGAAGCTCCTGAAGAAAAACTATTTTTCTTCTTAACCAGAGAGCTTCAGCCGCGAAGAAGAAGAAGAATTTTTAGAATTCGGAATTCAAATGCAATTTGTGTACCCCTAAAGGCACTCACAAATTGAATTTGATTTTCTTCTTTTTTTTTTTTTTTTTTTAATTCAATTGATCTGTCAATATACATATACCTGTGTATATATAAAATATACAGGTGTCTTACATCTTGCATGTAAGACACATGTGTATATATATATATATATATATATATATATTTATATATATATTTATAAATTATTATTATTAAAAATAATAATAATTATTTTATTAATTAAACTTTTTAATTAATAAAATATATATATATTTTAATTAATATTATTTAATTCAATATCAAATATTAATTAAATAATATAATTAAACTCGGTTTTCCGAAAACCGACTTTTTGCACATGAATCCTATTCATGTTTTCAGACCAATCTCATATTTAAATCATATTTAAATATGTCCATATTTAAATCATATTTAAATATGTCTATCCTTCTTCCACAAACCCGAATTTGAACGATTCAAATTCTTTTCTTTTCTTTTATACTGTTTCACGGCTTTATCCGAGCTAGCCAGGAGAACCGTAAGGACCTACAGATCATGAGCTCCAACGATACGAGATTATCCGGTCAAAACTCTTTCAACCGAACTAACCAACATTCGTTAACCCCCGGAGACTCCACTAAAGTCCAAGGGCTGCACTCTCCTCACTGTAGATATATTGTGTCCTGTTGATATAACTATCATCAGTAAGTCGATCCTTCACAGGTCGTTCATAATCACAACGGGTCATTTATACCGTTTAACCCTTGTATTATATCTTGTTCCTTAAGTACCACTGACACCTCTAATGAACAATTGATTTGTGGTCCAACCATCAAATCAGATTCCTCCCTGATCAGGAGAGGATGGGCCCATTGTTCAAGACCTGGAGTCAGCACTTAAGGGAACAACCTCTCTACTAACCCTTAAAGCGGGTAGAAGTGAATTCCAATCTTGCTACAACTATGTCCCCAGCCACTTATTCAATCTTATCCCCAAGATGGTAGGCATATTGAGTCGGCGATCTGGCCACTCTCACCCGTACAAATCAAAGGATAAGGTTGAATAAACAGGAGTTCATAGTAAGCTCAGGATTGAGATCGAGTTACCTAAGTCATCAAATGAAAAAATCGGTCTTTACAGTAAACGGTGTTATAAAGAAAGAGCGATTTTATTTCTTGGTTCGGTCTTGTGCAAACTCATTGCACAGGACGCCCTCACTCACATGTCTCTACATGAAACGATTCGAATCACATCGTTTTGTACTATACAAAGTGAGCCGCGTCCAATAGTGTCCCCAGGATAAGGTACCCAGCCTTATCCCTATACTATAGACCATTTTTGGCTGTCTACTCGAACTTGATTCACATTCATGTCACACATGAAGTTCAAGTATTCATACTATCGCCATGGGTGTTAGTTATTGGTATAGGTTAATACAAACACAATTCACTAAAATTCAATAACAACTTTATTGAATTATAATATTTATTTACATTCAAACAGTTTACAAACTACGAGTTTTAGGACATAAAACCCAACAAAAACTTGGTGGATGCAGGATTTTCCAACATTTTTATAAAAGTCAACGGTCAACGGTCAATGGTCAACGGTCAATGGTCAACAGCCCATCGGCCCAGCCCACATCCGCGCGCGACCCGACCGCATGCCCGCGCGCCCCGCTCCGCACACCCGCGCCCCAGCGCCCGCCTCAGCACGCTCGCGCGCCCATGCGCGGCCCACCAGGCCTCGCCCATCCGACTCGCTTCGCGCGCGCCCATCCGCCCGCCTCAGCGCCCAGCCCCCGCCCGCGCGCGCCTGCCGACCTGTCCGCGCGCCCCTGCGCGGCCCAATTGGCCAATTTCGGCCCAAAACTCATTTTTTAGCTTTTTAAGCACTTTTGACCTAGTTTTTCAGCCACCATTCACTTAGGAGAGAGAAATTTCGATATTGAGAGTTGTAGCCTCGGGTTTGGTGATATTTTCAAGGTTTTTGGACAATTTTTGATCAATTTTCATCACGTTTGGCTAAGGTAAGTGCTCTAATTCGAGTTTAGGGTTGTCTTGATGCATTAGGGAGGGTTTAGCTTTAAATTTCCAGCTTGTATTTGATAGTTTCTTGCATGATTCTTCCTTTGTTTGAATCCCATGAGCATGTATGACTGATTAGGAGTGACGTCCGAGTCCTCACGCATGTTTTACCGTTAAAGGTTAGGACGTATAATTGCCTCAATCGCTAGGTAACAAGGGTCTAAGCGTGACTAATTAATTCTAGCCTAAGTGACAGTAGGAGAATAGCATTAATTATCGTTTGCACGATAGACTTAGGGAAAGAATAGAAATCGCGCCAATTGGTCGAGTTCTCGATCAATCGGTTCGTCGCGATATTACCCGTCACTGTTCTTTGATTGATTTAAGCGTAGCTAACTTAGATTAATTAGCGAGCATGTTTAATTGGAATTGCACTTTTCTAATTAATTCTTTGGGATGTTTGCTACGGAAACGAGCAAACATTTCGCGTGCATGAGATTAAATTACAAGCATGATTAGAATCCCTATGATCTAAGCGCATCAAGATAAATCCCGATCCCTCGAATTAGGAGCACGTGTTCCATTTATTTTTCCGCTCTTTACTTTTCGCATTTATTTTTCCGTTAGCTTAATTTTACTTAGTTTAGTTTTAATTAACTCCCCCTTTTATTTTATTTTGAGTTTTAGTTTAAAAGACAAATAGAAATTAATTAGGAGAGATTGATTAAGGTTCCCTGCGGATCGACCCGTTACCACTAGCTGCAAAGCTTAGTAGTTTCGGTAATTATAAATTTTATTTTGGCGGGATTCGACACCCCGAAAATTAGTTGGACATTCAAAAATCCTTCTACCAACCTTCCACAGAGAAACATATGAAATCTGTGTTAAAAATTTTCATCTTTTTTTTCATACTAACACATTTGAAAATTAGTTTTGATATCGTCAGAAAAGAAACTTAATCATCCAAAATTTCTATGAAAAAGTGGTGTGAATTTTGTAATATAACCCCTTTGGGAAGAAATTTATTAAACATTCCGCAGAGCACTACAAACATCTGAAATCTCAGTTAAAACTTTTAGTCAGTTTTTTCATATCTCCACCTTTTAAAATAAGTTTCTAGATCTCCTCAGCAAATAATCGAAATCATCCAAAATTTCTATGAAAATTGGTTGTAATTTTGCAATATAACCCCTTTGGGTAGGAATTTTCGGGACCTTCCGCAGAACACTATAAACATCTGAAATCTCTGCTAAAAGTTTTCGTCACTTTTTTCATACCAGCACCATTGAAATTAAAATAATTTTTGATATTCTCAAAAAAGAAACTTAATCATCCAAAATTTCTATGAAAAAAATGGTGTGAATTTTGTGATATAACCCTTTTGGGAAGGAATTTTTGGGACCGTCCGTAGAGCACTATTAACATCTGAAATCTCTGTTAAAACTTTTCGTCAATTTTTTCATACCTCCACCTTTGAAAATAAGTTTCGAGATCCAAAGAAAAGAATCGTAATCATCCATTTTTTTTTTTTTTTATGGAAAAGTGGTGTGAATTTGGTGATATATCCTTTGGAAATGAATTTTTGAGACATTCCCAGAGTACTATAAACATCTGAAATGTAAGTCAGATTTTTTCATCATTTTTTTCTTACCTCCGCCTTTGAAAATAGGTTTCGAGATCCTAAGAAAATAATCATAATCATCCAAAATATCAATGAAAAAGTGGTTTGAATGTTGTGGAATTTTTGGGACCTTCTGCAATAAACATCTGAAATGTATGTTACAAATTTTCGTCACTTTTTTCATACCTCAACCTTTGAAAATAAGTTTCGAGATCCTAAGAAATGAATCATAATCATCCAAAATTTGTATGGAAAAGTAGTTTGAATTTTGTGATATAACCTCTTTGGGAAATGAATTTATGGGACCTTCCTAGAATTCCTTTCCAAATGGGTTAATTTTTTTTTTTATAGAACTACGATATTTGATTGTATTGTCCATTGACATTTTTATATTTAAAATTTTATATAATTGAGAACACTCTAGATTTATTTTGTTTGCCATAGGTGGGGTGAGAGATTCAAACAATTCACCTCCTCGTCGAGAATACATGGTTTAGGCCAGTTGAAGTATGTTCATGTTAGTGATCAACATCTTAGATTTTCATTTATTAGAGTAGTAATATAGAAAGCAAACAACTTATAAGTATAATGAAAAAGAAAAGGGACAAAAACGAAAATAAAAAACTTGTGAAAATACTTCATGTGTAGCATCAAAGATGATTGTTTTGTCTAAGAAGTACCAGGTAGCCATGGATGAAGGAACTCGAATTGCATTTTACTGCCATTATATATGGAAAACCCCTTATTTTCAACAAACCAGATACAGTCTGAATCTGCGCATCGATCTGAAAGCCATGTTCCTTTCTCTGGCCAAAAAACTTGAAATGAAGCATGTTCTGCTTTGTTGTGAAAGTTGCACCAAAACAACGTTGTTCGTGAGAAATTCTCTTTGAAGCCCCAATAATATATCTCTCCCATTTTTACCACATGTTCACCTAAATAACAGCCACATCCACAACTTTATGTCAAACATTTAGGTTCAAATTCAATTCAAAAGAGCTTTAAATCTCATTTTAATTATCAAATCCACCATAAATCAATTGTGTTTTTGAGTTCGAATCCAAGAAAAAACCTCATTTTAATTTATCAACTTTTAAGGTCGATATATTTTAGTTCATACATTTTCAAAATACCAATTTTGACAGAGGTAGATCTAGAACTAGAAAGACGAAGCAATGGGTCAAATAAAATTTAATAAGTAATAATTATATAAAAATCGCTTTTTGAGAGATTATCTTGCATGCAAACGAAGATCTTTTTAAAAGAGGATTTGCATCCACGAAAAAGGGTTATTTTAACATGGGAAATTGTAGTAAATGACAATTTAAGACTTACTATTTGCAAATATAGCATGTTTTTAAAAATTTTGCGGATATAGCAATTTCTATCGCTGATATCTTATGACTGATAGAAGTCTATCGCTGATCACCTCAGCTTTTTATAGATTTTTGTCAGTGATAATAGTCTATCACTGATAAAAGTCTATCAGTGATAGAAACGGGTTTTTTTGTCATATTTGCAAAACATTTTAAAGTTTGCTAAATTTGCAATTAGTTTGGGCCTGATTGCTATTTGTGCAACCAACCCTTTTAACATTGTGCATTAAAAAATCGATATCTTTTCACTCAGATGTTCAAAATTTTCGAAAAATTTATGGTTGAAAAGTTGAGAGCTTCAATTTGATACTTGGTTTCCCTATTTTTGAAGTTGCATATCAAAAGATAAGATCATCGAAGTTTCGATATACAACTCCAAAAATAGTGAAATCAAGTATCAAATTGAAGCTTCGGTGTCAGCTTTCCAACCATACCTTTTTTACAAAAAAAAAAAAAAAAAAAAAAAAAATATGATGCAAAAAGATATGGATCTTTGAGGCACACTTTTCAAAAGAGTATGTATTGAAAGCCACGAGGATGCAAATTATCTTTTGAAAAGACTATGATGGTCAATAAAAAGTGCAATATGTTTTAAAATAGTTTGAAACATGTAATATTTTTATAACAAAAACAGCGGGTGTATTAGCATGTTAGTATGAACAAAAATTATAAAACTAATCAATACTATCTTCAAATGAAAAGAAACTAAATACTATCTATTTTTTCAATAAATCAATTAATTTAAATCATTACAAAGAAGAATTTATATTCATACATAATTGTATAGAAAAAAATGAAAAAATAAAATTTTGTAAATGGTTGACCTAAATCATTGTCGTTAGACTTGCAATGAACCCACAAAGTATCGTTTGTTTGATGGTTCTCAATCGTCACTGTCCAAGGCGTCAATGGAAGTTGAAACTTGGATGCTGAAGAACAGGTAACAACGTTAATAGTTAATGCAAAAGCAAATATCAAAACCACGCAGACACTATTCTCGGCCTTCATTTTTGGATTGATTAAGAATTGTGTAGGTTTCATTTTCGATGTTCTGTAGGATGAACCATTTATATATCATCAATATGAACATATACCCTTTATCTAATACATTTTTTTCAAAATTAGATCCTAATTAATGAATATTAATGAGTTAGGTTTTCTTCTAATAATTATCCTCATTAATTCTTTTTTTTTTTTTTTACAATACGTGGAGAGGGGGTGAACTTAAGACATATTGCTCGTAGTTCATACATTATGTCATGTCAGTTGAGTTATGCTCATGTTAATTCATTGCGCTTGCCGATAAACTACAACATTGATCACAACATTGATCACTATTCAATCAAACATCTTCCAAGAATACAAAGTATTTTACACTCTCTAACTCTTGATTGTTTGTTCTCCAATGGATTCCTCATTTAATTCGATTTAAACTTCACACCGTCAAATCAAACAAGAAGTCATCGGTTCTTCAATGCAAGGATGAGTTTTGTGGGTGGTACGTTAGGTCTTCTCGTTATGAGAATGATGATTTATGGATAATTCGTAAGTATCTTGAAAAACATCAATGTTCCAACAATGTTCCATCTTCGGCCTAAGGACATTATTGAATACATGAGAAAGAATCACGACGTCAGTATCAGTTACGACAAAGCTTGGAGGGGTCGTGAACTTGCTCTAAATTCCATGAGAGGGACCCAGAAGATTCTTGCGGCCTTAATCCAGAATAATCCAGGTAGGGCACTTTTCTCTGTATTTAAATATGTTGTCTGTGTTACAATACACTGTAGATAATTTTACATGTAGATATGCTGTAATTTTACATGTAGATACACTGTGTTGTGATTTTCACATGTAGATTACAGTGTAATTTTCTTATCCCGCTAATTACACTGAACTTACGTATTTGCAGGCACATATACAACCCAACAATTGGCTAATTACATTGTACTTACCTATTTGCAGGCACATATACAACCCAACAATTGGACGATGCACATAGCCCAACAATTGGACGACGATGAAAGTTTGTTGGTAAAGTTGCATACTATTGATTATTGTTCCAGGTAGGGCATTTTCCTCTATATTTAAATGCGTTGTATGTGTTATAGATATAAATACATTGTACTCACGTATTTGTAAGCACATATACATCCCAACAATTGGACGACGATGAAAGTTTGTTTGTAAAGTTGTCTACTATTAATTATTGTTCATAAAAAAAACACATTTTTTTATCGCCATTTTGGAGGATATTTCAATTTAGTATTTTAATTTTTCAGAGTTTGTGATTGCATATTATCTGAGGATAGTTTTAGGAAAATTAGTTATAACTTATCTTTCAAAAACACAGTAATTAGATTGTTTTGGAGGTTAACTAACAGATCTTATGCATTAATTCGAAATTTGGTTAGGAATGGTACTTTAGTCTTTAGTGCATCATTTAATGTTAAATATAGCTTACACATTTTTGCCATAAAAAAAGCTTTTGTACAAATCAAAACTGACAATTAATTATGGACATTAAAAAAATATACTCTATTTGTACACCAACCCTAAACTTTAAAATATACTCTATTTGTATTATAAATTTTACATAAATGATTAATATTGGCATTTGTCTTAGTATGTCTCAAGCCCCTCCTAGAGTTCAAGCCCTCCTCTTAAAATTTTATTTTAATTTCTGGGCATTAACACACTCCTTTTTTTAAAAGATAAATTGTAATAGATGTCAATATAGAGTAAAATAATAAAAAAATATAGCAATTTTTTTAAAAAAATTACGGATATGGCAATTTTTATCAGTGATAGAAGTTTATCGCTGAAGTCTTTTTATAGAATTTTGTCATTGATAATAGTCTATAGTGATAGAAGTCTATCAATAATAGTTATAAAGTCTATCAGTAATAGTCATAAAGTCTATCCGTGATAGCCACTGAATTTTTTGTCATATTTGTAAAAGATTTTAAACTTTGCTAAATTTGCAATTATTTTTTGACAGATCGCTATTTGTGCAACCAGCCCTTTTTAAAAGGTATTTAAGGAATTAATTTAGACTTATAATAACTTTAAATAGAAACAAATACAAATATTTATAAGGGAAATTGTAGTTAAATGACAATTTAAGACTTATTGTTTACAAATATAGCATGTTTTTAAAAATTTTGCGGATATAGCAATTTCTATCGCTGATATCTTATGACTGATAGAAGTCTATCGCTGATCACCTCAGCTTTTTATAGATTTTTTTCAGTGATAATAGTCTATCACTGATAGAAGTCTATCAGTGATATAATAAAGTCTATCAGTGATAGAAACGAGTTTTTTTGCCATATTTGCAAAACATTTTAAAGTTTGCTAAATTTGCAATTAGTTTGGGCCTGATTGCTATTTGTGCAACCAGCCCTATTTATAAATTATTTAAAATAATTAATTTTATAGTAAACTATAATTAATTTTTTTTTATTTCTCCTCCTTAATTCTATTTTAATTTCTGGTGCATTAAAATACACTCTTGTGTTTTTAATTGCTATTACTAAAAAAAACGCATTCAAGGAATTAATTGAGACTTATAATAATTTTAAATAAAAATGAATACAAATATTTATAAATTATTTAAAATAATTAATTCTATAGTAAACTATAATTATTTTTTTATAATTTTAATTTTTGGGCATTAACACACATTCTTGTTTTTTGAGTTATTGTTACTAAATAAAACGTATTCAAGGAATTAATGGAGCCTTATAATAACTTTAAATAGAAATGAATACAAATATTTGTAAATTATTTAAAATAATTAATTTTATAGTAAACCATAATTATTTTTTTTATTTCTTCTCCCGAATTCTATTTTAATTTCTGGACATTAACACAGACTCTTGTTTTTTGAGTTACAATTACTAAATAAAACGTATTCAATGAATTAATTGAAACCTATAATAACTTTAAATAGAAATGAATACAGATATTTGTAAATTATTTAAAATAATTAATGAAATTCTATTTTAATTTCGGGACATTAACACACTATTGTTTTTTGAGTTACTATTAGTAAATAAAACGTATTCATGGAATTAATTGAGACCTATAATAACTTTAGGCAAATTATAACCAATGTCAATTTAGAGTAAAATAATTAAAAATATAGTATTTTTTTTAAAAAATTGTGGATATGGAAATCTCTATCACTGATAATATGGTCTATCGCTGATAATAGTCTTTTTTATAGAATTTTGTCAATGATCAGTAATAGTCATATATTAACGATAGAGTCTATCATAATAGCCACTGATTTTTTGTCATATTTGTAAAATGTTTTAAATTTTGCTAAATTTACAATTATTTTGGGCATGATTGATGTTTGTGCAACCAGCCCATAACTTTAATTAAAAATGACTACAAATATTTGTAAATTATATAAAATAATTAATTCTATAGTAAACTATAATTTTTTTTTTCTCCTCTAGAATTCTATTTTAATTTTTTGGCATTAACACACCCTCTTGTTTTTTGAGTTACTATTGGTGTCGAAAATAAACTAGAAAATAAATTGTTGCAGCGTGGATACCACTGCCTTGAAAGCAATTGCGACACGACCTCAGTGTGAATCGTTTGTCGTCGGTTGCTCCCCAAGATTAACACAACACCCCTCACTAACGTCCACTCGTCAAGTAGGGATTGGACTCAAGAGAAAACTTTGATGCTCATAATTGGTTTGAGAATGAAAAAATGAATCTATGAAATCACATTCAACCCTCTTTTAAATACAGAAAAGAATTTGGGAGTTTCACAAAAATAATTAAGAATTAATCTGGGAGTATCAAATCGAATTAATTCATAATTATTTAAAAAAACGTTTTAACGGAAATTAATTCATCAAAAACTTTTTAACGAAAATGAATTCAAAATTAAAGTAAATAAACGAAAATGAATTCATAACAAAAAAAATATTTTTACAATTAATGTAAAACGGTAATAATTTAAAATAGAAGGGTTTAAAAAGTTCTTTTTTTTCGCGAATAGGCTAGTCATTCCCAATAATCCCCACGAATGCACGGAGAAAATAGGAAATAAAAACCAAAATCTCACCAAAGAAGAAATATTAAGCTTAAACAACAATATCTTACAATTTGAATTGTTGCATAGTGAAGTAGGGCAACAACCTAATTGAAGAGAGTGAGTTGCCTCTTGAACTTTCATCAATTAAGGTTGAGACCCCCACAACACGCTTCATTTCTTATGTTTTATCTTGAATCTGCGATCCAGATACAACATCAAGTGCTTTTAAGGTCATGCACATAGAACCTCGGGTCACCGTAAAAGCTCTAGAAAGAGACCCTATACTTTTTTATAGAAGACGATCACACCTTTACAATCACGTTAAATGCTTCATCAAGTTTGTACTCAGACCACTCAACAACTGAGCTATGAAGACTTCTAGAGGTTTCATCAAGTCCATATTCAGACCACCCAAATGAAGGGTTATGGATACCTTACAAATGTTCCATCAAGTCTTACTAAGACCACCCAAATAAAGAACTATGGATACAATATAAGGGTTGAGTCTCATACTACCTGAAGACTCTAGAATTACACTCCTTGTTAGGCCTTTGGTGGGATGAACCGCTAGATTTCTCTCAGACCTCATATTCTCCAAGGAGATAATTTCACTCTTCAGAAATTGTTTCACAACTCCATGTCTAAGGCGTAAATGCCTTCTTTTGTCATTATAAACACTACTTTTGGCAATACCTACAGCTGCCTGTGAATCGCAATGTATGGAGACCAGTACAGACGGCCACCATAATGGTACGTCTCCCAGTAGGCTTCTTAGCCATTTTGCCTATTGCCCTGCTAGCTCGAAAGCTATTAATTAACTCAGACTCCATGGTGGACCGTGCTATGCACGCCTGCTTGGCTAATTTTTCATGAAATAACTCCTCCACATAGTATGAAAACAGATCTCCTGGTGGAGCTCACCTCGTCGTTATTTGTCACTTAGTTTGCATTACAATATCCTTTTAATACCGTAGGAAATTTGTTAAAATGCAACATAAATTAATCCTGTATTTCTTTTAAATTCAAGTCCTGATAAACAGAGTGAGGCATGACACTAATGGAGGCTCCTAGATCTAGCATGGCTCTTCTAATTTTCTTAACGCCCCGGGAGTGCATCGGGAAAAGGGCAAGTTAATCCAAGAAGAACCGGACCAAAATTTCCTAGGAGAGACAATTTTCCAGCCCAAACCCGAGAGCAAGCGTCGAGCAGACAGCGTCGAGACGCTTGCTCAACGCTGCCCAGCGTCGAGACCCTGCCGCGGCGTCGAGACGCTCTGAGGGGCACCATCGTACACGGTGTTCCCAATAACTCCAATTCCAAGCCGCGACGGCGGTCGAGGGCATCCCGGAAGGCGCCGACCACGCTACTGAACGCCAGCATGTATCTTTAAGGCACCTCAATAATTGACGAAGTGCAATTCAAAAATATTTATCAGGATTTTGTGTATATATTTACTCGATCTACTCAAAACATATGCAGGTCTAGTATAGTTCGTCAAACATAGGACACTACCTATAATCTTTGCATATTCAGATTGAGAAACTTTTTTATTCTTCTTAAGACTCACACTAGTCTTATATGAATATCATTAAAGCAATTAAATTACTTTAGCAATTTTTCAATGTAATCTGATTGACATATTGAAACGCATTTTGATTTTTCTTATCTTAGCATATAGCACATCAGTAAAATCAAATGATTTTCAATTTCTTTTAGATTGAATAATGGTTTTAATCACTTTCTCCCTACATTTTGAGATATTAAAAATATATTTTAATTTATCAAACATATTTATGCATACATAAATTATAAACATCTCAGTAAATTTATCAAAGAATTGGAAAACATGAGTGATCAATAACATCACAAATTTTTACTTCCCAGTAATGCATTATATTTTCTATAAAAACTCTTCATAAGGCCACAATATGCACATTTCAAGAAATATAATCTAAAACATTTTTTCATAAGTTGTTGAATAGAAAAAATCACATAACAACATAATCACACTATAAGTGCATTTCTCTATGTAACAATACATGGAACATATCAACCACATGTATTATTCATACTTCATACATTTAATGCTCTTATGTATGAATCATTTATAAGAAAAAATAGACAGTATTTTTCTTTTCCCTTTTCATGATCATAGGCATGCTCGATAAAATATTCGATATGAATAACTTCATATTTTCAAACAGTGAAAATATGCATGCATAATTGACCAACAAGATCTTAAATAGCCCTTATAAAATATCATACATTTTAACATAGCTATCAAGATCTTAAACTATAATCAATAGACATGAGAGATCTTGCACATTTTTTCTTGCTACCAACAAGCTAGGTAATAAACCAATATTGTTATCCGGTCGAACTAAATTAATATTACTAATAATAAATTTTCAATTTCCTTAAAATTTATGGCATACACAATACTTTTTAAACATGACAATTAATGATATGAATCACACATTTAATATTGTCAATTAAAAATACCCATTACCTCAATCTTTTAATTCTTTCACAATCTCAAAATGCATCACTAAACAAGTTTAGCAATATTCATCATTTTCAACAATTTCAAGCTACATCACTAAACAAATTTAGCAATATTTATCATGTTCCACAATTTCAAGTTGCATCACTAAACATATTTAGCAATATTCATCATTTTCAAAAATGTTATTCTACATATACATGATCTTTGTCAACAATAATTATTTTCATCCATGCTAATATGATAATTAGACTTCTCAAATAACATCACATTTGAGGTTAGAAATATAATACAACAATAATAATATTACTATTTCCCTTACCCTCATGTCATGAAAAAACAATTTGATATAATTAGCTCAGGAAATAAATAAATATAAACTCATTAAATATATTTAAATATTAAACTTGTGAATTACATATGTGAAATGATATATTAATATTTGAAATATCTTTCATCTTAGAAAATATAGAAACTCAACTTATATAAAAGTCATTCAACATAAATTAGAGATAGTCAAGGAATAAATTAACCAACAATTATTCTTAAAAAGAATTTGAAAGAATTTCAATCACTTTGGGGTTGAGATCAATTACTAACAAGATAATTATAAAACAAATTTGGAATCAACCTTTAATTTCTTCACCTTCTCCAACGAAAATTGAAATTCATTCTAATTTAAATCTACGTTAATATGCCACTCGTACATAATTAAACATATATTTGATATAATAATAATTAATGAATTTAAATTAAAAATTTGGAATACCTCCCCCATCTCCTTAAATTCATGTTTGGTATCACGATTAGCCAACAAAACTTCAGAAGAGATACTTGGTAACTCCACTCAGCCAATCAATTTAATCTCCCACGTGTACAAAATAGATTAAGCCAATTAGCAAATGGTTATAGAAAATTGATGTTTTTTTAGATTCTACATAAGCAACATAAAGTTTCGTGTTCCCATTGTCCATCCCATATGATAACACATCTTCCCAAATTAAGCTTAGTATATATAACACAAACTTTGCGAATTGAAATTTTAAATTTTTCTCACAACATAACCAAATTAGTCATAATTAAATATAAGAGAATTCCAACAAATTTTGCCAATAGTCAAGTTTTAAGATTTCATTCCCACACGGAAAAATCAAAAAAGATTAATAAAAGCAAAGTTTTATTATCAAAACCATGAATTTACTTACACTACTCCGGGAAGCGTGAGTGTGGGTGAATATGGCCTCTTGGCTGGAGAATTTTTAGTACATTGGTGGTATAGAGTTTTTCCATACCACTGCCTTTAAATGAATGACACGTGACAAAATGGTTTAAAAAAATAATATATTTAATAGAGTGAGTCCCAGTCAAACAACCATTTCGCCACGTGTCATTCATTGTGTCATTCATTTAAAGGCAGTGGTATGAAAAAACTCCATACCACCGATCTACTAGAAATTCTCCCGCCTCTTGGCTTGCCACGTCATAACTACACTTTTCCATCGTGGCCATAATATCCACCGGAAAAAAATACCCTGTACCGTCCACAGCGTAATAGAGGAGGACGATGTAACGAAACGAAGATAACGAAAGTGTGGAAACGAGAGAGAAATTGCACGAAGGAAAGAATTACTCAATTGAATTCGATAATTTGAATTGAAAACATTACAAGCTTTTATAGCTAATTAAATAGTAAACCACTACTCCATTAATTATCCCACTAACCTTAAAATTTTCTATAACCATCCCATTATGCCACTAAGCCACATTCCTAAATACATGCCACTAGAATCATCCAACTATGTCACTTCCCTACATTGAATATTGACCTCATCTTAATTTTAAATAAGTAAAAATAAAATGTTGCACTAATTTTTAACACTCCCCCTTAGTGCAAACATACGATCAACAACACCGAGTGCAGTCCTGAATTCTTCAAACTTGGATTTACCAAGCGCCTTGGTAAATATATCAACAATTTGCTCCTTGGAATGTATCTTCTGTAATTGAATGTCTTGCGTCAGAACTTTCTCTCGAACAAAGTGAAAATGTGTTTCAATGTGCTTTGTACGAGCATGAAACACTGGATTCCCTGCAAGCTTGATTACACTTTCATTGTCACAGAAAATGGAAACCGGATAATCCAAACTTGAAAAGATTTCTCCCATAAGCCTTTTCAACCAAATACACTCTTGAGTAGCCATAGTAGCTGCTACATATTCTGCTTCACAACTTGAAAGAGCAACAGATGTTTGCTTCTTACTGCACCATGAAATAGCCCCTGAACCTGTATTAAAACAGTATCTAGTTGTGGAACGTCTGTCATTTACGTTACCAGCCCAATCTGCATCAACAAAACCACTTAACACAAAAGATGTAGCTTGTTTATACAACAAGCCAAAGCACAGGGTGCTCTTCACATATCGAAGAATCCTCTTCGCAGCAATTAAATGAGCTTCACACGGCTTATCCATAAACTGAGCAACGACACCAACAGAATAAGAGATGTCAGGCCTTGTGATAGTTAAATAAATTAAGCTACCAACAAGTTGTCGAAAAAGTGTTGCATCCGACAATCGTTTTCCTTCTTCCTTAATCAACTTCAAGGATGACTCCATAGGAGTAGTCATTGATTTTGACTCATTCATGTCAAAACGATCCAACAAACTGTTTGCATATCCTTTCTGTGAGACAAAGTATCCATCTGATCTTTCAACCTCCAAGCCAAGAAAACATCTCGCTTCACCTAAACTCTTCATTTCAAAACGAATAGACAAAGCATCTCGAAGATTATTAATGTCATCAACATAGAGTAGAAGCATTGTACATACTAGAGTTGTCTTTTTAACAAATAGACTTGAATCTGCATTTGAGGACTTAAACCCACAAAACTCAAGATATTGAGCAATCTTACTATACCAAGCACGAGGAGCTTGCTTAAGACCATACAAAGCCTTTTTGAGTCGACACACATAATTTGGAGACTCCTTAGAAACAAAACCATGAGGTTGTTCCATAAAAATGTCTCGATCCAACTCTCCATAAAGGAAAGCATTCTTCACATCTAACTGCCATAATTTCCAATCTTTGCAAGCAGCTAATGAAATAATTGTACGAATAGTTACCATTTTTGCAACGGGACTGAATGTCTCCTCGTAATCTACACCATATTGCTGTGAAAAACCTCGAACAACAAGACGAGCTTTATATCTGTCAATGGTACCATCAGGCTTTTTCTTTAACTTGTAAACTCATTTACAAGTAACTAACTCAACATTCTTCGGCTTTGGAACAAGTTCCCAGGTGTCATTCTTGTTTAAAGCCGAGATTTCCTCATGCATTGCTTCTTCCCATTCAATAATACCTCTAGCTTCATCATAAAACTGAGGTTCATCTTCACAAATATCACCCATTAAAAAACAAGATACAACTGAACAATTATTTAATTGTACCTCATAATCAGATAAATAACTGGGTTGTGTTCTTCGCCTAGAAGACCTTCGAACCACAGTCTCTGTATCTTCATCTGCTTGAACAATTTCTCCAGAACTAGTATTAATCTCATTTTCATTCGATTCATCATCAGTAAAGAAAGGTGACAAGTCAACAACACCTTTCTTTGAACTTGCATCCATTTGGTGTGATGAAACTTCATCAAACACCACATCTCGAGAAACAGAAACTTCTCTTGTATTTGGATCCATACATCTCCATCCTTTTCTGTGAGTATCATATCCCACAAAAATACAACGCCTAGCCTTTGGGTCAAGTTTAGTACGCTTACTCTTTGAAACATGAACATAACAAACTGACCCAAAAACTCGAAGATAACTCACATTAGGTTTACGACGATATAGTACCTCAAAAGGAGATAGATCCGACCCCGCCCATGGAGGTAGACGATTTATGACGTGACAAG
Organism: Herpetospermum pedunculosum; assembly: GCA_028017165.1. Classification (NCBI taxonomy): domain Eukaryota; kingdom Viridiplantae; phylum Streptophyta; class Magnoliopsida; order Cucurbitales; family Cucurbitaceae; genus Herpetospermum; species Herpetospermum pedunculosum. The sequence goes on along the minus strand of CM051527.1, from coordinate 16,441,211 downwards.
CTGACTGAATAGCTGCTGCCCAAAGCTCCCTTGGAAGGTTCTTTTCATGCAGCCAAGACAAGCACATTGATGTAATATGTGCTAATTTACGTTCAGCAACTCCATTCTGCTGTGGAGTGTTGGGACATGTCATTTGGCGTTGAATGCCATGCTCTTTGCAATATGCCTGAAATTGATCAGACATATATTCTCCCCCATTATCTGTGCGAAGACACTTTATCGACAGCATAAATTCCTTTTCCACTAGCTCCTTGAATTTGATAAACTTAGAGAAAGTCTCACTTTTAGCCTCCAAAAAATACACCCAAGTGAACCGAGTAAAATCGTCCACTATAACCATAACATAACGACAACCAGAATAACTGGGTACTTTCGTCGGCCCCATCAAATCTGAATGGACTAACTGCAATGCAATAGTAGCTTTGTTATTTGAATTTGGGAAAGGGAGACGATGAGATTTCCCAAATTGACAACCAGGACAAACCACATCATGACGAATTTCTTTAAAGATGGGAATACCATCAATAAGTTTCTGCATAGAAATTCTTTGCAACAATTGATAACCAACATGACCCAACCGAGCATGCCAAAGTGTTGCACTATCATTCTGACATGTCTTTTCAACATATGCATCAGTTGCAGACAAAACATAGAGGGAATCTTTCCTCTTTCCAGTAAACAAAACATCACCATCAAATTGTTTAATATTAGAAACAATTTTCACATCATCTAGACCAAAGAGAACATACCTCCCAGAGTCGGCAATCTGAGAGACCGAAACCAGATTCTTCTTTAAACCTGGAACATGATAAACATCTTCAAGAGAAATATCACCAACATTTGATGCACCATCTTTAACGTTAACTTGCCCCTCTTGAACAACAGGATGTATGGAATTATCAGTCGCCGCAATGACTCTTCTTCCTTGATGGATACGTACATCAGAGAGAAGAGAAACATTTCCAGTTGAATGATGAGAACAACCAGAATCAACAATCCAATCCTCATTATAATCTATAAAAGCATTAACATGCAAATTATTGGGTTGATCAATAACTTCAATTGATAAGCATTGTTCCCAAGTAACTTGTTCAGGTTTGTTACTTTCCTGTACAACATTTGCTTCTGCTTCTTTGAGAATCACCCGACAATTTTGTCTAATATGGCCGAATTTTCCACAACGTTGACACACCACCTTTACCCGACAATCACGTTTGATGTGTCCTGGCTTGCCGCACCTAAAACATCCTTTTAAATTTTCCTTGGACTGCCCTTCAACCTTGGAATCCTTGCTGTCATTTGAATAAAACCTTGGAGAAGAATTAACTCTTCCCTTTTCTTTTGCATAAAGAACAGCTTCCACCTCAGAGTGAGTTTGCTTGTAGTTGCTAAACATTTGTTTCATCAATGCTTCCTGATTTGAAAGCAAATTTTCCAACTCAATGATAGAAGGTTGATTTACCCAACCTTGTATCGATGAAATAAATGGCATAAACTCCTTTCGCAGTCCACGAATAAGATAGCGACGCAACACGAGCATCACTAATCGGATCATCTTTGTCTAATTCTGAAATTTCAGAACATAAAGTTTTAATTTTCAGAAAATATTCTGAAACCGACAAATTACCTTGAGTCCTTCCAGCAAGTTCGTTCTCCAAATATTGCAACCTCGTCGTGTTCTTTTGAGTGAACAACCTTTCAACTGTGTCCCACACTTTCTTTGGACAATTTACATCACGAACATGCTCAATGTACTCTTTGCCAATGGAAGTCCGCAAAGCAAATAAAGCTTTGTCACACTTGACCTTCCACTTTCTTCGTGCCTCAGCATTCTCCAGAGTATCTTCTGGAATTTCTGCATCATCACCGGAAACAAGATCCCAAAGATCTTGCCCTTGTAGAAAAGCTTCCATACATAGCTTCCAATAGCTATAATTATCACCGGCAAGCTTGTCTACACAAACACTGTTTCCACCGTTCATCTTCAACGAGTATTTAAACTCAAACACAAAACAAAAAACCTGGAAGCTCTGATACCATGTAACAAAACGAAGATAACGGAAGTGTGGAAACGAGAGAGAAATTGCACGATGGAAAGAATTACTCAATTGAATTCGATGATTTGAATTGAAAACATTACAAGCTTTTATAGCTAATTAAATAGTAAACCACTACTCCATTAATTATCCCACTAACCTTAAAATTTTCTATAACCATCACATTATGCCACTAAGCCACATTCCTAAATACATGCCACTAGAATCATCCAACTATGTCACTTCCCTACATTGAATATTGACCTCATCTTAATTTTAAATAAGTAAAAATAAAATGTTGCACTAATTTTTAACAGACGAGGGTAAGAAATTACATTCTTCAAACATCATGAGAGCGCGTATATGCTCTCTTCACCATCATCGACGGCCATAAGGATCTTCCTCTCACGTACTGAACGTCACCCATGATGATCCAATGATAATCCAATCGTCGATATCCAATCTCCGAAAATGGTTGCAAATTCTCAATTCTACCCGCGTCGTAGGCAATTTTCTTTCAAATTGTTGTCGAAAATACACCGGAATTGTTGCGCCGTGGATACTGTTGGGAGTAAAAAATATCGAGATATAAAAATACTGCGGAATAACAAACTAAATATATCTCCATCTCCCACTTTACAGGTTAGAACCCAAAAGGTAATCGATCACAAAATACAATAATAAAAAGATAGAGGGAAAAGAGAGAACCCAAAAGGAAATCAATCACAAAATACAATAATAAAAAGATAGAGGGAAAAGAGAACGACGCCGAGATATATACTGTTCGCCCCGAGCTTGAGACTACGTCCAGTCTTATGCAACTGCAAGTTCTATTATAATAGAGATTACAAAATGTCTCTCAAACTTGCGCTACAAAACTCACTCAAATAGTCTAATTAGAAAAATTTGCTTCCAAGTACCATAACCTGGTAGCTTGAGATAAATAAAGAGAGAAACACTCTATTCTAGAAAAAAATTACACACTGTATTTTTTCAATGCTCACTGCCCACTCACAAAACTGAATAAATTCACATGCAAAAATATGCTCAGCCAAAGGTCTCATTTCAAAAATAACTTTTGCCCCAATAGCCATAAACTCACAATATGTTTTTGCACACAGAACAAATTATATAATTTTACATTTATATAGTTTGTGTGGCCGCGGTGATTAACCTAGGTAAATGGGCTTTGGCCCAATTTGAACAAGACTTCAAATATCAATCTTTCCCTCGATCACTGTAGCTTCAATTTGGTTCCACAATTCCTAACAATCTCCCACTTGGAGACAAAATGACGATCTTGCCTCCCACTACAACAAAAAAATCATCTTGACAAACTCCAAAGCTCAACTGTTATTTCAGATCTTCTTGGCAATCTCCAAGGTTAACAAAAAAACCTGTAAAACAAAAAACTAACAAACAGGCAACCATCAGAAAAATAGTTGTAGTTCATTTGTGTTCGCCCTGAGGTATGAGCTCGCAATGTGGAACTGTCCCCCAGACATAAAGAACAGTCACGTACTCCCACTTCAGCTAAGTGGTAACAACTGACATCTTCTTCGATCTTGAACACTTTTTCCTAAAGAAGATATATTTTGCAAATGACTTGACTCCTTCATTCATGTCTACTGCCAAGCTACAGACTAAACTTTTGACCATAGCAACTGTCTTGGCCTTACACTTTTACCCCTTACTCGCCTAGGCGACTTCATCAATTCATTCGAATGTATGACAATTGGGGATTGACGATAGCCGTCATCTTTCTCTCTTGGACTTCTCAATTGTTTATGAACTGGTGGATTTTGATCTAATTGATCGAAATTGGCTATCATTGTTGCTGACTCAACTATACCTCTACACCTAACATCTGCAGCTTTAACAGACATCCACTGTCTCTTTGATCTTTTGGCAACACTAAACTGACATCTATATAGTGTGGAATTTTTGTGGTCAACTGCCACTACCTGGGATCCTAACTTGAGTTTACACTGGCGACTGCCAAACTCACAACTGTAACCCTCATCCTCCAACTTGTCAATAGAGATGAGATTCATCTTCATCCTAGGCACAAACCTGACATTGCGCAACACCCGAACACTACCACATTCAGACTTCAGTCTAACATCCTCAATCCCAGATGTCTTGGAGACTTTATCATCACCCATTCTCACTACACCATGATGTCTACCTGTGAATGATGTGAACAAATTTCTATCTGAAGCTATGTGAACTGACGCTGCACTTTCTACAACCCATTCAGATGAGTGGTTACTACTCAATGTGTCACTCTCAACACAGACATAAGCATCATCAACTATGTTTACCTCATGATCCTTTTTTAGTCTCCTACACTAACTTTTGTAGTGATCTTTCTTGTGGCAGTAAAAGCACTCTACCTTCTTATTTCTATGACTCCATTTTTTCCTATTGTTATTCAATTTATTATCTACATAATCAATTTTGTCTTTATCCTTAGTTAAAGTTAAAGTAGAGCCTGCAGTAGATTATTTACTACTACCCTTCCTACAAATTTCCTCAGCTATAGCTAAATCATAAACCCCTGAAAATTTCAGAGTGTTATCTCCGATCGAATTAGACACTACTGTCTTCATCGTTTCCCAACTATTAGGTAAAGACATTAATAAATTGAATAGCATACACTTCATCAGTAAATTCTATCTTAACAGATTTCAACTGATTAACTAAAGTGATAACCTCATTAATATAGGAATTAACTGATGTATTTTCAACCATTTGCATATTAAAGAACTTCTTAAGAAGATATGTTTTACTATTGGCAGACTTTTTCTCATACATGTTTGTAAGCGCACCCATTAGCTTGATTGCAATAGTCTCGTTGGCTACAAGACTAGCCATTTCCATCACAAACACATCTTTATATTTGCAACTGTTTGTTCATCCATATCCAACCAATCTTCATCTGACATCTCTTTTGGTCTCTCCTTCATTGCATTGTGCACTTTCTTGCAGGTTAGAAAATCTTTTATTTGCATCTTCCAATAACAAAAAAAATTCCCATCAAATTTTCTGACTCCCTCGAATTTTTTTGGATTCGTCGCTCTCATGATTCCTTAACCAAAAGTTGTAATACCACTTGTTGGGAGTAAAAAGTATCGAGATATAAAAATACTATGGAATAAGAATCTAAATATATCTCACTCTCTCCCACTTCACAGGTTAGAACCCAAAAGGTAATCGATCACAAAATACAATAATAAAAAGATAAAAGAAAAAGAGAACGAGATCGAAAGATATACTGGTTCCCCCCGATCTTGGGACTACGTCCAGTCTTCTGCAACTACAGGTTCTACTATAATGGAGATTACAAAATGTCTCTCAAACTCGCACTACAAAACTCACTCAAATAGTCCAACTAGAACTATTTGCTTCCAAATACCACAACCTGATAGCTTGGGATAAACAAAGAGAGAAACACTCTATTTTAGAGAAAATTACACACTGTATTTTCTCATGCTCACTGCTCACTCACAAAACTGAACAAAATTACATGCAAAAATATGCTCTGCCGCAGTCCTCATTTCAAAAACAACTTTTACCGCAATAGCCATAAACTCACAATATTTTTTTGCACACATAACAAATTATATAATTTTCCATTTATATAATTTGTGTGGCCTCAGTGATTAACCTAAGTAAATGGGTTTGGGCCCAATTTGAGCAAGACTTCAAAAATCAATCTTTCTCACGGTAGCTTCAATTTGGCTCCACAATTCCTAACAGATATCATTGCCTTGAAAGCAATTGCGACACAATCTCGGTGTGAATCGTCTGTCGCCGGTTGCTCCCCAAGGTTAACACAAGACGTCCACTTGTCAGGTAGGGACTGGACTTAAGAGAAAACTTTGATGCTCATAATTCGTTTGAGAATGAAAAAGTGAATCTATGAAATCTCATTCAACACCCCCCCCCCCCCCCCCCCCCCCCTAAATACCGAAAAGAATTTGGGGGTTTCAAATGAATACATAACCAAAATAAAATGTTTTTACAATTAATATAAAACGGTAATAATTTAAAATAGAAGGGTTTAAAAAGATCTTCTTTTTGTCGGAAGTCCTATAATAACTTTAAATAGAAATGAATACAAATATTTGTAAATTATTTAAAATAATTAAAATAATTAATTCTATAGTAAATTATAATTATGTTTTAAAAAATAAAATATATATATATATATATATATATATGAAAAATAAAAAATTACAATTATTATTTTTTTCAAAAAAAGAAAAATTAATTTATTATTTTTGTCTTTGAGACTTGTATTACTTAAATTCTCCAATTTTTTTTTTTTTTTTTTTTTTGTCTCTATTAACATTCATTATATAAATTTTATATAAATTTTGGAAACATATTCACATTGGGTCATTTCTTGAATGAAAATTATTATATTAAGATAAAAATTTACTTCAAACCGTCGATAAGGACTAATTTTAAGATTTATGAAAAATACATAGACCTAAATTTGAATTATAGCTAATTGAACAAATTAATATGAAAATATATCAACCCACATAAACTTATTGGAATTGTAGACTAAATTGGAATAATTTTAGAAATTTATTTTAATAGTAGTATGGCAAAACTTTTAATATTAAAAAGGAAAAAAAAACAATTTATACCCAAAAACTTTGTCAGGTTGAATGATTAAAACCTTCCAATTTCATAAGTGAATGAATGTTTGTAATTTATAGTTACTTTCACCAAATCATTCAAAAAAAAAAATATTCAAGGTCTCTCATTCTATTATGTATTTGACGTTCATCACATATATTATTGATTTATGTTCAATTTAAGTTGTTAATAGACTTAAGATTTCAACTAATATGTTGTATTTAAAATTAGATAATGTATTGTATTTAAGATTAAAGTTCACTAATACACTAAATATAAGGTATATCAATTCAACTGATATACCTTATATTTGTTGTAAGAATCAACATATATATCAAAGCGATATCAATTATAACCAAATATTCTTTTTGGGTTTTTTTTTAAGAATCTCAAAATAAATAAATATATATTTTCTTGTAAATTTAGGGTTTTACGCTATGTGGTCTATTATGTGTAAACAAAAATATTTTAAGGTAATACTTTTACCTACATATATAAAACAAATTAAACTTCAAACAACTCTAAAGTCAAATTTTTATTCAGAAAATAAAGAAAGTACTCCCCTAGATCATTGTTCGTTTGATTTTTCCTTCAGGCTAGCAGGAAATTCCGACCAGGAAACTGAGGCTTGTGGAGCAATGGTTAGCAAAGTTGATCGTAAGGCCACATCATGTGCTTGAGTGTAGGCGAAGAAGGTCTTTGATGAACACCATATTTATCACATTTTTGCCTATTAAAACTATCCCTTTTGAATGGATTTAAGGCATGATGAGTAATGAATTAAGGTTAAAATTGTCCAATTATCATTAAACATAGATTCAACTAAAGACTGAGTCAAAGTAACCACTTGTTGTTGAGGACAAAGAAGATTGAAGAACAAGTTGAAATCTCATATTTCTACACCTGCCTAACCTCTTTTGGAGCTATAAAAAGAACCTTTGGCCTCCCATTTTACATGTAGAATCCCATACAATTCAAATCCGAAATCGAAAGACTACTCACTTCATCTTCATTTCACTCCACTAATCCTCCACTTAGTCTTTTGTTTTAGGAGCTTCGATTCAACATTCATTTATAGTTGTTCTCGAATTTAGTTTTTCATTTCAGTATCTTTTGATTTTTGTTTTCCATTTCTGTATTTGTAATGAATTCTAGTTTCACAATTTATTTTGTTTTAAATTCCATTATGAGCTAACTTTTCATAGGGATCCAATTTGTGGATGCCCTGATGATTGAAGTTGTTTAATAAGATGTGACCGATGCTCGTTTGGTTGCACTACTTGTTAATTCCCTCATTGATTTAATTTTTGTCTTGTTGGCTTAACCTGATCAATTAAATTAACATGCAAGTTGAGTCTGATCACTGAGAAGACTTAGGGAATATATGGATTTTATGACGATATGTGGGACAAAGGGCCTAGGAATAGGACGTCATGTGGGCTTAGGAATAAGATACATCATAGGGTTAAAGAATTGTATGCTTTAATTATTCGAGTTTGTATTAGCCCTAGGAAAAGAGATTAAATGGCTATGGACTCCTAAATATATACTCACAAAGGTCGAATATGAGGTGAATTCACAACCCTTAACATTTTTTGCATGAGAATGAGCATTGCGGGCGCATCGAGAGTTAACATTATTTGCATCAGTGGTTGAAACTTGATCAGATCCCTCTTTTTATAATTATTTCAAAAATCATATCACTTACTCAAAACCATTGATCAGTTGTTACTCGTTACCACTTATTTGAACTTGATTTTCGAAGCAACGCCATTGTTAAAACTGAATTGCAAAAAAAATCTCTTGGGATACGATACTTGGAGTACTTCCATATTTATTACTTGCTGACAGCGTATACTTGCGCTTGGACACTTATCATTTTAAAATCTATCTTCCATACGCACATGTTTGTCCCAACAAGTTTTTTGCGTCGTTGTTGGGGATTGACACAACCAATTCAGTTTTTTTTATTTTGCAACGAAAGTTAAGATCAAATTTCATCTATCTCAGATAAACTTTTTTTTGTTTGCTGAATTTTGCAGATACTCATCGATGCATGAGAAGAAGGGGAATCCTTCTTGAGCCAGATCCTTAGGTAGAACGTATTTCCATCGGTGAAGGGAAGAACAAAAACGAAAGAATAAAGAACAAGAAGAGTTCATTGAACGGGAAAACCAAGAGGAAATTGCTTCCATACAGCAACTACCCATGGATGATCCTACTCAGAACAACTCTAATCCTCCATAGAATGGTGGCATCAATAACAGTTGGAACTTTCCACAAGGTGGAGTAGTCAACAATAACGAGGCACCAGTACCCCAGTGTAGAACTAAGCTCAAAATCTAATTTTCATTCTGGAGGACAGAGATCGTGCAATAAGAGATTACGTTGCACCTATGTTTCAGACACTCAACTTTGGAATCTTAGATCCACCAATTGTAGCTCCACATTTCGAGCTCAAACCATTGATCTTCCAAATGTTGAACAACTTGGGACAATTTTCAGGGCTTCAGAATGAGGACCCTCATAAAGTTTTTGAATTTTTTTACAAGGATTTGTAAATCCTTTAAAACTAATGGAGTTTCAGAAGAGACACTTAAACTAAAATTGTTTCCTTATTATTTATAGGCTAATGTAAAAGCATGGTTGGATGCTTTCCCACCAAAATTTGATTACTACATGGGAGGACCCGGCTGCAAAATTTCTAGAGAAATATTTCCCCTTGAGCACAAATGCGATGTACAAGGAAGCTATCATCACATTAAATTAGGCAGCCTTTGAATCAATAAATGATGCATGAGAACGTTTCAAAACGTTAGTGAGAAAATGTCCACACCATGGCGTACCAGTAAGCATAGTCTTGGAGTAGTTTTACAATGGTTTGAATGGAATCTCCAAAGATAGAGTGAACACGGCAGCGAATGGCTTAATCATAAGGAAGACGGTGAATGATGCCATCGAGATATTGGACACAAAATGCAACTACTGATCAATACTGGGGAAGTGATGAGATCATAACTCTTACTCAATCTGCAAAGAACACAACAAGAAAAACTGAAGTAGATACAATGGCATCTATAAGTGCACATATAGCTTCTTTGGGGAACATGATAAACAATCTTGGTCTGGCGAACCAGACTAATGTTGCACCGGTACACCAAGTCTCGGCAATTTCATGCACCTACTACTACGAGAATCAGTCATTCTATGAATGTTCGTTCAATCCAGCATCAATTTGCTATGTGGGACAACAAAATACATAGAACGGGTGGAATCCATATTCCAACACGTACAACCATGGATGGAAACAACACCCTAACTTCTCTTGGGAAGGTCAACCAAATGTTAACCGTGGTATTCCACCACATAAGCAAGGATTTCCACCTAGATTTAGTCAAAAACCACCACAACAACAACACCCACAACAACAGAGAATGTACCAACACCAAGTACAACCTCAAGTTCAAGCACAACCATAGGTCCAGGCACCAATGACCAATATCAAGAATCTACTCAAGGAATATGTTAACGTAAATTAAGGGATAACAATTCTTTAATTTACAATATAGTTTCCTTATCTGTCATGCATTTATTCTGTCATTATTTTCAATATTATTTCCATGTTTGTCATAACAATCCTGTATAAATGTCTATGTGATTCACTCATTAGATATACTGAATAATACTCCCCTATTATTGTTCACATGGTATCAGAGCCCGTCTTAAATCTTAGAAAACAAATATCTTAAATTCTAGGGCGGCGGCGTGCCGCCGCCGCCACCCAATCTTGTTGCTCCGCCTGATCTCGTTCAGCTCCTAGAACCTTCCCGCCACCATTCCTCCTTCCTCTCTCTCCGTCGCCAGCTCCCTCAGTCGTTTGCAAACTATCTCCTCCCCGCTGCCTCTGGTGGTCAGCCCTCCTCAGCCACTGTTACCTCTCCAAAAGTGCATTATTTAGGGCCTTAATTACCTAAAAATCATGAAAGTTCTTGAGTGTTTTTGTTAGAAGTTAGCTTAATGTGTGCTTAAAAGTGAGAATTTGAGAAATGATGCTAATTTAAGGCTTATTTGGAAAAGGAACGAAAAAGGATGCAAAATGGTGAAAAAAGAGCTAAATTGTACATTGCAGGTGCATTGCAGAAATATTGCATTGCGGCCCTCGCAATGAAACCGCAACGCCAGTCTTTGCTGCTGCATTTTTTCCAGCTGTCAGTCTTCGTTGTTGCGATTTTCCAGCCGCCAAACCTCTCTACTGCTGCCACGTGGGAGGTTGTTACTCCAGAATGGATGGAGATCCGCAGCTGAAGGTACCTGTAGAGGCTATAAAAGGAGCCGAATGACGATGGAAAACACAATCAATCTGGAAGTGAGGAGATCCCGATCGTGAAGAAACCTGCAGACAAAACTTTTCCCCCGTTTGTTAGATCGAAGAAACAAGCCCTTGGCGTCGATAATTCGAGAGGAAGAAGAGAAGATCCCTCTTCTCTTCTGATTGAAATTATCCCCAAGATCAGCTAATCTTCCCCTTCATCCGAGGCGTCTTGCGACTAGGAGGATCCTTACACATCTTACTGCTTTCTAAACTACTTGCTGTCTATTTGACATACTGTTCTGAATCATTTACTACTGTCTACGTTGTTCATTGCTTTCGGACTTTTGCACGCTTGCTTTACGAGGTGTTTTGTAACTTACCTTTTTAGAGTAATCAATTAGTTTAATTGAGTTCTTCATCTTATCATCTTCAATCAATTAGTCTTGTTGAGTTCTCCATTCTATGTTTAATCAATTCATTTCCTTTAGTTCTTCGAAAACCATGAGTAACTAACTCAATAGAGGTCTGCCACGGATGAATCTATAGGCTAGAAGTATGTGAATTCAGCATATAAAGTAGCATGAATGCATTAAATCTATGTGATTTTCATCCCATGGGCAATTTCGACTGGCCATCCATTTTGTCTAAAGAATTCCTAACCTCTGGAAGGAGTAAGAATTCAGAGTCATCCATTCATGTTAGCCTTTTATGGTAACCAGAGAATGGCCTAGGAATAGGCATTCTCCTAGCACGTTTGTTAGCATGTGTGTATAAATAGATTCTTAAGTCTTACTTGGATATGAGTAAACTCAAGATCTAATGCATGTAATCGAAAGATGCATGAGACCTAGTTAAAACGATGCATGAAATGTTAATTTCCTGTTGAATGATCATACTTAAATGCCTATAGAGGACTCTTAAGCCGACCTTGCTATCTTACTTTAGTTTTTAAATCGTTGCGAATTTATTGCGAGATTATTGCGAGAGCCGCAATAACCATTTCTGCCTTTGCCTTAGTCTTTTTCAGTAGCTTTTAATCCATCGCGAAATCATTGCGAAAAGATTGCGAGATCCGCAATCCTACTTTTCCACATTATAACTTTACCTCTTTGCTTGCTTTGCATTTATGTTTACATTCTTCTTGCATCTTTTATACTTTCGTCCCTCAACCCTAAATCTATCCAATTTAAGTTACCTTATCTAATCTAACACACCAAATCGCTAGTCACTAAACTTAATCTCTGTGGAAAAACGAATTAAATTATACTTATCACTTGCTGCAGACCATGTATACTTGCATGATCTGAGTGCTCTTCGCATTTAATTTTACATACACACTGAGCACGCAACAAGTTTTTGGCGCCGCTGCCGGGGATTTTGTTTAGTAAACACGACTTGTGTTATTTTAGAAGAGCTTAATTTATTGGAGCTAATCTTTTGCATTTATTTTACAGGTACCAACAAAGCTGGTTTATGAATGAGTTTCCAAATCACAATCTAGAATTGGATCCTGAGCCTGAAAGGACTTTAAGGGTCAGAAATAAAATTAAGAAACGCCTTTTTAAACAGCCAAAGCAACCTGTAATTCAGCACACTGCTGACCACGTAGAGTCAGAACCACAACAAGCTGAAATGGAAAGAGCAGAAGAAGCACCAAATCGAGCACTTAACATTCGCAATCCCATTGAAATTGCGAATGATAAGGATAGTGTTATTCTATCATACCTTGTACCTATGCCTGAGGAGCTTAATTCGAGCATCATACGCCCCGAGATCACAGCTCACTCATTTAAACTGAAACCCGTCATGTTTCAGATGCTGTCCACAATTGGACAATTCTTTGGAGTGGAAAATGAAGACCCCCACAATCACTTGAGAAACTTCCTGGGAGTGAGTGACACCTTTGTCATTCCAGGAGTGTCTCAAGAGGCTTTGCAATTGTACCTGTTTCCATATTCATTGGGAGACAAAGCCAAGACATGGTTGAATTCCTTCCCCTCTGGATCAATTGTCAATTGGACAGACCTAGCTGAGAAGTTCCTGGTGAAGTATTTCCCTCCAGATAGGAACTCTAACTTTCGTGATGACATCATCAAGTTCAAGCAAGCTGAGAATGAATCTTTACATGAAGCTTGGACCAGATTCAAAGATCTACTACTCAAATGTCCGCACCATGGCATTCCATGGTGTATTCAAATTGAAGTATTCTTCAAAGGATGCAACCCCAGCACGAGGCAAGTCTTGAATTCCTCAGCTGGAGGTTCGATGCTATCAAAGAGCTATAACGAAGCCTATGAGATTTTGGAGAAAATCTCAACATCACATTGTCGATAGTCAGATGATCCTGTGGAGCCAAACAGAAGGCAGGCTCAAGATATGGATGCACTCAGTGCAATGAGCAGCCAGATCAATGCTCTGACCAACCTGGTGAAGCAAATGGCTCAAACCAACATTCAACAAAGTGTCAACACAGTGGCGGCTGTTTCAACAAGCACATCAGTAGCCAACCAAGTGGATGCACTCGTGTGTGGATGCTGTGGGGAAGGGCATATGTATGAATATTGCCCTGCTAATCCAGCCTCTGTGTGCTATGTTGGAAGTCAACAACAACCAAGGAACAACTCCTACTCAAATACATATAACCCTGGTTGGAGGAACCACCCAAATTTCTCTTGGAGTGGACAACAAAGCACAAGCCAAATGCAAAATCAACCAAGACCAAGTGGACCACCTGGGTTCACTCAACAGCAACAAAGTAGTCAACCCCCATATCAGAAGCAATATGTCAACAACCAACCGATGGGAACATCAGTGGAGAACTTGCTGAAAGAATAGATAGCAAAGAATGATGCAACTCTGCAGAGCCAGCAAACAACACTGAGAAGCTTAGAGAATCAAATTGGGCAGTTGGCAAACGAGCTGAAGAATAGGCCCCAAGGCAGACTGCCTGCAGACACTGAAACTCCAAGAAGGGATGGTAAGGAACAAGTTCAAGCTATTGAACTTCGAAGTGGAAGGCCATTGGTGATCAATAGCAGAGAAGCACCAAAGAGAGTAGAGAATGAAGAGTCTAGTGCTCCACTGGATTCTCTGCCTAACCTTGACCAAATACAACCAAGCACAACAAGGGTGAGGCTGAAACCTATCATTGAGGAACCAGAAGAAATGCCTAGGCCTCCCCCTATCATTAGGCAACCTGAATTGCCTACCTATGTGCCATCACCTCCATTTCCTAGACGGCTCAAGAAGAAACAAGAACATGAAGCTCATTTCCATAAGTTTTTGGAAATCCTGAAGCATGTCTATGTTAATATTTCCTTTGTGGAAGTTTTGCAGTCTATGCCAACATATGTAAAATTCTTAAAAGATATTATCACTAACAAAAAAGTTATTGGTGAGTCTGAAACAGTTAATCTCACTGAGGAGTGCAGTGCCATACTCCAAAATAAGCTGCCAAAGAAGGAGAAGGATCCTGGTTCCTTCACTTTACCAGTAGAATTGGGAGGCAAACCTGTGGGCAGAGCTTTGTGTGATCTGGGAGCCAGCATCAACCTCATGCCCTTGTCACTATTCCAACAACTTGGGATAGGAGAAGCACGACCAACAACAGTCACCTTGCAACCTGCAGACAGATCCATCGCGTACCCTGAAGGTAAGATTGAGGATATACTAGTCAAGGTTGACAAATTTATTTTTCTTGCAGATTTTATAATCTTGGACTACGAGGCAGACAAAGAGGTGTCAATCCTATTGGGCAGACCTTTCTTAGCCACAGGTAGGGCTCTAATTGACGTCCAAAAAGGTGAGCTTACCATGCGAGTCCATGATGAAGAGGTTAAGTTCAGTGTGTTTAAAGCTTTGAGGTACCCCTCTGATCTTGAACACTGTGCAACTGTAGATATAGTAGACTCATTAATTGAAGAAGAATTTGAGCATGAATTGTTAGTCAAGCATGCTACTGATTATGCATAAATAGATTTGAATGATTTGAATATCTTTGAATTGATGGATGTATCTGTGGATAACCCTCAGCATGTATGCATGACCAATGAACTATCTGCAAGAACCACAACTCCTTTGATGTCATCAATTGAACAACCACCTTTACTAGAACTGAAACCATTGCCTGAACACCTTAAATATGCATATCTAGGAGAGAAAGATACCTTGCCTGTCATTATTTCGTCCAAACTAAGTAAACAGCATGAAATTGCGTTAATATTGCTGCTTAAGCAACATAGAAGGGCAATTGGTTGGACGATTGCTGACATTAGGGGTATAAGTCCTGCTTATTGCATGCACAAGATATTGTTGGAAGAAGAACATACACCTAGAGTAGATCACCAACGTAGGTTGAACCCCTCCATGAAAGAGGTAGTTAAGAAAGAAATCATTAAATGGTTAGATGCAGGTGTGATCTTTCCAATAGCCAATAGTCAGTGGGTCAGTCCTATCCAATGTGTACCAAAGAAAGGTGGTGTGACTGTAGTAGTTAATGAAAACAATGAACTAATACCAACTCGAACTGTCACAGGATGGAGAGTATGTATGGATTATAGAAAACTTAATAAAGAAACTAAAAAATACCATTTTCCTTTACCCTTTATAGACCAAATGCTAGATAGATTAGCTGGCCAAGCCTTTTACTGCTTTTTAGATGGTTACTCTGTTGGGTTTTATGTCCTAACACTCGTGGTTTGTAAACGTTGTAAATGTAATATGTCTATTAACGCAATAAAGAGTTATTGAGGTTTATTCAGTAAAGGTGTTTATTGAATATAGTGAAACGTGTTTGCATTAACCTGTACCAATAACAACACCCTTGGCTGAATATGAATACTTGAGCTTCATGTATGACATGATTGTGGGTCAAGCTCAAGTAGTCAGTCAAAATGGTCTATAGTATACGGATAAGGCTCGATACCTTATTCTGGTAACACTATTGGATGCGGCTCGCTTTGTATTGTACAAAACGATGTGATCCGAATCGTTTCACATGGAGATGTGCGAGCGGGGGCGTCCTATGCAAAGAGTTTGCATTAGACAGAACCACGATAAAGTCGCTTTCTCTTTATAACACCGTTTACTGGTGAGACCGACTTTATCACTTTTGATGACCTAAGGTAACTCGTTCTTAATCCTGAGCTTGCTATGAACTCCTGCTTATTCGAGAGTATCCTTAGACTTGTATGGGTGAGAGTGGCAGGTCGCCCGCTCAATAAGCCTACCAACTTGGGGATAAACTCGAATAGGTAGCTGGGGACATAGTGTAGCAAGATGGAATTCACTCCTACCCTCTTTAGGGTCTAGTAGAGAGGTGTTCCCTTAATAGCTGACCCCGGGGCTTGAACATGAGGCCTCATCCTCTTCTGTGTGAAGAGGATTCTGATCTGATGATTGGATCACAGATCAAATGTTCATTAGAGGCGGCAGTGGTACTTAAGGAACAAGAGGTATCACAGAGGTTAAACGGTTTAAAAGACCTAGCTGTGATAACGGACACCTGAGAAGGATCGACTTACCCATGATGGTTATATCAAGAGGACATAATATATCTACAGTGAGGAGAGTGCAACCCTCGGACTATAGTGGAGTCTCCGGGGGTTAACGAATGTTGGTTAGTTCGGTTAAAAGAGTTTTGACCGGATAATCTCGTATCGTTGGAGCTCATGATCTGTAGGTCCTTTAGGTTCTCCTGGCTAGCTCGGATAACGCCGTGCAACAGAATAAAAGAAAAGAAAAAGAAAAAGAATTTGAATTGTTCAAATTCGGTTTGTGGAAGAATGATGGACATATTTAAATATGATTTAAATATGAGAATGGCCTAAAACATGAATAGGATTCATGTTTAAAAAAGTTGTTTTTCGGAAAACCGGCTTTAGCCATATTATTTAATTAATATTTGATATTGAATTAAATAATATTTATTAATTAAAAAGTTTAATTAATAAATATATATATATATTTATTTATTTATTAAAAAGTTTAATAAATAAAATATTTATTATTATTTAAAATTAATTAAGAATTAATTTTTAAAAATAATAATAAAATATATATTTATGTGTCTTACATGCATTTTGCATGTAAGACACATGGTAGTTAATATATATTTATATATATATTTGGTTAAATGGAGAATGGGTTTACGTTTGCAGATAAAAAAAGTTGAAAAACTTCAATTTGAAGTTTGGATTTCATTTTTTTGCTTCTGTGTTGTAAAAACTCTTCATTTGGCCTTCTTTCCATCCTTCTTCATCTCCTTTCTTTTCTTTTTCTCTTCTTTTCGGAGTCCCACCACTCCGTTGCGCGGCGCCGAGGATAGCGGGACTACCTCGGGTGGTCCTCGGGGCGTTCGTGAGAAGAGGTCGGAAGAGTTCGTGACGAGGAACGGCCGACGGAACGCGAAGAAAAGTAGAACTTCAAGGGTATGTTTTCTATTTTTCTTTATTTCCGTTTTAAGAGCATGTTTTCTATTTGTTAAATTGATGAAATTAGAGTATCATCGGTCCGAAATCGCTTTCCGCTGCGCAAGTCGCTCCATCATACTCAGGGTATAACCAAATCACCATAGACCCTGAGGATCAAGAGAAAACAACATTTACATGTCCCTTTGGTACGTTTGCTTTTCGCAGAATGCCATTCGGTCTCTGCAATGCACCAGCAACGTTCCAAAGGTGTATGTTGGCAATCTTCTCTGACCTAGATGAGTCCATAGTAGAAATATTTATGGATGACTTCTCAGTCTTTGGTGATTCCTTTAACCACTGCCTAGCCAATCTAGGACAAGTCCTAACTAGGTGTGAAGAAACCAACCTAGTTTTGAATTGGGAAAAATGCCACTTCATGGTGGAAGAAGGCATAGTACTAGGGCATAGAGTGTCCAAAGTAGGAATAGAGGTCGATAGGGCCAAGATAGAAGTCATTGAGAAGTTAGTTGAATCTAAGAATGTCAAAGCTATAAGAAGTTTCTTAGGACACGCAGGATTTTATAGGAGATTTATAAAAGACTTTTCAAAAACTCTAAACCCCTTTGTGAGCTTTTAGAGCTGAATAGAACTTTTATCTTTTCAAATGAATGTTTAATAGCATGGACCAAGCTTAAAGATGCCTTAGTCAAAGCACCAATCATAGTCGGGCCAAATTGGGAGATGCCTTTTGAACTAATGTGTGATGCTAGTGATTATGCAATTGGGGCTATGCTTGGCCAAAAGAGAGAAAAATTAACACACCCTATATATTATGCGAGTAAAACTTTGAATGAAGCACAATGTAACTACACTACCACAGAAAAAGAGATGTTAGCAGTAGTGTTTGAATGTGAAAAATTCAGGCCTTATATTGTAGGAAATAAAACAATTGTATACACTGATCATTCTGTAATAAAGTACTTAATGAGGAAGGCTGATGCCAAGCCTCGACTAATTAGATAGGTGTTACTTTTACAAGAGTTTGATCTAGAAATCCGAGACAAAAAAGGATGTGAAAATGTAGTTGCTGATCATTTATCAAGATTGCAGAGTCATTGCGAATCTATTGCGGAGCCCGCAATGACAGATTCTTTTATTGATAAACATGTTTTTGTGTTAGTACATTGTGATAATAATGATGAACCATGGTTTGCTGATATTGCAAACTTTCTTGCCTCACAGGTGTTACCAACCTTCAGAGGGGGGCAAGACAAGAAGAAGTTCTTAAACGAGGCTAGAAAGTACATTTGGGATGATCCAACCCTCTACAGAAGTTGTGCGGATGGATTGCTAAGAAAATGTGTGTCAGCTGCCGAATCAAGGTCAATCTTGCAGCACTGTCATAGAACTCCATATGGAGGACACTTTGGTGGTCAGAGGACTGCTGCAAAGGTGTTCCAAAGTGGCTACTTCTAGCCCACGATCTTCAAGGATGCACATGACTATGCACACAACTGCAATGAATGTCAACGAACAGGTAACCTCAGTAGGAAGGATGAGATGCCTCTGACATACATCTTAGAGTTAGAACTCTTTGATGTATGGGGCATTGATTTCATGGGTCCATTCCCTCCATCTGCTGGTAATCTTTACATTTTAGTAGCGGTAGATTATGTCTCCAAATGGGTAGAGGCAATTGCATGCCCTTTAAATGATGCTAAGACAGTTGTTAGATTTCTAAATAGGCATATTTTCACACGATTTGGCACACCACGTGCCATCATAAGTGATGAAGGAACACATTTTATAAACAAAGCTATGGAGAAAGTGTTAGCTAAATATAATGTTAGGCATATGGTAGCAACACCCTATCACCCCCACTCAAATGGACAAGCTGAAATTTCTAATAGAGAGATCAAAAGTATACTTGAAAAAGTTGTGAAACCGAATAGAAATGATTGGTCTTTCAAATTAGATGATGCACTATGGGCATATAGGACTGCATATAAAACACCATTAGGAATGTCTCCTTATAGGTTAGTTTATGGAAAAGCATGCCACTTACCCCTTGAATTAGAAAACAAAGCGTTTTGGGCTTTAAAAGAGTTGAACTTTTGTGTAACCGATGCGGGAACATTGCGGTCTCTGCAATTGCATGAATTAGATGAACTAAGACACATGTCATACGAGAATGCTAAAATGTATAAAGAAAAAACTAAAATTTGGCATGATAGTAGACTTAGGATAAAGGACTTCAAAAAGGGCCAGCATGTTCTATTGTTTAATTCACGATTGAAATTGTTTCCTGACAAGCTTAAGTCTCGTTGGTCAGGGCCTTTTGTGATTACTAATGTGTTTGTTCATGGTGCAATTGAAATTCAAAATCTGAAACAAGGTCAGTCGTTCATGGTGAATGGTGCTAGATTGAAGCACTACTATGAAGAAGGAGACGTGAAAACGCTCTCAGCATTCCTTCTATCCGAAGCCTAAGAACCAAATAAGAGAGGATGAGCAAGGGCATTTAATGGAATTATCATTATGCTCAACCATCAAAGGAATATGGGTTAGTTATTTTTATTTACTGCTTTCGTTTTTCTTGGAGTATTTTTAATTTCTTAATACTAATTAAGTGTGTTTAATATTGGTTAGAAGCATGATGATGGGAAATCTTAACGGCAATACGGGTGAGCAATCAAGAGGCCAGGAGTGATGAAGAAGAACGAGATGATTGAATGAATTCCATGGTTTGACGGCATTCGAGGGAGTATTTCTTATCTCCCTCAACCCTGCTTTCCTGTTACCCCCCCCCCCCCCCCTAAATCAAAATGTTGTTTGTTTGTTTTCAATTTCAGTAGAATAAGCTTAGTTTTAGTAACATAGATTCGTTTAGATTAGCTTAGTTAAATTTGTGCTGTTAGTTTTTAATTTCCACATGCCCTTTGGGCCACAAATAGAAATTGCATATTAGGAGCTTTGATCAATGTTATATTTGCTCTGTTAATGTCATTGTGATTTCTTTGCGGACACCGCAATGTTTTGTTCGTTTAAGCATGTTGTTATATGACTTTCTACTGTATGTCTGTCTTCAATTCTCACTATTTGACTGCATTGCTGATGTCCCTGGGTAGTCTGTCTATTGAGCATGCTAGATGAGTGTCGAGTACACTCTTGTTAGGTTTAATTAGCTTCATAAAATGTTGAGCATGTGCCTCTGTTAGACCTTACCATTTTGATTTTAGTAAATTTCTGCTGATGAGTTATCTGAACTGTGAGGGCCATTCTATCCCTAGGAGTTATAAAATCTGTCTGGTTTTTATTTAGACTAGATGCTTCTAAGATAAGTTTGGGGGTGTGCCACCTCAGACTCTCATTGGGAACAATGAGAAGTTTAAGTTTGGGGGAGGCAGCCTCTAGTCCTAGGAGCACTCCTCTCTCCCTTGAAAAAAGACATGGTTCTTCTTAAAAAAAAAAGTTGTAAAAAAAAAAAAAAAAAGCAAAGGAAAAGAAAGTGGCATTGTCTTCCTCTAAGGATGCTGAGTAATCATGGCCATTTGTGTAACCCACAAGTGGCACTGCATCAAAAGGCAATCCAAAAAGAAGATTTTGCCAAAAGAAAAAGAAAAGAAGGAAAATAAAAAGAAGAAGAATGTGTGCCAGAAAGCTGCAGCCTAGGTGCTTAGATGTCCTGTGAAACTGAACTCTGATCCTAAGTTAGCTAAGCACATGGTTGTAGCTAGAAGGCTTGTCGAGGGAGATGAGTGTCTATCCAACATAGTGATGCCAGGGCTTAGTCTGGTCTATGGACTATACTCTGATACTTGTGTGTTCTAAGTCTGGCATGACTCTAAGGATTCCTAGGTAATTCAAAAATAAAAACATTATAAGCATGTACTCAGTCTGAGTTAAAACTAGGGAGAGTTTGAAAGCTTAGGGATGACTGCACAATGAGCTCAATGATGTAGGCAGATAAACCAAAAGATAGGAAGTTAGTAAAAACAAAAGGTTTTAAAGGCAAGGGAAATCAGAATAGACAAAATATGAAGTTAGTTTTAGCCTAGGAGAGTGTCACAAGACAGCAATGCCTTTGACAGTAAACCTAGGGAAGTCAGCAAATTAGTTAGGTAGAGTTTAAAAGACAAGAGTTAGCAGCTAATTAGAGAGAAAGTAAGCCTTTATATTGCTCGAGGACTAGCAATAACTCAAGTTTGGGGGTGTGTTACCTCTCCAAAAGTGCATTATTTAGGGCCTTAATTACCTAAAAATCATGGAAGTTCTTGAGTGTTTTTGTTAGAAGTTAGCTTAATGTGTGCTTAAAAGTGAGAATTTGAGAAATGATGTTAATTTAAGGCTTATTTGGAAAAAGAACGAAAAAAGATGCAAAATGGTGAAAAAAGAGCTAAATTGTACATTGCAGGTGCATTGCGGAAATATTGCGGAGATCGCAATGGAATCAGCTGAAACAGAGCATTGCGGCCCTCGCAATGAAACCGCAACGCCAGTCTTTGCTGCTGCATTTTTTCCAGCCGTCAGTCTTCGTTGTTGCGATTTTCCAGCCGCCAAACCTCTCTACTGCTGCAACGTGGGAGGTTGTTACTCCATAATGGATGGAGATCCGCAGCTGAAGGTACCTGTAGAGGCTATAAAAGGAGCCGAATGACGATGGAAAACACAATCAATCTGGAAGTGAGGAGATCCCGATCGTGAAGAAACCTGCAGACAAAACTTTTCCCCCGTTTGTTGGATCGAAGAAACAAGCCCTTGGCGTCGATAATTCGAGAGGAAGAAGAGAAGATCCCTCTTCTCTTCTGATTGAAATTATCCCCAAGATCAGCTAATCTTCCCCTTCATCCGAGGCGTCTTGCGACTTGGAGGATCCTTACACATCTTACTGCTTTCTAAACTACTTGCTTTCTATTTGACATACTGTTCTGAATCATTTACTACTGTCTACATTGTTCATTGCTTTCGGACCTTTGAACGCTTGCTTTACGAAGTGATTTGTAACTTACCTTTTTAGAGTAATCAATTAGTTTAATTGAGTTTTTCATCTCATCATCTTCAATCAATTAGTCTTGTTGAGTTTTTCATTCTATGTTTAATCAATTCATTTCCTTTAGTTCTTCGAAAACCATGAGTAACTAACTCAATAGAGGTCTGCCACGGATGAATCTATAGGCTAGAAGTATGTGAATTCAGCATGTAAAGTAGCATGAATGCATTGAATGTATGTGATCTTCATCCCATGGGCAATTTCGAATAGCCATCCATTTTGTCTAAAGAATTTCTAACATCTGGAAGGAGTAAGAATTCAGAGTCATCCATTAATGTTAGCCTTTTACTAGCACGTTTGTTAGCATGTGTGTATAAATAGGTTCTTAAGTCTTACTTGGATATGAGTAAACTCAAGATCTAATGCATGTAATCGAAAGATGCATGAGACCTAGTTAAAACGATGCATGAAATGTTAATTTCCTGTTGAATGATCATAGTTAAATGCCTATAGAGGACTCTTAAGCCGACCTTGCTATCTTACTTTAGTTTTTAAATCGTTGCGAATTTATTGCGAGATTATTGCGAGAGCCGCAATAACCATTTCTGCCTTTGCCTTAGTCTTTTTCAGTAGCTTTTAATCCATCGCGAAATCATTGCGAAAAGATTGCGAGATCTGCAATCCTACTTTTCCACATTATAACTTTACCTCTTTGCTTGCTTTGCATTTATGTTTACATTCTTCTTGCATCTTTTATACTTTCGTCCCTCAACCCAAAATCTATCCAATTTAAGTTACCTTATCTAATTTAACACACCAAATCGCTAGTCACTAAACTTAATCTCTGTGGGAAAACGAATTAAATTATACTTATCACTTGCTGCAGACCATGTATACTTGCATGATCTGAGTGTTCTTCGCATTTAATTTTACATACACACTGATCACGCAACAAGTTTTTGGCGCCGCTGCCGGGGATTTTGTTTAGTAAACACGACTTGTGTTATTTTAGAAGAGCTTAATTTATTGGAGCTAATCTTTTGCATTTATTTTACAGGTACCAACAAAGCTGGTTTATGAATGAGTTTCCAAATCACAATCTAGAATTTGATCCTGAGCCTGAAAGGACTTTAAGGGCCAGAAATAAAATTAAGAAACGCATTTTTAAACAGCCAAAGCAACCTGTAATTCAGCACACTGCTGACCACGTAGAGTCAGAACCACAACAAGCTGAAATGGAAAGAGCAGAAGAAGCACCAAATCGAGCACTTAACATTCGCAATCCCATTGAAATTGCGAATGATAAGGATAGTGTTATTCTATCATACCTTGTACCTATGCCTGAGGAGCTTAATCCGAGCATCATACGCCCCGAGATCACAGCTCACTCATTTGAACTGAAACCCGTCATGTTTCAGATGCTGTCCACAGTTGGACATTTCTTTGTAGTGGAGAATGAAGACCCCCACAATCACTTGAGAAACTTCAATAAATTAAGAGGCTTTGCGATTGTACCTGTTTCCATATTCATTAGGAGACAAAGCCAAGACATGGTTGAATTCCTTCCCCTCTGGATCAATTGTCAATTGGACAAACCTAGCTGAGAAGTTCCTGGTGAAGTTGATAGCACACAAAATAAGCTATCTTTATGACTTATTTTATACTAGTTTAGAGGATTAAATGTGTACTTTCACGATTATATTTGATTATTTTATAGATATTGAGCATTTTGGAGCAAACCGGAGAATTTAGAAGCTTTGTGGTGAAAACTAAGTTTTTTGGATGAAAATTGAAGTTCCCAAGTGATAAAAAGAAGGGAAATAAGTCCAAAACCCGAGAGGATAGCGCCTAGGCGCCCATTCCGAGCGCCTAGGCGCTGAAAATTATAAAAGAAAAATATAAAATGTTAGTTGGGCTCGAACTCAAGCATCCTCGCACGCTCAGCTCAGCCCAACAGCCAATTCACCACTGCACCAACTACAACATTATATACTAAAACCGCGCATTTAATATTTAAAACTGTAGTGCATTTTCCCAATTTTCAGCTCCGCACCTGCATCAAAACCCATGGACGCGCGCTGCACCTGATCTGAGCTCCTCCAGACCTGTTTTGCACGATTTTCACCTAAATTTCGATATAAATACATATTTTTATGGAATTTTTTGGGGAGCCGATTTGGAGAGTAAATCCCAATTTCCAAATTACATACTTTTTAGAGTTTGAAGAGATTTTGGGAGCACAAAGTACAGATTTACATGCTCAAAGGCAGCGCCTAGGCGCTACAGCTACTGTCAATTTCTTTTCATCAGCGCCTAGGCGCTAGGCCTTTTCCATCAATTTCCTGCTGCTTTGCCCCGTTTTCACTCTTATTTCCGATCTTCATCCAACTTCCTTCTTTCTTCACCTACATGCAATATAAACAACAATCAGACAGAAACAAGAGAGAAAACGTCTTCTTACTCAATTAAAACTCTGAAAACAACTCGCTTTAATAAGCCTAAATAACACTTAACAGAAGTATTTCCCTCCAGATAGGAACTCTAACTTTCGTGATGACATCATCAAGTTCAAGCAAGCTGAGAATGAATCTTTACATGAAACTTGGACCAGATTCAAAGATCTACTACTCAAATGTCCGCATCATGGCATTCCATGGTGTATTCAAATTGAAGTATTCTTCAAAGGATGCAACCCCAACACGAGGCAAGTCTTGAATTCCTCAGCTGGAGGTTCGATGCTATCAAAGAGCTATAACGAAGCCTATGAGATTTTGGAGAAAATCTCAACATCACATTGTCGATGGTCAGATGATCCTGTGGAGCCAAACAGAAGGAAGGCTCAAGATATGGATGCACTCAGTGCAATGAGCAGCCAGATCAATGCTCTGACCAACCTGGTGAAGCAAATGGCTCAAACCAACATTCAACAAAGTGTCAACACAGTGGCGGCTGTTTCAACAAGCACATCAGTAGCCAACCAAGTGGATGCACTTGTGTGTGGATGCTGTGGGGAAGGGCATATGTATGAATATTGCCCTGCTAATCCAGCCTATGTGTGCTATGTTGGAAGTCAACAACAACCAAGGAACAACCCCTACTCAAATACATATAACCCTGGTTGGAGGAACCACCCAAATTTCTCTTGGAGTGGACAACAAAGCACAAGTCAAATGCAAAATCAACCAAGACCAAGTAGACCACCTGGGTTCACTCAACAGCAACAAAGTAGTCAACCCCCATATCAGAAGCAATATGTCAACAACCAACTGATGGGAACATCAGTGGATAAACTTGCTGAAAGAATACATAGCAAAGAATGATGCAACTCTGCAGAGCCAGCAAGCAACACTGAGAAGCTTAGAGAATCAAATTGGGCAGTTGGCAAACGAGCTGAAGAATAGGCCCCAAAGCAGACTGCCTGCAGACACTGAAACTCCAAGAAGGGATGGTAAGGAACAAGTTCAAGCTATTGAACTTCGAAGTGGAAGACCATTGGTGATCAATAGCAGAGAAGCACCAAAGAGAGTAGAGAATGAAGAGTCTAGTGCTCCACTGGATTCTCTGCCTAACCTTGACCAAATACAACCAAGCACAACAAGGGTGAGGCTGAAACCTATCATTGAGGAACCAGAAGAAATGCCTAGGCCTCCCCCTATCATTAGGCAACCTGAATTGCCTACCTATGTGCCATCACCTCCATTTCCTAGACGGCTCAAGAAGAAACAAGAACAGGAAGCTCATTTCCATAAGTTTTTGGAAATCCTGAAGCATGTCCATGTTAATATTCCCTTTTGTGGAAGTTTTGCAGTTTATACCAACATATGTAAAATTCTTAAAAGATATTATCACTAACAAAAAAGTTATTGGTGAGTTTAAAACAGTTAATCTCACTGAGGAGTGCAGTGTCATACTCCAAAATAAGCTGCCAAAGAAGGAGAAGGATCCTGGTTCCTTCACTTTGCCAGTAGAATTGGGAGGCAAACATGTGGGCAGAGCTTTGTGTGATCTGGGAGCCAACATCAACCTCATGCCCTTGTCACTATTCCATCAACTTGGGATAGGAGAAGCACGACCAACAACAATCACCTTGCAACTTGCAGACAGATCCATCGCGTACCCTGAAGGTAAGATTGAGGATAGACTAGTCAAGGTTGACAAATTTATTTTTCTTGCAGATTTTATAATCTTGGACTACGAGGCAGACAAAGAGGTGTCAATCCTATTGGGCAGACCTTTCTTAGCCACATGTAGGGCTCTAATTTACGTCCAAAAAGGTGAGCTTACCATGCGAGTCCATGATGAAGAGGTTAAGTTCAGTGTGTTTAAAGCTTTGAGGTACCTGTTGCGTGCTCAATTTGTTAAAATAAATAAGCAATAAGATAGAGAGAGCACTCAGAACATGCAAGCATACATGATCTTATAGCAAGTAGTAAGTATTTTTTCATTCGTTTTCCCACAGAGATTTATTATAAGCTATTCATGAAGTGTAAAGTTAAGAAAGAAGGGGTGGATTTGATGGGGTAGAATTGGTTTTAAATTGTCTATTTCCTACTGAATACGTAGAGGGTAGCAACATAAACAAATGCAAGTCAAAGTTAAACTCAAATGAAAAGAGACGAGAGTAATAAACGAAGACAAAAACAGCTAGACAGAATTGTAACTTAAGCAGAATTGCGGAAACAGCAATTCTACCGCAATTTTAACAACAGCGAAAGTGTGTAAAATGGAGAAACAAGGGCTACCAACGACTCCTCTATAGGCTTTTTCATACGATTCTCAAGCATTGGATCAACTCTCTATGCATCAAACTCACTCAATCTCATGTATCGTCCGATTCCATGCATTAGATTCTTTAGTTTACTCATGTCCAAGTAAGGTCTTAAGCATCTTGTTAAAGCAGAAAGTTATGGTTTGTACTAGGAAAACGCCTATTCCTAGGTCGTTTTCTGGCTACCTTGAAAGGCTAGCATGAGTGTATGACTCTGAACTCTTACTCCTTCCAGAGGTTAGGAGTTCTTTGGACAAAATGGATGGCCAATCGAAATTGCCCGTGGGATGAAGCTTACATACAATCAATGCTTCGAGAGCTATCCTACATGCTTGGTTCACGTTTTTTAGCCTATAGTGCTGTCATTAGCATGCCCCTATGTGACTTAGTTACTCATGGATATGGGGTAAACAGAAATAAGAGATGAAGGAAACATGCTTAGAAGAGAAATGTACTCCAAACAGTAAGGAAAAACCGTAACAGCAAAAGATGGAAAACTTGTGAAATAATAACTATGCTTTGATTACTTGATTGTTTGAATGGACAAGAAGAGGAACTTAAAGTGCATAACAGAAAGACAGAGCACAACGAAATGGACTGATCTAGTTACAAGAAAGGAAACAACAACAAACTAAAGCTGAAAAATGGAAATAAAGACAGAAAGCATAAAATCGAGCGTGAACGCCTAGTTGCAGATGCCTCGGCTGAAGGGGATGAAAGAATAGCTTTGCTTGGATGAATCCAATCGGGAGAGAAGATGAATCTTCTCTCCTTCCTATCAGATTGTCGATTCCAACAGCTGAGACTCTCACACCAACAGACAGAGAAGAACGACAGGAGAAAAGATGGAGCTGCGAGAAGACTTCTACGCTTTCGGATGATGTTTGAACCCTCGACTTTGACCCCCTTTTATAGCAATCTGCAGGTTCGTTTGGGCCAAGGAGAACGATCAATCTTCAACGTCGTACTTCAGAATGGATGGAGGAGAAAGAACGAATCCCTGAAATAACGGAAATTAACAGAAAAAGATCAGTCAACTTACGGTTTTCACTTGAAACATTGCGGTTTCAGCAATGTTTCCGCAATGCTATCGCAATGCTTGTTTTTCATTCTTTTCCTTCGGTTTTCAACCCTTTTCTTTCCTATTGTACATAAGTCCTAATTTAGCTACCTTCTTCTAATTCTCATATTTAAGCATAGGTTAGGCTAAATGCTATCAAAAACACCTAAGAGTGAACATCTTTCTAAGATAATTAAGTCCTAAAAAGGTCACTTTTGGAGACGTAACACACCCCCAAACTTAAGGTTTTGCTTGTCCTCGAGCAATCTAAGGACTTTCCTAGGCTGCTGTTTCTTCTTCTTTAACCACTTACTAACTCCCTATATTCTTATCTACAGCAGTGCTGTCCTGTGACACACTTCTAAGCTTAAAACTACCCTCTCATCTAGCTTCTTCTGATTTCGCATGCCTAATACTCCTACTGTCTTTATTAACTTCCTACACTGATCTACCTGTTTTTGTCATATCCTGCCACTATCCCTAAGGTTTCAAATTCTACCTAGCTTTACCCCAGACTCAGTACATGCTTCTAGTTTATACTTATGAGCTACCTAGGATTCCTTAGAGTCATGCCAGTCTTAGTATTAATGGTGACAGTAGTACTTTTAGAGAACAACCTAAGCCCTGGCATCACTACATTGGTATACATTCTTCTTCCCTATTTCTTCTTTTTCTTTCTTTCTTACTTTGGTGGAGCCTCTCCTTTATTCTTTTTTTCATTTTCTCTTTTCAGCTCATTATTTTTTTTTTTTTAAAAGGAGAAGAAGAATGCTTATGTTTTAAGGGAGAGAGGAGTGTTCCTAGGCCTAGGGTGGCCTCCCCCAAACTTAAACTACTCATTGTCCCCAATGAGTGTCTGAGGTGACACACCCCCAAACTTGTCCTAGAAGCATCTAGTCTAAGGTAAAACAAAGAGAATCTAAAAGCCCTAGGCATAGACAGAACATTCTAAAAGAAAATATCACAGCAGCAGAAAATTGAAAAAAACAGACAGGCAAGGACTTACAGCTATGCATGCTGAGCTTTTTAGAGGTTAATTTAAACTATCAAAGGGTGTCCTATGACACTCATCCAGCATGCCTTAAGATAAGCTATATAAGGTAGTCATGATAGCAGCAAAAGATAGAATTTAAACAGATCACAGCCTAGCTAAACAGACAGTCCAAAACATGCATTCAGTAATAAAAATTGCGGTTTCCGCAATTATTTCGCAATAGATACAGGGCAGATATAACAGTGATTAAGGCCCCTAAGCATGCTTTTTTCCCGTCACTCAAGCTCTACAAAAATAAAACTAAACTAACATACCTACTCAGCTCTCATCAGACTACACTAAAAAAATTTACAAACTTAAAACTAAACAACTAAAACAGATCAAAATATTAACTAAAAACAGCATAATTCACATGGTCTAACAGAAAGCAGATTTTTTTTTTTATTTTTCTAAGGGAACAGCAATACTCCCTTTTGGTGCTCCTCAAACTAGCACTCAAACATCTTCCTCATCATCACTCCTTCTTGGTCGTGGAGGCACCCATGGCGTCAGGAGATTCGTGGGAAAATCAGGGAAGATGCATCCAAGTTGGTCAGCAACTTCCTTGTCCCGTGCCTGTGCGTAAGTGGCCCATTGAGCCATCCTCTTCTGCATATCCATCAGGCAAGCCATGGACAGCGACTGATCAGCAGCCAACCTATCCAGCTCGAATTCCATGTTCCCCTTCCTTTTTAGCCTCAAGCCAGCAGGGAGCTCCAAGTGGCCTGTGTAAGCCATCTGCTGCTCCATTCGCTCAATGGGAACCCCTGCACGCAAACAGAGTTTAGTTATAGTATTGGGGAAAAACAATGGACCCTTACCTTTCTTGGCGCACTCAGCAATGGCAGCTGACATGACTTCACCCACGTTGATCGTGAGACCTCGCATGATTGCATAAACCAGCAGCGATCTGCTCTGGTTGATGGTGGTCTCATGAGTCACTGGGGACAGTTTCCTTCTCACGAAGGAAAACCATACAGCCGCCTTAGCTGTGAGGTTGACACTCATGAGAGTGTGCCTCCCATTGCGTGACACGGTCCAGGATGCTTCAGGCTGGCCAATGGTCCTAATGGCCTCTTCCAGGACGGCTTCAGTAGGCTCATCAACAATCCTCGCATAGTCAGTATGTTTTTGGCCCTTTAGGCCATAGGCTTCGTTGATGGCTTTTGCTGAGAAGTCCACTTCTACTCCCCTGACCACAGACAACCCCTCCTCAGAATTCCTCAGGTTGGCGTAGAAGTCATACACCATGCTTGTGTAAGCCGGATTGGGTGGTCTGCACAACTCCTCCCAGCTGTGATTCGAAATGCCTGCGCGCAAGAATTGCGGCAGGTCAGCAGGTCTGTCGAGGAAGCCCTTCTCGTGCAGCAGCTCTCGCTTCCTCAGCTCCATGCCTCTAGACTCAGCGTCAGAAGACACATACCTCACTGACTGAGGCTCATCTTCAGGGTAAAGCTTGGCCTTCCCTTTGTCCTTTGGTTTGGCTGACTCAGCAGCCTCAATCTTGAGCTTCTTGAGCGATGGCTCAGCACTCTCTCCCTCTGATGCCAGCGCCCTCTTGGCTTTCTTTTTCTTTGATTTCTTGGACCGTTTGGCTTTGATACTCTTGGCAGCCTTCTTCTTCTTCAACCTCGCCTTGGTGGTGATCTGCTGGAGGCAAGCCCCCAGTGTTTCTTCCATAGAGTCATCCTTCTGCGCAGGACTCTCAGGGCTGGCTTCCCTCAACGGAGAGAAGACCTCTTCTTCCTCAGCTTCCCCACTGCCCTGCGTCGATTCTTGGTACTCCCCATATGGGAATTCAGGGTCAGGCCGTGGAGAAGTGGGCGACGGAGTGGTACTTTGTGCTGCTGTAGGGGGCTGTGCAGAACTCTGCGGTGATGAAGGCAGCTCAGGACTCTGCGCTGGTGGCGATGAGGAGAGCTCAGGGCTTTGAACCGGCGGAGATGGTGAAGGGCTGCGCTCGGCTGTCTCGTGAGATGGCTGGCCCAATTCTTGACTCTCCACAGAGGGAGTCTTGTTCTTGGTTTCTTCCTCGGCCACAGCCATACTCCATTTGCGCTTCCTGGGCGTGCCTGCTGGTTCAGAGGGTCCAGCAGGTATATCTGTGACGACCTTCCACTTCTTCTTGCGAATCGGAAGTTTGGGAAGGCGTTCGGTTCGCGCAGCCTCAGCATCAGCCAAGGCAAGCAGTGCTTCCCTCGCAGCAGATTCAGCGTCATCAGCCCTTTTCTTGGCTGCAGATCTTTCAGCCCTCGTGAGCACCATTGTTGAATCGTGGAGGTTTGGAGAGAAGAATCACAGATGAAGAGAAACGCAGATTTCTTGGAGTTCAGATACTTGGGAAATCGTATAGATCAACGCGCGTCTCAACGGATATAAAGAAAACGGAAATATCCCAACGGCTATATTTTCGCGGATTCTGCAAGTCCAGCGCAATTCTAGTGACCGTTGGAGATTTTTTCCATTTAAATGTCAATCTTTGCTCAACCGTATCTTTGATTTGGCCCAATATCTTCTTGATTTCTTTAGCTGGATTTAATCTCCTTGATTCCCTCTATTGATTCCCTACAAAAAGAAATAAAATCAACATCAAATTCGTAATTAAAATCATACAAAAAGATACACAAACGATAACCGAAAAATCGCAAAAAATAAACTAAGGCATGCGCCTCATATTGACGAGCACAGCAATCACTCGTCCTCTCTCGTTCTTAATTTCACGCTTCAGTCAAGAGGAAGGCCGAGAGAGTCTTCACATCTCCTTCCTCATAGTAGTGCTTCAACCTTGCACCATTAACCATGAATGGTTGACCTTGCTGCAGGTTCTTTATCTCGATGGCACCATGAACAAACACATTAGTAATTACAAATGGACCTGACCATCTAGACTTAAGTTTGCCTGGAAATAATTTCAATCGTGAGTTAAATAATAAGACAAGCTGGCCTTTCTTGAAGTCCTTGATCCTAAGTCTACTATCGTGCCAAATCTTGGTCTTTTCCTTATACATTTTGGCATTTTCATAAGACATATGTCTAAGCTCATCAAGCTCATGTAATTGCAGAGACCGCAACGTTCCCGCATCAGTCACGCAATAATTCAACTCTTTTAGCGCCCAAAATGCCTTGATTTCTAACTCGAATGGAAGATGACAAGCTTTACCATACACAAGTCTGTAAGGAGACATACCTAGGGGTGTCTTATATGCAGTCCTATACGCCCAAAGTGCATCCTCGAGTTTAAATGACCAGTCCTTTCTATTAGGTTTGACCACTTTTTCTAGGATGTTCTTAATCTCCCTATTCGAAATTTCAGCCTGACCATTCGAGTGTGGGTGATAGGGAGTGGCTACTTTATGTCTAATGTTATACTTAGCCAACACTCTCTCCATAGCCTTATTAATGAAATGTGTCCCCTCATCACTAATGATAGCACGAGGTGTTCCAAACCTAGTAAAAATGTGCCTATGCAAGAATTTTATTACTGTTTTGGCATCATTATTGGGACATGCTATGGCCTCTACCCACTTGGATACATAATCTACTGCCACTAATATGTAAAGGTTACCTGAGGATGGGGGAAATGGTCCCATGAAGTCAATGCCCCATACATCAAAGAGTTCCAACTCTAAGATGTAGGTGAGAGGCATTTCATCCTTGCGACTGAGGTTACCTGTTCTTTGGCATTCATCACAGCTGTGGGCATAGTTGTGGGCATCCTTGAAGATCGTTGGCCAATAGTAGCCACTCTGAAATACCTTTGCAGCTGTTCTTTGGCCACCAAAGTGTCCACCATAAGGAGCTGTGTGGCAGTGCTGCAGCACAGACTTCGCCTCAGCAGCTGAAACACACTTCCTTAGCAAACCGTCAGCACATGTTTTGTAAAGTGTGGGATCATCCCATATGAATTTCCTTGCTTCATGAAGGAACCTCTTCTTCTCTTGTCCTCCCTTGAAAGTTGGTAGTACCTGTGATGCAAGGAAGTTAGCAATGTCAGCAAACCAAGGTTCCTCATCGTTATCACGATGAGTCAATACAAAGACATGTTCATCAATAAAAGCATCAGAAATTGCGGGTTCCGCAATTTTTTCGCAATTATGCTGCAATCTAGAAAGATGATCCGCAACCACATTTTCACTTCCTTTCTTATCTCTAATGTCTAGATCAAACTCTTGCAGCAGCAGTACCCACCTAATCAACCTAGGCTTAGCATCAGCCTTCCTCATAAGGTACTTTAAAGCAGAATGGTCAGTGTACACGATTGTCCTAGTGCCTACAATATAGTTCCTAAATTTCTCACAAGCAAACACTACAGCTAGCATCTCCTTCTCAGTGGTCGTGTAGTTGCATTGTGCCTCATTAAGTGTCTTACTAGCATAATAGACAGGGTGTGTTAACTTGTCAATCTTCTGTCCTAACATAACCCCTACAGCATAGTCACTGGCGTCACATAACATCTCAAAGGGAAGATCCCAATTAGGCCCTACTATAATAGGTGCTGTGACTAGTGCTTTCTTAAGGGTTTTCCAAGCTAGGACACACTCTTTAGAGAAAATGAATGGTTTGTTTAGCTCTAGAAGCTCACATAGAGGTTTGGAGATCTTAGAAAAGTCCTTAATGAACCTTCTATAGAAACCAGCATGCCCTAAGAAACTTCTAATGGCCTTGACATTTTAGGGTTCTACCAATTTCTCTATTATTTCAATTTTTGCCCTGTCAACTTCTACACCTGCCCTTGACACTCTATGACCTAAGACAATCCCCTCATCCACCATGAAATGACACTTTTCCCAATTTAGGACTAGGTTGGTCTCCTCACACCTAGTCAGGACTTGTCCTAGGTTCTCTAGACAGTTTGTAAATGAATCCCCAAAGACTGAGAAATCATCCATGAATATCTCTATCATGGACTCATCCAAATCAGAGAAGATTGCCAACATGCACCTTTGAAAAGTTGCCGGTGCATTGCATAAGCCAAAAGGCATTCTGCGAAAGGCAAAAGTTCCAAAAGGGCAAGTGAAGGTCGTCTTCTCTTGGTCCTTAGGGTCTATAGTGATCTGATTATACCCTGAGTAACTGTCTAAGAAACAGTAGTAGGCTCTACCAGCTATTCTGTCTAACATTTGGTCAATGAATGGTAGAGGGAAATGGTCTTTTTTGGTCTCTTTATTTAGTTTCCTATAATCCATGCAAACTCTCCACCCTGTGATAGTCCTAGTTGGAATCAGTTCATTGTTCTCATTGACTACCACAGTCATCCCCCCTTCTTAGGTACACATTGTATAGGGCTCACCCACTGGCTACTAGCTATGGGGAAGATCACACCAGCATCTAACCATTTTATTATTTCCTTTTTAACTACCTCTTTCATAGAGGGATTCAACCTACGTTGGTGATCTACTCTAGGTGTATGCTCTTCCTCTAGTATAATCTTATGCATGCAATAAGAAGGGCTAATGCCTCTAATGTCAGCAATAGTCCATGCAATAGCCTTCCTATGTTGCTTAAGTAGTAAAATCAGTTCAACCTCATGCTTTTCACTTAATTTAGAAGAGATAATCACAGGCAAAGTATCATTACTCCCTAGATATGCATACTTGAGGTGAGTGGGGAGAGGTTTTAATTCTAAGACAGGTGGATGCTCAATGGATGGTTTTAATGGATTCAAAGATTTTTCAGTTAAGTCAATGTTCATACAAACATGCTGAGGGTTATTTACAGGTATGTCCATTATCTCAACTATGTTTAATTCAGTTAATTCTAATCCTACATAGTTATTAGCATGCTTAGTCAACAATTCATGCTCCAATTGTTCTTCCATTAATGAATCTACAATGTCCATGCTAGCACAAGATTCAGAGTCAGAGGGGTACCTTAAGGCTTTATAAACACTAAACTTCACCTCTTCATCATGAACCCTCATAGTGAGCTCACCTTTTTGGACATCTATCAGTGCCCTACCTGTGGCTAGAAATGGTCTGCCTAACAGGATGGGGACCTCCTTGTCTGCTTCATAATCCAGGATAATGAAATCTGCAAGGAAAATAAACTTGTCAACCTTTACAAGAATATCCTCAATCTTACCTTCAGGGTATGCAATGGATCTGTCTGCTAGTTGTAAAGTGACAGTGGTTGGACGTGCTTCTCCTATTCCTAGCTGGCGGAATAGTGATAGGGGCATGAGGTTTATGCTGGCTCCCAGGTCACAAAGAGCTATGCCCACGTGCTTGCCTCCTAGCTCTACAGGTAAGGTGAAGGAACCAGGATCCTTCTCCTTCTTGGGTAGCTTGTTCTGGAGTATGGCACTACACTCCTCAGTGAGATTGACTGTTTCAAACTCACCAATTATTTTCTTGTTAGTTATAATATCCTTCAAAAACTTTACATAGGAAGGCATAGACTGTAAAACTTCTACAAAAGGAATATTAACATGCACTTGCTTAAGAATTTCTAGAAATTTATTAAAGTGCACTTCTTGTTCTTGTTTTTTCTTTAGCCTTCTAGGAAATGGAGGTGGTGGCACATATGCAGGCACATCAGGTCGCCTCAGGATAGGTGGAGGCCTTGGAATTTCTTCTATCTCCTCTATGATTGGCTCCAGCCTTTGTCCTGATGTGCTTGTTGGTGGTGGACCTTGGTTTGGCAGAGACTCCAGTGGAGCACTAGACTCAGTGTTCTCT
Organism: Herpetospermum pedunculosum; assembly: GCA_028017165.1. Classification (NCBI taxonomy): domain Eukaryota; kingdom Viridiplantae; phylum Streptophyta; class Magnoliopsida; order Cucurbitales; family Cucurbitaceae; genus Herpetospermum; species Herpetospermum pedunculosum. The sequence goes on along the minus strand of CM051527.1, from coordinate 16,405,272 downwards.
ACTCTCTTTGGTGTGTCCTTGGTGTTGCTTACCAATGGTCTACCACTCCTAAGTTCAATTGCTTGAACTTGCTCTTTACCATCTCTCCTTGGCACTTCAGTGTCAGCAGGAAGTCTACCTTGGGGCCTACTTTTGATTTCATTGGCTAGTTGCCCTATTTGGTTCTCTAGGCTCCTGAGAGTAGCTTGCTGACTCTGTAGAGTGGCATCATTCTTGGCTATGTATTCCTTAAGTAAGTTTTCTACAGAAGATCCTACAGGTTGGTTGTATGGTTTTTGATACATGGATTGGTTATGTTGGGGAGGGAAACCAGGTGTTCCACTCGGTCTTGGTTGGTTAGGAGCTTGGTTAGCATTCTGTTGGCCACCCCATGACAGGTTTGGGTGGTTCCTCCAACCAGGATTGTAAGTATTAGAGTAGGGGTTGTTCCTAGGCTGCTGCTGGCTTCCAATATAGCAGACTGAGGATGGATTCCCAGGACAGTATTCATACAGGTGCCCTTCCCCACAGAATCCACAGATAAGTGTCTCACCTTGACTTGGTTGGGTGCCCATTGACATGGCTGTGGCGGTGTTGACACTTGTTTGGAGATTGGCTTGAGCCATTTGCTTAACTAGGTTGGTCAGGGCATTTATCTGGCTGCTCATTGCACTTAGAGCATCCTTGTCTTGAGCTCTAGTTGACTCAACTGGATCATCTGACCACCTACAGTGAGATGCTGAGATCTTCTCCAAGATCTCATAGGCCTCGTTGTAACTCTTGGACAACATGGAACCACCAGCAGATGAATTTAAGACTTGTCTAGTGCTGGGGTTGCATCCTTTGAAAAAGACCTCTATTTGGATACACCATGGGATGCCATGGTGTGGACATTTAAGAAGAAGATCTTTAAACCTTGTCCAAGCTTCGTGAAGAGACTCCATGTCAGCTTGTTTGAACTTGATTATGTCATCACGAAAGGTAGAATTCCTATAAGGTGGGAAGTATTTGACTAGGAATTTTTCTGCTAAGTCTGTCCAATTGCGAACAGATCCAGAGGGTAATGAGTTCAACCATGTTTTGGCTTTGTCCCTCAAAGAGTAAGGGAAAAGGTATAGCCTCAAGGCTTCTTGGGAAACTCCAGGGATGATGAAGGTATCACTGACTCCTAAGAAGTTTCTAAGATGGTTGTGGGGATCCTCATTTTCCACTCCAAAGAATTGTCCCACAATGGACAACATTTGGAACATCACTGGCTTTAACTCGAATGAGTTGGCAGTGATTTCAGGACGGATTATGCTGGGGTTCAGCTCCCCAGGCATATGTACTAGGTAAGAGAGTATGGCGCTATCCTTGTCATTCGCTATTTCGATGGGATTGCGAGTGACAGGCACCGGATTTGGAACTATTCCATCCATTTCTTCTTGAGACAATTGCGGAGGAATTGCGGTTCCCGCAATTACTTGAGGTAAAGGGGGTTGTTTAAAGAGACGTTTCTTGGCTCTATTTCTGGCCCTAAGTAATCTCTCAGGCTCAGGATTGAACTCTAGATCACTACTTGAAGGCTCACTCATAAACTAACCCAATAGTACCTGCAAAAGAAATGAAACAGATCAGCTACAATAGATGGTAAACTTGGTGTTTCAAACTTAACAAACTTCGTTTTCACTTAAATAAATCCCCGGCAGCGGCGCCAAAAACTTGTTGCGTGCTCAATGTGTTAAAATAAATAAGCAATAAGATAGAGAGAGCACTCAGAACATGCAAGCATACATGATCTTATAGCAAGTAGTAAGTATTTTTTCATTCGTTTTTCCACAGAGATTTATTATAAGCTATTCATGAAGTGTAAAGTTAAGGAAGAAGGGGTGGATTTGATGGGGTAGAATTGGTTTTAAATTGTCTATTTCCTACTGAATACGTAGAGGGTAGCAACATAAACAAATGCAAGTCAAAGTTAAACTCAAATGAAAAGAGACGAGAGTAATAAACGAAGACAAAAACAGCTAGACAAAATTGTAACTTAAGCAGAATTGCGGAAACAACAATTCTACCGCAATTTTAACAACAGCGAAAGTGTGTAAAATGGAGAAACAAGGGCTACTAACGACTCCTCTATAGGCTTTTTCATACGATTCTCAAGCATTGGATCAACTCTCTATGCATCAAACTCACTCAATCTCATGTATCGTCCGATTCCATGCATTAGATTCTTTAGTTTACTCATGTCCAAGTAAGGTATTAAGCATCTTGTTAAAGAAGAAAGTTATGGTTTGTACTAGGAAAACGCCTATTCCTAGGTCGTTTTCTGGCTACCTTGAAAGGCTAGCATGAGTGTATGACTCTGAACTCTTACTCCTTCCAGAGGTTAGGAGTTCTTTGGACAAAATGGATGGCCAATCGAAATTGCCCGTGGGATGAAGCTTACATACAATCAATGCTTCGAGAGCTATCCTACATGCTTGGTTCACGTTTTTTAGCCTATAGTGCTGTCATTAGCATGCCCCTATGTGACTTAGTTACTCATGGATATGGGGTAAACAGAAATAAGAGATGAAGGAAACATGCTTAGAAGAGAAATGTACTCCAAACAGTAAGGAAAAACCGTAACAGCAAAAGATGGAAAACTTGTGAAATAATAACTATGCTTTGATTACTTGATTGTTTGAATGGACAAGAAGAGGAACTTAAAGTGCATAACAGAAAGACAGAGCACAATGAAATGGACTGATCTAGTTACAAGAAAGGAAACAACAACAAACTAAAGCTGAAAAATGGAAATAAAGACAGAAAGCATAAAATCGAGCGTGAACGCCTAGTTGCAGATGCCTCGGCTGAAGGGGATGAAAGAATAGCTTTGCTTGGATGAATCCAATCGGGAGAGAAGATGAATCTTCTCTCCTTCCTATCAGATTGTCGATTCCAACAGCTGAGACTCTCACACCAACAGACAGAGAAGAACGACAGGAGAAAAGATGGAGCTGCGAGAAGACTTCTACGCTTTCGGATGATGTTTGAACCCTCGACTTTGACCCCCTTTTATAGCAATCTGCAGGTGCGTTTGGGCCAAGGAGAACCATCAATCTTCAACGTCGTACTTCAGAATGGATGGAGGAGAAAGAACGAATCCCTGAAATAACGGAAATTAACAGAAAAAGATCAGTCAACTTACGGTTTTCACTTGAAACATTGAGGTTTCAGCAATGTTTCCGCAATGCTATCGCAATGCTTGTTTTTCATTCTTTTCCTTCGGTTTTCAACCCTTTTCTTTCCTATTGTACATAAGTCCTAATTTAGCTACCTTCTTCTAATTCTCATATTTAAGCATAGGTTTAGGCTAAATGCTATCAAAAACACCTAAGAGTGAACATCTTTCTAAGATAATTAAGTCCTAAAAAGGTCACTTTTGGAGACGTAACAGTACCCCTCTGATCTTGAACACTGTGCAACTGTAGATATAGTAGACTCATTAATTGAAGAAGAATTTGAGCATGAATTGTTAGTCAAACATGCTACTGATTATGCACAAATAGATTTGAATGATTTGAATATTTCTGAATTGATGGATGTATCTGTGGATAACCCTCAGCATGTATGCATGACCAATGAATTGTCTGAAAGAACCACAACTCCTTTGATGCCATCAATTGAACAACCACCTGTCGCAACGTTTTTGCGACGCGGAGCGGCCGACAACCTTCTGTTAAACAGGGGTTTTCACAAAAAATAGAGTCGCAACCAATCATTTCGGGTGTGATTGGTCACCTTAAAAATACGGTCTACGAAGTAAAAAGACGAGGTTCGGGGGTCGGTTGAGTGTAGGGAAGGTGCTAGCACCCTACAACATCGCGTTTAAAAACGGTAGCCAAAACGTTTTATCCTAATTATCTAGCTAATTTCAAATGGTCCTTAATAAATTAAACAAACAATTAAAAATAATACAATATCTCAACTAATCATATTCTAACTTTAAAGAAAGTAGGAATTTGATTTTTGTGAGCAAGATTGTTAATTTTGCCATTAACGCCTTAATCCCGATACCGAGATCATACGACAAAACAAGAACTTTAAAAATCCTTTAATAAAATCGTTTTGTTTCAAAATCAATTTGAAATTCGATTAAAACTTTAATTAAAATTAAAACAACTTTTGTTGTGAAACAAATAATTTTGAAATTTAATTTGAACTTGATTTGAAATAAAAATCTTTTGTTTTGAAATCAAAATAAATCGAAATTCAATTTTAAAACTTAATTTTAAAATCAAATGAAAACCTCTTTTTTAAAACAAGGGCGTTCTTGTAATTAGCGCATAATGGCTATAACGATAAATCCTCAAAAATAGGGAAATCCTATTTATCCCGGGATTTCATTAAAGTTAAAATACCCTGGAGATGAGAGGAACAGTCTTTCATCTCTCCCGGGGTTGCAAATTATTATTAAAATACCCTCGAGATGAGAGGAACAGTCCTTCATCCATCCCGGGGTTGCAAATTAAACTTAAAATATCCTCGAGATGAGAGGAACAGTCCTTCATCTCTCGGGGTTGCAAATTAAAGCTAAGATACCCTCGAGATGAGAGGAACAGTCCTTCATCTCTCGGGGTTACAAATTAAAACTAAACAAACGCGCATAAAATAACGAAAACGATAAAATAGAGCGACAAAAGAATAAATGATTAAACTGATGTAAGTAATCCCAAAAATAAACTTAAAAATTAAACTAAAACGAATAACAAACTAACATGCATATACGATATATCCCACGTATATAAATCAAACAGGCATGCATATATCAAATAGGCATGGGTATATATGCATATAGTCTAGGTATATATGAACACTCAACAATAGGGATACATGTCTTAAATAAAGAAATGCAGGGGCAAAATCGTAATTTTCATTAAAAAACTAAAGAGAACTTTACCCACGAAATTTCTTGGTTGAAAACCCACGCTGTTCGTCAGCTTGAAGCTTGCTGCCACCAGCTCAATTTCGCCGAAGATGTCGCACGAACGCCGTCGTGGAGATCTGCCTGAAGGAGTTCGGATCTGGTTCGTCGCCGTCACTGTGCGATGTTGAGGTTTGCTGTGCGTGGCCGGCTACTCCGCCGTGGTTCAAGAGTGTCTGTCGTCGTCTGGGTCTGATGATGGAGATCTGCAGCACGGTTGAAGACGGAGCTCAGGTGCGACGGTGCGACTTCGTCGTCTGGAGCTCGGAGTTTGCAGCGGCTACCGGAGCTTGGTTCGTGAAGAAGCTCCGTTCGTCCCAGCTCGAGCCTGGTCGCCGTCTGGTTTGCTCGAAGAAGACCCTCCTGAAATCGCGTCGTCGTCTGGGTTGAAAGTCGAATCGCCGGAGAGATGAGATGCGCCGTCGTCCTCGCTCATAGCTTGAAGGTGAAGCTCCGCCGTCTGGGTTGCTGGAGAAAACGAGGTCCGTCGCCGTGAGATGAAGCTGAAGATGAGATGTCGCCGCCGTCTGGAGTTGCTACGTTAGTGAGTGTTATCGCTGGTCTGTTCGGAGGTTGAAGATGATGAGGGAAAAGAAAGAGTTCGCCGTCGGAGGTGAGGAAGACGAAGATCGCCGCCGCGCGCGGTGGCTCTCCGCCGTGGTCTTGCCGGAGCTCCGCCGCTGTGCCGCCGTGCGCCACCTATTGCCGGAGTTAGGTTGCCATGGGAAGGAGATCGAGGATAACTTGGAGAAGAAGATGAATAGTAGGAGAGAGAGTGGAGAGAGAAAAATGATGTTTTTATTAAACTTAGGGATCCACAACTTTTTGGCTTATTCTCCTCTCTTTTTGGCTCATTCTCTTTCTATTTATAGTCATTTTTAGGTCTAAAACATCCCAAATGGGCCTATCTCTTGGCCTTTCCAAAATTGCCTACCCTTAAAACCTAAATCTAAAACCCTAAACGAAACCTAAACCCTAAAAATGGAACCCTAAATTGGAACCCTAAACCAAACCCTATAATAAAAATGCTGAGCTGGAATCCCGAGACACCAAACTCTAAAACAAGAAGACCTAAAATTGAACACTAAACCCTTAAAAAAAAACCCTGAACTAGAACCCTAAAATGGAATCCCGAACTGGAAACCCTAAATCGGAAATCTGGACGCCTGAACGATCCACTAACGGAAGACAAATCTGGCGATTTTCTCGAAAATTCCGAAAATAACAAGAAAATGACGAAATTAAAGAAAAACTCAAAAATACTTAAAAATAAGTGAAAAAACATAAAATGACGTGAAAAATCCAAAATGATGTGAAAAATCCAAAATGATGTGAAAAATCCAAAATGATGTGAAAAATCCAAAATGATGATAAATAAGGCCGAACGAAATACGGTGTCAACAACTTGCCCCCCTTTGTATATCCTTGAAGAATTGAAAGGGTAGACAAATGATAAAGACAAAGTATTTGGGCGGCAACAATTGTTTATCATCAACAACAACGTGGACCTGGATTGACCGGGCTTCGACCAGCTATCGGGACGGAACCACAGACATAGGGTTCGATTTAACCAACAGAAATTTAAACGGACCTGGTTTTGCCAGGCTTCGACCAGCTACCGGGACAGAATCACAGACATAGGGTTCGATTTAACCAACAGAAATTTAAACGGACCTGGTTTTTCCAGGCTTCGACCAGCTACCGGGACAGAACCACAGACATAGGGTTCGATTTAACCAACAGAAATTTGAAAGTTGAGTGAGATTTTTTTGTGCGTGTGTGTGTGTGTGAGAGAGAGAGAGAGAGAGACAACGATTTTTATTTCAAAACTTAGTAGTCAAAACAAAAGACAGCGGTTTTTATTTCAAAACTTAGCTGCAAGACAAAAGACAACGGTTTTTATTTCAAAACTTAGTTGTTGAACAAAAGACAGCGGTTTTTATTTCAAAACTTAGCTGCGAAACAGAAGACAACGGTTTTTATTTCAAAACTTAGTTGCCGAACAAAAGACAGCGGTTTTTATTTCAAAACTTAGCTGCAAAACAGAAGACAACGGTTTTTATTTCAAAACTTAGTTGTCGAACAAAAGACAACGGTTTTTATTTCAAAACTTAGCTACAAAACAGAAGACAACGGTTTTTATTTCAAAACTTAGTTGTTGAACAAAAGACAGCGGTTTTTATTTCAAAACTTAGCTGCGAAACAGAAGACAACGGTTTTTATTTCAAAACTTAGTTGTCGAACAAAAGACAGCGGTTTTTATTTCAAAACTTAGCTGCAAAACAGAAAACAACAGTTTTTATTTCAAAACTTAGTTGTCGAACAAAAGACAGCGGCTTTTATTTCAAAACTTAGCTACAAAACAGAAGACAACGGTTTTTATTTCAAAACTTAGTTGTTGAACAAAAGACAGCGGTTTTTATTTCAAAACTTAGCTGCAAAACAGAAGACAACGGTTTTTTATTTCAAAACTTAGTTGCCGAACAAAAGACAGCGATTTTTATTTCAAAACTTAGCTGCAAAATAGAAGACAACGGTTTTTATTTCAAAACTTAGTTGCCGAACAAAAGACAGCGGTTTTTATTTCAAAACTTAGCTGCAAAACAGAAGACAACGGTTTTTATTTCAAAACTTAGTTGTTGAACAAAAGACAGCGGTTTTTATTTCAAAACTTAGCTGCAAAACAAAAGACAACGGTTTTTATTTCAAAACTTAGTTGCAAAACAGAAGACAACGGTTTTTATTTCAAAACATAGTTGCCGAACAAAAGACAGCGATTTTTATTTCAAAACTTAGCTGCAAAACAGAAGACAACGGTTTTTATTTCAAAACTTAGTTGTTGAACAAAAGACAGCGGTTTTTATTTCAAAACTTAGCTGCAAAACAAAAGACAACGGTTTTTATTTCAAAACTTAGTTGCAAAACAGAAGACAACGGTCTTTATTTCAAAACATAGTTGTCGAACAAAAGACAGCGGTTTTTATTTCAAAACTTAGCTGCAAAACAGAAGACAACGGTTTTTATTTCAAAACTTAGTTGCCGAACAAAAGACAGCGGTTTTTATTTCAAAACTTAGCTGCAAAACAGAAAACAACGGTTTTTATTTCAAAACTTAGTTGTTGAACAAAAGACAGCGGTTTTTATTTCAAAACTTAGCTGCAAAACAAAAGACAATGGTTTTTATTTCAAAACTTAGTTGCAAAATAGAAGACAACGGTTTTTATTTCAAAACTTAGTTGCAAAACAGAAGACAACGATTTTTATTTCAAAACTTAGTTGCCGAACAAAAGACAGCGGTTTTTATTTCAAAACTTAGTTGCAAAACAGAAGACAACGGTTTTTATTTCAAAACTTAGTTGTCGAACAAAAGACAGCTGTTTTTATTTCAAAACTTAGCTGCAAAACAGAAGACAACGATTTTTATTTCAAAACTTAGTTGCCGAACAAAAACTTGAAAAATACTCTTTGGAAAGCATTAGAAACTCCCATGAATATGAAGAAGTCCTAAATGTATTTTTTTTTTTTTTTTTTTTTTTTTTTTTTTTAATGAAATTGACCCTCAAATGAGAATATGACGCAAATGCGAGTTGCAAAATGTGACTCGAATGTCGCACAAAACATGAGTGCATGTGTTGTGTGTAATGTCAATGATGAAACAATGCTCATTAATTTTGAGAAGCAACAATGCAATTGATAATTTAATGAAGATATGTCTTGATTTGCTTGGCTTGACCAATGGATTTGACTTTGAAAGCATGACGCAATGATGCATATGCATGCTAATGGTAGAAGATGATTGTTTATGAGTGCAACATGTGTGCATAATATGTTAAAGATAATGAATGTCATGAATGCAACATGTATGCATGTGCATTAACAAAATGTCATAGTTGTAGCATGTATGCATGAGCATGCTAGGAGTAGGATGACGAATGTCATGGATGCATTATGTATGCATGATACTGATGCGCATGCGTCCTATGGATAAAATAATGTCATGAATGCAACATGTGCATCTGTTGCGTGCTCAATGTGTTAAAGATAAATAAGCAAGAAGGTAGAGAGAGAGCACTCAGAACATGCAAGCATACATGGTCTCACAGCAAGTAGTAAGTATATTTCATTCGTTTTTTCCACAGAGACTTATTTTTAGCTATTCATGAAGTGTATTTGTTAAGAAAGAAGGGGTGGATTTGATGGGGTAAAATTGGTTTTTAATTATCTAATTTTTTCTGAATGTATAAAGGAATGCAACATAAACAAATGCAAGTTGAAATTAGACTCAACGGACAAGAGATGAAATTAATAGACGAGGAAGAAAACAGCTAAACAGAATGGTAACTTAGCAGAATTGCGGCCACCGCAATGTTATCGCAATTGTAAAAACAGCAAACGTGTGCGAAATGGAGAATTAAGGGCTACTAACGACTATCCTATAGGCATTTTAATACGATTCCCAAGCATTAGATCAACTCTCTATGCATCAAACTCACTCTATCTCATGTATCGTCCGATTCCATGAATTAGATTCTTTAGTTTACTCAACTCAAAGTAAGGCCTTAAGCATCTTGTTAAAGCAGAAGTGTTTAGTTTGTACTAGGGAAACGCCTATTCCTAGGCCGTTTCCTGGTTACCATGAAAGGCTAGCATGATTATACGACTCTGAACTCTTACTCCTTCCAGAGGTTAGGAGTTCTTTGGACAAAATGGATGGCCAATCGAAATTGCCCGTGGGATGAAGCTTACATACAATCAATGTTCGAGAGCTATCCTACATACTTGGTTCACGTTTTTTAGCCTATAGTTCTGTCATTAGCATGCCCCTAAGTGACTTAGCTACTCATGGATATATAGAGAACAGAAATATAAGATAAAACAGACATGCTTCGAAGGGAGATGTACTCAAAACAGTAATGCAAAACCGTAGCAGCAGAAGATGGAAACTGTGAAATGAAATCTTGCAATTTGATTACTTTGAATGTTGAACGGACAAAAGGAAACTTAAAGGAAATAATTCAAAGACAGACAATGACGAAATGCAGTAGATTAATCACTAAACTAGAAACAACAACTGATCAAAGATGGAAATTAGAAAAGGAAGACAGAAAGCAGGAAATGCAGCTTGAAAGCTTCGTTGCAGTCGCCTCGAATGGAGGGGATGAAAGGTCAGCCTTGCTTGGATGAATCCAATCGAGAGAGAAGAAGAATCTCCTCTCCTTCCTATCAGATTATCGATTCCAACAGCTAAGACTCTCACTCCAACAGACGGCAAAGGAAAACAGGGAGAAAAAGTGGACTGCGAGAAGGCTTCTACGCTTTCGGATGATGACTGAACCTCCGACTTTGGCCCCCTTTTATAGTAGTTTGCAGGTGCGTTTGGGCCAAGGAGAACCATCAATCTTCAACGTCATATATCAGAATGGATGGAGGAGAAAGAATGAATCCCTGAAATTACGGAAATTAACAGAAAAGGATCAGTCAACTTACGGTTTTCACTTGAATAATTGCGGCTTCAGCAATGTTTTCGCAATGCTGTCGCAATGCAGTTTTTTTCATTCTTTTCCTTCGGTTTTCAACCCTTTTCTTTCCTATTGTGCATAAGTCCTAATTTAGCTACCTTCTTCTCATTCTCATATTTAAGCATAGGGTTAAGCTAAATGCTATCAAAAACACCTAAAAGTGTACATCTTCTTAAGCTAAATGGGTCCTAAATAAGTCACTTTCAGAGACTTAACACACCCCCAAACTTAAGGTTTTGCTTGTCCTCAAGCACACTAAAGACTTCCCTAGGCTGCTGTTTCATCTTCTTTAACCACTTACTAACTCCCTTATATTCTTGTCTGTAGCAATGCTGTCCTGTGACACACTCCTTAGTTTAAAACTACCCTCTTATCTAGCTTCTTCTGACTTTGCTTGCCTAACATTCCTTCTGTTTTCATTGACTCCCTACAACTGATCTATTTGCTTTTGTCATATCATGCCACTATCCCTAAGGTTTCAACTTCTGCCTAGCTTTACCTCAGACTCAGTACATGCTTCTAGCTTTATTTTTAATGTGTCTAGGATTCCTTAGAGTCATGCCAGTCTTAGTATTAACGGTGACAGTAGTATTTTTAGAGAACAACCTAAACCCTGGCATCACTACATTGGATAAACACTCATCTCCCTAAACAACCCTACAAGTTACAACTTTGCACTTAGCTAATTGAGGATCAGAGTTCTTTTTAAATAGGACATCTAAGCCACAAAGTTGTAACTCCTAGGTATACATTCTTCTTCCCTATTCCTTTCCCTTTTTCTTACTTAGGTGGAGCCTCTCCTTTGGTTGCCTTTTGATGCAACGCCACTTGTGGGTTACACACTTGGCACTGATTACTCAGCAACCTAAGAGAAACTCCCCCCCTTTATTCTTTTTTCGATTTTTTTCAGTTCATCATTTTTTTTTTTTTGTAAAGGAGAAGAAGAATGCTTATGTTTCTAAGGGAGAGAGGAATGTTCCTAGGCCTAGGGTGGCCTCCCCCAAACTTCAACTACTCATTGTCCCCAATGAGTGTCGGAGGTAGCACACCCCCAAACTTGTCCTAGAAGCATCTAGTCTAAGGTAAAACAAAGAGAAACTAAAGCCCTAGGCATAGACAAAACATTCGAATAGCAAATATCATAGCAGCAGAAAACTAAAAAAAAACAGGCAGATAAGGACTGACAGCTATGCATACTGAGCTATTTAGAGGTTAAATGAAACTATCAAAGGGTGTCCTATGACACTCATCCAGCATGCATCTAGATAAGCTATATACAGTAGTCATGATAGCAGCAAAAGAAAGAATTTAAACAGATCACAGCCTAGCTAAACAGACAGTCCAAAACATGCTTTTAGTAATATAAATTGCGGGTACCGCAATTATTTCGCAATTAAGTCTGGGCATATATATCATTCACTAAGGCCCCTAAGCATGCTTTTTCCAGTCATTCAAGCTCTCTAAAAATAAAACTAAACTATCCTACCTAGTCATCTAGCATCAGACTATACTAAACATAATTAAAGACATAAAACTAAACATCTAAAACAGATCAAAACTGTACTAAAAACAGCAAAGTTCACATGATTAACAGAAAGCAGAAAATTGTTTTTTTTTCTAAGGGAGCAGCGATACTCCCTTCAGTGCAATTCAAACCAGCACTCAAATATCCTCATCCTCATCAGGCTGTCGTGGGCGTGGAGGCACCCATGGAGTCAGGAGATTGGTGGGGAAGTCAGGGAAGATGCAGCCTAGCTGGTCTGCAACCTCTTTGTCCCGTGCCTGCGCATACGTGGCCCATTGAGCCATCCTCCTCTGCATATCCATGAGGCAGGCCATGGATAGGGACTGATTAGCAGCCAGCCTATCCAGTTCAAACTCCATATTCCCCTTTCTCCTCAGCCTCAGGTTAGCAGGCAGCTCCAAGTGGCCTGTGTAAGCCATCTGCTGCTCCATGCGCTCCGTGGGGACTCCTGCAAGCAAACATAGCTTGGTTATGGTGTTAGGGAAAAACAGTGGTCCCTTACCTTTTTTAGCGCACTCAGCAATGGCAGCAGTGATGACTTCTCCCACGTTGATCGTGAGACCTCTCATTATCGCATATACCAGCAGCGAACGGCCCTGGTTGATTGTAGTCTCATGCGTCACTGGGGACAATCTCCTTCTCACGAACGAGAACCAAACAGCTGCCTTAGCCGTGAGGTTGGCACTCATGAGAGTGTGCCTCCCATTGCGTGACACGGTCCAGGAAGCTTCAGGCTGGCCAATGGTCCGAATGGCCTCTTCCAGAACTGCCTCAGTAGGCTCATCAACAATCCGTGCATAATCTGTATGTGTTTGGCCCTGTAGACCAAAGGCTTTGTTGATGGCTTTGGCTGAGAAATCCACCTCTACCCCTCTGACCACAGACAGGCCATCCTCAGGGCTGAGCATATTGGCGTAGAAATCATACACCATGCTCGTGTAGGCTGGATTGGGCGGTCTGCAAAATTCCTCCCAGCCATGGTTTATCACTCCTGCGCGCAAGAACTGCGGCAGGTCAGCAGGTCGATCGAGGAAGCCTTTCTCATGTAGCAATTCCCTCTTCCTCAGCTCCACGCCTCTGGACTCAGCATCAGAGGAGACATACCTCACTGACTGAGGCTCATCTTCCGGGTAGAGCTTGGCCTTCCCCTTATCTGATGGCTTGGCTGACTCGGCAGCCTCAACCTTGAGCCGTTTGAGCGAAGGCTCAGTGCTCTCTTTACCTGCTGAAAGTGTCCTTTTAGCCTTCTTCCTCTTCAGCTTCTTGGATCGTTTGGCCTTGACAATCTTGGCCTTCTTCTTCTTCTTGAGCCGTGCCTTGATGTTCATCTGCTGCAGGCATGCCCCCAGCGTTTCTTCCATGGAATCATCCTGCTGTGCAGGACTCTCTAGGCTAGCTTCCCTCGCAGGCGAAAAAACCTCGTCTTCACCACCTTCCCCATTGCTCTGAGTGGATTCCTGGTACTCCCCATAGGGGAATTCAGGGTCAGGCCGTGGAGGCGTGTGCGAAGGTGTGGCACTCTGCTCTGCTGTAGGCGTCTGCACGGAATTCAGTGGTGAAGACGGCGTTTCAGGGCTCTGTGCAGGCGGTGACGATGAAAGCTCTGGGCTCTGTACTGGTTCAGGCGGTGAAGGGTTGTGCGCAGGTGAGGCAGATGGCGACGAACTCTTCTTGATCGACTCGTGGGACGCACGATCCGATTCTTGACTCTCCACAGAGGGAGTCTTTGCCTTGCTTGGTTCGGCGGCCATCTCGACACTCCACCGACGCTTCTTGGGTGTTCCTGCCGGTTCAGAAGGTCCAGCAGGGATTTCTGTGACAACCCTCCACTTCCTTCTACGGATCGGAAGCTTGGGAAGACGGCCAGTGCGTACAACACCCTCATCTGCAAGGGTAAGAAGTGCTTCCCTCGCAGCCGCTTCAGCAGCGTCGTCAGCCCTCTTCTTGGCTGCAGATCTTTCAGCACGTGTGGACACCATTGTCGAATCTTGGAGGTTTGGAGAGAAGGATCAAAGATGAAGAGAATCGCAGCTTTCTTGGAAATCAGAGAATGAAAGAATCGTATCGAACGAGCGCCTCCCAACGGATATAAAGGCAACGGCTAAATCCCAACGGCTATTTTTTTGCGGATCCTGCAATTCCAGCGCAATTTTAGGGATCTTTTTTCATTAAAATGTCAAACTTTGCTCGCCCGTATCTTTTATTTGGCTCGATCGTTTCTTGATTTTTAAAGCTGGATTTACTCTCCTTCATTCCCTCTATTGATTCCCTGCAAAAAGAAATAAAATTAACATCAAATTCGCACTTAAAATCACACAACAAAACACACAAACGATAACCGGAAATTTGCAAAAAAAATAAACTAAGGCATGAGCCTTATGTTGACGAGCACAGTAACCACTCGTCCTCTCTCGTTCTCTTTTCATGCTTCAGTCAAGAGGAAGGCCGAGAGAGTCTTCACATCTCCTTCCTCATAGTAGTGCTTCAACCTCGCACCATTAACCATAAATGGTTGACCTTGCTGCAAGTTCTTTATCTCTATGGCACCATGAACAAACACATTAGTAATCACAAATGGACCTGACCATCTAGACTTAAGTTTCCCTGGAAATAGCTTCAACCGTGAGTTAAACAACAATACAAGTTGACCCTTCTTAAAGTCCTTAACTCTAAGTCTACTATCATGCCAAATCTTGGTCTTTTTCTTATACATCTTACCATTTTCATAGGCCATGTGTCTAAGCTCATCAAGCTCATGTAATTGTAAAGACCTTAGTGTTCCTGCATCTTTTACACAAAAATTCAATTCCTTCATGGCCCAAAATGCTTTGTTCTCTAACTCAAGTGGTAAGTGACAAGTCTTGCCATAAACCAACCTATAAGGAGACATTCCTAGAGGTGTCTTATATGCTGTCCTATAAGCCCAAAGTGCATCCTCAAGCTTGAAGGACCAGTCTTTCCTATTAGGTTTGACCACTTTTTCTAGGATGTTCTTAATTTCCCTATTTGAGATTTCAGCTTGGCCATTTGAGTGTGGGTGATAGGGAGTGGCTACTCTATGTCTAATGTTATATCTAGCCAACACTCTCTCCATAGCCTTGTTAATGAAATGTGACCCCTCATCACTAATGATGGCACGAGGTGTCCCAAACCTAGTAAAAATGTGCCTATGCAAGAAATTGGTGACTGTTTTAGCATCATTATTAGGACATGCTTTGGCTTCTACCCACTTGGACACATAGTCCACTGCTACTAATATGTACAGGTTACCTGATGATGGAGGGAATGGTCCCATGAAGTCAATGCCCCATACATCAAAGAGCTCCAACTCTAAGATGTAGGTGAGGGGCATCTCATCCTTCCGACTGAGGTTACCTGTTCTTTGGCATTCATCACAGCTGTGGGCGTAATTGTGGGCATCCTTGAAGATTGTTGGCCAATAGTAGCCACTCTGAAATACCTTTGCAGCTGTTCTTTGGCCACCAAAGTGTCCACCATAAGGAGATGCGTGACAGTGCTGCAGCACAGACTTCGCTTCAGTAGCTGAAACACACTTCCTCAACAAGCCATCAGCACAGGTTCTGTAAAGCGTGGGGTCATCCCAGATGAATTTCCTTGCTTCATGAAGGAACCTCTTCTTCTCTTGTCCTCCCTTGAAAACTGGTAATACCTGTGATGCACGGAAGTTAGCAATGTCAGCAAACCAAGGTTCCTCATCGTTATCACGATGAGTCAAAACAAAGATATGTTCATCAATAAAAGCATCAGAAATTGCGGGATACGCAATTTTTTCGCAATTGTGCTGCAATCGAGAAAGGTGATCTGCAACCACATTTTCACATCCCTTCTTGTCTCGAATGTCCAAATCAAACTCCTGCAGCAATAACACCCACCTAATCAACCTAGGCTTGGCATCAGCCTTCCTCATAAGATATTTCAAGGCAGAATGGTCAGTGTATACAATTGTCCTAGTGCCTACAATATAGTTCCTGAATTTCTCACAGGCAAACACTACAGCAAGCATCTCTTTCTCAGTAGTTGTATAATTACATTGAGCCTCATTCAAGGTCTTACTAGCATAATATACAGGATGTGTTAGCTTGTCAATTTTCTGTCCTAACATGACCCCTACAGCATAGTCACTAGCATCACATAACATCTCGAATGGGAGATCCCAATCTGGCCCTACTATCACAGGTGCTGTAACTAGTGCTTTCTTAAGGGTGGTCCAAGCGTCTACGCATTCCTTAGAGAAGATGAATGGCCTATTTAGCTCTAGTAGCTCACATAGAGGCTTGGCTATCTTAGAAAAGTCCTTGATGAACCTTCTGTAGAAGCCAGCATGCCCTAAGAAGCTCCTAATGGCCTTGACATTCTGAGGCTCTACCAATTTTTCTATGATCTCTATTTTGGCCCTATCGACCTCTACACCTGCCCTTGACACTCTATGACCTAAGACAATCCCTTCATCTACCATGAAGTGACACTTTTCCCCATTAAGGACTAAGTTAGTCTCTTCACATCTAGCTAAGACTTGTCTTAAATTATCTAGACAGTTGGTGAATGAATCCCCAAAGACTGAGAAGTCATCCATGAATATTTCTATCATGGACTCATCCAACTCAGAGAAGATTGCCATCATGCACCTTTGGAAAGTTGCCGGTGCATTGCATAAGCCAAAAGGCATTCTGCGAAAGGCAAAAGTTCCAAAAGGGCAAGTGAAGGTAGTCTTCTCCTGGTCCTTAGGATCTATAGTAATCTGATTATAGCCAGAATAACCATCTAAGAAACAATAGTAGGCTCTACCAGCTATTCTGTCTAACATCTGGTCAATGAATGGTAGAGGGAAGTGGTCTTTTTTAGTTTCTTTATTTAATTTCCTGTAATCCATGCACACTCTCCATCCTGTGACAGTCCTAGTTGGAATCAGTTCGTTGTTCTCATTGACTACCACAATCATCCCCCCCTTTTTAGGTACACATTGTATAGGGCTCACCCACTGGCTACTAGCTATGGGAAAGATCACACCAGCATCTAACCATTTTATTATTTCTTTCTTAACTACCTCTTTCATAGAGGGATTCAGCCTACGTTGATGATCTACTCTAGGTGTGTGCTCTTCCTCTAGTATAATCTTATGCATACAATAAGAAGGGCTAATGCCTCTAATATCAGCAATAGTCCATGCAATAGCCTTCCTATGTTGCTTAAGCAGTAAAATCAGTTCAACCTCATGCTTTTCACTTAATTTAGAAGAAATGATAACAGGCAGAGTTTCATTACTTCCTAGATATGCATACTTGAGGTGAGTGGGTAGTGGTTTCAGTTCTAAAACAGATGGATGCTCAATGGATGGCTTTAAAGGATTCACAGGTCTATCAGTTAAATCTATATTCATACATACATGTTGTGGTTTATCTACAGGCATATCCATTATGTCAGATACATTCAAGTCAGCTACGTCTAATTGTACATAATCATTAGCATGCTTGGTTAGTAATACATGCTCTAATTGTTCTTCCATTAAAGAATCAACAACGTCCATACTAGCACAGGATTCAAGGTCAGAGGGATACCTTAAAGCTTTATATACACTAAACTTCACCTCCTCATCATGAACCCTCATAGTAAGCTCACCTTTTTGGACGTCTATTAGTGCCCTACCTGTGGCTAGAAATGGTCTGCCTAGCAGGATGGGGACCTCCTTGTCTGCTTCATAATCCAGGATAATGAAATCTGCAAGGAAAATAAATTTGTCAACCTTTACTAGAATATCCTCAATTTTACCTTCTGGATATGCAATGGATCTGTCTGCTAATTGTAAGGTGACAGTGGTTGGACGTGCTTCTCCTATTCCCAACTGGCGGAATAGGGACAGGGGCATGAGATTTATGCTGGCGCCCAGGTCACAAAGCGCTCTGCCCACGTGCTTGCCTCCAAGTTCTACAGGTAAGGTGAAGGAACCAGGATCCTTCTCCTTCTTGGGCAACTTGTTTTGGAGGATGGCACTGCACTCCTCAGTGAGGTTTACTGTTTCAAACTCACCAATTATTTTCTTGTTAGTAATAATATCCTTCAAAAACTTTACATATGAAGGCATAGATTGTAAAACTTCTACAAAAGGAATGTTGACATGCACTTGCTTAAGAATTTCTAAGAATTTATTAAAATGAACTTCCTGTTCCTGCTTCTTCTTAAGCCTTCGAGGGTATGGAGGTGGTGGCACATATGCAGGCATGTCAGGATGCCTTAGGATAGGTGGAGGCCTTGGAATTTCTTCTATCTCCTCAATGATTGGCTCCAGCCTGGCTCCTGATGTGCTAGTTGGTGGTGGACCTTGGCTTGGCAGAGACTCCAGTGGAGCACTAGACTCAGTGTTCTCTACTCTCTTTGGTGTGTCCTTTGTGTTGCTCACCAAGGGTCTACCACTTCTAAGTTCAATTGCTTGAACTTGCTCTTTACCATCTCTCCTTGGCACCTCGGTGTCAGCAGGGAGTCTACCTTGGGGCCTACTCTTGAGTTCATTGGCCAATTGGCCTATTTGGTTCTCTAGGCTCCTAAGAGTAGCTTGTTGGCTTTGAAGAGTAGCATCATTCTTAGCTATGTATTCCTTGAGTAGGGTTTCTACAGAAGATCCTACAGGTTGGTTGTAAGGTTTTTGATACATTGATTGGTTATGTTGGGGAGTGAAACCAGGTGTTCCACTCGGTCTAGGCTGGTTAGAATTTTGATTAGCATTCTGCTGGCCACCCCATGACAGGTTTGGGTGGTTCCTCCAACCAGGGTTGTATGTGATGGAATAGGGATTGTTCCTAGGCTGCTGTTGACTTCCAATGTAGCAGACTGAGGCTGGATTCCCAGGGCAGTATTCATACAGGTGCCCTTCCCCACAGAATCCACATATAAGTGCCTCACCTTGACTTGGTTGGGTGCCCATTGACATGGCAGTAGCGGTGTTGGCACTTGTTTGGAGATTGGCTTGAGCCATTTGCTTAACTAGGTTGGTCAGGGCATTTATTTGGGTGCTCATTGCACTTAGAGCATCCTTGTCTTGAGCCCTAGTTGGCTCGACTGGATCATCTGACCACCTACAGTGAGATGCTGAGATCTTCTCCAAGATCTCATAGGCCTTGTTGTAACTCTTGGACAACATGGAACCACCAGCAGATGAATTTAAGACTTGCCTAGTGCTGGGGTTGCATCCTTTGAAAAAGACCTCTATTTGGATACACCATGGGATGCCATGATGTGGACATTTAAGAAGAAGATCTTTGAATCTAGTCCAAGCTTCGTGAAGAGACTCATTATCAGCTTGTTTAAACTTAACTATGTCATCACGAAAGGTAGAATTCCTATCAGGTGGGAAGTATTTGACTAGGAATTTTTCTGCTAAATTTGTCCAATTGCGGACAGATCCAGAGGGTAATGAGTTCAACCATGTTTTGGCTTTGTCCCTCAAAGAGTAAGGGAACAAGTATAGCCTTAAGGCTTCTTGGGACACTCCAGGGATGATAAAGGTATCACTGACTCCTAAGAAGTTCCTAAGATGGTTGTGGGGGTCCTCATTTTCTATTCCAAAGAATTGTCCCACAGTGGACAACATTTGGAACATCACTGGCTTTAACTCGAATGAGTTGGCAGTGATTTCAGGACGGACTATGCTGGGGTTCAGCTCCCCAGGCATAGGTACTAGGTATGAAAGAATGGCATTGTTCTTGTCATTCGCTATTTCGATGGGGTTGCGAATGACAGGTACCGGATTTGGAACTATATCGTCCATTTCTTCGATTTCAGGTATGATTTGAGGTATTGGAGGTTGTTTAAAGAGTCGTTTCTTTGCTTTGTTTCTAGCTCTAAGTAGTCTCTCAGGCTCAGGATTGAACTCTAGATCACTACTTGAACGCTCACTCATAAACTAACCCAATAGTACCTGCAAAAGAAATGGAAAGTAGATTAGTTTCAATATATAATAAACTTGGTTTTTCAAACTTAACAAACTTCGTTTTCACTTAAAATAAGTCCCCGGCAGCGGCGCCAAAAACTTATTGCGTGCTCAATGTGTTAAAGATAAATAAGCAAGAAGGTAGAGAGAGAGCACTCAGAACATGCAAGCATACATGGTCTCACAGCAAGTAGTAAGTATATTTCATTCGTTTTTTCCACAGAGACTTATTTTTAGCTATTCATGAAGTGTATTTGTTAAGAAAGAAGGGGTGGATTTGATGGGGTAAAATTGGTTTTTAATTATCTAATTTTTTCTGAATGTATAAAGGAATGCAACATAAACAAATGCAAGTTGAAATTAGACTCAACGGACAAGAGATGAAATTAATAGACGAGGAAGAAAACAGCTAAACAGAATGGTAACTTAGCAGAATTGCGGCCACCGCAATGTTATCGCAATTGTAAAAACAGCAAACGTGTGCGAAATGGAGAATTAAGGGCTACTAACGACTATCCTATAGGCATTTTAATACGATTCCCAAGCATTAGATCAACTCTCTATGCATCAAACTCACTCTATCTCATGTATCGTCCGATTCCATGAATTAGATTCTTTAGTTTACTCAACTCAAAGTAAGGTCTTAAGCATCTTGTTAAAGCAGAAGTGTTTAGTTTGTACTAGGGAAACGCCTATTCCTAGGCCGTTTCCTGGTTACCATGAAAGGCTAGCATGATTATACGACTCTGAACTCTTACTCCTTCCAGAGGTTAGGAGTTCTTTGGACAAAATGGATGGCCAATCGAAATTGCCCGTGGGATGAAGCTTACATACAATCAATGTTCGAGAGCTATCCTACATACTTGGTTCACGTTTTTTAGCCTATAGTTCTGTCATTAGCATGCCCCTAAGTGACTTAGCTACTCATGGATATATAGAGAACAGAAATATAAGATAAAACAGACATGCTTCGAAGGGAGATGTACTCAAAACAGTAATGCAAAACCGTAGCAGCAGAAGATGGAAACTGTGAAATGAAATCTTGCAATTTGATTACTTTGAATGTTGAACGGACAAAAGGAAACTTAAAGGAAATAATTCAAAGACAGACAACGACGAAATGCAGTAGATTAATCACTAAACTAGAAACAACAACTGATCAAAGATGGAAATTAGAAAAGGAAGACAGAAAGCAGGAAATGCAGCTTGAAAGCTTCGTTGCAGTCGCCTCGAATGGAGGGGATGAAAGGTCAGCCTTGCTTGGATGAATCCAATCGAGAGAGAAGAAGAATCTCCTCTCCTTCCTATCAGATTATCGATTCCAACAGCTAAGACTCTCACTCCAACAGACGGCAAAGGAAAACAGGGAGAAAAAGTGGACTGCGAGAAGGCTTCTACGCTTTCGGATGATGACTGAACCTCCGACTTTGGCCCCCTTTTATAGTAGTTTGCAGGTGCGTTTGGGCCAAGGAGAACCATCAATCTTCAACGTCATATATCAGAATGGATGGAGGAGAAAGAATGAATCCCTGAAATTACGGAAATTAACAGAAAAGGGTCAGTCAACTTACGGTTTTCACTTGAATAATTGCGGCTTCAGCAATGTTTTCGCAATGCTGTCGCAATGCAGTTTTTTTCATTCTTTTCCTTCGGTTTTCAACCCTTTTCTTTCCTATTGTGCATAAGTCCTAATTTAGCTACCTTCTTCTCATTCTCATATTTAAGCATAGGGTTAAGCTAAATGCTATCAAAAACACCTAAAAGTGTACATCTTCTTAAGCTAAATGGGTCCTAAATAAGTCACTTTCAGAGACTTAACAGCATCCTAAAGATAGGATAATGTCATGAACGCAACATGTGTGCATATGTTTGTCAAAGGTAGAAGACTGACTGAATGCAACATGCTAAGGTAAGAAAAATAATCGAATGCAATGTGTGTGCAAGATTCATATGATTTACCAACTAGCCATGTTATGTGATTTTTTTTTTTTTTTTTTGAAAAAAGATGTAAATGATATCAACTTACATGATGGAATGCAGAATTTGTGAAAACAAATGCTTAATCAAAAATGACTTTTGTGTTATTGAAATGATCACTCTTGCTTAAGTTCATTGATCTTATCAGCCAATACTTAGCGGAGAATCAAATGAAAATAATGGTGTCATCATCAGATATATTTTTTTTTTTTTTTTTTAATGTTTTCTTTCACCTGAGAGAAATTAAATGTGTCAGTCCTAGATCACTCAACCATATTGGACATTGTGGGCTGTTGGGTAGATTCTCATGTGCTAGGTTAGAGAACTTATCAAAAGTAATGATAATGTTGAACATCTTCTAATTAAACTGCTTCATAACTTAGCCTTATAATGAACAAGAATGTTGGATTATAAGAAAGTGAATTTAGATTTGGAAATATGGGATGACAACCAATGAGGGTTTTTTTTTTTTTTTTTTTTTTTAAGCAAAAGAAGGAAGGAATGCGAAGGAAGATGTAGTAGTACTCGCATGCTTTCATAATATCTCTTGGACAATAAGAGATCGAAAATATCTTTTCACATTTGAGTGAGAAATTGGAAATTGGTTAGATGGAAAGATGAGTGAATTGACTCTATTTCCTCGGACAAGGTTTAGAGAGCTAGAAGTAGCTTCTTAAGAAATTTTCGCTTTTCTTTGAGTAAGCTCGAGGTCTTCGATGATATTTGATCCAGCGTGGCAAAGGCGTAGGCTTTGCCCCAGTTTTGCAGACGGTTATCCGACGTGGCAAAGACATAGGCTTTGCCCCAGTATTGATGATGTGTGACTGAGATACCCCTAGCTTGGCGAGACGTAACCTCTTGATCTACTGATTGCACCAGCTTTGCATTTTTTTTTTTTTTTTTTTAACTGATGCAATAAAATGCCCCAACTTGATGACGAGGACTTCGCTCTATTTAGCAAAGACGTGGGCTTTGCCCCAGTGTTGCAAAGACGAGAGCTTTGCCCTAGTGTTGCAAAGACGAGGGCTTTGCCCCAGTATTAATCACATTGATAGGATATTTCAAGCTTTGTGAGATGTAGCTTCTTGATCTACTGATTGCACCAACTTTGCATTTTTTTTTTTTTTTTAAGCAAGGAAAGGTGCAATAAGATGCTCAAGTTTTGACGGCGACTTCGCTCTATTGTGGCAAAGACGAGGGCTTTGCCCCAGTGCTGCAAAGACGAAGGCTTTGCCCCAGTCTATGATGTTGCTCCAGCGTGTGGCAAAGGCATAGGCCTTGCCCCAGTGTTGCGAAGACGAGATCCAGCGTGGCTCAGACATAGGCTTTATCCTGATGTGACAAAGGCGAAGGTTTTGCCCCAGCTTATTGATTTACCGCGGAGACCTTTCAACATCTTCAAGATGTAGCTTTTATTGCATTATCCTCGGTTTTTTTTTTTTTTTTTTTTTTTTTTTTTACGGTGCAACCAGACTCTGATGTCACTCTAGCACACATTCCCTATCATTTCTTTATTCACGCTCCTTGTGATGATGTTAACCCCGAGCAAAAACTCATTTAAGACCTTGAGATAATTTCCAAAGTTACTACTTCTCTAGCTCTCAAAACCAACATCCTTAGTATTGAAATCAATTTCTACTCGAGGAAAGAGATAGATCAAGGAATAGGAAAAAGGAGAATGAATTTATAAAGATGAAGCTCAAATAGTTGTACATGAGAAATTACAAGTCTTAATTAGGAAGTAGTAAATCACAAATGTTCAACACCATTTCATTAATTTGAAGCTCTCTTGGTAACTTCTGGTGGATAATTTTGAGAGGTTCGCCACATAATTGAGTGTGACATGCTTGCAAAAGGCTTGGTGGGTAGAAAACTGCAGAGATACACCGTATAAATGTAGATGGTGAAATTAACCAGAGATTTTACGGTGGATCTACAAATTGAGTAGATTGCCTCCAAATTATGTGTGACATGAAAGTATAAGGTTTTACAGTGAGTAATTTTGAACAGTCACTGCAAGATGGTTCTTCCCCAGTGTGATAATTAAAACACTGCTCAGTGGGGTATGATGGTATGAATTTTGGCACATGAGAGAGAATGAAGGTCAAAATAACGCTCCTCTAGAAAATGAAGTTCAACTTAAAAGCTTAAGAGGAGTATTTTGAAAAAGTAATGAAATGGTCGAGACTTGACAAATTTCTCCTAGAAAAGCAGTGAAAGCAACCATCTTACTTTTTTCGATTTTTTTTTTATTTTATTTATTTTTTAAATGATGAAACATCATGATCTTGTTATTAATTCTCGCTAAGGTTTCAACCAATGAGGACGTTTAAAACAATCACAAGAATGATCAAGTAAACACACAAAAGACCTTTTTGGTTTGCTCTTTTTTGTTTTTTTGTTTTTTTGGAATGCAAGTGATGAGATTTTTTTAATTTCAAAATATGCACGAGATACAATTATTGAAAAACATTTTTTTTTTAAATGCAAAATGAGACGATGCATGAAATTATTGCCACATGCGATTTTATGCAATTAAGAACAAACGAAATCTTTGAACGACTCGACATGCGAAATGCGATAATGCATGCATAAATGACATGATATAATGTAATGCAACTGATTTTGATTTTTTTTTTTTTTTTTTTTTTTTTTTTTTTTGCCCGATGTATTTCGCAAAACCATTATAGATCTAAAGTATCGGGATCTAATCGTAAAAAACAATGCCGTATCAAAAACTCAAGAATGAACATAACAGATGACTGAAGGAAATAACGATTCTTTAATGAAAATATGAAAGTTTGACATAGAGAGTAAAAAGTACGGATAAAGTAAACGATAAATGAAGATTGCTCTAAGATAGCCTGATTGTTGAGCTCAAGACCCTCCTGGTGCATGTGTACTTGAAGATCATTTCCTCTGCTCTTTTCAAACTTTGGCTCAAGGCTCTACTGACGATTCGGAAAAAGGATTGTTAGTGACGTTCGGCTCGCTTTCCTTTTCGAAAGTTAACCATCCTGCCTTGACTAAGTCTTGAACTTTATACTTGAGTGCGGTGAAATTCTCCGTTGAATCTCCAACTGCTCCTGCATGATAATCACAACGGGCGTTCACATCATACCATTTCGGGTAAGGTGGTTGCATGGGGTTCAACGGTACAGGTGTTGCGTGCTCAATGTGTTAAAATAAATAAGCAATAAGTGAGAGAGAGCACTCAGAACATGCAAGCATACATGATCTTATAGCAAGTAGTAAGTATTTTTTCATTCGTTTTCCCACAGAGATTTATTGTGAGCTACTCGTGAAGTGTGTTGTTAAGAAAGAATGGGTGGATTTGAGGAGGTAGAATTGGTTTTAAGTTGTCTAATTTCTAAGGAATATGTAAAGGGTAGCAACATAAACAAGTGTAAGTCAAAGTTAAACTCAAATGAAAAGGGAAGAGATTAATAAACGAAGAGGAACTTAGCTCAACAGAATTTTAAACTTAGCAGAATTGCGGAAACAACAATTCTACCGCAATTTTACTAACAGCGAAAGTGTGTAAAATGGAGAAACAAGGGCTACTAACGACTCCTCTATAGGCATTTTTATACGATTCTCAAGCACTGGATCAACTCACTATGCATCAAACTAACTCAATCTCATGTATCTTCCGATTCCATGCATTAGATTCTTTAGTTTACTCATGTCCAAGTAAGGTCTTAAGCATCTTATTAAAGCAGAAAGATATGGTTTGTACTTGGAAAACGCCTATTCCTAGGTCGTTTTCTGGCTACCTTGAAAGGCTAGCATGAGTGTATGACTCTGAACTCTTACTCCTTCCAGAGGTTAGGAGTTCTTTGGACAAAATGGATGGCCAATCGAAATTGCCCGTGGGATGAAGCTTACATACAATCAATGCTTCGAGAGCTATCCTACATGCTTGGTTCACGTTTTTTAGCCTATAGTATTGTCATTAGCATGCCCCTATGTGACTTAGTTACTCATGGATATAGGGAGAACAGAAATAGGAGATAAAGTAGACATGCTTAGAAGAAATTTAAAGACAAACAGCAAGGGAAAAACAGTAGCAGCAAAGAGAAGAAACTGTGGAATGAAGAATTGTACTTTGATTACTTGATTGTTTGCATGAACAAAGGGACGCTTAAAGTAAATAACATAAAGACAGAAAGCAACGAAATGCAATAAACTAGCTACTAGAAGGGAAACAACAACAAAGCAGAACTGGAAATTAGAAATGAAAGATAAAAAGCAGTAGATGAGCTTGGACGCCTCGTCGCAACCGCCTCGGCTGAAGGATGAGAAAGATCAGCCTTGCTTGGATGAATCCAATCGGGAGAGAAGATAAATCTTCTCTCCTTCCTATCAGATTGTCGACTCCAACAGCCAAACTTCGCAAACCAACAGACGGCAAAGAAAAACAGGAGAAAAGATGGAGCTGCGAGAAGACTTCTACGCTTTCGGATGATGATTGAACCCTCTACTTTGACCCCCTTTTATAGTAATCTGCAGGTGCGTTTGGGCCAAGGAGAACCATCCATCCTCAACGTCGTACTTCAAAATGGATGGAGGAGAAAGAACGAATCCCTGAAATAACGGAAAATAACAGAAAAGGATCAGCCAACTTACGGTTTTCACTTGAAACATTGCGGTTTTAGCAATGTTTCCGCAATGCTGCCGCAATGCACATTTTTCCTTCTTTTAACTTCGGTTTTTAATCCTTTTCTTTCCTTTTGCATACAAGTCCTAATTTAGCTACCTTCTTCTAAATCTCATATATAAGCATAGGTTCAAGCTAAATCCTCTCAAAAACACCTAAGAGTGTACATCTTTCTAAGCTAAATAAGTCCCAAAAAGGTCACTTTTGGAGACGTAACACACCCTCAAACTTAAGGTTTTGCTCGTCCTCGAGCAGTCTAAGGACTTGCCTAGGCTGCTGTTTCATCTTCTTTAACCACTTACTGACTCCCCTACATTCCTATCTATAGCAGTGTTGTCCTGTGACAAACTTCTAAGTTTAAAACTATCCTCTTATCTAGCTTCTTCTGACTTCGCACGCCTAATACTCCTGCTGTTTCATTAACTCCCTACGACTGATCTACTTGCTTTTGTCATATCATGCCACTATCCCTAAGGTTTCAAATTCTACCTAGCTTTACCCCAGACTCAGTACATGCTTCTAGTTTTTTATTTTTGCCTTGCCTAGGATTCCTTAGAGTCATGCCAGTCTTAGTATTAACAGTGACAGTAGTACTTTTAGAGAACAACCTAAACCCTGGCATCACTACATTGGACATACATTCATCTCCCTAAACACCTTTGTGCTCAGCTAATTGAGGATCAGAGTTCTTTTTTATTCAGGACATCTAAGCCACAAAGTTGCAACTCCTAGGTATACATTCTTCTTCCTCACTTCTTCCTTTTTTCTTTCTTTCTTACTTAGGTGGAACCTCTCCTTTGGTTGCCTTTTGATGCAATGCCACTTGTGGGTTACACACTTGGCACTGATTACTCAGCAACCTAAGAGAGACACCCCTCTTTATTCTATTTTTCATTTTTTTTTCAGCTCATCATTTTTTTGTAAAGGAGAAGAAGAATGCTTATGCTCAAAGGGAGAGAGGAATGTTCCTAGGCCTAGGGTGGCCTCCCCCAAACTTAAACTACTCATTGTCCCCAATGAGTGTCTGAGGTGGCACACCCCCAAACTTGTCCTAGAAGCATCTAGTCTAAGGTAAAACAAAGAGAATCTAAAAGTCCTAGGCATAGACAGAACATTCTAAAAGTAAATATCACAGCAGCAGAAATTTGAAAAAACAGTCAGGTAAGGACTTAAAGCTATGCATGCTGAGCTTTTTAGAGGTTAATTTAAACTATCAAAGGGTGTCCTATGACACTCATCCAGCATGCTTTAAGATAAGCTATATAAGGCAGACAAGATAGCAGCAAAAGATAGAATTTAAACAGATCCAGCCTAGCTAAATAGTCGGTCAAAAACATGCATTTACTAATAAAAATTGCGGTATCCGCAATTATTTCGCAATAGAAACAGGGCAGATATATCAGTGATCAGGGCCCCTATGCATGCTTTTTCCAGTCATTCAAGCTATACAAAAATGAAACTAAACTAATCTACCTATTCAGCTATCATCAGACTACACTAAACAAATTTAAAAATTAACACTAAACAACTAAAACAGATCAAAAGATTAACTCAAAACAGCATAATTCACATGGTTCAACAAAAAGCAGGTTGATTGGTTTTTTTTTTTTTTTTAATTTAAGGGAACAGCAAATACTCCTTTTAGTGCTTCTCAGACTAGCACTCAAATGTCTTCCTCATCATCAGTCCTTCGTGGTCGTGGAGGCGCCCATGGAGTCATTAGGTTCGTGGGGAATTCAGGAAAAATGCATCCCAGTTGGTCAGCAACTTCCTTGTCCCTTGCCTGCGTATATGTGGCCCATTGAGCCATCCTCTTCTGCAGATCCGTCAGGCAGGCCATGGTCAAAGACGGAGCAGCAGCCAGGCCATCGAGCTCGAACTCCATGTTCCCCTTCCTGCGCAACCTCAAGGCCGTAGGCAATTCCAGGTAGCCCGTGTAGGCCAGTTGCCTTTCCATTCGCTCTACTGGGACCCCTGCACGTAAGCAAAGCTTAGTGATTGTATTAGGAAAGAAAAGTGGTCCCTTACCCTTTTTGGCGCAGTCAGCAATTGAAGCTGCAATGACCTCGCCCACGTTGATTGTGAGGCCTCTCATGATTGCGTAGACCAGCAGCGATCTGCTTTGGTTGATGGTGGTCTCATGGGTCACTGGGGACAGCTTCCTTCTAACGAAGGAAAACCAGACAGCCGCCTTGGCTGTAAGGGTGGCACTCATCAGGGTGTGCCTTCCATTGCGCGAGACTGTCCATGATGCCTCAGGCTGGCCAATTATCCGTATGGCCTCTTCCAGGACGGCTTCAGTAGGCTCATCAACAATCCTCGCATAGTCAGTATGTTTTTGGCCCTTGAGGCCATAAGCTTCGTTGATTGCCCTTGCTGAGAAGTCCACTTCAACCCCTCTGACCACAGATAGGCCATCCTCAGGATTTGACAGATTGGCGTAGAAGTCATACACCATGCTGGAGTATGCTGGATTGGGTGGCCTGCACAACTCCTCCCAACCATGATTCGTGATCCCTGCGCGCAAGAATTGCGGTAGGTCAGCAGGTGCATCGAGGAATCCCTTCTCGTGCAGCAACTCTCTCTTCCTCAGCTCAGCGCCTCTGGACTCAGCGTCAGAAGACACGTACCTCACTGACTGAGGCTCATCTTCAGGGTACAGTTTGGCCTTCCCCTTGTCTTTCAGTTTGGCTGACTCAGCAGCCTCAATCTTGAGCTTCTTTGGGGAAGGCTCGTCACTCCCCTTCTTGGATGAAGGCGCAGCCCTGGACTTCTTCTTCTTTTTGGACTTTTTTTTTGTTCTTGGTCGTTTGACCTTGACAACCTTGGCTTCCTTCTTCCTCAATCGTGCCTTCGTTGTCATCTGCTGGAGGCAATCTCCCAGTGTCTCGTCCATCGAGTCATCCTTCTGTGCAGGGCTCTCAGGGCTGGCTTCCCTCAAAGGAGAGAAGACCTCTTCTTCCTCACCTTCCCCACTGCCCTGCGTCGATTCTTGATACTCGCCATATGGGAATTCAGGGTCAGGTTGTGGGGAAGTGGGCGATGCCTCAGGGCTCTCTGCTGGTGGGGTACACTCAGAACTCTGCGGTGATGAAGGCAGCTCAGGGCTCTGCGCTGGTGGCGATGAGGAGAGCTCAGGGCTTCGAACCGGTGGAGATGGTGAAGGGCTGTGCTCGGCTGTCTCGTGGGATGGTTGGCCTAGTTCTTGACTCTCCACAGAGGGAGTCTTTTTCTTGATTTCTTCTTCGGCCACAGCCATACTCCATTTGCGCTTCTTGGGTGTGCCTGCTGGTTCAGAGGGTCCAGCAGGTATCTCCGTAACTACCTTCCACTTCTTCTTGCGGACAGGCAGTTTGGGCAGGCGTTCAGTGCGCGCAGCCTCAGCATCAGCCAAGGCAAGCAGTGCTTCCCTCGCAGCAGTTTCAGCGTCATCAGCCCTTTTTTTGGACGCAGATCGTTCGGCTCTTGTTAGCACCATCGTTGGATCGTTGGAATCTGGAGAGAAGAATTGCAGATGAAGAAAGAGAGAGATTTCTTGGAGTTCAGATAATTGGGAAATCCTATAGATCAACGCGCGTCTCAACGGATATAAGTAATGATGAAATCCCAACGACTCTATTTTTGCGGATTCTGCAAATCCAGCGCAATTCTAGTGACCGTTGGAGATTTTCTGAATTTAAATGTCAATCTTTGCTTAACCGTATCTTTGATTTGGCCCAATATCTCCTTGATCTTTTTAGCTGGATTTAATCTCCTTGATTCCCTCTATTGATTCCCTACAAAAAGAAATAAAATCAACATCAAATTCGTAATTAAAATCATACAAACATATACACAAACGATAACCGGAAAAATGGAGAAAAATAAACTAAGGCATGAGCCTCATATTGACGAGCACAGCAATCACTCGTCCTCTCTCGTTCTTGTTTTCACGTTTCAGACAAAAGGAAGGCCGAGAGAGTCTTCACATCTCCTTCCTCATAGTAGTGCTTCAATCTTGCACCATTAACCATGAATGGTTGTCCTTGCTGCAGGTTCTTTATCTCGACGGCACCATGAACAAACACATTAGTAATTACAAATGGACCTGACCATCTGGACTTAAGTTTACCTGGAAATAATTTCAATCGTGAGTTAAACAATAAGACAAGCTGGCCTTTCTTGAAGTCCTTAATCCTAAGTCTATTGTCGTGCCAAATCTTGGTCTTTTCCTTATACATTTTGGCATTTTCATAAGACATATGTCTAAGCTCATCAAGCTCATGTAATTGCAAAGACCGCAACGTTCCCGCATCGGTCACGCAATAATTCAACTCTTTTAGTGCCAAAAATGCCTTAATTTCTAACTCGAATGGAAGATGACAAGCTTTACCATACACAAGTCTGTAAGGAGACATACCTAGGGGTGTCTTATATGCAGTCCTATATGCCCAAAGTGCATCCTCGAGTTTAAACGCCCAATCCTTTCTGTTGGGTTTGACCACTTTTTCTAGGATGTTCTTAATCTCCCTATTTGAAATTTCAGCCTGACCATTCGAGTGTGGGTGATAAGAAGTGGCTACTCTATGTCTAATGTTATACTTAGCCAACACTCTCTCCATAGCTTTATTAATGAAATGTGTCCCTTCATCACTAATGATAGCACGAGGTGTTCCAAACCTAGTAAAAATGTGCCTATGCAAGAATTTTATGACTGTTTTGGCATCATTATTGGGACATGCTATGGCCTCTACCCACTTAGATACGTAGTCTACTGCTACCAATATGTAAAGGTTACCTGATGATGGGGGAAATGGTCCCATGAAGTCAATGCCCCACACATCAAAGAGCTCCAACTCTAAGATGTAAGTGAGAGGCATTTCATCCTTGCGACTAAGGTTACCTGTTCTTTGGCATTCCTCACAGCTGTGTGCATAGTTGTGTGCATCCTTGAAGATCGTTGGCCAATAGTAGCCACTCTGAAACACCTTTGCAGCTGTTCTTTGGCCACCAAAGTGTCCACCATAAGGAGCTGTGTGGCAGTGCTGCAGTACCGACTTCGCCTCAGCAGCTGAAACACACTTCCTTAGCAAGCTGTCAGCACATGTTTTGTAAAGTGTGGGGTCATCCCATATGAATTTCCTTGCTTCATGAAGGAACCTCTTCTTCTCTTGTCCTCCCTTGAAAGTTGGTAGTACCTGCGATGCAAGGAAGTTAGCAATGTCAGCAAACCAAGGTTCCTCATCGTTATCACGATGAGTCAATACAAAGACATGTTCATCAATAAAAGCATCAGAAATTGCGGTTTCCGCAATTTTTCCGCAATTATGCTGCAATCTAGAAAGATGATCCGCAACCACATTTTCACATCCTTTCTTATCTCTAATGTCTAGATCAAACTCTTGCAGCAGCAAAACCCATCTAATCAACCTAGGCTTAGCATCAGCCTTTCTCATAAGGTACTTCAAGGCAGAATGGTCAGTGTACACGATTGTCCTAGTGCCTACAATGTAATTCCTAAACTTCTCACAAGCAAACACTACAGCTAGCATCTCCTTCTCAGTAGTTGTGTAATTACATTGTGCCTCATTAAGTGTCTTACTAGCATAGTATACAGGGTGTGTTAACTTGTCAATCTTCTGTCCTAACATAACCCCTACATCATAGTCACTGGCATCACATAACATCTCAAAGGGAAGATCCCAATTAGGCCCTACTATAATAGGTGGTGTGACTAGTGCTTCCTTAAGGGTTTTCCAAGCTAGGAAACATTCTTTAGAGAAAATGAACGGTTTGTTTAGCTCTAGAAGTTCACATAAAGGCTTGGAGATCTTAGAAAAGTCCTTAATGAACCTTCTATAGAAACCAGCATGCCCTAAGAAACTTCTAATGGCCTTGACATTTTGGGGTTCTACCAATTTCTCTATTACTTCAATTTTCGCCCTGTCAACTTCTACACCTGCCCTTGACACTCTATGACCTAAGACAATCCCTTCATCCACCATGAAGTGGCACTTTTCTCAATTTAGGACTAGGTTGGTCTCCTCACACCTAGCCAGGACTTGTCCTAAATTCTCTAGACAGTTTGTAAATGAATCCCCAAAGACTGAGAAATCATCCATGAATATCTCTTTCATAGAGGGGTTCAGCCTACGTCAGAGAAGATTGCCAACATGCACCTTTGGAAAGTTGCCGGTGCATTGCATAAGCCAAAAGGCATTCTGCGAAAGGCAAAAGTTCCAAAAGGGCAAGTGAAGGTAGTCTTCTCTTGGTCCTTAGGGTCTATAGTAATCTGGTTATATCCTGAATAACCGTCTAAGAAGCAGTAGTAGGCTCTACCAGCTATCCTATCTAGCATCTGGTCAATGAATGGTAGAGGGAAGTGGTCTTTTTTGGTTTCTTAATTTAGTTTCCTATAATCCATGCAAACTCTCCATCCTGTGATAGTCCTTGTTGGAATCAGTTCATTGTTCTCATTGACTACCACAGTCATCCCCCCCTTCTTAGGTACACATTGTATAGGGCTCACCCACTGGCTACTAGCTATGGGGAAGATCACACTAGCATCTAACCATTTTATTATTTCCTTTTTAACTACCTCTTTCATAGAGGGGTTCAGCCTACGTTGGTGATCTACTCTAGGTGTATGCTCTTCCTCTAATATAATCTTATGCATTCAATAAGAAGGGCTAATGCCTCTAATATCAGCAATAGTCCATGCAATAGCCTTCCTATGTTGCTTAAGTAGTAAAATCAGTTCAACCTCATGCTTTTCACTTAATTTAGAAGAAATAATCACAGGCAAAGTATCATTACTTCCTAGATATGCATACTTGAGGTGAGTGGGTAGAGGTTTTAATTCTAAGACAGGTGGATGCTCAATGGATGGTTTTAATGGATTCAAAGATTTTTCAGTTAAGTCAATATTCATACAAACATGCTGAGGGTTATTTACAGGTATGTCCATTATCTCAGCTACGTTTAAGTCAGTTAATTCTAATCCTACATATTCATGAGCATGCTTAGTCAACAATTCATGCTCCAATTGTTCTTCCATTAATGAATCTACAATGTCCATGCTAGCACAAGATTCAGAGTCAGAAGGATACCTCAGTGCTTTAAAAACACTAAACTTAACCTCCTCGTCATGAACCCTCATAGTGAGCTCACCTTTTTGGACATCTATCAGTGCCCTACCTGTGGCTAGAAATGGTCTGCCTAACAGGATGGGGACCTCCTTGTCTGCTTCATAATCCAGGATAATTGTTACCTCTCCAAAAGTACATTATTTAAGGTCATATTTACTTAGAAATCATGGAAATTCTTGAGTGTTTTTGTTAAGAGTTAGCTTAATGTGTGCTTCAATGTGAGAATTTGAGAAATGATGCTAAATTAAGGCTTATTTGGAAAAGGAAAGAAAAAGGATGCAAAATGATGTAAAAAGAGCTAAAATGTACATTGCAGGAACATTGCTGAAAAATTGCGGAGCTCGCAATAAAACAGTCTTTGCTGCTGCATTTTTTTCCAGTCAACAGTCTTTGTTGACTGAGTTTTTCCAGTAGTCAACTCTCCCTGGTGCTGCCACATGTCAAGCTTGACTACCTCACAAAATTGAATGGTCATCCACAATTATTGAGCAGCTTTTGCAACCACCTAGAGGCTATATAAAGAGAGTGAAATTAAGGATCAAAGCAATTGAAATCAAATTGAATTCCCCTCAATTCAAACACAACTCAATAGTGAAGAACTCGAAGACGAAATCCTTTTCCCCCGTTTGTTGGATCGAAGAAACAAAGCCCTTGGCGTTGATAATTCGAGAGGAAGAAGAGAAGATCCATCTTCTCTTCTGATTGAATTTATCCCCAAGATCAGCTAATCTTCCCCATCATCCGAGGCGATTCACGACTTGGAAGATCCTCACGCAATTTACAGCTTTCCTTTACTGCTTTCTAATTAATTATTATTCTTCTTTAAGCGTTGTTATGAACCATTTACTGTTTTACCCTTTAAATATTGCTTTTGGATCAAAGGTTGTTGCTTTACGAATTATTATGTGAATTGCTTTCTTACAAGAGTAATCAATTGGTTTTATTGAATTCTTCATTCTGTCATTCCTTAATCAATAGTTTTGTTGAGTTCTTCATCTTATCATTTCTTTATCAATTAATTTTACTGAGTTCTTTAAATCATGTTCATTCCATCCATCTCCCTTTGTTCTTCGAAAACCATGAGTAACTAATCTAAGAGAGGTCTGCTAAAGATAAATCTGTAGGCTAGAAATATGAGAACTCAGCATGTAGAATAGCATGAATGCATTGAATGTATGTGAGCTTCATCCCATGGGCGATTTCGACTGGCCATCCATTTTGTCTAAAGAATTCCTAACCTCCGGAAGGAGTAAGAATTCAGAGTCATCCATTCATGTTAGCCTTTTATGGTAATCAGAAAATGACCTAGGAATAGGCGTTCTCCTAGCACGTTTATTAGCATGTGTTTATGATTAGGTTGTTAGCTTTACTTGGACAAGAGTAATCTAAGAAACTAATGCATGTAATCGGAAGATGCATCAGAACTAGCTAAGACGATGCATGAGATGTTAATCTACTGTTGAATGATCATAGTTAAATGCCTATAGAGGATTCTTAAGTCGACCTTGCTGCCTTACTTTACATTAAAATCGTTGCTAATTTATTGCTAGATTATTGCAAGAACCGCAATTCTACTTTTCCACATTATGACTTTACCTCTTTGCTAGCTTTGCATTTATGTTTACATTCTTCTTGCATCTTTTATATTCCTGTACCTCAACCAAAAATCTATCCAATTTAAGTTACCTTATCTAATCTAACACACCAAATCGTTAGTCACTAAACTTAATCTCTGTGGGAAAACGAATTAAATTATACTTATCACTTGCTGCAGACCATGTATGCTTGCATGATCTTAGCGCTCTTCGCATTTACATTTTATATACACACTGAGCGCGCAACAAGTTTTTGGCGCCGCTGCCGGGGATTTTGTTTAGTAAACACGATTTGTGTTATTTTAGAAGAACTTAATATATTGGAGCTAATCTTTTGCATTTACAGGTACCAACAAAGCTGGTTTATGAATGAGTTTCCAAATCACAATCTAGAATTTGATCCTGAACCCGAAAGAACTTTAAGGGCCAGAAACAAAATTAAGAAACGCCTTTTTAAACAGCCAAAGCAACCTGTACTTCAGCACATTGTTGACCACGCAGAGTCAGTACAATTTGAACCACAACAAGCTGAAATGGAAAGAGCAGAAAAAGCACCAAATCAAGCACCTATCATTCGCAACCCCATTGAAATTGCGAATGATAAGGATAGTGCTATTCTATCATACCTTGTACCAATGCCTGAGGAGTTTAATCCGAGCATCATACGCCCCGAGATTACAGCTCAATCATTCGAGTTAAAACCCGTCATGTTTCAAATGCTGTCCACAGTTGGACAATTCTTTGGAGTGGAAAATGAAGACCCCCACAACCACTTGAGAAACTTCCTGGGAGTAAGTGACACCTTTGTCATCCCAGGAGTATCTCAAGAGGCCTTGAGACCTTACCTTTTTCCATATTCATTAAGAGACAAGGCCAAGACGTGGCTGAACTCTTTCCCATCTGGATCAATTGTCAATTGGACAGACCTTGCTGAAAAGTTCCTAGTAAAATACTTCCCTCCAGATAGGAACTCTGACTTTCGTGTTGACATCATCAAGTTCAAGCAAGCCGAAAATGAATCACTGCATGAAGCTTGGATCAGATTCAAAGATCTTCTACTCAAATGTCCACGCCATGGCATTCCATGGTGTATCCAGATTGAAGTATTCTTCAAAGGATGCAACCCCAGCACGAGGCAAGTCTTGAATTCCTCAGCTGGAGGTTCGATGCTATCAAAGAGCTATAACGAAGCTTATGAGATTTTGGAGAAAATCTCAACATCACATTGTCAATGGTCAGACGATCTTGTGGAGCCAAACAGAACGAAGGCTCAAGACATGGATGCACTCAGCGCAATGAGCAGCCAGATCAATGCTCTGACCAACCTGGTGAAGCAAATGACTCAACCCAATATTCAACAAAGTGTCAACACAGTGGCAGCTGTTTCAACAAGCACAGCAATAACCAACCAAGGCGAGGCACTAGTTTGTGGATTCTGTGGGGAAGGGCATATGTATGACTATTGCCCTGCTAATCCATCTTCGGTGTGCTATGTTGGAAGTCAACAACAACCAAGGGACAACCCCTATTCAAATACATATAACCCTGGTTGGAGAAACCACCCAAATCTTTCTTGGGGTGGACAACAAAGCACAAGCCAAACGCAAAATCAATCAAGACCGAGTGGACCACCTGGTTTCACTCAACATCAACAAACTAGTCAACCCCCATATCAGGAACAATATGTCAACAACCAACCGATGGGAAAATCAGTGGAGAACTTGCTGAAGGAATACATAGCAAGAAATGATGCAACTTTGCAGAGCCAGCAAGCAACCTTGAGAAGCTTAGAGACACAAATCGGGCAGTTGGCAGACGAGCTGAAGAATAGGCCCCAAGGCAGACTGCCTGCAGACACTGAAACTCCAAGAAGGGATGGTAAGGAACAAGTTCAAGCCATTGAACTCCGAAGTGGAAGGCCATTGGTGATCAACAGCAGAGAAACACCAAAGAGAGTAGAGAATGAAGAGTCTAGTGCTCCACTGGATTCTCTGCCTAACTTTGATCAAATACAACCAAGCACAACAAGGGTAAGGCTGAAACCTATCATTGAGGAACCAGAAGAGATTCCTAGGCCTCCCCCTGTCATTAGGCAACCTGATTTGCCTACCTATGTGTCACCACCACCATACCCTCAAATGTTTGATTTTTATGATGATGACTCCTTTGTTACCTTCGAATCTAAGAAGAGTGATCCAATGGAATCTCCATATGAATTGGGGGAGTTGGTGAAAGTTGAGAAAAATGAAATTGTGCTGGATGAGGCCAAAGAGACTAATGCGCTGCTTGAGGAACAAAAATTTGAAATGTTTGAGGTTGCAGCAAGCTTCTCCACCAATGAAAGAGCTGAGCCACCACCACCACAAATGCTCCAGCTGAAGGATTTAGAAAGAGATGTGCCAGAAAAAGAAGTCTCATCGCATCAAACCTATGTTGTACCAACGCACATAAAGTACAAACCTTGGGATGTTATAACATGCAGTCTCTTTGAAAGAATCAACAATTTCAAGGTGTGGCAGAATGTCCGATCCCGTAAATCAAGACTTAAGTATCTTAAAGGAGCAGAAGTGGTGCCTCGAAACATTGAAGAATATCCATATGAGGCAGATTGACAAGGGACATTTCTGATCCCTAAACTCTTAAATTAGGATTTTATCATGCTTTGCTTAGATTTCGTATGTTAGGAGTAGTTTATTTTGGGAATGAAATATTTATTATGTGCCAACAATCATAGTCGTTTAGCATGAATTGATGATGCACTGTGGGCATATAGAACTGCATATAAAACACCTTTAGGAATGTCTCCTTATAGGTTAGTGTATGGAAAAGCATGTCACTTACCCCTTGAACTAGAAATCAAAGCGTTTTGGGCCTTAAAAGAGTTGAATTATTGCGTGACCGATGCGGGAACATTGCGGTCTCTGCAATTACATGAGTTAGATGAACTAAGGCATATGTCATATGAAAATGCTAAAATGTATAAAGAAAAGACTAAAATTTGGCATGATAGTAGACTTAGGATTAAGGACTTCAAAAAGGGCCAGCATGTTCTATTGTTTAACTCACGATTGAAATTGTTTCCTGGCAAATTAAAGTCTCGTTGGTCATGTCCTTTTGTGATTACTAATGTGTTTGTTCATGGTGCAATTGAAATTCGAAATCTGGAACAAGGTCAACCGTTCATGGTGAATGGTGCTAGATTGAAGCACTACTATGAGAAAGAAGATGTGAAAACACTCTCAGCCTTCCTCTTATCCGAAGCCTAAAAAGCAAGTCAAGAAAGGATGAGCAAGGGCGTTCAATGGAATGATCATTATGCTCGATCATCAGAGGAATATGGAATAGATAGTCTTTCGTTATTGTTTTTCTTTTAGATTGATTACAGTATTGTTATTGCTAGCTTTAATTAAGTTTGTTTTTTGTGATTTAGGAACGTGGCAATTGGAGATTTTTAAACGGCATTCGAGGGAGTATTTCTGATCCCTCTCAAAAACAAGAAAAAAATCTGCTTTTCTGTGACCTGTTACCCCACCAATATCAACTGTTTGTTCTGTTTTAAATTCTTAATTTGCCTAAGTAGAGTAGCTTAGTTTAGTTTAATGTCGTATGATTAGGTAGCTTAGATAATTTTGCTATTTTCTATAGTTGTTTATGAACGAATATCGCATGCTAGGAGCCTTGATCACAGTTAAAACTGCTCTGTTGGAATCATTGCGAATTCTTTGCGGACACCGCAATATTTTGTTAGTTTAAGCATGTTGGTGTATGACTTTCTGATGGGTTGTCTGTCTTTAAATCTCATGATTTGGCTGCATTACTGATGTTCATAGGTAGTCTGTCTATTGAGTATGCTGGATGAGTGTCAAGTACACCTTTGTTAGTTCTAATTAGCTTCATGAATTGCTGAGCATGTACCTCTGTTAGACCTTACCATGTTGGTTTTAGTAAATTTCTGCTGTTGAGTTATCTGCACTATGAGGGTCATTCCATCCCTAGGAGTTTTAAGTCTGTCTGGTTTTTATTTAGACTAGATGCTTCTAAGATAAGTTTGGGGGTGTGCCACCTCAGACTCTCATTGGGGACAATGAGAAGTTTAAGTTTGGGGGAGGCAACTTCTAGGCCTAGGAACACTCCTCTCTCCTTTGAAAAATAGACATTCTTCTTCTTAAAAAAAAAAAAAAAAAAGAATAAGAAAGCAAAAGAAAAGTAAAGGGTACTGTCTCTCTCTAAGGATGCTGAGTAATCAGGGCCAGCTGTGTAACCCACAAGTGGCACTGCATCAAAAGGCAATTCAAAGAGAAGACTTTGCCAAAAGAGAAAAAAAGGAAAAGTAAAACCAAGGAAGAAGAATGTGTGCCAAAGAGCTACGGCCTAAGTGTTTAGATGTCCTGTGAAATTGAACTCTGATCCTTAGTTTGCTAAACACAGGGCTGTAGCTTGAAGGTATGTCAAGGGAGATGAGTGTCTATCCAACACAGTGATGCCAGGGCTTAGTTTGTTCTATGGATACTGAACTCTGATACTCGTGTGTGCTAAGCCTGGCATGACTTTAAGGAATCCTAGGTAATTCAAAAATAAAGACATTAGAAGCATGTACTGAGTATAAGTTAAAACTAGGGAGAATTTGAAAGCTTAGGGATAACTGCACAATGAGCCCAATGACATAGGCAGATAAGCCATAAGGTAGGAAGTTAGTAAGAACAAAAGGTTTTAAAGGCAAGAGAAATCAGAATAGGCAGAATATGAAGTTAGTTTGAACTTAGAAGAGTGTCACATGACAGCAATGCCTTTGATAGTAAGCCTAGGGAAGTCAGCAAGTCAGTTAGGTAGAGTTTAAAAGACAAGATTTAGCAGCCAAAGTAAGCCTTTATATTGCTCGAGGACGAGCAATAACTCAAGTTTGGGGGTGTGTTACCTCTCCAAAAGTACATTATTTAAGGTCATATTTACTTAGAAATCATGGAAATTCTTGAGTGTTTTTGTTAAGAGTTAGCTTAATGTGTGCTTAAATGTGAGAATTTGAGAAATGATGCTAAATTAAGGCTTATTTGGAAAAGGAAAGAAAAAGGATGCAAAATGATGTAAAAAGAGCTAAAATGTACATTGCAGGAACATTGCTGAAAAATTGCGGAGCTCGCAATAAAACAGTCTTTGCTGCTGCATTTTTTTCCAGTCAACAGTCTTTGTTGACTGAGTTTTTCCAGTAGTCAACTCTCCCTGGTGCTGCCACATGTCAAGCTTGACTACCTCACAAAATTGAATGGTCATCCACAATTATTGAGCAGCTTTTGCAACCACCTAGAGGCTATATAAAGAGAGTGAAATTAAGGATCAAAGCAATTGAAATCAAATTGAATTCCCCTCAATTCAAACACAACTCAATAGTGAAGAACTCGAAGACGAAATCCTTTTCCCCCGTTTGTTGGATCGAAGAAACAAAGCCCTTGGCGTTGATAATTCGAGAGGAAGAAGAGAAGATCCATCTTCTCTTCTGATTGAATTTATCCCCAAGATCAGCTAATCTTCCCCATCATCCGAGGCGATTCACGACTTGGAAGATCCTCACGCAATTTACAGCTTTCCTTTACTGCTTTCTAATTAATTATTATTCTTCTTTAAGCGTTGTTATGAACCATTTACTGTTTTACCCTTTAAATATTGCTTTTGGATCAAAGGTTGTTGCTTTACGAATTATTATGTGAATTGCTTTCTTACAAGAGTAATCAATTGGTTTTATTGAATTCTTCATTCTGTCATTCCTTAATCAATAGTTTTGTTGAGTTCTTCATCTTATCATTTCTTTATCAATTAATTTTACTGAGTTCTTTAAATCATGTTCATTCCATCCATCTCCCTTTGTTCTTCGAAAACCATGAGTAACTAATCTAAGAGAGGTCTGCTAAAGATAAATCTGTAGGCTAGAAATATGAGAACTCAGCATGTAGAATAGCATGAATGCATTGAATGTATGTGAGCTTCATCCCATGGGCGATTTCGACTGGCCATCCATTTTGTCTAAAGAATTCCTAACCTCCGGAAGGAGTAAGAATTCAGAGTCATCCATTCATGTTAGCCTTTTATGGTAATCAGAAAATGACCTAGGAATAGGCGTTCTCCTAGCACGTTTATTAGCATGTGTTTATGATTAGGTTGTTAGCTTTACTTGGACAAGAGTAATCTAAGAAACTAATGCATGTAATCGGAAGATTGATAGCTCCAAATTAGAGCTATTATTTACTCCATAATTCTAGCTAAAACCATGCTCGATATTGATTAAAATGCTTTCTTATAGGTGATTTCATGGTAAAGAGCTCGGGAAGTCCATTGATGATTTTCGGGGCTAAAAAGGTCATTTAACATGTTTCGGGAAGTGTTCGGGTCAAAACGATAGGCCAAACGGAGCTCGGGAGCCAAAACGACCCAAAAGTGGGCTAAGAGCCGAGAGGACAGCGCCCAAGCGCCGGCGCCCAGCGCCCAGGCGCCCAACGAACGCAGCACGCGCGCGCGCTCGCGCGCCGCTCGCAAGCACCGCACGCCCGCGCCCAGACGGCCAGACGCGCGCGCACCCGCGCGCGCCGCCTCGCCTCGCGCCCGCGCGCCAGCCCGCTCCGCTTCGCCCATGTCCGCGCGCGCCCGCGCGCCCTCGCCCGTGTCCGCCTCGCCCGCGCGCCCGTCATTGAAGATCTGCGTGCGCCCCAGCGTCTAGACGCTAGCTCGACGCCGCCCTGACGATTCCCGAAGTTT
The DNA here is from genome assembly GCA_028017165.1 of Herpetospermum pedunculosum. Classification (NCBI taxonomy): domain Eukaryota; kingdom Viridiplantae; phylum Streptophyta; class Magnoliopsida; order Cucurbitales; family Cucurbitaceae; genus Herpetospermum; species Herpetospermum pedunculosum. The sequence goes on along the minus strand of CM051527.1, from coordinate 16,363,256 downwards.
GACGAGCCTCAGCGTCGAGCGCGCGTCTCAACGCTCACTCAACGCCGACAGCGTCTCGACGCTCCGAAGTCTGAAGCGCTCATTTGATGATCCACCCGAGAGCAAGCGTCGAGCGCAAGCGTCTCGACGCTCGCTCGACGCCGCGCAGCGTCTCGACGCTGCGCGAGCGTCTCGACGCTACCCCGTGCGCGCGCGCTGCCAATTTAGGGCGCAGCGTCGAGACGCTGCCCTAGCGTCTCGACGCTCCGCCGGCTTTAAAAGCCTTCTTCTCCGTTTTTTGCCGCACTTCTTCTTGGATTTTGGTTTTTCCACCATTGTTAGGCTCGGGTGGGAGCTTGAAACTTGTTTATCTTCCATTAAACCTTCAATAAAGCTTCAACATTAGCGTTTTTGCTTGATTTGCACAACGGGGAGCTAAGGTAAGTGCTCTAATTTGAGGTTAGGGGTGAATTTTGATGCGTTTCATGAGGGTTCGTTCTTAATTCCGTGACTTAGCATGACTGATTGGGCGAATTTATTTCTTCTAAGCATATCCAATGAATGTGTAAGAATGATTTAGGCCTAGACACCCTTGATTTCAAGCATGTTTGATTGTTAAAGATTATGATGTCGTGCCTCTCTTAATCGCCAAGTAACACGGATAAGTTGAGTCATAGGTAATGTGGGTTTCCAGTTGATCTTTGGCGGCAATTTATCTTGAACGAAATAGGCAAATCGGAATATTAGCTCAGGCGTCCTAGTTAAACATCCGTCGTAATGCTCCCGTTACTGTCAATTAGTCAATATGGGTGGCGTTTGCTCCCTATTAATTCATTGCCACGTTTAATTAGAATCGTACATTCGTCTCTGTTCTTTACTTAATTTAGGATTGATCCCCTTAGATTAATAAAAGAATAGTCTGCTTTGCACTCCACGTTTCTAATTAATTATTTGGGTTACTTGTATTAGTAGTTTCGTGCAAGTAAATTACGTGTTCAATTATGCTCTTGCTAAGTATGTTTGAATCCCAATGAATTGAGTCGCATCAAAGTAAACCCCGACCCTTAAAATTAGGAGCACGTGTTCCGTTTAATTTTCCGCGCTTTACTTTTCGCATTTATTTTCCCGTTAGTTTATATTTCGTCAAACCCCCCATTTTAATTGCTTTCGAGTCTTAGTTGTAAAAACAAATAGAAATTAATTAAGAGGAAGTAATTTTGGTTCCCTGTAGTTCGACACCCGTTACCACTAGCTGCAAAGCTCTGTTGTAGCGGAGTTATAAATGTATTTTGGCAAGCCTCGACAGCTTGAATTTAGAGTACCCCAAAAGTACCTCTACCAAAATTGGCGCCGTTGCCGGGGAACCATTTAGTTTCTCTTAGTTAAATTTTATTTGTTAGAAAACCACAAAAATATTTTTCTTTTCTTGTGTCTTCTTGTTTGAGTATGGCAGGTATTCACTTAGAAAGCTGGGTGACAGTTTCAAGGCGTGAAGCTTCAGAAATTGCTTTGAATGACGACATGGCATATGATGACATGGAGATTCTGCTAGCTTCAAATTTTTTCGATTCCAACAGACGTGAGAGGATGAGAAGGAATTTGCAGGTTGCGAAAGAATATATGAGACAAATGCGCAAGCTGCACTTCGAGGTTTGGTGGACGTTTGTTAGAGAGACGCATGCGAGAGCAAAGTGTTGTGCTTGCTCGGTAGGGGGTCATACTTCCTGCGCATGCCTTGAGTCGTCACCAACCGGTCTCCTTGATGTCTACCCCGCGCAGGAGCATCCCGAGTTAGAAAATCAATCCTCCCTGTATCTTGGTTTCTCGATTGATGATATGAAGGAGCAGATTGATTTTATGCTCGAGGAACTTCACCCCAGCCCAAAAATAGAAGTCATGATTGCTCCGCCATATGACAATGAGATCTTCTGGAAAAAGAAGAGAGTCGAGCCTACTATCTTGAAGGAATTCCAGGTGATAGAGTTCGAGGCTGACGAGTCTCTTTCTATTTTATTTCCTGAGCTCCCTTCTATCGAATCATGCTTTCTTCCTTTTTCCCCTGTCGAGTCTTTATTTTCAGTTGAGTCTTGTTTTGTTTTATTTCATTCTGTTGAGTCTTTATTTTTCCCATATATTAAAAACACCAAAAAAATAACAACTCTGTCCGGCTGCCTCGAAAAGTCGAAGAGTTTGCTTCTCTTAGCAGGCTTCGTTGATTCAAGGAAGAAGGGGCCGAAGAAATACGAAAATTTTTACGTACCCTGACAGAGAGGAGGACACGTCGAGCATAACGACGTTAAAAATTTGCGCTTCTTGGGAGGCAACCCATGAGTATTTTAATTTCATGTCTTTACTTTTAGAATTTATTTTCCTAGCTTAGTTTTTTCTTGCTTTCTTTTGTAGGAGTTTTGTGGCTTAAGGATCGGATCAGTAGGCGAACAGTGCACTGCTCCAACCAACAACCTAACAAAATTCAGGGGAGGTTTTCTGTTCCCTTTTATTTTGTGCATTTTAACTGCTTAGTCTGAAATGTTGATACATAGAGGACTATGTATAATTTTAGGTTGGGGGTGGAGTTGTAAGTTGTAAGTTGGATGGATTCCATGTGCAGTTTGTTGAGCAGTGCTAATTTAAAATTTGAAGTGCTTGGGACTCTGTTTATATGTTTTCTGATTATGATGATCTAGGAAGTGTCTTTTTGGAATCTGAGCATTTGCATAATCTAGTTTTTGCATGATGTAGCTTTGCATTTATTAGGTTCATGTCAAAAATTTTAAAATTTTTCCTATTGCTCCCTTGCATCCATCGAGCACTTAGCGACCTTATCTTAGACTCCGTAGGCTTAGTTGATTGCATGTAGCATTAATTCTTGTTGTCACCCCGAAAGGCACCCCTAGGTAGCTTGTTGCATGAGAGTTAGAGGTTGGGGGTGGAGTTGTAAGTTGGATGGATTCCATGTGCAGTTTGTTGAGCAGTGCTAATTTAAAATTTGAAGTGCTTGGGACTCTGTTTATATGTTTTCTGATTATGATGATCTAGGAAGTGTCTTTTTGGAATCTGAGCATTTGCATAATCTAGTTTTTGCATGATGTAGCTTTGCATTTTTTAGGTTCATGTCAAAAATTTTAAAATTTTTCCTGTTGCTCCCTTGCATCCATCGAGCACTTAGCGACCTTATCTTAGACTCCGTAGGCTTAGTTGATTGCATGTAGCATTAATTCTTGTTGTCACCCCGAAAGGCACCCCTAGGTAGCTTGTTGCATGAGAGTTAGTGGTCGATTAATCGAGTAGCTTGCGCTAAGCCTAAATAAAAAAAAAATAGAAAAGCATGTTAGCAAGAAAATTCTCCCGAGGCGTTCCTCCTTTTTAAAAAGTGCGCACTTAAAAAGTGAACGTTAGTCCTTAAAAATGTGAAGCTGAAGCTTAAGTTTGACATGTTAGGCAACTCGGGATGGGAAAGAAAAAGAAAATAAAAGTTGGGTTCAAAGAACCTTAACAAAGAGTACAAAGTACTCAAAGAAAAGAGAAAGGAATTAGAAAATTTTAGGTCTCTTAATTTATTACTCTCTCTCGTGTAAGTCAAGTTTAGACTGTTCTTAATCGCTAGAAGTAGGGGGAAAACGGGATGATATGTTGCATGTGGTTTTTCCAGGCTTACGATGGTTTAGGATAGGTTGGCTAGCACACACACACGTTAGGGAGCAATAGTTAATTTTTGATGAGATCTTGATTAAATGCATGCGCCGATTGCTTTCATGATTATGTCCTGTTTAGATTTGTAAAAAGCATCGAGGTTTGAGTTAGAAGCATGTATGCATGGTCCCTTAGAGTCAAATTCTTTATTAGCCTTGCTCGAGGACTAGCAAGATTTAGGTTGGGGGTATTTTGATAGCTCCAAATTAGAGCTATTATTTACTCCCTAATTCTAGCTAAAACCATGCTCGATATTGATTAAAATGCTTTCTTATAGGTGATTTCATGGTAAAGAGCTCGGGAAGTCCATTGATGATTTTCGGGGCTAAAAAGGTCATTTAACATGTTTCGGGAAGTGTTCGGGTCAAAACGATAGGCCAAACGGAGCTCGGGAGCCAAAATGACCCAAAAGTGGGCTAAGAGCCGAGAGGACAGCGCCCAAGCGCCGGCGCCCAGCGCCCAGGCGCCCAACGAACGCAGCACGCGCGCGCGCTCGCGCGCGCCGCTCGCAAGCACCGCACGCCCGCGCCCAGACGGCCAGACGCGCGCGCACCCGCGCGCGCCGCCTCGCCTCGCGCCCGCGCGCCAGCCCGCTCCGCTTCGCCCATGTCCGCGCGCGCCCGCGCGCCCTCGCCCGTGTCCGCCTCGCCCGCGCGCCCGTCATTGAAGATCTGCGTGCGCCCCAGCGTCTAGACGCTAGCTCGACGCTAGCTCGACGCCGCCCTGACGATTCCCGAAGATTGACGAGCCTCAGCGTCGAGCGCGCGTCTCAACGCTCACTCAACGCCGACAGCGTCGAGACGCTGGCCTAGCGTCTCGACGCTCCGAAGTCTGAAGCGCTCATTTGATGATCCACCCGAGAGCAAGCGTCGAGCACAAGCGTCTCGACGCTCGCTCGACGCCGCGCAGCGTCTCGACGCTGCGCGAGCGTCTCGACGCTACCCCGTGCGCGCGCGCTGCCAATTTAGGGCGCAGCGTCGAGACGCTGCCCTAGCGTCTCGACGCTCCGCCGGCTTTAAAAGCCTTCTTCTCCGTTTTTTGCCGCACTTCTTCTTGGATTTTGGTTTTTCCACCATTGTTAGGCTCGGGTGGGAGCTTGAAACTTGTTTATCTTCCATTAAACCTTCAATAAAGCTTCAACATTAGCGTTTTTGCTTGATTTGCACAACGGGGAGCTAAGGTAAGTGCTCTAATTTGAGGTTAGGGGTGAATTTTGATGCGTTTCATGAGGGTTCGTTCTTAATTCCGTGACTTAGCATGACTGATTGGGCGGATTTATTTCTTCTAAGCATATCACATGAATGTGTAAGAATGATTTAGGCCTAGACACCCTTGATTTCAAGCATGTTTGATTGTTAAAGATTATGATGCCGTGCCTCTCTTAATCGCCAAGTAACACGGATAAGTTGAGTCATAGGTAATGTGGGTTTCCAGTTGATCTTTGGCGGCAATTTATCTTGAACGAAATAGGCAAATCGGAATATTAGCTCAGGCGTCCTAGTTAAACATCCGTCGTAATGCTCCCGTTACTGTCAATTAGTCAATATGGGTGGCGTTTGCTCCCTATTAATTCATTGCCACGTTTAATTAGAATCGTACATTCGTCTCTGTTCTTTACTTAATTTAGGATTGATCCCCTTAGATTAATAAAAGAACAGTCCGCTTTGCACTCCACGTTTCTAATTAATTATTTGGGTTACTTGTATTAGTAGTTTCGTGCAAGTAAATTACGTGTTCAATTATGCTCTTGCTAAGTATGTTTGAATCCCAATGAATTGAGTCGCATCAAAGTAAACCCCGACCCTTAAAATTAGGAGCACGTGTTCCGTTTAATTTTCCGCGCTTTACTTTTCGCATTTATTTTCCCGTTAGTTTATATTTCGTCAAACCCCCCATTTTAATTGCTTTCGAGTCTTAGTTGTAAAAACAAATAGAAATTAATTAAGAGGAAGTAATTTTGGTTCCCTGTGGTTCGACACCCGTTACCACTAGCTGCAAAGCTCTGTTGTAGCGGAGTTATAAATGTATTTTGGCAAGCCTCGACAGCTTGAATTTAGAGTACCCCAAAAGTACCTCTACCAAAGATGCATGAGAACTAGCTAAGACGATGCATGAGATGTTAATCTACTGTTGAATGATCATAGTTAAATGCCTATAGAGGATTCTTAAGTCGACCTTGCTGCCTTACTTTACATTAAAATCGTTGCTAATTTATTGCTAGATTATTGCAAGAACCGCAATTCTACTTTTCCACATTATGACTTTACCTCTTTGCTAGCTTTGCATTTATGTTTACATTCTTCTTGCATCTTTTATATTCCTGTACCTCAACCAAAAATCTATCCAATTTAAGTTACCTTATCTAATCTAACACACCAAATCGTTAGTCACTAAACTTAATCTCTGTGGGAAAACGAATTAAATTATACTTATCACTTGCTGCAGACCATGTATGCTTGCATGATCTTAGCGCTCTTCGCATTTACATTTTATATACACACTGAGCGCGCAACAATAATGAAATCTGCAAGGAAAATAAACTTGTCAACCTTTACAAGAATATCCTCAATCTTACCTTCAGGGTATGCTATGGATCTGTCTGCTAGTTGTAAAGTGACAGTGGTTGGACGTGCTTCTCCTATTCCTAGCTGGCGGAATAGTGATAGGGGCATGAGGTTTATGCTGGCTCCCAGGTCACAAAGAGCTCTGCCCACGTGCTTGCCTCCTAGCTCTACAGGTAAGGTGAAGGAACCAGGATCCTTCTCCTTCTTGGGTAGCTTGTTCTGGAGTATGGCACTGCACTCCTCAGTGAGATTGACTGTTTCAAACTCACCAATGATTTTCTTGTTAGTTATAATATCCTTCAAAAACTTTACATAAGAAGGCATAGACTGTAAAACTTCTACAAAAGGAATATTAACATGCACTTGCTTAAGAATTTCTAGAAATTTATTAAAGTGCACTTCTTGTTCTTGTTTTTTCTTTAGCCTTCTAGGGAATGGAGGTGGTGGCACATATGCAGGCACTTCAGGTCGCCTTAGGATAGGTGGAGGCCTTGGAATTTCTTCTATCTCCTCTATGATTGGCTCTAGCCTTGCTCCTGATGTGCTTGTTGGTGGTGGACCTTGGTTTGGCAGAGACTCCAGTGGAGCACTAGACTCAGTGTTCTCTACTCTCTTTGGTGTTTCTTTGGTGTTGGTCACCAATGGTCTACCACTTCTAAGTTCAATTGCTTGAACTTGCTCTTTACCATCTCTCCTTGGCACTTCAGTGTCAGCAGGTAGTCTACCTTGGGGCCTACTCTTGAGTTCGTTGGCTAGTTGCCCTATTTGGTTCTCTAGGCTCCTAAGAGTAGCTTGCTGACTCTGTAGAGTGGCATCATTCTTGGCTATGTATTCCTTAAGTAAGTTTTCTACAGAAGATCCTACAGGTTGGTTGTATGGTTTTTGATACATTGATTGGTTATGTTGGGGAGTGAAACCAGGTGTTCCACTCGGTCTTGGTTGGTTAGGAGCTTGGTTAGCATTTTGTTGGCCACCCCATGACAGGTTTGGGTGGTTCCTCCAACCAGGGTTGTAAGTATTGGAATAGGGGTTGTTCCTAGGCTGCTGCTGGCTTCCAATATAGCAGACTGAGGCTGGATTCCCAGGGCAGTATTCATACAGGTGCCCTTCCCCACAGAATCCACAGATAAGTGTCTCACCTTGACTTGGTTGGGTGCCCATTGACATGGTTGTGGCGGTGTTGACACTTGTTTGGAGATTGGCTTGAGCCATTTGCTTGACTAGGTTGGTCAGGGCGCTTATTTGGCTACTCATGGCATTGAGTGTGTCCTTGTCTTGAGCTCTAGTTGGCTCAACTGGATCATCTGACCACCTACAGTGAGATGCTGAGATCTTCTCCAAGATCTCATAAGCCTCGTTGTAACTCTTGGACAACATGGAACCACCAGCAGATGAATTTAAGACTTGTCTAGTGCTGGGGTTGCATCCTTTGAAAAAGACCTCTATTTGGATACACCATGGGATGCCATGATGTGGACATTTGAGAAGAAGGTCCTTGAACCTTGTCCAAGCTTCGTGAAGAGACTCAGTGTCAGCTTGTTTGAACTTGATTATGTCATCACGAAAGGTAGAATTCCTATCAGGTGGGAAGTATTTGACTAGGAATTTCTCTGCTAAGTCTGTCCAATTGCGGACTGACTCCTAAGAAGTTTCTAAGATGGTTGTGGGGATCCTCATTTTCCACTCCAAAGAATTGTCCCACAGTGGACAACATTTGGAACATCACTGGCTTTAACTCGAATGAGTTGGCAGTGATTTCAGGACGGATTATGCTGGGGTTCAGCTCCCCAGGCATAGGTACTAGGTAAGAGAGTATGGCGCTATCCTTATCATTCGCTATTTCGATGGGATTGCGAGTGACAGGCACCGGATTTGGAACTATTCCATCCATTTCTTCTTGAGACAATTGCGGAGGAATTGCGGTTCCCGCAATTACTTGAGGTAAAGAGGGTTGGTTAAAGAGACGTTTCTTGGCTCTATTTCTGGCCCTAAGTAATCTCTCAGGCTCAGGGTTGAACTCTAGATCACTACTTGAAGGCTCACTCATAAACTAACCCATTGGTACCTGTAAAAGAAATGAAACAGATCAGTTACAATAGACAATAAACTTGGTATTTCAAACTTAACAAACTTCGTTTTCACTTAAATAAATCCCCGGCAGCGGCGCCAAAAACTTGTTGCGTGCTCAATGTGTTAAAATTAATAAGCAATAAGATAGAGAGAGCACTCAGAACATGCAAGCATACATGATCTTATAGCAAGTAGTAAGTATTTTTTTCATTCGTTTTCCCACAGAGATTTATTGTGAGCTACTCGTGAAGTGTAAAGTTAAGAAAGAATGGGTGGATTTGATGGGGTAAAATTGGTTTTAAATTGCCTAATTCCTAAGGGATATGTAAAGGATAGCAACATAAACAAATGCAAGTCAAAGCTAAACTCAAATGAAAAGAGAAGAAATTAATAAACGAAGAGGAACTTAGCTAAACAGAATTTTAAACTTAGCAGAATTGCGGAAACAGCAATTCTACCACAATTTTACTAACAGCGAAAGTGTATAAAATGGAGAAACAAAGGCTACTAACGACTCCTCTATAGGCATTTTCTCACGATTCTCAAGCATTGGATCAACTCTCTATGCATCAAACTCACTCAATCTCATGTATCGTCCGATTCCATGCATTAGATTCTTTAGTTTACTCATGTCCAAGTAAGGTCTTAAGCATCTTGTTAAAGCAGAAAGTTATGGTTTGTACTAGGAAAACGCCTATTCCTAGGTCGTTTTCTGGCTACCTTGAAAGGCTAGCATGAGTGTATGACTCTGAACTCTTACTCCTTCCAGAGGTTAGGAGTTCTTTGGACAAAATGGATGGCCAATCGAAATTGCCCGTGGGATGAAGCTTACATACAATCAATGCTTCGAGAGCTATCCTACATGCTTGGTTCACGTTTTTTAGCCTATAGTATTGTCATTAGCATGCCCCTATGTGACTTAGTTACTCATGGATATAGAGAGAACAGAAAGAAGAGATGAAAGAGACATGCTTAGAAGATAAATAAGCTGACAACAGCGAGGTAAGACAGTGAGTTGCAAAGATAGGAAATTGAGAAATGAAGACCTATGCTTTAATTACTTGATTGTTTGAATGAACAGAAGAGAAACTTAAAGTAAATAACAGAAAGACAGAACACAACGAAATGGTCTGATCTAGCTACTAGAAAAGAAACAACAACAACACGAAGCTGGAAAATGGAAATAAAGAGCAAAAAGCAGTAACACAAGCTTGAACGCCTCGTCGCAATCGCCTCGGCTGAAGGATGAGAAAGATCAGCCTTGTTTGGATGAATCCAATCGAGAGAGAAGACGAATCTTCTCTCCTTCCTATCAGATTATCGACTCCAAGCAGCTAAACTTCGCAAACCAACAGACGGCAAAGAAAAACAGGAGAAAAGATGGAGCTGCGAGAAGACTTCTACGCTTTCGGATGATGATTGAACCCTCGACTTTGACCCCCTTTTATAGTAGTCTGCAGGTGCGTTTGGGCCCAGGAGAACCATCAATCTTCAACGTCGTACTTCAAAATGGATGGAGGAGAAAGAACGAATCCCTGAAATAACGGAAATTAACAGAAAAAGATCAGTCAACTTACGGTTTTCACTTGAAACATTGCGGTTTCAGCAATGTTTCCGCAATGCTGACTTTTCATTCTTTTACTTCGGTTTTCAATCCTTTTCTTTCCTTTTGTACATAAGTCCTAATTTAGCTACCTTCTTCTAATTATCATATATAAGCATAGGTTTAAGCTAAATCCTATAAAAAACACCTAAGAGTGTACATCTTTCTAAGATAAATTAGTCCTAAAAAGGCCACTTTTGGAGACGTAACAACTCCTCAGTGAGATTTACTGTTTCAAACTCACCAATTATTCTCTTGTTAGTAATAATATCCTTCAAAAACTTTACATAAGAGGGCATAGACTGTAAAACTTCTACAAAAGGAATATTAACATGCACTTGCTTAAGAATTTCTAGAAATTTATTAAAGTGCACTTCCTGTTCTTGTTTTTTCTTTAGCCTTCTAGGAAATAGAGGTGGTGGCACATATGCAGGCACTTCAGGTCGCCTTAGGATAGGGGGAGGCCTTGGAATTTCTTCTATCTCTTCTATGATTGGCTCCAGCCTTGGTCCTGATGTGCTTGGTGATGGTTGACCTTGGTTTGGCAGAGACTCCAGTGGAGCACTAGACTCAGTGTTCTCTACTCTCTTTGGTGTTTCTTTTGTGTTGCTCACCAATGGTCTACCGCTTCTAAGTTCAATTGCTTGAACTTGCTCTTTACCATCTCTCCTTGGTACCTCAGTGTCAGCTGGTAGTCTACCTTGGGGCCTACTTTTGAGTTCATTGGCTAGTTGCCCTATTTGGTTCTCTAGGCTTCTAAGAGTAGCTTGCTGGCTCTGTAGAGTGGCATCATTCTTGGCTATGTATTCTTTGAGTAGATTTTCTACAGAAGACCCTACAGGTTGGTTGTATGGTTTTTGATACATGGATTGGTTATGTTGGGGAGTGAAACCAGGTGTTCTACTCGGTCTTGGTTGGTTAGGAGCTTGGTTAGCGTTTTGTTGGCCACCCCATGACAGGTTTGGGTGGTTCCTCCAACCAGGGTTGTAAGTATTAGAATAGGGGTTGTTCCTAGGCTGCTGCTGGCTTCCAACATAGCAGACTGAGGCTGGATTCCCAGGGCAGTATTCATACAGGTGCCCTTCCCCACAGAATCCACAGATAAGTGTCTCACCTTGACTTGGCTAGGTGCCCATTGACATGGCTGTGGCGGTGTTGACACTTGTTTGGAGATTGGCTTGAGCCATTTGCTTGACTAGGTTGGTCAGGGCGCTTATTTGGCTACTCATGGCATTGAGTGCGTCCTTGTCTTGAGCTCTAGTTGGCTCAACTGGATCATCTGACCACCTACAGTGAGATGCTGAGATCTTCTCCAAGATCTCATAGGCTTCATTATAACTCTTGGACAGCATGGAACCACCAGCAGATGAATTTAAGACTTGTCTAGTGCTGGGGTTGCATCCTTTGAAGAAGACCTCTATTTGGATACACCATGGGATGCCATGATGTGGGCATTTGAGAAGAAGGTCCTTGAACCTTGTCCAAGCTTCGTGAAGGGACTCAGTATCCGCTTGTTTGAACTTGGTTATGTCATCACGAAAGGTAGAATTCCTATCAGGTGGGAAGTATTTAACTAGGAATTTCTCCGCCAAGTCTGTCCAATTGAGGACTGATCCAGAGGGTAATGAGTTTAACCACGTCTTTGCCTTGTCCCTCAAAGAGTAAGGGAAGAGGTAGAGTCTGAAGGCTTCTTGGGAAACTCCAGGGATGATGAATGTATCACTAACTCCTAGGAAGTTTCTAAGATGGTTGTGGGGATCCTCATTTTCCACTCCAAAGAATTGTCCCACAGTGGACAACATTTGGAACATCACTGGCTTTAACTCGAATGAGTTTGCAGTGATTTCAGGGCGGGTTATGCTGGGGTTCAGCTCCCCAGGCATAGGTACTAGGTAGGAAAGAATGGCACTATCCTTATCATTCGCTATTTCGATGGGATTGCGAGTGGTAGGTACCGGATTTGGGACTGGTCTGTCCATTTCTTTTTGATCGAATTGCGGAGGAATTGCTGTTTCCGCAATTATTGGAGGTATAAAGGATTGGTTAAAGAGACGTTTCTTGGCTCTATTTCTAGCCTTAAATAATCTCTCAGGCTCAGGGTTGAACTCTAGATCACTACTTGAAGGCTCATTCATAAACCAACCCAAACAGTACCTACAAAAGAAATGAGAATAGATCAGCCTCAATAAACAATAAACTTGGTGTTTCAAACTTAACAAACTTCGTTTTCACTAAAATAAATCCCCGGCAGCGGCGCCAAAAACTTGTTGCGTGCTCAATGTGTTAAAATAAATAAGCAATAAGTGAGAGAGAGCACTCAGAACATGCAAGCATACATGATCTTATAGCAAGTAGTAAGTATTTTTTCATTCGTTTTCCCACAGAGATTTATTGTGAGCTACTCGTGAAGTGTGTTGTTAAGAAAGAATGGGTGGATTTGAGGAGGTAGAATTGGTTTTAAGTTGTCTAATTTCTAAGGAATATGTAAAGGGTAGCAACATAAACAAGTGCAAGTCAAAGTTAAACTCAAATGAAAAGGGAAGAGATTAATAAACGAAGAGGAACTTAGCTCAACAGAATTTTAAACTTAGCAGAATTGCGGAAACAGCAATTCTACCGCAATTTTACTAACAGCGAAAGTGTGTAAAATGGAGAAACAAGGGCTACTAACGACTCCTCTATAGGCATTTTTATACGATTCTCAAGCACTGGATCAACTCACTATGCATCAAACTAACTCAATCTCATGTATCTTCCGATTCCATGCATTAGATTCTTTAGTTTACTCATGTCCAAGTAAGGTCTTAAGCATCTTATTAAAGCAGAAAGATATGGTTTGTACTAGGAAAACGTCTATTCCTAGGTCGTTTTCTGGCTACCTTGAAAGGCTAGCATGAGTGTATGACTCTGAACTCTTACTCCTTCCAGAGGTTAGGAGTTCTTTGGACAAAATGGATGGCCAATCGAAATTGCCCGTGGGATGAAGCTTACATACAATCAATGCTTCGAGAGCTATCCTACATGCTTGGTTCACGTTTTTTAGCCTATAGTATTGTCATTAGCATGCCCCTATGTGACTTAGTTACTCATGGATATAGGGAGAACAGAAATAGGAGATAAAGTAGACATGCTTAGAAGAAATTTAAAGACAAACAGCAAGGGAAAAACAGTAGCAGCAAAGAGAAGAAACTGTGGAATGAAGAATTGTACTTTGATTACTTGATTGTTTGCATGAACAAAGGGACACTTAAAGTAAATAACATAAAGACAGAAAGCAACGAAATGCAATAAACTAGCTACTAGAAGGGAAACAACAACAAAGCAGAACTGGAAATTAGAAATGAAAGATAAAAAGCAGTAATTGAGCTTGGACGCCTCGTCGCAACTGCCTCGGCTGAAGGATGAGAAAGATCAGCCTTGCTTGGATGAATCCAATCGGGAGAGAAGATATCTTCTCTCCTTCCTATCAGATTGTCGACTCCAACAGCCAAACTTCGCAAACCAACAGACGGCAAAGAAAAACAGGAGAAAAGATGGAGCTGCGAGAAGACTTCTACGCTTTCGGATGATGATTGAACCCTCTACTTTTACCCCCTTTTATAGTAATCTGCAGGTGCGTTTGGGCCAAGGAGAACCATCCATCCTCAACGTCGTACTTCAAAATGGATGGAGGAGAAAGAACGAATCCCTGAAATAACGGAAAATAACAGAAAAGGATCAGCCAACTTACGGTTTTCACTTGAAACATTGCGGTTTTAGCAATGTTTCCGCAATGTTGCCGCAATGCACATTTTTCCTTCTTTTAACTTCGGTTTTTAATCCTTTTCTTTCCTTTTGCATACAAGTCCTAATTTAGCTACCTTCTTCTAAATCTCATATATAAGCATAGGTTCAAGCTAAATCCTCTCAAAAACACCTAAGAGTGTACATCTTTCTAAGCTAAATAAGTCCCAAAAAGTCACTTTTGGAGACGTAACAACAGGTGATAATTGATTATTCTGGAATAGTCGAGGTAACAACTCTGTATATGTCATAGGAATTTGATCAAATTGAGTCTGTCTCGGAACTCCTCTATTGTTTGGTGGCCCTTGAGTATGGAAAACGGCATGTTGGTTTCGAGGTTGGTAGTTTTGATTGCCTGTTGGGCGTGAATTCTGAGGAATGAATGTAGGATAGTGTGCAGCCGTACTATTGACATGTGGCTGGCAATTCGCATAAGGAGCCATATGAAAATTTGGGGAATATTGTGGCTCATGTCGCCTCCAAGCAGACTGACTTGTATTCCCGACCATTTGGACCTCTCCTTCATTTTTCTTTGAGAACACATTTTTCTTTGCCAATGACTCAGATGTGTCTATTATCTTTCCATGTCTAATTCCGTATTCAATTCTTTCTCCGATCGTCATTATATCTGAGAAATTCGTGGAAGTGTTTCCGATCATTTTGTCGTAGAAGGGAGCTTTAAGAGTATTCATGAACATGGCCGACAACTCCTTGTCCGTTAAAGGCGGCTGGACCTGTGCAACAATATCTCTCCATCTCTGCGCATACTCTTTGAAGTTTTCCGTGTTATTCTTCTCCATCTTCTGCAGATCCATGCGATCTGGAGCCATATCTATGTTGTGCTTATATTGCTTCAAGAAAGAATCAACCAAGTTTTTCCATGAATAAACATGTGCGCTATCGAGTTGCATGTACCAGCGAGATGCGGGACCGGTTAGGCAATCCTGGAAACAATGGATTAGTAGTTTTTCATCCTGAATATAGCCTGCCATCTTTCTACAATACATAGTAAGATGACTCTTTGGACATGATGTCCCGTCGTACTTTTCAAAATCAGGCACTCGAAACTTTGGAGGAATTATTACGTCGGGCACTAGGCATAGCTTAGTAGCGTCAATGTTGCCGAAGACACCGGTTCCTTCAATGGCTCTTAGCCTTTCCTCTAAGACTCCCAAAACTCCGTCGCTTGGAATCTTATACCCCGTGTCTGACCCGTCTTTTCTAACCTCAGGTTTGTCATGGTTGGGAATCGTGACGGTTACCTTGGGACACCTTAAATATGCATATCTAGGAGAGAAAGATACATTGCCTGTCATTATTCTGTCCAAACTAAGTAAACAGCATGAAATTGCGTTAATATTGCTGGTTAAGCAACATAGAAGGGCAATTGGTTGGACGATTGCTGACATTAGGGGTATAAGTCCTGCTTATTGCATGTACAAGATATTGTTGGAAGAGGAACATACACCTAGAGTAGATCACCAACGTAGGTTGAACCCCTCCATGAAAGAGGTAGTTAAAAAAGAAATCATTAAATGGTTAGATGCAGGTGTGATCTTTCCAATAGCCAATAGTCAGTGGGTCAGTCCTATCTAATGTGTGCCAAAGAAAGGTGGTGTGACTGTAGTAGTTAATGAAAACAATGAACTAATACCAACTCGAACTGTCACAGGATGGAGAGTATGTATGGATTATAGAAAACTTAATAAAGAAACTAAAAAATACCATTTTCCTTTACCCTTTATAGACCAAATGCTAGATAGATTAGCTGGCCAAGCCTTTTACTGCTTTTTAGATGGTTACTCAGGGTATAACCAAATCACCATAGACCCTGAGGATCAAGAGAAAACAACATTTACATGTCCCTTTGGTACGTTTGCTTTTCGCAGAATGCCATTTGGTCTCTGCAATGCACCAGCAACGTTCTGAAGGTGTATGTTGGCAATCTTCTCTGACCTAGATGAGTCCATAGTAGAAATATTTATGGATGACTTCTCAGTCTTTGGTGATTCCTTTAACCACTGCCTAGCCAATCTAGGACAAGTCCTAACTAGGTGTGAAGAAACCAACCTAGTTTTGAATTGGAAAAAATGTCACTTCATGGTGGAAGAAGGCATAGTATTAGGGCATAGAGTGTCCAAAGCAGGAATAGAGGTCGATAGGGCCAAGATAGAAGTCATTGAGAAGTTAGTTGAACCTAAGAATGTCAAAGCTATAAGAAGTTTCTTAGGACACGCAGGATTTTATAGGAGATTTATAAAAGACTTTTCAAAAATCTCTAAACCCCTTTGTGAGCTTTTAGAGCTGAATAGAACTTTTATCTTTTCAAATGAATGTTTAATAGCATGGACCAAGCTTAAAGATGCCTTAGTCAAAGCACCAATCATAGTCGGGCCAAATTGGGAGATGCCTTTTGAACTAATGTGTGATGCTAGTGATTATGCAATTGGGGCTATGCTTGGCCAAAAGAGAGAAAAATTAACACACCCTATATATATTATGCGAGTAAAACTTTGAATGAAGCACAATGTAACTACACTACCACAGAAAAAGAGATGTTAGCAGTAGTGTTTGCATGTGAAAAATTCAGGCCTTATATTGTAGGAAATAAAACGATTGTATACACTGATCATTCTGCAATAAAGTACTTAATGAGGAAGGCTGATGCCAAGCCTCGACTAATTAGATGGGTGTTACTTTTACAAGAGTTTGATCTAGAAATCTGAGACAAAAAAGGATGTGAAAATGTAGTTGCTGATCATTTATCAAGATTGCAGAGTCATTGCGAATCTATTGCGGAGCCCGCAATGACATATTCTTTTATTGATGAACATGTTTTTGTGTTAGTACATTGTGATAATAATGATGAACCATGGTTTGCTGATATTGCAAACTTTCTTGCCTCACAGGTGTTACCAACCTTCAGAGGGGGGCAAGACAAGAAGAAGTTCTTAAACGAGGCTAGAAAGTACATTTGGGATGATCCAACCCTCTACAGAAGTTGTGCGGATGGATTGCTAAGAAAATGTGTGTCAGCTGCCGAATCAAGGTCAATCTTGCAGCACTGTCATACAACTCCATATGGAGGACACTTTGGTGGTCAGAGGACTGCTGCAAAGGTGTTCCAAAGTGGCTACTTCTAGCCCAGATCTTCAAGGATGCACATGACTATGCACACAACTGCAATGAATGTCAACGAACAGGTAACCTCAGTAGGAAGGATGAGATGCCTCTGACATACATCTTAGAGTTAGAACTCTTTGATGTATGAGGCATTGATTTCATGGGTCCATTCCCTCCATCTGCTGGTAATCTTTACATTTTAGTAGCGGTAGATTATGTCTCAAAATGGGTAGAGGCAATTGCATGTCCCTTAAATGATGTTAAGACAGTTGTTAGATTTCTAAATAGGCATATTTTCACACGATTTGGCACACCACGTGCCATCATAAGTGATGAAGGAACACATTTTATAAACAAAGCTATGGAGAAAGTGTTAGCTAAATATAATGTTAGGCATATGGTAGCAACACCCTATCACCCCCACTCAAATGGACAAGCTGAAATTTCTAATAGAGAGATCAAAAGTATACTTGAAAAAGTTGTGAAACCGAATAGAAATGATTGGTCTTTCAAATTAGATGATGCACTATGGGCATATAGGACTGCATATAAAACACCATTAGGAATGTCTCCTTATAGGTTAGTTTATGGAAAAGCATGCCACTTACCCCTTGAATTAGAAAACAAAGCGTTTTGGGCTTTAAAAGAGTTGAACTTTTGTGTAACCGATGCGGGAACATTGCGGTCTCTGCAATTGCATGAATTAGATGAACTAAGACACATGTCATACGAGAATGCTAAAATGTATAAAGAAAAAACTAAAATTTGGCATGATAGTAGACTTAGGATAAAGGACTTCAAAAAAGGCCAGCATGTTCTATTGTTTAATTCACGATTGAAATTGTTTCCTGACAAGCTTAAGTCTCGTTGGTCAGGGCCTTTTGTGATTACTAATGTGTTTGTTCATGGTGCAATTGAAATTCAAAATCTGAAACAAGGTCAGTCGTTCATGGTGAATGGTGCTAGATTGAAGCACTACTATGAAGAAGGAGACGTGAAAACGCTCTCAGCATTCCTTCTATCTGAAGCCTAAGAACCAAATAAGAGAGGATGAGCAAGGGCATTTAATGGAATTATCATTATGCCCAACCATCAAAGGAATATGGGTTAGTTATTTTTATTTACTACTTTCGTTTTTCTTGGAGTATTTTTAATTTCTTAATACTAATTAAGTGTGTTTAATATTGGTTAGAAGCATGATGATGGGAAATCTTAACGGCAATATGGGTGAGCGATCAAGAGGCCAGGAGTGATGAAGAAGAACGAGATGATTGAATGAATTCCATGGTTTGACGGCATTCGAGGGAGTATTTCTTATCTCCCTCAACCCTGCTTTCCTGTTACCCCCCCCCCCCCCCCCCCCCCCCCCCCAAATCAAAATGTTGTTTGTTTGTTTTCAATTTCAGTAGAATAAGCTTAGTTTTAGTAACATAGATTCGTTTAGATTAGCTTAGTTAAATCTGTGCTGTTAGTTTTTAATTTTCACATGCCCTTTGGGCCACAAATAGAAATTGCATATTAGGAGCTTTGATCAATGTTATATTTGCTCTGTTAATGTCATTGCGATTTCTTTGCGGACACCGCAATGTTTTGTTCGTTTAAGCATGCTGTTATATGACTTTCTACTGGTATGTCTGTCTTCAATTCTCACTATTTGACTGCATTGCTGATGTCCCTGGGTAGTCTGTCTATTGAGCATGCTAGATGAGTGTCGAGAACACTCTTGTTAGGTTTAATTAGCTTCATAAAATGTTGAGCATGTGCCTCTGTTAGACCTTACCATTTTGATTTTAGTAAATTTCTGCTGATGAGTTATCTGAACTGTGAGGGCCATTCTATCCCTAGGAGTTATAAAATCTGTCTGGTTTTTATTTAGACTCGCTTCTAAGATAAGTTTGGGGGTGTGCCACCTCAGACTCTCATTGGGAACAATGAGAAGTTTAAGTTTGGGGGAGGCAGCCTCTGGTCCTAGGAGCACTCCTCTCTCCCTTGAAAAAAGACATGGTTCTTCTTAAAAAAAAAGTTGTAAAAAAAAAAAAAAAAGCAAAGGAAAAGAAAGTGGCATTGTCTTCCTCTAAGGATGCTGAGTAATCATGGCCATTTGTGTAACCCACAAGTGGCACTGCATCAAAAGGCAATCCAAAAAGAAGATTTTGCCAAAAGAAAAAGAAAAGAAGGAAAATAAAAAGAAGAAGAATGTGTGCCAGAAAGCTGCAGCCTAGGTGCTTAGATGTCCTGTGAAACTGAACTCTGATCCTAAGTTAGCTAAGCACAGGGTTGTAGCTAGAAGGCTTGTCGAGGGAGATGAGTGTCTATCCAACATAGTGATGCCAGGGCTTAGTCTAGTCTATGGACTATACTCTGATACTTGTGTGTTCTAAGTCTGGCATGACTCTAAGGATTCCTAGGTAATTCAAAAATAAAAACATTATAAGCATGTACTCAGTCTGAGTTAAAACTAGGGAGAGTTTGAAAGCTTAGGGATGATTGCACAATGAGCTCAATGATGTAGGCAGATAAACCAAAAGATAGGAAGTTAGTAAAAACAATGGTTTTAAAGGCAAGGGAAATCAGAATAGACAAAATATGAAGTTAGTTTTAGCCTAGGAGAGTGTCACAAGACAGCAATGCGTTTGACAGTAAACCTAGGGAAGTCAGCAAATTAGTTAGGTAGAGTTTAAAAGACAAGAGTTAGCAGCTAATTAGAGAGAAAGTAAGCCTTTATATTGCTCGAGGACTAGCAATAACTCAAGTTTGGGGGTGGGTTACCTCTCCAAAAGTGCATTCTTTAGGGCCTTAATTACCTAAAAATCATGGAAGTTCTTGAGTGTTTTTGTTAGAAGTTAGCTTAATGTGTGCTTAAAAGTGAGAATTTGAGAAATGATGCTAATTTAAGGCTTATTTGGAAAAGGAACGAAAAAGGATGCAAAATGGTGAAAAAAGAGTTAAATTTTACATTGCAGGTGCATTGCGGAAATATTGCGGAGCTCGCAATGGAATCAGCTGAAACAGAGCATTGTGGCCCTCGCAATGAAACCGCAACGCCAGTCTTTGCTGCTGCATTTTTTCCAGCCGTCAGTCTTCGTTGTTGCGATTTTCCAGCCGCCAAACCTCTCTACTGCTGCCACGTGGGAGGTTGTTACTCCATAATGGATGGAGATCCGCGGCTGAAGGTACCTGTAGAGGCTATAAAAGGAGCCGAATGACGATGGAAAACACAATCAATTTGGAAGTGAGGAGATCTCGATCGTGAAGAAACCTGCAGACAAAACTTTTCCCCCGTTTGTTGGATCGAAGAAACAAGTCCTTGGCGTCGATAATTCGAGAGGAAGAAGAGAAGATCCCTCTTCTCTTCTGATTGAAATTATCCCCAAGATCAGCTAATCTTCCCCTTCATCCGAGGCGTCTTGCGACTTGGAGGATCCTTACACATCTTACTGCTTTCTTTACTGCTTTCTAAACTACTTGATGTCTATTTGACATACTGTTCTGAATCATTTACTACTGTCTACGTTGTTCATTGCTTTCGGACCTTTGCACGCTTGCTTTACGAAGTGTTTTCTAACTTACCTTTTTAGAGTAATCAATTAGTTTAATTGAGTTCTTCATCTCATCATCTTCAATCAATTAGTCTTGTTGAGTTCTCCATTTTATGTTTAATCAATTCATTTCCTTTAGTTCTTCGAAAACCATGAGTAACTAACTGAATAGAGGTCTGCCACGGATGAATCTATAGGCTAGAAGTATGTGAATTCAGCATGTAAAGTAGCATGAATGCATTGAATGTATGTGATCTTCATCCCATGGGAAATTTCGACTGGCCATCCATTCTGTCTAAAGAATTCCTAATCTCTGGAAGGAGTAAGAATTCAGAGTCATCCATTCATGTTAGCCTTTTATGGTAACCAGAGAATGGCCTAAGAATAGGCATTCTCCTAGCACGTTTGTTAGCATGTGTGTACAAATAGGTTCTTAAGTCTTACTTGGATATGAGTAAACTCAAGATCTAATGCATGTAATCGAAAGATGCATGAGACCTAGTTAAAACGATGCATGAAATGTTAATTTGCTGTTGAATGATCATAGTTAAATGCCTATAGAGGACTCTTAAGCCGACCTTGCTATCTTACTTTAGTTTTTAAATCGTTGCGAATTTATTGCGAGAGCCGCAATAACCATTTTTGCCTTTGCCTTAGTCTTTTTCAGTAGTTTTTAATCCATCGCGAAATCATTTCGAAAAGATTGCGAGATCCGCAATCCTACTTTTCCACATTATAACTTTACCTCTTTGCTTGCTTTGCATTTATGTTTACATTCTTCTTGCATCTTTTATACTTTCGTCCCTCAACCCAAAATTTATCAAATTTAAGTTACCTTATCTAATCCAACACACCAAATCGCTAGTCACTAAACTTAATCTCTGTGGGAAAACGAATTAAATTATACTTATCACTTGCTGCAGACCATGTATACTTGCATGATCTGAGTGCTCTTCGCATTTAATTTTACATACACACTGAGCACGCAACAGCCACCATCTGGAATCATCAGCCCCAAACTCAATTTGATTTCAAGCACAAATCTGAAATCATCAACCCACCTTCCATACTCATCAGATCTTAAATCTCATCTGATTTCAAGTCATCAGCACTGATATTATAAATCCACTTTGAGAAATCCACTTTGAAAAATTGGAATCCCTTAATTTACGTTAACAGAATACATAGCAAGAAACAATGCCTTCATGCGTAATCTTGAGGTGCAAATGGGGCAGATGGCCAATGAAATGATTAATCGACCAAGGGGTTCACTCTCGAGTGATACAGAGACCCCAAACTCGTAAGGTAATAAACATTGTAAAGCAATTACCTTGAGGAGCGGACTAGAGTATAATGGACTAGTGAACCCGGCCAAAGGAAGAACCAATGAAGTTAGAGAGTCGATTAGAGAATCCAAAGAGAGGGAAGAAAAATAGCCAAAAGAAGGAAGCTCTACAGAACCCACAGTTGGAACAGAGACTTCCGAGAAAATAAATAGCAAAACAAGTGAATCGCAATGCAACCGAAAATGCAGCTGCATCGCATAAACTAGAAAATTTATATCAAAGCAGCCGACCTTCACCTCCTTATGCCCAGTTTAGCAAGTTCTTCGACATCCTTAAGAAACTCCACATCAACCTTCTGTTGGTGGAAGCTTTGGAACAAATGTCGAATTAAGTTAAGTTCTTAAGAGATATCTTATATAAAAAGAGGAGATGAGGAGAGTATGAAACAGTAGCACTAACAAAATGTTGTAGCGCAAAAATCAAGAGTAAGGTCCCACCTAAGCTGAAGAACCTAGGAAGCTTGGAGGGAAGAGCCTGAGAAAAGCTTTATACGATTTATGGGCAAGCATCAATTTGATGCCCTTGTCCACGTTCAAACAACTAGGGATGGGAGAAGCAAAACCTACGACAATCACGCTTCAACTAGTCGATCATTCAATTACACGCCCTATTGGTAAAGTGGAAGACGACTAGTGAAAGTTGATGATTTTATTTTTCCTGCATATTTTCTTATCCTCGACTATGAGGTAGATCGTGAAGTTCCAATCATACTTGGATGCCCATTTTTAATCATCAGAAGAACACTAATTGACGTACAGAAAGACAGTTAAGACTAACTTGGCTTATAAAAATATCAAGACTAATTTGTTGTGTGGTTTGTGCAGGGACGATAAGGAAACCTCAACTAACCTTCTCTGGACATGCCAGGTAACGAAAGACATGTGGCCTGCGTTAATGAATACCAATGTCGATATTCATTGTGATGACAACACTCTTTGGAGCCTTCAAGATCATTGGGATTGGATTCTTGATCGGGGGGTCAACTCAAGACGTGAAAAGGTTGGTGGTGGTTGCCTGGCATATTTGGGAACCAAGGAATAAAAGCATCTTTAGGGGAATAAAAATTGATGTGGACACAATAAATATGCAATCAATAGACATCTGACTAACACTAAAACGGGAATGAAAATTCAAGCTCAAAGACGCATAAGAGAAAATCCAGCCAGGATTATCATGTTCAGGCTGAAGATGATGAAGAGGGTTGGATTCCTCCTTCGGCTAACACATGAAAGTTAAACACAGATGCAACTTGAAATACCTTTCGACAACAAGATGGTTTGGGTTGGATTTTGTATGATCACCTGGGTCGTGCTTGTCTGGCGAGAATGAGATTTATTACCCAAAAGAGCGAAATAAATTAAAGGTCTTTGAGCTTATGACTATTGTTGAAGGACTTTTTTTTTATTCCCACTTTGACGTCTTAGGAAATAGAAGTAGAATCATATTACTCAGAGGTGATCCATTTCCTAAACAAGGAGACCATAAACCTCATTGATATTGATTCCTTCATAAAGAAGGCTTCAAAGTTAGTTCAAGTGCTCAGAATTGTATCTTATGGCCATACTCATCGTTGATAGAATGGTTTGGGAGACGCCTTTGAACATAGGGCTATGGAGGAGCAGTCTTCTGTTTTTTTTTGGAGCCCCTATCTTAGGTGGTTTAATGTGTTAATTGTTAATCAAACATTGGTTTAGTGTGTTTGTTACTGTTTTCTTAAAAAAAATGATTTTGTCATGGGCAATTTAGACATAAATTGAAAGTTTATGGTCTTAATAGACACATTGTTTAATGTTATATTTAATAGATGCCTTAATATATATATTTAAAAAAAATGTGAATATGTTAGAAACCTATTAGACATAAAATTGAAAAGTCAAAATCCTATTAGACACTTTTAAATTCAAGGAACTTAGATACAAAATTGAAAGTTCAAATACATATTAAACAAAGTTGAGTAACCTATCTACACAAACCAAGTTCGGGGACTATATTTGTAATTTAACATTATTTTAAGGTTAAAAACATTTTTGGTCACTGAAATTTAGTTTGAAATTTAGTTTGTAATGATTTAGTCACCATACTTCAATTTTGTAACAATTTAGTCTCTAAACTTGAATAATGTAAAATTTTAGTTTTGTACTTTCAATTTGTAGATTTTTTTTTTTAGTATAGAGACAAAAAAACATTAAAAAGATAAATAAATAAATGAATGTTTGTCAACCTCAAGAAGTCGAACTAACCAGGAAGGAAAATTAGAACATCATTCCTAAGTGCAATCCTCAAATAACGCCCACCGAGCAATTTCGTCAGCAACCCTGTTTTTGAGATCTTTGATATGCTAAAAGCTACGTACATTAGAGGCCACTACTAGGTGAAGAACTTCACTGGTAACAAACTTAATTAAAGTTAGATTCTCCACCTCATAGTTGAGAAGACAAATAACATTTAGACAATCAAATTGAACCATGACCAGTTGGTGACCCACAGACGTAAGCATCAACACTTCTGCCTCAACCGCCTTCATTTCTAGCAATTGAGGATCGAACAAGCCTCCCACCACCTAACAGTCAGCCCAAACCAAATTACCAAACTGATCACGAAGAGCCCAACCCAAGCCTCCACGACAGTCATCCTCTCACCATGTAGTGTCACAAGTAAGGGACCAAACTGGCATCAGGCAACATCCATCCCAACGTCACCAGCTCAACTATTTGAGGGATCATCTTAACCTTCCCCCCATGTCGACACTGTTGGGTTTTATTTCCTAAAACTCGTGGTTTGTAAACTGTTATGTTTGTAAATAATCTATTTAGAATAAAGAGTTATTAGTTTTATTCAGTAAAGAAGTTTACTTGAATAAAGTGAAACGTGTTTAGGTTAACCTATACCAATGATCAACACCCATGGTTGAATATGAGTACTTGAGCCTCCTGTCTATGACATGATTGTGGATTAGGCTCAAGTAGTCAGTCAAAACGATCTATAGTATACGAATAAGGGATGGGTACCTTATCTTGGTAACACTATTGGATGCGGCTCACTTTGTATTGTACAAAACGATGTGATCCGAATCGTTTCACATGGAGATGTGCGAGTGAGGGCATATTGTGCAAAGAGTTTGCATATGACCGAACCGCGAAATATATCGCTCTCTCTTTATAACACTGTTTACTGATGAGACCGACAGTTTCATTTTATGGCCTGGGTAACTCGATCTCAATCCTGAGCTCACTATGAACTCTTGCTTATTCAAAAATATCCTTTAACTTGCACGGGTGAGAGTGGCCCATAAGTGCCGACTCAATAAGCCTACCATCTTGAGGATAAAGTCGAATAGGTAGCTGGGGACATAGTACAGCAAAATTGGAGTTCACTCCTAACCCGCTATTACGTCTCCAAAAGTGACTATTTTAGGACTTATTTACCTTAGAAAGAGGTACACTCTTAGGTGTTTTTGGTAGGATTTGGCTTAAACTCGTACTTATATATGAGAATTAGAAGAATGAAGCTAAATTAGGACTTATATACAAAAGGAAAGAAAAAGAACCAAAAACGAAGTTAAAGGAATGAAAATTGTGCATTGCGGAAGCATTGCGGAAACATTGCTAAAACCGCAATGTTTTAAGTGAAATCCGTAAGTTGTCTAACTATTTTCTGTTTTGTTCCGACCTTTCAGGGATTCATTCTTTCTCCTGCAGCCACGTAGTAGTACGACGTTGAGAATGGATGGTTCTCCTTGGCCCAAGCGTACCTGCAAAACACTATAAAAGGAGGTCAAGATGGAAGGTTGAAACACACTCGAACAGCGTAGACTTCTCAGTTCAACGCAGCTTTTCCACTCTTTTTCTCTCTTCCGTCTGTTGGCTTGAAAGGATCAGCTGTTGGAGTCGACAATCTGATAGGAAGGAGAGAAGATTCATCTTCTCTTCTGATTGGATTCATCCAAGCAAGGCTTTCTTTCTTCCTTCAGCCGAGGCGTTCGCAACACGAAGAACACGCTCGGATTTACTGCTTTCTGCCTTAGCTTTCTGTTTTCGTTGTTGTTTGTTGTCGTTTCCCTTTTCATTAGCTACTCTATTCCATTTCGTTGCTTTCTGTTTTACTTTGGTTATTCAAAGCTATCAATTGTTTCGATCAAACGCTAGTTAATCCAAGCATAATTTCATTACTTCGCACGTTCTTCATCTCGTATGTTCACTACTTTTAGCTTCTGTTTTGTCTTTAATCTTCTACTAAGCATGTCATCTCCATCTATTCTCCCCAATCTATCTGCATCCATGAGTAACTAAATCACATAAGGGCATGCTAATGACAAGGCTATAGGTTAAAACACATGAAACAAGCATGTAGGATAGCTCTCGAATGCATTGAATGTATGTAAGCTTCATCCCACGGGCAATTTCGATTGGCCATCCATTTTGTCCAAAGAACTCCTAACCTCTGGAAGGAGTAAGAGTTCAGAGTCATACACTCATGCTAGCCTCTCAAGGTAGCCAGAAAACGACCTAGGAATAGGCGTTTTCCTAGTACAAATCACAACTTACTGTTTTAACAAGATGCTTAAGACCTTACTTGGACATGAGTAAACTAAAGAATCTAATGCATGAAATCGGAAGATACATGAGAATGAGTTAGTTTGATGCATGGTGAGTTGATCTAATGCTTGAGAATCGTGTGAAAAAGCCTATAGAGGAGTCGTTAGTAGCCCTTGTTTCCCCACTTTACACACATTTTGCTGTTAGTAACATTGCGATATAATTGTTGTTTCCGCAATTCCTTTAAGTTAAAATTTGCCTTAGTCATTTTTTCTCTTCGTTTGATTGTTCTCTTCTTTTCATTCTAGTTTATTATCTACTTGCACTTGTTTATGCTTCCATCATTTACACATTCCTTAGTAATTAGGCAATTTAAAACCACATCTACCTCACTTAATCCACCCATTCTCACTTAACAAAACACTCCGTAAGTAACTAAGAATAAATCTCTGTGGGAAATCGAATGAAAAAATACTTATTACTTGCTACAAGATCATGTATGCTTGCATGTTCTGAGTGCTCTATTCTTGCATCTTTATTTTAAACATTGAGCACGCACCAAGTTTTTGGCGCCGCTGCCGGGGATTTAGTTTAGTGAAAACGAAGTTTGCTAAGTTAGAAACACACATCTTAATATCTATTGGAGCTGATCGATTTTCATTTCTTTTGCAGGTACCATTGGGTTAGTTTATGAATGAGCCTTCAAGTAGCGATCTAGAGTTCAATCCTGAGCCTGAAAGATTACTTAGGGCCAGAAATAGAGCTAAGAAACGCCTCTTCAACCAACCCTCTATAAATCAAAACTTTGCTGATTCCGCAGAGTCTTCGCAATTCCTACAAACCGAAATGGATAGACCAGTCACAAATCCGGTACCTACCACTCGCAACCCCATCGAAATAGCGAATGATAAGGATAGTGCCATCCTCTCCTACCTAGTTCCTATGCCTGGGGAGCTAAACCCAAGCATAATACGCCCTGAAATTACTGCCAACTCATTCGAGTTAAAGCCAGTAATGTTCCAAATGTTGTCCACTGTGGGACAATTCTTTGGAGTAGAAAATGAGGACCCCCACAACCACTTCCTAGGAGTTAGTGATACCTTCCTTATCCCTGGAGTTTCCCAAGAAGCTTTGAGGCTTTACCTCTTCCCTTACTCGTTAAGAGATAAAGCCAAAACGTGGTTAAACTCATTACCTTCCGGATCAGTTGTCAATTGGACAGATCTGGCTGAGAAATTCCTAGTCAAATACTTTCCACCTGGTAGGAATTCAAATTTTCGTGATGACATAATTAAATTCAAACAAGGTGAAAATGAGTCTCTTCACGAAGCTTGGACAAGGTTCAAGGACCTTCTGCTTAAATGTCCCCACCATGGCATCCCATGGTGTATCCAAATAGAAGTCTTTTTCAAAGGATGTAACCCCAGCACTAGGCAAGTGTTGAATTCGTCAGCTGGTGGTTTCATGCTTTCTAAAAGCTATAATGAAGCCTATGAGATCCTGGAGAAGATCTCAGCATCTCACTGTAGGTGGTCAGATGATCCAGTTGAGCCTAGAAGAGCTCAAGACAAGGATGCTCTGAGTGCAATGAGCAACCAAATAAACGCCCCGACCAACCTAGTCAAACAAATGGCTCAAACCAATCTCCAATCCAGTGTCAACACCGCAGCAGCCATCTCAATGGGGGCGCAAACAAGTCAAGGTGAGACACTGATCTGTGGATTCTGTGGGGAAGGGCACCTGTATGAATACTGCCCTGGGAATCCAGCCTCAGTCTGCTATGTTGGAAGCCAACAACAGCCTAGGAACAACCCCTACTCTAACACTTACAATCCTGG
This sequence comes from Herpetospermum pedunculosum, assembly GCA_028017165.1. Lineage (NCBI taxonomy): Eukaryota > Viridiplantae > Streptophyta > Magnoliopsida > Cucurbitales > Cucurbitaceae > Herpetospermum > Herpetospermum pedunculosum. Next base: position 16,335,183 of record CM051527.1, on the reverse strand, counting down.
TTGGAGGAACCACTCAAATCTTTCTTGGGGTGGCCAACAGAATGCTAACCAAAACCAAAACCAACCAAGACCGAGTGGAACACCTGGTTTCACTCCCCAAAATAACCAATCCATGTATCAAAAACCATATAACCAGCCAATAGGGTCTTCTGTAGAAAATCTACTTAAGGAGTACATTGCAAAGAATGATGCTACTCTACAAAGTCAGCAAGCTACCCTTAGGAGCCTAGAGAACCAAATAGGGCAACTAGCCAATGAACTCAAAAGTAGGCCCCAAGGTAGACTGCATGCTGACACTGAGGTGCCTAGAAGGGATGGTAAAGAGCAAGTTCAAGCAATTGAACTTCGAAGTGGAAGACCATTGGTGAGCAACACTAGAGACACACCAAAGAGAGTAGAGAATGAAGAGTCTAGTGCTCCACTGGATTCTCTGCCAAACCAAGGTCAACCACCAGCAAGCACATCAAGGGCAAGGCTGGAACCAATTATAGAGGAACTAGAAGAAATTCCAAGGCCTCCACCTGTCCTGAGGCGACCTGAAGTGCCTACATATGTGCCACCACCTCCATTCCCTAGAAGGCTAAAGAAAAAACAAGAACAGGAAGTGCACTTTAACAAATTTTTAGAAATTCTTAAACAAGTGCATGTTAATATTCCTTTTGTAGAGGTTTTGCAATCTATGCCTTCTTATGTTAAGTTTTTGAAGGATATAATCACTAACAAGAAAATTATTGGTGAATTTGAAATAGTGAATCTCACTGAGGAGTGCAGTGCTATACTCCAGAACAAGCTACCAAAGAAGGAGAAGGATCCTGGTTCCTTCACCTTACCAGTGGAGTTGGGAGGCAAACACGTGGGCAGAGCTCTTTGTGACCTGGGAGCTAGCATAAACCTCATGCCCCTATCACTATTCCGTCAGCTTGGAATAGGGGAAGCACGTCCTACAACTGTCACCTTGCAGTTGGCAGACAGATCCATAGCCTACCCTGAGGGTAAGATAGAGGATATTCTTGTCAAGGTTGACAAGTTCATTTTTCTTGCAGACTTCATCATTCTGGATTATGAAGCAGACAAGGAGGTCCCCATCCTATTAGGCAGACCATTCCTAGCCACAGGTAGGGCCTTGATTGATGTCCAGAAAGGTGAGCTCACCATGAGGGTTCATGATGAGGAGGTTAAGTTTAGTGTATTTAAAGCACTGAGGTATCCTTCTGACTCTGAATCTTGTGCAAGTATGGACATAGTAGATTCACTGATGGAAGAACAGCTTGAGCATGAGTTATTAACTAAGCATGCCAATGATTATGTACAATTAGATGTAGCTGACTTAAATATTTCTGAAATCATGGATATACCTATGGATAAACCTCAGCATGTTTGTATGACCAGTGACCTGACTGAGAGATCCGTGAATCCATTGAAACCATCCATTGAGCATCCACCTATCTTAGAATTAAAACCACTGCCTGAACATCTTAAGTATGCATATCTAGGGAGTGATGATACTCTGCCTGTTATTATTTCGTCCAAATTGAGTGCAAAGCATGAAATTGAGCTGATATTATTGCTTAAGCAACATAAAAAGGCTATTGCATGGACGATTGCTGACATTAGAGGTATTAGCCCTTCCTACTGCATGCATAAGATAATATTAGAAGAAGAACATACACCCCGAGTAGATCACCAACGTAGGTTGAACCCCTCTATGAAGGAGGTAGTAAAAAAAGAGATAATAAAATGGTTAGATGCAGGTGTAATCTTCCCTATAGCTAGTAGTCAGTGGGTGAGTCCAATACAATGTGTACCTAAGAAGGGGGGGATGACTGTAGTAGTGAATGAGAGCAATGAACTGATTCCAACTAGAACTATTACAGGATGGAGAGTCTGTATGGACTATAGAAAATTGAATAAAGAAACAAAAAAGGATCACTTCCCTTTACCATTTATCGACCAGATGTTAGATAAGATAGCTGGTAAAGCTTATTACTGCTTTCTAGATGGTTATTCTGGATATAACCAAATCACCATAGACCCTGTGGATCAGGAGAAAACAACATTCACCTGCCCCTTTGGAACCTTTGCCTTTCGCAGAATGCCTTTTGGCTTATGCAATGCACCAGCAACTTTCCAAAGGTGCATGTTGGCCATTTTCTCTAACTTAGATGAATCCATGATAGAGATATTTATGGATGACTTCTCAGTCTTTGGTGATTCTTTTACAAACTGTTTAGAGAACTTAGGACAAGTCCTAGCTAGGTGTAAGGAGACCAACCTAGTCCTTAATTGGGAAAAATGCCACTTTATGGTGGAAGAAGGGATAGTCCTAGGTCATAGAGTGTCTAGAGCAGGAGTAGAGGTCGATAGGGCCAAGATTGAGATCATAGAGAAGTTAGTGGAACCTCAGAATGTGAAAGCTATTAGAAGTTTCTTAGGACACGCAGGTTTCTATAGAAGGTTCATTAAGAACTTTTCAAAGATCTCTAAACCTCTGTGTGAACTTCTAGAGCTGAATAAACCATTCATCTTCTCAAAAGAATGTTTTTTAGCCTGGACAACCCTTAAGGAAGCATTAGTCAAAGCACCTATTATAGTAGGACCAAATTGGGACCTCCCATTTGAGATGTTGTGTGATGCGAGTGACTATGCAGTAGGGGTTATGCTAGGACAAAAGATTGACAAACTAACACACCCTGTATACTATGCTAGTAAGACACTGAATGAGGCACAATGTAATTACACAACCACTGAGAAGGAAATGCTAGCTGTAGTGTTTGCTTGTGAGAAGTTCAGGAATTACATTGTAGGCACTAGGACCATTGTGTATACCGATCATTCTGCACTAAAGTACCTTATGAGGAAGGCTGATGCTAAGCCTAGGTTAATTAGATGGGTACTGTTAGTGCAAGAGTTTGATTTAGACATTAGAGATAAGAAAGGATGCGAAAATGTGGTTGCGGATCATCTTTCTAGATTGCAGCATAATTGCGGAAAAATTGCGGAAACCGCAATTTCTGATGCCTTTATTGATGAGCATGTCTTTGTGTTAGCACATCGTGAAAACGATGAGGAACCTTGGTTTGCTGATATTGCTAACTTCCTTGCCTCGCAGGTACTACCAACTTTCAAGGGAGGACAAGAGAAGAAGAGGTTCCTACATGAAGCTAGGAAATTCATATGGGATGATCTGACACTCTACAAAACATGTGCAGATGGTTTACTAAGAAAGTGTGTGTCAGCTGCTGAAGCGAAGTCTGTGCTGCAGCACTGCCATACATCTCCCTATGGTGGACACTTTGGTGGCCAAAGAACAGCTGCAAAGGTGTTCCAGAGTGGCTACTATTGGCCCACGATCTTCAAAGATGCCCACGACCATGCACACAGCTGCAATGAATGCCAGAGAACAGGTAACCTGAGTCGAAAGGATGAGATGCCTCTCACTTACATCTTAGAGTTGGAGCTCTTTGATGTGTGGGGCATTGACTTCATGGGACCATTTCCCCCATCAGCAGGTAACCTTTACATACCTGTAGTTGTAGACTATGTATCTAAATGGGTAGAAGCCATAGCATGTCCAACCAATGATGCCAAAACAGTCATTAAGTTCCTTAATAGACATATCTTTACTAGGTTTGGTACACCTCGTGCTATAATTAGTGATGAAGGAACACACTTTATTAATAAAGCTATGGAAAAAGTGTTGGCTAAGTACAATGTTAGACATAGAGTAGCCACCCCTTATCATCCATATTCGAATGGACAAGCTGAAATATCAAATAGGGAGATTAAAAACATACTCGAAAAAGTGGTCAAACCCAATAGAAAAGATTGGTCGTTTAAATTAGAGGATGCACTTTGGGCATATAGGACTGCATATAAGACACCCCTAGGTATGTCTCCTTATAGACTTGTGTATGGCAAACCATGTCACTTACCATTCGAATTGGAAATCAAAGCATTTTGGGCCCTAAAAGAGCTGAATTATTGCGTGACCGATGCGGGAACATTGCGATCTCTGCAATTACATGAGCTTGATGAGCTGAGACATATGTCCTATGAAAATGCTAAAATGTATAAGGAAAAAACTAAAATTTGGCATGATAGTAGACTTAGGATTAAGGACTTTAAGAAAGGCCAGCATGTCTTGTTATTTAATTCAAGGTTGAGATTATTTCCAGGCAAACTTAAGTCCAGATGGTCAGGTCCTTTCGTTATAACTAATGTGTTTGTTCATGGTGCAATTGAGATTAGGAACCTGCAGCACGAGCAACCGTTCATGGTCAATGGTGCACGTTTGAAGCACTACTACGAGGAAGGGGATGTGAAGATGGTAGCGAAATTGTTGAACTATCGCCAATCATCGGGTTGTCGAGACCCGCCAAAATGAATTTATAAGTGCCCGAAATCACTAAACTATTTGTAGAATAGTAGTAACGGGGTCGATCCACAGGGAATTAAGGTATTTTGACTTAATCTTAATTAAATTTGCAAACTATTAATGTAAGTGAAATAAGGGGTAATTGTTGGTTTTCAAGTAATTAAAATGGAACAAAGCAAATGGGAAAATTTAGCTAACGGAGTTTCCGACTCGGGACGATCGGGGATAAATTTAGCGTGCCTCTTGGATCACAGGTTGACGAGTATAATGGTTAAATAATTTAATGAATGCACAGCTCGTCTAAAATTAATAAATAACCCAGACATGCTCCATGGAGTTAATTAGACATAAATAATCATGCTAATCAAGCATACCGTTCGGACATTGGCGGCCAACGCTCTCCCAAGACCGAACGGTAGCAACAAGCTAACTGTGACAACTATCTAATTTGGACGCGAAATTAGTATGTCGATTTGGAATTCTAATTCGGGAAGAATGAACACCAAGAGCGTAAGGACGCCAATACGCTCAAGGTGCCATAATTCCTTGTTACTTGGCGGAAACGAGAGGCACGGCATCAAATCCTTTAACAAATGAACATGCTCAAAATCAAGGGTGCCTAGTCCTAAATCATTCAAACGTGCTCATAGATTAAGCTAAGAAATAGAATTCAATTCAATAAAATATCCAACCAATTCAGAATTTCAATCCTACAACCTCACCAAGAGTTCATACTACATTTATCCTTACAATCCCGAGCCAAAAACAGTAAATCTACTCACTCATGACGTGTATGGTGTGGGACGGTTTCAAACCGAGCTTCCTAGCCCCTCCCATGGTGGAAAACAGCTGCTGGACGTCAAATCAGGCGCGGAGCTCGAGGTGGAAGGTGATAATGGCGGCTAAAATCGGACAAAAATGTTAAGTAGTCCGTCGTAGCGTCGAGACGCTAGGGCAGCGTCGAGACGCTGCGCCCTAAATAACGCGCGCGCGCAGTCGGGGTGGCGTCGAGACGCTCGCACAGCGTCGAGACGCTTGTGCGGCGTCGAGCGAGCGTCGAGACGCTGTCGCTCGACGCTTGCTCTCGGGTTTTTTCTTCAATTCAGCGCTTCAGACTTCGGAGCGTCGAGACGCTAGGGCAGCGTCGAGCTAGCGTCGAGCTAGCGTCGCGACGCTGTCACTCGATGCTAGCTCTCGGGTTGATGCTTGGATTTTTGCCTTCAATTTCTCCAAAGTACTCATCCTTCATGCCTTTGCATGGATCTTCCCCGGAAGTGTTCTTAGGCCTTTAAAACGCGATATTAAGCTCTGAAAAGCGCCGAAACGCTCTCGAGAGCGAATCATCGAGAACACCTGCAATAATCACATAAAAGCAAGATTAAGCAACTAATAACCGTGAAATAGGGACACAATTATAGCTCCAAAATGGAGCTATCAGAAGACTCTCTCGGCCTTCCTCTTATCTGAAGCTTGAAAATATGACCGAGAGAAGACGAGTGATTACTGTGCTCGTCCATGCGAGGCTATGCCTTAGTTTATTTTTGCTGTTTTTTTTTTATTCCTTCGGCTTGTTATTTTTGTATGTTTATGAGTGATTTTTATTACGAATTTGTTGTTAATTTTGTACGTTTTTATAGGGGATCAAAAGAGGAAATCAAGGAGATGAATCGAGGGTAAAGAATCGGGGAAGATATCGGGCCGAATCAAAGATTAAGTTAAGAGAATCTTGGCATTTAAATCAAGAAAAATCTTCAACGGCCATTTAATTGCGGTAGATTTGCTGAAATCGCAACAGAAATAGCCGTTGGGATTCACTTGATTACAAATAGCCGTTAGAACAGCTGTGGCCCGTACGTTTCCTTCATTCGTTAAACTTCAAGAAAACGATCTTCTTCTTCCTCTGCAACTCCTCTTTCCAGATCTCTCCGATTCGACAATGGTGCTTACACGGGCTGAAAGATCTGCTTCCAAGAACAGGGCGTCTGACGCAGAGGCAGCTGCGAGAGAGGCATTACTTGCCTTGGCAGATGCCGAAGCCACGCGACCCGAACGACCTGCTAAGCTTCCTATCCGCAAGAAGAAGTGGAAGGTGGTGACCGAGATCCCTGCTGGTCCATCTGAACCAGTAGGTACGCCCAAGAAGAGGAAGTGGAAGATGGTTGTCGAAGATGCGCCGGTCAAGGAGAAGACTCCCACTGTGGAGAGTCAAGGAAGTGGCCGTCCATCCTACGAGACGGCCAGACAAAGCCCTGAACCATCTCCACCAGCGCAAAGCCCCGAGCCTTCTCCATCTCCACAAAGCTCTGAACAATCTCCACCTCCGCAGAGCCCTGAGGCATCGCCATCATCGCCAACGCCCGAGCCTGAAATTCCAAGTGAAGAACATCAAGAATCAGCGTCGGGCGAAGAAACGGCTGAGGAAGAAGAGGTTTTCTCTCCTTTGAGGGAAGTCAGCCCCGATAGCCCAGCAAAGGGGGGAGATTCGATGGATGAAACGTTGGGGGACTGCCTCCAGCAGATCACCACCAGGGCACGGCTGAGGAAGAAGGTGCCCAAGGTTGTCAAGGCCAAACGGCCAAAAGCTTCAAAGAAATCCAAGAAAAGTAAGGTCAGTGGTGAGCCTTCATTGAAGAGGCTGAAATTCGAGGCTGCTGAGTCGGCCAAGGCACGGGACAAGGGGAAAGCCAAATTATACCCCGAAGTTGAGCCTCAAGCTGTGAGGTATGTGTCTTCTGATGCCGAATCAAGGGGCACTGAGTTGAGGAAGAGGGACCTACTCCATGAGAAGGGGTTCCTGGACGCGTTGGCAGACCTGCCGCAATTCTTGCGCGCAGGGATCACCAACCACGGCTGGGAAGAGCTGTGCAGACCGCCCATCCCTGCCTACTCCAGCATGGTGTACGACTTCTATGCAAATCTGACGCACCCCGAGGATGGTCTGTCCATGGTAAGGGGAATCGAGGTGGACTTCTCAGCCAAGGCTATCAATGAAGCCTATGGCCTCAAGGGGCAGAAGCATACTGACTATGCAAGAATCACCGACGCTCCAACAGAGGTTGTCCTGGAAGAAGCACTGCGCATCATAGGCCAGCCTGAGGCAGCTTGGACGATCTCACGCAATGGGAAGCACACTCTGATGAGTGCTACCCTCACGGCCAAGGCAGCTGTCTGGTTCTCCTTCGTGCGAAGGCGTCTGTCCCCAGTGACCCACGAGACCACCATTAATCAGGGGAGATCGCTGCTGGTATATGCGATCATGAGAGGCCTCACTATCAATGTTGGGGAGGTTATTGCAGCCTCCATAGCAGACTGTGCCAAGAAAGGTAAGGGCCCTCTTTTCTTTCCAAACACCATCACTAAGCTATGTTTACGTGCAGGTGTTCCAATCGAGAGGATGGAGAGGCAGCTGGCCTACACTGGGCATCTGGAGTTGCCCACAGCCTTGCGGATGCGAAGAAAAGGGAATATGGAGTTTGAGCTAGACGGCCTGGCTGCAGCTCAATCTCTCTATATGGCATGCCTGATGGATCTTCAGAAGAAGATGGCGCAATGGGCCGAGTATGCTCAAGCGAGGGACAAAGACGTGGCTGATCAGTTGAGCTGCATCTTCCCTGCCTTTCCCACTGACCTACTGAAGCCATGGACACCTCCACGAGCACGGAGGGATGATGAGGAGGATGTCTGAGTGCCAGTCTGAAGGGCACTCGAGGGAGTACTTCTGTTCCCTCTTTTAAATGTGGAAAAAAAAATCAATCTGCTTTTCGTTAAACTGTGTGAATTCTGGTATTTTGAGTCAATATTTGATCTGTTTTTAGTTTTTTCTTTTGATTGTTTAGGGTAGTTTAGTATAGTTAGATGGTATCTGAATAGGTAGTTTGTTTTAGTTTCCTTTTTGTATAGCTGTGATGACTGGAAATAGCATGCAAATAGGGTTGTTTACTGATATATCTGCCCTGTAGATTCATTGCGAAATTATTGCAAATTCCGCAATTTTTGTTAGCTGTCACATGTTTTTGACTGACTGTTAGATAGGCTGGTTCTGTTTCAATTTTGTTCTTGTGCTGCTTTCTTGACTACTTTATATAGCCTATCTATAAGCATGCTGGATGAGTGTCTTAAGGCACCTTTGATAGTTTAAATTAGTCTCTTAAATTGCTCAGCATGCGTAGCTTTAAGTCCTTCCCTTACTGTTTTTACAAATTTCTGCTGCTGAGTTATTTGCTTTCAGAATGTTCTGTCTATCTCTAGGACTTTTAGATTCTCTTTGTTTTGCCCTAGACTAGATGCTTCTAGGACAAGTTTGGGGGTGTGCCACCTCAGACACTCATTGGGGACAATGAGTAGTTTAAGTTTGGGGGAGGCCACCCTAGGCCTAGGAACATTCCTCTCTCCTTCTAAACATAAGCATTCTTCTTCTCCTTTACAAAAAAAATGATGAGCTGAAAAAAAAAAATGAAAGAATAAAGAGGGGTGTCTCTCTTAAAGTTGCTGAGTAATCAGTGCCAAGTGTGTAACCCACAAGTGGCATTGCATCAAAAGGCAACCAAATGAGAGGCTCCACCAAAGTAAGAAAGAAAAAAAAAAAAAAAAAAAAGGGAAAAATTAGGGAAGAAGAATGTATACCTAGGAGTTGCAACTTTGTGGCTTGGGTATCCTGAATAAAAAGAACTCTGATCCTCAATTGGCTAAGCACAAAGTTGTAGCTTGTAGGGTTGTTTAGGGAGATGAATGTATGTCCAATGTAGTGATGCCAGGGTTTAGGTTGTTCTCTAAATGTACTACTGACCTGGTTTATACTAAGACTGGCATGACTCTAAGGAATCCTAGGTAGTTCAAAAGTAAAAATTAGAAGCATGTACTGAGTCTGGGGTAAAGCTAGGTAGAATTTGAAACCTTAGGGATAGTTGCACTATATGACAGAAGCAAATAGATCATTCGTGGGGAGTTAATGAAACAGTAGGATCATAAGGCAAGAGAAGTCAGAAGAAGCAAGATGAGAAGTTAGTTTTAAACTTAGGGAGTGTGTCACAGGACAGCATTGCCATAGATAGGAACTTAGGGGAGTCAGCAAGTGGTTAGAGAAGTTAAAACAGCAGCCTAAGTAAGTCCTTAGATTGCTCGAGGACGAGCAAAACCTTAAGTTTGGGGGTGTGTTACGTCTCCAAAAGTGACTATTTTAGGACTTATTTACCTTAGAAAGAGGTACACTCTTAGGTGTTTTTGGTAGGATTTGGCTTAAACTCGTACTTATATATGAGAATTAGAAGAATGAAGCTAAATTAGGACTTATATACAAAAGGAAAGAAAAAGAACCAAAAACGAAGTTAAAGGAATGAAAATTGTGCATTGCGGAAGCATTGCGGAAACATTGCTAAAACCGCAATGTTTTAAGTGAAATCCGTAAGTTGTCTAACTATTTTCTGTTTTGTTCCGACCTTTCAGGGATTCATTCTTTCTCCTGCAGCCACGTAGTAGTACGACGTTGAGAATGGATGGTTCTCCTTGGCCCAAGCGTACCTGCAAAACACTATAAAAGGAGGTCAAGATGGAAGGTTGAAACACACTCGAACAGCGTAGACTTCTCAGTTCAACGCAGCTTTTCCACTCTTTTTCTTTCTTCCGTCTGTTGGCTTGAAAGGATCAGCTGTTGGAGTCGACAATCTGATAGGAAGGAGAGAAGATTCATCTTCTCTTCTGATTGGATTCATCCAAGCAAGGCTTTCTTTCTTCCTTCAGCCGAGGCGTTCGCAACACGAAGAACACGCTCGGATTTACTGCTTTCTGCCTTAGCTTTCTGTTTTCGTTGCTGTTTGTTGTCGTTTCCCTTTTCATTAGCTACTCTATTCCATTTCGTTGCTTTCTGTTTTACTTTGGTTATTCAAAGCTATCACTTGTTTCGATCAAACGCTAGTTAATCCAAGCATAATTTCATTACTTCGCACGTTCTTCATCTCGTATGTTCACTGCTTTTAGCTTCTGTTTTGTCTTTAATCTTCTACTAAGCATGTCATCTCCATCTATTCTCCCCAATCTATCTGCATCCATGAGTAACTAAATCACATAAGGGCATGCTAATGACAAGGCTATAGGTTAAAACACATGAAACAAGCATGTAGGATAGCTCTCGAATGCATTGAATGTATGTAAGCTTCATCCCACGGGCAATTTCGATTGGCCATCCATTTTGTCCAAAGAACTCCTAACCTCTGGAAGGAGTAAGAGTTCAGAGTCATACACTCATGCTAGCCTCTCAAGGTAGCCAGAAAACGACCTAGGAATAGGCGTTTTCCTAGTACAAATCACAACTTACTGTTTTAACAAGGTGCTTAAGACCTTACTTGGACATGAGTAAACTAAAGAATCTAATGCATGAAATCGGAAGATACATGAGAATGAGTTAGTTTGATGCATGGTGAGTTGATCTAATGTTTGAGAATCGTGTGAAAAAACCTATAGAGGAGTCGTTAGTAGCCCTTGTTTCCCCACTTTACACACATTTTGCTGTTAGTAACATTGCGATATAATTGTTGTTTCCGCAATTCCTTTAATTTAAAATTTGCCTTAGTCATTTTTTCTCTTCGTTTGATTGTTCTCTTCTTTTCATTCTAGTTTATTATCTACTTGCACTTGTTTATGCTTCCATCATTTACACATTCCTTAGTAATTAGGCAATTTAAAACCACATCTACCTCACTTAATCCACCCATTCTCACTTAACAAAACACTCCGTAAGTAACTAAGAATAAATCTCTGTGGGAAATCGAATGAAAAAATACTTATTACTTGCTACAAGATCATGTATGCTTGCATGTTCTGAGTGCTCTATTCTTGCATCTTTATTTTAAACATTGAGCACGCACCACCCGCTCTTCAGGGTCAGTAGATAGGTTGTTCCCTTAATAGCTGACTCCGGGGATTGAACAATTAGCGCGCACACTCTCATGAGATGAGAGAGTTAATTGATTTGTTGGTTGGACTACAAATCTATTGTTCATTAGAGGTGTCAGTGGTACTTAAGGAACAAGATGTAATGCAGGGGTTAAACGATTTAAATGACCCAACTGTGATTACAAACAACCTGTGAAGGGTCGACTTGCCCGTGACGGTTATATCAGAGGACATAATATATCTACAGTGAGGAGAGTGCAGCCCTCAGACTATAGTGGAGTCTCCGGGGGTTAACGAATGTTGATTAGTTCGGTTAAAAGAGTTTTGACCTGATAATCTCGTATCGTTGGAGCTCATGATCTATAGGTCATTTAGGTTCTCCTGGCTAGCTCGGATAACGTCGTGCAACAATATAAGAGAAAAGAAAAAGAAAAAGAATTTGAATTGGTCAAATTCGGTTTGTGGAAGGATGATGAACATATTTAAATATGATTTAAATATTGGAATGGTCTAAAACATGAATACTATTCATGTGCAAAAAAGTCGATTTTCGGAAAACCGGGTTTAGCCATATTATTCAATTAATATTTGATATTGAATTAAATAATATTAATTAATTAAAAAAAATTAATTAATTAATATATATATATATATATATATATTATTTATTCAAATGTTTAATAAATAAAAATGTTTATTATTATTTAAAACTAATTAAGTTTTAATTAATTTTTAAATTAATAATAATTATATATATATATATATATATATATATATATATATATTTAAGGTTTAGTGTACTTTTGTGTACACATTTTGGAATAACTCTTTTTTGGGTTTATGGGTTGTCATAGAATCGAAGGTTTTGATCAGAGTTTGATACTAAAGTTTGAAGTTTTAAGCCTCTGGTTTTTTAACTTTAGAAGTTCAAAATATAAAATTCTTCTGAGTTCTTAATAACTCAAGCCCACCGTCTTCCATCTCTTCTTCTTCTTCCTTTCTTTTCTTTTTTTTCGGATTCCCACAACTCCGTTGCTCGACGCTGAGGATAGCGGGACTACCTGTGGTGATCCTCGGGGCATTCGTGAGAAGAGGCCGGAAGAGTTCGTGACAAGGAACGAGCGGCGGAGCTGAAGAAATTCGGAACTACAAGGGTATGTAATTCTTATTTCTTTATTTCGTTGTTTGAGCATGTTTTCTATTTGTTAAATTGATGAAATTAGAGTATCATCGATCCAAAATCGATTTCGCAGCGTGATACGCTCCATCAATTAGTATCAGGGCGTATTTTGATCAACTCAATTGGCATCAATTTAAGTTGGTGGGTATTTTAATTTAGAAATTGTTTTTGAATGGACGTCTAAAGTGAATATCGGATTTGGCATCGTTTTTTTTTTAATTTCATTATTTGTAATTGCCCGAGAATGTATGGGTTTTAATGTGTGCTGAAGAGTCTATATTCTTTTAGAGTCATTAGAGTCCATATAGGTTTCTTTGTGAAAGAAGCTCGAGTTTTGAGCTCGGCGAAGTGTTCGGTGCAAAGTTCAAACTCGTTATGGGCGGTTCAAAGAGAAGCTCGAAGAGAAATTGACTGAAGCGTTCGGGGGAGCAAGCTTGTCTGAGGCGGTACAAAGAGTTCGAAGTCCGCTCAAGACTTAGCTTGTTGTTCAAGCTTGTAATAAAATAGTTATTGTTTGCTTGATGCCAAAATCGGTCCACTTTAGTGTGTTTAATTAATTATGCATAGCGCATGTATGTTTTAATTAAAATCCATGTTTGTATGTGCATATCGTATGTCATATAGATTTAAAATCCCATCGTAGGAAGCATGCTCTATGCATTAAAAATATGTTATAAGTGTTATAATATATAGTATGCATATTTGGGAATTCATGAGTATTAATATAAGAGTTATATTAATTCATGAATTAGATGTTATTAGTTTAATAGAATAATTGATATAAGTGTTATATTAATTATGAAATTAAACATACAACATAGATTGCCCTGGTTTTATGTATATTGTATGTTTTAAGTGTTATAATATATAGTATGCATATTTGGGAATTTATTAGTATTAATATAAGAGTTATATTAATTCATGAATTAGATGTTGTTAGTTTAATAGAATAATTGATATAAGTGTTATATTAATTATGAAATTAAACATACAATACAGGTTGCCCTGGTTTTATGCATATTGTAGGTTATAAGTGTTATAATGTATAGGATGCATGTTTTTTTTTTTTTTTTTTTTTGAGTACATTGGGGGTGGGGGGATTCGAACCACAGACCTCTTGGTCATCAAATCATACATATGCCAGCTGAGCTATGCTCGCTTTGGCTAGGATGCATGTTTTATTCATGAGTATTAATATAAGACTTATATTAATTCATGAATTAGATGTTGTTTGCTTAATAGAATAATTGCTATAAGTGTTATATTAATTATGAAATTAAACATCCAACATTAGATGCATATCGTATGTTATAAGTGTTATAATGTATAGGATACATGCTTAATTCAGAGAATCGATATAAGTGTTATATTGATTATGAATTAGGAGTTATATGTTTAAGAGCATAGTCGATATAAGTGTTATATTGATTATGAAGTTAAATATTCAACTTGTCATGCCTTAGCGTCACATGTTTGAGAAGCATGTAGAAGTTGTTGTAGAAAGTCTAGTTTTTGCAAGCGTTGTAAAATTGACTTAGACTTTTAAAAGCTATAACAAAGATAAATAGCATGTTCATTTAGGGTTAAATGATTTGATCTGGTTCATTAGATGAATAAGTCGACATCTCGTAAATGCTAAGGTTATGAGAAACTCACCCGGTAAACTCCTGTCTAAAGTTGGAGGTTTTGAATTGACGGATCACCTCCTACCTGGGGACTACCCGGTACTTGAGTAAAGTTAACCGGTTTTATGAGCATGCGTGAGAGGTGTGAGGTTAGTAAAAGTGTTTATAACCTAGACGTCTCAGGTAAGATGTTTGCCTAAACTTAAGGTTTTATTTACTTAGCCAGATAAAACCTGAGTTTTTTACCCTAAACATTGTCTATGATACTTAGTAGAAGTGTTGAGAATGAATAAATGATATATCCCTCTCCAGCTACGCACTCCTTATAGTTCACAACGTGAGAATTTTGCTCGACCTCGTGATGTCAATAGGGCATCCCCATTCGGATGGTATTTGCAACTTTCAATAGCAAGGTGAATGTAGTAAGTATTTATAGTAAGTGGGTGAAGGAAATACGCCAGTACTTCCTGCGGTCTCTCCTCCATTGGATTGAACCGTGAGATTCTCATGTTCCGCCTGCAAGGTACCCTCAGAGGCACCAATCCAGTCGGAGGGTCGTTTCATGGGGGTCGGAACATCTCAGTTGATAGCTCACAAAATGAGCTATCTTTAGGACTTATTTTATGCTAATTTAGAGAGTTACATGATTAATCTCACATTTATATTTGATTATTTTACAGATATCGAACATTTGGAGCAAACTGGGGCTACAAGCCAAAATTCCCGAGGAGGCAGCGTCTAGACAGCTACCCAGATTCAAACTCAGGCCGTGACACGCGCGAAGTTAATTACCCAACTTCTTCTGACCAACGAAGCCAAATGCTATATATTACACATTATCTCGCGAAGTTATTATTAACCTTTTGTCGCAACGTTTTTGCGACGCGGAGCGGCCGACAACCTTCTGTTAAACAGGGGTTTTCACAAAAAATGGAGTCGCCACCAATCATTTAGGGTGTGATTGGTCACCTTAAAAATACGGTCTACGAAGTAAAAAAACAAGGTTCGGGGGTCGGTTGAGTGTAGGGAAGGTGCTAGCACCCTACAACATCCCGTTTAAAACGGTAGCCAAAACATTTTTATCCTAATTATTTAACTAATTTCAAATGGTCCTTAATAAATAAATAAACAATTAAAAATAATACAATGTCTCAACTAATCATATCCTAACTTTAAAGAAAGTAGGAATTTGATTTTTGTGAGCGAGATTGTTAATTTTGCCATTAGTTGCCTTAATCCCATTTACCGGGATCGTACAACAAAAAAAAGAATTTTGAAATCAATAAATAAAAAAAATCCTTTTGTTTTGAAATCAAAATAATTTCTAAAATTAATTTAAAACCCCAATTTTAAATCAACAATTCTTTTTGTTTCGAAATCAAAGCAATTTTGGGATTTAATTTAAAAACTCATTTTGAAATCAACCATTCTTTTATTTACAAATCAAAACAAATTTTGAAATTCAATTTAAAACTTGGTTTGAAAATCAAATTCTTTTTGCTTGAAATTCGATTTAAAACTCAATTTGGAATTGAAAACTCTTTTGATTTGAAATCGAAAACAATTTGAAATTCAATTTTAAAATTCAATTTTAAAATCAAATGAAAACTTTTAAAAGAGAGTGATTCCTGTAATTAGCGCATAATGGCATGTGATAATAAATCCTCAAAGATAGGGAAACCCTATTTTATCCCGGGATTTCAATTAAAGTTAAAATACCCTCGAGATGAGAGGAACAGTCCTTCATCTCTCCCGGGGTTGCAAATTAAAACTAAATACCCTCGAGATGAGAGGAAACAGTCCTTCATCTCTCCCGGGGTTGCAAATTAAAATTAAAGTACCCTCGAGATGAAAGGAACGGTCCTTCATCTCTCCCGGGGTTAACAAATTAATATTAAAATACTGCGCACAAACTAACGAGAAAGAAAATAACGAAAATAAAGCGATAATTAAATAAACGCGCAAGCTAATATAACTAAACCCGAAAACACACTTAAGAATTAAAAAACTGAAACTAAATAAACCAGCAGGCCTATGCGATATAACCTAGGCATATAAACAGAAAAGCATATCAAGGTATATATCGAACATGCAGGGGTATATATATGTGTTCAGATAGGGGGATATATCCAAATCAGAGGGGGTATATATGCATATATCATAGGTATATATGAACACACAACAATAGGGGCAAAATTGTAAATAACACAAGATTAAGGGCATTTTTGTAAATAACTAAAAATGGAAATTGGACCTTCTTCTTCACGAATTGCTCAGCCGCTGGTCTTCTTCTTCCACGCCATTCCTGTCATCGGAGCTCCGACCACCGCGCGCGCCACCTTGGAGGTTCGAGAATGTTGCCGTCGGCCCGAGGCTGCGCCACCGCTCATCGCCGCCGGTTTGGTAGTTGAGGAATGAAGCCGTTGAATCTACGCCGCTGGTCTGCTCGGAGGAAGCGGGTCGCAGCCGTCTGGTTTGGGTTCGCCGGAGTTGAGAAGCTTCAGAGGGAGTCGTCGTCGTCTGGAAGCTGATGAAGGCGAAGTTGGGAGCTCCGCCGTCGTCGTCTTAGGGAGGTGAAGTGGTTCGCCGCCGTGGGTCTGCTTGAGGAAAATGGAGACCGCCGCCGTCGATGAAGACCCACCACCGTCTGGAGGTGAGGAAGACGTGGAGGTTGAAGATGAAGTGCACCGTCGCGGGTCTGCCATGAACGCAGCTGGTTCGAGGGGAGAAGACGCCGATGTTGAATGCTTGAAGAAGACGAAGTCCGCCGGAGCTGGTTCGTCGTGGGGAAGAGCTTGGAGCTTGGGTCTGGGCTCGTGGTCCGCCATCGAGGAGTTGCTGCCGGATCTTGGAGCTCCGCCGTGCGTCTGGAGGAGCTTGAAGACGAAGCCCGCCGTTCGTCTGCTGGAGAGGGGTGAAATCGGACCTCCGCCGCTAGTGAGATGAAGCTGATATGAACGAGCTTCGCCGGAGAAGACAAACTTGAGATGGTCGCCGCCGTGCGCCGCCGTGGATCACCGGAGCTCCGCCGTGAGTCACCGTGCGCGCCGCCTTGAGTCTTGCCGGATTTAGGTTGAAGATGGTGGAGTTGGATGAAAGGGATGATGGATTTTGGAGAAGATGATGAATAGTAGGAGAGAGAAATAGATTTTTTTTATCTTTTTGGGATCCACCCAAAATTTGTCCTATTCTCCTCCCATCTTCCTTCACTTTTTTTCTCTCTTTCTATTCTACTATTCCCTTTTTCTATATATAGCCAACAAACTAGGTCAAAAATAGCCTTAAACCCTAAATTAATGAAATCTCAAACCGAAACCCCAAATTGAAACCCTAAACTCAAAACTTAAAATAAAACGCTAAATTAGAGCTCTAAATGAAACGCTAAATTGGAACTCTAAATGAAACCCTAAAATAATAAACTTAAAATAAAACGCTAAACTGGAGTCCCGAGACTGAGACACCGAACTCTAAAATGACCTGGACGCCTGAACGATCCACTAACGGAAGACAAATCTGGTGATTTTCTCGAAAATCCCGAAAATAACAGAAAAATGACGAAATTAAAGAAAAACTCCAAAAATACTTAAAAATAAGTGAAAAACATAAAATTATGTGAAAAATCCAAAATGATGATAAACAAGGCCGGACGAAATACGGTGTCAACAGCTTGCCCCCCTTTGTATATCCTTTAAGAATTGAAAGGGTAGACAAATGATAAAGACAAAGTATTTGGGCGGCCACAAATGTTTATCATCAACAACAACGTGGACCTGGTTTGACCAAGCTTCGACCACTAATCTTGGATTAGGGTTCGATTTAACCAAACGGGAAAGTGAAACGGACCTGGTTTGACCAGGCTTCGACCGGCTATCGGGACGGAACCACAGACATAGGGTTCGATTTAACCAATAGAAATTTAAACGGACCTGGCTTTGCCAGGCTTCGACCAGCTATCGGGACGGGACCACAGACATAGGGTTCGATTTAACCAACAGGAATTTAAACGGACCTGGTTTTGCCAGGCTTCAACCTACTACCGGGACGGAACCACAGACATAGGGTTCGATTTAACCAACAGGAATTTAAACGGACCTGGTTTTGCCAGGCTTCGACCAGCTATCGGGACGGAACCACAGACATAGGGTTCGATATAACCAACAGGAATTTAAATGGACCTGGTTTTTCCAGGCTTCGACCAGCTATCGGGAGGGAACCACAGACATAGGGTTCGATTTAACCAACAGGTATTTAAACGGACCTGGTTTTGCCAGGCTTCGACCAGCTACCGGGACGGAACCACAGACATAGGGTTCGATTTAACCAACAGGAATTTAAAAGCAGAATGAGATGGGTGAGAGTTTTTGTGTGTGTGTGTGCGTGTGGGACAACGGTTTTTATTTCAAAACTTAGTTGCCGAACAAAATACAGCGGTTTTTATTTCAAAACTTAGCTGCAAAACAAAAGACAACAGTTTTTATTTCAAAACTTAGTTGCAAAACAAAACACAACGGTTTTTATTTCAAAACTTAGTTGTCGAACAAAAGACAGCGGTTTTTATTTCAAAACTTAGCTGCAAAACAAAAAACAACGGTTTTTATTTCAAAACTTAGTTGTCGAACAAAAGACAGCGGTTTGTATTTCAAAACTTAGCTGCAAAACAAAAGACAACGGTTTTTATTTCAAAACTTAGTTGTCAACAAAAGACAGTGGTTTTTATTTCAAAACTTAGCTGCAAAACAAAAGACAACGGTTTTTATTTCAAAACTTAGTTGCCAACAAAAGACAGCGGTTTTTATTTCAAAACTTAGCTGCAAAACAAAAGACAACGGTTTTTATTTCAAAACTTAGTTGTCGAACAAAAGACAGCGGTTTTTATTTCAAAACTTAGCTGCAAAACAAAAGACAACGATTTTTATTTCAAAACTTAGTTGCAAAACAAAAGACAACGGTTTTTATTTCAAAACTTAGTTGTCGAACAAAAGACAGCGGTTTTTATTTCAAAACTTAGCTGCAAAACAAAAGACAACGGTTTTTATTTCAAAACTTAGTTGCCAACAAAAGACAGCGGTTTTTATTTCAAAACTTAGTTGCAAAACAAAAGACAACGGTTTTTATTTCAAAACTTAGTTGCCAACAAAAGACAGCGGTTTTTATTTCAAAACTTAGCTGCAAAACAAAAGACAACGGTTTTTATTTCAAAACTTAGTTGCCAACAAAAGACAGCGGTTTTTATTTCAAAACTTAGCTGCCAAACAAAAGACAACGGTTTTTATTTCAAAACTTAGTTGCCGAACAAAATACAGCGGTTTTTATTTCAAAACTTAGCTGCAAAACAAAAGACAACGATTTTTATTTCAAAACTTAGTTGCAAAACAAAAGACAACGGTTTTTATTTCAAAACTTAGTTGTCGAACAAAAGACAGCGGTTTTTATTTCAAAACTTAGCTGCAAAACAAAAGAGAACGGTTTTTATTTCAAAACTTAGTTGCCAACAAAAGACAGCGGTTTTTATTTCAAAACTTAGCTGCAAAACAAAAGACGACGGTTTTTATTTCAAAACTTAGTTGCCGAACAAAAGACAGCGGTTTTTATTTCAAAACTTAGCTGCAAAACAAAAGACAACGGTTTTTATTTCAAAACTTAGTTGCAAAACAAAAGACAACGGTTTTTATTTCAAAACTTAGTTGTCGAACAAAAGACAGCGGTTTTTATTTCAAAACTTAGCTGCAAAACAAAAGACCACGGTTTTTATTTCAAAACTTAGTTGCCAACAAAAGACAGCGGTTTTTATTTCAAAACTTAGCTGCAAAACAAAAGACAACGGTTTTTATTTCAAAACTTAGTTGCCAACAAAAGACAGCGGTTTTTATTTCAAAACTTAGCTGCAAAACAAAAGACAACGGTTTTTATTTCAAAACTTAGTTGCCAACAAAAGACAGCGATTTTTATTTCAAAACTTAGCTGCAAAACAAAAGACAACGGTTTTTATTTCAAAACATAGTTGCCGAACAAAAGACAGCGGTTTTTATTTCAAAACTTAGCTGCAAAACAAAAGACAACGGTTTTTATTTCAAAACTTTGTTGTCGAACAACAGACAGCGGTTTTTATTTCAAAACTTAGCTGCAAAACAAAAGACAACGGTTATTATTTCAAAACTTAGTTGCCAACAAAAGACAGCGGTTTTTATTTCAAAACTTAGCTGCAAAACAAAAGACAACGATTTTTATTTCAAAACTTAGTTGCCAACAAAAGACAGCGGTTTTTATTTCAAAACTTAGCTGCAAAACAAAAGACAACGGTTTTTATTTCAAAACTTAGTTGCCAACAAAAGACAGCTGTTTTTATTTCAAAACTTAGCTGCAAAACAAAAAACAACGGTTTTTATTTCAAAACTTAGTTGCCGAACAAAAGACAGCGGTTTTTATTTCAAAACTTAGCTGCAAAACAAAAAACAACGGTTTTTATTTTAAAACTTAGTTGCAAAACAAAAGACAACGGTTTTTATTTCAAAACTTAGTTGTCGAACAAAAGACAACGGTTTTTATTTCAAAACTTAGGTGCCAACAAAAGACAGCGGTTTTTATTTCAAAACTTAGCTGCAAAACAAAAGACAACGGTTTTTATTTCAAAACTTAGTTGCCAACAAAAGACAGCGGTTTTTATTTCAAAACTTAGCTGCAAAACAAAATTCAACGGTTTTTATTTCAAAACTTAGTTGCCGAACAAAAGACAGCGGTTTTTATTTCAAAACTTAGCTGCAAAACAAAAGACAACGGTTTTTATTTCAAAACTTAGTTGCCGAACAAAAGACAGCGGTTTTTATTTCAAAACTTAGCTGCAAAATCAAAAGACAACGGTTTTTAGTTCAAAACTTAGTTGCCAACAAAAGACAGCGGTTTTTATTTCAAAACTTAGCTGCAAAACAAAAGAGAACGGTTTTTATTTCAAAACTTAGTTGCCAAATAAAAGACAACGGTTTTTATTTCAAAACTTAGTTGCCGAACAAAAGACAGCGGTTTTTATTTCAAAACTTAGCTGCAAAACAAAAGACAACGGTTTTTATTTCAAAACTTAGTTGCCGACAAAAACTTGAAAAAGACTCTTTGAAAAGCATTAGAAACTCTCATGAATATGAAGAAGTCCTAAATGCATGATTTTTTTTTGCTTTTTTTTTTGCTTTTTTTTTTTTGAAATTGACCCTCAAATGGGAATATGACGCAAATGCGAGTTGCAAAATGTGACTCGAATGTCGCACAAAACATGAGTGCATGCGTTGATGTGCAATGTCAATGATAAAACAATGCTCATTAATTCTGAGAAGCAACAATGCAATTGATAATTTGATGAAGATATGTCTTGATTTGCTTGGCTTGACCAATGGATTTGACTTTGAAAGCATGACGCAATGATGCATATGCATGCTAATGGTAGAAGATGATTGTTTATGAATGCAACATGTGTGCATAATATGTTAAAGATAATGGATGTCATGAATGCAACCTGTATGCCTGTGCATTAACAAAATGTCATAGTTGTAGCACGTATGCATGAGCATGCTAGGAGTAGAATGACGAATGTCATGGATGCAGTATGTATGCATGATACTGATGCACATGCATCCTAATGATAGAATAATGTCATGAATGCAACATGTGTGCACATGCTTGTCGAGGGTAGAAAAATGATTGAATGCAACACATGCATAATATGTTAAAGGTGATGAATGATTGAATGTATCATGCTGAAGGTAAAAAACTGTAGAATGCAACGTGTATGCACGAATCATATAATCTACCAACTAACCATGATATGTGAAAATGCTTTTTTTAAAAAAAAAAAAGATGATGTAAATGATATCAACTTACATGATTGAATGCAGGATTTGTGAAAACAAATGCTTAATCAAAAAAGACTTTTGTGTTATTGAAATGATCACTCTTGCTTAAGTTCATTGATCTTATCAGCCAATACTTAGCAGAGAATCAAATAAAAAATAATGGTGTCGTCATCAGGATTTTTTTTTTTTTTTTTTTTTTTTTTGGAATGTTTTCACCTGAGAGAAATTAAATGTGTCAGTCCTAGATCACTCAACCATATTGGACATTGTGGGCTGTTGGGTAGATTCTCATGTGCTAGATTAGAGAACTTATCAAAAGTAATGATAATGTTGAACATCTTCTGATTAAACTGCTTCATAACTTAGCCTTATAATGAACAAGAATGTTGGATTACAAGAAAGTGAATTTAGATTTGGAATATAGGATGACAACCAATGAAGAAAAGAATGCGAAGGAAGATGTAGTACTCCAATGCTTTCAGAAGATCTCTTGGACAATAAGAGATTGAAAATGTATTTTCACATTTGAGTAAGAAATTGGAAATTAGTTAGATGGAAAGATGAGTGAATTGACTTCATTTCCTCGGACAAGGTTTTGAGAGCTAAAAGTAGTTTCTTGAGAAATTCTCGCTTTTCTTTGAGTAAGCACGAGATCTTTGATGATATTTGATCTAGCTTGGCAAAGGCGTGGCCTTTGCCCCAGTATTGATGATGTGTGACTGAGATACCCCTAGCTTGGCGAGACGTAACCCCTTGATCTACCGATTGCACCAGTTTTTTTTTTTTTTTTTTTTTTTTTTTTTTTTTTTTTTTGGAATGATGCAATAAAATGCCCTAACTTGATGATGACTTCGCTCTATTTGAGGCAAAGACGTGGGCTTTGCCCTAGTATTGATGACGTGTGACTGAGATACCCCTAGCTTGGCGAGATGTAGCTGTTTTTGATCAATTGACTGCACCAATCTCTTTTTGAGACATGATGCAATAACGCGTTCCAACTTGTAGACGGTGGCTTCGCTCTATTTGTGGCAAAGGCGTGGGCTTTGCCCCAGTTTTGCTGATGTCCAACAAGCTTTGTGAGACGTAACCTCTTGAAAAATTGATTGCACCAATTTTTTTTTTTTTTTTTTTTTTTTTTTTTTTTGGAATGAAAGGTGCAATAAGATGCTCAAGTTTTGACGACGACTTCACTCTATTGTGGCAAAGTCGTGGGCTTTGCCCCAGTTTATGATGTTGCTCCAGCGCGTGGCTCAGACATTGGGCTTTGCCCCGGTGCTGCAAAGACGAAGGCTTTGCCCCAGTCTATGATAATGCTCCAATGCGTGGCAAAGGCATAGGCTTTGCCCCAGTGTTGCGAAGACGAGATCCAGCGTGCCTCAGACATAGGCTTTTTCTAATGTGGCAAAGGCGAAGGCTTTGCCCCAGCTTATTGATTTACCGCGGAGACCTTTCAGCATCTTCAAGATGTAGCTTTTATTGCATCATCCTCGTTTTTTTTTTTTTTTTTTTTTTTACGGTGCAACCAGACTCTGATGTCACTCTAGCACACATTCTCTATCATTTCTTTATTCACGCTCCTTGTGATGATGTTAACCCCGAGCAAAAACTCATTTAAGACCTTAAGATAATTTCCAAAGTTACTACCTCTCTAGCTCTCAAAACCAACATCCTTAGTATTGAAATCAATTTCTACTCGAGGAAAGAGATAGATCAAAGAATGGGAAAAAGGAGAATGAATTTATAGAGATGAAGTTGAAATGGAAGAGTGTACGAGAAATTACAAGTCTTAATCATGAAGCAGTAAATCACAAATGTTCAACACCTTTTCATTAATTTGAAGCTCTCTCGGTAACTTCGGGTGGATAATTTTGAGAAGTTCGCCACATAATTGAGTGTGACATGCTTTGCAAAAGGCTTGGTGGGTAAAAAAAAGTAGAGATACACCGTATAAAGGTAGATGATGAAGTTAACCCTAGATTTTACGGTGGATCTACAAATTGAGTAGATTGCCTCAAAATTATGTGTGGCATGAAGGTATAAGGTTTTACAGTGAGTAATTTTGAACAGTCACTGCAAGATGGGTCTTCCCCAGTGTGATAATTAAAACACTGCTCAGTGGGGTATGATGATATGAATTTTGGCATATGAGAGAGAATGAAGGTCAAAATAACGCTCCTCTAGAAAATGAAGTTCAACTTAAAAGCTTAAGAGGAGTATTTTGAAAAAGTAATGAAATGGTCGAGACTTGACAAATTTCTCATAGAAAAGCAGTGAAAGCAACCATCTTACTTTTTCGATTTTTTTTTTTTTTTTTTTTAAAAAAAAAGATGAAACACCATGATCTTGTTATTAATTCTCGCTAAGGTTTCAACCAATGAGAACGATTAAAACAATCACAAGAATGATCAAGTAAACACACCAAAGACCTTTTTGGTTTGGTCTTTTTTGTTTTTTTGTTTTTTTGGAATGCAAGTGATGAGATTTTTTTTTAATTTCAAAATATGCATGAGGTACAATTATTGAAAAACATTTTTTTTTTTAAAAGCAAAAATGAGACGATGCAGGAAATCATTGCCACATGCGATTTTATGCAATTAAGAACAAACGAAATCTTTGAACGACTCGACATGCGAAATGCGATAATGCATGCATGAATGACATGATATAATGTAATGCAACTGATTTTTATTTTTCCGGCTTATTATGCAAGATGAAACACTATGATACAACAAATGATTTTTTTGTTTTTTTGTTTTTTTTTTTTGTGAAAATGCATGAACAATTTTCATGATGTGATAACGTGGTCTGATGCAATAATTTTGATTTTCTATCATGCAAAATGAAACGACACATGCATGGACACCCTTTTTTATTTTATGCATAATGTTATGTAAAATATATATTTTTTTTTTTTTGAAATGATAGAGATAATCATGCAAATGAGCTATTGAATGCATGACATGATGCAAATGATTTTTTTTTGCTTTTTTGAGATGTTATGACTTGACATGCAAGATAAGCTAATGCATATTTTTTTTTATGTGTGAAATTTTTTTATGCATGCCTTTGAGACTATGTATGTCATGCAAAATGAAATAACGCATGCATGAATATTTTCTATGATGCTTGTGATTTTTTTATTTGTCATGCAAATGAGCTAATGCCGAAGCATTTTTTTATGATGTGATGAATTTTGGTGCATGTACAAAATGATACAATGCAACGAATGATGAAATGTTATGACTTCTCGTTCGAATGAGAAAATGCATGAACCTCTTTTATGACGTGATGATAAACTTTGATTCATGCTTAGTGAATTAACAATGTATGGACATTTTTTGTGAATGCATGATGATATGCAACTGAATGCTAATTCGACATGCGAAATGAATGTGATGCATGACATGTTTTAATATGCATGATGATATGCAATGGAATGATGAACAAATGATCAAGCGACATGCAAAATGGGATGATGCATGAACACCTTTTTTAGCATGAAAATATGCAATTAAATGATTGGACATGCAAAATGATTTTATGATGCCTGACATTTTTTATTAAGCATGATGATATGCAATTGAACGATTCGACATGCGAAATGAGTTTATGATGCATGACATGTTTTTTATTATGCATGATGACATGCAATGGAATGATAAACAAATGATCAAACGACATGCAAAATGAGATGATTTTTTTACATGCGAAATGCATGAATTTATGTTTTTATTACACGTGCACGTGTGAAATGACACATGCAACATGAAATGATTTTTATGATTTTATGCATGAGAAGATGCTTTTATTATGTGTGCACGTGTGAAATGACATCATGCAATATGAGATTATTTTCTACATACAAAATGCATGAACTTATGTTTTTATTACCGTGCACGTGTGGAATGACACCATGCAATGTGAGATGGTTGTTTTTTTTTTTTTTTTTTTTACATGCAAAATGCATGAATTTATGCTTTTATTATGTGTGCATGTGTGAAATGACACAATTTAATATGAAATGATCTTTGACATTCAAAAATGCAATTTATGAATGATTTTTATTGTGGGTGCAAGTGTGAAGTGACACACCTTGCAATTAATGAAATGATTTTTACATGCAAAAAATGCACATTTTACTATGCATGAGTGAGATGACACTATGCAATTGATGAAATGATTTTTACATGCAAAATGCATGAATTGATGTTTTTACTACATATGCATGTGTGAAATAACACCATACAAATATAAGACAATGCATGTTATGCATGAATTTTTTTTATGTACACATGATATTGTGCCAATGATGGATGAGAAATGATAAATATTTTTTTGAATGATCATTTTTTTTTTTTATGCATGCAATTGATTTTTTTTTTTTTTTTTTTTTTTTTTTTTTTTTTTTTTGCACGTCTCTAAATCCTGAACGAAAGACTTTATTTGGATGAGAACGCGATGACTCGTAAAAAAAAATGCATGATCCTTAAATTCTAAGATGTGAAACTACAAATTATTTTTTTTTATTTTTTATTTTTTTTTAAAAAAAGAAAACGACGTGTAGAACGAATATCACTAGAAGAAAATTTTCTGAAAACGAATAAAATGAAAAACGAACGAAGACTTTTCGTGCGCCTTTACGGGGGCAGGTTACATCCTCCCGCAGGTCGACATTACTCGACTCTCCATTCTAAAACTCAAACAAAGAGATCCCCAATTATAATTGAATGCTAAAAATTAGCAAACGAATTAATTTGAACGTGAATCTTTCGTGCGCCATACAAGGGCGATTATGTCTCATTTGAAGACCAGCATTACTCGATTATCAGTTCTAAACCTAAGGAGGAGGACTCGGTTTTTTTTTTTTTTTTTTTTTTTTTGTAAAAAACAAAATAAAACACATAATGAAAACAACACACGCAACGTGAACGAAACAAGCAATATGATACAAGTGCGAGAATCAAACATGCGACAAAGTAAGTGTATTCTAAAATTCAGAGTTTATATAATTATCAGTTACCCCTAGGATGTATATGGGTGTAATTTAGGTTCTAAACAATCCTAGATAAAAACGGTCCCCGAGCTTTCCAACTGATTAAACAGCGCGGATAGCTCGAGTGGAGAATTTCATGCGCCTGCACGAGAACCGAAATTCCACGAAGGTCACACTACTCAATCTCTGAATCTAATCCTAAAGGGTAGAGCCCAGGTAGGAGGCTCGTGAACGAGTGTGTGAAATGCATGATAATGCAAACAATCTAAATTAAAACAATGCATAACAACGAAAATAATAAACATGATGTGAGGGTAGGGTTCTAAACATAAGGATAAAGGCCCCCAAATTAATTTGAAAGCTAAAGATTAGCTAAGGAATTAATCTGAGCGAGAATCTTTCGTGCGCCATACAGGGGCAATTATATCCTCTTGAAGGTCGACATTACTCGATTCTCAATTCTAATCCTAAGAGGTAGAGCCTGGGTAGGAGGCTCGTGAATGTGTGTGAAATGCATGAAAATGCAATAAACAGTAAATTGCGAGAACAACAGAAATAAAACCCGACAAAAATGAATATGCATGAGAGAAGCAACACAAAATATAAAGATAAATAAACGACGATCGGCTCTAGGATGCACATGAGTGTGGTTTAGGTTCTAAACAATCCTAGAAGAAAACGGTCCCCGAGTTTTCCAACTGATTAAACAGCATGGATAGCTCGAGTGGAGAATTTCATGCGCCTGCACGAGAACCGAAGTTCCACGAAGGTCACACTACTCTATCTCCGATTCTAATCCTAAATGGTAGAGCCCGGGTAGGAGGCTCGTGAATGTGTGTGAAATGTATGATAATGCAAAATTAATTACGATAAAGCAAGCTAATTAAGACAATATACATCAATAAATAAATAAAACAAACAAGGACCAAAATGAAAACCGGATAAATGCAAGATAAAATGGAATGACCTAGACCCACTAAAAAAGGTTCCCCAGTGGAGTCGCCATGCTGTCGCAACGTTTTTGCGACGCGGAGCGGCCGACAACCTTCTGTTAAACAGGGGTTTTCACAAAAAATGGAGTCGCCACCAATCATTTAGGGTGTGATTGGTCACCTTAAAAATACGGTCTACGAAGTAAAAAAACAAGGTTCGGGGGTCGGTTGAGTGTAGGGAAGGTGCTAGCACCCTACAACATCCCGTTTAAAACGGTAGCCAAAACATTTTTATCCTAATTATTTAACTAATTTCAAATGGTCCTTAATAAATAAATAAACAATTAAAAATAATACAATGTCTCAACTAATCATATCCTAACTTTACAGAAAGTAGGAGTTTGATTTTTGTGAGCGAGATTGTTAATTTTGCCCTTAGTTGCCTTAATCCCATTTACCGGGATCGTACAACAAAAAAAAGAATTTTGAAATCAATAAATAAAAAAAATCCTTTTGTTTTGAAATCAAAATAATTTCTAAAATTAATTTAAAACCCCAATTTTAAATCAACAATTCTTTTTGTTTTGAAATCAAAGCAATTTTGGGATTTAATTTAAAAACTCATTTTGAAATCAACCATTCTTTTATTTACAAATCAAAACAAATTTTGAAATTCAATTTAAAACTTGGTTTGAAAATCAAATTCTTTTTGCTTGAAATTCGATTTAAAACTCAATTTGGAATTGAAAACTCTTTTGATTTGAAATCGAAAACAATTTGAAATTCAATTTTAAAATTCAATTTTAAAATCAAATGAAAACTTTTAAAAGAGAGCGATTCCTGTAATTAGCGCATAATGGCATGTGATAATAAATCCTCAAAGATAGGGAAACCCTATTTATCCCGGGATTTCAATTAAAGTTAAAATACCCTCGAGATGAGAGGAACAGTCCTTCATCTCTCCCGGAGTTGCAAATTAAAACTAAATACCCTCGAGATGAGAGGAAACAATCCTTCATCTCTCCCGGGGTTGCAAATTAAAATTAAAGTACCCTCGAGATGAAAGGAACGGTCATTCATCTCTCCCGGGGTTAACAAATTAATATTAAAATACTGCGCACAAACTAACGAGAAAGAAAATAACGAAAATAAAGCGATAATTAAATAAACGCGCAAGCTAATATAACTAAACCCGAAAACACACTTAAGAATTAAAAAACTGAAACTAAATAAACCAGCAGGCCTATGCGATATAACCTAGGCATATAAACAGAAAAGCATATCAAGGTATATATCGAACATGCAGGGATATATATATGTGTTCAGATAGGGGGATATATCCAAATCAGAGGGGGTATATATGCATATATCATAGGTATATATGAACACACAACAATAGGGGGCAAAATTGTAAATAACACAAGATTAAGGGCATTTTTGTAAATAACTAAAAATGGAAATTGGACCTTCTTCTTCACGAATTGCTCAGCCGCTGGTCTTCTTCTTCCACGCCATTCCTGTCATCGGAGCTTCGACCACCGCGCGCGCCACCTTGGAGGTTCGAGAATGCCGCCGTCGGCCCGAGGCTGCGCCGCCGCTCATCGCCGCCGGTTTGGTAGTTGAGGAATGAAACCGTTGAAGCTACACCGCTGGTCTGCTCGGAGGAAGCGGGTCGCAGCCGTCTGGTTTGTGTTCGCCGGAGTTGAGAAGCTTTAGAGGGAGTCGTCGTCGTCTGGAAGCTGATGAAGGCGAAGTTGGGAGCTCCGCCGTCGTCGTCTGAGGGAGGTGAAGTGGTTCGCCGCCGTGGGTCTGCTTGAGGAAAATGGAGACCGCCGCCGTCGATGAAGACCCACCGCCGTCTGGAGGTGAGGAAGACGTGGAGGTTGAAGATGAAGTGCACCGTCGCGGGTCTGCCATGAACGCAGCTGGTTCGAGGGGAGAAGACGCCGATGTTGAATGCTTGAAGAAGACGAAGTCCGCCGGAGCTGGTTCGTCGTGGGGAAGAGCTTGGAGCTTGGGTCTGGGCTCGTGGTCCGCCATCGAGGAGTTGCTGCCGGATCTTGGAGCTCCGCCGTACGTCTGGAGGAGCTTGAAGACGAAGCCCGCCGTTCGTCTGCTGGAGAGGGGTGAAATCGGAGCTCCGCCGCTAGTGAGATGAAGCTGATATGAACGAGCTTCGCCGGAGAAGACAAACTTGAGATGGTCGCCGCCGTGGATCACCGGAGCTCCGCCGTGAGTCACCGTGCGCGCCGCCTTGAGTCTTGCCGGATTTAGGTTGAAGATGGTGGAGTTGGATGAAAGGGATGATGGATTTTGGAGAAGATGATGAATAGTAGGAGAGAGAAATAGATGTTTTTATCTTTTTGGGATCCACCCAAAATTTGTCCTATTCTCCTCCCATCTTCCTTCACTTTTTTTCTCTCTTTCTATTCTATTATTCCCTCTTTCTATATATAGCCAACAAACTAGGTCAAAAATAGCCTTAAACCCTAAATTAATGAAATCTCAAACCGAAACCCCAAATTGAAACCCTAAACTCAAAACTTAAAATAAAACGCTAAATTAGAGCTCTAAATGAAACGCTAAATTGGAACTCTAAATGAAACCCTAAAATAATAAACTTAAAATAAAACGCTAAACTGGAGTCCCAAGACTGAGACACCGAACTCTAAAATGACCTGGACGCCTGAACGATCCACTAACGGAAGACAAATCTGGTGATTTTCTCGAAAATCCCGAAAATAACAGAAAAATGACGAAATTAAAGAAAAACTCCAAAAATACTTAAAAATAAGTGAAAAACATAAAATTATGTGAAAAATCCAAAATGATGATAAACAAGGCCGGACGAAATACGGTGTCAACACCTTTAAAGCAGCGTGACTCCAGCAACCCTGCAGCTCCATGAAGTTTCATACACGCGCGCTCCACCGAATTCTGCCCATCAGAATTTCCTATTTCTTTTTATTTTCGGATTTTGCCCTAAATTATCATATAAATACATCTTTTAGAGAAGATTTTAGGGAGCCAATTTGGAGAGTTATTTCCAATTTCGAAAATACATAATTTTAAGAGTTAGAGGAGATTTTTGGGAGCAAAAAGAAGGCAATTACATGCTCGGGATCATGGCGATTACAGCGGGAACGTGGAATCGACACTAGTTTTATTTATTCTTCCCTTTTAATTTGTAGTTTCGTTATGATATTAATTTTGAGTTTAGATTTTATAATATTGAACATGTTTGGCTAAACTCATTTATCTTGGGGATTGATGTAGCCTTTTAGTTTTGATGTTTTGATTAATTAAATGTTTAGATTGATTGATTATCTTCCATTCGTGCTTTTACTTTCTTAATGCTTATAATCTTCTTATCAAAGGTTGTATGTTTTCATGGTTTAACTTTATGCTTGAGAGAGGATAATTTAGACTAGATCTTGATTGCATGACTAAGAGTAGTTCTAACATGGGAATGATTAGGGGCTCTCTTAGAAGTTGTTTTAAAGAAGAGTTTTTAATGCCTTGCATGTCTTTAAAAACTAGATTGAACAATTAGTTTTATTACATTGCATGAGACCAATTGCGCTTGTAAGAGTCAATTGTTATTTTTGTTCTTCTAGACTTATGGAAATTTGCATGAATAATCTAGGCATTTGATTGATTGAAGCGTCAATCTAATTGGCGAAATCAACTCCCTAAGATATCTCTCTCTTTGTTGTTCTCCATCTTTTATTTTATGTTTTTATTTTATTTCAATCATATCATTTATCGTTTTATTTCTCTAAATAAAATTGGGTGATTGTATTCACGGTACTTAAGTGAACTAGAAAACCAATCCTGAGGATGATACTCGTATTTACATACACTTTTATTACTTGACCCGTACACTTGCGGTTTTGCACTGCATTAAAAGTGCGCAACAAGTTTTTGGCGTCGTTGCCAGGGATTGGCAATTATTTAGTTCACTTAATATTGTGAATAACTCACTTGATCTTAGTTTAGAGCTTTATTTGTTATTTTGTTATATTTATTTGAGTTTTTGTTTATCTTGGCTATATATTTTGTTGATTGGTGTTTGCATTTATTTGAAAGCCTAATTTTAGTTCTTTAATTTTTCTATGGCTTTTAATAGTTGTGGGTGGCCTTATAGGGAGTTTCAACCCACACAAGACCCAACACCATCCTTCAATCCATACCAAATTAACTACACCCCTTATAACCATGTGGATTCTAATGCTAATTATGGCTTACAGGGACATAAAATGTCTCATCATTACCATTCTCATTCTATGAGTTATGAAAATTCTTTTCATGGTAATGATGAAGGCATTCAAAACCAAAATTTCTACTACCCAAACCAAATTGAGGAAACATCTTTCGTCGAAGATTTATTAAGAGACTTCAATCTTGAGTTAAGAAACCTTATTCATGAGTCAAATGCTACTTTATTGCGCATAGAAGAAAAATGTGAGATATTGATTGCCCAACTAGAGTCTAATGAGGCGAGATTAAATTATTTAAAAATTCAAGTTTGTCAAATGAATGACTCAATTATAGCCTTACAAGAGCAAAATTGTCTTGATGCCATTAAGGTTGATAATGCAAAAATTTGTGAAGCCATAGACATTGATAGTGGGGATGAGTTGGAAAATTGTGAGTCATGCCAGGATTAGGTTTGTGAGATAAGGAAATAAATTGAGCCTATAATGGAAAAAGAAATTCAGGTGATAGAATATGAGGCTGGAAATCCTCATCTTATTCTATTTTCAGAATTTCCTTTTAAAGTTGATATTTCTTTTCCTTATTCTCACGATTTT
The DNA here is from genome assembly GCA_028017165.1 of Herpetospermum pedunculosum. Taxonomy (NCBI): domain Eukaryota; kingdom Viridiplantae; phylum Streptophyta; class Magnoliopsida; order Cucurbitales; family Cucurbitaceae; genus Herpetospermum; species Herpetospermum pedunculosum. Next base: position 16,302,538 of record CM051527.1, on the reverse strand, counting down.
TTTAATTTTGATTTTGATTTTATGTCTTTTTCTTCTTTTATTTCTATAAACAAAAATTACAAAAATATTTCTCTTTCAGGTACCCATGAGAAGAACGTGAGCCTACTAGACTTAGTAGGATACATTGATTCAAGCAAGAAGGGACCGAAGAAAATAGACGAGTTTTATGTACCTTGATGCATATATTCCTCTCGTCTAGCTAAAAGAGGTTAAATAAAGCGCTTCTTGGGAGGCAACCTAAGTTTAATTTCTTTAAGTTTTTTAAGTTTTTTCGTTCTTTTATTCTCTTTGTTGTTGTGTCGTTGTTTTTATGTTTCTGTTGATTTTTTTTATAGGAGCAAAATCATCATTATTCTCTTCCACAACTTTGAAGAAAATGTTGACTCTCTCATTAATCAGGGCAGTAATATTCACTCTTGTATTTTCTTTGTTCTTTGCATGAGTTAGTAGTTTATACATTGAGAACAATGTATTCTTTAAGTTTGGGGTGAGTTTATGCATGTTATGCATGTTTTTAGGAGAAATTTAAATTTTTTAGCATGATCTTCATGGTTGAATATTTGTTGCATCGCTTGGGATTATGACAACCTAGGAAGTGTTTTAGTTTTTTATAATCTGCATTTGTTGGACTATGAGACCATATCTGAAGTTTGAGTTAAATTTAATTTTTTGAATCCCTCTTGATATCTTTGATTACTTTGTAAGCTAAGGATACATCTTTGTTTTGAGTTTTAATGCATGAGAGAGATAAGCATGATTGATATTTTTTTTGAAAATTTATATGATGGTATCTCATTGTTTTACTAAATGAAGAATGTATAAGGTTTGATGCCAAAATACCTTGCTTTTCTGTGAGTTTTTTAGCCAATGAGCACGTTCATTACAAAGTGCTTTATTCACTTAAATTGAGTGATTACCATGCATGATTGATTTTTCTAGAACTTGCTTTGTTATGCATATCTGGAATCTCTGAATTTGACTTGAATGCTTTAATTTCACAAGGGCAATTAGGTAAATCCACTTCTAGCTTTAATTTCACAAGGTCTATTGGATTGAACCGTGAGATTCTCATGTTCCGCCTGCAAGGTAATCTCAGAGGCACCAATCCAGTCGGAGGGCCGTTTCATGGGGGTCGGAACATCTCAGTCACCATTTATGGATAAAGAAACATAGGGTCATTCCCAACTTTGGCATTCCAGTCGGTTGCGCTGTTGGGGCCGTCCTGTACATTCTAAAAATGGAGGGTCACACTTACAGGATTTGCTAAGGAGTTAGTGAATCTTGACCAAAAACGATAACTAAGATGCTATAGGAATAAGAGTTATTCTGGAGTTAGCATTTAGTCAAGATTGTCTTGATTTAGTAAATGAGTGCTCGACTACCAGTCGGTAGCGGTCATTCTGACCTACTAAAGTATCATTGCAAGTAAATAAAGAGTTGGGGTACTTTATTTACTGCTAAATCTATTAATTGGTTTAAATAGGTTAAAACCGTTTCACTAATAGATTTATATTCTTTTTCAGCATGTCGAGTTCGTTTAATACAATTGTTAGCTCACGAAATTTTGACCGGAGAAAATTACGGGACCTGAAAGTCGAACCTGAATGCGATTCTGGTTCTTGACGACCTCATGTTTGTCTTAACGGAGGAATGTTCTCCTACTCCTGGCTCGAATGCTTCTCGAAGTGTTCGAGAGGCATACGATGGATGGAATAGGGATAACGATAAAGCCGAGTTTATATATTGGCGAGCATATCTGATGTTTTGTCCAAGAAGCATGAGGTTATGGTTTCTTTGAGGGAAATCATGTCTTCATTACAAGCGATGGTGGACAGTCATCCTCATCACTTTGTTATGAAGCCCTCAAGTTCGTTTACAACTCTCGCATGGTGGAGGATACCTCTGTTAGGGAGTTTGTCCTTAACATGATGGTCCACTTTAATACGACAGAAGTAAACGATGTTATCATCGTCATTTCAGACTTATCAGTCTTTGTACACTTCCAAAGGAATAGAGAAGGAGGCAAATGTTGCCACTTCGAAGAAATTCCAAATAGGGTCAAGGTCAGGGAGTAAGTCTGAGTCGACTTCTGTGAGTAATAAGATTATTCAGAAGAAGAAAAACAGGAGTAAGGGCAAAGCCCCTACTGTTCGCAAGATGAAGTTTTCAGACAAAGAAAAATGTTTCCATTGTAATGAAGATGAGCATTGCAAGTGCAACCGCCCAAATACCTTGCTGAGAAACTGGCTGAAAAATAACGACAAGAATAATTTGATTTATTTGTCTATACAAGTTTAGTGGAATATGAATACCATACCTGGATGTCTTTAGGAACCACTAATCATGTTAGTTTTTCTTCAGGAAATTAGTTCTTGACAGCCCGTTTCTCGCCGTGAGATATGGAGATATCATTGCAGCTGAAGTAGTGGGAATCTTTGATATAGTTGTTGTATAGAAATAATTTCATTGGATGTAATTATTGTCTATATTATTGGTTTGTATTGAACAGTTGTATACAGTATCTTTTGTTTTATAATGAACAGTTCATTCAGCAAAAGATGTATAATGATGTGTCCTATTAAACTCGAAAACAACTAGTATGTTAAGACTAACAGTATTAAAAGAAATTTATATTATCAACAAAGGTTGTTGATTAAACTGGAACTTCTAAACAGTTGAGAAAGCCTCAATGCAGTGGGAGGGTTGTAGGACAAGTCAGTCCGCTGTATTGGCTTGTCTTAAACTCAAAATTTTCATATTTGATGATAACATTGAAGATTCGTTGTCTTTAATTAGGCAATGGATCACATAGACATGGCCAAATGGCTCAAAGCCATGAATCTTTGAGTAATATTGAGACCAAACCACTAAGGTGAAAACCTGTATGGCTTGAATTTCTGGCAATGGCTTTATCCCAAAGAGAAAGGGTTTATTGGGTATATTCTCTTTTTCTTGTTGTCAAACGTAAGTTAAATAGATAGCTTTTATCCATTGCCATGTTCTATTCCCATAGATTAAGGCAAGTGGATGTCAAGACAACTTTTCTGCAGAATTGCTATCTTGATTTGAGTATCTATAAGTCTCAACCAGAAAGATTCATAATTTGAGAACAAAGAGCAAATGGTTTGCTGGCTTATTCGATTCATTTATGAATTGGAAAAAGCATTTTCGTCCTGAATTGTAAGTTTTGATAATGTGATCAAATCTTATGGTTTTGAACAATTGCTTGATAAACCTTGTTTGACAAGGATTTAGTCAATGTTATAGCTTTCATAGTCTGTTTTCGTAGTTTACGTCCTAATCATTGAGAATGATGTAGGATTCACTTCTGACAATAAACATAAACTAGCGACCCACTACCAAATAGTTGATCTGGAGGTAGGCTTAGTTTGTTCTAAGGATTCAGGTTGATCTGGTCGTAAGAACAAATCGTTAGTGTTATCTCTTAAAATCTTTTATTGACAAGTTGTTGTAAGTATTCGATGGTCTATGGGAATGGTTTCCTAAGACACCTCAAGTGTTGAGAATATGAGACACACCCATGTGCATTTACATATTGGAGGTCAGATGTATCTTTTGAGATACATGACCCGATATGTGATATGCAGTTGGAGCTGTCAGTAGATGTTAGTCCAATTGGATTGGATTCTGGTTAAAGTTTTGTCATAGTACTTAGAGGAGTAGAATAAAAGAGTTGTATTGTTGATTCCTCGTCTTGTTACAGCTTGGGAAGCAGCAATAGCTTTATAAGTTGAGCTCGTAGATAGTGCTATGAAGAGATGTGATGGTCACATAGAAAGCCTTGCAACACTTCATGCTGATTTGTTTACTAAGTCTCTCATGGCTAAAGTGTTTGAGAGACATCTAGAAGAGTCTAAGGCTCCGAGTTGCTGGAGAGGACAGTGGGAGAAAACTTCATGATATATAATATATTAGTTTTCTCCACCTAACATGTACACCACAGACGTTTAAGTCCAAGTGGGAGTTTGTTGGGTTTTATGTCCTAAAACTCGTGGTTTGTAAACTGAAATGTTTGTAAATAATCTATTTAGAATAAAGAGTTATTAGTTTTATTCAGTCAAGGAGTTTACTGGAATAAAGTGAAACGTGTTTAGGTTAACCTATACCAATGACCAACACCCATGGTTGAATATGAGTACTTCAGCCTCATGTATGACATGATTGTGGATCAGCCTCAAGTAGTCAGTCAAAACGGTCTATAGTATACGGATAAGGCTAGGTACCTTATCCTGGTAACACTATTGGATGCGGCTCACTTTGTATTGTACAAAACGATGTGATCTGAATCGTTTCACATGGAGATGTGCGAGTGAGGGCATCATGTGCAAAGAGTTTGCATATGGCCGAATCGCGAAATATGTCGCTCTCTTTTTATAACACCGTTTACTGATGAGATCGACAGTTTTATTTTATGGTCTAGGTAACTCGATCTCAATCCTGAGCTCGCTATGAACTCCTACTTATTCGAAAATATCCTTTGACTTGCACGGGTGAGAGTGGCCCATAAGCGCCGACTCAATAAGCCTACCATCTTGGGGATAAAGTCGAATAGGTAGCTGGGGACATAGTACAGCAAGATTGGAGTTCACTCATAACCCGCTCTTCAGGGTTAGTAGATAGGTTGTTCCCTTAATAGCTGACTCCGGGGCTTGAACAATTAGCGTGCACACTCTCATGAGATGAGAGAGTTAATTGATTTGTTGGTTAGACCACAAATCTATTGTTCATTAGAGGTATCAGTGGTACTTAAGGAACAAGATGTAATACAAGGGTTAAACGGTTTAAATGACCCAGCTGTGATTACGAACAACCTGTGAAGGGTCGACTTGCCCGTGACGGTTATATCAGAGGACATAATATATCTACAGTGAGGAGAGTGCAACCCTCAGACTATAGTGGAGTCTCCAGGGTTAACGAATGTTGATTAGTTCGGTTAAAAGAGTTTTGACCAAATAATCTCGTATCGTTGGAGCTCATGATCTGTAGGTCATTTAGGTTCTCCTAGCTAGCTCGGATAACGTCGTGCAACAGTATAAGAGAAAAGAAAAAGAAAAAGAATTTGAATTGTTCAAATTCGGTTTGTGGAAGGATGATGGACATATTTAAATATGATTTAAATATGAGAATGGTCTAAAACATGAATACGATTCATGTGCAAAAAAAAAAGTCGGTTTTCGAAAAACTGAATTTAGCCATATTATTTAATTAATATTTGATATTGAATTAAATAATATTAATTAATTAAAAAGTTTAATTAATATATATATATATTATTTATTAAAATGTTTAATAATAAAAATATTTATTATTATTTTAAATTAATTAATTTTTAAATTAATAATAATTATATATATGTCTTACATTGTACATGTAAGACATATGTTTAAGTAATTAGCTACTTTTGTGTACACATTTTGGAATAACTTTGTTTTGGGTTTATGGGTTGTTGTAGAATCGAAAGTTTTGATCAAAGTTTGATAAAACTAAAGTTTGAGGTTTTAAGCCTCTCGCTTTTTAACTTTAGAAGTTCAAAATAAAAAATTCTTCCAGAGTTCTTAATAACTCATGCCCACCGTCTTTCATCTCTTCTTCTTCTTCCTTTCTTTTCTTTTTTTCGGAGTCCCACAACTCCGTTGCTCGGCGTCGAGGATAGCGGGACTACCTGGGGTGGTCCTCGGGGCATTCGTGAGAAGAGACCGGAAGAGTTCGTGACAAGGAATGAGTGGCGAAGCTGAAGAAATTCGGAACTACAAGGGTATGTAATTCTAATTTCTTTATTTCCGTTGTTTGAGCATGTTTTCTATTTGTTAAATTGATGAAATTAGAGCATCGTCGATCCAAAATCGCTTCCACAACGTGATACGCTCCATCAGACACCCCGACCCCAAAGTGAACTCATGCAGTGAGTCAGTCATCGCTTCCTACAAATTTGCGGTAGAAATCTCCAGGCCCGTGAAGACCTGTCGCTTCCACGGAAGTTGCCTCACTGTTTTCCTAAAACCATTCATAACGATTCATTGTCGACCAATTATTCGTGCAACACAAAAACTTTTGGTGAATGACTAAATTTTTATATACTAAAGTTGAGAGAATAAAATTGTTACCAAATTAAAAGACTTAATTTCATAGAGTGAATTATTGGTTTCATATAAGTTTAATGGAGGAAAAAGTGCTTTTAACCCTATTTTTGAATCCCAAAAGCAAGGATCTAAAAAATAAATTTGGTATATAACCAAGAAAAAGCAAAAACCCTGGCAGGAGTGGTGGCAGTGGCACAGCTCACATGGCCGCAATTTTAAACCCTTAACCTCCCTTCTTCTTCTCCTCCTGTTTCTCCATTTCCATTTTCCATCCTTCTTCTCCCACTTTCCCGCCCTCTGTTTCTCTCTCTCTCTCTCTCAGTCTCATTGAAATGCCCACAACAACAACAACAAGTGATGCAGAAACTGTTGCGATTAAACCCTTCATCTTCTTCCTCAGCAGCAGCAGCCCCCATTCTCTGTACTGCGGTTAAACCCTTTTCTTCTCTTCCTTCCAAGAACGCCCCCTTCAGCCCTAAACCACCACCGCAGCACCCTCTTCTTATGTCAGCTTCTACAGCCTTTCATACCGGCGGCGGTGCCTCCGCCTTCTCTGCTGCCTCTCTTTCCAGAAAGCCCTCTTCTGCTGCTGTCTCTTCCCGCTTTGCCACCGCTAATTCGTCGAGGAATTGCTACTTGTGCCGGTGCGCAATCGAAACCCCTGCCGCGTTGCGAGCGTGGGTTGTGTTTAAGGATAATCGAAATGGGTTGCGGCGGACGGCGTGGCTGCACACGGATTCTTCTATTGAGGGCCTGAAGAACTCGGGAGTGAGTGTGGCTGGTGATAATGATGGAGATGGAGATGGAGATGAATTGGTGTGTGGTAATGGTGGAGATGGAGACGAATTGGTGTGTGATAATGGTGGAGAAGGTGGGAAGGTTTTGGAGGAAAAGGAGTCGAAATCGAGTAGGAGGCAGAAGGGTTTGTCTGGTGGAGGCGTGTTACTTGGTAATCCTGATTTGTTGACTATTCCAGGAGTTGGTCCAAGGAATTTGAAGAAACTGGTTGAGAAGGGAATTGGAGGAGTGGCTGAGCTCAAGCAGTTGTATAAAGATAAGGTGAATAAGTTTGACCACTTGGGTTTTAAAAAATACTACATTATAAGTATAGTGTTTGAGTTCTTTTATGTTTGATATTAGTTTCTGCTAGTTCCATGTAATGCTAGAAGTATAGAAACATTGTGGTTTACTCTGTTTCGTTTTGAAGATGATTAAGGATGAGTTTGGTATGGTTTTTTTTTTTTTTTTTTTTTTTTTTTTTGAGTACATTTGGGTGGGGGATTCGAACCACAACCCTCTTGGTCATCAAGTCATAAATATTCCAGCTGAGCTATGCTCGCTTTGGCGAGTTTGGTATGACTTTTGAAGAGTGAAAGTGTGTTTAGTTGTTTCAAAGTACTACTCTCAGAAGTGTTTTGTGTAAGCGTTCTTATATTTCTTTGACGAATTAACAGTTTCTTATATTTCAAATACAAAATTTCTCAAAAACCCAAGCTTGTTTGGCTGATCAACATGTACATAGAGAACAACTAGTTGTATAGCTCGCTCGGAGAACATGATTAAAGTTTCATGAAAACCACTCCCTGCCTTTTTGCAGTTCTTTGGTGATTCTAGCCCGAAGATGGTTGAGTTCTTACAGAGTTCTGTTGGAATTATCCACAGAAATCATGCTGAAAGTATAACTACTTATATAAAAGATAGTGTTGATAAAGAGTTGACTGAAGACAGTTCAAGCTCGGATGCGAGGCCATCTCAGAAGAAACGGTTTACATTCTGTGTCGAGGGAAATATTAGTGTTGGAAAGTCTACATTCCTTCAAAGAATAGCTAATGAAACTCTTGAGCTACGCGACCTGGTTGAAGTGGTTCCAGAACCTATTGATAAATGGCAGGATATAGGACCTGACCACTTCAATATACTAGATGCTTTTTATGCCGAGCCTCAAAGATATGCTTATACTTTCCAGAATTATGTGTTTGTCACAAGGGTTATGCAGGAGAGAGAGTCTTCTGGTGGAATCAAGCCGCTCAGATTGATGGAAAGGAGCGTTTTCAGCGACAGAATGGTAAGAAAACTTCGTCTGTAAGCTTGTGTTTTATTCTCAAACCTCAATCATGTTTGTGTCATGGCTCCATGATTTTTCATTTGACTTGTTCTAGAGTAAGTTTTGTTGTTGCATTAATGATCAACATTAATGAACAAAATACCCTGCAGTTTTTTCTTTTTTCTTACGACTCTCGAGAAGAAGAGGCATACTGACACTTTTATTTCGTTGATACTACCAAAGGTGTTTGTGAGAGCCGTTCATGAAGCAAATTGGATGAATGAGATGGAGATCAGCATCTACGACTCATGGTTTGATCCTGTTGTGTCGACCTTGCCCGGGCTTATTCCTGATGGTTTCATCTATCTTAGAGCAAGTCCTGATACTTGTCACAAAAGAATGAAGCTACGTAAGAGAACTGAAGAAGGTGGGGTCAGTTTAGAGTATCTCCGTGACTTGCACGATAAGCACGAAAGCTGGCTTTTCCCTTTCCAAAGTGGTAACCATGGGGTTCTATCCGTCAGTAAGCTACCATTACATCTAGACAGTTCTTTACACCCCGATATCAAGGACCGGGTCTTTTTCTTGGAGGGTGACCATATGCATAGAAGTATTCAGAAGGTGATCTGCCACAACGATACACACTATTTTTCAATTTCAAAAAATTTATATGCAGCTGAAAGGAGCTTTTGATTTTCTTTTTCCGCTTTAACTTTTAATCTTTTCGTGGTGAGCAGGTGCCTGCATTGGTTCTTGATTGTGAACCAAACATTGATTTCAGCAAAGATGTTGAAGCTAAGAGACAGTAAGTTGAGTTTTCTGTTGTTTATATTTCATTTGATCGGTTGGGGAGAGAGGGAAGGTCAAATATTATCTTCATTTGAAGGACACTGCCTTATCATTTAAAGGCAACCGTGGTATTTCAACCCCAAAAATCAAACTTATAAACAGTTTTTTGGGTACTAATGTTGATATTAACCTGTATATGTTTGTTCCATTTAATTTTGATTCGCTGCGTATGTTGGCTTGTCGAAGGTATGCACGTCAAGTTGCCGAATTCTTTGCATTCGTGAAGAAGAATGAAGCTTCTTCATCAACTGCTGGCCAGGACAGTGCAAATGGTTCCCAACCACAAGTCATGCTGCCAAATAAAGGATTATGGGTACCCGGCGGGAATCATTTCCCAGAATCAGCTCTAAAATCATTGGATTTCAGGAGGGCGATGTCGTTAATGTCTGGTTAGAGATCAAATCCTTCGTCGGTGTTTTTTTTTCCAGTGTCTGTTCCCAGATTCGTTTCAACAGTCTATTGTTCTACCTGTTGTGTTTCTGGTGATTGTGGACCAATGTGTAAAAAGGCTTGCTGCTTTTAGGGCTTAGGAATGTAGGGAAAGTTGTATGGTGTTAGTGTTGGGGATGCTTTGGTAGGTTGTAAAACCCTCTTTGAGTGTTAAAAAGTTTATCTAGTTATCTTTGTATGCAACCCCCATTTGTTGCCTCTTGGACTTAGCTGTGAGGTGGGCGCCATGAACTTAACTATGCTAGTTGGTAGTAGTGCTCCTACACTTGACTCATAGTTCTGAAAGTTCGGAATTTATGAGTATTTTGACTATAATAGTTTTGAAGGTTCGAAATTTATGAGTATTTTGACTATAACAGTTTTGAAGGTTCGAAATTTATGAGTATTCTGACTATAGTTGCGGGGTGGGGATCAAACCTCTGACCTCAAAGGAAAGAGTATAGGTCAATTATCGTTGAATTATGCTAATTTTTTAAAATTATAAAGATGATCTTAAATTGGATAATTATATTTATTAGAAGCGGATAGTTGAACGGTTCTACTAGTCAAAACTCATCTTTGTATAATTGTAACACCTATTGGTGTAATTCTTGGTTGGGTTGTATTTTTTTAGGGTATCAAATTCGATACTTGTTCGTTTAAATAAGATCTTCGTTTTAATACAAGTGATTTACTCTGGTTAGTAAGATTTGAGTAGCTAATCATGTCTTCGTGCGTGCGATTAGAAATATGTGTTGAAACGTAGAAAATATAGGTTGAAACAGGTCGGTTGACGAGTACACTTAATCATTTGGGGTGCGATCGATTCTAAATGCAAGTTCAACGAGCGGGGTGAAGCTAAAGGGAGTTGAGTAGAGATTGTTAGTATTACAAATAATCATTTTGTACAAGTTAGATCTCTTTTTACAACTTTTTAGCTACTGATTTTTTTTTTTTTTTTTTTTTTTTGTAATATGTTGGGGTGGGTGATTGAACCTAGGATCTCATGGTCACTATGCGATACATCATGTGTTAGGCTCTTGTTCGCATAATTGTAATTTTTTACCGTGTTTTCTTTGCCCCATAATTTTAATTTTAAAATATCTTATGATATCTATTTTAAAATATCTTATGATATCATATATGAAGTTTTCATCCTATTTCTTTAATCATAATTATTCTCTAATGCCAATGCTATTGAGTTTTTTTAGTGATGGGTTTGGAAAGCTCCAAATGGGTGTACAGAGCTGATGTTGACTGGGATTTTGGAAGTCATTACCAGCCACAATTTTAAAAATCAAATGACATTGCAAACATTTAATGCTATAGATATTTGTTGAAGTTGTTTTACTCTTGCAAAATTGAACTCATAAATACCACTTCAGATTTTAATGGATGTGGTCAATGTTGGTTAAATGAGTGAGATTTTTTTTTTTTTTTTTTTTTTAAAAAACTATTTTAGTCTCTAAAATTTTGTAATTATTTATTCTCTCTTTTTACCAATTTGATTTTTGAATTTTGCATAAAAAATTGTTTTGACAACTAAATTCTCGATTCATATTAAATTTAATGAATAATACTGTTATGAGCCGAAAAAACTGGTAAGACAGAAAGAAATTTTACTAGACCTATTCTAAACTATGTTCATTGAATCTAATAGTTAAAATTTGAAAATAGCTTAATATATTTACTAAATCATAAATGCACTACATAAGTTTATAAATACTGTTATGGGTAAAATTAAACGAATAGTACCGACGCTACAAGTCAAGCCCTAGTCGACCAGGTGGGTCAAGCCCATCAGGCCTAATATAGCCCAAAATTAAACGAATAATACCGACGCCCCAAACCAGTCCAGACCGATTCAGCTGGATATTCATTTCTTAAAAGTCCTAGGTGAACTTAGCATAGTACGCGATTATAATCTTTAATGGGAAAGTTTCATTACGTTCAATAAAGCTCACAACTTCCAAAAAGTTTCATTACGTTCAATAAAGCTCACAACTTCCAAAACTCTTGTTGCATACAAAAATTCACTGATCTAATTTAAGAATCAGAGCGAGTGTGGCCAGCATTACACTAGTTTGCAATTTTCATTATTTTGTAGGTATTCTCAACTCCAAAAAATATCAACTGATCACTTCGAAATTAGGTAAATTGACTCTACCAAATTTTGACATCAACAAATAATTATAATAAATATTTAAGAATAACGGTGAAAATTTAATGACAAAAATTGTCATCATTCTTATTGATATTTCTTAGAATTTAAAGTTTGAATTGCTTTCGAGAATCATTTGTACAATCACTTTAAGTTGTTTTGGTTGAGGTTTAAATTTTATTTTGGTATCTAAATTTTTAAATTTATTTTATTTTAGTCCTAAACTTTTAAAGTGTTTCTTCTCGAACTTTTAGATTTATTTGAGATTTATTTTATTTTAGTTCCTTATTTTAGTATTTACCTTTATTTTGTTTTAAACAAATTTTGAGTATATGTATTAATATGCTAATATGAGCATAATTTCAATTTCTAAACTACATAGGTTAAAGATATGCATCGGACAAATAGATATTATCATATTAGATAGAAAAATAACATACCAAAAACAAAAATTATTGTCAAATCGAACATAGCTCAATTGACATAAAGTTGTGCTTTTGACTAGGAGTTTATGGGTTCAATCCTCACATTAATTAAATATATTTGCAAAAAAATTGTGTTTTATTTGGTTACTGAACTTTTCTAATTAAACACTTTTAAAGTTTAAGAACCAAATAAACACAAATTCAATCTTAAAATTCTCAATAATCATCCCACTAAGCCACATCCCTCCAAATTATAAGACACTACCCTCCCTCCAAACTAGAAGAAAGTGTCCTAAATAATAAGTGACACTACCTTAATTTCAAATAACTAAAAAAGTACCTCCAAATTATAAGACACTACACCCTCCCTCCAAACTAGAAGACACTGTCCTAAATAATGAGTGACACTACCTTAATTTCAAATAACTAAAAAATTACCTCCAAATTATTAGACACTACCCTCCCTCCAAACTAGAAGACACTGTCCTAAATAATGAGTGACACTACCTTAATTTCAAATAACTAAAAAATTTAACAAAGTGAAATTAACTTGCATTATGTTTGCATTAATCTTTAACACTCTCTTGCAAACATACTGCCAACAACACCGAGTGCACTCCTAAGTTCTTCAAACTTGAATTTACCAAGTGTCTTGGTAAATATGCGTCAAAACTTTCTCTCGAACAAAATGAAAATGTTTCAATGTGTGCTTTGTACAAGCATGAAACACTAGATTCCCTGCGAGCTTGATTGCACTCCCATTGTCACAAAAATTGGAAATTGGATCATCCAAACTTGAAATGATTTCTCCCATAAGCCTTTTCAATCAAATACACTCTTGAGTAGTCATAGTAGCTGCTACATATTCTGCTTCACAATTTGGAAGAGCGAGAGGTTTGCTTCTTACTGCACCATGAAATAGCCCCTGAACTTGTATTAAAACAGTATCCGGATGTGGAGCGTCTGTCATTTACGTTACCAATCTAATTTGCATCAACAAAATCACTTAACACAAAAGATGTAGCTTGTTTATACAACAAGCCAAAATACAGGGTGCTCTTCACATATCGAAGAATCTTCTTTGCTACAATTAAATGAGCTTCACACGGCTTATCCATAAACTGAGCAACGACACAAACATAATAAGAGATGTCAAGCCTTGTGATAGTTAAATAAATTAAACTACCAACAAGTTGTCGAAAAAGTGTTACATCCACCAATTGTTTTCTTTCTTCCTTAATATGACTCCATAAGAGTAGTAATTGGTTTTGACTCTTTCATGTCAAAACGATCCAACAAAATGTTTGCCTACCCTTTATATGAGACAAAGTATCCACCTGACCTTTCAACTGTCAAGCCAAGAAAACATCTCGCTTCACCCAAACTCTTCATTTCAAAACGAATAGACAAAGCATCTCGAAGTTTATTAATTTCAACTTCATCATCACCCGTTATGATTATGTCATCGACATAGAGTAGATGCATTGTACATACTGAGGTTGTCTTTTTTAACAAATAGACTTGAATCTGCATTTGAAGACTTGAACCCACAGAACTCAAGATATCGAGCAATCTTACCATACCAAGCACGAGGAGCTTGCTTAAGACCATACAAAGCATTTTTGAGTCGACACACATAATTTGGAGACTCAGAAACAAAACCATGAGGTTGTTCCATAAAAATGTTTCGATCCAACTCTCCATAAAGAAAAGTATTATCCACATCCAACTGCCATAATTTCCGATCTTTGCAAGTAACTAATGAAATTATTGTCCGAATAGTTACCATTTTTGCAACAAGACTGGATGTCTCCTCATTATGTAAACTATATTGTTGTGAAAAACCTTAAGCAACAAGACGAACTTTATACCTGTCAATGGTACCATCATACTTTTTCTTTAACTTGTAAACCCATTTACAAGTAACTAACTCAACATTCTTTGGCTTTGGAACAAGTTCTCATGTGTCATTCTTTTTTTAGAGGTGAGTGTTGAATAATAAATTTCGGCCAATCATAAATTGACACATCATTAATTTGAGTTAATTCAAGTTAATGATAAAAATATATATTTATAAATTTGGGACCAATTACAAAGTTACACTTGTCCTCAATTTAAATTAAGAGACATATAAAATTGACAAATCAAATTATGCCACATGTCACCCGCGACCCGAGCTAGTCCAATCAAACATTGCCACATGGCGGTTGGACCCAAAGTTATTTAGCCCGAGATCGCTAAAAATAATTTTGGGCTAAAATTAAATAATCCAAGTTATTGAAAATAAATGGATTAAGCCAAATAAATAAAAGCCCAAAAGTTGGGCCAAAAGTCAATCAGGCCCAAGCCCATAGTAGGTCCATCAAACTCTATAAATAGAGGAGGCCACCATTCATTCTAGACATTCAGCCTTGAGCCAGAGTCCAGAGAAGTCAGAAGCTCCAGCAATCAGAGTCTAGAGAATTCAGAGGCATCAAAGACTCAGAGTTCAGAAGATTCAAAGACTACAGACTTCAACAACAAATCAACAGGCCGCTCCAAAGTCTTCAACAACAAATCAACAGGCCGCTCCAAATATCAACAACATCAAGATCAACAAGTCAGCAGGCCTCTTCAAAAGATCAACAAGTCAACAGGTCGCTCCAAATATCAACGGGCCGCTCCAAAGATCAATAAGCCGACAAGCCGATCTAGGAAATCAATCAGCCCAAATCAAACGTCTACATTGGAGAGAAAGCATCAGAGGATAAAGATTAGAGACTGTAACACTCATATATACATCAAAATCAATAAAATTCAAGTTCATTTCCACGTATCAAATTTCTCCTATATTGAAATCTCGTGTGAACAAATTGGCACGCCCAGTGGGACAGTTTCTACCTCTCATCTCTTTCTCTCTCCAAAAAGTGATGGCATCCAAAGAAGCTCCTTCAAAGACTGCTGCTTCAAATGACTCCTATGGAGGGCCAGTTACGCGCAGTCGCTCTAAAGAAATCCAGGATGAAGAAAGTCAAACACCCGTCATCGCGAACAAAATGTTGAGACGCATGACAGAATCTGCTCAAGCTGATATCCTCCTCGCAGAAAACCTTGTGTTTGACCAACTTGTTTTTCCTTCTCTTCAACCAAAAGAAGCATCAAATCTGGATGTAATGTCCGTCATGATGACTGATGCAGGCACTAGTGAAGAAAGAATGGCTGAAGTGGAAAAAAAGATTAGCATGTTACTGAAGGCGGTAGAAGAAAAAGACTATGAAATAGCTTCTCTGAAGAATCAAATTGAAAGTCGAGACGCCGCGGAATCAAGTCAGACCCCTGCCGTCAAAAATAAAGGAAAGAACGTTGCACAAGAAGGTCAGTCGCAACATTCTACTTCAATCGCTTCTTTGTCTGTCCAGCAGCTCCAAGATATGATTATGAACTCCATCAGAGCTCAATATGGTGGACCTGCTCAAAGTTCCATCTTTTATTCTAAGCCTTATACCAAGAGGATTGACAACCTGAAGATGCCTAGTGGATATCAACCACCAAAGTTTCAACAGTTCGATGGGAAGGGCAATCCCAAGCAACATATTGCTCACTTTATCGAAACATGTGAAAATGCCGGTACACGAGGAGATCTACTAGTCAAACAATTTGTCCGGACACTGAAGGGAAACGCTTTTGACTGGTATACTGATCTTGAATCTGAGACTATTGAAAGTTGGGAGCAACTTGAAAAGGAGTTCCTCAACCGCTTTTATAGCACAAGGCGAACTGTCAGCATGTTGGAACTCACAAATACCCAACAGCGAAAAGGCGAACCAGTTGTTGACTACATCAACCGCTGGAGAACTCTAAGTCTCGACTGCAAAGATCGGCTCACCGAAATATCTGCAATTGGAATGTGTATTCAAGGCATGCATTGGGGACTCCATTATATTTTGCAGGGAATTATGCCTCACACGTTCGAAGAACTAGCAACTCGTGCTCATGACATGGAGTTGAGCATCGCTAACAGAGGAAATAAAGATCTTCTTGCTCTAGACATCAAGAAAGAAAAGAAAGAAGGGGCGACTACTGAAAAGTTTTCTAAAGGCCCTACCAAAGAATCAATGGTCGTTAATGCAACTCCCTTCAAATTTTTTGCAAGAGGAAAAGACAAGAAGACAGAGAAGCAACATGATGGAGGCGAAAAAAGACGTTTGACCCTGAAAGAAAGACAAGAAAAAGTTTACCCTTTTCCAGATCCTGACATCTCAGACATGTTAGAACAACTCTTGGAAAAGAAACTTATCGAATTACCAGAGTGTAAGCGACCAGAAGAGATGGGACGAGTTAATGATCCCAATTACTGCAAGTATCACCGAGTTATCAGTCACCCGGTGGAGAAATGTTTTGTTCTGAAGGAGCTAATTTTGAAGTTGGCTACAGAAAAAAGGATTGAGTTGGAGCTTGATGAAGTAGCACAATCAAACCATGCTACAATAGCAACAAACCTCAACAACCAAACATGTTCAAGAACAGTTCATAATCTAGAAGCGAGTCTGATTCAATTCGGAACTTTAGAGCCTGTAGTTATTTGGTTTCAGCAAGAATTTCCAAGAATTATCTCCCATAGCAAATCCGGGTCTGTTAAAAACGAAGATGAAGAATGGATTTTGGTAACTCGTCGAAAGAAGAAAGTACCACACTCTGTCCGGAAAGAGCCTCAAGTATTTCGAAACTATAGAAGAAAGAATATGTCGCAAAAGAAGAAGAAAAAGACTATAGGCTCCAGAAAGCATAAGTTGGTCGTAGAAGAGAATGAAGATTTTGTTCGATCTCGACAACCATTGATGCTAAAAGAATTTTTTCCAAAGAACTTTCTTAATGAAGAGCATAAAGACATCCATGACACTGTCACATGCCATGCGATTGACACGTTCGAAGAAGACGATTCTTTATCAATCTCATCTCAAGTGGCAGGAAAGACAAGAGATCTACCTTCATTCAACATCGACGACTCTGAAGTACACGTAGGTGCCTCATGTTGCGTGTCCATTAGCTTCACAGATGAAGACTTGATGTTAGGATCAAAGCCTCATAATAGACCGTTATTCGTCTCGGGCTACATCCAAGAGCAAAGAGTTGGTCGGATTCTCATTGACGATGGATCAGCTGTCAATATAATGCCTAAGTCGACCATGACAAAAATAGGGATCTCAACGGACGAATTAACAAATAGTCGATTGGTTATCCAAGGATTTAACCAAGGTGGACAGCGAGCAATCGGCATGATCCGTCTAGAGCTTATTATCGGAGATTTGAAGGCCAACACTTTGTTCCACATCATAGACTCCAAGACTACTTACAAGTTACTGTTAGGTCGTCCATGGATACATGGGAATGGAGTAATACCTTCTACACTACATCAATGTTTCAAATACTATCAAGACGGTGTTAAGAAAGTAGAAGCGGATACCAATCCATTCTCGGAGGCAGAGTCTCACTTCGCAGACGCAAAATTCTATATACAGAACGATGAGGCAGTGGAGATAGCTGTTGCAGAAATCCCTTTGGTTGAAAATGGAAAGACGGAACACCAAAAAAATACAAAGAAAAAGCAAGTCGGAGAAGTAGATGTTTGCAAAGTTCAAACGGATAAAACTTTTGTCAATCAGACACAGTCAAAGGCCCCAAAAGAAGAGAAGCCGCCAAATATTCCTGTATTGCGCTATGTCCCTTTGTCTCGACGTAAGAAAGGGGAATCACCATTCACAGAATGTTCAGGAAATCTGAAAGTCGGTGACGTGGAAATTCTAAAAGAAAGTTTTGTCACACCTCTTACAACGATTACCAAACAAGAGATCTGGGAGTCGAAGGATGACCACACAAAAAAGACTTTACCTGACAAACGAACGAATGATGGGTTTGATCCAAATGCATACAAACTCCTAGAAAAGGCAGGCTATGACTTCACAACACATACAAAGTTCGAAGGTCTAAAAATCTTTGACGAAATGCCTAATCTTTCTCCAACACAAAAGAAGCTCCAAAAAGAGGGTTACGTCATACCTACTTCAAGAGCTGGACTAGGGTATAACCCACCAGAGCCAGTTCGCATAATAAGAAAGGGAAAAGAAAAAGTTGTGAATGCCCATCACATAACGACAGAAGAGGTTGGCGACTCAGAAGAAGAAAAGAACAATAATAATCAGAGGATCTCTGTCTTCAACCGCATTGAAGTTCCAACTACCCGTCTTTCAGTTCACCAACGTTTAAGTTTCACGACAACAAAAAGAGAAGATCAAAGTCTGGCTTCAATACCCACTCGACTTTCAGTATTCCGAAGGTTAAGCGTGTCTGCATCGAAGAAAATAGACAAACCTTCGCGATCAGTCTTCGATCGCCTTGAAACAACGAGTAATCATTACAGAGGAAAGTTGAAAACTCAAGAAAAAGAACAACTTGAAGAAATGAATGACGATAATGAATTTCG
Source organism: Herpetospermum pedunculosum (assembly GCA_028017165.1). Taxonomy (NCBI): domain Eukaryota; kingdom Viridiplantae; phylum Streptophyta; class Magnoliopsida; order Cucurbitales; family Cucurbitaceae; genus Herpetospermum; species Herpetospermum pedunculosum. The sequence goes on along the minus strand of CM051527.1, from coordinate 16,284,069 downwards.
TAGTATTGTTCCTTCACGGATGAAAAGAAAGTCGTTTGTTCTTATAAATATGGAAGGTTCTTTGAAAGTGAAGCGACAGTTAACCATTTTGACTAATCCTGCACAGGTAAACCAAGAGCATGAAGAAAGTCAGGATGTCTGTTGTCATATTACCGTTGAAGAAATGTCAGACATTGAAATTTCCGAAGAAGATGCTGAAGAAGCGCCAGCATCACTAGAAGATGGTAGTCAATCTACGATTGATGAGCTCAAAGAGGTAAACCTCGGTACGGCTGAAAATCCACGTCCAACCTTCATAAGTGCATCACTTAATGGTGAAGAGGAAGGAGAATATTTGAACTTGCTCACTTTATACAAAGATGTTTTTGCTTGGTCGTACAAAGAGATGCCAGGACTCGACCCAAAGATAGCAGTCCACCATCTTGCAACCAAACAAGGGTATCGACCAATCAAGCAAGGTCAAAGACGTTTTCGACCGGAGCTCGTTCCTCAAATTGAAGTTGAAGTTAATAAATTGATAGAAGCGGGGTTCATCAGAGAGGTAAAATATCCAACATGGATATCAAATATTGTTCCAGTGAAAAAGAAGAATGGACAACTCCGCGTATGTGTTGACTTTCGCGATCTCAATAATGCATGCCCCAAAGATGATTTTCCATTTCCCATCACTGAACTCATGGTTGATGCTACCACAGGACATGAAGCTTTATCATTCATGGATGGATCTTCAGGATATAATCAAATTCGGATGGCCCTTCAAGATGAAGAGATGACAGCATTCCGAACTCCCAAAGGAATATATTGTTACAAAGTGATGCCCTTTGGTTTGAAGAATGCTGGAGCAACATACCAGCGTGCTATGCAAAAGATCTTTGATGACATGCTCCATAAACGCGTTGAATGTTATGTTGACGATCTTGTGGTTAAGTCCAACAAACGAAAAGACCATTTACAAGATCTAAAGATAGTTTTCGATCGTCTGAGAAAATATCAATTGAAAATGAATCCTCTCAAATGTGCATTCGGCGTGACATCAGGAAAGTTTCTTGGTTTCGTAGTAAAACATCGAGGGATTGAAATCGACCAGTCCAAGATCGATGCCATTCAGAAAATGCCAGAGCCGCGAAACTTACATGAACTAAGAAGTCTTCAAGGACGACTGGCTTATATCAGAAGGTTCATATCTAATCTAGCAGGTCGATGTCAACCATTCCAAAGATTGATGAGGAAGGATACGACATTTGAGTGGGACAAAGCATGTCAAAATGCTTTTGATAGCATAAAGAAATATTTGCTCAACCCTCCAGTTTTAAGCGCTCCCATAGCAGAAAAACCATTAATATTGTATATTACTGCACAAGAAAGATCGCTTGGGGCATTGCTAGCACAAGAAAGGGAGAAAGGTAAGGAGTGTGCCCTTTACTACCTAAGTAGAACTTTGAATGGGGCAGAACTGAATTATTCACCCATCGAGAAGATGTGTCTTTCACTTTTCTTTGCCATCGATAAACTAAGGCATTATATGCAAGCGTTCACAGTGCATTTGGTGGCGAAGGCAGACCCAATCAAATATGTCTTATCCCGACCGATTATCTCAGGACGATTGGCTAAGTGGGCAATCTTACTTCAGCAATATGATATTGTCTATGTTCCGCAAAAGGCGGTGAAGGGACAAGCCTTGGCAGACTTCTTGGCAGATCATCCAGTGCCATCAGACTGGAAATTATCGGAAGACTTGCCTGACGAAGAAATCTTCTATGTCGAAATTGCTGAACCTTGGACTATGTATTTTGACGGGGCAGCTCGAAGGAATGGCGCAGGAGCAGGCGTAATATTTATCTCGCCTGAAAAACATATGTTACCATATAGCTTCACATTCGGAGAAGTATGTTCGAATAATGTTGCCGAATACTGTTAAGTCTCTGAAAGTGACTTATTTAGGACCCATTTAGCTTAAGAAGATGTACACATTTAGGTGTTTTTGTTAGCAATTAGCTTAAACCTATGCTTTAATATGAGAATTAGAAGAAGGTAGCTAATATAGGACTTGTGTACAATAGGTAGAAAAAGGGTTGAAAACCGAAGAAAAGAATGAAAAAATAACCATTGCAAATGAATTGCGGAATAATTGCGGTGACCGCAATTATTCAAGTTAAAACCGTAAGTTGGCTGATCATTTTCTGTTTAGATCCGACTTTTCAGGGATTCGTTCTTTCTCCTCCATCCATTCTGATATATGACGTTGAAGGTTGATGGTTCTCCTTGGCCCAAACGCACCTGCAAACTACTATAAAAGGGGGTCAAAGTCGGAGGTTCAGTAAGCAATTCGAAGCGCAGAAGTCTTCGTGTAGTCCACCATTTCTCTCTAAATTCCTTTGCCGTCTGTTGGAGTGAGGTTCTAAGCTTTTGGAATCGATAATCTGATAGGAAGGAGAGAAGATTCTTCTTCTCTCTCGATTGGATTCATCCAAGCACAGCTGAATTCTCATCACCATCATTCGAGGCGACTGCCACGAAGTGTTCAGCAAGCCTTTACTGTTTTCTGTTCTTTTCTTCTCAATTCCATTTCTGTTCACTGTTGTTCTTAGTTTAACATTCCAAGTACTGCATTTCGTTGTTGTCTGTCCTGAATTCAGTTCTTTTAAAGCTTTCCTTTGTCATTCAAACACTTAAAGTAATCGAAGTTCAATTCTGCAACTTACAGTTCCCATCTTGTTCTGCTACGGTTTTGGCTTACTATTTTATACACATTTCTCTTCTAAGCATGTCTATCTTATCTACCATTTCTGCTCTTTACATATCCATGAGTAACTAAAATCATTTAGGGGCATGCTAATGACAGAACTATAGGCTAAAAAACGTGAGTCAAGTAGGCAGATCAACATTCGAACATTGATTGTATGTAAGCTTCATCCCACGGGCAATTTCGATTGGCCATCCATTTTGTCCAAAGAACTCCTAACCTCTGGAAGGAGTAAGAGTTCAGAGTCATATAATCATGCTAGCCTTTCATGGTAATCAGGAAACGGCCTAGGAATAGGCGTTTCCCTAGTACAAACTGAACACTCCTGTTTTAACAAGATGCTTAAGACCTTACTTTGAAGTCGAGTAAACTTGAGTCTCTCATGCATGGAATCGGACGATACTTGAGATAGAGTGAGTTTGATGTATAGAGAGTTGATCCAAAGCTTGATAATCGTAATAAAATGCCTATAGGATAGTCATTAGTAGCCCTTAATTCCCCATTTTAATCAGATTCGCTGCCATTTAATTGCGGAAACATTGCGGTCCTCGCAATTCTGCCTGTTTATCATTCTGTTTAGCTGTTTTCTTCCTCGATTATTAATTCCATCTCTTGTCCTTTAGGTCTAGTTTTAACTTTAATTTGTTTATGTTATATCCCTCTACACATCCAGCAAAAAGTAGTTAATTAAAAACCAATTTTACCCCATCAAATTCATCCCATCTTTCTTAACATTCACACTTCGCGAATAACTAAAAATGAGTCTCTGTGGAAAAAACGAATGAAATATACTTACTACTTGCTGTGAGACCATGTATGCTTGCATGTTCTAAGTGCTCTCTCTTCCTGTTTGCATATTTATCTTTACACATTGAGCACGCAACAAGTTTTTGGCGCCGCTGCCGGGGACTTATTTTAAGTGAAAACGAAGTTGTTAAGTTTGAAAAATCAAGTTTATCATTGAGTGAAACTAATCTGTTTCATTTCTTTTGCAGGTGCCATTAAGGTAGTTTATGAGTGAGCGTTCACATAGTAATTTAGAGTTCGATCCTGAACCTGAAAGATCACTTCGAGCTAGGAATAAGGCAAAGAAACGTCTCTTTAAACAACCTCCTATACCTCAAACCACACCTGAAACTAAAGAAATGGGCGATCTAGTTCCAAATCCGGCACAAGCCATTCGCAACCCCATCGAAATAGCGAATGACAAGAATAGTGCCATTCTTTCATATCTAGTACCTATGCCTGGGGAGCTGAACCCCAGCATAATCCGTCCTGAAATCACTGCCCACTCATTCGAGTTAAAGCCAGTGATGTTCCAAATGTTGTCCACTGTGGGACAATTCTTTGGAATAGAAAATGAGGACCCCCATAACCACCTTAGGAACTTCCTAGGAGTTAGTGACACATTCCTAATCCCTGGAGTTTCCCAAGAGGCCCTGAGGCTATATCTTTTCCCTTACTCTTTGAGGGACAAAGCCAAAACATGGTTAAATTCTTTACCCTCAGGATCTGTCCGCAATTGGACAGATTTAGCAGAAAAATTCCTAGTCAAATACTTCCCACCTGATAGGAATTCAACCTTTCGTGATGATATCATAAAGTTTAAACAAGCTGATAATGAGTCTCTTCACGAAGCTTGGACTAGATTCAAAGACCTTCTCATTAAATGTCCACACCATGGCATTCCATGGTGTATCCAAATAGAAGTTTTCTTTAAAGGATGCAACCCCAGCACCAGACAAGTCTTAAATTCATCTGCTGGAGGTTCCATGTTGTCCAAGAGTTACAACGAAGCTTATGAGATCTTGGAGAAGATCTCAGCATCTCACTGTAGATGGTCAGACGATCCAGTAGAGCCAACTAGGGCTCAAGACAAGGATGCTCTAAGCGCCATGAGCACCCAAATAAATGCCCTGACCAACTTAGTCAAGCAAATGGCTCAGGCCAATCTCCAAACCAGTGCCAATACCGCCACAGCCATGTCAATGGGCACCCAACCAAGTCAAGGCGAGGCACCAATCTGTGGATTCTGTGGGGAAGGGCACCCTTATGAATACTGCCCTGGGAATCCATCCTCAGTCTGCTATGTAGGTAGTCAGCAGCAGCCTAGGAATAACCCCTACTCCAACACCTATAATCCTGGTTGGAGAAACCACCCTAACCTGTCATGGGGTGGCCAACAAAACACTAACCAAAATTCCAACCAACCAAGGCCGAGTGGAACACCTGGTTTCACTCCCCAACATAACCAGTCAATGTACCAAAAACCTTATAATCAACCTGTAGGATCTTCTGTAGAAAACCTACTCAAGGAATATATAGCTAAGAATGATGCTACTCTTCAGAGCCAGCAAGCTACTCTTAGGAGCCTGGAAAACCAAATAGGCCAATTAGCCAATGAACTTAAAAGTAGGCCCCAAGGTAGACTCCCTGCTGATACCGAGGTACCAAGGAGAGATGGCAAAGAACAAGTTCAAGCCATTGAACTTAGGAGTGGAAGACCATTGGTGAGCAACACAAAGGACACACCAAAGAGAGTAGAGAACACTGAGTCTAGTGCTCCACTGGAGTCTCTACCAAGCCAAGGTCCACCACCGACTAGCACATCAGGAGCCAGGCTAGAGCCAATTGTTGAGGACGTAGAAGAAATTCCAAGGCCTCCACCTATCTTAAGGCGTCCTGACGTGCCTGCATATGTGCCACCACCTCCTTATCCTCGAAGGCTTAAGAAGAAGCAGGAACAGGAAGTTCATTTTAATAAATTTTTAGAAATACTTAAGCAAGTGCATGTGAATATTCCTTTTGTAGAAGTTTTACAGTCTATGCCTTCATATGTAAAGTTTTTGAAGGACATTATTACTAACAAAAGAATAATTGGTGAGTTTGAAACAGTAAACCTCACCGAGGAGTGCAGTGCCATCCTCCAAAACAAGCTGCCCAAGAAGGAGAAGGATCCTGGTTCCTTCACCCTACCTGTAGAACTTGGAGGCAAGCATGTGGGCAGAGCGCTTTGTGACCTGGGCGCCAGCATAAATCTCATGCCCCTATCCCTATTCCGCCAGTTGGGAATGGGAGAAGCACGTCCAACTACTGTCACTTTACAACTAGCAGACAGATCCATCGCATATCCGGAAGGTAAGATTGAGGATATTCTAGTTAAAGTTGACAAATTTATTTTCCTTGCAGATTTCATTGTCCTGGACTATGAGGCAGACAAGGAGGTTCCCATCCTGCTAGGTAGACCATTTCTAGCCACAGGTAGGGCACTAATAGACGTGCAAAAAGGTGAGTTAACTATGAGGGTCCATGATGAAGAGGTAAAATTTAGTGTTTACAAAGCTTTAAGGTATCCCTCTGATTCTGAGTCTTGTGCTAGCATTGATGTTGTTGACTCACTAATGGAAGAACAATTAGAGCATGTATTATTAACCAAGCATGCTAACGAATATGTAGGATTAGATGTAGATGATCTGAATGTATCTGACATAATGAATATGCCTGTAGATAGACCTCAACATGTATGTATGACTATGGACTTAACTGATAGAACTGTAAATCCGTTGAAGCCCTCCATTGAGCATCCACCTGTTTTAGAACTAAAACCACTACCAACTCACCTCAAATACGCATATCTAGGAGATAATGATACGCTGCCTGTAATTATTTCTTCTAAGCTTAGTGAACAGCATGAGGTTGATTTAATTTTACTGCTTAAGCAACATAGGAAGGCTATAGCATGGACTATTGCTGATATTCGAGGCATTAGCCCTTCTTATTGCATGCATAAAATCATACTAGAGGAAGAACACACACCTAGGGTAGATCACCAGCGTAGGTTAAACCCCTCTATGAAAGAGGTAGTGAAGAAAGAAATAATAAAGTGGTTAGATGCAGGAGTAATTTTCCCCATAGCTAGTAGCCAGTGGGTTAGCCCCATCCAATGTGTACCTAAAAAGGGGGGAATAACTGTGGTAGTCAATGAGAACAACGAACTGATTCCAACTAGGACTGTCACAGGGTGGAGAGTATGTATGGATTACAGAAAACTGAATAAAGAAACTAAAAAAGACCATTTCCCCCTACCATTTATTGACCAAATGCTAGACAGAATAGCTGGTAGAGCCTACTATTGTTTTCTAGATGGGTATTCTGGTTACAATCAAATCACTATAGACCCTAAGGATCAAGAGAAGACTACCTTCACTTGCCCTTTTGGAACGTTTGCCTTCCGCAGAATGCCTTTTGGCCTATGCAATGCACCGGCAACTTTCCAAAGGTGCATGATGGCAATCTTCTCTGAGTTGGATGAGTCCATAATAGAAATATTCATGGATGACTTCTCAGTCTTTGGGGACTCATTTAAAACCTGTCTAGAGAACCTAGGACAAGTCCTGGCTAGGTGTGAAGAGACCAACCTAGTCCTAAATTGGGAAAAATGCCACTTCATGGTAGATGAAGGGATTGTCTTAGGACATCGAGTGTCAAGGGCAGGTGTAGAAGTGGATAGGGCAAAAATCGAGGTCATAGAGAAGTTGGTAGAGCCCCAGAATGTCAAAGCTATTAGGAGTTTTCTAGGACATGCTGGCTTCTATAGAAGGTTCATCAAGGAGTTTTCTAAGATAGCCAAGCCTCTATGCGAGCTTCTAGAGCTAGGTAGGCCGTCCATCTTTTCTAAAGAATGTGTAGTAGCTTGGAAAGCCCTTAAAGAAGCATTGGTCACAGCACCAATCATAGTAGGACCAAATTGGGATCTCCCATTTGAGATGCTATGTGATGCTAGTGACTATGCTGTAGGAGTCATGTTAGGACAGAAGATTGACAAGCTCACACATCCTGTATATTATGCTAGTAAGACCTTGAATGAGGCTCAATGTAACTATACAACTACAGAGAAGAAGATGCTTGCTGTAGTATTTGCTTGTGAAAAATTTAGGAACTATATTGTAGGAACTAGGACCATTGTATATACTGACCATTCTGCTTTAAAATATCTTATGAGGAAGGCTGATGCTAAGCCTAGATTAATTAGATGGGTGTTATTGCTGCAGGAATTCGATTTGGACATTCGGGACAAGAAGGGATGTGAAAACGTGGTTGCAGATCACCTGTCTCGATTGCAGCACAATTGCGAAAAAATTGCGGACCCCGCAATTTCTGATGCTTTTATAGATGAACATATCTTTGCTTTAACTCATCGTGATAACGATGAGGAACCTTGGTTCGCTGACATTGCTAACTTCCGTGCAGCACAGGTCTTACCAGTGTTCAAAGGAGGACAAGAGAAGAAGAGGTTCCTCCATGAAGCAAGGAAATTCATCTGGGATGACCCCATACTTTACAGGACCTGTGCTGATGGATTGTTGAGGAAGTGTGTTACAGCTGCTGAAGCGAAGTCTGTGCTGCAGCACTGTCACTCATCTCCTTACGGTGGGCACTTTGGTGGTCAAAGGACAGCTGCTAAGGTATTTCAGAGTGGCTACTACTGGCCAACAATCTTCAAGGACGCCCACAATTATGCCCACAACTGTGACGAATGCCAAAGGACAGGTAACCTCAGTCGTAAGGATGAGATGCCCCTCACCTACATCTTAGAGTTGGAGCTCTTTGATGTATGGGGCATTGATTTCATGGGACCCTTCCCTCCATCATCAGGTAACCTGTACATTTTAGTAGCAGTAGACTACGTGTCAAAGTGGGTAGAAGCTAAGGCATGTCCTAATAATGATGCTAAAACAGTCACTAACTTCTTGCATAGACACATTTTCACTCGATTTGGGACTCCTCGTGCTATCATTAGTGATGAGGGGTCACATTTCATTAATAAGGCTATGGAGAAATTATTGGCTAAGTATAACATTAGGCATAGGGTAGCTACTCCCTACCACCCACACTCAAATGGCCAAGCTGAGATTTCCAATAGGGAGATAAAGAACATCCTAGAGAAGGTAGTCAAACCTAATAGGAAAGACTGGTCTTTCAAGCTTGAGGATGCACTTTGGGCTTACAGAACAGCATATAAGACACCTCTAGGAATGTCTCCCTATAGGTTGGTGTATGGCAAGGCTTGCCACTTGCCACTTGAGTTGGAAAACAAGGCATTTTGGGCCATGAAAGAATTAAATTTTTGTGTGAAGGATGCAGGGACATTAAGATCTTTACAGCTACATGAACTTGATGAGCTTAGGCACATGGCCTATGAGAATGCCAAGATGTACAAAGAAAAGACAAAAATATGGCATGACAGTAGACTCAGGATCAAAGACTTTAAAAAGGGCCAACTTGTATTATTATTTAACTCACGATTAAAGCTATTTCCAGGCAAATTAAAGTCTAGATGGTCAGGTCCATTTATTATTACTAATGTCTTTGTTCATGGTGCCATAGAGATTAAAAACTTGCAGCAAGGACAGCCATTTATGGTCAATGGTGCTAGGTTGAAGCACTACTACGAGGAGGGGGATGTGAAGACTCTCTCGGCCTTCCTCCTACGTGAAGCATGAAGTTAGAAACGAGAGAGAACGAGTGGTTACTGTGCTCGTTTAGTCAAGGCCAATGCCTTAGTTTATTTTTTCTGTTTTTTTCGATGATCGTTTGTATGTTTTGTGAGGTATTTTTAATTGCGTAGTTAATGTTTGTTTTATTTGTTTTTGTAGGGAATCGAAAGAGGGGATCAAGGGGAGTAAATCCCACTTTAAAAATCAAGAAACGGTTGAGCCAAATGAAAGATACGGGCGATCAAAGTTTGGATTTGTTATGAAATATTGTCCCTAGAATTGCGCAAAAATTGCTGGATCCGCAAAAAGAGCCGTTGGGATTTTTCCGTTGCTTTTATAGCCGTTAGAAGGCGCCCGATTGATACGATCCTCTCATTCTTTGCTCTCCAAGATTTCTGCGATTCTCTCCACCTTTGATCTCTCTCTCCAAACCTTCAAGATTTGACAATGGTTTCCACTAGGGCTGAAAGATCCGCCGCCAAGAAGAAGGCCGACGACGCAGCTGAAGCGGCTGCGAGGGAAGCGCTTCTCGCCCTTGCTGATGAGGGTGCTGTACGCACTGGCCGTCTCTCCAAGCTTCCTATTCGTAGGAAGAAGTGGAGGGTGGTCACTGAGATCCCTGCTGGGCCATCTGAGCCAGTGGGCACGCCAAAGAAGCGCCGGTGGACTGTCAAGACTGCCGCCGAACGAACCATCGCCAAGACTCCCTCTGTGGAGAGTCAAGAACCTGATCGTGCATCTCACGAGTCAGCAAAGGGAGGTTCGTCGCCGTCTGTGTCACCTGTGCGCAGCCCTCTCCCATCTGAACCGGTGCACAGCACAGAATCATCACCGCCTGCGCAGCGCGCCGAGTCATCTCCAGCGCTTCAGAGTTCTGATCTACCACCTGCGGCTGTGCAGAGTCCTGAACTGCCGTCTTCGCCATGGAGTTCTGCACATACACCATCAGCAGAGCACAACTCTCCACGGCCTGATCCTGAATTCCCTTATGGGGATTATCAGGAGTCCACGCAAGGCAGTGGAGATGCTGGGGAAGAAGAAGTCTTTTCTCCTATGAGGGAAGACAGCCCTGATGTTCCTGCACAGCAGGACGATTCTATGGAAGAAACGTTGGGGGCTTGCCTCCAACAGATCAACATGGAGAAAGAGAAGAAGAAGGCCAAGAAGGAGGCCAAGAAAGCCAAGAAACTGAAGAAGAAGAAGGCCAAGCGAGTGCCTTCAGCAGACAAAGACAGTACTGAGCCTTCGCTCAAACGCCTCAAGGTGGAGGCTGCTGAATCTTCCAAGCCAGCCGATAAGGGGAAGGCTAAACTCTACCCTGAAGATGAACCTCCGTCAGTGAGGTATGTCTCGTCTGATGCTGAATCCAGGGGCGTGGAGCTGAGGAAAAGGGACCTGTTGCACGAGAAGGGGTTCCTTGATCGACTTGCTGACCTGCCGCAGTTCTTGCGCGCAGGGGTGATCAACCATGGCTGGGAGGAATTCTGCCGACCTCCCAATCCAGCATACACGAGCATGGTGTATGACTTTTATGCTAACGTGCTCAGCCCTGAGGATGGCCTATCTGTGGTCAGAGGGGTGGAGGTTGATTTCTCAGCCAAAGCCATTAATGAAGCATTTGGTCTCAGGGGCCAACCTCACACGGATTATGCACGGATAGTTGATGAGCCGACCGAGGCTGTGCTGGAAGAAGCCATCCGCACCATTGGCCAGCCTGAGGCCTCCTGGACAGTCTCACGCAATGGGCGGCACACGCTCATGAGTGCCAACCTCACGGCTAAGGCAGCTGTGTGGTTTTCATTCGTAAGAAGAAGACTCTCCCCAGTGACTCATGAGACTACAATTAACCAGAGCCGTTCGCTGCTGGTTTATGCTATAATGAGAGGTCTCACGATCAACGTGGGAGAAGTCATCACTGCTGCCATAGCTGAGTGTGCAAAAAAGGGTAAGGGGCCGTTATTTTTCCCCAACATCATAACAAAGTTATGCTTGCTTGCAGGAGTTCCCACCGAGCGCTTGGAGCAGCAGCTGCCCTACACAGGCCATCTGGAGTTGCCTGCACATCTAAGGCTGAGAAGAAAGGGCAACATGGAATTTGAGTTGGATAGGCTGGCGGCTGAACAGTCCCTATCCATGGCCTGCTTGATGGACATGCAGAGGAGGATGGCTCAATGGGCCAACTATGCGCAGGCGAGGGACAGAGAAGTTGCAGACCAGTTGGGGTGCATCTTCCCAGACTTCCCCACCAACCTCCTAACTCCATGGGTGCCCCCACGACCAAGGCGACCAGATGAGGATGATGAGAATTGAGTGCTGGTTTGAAGAGCACTAGAGGGAGTATTACTGATCCCTTCAGAAACAAAAGACAATTTTCCTGCTTTTTGATAGAATAATGTATAATATGCTGTTTTGGATTCAGTTTTTGATCTGTTTTTAATGTTTAGTTTTATGCTTTTTCTTCTGCTTAGTCTAGTTTGATGTTAGCTGAATAGGTAGGATAGTTTAGTTTTATTTTTAGGATGCATGAGTAACGGGAAAAAGCATGCTAGGGGCCTGAGTTAATGTTATATCTGCCCGGATTGGATTGCGAAATAATTGCGGTTCCCGCAATTTTTGTGACTGATAGCATGTTTTGGACTGTCTGTTTAGTTAGGCTGTGATCTGTTAAATTCTATCTTTTGCTACTAGCATGACTACCTTATATAGCTGATCTTGAAGCATGCTGGATGAGTGTCATAGGACACCTTTTGATAGTTTAAATTTGCCTCTGAATAGTGCTCAGCATGCATAAACCATAAGTCCTGAAACCTGTCTGTTATGTTCAAATTTTCTGCTGCTGGGATAGTTGCTTCTAGAATGTTTTGCCTATGCCTAGGATGTTTAGATTCTCTTTGTTTTACTTTAGACTAGATGCTTCTAGGATAAGTTTGGGGGTGTGCCACCTCAAACACTCATTGGGGACAATGAGTAGTTGAAGTTTGGGGGAGGCCACCCTAGGCCTAGGAACATTCCTCTCTTCCTTAGGACATAAGCATTCTTCTTCTCCTAAAAAATTTTTGTGATAAATAGAAAAAGTGAAAAATAGAATAAAGAGGGGAGTCTTTCTCAAGTTGCTGAGTAATCAGTGCCAAGTGTGTAAACCATAAGTGGCATTGCATCAAAAGGCAAACCAAGGGGAGACTCCACCTAAGAAAAAAAAAAGAAAGAGAAAGGAGAAATAGGGGAAGAAGAATGTATGCTTGGGAGTTATAATCTTGTGGCTTAGATGTCCTATGAAAAAAGAACTCTGATCCTTAATGAGCTAAGCACAAGGTTGTAGCTTTTAGGTTTGTCTAGGGAGATGAATGTATATCCAATGTAGTGATGCCAGGGTTTAGGTTGTTCTCTAAAAGTACCACTGTCACCGTTTAAACTAAGACTGGCATGACTCTAAGGAATCCTAGACACATTAAAAATAAGCTAGAAGCATGTACTGAGTCTAGAGTAAAGCTTGGCAGAATTTGAAACCTTAGGGATAATAGCATGATATCATACAAGTAGTTAGATCAGTAGTAGGGGGTTAACAAAAGCAGTGGGTATAGTAGGCAGGTGAAGTCAGAAGAAGCTAGACAAGAGGTTAGTTCTAAACTTGGAAGTGTGTCACAGGACAGCATTGCTATAGACAAGAATATAAGGGAGTTAGTGAGTAGTTAAAGAAGAAGCAGCAGCCTAGGTAAGTCCTTAGTATGCTTGAGGACAAGCAAAGCCTTAAGTTTGGGGGTGTGTTAAGTCTCTGAAAGTGACTTATTTAGGACCCATTTAGCTTAAGAAGATGTACACATTTAGGTGTTTTTGTTAGCAATTAGCTTAAACCTATGCTTTAATATGAGAATTAGAAGAAGGTAGCTAATATAGGACTTGTGTACAATAGGTAGAAAAAGGGTTGAAAACCGAAGAAAAGAATGAAAAAATAACCATTGCAAATGAATTGCGGAATAATTGCGGTGACCGCAATTATTCAAGTTAAAACCGTAAGTTGGCTGATCATTTTCTGTTTAGATCCGACTTTTCAGGGATTCGTTCTTTCTCCTCCATCCATTCTGATATATGACGTTGAAGGTTGATGGTTCTCCTTGGCCCAAACGCACCTGCAAACTACTATAAAAGGGGGTCAAAGTCGGAGGTTCAGTAAGCAATTCGAAGCGCAGAAGTCTTCGTGTAGTCCACCATTTCTCTCTAAATTCCTTTGCCGTCTGTTGGAGTGAGGTTCTAAGCTTTTGGAATCGATAATCTGATAGGAAGGAGAGAAGATTCTTCTTCTCTCTCGATTGGATTCATCCAAGCACAGCTGAATTCTCATCACCATCATTCGAGGCGACTGCCACGAAGTGTTCAGCAAGCCTTTACTGTTTTCTGTTCTTTTCTTCTCAATTCCATTTCTGTTCACTGTTGTTCTTAGTTTAACATTCCAAGTACTGCATTTCGTTGTTGTCTGTCCTGAATTCAGTTCTTTTAAAGCTTTCCTTTGTCATTCAAACACTTAAAGTAATCGAAGTTCAATTCTGCAACTTACAGTTCCCATCTTGTTCTGCTACGGTTTTGGCTTACTATTTTATACACATTTCTCTTCTAAGCATGTCTATCTTATCTACCATTTCTGCTCTTTACATATCCATGAGTAACTAAAATCATTTAGGGGCATGCTAATGACAGAACTATAGGCTAAAAAACGTGAGTCAAGTAGGCAGATCAACATTCGAACATTGATTGTATGTAAGCTTCATCCCACGGGCAATTTCGATTGGCCATCCATTTTGTCCAAAGAACTCCTAACCTCTGGAAGGAGTAAGAGTTCAGAGTCATATAATCATGCTAGCCTTTCATGGTAATCAGGAAACGGCCTAGGAATAGGCGTTTCCCTAGTACAAACTGAACACTCCTGTTTTAACAAGATGCTTAAGACCTTACTTTGAAGTCGAGTAAACTTGAGTCTCTCATGCATGGAATCGGACGATACTTGAGATAGAGTGAGTTTGATGTATAGAGAGTTGATCCAAAGCTTGATAATCGTAATAAAATGCCTATAGGATAGTCATTAGTAGCCCTTAATTCCCCATTTTAATCAGATTCGCTGCCATTTAATTGCGGAAACATTGCGGTCCTCGCAATTCTGCCTGTTTATCATTCTGTTTAGCTGTTTTCTTCCTCGATTATTAATTCCATCTCTTGTCCTTTAGGTCTAGTTTTAACTTTAATTTGTTTATGTTATATCCCTCTACACATCCAGCAAAAAGTAGTTAATTAAAAACCAATTTTACCCCATCAAATTCATCCCATCTTTCTTAACATTCACACTTCGCGAATAACTAAAAATGAGTCTCTGTGGAAAAAACGAATGAAATATACTTACTACTTGCTGTGAGACCATGTATGCTTGCATGTTCTAAGTGCTCTCTCTTCCTGTTTGCATATTTATCTTTACACATTGAGCACGCAACAAATACCAAGCGCTCATTATGGGTCTTCAAATAGCCATAGAAATTGGGGTGAGTTATATAGAAATCTATGGAGATTCAAAATTGATAATCAATCAATTGTTGCTCCAATACGAGGTAAAGCATGAAGATTTAATACCTTACTTCAATTATGCCAGGCAACTATTAGAAAATTTTGAAAGTATGACGATAGAGCATGTTCCAAGAATCGAAAATACAAAGGCGGATGCGTTGGCAAATCTGGCCACGGCTCTTTCAATTTCAGAAAGTGAAGTTTTAAACATCCCACTTTGTCAAAGATGGATTGTACCACCGACTGAAAAAGAAAGTCAAGAAACCAATGTAATATCCGTCTATGTGATCGAAGAAGAAGATTGGAGACAATCGATTATAGATTATCTACAGCATGGAAAGCTTCCCATTGATGTGCGACATAAAACTGAGATACGGAGAAGAGCATCTCGATTCATCCACTACAAAGATGTTCTATATCGCCGGTCATATGAGGGTCTTTTTCTTCGATGCTTAGGAAAAGAAGAATCAACACAAGCCTTAGAAGAAGCTCATTCAGGCCTCTGTGGAGCTCACCAATCCGGGCCAAAACTTCATTTTCAGCTGAAAAGGATGGGTTATTATTGGCCATCGATGGTTCAAGACTCGATGCAGTACGCGAAGAAATGTGAAGCTTGTCAATTTCATGCCAACTTCATACATCAATCTCCGGAGCCACTTCATCCAACTGTAGCCTCATGGCCATTCGAAGCTTGGGGACTTGACCTTGTCGGGCCAATAACACCTAAATCATCAGCAGGGCATTCTTATATCCTTGCGGCGACAGATTATTTCTCAAGATGGGCTGAAGCCGTTGCATTAAAAGAAGCAAAGAAAGAAAATGTAGCTGATTTTGTTCGTAATCATCTCATCTATCGATACGGCATTCCTCATCGCATTGTGACCGACAATGGGAGACAATTTTCTAACAGCTTAATGGACAAGTTATGCGAAAAGTTTAGCTTCAAGCAATTTAATTCTTCTATGTACAATGCCGCGGCAAATGGCTTAGCTGAAGCATTTAACAAGACGTTATGCAACCTGTTGAAGAAAGTAGTATCGAAAACGAAAAGAGACTGGCAAGAAAGAATCGGCGAAGCATTATGGGCATATCGAACTACCTATCGTACTCCGACAGGAGCCACACCTTATTCTCTTGTCTATGGAGTAGAAGCTGTTCTCCCTTTGGAGAGAGAAATCCCATCGTTACGAATGGCAGTTCAAGAAGGACTCACTGTTGAGGATAATGCCAAGTTACGTCTCCAAGAATTAGAGGCGTTGGATGAAAAAAGACTAGACGCGCAACAAACATTAGAATGCTATCAAGCACGCATGTGTAAAGCTTTCGACAAAAAGATACGACCTCGCTCATTCCAAGTTGGGGAGCTCGTGCTAGCAGTTCGAAGACCTATTATAACAACTCGACATACAGGGAATAAGTTCACTCCTAAATGGGACGGACCCTACGTTGTGAAAGAAGTCTACACGAATGGAGCATACAAGATAGTTGACAAAGACGGACTCAGAATTGGTCCGATCAACGGAAAGTTTCTGAAGAAATACTATGCGTAAAATGTAACGCTCCTTATCGCAAGAGCCTAAACTGCATGGTACTCCTAGCCCGCATGAGTTAAAATTGCGAACGGCCTCCAAAAAAAATTGTAATGAAAAAAAAATGTATGTGTAATGAACTACGTTATGACTTGATCCCTTTTGTTAAAGGGTACGTAGGCAACTTGAAGGAAACTTTAAGCTCAGTCCAGAATAAAAAAAAAATCATCATCATCATCTCACATCATGAACAAAATAAAAAAAAAATGTGTGGCGCGACATCACTGTTTGATTTGGTGGACACTTCTGTCAGGTTACAACAATCACCAAAGGTGAAGTGTTTAGACAGAAGTGATATCACTGCAGGCGGAGCTGGCGAGCACTCCTGTCAGGTTACAACAATCACCAAAGGTGAAGTGTCTAGACAGAAGTGATATCACTGCAGGCGGAGCTGGCGAGCACTCCTGTCAGGTTACAACAATCACCAAAGGTGAAGTGTCTAGACAGAAGTGAGACCTCAATGTAGGTGGAGCTGGCGAGCACTCCTGTCAGGTTACAACAATCACCAAAGGTGAAGTGTCTAGACAGAAGTGAGACATCAATGTAGGTGGAGCTGGCGAGCACTCCTGTCAGGTTACAACAATCACCAAAGGTGAAGTGTCTAGACAGAAGTGATATCACTACAGGCGGAGCTGGCGAGCACTCCTGTCAGGTTACAACAATCACCAAAGGTGAAGTGTCTAGACAGAAGTGAGACCTCAATGTAGGTGGAGCTGGCGAACACTCCTGTCAGGTTACAACAATCACCAAAGGTGAAGTGTCTAGACAGAAGTGAGACATCAATGTAGGTGGAGCTGGCGAGCACTCCTGTCAGGTTACAACAATCACCAAAGGTGAAGTGTCTAGACAGAAGTGATATCACTGCAGGCGGAGCTGGCGAGCACTCCTGTCAGGTTACAACAATCACCAAAGGTGAAGTGTCTAGACAGAAGTGAGACCTCAATGTAGGTGGAGCTGGCGAGCACTCCTGTCAGGTTACAACAATCACCAAAGGTGAAGTGTCTAGACAGAAGTGAGACATCAATGTAGGTGGAGCTGGCGAGCACTCCTGTCAGGTTACAACAATCACCAAAGGTGAAGTGTCTAGACAGAAGTGATATCACTGCAGGCGGAGCTGGCGAGCACTCCTGTCAGGTTACAACAATCACCAAAGGTGAAGTGTCTAGACAGAAGTGAGACCTCAATGTAGGTGGAGCTGGCGAGCACTCCTGTCAGGTTACAACAATCACCAAAGGTGAAGTGTCTAGACAGAAGTGAGACATCAATGTAGGTGGAGCTGGCGAGCACTCCTGTCAGGTTACAACAATCACCAAAGGTGAAGTGTCTAGACAGAAGTGAGATATCATTGCAGGCGGAGCTGGCGAGCACTCCTGTCAGGTTACAACAATCACCAAAGGTGAAGTGTCTAGACAGAAGTCACATCAATGTAGGTGGAGCTGGCGAACACTCCTGTCAGGCTACAACAATCACCAAAGGTGAAGTGTCTAGACATAAGTGGCATCACTGTTGAAGTTGGTGAGCACTAAGTAGAAGACATTTTACTAGCAAATCAAGATCAATAATGACAAGACAAAGTGATGCACACAAGATCTAAACAGTTTACCATAGCAATGGAAAAAAGTTCTACGGAGAAATCAAAACAATTTGCAAATGCATATTCAATAGGAGCATCATCAAACAAAAATGCATACTTTAACTTGTTAAAAAAAAAAAAAAAAAAAAAAAAAAAAAAAAAAAAAAAAAAAAGTTTAGTATGAAATTGGTACCTTTTCAGATTGAGAGCACAGGCCACTAGTACAACTATGAAATAGTTGGAAAACAAAAATGTTCCCAAAAAAAAAAAAAAAAAAATTGAAAAAAAAGATTTAAAAACAGCTTTAAAAAAATAATAATAAAAAAAAAAAACAGTTTTAGAAAAAAAAAAAAAAAAAAAAAAAAACAGTTTTAAAAAAAGAATAAAAAAATTTAATAACAGCTTTTAAAAAAATAAAAAATAACAAAAACAGTTTTAGAAAGAAAAAAAAAACAGTTTTAAAAAAGAAAAAGAAAAAAAAATAGATTTAAAAACAGCTTTAAAAAAATAATTAAAAAAAAAACAGTTTTAGAAAAAAAAAAAAAAAAAAAAAAACAGTTTTATAAAAGAAAGAAAAAAAAAAACAGATTTAAAAAAGAAAAACAGCATAAAAAAAAAAGAAGTTTATTTTAAAACAGAAAAAGAAAAAGAAACCGTTTTTTTAAAAAAAAAAAAAAAAAAAAAACAGTTTTAGAAAGGAAAAAAAAATAGTTTTAAAAAAAGAAAAAAAAAAGATTTAAAAACAGCTTTAAAAAATAATTAAAAAAAAATAGTTTTAGAAAAAAAAAATTTAAATCAGCTTTAAAAAAAAACAGTTTGTTTTAAAACAGAAAAAAAAAAACAGTTTTATAAAAAAATAAAAAATAAAAAACAGTTTTATAAAAGAAAGAAAAAAAAAAACAGATTTAAAAAAGAAAAACAGCATAAAAAAAAAAAAATTTATTTTAAAACAGAAAAAGAAAAAGAAACAGTTTTAAAAAAAAAAAACAAAAACAAAAACAAAAACAAAAAAAATACCAAAAACATTAAAAAAAAATACCAAAAATCAAAACAAATGGGTTGAAATTTGCAACAGTTAAAGGTAAGAAATAGAGTTTCAAACAATTCTTTTCGCTTACCGATAACGCAAATAAAATGGCTTGAATAAGGCTTATTGCTACGAGCAAAAGAAGAATCCAAGACCTATAGAAAGAAGAAAAAATATGAAGATTAGAAGTCAAGTAAAACAAAAAAAAAAAAGTGTGTTGGAGAAATAAAAAGGTTTGGGACATACCAAAAGCTCTTTCTATGGACCGAATTGTGTATGAGTTCATGCAATTGCCTCCTATTTATAAGGGGAGATTTAGGTCACAACAAAGAATTTCTTTATTTTAGGTGAAAATTTTGGCTTAATCAAATAAGAATATTTTATACTCTTTGATTAAGGTAAAATATCCTACCCTATTCATGTGTCCAAAATAATAAAATTTGACAAAAAAAAAAAAAAAATCTCTATTTTTTTTTTATTATGGAAAAATCTAATTCCTAATACATATTTCAATTAGGAGAGAATTTTTCTTAAATACAGAAGTCAAAATTTTGGGTTAATCAAATAAGAAGTTTCTTACTTTTTTGATTAAGTAAAATATCCTACCCTATTCATGTGTCCAAAATAATAAAATTTGACATAAAAAAATCCCTACTTTTTCATTAAGAAAAACTCTAATTCCTAATCCATATTTCAATTAGGAGAAAAATTTTCTTAAATGCAAAAAGTCAAAATTTTGGGTTAATCAAAAGATTTCCTACTTTTTGATTAAGGTGAAATATCTTACCTCATTCATGTGTCCAAAATAATAAAAAAAATCTACTTTTTCATTAAGGAAAAATTTAATTCCTAATCCATATTTCAATTAGGAGGGAATTTTTCTTAAATGCAAAAAGTCAAAATTTTGGGTTAATCAAATAAGGAGGTTTCCTACTTTTTGATTAAGGAAAATATCCTACCCCATTCATGTGTCCAAAATAATAAAATTTGACATAAAAAAAAAAAAAAAAAAAAAAAAAATCTACTTTTTTTTATTAAGGAAATATCTAATTCTTAATCCATGTTTCAATTAGGAGGGAAATTGTCCTAAATGCAAATGTCAAAAGTTTGGCCAATTAAATTTGTTTGATTCATTATTTTGATTACTAAATATTGATGAAAGTCAAATTTTGGATACTTTGTTTCAATATTTTTGACATTAAAAAAAAAAAAAATGTCAAAAGTTGAAACATCAAAACATTTAGTGTTGACTTTGAAAATAAAATATTTCGGAGTCGTGTATCAAATTCACGTTGCTCATCAAAATCAATAAATTAAAATTTTGTTTATATATCATATCATATATTTCAAATGACATTATTTCTTTCTTTCCGAAATTCACGCACGCATATAGGTGCATAAATTTCGAAAAGGGGGCATTTGTTGAATAATAAATTTCGGCCAATCATAAATTGACACATCATTAATTTGAGTTAATTCAAGTTAATGATAAAAATATATATTTATAAATTTGGGACCAATTACAAAGTTACACCTGTCCTCAATTTAAATTAAGAGACATATAAAATTGACAAATCAAATTATGCCACATGTCACCCGCGACCCGAGCTAGTCCAATCAAACATTGCCACATGGCGGTTGGACCCAAAGTTATTTAGCCCGAGATCGCTAAAAATAATTTTGGGCTAAAATTAAATAATCCAAGTTATTGAAAATAAATGGATTAAGCCAAATAAATAAAAGCCCAAAAGTTGGGCCAAAAGTCAATCAGGCCCAAGCCCATAGTAGGTCCATCAAACTCTATAAATAGAGGAGGCCACCATTCATTCTAGACATTCAGCCTTGAGCCAGAGTCCAGAGAAGTCAGAAGCTCCAGCAATCAGAGTCTAGAGAATTCAGAGGCATCAAAGACTCAGAGTTCAGAAGATTCAAAGACTACAGACTTCAACAACAAATCAACAGGCCGCTCCAAAGTCTTCAACAACAAATCAACAGGCCGCTCCAAATATCAACAACATCAAGATCAACAAGTCAGCAGGCCTCTTCAAAAGATCAACAAGTCAATAGGTCGCTCCAAATATCAACGGGCCGCTCCAAAGATCAATAAGCCGACAAGCCGATCTAGGAAATCAATCAGCCCAAATCAAACGTCTACATTGGAGAGAAAGCATCAGAGGATAAAGATTAGAGACTGTAACACTCATATATACATCAAAATCAATAAAATTCAAGTTCATTTCCACGTATCAAATTTCTCCTATATCGAAATCTCGTGTGAACAGTGAGATTTCTTCCTGCATTGCTTCTTCTCATTCAAGAATACATCTTGCTTCATCATAAGACTGGCTTCATCTTCACAAATATCACTCATTAAAAAACAAGATACAACCGAACAATTATTTAACTGTACCTCATAATCAATTTTTTTGCAACAATTGATAACGAACATGACCCAACAGAGCATGCCAAAATGTTGCACTATCATTATGACATGTGTTTTCAGCATATGCACCAGTTGTAGACAAACACATAGAGGGAATCTTTCCTCTTTCCAGTAAACAAAAGATCAGCTTCAAATTGCTTAATATTAGAAACAATTTTCATATCATCTGGACCAAAATGAACATACCTTCCAGAGTCGGCAATCTGAGAGACCGAAACCAGATTCCTTTAAACCTGGAACATGATAAACATCTTCAAGAGAAATCCACCAACATTTGGTTCATCATCCTTAACGTTAACATGTCATTCTTGAACAATAGGATGTATGAAATTATCAGTCGTCATAATGACCCTTCTTCCTTGATGGGTACATACATCGGAGACAAGAGAAACATTCATAGTTGAATGATGAGAACATCCAAAATCAATAATTCAATTCTCATTATAATTTACAGAAGCATTATCATGCAAATTATTGGGTTGGTCAATAGCTTCAATTGATAAACATTTTTCCCAAGTAACTTGTTTAGGTTTGTTACTTTCCTGTACAACATTATTTGCTTCTGTTTCTTTGAGAATCACTAGACAATTTTTTCTAATATGACCGAATTTCCAACAACGATGACACACCACCTTCACTCGACAATCACGTTTGATGTGTCCCACTTGCCGCCCCTAAAACTTCATTTTAAAGTGCCTTGGACTGCCCTTCAACCTTGGAATCTTTGTCGTCATTTGAATGAAGCATTGGAGAAGAACTAACTATTCTCTTGTCTTTTGCATAAAAAACAGTATCCACCTTAGAGTGAGTTTGCTTGTTGTTGCCAAACATTTGTTTCATCAATACTTCCTGATTTGAGAGCAAGTTTTCCAACACAATGATAGAATGTTTATTTACCCAACCTTGTACCGAACAAATAAATGGCATAAACTATTTTCACAGTCCACGAATAAGATAACGACGCACACGAGCATCACTAATAGGATCCTCCTGTCCAATTCTGAAATTTCATAACACAAAGTTTTAATTTTCAGAAAATATTCTGAACGGGAAAAGTACCTTCAGTCCTTCTAGTAACTTCGTTATCCAAATACTACAATCTTGTTGTGTTCTTTTGAGTGAACAACCTTTCAAGTGTGTCTCACACTTTCTTTGGAGAATTTACATCACGAACATGCTCAATATACTGTTTGTCAATAGAAGTTCGCAAAACAAATAAAGTTTTGTCACACTTGACCTTCCACTTCTTTCATGGCTTAACATTTTCTAGAGTATCTTCTAAAATTTCTGCATCATCACCAGAAACAAGATCCCACAGATCTTGCTCTTGTAGAGAAGCTTCCATACATAGCTTCCAATAGCTATAATTATCACCGACAAGCTTGTCTACACGAACATTATTTTCACTGTTCATCTTCAACGAATATTTAAATTCAAACACAAGACAAAGAACCTGGATGCTCTGATACCATGTAACAAAAACGAAGAGAACAAAGTGTGAAAACAAGAGAGAAATAGTACGAAGGATCAAGTGTTTCGATTGAACTTTATACTTTGAATTGAAAACCTTACAAGTATTTATAGGTAAATAAATAGTAAACCACTAACTCACAAACTATCCCACTAACCTTAAAATTCTCCATAATCATCTTACTAAGCCACTAAGCCACATTCCTCTAAATTAGAAGATACTACCTAAGTACATGGCACTACCTTAATTTCAAATAACTAAAAAATTAACAAAAGTGAAATTAACTTGTATTATATTATGTTTGCACTAATTTTTAACTTGTTTTGTTTTGTTTTTTTTAACTTGTTTTGTTTTGTTGGTAAATTTGTTGGTTTTGTTGTAATCCGTTAAAACAACTAAAATTTAAAACTTGCCCCTAAACACACTTTAAAATTTTGAAATGAGTTAACAAAAATCTCAAAACTTTAAAAGAAGAAAAAAAGAAGAACATTTTGTTGTTCATGTCCACAGCAACCGCCAAAATCGATGAGAATTGATTGAAAAAGCTGCATGCTTTAAAAAGTAGACAAGTAACATTTATTATCCTGAATTTGCTCAATTTAATCTAACCAAGTAAACAAACAAACAAACACAACCATTATCATCATTTTTAATTCTCCTTCAAGTTTTCAACTGCAAAAGTTGCTGTTTTCAGGTCTTTCCTTCCCCATTTCAATTTCAAAGCTCTCTTCTCTCATTTATCATGATTCCCAAATCAATTCTTGCTGTTACACGTCTGCCATTATTGTTCCTTCCACTCAGTAGTCATAAGATCGTGAGAGCCGATTTCTAAACAAACATTAAAAAGTCTTGCAGATTTTGAAATCCCAACCAATTCGGCCCAACCCCATTTTTTGTTTTTGTTTTCTCTCATATTGTAATTCAACAACTCTCTCTTCTTTTTCTTCTTTTCACCCACTCCTGCTTACTAAACTCTCTTAACAAAATCATGCTGAAACAAAACCCCAGTAAGGAGGTGGACAGAACGGCCAATTTTATGCCCTAGGATTCATTTTTCTAGTGATTTCTCTTCATGTCTTTTGGTTTTCAGTCGAAAAAACTTGTGGGTTTTGTTGGGAATTAGTTTCTGAATAATGGGTAATAGCCTAATTTGCAAGTCAAAGAAGGATGTCAAAGAGATTGGATCTAGAAGCAAGAGAATGGGTCGGTCTCAGAGGAAGTTGCAGAGTGAGGAAGAGTTTTTGCAGAAGCAAGCTCTCTCCTTGGCTCTTCATCAGCTTCAATTATCTCAGAGGTTTGATGGATCCACTTCCAAAAGAACTGGTTCAACAAGCTCTCGAAGACGCAATTTATCCGATCCATTCTCTAATGCTGGCAAGCAGGTGGGACTTCATTTTTTTGTTTCTTTGTTTCTTTATGATTTGGATTACATGTTTTGGGGATGATTGAATCTTTCAACAAAAGTGGGTAATCATGATTAAGCTCTGTTAATTTTCATGGCCGATTGCCTTTTGGGATTTTTCATGTATTTTATAATCTTTGTGAGTCTCTACTTTTCAGTTTTAAATAGTTTCTTTTTCCCTTTGGGTTGGTTGACCTTTTCGTTTCAGCCTCTCATTACTATGTTCTTTTTATCAGTATGAGGAGAATGAATGATCTTTGCTGCTTAATTATAGATGTCAGAAAAACAACTTTTAGGCAATTAATCTACCATGTGATGCAAATTATGAGAACTCTACCAAAGCTATTAATAGAAAGTTAAGAACTATTGAAATGTAATTACTAGCATCTCAATGTGTTTAGACCTCGCGAGCTATGGTTTTTCTGACCATAGGATAAAATTGATGATTGATTTGAAGGCTTGCCGTTTTTCGGTTAAGCGAGTTTATCGTAGTTCGAACGATTTTGTGCACGAGATCTATTGCGTTAAAACTTAGGAAGATGTGTTTTTTTCCCTCTCAGAGTCAGAGCAAGAGAGATTCAAAGTTATGTGGAGCAGATGTGACTTCAGGTGAAGCAAATCTGCAGGTGAGGCTTACAATGTTTACCTTTACCTTTTTCTTTTTCATTGTTTTATTTGTTGTTGTTTTGCTGAAGTTGAATGTTGTTTTCATAACATGTTTCATTTTTCTTTTTTAATTTTACTTTTTGCTACTTCAATCACCAAGGATATAGAAAACTCTGTTGTGTAAGAATGAGCAAGTTCTGACATCAAATCTTTTATGATTTTAATTTTCTCAACCGTATCTTACTCAATTGCTGCTTATGCTACTAACCATCAAGGGTTGGCCTAGTGGTCATGAAGGCTCTTGTGACTATTAATGCCCTCTTAGAGGAACTAGGTTCAATCCTTGGTGACCAAGTACCTAGGAATTAATTTCCTACCGTGAGATTAGTCGAGGTGTGCGTAAGCTGGCCAGACACTCACTCCTTGGTGGCCACCAACACCTAGGAATTAATATTTGTATTATTATTATTGTTTGCACTTGCCAAAAGAATTATGGTGAGTGTGGTAGGTTTTTGGAACCGTGAAAAATACTTTTAGCTACAATTTTTATAATGTTTGGTTATAAAGTCAATAGTATGTTTAAGAATTCTAAAAACATTTAAAGGAACTTTAAAGTGCTTTTAGAAGCACTTCATTAGTGTTTTTGGGAAAAATGCCTATAGAATAAGTAAGCCCTATTCTCAAACGTTACCCTAACTTTTAGAGTTAGCTTGGGATGACTTTTGAAAGTAGTGTTTTTTAACTGAAGCACTTTTCTCTAAGCACTTTGGAAAAGCGGTTTTAATTATGTAACCAAATGCAATAAAAAAATTATGAAGTACTTTTTAGTAGCTAAAAGCACTTTTCACCATCTTGAAACTCATAATAAACTCACCCTTAATGTTCACTTGGAACCATTTTGCAATGATGAATACTGTTTAATTGTGATAATTAACCTTCAAATTTGTTAGTGCCCATACTCAATACCAAAAACATGTTTTTTTAAAAAAAGAAAAAAAGAAAAAGTAGGAGAAAGAAACAGTTGTGAGCCTACCTGCTATCAGATTTGTACCTTTATCACTAATCATCTCACTATTTCATGCAGAAACATTCTGTTCTGTTTCTTTAGTTCCACCCTTTAATAAGATCAACAACATGTCTATTAAATTATGATGTATCATGTTAAATTTAGCTATCTTTCTTACCATAAGTGAGTTTTTCATTGATGGAGCTATCATATCATTTTGCAGGCACTAGATTTTCTGGAAAATGTGAGAGAGAAAAAAATTGTTTTAGTTCATGGTGAAGGGTTTGGAGCTTGGTGCTGGTACAAAACGATTTCTCTACTAGAGGAAGTTGGATTGTCTCCTATAGCCATCGATCTCAAGGGTTCCGGTATTGATCTAACAGATACAAACAAGGTGAATACTCTAGCAGAGTATTCAAAGCCATTGACTGATTATCTACAAGATCTTCCTAATGATGAAAAGGTTGGATAACGAATAGTAAAGGGTTGTTTGTTTAGTAGTAGAGCTTAAAGATATTCCTTCAAAAAATTGTTTTTCTTAACTTGTTCTTTAGGGTGGTCTGGTTTTAAGGATAACCAGCTTCTTTCCAAAACATGGATTGCAAACTAAACTGCTTAACAATTATTGATTTTTTCATAAGTGGCACTGCAAAATTTCAAGAATTGTTTCTCACCAAACAATTTTTGAAATTTTGCACAGTGCCACTTATGAAAAGTTTTATTGCCATGTGGTTGGGTATATTGTTAACAATACTTGGTATTTTGAAGGTTGTTCTAGTTGGCCACAGTAGTGGAGGTGCTTGTCTTTCTTATGCATTGGAACATTTCTCAAATAAAATATCAAAAGCAATTTACGTCTGCGCGACGATGGTGGCTGATGGCCAGAGACCTTTTGATGTATTCATGGAAGAGGTATGTGATTAACTATGGCAAGTTGCTTTTCTTGGCATTTTAAGAACTCTCTTTGTTGTTCATGTTGATGATATAAACTTACAAGCCGTTTCTATGACTTAATCGTGCATCTTGTAACAATATTCAACATTCTTTAGTGTGATATGAGATATATACACACAAATGAGCTTCCATTTAGGCATACATGGAATTGGATGATTCGGTTTGTCTAAATTTGTTTTTCTAACTTGCCCATTCGAATAATTGTTTTGCAGCTTGGATCTGAAGAGGTTTTTATGAAAGACTCGAAGTTTTTGACCTATGGGAATGGAAAAGATAAACCTCCTACAGGATTCATGTTTGAGAAAGAGCAAATGAAGGGGCTGTACTTCAATCAATCTCCTACTAAGGTATTTTCTGATGTTTCCCAAATAATTGCTTTGCAACTGTTTTTTGTTTTCTTTTTCAAAATGGCTTTTGTTTTAGTTTTGAAAACTATTTGGAAAACTGTGACTAGGTGGCTTTAAAGGTTATGATTATCCCAATTTACAAGTTCATAATTTTGGGAAGATATTCAGTGGTCAATGTTCAAAATGAATGTGAAACTTGTCTATACAGTTTATTTATTTCTTGTGGCGTACTGAGCTTGTTGATCAATATTTTTGAAGTCCACACAACTACTGGGTTATCTTTTAGAACAGTATCAGAGCTAGGTGATGTTCATGAACTCCGAGTTTGGTTTAGAATCCTTTCTCTTACACAATCATAGTTTCTTCTGCTTTTGAGAACTAGGAAGCAAGCTTTTGCATAGAATAGTTGTTGAAGTTTTGTTCAATTTAGATTAGTTGTTGTGTAAAATATATGAAAGATGTAATGTGAGTGAGCTGAACATTAAAATGGTGGCAATGCAGGATGTTGCTTTGGCAATGGTTTCTATGAGACCCTTCCCACTGGGTCCAGTCATGGAGAAACTCTCACTGTCCCCTGTAAACTATGGAACGGGGCGCCGATTCTTCGTTCAAACGCTCGATGATCACGCACTCTCACCTGATATTCAAGAAAAGCTGGTTAGGGAAAACCCACCTGAAAGAGTTTTCAAGATCAAAGGCAGTGATCATTGCCCCTTTTTCTCTAAGCCACAGTCACTCCACAAGATCCTCCTGGAAATTGCTCAAATACCATAAACTAGGCTCTCTTACTCTCACTCTGTCTCATAGAAAGAACAAAAAGAAGATTCTTTTTTTTTTTCTTGATTTCAATTTTAAGTTATTTATTTATAGCAGAACCACAAAAATCTGGACGGAGATCAGTCATCTTCTGATGTTAAAATTTCTAGAGATATAAATAGAAAGCCATAATTTTTCTTGTAAAAATATGAAGTTGAAATAAAATGAGAAGTAAAAATATGATCACATGATATAATAAGATACATGGCATATAATACTTGGTAAGTTGTATGAATATTTAGATTTCCCTACCATAATCTGCAACAAATATTTCAATGGTTTAAAAGACCAAAAAAGTTCCACTAAATTGATAAATCACTCTTTCATATACATCCTGATTCTGTCTAAATGTAAACTCATTTTGTTACTGATTGTTTAAATTCCTCCACAAAAGCACAAGTTTCAATTTTGTTTTTGTTTTGCAAAGTATTTAATTAGGGTTTAGGGTTTACAATCTTACCAACTGAAAGATTTGGCAAGTTTCAAAACTTTGGAATGAAATTCCATTTTCCATTATATCCTCTGGCCCTGGATAAAGTAAATGCAACTATTAATTACCATCACAAATACATCCAAATAGTTTAAATTTCATGTCGATTCTAAAGCATTAAAAAAACATTTGGTTTCAAATTTAGCAACTTTGCAACTTATGATGGAAAAAGATAAACCTACTTATCAAAATTCAAATGAAAGTTGGACCAAAACAAAAATCCAGGAATCCAAAACTCATACTCCAAATGGCCTCTAAATGAATAAAGTTTATCTGACCAAATAGTACAACCATAATCTGCAATTATAATTAAATCACTTCAATAACAGCAGAAAAAATAAATGGAACTGTTGTATATTAGTCGACAGAAACACATCATAATCCATCACATTTCTCATATACGACGACATGAAATAGTATAACTTTGATGTTTCTGATTCACTGCCCCACGCATGGAATCAAAGTACAATTGTGTACCAACCACCCCCAGTGAGATTATGGTAAGTAGAGTACTACTAGGTACTTTCTACATTCAGCTTCTAAGGGAAAAAAAAACTTGGCCTATGACCAAAACATCAAGCAAAGGGAAAGTTGGAACCTCCCTCTTGGCTTTGATCTCCCGTCACTCGAGCCACGTATGTATATACCAGCACGTTCCTCCAGGTGAAGCAGTCACACTTGGTATGTTGGGCAAAAAATCAGATCATACCAAACCAAAATCCACAACCATATTTGGTCTTCAACCAAAGAAACTTCGATTTCGTAAAACCAAAAATCCACAGAACGCATATTCGGTCTTCAACCAGAGAACTTTGTGTTTTGTAACCACCTGTATACGACGAAACAATTGCAAATCTTGCAATCCAGTTCACGAAACCTATTACTGTTACCAACTGCTTCCAGGGCATATCTCCATTTTACATGTTGATGCCTTCCGAGGATGTGCATTAAGTCCTCAGAATGGAGATAATCCCCCTGGAAGTTTGAGGAACCATAGTCCTGTCTGGATGCCATTATCTGTTGGACAGCAGACACATCGTCATTAATCCAATGAAAGCTCGGTTTCTTAAAAAAAAAAGAAAGAAAAAAAAAGAAGATAAATGAAGGGCCTAAAAGAGGAAACAAGCAAAACAGCACAACAATATCCGGCCTATAACTGAAGTCCAAACTGATAAATGTATTGACTCTAGCATTTATATGAAGCCGTCATATATTAACCCTCTTTTCAGTTGAAATTTTGAAACCTATGATGACAGTTTCAATGATGGCTTATGAGACCTGAATGTAATAACAGTGCATCTTTCAGCCAAATATAATAATAATAGTAACGATAAGTAATAACCTTCAGAGCCAGACTTACAATAGTAAGCTCGCCTCTTTTGACAAATTTTTGGATCTAGTCTGTGTTCGAGTTTTGTCTTGGTGTAAATGCACACATCCTTTAACAAATTACAGTATATACGATCTTTTGGCTAATTGGAAGACCTTTCTCACATCAATAAAATATTTTGTAACCTATAAAAGTAATAATAAAATAATGACATTCATAGCAACTAAAACATACACGGAGACCCATAAACAACAAACAAGATGAATTTCAATGATTATCCACTTCTACACATTTTAGAATGCTAAGAGTCTATAAACATGTGAGGAACGACACTATCATGACTTCATGAGTACATGCCAAATTATATATAGCCAAATGTTAGCACTATGGATTTAAAACATGTCCTATGGTTACTTTCAAGTCTAGGATCTTTAGTTAATTTTGACTCTTCTTAGTCATTCAGTTGAACGTCAGTCATTCAGTTGAACGTCTCTAGAGACGAAAACCTCTTAAAAGATAGTCTTGCTCTTTGTCATAAAGGAGATAAAATATTGCTAATGCTTAAAAGGACTCACATGATTTAAATATGTTATGAACCTGAAGACGACTTCTGAACCCATACTTGTTTCTGCATAGGCATCAAAGAAAATGAGTTTCTGAAAGAGAAGAGATTGAAACACGAGAGATACAGTCACTAGCTTGGATGCAGAAGCAAACCTCATGGCCACCGGCAACGCCTCTTTTGGATGGTTTCCCTTCATTTGGGTTCAAAGACCCATCATCCTTCATAACATGGCCAGCCCCACGACGTCCAACATGTCTAACAGAACCTAGAGAAAGCACAAAATGTTTTAGATTAACAAGAAGTAGAAAGTACTTTTGAAATCTCCTAAAATAAGTGAAGGACAATGTAAGAAAAAATTGTGAGAAAGTACAACCATTCTCCACTGAACTGCTACGTCCACTCACAGTGGTAATATCCCCAGTCCTGCTTCCATGAATATCATCTTTCATTTCCCCACGGTATGCTGTAAACGCATAAAGATATATTGGGTTATAATTTCATATGTGAAACATAAAGTATCTGTATAAATCATACAACTCATCAAGTAGGATGATTTGACACAATGATCAAGGTCCGATACTTCAATAATATGATTGTATACATAAGAAAGTAAGTCTCTTCATCTCCAAAGGATTATAATAGTAGTACCTTCAACTGTGTCAGAAAGCAAATGACTAGATAGCGAAACAGAGGATTCATCAAGTTGTGAGACTGAGACATCTGAACGACTACGTGGCGCCCAAACCCCACGATCAGGTCTATCTTTGTTTCTTATTCGTTTTTCTTGCTTCTCATTAGCACTACCCAGGCCATGAAGTTCCTTTTTACTAAACTTACTTTCCGAAGCCCTTTTTCCATCCCCTTCCAAACCAGATAGATTTGGTTCGTTAATGGACATCATATCATGAGACCCAGATCGAGCATTAATGGGACGAGGTGGTCGCTTCCCATTGTCTGAGTTCAGGATCTGAATTTTTTGATGAGACTGGGCTAGTGATGAACTCTGCCCATGACGTGCTTCACTATTTAAAAGAATGCTTCTAATCATGCCTCCACTAGCCTCGCGCCTATGATTCTGTTTTGTAGCACTAGCAGGAGAATTCCCAGAAGATGTTGCACTCTGCAACTGTAACATGCCATCAGCAACCTGTAAAGGTATCATTATTCATGAAATAGATACAGTCGTGTCAAAATGCAAGGCTTTAATGGAAGTTCTACCCTCCCAAAATTAGCCTGAGAATTGAGATCAATCACAGAAGTTAATAATTCTAAAGAAACAGAGTAACAACAATTGTAATTGCATAATTAGTCAAGAGTGCTTAAGAAACATACATGAGATATATCTCGCTCTTTCCCCTTGAGAAGCAGAATTTTTTTCTTTCCAGAGTCAGCTGTTACAGATACATATGAAACAGAGCCTTCAAATTCTAGACTGCAAATTCTATATAAACATGTGGAGCATATTGATAAATTAAAAGAAATAAGTTAGCCAAGTCCACAGCAGGAGAAAAACATAATCCAAAATTTCAGACAACATGCATTTTCTAATGGAGGACCTTGTTTTCTTTTTATCTTTTCCTGATGGACATAATTTAATACAACACCATAGAAGCCCCCTCCATCTCTCAAATATATCACCTCAAGGAGTTTAAGGTAAGCCAATAATGCATAAGTTAACATGCATGTTCAAATATAACAATCCTGCAATCTCCACATTACTATATGGCAAAATCCCAGAAAGAAACAAGAAGATAATTATTTTCTAAGAGAAAAAAGACATTTTCAAGAAAATTACTACTGGGCTCAGGGTAATGAAATGGGGAAAATGTAAAAGAGTAACGAGAACTCTTAAAAAAAGAACTCTCATCCTTTTGTGGGCTTGGTTCTTTTTTGTATGCCCTTATATTCTTCCATTTCTTCTCAATGAAAGCTCGGTAGTTTTTTTTAAAAAAAAAAAAAAAACTCCCATCCTAATAAGCATACATTGAAAAATTTATTTAAAATTTGCATGTAGGTTGTGGCCCGTGGAATAATACATAAACTGTTCTTATATATATATATATATATATTTTTTTTTTTTTATATCCGTGAGTGTCTGGACCAGCTTACGCGCACCTCGACTAATCTCACGAGACAGACTGCGACGGCCTAATCTTACAACATTTGGCTGCCAAAGAAACACGTAGGAAATTAATTCCTAGGTGGTGCCGGTGGCCACCAAAAATTGAACCCATTCCCTCTAAGAGGGCATTAATAGTCTCAAGGCCCTATGACCACTAGGCCAACCCTTCAAGGCGGCCCTATGTCCCTCTGCTCCTCATTGACTTAAAACAACTGAATTGCTAAGATAGTATAATTCAGACTCATTTTCAAAAGACTAACAATCAAATATTAGATCAATAACTTAGAACAAAACAAAAGCGACAATATAAATGATGTTGCTGACCACAAAGAAATCTAAATAGAACTACCTGTACCAACATCAGAAATTCCAATTCCACTTGAAGTGGCTGACTGATCATCTCGCCTGGGCACCAAAATGAAATTTGACTTGTCTCTGCGGTTAGTGTTCTTCACACTGTCCTTTAAAATATACTGCATGTGTAACAGAAAATATAACTAAAATCTTCAGACAGACAACAAATTATTCACAAAAAAGGATCACCATGAAGTAAATGTATGAAATCTAGGGTGCAAAAAACTAAAGGCTCAATTTTAGCGTTCACTGTTCATAACCTTGAGGTGGTGTGGCATGAAACAGTTATCACAGTTAGGCAAAACTTAAACATGTATGTACTAATCCCACCAAGAACGTTAGAAACTTTAGGTTGCTTTCTGCAGAGTCAAAACCATCGATATCGTTACTTTCTGCTTCACCTTATTGTAGAAGGTAAAAAATTCCAAGAAGGTCAAGTTTTTAAAGTGGTAGGACTTGCATTACGGAGTTAACTTAACACAATAAACTAAATACAGATGCAATCTTCCTTTGTGTTGGGGCTGTACCAATACATTCTAAGTAGGGGAGCATTTGAGGATTAGATCATATCCTTTAGAGATGGAAGTTAGCTACCTTGATTTCCAACTGTTTTTGTTTTAGGCCTTTGGAGTTTGCTTGGTTTGTATTTGTAATAGAGATTGTAGTCTTCTGTGATGTTGTAAAATATTTCACTAGTTTTTTTTTCTGTTTTGTTTTATGGAATATTTGGCTAGAGAATAATAGGAGAATCTTTAACAGTTTTGAGAGGTCTTGGGAGGCAGTTGGGTCCCTTGCTAGGTTTGATGCCTCTCTTTAAGCATACGTATGTTATTAAGGTCTTTTGTAATTATCCTTTAGGCCTTATTCTACTAAGATTCGGGATGTTGTTCATCATCCTTAGATCTAAGACAAGCCAAGAAAGCTTATCCTTTAGGCCTTATTCTACTAACACTTGTGAACTTAACAACGTTTGGAAAAAAAAATATTGAAAAAGTAGCACATGCCTTCTTCTTTTCCATCCCTCGCTTCATGGAATTCGACTCGGGCTTTCTGGAGGATGCTGCCCCACCTCTTTTAACCTTCCGAGGTACTGAGGATCCCTATTGAACCAAAAAACTTTACATGAGATAATGAGAAATTGATATATTGTAAATTAGAAGAGGAAAATAAATCTTCAAGACCACAGACAACCATCCTAAGAGCATTTGGATTCATATCATGCATGGCATTAACTCATAAGAAAGGAAAATAAACTGAAATCATTACACAAGCAGCAGACAAATTCAAATGAAGGAATGTCAACTTAATGTTAAAGTGAATGTATAAATATTAACCTAAGTGGACAGAACCAATCTTATGAAGTAGAAAAAATACAAAAAAAATTAACTGGTTCCAACCTTCATTTTTGTAAACAAGTAGTTTCATTTTCTCTGAATTATTAAAATATAGCACACAGGTCCATGTATTAAGAATACAGCAATCTCACCTGAGTTCCGCTTTCAACTGCTCGTTTCTGGCGAACAAACTCCATGAGAGGGGTAACAATAGGAGCTTCTTTTGCAGCACCTGCAAACAAAAGTAGAGTAGACATATAAAACTTTTAGAATTATCTGAATTTGAACTGAGTAGTATCTCTATAGCAGTTCATAGCAAATTTACCGAATGACTATTCAGCAACTTTTTGACACCCTATTTTACTTTATAAACATATTTGGCGATAGTAAGACTTAACAAATGCAAGTAATGTGAATAAGTCAGTCAGTGAACATTATAACAAACCAGATTGCTCTGCTTCTTTTCTTTCCAACTGTATTTCGGCACTTGGAAGATGCTCAGCAGGCTTTGCAATAAGTTTGAGAAACTCCAAATAATCTGGATCTGCTTACATCGAGAAATGATAATTTACATAACACAATAAGCAATATAAAACATTAACAACCACTTATTCCATCTTCTCACTAACTGATTATTACCTTTGTATATAGTCCCCTCGCGACCATCCTTTTTGGTAGATGATCTGGGAACACGCTGTGAAGGTGCATATTCAACTACAGCCTTATACTGAGTACCTGTAACCATTTGACTGAAATAAGTTAACTTTAATCGAGACTATAAACATTTGGAAGGAAAAAGATCCCAACATTAAACATTTTCACAATCTGGAAGGTGATATGTAACTAAATAGAGAATGCACATCAGAAAAACTTCAAAGGGGGTAATCTCTACATATATCAATCAACATTAACCATTGGTCTCATTCATAAAATTGTTATCTCCCACTTCTCAGAAAGGGATTGAGGTTCAATGAATCACCCACCAAACCCATAAGAAACGAGAAGCTATTCATAAGTTCAATAAAGGGGAAAAAAAAAAAAGAACAACTGTCGGCTTTACCCTTCTCATTAACGAAAACATGGCCATCAAAGAACTCAGCAAACTCAAAAACATCTTCAGGTCTGGTAAAATCTATGTAGGCTCGAGCGTGTCTCTGGTCCTTCTGACTGCAAAATTATTTCAGAAGAAACCTCTGAATGAGTAAAAAACTTTCAGTATGGTGAGCTTTAGTCCATAGAAACGAAGAGAAGAGAAAAACAGGTAGCATAGAACATTAGAAAGTAACAACTAAGCCATTTCTAACCAGAAAAAGACAAACTCTAGAACGATTCCTCGGTTTAGTTTCCCGAGAGATGATAATCATAAGAACAATTGGGCATAATCCTACATCATTCTAATTACACAAAACCCCCAATAACCCACGAAAGGGAGAGAAAAAAGGGAGATATAAAACACACAAAAACACAAAACGAGAAATACCCACTTCGCGCATAGCCTTAATATTGAACCTCCGGATTTCTGAAAATGCAAGACGACATATAACAAGAACATATAACAACATATAACTGAAAACCCAGTTCGTAAGACTAATTTTGGGTGAGAAAGGTGAAAGTAGAATGGAATTGGAAGAAAGAAAAAAGAAAAAAGAAAAAAGTCGAACCTGGTCTTGCCGGGGCGATAGTAAAACCAATTGTAGCGACCAGCGAATCGATCATCAATATGGTGGAAGAGATCTGAGTGGGGAAGAGAAGGAGGCAAGTGCCTAATCACTACTTTGGTCCTCTCCAACGGGTCCTTCATCTGAAAAACCCCCGCAGTGGGAAGAGAATTCCCTTTTGTTTCTAATTTCTCAAAGAATTTTAAGCAAAAGAAGGAGAAAATGTTATTGGGAAGTTTGGGAATTGGGGTTACTAACGACGACGACAGAGAGTTCGGGGAAGGAGAAAGGACCGAAAGCTCGGGAAACTCATTTGGGCTCACTCGGTTTCGGCCCAACTAAAAAGCCCATCTTTTTCATTGCAAATTTCCAACTTTATATTTTAATAGGATATCATTCTATTTCTACTCCATATCTCACACATTTTTTAATAGGATATCATTCTATTTCTACTCCATATCTCACACATTCTTCTTCTCCTCGTGCCGTCTCCTCATCTCCTCACGTTGTCGTCGCCGCCCTCCTCTCTTCATGTCATCGTTGTCGCCCACCTCTCCTCACGCCACTGTCGCCCTCTTTCCTCACGTCGTCGCCACCCTCTTCTTCTACCTGACGAGGTTAATTTTTCTTGGTAAATTTCTTTTATGGAGAATATTTTGTTTGGTAGAGTATGTATTGCCTTTAAATAATTACATAATTATTTATTCAATGAAAAAGTAGATAGAATTTATTGTCTTAAGTATTCTTTTTCACGGTCTTTTAGGGTTCTTCTATTACTTTAAGTTTTCTCAAAATTGAGTTTATATTTTTTCGTAAACGAATATTTTTCTTTATTGCACCGACCACTGTAATTCCAATTTGTAAAATTTCAAATACACGGTAATTGAAATTTGTAAATTTGTAAGTACACTTTTGTAATTACAATTTGCACTTGCAAATACACCGTAATTTCAATTTGCAAACTTAGAATGCATCTCCTTTTTTTTTTTAAATACTAGCATATTTTTCCCCAACAATATGTTTTTTTTTGTCTCGTGTAATTGCAAATGGTAATTTACTCTGTATTTGCAATTTTTCTCTTGTTTTCCTAAATGTAGTACAAAGACTAGCATATTTTCCTCCAACAATATGTTTTTTTTTTGTCTTCGTGTAATTGCAAATTCCAATGTAATGTATAATTCAAATACACAATGTAATTGAAAACATTGTTTCTACACTTATAAGTAGGTGAAGTTTGTCTCAATTACACTGTATTTACAATTTTGTATCAGTAATGGACACAATGTAATTGAAAACATTATTTTTGCAAGTTATAGGTAGATGAAGTTTGTCTCAATTACACTGTATTTACAATTTTGTATCAATAATGGATTGAAAATGTAGGAGAAGTTTGTTCAAGTTCTGATTTTTATTTTCTCTTTATTCTTCTTGATTTTGATTTTTAAATCGATTTTTAGACAAAATATTTATTGGATTTTTGTTATTTTTAATTTTTGATCATCTCGTACACAATGGTTGGTAAACAATGGTCGATGAATATTTTTTTTTCTATTTCGAGATTAAGTGGAAGGAAAGACCAGGGAGAAAATCTTGGGAGGGGAGAGAATTAGTTTATTTTGAATTATTAAATCTTAAAAATGAGAGGAAAAATATTGAGATCTTAGGGATAAATAAGGAATGGAAAAGATAAGGACACATATAATTTTTTTTTAAAAATAGACATTTTTTAACAACTTTTGGACTCTCAAATCCAAATATGGCAAGTAAGAAAAAATTTCATTTTAAAATTATGTTTCTCTCTTCCCTTGCCCTCCTCTTTTTACATTCCTTACTTTTCAACCTCTTCATCTACGTTCAGATGTATTTTAAAAAGATGTCTTCCCTTTTTTCTTCTTTGATTTTATTATATCTCCTACATGCTAACCAATTAAAAAAAAAGTCAATCCTTATTTTTAAAAATATTCCCTCTTTTTTCCCACCTTCATCTCTCTTCCGTCTACGAAGAAGAAGCACGCGACGTTGTCGTTCGGTCGTCCTCTCCAGCGATTCGATGACCTTCCAACAATGGGGTGACTTGTGACAGTGATCTCTGTGCGCTTCACGTATAATTGATGATGAACGTGAGCGTCTCCTTCTCCAACAATAATTCGAGTGTGAGTGACAGTGAGTTCTTCCTTCGACGAAGCTCTTTGAAAATAGGTGGGCGACACGTTTTCTGGTGTGTTTAGACCAATGCATTGTAGCAGTATTCTTCGTCTCACGCATCTCTCGATTTGGAGTCGCGACGAAGTCCACTCAGGACGATAAAAGTTGGACCCGAATGGGATTGTGGTTCTTTATCAGTTGAACATTGGAGAGTATTTGAGGATGGAGAATGAGCTTTGGAGAATCAAGGATGAAAATGAGTTGAATTTTGAGAAATTGTGGTAGATGATCCTTTTTAGAACTTCAAATTGATAAATGTCCCAAAATATAAAAGTGGAATTAATGGTCATTTTCAAGTTTGGTTTATCTCTCCCCTCACCTTCCATTTCCATTTTTACCCTCCTTAGGTCTCAACCTCCTTCCCCACTTTTTAGGAGTTGTGTTAGGCCCCCAATGGTAAATACTTACTCTAGGAAGGGTAAAAAGGGAAAAAATAGTATGATATAACCGTTTGTAAGGAATTGTGGGGTTTTGTGGGACCGGTGTGTACGGTCGTTAGGTGTTGCGTGCTCAGTGTGTATGTAAAATTAAATGCGAAGAGCATTCAGATCATGCAAGTATACATGGTCTGCTGCAAGTGATAAGTATAATTTAATTCGTTTTCCCACAGAGATTAAGTTTAGTGACTAGCGATTTGGCGTGTTAGATTAGATAAGATAACTTAAATTTGATAGATTTTGGGTTGAGGGACGAAAGTATAAAAGATGCAAGAAGAATGTAAACATAAATGCAAAGCAAGCAAAGAGGTAAAGTTATAATGTGGAAAAGTAGGATTGCGGATCTCACAATCTTTTCGCAATGATTTCGCAATGGATTAAAAGCTACTGAAAAAGACTAAGGCAAAGGCAGAAATGGTTATTGCGGCTCTCGCAATAATCTCGCAATAAATTCGCAATGATTTAAAAACTAAAGTAAGATCGCAAGGTCGGCTTAAGAGTCCTCTATAGGCATATAACTATGATCATTCAGCAGCAAATTAACATCTCATGCATCATCTTAGCTAGGTCTCATGCATCTTCCGATTACATGCATTAGATTCTTAGATTTCTTCTGTCCAAGTAAAGATAATAACCTATTTATAAACACATGCTAACAAACGTGCTAGGAGAATGCCTATTCCTAGGCCATTCTCTGGTTACCATTAAAGGCTAACATGAATGGATGACTCTGAATTCTTACTCCTTCCAGAGGTTAGGAATTCTTTAGAAAAAATGGATGGCCAGTCGAAATTGCCCATGGGATGAAGATCACATACATTCAATGCATTCATGCTACTTTACATGCTGAATTCACATATTTTTATCCTATAGATTCATCTTTAGCAAACCTCTATTGAATTAGTTACTCATGGTGTTCGAAGAACTAAAGGGAATGAGTCGATTACACATGAAGTGGAGAACTCAACAAACCTAATTGATTGAAATATAATTAAATGAAGAACTCAACAAAACAAATTGATTAAGGGATGACAAAATGAAGAATTCAATAAAACCAATTGATTACTCTTTTAAGAAAGCAATTCATATAATAATTCGTAAACAAACATATGTCAATCCGAAAGCAATAATGAAAGGGAAAAGCAGTAAATGATTCAGAACAACATTTAAGAAGAATAATAGTTAATTAGAAAGCAGTAAAGGAAAACAGTAAGGTGCGTAAGGATCCTCCAAGTCGTGAATCGCCTCGGATGAAGGGGAAGATTAGCTGATCTTGAGGATAATTTCAATCAGAAGAGAAGAGGGTTCTTCTCTTCTTCCTCTCGAATTATCGACGCCAAGGGCTTGTTTCTTCGATCCAACAAACGGGGGAAGAGTTTTGTCTGCAGGTTTCTTCACGCTCGGGATCTCCTCACTTCCAGATTGATTGTGTGGAATGAATTGAAGGGGATTCAATTCGATTCCTTTGATCCTTCATATCACTCTCTTTATATAGCTTTAAGTGGTCGCCAAAGGCTGCTCATTAATCGTGGATCACCATCCAATTTTGTGGGGTAATAATCTTGACATGTGGCAGCAGCAGGGAGAGTTGACGGTTGGAAAAACGCAACAACAAAGACTAACGGCTGGAAAAGTGCAGCAGCAAAGACTGGCGTTGCGGTTTCATTGCGAAGGCCGCAATGCTCTGTTTCAGCTGATTCCATTGCGAGCTCCGCAATATTTCCGCAATGCACCTGCAATGTGCAATTTAGCTCTTTTTTCACCATTTTGCATCCTTTTTCGTTCCTTTTCCAAATAAGCCTTAAATTAGCATCATTTCTCAAATTCTCACTTTTAAGCACACATTAAGCTAACTTCTAACAAAAACACTCAAGAACTTCCATGATTTTTAGGTAATTAAGGCCCTAAATAATGCACTTTTGGAGAGGTAACATTAGGGTTGTGTGATTCCTTGGTATTTAAGCTTTCTTCTGTGCTCTTTTGTAGGCAGCTTGTGAATGTTAATAGAGCAATAGTTCTAGGGCTTTGGGGAGAGGTTACCAGCACTCTTGAATTCCCTAGGTGTGTTCGTTGCTTGATGTTGTAATCATCTTGTTATTGCAATATAATTATCACAAATAAGAGTTATCTTACAGGTGGTATCAAAGCTCTTTCTGAAACTGTGGAGGTGGAAGAAGATGACTCAGAAAATGATAGAGGAAAGACTTACGACGACCGAAAAGACCATCAGAGAATTGAAGAAAACAACAGAAGATGCGCTAGGAGTAATGAAAACAGAGCTACAAAGATTACCTAGTTTGGAGAATTCTATGGAACGCATGAGCGTTTTGTTCAGCACTCTGGTCAAGGATCTAGCAGAAGGAAAGATGCACCGAGTCACCGAGTTCGAGTTGACCGAAATATCCATAGGAAAAAGAAAACACAAATAGGTGGAAGAGGACATGGAACTAGAGCTTGAGACCGAGGAACGAGAGTCGTCTCTGAAGAGAGGGGGAGATGGCCAAAGTGAAAGGATTAAGTTTAAAAAAGTATAAATGTCGGTGTTCAACGGAACGGACCCTGATGGGTGGCTATTCCGAGCAGAACGCTACTTTCACCTGAATCGTCTGACCGAGTTCGAAAAACTAACTGTAGCAGTGGTGAGTTTTGAAGGACATGCGCTACACTTGTATCGTTGGGCAGAGCATCGAAAAGAGAATGAAAATATGGGGAGAGTTGAAAGCAAGACTGTTCGTAAGGTTCAAACGTTTACGAGAGGGAACGATTTGCGCGAGGTTTCTGGCCATCAAGCAAGAAGGAACGATGGAGGAATTTTGCCAAAAAAATCGAAGAGCTGGCGGCACCACTCTCTCACCTATCGGAGGAAGTTTTAGAAAGTACTTTTTCTAAATGGGCTGAAACAAGTTATTAAAATCGAAACCCTGTGTTTCGAACTGGTTGGACTAAAAAATATGATGTGAGCGACCCAACGAGTAGAGGATAAGATGAAGGTTGCTTTAATGGGCTTAGAACCAACAAGCGTTAAGATTACACGCAATCCTCTGTACAACCAGGCTATTCCATCAGCAATGAAGACGTCAGAGCCCCATCATCAAACACGAACGATCACGCTGACATAAAAGATTCCCTTCACCAAGAAGGAACCCACCTACAAACGACTCTTAGATAACGAAATACGAACAAGGAGAGAAAATGGGTTGTGTTTTCGCTGTGAGGAAAAGTTCGTCCTCGGCCACCGCTGCAAAAACAAAGAACTGAGAGTGCTTGTTACTGCTGACGAAGTGGAAGAACAGGAAACAGAACTCACGGAGAACGAAAATATCGCAGAAGCTAATACGATGGAGGTTAGTCCTAAAATTCAACTATCATTGAACTTTGTGGTAGGTTTATCATCTCCGGGAATGATGAAGATCAAGTGAATATTAAAAAACAAAGAGGTTGTTATGATGATAGACTGCGGGGCGACTCATAACTTCATCAACAAAAGATTGGTGGAGAGTTTGAACTTACCAGTCTCGGAAACTACCAACTACGGAGTAGTGATGGGTTCAAGTGAAGCTATCAAAGGGTTGAGAGTATGCAAAAGCGTGGAAATCAGTGTGCTAAAGCTATCGATAGTCGAGAAATTTTTGCCTTTTGAACTGGAAAATCTGGATATAGTACTCGATATGCAATGGTTGAAGAAACAGATGGCAGTGACAGTTGATTGGAGGAACCTCAGCATGACATTCGTGGTAGGAGATACGAGGATAGTTCTCAAAGAAGATCCCTCTCTCGCTTGAATGGAAATCTCTCTAAAAATGATGGCAAAAACGTGGCAACCGGAAGATCATGGATTTCTAGTGGAATTTACCACGATGATTATGGGCGAAGACGAATTGATAACAAAGACAAACATCCCTCAGCTAGACCGACTACTCACAGACTACGAAGATATTTTTAACATGCCGGATAAACCGCCACCTGCAAGACAAATTGTTCACAGGATTAAACTGAAAGAGGAAACTGATCCTACCAACTTGCATCCTTATCGGCACCCACACGCTCAGAAGGCAGAAATAGAGCGAATGATAGATGAAATGCTCTTCATGGGGATTATTCGTCTGAGCGTGAGTCCATATTCGAGCCCAGTTATTTTGGTGAAAAAGAAAGACAGAAGTTGGCGATTTTGCGTGGAATACAGAGCCTTGAACAAAGCCACAATCCCTGATAAATTTATGATTCCAATGATTGATGATTTGTTTAATGAATTACACGGTGCTACATTCTTCTCAAAGACCAACTTGAAGTCGGGGTATCATCAGATAAGAATGGCAGAGACAAATATACAGAAGACAACATTTTTCACCCATGAGAGACATTACGAATTCCTTGTAATGTCGTTCGGTCTGACGAATGCTCCAACAACTTTCCAAGCCTTAATGAATCAGGTTTTTCGCCCTTTCCTTCGTCCGTGTTTGTTGGTATTCTTTGATGATATTTTGGTTTATAGCCCTGATCTGCAGACACACATAAGCCAATTGGCCGCCATATTTAACGTGTTAAGAGATAACCATCTCTATGCAAACTACACAAAATGTCAATTCGTGAAGGATATGATAGAATACCTGGGACATTGGGTATCTGCTAAAGAAGTAGAAGAAGACGGAGAAAAACTGAGAGCAATGATGGAATGGCCAATTCCTACGAATCTGAAAGAACTCAAAGGATTCTTAGGATTGATGGGCTATTACCGTAGGTTTGTAGACAATTATGGTAGCATAGCAGTTCCATTATCCGATCTGACTAAGAATGATGCATTCCAGTTGAGTGTAGAGGCCACCGAAGCGTTTAAAATATTGAAAACAACAATGATGACCTTGCCCGTCCTTGCCTTACCTAATTTTGAGTCAACATTTGTGTTGGAGACAGACGCATCGGGCACAAGGTTGGGAGTAGTTCTAATGCAAAATCAGAGACCTTTAGCTTATTTTAGCCAAAAGTTTTCGGAGAGAGGACGCCTGAAGTCAACTTACGAAAGGCAACTCATGGCTATCGTGATGACAATGCAAAAATTGCGGCATTCTTTGCTAGGTCACCACTTCACAGTAAGGACAAATAAAAAATCCTTTAAAGACTTCCTGGAACAAAAAGAAGTCCGTCTTGATTTCCAGAAATGACTTACTAAGTTGATGGGTTACGACTTCGACATTCAGTATGTCCCAGGTGTTGA
Source organism: Herpetospermum pedunculosum (assembly GCA_028017165.1). NCBI lineage: Eukaryota > Viridiplantae > Streptophyta > Magnoliopsida > Cucurbitales > Cucurbitaceae > Herpetospermum > Herpetospermum pedunculosum. The sequence goes on along the minus strand of CM051527.1, from coordinate 16,240,341 downwards.
AAATAAGGCGGCAGACGCGCTCTCACGAATGCCCGAAATGGTAGAATTGAAAGTGTTAACAGTTCCTAAGATTATAGATGTCCAGACAATGCATGAGGAAGTAGGGAGGGATCCACTGATGGGATTGATCAGAGAAAAAGTCAGTCAGGATCAAGACAATGTGCCACCCTATTCGATCATGAATGGTCAATTATTCTACAAAAAACGCATGGTGCTCTCCAAAGAATCCAGCCTTATCCCAACAATTGTACACATGTTCCATGCATCATTGTTAGGAGGACATTCAGGATTCCTACGAACTTACAAAAGATTAACCGTCGAGTTATTATAGGATGTGATAAAAGCAGATGTTAAAAGGTTTGTGGAAGAATGCACGACTTGCCAAAGCAACAAGACTCAATCCATGTCGCCGGCTGGATTGTTGGAACCTCTGCCTATTCTGAATCGGGTGTGGGAGGATATATCCATAGATTTTGTAGAAGGATTACCCAAGTCAATGTCTTGTGATGCAATCCTTGTCGTGGTAAACCGATTGAGTAAATACGCTCATTTCCTAGTAGTCAGCCACCCCATCACAACTAGTTCCATAGCAACTATGTTGGTTAAAGAAATTGTACGTCTGCATGGTTTCTCTAGATCAATTGTATCTGATCGCGACAAGATTTTCTTAAGCCATTTATGGACTGAATTGTTTCGACTTCAAGAAATAAAGCTAAACCGTAGCACTGCCTACCACCCCTAGATGGACGGGCAAACAGAGAGAGTCAATCGCTTTCTTGAAACATACATTTGTTGCTTCTGCAATGAGAAACCTAAGGCATGGAATGGGTGGTTATCTTGGGTTGAATTGTAGTATAACACCAATTATCATGTGTCCATCAACACCACACTGTTCCAGATAGTTTATTGTCGCCCTCATCCACCGATCATATCGTATGGCGAAGCTACCACGACAAACGATACACTGGAAAAACAATTAATTGATAGGGACCATACATTGCTGAAACTAAAGGAACAATTGGTGTTAGCTCAGAATCAGATGAAAAAAATATGCCGATAGCGAAGAAAACTGGAATTCCAGGTAGGTGATCGAGTCTATCTAAAATTGAGGCCATACCGCCAGCATTCTTTGGCAAGGAAAAAATGTGAGAAGCTTAACCCCAAATACTTTGGGTCGTACACTGTAACCGCAAGGGTGAGAAAGGTGGCATATCGATTGGAACTTCCACCGGAAGCCTCACTCCATCCAGTTTTTCATGTCTCACAGCTGAAACTGGCTCTCGGATCCAAGACCAACATCACCCCTGGCTGTATTATTCTCAATGATGAGTTTGAATGGATGGTTGAACCTGCAAGTTTAGAATCAGTACGCTGGAATGTGAAGGTCAAAGCATGAGAATGTCTGATCAAATGGAAGAATCTACCTGACTACGAAGCAACGTGGGAAATGGCGATCCCAATGAAGGAACAATTTCCGGATTTCCACCTTGAGGACAAAGTGGATGTGATGGGGGGAGATATTGTTAGGCCCCCAGTGGTAAATTCTTACTCTAGGAAGAGTAAGAAGGGAAAAAAGAGTAAGATATAACCGTTTGTAAGGAATTGTGGGGTTTTGTGGGACCGGTGTGTACGGTCGTTAGAGTTGTGTGATACCTTGATATTTAAGCTTTCTTTTGTACTCTTTTGTAGGAAACTTGTGAATGTTAATAGAACAATAGTTCTAGGGCTTTTGGGAGAGGTAACCAGCACTCTCGAATTTTCTAGGTGTGTTCGTTGCTTGATGTTGTAATCGTCTTGTTATTGCAATATAATTATCACAAGTAAGAGTTATCTGATAGTTTGTTGGTAAGACTGTATGTTGGTAATAGGATTTTGGGTATATCCTACTATGTTCGGGGTGTCGAGTCCCGCCAAAATAACATTTATAATACCGCTACAACTGAGCTTTACAACTAGTGGTAGTCGGGTCGATCCGCAGGGAACCTAAATTATTTTCTCCTAATTAATTTCTATTTGCTTTTTAATTAACTAAAAAAAAACGATAAAGTAAATGGGGGATTGGCTAGCGGTAAAATTAAAGGAAAGCATAAAAGTAGCTAACGGAAAATTAAAACTAATTACATGTGCTCCTAATTTTAAGGGTCGGGGTTGACCTTGATGCGACTCGATTCATTGGGATTCAAATATACTTTGCAAAAGCATAATTAAACACATAAACGGTTGCCTGGCAACCCTAAAGCAACCGACCACATGGAAATTAGCTAGAGTTGTCAATTCTAACTAAACAGTGCTACTAATTAACTCGGATTGATCAGTTCTAAATTAACTAAAGCAGTAACTAACATTTTATGACGAACATTCAATTAGACACTCTAAATGCTAGGCGATTACCCGGCAACCCTGAAGCAATCAACATTCAGAACATCTAAAATGATACTTCGATTTGTTTTACTCCTCTATGTTACTAAGGCGATTAGGAGAGGCACGACATCACTAATCTAGAACGTTAGAACATGCTAGAAACCGAGATCGTCAGTCTACCAATCTAACACACTCATAAATTAAGCAAGAGAGAGTAAATGCCAATCAGTCATGCTAAGCTCGAAATTAAAGTCTAAACCCTCATGAATCGCATTAAATTTAACCCCTAACCTCAAATTAGAGCACTTACCTTGCTCGGGATGAAAACCAAGCTAATCCAACCAAGTTTATGCTTTGATATATGAGAAAAGGGGAGAAAACCCCAATAATCTAGAGAGAAAACGCTAAAAAAATGTTCAAACCCGAGAGTGAATGACCTAAAAAACGCTAAAAAATGGGTTTTATACAGTCGTAGCGTCAAGACTCTACAGGAAAAAATTGCCTGATGTCGTGATAGCGTCAAGACTCTACAGGAAAAAATTGCCTGATGTCGTGATAGCGTCAAGACTCTACAGGAAAAAATTGCCTGATGTCGTGATAGCGTCAAGACTCTACAGGAAAAAATTGCCTGATGTCGTGATAGCGTCAAGACTCTACAGGAAAAAATTGCCTGATGTCGTGATAGCGTCAAGACTCTACAGGAAAAAATTGCCTGATGTCGTGATAGCGTCAAGACTCTACAGGAAAAAATTGCCTGATGTCGTGATAGCGTCAAGACCCTTGAGGCAGCGTCTCGACGCTAGGGTCTGTGCCTAAGGAAAAATAAAGGAAATCTTGTCCTCCCCTAGTCTCGAACTCTAACTAGTCATTCTAGCAAGGTTCCCCTACACCACCAAACCACTAATCACAATTGAGATAATATTTGATTAATTAATTTATATTGTATAAACGCTTAAAACGATTAATCATTTTTATCCACTAAAATATTATTTTCAGCCCTTAATTAATGCAATGGTCTGATTTACCCTTAAGCAATTAATTTCCGCAAAATATAAATATTAAACACAATTAATTACTTAATTCGCAAGATTTAGGAGCTAAATATTAACACTTTTGGAGTGCTATCAAAACCCCCAACCTAAATCTTGCTAGTCCTCGAGCAAGGAAAACTCTAAATTAGCTCCTAAGGACTATACATGCATGCTTCTAACTCAAATCTCGATGCTTTAAGAATCAAGGCATTTACATAAACAAGTAAGCAATCGATCACATGCACTTAATCAATGAACATGTCAAAAAATAACTATTACTCCCCTACGTGTGTGTGTGTGATAGCTAACCTCTCATAAACCATGCAAGCTCGGAAAAACAACATGCTACAATTCATCTTGTTTTTCTCCTACTTCTAGCATTGAAGAACAATCTATAACTTAATCACATCAGAGAGAGCAACAAATTAAGAGGCTTAAAACATTTTCTCATTCTTTTTCTTTTGAGTACTTTGTACTCTTTATTTTGGTTCTTTGAACCCAATACTTATTTTTCTTTTCTTTTTTCTTCTCCAAGAAGCCTAACATGTCAAGCTTAGGCCTAAGTTTCACATTTTTAAGAACTAACGCTCACTTCTTTAGCGCGCACTTAAGAAGGAGGAGCGCCTCAGGAGGATTTTCTAAACAACATGCTTTTCTATTTTTTTTTATTATTATTAGGCTAATAGCTTTGCTAAATCGATTAACCTATTACAAACTCTCATGCAACAAGCTTCCCTAGGGGTGCCTTTCGGGGTGACAACAAGAATTCATGCAACATGTGGTCAATCTAAGCCTACAGAGTCTAAGAGAAGTTGGTAAGTGCTCTTTAGATGCAAGGGAGCAACAGAAAAAAAATTTAAAATCTTTGACATGAACCCAATCAGTGCAAACAACTTCATGTTTATCCATACATGCAAATACGAAGATTCTAAAAACATTTCCTAGATCATCATAATCAGAAAGCATGCAAATAGAGTCCAAAGCACTTCAAATTTAAACTATACTCCTGCTCAACGACTACACATGAATCCAACAGACAACCATCTCCACCCCAACCTTCAAAATATACATAGTCTTCTATATATCCATCCATCAGATAAAGAAATTAAAATTACACAATTAAACGGAACAAAAAACCTCCCCTGAATTTCGCGAGGTCGGTGGTTGAGCGGCGCGGTCCTTGCCCATTATCTTGTTCTTTAGGCCAAACCCCTACAAAAGAAAGCAAACAACAAAAAAAAAGGATAAAGAAATACAACAATTTTTTTTTTGTTTTTCTAAGCAAATATAATTCAACTAAGAGAAACTAAATGGTTCCCCTGCAACGGCGCCAATTTTGGTAATAGGATTTTGGGTATATCCTATTATGTTCGGGGTGTCGAGTCCCGCCAAAATAACATTTATAATACCGCTACAACTGAGCTTTGCAGCTAGTGGTAGTCGGGTCGATCCGCAAGGAACCTAAATTATTTTCTTCTAATTAATTTCTATTTGCTTTTTAATTAACTAAAACAAAACAATAAAGTAAAACATTAAAGTAAAGGGGGGATTGACTAACGGTAAAATTAAAGGAAATCATAAAAGTAGCTAACGGAAAATTAAAACTAATTACATGTGCTCCTAATTTTAAGGGTCGGGGTTGACCTTGATGCGACCCGATTAATTGGGATTCAAACATACTTAGCAAAAGCATAATTAAACACATAAACGGTTGCCCGGCAACCCTGAAGCAACCGACCACATGAAAATTAGCTAGAGTTGTCAATTCTAACTAAACAGTGCTACTAATTAACTCGGATTGATCAATTCTAAATTAACTGAAGCAGTAACTAGCATTTTATGACAAACATTCAATTAGACACTCTAAATGCTAGGCGATTACCCGACAACCCTGAAGCAATCAACATTCAGAACATCTAAAATGATACTTCGATTTGTTTTACTCCTCTGTGTTACTAAGGCGATTAAGAGAGGCACGACATCACTAATCTATAACGTTAGAACATGCTAGAAATCGAGATCGTCAGTCTACAAATCTAACACAAATTAAGCAAGAGAGAGTAAATGCCCAATCAGTAATGCTAAGCTCGAAATTAAAGTCTAAACCCTCATGAATCGCATCAAATTTAACCCCTAACCTCAAATTAGAGTCTAAAAATGTCCAAACCCGAGAGTGAATGACCTAAAAAAGGGGTTTTATAAAGTCGTAGCGTCCAGACCCTACCGGCAGCGTCTCGACACTAGGGTCTAGGGTCTGTGGCTGAGGAAAAATAACGGAAATTTTTTCCCCCCATAGTCACAAACTCTGGCCAATCATTTTACCAAGGTTCCCCTACACCAAACCACTAATCACAATTGGGATAATATTTTATTAATTAATTTATATGGTATAAACGCTTAAAACGTTAATCATTATTATCCACTAAAATATTATTTTAAGAGCTAATATTATCACTTTTGGAGTGCTATCACATGCTATTGATTATTGTTTTTTTTTTGCAACAATATTGTAATTAAAGTGAGGATCGAACCCATGACTTCGTAGTCACGGGCACAACCTTATGCCAATTGAGCTATGCTCGGTTTGGCAAATTAGATTGTTTTGGAGGCTAACTAACAGAACTTATGCATCATTATAAGATAATTCAAATATTTTTAAGGGTACTTTATTCTCATGTTGGTCAATACTAAATATAGATTTTTAGACATTTTTACCATAATTTTTTTTTTTGGCAATAATCTAGGCTAATGGTAGTGGTTTTAATCTTTTTTTTTTTTTGACAATATGTTGAGGTGGGAGATTGAACCTAGGATCTCTTGGTCACTAAGCGATACATCATGTCGTTGAGTTATGCTCTTATTGACTTTTTTTTTTTTTTTTGAGTATAATGCTCTTATTGACTTAATCTATATCTATCTTAATATATCGAAAATGGGGCTTAACGAGAGAAAATTTCTCTTCCCATTTTGTCCCTTTCTTTTTTCTTGTGTCCCAATTTTAATTTACCCTTTAATGTCATTTGTCTATTTTAACATTTTTTCCACACACCACCATTCATTCATCTCCCCTCCAATGCCAAAACAAATTGATAGCACACAAAATCTTTATGACTTATTTTATGCTAGTTTAGAGGATTAAATATGTACTTTCACGATTATATTTGATTATTTTATAGATATCGAGCATTTTGGAGCAAATCGGGAAATTTATAAGCTTTGTGATGAAAACTAAGCTATTTGGATGCAATTTGAAGTTTTCAAGTGATAAAAAGAAGGAAAATGAATCCAAAACTCGAGATCATAGCGCCTAGGCGCTACAAATTGAAGTTTCATTGCTGAACCAACTCAGAATCGGACAGGACTGCTTCTAGACTAAACTAGACCGCTTAAAGTAAATAAAAGGAAAATAAAACAACATATGGATTCAAACTCAGGCTAAATGCACACAAAAAAATCTCCACCTAACACTTAACCAACTTAGCCAACCACATACTATGGTTATAATTCTAGCGAAATATTATTTATTCTTCATACTAACCAGATTATTTAGCCCTCTACACCCGCATCAGACTCCATGGATGCGCGTCGCACTTGATCGACCGCCCGCCCAGACCTGTTACACACGATTTTTACCTAAATTTCCATATAAATACATCAGTTTGAGAATTTTTTAGAGAGCCGATTTGAAGAGTCAATCCCAATTTCGAAATTACATATTTTTTTAGAGTTAAAAGAGATTTTTGGGAGCACAAAGTACAGATTTATATGCTCGGGATCGTGGAGATTGCAACGAAAACGTGGAATCAACACGAGTTTTATATCTTATTTCCCTTTTAATTTGTAGCTTTTTATGGGTTTATTATTGAGTTTATATTCTGAACTAATGAACATGATTAACTAATTTTTTTTTGACTTAGAGCCTTGATGAAAACGATTATGAAATCTTATTCTTCTCAATTAATAGTTGGTATTTTAATTTTATATTGGTTGTGAGAACTTTTCTGGGCTTAATACATGTTAGGATTTGACCATTCTTCACATGAATTTTATGTCAATGATTTGAGGTTGAGAGACGATTATTGTTGATGATCCTAAATTATTTTTTCCTGATTTATACATGAGATAGACATATCCTTGAAGGTTTTGTGATAAGTATAGTTTTACGTTCTTCATATTTGGATTGTCTGAATTGCCATAGAAATATAAGTAATTTACTTTTCAAAAAATATTGTTATTGCTCGAGAGAGAATATCAAGTATATAGGTAGAACTTGTCAACAATCTAGAAATTGATTAATTCCATCTTTTAATGAATGAAGAATAGGAGGAGAAAACGGTGAAATCATTGCTCAAGTCAATTCCCTAAGATATATCTGTCTTATTGTTCTCCATATTTTATTTTATGTTTTTATTTTTATTTTGTTTGAATCATATCCTTCTATTTCATTCTCTAAATAAAATTGAGTGATAATATTCGTGGTAATTAGGTGAACTAGAAAACCAATCATGAGGGCGATATTCGTATTTTTATACACTATATTAAAACTTGACCAGTACACTTGCGGTATTTTATTGCACTAAAATTGCACAACAAAAATCTTTCAATATTATCATTTATTTTTCCTCTCCCCATTTTGCCCATTTCTTTTTTCTTGTGTCCCAATTTTAATTTACCCTTTAATGTCATTTGTCTCATTTTAATATTTTGTCAATATCATCATTTAGTTGCACTCTTATGTACTGCAAGACAAGTTGTGTCCATGGATATAACCATTACATGCAAGTCGATCCTTCACGAGTTGTTCGTAATTACAGTTGAGTCAAAAATCCGTTTTGCCCTTGCAATTACATCTTCACCTTAAGTACCACTGATTATTTAATGAACAACTTGTTTATGATCCAACCATAAACCAACTCCCTCTCGAGCCAGTGAGAGAGTGGGGCCCCATTGTTCAAGTTCTGAAATTAACACTTAAGGGAACTACTCATCTACTTTCCCTATATGGGAAAAAGTGAATTCCATCTTGTGAAACTTATGTTTTCAGCTCCCTATTTGGTCAAGTCCCCAAAATGGTAGGCTTATTGAATCAACTATAAAAGTCATTCTCACTCATACAAATCAAAGGACGATCCCTCACAGGCAGGAGTTCATAACTCACTCAGGATTAAGATCGAGTCACATATGATCATCCTATGAAATATTAATCTTCTCAAATAACGAATTTATAAAGAGAGATTATATATTTCGTGGTCCATTCTTATACAAACTCATTGTACAGGATACCCCCACTCACATGTCTCTACATAAATGATTTGGATTAAATCATTTGTAGCAATTACATAGTGGGTCGTATCAATAGTGTTACTAGGATAAGGCACCCAACCTTATCCATATACTATAGACCGTTTAAGTTATTCCTTGAACATGACCCTCCCGTATGTCAACTACATATTGTTCAAGATTACACTAATAACCTTGGATTTTTATATATAATGAATATTATAAATTGCAACTAATAATAAAATAATTATCAAATAATTATTAATTAATTACGAGGTTTTAGGGCATAAATCCCAACAATCTCCCACTTGCACTAAAGCCGGTGAAACATGTATCCTAGGGCATACTCTACACCCAACATGTTCTCCCACTTGCCCTAGTGAAGATGAGACATGTCTCGTAATCTTAGACATTCTAAGTGACTCTCAAACACTTTAGCCTGAAAAGTCTTTTTATATAGGTCAAAACGACTATCAATTAAAATTCATCTTGGTCCTACCACAATGCTTTCTCTCTCAACATGATACCCTATATATTGGTGTTATCTAAGTTCCTTAAGTTTAGCTATTGCATAAAATGTTATAGATTTAACTATATCTGAAACATCTTTCAGACCAATAAGAAATTATTTGAGTTATACAAGTTCTTTGCTTCATAAGCAAGAACATTTAACTTGCATACTATGCTCCATCATCTAGGGTAAACATAAATTTTCATAAATCTTTGTTAAAACCAGTGCATCTCGTAAAGATCAAATCTTTAACTCCATACACAAAAGTATAATTTATCATTTTATCCATAGATATTTTTTGAGAAATATTTTTTTTTTAATTTTCCACGCAATGGTCATACCATTAGGTTAACTAATATATGCTAACCAATTTTACTGTCAAATGTTATGTCTCATGTGTACATTAGATTTTCTCCCACTCAAACGTAGATAGGCAATCTTATATTCTCAACATTTTGAGATGTCTGTGGATGTTAATCCTTAAATTAGATAAACTTCAGGTAAGGATGATACATTATCATTTTTAAAGTACTACATCATATACTTAACAACAATTTTGTCAATATAAGATGTGTGAGACATAGATAACCTTTTGTCCTCGAAATCTCTATTTATAGAACATACCCAGTAATTTAAATCATTCATTTGAAATTGGTTAGGTAGTCAACATTTTATGTTGGATTGAAATCTTACACCATTCATAGTGAGTAATAAGTCATCCACATAAAATATGAGAAAACTCCACTAAGTAATTAATGATTTTCTTGTCTATACAATATCATTAATATTTATTCAAAGTCATAGTTTTTTATACTTTTATCAAACCCAACCTTCAAAAATCTAGTGATCAAATTCATTTCATAAATGAACATTTACTATTTGCAAACCTTTTGCTTTTGTTTTTGAAAAATGAACTCATGTCATTAATTTGTAAATGCATTCTTTAAGATTTCTTAAACCACCACTTGAATTATCTCATATGCAACTATGAATTAAGGAATGCTTATAAACTTTATTATGGCAACAAATGAGAAAGATCACTTATGGTTTACTTTCTCCCACAATACTTGTCATTAGTCTTATTTTGAAGGCGTGTACCTTCTTATTTACAAATCTTTTACCCCATCACGAATATCTACAAGTCCTAAATAAAGATGAGTACATATACTCTATCTTGAGATTTATGGCTTTGGTCTACTAGTCTTTGTTTTTTACCCTCATTTCTACTTTGATGTCAAGAAGCCCTACATTTTGCCATCCAATTCGACAACTTAGGCTTCATATAAGCTCTTGTAACGGCCGGGTCATCTCATAACTCTCCCACTACGACGAGGCTTATCCAATTCATGACTAGGATCCATTTGACTATCAAATGTAATTAAGTTGTTAACAACTTTTGTTAACTATTAATTTTAGTGGCTTCACTTGGAACCAACGTATCAACACTATTGAACATATTCAAGTTTTAGCATGTATGCTTAAAATTCCCAAAACTCGAAGGGTTGTAAACTAACTTTACTACTCTTCTATAATCCCAAAATTGTCTCGTAGACACATTTTGGAGGGAATCATGTTCACTATACAATCTCTATTGTATATCCTAACAAGAGTATGATAATGACATGTAGTTCTTTATTGTCCTGGCCATGTCTAACAAGGTCTTGTTTCTCCTCTTGCAACACAATTTCACTAAATTGTACTTTGTGCTAGAGTTGAGATAAAATCTTACTTTCTATCAATTAGTCTTAGCACGTAAGGTTCCTGTACTTTTCACTGTGATCTGATTATAGTGCCTTGATAGATTTACCTAATTGATCTTCAACTTGAGTTTTATATTCCTTGAACTTTTCAAAATATTTAGACTCATGCTGCATTAGGTAAAAATACTTATTCCTTGCATAATCATCAACTAGAGTAATGAAATATTCATCAACCACTTTTGGCTTTTACATTCACTAGACCCATTTGGGTTAGAACTTGGAAGTTCAAAATGTTATTTGGCCTTGTAGACTTTTCCAATAAAGACCTATTTATTATCTTGAATGAAAGACAAGATCTTAAGACATATAAAGTAATTAACTCTAACATTTAGAGAATCACCTCTTAGTAGTCTTTTTATTCAAATTGATCAGAATCAATCTTGAGCGCCAAAGACAAGTATCGTATTTTAGGAGAATATAAATTATCCTTACATTCTGGATTCTATAATCCTGAATTTCTCAGTGTGTAGTATTTTATATGTTAACAATTAACACATACAAATTGTTCTTATCTTCAGCTGAACTTTTCAAACAATTTTGAAAATAAAAATTTTAGTACTAAAATATTCATACTATATAAACATTTTATTAGTAATAAAGTTAGAGAAATTGAATTTCTCCTATGGTACTAAAAACACCATATTCAACATTACTTAATAATTATTTCTTATGGACATCTTAATGTCTCCCACTACATTAATTGAGATGAGTTTTCTGGTGCCAACAAGTAGAGATCATTCTACATCATTAAGTATTTTCCAAGAATTACATATAAAATGTAATGAAGAACAAATCTTAATAGTGAATCTGAATCTACTACTTAGGTGGTAATGATTATTTTCCACAAAAAAATCTAGTAAATCAAGTTTATTTTTAATTATGTTCTTCTTATAGAGGTATTTCATAATTTCCTCTTATTATGACTAATTTGCCAATTTAGAAACTATTTCTTTCTAGCTACAGTCATATGGTTTCTTTTCTTGGATTTTGACAATACTTAATTTTTGAAATTATTCAGATAAATATCTAAATCTAGCTTTTATTGACTTCAACAATATCTCATATGTTGTTGTCATATTTTTATCTTCTTAGCTTGAAATCTAACACGTCAAACATAATTTTTTTATAAGACATCTCGTTATATTGATTTATTAATCAGTGCTTCACGAACAATTCGATTAGCATCGACAACAGGTTTTTGAGAATATTTCTCAATAAAGACAAATTAAAGAAAAATTTACACACTCATTATATAGTGTTAACATTATTTTTCCATGTGATATAATTGTCTCATTTTGACAAATTAGTAATGTAATTAAAAATGAGAGAAATGACATAATATTGAAATATATAAAAACTATTTAATAACATGCAATCAATATTCATTCAATTTCAGCATAGAAAACAAGCAATTTGATAAATAAACCCAAAAACATTAATTTCTAATGTTATGATACTTTAGTGAGTTAGAACAAGTGTCGTCGTAGGGTAGGTCAAATGCTCCTTCACTAAACTGAGACAATCTCAACCAAGTGTTATCCCAAAATAACTTTTATTTCTATAACATTTAGTTATCATTAGTTTGGTCAAGAAAATCATTAACAACCTTAATGAGATCTTTGTAAGTGTAACCCATCATTTTAGATTCTATAATTTTATCCCAACAAGTGTCGCTGTATGGTAGGTCAAGTAGTGGAAATAAAGTTATAATCTTATGCTAGGAGATTCACCCTAATATTGACCCATGTAAACACCTTCCGTAGGGGGACGGTCCAAAAACCGCCTCGAGGCCCCACATGGATCTCACGTTGTGAACCAATGATAGAGACCGTAGGATATGTTGACACATTTCCTTCTCTCACCTACTATTTGTTGAGGATCCCACATCGAAAGGATGAAGGGACCTCACTCACAATATAACATACATGGGCTACTCCTCCTACCACCAATTGGTTTTAGGATGAAACCCCATGTTGTATAATATGGTATTAGAGCCCACAAAGCCCAAACGGGTATTTGGTCCAAAAATGGGATCCGACCCAAGATGGTGAACCCAAAGAGGCACCATCTTGAGGGGCATGTGGAGGATAAGATGGTGAACCCAAAGAGGCACCATCTTGAGGGGCATGTGGAGGATCTCACATCGGAAAGATGAAGGGACCTCACTCACAATATAACATACATGAGCTACTCCTTCTATCACCAATTGATTTTAGGATGGAACCTCATGCTATCTAATATGGTATCAGAGCCCACGAAGCCCAAACAGATATTCAATCAAAAAATGGGATCCGACCCAAGATGGTGAACCCAAAGAGGGACCATCTTGAGGGGGCATGTTGAGGTCATGATGTCTAATATGGTATCAGAGCCCACGAGGCCCAAACAGATATTCAATCAAAAAATGGGATCCGACCCAAGATGGTGAACCCAAAGAGGGACCATCTTGAGGGGGCATGTTGAGGAAAGAGGGACCATCTTGAGGGGGCATGTTGAGGTCAGGATGTCTAATATGGTATCAGAGCCCACGAGGCCCAAACGGATATTCAATCAAAAAATGGGATCCGACCCAAGATGGTGAACCCAAAGAGGGACCATCTTGAGGGGGCATGTTGAGGTCATGATGTCTAATATGGTATCAGAGCCCACGAAGGCCAAACTGATATTCAATCAAAAAATGGGATCCGACCCAAGATGGTGAACCCAAAGAGGAACCATCTTGAGGGGGCATGTTGAGGTCATGATGTCTAATATGGTATCAGAGCCCACAAAGCCCAAACGAGTATTCGGTCCAAAAAGGGGATCCGCGACGCAAGATGGTGAACCCAAAGAGGCACCATCTTGAGGGGACATATTGAGGATCCCACATCAGAAGGATGAAGAGACCTCACTCACAATATAACATACTAAGGGACCTCACTCACAATATAACATACATGGGCTACTCCTCCTATCACCAATTGATTTTAGGATAAAACCTCATGATGTCTAATATTATTTAAAATACTTTCTCGATACTGACTCATGCAAACACCTTCCGTAGGGAGGACGATCCAAAGCCGCCACGAGGCCTCACATGAATCTCACGTTGTGAATCTATGATAGTGACCGTAGGATACGAGGCCTCCCATGAATCTCACGTTGTGAATCTATGATAGTGACCGTAGAATACGCTCACATGAATTCATGCAAACACCTTCCGTAGGGAGGACGATCCAAAGCCGCCACGAGGCCTCACATGAATCTCACGTTGTGAATCTATGATAGTGACCGTAGGATACAAGGCCTCACATGAATCTCACGTTGTGAATCTATGATAGTGACCGCAGGATACGAGGCCTCACATGCATCTCACGTTGTGAATCTATGATAGTGACCGTAGGATACGAGATCTCACGTTGTGAATCTATGATAGTGACCGTAGGATACGAGGCCCCAATCTCACGTTGTGAATCTATGATAGTGACCGTAGGATACGAGGCCTCACATGAATCTCACGTTGTGAATCTATGATAGTGACCGTAGGATAATCTATGATAGTGACCGTAGGATAATCTATGATAGTGACCGTAGGATACGAGGCCTCACATGAATCTCACGTTGTGAATCACCGTAGGATACGAGATCTCACGTTGTGAATCTATGATAGTGACCGTAGGATACGAGGCCTCACATGAATCTTACGTTGTGAATCACATATGTCTTTCTCCCACTAGGTATTTTGCTAATTTCATTTATCTTAGTTTTTCAATCTACCCTTTTCATAACCCTTATGATTGATTTTAATGTGAATTACCAAGTATATTAAACTATTTAAAACTAATCACATTATGAGCCTGCTTAATGAAATAAAAGAAAATTTGACTAATTCAACCCCAGGCCAGTTTCGAGGTAGAGGTGTTCATTTTCAGTCAACTTAAGTACATCACCTGAGTAACCTTTCTTAGACAGAGTTCCTTTATAGTCAATTTTTATTTCGAATTCATTAATCTTCAATTAACTATATATTAATGGACTTCAATTGATTTTAAGCAATATTTTTCAACCTATTAAAAACTAATTCACCTATGCATAATCTTGAAATTTTACCATTTTAAACCATTCAAAAAACAATTAAAAGTTTATCTTTTATTCTAATATTAGGCTAATTTCAATTATCTTAGTTTTTCAATCTACCCTTTTCATAACCCTTATGATTGATTTTAATGTGAATTACCAAGTATATTAAACTATTTAAAACTAATCACATTATGAGCCTGCTTAATGAAATAAAAGAAAATTTGACTAATTCAACCCAGGCAAGTTTCGAGGTAGAGGTGTTCCTTTTCAGTCAACTTAAGTACGTCACCTGAGTAACCTTTCTTAGATAGAGTCCCTTATAGTCAATTTTTATTTCGAATTCATTAATCTTTAATTAACTATAGATTAATGAACTTCAATTGATTTTAAGCAATGTTTTTCAACCTATTAAAAACTAATTCACCTTATGCATAATCTTGAAATTTTACCATTTTAAGCCATTCAAAAAATAATTAAAAGTTTATCTTTTATTCTAATATTAGGCTAATTTCATTAATCTTAGTTTTTCAATCTACCTTTTTCATAACCCTTATGATTGATTTTAATGTGAATTACCAAGTATATTAAACTATTTAAAACTAATCACATTATGAGTCTGCTTAATGAAATAAAAGAAAATTTGACCAATTCAACCCCAGGCCAGTTTCGAGGTAGGGGTGTTCCTTTTCAGTCAACTTAAGTACGTCACCTGAGTAACATTTCTTAGACAGAGTTCCCTTATAGTCAATTTTTATTTCGAATTCATTAATCTTTAATTAACTATAGATTAATGGACTTCAATTGATTTTAAGCAATGTTTTTCAATTCACCTTATGCATACTCTTGAAATTTTACCATTTTAAACCATTCAAAAAACAATTAAAAGATTATCATATATTCTAATATTATTAGAATAAAAGATAAACTAAATTAAAATCTTTAAACTATTTAAAGAAAAATGAATTAAATTATCTTTTAAATAAGGAAAGAAAAATCCTAATCTTATTGGAAAAAATTCATAATATTTATTATGAAAAGATAGATGAATTTCTATTAGAAAGAAAATATCTTAATCTCATTGGAAAATATCACAATCTCATTAGGAAAACATATCCCAATCTTAGGAAAATATATCCCAATCTTAGGAAAAATATATCCCAAACTTAGGAAAAAATATCTCAATCTTAGGAAAATATATCCCAATAAAAAATATTTCAATCATTATTAGAAAAATATGGATTCCTATTATGAAAGGATGTATCCTAATTTAAAATTTCCAAATATAACAATTATATAAATTATATAGAAAGATTTGGAAAATATAACATAGTAGGAAAACATCTAATCAAAATAGGCCAAAGCGAGCATAGCTCAGTTGACATATGTATGACTTGATGACCAAGAGGTCTGTGGATCGAATCCCCCCACCCCCAATGTACTCAAAAAAAAAAAAAAACATCTAATCAAAATAGAACAACATTTTAAACAACATCTTCCAAATATAACAATTATATTAAAAATAATTACAATGCATGATCATGCTGAACCTAGGGTGGGATTTTAATCTAGATGACATGCATAATTAAATTAAAAAAAACTAGCAAAATTGACCGACATATTTGACATATCCTAAGAAATTGAAAACCTTAAATTAATGCTTTGATCTCTCCTGCATGAGCAGCCGGTTAAAATAATTCTTGTGCAAAGAAACTCATCGTCGGTTGAGTGTTCTATGTTCATCACATCAACTTAACCGAGGAATTGTCGACCGTTTAACATGACTTCAACACTTGCTGCGTGAATAAAACTTGCTGCACCGATATTGTCGACCGTTTAACATGACTTCAACACTTGCTGCGTGAATAAAACTTGCTGCACCGATTACTGCTTCATCTCATGAAGCACTAAAATCATCAGAAATTTTATCAATGGCCCACTGAATCCGATTTTAGCACACATAACATCCAGTGTAAATTTTATTTTGAAGAAATCAAAGGCCCATGTCTTCTTTGACTTTATAAAGCAACCATGTGGGTCCACTTTCCTTTGGGTTCACACCATGATTGAATGAGTTGCTTCATGCTTGCCCAGAACATGGAGAATACATATATATTTCAACTACTGTGTTAGTAAATGAAACAAATACTATACTGTTTTATGAAATCAGTTGAAGCTTCAAACTGAATCTTAACTTCTCATAACAAATTCTTCTCCTTCAAGACGATGTTGAAAATTAACCTCCTTATAAATACCTATTAGAAATAGAAGAGAGAAGTGTGAGAGATAGAGATATTGTATGAGTTCTTGAGATTTGTAAATATGTAAATCATTTTCTCTTGGAAATAAGAAGTACTTACATGCTGTTTCAAAGTAGATGTAGGCAAGGCTGAACCACTATAATTCTCGAGCATCTTCTTCAAGCTTCCATGATTTGTTCTTTAATTTTCAGAATGCTTTCATGAATTGGCCATGGTTGGAGAGCTCTCTTCGTCAAAACCCTTTGCATGAGAGAGAAATTCAAGAAAAGGTAAAGTTACTTTTTTAGACTTTTTCCTTTGTCATATGGATTTGATGGCCACGTGTACAATTAAAGCAACATGATGGAAATGACAACACATCAAGGATAACTCATAATGACTAAGGGTATAATGGGGTTTTTGATGTTTCCACTAACAATTGGTATAAACCCAAGGTTCATTAAAGAAAGCATTAAGAAATTCAAGGTTGATCAAGAACTCATCAAAAAATCAAGAAAGCATCAAGAAATCATCGAAGAATGACTACAACAAAGTTTGAAATTGAAAAGTTCACCGATAATGGAAATTTCAATCTATGGTGCAAAGGAATTCAAGTAATTTTAGTCTAACAATCTGCACTCAAGGCTTTAGATGATCTTGCTAAACTACCAGCTTCAATTATTGATGAAGAAAAGAAGAAAATGGAAGAAATTGCATACGGTACTCTAATTTTGAATGTAAATGACAGTGTATTAAGGAAAAGCATTGATGAAACCACTGCCTTCAATGTGTGACTAAACTACAAGCTCTATATGTCAAGAAAGATGCACCAAGTAAGATGTATTTGAGAGAGAGGCTCTTTACGTTCAAAATGAATAGTTCAAAATCACTTGATGAGAATCTTGATGAGTTCAAGAAACTCACCACTAATTTTGCCGCAGCTGGAGAAACATTGGGAGATGAAAATGAAGCTACAATCTTATTAAATTCTCTACCCGGAGCTATAAAGATGTGAAGAATGCATCAAATATGAGAGGGACTCGATATCTACAAATTTGGTTATCACAACAATTAAATATAAGGAACTTGAGCTGAAATCAGAAAACAAAGTAAGTGTTGAATCTCTTTTCACAAAAGGAAAGAAGAACTACTCCAAGAAAAACCGATTCTCAAAGAGGCACAAGAACTTCAAAGGCAAAAATGTGTTGAAATATTTCAATTGTCATAAAGAAGGACATTTCAAGAATACTTGTCCTCAAAGAAGAAATGAAGATTCTAGAAATGGAGATTTCAAGAAAGGAAGGGAACATGGAAGAGGAGATGTCTCTATTGGGGAAGGCAATTTTGAATATTCAAAAATGCTAGCTACCACAAAGGAAATGGCCATAAAACAGGGAGTGAGAATGTTAAAGGAATACTAGGTTCTTGACTCAGGGTGTACCTACCACATGACCTACTCAAAGAATGGTTTGTGACTTATAAACCATGTGAGGGAGGTGCTGTTTTTATGGGAGATAACCATGACTGTAAAGTTGTGGGAATTGGCTTAGTGGGTTTAAAACTTAAAGACAATAGAGACATTATACTTCAAAATGTAAGGCATGTTCCTGACCTTAGAAAACATTTGATTTCCATTGGAATGCTAGATGACCAAGGTTGCCATTTTCATGGAAAGAGTGAAGTCTTCAATATTTCTAAAGGCTCTAAGATAGTTCTCTCGGGAGAAAAGATTAATGGTTTGTATATTCTAAAATATGTTGCTCTCCCAAGCTCGACTCTCATTACTGAATCACAGAAAGATGAAGATGTTGAACTATGGCATAGAAGGCTATCACATATAAGTGAGAATGGTCTTCAAGAGTTACTAAACAGGGGCTGATCAAAACCAGAGGCACTAAGAGGCTGAGATTTTGTGAACATTATTGTGTCTTTGAGAAGTCTAAGAAGCTGAAATTTTCAAAGGGACAACACTCAACTAAGTCTATTTTAGGCCATGTACATGTTGATCTTTGGGGGCCCTCTCGAACTCCTTCATGGAGTGGTTCCATGTATTTTCTATCTATAATTGATGATTACTCTACGAAGACTTGAACTTTTATTTTGAAAACTAAAGATCTAGCGTTTGAGAAGTTTGAAGAATGGAAAACTAGAGTTGAAAACCAAACTGATCACAAAGTCAAATATCTGAGAACAAACAATGGTATGAAATTTTTAGGAAACTCTTTTGCTGTTTTTTTGTACTAAAAATGGCATAAAACAGTAAGCTATACTCCGCAACAAAATGATATAACTAAGAGGATGAATAGAACAACCATGGAGAAGGTGAGATGTTTGTTATTTGAAGCTAATCTTTCTAATGATTTTTGGACAGAGGCTGTTGGTACAACTACTTTTACTATTAATAAGAGTCCTTGTATTTCTATTGATTACAAAACTCCACAAGAAAAATGGTTAGGAACCCCACCAAATTTATATAATCTAAACATATTTGGTTGTGCTGGTTATGTACATGTTAGACAGGGCAAATGAGAACCTAGAGCAATCAAATGTATGTTTTTAGGTTATCCTGAAGGTACTAAAGGGTACAAGATGTGGAATTTTAAATCAAAGAAAAACATTATTAGTAGAGATGTAACATTTAGAGAAACTGAATTCTATATGAATTCAAAGAAAGAAAAACAGTCTCTAGAAGAGTTTGAACCAAGAGAAAAAGCTAGCTCTAGCATGGAAGTTATTGTTGAAAGTGATAAAATAGAAACATCTCTTGAGCAACACACTGAAGTTGAACCTTCTCACGAGAATCTAGTTGAAGAAACTGAAAATATAGATCAACCATCCACTGTACAAGAAAAGATTTGACAAATTATACTCTTGCTAGAGATAGACAAAGAAGAAATGTGAGACTTCCAGCTAGGTTTGCAAAAGTTGGTTGTGTGGTTCATGCTTCTAATATAGAGGCTAAGTTGTTAGAAGATGAACCAAAGACTTATGAAGAAGCTATCAGTGGGGCAGAAAGTTCAAGGTGGAAAAGAGCAATGGAAGATGAAATTGAATCCCTTTATAAAAATAATACATGGGATTTGGTTCCACCTCCATTCAAACAAAAAATTAAGAGGAAGCCAGAAAATTTTGATGAATGAGGCATTAAATACAAAGCAAGACTTGTGGCAATAAGGGCTTTGTTCAGAAGAAGGGAATTGATTACAATGAAATTTTCTCACCCGTAGTCAAACACATATCTATTCGAATCTTATGACTATCGTAGCATGTCTTAATTTGGAGTTGGAACAAATGGACGTAAAGACCGCTTTCCTACATGGAAAGCTAGAAGAGTTGATCTATTTAGAACAACCAAAGGGCTATGAAGCTAAGAAGAAAGTGAAGCTAGTATGCAAGCTGAACAAGTCTTTATATGGCTTGAAACAATCACCTAGATGTTGGTACAAGAGATTTGATGATTATATAACCAACATTCAATTCATGAGAAACAAATATGATCCTTGTGTCTATTATAGAAGAGAAAATAATGGTGGTAATATATATCTTCTACTATATGTAGATGATATGCTATTGGCAGGGAAATCTATCCAAGAGTTAATCAAAATTAAGAAACTCCTCAATCAAGAATTCAATATGAAAGACTTGGGGCAAGCAAAAAGAATCCTTGGGATGAAAATTTCTAGAGATCGCTCAACCTTTGAGCTTTATGTTTGTCAAAGTGAATATGCTAAGAAGGTTTTAAAGAGGTTCAACACGGATAATGCAAAATCAGTGTCTACACCTCTCGCACAACATTTTAAACTCTCTAAGAAGGATTCCCCTAAAGATGAAGAAGAGAGTAAACAAATGGAAAATATTCCATATTCTAATGCCACTGGAAGTCTAATGTATCTAATGATTTGCACAAGACTTGATTTGACTTATGCATCTAGCCTAATCAGTAAGTACATGGGAAGTCCTGGAAAGAAACATTGGGAAGCTACTAAGTGGGTAATGAGATACTTAGTTGGATCCACTAATCTTGGTTTACTCTATAAGAAATCAGGGGAAGAAGACCTTAGTCTTTATGGCTATGTTGATTTTGATTTTGCAGGGGACCTTGACAGAAGAAGGTCACTTACTAGTTATACTTTTCTACTTGGAAGCAATATAATCAGTTGAAAATCTAATCTACAATCAATAGTTGCCCTATCTACAACAGAAGTTGAATTTATTGCAGCCACAGAAGCAGTCAAAGAAGCTAGATGGTTACAAGTCATAATCAATAAATTGGGTTTCAATCAAAATACAGTAACCATACTTTGTGACAACCAAAGTGAAATACACCTCACAAAGAATCAACAATTTCATGACAGAACAAAACATGTTGATATCAGATTCCATTTCATCAGAGATGCAATTGAGAAGTGAATAGTAAAAATGCAGAAAGTTAAAACAGAAGAAAATGCAGCAGACATATTGACTAAAGTTGTAACACATACCAAGTTTGAACACTGTCTAAAGTTGCTCAGCTTGGCTGATGTTCCTGATGAATAAATTTTATGAAAAAGAGAAGCAGCAGAGTGAGTAGAGTATTTGATTCAAGGAGAAGATTTGTTACTAAATGAAACAAATACTATACTGTTTTATGAAATCAGTTGAAGCTTCAAACTGAATCTTAACTTCTCATAACAAATTCTTCTCCTTCAAGAAGATGCTGGAAATGAACCTCCTTATAAATACCTATTAGAAATAGAAGAGAGAAGTGTGAGAGATAGAGATATTGTATGAGTTCTTGAGATTTGTAAATCTGTAAATCGTTTTCTCTTGGAAATTAGAAGTACTTACATGTTGTTTCAAAGTGGATCTCGACAAGGTTGAACCACTATAATCCTTGAGTTCTTCATCTTCTTCTTCTTCTTCAGGCTTCCATGATTTGTTCATTAATTTCTAGAATGCTTTCATGAATTGGCCATCGATGGAGAGCTCTCTTCGTCAAAACCCTTTGTTTGCATGAGAGAGATATTCAAGAAAAGGTAAAGTTACTTTTTTAGACTTTTTCCTTTGTCATATGAATTTGATGGCATGTGTACAATTAAAACAACATGATGGAAATGACACCACATAAAAAAACAACTCATAATGACTAAGGGGCCGTTTGGTTTGAGGATTTGCAGATGCCTGAGAATAGAAGATGCTTGGGAATAAGATATCTGGGAGTAAATGATGTCTGTGTTTGGTGTTGCATGAGAATGTCATCAGATTTTCGTTGGAATAAATGATGTTTGTGTTTGGTGCTGCATGGGAATGCCATTAGATTTGCAAACAAATTTTAAATAATTAATTGTTGTTTATTTTATTTAACAATAAATCTTAATAATTATGTTCAACGAAAGGTATTTAAAAGTATACAAATTTTTAATTCTAATTAATTAATTAATACAATAATAAAATTGAAGAACTAATGATAAAAGTTATATAATTCAAAAACCAAATATAATATATTATTGATTACTAAATATAGGTTGGTGTGCGATACTTGACAACCTATGTGATCGCATAGGTTGTTATGCGATAGCTATGCGATCGCATAGGTAGTTGTGTGATAGTTATGCGATCACATAGGTAGTTATGCGATCACATAGGTTGTTGTGCGATCGCATAGCTATCGCATAGGTTGTGCGATCGCATAGCTATCGCACACCAACCTATGCAATCGCATAGCTATGTGATAGCTAGCAACCTATGCGATCACATAACTATCGCACACCAACCTATGCGCTCGCATAGCTATCGCACAACTACCAATGCAATCACATAACTATCGTATAGCTATGCGATTCTGGTTCATCTTAAATCAAGAAGCTACTCAAATCGATTTAACAAATAAATAAATAAATACACAGAGCTCTCAAAGATTGGAATGAATTTAACCAGAAAAAAAAAATACACAAACTTGAAATTAGAGTTTGAAATTGATTTTAAAAAAAAAACTTAGGAAGAAGAAACGTTGTAAAAAAAAAGAATGAAGAAGAAGATTTTTTTTTAAAAAAAAAAACAATGGGAAGAAGATGACATACCTGAACAAGACATCACCATGACTTTTAGAGAAAGTCATCTAAATTGGAGGCAATTAGAGAGCCATACTTCTGATGTCTGGGCTAAAGTTATGCCTAGGCATAAATGCTAAGACGCCAACCAAACTTGGGAATGGTCATCAGAAAGTCATTCTCATCTTGATGCCCACCCTCAAAGACGTCAACCGAACGACCCCTAAGGGTATAATGGGGTTTTTCATGTTTCCACTACCACACTAGAGTAAAATCCAATGTGGAGTATATATATCTAATCACTTTTACATATTTTCTAAAAAATAAAGATTACACATAATCCTATGAATCCATAAGGATTTTACAATTGATCTAATCAAAACATTAAATCTATATGCCAAATAACCTAAACAATCAATTTGCAAACCACATATATGAACAAAATTAAAATACCCACCATACATGAACTTTTAATTCTTAACAAAACTCAAAGAAAGCTCTGATACCAATCGAAGAGAATGACCTCTTCAAACCTACGCAGCGGAAGCGTTGGACACGTTCATTTGAATTTATTTAGAATTAAACCATAATACAAGGTTAAACATATAATACCGTTGAAGACAATAATCTTCTTGGGTTCATTTTTCCACACGATCTTCCTCGCTATGACTCGAACACGGATCGAGGCTTGTGGGAGCTCTTTGAAAGAATGAGAGAACAATTCTCTCTACCGAGGGTGGGTAATGTGTTTGACCAACCTTTTGGCTAAGCCTAAATGTCCTATTTATAGGGCTTTTAGGAATTAATTTTATTTAATAAATACATTTTTATATTTATTTGAATCTCATTGAAATATCATAAAATTAATCTTTTATAATATACATCTAACCAATTTTAATCTCATCCAAATTTCATATGTATATATAATTTTCAATATTAATGTATCTAATACATAAACTATTCCCTCTAATATTTAATGTATCAAATACAATAAATATATTTTTCTCTTTTACATTTAATATATCAAATATATTAAATATTAATTTGAATATTTCAAATTTTTCTTTCAACTAAATTGATCCTTTTAGTGTTACTATGAGCTAACAAGGGGACCTTATGGACTTACAGATTTATAAGCTCTAATGATACAAAATTAATTAATTAAATTTCATTCATTAACTCTAGGTCACTCCACTATAGGCCTAGAGTTGCACTCTTATGCACTGTAGGACAAGTTGTGTCTATGGATATAACCATTACATGCAAGTCGATCCTTCACGAGTTGTTCGTAATTACAGTTGGGTCAAAAGTTCGTTTTACCCCTGTAATTACATCTTCTACCTTAAGTACCACTGATTCTCTAATGAACAACCTGTTATGATCCAACCATAAACCAACTCCCTCTTGGGCAGTGAGAGGGTGGGGCCCAATTGTTCAAGTCTCGAAATCAGCACTTAAGGGAACTATTCATCTACTTTCTCTATATGAGAAGGACTGAATTCCATGTTGTGAAACTTATGTTCTCAGCTCTCTATTTGGTCAAGTCCCCAAAATGGTAGGCTTATTGAATCAGCTATAAAAGTCATTCTCACCCATACAAATCAAAGGACGAGCCCTCACAGGAAGGAGTTCATAACTCACTCAAGATTAAGATCGAGTCACATATGATCATCCTGTGAAATATAAATCTTCTTAAATAACGAATTTATAAAGAGAGATTATATATTTCGTGGTCCAACTTATACAAACCCATTATATAGGATACCCCTCACTCACATGTCTCTACATGAATGATTTAGATTAAATCATTTGTAACAATTACATAGTGGGTCGTATCAATAGTGTTACTCGGATAAGGCACCCAACCTTATCCATATACTATAGACTGTTTTATGGAACTGAAATCCTGACACAACCAGAGGCGCAGCGGAAGAAGCCTAAACTGATTTAGGATCTTCAGCAAACTATAAGCAACAAAGGGGAGAGAGAAAAATGATCAACACTTAACATTTTCTCTGCCCCCGAGTCCCACCGATAAAGGACTATACCGACCGGTGAAAGTCAACCAGTTAAGGTTGACCGGTAAAGACCCACCGATAAGGCACCTCGGACCTCGATGTGCCACCGGTAAAGATCGTGAGATCTGACCGGTAAATGGCACACCGGTGAGCCTCGATCGGTAAATGCTTCACAAGCATTCCAACCGGTAAGCCTTGACAGGTAATACCGTGTGAATAAATGAGCACCGGTAAATTCACACCGATAAAAGCAGATCGGTAAGTTTACCACCGGTAAACCGGTTCGGTAAGTATCACATACTCGCACCCGTAAACCGGTAAACTTACACCGGTAAGGATTAAACCGGTAAACATCGATTGATAAATCCTTATCGGTAAGCCTTGAACCGGTAAACCGGTTGAAAAACTTCACAAGTCTTCCACCGGTAAAGCTCGATCGGTAACACTTACCGGTCAGTTCCTTCGACCGGTAAAACTCGACCGAAGAAACAAACACTAAACGCTTGAGAAACAACGTTTAGCTAGCGACCAGTAAATTCCCAATCGGTATATCCTGACCGGTAATACCGACTGGTAAATTTACCAGAATGCTAAGGAGACGGGAAAAAATACCTTTTGCAGATGATCGCCCTTCTCTTCTCCTCAACTCCTCTACAGCCCCCTCGTCCTCTACCTCTCCTCCGATCACGAACACAACGAGAACCACCCTTAGAGGAGTCCCGACTATCCTCAGGCTTAGTAACGGAGTGGTGGGACTCCTTGAGCTAAGCGGGTTTGTTGAAAGGGGAGAAAGAAAAAAGAAAAAGATGATGATGGTGCAAAGAATGAAGAGGAAGATGTATATCTTCGTTTGGATATGTTTAACACTTCAACAACAACAAACATACATCTACTTACTTTTTAATCCTCAACTATTGAAGAAAAACATGAGGGAGGAGAATGAACTCTTCAATCTCCTTCAATTCTACACTAGAACACCTCAATTCTTTCACCAATTCACCAAAGCTTCAACACCTTCAAGCTTCATCCATGGAGTGTTCTTCAACCATTGAAGAAACCTAGAGAGAGAGCTTGAAGAGAAAGAGAAACTTAAGTCCAACCATTCAATTGACTAGAGAGAATACAATCAAAGTGTGAAAAATGGAGTTTAGGTGTTCAACATGCAAGTCATGTTGAACACAATAAGTCTAATTATAATAAATTAAAACTTTTTTAATTAATTAATTTATTATTTAATTTAATATCAAATATTAATTAAATATTAAAACTATCCCCGATTTTTCGAAAACCATTTTTCCCAATATGAATCTTTATTCATATTTTCTTTCGGTCTCGTATTTAAATCAAAAGTTACTCTCGAATAAATAAAAGTTCATAGCGAGCTCAAGATTAAGCTCGAGTTACCTAGGTCATCATAAGAAATAGTTGGTCTCATCAGTAAACGGTGTTATAAAGAGAGAGCGACTTATTTCGCGGTTCAGTCTTATGCAAACTCATTGTATAGGACGCCCTCCCTCGCACATCTCAATGTGAAACGATTCAGATCACATCGTTTTGTACAATACAAAGCGAGCCGCATCCAATAGTGTTACCAGGATAAGGTACCCAGCCTTATCCATATACTATAAACCATTTTGACTGTCTACTTGAGCCTGATCCACAATCATGTCATACATGAAGCTCAAGTACTCACACTTTCGCCACGGGTGTTGGTCATTGGTATAGATTAATTCAAACACGTTTCACTTTATTCTAGTAAACACTTTTACTGAATAAAACTTAATAACTCTTTATTACTAAATAAAGTATTTACAAACATAATAGTTTACAAACCACGAGTTTTAGGACATAAAACCCAACACTGTTTAGGTTATTCCTTGAACACGATCCTCCCGTATGTCAACTACATATTGTTCAAGATTACAGTAATAACCTTGGATTTTTATATATAATGAATATTATAAATTGCAACTAATAATAAAATAATTATCAAATAATTATTAATTAATTACGAGGCTTTAGGGCATAAATTCCAACATTTTCTCTATCTTAAAGATCTTACTCAGGAGGGGAACACCCTCATTTATGTTCTGCCTTTAACCTACAAAGAATGAGAGTGAAGTCAGATGGACTGAGAGAACACCACCTGGTTTAAAACTTGTTAAGGTCCTAAAAAAAACGAATTGTTTTGCCACTCCCCGACAACGACGCCAAAAACTTGATGGGACATAAGTGTGCGTGTTTGAAAATGATTTTGAAATGATAAGTCCAAACGCAAGTGCACGCTGTTAACAAGTAATAAATATGGAAGTACTCCAAGATATAGAATCCGAAGAGACCGAGAGCGAATTCAGTTAATAAAACACAGTAAATGAACAAGTAGTAGAACCAACTGTGAGTGATGTGTGACAAAGATAATAGTGATTTTGGTTGGTAACCAAGGTGAATGAATAAAGTAAAGCAAGGGACACTGATTCAGGTTCAACCATTATTCTTGAAGATTTTTACCCTAATGCGGTCGCATTGCCCGCCACATTGCTAACTTTACTTATGGACTATGAATTCACCTTCTATTCAGCCTCCATGAGTATATTTTTAGAAGTCCAAGCCATTAAACCTCAATTCCTATGGCTAATGTGAACTTAGATAAATCAAGCATACAATTCTTTAGTCCTACGGTGTGCCTTATTCCTAAGGGCACGTGACAACTTATTCATAGGCTTTTAGTCTTGTATCCCCTCATGAAATTTGTATGTTGCCAAAATCTTATCAGTGCTCTGACTCAATTACCATGTTAGTCTAATTAGTTAATTCAAATTAACAAGACTGAATCATAATGAACAAGGGAAATATGTAAAGTAAGCGGTAGCGGGCAAATAAACCTTATGGACTTAAATCACTTAACTCCCAGGCCATCTACCGAACCAGATCCCTTAATAAATTTAGTTCATAATTGAATAAATAGAAAACTTCATTGAATTGAAGTTCATGATTACAAAATAAAGAATTGAAATTGACTAGAAATGGAGGGTATAAAAGTAATGAGTTGAAACTTAACTAGAATGAAAAGTGCAACAAGAATTTGAAAAACATAAACAATAACAATCTCTAATTTGCAACTATGTTCATCGGTCACATGATGATCGTTTTCTTCAAATGGAGGCCTAGGGTTTCCTTTTATTAGAGTAGCTTAAAGTGACAAAAATCAAACAAGGAAAGGCCAATCCCCACAGGGGTTGGCTCAAAGATAAGAACTCCTTGGTGAGGAGCATCAACCCCCTTCAGGTCGACCAAAATGTGTAGAAAAGAGACCTCCTTGGTCGGTTACGCAGCAATAATGTGTCGGTCGTTTCATGAAGGGTAATGAACACACCACTTAATACTTTAACTAGACCATTAAGTGTTACATTTTTTAAATATATGACAAAATCTATATTAAGAGAGATTCATAGAAGGAAAGGGGGTAAACAAATATTTCATACTAAAATATTCTTTCCACATCTACAACTCTAGCCTTTCTATCTGGATCGCTGGAAACCATGTGGTTAACACCACACCAGTGTTAGACTTTTGTAAAATCTCGTACCCTTATTTGAAATTTAGTACTTCAATTTTTGCCCGTTTGTTATCGAATCAGTGAGTCGTTAATTCGAGTTTAAATCTCTTTTAAAGTCATGTCTTTAATTAAAGAAAAATGAGAAAAGAAAAGGAAAAGAGACAGAAAAAAAGGTTTAGTCAAAGTTGCTTAAAAAGAAAAGAAAACAAAAAGAAAATCTATTTGTTTATTCTTTTTTTTTATAAAGGGTAAGAAACTTTTTTCCCCCAACTCTTCTCCCTCTCATTGGAATGTAATGAAGCAACCACTTCCCTTCTTCCCCTTCATCTTTTTTCTCGCTTTTTCAAGGCCAATCATTGCCTGCAATCAGTCACCACGCCTAGCTAGTTCGGATTAACGACGTCGTCGCCACTTGCGCGCCAACGGTGAAGACCCACAGGTTGAAGGTCGTCGCAGCTCGAGCCTCGTACCGGATTCGTCCATCCACAGATCATGTCGTCGTTCCAATTATTCTTCATCGCCACTCCTCCACTCGTGACTAATCGTAGTTTTGGAACTCTTGTACTTTGATTCAAATTTTCCAGTTTAGTCCACACTATGAAAAAAGCTCTATGTTTCAGTGTCGAAATCGATTTTGGACTAAATCAAATTAACTTAGGAGTGTCGACGACCAAAGACTGCATAGGTAATCTCTAATTAACTTTT
The DNA here is from genome assembly GCA_028017165.1 of Herpetospermum pedunculosum. Classification (NCBI taxonomy): domain Eukaryota; kingdom Viridiplantae; phylum Streptophyta; class Magnoliopsida; order Cucurbitales; family Cucurbitaceae; genus Herpetospermum; species Herpetospermum pedunculosum. Next base: position 16,210,794 of record CM051527.1, on the reverse strand, counting down.
TAGGCAGTTTTACAACACCCATTTGTTAGGTTTTGTGCCATAAAGCCTTATAGTTTTGTAACAAACATTTTTTCGTTCATGAATAAAATAATTGTTATTTTATATTTTGTAAAACATTATCAAATATTGTATAAAATCTAAGGTTATTAGTGTAATCATGAATAGTATGTAGTTGACATACGAGAGGATCATGTTCAGTAATAACCTAAACAGTTTATAGTATATGGATAAGGTTGGGTGCGTTCTCCTGATAACACTATTGATACATCTCACGTTGTAATAGTTACAAATAATACATCCCACTTTGTATTAGTTACAAATGATTTGATCCAAATCGTTCCCGTGGAGACATGTGAGTGGGGTATCCTATACAATGAGATTGTATGAGACTAGACCATGAAATATATAATTTTTCTTTGTTAATCCGTTATTTGAGAAAATTAATATTTCACAAGATGATCATATGTGACTCGATCTTAATCTTGAGTGAATTATGAAATTCTGTCTATGAGGGCTCGTCCTTTGATTTGCATGGGTGAGAATAGTCTTTATGTCTGATTCAATAAACCTACCATCTTGGGGACTAGACCAAATAGAAAGCTGAGAACATAATTTCTACAAAATGGAATTCACTTCTTCCCATATAGGGAAAGTAGATGAGTAATAATTTTGTTAAGTACTGATTTCAAGACTTGAATAATGGGGCTCCACCCTCTCACTGGCCCGAGAGAGACTTGGTTTATGGTTGGATCATAAACATATTGTTTATTACAAGATCGATGACACTTAAGGTACAAGATGCAATTACAAGGGTAAAACGAACATTTGACCCAAATGTAATTACAAATAACTCGTGAAAGATCGATTTGAATGTAATTATTATATCCATGGACAAAACTTGTTCTACAGTGCATAAAAGTGCAACTCAAAGTTTATAGTGGAGTAACCTAGAGTTAATGAATGAAAATTAATTGATTAATGAGTTTAATTAATTAATTTTGTATAATTGAAGCTTATAATAAGTAGGTTCATTTGGTCCCCTTGCAAGCTTATAAGAATATTAAGTGATCAATATTTTTGGAAGAAATTTGAAATGTTCAAAAAATTAATATTGTATATATTGAACATATTAAATAAAAGAAAATATAATTAATGTATTAGATACATTAAATGTTAAAGGAAATATTAATGTATTAGATACATTAATAAGAGAAATATATAGTTGAGCCATTAACAGAGAAGTCACACCCAAAACAAAAGTTAGAGAGAATTCTCACTCTTCCAAATTTCATATTCTTTTGTCATAGGTTCCCCAACCTAGATCAAATATCAGAATCATAGTGAGGAAAATTTTGTGGATTCTTGAAAGGTAATTAAACTTCTACTAATTCATGTTTTTCTATTGTTTCAATTTTAAACAAAAATCAAAGCGATTCCAACTGATTTCTATAAATATTTTAGAAACCAAAGGCTTCCACTGTGAGTTGATGAGTTCAATTTCTTACATATTGTTGGTTTGAAAAGTGGGTTCTAATTGCTTGAAACTGTGTAGGTTGGGACCAAGATCTTTCGTAAGCAAATTAGCACTTTGTTGGGCTTCACTTGGTAAGTGACCTTTTAATGGAAAGTTCGTTTGTGTAATGACCCAACTTCTTATGACTTCACTCTAGGGTCATTACTAGATGCATGACGTCAAAAACCTCCATAAACACTTTAAATCTTTTATTTTAGAATAAAGAAAATGAATAAATAAGCGTTAAAAAACAACCCAAAATCTATACAAATTCATTTATTTCGGGATCTCAGTAAAAGCATAAAAATAATTAATCAAGTTCAAAACTTAAAACTAAACTACTAGTCTGAAAACCTTAGCAAAATCAATGAACTAACTCATAAAAAAACATGAAAGAAAGCGGAAACTATGACTCCTCTAGTCTCATGACATTATCAACAAATTGCCTTGTCAAGCGCCCTGTACCGTTCCTGTCATTTCCTGAAAAATATTTTTAAAAAAGAATGAGTATTTAAAATATCAAATAAGTAACCCCACTACTGGGGTCAGGCTATGCAATCACATTTAAAATGAGCTGGCTGAAAACTTTAACTAGTGAGACCTAAAACTTTGTCTTTTCAACTTACCACCACATTCATGTTCCTCTGGATATGCATCAAGTTCATACACATCAATCCCAAAGACATCAATTTCTTGTACTAGGAACACTCTAGGCATGTATCACTTTCATGCACGACAAACCTCTAGGTATGCATCAATTTTCAAAAAAAAAAACCTCTAGGTATGCATCAATTTTCAAAAAAAAAAACCTCTAGGTATGCATCAATTTCATGCATAGGTGAACATCACTTTTATACACACCAGCTTTGTCGGATCAACGCCACCACCCAGAACCCAAAATGCAAAGTTGCCGGAGGAGAATATGGCCACACTCGTCCAGAACGCGCCACTGCCCACATGCGTCGCCGTCGCCGCTCCTGTGCTGCAGCCGTGCGCATCTGGTCGGAGCAAACGCGCGGGGTCGCCGTCGCCAGAAGTTGTTGCGCAAGAAAGGAGAAGTGTGTCGCTGGTGAGAGAAATATTACATAGGAAAAAATGATAGACGACTGTTGTTCCACGAAGAAGAAGAGAAAAACAAATGCTTGTTGAGGAATCTTCTCGCGAAGAAGAGAATGAGGAAAAAAAAAAGAAAAAAAAACTAGGGTTTTGTTTTTTTAAAAAACAAATCCTCTTTTAAATTTCCTTTTCCATTTTTAATTTCCTTAACTTAAAAAAAACCCAACAAACAACAAAAATGCTTGGTTAAACTCTAAATAAATTACTTAAGCTCATTTTTTTTCTTAAACACAACTCCAAATACGCTTCAATAGTTAAAATTAGTCTTATCCAAATATACGGGGCGTTACAGTTTGATTAGGTTGGACGTTTTAAGTGTGTTCTTTGTGTCATCTTATTAGATTGGATTATATGGTTTGAGTAATGCATGTATCTCAAATGATTTTGTGTTTTGGACAGAGTATAGTGTTGTATTATTATACGGGATCAAATTGTATGTTTTTAATTATTCATGTATTCAGATTGAGTTTGTGATTCTATGTATGAAAGGACTATGTGATGTGGGGTATCTAACTTGTATGTATGTTAAGTGAGTTGATGACTGATGTTGAATGTGAATGGAATATCAGGTAGGTTTGTATGTCATTCTAAATTGGAGAGTTAGGAGCTTCATGCATAATTGTGCTTGATACATGTTTTAACGAAAATGATTGTGAAAATTATCCATCAATAATATCTTGATGTACATTGTTAGAGGAGCTAGGTGGGTGGGACCTTGGCTCCACAGACTAGGTGTCAACTACTATCTGTCGGAGCAAAGTCCCAAATGGACCCATCTATGCTCTGCAAGAGAGTTGGTAGCTAAATGTTTTGGTACATCCTAGACCGGGGCACTATGACGATTGAGACTCAACTCGACTGACTGGGTGTCAACTACCATCAGCTGGAGTAGAGTCTCTTAGGACTCCCACATATGCACCACTAGTGAGTTGGTACTCTCACACCCCGTCCCAGATTACCCTACCGAACCTAGAATGAGTTGTGATGACAACAGACCCCGAGAGTGCAATGAAATCTACCGTCAAGTCTCTCCCCAGTTTATAACTTAAACTTTGTCCAATTAAAATCCACGCAACAAAAATTACACTATTTGTTAGATTTATTGGACAAATATATATATAAAATGTGTTTGGGCTATTTTTTATTTGGAACTCAATAAAAATAAGGTGATCATTAAGCATTTATTATTTTTATTGAGTAAGTTACATAATTAATATAATTAATGGTATGGAAGTTATGTGTAGAAACCGTCAAATTTATTTATTATTTATGATGGTTAAATAATAAATAAATAACAAATATATAAAGGGTTGTGGTTCCCCGATTCATAAGTGATAAGTTTTCATTCTCATTAACCTCCATCGTTAGAGAGAATAAGGGAGAAAACCGCTTGTAGAATTGGAAGAGCAAACCCAATTCAAAGATCTTCTTCATCATGAATCCAGGTACGCTTCCGCTTATTTAATCAACTCATGAACATAGAGATTCATGTATTAGGTTTGTGATTCATGCATGTTAGATATTATCAATCTATAGGATTATAGATTAAAGCCTAAAAGAAATCTAACGAGTTAGAATCATGAACTTAGGAATAAAGAAACCCTACAATTGGTATCCGAGTCGATCTCTATGTTAATTTGTTGATATTAAGATTAAGATTTCCAGGATATAAGATTATGATTAAGATTAAGATTTTTATAATCGTATAAGATTTTCTTGATATTAAGATTAAGATTTTCATGATATAAGATTATGATTAAGATTAAGATTTTTATAATCGTATAAGATTTTCATGATATTGAGATTAAGATTTACAGAAAAATATTAAAAGTTTTAGGGTTTGCTTGAGTTTTTTTGAGATTTAAGGAGTTTATTATTTTAAACCAATCAATTGAAACAACATATTAATTACCAACTTGTGAATGTTGATTCGGTATGGATTTTAAATGATAAGTACGTCTGTAATTCATGCGGATATTATATCGGTCCAAAGAAAGATTAATATTGTCGGGCCGAATTACAGAAGTACCTGTGATGATAAATATGTGACGATTATTCGGTTCCATGTGAACAATAATTCAATCCAAAGATAGAATTATTGTTTGACAGGATTTATTGTCAGTATTTGATCATTGCACAAAAATATCACTTACAAGTTAATATTTCTGTCCAAAGACTAAATATTAATGTTGTGCTAGATATTTTTTTTTTAATGATGGAAAAATCTCAATGTGAATTTATTAATCAAGATGTAAAAATGTGTTCATAGTATTCTTTTTGTTTTAATTCCAGTTAATGCTTCCGCATCTACAATATCTGCCAATGTCAATTCTATTCCTATACTGAATGGAAATAACTTTAAAGATTGGAAAGAAAATGTTTTGATTATCCTCGGGTGTATGGATCTAGACCTTGCGCTTCGGATTGATCGACCCACTATTACGGATCAAGGTACCCTTGTTGAAAAACAGGACCTTGAAAAATGGGAAAGATCAAATCGCATGTGTCTAATGATCATTAAGCGAGGAATTCCAGAAACGTTTAGGGGTGATATCTCTGAAGTGACTAATGCTAAGGAATTCATTGAGGAAATTGAGAAACGTTTTGCAAAAAACGATAAGGCTGAAACAAGCACGCTTCTTGCGAGCTTGACCTCAATGAAGTATAAGGGAAAAGGAAACATAAGGGCATAATGGAAATGTCTCACCTTGCTTCAAAACTAAAAGCACTAAAGTTAGAGCTTTCTGATGAACTGCTCGTGCATTTGGTTTTGATCTCTCTTCCTGCACAATTTAATCAGTTTAAGGTCAGCTATAACTGTCAGAAGGAGAAATGGACTCTTAATGAGCTCATTTCATACTGTGTGCAAGAAGAAGAGAGATTGAAGCAAGATCGGACTGAAAGTGCTCATTTGGCTTCAGGAAGTAATTTCAGAGATAAAAGGAATAAAAGGAAGAACCCTAAAGAAGCTGCAGGTGGTCCCGTGCAAAAGAAACAACAAACTAAAGAAAATGAGGAATTTAGTTGTTTCTTTTGTCGGCAATCCACAAACTTGAAGAGGGACTGTACCAAATATCACGCATGGCGTGCAAAGAAAGGTGAATCTCTTACTTTAGTTTGCTCTGAGGTTAATTTAACTTCAGTACCGAGTCACACTTGGTGGGTAGATTCTGGTGCTTCTATTCACATTAGTGTTTCTATGCAGGGTTGCCTGAGCTGCCGAAAGCCAAGTGATGATGAAAGATTCATTTTTGTGGGCGATGGCAAATCAGTTAAAGTCGAGGCTATTGGGAATTTTAGATTATTATTAAGAACTGGTTTTTATTTGGATTTGAAAGACACTTTTGTTGTACCGTCTTTTAGACGGAATTTGGTTTCTATTTCTGTTTTGGACAAATTTGGTTATTGTTGTTCATTTGGAAATTGTCAGTTTAGTCTTTTTTTAAATTCAAGTATTATTGCAACTGGTTCTTTGTCGGTTTATGATAATCTATATTTACTTGATACAATTGCCTCATATAATGAAACCTTGCATACAAGTACTCGCGGTACTAAAAGAAAATTAACAAATGAAAATTCTGCATCAATTTGGCACAAGCGTTTAGGTCATATATCTAAACACAGAATTGAAAGGCTTGTAAGTGATGGAATTCTTGATTCTCTTGATTTTTCCAATTTTGAGGTTTGTATTGGATGTATTAAGGGAAAGCAAACAAATGTAAAGAAATTGGGTGCCAACAGAACTACAGACGTCTTAGAACTCATTCATACTGATATTTGTGGGCCATTCCCTACGGCTTCTTGGAATGGTCAACGATATTTTATTTTGTTCATAGACGATTATTCAAGATATGGCTACCTTTATCTCATTAGTGGGAAGTCCCAAGCACTGGACGTGTTTAAGGCATACAAAGCTGAAGTAGAAAATCAGCTTGGTAAAAGAATTAAAGCTGTCAGATCTGACCGTGGTGGTGAATACTATGGTCGATATGATGGATCAGGAGAACAACGTCCAGGACCATTTGCTAAATTCCTAGAGGAATGTGGAATTGTACCTCAATACACTATGCCAGGTTCTCCTCGCATGAATGGTGTATCTGAGAGACGAAACAGAACTCTTAAAGATATGGTAAGAAGCATGATTTCTCATTCTACTTTACCGGAATCTCTCTGGGGAGAAGCAATAAAGACTGCAGCATATATTCTTAATAGAGTTCCAACTAAAGCAACAACTAAAACTCCTTATGAGCTTTGGACCGGTAAAAAGCCAGTCCTAAAGCATTTTCATATTTGGGGATGTCCAGCAGAGGCAAGACCTTATAAGCCTAATGAAAAGAAATTGGACTCCAAAACAGTTAGTTGTTACTTTATTGGATATTCTGAGAAATCAAGGGGTTATAAGTTTTTTGTTCCCACGAACAGAACTATTTTTTAGACGGAAAATGCGGTGTTCTTTGAGGATATTGAGTTTGAGGGGAGAAATACTAAGGAAATTGTATTTGAAGAGGAATTTGTTCAAATTCCTACAATTGCTACTGATGATAATCATGAATTTATTTATGATATTAATCAAGAAGCAATTCCAGAACTTCAAGACAATAATACAAATCTTCCCATTGAAAATGAGGTAAACATTCCTGAAGAACAAACTCAACAACCTCAAGAACAAATGCCATTACGGAGATCCACGAGAGAAAGGAGAAATGCTATTTCGGATGACTATATTGTATTTCTCCAAGAACATGAGGATAGCGTTGAAATGATGGAAGATGATCCTATCAACTTACATCAAGCAATGCATAGTTCTAATTCTCATAAATGGATTATTTCCATGAATGAAGAAATTAAGTCTATGGAAGACAATGACGTTTGGGATCTAGTCTCATTACCTGAAGGTGCGAAACCTATTGGTTGTAAATGGATATTTAAAACCAAAAGGGATTCAAAGGGTGATGTAGAAAGATATAAGGCACGTCTTGTTGCAAAGGGTTTCACTCAGAGGGAAGGTATTGATTTTACAGAAACTTTTTCCCCTGTTTCGACAAAGGACTCTTTTAGGACGATCATGGCATTAGTGGCGCATTTTGATCTTGAGCTACACCAAATGAATGTTAAGACTGCGTTTCTAAATGGCAACATTGATGAAACAATTTTTATGAATCAACCAGAAAATTTTGTGGTGGGAGATCCAAACAAAATGATTTGTAAACTAAAGAAATCCATATATGGTCTCAAGCAAGCTTCTCGTCAATGGTATCACAAATTTCATGAAATTATTATCTCATTTGGTTTTGAGAGTAATTTAATTGATGATTGTGTATACCACAAATTCAGTGGGAGCAGACATATTTTTCTGATTTTATATGTTGATGATATATTGCTCGCTAGCAATGATACATGCTTACTGCATGAAACTAAAAGATTTCTTTCAACTAAGTTTGAAATGAAAGATCTTGGTGAGGCCTCTTTTGTATTAGGAATTTAGATACATCGAGATCGTTCTCGAGGTATACTTGGATTATCACAAAAGAGTTACATTGAAAATGTACTAAAAAGATATGGCATGCAGGATTGTAAATCAGGAAATACCCCCGTTGTTAAAGGAGACAAATTTTGTCTTCAACAATGTCCTAAGAATGATCTTGAAGTTAAAGAAATGCAGAAAATTTCTTATGCATCTGCAGTAGGAAGTTTGATGTATGCACAAGTATGTACTCGACCAGATTTGGCATACATTGTCGGAATGTTGGGCAGATATCTGAGTAACCCTGGTATGGATCATTGGGTAGCTGTCAAGCGGGTTATGCGTTATTTGAAAAGAACTAAAGACTACATGCTCACATATAAGAAATCGGACCAACTGGAGATCGTTGGATATTCGGATTCAGATTTTGCTGGATGCCAAGACAGTCGGAGATCCACTTCAGGTTATATCTTTATGCTTGCTGGAGGAGCAATCTCATGGAAAAGTGTTAAACAAACACTCATTGCTTCTTCCACTATGGCCGCTGAATTTATAGCATGTCATGAGGCATCCAATCATGGAATGTGGCTGCGGAATTTTGTCACTGGGCTAAAGATTGTGAAAGGAATTGAAAGACCACTAAAGTTATTCTGTGACAATAAATCAGCAGTCATGTATTCTAACAACAATAGGAGTTCAACTAAGTCAAAGCACATTGACATCAAGTTCCTAGTTGTTAAAGAAAGAGTTCAGAGTGGTCATTTATATATAGAACATATTGGTACAAACTCTATGATTGCGGATCCGTTAACTAAGGGACTACCACCCAAGGTCTTTTTGGAGCATACTGCTCAAATGGGTGTTATGTTATTTGAAGATATTCAGATTTAGTGGGAGTTTGTTTCTATATATATGTATGTTATACAGACTTATTGATTACTGCAGTTTATGGATAATAAAGAATTTTGTTACACTCTGTTTATGGAAAATTTTGATCTCATTAGGGACCAGTTAGAAGTTGACATGATGGATCACATTGGATGTCATTTCTATGCTACACATCCGTACTATGATCTATGTCATTTAATTATATTGATATTCGTGATCATTGATGGGTTGAATTACGAACTAATGTAATTAAACCGCTTTGGTTCAATGTTGATATGATTAATGGACGAGATTGATTTGGAGTAACTTTAAATTATGATAGCCACATTATTTGCGCATAAAGATGAACACATGTAATTATATATATTGTCCAAGTGGGAGATTGTTAGATTTATTGGACAAATATATATATAAAATGTGTTTGGGCTATTTTTTATTTGGAACTCAATAAAAATAAGGTGATCATTAAGCATTTATTATTTTTATTGAGTAAGTTACATAATTAATATAATTAATGGTATGGAAGTTATGTGTAGAAACCGTCAAATTTATTTATTATTAATTTATTTATTATTTATGATGGTTAAATAATAAATAAATAACAAATATATAAAGGGTTGTGGTTCCCCGATTCATAAGTGATAAGTTTTCATTCTCATTAACCTCCATCGTTAGAGAGAATAAGGGAGAAAACCGCTTGTAGAATTGGAAGAGCAAACCCAATTCAAAGATCTTCTTCATCATGAATCCAGGTACGCTTCCGCTTATTTAATCAACTCATGAACATAGAGATTCATGTATTAGGTTTGTGATTCATGCATGTTAGATATTATCAATCTATAGGATTATAGATTAAAGCCTAAAAGAAATCTAACGAGTTAGAATCATGAACTTAGGAATAAAGAAACCCTACACTATTTACATACAATAGATGGTTTTCATTGACTTGATGAGGCTGGTGGCAGATGCTGATCCCAACTATATCGGGTTGAAACTCAAGAGCAACCCGGATGAAAAAGTAAATATAAAAGAATGAGCTTAAAAGCCCAATGAGTGGTATAATTAATAATAAAATAGATTTCAAGAAAAACTCTCTTCATATAAACATAACTTCAAGGATCTTTAAAACCAACGAAAATCATGAACAATTTAATAAACTCTGGATAATTAAAACATCGAGAAATTTCTTATAAACATCTTTAAATCGCCATCACGGACTAGTAAAATCATAAAGATCAAAAGTCTTTACAAACTCTTGAAAACGTATACACAAACGTGTAAAACACATCAACAAACATGTACCCAATCTCTGGTCATACTGGCGTAGAGTAATCTCAATACGCACAACAGAGCAATCTTTGTCATACTATGCATCGAGTAATCACCAGATACATAGCAGAGCCTTTGTCATTTGTGCACCCAAATCTCTCTATTTCTGGTATATGCTAGAGTGGGTCCCACAGACCTCTCTATCTCTGATATACGAGTAATCGCGAAATTCCATAATAATAATTGAATAACCTGAAATTGACTTGAATCAATTAAACGAATTTTCAATTTCTTATTTCATTCCTTTAAATATTACTTAAAGAACAAAACTTAGTTTGATTCTACCTGGCGATAAAGCCTTTATTCGACACCCGAGGATTTTTACAAACATGATTAAGAGCATGGCTCTGATACCACTTGTTAAGGAAAACCGGACCTCCACAATGATATGATATTGTCCACTTTGGGCCGAAACCCGAATGACTTTGCTTTTGGTCACCCAAAAAGCCTCATACCAATGGAGAATATTGTCCCTCCTTATATACCATGATCTTCCCCTAATTTTAACCGATGTGGGACTTTGGTCGCACTCCAACAAATTCTTTATATGTTTTTCCTTCTTCCCTCCTCACTTTTTCATCAATTTTCTTTTCCAATCGTCTTTTTAACAAATAATAAGAAGAAGAAAAATTTGAAGCCGAGTGGATGAAGTTTGAATTGTTTGAGACAGTTGAGATTTATGTCGCGCGATTAATCTGTTGGAATTGAAGTTAAATTTGGCGGATGGAAGATTGAAAGTCACGAAGTAAAGAGAAAAAAAAAAAGAGAGCAATACACGAAGAAAAGAAAGAGAGCAATACACGAAGAAAAGAAAGAGAGCAATAAACGTGAAGAGCTAATAAGGTATTTTTTTTAATTTTAAAATAGCATAAATATTTAGCCAATAAAATTGTGACATGTGTTGGGCTGCAAAAGATAGTTGTAGCCCAACCTGCAACTAAGTTTTACTATTACTTAAATGACCAAATTCTCAATTACCCTCCCGTCTTCTTTAAACTCTTTCTCACATGTATCTCTCACGTGTTTGGCTATCCAAATCCCTACTCTCTCTCCACTTCATTCACTTGTACTATTTCAGTGCAATCTCCTTTAAATTTAAACACCAAAATTTATCCATCACTTACGAAAATCCCACAATTTCAATATGACACACTCATCTTCCTTTAAGAACTTAACTTTTTTCACTACAATTTAACAAATTTCTTTGGTGGCAAAAAATTCTTTTCATATCTCTGTGAGCAAGTCAAACTCACACTTAACAAATCGAAATTGCAAAAACCCAAAATTACATTCTCTTTGCTTAACCAATTAGTAACCTAATCAAACCTTAACCTTAACCTTACTTCTATCTTATTTTGGAGTATCCATAATAGGTTACAACAAAGGAAATATTACAAAAATGAAAGAAAATTCATTATTTTCTTTAAAACCAACTTACCAAATCCTAGCTCTTCAATTTGCAAATCTCCATGAGAATTCAACCCACCATTCCTTGTGCTTCGTTCTCAAGAGAAACTTTTTTTCAAAGATAATATAATTGATCTTTAACTATTTCAAACTCTTAAAAGACCAATACAATTGTTGTGTCCTCCGGAACGAGTTGAATAATTTTTCTTATACTTCTAGAACAACTTTGAAGCACAAATTATCAACTTTCCAATTTACATCGAAACACACTGAAACCTTGATGGCAATGTCACTATATATATATATATATATATATATATATATATATAATTCTTCTTTATGCATATTGGAAGGGTAAATACTGAGTGGTAGCTAGCATTTATACTGAATGGAGCGTATCACGCCACAGAAGCGATTTTGGATCATTGATACTCTAATTTCATCAATTTAACAAATAGAAAACATGCTCAAACAACGGAAATTAAGAAATTAGAATTACATACCCTTGTAGTTCTGATTTCTTCAAGATCCATCGGCCGATCCTCGTCACGAACTCTTCCGGCCACTTTTCACAAACGCCCCGAGGACCACCAAGGTAGTCCCCCCCTATCCTTGGCGCTGAGCAACGGAGTTGTGGGACTCCGTTACTAAAAGAAAAGAAGAAGAAGAAGAGGAAGAAGATGGAGGTCTTCTGATGAAGGAGAAAACTTCACAAGTTTTCCAACTCAAACTTCATCACCGAGAGTTCTGAAATTAAACTCAAAAGAGAACCCAAAAACCACTTTCAGCCTTTACTAATTTAACCAAATATATATATATATATAAACCAATGTGTCACACTTACGGGTCTGAGATGTTCCGACTCCCATGAACGATCATCCGTTTGGATGGTGCCCCTAGGGTAGCCTGCAGGCGGAACATGGGAATCTCACGGTTTAATCCAATGGAGGAGACCGCAGGATGTACTGACGTACTTTCTTCTCCCACTTACTATAAATACTTACTCCATTCACTGCTATTAAAAGTTGCAAACACCACTCATCTGGAGACAGAGGTGTACATGGGTTGGGTTGGGTTGGGTTTTGATGTTTTTCAACCCAACCCGAAAATTTCGGGTTGGAGAATTTCCAACCCAACCCAACCCTTCAATTTTCGGGTTGGGTTGGGTTGGGTTGGTGGGTTGACATCTTTTTTTAAATTGATTTTTTTCTTTAATTCTTTGGTTAAATAAAATCTTATGTTTATTCCAATCACACAAATACAACATATAATTTCACTAATACTTATTCCAATCACACAAATACAACATATAATTACACTAATCCTTATTCACATCAGACAAATACAACATATAATTAGAATTACACTAATAATTAAAATTTCATCAAACTCAAATATCAAATATTAAAAAATTCTAAAAAAAATACATATTAAAAGTTCTTTTTAAACATTCAAACAAAATAATAATAGTTATCTAACGAGTAAAAAACATACTAAAAAATATGTTAATATTTAAAGTAAAGTTCAAAAAACAATAGTACATATGGCATCAAGCCAAAACATCCAACATCCAACATCGAACATTGAGAGACATCGGCGGATCAACGGAGGTCAGAGAGAGACGGCGAACGAAGCCGGAGCTGGAGGGGGAGCTCGAGAGACGGTGAACGGAGCTGGAGAGCGAGAGGGAACGACGGCCGGAGCAGGGGGAGCTTGAGAGAGAGGGAGGGACGACGGAGAAGGGGGAGCTCGAGAGAGAGGGAATGGCGGAGGAGAGAGACGGAGAGCGAGGGGCGTGCGATGCTGATGCTGAGAGCTTGAGAGTTGGCTGGCCTGCGTGCTGTCAAACTGAGAGTGAGAGGGAACGACGAGAGAGAAGGGGAAATGGGAAGTGGGAACGGCGTGTGGGAGGGGAAATGAGAGGTGGAAATTTGAAGGGGCTAGAATTTAGAAAGTAAAAATTATGATTTCATTTTATATATATATATAAATTTTTTTTTTTAAATTCAGTCAATCCGGGTCGGTTCGGGTTGAACCGAGCCAAATTTGGTTCAACCCGCGAACCGACCCGGAAATTCGGGTTTTTAAAAAACAAACCCAACCCAACCCATTTTAAAAAAAAACCCAACCCGACCCGCAAAGTTTGGTTAGGTTGGGTTGGGTTTGACGGTTCGTGGGTTTTTTGTACACCCTAATCTGGAGATGCCCCATATGCCATCATGAAGCCAAGCAAAATTCTCACGTTGTGAACTATAGGGAGTGCGTAACAGGAGAGGGATATATCATATATTACTTCTCAACACTTCTACTAAGCATCGTGGACGATATTTAGGGTAAATACTCAAGTTTTATCTGGCTAAGTAAATAAAACCTTAAGTCTAGGCAAACAAATTTACCTGAGATGTCTAGGTTATAAACACTTTACTAACCTCACACCTCTCACGTATGCTCATAAAGCCGGTTAACTTTACTCAAGTACCGGGTAGTCCCCAGGTAGGAGGTGATCCGTCAATTCATGTTCCTCCAACCTTCGACAGGATTTCAGCGGGTGAGTTTTGCATAACCTTAGCATTTACGATATATCGACCTATTCATCTAATAAACCAGATCGAATCATTTAACCCTAAATGAACATGCTCTTTGATCTTTGTTATATATTTTAAAAGTCTAAGCCATTTTTTACAACTCTTGCAAAAACTAGACTTTCTACAACAACCATCTACATGCTTCTCAAACATGCAACGCTAAGGCATGACAAGTTGAATATTTAACTTCATAATCAATATAACACTTATATCGATTATGCTCTTAAACATACAACTCCTAATTCATAATCAATATAACACTTATATCGAATATAACACTTATATCGATTCTTTGAATTAAGCATGCATCCTATACATTATAACAATTATAACATACAATATGCAACTAATGTAGGATGTTTAATTTCATAATTAATATAACACTTATATCAATTATTCTATTAAGCAAACAACAACTAATTCATGAATTAATATAACTCTTATATTAATACTCATGAATTAAACATGCATCCTATACATTATAACACTTATAACCTACAATATGCATAAATCCAGGCCAACCTATGTTATATGTTTAATTTCATAATTAATATAACACTTATATCAATTATTCTATTAAACTAACAACATCTAACTATATATTATAACACTTATAGCATATTTTCAATTTATGGAGCATGCTTCCTACGGTGAGATTTTAAATCTATATGGGCATACGTTATGCACATACAAACATGAAATTTAATTAAAACATACATTCGCAATGCATAATTAATTAAACACAATAAAGTGGACCGGTTTTGGCATCAAGCAAGTAACAACTAATTTATTACAAGCTTGAACAACAAACTAAGTCTTGAGCGGACTTCAAACTCTTCGTACCCCCTTGGACAAGCTTGCTCCCCGAACGCTTCGGTCAAATTCTCTTCCAGCTTCTCTTTGTATAGCCTAGAACGAGTTTGAACTTGCACCGAACATTTCGGCGAGCTCAAAACTCGAGCTTCTTTCATAAAAAAATCTATATGGACTCTAATGACTTTAAAGAATACAGACTCTCCAGCACACATTAAAGCCCATAAATTCTCGGGCAATTACAAATAATGAAATTAAAAAAGAAACGATGCCAAAACCGATATTCACTTTAGACGTCCATTCAGAAATAATTTCTAAATTAAAAATACCCACCAACTTAAATTGATGCAAATTGAGTTGATAAAAAACCGCTCTGATACCAATTGGTGGAGCGTATCACGCTGCGGAAGCGATTTTGGATCATTGATACTCTAATTCCATCAATTTAACAAATAGAAAACATGCTAAAACAACGGAAATTAAGAAATTAGAATTACATAACCTTGTAGTTCCGATTTCTTCAAGATTCGTCGGCCGATCCTCGTCACGAACTCTTCCGGCCTCTTTTCATGAACTCCCCGAGGACCACCGCAGGTAGTTCCGCTATCCTCGACGCCGAACAATGGAGTTGTGGGACTTCGTTACTAAAAGAAAAGAAAAGAAGAAAAAGAAGAAGAGGAAGAAGATGAATGTCTTCTGATAAAGGAGAAAACTTCACAAGTTTTCCAACTCAAACTTCATCAGTGAGAGTTCTGAAATTAAACTCAAAAGAGAACCCAAAAACCACTTTCAGCCTTTACTAATTTAACCAAAAATATATATATATATAAAAAAACCAATGTGTCCATATATATATATATATAATTATTATTATTTTAAATAAAATTAATTATGAATTAATTTTAAATAATAATAAATATTTTATTTATTAAACATTTTAATAAATAAAAAATATATATATATTAATTAATTAATTAATATTATTTAATTCAATATCAAATATTAATTAAATAATATGGCTAAACCCGGTTTTCTGAAAACCGACTTTTTGCACATGAATCTTATTCATGTTTTAAACCATTCTCATATTTAAACCATATTTAAATATGTCCATCATCCTTCCATCAATCGAATTTGAACAATTCAAATTCTTTTTCATTTTCTTTTCTTTTATATAGTTGCATGGCGTTATCCGAGCTAGCTAGGAGAACCTTAAGAACCTACACATCATGAGCTCCAACGATACGAGATTATTTGGTCAAAACTCTTTTAACCGAACTAATCAAAATTCGTTAACCCCCGGAGACTCCACTATAGTCTGAGGGTTGCACTCTCCTCACTGTAGATATATTATGTCCTCTGATATAACTGTCACGGGTAAGTCGACCCTTCACAGGTTGTTCGTAATCACAGTTGGGTCATTTAAACTGTTTAACCTCTGCATTACATCTTGTTCCTTAAGTACCACTGACACCTCTAATGAACAATAAATCAGTGGTCCAACCAACAGATCATTTAACTCTCTCATCTCATGAGAGTGTGCGCGTTAATTGTTCAAGCCCCAGAGTTAGCTATTAAGGGAACAACCTATCTACTAACCCTGAAGAGTGGGTTAGGGGTGAACTCCAATCTTGTTGTACTATGTCCCCAGCTACCTATTCGACTTTATCCTCAAGATGGTAGGCTTATTGAGTCGGCGCTTGTGAGCCACTCTCACCCGTGCAAGTCAAAGGATACTTTCCAATAAGCAGAAGTTTATAGCAAGCTCAGGATTAAGATCGAGTTACCTAGGCCATCAAATGTAAATGTCGGTCTCATCAGTAAACGATGTTATAAAGAGAGAGCGACATATTTCGCGGTTCGATCTTATACAAACTTTTTGCACAGGACGCTCTCACTCGCACATCTCCATGTGAAACGATTCAGATCACATCGTTTTGTACAATACAAAGTGAGTCACATCCAATAGTGTTACAAGGATAAAGTACCCAGCCTTATCCGTATACTATTGACCGTTTTGACTGACTACTTGAGCCTCATCCACAATCAAGTCATACATGAAGCTCAAGTACTCATATTCAGCTAAGGGTGTTGGTCATCGGTATAGGTTAATTTAAACACATTTCACTTTATTCCAGTAAACTCCTTTAATTTACTGAATAAATCTAATAACTCTTTATTCTAAATAGATTATTTACAAATATAAAAATTTACAAACCACGAGTTTTAGGATATAAAACCCAACATATTTAATGTTATAAGGACGGTGCTTGCACCTATTTACTCATACAAATCTTGAATTGTCTTTTTAGTCACACTAGTGAATAGAAGTGTCGGCTTGGAGAATTTTCCAATAAAACTCATCAACTACCTCAGAAAGCTATAAACATTTTTAGTAGTTGATTTAACTATTGCCTCAATCTTTTGAGATCTAAAAATTGGCTCCTTGCTTAAAACACGTGGCTTAAACACAACTTGATCAGGCCAATACTCAAACTTGCTAAATTTAGCATTTAACCTATTTTATCTTGCAATGTGGGTAACTTTATTCTGGAATATTCTGTGTGCTCTTTGGTACTCTCAAAATAAACCTACTTATCCTTGATCTGGTTTCCAAGATCCATAACTTTATTGAGTTGTTAACTACTTACTTTGTATAATGTAATAGTACTTAGATGGAGTCCTATAAGTAATCTTGGATGAACATTTATTCCTCAATTGCTTATTACCTTGAAGTGTTGATCTTGATGTACTTTCCACCACTTTGTCACTGAGAATATCAATCTTGGCTCAATTTGAATTTACCCTACTCACTTATGAGTCCTCTTACCAAAACTGAGCTACCACTAAGCTATCTATAACTTGTCTTGTCAAACATAAACCAATTTCCAACCTTGATACTCCATGAAACTTTGATTCTAACACTTTGATTCTAATGAATAAGGATAAAAATTATCCATTGCGAATTTCCAACACTCTCTTCTCTATCTACATCTTCACAAGGCACCATTCCACTTTCCTCATCGTATTTTTTTCTTTTTTTTCTTTTTTCTTTCTTTCTTTCTTTAAGGGACTTCCATTATCTCTAAACACATTTCCAAATTGTCCATCCATATTTATTCGTCCATTGGGTTAACTACTCCAACAACTTACTTTAGTATAACTCTATCCATTATTCAATCTTACCGTTTTCTTATGATCATTCTCGGTTATTCTCTACCTCACAACTAGACTATAAGTCGTTTTGGCCAAGCAATATCTTTCACTAACAACAAAAACTCTTCAACTACCTCAAGAATAAATTTTACTTATTGATAACTCCATTTTGAAGCTAATTATCACTCTCTAACTCTAGCTAAAAGTCGTGATTAATTGATTAATTTTTCTTGTTTATAGGAGTTTCGCGGCATAGAGCTCATAGTGTCCAATGGACGCGTATCGGGGCTAAGGAAGTTGTTTTAGCACTCCGGGATTGCATCGGAAGATGGGGAGGCTCAACAAGGAAGATTTGGAGAAAATTGCCATGCAAAGGCAATTTTTCAGCCCCAAACCCGAGAGCAAGCGTCGAGACGCTTGCTCAACGCTGCCTGGCGTCGAGACGCTCCGAAGAGGCGCGCGCGTTGAAATTTATCGGGGCAGCGTCGAGACGCTGGCCTAGCGTCTCGACGCCATCGCGATGCGCGCGCTGAGTTTTTTTAGGTCGCAGCGTCGCGACCCTGGCCTAGCGTCTCAACGCTACGACATATTATTTAAGCTGTAAAGACGATTTTCAGTCATCTTCTCCGTTTTTCTCTGCTGTTTTTCCTCGGTACTCCGCCATTGTTGGGCGTTTTTTTAGCTTTTTATTTGTATTTTGCTTGGGATGATGGCCAAGGCTTCCATGGATGCTATTGTGGTCAATTTCTCCATGGTCGTCTAAGGTAAACGTGTAGGATTTGGGATTGATTAGGGATTTTTTCTAAGCCTTAAATGTTTTGATAATTATGCATATTGGTTCTGTTTTGGCTTAATTTCTTGTATGCATTTATTGTTTTTGCTTAATCTATGCATGTATTAGATTTCTAGACGAACAATCTCGTTTTCTAGCATGTGTTAACGTTATAGACTAGCGATGTCGTGTCTCTCCTTGTCGACTTAGTAACACAGAACAATAAAACAAATCGAAGCATCGTGTTATTCATTCTGATTGTTGATTACTTTAGAGTTGTCGGGTAGTCAGTTAACATTTAGGATGTATAATCGAACGTTCGTCGTGGATAGCTTGTAACGACCCGAACTCCAAGTAAAATAAATTTATTTAATTGTTATTGTTACCGGGCTCGTTAGTGGGTTAAGTGTTTCGCTAATTTGGAATGGGGATTAAAAGAAATTGGGGTTAAGGTTGACTAAGTCAAATAGATTTATTTGATTTGAAAAGTAATTAATAATTAATAATTAATAATAATAATAATAATAATAATAATATAATATTTTTATTATTATATAATATTATATTATATTATTATTTATTAAAAAAATAAAATAAAGGTAAAGTTGGGTCTTCTTCTCAGCTCTCCCACAACACAGTCGCCCCCTTCCCCTCTCAGCTCTCCCTTCCCCTCCGCCAGTCGTCGCACGCCGCCGCCACCCTCTCTCCCTCGCCGGTCGCCGATCTCTCCCCTTCGTCTCTCCCTCCCTGACCTCCGTTTGTCGTCGTCATCGCTCTCTCATCTCTGTCGTCTAGCCGCTCCCGCACGCCGTCGTCGCTCTTCCCCTTCGTCGCCCTCCGATCCCCTCTCCATCGCGCCCCTCCGCTCCAGCCGCACATCGCCGCCCTGTCGACCTCCGTCACTGTCGATCTCTCCCCATCTTCGATCTTCACGCCGTCGCCGTCGACTTTCTCCCCTCGCTCAGCTGCTCCCTCTATTCGCCGAACACTGCCGCCCTTCGTCGTCGTCTGTCTCGTCGCCGTCCATTACCCAGCCACACACCGCAACTCTTCCGCTTGTGGTTATTGGTAATTTTCGAACATTATCCTTCGTTTCTGTTGCGCACTTTTAATGCAGTGCAAAACCGCAAGTGTACGGGTCAAGTAATAAAAGTGTATGTAAATACGAGTATCGTCCTCAGGAATGGTTTTTCTAGTTCACTTAAGTACCGCGAATATAGTCACCCAATTTTATTTAGAGAAAGAAAGCGATAAAAGATAGGATTAAAACAAAATAAAAACATAAAATAAAAGATGGAGAACAACAAAGAGAGAGATATCTTAGGGAGTTGATTTCGCCAATTAGATTGACGCTTCAATCAATCAAATACCTAGATTATTCATGCAAATTTCCATAAGTCTAGAAGGACACAAATAACAATTGCCTCTTCCGAGCGCAATTGGTCTCATGCAATGTAATAAAACTAATTTTTCAATCTAGTTTTTAAAGACATGCAAGGCATTAAGAACTCTTCTTTAAAACAACTTCTAAGATAGCCTAATCATTCCCATGTTAGAACTATTCTTAGTCATGCAATTAAGATCTAGTCTAAATCATTCTCTTCCAAGCATAATTTAAACCATGACGACATACAACCCTTGGCCAAAAGATTATAAGCATTAAGAAAGTAAAAACATGAATGGGTAATAAACAATCAATCTAAGCATTCAATTAATTAAAACATCAAAACTAAAAGACTACATCAATCCCCAAGATAGATGAGTTTAGCCAAACATATTCAATATTATAAAATCTAAACTCAAAATTAAACTCATAACGAAACTACAAATTAAAAGGGAAGAAGAAATAAAACTAGTGTCGATTCCACGTTTCCGCTGTAATCGCCACGATCCCGAGCATGTAATTGCCTTCTTTTTGCTCCCAAAAATCTCCTCTAACTCTTAAAATTATGTATTTTCGAAATTGGGAATAACTCTCCAAATTGGCTCCCAAAGATGAACTCAAAAAATATGTATTTATAGTGTAAAATAGGGCAAAATTCGTCTATAGGCTAAATATGGCAAATCTGGGGGCTACGATCATATGCAGCGCGGATCCATGGGCTTTGATGCAGGTGCGGAGCTGAAAATTGGGAAAATGAACTACAGTTTTAAATATCAAATGCGCGGTTCAAGTATAGAATGTTGTAGTTGGCGCAGTGGTGAATTGGCTGCTGGGTTGAGTTGAGCACGCGAAGATGCTTTAGTTCGAGCCCAACTAACGTTTTATATTTTTCTTTTATAATTTCCAGCGCCTAGGCGCTCGGAATGGGCGCCTAGGCGCTATCCTCTCGGATTTTGGACTTATTTCCCTTCTTTTTATCACTTGGAAACTTCAATTTTCATCCAAATAGCTTAGTTTTCACCACAAACCTTCTAAATTGCCCGGTTTTCTCCATAAAATGCTCGATATCTATAAAAATAATCAAATATAATCGTGAAAATAGATATGTAATCTTAAAAACTAGCATAAAATAGGTCATAAAGATAGCTCATTAATTGTGCCATCAGTTTCAGATTCGTTTTAATAATTGAAATTCATCTTTAATTTAGTGTGAGATCGATTTTGTTATGGTTCAAGTAAAAGTAGGCGTGACGTCAAGCTAGGATTATTGCGTAGGTGGAGACCAAGGGCTGTCGTAACAATTTTAGCAATGTCGTTGGACTTAGCTTAAGGTAATATTAGGGACGTACCAGGTGCTTGACGGGGCGATCAGTTGATGATGTCATGGGACACGTGGAGTCAGAGCTTTCACTTTTGTTGATTATTTTATTAATTAATCGAGTCAGTCCAACGGTTTTCGTTATAGATTGGAACAAGTAGTTTTGTTTTTAAATTTTATTTCGAAGGAACTTATTGAACTGTTTTTATGTTTTCATTGGGATCCCAAATTAAACGTATTTGCGGTTTTGGACTTATTATTTCGATTTCATTGTTTCTAAAATAAAGTTTCATGTTTTTATTGAGTTTTTGATGTCATTCTCTTAGTAACGACCCTATAGTGATCTCATAAAAAGTCGGGTCGTTACATAGCTAGTAACTGTTCGGGGTTAAATTGGGGTTGATCACTCTAATGCGATTGCGAACACTGTTTAGTTAGGATTGCGAAGTTCTAATTAATTAATATGAAGCCGGTTGCTTTAGGGTTCCCGGGCAACCGTCCGCGTGCATGACAATTTAATAGCCATATTTTAGAATTAATTGATGAACGTTAACGTGCTTAGCAAAGTCCCGAAATCCCCGAAATCCAACACTTTTTAATCTCATTCTTATTTTTCCGTTAGCGATTTTCACCTTACTTTGCATGATTAAAAATCCCCGTTTTGTGACAAAAACCTCCCAATCAATTTAATTGCATCTCAAAAGATTAATTTCAATTTTATTCCCGACCCTGTTACCACTAGTTGCAAAGCTAAATGTTATAGGTTTTATAACCTATAAATTTATTTTGGAAAGCCTCGACAGCTTGAGATTGGAGTACACCAAAAGTACCTCTACCACTTATCAAACAATCTTTCTTTTATCAATCACAAAACCTTGTTGTTTATCCTCTGAGTGAATAGTCTCTCCAACCATTTCTCCATCCACCTTGTTTTACCTACTAGTAGCCTGTTGAGTTTCAATTTCTGGTAACCTACGAGATCTGCCACACGACTCATGTTTCACTCACAAAGCAATGCATATCACCCACATAATTAACTAACATGGTCTTACTACTTTGTCCTACAGAATCTTCATGCTCTGATACCAAATTGTCACACCCCGTCCCAGATTACCCTACCGATCCTAGGACGAGTTGTGATGACAACATACCCCGAGAGTGCAAGAGAATCTACCGTCAAGTCTATCTCTAGTTTATAACTTAAACTTCGTTAAATTAAAATCCACGCAACAAAAATTACACTATTTACATACAGTAGATGATATGCATTGACTTAATAAGGCTAGTGGCAGATGCTGATCCCAACTATATCTAGTTGAAACTCAAAAGCAACCCTCGTGGAAAAGTAAATATAAAAGAATGAGCTCAAAAGCCCAATGAGTGGTATAATTAATAATAAAATAGATTTCAAGAAAAACTCTCTTATAAACATAACTTCAAGGCTCTTTAAAACCAACGAAAATCATGAACAATTTAATAAACTCTGGATAATTAAAACATCGAGAAATTTCTTATAAACATCTTTAAATCACCAGCACAGACTAGTAAAATCATAAAGATCAAAACTCTTTACAAACTCTTGAAAACGTATACACAAACGTGTAAAACACATCACCAAACATGTACCCAATCTCTGATCATACTGGCGTAGAGTAATCTCAATACGCACAGCAAAGCAATCTCTGTCATACTATGCATCGAGTAATCACCAAATACATAGCAGAGCCTCTGTCCTACGTGCACGCAGAACTCTCTATTTATGGTATGCTAGAGTGAGTCCCACAAACCTCTTTATCTCTGATTTTCTTTAAAACCAACTTACCAAATCCTAGCTTTTCAATTGGCAAATCTTCATGAGAATTCAACCCACGATTCATGCTCACCCTCAAACTCTCTCTCTCGACCAGTCCTTGGTGAAACCGATTTCTCTCCCTCCTCCCCTCTTCCTCTCATTTCTTTCTTTTTTTCGAAATCCTCTTTTTCCTTCTCTCTCCTTCTTGTTTTCATTTCTTCAGACCTTTTATTTTTTCCTTTTATTTAATTGCTTTTAATCCACATGTTAAACCAACACATAACATCACTAAGCACACGTGTAAGCCCCAAAATTCGCCTCCTTAAATTATTTTTTTTTTCTTTTACTTTTCCTTTTTTCCTTTTACTTTTTTTTTCTTTTCAAAACGGAGTCTTCACAGGTACAAATTGTTGAGATGATTTAATTGTCTACTTTGGCCAGTTAAAAAGATTTTGACTCAAATGTTTTAGGCCCACACGATTATTACACTATGCATGCCTGACCCCATTAGTGAGGTTACTTACTGGGTATCTTTATACTAATCCTTTTTCAAAAAGTATTTTTTCAGGTAATTGATAAAGAATGTGTGAGGCGAGTGACATACTGTTTGCTGGATGTGCCATGAAGTCTGTGTCATCATTTGATTTATTCCACTCTATTATCGTTCCGTTTTCTCAAGGTTTACTACGTTTTTAACCGTTATTCCAGTTCAATTCATTTATTTGTCTATTTATTTTATTTGATAAAACTTTGCTATGTTTTCTATGGGATCCCAAAATCTTTTGTTTATGACTATTCTTTTAATAAAAGCTTCTTCTACTCATTGCTTTAACTGATTTCTGGAAGTATGAGTTTTAAAAGTTAGCATGTGCATGAGGTAACCACCCTCATCAGTTAGGTCTAAAAAGTTGGGTTGTTATAATCAC
Organism: Herpetospermum pedunculosum; assembly: GCA_028017165.1. Lineage (NCBI taxonomy): Eukaryota > Viridiplantae > Streptophyta > Magnoliopsida > Cucurbitales > Cucurbitaceae > Herpetospermum > Herpetospermum pedunculosum. Next base: position 16,186,331 of record CM051527.1, on the reverse strand, counting down.
CTCCCTTTTGTTTTGCAGGCACACTTCCGTCCCTCCAAATTCACAAATACATCCTTAACCATTTTTTGATATCAACATAATCCATTTTTCTCTTTTCTTTTTTTTCTTTTTTCCTTTTTTCCTTTTTTGGTAGAGCAAGTCCAAGTCGCATTCTTAATAGTAAAAAAATTACATATACGAAGACTATTTTTCCCTTCATTTCTTCTTCCTCCACGAAATCAACCCTAAACCCTTCTATAATTAATGTTTAAACATCCTAGCAACAATACACTAGCCTTTCATTTTTTGTGTCACATGTGTTATTATATAATTGGTCATTTATACAAGGGCAAAATATATTTTTGGTCTCCAAAATTTGTAGTTAATGTCTATTTGTGTTGAAATGCCTTGAATATGTTATGACCCTCTATGACGAGTACGGTACGAAGGTCTCGCCCATTTTGTGTATACTATTTGTTTTGACCCTTTGATTTGAGTTTTACTATTTGTTTTGGGCTTTTACTCATTTTGTAGGTGAGTAGAAGAGTGAATCACGTAAATCCGTGTCAATCTTCTTTTGCGCTTTTGTTCTTTGTTATTTGATTCTATTGTAACAATTTGGTCCCTGAAATTTTAAAATGAACACTTTAGTCTCAAAGTTTGGAAAATAGTTCTAAATGGTCTATGACTTTCATTAAATGTTTTGAACGAAATGCTGACAAAACTGTTATTTGCTGATAGATTTTGATGATGTGACAATTTTGAGGCTGAGGTGGCTAACTTCTCTCTACTTTGTCTCTCATTTTTCCCCCTCTCTCACCGTTGTTGGCTTGCATTCGTTGTCACCACAATCATTGTCGTCTGATGCCATATTTCTAGTCGCCATCCCACGTTGCCTTTCCATCGATGGAACCCACGAATTTGAAACCCCCTATACTGCAATGTCGAGACGCTAGGGACGTCTCAACGCTGTCCAAAAAATGCGTCTAAACTGATTTGGAAAGGCAGCGTCGAGACGCTAGGCACAATGTCCCGACGCTATGAACAAAATGACGCTATTTTGCCTTTTCACAGCGTCTCGACGCTATTGCTACGGGATAAATGGCTTGAAAGTTGATTTTGGACCTCCCGACGTTGCTCTGCCCTCAGGTTTTTAGGCTTGATTTCCTTCCTCTCTTGGCTTGACTCCTTCCATTATCACTCAAATGACTTATCTTTTCATTGTTAGTCTCCATACAACTCAAATTTGCTCAATTTGTTCAATCTCTACAAAAAAAAAAAAATCAACGTGAAAGAAACGTTTAAGCAATAAAACTAGCGATAAATAGGCTTTAAAGATATTACACTTTGTGTGCTATCAAAAGAAAATAAAGTTTTTCTAATTAAATATTATTTTCTCCAATCTAAGTAATACATGGATAGTATATAATTAATGTTTAAACATCCTAGCTATAATACCCAAGCCTTTCAATTTATGTGTCGCATGTGTTATTATACAATTCGTCATTTATACAAAGACAAAATATATTTTTGGTCTCTAAAATTTAGAATTAGTGTCTATTTGGTCCCTAAAATTTTAAAATGAACACTTTAGTTTCAAAGTTTGGAAAATAGTTCTAAATGGTCCCAGATTCATTCAGTGTTATTTGACCTAACAAAATGTTAGCAAAGCTGATTATATTTCGATGATGTGACAATTTTGAAGTTGAGGTGGCTAAATCCTCTCTACTTTGTTTCTCATTCTTCCTCCTCTCTCACCGTTGTTGGCTTGCATTCGTTGTCGCCGTAGACATTGTCGTCTGATGCCACATTTCTAGTCGCCATCCCAAGTTGTCTTTCCATCGATGGAACCCACGAATTTGAAACCCCACGTTCCAGATCTATGAGTTTCGATCAAGATCTGGTGTGGTTGGGTCGAAAAATAGATCCCGAATGACATATTCATACCATTATTTTTGTTGCTATAAAAATATGAAAGGCTAAAGAATATATTCTACTTAAGATTTATTCTTTCCAAGTTTCAAATTTCAAATTCGTGACCACTCAATTCAAAATCTAGAAAGAAAAAGAAAACGAAGCAAATGTGGGTTTTTCCTCGCTCTCTACTGTGACCACCAGTGACAAGCCCTTGCTAGTTTTTTTTTTTTTTTTTTTTTTTTTTAATTAATAAAACTCTGAGTTATTTGTTGGGATAGAGGTGAGGGGTAGTGAAAAGAATAAAGTTTCTCCTGTGAGTTTTGTTGGTTGGGATTTTAGGTTTCCACGGTGAAATTCTTGGAGTCGTGTTCTTTGTGTTGAAGTTATTAGGTTTGAATTAAAGAATAAGATGAGAAGAAAAGAAGAAAGGAGAGGGAAAAGAAAATAAACAAATAAACAAATGCCACATAAGATAACAAAATATTAAAAATTATAAATATTGACACATCAATTAAAAATTTCTAAACTAGCACTCCAATTTTTTTTTTTTTTTTTTAGTCAACTAATAGCTAGTCAAGTTAATTTAAAGTGTGTTTGGTTTAGATTATTAAGGGGCATTTGAGGCGCAAAGTGGATTATTATAGTTGGTGGGTTATTATAGTCTGTGGGTTATAATAGTCTGTGTTTGGGGTGAGAGTTGTATAGTCTGAATTTAGTAAATTTGTGTTTGGGGTGCAGATGTTTAGTCTGTGTTTGTGATACAGTTTTCTTTAACATGGAATTTGAAAGATGTGTTTACGGTAGTTTATTTTTTTTTACAATTTTTTTTTGTATTGTATAGTTAAATGTATATTACATATTAATTTTTTAAAACTTAAAAGAATAAATATTATTTAGGAAATCACAAATAATTCACTACCAGAAGCTTCGGCCTTGTCCGTGGAAAGAGAAATTTGGGGTGAAATAGATAAGCAATCGTGAGGTGAGGAAGACAAAAGAGAGGAAAAATCGACAAATTAGGTGAAAAAAAAATGGAAAATTGAGTGTAAAAAAGAAAAAAAGAAAACTAAAAAGAAAAAAGAAAAAAAGAAAAAAAAAAAAAGAAAATTTGGCCAAATGGGTGTTAAAAAATAAAAAATAAAAAAAAATCACGTAGTTACTGTAGCAAATGGGGGTTATAATAACCCCAATCACCCACTCCCTAAACCTGTGCCCCAAACGTGGGGTGAGTTATTTAAGCCCACCCCATCCCATCCATGTTGGGGCCAAACAACCCTAAGTGTTTAATTTTTTAAAGAAAAAAAAATTGGAATAAATTGAGGGGGTGTTTGGCAACCACCCAAATGAATTTTGAGGGAATTATTTTTTGAAATAATGCAACATTTTGGATGAAACACTCAGATATTAACTTTTAAAAAATTGTTTTTAGGTGTTTAATTGAAAAACCTACCTAATTCTCATATTGTATTAAAATTACCAAAATACTCTCACACTACTCTTTTGAATTTTCCTCTCCACCCACCAACCTCTACTGCCCTTCACAGGCGACCATCTTCGATAAGCGCCGCCCCACGCCGACCACCAAACTCCGACCGTCGTCCCCCTGACCTCCGGGGACCAAACTCTGCCTATCCCGTCACCGACCACCGACTCCGCTTATCCCGTCACCGACCACCGACTCCGCCTATCCCGTCATCGACCACCGACTCCGCCTATCCCGTCATCAACCACCGACTCCGCCTATCCCGTCACCGACCACCGACTCCGCCTATCCCGTCACCGACCACCGACTCCGCCTATCCCGTCACCGACCACCAACTCCGCCTATCCCGTCACTGACCACCAACACCACCGACTTCGCCTATCCTGTAACTGACTCCGCCTATCCTATCACCGACCACCAACAATAGTAAACGATCATAATTTTTAAAATACAAATTTAAACATTTTTGTTTGGTTTTTGAAAAAATATTTAAATTAATGCGGGATGAAGGGATTGAACCCCGACCTCTTAGTCAAAAGCATAATCTTATGTCAATTGAGCTAAACTTGAGTTATTATCATATTTAGTTTTCTTCATTTTTTTTCGTAATTAAATAATTAAATAAGAAAACAAGAGATGGTGTCACGAGTTTGGCCAAAAGTTTGATCCTATTGGTAGGTTTCTTTGTAAAGGTCTAAAAATTTAGTAAGAGTATGAGAGCATTGTTATTATTCAAAATCAAGGTATATTTTTTTAGAATATGTACATTTTTACATAGATTATTAGATAAGTTAGGTATCTTCGCTACATGTTACAATATTCACAACAAAATTTTCATGAATATATATATATATATATATATATATATATATATATATATTTTTTTTTTTTGCTAATTGTAGTTAATACGTAAAAGATTTCTTTCTATTCGACCATTGGTGAAATATATTGTTCTTGCCAACATGAGCATAGCTCAACCGACATATTGTTTAGACTAGTGGCCAAGGTCACGGGTTCGATCCACCGACATGTTGTCAAAAAAAAAATATTGTTCTTACTTAGGGTAAATATATTAAGTGGTCTCTAATCTTTTAGGTAATTTTCAATTTAGTCGGTAATCTTTTACAATTCTCAAAATTTCATTCTTTATATGCATCAAAAGTGATTTCATATGTTCATACAATTTGTTAACAAAAAGTTCAATAACATTGAATTATTATTTTTGGTTAAATTAGAAGTTTAGTCATTAAACTTTTGAGTTTGTGTCTATAGAGCCCCCCAACTTTGAATTGTGTATCCATTAGGTCTCTTAACTTTTCAAAAATGTCTACAAAAATGTCTAATAAGTCTTTAAGCTTTCAATTTTTTGTCCAATAGGTCCTTAAGTTTTTCATTTTGTGTTTAATATATTCTTTGATATACTCTACACATTTTTTAAAATTCATGAACCTACTAGACACAAAATGTAAATTTTAGGATTATAATAGATATAAAGATTAATTATTTAAAAAAAAAAAACCGAATATGTCAGGAACCTATTAGATACCGATTAAATTGAAAGTTTATGAACTTATTTGACATTTTAAAAGTTCAGAGATCTATTAGACACAAAACTGAAATTTAAGAAATTTGTTAGACACTTTAAAATTTAAGAACATCTTAGATATAAACTTTAAAATTTAGGGACTAAATTGTAATTTAACAATTATTTTGTTAACATATTTGTTATGTTAATTTAGCCATGTCATGATCGGATGTTACTTTGCACAAAAAAATCCAAATGGCTCAACATCAAAATTTGACTCACCCATGAAAAGAACTATTTATTCAAAGTTGGGTATATCTCCATCCAAAATATAATAAAATTATAATATAATAACACATCAACTTTTTATTAATAAACTTGAACGCAATTTCTTATAGAATAATGTGATTTGAGAATTTTAAATACATTTAAAGAAAATTGAGATTTTAAAAGATTAAGGATCCAAATGAGAATTACCTAAAAACAATAGGAATCATTTGATATATATTTAGGCTCATTATTTATATATACAACATGTTCCTTATTTTTGTCGATATGAACATAGTGGTTAAAGTGAGCATAATCCAGCATAGTAATTATTATATACTACTTTTCATGAGGTCGAAAGTTCAATTTTCATCCCCAAATATATGTTATCGAAGAATAAAAAAATATGAACACATGCGAAGATAGAAGAGAATTAGTTTATTAAGACTTTCAAAAGTCGATGCATTTTTTCAACTTAGAAAATAGGTCTACTTATTTTAATCATGAGAAATCAAATTCTCATTTGTCCATTAAAATAAAGTAAATTAATACTCACATTTTTTTTAGGATGAATTAGTAAATTAAGTTTCTTAACGTTGCTTGCGGTCGACTCAACTTCGATGTTGGGTGTCATCCTTTTATAATTTTTTTATTAACAACATGGAATGAGAGAATCGAATCTATAACCTCTTAGTCACTAGATCGTACATTATATCAGTTGAACTATGCTAACTATGCTCGTATTGGAAACCTTTCCTGATCTAGTCCAAAGACAATAAAATAATGATTTTTTTTCTTCTAGAAAATGGTGACCACCATTGGACTGTTTAAAATACTTGGACTTTCAAATTCAAACCATATATTACGCTTCAAATTCCACACAAAAAAAAAACAAACCGTTGTTGGCTTATAAAGTTTCTATGAAATTAGCTCTATTCCAACAAGTTAGAGAATAAATGGAGACACTTCATCAACAACTCACACAAACTTCAAATTTTGCAAATGGAAAAAACAATGAAACAAGAATATTCATGTCCCTTGTGGAAGAAAGTGAAAGAAAGCTCTACGAAGCATCAAAGATGGGATCGATTCAAAGGTTGAAGACCCTAATTAGAGACGACCCAAATATCATTGAAAGAGTTGTAATCTCCTCTTCCAACATGATTGAAAGTCCATTGCATGTCTCAATTTTGCATGGCCACCTTGAATTCACTCGATTTCTTTTGAGTCTCAAGCCTGAACTTGCTGGTGAAGTTGATGCTCTACAACAAACACCTCTCCACATAGCTTCTGCAAATGGAGAGATTGAGATTGTTCAAGCTTTGTTGGAGAAGAACACTTGCAGTTGCATGGTTCGTGATTTGAATGGCTTGATTCCTCTCCATCATGGAGTGATTAATGGACAAATAGAGATCGTGCAAGAGTTGATCAATGCAAGACCACAATCCATTTGGATGAAGCTTCTCAATGGTCAAACTATTCTTCATCTTTGCGTCAAAAATAATCATTTGGAGGATCTTAAGTTGTTGGTTATCAGACTATTGAAGATCCACAATGATGAAGAGTTTCTCAACACAGCTGATAATAATGAAAATACCATTTTGGATTTGTCTATGATGTTAAGACGAATTGATGTATGTTATTAGAATTAAGTCGACCCACAAATTATTTAAGTCTAGGGTAAATAAATGGACGTTTTTTTAAATAATATTTTTGTTTCCAAAACTTTTTATAAAAATATTGCCAATACCAAACTATTTTTTAAAATATATATTTTTTAATTGCAAAAGACGATCTCCACACACGAGCACACATCTTCTCTTTAAAAGACGATGTGCATCCACGTGCACATCGTCTTTTGAACCGTGTGCATTCAAAGATCGATATCTTTTTACTTAGATATGCAAAAAATTTGAAATAGGTATGGTTGGAAAGATAACACCGAGAGATTCAACTTGGTACTTGGTTTTACTATTTGAAAATTTTTCAGAATCATAGCCCAACTTCGATGACCTGTATCTTTTGATATACAACTCCAAAAATAGTGAACCAATTATCAAATTGAAGATCTCGGGGTTAGTTTTTCATCCATACCTCATTAAAAAAAAATTCTTATATGAGTAAAAAAATATCGATCTTTGAATTCACACTGTTCAAAAGATGATGTGCTGAAAAACACGTGGATGCACATCGTGTTTTGAAAAGATAATGTTGCTTTGTGTGGATGCACATTATCTTTTCAAAAGACGATCTACCCACGCGAGTACACATTGTCTTTTGAAAAGACGATGTGCATCCAGGCGAAGCAAGACGATCTTTTGAAAAGACGATCTACAATTAAAACAATAATATTTTTTAAAATAGTTTGGTATTAGCAATATTTTTATAAAAGTTTAAAAAACAACAATATTGTTATAAAAAAAATGCCTAAATAAATGTACTTTAATGACCTCAAATTATGCAGATAGTACGATATTTATTGTCTATCCGAGGAATAAAAGTTGGAACAAACAACGAGAATAATTATGTTGCCACAAATGAGATCACAAATGAGAAGGGATCGTATGAAAGTTCATCAAGTAGATCAAATGAAGATTTTCCAAGCGTAAGAGAACAACCTTGTGAAGGATTTTCGACATCACCAATATTTCCTAAAAAGTTGATGATAAGTTCATTGAAGAAGCATCTTAAATACAAAGGTGATTGGCTTCAAGAAGTGCAAGGTACAATGATGTTGGTAGCAACCGTGATTGCAACAATGACTTTTCAAGCTGCAATCGACCCTCCTGGAGGCGTTTGGCAAGAAGATAGTCCTTTAAATTCTAATAACACCATTCATCGTTCATTTTATAACAACAATAATTTGACAACTTTCATAGCTGGAACTGCAATAATGGCCTACCCAACATCAGATCAAAAAAATAGTTACATTGCTTACTTGATTGCAAATACCATATCATTCTTTGCATCAGTATGTGTGATTATTTTTATCATAGGTCGTTTGCCTCTCAAAAATAGGATTTGTTCATGGTTGTTGACAATAACTATGTGTCTTTCCATTGCATCTTTAGCATATAGTTACTTATTGGGAGTATGGATTGTAAACGTATGGTTTAGAAATTCTTATGCTTTAAAAGTAACATATGTAATAGCATATTTTGTTTGGTTAGTCATGGTTGGGGTGGTTGTTCTTTGTTGTATTATAGTTCTCTTCCTTATTTGGGTGGTGAAACTTCTCATTTGGGTGGTAAATAAGCCACATAATAGTCTTTCTAAGAGACTTCAAATGGCTTCAACTACAACTTAGTTAAAGATTGAGTGCTATTATAAAAATAAGCTTGGTGTTGTGTGTTTGTTTTTTTTTCATCACGTGTTTTAAACATAGATTTGTGTATTATTCACACTCAAGGAAAAGAATATATAATAGTTTTTTTTTTTGGTTATATGTATGTATATATTTGTATGTGATCCGATTTAAAAGTTTGTGGTATATAAAACAAGAAGAAACACCAAAAAAAGGCTAGATTGAAAAAAAAAAAAATACACTAAAGTGAGATTGAAATATTATACAATGAAAAACTTACTTACTGATTGTCACACTTCGTCCCAGATTACTCTACCGAACCTAGGACAAGTTCTGATGACAACAAACATCGAGTATACAATGGAATGATCTATTGTCACATCTCTATCTTTTAGCTTAATTATAACTCGGACTTCATCTCAAATAAAAACAACACATCAAATATTACATTATTTACATACAAAAGATGATATGCATTAACTTGATGTAAACTTTGGTGGTATGATATTATGATATTTTATGTCATTGATAATGGACAAAGTCATGCATATTTATACAACCTTAATGAGCTAATGAAGGAAACATAATCAACTAAATATAGCAAGTAAATCTCTGATTGCAGAGTATATACAACCATAAAATTCACGGAAACAGAATAAGCAAAATATAGTAAGTAAATCTTTGACTGCAGAGTATATATGACCATATACTCGGAGATTCACGGTTTGATAAAGGTAGACGCCGAGATATATATACAACCATTTACTCTGAGATTCACCGTGTTGATAAAGGTAGACGCTGAGATATACGACGCCTTTAATATTTGATGAGACTAGTGGGCAAATGATGATATCAAATATATCTCAGTTGAAACTCAAGAGCAACTCTAGTGGAAAAATAAAGCTAAAAGAATAAGCTAAAAAATCCAGTTAGTGGTACGTTAATAATAAAATAACTTTCAAGAAAACTTTTTTCATATTAAAACATAAATTTCAACCTATTGTAAAACCAACGTAAATCATGAAAAATTTAATAAACTATGGAAGATTAAAACATTGAGAAAAATTGTTATAGAAATGTGTTATAAAACTTCAAATCACCAACCCAGGCAAGTAAAGTCATAGAAAAATATGTTAAAACTCTTGAAAACGTACACACAAACTTGTAAAATTCATCAACAAGCACGTACCCAATCTCTCTGGTCATACTAGGATAGAGTAATCTCAATACGCACAATAGAACAATTTTTGTCATACTATGCACTGAGTAATCTCCTGGTACATAGCAGAGTATCTGTCATACGTGCACACAGAACTACCCACAAATGGTTAAACACCCTAAAGCACAACTCAAAGCTTGTGTATGTGCTAGAGTGAGTTGCAAAGACATCTCTATCTCTAGCATACTATGGAAACACATCCACATATAAAATACGGACAAGATATAAATTGTCGATGTCCATGGATATTTCTGAAAAACAAATATTAAAAACAAAAAATTCAAAATAAAAAATTAAATTAATAAACAAACATGTTACACCATTCTTTTATTGACAACATGTAGGGGTGGGGATTGAACCTAAAACCTCTTAGTTACCAGTCAATACATCATGTCAGTTGAACTATGCTCTTGTTTACACATTTTATACTATTTAAATGGATTAAAATAATTATTATCAATTTTATATTTACAATAGTTACGTTATGTTGCTATTTTTGTTAATATCTCATCGACTTTTTACAGTATGATGAAAATGTCGATTCACCCCTTATATCGATGTCGAACCCACAGACAAGTGAAAATGTTGATGTGTCGACAAAATTTAATACCCTGCATACGGGTAATCACCATGGATACATAAATTTATTGGTTTGAAAGTCACTTTCGACATAAAATTCTTTAAGTTCCCAAATCACTCTAAAATCATTTTGCATCTTCTAATGTGGTTTTTGTATGTCGATTCACCCCTTATATCGATGTCGAACCCACAGACAAGTGAAAATGTTGATGTGTCGACAAAATTTAATACCCTGCATACGGGTAATCACCATGGATACATAAATTTATTGGTCTGAAAGTCACTTTCGGCATAAAATTCTTTAAGTTCTCAGATCACTCTAAAATCATTTTGCATATTCTAATGTGATTTTTGTTTTCATTTCACTTACTAGGTGTGTATATGTTGGCTTGATTGTTTTAATTTGTCTATTTGAAACAAAAGATAACTTGGTTGTTAGTGATTTTGATTGTTTTGAGTATAGGAGAGTGGGAGAGGGCTAAAATATTGGTTTGAGGGTATAGGGTGGGTGAGTACTAGGAAATGTAGAAAAGAATAAATTTTGATTTACTTGCTTAGATATTATTAATATTCATAAGTTTAAATTTAATTAACTTTTAAGGTTATGTTTATAAGTTTTTAGGGCAGTTGATTATGTTTAGAGATATAATATTCAAAAAATTTGATAAATTAGATAAGTTTTAATGATATGTTCATGTTTTGGTTAAGGCATTTTCTAAAAAAAAAAAAAAAAAAAAAAAAAAAAAAAAAAAAAAAAAATCAATTTTAGGTATTCATTTTCATCAAGTTTGTTCTTGGTTTTGTTTTTCTTAGGTATTTTGGGGTAAAAACCTGTTGCGTGATTTATTGCGTGCCGTAAGTATACGGGTCAAGTTTTAATATAATGATTTAAGTAAAGAGTATCGTCCACATGATTGGTTTTCTAGATCAATTGAGTATCATAGTTACTCACAACAAATTTTATTTAGACTAAAAATAACTTCAATTGGAGTAAAAGTTAAATGACTGAAAAATTAATGGGAAACCAGAGAACTATCTATGGAATTGATTTCATCGAATAGATTTGATAGCTCACAAAATGATCTATCTTTAGGACCTATTTTATGCTAGTTTAGAGGCTTACACAGTTAATTTCACGTTTATATTTGATTATTTTAACTCGGGCCAACATGCACGCAAGCAAATCTTGGCTAAACAATTCACCATCACAATCAAAGATACCTTATATGCTAATTTTTCCAGCGAGTATTAAAATATGCGTTAATGAAGAGTGATTCCTTCATGCGCGCGTGCCACACTGGATCGTAGCCCACCAGACTTGCCAGTTTTGATTTATACACGGATTTTGCCTTATTTTGCCATATAAATACATATTTTTATGGAGTTTAAGGGGAGAGAATTTGAAGAGTCATTCCCAATTTCGAAAATACATAATTTTAAGAGTTAGAGAAGATTTTTTGGAGCAAAAAGAAGACAATTACATGATCGGGATCGTGGAGATTCCAGCGGGAAAGTGGAATCGACACTAGTTTTATTTTTTCTTCCCTTTTAATTTGTAGTTTCGTTATGGGTTTAATTTTGAGTTAATATTTTGTAACGTCAAAGATGATTAGCTAAACTCATTTATCTTAGGGATTGATGTAGCCATTACACCTTATGCTTTGATTAATTTAAATGTCTTTGATTGATTGTTTTTATTTTCATTCATGCTTTTATGTGCTTAATGCTTATAATCTTTTGATCACAGATTATTTGTTTAATTGGTCTGAATTTACTCTGATAATTGTAATTTAGACTAGAACTTAATTGCATGACTGAAGGGGTACCGACAAGAAATTGATCGGTACTCCTTTAGATGTTGTTAAATGAAGGGTCGTAATGCCTTGCATGTTATTAAAAGCTATACACATATGTTAGTTTTATAATTTTGCATGAGATGTAATTGTGCTCGAAAGATGCAATTTTTACCTATGACTTCCTGACTTATGATTTATTGCATGATTCTTAGTCGTTAATTAATTGACTCATTGGTCTAATTGGTGAAATCAACTCCCTAAGATATTTATCTCCTTGTTGTTCTCCATCTTTTATTTTATGTTTTTATTTTGTTTTAATCTTATCTTCTATCGCTTTATTTCTCTAAATAAAATTGGGTGACTGTATTCGCAGTACTTAAGTGAACTAGAAAACCAATCCTAAGGATGATACTCATATTTACATACACTATTTATTAATTGATCCGTACACTTGCGGTTTTGCACTGCATTAAAAGTGCGCAACAAGTTTTTGGCGTCGTTGCTGGGGATTGACAATTATTTAGTTTGCTTAATATTGTGGAGAACCCACTTGATCTTACTTTAGAGCTTTATTTTATTTTTATTGTTTTTTTTTGTTATTTTATTATTTTTCTTTCTTTTAGTCTATATCAAGTTTGTGAGATAAATAAAGAAATTGAGCCATGAAAAAAAAAATCAGGTGATAGAATATGAGGCTGAAAATCCTCATCTTATACTATTTTCAGAATTTCCTTTTAAAGTTGATATTTCTTTTCCTTATTCTTACGAGTCTTTTAATTTTGATTTTGATTTTATGTCTTTTTCTTCTTTTATATCTATAAACAAAAATTACAAAAATATTTCTCTTTCAGGTACCCATGAGAAGAACGTGAGTCTACTAGACTTAGTAAGATACATTGATTCAAGCAAGAAGGGACCGAAGAAAATAGAGGAGTTTTATGTACCTTGATGCATATATTCCTCTCGTCTAGCTAGAAGACGTTAAATAAAGCGCTTCTTGGGAGGCAACCCAAGTTTAATTTCTTTAAGCTTTTTATTTTTTTTCGTTCTTTTATTCGTTTTGTTGTTGTGTCGTTGTTCTTATGTTTCTCTTGATTTTTTTGATAGGAGCAAAATCATCAATATTCTCTTCCACAACTTTGAAGAAAATGTTGACTCTCTCATTTATCAGAGCAGTATTGTTCACTCTTGTCTTTTCTTTATCCATTGCATGCGTTAGTAGTTATACATTGAGGACAATGTATTCTTTAAGTTTGGGGGTGAGATTATGCATGTTATGCATGGTTTTAGGAAAAATTTAAATTTTGAGCATGATCTTTATGGTTGAATATTTTTTGCATCACTCTTGATTAGGACAACCTAGGAAGTGTTCTAGTCTTTGATAATCTGCATTTGTTGGACTGTGAGACCATATTTGAAATTTGAGTTAAATTTTATTTTTTTTAATCCCTATTAATATCTTTGATTACTTTGTAAGCTAAGGGTACATCTTTGTTTTGAGTTTTAATGCATGAGAGAAATAAGCATGATTGATATTTTAAAAAAAAAAAAAATTATATGATGGTATCTTATTGTTTTACTAAATGAAGAATGTATAAGGTTTGATGTCAAAATACGCTGCTTTTCTGTGAGTTTTTTTGCCAAGGAGCACTTCCATTATACGGTGCTCTATTATCTTATTGAGTGATTACCATGCATGATTGATTTTTCTAGAACTTGATTTGTTATGCATGTCTGCAATCTCTGAATTTGACTTGATTGCTTTAATTTTACAATGACAACTAGGTAAACCCACTTCTAGCTTTCTCAAACAGCCTAGGTTGACATAATCCTTTATAGAGCCAAATTTTGAGCCTTAAATCATTTTTATTGGAAAATTGTCACATTACAAGCCTCATATCAATTCTCTTGTTATTTTACTTTCTTTGAACCCTGAATTGAAGAATTATAAGTGTTTACTACACGATGTTTTCATTCATCGAAGGGAGAGAGTTGAACTCTGTCAACAAAGTATTAAAAAAAAAAGCATTTCTTTCATTAGCTTCTTTTAATGCTTCTTTTAGAGAGAAAAAAAATTATATATTGAAAAAAAAAAGAATAGCAAAATAGTACACCATGTAAAGGAAAGTTAATGTTTCAACAAAGATCATAAAGGGGCCATTCATCAAGAATCAACTGAAAAATCGAGCTTCATGTGGTAAATATTTATAGTTCTTCCAATCTAGTAGCTTAAAATTTCCATCCATCTACCCTTACCTAAGTCCAAGTACAACCAAAATGAGACCCTTGAAATTTTTGTATTCATTATATTAATCGATGATGAAGATGTGATATACTAGCAAGTTTATGGTTAAAACAAATTTATGTTTTGGTTTGAGCGTTTATCATATATATGCCATAAACAGTTGAGCGTTTGGAGTGAAATTCTGTGAGGGTATCAAGTCTTGTGCATTCAATTTTGGTAGCTTAAAGAGATGTTTGAGTTTTTGTTATAAAATTGTAGTCTATTAATGCTTCATTTTGATTGCTACTATGACTCAAGTCATTGATATTTGTTTAGTTTTACTTGCATTCTTAGATATAAATAGAAGTTAAATTGCACACACTCACGCAAAGGACACAAAGATTTGTTTTTAAATATCTTGTTGATGAGTTGTGGTCTAATATGTTCTTCAATTGTGGATTATATGTCTTAAGAACACTGAGGTTTGAGTCACGTGCATATGCTTTCATTGATTCATTTACTGGTCTTGTTTTATTTTGCTCTCGAGGACTAGCAAAAGCTAAAGTTTGAGGGTATTTAATAAAATCATAAAAGACTCTTTAAAGCTCATTTAATTCTCGTTAAATCATAAAAGATTCATGCTTAATTAATCTTCCAGTCCAAGAATAGTCATGCATACAGTTATAGGCCAAGAAAAATAAAATCATAAAAGACTCGTTAAAGCTCATTTAATTTTCTTCTTTTTTTTATAAAATTAACATGTAACGACCCGAACTCTAGGTAAGAGAAATTTAATTAATTGTTATTGTTATCGGGCTCTTTAGTGGGTTTAAGTGGTTTGATCATGTGAAATTTTGGCTTAAAAGAAATTGGGCTTAGGGTTGACTAAGTCAACTAGGTTTATTTGTTTTGAAAAGCAATTAAAAAATATATTTATATTAATAAAGTAATTAATTAATTAATTAAAATAAAACAAAAACATTAATTAAATAAATAAATAAAAAAAAGAATGAAATTCTTCTTCTTCTTCGTTCTACGAAAGCTAGTCGCCCCTCCTCTTCAAAATCTTCTTCAGCTTTTTCCCTCGCCTCCCCCTTCACCTCTCGTTTCTTCCTCTTCGATCCCCACACGTCGTCGCCACCCCAGTCGCCTAGCTGCACGTTATCGCCATTGTTCCGTTCCGCCCAGTCGAACGTTGTCAACGTCGCTCCGCCCCGCCACACGTCATTCGTCGCCCAAGCCGTCGCGCCTTTTCCATCATCCCTCAATTCTCGCCTCTCCCTCTCCGATCAGATCTCCGGAAGCGTCACGAGCAATGGCCTTCGGCGGTGTTCAACCAGCAACCTTTTTGCGACGTTCGACCAACGGGTAAGCCCCTTCCTCCTCCACTGATCCCTTGTCTTGTAGGTTGAACGTTGATTCCTTTTCACTAACCCAATCGATTTCAATTCAGTTTTCAAACACTTCGATTAGCCTCAATTTTAGGGCGTTGTGGTGCGTTGTCCAAAAATAGTTACGGTTCTTTAAAGTGAATTTCATTAGGTAAGAGAGTTTCAATTCTGACAAATGTTGCGTTATGGGTCATATCTTATGTGTTCTTGTGCTTAGAGTCGGACAGATCGTGAGGCCGAGAAAACTAATTGTTGGATTAAATATCAGTTTGGGTAAATTTTACTTTAGCTTCTGGCTTAGTGTCAATATTAAATTCCAAGTTATGTTATAGGTTTGGATTTAAGCTGTACAAGCCAAGCTGGAGGATTAATCTTGCTAGAATTAGATTTGAGGTAAGTGACCTTACTGCTGGTTAGCCTTTGGGCTAGGTTGGAAATCTGTTGAATATTTGTTTGTTGAGATGTTGAATATTTGTTTGTTGAGATGTTGATTTGATTTTTATGTAAATGTTATGAAATTTATGTATGTATCTATGAAAGCTTATGATATGTTGATGAAAGTACTATTATAATGTTAGATGAGAAATTTATGAATTAAGTGATGAGAATGTTATGTTTATCATGTTGAGCATATGAGAGACTTATGATGGATGTTATGAAAATGTCATGTTCCTTTTATCATGTTGAACATGCTTGTTGTGGGACCTCATTATTGCATGCCACATTTTTCAGTCAGGATAATTTAGTGACAATTATACCCATCCCTCTAGTCATGATTAATACCTAGTAGATTGAGGATTTGCTCCACTGATTGGATGCCAATTAACCATCAGTATCTAGCCAACCAAAATTGAACGGTGTAGTACTTAGAGCATAGAGTATATGGATCAATGTTCTTAAATCTACAACCAGTTAATGCATGTGTACAAGGGATATCGTAGTAGTCAAATATATCACACGTACATGTCCTCGTGTTCAGGTTGACACAAGGGTTCAATTCTCCATCTAATATCTCCACCTCATAGTGATCAATATTTTTCACGATGTGCTTTCTGGATGGTTTGTTTGCTTGGTTAATAATGTCCTCCCCATGGTCCAACCAACTCGATTCACGATTTGAGGAGAATATCTGACGCTTAGAGAACCAATCTTGAAGGTGACCTCTTAAATGATTCAATAGTGTAGTAATTGGCAGGTACCGAGCATTTCTAAGTACTACATTCATGCATTCTGCAATATTCGTAGTCATTTGATCGTACCTCATTCCAGATTGAAATAATTGCAACCATTTCTCAAGTCCAACATCACTAAGATATTGTTGAATACCGTCGTAAACTGAAAGTTTTCCCCAATAATACTCAAACGCTTATTCGCGACATGCTTTTGCTAGCTGCAAGAATGAAGAATATACACACATTATCGTTATTGAATTTGTCTTTCAAATTAGTACTAAGATGTTGGATGTAGTGAACGTGGAATACGTCTGGATACATCGTGCTAATAGACTTGACTAACTTTTATGTTGATCAGATACGAACACCAGGCCATTAACTTCCCCGAGGGTCTCTTCCAATCTTCTCATAAACCACGTCCACGACTCGTCTGTCTCTTTATCAACTATACCAAATGCAATCGGGTATATTTGCTTATTCACATCAATACAAGGAGCAACTATTAGAATGCGTTTGTATTTACCTTTCAAGTGTGTTGCATAAACTACAATCACTAGTCGAATGCAATTCAAAAATCCCCTAATGCAAGCACCTATGGACATAAACACATATTTGAAGTGTTGATCGTCCTCGAGTTCTAATTCAAAACGAGTGCATGGGTTCACAATCTTCACGACTTCACCAAACTTTGGGAGAAACAGGTAAGACTCTTTCGGACATCCTCTAGCTTGCAGTAATGCGTCTTCCCTGACCCTATATTCCTTTTGATTTGAGATGTTCATCTCATTTTCCAGTCGCATGTCGTCAATAATGTCTTTTGGTTTATAACTACGACTTACATCTTCATATTTCCTCTTTATAAGATTGGCAAAAACCCAACTTCTAGAATGTTTGTGGTCGTGCTTCATTAGTCTGCGCACGCATGTATGAACCTTATAGTATTTGAAAACCCTAAGCATGTCAGAGGACTTAATCTTAATACCTCATAACCTTCTTTTGCAACCGTGTTGAACACATATTACAAGGTAAACCTTCGTTGTAGATCTTTCGACCTTAAATTCAAAGTTTTTCTTTAGATCAAAGACTGACAATTTCATGTGTAAATCCTTCTTCGACAAAAAAAGATTTCCAACCTCATCTCCATCAGATTTACTAGACTCACCTGAGATGACTATTGGGTTATCAAAATATTTCGGAGTACGCTTCCTCTTTCGACGTTTGGTGACTGACTCACTTTGTGTCACTGGTACTCCATCAAAGATCGGTTCTCCATGCATGAATGACTCACTTTGAGTCATCGATTCTATATCAATAACATATTCTACAATCGTCGTCGCCACTCCACCGGTAGTTAGCTCTACATCCATTGTCGACACATCTCTATCCGAGATTATTGTATCCGCCACCAAGTCATCGACAATGGAACCTTATAATTTAATTTGACTTGGGTGATCTTGCATTCATTCCCTTCGTGCTACTCAAACAATTTATCAGATACATAGGGAAACGATCGGAAGCATGTTATATTCTGACTATTTAGTCTTTTCATATTTTCCTTTCTAACAGTTGATACTAGTAAAGTCAATTGAGAGACGTCTTCACCAGTCAAGAAGAAGTGTAAGTCATCTTCGTTTCTAATAACAAATGGAACAACATGCTTAACATTGTACAAACATCTTACTACTAGATCATACTCATCAACATTTATTTCACATAGCCTATAGATTTGACATAAAAACTCATCGTAGTTCATTCTTGTGTCCAAAATCAACCCTCTCAACTCACCGTGCCTTCATATTATGTCTCTGTCTCCTTCCAATTACCACCATAAGCCACAAACACACGAGACATTCTGTAAGGAACATAAAAGAAGAAACACTGGTCCAAATGTATACAAAACACGAAGAAGAAGAACAAGAAGAAGAAAAAAAATCTCGGTAAGGATTTTTATACATTTTGTTCGGGATCTGTGTTAATCAACGAGACCAATAATGAGAAATGACGCCCAAAATTGACTTGCTTATGAAGCTACTTGTTTAATGTAATAAATATTTCGATAAACATACCTTGTTTGCATGCAAAAATCGTGAGAGAAAGGAAAAAAGAAGGAAAAAGAAAGAGTGGGAATAATGATGATTTTTTAAAAACTTTTGTTGCGAGTAAACTTATATATATAATGTGTATTATTACAAGGTGGGGTAAAAAGATAAAATACATAAATGCCTTAAATACAAAAAAAAAAAAAAAAAAAAAAATGTTAATCTTGATGCCCGATCCTTGCCAGGATTGCACTGAAAAATGCTAAAAATGATAGTGTCCAAGGAGGCTATCCTTGGCAATAACCCGAGACTGAAGGGGAAAGGGTGGGACACGCGAGTGAAATTTTGGAGGGGGGAGTGGATTTTTTTTTGTGAAAGTTTTGCCCTAGTTAATTTTTTTTCTTAACTTTTAGTGGCGTGGTCAATCTTTTAGCGACTCCCTAAATATGTCGCTAAAAGTTATAGTTTTAGCGACGTGAGGTTAGGACGTCATTGAAAATATTAGCGACATATGTTTTGATTGTGTGTGGCTAATTAAAGTTTTTTGCGACGTGTATTTTACCATGTCGCTAAAAAGCCAACTTTAAGCAACTTATTTTGTCTACGTGACTGAAAGTGAAATTTATTGTAGTGAGGATAGGTTGTGGGCACAATTCAGGGATTTTGCTTAAACCCTTTATGAATTTAAAAGGACCAGTTGCCGGCACTCATGGATAATAATCTCTAGTATTTGAGAGTTAAAATGGAGTGCAAAATGGGTGCAATTTCCTTAAGGATTGAAACTATTTTTGAATTCCCTTCTCTCTTTAGAAATCTTTATTTTTTATTCGATTTAGAAATCTTTACTTTTTATTCGAATTTTATTATATCTTTCATTTGTGATTCGATACTTGAAATACTCAATTTTATGCCATTTGAAGAGACGGTATGCACTTACACTTTTTTAGGGATCTTTTCGGTCAACACTCATCATCAATTTCAAACGACTCCCAGAATATAATGGATTTAAAAGCCAAATTTCAGAAAAATAGGAAGGATAGCCAAATTAGTTCATAAATATCTAATGAACCCCTTATTGAGTTTTATTTTGTGGGAAGGGGGTTAATGACAGCAAAATCTGAGGATGCAGAACAAACACCTAGATGCCAAGACACAAAAATGATGAAAATGCTTAGCATAACACTGTTGTAGTAGAGGCAATGAATATAACAATCCAAAGGAAAACAAAGAAGGAAAATTAATGTTGTAATATCATGACCACAATGCTGAAAAGGTAAAATCTCAATTGAAGAGAAGAATCATTTGATCACAAACCACCACAAATCTTTATTCAAAATATGATATGAAACACACAGTTACATAACCCTATTTCTTGTATAGCCCACAATCTTCAACTAAGTTGTGGTTGAAGTCATTGAAACTCGCTTCTTTACTACCCAAATGAGAAGCTTCACCACCAAAATAAGGAAGAGAATTATAATACAACAAAGAACAACCACTCCTATCATTGCTAAGGAAACAAAAAATGCTATTTCATATGTTACTTTTAAAGCATTAGAATTTCTATAGGAGACATTTACCATCCAAACTCCCAATAAGTAACTATATGATAAGGAAGCAATGGCAAGGCACATGGTTACAGTTAACAAGGGGTTTTTGTACAGATGAACCACCCCTCGAGATGCGTAAAGTTTTTTAACCCAGTTTTTGGAAACTTATGTTTTTTGACATTCTCTCGTGATAAGGAAGTGCACAAAGTCATTCGTACCCTTCACTTATCATGAGGATCGTGATAAGAGAAGGGTACGAATGACTTTGTGCACTTCCTTATCACGAGAGAAGGTCAAAAAAACATAAGTTTTCAAAAACTGGGTTAAAAAACCTCCCGGCCCCCGAGGAGTGGGTCATTCGTACAAAAACCCCCAGTTAACAACCACACACAACTCCTTTTTTTCAAAGGCAATCGACCTATAATAAACATAATCACGCATATTGATGCAAAGAATGAGATCGAATTAGTAATCAAGTAACCAGTGTAAGCAAATCCTTGATCATCAGTTGAGTAGGCCATTACTGCAGTTCCAGCAATGAAAGTTTTAACATTGTTTTTATGAAACAAACGATGGTTATTGATGGTGGAATTGAAAGGAATATCTTCTTGTCAAACGCCTCCAGGAGGGTTGATTGCACCTTGAAAAGTCACTGTTGCTACCAACATCATTGTACCTTGCACTTCTTGAAGCCAATCACCTTTGTATTTAAGATGCTTCTTCCATGAACTTGCCATCAACTTTTTGGGTGTTGGTGATGATGTTGGTGACCCTTCATAACATTGTTCTTCAATTGATCCCTTCTCATTTGAGGCAACACAATTATTCACAGTTGTTGTTTTTCCAATTTTTATTCCTGGGATGGACAATAAATATCGTACTATCTGCACAATTTGAATCCAAATTTATATCATATATTCAACTTGTTACAACCATTCGATAATCATTTGGTTTTTGAAAATTGTGTTTGTTTTTTCACAATTTCTTGATAATGATTTTAAAAATTATTAAACAAATTCTAAAAACAAAAAAACTTCGGAGGATTTGAAAAATATTTTTGTAAAAAAATAGATAACAAAAACAAAGAAACATATAGGTAGAAGTAGTAATGTTTATAATCTTAATTTTCAAAAACACAAAACAAAAAGTCAAATGTTTATCAAATGGAGCTTGGATTTTAGTTTTTGAATATTAAGTTTATAATAAGCACTACTTCCACTTACAAATTTCTTTATTTTGTTATCTATTTTTTTTGTACAAATGTTTTTAAAATCTGATCAAAGTTTTGAATTTTTTTTTAAGTAATTAGTTTTATTTTTTATTTTTTTAATTTGGCTAAGAGTTTAGATATATTTCCATAAAAAAAGATGAAAATCTTTGTAAGAAATTGTGAGGAAACCTATAGTATAAATATAAAAGTATTGTTTATAAGCGTAAATTTTTAAAAACAAAATCGTTATCAAACCGAGTCGAAATCATTTTTCAACCAATCAATTCAATTCTAATAACATACTTCGATGTTGGAGGCAATAGCGGAAAAATTGAGACAAAATCAAAATGAAGAGATAATATGGAGAATTTTCTTGTATTGAGTGCTATGACACTTTGCTCAATTGGAGCTTAGTTTCAAGGGTGGAGAACACCTCTATTTATAGGTGTTAAAAAGAGACTCTATAGATTCCTAGAATTAACTCTTAGGAAGTTACATGATCTTTCATATTAGGGAGTTACATGACTTTTCATATTGGTAGGAGACTATAGAGATTTCTAGAATTAACTCTCTAGGAAGTTACATGTCCTTTCATATTGTTAGATCCCTTACATATTCCAAGAAGTTACAATCAAGAACTCAAATGACTAATTATTGAAGTTACAAATTATTCATTTAACACCCCGTTTTAATTTATAATTTTCAAAAACTTCTGGAACTTCTGGAACTTCTCTAACGTAACAGCTTTGGTGAACATATCAGCACGTTGATCATTGGTGTTGATGAACTCCAAGTAGATTTCTTCTTTGTTTACCAAATCTCTAATGTAATGATGACGTAGTTCAATATGCTTTGATCGAGCATGAAAGACAGGATTTTTGGTCATTGCAATTGTTGACATATTATCACAAAAGATTTTTGTTGGCATGATCTGCTCTATTTGAAGATCTTTTAGGATTCTCCTTAACCAAACAGCTTCACAAGAGACTTCAGTTGCAGCTGTATATTCTGCTTCCGATGAGGATAAGGCTACGGTTTTTTGCTTTCTCGAACTCCAAGATATTGCATTAGATCCCAAACAGAACATATAACCTGAAGTACTTTTTCGATCGTCAAGAGAACCAACCCAATCACTGTTAGTGTAGCCAACCAACTGGCAATCCTTCTCATGGACATATTTTAGTCCATGTTTTTTGGTACCCTGCAAATATCTCAAAACTCTTTTAGCAACAACATAATGATTTTTGCTTGGTTCATTCATGTACCTGGAAATGACGCTAACATGATACATAATATATGCCCTGGTATTAGTAAGATAGATCAACGAACCCACCAGACTTCGAAAACTTTTTGGATCTACTTTACCAGCATTATCATCACAACATAACTTCTCATTTGATTCTTGAAGCTCCCACGTCTTATTTCTTTCTATGCTAGTTATTTCTTCATCCATAGCTTTGTTCCAAACGTCTTCTTTTGCGGCATCATCAAAACTTTGTGGCTCACAAGCAAACATAGCAAAGTGTTCACTTGAAGCATATATATCTTGCAAAGACCGCATTCTTATTGGGCGAGATTCTGAGTTATCTTGATTTTAAGTAGCTTCAACTGGAGATCTTGCCGGAGTTGACTGAGAACTTCTTGGTGATCCCAAATTCTGAGAAATTGGTTGTCAATCGGGCTCTTGAATAATTTCATCATGTTGAGAAGGTTGAGAATTATAATTCTTAAAATCCCATGTGGCCATTTCATCGAATATTACGTCTCTAGATATCAATATTTTCTCCGTCTTCGGATTTAGAAGTCGGTATCCTTTTGATTCATCATTATATCCGATGAATAAGTAATTAGCTCCCTTTTTATCAAACTTCTCTCTTTCCCGTGAAGGAACAAGAGAATAAGCTAGACAACCAAAAACTTTCAAGTGATCAATAACTGGTTTCTTCTTATTTCATGCTTCGAAGGGAGTTTTGTCTTCGACTGCTTTAGTAGGACATCGATTGAGGATATAAACAGTTGTATTAACAGTTTCTGCCCACAAATTATTTGGAAGATCTTTGACCTTCAACATGCTCCTTGCCATTTCCACAATGGTTCGATTCTTTCTTTCAGCATCGCCATTTTGCTGAGGGCTATGTCGAACTATGAGTTGTCTCATTATGTCATTCTCCTTGCAATAGTCCATGAATGGTTTATAAATGAACTCGCCTCCACGATCTGTTCTCAATGTCCGGATCTTTTTGCCACTTTGATTTTCTGCAAGAGCCATGAACTGAAGAAAACTAGCAAAAGATTCTAATTTTTCATTAAGAAAATAAATCCACATCATTCGGGTAAAATCATAAACGAATAATATGTAATATCTCTTGTTAGTGAGTGATGAAGTTCTTGTGGGGCCACATATATCTGAATGTACAACTCTAATGGAGATTTAGCCCTCCATGAAGTTTTAGGGAAAGGAAGTCTATGGATTTTCCCAATAATGCAACCTTCACATACTTTTCCATCATCTTCAATATTTGGAAGTCCAATCACCATATTTTTCTGTTTTAAAGTACGAAGACTTTTGCTGTAAAGATGACCATACCTTAAATGCCACAAGTGTGAAATATCTGGACTTTCGCTTTTGAGAGCAAAATTCTCTTCTAATGGCATAAGGAGCGGGAAGACTTTGGTTACTGGCATATCAACTTTTGCAACTATCTGGTCATTTTTTTTTGTCTAGAATAATGCATTTTCCATCATCAAAGTTAACTGCATATCCATTTTGGAGCAATTGACCTACACTCAACAAATTTTGAGTTATGCTAGGAACATAAAGAACATCTGCAATATACCTCGTATCTCCTTTCTTGGTGTGTACAACAATGACGCCCTTTCCTTCTGCTTTCTGCATCTTGTCATCGCCAAGCTGCACTTGAGAGCTAAAATTGCGATCAATCTTGACAAAGAAGTCTTTATTTCCTGTCATATGATTATTGCAACCACTATCCAAGTACCATTTACTTTGAGATTGACTTTGGTCAATTGTGCAACAAAATAATTTCTCCCATTCATCTTCTTTTGTAAAATTTGCTTCATCTTTTTCTTTTTATTTTGAAACCAGCAATCTTTTTGGGAATGATTTGGAATCCGACATTTAATGCATCTAAAGTAACAATCTTTAGACTCATGATTTGACTTTTTGCAAATAATGCAGTGAGAGTCGGAATTACCAGATTTGCTTTGTCATTTTCCCTTGTCTCTTTGACCTTTTTCTTTCTTTTGCGTTGGATTCCACCGTTTTTTGGAGTTGGACTTGTAAGTCTTCTTTTCTGCAAAATCGATCTTGGTATGAAAATCTTGCTCCACTGATTGACTTGGAGACTTGTTTAGCCTTTCTTCGTGAGCTTGAAGTGAACCCATTAGTTCAAAGATTGTCAACTTAGGCACATCTTTGGATTCTTCTATGGCAGCAACAACATGATTGAATTTTGAAGGAAGACTCCGGAGAACTTTTTCATTGATTCTCTTTTCTGGAATTGTTTCCCCATAACACTTCATCTAGTTGATTATCTGTGAAACTCGAGAAAAATAATCTCGAACGTTTTCACTTTCCTTCATCGCCAAGTTGTCAAAATCTTTCCACAAGGATTGCAACTTGATGGAAATAACTTTTTCAGTTCCTTTAAATTCTTTCTGCAAAATTTCTCAAGCATCTTTATCTTTTTTAATACCAAAAATTCGAGGGAAAATTGACTTACTAACACCTTGCTGAATGAGACGAAGCGCTAAAGAATTTCACTTTTTGTTCTTCTTAAACTCCTTCTCTTGATTTGCTGACCGCTCGGAAGTGGCTTCATCTTCTTCTACAACAGGTACTTCATAATCTTCTTCAATGATTTCCCAAAGATCTTGAGAAATAAAAATGGTCTCCATTTGACTTTGTCAATATTCATAATGCTCTCCATAAAAAACTGGAACTTGGTTTGTTGGGATTGAAAACAAGTTTGGAACACAATTGGTGTTCATTTTAGGATAGCTCTGATACCAAATTTGTTGGAGGCAATAACGGAAAAATTGAGACAAAATCAAAATGAAGAGATAATATGGAGAATTTTCTTGTATTGAGTGTTATGACAATTTGCTCAATTGGAGCTTAGTTTCAAGTGTGGAGAACACCTCTATTTATAGGTGTTAAAAAGAGACTCTATAGATTCCTAGAATTAACTCTTAGGAAGTTACACGACCTTTCATATTAGGAAGTTACATGACCTTTCATATTGTTAGACCCCTTACATATTCCAAGGAGTTACAATCAAGAACTTAAAGGACTAATTATTGAGGTTACAAATTATTCATTTAACACTCAACTCGTCTTAACATCATAGACAAATCCAAAATGGTATTTTCATTATTATCAGTTGTGTTGAGAAACTCTTCATCATTGTGGATATTCATACTGTCATAATCAACAACTTAAGACCCTTCAAATGATTATTTTTTACGCATAAATGATGAATAGTTTGACCAATGGGTAGCTTCATCCAAATGGATTGTGGTCTTTCATTGATCAACTCTTGCACGATCTCGATTTGTCCATTAATCACTCCATGATGGAGAGGAATCAATCCATTCAAATCGCGAACCATGCAAGTACAAGTGTTCTTCTCCAACAAAGCTTGAACAATCTAAATCTCTCCATTTGCACGATCTCGGTTCTCCATGCATGAATGACTCACTTTGAGTCACCGATTCTATATCAATAACATGTTCTACAATCGTCGCCGCCACTCCACCGGTAGTTAGCTCTACATCCATTGTCGACACATCTCTATCCGAGATTATTGTATCTGCCACCAAGTCATCGACAATGGCACATTGTAATTAATTGGACTTGGGCGATCGTGCATTCATTCCCTCCGTGCTATACTCAAACAAATTATCAGATACATAGGGAAACGATCAGATGCATGTTATATTCTGACTATTCAGTTTTTTCATATTTTCCTTTCTAACAATTGATACTAGTAAAGTCAATTGAGAGACGTCTTCACCAGTCAAAAAGAAGTGTAAGTCATCTTCGTTTCTAATAACAAATGGAACAACATGCTTAACATTGTACAAACATCTTACTACTAGGTCATACTCATCAACATTTATTCCACCTAGCCTATAGATTTAACATAAAAACTCATCGTAGCTCATTCATGTATCCAAAATCAACCCTCTCAACTCACCGCCTTCATATTATGTCTTTGTCTCCTTCCAATTACCACCATAAGCCACAAACACACGAGACAATCTCTAAGGAACATAAAAGAAGAAACACTGGTCAAAATGTATACAAAACACGAAGAAGAAGAACAAGAAGAAGAAAAAAATTCTCAGTCAACTCGAAATCGTAGTCAGAATTTATACAAATTCTAGCCAGGATTTTTATACATTTTGTCCGGGATCTGTATTAATCAACGAGACCAATGAGAAATGACGCCAAAAATTGACTTGCTTATGAAGCTACTTGTTCAATGTAATAAATATTTTGATAAACATACATTGTTTGCATGCGAAAATCGTGAGAGAAAGGAAAAAAAGAAGGAAAAAGAAAGAGTAGGAATAATGATGGTTTTTTAAAAACTTCACTTGCAAGTAAACTTCAGTTATATATATATATATATATATGATGTGTATTATTACACGGAGAGGTAAAAAGATAAAATACATAAATGCCTTAAATACAAAAAAAAAACACTGTTAATCTCGATGCCCGATCCTAGCCAGGATTGCACTGAGATAGTGATTATTTTCCAAGGAGGCTATCCTTGGCAATAACCCGAGACTGAAGGGGAAACGATTGGACGCGCGAGTGAAATTTTGGAGGAGGGAGAGTGGATTTTTTTGTGTGAAAGTTTTGCCCTAGTTAATTTTTTTTCTTAACTTTTCAGTGACGTGGTCAATCTTTTAGCGACTCCCTAAATATGTCGCTAAAAGTCATAGTTTTAGCGACGTAAGGTTAGGACGTCGTTGAAAATATTAGCGACATTTGTTTTTATTGTGTGTGGCTAATAAAAGTTTTTTGCGACGTGTATTTTACCATGTCGCTAAAAAGCTAACTTTTAGCAACTTATTTTGTCTACGTCGCTGAAAGTGAATTTTCATCTAGTGAGGATATGTTGTGGGCACAATTCAGGTATTTTGCTTAAACCCTTTATGAATTTAAAATGACCCGTTGCACGCACTTATGGGCAATAATCTCTAGTATTTGAGAGTTAAAATATGGGTGCAATTTCCTTAAGGATTGAAACTATTTTTTAATTCCCTTCTCTTTTTAGAAATCTTTACTTTTTATTCGAATTTTATTACATCTTCCTTTGGGATTCGATACTTGAATTACTCCATTTTATACTATTTGAAGAGACCGTATGCACTTATACTTTTGTAGGGATCTTTTCAGTCAACACTCATCATCAATTTCAAACTACTACTAGAATATAATGGATTTAAAAGCCAAGTTTCAGAAAAATAGGAAGGATAGCCAAATTAGTTCATAAATATCTAATGAACCCCTTATTGAGTTTTATTTTGTGGGAAGGGGGTTAATGACAGGAAAATCTGAGGATTCAGAACAAACACCTAGATGACTGGTTGAAGAGTCAAAATCTCTGATGCCATAAAAAGTTGTAGAGAATAAAGGTGATAAAAACAAGACACAAAATGATGAAAATGCTTAGCATAACACTGTTGTAGTAGAGGCAATGAATATAACAATCCAAAGGAAAACAAAGAAGGAAAATTAATGTTGTAATATCATGACCACAATGCTGAAAATGTAAAATCTCAATTGAAGAGAAGAATCATTTGATCACAAACCACCACAAATCTTTATTCAAAATATGATATGAAACACACATTTACATAACCCTATTTCTTGTATAGCCCACAATCTTCAACTAAGTTGTGGTTGAAGTCATTGAAACTCGCTTCTTTACTACCCAAATGAGAAGCTTCACCACCAAAATAAGGAAAGGAATTATAATACAACAAAAAACAACCACTCCTATCATTGCTAAGTAAACAAAAAATGCTATTTCATATGTTACTTTTAAAGCATTAGAATTTCTATAGGAGACATTTACCATCCAAACTCCCAATAAGTAACTATATGATAAGGAAGCAATGGCAAGGCACATGGTTACAGTTAACAGCCATGCACAAATCCTATTTTTCAAAGGCAATCGACCTATAATAAACATAATCACACATATTGATGCAAAGAATGAGATCGAATTACTAATCAAGTAACCAGTGTAAGCAAATCCTTGATCATCAGTTGGGTAGGCCATTACTGCAGTTCCAGCAATGAAAGTTTTAACATTGTTGTTTTTATGAAACAAACGATGGTTATTGATGGTGGAATTGAAAGGAATATCTTCTTGCCAAACGCCGCCAGGAGGGTTGATTGCACCTTGAAAAGTCACTGTTGCAATCACTGTTGCTACCAACATCATTGTACCTTGCACTTCTTGAAGCCAATCACCTTTGTATTTAAGATGCTTCTTCCATGAACTTGCTATCAACTTTTTGGGTGTTGGTGATGATGTTGGTGACCCTTCATAACATTGTTCTTCAATTGATCCCTTCTCATTTGAGGCAACACAACTATTCACAGTCGTTTTCCCAATTTTTATTCTTGGGATAGACAATAAATATCGTACTATCTGCACAATTTGAATCCAAATTTATATCATATATCCAACTTGTTACAACCATTCGATAATCATTTGGTTTTTGAAAATTGTGTTTGTTTTTTCACAATTGCTTGATAATGATTTTAAAAATTATTAAACAAATTCTAAAAACAAAAAATTTGGGAGAATTTGGAAAATATTTTTGTAAAAAAATAGATAACAAAAACAAAGAAACATATAGATAGAAGTAGTAATGTTTATAAGCTTAATTTTCAAAAACACAAAACAAAAAGTCAAATGTTTATCAAATGGAGCTTGGATTTTAGTTTTTGAATATTAAGTTTATAATAAGTAGAGATGTCCAGGGTCGGGGTCGGGTAATGCCTTCTCCGCTCCCGTTCCCGTCCCCGTCCCCGCGAAATTCCCCGTTTAATTTTGCGGGGATGGGGCGGGTATTTCCCGCAGGGAATTCGCAGTTAACAGGTATTCCCCGCGAATAATTTACTTTTTAATTTATTCTTATCCATTTTTTTTAAAGTTTTGTTATTTGTTAAGTTGATTAATATTATATATATTTAATTCAATAAACTTTATTGTAAGATGTGTGTTTTTTTGGAACTCTAAGATGTGTATTTTTTGAAGACCAAAAAAGGAGTGTGTAGTTAATTTTTTGATGAATAATATATATGTATATTTATAAAACTATACGGGGCAGGGCGGGTAAACGGGGCGGGGCGGGTATGTTATTACCCGTTCCCGCCCCGTTTAGCTAACAGGGCAAAAAAAAATCCCGCTCCCTACCCCATTTCCCGTGTAATCGGGATTCTCCGTCTCATTCGGGGCGGGTGCGGGGCGGGGCGGCACAAATGGACATCTCTAATAATAAGTACTACTTCCACACCTACCAGTTTCTTTATTGTGTTATCTATTTTTTTTTTGTACAAATGTTTTTAAAATCTAAGTAAAGTTTTGAATTTTTTTTAAGTAATTAATTTTATTTTTTATTTTTTAAATTTGGCTAAGAGTTTAAATATGTTTCCATAAGAAATATGAAAATAAAATTGTGAGGAAACAAACCCGTAAAATTTTAAAAAACTAAAAAATGAATGTCTTATTTGATAACCATTTAGTTTTGAAAATTGTGCTTGTTTTTTTACAATCTCTTGACAATGATTTTCCTTTTTCCTCCGGAAGTATTTCGAATTCTAAAAAACAAAAACAAGTATTTAAAAATTATTATTAAAAATAGATAACAAAACAAAGAAACCTAGTAGAAATATAATAGTACCGTTTATAAGCGTAAATTTTTAAAAACGGGTAGAAATCATTCTTCAACCAACCACTTCAATTCTAATAACATACCTCGACTCGTCTTAACATCATAGACAAATCCAAAATGGTATTTTCATTATCGTCAGCTGTATTGAGAAACTCTTCATCATTGTGGATATTCAATATTGTGATAATCAACAACTTAAGAGCCTCCAAATGATTATTTTTTACGCATAAATGAAGAACAGTTTGACCATCGGGAAGCTTCATCCAAATGGATTGTGGTCTTGCATTGATCAGCTCTTGCACGATCTCGATTTGTCCATTAATCACTCCATGATGGAGAGGAATCAAGCCATTCAAATCACGAACCATGCAAGTACAAGTGTTCTTCTCCAACAAAGCTTGAACAATCTCGATCTCTCCATTTGCAGAAGCTAAGTGGAGAGGTGTTTGTTGCAGAGCATCAACTTCACCAGCAAGTTCAGGCTTGAGATTCAAAAGAAATCGAGTGAATTCAAGGTGGCCATGCAAAATTGAGACATGCAATGGACTTTCAATAATGTCGTTAGAAGAGGAGATTACAACTCTTTCAATGATATTTGGGTCGTCTCCAATTAGTGTCTTTAACCTTTGAATCGATCCCATCTTTGATGCTTCGTAGAGCTTTCTATTATTTTCTTGAATAGGAGACATGGAAAATATTCTAATTTCGTTGTTTTCTCCATTTGAAAAATTAGAGGATTGTGTGAGTTGTTCTTGAGTTGCCTCCATTGATTCTCTTAACTTTACTCTAAATGGGGTTTTCACATAGAATTTATATAAGTCAACATTATACAGAAATAATTAAACATTATCTGTATTTTTAATATTCTTTTGTGGAATAATTCTAACTGTAATAATATAATATATGGTGTTTTCTACTTGGGAAATCAATGTTGATATTTTTAGCTTTTAAAATATTCCAATTGTGTTGTCATCATTTTCTAGAATGAAAAAAAATCATTATTTATTCACTTTCTCCTGGCCATCATCTTAGTTGGAGTGAATGACAAGCAACACAAAGGAAACGAGATTGTTCCAAATGAATTTAATAATATGTTTATAAACCATAAAAATAGTTCTAGTTAACGAATTAAATAACTATTATTAATTATTTATGAACATCTTTTATGTTATACATTTTGTAGAATTATTATTTTACCAAATTTTAAATTTGACTACACTGAATAGATAAAAATGTTATTTTTCAAAAAAAAATATTCTGTGGTTTTAAAAAAAAATTATTGCTTAATCTATTTGATTCAATCAACCTAAAAACATAAATAAATAAAAAATATTAAGAAAAAAAAAACTAATTTACTTCATGGGCAAAGAAGTATATCTATTAATTTTAATTTATTTTATTTGGTATGTGCCATAGTTTCTCATAGATTAAAAAATGAAAATGAAAATCGTGTATATGAAGGTTAAAGAACATTGCATTGAAAAAGTATGAAATCTCGGCACAATAAGTTATTTCAGTTAATGAGTATACCGCACGCCTAAAGCATGATAGACTAGTAAGTTTCAAAGGTAAAAAAAATTGAAAAATAAGAGTAGTCAATAATCAAATTGACTCAATTGAGAATGTAAATATTCTAGAATAAATCCTAAACAAAGAATATCGAAAAAGGTTAAGTACCTAAAGATAACAATGAGATTTCGATAAATTATATCATGACAAGAAAAAAAATGAAATCAAGATGATATAATTGTTGATAACATTTTTACTTACAATGTTGCTCACAACATTATTCATGAAAAGGAGGATTATGAACTTTGATCTATAAAATGTTGACATAGAAATGATTGACTTAAATGGAAAGAATCGAACTAATGGGTATTTGTATGTAAAAGAAATGAAAAGAATGAAGTTACAGGATATAATCAAGACTTATTGAACAAAAGATTCTCACAAAGACTTGATATTGATTATGACGAGAAATATTCTTATGTGGTGGATGCAATAACATTTAGATATTTAATTAGTATGGTTGTGTATGAAAAACTTGGCATGCATCTTATGAATGTAGTCACATCATATTTATATGGATCTCTCAACAATGATATTTATATGAAAAATCCTAATGGATTAAATATGTCAAATTCATATAATTCAAATGGTAGAGAATTATATTCGATCAAATTACAAATATTCTTATATGGATTAAAACAATCTGGGCGAATATGGTATAATCGTCTTATTGAATACTTGTTGAAAGAATGGTATAAAAAGAACCATAAACTCCTGAAAAGCTTTAAACAAAGACAATAGAATATCTTTAAAAAAAATTGAGATGAAAGATCTCGAAAAAACAAAGTTTTGTCTTGGCCTGCAAATTGAGCATTTAGCAGATGAGATGTTCATTCATCAATTAACTTATATAGAAAATATTTTTAAAAGGTTGTACATGGACAAAGCACTTGAACATTTTAATGGTAGAGTGATCACTTGAGGTGAAAAAGAACATATTTCGACCCTGGAAAGATAATGAACTACTACTTGATCTTGAAGTACCATATCTTAGTAGAATACGTGCACTTATGTATCTTGCTAATAATACACGACATGATATAAAATTTTCAGTCAATTTATTAGCTAGATATACTTCTTCTCTAACAAAAAGACATTGGAACGGAGTTAAGCATGTACTCCGTTATCTTCGAGAAACCATTAATATGAGTTTATTTTATTCAAACAAATCAAATTTTATCTAGTAGGTTATGCAGATGCAGGATATAATTTATCGGATCTACACAAAGCTAGATCTCAAGCAAGTTATCTGTTTGCAAGTGGAGGAACTGCTATATCATGGCGGTCCGTAAAACAGACCATTACAGACCCTCGTAAAAAAAACTGTCAAAGTGAGCATAACTCAACGATAATTGACATGTACTATCTTCCATGAGGTCGGAGGTTCAATCCTCATCCCCATATTTATTGTACTAAAAAAACTATTTGTCCAAATTAGACCACGGTTAACTTTCTGTTTGAGAATCTGTTAAACCCACGATTTCCTCTTCTTCTTTTTTATTCTTCTTCATGCACCCTCATCTCCTTCATTCCCAGAACCTTCGGAAATGATGACCATTCAATCTCTCTGATCTTCTTTGTCGATCAGGTCCCTCTTTCTCCTTCTTACGTTGCTTCAAAGCCTCTTGAATTTTGGCGCCCTAATTCACGTTGGATTCTGCCAGTTGGTCGACAATTTTCGGCTCCTTCGTCGGCTATCCTGCTTGAACATCAGCCACGTCGGATTCTGTATTCTCTTAGCTTTCCTGCACGACATTGACGACAGTGAACTTGTTGTTCCTTTTGGACCTAATCGGTGAGATTCTGACCGTGTCTTGTGAGAGAGGATGTGAATGATGAGTGGAGCTCCGCCTAAAGGGAATGAACTCTTCAATCCCCGCACAACGGAAGCGTTGGAATCGCTTCTTTGTTTTATTTAGAATTAAACAAAATAAAAGGTTAAGCATATAATACCTTTGAAGACCACAAAGCTTCTTGTGTTCCTTTTCCACGAGATCTTCCTCGCTATGACTCGAACACGGGACCAAGGCTTGTGGGAGCCTCCTTGAAAGAATGGAGTTTTAAGAGAACAACTCTCTCCGTAGGGAAATTGACTAGTATGTTTGGTCAACCTTTTAGCTAAACCTAAATGTCTTATTTATATAGGGTCTTTAGGAATTAATTTTATTTAATAAAATATCATTTAATATCCATTATATTAAAATATGTATTTTATATTTATTTGAATCTCATTCAAATATTATAAAATTAATCATTTATAATATACATTTAACCAATTTGAATCTCATTCAAATTTTATATGTATATATAATTTTCAATATTAATGTATCCAAATACATCAACTATTTCCTCTGATATTTAATGTATCAAATACAATAAATATATTTTTTTGTTCTATATTTAACGTATCAAGTATATTAAATATTAATTTGAACATTTCAAATTTTTCTTTCAAATAAATTGATCATTTTAGTGTTACTATGAACTAGTAAAGGGACCTTATGGACCTACAGATTATAAGCTTCAATGACACAAAATTAATTAATTAAACTCATTAATTAACTAATTTGCATTCATTAACTCTAGGTCACTCTATTATAGGCCTAGAGTTGCATTCTTATGCACTGTAGGACAAGTTGTGTCAATGGATATAACCATTACATGCAAGTCGATCCTTCACAAGTTGTTCGTAATTACAGTTGGGTCAAAAGTTCGTTTTACCCCTATAATTACATATTACACCTTAAGTACCACTGATTCTCTAATGAACAATCTGTTTATGATCCAACCATAAACCAAGTCCCTCTTGAGCAAGTGAGAGGGTGGAGCCCCATTGTTCAAGTCCCGAAATCAGCACTTAAGGGAACTACTCATCTACTTTCCATATA
Organism: Herpetospermum pedunculosum; assembly: GCA_028017165.1. Taxonomy (NCBI): domain Eukaryota; kingdom Viridiplantae; phylum Streptophyta; class Magnoliopsida; order Cucurbitales; family Cucurbitaceae; genus Herpetospermum; species Herpetospermum pedunculosum. The sequence goes on along the minus strand of CM051527.1, from coordinate 16,151,273 downwards.
TAGGAAGGAGTGAATTTCATCTTGTGAAACTTATGTTCCCAACTCTTTATTTGGTCAAGTCCCTAAAATGGTAGGCTTATTGAATCGGCTATAAAAGTCATTCTCACCCATACAAATCAAAGGACGAGCCCTCACAGGCAGGAGTTCATAACTCACTCAGGATTAAGATCGAGTCACATATAATCATCTTGTGACATATTAATCTTCTAAAATAACGGATTTATAAAGAGAAATTTTATATTTCGTGGTCCAGTCTTATACAAACTCATTGTATAGGATACCCCCACTCACATGTCCCAACATGAATGATTTGGATCAAATCATTTGTAACAATTACAAAGTGGACCGTATCAATAGTGTTACTAGGGTAAGACACCCAACTTTATCCATATACTATAAACTATTTAGGTTATTTCTTGAACATGATCTTCCCGTATGTTAACTACATATTATTCAAGATTACACTAATAACCTTAGATTTTTATAATAATAGTGAATATTATAAATTGCAAAAAATAATAATAAAATAATTATCAAATAATTATTAATTAATTACGAGGCTTTAGGGCATAAATCTCAACACCGTCGTGGTGACACGAACAAGGAGGTGGCTCAGTTGATTAAAGTGGATTGTAACGACCCGAACTCTAGGTAAGAGAAACTTGTTTATTCTTGTTGTTATTGGGATTAAGTGGTTGACCAAGTCAACTAGGGTTAAGTTGTTTTGAGTAGGAATTAAAAAGAAATTTAAGTTTTGAAAATGTTAATAATAAAGTTATTAAGTAATTAGCTAAATAAATTAAATTAATACAAAATTACAAAATTTAATAATAGAAAATTAATTATATAACAAAAGAAGTAAAAAATAAACATCTTCATCTTCTTCATTTCGAAATGAGTCGTCGCCTCTCACCCCTGCACAATTTTCTCTCACCGCACAACCGACCCACGCGCCCGCTCTCCCGCTCTCGATTTTTTCTTCGCTCGGCCTCGTCGTCGCTCTCTCTCTTTCTCTTTGCTCCGCTCCGCCCTGCCGCAAGTCATTCGTCGTCAGGTCCTCTCCCTCCACCGCTTTGTTCTGCCCAGCCGCTTCGCACGCCGTCGTCTGCCTTCGTTGTCGTGTCAGATGCCGCCGCTTGTCCTCGTCGTCGCGCCACACGCCGTTGTTGAGTTTTATGTCCTAAAACTCGTGGTTTGTAAACGATAAATATATTTTATTACTAATAAAGTGTTATTGAGGTTTATTCAATAGAGTTATTATTAAATATGTGAATGGCTTATTTCATTTTAGAAAACCCTAAATCCAATAAACTAAGATCTATGGCTATAACATGAGTACTTGAACTCTATGTGGAGATATAAAAGTGGATCAAGTTCGAGTAAATAGCCAAAACGGTCTATAATATACGGATAAGGCTGGATACCTTATCTTGGGGACACTATTGGATACGACCCATTTTGTATTTAGTACAAACGATGTGATCCTGAATCGTTCATGTGGAGACATGTGAATGGGGGCGTCCTATGCAAAGAGTTTGCATTAGACCGGACCGCGAAATAAGTCACTCTTGCTTTATAACCTTGTTTACTGTTTTAAAGACTGACTATTTCAAAACGATGACCTAGGTAACTTGACCTTAATCTTGAGCTAACTATGAACTCCTGTTTATTCGGGATTATCCTTAGATCTGCATGGGTGAGAGTGGTCAACAGCGCCGACTCAATAAGCCTCCCATTTCAAGGGTAAGACCGGATAGATAGTTGGGGACATAGGGTGCAAGATGGAATTCACTCCCACCCGTCTCTAGGGATAGTAGATAGGTTGTTCCCTTAAGTGCTGACTCCAGGTCTTAAACAAGGGGCCCCACCTTCTCATTGGCCCGAGAGGGACTCGGTATAGTGATTAGATCACATACCAACCGGTTTAGTGATTGGATCACAAACCAATTGTTCATTAGAGGATCAGTGGGACTTAAAGAGCAAGATGTAATTACGGGGGTAAAACAGATATTTGACCCAACCGTAAATTACGAACAACCTGTGAAGGGTCAACTTACTAATCATGGTTATATCGAGTGGACATAAATATATCTACAGTGAGGAGAGTGCAACTACTAGGCTATAGTGGAATGTTCTGGTAGTTATTGAATGTTGATTAACTGGGTTAAAGAGTTTAATCAGTTAATCTCGGATCGTTGGAGCTCATGATCTGTAGGTCCATGAGGTCCCCCTGCTAGCTCATATCGGACTAAACCTTAAACAGTGTGACGAGTGAATTCGAATTCGAATTAGGGAATAAGCGTTAAATATATGTGATATATTTAACGACATAACGTCCAATTACGAATTGAACAATAGAGAGAGATGGAGATATTTAAATAAGATTTAAATATCAAAAATATGAATAGGGATTCATAATCATGTACATCGAGAATGATCGGGATTAGTGTTGGATTTATTGGATATTAAATTTGAATTAATTAAATTGTTTAATAATTATTTAATATTAATTTAATTTAATTTAAAATTAATTATTTGAATTAATTTTTAAATTGAATTAATTTGATCAAAGTTAGTGAAAAGTCAAATTGTAGACAATTGACTAAAACTTTTAAAGTCAAAAGTCAAATGTTGACTCCACTAAACCTAGAAAGTCAAGAGTCAATTTGATGACTAAAGTTAGTGGAAAAATCTAATTCTTAAGTTAGTGGAAAAATCTAATTCTTGAGTTAGTGGGAAAAACCATTTGTTGGTGTTTTTATGAGTCAAACGTTTTTGCTAAGTGTTCATTCCACATCAAGCCACTAATCCCACTAAATTGAGTGGATTCTACATGGCATCCTATTGTTAACTCAATTTTGCATGTTTTTGCATGTAGTCTTCTATTTATACAAAGGGTTAATTAGATTAACTTCTTCTTGGAATTTTGATGAACTTTGAGAATTGTCAAGACAATTTCTCTACCATTCTCTCCAATTTCATCTTCAATTCTCTTTTAAATTAGTCACTCAAAGGATCCCACAATCTCGTTCTAAGGCCGGAGAATAGTCGAGAAGACTCTCGTGGTGGTTCGTGACCGTTACGTTCGAAGATCGGGTTTGGAATCGAAAAGAATTTGAACTTCAAATGTAACTTCTAAATTATTGTCTTTGATTTTCAAATTACATGTTTTTTTCTTTTAAATTAACAAAATAAGAGTACTTAGATCCAACGTTGCTTCCGCTATGCATGCCAAAACTTTGTCAGCCGCCGCCTGCCCGTGTCGTCATCGGTCATCGGAGGTTCGTCGCGCCGACAGCCGCAACAAATAGATTCACAAGTTCGAGCAATCTCATACAATTTACAGCAGGGTTTCATGTCGTTTTGGGTTGGACAAAAGAATTTATAAAGGTTGGGCAAAGAAATTTTTGGAAGGAACAAATAGAGTTTCGTAGTCGACCTCGAGGTAAGTGACTTTACTGTCATAACGCCGTAGTGCTAGGTTGGAAATTTTGTGCTGATAGATCTATAGGTTGATGCGTGTTTGTTGTGCTAATGTATGTTGTTTAGTGGAAGGTTGAGAAAATTGGTTGGTGACTGAATGAGTCTGAATACTTTTTAATGACGTTTTCTGAATTGGTTTCTGGTGTTTGAGAATGTTTTTATGAAGTGTGTTTTTATTTCAGGTGTGGTTTATCCGATTTTTCGGGGAGACTCTGCCGAAATTTCTAAGTTTTTTTTCTAAAACGCTTTCAATGTTATGTTTATGAATGGTTCATGAGTGTAAAGTTAAATGAAGTCCTTGCAATTGTTGCTATTAATGTGATGAATAAGTTATGTTTTTATTTGATGAACCTTGTGAAGTGTGATGAATTAGATGCGTGTTGAAAGTGTGAAGTGTGTAGTTAATGCGTAAGAGAAAAGTACTCTATGTTGCATCATTTCCACATTTCTAGTATCTAAAAGGTTTTAGGTGGGACTCATGCACTTGTGTTTGACATATAAGTCATGAGATGTTATAATAGCTACCCTTCATTACCTGTAAGATTTGTCTGCATGAAAATGATGTCGGTTTAGGGGTTCTAATCACATGAATTGATGTGTTTAGAATCGGTGGGTGTGAAAGGGATGCTCACATGTGCATGAAACTGATGCATACCTAGAGCTTGGCGTGCATGAAAGTGATGCACGCCTAGAGGGTTCCCAATACATGAAAGGGATGTATCTGGGACTGATGTGTATGAAATTGATGCACGTCCAGAGAAATAGAAATTGAGTGGTAAGCTAAAGAGGCAGGTAGGTCCCACTAGTTAAAGTCTTCAGTCGGTTCATGATTGCATGTGATTGCATAGCCGGACCACTCTAGTGAAGTTGCTTACTGAGTATTTTATTTAAAATACTCATTCGTTCTTAAAACATTTTTTCAGGTATTACTAGGAACGTACCGGGCGTGTGGCGAGGTGATCGGTTGATGATGTTATGGGACATATGGGGTCGGAGCTTCCACATTTATTTAAATTCTTATTTCATTTAGTCACTTTGCACGTTTTATGCTAAAGGTTAGAATAGTTAGTTCTGGTTTTAAATTTTGATTTTCAAGGAACTTATTTAATTGTTTTACTGGGATCCCGAATTAAATGTTTTTTTCTTGATTCATTTAGTTATAAATTAAAGTTTTAAATTTTTATTGAGGATTGTGACGTCATGCATGTAGTAACGGTCCTAGAGTGAGGTCATAAAAGTCGGGTCGGTATATGATGGTAGTGCCAAAATATTCAGAGAGATCAGAACGACCATTTTCCCTGTCGGTGAGCGGTTGAGAATCAGATTGGATAAATCGGTTATCAATCAAGACTCAGAGAGCTTGGGATAGTTAGGGCTCCGTTTATGACCCTTAAACTTTCAAAATTACAATCTGATTTGAAGAAGAAGAGAATTTGCAGAGGGTTGAAATGAAGGAGATGAGGGTGCATAAAGAAGAAAGAAGAAAAAAGAGAGGAAATCATGAGTTTAACGGATTCTCAAACGGAAAGTTAACTAAGGTCTAAATTGTAACACTTATGAAACTTTGAGCTTCAATTTGATGAAATTGAAAGTTCATGATTAAAATTGTTACACCCAATTAAGTTTAGGGTCTAAGTTGTTTTTTTCCAATTAATAACCATTCATATTATACATTTTTTAAAAATAAAAAAATCTTAAAGAGATAAACTAATAAAAAAAAAATTACAAAAAAATAAAAAGAAAAAAAAAACACGTGCATGCAACACATGGTTTGAAAGATTGATTTTATAATATGATCTTTAAAATTAATTATACATAACTCACGAAATAAGAAAATCATATTTTCATATTTGTTATTTTCTTTGACCTTTTCAAGGTCTTCATAAATGTATAGTATTGAAAATGAGGTGTCTGACTCTAGCAGACTTTTTCTTCCATCACTCTCATTTATATAAAAAAAACTATTTTCTTTTGCACATTAATTGAGAAAAAATTTATGTTAAATTTATATATATATATATATGAACTATTTTCTTCTTCTTCCATTCTCCCTTTAATAGCATTTGATGTTTTAATTTTGGGTGGAAGTTTGTTTTATCTCAATTATGTTAGAATGATTTTCATCTTAAAAAAAAAAAATAAAAATAATCAAAAAATCAGTTGAATTCATAGTCAAATTCTACCAACAAAAATTACTTCTTTTTATTTTTCAAAATTTAGTTTAAATGTTGAAAATATTTATCAAAATAAATAGCAAATAAAAAAAAAACTCATAGATAAAAGTAGTATTTAAAAATATAATTTTCAAAATTCAAAAAAATAAAAAAATAAAGGATTGTTTGAAAAATGATTGTTTGAAATGCATTCCATTCTTGTTTTATATTTTAAATTTTTTAAAAAAAGAAAGAAATGTTTGGTCAATTGAGTTTTTGATTTTTAAGTTTTTTAAAACATTTTTACATTCATTAATCAATTTTAAAAAAAGAAAAAATAAATATTCAAAATTTGAGCTCTCTTGAAATTGTCATCAAGTTAGATATAAATATTGGAATTATCTTAAAATATTTATTTATTTATCTAGATTGAAATTAGAATCAAATTATCATTCATTATTTTTTCAATAGAAATTGTAATTAATATTATTAGTATATTTTTTAAAAAAATATTATTATTTTTTATTAAATAAAAATATTATTAATTTTTTAAAATATATTTTTTAAATATATTATATTTTAATATTATTGTCATGAGCACCAATATACCTAAAATTCAATTTTTGGATTTTCAAATTATAAAAACGTTTTTAAAATTATAAAGGAATTTTGAAAACATAAAATTTCCGTTTTCAAAAACCAGTTTCCGTTTTTAGTTTCACTGGCCATTTTTTATTTTTGGATTGGAAAAAGTATCACTTCGTTTTGCGTGTACACATTTATTATTATCATTAAAAAAAAATAACAAATAAAAACTAGAAAAATTATAACAGATGTCAGTTTAGAATAACATAATTAAAAATATAACATGTTTTTAAAAACTTTGTAGATATGGAAATTTCTATCGCTGATATATTATGGCTAATAGAAGTCTATCACTAATCACCTCAGCTTTTTATAGATTTTTGTCAGTGATAATAGTCTATCACTGATAGAAGTCTATAGTGATAGAAACGGATTTTTTTGCCATATTTGCAAAACATTTTAAAGTTTGCTAAATTTGCAATTAGTTTGGGCCTGATTGCTATTTGTGCAACCAGCCCTAAAAACTATTCATATTATTATTTTTTTCTACTTCTTGTTTTTTTTTTTTTTTTTAATAAATTTATTTGGATATTTGAACATTTTTAATATAGTATATTTATTTTAGAAAAAAAAAAACTATATTCAGTCAATATCTTATCCATATTTTGTTAAATAATAATAAAAATTGGGTAAATTATACTTTTGGTCATTCTGATTTAGGTTGGGTAGTATATGAGTCTTTAAGGTTTCAAACTCAACAATTTTATTTTTGAAGGGTTTGTTTTTAGTTCGATCTATTTTTTTTATTAAAAAATATTTTTCTAACTTTTAGTTATTAAAATTATTAAAAATAATTTATTTTCTCTACTTTCTTCGTCCTACTTCCATCTGCTTCTTCCTCCCAAACATGGTCATTGTCGTGTCGTCGTTGAGATATCTCTCTTCGTTTCAGATTTGTTCCCCTTAGTTTCATTGTTTAAAAAAAAAAAACTGAAAAGAATGGGGAAAAGGAGAAGAAAGAAGAAGAAAACGAGGAAAAAAAGAAGAAAAAAAAACAGTTGTTGGTGGTTGCGCACGGCGTCACGGCAGCAATGGCATGGCGGTGACACGGCGGTCAACCTGTTTGGGAGGGAGAAAAAAAAAGAAAAAAATAATAATAATTTTAATAATTACAAAATTAGAAGAAAAAAAATTAGGTGTCACGTCAACAAATTAGGTGTCACGTCAACATTCCGTTAGGATTTAACACAAAAATTGGCAGATGGACCAAAAACGCTACTAAATTCAAACCTTTGGGGTAAAATTGTTGAAATTGAAACTTTCGTGACCCAAAGGCTACCCAACTCAAATTTCAGTGACTAAAAATGTATTTTTCTCATAAAAATATATAAATAAGAGCTGGTAATTTTAAATAAACCTATTCAAACTATCATTTACTGCTATATCAAGAGTTACTCCACGTATTGCTTGACGTAAAACATATAGTGGATTTGTTTCTGTCTTTTGTTGAATAATATTCTAATCAAATAATCTTTCAATGTTATGTTTGGAGAGAAAAAGAAATTGCATGCTGAGAATATATATATAGTTTGATTGAGAGAAAATCAACTCTACTGTGTAATCTTGCCCAAGCAGTAGAAGGTGTGAGAGATGCTCAATAACATTTTTGCAGTGTAAACCCTTTTTGCAGTGTAAACCCTACATAATTCCAGGGACAAGTTGTGGAGATCGAAAAACGTCAATTTGGCAATCAAGCTCCGCCCACGGGCAGAAGCAAAATGCTAATGAATCAAAAACATCAAATCGCACAATTTCGCTTTACGAATGAAAACGTGCTCCAAGGGGGTGACTTTGAGGATCCGGAAGGACCAAAATTTCCGTGAGGAACAAAATGTTTAGTCTAATCCGAGGGGGTATAAAAAGGCATAAACGTTCAATTCTACTTGATTGATAGAGAATGCAGGTTCAAGACACCGAGCAGGCCCCAAAAAGTCACAGGTAGTGACTCTCGACCAACCCAAAATCTGAGGCAGAGCTCTTGCGAGAGGGAAATTCATACGTAAAAAATATTCCATAAGAAAGTTACTTAAGACATGCATAAGTAACCCACGACATAGACGATAGATATATAGGGGACTTCCCGGTCTTAACATGTGTCAATGAAGTATAATACTCTCAAGTCAAGCTCCTTCCACAAGACCTACGAAATGTTGGTTGGAGCGTTGAACCTTGCACTCAGAAGTAACAGACTTAATGTTGTGGATAAAAAAGACCAGACTGGAAGTTGGTTCAGTCGAACCAAAGCCCAACTTGAAGAGAAATCTATCTACCATAACTGGCCTTGGACTTACAGGCTCATAAAAGAAGTTAGACTCAAAAATAGAACATAGTCGACCCATAAAACTAAGGTCGAGGCCGACCCCATAAGAATGACCTTAAAGTCCAGGGTACTGATCAAAGGCCCTGGGTCAGGCCTCGATAGGCCAAAAAGCTCACTAGAATATAATCGGCTATGTCGAGGCTAAGCCTATCCAAATGAAAAGCCCACAAGCCCAAAATACCCCTTAGGTCAAAGGAAAATTAAGAGAAATATCTAATTTTAAAGAGTGAAAATAAAAAATGTCTAAAAGTGAGAATGTCTTGCACTCTATGTCTACCGTGATTGTAGGGTGAAGGTAGTTAATTTTTATTCCCTATTATAACCCTATTAGTTATTACATCTTTACCTCTTCCTTAATCTACAATTCAATTTTAAAATAAAATTATTGGAGACCAAAATATTTTTGGGTGGGGTGTTTTGTTAATTTGTGTTCCCCATTATAATCCTATTAGTTATTACCTCTTTCTTAATTTACAATTCAAAATTTTAAAATGAAATTATTGGAGAACAAAATATTTTTTGGTGAGGTGTTTTGTTACCGTTAATTCCAGTTGAGATTTCCATTTTCCGTTATGTGTGACCGGTGATGTGTACCTGCAGAGATATACCTTCGTAATGATGCATTCATACACAACCTCTATTGGTATATAGAGGTACATACTCCACGACATTGACTATGGCTAGTGTATTCCAGATATGCAAAACTTAAATATAGCAAACAAATCATTCATCTATCCACCCTACTATTTAGGTCCGATCAGTCAACATCTCTACAAACATTACAAATCATTCATCTATCCACCCTACTATTTAGGTCCGATCAGTCAACATCTCTACAAACATTTTATCGTTAACCTCCAACAGCCCCTACATTAACGCATTGTCTAACACTAGTTGAACTTTGGGAAATTAGGAAGAATATCTAGTTTTAAATAGTTTGTTGTATATACATGTATATACTCCATTAAACTCTGATTTGGTTCTAGATTTGCAATAGAAAAAAAAATAATACAATAAAAACTTTAAATCTGAATCTCTAATCCTTTCCTAATCACATTAAAATTCTTAAATCTAAAATCTAAAATAAAATTCTTAAATCTAAAATCTTTAAATCTGAATCTAAAATAAAACCTTTAAGTTTGAATCTCTAACCCTCCCTAATCATAACATTTAATTAATTAAATAAGGTGAAATTTGAAGAGATGATATTTAAAAATTTAAATCATTCATTAGATTTTTTATTCGAGTTCGTAAGAGGGTACCTAATTTGTTTTCAATTTTCAACATTTAAAAAAGAAACTAAGAGATAAAAAAAAAAAACAAAAAATAATAAATTGTTTTAAAAATTAAATACTCAAAACAAACCATATTCTTCTTCTATCTCTTCCTCCTCTTTTTTCTTCATTCAGTTGCTCTCTCTCTCAACTCATGACTCCTTCTCCAATCGCCACCACCTCACGTCTCCCTTCCTCGTCGATCTCATCTCCGACAACGCACCCATGTCCAGCGGTGACTTCTTTCGGTTGCATCTCCGACGAGGGCGTGACGTGGCAGTGGGTAAGTCTTTTCCTCCTCCGACGATCTCTCGTCTTGGTTGGTTGAGCATCAATTTTAACCCGCAATCCTTTCGATTTCAATTTTTGTTAATTTGCAAGTGTTTTATCAACCTTTGAAAATCATCACTCACTCTGTCCAACACTAAATTTGTGAGATTTTGACGTACTTTCTTACCGTCTAGGATTGAATTTTGAGGTAGATTCGGTATTTGGAAAGTACTTAAAAGTTGAGATGGATATACCGCCTTGTATTCGCCTTGTATACACCTGAATGTGGCAGAACCATTTGTAGCAACAACATGGATAGGTATACCTGTTGGGTTTTATGTCCTAAAACTCGTGGTTTGTAAACTGAATATATATTCTATTTTGCAATAAAGTTGTTATTGAGATTTATTCAGTAAAGTTGTTATTGAATAAAGTGAATTGTGTTTACTTTTAACCTAACTCCAATAAACAAAGAATCCATGGCTATAGGTTGTATACTTGAACTTCATGTGTGACATGATTGTGGATCAAGTTCAAGTAATAGCCAGAACGGTCTATAGTATAGGGATAAGGTTGGGTACCTTATCCTGGGGACACTATTGGACGCGGCCCACTTTGTATAGTACAAACGATGTGATCCGAAATCGTTCATGTGGAGACATGTGAGTGGGGGCGTCCAATGCAATGAGTTTGCATAAGATTGAACCGCGAAATAAAGTCACTATTTCTTTACAACTCCGTTTACTGTAAAGACCGACTTTTTCATATGATGACCTAGGTAACTCGATCTGAATCCTAAGCACGCTATGAACTCCTGTTTATTCGGGCTTATCCTTTGACTTGTATGGGTGAGAGTGACCCAAGATCGCCGACTCAATAAGCCTACCATCTTGGGGATAATACCGGGTAGGTAGCTGGGAACATAGTCCTGCGAGATGGAATTCACTCCTACCCGCCTTGAGGGATTAGTAGAGAGGTTGTTCCCTTAGGTGCTGACTCCGAGTCTTGAACTAGGGATCCCACCCTCTCATTGGCCCGAGAGGGACTTGGTATAGTGATGAGATCACATACCAATCGGTTTGGTGGTTGGACCACAAACCAATAGTTCATTAGAGGATCAGTGGGACTTAAGGAACAAGATGTAATTACGGGGGTAAAACGGTTATTTTGACCCAGCTGTAATTACGAACGACTTGTGAAGGATCGACTTACTAATGATGGTTATATCAAAATGACAGAAATATATCTACGGTGAGGAGAGTGCAACCCTTGGACTTTAGTGGAGTCTCCGGGGGTTAACGAATGTTGGTTAGCTTGGCTAAAGAGTTTGGTCGGGTAATCTCGTATCGTTGGAGCTCATGATCTGTAGGTCCTTTAGATTCTCCTGGCTAGCTCGGATTAAGCCGTGTAACAATATGAGAGAAAAAGAATTTGAATTTATTCAAATTAATTTTTGGAAGAATGATGAACATATTTAAATATGATTTAAATATGGGATCGGTTTAAAACATGAATAGGGATTCATGTGTGATGATTCAGTTTAAGAAACCGAGATTAGTCTTATTATTTAATTTATATTTGATATTTAATTAAATAATAATATTAATTAATTAAAAAGTTTAATTAATTAAATTTTATTTTGTTTATTAAAATTAATTATGAATTAATTTTAAAATGACAAAATATTACAAGTGGAATTATACATGTTGAGTGGATTTATCCCAGTCAAGTGGATTTATCCAAGTTGAGTGGGATCATCCAACTTGTGAAGTGGATTATGAATCACCAACAACATGCATAAACTCATCAATTGTTGAACACTTGTTTGAAAACTAATCCATCCAATTTGAGGTGTCATGCTAAGAAAGGACTTTGTTGCATGTAAATTGCCTATAAATTGGATGAAGTTCAAATGGTTTGAGGTTGATTATTTTTCAAAGAGTTTGAATATTTGGATGAGCATGAAGAGTTCATGTTACTTGAGAAATTAGAAAGCTAAGTGTTAGATATTTCTCACTGTTCACACGAGATTTCGACGAAGGATGGAGATTCGAACACGTGTAAATGAAATTTGAATTGAATTTGTATTGTATATATCAGTGCGTAGTGGATTACAATCTCTAATATTTGATCCTCTGATTCTTTCTCTCTCAAAATGTAAATGTATTTCGAGGGCTTCGCAGCTTGTTCTCGACGTTGAATTTGGATCGAGGGCTCTGCAGCTTGTTCCCGATGTTGAATTTGGATCGAGGGCTTTGCAGCTTGTTCTCGATGTTGAATTTGGATTGAGGGCTTCGCAGCTTGTTCTCGATGTTGAATTTGGATCGAGGGCTTCACAGCTTGTTCTCGATGTTGGATTTGGATCGAGGGCTTCGCAGCTTGTTCTCGATGTTGGATTTGGATCGAGGGCTTCGCAGCTTGTTCTCGATGTTGGATTTGGATCGAAGGCTTCGTAGCTTGTTCTCGATGTTGAAGGATTGTTCAGTCTTCTAAGGATTCAGGGAGTCTTCGTTGTTTGGGAATTCTCTCTGAGTTCTTAGGAGTAGAAATTCTCTGAACCTTGCAAATGAAGAATGAGCTCTCTATTTATAGAGTTCTCATGGGCCTGGTGGACTTGGGCCTGGATCCAATGGGCTTGGGCTTGGGTCCAATGGACTTTTGGGTTATGGGCCCAATGGATTTTTGGGCTTTGGGCCAAATTGTCATTTAAATAACTTTTTAGCTCGATTCGATTTCAAGCCCAATTGAGCTATGACCGAATTTTCTCAGTTAAGTTTATTCGATCCGCCGGCCAAGATGAAGACACGTGGCGACCGCTGATTGGCCGAAATTTCTCGGTCAACAAATGCCCCCTTTTTCGAGAGTTATGCACATGTAAGTGTGGGTGAGTCTCGGAAAAGTTAAATTTTGAAATTGAAATGTAGGACACCCCTAATTTCGAATCTGCCTCGACATATCAATCTTATCGAAATATGAAATTTGGTCCATAAATCAATTCTTTTGATTGATACATCTTTCTATGCCAATTGACCAAAAAATATGAATTGAGCTTACAATTTTGATCTTTCTTATTTGGCAGAAGCTTGACTTGAACTTTAGTAGATTCTTGTGTTCTACTTTAATTCCATTTTGGATGTAGAGTAGAGTTTTGGAGTTGCCCAATTGAATTTTGAATAGGATTTGACTTTGAACTTTACTCCAATTTCGAAGTGGGATAAAATTTGGAGTATACCCAACTCGCCAATTTCGATTTGAGACTTGGATTTAGATAAATTTTGACTCTAAATCATGCTTGGAAATAAAATTTGGAATATGCCCAAAATTTTATTTTTAGGAAAATTTTGGATTTTCTTGAAATTTAGCTTGAATGAAAATTTGACTTGGTATAATTTTGGGATTCCAATCAATTGACATAAGGTTCGAAAATTTTAACTTAAGCTCATGATTATGGAAGGAAATTTAGAACCCGCCTAAATTTCAAGTTGAATGAAGTATTACAATCTGAACACAAATAAGAATAACAAAGCTTGTTTGGCAAAGTGGAACATGTATATCCTTTGTTTCCTTTGGTCTTGGGCTCAAGTCCACCTCTATCGAACTTGGAGCTTAAGATGCGCCACGCAGCAGCAGCGAACTTGGAGCTTAAGGTGCAGAGCCACGCAGCAGCAACGAACTTGGAGCTTAAGGTGCAGAGCCACGCAGCAGCAACGAACTTGGAGCTTAAGGTGCAGAGCCACGCAGCAGCAACGAACTTGGAGCTTAAGATGCAGTGGCTTGGAGCTTAAGGTGCAGAGCCACGCAACAGCAACGAACTTGGAGATGCAGCGAGGGAGCCTTTGAAGTTGAACTCACAGCGAGGAATCCTTCGAGCTGGATGCGAGCGATGTTGCGATGTTCGGTCTTAAACTTGAAACGACCAATGCTCGAACTTGAACTTGGAGTGGGCAACACTTGAATTTGATCTTCAGGAACTTGAAGTAAGCGAAGCTTGAACTTGGAGCGAACGAAAACACACATTTGAAGTTAGTGAGGCCTCAAACTTGGACTTGAAGCGAGCGACGCTCTGCTCTGATCTTGTAACAGGCGAAACTCGAATTTGAACTTTAAGGGAACGACGCAGATGATGCGCAAACTTTGGGCGGGCGAAACGTATCGCTTATAGTGGTTTACACATTAAGCTTGTAGTGTCACCGTCACAGTAGTGTGCCCGTTCGATTGGTGGCGCCGCCTTTGTTGTAGTGTGCATCTGCAGGTTTAATATCATATTGTAACTACAATTATGGTGTTACATTCGATAATGTTGAAAGCTCTCAATTTGTGTCGTGTCGTTCAGTGGGATTTGATGTATCGTCGTCATTCTGAGTAGGTTTGGACATCTTCAATTTGCGGCATCACTCTAAATATGGATGAAAACCTTTGATCTACAACGACAAACTTTAGTAGTCGTGACACTTATGTTTATTTTTATTTGAAGAGACTGGACTTAAAACTTGTTTAAAGCTCTGCCTACGTACCCTTTGAACAATAGAGATCAAGTCGAGACGTAGTTCAATACATGATGATTTCTTTTATTATTGTGACTGAACTTAAAATACAATTTTTCTTTAAGTTGCCTACGTACCCTTAAAAGTAAGGGATCAAGTCATAACGTAGTTCAAATGATTTATTTTTTGGGCCGTTCACCTTTTAAGCTCGTGCGGGCCAGGAGCAACATGTAGTTTATACTCTTACGTTAAGGAGTATTACATTTCAAAAGATCTTATCTTCATCATGGTCTTGATCAGATCTTTCGTTTGTAGGATTGGTTAGAATGATGATATTTTTCTTCACCTTCAAGGAGCCTTCTGTATTTATGAGAACAGATAATTTCCTCTTCATGTGGGAAGGAACACGACTATGAATCTTCTTGTCGCTATTTACTTCATCGAAGAGTCTTGCCCCTACGATCTTCATCTTTCCTTCTTGTTGATCACTTATCCCTTTGAGGCGATCAAAAACAGATGTTGAAGGTCGGTCTTTCTTTGATGTGGAGACACTTAACCTTTGGAAAGCTGAAGTTCGAGTGGAGGTAGAAGTTAGACACAAATTTTCTTCTTTTGTCGCGGCCATACTCATCCTTTGGAAGACCGAAGTTCGAGTAGTTGGAGGCTTGATGCGATTGAAGACAGAGGTTCTTTGGTCGACTTCTTTTGAGTCGCTGACTTCTTCTGCATTGATGTAGCATGAACTTGCACAAATTTCTTCCTTTTTCTTGATGGGAAGAAAACTTCTTGAGAAAAATTCTTTTAATGTCACCCGTCGTCGAGGTTGAGAAAAATATTTGCTTTCTCTTCTCTCGTGTTTAGGCTTCCTTGAATTGATTCTTCTTTTCTTCTTTGAAAGTTTATTGTTTCGTTTATCATCTCGAAACATGCAATCTTCTTTCTGGACAGGTCTTTGTCGTCGTATTTTCTGACGAGGCACGACGGTCCAACCTTTATCCTCATTTCCGACGGCCTCAGGTTTTACCAAAGAAATTTGCTTTGGGGTTTCATGTCCGAACCGAACAATTATTGGTTCGAAGGTCCCTAACTGGATCAGGCTTTCCTTTTGCTTATCAAATGAGGGTGGAAATAATTGAGCGCCGAAGTTCATTGTTACTGCAGCGTGGTTTGATTGAGCTATTTCATCAAGGTCTAGCTCAATTTTTCCTTCTTTAGCTAACCTTAGAATTAACTCCTTTAGGACGAAACATTTTTTCACCGGATGACTGATAACTCGATTATACTTACAATAGTTGGGATCATCGACTTTGTCCATTTCTTTCGGGCGTCTACACTCGGGAAACTCAATCAGCTGTGTTTTCAGTAGTTGCTCTAACATGTCAGGAATGTCAGAGTCTGGGAACGGATAGACTTTTTCTTGTCTTTCTTTTAAAGTTAGGCGATGTTTCTCGCCTCCGTCATTTCTTCTTTCTGTCCTGTTTTCCTTTCCTTTTGAGGAAAACCTTACAGGGGTCGTGCTGACGACCATGGATTCTTCCACGACATTTTTCGTGATATTTTCATTGTCCTTCATTTCTTTTTTCACTTTGTTGATATCCGGGATTAGGAGGTCCTTGCTCCCTCTGTTGGCGATACTCAACTCCATATCGTGGGCGCAAGTCGCTAACTCTTCAAATGTGTGGGGCTTTATCCCTTGCAGGATGTAATGAAGTCCCCAATGCATGCCGCCGATGCACATTTCGACGGCGGACACCTCGGTGAGTCGATCCTTACAGTCGAGACTCAAC
This sequence comes from Herpetospermum pedunculosum, assembly GCA_028017165.1. Taxonomy (NCBI): domain Eukaryota; kingdom Viridiplantae; phylum Streptophyta; class Magnoliopsida; order Cucurbitales; family Cucurbitaceae; genus Herpetospermum; species Herpetospermum pedunculosum. The sequence continues at coordinate 16,134,857 of CM051527.1, read as the reverse complement.
GATCTCCAACGGTTGATAAAATCGATGACTGGCTCTCCCATCCTTTGGTTAGCGTGCGAGAGTTCGGTCATGCTGACTGTTCGCCTCGTGCTGTAGAAGCGATTCAGGAAGTCTCTTTCAAACTGTTCCCAACTATCAATTGTTTCGGGCTCCAAGTCCGTGTACCAATCGAAGGCATTTCCTTTTAGAGTCCGGACAAACTGCCTAACCAGCAGGTCTCCCCGAGTTCCAGCGTTCTCACACGTCTCAACAAAGTGGGCAATGTGTTGTTTAGGATTGCCCTTCCCATCGAACTGTTGAAATTTTGGCGGCTGGTACCCGGTGGGCATTCTCAAGTTGTCGATCCTCTTTGTATACGGTTTGGTATACAAGAGGGTGCTTTGGGTGGGTCCACCGTATTGAGCTCTGATAGTGTTCGTGATCATGTCTTGTAGTTGTTGGACAGACAACGAAGCGACCGACGTTGAGTGATGCGGTTGGTCTTCTTGGATGACATTTTTTTCTTTGTCATTCCTTCTTGCTGCGGGAGTTAGACTTGACTCTGCAGCCTCTCGACTTTGCATCTGATTTCTCAATTGGGCAATCTCGAGGTCTCGTTCTTCAACTGCTTTCATCAGAAAATTTAATTTCTTTTCCATTTCAGCCATTGCTTCATCCTTAGTGTGTGCGTCTGCCATCATTACAGACATCACATTTGGATCATACCCCTTGTTTGGTTGATTAGATGAGGGAATAAATTCATCATACAAGAAATTTTCCTGAATGATTATCCCCTCACGCGCAGACTCTGTCATTCTTTCCTCCATAACATTTATTTCAGTCATCATGGCGGACGCTACGTCAGAATCGAGCTCAAATAAAGGGTTACACCTGACAACAAATTCGTCACTTGTAGGTGCCTCAGACAATGTCATTCTTTCTTCCATAGTATTTGTTTCAGTCGTTATGACGGATGCTACGTCAGAATCGAGCTCGAACAGAGGGTTACACCTAACAAGAAATTTGTCACTCGTAGATGCCCCTGACGATGTCATTACTCTGCTCACAATTGTGACAAAATCATGTGGACAATCGTGAGGAGTAGAAACCGTGTAGGGGTTGTTCATGACAACGGTTGTTGAAGGAGCTCTGAACGACATAACTTCACTTGTCTTTGAGATGGGGGAAAGAGATGAGAGGTAGAGATGTCCCACTGGGCGTGCCAATCTGTTCACACGAGATTTCGACGAAGGATGGAGATTCGAACACGTGTAAATGAAATTTGGATTGAATTTGTATTGTATATATCAGTGCGTAGTGGATTACAATCTCTAATATTTGATCCTCTGATTCTTTCTCTCTCAAAATGTAAATGTATTTCGAGGGCTTCGCAGCTTGTTCTCGACGTTGAATTTGGATCGAGGGCTCTGCAGCTTGTTCCCGATGTTGAATTTGGATCGAGGGCTTTGCAGCTTGTTCTCGATGTTGAATTTGGATCGAGGGCTTCGCAGCTTGTTCTCGATGTTGAATTTGGATCGAGGGCTTCACAGCTTGTTCTCGATGTTGGATTTGGATCGAGGGCTTCGCAGCTTGTTCTCGATGTTGGATTTGGATCGAGGGCTTCGCAGCTTGTTCTCGATGTTGGATTTGGATCGAGGGCTTCGCAGCTTGTTCTCGATGTTGAAGGATTGTTCAGTCTTCTAAGGATTCAGGGAGTCTTCGTTGTTTGGGAATTCTCTCTGAGTTCTTAGGAGTAGAAATTTTCTGAACTTTGCAAATGAAGAATGAGCTCTCTATTTATAGAGTTCTCATGGGCCTGGATCCAATGGGCTTGGGCTTGGGTCCAATGGACTTTTGGGTTATGGGCCCAATGGATTTTTGGGCTTTGGGCCAAATTGCCATTTAAATAACTTTTTAGCCCGATTCGATTTCGAGCCCAATTGAGCTATGACCGAATTTTCTCGGTTAAGTTTATTCGATCCGCCGGCCAAGATGAAGACACGTGGCGACCGCTGATTGGCCAAAATTTCTCGGTCAACACTCACAAAATCCTCATCACTTTCATCTTCTCATCTTCTTCTTTCAAACTTTTTCTTTCATAAAGGAGTCCCACCACTCCGTTGCTCGGCCCGAGGATAGCGGGACTACCGGAGGTGGTTCTCGGAGAGTTCGAGAGAAGCTTTGAAGGGTTCGTGAAGATATTCGAGCATCGGAATAGAAGTCCTTAGAACTACAAGAGGTATGTGTTCTAATTCCTTTTATTTCAAAATTTTGAGCATGTTTCTTATTTAGCTAAATTGATGAAATTAAAGTGCCAATGATCTGACTCGCTTCTGCTGCGCTACATGCGCTCCATCAATTGGTATCAGAGCAGTTTTTGGTCACTCAATATGCATCAATTTGAGCTCGGTGGGTATTTGTTTAAGAAATTAATTTTTCTGGGCGTCTAAAGTGTTTCCCGGTTTTGGCATATTTTTTTTAGCTTCGATTTGTACTTCGTTTTGTAAATGCTCAAGCGTGTATGGGCTTTAATGTGTGCAGAAGAGTCTGTAAAAAATTCGGAGTCATTAGAGTCCATATAGGCTTTCAATTCGAAGACAGAAGCTCGGGTGTCGGAAAAAACAGCTGCTGTTTTTTCTTCTGCAAAATTCCAGCACAAAACTGGTTCAGCGCAAGGTGGAAGAAACGGTCTGGTTCGGTCCTCGGGCGGCCCGGTTCACTGAAAGTCAGACCGGTTCCGGGTTCTTCACCCTTTGACGGTTCAGTTCAGCGCTCGTTTGGTCCAGTTCGGGTTGGTTTTGGTTCGATTTCGAGCTGTTGAAGACGGGTTTGCTGTTTTGAACCGGTTCAGTTTTTTGTTTAAAATTTGTTGCTGTTTTTTTTTACCGGTTCAAGCAATTCAAGCTGGTTCGTGGCGGTTCGAAGGGTTCGGAAGCGTCTCAACCTAGTTTATGAATTATTATTGTAATAATTTAGTTGCTTGCTTGCCCGTGATGCCAAAACCGATCCACTTTAGTGTGTTTAATTAATTATGCATTGTGAATGTATGTTTTAATTAATATTTCTTGTATGTGCATAAAGTATGTCATATAGATTTCAAATCCCACCATAGGAAGCATGTTGCATGCATTGAAAGTATAATATAAGTGCTATGTTGTATAGTATGCATGCTTAATTCATGAGAATTAATATAAGTGCTATATTAATTTATGAATTGGATGTTGCTTGTTTAAAAGTAAAATTGATATAAATGTTATATTAATTGTGAAATTAAACATACAACATAGTTGCCTTAGTTGAATATAATTGTTATATTCTTGCTTGGGAAGCATGTTATAAAATGAATGTAATTGTTATATTCTAGCTTAGGAAGCATGTTATAGAATGTCTTTGTTTTATAAAACGTTGTAAAATGAGATAGATATTTAAAATCTATAACAAAGATAAATGCATGCTCACTAAGGGTTAAAGAATTCCAATGCGATTAGGAATTTAGTATCGATTCGTTTTAATAGTTAAAATAGGTCGATATCTTGTAAAGCTAAGGTTACGAGAGAACTCACCCGGTGAGATCCTGTACTAAGGTTGGAGGTATTTAAGATGACGGTTTACGGAACACCTCCTACCTGGGGATCGATCCGGTACTTTAGTTAAGTTAACCCAATTTTATGAGCATGCACGTGAGAGATGTAAGGTTATAAAGCGTTTACCACCTAGACATCATAGGTAAAAAATTGTTTTACCTAGACTTAGGTTTTATTGTCTTAGTCGGATAGTACCTAAGTAAAAGTATACCCAAACCGTTCTAAAATAATTAGTAGTGGTGTTGAGAAGGTATATATGATATATCAATCTCCTTCTACGCTCTCTGTGAAGTTCACACCGTGAGATTTATGCTTGGCCTCGTGATGTCAATAGGGCATCCCCATTCGGATGGTGTTTGCATAAATCAAGAGCAAGGTGAATGGAGAAAGTATTTATAGTAAGTGGGAGAAGGAAGTATGTCACTACATCCTGCGGTCTCCTCCAGTAGGTTGAACCGTGAGATTCCCATGTTATGCCTGCTGGTTGCCCATAGTAGCACCGTCCATTCGGAGGGTCGTTTCATGGGAGTCGGAACAACTCAATCTCCAGAAATGGATAGGGTCTCTTAGGTCCATTCCCAACTCTGACATTTCCATTCGGTTGCACTGTTGGGGCCGACCTCTGAGTTCTGAAAATGGCGGGTCACACTTACAAAGGATTACTAAGTTGTTAGTAGATTCTTGACCGAAGTAGCGATAACTAAGGTGTTATAGAAATATGAGTTATTCTGGTATTAGCATTTAGTCAAGAATGTCTTGGTTCAGTGAAGGAGTGATTGACTGCCCCTCGGTAGCGGTTTCTCTGACTCACTGAAGTATCGTTGCAAATTAATAATGATTTTTTGGGTACATTATTACTTTTGCTAAAATCTTGTTTGGATGTATGAAAGGGGTTAAAATCAATTCACTAATAGAATTTATTCTTTTTCAGCATGTCTAGCTCGTTTAACCAATTACTAGCTTATGATAAACTAAACGGCGATAACTACACGACCTGGAAATCGAACTTGAATACGATTCTTGTTATCGATGATCTTAGGTTTGTCTTAACAGAGGAATGCCCTCCCCCTCCTAGCTCGTCTGCAACTCGAACTATTCGAGATGCATTTGACAGGTGGACTAGGGCTAATGATAAAGCCCGAGTTTACATCTTGGCCAACACATCCGATGTGTTAGCTAAGAAGCATGAGGTAATGGTCTCCGCTAAGGAGATCATGGATTCATTATAGACGATGTTTGGACAACCGTTCTCATTGATCTATCATGATACCCTCATGGCAAGAAAAGCTGAGAAGAAACAACAAAGTAAATATGATTTACTCGTTGTTGAAACATGTTTAGTGGAACATGATAGTTCTGCCTGGATACTGGATTCAGGAGCCACTAACCATGTTTGTTCTTCTTTCCAGGAAACTAGTTCCCGGCAGCTGCTTGTTGAAGGTGAGATAACTCTCAGGGTTGGAACAGGAGAGGTTGTCTCAGCCAAGGCAGTGGGAGCTGTCAAGTTGTTATATAGAGATAGTTTCATTTTACTTGAAAATGTACTGTTGGTTCCTAGCTTTAAAAGGAACCTTGTATCTATCTCTTGTTTACTTGAACATTTGTATAAAGTATCTTTTGATTTTAATGAAGCGTTCATTAGCAAAAGAGGTGTACATATATGTTCTGCGAAACTTGAAAACAACTTGTATGTGTTAAGACCAACAGAGGCAAAAGCTATTTTGAACACCGAGATGTTTAAAACAGCTCAGACTCAAGCTAAAAGGCAGAAACTTTCTCCAAGTACCTATCTTTGGCACTTGAGACTAGGCCACATTAATCTCAATAGGATTGAGAGATTGGTTAAGAGTGGTCTCCTAAATCAGTTAGAGGACAACTCTTTACCACCATGTGAGTCTTGTCTTGAGGGCAAGATGACCAAACGATCTTTTTCTGAAAAAAGGTCATAGGTCCAAAGAAACTCTAGAGCTTGTACATTCAGACCTTTGTGGTCCGATGAATGTTAAAGCACGGGGAGGGTATGAATATTTTATCAGCTTTATTGATGATTATTCTAGGTACGGCTATCTTTACCTAATGCATCATAAGTCCGAAGCTCTTGAAAAGTTCAAGGAGTATAAGGCAGAGGTTGAGAACACATTAAGTAAAACGATTAAAACACTCCGATCAGATCGAGGTGGAGAGTATATGGATTTAGGATTCCAGGACTATATGATAGAACATGGAATAGTATCCCAACTCTCAGCACCCGGAACACCGCAGCAGAACGGTGTGTCCGAAAGGAGAAATAGAATCCTGTTAGACATGGTTCGATCTATGATGAGTTATGCTCAACTGCCTAGTTCGTTTTGGGGATATGCAGTAGAGGCTGCTGTATATATTTTGAACATGGTTCCCTCTAAGAGTTTTTCAGAAACACCTTATGAGTTATGGAGATGGCGTAAAGGTAGTTTACGTCACTTCAGAATTTGGGGGTGTCTGACACATGTGTTGGTGCCCAATCCAAAGAAGTTGGAACATCGTTCAAAATTATGCCTATTCGTAGGCTACCCCAAGGAAACGAAAGGTGGTCTATTTTACGATCCTCAACAAGATAAGGTGCTTGTATCGAAAAACACCACGTTCTTAGAGGAAGACCACATGAGAGATCATCAACCTTCGAGCAAAATTGTTTTGACCGAACTTTCCAGGAAAGCTACAGATGGGTCAAGAAGAGTTGTTGATCAGGCTGGTCCTTCTCAAGAGTTGAGAATACCTCGACGTAGTGGGAGGGATGTGAGACAACCCGACCGCTACATGGGTTTAACGGAAACCCAGGTCGTCATACCGGATGACGGTGTTGAGGATCCATTGACCTTTAAACAGGCAATGAATGACATAGACAAGGACTAGTGGCTTAAAGCCATGGACCTCGAAATGGAGTCGATGTACTTCAATTCGGTCTGGGATCTTGTAGAGCAACCTGATGGTGAAAGACCTATTGGTTGCAAGTGGATCTACAAGAGGAAACGAGACCAAGCCGGTAAGGTGCAAACCTTTAAGGCTCGACTTGTGGCAAAGGGTTATTCCTAGAGGGAAGGGGTGGACTATGAAGAAACCTTCTCCCCTATTGTCATGTTAAAGTCGATTAGAATACTCTTGTCCATTGCCACGTTTTATGATTATGAAATTTGGCAAATGGATGTCAAGACAGCCTTTCTGAATGGCAATCTTGAAGAGAGTATTTATATGGCTCAACCAGAGGGGTTCATAATTCAGGGTCAAAAGCAAAAGGTTTGCAAGCTTAATCGATCTATTTATGGGTTGAAGCAAGCGTCTAGATCCTGGAATTTAAGGTTTGATACTGCGATCAAATCTTATGGCTTTGAACAAAATGTTGACGAACCTTGTGTCTACAAGAAAATAGTCAATTATGTTGTAGCTTTCTTAGTCTTATACGTAGATGATATCCTACTCATTGGGAATGATGTAGGATTCCTGATTGACGTTAAGCAATGGCTAGCGACCCAGTTCCAAATGAAAGATTTGGGAGAGGCTCAGTTTGTTCTAGGGATTCAAATCGTAAGAACAAAACGCTAGCGCTGTCTCAAGCATCTTATATCGACAAGGTGTTGATACGATATTCGATGCAGAATTCCAAGAAGGGTTCTTTACCTTTCAGGCACGGAATTCAATTGTCAAAGGAAGAGTGTCCTAAGACGCCTCAAGAAGTTGAGGATATGAGACGAATTCCTTATGCATCAGCAGTCGGTAGTCTGATGTACGCCATGTTATGTACACGACCCGACATATGTTATGCAGTGGGAATTGTCAGTAGGTATCAGTCCAATCCAGGATATGATCATTGGACTGTCGTTAAACACATCCTCAAGTATCTTCGGAGAACGAAGGACTATGTGCTCGTGTATGGTGCGAAGGATTTGATCCTTACAGGATACACTGACTCTGATTTTCAAACCGATAAGGATTCGAGGAAATCCACATCGGGATCAGTGATCACTCTTAACGGAGGGGCAATAGTATGGAGGAGTATAAAGCAAGGTTGTATTGTTGACTCCACCATGAAAGTTGAGTTAGTCGCGGCTTGCGAAGGTGCGAAAGAGGTTGTATGGCTTAGGAAGTTCTTGACGGATTTGGAAGTTGTTCCAAATATAAATTTGCCTATCACACTTTATTGTGATAATACTGGTGCTGTGGCAAATTCCAGAGAACTAAGAAGCCATAAGCGTAGAAAGTACATTGAGCGGAAATATCATCTCATCAGGGAGATAGTGCATCGAGGAGACGTGATCGTTATGCAGATCGCCTCGGAGCACAATATTGCTGATCTGTTTACAAAGTCCCTCACGACTAAAGTGTTCGAGGGGCACCTAGTGAGTCTAGGACTGCGAGCTGTATAGTAGGACAGTGGGAGAAAAGCCATGGATGTATTTGATATTCCAGTTTTTCTCATCCAACATGTAATACTCACATGACGTTTTAGTCCAAGTGGGAGTTTGTTAGGTTTTATGTCCTAAAACTCGTGGTTTGTAAACTGAATATATATTCTATTTTACAATAAAGTTTTTATTGAGATTTATTCAGTAAAGTTGTTATTGAATAAAGTGAATTGTGTTTACTTTTAACCTAACTCCAATAAACAAAGAACCCATGGCTATAGGTTGTATACTTGAACTTCATGTGTGACATGATTGTGGATCAAGTTCAAGTAATAGCCAGAACGGTATATAGTATAGGGATAAGGTTGGGTACCTTATTCTGGGGACACTATTGGACGCGGCCCACTTTGTATAGTACAAACGATGTGATCCGAAATCGTTCATGTGGAGACATGTGAGTAGGGGCGTCCTATGCAATGAGTTTGCATAAGACTGAACCGCGCGAAATAAAGTAACTATTTCTTTACAACTCCGTTTACTGTAAAGACCGACTTTTTCATATGATGACTGATGAACGTCATTTATGTCATGTTTTTACCCTTTAAAGCATACTCATTAATTGACTTTTTGAGTTAAATTAAAGATAAGTGTGCATGTAATTGATAAGAAAAGAATAAAAATAGAAAAGTCACATGCTCAAGGTCGTTTTGTCATTATGAAGCAATTAAGAGGGTAAAAGAGTAAATTTTTATAAGAATTAATGTTGTTTTAATTATTTTTCAGGAAAACTGTATTCTGCTTCAGCTTGTGGCCACAGAGTTTCAGTTTGTGGCCACAGAGGAGTCACAGAGTGCAAAATCCAGCTTGTGACCACAAAGGAGTCACAGAGTGCAGAATCCAGCTTGTGGCCACATAAGAGGCCACAGAGTGCAGTTGACTGGTCAAACGAATTGGTTGAGATATTTTGTCAAAGATCTTCCAAAGATTCAGTCAACCAACTCCCTATTTGACCTAACAACCCTTCCCAAAGATCTCTCCCTCATTTTAGCAACCTCCAAACAAACCCTAAGGCCTATAAAAGGCACCTCAAACCTTCATTCAAATCATCGATCATTCTTTACAACAATTAAACTCCACATAGTCGATCAACCTTCTTCCTCTCTCGAAGAACTCACCCAAATTCTCGAAATTCCAAACAAGAGCGGACCACTCCTCTGTAATAGTTCTACTTCAGCCAGCTCCGAAAGGAAGGTGCTGCGAGGATTCGATTTGCATTGACGACGTGAATCGAGCGAGTAGAGACCCTTCATCCGTTGTCCACGAGTTCGAGAGAGAGAAAGTTGGAAAATTTCCAGATTTACTTTCTATTTAATTCTGCACATTTTCTATTTACATTATGTTTTTATTTCGCATTTATTTCCGTTCTTAACTTTACATGCAAAATTACCATTTTACCCTTTTAGCAACTTTCGCATTTATAATTTAATTTTCAGTTCAAAACCTTTGTTATTCCAATTCTGTCCTTTATTTAATATTTACATTCTGTTTTTATTCCATCTTCATTTTATCTTTAATTTTCGAGTAAAATTACCATTTTACCCTTCTAGCAATTTTTGTACTTATGCATTATTTTTCAATGAAGTATTTTAGTCTAGTTCTCATTATGAGCTAAGCTTTCCTAAGGGATTCAAATATGTGAATGCCCGTTAAGAAATGAGCTAGCTTGACAGCTGTAAATTACGGTTTTATCCCTTATGCCTTATGTGGTTCGTCCTTTACTGAATATATGCAAAAATGTTATATTAAATTGATCACTTAATTAGCATGAAATGTTAATGTCGATACTGGACAGGTCGGGCAATTAACGGCTCTCGTAAAGGTGATATAGCAGAAAAACCTAGGAATAGGATTTCGTCGATTGTCCTTGATGATTGGGGCAAAAGACTATAGGATCAATAGGATTGCATACCTAACCATCTAAGATCACATTATCCACTGGACCGTGAGTATAATGGCTTAGACTTCTAAAGGTACTTGCAAAGAGGCTGAATAGGAGACGAATCCGATCCAAAAGCATAAGGTACTATGTGGTGACTCTGTGGTCACAGGTTGTCAAGTAAACTCAACTTAGGGCTGAAACATGATTGAATCCCTGTTTTTATTATTGCTTTCAAACCAAAACCAACCAACCATTATCAATTTATTTGTGTTACCTTTTTATTGCTTTCGAAAAACAAATTCTTTATAAAACTAAATTCTTCAACAGTCTCTTGGGATACGATACTTGGAATACTTTCCAAATTATTACTTGATTGACAGTGTATACTTGCACTTGACCATAAACTTCATTGCAGGTTATTGAACCAAAATATATACCCACGTTTTGGTCCATCAAGTTTTTGGCGCCGCTGCCGGGGACTGTTAACGGAATTTTATTTTATTTAGATATTGTTATTCGGTTGCGGTTAGGAAAAATAGGAGTTGAGCGCACGGGAAATCTTTAAGAAGTTTTGTTTACTAAAAAAAAAAAACAAACAAAACTTTCAAATCATCCACCTGGAGTCGATCCTCCTATCAACCTACAAAATAAAAATATCTCTTTCTCAAAGAATCTGATTTTTGTTTTGTTTTTTTTTTGCAGGTTTATTTATTTAAGGAGCAAAGGGCATTACACTTTTGATTTACACAATGGAAGAAGACGTCATAACAAAGATAACAAACATGCTAAGAAAATCAATCATGAGAAATGATACCCACATTTCTCTTGTGTACAAACTTTCTGATATCTTTTGCGTTAATTGTTGCGAGGAACATTTCTCTCAACATTGTCCACTTAATCGTTATTTGTCTATTTCTTGTGTTTATTGTAGAGGAAGTCATGAATTTGATGATTGTCCTTATAACCCCGACTCTATATTTTTTATAGGGAAACCAGGCAGTGAGAATATGTTAATTCCTTACCCCACTATTTGCGATTCAAGATGGAGACATCACTCCAACTTTTTATGGGGAGATCAACAAAAGGTTCAAGAACAAGTGATTCCACAAGTGCCAACCGAGGACAAAAGCATCGAAGAACTTATAAAGGAATATAGAGCAAAAACCGATGCTGAGATTAAAAGCCAAGGGACATCTATTCAGGATTCTGAGATCCAAATAGAACAAAGTGTGGACGAAGTGAAGATCAACCCACAAGAAACCTTGCTTAAAATCATAGAGACTTCAGAATATGAAGAAATAGAACAATCTGAGGCGATGACACTCAAAAGTGAATATGAAGATAAAGAATCTTTGTTCCCAGAAGAAGCAAAAAGCACTCCAACATTTGAAATCATTAAAGAGCCAGAAAGGAGAGAAGAGATCAAAGAAAACAAAAAAGAGAATAAACCAGAAAATGAAGTTGCACTGAGCCATGAGGCGAAAACTTCGCAAAAAGAAACATTCAATGTTCTCCAAGCATTGAATTTCCCTGATGAAATCCAAGAATTTCCTACTATTGGTTTAATTGATATTGCTACTTGTTGTAACTTGCAGGAAACACTAAAAGAAAAAGAATTCAGGGAAGAAGTAGAAGAGGAGATCATGGAGGAGAATAATGCACCAAAAATTGCAACTGCAATTTCTGCATACAAAAGCATACATGGATCTCTTGAGCTGATGAAAGAAAATTTTAAGTCAACAAAGTCGTACATGATTAAAGCACCTCAACTAAGGCTTAAATCTCGTCCGTCATCAAGACCTAGGTGCAAGATGAAAGTTGACGGTCCAAAGAGAATGAATAAGACATCAATCTCCCTTTTGGAGATTAGATAAGTATTCTTTTAATATGTTTTTATTTCATTAAAAAAAAAAAAAATTATTATAAGTTTTGTAGAGTAGTTTCAAGCAAAATCAACTCTGGCGTAGACTGGTCCTCCCAAGGAAAAGGTATTTAAGTTGACCGTAGGGAACACCTTTTCTTGGGGACGTAACTGGGAGATGATTTAATTGAGACTTCTCCATAAAAACTTATAAGAAATATTAAAAAATAATGTGTTTTATTTAAAAAAAAAAAATATATATATATATATATATATATATATATATAATAATAAGAAGAAGAAGAAGAAGAAGAAAAAAAAAACCAGCTTGTTATGTTTTTGTTTATGAACTTTTTGATGTTTTTGTTAGTGTTCCAAGAATGACTTTCGTGGATGGGAAATTGACTCAGAAATTCAAAATACAGATTAATAGAACTTTGTGGCCACAAACCACACTAGCACAAAATGCTATGTGGCCACAAAGTGCACTAGTGAAGGGCGATGACGTCATTTAAAAAGTCAGAGTTGTGACCTATTTTGGAAACATATATAAGTCAGGAGACCCTTTACTTTTTCAACATGCAAGTCACTCCAAGAGTCTCCAAGTTGAAAATCTCTTTCACGAAAATTATTCCTTCTCTCACGCACGCTAAAACCCATGGCTGGAAAACTCACTCTGATCACCAATGGGGCCTCCGCTGATCGAACTACCTTGCGTTCTGGACGCTGGAGGAAGTTCGAAGATGTTCCACCCAAGCCCATACAAATGGAACCCTTGGCCGATTTACCTTCATCATCCTCGAAGAAGAAGGTTGAACCCAAACCACCCATAAAATCGGTCATTGTTATACGTGAAGGTGGAGAGAAGGAAAATCCAGCGACTGGAAGCCCTAGGTTTAATCCAAACTCCCCGGTTGATCAATCCCAAGAATCGGTGATCGGTAAAAAAAACCCATGAAAATTCGAACTATCGCTTGGTGTAAAATGATCAAAGAGATGGGAGAACATAGACGACGAGCCCTAGCTGAAACTGTTGGCAATTCATCAAGTGAAGAAGAAGAAGTTCAGCCGAAAGCTGGGGGACCTCAACAAAATCGCGTTCTGTGCGCGAGGACCCACCTCCGGTTTCAAAAGTAAGTATTCCTCCAACAATTCTTGAACGTTCTGATAGAGAATCTTTAGTGTACAGGCACACCAAGAAGCAAACTGAGACCCCAATCGACCACCAATTTGAATTAAGAAGAAGAGATACGGTTGGGAGTCCGATGCAAGAATCAATTCTTTCCCCAATCATGGTGGAGATGATGATGAAAGAAGCCGTGGAGAAAGCAGCCTTGCTAGCAGCAGAATATCAAGTAAAGAAGAGTTTTCAAGAGGTAGAGCAAGCTTTGCAGCAAGCTATCCAAAGAGATATCGCTGAACAAACAAGGAAAGAAGAGGAGAGAATACGAGAAGAGAAAAGTTTGATACAAGCTGAGAAAAAAAAAGTAAAAAAAAATAAAATGAAGAAAGCTGAAGAAAGATTGGAAAAACATTGATCAGAGAAAGAAAAAAAAAAAGGAAAAGAGATAGCAATTGGGGAATAATTCGACCGATTATTTGAGTATTGGACGGAAGGAATTAAATTTGAGCCAAACACTTCTTCAACTGAGAAGGAGGTTGAAGGAAATACTAAAGAAGTTCAGGAAGGGAATCCTACAAATGACACAACCATTTCCTTGGAACGAGGGATGCTGTTGCATTGCATCCTAAAACAGTCTTGATCTCAATATTGAGAGGTTTCTAAGAGAAGAGTTGATTACTTATGGCAAGAAGATGGCTGGAAAATTATTCTTTGGGTCACTTGTCACTCGACTTTGCCTCAACGTAGGACTTAAGCCTCGGCAAGGTGAGGAGACAAGTTTGCCAAAATAAGCCATCACTGCGCAGCTTGTTCACAAGTTACAATTTTTCCGTAACCAAAAGACCGGTAAAGCATTGACGTCGCATGCGCCCAAGCCAAAAGGTTGTTCCACCTCTGTGGCCACAGAGCAGTCACAACCTACCACCAGTTCAGAAAATATTCCTAGCATCACCCCTTCTCAATGGCAGTATATGATCCAACAGAATATGGCCTACTGGGCATATGCCAAAGAGAGGGATGAACTCATTCAAGGGTTCTTTAATGCCTTGGCTCCGACCTTGATGCTTTTTTTCCCGACGTTTCCTCCCGTTTGCCTGAATATTCCTTCGAATACTGATTCCGAAGACGATACCTCGTCTGAAGATTAGGGGAGTACCGTTCTTTCCTACTCTAAACTCCTTTCCTTCATTTTCTGCATATTTTGTTATTTGTTAAGATTCAGTTTTTAGTTGTTTGTTTTCTGGTAGGATAGAAGTATGCATTTTGTTATTTCATTATTTCATTGTTTTGTTAGGATAGTAGTTGTAGTTGTTCCTGCTAGGATAGACGTTTTGTGGAATGTGCCTAATTGAACTTAATGACTTGATTGCTCAAGTATGAGAATGTTTTTAGCATGCTATCTTTCTTTTGTTTTCTTTAAAGTAACCTTTATGATGATAACTAGAGTTTATCTTTGCTCAAATAGTGCCACATGTCATAGCTTGTAAGTTTTTTTCAAAAGCATAGGGTTTCATTAGTACTTTTCTATGCAAAAGTTTTTCACAAGTCTAAACTTCCTTTTGTTTAACCCGTTTAACATGTTTAGGAGAGTTTAGCCTTAACGTTTTTTTTGTAGACTAATGCTCACACCATCCCTTTTGAAAAAATCTCTTGAATAGTCAATGAGGACATTGCCTCCTTTAAGTTTGGGGGGGTGAAGTATATTTGTAATGTGTTGACTGCTAGGTCTTGATTGTTATGTCTCTTCCAAAAGAAGAATAGTTCCAAAAAAAAAAAAAAAAAAAAAAAAAAAAAAAAAATCTATTTCTAGAGGTACTCCTCCTTCTTAAGTTAGCTGAGTAACCAGGGGCGATCATGGGCCCCATGGTTGTCACTGCATGAAAGGGTAACTAGGAAGTGAGTATTTATCTTAGTTTGTGAGGCTTGCTCGTAGCTAGATGCACTGTGCAATGAAATTGCAGGCAAGCTGGAACGAAGGTGAGTCTAGCAATAAAGATTCTCTAGAGAATGGTAAAGAAAAAAAGAGAGAAAGACAAATAAAAAATGAGAAGCCTAGCAGCATCACAAGTTTGGGGGAGAAAGTGTTAAAAATTCACACAAAGAAGGAAAAGTCTAAGCTTAGTTTATTTCACGAAAGAGACTATCCTAGACTCAGTGACTAAAGGTTAGATAGATTAAGCATATGGTTATGATAGACTAGAAAAAAACTTTGTTTACAAAATGAAAGTAGAAACTTATGTGAGAAATTACTTATGGGATTATGACTAGCACTAGAGTATGAGACCTCTCCTAAAAGGTTGTTTATAAGCGAACTTTGTTGAAAGCATGTTAAACATTTTCATAATTGTACATTCTTGTTGTTATTATGTGTTGAATTGCTTGAGGACAAGCAATAAGCTAAGTTTGGGGGTGTGATGAACGTCATTTATGTCATGTTTTTACGCTTTAAAGCATACTCATTAATTGACTTTTTGAGTTAAATTAAAGATAAGTGTGCATGTAATTGATAAGAAAAGAATAAAAATAGAAAAGTCACATGCTCAAGGTCGTTTTGTCATTATGAAGCAATTAAGAGGGTAAAAGAGTAATTTTTTATAAGAATTAATGTTGTTTTAATTATTTTCAGGAAACCTGTATTCTGCTTCAGCTTGTGGCCACAGAGTTTCAGTTTGTGGCCACAGAGGAGTCACAGAGTGCAAAATCCAGCTTGTGACCATAGAGGAGTCACAGAGTGCAGAATCCAGCTTGTGGCCACATAAGAGGCCACAGAGTGCAGTTGACTGGTCAAACGAATTGGTTGAGATATTTTGTCAAAGATCTTCCAAAGATTCAGTCAACCAACTCCCTATTTGACCTAACAACCCTTCCCAAAGATCTCTCCCTCATTTTAGCAACCTCCAAACAAACCCTAAGGCCTATAAAAGGCACCTCAAACCTTCATTCAAATCATCGATCATTCTTTACAACAATTAAACTCCACATAGTCGATCAACCTTCTTCCTCTCTCGAAGAACTCACCCAAATTCCCGAAATTCCAAACAAGAGCGGACCACTCCTCTGTAATAGTTCTACTTCAGCCAGCTCCGAAAGGAAGGTGCTGCGAGGATTCGATTTGCATTGACGACGTGAATCGATCGAGTAGAGACCCTTCATCCGTTGTCCACGAGTTCGAGAGAGAGAAAGTTGGAAAATTTCCAGATTTACTTTCTATTTAAATCTGCACATTTTCTATTTACATTCTGTTTTTATTTCGCATTTATTTCCGTTCTTAACTTTACATGCAAAATTACCATTTTACCCTTTTAGCAACTTTCGCATTTATAATTTAATTTTTAGTTCAAAACCTTTGTTATTCCAATTTTGTCCTTTATTTAATATTTACATTCTGTTTTTATTCCATTTTCATTTTATCTTTAATTTTCGAGTAAAATTACCATTTTACCCTTCTAGCAATTTTTGTACTTATGCATTATTTTTCAATGAAGTATTTTAGTCTAGTTCTCATTATGAGCTAAGTTTTCCTAAGGGATTCAAATATGTGAATGCCCGTTAAGAAATGAGCTAGCTTGACAGCTGTAAATTACGGTTTTATCCCTTATGCCTTATGTGGTTTGTCCTTTACTGAATATATGCAAAAATGTTATATTAAATTGATCACTTAATTAGCATGAAATGTTAATGTCGATACTGGACAGGTCGGGCAATTAACGGCTCTCGTAAAGGTGATATAGCAGAAAAACCTAGGAATAGGATTTCGTCGATTGTCCTTGATGATTGGGGCAAAAGACTATAAGATCAATAGGATTGCATACCTAACCATCTAAGATCACATTATCCACTGGACCGTGAGTATAATGGCTTAGACTCCTAAAGGTACTTGCAAAGAGGCTGAATAGGAGACGAATCCGATCCAAAAGCATAAGGTACTATGTGGTGACTCTGTGGTCACAGGTTGTCAAGTAAACTCAACTTAGGGCTGAAACATGATTGAATCCCTGTTTTTATTATTGCTTTCAAACCAAAACCAATCAACCATTATCAATTTATTTGTGTTACCTTTTTATTGCTTTCGAAAAACAAATTCTTTATAAAACTAAATTCTTCAACAGTCTCTTGGGATACGATACTTGGAATACTTTCCAAATTATTACTTGATTGACAGTGTATACTTGCACTTGACCATAAACTTCATTGCAGGTTATTGAACCAAAATATATACCCACGTTTTGGTCCATCAATGACCTAGGTAACTCGATCTGAATCCTGAGCACGCTATGAACTCATGTTTATTCGGGCTTATCCTTTAACTTGTATGGGTGAGAGTGGCTCGAGATCGCCGACTCAATAAGCCTACCATCTTGGGATAAGACCGGGTACGTAGCTGGGAACATAGTCCTGCGAGATGAAATTCACTCCTACCCGCCTTGAGGGATTAGTAGAGAGGTTGTTCCCTTAAGTGCTGACTCCGAGTCTTGAACTAGGGATCCCACCCTCTCATTGTCCCGAGAAGGACTAGGTATAGTGATGAGATCACATACCAATCGGTTTGGTGGTTGGACCACAAACCAATAGTTCAGTAGAGGATCAGTGGGACTTAAGGAACAAGATGTAATTACGGGGGTAAAACGGTTATTTTGACCCAGCTGTAATTACGAACGATTTGTGAAGGATCGACTTACTAATGATGGTTATATCAAGAGGACAGAAATATATCTACGATGAGAAGAGTGCAACCCTTGGACTTTAGTGGAGTCTCCGGGGGTTAACGAATGTTGGTTAGCTTGGCTAAAGAGTTTGGTCGGGTAATCTCGTATCGTTAGAGCTCATGATCTGTAGGTCCTTTAGGTTCTCCTGGTTAGCTCAGATTAAGCCGTGTAACAATATGAGAGAAAAATAATTTGAATTTATTCAAATTAATTTTTGGAAGAATGATGGACATATTTAAATATGATTTAAATATGGGATCGGTCTAAAACATGAATAGGGATTCATGTGTGATGATTCGGTTTAAGAAACCGAGATTAGTCTTATTATTTAATTAAGATTTGATATTGAATTAAATAATAATATTAATTAATTAAATTTTATTTTGTTTATTAAAATTAATTATGAATTAATTTTAAAATGACAAAATATTACAAGTGGAATTATCTATGTTGAGTGGATTTATCCAAGTCAAGTGGATTTATCCAAGTTGAGTGGGATCATCCAACTTGTGAAGTGGATTGTGAATCACCAACAACATGCATAAACTCATCAATTGTTGAACACTTGTTTGAAAACTAATCCATCCAATTTGAGGTGTCATGCTAAGAAAAGACTTTGTTGCATGTGAATTGCCTATAAATTGGATGAAGTTCAAATGGTTTGAGGTTGATGATTTTTCAAAGAGTTTGAATATTTGGATGAGCATGAAGAGTTCATGTTACTTGAGAAATTAGAAAGCTAAGTGTTAGATATTTCTCACAAAATCCTCATCGCTTTCATATTCTCATCTTCTTCTTCCAAACTTTTTCTTTCATAAAGGAGTCTCACCACTCCGTTGCTCGGCCCGAGGATAGCGAGACTACCGGAGGTGGTTCTCGGAGAGTTCGAGAGAAGCTTTAAAGGGTTCGTGAAGAGATTCGAGCATCGGAATAGAAGTCCATAGAACTACAAGAGGTATGTGTTCTAATTCCTTTTATTTCAAAGCTTTGAGCATGTTGTTATTTAGCTAAATTGATGAAATTAAAGTGCCAATGATTCGACTCGCTTCCGCTGCGCTACATGTGCTCCATCAATACCGTCTTGTATCCACCTGAAATGTGGCAGAATCATTTGTAGCAACAACATTTCCTGAGGTGTACAAGAACGTTTAATTAAGTGTATAACCCGGTAACTGTAACTGGTTAGTTGTCAATTATTTTTTTTCTTTTTAACGTCTCTGTTAACTTCTCATCCCTTACTTCCCTCTCTCTCTCCTCCCAATGATTTTCATTTTTACAACACCATTTTATTTAATTTTTAAATTGTAGAAAATATGAGGAGGGTAGTTGTGTCCATTTTTGTGTATATTGAATTACTAAATTTAGCGTTTAGACATTATTCAAAAATCAAAGTGGGTTAGACATTTTTCAGGTTAGCATCTCTCCTTTTAGACATTATTCGTGTTACCCCTAGGTTAAACCTAAAATCAAAAGGAAAGAACGTTAACTCCTCAGACTAAACAGCTTCAACTCCCTACAACTCATTGGGCCAAACGCCCCCTAACTAGTCAATATGCATGTATTATCTCTTTGAGGCCAAGTTCAATCCACCATCCCACAATGTTGCCAAAACAAAACAAAATCAACCCTAAATATTGCCTTTCCTTAAAGTCTATTCAATTTTGCACTATGTGATGTGAACACCCTAGCCAATTGAAATTAGGAACCCTTTGGTTATATGAATCCCTAATTCTCAAATGTCAAAACCCCCAAATCAACTCGATTTTCAACTCTAAGGATTGAGTTAGACGCAGATTGCCTTAAAATTAAAGCTCTTGATACAAAGAACAAGTTTTTGGCCCAAGAATCGAACACTCCACAAATAGGAGGATCAATCCTACTTGAATGTTCTTGACATGCAATTCAAGCCATGAATTGCAAAGTGGATCAAGAAGCTCTCTTGGCTAAACTTGACAGAAAAAGCGTAAAGCTTAAACTCAATTCATCATAATCTCCCCTTACAATCCAATGGCAAAGCTTTATATACGCTCCCAAAACCCTAAATGTCAAATCATAATTCATAGCAAAATTACTAAAATAACCCTACTTAAATATGTCATAAAAGGATAAAATTAGAAAACAATAAAATTACACCAAATTATTAAATAAAATATAAATAATAATTTTATGCTTTGGGCGGTTCATATCATCCTCTCCTTCTTTTGAAGAATTCGTCCTCGATTCCAAATCAATTCTTTGTAATGCAATTTTAAAGTCATGAGAAGAAAATGGTTTGACTATTCTTGGATTTCTCTTGGATGGTCTCCCTGCAAAGCAATTTTATAAGCATCAAATGTCAAATGTTCAGATCTCCTTGGATTCTATCTCTTTCGAAAATAATGTTGATCATAAGAATTCACATGCAGTTGACAACCATGAATAGGTTTAGGGTCAATCTTTGAGATTTGCTTTATAATCAATACTTTAATAGCCTGCAAAAACTCAAAAGAAAAACTAGGCAAACTTGGTTGAAGCTCACCTGTCAGAAAACAAACTCTTTTGTTAAAAAGTTCATGAATGTTTTGTATTGAAATCAAAAAAGATTTTCCCTCAAAAGTTTCCAAACTCACATTTTTGGCTTTTCTCTCGTTTTTATTTAGAGATTGAGTATTACTCACATTTTTTTCTATCTCATTCGTGTTTTCACACTTTTCTTCTTTATATATCTCTATTGTTTTTTCCCCAGTCTCGTGCCTTTTGTTTTCCAACTCACACACATCAAGTTTTACTTCTCTTGGAAGAAATGATACATTAATAGGATCATATGTTACTTTGTGATCGTCTAATGTACTAACAATGTCCTCACATAGTACTCTCATTTCAAGCTAACTACCATCTACTTCCTCTACTCGACTACTATCAACACATGCTACTCCAGAAATAAGTGGTACAACAATTGTAGTAGAATTGCAATCATGTGATTCTTTGCTATCTAATTGCCTACTAAGTAGAATTTCATTATCATCCATAGGTACAATATTAGCAACTTTCTCTATACCACACTCTACTTTAGTACAATGCTCATATTTTGTAGGTAAATTAATCATTCCCACAACAGTATTGAAATTGGAGCTAGATTTAAATTTAGTGTACCTTGAAGATCTTCTTTGAAGCATTCTTTCTATCTTGATGGCAACGTACACCATCTCTTCCAAATCTTCGCAAGGACGAATTTTTTCTCGTTCAACAATCATCTTAGCAATCTTCCCATTAAGACCATTGTAGAATCGATCCATGGTAGCTTCATCTTCCTCATGTAAGTCCAATTTCTCCATCAACATTTGCATCTCCTGGTAATAATCATCAACACTTTTGCTCCCTTGACGTAGAGCTTGAAGTCTTAGTGCACAACCTCTCAAGTATAGTTTCGGTACGAATCGCTTCCTCATGAGCTCTTTCAATTCTAGCCATGTTTTCACTTTACCTTCTTGATATCTCCTTCTCTTAGAACACACATCATCCCACCAAGTTTGGGCATAACTTTTCAAATGTGTCAGAGAGATGGTTACCTTTTTTCTCTTCAGTGAGATTGTTGGTATGAAAAATGTGTCCAACTTCATGCTCCCACTGTAAGTAGTCTTCAGGATTAAATGTTCCATGAAATTTTGGGAATTTCATTACTGCAAAAGAATAACAAGTGAAGAAAAAGTGGACCTCACAATTCACTCCCTCACGTGTTTCACTCGATAGATGAAAGTCACTCGTGTTTACACACACAGATGTAGCACTCCCTTCAAATACGTAGATTCTCTCAAAATAGGAAACGAGTAACCAAGACTTTGCAATTCATGTACTTAAGGAGCAAGTCTTGAACACAAAAACAAGAATGATGTGAAGTATTGACACTCAAGCGAAGAAACAAGTAGAACTAACAAAAATAAGAAAACAAAGAATCCAGAACCTAATGTTCTAGACACAACAAACTAGGACAAGAAACAATGAAATTAAGATATTTAAAATCTAGAATTTAAAATTCAAGATTCAAAAGAAGAATTATGTGAGATGAACAAAGAATGTCAAACAACTAGACAAAAATCAAGTTAAAGCAAAGAAACAATGAGATAAGAAGCAAGAAAATATTATCCAAAACCTTAAAATTGATAAGAAGTGGTGTTTAGAATCCTAGCAGTTGACAACTTAAACGATTCTTAGAGTTTGATCAAATGAGACTCAATTCAACAATTGAGAATTTCACCACCACATCCACTCATTTAGAAATCTAACTTGTTTCAACAATTAATGCATCGACTTCAATTGGCCAATGTTAAATTCTTTAACTTCGATTCCACCTCCCGACTTTTTTTTTTTTTTTATTTCACCCAATCAATTGTTTATTTTTTATTTTTTAAATCTTAATTGACCCCTGATTCAACATCCAACCACACAAACTCTTTTTTTTTAAAGGTTCGACCCGAAGCCTTTCTTTTTTCCACAACCTCTAACCTGAATCAGCACATCGTTTCTTTTGAACCCAAAACACATATCCACAACAAATAGTATGGATCAAAATTCAGAGCCTTCGTCGCCTGAATTTGAATCTACAATCTTAAAATGATTTTAGTCAATTCGTCTGTTGAATTCACCTACTATGGACACCTCACCGTCGCATTTTTTTCCCACTTTTTCTTTTCGAATGTCCTTTGTTACACAATTACTGGGCCTTTACCCTTAGTTATGTGAACTTGATTAAGGCTAAACGGAGGAATTTATGAGCGATTAATTGAAAATAAGATTCTGGACAGAATGTTAAAGAATAGATATAAAAGAATTGAGAAATTGAGGCAATGATTTATAGTGGTTCGGTCGGACCTACTCCACTTTGCAAAGATCTTTTAAGATCTTTGCTAGCCACTTTTATTAGAGGTTATCAAATACAAGAATGAGTAATTACAAACCATTCAAGAAAGATCATTCAAAGAAACAACAAGAAAGCAAGATGAAAGAGATACAACCTTTGGTGTTCAAGAAGAGAAGAAATCGGACTTAACCCGAACGGTTTTCTTCTTTTTCTTTCAGATCTAGCCGGCGACAACCACCACAAGACAAACGGCAGCGGCGACGGCGATAATTTCTCGGGTTCTTTTCCTTTCGACGGCGGCGGCGTAAAGGAACAACGACCACCTTCCTCGTCGACGGCAGCAGCGCGAAGCTTCCCCTTCTTCTTCAAGTTTTGGGTGAAACCCAAAACTTCCTTTCTTTTTCTTTTCTTTGCGTATGGATGAGGAAGATGAAATGAAGACTCCTCCTTCTCTCTTTTTTTCTCTTACCTCTCTTTTCCAAATTAATTGGTTTACAATTAATTCTCTACTTTTTTTCTAAATAGCTCTTTCTCTCTTAGTGTACGTACCAATATTTTCATTCTCCCAAAACTCAACTATTTAAAACCTCTAAAAGTAACTAAAGGGGTGGATTTAATTTGGGTAACTAACTAGGATGAATAAAAAATTAAAGTTAAAATCTATTAAATTGCTAAACAACCTAAATAATTCTAACATCCTTTTTATGTCTTCGGTAGATAAACTGGGAACAATTTGTTTTCTCTTTCCGCAAGAAAGATTGTAACCAAGGTTGATTCCACAAGATCAAAACTCAAAATCAAATAAGAAATTAACAATATCCAAAAACATAAATGCGAGGCAATTTTTTTTTTCCTTTCCAGAAAATTAAAAACACACAAAAACCTTCCTATAGTGCTAGCCAGTTATGAAAACCAACGAAATTAAAAGCTTAAATGTACAAATTCTAGACTCAATCAATAAAGGATAAAAGAAATAAACAAGATCCTAAAGATGCAATTCTAAACTCAATGAATAAAAGATACTCATAGGATATATCCGATCTAGAGCGCCTATGCTCTGATACCAAATGATGTGAACACCCTAGCCAATTGAAATTAGGAACCCTTTGGTTATATGACCCCTAACTCTCAAATGCCAAACCCCCCAAATCAACTCGATTTTCAACCCTAAGGATTGGGTTAGACGTTGATTGTCTTAAGATTAAAGCTTTTGAGACAAAAAAAAACAAGTATTTGGCACAAGAGTCGAACGCTCACAAATAGGAGGATCAATTCATCGTAATCTCCTCTTACAATCCAATGACAAAGCTTTATATAGCCTCCTAAAACCCTAAATGTCAAATCATAATTCATAGCAAAATTACTAAAATAATCCTACTTAAATATGTCATAAAAGATAAAATTACACCAAATTATTAAATAAAATATAAATAATAATTTGATGTCTTGTGCAGTTCATATCACTATGCCTCTATATGGCGTATAATATATTAAACACACGATAATATTTTGGGAAAATCAATTTATATTTTGAAAAAAATCAATTTATACCCTTAAATTATGGTTGTATCAATTAAAACTCTAAACTAATTATTGGATAATCAAACTCTTGAACTTTGATGAATGTATAATTTACACTTTCTGTTATATTTTATTTCAAAAACGTTAATTTAAACGCGTGAAATTTTTTAATTTTAATAATTAAACCGTTAAACTTTCATAAGTGAATCAATTGTATGAAAATTTAGAGATTTAATTGATAAATTATAAGTCTCTACAGGTAAGAAATCTAACTTTTTTTTTTAATCGAAAGTGTAAATTGATACACTTATAAAAGTTCAGAATTTTAATCGAGACAATCAATAATTAGAGGTTTTAATTGATACAACCCTAAAAATAAATTGATTTTTCAAACCACTAGCATTTAAATGGTAAAAATTGTATAAATCTAATGAATTGAATGTAGCAAAGAATTTAGTCATCCAACCAATATTTAAAACAAAAGTAATCTTAAAAGCTGCCAAGTTTCACATTCCTATTGGTTCATGTAAGCACAAAAATCATCTTTAGAATACAACATCATCAGCATTAGTGTCATTATAATCCATATATATATCTTAATTTAACAACTTTGGGGCCGTTTGGGGCGCAGGGTGGGTTATTATCGTCGGTGGGTTTAGTAAGTCTGTGTTTGGGGTGCAGAGTTGTATAGTGTGGGTTTAGTAAGTTTGTGTTTGGGTTGCCGAGTTGTATAGTGTGAGTTTAAAATAAAGTTTTCTTTAACATGGAGTTTGAAATATGTGTTTATGTTAGTTTATTTTTTTTTCTACAACTTTTTGTTGTATTTGTATAGTTAAATGTATATTCCGAAATTAATTTTTTAAAAGTTAAAAAAATAAATATTATTTAAGAAATCACAAATAATCGAGAGGCTCAAGAGTAATACAGTTTTCTTTAACATCGAGTTTGAAAAAGTAAAATCGACAAATTAAAAAAGAAAAAGAAAAAAAAAAGTACAGAGTGCTCGGGGGTTATAATAACTCCAAACGCCCTCTTCCTAGATCAGTGTCCCAAACATGGGGTGGGTTATAATAACCCACCCAACCCTACCCAACTCGCCCCCCAAACACCCCCTTTTAGTTTACCATCTCTACATTCAACCGGTTACTTTTAAAATTGAAACTTAAATTTATCATTTACCCTCCTCGAATTCTTCAATCCTTTGATGAAAGCTCTAGTTGATCGGACCCACCAAAAAAACAAATTGAAACTTAAATATGTCTCTCTTATCTAATATAAACAAGCAAATTAATTGAATTGGAAAAATAAACAATCAAACTAATCTCAATTCTTCAGGGATTCATCTTATTTTCTTCACTTCTCTACTCTCCATTTTCTTTATCTCTTCAACCACAGAAGTAGTGACGCCATTGTTGCACTCAACAAGCTCCGACAGTAATAGTGATGTCGAGGAGCACACTCCAGCAACCTTCTACAAATTCGATGTGAATTTCTATACAAAATCTATATGTGATTTGAAGATATATAATTTCTATACATTCCTATTTTTTTTTAATAATTTTTCCTTTGAACTTTTAATTTTTTGTTTAACAGATCCACGAACTTTAAAAATTGTTCAATTTCGAGTCATCGACTTTTCAAGTTTAAGTGTAATAGATCATGTCTTATGCGCAAGAGAGTGCCGATGGACATGAATGTATGAGACATCCCAAAATTATGTGCAATAGTTTTGACTTCTTCAATGGAGAAGGCACGTATACATTTACATACAATAATTTTTGTTTTGTTTATTTTTTTTTTAGAAAACATACCATAAATTTTAATATTTAGGATTGAAATTTAAAATATGATTTGATTTTGATTGTGTTGAGCTCGTGGGAATTTACAATAAACACAGAACAAGGAAAAATTTCGATTTGAAAGAAATTGGATGTGAATTTTTTTTTTTTTTTTTCTTTTCCTCTTATGAGATAACAGTCATTTAATTCATATGTTTTAGAGTTTCGACTGCTTAATGCAGTTTGTTTTGTTTTCATTTTCATTTTACTTTCATATAAATAATATCTGTATTATCTAATCTTTCGAACAATAGTACTTTAAAAAAAGAGAATATTACTAAATAAAATATTATTTCTTTGCAATATCATTCAAAAAATTTACTATTATAAATATTTTCAAAACTTTTACATCTTAGTAAAGTATGTGTGTAAATAAAAATGGTTGCATTATCTATAGGGAAATTGTAACAGATTTCAATTTAGATTAAAATAATTAAAAATATATTTTTAAAAAAAATTGTGGATATGACAATTTCTATCTATGGTCTATGGCTGATAGAAATTTTATCGATATAGAAGTCTACCGCCGATAGTAGTCTTTTTTATAAATTTTTTGTCACTGATAATAGTCTATGAGTGATAGAAGTCTATTACTGATAGAAGTCTATCCGTCATAAAGTTTATCAATGAAAGCACTGATTTTTTGCCATATTTGTAAAAAATTTTAAACTTTGCTAAATTTACCATTATTTTGGGTATGATTGATGTCTGTGCAACCAGCCCTAGAATAAATTGATTAAATTATATAATGATAAAATTATATAGTGATAAATTTATATACGAGTTTAAGAGAATATTGTAAAAAAAAAAAAAACTTCTATTATAAAGATAAATGTAAACACTAATCATTTTTTTTTAGGAAATATCATTTTAATATTTTTAAGTATAAAATTTAAAACTATTAAATTAAAACAAGATTTCACGTGCATCCCAGTACTAGTGTTAGTATATATGTATGTTTTATATATAATTTAAAACACACAGAGCTGCAAATCACATCACACACATCATCGAGTAAAATTAATTAAATCTTTTACTTCAGAAAATGATGGGCATATATTTGATTTTAATAATCCTTTTGTAATCTCAATGATTTTCTAAATTTCAATTAAAACAAACATTTATCCCATCATTTTGGTCTCCAAAACAGCTGATAATCATCACCTGTGCTGAAAAAAAAAATATTATTCTTATTGTCAATTCAAATATACAATTCATCTGAAGCTAACTTTTAATTTTATCAAATTAAATCAATAATCTTAACATTTTTTTAGAAACATTAAAATATCCTCTTAAACTCTCCTATCTCAAATGCATTATAATTAAGATATTAATGAAAATAATTTCAAAACATGTCCATAACTCAAATATAATGTATGAACTAATGATTAGGAGGTTAGAGGTTTGAATCTCCGTCCCATATGTTATATGTTATAAAAAATAATAATAATTTCATAACATAGTACCACCCGGTAAAATATTTTGTTGTGGCCTAAATCATTTTGAGTTTTAAGATCCTAACTCTCTAAAATCAACATGAAAGTATAAGACCATCAAAAGGATGGATATTTGGATGTTTAATCATCTTCGACGTATTGATCAGAAAGGAAGATGAAGAAAAAAAAAAGTTCTTTGATTTATACGACGTACCTTGGTTCTAATACACATTTTCATTATCCAGTTCAATCTCCTATAGAAAGGGATATTGATCAAGTTTATAGAGTTCATCAAATTGAAACAAGAAAAAGTGTTAATAAAAAAAGAAAAGAAAAAAATTATTATGTCAACCAGATCCTAAAAATGAAAATAAAAAAGTAAAATTCATCGGTTTAAATGTAGATTACCCTTTTCTGCAGGTACTCAATTTCTGCTAGCAACATTTCATGCTGTTCAACAAAGAAAACAGAAAAGTATTATGTAATCTTTAAAAAAAAAAAAAATGCTTATTAACCCCAAAAACAAAATCTCTTTTAACATTATAAAATTGAAGCTTGGATTTGAAGAAGTGGTGATATTAATGGTGGGTTCTACCATGTTTTTTGTGAATTTTATTTTTAAGCTTAGTGAGGTACTTTTGAAAGAGAAAATGTTTTACCTTAAAATCAAAATAAGTTTTTTCTTTTTCAACGGTATTTTAATAAATGCGAGGATTGAACCCATGACCTTTTGGTCACGGGCACAACTTTATGCCAATTGAGCTATGCTCGGTTTGACAAAAATAAAAATAAGTTGGTTGCATGAATAATCACACACAAAAATGAGTAAAATATAAAATATTTTGTAAAAAAAAAAAAAAGTGTTAGTCGATACAGTGCCATATTTGAAGAATTGCTATCAATGCTATATTTGTAATTATTTATCATAAATTGACACTTTAATGCACTTTTTATTTGCTTTTAGATTTTCTTAAATTACTTTTCATCATTAAAGGATCATTCTTTACAACCAAAAAAAAAAAAAAAAAAAATCTTCCCTGAGTCCTTTCAGAAGACATGACAAATACACCCTAATAATATCTCTAAATCAAGCTTAGAAACCATTATCGAACCTAACATTCAAAACTTTCAACCAATCGAACATATTCAAAATATCACAAACCTAAATATGAAGACCTCGTTTGATAATCTTTTTATTTTTTATTTTTTATTTTTAAAAAATGTGTTTGTTTTCTCCTAATCTCCTTGAAATGATTTTCATCTTTTTGAAAGAAACATTTGAATTCTTAGGTAAATTTAAAAATAAAAACTGTTTTTTTTTTTTAACCTTAGCTTGAATTTTGAAAACATTTATAAAAGATAAATAACAAAATAAAAGAACTCATAGTTAGAAGCAGTGTTTTATAGGCTTGATTTTCAAAAATCAAAAAATCAAAAATATTCAAACCCTAAAGCCTCTAAACTCAGGGTATTTGTACGGATGACCCTCCCCTCGAGGAGCGTAAGTTTTTTTTTACCTTCCTTCGAAAATTTATGTTTTCTGAACTTCTCGTGATAAGCAAGTGCCCTGTAACGACCCGAACTCCAAGTAAGAGACATTTAATTAATTGTTATTGTTATTGGGCTTAAAAAGGAATTGGGCTTAGGGTTTACAAAGTCAACTAGGTTATTGTTTTGAAAGTATTTAAAAATAAAAATAAAACTAATAATAATAATAATATATTTTTATTATTGTTATTGTTAATATAGGATATTATTATTATTAAAAAAAAAAAAAAAAAAAAATTGATCTGATCTTCTTCAACAACCCCTCCCCGCAGCCGCCTCTCACTCAACCCACCTCTCCCTCATTTCTCTCCCTCTCAGTTCCCTCTCTCGCACCCATCATCTCTCTTAACTCTGTTCAACCCCACTTCGTCAGCCGCTGCACGTCGCTGTCGTCATTGTCCGTTGTCTGTCGCCCAACCGCATTGTCGCCGCCCTCTACAGCCGCACGCGTTGCTTCCTAGCCGAACGCCGCTCTCTCTTGCTCTCCATTTCACCCAGCCGCATCGCCGTCGCCCTCAGCCGCCTCTCCTCCGTCCGTCATTGTGTTGTTGGGTGAGCTTCGATTCTAACCCAAATTTATTTCGTTTTCGATGTAGTTAGTTTCAATTACGTTAAGTTCAGTCCTGAAATCCAACGCCCGTTCCATTCCAGCGCTGAAATCGTGAGTTTTGAGGCGTTAGGCTTGCTGTCCAGCAAGGAATAACGACTCTGTAGCGAGTTTTCGGTGGGTAACGAAGCCTCAATCCATTTTTTAATTCCCTTGTAAATGTTAATTTCTTTTAAATTAAGACTTGATTTTCTGGCGTTTAGGATTCAAACGATTCCTGTCAAGAGATAAATTTTTGGAGTAGAGGTTTCTTGGATTGGTACTTAAGGCTTGTGTAAGCCAACAAACAATTATTTTTGCCGACAATCAATTGAGGTAAGTGACCTTACTACTGGTCCGCCTTCGGGCTCGGTTGGGAAATTTTTTCTAATGTTGTGAAGTTGATTGAATTGAATGTTTAGGCGTTGAATGGTTTTCTATTGAGATGTTGTGCATATGTTTTCGAGAGGTGGATTTAATTTTATTTGAATGTTGAATGAGTTTTTTTTTATGTAGCTCTGGTAGTTTATGTTATGTTGATGAAAGTGTTCATATGATGTTAGAGGAGAATTTATGATTGAGGTGATGAAAATGATATTTAATTATATAATTGTATGAAACTTTATGTTTTAACATGATGAGTATATATGTTGTGGGACCTCATTATTGCATGCCACATTTTCAGTCAGGAAAAAAAAAATTGTGACAATTATTCTCATCCCCCTAGTCATGTTGGTACCTAGTAGACTGAGGCTTTGCTCCATTGACTGGATGCCAACTAACCATCAGTAGGGGTGAGTCTCCAGAGGAGTCTACTATACCGAGTAGTTGTGAGAGTTATTGCGGGATTGAGTTAATTGTTCACTTAGATGGCCATCATGGAACAGTCAGGTTTAGGTCCCACTAGTGAAAGTCTCAGTCAGTTCATGTTACATGTGATTGCATAGCCTGACCCCAGTAGTGGGGTTACTTACTGAGTATTTTATTTAAAATACTCATTCTTTTCTAAAACTTCTTTTCCAGGTAATACTAGGGACGTACTCGGCGCTTGACGATGTGATCCGTTGGTGATGTCATAGAACATGTGGAGTCAGAGCTTCCGCTTTCATTAATTGTTTCGTTATTTATTTGAGTCAGTCAAACGATTTTGCTAGAGATTTGAACAAACCGTTTTGGTTCTTAAATTTTATTTTGAGGCAACTTATTTGGTTGATTTTATGTTTTCATTGGGATCCCAAACTAAAAGCATTTGTTGACTTTAAACATTTATATTTTGCTTTGATTATTTCTAAAATAGAGATTCAAATAATTTATTGAGTCTCGACGTCATGCTCTTAGTAACGACCCTATAGTGATGTCATGAGAAAAGTCGGGTCGTTACAATTGGTATCACAGCCTAAGTTTTAGGTTTTGTAGACTGGCTTACATCGTAAGCCCTAAATGTTCCCATGACTCATCAACATGTCCTTTGTCATCGCCAGGTATGTTCAGTTTTAACAAGCTTTAAGAAAGATGATATTTGAATGATTTTGAATAGTTTATTGCATTAATAGTTACTGTTGTCTTGATTGATGATTTGATAGAGTGGTTGGGTCATAATAGGTAGGTTATGGCACGTAACAGAGACTTAGTCAGACGACGAGGTTGGGCTGCTAAAGGTCAGTCAAGTAATCCACGAAAGAAAGGCACTTGCAAACGGGGTAAGTCTGATAAGGGTCAGTCAAGTAACCAGGCTGATGAGACACGAGTAGGACAAGTACCCTCGACTCAAACAGACAACCAAATTGAGAGCTCACCAGTGGGACTGACGCCCACAACTCAACCAGGTGTCCAGAATGAGAACACACCTACAACTCAGCAAGTAGGAGCTATACTAACGACGACGATGATGGAGGCCATGCAAACGTTGATACAAACGGCAGTCGCCAACCAGATGGCTCAAGTGAATCGGGACCAGAGGGGTCTGTCAGAAGAGGCGAGGCATTTGCGAGACTTCAGGAAATACGACCCACGTTCCTTCAATGGGTCGTTGGCAGATCCGACTAAAGCAGAGATATGGTTGTCGTCCATTGAGACAATTTTCCGTTACATGAGATGCCCGGAGGAGTAGAAGGTGCAGTGTGCAGCCTTCGTGCTAATAGACAATGCTCAACTATGGTGGGAGTCGGCCGAGAGGTCGATCGATACTAGCAGAGGTCTGGTGACCTGGTCACAGTTCAAAGAAGCATTTTACCAACAATATTTCCCACCGGTAACCCGATATAGGAAGCAAGCAGAGTTCTTGCACCTCAAGCAGGGAAGTCGGTCTGTGGCTGAGTACGAGGTGGAGTTTAGATGGTTGTCCCGTTTCGCCCCAGAGTTAGTGGCTACAGAAGCTGCGAAAGCTGAACGCTTCATTATGGGTCTGAGGAAGGAAGTCCAAGGCATCGTGGCGGCTCTCGCTCCACTAGATTATGCCACGGCCCTCCGCGCGGCAACTCTGATTGATAACCGTGCATCAGGGGAGTCTCAAGCACCTACAAGAGCACATCTTTCTCAGGCCAGAAAAGAAAGTCAGATCATGTGTCGTCTAGCCCTGAACGTGCACGACATCATTCTAGAGGAACTTTCGGAGACGAAAGTTCTTAAGGAGGGAAGATTGTAACGACCCAAACTCCAGGTAAGAGACATTTAATTAATTGTTATTGTTATTGGGCTTAAAAAGGAATTGGGCTTAGGGTTTACAAAGTCAACTAGGTTATTGTTTTGAAAGTATTTAAAAATAAAAATAAAACTAATAATAATAATAATATGTTTTTATTATTGTTATTGTTAATATAGGATATTATTATTATTAAAAAAAAAAAAAAAAAAAAAAAAAAAAAAAAAAAAAAAAATATCTGATCTGATCTTCTTCAACAACCCCTCCCCCGCAGCCGCCTCTCACTCAACCCACCTCTCCCTCATTTCTCTCCCTCTCAGTTCCCTCTCTCGCTCAACACCCATCATCTCTCTTAACTTTGTTCAACCCTACTTCGTGAGCCGCTGCACGTCGCTGTCGTCATCGTCCGTTGTCCGTCGCCCAGCCGCATTGTCGCCGCCCTCTGCAGCCGCACGCGTTGCTTCCTAGTCGAACGCCGCTCTCTCTTGCTCTCCATTTCACCCAGCCGCATCGCCGTCTCCCTCAGCCGCCTCTCCTCCGTCCGTCATTGTGTTGTTGGGTGAGCTTCGATTCTAACCCAAATTTATTTCGTTTTCGATGTAGTTAGTTTCAATTACGTTAAGTTCAGTCCTGAAATCCAACGCCCATTTCGTTCCAGCGCTGAAATCGTGAGTTTTGAGGCGTTAGGCTTGCTGTCCAGCAAGGAATAACGACTCCGTAGCGAGTTTTCGGTGGGTAACGAAGCCTTAATCCATTTTTTAATTCCCTTGTAAATGTTAATTTCTTTTTAATTAAGACTTGATTTTCTGGCGTTTAGGATTCAAACGATTCCTGTCAAGAGATAAATTTTTGGAGTAGAGGTTTCTTGGATTGGTACTTAAGGCTTGTGTAAGCCAACAAACAATTATTTTTGCCGACAATCAATTGAGGTAAGTGACCTTACTGCTGGTCCGCCTTCGGGCTCGGTTGGGAAATTTTTTCTGATGTTGTGAAGTTGATTGAATTGAATGTTGAGGCGTTGAATCGTTTTCTGTTGAGATGCTGTGCATATGTTGTCGAGAGGTGGATTTAATTTTATTTGAATGTTGAATGAGTTTTTTTTTATGTAGCTCTGATAGTTTATGTTATGTTGATGAAAGTGCTCATATGATGTTAGAGGAGAATTTATGATTGAGGTGATGAAAATGATATTTAATTATATGATTGTATGAAACTTTATGTTTTAACATGATGAGTATATATGTTGTGGGACCTCATTATTGCATGCCACATTTCAGTCAGGAAAAAAAAAATTGTGACAATTATTCTCATCCCCCTAGTCATGTTGGTACCTAGTAGACTGAGACTTTGCTCCACTGACTGGATGCCAACTAACCATCAGTAGGGGTGAGTCTCCAGAGGAGTCTACTATACCGAGTAGTTGTGAGAGTTATTGCGGGATTGAGTTAATTGTTCACTTAGATGGCCATCATAGAACAGTCACGTTTAGGTCCCACTAGTGAAAGTCTCAGTCAGTTCATGTTGCATGTGATTGCATAGCCTGACCCCAGTAGTGGGGTTACTTACTGAGTATTTTATTTAAAATACTCATTCTTTTCTAAAACTTCTTTTCCAGGTAATACTAGGGACGTACTCGGCGCTTGACGATGTGATCCGTTGGTGATGTCATGGAACATGTGGAGTCAGAGCTTCCGCTTTCATTAATTGTTTCGTTATTTATTTGAGTCAGTCAAACAATTTTGCTAGAGATTTGAACAAATCGTTTTGGTTCTTAAATTTTATTTTGAGGAAACTTATTTGGTTGATTTTATGTTTTCATTGGGATCCCAAACTAAAAGCATTTGTTGACTTTAAACATTTATATTTTGCTTTGATTATTTCTAAAATAGAGTTTCAAATACTTTATTGAGTCTCGACGTCATGCTCTTAGTAACGGCCCTATAGTGATGTCATGAGAAAAGTCGGGTCGTTACAGTTGGTATCAGAGCCTAAGTTTTAGGTTTTGTAGACTGGCTTACATCGTAAGCCCTAAATGTTCCCATGACTCATCAACATGTCCTTTGTCATCGCCAGGTATGTTCAGTTTTAACAAGTTTTAAGAAAGATGATATTTGAATGATTTTGAATAGTTTATTGCATTAATAGTTACTGTTGTCTTGATTGATGATTTGATAGAGTGGTTGGGTCATAATAGGTAGGTTATGGCACGTAACAGAGACTTAGTCAGACGACGAGGTTGGGCTGCTAAAGATCAGTCAAGTAATTGTTGCGTGCTCAGTGTTTAAATAAAAATGCAATGGGAGAGCACTCAGAACATGCAAGCATACATGGTCTTGTAGCAAGTAATAAGTATTTTTTCATTCGATTTCCCACAGAGATTTATTCTTAGTTACTAACGAAGTGAGATGTTAAATTAGAAAGGGTGGTTTAAATGGGGTAGAATTGGTATTAATGTGCCTAACTAATAAAGAACGTGCGAGATATGCAAGCATAAACAAAGACAAGTAAAGAGGTTAACTTGAATGTAGAAGAAAAGAATTGCGGAGAAAGCAATTATCTAGCAATAAAATCGCAAAACAGGAAACTGAAAAATGGCTAAGGCAAAAATAAAACTAAGAAAATTGCGCAGACAGCAATTTTCTAGCAATGGTACTAACAGTGTTTTAAGGGTGAAGTGTGGAAACAAGGGCAACTAACGACTCCTCTATAGGCTTTTTCATACGATTCTTCAGCAGTAGATCAACTTATCATGCATCAAATTAACTCATTCTCATGTATCTCTCGATTTCATGCATTAGATCCTTTAGTTCACTCATGTCCAAGTAAGACTTAAGCATCTATTTATAAAAGCAAGTTAATGAATTGTGCTAGGAAAACGCCTATTCCTAGGTCGTTTTCTGGCTACCATGAAAGGCTAGCATGAATGGACGACTCTGAACTCTTACTCCTTCCGGAGGTTAGGAGTTCTTAGGACAAAATGGATGGCCAATCGAAATTGCCCGTGGGATGAAGCACACATACATTCAATGCATTTGAAGTTATCCTACATGCTGAGTTCACGCATTTCTACCTATAGATTCATCATTAGTTGACCCTTATGTGGTTTAGTTACTCATGGACGATGGTGGAGTGGAAACATTTGACTGATTAAACATGCTTGGCGGTATTCAAATGAAAACACAGAAAACAGAAAGCAATGGAGAACTTGCGAAGTAGTCAAACAATTCTTCGATTGAACAAGGTTCAAAGCTTAACAAGCAACAACTTTAAAATGATAAAGACTGAACAGACAAAGAAGAAATGAAACAGTGCAGCTAACAGAACCTAAAGACAACAACAGCAGCGAAAATTAAAGACAGGAAATAGCAGAAAGCAGATAATCGTGCGTGTGAACTCCTCGCCGCAAGCGCCTCGGATGAAGGGCGAAGGTGAGCTTTGTTTGGGGATGAATCCAATCAGAAGAGAAGAAGGATCTTCTCTTCTTCCTCTCAGATTATCGGTGCCAATAGCTGAAAACCTTCACGCCAACAAACGGAAGAGAGATTAGAGAGAATACTGTGTTGAGATGGGAGTTCTACGCTTCCAAGCTTGTTGTTATCCTTCCCCCTTGACCTCCTTTTATAGTGTTTTGCAGGTATTCTTCAGGCAAGGAGAACCATCCATTCTGAACGACGACCTTCCACGTGGCAGCAGGAGAGAAATTGGGCGGCTGAAAGATCGCAACAAAACGGCGGACGGTTAGACAACTTAACAACTTCACTTAAAACATTGCGGAGACAACAATGTTTTCGCAATGTTCCTGCAATACAGAAATTTCAACTCTTTAGCTTTGTTTTTTATTCTTTTTCCTTTCTTTTACACATAAGTCCTGATTTAGCTTCATTATATAAATTCTCATATATAAGCACATGTTTAGACTAAATTCTATCAAAAACGCTTAAGAGTGTACACCATTCTATAGCAAACAAGTCCCTAAAATATGCACTTTTGGAGACGTAACAGTAATCCACGAAAGAAAGGCACTTGCAAACGGGGTAAGTCTGATAAGGGTCAGTCAAGTAACCAGGCTGATGAGACACGAGTAGGACAAGTACCCTCGACTCAAACAGACAACCAAATTGAGAGCTCACCAGTGGGACTGACGCCCACAACTCAACCAGGTGTCCAGAATGAGAACACACCTACAACTCAGCAAGTAGGAGCTATACTAACGGCGACGATGATGGAGGCCATGCAAACGTTGATACAAACGGCAGTCGCCAACCAGATGGCTCAAGTGAATCGGGACCAGAGGGGTCTGTCAGAAGAGGCGAGGCATTTGCGAGACTTCAGGAAATACGACCCACGTTCCTTCAATGGGTCGTTGGCAGATCCGACTAAAGCAGAGATATGGTTGTCGTCCATTGAGACAATTTTCCGTTACATGAGATGCCCTGAGGAGTAGAAGGTGCAGTGTGCAGCCTTCGTGCTAATAGACAATGCTCAACTATGGTGGGAGTCGGCCAAGAGGTCGATCGATACTAGCAGAGGTCTGGTGACCTGGTCACAGTTCAAAGAGGCATTTTACCAACAATATTTCCCACCGGTAACCCGATATAGGAAGCAAGCAGAGTTCTTGCACCTCAAGCAGGGAAGTCGGTCTGTGGCTGAGTACGAGGTGGAGTTTAGCAGGTTGTCCCGTTTCGCCCCAGAGTTAGTGGCTACAGAAGCTACGAAAGCTGAACGCTTCATTATGGGTCTGAGGAAGGAAGTCCAAGGAATCGTGGCGGCTCTCGCTCCACTAGATTATGCCGCGGCCCTCCGCGCGGCAACTCTGATTGATAACCGTGCATCAGGGGAGTCTCAAGCACCTACAAGAGCACATTCTTTCTCAGGCCAGAAAAGAAAGTCAGATCATGTGTCGTCTAGCCCTGAACGTGCACGACATCATTCTAGAGGAACTTTCGGGGACAAAAGTTCCTAAGGAGGGAAGATTGTAACGACCCGAACTCCAGGTAAGAGACATTTAATTAATTGTTATTGTTATTGGGCTTAAAAAGGAATTGGGCTTAGGGTTTACAAAGTCAACTAGGTTATTGTTTTGAAAGTATTTAAAAATAAAAATAAAACTAATAATAATAGTAATATATTTTTATTATTGTTATTGTTAATATAGAATATTATTATTATTAAAAAAAAAAATAATAAATAAAAAAATATCTGATCTGATCTTCTTCAACAACCCCTCCCCCGCAGCCGCCTCTCACTCAACCCACCTCTCCCTCATTTCTCTCCCTCTCAGTTCCCTCTCTCGCTCAACACCCATCATCTCTCTTAACTCTGTTCAACCCCACTTCGTCAGCCGCTGCACATCGTTGTCGTCATCGTCCGTTGTCCGTCGCCCAGCCGCATTGTCGCCGCCCTCTGCAGCCGCACGCGTTGCTTCCTAGCCGAACGTCGCTCTCTCTTGCTCTCCATTTCACCCAACCGCATCGCCGTCGCCCTCAGCCGCCTCTCCTCCGTCCGTCATTGTGTTGTTGGGTGAGCTTCGATTCTAACCCAAATTTATTTCGTTTTCGATGTAGTTAGTTTCAATTACGTTAAGTTCAGTCCTGAAATACAACGCCCATTCCATTCCAGCGCTGAAATCGTGAGTTTTGAGGCATTAGGCTTGCTGTCCAGCAAGGAATAACGACTCCGTAGCGAGTTTTCGGTGGGTAACGAAGCCTCAATCCATTTTTTAATTCCCTTGTAAATGTTAATTTCTTTTAAATTAAGACTTGATTTTCTGGCGTTTAGGATTCAAACGATTCCTGTCAAGAGATAAATTTTTGGAGTAGAGGTTTCTTGGATTGGTACTTAAGGCTTGTGTAAGCCAACAAACAATTATTTTTGCCGACAATCAATTGAGGTAAGTGACCTTACTGCTGGTTCGCCTTCGGGCTCGGTTGGGAAATTTTTTCTGATGTTGTGAAGTTGATTGAATTGAATGTTGAGGCGTTGAATGGTTTTCTGTTGAGATGCTGTGCATACGTTGTCGAGAGGTGGATTTAATTTTATTTGAATGTTGAATGAGTTTCTTTTTATGTAGCTCTGATAGTTTATGTTATGTTGATGGAAGTGCTCATATGATGTTAGAGGAGAATTTATGATTGAGGTGATGAAAATGATATTTAATTATATGATTGTATGAAACTTTATGTTTTAACATGATGAATATATATGTTGTGGGACCTCATTATTGCATGCCACATTTAAGTCAGGAAAAAAAAAATTGTGACAATTATTCTCATCCTCCTAGTCATGTTGGTACCTAGTAGACTGAGACTTTGCTCCACTGACTGGATGCCAACTAACCATCAGTAGGGGTGAGTCTCTAGAGGAGTCTACTATACCGAGTAGTTGTGAGAGTTATTGCGGGATTGAGTTAATTGTTCACTTAGATGGCCATCATAGAACAGTCAGGTTTAGGTCCCACTAGTGAAAGTCTCAGTCAGTTCATGTTGCATGTGATTGCATAGCCTGACCCCAGTAGTGGGGTTACTTACTGAGTATTTTATTTAAAATTCTCATTCTTTTCTAAAACTTCTTTTCCAGGTAATACTAGGGACGTACTCGGCGCTTGACGATGTGATCCGTTAGTGATGTCATGGAACATGTGGAGTCAGAGCTTCCGCTTTCATTAATTGTTTCGTTATTTATTTGAGTCAGTCAAACGATTTTGCTAGAGATTTGAACAAATCGTTTTGGTTCTTAAATTTTATTTTGAGGAAACTTATTTGGTTGATTTTATGTTTTCATTGGGATCCCAAACTAAAAGCATTTGTTGACTTTAAACATTTATATTTTGCTTTGATTATTTCTAAAATAGAGTTTCAAACAATTTATTGAGTTTCGACGTCATGCTCTTAGTAACGGCCCTATAGTGATGTCATGAGAAAAGTCGGGTCGTTACATGCCCTCTCCCTGTGAAATTAAAGGAGAATTGTCGTTCGTCGTGGTCTGCGCGAGAGGGAAGAGACCTGAAGCTCACCGTTGAAGATCACACCGCTCGTTCGGTTGCTGCGAGATTCGAGCTTCGTCGCCGCCTGGTTCGTTTAAGCTCATTGATTCGTCTCTCGAAGTTGTCGGTCGTGCAAGAAAAAATGGTCGAGGTTGCCAGAATTTATACGTTGAGCCGATGCTGATGTTTGAAGAATGCCGAAGACCGCCACAATGAATGAGAAATTTGTTCGAGAACCCGTCTTCGGTCTGCTACTGTGCCTCTGCCACCGTCTGATCTGTCGTAGATCCGCCGCGGGATAGAGGAGTAAGATAAAGTTAGGGGATGGTGGTTGGTGGGAATTGAGGAAGAGATGAAGTGTGCGGTCGTGGGTCTCCCCGGAGCTTCGTCGTCCGTTATCGTCGTGACCGTCGTGGTTTTCGCCGGTAAGAAAATGTATTTGGAATAAAAAACCATTCCTAGAATGGCAAATTTCTTACCGCAATTATTTTTTTTCTCTTTTTTTTTCTTTTCCTAAAACTAGCGTACAAATCGAGTATAAGTTGTATAACTCTATTGGCATAAGGTTGTAACCGTAACTAAGAGATCATAGATTCAATCCTCGTATTAATTAAAATACCGTTACAAAAAAATTGAATCCTCGCATTAATTAAAATACAGTTGCAAAAAAAAAACTAGCCTACGAGTTTCTTTTAAAAAAAAAGAAGGGCATCACATTAGTTATCGAGGGGTTTGAGGTGTCCCCATTTATTTTTTGATTATTTTCTTAATTTTGAAATTAAAAAAATAAAAATATGAAATTAAAAGACTCCCAATGATTAAGAGAAAATAGATAGATAAACAAAAATCCTAATAGCGTGTTAGCTACAATTATGAAAGGCAAATACTATCGCCATGACATATTTCTAAGAGTTCAATTAGGTTATTCTCTCTCTTATGCGTGACGCAGTATAATGTGGGGCAAGAAGTTGTTTGACAAAGGCTACTTGTGGAGAGTGGACAATGGTTTTGAGGTGATAATTGAAAATGACCCTTGGATCCCGTCTAGGGAAAACGGAA
Organism: Herpetospermum pedunculosum; assembly: GCA_028017165.1. Classification (NCBI taxonomy): domain Eukaryota; kingdom Viridiplantae; phylum Streptophyta; class Magnoliopsida; order Cucurbitales; family Cucurbitaceae; genus Herpetospermum; species Herpetospermum pedunculosum. The sequence goes on along the minus strand of CM051527.1, from coordinate 16,094,838 downwards.
GACTGTTGTGCCCTCCTACTTTTGTTCATCATCTTCCGGTGAAGAATTTGATGCCCCTTGATGGGAAGTGGAATGCGGAGCAGATACGAGCAACCTTTTTACCAATAGATGCAGAGGCGATACTTGAAGTTCCCCTTCATCCCGAGGGCGGAGACAACACAGTCATATGGAGTCAGGCGAAACAGGGAATTTTTTCTGTTAAGTCTGCTTACCATTTAAGTTTATCTTATGAGAATATTAATGAGGCTTCAACCTCAAATTTTGTAAATCAAGGCAGGAGGTGGAAGACTTTTTGGGCTACTATGGTTCCCCCAAAAGTCAAAATTTGTTGCTGGAAAGTTTACAACAATATTAATCCTTGTAAGGTAAACCTGTTGAAGAAATGAATCCATACTGATAATTTATGTCTTTTTTGCAGGGATAACGAGGAATCTTCAACGCACCTATTTTGGCATTGTGAGGTCCTAAAGAAAATTTGGGTTGTTTGTTTCTCTCCTAACTTGACTTGTTTGTGTGATAACATGAATCATTGGACCATCCAGGAGTATTGGGATTGGATATTGGACAACGGATCTCAGGAAGATGTGGAATGCGTGATGATGCTGGTTTGGAAGATCTGGGAGCAAAGAAATCAGTTGGCCTTCAACAGTACAAGAGCGATGAAGCAAATAGGGATCTCCAACATAGGAAATTTCATTCTCCAAATCAAAGAGACTAGGCGGAGAGATCTAGAAGCTAGCGGTGGAAAGAGGAAATCTCCTGCAAATGGAGAAACACAGGTCCGAGATACCCATGAAGGTTGGAAGCCTGCTCCCCCTAATCGATGGAAGTTGAATGTGGATGCTTCTTTTAGAGTGGATTCCAGACGGGGAGGCCTTGGGTGGGTCGTTAGAGACCACCAAGGCTTCGTCATGCTAGCAGGTTCTCATGCTCTTAATGACCAATTTGATATAAAAATCCTAGAGGCTATGACAATGGTTGAAGGCCTAAAAGCGATCTCTTCCTACTCATCTTCTAACAAATACCCGATTGAAGCAGAGACCGATTGTTTGGAAGTGTGTAACCTTCTAAATGGAATTGGTATGGACCTCACCCATTTGTTTTTTTCATTCGAGAAGCTTTGGATCTGAAGGAGGCAGTTGGAGTCATGTCGTTTGCTCATGTGCACAGACTAGATAATGTATTAGCACATCAGATTTCCTATAACGCCTCTGTGGCATTACTAACGACTCAGTGGGAAAATCCTATTCTCTCGAGTTTTTCATTGTTTTGTGAGTCTGGTAGCCTTGGGGCTTCGTTTCTAGTCGAGCTTTAGCTCTTATTTATTCAAAAAAAAAAAAAAAAAAAAAACAACAACAACTAGAAATGAAGTAAACCTAAATTAATAATTAACAATGCCGATTAAATAAGATGTCTACGGTAGTTAATTGTGTGTATATTAATCATTTGTATTCCATATGTGATTTTAAATTTATTTCAAAACCGGTAATGTTAAGTTCTAAGATGGAAAACAATGTTTCAAATTGATGCAATAAAAGGAATTCATCAATGTTAAAAATGGTTGAACTTCATTAAGGGTGTGTTTGGTCCTAAGGGTGTTTGGCCAAGGAGTTGTTGAGAATAAGTTGGGAGGGGAAGTTAACTTCTCGTTTGGCCCACGACCTTGTTGAACTCCGATAAAAAATATCAACTCCCTATACTTCTACGGTAATTACTGTTGAACTCTCCCGACTTCTACAATAATTATTATTCAAGTCTGTCCCATTTTTCGAGGCAACACAGTTCTCTCTCCCTCCCTCCCTCCCTCCCTCCCCGACTTCTATAGTAATTTGAATGACATTGAAAAAAGAATGTGAAGTATTGTGGTCAAAATTATTTTAAGAAATTTGTGAATGAACATAAAATAAAAAGCAAAAATCGTATTTTTAAAATTTATTGAAATAAGTCCTTAACAATAAAAATATGGAAAATTATAAGAAAAAATTGTAAAAAAAAATAGCTAAAATAAATCGACATGGTTGAAATGTTGATTTTCAAGTGGAGTGGATTCAGATGGAATGACAAGTTTAGGAGGTGGAGACGGAGAAAGATGTGTTTGACACATGAGTAGACTATATTTATAGATACACAATCTTATAATTCATCAAATTAAAGATGATTCATAGCAAACATATATAAAAGAGCTAGAATTCGGTGTACATGAACTACTTATCAACATAAAAAAAACATAAACATAAACGAGTTGAAGTTCAATAAAACTTTAATTCAAGTACATGAAAAAACATAAACATAAACGAGCTGAAATTTGAGACTTTGAGACTTCAAAACATAGACATAAACGAGTTGGAGTTCGATAAATTTCAATTCAAGTACATGAAAAAACATAAACATAAACGAGCTGAGATTCGATAAACTTCAATTCAAGTACATGAAAAAACATAAACGAGCTGAAATTCGATAAACTTCAATTCAAGTACATGAAAAAACATAAACGTAAACATAAACGAGTTGAAGTTCAATAAAACTTTAATTCAAGTACATGAAAAAACATAAACATAAACGAGCTGAAATTTGAGACTTTGAGACTTCAAAACATAGACATAAACGAGTTGGAGTTCGATAAACTTCAATTCAAGTACATGAAAAAACATAAACATAAACATAAACGAGCTGAAATTCGATAAACTTCAATTCAAGTACATTAAAAAACATAAACGTAAACATAAACGAGCTGAAATTCGATAAACTTCAACTCAAGTACATGAAAAAACATAAACGTAAACATAAACGAGTTGAAGTTCAATAAAACTTTAATTCAAGTACATGAAAAAACATAAACATAAACGAGCTGAAATTTGAAACTTTGAGACTTCAAAACATAGACATAAACGAGTTGGAGTTCGATAAACTTCAATTCAAGTATATGAAAAAACATACACATAAACATAAACGAGCTGAAATTCGATAAACTTCAATTCAAGTACATGAAAAAACATAAACGTAAACATAAACGAGCTGAAATTCGATAAACTTCAATTCAAGTACATGAAAAAACATAAACGTAAACATAAACGAGTTGAAGTTCAATAAAACTTTAATTCAAGTACATGAAAAAACATAAACATAAACGAGCTGAAATTTGAGACTTTGAGACTTCAAAACATAGACATAAACGAGTTGGAGTTCGATAAACTTCAATTCAAGTACATGAAAAAACATAAACATAAACATAAACGAGCTGAAATTCGATAAACTTCAATTCAAGTACATGAAAAAACATAAACGTAAACATAAACGAGCTGAAATTCGATAAACTTCAATTTAAGTACATGAAAAAACATAAACGTAAACATAAACGAGTTGAAGTTCAATAAAACTTTAATTCAAGTACATGAAAAAACATAAACATAAACGAGCTGAAATTTGAGACTTTGAGACTTCAAAACATAGACATAAACGAGTTGGAGTTCGATAAACTTCAATTCAAGTACATGAAAAAACACAAACATAAACATAAACGAGCTGAAATTCGATAAACTTCAATTCAAGTACATGAAAAAACATAAACGTAAACATAAACGAGCTGAAATTCGATAAACTTCAATTCAAGTACATGAAAAAACATAAACGTAAACATAAACGAGTTGAAGTTCAATAAAACTTTAATTCAAGTACATGAAAAAACATAAACATAAACGAGCTGAAATTTGAGACTTTGCGACTTCAAAACATAGACATAAACGAGTTGGAGTTCGATAAACTTCAATTCAAGTACATGAAAAAACATAAACATAAACATAAACGAGCTAAAATTCGATAAACTTCAATTCAAGTACATGAAAAAACATAAACGTAAACATAAACGAGTTGAAGTTCAATAAAACTTTAATTCAAGTACATGAAAAAACATAAACATAAACGAGCTGAAATTTGAGACTTTGAGACTTCAACACATAGACATAAACGAGTTGGAGTTCGATAAACTTCAATTCAAGTACATGAAAAAACATAAACATAAACATAAACGAGCTAAAATTCGATAAACTTCAATTCAAGTACATGAAAAAACATAAACGTAAACATAAACGAGCTGAAATTCGATAAACTTCAATTCAAGTACATGAAAAAACATAAACGTAAACATAAACGAGTTGAAGTTCAATAAAACTTTAATTCAAGTACATGAAAAAACATAAACATAAACGAGCTGAAATTTGAGACTTTGAGACTTCAAAACATAGACATAAACGAGTTGGAGTTCGATAAACTTCAATTCAAGTACATGAAAAAATATAAACATAAACATAAACGAGCTGAAATTCGATAAACTTCAATTCAAGTACATGAAAAAACATAAACGTAAACATAAACGAGCTGAAATTCGATAAACTTCAACTCAAGTACGTGAAAAAACATAAACTTAAACATAAACGAGTTGAAGTTCAATAAAACTTTAATTCAAGTACATGAAAAAACATAAACATAAACGAGCTGAAATTTGAGACTTTGAGACTTCAAAACATAGACTTACGAGTTGGAGTTCGATAAACTTCAATTCAAGTACATGAAAAAACATAAACATAAACATAAACGAGCTGAAATTCGACAAACTTCAATTCAAGTACATGAAAAAACATAAACGTAAACATAAACGAGCTGAAATTCGATCAACTTCAATTCAAGTACATGAAAAAACATAAACGTAAACATAAACGAGTTGAAGTTCAATAAAACTTTAATTCAAGTACATGAAAAAACATAAACATAAACGAGCTGAAATTTGAGACTTTGAGACTTCAAAACATAGACATAAACGAGTTGGAGTTCGATAAATTTCAATTCAAGTACATGAAAAAACATAAACATAAACGAGCTGAGATTCGATAAACTTCAATTCAAGTACATGAAAAAACATAAACGAGCTGAAATTCGATAAACTTCAATTCAAGTACATGAAAAAACATAAACGTAAACATAAACGAGTTGAAGTTCAATAAAACTTTAATTCAAGTACATGAAAAAACATAAACATAAACGAGCTGAAATTTGAGACTTTGAGACTTCAAAACATAGACATAAACGAGTTGGAGTTCGATAAACTTCAATTCAAGTACATGAAAAAACATAAACATAAACATAAACGAGCTGAAATTCGATAAACTTCAATTCAAGTACATGAAAAAACATAAACGTAAACATAAACGAGCTGAAATTCGATAAACTTCAATTCAAGTACATGAAAAAACATAAACGTAAACATAAACGAATTGAAGTTCAATAAAACTTTAATTCAAGTACATGAAAAAACATAAACATAAACGAGCTGAAATTTGAGACTTTGAGACTTCAAAACATAGACATAAACGAGTTGGAGTTCGATAAACTTCAATTCAAGTACATGAAAAAACATACACATAAACATAAACGAGCTGAAATTTGATAAACTTCAATTCAAGTACATGAAAAGGCATAAACGTAAACATAAACGAGCTGAAATTCGATAAACTTCAACTCAAGTACATGAAAAAACATAAACGTAAACATAAACGAGTTGAAGTTCAATAAAACTTTAATTCAAGTACATGAAAAAACATAAACATAAACGAGCTGAAATTTGAGACTTTGAGACTTCAAAACATAGACATAAACGAGTTGGAGTTTGATAAACTTCAATTCAAGTACATGAAAAAACATAAACATAAACATAAACGAGCTGAAATTCGATAAACTTCAATTCAAGTACATGACAAAACATAAACGTAAACATAAACGAGCTGAAATTCGATAAACTTCAATTCAAGTACATGAAAAAACATAAACGTAAACATAAACGAGTTGAAGTTCAATAAAACTTTAATTCAAGTACATGAAAAAACATAAACATAAACGAGCTGAAATTTGAGACTTTGAGACTTCAAAACATAGACATAAACGAGTTGGAGTTCGATAAACTTCAATTCAAGTACATGAAAAAACATAAACATAAACATAAACGAGCTGAAATTCGATAAACTTCAATTCAAGTACATGAAAAAACATAAACGTAAACATAAACGAGCTGAAATTCGATAAACTTCAATTCAAGTACATGAAAAAACATAAACGTAAACATAAACGAGTTGAAGTTCAATAAAACTTTAATTCAAGTACATGAAAAAACATAAACATAAACGAGCTAAAATTTGAGACTTTGAGACTTCAAAACATAGACATAAACGAGTTGGAGTTCGATAAACTTCAATTCAAGTACATAAAAAAACATAAACATAAACATAAACGAGCTGAAATTCGATAAACTTCAATTCAAGTACATGAAAAAACATAAACGTAAACATAAACGAGCTGAAATTCGATAAACTTCAACCATGAAAAAACATAAACGTAAACATAAACGAGTTGAAGGTCAATAAAACTTTAATTCAAGTACATGAAAAAACGTAAACATAAAGGAGCTGAAATTTGAGACTTTGAGACTTCAAAACATAGACATAAACGAGCTGGAGTTCGATAAACTTCAATTCAAGTACATGAAAAAACATAAACATAAACATAAACGAGCTGAAATTCGATAAACTTCAATTCAAGTACATGAAAAAACATAAACGTAAACATAAACGAGCTGAAATTCGATAAACTTCAATTCAAGTACATGAAAAAACATAAACGTAAACATAAACGAGTTGAAGTTCAAGAAAACTTTAATTCAAGTACATGAAAAAACATAAACATAAACGAGCTAAAATTTGAGACTTTGAGACTTCAAAACATAGACATAAACGAGTTGGAGTTCGATAAACTTCAATTCAAGTACATGAAAAAACATAAACATAAACATAAACGAGCTGAAATTCGATAAACTTCAATTCAAGTACATGAAAAAACATAAACGTAAACATAAACGAGATGAAATTCGATAAACTTCAATTCAAGTACATGAAAAAACATAAACGTAAACATAAATGAGTTGAAGTTCAATAAAACTTTAATTCAAGTACATGAAAAAACATAAACATAAACGAGCTGAAATTTGAGACTTTGAGACTTCAAAACATAGACATAAACGAGTTGGAGTTCGATAAACTTCAATTCAAGTACATGAAAAAACATAAACATCAACATAAACGAGCTGAAATTCGATAAACTTCAATTCAAGTACATGAAAAAACATAAACGTAAACATAAACGAGCTGAAATTCGATAAACTTCAATTCAAGTACATGAAAAAACATAAACGTAAACATAAACGAGTCGAAGTTCAATAAAACTTTAATTCAAGTACATGAAAAAACATAAACATAAACGAGCTGAAATTTGAGACTTTGAGACTTCAAAACATAGACATAAACGAGTTGGAGTTCGATAAACTTCAATTCAAGTACATGAAAAAACATAAACATAAACATAAACGAGCTGAAATTCGATAAACTTCAATTCAAGTACATGAAAAAACATAAACGTAAACATAAACGAGCTGAAATTCGATAAACGTCAATTCAAGTACATGAAAAAACATAAACGTAAACATAAACGAGTTGAAGTTCAATAAAACTTTAATTCAAGTACATGAAAAAACATAAACATAAACGAGCTAAAATTTGAGACTTTGAGACTTCAAAACATAGACATAAACGAGTTGGAGTTCGATAAACTTCAATTCAAGTACATGAAAAAACATAAACATAAACATAAACGAGCTGAAATTCGATAAACTTCAATTCAAGTACATGAAAAAACATAAACGTAAACATAAACGAGCTGAAATTCGATAAACTTCAATTCAAGTACATGAAAAAACATAAAAGAGCTAGAATTCGATAAACTTCAATTCAAGAACATGAAAGGCATGCACCAACATTAGTTGTCTTCAAGCTTCATTGCTGAAAACCATAAAAAAGATTGAAACAAAATTAGAATTAATAATTAAGCTAGTTAAAAAAGAGTAATTATTTTAGAAGAAAACTAATATAGGGTTGTTGATCATTATTGGAATTTTAAACCAATCAAAATAAAAACATTTCTAATCATTCATTAATACTTTAAATTTACATATCCAACGTAGTTCTCTAACTTCACTTTTAAGTGTCAAATCGAGCATATAAGTTAATTGACATAAAGTTATGTTCTTGATTAAGAGGTTGAAGGTTCAATAATCCCTCGCCCGATATTAATTAAATACGAAGATATTTTTTTTTTTTTTTTTTTTTTATAGAAATTATAAAGAAGTCGTGCAAAGGCTAAATGCATACCTGAAGGAAATAGTAATACGCCAACAACCTTTCATACATAGTCTTCAAGTGTGAGTTCAACTCTCTGTCGCTAAGATTCAATTTTTCCTAAAACAAAGAAATAAATAATAATATTTTAAAATTAGACGAAAGAATTTACTCCTTTCATCTTTTCGATGTGGGATTTTCGACAGGTTTCGTACCTTAACATCGTGGGTGGAAAACGATAGAAGTCCAGTTAGTAGAAGTACTTTCTCGGCTTCTTCATCCATCTTAAATCCCAACCTTCCTTCAAAATAAAATATTCCAAACTCTCTCCCGAGGTGGTTGACCAACTGCAATGAAGAAAATATTATTATTTTATTTTAAAAATTGTATAAAAGTAATATTTTTAACAAACCCTAAAGAAAAATAAGTTTATAGATTATTCAAAACACACACCTTAGAGTGAAACAAGGCTCCAAATATTCTTTGTAATAGACCATAGACGGAATACATCTTTCCCGGAAGGCTGTATAAAAAAAACAGATATTTAAATTAAAACCTTAGGTTTTATTTCCATAAAACTCATCAATTAATTAATTAATTAGGGTTTACTTTGATAAGTAAGACGAGCAACATCCTCTGAATCGAATTCATTAAATCCTCTGACCATACCACATAAAACCGGACCACCCATCAAATTTCCCTGCCATCAAAATCAATAAAAACCATTCAAAAAAATTAATACTTTCAATATACATTTCTTCAAAATCATCACTTTGACATAGTTTAGTTTTTTCAAACACGTGCTTTAAATGACACTGGTTTACGGTTTTGGGTCTATGTTATTGAACTTTTGGGTTTTAAGGATATGAAAAGAGTCTCCTAACCACGTATAAATGAAATGCAAGAAGAAATAAACTTTGAAAAAAATGAAGGAAATGATGAAAATGGACCGGTACGAAAATTCTTTTATTCGAAAAATGGGTTCAGAATCATCACTTTGGAATTATCAAATGTCAAATATAACTCAATTTTTTTAAACACGTGTTTGAAATGATACCAGTTTACAGTTTTGAAGCTTATGTGATTGAACTTTAGAGTTTTAAAGATGAAAGGTGTCTCTCACCACATATACATGAAATGCATGGAGAAAAAAACTTTGAAAAATATAAAGGAAATGAGAAAATAGAAAAATATTTTATTCGAAATATTTCATAATTATCATTCATTCACAATCATTACTATCACTTTGAATTTATGTTATAATTTTGCAAATACCAAGTTTTTAAAAGTAGAAAACCAAAGAGAAAGCTAACTCAAAAATACATATCATAAGAAGAAGAATAGATACTAAAATGAAGGAATTAGGGTTTAGGGTTTAGGGTAAAAAAATTCTTACCAGGCTTCCAAGAAACAATTGAACAAAATTGAGCTTTTCATAGAGAATGAGCCAATGAAGTGAGGTTTGAGAATATACTCCCAAATAATCAATCTTTTTGGGTTGGGTTCCTCCCAATTGATAAACCAATTCTACAGCCAGTTCTGGAAGCTGTTAAAATAAAACCATATTGTTTAATTAATCATTAATAATAACAATTTTTGCTTAAAGATTTGGGAATTCGTATACCTCTTCTCTGTCTTGCTCAATCATTTGGCCGTCAAAGTAGCTTGTCCATCTCAACATGTTTAGTAATAAAAAGATTTTAATTGCAACTTTTATATTAATTTTTTTACTTAAGTAAGATTAAACTCACTTGATTAAGAGGCTCAATGAGTATAACGAGTATTCGCACTGGCAAATTAAATAGAGAAATAATATAATATTATACAAAACAATAACATCAAGTAGTCGTGTTGTATTTTAATTAAAACGGGGATTGAACCCATAACCACATAATCACGGGCACAATCTTATGCTAATTGAGCTATGCTCAATTTGACATAGTAGTCGTGTTGTTACTCTTTTGATCGAAATAAGTTATGAGATAACCTGTGAAGGATGTTGTGATGAAGAAAATAGAGTAATTATTTGAGCTCCTTTTGATCGACTTCCGAATGAAGGCATATGTAATAAATGTTGGCTTATCTGGGGATATCGATCACTTTCTCCACACATGTTGAACCCCTCATAGTAAATCTACATGCCCATTTAATAATAATTTAATGCAATATATATATTATTATTTTGTTAGAAATTAAACCTGAATGGCACAGTAAATTTGTATTCCATCTCGATGCATTATTTTTTCTAGAAAAAGTTGGAAGAAAACAAGAATTAATGAAGTTTAGAAGCACTTACATAGGAGCACAAATAGTTGGTTTGTAGGATTAGTAGCCAACTCTTGTAAGCAAGATATATTGAAATAATCGTTGCTAAGTTCCGCCAGAGACTTTTTCAAACAAATATTCAAATATATTAACATGTCGGGCTAAATCGGCCAAGTTTACTAGGTAAAGCATCGAGCCTTCTTCCACATTAGCCCTACATATATATATAACTCCAAATGTTAAATTTAACAAAAACAAATAATCAAGTTTTTAGAACAAGATGAACATATCTTACATACCTATTCTCTCTAGCTATGTAAAGTTCTTTGGGGCGCCGTTTGGTTTGAGGATTTGCAGATGCCTGGGAATAGAAGATGCCTGGGAATGAGATGTCTGGGAATAAGATGTCTGGGAATCAATGATGTCTGTGTTTGGTGCTGCATGGGAATGTCTATCAGATTTTCGTGGGAATAAATGATGTTTATGTTTGGTGCTGTCTGAGAATGTCATTAGATTTGTAAATATATTTTAAATAATTAATTGTTGTTTATTTTATTTAACAATAAATCTTAATAATTATGTTCAACAAAAGGTATTTAAAATTATACAAATTTTTAATTCTAATTAATTAATTAATACAATAATAAAATTGAAGAACTAATGATAAAAGTTATATAATTCAAAAATCAAATATAATCTATCATCGATTACTAAACATAGGTTGGTGTGCGATACTTGGCAACCTATGCGATCGCATAGGTTGCTGTGCGATAGTTATCCGATCGCATAAGTAGTTGTGCGATAGTTATGCGATCACATAGGTAGTTATGCGATCTCATAGGTTGTTGTGCGATCGCACACCAACCTATGCGATCGCATAGCTATCGCACATCTTAAATCAAGAAGCTACTGAAATCGATTTAACAAAAAATAATAATAATAATAATAATAATTACATAGAGCTCTAAATTGGAATGAATTTAACCAAAAAATAAAAAAATAAAAAAATACACAAACTTGAAATTAGAGTTTGGAATTGATTTATAAAAATAAAAAATAAAAATAAAAATAAAATAATAAAAAAAAAACTTGGGTAGAAGAAACGTCGTTGAAAAAAAGAATGAAGAAGAAAATTTAAAAAAAAATAGGAAGAAGAAGACATACCTGGACAAGGCATCACCATGGCTTTCGGAGAAAGTCGCCTAAAATGGAGGGCATCAGAAAGCCATACTTTTGATGCCTGGGCTACAACTATGCCCGGGCATAAATGCCAAGACGCCAACCAAACGTGGGAATGGCCATCAGAAAGTCATTCCCATCCTGATGCCCACCCTCAAAGACTGGGCTACAACTATGCCCGGGCATAAATGCCAAGACGCCAACCAAACGTGGGAATGGCCATCAGAAAGTCATTCCCATCCTGATGCCCACCCTCAAAGACGCCAACCAAACGGCCCCTGGGTGCTTTTGCTTTTCAAACTTGTATTTTGTTATCAAAACCTAACTCTCTATATATAGACTTTTTGTGGGCAAGGGATGAACTTAAGCTGTGTTTGGTTTAGATTATTAGTAAGTGTTTAATTTTTGCAAAAAAATCATTTTGGAATAACTGTTTGACAACCATCCAAAATGAATTTTTGGAGAATGAGTTTTTGAAATAATACATTTTGTATGAAACACTATATTAACTTTTGAAAAAACTGTTTTTCGCTGTTTAATTCAAGTACATGAAAAAACATAAACATAAACGAGCTGAAATTTGAGACTTTGAGACTTCAAAACATAGACATAAACGAGTTGGAGTTCGATAAACTTCAATTCAAGTACATGAAAAAACATAAACATAAACATAAACGAGCTGAAATTCGATAAACTTCAATTCAAGTACATGAAAAAATATAAACGTAAACATAAACGAGCTGAAATTCGATAAACTTCAATTCAAGTACATGAAAAAACATAAACGTAAACATAAACGAGTTGCAGTTCAATAAAACTTTAATTCAAGTACATGAAAAAACATAAACATAAACGAGCTGAAATTTGAGACTTTGAGACTTCAAAACATAGACATAAACGAGTTAGAGTTCGATAAACTTCAATTCAAGTACATGAAAAAACATAAACATAAACATAAACGAGCTGAAATTCGATAAACTTCAATTCAAGTACATGAAAAAACATAAACGTAAACATAAACGAGCTGAAATTCGATAAACTTCAATTCAAGTACATGAAAAAACATAAACGTAAACATAAACGAGTTGAAGTTCAATAAAACTTTAATTCAAGTACATGAAAAAACATAAACATAAACGAGCTGAAATTTGAGACTTTGAGACTTCAAAACATAGACATAAACGAGTTGGAGTTCGATAAACTTCAATTCAAGTACATGAAAAAACATAAACATAAACATAAACGAGCTGAAATTCGATAAACTTCAATTCAAGTACATGAAAAAACATAAACGTAAACATAAACGAGCTGAAATTCGATAAACTTCAACTCAAGTACATGAAAAAACATAAACGTAAACATAAACGAGTTGAAGGTCAATAAAACTTTAATTCAAGTACATGAAAAAACGTAAACATAAAGGAGCTGAAATTTGAGACTTTGAGACTTCAAAACATAGACATAAACGAGTTGGAGTTCGATAAACTTCAATTCAAGTACATGAAAAAACATAAACATAAACATAAACGAGCTGAAATTCGATAAACTTCAATTCAAGTACATGAAAAAACATAAACGTAAACATAAACGAGCTGAAATTCGATAAACTTCAATTCAAGTACATGAAAAAACATAAACGTAAACATAAACGAGTTGGAGTTCAATAAAACTTTAATTCAAGTACATGAAAAAACATAAACATAAACGAGCTGAAATTTAAGACTTTGAGACTTCAAAACATAGACATAAACGAGTTGGAGTTCGATAAACTTCAATTCAAGTACATGAAAAAACATAAACATAAACATAAACGAGCTGAAATTCGATAAACTTCAATTCAAGTACATGAAAAAATATAAACGTAAACATAAACGAGCTGAAATTCGATAAACTTCAATTCAAGTACATGAAAAAACATAAACGTAAACATAAACGAGTTGCAGTTCAATAAAACTTTAATTCAAGTACATGAAAAAACATAAACATAAACGAGCTGAAATTTGAGACTTTGAGACTTCAAAACATAGACATAAACGAGTTAGAGTTCGATAAACTTCAATTCAAGTACATGAAAAAACATAAACATAAACATAAACGAGCTGAAATTCGATAAACTTCAATTCAAGTACATGAAAAAACATAAACGTAAACATAAACGAGCTGAAATTCGATAAACTTCAATTCAAGTACATGAAAAAACATAAACGTAAACATAAACGAGTTGAAGTTCAATAAAACTTTAATTCAAGTACATGAAAAAACATAAACATAAACGAGCTAAAATTTGAGACTTTGAGACTTCAAAACATAGACATAAACGAGTTGGAGTTCGATAAACTTCAATTCAAGTACATAAAAAAACATAAACATAAACATAAACGAGCTGAAATTCGATAAACTTCAATTCAAGTACATGAAAAAACATAAACGTAAACATAAACGAGCTGAAATTCGATAAACTTCAACCATGAAAAAACATAAACGTAAACATAAACGAGTTGAAGGTCAATAAAACTTTAATTCAAGTACATGAAAAAACGTAAACATAAAGGAGCTGAAATTTGAGACTTTGAGACTTCAAAACATAGACATAAACGAGTTGGAGTTCGATAAACTTCAATTCAAGTACATGAAAAAACATAAACATAAACATAAACGAGCTGAAATTCGATAAACTTCAATTCAAGTACATGAAAAAACATAAACGTAAACATAAACGAGCTGAAATTCGATAAACTTCAATTCAAGTACATGAAAAAACATAAACGTAAACATAAACGAGTTGGAGTTCAATAAAACTTTAATTCAAGTACATGAAAAAACATAAACATAAACGAGCTGAAATTTGAGACTTTGAGACTTCAAAACATAGACATAAACGAGTTGGAGTTCGATAAACTTCAATTCAAGTACATGAAAAAACATAAACATAAACATAAACGAGCTGAAATTCGATAAACTTCAATTCAAGTACATGAAAAAATATAAACGTAAACATAAACGAGCTGAAATTCGATAAACTTCAATTCAAGTACATGAAAAAACATAAACGTAAACATAAACGAGTTGCAGTTCAATAAAACTTTAATTCAAGTACATGAAAAAACATAAACATAAACGAGCTGAAATTTGAGACTTTGAGACTTCAAAACATAGACATAAACGAGTTAGATTTCGATAAACTTCAATTCAAGTACATGAAAAAACATAAACATAAACATAAACGAGCTGAAATTCGATAAACTTCAATTCAAGTACATGAAAAAACATAAACGTAAACATAAACGAGCTGAAATTCGATAAACTTCAATTCAAGTACATGAAAAAACATAAACGTAAACATAAACGAGTTGAAGTTCAATAAAACTTTATTTCAAGTACATGAAAAAACATAAACATAAACGAGCTGAAATTTGAGACTTTGAGACTTCAAAACATAGACATAAACGAGTTGGAGTTCGATAAACTTCAATTCAAGTACATGAAAAAACATAAACATAAACATAAACGAGCTGAAATTCGATAAACTTCAATTCAAGTACATGAAAAAACATAAACGTAAACATAAACGAGCTGAAATTCGATAAACTTCAACTCAAGTACATGAAAAAACATAAACGTAAACATAAACGAGTTGAAGGTCAATAAAACTTTAATTCAAGTACATGAAAAAACGTAAACATAAAGGAGATGAAATTTGAGACTTTGAGACTTCAAAACATAGACATAAACGAGTTGGAGTTCGATAAACTTCAATTCAAGTACATGAAAAAACATAAACATTGTTGACACCGTATTTTGTCCGGCCTTATTTATCATCATTTTGGATTTTCCACGTCATTTTATGTTTTTTTCCTATTTGTTATGTTTTTTTTAGTTTTTCTTTAATTTCGCGTTTTTCTGTTATTTTCGGAAATTTCGAGGAAATCACCAGATTCGTCTTCTGTTTGTGGATCGTTCAGGCGTCCAGGTTTCTAGTTCGGGATTCTGGCTTAGGGTTTATTATTTTAGAGTTTGGTGTCTCGGGATTCCAGCTGAGCGTTTTAGGTTTAGGGTTTCCAATTAGGTTTCTCAGTCTCGGGATTCCAGTTTAGAGTCTATCATTGTAGGTTTTGGGGTCTCGATCTCGGGACTCCAATTTAGCGTTTTATTTTAAGTTTTGAGTTTAGTGTTTCGGTTTAGAGCTTCGGTTCGGTGTTTTGATTTGTTGGTCACGAAATTTAAAAGAAGAGCCAAACCAAGGCCCATTTGGGATGTTTTAGACCTAATAAATTGCTATAAATGGGGGAAGATAAGACAAAAAAGGGAGGATCCCCAAATAATAAAAAAATCATTTCCTCTCTCCCACTCTCTCTCTCCTACTATTCATATTCTTCCCCATTCCATCACCTCCCCTACCTAACTCCGGCAAGACCTAAGGCGGCGCGCGGCGGCACGACGGTGGAGCTCCGGTGATCCACGGCGGACTCGCGGTGGAGAGCCACCGCGCACGGCGGCGCACGGTGACCATTTCACCCCAAAAATCCGGCGGATCTCCACAACGACGACGGCAGCGACCGGATCTCCACGTCTTCTCCAGCAACTCAGGCGGCGCAGCCTCGGGCCAACGTGCGGCATCTCCTCGAACCCAAGGCCACGGCGACGCACGGCGACGAGCTTCATCTTCGAACAGCGGCGTAGCTCCACCACGACAGCGCACATCTTCTTCCTTCAACCACGGCGGCGTCTGCGCGGACCAACTTCGTCTTCAACCGAACCCCATATCCAGACGACGGCGGCGGAGCTCCGGCAAGACCGCGGCTAAACTCACCCCTTCGAACCAGCGACTTCGTCTTCCTCAAGCGTTCAACTCCGGCGAAGCTTCGAACGACGGCATCTCTTCAAACCCGGACGAGCGGAGGCGACCTTCCTTCTCCGATTGAACCAGACGGTGGAGCTTCACCTTCAAGCTCCGAGAGGCAGCGGCGATCAATGCTCCATCTTCAACCCACAACGGCAGAGCCAACCTCATCTCCCTCCTTCAACTCCGGCGGATCTCGAACCCAGATTTCCAGCTACTCACGGCGGCGTTCATCTTCTATATTTCAAACTCCGGCGAACTCGAGCTTCAACTCCAGCGGATTCCGGTGGCAGCATCGTGAAGAAGAAGAAGCTGATGGCGGACGAGTCAGCGGCGGCGATCCTTGGTCCTTCAGACCAGCGGCGGCGGAGCTTGAACCGTAAGCGGCGGCAGACTTCTGGCAGCGACATGGCGTGAGGAAGGTCAAAATCTAAATTTAAGTCATTTACGAAAATGCCATTAGTCTTGTATTATTTACAGTTCTGCCTATATTGTGTGTGTTCACATATACCTATGCTATATGCATATATACCCCTCTGATTTGGATATATACCCCTGCATGTTCGATATATACCTTGATATGCTTTTTTGTTTATATACCTAGGTTATATCGCATAGGCCTGCTGGTTTATTTAGTTTCAGTTTTTAATTCTTAAGTGTGTTTTCGGGTTTAGTTATATTAGCTTGCGCGTTTATTTAATTATCGCTTTATTTTCGTTATTTTCTTTCTCGTTAGTTTGTACGCAGTATTTTAATATTAATTTGTAAACCCCGGGAGAGATGAAGGATTGTTCCTTTCATCTCGAGGGTACTTTAATTTTAATTTGTAAACCCCGGGAGAGATGAAGGACTGTTCCTTTCATCTCGAGGGTACTTCAATTTTAATTTGCAACCCCGGGAGAGATGAAGGACTGTTCCTCTCATCTCGAGGGTATTTTAATTTTATTGAAATCCCGGGATAAATAGGGTTTCCCTATTTTTGAGGATTTATCATTACAGCCATTATGCGCTAATTACAAGAACGCCCTTATTTTAAAAAAGAGGTTTTCATTTGATTTTAAAATTGGACTTTTAAATTGAATTTTGATTTACTATTTAAAAATAAAAGATTGTTATTTCAAATCATGTTTTAAATTAAATTTCAAAAATGGTTTGTTTTCAAAGCAAAATTGTTTTAATTTTAATTCAAGTTTTAATCGAATTTCAAATTGTATTTGAAACAAAACGATTTTATTAAATGTTTTTTTAAAGTTCTTGTTTTGTCGTATGATCTCGGTATCGAGAGTAAGGCGTTAATGGCGAAATTAACAATCTTGCTCACAAAATCAAATTCCTACTTTCTTTAAAGTTAGGATATGATTAGTTGAGACATTGTATTATTTTTAGTTGTTTATTTCATTTGTTAAGGATCATTTGAAATTAGCTAAATAGTTAGGATAAAATGTTTTGGCTACCGTTTTTAAACGGGATGTTGTAGGGTGCTAGCATCTTCCCTACACTCAACCGACCCCCGAACCTCGTTTTTTTACTTCGTAGACCGTGTTTTTAAGGTGACCAATCACACCCTAAATGATTGGTGGCGACTCCATTTTTTGTGAAAACCCCTGTTTAACAGAAGGTTGTCGGCCGCTCCGCGTCGCAAAAACGTTGCGACAAACATAAACATAAACGAGCTGAAATTCGATAAACTTCAATTCAAGTACATGAAAAAACATAAACGTAAACATAAACGAGCTGAAATTCGATAAACTTCAATTCAAGTACATGAAAAAACATAAACGTAAACATAAATGAGTTGAAGTTCAATAAAACTTTAATTCAAGTACATGAAAAAACATAAACAGAAACGAGCTGAAATTTGAGACTTTGAGACTTCAAAACATAGACATAAACGAGTTGGAGTTCGATAAACTTCAATTCAAGTACATGAAAAAACATAAACATAAACATAAACGAGCTGAAATTCGATAAATTTCAATTCAAGTACATGAAAAAACATAAACGAGCTGAAATTCGATAAACTTCAATTCAAGTACATGAAAAAACATAAACGTAAACATAAACGAGTTGAAGTTCAATAAAACTTTAATTCAAGTACATGAAAAAATATAAACATAAACGAGCTGAAATTTGAGACTTTGAGACTTCAAAACATAGACATAAACGAGTTGGAGTTCGATAAACTTCAATTCAAGTACATGAAAAAATATAAACATAAACATAAACGAGCTGAAATTCGATAAACTTCAATTCAAGTACATGAAAAAACATAAACGTAAACATAAACGAGCTGAAATTCGATAAACTTCAATTCAAGTACATGAAAAAACATAAACGTAAACATAAACGAGTTGAAGTTCAATAAAACTTTAATTCAAGTACATGAAAAAACATAAACAGAAACGAGCTGAAATTTGAGACTTTGAGACTTCAAAACATAGACATAAACGAGTTGGAGTTCGATAAACTTCAATTCAAGTACATGAAAAAACATAAACATAAACATAAACGAGCTGAAATTCGATAAACTTCAATTCAAGTAC
Organism: Herpetospermum pedunculosum; assembly: GCA_028017165.1. Lineage (NCBI taxonomy): Eukaryota > Viridiplantae > Streptophyta > Magnoliopsida > Cucurbitales > Cucurbitaceae > Herpetospermum > Herpetospermum pedunculosum. Next base: position 16,075,798 of record CM051527.1, on the reverse strand, counting down.
ATGAAAAAACATAAACGTAAACATAAACGAGCTGAAATTCGATAAACTTCAATTCAAGTACATGAAAAAACATAAACGAGTTGAAGTTCAATAAAACTTTAATTCAAGTACATGAAAAAACATAAACATAAACGAGCTGAAATTTGAGACTTTGAGACTTCAAAACATAGACATAAACGAGTTGGAGTTCGGTAAACTTCAATTCAAGTACATGAAAAAACATAAACATAAACATAAACGAGCTGAAATTCGATAAACTTCGATTCAAGTACATGAAAAAACATAAACGTAAACATAAACGAGCTGAAATTCGATAAACTTCAATTCAAGTACATGAAAAAACATAAGCGTAAACATAAACGAGTTGAAGTTCAATAAAACTTTAATTCAAGTACATGAAAAAATATAAACATAAACGAGCTGAAATTTGAGATTTTGAGACTTCAAAACATAGACATAAACGAGTTGGAGTTCGATAAACTTCAATTCAAGTACATAAAAAAACATAAACATAAACATAAACATAAACGAGCTGAAATTCGATAAACTTCAATTCAAGTACATGAAAAAACATAAACGTAAACATAAACGAGCTGAAATTTGAGACTTTGAGACTTGAAAACATAGACATAAACGAGTTGGAGTTCGATAAACTTCAATTCAAGTACATGAAAAAACATAAACATAAACATAAACGAGCTGAAATTCGATAAACTTCAATTCAAGTACATGAAAAAACATAAACGTAAACATAAACGAGCTGAAATTCGATAAACTTCAATTCAAGTACATGAAAAAACATAAAAGAGCTAGAATTCGATAAACTTCAATTCAAGAACATGAAAGGCATGCACCAACATTAGTTGTCTTCAAGCTTCATTGCTGAAAACCATAAAAAAGATTGAAACAAAATTAGAATTAATAATTAAGCTAGTTAAAAAAGAGTAATTATTTTAGAAGAAAACTAATATAGGGTTGTTGATCATTATTGGAATTTTAAACCAATCAAAATAAAAACATTTCTAATCATTCATTAATACTTTAAATTTACATATCCAACGTAGTTCTCTAACTTCACTTTTAAGTGTCAAATCGAGCATATAAGTCAATTGACATAAAGTTATGTTCTTGATTAAGAGGTTGAAGGTTCAATAATCCCTCGCCCGATATTAATTAAATACGAAGATAATTTTTTTTTTTTTTTTTTTATAGAAATTATAAAGAAGTCGTGCAAAGGCTAAATGCATACCTGAAGGAAATAGTAATACGCCAACAACCTTTCATACATAGTCTTCAAGTGTGAGTTCAACTCTCTGTTGCTAAGATTCAATTTTTCCTAAAACAAAGAAATACATAATAATATTTTAAAATTAGACGAAAGAATTCACTCCTTTCATCTTTTCGATGTGGGATTTTCGACAGGTTTCGTACCTTAACATCGTGGGTGGAAAACGATAGAAGTCCAGTTAGTAGAAGTACTTTCTCGGCTTCTTCATCCATCTTAAATCCCAACCTTCCTTCAAAATAAAATATTCCAAACTCTCTCCCGAGGTGGTTGACTAACTGCAATGAAAAAATTATTATTATTTTATTTTAAAAATAACCCTAAAGAAAAATAAGTTTATAGATTATTCAAAACACACACCGTAGAGTGAAACAAGGCTCCAAATATTCTTTGTAATAGACCACAGACCGAATACATCTTTCCCGGAAGGCTGTATAAAAAAAACAGATATTTAAATTAAAACCTTAGGTTTTATTTCCATAAAACTCATCAATTAATTAATTAATTAATTAGGGTTTACTTTGATAAGTAAGACGAGCAACATCCTCTGAATCGAATTCATTAAATCCTCTGACCATACCACATAAAACCGGACCACCCATCAAATTTCCCTGCCATCAAAATCAATAAAAACCATTCAAAAAAATTAATACTTTCAATATACATTTCTTCAAAATCATCACTTTGACATAGTTTAGTTTTTTCAAACACGTACTTTAAATGACACTGGTTTACGGTTTTGGGTATATGTTATTGAACTTTTGGGTTTTAAGGATATGAAAAGAGTCTCCTAACCACGTATAAATGAAATGCAAGAAGAAATAAACTTTGAAAAAAATGAAGGAAATGATGAAAATGGACCGGTACGAAAATTCTTTTATTCGAAAAATGGGTTCAGAATCATCACTTTGGAATTATCAAATGTCAAATATAACTCACTTTTTTTAAACACATGTTTGAAATGATACCAGTTTACAGTTTTGAAGCTTATGTGATTGAACTTTAGAGTTTTAAAGATGAAAGGTGTCTCTCACCACATATACATGAAATGCATGGAGAAAAAAACTTTGAAAAATATAAAGGAAATGAGAAAATAGAAAAATATTTTATTCGAAATATTTCATAATTATCATTCATTCACAATCATTACTATCACTTTGAATTTATGTTATAATTTTGCAAATACCAAGTTTTTAAAAGTAGAAAACCAAAGAGAAAGCTAACTCAAAAATACATATCATAAGAAGAAGAATAGATACTAAAATGAAGGAATTAGGGTTTAGGGTTTAGGGTAAAAAAATTCTTACCAGGCTTCCAAGAAACAATTGAACAAAATTGAGCTTTTCATAGAGAATGAGGCAATGAAGTGAGGTTTGAGAATATACTCCCAAATAATCAATCTTTTTGGGTTGGGTTCCTCCCAAATGATAAACCAATTGTCGAGCCAGTTGTGGAAGCTGTTAAAACCATATTGTTTAATTAATCATTAATAATAACAATTTTTGGTTAAAGATTTGGGAATTCGTATACCTCTTCTGTGTCTTGCTCACTCATTTGGCCGTCAAAGTAGCTGTCCATCTCAACATGTTTAGTAATAAAAAGATTTTAATTGCAACTTTTATATTAATTTTTTTACTTAAGTAAGATTAAACTCACCTGGTTAAGAGGTTCAATGAGTATAACGAGTATTCGCACTGACAAATTAAAGAGAGAAATAATATAATATTATACAAAACAATAACATCAAATAGTAACCCATGACCACATAGTCACTGGCACAACCTTATGCCAATTGAGCTATGTTCAATTGGGCATAGTAGTCCTGTTGTTACTCTTTTGTTCGAAATAAGTTATGAGATAACCTGTGAAGGATCTCCTGATGAAGAAAATAGAGTAATTATTTGAGCTCCTTTTGATCGACTTCCGAATGAAGGCATATGTAATAAATGTTGGCTTATCTGGGGATATCGATCACTTTCTCCACACATGTTCAACCCTATTAGACATCATGGGGCACATGTATGTTATATTGTAAGTGATGTCCCTTCATCTTTCCGATATGAGATCTTCGATGGTGCCTCTTTGGGTTCATCATCTTGGGTCGGATCCCATTTTTAGACCGAATATCCATTTGGGCTTTCTCCACACATGTTGAATCCCTCATAGTAAATCTACATGCCCATTTAATAATAATTTAGAAATTAAACCTGAATGGCAAGTAAATTTGTATTCCATCCTGATGCCAATTTTCTGATGGAGCTGCATTATTTTTTCAAGAAAAAGTTGGAAGAAAACAAGAATGTAAAGAAAAGATGATAATTAATGAAGTTTAGAAACACTTACATAGGAGCACAAATAGTTGGTTTCTAGGATTAGTAGCCAACTCTTGTAAGCAAGATATATTGAAATAATCGTTGCTAAGTTCCGCCAGAGACTTTTCAAACAAATATTCAAATATATTATTAACATGTCGGGCTAAATCGGCCAAGTTTACTAGGTAAAGCATCGAGCCTTCTTCCACATTAGCCCTACATATATATATATATTTATATATATATATATATATATATATATATATATAACTCCAAATGTTAAATTTAACAAAAACAAATAATCAAGTTTTTAGAACAAGATGAACATATCTTACATACCTATTCTCTCTATGTAAACTTCTTTGGGTGCTTTTGCTTTCAAACTTGTATTTTGTTATCAAAACCTAACTCTCTATATATAGACTTTTTGTGGGCAAGGAATGTGTTTGGTTTAGATTATTAGTAAGTGTTTAATTTTTGCAAAAAGTCATTTTGGAATAACTTGAAGTGTTTGACAACCATCCAAAATGAATTTTTGGAGAATGAGTTTTTGAAATAATACATTGTATGAAACACTGATATTAACTTTTGAAAAAAATATTTTTGGGTGTTTATTTGAAAAACCTACTTAATTCTCATATTGAATTAAAATTAACAAAATACTTTCACACTCCTCTTTTATATTTTCTCCACCAACCAACCTCCTTCGACCACCGCCGCCCCTCACCGACCATCTCCGATCGCCGCCGACCACCGCCTCCAAACTCCGACCACCACCGCCCAACTCCGGCCACCCGTCGCAGGCCACCGCCTCCTCACTCTGGCCATCCGTCGCCCCCCTCCGACCAACCCGACCCCGGCCACTGCCGCCGCCACCCGACCCTGGCCACCGTCACCGCCACCGCTGTCACCCGATCCAGGCCACCGCCGCCACTCGACCCGGTCCACCGCCGCCCCGCTTCAGCCCCTCGACCCCGACCACCGCCGCCCCAGCCCGTCCACCCGACCCTCGCCGCCCTGGCCCCGTCCACCCGACCCCTGCCGCCCTGGCCATCCGACTTCGACACTGACCCCTACACCGATCCCGGCCGCCCGACCATGACCCCTATCCTGGCCTCGACCCCTACCCCAACCCCGACCGCCAAACCCTGACCCCGACCATCAACAATAGTAAACCCTAAACTCTAAATGACAAATATAAATTTAAACTTATTAATTCATATTGTTTATTAATAATTGCCCCTTATATTAATTTGACATTAAGAAAAACATAGAACAAACCAAACACACTTGTAGATAAAAACACTTTTGAGAAAATGTAACCAAACACATGAGTGTTTTAATTATAAACATTTCTAGAAAAAACAATTAAAAAAAATGTATTCTTTAGAAAAACATTTTTTTTTTAGTATTGAATCCAAACACACCCTAACTAATCTCCTAACAAGCTAACTGCGCATGTGTTTGGTTACATTCAATTTCAGGAAATGCTATTTAGTCCAATATATTACTTACTTTGAAGTTAAGCTTTAAGTAACAAAGATATTGACAACATGAGAAAAGCAAGAGAGAAGCCATGATACAAGTGCAGTTGTTTGGTTTTGTTTGGTTTTTCTTAAAGTCTGACATAAAAATCACATGAAAGAAAAAGAAAGAAAGCAAAAGGGAGATATGGGAAATTGGAAGAAAATGAAGAGCTTAAAATGGAAATATATGAAGAGAGAGACAGACAGAAAGAAAAAGAGAGATTTTTTTGTTGTGGAGTTGATGTATGGGATGGATTCTCTGTTTGGATATTTACACTAAGAAGGAAAAACATAAGGGCTGAGGAAAAATAATGGAGTTTTGCAAAACAGAGTTTTTAATCATAATAATCCTAAAATTTACTGCATTGGAAGCATGTTTCAAGCTGTTTTGTCAGACTTCACACTCTTGGTTTTCTGAAGATCTACATTTCCTCCTCTCAAATTCATTTTTTTTTTCAAATGTGACAAATGACAATACAAATAAGTAATATTTATAATCAATTACAATGTCTATAATGATGTGAATTCTTCTCGAAAGAGTATTATTCTAAGACCGAATAACTAGGAGTTTTTGTACGGATGACCCTCCCCTTGAAGAGCATAAGATTTTTTTGACCTTTCTTTGAAAATTCAAGTTTTTTTACATTCTCCCGTGATAGTGATAAGCGTGCAATTCCACTCTCCCACCTCCGTGAAAAGTCATTCGTACCCTTGGCTGAGCACGAACGTTTTATAATTGTCTCCTCGTAATCAGCGAAGGGTACTACAAACGTTGTGCACTTACTTATCACGAGAGAAGGTAAACAAATATAAGTTTTAAAAACCAGGTTATAAAACCTTACGCCCTCGAGGGGAGGGTCATTCGTACAACCCCTAATAACCATTTGGTTTTTTGTTTTTTGTTTTTAAAAATTGTGTTTGTTTTCTCAAATTTTTGTACCATGGTTTTAATCTTTCTTAATGTAACATTTGAATTTTTAGTCCATTTCCAAAAAGAAAAACAAGTTTTAAAAACTATTTTTTTAGTTTCTTAATTAACTTAAAACACTAGTAAAAGTAGATAACAATACAGAAAAATCATAGTTAATTAGTGTTTATAAACTTAACTTTCAAAAACTAAAAACCAAATAATTATCACACGAGACCGGTGTCTCTACTCGTCACAAGTCTGAAAAACAACTTGGATATGAATTGAAAAATGAAAAGAAAGCAACTTGTAAACAACCAAGAAATATAGTTTGTAAAAACAATATAGTTTAATTTATACTAGAAAACAAAACAATATAGTTTGTAAAAGCTTTGATGGGGCAAAGCTGAAGTGGAATGGAAATAAAAGACAAATCAAAGAGGACAGACAAATCTGATTCTTAAAGAAAAAAACAACACAATAAAACAAAGCCAAACACATAGGAAATTACAAAACGTGCAGCAGATGATTCATACAAAAAGGATCAAAAGTACTGATGACCTCACTCTTTTTATCATTATCTTCTATATGTGATATCACGAGTATAAATATAAATGATGAATATTTAAAATGTGTGAAATTCTTATAGATTAATTTGAATACTTTTTACAAATGATTTTATTTTCATAATGTTTTCTAAGAATATCCATCATTATCGATATTTTATCAATAATGTTTTTATTTTCACAATGTGTGAAATTCTTATAGATTAATTTGAATACTCAAAGATATGGTTTTCCACATTATTTGTTAGTTATCTTTCCCTAGAAATTATTAGAACTACTAACTAACTATATAAAATATTATGGTTGTCACTTTAATTAGTAAATGTTATAGAGCATAGTCAAAAACCATTTTTCTCTCTTTCTTGTATATTACTTATGAACAATGTTACGAGCCAACATGAGGTCATCATGTTGAGATTTATGCCCTAAAATCTCGTAATTAATTAATAAATATTTGATAATTATTTTATTAAGTTGCAATTTATAATATTCATTATATATAAAAATCTAAAGTTATTAGTGTAATCTTGAACAATATGTAGTTGACATACGAGAGGATCATGCTCAAGAAATAACCTAAATAGTCTATAGTATATGAATAAGGTTGAGTGCTCTACAATGAGTTTGTATAAGACAACCACGAAACATATAATATCTCTTTATAAATTTTTTATTTGAGAAGATTAATATTTCACAAGATATCATATGTGACTCGATCTTAATCGTGAGTGAAATATGAACTACTTCCAGTGTGGGCTCGTCCTTTGATTTGTATGGGTGAGAATGACTTTTATAACAGATTCAATAAGCCTACCTTGGGACTTAACCAAATAGGGAGCTGGTAACATAAGTTTCACTAGATGAAATTTACTCATTCCCATATAGGAAAAATATATGAGTAGTTCCCTTAAGTGGTGACAATGGGGCCCCACCCTCTCATTGGCTCGAGAGGGACTTGGTTTATGGTTGGATCATAAACATATTGTTCATTAAAAGATCGATGGTACTTAAGGTGCAAGTTATAATTACAGGGGTAAAACATAATTTTGACCTAGCTGTAATTACGAACAACTCGTGAATGATCGACTTGCACGTAATGGTTATATCCATGGACACAACTTGTCCTACAGTGTATAAAAGTGCAACTCTAGGCCTATAGTGGAGTGACCTCTAGAGTTAATGAATTAAAGTTAATTGATTAATGAGTTTAATTAACTAATTTTGTATCATTGGAGCTTATAAATCTGCAGGTCCATAAGGTTCCCTTGCTAGCTCATAGTACCACTAAAATGATCAATTTAGTCAATTTAGTTGAAAGAAAAAGTTGAAATATTCAAATTATTCAAATTAATATTTAATATATTTGATATATTAAATGTAAAAGAGGAAAATATATTTATTGTATTTGATACATTAAATATTAGAGAAAATAGCTTAATGTATTAGATGCCTTAATATTAAAAACTATATATTATATATGAAATTTGAATAATGATATTCAAATTGATTAAATGTATATTATAAAAGATTAATTTTATGATATTTAAATGAGATTCAAATAAATATAAAATACATATTTTAATATAATATATATTAAAATGTATTTTATCACATCAAATTAATTCTCAAACGTCCTTTAAATAGTACATTTAGTTTAGAAAAAAAGTTGGCAAAAAAATATATTATTCACCCTCTAAGAGAATTATTCTCTCATTCTTTAAAGAAAGTTCTCACAAGCCTTGATACTTTTGTTCGAGTTATAACAAGAAAAATCTCATGGAGAAGGAACATTATAGTTCTTCAAAGGTATATGCTTAATCTTGTTATTTTGGTTTAATTCTAAATAACTCAATGACGAATCCAACGCTTCCGCTGCGAGGGTTTGAAGTGTTCATTTTCTTCAATTGGTATCAAAGCTTTCTTTTAGTTTTATTTAGAATTAAAAGTTCATGTTGGTAGGTATTTTAAGGATTTCATATATGTGATATGTGGTTTGCAAAAATTTGACTGTTTAGGCATATTTGTGACATTAGATTTTTCGTTTTGATTAGATTAAATGTGAAGCTCAAAAGAGTTGTGATTTATTTGTATCTTTTTTTTTTTAATCTTTCAGTTGTATTACTTCATAACCTCAATTTGATATTAATCAACAAGAAGCTCAAAGTGCATCAGTGGTGTGGTGCTTATTCTTGCATCCTTTGATATGAGTTTAAGCTTGACTCTATGATATTTTGTTTTGGTTTGTTTCTTCTTCGAAACTTATTGTTTGGAAACATATAACTCAAAAGCAATCTAAAATAAAAAGTTGAAGTAGTTTAGTGGATGACCATTGTTTTTCTTGTTGCACTTGGGGTGAGTTCAAGTCTTGGTTGACCCTAAGTTGGAAAACCACGGTGCATGTGCGCCCTTGTCAAAGACCAAGATATGTCTAAATTGTTTTTTAATTTTTCGGTCAATTTTACTAGTTTTAATTTAATTATGCATGTTGCCAAACCGAGTAGCTGACATAAGATTGTGCTCTTGACTAAGAGGTTAATTAGGGGTTCAATCCCCACATTAATTAAATATCTTTCCAAAAAAATTTAATTAGGCATGTTGATGTATGTTTTAAATATATTACTTAATTGCATAAAATATGCGATCTAGATTAAAAATCTCATTATTGGTTAAGCACGATCATGCATTTTAATTATTTTAAATATATTTTTTATATTTGAAAAATATAATTAAGATGCTTTCTCATTAAATATTTTTCATATAATTGTTATATTTGTAAAATTTCAATTATGATATTTCCTATCTAATAGGAATATATTTTTTCTAATAAAGATTATGATATTTTTTCAAATATTTTCTAATAAGAATTATGATATTTTCCTAATAAGGATGATATTTTTCCAATGAGATTATGATTTTTTCTCAATGAGAATATGATATTTCTTTTGTTAATGAAAAGATAATTTAAATCATTTTTTAAATAGTTTAATTATTTGAATTTAGTTTATCTTTTATTCTAATAAGATTATAATATATGATAATCTTTTAATTTCTTTAAAAAGAGTTGAAATTTGTAAAATTTCAAGATTATCCAAAATGTGATTTTTTTTAATAGGATTAAAAATATTGCTTAAAATTCAATGGAGTTCATTAATCTAGTAATTAATAGTTAATTAAATATTAATGAATTTAACATAAAAATTGACTATAAGGGAACCCGAAGAAAATGTTACTCTGGTGAAGTACTTGAATTGTCTGAAAATCTGGTGAGGTACTTAAGTTGATTGAAAAGAAAGAGTGCGAACTGACCTGAGGGTTAAATTAGTCAAATTTTATTTAATTTCATTAAACAAACTCATAATGTGATTAATTTTAAATAATTTAATATACTTGGTAATTCACAATAAAATCAATCTAACCAACGTAAGACTTATGAAAAGGTAGATTGAAAAACTTAGATAAATGAGATTAGCCTAATTTGTCTAAGTAATAGAAAATCCTATTTCAAAATACTTAGTGGGAGAAAAACATATGTCAAGATCATTCTACGACCTCCTATAGATTCATAACCTGTGATTCATGTGAGGCCTTGTGGCGGCTTTGGACCATCCTCCCTAAGAAAAGTGTTTGCATGAGTCAATATCAGGGTGAATCTTTTGAGAAAATGTTTTAAATAGTAAGTGGGAGAAGGAAATAATTGATGGAGCGCATGTAGCGCAACGGAAGCGAGTCGGATCATTGACACTCTAATTTCATCAATTTAGCAAAACTAGAAACATGCTCAAAACTAAGAAATAAAAGAAATTAGAACACATACCTCTTGTAGTTCTAAAGACTTCTCTTCCAATGCTCGAATCTCCTCACGAACCCTTCGAAGCTTCCCTTGAACTCTTCGAGAACCACCTCCGGTAGTCCCGCTATCCTCGAGTCGAGCAACGGAGTGGTGAGACTCCTTTATGAAAGAAAAAATTTGGAAGAAGAAGTTGGGAAGATGAAAGTGATGAGGATTTTGTGAGAAATATCTAACACTTAGCTTTCTAATTTCTCAAGTAACCTGAACTCTTCATGCTCATCCAAAAATTCAAACTCTTTGAAAAATCATCAACCTCAAACCATTTGAACTTCATCCAATTTATAGGCAATTCACATGCAACAAAGTCTTTTCTTAGCATGACACCTCAAATCGGATGGATTAGTCTTCAAACAAGTGTTCAACAATTGATGAGTTTATGCATGTTGTTGGTGATTCACAATCCACTTCAAAACTTGGATAATCCCACTCAACTTGGATAAATCCACTTGACTTGGATAAATCCACTCAACTTGGATAATCCCACTTGTAATATTTTGTCATTTTAAAATTAATTCATAATTAATTTTAATAAACAAAATAAATTTTAATTAATTAAACTTTTTAATTAATTAATATTATTATTTAATTCAATATCAAATACTAATTAAATAATAAGACTAATTTCAGTTTCTTAAACCGAATCATCACACGTGAATCCATATTCATGTTTTAGACTGATCCCACATTTAAATCATATTTAAATATGTCCATCATTCTTCCAAAAATTAATTTGAATAAATTTAAATTCTTTTTCTCTCATATTGTTACACGACTTAATCCGAGCTAGCTAGGAGAACCTAAAGGACCTACAGATCATGAGCTCCAACGATACGAGATTATCCGACCAAACTCTTTAGCCAAGCTAACCAACATTCGATAACCCCCAGAGACTCCACTAAAGTCCAAGGGTTGCACTCTTCTCACCGTAGATATATTTCTGTCCTCTTGATTTAACCATCATCAATAAGTCGATCCTTCACAGGTCGTTCGTAATTACAGCTGGGTCAAAATAACCGTTTTACCCCGTAATTACATCTTGCTCCTTAAGTCCCATTGATTCTCTAATGAACTATTGGTTTGTGGTCCAACCACCAAACCGATTGGTATGTGATCTCATCACTATCCAAGTCCCTCTCGGGCCAATGAGAGGGTGGGATCCCTAGTTCAAGACCCGGAGTCAGCACTTAAAGAAACAACCTCTCTACTAATCCCTCAAGGCGGGTAGGAGTGAATTCCATCTCGCAGGACTATGTTCCCAGCTACCTACCTGGTCTTATCCCCAAGATGGTAGGCTTATTGAGTCGGCGATCTCGGGCCACTCTCACCCATACAAGTCAAAGGATAATCCCGAATAAATAGGAGTTTATAGCGTGCTCAGGATTCAGATCGAGTTACCTAGGTCATCATATGAAAAAGTCGGTCTTTACAGTAAACATAGTTATAAAGAAAGAGCGACTTGTTTCGCGGTTCAGTCTTATGCAAACTCATTGCATATGACGCCCCCACTCGCATGTCTCCACATGAACGATTTCGGATCACATCGTTTGTACTATACAAAGTGGGCCGCGTCCAATAGTGTCCCCAGGATAAGTTACCCAACCTTATCCCTATACTATAGACCATTCTGGCTATTACTTGAACTTGATCCACAATCATGTCACACATGAAGTTCAAGTATAAAACCTATAGCCATGAGTTCTTTGTTTATTGTAGTTAGGTTAAAAGTAAACACAATTCACTTTATTCAATAACAACTTTACTGAATAAAACTCAATAACAACTTTATTGCAAAATAAAATATACATTCAGTTTACAAACCACGAGTTTTAGGACATAAAACCCAACAATAATGTGTTAACATATCCTACGGTCTCTATCATTGAATCACAACGTGAGATCCATGTGGGGCCTCGAGGCGGCTTTTGAACCGCCCCCTATGAAAGATGATTACACGAGTCAATACGAGGGTGAATCTCCTGAGAAGGATAAATTGTAATTTTATTCTCAATACTTGACCTACTCTACGACGACACTTGTTGGGATACAATTATAGAATCTAAAACGATGGGTTAAACTTACAAAGATCTCATTAAGGTTGTTAATTATTTTCTTTACCAAACTAATGATAACTAAATTTTATAAAAATAAGAGTTATTTTGGGATAACACTTGGTTGAGATTGTCTCAGCTTAGTGAAGGAACATTTGACCTACCCTACGTCGGCACTTGTTCTAACTCATTAAAGTATCATAGCATTAGACATTAATGATTTAGTGTTCATTTATCAAATTATTTTTTTTCTATGCTGAAATTGAATGAACATTGATTGCATGTTGTTAAATAATATATTTTCTTTTTTATATTTCAATATAATGTCATTTCTATCGTTTTTAATTTTGGTTACTGATTTGTCAAACATGAGAAAATAATATAACTTGGAAAAGTAATGTTAACCCTATATAATGATAGTGTAAATTTGTTGGGTTTTATGTCCTAAAACTCATGATTTGTAAACTGAATGTATATTCTCTTTTGCAATAAAGTTGTTATTGAGTTTTATTCAGTAAAGTTGTTATTGAATAAAGTGAATTGTGTTCACTTTTAACCTAACTCCAATAAACTAAGAACCCATGGCTATAGGTTGTATACTTGAACTTCATGTGTGTGACATGATTGTGGACCAAGTTCGAGTAAATAGCCAGAACGGTCTATAGTATAGAGATAAGGCTGGGTACCTTATCCTGAAGACACTATTGGACGCGACCCGCTTTGCATAGTACAAACGATGTGATGCAAAATCGTTCATGTGGTGACATGCGAGTGGGGGCGTCCTGTGCAATGAGTTTGCGTAACACTGAATCACGAAATCAAGTCGTTTTTTCTTTACAACTCTGTTTACTGTAAAGATCGACTTTTTCATATGATGACCTAGGTAACTCGATCTGAATCCTGAGCACACTAAATGAACTCCTGTTTATTCGGGATTATCCTTTGTTTTTTATGGGTGAGAGTGACCCCGTTCGCCGACTCAATAAGCGTACCACTTTTGGGATAATACCGAGTAAGTAGCTGAGAACATAGTCTTACAAGATGGAATTCACTCCTATCCGCGTTTAGGGATAGTAGAGAGGTTGTTCCCTTAAGTGTTGTCTCCGGGCTTTGAACTAGGGATCCCACCCTCTCATTGGCCTGAGACGGAATCAGTTTGATGGTTTGGTGACATTTGTCTTTCGACAGCTGCTCTCATGCCAAGTTTATTTTCATGTCCTTGAATCTGCAATCGGATCCTCTCTGTTTGTTCTATCTCTATTTGAGAAAGAATATAGATCTCGATCTCCATTGCGAGCAAATTTTCTTCCGCCTTCTTCTGCAATTCCTCAAACATTTTCTCTTCCCTTGCTTTCTTTTCCATTTGAGTTTGACCTTGAGTTGCCATGTATGAGGAGAGAAATATTGAGGCGGAAGACAATAGAGAAATGGGAAAAAAAATAGGTAGAGAAATAGGGGAAAAGAAAGAAACTGACACACTAACATAGAGTTTTTTATTTATTTATTTATTTTTTATTTTTATTTTTTATTTTAAAGTACCATTTGTATTACTTTTTCCTTATTTTAAGGAATAAGAAAGAAAAAAAAGGAAGAAAAAGTATAAAATTTAGAAATATAATTATTATTATTATTTTAGAAAAACACACTCATTTTCTTCTTGGTCTCTTAAAAATGGGAAAATTTCAGAATCAGGCATTTTATTTTCTGACTTAGTATGGTAAAATAGTAAAATCAATACCTTTCCTTAAAAACAAATAAACCAAAAAAAAGGGGCAGACTCTCTCTTTTATAATTTATACAGATTTAGGATTTTCCAGAATTATGAAAAAAGAAATTACCTAGTAAACCAAAAAGGGTCAGGGTAATTAGATGTAACATTTTGTAGAGGATTTGTACAACGTGGCTTTAGGGGAATTAAAAAAAAAACTTACAAAGTTGATTTGAAATTAGTTAGTTAAGTCGACCTCCTTTTTCTTTATATGCAAAGTCTTAAACATGGGAGGATAAAATTGTAATTTTATTCTCAATACTTGACCTACGACGACACTTGTTGGGATAAAATTATAGAATCTAAAATGATGAGTTACACTTACAAAGATCTCATTAAGGTTGTTAATGATTTTCTTGACCAAACTAATGATAACAAAATTTATAAAAATAAGAGTTATTTTAGGATAACGCTTGGCTGAGATTGTCTCAACTTAGTGAAAGAACATTTGACCTATCCTACGGCACTTGTTCTACCTCATTAAAGCATCATAGCATTAGAAATGAATGATTTATGGTTTATTTATCAAATTATTTTTTTTCTATGCTGAAATTGAATGAATATTAATTGCATGTTGTTAAATAATATATTTCAATATAATGTCATTTCTCTCGTTTTTAATTTTGGTTACTGATTTGTCAAACACGAGAAAATAATATAACTTGGAAAAGTAATGTTAACCCTATATAATGATAGTGTAAATTTGATGGGTTTTATGTCCTAAAACTCGTGGTTTATAAACTGAATGTATATTCTATTTTGCAATATAATTGTTATTGAGTTTTATTCATTAAAGTTGTTATTGAATAAAGTGAATTGTGTTCACTTTTAACCTAACTCCAATAAACTATGAACCCATGACTATAGGTTGTATACTTGAACTTCATGTCTGACATGATTGTGGATCAAGTTCGAGTAAATAACTAGAACGATCTATAGTATAGGAATAAAGCTGGGTACCTTATCCTGGGGACACTATTGGACGCGACCCGCTTTGCATAGTACAAACGATGTGATCCAAAATTGTTCATGTGGTGATATGCGAGTGGGGGCGTCCTATGCAATAAGTTTGCATAAGACTGAACTGCGAAATCAAGTTGCTCTTTCTTTACAACTTCGTTTACTGTAAAGATCGATTTTTTCATATGATGACCTAGATAACTCAATCTAAATCCTGAGCACACTAAATGAACTCTTGTTTATTCATGATTATCCTTTGTTTTTTATGGGTGAGAGTGACCCCGTTCGCCGACTCAATAAACCTACTACTTTTGGGATAATACCGAGTAGGGAGTTGAGAACATAGTCTTGCAAGATGAAATTCACTCATACCCGCGTTTAGGGATAGTAGAGAGGTTCTTACCTTAACTGCTGTCTTCAGGCTTTAAACTAAGGATCTCACCCTCTCACTGGCCCGAGAGGGAATCAGTTTGAATGTTTGGTGACCTTTGTCTTTCGGCATGCAGCTGCTCTCATGCCAAGTTGATTTTCACGTTCTTGAATCTGCAATCGGATTCTCTCTCCTTGTTCTATCTCTATTTGAGATAGAATATAGATATTTATCTCCACTGTGAGCAAATTTTCTTCCGCCTTCTTCTGCAATTCCTCAAACATTTCTCTTCCCTTGCTTTCTTTTCCATTTGAGCTTGATCTTGAGCAGTCATGTATGAGGAGAGAAATAGGGAAGCGGAAGACAATAGAGAAATGGGGGAAAAGAAATGGGGGAAAAGAAAGAAACAGACAGAGTAATATAGAGTTTTTTTTTTGTTTTTCAAGTAACATTTTAATTACTTTTTCCTTATTTAAAGGATTAAGAAAGAAAAAAAAAAAGAAGGAAGAAAATTTATAAAATTTGAAAATATAATTATTATTATTATTTGAGAAAAACACTCATTTTCTTCTTGGTCCCTTAAAAATGGGAAAATTTCAGAATCAGACATTTTATTTTCTGACTTAGTATGGTAAAATAGTAAAATCAATACCTTTCCTAAAAACAAACAACCAAAAAAAAAAAAAAGTGGCAGACTCTCTCTTTTGTAATTTATACAGATTTAGGATTTTCTAGAATTATGAAAAAAGAAATTACAGAGTAATCCAAAAAGGGGCAGGGGAATTAAAAAAAAACTTACAAAGATTATTTGAAATTAGTTAGTTAAGTCAACCTCCTTTTTCCTTTTATGCAAAGTCCTAAACATGGGTGAATTAGAGGTTTAATCTCGTGAGAAGGATAAAATTATAATTTTATTCTCAATACTTGACCTACCCTACGACGACACTTGCTAAGATAAAATTATAGAATCTAAAATTATGGTTACACTTACAAAGATCTCATTAAGGTTGTTAATGATTTTCTTGACCAAACTAATGATAACTAAATTTTATAAAAATAAAAGTTATTTTGGGATAACGCTTGGTTGAGATTGTCTCAGCTTAGTGAAGGAACATTTGACCTACCCTATGTCGGCACTTGCTCCAACTCATTAAAGTATCATAGCATTAGAAATTAATGATTTAGGGTTCATTTATCAAATTATTTTTTTTATATGCTGAAATTGAATGAATATGGATTGCATGTTGTTAAATAATATATTTTCTTTTATATATTTCAATATAATATCATTTCTCTCGTTTTTAATTTTGGTTACTGATTTGTCAAACATGAGAAAATAATATAACTTGGAAAAGTAATGTTAACCATATATAATGATAGTGTATATTTGTTGGGGTTTTATGTCCTAAAACTCGTGGTTTGTAAACTGAATGTATATTCCATTTTGCAATAAAGTTGTTATTGAGTTTTATTCCGTAAAGTTTTGTTATTGAATAAAGTGAATTGTGTTCACTTTTAACCTAACTCCAATAAACTAAGAACCTATGACTATAGGTTGTATACTTGAACTTCATGTGTGACATGATTGTGGATAAAGTTCGAGTAAATAGCTAGAACGGTCTATAGTATAGGGATAAGATTGGGTACTTTATCCTAAGGACACTATTGGACGCGACCCGCTTTGCATAGTACAGACGATGTGATCCAAAATTGTTCATGTGGTGACATGCGAGTGGGGGCGTCCTGTGCAATAAGTTTGCATAAGACTGAACCACGAAATCAAGTCGCTCTTTCTTTACAACTCCGTTTCTGTAAAGATCGACAAACTTGATCTGAATCCTGAGCACACTAAATGAACTCCTGTTTATTCAGGATTATCCTTTGCTTTGTATGGGTGAGAGTGAACCCGTTCGACGACTCAATAAGCCTACTACTTTTGGGATAATACCGAGTAAGGAGCTGAGAACATAGGCTTGCAAGATGGAATTCACTCCTACCCGCGTTTAGGGATAGTAGAGAGGTTCTTACCTTAAGTGTTGTCTCCAGGCTTTGAACTAGGGATCCCACCCTCTCACTGGCCCGAAAGGGAATCAGTTTTAATGTTCGGTGACCTTTGTCTTTCGGCATGCAGTTGCTCTCATGCCAAGTTGATTTTTATGTTCTTGAATCTGTAATCGGATTCTCTCTGCTTGTTCTATCTCTATTTGAGATAGAATATAGATCTTGATCTCCACTGCGAGTAAATTTTCTTCTGCCTTCTTCTGCAATTCCTCAAACATTTTCTCTTCCCTTGCTTTCTTTTCCATTTGAGCTTGATCTTGAGCAACCATGTATGAGGAGAGAAATATGGAAACGGAAGACAGTAGAGAAATGAGAGAAAAGAAAGAACAGTAGAGAAATTGGGGGAAAAGAAAGAAACTGATAGAGTAATATAGAGTTTTTTTATTTTATTTTTGTTGTGAAACAATAGAACAAGAACAAAGTCTGAAGAAGAAGAAAGTAGGGAGTCAATGTATTCTTTATTCAGTCGTCAATGTCAAAGGCCACAACGACCACTATTTATAGGGTTTACAAGATATGAAGAAGATCAGGAAAGATTCTGGAGAAGATTAGGGAGAAGATCATGGAGGAGATAAGATCAGAATATCTTATCTATATGGACATCTATATAAATATTCATAACACTCCCCCTTAGATGTCCATAGTATATAGAATATATGCCTCGTTAAAACCTTACTAGGAAAAACCCAATGAGACAAAATCCTAGTGAAGGAAAAAGAGTACATTTTTCATATATATTTTAGTAACCGTCTCATTAAAAAGCTTGTTAGGAAAACTCAGTGGGATAAAACCATAGTCAAGGGAAAAAGAGTGCAGCATATTTTCTCCCCCTCATGGAAACACCATTTGAGATCTTTGAGTCGTCGCTTTTCAATGTTGTTCACCAACTTCTCAAATGTTGCAGTAGGTAATGTCTTTGTAAATAAGTCTTTATGGAGTTATCTTCTGAAGAAATTTGAATGGTAATATCATCATTTTCTTCAAGATCATAGGTGTAGAAGACCTTTAGTGAGACATGCTTCGTTCTATCTTCTTCAATATATACACTCCTCTAATTTGTGTTGTACATGTTGTGTTGTCTTCATATAATGTTGGTCAGATGATCTTCGTGGGAAGACAAGCCACAAGTGTTTTACAAACACATTGAATCATCGATCTTAGTCATGCACATTATCGGCTTGTCTCGTGAATTAGCATGATTTCAGCATGATTTAAAAGTAATTGCTATAGTCTGCTTCAAAGACTTCGATAATATAAAAGTTTTTTCACATGTATTAAATAATTTGTCTAAGATCTCATTTTATATGGGTTAGGTAAATAACCTGCATCTTCACATCCAACTGGATCAAAATCAGATTTATAAAGTAAATCCATGTAAATCAATCCTCATAATATATGTTTAACTCTGTTTCAATATCTTTTTGTTGGAGAGATATTATATCTATGTATACTGAAAATACTACAACATGCAGTGTATAATTAGTAAACATACATAAGTGCACTTATTTCCTAAAAGTGGTTCTTCAGGACCGATAAGTTTTTTACTATCTTCTTGATAGCTCCATTTTCGAGCTATTTTTATGTCCCTAATTCATGATAATTATGTGCTTAATATTATTTATCTGTGTTAATTACAGGTGTTCTTGGTAATTCGTTCTCGGGCACGTTCGACGTCGTTCGAGGTTTAAAATCGCGTTTTAAGGTCCTAAGAAAACCTCGGGGGAAAGAAACATGCAAAAATATGAAGAATTGGCGTTTTGGGAAGTTAAAAGGCAAAATACCATGCAAAAACCCGAGAGCAAGCGTTGAGCAGGGAGCGTCGAGACGCTGGCTCAACGCTGCCAAAGCGTCTCGACGCTCCGAAGTCTGAAGCGTCAATTGGAAATCTCACCCGAGAGCAAGCGTCGAGTGGTCAGCGTTTCGACGCCCGCTCAACGCTGCGCAGCGTCTCGACGCCGCCTTGACTCAGCGCGCTGGAACTTTAAGGCGCAGCGTCGAGACGCTGCCCGAGCGTCGAGACGCTCCGACGGAATATATAACATTTTGTCCGATTTCCAGCGCGGAACATCATCTTCTACCTCGGGCTCCGCACCTAATTGGACGTTTTTCAAGCCATTTCCACCATGGGAGAAGCTATGGAGCTTGGATTGAAGCCATTTCAAGTCACATCCATCATGAGTGAGTAGTTTATAGCGTTTTTGGCTCGGGATTGTAAGGGATTAATGTAATTAGCATTTTTGGTGAGGTTGTTATATTAAATTCTGAGTTAGCTAGCACATTTGATTGGATTAGTTTCTTCTTCTTTGCATATTACATGAATGTGTTTGATTGATAGGACTTGACAACCTTGATTTCAAGCATGATTCATTACTTAAAGATTTTGATGCCGTGGCAGGTTGTGACTGCTCTGTGGCCACAGAGGTGGAACAACCTTTTGGTTTGGGCGCACACGACGTCGATGCTTTCTCGGTCTTTTGGTGACGGAAACACTGTAACTTGTGAACAAGATGCGCAGTGATTGCTGGTTTTGGCAAACTTGTCTCCTCACCATGCCGAGGCTGTCTTGCTTTGAGGCAAAGTTGAGTTGCAAGTGACCCAAAAAATAATTTCCCAGCTTTCTTCCTGCCACAAGCAACAAGTTCCTCTCTTAGAAACCTCCCAATATTGAGTCAAGACCGTTTTAGGATGCAATGCAGCAGCATCCCTCGTTCCAAGGAAATGGTCGTGTCATTTGTAGGATTCCCTTCCTGAAATTCTTCAGTATTTCCTTCAACCTTCTTCTCAGTTGAAGAAGTGTTTGACTCAAATTTCATTCCTTCCGTCTAATACTCAAATAATCGGTCGAGTTATTCCTCAGTTGCTATCTCTTTTCCTTTTTTTTTTTTTTTTCTTTCTCTGATCAAATTTTTTTTCAATCTTTCTTCAGCTCTCTCCATTTTTTTTTACTTTTTTTTTCCCTCAGCTTGTATCAAACTTTTCTCTTCTCGTATTCTCTCATCTTCTTTTCTTGTTTGTTCAACGATATCTCTTTGGATAGCTTGCTGCAAAGCTTGCTCTACCTCTTGACAACTCTTTTTTACTTGATATTTCGCTGCTAGTAAGGTTGCCTTATCCACGACCTCTTTAATCATCCTCTCCACCATGATTGGGAAAAGAATTGATTCTTGCATCGAACTCCCAACCATATCTCTTCTTCTTAATTCAAATTGGTGGTCGATTGGGGTCTCGGTTTGCTTCTTGGTCTGCCTGTACACTAAAGATTTTCTATCAGAACGTTCAAGAATTAATGGAGGAATACTTACTTTTGAAACCAGAGGTGGACCTTCACGCACAGAACGCGATTTCGTTGAGGTCGCCCCAGCTTCTGGCTGAACTTCTTCATCTCCACTTGATGAATTGCCAACAGTTTCAGATAGGGCTCGTCGTCTATGTTCTCCCATCTCTTTGATCATTTTACGCCAAGCGGTAGTTCGAATTTTCATGGGTTTTTTACCGATCACCGATTCTTGGGATTGATCAACCGGGGAGTTTGGATTAAACCTAGGGCTTCCAGTCGCTGAGTTTTCCTTCTCTCAACCTTCACGCATAACAATGACCGATTTTATGGGTGGTTTGGGTCCAACCTTCTTCTTTGAGGATGTTGGAGGTAAATCGACCATGGGTTCCTCTTGTATGGGTCTTGGTTGGACATCTTTGAATTTCCTCCAGCGTCCAGAATGCAATGGAGTACGATCAACAACGGCCACATCGGCGATCAAAGTGGGTTTTTCAGCCATGGGTCCCGACGGGTTTGAGCGTGCATGAGAGAGGGGAGAATTTTCGTGAATGGACTTTTCAACTTGGGACTTTTTGGAATGACTTGTGGGTTGAAAAACAAAAGAAGAGAGGGTCTCTTGACTTATATATGTTTCCAAAATAGGTCAACCCCTCTGACTTTTTAAATGACGTCATCGCCCTTCACTAGTGCACTATGTGGCCACATAGTGTTTTTTGTGCTAGTCTGGTTTGTGGCCACATAGTTCTACAAATCTATGTTTTTGAATTTCCTAGTCAATCTCTCATCCACGAGAATCATTCCTGAAATACTAAGAAAAACATCAAAAAGTTCATAAACAAAAAATAACAAGCTGAATTATTTTGAAAACACTATTTTATTTATTTTTTTTTATTTTTTTTAAAAGAAAACATATTTTTTAATATTCCTTATAAGTTTCTATGGAGCGGTTTCATTCAAATCATCTCCCAGTTAGGTCCCGAGGAAAAGGTGTTCCCTACGGTCAACTTAAATACCTTTCCTTGGCAGGACCAGTCTACGCCAGAGTTGATTTTGCTTGAAACTACTCTACAGAACTTATAGTATTTTTTTAAAAAAATAAATAAATAATGAAATAAAAACATATTAAAAGAATACTTATCTAATCTCCAAAAGGGAGATTAATGTCTTATTCATTCTCTTTGGACCGCCAACTTTCATTTTGCACCTAGGCCTTGATGATGGACGAGATTTAAGCCTTAATTGAGGTGCTTTAATCATGTACGGCTTCGTTGGCTTAAAATTTTCTTTGATTAGCTGAAGAGATCTATGTATGTTTTTGTATGCAGAAATTGGGGCCGCAATTTCTGGTGCATTATCCTCCTTCATAGTCTCTTCTTCTCCTTCTTCCCCGAATTCTCTTTCTTTTAGTGTTTCCTACAAGTTATAACAAGTAGACATATCAATTAAATCAATAGCAGAAAATTCTTTGATTTCATCAGGGAAATTCAATACTCGGAGAACATTGAATGTTTCTTTTTGCGAAGTTGCCGCCTCATGGCTCATTGCAACTTCATTTTCTGGTTTCTTCTCTTTTTTGTTTTCTTTGATCTCTTCTCTCCATTCTGGCTCTTTAATGATCTCAAATGTTGGAGTGCTTTTTGCTTCTTCTGGGAACAAAGATTCTTTATCTTCAAAGTCACTTTTGAGTGTCATTGCCCCACATTGTTCTATTTCTTCATATTCAGAAGTCTCTATGCCTTTAAGCAAGGTTTCTTGTGGGTTGATCTTTAATTCGTCCACACTTTGTTCTATCTGGATCTCGGAATCCTGAATAGATGTTCCTTGGCTTTGCATCTCAACATCGGTTTCCGCTCTATATTCCTTTATAAGTTCTTCGATGCTTTTGTCCTTGGTTAACACTTGTGAGATCGCCTGTTCCTGCACTTTTTGCTGATCTCCCCATAGAAAGTTGGAGTGATGTCTCCATCTTGAGTCGCAAGTAGTGGGGTAAGGAATTAACATATTCTCACTACCTGGTTTCCCTATAAAAAATATAGAGTCGGGGTTATAAGGACAATTATCAAATTCATGACTTCCTCTACAATAAACACAAGAAATAGACAAATAACGATTAAATGGACAATGTTGGGAGAAATGATCATCGCCACAATTAACACAAAAGATATCATAAAGTTTGTACACAAGAGAAATGTAGGTATCATTTCTCATGATTGATTTTCTCAGCATGTTTGTTATCTTTGTTGTGACGTCTACTTCCATTTTGTAACTCGAAAGTGTTATGCTCTTTGTTTCTTAAATAAATAAACCTGCAAAAGAAAACAAAACAAAATCAGATTCTTTGAGAACGAGATATTTTTATTTTGTAGGTTGATAGGAGGATCGACTCCAGGTGGATGATTTAGAAGTTTTTTAGTAAACAAAACTTCTTATAGATTTCCCGTGCGCTCAACTCCTATTTTTCCTAAACGCAACCGAATAACAATATCTAAATAAAATAAAATTCCGCTAACAGACCCCGGCAGCGGCGCGAAAAACTTGATGGACCAAAACGTGTGTGTTTAGTTTGGTTCAATAACCTGCAATGAAGTTTATGGTCAAGTGCAAGTATACACTGTCAATCAAGTAATAATTTGGAAAGTATTCCAAGTATCGTATCCCAAGAGACTGTTGAAGAATTTAGTTTTATAAAGAATTTGTTTTTCGAAAGCAATAAAAAGGTAACACAAATAAATTGATATTGGTTGGTTGGTTTTGGTTTGAAAGCAATAATAAATACAGGGATTCAATCATGTTTCAGCCCTAAGTTGAGTTTACTTGACAACCTGTGACCACAGAGTCACCACATAGTATCTTATGCTTTTGGATCAGATTCGTCTCCTATTCAGCCTCTTTGCAAGTACCTTTAGGAGTCTAAGCCATTATACTCACGGTCCAGTGGATAATGTGATCTTAGATGGTTAAGTATGCAATCCTATTGATCCTATAGTCTTTTGCCCCAATCATCAAGGACAATCGACGAAATCCTATTCCTAGGTTTTTCTGCTATATCACCTTTACGAGAGCCGTTAATTGCCCGACCTGTCCAGTATCGACATTAACATTTCATGCTAATTAAGTGATCAATTTAATATAACATTTTTGCATATATTCAGTAAAGGACGAACCACATAAGGCATAAGGGGTAAAACCGTAATTTACAGTTGTCAAGCTAGCTCATTTCTTAACGGGCATTCACATAATTGAATCCCTTAGGAAAACTTAGCTCATAATGAGAACTAGACTAAAATACTTCATTGAAAAATAATGCATAAGTACAAAAATTGCTAGAAGGGTAAAATGGTAATTTTACTCGAAAATTAAAGATAAAATGAAAATGGAATAAAAACAGAATGTAAATAATAAATAAAGGACAAAATTGGAATAACAAAGGTTTTGAACTGAAAATTAAATTATAAATGCAAAAGTTGCTAAAAGGGTAAAATGGTAATTTTGCATGTAAAGTTAAGAACGGAAATAAATGCGAAATAAAAACAGAATGTATATAGAAAATGTGCAGAATTAAATAGAAAGTAAATCTGGAAATTTTCCAACTTTCTCTCTCTCGAACTCGTGGACAACGGATGAAGGGTCTCTACTCGCTCGATTCACGTTGTCAATGCAAATCGAATCCTCGCAGCACCTTCCTTTCGGAGCTGGCTGAAGTAGAACTATTACAGAGGAGTGGTCCGCTCTTGTTTGGAATTTCGGGAATTTTGGTGAGTTCTTTGAGAGAGAAAGGAGGTTGATCGACTATGTGGAGATTAATTGTTGTAAAGAATGATCGATGATTTGAATGAAGGCTTGAGGTGCCTTTTATAGACCTTAGGGTTTGTTTGGAGGTTGCTAAAATGAGGGAGAGATCTTTGGGAAGGGTTGTTAGGTCAAATAGGGAGTTGGTTGGCTGAATCTTTGGAAGATCTTTGACAAATATCTCAACAAATTCGTTTGACCAGTCAACGGCACTCTGTGGCCTCTTGTGTGGCCACAAGTTGGGTTCTGCACTCTGTGGCCTCTTATGTGGTCACAAGCTGGATTCGGCACTCTGTGACTCCTTTGTGGCCACAAGCTGAAACTCTGTGGCCACAAGCTGAAGCAGAATACAGTTTTCCTGAAAATAATTAAAACAACATTAATTCTTATCAAAAATGACTCTTTTACCCTCTTAATTGCTTCATAATGACAAAACGACCTTGAGCATGCGACTTTCCTATTTTTATTCTTTTCTTATCAATTACATGCACAATTATCTTCAATTTAATTCAAAAAGTCAATTAATGAGTATGCTTTAAAGGGTAAAAACATGACATAAATGACGTTCATCAATCGCCAAGTAACACAGATTAATGATGCCATATAGCGCATAGGCTTCCTTGCATTTCTGGTGTTCGTTCTTCTCGAAGTAGAAATTAAAATCGATACACTAATTTGGCTTCCACGTTAGATAATCGTCGTAGTTAGCCCGTTGCTATCGATTGGTCTTGGGAGAGCGTTGGCCGCCAATGTCCAATCGATATGCTTGATTAGCATAATTCATTGTGTCTAATTATTATCCATGAGGCGTGTCTGAGTTGATTTATTGATTGAGACGAACTGTGTATCCATCCGAATGTCTAGCTAAAATTTTCCGTTAACCTGTGATCCGATAACTCGCTAATTCTTAGTCCCGAACGTCCCGAGTCGAACGCTCCGTTAGATAAGTTTTTATTTCCTCCTTGCGTTATTTTCCGTTAGCATATTTTAAACCAAAAATTCCCCCTATTCGTTTACTTTTCTAGTTTGCAAATTTAAATCAGAATTAAGTTGGATTAACATAACTCCCTGTGGACCGACCCCGTTATCGCTAAGCTACTAATCGCTCGGTGAATTCGGGTAATTACAAATTTATTTTGGCGGGTCTCGACAACCCGATATTTGACGATTGTTCAAAAATGTCGCTACCAAAATTGGCGCCGCTGCCGGGGAGTTAAGGTTAAATCGGCCTAGTTTAGATTTAGGTTGTAGACTTTTTGAATTATTATTTTTATTGTCGATTTGTTTATTCTTTTATTATTTGCAAAATTTGATTTGTTTGTTAAGTGTGCTAGAGTGCTAAATTTGAATTGAGGAAATGGAAGTCACTACGGATGTCAAAGAGGCGGAAGTTCAGAAAACGCTCAGACAGTGGGCGTCGGTTGATTTGGACTGCCAACCTTCATGTATTTCCTACCCGAAAATCACAGGTGAGTTTGGGCTTAAGTCCAGTTTAATTAATCATTTGCCTTCTTTTTGTGGTGATGCAGGCGAAAGACCCTATCAAACATGTGAAAAATTTCCAAATGGTTAGTTCTGCTATGAAGCCGAGCAGAGTGACTGAAGACTAACTCAACTTGAGGGCCTTTCCCTTCACCTGGAAAGGGAAAGCTCGAGACTGGCTGCATTATTTGCCTTCGGGAACCATTTCCACTTGGGAAAAGTTAAAGAGCTTGTTTTTCGATAAATATTTATCAGCCTCGAGAGCCGTATTTCTAAGGAAGTAGATCTTTGGGTTTGCTCAATCAGTCGAAGAGGCATTTCACGAGTGTTGGGAGCGTTACATTCAGCTATGCGAGAGTTGCCCAAACCATCAGATATCAGAGGCTGAGCTCATTCGTTTTTTCTACGACGGGCTGCAACCATATGATCGTCAGATGCTCGATGCTTCGAGCGGAGGAGCTCTTAGGGAAAAGACGCCTGTAGAGGCTAGACAGTTGATCTCCAGCATGGCAGAGAACCTTCAGCAGTACGGAGGAGGGAATGCACAAGCTCGATTGGCAACTGACGTGGAAGAGCTTAAGACTCAAATGTCTCAGGTATGTAAATCCTTTGAAGGAATGTTCAAGTCCTTTATGGAAAGAGACGTGCATCGTCGCGAAGAGTCCGAAGCGCGGTTGGAGTTGTCAAGAAGGGAGAGTCGGGAGGACTCCAAAGCACAGTTTGAGTTGTTGAGGAGAGAGATCGCGGAAATGAAGGATGGGATGAGAAAGGGAGAGACTCGGGAAGCAGAAGGCATTAACGCCATCGCCCTGCGAAGTGGCAAAGAGGTACCATCGCGGCCTGTGCTTGAAGATCCCAACAAGAGTCTAGAGATACCTCAAGATAAGTGTCATCACAACACCCCTGAGAACACGGTAGTTGTTACTCCCTCTATTTCTATGAAGTCTTACATTCCCGTTGCTTCTTTTCCTAGCAGGTTGGTGAGGCCACCCAAGGAAGACAAGGACGTGGACATCCTCGATACGCTGAAGAAAGTTGGAATCAACATACCGTTGCTTGATGCTATTCAACAAATTCCAAGGTATGCGAAATTCCTTAAGGAGATGTGCACTAATAAGAGGAAAGCAAAGAGCACTAAGAGAGTGGTGGTAAGTAAAAATGTTTCTGCCCTGATCACGCAAAATATGCCAGATAAATGTCAGGACCCAAGTATGTTTCTCTTACCATGCACCATAGGAGATAATGAAATCAAGCATGCAATGCTAGATTTAGAGGGTTCGATTAATGTTATGTCATACTCTGTTTATAAAAGTCTTGATCTGGAAGGGTTGCAGGAAACTAGTGTCATAATCCAATTAGCTGATAGGTCCTCTATTCATCCTTTAGGAGTAGTTGAGGATGTGTTAGTTCGGGTTAAGGATCTTATTTTTCCTGCTGATTTTTATGTGTTAAAAATTGAAGATAATGCATCATCTGCTGCTTCAGTCCTGTTGGGTAGACCTTTCATGAAAACTGCTAGGACTAAGATTAATGTGCATGATGGTACTTTGTCTGTCGACTATGGAGGAGAGGTGTTTAAATTCAATGTATTTAATGCCATGAAACACCATGCTGATGAGCATTCTGTCTGTAAAATTGATTTGATTGATACTTTAGAACAAGAAGAATGCATGACTGATGTTGATGGGGATGACCCATTTGTTTTTACTGAAACTGTTGGCGAGATTGAAAATAGCGTGCCCATTTTGTCTGATTCATGTGAGCAAGTTACCTTTGCTTTAGAGGAATGTGAAAAGCCAACTAAGATGTTACCATCTCTTTTGCAGGCTCCCAAGTTGGAACTTAAGGAGTTGTCAGGTCATCTCAAGTACGTGTATGTTGCGCGCTCAGTGTGTATGTAAAATGTAAATGCGAAGAGCGCTAAGATCATGCAAGCATACATGGTCTGCAGCAAGTGATAATTTAATTCGTTTTCCCACAGAGATTGAGTTTAGTGACTAACGATTTGATGTGCTAAATTAGATACGGTAACTTAAATTGGATAGATTTTGGGTTGAGGTACAGGAATATAAAAGATGCAAGAAGAATGTAAACATAAATGCAAAGCTAGCAAAGAGGTAAAGTTATAATGTGGAAAAGTAGAATTGCGGTTCTCGCAATAATCTAGCAATAAATTAGCAACGATTTTAAATGTAAAGTAAGGTAGCAAGGTCGACTTAAGAATCCTCTATACGCATTTAACTATGATCATTAAGCAGTAGATTAACATCTCATGCATCTTCCGATTACATGCATTAGTTTCTTAGATTACTTCTGTCCAAGTAAAGCTAACAACCTAATCATAAACACATGCTAATAAACGTGCTAGGAGAACGCCTATTCCTAGGTCATTTTCTGATTACCATAAAAGGCTAACATGAATGGATGACTCTGAATTCTTACTCCTTCCGGATGTTAGGAATTCTTTAGACAAAATGGATGGCCGGTCAAAATTGCCCGTGGGATGAAGATCACATACATTCAATGCAATCATGCTACTCTACATGCTGAATTCTCATGCTTCTAGCCTACAGATTCCTCTTTAGCAGACCTCTCTTAGATTAGTTACTCATGGTTTTCGAAGAACTGAGGGAGATGGATTGATTGAACATGAATTGAAGAACTCAACAAACCTAGTTGATTGATATATAATTAAATGAAGAACTCAACAAAACAACAAATTGATTAAGGGAGGACAGAATGAAGAACTCAATAAACCAATTGATTACTCTTTTAAGAAAGCAATTCATATATTAATTCGTAAACAAACATATGTCAATCCGGAAGCAACAATGAAAGGGAAAAACAATAAATTATTCAGAACAACATTTAGAGGAAGCAGAAAATTAAATTGGAAAGCGATAAAGGAAAGCAGTAAAGGAAAGCAGTAAAGGAAAGCTGTTAATTGCGTGAGGATCTTCCAAGTTGTGAATCGCCTTGGATGAAGGGGAAGATTAGCTGATCTTGGGGATAAATTCAATCAGAAGAGAAGATGAATCTTCTCTTCTTCCTCTCGTATTATCACGCCAAGGGCTTTGTTTCTTCGATCCAACAACCGGGGGAGAAGGATTTCGTCTTCGAGTTCTTCACTATTGAGTTGTGTTTTAATTGAGGGGAATTCAATTGCTTTGATTCTTCATTTAACTCTCTTTATATAGCCTCTAGGTGGTTGCAAAAGGCTGCTCAATAATTGTGGATCACCATTCAATTTTGTGAGGTACTCAAGCTTGCCATGTGGCAGCACCAGAGAGAGTTGACTATTGGAAAAACTCAGTCAATAAAGACTGACGGCTGGGAAAATGCAGCAGCTAAGACTGTTTAATTGCGAGGGCCGCAATTTTTCAGCAATGTTCCTGCAATGTACATTTTAGCTCTTTTTACATCATTTTGCATCATTTTTCTTTCCTTTTCCAAATAAGCCTTAATTTAGCATCATTTCTCAAATTCTCACATTTAAGCACACATTAAGCTAACTCTTAACAAAAACACTCAAGAATTTCCATGATTTCTAGGTAAATATGACCTTAAATAATGTACTTTTGGAGAGGTAACAGTGTACTTGGGAGAGGTGGAGACACTCCCGATAATTATCTCTAAGGAGCTTACATTAGAGCAAGAGAGCAAGTTGGTTGAGATATTGAAAAAGAACAAAAGAGCGATAGGGTGGACCTTGGCGGATTTGCATGGGTTGAGTCCAGTTCTATGTATGCACAAGATTCGGCTGAATGATGGAGCAAAGCCATCCCGAGAGCCTCAGAGGAGACTGAACCCAGCAATGAAAGAGGTGGTGCTATCTGAGATACACAAACTCCTTGATGCAGGTATCATCTATCCCATTTCTGATAGTCAGTGGGTTAGCCCCATTCATGTTGTACCTAAAAAAATGGGCATAACTGTTATTAGGAATGAGAAGGGTGAGTTAGTGCCTAAACGAGTGCAAAATGGGTGGAGGATGTGTATAGATTTTAGAAAACTGAATGATGTGACTAAGAAGGATCATTTTCCTATCCCTTTCATAGATTAAATGGTGGAGCGTTTAGCTGGGAAGCCATACTTTTGCTTCTTAGATGGGTTTTCTGGATTTTATCAAATTCCCATTGCTCAGGAGGACAAAGAAAAAACCACGTTTACTTGTCCATTTGGAACTTATGCATATAGGAGGATGCCCTTTGGGCTTTGTAATGCTCCAGGGACTTTTCAGCGTTGCATGATGAACATATTTACTGAATTCGTAGAAAAATGCATAGAGGTCTTTATGGACGATTTTACTGTTTATGGGAGTTCATTTGATGATTGTCTGGTTAATTTATCTAGAGTCATGGAAAGGTGCATAGAGACAATTTTGGTCCTAAATTTCGAGAAATGTCATTTCATGGCCAGTCAAGGCATAGTCTTAGGTCACGTTGTGTCGGCTAGGGGTATAGAGGTGGATAAAGCTAAAATTGATGTTATATCTGACTTACCTTACCCCACAAATCTTCGGGAAGTGCGTTCTTTTCTTGGTCATGCAGGTTTCTACCGCAGGTTCATCAAAGACTTCTCGAAGATAGTGACCCCGATAACGAGCTTGCTGAAAAAAGATGTCCCATTCTACTTTGGCAAAGAGTGCAAGCTTGCCTTTGACGTGCTGAAGAAGTTTCTGACCAATGCACCTATTATTCATCCACCGCAGTGGGGGACGCCCTTCGAGATTATGTGCGATGCAAGCAATTATGTTGTTGGTGTTGTGCTGGGTCAGAGGATAGACAAGAGGAGCCACGTGATTTATTATGCCTCCAGGACGCTCAACTCCGCGCAGATCGGCTACACCACCACAGAGAAGGAGCTGCTCTCCATTGTTTTTGCTCTTGAGAAATTTCGACCGTATATACTGGGATCTAAAGTGGTTGTATTTTCTGATCATGCAGCAGTTCGATATTTGATGAACAAGAAGGACTCGAAGCCTAGGCTGCTGTTGCGTGCTCAATGTGTGAAATAAATAGCAATAATAGGAAGAGAGCACTCAGAACATGCAAGCATACATGATCTTGTAAGCAAATAGTAAGTATTTTTTCATTCGTTTTCCCACAGAGATTTATTATTAGCTACTCGTGAAGTGTATTGTTAAGAAAGAATGGGTGGATTTGATGGGGTAAAATTGGTTTTAAATTGTCTAAGTTCTAAGGAATATGTAAAGGGAAGCAACATAAACAAGTACAAGTCAATGATAAACTTAAATGAAAAGAGACGAGATTAATAAACGAAGAGGAAAGTAGCTAAACAGTATTTTTAACTTAGCAGAATTGCGAGAACAGCAATTCTACCGCAATGTGACTAACAGCGAAAGTGTGTAAAACGGAGAAACAAGGGCTACTAACGACTCCTCTATAGGCATTTTTATACGATTCTCAAGCACTGGATCAACTCACTATGCATCAAACTAACTCAATCTCATGTATCTTCCGATTTCATGCATTAGATCCTTTAGTTTACTCATGTCCAAGTAAGGTCTTAAGCATCTTGTTAAAGCAGAAAGATATGGTTTGTACTAGGAAAACGCCTATTCCTAGGTCGTTTTCTGGTTACCTTGAAAGGCTAGCATGAGTGTATGACTCTGAACTCTTACTCCTTCCAGAGGTTAGGAGTTCTTTGGACAAAATGGATGGCCAATCGAAATTGCCCGTGGAATGAAGCTTACATACAATCAATGCTTCGAGAGCTATCCTACATGCTTGGTTCACGTTTTTTAGCCTATAGTATTGTCATTAGCATGCCCCTATGTGACTTAGTTACTCATGGATATAGAAAGAATAGAAATAAGGGATGAAGTAGACATGCTTAGAAGAGAAATAAGCTTAAAACAGCAAGGTAAAACAGTAGCAGCAAAAGATAAGAAACTGTGAAATAATGAATTGTGCTTTGATTACTTGATTGTTTGAATGAACAAAGGGAAGCTTAAAGTAAATAACATAAAGACAGAAAGCAGCGAAATGAAATGAACTAACTACTAGAAGGGAAACAACAACAAAACAGAGCTGGAAATTAGAAATGAAAGACAGAAAGCAGTAATTGAGCTCGAACGCCTCGTCGCAAACGCCTCGGCTGAAGGGAGAGAAAGGATAGCCTTGCTTGGATGAATCCAATCGGGAGAGAAGAGGAATCTTCTCTCCTTCCTATCAGATTGTCGACTCCAACAGCTGAACCTCTCAAACCAACAGACGGAGAAGAAAAACAGGAGAAAAGATGGAGCTGCGAAGAGACTTCTACGCTTTCGGATGATGATCAAACCCTCTACTTTGACCCCCTTTTATAGTAATCTGCAGGTGCGTTTGGGACAAGGAGAACCATCCATCCTCAACGTCATACTTCAAAATGGATGGAGGAGAAAGAACGAATCCCTGAAATAACGGAAAATAACAGAAAAAGATCAGTCAACTTACGGATTTCACTTGAAACATTGCGGTTTCAGCAATGTTTCCGCAATGCTACTGCAATGAGCATTTTTCATTCTTTTAACCTCGTTTTTCATCCCTTTTCTTTCCTTTTGTGCACAAGTCCTAATTTAGCTTCCTTCTTCTAATTATCATATATAAGCATAGGTTTAAGCTAAATCCTATCAAAAACACCTAAGAGTGTACATCTTTCTAAGATAAATAAGTCCTAAAAAGGTCACTTTTGGAGACGTAACAGCTGCTCAGGTGGGTACTTCTCCTTCAGGAGTTCGATGTTTCAGTCCAGGATAGGAAAAGATCAGAAAATACAGTTGCTGACCACTTGAGCCGCATTGTGCGTGGTGAAGATGACTTGCCTCTGAATGACGAATTCCCTGATGAAGTCCTCTTCCAGGTGAGCGTGGAAATACCTTGGTATGCTGACATAGTCAATTATTTGGTCACAGGTACGTTCCCATTTGACTATTCGTATAATAGGAGGGCTAAGCTGAAAAGCGAAGCCAAGAATTATGTTTGGGAAGAGCCTACATTATGGAAATTTTGTGCAGACCAAGTAATTAGGAAGTGTGTCCCTAAATCTGAGCATAAGTCCATTCTTGAATTTTGTCATGAATTTGCATGTGGAGGGCACTTTGGGCCATCTAGGACAGCAAGGAAAATATTAGATTGTGGGTTTTTCTAGCCATCACTGTTTAAAGACTGTTTTGAATTTTGTAAATCATGTGATCAGTGTCAGAGGAAAGGGTCCATCTCGAGTAGGAATGAAATGCTCCCAACCTCTATATTGACTTGCTAAATTTTTGAGGTTTGGGGTATGGACTTTATGGGACCTTCCCCCCCTTCATGTGGTTTTGTCTATATATTGCTGGCTGTGGACTACGTGTCTAAATGGGTGGAGGCCAAGGCCACCAAGGTTGATACTGCTAATGTTGTTTCTAGTTTTGTCAAATCTAACATTTTTAGCAGGTATGGAGTTCCACGAGCCATTATAAGCGATCAAGGGAGTCACTTCTGCAACAAGACGATCGAGGCCTTGATGAGGAGATATGGGGTCAATCATAAAATATCTACCTCGTACCATCCTCAAACCAATGGCCAAGCAGAGGTCTCTAACCGAGAGGTGAAGTTCATCCTTGAAAAGACAGTAAGTCCTGGGAGAAAAGATTGGAGTCTCAGGCTGGACGATGCTTTGTGGGCCTATCGCACGGCTTACAAAACCCCCATAGAGATGTCTCCCTACCAGATGGTTTTTGGGAAAGCCTGTCATCTCCTAGTGGAGATCGAGCACAAAGCATATTGGGCCGTGAAGAAGTGCAATATGAGCTTCGATCAGGCTGGCGAAGAAAGACTCCTCAAATTGCAAGAACTAGAGGAGCTTCGCTTGGACGCATACGAGAATTCAAGGATCTACAAGGAGAAGACCAAGTTGTTCCACGACAGACGAGTCATTCGAAAACACTTCGAAGTTGGTCAGAAGGTCCTCTTGTTCAATTCCCGCCTGAGGTTCATGCCAGGTAAACTTCGTTCCCGTTGGATTGGTCCTTTTATTATCACTCATGTCCATCATTATGGTGCAGTCAAGATTCAAAGCCTAGAAACAGGGAAGGAATCCACAGTGAATGGCCAGCGATTGAAAGTCTTCCATGAAGGGGAGACAGAGGACTTCGAGGAGCATGCTCACTTGAGGGAACCCGAGTATGAGAAAGGATGAAAAAGTGTTGGTAAAGTCGAGCAATCGACTCTAAAAATTTGCGCTTCTCGGAGGCACCCGAGTCTGAATTGTACATGCTTTTTGTTTACTTTACTGCTTTTAGGATTAACTAAGGTTCTAACTCTCATGTTGTGAGTTTTCAGGAGAAATGATGGCTCGTCCTTGCGGTTTGCTTGAAAAAGATCAAGCGCACTCTCCAACCCTCTAAATCACAATTCAGGGGAGGTTTTCTTTGCCTAGAATTTTGATTGCGCTTAATTAGTCCAATGAGGACATTGTCTCTTTCTAAGTTGGGGGTGGTGGGTTGTGCTTTACAGCGATTGTCGAGTTTTGTTGTGGAATTCTGATAAATGTGCTCTGTTCTGATGTATGCATGCTAGTTTGAATATGAAATTCTGTGATGTACTGTTGGAACCTCCGTATTTGTATCTGCAGTAAAATGTAGCATGTGTGTATTTGTTAAGCCCATTTTGAAAAAATTTCTTCGTTATTTCCTTGATTAAGCTTCGTGTTTAGCACTCTATCTTGGATCTGTGGGTTTAGGGTAGTTCTGCTTGATCTAAAATTCGTTGTCACCTCGAAAGGCACCTTTAGGATGGGTTTGATTCGTTAGTGTTTGTAATTTTTGCGCTCAAATTATAACATGGTTTTTAGGCTAAAAGGAAAAAAAAAATGCTAATAATGTAATCTCTTGAGGCGTTCCTCCTTCTTGAGTTGCCTAAGTAGCCAGGGGCGGTCGTGTAACCCACGGTCGCCACTGCATGAAAAGGAAGCACATCGAAGTGAACGCTAGTCCTTAAAAATGTGAATTTTGCCCGTAGTTAGATGCATTGTGCAATGAAATTGTAGGCAAGCTAAAACGAAAGTAAAATTGACATGTTAGGCGCTCATGGAGATCAAAAAAAAAAAAAAAAAAAAAAAAAAAAGAGAAAGAAACGAAGCCTTGCGATCTATTACTTGCCTTGACGATGAAAAGCCCCTACACTATTCTGTTTAGCCATAAGTAGGGGGAAAGCGAAGTTTTAGGTCAGTTGGGGCTGTTCTGTGCCTGTAAGATCTAAAATAGAGGAGTTAGAAGCGAAGCACTCGTAGGAAGTAGCATTTTAAATTTCTTGAAATGTTCTTAGCCAATGCATGCATGCAAATATTTCTTTCTAATATAAATGCCTTGTCTCTTTTAGTGCTGAGAATTGAGTCATTAACATGCGCGTCGTTTTATCGTAATAAGTAAGAATTCCACCTTGCTCGAGGACTAGCAAGATTTAAGTTAGGGGTGTTTGATAGTTCCATTTTGGAGCTATTTTTATGTCCCTAATTCATGATAATTATGTGCTTAATCTTATTTATCTGTGTTAATTACAGGTGTTCTTGGTAATTCGTTCTCGGGCACGTTCGACGTCGTTCGAGGTTTAAAATCGTGTTTTAAGGTCCTAAGAACACCTCAGGGGAAAGAACCATGCAAAAATATGAAGAATTGGCGTTTTGGGAAGTTAAAAGGCAAAATACCATGCAAAAACCCGAGAGCAAGCGTTGAGCAGGAAGCGTCGAGACGCTGGCTCAACGCTGCCAAAGCGTCTCGACGCTCCGAAGTCTGAAGCGTCAATTGGAAATCCCACCCGAGAGCAAGCGTCGAGTGGTCAGCGTCTCGACGCCCGCTCAACGCTGCGTAGCGTCTCGACGCCGCCCCGACTCAGCGCGCTGGAACTTTACGGCGCAGCGTCGAGACGCTGCCCGAGCGTCTCGACGCTCCAACGGAATATATAACATTTTGTCCGATTTCCAGCGCGGAACATCATCTTCTACCTCGGGCTCCGCACCTAATTGGACGTTTTTCAAGCCATTTCCACCATGGGAGAAGCTATGGAGCTTGGATTGAAGCCATTTCAAGTCACATCCATCATGAGTGAGTAGTTTATAGCGTTTTTGGCTCGGGATTGTAAGGGATTAATGTAATTAGCATTTTTGGTGAAGTTGTATTAAATTCTGAGTTAGCTAGCACATTTGATTGGATTAGTTTCTTCTTCTTTGCATATTACATGAATGTGTTTGATTGATAGGACTTGACAACCTTGATTTCAAGCATGATTCATTAGTTAAAGATTTTGATGTCGTGCCTCTCTTAATCGCCAAGTAACACAGATTAATGATGTCATAGAGCGCATAGGCTTCCTTGCATTCTTGGTGTTCGTTCTTCTCGAAGTAGAAATTAAAATCGATACACTAATTTGACTTCCACGTTAGATAATCGTCGTAGTTAGCCCGTTGCTATCGATTGGTCTTGGGAGAGCGTTGGCCGCCAATGTCCAATCGATATGCTTGATTAGCATAATTCATTGTGTCTAATTATTATCCATGGGGCGTGTCTGAGTTGATTTATTGATTGAGACGAACTGCGTATCCATCCGAATGTCTAGCTAAAATTTTCCGTTAACCTGTGATCCGATAACTCGCTAATTCTTAGTCCCGAACGTCCCGAGTCGAACGCTTCGTTAGATAAGTTTTTATTTCCTCCTTGCGTTATTTTCCGTTAGCATATTTTAAACCAAAAATTCCCCCTATTCGTTTACTTTTCTAGTTTGCAAATTTAAATCAGAATTAAGTTGGATTAACATAACTCCCTGTGGACCGACCCCGTTATCGCTAAGCTACTAATCGCTCGGTGAATTCGGGTAATTACAAATTTATTTTGGCGGGTCTCGACAACCCGATATTTGGCGATTGTTCAAAAATGTCGCTACCACTTCTAGAGACCAGAAGATATATTTTTAACATCAAGTGAATGAAATACCATTGAAATGTTCAATGATGTACCTAGTCTATGTAAAATCTTTTCTGTATAAATATATTGATGAAATTTCATTTCTATATATTTAATTTGCAAGTCAATGCAAAACTTTATTTTTCGAGAACTTTCATCTCGATCTATTTCTTAAGAAACTTTATTGCCTTTGAAATCTCTTCAGGAGTTTCCATTACATTCAAATCATCATCTATACAACAATAATATATAACAAATCAGTAGTGTGATTTCTTTGTTAAACCATATGGACAAATAAGGTCCTTATTTCAATAGATATTCGCTACATTCATTTGGATTGTCTTAAGAAACCATATGGATCTGATCTATAATTTGATCGAATATAATTCTCTGGCATTTGAATTATATGACTCTGGTATCTATCTTTAATCCTTCCGGGATTTGGATTTTCATATAAGAAGATCCATATATAATATGTTTTGACTACATTCATAAGATGTACATGTAAATCTTTTCATGCACAATCAGGTCAATTAAATAACTCACTGTTATTGCATCCACCACGGGATAATATGTCTCCTCAGAATCTATATCAGACATTTGTGAGATTCTTTGTGCAACAAGTAATTCTTGTGCAACAAGTCTCACGTTTTAAAAATGAGTTTAGTTGTGTTTGGACTGCTTCTCTCAACTTAAGTCAATCCTTTTTATGTCGACATTTTTCTACATAACTAAATTCATAATCCTCATTTTCGTAAATATCGTGAGCAACATTGTCACTAAAATAGTTGTCAGCTTATATTTGTTTGGTTCCATATTTTTCTTGTCATGACATAACTTATCGAGATCTCATTATTATCCTTAAGTATTTAACCTTCTTCGATATTCTTATGAGTAGTCATATTTAGGAATTCTTCAGGAATATCCACGTTCTCATTTGAATCAATTTGATTATTGACTATTCTTCTTAGAGGATTTTTATATTTGGAACTCATTGATCTATCACGCTTCTGGCGTGTCTCAAACTTGTTAGTTGTGACAACTTACTATGTTTGGATATCAAAATCTAGATGGTGCATTTGCAGCTAATATATTTGGCTTAAACACTATATTAACATATGTAAATGCATCTGACATGCAATTGAACTTTTAGTTCACATTGATATGTATAAGGATCTAAATGAGTCAATAAAATGATGCGCATTTCATTCGATCTATTTTTCTATCTTCTTCTCAATTTCTCCCCCTAATGTTGGAAAATTTGTCTCATTAATGACAATAATTATAAAAAAAATATGCAGTAAAAACAATAACTCATCAGGGGTTCAAGATATATAATTATTGATGAGGAATCAAAATTAATATATATTCTAACCTCATTTGATAAACACATCATTGTGTGTTGTGGTGGAGCAACTTGAACATTTACTGCATATCCTAAAATTTGTAGTTGAAATATATTTTGGCTTCTAGCCATAAATTAAATAAATTAGAATAAGTCTACTTGCTTAAAGCGTACACAACGTTGCATGCAACATAGGATGAACCCATACATAAATTATAAATTTTGCTCTCATGATTTCAATAAAAACAGTTTGTGTATGAACATAAATTATAAGATGTTCAACACTTATCCCAATAATCATTATACACTTGGGATGCAAATTTTCCAACATTATCAAGACACAATTTTATTTCATAATCCTAAAATATGCTCTTAGCTGAACAATTTGAGCAAGTGACCATCTACTAGATGTGTCCACTAAGACCATAAAATATCTAAACATGGTGGATTAAATAATTCGCAAATATCACCATAAAATTCGTTCTTAAAATACAAGAGGGATCTAATCCAAGTGTCTAATCAATAAATTTTCTTGAGAGCAAATAACATATGGAAATTTATTAGATTGAAGAATCTTTTGGTTCTTCAATGGATGTCTATGTGCATCCTGAATAATTATTTATAAATAATGACTCCAATCGATTATTCAAAATAGTAAAGATATTTGGATCAATGAACTTCAGGTTCATTGTTGCATATATATCAATTACACGAATATGTGTAATATAATTCAACGGGAAAAAATTGACAACTTTTCTAGTATAGTTTTCAATGAGACAATAAATATAATATATAAATATTATATTATTTTTATTATCAGACTCTATATGGTAACTTTTACAATGTTTTCCTTTAAAAACTTAATAGACCTCTCTTTGATTTATTAGAAGATAAAGTATATCAATCGTAAATTTTGCTCCTCTAGGCAAAATAAACTTGCTTTTCCAAAATATCAAATATCAAGTCTACCGGACCTTGGATTGTATTGATTTTTGCTTCTAGCATAATCAATTTTGAAGAAAAAAAAATGTCTAGCATAATCAAGTCTATTGTGCATATTAGAAGATTCAAATAAACTATGTAATATTTGATTAAGTTAAAAACATTAATTATCTCATTAGAATATTCAAATAAACTTACACCATCAAATATGTCGTCTATAAAAAAAAATCAAAACATGTCATATTTAGGGAGTCAAAAAGATAAATTATCTCTTTAGGAGATTCAAACAAATTTGCAAAGCACGGTATTAGTAACTTCTTCCTTTAATATGATCATGACCTCGGCCACAATGATTAAATATTAGAATATTCACTTAAGGAATGTTATTTAAATAGTTGGTCGAGATTCATGGTTTTTCATCAAATCCATGATGCTCATGTGTATTCAATCTCAAAAGGACATTAGATTTGTTCATTATAATAGTTAAAAACATATTTCTTTATATTGCTATACAAGAGCATATTCAATATATGAAAAGAAATAAATATTCTCTCTAGCACATACTCATTAGTATAGAATCACTTATTAATTAAACATTGTGCAACTACATCTGCATCTAATCAAACTGAGCACTTATTGATTTAAAATCATGCAACTTCTGGTGCATCTAATTAAACTGAAATTGAGCACTTCTTGATTTAAAATTATGCACTTTCAGGTGCATATAATTAAAATGAGCATTTATTAATTTATGGAACTTCAAGTGCATTTAATTACTTAAATTTAGTTTTAGAAAGAATAATTACAACTATACATATCTTTCAAACTTTGTCATATAATAACTCAAAAAATATATATATATATATATATATATATATATATATATATATATATAACTAATATGAAATTCAAACCACATGAGAATAATTTAAATATGTAGCATTCAAATGAATTTCAACATCAGTACTTACTGCAAAGAATTATTTTCAAAATAATAGAGATGCATGACATGTTTAATCTATGGTGGGATTTTATGCAACAATTAAACAATTTAATTGAGACACCATCATGCATTATTCAATTAAATAAAGGGTAATTGGCATAACCTAAGAAATATTGGGCCAATTAAAAATAGGATTTAGAAACCCTAATTTATTATTTTTCACAATAAAAATTGCAAGTGGGACTCCACCGTTAAAAAACAGCCGCCGCAATATGCTATTGGATATGCATTGACCTTAAGTACCAAAGTTCATTGTGGCAAGTCGGGGGTCACATTTGATCTAATCAAATCAAAATATAATGTCAAGTGTGCCAAAAGAATCGAACTGCAAACCACATATATCACATTATATAGTTTAATCAGTCGTAAAATGACCACTAGAGAAAGTGTAATTCTATGAGAATTAAGCCACTCCAACGACAACACCATGAAGACAAACTAATTTTGTGTTAATCTAATACACGTTCAGGGAGGATTTTGTGCTTGTGTTCATATATTTAAATTATTTAACCACATGAAGACTGACTAATTTTGTGTTTGCTCGTAAGTCAAATAGAAAAAATCACCATGCAATTCTTTACATATAACAAAAATCTTCCAACCTTAACAAGTTTTACAATGGATCTAATCAAGCAATATATTTTGTGTTAAATAGGTCTAATCGGTCAAATTTTGCAAACCAACCTATATCATATCACATATATGAAATTAAAATATGCACCATCTAAATTTAACTTTAGTTATAAATACCTCAAAATATATGGAGATAATTCTGGCAGATCTTTAACAATTCTGGTATTCCAATTAATCGACTTCAATCATGATGTTCTAGTGAATCAACTCTTAATCTCCACAAAATCGTGCTGATAATGAAACAATAGAACAAGAACAAAGTATGAAGGAGAAGAAAGTAGGGAGTCAATGTATTCTTTATTCAGTCGTCAATGTCAAAGGCAACCACTATTTATAGGGTTTACAAGATATGAAAAAGATCAGGAAAGATTCGGGAGAAGATCAGGGAGAAGATCATGGAGGAGATAAGATCAGAATATCTTATCTATATGGACATCTATATAAATATTCATAACAATTTTATTTTATTTTTAAAGTAACATTTGTATTACTTTTTCTTTATTGAAAGGAATAAGAAAGAAAGAAAAAAAGAAGGAACAAAAAGTATAAATTGAAAATATAATAATTATTATTATTTGAGAAAAACACACTCATTTTCTTCTTGGTCCCCTGAAAATGGAAAAATTTCAGAATAGACATTTTATTTTCTGATTTAGTATGGTAAAATAGTAAATTCAATACATTTCCTGAAAACAAACAAACCAAGAATAGAAAGTGTCAGACTCTCTCGTTTATAATTTATACAGATTTAGGATTTTTCAGAATTATGAAAATAGAAATTACATAGTAAACCAAAAAGGGTCAAGGGAATTAGATGTAACATTTTATAGAGGATTTGTAATACGAGAATTAAAAAAAAAAAACTTACAAAGATGATTTGAAATTAGTTAGTTAAGTCAAACCTCATTTTTCTTTTTATGGAAAGTCTTAAATTTTTTTTTAATACGAGGGTGAATCTCCTAAGGATAAAATTGTAATTTTATTCTCAATACTTGACCTACGACACTTGTTGGAATAAAATTATAGAATCTAAAATGATGAGTTACACTTACAAATATCACATTAAGGTTGTTAGTGATTTTCTTGACCAAACTAATTATAACTAAATTTTATAAAAATAAGACTTATTTTGGGATAGCTCTTGGTTGAGATTGTCTCAGCTTAGTGAATAAACATTTGACCTACCCTACGTCGAAACTTGCTCTAACTCATTAAAGTATCATAGCATTAGAAATTAATGATTTAGAGTTCATTTATCAAATTATTTTTTTTCCAAGCTGAAATTGAATGAATATTGATTGCATGTTGTTAAATAATATATTTTCTTTTATATATTTCAATATAAGGTCATTTCTCTCGTTTTTAATTTTGGTTACTGATTTGTCAAACATGAGAAAATAATATAACTTGGAAAAGTAATGTTAACCCTATATAATGATAGTGTAAATTTGTTGGGTTTTATGTCTTAAAACTCGTGGTTTGTAAACTGAATGTATATTCTATTTTGTAATAAAGTTGTTATTGAGTTTTATTCAGTAAAGTTGTTATTGAATAAAGTGAATTGTGTTCACTTTTATCCTAACTCTAATAAGCTTAGAACCCATGGCTATAAGTTGTATACTTGAACTTCATGTGTGACATGATTGTGGATCAAGTTCGAGTAAATAGCCAGAACGGTCTATACTATAGGGATAAGGTTGGGTACATTATCTTGGGGACACTATTGGACGCGACCCGCTTTGCATAGTACAAACGATGTGTTCCAAAATCGTTCATGTGGTGACATGCGAGTGGGGGCGTCCTGTGCAATGAGTTTGCATAAGACTGAACCGCGAAATCAAGTCGCTCTTTCTTTAGAACTTCGTTTACTGTAAAGATCGACTTTTTTATATGATGACCTAGGTAACTCGATCTGAATCCTGAGCACACTATGAACTTTTATTTCTTCAGGATTATCCTTTGTTTTGTATGGGTGAGAGTGACCTCGTTCGCCGACTCAATAAGCCTACCACTTTTGGGATGATACCGAGTAGGGAGCTGAGAACATAGTCTTGCAAGATGGACTTCACTCCTACCCGCGTTTAGGGATAGTAGAAAGGTTGTTCCCTTAACTGTTGTCTGCGAGTCTTTAACTAGGGATCCCACCCTCTCACTAGCTCGGGAAGGAATCAGTTTGATGGTTTAGTGACCTTTGTCTTTCGGCAGCTGCTCTCATGCCAAGTTGATTTTCATGTTCTTGAATCTGGAATCAGATTCTCTCTACTTGTTCTATCTCTATTTGAGATAGAATATAGATATCGATCTCCACTGCGAGCAGATTTTCTTCCGCCTTCTTCTGCAATTCCTCAAACATTTTCTCTTCCCTTACTTTCTTTTCTATTTGAGATTGATCTTGAGCAGCCATGTATGAGGAGATAAATATGGAGGCGGAAGACAGTAGAGAAATGGGGGAAAAGAAAGAACAGTAGAGAAATAAGGGGAAAAGAAAGAAATTGACAGAGTAATATAGAGTTTTTTTTTTTTTTTTTTTTTTAAAGTAACATTTGTATTACTTTTTCCTTATTTAAAGGAATAAGAAAGAAAAAAAAAGAATAAAATTTGAAAATATAATTATTATTATTATTTGAGAAAAATACACTCATTTTCTTCTTGGTCCCCTAAAAATGGGAAAATTTTAGAATCAAGCATTTTATTTTCTGACTTAGGGCATGTTTGGGAGTGATTTTGGAAGGACCAAAATCACTTTTCTATGCCCACAATCATTTATATTTCAAAATTATGATGTTTCGCAAAAATTAATTAGTGATTTTTGAATAATTCAAAATCACTTTGAGTGATTCCCGGTCAAAAATTAGGGTTTATTATAATTTTATAAATTAATATAAATATTATATATATATATATATATATATATTATAAATTATAATTTTAAAATCACTTTTGAAGCAAACCAA
This sequence comes from Herpetospermum pedunculosum, assembly GCA_028017165.1. Lineage (NCBI taxonomy): Eukaryota > Viridiplantae > Streptophyta > Magnoliopsida > Cucurbitales > Cucurbitaceae > Herpetospermum > Herpetospermum pedunculosum. The sequence goes on along the minus strand of CM051527.1, from coordinate 16,031,781 downwards.
ACATTAATAATTCAAAATCACTTCTAGTCATATAAAAATCACTTCAATCCAAACATTAAAATGATTATATAAAAATCAATTTTATAAAATTAATTGTAATTAAATCTCTTCTCCTAAAATCAATAACTCAACAATCACTCCCAAACATGCCCTTAGTATGGTAACAGGGTAAAATCAATACCGTTCCTAAAAACAAACAAACAAAAAAAAAGTGGCAGAATCTCTTTTACAATTTATACAGATTTAGGATTTTCACAAAATTATGAAAAAAGAAATTACAGAGTAAACAAAAAAAGGTCAGGGGAATTAAATGTAACATTATTTTATAGAGGATTTGTACAACGTGGCTTTAGGAGAATTAAAAAAAAAAAACTTACAAAGATGATTTGAAATTAGTTAGTTAAGTCAAGCTCATTTTTCCTTTTATGCAAAGTCCTAAACATGAGTCAATAGGAGGGTGAATCTCTAGAGAAGAATAAAATTGTAATTTTATTCTCCATACTTGATCTACCCTACGACAACACTTGTTTGGATAAAATTATAGAATCTAAAATGATGGGTTACACTTACAAAGATCTCATTAAGGTTGTTAATGATTTTCTTGACCAAACTAATGATAACTAATTTTTTTAAAAATTAGAGTTATTTTGGGATAACGCTTGGTTGAGATTGTCTCATCTTAGTGAAGGAACATTTGACCTACCCTATGTCGGCACTTGTTCTAACTCATTAAAGTATCATAGCATTAGAAATTAATGATTTAGGGTTCATTTATCAAATTAGTTTTTTTTTCTATGCTGAAATTGAATCAATATTGATTGCATGTTGTTAAATAATATATTTTCTTTTATATATTTCAATATAATGTCATTTCTCTCGTTTTTTATTTTGGTTACTGATTTGTCAAACATGGAAAAATAATATAACTTGGAAAAGTAATGTTTACACTAGATCATGATAGTGTAAATTTGTTGGGTTTTATGTCCTAAAACTCGTGCTTTGTAAACTGATTGTATATTCTATTTTGCAATAAATTTGTTATTGAGTTTTATTCAGTAAAGTTGTTATTGAATAAAGTAAATTGTGTTTACTTTTAACCTAACACCAATAAACTAAGAACTCATGGCTATAGGTTGTATACTTGAACTTCATGTGTGACATGATTGTGGATCAAGTTCGAGTAAATAGCTAGAACGGTCTATAGTATAGGGATAAGACTGGGTATGTCGACGAAATTTCTCTCGACGGTTTAAATTTTCGCGGCAAAACAATCTGTCTGGACGGTTTTTCGTGGCTTCGAGAGAAGTCAGGTTTTTCTCGACGGTTACAAAAACCGTTGATAGAGGTCCGATTTTGCTCATCGATTTTCAAAAGGCATCAGAAAAAACTGGACATCTCTCGACGATTTTGTAAACCGTCGAGAAAAATCGAAGTTCTCTCGACGATGTTTGTGCATCGTCGAGAGAACTTCAATTTTATAAAACCCAACCAACTATTTTTAACGTAAAAATAAACAAAATCGGACCTCTCTCGACGATTTACAAAAACCGTCGAGAGAACTTTGGTTTTTCCCGATGGTTTTTGTAAACCGTCGAGAGAAGTCAGATTTTTCTCGACGGTTAATAAAACCGTCGAGAGAGGTTCCAGTTTTTTTAACCTAAAACTCTGACCTCTATTTTATTTTTCCTCTTTCGATTTGCCTCATTCATTTCACCCTTTTTCGCCATTTTCGCCAATTGTTCGCCCTCCACCAAAGCTTCGCCTATTTCTCGCCCTCCACCGTCGCTTCTCTTGTTACTCGCCATCCATCGTCGCTTCGCCTTCTTCTAGTCCTCCATTGTTGCTTCGCTCGCCTTCCACAGTCGCTCACCTTGTTGTTCGCAACTTTACCGTCGTTCACCCTTCATTTAACTTTCGTTGCTAACAACTTCTTGAAACAAAGGTAATTCACCTTCAATTGCTTAGTTTTCTTACTCAAATTTCTTTATTTGGCCGGTAGTAATTCACATTAGATATTTTTTTGTCATACTTTATGCCTAACTTTCTCCCTATCCCATTTCAGTTCATTATAATTGCATACATCACTGTGTTATAATCTAAGCCTAATTTACTTACCTTTTTTCCTATTTTTGTGTCATTTGGAGATGTTTAAACATAATTTCGATTGGAAGAAAGCAACCACCATCTTTCATTCAACCAACTTGCAGATTTTATGGTTTTATTTGGGAATTCCTAATAAATGGCCCTGTTTGAGATCTCATATTAAAGGATGTCCTTTTTAAAAAAATGAGTTTGTCCCTTTTCTTTTTTCATTTTCTCTCTCCTTCATCTTTCTTCCCTTTTATGCCCTCCCAGCTTCTTATCTCATTTTAAAATTATATCTTAAAAAAAACTTCTTTATCTCTCCTTTCGTATTTTCTCCAACAAAATCCTTCTCAAACTTCTTATCTACCATCCATATTTTCTCCAACAAAATCTTTCTCTCTCCTCTCACCATTCATCTTCGATTCTCTATTCTCTCCCCCTCTCACCCCAAATCTCATTATATTTATTTTTAAATCTATTAATAATATCTATTTTAAAATCTCTTTTCTCTTTCTTCTCTAATTTAATCCTAATTTGAAAATAATAATAATAAAAAATATAAATATAAATTAAGAATAAGGTTTAAATCTCTAATAGCCAATGATTTACTGTAATATATCTATTTTAAAATATATTTACTCTCTTCCCTAATTTCATTCTAATTTAAACTAATAATAATAAAAAGAAAAAAGAATAGGGTTTAAATGAAAGTTTTCATCTCTTTCCCTCATTAACTCCACGTCAAAAACCTTTGTCGTTCATTCTCTCTTCCTCGTTAACTCCACGTCAAAGAGGAAGAGAGCATAGCTCAGCTGGCATATGTATGAGTTGACGACCACGAGGTTTGTGGTTCGAATCCCCCCACCCCCAATGTAATAAAAAAAAAAAAAAAAAACTCCACGTCAAAAACTTCGTCGTTCATTCCTCTGACCATCGAAGCAGAAGATCAAGATCAATCCCTTCTTCGCTTAAGGACGCTTGATTTGAAGATTTTCCGGTTATAAGCTCCAACATCAACACGCCAAAACTGAAGATCGATCCATTCTTCACCCAAGACGCTTGATTTTACAATTTTCCAGTTAGAAGCTCCAACATCAATACCCAAAACTGAACACGTCGAAATTCGACCACATTTGGTGTGCAAAGTGATCCATTGGGTATTTGATTGGTCTCTGGTTTAATTTAGTTGGCTGAGGGATCCATTGGATATTTGATTGGTCCCAAGTTTAATTTAGTTGACTAGAAGTGCATAGGTTTAATTTAGTTGGCTGGAACTGGAAGTGCACAAGTGACCTCTACTTTAAGATGTGAGTACACTATTTTTTTTTTCAAGTTTTAAATGAATGTTTTTGCAAATATTTGCAATCCATAATTCGGTGTATTTGCAATTCACTGAAGTTCGAAGATAGTGTATTTTTAATTCAGTAAACTTTGAATAAACTTTGAATACAATGTATTTAGAATTCAACGAAGTTCGAATATTGTATTTGCAATTCACTGAAGTTAGAATACAGTGAATTGCATATTCACTGTATTTGCAATTCAGTGAAGTTCGAATACAGTGTATTTGTCCTTCACTGGAGTTCAAATATAGTGTATTTTTAATTCAGTAAAGTTCGAATACAGTGTATTTGCAATTTTCAAATACAGTGTATTTGCAATTAAGTGAATTTTGAATACAATGTATTTTCAATTCAATACATGCCCCTGTTACGGGTGTCCACTTGTCGAATGCGACTTGTAGGTCTATCTAGAAGCAGACATCTTTAACCTCTTTGGGACTGGAAATATTTTTTCTTTTATGTGAGAAGTTCAAGTTTAAGCAATGCAAGTCGTCCATGTACAACGCTCCGGAAAATGGATTGGCAGAAGCATTCAATAAGACATTGTGCAACATCTAGATTCCCAAAAGACAAAGTATTTTGCTCTTTTTTTTTCAAAATTTTTTCCATCAAGTACATATATTTTTTTTTCTCTGACACTGTTTTTAGGATTCTTATGCTACTTTAAGTTTTCTCAAACTTCTCTTTTTGTCAATTCATTGGAGTTCGTATTTTTTTAGGAAATTATAAATTTAGGTGGGTTCGGGAATTAAAGTGATTTTGTTGATTTGATGTTGTTGTAGTAGATTTTCAAGTCAGGATTTGGGAAGGAGAATCCTACGTTTCAAAATTGACCAATCAAGCTTGCCTCATTTTTGGGACTGTTTTGGAACCACCACTTCAAGGTATTTGATTGATTTTTTTTTTTCAATTACAGTATATTTGAAGATTATTTTTTGTTGTAAAAACTATTTATTTGATTTTTGCAAAACTTATTTATTTTTTATTTATTTTTATTTTTTTGTAATTATAGTATTTGAAGATTATTTTTTTTGTTGCAAAAAACTATTTATTTGATTATTGAAAAACTTTTTTTTTTTTTTTTTTGCAATTACAGGGTATTTGAAGATTTTTTTTTTTTTTGCAAAAACTATTTATTTTATTTTTGCAAAACCTATTTATTTGATTTTACAATACTTTTTTTTTAGTTTTTGCAAATACAGCGGAGTATTAATTACAGTGTAATTGCAGTTTGCAAATTACAATTGCACTTTGCAATATATTGTGTAATTGGACTTTGCATTTTCAATTAGAATTTGTAATGTATTGTGTAATTTCACTTTGCAATTGCAAAGACACTGTATTTGCAATTGCAATCTACTAGTACAAAAAAAAAATTATTGTTCAGTTTAATGATGGAGTAAAAAGACTAAGAGCATATTTTTTTCTCCAATTTTGTGTTACACTGTGATGTTTTTTTTTTTTTTTTTATGATTTTCTAGGTCAATTTTGTACGTTATTTTGTAATTTTTAATTTTTGTAATAGTTAGAAGAGAGAAAGAGAAAATACGTTTTTTTATTTTTTGTTATTTTGAATTTTTGAAACAAATAAAAGGTAGGGAGAGAGAATATAGAAAATAGAATTAGTTTTTGGAGAAAATCTCGGGAAGTGAGTTATGAGATTTGGGAAGAGTAGTTAAGTAATGAAAAAAAATAAGAAAGATAAATCAAACTAATTAAGGGACATATATCTCACTTTTAAACAAAGAACATCTATCCATTTTGAAACTTAAAAAGGGTCATTGGTCTCATTGTCCCTTTATATTTCATATTTTTTTTTGAAGAGATAAAAGGAGAGAGGGGAAAAAGTTAATATGGGGCATTCATTTTTTAGGTCATTTGATTTTAACCCCTTTTGGTTTTAAGTTCATGTGATGGTGTCTTTAGTGAAAATAAATTTGAAGAGTTTTTTTGTAAATTATAATTTATGCAAATTGTTTGGTGGGACCGATGGAGAAACCATGTGAAACTTAACTAATTACTCTTCTCCTATCATTTTGGCGGAGCTAAGTTTACTGTATAATTTGTGGATTGTGAAGGATTTACTTAGTTAAGTTTAGTTTAAATTTAGTGAATTTGGTTGTTTAAAGTTAATTTAAGTTTAGCAATTTGGTTGTTTTAGTTTAGTTTAAGTTAATTGAGTTGTTTTAGTTTTAATTAATTTGATTGTTTATGTTTAGTTAAAAGAGAATTGGATCCGATAGCTTTACATTCTCATTATATTTCTAGTTTAGTTAAGTTTAGTTTAAGTTTAATAAATTTTGTTGTTTAAAGTTAGTTTAAGTTTAGCTAATTTAGTTTAAGTTAATTTGGTTCTTTTAAGTTTAGTTTAAGTTAAATTTTTTTTTATTTTAGTTTAGTTTAAGTAATTTAGTTGTTTTAATTTAGTTGGAGTAAATTTGAGTTGTTTAAGTTTAAATAAGTTTTAACTACTTGTGATTTTTTTAGTATATATATAGTGCATGATAGCTGAGTTCGGGATGTTACGTTGTTCATCAAGTTTTGAAAGTGTTAGGTTAAATTAATTAGTATATGAATTAATTAGGTTGATGCATGCATGCTCTCATAGATTGTATTTGAGCAGGGTTGGTGTATGTTATTCAAGCTTGTATTTGAGTATATGGGTCGTTGAGTTTGGTCTTGTTTGTAGAAAGTTATGAAATTTGGATGAGAAATAGACAAATAGACAAATATGAGAATTTTGGAGGATGAAAATGAAATAAAATAAGAAATTTGGGCTCCATTTGGTTTTCTAAAGGTGTTAAGTAAATTTAGTTCTTGTATGTGTTGTTATAAGTTAAAAAAAATTAGTTCGTAAGTTTTATTTTTTTTATGTTATGTTCATATGTGTTATTGGTTTTCTTATTTTCAGGTAGTTTGAGTCTATGTTATTCACAAAAAACTGTTTTTGAAGATTATATGAAGTTGACGAGTTCGAATGACAATTTCTTCTATATTAGTGTGGGCTTAATTTGTTGTGTATCAAACTAATTGTAAAAACGAATTTAGATTATAGTCAATGTACTTTAGAAGAAGAAGAAGAAGTGCAGTTCGTCGAGAGAACTACAACTTCTCTCGACGGTTTAGTTAACTAAACCGTCAAGAGAAGTGGTTTTTTCGACGATTTAGCTAAATCGTCGAGAGAAGTGCAGTTCGTCGAGAGAACTACTTTACTTGACGGTTTAACTCAACCGTCGAGAAAACCATTTCTCTCGACGGTTTAGCTAAACCGTCGAGAGAAGTGTTTCTCTCTACGATAAGCAAAAAATCGTCGAGAGAAACCCAAATTCTTGTAGTGATTAAATCCTAAGTTTGTAATTCCATCACGAGTCACAATTGCAAAGAATTGTTTTCAATTATACATGAGTGAGAAAAATAAATTGAGGAGTGTCTTAACTCGAAGTGGCCAAAGAGTTTGTGTAACGACTGATACATGAACTTCGATTCAAAACATTAACTACATGGTAATAACTGATCACTTCATCGATGATGATTGGAACTTGCACAAAAGAATAATTCGGAACTTTTGTCAAATAACTAATCATAAAGGAGATACGTAAGGAAGATCAATTGAAAAATGCTTGCAAAATTGGGAATTGAGAGACATTTTACCGTCACTATTGATAATGTTAGCTCAAATTATGGAGCAATGACGTATTTAGTTAAAAAGTTTAAAGGAAGAAATTTGTTGGTGTTGGATGGTGAATTTATCCATGTGAGATGCTGTGTTCGCATCCTTAATTTGATTGTGAGTGATGCTCTTAAAGATTTGCATGGGTTTATCATTCGAATTAGAAATGTCGTGAAGTATGTTAGGTCATCTCCGTCAAGATTGCAAACATTTAAAGATTATGCTAAAAAAGATAGCATCTCAACAAAAAAATTGTCTAGTATGAATGTTCCTACAAGATGAAATTCGACTTTCACGATGTTGGATTGGAGCACTTAATATTCAGAAGACATTTGAAATAATAGAGGTACATAATCCAAAATATTTGTCAAAAGGTGAGATACCTGGAATGGGGTGTGACACTCGTCGCAGGAGGAGCCGAGGCCGAGCCGACCTATGTGGTCGACTCCTTCTTCTGGTGTTGTGGTTGGCTCCTTTAGGAGCTCGACTTCTTCTTGGTGCCTCCCTCTCGAGTTGGCGCCGTTTCCCACTCTCTCTCTACTTTTTCTCGTGGGCTAGGTTTTATTCTTAAATGGACCCTTGTGCTAGGGTCTTGAGATTTTACCCATAAAAGAAGCCATGTAATACTTATGGTGCGAAATTTGGCCTCAATAAGTTTCACCCAAAAGACCTCATATTCAACGAAGATAATTGTCGTCCTCACCTATATACCACATGGATCTTCCTTAACCAATATAGGACTTTGTTTGCACCTACCAAACATTTCTTTCTTTTTTGGAATAGTATTAAAGATTGCTTAAAAATAAAAAATATATATATATATATATATATATATATATATATATTTTTAAATAAAATCACATTTTACCTTTAATAAACTTAGGAAAATGAGCCAATTTTATTTTTTAAACTTGATCGGTTTCATGAAATTGAATTTTTAGACTCAGATAAATAAGCAATTTCTAACATTTTATTAGCCAGAAAAGAAGGAAAGAAACGTTTATGCGTACAAATCTTCTCAAATTCACCAATGTCCAACAAAAAAATCAAGCCATAAGACTAACTAATCTTTGATTTCAAGTTCAATCCTTACATTATTGTACTAAAAACAATTAATCAAGATCTACCAAAACAACACACAAGATTTATTTTTAAAAAAAAATTAAAAAAATTAAATACAATTTTGCACTATGCCTCTATATGCCATAATATATTCAACAAGCAATACCCTAAACTTTTGGAGTTTTTATATATCAAGTAAAATCATAAACTAATGATTAAAATTCTGAACTAATGAGTGTATCAATTTACATTTTTGTTATATTTTATTTAAAAAATATTAATTTAAATGCATAAAAATTTATAATTTTAACAATCAAACAATTAAAACTTTCATAAATAAATCAATTATATGAAAATTTAACTAGAGATTTAATTAGTAAATTATAAATCTCCTGATAAAATTAATATTTTTTCTAGTTAAAGGTGTAAATTGATACACTTATAAAAGTTTAAAATTTTAATGGATAGAATCAATAGTTTGAAGTTTTAATTGATACAACTCTCAATTTAATTTTTAAATTGATTTTTCAAACCAGTGGCATTTAAAAGATAAAAAATGGTAACACTAATTATCCAAAGCTAATTATTGAAAGTGGCAAAGAATTTAGGAAGAATTTCTAGTACATTGGTGGTATGGAAAAATTTCATACCACTACCTAATGACACGTGGCGAAATAGTTGTTTGATTGAGACTCACTCTATTAAATATATTTTTTTTTAAAATTATTTAGCCACCTGCCATTCATTTAAAGGGGAGAATTTCTAGTACATCCGTTGGAGTACTCCATACCCCTCCATTAAATGATCGCCACATGTAGATTTGTTTCTCCTAAAAAAATGTGTAAAAATATGAGTGGAGTCCACATTTTTTATTTTTTATTTTTCTTTTTTTAACCGTTCTCTCCATCATTTCACGATTTTTTTTTACTTCTTTCTCATCTTCGTCATTCTCATTTCTCTTCATCTTTCTCTTTTTTTAAACAATTCTAAAAATCCACTACCATAGAGCCGCCGCTATAACGATATCGCCACGTCCAAATGAGGAGACACGATTTTAGGTAAAATAACAAATTCAGATCCGGACGTAAGTGAGTTTAACACTTCGGCCTAAATGGAAAAGATATGGAGAACTTCCCTACTACGGATGTATTAGAAATTCTCCCCATTTAAAGGGGTAGTGGTATGGGAGAATTTCTAGTACATGGGGTGGTATGGAAAAACTCCATACCACTCTGCCTTTACATGAATGACAAATAGTTAAAAAAATTTAAAAAATTGATATATTTAATAGAGTGGATCCCAATCAAACAACTATTTCGTCACGTGTCATTCATTTACAGACAGTGGTATAAAGTTTTTCTATACCACCGATGTACTAGAAATTCTCTCATAATGGCATGGAAAAATGCCATACTACAAGGTACTAGAAATTCTCCCAAGAATTTAGTGATCATCCCACCAATATTTAAGACAAAAGCAATCTTAAAAGCATGTAAGCACAAAAATCCATAGAATATAACATCATCAGCATTAGTGTCATTATAATCATCATATATATGTAGTATATATGTATGTTTTATATAATTTGAAACACACACAGCTGCAAATCACATCACACACTGATCATCATGATCATTGAGTAAAATTAATTAAATTTTTTACTTCACAAAATGATGGGCATATTTTATTTTAATAATAATCCTTTTGTAATCTCAATCATTTTCTAAATTTCAATTAAAACAAACATTTCTCCCATCATTTTGGTCTCCAAAACACCTGCAAATCATCATCACCTGTGCATGAAAAAAAGAACATTATATTCTTATTGCGAATTCAAATATCCGAGTCCATCCGAGCTAACTTTTAATTTTATCAAATTGAATCAATAACGTTAACATGTTATAAGAATCATAGATCGAAAACGTTCAAAAAAAAAAAAAGTAGAGAGAGAAAGAAATACCCAAGATGAAGCATTTTCTTGTCTTGATGAGAGAAAGAGACAGATCCACCTTCCATCATATTTGAAGAGAAGAAATTGCGAGAAGCCAATGCCTGAATTGCATTCAGTTCTTGTCCAGACACCATGTTTGCTTGCTGAAGCCTCTCAACTTCTGCTATCTAAACAAAACCACACCAAAACAATACGAATTTAGTCACGAATTTAGTCACGTACGGTTTGGAATGGTTTTCTAAGTGCTTAGAAAAAAAATTAAGTATTAAAAAAGTGTTTCTAAAGATTTACGGGTGTTTGAAACACCAACTTGGAGTTAGGTGAACTGAGGTTGTTATTATAACTCAGTCTACGTTTTTTACCCACCGACAATTTTGACTCACAGTCAATACAGTAACTATATACTGATTTCGTTAGTATTTACTATTCACAACTATTATAATCATCGACTATAATAACTCACTCAGCGACTCAAATAACTCCTTAAAAGTTGAAAAATCATTTCAAACAGGTCCTTAGAATAACATAAAAAAAGTGCTTTGAACTTACTAAAACTACATGAACATAAATATAACTCAACGATTAAGACGTTAATTAATTCTACTACCTCGAAACAGTCCTACTACATATAATGTTCTAAGATTGAAAGAAAAAAAATAATAAAAAGTAAATGTAAAAAATGTTTTTCAAAATTTTCATAATGTGTTCAACTACATAGAAAAATGTTTTTTTTTGGTCAACAACATAGATAGGGATGGAGATTTGAATCTTTGATCTTTTAATCAATAATATATGTATTTGAGCTATACTCACGTCGTCATTATAAAAACTAATAAAAATCTTAAAGCACTTCCACCTATGTTTTCACTTAAACTATCCTTCTTAAAGCTCTCCTATCTCAAATGCATTATAAACTAGGATATTAATGAAAATAATTTCATAACATGTCAACACGAGTATAACTCAAATATAATGTATGAACTAATGATCAGGAGGTCAAAGGTTTGAATCCCCGCTCCACATGTTATAAAAAATAATAATAATTTCATAACATAGTGCCACTATAGGTAAAAGATTTTGTTGTTGGCCAGATGAAAAATAAAAGTATAAGACCGTCAAAATGATCGATATTTGGATGTTTAATCATCTTCGACGCAAAAACCTTTGATTTATACGTACCTTGGTTCTAATACACACATTTTCATTCTCCAGCTCGATCTCCTATTAGAAAGGGACATCAATCAAGTTTATAGAGTTCATCAAATTGAAACAAGAAAAACTGTTAATAGAAAAAAGAGAAAATAAAAATTATTATCTCAACCATATCTTAAAATTGAAAATAAAAAGATAAAATTGGTCGAATAACGACTGTAGATTACCCTTTTCTGCAGGTACTCAATTTCTGCTAGCAACATTTCATGCTGTTCAACAAAGAAAACAGAAAAGTATTATGTAATCTTTTAAAAAAAAAAATTGCTTATTAACCCCAAAAATAAAATCCATTTTAACATTATAAAATTGAAGCTTGGATTTGAAGAAGTGGTGATATTAATGGTGAATTTTATTTTTAAGCTTAGTGAAGTACTTTTGAAAGAGAACTAATTCAATGTTTTACCTAAAAACAACTAGCAATAAAAAAAAATGGTAAATATAGCAAAATATAAAGTATTGTGTAAATATTATCAAAAAAAAAAAAAAAAAAAAAAAATTAATGATAATCACTAATACACTACTAATACACTGTTATCGCTTATAGCCATCGATAAAATGACTATGCCATCAGTATTGTTTGCAATTATTTTATCCTAAACCTCCCTGAGCCCTTTTAGAAGACATGACAAATACACCCTCATACTATCTCTAAATCAAGCTTAGAAACGATCTAACAACCAACCAAACGTAACATTCAAAACTTTCCTCGAACATATTCAAAATATGATCTCAAACTCAAATAGTAAGATCTCGTTGATAATTTGATTTTCTTTATTTTTTTTTTTGAAAATTGTGTTTGTTTTCTCTCATTCCCTTACTAATAATTTCCATGTTTCTTAAGAAAATATTAAAATTCTTAATCAAATTTCAAAAATAAAAACTGATTTTTTTTAGTCTTCAAAACTTAGCTTGAATTTTGAAAACATTTGTAAAAGATAGATTACAAAACAAAAGAACTCATAGTTAGAAGTAGTGTTTATAGGCTTGATTTTCAAAAAATCAAAAAACCAAAAATCAAACCCTAAAGCCTCTAAATTCGGGGTATTTGTACGAATGACCCTCCTCTTGAGGAGCGTAATGTTTTTTTACCTTTCCTCGAAAATTTATCTTTTTTAAACTTCTCTGTTGATAAGCAAATGTCATTTCCTTGTGAAAAGTCATGTATGTACCCTTCGATTAGCACGAAGGTACTAATAGTTGTTTCCTCGTGATCGTGCTCAACAAAAGGTACTACAAACTTTGTGTGCTTGCTTATCACGAGAGAAGATCAAAAAACCTTACGTCTCCAGAGAGGGTAATCCGTACAAAAATCTCCTCTAAACTCGCGTCCACATATAGTAAAAATGTTAACTCGATCCGATATTATTCAAAAGTATTGATTTCATTACTTGTTTAGATTCAAATTTTAAAAAGAAATATAACCTTCTTTGATCTGATTCTAGTGATGGCTCTTTCAAGCCTATTCTCCAGCTGCTTCAGTTCTTTCACTGTAAGAGCACTCAAGGAATCCCCCATCAAGTGCCTGACAAGATTGCTTCAACAAATCAGAGTAGCATATTCAACCCAACCTTAAATATCACCATTTTTTGGCTAAATATATCATTTTCTTTTCAATATTTACCTCTCTTTTTTTTTCTTTCTAATTTCGTCCCTAATTCATTTCAAAATTTCAATTAAATTCTTTTTTGTATCAAATATTTTCAATCAAATTCTTTTTATCATCATGAAACACTCAAGTAAAAAACATATTTGAATATCTCATAAACAATACCCTTAAAAAATTTATAACATTTTGGTCTCTCCCTTTTTTTAGATTTGTTAAAATGAGTTATTCTACTTTTTTTTTAATGTTTAAATTTAGTATTATTATTATAAAGTTTTTTTTTTTTTTTATCAAATTTAATAAAATTATAAGAAATAATTTCCATTCCGGAAAAGACACGTGTGAATATTTTTCTTAAAATTAAAAGAGGAAAAAGGTTAATAGGGACTTTATTTATTTATTATTTTTCTTTGGAAGGTAAACCTTAAACTAACCGTAACTACTAATTTTAATATTTATGGGAAGTAAGATGCTTAAATTAAGATATTTAAAAGTATATAGACTAAAATAGAATAAGTTATAAAGTATAGCGACAAAATTAGTGATAGTCACTGAGAAATTATTATTACTGATAGTTATTGATAAAATGGTTATCACTGATAGACTACTATCGGTGATAACCATTGACAAAATTCTATAAAAAAAAACGGTATATCAATAGCTATCACTTGTAGTCATTGATCTGTTATCAATGACTATCACTAATAGAAGGCTATTAGTGACAAAAATTATCATATTTGTAAATCTTTTAAAAAAATGTTATATTTTTAATTATTTTACTCTAAATTGATGTAATTTCTCAATTTATAAATCATTATTATTTTAAGCTTTAACACGAATAATAATTGGATTTAAAGATTAGGACGAAATTGAGAAACGAGGCAAATATTAAAGATAAAATTATATATTTAGCCCAATAATATATATGAATTGGAATAATTCAATTTATTAAGAAGGATCAGAGATAGTAATAACCTGTTGGAATTCTGAAGCATTTGTATTTGTTGACGCAGCTTAGCCGATTCTTGCTGATAATACTTCATTTTTTTTCATATCATATCATATAATATGTTAGGCTTTATGAATATTAAGAAATTTGAGTAAAAATTATCGTAAGAAAACTTCTTGTTGTATATTTTCGCAATTTCTTAAAATTACTGCTGGTATTTTAAAATAATTAAAGAAAAAAAACTTTTAAAATTGTACAATTTCTAAAAATTTCAAAGCACTTCATTTGAAAATATCGAATTTCTAAAAATCTCACGACGTATGAGGTTACGTTGGTATAATCTATTTTATGCCATCGTAAAACATGCCGACGTAAATGAGTTCCGTCGGCATATGTATTGTCGGCGTTACCGAAAATTCTTGTAGTGTATGATAATAAAAGTTTCAATTTAATCTTTATGTTTAGTTGATAACCTCCAAATCTTTCGTTGACCTCACCATATTGAACATGTGACACGGTTTTTTTTATTTATGTGACAATTAGCTAATGTGAAAAAGTATTAGGGATGAGTAAAACATATAAAAGATTGATTGATAGTTTGTGATTAGGTACATTCAAATTATAAAGATCAAATTGAAACGATTAAAATTATAGAAACCAAACCGAAACTTTGAAGTTTTTAAACCATAAGAAGTAAATTGAAATTAAGCCACAAATTATAAAGACAAAATTTGTAGGTTTACCAAAAATATATACTACTCCACAAAGTTATCTCACATACATGATAACCATCGAACGTGAGCATAGCTCAACCTGCATATTGTATACACTAGTGACCAAGAGGTCACTTGTTCGATCTCACCCATATGTTGTCAAAAAAAAAAAAAAAAAAAAAAAAAACATATTGTAACCACTTAAATTGTTATCAAAGTATCTATATATAAGTTTAAATATGAAACCTTTAAAAAACAGAAAGAAAAAAAAAACCATCAAATTAATAAGATTTTTCAAAAGTATAGTCTGAAAATTATAAGGAGAGAGAGAAACTGACTTGAGTATTTAGTTCAGTGACAGAGCTGGTAGCTGAGCTATCAGAACAAGCCTTCTTGTACCTCTCAATAGTAGTTTTGATGCTGCATATATAATACAACCCGTTTATTTATGTTCGGGAGTGCGACCTAAGTCCCACATTGGTTAGAAATGGAAAAAATCATGGATATATAAGGAGAGACGATATTCTCCAGAGAGTTTATGTCCAAAGTGGACAATATCCTAACCTACTTTGGAGTAGTTATGTATGTTGTCTCTAATAATTTGTTTTATTTTTTAGAAACCGAGTTTTTATTGAGTAATAATATGAAAGAATGTACAAGGGACATACAAACAACAAGCAAACAAAATCCACAACTAAGTATGTTACAAGGAGTTTCAATTCAAAAGAACAAAAAATCAAGCTGATAATTACAAAATGCTCGATAAACGAACGCCAACCATGAGACATTAAACCTAAAAACCTCTAAAACTTGTTTCCAAGATCCTTCCACACCTTCTAAAAATTCTATTGTTTAATTTCTCTCTAGCCAAATCTCCCACAAAGCTTAAAAAAAACAAGTCTGCCAAACAATTAACACCATTCATCGACTATAGTTTGCTTTACCATCTAAAGTAGTTTACAAAAAGCTAAAGTCCGGTTTGATAACCATTTTGTTTCTAATTTTTGGTTTTTGAAAATTAGGCCTATAAACAATACATCGTGAGTGATTATACGATACTTTCATTTTTGTTAAGAAAACATTACAACTTTTAGACAAATTCTAAAAACAAAATCAAATTTTTTAAAGCTTGTTTTTTTGTTTTCAAATTTTGATTTCGATTTTGGAAATACTTAAAAATTAGATAACACAACAAAGGTCTAAACTCACTCTTGAAAAACCAAATGGTTATCAAACGGAGCCTAAACAATGAAATAATGTTGAATTAGTAATTGAGAAGTGAGAGAGATAGCAAACCGAACAAATAAAAGAACGTACAAATTTTACGTGAAAAATTAATAATGGTTATCAATATTAATTAGGAAAAAAATGACATTGGAAAGGGTTCAAATAGAAGAACCTCTGTTTAATACCATATTGAATAAATCATTTAACTCAAAAGCTTAAGTCGTGGAATTATAATAAATTTAATCTTTTATTAATATGGACACAAAATGTGGCCTTATAGTTCTTGACAAGTAAAGATAGTTTTTTATTTTTTTCTTAGTTAAGAACAATTGAATTTGTTTGGAAGTAAAATGGAGTTAAAAACTGTTTTATTACAAAGCAAAAAGATGGAAAATGGGCTTTAAAAGCTAATTATATATGATGAACAAGATTTTGTTTCATCTCTAAACAAGGTTTTATTTTGTAAATAAATCACTTCCAATTATTGCCTAACATATGTATGGTCACACAGACACAGATCCTTCAATAAACTGAGCTTTGTCATTAAAATGATGAAATAACAGAACATATAGTACAATTATTTATTATTCTGCACTCCAATTTCTTTATCCTTTAATACCTAATTACCAGCTTTTCTTTTAGTCCAAAATAAATAAATATTCTAGGACTTCTTGGTCACTAAAAGTTCATATTTTGAAGCAGCCCAAGTTTAAAAACCTAGGTTCTAGGAAGACAAAAGAAATGATAATGAATCTCTTCATATTCCTACAATTGATAATTAATATATTAGGGTTAAAATATCATTTTGGTTTCGGTTTGTGTACTTTGAGACTTATTTTATTTTAATCTATGTACTTTCAAATGTACAAATTTAATCTTCATACTCTCAATAAATCTTCAAATTAGTCTCTACCGTTTAGTTTAATTAGGTTAATCTTTCCAAAAAATATTTAATCTCCATAAACCCTTATCTCTCTCTATCTATCTATCTATCTATTTGGTTGAAAAAGATACTTTATTGATGTATGTGAGAAACATACAAGCCTTACAAGAAGACAATCCAAATCAGAAACCGAACAAGAGAAGACAACACTTCTAATGTCTTGTTGGAGCAAAGGAAGCAAAGGTTGAAAGAAAGCAAACTGAACCAGTGAGAAAGAACTGGGTCGAACCAAGCCAAAAGAACTGGACCGGGCCAAACCCATACTAGGGTTTGAAGTGATTCTTCAAGAGAAGCAATCATAGGTGGAGGCGCGACTCAAATCTGCGTCATATTTTGAAAACATACCAGCCTTCTCTCTGCTTCATATTCACATCGTGCCTTCTTTTTAATGGAAATTATTATTATTACTTTGCAAAGTTAGATAAGAACTAACGATGACAAAGACTAATTTTAAGATTTATTGAAAGTATATAGACGAAAATGCTATTTAGCCAAATATATTATTTACTTGTAAACAAAGATCTTATCTTTACTTTTGAATAATGAATTTTCTTCCCTTCTAATGATGAATATGGGAGTGTAGTCATATCTAGTCTCATTTTTTCTCTTAGCAAACCCTAAAAACTTCCATGTCAGGAGCTTAAATTTGTTTGACATGAGAAAAGAAAGAGAGAAGCCATGGTACAAGTGCAGTTGTTTGGTTTTGGAGGGTTTTTTTCTAAAAGTCTTTGACATAAAAATCATCCCATGAAGAAAGAAAAAGAGAGCAAGCAAAAGGGAGATATGGGAAATTGGAAGAAAATGAAGAGCTTGAAATGGAAATATATGAAGAGAGAGACAGAAAGAAAAAGAGAGATTTCTTTGTTGTGGAGTTGATGTATGGGATGGATTTTCTGTTTGGATATTTACACTAAGAAGGAAAAACATAAGGGCTGAGGAAA
Organism: Herpetospermum pedunculosum; assembly: GCA_028017165.1. Classification (NCBI taxonomy): domain Eukaryota; kingdom Viridiplantae; phylum Streptophyta; class Magnoliopsida; order Cucurbitales; family Cucurbitaceae; genus Herpetospermum; species Herpetospermum pedunculosum. The sequence continues at coordinate 16,014,082 of CM051527.1, read as the reverse complement.
AATAATGGAGTTATGCAAAACAGAGTTTTTAATCATAATAATCCTAAAATTTATTGCATTGGAAGCATGTTTCAAGCTGTTTTGTCAGACTTCACACTCTCGGTTTTCTGAAGATCTACATTTTCTCCTCTCACAAATTCATTTTTAGGTTTTTTGACATTCTCGTGATAAGCAAGTCCCCCTCACCCCTCCGTGAAAAGTCATTCGTACCATTCGCTGAGCACGAGGGCATTATAGTTGTCTCCTCGTAATCGTGTTCATCGAAGGGTACTACAAACGTTGTACACTTGCTTATCACGAGAGAAGGTAAAAAAATATAAGTTTTCAAAAACCAGGTTATAAAACCTTACGCCCTCGAGGGGAGGGTCATCCGTACAAAAACCCTGATAACCATTTGGTTTTTTGTTTTTTGTTTTTGAAAATTGTGTTTGTTTTCTCAAATTTCTATATCATGGTTTTAATCTTTCTTAATGTAACATTTGAATTTTTAGTCCAATTCTAGAAAGAAAAACAAGTTTTAAAAATTATTTTTTTAGTTTCTTAATTAACTTGCCTTGAATTTTGAAAACACTAGTAAAAGTAGATAACAATACACGAAAATCATAGATGATTAGTGTTTATAAACTTAACTTTCAAAAATAAAAAACCAAATAATTATCAAACGTGATCTGTGTCTACTCGTCACAAGTCTGAAAAACAACTTGGATATGAATTGAAAAATGAAAAGAAAGCAACTTGTAAACAACCAATAAATATAGTTTGTAAAAACAATATAGTTTAATTTATACTAGAAGACAAAACAATATAGTTTGTAAAAACTTTGATGGGGCAAAGACAACACAAAAACAGAAGCCAAACACAGGAAATATTCTTGGAAATTACAAAACCAATCCAAGTGAGTTCTATATTATTTTGCTAGAAATTAAACTAGGAATAAATATAAATCATGAATATTTAAAATGTGTGAAATTCCTATAGATTAATTTGAATACTTTTTATAAATGTTTTTATTTTCATAATGTTTTCTAAGAATATCCATATTTTATCAATAATATTTTTATTTTAAATTTTTGGAAAAAGAGAAAGAAGAGACTAGAGAAAAGTTTTCAAATTGAGTACAATAACAAATAAAGTTATAAAATAAGTTAGATTTCGAGCACCAGGAAGCAGCTTTAAAGATGATATCGTCCAAAAACTGAGACTTCTTTTCTTTAATTTACTCATCAACAAACTATAGTTATAAAATAAAAGTTATCAAATGGTTTTTAACTTTTTTTAGAAAAAAATTGTTAATAATATTTTTATTCATTTACATTTGGACAAGATTTTCAAATAGTAAATTAGAAAATATTTAAACTAAAATAGCTAGAAACGTTATCAAACGAGTCCTAATATTATTTCTCGACCCTAAACCTAATATTCTGAAAGACATCTAAAAGTAAACAAAGTATGGGTTAAGGATGTTCAGAGTTGTAGCCCTAGAAATTAAGGGAACATTGAGATTGAAATGGAAAGAACTGTTTTGTTTTTTCCTTTTTAATGTAATTGAACAGTTACTTCACTGTTGGAAAAAGATAAAAAATATATTTATAGCAGATTTTTTATCAGCACAGCTCATTGCCTCATAAATCTAACTATACAAGGAAGCCAAACTTTTTGAATCTGAAATAATTATTACAAGGATGAAAATATCGATATCCATATTGATATCGGCATTTCAATTTTACGGATATATCGATAAAATATCGATATCCATGAATATTTCTGTAAATCAAATTTTAAAAAAATATATATTTAAATTAATATTTAAGTTATTTTACTTTCAATCTAAGCTATAGATCTAGTTAGTAGTATCTAGATTTATATTAAATTTAATATATGATATTTTTTTATGTTTTAGGAATATTTATAAAAGATATTGGATATATCCATTACCCTTTAATATCTATATCGAAGCCTCCGATTTACGGATATATCCACGGATATATCGACATATCCACGAATATTTTCATCTTTGATTACAACTAACTAACTATATAAATATTATGGTTGTCACTTTAATTACTAAATGTCATAGGGCATTCTCAAAAACCATTGTATATCTTATGGTTATAAACACATTTATTATCGAACAAAAAAACTCAAATTAGTTCATAATACGTAGCTATTTCGAAACCCATTTGAAATAATTAGAAGAAATCCATTCGTTTCATTTTCATAATAAATTTATAAAAGATAGATGAATCTATTCGCCAACTTACAGTGTTGAGCATAGATCTCAACGGGTAAAACATCGCTACATGTTCAAAACTCCACACGACGATGGATATCGTTTAGTAGTTAAGTTAAAATGAAACTAAACCGAAGAAAAATCAAATCATTCATCATGAACATGTTCAAAACTCCACACGACGATAGAAAGCGTTTAGTAGTTAGTTTAAAATAGAAGAACTAAACCGAACAAAAAAACAAATCTTCTTCATTAACATGTTCAAAACTCCACACAACGATAGATAGCGTTTAGTAGTTAGTTTAAAATGGAAGAACTAAATCGAACAAAAAAAAAAAAATCATTCATCATGAACATGTTCAAAACTCCCACACGACGATAGATAGCGTTTAGTAGGTAGTTTAAAATGGAAGAACTAAACCGAACAAAAAACAAATCTTCTTCATTAACATGTTCAAAACTCCACACGACGATGAATAGCGTTTAGTAGTTAAGTTAAAATGGAACTAAACCGAACAAAAACCAAATCATTCATCATGAACATGTTCAAAACTCCACACGACGATAGATAGCGTTTAGTAGGTAGTTTAAAATGGAAGAACTAAACCGAACAAAAAAAACAAATCATTCATCATGAACATGTTCAAAACTCCACACGACGATAGATAGTGTTTAGTAGTTAGTTTAAAATGGAACTATACCGAACCAAAAAAAAACAAATTATTAAAAGATTATTATAGTTGTAAGTAAAAAGAATATTAAAAAAAAAAACCTGTTATTTGAGTACTCATAGAGACGACCACGGCTGGAGAAGACAATGAGGGCAACTTCAGCATCACAAAGAACAGAGAGTTCATAAGCTTTCTTCAAAAGTCCATTTCTTCTCTTGCAGAATGTCACCTGTCGATTTGTTGTGTTTTCTATTCTCTTTATCTCTATCTTTCCTCTCCCCATCTTAAATTAAATACCTTTCTTTCCTTTTTAATTTCCCTGAAAAAATTCACCACAATAATAATTCAACCCCACCAGATCCAATCAAAAAAATACAAAAAATAAGAAGAAAAAAAACCCATGATCCAGGTTCAAAATCTATAAATTATCTAACTAATAAGTATGATACGAGTTCAAAATTTGTCTGCTCCTAATAATCGTTACGGTTTTAAAATTTTCTCTGGTATATATATTGTTCTAACCTCTCGAATAATTTGTCGAAAACCCGAGAGCAGAAGATGAAAAGATGAGAAATGGGTTTAGTATGGTGAAGAGAGATCTAAATGAAGGAGAAAAAGATGAAGAAAACAGACCTTGTGGATTAGAAGCTTTGTTTTTCCAATCCAAAAAGAGAGAGAAGAGGTGAAAAAATGAAGGTTTGTTTAGTAAGATAATCTAAATACAAAATGTGAATGAAATCTCTCTCTCTATTTTGAAGATCATATATGATGTTTTTGAAAGAAAGAAAGAGAAGGAAAATTGGGGAAGTGGGGTTTGCTATAAACTGATACAAAGACATTGGAGTTATAGCTGAATCAAAATTTCTCTGCACCTGCTAATTACCACCAAAACCAGCAATTTTTTTTTTTTTTTTTTATTACCTTTTTGCCCCTTTCTTCACAATCTATTCTTATATTCTTTTAAGTTAATGCACAATCTAAGAACAACCACACATGGATCTCAATTTCTCAATCTTTAAATTTCACCTCCACCTCTTTCATTATGTCATTTTTTCTTCTGCAAATTATCATAATGGTCCTCCAAGTTTCAGTTTGGTAGCATTTAGGTTCATAAGGTTTCAAATCCAACCATTATATCCCTCAGGTTTGAATTTAGTTTGTTTTTTATTCTTATGTCAAAATTCGTACTAAGCTGACGTGACACATATTTTAAATTAAAAACATTTTTTAATTATTAAAATAAAAAATTCTTTCTCATTTTTTTTCTTTTTTTTTTGTTTTCTTTTTTTAAAAAAAAGTCAGGATGACTTTACAGAAATTTTGACGGAGGGACCAAAAACAAACTAAATTCAAACCTTAAGGGTATAATTATTGGATTTGAAATCTTAGGGACCCAAGTGCTACCAAACTCAAACCTGAGGGACAATTAGGTTAATTTGCAATTTTTTCTTTCTTTTGTTTAAATGAATATTAACCCTTTTTTTTGTGGGGGGTTTTGTAGGGATATTTATAGATTTAAAAATGGGGTATTTAATTTATAATGAAAGTTTAATCAAGAAAGGAGAGATTTTGTATCTAGGGTTATGGTCCGGATGACATCATATACATATTTGTAAATGATCATCACGATTCTCTACTCCTTCAGCTATGGGGAGAGAAAAAATTGTGAATGTTTAAGATCGTGAACAGAGGGAGAATCACGAATTTAGAAAGCAAAGACTTTTGACGCGATTGGTATATAGTGCTGATGACATAAAAAAAACCATTAAACAAAAATAGGTTAAATGGCATATTACGCTACTAAAGGGGCGAGTCATTCCTACAAATACCTCATTCCATAATTGGGTTTTTATGGGTCAATTGCTAAGTCAACGTACATACAAAATTTCAATTTAAATCCATATTTATACAACCGAAGTGTTTGAACATATAATTTAAATATTTTTAATTGTTATAAAAGTTAGTTTTCTATATAATCAAAACATTAGATTTTATTCAACCATAATTCAACTAATATAAAATTATAAATTAATGGTAAAGAGATGGCACATTAATAAAAAAAAAACAAACACGTTAAAAAGTGAGCTTTTATGTTAAAAACTTTAACACGATAATTTATAAATTTTGTTTTAACACGGTAAAAAATGGTGTTTATCATTTCAAGCACTGTAAAAAAATTATTACATAAAAGTAAAATTAAAAAAAAAATGAAATTACACTGTCAATTTTGGTTAAAATAATTTTAAATATAACAGTTTTTAAAAATATTTGTAAATATAACATTTTTTATGGGTGATTGTCAGGGATAGAATTTTATCTGTGATAACTACTGACTTCTATTTTTTTTTATAAAATTTTGTCAATAGTTATTACTGATAGTAGTCTATCAGTGATAATCATTTTATCCATGATTATTTGTGATAGCAGTCTAACAGTAATTATCACTAATGTTTTACTATATTTACAAAATATTTTATATTTTACTATAAATTTGTCATTATTTTAAGCGTGGTGGCTATTTTTTTTTTGGGCTGAACGCTATTTATGCAATCTGTTTATTAAAAAAAATCTTTTCAAATAATTTTAAGATGAAAAAATAAATATGAATTATTTTTTTATTTTAAAAATAAATGTTTAAAAAAACATAACATCCAAAATGACTCAATAGAAATATCAATAATGATTCAATGTAATGTCAACTATTTTTTTCTCCAAAAAAAAAAGGTGAGAAACTAAAGCAAAAGTGAATAACATGAGATAAAAGAACACCAAGACTTTAAACCCTTGTGTGAAAGCATATTTTGGAAAATGGAGAATGAAGGTAGTAATCTCATGATTACTTACAAAAACATAAGAAAATCAAACATGAATAATATAGGTCAACTTAAAATGATCCGAGGTTCGAATTCCTACTCCACATATAGTTGATGGAACTAAAAAATAAAAAATATCGAAAAAAAAAAATGTTATTCCTTGTAGAAGTTCCATTATAGAATTCTTGAAAGAGGTGGATGATAATTAATTTGATGAAGTGACTACATTTTAGTGACTTCTAATTTAGCTAAGTTATTGTGGCACTAACAGCCAAAGTTACAATATGGATACAATAACAAAATCTTAAACGACTATTTGCAACCATACATATTTGTATAGGCGTGCGCGTTTTAAAGTCATGTTTGTCTATGACGATGAGAGGACTATTTTTATTGTTACATTAAATTCGAAATTTGGATGACCCCGACATTCTCCCGTGACAAAACCACGTAACCATACTAGTCTTGAGTAGTTTACAAGAGTGAACGTTGTCCTCCCATATTAATAGGAGACCTTTTAGCATGTTTTGTTCTCATGACTCACATGCTTCTTATGAAAATTAATAGGAGATCACCCAACATAAGATTGCTTTAATCCAAACACGCTTAATTTTGAAGTACATTGTCACCTATAAGAAATATGCACCGTGTTGGTATAGGTAGTAAACTATTCAATTCTTTTAAGTTTCTCTTTTTTGAATTTGATGTCGGTTCATTCATATATCCCTCCTCTACGCGGGCGTCACATGCCCACCAACTTTGTCCTTGGTTCGTCCCTGAACTACATCGCACTAGGAGAGATTCCTCTATGATATACCATTTATAAAACCTTGGCCCAGGATTCAAAATTTGGAATCGACACCTGATGGCCCCGACATTCACCTGCATCCCCTACGACGACTCGACCACGTCACCATACTAGTCTTGAGCTATACTTGAGAGAGTAGTGAAGATTGTCCACGTACCAACACAAATCTCTTTCAGCATATTTTGTCCTCACTCACATATTTCCTCAAAAAATTCTCATGATATCACCCCAACATAGGATTGTTCCAAACCAAACATGCTTATCTTAGGAGTTCTTATGATTGAGTCACTGAAAAAGGAAGTGCACCTTGTTGATATATAAGTAGTAACTATCAATTTTATTAAGCTTCTCTCAAGATGTGGTTACGGTTTATTCATGTATTCCTCCTCTACTGGGGCGTTCCAAGAAGTGTATAAACGTACAAAGCTTCTGCAGGACAAGACTCGCATACAAAGTCGCATGAACTTCATTTTTAGTGTGCTTTCATGTAGCCATGATACGTCTCCAAACACAACATTTTGCTTATCCAAAAAGTCACAAATGCATGTATCACATGGGATATTTTTTTCCAATTTGAATTTCACTTTCCATTTAACCTAAAATAATATAAGCTTGTGAAATGTACAACTCCATCATTAATATATATCAAAATGTTAATAATGTTTAATAACAATCAATTATAATTATACCAAAGTATAGGTATATATAGTACATATTGTGATGTGTCTAGAGTGGATTATATTATCTTTAATTCAACTCTCACCTAGTTTAAAACATTATATTTTTAAAAGAAAAAAAATATAGTTAAAACATTATATCTAAAGGGTTATAAATTTTTATTTGTCTACCTATTTATTTAACTATATTATTATAAAAAGACAAAATAAAAACATGAATTAGTTAAAAATAAATAAAAACATGAATTAGTTAATTAATTTTTTTTCTATTCATTATAAATTATATGATATACATTGGATTGAGATGTCTTAACTATTTATTAAAAAAAAAAAATTATTTATTAATTTTTTTTTTTTGTAAAGACAACTCAGTTTAAACTAGTTTTAATTTATTTAATTTATCAACACATATTTCAATCATTTTTATACTCACCAAAACAAATTTATTAAATGGAGTATTTAGAAGATGAGAGTTTCTAATGGTGTGTTTGGTTAATCATCTGAAATTGAAAATTAAAAAATGAGTGGTTCAACCCAAAAAAAAAATATATATATATATATATATATATAGAGGTCGGTTTGATATTTCATTTGATTTTTAATTTGTAGTTTTAAAAATTAGGTCGGTAAACAATACATTCACATCTGAATTCCTATAATGACTTTCAGTTTTTGTTTTAAGCAAGTTTTTTAAAAAAAAATATTATTTTTGTATTCAAAGTTTATCTTGAATTTTAAAAACACTTGAAAATATAGATAACACAACAAAAGAATTAATAGGTGAATCTATTGTTTATAAGCTTAATTTTCAAAAACCAAAAATCAGATTATTAAACCGGACCATATCTTTTTATTTTCAAATATATGTATTCCCGTAGATTTAAAATTAAATCTCAATTTAAAAAGTTGTTCAAAATGTGTTTTGGAAAAATATATTTATCAACCATAAAAATAGTCATAGTTATCAATAAATATTTAATATTTGGTTAAATCTCAACTATTATTAATTAATTTATGAATATATTTTATGTTATAAATTTGGTATGATAATTTTTTTTTCAACTAAAGAGCTTGAGAAATTTTAGTTTTACAGTGTAAGATATGTGATATATATTAGCCAATATTCATAATTTAGAGATAAATTATTAATTATCATCTCAAAAGTTGATAGTTTGATTTGATCCCTATCTTGTAATTGTTAAACTAAAAAAAATGATAATATAAATTACGCACTATTGTTTTATGGTAATGTAACAATGTGTTAAACTTCCAAACCCTAAACTTGATGAAATTAATCAAATTTTACCTTCAACCTTTCTTTTCAATAAATTGTACTAGAGTTTGATAAAATTTTATAGTTTTTTAACTGTAATATTCCTTCATTAATTTCTAAAAAAAAATAACAAAATTTCCAAATTCAACTAAAATGAAACCCTACTAAACAGAATGACATAAGTCAATTCAAGTGGTTGGGTGGACAAGTGTTGAGGATCCCACCTCCAAAATAGGAAGGGATTTCACTCACAATATAACATATATAAGTTATTTTTCTCCTCCTTTTATTGTCAATTGATTTTGAGATAGAATCTCGTGATATCAAACATGGTATCATGGTCCACAAAGTCCAAACGGGTATTCGGTCGAATTCAAAGAGGCACCATCTTGAGAGATACTCACAATATAGAGATACTCACAATATAACATACATGACAATTGATTTTGAGATGAAACTCCTCGTGATATAAAAAACAACAACAAAAAAAATTGTTTTAAAATGGATGAAAATTTATAAAAAATAGTAAGGAAACCCGCATAAATTTCAAAAACAAAATCGTGATTAACAATTTTAGTTTTAAAATTTTTTACATGAATGTTAAAATAAAACATAGATCATAAATGAAAAAGAAAAATAATGAACAATTTTAATATTACTGAAGATGAGCAAGAAAGTAGTTTGGATGTGTAACACATTGTCAGGTGTAAAAGGCAAGAAGAGGACCACTTTATTGCCTTTTTTGCTACCAAACTCAAATTCTTCCAATTTAATACTTTATCCAAATTAGGGTTTGGTGGTGGGTTTTGATTCCTCACCAAAATTGGTGCCTTTCTTTGCCTATTGTTAAACCCAATATTTTCTCCTATTTATGGCAACCCCATTTTTGGTGGTCCATAAACAATCAATGCTTACTCATTATTATTTTTAAATTTGTATTTATAATAAATTCAAACCCTTCATTTTTTTTTAATATAACAATTATAGGGTTGGGAGTAGAATCTTCCACCTCAGGAAGAGTGCATATCAATTATTACCGAGTTAAGCTGATCATCTTGGCAAATTCAAATTCTTGATTTATTAGGTTATAACAATTACATTTCATATACCTTTGTTTTCCTACAACTTCAACATGTTATATAATTCTGCAAAGGTCTAATTTAAGCATAATTCAACTGGTTTAGGTATGTACATTCGAAAAAATGTTAGAGATTTGAATCCTCCACTGTCATGTCATGTGTTGTTGACCTAAAAGAAAGAATTCTACCAGAGTTGATCGTTATTCATACCTCTCTTTTGTTCAATGATCACACTTTTGTCATTCTAATTGTTGTAAATGACACCTTTATAATTGTGAAATTTACAAATTCTATTGTTATATGTCTTTGATGGACTTTTTATTTGTTATATGTATCGTTATATTCTTGTTTCAAATTATAGTGATTTTTTTTTATAGGATTGATAAATGTAAACGAATCTAAACTCACCAAAAAAAAATTGTAAGTCTATCTAAACGACATGATTCAAGTAGCGTGTAATTCTTTATTATTATACACGGATTGAAAGTTTGAATCTTCATCATTTGTGATTAAAATATGCTAAAAAGAAATCGTATATGTCTAGAGCGATTGCGTGAGTTATATATGTAAATGTCCTATGTAATAGAGGTGTAAAATCATGAAATTATTTCTTTATATAAATGAGTGTTTGATCAAATTTGTTAGTTGTTACTATATTCTATTTAAATGCTATTAAATATTAACACAATTGGTATGTAACCTATATGACATATGAGCCATTTGTGTCACTTCTACTGAACATAATGAATGGATTTAATTAACAGAAAATTGTTAAATGAGGGGAAAAAACACAACTTTAATAAAATAATTGTTTTTATTGATATATCCTTTTATCCTCACATTTTTTTCATTAAAAATACTACATGAGGATTTTAATTATGTATTTTATTATTTTTTTTTATTTTACAATATTAATTAGGTGAATTTACTATCACAATTATCATTAATTAGATGTTATTATTCATAAGATTTTATTGTGTATATGTCATATGTTACCAAAAAAAAAAAAAAAAAAAAAATGATGATTTCCTCCATCAATTTATCTTCTTCTCTCTAACCACCATTTTTATTTGTTACAAAAAAACGATTTCATCCATCAATTAAATTTCGGCGTCCATCCATTGTCAGTCGTTTTCGCCGCCCGCCGTTTCTGTCGCCCACCACTTTCTTCGCCGCACAGTTACCCTCAATATATCTTAAACAAATATATACTTGATGTATACCCCTAATATATACATTGTTATCTATACACTCTGATTTTAGATTGATATATACCCGAATTTATATATACCTTGTATATATCTAAAACAGTCACATAAACTACAACCATTAATAATACTTTGATATATATCATAGTATATACACCCTATTACAGATATAAACCCTGAAATATACCATGATTATATCATAAAATACCAACCATTAAAAAATTACATGATATATACTTGGTATAGATAGACTATGTTATATAAAAATAAAACCTTCAAACTAAAAAAATAAAATAGTGCGGTAAATCTACCACGGCCTATGGTTACCGGCGACAATAATGTGAATGAAGTTGGAGAGTCAGCGATGAAACCATATAAGAGGACGGCTAGATAGAATAATAGGGTTTGGATAAAAAATAAATAAAAAAAAACTTTAAAAGTGATTTTGAAAATCTAAAAGGTAGGAGATGAATTTTGTTTTAGAAAAAAAAATATTGATATTTACTAATTATCATTATTATTAATCTCAAATCAATCATTATTATTTATTTTTATTTGTGTACATTGTATAGGGATAAAATAGTAAAACGGTAAATTACCTTATTTTCTATTATTGTACTAAATAGACATGAATGCAATAAAAAATTATGTTAGACATTTTTGTAATATCATATATCTTAATGACTCATTTGTGTTTAAACTTTTTTTTTTACAATGTAGAGTGGGTGATTCAAATCTAATTTTTTTTTTTACAGGGCAGAGTGGATGATTCAAATCTCTAAACTAGTTCATATATTATGATAGTCGAGTTATGTTCGTGTTGGCTCATAATGGTTAACATTTGAATGAACTAAAATAATATTTACTATTTTACATTAAATAATTGATTAAATTTTAAAGTAATATTAAAATGGGTTGGTTGAACAAACAACCATCAACACCAAAATAATGGCAAATTTAGCAAAATTTAAAACATTTTGCAAATATGGCAAAAAATCAGTGGCTATGAATGATAGACTTGTTATCGTTGATATATGACTATCACTGATAGACTATTATCAGTTATAGTCACTGACAAAATTTATAAAAAAACTGAGGTGATAGACTACTATCAACGATAGACTTCTATATAGACCATACTATCAGGGATAAAAATTGATATGACTATCACTGATAGACTATTATCAGTTATAGTCACTGACAAAATTCTATAAAACACTGAGGTGATAGACTACTATCAACGATAGATTTCTATATAGACCATACTATCATGGATAGAAATTGTCATATTTGTAATTTTTTAAAAAATGTACTATATTTTTAATTATTCTTCTTAGTCACGGGCACAATCTTATGTCAATTGAATTATGCTCAATTTGACTAAATTATCAAGCTCAGATCTACTAGTTTCATCCGATGATGGAATGGGTTATGATCTAGACCACAATCAAACAATAATACATATTTAATGGAATAACTTCTGATAATGTCCAACGTTATTTCCTTCCTTCCTTCTTTCTTTAATTTTATTTTTATTAGTTTTTATTTATGATGGATAATTATGTTATTTTGTCTTCACATTTTAAAATATGACAAGAAAAACCAACCCTTGTACTTTAAATTTTGTTTTGTAAAGAAGTTGTCGACTTCTATTATTCAATGGTCTCCCTTCTCCGTAATGATTAAAATGCCCTCCCATACCTACAATATGAATAAGATTCATAACCTTATTACAATTGAGTTATGTAATGCGAGGATTCAACCAATGACCTCTTAGTCATGGATACAACTATAGGTCAATTGAGCTATGCTCGATTTAGCAGTTGAATTATACTTTTACTGACAAGTAAACGTCTTAATTGCACTATATTCATGCGGGAAAATTAGAGTGAATTATTTTGCCTAATAATTATGCATCTACTTAAACACGTAAAAGTTATTGACAAAAACTATAACCGATTTTAGGATAAAAATCAATTTATATCTTTAAAGTTGGGGAATTGTATCAATTAAAATCTTAAGCTAATAATTGTATTAATTAAAACTCTGAACCTTTGTGAGTGTATTAGTTTACACTCTCGGTTATAAAAATGTTAGTTTTCACACACGTGGAGATTAATTTACACCTTCTATTAGAATTTTCTTTTAAAAACGTTAATTTAAACACGTGGAGACTTATAATTTTAGTAATTAAATTCATAAACTTTCATAAGTTAATCAATTATATGAAAATTTAGGGGTTTAATTAATAAATTATAAGTCTCCACACATGTGAAAACTAACATTTTTCTAAGAAAGTGTATAAATTGATACATTTGTGAAAGTTCAGGGTTTAAATTGATACCATCATTAATTTAGGGTTTTAATTGATACAACTTCCAAAGTTTAAGGGTATAAATTAATTTTTACCCTAAAAAAATAAAAGGAGAAAATTTAATTTGTATACCCTTAGAGGTTGTTTGGGACGCTGAGTGAATTAAAATAGTCGGTGGTTATAATAGTTCGTAAGTTGTAATGTTCTGTGAATAGTAAATACCATTGAAGTAAGAGGAGTTACTTTATGTACCCCTGGACTTAAATAATTGGAAGATCAAAAGTATACTGAATTATAACAATCCACTCAACTTAACTTTAAGTTGGTGTCCCAAACTCGTTAAACTTTTTTATTTTTTTTCGCGACCGTTAAACTTCTTGCAAGTTAGTATCAATCAAACTATAAACATATATTTGTAAATATATATAAAAGCTGAAAGATTTTTTTTTCAAAGAAAAAAATAAAAAAAAAATATATTCTTTTCTTAGGAGTATATTGTGAAAATTTTCGGTTAAAAAGAGCGGTTTTTTTTTTAGGAAATCTAGATACTCGAAAATATAGATGTTCTACATTTTCGATAATTGAGTTTATTTTGAAGGAATAATTTTAAGCATGTCTTGGAATATTCGGATAGTTGTATTTGTTTTTTGTAGGATTTGTGCTTGGAAATGTGTCTTGAGATTATGTGTTATATCAATAATGTCGTTACTAATCTTTTGGTATTTTACGTATTAATTTAATAAATTTTAATTTATATCACATGCATTTTGGTATTTATTAATTATATTATATTTATCTACCAATTCAGTTTATACAAACTACTTTGGGGCCGTTTGGCCCAAAGAGTTGGAGGAGTTGAAGTTGTTTATGTTGGGTTTTATGTCCTAAAACTCGTGGTTTGTAAACTGTTATGTTTGTAAATATTCTATTTAGAATAAAGAGTTATTAGTTTTATTCAGTAAAAGAGTTTACTGGAATAAAGTGAAACGTGTTTACGTTAACCTATATCAATCACCAACACCCTTGGCTGAATATGAGTACTTGAGCCTCATGTATGACATGATTGTGGATCATGCTCAAGTAGTCAGTCAAAATTGTCTATAGTATACGGATAAGGCTGGGTACCTTATCCTGGTAACACTATTGGATGCGGCTCACTTTGTATTGTACAAAACGATATGATCCGAATCGTTTCACATGGAGATGTGCTAGTGAGGGCGTCCTGTGCAAAGAGTTTGCATAAGACCGAACCGCGTATTAAGTCGCTCTCTCTTTATAACTCCGTTTACTGATGAGACCGACTTATACATATTGATGGCCTAGGTAACTCGAACTTAATCCTAAGTTTGCTATGAACTCTTGCTTGTTCAGAAGTATCCTTTGACTTGTACGGGTAAGAGTGGCGGAACGCCCGCTCAATAAGCCTACCAACTTGGGGATAAATCCGAATAAGTAGCTGGGGACATAGTGTAGCAAGATTGGAATTCACTCCTAACCTGCTCTTCAGGGTTAGTAGATAGGTTGTTCCCTTAATAGCTGACTCCGGGGCTTGAACAATGTGAGCTCACACTCTCATGTGATGAGAGAGTTATATTGATCTGATGGTTGGACCACAGATCTATTGTTCATTAGAGGTGTCAGTGGTACTTAAGGAACAAGATGTAATGCAGGGGTTAAACAATTTAAATGACCCAGCTGTGATTACGAACAACCTGTAAAAAATCGACTTACCGATGACAGTTATATCAAGAGGACACAATATATCTACAGTGAGGAGAGTGCAACCCTCGGACTATAGTGGAGTCTCTGGGGGTTAACGAAAGTTGATTGATTCGGGTTAAAAGAGTTTTGACCGAATAGTATCGTATCGTTGGAGCTCATGATCTGTAGGTCCTTTAGGTTCTCCTGGCTAGCTCGGATAACGCCGTGCAACAGTATAAAAGAAAAGAAAAAGAAAAAGAATTTGAATTGTTCAAATTCGGTTTATGGAAGGAGGATGAACATATTTAAATATGATTTAAATATGAGATTGGCCTAAAACATGAATAGGATTCATGTGTAAAAAAGTCGGTTTTCGAAAAACCGGGTTTAATCATATTATTTAATTAATATTTTATATTGAATTAAATAATAATTATTAATTAAAAAGTTTAATTAATAATTATATATATATATTTTTTATTTATTAAAAAGTTTAATAAATAAAATTATTATTATTATTTTTTAATAATAATAATTTATATATATATATATATATATATATATATATATATATATGAAGATTGGCTTTCAGAGGAGGTTTTGGAATTGAAATGTTTTCACTCGATTGTTCAGAAGAAACAATGAAATTTCATATTTTGAAATTTATTCTTTCTTCGTCTCCCTCTGCCTCTTCTATCCTTCTTCTTCTGTTTCTTTTTCTTTTCTTCTTCTTTCGGAGTCCCACCACTCCGTTGCGCGGCGCCGAGGATAGCGGGACTACCTTAGGGTGATCCTCGGAGCGTTCGTGAGAAGAGGCCGGAAGATTTCGTGACGAGGAACGTGCTGCGAAGCTTGAAGAAATTGGAACTACAAGGGTATGTATTTCTAATTTCTTATTTTCGTCGCTTTGAACATGTTTTCTATTTGTTAAATTGATGAAATTAGAGTATCATCGGTCCGAAATCGTTTTCCGCTGCGGTAAATCGCTCTATCAATTGGTATCAGAGCGATTTTGTGATTAACTCAATTTGCATCAATTTAAGTTGGTGGGTATTTTAATTTAGAAATTGTTTCTGAATTGGCGTCTAAAGTGAATATCGATTTTGGCATAGTTTCTTTTTTAATTTACTTATTTGTAATTGTCCGAGAATGTATGGGCTTTAATGTGTGCTTAAAAGTATGTATTTTTAGAGTCATTAGAGTCCATATAGGTTTCTTTGTGAAAGAAGCTCGAGTTTGAGTTGGCCGAAATGTTTGGTGTAAGTTCAAACTCGTTCTAGGCAATTCAAAGAGAAGCTCGAAGAGAAATTGGCCGAAACGTTCGGAGGAGCAAGCTTGTCAAAGGCGGTGCGAAGAGTTCGAAGTTCGCTCAAGACTTAGTTTGTTGTTCAAGCTTGTAATAAAATAGTTATTGCTTGCTAAATACCAAAATCGATCCACTTTAGTGTGTTTAATTAATTAGGCATTGCGAATGTATGTTTTAATTAAATTTCATTTTTGTTGTGCATATAGTATGCCATATAGAATTAAAATCCCACTGTAGAAACATGCTCCATGCATTAAAAATATGTTATAAGTGTTATAATATATAGTATGCATATTTGAGAATTCATGAGTATTAATATAATTGTTATATTAATTCATGAATTAAATGTTGTTAGTTTAATAGAATAATTGATATAAGTGTTATATTAATTATGAAATTAAATATACAACATAGGTTGCCCTGATTTTATGCATATTGTAGGTTATAAGTGTTATAATGTATAGGATGCATGTTTAATTCATGAGTATTAATATAAGAGTTATATTAATTCATGAATTGATTGTTGTTTGGTTAATAGAATAATTGATATAATTGTTATATTAATTATGAAATTAAACATCCAACTTTAGATGCATATTGTATGTTATAATTGTTATAATGTATAGGATGCATGCTTAATTCATAATAATTGATATAAGTGTTATATTAATTTATGAATTAGGAGTTGTATATTTAAGAGCATAATCGATATAAGTGTTATATTGATTATGAAGTTAAATATCCAACTTGGAATGCCTTAGTGATGCATGTTTGAGAAGCATGTAGAAGTTGTTGTAGAAAGTCTAGTTTTTGCAAGTGTTGTAAAAATGACTTAGACTTTTAAAATCTATAAAAAGAAAAGCATGTTCATTTAGGGTTAATGAGTCGATCTGGTTCATTAGATGAATAGGTTGAAATCTCGTAAATGCTAAGGTTATGAGAAACTCACACAGTGAACTCTTGTCTAAGGTTGGAGGAAAATGAATTAACGGATCACCTCCTACTTGGGGACTACCCGACACTTGAGTAAAGTTAACCAGGCTTTATGAGCATGCGTGAGAGGTGTGAGGTTAGTAAAGTGTTTATAACCTAGACATCTCAGGTAAATAGTTTGCCTAGACTTAAGGTTTTATTTTCTTAGCTGGATAAAACCCGAGTAATTTACCCTAAAACTGTCCACGATGCTTAGTAGATGTGTTGAGAAGGAATATACGATATATCCCTCTCCTGCTACGCACTCCCTATAGTTCACAACTTGAGAATTTTGCTTGGCCTCATGATGCCATATAGGGCATCTCCAGACGGGTGGTGTTTGCAACTTTCAATAGCAAGGTGAATGGAGTAAGTGTCTATAGTAAGTGGGAGAAGGAAGTACGTCAGTACATCCTACGGTCTCCTCCGTTGGATTGAATCGTGAGATTCCCATGTTCCGCCTGCAGGCTGCCCTAGGGGCACCATCCAAACGGAGGGCTGAGCATGGGAGATCGAACACCTCAGTCACCATTTATGGATAAAGAAACATAAGGCCATTCCCAACACTGACATTCCATACGGTTGCTATGTTGGAGCCGTTCTGTGCGTTATAAAAATGGAGGGTCACACTTACGGGAATTGCTAAGGAGTTAGTAAATCCATACCAAAAACGATAACTAAGATGCTATAGGAATATAAGTTATTCTAGTAATAGCATTTCGTCAAGATTGTCTGGATTTAGTAAAGGAGTGCTCGACTGCCCTACGGTAGCGACCATTCTGACTTACTAAAGTATCGTTGCAAGTAAATAAAGAGTTTGAGTACTTTATTTGCTGCTAAACTTCTTAATTGGTTTAAATAGGTTAAAGTCGTTTCACTAATATTTTTACATTCTTTTTCGGCATGTCGAACTCGTTTATACAGTTGTTAGCTCATGACAAGTTAACCGGAGAGAAATACGGAACTTAGAAGTCGAACCTGAATACGATTCTGGTTGTGGACGACCTGAGGTTTGTCTTAACGGAGGAATATTCTTCAGCTCTTTGCTCGAGTGCACCTCGAAGTGTTCGAGATGCATACGATGGATGGATTAGGGCTATTGATAAAGCCCAAATCTATATCTTGGCAAGCATATTTAATGCCTTGTGCAAGTAGAATGAGGTTATGATTTCCATAAAGGAAATCATGTCTTCATTACAAGCAATGGTGGACAGTCATCCTCATCACTTCGTAATGAAGTCCTCAAGTTCGTTTATAACTCTCGTATAGTGGAGGATACCTCTGTTAGGGAGTTTGTCCTTAACATGATGGTCCACTTTAATGCGACAGAAGTAAACGTTGCTACCATCGTCTTTTCAGACTTATCAGTCTCTGTACACTTCCAAAGGAATAGAGAATGAGGCAAGTGTTGTTACTTCGAAGAAATTCCTTAAGAGGTTGGCGTCAGGGAGTAAGCCTAAGTCTGCTTCTCTAAGTAATGAGATTATTCAGAAGAAGAAGAGTAACAGGAGAAATGACAAAGCCCCTACTGTTCGCAAGGTAATGTCTTCAAACATAGGAAAATGTTTCCATTGTACTGAAGATGGGTATTGGAAGCGTAATTGCTCCAAATACTTTGCTGAGAAACAGGCTGAGAAAAAACGACAAGATAAATGTGATTTATTTGTCTAAACAAGTTTTGTGGACATGAAGTCATACCTGAATGTCTTCAGGAACCACTAATCATGTTTGTTTTTCTTCAGGAAACTAGTTTCTGACAGCCGGTTTTCTCGCTGTGAGATATGGAGATATCATTGCAGCTGAACTAGTGGGAGTCATTGTAGTTGTTGTATAGAAATAATTTCATTGGATGTAATTATTGTATATATTACTGGTTTGTATAGAACAATTGTATACAATATCTTTTGTTTTATAATGAACAGTTCATTCAGCAAAAGATGTATACAGATATGTTCTATTAAACTTGAAAACAACTAGTGTGTTAAGACTTACAAGTTTTAATAAGAAATTTATAGTTGAATTCAACAATGGTTGTTGATCAAACTGGAGCTTCTCAACTGTTGAGAAAGCTTCAATGCAGTGGGAGGGATGTTGGACAACCCAGCCCGCTGTATTGGCTTGTCTTAAACTCAAAGTTATCATACTTGATAATGACATTGATGATTCATTGTCTCTAAACAAACAATGGATCACATAGACAAGGCTAAATGGTTCAAATCCATGAATCTTTGGATGGTAATGAGACCAAGCCACAAAGGTGGAAACCTTTATGGCTTGACTTTCTGGTAAAGGGACTGTCTCGAAGAGAAAGGGTTTATTGGGTATACTCTCTTTCTCTTGTTGCCAGGTGTAAGTTAAATAGATAACTCTTATCCATTGCTTTGTTCTATTTTGATAGAATAAAGCAAATGGATGTCAAGACTTGCAAACTTGATATGAGTATCTATAAGTCTCAACCAGAAAGATTCATATTTCGAGGGCAAAAAGCAAATGGTTTGCTGACTTATTCGATTCATTTATGAATTGGAGAAAGCATCTTCGTCCTGAATTGTGAGTTTTGATAATGTGATCAAATCTTATGGCTTTGAACAATAGTTTGATAAACCTTGTTTGACAAGGGTTTAATCAATGTTGTAGTTTTCATAAATTGTTTCTGTAATTGATGTCCTAATCATTGAGAATGATGTAGGATTCACTTCTGACATTTTAGCATAAACTAGCGACCCACTCCCAAATAGTTGATCTGAATGTAGGCTTAGTTTGTTCTAAGGATTCAGGTTGATCTGAGTTGTAAGAACAAATCGCTAGTGTTGTCTCTAAAATCTTTTATTGATAAGCAATTGTCAATATTCGATGGTCTATGGAAATGGTTTCCTGAGACACCTCAAGTGTTGAGGATACGAGATACACCCAAGTGCATTTACATATTGGAGGTCAGATGTATCTTTTGAGATACATGACCCGATATGTGCTATGTAGTGGGAGCTATTAATATTATTAGTCCAATTGGATTGGATTCCGGTTAAAGTTTTGTCCTTGTACTTATAGGAGTAGAATACAAGAGTTGTATTGTTGATTCCTCGGTGGTAGCTGAGTCTATTTGCAGCTTGTGAAGCAGCAAAAGGGTTATAAGTTGAACTCAAAGATAGTGTTGTGAGGAGATGTGATGGTCACATGGAAAGCCTCGTAGTACTTCATGTTGATTGGTTTACTATGTCTCTCATGACTAAAGTGTTTGAGAGACACCTAGAAGAGTCTAGGGCTCCCAGTTGCTGGAGAGGACAGTGGGAGAAAGCTTATGATATATGATATATTAGTTTTCTCCACCTAACATGTACACCACGGACGTTTAAGTCCAAGTGGGAGTTTGTTGGGTTTTATGTCCTAAAACTCGTGGTTTGTAAACTGTTATGTTTGTAAATATTCTATTTAGAATAAAGAGTTATTAGTTTTATTTAGTAAAAGAGTTTACTGGAATAAAGTGAAACGTGTTTACGTTAACCTATACCAATCACTAACACCCTTGGCTGAATATGAGTACTTGAGCCTCATGTATGACATGATTGTGGATCAGGCTCAAGTAGTCAGTCAAAATTGTCTATAGTATACGGATAAGGCTGGGTACCTTATCCTGGTAACACTATTGGATGCGGCTCACTTTGTATTGTACAAAACGATGTGATCCGAATCGTTTCACATGGAGATGTGCGAGTGAGGGCGTCATGTGCAAAGAGTTTGCATAAGACCGAACCGCGTATTAAGTCGCTCTCTCTTTATAACTCCGTTTACTGATGAGACCGACTTATACATATTGATGGCCTAGGTAACTCGAGCTTAATCCTGAGCTTGCTATGAACTCCTGCTTATTCAGAAGTATCCTTTGACTTGTACGGGTGAGAGTGGCGGAACGCCCGCTCAATAAGCCTACCAACTTGGGGATAAAGCCGAATAAGTAGCTGGGGACATAGTGTAGCAAGATTGGAACTCATAACCCGCTCTTCAGGGTTAGTAGATAGGTTGTTCCCTTAATAGCTGACTCCGGGGCTTGAACAATGTGAGCTCACACTCTCATGTGATGAGAGAGTTATATTGATCTGATGGTTGGGCCACAGATCTATTGTTCATTAGAGGTGTCAGTGGTACTTAAGGAACAAGATGTAATGCAGGGGTTAAACAATTTAAATGACCCAGCTGTGATTACGAACAACCTGTGAAAGATCGACTTACCGATGACAGTTATATCAAGAGGACACAATATATCTACAGTGAGAAGAGTGCAACCCTCGGACTATGAGTCTCCGGGGGTTAACAAAAGTTGATTGATTGGAGTTAAAAGAGTTTTGACCGAATAATCTCGTATCGTTGGAGCTCATGATCTGTAGGTCATTTAGGTTCTCCTGGCTAGCTCGGATAACGCCGTGCAACAGTATAAAAGAAAAGAAAAAGAAAAAGAAAAAGAATTTGAATTGTTCAAATTCGGTTTATGGAAGGAGGGTGAACATATTTAAATATGATTTAAATATGGACATATTTAAATATGATTTAAATATGGACATATTTAAATATGATTTAAATATGAGATTGGCCTAAAACATGAATAGGATTCATGGGTAAAAAAATCGGTTTTCAAAAAACCGAATTTAATCATATTATTTAATTAATATTTTATATTGAATTAAATAATAATTATTAATTAAAAAGTTTAATTAATAATTATATATATATTTTTTTTATTAAAAAGTTTAATAAATAAAATTATTATTATTATTTTTAATAATAATAATAATTATATATATATAAAGTTTGCCTTGGAGGTTTTGGAATTGAAATGTTTTCAATTCTTTTGAAAACCAGAGAAGAGGGGTACTTGTTCAGAAGAAAAAATGAAATTTCATATTTTGAAATTTATTCTTACTTCGTCTCCCTCTTCTATTCTTCTTCCCCTGTTTCTTTTTATTTTTTTCTTCTTTTGGAGTCCCACCACTCCGTTGCGTGGCGCCAAGGATAGCGGAACTACCTGGGTGGTTCTCGGAACGTTCGTGAAAAGAGGCCGGAAGAGTTCGTGACAAGGAACGTGCGACGAAGCTTGAAAAAATTGGAACTACAAGGGTATGTATTTCTAATTTCTTATTTTCGTCGCTTTGAGCATGTTTTCTATTTGTTAAATTGATGAAATTAGAGTATCATCGGTCCGAAATCGCTTTCCGCTGCGGTAAATCGCTCCATCAGTTTAGTCTGAGAAGTTCTGAAGTAGGTGTGTTTGGGGCAAAAAATTATTTAGTCTGTAATTCTGAAGTGTATAGTGTGTTTGGGACAAAAAGTTGTTGAATCGGAAGTTCTCAAGTCTGAGTTTATTTTAGTTGTTTACTTTTACACAATTTTTTTTCTAAATTTTTTTAAAATTTCATTATCAAAAGACTTCTTCCAATTCCAATAAATTCTAAAAATGAATTTTTTATTTATTTATTTTATTTATCCTTTACAAATTTGTTTGAAGACAACAAAATAATTTTGAACACAATACCTCAGATTATTCTTTATTATCAAATATATATCCATTTTTATTAAAACTCTTTTTTATTTTATGAATTCTAAAATTTAGATTTTTTTTTGTTTTTATTAATGTAGGTATATTTTACAAACTTCTTTAAAGCAAAAAAAAAAAACACATAAGTATAGTCTTATCATGACCCATGTGTCAAACACATTTTTCTTCGCCTCCGCCCTTTAAACTCGTCATTTCATCTAAATCCACTACACCCGTAAAACCAACATCTCATCAATGACGATTTATTTTAGCTATTTTTTTTTTTTTTGTACAATTGTTTTCTATAATTTTCTATATTTTCATTGTTAAAGACTTCTTCCAATAAATTTTGAGAATGTGATTTTTGCATTTTATTCTATATATCCTTCACAAAATTCTTTAAAGATAACAAAAATAATTTTGACCACAATATTTATCACCTTCTTTTTTTCAATATCACTCACATTAATTATTCATTTTATTTGGATAGTTTTGAAATAAGAGAGTCGTACAATAATGTGTTAAATATTACATGTGAATTTGAAAGATTTTAATCCATTAATTTAAACGGATCCAAATAAGCTGATGTTTTTATTTCTCTCCATGGTAAAAATACTACCTTTTGAATTTAGTTTAAGTATCAATTTTGTGCATTTTTAGTCATAGGCTTGAATAATAATTACCTGGAGAGTTCAATAATAATTATTTTAAAAGTGAGTTGATATTCTTTATCCGAGTTCAACAAGTTTGTGGGCCAAACGAGGAGTTAACTTTTCCTCTCAACTCTTCTCCAACAACTCCTTCGGCCAAACACCCCTCCTCTCCAACAACTTCTTGAGCCAAACACCCCCTTTATGTGCTATTTTGTAGAACAAATTAATTACATCTATGATCGTTTATTAGTGCATAAAGACACTAGTTTATTTGACTACCCTTATGGGTCTTGAAGGACGGAGGATGTTAAGTTAGCTGAAAGATGATTATCGGTTCAAGGCAAAAATTGTTAGTCGAAAATGGTCAGAAATGGAATTGTTGCGCCGTGGATTCCACTGCCTTGAAAGCAATTGCGACACGACTTCGGTGTGAATATTTTGTCGTCGGTTGCTCCCCATGGTTAACGCAACACCCCTCACTAACGTACACTCGTCAGGTAGGGATTGAACTCTAGCTAAAACTCGTTGCTCAGAATGTATTTCGAGGAGAAATGAAAAAGAAGAAGAGATGAATAATGTTTGAATGATTTTAACTCTCCCAACCTTCGCCCTTTTATATAAAACACAAACGGGATGTTTCAAAAAGAATTTAACCTGGAAATTAAATTCAGATGGGGTTTCAAAAGGATTAAATTCAAATCGGTTTTATAATTTAAATTCAAATCCGTTTTATATTAAATGAAAAACGGTAAAAAGAATTTATAAAACGTTTTAAAAAAGATCATCATTTTTTTCGCGCATAGCAGAGTTAAACTAAACCGAAGATGGCACGCATGTGGCATTGAGAATAGATCTCCACACTAACCACTTTTGCAAGTTTAATAAAGGGTTCCCCTATTTATACCCTTTTCCCAATTGAAAATCTTTCAATGTAGGATTTTTGGGAGGGAGTTTCCTTCATTATTGCATATGGATTAGTCATTCCCAACAAAAATATCCTTGGAGGATGCCCTAGATATGGGAATCTCAAAAACCCATGATTCCAAAAATTGTTGGATGAGGCATCCTAAGATGTCTAAAAATTGTTGGATGAGGCATCCTAAGATGTCCAGACATCTAAACATGCAAAGGTATCCTACCTTCCCACAAAACAAACGAAACAAACGTGATAATTCATATGTCCTTTCTATGAGAATCTTGGATTACCACCAATAATTTTGGATAATTTATATCTCAAAAGTTTCTTAAAAAATAATTTTTAAGTTAACTCAATTTTTTTTAAGTTCTTTTTCATTTACTGAGAACTTAAAAAACATTTTTAATATTCTAAAATCACTCACTAAGCAATAGTAAGCCTACTTTGAATATTAATTTTTTAAAGCTACTAAGAGAAAGATTAACTTTGTTTAAAAAAAATATATTTTTCAGTTATTCCAAACGCATTAAAAGTGTATTTAGATAAACGTTGTTTTTTAATAATATTGTATTTTTTAAAATTTATTATAAAATATTGTAAGTTTGAAACTATTTATAAAAATATTGCACTTCCTACCTCACGCAAGTAAATGTCCTCTTTTAAAAAGACAATTTTGCTCCACGTGGATGAAGATCGTCTTTTAAAAAGACGATTTTGCTCCACGTGGATGAAGATAGTTTTTTCAAAAGACGATCGTGCTCCACATGGACCATGAGTATGTACTTCTTTTATTAAAAAAATGATATATTTTTATCCAAATATTCAAAATTTTCAAAAAATGTATGGTTGGAAAGCTAAGCGCGAGAGCTTCAATGTGATACGTGGTTTCACTATTTTTGGAGTTGTGTATCAAAAGATATTTTTGGAGTTGTGTATCAAAAGATAAAGACCATCGAAGTTGGACTATAACTTTGCAAATTTCATAACTGAAGATTGTTTTGAGGAGTGCATTAAAAAATTGACATCTTTTTACCCAGATATTAAAAAAAATCGAAAAAGATACGGTTGAGATGAAAATCTAACACAGATAGCTTCAATTTGATATCTAGTTTCACTATTTGTAGAGTTGTGTATTAAAAGATACAGATCGTCGAAGTTTAGCTACAGTTTTGAAGTTTTCAGTCCTATATTCAGTTCTAGGTTTAGTGAAGTTTTCATAACTCTGACGATATATATCTTTTGATACACAACTCCAAAAATAGTGAAAATAGGTATCAAATTGAAGCTCTCTGTGTTAACTTTCCAACAGTATCCTTTTCGAAGTTTTTGAATATCTGGTTAAAAAGATATCAATTTTTGAATGCACCCCTCGAAAGAATCTTCAGTTATGAAATTTGCAGAACTATTAATCCAACTTTGATGGTCTCTATCTTTTGATACACAACTACAAAAAAAAATAGTGAAACCAGATATCAAATTGAAACTCTCGCTATTAGCTTTCCAACCATATCTTTTTTTGAAAATTTTGAATATCTGGGTTAAAAATATATCAGTTCTTTTAAATAAAAAAAAAAAGCACATACCCATGAAAGTCGTCTTTTGAAAAGACGACCTCCATCCATGTGGAGCAAGATCGTCTTTTCAAAAGACGACCTTTGCTTGGGTGTGCTCCATTTATATTTTTATAATAAGTTTTAAAAAATACAATATTATTAAGGGTGTGCTCCATTTATATTTTTATAATAAGTTTTAAAAAATACAATATTATTAAAAAAAAACAGCCTTAAATAAACATTTATATCTTGCTGAATAATCATTTTTTTTTAAAAAAAAAATTATCCTTTTTTCACCATTTTTTTTTAATAATATTTTTTATCAAAATATTAAAATTTAGCTTAAATTAGTTAAATTTTAAAAACAGTGGTAAAAAAATAGAAAACAATACCATACAAAAGAATTTATAGGTGAAAGTTGTATTTATAAACTTAATTTTTTTAAAAAAAAAAAAAAATTAATTATCAAAACCACTAACTTCTTAAAAAAAAATGTGTTTTTACTTTAAAGCATTTTTTTTTCAAACCGTATCCCAAACTTAACTCACAAATCAACAGGTATAAAAGAGATTAATAAAAAAAATTATAAAATATTAAAATGTAGAAATTTGTGGAGGTATTGAAACAAAGTTATTTTATAAACGATTACTAAATTAAAGTACTTTCTTTTTTCGACTAAAATTTTCCATAACATTTTTAAAAGGAAGAAAAGAAGTTATAAAGATACCAACAAAAGCATAGTTCAAATGACATGATGTATCGTAACTATGGGATCATAGGTTCAATCTTTCATCCCACATGTTGTAAAAAAAAAAAAAGTTTAAATTTATTTATTTTTTATTCTAAACTTTAAAAAGACAACTATTTTGATCATTGTTTTTATTATGTTTCTAATATTGCCCGCTTAATACTCGTCTACCAACGTATATGACATTAACACATTCTTGTGAGCACGTTTATATTTAAAGTTTTATTATATACTCACTTGGTAAAAATGAAACAACAAGAACGAAAATAGTTGTTATTAAAAATTAATCAACTATAATAGATATTTTGAATATTAAAGAACCAAAAATGGAATAAACATACAAGTTAAATAACAAGATGAAGTTTATACCCAAAAAAAAAATGTTTTTTGAATTAATTTTTAGAAGTTTTATTAGAAAAAATAAAAATAAAAATTGTTAGTTGTTTTTAGAAATGTTGTCATTATCATAGACAAAAGAGAGGGGTTTGTTATTGATTGAAAATGGGAATTCTCACTTAGCTAAATAAGAAGTGAGAAGATTTAAATTAGAATTTAGTGGTATGATTTTATCTAGAAATCTCAATTTCTTCACCCTTAAATAGAAACCTCTCTTTCCAATATTGTTTGGCTTATTTTGGGTATTCATAATTACCCAACAACCAATCAACTTGGACACTATTGCCCTTCTTAAAGGTCAACTATCACCCTAAACAAACTTTTTTTTTTTGGGAACATAACTTCCTTTAGCTATTATTAAATATTAAAAAAAAAAACAAAAAAAATTGGAGGGGATGTCAAATTAAAGTAAAATAAGCAAAAATATAGTATTAAAAAAATTATGGTAAATATGACAATTTTTACAAATTATAGTTACTGATAAAATTTTATCCGTGATAGTACTGATAGCAGATCAATAACTATCCGTGATAACTACTAATATACTTTTATATGTATCAGTAATAACCATTTTATCAATGATTATTTTAGTGATAACAGTTCAATGGCTATCATTGATTTTTTTTTTTTGTCATATTTGTAAAATATATAGTTCAACAACATGTGAAGTGTGAATTTAAATCTTTAACCTTTTGTTTAAGGATATACATTTTAATCCGTTGAATTATTCTTATGTCGGCATTTTGATGTTATCATACACATTAAAATCACAATTAACAAATATGTAATTAACTTGAGCATAGTTAGATTTAGTGGAAATATTAGTAATCTCCTCTAAAAGTTGTGATTTTCAAATAGCCATTCGATTGTTTGGATTGTAATAAAAATAATAATTTGAAAATTTTGCATTCTAAGAAAAAAAAAAGTAATTAACAAACATAAAATTTGTATTCTAAAAAAATAGAAAATTGTTATGAAAACAATTTCCAAAGAAGTCCTAAACTTCTCTGCCTTTTTTTATTTCTTGAAACTTAAAAAATTGTTTGCTTATGTGAAATACACCTTAGTTCATATATATGATAGATGGTATAATCTTATCAATTTAGAAAATGATCATTGGTTGCCTTATACCATTTAAAACTTGTTAATTGTTATGGGAGAATTCCGTTAAGGGTGAGGGCAACTGACATCACGCTTATACATCGTATTTCGATTCGAGAAATTGCAGGTTATCGGACTCAATTTGAACTTAGCGGGAGACACAGCTAACGAGACGGTCATCTATAGCGGCACCTCGTTAATCATGGAAACGTTGTCACTATAACCACTCGACTACTCGCAAATGTTGCCCCAAGCATTTAGGCTAGCGAAGCGGCACCCGTCCCCTTATCCTCATGAGGAGGACGACTAACTAACATGTATAGCTCACACATCCCTACCATATAAGGAAGGGTCACTCTTTCCTTATGAGGTAAGTGAGATTTCAATCCATTCTCAAACCTCGTCTGCTCGACGTTCTCACTACTCTTTAACTAACTTAAGCAGCGGAGCGTGTTGGGTCGAATCCCTCACCGGTGCAAGTTTACCTCTGTTTTTTGCTTGCAAGTCTGCATCGGAGCGCCGTTGTCCATCCGATTCTGGCTAGGAGGGAGAAGCTGGATTCTTATGTGCCAAACATTAATCAATTGTTGATTTGATAACAGTAATAAGTTTTACTTTGATCGTTTTGGAAAAAATATGTGATTAATATATATAGATGATTTACCTACATGCTGATTAAGGGATAAACCCATAATAATCACTAATAGAAATGTGTTAATTAAAGTAAATTAGAGTGATTTGAAGTCCATGCTATATTATAACTAATTTTATTTAATTTGAAATATCCATGAGTCAAATTGTTTTGGACAATGATCTAATCTAACCATCTAGACTTTTTGTCAACTCCTTTAGCTAAGAATTAAAAATAAATGTTTTTATAAAGAAATAAAAATCAATTTAAGTGACATGAGATGGCAATCTAAATGATTAATTTGTGAAAAACCCTTTAGATGCAGTTATATAATATTGTTCCAATTTAAATGTTTTTTGTTTTGTTTTTTATATGCAGTTCATATTCAATCACATCACCACTTGATTTATTATTTTATTCAAATGTTCAATTATTGATAATATGAATAATCTAAGTAATAGAGGAAAATTCTACGGTTGAAAACTCTTCTTATGCACTTAAGCTCTGTTTAACCCAAAATTATGTCAATGAGTGAGAGATGTTTTTTTTTTTTTTTCAAAGGTATGTTTTTTTAATTATAACTTTATGTGAATTGAGCTACGGTTTGACATAAACTAAATTATAAGGAAAACAACAATTTTATCAGAGTCAGATTTTAATCCTCGGACCTGTGGGTTATGGACCCACTACGCATCTGCGCCACTCTGATTTGTTATTTATGAGAGTGAATTTATACACACCTCAACTAATTTTACAACACATTTGTCTAACTTTACAATATTTAGTTTTAGAAAATTATTAAAAGACACTTTTGGTCCTTGAACATTGGATGGAGTAACAATTTAGTCTCTAAACTTTATTTTGTAGTGCATGTTAATTACTGTTAAACTTTAGTTTGTAACGATTTAGTCCTTGCAGTTTCATTTTTTTTTTTAACAATTTAGTCACTTCAACTTTAGTATGTAACAATTTAGTCCATGCACTTTAAAGTCTGTAACAATTTAATTCATACTATAATTGTTTTTAAAGATTTAATGAAAATTTTTACCAAGCAAATCTATAAACTAATTAGATATCAAATATGTATATAAACTATAAGATTAGTTGTTATCTACTAAAAATTGATACTTAATTTTGATTGAATCTTTTAGGAATAAAAATTAAATTGTTACAAATTTTAAAGTAAATGACTAAATTGTTACATGCATTTCCTGAATTATTACACATTTAAATATAAAAGTTTCTTAACCTAATTTTTTATTTGCATAGGAGTTTAAATCTATTTTTCCATTGTCTTTCTACATTTTGTTCACTTGTCCCAATGACTGTTAGACCAACTCACAGTAGATTGGTTGGCCCAAAACTATTGAATTAGCATTAAAGCAATCAGTACCTGCTTCACAAAGGACCAAAATTCTTAGC
Source organism: Herpetospermum pedunculosum (assembly GCA_028017165.1). Taxonomy (NCBI): domain Eukaryota; kingdom Viridiplantae; phylum Streptophyta; class Magnoliopsida; order Cucurbitales; family Cucurbitaceae; genus Herpetospermum; species Herpetospermum pedunculosum. The sequence goes on along the minus strand of CM051527.1, from coordinate 15,984,083 downwards.
TGAAAACAGCCTCTGCAAAAGTGCTTTTCATGTTCAGAAAAATCAGAAGATAAATATATTACTTCAAAGGAAATCCATTTACCATAAGGCTTGAACTTTCCAACCAACCCCTCCTGAAACATTTCTTAATACAAATTCAAATCTGCAGGCTACAAACTTAGCTTCAATAAAAATGACTTTCTTCTATTCAACCTGAAAAACAAAAAACAAAAAACATAAAACAAAAACAAAAAGACAAAAAAAAAACAGATGGGTTTTGACAGTTTCACATCAATGGAGCAGCCTTTACAACAATCCTTCCCCCCCTTCCTTCAACACATAAGAAAATACAATACAACTTGGTGATGTTCATCCTCTGACTTTCATGTTCCAATTCAACCTTGTTGAATAAGTCATAGTTGTTACAAGTTTGACAAAGCCATGAAGTCTAACTTGGCAGCCCCTCCCTCAACTTTAGAATTCTTATCTCTGCATCAAAAGGTAACTAATGTCATCTAACAATTTACATCTCTAAAGTTTCGGTCCACTGTCGTAACCATAGGTTATTATCAATAATTCTCAAATGGTGAAATTATAACATTTCCTTCAATCAAATGTCATGCTCAGTTTTCATCCTTCATCAAGAAGTATGCATCAGAATCAAAATTCTCAGAAAATGGAAATCTATAATAACAAATACCGGCATGATTTACGCTCGTGCAGGATAAGTTTGTAGCAGAAACATTTAAGTAATCATAATAAACTTTATTTCTTGTGATATCATGTGACAATTAAGAAAGGGGTTTTTTATTTTTTGAACTACTTTATATTAAATTGGAACGACAAAGTCTTCCATTTCTAAAATGAAAAAAAAATATACATATCATTCTTCAGAACATGGCTAGTTCCTCAGCATATACTCTCAATCTCCATTGCCCACCCCCTAGAAAAATGGAAGAACATGTATTTTCCAATATGACTAATTCACTAAACAATGATTTATATTTGAGACATGCCTCAGAGATCATTAACATGTATAAGATGAATGATTGAAGGAGCAACAAGATTATTCAAAACTAATTGACAAGTAAGAATTTGCTATGATTTTACGAGCTGAGCTTATCCAAAAACAAAATTGGGATAAAAGATCTAAAAGCTTGTATACATCATTAAACAAAAGGCAATGGAATCCACAATGTGCACCTCCTCTTAATTAGTCGGATTCGGATATAGAGGACCGGTATCAGGGAGCTCAATCCCGAAGGCCGAGTTCGAGTTCGAGTTCATCATCATCTTCAAACAGCTTGAGAAGACGGGCATGTTGATCGTCTCTCTTCTTCTTTTGCCATATCTTGAATAGAATCACAGAAAAGGCAATGGCAGTCACTACTCCTAGACATATGATTATTATCTTAATCCCTATCGAAAGACTCCTCCGAGCATCGTCCTTTTTAGTTTTATCAGCATGTTTAGAACTTGAATGATCATCTGCCAACACTAGAAAGACAAGAAAACCAAAAACAGAAACAAAATGAAACTCATTTGTCCATTCAACTAGAACTTGAGGTCTACAAAACACATTCAAAATGGAATTCATTGTCTTTCATCTTCTTTTTCCCTTTTCACACAAGTCAGAAACGTATAAAATAAAATAAAATCAGCAGGATTTTAATTCCAACTCAAGAAACACAAATATACAATAAAGAGGTAAAAAAGGTATTTGAGATATTGAAGTAATCTTCGAAGCAATTTCAACCAAATTCTTGATTCATCACTCCCAGTCCCACCATTGTTTTTGCTTATTACAATTCAAAAGCCCTAAATCCTAAAAAGATAATTCCCCCAATCATTACCGAACAGAATAAAGATACCCCAAAAGCAATAATCATAAAGTATTGCGACAAAATTTAAGCAGAAAAAGGCACGAAGAATCATCATAGCTACACTTCTTTAATCAATTAAACTCGGTTTAGCCAATCGAATTCAGAATTTGAAAAGCCAAAAGTAGTACCTGAAAGAGAATGGAGAGAGAGAGAGAACAGGAAGAAGAGGAATTGCAGAGATCTGGAGCTTTGAGATCCAGACATCCCTTCGCGGATCTCTGCAACTTCTTCGAGGAGGATGAATTGGTCGGAATTTCTTCAGAAGGAAATCTGGAAAGGATGAAAATGGCGGAATTTTCGTATTGATTTTTTATATGAGGATTTGAGGGAGTTGGGGTTAGCGGGTAACGGCAGCTAACATGATTTAATAACCCACAACTATATATAATGTTGTTTTATTTTATTTTATTTTTTGAACCAAATATATTTAATGTTGTTGAATGCTTAATTTTTGAATGTTTCAATTTCATCAATTGAATATTTTTTTTTATTTTTTTATTCTTTCAATTGAGTCACAATTTCATGAATTGAATATATTTTTTTTATTATTTCAATTGAGTCATTACAAGTTTTTACTGCGAGCATAACTCAATTGACATAAACATGAGCACTCGAAAAATAGTTAGGTCTGAGTTTGATTGCCAAATCGAGCCCGACTGACCCTACAACATTAGGCGCCAAGTTTGACTATTATTTTTCTCGCTCACCCATCGCTCTCGTGCGCGTCCCACTTTAGAACTCAAAATTTATACCCTCCCGTGAGCGAGAACGAGAAAAGTTTTTAAAATCCAGGTCATTTGTGCGCGCTCGACTTTAGAACTCAAAATTTCTACCTGACCCTACAACATTTGGGTGCCAAGTTTGACTATTATTTTTCTCGCTCACCCATCGCTCTTGTGCGCGTCCCACTTTAGAACTCAAAATTTATACCGTCCCGTGAGCGAGAACGAGAAAAGTTTTTAAAATCCAGGTCATTCGTGCGCGCTCGACTTTAGAACTCAAAATTTCTACCTGACCCTACAACATTTGGGTGCCAAGTTTGACTATTATTTTTCTTGTTCACCCATGGTTCCGTGCGCGCCCCACTTTAGAACTCAAAATTTCTACCTTCCCGTGAGCGAGAACGAGAAAAGTTTTTAAAATTCGAGTCATCCGTACAAAAATCTCACTTTAATAGTTCCAAAACACTTCATGACTATTAGGTTAACCCTTGATGATTAATATGTAAATATATATATGTATGTGATTTATCAATCATCATTTTTATGAGGTTGTCAATTGTAGGGTATATATTAACATTTTAATGAGTCATTTTTAGTAACAACCATAAATTTTGAGTCAGGTAAGGAAAATACGATCGTTTGTATTCAAACTAATATTTAGTTGATAACTAAGACTAGTTTTATGATTTATAAATATATTATCAAACACATTTTGAATAAATGTTTAAATTGAGAACCAATTTCTAAATACGCTACCAAATACATATCTAAAAACATGAAATACAACTTTATTTTCATTTAATTCATTGTTTTGAAATATTTGTTTTCAAATCACTAACCAAACATACCTTATTTTTGTGTCTTTTGTTAAGTGATTCCTTCCTCCTCTTTGGAGTGAGCATTTTTTAGCCTCCTTTAGTGCCTCTTTTCCCTCCTTTGTGAGTGTTTTTTCCTTTTCCCTTGGGCTACCTCTATTCTTCAATCTTCCCCATGAATGAAGATGTCCGGATTGAAAATTGGAACAAATTATCTTTAACCTTAAATGAAAACAACTCTTCACCAGCAAATTTCTATACATAAATCATCGAATCTTACAAGATCAAGATCCACAATCTTAGTATAACATTTTTATCTTTGAATTCTTACATCTTACCGAAAAACTTCGTATTTCTTTGACTCAACCTTGATCCTTTGATAAAGGTTTAATTTCCCTTCACCAAAATTGCCTTTTGGACCAAAATGATTCTAAACTCAAACTTTAATGGCTTAAATGTCGAGTTTGAAAACTTAGGGACCTAAATATTACCCATCTCAAATTTCAAAGACAAAAATGTAGTTAAAAAAAAAAAAAAAAAACTCATGGACAATGAGGGCTGGATTAGGTGCAGCATCCAGGTTGAACAATTGATGGTAAAGCCTGTTGACATTGCTGAGGTATTGATTAATGACCAACAAAAGATAGATATTACAAATTTCAACTAGTGCAAAATACATTTTTGGTAACTCAAATTTGGTCCCTTAAGTTTTAAAATGGGTTATTTAGGTGAGGGGTGTAGTTTTTGAAACAAATTATAAAAAAAGAATCGTTATCAAATTATTTAGAAGAAATGGGTTGTTTTTATTTTTATTTTTTTTTGTCTTTTATGGGACTACCCAGGTTCAAGACTCGCACCCAAGTGTGAACACAAAACTGAAGGTAAAAATTGACGAATTTCAAACGTCCAATGTTAAAATTTTGTTTATCCTATTTATTAATAAACGAACAAAATAATGAAATTTTTTTTCTTAGCTTTAGTGGTTTGGTTGCATGTCTAACCATCTGTTTGGCCCAGATTCGATTCTTGTCATGGTTTTATTTTTTCTTCATTTTAAATGAAAGTGTAATACCACCGTTTAAAAAAAATATATTATATCATATGTTATTAAAATATTTTATTTATAATTTTTTATATTATTTTGAATTTAAACATTGAGTTTGAATTGTAAATTAAAGAAGAAGAAAATATGTCCAATCATTTCAATTATTGTGATGAATCACGATCAAACTTCAAAAAAAAAAAAATTTTCGTGGACCCATTAAATAATGATGGATTTGCATGATTTTTCAGCTTAGAAACTAATTTTTAATGTCGTGTTAGACATGTTTTAATCTAACTATGAGGATATGAAAATATTTTGATTGACGAATTTTCAAATTAAAGCATATTAAACAATAAAAATTGCAACACTTATTTGAATTTGAAGTTAGTATTATTGAAAATATTAATGTACGATGAAAATAAAAGTTTAAAACCAAGTTTATTTTTTTTTTCTTCTCATATTTCGATATATTAATTAACATTTTTTTATAATAATAATTTTTATTTTACAAATAAAGTGTTTAAATTGATATTTGTTACTGTGGTATTAAACTTTCATTTAAAATGATGAAAAAAAAAACCATGACAAGAATCAAACTGAGGTCAAACACATAAATAGGCATGCAACCAAACAACTTAAGCAAAGATAAATTCTTTTATTATTTTGTTGGTTTATTAATAAATAGGATAAAAACAATTTTAACATTGCCCAAACAACGTTTGGAATTCGTGCCAACAAGAGCATAGCTCAATGGCATGATGTATCACCTAGTGACCATGAGGTCCTAGGTTCAATCCCCCACCCCAACATGTTGTAAAAAAAAAACAACGTTTGGAATTCGTCAAATTTTTTTGAGATGCGTAACTTCAGTCGTAGTCCCATAAAAGACAAATTTTTTATAATTTGTTTCAAAAACTACACCCGTCACCTAAATAACCCTTTTAAAATTGACTATTTAGTGTCTAACACATCTAATCTTCTTAGTCAAGAGCACAACTTTATGTCAATTGAGTTATGCTCACCCTATCCTGGACTATCTAGGCGATAATGCTCACCCGTTACACCAAGTGGTTGTTTGATAAATTGTTGTAAAACTCTGCACAAGTGCATGATCGAACCCCTCACTCTAGGCTATCTAGGTGATGCCTGAGGTTTGATAAATGGTTCTAAATGGTCCTTTGATCGTTAGGTGACTAATGAAAAATGATGTGGAGGTTAAGTTTGCTGATGTGTATCCGTTGACAATTTTTTTTTTTTTTTTGTAGTGAGGTGAATTATTGTCTCTAAATATCTCCTCTCTCTCTTCGTCTTTCTCATCTCCGGCCAAGAATGGCACCGCCGTCCCCTACCCTTCTCTCCCCTGCCGCCAGTGGGTGTTCAAATACGAACCTTACAAGTTGTGGTTTCTCTGCTCGTCTTCCTTAAATCGTTGTTGGTTGGTGTGTTCGAGGGCATCCCCGTCCCTGGGGAATTCGCGGGTATCGAGTATTTCCTACAGATAATTTTTTTTTAATTTATTCTTAACCATTTTTTTAAAGTTTTTTTATTTGTTAAGTTAATTAATATTATATATATTTAATTCAATAAACTTCATTTACCAGATGTGGTTATTTTATTTTCGAGACCGAGGAATGAAGATGTGGTTATTTTTTTATGAAAAAATTATATATATAATTATACGGGGCGGGGTGAATATGCTATTACCCCCGTTTAGCTAACGGGGAAAAACAATTATCCGCTCCCTGCCCCATTCTCCGTGTAATCAGGGATTCCCCACCCCGTTTGGGGCGGGTTGGGTTAAATGAACATCTCTATCCTCCGCCAATTTGTCCTTCAATCGGGCGTTTTCGATTCAGAGTTGTTGTTGATCTTCAGGAGAGATTTTCCTGATTATCGTTGCTCCGCCGCAGTTCGAGTAGATTGAGTTTCGAATTGTCTTGCGATTTTCCATTTTCTCTGCTCGGAGCTTGTCTCTTGTCTTAGTAATGTGTTTTCGTGGTGTTCTAATTGAGTATGAAAAATGAGGATTAAATTATGAAATTGAAGAACAATAATATTTAGATTTGAGATTTGGGGTTTTGTTTTGTTTTCTAACCTTCATTTGAGTGCGACGTTGAGAGAAGAGAAGGGAGGCAACGACGGGCGGGAGTGGCATACTTGTGAGAGATGAGGAAGACGAAGAGGGATAGGGATGGAGAGAATAATCCACCTCACTACAAAAAAAAAAATATGAAATCAATAAATTTGTCAACTAACCGTCAAATGACCATTTAGAACCATTTATCAAACTTCAGGATACTTTGAAACTTGAGAGACCAAACAAACATTGAATTCAAACTTAGGGACCAAAAGTGTATTTTGCCCTTTCAGCGGTTACCAAATGATATGAAATATATAATCCAGATTTAAAATATCGATGTCGACGAAAATGTAAATGTCTCAATTTTCTGAAAAAATGTCAATGAAAATATTGATAAAATGTCGATGTTAGGTGGATATTTATGAAAAATCACAAAAAAAAAATATTTAAATTAATAAATAAACATCATACACTTTTTTGTTTTAAAATAAGTTAAATTGCTTATTATTTATATTATATTCATATTAGCGACAATTTATTTATTTATATTTATTATGTTTCGTTGTTTTTTTAATGGTATAATGAAAATGTCCATTCGGATTTGAACATCTGACATTTTTTTTCTACTCGAAAGTATGTCTTAAACATAGTTCAAGTTGATGCAAGTTAGTTAAATATCTAGAACTTATTTGGGAAATTTCTTTCAAATTTACTTTCTACTTTGTTTTTAAAATGGCTTCTAAGAACTGCTATCAAATGAAATATTAAAATCACTATTCACACATTCATTATAATAGGTTAACATCCACATCACTTAATTTTGAAGATTAGCTGTTTGAGTTACAGAATCCATAATTTTAAAGGAAGGTGGCAAGTATTTTTAAAGGATGCCAAAGGAGGAAGATGAAGAGAAAAATTGACATGGTGATACCAGTTGATAGATTACATAAGTTGAGCAGAAAATTAATAAGAACAGCAATTGGCATCCCTAGCATCTTGTGGAACCAGAACATCAAAATCACTTACAGTCCACTCTGCTGTCGCCCTTTCGCTGACATATATTTCTGCACCGACATTGATCGAAGACCATACCCGCCTTGCTGGCTTCGTTCCTGGATCCTACATTGACAACAAAAACTCGGTCTCTAATTAAAATTCATATGATTGAAACATTTTCTAGTTTAGGGACTAATTAAATAGACAAAACCATCAAAGTTCATAGACTAAATTTGTAATTGTACCTCAGTGAGATACTCATAAAACCATGAGTTAAGAATTCTCAATGTTTAATTTGCAGTTCATCCTAATGAGGAAAGATGTCGAGCGATATCGTGAAGCAAAAGAAGATTTACCTGGTAGAAGTACAAGCGGTTCGACAAAGCTCCTACGTCGAGCTCCCAAGTTCTAGGATCTCCAACCCATCCATCTCCTTGTTTCTTTGGATAGCCATGTACAGCCCATTCAGGATGTGGAAGAATTTGTACCAATTCTTGAGACTGTGGGTTGCTATATGGATCACAAATGTCATATGGTTTCTCCAAATGCATAGCATTTCCAGGACTGCAGTACAGGTGATAGGCTGAATATGGAAATCTTGATGTCTCATTCCTGTATATCTTCTCACCTGAAGCACTAACATGATAGGGCGGACAAGACACGAGATTGCTCGGCTTGCACCAACTACTAGTTTCGGGGTTGATGATCATTTCACTGTATCGAGTTACATCGGTTGTAGTGTCGCCATTGCAAGGATCTCCATTGTTCTTCCAACAGCTTCCTATGTCAAGGAGATAGAATTGGCTGTTTCCTCCACCTCCACTTTTAATGTTAAGTGTTAATCTCACTTTGAAATTTGGGGATTCGGGCAACTGAAAATCAGAATTTGAAAGTCGGATTTAATATCGAATCCACATGAAACAATCAGACAACTATACAACAGACACTGAACACCAAATTGAAAACATATTTTTCATGAGTTGACACAAAAGAAAGAAAATTGTTACAAAGCTTTTTAAAAAAAAAACGGAAAATGGTTATAAAGCTTGTGAAACTTTTTTGTTGTATCCAAATTTTCCACATAATTTTGTAAACGTTTCTGAAAAATGAGAAACAAAAATCAGTAAAAATTACCAAATATTTTTGTTTCTACCTGAAACAAGAAACAGGAAACCAAAAATAGAAACGATACCAAACGATCCCTTAAATATTGATTAGAACATCATTTAGTTGGTCTCAAGTCAGTTTTCTCTTCTGGATTTGCTCCTCTATTGAATTTCCATAATTTGAAAACAAAAATAAGTCAATAGAGGATGGATGATGAACCTTTCTCATAATGCCACGACCATCGTAGTGATATCCACCGTTGAAACCCGTTGTTGCATCGGATCGAAGGTACAACATAAGCCAAGGATACTTGGAAGATGTCGTTAATCGATTGAAGAAAATCCAACTCCCTGTACTAACATTCTTCTGCCAGGAAACTGAAAAGTAAGAATTCTTCCCTATACCATTACTCAAGTCAGCATCAAGTTCATAGGTTCCATAGAATCCGCCAGTTAAAGACACCCTTCCTTCGTCAAAAGACACCAATCTCGAATAGTTATGGTAAACAAGAGGCTGGTTCATACAACCTTTGCCAAAACATGGGAACTTTCTATCAGTTACAATTTTACTAACATTCTTGCCATTTTCAGGGCAGAGAGTAGAGTTCTTGTCAAAATTCCCATTTTTCAGCATAATCATCCAGAAACTCCATGGATTCAAAGAGTCATGAACCTCACATAGTGAACCAAGATACCGCTCCTTCTCCACGGCGTACAAATCTGGATCAAGGTATGGCTTAAAATGCTCCGATGGGAATTTTTCACCAGCCCCAAGTTTATTATCTGATTCATTTACTTTGTGAAGTACTAAACAGTTGTTATCGCTTTCGATACCGAAACAATCTGGATGATCTGATAAGAAAAGAGTAAAACAGATTGAAAACAAATTGGCTTATTGGTTTTATAGGTGTTAGGACAATGAGTCTCTTCAAATTGACAATATATGATATCGTCCACTTTGAACGTTAGCTCACATAAGTTTACTTTTAAATCCTACTGAGAAAATGGGTCATATAAATAGAGATATTGTTGTTACTTGCATTCAAGAATTGCTCTACAATGTGGAAACTGAACAAGAAAGTTGCATATTTGATAAAATAAAGGCAAAGAACAGTCAGCATTCCAGAACTCAAGCAATTCCAATGCTTAATTACACTATCCAAGCAGTAAAATTGCATACCAGTAGCCAATGGGGGTCGCAAATCAGCACAATCAGCCAATCTGGGGCTGCCCATTTGAGGAGCTTCAGCTCCAACTTCATTACAAAAATTCCAAGCCTCAAATGCAACTCTAACATTTGGGTTCTTCATGCCAGGGTCTCCAATGGCGGATATAAACTCTAACGATTCATGAGGCGAACAATGGGTCAAATTCAGAACAAATGGTTGGGATAGAAGAAGAAGGAAGAAGAAGGAAGGTGAAAACAAAGAACCCATTTCCCTAAAAGATGGATATGGCGATTTAATTTCATTTCATGGTTGGATTAAGAAAGGGAAGAAGGAGAAAAATGGGGATTGCTTTGAAGCGAAGATAGAAGAACATAGCTTGTACTGCCATTGATGATCACGACGAGCTGACTGATTTCCACTACGCACTGCTGAATCCTGTTCAGACGGTGACGCTCAACACTTTGTTTTCTACCTATTTTTTGAATGGGTTTTCTTTACCTTTATTTTTTTTCCTTTCAAAATTTGTTTCTTTGTAAAAGAATCAAATTTCAATGGTGTCCTAACAACCATAGTTGAGGCATATCCTCAGCTCAATTGACATAAAGAATCATCCAATCAAATGTTGGAATCATGGATAGTTAATTGTTGTCATTTTTACCTTAAATATTTAAATATGAATGAGAGTATTCTTAAAAAAAAAAAATTGATTAATTTACAAGTTTACTCTCTCACAATAATTGGACTAACTTTAAAAATTTCCTAATAACTCTGTCCAATTGGTAGGGATGTCAAAATTTCCTGCGGGGTCGGGTCTCCGACACAATCGAGTTGGAAAATCTCCGGTTTGACCGAGAGATTTAATCGGGTCCCCAGTCGGGGTAGGGGCGGGGACGGGAAAGGAGATCCCGCCCGTCCCCAAACCCGCCTCGAAATGATTATTTTTATTAATTTTTAAAAAAATATATATTTAATAATGGGTTGGTTGCACAAACAGCAATCATGCTCAAAATAATTGCAAATTTAGCAAAATTTAAAACATTTTACAAATATGGCAAAAAAATCAGTGGCTATCAGATAGACTCTATCGTTCATATATGACTATCTCTATAAAAAACTGAACTGATAGATTAGTATCAACACATCTATTGATAGAAATTACCATATTTGCAAATTATATTTTTAATTATTTTACTCTAAATTTCGGTTACAATTTCACTGTAATAATTATAATTATATAAAATTATAATATTATTAATAATATTTCATATATTTTTTCAAATTACCCTTCCTTGTTTACTGTCTACTGGAGCTTTTTTCCTTTTCTAATTTAATTTGATTAATTTTTATAATAATTTCATTCATATAAAACTTTCGGCCAAAACTTGTAATAAAATGTTAAATTTATATTTTAATTATCAATATTTAATTAATTTTTAATAAAAAAATAATTAAAAATTAAAAATTAAAACGAGGATTTATTCATGCGGGGACCCGATCCTCGAACGAAGATTCTCCATCTCCGACCTGACTCCCCAAAATGGGGAACGGGGCAGGGATGGTGATTGAAAATCTCCACGGGGACGGGGATGGGGAGTGCATCCCCGACCCCGCCCCGTTGCCATCCCTGCCAATTGGTTCTTAAAATTTCAATTATAATAAGTCATTGATCTCTTCAACCTTTTTTTTAGGGAAAAATATATTAATGGTTCTTTAGCATTTGAGTTTAGTAACATTTGAATTCTTAAAGTTTCAAACTCAACAATTATACGACTAAGTTTGAGTTTGGTAGCATTTAGTCCAACAACTATACTCTTAAGTTTGAGTTTGATAACATTTAGTCTCCCGTCAAATTAATTTTAACTGAATGCTGACGTGACACTTATTTTTAATTTTTTATTCTTTCTCTTTCTCCTCCTCCCTCCTCCCTACCTCCTCCTTCTTCTTCCTTCCATGGTCGGCGCAATGCTGGCTATTATTTTCTTTTTTTCGTTTTCCTCTTCTCCTTTCCCTCTCCCTCTCCATCTCCTCCTTTCTTCCCTTCTTCCCCTCTTTTTCAATAAAATAAAATAATAATAATAAAAAATATTACATTTTTTTTTACTCATCTAACCAATTTTTTTTTCTTAGTTTTCCTCTTCTCATTTCACTCTCCCTCTCCTTCTCCTTCTCCCTCTCACCTTCTATCTCTCCATTTCTCATCATCGTTTTAAAAAATAATAATAAAAAAAATACAGATCTGAAACGAACCCATATCTTTAAAAAACGTGATTTTTTTTTTTAAAACGAGGGAAAGGAGAAGAGGAAAACAAAAGAAAAAAAAATGTTTTCGGCATTGCGCCGACGAAGACCAGGGAACGAAGAAGAAGAAGGATGATGGAGGAAGGATGGAGGATGGAGGAGGGAGGAGGACAAAAAGAAAATGTAAAAAATTTAATAAAAAATTATTTAAAAAAAAAAATAATAATTAAAAAATGTGTCACGTCCTTAAAATTTAATCGAAAATTTGACGGAGAGACCAAAAACACAACAAATTCAAACCTCAGGGGTATAATTGTTGAGTTTGAAAACTTCGGGACCCAGATGCTACCAAATCCAAACCCGAGGGATCATTAGTGTAATTTTTTTTTTCTTTTTTACAAATATTTCACCCACCTATTAGACACAAATTAAAAGTTTAGGGGTCCTATTAGACATGAAAATTATTTTTATATATAATAAATCATTTAATTTTTAAAGTTATGAACATGTCAAAGACTTATTAAACCCAAAATTGTAAATTTAGAGACTTATTAATTTTTTTTAAAGTTTGGTGACTTATTAGACACTTTTAAAGTTAAAGAATCTCTTAGACACAAATTTAAAAGTTTGGGGGCTAAACTCGTAGTTTAGCAAATATATATATATATATATATATATATATATATAGATAGATAGATAAATAATAATAATAATAATTTTAGACATATGCTTGTATAAAATTGATAAAACTTTAGAGAAATATGATGTGGTAATGGTTTTTTTTTGTAAAATTTATAAGTATTGCTAGATCTTGTTGTAATTTGTGAAAGAAAGTGGATGTTAGAATACCAAATATTTCTAATATTTGGTGTAACTTGCGAATTAAATTCTAGAAATTGAAATTGTAACATTCGTAACTGTTGACAAATACAGTGTATCTAGTTTGTCTGTCAGTTTTCTATAATTTATTCACAAATACAGTGTAACCGGTGGACTATAAGTTTTCTACAAATAATGTATTTATTCATAAATACAGTGTAACCGATTGGCTATCAGTTTTCTACCACTGGCGTATTTATTCATAAATGTAGTACAACGGTTGTAATTACAGTGTACTTATTGTCCGTCGTTTCAGATTAGGAGAGTTATGATTTGCACTACTATAAATAGTAGCTGGATTCTTCATTTGCAACGATCCAAAGAATCTGAGCTTCATCCAATTTTCGAGTTTTCTTATTTCTTTGATTTTATTGTGTTTTGGTTGTTTTCTTCTTCTTGAAAGCGTGTATTCAAGAGTTCTGCCAGATCTTAGTAGTTCGAGGTTGTTGTTCTACCAGAGCAAGTTGTTATAGTCTGCTAAGACGATCGTTGTAGTCTACTTGCAACCCGTGCAGAACGAACAATTGTCTTGAGGACAATGCTTTATAAGCATGTCTCGACTTTGTTTTCATCTCCATCACGAGCCAGAAGTTATGGCTATAAGTAGCTCTTGCTACTGTATTTTTGCCTTTATACATCTTATGTAACTTTGTATTTCAAATCTGGTTAAATACCTGAGTTCTGGATTTATTTTATATACAATGTATATGTACTTTTGATACACTGTATCAGTTTGTAGATTATTACGGTGTAATCTATGTGTTAGTGTTTCTCATCTTATAAATACAACGTATTATCCAACAAGTATATCTAATACTTGATTTTTTGTATTGATGAGGTGCATGGAGAATTTTTACATTGCATTTTATAAATATTGTAAATAAATGTAGCATTATTTGAGTATAAGGTAAAAATTGTAACAATATTTATCTTAGTTTTGTTGGGTTTTATGTCCTAAAACTCGTAGTTTGTAAACTGTTTGAATGTATATATTTTATTTCAATAAAGTTGTTATTGAATTTTAGTGAATTGTGTTTGTATTAACCTATACCAATAACTAACACCCATGGCGATAGTGTAAGTACTTGAACTTCATGTGTGACATGAATGTGGATCAAGTTCAAGTAGACAGCCAAAATGGTCTATAGTATAGGGATAAGGCTGGGTACCTTATCCTGGGGACACTATTGGACGCGGCTCACTTTGTATAGTACAAAACGATGTGATTCGAATCGTTTCATGTAGAGACATGTGAGTGAGGGCGTCCTGTGCAATGAGTTTGCACAAGACCGAACCAAGAAATAAAGTCGCTCTTTCTTTATAACACCGTTTACTGTAAAGACCGTTTTTATTTCATATGATGACTTAGGTAACTCGATCTCAATCCTGAGCTCACTATGAACTCCTGTTTATTCGACCTTATCCTTTGACTTGTACGAGTGAGAGTGGCCAGATCGCCGACTCAATAAGCTTACCATCTTGGGGATAAGATCGAATAAGTGGCTGGGGACATAGTTGTGCGAGATGGAATTCACTCCTACCCGTTTTAAGGGTTAGTAGAGAGGTTGTTCCCTTAAGTGCTGACTCCAGGTCTTGAACAATGGGCCCATCCTCTCCTGATCAGGGAGGAATCTGATTTGATGGTTGGACCACAAATCAATTGTTCATTAGAGGTGTCAGTGGTACTTAAGGAACAAGATATAATACAAGGGTTAAACGGTTTAAATGACCCGTTGTGATTACGAACGACCTGTGAAGGATCGACTTACTGATGATAGTTATATCAAGAGGACACAATATATCTACAGTGAGGAGAGTGCAACCCTTGGACTTTAGTGGAGTCTCCGGGGGTTAACGAATGTTGGTTAGTTCGGTTGAAAGAGTTTTGACCGGATAATCTCGTATCGTTGGAGCTCATGATCTGTAGGTCCTTACGGTTCTCCTGGTTAGCTCGGATAAAGCCGTGAAACAATATAAAAGAAAAGAAAAGAATTTGAATCGTTCAAATTCGGGTTTGTGGAAGAATATGGACATATTTAAATATGATTTAAATATGAGATTGGTCTGCAATATGAATTGGATTCATATGCAAAAAGTCGATTTTCGGAAAACCGGGTTTAATTATATTATTTAATTAATATTTGATATTAAATTAAATAATATTAATTAATATATATATATATTTTTTATTAATTAAAAAGTTTAATTAATAAAATAATTATTATTATTTTTAATAATAATAACAATAATATATAAATATATATATATATATATATATATATATACATGTGTCTTACATGCAAGATGTAAGACACATGTAATATATATACAAGGTATATATATATGAAGAAAACTTTTTTTTGAGTGCTTTTTTGGGTACTCAAAAGAATTGAAATTTGATTTCAATTTTCTTCCGTCTTCTTTCTCTCGGCCTCTGCTTTCTGAAAGAAAAAAAATTGTTTTTTCTTCAGTGAGCTTCTTCCTTATTTTCTCTTGTAAAAGGAGTCCCACTACTCTGTTTCTCGGCCCGAGGATAGCGGGACTACCGGGGGTGGTCCACGAATATTTCGTGAGAAGGCTCGTTGAGCTCGTGAGGAGCTTCTGGCGGTGAAAATTGAAGAAATTCGAACGACAAGGGTATGTGTTCTAATTTCTCTTTTTCATTGCTTTTGCATGTTTCCGTTTGTTTAAATTGATGAAATTAGAGTGTCTATGATCCAAATCGCTTCCGCTGCGTGCCATGCGCTCCATCAATTGGTATCAGAGCGTTTTTGGCCACTCAATTTCCATCAATTTAAGTTATGGTGGGTTTTATTTTAGAAATTGTTTCTGATTGCGTCTAAAGTGAATATCGATTTTGGCATAGTTTCTTTTTGAATTTCATTATTTGTAATTGCCCGAGAATGTATGGGCTTTAATGCATGCTAAAGAGTCTGTATTTTTAGAGTCATTAGAGTCCATATAGGTTTCTTTGTGAAATAAGTTTGAGTTTGAAACTCGCCGAAATGTTCGGTGTAAGTTCAAACTCGTTCTAGGCATTACGAGGAGAAATTCGAAGAGTTTTTGGCTGAAGCGTTCGGAGGAAGCAAGTTGGTCAAAGGCGGTGCGAAGAGTTCGAAGTCCGCTCAAGGCGTAGCTTGTTGATCAAGCTTGTAATAAATTAGTTATTGCTTACTAAATGCCAAAATCGATCCACTTTAGTGTGTTTAATTAATTATGCATTGCGAATGTATGTTTTAATTAAATTCCATGTTTGTATGTGCATAACGTATGCCATATAGATTTAAAATCCCACCGTAGGAAGCATGCTTCATGCATTGAAAATATGTTATAAGTGTTATAATATATCGTATGCATATTTGGCAATTCATGAGTTTTGATATAAGAGTTATATTAATTCATGAATTAGTTGTTGTTAGTTCAATAGAATAATTGATATAAGTGTTATATTAATTATGAAATTGAATGAACAACATAGGTTGTCCTAATTTTATGCACATGGTATATTATAAGTGTTATAATGTATAGGATGCATGTTTATTCATGAGTATTAATATAAGAGTTATATTAATTCATGAATTTGATGTTGTTTGCTTAGTAGAATAATTGATATAAGTGTTATATTAATTATGAAATTAAACATCCAACATTAGATGCATTTTTTTTGTTATAAGTGTTATAATGTATAGGATGCATGCTTAATTCAGAGTATTGATATAAGTGTTATATTGATTATGAATTAAGAGTTGAATGTTTAAGAGCATAATCGATATAAGTGTTCTATTGATTATGAAATTAAATATTCAACTTGTCATGCCTTAGTGGTGCATGTTTGAGAAGCATGTAGAAGTTTGTTGTAGTAAGTCTTAGTTTTGCAAAGCGTTGTAAAATTGGCATAGACTTTTAAAATCTATAACAAAGACAAAGGCATGCTCACTTAGGGTTGAATGTATCGTTCCGTTTCATTAGATGAATAGGTCGATATCTTGTAAATGCTAAGGTTACAAGAAACTCACCCGGGGACATCCTGTTCGAGGTTGGAGGTATTTAAGCTGACGGTTTACGGAACACCTCCTACCTGGGGACCATCCGGTACTTGAGTAAAGTTAACCCGGCTTTATGAGCATGCGTGAGTGGTGTGAGGTAATAAAGTGTTTATCACCTAGACATCATAGGTAAAAGTTTGTTTTACCTAGACTTAGGTCTTATTGTCTTAGCCGGATAATGCCTGAGTAATTTACCCATTCCGTCTTAAAATACTTAGTAGAGGTGTTGAGAAGGTATATATGATATGTCCCTCTCCTCCTACGTTCTCTGTCAAGTTCACACCGTGAGAATTATGCTCGGCCTCGTGATGTCAATAGGGCATCCCCATTCGGATGGTATTTGCATAATTCAAGAGCAAGGTGAATGGAGAAAGTATTTATAGTAAGTGGGAGAAGGAAGTATGTCAATACATCCTGCGGTCTCCTCCATTGGATTGAACCGTGAGATTCCTATGTTCCGCCTGCTAGGTGCCCACAAGAGGTACCGATCCATTCGGAGGGCCGTTTCATAGGAATCGGAACATCTCAATCACCATTTATGGATAAAGAAACATAGAGCCATTCCCAACTTTGACATTTCCATTCGGTTGCATCGTTGGGGCCGCCCTATGAATTCTAAAAATGGAGGGTCACACTTACGAGATTTGCTAAGGAGTTAGTAAATCTTGACCAAACAGCGATAACTAAGATGCTATAAGAATATGAGATATTCTGGTATTAGCATTTAGTCAAGAATGTCTTGATTCAGTGAAGGAATGCTTGACTGCCCCTCGGTAGCGACCATTCTGACCCACTGAAGTATCGTTGCAGTTTAATAATGAGTTTTGGGTACATTATTATTCTTTGCTAAATTCTTGATTGGTGTGTAAATTAGGTTAAAACCTTTTCACTAATATTTTTTCATTCTCTTTTCAGCATGTCTAGCTCTTTCATTCACTTACTAGCTTCCGATAAGTTAACCGGCGATAACTACGCGACCTGGAAATCGAACTTGAATACGATTCTCGTTCTAGATGATCTCAGGTTCGTCTTATCAGAGGATTGTCCTCCCCCTCCTAGCTCAGATGCGACTCGAACTGTTCGAGAAGCATATGATAGATGGACAAGGGCTAATGATAAAGCCCGAGTCTATATCTTAGCCAACATATCTGATGTGTTAGCTAAAAAGCACGAGGATATGGTTTCTGCTAAAGAAATCATGTCTTCATTACAGGAGATGTTTGGACTACCGTCCTCATCGGTCTGTCATGAAGCCCTCAAATACGTTTACAACACTCGCATGAAAGAGGGTACCTCTGTTAGGGAGCATGTCCTTAACATGATGGTCCACTTCAATGTGGCGGAAGTAAATGAAGCTACTATTGATGAGTCAAGTCAAGTAAGCTTTATCATGGAATCTCTTCCGAAGAGTTTCCTTCAGTTCAGAACCAATATGGTAATGAACAAGATAAAGTATAATTTGACTTCTCTTCTCAGCGAGCTACAGACCTATCAATCCCTTCACACTTCTAAAGGAAAAGAGAAGGAGGCAAACGTTGTCACTTCTAGGAAATTCCAAAAGGGGTCGTCTTCAGGGAGTAGGTCTGAATTTTCTTCTATTAAGAATAAGAGTATTCAAAAGAAGAAGAAAGATAAAAGGAAGGGAAAATCATCTGCTGCAGGTAAGAGCAAGACTAAATCTACAGACAAAGGAAAATGTTTCCATTGTGGTGTAGATGGGCACTGGAAACGAAATTGCCCAAAGTATCTTGCAGAGAAAAAGGCTGAGAAGGAAAGACAAGGTAAATATGATTTATTTGTTGTCGAAACATGTTTAGTAGAACATGATTGTCATACCTGGATACTTGATTCAGGAGCTACTAACCATGTTTGTTCTTCTTTTCAGGAAACTAGTTCTTGGCAGCCACTTTCTCGAGGTGAGATAACTCTCAGAGTTGGAACTGGAGAGGTTGTCTCAGCTAAAGCAGTGGGAGATGTAAAGTTGTTGTATAGAGATAGTTTCATTTTACTAGAAAATGTACTCCTGGTTCCTACCTTCAAGAGGAATCTTGTATCTATATCTTGTTTGTTAGAACAGTTGTATAAAGTATCTTTTGTTCATAATGAAGCGTTCATTAGCAAAAGAGGTGTATGTATTTGTTCTGCGAAACTTGAAAACAACTTGTATGTGTTAAGACCAACCGAAGCCAAAGCTATTTTGAACACTGAAATGTTTAAAACAGCTGAGACTCAAACTAAAAGGCAGAAACTTTCTCCAAGTACTTATCTTTGGCACTTAAGACTAGGTCACATTAATCTCAATAGGATTGGGAGATTGGTTAAGAGTGGTCTGCTAAATCGTTTAGAGGACAACTCTTTACCGCCATGTGAGTCTTGTCTTGAGGGCAAAATGACCAAACGATCTTTCTCTGAAAAAGGTCATAGGTCCAAAGAACCTCTAGAAATCGTGCATTCGGATCTCTGTGGTCCTTTGAATGTCAAAGCACGAGGAGGGTATGAATATTTCATCAGTTTCATTGATGATTATTCTAGGTACGATTATCTTTATCTAATGCATCATAAGTCCGAAGCTCTTGAAAAGTTCAAAGAGTATAAGGCAGAGGTTGAGAACACATTAGGTAAATCGATAAAAACACTCCGATCAGATCGAGGTGGAGAGTATATGGATTTAAGATTCCAGGACTATATGATAGAACATGGAATAGTATCTCAACTCTCATCGCCAGGAACACCACAGCAGAATGGTGTGTCCGAGAGGAGAAATAGAACCCTGTTAGACATGGTTCGATCTATGATGAGTTATGCTCATTTGCCTAGTTCGTTTTGGGGATATGCAGTAGAGACTGCAGTATATATTTTGAACATGGTTCCCTCTAAGAGTGTTTCTGAAACACCTTATGAGTTATGGAGAGGGCGTAAAGGTAGTTTACGTCACTTCAGGATTTGAGAGTGTCCAGCACATGTGCTAGTACCTGTTGCGTGCTCAATGCGTAAAAGAAATAAGCAATAAGAGAGAGAGAGCACTCAGAACATGCAAGCATACATGATCTTATAGCAAGTAGTAAGTATTTTTTTCATTCGTTTTCCCACAGAGATTTATTATTAGCTACTCGTGAAGTGTATTGTTAAGTAAGAGTGGGTGGATTTGATGGGGTAGATTTGGTTTAAAAATGCCTAATTACTAATGAATATATAAAGGATAGCAACATGAACAAGTGCAAGTCAAAGATAAACTCAAATGTAAAAAGAAGAGATTAATAAACGAAGAGGAAAATGGCTAAGGCAGAATTTTTAACTTAACAGAATTGCGAGAACAACAATTTTACCGCAATGTTACTAACAGCGAAAGTGTGTAAAATGGAGAAACAAGGGCTACTAACGACTCCTCTATAGGCATTTTTACACGATTCTCAAGCATTGGATCAACTCACTATGCATCAAACTAACTCATTCTCATGTATCTTCCGATTTCATGCATTAGATTCTTTAGTTTACTCATGTCCAAGTAAGGTCTTAAGCATCTTGTTAAAGCAGTAAGTTATGATTTGTACTAGGAAAACGCCTATTCCTAGGTCGTTTTCTGGTTACCTTGAGAGGCTAGCATGAGTGTATGACTCTGAACTCTTACTCCTTCCAGAGGTTAGGAGTTCTTTGGACAAAATGGATGGCCAATCGAAATTGCCCGTGGGATGAAGCTTACATACAATCAATGCATTCAAGAGCTCTCCTACATGCTTGGTTCACGTGTTTTAGCCTATAGTATTGTCATTAGCATGCCCCTATGTGGCTTAGTTACTCATGGATGTAGAGAGGACAGAAATAATAGATGAAGTAGACATGCTTAGAAGAAAATGAAAGACAAAACAGCAAGGAAAAACAATAGGCAGAGAAGGTAAAGACAAAGTGTGAAATGATGAATTGTGCTTTGATTAATCAATTGTTTGAATGAACAAATGAAAACTTAAAGTGATTAACATAAAGACAGAAAGCAACGAAATGGAATGGATTGACTAATGGAAAAGAAATAACAACAAAACGGTGCTGGAAATGAAAAGTAAAGACAGAAAGCAGTAAAATGAGCTTGATCGCCTCGTCGCAAACGCCTCGGCTGAAGGAAGAGAAAGGTAAGCCTTGCTTGGATGAATCCAATCAGGAGAGAAGATCTCCTTCCTATCAGATTGTCGACTCCAACAGCTGAACCTCTCAAACCAACAGACGGAGAAGAGAATGAATGGGAAAGACTGCGCTGCGAAGAGACTTCTACGCTTTCGGATGATGATTAAACCCTCCTCTTTGACCTCCTTTTATAGTATTCTGCAGGTGTGTTTGGGCCAAGGAGAACCATCCATCCTCAACGTCGTACTTCAAAATGGATGGAGGAGAAAGAACGAATCCCTGAAATATCGGATCACAACAGAAAAAGGTTAGCCAACTTACGAATTTCACTTGAAACATTGTGGTTTTAGCAATGTTTCCGCAATGCCTCCGCAATGCACAATTTTCATTCTTTTAACTTCCTTTTTCATTCCTTTTCTTTCCTTTTGCACACAAGTCCTAATTTAGCTTTCTTCTTCTAATTCTCATATATAAGCATAGGTTTAAGCTAAATCCTATCAAAAACACCTAAGAGTGTACATCTTTCTAAGATAAATAAGTCCTAAAAAGGTCACTTTTGGAGACGTAACACACCCCCAAACTTAAGGTTTTGCTCGTCCTCGAGCAAACTAAGGACTTACTTAGGCTGCTTTTTTTATCATCTTTAACCACTTGCTGACTCCCCTACATTCCTATCTATAGCAGTGCTGTCCTGTGACATACTTATAAGTCTACAACTACCCTCTTACTTTGCTTCTTCTGACTTTGCATGCCTAAAGATCCTACTGTTTCATTAACTCTCTACAACTGATCTATTTGCTTCTGTCATATCGTGCAACTATCCCTAAGGTTTCAAATTCTACCTAGCTTTACCCCAGACTCAGTACATGCTTCTAGTTTTTACTTTTGAACCACCTAGGATTCCTTAGAGTCATGCCAGTCTTAGTATTAATAGTGACAGTAGTACATTTAGAGAACAACCTAAACCCTGGCATCACTACATTGAACATACATTCATCTCCCTAAAAAACCCTACAAGCTACAACTTTTTGCTCAGCTAATTGAGGATCAAAGTTCTTTTCATTCAGGACATCTAAGCCACAAAGTTGCAACTCCTAGGTATACATTCTTCTTCCCTATTGCTTCCTTTTTTTTTTTTCTTTCTTACTTAGGTGGAGTCTCTCCTTTGGTTGCCTTTTGATGCAATGCCACTTGTGGGTTACACACTTGGCACTGATTACTCAGCAACTTTAAGAGAGACACCCCTCTTTATTCTATTTTTTTTTTTTTTCAGCTCATCAATTTTTTTGTAAAGGAGAAGAAGAATGCTTATGCTTTAAGGGAGAGAGGAATGTTCCTAGGCCTAGGGTGGCCTCCCCCAAACTTAAACTACTCATTGTCCCCAATGAGTGTCTGAGGTGGCACACCCCCAAACTTATCCTAGAAGCATCTAGTCTAGGGTAAAACAAAGAGAATTTAAAAGCCCTAGGGATAGACAAAACATTCTCAAAGCAAACATCTCAACAGCAGAAATTTGAAAAAACAGGCAGGTAAGGACTTAAAGTCACGCATGCTGAGCAGTTTTGAAGAGGCTAATCTAAACTATAAAAGGTGCCTTATGACACTCATCCAGCATGCTTATAGAAAGGCTATATAAGGTAGTCAAGATAGCAGCAAAAGACAAAATTTAAACAGAACCAGCCTAGCTAAACAGTCAGTCAAAAACATGCATTGACTAATAAAAATTGCGGATTCCGCAATTATTTCGCAATGGATACATGGCAGATATATCAGTGATCAAGGCCCCTATGCATGCTCTTTCCAGTCATTCAAGCTATACCAAAAAGGAAACTAAACTAATCTACCTATTCAGATACCATCTAACTACACTCAACAAATTTAAACAACAAAAATAAAGAACTAAAAACAGATCAAAATTTAACTCAAAACAGCAGAATTCACATGGTTCAACAAAAAGCAGTTTGATTATTATTTTTTTTCTTTTAGGGAACAGAAATACTCCCTTGAGTGCTTCTCAATCTAGCACTCAGATGTCCTCATCATCATCATCCTTCCGTGGTTTTGGAGGCGCCCATGGAGTCAGTAGGTCCGTGGGGAACTCAGGGAAGATGCAGCCTAATTGGTCAGCGACATCTTTATCCCTTGCCTGCGCATATGTGGCCCATTGCGCCATCTTCTTTTGCAGATCCATCAGACAGGCCATTGACAGAGACTGAGCAGCAGCCAGGCCATCTAGCTCGAACTCCATGTTCCCCTTCCTTCGCATCCTCAAGGCAGTAGGCACCTCCAGGTTCCCCGTGTAGGCCAGCTGCCTCTCCATCCTCTCGATTGGAACCCCTGCACGTAAGCAAAGCTTAGTAATTGTATTGGGAAAGAAAAGTGGACCCTTACCCTTTTTGGCGCAGTCTGCGATTGAGGCTGCAATGACCTCACCAACGTTGATTGTGAGGCCCCTCATGATCGCATAGACCAGCAGCGATCTGCCTTGGTTGATGGTGGTCTCGTGGGTCACTGGGGACAACCTTCTCCGCACGAAGGAAAACCAGACAGCTGCCTTGGCTGTGAGGGTAGCGCTCATCAGGGTGTGCTTCACATTGCGTGAAACTGTCCACGCTGCCTCAGGTTGGCCAATGATCCGAATTGCTTCCTCCAGGACAGCTTCTGTTGGCTCATCAATGATCCTGGCATAGTCAGTGTCTTTTGCCCCTTGAGGCCATAGGCTTCATTGATTGCCTTAGCTGAGAAATCCACCTCGACTCCTCTGACCACAGATAGGCCATCCTCAGGGTTCATCAAATTGGCGTAAAAATCATACACCATGCTGGAGTAGGCGGGGATGGGCGGTCTGCACAGCTCTTCCCAGCCATGATTTGTGATCTCTGCGCGCAAGAATTGCGGCAGGTCTGCTAGCGCGTCAAGGAACCCCTTCTCATGGAGCAGGTCCCTCTTCCTTAACTCAGTGCCTCTGGACTCAGCATCAGAGGACACATACCTCACAGATTGAGGCTCGTCTTCGGGGTACAACTTGGCTTTCCCCTTATCCTTCGGTTTGGCTGATTCAGCAGCCTCAATCTTGAGCTTCTTCAGAGAGGGCTCATCACTAACCTTCTTTGATGAAGGCTCACCCATGGCTTTCTTTTTCTTGGACTTCTTCGAAGCCTTTGGCCGTTTGGCCTTGACAACCTTGGTGGCTTTCTTTCTCAATCTCGCCTTGGTTGTGATCTGTTGGAGGCAATCCCCCAATGTCTCATCCATTGAATCATCCCCCTGTGCTGGGCTCTCGGGGCTGACTTCCCTCAAAGGAGAGAAGACCTCTTCTTCTTCAGCTTCTTCACCGCCCTGCACCGATTCTTGATGCTCTTCATCTGGAATTTCAGGTACAGGCGTCTGGGAGATGGGTGATGCTTTAGGGCTCTGCGGTGGTGGAGTTTGTTCAGAGCTCTGTGGAGATGGAGACGGTTCAGGGCTTCGCGCTGGTGGAGGTGGAGAATGGCTTTGTCTGGCCGTCTCATAAGATGGACGGCCACTCTCTTGACTCTCCACAGAGGGAGTCTTCTTCTTGATCGCTGCGTCGGCCACAGCCACCTTCCACTTGCGTTTCTTGGGCGTTCCTGCTGGTTCAGATGGCCCAGCAGGGATCTCCGTCACTACCTTCCACTTTTTCTTGCGGACAGGGAGCTTGGAAAGGCGTTCGGTTCGTGCGGCTTCAGCATCTGCCAAGGCAAGGAGTGCCTCTCTCGCAGCTATCTCAGCGTCGTCGGCCTTCTTCTTGGACGCAGATCTCTCAGCTCTTGTTAGCACCATGGTGGAATCGTAGGAATCTGGAAAGAGGGATTGCAGAGGAAGAAGGAGAGAGCTTTCTTGGAGTTCAGGGAATGAGGGAAGCGTACGGATCAAAGCGCTTCTAACGGCTATAAGTAATGATGGAAATCCCAACGACTATTTCTGTTGCGGATTTCGCAAATCTACCGCAATTAAATGGCCGTTGGAGATTTCCTTCGTTTCAAATGCCCATAATGCCTCAACGTAATCTTCGATTTGGCCCAATATCTTCCCCTATTTTTAATCCTGGATTCATCTCCTTGATTCCCTCTATCGATCCCCTATTAAAAGAAATAAAATCAACATCAAATTCGTAATTAAAATCACACAAAAATATACGCAAATCGTAACCGAAAGAATAGAAAAAAAAAATAAATAAACTAAGGCATAGCCTCGCATGGACGAGCACAGTGATCACTCGTCCTCTCTCGCTCTCATTTTCACGTTTCAGTCAAGAGGAAGGCCGAGAGAGTCTTCACATCTCCTTCCTCATAATAATGCTTCAATCGTGCACCATTAACCATGAACGGTTGCCCTTGCTGCAGGTTCCTGATCTCGATTGCACCATGAACAAACACGTTAGTTATTACAAAAGGACCTGACCATCTGGACTTAAGTTTGCCTGGAAATAATCTCAACCGTGAGTTAAATAATAAGACAAGCTGGCCTTTCTTAAAGTCCTTAATCCTAAGTCTACTATCATGCCAAATCTTAGTCTTTTCCTTATACATTTTAGAATTTTCATAAGACATGTGTCTAAGCTCATCAAGCTCATGTAATTGCAGAGACCGCAATGTTCCCGCATCGGTCACGCAATAATTCAGTTCTTTCAAGGCCCAAAATGCTTTAATTTCCAATTCGAATGGTAAGTGACATGCTTTGCCATACACAAGTCTATAAGGAGACATACCTAGGGGTGTCTTATACGCAGTCCTATATGCCCAAAGTGCATCCTCGAGTTTAAAAGACCAATCTTTTCTATTGGGTTTGACCACTTTTTCGAGTATGTTTTTAATCTCCCTATTTGAAATTTCAGCTTGGCCATTCGAATGTGGGTGATAAGGGGTGGCTACTCTATGTCTAACATTGTATTTAGCCAACACTTTTTCCATAGCTTTATTAATAAAGTGTGTCCCTTCATCACTAATTATAGCTCGAGGTGTACCAAACCTAGTAAAAATATGTCTATTAAGGAATTTAATGACTGTCTTGGCATCATTGTTTGGACATGCTATGGCCTCTACCCACTTAGACACATAGTCTACAGCTACAAGAATGTAAAGGTTACCTGATGATGGGGGAAATGGTCCCATGAAGTCAATGCCCCACACATCAAAGAGCTCCAACTCTAGGATGTAAGTGAGAGGCATCTCATCCTTTCGACTAAGGTTACCTGTTCTCTGGCATTCATCACAACTGTGTGCGTATTCGTGGGCATCCTTGAAGATCGTGGGCCAATAGTAGCCACTCTGGAACACCTTTGCAGCTGTCCTTTGGCCACCAAAATGTCCACCATAGGGGGCTGTATGGCAGTGCTGCAGCACAGACTTTGCCTCAGCAGCTGACACACATTTCCTTAGTAAACATTCTGCACATGTCTTGTAAAGTGTAGGATCATCCCATATGAACTTCCTAGCTTCATGCAGGAACCTCTTCTTTTCTTGTCCTCCCTTGAAAGTTGGTAGTACCTGCGATGCAAGGAAGTTAGCAATGTCAGCAAACCAAGGTTCCTCATCGTTATCACGATGTGCTAATACAAAGACATGCTCATCGATAAAGGCATCAGAAATTGCGGTTTCCGCAATGTTATCGCAATTATGTTGCAAACTGGAAAGATGATCAGCAACCACATTTTCACAGCCTTTCTTATCTCTAATGTCCAGATCAAACTCTTGCAGCAGCAATACCCACCTAATCAACCTAGGCTTTGCATCAGCCTTCCTCATAAGGTATTTTAATGCAGAGTGATCTGTATACACGATTGTTCTAGTGCCTACAATGTAATTCCTAAACTTCTCACAGGCAAACACTACAGCTAGCATCTCCTTTTCCGTGGTTGTGTAATTACATTGTGGCTCATTAAGTGTCTTACTAGCATAGTATACAGGGTGTGTTAGCTTGTCAATCTTTTTTCCTAGCATAACCCCTACAGCATAGTCACTTGCATCACATAACATCTCAAATGGGAGGTCCCAATTTGGTCCTACTATAATAGGTGCTTTGACTAATGCTTCCTTAAGGGTTGTCCAGGCTAGTAAACATTCTTCAGAGAAGATGAATGGCTTATTCAGCTCTAGAAGCTCACACAAAGGCTTGGAGATCTTTGAAAAGTTCTTAATGAACCTTCTATAGAAGCCTGCGTGTCCTAAGAAACTTCTAATGGCTTTCACATTCTGAGGTTCTACCAACTTCTCTATTATTTCAATCTTGGCCCTATCGACCTCTACTCCTGCTCTAGACACTCTATGACCTAGGACTATCCCTTCTTCCACCATGAAGTGGCATTTCTCCCAATTAAGGACTAGGTTGGTCTCCTCACACCTAGCCAGGACTTGTCCTAAGTTCTCTAAACAGTTTGTGAATGAATCTCCAAAGACTGAGAAGTCATCCATAAATATCTCTATCATGGATTCATCTAAGTCAGAGAAGATTGCCAACATGCACCTTTGGAACGTTGCTGGTGCATTGCATAAGCCAAAAGGCATTCTGCGAAAGGCAAATGTTCCAAAAGGGCAAGTGAAAGTTGTCTTCTCGTGGTCCTTAGGGTCTATAGTGATCTGGTTATATCCTGAATAACCGTCTAAGAAGCAGTATTAGGCTCTACCAGCTATCCTATCTAACATCTGGTCAATAAATGGTAAAGGGAAGTGATCTTTTTTTGTTTCCTTATTCAGTTTCCTATAATCCATACAAACTCTCCATCCTGTAATAGTTCTAGTTGGAATCAGTTCATTGCTCTCATTTACTACTACAGTCATCCCCCCTTCTTAGGTACACATTGTATAGGGCTCACCCACTGACTACTAGCTATAGGGAAGATTACACCTGCATCTAACCACTTTATGATTTCTTTCTTAACTACCTCTTTCATAGAGGGGTTCAACCTACGTTGGTGATCTACTCGGGGTGTATGCTCTTCCTCTAATATTATCTTATGCATGCAGTAAGAAGGGCTAATGCCTCTAATGTCAGCAATAGTCCATGCAATAGCCTTTTTATGCTGCCTAAGTAATAATATCAGTTCAACCTCATGCTTTTCACTTAATTGAGAAGAAATAATCACAGGTAGAGTATCATTACTTCCTAGATATGCATACTTGAGGTGAGTGGGTAAAGGTTTCAATTCTAAGATAGGTGGATGCTCAATGGATGGTTTTAATGGATTCAAGGATTTGTCAGTCAAGTCATTATTCATACAAACATGCTGTATCCTATCTATAGGTATATCCATTATTTCAGAAACATTTAAATCAGTTAAATCTAATTGTACATATTCATTAGCATGCTTAGTTAATAATTCATGCTCCAGCTGTTCTTCCATCAGTGAATCTACAATGTCCATGCTAGCACAAGATTCAGAGTCAGAAGGATACCTCAGTGCTTTAAAAACACTAAATTTAACCTCCTCATCATGAACCCTCATGGTGAGCTCACCTTTCTGGACGTCAATCAAGGCCCTACCTGTGGCTAGAAATGGTCTGCCTAATAGGATGGGGACCTCTTTGTCTGCTTCATAGTCCAGGATGATGAAATCTGCAAGGAAGATAAACTTGTCAACCTTTACAAGAATGTCCTCAATCTTACCCTCAGGGTAGGCTATGGATCTGTCTGCAAGTTGTAAGGTGACAGTGGTGGGGCGTGCTTCTCCTATTCCTAGCTGGCGGAATAGTGATAGGGGCATGAGGTTTATGCTGGCTCCCAGGTCACAAAGAGCCCTGCCCACGTGCTTGCCTCCTAGCTCTACTGGTAAGGTGAAGGAACCAGGATCCTTCTCCTTCTTTGGTAGCTTATTCTGGAGTATGGCACTGCACTCCTCAGTGAGATTCACTGTTTCAAATTCACCAATAATCTTCTTGTTAGTGATTATATCCTTTAAAAACTTAACATAAGTGGGCATAGACTGTAAAACTTCTACAAAAGGAATATTCACATGCACTTGTTTAAGAATTTCTAAAAATTTGTTAAAGTGCACTTCCTGTTCTTGTTTTTTCTTTAGCCTTCGAGGAAATGGAGGTGGTGGCACATATGCAGGCACTTCAGGTCGCCTCAAGATAGGTGGAGATCTTGGAATTTCTTCTATCTCTTCTATGATTGGTTCCAGCCTATCCCTTGATGTGCTTGTTGGTGGTTGACCTTGGTTTGGCAGAGACTCCAGTGGAGCACTAGACTCATTGTTCTCTACTCTCTTTGGGGTTTCTTTAGTGTTGCTCACCAATGGTCTACCACTTCTAAGTTCAATTGCTTGAACTTGCTCTTTTCCATCTCTTCTTGGCACTTCAGTGTCAGCAGGAAGTCTACCTTGGGGCCTACTTTTGAGTTCATTGGCTAGTTGCCCTATTTGGTTCTCTAGGCTCCTGAGGGTAGCTTGCTGGCTTTGTAGAGTAGCATCATTCTTGGCGATGTAGTCTTTGAGTAGATTTTCTACAGATGACCCTACTGGTTGGTTGTATGGCTTTTGATACATGGATTGGTTATGTTGGGGAGTGAAACCAGGTGTTCCACTCGGTCTTGGTTGGTTAGGAGCTTGGTTAGCATTCTGTTGGCCACCCCATGAAAGGTTTGGGTGGTTCCTCCAACCAGGATTGTAAGTGTTAGAATAGGGGTTGTTCCTAGGCTGCTGTTGGCTTCCAACATAGCAGACTGAGGCTGGATTCCCAGGGCAGTACTCATACAGGTGCCCTTCCCCACAGAATCCACAGATAAGTGTCTCACCTTGACTTGGTTGTGTGCCCATTGACATGGCTGTGGCGGTGTTGACACTAGTTTGGAGATTGGCTTGAGCCATTTGTTTAACTAGGTTGGTCAGGGCGCTTATTTGGCTACTCATGGCATTGAGTGCGTCCTTATTTTGAGCTCTACTTGGCTCGATTGGATCATCTGACCACCTACAGTGAGATGCTGAGATCTTCTCCAAGATCTCATAGGCTTCGTTATAACTCTTGGACAGCATGGAACCTCCAGCAGATGAATTTAACACTTGTCTGGTGCTGGGGTTGCATCCTTTGAAAAAGACCTCTATTTGAATACACCATGGAATGCCATGGTGTGGACATTTAAGCAAAAGGTCCTTGAACCTTGTCCAAGCTTCGTGAAGGGACTCATTTTCAGCTTGTTTGAACTTGATAATGTCATCACGAAAGGTAGAATTCCTATCAGGTGGAAAGTATTTAACTAGGAATTTCTCCGCCAAGTCTGTCCAATTGAGGACTGAGCCAGAAGGTAATGAGTTTAACCACGTCTTTGCTTTGTCCCTTAAAGAGTAAGGGAAGAGGTAGAGCCTCAAGGCTTCTTGGGAAACTCCAGGGATGATAAAGGTATCACTAACTCCTAGGAAGTTTCTAAGATGGTTGTGGGGGTCCTCATTTTCTACTCCAAAGAATTGTCCCACAGTGGACAACATTTGGAACATTACTGGCTTTAACTCGAATGAGTTGGCAGTAATTTCAGGGCGGATTATGCTTGGGTTTAGTTCCCCAGGCATATGTACTAGGTAGGAAAGAATGGCACTATCCTTGTCATTCGCTATTTCGATGGGATTGCGAGTGGTAGGTACCGGATTTGGGACTGGTCTGTCCATTTCTTCTTGATAGGATTGCGGAGACTCTGCGGTTTCAGCAATTATTGAAGGTATAGAGGGTTGGTTAAAGAGACGTTTCTTGGCTCTATTTCTGGCCCTAAGTAATCTCTCAGGCTCAGGATTGAACTCTAGATCGCTACTTGAAGGCTCATTCATAAACTAACCCAATGGTACCTGCAAAAGAAATGAGAAAAAGATCAGTTCCAATAGATAATAAACTTGGTGTTTCAAACTTAACAAACTTCGTTTTCACTAAACTAAATCCCCGGCAGCGGCGCCAAAAACTTGTTGCGTGCTCAATGCGTAAAAGAAATAAGCAATAAGAGAGAGAGAGCACTCAGAACATGCAAGCATACATGATCTTATAGCAAGTAGTAAGTATTTTTTCATTCGTTTTCCCACAGAGATTTATTATTAGCTACTCGTGAAGTGTATTGTTAAGTAAGAGTGGGTGGATTTGATGGGGTAGATTTGGTTTAAAAATGCCTAATTACTAATGAATATATAAAGGATAGCAACATGAACAAGTGCAAGTCAAAGATAAACTCAAATGTAAAAAGAAGAGATTAATAAACGAAGAGGAAAATGGCTAAGGCAGAATTTTTAACTTAACAGAATTGCGAGAACAGCAATTTTACCGCAATGTTACTAACATCGAAAGTGTGTAAAATGGAGAAACAAGGGCTACTAACGACTCCTCTATAGGCATTTTTACACGATTCTCAAGCATTGGATCAACTCACTATGCATCAAACTAACTCATTCTCATGTATCTTCCGATTTCATGCATTAGATTCTTTAGTTTACTCATGTCCAAGTAAGGTCTTAAGCATCTTGTTAAAGCAGTAAGTTATGATTTGTACTAGGAAAACGCCTATTCCTAGGTCGTTTTCTGGTTACCTTGAGAGGCTAGCATGAGTGTATGACTCTGAACTCTTACTCCTTCCAGAGGTTAGGAGTTCTTTGGACAAAATGGATGGCCAATCGAAATTGCCCGTGGGATGAAGCTTACATACAATCAATGCATTCGAGAGCTCTCCTACATGCTTGGTTCACGTGTTTTAGCCTATAGTATTGTCATTAGCATGCCCCTATGTGGCTTAGTTACTCATGGATGTAGAGAGGACAGAAATAATAGATGAAGTAGACATGCTTAGAAGAAAATGAAAGACAAAACAGCAAGGAAAAACAATAGGCAGAGAAGGTAAAGACAAAGTGTGAAATGATGAATTGTGCTTTGATTAATCAATTGTTTGAATGAACAAATGAAAACTTAAAGTGATTAACATAAAGACAGAAAGCAACGAAATGGAATGGATTGACTAATGGAAAAGAAATAACAACAAAACGGTGCTGGAAATGAAAAGTAAAGACAGAAAGCAGTAAAATGAGCTTGATCGCCTCGTCGCAAACGCCTCGGCTGAAGGAAGAGAAAGGTAAGCCTTGCTTGGATGAATCCAATCAGGAGAGAAGATGAATCTTCTCTCCTTCCTATCAGATTGTCGACTCCAACAGCTGAACCTCTCAAACCAACAGACGGAGAAGAGAATGAATGGGAAAGACTGCGCTGCGAAGAGACTTCTACGCTTTCGGATGATGATTAAACCCTCCTCTTTGACCTCCTTTTATAGTATTCTGCAGGTGTGTTTGGGCCAAGGAGAACCATCCATCCTCAACGTCGTACTTCAAAATGGATGGAGGAGAAAGAACGAATCCCTGAAATATCGGATCACAACAGAAAAAGGTTAGCCAACTTACGGATTTCACTTGAAACATTGCGGTTTTAGCAATGTTTCCGCAATGCCTTCGCAATGCACAATTTTCATTCTTTTAACTTCCTTTTTCATTCCTTTTCTTTCCTTTTGCACACAAGTCCTAATTTAGCTTCCTTCTTCTAATTCTCATATATAAGCATAGGTTTAAGCTAAATCCTATCAAAAACACCTAAGAGTGTACATCTTTATAAGATAAATAAGTCCTAAAAAGGTCACTTTTGGAGACGTAACAGTACCCAATCCAAAGAAGTTGGAACATCGTTCAAAATTGTGCCTATTTGTAGGTTACCCCAAGGAAACGAAAGGTGGTCTATTTTACGATCCTCATGAGAACAAGGTACTAGTATCGACTAATGCCACGTTCTTAGAGGAAGACCACATGAGAGATCATCAACCGTCGAGCAAAATTGTTTTGTCCGAATTTTTCAGGAAAGCTACAGACGGATCAACAAAGGTTGTTGATCAGGCTGGTCCTTCTCAAGAGTTGAGAAAGCCTCGACGCAGTGGGAGGGATGTAAGACAGCCTGACCGCTACATCGGCTTGTCTGAAACTCAAGTCGTTATACCTGATGATGGCGTTGAGGATCCATTGACCTTTAAACAGGCAATGAATGACATAGACAAGGACCAGTGGCTTAAAGCCATGGATCTCGAAATGGAGTCTATGTACTTCAATTCGGTCTGGGATCTTGTAGACCAACCAGATAGTGAAAGACCTATCGGTTGCAAGTGGATCTACAAGAGAAAATGAGACCAAGCCGGTAAGGTGCAAACCTTTAAGGCTCGACTTGTGGCAAAAGGTTATTCCCAAAGAGAAGGGGTGGACTATGAAGAAACATTTTCTCCTGTTGCCATGTTAAAGTCGATTAGAATACTCTTATCCATTGCTACATTTTATGATTATGAAATCTGGCAAATGGATGTCAAGACTGCCTTTCTGAATGGTAATCTTGAGGAGAGTATCTATATGGCTCAACCAGAGGGATTCATACTTCAGGGTCAAGAGCAAAAGGTTTGGAAGCTTAATCGATCCATTTATGGGTTGAAGCAAGCATCTAGATCCGGGAATATAAGGTTTGATACGGCGATCAAATCTTATGGCTTTGAACAAAATATTGACGAACCTTGTGTTTACAAGAAAGTAGTCAATACTGTTGTAGCTTTCTTAGTCTTGTACGTAGACGATATACTACTCATTGGGAATGATGTAGGGTTCCTAACTGACGTTAAGAATTGGCTAGCGACCCAATTCCAAATGAAAGATTTGGGAGAGGCTCAGTTTGTTCTAGGGATTCAGATCATAAGGAATCGTAAGAACAAAGTGCTAGCGCTGTCTCAAGCATCTTATATTGACAAGGTGTTGTCAAGATATTCGATGCAGAATTTCAAGAAAGGTTCGCTGCCTTTTACACTACTATATTACTTGGAACGATTCGTACACTTCCGAAATCTCATAACAAGTTTTAGTATTTTAAGTACTAATTATCGTTCTCCACAGGGAATGAAAGTTACTAATTACCAAATTCTTTAGCTTCAATTTTATCCGAGCAATCGATCAGTCAAGAATGAATGAATTATCAAAAAGCTTTGAACTAAAGTAATTAAAATACTAAAACTAACAACCGTTATGATAAATGTAGATGATTGAGACTCTAAAGCAAAGACTTCATCGCTATCTCCTCCTGTTCTTCAATAATTGAAAGTTATAAAAGTTTGATTTCTAGACTGTTGACATGTTCTACTCAAATGACTTGCTACTCTCTCTCGAGTAATAACAATATTCATTAAAATGTCAATTGCCTATATTTCTATGACAATTAGAACAATTCAATTATGAAGGTTGTAAAACTAGCATTGCCACAAAACCTACAAGGATATGCCTATCGCTCAAGTAAATGTGATACTATTTCCACTTCTTTTTCAATGATTGGTGTTGACTCCTCAATCTTCTCTTGCTCAGGTTCTTGACTTTTAACTACATGATGCACACTGATGACCTTGCAATGTTCAATTTGAGTTTGTTCATTGACCACATGGGCCTTTCCCTTTTTTAGTGTGTTAAAATCAACAGCTAGTTGTCCCACTGGATTAATTTCTGTTGTGTTCGGTAAATTGCTTGGAAGCCTATCCACCATCATATTGGCTAGCTGACTAACTTGCACTTCTAAATTCTTAATTGCTGCTGTTGTCCGAAATCGCAAGTGTACGAATCGTTCCAAGTAATATAGTTGTGTAAGTACTAATTATCGTTCTCCACAGGGAATGAAAGTTACTAATTATCAAATTCTTTAGCTTCAATTTTATCTGAGCAATCGATCAGTCAAGGATAAATGAATTATTAAAAAAGCTTTGAACTAAAGTAATTAAAATACTAAAACTAACAATCGTTATGATAAATGTAGATGATGGAGGTTCTAGAGCAAAGATTTCATCGTTGTCTCATCCTATTCCTCATTAATTTCTAGTTATAAACGCTTGATCCTATGATTGTTGACAAGTTCTACTCGGAAGACTTGTTACTCTCTCTCGAGTAATAACAATATTCATTAAAATGACAATTGTCTATATCTCTATGACAATCAGAACAATTCAATTATTAAGATTGTAGAACTAAATTATGCCACAAAACCTACAAGGATATGTCTATCTCTCATATAAGTTAGGGAAAACAATTAAGGTTCGTCAACGAGAATTGTCTATCGACTTCAACGCATTGATAAAATCTCACACTAAGATTGGCCAAATCCTAACATGTACTTAGTAAGCATATAAGAATTTTCACAATCTAACAAGGAATCAAGCTCTTAACTATTGATCAATAAGAAACAGAATTCAACAACGACTACATCAATACTCTAGATAAGAGAGTTAGTTCATAATGAAAAACTCAACAACAATCTCAAAATTCAGCAAGTTCATAACAAGTAAGCAAAGAGAGGATGAAAAGAGGAAAAGAAACAAATCTCGGCGATTCCACGAGTTTTCTAGCGTTGCTCTCGCTCCGTTTGGGTGCTCGGATCTTCAAAGTCCATGCTCTAGCGTTTCTCTATGTCTCTTCTCCAATCTCCCCCCCCCCCGATCTCCGGTTTAAAATCTAATAAACTGCTTTTATACTTAGGGCAAAGGTCGTCGCAGCGCCTAGGCGCTCAGTTACAGCGCCTAGGCGCTAGGAGGAATCACCGCTTCAGACTTCGTAGCGCCTAGGCGCTGAAAGGCAGCGCCTAGGCACTATAGCTTCTGCATTCTTCATCTGATCAGCGCCTAGGCGCCGAAAGGCAGCGCCTAGGCGCTACAGCTACTGTCCGATTCTTCTCATCAGCGCCTAGGCGCCGAAAGGCAGCGCCTAGGCGCTACAGCTACTGTCAATTTCTTTTCATTAGCGCCTAGGCGCTCAAAGGCAGCGCCTAGGCGCTAGGCCGTTTCCATCAATTTCCTGCTGCTTTGCTTCCTTTTCACTCTTATTTCCGATCTTCATCCAACTTCCTTCTTTCTTCACCTACACGCAAAATAAGCAACAATTAGATAGAAACAAGAGATAAAACGTCTTCTTACTCAATTAAAACTCTAAAAACACCTTGCTTTAATAAGTCTAAATATCACTTAACAGCTGCACCTTGATTTTGGAAGTTGGTCTTTGTGTCAGCCATGAACTGACTCGTAGTGTTCGTCATCTGAATCATTGCCTCCTCAAGGCTAGTTTTCTTTTCTGGTTGTTGAAATCCCGATGGTGGTGGTAGATTTTGATTTTGATTCTGCTTCCATGAGACATTTGGGTTATTGCGCCATCCTGGATTATATGTATTGGAGTAGGGGTTGTTTGCTTGATGATGGTAATTGCCCACAAATTGAACTTGCTCAATTTGACCTTGCATAAATGGATTACCCATTTGACAATCTTCACTCTTGTGGCTTCCATGACAATATTCACAAAAGATAAGTGGGGTTTGAATCGAATTTACCGCAAGTTGCCTTGATTGAAGTTGCTTAGTAAGCGAGGCAACTTGTGCGGTCAATGCGGTGATGGCATCCACTTCATTAACTCCCATCGGCTGTTTCTGAGTCATTCTCCGACTTGGGCATTCATAATGATTTACTGTCATCTCTTCCAACAATTCAAAAGCATCATTCTCTGTTTTCTTCATGAAAGATCCCCCAGCTGCTGCATCAATTGTGGTTCTAGTACCACCATCTAACCCGTTGTAAAAGTTATGCACTTGCATCCATCGAGGAAACCCATGATGAGGACACTTTCTTAAAAGTTCCTTAAATCTTTCTCATGCATCATACAAAGATTCCCCATCGTTCTGAACAAAATTTCCAATATCACTACGAATCTTTGCTGTCTTTGCTGGTGGGAAGAACTTGGCTAGGAACTTTTGAGCTAGATCATTCCATGTATCAATTGAGGTTGTCGGTAAAGAAGTCAACCATTGTTTAGCTTGCCCCTTAAGAGTAAAGGGAAACAACCTAAGTCTTATGGCATCGTCTGTCACTCCATTATACTTGAACGTATCACATATTTCAAGAAAATCAGAGATGTGAGAATTTGGATCTTCATTCCTGAAGCTACTATAATTGACTGAAGACTGAATCATTTGAATTGTGGCTGACTTTATCTCGAAGTTGTTTGCCTGAATTGCGGGTCTTTGGATCGCAGAATGTAACCCAACTATATTCGGCAACACATAGTCCCTCAAGGTTTTGTTCTCATCATTCTCATTCGCAGGGTTTGCCATGGTCAATTGCTCTTGTGCAATACGCTCTCTCTTTTCTTTTCTGTTCCTTCGACAAGTACGCTCGATCTCAAGATTAATTGGAAGTAGGCTGCTACTTCCAAATTTTCGCATGCACTCTCTCTAACTCCTGCAACCAAAAACAAAAGAACAAAATTAATAAAAGTAAAACAAAACTCAGTTTAAGACTAAAGCTCTTGATTTTGATATTAGTAAAAATAAACAATCATTCCCCGGCAACGGCGCCAAAAACTTGTTGTGAGATTTCGCAAGTGTACGAATCGTTCCAAGTAATATAGTAGTGTAAGTACTAATTATCGTTCTCCGCAGGGAATGAAAGTTACTAATTATCAAATTCTTTAGCTTCAATTTTATCCGAGCAATCGATCAGTCAAGAATGAATGAATTATCAAAAAGCTTTGAACTAAAGTAATTAAAATACTAAAACTAACAACCGTTATGATAAATGTAGATGATTGAGACTCTAGAGCAAATACTTCATCGCTATCTCCTCCTATTCTTCAATAATTGAAAGTTATAAAAGTTTGATTTCTAGACTGTTGACAAGTTCTACTCAAATGACTTGCTACTCTCTCTCTCGAGTAATAACAATATTCATTAAAATGTCAATTGCCTATATTTCTATGACAATCAGAACAATTCAATTATAAAGGTTGTAAAACTAGCATTGCCACAAAACCTACAAGGATATGCCTATCGCTCATATAAATTAGGAAAAACAATTAAGGTTCGTCAATGATTATCGTCTATCGACCTCAAAACATTGATATAAAGTCACACTAAGAATATTGACCAAATCCTAACATGCATTAAGCTCGTAAGGGTTTTCACAATCTAATATGAAATCAAGTTCTTAATAATCAACAATGAAAAAATAAGATTCAACAGCGACTACATCAACTCTTTAGATAAGAGAGTTAGTTCATAATGAAAAACTCAACAACAATCTCAAAATTCAGCAAGTTCATAACAAGTAAGAAAAAAGAGGATGAAAAGAGGAAAAGAAACAAATCCCGGCGATTCCACGAGTTTCCTAGCGTTGCTCTCGCTCCGTTTGGGTGCTTGGATCTTCAAAATTCATGCCCAGCTATTTCTCTATGTCTCCTCCTCCAATCTCCATCCACTTTTTCATTAAAACGTAACAAAATGGTTTTAAACTTAGGGCAAAAAGTCGTCGCAGCGCCCAGGCGCCAAAATGCAGCGCCTAGGCGCTAAGGCTTCTGCCCAAAATTTAAGTTCTAGCGCCTAGGCTCTGAGATTTTTTTTTTTTTTTTTTTTTTTTTCTTTTTTCTTCGCTGCGCGGTTTGACTTTTGCTTGAAACGTCTCTTCTTCAACTTTCTTCCAATTTGCTTCTATAATTAAAATAAACAAGAAACAATTAAATTAGTCGATAAAATGTCCAATTAAACGAACAAAAGAACTAAAAATAATCTATTTTACTATGCCTAAAATAAACTCATCAATATGATAACCCACTTCTCTAATCAAATTAATCGACAATTTAATTTCAGTATCAATCAAATTAATACTAGCAAGTGTGTCATTTTCATTCCACAACTTCAAATTGTTAGATTTGACAATGGAACTGAGTTTCTTTCATCCGAATTTCAATCTTGGTTTCACACTCGTGGGATCATTCACGAACGAAGTTGCATTTTCACTCCTCAACAAAATGGATTTGTTGAGCGCAAACATCGTCACTTACTCGACTTTGCTCGTGATTTATGCTTTCCAGCACACCTTCCGCTTTCTTTTTGGGGAGAATGCATTCTCACGGCTACTTTCCTCGTAAATAAATTACCAACTCTCATCATTAAATTTAAGTCCCCACATGAAGTATTATTTGGCAAAGCTCTTTCTTATACTTTCTTGCACGATTTTGGTTGCTACTTTCTTGCGCGATTTTGGTTGCTTATGCTTCGCCAAAAACATGCATATTCAACACAAGTTTGATGCTCGAGTCAAACCTTACATTTTTGTCAGCTACCCTTATGGTCTAAAGGATACCGTTTTTACGACCCACCTACACACCGTATTTATGTTTCCCGTGATGTCGTATTTTACGAATCAACCTTTTCATATCAAGATGCCTTTTCTCATCTTAATTCTCGTGATCTCACTATCACCTCTTTGGATGATGACCCTTCAAATTCTTAATCAACAAATCTAACACCATTATCTATTCCCTCTTTTACTCAAAATGATGATGACCCTTTGAATTCTTCATCATCAAATCCAACTTCATTATCTATTCCTTCTTTTACTGAAGCGAGCTTGTCGAGATCCGTCAAATATAATTTATATTTACCGATCAACGACTTGCAGTAAACTACAGCGGACCGCGTCGAACTCAGGAAGCCAAAACTTAATTTCTCTAAGCTATATTCTTATGTAAAAACAATAAGTGGGGGGTTTTTGTGGATTGCATGTTAATCTAATGAATTTATTTATTATTTTTTTTTTTAATAGATAACAGAGAATTGAGGAGATAAACAGGAGATTACTTGGCCAATTCGGAGACGTGGTCGAGCTAATTATGTGAGATTTCGATCAAGCCAACTAAAATATCAATTACTTAATTAAGAGTCTAATCGACCAATCTGGAAGAACTAGATTAGCCTTGAGTTCCCATAATTTAATTAATTTGACAAAACATCCTAATTAATTCTAAACTAGTCAATTAGCTGGGCACGACAACGTTTCATGCTAATCAACTAGCCGCCATAAGTTCTAGGGATTGATTGAAACATTTAAACTAAATTAATTAGCTTAACTCAATTTAAACGTCTTCCTAAGTCTAGGGACTATCTTGCAAACTATGGAAACTAATTGGAAAAGTCAATTAATTAGCATAAAAAAAACTCATCTCAAATGCTACTTTATAACGCAATTAATCACAATAATTACGGATTGAAATTTCATGTTTTAGCGAAACGAGCATACAAATAATCCAAATTTTCAAATTAAATTAACTAGCATGCTCGATAATTTATTAAAGAAATAGGAAGCAAACAACTAAAATTGATAGTGCAATTAAGAAACAATTCCCTGGCAGTGGCGCCAATTTGACGCGAGCTTTTCGAGGCCCGTAGTGAACTACAACGGACGGGGTCGAACTCAGAGAGCCGAAACTTAATTACTCTAAAATAATCTTTATATAAAAAAATGATAAAAGGGTTTGCATGAGAAGAGGTTAAAAATTAATGCAATTAAAGATAGCGATGAGAGAATTAAAGAAGTAGACAAGAGATTACTTTGCCGGTTCAGAGATTGTCAAGCTACTTAATGGATTTTGCTCACCGATTACTCCAATAAAAATACAATTTCTTAATTAAAAGCCTAATCAACTTAACTGGAACAACCATGAAAAGTCTCTAAAGTCCTCTCATGCAATTAATCCGACAAAGCATCGTAATTAACTCTAAACTGACCAATTAGCTGGGCACGATAACGTTCCATGCTAACCAACTAGCAATTCTAAGCACATGGCATTCAAACGTTAATTAAATTGATTAGATTCAATTAAACATTTTTCTATTTCTAAGGTCTATTATACGCACCATGTTAACTATGAAAAAACCATAATATTAACACTAGTCATAACCCGACCCATCTTGTTACTACAATTAAGCATGCAATTTATGACAATTATGGATCACAAATTACAAACATAACATACATGAACAATTAATATTTAATTGATTAAGCTATCACATTAACCAATAATGATTGAACATGAATAAACAAAGAATAGAAAGCAATTAACTAAGAAATTAGATTGCAATTTAATACCAAAAATCTCACAAAAAACCATAAATTTTGCCTGACAAACCTCTAAATCAGCATCACGAGCCTAGTCGAATATCGCCAAGACGATTCTGACGCCAAATATTTAATTACAAAGCACAAAATAAAAGAAATCTCAAGGAAATTGGCCAAAATTATAGGTGTCTTTCTAAAAATCTCTAAACACTAAGAGAGCCAAAAGGAGAAAGGGAGAATGTTGGTGTCTTGGAGTGTCTTTCCCTCTCAAGGCTCTCTCCTTTTTCTACTTGGAGAGAGCCATGCTCCTCACGTGTGCGAGCTGATGGTGAAGTAAAAATACAATACATTCTTTAGGATTCAAACTCGGGTTCAAAGATTAACATAATAAACCATTCACCATCAGACCAAGCTTCCAACTTTGAACAATAAATGATTTTTATCTTTATAGTATTATTTGTCGACTCGGTTTGTTGATATTATACACTAAAACTCATCTTTTAAGCTCTCATTTAATAAAATGGTCTCGTTCACCTCTCAGTTTGATTCCTGCAAAACATATGATTAAACACAATAAGTTTAGGGTGTGTTTGGATTGACTACTAAAAAAATATTTTTTAAAGAATGCATTTTAGAATAAACATTTTTTCTAGAAATGTTTATAATTAAAACATTCACGTGTTTGGTTACATTTTTTTCGAAAGTGTTTTTATCTACAAATGTGTTTGGTTTGCTCTATTCTAAAGTGTTTCTCCTAATGTCAAATTAGTGAAAAGGACAATTATTAATAAACAATACAAATTATAAATATTAAGTTCAAATTTGTATTTTAAAAATTATGACCGACGTTTACTATTGTCGATGATCGGTGACGGGATAAGAGTGGTTATTTTTTAAAGAAAAAATAAAATATGTTAATGGTGTAGAATGGAAGAATATATTGCAGTTTAACATTACAATAATATTAAAATATAATATATTAGAAAATTTTAATTTAATTTAAATAAAATTATAATATATTATATTATATTGCTGCACTCAAAACTATAGGTATGAGAATAATATTTGTCTCTATTGCAACTCGTGCATTTATGTTTTTAAAAAAATCAATTCTAAGATATGTGTTCAAGTTTTGGTAATGTTTTACTTTTATTTTCTGGAATTTAATATATATATATATATATATATATATATATATATATATATATAGATAGATATAGATATATAGATATAGATATATAGAAGATTTGTGGGATTTATATTAAGAATTTGTTAAGATTTCAAAAATCAATTCTAAGATATGCGTTCAAGGAATTTGTCAAGTTTTCAAAAATCAATTCTAAGATATGTGTTCAAGGAATTTGTTAAGTTTTCAAAAATCAATTCTAAGATCTGTCTTCAAGTCTAAAGAAATATGTATCAAAATAACTTTTATTGAGAGAGAGAACGGATGAGATTGAGGTACGAGGTGAAAATGAGCAAAAAGAGGAGGGGAGAGGGAGTAGTTGGAGGGCACCTTAGTAATTTCCCTGTTTTTTTTTTTTTTTGTGAAAAAATGATGAATTCCCCGTTAAACACTAAAAAGTTTTTTTTTTGGAGAATTTATTCCAAAATGCATTTTTTCAAAAAATCATATAATAATTCATTTTTGTAGGTTGTCAAACACCCCAATTTATTCTAAATGCATTTTTTTAAAATTTAAACACTTAAACCAAACACACCTTAATCAACTGGCAAAGATTAAGGAATATAAGATAACATTTTTTGAGTGCTAAAATTTACTCAAATTAATGATGCTCCTTCAAATTCTTTGTCATCCGATCCAACTACATCATCATTCCCCTCTTTAGAGCTCAATAGTCCAATTAATGATGATGTTATTCCAAAGCATGCTTCTCTCTGCATAGTCTCTAATTTTGAGTAACTTAAAGAGGGTTTGAAAACCACCTCCACATTTGATTGATTATGGATGTAATGTCATTCATTCTTCCATCTCATTTCCCTTAGCTAATTATTTCTCTTGGAACCACTTAAGTTCCTCTCACCGCTCCTTTCTCTCCAAAGTCCTTGATCATAAAGAACCCCGAAGTTACACACAAGCAATTAAGTCTTATGTATGACGAGATGCTATGACTGCCGAACTTCATGCTGTTGAATCAAATGAGACTTGGTCTCTCTTCTCCATACCATCGGGTAAAATTCCTTTTGGCTGTAAATGCCTCTATAAAATTAAATATAATTATGATGGCTCTATTGAAAGTTATAAGGCTCGTTTGATTGCCAAAAACTATAGACAAATTGAAGGAGTTGATTATCACAACACTTTTTTCTCCATGGCAAAAATAGTTACTGTTCGGCTCGTCCTCTCAATTTCCACCGTTAATAATTGGTCTCTCCATCAACTCGATGTCAATAATGCCTTTTTACAGGGAGATTTACACAAAGAAGTTTTATGAAACTCCATCCCGATCTTTCCTCCGCTACTGACACTCGTGTTTATAAGTTACATAAGTCTCATTATGGGCTTAAACAAACATATCGTAAGTGGTTTTCAAAATTTTCCTCTACTCTCCTTCGTTGTGGATTTCGTCAATCTATTTATGATTATAGCCTCTTCATGCAAGTCCATGAAAGCATCTCAGTTTATGTCTCATCTATGTTGATGATATTATCATCACTGGAAATAATGAAAATTATGTCTCCAAGAAAAAACACGTTCTTGCCAAATCTTTCTTTGTTAAAGACCTTAGTCTCCTTCGATACTTTCTAGGAATTGAGGTTTCTCGGTCCAAGAAAGGTTTATTTTTATGTCAACGCAAATATACTCTTGGTATTTTAGATGATTCAGAAATGCTTGGCTCTTGACCCTCGTATTTTCCTATGGAACAACACCTTCATCTCAAACCCGATGGTGGTAGTCCACTTCCCGATCCTTCGCTTTAACGTCGCCTCATTGGTTGTCTCTTGTATCTGACAGTTATTCGGCCTGACATTTAGTATGTTGTTAACACGCTAAGTCAATTTATTCACTCTTCTTGTTTAACTCATCTAAATGCCGCCACATAGAGTACTTCGTTATCTTAAAGTCTCTGTTGATGATGAGTTTAATTTAGGCATAGTAAAATAGGTTGTTTTTGAGTTGTTTTGTTGGTTTACTTGGACATTTTATCAACTAGTTTAATATTTTATTGTTTCTTTTAATTATAGAAGAAAATTGGAAAAAAGTTGAAGAAAAAAGATGTTTCAAGCCAAAGTTCAAGAACGTAGCGATTTAAACAAATAAATTAAAAAATACAGAGCCTAGGCGCCACAAAGAATATGATTGGCAGAATGCATGGTGCCTAGGCGCTACGACTACTGAGGCGATTTTTTTTTCCACAATTTTACAACGCCTAGGTGCTCCGAGGATTTTGCCCTAAGTATAAGAGAAATTTGTTATATTTTAAAAGAGGAATCAAAGGGAGATTTAAGAGAAGACATAGAGAAACGTCTGGACATTGATTTTGAAGATCTGAGCACCCAAACGGAGCGAGAGCGACGTTAGGAAACTCGTGGAATCACCAAGATTTGTTTTTATTCTTTTTTTCCCTTCTCTTTTCTTACTTGTTATGTTTCTAATGTTGAATGTTCAGATTGTTGTTGAGTTTTTCATTATGAACTAAC
Organism: Herpetospermum pedunculosum; assembly: GCA_028017165.1. Lineage (NCBI taxonomy): Eukaryota > Viridiplantae > Streptophyta > Magnoliopsida > Cucurbitales > Cucurbitaceae > Herpetospermum > Herpetospermum pedunculosum. The sequence goes on along the minus strand of CM051527.1, from coordinate 15,939,435 downwards.
TTCTTTATCTAGAGCAGGGATGTAATCGTTATTGAATCCTATTCTTCGTCGTTAATTATTAGAACTTTGATTTCATATTGAAATGTGAAAACTTTTATTAGCTTAATGCATGTTAGGATTTGACCATTCTTAACTTGAATTTATATCAATGATTTGAGGTCGAGAGACAATTATCATTGATGATCTTAAATTCCTTTCCCGAATTTCTACAAGAGATAGACATATCCTTGTATGTTTTGTGGCAGTTATAGTTTTACATTCTTCATAATTGTATTGTTCGAATTGTCATAGAAATGTAGGCAATTTACATTTTCAATGAATATTGTTATTGCTCGATAGAGAATAACAAGTTTATAGGGTAGAACTTGTCAACAATCTAGAATTAAATTATTCTATCTTTTAATGATTGAAGAGTAGGAGGAGATAGCGAGAAAATTTTTGCTCTAGAGTTTCAATCAACCAAATTTATTAATTGCTTTTGGTAGTTTTAGTGTTTTAATTACTTTAGTTCAAAACATTTTTGTAACGACCCGACTTTCTATGACATCACTCTAGGGCCATTACTAAGAGCATGACGTCATAAAATTCAATAGCTAATTTGAAACTTTATTTTATAAAGAATGAAATCAAAATATAAAGTCCAAAGACCGCAAATACATTTAATTTGGGATCCCAATGAAAACATAAAAACAATTAAATAAGTTCCTTCAAAATAAAATTTAAAACCAAAACTATTTGTTCTAGTCTTTAGCAAAATTGTTGGACTCACTCAAAGAAATAACGAAATAATTAATGAAAACAGAAAAAAAAGTTTTAGAAAAGCCTCGTCAAACGCCGATATGTCTCTAGTATTACCTGAAAAAAAAAGTTTTAGAAAAGAATGAGTATTTTAAATAAAATACTCAGTAAGTAAACCCACTACTGGATCAGGCAATGCAATCATATGCAACATGAACTGAGACTTTAACTAGTGGGACCTAAACCTGACTGTTCTGAAATTTTCTGTGATGACCATCTAAGTGAACAATTAACCCAATCCTGCAATAACTCTCACAACTACTCAGTATAGTAGACTCCTCTGAAGACTTACCCCTACTGATGGTTGGTTGGCATCCAATCAGTACAACAAAACCTCAGTCTACTAGATACCAACATGATTAGGGGATGAGTATAATTGTCACTAAATTATTCTGACTGAAAAATGTGGCATGCAAAAATGAGGTCGACATATATACTCATCATGTTAAAACACGAAATTTCATAACATCAATCATATACTTATCATATGCTTAACATGATAAAATATAACATTTTCATCACTTCAATCATAAATTCCCCTCTAACATCATATGAGCATTTTCATCAACATAACATAAGCTTTCAGAGCTACGTACAAAAAATCATTCAATATTCAAATAGATTTAAATTCACATCTCGACAACATATATACAACATCTCAACAAACAATTATTCAACATCTCAACATTCAATTAATCCTCAACATACAATTCAATCAACTCCACAACATCAGAAAATTTTTCAACCGAGCCCAAAGGCGGACCAGCAATAAGGTCACTTACCTCAATTGATTGCCTGCAAAAATAATTGTATGTTGGCTTACACAAGCCTAAGTACCAACCCAAGAAAACTCTACTCCAAAAATATGTCTCTTGACAACAACGAATCGCTTGAATCCTAAACGCCAGAAACCAAGTCTTAAATTAAAAGAACTTCACATTTACAAAGGGAATTCAAGAGGGTTCGAGACTTCGTTACCCACCGAAGCTCACTACGGAGTCGTTAATCATTTCTGGACAACAAGCCTAAAATTCCTAAATCTCATGATTTTAGCGTTGCAACAGTGGGTACTAAACCTCGAAGCTAATCGGAGTGTTTGCAAACTATAATTGAAATCGATGGGTTAGCGAAATAGGACTAATGACCAACCAAAAACCCACCACCGGAAGAACTTCTTACCGTCGTTGTTGTTTGAATCGAGCCGCCACCATAAACTAGGTTGCGCCGTCGTTGGAGGAGAAAAACAGCTACTGTTGCTCGAACGCCGCCGGGTTGAACCGTCGTGCGCTGTCGTCGAGTTGAACTGCCCCACAGTTGAGACGTCTTCGTCGATGGGCGCTCGTCAATGGGTCGTCGGACATGATGAACGTCAATGGTGGAAGGTTGGTCGGAAAAAATGGAGAATGGAGAAAAAGGGAAATGAAGGGCGGCTGGTTCTTAATCTACGAGAAGATAAGAATGAATTAAAAGAGAAAACCCTTTTCTCATCCGTTTAACTTAATTATTTATTTACTTTTCTTAATTCCTTTAATTGATTAACTGATTTAATTTCTTAATTTCTTTAATTTATTAAATCATTTAATTTCTTAATTAACCTTTTTTTTTTAACCCAATTGCTCTTTGTTGACTTAGTCAACTCTTAATCCCAGTCATTTTAAGGCCATATTCTCAAAGGCACCAACACTAGAACTAACTATTGAATCCGATAAAAAAAAATTAAATAAATCTCTCTTACTTGGGGTTCGGGTCGTTACAATCTTCCCTGCTTAAGAACTTTCATCCCCGAAAGTTCCTCATCTTGAAAGAGTTCTAGGTATTTAGACTTCATCTCATCCTCTTGTTTCCATGTTGCTTCCTCAAACTGATGGGTCTCTATATAAGCACTATTACAAACAAGTCTAGGAGTTTCTTTGAAGACACGGTTCGTAAAAACCATGGAAGTTACTAGGCATTGGTGAGTTCAAAAGACATCATCGTAACTCAATGATCGTACCTGATCCTTAAGATAACCTCTAGGATATTAACATTTCTGACTCGTAAATCGATCTTTAAGAAACCATTGTTTCTTCAAGTCAGTCAAAAAGATTGTCAAAGCGACAAAATATATATATTCTTATTAAGGTCATTACACTTAAGTTGTCCCTTTTTATTCTTCAAGCAAGACTTATCCCCAATAATTGAAAAAATATGACTCCTATTCACAATCCTTTCATTTTAAGTCTGAGTCTTTTTTTTTTTAATTGTCTGGCTTTCTTTGTTGATCACAACAACTATGTTTGGGTTTTAAGGGAGAGTTCTTCACATTCTCACTTATACTTAAACTTGTATCTTTACATTCTTTTGGCGTAACAAAGAAAGACTTAAATGTCCTACTTAGACCATCAAACCATAATCTCTTCAAGGCTAATCATAAATACAATTCCATCAAAAGCTAGTGTTCTCCATATCGAATGACACAAACTTTGACCCGTTGTTATCCTCAGCTTCCATGTCTATCTACTTTAACCTCATGCTTAAATACGTGTCTTGCTATGATAGAAGCTTACCTTAGCACCACGTCTATAATTGGGAAACATAACCCCAACATAACATTAATGGTGATTCTACATTTTTTTTTTGGTAGTCTCTCTAATACCTTACGAGACCAAAAGTTCATTAAAAATAGTGGGAGAGATAACTCCATCAATAACTTGAAGTCATTATTATACAAATATTTAGTTGCAAGGCTTGCAAATCTACTTTTAGATCCCAACCACTTCAAGTTCAATAATACCTTAAAACTTTCAAGCCAAATGAAAGAAAAATGACTTCGAGTATTTATTTCTCAAATAGCTTAGCTATTACTAGCTCGCCCCTCACTCCAACTTAGCTAGCTTAACCAATGCTAACACTTTTTTTTTTCAATTTCTTAATCCACTCCAACCTGGACAAACTTATTTACTAGCTCAAATGTGTACCTTTTATCCTTCCTCAATGTCACACCACTAGATAGTTTTACATTTGCTCATCTTTAATAGATTCCTTCCATGAGCTAAAAACTAATGTCAAATGGGCTAGCAATCTTCTTTTCTCTTTAGCTAGATCATTCATTACAACACCATACAATTTAGCTAAATCTAACATGCTACAATTAAAATCAAACATATCATTCATTGCAACACATCAATATGTCCATTCATGAACTTCTTTTCTCTTTGTTTTCTCATTTTTATTTTTCAAAGATAAAATAAAATACCATAATAAAACAATTTATAACTATTAACATACCTGGCGATAACAAGTATCTGTTGATGAGTCATGGGAACACTTATGGCTTACGATGTAAGTGTGTCTACAGAACCTAAAACTTAGGCTCTGATACCAACTGTAACGACCCGACTTTCTATGACATCACTCTACGGCCATTACTAAGAGCATGACGTCATAAAATTCAATAACTATTTTGAAACTTTATTTTATAAAGAATGAAATCAAAATATAAAGTCCAAAGACCACAAATACATTCAATTTGGGATCCCAATGAAAACATAAAAACAATTAAATAAGTTCCTTCAAAGTAAAATTTAAAACCAAAACTATTTCTTCTAGTCTTTAGCAAAATTTTTGGATTGACTCACAAAAATAATGAAATAATTAATGAAAGCGAAAGCTCTGACTCCACATGTCCTATGACATCATCAACCGATCACCTCGTCAAACGCCCGATACGTCCCTAGTATTACCTGGAAAAAAAAGTTTTAGAAAAGAATGAGTATTTTAAATAAAATACTCAATGAGTAACCCCACTACTGGGGTCAGGCTATGCAATCACATGCAACATGAACTGACTGAGACTTTAACTAGTGGGACCTAAACCTGATTGTTCTGAAATTTTATGTGATGGCCATCTAAGTGAATAATTAACCCAATCCTGCAATAACTCCCAGAACTACTCGGTATAGTAGACTCCTCTGTAGACTCACCCTTACTGATGTTAGTTGGCATCCAATCATTGAAGCAAAGCCTCAGTTTACTAGGTACCAACATGACTAGGGGGATGAGTATAATTGTCACTAAATTATTCTGACTGAAAAATGTGGCATGCAAAAATGAGGTCCCACGACATATATACTCATCATGTTAAAACAAAAAAATTCATAACATCAATCATATACTTATCATATGCTCAACATGATAAAATATAACATTTTCATCACTTCAATCATAAATTCTCCTTTAACATCATATGAGCACTTTCATCAAATAACATAAGCTTTTAGAGCTACATACAAAAACTCATTCCAACATTCAAATAGAATTAAATTCACATCTCGACAACATATATACAACATCTCAACAAACAATTATTCAACATTTCAACATTCAATTATTCAACATCTCAACATTCAATTAATCCTCAACACACACTTCAATCAACTCCACATCATCCGAAAATTTCCCAACCGAGCCCGAAGGCGGACCAACAATAAGGTCATTTACCTCAATTGATTGCCTGCAAAAATAATTGTATGTTGGCTAACACAAGCCTAAGTACCAACCCAAGAAACCTCTACTCCAAAAATATGTCTCTTGACAACAACGAATCGCTTGAATCCTAAACGCCATGTTGGAATGGCTTGAATCTGTTTTGAGTTTTTACTTATCTATTTTTGGCTTTGGCCTATTTTGTATTAGGTCATTAGAAGGGTGCCATATATAAACCTTCTAATGACTTCAACCGCCTCTACTTGTTCATTTGTAATCTCTCCTACTTCGTAATAATACTGCTCTCCCTTCTGCCCGTGGACGTAGCTAACACAACGTTAGTGAACCACGTAAATCTGTGTCGTTGTTCTTCTTCTGCGCTTACTTATTATTTGTTATTGATATATCGTAACAAATTGGTATCAGGGCCTCATCGTTAGTTTTTTGAAATTCCGCATTTTTTTTCGATAACAAAGATGTGTATGGTGTAAGCATGAAAATCGACAAGTTGAATGGGAGAAACAGTTTCAGTTTATGGCAGATCAAGATGAGAGCCTTGTTGAAGAACAGGGGTTTGTGGGCGTCGCTGTCTAAGAAAACGAAGAAAGCGGGCGCATATGACGATGAATGGAATAGTCTGGAGGAGAAGGCTCATTCAACAATCATGCTATGTTTAGCTGATGACGTCATCACTGAAATCGGAGGTGAAGAGACTACTGCGGGTCTCTGGTTGAAGCTCAAAAGTCTCTACATGACGAAGTCTTTAACTAGTAAGTTGCTTTTGAAGCGACGTTTGCTTACTTTGCATATGCACGAAGGTACGCCTCTTAGAGACCATCTAGATAAACTAAATATGATTTTGCTAGACCTGCGAAATATTGAGGTTAAAATAGATGATGAGGATGCTGCCTTAATTGTGTTAGTTTCTTTGCCTCCTTCATATGATAATTTTGTCGACTCTTTTATTATTGGGAAAGAAACTTTGTCTCTATAAGAGGTCAGATCTGTTCTTCATACCAGAGAAGACCGCTATAAGGCATCTGCTCAAGGTACAAAAACACAGACAGCCAGGTTAGTTGCTGCAACTAGTAGGGGATATGGTAATTTAGAAAATACAAAAAAAAAAGAAGAAATCGAATTTTAAGCCTAGAGGTCCTACAACTAACGATGTTTGTAGATACTGTAAGGAGAAAGGGCATTGGAGAAACCAATGTCCTAAGCTAGCAAAGCAGAATGGAAATAAGGAAGGTTCTGTCGCTGTGGCAGAAACTGATACCGATTCTGATTCTGATTTGGCCTTAGTTGCAAATAAATCTTCACATTGTAAGGATGTGTGAATTATTGACTCTAGAGCTTCTTACCATATTTGTCCAATCAGGGAGTGGTTTACAACTTATGAGCAGATAGATGAAGGCAATATCTCTATGGCCAACAATGAAGTCTGCAAGGTAGTTGAAATTGGCTCAATCAGGTACAAACACATGATGGTATTTTTTGCACCTTAAACGAAGTTAGACACGTTCCACAAATGACGAAGAATCTGATATCGTTGAGTGTTCTTGACAGTAAAGGTTTCAGTTTCAAAGGTGAAGGTGGAGCTGTGAATATCTATAAGGGTTCTAAGGTGGTTCTGAAAGGTGTCAAGCGTGACACCTTGTATTTTCTGACAGGGTCTACAGTAACAGGTTCTGCTGCTGTTGCATCGTCTACGGTTCACCAAGAGGATATGACCAAGCTATGGCATATGAGGCTTGGTCATATGAGTGAAAAAGGGATGCATATTTTGTCTAAGAGAGATCTTCTTTGGGGGCACGAGATGCAGGGTCTTGAATTCTGCGAGCATTGTGTATTTGGGAATCTACATCGCAGTAAGTTTCCAAAAGTGGTGTTCATTGTACAAAGGGAACACTCGATTACATTCATTCTGATTGTTGGGGCCCTTCACGAGTGGAATCTATGGGAGGCAATACGTATTTTTTTTTTGTCTATGATTGATGATTATTCAAGAATGACTTGGGTAATTATGATGAAGCATAAAAGTGAAGCCTTCAAGAATTTCAAGCAGTGGAAGACATTAGTGGAAAATCAGACTGGGAAGAAGATCAAAAGACTGCGAACAAACAATGGTCTGAAATTTTGTTCGTCTGAGTTCAATGAGTTCTGCAAGGATGAAGGGATTGCCCGACATGACACTGTCAGACATTCCCCACAACAAAATGGTGTGGCAGAACGCATGAATCAGACATTGTTGGAGAGAGCAATGTGCATGCTCTCTAATGTTGGGTTATCTAGAAAAATTTGGACAGAAGCAGTAAGCACAACATGTTTTCTGATTAATCGTGGACCTCACACAGGTATTGATTGTAAAACACCTTACGAGGTGTGGTCTGGTAAGCCTGCTAATTACTCTTTATTAAAAGTTTTAGGTTGTACTGCTTATTACCATGTTAATGAAGGTAAATTAGAGCCAAGAGCTAAAAATGGTGTATATGTGGGTGTTGGGGATGGAGTTAAAGGGTATAGAATCTGGTCATCTTCTGAAAATAGAGTCATACTAAGTAGGAATGTGATATTTGATGAAAATTCTATGCTTAACTCTACTGTTGTAGAAGATGTTAGTAATGTTGATAAACAGGTGGAGCTGAAATTCATTCCATCTGGGAGTGAATCACAGCCCCAAGGTGGAGAAGATCAACATGTTGAAAATGAATCTGAGACTGTGCCAGAAGAAACTGATATGGCAGAGAGTTCTAGTTCACATGAAGCTAGTTCAGAAGTTTCCAGTTCACAGACACATCAGCCATGTATAGCCCTTGATAGAGTTAGGAGAGTTGGTGTTGGACCTTCAAAGAGGTATCAAGATATGGTGAACTATGCAATGCTCATGAGCCATCCACTTACAGAGAAGCTGTTTCATGCAGTGAGTCTGAAAAATGGCTTGTTGCAATGGGCGATGAGATGGAGTCCCTTGATAAGAATCAGACTTGGGAACTAGTTAAACAACCTAAAGGGAGAAAATTTGTTACTTGCAAGTGAGTCTTCAAGAAAAAGGAAGGTATCACACATGAGGAAGGTATTAAGTATAAAGCTCGAGTAGTTGCAAGAGGGTTCATACAAAGGGAGGGAGTTGACTACAATGATATTTTCTCACCAGTGGCCAGACATGCTTCCATTAGAGTGTTACTAGCAATGGTGGCACATCAGAATTTGGAACTTGAGCAGCTAGATTGAAAACAACTTTCTTACATGGAGAGTTGAAAGAAGAGATTTATATGAGTCAACCAGATGGTTTTCAGCTTCCTGGTAAAGAAGATTATGTCTGCAAGCTGAAGAAGTCCTTATATGGACTAAAGTAGTCTCCAAGGCAATGGTATAAGAGGTTTGACAGTTATATGATTGAGTTAGGCTACAACATGAGTCCTTATGATTGTTGTGTGTATCACAACAAAACTGGTGATAATTCTATTATTTATCTAGTGCTGTATGTAGACGATATGCTCATAGCTGCGAAGTCCAAGTCTGAGATTCAGAAGTCGAAAGGTTTTCTCAGTGCTGAGTTTGAAATGAAGGATTTGGGTGCTGCTAGGAAAATTTTGGGTATACAGATCTATAGGGAAAGAAATCAGAAGAAGCTCTTCTTGTCACAGAAAGGCTACATTCATAAGATATTGTCCAAGTTTGGCATGTCATCAACTAAGCCTATAGATACTCCTAGTACTGCAAATGTTCGTTTGTCTGCTGAATTTGCACCTCAATCTGAAGCTGAGAAGGACTACATGTCTCGAGTCCCGTATGCTAGTGCAGCAGGTAGTTTGATGTATGCTATGGTATGCACTAGACCTGATCTTGCACATGTTGTTAGTGTCGTCAGCAGGTTCATGGGGCAACCTGGAAAGGAACATTGTTAAGCTGTGAAGAGGATCTTTCGGTACCTTAGAGGTACATCTGATGTCGGTTTGATTTATGAAAATGATACAGAGTGTTTAGTGACCGACTATTCTGACTCTGATTATGCTGGAGATGTCGACAATAGAAGGTCTATGACTGGCTATGTTTTTACCCTTGGTGGTTCAGTTGTTAGCTGGAAGGCAACTCTGCAGCCTACAGTTACTTTGTCAACAACTGAAGCAAAGTACATGACCTTAACAAAAGCTGCTAAATAAGGGATATGGTTGAAACGACTAGTTGGTGACCTCAGTTTGCATCATGATCAGGCCATTGTATATTGTGATAGTCTGAGTTGTTGGGTTTTATGTCCTAAAACTCGTGGTTTGTAAACTGTTTTGTTTGTAAATAATCTATTTAGAATAAAGAGTTATTAGTTTTATTCAGTAAAAGTGTTTACTGAAATAAAGTGAAACATGTTTAAGTTAACCTATACCAATGACCAATACCCTTGGCTGAATATGAGTACTTGAGCCTCATGTATGACATGATTGTGGATCAGGCTCAAGTAATCAGTCAAAATTGTCTATAGTATACGGATAAGGCTGGGTACCTTATCCTGGTAACACTATTGGATGCGGCTCACTTTGTATTGTACAAAACGATGTGATCCGAATCGTTTCACATGGAGATGTGCGAGTGAGGGCGTCCTGTACAAAGAGTTTGTATAAGACTGAACCACGAAATATGTTGCTCTCTCTTTATAATACCGTTTACTGATGAGACCGACATTTTAATTTGATGGCCTAGGTAACTCGATCTTAATCCTGAGCTTACTATAAACTCCTGCTTATTAGACAGTATCCTTAGACTTGTATGGGTGAGAGTGGCCCATTAGCGCCGACTCAATAACTTATCATCTCAGGGATAAAGTCCAATATGTAGCTGAGGACATAGTACAACAAGATTGGAGTTCACTCCTAACCCGCTCTTCAGGGTTAGTACATAGGTTGTTCCCTTAATAGCTGACTCTGGGGCTTGAACAATTAGCGCGCACACTCTCATGAGATGAGAGGGTTAATTGATCTGTTGGTTGGACCACAGATCTATTGTTCATTAGAGGTGTCAGTGGTACTTAAGGAACAAGACGTAATGCCGGGGTTAAACGGTTTAAATGACCCAACTGTGATTTCGAACAACCTGTGAAGGGTCGACTTGCCCGTGACAGTTATAGCAGAGGACATAATATATCTACAGTGAGGAGAGTGCAACCCTCAGACTATAGTGGAGTCTCCGGGAGTTAACGAATGTTGGTTAGTTCAGTTGAAAGAGTTTTGACTGGATAATCTCGTATCGTTGGAGCTCATGATCTGTAGGTCCTTTAGGTTCTCCTGGCTAGCTCGGATAACGTCGTGCAACAGTATAAGAGAAAACTAAAAGAAAAAGAATTTGAATTGTTCAAATTCGGTTTATGGAAGGAGGATGGACATATTTAAATATGATTTAAATATGAGGATTCATGTGTAAAAAAATCGGTTTTCGGAAAACCGGGTTTAATCATATTATTTAATTAATATTTGATATTGAATTAAATAATAATTATTAATTAAAAAGTTTAATTAATAATTATATATATATATATATATATATATATATTTTATTTATTTAAAAGTTTAATAAATAAAATTATTATTATTAATTTTAATAATAATATATATATATATATATATATATAGAATGTTGGGCCAGAGGGAGGTAAGGAGAAGTTTGGCTGGGGTATACGAATTAGAAGTTGGAAGAACTTCAAAAGTTTAAAAAAAAATTCTTCTTCAACCTCTGTCCTCCTCTTTCAGTTCTTCTTCCTTCTTCATTTCTTATTCTTTTCTCTAGGTTTCAGAGTCCCACAACTCTGTTGCTCAACGCCGAGGATAGAGGGACTATTTGGGGTGGTCCTCGGGGTGTTCGTGAGAAGAGGCCGGAAGAGTTCGTGACGAGAAACGTGCGGCGAAGCTTGAAGAAATTGGAACTACAAGGGTATGTATTCAAATTTCTTTATTTCCGTCGTTTTGAGCATGTTTTCTATTTGTTAAATTGATGAAATTAGAGTATCATCGGTCCGAAATCGCTTCCGCTGCGGTAAAACGCTCCATCATGAGTGCAATATGTCTGGCTAAGGATCAAGTTCATCATGATAGGACTAAGCACATAGATGTGAGATATCATTTCCTGAGAAGTGAGAAGAAGGTTAGGGTGTTGAAAGTAGGTACTGCTGATAATCATGCTGATATGTTCACCAAACCAGTTCCACATGCCAAGTTCCAACATTGTTTGGACTTGTTAAATGTTTTGAATTGTTGATGGTCCCTTATGGGGCATTCTGAGCCAGAAGAAGAGTTTTGTGTACATCTGGTAACTTCGTGTTGCATCTGGTAACTTTGTGTTGCATCTGGTACATTTGTCAGTTGTGGGAGAATTCAAGTCAAGGTGGAGATTTGTTGAAATGCCTTGAATATGTTTTGGGTTTTTACTTATCTATTTTTGGCTTTAGCCCATTTTGTATTAGGTCATTAGAAAGGTGTCATATATAAACCTTCTAATGACTTCAGCCGCCTCTATCTATTCATTTGTAATCTCTCCTACTTCGTAATAATACTGCTCTCCCTTCTGCCCGTGGACGTAGGTAACACAACGTTAGTGAACCACGTAAATTTGTGTCGTTGTTCTTCTGCGCTTACTTATTCTTTGTTATTGATTTATCGTAACACGCCAGAAACTAAGTCTTAACTTAAAATAACTTCACATCTACAAGGGAATTCAAAAGGGATTGAGACTTCGTTACCCACTGAAAGCTCACTACGGAGTCGTTAATCATTGTTGGACAAAAATCCTAAAATGCCTAAATCTTATGATGTTAGCGTTGCAACGGAGTGGGTACTAAACCTCGAACCTAATCGAAGTGTTTGGAAACTGTTAGGATTTAGGGTTTAGTTTAGGAATTATTCTTTTCTTATTTGTTATTGGTTATTCTATCCTTATTTGTATTTGTTCTTTCCTTATTTCGTCATAGCAATCTCTATATATATCTCAATGTAATTCTCTTTCAATACAATGAATAATATACTTTCCATATATTATAACATGGTATCAGAGCTCCTCCAAAAAAACCCTAGAAATCAAAAAATCCTAAGGGCGGCGGCTTGCGCTTGGCGGCCGTCGCCCCTCGCCCAATTTCATTAATCTCCAATTTTGTTCTTCTGATTTCGTTCGTCCAAGAAACCCTAGATTTTCATTTGGTTTCTTTTTTCATTCTCCTCCCTCACTGCCGCCGCCGCCGCAACCGCCAGATCCGTTCGCCGCCACCGCTTCTTCCTCCGCGCACCGCCGCAGCCGCCAGATTCGTTCTGCCCAGACCCGTCATTCACCTCTGCGCGCCGCCGCCACCGAAGAGCTCTTCCTCTCTTCCTTCAGATTTGTTGCCTCAGTCCTCCTCCATCTGGCACCTCTTCCTTCGATTGAATGAAAGACCTATTTTGGTCTCGGTTTATTTCAGTTCAATGTTCGGTTTTGGTTCAAATCGGTTCAACCCCGGTTCAGTTCTGGTTCAAATCGGTTCAACCCCGATTCAGTTTTGTTTCAGTCCGGTTCAGCCCGGTTTCGTTTCAGCCTGGTTCATTCCAGTTCGTTTCGTTTCAACCCCGGTTCAATCCGGTCTGGTTTCGTTTCAACCCCGGTTCAATCTGGTTTGGTTTCGTTTCAACCCCGGTTCAATCCGGTTTGGTTTCGTTTCAACCCCGGTTCAATTCGGTTTGGTTTCGTTAAATCTTATTCAGTTTACTCTGATTCAATTCGGTTTATTTTGGTTCACTATGTTCGTTGTGCATCTGCCTCCGCATGTTCGCGCAAACTCTCCGTCATGAAGATTCAAATCTGCATTTGTTCGTCCAAAATTATCTAACAAACTCAATTTGGTTTCTCAACTACCATCTTGAGTTTGAGGGAGGGTGTTAGGATTTAGGGTTTAGTTTAGGGATTATTCTTTCCTTATTTGTTATTGGTTATTCTATCCTTATTTGTATTTGTTCTTTCCTTATTTCGTCATAGCAATCTCTATATATATCTCAATGTAATTCTCTCTCAATACAATGAATAATATACTTTCCATATATTATAACAGAAACTATAATTGAAATCGATGGGTTAGCGAAATAGGACTAATGACCAACCAAAAACCCACCACCGGAAGAATTTCTTACCGTCGTTGTTGTCTGAATCGAGCCGCCACCATAAACCAGGTTGCGGCGTTGCCGGAAGAGAAGTCGAACGATATAAGTGTTATATTAATTTATGAATTAGGAGTTGTATATTTAAGAGCATAATCGATATAAGTGTTATATTGATTATGAAGTTAAATATTCAATTTGTCTTGCCTTAACAATTGTATGTTTGAGAAGCATATAGATGGTTGTTATAGAAAGTCTAGTTTTTGCAAGTGTTGTAAAAATGACTTAGAATTTTAAAATCTATAACAAAGTTAAGCATGTTCATTTAGGGTTAAATGATTCGATATGGTTCATTAGATGAATAGGTCGTTATCTCGTAAATGCTAAGGTTATGAGAAACTCACCCGGTGAAATCCTGTCTAAGGTTGGAAGATTTGAATTGACGGAACACCTCCTACCTGTGGACTATCCGGTTCTTGAGTAAAGTTAACCGGCTTTATGAGCATGCTTGAGAGGTGTGAGGTTAATAAAGTGTTTATAACCTAAACATCTCAGGTAAATAGTTTGCCTAGACTTAAGGTTTTATTTTCTTAGTCGGATAAAACCTGAGTACTTTACCCTAAAACCGTCCTTGATGCTTAGTAGATGTGTTGAGAAGGAATATATGATATATCCCTCTCCTGCTACGCACTGCCTATAGTTCACAACGTGAGAATTTTGCTTAGCCTCATGATGCCATATGGGGCATCTCCAGACGGGTGGTGTTTGCAACTTTCAATAGCAAGGTGAATGGAGTAAGAGTCTATAGTAAGTGGGAGAAGGAAGTACGTCAGTACATCCTACGGTCTCCTCCATTGGATTGAACCGTGAGATTCTCATGTTCCGCCTGCAGGTTGCCCTAGGGGCGCCATCCAAACGGAGGGTTGGGCATGGGAGATCGAACACCTCAGTCACCATTTATGGATAAAGAAACACAGGGCCATTCCCAACTCTGACATTCCCTACGGTTGCACTGTTGGGGTCGTCCTTTAAATTCTAAGAATGGAGGGTCACACTTACAAGATTTGCTAAGGAGTTAGTAAATCCAAACCAAAAACGATAACTAAGATGCTATAGGAATATGAGTTATTCTGACATTAGTATTTAGTCAAGATTGTCTTGATTTAGTAAAAGAATGTTCGACTGCCCTACGGTAGCGACCATTCCGACTTACTAAAGTATCATTGCGAGTAAATAAAGAGTTTGGGTACTTTATTTGCTGCTAAACCTCTTAATTGGTTTAAATAGGTTAAAACCGTTTCACTAATAGTTTTACATTCCATTTCAGCATGTCCAGTTCGTTCATACAGTTGCTGTCACACGACAAATTAACTGGTGAAAAGTTTGGGACGTGGAAGTCGAACCTTAATGCAGTTCTGGTTCTTGACAACCTAAGATTTGTCTTAACGGAGGAGTGTCCTCCGGTTCCTGGTTCAAATGCCTCACGAACTGTTCGTGAAGCATATGATGGTTGGATTCGAGCTAATGATAAAGCTCGAGTTTACCTCCTGGCAAGCATATATGATGTTTTGTCAAGGAAGCATGAGGGAATGGTTTCTGCTAAGGAAATCATGGCTTCACTACAAGAGATGTTTGGAAAGCCTTCCTCATCTCTTAGGTATGAAGCCCTCAAGCACATTTACAACTGTCGTATGACTGAAGGAACCTCTGTTAGAGAACATGTCCTTAACATGATGGTGTACTTCAATACAACAGAAGTAAATGGGGCAACCGTCGACGAACAACGTCACGTTGGATTTATCTTGGAATCTCTTCCGAAGAGTTTCCTGCACTTCAGGACCAATATGGTCATGAATAAGATAGAATACAATCTGACGTCTCTTCTAAACGAGCTTTAGATTTATCAATCCCTGCATACCACGAAAGGAAAGGAGAAGAAGGTAAATGTTACCACTTCTATGAAGTTCCAAAAAGGGTCTGGGTCTGGGACTAAATCTGAACCTCTTACTGTGAGTAAAAAGATTATTCACAAGAAGAAGAGAAGTGCCAGGAAGGGAAAAACCCCTACTGTTGGCAAGGTCAAGGCTTCACACAGTGGAAAGTGTTTTCATTGTGGTGAAGAAGTGCATTGGAAGCGCAACTGCCCAAAATACCTTGCGGAGAAACAGGCAAAGAAAGAACGACAAGGTAAATATGATTTATCTTCTGTCTAAACATGTTTTGTGGATTATGATTGTCATACCTGGATGTTGATTCAGGAACCACTAATCATGTTTGTTATTCTATTTCAGGAAATTAGTTCCTGTCTGCCTGTTTCTTGACGAAGACGACTTATGAAGACGTCTACGCAGTATCTACAGTGGGAGTTTGCAGTTTGTTTAGTTGTCTGTATAGAAATAATTTCAACTGTTGTAATTATTGTCTATACACTCAAGTTTGCTGTGAACGCTTTAGATGTATATAGTATCTTTTTTTTAATGAATAGTTCATTTTGCAAAAGATGTATACAAGTAGTGTTCTATTAAACTTGGTAACAACTAAAAGGTTAAGACATATCTTGTTTTATTGGAAGCTATAAATTAACAATGGTTGTTAGTTTTGCTGGTTCTTCTCAAGTGTTGAGAAAACTTTGATGCAGTGGGAGAATTATGAGATAATCCAGCCTGCTGTTTTAGTATGTTGTATGACTCTAGTTATCATATTGATGATGACAGTGAGTTCATAAACAAGAACCTGTGGCTCAAAGCCATGGATATTCAAGAGGTTTACAGACCAAGTCTATGAGGTGAAAACCTCTAAGGCTTGACTTTCTGGCAAAGGGACTGTCCCAAAAAGAAGGGGTTAATTGTTTATTAACTTCATCTCTTGTTGTCAGATATTAGTTATATAGAATACTCGTATCCATTGCCCTGTTCTATCTGATAGGATAAGGTAAATGGATATCAAGACTAGCTATCTTGATAGAGTATCTATTAGTCTTAACCAGGGAGATACATTTTTCAGGATTAAGAGCAAATCGTTTGCGAGCTTCTTCAATCCATTTATGAATTGGAATAAGCATCCATATTCTGATTTATAAGGTTTGTTTTTAAATCAAATCTTATGGTTTTGAACATTACATTGATAAAATTTGTTGGACAAGTGTTTAATCAATGTTAAAGCTTTCATAATATATTCCCGTAATTTTGTCCTAATCATTGAGAATGATGTCTTCTGACATTTTAGCATAAACTAGTGACCCACTCTCAAATAGTTGATTTGGAGGTAGGCTTAGTTTGTTCTAAGGATTTAGGTTGATCTGAGTCGTAAGAACAAATCGCTAGTGCTGTCTCTAAAATTTTATATTGACAAAGTGTTGTCAATATTCGATGGTCTATGGAAATGGTTTCCTAAGACACCTCAAGTGTTGAGGATACGAGATGCACCCTAGTGCATTTACATATTGGAGGTCAGATGTATCTTTTGAGATACATGACCCGATATGTGCTATGCAGTGGGAGTTGTTAGTAATATTAGTCCAATTGGATTGGACTCCGGTTAAAGTTTTGTCCTTGTAAATAGAGGAGTAGAATACAAGAGTTGTATTGCTAATTCCTTAGTAGTAGCTAAGCTTTGATGCAGCACAAAGTTTATAAGTTGAACTCAAGTATAGTGCTATGAGAAGATGTGATGGTCACATGGAAAGTCTCGTAGTACTTCATGCTGATTAGTTTACTAAGTCTCTCATGGCTAAAGTGTTTGAGAGACACCTAGAAGAGTCTAGGGCTCCGAGTTGCTGGAGAGGACAGTGGGAGAAAACTTCTCATATATGATATATTAATTTTCTCCACCTAACATGTACACCACGGACGTTTAAGTCCAAGTGGGAGTTTGTTGGGTTTTATGTCCTAAAACTCGTGGTTTGTAAACCGTTTTGTTTGTAAATAATCTATTTAGAATAAAGAGTTATTAGTTTTATTTAGTAAAAGTGTTTACTGGAATAAAGTGAAACGTGTTTAAGTTAACCTATACCAATGACCAACACCCTTTGCTGAATATGAGTACTTGAGCCTCATGTATGACATGATTGTGGATCAGGCTCAAGTAATCAGTCAAAATTGTCTATAGTATACGGATAAGGCTGGGTACCTTATCCTGGTAACACTATTGGATGCGACTCACTTTGTATTGTACAAAACGATGTGATCCGAATCGTTTCACATGGAGATGTGCGAGTGAGGGCGTCCTGTACAAAGAGTTTGTATAAGACTGAACCGCGAAATATGTCGCTCTCTCTTTATAACACCGTTTACTGATGAGACCGACATTTTCATTTGATGGCCTAGGTAACTCGATCTTAATCCTGAGCTTACTATGAACTCCTGCTTATTAGACAGTATCCTTAAGCTTGTATGGGTGAGAGTGGCCCATTAGCGCCGACTCAATAACTTATCATCTCAGGGATAAAGTCCAATAGGTAGCTAGGGACATAGTAGAGCAAGATTGGAGTTCACTCCTAACCTGCTCTTCAGGGTTAGTAGATAGGTTGTTCCCTTAATAGCTGACTTCAGGGCTTGAACAATCAGCGCGCACACTCTCATGAGATGAGAGGGTTAATTGATCTGTTGGTTGGACCACATATCTATTGTTCATTAGAGGTGTCAGTGGTACTTAAGGAACAAGACGTAATGCAGGGGTTAAACGGTTTAAATGACCCAACTGTGATTACGAACAACCTGTGAAGGGTCGACTTGCCCGTGACGGTTATATCAGAGGACATAATATATCTACAGTGAGGAGAGTGCAACCCTCGAACTATAGTGGAGTCTCCGGGGGTTAACGAATGTTGGTTAGTTCGGTTGAAAAAGTTTTGACCGGATAATCTCGTATCGTTGGAGCTCATGATCTGTAGGTTCTTTAGGTTCTCCTAGCTAACTCGGATAACGTCGTGCAACAGTATAAGAGAAAATTAAAAGAAAAAGAATTTGAATTGTTCAAATTCGGTTTATGGAAGGAGGATGAACATATTTAAATATGAGTTTTGACCGGATATTTAAATATGATTTAAAAATCGGTTTTCGAAAAACCGGGTTTAATCATATTATTTAATTAATATTTGATATTGAATTAAATAATAATTATTAATTAAAAAGTTTAATTAATAATTATATATATATATATTTTATTTATTAAAAAGTTTAATAAATAAAATTATTATTATTAATTTTAATAATAATAATAAAATATATATATGTGTCATGCAACAAGACATATATATATATATATATATATATAGAGAGAGAGAGAGAATGTTTGGCCAGAGGGAGGTAAGGAGAAGTTCGGATTGGGTATACGAATTAGAAGTTGGAAGAACTTTAGAAGTTTAAAAAAAAATCTTCTTCAGCCTCTGTCCTCCTCTTTCCGTTCTTCTTCCTTCTTCATTTCTTATTCTTTTCTCTTGGTTTCGGAGTCCCGCAACTCCGTTGCTCGACGCCGAGGATAGCGGGACTACCTAGGGTGGTCCTCGGGGTGTTCGTGAGAAGAGGCCAGAAGAGTTCGTGACGAGGAACTACAAGGGTATGTATTCTAATTTCTTTATTTCCGTCGTTTTGAACATGTTTTCTTTTTGTTAAAGTGATGAAATTAGAGTATCATCGGTCCGAAATCGCTTCCGCTGCGGTAAAACGCTCCATCATGAGTGCAATATGTCTGGCTAAGGATCAAGTTCATCATGAGAGGACTAACCACATAGATGTGAGATATCATTTCCTGAGAAGTGAGAAGAAGGTTAGGGTGTTGAAAGTAGGTACTGCTGATAATCCTGCTGATATGTTCACCAAACCAGTTCCACATGGCAAGTTCCAAAATTGTTTGGACTTGCTAAATGTTTTGAATTGTTGATGGCCTCTTATGGGGCATTCTGAGCCAGAATGAGAGTTTTGTGTACATCTGGTAACTTCGTGTTGCATCTGGTACATTTGTCAGTTGTGGGAGAATTCAAGTCAAGGTGGAGATTTGTTGGAATGCCTTGAATATGTTTTGGGTTTTTACTTATCTATTTTGGGCTTTAACCCATTTTGTATTAGGTCATTAGAAGGGTGTCATATATAAACATTCTAATGACTTCAGCTGCCTCTATCTATTCATTTGTAATCTCTCCTACTTCGTAATAATATTGCTCTCCCTTCTGCCCGTGGACGTAGCTAACACGACGTTAGTGAACCACGTAAATCTGTGTCGTTGTTCTTCTGCGCTACTTATTCTTTGTTATTGATTTATTGTAACACGCAAGAAACTAAGTCTTAAATTAAAAGAACTTCACATCTACAAGGGAATTCAAAAGGGATTGAGACTTCGTTACCCACTGAAAGCTCATTACGGAGTCGGTAATCATTGCTGGACAAAAAGCCTAAAATGTCTAAATCTTATGATTTTAGCGTTGCAACGGAGTGGGTACTAAACCTCGAAGCTAATCGGAGTGTTTGGAACCTATAATTGAAATTGATGGGTTAGCGAAATAGGAGTAATGACCAACCAAAAACCCACCACCGGAAGAATTTCTTACCGTCGTTGTTGTTTGAATCGAGCCGCCACCATAAACCAGGTTGCGGCGTCGCCGGAAGAGAAGTCGAACGACTACTGTTGCTCGAACGCCGCTGGGTTGAACCGTCGTGCGCTGCCGTCGAGTTGAACTGCCCCACAGTTGAGACGTCTTCGTCGATGGGCACTCGTCAATGGGTCGTCGGACATGGTGAACGTCAATAGTGTGAGGTTGGTCGGAAAAAATGGAGAATGGAGAAAAAGGGAAGTGAGGGGAGAATGGTTCTAAATCTACGATAAGATAAGAATGAATTAAAAGAGAAAACCCTTTTCTCATCCGTTTAACTTAATTATTTATTTACTTTTCTTAATTCCTTTAATTGATTAACTGATTTAATTTCTTAATTTCTTTAATTTATTAAATCATTTAATTTCTTAATTAACCTTTTTTTTTAAACCCGATTGCTCTTTGTTGACTTAGTCAACTCTTAATCGTAGTCATTTTAAGCTCATATTCTCAAAGGCACTAACACTAAAACTAACTATCCAGCCCGATAAAAATAAAAATGAAATAAGTTTTTCTTACTTGGGGTTCGGGTCGTTACAATTTTAATAATTCATTCACTCTTGATTGATTGATTGATTGCTGAGATAAAATTGGAGCTTAAGAATTTGGTAATTAATAACTTTCATTTCTTGTGGAGAACGATAATTGGTACTTATAACTACTGTATTACTTGGGATGATTCATATACTTGCGAAATTGAACAACAGTTGGTAGCGACATACTCTTATCTGCCTCTAGTTCTTTATCCCTTGTCAGATATGTTGATTTTGACTGGGTTGGTTGTCCCACTATCTGACGCTCCACTACTGGTTATTTCACCATGCTTGGTTCCAGTCTTATCTCATGGAAATCAAAGAAACAACCAACTGTTTCTTATTCCTCTACCGAAGCTGAATATTGTGCTATTGCTGCACTCATGCCTGAGTTACAATGGCTTCACTCTCTCCTTTCAGAAATTGGCTTCCCACTGCTCAAACAGATTACAGTTCATTGAGATAACAAAGTCGTCATTCACATTCTTGAAAACCCTATGTTCCGTGAGCGCACTAAACACATCAAAGTTGATTTCCATTTTGCTCGTGAGAAGATCACGTCGGGACTTATTTCTCCATCATACCTACGTTCCTCTGATCAACTACCAGATATTTTCACAAACTCCCTAGGTGTAGACGTTTTCCATCGCTTACTTGGCAAATTGGGCATGCTCGACATATCTCACTCTATTCCAACTTGACCGGGGGTGTTGAACTAGTCTTTAGTAAACAAAAGATTTAGTTTTCTGTTTATTGAGAGCCTTTCAAATTTTTCTGTTATATTTATTTATGTCTAATATTTGTATATTTTTTTTCCCTATATATTATATGATTTTCAATTTGAAAGACACACATAGAAAATAATTTCAAATTATCTTTTATTCTTATCACTTTAACGTTTCAATTCTAAATACGTGGGATTTTACCAGTTCTACCAGAAGAATTTGTATGTTCTTCAGGTCTGATTGGAATCTGTTTGAGTTTTGAGGTTTTGTTTGAATTGGGAATTGGTTTAGGGTGTTGTTTGGTTTAGATTTCTAAGTGTTTAATTTTTGCAAAAAGTCATTTTGGAATAAATTGAAGTGTTTGACAACCATCCAAAATGAATTTTTGGAGAATGAGTTTTTGAAATAATGCATTTTGCATGAAACACTTGATATTAACTTTTGAAAAAAATGTTTTTGAGTGTTTATTTGAAAAACCTACTTAATTCTCATATTGTATTCAAATTACCAAAATACCCTCACACTCCTCTTTTAAATTTTCTCCACCAACCAACTTCCTTCGACCACTGCCGCCCCTCACCGACCATCACCGATCGTCGCCGACCACACCTTCCAAACTCCGACCACCACCATCCAACTCCGGCCACCCGTCGCAGGCCACCGCCTCTCACTCCGGCCATCCGTCGCCCCGCTCGGACCGCCTGACCCCGGCCACTGCCGCCGCCACCCGACCCCGGCCACCGCCGACAACACCCGACCCCGGCCACCGCCGATGCCACCAGACCCCGGCCACCGCCGATGCCACCAGACCCCGGCCACCGCCGCCGCCACCGGACCCCGGCCACCGCCGCCGCCACCCGAACCCCAGCCACCGTCACCGCCACCCGACCCTGGCCACCTCCGCCGCCACCCGAACCCCGGCCACCGCCGCCGCCACCCGACCCCGACTACCTCCGCCCCCACCCGAACCCTCGCCACCGCCGCTGCCACCCGACCTCGACCCCCGCCGCCCCAGCCACCCGACCCCAACCCTACCACCGCTGGCCAGGACCCGACCACCCGACCCCAACCCTACCTCCGCTGGCCAGGACCCGACCACCGCCGACCCGGCCACCCGACCCGGACCTCGACCACCCGACCCTGGCCCTGACCCCGACCCTGACCCCGACCCCGACCCCGACCCTGACCCCGACCACCCGACCCCGACCCCGACCCTGACACCGACCCCGGCCACCGCCGCCCTAGCCCGACCACCCGACCCCGACACCGACACCAACCCCAGCCACCCGACCCCGACCACCGCCGTCCCCCGACCCGGCCACCCGACCCTGACCACCCGACCTCGACACCGACCCCGACCGCCCGACCCTGAAACTGACCCGACCCCGACCCCGACCCCGACCCCGACCCCGACCCCGACCCCGACACCGACCCCGACCCTGACCCCGACACCGACCGCCCGACCTCGACCCCTACCCCAGCCCCAACCCCGACCCTGACCCCGTTTGCCCGACCGCGACCCTGGCCCCGATCCCGACCTCGACCCCAACCTAGTCGCCCGACCCCGACACCAACCCCGACCCTAACCCTGGCTGCCCAACCCCGTCCCTGACTCCGGCTGTCTGAACTCGACCCCGACCCCGACCGCCCGACCCTGACCCCGAATGCCCGATCCTAACCCCGACTCCAACCCTAACCGCCAGACCCCGACCCCGACCATCAACAATAGTAAACCCTAAACTCTAAACAACAAATATAAATTTAAACTTATTAATTCATATTGTTTATTAATAATTGTCCTTATAGTAATTTGACATCGAGAGAAACACTTTTAGTGTAGAACAAACCAAACACACTTGTAGATAAAAACACATTTGAGAAAACGTAACCAAACACATGAGTGTTTTAATTATAAACACACCCTTAATTTGAGAATTCTGTAGGATCTTAGTTTTGAATCTAGATTATGGGTGTTTATTATTTATCTCTAGCTTTGAATTGCATCTTCTAGACATGGCTATTGGAGATCTCTTTTGTTGTTCTGGAGACATCCATCTGGACATTGTAAATAATAGAAGGTTTAGAGGAAATAAATTGAAGTTATGATGGTCAACCTACCTAGAATTTAACACACGATTAAATTTAGCAACAACATGAAATAGTATAAGGATTAAGACTCGAGTAACATTTTTAAAAAAACTTCTGAAAAAATGGTTCTAAAATAAAATTAATTATTCTATAAGCACCTTTACAAAAATTAATAACTTAAAATGGTCTTAGAGACAACCTAACTCCACATAGGTATTATTATATTGTCTACTTTAAGCATAAACTCTCATGACTTTGCTAGTGGTTCCACCCAAAAACCTCATATCAATAGAAAATGTTGTCCTCCTCCTTATATACTCATGATCTTTTCATCTTCTAACCTATGTGAGACTTTGGTTGCACACCCAACAAATGAGTTTAGTATAATATCGAGAGTGATTTTAGATTATCAAAAGTCTTTTTTTTTTAATATTAATAAATAAAAATCACTTAGAAAATATCGAAAAACTAATTTTCAACACTTGAGATGATTATATCCAAAAATTACTTTAAAATGATTAACAAAAAAAAATTAAAAATATGAAAGAAAAAAACATTGTTATAGTTAATTGAATAACTTTTGAAAGCAGTGCAACCGTTTAATTTTTTAATTAAAGTACTTTTAAAAAAATGAAAAATATAAAAAAAAAAAAAATATATTATTGAAAATATTTCTTTTAAAAAGTTCTTAAATTTGAAGAATAATTCAAACACACCCTAAATGAAGTACTTTTACCCGGGACGGACCTATGAAGGGACTAGGGGGGCCAGCCCCCCAAAATTTTTGATTTTCTCATACTCGTAGGCAAAATTAATGCCTTAAATATATATTGTTGTTATTAAATACATTTTGGCCCCCCCAAATTAACAAAATTTTATTTGCTGCAGTGGTCATGTGCATAGTTTATATTTTGTTGTGCTTCGAAACTCAACCATAACAATAATTTATTTGCTTTACATTTTCTTCCATATATGTATACTTTTTTTTTAAAAAAAATGGTTCTCTTTTAATGTTTTGTTTATATATATTTAAAAATATATAAATTTCATTCTTAAAAATAATTAAGACCTATTAATCTCCCTTTTATAAATTTTGTAAACAAATTTATGTTATATTGTGTTTTTTTTTTTAATAATTTTTTTTAAGAAAATGTCTAATAAATCTTTGAACTTTTAATTTTGTGTTACACGAACTTCAAAAAGAATTCAATATATTTTTTAACTTTCAATTTTGTATTTAATTGGTCTTCAAATTTTCAAGTTTAAGTCTAATATATCCTTGTATTTATTTGACATTTTTTAAAATCTAGGAATTCATTAGAAACAAAATTGAAAGTATATGGATCCATTAAAGACTTTTTAGAGTTTAGAGACTCAATAATTTTATTTTATTTTATTTTATTTTTTTTTTTTTTTTTATTATTTTTTTTATGAGCAAAATTATATGATGGTATTAAGTTTATTTAAACTTAGTCCGTAAGTCTTTGATACACTCACATATGTTTATCACTGATAACTTTTTCTTAATGTCAACATAGTGAATTCAAACCTCTAGATTTTTGGCGATCTTTTTTTAATATTTATATACTCTAATTTTTTGGCCCCCCAAACATCCATGTCTGGATCCGCCCCTGACTCTTACCCTTAGGCTAAACTACTTAAAAACATAATACAAGAATACAAACTCAAACATGATTTATATTCCAAAACATTTGGGAGTGGCTAGGGTAGCTAGGCTTTAATTTTGTACATAAAATGAAGCTTTTGGGTCGTACATTCTCATCATCAAGAATCATACAAAATTAAACCCTTTTTTTTTTCTTTTTTTTTCCTTTTGACCAAAAACTTCTTTATGTTGTATATTATTAAGTTGTTCTTGTTCGTTGTTGAAATAAGTGAGTTAGCAATAACATCTAATTATTCCAATAGCTTTGCTTAGTCAAAAGTCGCCAACTATGATTCTTCTTGTCTTTGCATCTCAATGTCAACACACCCCAAATTTCAAATATAGTCTCTTAAATATAGGTCACTTTTTTATTTCGGGTTATGTATTAACATAAGTACTCGATGTATGTTTTAAATAATGGTAGTTCTCATGAAATATTATATATATATATATATATATATATATATAGCCAATTATGTATGAATCAGGGATCTATTTTTTCTTCACTACACCTTTTCTTTGTTAGATTAGAGGCTTATTTATCACTGTCACGATAAACAAATATAACAAAGAATAAGTAAGCGCAGAAGAAGAACGACACAAATTTACGTGGTTTACTAACGTCGTGTTAGCTACGTCTGCAAGCAGAAGGGAGAGCAGTATTATTACGAAATAGGAGAGAATTGCAAATTAACAGATAGGGGCGGCTGAAGTCATTAGAAGGTTTATATATGACACCCTTCTAATGAGCTAATACAAAATGGGTCAAAGCCCAAAACAAATAAGTAAAAACCCAAATCATATTTTTTCTTTAAGGGCGTTGCCCCCATACTCCCACCCGGTCAGCAAGACCCCGTACCAACTAGTCGTAGAGAGTCTCATAAGAGATTCAAGACATCCAACAATCACTATTTGTAAAGAAAAAAAAATATCTCCTCTTAAAACGAATCATCAATAAAAGAGTCCTAACGAATTAGGAAATATATCGTGTCACGCTTTTTC
This sequence comes from Herpetospermum pedunculosum, assembly GCA_028017165.1. NCBI lineage: Eukaryota > Viridiplantae > Streptophyta > Magnoliopsida > Cucurbitales > Cucurbitaceae > Herpetospermum > Herpetospermum pedunculosum. The sequence continues at coordinate 15,913,468 of CM051527.1, read as the reverse complement.
TATTTCATTCGATCTCTTTATTTACAAAATAGCCTAAATATCGTGTTATTAATAATGCAAATTAAATCTGTTAAATGAGCGTTTTCAACATTTTTTTTATATGTAGGGTGGGGGATTGAACCTACGTTCTCATAGTCACTAGTTATACATAATGTCAGTTGAGCTATGTTTTTGTTGGCGTGTTTCAACCTTTTTAAGGTGCTCGAAGTTTTTTTTTAAAGAGTGTGAGAAAAGAGATTTTTTTTTAAGAATTATAAAATGTGGATTGTTTGGTTGATTTTGATGCCAGAATATAAAGTGCGGTAGAGTAAAATTATAAGGTATGAAAGATAAAGATTCAAGACTTCACTGGGCATGACACTCTAATGCTAAGTACGTTCATGCCTTAGCTTAAGATTCTAATACATCACATCTAAACATCTAAGCATGAAATCCATCAAGTAGCTCTCTCTCGGTATCGTACTGCGTGTCACAGAGCTAAATTCTGGCCACGAATTTTTCGCTCGGCCTAAGAGTACTCCTCTTTATTGTAGCCTTCTTACTTCTCCCTTCACCCAAGATCTCGAGACTCACTTTTGAATAAATCACTCAAAAGATTTTTTCTTCTTTGTATTTCTCTCAATTTAAGTTCTATCACTTTCTTCCAGTTGCTCACAACCTGCCTATATTGAACGTCTTTTGATCTTCCATCGGATTGCATGAACACAATTCTTGGATATACCTCTATTTATAATTTCGAAATAATGTTCAAATATTGGCACAATTTCCTTTTACGCCGCCATGACTAAACCTCGTGAAACAAGATGATTCTTATTATTAAGATACGTCATACGTGGCGCTAGTTCTTTGGTGTCGTGACAACCGTGGGGATTAAGTACATTATGTTTCGACAAACTTTTTTCTTTTGGCGCTGCCCCAAAAAAAAATTGCAAGTTAACAAACTCTTACAAATATGGAATGTAGGAGGGAGGGAAAAAAATATTTTGAGACAGCAAAAAGAAGAGCTAGAATATTGTATAAAAAAGTTGAATCATAAGACACAAAGAACAAAGTGTGACAACCAAGAGATGTGGAAAAAGTAAGGAGAAATGTTGAAACAAAACAACTCATCATGGGCAGTTTCCATTGGCTGTTACATCAAAGTCTTCAAATAAATGGATCGCACATGAAAATGGATTATTAATTTAGGATGTTTTGCATGCTTGCTTGTTTGGAATTTTGATATCTGAGCCTTAGCTGCCCCACTATTGCCAATATGCCCTTCTAAAAAAGCTTCTTCAAGAATATTTTAATTTTAGTTCCATTCGTCAAGTTGTATTTAATATATAATTGCTTGGTTTTTTAGGGAGAATAAAAAGTTTTTTACTTTAATAAAAGAAAGTATAACATATTATATATAAGAAATAGTGTTTTTTTTATAGTATTCAATCCTGATTTTTTACTTGATTTTTTACTTTGGGATGAGATTCAACTAAGATTTTTTAGTCGAGAAACGATACACCATGTCAGTTGAATTAGACTTTTGTTGGTGATTTGATCCGCGCTTTAAATATGCTTAAAGTTTAAAAAAGAAACCCTATGATTGCAACTCCTTGTGCCAACTTATATTCATTGGTTGATCCAAATAATGTCTATTAAAGTGGCCAGAAAATAGTTGACACATAAGCTCATAGTTTATTAGTTCCTTTTAGCTGATTAGTTGGTATAATAAAATTTCTGTACTCTAAAAGATTACTGGTAAGAATATTATGAAATGAAATTTTTTGAGTTTGAAGAGAAGAATTTTTTTGTTTGTTTGTTTAAAATGTGTGTTCGTCTTTAGAAAATGAGTTTTGTTGGGCTGATTATTAGTAAAGGTGTGAAGTGACGATGGTATAGTGTTACCATCATAGACACGTGTCAGACAATTAGATAAGAAAAATATAACAAACCACATAACACCATAGGAATAGAAATAGATAAATTGTACTGACACTAAGATCAAGATTAACCACAATAATCTATTGATTAACAATTCAATTCGAGGTGGCTAGGGCATCATTAAAGATGAATGAAGTATCGTTAATTGATGCTTCAAGTTACTTATTTTGCTTCTTGAAGTTCAGATTCAGTTTTTTTTCAATGAATAACAGTTTTTTTTTTAATCAGCTCTTCAAACTCCCCTCAACCTACCTTATCCTGCAAGAACCATAGAAGGGAGGCTATATCCCCCAACGGAGAAGCGCAAAAAGAGTCAAACTTGGAGGTCGTCAGCACCACACGAACAAATTTGCAATGCCAGAACACGTGGAGGCTAGACTCCCCCCCCCCCCCCCCTTCTCACAGAGAGCACGGACATTTGGAGTATCGATCGACCCAGATTATCCAAAGTAGGGAGTCGATCAAGGCAGAGACGCCAGAGGAAAAACTTGGATGTTACTAGGGATGCCCATCTTCCACACCCCTTTCCACCACCTCATCACAACCTCAATAGATGACGTAGAGGGCTCCTGCTGAAGTACTTTTGACTGGGCTAAGTGATATCCGCTCTTTATCGTAAACACTCCAGACTCCTCCAAGTGTCATATGGCCTGATCCCATGTATGCCGTCGGTCTATCGGAATCATCAAAATTGAACGGACCTCCTCTGAACTGAAGTGGTTCCAAAGTTAGGCTTCGTCCTATACCCCAGAAGTGAAAATATCGCACACCTTTGCCAGAACGGGCAAAGTAACTGGCGAGGTAATACGTAAACTGGAAGTTCTTGGCACCCAGTTATGCTCATAGACCCTCACCATTTCCCCATTTCCAATACGCCAACGGACTCCCAACTCCAACAACTCCCGTCCCCAAAGCAGGCTCCTCCATATAAAGGACGGGGTTGACCCCAATTGGGCTGTAAACACATCAGCATCCGGGAAGTACCGCCCTTTCAAAACTTGGGCAAGGAAGGAAGTCGGGTAATGTACCAGCCGCAAACATTGTTTCCCAAGAAGAGCTTGGTTAAAAAGCTCGAGGTCTCGGAAACCCAATCCTTCTAAACATTTTGGCCGACATAACGCTTTCCAACTCACCCAATGCATCTGTCGATCCTCATCGGACCCATTCCACCAAAACTTAGCCATAAGACGGTTAATGTCCTGCAAAACCCCCTTAGGGAGCCTAAAACAGTTCATAGTATAATAGGGGATAACCTGGATAACTGTCTTTAAAAGGACCTCCCTACCACCAACAAAAAATAATTTCCCCATTCATCCCTACAGCTGGTGCAACACGCGCTCCTTTAGATAGAGGAACGTACCATATCGATTGCGCGACATGAAGGAGAGGAGCCCCAAATATTGTTGGTGGAAAGAAGTATGCCCCACCTGTAAAACTTGACTCACACGGTCTCGCATCACTACATTCGTACTGCGACTAAATGAGATAGTAGATTTATCAAAATTTACAGTCTCCTCGGAAGCCTTCTTATTACATCTCAAAATACTCTGTATTGAAGAGGCTTCACCCACCGTTGCTCTGAAAAATAAAAGGCTATCATCGGCAAAAAATAGGTGGAAGATATGTAACCCCCCTCGAGATAGAGCCAACCCCGAAATACGCTTCTCCTTTTCGACCCTGAATAGTAACTGCGACAAATCTTCCGCACGGAGGAGGAAGAAGTATGGAGACAGAGGGTCCCTCTGCCGGAGCCCCCGACTCGGAGTCATCTCCCCACATCGACGCCCATTCAGGTTAAAAGAGTACCTGACAGATGAAATGCACTGCATAAGCAAACCCATCCATTCGGGAGCAAAACCCAAGTGTCGCATGATGCCTTCCAAGAAGACCCACTCCACCCAGTCATAGGCCTTGCTCATGTCATGCTTCAAAGCAACCCACCCTTTCTTCCCTTGCCGCTTGGATTTCAACGTGTGGAGGCATTCATACCCCAAAATGGCGTTATCCACAACATATCTCCCCGGAATGAAGGCACTCTGATGGTCAGAAATCAACTCATTTAAAATCGGCTTCAACCAATTAGCCAGCACCTTAGACACAAGTTTATATGAGACATTACATAAAGCGATAGGGCGAAATTCAGTGATTCGACGAGGTCGTTCAACCTTTGGGATAAGAACAATCAGCGTCTCATTTATAGGAGCTGGAGAGAAACCCCTATTAAGAACATTCAAGCAGCACTGGGTGACATCAGGACCAACAATATGCCAAGAGCACCGGTAAAAGGCACCTGACAGTCCATCCGGCCTAGGGGCCTTATTAGGATGAATCTGTTTCAGAGCCCGTAACACTTCTCCCTCAGAGAAAGGACGAGTCAAGCGTCGGTTCATCTCATCTGTAACTGAACTCTGCACTCTGGAAAGGACAGTGCTCAGATCTGCCGCAGATGGACCCATAGAAGTGAACAACTCCCTAAAGTAACTTGTCACTATATCTGCCACCACCCCGGATCCTCCTGCCACTGTCCCACACTATCCTCCAAACTTGAAATGGCATTAGTACGATGTCGATAGGTAGCCTTATGGTGGAACCACCGCATATTTCGATCCCCACACTTCAGCCAACTCTCCCTAGCCCTCTGTTTACAAAACAGTTCCTCCTCGGTAAGGAGGTTTTCAAGATCGTGTTCTGCTCGTTCTAACACCTCACGAGAATCTCTCTGGACGAGGTCAGCTAAAGCATGTTGGACCCGAGTCGTTGCCTCACTGATCCTCTATGAATAGTTCACAATCAACCCCCGCCCCCATCGGGAGAGCGAGGCCATACAATACCCCGTTGCCCCAGCCAGCTCTAACTAACCCAGTAGAGCAGACACCACCCCCAACTCCTCCTGACAGTCCCCTCAAAATCTGAAGCATGTAACCAAGCTTCCTCAAACCATAGGATCCTCTGTCAAAAAATCGTCCCCTTCGCCCTCTAGAGTGTAGGGAGAGAAGGAGCAGTCGATGGTCGGACCGACTGTAATTTAGATGCTCTACTGAGGCCTGAGGGAACAGATCCCCCCATGCCAGGTTGCTAACACACCGATCAATACACTTCCAAACCGTATCCTGCCCAGGCCGACCATTACACCAAGTGAACAGATCACCGTGGAAACCCAAATCAATCAACCCACAATCATCTATAGCCTCTCGAAAACCTCGCAATTTCGCCTTTGGTTTCATCCTCCATCCCCTCTTCTCAGACTGATATAAAAGAGCATTAAAGTCACCCCCAACCAACCACGGGGCCAAATCACTACCCCGCAGTTGCCTAAGAAGAGACCACGTCAGATGTTTCTGCTCTGACTGAGGATACCCATAAAAGCCTGTAAACCTCCATTGCGTTCCCTCCCAGTCCACCCAATCATCCACATGATGTGGTGAGCACGTCAAGAGACTGAAACTCACTTCCGTCGTCCATAACAATGCTAAGCCACCCTTACTCCTTACATTGTCAACATAAAAATAGCTCGAAAAACCCAACTGGAACTTCAGATTCGAAAACCGCGAACTAAGCACCTTTGTCTCTCACAAGAATAAAAGTTGGGGTCTCTTTGACTGCACAATCTTGCGCAATCGTTGGAATGCACGGTCCGACCCCATCCCCAGTACATTCCAGAATAATGTTATCATAATGACTGGCGGGACTGCAATGCAGCCACCACCAACACAAACGGATCTATAGCCTCCAAGCCTTCCTACTACTTAGAAACAACCCCCCGTCTCACTTTCTTCCCAAGTTCACTCCCCTGAACCAAACCACCCCCCTCTGCATCCATTCGCCCCCGTTTCCCCAAAACCCCATCGTCCTTACTTACTCCCCCAAATGTGTTCATCAGAGAACCCCGTGCACGCTTCTTCCACCCCTTCATAGGCTTTTGGCCCCCACCCACTCCCCCATTATCTGGTCCTCATCAATCATCATCTGATCCCTCGCCCCTTCCGAGAGTAAGGCTAGAGATTCTGACTCCACACTCACCAGATTCTCCTTCCCCTTCTCAAACACAGGAGGTTGAACGCCTATCCTTGGACCTTCACTTCCAACCTCCACCCTAGAAGCAGGATGCCCCAAGTCAGCCGATGAAACCTGCACACCTGGGGGGCGTGGACCTACGCTTCGTCCTCCATCCTCAGAAGCAGGACGCTCTATGCTGACCCCTGTTACCCCACACTTGTCCCTCAATTTCTCCCCTCACCTTATGCCCTGGACCTACACTTCCATCAGAGAGAGTGGAAGCAAGACGCTCCGGGGTCGCCTCCACCGTTTGTATTGCCTGCATCACCCTCTCCCACCAAACCCCCAATCGGATCAGCCGGACTCGGTACCCTCACCTAAACCCCCTGTTTACCACCGCCTCTCTCTCGCCAACTCAGCCCCCCTCCACTACCAACACCACTCCCCTGGCCTGTCCCTTCTCGCACTTTTTTACCACTCGCAAAAGCAAAAGAAATGGCTCTCATCCACTCCCCATATTGTTCCTCAGTCGACACAACTCCCCAACTGGGACAACTGCACTCACGTCTCACATGGCCCAGTCTACCACAACCATGGCCGAAATCAGGAAGATGTTCAAAAGGAACATGGCAGCAATATATCGTACCTGTATCATCCTCAATGCGGGAACCCCGTCGTAATGGTCGGTCCAGCTGGATTTCCACTATGAGGCGAAGAATAGAGCCTATCCACTCCCCTAATCCCACACCATCTACCTCTTCCACACGACGAATCTTCCCTTATAGTCTCATAGCCTTTTCAAGATCCTGGCAATTCAGAGGAACATTATGAATTTGAACCCAAAAGGAATATTGGTTGAAAACCAGCTTCGAGATCTAATCAGACCCCTGCGGTTCGACAAACAGTACCAGGGCTTGATCGAACGTCCATGGTCATGTCGTCAGAACCATATTCTTTTCCACAGGAGATCGGATTTGGACTGCAAACAGATTATCCCCCGCTGCCTCCACCCTTGTGCTGGTGTGAACTCGCCACACAAACTTCATTACTGATCGAAACTCCTCCACATTCACCCTACGGGAGGACAGAACCTTACCCACCACACACAAGCTCGCATTCGCTGCCGACAGGAGAGCTTCGCCCACTCCCGACTGTAACAGTTCTGCCTCCTCCTCCGTGAGGCGAAAGCCCGACCAACAGTTCACCAATTCATCCATTAGAAGAAACACACACAAAAATGATGGAGCACATGTAGCGCAGCAGAAGCGAGACAGATCATTGGCACTCTAATTTCATCAATTTATCTAAACTAGAAACATGCTCAAAACTAGGAAATAAAAGAAATTAGAACACATACCTCGTGTAGTTCTAAAGACTTCTCTTCCAATGCTCGAATCTCCTCACGAACCCTTCGAAGCTTCCCTCGAACTCCTCGAGAACCACCTCCGATAGTTCCGCTATCCTCGGGCCGAGCAACGGAGTGGTGGGACTCCTTTATGAAAGAAAAAGTTTGGAAGAAGAAAATGGGAAGATGAAAGTGATGAGGTTTTGTGAGAAAATTTCTAACACTTAGCTTTCTAATTTCTCAAGTAACATGAACTCTTCATGCTCATCCAAATATTCAAACTCTTTGAAAATTCATCAACCTCAAACCATTTGAACTTCATCCAATTTATAGGCAATTCACATGCAACAAACTCTTTTCTTAGCATGACACCTCAAATTGGATGGATTAGTCTTCAACCAAGTGTTCCAAAATTGATAGAGTTTATGCATGTTGTTGGTGATTCACAATCCACTTCACAAGTTGGATAATCTCACTCAACTTGGATAAATCCACTTGACTTGGATAAATCCACTCAACATGGATAATTCCACTTGTAATATTTTGTCATTTTAAAATTAATTCATAATTAATTTTAATAAACAAAATAAATTTTAATTAATTAAACTTTTTAACTAATTAATATTATTATTTAATTCAATATCAAATATTAATTAAATAATAAGACCAATCTCGATTTCTTAAACCGAATCATCACACATGAATCTCTATTCATGTTTTAGACCGATCCCATATTTAAATCATATTTAAATATTTCCATCATTCTTCCAAAATCGAATTTGAATAAATTCAAATTCTTTTTATCTCATATTGTTACACGACTTAATCCGAGTTAGCCAGGAGAACCTAAAGGACCTACAGATCATGAGCTCCAACGATACGAGATTAACCGGCCAAACTCTTTAACCAAGCTAACCAACATTCGTTAACCCCCGGAGACTCCACTAAAGTCCAAGGGTTGCACTCTCCTCACCGTAGATATATTTCTGTCCTCTTGATATAACCATCATCAGTAAGTCGATCCTTCACAAGTCTTTCGTAATTACAGTTGGGTCAAAATAACCGTTTTACCCCCGTAATTACATCTTGTTCCTTAAGTCCCACTAATCCCACTACAAGAAAATTAGTCTATTGCGACAATTTTTTTACAACGGTTTAGAAATGTTGGGTTTTATGTCCTAACACTCGTGTTTTGTAAACATTGTAAATGTAATTTGTCTATTAACGCAATAAAGAGTTATTGAGATTTATTCAGTAAAAGTGTTTATTGAATATAGTGAAACGTGTTTGCATTAACCTGTACCAATAACAACACTCTTGGCTGAATATGAGTACTTGAGCTTCATGTATTACATGATTGTGGGTCAAGCTCAAGTAGTCAGTCAAAATGGTCTATAGTATACGGATAAGGCCGGGTACCTTATTCTGGTAACACTATTGGATGCGGCTCGCTTTGTATTGTACAAAACGATGTGATCCGAATCGTTTCACATGGAGATGTGCGAGCAGGGGCGTCCTATGCAAAGAGTTTGCATTAGACAGAACCACGATAAAGTCGTTTTCTCTTTATAACACCTTTTACTAGTGAGACCGACTTTATCATTTTTGATGACCTAAGGTAACTCGTTCTTAATCCTGAGCTTACTATGAACTCCTGCTTATTCGAGAGTATCCTTAGACTTGTATGGGTGAGAGTGGCAGGTCGCCCGCTCAATAAGCCTACCAACTTGGGGATAAACTCGAATAGGTAGCTGGGGACATAGTCTAGCAAGATGGAATTCACTCCTACCCTCTTTAGGGTTTAGTAGATAGGTGTTCCCTTAATAGCTGACTCTGGGGCTTGAACATGAGGCCTCATCCTCTTCTGTGTGAAGAGGATTCTGATCTGATGATTGGATCATAGATCAAATGTTCATTAGAGGTGTCAGTGGTACTTAAGGAACAAGAGGTATCCCAGAGGTTAAACGGTTTAAAAGACCTAGCTGTGATAACGGACACCTGTGAAGGATCGACTTACCCGTGATGGTTATATCAAGAGGACATAATATATCTACAGTGAGGAGAGTGCAACCCTCGGACTATAGTGGAGTCTCCGTGGGTTAACGAATGTTGGTTAGTTCGGTTGAAAGAGTTTTGACCGGATAATCTCGTATCGTTGGAGCTCATGATCTGCAGGTCCTTTAGGTTCTCCTGGCTAGCTCGGATAACGTCGTGCAACAGTATAAGAGAAATTAAAAAGAAAAAGAATTTGAATTGTTCAAATTCGGTTTGTGGAAGAATGTTGGACATATTTAAATATGATTTAAATATGAGTTTGGCCTAAAACATGAATAGGATTCATGTGAAAAAAGTCGGTTTTCGGAAAACCGGATTTAGTCATATTATTTAATTAATATTTGATATTGAATTAAATAATAATTAATAATTAAAAAGTTTAATTAATAATTATATATATATATTTTTTATTTATTAAAAGTTTAATAAATAAAATTATTATTATTATTAAATCTATATGGCATACTATAACATATTTACAATCATGGATTATATGTTAATTCATGGATTATATGTTGTAATGCCAAAATCGATCCACTATAGTATGCATATTTGGGAATTCATGAGTATTAATATAAGAGTTATATTAATTCATGGATTATATGTTGTAATTTTAATAGAATAATTGATATAAATGTTATATTAATTATGAAATTAAATATACAACATAGTTTGCCCTGGTTTATGCATATTATAGGTTATAAGTGTTATAATATATAGGATGCATGTTTAATTCATGAGTATTAATATAAGAGTTATATTAATTCATGAATTAGTTGTTGGTTGCTTAATAGAATAATTAATATAAGTGTTATATTAATTACGAAATTAAACATTCATTTTCAGATGCATATTGTATGTTAGAAGTGTTATAATGTATAGGATGCATGCTTAATTCATAATAATTGATATAAGTGTTATATTAATTTATGAATTAGGAGTTGTGTATTTAAAAAATATATAATCGATATAAGTGTTATATTGATTATGAAATTAAATATTCAACTTATCATGCCTTAGTGATGCATGTTTTAGAAGCATGTAGATGTTTGTTATAGCATGTCTAAGTTTTTGCAAGAGTTGTAAAATTGGATAGACTTATAAAATCTATAACAAAGAAAAGCATGCTCATTTAGGGTTAAATGATTCGGTCTGTTTTATTAGATAAAATAAGTCGTTATCTCGTAAATACTAAGGTTATGAGAAACTCACCCGGTGAAATCCTGTTCGAGGTTGGAGGTATTTAAGTTGACGGTTTACGGAACACCTCCTACCTGGGGACGATCCGGTACTTGAGTAAAGTTAACCTGGTTTTATGAGCGTGCGCGAGAGGTGTGAGGTTAATTAAACTTGTTAATAACCTAGACATCTCAGGTAAAAAGTTTACCTAGACTTAAGGTTTTAATTTCTTAGCCGGATAAAACCTGAGTAATTTACCCTAAAAACCGTCCACAATGCTTAGTAGAAGTGTTGAGAAGGAATATATGATATATCCCTCTCCTGCTACGCACTCCCTATAGTTCACAACGTGAGAATTTTGCTTGGCCTCATGATGCCATATGGGGCATCTCCAGACGGGTGGTGTTTGCAACTTTCAATAGCAAGGTGAATGGAGTAAGTATCTATAGTAAGTGGGAGAAGGAAGTACGTCAGTACATCCTACGGTCTCCTCCATTGGATTGAACCGTGAGATTCCCATGTTCCGCCTGCAGGCTGCCCTTGGGGCACCATCCAAACGGAGGGCTGGGCATGGGTGATCGAACACCCCAGTCACCATTTTTGGATAAAGAAACATAGGGTCATTCCCAACACTGACATTCCATACGGTTGCTATGTTGGGGCCGTCCTATGCGTTCTAAAAATGGAGGGTCACACTTGCAGATTTGCTAAGGTGTTAGTAAATCTTGACCAAAAACGATAACTAAGATGCTATAGGAATAAGAGTTATTCTGGTATTAGCATTTAGTCAAGAATGTCTTGGTTTAGTGAAAGGGTGCTTGACTGCCCTACGGTAGCAACCATTCTAACTCACTAAAGTATCGTTGCATCTAAATAAAGAGCTTGGGTACTTTATTTACTGCTAAACTTTCTGATTGGTTTAAATAGGTTAAAACTATTTCACTAATAGATTTACATTTCTTTTCAGCATGTCTAGCTCGTTTAAAAACGTATTAGCTTCGGTTAAGTTAACTGGCGAAAAATACGAGACCTGGAAAACGAACTCGAATATGATTCTTGTTCGTGATGATCTTAGGTCTGTCTTAACAGAGGATTGTCCTCTTCCCAGCTCAGTAATGAGTCGTGCTGAGAAGAAACAACAAAGTAAATATGATTTGCTTGTTGTAGAAACGTGTTTAGCGGAAAATAATAGTCATGCCTGGATCCTCGATTCAGGAGCCACTAATCACGTTTGTTCTTCGTTTCAGGAAACTAGTTCCTGGCAGCCGCTAGCTAAAGATGAGATAACTCTCAGAGTTGGTACTGGAGAGGTTGTCTCAGTTAAAGCAGTGGGAACTGTTAAGTTGTCTTATAGAGATAGTTACATTTTGTTAGAAAATGTGCTATTGGTTCCTAGCTTCAAAAGGAACCTAGTCTCTATAGCTTGTTTATTAGAACAAATGTATAAAGTATCTTTTGCTGAAAATGAAGCCATCATTAGCAAAAGAGGTATGCATGTTTGTTCTGCTAAACTTGAAAACAACTTATATGTGTTAAGACCGACAGAGGTTCAAGCTATTTTGAACACTTAAATGTTTAAAACAGCTGAAACTCAAACTAAAAGGCAGAAGCTTTCTCCTAGTACCTATCTTTGGCACTTGAGACTAGGCCACATTAATCTCAATAGGATTGGGAGGTTGGTTAAGAGTGGTCTCCTAAATCGTTTAGAGGACAACTCTTTACCGCCTTGTGAGTCATGTCTTGAGGGCAAGATGACCAAACGACCTTTTACTGGAAAAAAGGTTATAGGTCAAAAGAACCTCTAGAAATCGTGCATTCGGATCTCTGCGGCCCTTTGAATGTCAAAGCACGAGGAGGGTATGAATATTTCGTCAGCTTCATTGACGATTATTCTAGGTACGGCTATCTTTACCTAATGCATCGTAAGTCCGAAACTCTTGAAAAGTTCATTGAGTATAAGGCAGAGGTTGAGAACACATTAGGTAAATCGATAAAAACACTCTGATGTGATCGAGGTGGAGAGTATATGTGTTGGGTTTAATGTCCTAAAACTCGTGGTTTGTAAACATTTATGTTTGTAAATTATCTATTTAGTAATAATGAGTTATTAAGTTTTATTCAGTAAAGGTGTTTGTTGGAATAAAGTGAAACGTGTTTGCATTAATCTATACCAATGACCAACACCCTTGAAGATCATGGATACTTGAGTTTCATGTATGACATGAATGTGGGTCAAGCTCAAGTAGACAGTCAAAACGGTCTATAGTATATGGATAAGGCTGGGTACCTTATCCTGGTAACACTATTGGATGCGGCCCGTTTTGTATTGTACAAAACGATGTGATCCGAGTTGTTTCACATCGAGATGTGCGAGTGTTAAGTGATATTTTGACTTATTAAAGCAAGGTGTTTTTAGAGTTTTAATTGAGTAAGAAGACGTTTTATCTCTTGTTTCTATCTAATTGTTGCTTATTTTGCGTGTAGGTGAAGAAAGAAGGAAGTTGGATGAAGATCGGAAATAAGAGTGAAAAGGGGGGCAAAGCAGCTGGAAATTGAGGGTAAAAGCCTAGCGCCTAGGCGCTGCCTTTCGGCGCCTAGGCGCTGATGAGAATAATTGGACAGTAGCTGTAGCGCCTAGGCGCTGCCTTTCGGCGCCTAGGCGCTGTTGAGAAGAATTGGACAGAAGGTGTAGCGCCTAGGCGCTGCCTTTCGGCGCCTAGGCGCTGATCAGATGAAGAATGCAGAAGCGATAGCGCCGAGGCGCTGCCTTTCAGCGCCTAGGCGCTACGAAGTCTGAAGCGGTGATTCCTCCTAGCGCCTAGGCTCTGTAACTGAGCGCCTAGGCGCTGTGACGACCTTTGCCCTAAGTATAAAAGCAGTTTATTAGATTTTAAACGGGAGATCGGAGGGAGATTTGAGGATAGACATAGAGAAACGGCTGAGCATGGACTTTGAAGATCCGAGCACCCAAACGGAGCGAGAGCAACGCTAGGAAACTCGTGGAATCGCCGAGATTTATTTCTTTTCCTCTTTTCATCCTCTCTTTTCTTACTTGTTATGAACTTGTTGAATTTTGAGATTGTTGTTGAGTTTTTCATTATGAACTAACTCTCTTATCTAGAGTATTGATGTAGTCGTTGTTGAATTCTGTTTCTTATTGATTAATAGTTAAGAGCTTGATTCCTTGTTAGATTGTGAAAATTCTTATATGCTTACTAAGTACATGTTAGGATTTGGCCAATCTTAGTGTGAGATTTTATCAATGCGTTGAAGTCGATAGACAATTCTCGTTGACGAACCTTAATTGTTTTCCCTAACTTATATGAGAGATAGACATATCCTTGTAGGTTTTGTGGCATAATTAGTTCTACAATCTTAATAATTGAATTGTTCTGATTGTCATAGAGATATAGGCAATTGTCATTTTAATGAATATTGTTATTACTCGAGAGAGAGTAACAAGTCTTCCGAGTAGAACTTGTCAACAATCATAGGATCAAGCGTTTATAACTAGAAATTAATGAGGAATAGGATGAGACAACGATGAAATCTTTGCTCTAGAACCTCCATCATCTACATTTATCATAACGATTGTTAGTTTTAGTATTTTAATTACTTTAGTTCAAAGCTTTTTAATAATTCATTCAACCTTGACAGATCGGTTGCTCAGATAAAATTGAAGCTAAAGAATTTGATAATTAGTAACTTTCATTCCCTGTGGAGAACGATAATCAGTACTTACACTACTATATTACTTGGAACGATTCGTACACTTGCGATTTCGGACAACAAGTTTTTGGCGCCGTTGCCGGGGAATGATTGTTTATTTTACTAATATCAAAATCAATAGCGGTAGTCTTAATCTGAGTTTTGTTTTACTTTTATTAATTTTGTTCTTTTGTTTTTGGTCGCAGGAGTTAGAGAGAGTGCATGCGAAAATTTGGAAGTAGTAGCCTACTTCCAATTAATCTCGAAATCGAACGTACCTGTCGAAAGAACAGAGAAGAAAAGAGAGAGCGTGTTGCACAAGAGAAGTTGAAAATGGCGGACAACCAAGAGGTCGAAACCAGGACTTTGAGGGATTATGTATTACCAAATGTAACGGGCTTACATTCTGCAATCCAAAGACCAGCAATTCAGGCGAATAACTTCGAGATTAAACCTACCACGATTCAAATGATCCAAACCTCTGTGAACTACAGTGGGTTGAGGAATGAGGATCCAAACTCTCTTTCAGATTTCCTGGAACTCTGCGATACATTCAAGATGAATGGAGTGACAGATGATGCCATTAGACTTAGGTTGTTTCCCTTTATTCTTAGGGGGCAAGCTAAACAATGGTTGAGCTCGTTACCAGCAGGGTCAATAGAGACTTGGAATGATCTTGCCCAAAAGTTTCTCGCCAAGTTCTTCCCACCAGCAAAAACAGCAAAGATCCGGAGTGAGATTGGAAATTTTCTTCAAGAAGATGGAGAGTCTCTGTATGATGCATGGGAAAGATTTAAGGAACTTTTAAGAAAGTGTCCTCATCATGGGTTTCCTCGATGGATGCAAGTGCACAACTTTTACAATGGGTTAGATGGTGGTACTAGAACCACAATCGATGCAGCAGCTGGGGGATCTTTTATGAAGAAAACAGAGAATGATGCTTTTGAATTGTTGGAAGAGATGACGGTAAATCATTATTAATGCCCAAGCCGGAGAATGACTCAGAAACAGCCGATGGGAGTTAATGAGGTGGATTCAATAGCCGCATTGACTGCACAGGTTGCCTCGCTTACTAGGCAACTTCAGTCAAACCAATTTGCGGTAAACTCGATTCAAGCTCCTACTTTATTTTGTGAAAATTGCAATGGAAGTCATAGGAGTGAAGATTGTCAGGTGGGGAATCCATTTATGCAAGGTCAAGTTGAGCAAGCTCAATTTGTTGGGAATTATAATCGCCAACAAAACAACCCGTACTCCAACACCTTTAATCCAGGGTGGCGAAATCATCCTAACTTCGCATGGAAGCAGAATCAGACACAAAATCCACCCCCTTCAGGATTCCATCAACCAGAAAAGAAAACTAGCCTTGAGGAGGCAATGATTCAGATGGCGAACACTACGAGTCAGTTCATGGCTGAAACAAAGACCAACTTCCAAAATCAAGGTGCAGCAATTAAGAATTTAGAAGTACAAGTTAGTCAGCTAGCCAATATGATGGTGGATAGGCTTCCAGGAAATTTACCAAGCACAACCGAAGTAGATTCAGTTGGACAACGAGCTGTTGATTTTAATATACTAAAAAAGGGAAAGGCTCATGCGGGTAATAATGATCACACTCAAATTGAGCATTGTAAGGTCATCAGGGTGCATCACATGGATAAAAGTCAAGAGCATGATCAAGAAAAGATTGAGGAGCCAACATCAATCATTGAAAAAGAAGTAGAAATAGTATCACATTTACTTGAGGCCGAAAAGCCTATTACTTCTACTTTATCTACTTCTTCTATTCCTTCAGCTAATCCTCAACTCAAGAAAAAGAAAAAGAAAAATTTAAACTCTGAGTTTGTTAAACTTATGGATATTTTCATGAAACATAACATTAATCTTCCTTTTCCAGATGCTCTAAAGCAGATGCCTAACTACGTCAGGTTCATGAAGGAATGGCTCTCTAAGAAGAATAAAAATAAAAAGGTTGAGACAGTGCATCTCGCTGAGGCATGCAGTGCTAGACTTAAGAAGAAACTACCACATAAATTGAATGATCCAGGGAGTTTTTCTATTCCTTGTAGTTTTGGTAGTCACTCTTTTAGAGCTTTATGCGATCTAGGTGCTAGCATTAATTTACTCCCTTTGTCACTATGCAGGAAATTAAAAATTGGGGAGATAAAGCCCACTACTGTGAAACTCCAGTTAGCTGATAGATCCATAGTTTGTCCATATGGAGTTGTAGAGAATGCACTAATTAAAGTGGGAAAATTATTTATCCCAATTGACTTTTATGTGATAGATGTGAAGGAAGACAATGCACTACCAGTTATTCTTGGAAGGCCATTCCTGCCAACTGGGAGAGTTTTAATTGATGTGGATAAAGGAGAGTTGACCATTAGAGTCCAAAATGAAAAAGAACTGTTTAAAGCCATAGTGGACTCTAAATCTCAAACTGAAACATTGATGTTGGTCTACAAAAAGGGTGCAAGAAAGCGGGCTCGTGATATATTAAATGTCTTTCGACCTCCTTAATGCTTAACGTTTATTGCGTCTAGCTAAAGACATTAAATAAAGCGCTAATTGGGAGGCAACCCGTTAAAAAAAAACAATTAATAATAATTATTGGAAGACAGAATGCTCAGCGCCTAGGCGCTGTCGGTAAGAAAATCCTGGGTTTGGGACAGAACACTCAGCGCCTAGGCGCTGTCGCGATTTTTCCCCTTTTCAAAAGACAGAACGCTCAGCGCCGCGGCGCTGACGCGATTCTGGCGAAAAAAATAAAAATAAAAAAAGGGGTTGGGTGTTTAAAAACGTATTTTTCCTTTCTAAAAACCCTAGATCTTCAAATTCTTCAGCTTTTCTCTCCCTTTTGCTCTCAAGTCTTCTCTTCTCCTCCAAATCTCTATCTTCATCTTTCTTCTCTTCTCTTCCAAATTTCTCTCTTCATCTCTCTTCTCTTCCAAATCTTCTCCTTTACCCACAAATTTCTCCCCTTTTTGTTTCACCAACCAAACCCTTGCTTTACCACTAACATTTGATTTTGTAGGAGTTTGAAGTTTGCAAAAGTGTGAAGTTCTCCAAGAGCTTCTTCTCCACAGTGACGGTTCTTCTTCAAGGTTGCCTCTTCGCCTCAACCCTCTGTGTTTCTTCTCCAAGTAAGCATTTATCTTGTAAAGTGTTTTATTTGGGCTGAAATTTAGAGCTTGTGGAAGATTGGTTAATTTTGTTGGAAGTGCTGGGAGTTCTGCTTTATTAATTTGGGTGGTTGGAAGTGTTGGATTATTGAGTGTTGATACGAAAGTTGGAAGATAACTTCAAGGCATTAAGCGTGTAGTTATGGCTCCCAAGACTTCTAAGCGTGCGAAAATGGGCGAAGGGTCTTCTGAATCCTTTGATAGATATCGATTCCGGGACGAAGAGGCCTCGAAATTATATTCCGAGTTGGTTATTAAGCGGAATGTAATTCCGGAGCGAGGTTTACTCCCTTGTATTGGCGAGCAGCCATGTATTTATCATAATATTAGGGAAAGAGGTTGGGAAGCATTCACGAAACAACCTGAGTCTGCTGTTGTCCCGCTTGTTCGAGAATTTTATGCGAATATGCAAGAAGATAGAATAAAAGTATTTGTGCGGGGCAAGTTGGTGCCGTTTGATTTTGCATCCATAAACAGGTTTTATAATCTTCCAAGCATTGATAGGGATGGTTATGCAACATATGCCGCCAATGAAGTTGATTATGATGAGATCATAGCGACATTGTGTCAGCCGGGCAATCAATGGACAACCAGACAAGGAGAAAAGCTGACTTTTAAGGCAGCCCACCTTAGTGTGATGAATAAAGTTTGGCACAATTTTATTTGTGCTAAACTTTTGCCTGTAACACATGTGAGTGATGTGACCAAAGACAGGGCAGTCCTTTTGTACGCCATTGTAACTGGTAAATCCATTGATGTGGGTCGCATTATTCAGCAATCAATCAAACATACCAAGAAGGCTTCCACAACCGGTGGCCTCGCTCACCCTTCATTGATTACATCCTTATGCAAAGCCGCCGGAGTGATTTGGGGCTCAGATGAGGAGTTAAGGCATCCTAAATGTGTGATGGACAAAAAGCACATCTTAGGATTAAAAGGCCCGACATTGGTTGAAGACCCGACCCATAGCCAACAATTTTTAATTGGCAGTTCGTCCCAACCTCCTCCAGAGCAATCATCTCATGATCCACCTGAAGATCAGTTATCCTTGGAGGAAAGATTAGAGCGAATGGAGCTTCGTCATACACAACGGTTGGACAGGATGGAGGAAAGACAAGAGCAAGGACGAAGAAGAATGGAAAGACGAATGCAACGCCACATGGAGCATAGCACTCAATGCTTTGATAGGCTTTTTCAGGTGTTGACACGTCCTGGTTTCAATCAAGGAGATGATCCCATTCTTTGTCCAACACCCCCCCGATCATCTGATGAAGAAGAGAATATGTGAGCGGCGCTTCTCAGGGAAGTTTTCGTTTCCCTTATTCGTTTTCTTCTTATTTGTTGTGTTTTTCCTTTGTGTCGTTCGTTTCTTTTCGCATTGAGGACAATGTTGAATTTTAAGTTGGGGGTGGGATTAGATTCTGTTGAGTATGTTTTTGAGGATAGGTGTGACATTCTATATGATTTCTACATTCTAAGAAGTGTATCTCTTCAATTTTTCGAGATATTTTGGAAAATTATGTAAGTTAGGGACACATTGGTTGTTGGGTTATATTGCATAAGAGAGAAGAGCTTGATTCATGTTTTTACTTAAAAGGAATGCATGATAGTGTTTGTTGAATTATTGAATGTCGAATGCGCAAGATCTATTACCAAAACAACCTGTTTTCATGTGAGCTTTTGAGCCTTTAAGCACATTCATTACATGGTGCTTTCAATTCTTAAAATGTGTGAATGCCGTGCATATTTAGATTTTTGTAGAACTTGCTTTGTTATGCATGTCTGTAGCCTCTGAATAGTTTTGAATGTTTAAATTTTAAGGGTAATTTAGGTGAAGCCAATGTTTAGCTTTCTAAAATAGCCTACCTCAACATTGAGTCCTTAGTTAAGCCAAATATTGAGCCTTAGACCTTTTTCATTGGAAGATTACCGCACTAAAAGCCAAAAATGCCATTTGTTGTAATTCTTTTCTGTGAATCCTAGATTGAAAGGTTACATATGCTTACCACATGAAGTTTTTAAATTGTTGGGAAAGTTGCAACATGTACATTAAGGGATTCCTAAATGGAAGCGTGATTAAAAAAGAAAAAAAAAAAAAAAAAAAAAAAATCGTACTTAAGTTTAATTTCCTTGGAAGTAGAAGTGTTAGCTTCATGTGGATAAGCTGTGTAAAATTCTTTCAATAAAAGAGCTTAAAAATTTCTTTTTCCATCCACCTGTCCTAAGCCAAATTACATCCAAAACGAAACCCTTAATTTTTGTGCATTCATTATGTTCATCGATGGCTTGGATGTGATATATGAGCAAGTTTATGACAAAAGTTTTGTATGTATTGGTATGAGAGTTATTGAAATATGCCTTAAACAGTTGAGCGTTATGAGTGAATCCCGGTGAGGGTAGTAGACCTTGTGCATTCAATTCTGATAGTTTGATGAGATACTTGAGTTTTAGTTAAAATTGTACTCGATGAATGCTTATTCTCTTGACTGTTTGTATAACCGAAGTAATTGATGTGTACTTAGCTTACCAGTATTCTTAGATATTAAGAAATTTGAAAAGAACACTTGGAATTGTAAGGAATCTAGAAGTCTCACTGGTTGATTGTACTCAATTGTTTCACTTTCTTTCGTGTGCCTTTAGGTCGTCAATAAATGCGTGAGATTTGAGTCATTTGAATGTAGTTGTCTTTCTTTAGAATCCTCTTGCTCTTTGCTCGAGGGCGAGCAAAATGATAAGTTGGGGGTAGTTTGTTAAGTGATATTTTGACTTATTAAAGCAAGGTGTTTTTAGAGTTTTAATTGAGTAAGAAGACATTTTATCTCTTGTTTCTATCTAATTGTTGCTTATTTTGCGTGTAGGTGAAGAAAGAAGGAAGTTGGATGAAGATCGGAAATAAGAGTGAAAAGGGGGGCAAAGCAGCTGGAAATTGAGGGTAAAAGCCTAGCGCCTAGGCGCTGTTGAGAAGAATTGGACAGAAGGTGTAGCGCCTAGGCGCTGATCAGATGAAGAATGCAGAAGCGATAGCGCCGAGGCGCTGCCTTTCAGCGCCTAGGCGCTACGAAGTCTGAAGCGGTGATTCCTCCTAGCGCCTAGGCGCTGTAACTGAGCGCCTAGGCGCTGCGACGACCTTTGCCCTAAGTATAAAAGCAGTTTATTAGATTTTAAACGGGAGATCGGAGGGAGATTTGAGGATAGACATAGAGAAACGGCTGAGCATGGACTTTGAAGATCCGAGCACCCAAACGGAGCGAGAGCAACGCTAGGAAACTCGTGGAATCGCCGAGATTTATTTCTTTTCCTCTTTTCATCCTCTCTTTTCTTACTTGTTATGAACTTGTTGAATTTTGAGATTGTTGTTGAGTTTTTCATTATGAACTAACTCTCTTATCTAGAGTATTGATGTAGTCGTTGTTGAATTCTGTTTCTTATTAATTAATAGTTAAGAGCTTGATTCCTTGTTAGATTGTGAAAATTCTTATATGCTTACTAAGTACATGTTAGGATTTGGCCAATCTTAGTGTGAGATTTTATCAATGCGTTGAAGTCGATAGACAATTCTCGTTGACGAACCTTTATTGTTTTCCCTAACTTATATGAGAGATAGACATATCCTTGTAGGTTTTGTGGCATAATTAGTTCTACAATCTTAATAATTGAATTGTTCTGATTGTCATAGAGATATAGGCAATTGTCATTTTAATGAATATTGTTATTACTCGAGAGAGAGTAACAAGTCTTCCGAGTAGAACTTGTCAACAATCATAGGATCAAGCGTTTATAACTAGAATTTAATGAGGAATAGGATGAGACAACGATGAAATCTTTGCTCTAGAACCTCCATCATCTACATTTATCATAACGATTGTTAGTTTTAGTATTTTAATTACTTTAGTTCAAAGCTTTTTAATAATTCATTCAACCTTGACAGATCGGTTGCTCAGATAAAATTGAAGCTAAAGAATTTGATAATTAGTAACTTTCATTCCCTGTGGAGAACGATAATCAGTACTTACACTACTATATTACTTGGAACGATTCGTACACTTGCGATTTCGGACAACAGCGAGCGGGGGCGTCCTACGCGATGAGTTTGCGTAAGACTGAACCACGAAAAGTCGCTCTCTCTTTATAACGTCGTTTACTGAAGAGACCGACTATTTCACCTGATAGCCTAGGTAACTCGATCTCAATCCTGAGCTTACTATGAACTCCTGCTTATTAGGCAGTATCCTTAGATTTGTATGGGTGACAGTGGCAGAATGTCCGCTCAATAAGCCTACCATCTCAGGGATAAAGTCCAATAGGTAGCTGGGGACATAGTGTAGTAAGATGGAGTTTACTCCTAACCCGCTCTTCAGGGTTAGTAGATAGGTTGTTCCCTTAATAGCTGACTCCGGGGCTTGAACAATAGGCGCCTACCCTATCCTCGTTAGAGAGGGTTCTTGATCTGTTGGTTGGACCACTGATCAATTGTTCATTAGAGGTGTCAGTGGTACTTAAGGAACAAAGATGTAACGCACGGGTTAAACGGTTTAAACGACCCAACTGTGATTACGAACAACCTGTGAAGGGTCGACTTGCCCGTGACGGTTATATCAAGAGGACATAATATATCTACAATGAGGGGAGTGCAGCCCTCGGACTATAGTGGAGTTTCCGGGGGTTAACGAAAGTTGATTGATCGGGTTAAAAGAGTTTTGACCGAATAATCTCGTATCGTTGGAGCTCATGATCTGTAGGTTCTCTAGGTTCTCCTGGCTAGCTCGGATAACGCCGTGCAACAATATAAGAGAAAATAAAAGAAAAAGAAAAAGAATTTGAATTGTTCAAATTCCGTTTGTGGAAGAATGATGAACATATTTAACTATGATTTAAATATGGGAATGACCTAAAACATGAATGAGATTCATGTGCTTTTTGTCGGTTTTTCGGAAAACCGAGTTTAGCCATATTATTTAATTAATATTTGATATTGAATTAAATAATATTAATTAATTAAAAAGTTTAATTAATTAATATATATATATATATTATTTATTAAAAAGTTTAATAAATAAAATATTTATTATTATTAATTTAGAATTAATAATAATTTATATATATATATATATATTAAAAAAAAAAAAAAAAGGTGTCTGCATGTAAGACATTTGTTTTTTATATATATATATATATTATTTATTTGGCTAAACTTTTGAATTGGCTGAAGTGGAGAAAGGGGTACATAAAAGAGAAAAATGTGATTTCCTTTGTGTGGTTCTTCAATTAGCTTCAGCCCGAAGGCAGTAGTGCACATTGGGGTCTTTTGATAAAATTAAGTTTATGAACTTATTTTTGAAGAGGTTTTTCTACTACTGTCTTCACAAGAATTGTTCTAAGCTGAAGTTTCTCCATTCCTTCTTCTTCTTCTCCTTCTTTTTATTTCTTTTCTTTTCTCTTGTAACGGAGTCCCACAACTCCGTTGCGCGGCGCCGATGATAGCGGGACTACCTGGGGTGGTCCTCGCAGCGTTCGTGAGAAGAGGCCGAAAGAGTTCGTGACGAGGAACGGTCGGCGGACTTGAAGAAATTGGAGCTACAAGGGTATGTATTTCTAATTTCTTATTTCCGTCGCTTTGAGCATGTTTTCTATTTGTTAAATTGATGAAATTAGAGTATCATCGGTCCGAAATCGCTTTCCGCTGCGCATATCGCTCCATCAATATGGATACTAGATTTTATGACTATATGATAGAACATGGAATCGTATCTCAACTCTCAGTGCCCGGAACACCGCAGCAGAACGGTGTATCCGAAAGGAGAAATAGAACCCTGTTGGACATGGTTCGTTCTATGATGAGCTATGCTCAGCTGCCTAGTTCGTTTTGGGGATACGCAGTAGAGACTGCTGTATACATTTTGAATGTTGTTCCCTCGAAAAGTGTTTCTGAAACACCTTTTGAGCTCTGGAAAGGGCGTAAAGCTAGTTTACGTCATTACAGAATTTAGGGGTGCCCGACACATGTGCTAGTACCCGGTCCAAAGAAATTGGAATATCGTTCAAAATTGTGCTTGTTTGTAGGCTATCCCAGAGAAACGAAAGGTGGTTTCTTTTACGATCCTCGAGAGGACAAGGTATTAGTGTCGACTAATGCCACGTTCTTAGAGGAGGACCACATGAGAGATCATCAACCTACGAGCAAAATAGTTTTGTCCGAATTATCCAGGGAAGCTACACAGGGATCAACAAGAGTTGTTGATCAGGCTGGTCCTTCTCAAGAGTTGAGAGAGCCTCGACGCAGTGGGAGGGATGTGAGACAACCCGACCGCTACATTGGCTTGTCTGAGACTCAATTCGTCATACCTGATGATGGAATTGAGGATCCATTGACCTTTAAACAGGCAATGACAGATGTAGACAAGGATCAGTGGCTCAAAGCCATGGACCTCGAAATGGAGTCTATGTACTTCAATTCAGTCTGGAGTCTTGTAGATCAACCAGATGGTGAAAGTGTTGGGTTTTATGTCCTAAAACTCGTAGTTTGTAAACTGTTTGAATGTATATATATTATATTTCAATAAAGTTGTTATTGAATTTTAGTGAATTGTGTTTGTATTAACCTAAACCAATAACTAACACCCATGGCTATAGTGTGAGTACTTGAACTTCATGTGTGACATGAATGTGAATCAAGTTCAAGTAGACAGCCAAAAATGGTCTATAGTATAGGGATAAGGCTGGGTACCTTATCCTGGGGACACTATTGGACGCGGCTCACTTTGTATAGTACAAAACGATGTGATTCGAATCGTTTCATGTAGAGACATGTGAGTGAGGGCGTCCTGTGCAATGAGTTTGCACAAGACCGAACCAAGAAATTAAATCGCTCTTTCTTTATAACACCGTTTACTGTAAAGACCGGTTTATTCATGTGATGACTTAGGTAACTCGATCTCAATCCTGAGCTTACTATGAACTCCTGTTTATTCGACCTTATCCTTTAACTTGTACGGGTGAGAGTGGCCAGATCGCCGACTCAATAAGCCTACCATCTTGGGGATAAGATTGAATAAGTGGCTGGGGACATAGTTGTAGCAAGATTGAAATTCACTCCTACCCGCTTTAAGGGTTAGTAGAGAGGTTGTTCCCTTAAGAGCTGACTCCAGGTCTTGAACAATGGGCCCATCCTCTCCTGATCAGGGAGGAATCTGATTTGATGGTTGGACCACAAATCAATTGTTCATTAGAGGTGTCAGTGGTACTTAAGGAACAAGATATAATACAAGGGTTAAACGGTATAAATGACCCGTTGTGATTATGAACGACCTGTGAAGGATCGACTTACTGATGATAGTTATATCAACATGACACATTATATCTACAGTGAGGAGAGTGCAGCCCTTGGACTTTAGTGGAGTCTCCGGGGGTTAACGAATGTTGGTTAGTTCGGTTGAAAGAGTTTTGACCGGATAATCTCGTATCGTTGGAGCTCATGATCTGTAGGTCCTTACGGTTCTCCTGGCTAGCTCGGATAAAGCCGTGAAACAATATAAAAGAAAAGAAAAGAATTTGAATCGTTCAAATTCGGGTTTGTGGAAGAAGGATAGACATATTTAAATATGATTTAAATATGAGATTGGTCTGAAAACATGAATAGGATTCATGTGTAAAAAGTCGGTTTTCGGAAAACCGGGATTAATTATATTATTTAATTAATATTTGATATTGAATTAAATAATATTAATTAATTAATATATTTTTTTTTTTTATTAATTAAAAAGTTTAATTAATAAAATAATTATTATTATTTTTATTAAGTATTGTGATAGTGGACATTTGGGTATACGAATTCAAATTATGAATTTGAGATTTGGTGAGCCCGTCCGCTGCTGTCTTCTTCTTCCCTCAGTTCTCTGTAATTGAAAAAACGTTTTTCTTCAGTGAACCTTCTTCCCTCTTTTCTTTTGTAAGAGGAGTCCCACTACTCCGTTTCTCGGCCCGAGGATAGCGGAACTACCGTGGGTGGTCCACGAAGATTTCGTGAGAAGGTTCGTTGAGCTCGTGAGGAGCTTTTGGCGGTGAATTTGGAGAATTACGAACGACAAGGGTATGTGTTCTAAATTCTCTTTTTCATTGCATTTGCATGTTTCCGTTTTGTTTAAATTGATGAAATTAGAGTGTCTATGATCCAAATCGCTTCCGCTGCGTGCCATGAGCGCTCCATCAGAAAGACCCATCGGTTGCAATTGGATCTACAAGAGGAAACGAGACCAGGCCGGTAAGGTGCAAACCTTTAAGGCCCGACTTGTGGCAAAGGGTTTTACCCAGCGAGAAGGGGTGGACTATGAAGAAACCTTTTCTCCTGTTGCCATGTTAAAGTCGATTAGAATACTCTTGTCCATTGCCGCATTTTATGATTATGAAATCTGGCAAATGGATGTCAAGACTGCATTTCTGAATGGAAATCTTGAAGAGAGTATCTATATGGTCCAACCAGAGGGGTTCATAATTCAGGGTCAAGAGCAAA
Source organism: Herpetospermum pedunculosum (assembly GCA_028017165.1). Classification (NCBI taxonomy): domain Eukaryota; kingdom Viridiplantae; phylum Streptophyta; class Magnoliopsida; order Cucurbitales; family Cucurbitaceae; genus Herpetospermum; species Herpetospermum pedunculosum. The sequence goes on along the minus strand of CM051527.1, from coordinate 15,887,577 downwards.
AAGTTTGCAAACTGAATCGATCCATTTATGGGTTGAAACAGGCATCTAGATCCTGGAATATAAGGTTTGATACTGCGATCAAATCTTATGGCTTTGAACAGAATATTGACGAGCCTTGTGTTTACAAGAAGATTGTCAATAAGGCTGTAGCTTTCTTAGTCTTGTATGTAGATGACATACTACTCATTGGGAATGACGTAGGGGTTCTTACTGATGTAAAACTGTGGCTAGCAACCCAATTCCAAATGAAAGATTTGGGAGAGGCTCAGTTTGTTCTTGGGATTCAGATCGTAAGGAATCGCAAGAACAGAACGCTAGCACTGTCTCAGGCATCATATATAGATAAGGTGTTATCTAGATATTCGATGCAGAATTCCAAGAAAGGTTCGCTGCCGTTTAGGCATGAAATTCATTTGTCTAAGGAACAGTCTCCTAAGACACCTCAAGAGGTTGAGGACATGAGACGGATTCCGTATGCATCTGCAGTTGGCAGTCTGATGTATGCTATGTTATGCACTAGACCTGACATCTGCTTTGCAGTCGGAATTGTCAGTTGGTACCAGTCTAATCCAGGATATGATCACTGGACCGCCGTTAAACATATCCTCAAGTATCTTAGGAGAACGAGGAACTATGTGCTCGTGTATGGGCCTAAGGATATGATCCTGGCAGGATACACAGACTCTGATTTTCAGACTGATATAGATTCTCGAAAATCTACATCAGGATCAGTGTTCACTCTTAACGGAGGGGCTATAGTGTGGAGGAGTATCAAGCAAGGTTGTATTGCTGACTCCACCATGGAAGCTGAATACGTCGCAGGTTGTGAAGCGGCGAAGGAAGCAGTATGGCTCAGGAAGTTCTTGACAGATTTGGAAGTTGTTCCAAATATGAATTTGCCCATCACACTTTATTGTGATAACAGTGGTGCTGTGGCAAATTCTAAAGAACCTCGGAGTCATAAGCGTGGGAAGCACATCGAGCGGAAATATAACCTTATCAGGGAGATAGTGCAACGAGGAGATGTGATCGTCACACAGATTGCCTCGGAGCACAATGTTGTTGATCCGTTTACAAAGTCTCTCACGTCTAAAGTGTTTGAGAGACACCTGGAGAGTCTGGGGTTGCGAGCTGCTAAATAGGACAGTGGGAGATACTTTGTATTCCTGACCAGCATTCGTCCCACAGACATGTTAGTCCAAGTGAGAGTTTGTTGGGTTTTATGTCCTAACACTCGTGTTTTGTAAACATTGTAAATGTAATTTGTCTATTAACGCAATAAAGAGTTATTGAGGTTTATTCAGTAAAAGTGTTTATTGAATATAGTGAAACGTGTTTGCATTAACCTGTACCAATAACAACACCCTTGGCTGAATATGAGTACTTGAGCTTCATGTATGACATGATTGTGGGTCAAGCTCAAGTAGTCAGTCAAAATGGTCTATAGTATACGGATAAGGCCGGGTACCTTATTCTGGTAACACTATTGGATGCAGCTCGCTTTGTATTGTACAAAACGATGTGATCCGAATCGTTTCACATGGAGATGTGCGAGCGGGGGCGTCCTATGCAAAGAGTTTGCATTAGACAGAACCACGATAAAGTCGCTTTCTCTTTATAACACCGTTTACTGGTGAGACCGACTTTATCATTTTTGATGACCTAAGGTAACTCGTTCTTAATCCTGAGCTTACTATGAACTCCTGCTTATTCGAGAGTATCCTTAAACTTGTATGGGTGAGAGTGGCAGGTCGCCCGCTCAATAAGCCTACCAACTTGGGGATAAACTCGAATAGGTAGCTGGGGACATAGTCTAGCAAGATGGAATTCACTCCTACCCTCTTTAGGGTTTAGTAGATAGGTGTTCCCTTAATAGTTGACTCCGGGGCTTGAACATGAGGCCTCATCCTCTTCTGTGTGAAGAGGATTCTGATCTGATGATTGGATCACAGATCAAATGTTCATTAGAGGTGTCAGTGGTACTTAAGGAACAAGAGGTATCACAGAGGTTAAACGGTTTAAAAGACCTAGCTGTGATAACGGACACCTGTGAAGGATCGACTTACCCGTGATGGTTATATCAAGAGGACATAATATATCTACAGTGAGGAGAGTGCAACCCTCGGACTATAGTGGAGTCTCCGTGGGTTAACGAATGTTGGTTAGTTCGGTTGAAAGAGTTTTGACCGGATAATCTCGTATCGTTGGAGCTCATGATCTGTAGGTCCTTTAGGTTCTCCTGGCTAGCTCGGATAATGTCGTGCAACAGTATAAGAGAAATTAAAAAGAAAAAGAATTGAAATTGTTCAAATTCGGTTTGTGGAAGAATGTTGGACATATTTAAATATGATTTAAATATGAGTTTGGCCTAAAACATGAATAGGATTCATGTGAAAAAAGTCGGTTTTCGGAAAACCGGGTTTAGTCATATTATTTAATTAATATTTGATATTGAATTAAATAATAATTATTAATTAAAAAGTTTAATTAATAATTATATATATATATTTTTTATTTATTAAAAATTTAATAAATAAAATTATTATTATTATTTTTAATAATAATAATAATTAAATATATATATGTGTCTTGCATGCAGCAAGACACATATATATATTTAAGTTATGTATATATATATAGGTGTAAGCTAAACAATCAAAATCAATTGGGGGCTGAGAATTGAGAATAATTGGAAGTGGACTTTGGGGTTCTTGAAAATTTGGAATTGTGAATTCATTTTCATGAACTTATTCGGAGTGTCCTCTGCCTTTGGTTCTTCAACTTCTTTCTCTTCCTTTTCTTTTTCTTTTCTTCTTCTTTCGGAGTCCCACAACTCTGTTGCTCGGCGTCGAGGATAGCGGGACTACCTAAGGTGGTCTTCGGGGCGTTCGTGAGAAGAGGTCGGAAGAGTTCGTGACGTGGAACGGCCAACGGATCTTGAAGAAATTGGAACTACAAGGGTATGTATTCTAAATTTCTTATTTCCTTTTTTGGAGCATGTTTTCTATTTGTTAAATTGATGAAATTAGAGTATCATCGGTCCGAAATCGCCTTCCGCTGCGTATATCGCTCCATCAAGAAAGTGCTGCAAAATTTAATAAAATCGCAACAATTTCTGGAAACAAATAAAAAACTGTTGCAAAATATATGTATTGCAACGATTTTCTTGCTGCGATTTTAAAATGTGTTGCAATAGGGTGTTCATTTTTTTTGGACAATTGGCGAAACCCAAATAAAAAAAATTCTTTAAAAAATTTAAAGCCCAAACAAATAAGAAAGTGTTGCTATTTAGTTCAAAAATGTTGCAATAGGATGTGTGCTATTGCAACGGTTGTGAGAAGCCATTCCAGCACTTTAAAAAGTGTTGTTAGATCCCTTACAACACTGGTTTAGCCAGGGGTTTCTCAAGCGTTGCAAAAAGTGTTGCAAGATCCCTTACAACACTGGTTTAGCCAGGGGTTTCTCAAGCGTTGCAAAAAGTGTTGCAGCAGTTTAAAACTGCTGCTATAGCTCAAAAAAACCTCTGCAATAGTCCTATTTTCTTGTGGTGTCCTCTAATGAACTATTGGTTTGTGGTCCAACCACCAAACCGATTGGTAAGTCATCTCATCACTATACCAAGTCCCTCTCGGGCCAATGAGAGGGTGAGATCCCTAGTTCAAGACCCGGAGTCAGCACTTAAGGGAACAACCTCTCTACTAATCCCTAAAGGCGGGTAGGAGTGAATTCCATCTCGCAGGACTATGTTCTCAGCTACCTACCCGGTCTTATCCCCAAGATGGTAGGCTTATTGAGTCGGCGATCTCGGACCACTCTCACCCATACAAGTCAAAGGATAAGCCTGAATAAACAAGAGTTCATAGCGTGCTCATGATTCAGATTGAGTTACCTAGGTCATCATATGAAAAAGTCGGTCTTTACAGTAAACGAAGTTGTAAAGAAAGAGTGACTCTATTTCGCGGTTCAGTCTTATGCAAACTCTATGCATAGGACGCCCCCACTCGCATGTCTCCACATGAACGATTTCGTATCACATCGTTTGAACTATGCAAAGTGGGTCGCGTCCAATAGTGTCCCCAGGATAAGGTACCCAACCTTATCCCTATACTATAGACCGTTCTGGCTATCACTTGAACTTGATCCACAATCATGTCACACATGAAGTTCAAGTATACAACCTATAGCCATGGGTTCTTTGTTTATTGGAGTTAGGTTAAAAGTAAACAAAATTAACTTTATTAAATAACAACTTTACTAAATAAATCTCAATAACAACTTTATTGCAAAATAGAATATACATTCAGTTTACAAACCACGAGTTTTAGGACATAAAACCCAACAAACTCCCACTTGGACTAAAACGTCAGTGGAGTATTACATGCTGGATGAGAAAAAACTGGAATATCAAATATTTCCATGGCTTTTCTCCCACTATCCTACTGTTCAACTCGTAGTCCTAGACTCACTAGGTGCCCCTCGAACACTTTAGCCATGAGGGACTTTGTAAACGGATCAACAATATTGTGCTCTGAGGCGATCTGCATAACGATCACGTCTCCTCGATGCACTATCTCCCTGATGAGATGATATTTCCGCTCAATGTGCTTTCCACGCTTATGACTTCTTGGTTCTCTGGAATTTTCCACAGCACCAGTATTATCACAATAAAGTGTGATAGGCAAATTCATATTTGGAACAACTTCCAAATCCGTCAAGAACTTCCTAAGCCATACAGCCTCTTTCGCAGCTTCGCAAGCCGCGACATACTCAGCTTCCATGGTGGAGTCAGCAATACAACCTTGCTTTATACTCCTCCATACTATTTCCCCTCCGTTAAGAGTGAACACTGATCCCGATGTGGATTTCCTCGAATCCTTATCGGTTTGAAAATCAGAGTCAGTGTATCCTGTAAGGATCAAATCCTTCGCGCCATACACGAGCACATAGTCCCTCGTTCTCCGAAGATACTTGAGGATGTGTTTAACGGCAGTCCAATGATCATATCCTGGATTGGACAGATACCTACTGACAATTCCCACTGAATAGCATATGTCGGGTCGTGTATATAACATGGCGTACATCAGACTACCGACTGCTGATGCATAAGGAATTCGTCTCATATCCTCAACTTCTTGAGGCGTCTTAGGACAAACTTCCTTTGACAAATGAATGTCGTGCCTGAAAGGTAAAGAACCCTTCTTGGAATTCTGCATTGAATATCGTATCAACACCTTGTCGATATAAGATGCTTGAGACAGCGCTAACGTTTTGTTCTTACGGTTCCTTACGATTTGAATCCCTAGAACAAACTGAGCCTCTCCCAAATCTTTCATTTGGAATTGGGTCGCTAGCCATTGCTTAACGCCAGTCAGGAATCCTACATCATTTCCAATGAGTAGGATATCATCTACGTATAAGACTAAGAAAGCTACAACAGAATTGACTATTTTCTTGTAGACACAAGGTTCGTCAACATTTTGTTCAAAGCGATAAGATTTGATCGCAGTATCAAACCTTATATTCCAAGATCTAGACGCTTGCTTCAACCCATAAATGGATCGATTAAGCATGCAAACCTTTTGCTCTTGACCCTGAACTATGAACCCCTCTGGTTGAGCCATATAGATACTCTCTTCAAGATTGACATTCAGAAAGGTTGTCTTGACATCCATTTGCCAAATTTCATAATCATAAAACGTGGCAATGGACAAGAGTATTCTAATCGACTTTAACATGGCAACAGGGGAAAAGGTTTCTTCATAGTCCACCCCTTCCCTCTAGGAATAACCCTTTGCCAAAAGTCGAGCCTTAAAGGTTTGCACCTTACCGACTTGGTCTCGTTTCCTCTTGTAGATCCACTTGCAACCGATAGGTATTTCACCATCAGGTTGCTCTACAAGATCCCAGACCGAATTGAAGTACATCGACTCCATTTCGAGGTCCATGGCTTTAAGCCACTGGTCCTTGTCTATGTCATTCATTGCCTGTTTAAAGGTCAATGGATCCTCAACGCCGTCATCAGGTATGACGACCTGGGTTTCCGTTAAACCCATGTAGCGGTCGGGTTGTCTCACATCTCTCCCACTACGTCGAGGTATTCTCAACTCTTGAGAAGAACCAGCCTGATCAGCAACTCTTGTTGACCTATCTGTAGCTTTCCTAGAAAGTTCGGTCAAAACAATTTTGCTCGAAGGTTGATGATCTCTCATGTGATCTTCCTCTAAGAACGTGGTGTTTGTCGATACAAGCACCTTGTCCTGTTGAGGATCATAAAATAGACCACCTTTCGTTTCCTTGGGGTAGCCTACTGTTGCGTGCTCAGTGTGAATGTAAATTAGATGCGAAGAACACTCAGATCATGCAAGTATACATGGTTTGCAGCAAGTGATAAGTATAATTTATATCGATTTCCTACAGAGACTGAGTTGAGTGACTAGTGATTTGGTGTTTGTTAAATTAGATAAGGTAACTAGAAATGAATGGATTTTGGTTTGAGGCACGAATTTATAAATGGTGCAAGGAAAATGCAAAGTTAACGCAAAGCAAGATAAGTTAAGGAGACTACAATGTTAAAGATTAGTATTGCGGGTTTCGCAATACTTTCGCAGTGGATTCGCAATGGCTTAAAAGGCTGATAAAATACTAAGGTAAAGGCAGAAAGTGATGTTGCGGTTCTCGCAATATTCTCGCAATAAACTAGCAACGATTAAAATCTAAAATAAAGACAGCAAGGTTGGCTTAAAAATCCTCTATAGGCATTCAACTATGATCATTCAGCAGTAAATTAACATCTCATGCATCGTCTTAGCTAGATCTCATACATCTTCCGATTATATGCATTAGATTCTTAGATTACTCATATCCAAGTAAGGCTAAAAACCTATTTATAAATGCATGCTAACAAACGTGCTTGGAGAATGCCTATTCCTAGGCCACTCTCTTTATTACCATGAAAGGCTAACATGAATGAACGACTCTGAATTCTTACTCCTTCCAGAGGTTAAGAATTTTTTAGACAAAATGGATGGCCGGTCGAAATTGTCCATGGGATGAAGATCACATTCATTCAATGCATCCATGCTACTTTACATGCTGAATTCACATAAGCATATCCTACAGATTCATCTCTAGCAAACCTCTATAAACTTAGCTACTCATGACTTTAGAACTCAACAAAATTAATTGACTACTCATGGAATGAAGAACTCAACAAAACTAATTGATTACTCTTAGAAGGCAAATCAAATAAAAATTCGTAAAGCATACATACGTCAATCCGAAGGCAATAGTTAAAGGGAAAACAGTAGATGATCCGAAACAGAACTTAAAGAAGACAGTAGCTAATTCGGAAAGCGATTTAAAGAAAGCAGTAAATGTGTGAAGAATCCCTAAGCCACAATTCGCCTCGGATGAAGGGGAAGAATAACTGATCCTGGGAAGGAATTCAATTAGAAGAGAAGATGGATATTCTCTTCTTCCTTTCGAATTATCGACTCCAAGGGGCTTTCGTTTCTTCGATCCAACAACCGGGAGAAAGGAGTTTTTGTCTTCGGGATTGGCTTTGCCGTTTTCTTCACCGTCGAGTTGAGATCTCTTTTCCTTCTCCATCTTAGCTCTTTATATAGCCTCCAGAGGTTGCCATCAGCTGCAGATCTCCATCCAATTTGAGGTAACAACCTCACACGTGGCAGTTGTAGGAAGAGGTGGCGGCTGGAAAAACGCAGCAGCGAAGACCAGGATTGCGATTGTATTGCGATCGCAATGCTCTGTTTCCAGCTTCCCTTCTTCTGATCCCATTGCGTTCCTCGCAAAACTTCAGCAATACATCTGCAAGGCATTAATTAGACATTTTTGCATCACTTTGTACACTTATTCGTAGTTTTTTCACATAAGCCTTAAATTAACATCATTTCACAAAATGTCACTTTTAAACACATATTATGCTAACTTCTAACTAAACTGCTCAAGAGATTTCATGAATATCAAGTAATTAAAGCCCTAAATAACTCTCATTTGGAGAGGTAACACCTACGAATAGGCATAATTTTGAACGATGTTCCAATTTCTTTGGATTGGGCACCAACACGTGTGTCGGACACCCCCAAATCCTGAAGTGACGTAAACTCATTTTACGCCCTCTCCATAACTCATAAGGTGTTTCTGAAACACTCTTAGAGGGAACTGCGTTCAAAATATATACAACAACCTCTACTGCATATCCCCAAAACGAACTAAGCAGTTGAGCATAGCTCATCATAGATCGAACCATGTCTAACAGGGTTCTATTTCTCCTTTCGGACACACCATTCTGCTGCGGTGTTTCGGGCACTGAGAGTTGGGATACTATTCCATGTTCTATCATATAGTCCTTAAATCTTAAATCCATATACTCTCCACCTCGATCTGATCGAAGTGTTTTAATCGTTTTACCTAATGTGTTCTCAACCTCTGTCTTATACTCCTTCAACTTTTCAAGAGCTTCGTACTTATGATGCATTAGGTAAAGATAGCCGTACCTAGAATAATCATCAATAAAGCTGATGAAATATTCATACCCTCCCCGTGCTTTAACATTCATCGGACCACAAAGATCTGAATGTACAAGCTCTAGAGTTTCTTTGGACCTATGACTTTTATCAGAAAAAGATCGTTTGGTCATCTTGCCCTCAAGACAAGACTCACATGGTGGTAAAGAGTTGTCCTCTAAACGATTTAGGAGACCACTCTTAACCAGTCTCCCAATCCTATTGATATTAATGTGGCCTAGTCTCAAGTGCCAAAGATAGGTACTTGGAGAAAGTTTCTGCCTTTTAGTTTGAGTCTGAGTTGTTTTAAACATCTCGGTGTTCAAAATAGCTTTTGCCTCTGTTGGTCGTAACACATACAAGTTTTTTTCAAGTTTCGCAGAACATATATGTACACCTTTTTTGCTAATGAACGTTTCATTAAAATCAAAAGATACTTTATACAAATGTTCAAGTAAACAAGAGATAGATACAAGGTTCCTTTTAAAGCTAGGAACCAACAGTACATTTTCAAGTAAAATGAAACTATCTCTATATAACAACTTGACAACTCCCACTGCCTTGGCTGAGACAACCTCTCCTGTTCCAACCCTGAGAGTTATCTCACCTTCAGCAAGCAGCTGCCAGAAACTAGTTTCCTGGAAAGAAGAACAAACATGGTTAGTGGCTCATGAATCCAGTATCCAGGCAGAATTACCATGTTCCACTAAACATGTTTCAACAACGAGTAAATCATATTTACTTTGTTGTTTCGTCTCAGCTTTTCTCGCCATGAAGGTATCATGATAGACCGATGAGGACGGTTGTCCAAACATCGTCTGTAATGAATCCATGATCTCCTTAGCGGAGACCATTACCTCATGCTTCTTAGCTAACACATCGGATGTGCTGGCCAAGATGTAGATTCGGGCTTTATCATTAGCCCTAGTCCACCAGTCAAATGCATCTCGAACAGTTCGAGTTGCAGACGAGCTAGGAGGGGGAGGACATTCCTCTGTTAAGACAAACCTAAGATCATCGATAACAAGAATTGTATTCAAGTTCGCTTTCCAGGTCGTGTAGTTATTGTCGTTCAGTTTATCGGAAGTTAGTAACTGGATAAATGAACTAGAGCTAGACATGCTGAAAAAGAATGAATTCTATTAGTGAATTGAACTTAACCTATTATTAACAATCAATCAAGAATTTAGCAAAAAGTAATAATGTACCCATAAACTCATTATTAATTTGCAACGATACTTCAGTGAGTCAGAATAATTGCTACAGTGGGGCAGTCAACCACTCCTTCACTGAACCAAGACAATCTTGACTAAATGCTAATACCAGAATAACTCATATTCCTATAACATCTTAGTTATCGTTGTTTGGTCAAGAATTTACTAACTCCTTAGCAAATCTTGTAAGTGTGACCCGCTATTTTTAGATTTCTTAGGGCGGCCCCAACAGTGCAACCGTATGGAATGTCAGTGTTGGGAATGGCTCTAAGTAATCTTTATCCATTTCTTGTGACTGAGATGTTCCGATTCCCATGAAACGGCCCTCCGTATGGACGGTGCCTCTAAGAGCAACCAGCAGGCGGAACAAGGGAATCTCACGGTTCAATCCAATGGAGGAGACCGCAGGATGTATTGACATACTTCCTTCTCCCACTTACTATAAATACTTTATCCATTCACCTTGCTATTGATTTATGCAAACACCACCCGTCTGGAGATGCCCTATTGACATCATGAGGCCGAGCATAAATCTCACGGTGTGAACTTCGCGGAGAGCGTAGGAGGAGATTGATATATCATATATACCTTCTCAACACCACTACTAAGTATTTTAGAATGGTTTGGGTATACTTTTACTTAGGTATTATCCGGCTAAGACAATAAAACCTAAGTCTAGGTAGAACATACTTTTACCTAAGATGTCTGGTGATAAACGTTTTATAACCTTACACCTCTCACGTGCATGCTCATAAAGCCGGGTTAACTTAACTCAAGTACCGGATCGATCCCCAGGTAGGAGGTGTTTCGTAAACAGTCATCTTAAATACCTCCAACCTTAGTACAGGATCTCACCGGGTGAGTTCTCTTGTAACCTTAGCTTTACAAGATATCGACCTATTTTAACTATTAAAACGAATCGATACTAAATTCCTAATCGCATTGAAATTCTTTAACCCTTAGTGAGCATGCATTTATCTTTGTTATAGATTTTAAATGTCTATCTCATTTTACAACGCTTTATAAAAGAAAGACATTCTATAACATGCTTCCTAAGCTAGAATATAACAATTACATTCTTTTTATAACATGCTTCCCAAGCAAGAATATAACAATTATATTCAACTAAGGCAACTATGTTGTATGTTTAATTTCACAATTAATATAACACTTATATCAATTACACTTTTAAACAAGCAACATCCAATTCATAAATTAATATAACACTTATATTAATTCTCATGAATTAAGCATGCATACTATACAACATAACACTTATATTATACTTTCAATGCATGCAACATGTTTCCTATGGTGGGATTTGAAATCTATATGGCATACTTTATGCACATACAAGAGACTTTAATTAAAACATACATTCACAATGCATAATTAATTAAACACACTAAAGTGAACCGGTTTTGGCATCTCGGGCAAGCAAGCAACTAAATTATTACAATAATAATTTATAAACTAGTTTGAGACGCTTCCGAACCCTTCGAACCCCCCCGAACCGGCTTAAATTTGCTTGAACCGGCCAAAAACAGCAACAACAAACTTCAAAAAAACTGAACCGGTCCAAAACAGTTGTCCCGACTTCAACAGCCCGGAACCGAACCAATAACGACACGACCCAGACCAAACGAATGTTGAACCGGACCTTCAGAGGGTGAAGAACAAGGAACCGGTCTGACTTTCAGTGAACCGGACCGTCCGAGGACCGAACCGGACCGTTTCTTCCACCTTGCGCTGAACCGGTGTTGTGCTGGAATTTTGCAGGAAAAAAAAAACAGCAAGCTGTTTTTTTTCGACACCCGAGCTTCTGTCTTCGAATTGAAAGCCTATATGGACTCTAATGACTCCAAATTTTTTACAGAATCTTCTGCACACATTAAAGCCCATACACGCTCGGGCATTTATAAAACGAAGTACAAATGAAAGCTAAAAAAAAAATGCCAAAACCGGGAAACACTTTAGGCGCCCAGAAAAATTATTTCTATAACAAATACCCACCGAGCTTAAATTGATGCAAATTGAGTGACGAAAAAACGCTCTGATACCAATTGATGGAGCACATGTAGCAGAGGCGGAAGCGAGACGGATCATTGGCACTCTAATTTCATCAATTTAGCTAAACTAGAAACATGCTCAAAACTAGGAAATAAAAGAAATTAGAACACATACCTCTTGTAGTTCTAAAGACTTCTCTTCCAATGCTCGAATCTCCTCACGAACCCTTCGAAGCTTCCCTCGAACTCCTCGAGAACCACCTCTGGTAGTCCCGCTGTCCTCGGGCCGAGCAACGGAGTGGTGGGACTCCTTTATGAAAGAAAAAGTTTGGAAGAAAAAAATAGGAAGATGAAAGTGATGAGGTTTTGTGAGAAAATTTCTAACACTTAGCTTTCTAATTTCTCAAGTAACATGAACTCTTCATGCTCATCCAAATATTCAAACTCTTTGAAAATTCATCAACCTCAAACCATTTGAACTTCATCCAATTTATAGGCAATTCACATGCAACAAACTCTTTGCTTAGCATGACACCTCACAATCCACTTCACAAGTTGGATAACCTCACTCAACTTGGATAAATCCACTTGACTTGGATAAATCCACTCAACATGGATAATTCCACTTGTAATATTTTGTCATTTTAAAATTAATTCATAATTAATTTTAATAAACAAAATAAATTTTAATTAATTAAACTTTTTAATTAATTAATATTATTATTTAATTGAATATCAAATATTAATTAAATAATAAGGTCAATCTCGGTTTCTTAAACCGAATCAGCACACATGAATCCCTATTCATGTTTTAGACCGATCTCATATTTAAATCATATTTAAATATGTTCATCATTCTTCCAAAACCGAATTTCAATCAATTCAAATTCTTTTTCTCTCATATTGTTACACGACTTAATCCGAGCTAGCCAGGAGAACCTAAAGGACCTACAGATCATGAGCTCTAACGATACGAGATTAACCGGCCAAACTCTTTAACCAAGCTAACCAACATTCGTTAACCCCCGGAGACTCCACTAAAGTCCAAGGGTTGCACTCTCCTCACCGTAGATATATTCCTGTCCTCTTGATATAACCATCATCAGTAAGTCGATCCTTCACAGGTCGTTCGTAATTACAGTTGGGTCAAAATAACCGTTTTACCCCCGTAATTACATCTTGTTCCTTAAGTCCCACTGATCCTCTAATGAACTATTGGTTTGTGGTCCAACCACCAAACCGATTGGTAAGTGATCTCATCACTATACCAAGTCCCTCTCGGGCCAATGAGAGGGTGGGATCCCTAGTTCAAGACCCGGAGTCAGCACTTAAGGGAACAACCTTTCTACTAATCTCTAAAGGCGGGTAGGAGTGAATTCCATCTCGCAGGACTATGTTCCCAGCTACCTACCCGGTCTTATCCCCAAGATGGTAGGCTTATTGAGTCGGCGATCTCGGACCACTCTCACCCATACAAGTCAAAGGATAAGCCTGAATAAACAGGAGTTCATAGCGTGCTCAGGATTCAGATCGAGTTACCTAGGTCATCATATGAAAAAGTCGGTCTTTACAGTAAATAGAGTTGTAAAGAAAGAGTGACTCTATTTCGCGGTTCAGTCTTATGCAAACTCATTGCATAGGACGCCCCCACTCGCATGTCTCCACATAAACGATTTCGGATCACATCGTTTGAACTATGCAAAGTGGGCCGCGTCCAATAGTGTCCCCAGGATAAGGTATCCAACCTTATCCCTATACTATAGACCGTTCTGGCTATCACTTGAACTTGATCCACAATCATATCACACATGAAGTTCAAGTATACAACCTATAGCCATGGGTTCTTTGTTTATTGGAGTTAGGTTAAAAGTAAACACAATTCACTTTATTCAATAACAACTTTACTGAATAAATCTCAATAACAAGTTTATTGCAAAATAGAATATACATTCAGTTTACAAACCACGAGTTTTAGGACATAAAACCCAACAAAAAACAGATCAAAAATATAAACCTGTCGTACCTTCAAGCCAGACCAAGAAATCTGCCTTTATAGTGATGAGAAAAAGATGAAAACCATTGAAGCCTCAATCGAGGGCCCCACTGAAGGTCACTGCCCCGACCTCACCTTACCGCCTCCCTCGTTCGCAAAGACCACAGCCGAAACGATGCAAAAACCGATTGTAGAAGAAAAAACTCAGTGTCGCCCGTAACAGGAAAAACGCCTGCAGAGATGACCGAAGATGCCTCTAAAACGAGACCTCGTCGGCGCTTAACTGGAAACCCAAGCCCTCTTCACCGCCCGGAGTAGACCGCCGCCCCTGCAAACTTGTCGACAAAAGTAGACCTAGGAGAAACCTAACCACCTCCCAAGAAGAGAGAAACCCCATACAAAAGATGGGACGATGATTTTGTGAGTTTTTTAAGGCTTGTTGGCTTATAGAATAATTGTTAATTAATACATATCAATAAATCCTAGATATTTATTTAGATCATGCATGACAAACTAATTAGTCTATACCTACCAATTGAGTTGATATGTACTGAGGTCGGACGTTCAAATCATCCTACCCACATTCGTTGTAAAAATAAAACAACAAATTTATTGAAATATATTTTTCTTTTTGATGCCTAAATTTATTGAAATATTGTGCTTGATTAATACACTTATTCATTAATTATTTATTCACTAATATATAATTTGTCTGAATTAGGTTTTTTTTTTTTTTTTTTAGTTTGAACAACATGCCCGCAGTGAGAATTTAAATTTTGAGCTGAGGTCGATGATATATGTCTTAACCAATTCAAGTATGATTAGCTTTCCTAAATTTTCCAACTACACTCTCTTTGAAATAATTGCATTATTTAGATGAGTAACACAGTCAATGAGGATATATATATCCAAAATTTCATCTACACAATATAAAACCCCTTTGTGGAAGATGAGAAGGAATAAATCTACTCATAATTAAATTGTTCTCTTTTTATGATATGCTTTCATTTACACAATATATATATATATATATATTTTTTTTTTTTTTTTTTTTTAAACAAACAACATGTTGGCCAAAGCGAGCATAGCTCAGCTGGCATATGTATCAGTTGACGACCATGAGGTCTGTGGTTCGAATCCCCCAATGTAATAAAAAAAAAACAAACAACATGTTGACAAATATATATGTTGTCAATAAAATTGCATTAATTTTTAGTCTTTAAACATTAATCTAGTTTCAATTTGGTTCTCATTTTACTTTAAAATTTTGTTGTCAACTATATCATTTGTTTAAAATTTCTTAACATCTCTTTCTTCAATGATAAATTAAAGAATCCAAGTATGGCTACTTATTTATCCTTCTTCCCCTCCGAGTAGTAACAGAAGAATTATGATGGTTGCCTTCCAAAATGAGATATAACATTTTTTATTTTTTTTCAAAAGGTATTTAATTAATGCTGGGAATGAACCCCTGATCTCTTAGTAAAAAAGAAGACAATTTTATGTCAATTGAGTTATGCTTGGTTTGACGAATATCATATTTTTAACCAACCTGATTTTTCTATGGCTAATGTCATGAGAATAAAATATCAATATATTATGTAGCTAATCTAATGTATTTACAAATAACTTGTCCAGTTGTTATAATATATTTCCAGTTGCCCCTCATTGATAATAGGCAAGAACAACTCATAAGCTTTAACCAGATTTGGGAACAAAATATATATATATATATATATATATATATAACTCTTAAACTACACAAACTATAATGTCATAAAATTTTAAATATGGGTCTAAAAATGTATTTTAACCTCATTATTGAAGTACTGAATATGAATTGATTGTTAGAGCGTATTTGGTAGCAATTCAAATTATGTTTTATGTTTTTAGATTCACTAAGTACACTGTATATGTGTTTGGTATGCAATATAGATTCTGTTTTTTAAATCTGTTTTCCGATTTTGTGATTCAAAGTAAATTCTGAAAGAAAAAAAACCACATTTTTTCTTTTTTCAGTGTATCTCAATTTTGAATTTTAAATTTAAAAATGTAGAATTATATTTAAAATATAAAAACTTGAATACTATAATATCTCATGTTATAAAATAAACCATTTTTGTTAAATTTAAATATGTATAAAATAATCTATTATAAATCATATGATATTGTAAAATAATATGATTATACAAAAATGATAAGTACAACTCAAATTTCTGTTTTTAGATCTAGTAGTTACTGAAAATAGCTAACACAATAAAAAAAAACTTCAAAGGTATTTTAATTAATGTGGGATTCAACTCATGATCTCTTAGTCAATGTCACAACCTTATTTGAATGGAGCTATGTCCGGTTTGACAAACTAACACAATACACTACTAGAAAATGGAGAATAGATGACATGTGGGCCAATGAAATATAAGGGAGAGGAAGAAAAAATGTGTCATCTTCAGTTTTGGGGCGCGTTTTTGGCGGGGGAAAACGGAGTTTTTAAGATTTCCGAAACTTAATGACGAGACTGAAATGCCTAACAGTTATTTTTTGTAGCGAAAAATAGCTAACAACCATATTTAATGTACTCTTTTGAGACTGAAATACCCCTTATGGGATTTAACCGTTCAAAAATCAAATCAACTGCAAAAAAAAATAGACGATTTTACTTGAGAGAAAATAGTTTGTCGGAAAAATCGTAACAATTAGAAAATCATTACAATTATTTGAAATAATTTGAATTATAATAGTTATTTTTTTTGTAGTGAGAAATGGTGTTGACGATTCTGTTGGGTATATAGACGTAATTAAACCTACTATTAATAGTTTAAAAATATTGTATTGAAAATGATACATTTGATGTTGATTAAAAAAAGAAAAACAAAACTTCTTAATTTAAAACGAAAAACATAAAATGAATTAGAAATATTTTGTATTCACCCAACAACAATGTTAAATCACTATTAAACCCCAACAACATCAAATAATCTAAATTAAAAAATAATCCACAATTGTATTCACCCAAGAAACAAATGTCACATCAAAAATATCAAAAATATATTTACCTTAACCTCTGTTTTGATTTCCTTCAACCTTCATTTTCATGTGTGTTTCCATCTAAGTCATGTTCTTCTTCCTCCCACATCGCTCTGAACTTAACTTTGCATTTTGAAAATTCGGGCTTGAGGATAAATGTGTTATTCCCTTAACTATATATTTTTTTAATATTTTTTGTATTTAAATCCTGAACTCTATCCCCATATATTAGAGATTTTGTTGCATTACGAAAAAAATTGAAAACGATATGGCTTATAGGACCCACGTTTTACAATTTTAAATACAAATTTTAGATTGTAAAACTTGATTTCACATTTTTAGAGATTTTTGTAACGTCTTTGATTTATAAAATAACAGTACTTTGATTCCACTTTTTTAAGGATTTTTGTAATGTCTTTGATTTAAATCATAATTTATCTCTTTAGTACGTAATTGTATTAATTACATGTATATTCTCTTACGTACATAGAGATGTTTATGATTGATACAGTGATTAAGTGTGTTTGGCTATAATTATTATTTGTATATATGCATATAGACATAGGTTTGTTAAATATTTATTGTGTGTATCGTTTGTATGTAAAACACATGTTACTAGTATGTAGTACTATAGACTATTATTGATTTTTGTTGTACTTTTCAACACGTGTGTATTATTATATACACATAGGTATTGGCTCATTTATGATGTGTTTAATTGCATGGTTTAGTGTTTGGGGTTTAATTACGTGTAATTAAACATATCAAATCAGTCAATGCCTATGTGTTTATAATAATACATAAGTGCTGAAAACTACAACTGTTGGGTTTTATGTCCTAAAAATCGTAGTTTGTAAACTGTTTGAATGTAAATATTATATTTCAATAAAGTTGTTATTGAATTTTAGTGAATTGTGTTTGTATTAACCTATACCAATAACTAACACCCATGGCGACAGTGTGAGTACTTGAACTTCATGTGTGACATGAATGTGAATCAAGTTCAAGTAGACAGCCAAAATGGTCTATAGTATAGGGATAAGGCTGGGTACCTTATCCTGGGGACACTATTGGACGCGGCTCACTTTGTATAGTACAAAACGATGTGATTCGAATCGTTTCATGTAGAGACATGTGAGTGAGGGCGTCCTGTGCAATGAGTTTGCACAAGACCGAACCAAGAAATAAAATCGCTTTTTCTTTATAACACCGTTTACTGTAAAGACCGGTTTATTCATATGATGACTTAGGTAACTCGATCTCAATCTTGAGCTCACTATGAACTCCTGTTTATTCGACCTTATCTTTTGACTTGTACGGGTGAGAGTGGCCTGATTGCCGACTCAATAAGCCTACCATCTTGGGGATAAGATCGAATAAGTGGTTGGGGACGTAGTTGTGCGAGATGGAATTCACTCCTACCCGCTTTAAGGGTTAGTAGAGAGGTTGTTCCCTTAAGTGCTGACTCCAGGTCTTGAACAATGGGCCCATCCTCTCCTGATCAGGGAGGAATCAGATTTGATGGTTGGACCACAAATCAATTGTTCATTAGAGGTGTCAGTGGTACTTAAGGAACAAGATATAATACAAGGGTTAAACGGTTTAAATGACCCGTTGTGATTATGAACGACCTGTGAAGGATCGACTTACTGATGATAGTTATATCAACAGGACACAATATATCTACAGTGAGGAGAGTGCAGCCCTTGGACTTTAGTGCAGTCTCCGGGGGTTAACGAATGTTGGTTAGTTCGGTTGAAAGAGTTTTGACCGGATAATCTCGTATCGTTGGAGCTCATGATCTGTAGGTCCTTACGGTTCTCCTGGCTAGCTCGGATAAAGCCGTGAAACAATATAAAAGAAAAGAAAAGAATTTGAATCGTTCAAATTCGGGTTTGTGGAAGAAGGATAGACATATTTAAATATGATTTAAATATGACATTGGCCTGAAACATGAATGAGATTCATGTGAAAAAAGTCGTTTTTTTCTGAAAAATCGAGTTTAGTTATATTATTTAATCAATATTTGATATTGAATTAAATAATATTGATTAATTAAAAAGTTTAATTAATAATTATATATATTTTTTATTTATTAAAATGTTTAATAAATAAAATTATTATTATTATTTTTAATAATAATAATAATTATATATATATATATATATATATATATATATATATATATATATATATGTGTCTTGCATGCATGTTAAAGAAGTATAAATATATATATGTTACGTATTAAGAAAGGGCTGATGTTTTAAGATAGGAAGTAAGTTGAGAAGAAGAATTTGAAAGAAGTTTGAAATTTTTGATTTCAACCGGGGGTTCACGAATAAAAAAAAAGAGTTTTTTTTTGTTCTGAGCTTCTCCCTCTGTCTTCTCTTCTTCCTCTTCCTCTTCTTCTTTTCTCTTGTAAAAGGAGTCCCACTACTCTGTTTCTCGGCCTGAGGATAGCGGGATTACCGTGGGTGGTCCACGAAGGTTTCGTGAGAAGGCTCGGTGAGCTCGTGAGGAGCTTCTGGCGGTGAATTTGGAGAAATACGAACGACAAGGGTATGTGTTATAATTTCTCTTTTTCATTGCTTTTGCATGTTTCCGTTTTGTTTAAATTGATGAAATTAGAGTGTCTATGATCCAAATCGCTTCCGCTGCGTTCCATCAACGCTCCATCAACAACAACAATCAAATAATAGTCTATGGTACTACATACTAGTTAGTAACATGTGTCTTACATACAAATGATACACACAATAAATATATAGTGTAGTACTATAGACTATTATTGATTCTTGTTGTAGTTTTCAACACATATGTATTATTATATACACATAGATATTGACTGATTTTATATGTTTAATTACATGCATATGAGACACATTATATTGTTGTTTCTCTTGATAGACTATATACTCTGTTAATAATCATAACATATTTTTAGTATTGAGATTCTTAAGATCCGCGTCGTCTTTGTATGTGTTCGTATCTACAACTTCATCATCCACGACCAAACAACAGTCGTGGTACATCCGATTTGAATAAACTGCTAGCATCCACACAAGATCCATGTCTTTAGATAACCTTTTGATCAATTATTTCTCTTCCTCGTTTCTAAAGAGGGACAATTGTGAAATTCTTTTTGGGCGTCTAGTGCGAGAAGTTTGACGATGAAATTGTTGAGTTGAGCCATGGTTGAATCACATGTTACATGCATCGTGCAAGACCTTAAGTTTTTTGAGATGAACAATCATTTGCTTTATGAAATTTGGTGGTATGAGTAGATGAATCCCTCGTCTTTGATTTTTGTAACCGTAACCTCATGAATCCCCTAGTATGAACAGAATAGTATAAATCGATTTGCTTAGAAAAAATTGATATCACTACAAGAATTTTATATTCTCTCGACGGATGTTCTCTCGACGGTTTTGTTTTCGTCGAGAGAACAATACTCTCTCGACGGTTTCTACAACCGTCGAGAGAGTATCGTCTTCTCTCGACGAAATATCATTTCGTCGAGAGAACAGCCACCTCTCGCGACGGTTTTCAAGAACCGTCGAGAGAGGATAGCCTATCTCGACGGTTTTGATAAATCGTCGAGAGATCCGTGATCTATCTCGACGATTTATCACAACCGTCGAGAGATCATTCCCGACGGTTTACAAACCGTCGAGATAAATTAAGGTTGTATCGACGGTTTGACCCAGCCGTCTAGAGAACCGGCCATTTCTCTCGACGATATATATTTCGTCGAGAGAACGGGTATGCTCTCTCGACGATTTCAATTAACCGTCGAGAGAACCGGCATGCTCTCTCGACGGTTTTTAAAAACCGTCGAGAGAGAGCTTAATAACCTAAATTCCATCGTCTTCTTCATTTTCTCCGCCCCCTCGCCTCCATCGCTTTCTCTCTCTCCTTCGCTCCCGCCCTCGTCGCCCTCGCCCTCGCCCTCGCCCTCGCCGTGCCGCCCTCTCCGTCGCCGTCGCCGTCGCCCTCGCCCTCGCCGCGCCGCCATCTCCCTCGCCCTCGCCGTGCCGCCCCCTCTGTCGCCCTCGCCCTAGCCGTGCCGCCCTCGCCCTCGCCGCCATTTCCCTCGCCCTCGCCGCCATCTCCCTCGCCGTGCCGCCCCCGCCCTCGCCGTGCCGCCCTCGCCCTCGCCGCGCCGCCTCCTCCCTCCATCGCCCTACCGCCGCCGCCTGCCGCCTGCCGCCGCCGTAGGTAGTTTTTTAATTCAAACCGTCCCTAATTTTGTTTTTCAATTTTGTTAGTGTATATAATTTGGTTTCAATTTATGATACACAGCCACCATTCGCCGATCGCTCGCCCGCAAGACAACAATCGTTCCCCGCTCCACGCTACAAGAGGTATCATGGTTTACTTTTGCACTGATTAATGGTTTCTGAATTAGGCTAATTTAGGTTACTTTTTGCTAATTTCATTGTTTCATTTGTCGTATATATATGATTAAGCTAATTTGTAGATATGGTTAGGCTAATTGAAAATGAAATTGATATGTTTAAATTTTTATTCAATCCCTACAGGACTTAATTATTCACGATTCACTGGTGGATTTGAAAATTGTAGAATTAAGAATGAATAAAGATTGGATTAAACTTAGAGATAGGTTCTCTACCGGGTACGTACAAGGGGTTGCTCAGTTTATGGAAATGGCGAAGTCTCACGTTAATCATTTGGGGAAAACAAGATGTCCATGTAAACATTGTATGAATGGAATGTGGCAGTCTTTGGATGGGGTAGAACGACATCTATTTACAAATGGAATATCTCCCTCTTATGGTCAATGGGTATATCACGGAGAACCAAGCAACTTATCTAGGTTCAGAAATATTTCAACTAATTCAATACCCGATGATGGACTACGTACAACATCAAATTTTTTTGATGAAGAGAATGAGATTTTGAACATTCTAAATGACTTACAAACCCCAAACGTAGAAACAAGTGTTCACCAAGAAGATTTTGCAAACGGGATTCCCACTAATGTCCCGGAAAGTGACAGTTCAAAACGATTTGAGGATTTAATGGCTGAAGCATTTAATGAACTGTACCCTGGTTGTACGTTATCTTCATTAAATTTTTTGGTGAAGTTAATGCATATTAAGGTTATTAACAATTGGAGTAATAAATCATTGGATATGTTGTTAGAATTGTTAAAGGACGCATTTCCAATTGGTGCATGTATACCTAGTTCATTTTACGAAGCTAAGAGGAAGTTGCGTGACTTGGGGTTCGACTATCAGAACATTGATGCTTGCAAGTATGATTGCATCTTATATTGGAAAGAAAATGCCGATTTGCAAGAATGTCCAATATGTGGTGAATCTCGGTATAAAGTTGCCGAGGAAGGAGGGAAGAAGATTCCACACAAGATTTTACGTCACTTTCCTTTGATACCCAGATTGAAAAGGATGTTTTCATCCAAGCACGTTGCTTCTGAAATGAGTTGGCATAAAGACAAGCGTGTCGATGATGGTGTGTTACGACATCCTGCTGATGCGGAAGGGTGGAAGCATTTTGATAGTAAATTTCCAGAGTTCGCTTCGGAACCACGAAATGTTCGTCTGGGATTAGCTTCAGATGGATTCAATCCATTCGGGAATATGAGCAATTCGTATAGTATGTGGCCAGTGATGCTAATTCCGTACAATTTGCCACCTTGGAAATGCATGAAGGAAACCAATTTCTTCCTTTCTTTACTTATTCCCGGCCCAAAGTCTCCTGGAAAAGAGATTGATGTTTTCTTGCAACCATTGATTGAAGAGTTGAAAGAGTTGTGGAATAATGGTGTGCACACCTATGATTGCGTTAGTGGTGAATACTTTCAACTACACGCAAGTTTGTTGTGGACGATTAATGACTTTCCTGCATACGGTGACTTATCTGGGTGCCCTAACAAGGGCTACAAAGCATGTCCAATTTGTAAGGAAGATACACCATCGCGTTGGATAAGGGGTAAAATGTCTTACATGGGACATCGACGTTACCTTCCAGCCACACACTATTGGCGTAGGAATAAGAAACACGACGGTTGTCTAGAACATAGACCACCTCCAGTCGTAATGGATGGAGACGAGATTTTACAAGAATTGAATATGCTCAACTTTCCAGTGCTTAGTAAACATCCAACAAAAGAAGTAAAGAAAAGGAAACGAGATGATCCTTTTTGGAAGAAAAAAAGTATTTTTTTTGAACTCCCCTACTGGTCAAAACTTTTATTAAGACATAAGTTGGATATAATGCATATTGAAAAAAATATTTGTGACAGCGTGGTTGGCACATTGTTAAGCATTAATGGAAAATCGAAGGACACAGAAAATGCTCGAAAGGATCTACAAGATCGAGATATACGGAAAGAATTACACTTGATACCTTTAGGAAAAGGCAAGTCTAAAAAACCACATGCTGCGTACACATTCAGTAAGAGTGAAAGACTCGAGTTCTGTAAGTTCTTGAAATCACTGAAATTTCCTGATGGATTTGTCTCGAATATATCAAGATGTGTGAGTGTGAACGATGGAAAAATTCATGGGTTGAAGACTCACGATTGTCATGTTCTGTTGCAGAGGCTTGTCCCTATTGGTGTTCGAGCATATTTACATAAGAATGTGTCGACTACTATTGTTGAGCTATGTACATTTTTTCGTGATCTATGTGCGAAAACGATTACCACAACTGATTTGGATCGATTACAGTCAGACATTATCATGATACTTTGTAAGTTGGAAAAAATTTACCCACCGGCATTTTTTGATGTAATGGTGCATCTTGCAGTCCATTTGCCATATGAGACCAGAATTGTGGGTCCTGTTAGCTATAGTTGGATGTACCCTATTGAAAGAAGTTTGCGAACTTTAAAACAGTACGTTCGAAATAAAGCACGTCCCGAGGGTTCTATAGCAGAAGAATATGTAATAAATGAATCGATGAATTTTTGTTCAATGTACCTAAGTGGTATTGAAACGCGATTCAATAGAGATGAACGAAATGATGATCAAATTCCCGAGAACGATACTTATGGTGAATTTGAATTGTTTAGACAAAGGGCAAAACCGTTTGGGGGTTCAACTTCAAGGACCTTATCGATTGAGGAGAAACGGATAGCACAATGGTATATTCTGAACAATTGTGATGAGATAAGACATTACCGTAGGTACGTATCGTTTTCAATCATTTTAAGGGTGCAAGTGAAATAAATATGAGTCGTAATTCTTACTTTTTGTGTTCATAGGCAACATTTGAGACTGATTCGTTCTCAAGCACAAAACATATCCGACTTAGATAGAAGACATAAGGAACAATTTCCTGATTGGTTCAAATCTCATGTAAGTATATAGTTATGAGAGTTTATAAATTGAATTTTAATTATGATTAATGTTATGCATTAGTAAGATATATGTTTGAATGAACAGGTTCTCTCATTGCGTAAGAGAGAAAATGTGTCTGATGACGTGTATTCTCTAGCAATGGGTCCCACTTCTTTAGTGCGATCGTATACTGGATGCAATGTTAATGGAGTGCGTTTTCACACGGTAGCACGTGATAATCGTCGGACAACGCAAAATAGTGGAGTCATGGTGCCTGGTGAAACTGACAGTGAAGGTGTTGAGTCGAAATTCTATGGTGTAGTGACCGATATTTTGGACTTGGAGTATATTAAGAGAAGACGTACTATTATTTTTAAATGTAAATGGTTTGACACTAACAAGAATAAACCACACGTGGATTTAGGGTTTACATCAATTAATACGTCTCATTGTTGGTATGTTGATGATCCTTTCATCTTTGCTAATCAAGCACAACAAGTATTTTACCTCAATGACCCAAAATATGGTAATCATTGGAAAGTAGTGCAAGTGGTCCAAAATAAACGCTTATGGGACATTCCAGAGGTAGAAGATCTTGGAAATGACCAACTTGATTTGTTAGAAGTAGATGGCGGTATGAGAGTCGATGAGAACATATTCATTGATGATGACACCACATTATGCAGAGATGATGTTCCTCCTATAATTGTGGATGACCCAGGTATTGAATCACAAAGTAGAAATCTATCGTCAAACAATAATGATGATTTCATAAATGATGAAAATGAAG
The DNA here is from genome assembly GCA_028017165.1 of Herpetospermum pedunculosum. Taxonomy (NCBI): domain Eukaryota; kingdom Viridiplantae; phylum Streptophyta; class Magnoliopsida; order Cucurbitales; family Cucurbitaceae; genus Herpetospermum; species Herpetospermum pedunculosum. Next base: position 15,862,694 of record CM051527.1, on the reverse strand, counting down.
ATGAAGAGGAAGAGGAAGAGGAAGAGGAAGAGGAAGAGGAAGAGGAAGAGGAAGAGGAAGATCCTGGCATTGATTCAAGCGATGAACATTTGGATTGAAATCAGTATGTAGATTTATGTAACATTTGTAGATGTATGTAACTATGTGTTTCATTTATACATTTCATGATTGTTTTGTAGGTAGACGATGTCATCTGATCGTATTAATTCCCGAGATTCAGCTAATATTTATTTGGAGGGATTGCGGATGACAGGCACACCATCTTCTGCGGAGGATGAGGCTTCAGGTTAACTTAATTGAATTGATACTTATATTTTTCGATATGATATGAATATTAAATTGTATGTTCATTATTTATTTCAGTTAGGATTGTACGTAACGTGAGGGGATATAGTCGAAATCTAAATTTGGATAGATATGTTCGAAAACACGGAAAAATCCCAATACATATTTCTGATGAAATCCGGAAGCCGACGTGTGATTTTGCCTCAACGTTCAGCTTAGCCATTGGTACCATTGTGAGAGAAAGCTTTTCTGTGAGATACAAATCATGGAAACAAGTGCCACAAGACGTCCGAGACCACGTTAAAGATCGACTATTGGTAAGTTTATTTTTTTAGTTGTTTGTGATTATTAGCTAAAAATACTTTACTTATGTTTTTCTTTTTTTGCAGAATCATTTTGTGATCGATTTGTCACAACCCGTCGTTCATGAATGCATTGAGCACATTTCAAAGAATGGTTTTAAAGAGTTTAGAGCGGAATTGCTCAAACATTATAAAGAATCATCCACCCCTGAGGAAGGACGTGCATGGCCGCATGAACGAGTACCTGACATGGCAGATTGGCTTCACCTGTGCGATAGGTGGGATGACCCTGAATTTAAGGTACATTACTTAAATTTGTTAGAGATGTGATCATATGATGCCATTTAAATTAATTTACACTAATAATCTCTTATTTTCTTAGAAAAATGCGGAAAAAAATAAAAAGAATCGACAAAGTCTTCCTTTCAATCATTGCACTGGAACTAAGTCATTCCTTCACGTACACGAAAAAATGGTAGGTTGGAAAAAATGATTTATGGTTTCAATTTTTTTTTGTATTGAATAATTATTGATATGGTAAAAAACTTTGTTGTAGAAAGCAAAAGGTGTGAACTTAGGACCTATTGATTTATTTCGTGCCACAAGAACACATAATAAAGGAGGTGAAGATGATCAGTGGGTGAATGAGGCCGCTCGGGATAGTTATGTAAGTTTCCTACTTCTTAATGATAATTAATTTGTAAAGTTAGTATCAAAATTCTTATATGAATTAATAATTGCAGCTTAAAATGAAAGAGATGCAAAGTCGACCCACTCCAGAAGGGACCCAACCACTTTCTGAGGAAGAAATACGTGAAGAAGTATTGGGTAGTCGATCAGGTCACATTAAAGGTGTAGGTTATGGACCAAGACCGTCGAAATCAAGAAAACATAGTTCAACCTATAAATCACAGAGAGAGCATGAACTAAGTCTTGTTGTGACTCAGACACAGCAAGAGTTGAACAACACAAAAGAACAATTGAATCAGACCGTGGAACGACTGAATGAAACCCAACAAGAGTTGAAACAAATGATGACTGAAAATACATCTGAACGAGCTAGAAATGCAGCTGAATTAGCTAAAAATACAGCTGAAGTAGCTAGCCTCAGAGAAATGGTTAGCCAACTCGTTCGTTCACAAGGCCGAACATCGAAATAGGTATCATCTTTATCCTCTTGTAATCAAATTATTTGTAGGTAATAAAACTTGTTGGTTTGGCTATCCTGCAGTTATGGTAGCCAATATGATTTTGAGTATATGTGTTGAGTTTGATGTTGTTTGAAGTTAAGTTTCGCTAATGATACATGGATGGAAATTGGGTGAATATTATTTTGGTTTGACTATCCTGCAGTTATGGTAGTCAATATGATTTTGAGTATATGTTAGTTTAAAGTTAGTTTAAGTTTAAGTTAATTTTGAGTTGTTTGGTGTTGTTTATAGTTGTTGTTTTGGTTTGTTTGGAGTAGATTTGAGTTGTTTGGAGTAAATTTGGGTTGTTTGATGTTGTTTAGAGTTGTTGTTTTAGTTTGTTTGGAGTAGATTTGGGTTGTTTGATGTTGTTTAGGTTTGTTTGAAGTAAATTTGAGTTGTTTGGTGTTGTTTAAAGTTGTTCTTTTGGTTTGTTTGGATTAATTTTGGGTTGTTTGGTGTTGTTTAGAGTTGTTGTTTGGTTTGTTTGGAGTAGATTTGAGTTGTTTGGAGTAAATTTGAGTTGTTTGATGTTGTTTAGAGTTGTTGTTTTGGTTTGTTTGGAGTAAATTTGTGTTGTTTGATGTTGTTTAGAGTTGTTGTTTTGGTTTGTTTGGAGTAAATTTTAGTTGTTTGGTGTTATTTAGAGTTGTTTTGGTTTGTTTGGAGTAAATTTGAGTTGTTTAGTGTTGTTTTAGAGTTAACTTAGTTGAAGTATATATGTTATGACTTATGAGTTTAGTTTTAAGTAAACTATATATATATGTGAGTTGTTTTAGTTTAATTGGAGTAGATTTGAGTTGTTTTAAGTTTAAGTTTCGTTAATTTTGTTGTTTAAAGTTAGTTGAAGTAAACTAACTTTAGTAATTTAGTAGTTAGTTTAAGTTAAACTAACTTTAGTTTTGTGTTTTAGTTTAGTTTAAGTTCATATATAGATTTGGGTTGTTTTAAGTAAACTATATATATATATGAGTTTATGTTGATGTTTAGGTGAATTTAGATTTTGCATGTATGTTGAGTTTATGTTGATGTTTATGTAAATTTAGATTTTGCATGTATGTTGAGTTTATGTTGATGTTTATGTAAATTTAGATTTTGCATGTATGTTGATTTTATGTAAATTTAGATTTTGAATGTATGTTGAGTTTAGGTAAATTTAGATTTTGAATGTATGTTGAGTTTAGGTAAATTTAGATTTTGAATGTATGTTGAGTTTAGGTAAATTTAGATTTTGCATGTATGTTGAGTTTATGTTCATGTTTAGGTAAATTTAGTTTTTGCATTTCACTTTATGTTTTAAGTTATAATTTTTTATGTTTTTGATGCTATGTTAATATGAGATTTATTATTTTATTTTTCAGGTATTTTGGGTTGATGTTCACAAAGCTGCTCTCGAAGTGGACTCGACTGCGTTTAATTTTGAATATTTCTGTCGGTTTAATTTTGTTGTGTAAGCCAACTTTGTAACAATTTTAATTTACATTTGAATGAAAATAACTTTTTACAATCTAATGTTTGAATTTAATTAATTAAATGTGTGTTTCAAACCTATTAGGTATTTTAAATTGAAAAAAAAAAACATTAAATAAACTGATCTTCTCCCGACGATTTTGGTTAATCCGTCGAGAGAAGTCAACTTCTCTCGACGAAAAATGTTAAACAAAATCGTCGGGAGAAAGGCTTTCTCCCGACGATTTTGGTTAATCCGTCGAGAGAACTCAACTTCTCTCGACGGATTTTGCTAAACAAAAGCGTCGAGAGAAACGATACTCTCTCGACGGATTCGAAAACCCTAATCCGTCGGGAGAGAGTATACTCTCTCGACGGATTTTGTTACAAAATCCGTCGAGAGAGTATACTCTCTCCCGACGGATTAGGGTTTTCGAATCCGTCGAGAGAGTATCGTTTCTCTCGACGGATTAGGGTTTTCAAATCCGTCGAGAGAGTATCCTTTCTCGACGAATAGTCTGATCGTCGAGAGAAATTGTTCTCTCGACGGTTTACCTCCACCGTCGAGAGAGCAACCTGTCTCGACGAAAATTTAAAAGCGTCGGGAGAGCCTCTCCCGACGCCCTTATCCCGACGAAATCTCCCGACGGTTGTTTTTCCGTCGGGAAAACTTCTCTCGACGGATTTAGGGTCTTTCCCGACGGATTTTCTGCGTCGAGAAAACCCTAAATTCTTGTAGTGTATATTCGTATTTAACAGAAAAATGAGTTGAAACTTTCGAAAAGTAAGATTTTAGGAGGTTCGTTCGATATTTTAAGATGAGATCTTTTTTAGTTGTTGGTATAGAAAACTGACAGACAACCAGATACACTGTAATTATGATGAATTACAAAGCTAATATCCAACCGGTTACACTACATTTATCAGTTGTAGAAAACTGATAGTCAACCGGTTACACTGTATTTATAAATAAATATATCAATTATAGAAAACTGACAGATAACCAGATACATTGTAATTATGATGAATTACAGAGTCAGTTACAGAACTAAATAGTTACAAACTATCTAATTCAACAACAATTACAAACTTAATTTCCGGACACATTAAATTCATAAGTACTTAAGCAACACCACCACTTTCTTTTACTTATTCAACGAAATCCAACACATGTTTCTTTAAAATGTAAAATTGAAAAAATACAAATTTTCAAGGTAATAACTATGAATAACCAGAGTCAATCTTCGTATAGCTAAGTTAGTTAACGCATATGCCTTCAATCAAGAGGTTTGAGGTTGAAATCTCTTGTACCCACAAGTTGTTAGAGAAAGAAATATATATATATATGAATGATGAGGGAATCAATGGATGGGAAGATGGGTTTAGTTTATATGAGAAAAAAAATGGAATTTGAGTCATTGGGGTTGTAGTGGGAGAGAGAGAGAGAGGGAAAGTTGGAGACTTTAGAGATTCAAAGATAAAGAGTTATAATAAAAAAGTGAGGAAATTATATTCTTTGAGAGTAAGAAAGAAAGAGAATGAAGAAGAAGAAGAATTATATAAAGGGTTTTGAATCCCATTGGAGTTGAAGTTTTGAAGAGTTTTAGAGAAGATAGGCATTGCAGCGACCTGAAGCTAGTTCAAACTAGTGGAAGGAAGGTTGTGTGCAGAGAGAAGAAGAAGAAGAAATGGGTCGTGGGAAGGTTCAAATGAAGAGGATTGAGAATCCTGTGCACAGGCAAGTCACCTTTTGCAAGCGCCGAGCTGGCCTCCTTAAGAAGGCTAAGGAGCTCTCTGTGCTGTGCGATGCTGAAATTGGACTCTTCATTTTCTCCGCTCATGGAAAGCTCTACGAACTCGCCACTAAAGGGTCTCTCTCTAATTCTACTCATTTATTCCTATTCTTTTTGTTCCGAATACCTCAATACTAGTTAACCACCTGTGGGATTCAAATCTCTAATCTTTCATCGGAATATAATTTCTTAACCAGTCGAATCAGGGACGGATTTACCTTACGTCCAAGGGGGTTCGACCCTCCCTCTCAACTATGACAGCATATTTAATTTGTATATAAAATGTGACAAGTTTTTTTAAATTATTTTGGGTTTAGTAGTAAATGCATCTCTAGCCTCCTTCACCACCATGTTTTAAGTCTCGAATAGTTTATTTTTTGTGGTTAATTTTATTTTAAGTTGTGAATCCGCTATTGAGTCGAGTTACGTTCAAAAAAGTGAAATTTAATCATGTATTTTTTTTAATTTTTAGTACGATTTAAGAGTGAAATTCGAATCTCAAATTTTATAGTAGGTACATCCTTATATCAATTGAGCTATGCTCGATTTGAAATAATTTGATTGAATCTAAACTGTGCTAATTTTTATTTATGTTTCTTTGATGTGACATATTAATTATTTTATTGAATAAGATTCTCTAAACGTGACTTGGCAGTAGATGACAAATTAGAGTTTGCAAGGTGGGAAATTAAATAAGACGGGAGATCTGAAAATTGCTGGCTCACAGTGATTTTTTTTTAGCACAGTGTAATTAATCTGTCATTTCTTGTCATGTTGTATTAAAGAATTTTAGAGTCAAAGGGCTGTTTGGCTCCCGAGTTGGGTAAGGTGGGGTGGGCTTAAATAGCCCACCCCATATTTGGAGCCCCAACTATATAAGTTGAGGCTGGAGGTTATTATAACCCCGGGTTGCTACAGTGTTTACTGTAGCAGTGCTACAGTTTTTTTTTTTTTTTTTTTTTTTGTCATTAAATTTTTCGGGTTTTCTTCTCTTTGTTTTTTTTCGAGTTTTCTTCTCTCTTTGTTTTTTTTTTCTGTTTTTTTCATTCAATTTATCGATTTTTTCTCTCTCTTTGTCTTCCTCACCTCACGATTTTTTATCTTCCATTTCATCTCAAATTTCTCTCTTCACCGAACCTGTCGATTGTTTGTGATTTCTTAAATAATATTTATTTTTTTAACTTTTAAAAAATTAATATGTAATATACATTTAACTATACAAATATAACAAAATGTTGTAGAAAAAAAATAAACTAACATAAACACATATTTCAAACTCGATGTTAAAGAAAACTGTATTATTTCTCTCTCCACCGAGCTTCTTGTTGTCGATTATTTGTGATTTCCTAAATAATATTTATTTTTTTAATTTTTAAAAACTAATATGTAATATACATTTAACTATATAAATACAACAAAAAGTTGTAGAAAAAAAATAAACTAACATAAACACATATTTCAAACTTCATGTTAAAGAAAACTGTATTTTAAACCCACACTATACAACTCTGCACCCCAAACACAGACTTACTAAACTCAGACTATACAACTCTGCACCCCAAACACAGACTATTATAACCCACAGATTATTATAACCCACCAACTATAATAACCCACCAACTATAATAATCCATGATGCGCCCCAAACGCTCCCAAAGTGTCGTGTTATTAATATTAAAATAATATCGATAATTGATGTATATTTTTTTTTTTATGTCGGAAGTTCGATCACAATCCTAAAAAAAAAATATGTTAACATAATAAAGTTGATGGTAAAATTTTAATTTGGTGTATGTCGATGGAAATTTGAGATTGAAAGTTGAAATTTGGTTTGTATATATATTTTAAAATGAAATATATATATTATTTTGAGTATTGGTTTGATGACTCTATCATTCAATATTGGAGGATAGAACCATGCAAGGGCTTATTGAAAGGTACATGAAGCACACAAGTGGGAATCAGCCACCAGACCCACCTATTGATAACCAAACTTTGGTACTCTCTCTTTCTATTATTTATTATTATTTTTTTTTAATTTGATGTGAAAAAAGGGTCTGTTTGGTTAGAGATGAAATTGTTTGAGATATTTGGCCGGATGACCTTAAATTAAGGCTCATTCGAGAGATTGACGCGCGATTTTAAAATTAGTCAAAATGACATTTTGCTGACATCACTCTCGTTGGGATTTCTCTCGCTCTCGTTCTCGTTCACGAGAATGGAAAAGTTTTAGTTATAAAATGGAGCCCGCAAAAGAACGAGAGCGAGAGCGAGAGAAATACCCGCGAGAGTGATGTCAACAAAAGGTCATTTTATCTAATTTTTAAAATCGCGCGTCAATGGAGCCCGCCGCACTAGAGCGATAAAAATCTACTCAGAGTGATGTCAGCAAAATGTTAGTTTGACTAATTTCTGTATTTCATGTCCTTAATTTAGGGTCATCTCGCCAAATATTCGAAATTGTTTTTTTTTTAATGGAAACAGAAATTACTCTATTATAATAATCTTAACAAACTGTGTTTTGAAAACAAATAATACAAGCAAAGAAAAGCATCTCTTCCCAAAACAAAGTGTATAGTTTTTTAAGTAAATGTGTTTAGAAGTGATATGCTGCATCTGATGCTTGTTATATATATATTCTCAAGAATTTCAATTGGTGTGAATTCAGGCCATTGGAATTTAAAAAGAGGGATTGTTCAAATTTTCCTCCCAACAAAAATAGATAAAATAAATAAATTATGTTCTGTATTCTGATTTTAAGAATCCTATCAAAGAATTTTAAACTAAACAAAGAATTTTAAGATACATATTTTTGTTTTAGACTTTAGTTTATGAATTTAATGGTGTTTTAGAGAATATAAAACAAAATAAAGAAATGGTTAAAAAGAGGAAAATTGTAACGGATGTCAATTTAGAGTAAAATAATTAAAAATATAACATTTTTTTAAAACAATTGATGATATGATAATTTCTATCACTGATAGTATGGTCTATCGCTAATACAAGTCTATCGTTGATAGTAGTCTCTTTTATAGAATTTTGTCAGTTATAATAGCTACGAGTAATATAAGTCTATCAGTTATAAAGTCTAGGAGTGATAGCCACTCATTTTTTTTTGTCATATTTGCAAAAAAGTTTTAAATTTGTAATTATTTTGAGATTGTTGTTTATTTATGCAACCAACTCATAAAAAGATACAACTTTCTTTTTTTTTTTTTTGTTATGTTTGTTTTTTTTATGCTTTACAAAAAAAAAAAAAAAAAAACTTAATTATTTAACACGTAATTTGGTTTAATTAATTAATGAAAAGGTTCTAAAATGATGTTTGGATGTTAGCTATATAATTTTGTTATCAATTTATTTTTTATTCTACTTTCTTTTTTATTCTTTTATATATATATATATATATATATATATATATATAATATTTTTTAAATTTGGTTGTCAGTGTGAGAGTAGAATGAAATTGAAATTTTGAAATGTTATTTTGAAATGTGTTTAACTATAAATTAGGTTTCTATTTGGAATTGCACTAACTTTTAAAATAATTGTTGGAAACTGTGTTTTTCGAAAAATCATTATTTTATGAAACAAATTAGTGTTCGGTAAATTTAAATGGTAGACTTGAATAAATTGGTTATCGTGTTTGATATTTGGAATTGCATTGAAATTACAGATTGTTGGTAACTGTGTTTTTCGAAAAATCATTATTTTATGAAACAAATTAGTGTTTAGTAAATTTCAAGGATAGATTTGAATAAATTGGTTACGTGTTTGGTAAATAAATATTAAATTACTGTGATTTAACTAAAGGACTAAAATCGATGCACTGTCAAAATTTGTATACATTTTTTTTAAGAAAAAAGAATAAAGTATTAATTAAAAAAATATTTGTATTTAAATTATTAATTTAAAAAATTATAAAATAAAATTTTATTGTGAAAAAAACATACTAAATATATGAAATAATTTTTAATTTTGAAAAGGTTTGAAAATTTGTTAAGAAAGTGATGGTTAGAAAATCAAAAAATTAGAAGAGAATTTTTTTTTGTTTAAGGGTGTGAAATGAATACGGAGAAATAATTTTAACATATTATACAACAATTTGTTTTACCAAACACAAAATTAGATTAACATTTTATCTTCCACACCCTCTCAAAACCCGATCTCAAACGCAGCTTAATAATCAATCTTAAACAAGTCCTATATGTTTCCTAAAATACTAATACATTTTTTAAGTGTTAAAAAGTTCTAAAATAACTTTGAATTTATAACCAAGTACCAAATTATATAAATAAATAAATAAATAAAAAAAAAAAAAAAAAAAAAAAAAAAAAAAAAAAAAAAACTATTTCCCATTTAAAAAATTCAAATCGAACTCCAATTTTTTTTTTTTTTTTTTTTTTTTTTTTGAGTCACACCATCAAGAAACTTGAAAAGAATAAATGATGTGAAAAATTTAAAGGAATAATTTCATAGAATAGGGCATAGGAGGGCACATATGAAACTTTATTTATATATATTTATACATACATAAACTATATGCTACGATTGTATCATGATTGTTATGTAACATGAATAAAGTTATAGATATATATGCCTATCTAGGAAGTAAAGGAGGAGGTCAATAGGCTGAAACAGGAAATTGAAGTCCTCAAGGGTCTCAGGTATGACAACTATTATTTTTGGATATATTGTTTTAATATATATATAAGTGTTCATATTTTATGAGACTGATTTTTTTTTAATACTTTAATTTTCGCAAGTTTTTATAAATATATTGCAGTTTTTTTAAAACTATTTTTAAAATTAATGTTGTTTTTATGGAAGATCATCCCCGAGCATTACAGGTCGATATAGATCGTCTTTCTTCTTCTGGGCCCACACAAGTCGTCTTTTCAAAAGACGATCTCCATCTACGTGGCTTCCAGCACATCATCTTTCAAATAATGTACCTCAAAAATCGATATTAGTTTATTCAAATATGCAAAAATTTTGAAAAAAATATGGTTGAAAAGCTAACACCGAGCTTCAATTTGATATGTGATTTCACTATTTTTGAAATTGGATATCGAAAGATAAAAATCGTCGAAGTTGAGCTAAAGTTTTGAAATTTGCAAAACCATATTCAAATTTTGATGTTCCATAGTTCTTTTGAGCGTGCATTAAAAAATCAATATCTTCTTTTTACTCATATATTCAATTATGGTTGGAAAACTAACACAGAGAGCTCCATTTTGAGTTTCATTATTTTTAGAGTTGTATATCAAAATTAGATAAAGATTATCGAAGTTTGACTATGGTTTTGCAAATTTTAGAACTATAGCTCAATTTCAAAAATCTTTATCTTTCGATATACAAATTAAAAAATAATGAAATCACATATAAATTCTCGATGTTAGCTTTCCAACCATATCTTTTTCGAAATTTTTCCATATTTGAATAAAAAGATATCGATATTTGGAAGTACATTGTTCAAAAGATGAGCTGCTGGAAGCTACTGAATGAAGATTTTTTTTGGAAAGATGACATATGTGGGCCCAAAAGAAGATCGTCTTTGGATCTTCATCCACGTAGAACAAGCAAAAGACGACCTTTGCTCGCGTAGACAAATAGTCTTTTCAAAAGATATCTTCCATAAAAATAGCATTATTTTTAAAAATAGTTTCAATATTTTTATAAAAAGATTCAAAAATTACAAAATAAAAAAAAACAGTCATTTTATGAAGTTGACTATATATATGTGAGACTTTAGAGACATACTTAACCAGAAAAAAACAATACTTTATTATGAGATTCATTTTATATCATTGTAATTTTGAGATTGGACACAGTCACCTACAAGATATATGAGCTAGGTGTGTATTTTCATTACTCAAGTAATAGCTTCTCTAAAATGTGTTTCAGTAAAAAAAAAAAAAATAATAATAAAAAGGATGAGATATATACATGCATGTACATGTAGGATACAACGAGATATACGAGATATAGGAGTTTGTTTTTCCGAGTTCATCAATATCTAGGTCTGAAAATTCGAACTTTGATCAATGTTATAATGCCTTAAGTAGTTGACATCTACATAGGTTGACGAGATATAGGAAAACTATGAAATGGTAATTTATATCATAACTTTTAAATTTTAACTTATCATGAGGTAGAATAATGATGAGTTTGACATACCTTCTAATTTAAACACTTAAAAATAATAATAATAATTGTATTACATTTTTTTATAAAGATAGTTTAAGTTAAAATCATCCTTGTACGGTTGAATAGTATTCTTAAAAGTGAGTCTAAACAAAAGTTGTTCAGTTGCACTGACATCTAAGATTTTTTTTGGAAAGACGACATATGTGGGCCCAAAAGAAGATCGTCTTTGAATCTTCATCCACCTGGAACAAAATCGTCTTTTCAAAAGACGACCTTTGCTAGACAAATAGTCTTTTCAAAAGATATCTTCCATAAAAATAACATTATTTTTAAAAATAGTTTCAATATTTTTATAAAAAGTTTGAAAAATTACAAAATAAAAAAAAACAGTCATTTTATGAAGTTAACTAACTATATATATATATATATATATATATATATATATATATATATATATATATATATATATATATATATATATATATATATATGAGACTTTAGAGACATACTTAACCAGAAAAAAACAATACTTTATTATGAGTTTCATTTTATATCATTGTAATTTTGAGATTGGACATAATCACCTACAAGATATATGAGGTAGGTGTGTATTTTCATTACTCAAGTAAAAGCTTCTCTAAAATGTGTTTCTGTAAAAAAAAAAAAATAATAATAAAAAGGATGAGATAAATACATGCATGTACATGTAGGATATTCGAACTTTAAACGTTTTGAATCGATGTTATAATACCTTAAGTAGTTGACCTCTACACAGGTTGACGAGATATAGGAAAACTATGAAATGATACTTTATATCATAACTTTTAAATTTTAACTTATCATGAAGTAGAATAATGATGAGTTTGACATACCTTCTAATTTAAACACTTAAAAATAATAATAATAATTGTATTACACTTTTTTATAAAGATAGTTTAAGTTAAAATCATCGTTGTACGTTTGAATAGTATTCTTAAAAGTGAGTCTAACCAAAAGTTGTTCAGTTGCACTGACATCTAAAAGTAATTTTACAAATGTTGAATTACCTAAAGTGATTCACTCTCAATCACATTAGAATTATTGTTTGGATAATCAACTTTAAAGTACCAAAAAAATAATATTTTAACCCGAAGTAAATCCAAACACAACCGAAAAGTCTAAACCCTTCAAGAACGATATCCACTATTCCGATAGAATAAGGGTTGTTTTCGAACGAGAAAAACTCTTCGTTAATTTCTTCTATACTCGTTGCAAGTACTCAATTAGGTGTTGTAATAGACCTATAACAAACACGACTCTAATAATTTTGGAGTTTGAAAGGTGAGTTTTGAGAAAAGAAAAAAAATGTATATGTAGGAATGCTTTTGGAGGAGGAACCGGAGGAATAATGACATTGGATGAGCTTGATATGTTTGAGAAGCAACTTGAGATTTGGGTTTGTCAAGTGCGTTCTACAAAGGTATAATTCCAAAAGAAAAAAAAAATTGCACTTTCTTTTGATACTATGACAATTCTTTTGATACTATGACAATTTTGAGATTAATAGGGTCACGTTTGATAACAATTTAGATCCCGTTTGATAATAATTTTGTTTTTAGTTTTCAGTTTTTGAAAATTAAGTCTATAAACATTACTCTCATCTTTAACTTTTTTTATTTTGTTATCTACTTTCTACCAATGTTTTAAAAATTAAGTCAATTTTTAAAACTAAAAAAAAAAATAGCTTTCAGTTTATAAACAGTACTCTCATCTCTAACTTTTCTTGTTTTGTGTTATCTACTTTCTACCCATGTTTTAAAAAATTAAGTCAATTTTTAAAACTAAAAAAAAATAGCTTTCAAAAAATAGTTTTTGGTTTCACAATAATTTGATTAAGAATCTAAATAAAAAAGAAAAATGAAACTCATAGTAAAGAAATTAAAGGAGAAAACAAACTAAAAACAAAATGATTATCGACATATTAGTTTTAAATTTTTGGTTTTTGAAAATTAAGCTTATAAATAATACTTTCACCTATGATTTTTTACAATGATTTTTATCTTTGTTAAGGAAACATTAAATCTCTTAGCCAAATTTATTTATTTTATTTTATTTCAAAATTTAGCTTGGAGTTTGAAAACACTTGTAAAACATAGATAATACGACAAAGGATTTCATCGAATGAATTGTTTATAAACTTAATTTTCAAAAACAGAAAAATCAAAAATTAAATAATTATAGTCTATATATTTCAAACTTGTAATTATATGCACTGAAATTAATTGTCCTTCATGATGTAGATGAAGTTCATGTGTCAAGAGATTGAAGCATTGAGGAACCAGGTTGGATTCTTGGCTTAATTTATATTTTTGACACATCTCAATAATAAGATTAAATTTTTGTTATTGTTAAGTTTATAATAAGATTTCAAAAAATTGTCTAAATGATCAATCAGATTGAAAAAGAAAAGAAAAAATGAAAAAAAAGCCCGAGTTTGAGAGAAGGTGAAAATGAACATGCCAATATGTTTATTTTTTCAAGAACCAAAAGTACTTTAAAAAAAAAAGAAAAGCACCAGAAGTATTAGAACATTTTATACTCTGAGTGGTTATATTACACAAAAGTTTAATTATTGTGCTTATATTATATATAATAATATTGATCCAATCTAATTTTTTTTTCTTCTGTTTGAAGGAATTAATACTGAAAGCTGCCAACAAGTATCTTCATGATAAGGTAATAGAAGATAAATCTATTCCAATCTTATATCTTATACATATTTGCAATGTGACACATTTGCGAATAGAAAATGTGAAATAGTTACCTACTCCAATTTTTCATCTTATATTTATAATTTTTTTGTCAAATCGAGCATATAGTTCAATTGACATAAGGTTGTGTCCGTGACTAAGAAGTATGAGTTCAATCTTCGCATTAATTAAAATACCGTTGTTAAAAAAAAAATATTAATCTTCTTGTTCATATTTTTTATTAGGAATGCTATAAATAATAAAATTGTTGTTTAATCCTTAAACTTTCATGTCCCTAAACCTTAAAAAAGTATTTAATATGTCCATGAATTTTCAATTTTGTGTTTAATGTTAAGGACAACGGATCTATTTCCGCATTGGTATGATATTATGCACTTGGACTAAACCTGACTTTGATTTTAGTGCTACCCAAAATGTCTCATATACTAATAAAGATGTGTTGTTCCTCATTTTTTAAAGTTTAGAGACTTATTTAACATAAAATTGAAAGTTTAGACCCGTTTGATAATCATTTAGTTTTTGACTTTTGATTTTTGAAAATTAAGCCTATAAACAATATATCCACATATAAATTTCTTTTTTGTGTTATCTATTTTTATTCCGTGTTTCCAAAATCCAAATCCAAATTTGGAAAAAAAAAACTTTAAAATTTGTTCTTTTATTTTTGAAATTTGGTCATAACAAAGATGGAAGTCATGGTATGAATTCATATGTGGATGTATGATTTATATAGACATAATTTTTAAAAACTAAAAACTAAAAACCAAATAGTTATCAAACGGGATCTTAGGAACCTAATAGAATTGTTTGTTTGAAGTTCAAATTAAAGATCTATTTGATACAAATCTAAAAGTTTATAAACTAAACTTGTAATTTAAGTTAATAAAAATGTGATAAAAGTTCTAAAACATTAATTCCCTCCCTTTAATTGTGGTTTTGCAGATGGAGGAAAACATCAGCAACACGATTGACATTGAACCTGTGAATATTACTAACTTCCAATATCCACTAACTATACAGGATGAGTTATTTCAGCTTTGTACTTGAGTTAGAAGTTAGAATGCACATGTTATATGTTTCAATGTAAAAACATAAAGAAACCTAGCTATTTACTCTGAGGTTGAGGGTACTGTTTTTAGCATTTTAGCAGACTTTAATGATGTTTTTATTCAAATAATGACAATGTACATTGCTATCTATAATTGCATTGTCAGCAATGGTGATTATAAGTGTGTTATCATTATGAAATATGCGACTCTTTTCAATAATAATATTTCTATGGACGGATGGTTTTCTCAACAATATTTCTATTGGAAGGGTTATTGTGTTGGGGAATGCAAACATTTTACCAAGTTAGATAGAAGCGTAATAGATCATCACATATAAGTAAGGATAAGATTTTCATTGTTTAGGAAAAATCTCATCTAACCTTTTACGTGATTCAACGATAAGATTTGTAGATTTGAAAAAAGAGGTGACCTGCAAAAAAGAAAAGATTGCATTGTTGTGGTGTTTGTCATACACACTCTGATGATTAAGTCTGATCAAAGAGAAAAAGTGTAACAACTTTAGGCTTCGAGAATTATGAAAGACTCGGTTGAACTTATATTACTGGAGTTATCATATTTTATTTATATTGAGTTGATCTTGGGTTCTTTCACACACTCAGCATTTGGGCTATTTGAGCCTCAATGCACTTCTATCTTAGATCTATGTTTTATATCTTCTTCCGGCCCTTGACTTATTTCGTTAGACCCAAATTTACTAACATTAAGCCTCACTCCCAAAGTTGGATTCGTGGTTCAACTTTTAATTTATATGAGCTGGACACAGAGTGTTCAATTTGGGAGTGTTGAGATTTATGCCCTAAAGCCTCGTAATTAATTAATAATTATTTTATTATTATTATTTGTAATTTATAATATTCATTATATATAAAAATCCAAGGTTATTAGTGTAATTTTGAACAATATGTAGTTGACATACAGATGAATCATGCTCAAGAAATAAACCTAAAGCGTTTATAGTATATGGATAAGGTTGGATGTCTTATTCCGGTAACACTATTGATATGACCCACTTTATAATTGTTACAAATGATTTGATCCAAATCATTCTTGTAGAGACATGTAAGTGGGGATATCCTATACAATCTAATCTTTATAAATAAGACCGATCCACGAAATATATAATCTATCTTTATAAATCATTTATTTAAGAAGATTAATATTTCACAGGATGATCATATATGACTCGATCTTAAGCTTTTGCTAGTCCTCGAGCAAAATAAAACAAACCATTAATTGAGTCAATGAATGCAAGCTCGTGATTTGAACCTCAATGTTCTTAAGACAGATAGAGCATAAAAGAATGACGAATTAAACCACGACCTATCAACAAGTAATTTAAAATTCAAATTTTCCCTCAATATCTACGAATACCAATAAATCTCAAACACACATCAAGAACTTGAGTCATAGTGGTAATCAAGAGATTAAACAATCTTAGACTTCCATTTTATAACAAAAAAACTCAAGCATCTCAAAATTACTAAAATCGGATGCATAAGACTTGATACTCTAAAAATTTCACTCAAAACGCTCAACTGTTTAGGGTATATGGTATGATAAACGCTCAAATTAAAACATAAAAGATTTTTACCATAAGCTTGCTAATATATCACATCATCATATCAATGAAAAGAATGAATGCAAAATTTCAAAGGTCTCACTTTGGTTGTAATTGAGCTTAGGTAAGGGTGGATGGAAGAAAATTTTAAGCTACCAGATTGGAAGAATTAAAAGATTTTTCCACACATGAAGCTCAATTTTTCAGTTGAGTCTTGATGAATGGTCAAATTTTTTTTACTATTGTGAAACATTAGCTTTCCTTCACATAGTGAACTATTTTTTTTTTTTTTAGCTTTCCTCCACGATATATATCTTTATTTTTTCTTTTATTTTCTCTTTCTTTATCTTTTCTTTTGTTTCTAAAAGAAGCGGATGAAAGGAATGTTGGGTTTTATGTCCTAAAACTCGTGGTTTGTAAACGATAAACATATTTTATTACTAATAAATTGTTATTGAGGTTTATTCAATAAAGTTATTATTGAATATGTGAATTGCTTATTTCATTTTAGAAAACCCTAAATCCAATAAACTAAGATCCATGGCTATAACATGAGTACTTGGACTTTATGTAGAGACATAAAAGTGGATCCAGTTCGAGTAAATAGCCAAAACGGTCTATAGTATACGAATAAGGTTGGATACCTTATTCTGGGGACACTATTGGATGCGACCCATTTTGTATTTAGTACAAACGATGTGATCCTGGATCGTTCATGTGGAGACATGTGAATGGGGGCGTCCTATGCAAAGAGTTTGCATTAGACCGGACCGCGAAATAAGTCACTCTTGCTTTATAACGCTGTTTATCGTTTTAAAGACTGACTTTTTCAAAACGATGACCTAGGTAACTTGACCTTAATCCTGAGCTAACTATGAACTTCTGTTTATTCGGGATTATCCTTAGATATGCATGGGTGAGAGTGGCTCAACAACGCCGACTCAATAAGCCTCCCATTTCAGGAGTAAGACCGGATAGATAGCTGGGGACATAGGGTGCAAGATGGAATTCACTCCTACCTGTCTCTAGGGATAGTAGATAGGTTGTTCCCTTAAGTGCTGACTCCAAGTCTTGAACAAGGGGCCCCACCTTCTCATTGGCCTGAGAGGGACTCGGTATAGTGATTAGATCACATACCAATCGATTTAGTGATTGGATCACAAACCAATTGTTCATTAGAGGATCAGTGGGACTTAAAGAGCAAGATGTAATTACGGGGGTAAAACAAATATTTGACCCGACCGTAAATTACGAACAACCTGTGAAGGGTCAACATATTATATCGAGTGGACATAAATATATCTACAGTGAGGAGAGTGCAACTACTAGGCTATAGTGGAATGTCTTGGTAGTTAACGAATGTTGATTAACTGGGTTAAAGAGTTTAATCAGTTAATCTCGGATCGTTGGAGCTCATGATCTGTAGGTCCATGAGGTCCCCCTGCTAGCTCATATCGGACTGAACCTTAGAACAGTGTGACGAGTGAATTCGAAGTGTTCGAATTCGAATTAGGGAATAAACGTTAAATATATGTAATATATTTAACGACATAACATTCAATTGCGAATTGAATAATAGAGAGAGATGAAAATATTTAAATAAGATTTAAATATCGAAAATATGAATAGGGATTCAAAATCATGTATATCGGGAATGATCGGGATTAATGTTGGATTTATTGGATATTAAATTGTTTAATTAATTATTTAATATTAATTTAATTTAATTTAAAATTAATTATTTGAATTAATTTGATCAAAGTTAGTCAAAAGTTAAATTGTAGACAATTGACTAAAACTTTGAAAGTCAAAAGTCAAATGTTAACTCCACTAAACCTTGAAAGTCAAGAGTAATTTTGATGACTAAAGTTAGTGGAAAAACCAAATTCTTGAGTTAGTGGGAAAAACCATTTGTTGGTGTTTTTATGACTCTAACTTTTTTGCTAAGTGTTCATCCCACATCAAACCACTATCCCACTAAATTGAGTGGATTCTAGATGTCATCCTAATGTTAACTCAATTATTTTGCATGTTTTTCCATGTAGTCTTCTATATATCGAAAGGGTTAATTGGATTAACTTCTTCTTGAAATTTTGATTAATTTTGAGAATTGTAAAGACAATTTCTCTTCCATTCTCTCCAAATTCATCTTCAATTCTCTTTTAAATTAGTCACTCAAAGGATCCCACAATCTCGTTCTAAGGCCGGAGAATAGTCGGGAAGACTCTCGTGGTGGTTCGTGAGCGTTACGTTCGAAGATCAGGATTGGAATCAAGAAGAATTTGAACTTCAAAGGTAATTCCTAAATTATTGTCTTTGATTTTCAAATTACATGTTTTTCCTTTGAAATTAACAAAATAAGAGTACTTAGATCCAACGTTGCTTCCGCTATGCATGCCGAAACTCTTTCAAATGGTATCAGAGCATGCTTTAAGTACTATTTTTTGGTTAATTTAGAGTTGATGGGTAGTAATTCACGTAATGAATGCATGTGTGCTAAAATGGAAACTTTTGGTCTTTGGCATCCAATTCTCTTTCAATTTGTAATAATTATTGTAATTGCCTTGTGATGGGCTTTAATGTGTTACAAAGAGTCTGTAATTTTTCTAGAGTCATTAGAGTCCATTTTAGGATATAATTTATCAAAATTGGAAGAGGCGTCAAGTGGCGGTTCGGTCTGGTTCGGCGACGGTTCGTGCAATCCAACAACTTACAAGCGGTTCGAGCCGATTCGAAATGTTCGGGGGCAGTTCGAGGCTTTTTCCTATTTTATTATTGTAATAATTTAGGTAATTGCTTGTTTAGGATGTCAAAACCAATCCATTTTTAGTGTGGTTTATTTATTTATGCATTGTGAATGTATAGTTTAAATAAACATAATCTTTTGTGCATATTGTATGCCATGTAGATTTAAAATTCCACCATAGGATAAACATGAATCATGCATTGAAAGTATGTTATAAGTGTTATAATATAAGTATGCAAGTTTAGGATTCCATGAGATTTGATATAAGTTGTTATATTTTTGCATGGAATGATTTTATATAATTGTTATATAAAAGCATGATAGATGTATGTTATAAGGTTTGTCTATTTTTTTAGGTGTTATAAAATGAAATAGACATTAAAACCTATAACAAAGATAAATGCATGCTCGTTTAGGGTTAACCACCAACCAATCTCTCGTTTTAATAGTTAAAATAGGTCGATATCTTGTAAAACTTCGGTTACAAGAAAAACTCACCTGGTAAGATCCTGTGTAAGGTTGGGGGTATTTAAGTTGACGGTTTACAGAACACCTCCTACCTAGGCATGGAACTGGCGTTTGAGTTTAGCTAACCCGATTTTATGAGCATGCGTGAGTGATGTGAGGTTTTAAAAGGTTTATCACCTAGACATCATAGGTTAAAATCCAGTATAAACGTTATACTCAGAAAGATTACCTAGACTTAGGATATGTTTTAGTTAGCCAAAATATATGCCTAAGTAAAATCATACCAACCGTCTAGAACACTTCAGTGTGAGGAAAAATATTTTCAGCTCCTACGTCCCTAACAGTTCACACCGTGAGATTCATGCTCGGCTTCGAGTCGCCCTGGGAGCGACCTCCAGTAGGAAAGTATTTGCATGAGTCAATAACAAAGTGAATAGGGGAAGTTGTTCATAGTAAGTGGGCGAAGGTTGTGTGTCAACACATCCTACGGTCTCCTCCATTAGGAGGCACCGTGAGATTCCCATGATGCGCCTGTGAGTCTGCCCTGGGAACGACCACCCCTTAGGAGGGTTGTATCATGAGATTTGGAACATAGCGAACTCCAGAAATGGATAGGGTGTCATAGGTCCGTTTTCAACATTGTCTTTCCAACTTCGGGAGCTTGTTGACTCTGATCTCTGAGGTCTGAAAATGGAGGGTCACACTTACAAGAATTACTAAGTGTTAGTAACTTCTTGACCAAAGTAAACGATAGCTAAAAGATCTATTGGAATATGAGTTATTCTGGTAATAGTGATTAACTGAGATTGTCTCAATTCAAAGGAGGAGTGATAGACTACCCCTAGGTGGATGTTGCTCTAAACCTTTGTAGTGTCGTTGCAATAAAGAATAAATTATGGGTACATTATTACTTTTTCTAAGACTTGATTGGATAATATAAAAGGGTTAATAGCAATTTCACTAAATACGATATGTTTACTTTTTTCAGCATGTCCAACTCAATAGTACAGGTACTAGCTTCTGAGAAACTTAACGGGGATAATTACGCAACGTGGAAATCAATTTTAAACACAATACTGGTAATTGATGATCTAAGGTTCGTTTTAACTGAGGAGTGTCCTCCAAACCCCGACACAAATACAAACCGAAATGTTCGGGATGCATATGACAGGTGGACAAGGGCAAATGATAAAGTCCGCGTCTACATTCTGGCCAGCATATCTGATGTATTGGCTAAGAAATACGATGGTATGGGTGCTGCCAAAGAGATTATGGAATCTCTGAAGGGGATGTTTGGACAGCCGTCCTTCTCCCTTAGGCATAATGTCATCAAGTACGTTTATAATTGTCGTATGAGAGAAGGGACCTCTGTTAGAGAACATGTCCTGTACATGATAGTCCATTTCAATGTGGCAGAAGTAAATGAAGTTGTCATATATGAGAAGACCCAGGTCAGTTTTATTCTGGATTCTCTTCTGAAGAGCTTCCTACAGTTCCGCACAAATGCGATGATGAACAAAATTGAATATAACTTGACTACTCTTCTGAATGAGCTTCAGACTTATCAGTCCCTCCTGAAAACTAAGGGACATGAAGTGGAGGCAAACATTGCTACCACTAAAAGCTTCTATAAAGGATTGTCCTCTAGGACGAAGTCTAGCCCTTCTTCTTCAAAAAATAAGAGTATTTCGATGAAAAAGAAAGGGAAGGGGAAAAGTAAAACTCCTAATGACCGCGAAAGCAAGGCCCAAGTTGCAGATAAAGGAAAATGTTTTCACTGCAACGAGAATGGGCATTGGAAAAGAAACTGCCCAAAGTACCTTGCAGAGAAGAAATCTGAAAAGGCAAAATGAGGTAAATGTGATTTACTAGTTGTTGAAACATGTTTAGTGGAGAGTGATGACTATTCCTGGATATTGGATTCAGGGGCCACCAATCATATTTGTTCTTCTTTTTAGGAAACTAGTTCCTGAAGAACGCTTGCGGAAGGCGAGATAACTCTAGTGGTTGGAACAGGAGAGGTTGTCTCAGCAAAATCAGTGGGAGATTTGAAGTTGCTTTTTGGAGATAGATTCATTATATTAGATGATGTGTATCTTGTTCCTGGAATGAAAAGGAATCTTGTATCTGTCTCTTGTTTGTTAGAACAATTGTATAAAATATCTTTTGAAATTAATTAAGTGTTCATTACCAAAAGAGGTATTCCTATTTGTTCTGCAAAACTAGAAAACAACTTATATAAGTTAAAACCGACCAGAGCGAAAGCTATTTTAAATATCGAGATGTTTAAAACGGCTGAGACGCGAAACAAAAGGCAAAAAGTTTCTTCAAGTACATATCTTGGGCACTTAAGACTTGGCCACATTAATCTCAATAGGATTGAGAGATTGGTTAAGAATGGTCATCTAAGCCAGCTAGAAGACAACTTTTTACCAGCATGTGAGTCTTGTCTTAAGGGAAAAATGACGAAAAGATCTTTTACTGGAAAAGGTCTTAGAGCCAAAGAATCCTTAGAACTCGTGCATTTGGACCTCTGTGGACCAATGAATGTCAAAGCACGAGGAGGATAGGAATAATTCATCAGTTTCATAGATGATTATTCAAGGTACGGTTATGTTTACCTAATGCATTATAAGTCCGAAGCTCTTAAAAAGTTCAAGTAGTATAAGGCTGAAGTTTAGAACTTATTAGGTAAAACAATTAAGACACTTTGATCAGATCGAGGTGGAGAGTACATGGACCTGAGATTCCAAGACTATTTGATAGAACATGGAATCCAATCATAACTCTCTACACCTAGTACACCTCAGCAAAACGGTGTATCGGAAAGAAGAAACAGAACCTTGTTAGACATGGTTCGATCGATGATGAGCTATGTTAATTTTCCTAATTCGTTTTGGGGATATGCAGTAGAGACTGCTGCCTACATTTTGAACAATGTTCCCTCTAAAAGTGTTACTAGAACACCTTATGAGTTATGGAGAGGGCGTAAAACTAGTTTACGTCACTTCAGGATCTGGGGATGCCCGACACATGTGTTGGTGCGAAACTCTAAGAAATTGGAACGTCGTTCAAAAGTATGTTTATTCATAAGCTACCCAAAAGAATCGAAATTTGGATACTTCTTCGATCCAGAAGAAAAGAAAGTATTTGTATCGACAAATGCTACTTTTCTCGAAGAAGATCACATGAGAGATCATCAACCTCGCAGTAAACTAGTATTTGCGTGAAATTTCTAAATAAGCTACAAATAGATCAACAAGAGTTATTGATGAGATTGGTCCCTCAACAAGAGTTGTTGATGGAGCTAATACTTCTGATTACTCACATCCATCTCAAGAGTTGAGAGTGCCTCGACGTAGTAAATGAAGATTAGGGAAAAGAATGGAGGATTTTGTTGGAGAAAATCTTGGAAGAGAGAGATGAGTATGTTTTTTAAAGATAAAATTTTAAAAAGAGAGAAGAAATTGAGAGGGTAAAAAAGGAATGAAAAGTGAAGGAGAGAAAAAATGAAAAAAAGAAAAGGGATATGAAACTCAATTTTAAAAAATGAGAAATCCGTTAAAATGAATTCCCAAAAAGAGTCATTTACAATGAATTCCCTTACTCATAACCCACTTTCTAAACCCACTCTCTAAACCCAAAAAGTTGACAAAGTCCACTAACTTAATATTTTATTTATTTATAAATTAATTCACAATTAATTTTAAATAAATAAAAAAATATTTTTAATTAATTAATATGATTATTTAATTCAATATGAAATATTAATTAAATAATAAGACTAATCCTGGTTTCTTAAACCGACTTCTCACACATGAATCACTATTCATGTTTTAGACCGATCACATATTTAAATCACATTTAAATATACCTATCTTCCAAAACCGAATTGGAATAAATTCAAATTCTTTTCTCTCATATTGTTACACGGCTTAATCCGAGCTAGCTAGGAGAATATAAAGGACGTACAAATCATGAATTCCAACGATACGAGATTAACCGACCAAACTCTTTAGCCCAATTAATCAACATTCGTTAACCTCCGGGACACTCCACTAAAGCCCAAGAGTTGCACTCTCCTCACCGTAGATATATTTTGTCATCTTGATATTACCGTCATTAGCAAGTCGATCCTTCACATGTCATTCATAATTACAGTTGAGTCAAATATATCGTTTTACCCTCGTAATTACATCTTGTTCCTTCAATCCCCACTGCTCCTCTAATGAACAATTGGTTTGTGGTCCAACCACCAAACCAGATCCCTCTCGAGCCAATGAGAGGGTGGACTCATTGTTCAAGACCTGAAGTCAACACTTAAGGGAACAACCTCTCTACTAAACCCTAAAAGCGGGTAGGAGTGAATTTCATCTCGTAGGACTATGTTCTCAGCTCCCTACCCGGTCTTATCCCCAAGATGGTAGGGTTATTGAGTCGGTGATCTCGGGCCACTCTCACCCATGCAAGTCAAAGGATAAGCCCGAATAAACGGGAGTTCATAGCGTGCTCAGGATTCAAATCGAGTTACCTAGGTCATCATATGAAAAAGTCAGTCTTTACAGAAAACAGAGTTATAAAGAAAGAATGACTTGATTTCGCGGTTCAGTCTTATGCAAACTCATTGCACAGGACGCCCCCACTCGCATGTCTTCACATGAAACGACTTCGGATCACATCGTTTTGTAGTATACAAAGTGAGTCGCGTTCATAGTGTCCCCAAGATAAGGTACCCAACCCTATCCTTATACTATAGACCGTTCTGGATATTACTCGAACTTGATCCACATTCATGTCACCACATGAAGGTCAAGTATACATCCTATAGCCAAGGGTTCTTAGTTTATTGGATTAGGTTTAAAAGAACACAATTCACTTTATTCAATAACACATTTGCTGATTAAATCTCAATAACATCTTTATTGCAAATTAAAATATACATTCAGTTTACAAACAACGAGTTTTAGGACATAAAACCTAACAATAAACTGTTAATGAGATCTATTAATGAGATTTATACTCCATGTGGAGTGGAGTACCAAGCTACAAGAGTACTCTTAATAGACTTACCTAGGTGAATATGGAAGTGGACCGCTTCCTATGGAATTTTGGGAACCTTTTCTAGAGCGTTCACTAGACTGAGATAGACGTGCATGGTCCTCACATTAATGCTAATGATGAAATGTTTAATTTAAAACTATTTTTTCCTATTCTCTCTCCTCTCTATCCCTAAAAAATAAAAAGATAATATATAAAGACGTGAGAATAGGAACGAAGGTGATTGGATCATAATCATGATTTTTCGTTCATTCTCTTCTTTCCCCTCTCCCGCGTCTCTACCTTCTTCCCCATTCTCTCTCTTTACTTTTCTAAGTCTCTTCCTCGTCTTCGATATTTTTTTATTTTCTTCTTCGTTTTCACTCTTTAAGCTTTAAAAAAATGGAAAGTTTATTAATGGAAGTATTGCTCCTCCAATCGCTTTAGATCCTCTTCCCAACTGCCAATGTTGCACCATAATCGATCGAAACTGGCCGAATGACCGGGTGCTATGTCGATCGGCGTCACCACTCTCGCCAAAATCGACCGATGAAAATCGATAAGTCGGTGGTCGATGTACGTTTTTGTCCAAAATCGACACCGACCGACCGATGTACAACCTAAGCTATATAAGCCTATTCTTTAGGTTCAATAAAGTACGATCTTTCAATTCCCATTTGCATATTTATTCCGTATACATATAAAATAAAATATTTAATCCACAAATTAGCTAGTGACAATTTTGTTACTTTAATTTTAAATTTGTAGTGATTAAGTAATTATAATGAAAATCCCCTACACATATACAAACAAAGCCCAAACTACCTTATTATTCTGAGTATTTAAAAATAAAACATCTAAGTATATTATATTAATAAAGAAAAGAAATCTAAATTTCAGCAATAGGCTAACATCCTCAACCTAAGAAATTGTAAAACTTGTCCTCTCACTAATAATATGAAAAATAATCATCCATTTTTTATATGGACCTATCACAAAAACATTCAATCAAACAAAACATAGTTAAATTGACTTGTGCCCTTAAATT
Source organism: Herpetospermum pedunculosum (assembly GCA_028017165.1). Classification (NCBI taxonomy): domain Eukaryota; kingdom Viridiplantae; phylum Streptophyta; class Magnoliopsida; order Cucurbitales; family Cucurbitaceae; genus Herpetospermum; species Herpetospermum pedunculosum. The sequence continues at coordinate 15,836,848 of CM051527.1, read as the reverse complement.
TGTACCTATCACAAAAACATTCAATCAAACCAAACATAGCTAAATTGACTTGTGTCCTTGACTGAGAGGTCAGGGTTCAATTCCCCCACCACCGCTCAACAATAATTGACATCTACCTTTTTTATAAGGTTGGATTTTCAAATTCTCGTACCCATCATTATTGTACTAAAAAGAAAATACTTACAAATTGTGAATGATATATAATAACAATAAGAATTCAAAATTTTGTCACACCAGAAACCACATGCAAAATTCTAGAGCAACCAAACCAACCACAAAACGTGCGTACAACAACTACAACAATGAGCAAAATCACAACAATTAGAAATATCACCTTCAATATTGGATTAATGTATCTCTTAAAGAATCTTTTGGCTTTCACCTTCCAGCAGCTTTCATAATAGCAATTGATATCTTTAACAATTTGAATCTCACCCATCTTCACGATCCTACTAGAGTTATGATAACTCAGCTGGTGAAGCTCCAAGACATTTCTTAGCCCATCAAACAGTTTCACCAACTCTTCTTCACTTCCTGAATGGCTCTCAATGATCCCTGCTTGCTTCAATATCTTGATATCTTTGGCTGTGGTAATCAACCCGCTCATCAATGCTACATAATAGCTAAAGCATGGCGGGTTTAGTTTCGTTGCTTCTTCGAACGCCACAAGATTTCTGAAAACTACTTCGGAGAAGGCGTTCATGGTGATCGTCGGCAACTTTAAACAAACTTTTCTAGGTTCTTGCTCGAACCTTGTTGAAGAATATGAATAAATGATTAAATATGTCAACCTTTAACCAACTTATATACTTTTGGTTTCAAAAATGATTTTCTATAGGTATCATTTATATCCATGCATGAGGTTTTGTGTTTGAAACTCTCACTACAACAAAGTTGGCCTATTTCGACCATCTTTTATCGAAGGTTATAAAAAACCTTCGAAAAAAATTACATTTATCGAAGATATTTAAAAAACCTTCGAAAAATATCTACTATTTATCAAAGGTTATTAAAAGCCTTTGAAAAATATATGCATTTATCGAAAGTATTTAAAAAACCTTTGAAAAATATCACCTGTTTATCGAAGGTTATTAAAAACCTTGGAAAAAAATATACATTCATCGAAGGTATTAAAAGATCTTCGAAAAATATCACCTCTTTATCGAAGGTTATTAAAAACCTTCGAAAAAAACATACATTCATCGAAGGTATTAAAAGACCTTCGAAAAATATCTACTCTTTTATCAAAGGTTATTAAAAACTTTCGAAAAAATATATATTTATCGAAGGTATTAAAAGACCTTCGAAAAATATCTACTATTTTATCGAAGGTTATTAAAAACCTTCGAAAAAAATATACATTTATCGAAGGTATTAAAAGACCTTCGAAAAATATACTCTTTTATAAAAAATATCTACTCTTTTATTGAAGGTTATTATAAACCTTCGAAAAAAACCATTTTAATCGAAGGTTTTAAAACCTTCGAAAATGATAGAAAAATAAAATTCCCATCATTCACTCTCTCCCTACTCTTCCATTCCCATCATTCACCGTCTTCTTCTTCCCCATTTTCGCTCAGATCTGAAACTGAAAAAAATAAAGAAAAAAAAATTCCCATCATTCACCTCCATCGACTCTCACTCTTACTCCCAAAACTCCCTATTTCCGGCATATTTGTTTCATTTTGTGCTAGGTCCAAAATTTACTTCCAAAATTAACACAGGCTATTTTTCCTTTCCCTCTCGCGCGCTTCGTCTTCCTCTGAAGGTCACTGCAGACACAACAGAACACCAGCCATTCTGCTCTTCTTCTTCCCCAAATTTCCCCTCTCAAAACCCTAACGGAGTTCCGCTTTCTCCAAGTTTATCTTCTTCTTCTGTTTTCGCTCCTCTTTGCTTCCTCCGTCCTCTAATTTGTTTCTGGTATGACATTCTTCCCTTTCGTTTTCTTGTTTGACTTTGTTTTGACGCTTTTCTATGGTCGCTGGACTCCGTATTAAACGCTACTGATCGAATCGAGGATTTCCACTTGTTTGTTATTTGTGTGTCTTACTGCATTGTTTCCGAATGTGATGGATGTTTTCTTCCTTTTCATGCAATATATGACTGCGATTTTCTTCTCTCTTTTGGTTTGGTTACTCTTTTGCTTGTAGAGTTCGATACATTGTTTTGCGTTCTTGATTCTTTTTGTCTATGATGTTTAACGGCCTAAGTTCTCCTGTTTTTCAACTGGATTTTTGAGGTGTTGGATCATGTGCATGATATCCCTTGCTGGTTCAATCTTTTGGTTTATTACATGTTTCTTTTGTTGGTGTATCGATTGCTGAAGCTCTAGCAATTTCAAGTTCTATTTCGTTGGAATGCCCTAAAATTTGTTTGACTTGCGATGCTATAGAGTATATAGACTGTCTTTGTTTTTATCTTTCCGCTATTTTGTATTGACTTGTTTTATCCTGCCAATGAATCAAACATATAATCTACTTAGATTATGATTAAAAGGTTTACAACTATTTTTCTCTCTTAACAAGCATTTTTGCAAGGGGAAAGAGAGGGAGAGAGTTCTTAGAAAATAAAAATGAGATGTACTGCTCACCTTCATTCCCTTTATAATTTCTTCAAAAACAGCAACCTACAAGGTTCAGACACTGAACTTTAAAGTTCCAATCCACACAACATGCTTCAGTAGCAACAAGCACAGAGAGCCTATACCTGTATATCCCCGGGTCGTAAGGCAGGATTAATTTGATTTTGTTCACGAGATGCTCTTTGTAGAGAACTCTCCAAATCCTCCTATTAAAACATCCGAGAATGAGAGTTATAACAATGAATCCATGAAAAGTTGATAGTTCAGGTCGAGAAAACTACTCTTCTTAACTAACTTAGGTACATATAAATGTTTTACCTGCTTACTGATAATCTGAAGATGTGATTTGTAAGTAGCCTCAGATATGTTATAATCATATATGTTATAATCATCAACTGCATCAGATACTTTGGGGAATAAATTGAATTGAGGCTTTGAAGTATTCATAGTCTCTGTAGAAAGTTCTCCATCTCTCCCTACACCCTGAGGTTTGATAAAAGAAAGTTGGTCATACCTGTAGTTTATGCAGATAAATTTAATACTCTTTACATCGAAAAAAATAATTAGACTCGTGTAAGAGAAACCTAAAAATAAGCAGACATGATGTATTGAAAAACACTAAGAACAAGAATACTTGGTGCCACACAAATTAGATGGAGATTTTTATTTGTCTTACATTTGACTTAAAACCATTTGGAATAAAATATAAAACTCTAGCAGCTTATAAGCACGTACTAACTAACACTGCACTTTTAACTCTATGTTAGATGTCAACCACTCCAACCATGAGAGGAATATTCTGAAACTGTTGCTTTTGGTTTTCTATTTATGGAGAACATATTTGATCCAAATTGGTTTTTAAATGCCTTGTTCTTTAGTTTTAAACACTGCTTCAGCATTAGATTAGCAACCACTAGTTGCATCTTACTGTTCCATCCATCTCCATTCTGACCCTTAAGGAAATTAAGTAGAGTTCAAGAAATTGTTGAACGGATAATACAGCAGAATATTGTTTTTAAGATTGGACAAGTTTGATTTATAATATTCATCCTTCAGATTTTTAATATTTCTTCACGAATATTATACAGCGGAATTGTACTTATTTGAAAATATTATAGCATTCCTTTCCTTCTAAATTAGCCACAAAAGAGTTCTCAAGGCTTTGACCACAATCCTTTTTAGCCCCCTTCTCACATACATATTTACTATTGGGGGACTAACATATATCCACTATTTTTCTTGAAAATTGATTTATTTGCTTTTTGAATTCTTATCTGGCTGGTGGTTGGAAGACAAAGGAAAAATGCTTTAGGGATGTGCAGTTAGGTTCTTTGGTTGGAAAGAAATCAAAGGATATTTTAGGAAAGAGAAATCTTTTGATGTTTTTCGTAATTATGTGGGGTATTAGTATATGGTGTCTTGTTGGGGTGGCCTTTACAACAAAAAGTCTCTTGAATACTGGTTAATTACCCGTGTGATATTTTATTGTATTTTTTCCTCAGACCTTGATATTTCATTTTGGGCATGTACGTGTGTAGCCTGTGTGTATACTTATAGACTTCTGCATTCTTATTGAACTCGTTGTTTTGACTTTGTAGGTAAAGAAGGAAAAGTCCGTTTACCACACTTTGAATATGCTCAATGTTGATGGAACAAAGAAATGCCTTGTAAGTGAAGGTTGGTGTCCTGTTTTCGCAACAAATCAAGTTTGTTCCCAATGTTATATAATTTCTGGAATCAACATGCCTAAACCATGAGTTTCTAGAGTTACAATTCTTCAAAAGAATAGAAAAGAAGAAAGAGTTGAAAATTATTCACTAGTGTTTAATTTCATGTGCAGATCTAAGTTGTGTTGACATTATTTTCATTGCAGATGAGGTAATAAAATATCACTAGCCTTCATATCTTTCTCTTCTCTTACCTAATGTCCTATAAGCTTTTCCCTGCCAGACTCGGTATCAATAGCTAAGGTGAAGTTGGGCTAATTCAAAGAATCGAGGCAGTTTGTTTATAGCCTGAGAAGAAGATATTTCTGTATAATGCTTGTTTTTTGTGCTGAACTTTGCATTATTCATCCTTGTTTAACTTGGTTATGTTGGTTTAGAAGTTTAAATTTTCTTTCTAACTTCATTCAATTCTTATGATGTATATTGATGCTAAACTTTGCATTTTCTTTCTAACTCCATTCAATTCTTTGAAGTTTTTTGGTACTGAACTTTGCATTTTCTTTCTAAGAGTTTTCATGTATAACACTTGTTTGGGAGAATTTTTTCAAAATAGTTTTTCAAACAAAAATGGACAAAAGCATGTTTAGATTACTTTTTTTCATAAATAATTACGGGTTGCCAAGATAGTGAGGAATATGATACCCTAATTGCGAAAGTGTTCATTGTAATGATTTTGGTTTACAATCTATCTGCACAAATGTAGATAGATAAACATACTCTTATATCGCTTCTGCACGTCGATAAAATAAATTATTTTTTAAAGCTTTAAAATCGTTTAAAATAGCATTATAAACCTTTGAAAAAAAGACTCATTTTCGAAGGTTAACGAACCTTCGAAAAAGACTCATTTTTTCAAAGGTTAACGAACCCTCGAAAAAGACTCATTTTCGAAGATTAACGAACCCTTGAAAAAGATTCGTTTTCGAAGGTTAACGAACCCTCGAAAAAGACTCGTTTTCGAAGGTTAACGAACCCTCGAAAAAGACTCGTTTTCGAAGGTTAACGAACCCTCGAAAAAGATTAATTTTCGAAGGTTAACGAACCTTCGAAAAAGAAATTAATTTTCGAAGGTTAATGAACCCTTGAAAAGCATTTCCCGACGGAATTTATTTCGACACTTTTCGAAGGTTGAATTAACCTTCGAAAAAAACTTTTTCGAAGGTTCATTTAAGGCTTTTTCGAAGGTTGTGACCTTCGAAAAAGGTCAAGTTTCTTGTAGTGTCTATAATCTCATTTTCTCTCCAATTAAAATTGACGGCCGTAACCGCTGCAACATTGTTTGCAGTGATTTATGGAACTATGGGGAAAAAACTATGTTAAGAGAGATATTGTAACACTTTTCTAAACCGTTGGATTGACTTCTCTTTTACGATAGTACGACTACAACAACAGATTTATTGAGTTATCGCAACAGTTATTAACCGTTGCTACACTTTGCAGCAGTTATTAATTAACAAAAGTAATAGTGTTATATGAGAATAAAAAATGAAAATGCTAGAAATAATATATATGTTTATTTTATGTTGAAACGTGTCTAGGAAGCACGGACACTCCATTATAAATGGAGTATTTGTTTTAAACACGTTCCTGACACAGATTCGTCCGGACACGCCCAACACATGTGTCCGACACTTCAAAATCAATGTCCTATTATTTAATTATTATTTTTAGGGCGGACACTTCAAGGACAATTCTCGGACACTAAGGGCCCGTTTGATAACGTTCTCGTTTCTTGTTTCTTGTTCCTTGTTCTCTGTTTCTTGTTTCTTATTTTTTGAGAATTAGAAAGAGAAACATGTTTGATAACTACTCTTATTTCTTGTTTCTTGAAAAAAAGAAACAGAAACAGAAACTTGTTTGATAACTGTTTGTTGTTTCTTATTCTTTTATTTATTTTTTATTTTTTATTTTTTAATAATTGAAATAGAATTTAGATATATAATATAAAAAATATAACACGGGTTAAAATATATATGAAAAAATACTTATAAAAAATCTACGTTAGTTAATACAAGTAAATCTGGATGCAAAATTATTTTTATCTTTCAAATGTTGTTCAAATTTGATCTAAAATGTTTTCTCTCATTCAAGTCACTCCGCATTAAATGATGACGACTCAGATCTAACTCAATTATATAGCTCTATAAATGTCGTGGTTTTAAAATAGTAAAGTGGGGGAGTAAATGCATGTTGTAATGAGCAAAATTTATATTTGCAAAATTCTAATAGAATTAAGTCTTCTACAAATTAAAAAAGAACTTAAATGGAGAAGGCTTGTTGGACAACCCTTTAACCATCAAACCACACAGTGTTTTATGTCATTATAGGAACGAATTAAATATAATAGGAACAGACCAAGTAGAAACAACATTTTGGAGTTTCTCAAAATTTGCCCATTTTTTGGAAACGTTTCTCAAAATTTAGAAACAAGAAACATGAACAGTTATCAAACAAGTCTGTTTCTTAAAAAATGAGAAACAAAAACAAGAAACAAGAAACAGAAACGGCTCTAAACTTTTTTATTCTTAAATTTGTAAATAAATTCCAATAGCCCAAGTTAACCCAAGGACTTTTTTTCTTAAATTTGTAACTAAAGCCCAAGTTAGTCCAACTTTTTCAATTAAAGGGAAATTAAAATAACAGAAAAAAAAAAAAGAAAAAAAAAACTAAGTTTTTACTTTTGAGTTCCTCCTCTGTGACTCTCTGTAACTAAATTTGTAACTAAACCCCATTTTTTTCTTTCTAATTCACGCCATCTTCCCTCTACCTCCCTCCGACGAAGCTTTTCCGCTGCCGCCATCTGTATTGTAATTTTTTGTTGTTGGAAAATGATGAATTTTTTTTCTATTAATGAAGCACATTTTATTTTGTAAGGTTGAATTTGTATGATTATGTATAATTAATTTATTTTGCACTAAACAATATATACACATATATTATCTAAAAATAATATATAAAATATAACGTGTCCCTAACATATTCGTATCCTATATTTTTTGAAATTGTCGTATCTGTGTCGTGTCCGTGTCAGTGTCAGTGCTTCTTATGTACGGTGTTTCTCCATTGTAGGTCTCTATTGTTTGAAAATGACATTTTAAAAAAAATCTATAAGGTGACTCAAACCCTCTCCTCTAAGTTTATGTTTTCTCAAGAAGTATTACGCTATTTAAGTTTATCGGTCAATTTTAAAATTCACTAGTGAAAATAATATTAGTTAAAAATATAAGGACTAAATTGAGAGTTTTTAAACCGAGCATAGCTGAGTTCAATCCAATTAAATCTCACCAAGAGATCCTAGGTTCGATCCCCACCCTCACATGTTGTAAAAAAAAAAAAAAAACTAAGAATTAAAATTAAAACAACCCCAAATGTAGACTTGATTATGAACTAGTGAGTAACTTGATTATGAACTAGTGAGTATGAAGTCATACGTTTTGTATTCATGATTATTGAATGTGTATATACAGTAACCTATCGAGTTAAACTTTTGGATTAAATGATGATTTAACGAACCTGATGCTCTCATGAAAGTCCTCATAGTTGCCTTCTAACTTAACTCCGACCCTTTTAAGTTCCGAGGCCGACGGGATCAATGGCGAGGCGCCGTCGTCCATGTCCTCGCCTGTGGAAGAAGATTTCCCAAGCAAACCAAACAAGCTTTGGATCAAACCCATGGCTTCACTCAGCTGCTGTAAGAAGCCAATTTGAAGAACAGAGGCCAAAACATTCAACAACTCCACAAGGAAAGAAGTACGAAGAAATGCCATTCCAACTGGTTGATCAATACTCGAACTTGTATCCAAAATCAAAAGATACAAAAAGTGAAGCAAATGATGAGATTGCTCAAGAATTTGGGATAAGTCAGTATAGCCCATGAAACGAATGAATTCAGGGATATCATGAGGAGGGAGCTTCTTGAACGACACAAAGTCACAAAAATTGAAGAACAAGAGATGCAAATTGCTGCCAAATTTTTCTGGTAAAATTCTTTTGAGAACAAGAAGTGGGATTTGATTCTCAAGCATGAGAATGTCTTTCACAAACTCATCTTGTGTCATCAAATGTTCCTCAATCAGACAAGAATACAACAACGTTTGTTCAACAAACAAAGGAAATGGAGAAGGGAGACAAAGATCAGGGTTTAATCTTCTGATCTCGTCTTTTTCAATGTCGGAAATGGCTAGAAGCTGAAGCAAAAACAACCCATCTATGAGCAAAATCCAGGCCAAATCCTCAGGCCCAATATCAAGAAACTTATCAAAACAAGATCGGATTTTTATTTCCAATTGCTTGAGTTCATCTATAATTTGGTTGAGTTGAGGAAGTTGGAATGTTTCTGCTGCTTTGATTGCATTTTGGAGCTTGTATAATTCCATCCTGTAGAGGTCATTTCTGAAATGGTTATAAGGCCCCAAAGCTATGTGGTGAGGGAAGTAAGCTTGTGGATTGTTGTTGGTGATGGAATCAAGGATCTTGAAGATTGAAGTGGGAGTTTGTAAGGCTGTTTGAAGGTTATTTGGTTGGAGAAGTTGGGTTATTTGAGTAAGCCAGTGAGTTTCATGGAGATTTTTGTGAAGTTGTTTGGAGTTGGAGGCCATTGTGAAATGGGAGATGTTTTGGGAATGGTTTGTGATTTAGGGAAGAATTATTGCATTTACATTGAGATAGCAGAGATGAGATAAGAGTGGACAGGAAGCCATCTACCATCACCCTCAACAATAAATTTCATGCATTAATTACTTCACACTTAAACAAGAAACCCACTAAGCAATCACATTTTGAAGTTGATTCTTTCGAGAAAATATTCGAGAACAACGTAATAATGTAGCTGACAGTTTTGCACCGTTTTTTATTAAAGATCGGAGAAATTACAAAAGTACTTCGATATTTTATCCAATAATTATTAGATGCAGACAATTTTTTTAAGATCTACCTCCAACAGTTTTAAAGAGTCAGCCACAGTGAATAATTTATCGCTTCTTAATTCGACCCATTTCGAAGAAGAAATTATTGGAAGAGAGCACCACTGTGACTCCAAATTTCGATCAGATGGATATATATAAGAAAGATATGCTACAAAAGTACTTCAAATATGTATCAAAGTAGTTTTTTTCTGCTTTTTTCTTTGAATATGTATTTAATGGTTATTTAGGGTAGGTAGATTTTCGAATCCACATCGAATGGTTATTAAGAGTCAATCATATTATGATAGCTTTATTGAATATTTGGTTTTATAGCTTTTATATTTGTTTTTCGTTTATACAAAACTTATAGGTAAAGAAGAATCGAAAAAAAATATATTTACTCCTAAACTTGATAAAATGTATTAGTTTTTACCCTAAAATTGGACACACCACGCCAATGTTAGTATAATTTAATTTTTTCCTTTGTTTTATCCATCCAGATTTGTTTTTGACAACATGTAGGGGTGAGAGATTAAACCTAGAACATCTTGGTCACTAGTCGATACCAGTTGAACTATGCTCTTGTTGGCATCCATCCAGTTAGTTGGGATTTGAACCACAGATCTTTTGATCGTCAATACATACATATGCCAGTTAAGTCATCCTCAGTTTCGCAATAAGTATCATATTTATTGAGTTTGGATGCTTTTAAAAAGTACTTAATATGGATGCCTAAATGCGGGTGTTCTTGCGACCAAACAATTATTTTGGTGGGTTCTAGTTCCTCTACTTTGTGTTAGACGTTTTCCTTTTACTTTGAATATCTATTGTAGAATTTAGCTACCGACATTTGAAATGTTGATGAAAGTTTGAGTGGATTTTTGAGCTACTTTAATTTTATGTTAGGGGTCGATACAAATATAATCAATCCAAAATACTACCAGATTCAGACAATATATATTTTTATCTAAAATCTCAGATCAATTTATGGTTCTAAATCTAAAGCGGAATTAACAATTTGGAACTCAACGGTTTAAAAGAATTAGATAAATCAATCTAAAGCTTCTAAACAATAAGAACGATATTAGTCAAGATTAAGGGAAAGAGAATGGCACCGAATTTATACTGGTTCACCCAATGTTGGCTACGTCCAGTTCTCTGCTACCGATGCAGGTTCCACTAAATTGTCAGGGAGAAGATTACAAGAGTTTACAAAACGCTCAAGATGATTTCTCTCTCTTTTCTCTCAAGGAAAAGGCTCACGAATCACTCTATAAGAATGTGCACTCAAAACTCTTCAATGGAAGAAAAACTCTTACAACAAACACTCTCACTCTCCGCTGCTATTACAAGAAATCAATTATTTCTAAAATTTGGATTTTGGTTTTGTACTCCAAATCCCACTCACGGCAAAACCCAAATCCCACTCACGGCTGCAATTGCTTTTTTTTCTTTTTCTTGTGTTTGCTAAGTTACAGCCCGCCAAATCACATGTTGCACTAAACCTATTACAAAATAGGTTAATTAACAAAATGGGCCAAGTTGAGTTATGGGCCTTTTAATTTGATTTGGCTCCACACTTATTCCTAACAATCTCCCACTTGGAGACAAAACAAACAACATGTCTCCCCTGCAAACGGTAGCGACTCCTCTCTACTCATGGAGAAGTCCAACTGAAGTTGCACACAACTTCAGTTTGCCAACAAGAACAGTCTTGGTAAACATATCAGCTGGATTCTCACTTCCTGGAATCTTTTCAAGCACCAACACCTCATCTTCCAAAACTGATCTGATAAAATGGTACCTCACCTGTATATGTTTCGTTCTCGAATGAAACACTGGATTCTTTGCTAAATGAATAGCACTCTGACTGTCACAATGCAAAGTCCCATTTCCCAATTTCAAGCCAAGTTCTTCTAAGAAAGACTGAAGCCATATCATCTCTTTACTTGCCTCAGTAAGGGCAACGTACTTAGCTTCTGTAGTAGAAAGAGCTATTATCTTCTGCAGTCTAGAAACCCAGCTAATTGCAGTATTACCCAAAGTAAAAACATACCCGATAGTACTTTTCCTGCCATCTATATCACCTGCCATATCTGCATCAACATAGCCCTGTAGTTTAAAATTTGACTTCTTAAAATGCAGAGCATAATCAGCTGTCCCTCTCAGATATCTGAAAATCCACTTCACTGCATCCCAATGATGCTTCCCTAGATTACTCATATATCTGCTAACAACTCCCGCTGCATGTGCAATGTCCGGTCTTGTGCAAACCATGGCGTACATCAGGCTACCTATAGCTGAAGCATATGGCACTTTAGCCATATGATATCTTTCCTGCTCAATAGTGGGTGAGTGCTCTTTAGATAATCTAAAATGACAAGCTAAAAGAGTACTCACAGTTTTAGCATCTTCCAAGTGAAATCTGGTTAACACCTTTTTCACATACTCTTCCTGTGACAATGTCAATGTTCCATCTTTTCTCACAATTCTCATTCCTAAGATTTGTTTGGCAGCTCCCAAATCTTTCATATCAAATTCTTTAGATAATTCAGCCTTTATCTTTAGAATTTCCTGTTTGTTTGCACCTACTATCAACATGTCATCAACATATAGCAATAAAATAACGTATGAGTTACCATGAGATTTGTTGCGTGCTCAATGTTTAAAAGAAATATGCAATGGTAGAGCACTCAGAACATGCAAGCATACATGATCTTGTAGCAAGTAATAAGTATTTTTTCATTCGATTTCCCACAGATATTTATTCTTAGTTACTTACGAAGTGTTTTGTTAAGTGAGAATGGGTGGATTAAATGGGGTAGATTTGGTTTTAAAGTGCCTAATTACTAAGGAATATGTAAAGGATGGAAGCATAAACAAGTGCAAGTAGATGATAACCTCAAATGTAAAGAGAAGTGATTAATAAATGAAGAGAAAAATGACTAAGGTAAAATTTCAACTAAAGGAATTGCGGAAACAACAATTATTTAGCAATGTTCCTAACAGCGATTTGTGTGTAAAGTGTGGAAACAAGGGCTACTAACAACTCCTCTATAGGCTTCTTCTTACGATTCTCAAGCAGTAGATCAACTCACCATGCATCAAACTAACTCATTCTCATGTATCTTCCGATTTCATGCATTAGATTCTTCAGTTTACTCATGTCCAAGTAAGGTCTTAAGCATCTTGTTAAAACAGTAAGTTATGATTTGTACTAGGAAAACGCCTATTCCTAGGTCGTTTCCTGGCTACCTTGAGAGGCTAGCATGAGTGTACGAATCTGAACTCTTACTCCTTCCAGAGGTTAGGAGTTCTTTGGACAAAATGGATGGCCAATCGAAATTGCCCGTGGGATGAAGCTTACATACATTCAATGCATTCGAGAGCTATCCTACATGCTTGATTCACGTGTTTTAACCTATAGACTTGTCATTAGCATGCCCTTATGTGATTTAGTTACTCATGGATGCAGATGGATTGGGGAGAATAGATGGAGACAACATACTAAGTAGAAGATTAAAGACAAAACAGAAGCTAAAGGCAGTGAACATACGAGATGAAGAACGTGCGAAGTAATGAAATTATGCTTGGATTAACTAGCGTTTGAACTAAACAAATGATAGCTTTGAATAGCCAAAGTAAAACAGAAAGCAACGAAATGGAATAGAGTAGCTAATGAAAGGGAAATGACAACAAACAGCAACGAAAACAGAAAGCTAAAGCAGAAAACAGTAAATCCGAGCGTGATCTTCTTGTTGCGAACGCCTCGGCTGAAGGAAGAAAGAAAGCCTTGCTTGGATGAATCCAATCAGAAGAGAAGATGAATCTTCTCTCCTTCCTATCAGATTGTCGATTCCAACAGCTGATCCTTTCAAGCCAACAGACGGAAGAGAGAAAAAGAGTGGAAAAAGCTGCGTTGAACTGAGAAGTCTACGCTGTTCGAGTGTTTTTCAACCTTCCATCTTGACCTCCTTTTATAGTGTTCTGCAGGTACGATTGGGCCAAGGAGAACCATCCATTCTCAACGTCGTACTTCTACGTGGCTGCAGGAGAAAGAATGGATCCCTGAAAGATCGGAACAAAACAGAAAATGGTTAGACAACTTACGGATTTCACTTAAAACATTGCGGTTTTAGCAATGTTTCCGCAATGCTTCAGCAATGTACAATTTTCAATCCTTTAACTTCGTTTTTGGTTCTTTTTCTTTCCTTTTGCATATAAGTCCTAATTTAGCTTCATTCTCCTAATTCTCATATATAAGCACAAGTTTAAGCTAAATCCTACCAAAAACACCTAAGAGTGTACATCTTTCTATCACAAATAAGTCCCAAAATAGTCACTTTTGGAGACGTAACACACCCCCAAACTTAAGGTTTTGCTCGTCCTCGAGCAATCTAAGGACTTACTTAGGCTGCTGTTTTAACTTCTCTAACCACTTGTTGACTCCCCTAAGTTCCCTATCTATGGCAAAGCTGTTCTGTGACATATTTCTAAGTTTAAAACTAACTTCTCATTTTGCTTCTTCTGACTTCTCTCGCCTTATGATCCTACTGTTTCATCAACTCCCTACGACTGATCTATTTGCTTCTGTCATATAGTGCAACTATCCCTAAGGTTTCAAATTCTACCTTGCTTTACCCTAGACTCAGTACATGCTTCTACTGCTTTAGCTTTTGAGCTGCCTAGGATTCCTTAGAGTCATGCCAGTCTTAGTACAAACCAGTGACAGTAGTACATTCATAGAACAAACTAAACCCTGGCATCACTACATTGGATATACATTCATCTTCCTAGACAAACCTAAAAGCTACAACCTTGTGCTTAGCTAATTGAGGATCAGAGTTCTTTTATTCAGGACACCTAAGCACAAAGCTGCAACTCCTAGGCATACACTCTTCTTCCTTAGCTTTTCCTTTTTCTTTCTTCTTTTGGGGGCCTCTCCTTTGGTTGCCTTTTGATGCAATGCCACTTGTGGGTTACACACATGGCACTGATTACTCAGCAACTTAAAGAGAGACACTTTTTTTTTATTCTTTTTTCATTTTTTTTTTCAGTTCATCATTTTTGCAAAGGAGAAGAAGAATGCTTAAGTCTAAAGGGAGAGAGGAATGTTCCTAGGCCTAGGGTGGCCTCCCACAAACTTAAACTTCTCATTGTCCCCAATGAGAGTCTGAGGTGGCACACCCCCAAACTTGTCCTAGAAGCATCTAGTCTAGGGCAAAACAAAGAGAACCTAAAAGTCCTAGGCATAGACAGAACATTCTGAAAGCAAATACTCAGCAGCAGAAATTTGTAAAAACAGTACGGTAAGGACTTAAAGATACGCATGCTGAGCAACTTAAGAGAGCTAATGTAAACTATCAAAAGGTGTCTTAAGACACTCATCCAGCATGCTCATAGATAAGTCATATGTGGCAGTCAAGTAAGCAGCAAGAGAACAAAATTTAACCAGAACCAGCCTATCTAACAGACAGTCAAAAACATGCGATAACTAACAAAAATTGCGGAGTCCGCAATAATTCCGCAATGAATTTACAGGGCAGATATATCAGTAAGCAGCCCCATTTGCATGCTATTTCCAGTTATCACAACTATACCAAAAGGAAAACTAAAACAACCTATTTAATCAGATACCATCTAACTATACTAAACTATCCTAAACAACCAAAAGAAAGAACTAAAAACAGATCAAATATTGATTCAAAATACAGAATTCACACAGTTTAACGAAAAGCAGTTTGATTTTTTTTTTTTAAGAGGGAACAGAAGTACTCCCTCGAGTGCCCTTCAGACTGGCACTCAAACATCCTCATCATCATCCCTCCGTGCTCTTGGAGGCGTCCATGGCTTCAGTAGATCAGTGGGGAAGGCAGGGAAGATGCAGCCCAACTGATCAGCCACGTCTTTGTCCCTCGCCTGAGCATACTCGGCCCATTGCGCCATCTTTTTCTGAAGGTCCATCAGGCAGGCCATAGAAAGAGATTGAGCTGCAGCCAGGCCATCCAACTCAAACTCCATGTTCCCCTTCCTGCGCATCCTCAGGCCTGTAGGCAGCTCCAGATGACCTGTGTAGGCCAGCTGCCTCTCCATCCTCTCGATTGGTACACCTGCACGTAAACAAAGCTTAGTGATGGTGTTTGGGAAGAAAAGAGGGCCCTTATCTTTCTTGGCGCAGTCGGTAATTGAGGCTGCAATGACCTCCCCTACATCTATAGTGAGGCCCCTCATAATTGCATATACCAGCAACGAACGCCCTTGATTGATTGTGGTTTCGTGGGTTACCGGGGACAGACGCCTGCGCACGAAGGAGAACCAGACATCTGCCTTGGCCGTGAGGGTAGCACTCATCAGAGTATGCTTCCCATTGCGTGAGATCGTCCAAGCTGCCTCAGGTTGGCTGGTAGATGTACTTTTGGGGTACTCCAAATTCAAGCTGTCGAGGCTTGCCAAAATACAATTTATAAACCCGAATACACCGAGTTATTTGTAGCTAAGTGGCAACGGGGTCGATCCACAGGAAAATAAGAAATTCAATCTAACTAAGTCTAATTTGCTAGAAATAAAAGAATGCACAAATTAAAGAATGGTAATTTGGTTTTGGGGGAAGGGAGCTCCTAATTATGCTAACGGAAAATTAACAACGTGCAAAAAGTAAACGGTTGTGCTTAACTTCGAGAAATGGAATTGCTCGTTATGGATGTTCGGATCATTGATACAATTAACGCGTTAGCCATGATCATGCACACAATTCATTTAGTTATCTCTAACTCAAATGACCCAAGGATTTAATTAGACTCGTGCAATTCTAATTAAATCTGGCCAATAATCTATCTAAGGTAGCGACCCCTAAATCGATTACGTGCCAGTGACGGGAACATTGCGACGGCCTAATCCTAAGACTAAACCGATTTCTCTCTTGCCTTAAGCCTAACATGAAAACGTTAATTAACTCAGTTTACCAATGTCACTTTTGGCCGAACTAATTAGCCATGCTTAGACCCGTGCTACCTAGCGGTATAGGCAATTATACGTCCCAACCTTTAGCCCTCTATCATGCATAGGAATTAGAGCGTCAATCTAATTTAGCTACACATGCTAGATTTTGATGAAGAACAAGCAAGAGATGCATTAATCAAACTAATTTCTCAACATTCACAAAGGGGAAAATCTCCCCAAACATCCATAATTTACAAATCCAAACCCAAAATCAAGCACTTACCTTGGTTTAGCCTTCCATGGAGGTTGGATTAATCCAATCTCCCATGGAAGAGCTTGGAATCATGCACAAAGAAGGAGAAGAAGTACAAAAATGGCGGAAAATCGTCTTGGAACCGAGAGGAGAAGCTTGAGGAAGAAGGAGAGGGAAAGAATGAGGCTGAAAAACGCGGTTTCACGCTTTTAAAGATCGGAGCGTCGAGACGCTAGGCCAGCGTCTCGACGCTAAGCCCTAAGTTGGCAGGCGCGCGCGCGGGGTAGCGTCGAGACGCGCGCGCGGCGTCGAGCGAGCGTCGAGACGCTTGCGCTCGACGCTTGCTCTCGGGTGGAACTTCAGAATCACGCTTCTGACTTCGGGGCGTCGAGACGCTAGGCCAGCTTCTCGACGCTGATGCACGTCTATCTTGGGGAATCGTCGGGGCAGCGTCGAGCTAGCGTCTAGACGCTGGGGCGCACGCAGATCTTCAATGACGGTCGCGCGGGCGAGGCGGACACGGGCGAGGGCGCGCGGGGACATGGGCGAGGCGAGGCGGCGCGCGCGGGCGCGCGCGCGTCTGGCCGTCTGGGCGCGGGCGTGCGGTGCTTGCGAGCGGCGCGCGCGCGTGCTGCGTTCGTTGGGCGCCTGGGCGCTGGGCGCCGGCGCTTGGGCGCTGCCCTCTCGGCTCTTAGCCCACTTTTGGGTCGTTTTGGCTCCCGAGCTCCGTTTGGCCTATCATTTTGACCCGAACACTTCCCGAAACATGTTAAATGACCTTTTTAGCCCCGAAAATCATCAATGGACTTCCCGAGCTCTTCACCATGAAATCACCTACAAGGAAGCATTTTAATCAATATATGTCATGGTTTTAGCTAGAATTAGGGACATTAAGATAGCTCTATTTTGGAGCTATCAAAATACCCCCGATCTAAATCTTGCTAGTCCTCGAGCAAGGTATACTCTAAATAATCTCCAAAGATTCAAATGCATGGTTGGACTCTAATCTCAATGCTTGTGAAACAAGGTACTTGTACTAAATTCAAAACCATCAAAAGCATGCAAACGTTGAAATCATTTCAAAATTTAAACTCCTATTCCCTTACGTGTGTGTGTGCTTAGCACCTCTCAACCTAGCTCACGCAAGCCCGGAACAACCTTATACAGTCCTATGACTCGTTTTCCCCCTACTTATGGCGATAAGAACAGTCTAAGGGCTTTTAGTGATAGGAATAGCAACAAAACAAAAGGCCTAAATTTTATTCTTTTTCCTCGAGTACTTTGTACCCATTTTTTTTTTCTTTTTGAACCACTTTTTTTTTTATTTTTCTCCAAGAGAGCCTAACACGTCAAACCAAATTTTAGCTTCACGTTTTTAAGGACCATTGCTCACTTCCATTAGTTCCCCTTTCATGCAGTGACAACCGTGGGTTACTGATAACTCCATTTTGGAGCTATTAAATACGTCCTAATTATAGCTAAAGACCGCTTCCAATTGATTAAATGTATCTCTTTTGTAGGAGAAAAGCGGCAAAGAGCTCGTGCGTCCATTGGGCGTGTTCGAGAGCTTAAAGCAGAGTTTTAGCGCCCCGGGAATGCATCGGGAAGAGGGGAGTTTGTTCCGTGAAGAAACGGGCCAAAACAGCCTTGGAGAGGCAAAGCATCAGCCCCAAACCCGAGAGCCAGCGTCGAGCTATAGCGTCGAGACGCTGGCTCGACGCTGGAAAAACCCGAGAGCAAGCGTCGAGTGATAGCGTCGAGACGCTAGCTCGACGCTGCCCTGGCGTCGAGACCCTGCTTGGCGTCGAGACGCTCCAGAGGAGGCGCGCGCAGGAAATTCATCGGGGCAGCGTCGCGACGCTAACCTTGCGTCGCGACGCCAGCGCGCGCGCGCGCGGATCACTTAGGGCACAGCGTCGAGACGCTGGCCTAGCGTCTCGACGCTACGACGAAGGCAGTAGCTAAAAGACGTTTTTTCTGCACTTTTTTGGCATTCTTCTCCAAGCTTCATCTTCTTCATCTCTCAACGGAATCCGACGATTCTTCTTCCCTTCTTCCCCATTTTCTCTCTATTTTCCGTGGAGCTCCGCCATTGTTGGCATGCGAGTGAGCTCCACTTTCATTTGTAATAGGTAGATGAACTCTTCCATGGTCGTTGGTGGAGCGGGATTGACGATCCGCGCCATGAGCAGCTAAGGTAAGGGTGACGGTTTGGGATTTTGTTTAGGGGAATTTTGTTAGACATTATTGCTTTGATAATCTGAGTATAAATTTGCATATTGGTTCTGTTTACATAGCATTTATTTACTTTGCTTAATCCAACGCGCATGCTAAATTATGTTGATTGACACTCGGATAGTTTCGCATGTTGTGTATGTTAAAGAGTAGCGATGCCGTGCCTCTCACTGCTCGACTAAGTAACACAGGTAAATAGAACTAAATCGAAGTATCGGGTCGGGTAGGATAGTTGTTGGTTGCATACGGCGTTTGCGGGCAACCTACTAGCAATTAGAATTCACGCCCGAATGTTCGTCGCGGTTAGCTAGTAACTGTCTAAATTCATCTTAGGACTGATCATCTTAATGTGAGATTAGATAACGTGTAATTAGGACTGTGTGGCCTAATTAAAATCCATGAAGTCGGCTACTTTGGGGCTTCTCTGGTAGTCGTCCGCGTGCTTAGTAAACTGAATTCCATGTTATTAGAATTAAATGATAAGTTGTATTTGTCTAACAATTGACCCCGAGACTCCCCAAACCGTGCACACGTTTTCTACATATTATTTCTTTCTTCCGTTAGCTTTCATATTGATTTCTTTGCATGATTAAAACCCCCCGTTACCAATTAATCGATCAAATCCCAATTTCATTAGTAAATTCAACTCTCCTATTCCTTGGATCGACCCTGTTACCACTGGCTGCAAAGCCTTGGCAATAGGCATTATAAATTTATTTTGGCAAGCCTCGACAGCTTGAGTTTATAGCGATAGTTCAAAAATATCGTTACCAAAATTGGCGCCGTTGCCGGGGAAATAGGCAATTGGTTGAATTTATGATTGGAGTTTGAATTTGATTTATTGATGGTTGACTGAAAATTTTTTCTGTTTGTAGTTTGTATGTTTAGATTTTTGTTTGTGTATGACCCGTTCCTCTGAGGGTAGTTTGCAGTATATCCCTGAGATTGACAGAGAGGAGCGGCGGTTACGTAGAGAGGCCCGTGAGGGGCAAGGACAGTTTGAAAGAGAAGAAGGCAATCCCTTCTTATTTGACGAGATGGCGCAAGGCGATGCGCCGCGGACGCTGAAGCAACTGGCAGCGCCAGACCTGAACCTGCAGCCTTTGTGCATTAACTACCCCGTGGTAGCAGGTAACTTTGAGTTGAAATCTGGTTTAATTCACCAGTTACCTTCTTTCCATGGAAATGCAGGTGAGGACGCGAACAAGCATTTGATGGAGTTCCATTGCGTCTGCGCGGGGATGAAGCCCGCAGGGGTCACGGAAGAGCAGCTGAACATGAGGGCATTCCCCTTCACGCTCAAGGACAAGGCCAAGGATTGGCTGTATTATTTGCCTTCCGGATCCATCACCACGTGGCAGGACATGAAGCGGGTATTTTTGGAGAAGTACTTTCCCGCGTCCTTGGCCACCACTCTGCGGAAGAGGATTTATGGGATCACCCAGGATGTAGGTGAGTCCCTGCATGAGTATTGGGAACGCTTTGGGCGCCTGTGCGCGAGTTTCCCACACCACCAGATCGCCGATCAGCTGCTCATACAGTATTTTTATGAGGGGATGACGCCCCACGACAGGCAGATGATCGATGCAGCGAGTGGAGGGGCACTGATTGACAAGACCCCAGTTGAGGCCAAGCAGCTCATTGCAAATATGGCTACCAACTCGCAGCAGTTTGGGATCAGAGGGCAAGGACAAGTGCACAGCGTGGCTCAGAGCCATGAGATGTCTGAAATGAGGGCCCAGGTGGCCGAGATAGGTAGTATGTTGAAGAAAATTGTTGGAGGACAACGCGAAGAGGCGGAGGTCAATGCAATCGGGGGGTATGCTTCCAACCCTAGGAAGTATGATCCATATGCTAACACTTATAACCCCGGTTGGCGTGACCATCCAAATTTCAGCTATGGGAACAGGGAAGGACAAAATCGTTTCCAAGGCCAGTCCCAGGATAGGCCTAACTCTTCCACCCAAGCTCAAGCCTCGAGCTCCTCCAGCTCACTTGAAGAGATGGTCAGAACCATCGTGACTAGCACCAGCCAGTTCCAGAAAGAGGCTCGCGAGGAGCTAAATTCTCATAAGGCAGAGCTGCAGAATTTGAACAAGCAGCTGACACAAATGGCGGTGTCTATTAGTAAGATTGAGAGCAAGAGCTCGGGGAAGCTTCCTTCCCAAACTACAGTTAACTCATGTGAAAATGTGAGTGCCATTCAGCTGCGCAGTGGGAAGTCACTTTCCACCAGAGCTGCGAAGGAAGCCACGGACAGCCTGAGCGAGTCCGCCCCGATTGCTCTTGAGACTGAGAATGAGAAAAGAAATGAGAAGGTCAGTGTACCTGTGGATGTTGCCAAAGCACCATTCCCGAGTAGGCTTGCGAAGCCTACTTTGGAATCCGATGACGAGGAGGTCCTTCGAACCTTCCAGAAGGTGATGGTGAATATCCCGCTCCTAGAGGCAGTCAGTCAAGTGCCCAAATATGCAAAATTCTTAAGGAGCTGGTGCACTACAAAAAGGAAGTCCAGAGGGACTGAGAAAAAGAAAGAGAACGTCTCTGCCATACTCCCAGGTACGTTGCCTGCAAAGTGCAACGATCCAGGTACTTTTACTATCCCATGCACTATAGGTAGTAAAATTGTTCATAATGCCATGTTGGACTTAGGAGCCTCTGTTAATGTTATGTCTTATGCATTATATCGTGAACTGAATTTGAATGAAATGCATGAATGTAATGTTTCTGTTCAGTTGGCTAATGGGTCGAGCATCTGTCCTAGGGGGAAGGTAGAGGATGTTTTAGTTAGAGTTGGGAATATGACGTTTCCCGCCGATTTCCTTGTTTTAGATATGAAAGAAAGTTCATTGCATGCTTCATCCTCTATGCTGTTAGGACGCCCTTTTCTTAAGACCGCTAGGGTCAAAATCGATGTGTATAAGGGCGTCGTTTCGTTAGAGTTTGATGATACTTTGCATGAGTTTTCTTTATTTGATAGGAAATCTGTTGCGAATGCTTCTGTTGTTTGTGAGCATGATGAGAATGGGAGTCTACCCTCGCGCTTGAGGGATGGTTCCCATGTCTCGGTTAAAATTTCTGATTTGAATTTGATGGATGATACTGATGGTTTTTGCACTAACATGTCTGATATTCACGTGCCCGAGGCACGAAGAGTGCAAAATGTTTTTCAGGTGAACGGTGGAAAAGGTGTGGCCATGGACAAGTCTGGATCGTCCCCCGCACCTACAGACTATGGATGAGTCTGTTTCGAGAATACAGTCGAGCAACCGACTTTAAAAATTCTGCGCTTCTCGGAGGCACCCGAGTGTTGAACTGTTTTTATGCTTTAGTTTAGTTTTATTGCTTTTTAGTATTAATTAGCTTGCTGTTTTTTTTTAGGGAATCGAGGATGAGAAGACAATTTTGGGCTCTAATGCGTTCGTGCGCCGCTTCCTCGCCCTCGCCAGCTTCACCAAGAGTCAGGGAAGTGTATTTCTTCTTCCCTTTTACTTTGATGTATCTGACTGATTGGCATTGAGGACAATGCCAAATTTTGAAGTTGGGGGTGGAGTAGTCCGATGGATGTGCATGTGTAGTTTGTTGAGAAGTGTTATAAAGATATTGAAGTGCTTGGGACTCTGTTTACTGTTTTCTGACTGTGATAGCCTAGGAAATGCATGTTGGAATTCTGAGCATGTTCATAATCGAGTTTTTGCATGAGTTTTGTGTTTATTAGGTTCATGTCAAAAATTTTAAAATTTTTTTTTCTGTTGCTCCCTTGCACTCATCGCGCACTTAGCAACTTCTCCCTAGATTCCGTAAGCTTGGTTTATCGCATGTTTAGCTTATTCTCGTTGTCACCCCGAAAGGCACCCTTAGGTAGCTTGTTGCATGAGAGTTAGTAGCTAATTAATTGAGGAAGCATGTGCTTAGCCTAAAAAAAAAATAGAAAAGCATGTTTTGTAGAAAAGTTCCTCTCGAGGCGCTCCTCCTTCTTATTTGCGCTTAAAAGAAGTGAGCGTTAGTCCTTAAAAACGTGAAGTTTCATGCATGAATTTGACGTGTTAGGCAACTCGAGTAGGAAAGAAAAAGAAATGAAAGGTTGGTTCAAAGAACCCAAATAAAAGAGTACAAAGTACTTTTGAAAAGAAAGAAAAAGAATGAGAAAATAATTAGGTCTCTTAATTTGTTTCTCTCTCTCGTGTAAGTCAAGTGTAGCTGTTCTTAAACGCTAGAAGTAGGGGGAAAACGGGATGTGCGTTGCATGTTGGTTTTCCGGGTTTACGTGAGTTTAGGGGTGGTTGTCTAGCACACACACACGTTAGGGGGCAAGAGTTAATTTTTGATATGTCCTAGTTAATGCATGAACAAAATGCTTCCATGATTGTGCTCGTGTTTAAATTTCAATATGCATGGAGGTTTGAGTTAGAATATATGTAAACGCGTCCTTAGAGTCAATGTCTTTGTAGTGCTTGCTCGAGGACTAGCAATGTTTAAGTTGGGGGTGTTTGATAACTCCATTTTGGAGCTATTAAATACGTCCTAATTATAGCTAAAGACCGCTTCCAATTGATTAAATGTATCTCTTTTGTAGGAGAAAAGCGGCAAAGAGCTCGTGCGTCCATTGGGCGTGTTCGAGAGCTTAAAGCAGAGTTTTAGCGCCCCGGGAATGCATCGGGAAGAGGGGAGTTTGTTCCGTGAAGAAACGGGCCAAAACAGCCTTGGAGAGGCAAAGCATCAGCCCCAAACCCGAGAGCCAGCGTCGAGCTATAGCGTCGAGACGCTGGCTCGACGCTGGAAAAACCCGAGAGCAAGCGTCGAGTGATAGCGTCGAGACGCTAGCTCGACGCTGCCCTGGCGTCGAGACCCTGCTTGGCGTCGAGACGCTCCAGAGGAGGCGCGCGCGGATCACTTAGGGCACAGCGTCGAGACGCTGGCCTAGCGTCTCGACGCTACGACGAAGGCAGTAGCTAAAAGACGTTTTTTCTGCACTTTTTTGGCATTCTTCTCCAAGCTTCATCTTCTTCATCTCTCAACGGAATCCGACGATTCTTCTTCCCTTCTTCCCCATTTTCTCTCTATTTTCCGTGAAGCTCCGCCATTGTTGGCATGCGAGTGAGCTCCACTTTCATTTGTAATAGGTAGATGAACTCTTCCATGGTCGTTGGTGGAGCGGGATTGACGATCCGCGCCATGAGCGGCTAAGGTAAGGGTGACGGTTTGGGATTTTGTTTAGGGGAATTTTGTTAGACATTATTGCTTTGATAATCTGAGTATGAATTTGCATATTGGTTCTGTTTACATAGCATTTATTTACTTTGCTTAATCCAACGCGCATGCTAAATTATGTTGATTGACACTCGGATAGTTTCGCATGTTGTGTATGTTAAAGAGTAGCGATGCCGTGCCTCTCACTGCTCGACTAAGTAACACAGGTAAATAGAACTAAATCGAAGTATCGGGTCGGGTAGGATAGTTGTTGGTTGCATACGGCGTTTGCGGGCAACCTACTAGCAATTAGAATTCACGCCCGAATGTTCGTCGCGGTTAGCTAGTAACTGTCTAAATTCATCTTAGGACTGATCATCTTAATGTGAGATTAGATAACGTGTAATTAGGACTGTGTGGCCTAATTAAAATCCATGAAGTCGGCTACTTTGGGGCTTCTCTGGTAGTCGTCCGCGTGCTTAGTAAACTGAATTCCATGTTATTAGAATTAAATGATAAGTTGTATTTGTCTAACAATTGACCCCGAGACTCCCCAAACCGTGCACACGTTTTCTACATATTATTTCTTTCTTCCGTTAGCTTTCATATTGATTTCTTTGCATGATTAAAACCCCCCGTTACCAATTAATCGATCAAATCCCAATTTCATTAGTAAATTCAACTCTCCTATTCCTTGGATCGACCCTGTTACCACTGGCTGCAAAGCCTTGGCAATAGGCATTATAAATTTATTTTGGCAAGCCTCGACAGCTTGAGTTTATAGCGATAGTTCAAAAATATCGTTACTAGTTACACGATCGCCCCTGGTTACACGGGCAACACAAGAAGGAGGAGCAACTCTGGAGGTTTTATTTTTCATGCAAACACTTTTTTTTTTTTAGGCAATAGCTTCGCTATACACAAATGAGTCATTACTACTTCTACACATCAAGCCTCCCTAATGGTACCTTTCGGGGTGACAACAAGGTTTCAGACAAAATAAGATCAGTCTAGACCTACAGAACTGAGGATAAGAGTGCTATGTGCTCAGTGAATGTAGGGAAATAACAGAAAAAATTTTAAAACAGGCTCAAAATGTGCATACATCGTCAAATTTTCGAATCATGCAATTACGGAGTGTTCACAAGCAAATCACAGACCGTCCTCATCGGACACATGCATTCAGATTCTAATCTAACAGCCAGAGTACACATATGCTCGACAACTACTAAGAAGTCTCATCTCTATGTATCAACAAACTCCACCCCCCACCTTAAGCTATGCATTGTCCCCAATGCATTCAACTATAAAAACAATAAAATCCTAAGGGAACAGAAAACCTCCCCTGAATTTTATGGAGCTGACGGGTGGAGATGTGCACCTACGTCCTCCAATGTGCTCTCGAATCGTCGACCGTTCCACCTTTTTTCCTAGGAAAACAAGAAAACAAACAACAACTCAAAAGCAAAAATAAACAAAAGCAAAGCGATAAACAACAGAATTACAGTTCAAACTCGGGTGCCTCCGAGAAGCGCAAATTTTTAGAGTCGATTGCTCGACTGTGTTCTCTCGTCAACTCATCCATAGTCGAACTTGGAAGATGCCCCATCCATCTTCCTGATTATCTCTTTCCTGCGAAAATCCATGAACAATTCTTTCTCTCGTGCCTTCTGTGCACATACAACATCAAATTTAAATTTTGCAGGTTTAACAAAAGGTTGATCCCATAAAATTGATGCAAAAACGTGAGAGAAATTTTCATGCATTCCAGAAGCATAAAGATCAGCAGGAAAGAACGGGTCATTTACTTTGCCCAAAACATCTTCCACCCTTTCCAAGGGGTGCACATAAGAATTATCAACCAATTGCAAAGTAGAACCAGATTCATGCAAGTCATTCATTTAAGGCTCATTAAAAACAGCATGCGACTCAACATTAACCGATGGCTCTAAATCTAGCATGGGTTGATTAATCATTTCATTTTCAGTAGTGCAAGGTAAAGTGGAAGGAAGTAGATTAGCAGGGTTCTCAACAGTTGTCAAAGTAGAAACAGATGAATCACAAAATTCAGTCAAGGATGGCTCATGCAACTCATGATCATCAAAAAGTTCAGTTAAAAATAATGGGTCATCCCCATCCTCAACAGTCATGCATTCATTATGAGTTACAGATTCAAAAGTGTCTACTTGACAAAGAGAGAAGACATCATCAACATGCTCTTCTACATCGGGCAGATGCATCTCAAAAACCTCTCCGCCATACTCAACAGATAATATGCCCTTATCCACATTAATTTTAGTTTTAGCAGTTTTCATAAAGGGCCTACCTAATAAGATCGAAGCATGCGAAGAGGAATAATTTTCATCCATTTTCAGAACATAAAAGTCAACAGGAAAAATTTATTCATTAACTTGCACTAACACATCTTCAATAATTCCTAAAGGATGCACAGAAGTTCTATCAGCAAGTTGAATAATTGTTCCTGTTTTAGTCATTCCTTTCAGTTTCAGTTTCTGATAAATGGAATACGGCATAACACTAATGGAGGCTCCTAGATCAAGCATTGCTCTTCTAATATGCATACCTCCAATCTTACAAGGGAGAGAGAACATACCTGGATCGCCGCATTTAACCGGTAAGCTTTTTGTGATCACAGCAGAGACGTTCTCACTTACCACGACGCGTTCACTCTCCTTTGTCTTCCTCTGGTTGGTGCAAATTTTCCTGAGGAACTTGGCGTACCTCGGAATTTCCTTCAGAGCTTCCAACAGAGGGATGTTGATCTCTACTTTCTTGAATGTGTCCAGGAACTCCTTCTCGTAGTCCTCCTTAGGCGGTCTCGCTAACCTGCTAGGAAAAGGAGCCTTAGGCACATAAACTCTAGTGCATGTAGGATCGAAATTTACCCCATGCCACCGTGGTTCGGGATTTTCTGTCTGTGGCTCGACGTGGCCATAATCGACTTCCACCGGCGGGGTACTCGTGGGAAGATGCTTCCCACTTCTCAGAGTGATGGCACTAGCGTTCTCCACGTTCTGGTGCTCAATCACTGTCAACCTATTACTTACTTGAATCACTGCATCGCTCAGAGTTTGAAACTTCTCTCGAGTTTCCTTATGTTGTGATTCAAGCATTTCTTCCAAGGATCTACCTGAAACAGAAAGACGGGGCTGTAAGTGATCTTTCAAAGCAATAACAGCGTTACTTACCACTAGAAATTGGGCCTTAAGCTCGTCTACGTCCCTTCTCAGGCGAGTGTTCTCCTTGTCTCTATCCGCACTCCACTCCAAGCTTCTAGCTACGTTGGAAATTAAAGCTCTAGCTTCGGCGGGTGTCTTATCCATAATCGAACCTCCACTGGCGGCGTCTATCATCTGCTGGCCTTGGGGAAGCAAACCGTAGTAGAAACTCTGAATGAGGGAATGCTCGGTTATTTGATGATTAGGACAATCCTCGCATAACCGACCAAACCTCTCCCAGCACTCTAGGACGGTTTCTTCCTTTCCTTGCTCAATTTTGTGAATCTCCCTTCTGAGGGCGACGGCCTTTGACGCAGGAAAATACCTTTCTAAAAACGCCCCATTCAGCTCCTTCCAAGTCGTGATGGATCCGGTCGGTAGGTAAATTATCCAATCTCTCGCCTTCTCCTTCAAGGTGAAGGGAAAGGTCCTGAGATGGAGTTGATCTGCAGTGGTGTCATCGGTTCTGAATGACGCACACACCATCTGGAATGCCTTGAGGTGTCTGACGGGATCCTCATCTGTATTACCACAAAAAGAAG
This sequence comes from Herpetospermum pedunculosum, assembly GCA_028017165.1. Lineage (NCBI taxonomy): Eukaryota > Viridiplantae > Streptophyta > Magnoliopsida > Cucurbitales > Cucurbitaceae > Herpetospermum > Herpetospermum pedunculosum. Next base: position 15,809,235 of record CM051527.1, on the reverse strand, counting down.
GTAATAAGTTAATCAGACCAGCTGTAAGTTCAAAATTACCTGAAGCTACCGGATACAATATACTCGATGTGTTCCGGCCTAGCTCAGATGATGCAAGCTCCCTCATGGTTCTTTGATGCTCAAGATTACCCACGACCTCCATCTTGGCGCTTCTTTTGAATTTTCAAAGAATGACTGCGCTCCAAGAACTCAAACAAAAACGCGTAAAATAATACAAAAGAATTAAACTGTACAAAAAGTAAAGAAAATTTTTAAAACCAACAAACTAAACTTAACTAAACTAAATTAATTAATTTCCCCGGCAACGGCGCCAATTTTGGTAGATGTACTTTTGGGGTACTCCAAATTCAAGCTGTCGAGGCTTGCCAAAATACAATTTATAAACCCGAATACACCGAGCTATTTGTAGCTAAGTGGCAACGGGGTCGATCCACAGGGAAATAAGAAATTCAATCTAACTAAGTCTAATTTGCTAGAAATAAAAGAATGCACAAATTAAAGAATGGTAATTTGGTTTTGGGGGAAGGGAGCTCCTAATTATGCTAACGGAAAATTAACAACGTGCAAAAAGTAAACGGTTGTGCTTAACTTCGAGAAATGGAATTGCTCGTTATGGATGTTCGGATCATTGATACAATTAATGCGTTAGCCATGATCATGCACACAATTCATTTAGTTATCTCTAACTCAAATGACCCAAGGATTTAATTAGACTCGTGCAATTCTAATTAAACTTGGCCAATAATCTATCTAAGGTAGCGACCCCTAAATCGATTACGTGCGAGTGACGGGAACATTGCGACGGCCTAATCCTAAGACTAAACCGATTTATCTCTTGCCTTAAGCCTAACATGAAAACGTTAATTAACTCAGTTTACCAATGTCACTTTGGGCCGAACTAATTAGCCATGCTTAGACCCGTGCTACCTAGCGGTATAGGCAATTATACGTCCCAACCTTTAGCCCTCTATCATGCATAGGAATTAGAGCGTCAATCTAATTTAGCTACACATGCTAGATTTTGATGAAGAACAAGCAAGAGATGCATTAATCAAACTAATTTCTCAACATTCACAAAGGGGAAAATCTCCCCAAACATCCATAATTTACAAATCCAAACCCAAAATCAAGCACTTACCTTGGTTTAGCCTTCCATGGAGGTTGGATTAATCCAATCTCCCATGGAAGAGCTTGGAATCATGCACAAAGAAGGAGAAGAAGTACAAAAATGGCGGAAAATCGTCTTGGAACCGAGAGGAGAAGCTTGAGGAAGAAGGAGAGGGAAAGAATGAGGCTGAAAAACGCGGTTTCACGCTTTTAAAGCTCGGAGCGTCGAGACGCTAGGCCAGCGTCTCGACGCTGTGCCCTAAGTTGGCAGGCGCGCGCGCGGGGTAGCGTCGAGACGCTTGCGCTCGACGCTTGCTCTCGGGTGGAACTTCAGAATCACGCTTCAGACTTCGGGGCGTCGAGACGCTAGGCCAGCGTCTCGACGCTGTCGGCGTTGAGCGAGCGTTGAGACGCGCGCTCGACGCTGATGCACGTCTATCTTGGGGAATCGTCGGGGCAGCGTCGAGCTAGCGTCTAGACGCTGGGGCGCACGCAGATCTTCAATGACGGGCGCGCGGGCGAGGCGGACACGGGCGAGGGCGCGCGGGCGCGCGCGGACATGGGCGAGGGCGCGCGTCTGGCCGTATGGGCGCGGGCGTGCGGTGCTTGCGAGCGGCGCGCGCGGGGGCGCGCGCGCGTGCTGCGTTCGTTGGGCGCCTGGGCGCTGAGCGCCGGCGCTTGGGCGCTGCCCTCTCGGCTCTTAGCCCACTTTTGGGTCGTTTTGGCTCCCGAGCTCCGTTTGGCCTATCGTTTTGACCCGAACACTTCCCGAAACATGTTAAATGACCTTTTTAGCCCCGAAAATCATCAATGGACTTCCCGAGCTCTTCACCATGAAATCACCTACAAGGAAGCATTTTAATCAATATATGTCATGGTTTTAGCTAGAATTAGGGACATTAAGATAGCTCTATTTTGGAGCTATCATTGGCCTATTATTTGCAGGGCTTCTTCCAGGACAGCCTCAGTTGGTGCGTCAATGATCCTTGCGTAGTCGGTATATTTCTGTCCCTTGAGGCCATAGGCGTCATTAATAGCCTTGGCTGAAAAATCCACCTCAATTCCCCTCACCATGGACAGACCATCCTCGGGGTGCGTCAGATTTGCATAGAAGTCGTATACAATGCTGGAGTAGTGTTGCGTGCTCAATGTTTAAAAGGAATATGCAATAAGAGAGCACTCAGAACATGCAAGCATACATAACAGAATTGCGAGAACAGGAATATTTTTTCATTCGTTTTCCCACAGAGATTTATTATTAGTTACTCGCGAAGTGTATTGTTAAGCAAGAATGGGTGGATTTGATGGGGTAGATTTGATTTTAAGTTGCCTAATTACTAAGGAATATGTAAAGGATAGATGCATAAACAAGTGCAAGTCAATGATAAACTCAAATGTAAAGAGAAGAGATTAATAAACGAAGAGGAAAATGGCTAAGGCAGAATTTTTTAACTTAACAGAATTGCGAGAACAGCAATTTTACCGCAATGTTACTAACAGCGAAAGTGTGTAAAATGTGGAAACAAGGGCTACTAACGACTCCTCTATTGGATTTTTCACACGATTCTCAAGCATTAGATCAACTCACTATGCATCAAACTAACTCATTCTCATGTATCTTCCGATTTCATGCATTAGATTCTTTAGTTTACTCATGTCCAAGTAAGGTCTTAAGCATCTTGTTAAAGCAGTAAGTTATGATTTGTACTAGGAAAACGCCTATTCCTAGGTCGTTTTCTGGCTACCTTGAGAGGCTAGCATGAGTGTATGACTCTGAACTCTTACTCCTTCCAGAGGTTAGGAGTTCTTTGGACAAAATGGATGGCCAATCGAAATTGCCCGTGGGATGAAGCTTACATACAATCAATGCATTCGAGAGCTGTCCTACATGCTTGGTTCACGTGTTTTAGCCTATAGTATTGTCATTAGCATGCCCCTATGTTACTTAGTTACTCATGGATGTAGAGAGAACAGAAATATTAGATGAAGTAGACATGCTTAGAAGAAAATTAAAGACAAAATAGCAAGGAAAAACAGTAGGCAGAGAAGATAAAGACAAAGTGCGAAATGATGAATTGTGCTTTGATTAATCAATTGTTTGAATGAACAGATGAAGATTTAAAGTTACTAGCATAAAGATAGAAAGCAACGAAATGGAAGGATTAACTAATGGAAAAGAAATAACAACAAATGGTGCTGGAAATAAGAAATTAAAGACAGAAAGCAGTAAAGGTGTGCTAGATCGCCTCGTCGCAGATGCCTCGGCTGAAGGGAGAGAAAGGTAAGCCTTGCTTGGATGAATCCAATCAGAAGAGAAGATGAATCTTCTCTCCTTCCTATCAGATTGTCGACTCCAACAGCTAAGCTTTCCAACCCAACAGACGGAAGAGAAAAACAGGAGAGAAATTGAGCTGCGAAGAGACTTCTACGCTTTCGGATGATGATTAAACCCTCCTCTTTGACCTCATTTTATAGTATTCTGCAGGTGCGATTGGGCCAAGGAGAACCATCCATCCTCAACGTCGTACTTCAAAATGGATGGAGGAGAAAGAACGAATCCCTGAAATATCGGATCACAACAGAAAAAGGTTAGCCAACTTACGGATTTCACTTAAAACATTGCGGTTTTAGCAATGTTTCCGCAATGCCTCCGCAATGCACAGTTTTCATTCTTCTAACTTCGTTTTTCATTCTTTTTCTCTCCTTTTGCATACAAGTCCTAATTTAGCTTCCCTCTTCTAATTCTCATATATAAGCATAGGTTCAAGCTAAATCCTATCAAAAACACTTACAAATGCACAACTTCCTAACACAAATAAGTCCTAAAATGGTCACTTTTGGAGACGTAACACACCCCCAAACTTAAGGTTTTGCTTGTCCTCGAGCAAACTAAGGACTTACTTAGGCTACTATTTTATCCTCTCTAACCTCTTGCTGACTCCCCTAAATTCCTATCTATAGCAGTGCTGTCCTGTGACACACTTCTAAGTTTACAACTGCCCTCTTACTTTGCTTCTTCTGACTTCGCATGCCTAATGCTCCTACTGTCTCATTAACTCCCTACGACTGATCTACTTGCTTTTGTCATATCGTGCAACTATCCCTAAGGTTTCAAATTCTACCTAGCTTTACCCCAGACTCAGTACATGCTTCTAGTTTTTACTTTTGAGCTACCTAGGATTCCTTAGAGTCATGCCAGTCTTAGTATTAACAGTGACAGTTGTACATTTAGAGAACAACCTAAACCCTGGCATCACTACATTGGACATACATTCATCTCCCTAAACAACCCTACAAGCTACAACTTTGTGCTCAGCTAATTGAGGATCAGAGTTCTTTTTAATCAGAACATCTAAGCCACAAAGTTGCAACTCCTAGGTATACATTCTTCTTCCCTATTTCTTTCTTTTTTTCTTTCTCACTTTGGTGGAGCCTCTCCTTTGGTTGCCTTTTGATGCAATGCCACTTGTGGGTTACACACTTGGCACTGATTACTCAGCAACTTAAGAGAGACACCCCTCTTTATTCTATTTTTCATTTTTTTTTTCAGCTCATCATTTTTTTTGTTTTTGTAAAGGAGAAGAAGAATGCTTATGCTTTAAGGGAGAGAGGAATGTTCCTAGGCCTAGGGTGGCCTCCCCCAAACTTAAACTACTCATTGTCCCCAATGAGTGTCTGAGGTGGCACACCCCCAAACTTGTCCTAGAAGCATCTAGTCTAAGGTAAAACAAAGAGAATCTAAAAGCCCTAGGCATAGACAGAATATTCTAAAAGCAAACATCACAGCAGCAAAAATTCATAAAAACAGGCAGGGAAGGACTTAAAGCTATGCATGCTGAGCAATTTTCAGAGGCTAATTTAAACTATCAAAGGTGCCTTACGACACTCATCCAGCATGCTTGTAGATAGGCTATATAAAGTAGTCAAGATAGCAGCAAAAGAACAAAATTAAAACAGAACCAGCCTAGCTAAACAGTCAGTCAAAAACATGCAATTACTAACAAAAATTGCGGATTCCGCAATTATTTCGCAATGGATACAGGGCAGATATATCAGTGATCAAGGCCCCTATGCATGCTCTTTCCAGTCATTTTAGCTATACAAAAAGGAAACTAAACTAATCTACCTATTCAGCTACCATCAGACTATACTAAACAAATCCAAACAACAAAAATACAGAACTAAAAACAGACCAAATATTAACTCAAAAAAGCAGAATTCACATGGTTCAACGAAAAGCAGTTTGATTTTTTTTCTTTTAGGGAACATAAATACTCCCTTGAGTGCCAATCAGCCTAGCACTCAGATGTCCTCATCATCATCATCCCTTCTTGGTCCTGGAGGCGCCCATGGTGTCAGTAGGTCCGTGGGGAACTCAGGAAAGATGCAACCCAATTGGTCAGCAACATTCTTATCCCTTGCCTGTGCATATGTAGCCCATTGAGCCATCTTCTTCTGCAGATCCATCAGACAGGCCATTGACAGAGACTGAGCAGCAGCCAGGCCATCTAGCTCGAACTCCATGTTCCCCTTCCTTCGCATCCTTAGGCCTGTAGGCAGCTCAAGGTGCCCCGTGTAGGCCAGCTGCCTTTCCATCCGCTCGATTGGAACCCCTGCACGTAAGCAAAGCTTAGTGATTGTATTGGGAAAGAAAAATGGACCCTTACCCTTTTTGGCGCAGTCTGCGATTGAGGCTGCAATGACCTCACCAACGTTGATTGTGAGGCCCCTCATGATCGCATAGACCAGCAGCGATCTGCTTTGGTTGATGGTGGTCTCGTGGGTCACTGGGGATAACCTCCTCCGCACGAATGAAAACCAGACAGCTGCCTTGGTTGTGAGGGTAGCACTCATCAGAGTGTGCTTCCCATTGCGCGAAATCGTCCACGCTGCCTCAGGTTGGCCAATGATCCGCAGCGCTTCCTCCAGGACCGCCTCAGTTGGCGCATCAATGATCCTTGCATAATCAGTGTGTTTTTGACCCTTGAGGCCATAGGCTTCATTGATTGCCTTCGCTGAGAAATCCACCTCGATTCCTCTGACCACAGATAGGCCATCCTCAGGGTTCATCAGATTGGCGTAGAAATCATACACCATGCTGGAGTAGGCTGGGACGGGTGGTCTGCACAGCTCTTCCCAGCCGTGATTAGTGATCCCTGCGCGCAAGAATTGCGGCAGGTCTGCTAGCGCGTCAAGGAACCCCTTCTCATGGAGCAGGTCCCTCTTCCTCAACTCAGTGCCTCTTGACTCAGCATCAGAGGACACATACCTCACAGATTGAGGCTCATCTTCGGGGTACAACTTGGCTTTCCCCTTGTCCTTCGCCCTGGCTGATTCAGCAGCCTCGATTTTGAGCTTCTTCAGAGATGGCTCACCACTAACCTTCTTTGATGAAGGCTCACCCCTGGCTTTCTTTTTCTTGGACTTCTTCGAAGCTTTTGGCCGTTTGGCCTTGACAACCTTGGTGGCCTTCTTTCTCAATCTTGCCTTGGTTGTGATCTGTTGGAGGCAATCCCCCAATGTCTCATCCATCGAATCATCCCCTTCTGCTGGGTTTTCGGGGCTGACTTCCCTCAAAGGAGAGAAGACCTCTTCTTCTTCAGCTTCTTCACCGCCCTGCGCCGATTCTTGATGCTCTGCATCTGGGATTTCAGGTTCAAGCGTCTGGGAGATGGGTGATGCTTCAGGGCTCTGCGGCGGTGGAGTTTGTTCAGAGCTCTGTGGAGATGGAGACGGTTCAGGGCTTCGCGCTGGTGGAGATGGAAAATGGCTTTGCCTGGCCGTCTCGTAGGATGGACGGCCACTCTCTCGACTCTCCACAGAGGGAGTCTTCTTCTTGATCGCTGCGTCGGCCACAGCCACCTTCCACTTCCTTTTCTTGGGCGTTCCTGCTGGTTCAGATGGCCCAGCAGGGATCTCCGTCACTACCTTCCACTTCTTCTTGCGGACAGGGAGCTTGGGAAGGCGTTCGGTTCGCGCGGCTTCAGCATCCGCCAAGGCAAGGAGTGCCTCTCTCGCAGCAATCTCAGCGTCGTGAGCCTTCTTCTTGGACGCAGATCTCTCAGCTCTCGTTAGCACCATGGTGGAATCGTAAGAATCTGGAAAGAGGGATTGCAGAGGAAGAAGGAGAGAGTTTTCTTGGAGTTCAGTGAATAGGGGAAGCGTATGGGCCATCGCTATCTTAACGGCTATTTGTAATGATGGAAATCCCAACGCCTATTTCTGTTGCGGATTCAGCAAATCCACCGCAATTAAATGGCCGTTGGAGATTTCCTCGTTTCAAATGCCCATATTTCCTCAACTCAATCTTCGATTTGGCCCAATATCTTCCCCGATTTTTTATCCTGGATTCATCTCCTTGATTCCCTCTATCGATCCTCTATTAAAAGAAATAAAATCAACATCAAATTCGTAATCAAAATCACACAAAAATATACACAAATCAACATCAAATTCGTAATCGCATGGACGAGCACAGTGATCACTCGTCTTCTCTCGCTCTTATTTTCACGTTTCAGTCAAGAGGAAGGCCGAGAGAGTCTTCACATCTCCTTCCTCATAATAATGCTTCAATCTTGCACCATTAACCATGAACGGTTGCCCGTGCTGCAGGTTCCTAATCTCGATTGCACCATGAACAAACACGTTAGTTATCACAAAAGGACCTGACCATCTGGACTTAAGTTTGCCTGGAAATAATCTCAACCGTGAGTTAAATAACAAGACAAGTTGGCCTTTCTTAAAGTCCTTAATCCTAAGTCTACTATCATGCCAAATCTTAGTCTTTTCCTTATACATTTTAGCATTTTCATAGGACATATGTCTAAGCTCATCAAGCTCATGTAATTGCAGAGACCGCAATGTTCCCGCATCGGTCACGCAATAATTCAGTTCTTTTAAGGCCCAAAATGCTTTAATTTCCAATTCGAATGGTAAGTGACATGCTTTGCCATACACAAGTCTATAAGGAGACATACCTAGGGGTGTCTTATATGCAGTCCTATATGCCCAAAGTGCATCCTCGAGTTTAAACGACCAATCTTTTCTATTGGGTTTGACCACTTTTTCAAGTATGTTTTTAATCTCCCTATTTGATATTTCAGCTTGGCCATTCGAATGTGGGTGATAAGGGGTGGCTACTCTATGTCTAACATTATATTTAGCCAACACTTTTTCCATAGCTTTATTAATAAAGTGTGTCCCTTCATCACTAATTATAGCACGAGGTGTACCAAACCTAGTAAAGATATGTCTATTAAGGAACTTAATGACTGTTTTGGCATCATTGTTTGGACATGCTATGGCCTCTACCCACTTAGACACATAGTCTACAGCTACAAGTATGTAAAGGTTACCTGATGATGGAGGAAATGGTCCCATGAAGTCAATGCCCCACACATCAAAGAGCTCCAACTCAAGGATGTAAGTGAGAGGCATCTCATCCTTCCGACTAAGGTTACCTGTCCTTTGGCATTCATCACAGCTGTGTGCGTATTCGTGGGCATCTTTGAAGATCGTGGGCCAATAGTAGCCACTCTGAAACACCTTTGCAGCTGTCCTTTGGCCACCAAAATGTCCACCATAGGGGGCTGTATGGCAGTGCTGCAGCACAGACTTCGCCTCAGCAGCTGACACACACTTCCTCAGCAAACCATCTGCACATGTCTTGTAGAGTGTAGGATCATCCCATATAAACTTCCTAGCTTCATGCAGGAACCTCTTCTTCTCTTGGCTTCCCTTGAAAGTTGGTAGTACCTGTGGTAACGATATTATTGAACTATCGCCAATCATCGGGTTGTCGAGACCCGCCAAAATGAATTTATAAGTGCCCGAATTCACTAAACTATTTGTAGAGTAGCGGCAACGAGGTCGATCCACAGGGAATTAAGTTAATTAGACTTAATCTCAATTAAATTTGCAAACTATTAAAGTAAATGAATTAAGGGGGAATTTGTTGGTTTCTAAATTACTAAAAAGGAACTATGCAATGGAAAATTTGGCTAACGGAGTTTTCGACTCGGGACGATCGAGAGTAAATCTAGCATGCCTCTTGGATCATAGACTGACGAGTATTATGGATAAATAATTTTATGAATACACAGCCCGCCTAAAATTAATAAATAACTCAGACATGCTCCATGGAATTAATTAGACATAATTAATCATGCTAATCAAGCATATCATTCGGACATTGGCGGCCAACGCTCTCCCAAGACCGAACGATAGCAACGAGCAAACTGTAACAACTATCTAATTTGGACGCGAAATTAGTATGTCGATTTGGAATTCTAATTCGGGAAGAACGAACACCAAGAGGGCAAGGACACCAATACGCTCAAAGGTGCCGTTAGTCCTTGTTACTTGGCGGATCAGAGAGGCACGGCATCAAATCCTTTAACTAATGAAACATGCTCAAAATCAAGGGTGCCTAGTCCTAAATCATTCAAGCTTGCTCATATATTAAGCTAAGAAATAGAATTCAATTCAATGAATAATTCAACTAAATCAGAATTTAAGTTCTACAATCTCCCCAAGAGTTCAAGCTACATTTCTCCTTTACATTCCCGAGCCAAAAACGGTAAATCTACTCACTCATGACTTGTGTGGTGTGGGACGGCTTGAAATCGAGCTTCCTAGCCCCTCCCATGGTGAAAACAGCTGCTGGAACGTCCAATCAGGCGCGGAGCTCGAGGTGGAAGATGATAATGGCGGCTAAAATCGGACAAAAACATTAAGTAGTCCGTCGTAGCGTCGAGACGCTAGGGCAGCGTCTCGACGCTGCGCCCTAAATAATCCGCGCGCGCAGTCGGGGTGGCGTCGAGACGCTCGCACAGCGTCGAGACGCTTGTGCGGCGTCGAGCGAGCGTCGAGACGCTGTCGCTCGACGCTTGCTCTCGGGTTTTTCTTCAAATCAACGCTTCAGACTTCGGGGCGTCGAGACGCTCTGGCAGCGTCTCGACGCTAGCTCTCGGGTTTTTCTTGGATTTCTGCCTTCAATTTCCCCAAAGCGCTCAACCCTCATTCCTTTGCATGGATCTTCCCCGGAAGTGTTCTTAGGCCTTTAAAATGCGATATTAGGCTCTGAAAAGCGCCGAAACGCTCTCGAGAGCGAATCACCGAGAACACCTGCAATAATCACATAAAAGCAAGATTAAGCCAATAATAAACGTGAATTAGGGACATAATTATAGCTCCAAAATGGAGCTATCAAACACCCCCAACTTAATTCTTGCTAGTCCTCGAGCAAGGTGGAATTCTGATCAATCAAATAAAACGAGAATACATGCTAGGGACTCGATTCTCAGTACTGGAAAAGACAGGGCATTTGCGTTTGAAAGAAATAGCTGCATGCATACATGAGTTAAGAACAATTCGAAAAATTTAAAGATGCTTCCCTAATTAAGCTTCGGTCTTAGCTCTTCGATCTTAGATTTCAACAGGCTTAGAACAGCTCTATCTATCCTAAAACTTCGCCTTCCCCCTACTTATGGCTAAACATAACAGTCTAAGGGCAATTCATCGTCTAAGCAAGTAATACATCGCAAGGCAATTTTTTTTTTTTTTTCTTTTTTCTTTGATCTCTATGAGCGCCTAACATGTCAATTTTACTTTCGTTTCAGCTTGCCTGCAATTTCATTGCACAGTGCATCTGACCACGGGCAAAATTCACATTTTTAAGGACTAGCGTTCACTTCTTTGTGCTTCCTTTTCATGCAGTGGCGACCGTGGGTTACACGACCGCCCCTGGCTACTAGGGCAACTCAAGAAGGAGGAACACCTCAGGAGATTACTCTTTCTCTTTTTATGAAATATGCGTTCCTTTTCTTTTAGCCTAAAGATCATGTTAACATTTTAAGCGCATGGATTACAAACAAGAGCGAATCTTAGCCCATCCTAAGGTTGCCTTTCGAGGTGACAACGAATTTCAAAACAAACAGAGCTACCCTAAACCCACAGATCCAAGATATAGTGCTAACATGCGAAGCTTAAACAGGGAAATATTTTTTTTTGAAAATTTTTCAAAATGGCCTTAACATATGCAATTATGCTGAATTTCACGACAAACACTCATACGAAGACCTTAGCAGTACATCACAGAATTTCATAATCGAACTAGCATGCTTTCACCATAACTCAACAAGCTAATCAGGATTCCACAACTAAGCTCGACAATCACTATAAGGCACAACCCGCCACCCCCAACTTAAAAATGGACAATGTCCTCATTGGACCAAATACGCATAGTCAAAATGAAAGGAAAGAAAACCTTCCCTGAATTGTGACTTAGAGGGTTGGAGAGTGCGCTTTTACCTGAACAAATAAACCGCAAGGACGAGTTGTTGTTTCACCTGAAAATTCACAACATCAGAGTAAGGACCTAAGCTAATCCTAAAGACGGTAAAGTAAACAAAAAGCATGTACAGTCCAAGCTCGGGTGCCTCCGAGTAGCGCAAATTTTTAGAGTCGATTGCTCGACTTTACCAAAACTCATTTCATCCTTTCTCATAATCAGGCTCTTTCAAGTAGGCATGATCGTCGAAGTCCTCTGACATTCCCTCATGAAAGATCTTCAATCGCTGGCCATTCACTGTGTATTCTTTCTCTGTATCCAGGCTCTGAATCTTGACTGCACCATAGTGATGAACATCAGTTATAATGAAAGGACCAAGCCACCTGGAACGAAGTTTACCTGGCATGAACTTCAGGCGGGAGTTGAACAAGAGGACCTTCTGACCAACTTCAAAGTGTTTTCTTACGACTCGCCTGTCGTGAAACATCTTGGTCTTTTCCTTGTAGGTCTTCGAGTTCTCATATGCATCCAGGCGAAGCTACTCCAGTTCTTGCAATTTGAGGAGTCTTTCTTCGCCCGCCAAGTCAAAGTCCATGTTACACTTCTTCACGGCCCAGTAAGCTTTGTGCTCGATCTCCACTGGGAGATGACAGGCTTTACCATAAACCATCCGGTAGGGAGACATCCCTATGGGGGTTTTGTAAGCCGTACGGTAAGCCCACAAAGCGTCGTCCAGCCTGAGGCTCCAATCCTTCCTTCCTGGACTTACTGTTTTCTCGAGGATGCTCTTCACCTCTCGATTGGAAATTTCTGCTTGGCCATTGGTTTGAGGATGGTACGGGGTAGAGATTTTGTGATTTACCCCATACTTCCTCATCAAGGCCTGGATCGTCTTGTTGCAGAAGTGGCTCCCCTGGTCGCTTATGATGGCTCGTGGAACTCCATACCTGCTAAAAATATTGGATTTGACAAAACTTGAAACAACATTAGCAGTATCAACTTTGGTGGCCTTAGCCTCCACCCACTTAGACACGTAGTCCACAGCCAATAAGATATAGACAAAACCAAATGAAGGGGGAAAGGGTCCCATAAAGTCCATACCCCAAACCTCAAAAATTTCACAAGTTAAAATGGGGTTTTGGAGCATTTCATTCCTATTAGTGATGGACCCTTTTCTCTGACACTGATCACAAGATTTACAAAATTCATAACAATCCTTAAACAGTGATGGCCAGAAAAACCCACAATCTAAAATTTTTCTCGCAATCCTATTTTGCCCAAAGTGTCCCCCACATGCAAATTCATGGCAAAAGGTAAGGATGAACCTATGTTCAGACTTAGGGACGCACTTCCTAATAACCTGGTCAGCGCAAAATTTACATAAAACGGGCTCTTCCCAAACATATGTCTTGGCTTCGCTTTTCAGCTTAGCTCTTTGGTTATATGAAAAGTCGAATGGGAACGTACCTGTGACCAAGTAGTTGACAATGTCGGCGTACCATGGTGTCTCCACACTTACCTGGAAGAGAACTTCATCAGGGAACTCATCATTCAGAGGCAAGTCATCTTCGTTACGCACGATTCGGCTCAAGTGGTCAGCAACGGTGTTTTCTGATCCTTTTCTGTCCTGAACAGAGACGTCGAACTCCTGGAGTAGTAATACCCATCTGAGAAGTCTAGGCTTCGAGTCCTTCTTGTTCATCAAATAACGAACTGCTGCATGATCAGAAAAAACAATCACTTTAGATCCAAGAATATATGGTCGAAATTTATCAAGAGCGAAAACAATGGAAAGCAGCTCCTTCTCTGTTGTTGTGTAACCGATCTGCGCGAAATTGAGCGTCCTTGAGGCATAATAAATCACATGGCTCTTCTTGTCAATCCTCTGGCCCAACACAGCGCCCACGGCATAGTTGCTTGCGTCGCACATGATCTCGAAAGGAGTCCCCCACTGCGGTGGATGGATGATGGGTGCGTTGGTCAAGCACTTTTTCAGAACGTCGAAGGCAAGCTTGCACTGCTTGTCAAAACAGAATGGAACATCCTTTTTCAGCAAGCTTGTCATCGGAGTCACTATCTTCGAGAAGTCCTTTATGAACCTGCGGTAAAAACCTGCGTGACCAAGAAAGGAACGCACTTCCCGAAGGTTCGTGGGGTAAGGTAAATCAGATATGACATCAATCTTAGCTTTATCAACCTCTATCCCCTTAGCTGACACCACGTGACCCAATACTATGCCCTGACTGGACATGAAATGACACTTTTCAAAATTTAAAACAAGATTAGTTTCGATGCATCTTTCCATGATTCTAGACAAGTTAAACAGACAATCCTCAAATGAACTTCCATATACAGTGAAATCATCCATAAAGACTTCGATGCATTTTTCTACAAATTCAGAAAATATGCTCATCATGCATCGCTGAAAAGTTCCTGGAGCATTACAAAGCCCAAAGGGCATTCTCCTATATGCGTAAGTTCCGAATGGACAGGTAAAAGTAGTCTTTTCTTGGTCTTCCTGGGCTATGGGAATTTGATAAAACCCAGAAAAACCATCTAGAAAACAGAAGAATGGCTTCCCAGCTAAACGCTCCACCATTTGATCTATGAAGGGAATCGGAAAATGGTCCTTCTTAGTCACATCATTCAGTTTTCTAAAATCTATACACATTCTCCACCCATTTTGCACTCTCTTAGGTACTAACTCTCCCTGCTAATTTCTAACAACAGTTATGCCCGTCTTTTTAGGTACAACATGAATAGGGCTAACCCACTGGCTATCAGAAATGGGAAAGATAATACCTGCATCCAGGAGTTTGTGTATCTCAGACAACACTACCTCTTTCATTGCAGGGTTCAGTCTCCGCTGAGGCTCTCGGGATGGCTTTGCTCCCTCATCCAGCCGAATCTTGTGCATGCACAACACTGGGCTCAACCCATGCAAGTCTGCCAATGTCCATCCTATGGCTCTTTTGTTCTTTTTCAAAACTTCAACCAACTCGCCTTCTTGCTTCGATGTAAGCTCCTTGGAGATAATTACCGTTAGTGTCTCAACCTCACCCAAGTATACGTACTTGAGATGACCCGGCAACTCCTTTAATTCCAACTTGGGAGCCTGCAAAAGAGAAGGTAACATTTTAGTTGGCTTTTCACATGTCTCTAGAGCAAAAGTAGCTTGTTCAAATGAGTCAGACAATATATGAATACTACTTTCACTCTCTCCAACAATTTCGGTAAAAACGAGTGGGTCATCCCCATCCACAACAGTCATGCATTCTTCTTGTTCTAAAGTATCTATCAGATCAATTTTACAGACAGAATGCACATCAGCATGTTGTTTCATGGCATCAAATACATTAAATTCGAACACATCCCCTTCATACTCAACAGATAAGGTACCATCATGCACATTAATTTTGGTCTTAGCGGTTTTCATGAATGGTCTACCAAGTAAAACTGAAGTGGTGGATGTATTTTCTTCCATCTTTATCACATAAAAATCAGCAGGGAAGTTCAAATCCTTAACTTTAACCAACACATCCTCAATCAATCCTAGAGGACGAATAGAAGACCTATTAGCTAACTGGATAATTATACTAGTTTCCTGCATACCTTCTAAACCGAGATTCTTGTAGACTGAGTATGGCATAACATTAATTGAGGCTCCTAAGTCTAGCATAGCGTGCTCGATTTCTCTATCCCCTATAGTACATGGCAAGAGGAACATACCTGGGTCCTGGCATTTGCTTGGAATACCTTGGGTTATCAGGGCAGAAACATTCTTGCTTATCACGACTCTCTCAGCACTTTTGGTCTTCCTCTTCATAGTGCACATCTCCTTAAGAAATTTAGCGTACCTTGGGATTTGCTGAATTGCATCAAGCAGCGGTATGTTGATCCCAACTTTTCTCAGCGTCTCAAGAACATCCGCGTCGTCGACCTCCTTGGATGGCCTCGCCAGCCTACTAGGAAAAGGAGCAACGGGGGTGTAAGACTTCATAGAAATAATAGGAGGAGTTACAACAGTTTCAGAGGGTGCTTGAGAACACTTATCTGGAGATATCTCTAACTCTTTGTGAGGACTCTCGGGAGTGGTACGTGATGGTATCTCTTTACCACTTCTGAGATTTATCGCACTAACGCTTTCCGCTTTGGCTTCAATTTTACTCATTCTTTCTTTCACCTCCGTGAACTCATCTCTTAAAGATTTCATCTGCGACCTGGCCTCATTGCTAGCTTCCATAAGCGATTTGAACATGCCTTCAATGGCTTGACCTGAAATAGAAGAAACAGCCTGAGATGATTTTTCTTGCATCGTATGAATCAAACCAAATACCTGGGACACTTGTTCTTTGAGCTCTGCTATGTCGGTAGACATTTTAGCGTACTCGTTCCTTCCTCCGTACTGGCGACGGTTCTCAGCCATATTAGAGATCAACTGTCTGGCTTCCGCAGGCGTTTTCTCCCAAAGGGCTCCTCCACTTGCTGCATCAAGCATCTGGCAGTCATGCGGAAGCAACCCTTCATAGAAGAATTCGATAAGCGCGGCTTCTGCTATCAGGTGGTTCGGGCATTTCTCACAGAGTTTAATGAATCTCTCCCAGCATTCGTGAAATGCCTCGTCCTTTCCTTGCTCAAAATGGCGGATATCTTTTTTCACGGCTCTGGCTTTTAAAGCTGGGAAATACCTTTCCAAGAACAGACTCTGTAACTTCTCCCAAGTAAAGATGGTTCCCGATGGCAAGTAATGCAGCCAATCTCGAGCTTCACCTCTCAAGGTGAATGGAAAAGCTCTCAGGTAGAGCTGATCTTCAGTAATGCCGCCTGGCTTCATCGCAGAACTTGTCATTTGAAAAGCCTTGAGATGTTTATAAGGATCCTCATCTGCTTCACCACAAAAAGAGGGCAAATGGAAATTAAACCCGATTTAAGCACAAACTCACCTGAAATTTCCGGGTAGGAAATACAAGAAGGTTGGTGGCCCATAGCAAATGATGTCCACTGTCTGAGCGTTCTTGGGACTCCAGCCTCATCGGCAACCTCCATTTTTCTCAATAAAAAATTTAGCACTTCTAGCACACTTAAACAAACAGATCAAAAATTGCAAATAATAAAAGTATAAACAAAATTTTTAAAGTAAAAATTAAAAGTCTACAAATCAAATCTAAATTAGGCCGAATTACACTTAGTTCCCCGGCAACGGCGCCAATTTTGGTAACGATATTATTGAACTATCGCCAATCATCGGGTTGTTGTTGCGTGCTCAATGTGTTAAAATAACTAAGCAATAAGATAGAAAGAGCACTCAGAACATGCAAGCATACATGATCTTATAGCAAGTAGTAAGTATTTTTTCATTCGTTTTCCCACAGAGATTTATTATAAGCTATTCATGAAGTGTTTTGTTAAGAAAGAATGGATGAGTTTGATGGGGTAGAATTGGTTTTAAATTGTCTATTTTCTAAGGAATGTGTAGAGGGTAGCAACATAAACAAGTGCAAATCAAAGTTAAACTCAAAGGAAAAAAGATGAGATTAATAAACGTATAAGAAAACAGCTAAACAGAATTGTGAACTTAGCAGGATTGCGGAAACAGCAATTCTACCGCAATTTTCCTAACAGCGAAAGTGTGTAAAATGGAGAAACAAGGGCTACTAACGACTCCTCTATAGGCATTTTCTCACGATTCTCAAGCATTGGATCAACTCTCTATGCATCAAACTCACTCAATCTCATGTATCGTCTGATTCCATGCATTAGATTCTTTAGTTTACTCATGTCCAAGTAAGGTCTTAAGCATCTTGTTAAAGCAGAAAGTTATGGTTTGTACTAGGAAAACGCCTATTCCTAGGTCGTTTTCTGGCTACCTTGAAAGGCTAGCATGAGTGTATGACTCTGAACTCTTACTCCTTCCAGAGGTTAGGAGTTCTTTGGACAAAATGGATGGCCAATCGAAATTGCCCGTGGGATGAAGCTTACATACAATCAATGCTTCGAGAGCTATCCTACATGCTTGGTTCACGTTTTTTAGCCTATAGTATTGTCATTAGCATGCCCCTATGTGACTTAGTTACTCATGGATATAGGGAGAACAGAAAGAAGAGAGAAAACAGACATGCTTAGAAGAGAAGTAAACTGAAAACAGCAAGGTAAGACAGTGAGTTGCAAAGATAGGAAATTGAGAAATGAAGAACTATGCTTTAATTACTTGATTGTTTGAATGAACAGAAGAGCAACTTAAAATGAATAAAAGAAGACAGAACACAACGAAATGAACTGATCTAGCTACTAGAAAAGAAACAACAACAATACAAAGCTGGAAAATGGAAATAAAGACAGAAAGCAGGTAAGTGAGCTTGAACGCCTCGTCGCAACTGCCTCGGCTGAAGGATGAGAAAGATCAGCCTTGCTTGGATGAATCCAATCGAGAGAGAAGATAAATCTCCTCTCCTTCCTATCAGATTATCGATCCCAACAGCTGAGCTTCGCAAACCAACAGACGGCAAAGGGAAACAGGAGAAAAGATGGAGCTGCGAGAAGACTTCTACGCTTTCGGATGATGATTGAACCCTCGACTTTGACCCCCTTTTATAGCAATCTGCAGGCGCATTTGGGCCAAGGAGAACCATCAATCTTCAACGTCGTACTTCAGAATGGATGGAGGAGAAAGAACGAATCCCTGAAATAACGGAAATTAACAGAAAAAGATCAGTCAACTTACGGTTTTCACTTGAAACATTGCGGTTTCAGCAATGTTTCCGCAATGCTGTCGCAATGTAGTTTTTTCATTCTTTTACTTCGATTTTCAATCCTTTTCTTTCCTTTTGCACACAAGTCCTAATTTAGCTACCTTCTTTTAATTCTCACAACTAAGCATAGGTTTAAGCTAAATCCTATCAAAAACACCTAAGAGTGTGCATCTTTCTAAGCTAAATAAGTCCTAAATAAGTCACTTTTGGAGACATAACAGTTGTCGAGACCCGCCAAAATGAATTTATAAGTGCCCGAATTCACTAAAATATTTGTAGAGTAGCGGCAACGGGGTCGATCCACAAGGAATTAAGTTAATTAGACTTAATCTCAATTAAATTTGCAAACTATTAAAGTAAATGAATTAAGGGGGAATTTGTTGGTTTCTAAATTACTAAAAAGGAACTATGCAATGGAAAATTTGGCTAACGGAGTTTTCGACTCGGGACGATCGGGAGTAAATCTAGCATGCCTCTTGGATCATAGACTGACGAGTATTATGGCTAAATAATTTTATGAATACACAGCCCGCCTAAAATTAATAAATAACTCAGACATGCTCCATGGAATTAATTAGACATAATTAATCATGCTAATCAAGCATATCATTCGGACATTGGCGGCCAACGCTCTCCCAAGACTGAACGATAGCAACGAGCAAACTGTGACAACTATCTAATTTGGACGCGAAATTAGTATGTCGATTTGGAATTCTAATTCGGGAAGAACGAACACCAAGAGCGCAAGGACGCCAATACGCTCAAAGGTGCCGTTAGTCCTTGTTACTTGGCGGATCAGAGAGGCAAGACATCAAATCCTTTAACTAATGAAACATGCTCAAAATCAAGGGTGCCTAGTCCTAAATCATTCAAGCTTGCTCATATATTAAGCTAAGAAATAGAATTCCATTCAATGAATAATTCAACCAAATCAGAATTTAAGTTCTACAATCTCCCCAAGAGTTCAAGCTACATTTCTCCTTTACATTCCCGAGCCAAAAACGGTAAATCTACTCACTCATGACTTGTGTGGTGTGGGACGGCTTGAAATCGAGCTTCCTAGCCCCTCCCATGGTGAAAACAGCTGCTGGAACGTCCAATCAGGCGCGGAGCTCGAGGTGGAAGATGATAATGGCGGCTAAAATCGGACAAAAACATTAAGTAGTCCGTCGTAGCGTCGAGACGCTAGGGCAGCGTCTCGACGCTGCGCCCTAAATAATCCGCGCGCGCAGTCGGGGTGGCGTCGAGACGCTCGCACAGCGTCGAGACGCTGTCGCTCGACGCTTGCTCTCGGGTTTTTCTTCAAATCAACGCTTCAGACTTCGGGGCGTCGAGACGCTCTGGCAGCGTCGAGCTAGCGTCGCGACGCTGTCGCTCGACTCTAGCTCTCGAATTTTTCTTGGATTTCTGCCTTCAATTTCCCCAAAGCGCTCAACCCTCATTCCTTTGCATGGATCTTCCCCGGAAGTGTTCTTAGGCCTTTAAAATGCGATATTAGGCTCTGAAAAGCGCCGAAACGCTCTCGAGAGCGAATCACCGAGAACACCTGCAATAATCACATAAAAGCAAGATTAAGCCAATAATAAACGTGAATTAGGGACATAATTATAGCTCCAAAATGGAGCTATCAACCTGCGAGGCAAGGAAGTTAGCAATGTCAGCAAACCAAGGTTCCTCATCGTTATCACGATGGGCTAACACAAAGACATGCTCATCGATAAAGGCATCAGAAATTGCGGTTTCCGCAATGTTATCGCAATTATGTTGCAATCTGGAAAGATGATCCGCAACCACATTTTCACAGCCTTTCTTATGTCTAATGTCCAGATCAAACTCTTGCAGCAACAATACCCACCTAATCAACCTAGGCTTCGCATCAGCCTTCCTCATAAGGTATTTTAGTGCAGAGTGATCTGTATACACGATTGTTCTAGTGCCTACAATGTAATTCCTAAACTTCTCGCAGGCAAACACTACAGCTAGCATTTCCTTTTCCGTGGTTGTGTAATTACATTGTGCCTCATTAAGTGTCTTACTAGCATAGTAAACAGGGTGTGTTAGTTTGTCAATCTTTTGCCCTAGCATAACCCCTACAGCATAGTGTTAAGTCTCTGAAAGTGACTTATTTAGGACCCATTTAGCTTAGGAAGATGTACACTTTTAGGTGTTTTTGATAGCATTTAGCCTAAACCTATGCTTTAATATGAGAATTAGAAGAAGGTAGCTAATCTAGGACTTATGTACAATAGGTAGAAAAAGGGTTGAAAACCGAAGGAAAAGAATGAAAAAATGAGCATTGCGAATGAATTGCGAAAACATTGCGGTGACCGCAATTATTCAAGTGAAAACCGTAAGTTGACTGATCTTTTTCTGTTAATTTCCGTAATTTCAGGGATTCGTTCTTTCTCCTCCATCCATTCTGATATATGACGTTGAAGATTGATGGTTCTCCTTGACCCAAACGCACCTGCAAACTACTATAAAAGGGGGCCAAAGTCGGAGGTTTGATCATAATTCGAAGCGCAGAAGTCTTCTCGCAGTCCATCATTTCTCTCTGTTTTCCTTTACCGTCTGTTGGAGTGGGAGTCTCAGCTGTTGGAATCGATAATCTGATAGGAAGGAGAGGAGATTCTTCTTCTCTCTCGATTGGATTCATCCAAGCAAGGCTGACCTCTCATCCCTTTCATTCGAGGCGACTGCAACGAAGCTTTCAAGCAACCTTTACTGCTTTTCTGTCTTTTTCTTCTCATTTCCAGCTTTGATTAGTTGTTGTTCTAGTTTAGTGTTTTACTTACTGCATTTCGTTGTTGTCTGTCTTGGAATCATTTCTTTCAAAGCTTTCCTTTGTCGTTCAAACACTCAAAGTAATCAAAGTACAATTCTGCATTTCACAGTTTCCACCTTTTTCTGCTACGGTTTTGTCTTGCTGTTTTAAGCACATTTCTCTTCTAAGCATGTCTGTTTTATCTACCCTTTCTGTTCTCCATATATCCATGAGTAGCTAAGTCACTTAGGGGCATGCTAATGACAGAACTATAGGCTAAAAAACGTGAACCAAGCATGTAGGATCGCCTTCGAAACATTGATTGTATGTAAGCTTCATCCCACGGGCAATTTCGATTGGCCATCCATTTTGTCCAAAGAACTCCTAACCTCTGGAAGGAGTAAGAGTTCAGAGTCATATAATCATGCTAGCCTTTCACGGTAATCAGAAAACGGCTTAGGAATAAGCGTTTTCCTAGTACAAACTAAACACTCCTGTTTTAACAAGATGCTTAAGACCTTACTTTGAAGTCGAGTAAACTTAAGACTCTAATGCATGGAATCGGACGATACTTGAGATAGAGTGAGTTTGATGTATAGAGAGTTGATCCAGTGCTTGAGAATCGTAATAAAATGCCTATAGGATAGTCATTAGTAGCCTTTAATTCACCCATTTACACACTTTCGCTGTTATTCAATTGCGGTAACATTGCGGTCCTCGCAATTCTGCCATTTTATCATTCTGTTTAGCTGTTTTCTTCTTCGTTTATCAATTCCATCTCTTGTCCTTTGAGTCTGATTTCAACTTTAATTTGTTTATGTTGCATCCCTTTACACATTCAGCAAAAATTAGATAATTAAAAACCAATTTTACCCCTTCAAATCCACCCCATCTTTCTTAACAAATACACTTCGCGAATAGCTAAACATAAGTCTCTGTGGAAAAAACGAATGAAATATACTTACTACTTGCTGTGAGACCATGTATGCTTGCATGTTCTAAGTGCTCTCTCTACCTTATTGCTTATTTATCTTTTACACTGAGCACGCAACACATAGTCACTTGCATCACATAACATCTCAAAGGGAAGGTCCCAATTTGGTCCTACTATAATAGGTGCTTTGACTAGTGCTTCCTTAAGGGTTTTCCAGGCTAGTAAACATTCTTTAGAGAAGATGAATGGTTTATTCAGCTCTAGAAGCTCACACAAAGGTTTGGAGATCTTAGAAAAGTTCTTAATGAACCTTCTATAGAAACCTGCGTGTCCTAAGAAACTTCTAATGGCTTTCTGGTAACGATATTATTGAACTATCGCCAATCATCGGGTTGTCGAGACCCGCCAAAATAAATTTATAAGTGCCCGAAATCACTAAACTATTTGTAGAATAGTAGTAACGGGGTCGATCCACAGGGAATTAAGGTATTTTGACTTAATCTTAATTAAATTTGCAAACTATTAATATAGATGAAATAAGGGGGAATTGTTGGTTTTTACGTAACTAAGATGGAACAAAGCAAATGAGAAAGAATTTAACTAACGGAGTTTCTGACTCGGGACGATCGGAATAAATTTAGCATGCCTCTTGGGTCATAGGTTGATGAGTATTATGGTTAAACAATTTAACGAATGCACAGCTCGTCTAAAATTAATAAATAACTCAGACATGCTCCATGGATTTAATTAAACATAATTAATTATGTTAATCAAGCATACCGTTCGGACATTGGCGGCCAACGCTCTCCCAAGACCGAACGGTAGCAACAAGCTAACTGTGACGACTATCTAATTTGGACGCGAAATTAGTATGTCGATTTGGAATCCTAATTCGGGAAGAACGAACACCAAGAGCGCAAGGACGCCAATACGCTCAAGGAGTCATAATTCCTTGTTACTCGGCGGAAGCGAGAGGCACGGCATCAAATCCTTTAACAAATGAACATGCTCAAAATCAAGGGTGCCTAGTCCTAAATCATTCAAACGTGCTCATAGATTAAGCTAAGAAATAGAATTCAATTCAATAAAGTATCCAACCAAATGAGAAATTTAATCCTACAACCTCACCAAGAGTCCAAACTACATTTATTCTTTACAATCCCGAGCCAAAAACAGTAAATCTACTCACTCATGGCTTGTGTGGTGTGGGACCGCTTCAAATCGAGCTTCCTAGCCTCTCCCATGGTGGAAAACAGCTGCTGGACGTCAAATCCGGCGCGGAGCTCGAGGTGGAAGATGATAATGGCGGCTAAAATCGGACAAAAACATTAAGTAGTCCGTCGTAGCGTCGAGACGCTAGGGCAGCGTCTCGACGCTGCGCCCTAAATAATCCGCGCGCGCGCAGTCGGGGTGGCGTCGAGACGCTCGCACAGCGTCGAGACACTGTCGGCGTCGAGCGAGCGTCTAGACGCTATCGCTCGACGCTTGCTCTCGGGTTTTTCTTCAATTCAGCGCTTCAGACTTCGGAGCGTCGAGCTAGCGTCGCGACGCTGTCGCTCGACGCTAGCTCTCGGGTTTTTCTTGGATTTCTGCCTTCAATTTCCCCAAAGCGCTCAACTCTCATTCCTTTGCATGGATCTTCCCCGGAAGTGTTCTTAGGCCTTTAAAATGCGATATTAGGCTCTGAAAAACGCCGAAACGCTCTCGAGAGCGAATCACCGAGAACACCTGCAATAATCACATAAAAGCAAGATTAAGCCAATAATAAACGTGAATTAGGGACATAATTATAGCTCCAAAATGGAGCTATCAAACACCCCCAACTTAATTCTTGCTAGTCCTCGAGCAAGGTGGAATTCTGATTAATCAAATAAAACGAGAATACATGCTAGGGACTCGATTCTCAGTACTGGGAACGACATGGCATTTGCATTTGAAGGAAACAACTGCATGCATGCATTGGTTAAGAACAATTTGAAAAATTTAAAGATGCTTCCCTATTTATGCTTCGGACTTAGCTCCTTGATCTTAGATTTCAACAAGCTTAGAACAGCTCTATCTATCCTAAAACTTCGCTTTCCCCCTACTTATGGCTTAACAAAACAGTCTAAGGGCAGTTCATCGTCTATGCAAGTAATATATCGCAAGGCATCTTTCCTCTCTTTTTCTTTGATCTCCATGAGCGCCTAACATGTCAATTTTACTTTCGTTTCAGCTTGCCTGCAATTTCATTGCACAATGCATCTGACTACGGGCAAAATTCACATTTTTAAGGACTAGCGTTCACTTCTTTGTGCTTCCTTTTCATGCAGTGGCGACCGTGGGTTTCACGACCGCCCCTGGCTACTAAGGAAACTCAAGAGGGAGGAACACCTCAGGAGATTACTCTTTCTCTTTTTATGAAATATGCGTTCCTTTTCTTTTAGTCTAAAGATCATGTTAACATTTTAAGCGCATGGATTACAAACAAGAGTGAATCTTAGCCCATCCTAAGGTTGCCTTTCGAGGTGACAACGAATTTCAAACAAACAGAGCTACCCTAAACCCACAGATCCAAGATAGAGTGCTAACATGCGAAGCTTAAACAGGAAAATATTTTTGAAATTTTTTCAAAATGGCCTTAACATATGCAATTATGCTGAATTTCACGACAAACACACATACGAAGACCTTAGCAGTACATCACAGAATTTCATAATCGGACTAACATGCTTTCACCATAACTCAACAAGTTAATCAGGATTCCACAACTAAGCTCGACAATCGCTATAAGGCACAACCCACCACCCCCAACTTAGAAATTTACAATGTCCTCATTGGACCAAATATGCGCAGTCAAATCAAAAGGAAAGAAAACCTTCCCAGAATTGTGACTTAGAGGGTTGGAGAGTGCGCTTTAACCTTAGCCAATAAATCGCAAGGACGAGCCATTGTTTCACCTGAAAATTCACAACATCAGAGTAGAAATCTAAACTAATCCTAAAGACGGTAAGTAAACAAAAGCATGTACAGTTCAAGCTCGGGTGCCTCCGAGTAGCGCAAATTTTTAGAGTCGATTGCTCGACTTTACCAAAACTCATTTCATCCTTTCTCATAATCAGGTTCTTTCAAGTAGGCATGATCGTCGAAGTCCTCTGACATTCCTTCATGAAAGATCTTCAGTCTCTGGCCATTCACTGTGTATTCCTTCTCCGTATCCAAGCTCTGAATTTTGACTGCACCATAGTGATGGACATCAGTTATAATGAAAGGACCAAGCCACCTGGAACGAAGTTTACCTGGCATGAACTTCAGGCGGGAGTTGAACAAGAGGACCTTCTGACCAACTTCGAAGTGTTTTCTGACGACTCGTCTGTCGTGGAACATTTTGGTCTTTTCCTTATAGGTCTTCGAGTTCTCATATGCATTCAGGCGAAGCTCCTCCAGTTCTTGCAATTTGAGGAGTCTTTCTTCGCCCGCCAAGTCAAAGTCCATGTTGCATTTCTTCACGGCCCAGTAAGCTTTGTGTTCGATCTCCACGGGGAGATGACAGGCCTTACCATAAACCATCCGGTAGGGAGACATCCCTATGGGGGTTTTGTAAGCCGTACGGTAGGCCCACAAAGCGTCGTCCAGCCTGAGGCTCCAATCCTTCCTTCCTGGACTTACTGTTTTCTCGAGGATGCTCTTCACCTCTCGATTGGAGACTTCTGCTTGGCCATTGGTTTGAGGATGGTACGGGGTAGAGATTTTGTGATTTACCCCATACTTCCTCATCAAGGCCTGGATCGTCTTGTTGCAGAAGTGGCTCCCCTGGTCGCTTATGATGGCTCGTGGAACTCCATACCTGCTAAAAATATTGGATTTGACAAAACTGGAAACAACATTAGCAGTATCAACTTTGGTGGCTTTAGCTTCCACCCATTTAGACACGTAGTCCACAGCCAATAAGATATAGACAAAACCAAATGAAGGGGGAAAGGGTCCCATAAAGTCCATACCCCAAACCTAAAAAATTTCACAAGTTAAAATGGGGTTTTGGAGCATTTCATTCCTACTAGTGATGGTCCCTTTTCTCTGACACTGATCACAAGATTTACAAAACTCATAACAGTCCTTAAACAGTGATGGCCAGAAAAACCCACAATCTAAAATTTTTCTCGCAGTCCTATTTTGCCCAAAGTGTCCCCCACATGCAAATTCATGACAAAAGGTAAGGATGGACCTATGTTCAGATTTAGGGACACATTTCCAAATTACTTGGTCAGCGCAAAATTTCCATAAAACGGGCTCTTCCCAAACATATGTCTTGGCTTCGCTTTTCAGCTTAGCTCTTTGGTTATATGAAAAATCGAATGGGAACGTACCTGTGACCAAGTAGTTGACAATGTCGGCGTACCATGGCGTCTCTACACTTACCTGGAAGAGAACTTCATCGGGGAACTCATCGTTCAGAGGTAGGGCATCCTCATTTCGCACAATACGGCTCAAGTGGTCAGCAACGGTATTTTCTGATCCTTTTCTTACCTGAACAGAGACGTCGAATTCCTGGAGTAGTAGTACCCATCTGAGTAGTCTAGGCTTCGAGTCTTTCTTGTTCATCAAGTATCGAACTGCTGCATGATCAGAAAAAACAATTACTTTAGATCCAAGAATATATGGCCGAAATTTATCAAGAGCGAAAACAATGGAAAGCAGCTCCTTCTCTGTTGTTGTGTAACCGATCTGCGCAGAATTGAGTGTCCTAGAGGCATAATAAATCACATGGCTCTTCTTGTCTATCCTCTGGCCCAACACAGCGCCTACGGCATAATTGCTTGTGTCGCACATGATCTCGAAAGGAGTCCCCCACTGCGGTGGATGAATGATGGGTGCGTTGGTCAAGCACTTCTTCAGAACATCGAAGGCAAGCTTGCATTGTTCGTCAAAACAGAATGGAACATCCTTTTTCAGCAAGCTTGTCATAGGAGTCACTATCTTCGAGAAGTCTTTAATGAACCTGCGGTAAAAACCTGCGTGACCAAGAAAAGAACGTACTTCCCGAAGATTCGTGGGGTAAGGTAAATCAGATATGACATAAATTTTTGCTTTATCAACCTCTATCCCCTTAGCAGACACAACGTGACCCAATACTATGCCCTGACTGGCCATGAAATGACACTTTTCAAAATTTAAAACAAGATTAGTTTCGATGCATCTTTCCATGACTCTAGACAAGTTAAACAGGCAATCCTCAAATGAACTTCCATATACAGTAAAATCATCCATAAAGACTTCGATGCATTTTTCTACAAATTCAGAAAATATGCTCATCATGCATCGCTGAAAAGTTCCTGGAGCATTACAAAGCCCAAAGGGCATTCTCCTATATGCGTAAGTTCCGAATGGACAAGTAAAAGTAGTCTTTTCTTGGTCTTCCTGGGCTATGGGAATTTGATAAAACCCAGAAAAACCATCTAGAAAACAGAAGAATGGCTTCCCAGCTAAACGCTCCACCATTTGATCTATGAAGGGAATAGGAAAGTGGTCCTTCTTAGTCACATCATTCAGTTTTCTAAAATCAATACACATTCTCCACCCATTTTGTACTCTCTTAGGTACTAACTCTCCCTTATCATTCCTAATAACAGTTATGCCCGTCTTTTTAGGTACAACATGAATAGGGCTAACCCACTGGCTATCAGAAATGGGAAAGATAATACCTGCATCCAGGAGTTTGTGTATCTCAGACAACACTACCTCTTTCATTGCAGGGTTCAGTCTTCGCTGAGGCTCTCGGGATGGCTTTGCTCCCTCATCCAGTCGAATCTTGTGCATGCACAACACTGGACTCAACCCGTGCAAATCTGCCAACGTCCATCCAATGGCTCTCTTGTTCTTTTTCAAAACTTCAACCAACTCGCTTTCTTGCTTCGATGTAAGCTCCTTGGAGATAATTACCGGGAGTGTCTCTACCTCTCCCAAGTATACATACTTGAGATGACCCGGCAACTCCTTTAATTCCAACTTGGGAGCCTGCAAAAGAGATGGTAATATTTTAGTTGGCTTTTCACATGTCTCTAAAGCAAAAGTAGGTTGTTCAGATGAATCAGTCAATATGGGAACACTACTTTCAACTTCGCCAACAATTTCAGTAAAAACGAGTGGGTTATCCCCATCAACAACAGCCATGCATTCTTCTTGTTCTAAAGTATCTATCAGATCAATTTTACAGACAGAATGCACATCAGCATGTTGTTTCATGACATCAAATACGTTAAACTCGAATACATCCCCTTCATACTCAACAGATAAGGTACCATCATGCACATTAATTTTTGTCTTAGCCGTTTTCATGAATGGTCTACCAAGTAAAACTGAAGTGGTGGATGTATTTTCTTCCATCTTTATCACATAAAAATCAGCAGGGAAGATCAAATCCTTAACTTTAACCAACACATCCTCAATCAATCCTAAAGGACGAATAGAAGACCTATTAGCTAACTGGATAATTATACTGGTTTCCTGCATACCATCTAAACCGAGATTCTTATAGACTGAGTATGGCATAACATTAATTGAAGCTCCTAGGTCTAGCATAGCGTGCTTGATTTCTCTATCCCCTATGGTACATGGCAAGAGGAACATACCTGGGTCCTGGCATTTGCTTGGAATACCTTGAGTTATCAGGGCAGAAACATTCTTGCTTACCATGACTCTCTCAGCACTTTTAGTCTTCCTCTTCATGGTGCACATCTCCTTTAGAAATTTGGCGTACCTTGGGATTTGCTGAATTGCATCAAGTAGCGGTATATTGATCCCAACTTTTCTCAGCGTCTCAAGAACATCCGCGTCTTCGACCTCCTTAGATGGCCTTGCTAGCCTAGTAGGAAAAGGAGCAACGGGAGTGTAAGACTTCATAGAAACCATAGGAGGAGTTACAACAGTTTCAGAGGGTGCTTGAGAACACTTATCTGGAGATATCTCTGAATCTTTTGGAGGACTCTCGGGAGTGGTTTGAGATGGCACTTCTTTACCACTCCTGAGGTTTATCGCACTAACATCTTCCGCTTTGGATTCAATTTTACTCATTCTTTCCTTCACCTCCGTGAATTCATCTCTTAGAGATTTTATCTGCGACCTGGTCTCATAGCTAGCTTCCATGAGCGATTTGAACATGCCTTCAATGGCTTGACCTGAGATAGAAGAAACAGCCTGAGATGATTTTTCTTGCATCGCATGAATTAAACCAAATACCTGAGATACTTGTTCCTTGAGCTCTGCTACGTCGGTAGACATTTTAGCGTACTCGTTCCTTCCTCCGTACTGGCGACGGTTCTCAGCCATATTAGAAATCAACTGTCTGGCTTCCGCAGGTGTCTTCTCCCAAAGGGCTCCTCCACTTGCTGCGTCAAGCATCTGGCAGTCATGCGGAAGCAACCCATCATAGAAGAATTCGATAAGCGCGGCTTCTGCTATCAAATGGTTCGGGCATTTCTCACAGAGTTTAATGAACCTCTCCCAGCATTCGTGAAACGCCTCGTCCTCTTTTTGCTTGAAATGGTGGATATCTTTTTTCACGGCTCTGGCTTTTGAAGCTGGGAAATACCTTTCCAAGAATAGACTCTGCAACTTCTCCCAAGTGAAAATGGTTCCCGATGGCAAGTAATGCAGCCAATCTCGAGCTTCACCTCTCAAGGTGAATGGAAAAGCTCTCAGGTAGAGCTGATCTTCAGTAATGCCGCCTGGCTTCATCGCAGAACTTGTCATTTGAAAAGCCTTGAGATGTTTATAAGGATCCTCATCTGCTTCACCACAAAAAGAGGGTAAATGGTCAATTAAACCCGATTTAAGCACAAACTCACCTGAAATTTCCGGGTAGGAAATACAAGAAGGTTGGTGGCCCATAGCAAATGATGTCCACTGTCTGAGCGTTTTTGGGGCTCCAATCTCATCATCAATCTCCATTTTCTCAATAAAAATTTGGCACTTCTAGCACACTTAAACAAACAGATCAAAATTGCAAATAATAAAAGAATAAACAAAATTTTGAAAGCAAATATCAAAAGTCTACAAATCAAATTTAAATTAGGCCGAATTACACTTGATTCCCCGGCAACGGCGCCAATTTTGGTAACGATATTATTGAACTATCGCCAATCATCGGGTTGTCGAGACCCGCCAAAATAAATTTATAAGTGCCCGAAATCACTAAACTATTTGTAGAATAGTAGTAACGGGGTCGATCCACAGGGAATTAAGGTATTTTGACTTAATCTTAATTAAATTTGCAAACTATTAATATAGATGAAATAAGGGGGAATTGTTGGTTTTTACGTAACTAAGATGGAACAAAGCAAATGGGAAAGAATTTAACTAACGGAGTTTCTGACTCGGGACGATCAGATTAAATTTAGCATGCCTCTTGGGTCATAGGTTGATGAGTATTATGGTTAAACAATTTAACGAATGCACAGCTCGTCTAAAATTAATAAATAATTAAGACATGCTCCATGGATTTAATTAAACATAATTAATTATGCTAATCAAGCATACCGTTCGGACATTGGCGGCCAACGCTCTCCCAAGACCGAACGGTAGCAACAAGCTAACTGTGACGACTATCTAATTTGGACGCGAAATTAGTATGTCGATTTGGAATCCTAATTCGGGAAGAACGAACACCAAGAGCGCAAGGACGCCAATACGCTCAAGGAGTCATAATTCCTTGTTACTCGGCGGAAGCGAGAGGCACGGCATCAAATCCTTTAACAAATGAACATGCTCAAAATCAAGGGTGCCTAGTCCTAAATCATTCAAACGTGCTCATAGATTAAGCTAAGAAATAGAATTCAATTCAATAAAGTATCCAACCAAATGAGAAATTTAATCCTACAACCTCACCAAGAGTCCAAACTACATTTATTCTTTACAATCCCGAGCCAAAAACGGTAAATCTACTCACTCATGACTTGTGTGGTGTGGGACCGCTTCAAATCGAGCTTCCTAGCCTCTCCCATGGTGGAAAACAGCTGCTGGATGTCAAATCCGGCGCGGAGCTCGAGGTGGAAGATGATAATGGCGGCTAAAATCGGACAAAAACATTAAGTAGTCCGTCGTAGCGTCGAGACGCTAGGGCAGCGTCTCGACGCTGCGCCCTAAATAATCCGCGCGCGCGCAGTCGGGGTGGCGTCGAGACGCTCGCACAGCGTCGAGACGCTGTCGGCGTCGAGCGAGCGTCGAGACGCTATCGCTCGACGCTTGCTCTCGGGTTTTTCTTCAATTCAGCGCTTCAGACTTCGGAGCGTCGAGACGCTCTGGCAGCGTCTCGACGCTGGGCAGCGTCGAGCTAGCGTCGCGACGCTGTCGCTCGACGCTAGCTCTCGGGTTTTTCTTGGATTTCTGCCTTCAATTTCCCCAAAGCGCTCAACTCTCATTCCTTTGCATGGATCTTCCCCGGAAGTGTTCTTAGGCCTTTAAAATGCGATATTAGGCTCTGAAAAACGCCGAAACGCTCTCGAGAGCGAATCACCGAGAACACCTGCAATAATCACATAAAAGCAAGATTAAGCCAATAATAAACGTGAATTAGGGACATAATTATAGCTCCAAAATGGAGCTATCACTTTCACATTCTGAGGTTCCACTAACTTCTCTATTATTTCAATCTGGGCCCTATCGACTTCTACTCCTGCTTTAGACACTCTATGACCTAGGACTATCCCCTCTTCCACCATGAAGTGGCATTTTTCCCAATTAAGGACTAGGTTGGTCTCCTCACACCTAGCCAGGACTTGTCCTAAGTTCTCTAAACAGTTTGTGAATGAATCACCAAAGACTGAGAAGTCATCCATAAATATCTCTATCATGGATTCATCTAAGTCAGAGAAGATTGCCAACATGCACCTTTGGAACGTTGCTGGTGCATTGCATAAGCCAAAAGGCATTCTGCGAAAGGCAAATGTTCCAAAAGGGCAAGTGAAGGTTGTCTTCTCCTGGTCCTTAGGGTCTATAGTGATCTGGTTATATCCTGAATAACCGTCTAGAAAGCAGTAATAAGCTCTACCAGCTATCCTATCTAACATCTGGTCAATAAATGGTAAAGGGAAGTGATACTTTTTTGTTTCCTTATTCAATTTCCTATAGTCCATACAGACTCTCCATCCTGTAATTGTTCTAGTTGGAATCAGTTCATTGCTCTCATTCACTACTATAGTCATCCTTCCCTTCTTAGGTACACATTGTATAGGACTCACCCACTGACTACTAGCTATAGGGAAGATTATACCTGCATCTAACCACTTTATGATTTCTTTTTTTACTACCTCTTTCATAGAGGGGTTCAACCTACGTTGGTGATCTACTCGGGGTGTATGTTCTTCCTCTAAGATTATCTTATGCATGCAGTAAGAAGGGCTAATGCCTCTAATGTCAGCAATAGTCCATGCAATAGCCTTTTTATGCTGCCTAAGTAATAATATCAGTTCAACCTCATGCTTTTCACTCAATTTAGAAGAAATAATCACAGGCAGAGTATCATTACTTCCTAGATATGCATACTTGAGGTGAGTGGGTAAAGGTTTCAATTCTAAGACAGGTGGATGCTCAATGGATGGCTTTAATGGATTCATGGATCTGTCAGTCAAGTCACTATTCATACAAACATGCTGTATTTTATCTACAGGTATATCCATTATCTCAGAAACATTCAAATCAGTTAAATCTAATTGTACATAATTATTAGCATGCTTAGTTAATAATTCATGCTCCAGCTGTTCTTCCATCAGTGAATCTACAATGTCCATGCTAGCACAAGATTCAGAGTCAGAGGGGTACCTTAAGGCTTTAAAAACACTAAATTTGACCTCCTCGTCATGAACCCTCGTAGTGAGCTCACCTTTGTGGACATCTATCAGGGCCCTACCTGTGACTAGAAATGGTCTGCCTAATAGGATGGGGACCTCCTTGTCTGCTTCATAATCCAGGATGATGAAATCTGCAAGGAAAATAAACTTGTCAACCTTTACAAGAATATCCTCAATCTTACCCTCAGGGTATGCTATGGATCTTTCTGCAAGTTGTAAGGTGACAGTGGTGGGACATGCTTCTCCTATTCCTAGCTGGCGGAATAGTGATAGGGGCATGAGGTTTATGCTGGCTCCCAGGTCACAAAGAGCTCTGCCCACGTGCTTGCCTCCTAGCTCTACTGGTAAGGTGAAGGAACCAGGATCCTTCTCCTTCTTTGGTAGCTTGTTCTGGAGTATGGCACTGCACTCCTCAGTGAGATTCACTGTTTCAAATTCACCAATGATCTTTTTGTTAGTGATTATATCCTTTAAAAACTTAACATAAGAGGGCATAGACTGTAGAACTTCTACAAAAGGAATATTAACATGCACTTGTTTAAGAATTTCTAAGAATTTATTAAAGTGCACTTCCTGTTCTTGTTTTTTCTTTAGCCTTCGAGGGAAAGGAGGTGGTGGCACATATGCAGGCACTTCAGGTCGCCTTAGGATAGGTGGAGGCCTTGGAATTTCTTCTATCTCTTCTATGATTGGCTCCAGCCTTGCTCCTGATGTGCTCGTTGGTGGTTGACCTTGGTTTGGCAGAGAATCCAGTGGAGCACTAGACTCATTGTTCTCTACTCTCTTTGGGGTTTCTTTTATGTTGCTCACCAATGGTCTCCCACTTCTAAGTTCAATTGCTTGAACTTGTTCTTTTCCATCTCTCCTTGGCACCTCAGTGTCAGCAGGAAGTCTACCTTGGGGCCTACTTTTGAGTTCATTAGCTAGTTGCCCTATTTGGTTCTCTAGGCTCCTAAGGGTAGCTTGTTGGCTTTGTAGAGTAGCATCATTCTTGGCGATGTACTCTTTGAGTAGATTTTCTACAGATGACCCTATTGGTTGGTTGAAAGGTTTTTGATACATGGATTGGTTATGTTGGGGAGTGAAACCAGGTGTTCCACTCGGTCTTGGTTGGTTAGGAGCTTGGTTAGTATTCTGTTGGCCACCCCATGAAAGGTTTGGGTGGTTCCTCCAACCAGGATTGTAGGTGTTGGAGTAGGGGTTGTTCCTAGGCTGCTGTTGGCTTCCAACGTAGCAGACTGAGGCTGGATTCCCAGGGCAGTATTCATACAGGTGTTCTTCCCCACAGAATCCACAGATAAGTGTCTCACCTTGACTTGGTTGTGTGCCCATTGACATGGCTGTGGCGGTGTTGACACTAGTTTGGAGATTGGCTTGAGCCATTTGTTTAACTAGGTTGGTCAGGGCGCTTATTTGGCTACTCATGGCATTGAGTGCGTCCTTATTTTGAGCTCTACTTGGCTCGATTGGATCATCTGACCACCTACAGTGAGATGCTGAGATCTTCTCCAAGATCTCATAGGCTTCGTTATAACTTTTGGACAGCATGGAACCACCAGCAGATGAATTTAGCACTTGTCTGGTGCTTGGGTTGCATCCTTTGAAAAAGACCTCTATTTGGATACACCATGGAATGCCATTGTGTGGACATTTGAGTAGAAGGTCCTTGAACCTTGTCCAAGCTTCGTGAAGGGACTCATTTTCAGCTTGTTTGAACTTGATTATATCATCACGAAAGGTAGAATTCCTATCAGGTGGGAAGTATTTTACTAGGAATTTCTCCGCCAAGTCTGTCCAATTGAGGACTGATCCAGAGGGTAATGAGTTTAACCACGTCTTTGCTTTGTCCCTTAAAGAGTAAGGGAAAAGGTAGAGCCTCAAGGCTTCTTGGGAAACTCCAAGGATGAGAAAGGTATCACTAACTCCTAGGAAGTTTCTAAGATGGTTGTGGGGGTCCTCATTTCCCACTCCAAAGAATTGTTCCACAGTGGACAACATTTGGAACATTACTGGCTTTAACTCGAATGAGTTGGCAGTAATTTCAGGGCGGATTATGCTTGGGTTTAGCTCCCCAGGCATAGGTACTAGGTAGGAAAGAATGGCACTATCCTTATCATTCGCTATTTCGATGGGATTGCGAGTGGTAGGTACCGGATTTGGGACTGGTCTGTCCATTTCTTCTTGATAGGATTGCGGAGAAATTGCAGTTTCCGCAATTATTTGAGGAATATAGGGTTGGTTAAAAAGACGTTTCTTGGCTCTATTTCTGGCCCTAAGTAATCTCTCAGGCTCAGGATTGAACTCTAGATCGCTACTTGAAGGCTCATTCATAAACTAACCCAATGGTACCTGCAAACAAAATGAGAAAAAGATCAGTTCCAATAGATAATAAACTTTGTGTTTCAAACTTAACAAACTAAATCCCCGGCAGCGGCGCCAAAAACTTGTTGCGTGCTCAATGTTTAAAAGGAATATGCAATAAGAGAGCACTCAGAACATGCAAGCATACATGATCTTGTAGCAAGTAGTAAGTATTTTTTCATTCGTTTTCCCACAGAGATTTATTATTAGTTACTCGCGAAGTGTATTGTTAAGCAAGAATGAGTGGATTTGATGGGGTAGATTTGATTTTAAGTTGCCTAATTACTAAGGAATATGTAAAGGATAGATGCATAAACAAGTGCAAGTCAATGATAAACTCAAATGTAAAGAGAAGAGATTAATAAACGAAGAGGAAAATGGCTAAGGCAGAATTTTTTAACTTAACAGAATTGCGAGAACAACAATTTTACCGCAATGTTACTAACAGCGAAAGTGTGTAAAATGTGGAAACAAGGGCTACTAACGACTCCTCTATTGGCTTTTTCACACTATTCTCAAGCATTAGATCAACTCACTATGCATCAAACTAACTCATTCTCATGTATCTTCCGATTTCATGCATTAGATTCTTTAGTTTACTCATGTCCAAGTAAGGTCTTAAGCATCTTGTTAAAGCAGTAAGTTATGATTTGTACTAGGAAAACGCCTATTCCTAGGTCGTTTTCTGGCTACCTTGAGAGGCTAGCATGAGTGTATGACTCTGAACTCTTACTCCTTCCAGAGGTTAGGAGTTCTTTGGACAAAATGGATGGCCAATCGAAATTGCCCGTGGGATGAAGCTTACATACAATCAATGCATTCGAGAGCTGTCCTACATGCTTGGTTCACGTGTTTTAGCCTATAGTATTGTCATTAGCATGCCCCTATGTTACTTAGTTACTCATGGATGTAGAGAGAACAGAAATATTAGATGAAGTAGACATGCTTAGAAGAAAATTAAAGACAAAACAGCAAGGAAAAACAGTAGGCAGAGAAGATAAAGACAAAGTGCGAAATGATGAACTGTGCTTTGATTAATCAATTGTTTGAATGAACAGATGAAGATTTAAAGTTACTAGCATAAAGACAAAAAGCAACGAAATGGAAGGATTAACTAATGGAAAAGAAATAACAACAAATGGTGCTGGAAATAAGAAATTAAAGACAGAAAGCAGTAAAGGTGTGCTAGATCGCCTCGTCGCAGATGCCTCGGCTGAAGGGAGAGAAAGGTAAGCCTTGCTTGGATGAATCCAATCAGAAGAGAAGATGAATCTTCTCTCCTTCCTATCAGATTGTCGACTCCAACAGCTAAGCTTTCCAACCCAACAGACGGAAGAGAAAAACAGGAGAGAAATTGAGCTGCGAAGAGACTTCTACGCTTTCGGATGATGATTAAACCCTCCTCTTTGACCTCCTTTTATAGTATTCTGCAGGTGCGATTGGGCCAAGGAGAACCATCCATCCTCAACGTCGTACTTCAAAATGGATGGAGGAGAAAGAACGAATCCCTGAAATATCGGATCACAACAGAAAAAGGTTAGCCAACTTACGGATTTCACTTAAAACATTGCGGTTTTAGCAATGTTTCCGCAATGCCTCCGCAATGCACAGTTTTCATTCTTCTAACTTCGTTTTTCATTCTTTTTCTCTCCTTTTGTATACAAGTCCTAATTTAGCTTCCCTCTTCTAATTCTCATATATAAGCATAGGTTCAAGCTAAATCCTATCAAAAACACTTACAAATGCACAACTTCCTAACACAAATAAGTCCTAAAATGGTCACTTTTGGAGACGTAACAAGTAGGCAGGGATGGGCGGTCTGCACAGCTCTTCCCAGCCGTGGTTGGTGATCCCTGCGCGCAAGAATTGCGGCAGGTCTGCCAAGGCGTCAAGAAACCCCTTCTCATGGAGTAGGTCTCTTTTCCTCAGTTCAGTGCCCCTTGACTCTGCATCAGAAGACACATACCTCACAGCTTGAGGTTCATCTTCGGGGTACAATTTGGCTTTCCCCTTATCCCGTGCCTTGGCCGATTCAGCAGCCTCGACCTTCAGCCTCTTCAAAGAAGGCTCACTACTGACCTTCTTCTTCTTGGATCTTTTTGAAGCTTTCGGCCGTTTGGCCTTTACAACCTTGGGCACTTTCTTCCTCAGCCGTGCCCTGGTGGTGATCTGCTGGAGGCAATCCCCCAATGTCTCATCCATCGAGTCTTCCCCCTTTGCTGGGCTATCGGGGCAGACTTCCCTCAAAGAAGAGAAGACCTCATCTTCCTCAGCCGTCTCTTCTCCCGGCGCTGATTCTTGATGTTCTTCAACTGGAATTTCAGGCTCGGGCGTCTGCGACGATGGCGATGCCTCAGGGCTTTGTGGAGGTCGCGATAGCTCAGGGCTCTGTGGAGATGGAGATGGCTCGGGGCTTTGTCTGGTTGTCTCGTAGGATGGACGGCCACTTCCCTGACTCTCCACAGTGGGAGTCTTTTCCTTGATCGGTGCGTCTTCGACAGCCATCTTCCACTTTCTCTTCTTGGGCGTACCTGCTGGTTCAGATGGACCAGCAGGGATTTCGGCCACCACCTTCCACTTCTTCTTGCGGATAGGAAGCTTGGAAGGTCGTTCGGGTCGTGTAGCTTCGGCATCTGCCAAGGCAAGTAGTGCCTCTCTCGCAGCTGCCTCTGCATCGGTCGCCTTCTTCTTGGAAGCAGTTCTCTCAGCCCGTGTAAGCACCATTGTCGAATCGGAGAGATCTGAAAAGAGGAATTGCAGAGGAAGAAGAAGATAGTTTTCTTGAAGTTCAACGAGTGAAGGAAGCGTACGGGCCACAACTGTTCTAACGGCTATTTGTAATCAAGTGAATCCCAACGGCTATTTCTGTTGCGGTTTCAGCAAATCCACCGCAATTAAATGGCCGTTGGAGATTTTCTTGATTTAACTCCCAAGATTCTCACAACTCAATCTTTAATTCGGCCCGATTTCTTCTCCGATTCTTTACCCTTGATTCATCTCCTTGATTTCCTCTTTTGATCCCCTAATAAAACATACAAAATTAACATTAAATTCGTAATAAAAATCACACCTAAACATACAAAAATAACAACCGAAGAAATTCAAAAAAAAAAAAAAAAAAAACTAAGGCATAGCCTCGTGTGGACGAGCACAGTAAACACTCGTCCCCTCTTGGTTTTATTTTCAAGCTTCAGATAAAAGGAAGACCGAGAGTGTCTTCACATCTCCTTCCTCGTAGTAGTGCTTCAAACGTGCACCATTGACCATGAACGGTTGCCCGTGCTGCAGGTTCCTAATCTCAATTGCACCATGAACAAACACATTAGTTATAACGAAAGGACCTGACCATCTGGACTTAAGTTTGCCTGGAAATAATCTCAACCTTGAGTTAAATAACAAGACATGCTGACCTTTCTTAAAGTCCTTAATCCTAAGTCTACTGTCATGCCAAATTTTAGTTTTTTCCTTATACATTTTGGCATTTTCATAGGACATATGTCTCAGCTCATCAAGCTCATGTAATTGCAGAGACCGCAATGTTCCCGCATCGGTCACGCAATAATTCAGCTCTTTTAGGGCCCAAAATGCTTTGATTTCCAATTCGAATGGTAAGTGACACGCTTTGCCATACACAAGTCTATAAGGAGACATACCTAAGGGTGTCTTATATGCAGTCCTATATGCCCAAAGTGCATCCTCTAATTTAAACGACCAATCTTTTATATTGGGTTTGACCACTTTTTCGAGTATGTTTTTAATCTCCCTATTTGATATTTCAGCTTGTCCATTCGAATGTGGATGATAAGGGGTGGCTACTCTATGTCTAACATTGTACTTAGCCAACACTTTTTCCATAGCTTTATTAATAAAGTGTGTCCCTTCATCACTAATTATAGCACGAGGTGTCCCAAACCTAGTGAAGATATGTCTATTAAGGAACTTAATGACTGTTTTGGCATCATTTGTTGGACATGCTATGGCTTCAACCCATTTAGATACATAATCTACAGCTACTAGTATATAAAGGTTACCTGCTGATGGGGGAAATGGTCCCATGAAGTCAATGCCCCACACATCAAAGAGCTCCAACTCTAAGATGTAAGTGAGAGGCATCTCATCCTTCCGACTAAGGTTACCTGTTCTCTGGCATTCATTGAAGCTGTGTGCATGGTCGTGGGCATCTTTGAAGATCGTGGGCCAATAGTAGCCACTCTGGAACACCTTTGCAGCTGTTCTTTGGCCACCAAAGTGTCCACCATAGGGAGATGTATGGCAGTGCTGTAGCACAGACTTCGCTTCAGCAGCTGACACACACTTCCTCAGCAACCCATCTGCACATGTCTTGTAGAGTGTAGGATCGTCCCAGATGAACTTCCTAGCTTCATGTAGAAACCTCTTCTTTTCTCGTCCTCCCTTGAAAGTTGGTAGTACCTGCGAGGCAAGGAAGTTAGCAATGTCAGCAAACCAAGGTTCCTCATCGTTATCACGATGTGCTAACACAAAGACATGCTCATCGATAAAGGCATCAGAAATTGCGGTTTCCGCAATTTTTCCGCAATTATGCTGCAATCTAGAAAGATGATCCGCAACCACATTTTTGCATCCTTTCTTATCTCTAATGTCTAGATCAAACTCTTGCAGCAACAATACCCATCTAATTAACCTAGGCTTAGCATCAGCCTTCCTCATAAGGTATTTAAGTGCAGAGTGATCAGTGTACACGATTGTCCTAGTGCCTACAATGTAATTCCTAAACTTCTCACAGGCAAACACTACAGCTAGCATTTCCTTTTCTGTGGTTGTGTAATTACATGGTGCCTCATTCAGTGTCTTACTAGCATAGTATACAGGATGTGTTAGTTTGTCAATCTTTTGTCCTAGCATAACCCCTACTGCATAGTCACTCGCATCACACAACATCTCAAATAGGAGGTCCCAATTTGGTCGTACTATAATAGGTGCTTTGACTAAGGCTTCCTTAAGGGTTGTCCAGGCTAAGAAACATTCTCTAGAGAAGATGAATGACTTATTAAGCTCTAGAAGTTCACACAAAGGCTTGGAGATCTTGGAAAAGTTCTTAATAAACCTTCTATAGAAACCTGCGTGTCCTAGGAAACTTCTAATAGCTTTCACATTCTGAGGTTCCACCAGCTTCTCTATTATTTCAATCTTTGCCCTATCGACCTCTACTCCTGCTCTAGACACTCTATAACCTAGGACTATTCCTTCTTCCACCATAAAGTGGCATTTCTCCCAATTAAGGACTAGGTTGGTCTCCTCACACCTAGCTAGGACCTGTCCTAAGTTCTCTAAACAATTCGTAAAAGAATCACCAAAGACTGAGAAATCATCCATGAATATCTCTATCATGGATTCATCTAAGTCAGAGAAAATGGCCAACATGCACCTTTGGAAAGTTGCTGGTGCATTGCATAAGCCAAAAGGCATTCTGCGAAAAGCAAATGTTCCAAAGGGACATGTAAAGGTTGTTTTCTCCTAGTCCACAGGGTCTATGGTGATTTGGTTATATCCAGAATAACCATCTAGAAAGCAGTAGTAGGCTCGGCCAGCTATCCTATCTAACATTTGGTCTATAAATGGTAAAGGAAAGTGATCTTTTTTTGTTTCTTTATTCAATTTTCTATAGTCCATACAGACTCACCATCCTGTAATAGTTCTAGTTGGAATCAGTTCATTGCTCTCATTCACTACTACAGTCATCCCCCCCCCTTCTTAGGTACACATTGTATTGGACTCACCCACTGACTACTAGCTATAGGGAAGATTACACCTGCGTCTAACCACTTTATTATCTCTTTTTTAACTACCTCCTTCATGGAGGGGTTCAACCTACGTTGGTGATCTACTCGGGGTGTATGTTCTTCTTCCAATATTATCTTATGCATGCAGTAAGAAGGGCTAATACCTCTAATGTCAGCAATCGTCCATGCAATAGCCTTTTTATGGTGCTTAAGCAGTAATATTAACTCAATTTCATGCTTTTCACTCAATTTGGACGAAATGATAACAGACAAAGTATCATGCTCTCCTAGATATGCATACTTAAGATGTTCAGGCAGTGGTTTTAATTCTAAGATAAGTGGATGCTCAATGGATGGTTTCAATGGATTCATGGATCTTTCAGTCAAGTCACTAGTCATACAAACATGCTGAGGTTTATCCACATGTATATCCATTATTTCAGAAATATTTAAATCAACTACATCTAATTGTACATAATCATTAGCATGCTTAATCAGTAGTTCATGCTCAAGTTGTTCTTCCATTAGGGAATCTACTATGTCCATACTTGCACAAGATTCAGAGTCAGAGGGATACCTTAGGGCTTTAAAGACACTAAACTTAACCTCCTCATCATGAACCCTCATGGTGAGCTCACCTTTCTGGACATCAATCAAAGCCCTACCTGTGGCTAGAAATGGTCTGCCTAATAGGATGGGGACCTTTTTGTCTGCTTCATAGTCAAGAATGATGAAGTCTGCAAGAAAAATGAACTTGTCAACCTTGGTAAGAATATCCTCTATCTTACCCTCAGGGTAGGCTATGGATCTGTCTGCCAACTGCAAGGTGACAGTGGTAGGACGTGCTTCCCCTATTCCAAGCTGACGGAATAGTGATAGGGGCATGAGATTTATGCTGGCTCTCAGGTCACAAAGAGCTCTGCCCACGTGCTTGCCTCCCAACTCCACTGGTAAGGTGAAGGAACCAGGATCTTTCTCCTTCTTTGGTAGCTTGTTCTGGAGTATAGCACTGCACTCCTCAGTGAGATTCACTGTTTCAAATTCACCAATAATCTTTTTGTTAGTGATTATATCCTTCAAAAACTTAACATAAGAGGGCATAGATTGCAAAACCTCTACAAAAGGAATATTAACATGCACTTGCTTTAGAATTTCTAAAAATTTATTAAAGTGCACTTCCTGTTCTTGTTTTTTCTTTAGCCTTCTAGGGAATGGAGGTGGTGTCACATATGTAGGCACTTCAGGTCGCCTCAGGACAGGTGGAGGCCTTGGAATTTCTTCTAGTTCCTCTATGATGGGTTCCAGCCTCACCCTTGATGTTCTTGTTGGTGGTTGACCTTGGTTTGGCAGAGAATCCAGTGGAGCACTAGACTCTTCATTCTTTACTCTCTTTAGTGTTTCTCTGGTGTTGCTCACCAATGGTCTTCCACTGCGAAGTTCAATTGCTTGAACTTGCTCTTTACCATCCCTTCTAGGCACCTCAGTGTCAGCAGGCAGTCTACCTTGGGGTCTACTTTTGAGTTCATTGGCTAACTGCCCTATTTGGTTCTCTAGGCTCCTAAGGGTAGCTTGCCTACTTTGTAGAGTGGCATCATTCTTTGCTATGTACTCCTTAAGTAGGTTTTCTACAGATGACCCTATTGGTTGGTTATATGGTTTTTGATACATGGATTGGTTATTTTGGGGAGTGAAACCAGGTGTTCCACTCGGCCTTGGTTGGTTTTGACTTTGGTTAGTGTTTTGTTGGCCACCCCAAGAAAGATTTGGGTGGTTCCTCCAACCGGGATTGTAAGTGTTAGAGTAGGGGTTGTTCCTAGGCTGCTGTTGGCTTCCAACATAGCAGACTGAGGCTGGATTCCCAGGGCAGTATTCATACAGGTGCCCTTCCCCACAGAACCCACAGATCAGTGTCTCACCTTGACTTGTTTGCGCCCCCATTGAAATGGCTGCTGCGGTGTTGACACTGGATTGGAGATTGGTTTGAGCCATTTGTTTGACTAGGTTTGTCAGGGCGTTTATTTGATTGCTCATTGTACTAAGGGCATCCTTGTCTTGAGCTCTCCTAGGCTCTACTGGATCATCTGACCACCTGCAGTGAGAGGCTGAGATCTTCTCCAGGATCTCATAGGCTTCATTATAGCTTTTAGAAAGCATGGAACCACCAGCTGACGAATTCAGCACTTGCCTTGTGATGGGGTTACATCCTTTGAAAAAGACTTCTATTTGGATACACCATGGGATGCCATGGTGTGGACATTTAAGCAAAAGGTCCTTGAACCTTGTCCAAGCTTCGTGAAGAGACTCATTTTCAGCTTGTTTGAATTTAATGTCGAAAGTTCGAATTCCTATCAGGTGGAAAGTATTTGACTAGGAATTTCTCAGCCAGATCTGTCCAATTGACAACTGATCCGGAAGGTAATGAGTTTAACCACG
The DNA here is from genome assembly GCA_028017165.1 of Herpetospermum pedunculosum. Taxonomy (NCBI): domain Eukaryota; kingdom Viridiplantae; phylum Streptophyta; class Magnoliopsida; order Cucurbitales; family Cucurbitaceae; genus Herpetospermum; species Herpetospermum pedunculosum. The sequence goes on along the minus strand of CM051527.1, from coordinate 15,766,011 downwards.
TTTTGGATTTATCCCTTAATGAGTAAGGGAAGAGGTAAAGCCTCAAAGCTTCTTGGGAAACTCCAGGGATAAGGAAGGTATCACTAACTCCTAGGAAGTTTCTTAGATGGTTGTGGGGGTCCTCATTTTCCACTCCAAAGAATTGTCCCACAGTGGACAACATTTGGAACATTACTGGCTTTAACTCGAATGAGTTGGCAGTAATTTCAGGGCGGATAATGCTTGAATTTAGCTCCCCAGGCATGGCAACTAAGTAGGAGAGAATGGCACTATCCTTTTCATTCGCTATTTCGATGGGGTTGCGAATGGTAGGTGCTGGATTTGGGTTTGTTCTATCCATTTCTATTTGAGAGAATTGCGAAGACTCTGCTGAGTCTGTTGAGTCATCAACATATAGCAATAAAATAACGTATGAGTTACCATGAGATCTGTTGCGTGCTCAATGTTTAAAAGAAATATGCAATGGTAGAGCACTCAGAACATGCAAGCATACATGATCTTGTAGCAAGTAATAAGTATTTTTTCATTCGATTTCCCACAGAGATTTATTCTTAGTTACTTACGAAGTGTTTTGTTAAGTGAGAATGGGTGGATTAAATGGGGTAGATTTGGTTTTAAAGTGCCTAATTACTAACGAATATGTAAAAGATGGAAGCATAAACAAGTGCAAGTAGATGATAACCTCAAATGTAAAGAGAAGAGATTAATAAGCGAAGAGAAAAATGACTAAGGTAAAATTTCAACTAAAGGAATTGCGGAAACAACAATTATTTAGCAATGTTCCTAACAGCGATTTGTGTGTAAAGTGTGGAAACAAGGGCTACTAACAACTCCTCTATATGCTTCTTCTTACGATTCTCAAGCAGTAGATCAACTCACCATGCATCAAACTAACTCATTCTCATGTATCTTCCGATTTCATGCATTAGATTCTTCAGTTTACTCATGTCCAAGTAAGGTCTTAAGCATCTTGTTAAAACAGTAAGTTATGATTTGTACTAGGAAAACGCCTATTCCTAGGTCGTTTTCTGGCTACCTTGAGAGGCTAGCATGAGTGTACGACTCTGAACTCTTACTCCTTCCAGAGGTTAGGAGTTCTTTGGACAAAATGGATGGCCAATCGAAATTGCCCGTGGGATGAAGCTTACATACATTCAATGCATTCGAGAGCTATCCTACATGCTTGATTCACGTGTTTTAACCTATAGACTTGTCATTAGCATGCCCTTATGTGATTTAGTTACTCATGGATGCAGATGGATTGGGGAGAATAGATGGAGACAACATACTAAGTAGAAGATTAAAGACAAAACAGAAGCTAAAGGCAGTGAACATACGAGATGAAGAACGTGCGAAGTAATGAAATTATGCTTGGATTAACTAGCGTTTGAACTAAACAAATGATAGCTTTGAATAACCAAAGTAAAACAGAAAGCAACGAAATGGAATAGAGTAGCTAATGAAAGGGAAATGACAACAAACAACAACGAAAACAGAAAGCTAAAGCAGAAAACAGTAAATCCGAGCGTGATCTTCTTGTTGCGAACGCCTCGGCTGAAGGAAGAAAGAAAGCCTTGCTTGGATGAATCCAATCAGAAGAGAAGATGAATCTTCTCTCCTTCCTATCAGATTGTCGATTCCAACAGCTGATCCTTTCAAGCCAACAGACGGAAGAGAGAAAAAGAGTGGAAAAAGCTGCGTTGAACTGAGAAGTCTACGCTGTTCGAGTGTTTTTCAACCTTCATCTTGACCTCCTTTTATAGTGTTCTGCAGGTACGATTGGGCCAAGGAGAACCATCCATTCTCAACGTCGTACTTCTAAGTGGCTGCAGGAGAAAGAATGGATCCCTAAAAGATCGGAACAAAACAGAAAATGGTTAGACAACTTACGAATTTCACTTAAAACATTGCGGTTTTAGCAATGTTTCCGCAATGCTTCAGCAATGTACAATTTTCAATCCTTTAACTTCGTTTTTGGTTCTTTTTCTTTCCTTTTGCATATAAGTCCTAATTTAGCTTCATTCTCCTAATTCTCATATATAAGCACAAGTTTAAGCTAAATCCTACCAAAAACACCTAAGAGTGTACATCTTTCTATCACAAATAAGTCCCAAAATAGTCACTTTTGGAGACGTAACAAGATCTAACGTAGCAACAGTGATCTGCCTCACATCTTTGAAATCCACTATTGCACATAAAATTGTCAAACTTCTTATACCACTGTTTTGGAGCCTGTTTGAGACCATACAAGCTTCTCTGAAGTTTGCAAACCATTTTCTCTTGTCCCTGTACTGTGAAACCCTATGGTTGTACCATGTAAATTTCTTCCTCCAAATTACCATGAAGAAAAGTTGTCTTTACATCCATCTGTTCTAGGAACAAATCCTCTTCTACCATTATTGACAATACAGTTCTAATAGTAGTTAATTTAACTACAGGAGAAAATATTTCATTAAAGTCAATACCTTCCTTCTGTTGAAAGCCTTTGACTACAAGCCTTGCTTTGTATCTTTTGCTACCATCGGGCTCTTGCTTAATTCTGTAAACTCATTTGTTCTGCAAAGCTTTCTTACCTCTTGGTAACTCAGTCAGTTGCCATGTCTGATTCGTCATAAGAGAATCCATCTCATCCTTCATGGCCAACTCCCACTTGACAGAATCTTTCAGTTGAACCGCCTCATCATAATATTCAGGTTCACCTCTGTCAGTTAATAAAATATAATTTAAACTAGGGGAATACCTCTGTGGTGGTCTGATAGTCCTGCTAGACTTTCTAGCTGTTGTAGGTGGCGTTCTCTAAACTTCATCAGATTCCACGACCGGTTCATTAGGTTCCACAACTGGTTCATCAAATTCCACAGTCGGTTCCTCAGGAGTATTTGTATTCTGATCTTCAATTCTTGTGGTTCTGGTTTCAACCTTAGGAAGACTAACAAACTGAGTCTTCTCTTCATTGCATTCATCTGACTCAGACTTTTCTGAATCAACTGTTGTTCTGTCTTCATACAAAACTTCTTCATTGAAGATCACATTCTTGCTTCTGACTATTTTACTGCTTTGGCCATCCCAAAACCTGTAGCCAATCTCAGCACCGCCATATCCAATAAAATAACATTTCTTGGATTTGGCATCTAGTTTACTCCTGTCTGCAGCATCAATGAGACGGTAAGACACACAACCAAAAATCTTTAGATGAGAAAGATTTACATGTTTACCGCTCCAGACTTCTTCAGGCAATTTCAAGTCTAGTGATATAGTCGGGCTCCTATTGATCAAATAGGTTGCTGTGCCGAGTGCCTCTGCCCATAACGTCTTAGGCAATCCTGCATGTAATCTCATGCTCCTGGCACGCTAGTTAAGTGTTCTGTTCAGTCTCTCTGCCACACCATTCTGCTGCGGTGTCCCTGGAATAGTCTTTACCTTCACAATCCCATTGTCTGCACAATATCTTTTAAACTCCCCATCAACATATTCACCATCGTTGTCTTACCTCAAGCTTTTGACTTTTAGACCTGTTTCATTCTCAACCATAGCCTTCCAAGTTTTGAAAACAGAAAATACATCAGATTTATGTTTGAGAAAATAAGTCCATACCTTCCTGCTTGAGTCATCTATGAAGGTCACATAATATCTGGAACCACCAAGGGAAGGAACTTCAGCAGGCCCCCACACGTCAGTGTGAATTAACTCCAAATTTTTAGGTTTTCTCGTTGGACCTATTTTTGAGAAACTGACACGCTTCTGCTTCCCAAAAATACAACTCTCACACAACTTCTGTTCAACGGCCTTTAGTCCCTGTAGCTTCCCTGCAGAGTAAAGAATTTTCATACATTTTTCACTCATATGTCCCAATATGTTGTGCCATAAATCAGTCTGACTTGAATGATCTACAACAGCCACCATGTTCTTGTCATTCCTGTTGACATACAAAGTCCCTGACTTGCTTCCTCGAGCTATTAACATGGCACCTTTTGTAACCTTCCAGTTTCTTTTGCCAAAGGATACATCACATCCTTCATTATCTAACTGCCCTACAGAAATCAAATTTTTCACCATATTTTGAATGTGACGTACCTTGCGAATTTTCCAGACTAAACCATTCGCCAATTTCAAATTCACGTCACCAGTCCCAATGATGTCCAAAGGCTCCCCCCATCAGCAAGATAGACCTTTTCATGATTTCCTGCAGTATAATTTTCAAGAATGTCACGATTCCCTATAGTATGAAATGACGCACCTGAATCTATCAACCATGTCTCATGAACATTTTCCACTGCAAGAACCAGAGCATCAGCTTGTATCTCATCTTCAACAACATTTGCACTGTCTTCGTTCGCCTCAGTTCGCTTTGAGACCTTGTAGTTCATTTTCAGGTGTCCAGACTTACCACAGTTCCAACATTCAAATTTGCTGTTTCTGGACTTGCTTCTATTGTTTTGCGATTTACGTCGATTGTCATGACCTCTGTTATGACTCCTTCCCCTGTCCACATTCAGCGCTGAACCAGAAGAAGAAGCAACACTTGAGTCCTTTCTGCGAATATCTTCTGCTATAACAGAATCTCTAACCTGTGAAAGCTGCAATTTCTCTTTTCCACATGAATTAGAAAATGCAGTCTTCATGGTATCCCAACTATCAGGTAAAGATCTCAACAACAATACTTCATTCAATTCATCAGTGAATTCTAAATCAACTGCCACTAATTGATTTATCAGCAAATCAAATTGATTTAAATGAGCAGTAACAGATGTACCTTCAGCCATCTTCAAATTAAAGAATTTAGTTGCGAGATACAACTTATTGTTTATCGATGGTTTTTCATACATGTTACACAAAGCTTTCATAAGTCCTGTTGTGGTTGTCTCCTTCGCCACACTGCTTTGCACATTCGTTGTCAAAGTCAAGCGAACCGTCCCCAGCACCTTTCTGTCCAACTTTTTCCATTCTGCTTCTCCCATATCATCCGGCTTTTCGTCCAATGGTAAATCTAATTCCTTGGAATGTAAATAATCCAATATTTGACACTTCCAAAAAGAAAAGTCTGATCCATTAAATATTACCATCTTCACATGATCTTCTCCTGACATCGTTCTACAACCAATTGCTCTGATACCACTTGTTAGGGGTCGATACAAATATAATCAATCCAAACTACTACCAGATTCAGACAATAAATATTTTTATCTAAAATCCCATATCAGTTTATGGTTCCAAATCTAAAGCGGAATTAACAATTTGGAACTCAACGGTTTAAAAGAATTAGATAAACCAATCTAAAGCTTTTAAACAATAAGAACGATATTAGTCAAGATTAAGGGAAAGAGAATGACACCGAATTTATACTGGTTCACCCAATGTTGGCTACGTCCAGTTCTCTGCTACCGATGAAGGTTCCACTAAATTGTCAAGGAGAAGATTACAAGAGTTTACAAAACGCTCAAGATGATTTCTCTCTCTTTTCTCTCAAGGAAAAGGCTCACGAATCACTCTATAAGAATGTTCACTCAAAACTCTTACAACAAACACTCTCACTCTCAGCTGCTATTACAAGAAATCAATTATTTCAACAATTTGGATTTTGGTTTTGTACTCCAAATCCCACTCACGGCAAAACCCAAATCCCACTCACGGCTGCAATTGCTTTTTTTTTTCTTTTCTTTTTCTTGTGTTTGTTAAGTTACAGCCGCCAAATCACATGTTGCACTAAACCTATTACAAAATAGGTTAATTAACAAAATGGGCGAAGTTGAGTTATGGGCCTTTTAATTTGATTTGGCTCCATACTTATTCCTAACATTTTGTGCATAGGTTCAAATATTGTTATGGTTAGAATTGGGGATATATATATATGCCAGCTTCATTTGGGTGTTTTGTTGGTTCAAATTTTCAATTTTGGCAGTAAGAAGGTATACTAGTTTCACAATGGTAGTGGGGCCAATGCTTAAAGCCTTGTAATTTTGTTGTAAATAAAAGTGGTAGTGGGGCCAATGCTTAAAGCCTTGTAATTTTGTTGTAAATAAAAAGAAAAATTATACTGATGGTACGAAGTTTGAATTTGGTAGTATTTGAGTTTCAAATATTTCAAATTCAACAATTTTATTTTTGACGTTTGCATTTGGTGTGTTTTTGTCCATCCATCAAATTTTGGTATTTTTTTTTGTTTTCTGTCCCTCCATCAAATTTTCTGTTAAATCTTAATAGACGTGGAACCTATTTTTAATTAAAAATATTTTTTAATTATTATTTTTAAAAAAAAAAATCATTTATATTTTCGCATCTCCTTTCTCCCTCCTCCATCCTCCCTTCATAATTCTTCTTCTTCCCATGGTCGTCGTCGGCAGCTCGAGACTGTATTTTTATTTTTTTTTAATTTTGCTTTTCTCTTTTCTCGTTCCCTCTAAAAATTAAAGTATAAATACAAATACAAAAGAAAATTCAAGAGAGAGAAAGAGAGTGGAAATGAAGAATTGAGTTTGTTTCTGTCTAAGTATAAAATCAAATGCAAAAAGAGAAATGAGGAATTGGAATTGGGTTACTCTTTCTATTTTTTTTATAGTTGATGCTCAAGGCATATGACAAATGAACGTATTTTTTCACCAACGTACGCAAATGCTCGAATAAGCAGGTTACCTTTTGGAGATGTTGCTCATGGGATAGTTATTGGAAAATGAACCTTAAATGTTCCAGGCATCCCTACTCTCGATTAAATCTTACTAGTTGAAGGGTTCAAGGCGAATCTCATCAGCAGAAGTCAACTGTGTGTTCAAAATTTATTTGTTCGTTTTACGAAGACTGACTGTTGTGTGTTCAATTCTGATGATCAAGTTGTTATGCAATGATCTCAGTCATCTGATAATTGCTATTTATTGACTTTTCTAGCAAGATGTTTGATGACTAAAAATGATGAGACAAACATGTGGCATGGGAGATTGGATCACTTCAATATCCGAAGCATTTGTGGTGCTATTTATGTTTTGTCTCATGGAAGTTTTTTTGGGTATTTTGTGGGTCTTTTTGGTGTTTGGTGGAGCTCTTTCATGCTGTGTGGGATTATTTGTTGACGTTCTTCACTTGATACTTCTTCTTACTCTATTTTGTTCAAAAGCTTCCGCTGTGAAATAAGACAAGTTGTTCTATCAAGTGAGTATCGTGTTGAATTTGACTATAGGCAAAAAAACAATTATCGAGTTTTGAGGCACGGTGAGAATTAAGATTTTTCAGGTTCTTTCTCTCATGTATCTCTTGATTATTTATGAGACATTAAAGTAATAAAATGAAGATTTTGAAGTTAGCATGATGTTATGGGGGAGCTATCTCTGCTTGATATTGTCAACAAAGTTCTCGAAGGTAAACACTCTTCTTGTTTTGCCCTTTGCTATTTTCCATTTTTGGCAAAATGGGGGAGTTTTATGTTGATGTTGATGTGGTGATTTGGTGGTTAGCTTCTGAAGCGAGCTTATCGAGGTTGTCAAATACTGTTATAATTATCGATCAACAACTTTTATAGTAAGCTACAACGGAATGTTAAATTTGTATGTAAAAATAATAAATGGTGGGTTTGGGTTTACATGTTAATTTTCGCAACGTCACCGCGACGCGGAGCGGCCCACGTCCTCTTTCAAGGGTTTTGGTTTTAAAAAATAAAAGAGATGGAGTCGCCACCAATCATTTTGAGTGTGATTGGTCACCTTAAAACGAAAACTGGTCTAAGAAAACAGAAATTAAGTTCGGGGATCGTTTGAGTGTAGGGACGGTGTTAGCACCCTACAACAACCGTTAAAAACGGTAGCCATATTTTATCTTATATTATCCAATTAACTTTAAAACGTCCTTAATCTGAGAAAATAAATAATAATTTATTTTAAAAAAACAATGTCTCATTTAATCAATTCTTAACTTTAAAAATAAAGTAAGAGTTTGATATATTGAGGGAAAATTTACTCTTAATTAATTATCATATCTAAATTTTCTTTTATTTAAAGGAAATTATTTACCTCAAGAATTTGAGAAATTTATCTCAACTTCGTCATAGGATTTATATGATAAAATTTTATTTTTAAAACATATTGATTTGTTTATTTTTTGGAAAGTGTTTGGGAGGATTTTCGTGTGCTTGCACGAGAGTCGAAACTCTACGAAAGTCACATTACTCAGCCCTCGAAATAAATACAATTTTTATTTTGTAAAAAACATTTATTTTTGAAACAAAATTATTAGTTAGATTATGAGGCGAAATTGAAATTTAGGAAAGTTCCAATTAGAGATAATATTGAAATTCATTTAAAGTATGTATTCAAAAAAATAAATAAAATTTCTTTACACATTTAAATTAAGGTAAGATTTAAGGATACCTTAAAAATCTTAAATTTGAAAAGGAAAGTACATTATAACTAAAAAATAAAAGTTTAAACATTAAATCGGAAATCAATTGGAAGAAAAAAAAATTGTAAATAATACAATGGCATGCTTGTAATTTAAAACCAATAGCAAAAAATGTAATTAAACATGCAAGGGTATAAAGGTAATTAGAAACAAAGCAGCATAAATGAAATCTCATATAAACCGAGATATATTTGTAATCTCATATAAAAGCCAAGGGTATATTTGAAATGCATATAGACCAAGGTATATTTGAGACTTCATATATACCATGAATATATTTGGAAATTAAGTAACAATGGCAATTTTGTAATTTAAACAAAACATTTAATTCTGTAATTTTGCCACACGTTGTCGTAGACTTGTCGCTGCTCAGATCGCCGCCGTAGAGTCGCTGCACGTCATCGTTTGTCTGGGTATCAGATCTGTCGTCGCCCTTCGTCCTCTTGTGAAGAAATTCGTCCGCTGCCGCAGAGCTTCGTCTGCCGCCGTAGGGTCGCTGCAGTCGTGAAGTCGCTGCTGCAGTCGTGAAGTTCGCCGCAGTCGTGGGGTCGCCGTTGTAGTCGTGAAGTCCGCAGCAATCGTGAGGTCGCCGCTGTCGTGGAGTCGTCACCGTCGAGGTCGCAACAGTCGTGGAGTTGTGGGATGGTGATTGAATGATGGTGGAGATGATGAAGTTGGGGAAGAAGATGAATAGTGAGAAAGAAAATGGACCTCGATTTGCGTGAAGTTTTTTTAGAGAAGAAAAAAAATAATTAAATTTTGGTCAAAATTTTCTCCCAAAATCAATCCTTTTCCAAAATCTCCTCTTTTTCAATATGATTTTCCCGATATTTATAGACGATAGATTGTCAACTATGGTTAGAATAAAAAATTAATGTCTCGAAATTTCGTTCTTAATTGAAATGAATTTTTGGCTAAAAATGAAATAAAATAAAATTTTAATATTAAATGAGTATCAAATTTTGGTCCACAAATAGATTAAAATCTTATACTCATTCAATTTAATGAATGAATATCAAATCTTAGTCATAAGAGGATTCAAAATTTATACTCATTTAAAGCTCGATTTCAAATGTCTAATTAAGCAAAAATTATTTCCAAATAATTAAAACGTTCTCTTTTTTTGTTTTTCTTTCTAATTTTCAGAATTAATTAAATACATAAATAAAAAAGTGAATTTAAAAGTTAAAAATGGCCAAATAAAATGTGACAAAAAAAAATTACTAAAAAATAAAGGTAAGAACATACTAATAATAAACAAATGTTGCCGGACCAAATAGAGTGTCTACAGCTTGCTCCCCTTTGTGTATCTTCGAAGAATTGAAAGGGTAGACAAAGGACGAACACAGAGTATTGAGAAGGTTTAAATTTGTTTATTATTAAAACTAACACGAAACTGATTTCACACCGGCTTCAACCTCTAATCCTGGATTAGGGTTCGATTTGACCAACAAAGTATTAAGATGGACCTGGGTTTACGCAGTCTACGACCGTTAATGCTGGATTAGGGTTCGATTTAACCAAAAATGATCTTTATATATATATATATATATATATATATATATATGGACCTGAGCTATCTCCTAGGCTTCGACCGCTAATGCTGGATTAGGGTTCGATTTAACCAACAATGATCTTTTATATATATATATATATATATGGACGTGAGTTATCTCTTGGACTTCGACCGCTAATGCAGGATTAGGGTTCGATTTAACCAACAAGGATTTTAAACGGACCTGGGCTATCTCCCAGGCTTCAACCGCTAATCTTGGATTATGGTTCGATTTAACCAACAAGGAAATTAAACGGACATGGGCTATCTCCCAGGCTTCGACCGCTAATCTTGGATTAGGGTTTGATTTAACCAACAAGGAAATTAAACGTACCTGGGCTATCTCCCAGGCTTCGACCGTTAATCTTGGATTAGGGTTTGATTTAACCAACAAGAAAATTAAATGTACCTGGGCTATCTCCCAGGCTTCGACCGCTAATCTTGGATTAAGGTTTGATTTAACCAACAAGGAAATTAAACGAACCTGGGCTATCTCCCAGGCTTCGACCGCTAATCTTGGATTAGGGTTCGATTTAATCAACAAGGAAATTAAACGGACCTGGGCTATCTCCCAGGCTTCGACCGCTAATCTTGGATTAGGGATCGATTTAACCAACAAGGAAATTAAATGGACCGGGCTATCTCCCAGGCTTCGACCGCTAATCTTGGATTAGGGTTCGATTTAACCAACAAGGAAATTAAATGGACCTGGGCTATCTCCCAGGCGTCGACCGCTAATCTTGGATTAAGGTTCCATTTAGCCAACAAGGAAATTAAACGGACCTGGGCTATCTCCCAAGCTTCGACCGCTACTCTTGGATTAGGGTTCGATTTAACCAACAAGGAAATTAAACGGACCTGGGCTATCTCCCAGTCTTCGACCGCTAATCTTGGATTAGGGTTCAATTTAACCAATAAGGAAATTAAACGGACCTGGGCTATCTCCCAGGCTTCGACCGCTAATCTTGGATTAGGGTTCGATATAACCAACAATGAATTTGAAATTCTTTTGAAAACACCAAGACCTCTTACAAATATGAGAGAGGAATGAATGTATGATTTATGAAATGTGAGTTTGTCACATGACGTGATAACTAATACAAATTGATGGCTGACCCTTAAAAGGGAATGTGATGACACGCAAATACAAAATGCAAAAATGCAAAAATGTAATGGATCTGCTCTTTAATAATGTATGACAACGCGTGCCTTAACTTGTTTTAGTTTGACCAATGAAATTGATTTTGAAAGCATGATGGTCAATGGTAGAAAAATGAATTCTATAAATGTAATATGTATGCATGTGCGTGCTAAAATTGTCATGTATTGATAGCTCCAAAATAGAGCTATTATTTACTCCCTAATTATAGCTAAAACCATGCTCGATATTGATTAAAATCCCTCTTTGTGGGTAAATTCATGGTAGAGAGCTCGAGGAGTCCGACGATGTGTTATGGGGCTAAAAGCGACGTTTTGGAGCTTCATGAACGCATCGGGAGCGAAGAGGCTTGAAGAATTGAAGAAATGGCAAAATTTGCCATTGAAAGGCAAAATTTGGCCAACAAACCCGAGAGCAAGCGTTGAGCGGCAGCGTCGAGACGCTGGCTCAACGCTGCCCTAGCGTCTCGACGCCGCCCCGAAGATTTCCGGATTTTTGACGCGCCCCAGCGTCGAGCGCGCGCGCTCAACGCCGACAGCGTCGAGACGCTGTCCTAGCGTCGAGACGCTACCCCGTGCGCGCGCGCTGCCAACTTAGGGCACAGCGTCGAGACGCTGCCCTAGCATCTCGACGCTCCGACGGCTTTAAAGTCTTTCTTCTCCGATTTTAGCCGCACTTCTTCTTCGAATTTTGTTTTTCCACCATTGTTAGGCTCGGGTGGGAGCTCTAAACTTGTATTTCTTCCATTACTTTTTCAATAAAGCTCCAACATTAGTAATTTTGCTTGATTTGCACAACGGGGAGCTAAGGTAAGTGCTCTAATTTGAGGTTAGGGGTGAATTTTGATGCGATTTATGAGGGTTTGTTCTTAACTTTGTAACTTAGCATGACTGATTGGGCGAATTTATTTCTTCTAAGCATATCACATAAGCATGTTTGATTGATAGGAGTAGACGACCTTGATTTCCCGCATGTTTGATCGTTAAAGATTATGATGTCGGGCCTCTCTTAATCGTCAAGTAACACGGACAAGTTGAGCCATAGGTAACGTAGGTGTCCTAGTTGATCTTGGTTGCAATTTATCTTAAAGAAATAGATAAATCGGAATATTAGCTTTGGCGTCCAGGTTAAACATCTGTCGTAGTGCCCCCGTTACTGTCAATTAATCAATATGGGTGGTGTTGGCCCCCTGTTAATTCATTGCCACGTTTAATTAGAATCGAACATTCGTCTCTGTTCTTCATTTAATTTAGGATTGATCACCTTAGAATAACTAAAGAACAATCCATTTAGAACTCCACGTTTCTAATTAATTATTTGGGTTACTTGTATTAGTAGTTTCGTGCAAGTAAATTACGTGTTTAATTATGCTCTTGCTAAGTACGTTTGAATCCCAATGAATCGAGTCGCATCAAGGTCAACCCCGACCCTTAAAATTAGGAGCACGTGTTCCGTTTATTTTTCCGCTCTTTACTTCTCGCATTTATTTTCCCGTTAGTTTAGATTTAATCAACTCCCCCTTTTATTTGCTTTTGAGTTTTAGTTTAAAGACAAATAGAAATTAGTTAAGAGAAAATAATTTAGGTTCCCTGTGGTTCGAAACCCGTTACCACTAGCTGCAAAGCTTAGTAGTTTCGGTACTTATAAATGTTATTTTGGCGGGACTCGACATCCCGAAATTAGTAGGACACTCAAAAATCCTACTACCATGTATGCGTGCGTATGTCAATAGTAGATTTTAAAATATCATGAATGCATGTGCATGCCAATGGTAGATTGAACAGTCGTAAAATGCAGCAAATATGCAAGATCTTTATATGATTGACCTTCGCTATCTAACCATGATATATGTATGATTTTTTTTTTATTTTTTTTTTAAAATAAAAATGTAAATGATTTTTAAATTTATTAATGAAATGGAAGATATGTGAAAATTATGACATTTCAAAATGTTTTCATGTTTAAGGGAAGTTATTATCCTTGTATACTCTCATTGTTATTGTTAGCTGATACTTTAGTAAAGAATCAAAGATAAAATGTTATCATCATTGGAGAAGTTTTTTATTTTTTTTAATGCTTTCACTCGAACGGGATTATGTATGTCAATCGTAGATCACTCAAACATATTAGGCATGGTGGACTTTGAGTAGTGTCTTATGTGCTAGTTTAGAGAACTATCCAAAGTAATTGGTAGTGTCGAACATCTTAGTTGATTAAACTGCTTCATAATTTTAGTCTTGTAATGAGCAAGAAAGTTGAATTAAAAGAAGGTGAATTTAAAATTAGGAATTAAGTATGAACTGATAAACAATAGATCTTTTCTTCGAAAGGAAGAAAAAAAGAGTAGAATGTGATTTCAAATCTCCTGAACAATAAGAGATTGATATATTTTGCGATATTTGAGTAAAAAACGGAAGACGAATGAAGTGATTCCAATTTTTTGGACAATAGTTTTGAGAACAGGAAAAAGCTCTTCAGGAAATCATTTCATGTATATATTCTTCTTTCTTTGAGTAAGCTCGAGGTCTTCGATAAATGTGATAATATCTCCATCTTGACTTGGTCTTGTGTGACAAGATGAATCATTTTGCCCAAATGTGGCAAATGTGACGCCTTTGCCCCAAGGTTTTGATGGTGATCTTGCTCCAGTGTGACAAAGATGAAGACTTTGCTCCATTGTTGATTTAAAGATGAGTTTTTTAAGCATTTAGAGATGAAGCGTTTTGATCTACTGATTGCATCAATCTTGTATATATATATATAATTTTTTTTTTTTTTTTAAAGGAATGGCAGCAATCAAATGCTTCAACTTGTTAATGTTGATTTTGCCCCCAACGTGGATGGTGACCTTGATCTAGTTTGTTGATAGAGGTCTTGCTCCAGTGTAGCAAAGACGAAGGCTTTGCTCCAGTTTAGCAAAGACAAAGGCTTTGCTCCAGTTTGTTGACGGTAGCTTTGCTTCGATAAAGAAAAGACGAAGACCTTGCTCCAATTTAGAGATGATGACCTTGTTTGTGTGACAAAGGTGAAGACTTTACTCTAGTTTTAGAGATGATGGCCTTGCTCCAGTGTAGCAAAGATGAAAGCTTTGCTTTAGCGTGACGAAGATGAAGGTTTTGCTCTAGTGCGGGGAAGATGAAGGCTTTGCTCCAGTTTGGCAAAGTTGAAATTTGTGTCCCAGTTTGGCGAAGATGGAGGCTTTGCCTTGCAAATGAGGTTTTCCAAGCATTCTGATATGTAGGTCCTTGATCTACTGATTGCACATTTTTTTTTTAGCAAGATATTGTGCAATCACAATACAAAATATTGATGATATATGATTACTCCTTTACAACTCATGTAGTCCTTCTATGTCGTTTCTTTTTCAATGATCTTTGGTATCGTGATGAAGATCCTTCAAGCAAAACTCATTGAATGAAGCTGAGATTTTGAGATAATTTCCAAAGTTGCTGACTCATTTGTGCTTAAAACTATTATCTCTAGGTCTTGGAATCACTTTCAAATTGAGGAAAGAGAAATGACCAATGATAAGAATGGAAAACAATGAGAATTTGGATCAAATGAAGTCGAATATAAGAAATTACAAGTCTTAATTATGAAGTAGTAGATTAGAAGAGTTCAATACTATTTCATTACATTTGAAATTCTCTTGAATAATTTAGGACATTTGCCATTTAATTAAATGTGGCGGCTGAGCAAAAGGCTAGATGGGTATATAAATATAGAGAGGTACATATAAATGTAGATGATGAGTTTAGTACGAATTTAATGGTGGCTCTACAAATCAGGGTAAATTGACTCAATGTTTATGTGGCATGCAGGTTCAAGGTTTTACAGTGAGTAATTTTGGGCTCTCACTGCAAAGGGTGTTTGCCCAGTGTAATTATTAAAACCTTGTTCGGGAGTGTATGGTAGTATAACGCTTAGCACAAGACAAATTTGAAGGTAAAAATAGAGTTCCTTCGATTTAAAGCTTAGCCCAACATTTTCAAGAAGGTCACAAAATAGTCGAGAGTTACCATTTTTTCATAAAGAATTGTGAAAGCACTCATTTTATTATTATTTTTTTTTTATTTTTTTTTTCGAGTGATGATTCATCATTTCCAAAATTATTGCTAATGCTTCGACTAACAATAACGACCAAAGTAAACACAAGGATAATCAAATCGAGCACATTTTTTTATTTACGTAAAATGAGATAATGATTTATGAATGTTTTTTTTTAAACTTGATTTTTTTGTGAAGTATGCATGTGCATGTTAACAAATGATTTTTTTTGTTTTTATTACTTTTTTATATGTACGAGATGATATGATGCAATTACTTTGTGAAAACATGCATATCTAAGATGTCAAATTTTGAAATATGCAAGTGATGTGATAGATGATGTAATTACTTTGTGAAATATATTTTTTTCGTTTTTATATAGCTCAAACACCACTTTCGCATTAGGACTTTCCCAAAAATCCTGGTTGGATACTGACCTTGCACCACAGATAAAGCGTACCAATGATGATCTTTCCCAATAAAGGTTGACTATTTGAACTCATATGAATTTCTTTTGAACTACTAATGTTAATTTGAAAATGTCCAGTACTTGCACCTCTTTGTTTTCTATTAAATGCAAAGATAACAAAGAACTATATCAACATTTAAAAGGATGAGCAGCATGTGATATGCTAAATAGATTTCAATTTATGATCAAAAGAATAAAAGTACATGTCTTCATGCTAAGATGTGAGGAGAGATATTCGAAATCTTGAAAGACGAAATAGTTCTTTTAAACATGATAATGAATTTGGAATGCTATCCTCCTAACTACAACGTTGAAATCTAGTGACACAAACGAGTCTTCTAGGGTATTGATGATTCATGCATAATACTTCCGAACGTAGTCTGAGCTAGTTGGATTTGGTAGCTCATTCCCATCCATATTGGTCAAAATCAAAGCTCCTCCTGAGAAAACCTTTTTTACGACGAGAGGTCATTTGTAATTGGGAGTCCATTTTCCTCGATGATCCTTCTGGCATGGGAGAATTCTCTCTTCAGCTCTAAATCTCCTTCTTTGAATACTTTAGGACACACCTTCTTGTCGTAGGCTTTCATCATTCGTCGTTGGTAGAGTTGCCCTCTACACAGTGCAGTCAACCTCTTCTCTTCCACGAAATTGAGTTGTTCGTAACGATTTTGGATCCATTCATCTTCTTCTAACTTAGTTTCCATAAGGATCCTTAATGATGGAATTTCTACTTCAATAGGAAGAACAACTTCCATACCGTAGACTAATGAAAATGGCATTGCTCCAGTCGAAGTGTGAGCCGATGTACGGTATCCATGCAATGCGAAAGGGAGCATGTCGTGCCAATCTTTGTACGTCGTGGTCATTTTCTGTATGATCTTCTTTATATTCTTGTTGGCTGCTTCTACTGCTCCATTCATCTTTGGTCTGTACGGAGTTGAGTTCAAATGCTTGATTTTAAATTGTTCGCATAGTTCGTGTATCAATTTGTTGTTCAAATCTTTGCATTATCAGATATAATAACCTCTGGAAGACCATATCGACATATGATCTTCTTTTTTATGAACTTGATCACAACTTCCTTTGTCACTTCTCGATATGTCATTGCCTCCACCCACTTAGTAAAATAATCTATGACCACTCCCACATAGAGAATGACCAAGGGGCTGTCATGACGTGCAAATGAGATGAAGAAGTGTGGGCCCTGTCTGCATAAATCTGACATTTATGGCATTCTCTCGCATATTTGATACAATCAGATTCCATGGTTAACCAGTAGTATCCAACTCTTAGTGCTTGTTTAGCCATCATATGTCCATTTGCATGTGTGCCACAGATTCCCTCGTGAATTTCTTCCATGGCCGTGTTGGCTTCAGTTGTATCCACACATCTTAGAAGTACCATGTCTTGATTCCTTTTGTAGAGTAACTCTCCATTTAGGAAGAATTTTGTTGCTAGCTTCCTAAGTGTGCGTTTGTCATTTTCCGAGGTATCACGCGGATATTCTCTATGCTTGATATAATGCTTTATATCATTGTACCAAGGCTTGCCATCAGGTTCCTGTTCAATATACATGCAACATGCTGGAACATCTCGTTTTCCGATTTTGATAGGTTCAATCTCCTGATCCGAATTTATGTTGAGCATGACTGCCAATGTGGCCAGAGCATCTGCTATTTGATTGCTTTCCCTCGGTAAATAGTCAAAAGTAATTTCTTCGAAGCTTTGAGCCAATTCTGTTATCAGCTTCTTATATGGCAACAATTTGGAGTCTCTTGTCCCCCATTCCCCTCTTAATTGATGAATAACTAACATTGAATCTCCCAAGACCCGGAGTTTCTTAATTCTCATATCTAAAGCAAATTGAATCCCCATAGAGCATGCCTCATATTCAACCATATTATGAGTACAGTCAAAGCTTAATTTTGCAGTGAGAGGAAATAGTTTCCCTTTAGGTGATATTAAGATGGCTCCTATTCCGTTACCAAACTCATTAGAAGCCCCGTCAAATAACATGGTCCATTCTTCTGATTTCGGGATTTCCTCTTCTTTCATAACGGTAGATATAAATTCATCTGGAAAGTCAAACTTCATTTGTTCATAATCATCTACGGGTTGTTCGGCCAAATAATCAGCTAGTGCACTTCCTTTTATTGACTTTCGAGTGACATAAACGATATCATACTCGGATAGAAGGACTTGCCATCTCGTAATTCTGCCGGAAATGAATGGCTTCTCGCAAATGTATTTAATGGGATCCATTTTCGAAATGAGCCAAGTCGTGTAATATAGCATGTACGGTCTAAGACGGCGGGCGGCCCAGGCTAGTGCACAACATGTCTTTTCTAACATGGTGTATTTAACTTCACAACTAGTAAATTTCTTGCTTAAGTAATATATGGCTTGCTCTCTTCTTCCTGATTCATCATGTTGTCCTAGTACACACCCCATTGAATTTTCTGTCACAGTGATATGTAAAATAAATGGGCGGCCTGGAGTTGGCGGTACAAGGATGGGAGGATTCTGTAAGTATTGTTTTATATTTTCAAATGCCCTTTGACAATTTTCGTCCCATACTCCTGCATCATTCTTATGAAGTAGCTTGAAAATCGGTTCACATGTTGCTGTTAGATGTGATATGAATCTTGCAATATAATTCAGTCTTCCTAGGAATCCTCTCACTTCCTTTTGGGTATGCGGTGGTGGCATCTTTATAATAACTTTGACTTTATCCGGATCGACCTTGAATTCCTTCCCGGCTTACAACAAAGCCTAATAATTTCCCAGAAGTTGCTCCAAACGTGCATTTATTTGGATTCGACTTTAATTTAAACTTCAACAACCGATCGAACAGCTTCCGAAGAATAGTTGTATGCTCCTTTCCTTGTCTTGACATAGCAATCATGTCGTCCACATACACTTCAATTTCTTTATGCATCATATCGTGGAAGAGAGCAACCATGGCCCGCTGATAGGTTGCCCCAACATTTCTCAATCCAAATGGCATGACCTTATAGCAGAAGGTTCCCCACAGTGTAATGAACGTAGTCTTTAACTGATCCTCTTGTGTCATTTTTATTTGGTTATAGCCGGAGAATCCGTCCATGAAGGAGAAAGTGGAAAACCCTACGGTATTATCTACTAGCACATCTATATGAGGAAGAGGGAAATTGTCTTTAAGGCTCGCTCGATTCAAAACTCTATAATCGACGCACATCCGTACTTGCCCATTCTTTTTCGGTACAGGTACAATATTTGCTACCCATTCAAGATAGTTTGCCACTGTCAAGAACCCTGCATTCATCTGTTTGCTAACTTCTTGTTTTATTTTAATCAGCATATATGGCTTCATTTTATGCAATTTTTGTCTTACTGGTTTACATTCGGATTTAAGTGGTATGTGATGTGCTACTATATTTGTGTCTAAACCCGACATGTCTTGATAAGACCAAGCAAAAACATCAGCATATTCATGGAGTAAACTTATCAACATCTGACGACTTTCAGTAGACATGCTCGTCCCAATTTTAACATTTTTGACCTCTGCTTGGGACCCTAGATTGATTGTCTCTATCAACTCCTCATGTGGTCCTAACATTTTTTCCTCTTCATCAATCATTCTTAATAACTCAGGGGTAAACTCAACATCCTCTTCACCGTCACTTATTTCATTATCAGATTCAACGTTGCATGTAGGGGTGTCCAGTTCATGTTTATAACCAATGGCGCTCTCAATCTCATTCACTGTTTAAAAGAACAATTATTGGTATGATTTAAAAAAATGTAAAATGTAGAGAAACCAAATAATTTAAGAAACTGGGATATAGTAGAGAAATTGACAAAGAGTTGAAACGAAATGTTGATTCTTTTACTGAAATATTGAAATGTTGACATAGGAATTTAAAATACCAAAACATCTAAAGTAAACAAAATAGTCAAACAATTACTTTGATATTTCATTAGTAACAGAAGGTAGCTCGAAAATAGTCCAATTGTTGAGTTCAAAATCCTCCGGGCATAGGTATACTAGAGGATATGGTTCTTCCACTTCTTCAATTATTGTCATAACCATAGAATCTTGAATGAATCATAAAGATGAGAATTGAAATTCATCCGATGTTCAGACTCGTGATACTCAAACTTTGTCGGACGACTTCTTCTTTTATATCCATTCACATTGATCATGTCCCCTTTGCTCGGTTTATATCCCAATCCGAATCTCTTCATATATTTTTGCAT
Source organism: Herpetospermum pedunculosum (assembly GCA_028017165.1). Taxonomy (NCBI): domain Eukaryota; kingdom Viridiplantae; phylum Streptophyta; class Magnoliopsida; order Cucurbitales; family Cucurbitaceae; genus Herpetospermum; species Herpetospermum pedunculosum. The sequence continues at coordinate 15,746,157 of CM051527.1, read as the reverse complement.
ATTTAACAGATCGTCTAAACTTTTACTACTCGCGTTCAGAGAAAGCTTGTTCAGTCGCAACTGCACCTTTTCTATCTCTCTTCTTCCTGATTCATCATGTTGTCCTAGTACACACCCCATTGAATTTTCTGTCACATTGATATATAAAATAAGTGGGCGGCTTGGAGTTGGCGGTAAAAGGATGGGAGGATTCTGTAAGTATTGTTTTATCTTTTCAAATGCCCTATGACAATTTTCATCCCATACTCCTGCATCATTCTTATGAAGTAGCTTGAAAATCGGTTCACATGTTGCTGTTAGATGTGATATGAATCTTGCAATATAATTCAGTCTTCCTAAGAATCCTCTCACTTCCTTTTGGGTATGCGGTGGTGAGATCTCTATAATAACTTTGACTTTATCCGGATCGACCTTGATTCCTTCACGGCTTACAAGAAAGCCTAATAATTTCCCAGAAGTTGCTCCAAACGTGCATTTATTTGGATTCAACTTTAATTTAAACTTCATCAACCGATCGAACAACTTCTGAAGAATAGTTGTATGCTCCTCTCCTTGTCTTGACTTAGCAATCATGTCATCCACATACACTTCAATTTCTTTATGCATCATATCGTGGAAGAGAGCGACCATGGCCCGCTGATAGGTTGCCCTAGCATTTCTCAATCCAAATGGCATGACCTTATAGCAGAAGGTTCCCCACAGTGTAATGAACGTAGTCTTTTCCTGATCCTCTTGTGCCATTTTTATTTGGTTATAGCCGGAGAATCCGTCCATGAAGGAGAAAGTGGAAAACCCTACGGTATTATCTACTAACACATCTATATGAGGAAGAGGGAAATTGTCTTTAGGGCTCGCTCGATTCAAATCTCTATAATCGACGGACATCCGTACTTTCCATTCTTTTTCAGTACAGGTATAATATTTGCTACCCTTTCAGGATAGTTTGCCACTGTCCAGAACCCTGCATTCATCTGTTTGCTAACTTCTTATTTTATTTTAATCAGCATATCTGGCTTCATTTTACGCAATTTTTGTCTTACTGGTTTACATCCGGATTTAAGTGGTATGTGATGTGCTACTATATTTGTGTCTAAACCCGACATGTCTTGATAAGACCAAGCAAAAACATCAGCATATTCATGGAGTAAACTTATCAACATCTGACGACTTTCAGTAGACATGCTCGTCCCAATTTAACGTTTTTGACCTCTGCTTGGGACCCTAGATTGATTGTCCCTATCAACTCCTCATGTGGTCCTAACATTTTTTCCTCTTCATCAATCATTCTTAATAACTCAGGGGTAAACTCAACATCCTCTTCATCGTCACTTATTTCATTATAAGATTCAACGTTGCATGTAGAGGTGTCCAGTTCATGTTTATAACCAATGGTGCTCTCAATCTCATTATCACTGTTTAAAAGAACAATTATTGGTATGATGAAAAAAAATGAAAAATGTAGAGAAACCAAATAAATTTAAGAAACTGGGATATAATAGAGAAATTGACAAATAGTTGAAACGAAATGTTGACATAGGAATTTAAAATACCAAAACATCTAAAGTAAACAAAATAGTCAAACAATTACTTTGATATTTCATTAGTAACAGAAGGTAGCTCGAAAATAGTCCAATTGTTGAGTTCAAAATCCTCCAGCATAGGTATACTAGAGGATCTGGTTCCTTCCATTTCTTCAATTATTTCCATAACCATAGAATCTTAGCCTTCGGGATAAATTATACCCGCAGGTTTGAATGAATCATAAAGATGAGGAATGAAATTCATCCGATGTTCAGACTCGTGTTCCTCAAACTTTGTCAGACGACTTCTTCTTTTAATTCGCATTGATCATGTCCCCTTTGCTCGATTTATATCGCAATCCGAACCTCTTCATATTTTTTTGCATATTTAACAGATCGTCTAAACTTTTACTGCTCGCTAATAAGAGAACTTTTTGGAATAGTTCACCTAAATTTCTAGCTGTCGAGACTTGCCAAAATAATATTTATAAACCCGAATCCACCGAGTTATTTGTAGCTTAATGGTAACGGGGTCGATCCAAAGGGAATTATGAAATTCAATTTGATTAAGTCTAAGTTGCTAGTGATAAAAAGATGATGAAAAGATGATAAAATGATGATTAATTTGGTTTGTTGAAAGGGAGCTCCAAGCATACAAGGCGCTAACGGAAAATTAAATTGCGAAGTAACAAATTAAATGGTCGTGCTTAACTTCGAGTAATGGGATTGATCGCTATGGACGTTCAGTTCATCGATACAATTAAATAGCTAACATGTTTAGGCACACAATTGATTTGGCTAATTTCTAACTCAAATGACCAATATATAATTAGAAAAGTGCAATTCTAATTGTTCTTGGCCAATAATCCATTCAAGGTAGCGATCCTTAAATTGACCATAAGCCAGTAACGAGAACATTGTGACGGTTTAATCCTAAGACTAACCCGATTTCTCTCTCGCCCTAAGCCTAACATGAAAACGTTAACTAATTCAAATCCCCAACTGTCACTTTGGGTTGAATTACCTAGCCATGCTTAAGCCGTGCTACTTAGTGATATAGGCAATTATACGTCCTAATCTTTAGCTCTCTATCATGTATAGGAATTAAGGAGTCAATCTTAACTAAGCTATACATGCTAGAATTGAAGAAGAACAAAGCAAGAGATGCAAAAATCCTAATTAGCTCAACATTTACAAAGGGGCAAATCTCCCCAAAAATCCATAGTTACAATCCCAAACTCAAAATTAAACACTTACCTTGTTTAGCCTTCCATGGAGGATGAAGAAATCAAACCCCCCATGGAAGAGCTTAGTAGCATACAAGAAAAGGAGGAGAAATGCTCAAAAATGGTGTAGAAATGGCGTAGACCCGAGGCCAAAATTTGGAGAAGAAGAAGATTAAAAGAATATATAAAATCGGACATTTTCACGCCTTTAAAAGTCGGAGCGTCGAGATGCTAGGCAAGCGTCTCGACGCTATGCCCTAAATTGGCAGCGCGCGCGCGGGGTGTGGCGTCGAGACGCTCGACCAACGTTGAGCGGGCGTTGAGACGCTGGCGCTCGTCAATTTCCGGAAGGCTGTCGGGGCGGCGGCGAGACGCTCGGCCAGCGTCTCGACGCTGAGCAGCGTTGAGCAAGCGTCTCAACGCTGCTGCTCAAACTTGCTTCCTCAAGCTTGCTCTCGGGTTGGTGGCCAAAAATTGCCTTTTCATGGCAATCTTTGCCTAACTCTTCATGCTTCAAGCCCCTTCACTCCCGATGCATCCATGAAGCTCTAAAACGTCGCTTTAAGTCCCGAAACATGTCCTTAGACTCCTCGAGGTCTCGACCATGAGATCACCTACAAAAAGGTATTTTAATCAATATTTAGCATGGTTCTAGCCAATATTAGGGACATAATAATAGCTCTATTTTGGAGCTATCACTCGCGTTCAGAGAAAGTTTGTTCAGTCGCAACTGCACCTTTTCTATCTCTCTTCTTCCTGATTCATCATGTTGTCCTAGTACACACCCCATTGAATTTTCTGTCATAGTGATATATAAAATAAGTGGGCGGCCTGGAGTTGGCGGTACAAGGATGGAAGGATTCTGTAAGTATTGTTTTATCTTTTCAAATGCCCTTTGACAATTTTCGTCCCATACTCCTGCATCATTCTTATGAAGTAGCTTGAAAATCGGTTCACATGTTGCTGTTAGATGTGATATGAATCTTGCAATATAATTCTGTCTTCCTAGGAATCCTCTCACTTCCTTTTGGGTATGCGGTGGTGGCATCTCTATAATAACTTTGACTTTATCCGAATCGACCTTGATTCCTTCCCGGCTTACAACAAAGCCTAATAATTTCCCAGAAGTTGCTCCAAACGTGCATTTATTTGGATTCAACTTTAATTTAAACTTCATCAACCGATCGAACAACATCCGAAGAATAGGTGTATGCTCCTCTCCTTGTCTTGACTTAGCAATCATGTCGTCCACATACACTTCAATTTCTTTATGCATCATATCGTGGAAGAGAGCAACCATGGCCCGCTGATAGGTTGCCCTAGCATTTCTCAATCCAAATGGCATGACCTTATAGCAGAAGGTTCCCCACAGTGTAATGAACGTAGTCTTTTCCTGATCCTCTTGTGCCATTTTTATTTGGTTATAGCCGGAGAATCCGTCCATGAAGGAGAAAGTGGAAAACCTTACGGTATTATCTACTAGCACATTTGTATGGGGAAGAGGGAAATTGTCTTTAGGGCTCGCTCGATTAAAATCTCTATAATCGACGCACATCCGTACTTGCCCATTCTTTTTAGGTACAGGTACAATATTTGCTACACATTCAGGATAGTTTGCCACTATCAAGAACTCTGCATTCATCTGTTTGCTAACTTATTCTTTTATTTTAATCAGCATATCTGGCTTCATTTTACGCAATTTTTGTCTTACTGGTTTACATTCGGATTTAAGTGATATGTAATGTGCTACTATATTTGTGTCTAAACCCGGCATGTCTTGATAAGACCAAGCAAAAACATCAGCATATTCATGGAGTAAACTTATCAACATCTGACGACTTTCAGTAGACATGTTCGTCCTAATTTTAACGTTTTTGACCTCTGCTTGGGACCCAAGATTGATTGTCTCTATCAACTCCTCATGTGGCCCTAACATTTTTTCCTCTTCATCAATCATTCTTAATAACTAAGGGGTAAACTCAATATCCTCTTCATCGTCACTTATTTCATTATCAGATTCAACGTTGCATGTAGGGGTGTCCAGTTCATGTTTATAACCAATGGCGCTCTCAATCTCATTATCACTATTTAAAAGAACAATTATTGGTATGATGAAAAAAAATGAAAAATGTAGAGAAACCAAATAAATTTAAGAAACTGAGATATAGTAGAGAAATTGACAAAGAGTTGAAATGAAATGTTGACATAGGAATTTAAAATACCAAAACATCTAAAGTAAACAAAATAGTCAAACAATTACTGATATTTCATTAGTAACAGAAGGTAGCTCGAAAATAGTCCAATTGTTGCGTTCAAAATCCTCCGGGCATAGGTATACTAGAGGATCTGGTTCTTCCACTTCTTCAATTATTGTCATAACCATAGAATCTTGGCCTTCGAGATAAATTATACCCGCAGATTTGAATGAATCATAAAGATGAGGAATGAAATTCATCCGATGTTCAGACTCGTGATCCTCAAACTTTGTCAGACGACTTCTTCTTTTATATCCATTTGCATTGATCATGTCCCCTTTGCTCGGTTTATATCCCAATCCGAACCTCTTCATATTTTTTTGCATATTTAACAGATCGTCTAAACTTTTACTGCTCGCGTTCAGAGAAAGCTTGTTCAGTCGCAACTGCACCTTTTCTATCCCTCTGGGTAGAGTTGTTGTATTTGCAACCTCGAACATCTATACATCATTGGCTTTGTCGACATCCAAGGGGCTTTCCACACTATATCTCCTACTTTTAATTCAGCAAAGAGAGCCTCCCAAGCGCATTTCTCAGGGAAAATGGGACTTCAATTTGACTGCACGAACTCCCAAATAAGGTTTTGCATCTGTTGCGTGCTCAGTGTGTAAATAAAATGTAATGCGAAGAGCACTCAGATCATGCAAGCATACATGGTCTGCAGCAAGTGATAAGTATAATTTAATTCGTTTTTCCACAAATATTGAGTTTAGTGACTAACGATTTGGTGTGCTAAATTAGACAGGGTAACTTAAATTGGGTAGATTTTGGGTTGGTGTGCTGAAATATAAAAGATGCAAGAAGAAAGCAAGTGTAAAAGCCAAGCAAGTAAAGAGATAAAGCTATAATTTGGAGAAGAAGAACTGCGGGTCTCGCAATGTTTTCGCAATAAAATCGCAAAGATAAAAAGCTATGGAAAAGACTAAGGCAAAAAGCAGAAATGTTTTATTGCGGTTCTCGCAATAATCTAGCAATAAATTAGCAACGATTTTAGAAGTAAAGTAAGTCAGCAAGGTCGACTTAAGACTCCTCTATAGGCACTTAACTACGATCATTCAGCAGTAGATTAACATATCATGCATCGTTTTAGCTAAGTCTCATGCATGTCTCGATTACATGCATTAGATCTTTAGTTCACTCATATCAAAGTAAGACTTAAAAACCTATTTATACAAGCAAGCTAACAAACGTGCTAGGAGAACGCCTATTCCTAGGTAATTTTCTGGTTACCATAAAAGGCTAGCATGAATGGATGACTCTGAACTCTTACTCCTTCCGGAGGTTAGGAATTCTTTAGACAAAATGGATGGCCGGTCGAAATTGCCCATGGGATGAAGCTCACATACATTCAATGCAATCATGCTGCTCTACATGCTGGACTCTCGTATTTATAACCTATAGATTCATCTTTAGCAGACCCTTCTTAGATTAGTTACTCATGGTTCTCGAAGAACTAAAAGAGATGGATTGATTGATTGATCATGATTTAGAGAACTCAGTAGAAGCAGTTGAATAAGAAATAACAAAATGAAGAACTCAACAAAACTTAATTGATTACTCTCTAAAAATAAGGTTCAGAACACTTCATAAGAACAACGTGCAACGATATGAAAGCAGTAAAGTGCTTGGAATCAGTCAAGTGTATTGGAGAATGAATCAAAACAATGTCGCAGATGGAATCAGTAGAAAGAAAACAGTAAAGAAAGCTGAAAAAGTGCTTGGATCTTCCACGTTGCTAAACGCCTCGGATGAAGGAGAAGATTAGCTGATCTTGGGGATGAATTCAATCAGAAGAGAAGAAGGATCTTCTCTTCTTCCTCTCGAATTATCGACGCCAAGGGCTGATTTCTTCGATCCAACAAACGGGAGAAGGAATTTCGTCTGCAGATTGCTTTGCAACTGGGATCTCCACGCTTCTGAGTCTGTTTTTCCCTTCATCATCCGTCTCTTTTTATAGCTTCTGCAGGTACCTTCAGCCGTGGATATCCATCCATTCTGAACAACAATCTTCCACGTGGCAGTAGTGGAAAGCTTAGGCAGCTGGAGAATCGCAACAATGACGACTGACGGCTAGAAAAGTTCAGCAGAAGAAGACCGACATTGCGATTTCCTTGCGAGGGCCGCAATGCTCTGTTCAGCGTTTCATTGCGGTTTCAGCAATGTTTCCGCAATGTTTCCTGCAATGTACATTTTAGCTTGTTTTACATCATTTTACATCATTTTTCGTTTCTTTTCCAAATAAGTCCTATTTTAGCATCATTTCTCAAATTCTCACATTTAGGCACACATTAAGCTAACTTTTAATAAAAAACACTCAAGAATTTCCATGATTTCTAGGTAAATATGGCCTTAAATAATGTACTTTTGGAGAGGTAACAGCAACCTGCTCCATGAATTTGAAAACTTGACTTGAGGACATTTGAATTCTGGTGGACATTTTACATGACTGAGGATCCAAATATACAACAATGGAGCGCATCCGATGAATGTCCCTGTACCCTTCGTCCTGCAATAATTCAGATTTCGAAAAGTTTCTGCCAATATAGGTATAACAGGGCCGACTCGTGCTTCCACCTTAAAAAATAATTTGACTATACGTTCTTCAATGTGTCCACATACTTTTGGAAATAAAACTGTATTGAAGATACATAAAGCTAGCAGCATTAATTCCTTATCCTCATTTGCAAACCTTTTTTGGAGGGTAAATATATATTCTAACGACAAGCATAAATTTTCCCTTTTCCTCTTTATCTGCTTTTCAATTTCACTAGTGCGAATTTTACCTAGAAGCAGTGGTCGGAGAATATACAACACACCCAGGGGAACTGCCTATCAACTCCTGTGATAATACCATTTAAAAGTATAAGTTTTCCAGAAAATCAATTGGATTCTTTGAAGCAAACATGAGAGGGTTTAAGTGCCGACAAAAAAACTAAGTTCATAAGCAAGTATGGTCACATAGCTCAACTCATGTACGTACGAGTCAACCTGTCAGTATTGAGAGCATTGGTGCAGCATTGGGATCCAGCTTACCGGTGTTTTACATTCGAGTCCTCGGACATGACTCCCACCATCGAAGAGTATCAATCCCTATTGCATATGCCATCATCAGCAGAAATTAAAATTTATTCCTATGATGAAGGGCTCACGATGAAGAGAGAGCACTATCCACACTTCTAGGTAAAATTCGCACTGGTGAAATTGAAAAGCAGATAAAGAGGAAAAAGGAAAATTTATGCTTGCCGTTAGAATATATATTTACCCTCCAAAAAAGGTTTGCAAATGAGGATAAGGAATTAATGCTGCTAGCTTTATGTATCTTCAATACAGTTTTATTTCCAAAAGTATGTGGACACATTGAAGAACGTATAGTCAAATTATTTTTTAAGGTGGAAGCAGGAGTCGACCCTGTTATACCTATATTGGCAGAAACTTTTCGAAGTCTGAATTATTGCAGGACGAAGGGTACAAGGACATTCATCGGATGCGCTCCATTGTTGTATATTTGGATCCTCAGTCATGTAAAATGTCCACCATAATTCAAATGTCCTCAAGTCAAGTTTTCAAAGTCATGGAGCAGGTTGCAAAACCCTATTTGGGAGTTCGTGCAGTCAAATTGAAGTCCCATTTTCCCTGAGAAATGCGCTTGGGAGGCTCTCTTTGCCGAATTAAAAGTAGGAGATATAGTGTGGAAAGCCCCTTGGATGTCGACAAAGCCTATGATGTATAGATGTGGTAAGTTTCAAAATCTACCTCTCTTAGGACCATGGGGGTGTATAGCCTACGCTCCCCTGTTAGTATTACGGCAGATTTGGGTACGACAGTTCCTCCCCGCTACGCATGAATTGAAAGACATAGAATTTGGCTATGATGATGGTTTCTGCAAAGATAAAATCCAAGAAATAGTAAAGGCATGGAAGTTTGTCACTAAAATTCAAAGTGGCCAACACCATGATGACACCTCAGAGGCATACAGGATGTGGCATTCGAACAGGGCTAAAACCATGGCTACACCGCTAATAATCAAAACCAAGGAAGAAGTAATTACAAAAGTAATCACAACTCAACCGACAGAGCAAGAAACGCATGAAACAGAATGTGGCAAGTTACAGATGATGAATTCTTCATTAGCCCAAGAAAATAGAAGACTGCAGGTAGAGGTAGAACATGGATTGCGGCGCAATTTTGAGCTGGAAAAAGAATTAAATCAGATAAGAGGTGACCTAAACAATCAGGGAAAATTAGAAAAAAAGATATCCTCTTTAGACGCAGAAGCTCGTGACCTAAAAAGAAGATGGTATCGTTCGAGAAAAGACAACGAGGCTCTACAAGCTACAATAAGGTCGCGAAACGAACAGATTTCTAGGCAGCAATCCGAGATCACCACACTCCATGAGTTGGTAAAAACTTTTGAAGAAGGTATTAGTTTGAAGAACGAAGTGATTGTGGAAGTAGAGGAAAAGAACAAATCATTATGCCAAACAGTTGAAGACTTACAGCTGTTACTCAATACAAAAGAAGAGCAATCAAATATGGTCAGCCAGGAAAACATAGCTCTAAGAGAATCTACCCAGTTACTCAGTATTCGTCTCAGTAAGTATCACAATGTCGCTGAAAATCTAATGAAAGAGCACACTTACATAAATGAGCAGTATGGCATATTAGAGAAGGACTGTGAGTTTTTGAAGTGTAGCAATATATCGTTGCATGACAAATCAGAAAACATGATCACTCAGATTACGAAGGTCACTAGAAGGGCAGATGAGATGGCAGAAGACGCACGCACCCTCACAAGAGTCATCGCACCCACACAACCAAATAGCAAGAATATGCTCAGATTCTTGGGAAAACTCCGTACAAGCTTAGAATATTGGGGACAATTTATTAAACTTCTATTTAAGTTTTGTCATTTCAATTTTTCGCATATCTTGTATTTCGAATTTCATAATTTAAGTTCATTTTATTTTCTATTAATTTATGAAAAGCAAGTCGCGAGTTCTTTTTATTCTCTCACCACATTCATCCACATGTTCTTTATTATATACATATCAAACACCCCACTAAAGTTTACTTAATTAAAAACAGAGTAAAAAATAGCTCAACCACCACCAACTCGCCGCATTCATGGCACCAGGCAAACAACGAGAATTATGGAAGAACAACAGGCAGAAATAGAAAAAACGAGAAAAGAAATGAATGAGCTGCGAGAAAAGGTAGAATCAATCCTCAACATTTTAGAAAAAGGAAAAGTAGTGGCTGATCTTGCACAACCCAGCAATACAACTAACGACTCCTTTGAAGTTAATCCCTCTCTGCATACCCAAACCGAAGGGTTCATCCCACCGCCTACACATCGTGTAACCCGATGTGCCATTCGTCAGCAGGACAATACCCTTTCCAGTTCTTCAAAAGTGAAGGAGTCTCCATGAATGATCAAGCTAGTTTTGTACACCCTAAGGAAGGACCATCCAGGGTAACTATCACAGTTCCTAATCTGGAAAGCCCTGAGGTCAAGAAGGATTCAACAAAAGGGGAATGCAAAACCCCTAACAATGGAACACTCGAAATCCTTGAGGAAAGGTTAAGAGCAATTGAAGGGACATATGTTTTTGGGAATATTGACGTCTCAAAGTTATGCCTTGTTCCTGATGTTGTAATTCCACCAAAGTTCAAGGTGCCGGAATTCGAAAAGTATGAGAGGACATCATGTCCGAGAAGCCATCTCATCATGTATTGCAGAAAAATGGCTGCACATGTTCAGAATGAAAAATTGCTAATCCACTGTTTCCAAGACTGTTTGACTGGTCCAGCGTCTCGTTGGTACATGCAGTTAGACAATACTCACATCTACTTGTGGAAGAATTTAGCCCATTCTTTCCTAAAGTAGTACAAGCATAACATAGACATGGCCCCTGATCGGATGGATATGCAAAGAATGGAAAAGAAGAGCACAAAAAGCTTCAAGGAGTACGTGCAAAGGTGGAGAGATATCGTTGCACAAATACAACCTCCTCTAACTGATAAAGAGTTATCAGCCATGTTCATGAACACTCTCAAGTCTCCCTTCTACGATAATATGATTGAGAACGCTTCAACCAATTTTTCCGACATAATGACGATCGGAGAGAGGATTGAATATGGGATCAAGCATGGGAAGATAATTGACGCATCTGAGTCGTCAGTCGCAAAGAAGGGAAGTTTTCCAAAAAAGGGAGAAGTTCAAATGGTGAGCAATGCAAGTCAGCCCAATTGGAGCCAGCAGTCGTACTCTAACTCCAGGATGCCGTAATATCATCCGAATTATTATACGACTCATCAGTCGTACGTTAACAATACGACAACACAAACTCAGATTGACCCGATACCAATGACATATACTGAGTTGTTACCTCAATTATTTCAAAATAACCAATTGTCACTCGTACCAGCAGTCCCTATGCAACCACCTTACCCAAAGTGGTACGATGTGAACGCCCATTGTGATTTTCATGCGAGAGCAGCTGGACACTCAATAGAAAATTGTATGACGCTGGAATATAGGGTACAAGAGCTGGTCAAAGCAGGATGGTTGAACTTCAAGAAGGGAAATGAGCCCAATGTCAACAACAATCCTCTACCGAATCACCAGAATCCTCGTGTGAACGCAATAGAAGTTCATGAACCAAACCTAAAAAAAATGTCAACGGAATGAAGATTTCTATGGAAGAGTTGTTTGAGATTTTATCCAGCAATAGTTACATTGAGGTAGAATATCTTCAACCTGATTCGACTCATGACAAATATGAAGATAATTTGACGTGTTCGTACCATGCTGGAGCAAAAGGTCATTCCATTGACCAATGCCATCATTTTCGCTAAAAGGTTCAGGGATTGTAGATTCACGTATCTTAACAGTTTTGCAGACTATAACCTCTCAATCATCATAGGGAGGCGAAATAAATGCAGCAAAAGTATTATGTCCCGATGGAAGTTCAAAGATTTCGAGGCCTTTAACCATTTTTTACCAAGAGAAGATGGGCACCTCTATTACCAATCCAAGGCCAATTACTATCCAAATGCCATCTCCCTTTGAATATAAAAGTTCTAAAGCAGTGCCCTGGAAATACGGATATGAGGTCATTGTTGGTAATGACTCACTTCTAGTAGAGAACGTCACAGGAGTGGGAAGGCCTGTGAAGGTGTGTGCAATGCATGACAATGCCAAATGTAAATTGTAGTAAATATATTATAACAGTAATGATAAATAAAACACATTGAAATAAAAAAAAAAACTAACAATAAATAAACAAAGATAAAAAATTGAAAACGGAAAATTGAAAGCATGTTAAATAAAAAACCAATAATAAAATAAAAAAAAACAAAGAAAAAAACAAAGGACCAAAAAATAAAAATTGGATAAATAAAAAAAAAATGTAATGGCCTGACCCTCTAAAAAAAGGTTCCCAATGGAATCGCCATGCTGTCGCAACGGCATCGCGACGCGGAGCGACCAATGTCCTCTTTCAAGGGTTTTGGTTTGAAAAAAAAAAGAGATTGAAGTCGTCACCAATCATTTTGAATGTGATTGGTCACCTTAAAACGAAAACTGGTCTAAGAAAACAGAAATTAAGTCCGGGGATCGTTTGTGTGTAGGGAAGGTGTTAGCACCCTACAACACCCGTTAAAAACGGTAGCCATATTTTATCTTATATTATCCAATTAATTTTAAAACGTCATTAATTTGAGAAATAAATAATAATTTATTTTTTAAAAAAAACAATGTCTCATTTAATCAATTCTTAACTTTAAAAATAAAGTAAGAGTTTGATATATTGAGGGAAAATTTACTCTTAATTAATTATCATATCTAAATTTTCTTTTATTTAAAGGAAATTATTTACCTCAAGAATTTGAGAAATTTATCTCAACTCCGTCATAGGATTTATATGATAAAATTTTATTTTTAAAACATATTGATTTGTTTATTTTTTGGAAAGTGTTTGGGAGGATTTTCGTGTGCTTGCACGAGAGTCGAAACTCTACGAAAGTCACATTACTCAGCCCTCGAAATAAATACGATTTTTATTTAGTAAAAACATTTATTTTTAAAACAAAATTATTAGTTAGATTATGAGGCGAAATTGAAATTTAGGAAAGTTCCAATTAGAGATAATATTGAAATTCATTTAAAGTATGTATTCAAAAAAATAATTAAAATTTCTTTACACATTTAAATTAAGGTAAGATTTAAGGATACCTTAAAAATCTTAAATTTGAAAAGGAAAGTACATTATAACTAAAAAATAAAAGTTCAAACATTAAATCAGAAATCAATTGGAAGAATTTTTTTTTTTTGTAAATAATACAATGGCATGCTTGTAATTTAAAATCAATAGCAAAAAATGTAATTGAACATGCAAGGGTATAAAGGTAATTAGAAACAAAGCAGCATAAATGAAATCTCATATAAACCGAGATATATTTGTAATCTCATATAAAAACCAAGGGTATATTTGAAATGCATATAGACCAAGGTATATTTGAGACTTCATATATACCAGGAATATATTTGAAAATTAAGTAACAATGGCAATTTTGTAATTTAAACAAAACATTTAAAAATATATAAAAAAAAAAAGAAAAGGAAAAAAAAACTTACCCCCACTTTTGCCGCTGTCTTCGCCTGAGGGATAAACTTGTCCACCGCCGTCGTAGAGTTGCCACACGCTGTCGTAGACTCGCCGCTGCTCAGATCGTCGCCGTAGAGTCGCTGCACGTCGTCGTTCGTCTGGGTATCAGATCTGTCATCGCCCTTCGTCCTCTTGTGAAGAAATCCGTCCACTGCCGCAGAGCTTCGTCTGCCGCCGTAGGGTCGCTGCAGTCGTGAAGTCGCCGCAGTCGTGGGGTCGCCGCTGCAGTCGTGAAGTCCGCTGCAGTCGTGGGGTCGCCGCTCCAGTCGTGAAGTCCGCCGCAGTCGTGGGGTCGCCGCTGCAGTCGTGAAGTACGCTGCAGTCGTGGGGTCGCCGCTCCAGTCGTGAAGTCCGCCGCCGTCGAGGTCGTCGCCGCTGTCGAGGGGTTGCCGCCGCTGTCGTGTAGTCACCGTCGTCGAGGTCGCCGCAGTCGTGGAGTTTTGGGATGGTGATTGAATGATGGTGGAGATGATGAAGTTGGGGAAGAAGATGAATAGTGAGAAAGGAAATGAACCTCGATTTGCGTGAAGTTTTTTTTAGAGAAGAAAAAAAATAATTAAATTTTGGTCAAAGTTTTCTCCCAGAATCAATCCTTTTCCAAAATCTCCTCCTTTTCAATATGATTTTTCCCGATATTTATAGACGATAGATTGTCAACTATGGTTAGAATAAAAAAATTAATGTCTCGAAATTTCGTTCTTAATTGAAATGGATTTTTGGCTAAAAATGAAATAAAATAAAATTTTAATATTAAATGAGTATCAAATTTTGGTTCAAAAATAGATTAAAATCTTATACTCATCATTCAATTTAATGAATGAATATCAAATCTCAGCCATAAGAGGATTCAAAATTTATACTCATTTAAAGCTCGATTTCAAATGTCTAATTAAGCAAAAATTATTTCCAAATAATTAAAACGTTCTTTTTTTTTGTTTTTCTTTCTAATTTTTGAAATTAAGTAAATACATAAATAAAAAAGTTAATTTATAAGTTAAAAATGGCCAAATAAAATGTGACAAAAAAAAATTACTAAAAAATAAAGGTAAGAACATACTAATAATAAACAAATGTTGTCGGACCAAATACGGTGTCTACATTAATCTAATGAATTAGAAACAATGAACGATAAGAGTGAGATAATTGAGAAGATAGACAGGAGATTCCTGTCCAATTCGGAGATGTGGTCGGGTTAATTATGTGAGATTTCGATCATTGAAGCCATCTAAAAAATACGAATTACTTAATTAAGAGTCTAATCCACCAATCCAAAACAACTAGATTAGCCCCTAAGGTCCCCTAATTCAATTAATTCGATAAACCATCCTAGTTAATTCTATACTAGTCAATTAGCTAGGCACAATAGCGTTTCATGCTCATCGACTAGCCGCTTTAAGTTCTAGAGATTGATTAGAACACATAAACTATATTAATTAGCTTAATTCAGTTTAAACGTCTTCCTAAGTCTCGAGACTATCATGTAAACTATGGAAATTAATTGGAAAAATCAATCAATTAGTATAAACATACTCAATCTACTTAGACACAATTAATCACAATAACTACGGATTGCAATTTCATGCTTTAGCGGAATGAGCAAACAATCAAACTAAATTGTCAATTTAATTTAACAAGCATGCTCAATAATTTACCATAGAAATAGGAAGCAATCAACCAAGAATTGACATTGAAATTAAGAACAAATTCTCACAAAAGCTACATAATTAGGCCCGATTTACTTTTGAATTGGCGTTACGAGCCTAGCCGAGCATCGTCGCAACGAATCACGACGTCATATATTCAATTACAATAAAAATAAAATAAAATAAAAACCTCCAATAAATCTCCTAAAAACTCTAAAAATTGAGAGAAACCTTGTAATGTGACCCGACTTTTTATGACCTCACTCTAGGACCGTTACTACATGCATGACGTCACAATCCTCAATAAATAATTTAAAATTTTATTTAGAATTAAAGGAATCAAGAGACATACATTTAATTTGAGATCTCAGTAAAAACATAAAAAACAATTAAATAAGTTTCTTCAAAATCAAATTTAAAACCAAAACTAATTGTTCTAATGCTTAGCAAAAAACATTCAAACTAACGAAATGAAATAAGAATTGAAATAAATGCGGAAGCTCTGACTCCACATGTCCCATAACATCATCAACCGATCACCTCGTCAAGCGCCCGGTATGTTCCTAGTAAAACCTGAAGAAAAAAAATGTTTTAAGAAAGAATGAGTATTTTAAATAAAATACTCAATAAGCAACTACACTATCGTGGTCAGGCTATACAATCACATGCAATCATGAACTGACTGAAGACTTTAACTAGTGGGACCTAAAGCTTCCCCTTTTAGCTTACCACTGCATTCCTGTTCATCTGGATGTGCATCAATTTTATACACATCAGTCTCAGATACATCAATTTCATGTACTGGGAACCCTCTAGGAATGCATCACTTTCATGCACGTCAACCTCTAGGTATGCATCACTTTCATGCATAGGTGAGAATCCTTTCATACTCACCGACTCTAAGCACATCACTTTTATGTGATTAGAACCCCTAAATCTGCATCACTTTCATGCAGACAAATTTTACAGGAAATGGAGGGTAGATATTTTACAATCTCATGACTCATATGTCACACACAAATGCATGGGTCTCACCTAAAACATTTCAAATACTAAAAACGATGCAACATGGAGTAATTTTCTCTCATGCATTAACGATCATAATTCATCATGCATCTCAATCATAAACACTTCATCTCAACAACATTCAACATTAAAATCACCGTTCAATGCATAGACATAACATGAAGCTCATAAAGAAATAACATTCTCATCACATCATTCATAAATTCCTCTACAACGTCACCTGAATAGTTTCCTCAAAGTCAGCATACATAATTTCACATTCCACATTTCACATTCACAAATCACTATAAATAATTATTTTAGAGATGCATACAAAAATACACTCCACATTTCAAACAAAGATTAGAGAAGTTCTCAACCTAGCCTGAAGGCTAACCAACAGTAAGTTATTTACCTTAAATCTAAGCCCAACAAAATTACTATTTGTTACGACAGCTCCTGGTCTCAACGCAAATCCCGGCCCACCGTTACTCTTAGGCTAAGTTGGTTCAACCCGAATTTGGTTTCAACACCAAAACAAAGGGGTTCTAAAGTCAAGATAAAACTGGACAATTTGAACAAAAAACCAAATCTTATATTCAGAAATTCCACATTTGAAATAAATTTGAAGAGAAAAAAGAGTCTCATTACCCACAAAAACTCACTGCGACGACGTCAACCCCTGCTGGACAGCAAGCTTAACGCCTCAAAACTCCCAATTTAAACACCGAAATGGAATGTGTAATGAATTTTGGGGCTGAACATAACATTTGAAACTAACTAAATTGAAAACGAAAGAGATTTGGGTTAGAATAGAAGCTCACTCAACAATACGGTGGCAGACGAAGGAGAAGGCAGTGACGACGTGTGGCTGGGCAAGGAACGACTATGGCGTTCGACGAATGGGGGCGGAGCGACAGCGTTCGACGAGTGGGGGCGGAGCGACAATGTTCGGTGAAAGAGGGCGGAGAAGAAGAGAGAGCGATGGAGTGGATTGAGAGGGAGAGTGGACTAAGAGAGTTGAAGGAGAGAGATTTCACGAGGAGGGGGCGACGTTTGTGCTATGGGTCTTCTTCACGAAGAAGACCACCCAAATCTCACGTTATATATATATTTTTTTTAATATAATAATACTATTATTATAAATAATAATAAAAATATTATATTATTATTATTATTAATAATAACAACTCCTTGACCTGATATTTGACCTAGTCAAATGACTTACCCTAGCATCTTTTAAGCCCAAATTTCACACGAACCTTCGCTTTAAACCCACTATCGAACCCAAGTGAGCATCAGGTAGAACACTCGGCATCAGATTAGCTCTAAAACGTTGTGAAATTCCATGGTTGCCCGGAAGGTTTCTGCGTGTTCGATGGGATTCGTGCTCCTGTTGTATTCCTTTGTCATTGGCAACTTTAGAGGAGTATCGTTCCTATTGTCGGCATACGTGCGGCTCGAATTTCAGCGTTGAAAGGAGTGTGGTCCCTTTTTAACAGCTTCTTTGCGCGTTCGACCCTTCCAGCCGGTGTATCATGTTTGTTTTCGGTGAGTTCTCCTCGTAGCTCTCCGAGGCTTACTCTGGCTCTTATCGGGGATGTCGTCTTGGAGTTTTTCCTTCCCTTTGTAGTGGTTGGGTCGGGCACTGACCCGAAGGCCTCTTCTTTCTACTTCTGGTACCACTTCCGCGCGGCCCAAGTGAGCATTAGATAGAAGGCTCGACATCAAATTACCTCTAAGACGTTGTGCAGTTCCATGGTCGCCCAGAAGGTTTCTTCGTGTTCGATGGGGTCTGTGCTCCTGTCATATATCTTTATCATTGGAAACTTCATAGAACTATCTTCCCTATTGGTCGGCATGCGTGTTGCTCAGATTCAACGGTGAAGGGAGCGTGGTCCCTTTTTAACAGCTCCTTTGTCGTTCGACCCTTCCAACCGGTGTATCATGTTTGTTCTTGGCGAGTTCTCCTCGTAGCTCTTCATATATTTCTTTCTCCAATTCGTCGTACTTTGAATCCTTCCACGATCGGTCGGTAGATTCGTATGACGAGCCGAAGGCTTCGCGTCCTTTGTTCGGAGTGTGTTGTGTAGAATTAGTGCAATAAACTACCGCAATTGTACGGGTCAAGTTTTAATATAGTGTATAAAAAATACGGATATCATCCTCAGGATTGGTTTTCTAGTTCACCTAATTACCATGAATACTATCACTCAATTTTATTTAGAGAATGAAAATCAAATGATATGATTAAAACAAAATTAAAATAAAACATAAAATAAAAATTGGAGAACAATAAAGAGAGATATATCCTAGGAAATTGACTTGAGCAATGACTTCACCGTTATCTCATCCTATTCTTCATTCATTAAAAGATGGAATTAATCCATTTCTAGATTGTTGACAAGTTCTACCCTATAAACTTGTTATTCTCTCTCGAGCAATAACAATATTCTTTGAAAAGTAAATAACCTATATTTCTATGGCAATTCAGACAATTCAAATATGAAGAACGTAAAACTATAACTGTCACAAAATCTACAAGGATATGTCTATCTCATGTATAAATCAGGAAAAATAATTCAGGATCATCAACAATAATCGTCTCTCGACCTCAAATCATTGATATAAAAATCATGCAAAGAATGGTCAAATCCTAACATGCATTAAGCTCAGAAACATTCTCACAGCCAATATGAAATTGAAATACCAACTATCAATTAAGAAGAATAAGGTTCAAAGAACGATTACATCAAGGCTCAAAGTCAAGAGAGTTTAGCTAAACATGTTCAAAAGCTCATAATATAAACTCAAAAATAAACCCATGACAAAAATACAAATTAAAAGGGAAAGAAGAAATAAAACTCATGTCGATTCCACGTTTCCGCTGCAATCTCCACGAGCATGTAAATCTGTACTTTTGTGCTCCCAAAAATCTCTTCAAACTCTAAAAAGTATGTAATTTCGAAATTGGGATTGACTCTCCAAATCGTCTCCATTTGAATGAAGACAATATGCCTATTTATAATAGACTATTCTTCCCAATCTAATAAGGAATCCATATTTTAATTAGACTAGGAATCTAATCAATTTAAGAATTCAAAATTAAATTAGGAATATCTTTTCTATTCAAATGGTGCCCAAAATAAGATCGGGATAAAATCAGATAAAATTTATGATAGGATAAAATCGGATAAGATATGATTAAATCCATATTTAATCCTTGGATTTTTAACTTGATTCTCTTTTTTTCTTTACTTGGAGACTTCAAATCCAAAGAGCTTTTTTTTCATCATAAATCTTCTAAATTATCCGTTTTGCTCCAAATGCTCGATATATCTATAAAATAATCAAATATAATCGTGAAAGTACACATTTAATCCTCTAAACTAGCATAAAACAAGTCATAAAGATAGCTCATTTTTCCTTTCAAAAAAAAAAAAAGATAGCTCATTTTGTGTGCTATTAGAGTGTCACCGCGCTGGGCTTTCTAGTTCAGGTATTCAAGGAGATCCCCTGATGGATACCTGAGTCAGTCGTGAACGGAGGATTCGAGCACGAGCTTAAACGTGTCCCTCTGAGGCTTACCCCAGCTCTTATGGGGGATGTCGTCTCAGAGTTTTTCCTTCCCTTTGTAGCGGTTGGGTTGGGCATTGGCCCCGTCGGGCTCTGCCGCGTTGTGATGCTGGCACAAGGCTTCTTTCACCATCGTCTTCATTTTTCCCAGGAACTCGGTCATCTGAGTCTAGAAGGAAGCTTGATGACTTTGGCCTTGGGCTTCGTCATTTGAACGTGAGCTCCAAACGTCGAGGGTTGGAGGATTCTTCCGCTAGGTTCGGGCAGAAAGGGGGTCTCTCTTGAGTGGAGTGTTAACTCAGGAGTTGGGTCATTATCGACTGCCCCTCTTAGGTCTGGGTCCTTCACGGTTTCCCCCTCTGACCTTTGAGGTGACATTCTGTCGATATGTATCCTTTCGAAATAGGGTAGAGTGTTTTGGCTTCAACTTCACTCTTCCCCACAGACGACGCCTAATGTTGATGCAAGAATTTGGACTCCTCGGAGGCAGGTTTCGGATGACCAAGTTAGTCGTCTAGTCCAAGGTCGACCTGCAAAGAGGGAAAGAGCTTGCACAGGTATGGGGCTAGGTCCACTGTACTCTGATGCTTAAGTTAGAGAGAGAGAGTTCCCAACTTAAGTGGGAGTGAGAGTAGTGCGAATTGCGAACCTCTTTATGAAGATGTTTCGTGGTATATATAGAAGAGGGTTAATGGGACGGTCAATGTCAGTTCGTACGGCTCATCATTTGGATGAGTCGTCCCTCGATCCTAGGCGAATTTGGAGGGATCGTCGTATTGCCGCCCGTGATATATGAGGTTGTGGTGTCAGAAGACATTCTTTGTCCTAATCTTAGGGGACGACAGTAGCAGGTTGGTTAGGGATCTCCGAGTAGTCTGGAGGAAGTTCCCGTAGGTCTCTTACTACTGCTTTAGGGGTCAACCTAGGCCTTAGGAGTGGAGACTTGACGTCATGCCCATGACCTCGGCTGAGGGGGTCCGTGACGTTAAGTCGATGACTTCATGTCGTGGCGTCATTGATGCAACTAGGGATCTCCGGGTGGCCAGAGGATGATCCTGTAGGCCTCTTGATCGGGCTCTAGGAGTCGACCCTAAGCTTTAGGAGTGGTGATGCGACGTCAGGCCCATGATCTCATGTCGATGGGGTCCATGACGTCATGTCAAGATGACCTATAACACTTGGCATTTGGTAAGTTGTCAGAAGTTTGGATAATGAATTAAGCTACTTAAAAGTTATAACACTTGGCATTTGGTAAGTTGTCAGAAGTTTGGATAATGAATTAAGCTACTTAAAAGTACAATTTGATGTGTAAGAAAAGTGGGATAAATAAATATTGACACCATCATTGAAATTTTGACATCTCATTTTCTATAAATCTCTATCCTGGTCGTCAACATTTTAATGATAGAAAAGGTATGCAGCTAAGTATTATTCTACTTGAAAAAAGAAAAGAAAAAATCTGGATCCTCTAAAGAAATTTCGACATTTTCACTTAGATGACCTAATTGACTGACAAAGTATAATTACATCAAACAATATTTACATTCCTAACGAAAATAGTAGAATTAAAAAAAATAAAAACGTGCCCCAAAATTACATGAAAATTGTATTTGTATTTCCTTTTCTTCTCAATTTTATTTCCCTTGTTTTTTTTGTTTGTTGCTAATTGTTTCTTCTACTTCTACCACAATATTTGTACATAAATTGGGTTGTACATATTTAGATTGAAGTTAAGATTAATATCACTAATATAGTTTTATTTTATTTTATTGATAATTTACATAAGTATAAGCCTACAACTAACCAAACTAACATGCAAGCAATTATTAATAGAAAACCATGTCACATGTTGATAATAATATACCATTTTATATTCTACTCACATGGTATATCAATAAACATAATATAATAGCGCACTAGCATGCAAACAATAAAGGTTAGACATAAAATTCAATTTCGTTTATAATATTGAACATTAAGGGCTCGTTTGATAACCATTTAATTCTTGCTTTTCAAAAATTATGTTTGTTTTCTCAAAAACATTTACGAATTTCATATTTCCTAACAAAAACATCGGAATGCTTACCAAAATTTCAAAAACAAAAACAAGTTTTTAAAAGGTACTATTTTTAGTTTTCAAAACTTAACTTGGATATATGAGAATCTCACCTTGGAGAGATGAGAAAACCTCACAATTTTCATACATGAATTACTGGTTTCATTTGTTGGGAAATAATGAAGCCAAAATAAATCTCAAGACCCATTAAAGCCCAATTAACCCATTAAGCAAATAATTCAATTGGCTTAATTTTTGGTTGCATTTTATTGGCAAAAGAAATGAAGGGGGCAATTTATTTTTTTTTTGTTTATAAAAGGAAGCATAAATTTAGAAACATAATGTGCTCATTTTCAATCATAGAGAAGTTTTGTGATTTTGTGGGTACCTTCCTCCAATTTTCTTTCTTTGTTTTGTTTTTTTTTGTTTTTTTTTAATGTTGCAGTGAGCTACTAAGAAGGAAAGGAAAGAATTTCTCTTATGGGTTTGAGCGGTTTTCTTTTTTGTTGATCCCAAGATATCGTATTGTGATAGTTGGAAGTCAATAATCATTGTTATGCTATTGAGGGTAGTTTGTAGCGTTGAGTTGAGACTTCTTGTAATCTTCATCATAGTTAAATCTGCAGTTGCAGAAACTGGACGTAGTCCCGAGATCAGGGCGAACCAGTATAACTTTCAGTGTCGTTCTCTCTTTCCCTTATCTTTATTATTGTATTTTGTGATCGATAACTTATTTGGTTCTAACCTGTGAAGTGGGAACGTGAGATATAATATTGTTGTTATTCCGCGTTATTTATATCTCGTGTAATTTTTCCAACAAGTGGTATCAGAGCTTTTGGTTCAGGAATCATGGGAGCGACGAATCCAAAAAGCTTCGAGGGAGTCACAAAATTTAATGGGGGAAGTTTTGGTTATTGAAAGATGCAGGTGAAGGATTTTCTAACTTGCAAGAAATTGCACAAGGCACTTAAGGAGAGACCGAAAGAGATGTCAGATGGAGATTGAGAGGACCTAGATGAACAAGCAGTTGCAAACATAAGAATGTGTTTGTCAAAGGAAGTTGATAGTCTTGTAGCTAACGAGACTACTGCAATCAAGCTAATGGAAGCGCTTACAAACAGGTACGAGAAATCGTCTGCTAACAGTAAAACATATCTTCTTAAGAAATTTTTCAACATGCAAATGGATGAAGATGCATCTGTTAATTTCTATATTAATGAGGTTACCAGTTTGATAAATCAGTTGAAGTCTGTTAAGATAGAATTTACTAATGATGTGTATGTTATTCAATTATTAATGTCTTTACCTGAAAGTTGGGAAACGATGAAGACAGTTGTGTCTAATTTGGTAGGGGAAAATACTCTGAAGTTTTCTGTGATTTAGCTCTAGTTGAAGAAATTCGTAGAAAGAGTAGTGGTAGAGAGTCATCTACTACATGATCAACTTTAGCTTTAACTAAAGGTAAATACATTATTAATGAGCAAAGTAGACAGAGTAAGAGTAAGAAGAAGTGGGGTCATAAGAATAAGGAGATAAAATGCTTTTACTGTCACAAAATGGGTCACTATAAGAATTAGTGTAGAAAGCTAAGAGAGGATCGGGAGGCAAATGTTGGGTTTTATGTCCTAAAACTCGTGGTTTGTAAACTTTTATGTTTGTAAATATTCTATTTAGAATAAAGAATCATTAGTTTTATTCAGTAAAAGAGTTTACTGGAATAAAGTGAAACGCGTTTAGGTTAACCTATACCAATGACCAACACCCATGGTTGAATATGAGTACTTGAGCCTCATGTATGACATGATTGTGGATCAGGCTCAAGTAGTCAGCCAAAACGGTCTATAGTATACGGATAAGGTTGGGTACCTTATCCTGGTAACACTATTGGATGCGGCTCACATTGTTTTGTACAAAACGATGTGATCCGAATCGTTTCACATGGAGATGTGCGAGTGAGGGCGTCCTATGCAAAGAGTTTGCATAAAACTGAACCGCGAAATATGTCGCTCTCTCTTTATAACACCGTTTATTGATGAGACCGACATTTTCATTTGATGGCCTAGGTAACTCGATCTCAATCCTACGCTCGCTATGAACTCCTGCTTATTCGAAAGTATCCTTTGACTTGCACGGGTGAGAGTGGCCCACTAGCGCCGACTCAATAAGCCTACCATCTTGGGGATAAAGTCGAATAGGTAGCTGGGGACATAGTACAGCAAGATTGGAGTTCACTTCTAACCCGCTCTTCAGGGTTAGTAGATAGGTTGTTCCCTTAATAGCTGACTCCAGGGCTTGAACAATTAGAGTTCACACTCTCATGAGATGAGAGGGTTAATTAATCTGTTGGTTGGACCACATATCTATTGTTCATTAGAGGTGTCAGTGGTACTTAAGAAACAAGACGTAATGCAGGGGTTAAACGGTTTAAATGACCCAGCTGTGATTACGAACAACCTTTGAAGGGTTGACTTGCCCGTGACGGTTATATATCAGAGGAGATAATATATCTACAGTGAGAAGAGGGCAACCCTCGGACTATAGTGAAGTCTCTGGGGGTTAACGAATGTTGATTAGTTTAGTTAAAAGAGTTTTCACCGGATAATCTCGTATCGTTGAAGCTCATGATCTGTAGGTCCTTTAGATTCTCCTGGCTAGCTCGGATAACGCCGTGCAACAGTATAAGAGAAAAAAAAACTAAAAAGCAGGGGTATACGTTTTGTTTTAAAAAACTTTCAATTGTTGAAAGAACAATAGAGAACCCCCCGCCCTCCATTCTTCTTCTTCTTCTTTTTCATCTCCTTTCTTTCCTTTTTTTTTCTCTTGTTTTCGGAGTCCCACAACTCCGTTGCGCGGCGCCAAGGATAGCGGGACTACCTGGGGTGGTCCTCGGGGCGTTCGTGAGAAGAGGCTGGAAGAGTTCGTGACAAGGAACGAGCGGCGGAACAAGAAAGGAAATTAGAACTTCAAGGGTATGTTTTCTAATTTTTCTTATTTTCGTTGTTTGAGCATGTTTTCTATTTGTTAAATTGATCAAATTAGAGTTTCAACGATCCAAAATCGCTTTTGCAGCGTGATACGCTCCATCAATTGGTATCAGAGCGATTTTTTGATCAACTCAATTTTCACCAATTTAAATTGGTGGGTATTTTAATTTAGAAATTGTTTCTGAATGGATGTCTAAAATGAATATCGTTTTTGGCATCGTTTCTTTTTTAATTTCATTATTTGTAATTGCCCGAGAATGTATGGGCTTTAATGTGTGCTGAAGAACCTGTATTCTTTTGAGTCATTAGAGTCCATATAGGTTTCTTTGTGAAAGAAGCTCGAGTTTGGAGCACGCCGAAATGTTCGGTACAAGTTCAAACTCGTTCTAGGTGATACAATTGAGAAGTTCGAAGAGAAATTGGCCGAAGCGTTCGGGAGAGCAAGCTTGTCAAAGGCGGTGCGAAGTGTTCGAAGTCCGCTCAAGACTTAGCTTGTTGATCAAGCTTGTAATAAAATAGTTATTGCTTGCTGAATGCCAAAACCGATCCACTTTAGTGTGTTTAATTAATTATGCACTGTGAATGTATATTTTAATTAAAATCCATGTTTTTTTTTTTTTTATTTTGAAATTAATTAAAATCCATGTTTGATGTGCATAAAGTATGCCATATAGATTTAAAATCTCACAGTAGGAAGCATGCTCCATGCATTGGTAATATGTTATAAGTGTTATAATATATAGTATGCATATTTGGGAATTCATGAGTATTAATATAAGAGTTATATTAATTCATGAATTAGATGTGGTTAGTTTAATAGAATAATTGATATAAGTGTTATATTAATTATGAAATTAAACATACAACATAGGTTTCCCTAGTTTTATGCATATTATAGGTTATAAGTGTTATAATGTATAGGATGCATGTTTTTTCATGAGTATTAATATAAGAGTTATATTAATTGATGAATTAGATGTTGTTTGCTTAATACAATAATTGATATAAGTGTTATATTAATTATGAAATTAAACATCCAACATTAGATGCATATTGTATGTTATAAGTATTATAATGTATAGGATGCATGCTTAATTCATGAGAATTAATATAAGTGTTATATTAATTTATGAATTAGGAGTTGGATGTTTAATAGCATAATCGATATAAGTGTTATATTGATTATGAAGTTAAATATTCAACTTGTCATGCCTTAGTGATGCATGTTTGAGAAGCATGTAGAAGTTGTTGTAGAAAGTCTAGTTTTGCAAAGTGTTGTAAAAATGACTTGACTTTTAAAATCTATAACAAAGAAAAGCAGGTTCATTTAGGGTTAAATGTTTCGATCTGTTTCATTAGATGAATAGGTCGATATTG
This sequence comes from Herpetospermum pedunculosum, assembly GCA_028017165.1. Lineage (NCBI taxonomy): Eukaryota > Viridiplantae > Streptophyta > Magnoliopsida > Cucurbitales > Cucurbitaceae > Herpetospermum > Herpetospermum pedunculosum. The sequence continues at coordinate 15,719,846 of CM051527.1, read as the reverse complement.
TTGGGTTTTATGTCCTAAAACTCGTGGTTTGTAAACTCTTATGTTTCTAAATATTCTATTTAGAATAAAGAGTTATTAGTTTTATTCAGTAAAAGAGTTTACTGAAATAAAGTGAAACGTGTTTAGGTTAACCTATACTAATGACCAACACCTTTGGCTGAATATGAGTACTTGAGCCTCATGTATGACATGATTGTGGATTAGGCTCAAGTACTCAGTCAAAATGGTCTATAGTATACGGATAAGGTTGGGTACCTTATCCTAGTAACACTATTAGATGCGGCTCACTTTGTATTATACAAAACGATGTGATTCGAATCGTCTCACATGGAAATGTACGAGTGAAGGCGTCATGTGCAAAGAGTTTGCATAAGATCGAACCGCGAAATATGTCGCTCTCTCTTTATAACACCGTTTACTGATGAGACCGACATTTTCATTTGAAGGTCTCGATAACTCGATCTTCATCTTTAGCTCGCTATGAACTCCTGCTTATTCGAAAGTATCCTTTGACTTGCACGGGTGAGAGTGACCCATTAGCGCCGACTCAATAAGCCTACCATTTTGGGGATAAAGTCGAATAGGTAGCTGGGGACATAGTATAACAAGATTGGAGTTCACTCCCAACCCGCTCTTCAGGGTTAGTAGATAGGTTGTTCCCTTAATAGCTGACTCCGGGGCTTGAACAATTAGAGCTCACACTCTCATGAGATGAGAGGGTTAATTGATCCGTTGGTTGAACCACAGATCTATTGTTCATTAGAGGTGTCAGTGGTACTTAAGGAACAAGATGTAATGCAGGGGTTAAACGGTTTAAATGACCCAGCTATGATTACGAACAACCTGTGAAGGGTCGACTTGCCTGTGATGGTTATATCAGAGGACATAATATATCTACAGTGAGAAGAGTGCAACCCTCGGACTATAGTGGAGTCTCCTAGGGTTAACGAATGTTGATTAGTTCGGTTAAAAGAGTTTTGACCAGATAATCTCGTATCGTTGGAGCTCATGATCTGTAGGTCCTTTAGGTTCTCCTGGCTAGCTCGGATAACGTCGTGCAACATTGTAAGAGAAAAGTAAAAGAAAAAGAATTTGAATTGTTCAAATTCGGTTTTTGGAAGAATGATGGTTATGAGAATGGTCTAAAACATGAATTGGATTCATGTGCAAAAAGTCGCTTTTCGAAAAACCGGGTTTAGCTATATTATTTAATTAATATTTGATATTGAATTAAATAATATTTATTAATTAAAAAGTTTAATTAATAAATCTCTCTATATATATATTATTTATTTATTTATTTATTAAAAAGTTTAATAAATAAAAATATTTATTATTATTTTAAATAATAATAATAATATATGTGTTTTACATGCATTTTGCATGTAAGACACATATGATTATATATATATATATATATATATATATATATATATATATATATATATATATATTGCAAGGCAAAGTAGGATAGAGGAAGGGTACTTAAAATGAAATTGGATTTCATTTTTTCTTTTGCTCTTTGATATGCTACTGCCTACGGGCTAAAGAAAATTTTTAAAAACTTCTTCAAGTTTTATAATTAGATCAGTATCCCTCTTCTTCTTCTTCTTTAATTTTCTTTTTGTTGGGTTTTATGTCCTAAAACTCGTAGTTTGTAAACTGTATGAATGTATAAATATATTATATTTCAATAAAGTTGTTATTGAATTTTAGTGAATTGTGTTTGTATTAACCTATACCAATAACTAACACCCATGGCGATAGTGTGAGTACTTGAACTTCATGTGTGACATGAATGTGAATCAAGTTCAAGTAGATAGCCAAAATGGTCTATAGTATAGGGATAAGGCTGGGTACCTTATCCTGGGGACACTATTGGACGCGGCTCACTTTGTATAGTACAAAACGATGTGATTCGAATCGTTTCATGTAGAGACATGTGAGTGAGGGCGTCCTGTGCAATGAGTTTGCACAAGACCGAACCAATCAATAAAATCGCTCTTTCTTTATAACACCGTTTACTGTAAAGACCGGTTTATTCATGTGATGACTTAGGTAACTCGATCTCAATCCTGAGCTCATTATGAACTCCTGTTTATTCGACCTTATCTTTTGATTTGTACGGGTGAGAGTGGCCAGATCGCCGACTCAATATGCCTACCATCTTGGGGATAAGATTGAATAAGTGGCTGAGGACATAGTTGTAGCAAGATTGGAGTTCACTCCTACCCGCTTTCAGGGTTAGTAGAAAGGTTGTTCCCTTTAGTGCTGACTCCAGGTCTTGAACAATGGGCCCATCCTCTCCTGATCAGGGAGGAATCTGATTTGATGGTTGGACCACAAATCAATTGTTCATTAGAGGTGTTAGTGGTACTTAAGGAACAAGATATAATACAAGGGTTAAACGGTATAAATGACCCGTTGTGATTATGAACGACCTGTGAAGGATCGACTTACTGATGATAGTTATATCAACAGGACACAATATATCTACAGTGAGGAGAGTGCAGCCCTTGGACTTTAGTGGAGTCTCCGGGGGTTAACGAATGTTGGTTAGTTCGGTTGAAAGAGTTTTGACCGGATAATCTCGTATCGTTGGAGCTCATGATCTGTAGGTCCTTACGGTTCTCCTGGCTAGCTCGGATAAAGCCGTGAAACAATATAAAAGAAAAGAAAAGAATTTGAATCGTTCAAATTCGGGTTTGTGGAAGAAGGATAGACATATTTAAATATGATTTAAATATGGACATATTTAAATATGATTTAAATATGAGATTGGTCTGAAAACATGAATAGGATTCATGTGCAAAAAGTCGGTTTTCGGAAAACCGGGTATAATTGTATTATTTAATTAATATTTGATATTGATTAAATAATATTAATTAAAATATATATATATATTTTATTAATTAAAAAGTTTAATTAATAAAATAATTATTATTATTTTTAATAATAATAAATAATATATATATATATATATATATATATATATATATTTACATGTGTCTTACATGCAAGCATGTAAGACACATGTAAGAAGAAGTATATATATATATTGACAGATCAATTTTTTTTAAAAAAAAAAAAAAAAAAAAAAAAAAAGAAAAAAGAAAAAGTAATTCAAAAGTTAGTGACATTTGGGGTATTCAAAATGGTTTTGAATTCTCAAATTGTTTTTTGAATTCTTCTTCTTCTTACGTCTTCTTCCCTGCTCTCTGTAAAAAGAAAATTTGTTTTCTTTACTGGAGCTTCTTCCCTCTTTTCTCTTGTTAAAGGAGTCCCACCACTCCGTTTCTCGGCCTGAGGATAGCGGGACTACCGTGGGTGGTCCACGAAGGTTTCGTGAGAAGGCTCGTTGAGCTCGTGAGGAGCTTCTGGCGGTGAAATTGGAGAAATACGAACGACAAGGGTATGTGTTCTAATTTCTCTTTTTCATTGCTTTTGCATGTTTCCATTTGTTTAAATTGATGAAATTAGAGTGTCCATGATCCAAATTCGCTTCCGTTGCGTTCCATCAACGCTCCATCAATTGGTATCAGAGCGTTTTTGGCCACTCAATTTCTATCAATTTAAGTTATGGTGGGTTTTATTTAGAAATTGTTTCTGAATGGATTCTAAAGTGAATATCGATTTTGGCATAGTTTCTTTTGAATTTCTTTATTTGTAATTGCCCGAGAATGTATGGGCTTTAATGTATGCTAAAGAGTCTGTATTTTTAGAGTCATTAGAGTCCATATAGGTTCTTTGTGAAAGAAGTTTGAGTTTGAAACTCGCCGAAATGTTCGGTGTAAGTTCAAACTCGTTCTGGGCAATACGAGGAGAAATTCGAAGAAAATTTGGCCGAAGCGTTCGGAGGAAGCAAGTTGGTCAAAGGCGGTGCGAAGAGTTCGAAGTCCGCTCAAGACGTGGCTTGTTGATCAAGCTTGTAATAAATTAGTTATTGCTTGCTAAATGCCAAAATCGATCCACTTTAGTATGTTTAATTAATTATGCATTGCGAATGTATGTTTTAATTAAATTCCATGTTTGTATGTGCATAACGTATGCCATATAGATTTAAAATCCCACCGTAGGAAGCATGCTTCATGCATTGAAAATATGTTATAAGTGTTATAATATATCGTATGCATATTTGGCAATTCATGAATTTTGATATAAGAGTTATATTAATTCATGAATTAGTTGTTGATTAGTTCAATAGGATAATTGATATAAGTGTTATATTAATTATGAAATTGAATGAACAACATAATTTGTCCTAATTTTATGCACATGGTATATTATAAGTGTTATAATGTATAGGATGCATGTTTATTCATGAGTATTAATATAAGAGTTATATTAATTCATGAATTAGATGTTGTTTGCTTAATAGAATAATTGATATAAGTGTTATATTAATTATGAAATTAAACATCCAACATAAGATGCATTTTGTTTGTTATAAGTGTTATAATGTATAGGATGCATGCTTAATTCATGAGAATTGATATAAGTGTTATATTAATTTATGAATTAGGAGTTGTATATTTAAAAACATAATTGATATAATTGTTATATTAATTATGAAATTAAATATTCAACTTGTCATGCCTTAGTGATGCATGTTTGAGAAGCATGTAGAAGTTTGTTGTAGCAAGTCTTAGTTTTGCAAAGCGTTGTAAAATTGGCATAGACTTTTAAAATCTATAACAAAGACAAAGGCATGCTCACTTAGGATTGAATGTATCGTTCCGTTTCATTAGATGAATAGGTCGATATCTTGTAAATGCTAAGGTTACAAGAAACTCACCCGGGGACATTCTGTTCGAGGTTGGAGGTATTTAAGCTGACGGTTTACGGAACACCTCCTACCTGGGGACCATCCGGTTCTTGAGTAAAGTTAACCCGGCTTTATGAGCATGCGTGAGTGGTGTGAGGTAATAAAGTGTTTATCACCTAGACATCATAGGTAAAAGTTTGTTTTACCTAGACTTAGGCCTTATTGTCTTAGCCGGATAATGCCTGAGTAATTTACCCATTCCGTCTTAAAATACTTAGTAGAGGTGTTGAGAAGGTATATATGATATGTCCCTCTCCTCCTACGTTCTCTGTCAAGTTCACACCGTGAGAATTATGCTCGGCCTCGTGATGTCAATAGGGCATCCCCATTCGGATGGTATTTGCATAATTCAAGAGCAAGGTGAATGGAGAAAGTATTTATAGTAAGTGGGAGAAGGAAGTATGTCAATACATCCTGCGGTCTCCTCCATTGGATTGAACCGTGAGATTCCTATGTTCTGCCTGCTAGGTGCCCACAAGTGGTACCGATCCATTCGGAGGGCCGTTTCATATGAATTGGAACATCTCAATCACCATTTATGGATAAAGAAACATAGAGCCATTCCCAACTTTGACATTTCCATTCGGTTGCATCGTTGGGGCCGCCCTATGAATTCTAAAAATGGAGGGTCACACTTACGAGATTTGCTAAGGAGTTAGTAAATCTTGACCAAACAGCGATAACTAAGATGCTATAGGAATATGAGATATTCTGGTATTAGCATTTAGTCAAGAATGTCTTGATTCAGTGAAGGAATGCTTGACTGCCCCTCGGTAGCGACCATTCTGACCCACTGAAGTATCGTTGCAGTTTAATAATGAGTTTTGGGTACATTATTATTCTTTGCTAAATTCTTGATTGGTGTGTAAATTAGGTTAAAACCTTTTCACTAATATTTATTCATTCTCTTTTCAGCATGTCTAGCTCTTTCATTCACTTACTAGCTTCCGATAAGTTAACCGGCGATAACTACGCGACCTGGAAATCGAACTTGAATACGATTCTCGTTCTAGATGATCTCAGGTTCGTCTTATCAGAGGATTGTCCTCCCCCTCCTAGCTCGGATGCGACTCGAACTGTTCGAGAAGCATATGATAGATGGACAAGGGCTAATGATAAAGCCCGAGTGTATATCTTAGCCAGCATATCTGATGTGTTAGCTAAGAAGCACGAGGATATGGTTTCTGCTAAAGAAATCATGTCTTCATTACAGGAGATGTTTGGACTTTCGTCCTCATCGGTCTGTCATGAAGCCCTCAAATTCGTTTACAACTCTCGCATGAAGGAGGGAACCTCTGTTAGGGAGCATGTCCTTAACATGATGGTCCACTTCAATGTGGCGGAAGTAAACGGAGCTATTATAAATGAGTCAAGTCAAGTAAGCTTTATCTTGGAATCTCTTCCGAAGAGTTTCCTTCAGTTCAGAACCAATTTGGTAATGAACAAGATAAAGTATAATTTAACTTCTCTCCTCAGCGAGCTACAGACCTATCAGTCCCTACAGACTTCTAAAGGAAAAGAGAAGGAGGCAAACGTTGTCACTTCTAGGAAATTCCAAAAGGGGTCGTCTTCAGGGAGTAGGTCTGAACTTTCTTCTATTAAGAATAAGAGTATTCAAAAGAAGAAGAAAGATAAAAGGAAGGGAAAAGCACCTGCTACTGCTAAGAGCAAGAGTAAATCTACAGACAAAGGAAAATGTTTCCATTGTGGTGTAGATGGGCACTGGAAACGCAATTGCCCAAAGTATCTTGCAGAGAAAAAGGCTGAGAAAGAAAGACAAGGTAAATATGATTTACTTGTTGTTGAAACATGTTTAGTAGAACATGATTGTCATACCTGGATACTTGATTCAGGAGCTACTAACCATGTTTGTTCTTCTTTTCAGGAAACTAGTTCTTGGCAGCCACTTTCTCGCGGTGAGATAACTCTCAGAGTTGGAACTGGAGAGGTTGTCTCAGCTGAAGCAGTGGGAGCTGTAAAGTTGTTGTATAGAGATAGTTTCATTTTACTAGAAAATGTACTCCTGGTTCCTACCTTCCAGAGGAATCTTGTATCTATATCTTGTTTGTTAGAACAGTTGTATAAAGTATCTTTTGTTCATAATGAAGCGTTCATTACCAAAAGAGGTGTACGTATTTGTTCTGCGAAACTTGAAAACAACTTGTATGTGTTAAGACCAATCGAAGCCAGAGCTATTTTGAACACTGAAATGTTTAAAACAGCTGAGACTCAAACTAAAAGGCAGAAACTTTCTCCAAGTACTTATCTTTGGCACTTAAGACTAGGTCACATTAATCTCAATAGGATTGGGAGATTGGTTAAGAGTGGTCTCCTAAATCGTTTAGAGGACAACTCTTTACCGCCATGTGAGTCTTGTCTTGAGGGCAAAATGACCAAACGATCTTTTTCTGAAAAAGGTTATAGGTCCAAAGAACCTCTAGAAATCGTGCATTCGGATCTCTGCGGTCCTTTGAATGTCAAAGCACGAGGAGGGTATGAATATTTCATCAGTTTCATTGATGATTATTCTAGGTACGGTTATCTTTATCTATTGCATCATAAGTCCGAAGCTCTTGAAAAATTCAAAGAGTATAAGGCAGAGGTTGAGAACACATTAGGTAAATTGATAAAAACACTCCGATCAGATCGAGGTGGAGAGTATATGGATTTAAGATTCCAGGACTATATGATAGAACATGGAATAGTATCTCAACTCTCAGCGCCAGGAACACCACAGCAGAATGGTGTGTCCGAGAGGAGAAATAGAACCCTGTTAGACATGGTTCGATCTATGATGAGTTATGCTCATTTGCCTAGTTCGTTTTGGGGATATGCAGTAGAGACTGCAGTATATATTTTGAACATGGTTCCCTCTAAGAGTGTTTCTGAAACACCTTATGAGTTATGGAGAGGGCGTAAAGGTAGTTTACGTCACTTCAGGATTTGGGGGTGTCCGGCACATGTGCTAGTACCCAATCCAAAGAAGTTGGAACATCGTTCAAAATTGTGCCTATTTGTAGGTTACCCCAAGGAAACGAAAGGTGGTCTATTTTATGATCCTCATGAGAACAAGGTACTAGTATCGACTAATGCCACGTTCTTAGAGGAAGACCACATGAGAGATCATCAACCGTCGAGCAAAATTGTTTTGTCCGAATTTTCCAGGAAAGCTACAGACGGATCAACAAAGGTTGTTGATCAGGCTGGTCCTTCTCAAGAGTTGAGAAAGCCTCGACGCAGTGGGAGGGATGTAAGACAGCCCGACCGCTACATCGGCTTGTCTGAAACTCAAGTCGTCATACCTGATGATGGCATTGAGGATCCATTGACCTTTAAACAGGCAATGAATGACATAGACAAGGACCAGTGGCTTAAAGCCATGGATCTCGAAATGGAGTCTATGTACTTCAATTCGGTCTGGGATCTTGTAGACCAACCAGATAGTGAAAGACCTATCGGTTGCAAGTGGATCTACAAGAGAAAACGAGACCAAGCCGGTAAGGTGCAAACCTTTAAGGCTCGACTTGTGGCAAAAGGTTATTCCCAAAGAGAAGGGGTGGACTATGAAGAAACCTTTTCTCCTGTTGCCATGTTAAAGTCGATTAGAATACTCTTATCCATTGCTACATTTTATGATTATGAAATCTGGCAAATGGATGTCAAGACTGCCTTTTTGAATGGTAATCTTGAGGAGAGTATCTATATGGCTCAACCAGAGGGATTCATACTTCAGGGTCAAGAGCAAAAGGTTTGCAAGCTTAATCGATCCATTTATGGGTTGAAGCAAGCATCTAGATCCTGGAATATAAGGTTTGATACGGCGATCAAATCTTATGGCTTTGAACAAAATATTGATGAACCTTGTGTTTACAAGAAAGTAGTCAATATTGTTGTAGCTTTCTTAGTCTTGTACGTAGACGATATACTACTCATTGGGAATGATGTAGGGTTCCTAACTGACGTTAAGAATTGGCTAGCGACCCAATTCCAAATGAAAGATTTGGGAGAGGCTCAGTTTGTTCTAGGGATTCAGATTATCAGGAATCGTAAGAACAAAGTGCTAGCGTTGTCTCAAGCATCTTATATTGACAAGGTGTTGTCAAGATATTCGATGCAGAATTCCAAGAAAGGTTCGCTGCCTTTTAGGCATGGAATTCACTTGTCTAAGGAACAGTCTCCTAAGACACCTCAAGAGGTTGAGGATATGAGACGAATTCCATATGCATCTGCAGTTGGTAGTCTCATGTACGCTATGTTGTGTACACGACCCGACATCTGCTATGCAGTAGGAATTGTCTGTAGGTTCCAGTCCAATCCAGGATATGATCACTGGACAGCCGTTAAACACGTCCTCAAGTATCTTAGGAGAACGAGAGACTATGTGCTTGTGTATGGCGCGAAGGATTTGATCCTTGCAGGATACACTGACTCTGATTTTCAGACTGATATAGATTCGAGGAAATCTACATCAGGATCAGTGTTCACTCTTAACGGAGGAGCAATAGTATGGAGGAGTATAAAGCAAGGTTGTATTGCTGACTCCACCATGGAAGCTGAGTATGTCGCAGCTTGCGAAGCAGCGAAAGAAGCTGTATGGCTTAGGAAGTTCTTGACAGATTTGGAAGTTGTTCCAAATATGAACTTGCCAATCACCCTTTATTGTGATAACAGTGGTGCAGTGGCAAATTCTAAAGAACCTAGAAGCCATAAGCGTGGAAAGCATATTGAGCGGAAGTATCATCTCATCAGGGAGATAGTGCAACGAGGAGATGTGATCGTCACACAGGTAGCCTCGGAGCACAACATTGCTGATCCGTTTACTAAGTCTCTCACGGCTAAAGTGTTTGAGAGACACCTAGAAAGTCTAGGGCTGCGAGCTGCTCAGTAGGACAGTGGGAGAAACTTTATATATTTGATATTCTAGTTCTCTCGACCAGCATGTACTCCACTGACGTTTTAGTCCAAGTGGGAGTTTGTTGGGTTTTATGTCCTAAAACTCGTAGTTTGTAAACTGTATGAATGTATAAATATATTATATTTCAATAAAGTTGTTATTGAATTTTAGTGAATTGTGTTTGTATTAACCTATACCAATAACTAACACCCATGGCGATAGTGTGAGTACTTGAACTTCATGTGTGACATGAATGTGAATCAAGTTCAAGTAGATAGCCAAAATGGTCTATAGTATAGGGATAAGGCTGGGTACCTTATCCTGGGGACACTATTGGACGCGGCTCACTTTGTATAGTACAAAACGATGTGATTCGAATCGTTTCATGTAGAGACATGTGAGTGACGGCGTCCTGTGCAATGAGTTTGCACAAGACCGAACCAAGAAATAAAATCGCTCTTTCTTTATAACATCGTTTACTGTAAAGACCGGTTTATTCATGTGATGACTTAGGTAACTCGATCTCAATCCTGAGCTCATTATGAACTCCTGTTTATTCGACCTTATCTTTTGATTTGTACGGGTGAGAGTGGCCAGATCGCCGACTCAATATGCCTACCATCTTGGGGATAAGATTGAATAAGTGGCTGAGGACATAGTTGTAGCAAGATTGGAGTTCACTCCTACCCGCTTTCAGGGTTAGTAGAAAGGTTGTTCCCTTTAGTGCTGACTCCAGGTCTTGAACAATGGGCCCATCCTCTCCTGATCAGGGAGGAATCTGATTTGATGGTTGGACCACAAATCAATTGTTCATTAGAGGTGTCAGTGGTACTTAAGGAACAAGATATAATACAAGGGTTAAACGGTATAAATGACCCGTTGTGATTATGAACGACCTGTGAAGGATCGACTTACTGATGATAGTTATATCAACAGGACACAATATATCTACAGTGAGGAGAGTGCAGCCTTTGGACTTTAGTGGAGTCTCCGGGGGTTAACGAATGTTGGTTAGTTCGGTTGAAAGAGTTTTGACCGGATAATCTCGTATCGTTGGAGCTCATGATCTGTAGGTCCTTACGGTTCTCCTGGCTAGCTCGGATAAAGCCGTGAAACAATATAAAAGAAAAGAAAAGAATTTGAATCGTTCAAATTCGGGTTTGTTGAAGAAGGATAGACATATTTAAATATGATTTAAATATGGACATATTTAAATATGATTTAAATATGAGATTGGTCTGAAAACATGAATAGGATTCATGTGCAAAAAGTCGGTTTTCGGAAAACCGGGTATAATTGTATTATTTAATTAATATTTGATATTGATTAAATAATATTAATTAAAATATATATATATATATTTTATTAATTAAAAAGTTTAATTAATAAAATAATTATTATTATTTTTAATAATAATAAATATATATATATATATATATATATATATATATATATATTTACATGTGTCTTACATGCAAGCATGTAAGACACATGTAAGAAGAAGTATATATATATATTGACAGATCAATTTTTTTTTTAAAAAAAAAAAAAAAAAAAAAAAAAGAATAAGTAATTCAAAAGTTAGTGACATTTGGGGTATTCAAAATGGTTTTGAATTCTCAAATTGTTTTTTGAATTCTTCTTCTTCTTACGTCTTCTTCCCTGCTCTCTGTAAAAAGAAAATTTGTTTTCTTTACTGGAGCTTCTTCCCTCTTTTCTCTTGTTAAAGGAGTCCCACCACTCCGTTTCTCGGCCTGAGGATAGCGGGACTACCGTGGGTGGTCCACGAAGGTTTCGTGAGAAGGCTCGTTGAGCTCGTGAGGAGCTTCTGGCGGTGAAATTGGAGAAATACGAACGACAAGGGTATGTGTTCTAATTTCTCTTTTTCATTGCTTTTGCATGTTTCCATTTGTTTAAATTGATGAAATTAGAGTGTCCATGATCCAAATTCGCTTCCGCTGCGTTCCATCAACGCTCCATCACTTTTCGGAGTCCCACAACTCCGTTGCGCGGCGCCGAGGATAGCGGGACTACCTGAGGTGGTCCTTGGGGCGTTCGTGAGAAGAAGTTCGAGGTGTTCGTGAGGAGGAACGGTCGGCGGATCTTGAAGAAATCGAAACTACAAGGGTATGTAATTCTAATTTCTTATTTTTCCGTCGTTTAAACATGTTTTCTATTTGTTAAATTGATGAAATTAGAGTATCATCGATCCAAAATCGCTTCCGCTGCGGTAAAATGCTGTTGTGTTCATTTAGCAAAAGATATATACTGTTGTGTTCTATTAAACTTGAAAACAACTAGTGGGTTAAGACTAACAGTAAGAGGACAGCTATAATTAAAACAAAAAATGTTGTTGATCAAACTTGTGCTTCTCAAATGTTGAGAAACTCTCAATTCAGTCCGCTGTATTGGCTTGTCTTAAACTCAAAGTTGTCGTACTTGATGATAACATTGAGGATTCGTTGTCTTTAATTAGACAATGGATCATGTAGACAAGGTCAATTGGCTCAAAGCAATTAATCTTTGAGTGGTATTGAGACCAAGTTACTGAGGTGAAAACCTTTATGGCTTGACTTTCTGGCAATGGCACTATCCCGAAGAGAAAGGGTTTATTGGGTATTCTCTCTTTCTCTTGTTTCCATATGTAAGTTAAATATATACCTATTATCTATTGTCATATTCTATCTTTATAGGATAAGGCAAATGGATGTCAAGACTCGCGATCTTGATCTGAGTATCTATTAAGTCTCTACCAGAAAGATTCATAGTTTAGGACAAAGAGCAAATAGTTTTCCAGCTTATTCGATTCATTTATGAATTGAAATAAAGCATTCTCGTCCTGAATTGTAAGGTTTGATATGGTGATCAAATCTTATGGCTTTGAAGAAGAAGTTTGAACAATAAATTGATAAACATTGTTTGTCAAATGTTTAGTCAATGATGTAGCTTTCATACCTTGTTTCCGTAGATTATGTCCTAATCATGGAAAATGATGTAGGATTACCTTCTGACTTTTAAGCATAAACTAGCGACTCATTCCCAAACTAATTCAGAAGGGGGTTTAGTTTGTTCTAAGGATTCAGGTTGACCCGAGTCGTAAGAACAAATCGCTAGTACTGTCTCTAAAAATCTTGTATTGACAAAGTGTTGTCGATATTCAATGGTCTATGGAAATGGTTTCCTAAGACACCTCAAGAGTTGAGGATATGAGACGCATCCGTGTGCATTTACATATTGGAGTTCAGATGTATCTTTTGAAATACATGACCCGATATGTCTTATGCAGTAGGAGCTGTTAGAAGAAATTAGTCCAATTGGATTGAATTCTGGTTAAATTTTGCCCTTGTACTTAGAGGAGTAGAATACAAGAGTTGTATTGGTGATTTCTCGGTGGTAGCTATATCTGATTGCAGCTTGCGAAGCAGCAATAGGTGAAAAACTTGAGCTCGTAGTTAGTGCTATGAGGAGATGTGATGGTCACATAGAAAGCCTCGCAGCAGTTCATGCTGATTTGTTTACTAAGTCTCTCTTGGCTAAAGTGTTTGAGAGACACCTAGAAGAGTCGAGGGCTCCGAGTTGCTGGAGAGGATAGTGGGAGAAAACTTCTGATATATGATATATTAGTTTTCTCCACCTAACATGTACACCACACACGTTTAAGTCCAAGTGGGAGTTTGTTGGGTTTTATGTCCTAAAACTCGTGGTTTGTAAACTCTTATGTTTGTAAATATTCTATTTAGAATAAAGAGTTATTAGTTTTATTCAGTAAAAGAGTTTACTAGAATAAAGTGAAAGGTGTTTAGGTTAACCTATACCAATGACCAACACACTTTGCTGAATATGAGTACTTGAGCCTCATGTATGACATGATTGTGGATCAGGCTCAAGTAGTCAGTCAAAACGGTCTATAGTATACGGATAAGGCTGGGTACCTTATCCTAGTAACACTTTTGGATGCGACTCACTTTGTATTGTACAAAAAGATGTGATCCGAATAGTTTCACATAGAGATGTGGGAGTGAGGGCGTCCTGTCCAAAGAGTTTGCATAAGACCGAACCGTGAAATATGTCGCTCTCTCGTTATAACACCGTTTACTAATGAGACCGACATTTTCATTTGATGGCCTAGGTAACTCGATCTTAATCCTGAGCTCGCTATAAACTTCTGCTGATTCGAAAGTATCATTTGACTTGCACGGGTGAGAGTGGCCCATTAGCGCCGACTCAATAAGCCTACCATCTTGGGGATAAAGTCGAATAGGTAGCTGGGGACATAGTACAACAATATTGGAGTTCACTCCTAACCCGCTCTTCAGAGTTAGTAGATAGATTGTTCCCTTAATAGCTGACTCTGGGGCTTGAAAAATTAGAGATCACACTCTCATGAGATGAGAAGGTTAATTGATCTGTTTGTTGGACCACAGATCTATTGTTCATTTGAGGTGTTAGTGGTACTTAAGGAACAAGACCTAATGCAGGAGTTAAACGGTTTAAATGACCCAGCTGTGATTACGAACAACCTATGAAGGGTCGACTTGCCTGTGACGGTTATATCAGAGGACATAATATATCTACAGTGAGGAGAGTGCAACCCTCGGACTATAGTGGAGTCTCCGGGGGTTAACGAATGTTGATTAGTTCGGTTAAAAGAGTTTTGACCGGATAATCTCGTATCGAAGGAGCTCATGATCTGTAGGTCCTTTAGGTTCTCCTGGCTAGCTCGGATAACGTCGTGCAACATTGTAAGAGAAAAGAAGAAGAAAAAGAATTTGAATTGTTCAAATTCTGTTTTTGGAAGAATGATGGACATATTTAAATATGATTTAAATATGTGAATGGTCTAAAACATGAATTGGATTCATGTGCAAAAAGTTGATTTTCGGAAAATCGGGTTTAGCCATATTATTTAATTAATATTTGATATTGAATTAAATAATATTTATTAATTAATAAATTAATTAATAAATATATATATATATTTTTATTTATTAAAAAGTTTAATAAATAAAATATTTATTATTATTTTTAATAATAATAATAATAATAATAATATGTGTCTTGCATGAATTTTGCATGTAAGACACATATGATAATATATATATATATATATATATATATATATATATATATTTTTTTTTTTTTTTTTTTTTTTTTTTTTTTTTTGTAAGGCAAAGTATTATAGAGGAAGGGTACTTAAAATGAAATTGGATTTCACTTTTTCTTTTGCTCTTTGATATGCTACCTATAGGCTAAAGAAGATTTTTTAAAAACTTCTTCAAGTTTTATAATTCGATCAGTATCCCTCTTCTTCTTCTCCTTTTATTTTCTTTTCTCTTCTTTTCGGAGTTCCACAACTACGTTGCGCGGCGCCGAGGATAGCGGGACTACCTGAGGTGATCCTCAGGGCGTTCGTGAGAAGAAGTTCGAGGTGTTCGTGACGAGGAACGGTCGGCGGCTCTTGAAGAAATCGGAACTACAAGGGTATGTAATTCTAATTTCTTATTTTTCCGTCATTTAAGCATGTTTTCTATTTGTTAAATTGATGAAATTAGAGTATCATCGATCCAAAATTGCTTCCGCTGCGGTAAAATGCTCCATCAGATATCTCGTAAATGCTAAGGTTATGAGAAACTCACCAAGTGACTTCCTATCTAAGGTTGGAGGATTTGAATTGACGGAACACCTCCTACCTGGGGACTATCCGGTGCTTGAGTAAAGTTAACCCGGCTTTATGAGCATGCGTGAGAGGTGTGAGGTTAGTAAAGTGTTTATAACCTAGACATCTGAGGTAAAATTGTTTGCCTAGACTTAAGATTTTATTTACTTAGCAAGATAAAACCTGAGTTTTTACCCTTTACCGTCTATGATGCTTAGTAGATGTTTGAGAAGGAATATATGATATATCCCTCTGCTGCTACGCACTGCTTATAGTTCACAACGTAAGAATTTTGTTCGGCCGTGTATTGTCAATAGGGCAATCCCCAGTCGGGGGGTGTTTGCAACTTTCAATAGCAAAGTGAATGTAGTAAGTGTCTATAGTAAGTGGGAGAAGGAAGTGCGTCAATACTTCCTGCGGTCTCCTCCATTGGATTGAACCGGGAGATTCCCATGTTTCGCCTGCAAGGTGACCCTAGGAGGCACCAACCCATTCGGAGGGCTGTGTATGGGAGATCAAACACCTCAGTCACCATTCATGGATAAAGAAACACAGGGTCATTCCCAACTCTGACATTCCAATTCGGTTGCACTGTTGGGGCCGTCCTGTGAATTCTAAAAATGGAGGGTCACACTAACGGGATTCACTAAGGAGTTAGTGAATCCAGACCAAAAACGATAACTAAGATGTTATAGGAATATGAGTTATTCTGGAATTAGCATTTAGTCAAGATTGTCTTGATTTAGTAAATGAGTGTTCGACTACCAGTCGGTAGCGGCCATTATATCCTACTAAAGTATCGTTGTTAGTAAATAAAGAGTTTGGGTACTTTATTTACTGTTAAACCTTTTAATTGGTTTAAATAGGTTAAAATCGTTTCACTAATAGGTTTACATTATTTTCAGCATGTCGAGCTCTTTTATACAGTTGTTAGCACATGACAAGTTAACCGGAGAGAATTACGGAACCTGGAAGTCGAACCTATATACGATTTTGGTTCTCGACAATCTTAGGTTTGTCATAACGGAGGATTGTCCTCCAGTTCCTGGCTCGAGTACTTCTCGAAGTGTTCAAGAAGCATACGATGGGTGGATTAGGGCTAATGATAAAGCTCGAGTCTATATCTTGGCAAGCATATCTGATGTCTTGTGCAAGAAGCACGAGGGGATGGTTTCCGCTAAGGAAATCATGATTTCATTACAAGGGATGTTTGGGCAGCCGTCCTCATCTCTACGACATGAGGCCCTCAAGTTCGTTTATACCTACCGTATGGTGAAGGGTACCTCTGTTAGGGAACATGTCTTTAACATAATGGTCCACTTAAATACGGCGGAAATAAACGGAGCTTCCATTGACGAGGAAAGTCAAGTCAGTTTCATCTTGGAATCTCTTCCGAAGAGTTTTCTTCATTTCAGAACCAATATGGTGATGAATAAGATTGAATACAACTTGACTTCTCTTCTAAACGAGCTTCAGACTTATTAGTCTCTGCACACCTCAAAAGGAAAGGAGAAGAAGACAAATGTTGTCTCTTCAAAGAAATTCCATGAGGGGTCGGGGTCAGGGAGTAAGCCTAAATTGACTTCTGTGAGTAATAAGATTATTCAAAAGAAGAAGAGTAAAAAGAGAAAAGGCAAAGCCCCTACTATACGCAAGGGAAATTCTTCTGACAAAGGAAAGTGTTTCCATTGTACAAAGATGGGCACTGGAAGCGTAACTGCCCCAAATACCTTGCGCAGAAGAAAGCTGAGAAGAAACGACAAGGTAAATGAGATTTATTGATTGTCGTAACAGTTTAGTGGTATATGAGTGTCATGTTTCACTAATCGTGTTTATTCATCATTTCAGGAAACTAGTTCCTGATAGCAGCTGGCCGTGAGATGACTTGTGAAGACATCGTCACAGCTAATCCAGTGGGAGCTTGTAGTAGTTGTTGTATAGAGATAATATCATCTGATGTAATTATTGTCTATATTTCTAGTTTGAACCGAACACCTGTATATGTTATCTTTTGTTGTATATAAAGAACCATTCTTTTCGCAAAATATGTATACTGTGGTGTTCTATTAAACTCGAAAACAACTAAAAGGTTAAGACTTACAGTGTAATAAGAAAGTTGTTTTAATTCAACAATGGTTGTTGATCAAACTGGAGCTTCTCAATCGTTGAGAAATCCTTAATGTAGTGGGAAGGATGTAGGACAACCCGGTACGCTGTATTGGTTTGTCTTAAACTCGATGTTGTCATATTCGATGATGACATTGAGGATTCGTTGTCTTTAATTAGACAATGGATCATGTAGACAAGGTCATCTGATTCAAAGCCACGTATCTTTAAGTGGTTTAGAGACCGAGCCTCTAAGGTGAAAACCTTTTGGGCTTGACTTTCTGGTAAAGGGACTGCCCCGGAGAGAAAGGGTTTATTGTGTATACTCTCTTTCTCTTGTTCTCAAATGTAAGTTAAATAGATGGCTCTTATCCATTGCCATATTCTATCTTTATAGGATAAGGCAAATGGATGTCAAGACTCGCGATCTTGATCTGAGTATCTATTAAGTCTCAACTAGAAAGATTCATATAGTTTAGGCCAAAGAGTGAATGGTTTGCTGGCTTATTTGATTCATTTATGAATTGGAGAAAGCATCTTCGTCCTGAATTGTGAGTTTTGATATGGTGATCAAATCTTATGGCTTTGAACAATAGTTTGATAAACCTTTTGACAAGTGTTTAATCTATGTTGTAGCTTTCATAATTTGTTCGCGTAATTCCTATCCTAATCATGGAAAATGATGTAGGATTCACTTCTGACAATAAGCATAACCTAGTGACCCACTCCCAAATAGTTGATCTGGAGGTAGGCTTAGTTTGTTCTAAGGATTCAGTTTGATCTTGTTAGGTTTTATGTCCTAAAACTCGTGGTTTGTAAACTATTTTGTTTGTAAATATTCTTTTTAGAATAAAGAGTTATTAGTTTTATTCAGTACAAGAGTTTACTGGAATAAAGTGAAACGTGTTTAGGTTAACCTATACCAATGACCAACATCCATGGCTGAATATGAGTACTTGAGCCTCATGTATGACATGATTGTGGATCAGGCTCAAGTAGTCAGTCAAAATGGTCTATAGTATACGGATGAGGCTGGGTACCTTATCCTGGTAACACTATTGGATGCATTTCACTTTGTATTGTACAAAACGATGTGATCCGAATCGTTTCACATGAAGATGTGCGAGTGAGGGCGTCATGTGCAAAGAGTTTGCATAAGACCGAACCGTGAAATATGTCGCTCTCTCTTTATAACACCGTTTACTGATAAGACCGACATTTTCATTTAATGGCCTAGGTAACTCGATCTCAATCTTAAGCTCACTATGAACTCCTGCTTATTCGAAAGTATCCTTTGACTTGCACGGGTGAGAGTGGTCCATTAGTGCCGACTCAATAAGCCTACCATCTTGGGGATAAAGTCGAATAGGTAGCTGGGGACATAGTACAACAAGATTGGAGTTCACTCCTCACACGCTCTTCAGGGTTAGTAGATAGGTTGTTTCCTTAATAGCTGACTACGGGGCTTGAACAATTAGAGCTCACACTCTCATGAGATGAAAGGGTTAATTGATATGTTGGTTGGACCACAGATCTATTATTCATTAGAGGCGTCAGTGGTACTTAAGGAACAAGATGTAATGCAGGGGTTAAACGGTTTAAATGACCCAGCTGTGATTACGAACAACCTGTGAAGGGTCGACTTGCCCATGTAGATTATATCAGAGGACATAATAAATCTATAGTGAGAAGAGTGCAACCCTCGGACTATAGTGGAGTCTCTGGGGGTTAACGAATGTTGATTAGTTCGGTTAAAAGAGTTTTGACCAGATAATCTCGTATCGTTGGAGCTCATGATCTGTAGGTCCTTTAGGTTCTCCCGGCTCGCTCGGATAACGCCGTGCAACAGTATGAGAGAAAAAGAAAAAGAATTTGAATTGTTCAAATTCGGTTTGTGGAAGAAAGATGGACATATGTAAATATTATTTAAATATGGAAGTGGTCTAAAACATGAATATGATACATGTGCAAGAAGTCGGTTTTCGGAAAACCATGTTTAGCCTTATTATTTAATTAATATTTGATATTGAATTAAATAATATTAATTAATTAATATATATATATATATATTATTTATTAAATTGTTTAATAAATAAAAATATTTATTATTATTTAAAATTAATTATTTATTAATTAATTTTTAAAATAATAATAATTATATATATATATATATATGTGTCTTACATGCCTCGTGCAAGACATATGTAAGTTATATATATATACATATTTGTTTGGCTAAACATAAAAAGGCAACTGGGTGGATTTTGGGGTACTCTTATTTATGCTTTTGGTATTCAAAATGGAAATGTGAATTCAATTTTTGTTTTTGAGTTCTCTGAGCTTCTACCTACGGGCTTTTGAGATTTTAAAACTTCTTGAAGTTTTTAAAATCAGTCCTTCATCTTCTGTCTTTTCTTCTTCTTCTCTTTTTCTTTTTTTTCTCTTGTAACGGAGTCCCACAACTCCGTTGCTCGGCGCCGAGGATAGCGAGATTACCTAGGGTGGTTCTCGGGGCGTTCGTGAGAAGAAGTTCGAAGAGTTCGTGACAAGGAACGGTCGGCGGAACACGAAGAAAATTAGAACTACAAAGGTATGTTTTTCTAATTTCTTATTTCCGTCGTTTTGAGCATGTTTTCTATTTGTTAAATTGATGTAATTAGAGTATCATCAATCCAAAATCGCTTCCGCTGCGGTAAAACACTCCATCAATTGGTATCAGAGCGTTTTGTGATCAACTCAATTTGCATCAATTTAAGTTCGTGGGTATTTTAATTTTAGAAATTGTTTCTGAATGAATATCTAAAGTGAATGTCGGTTTCGGCATCGTTTTTTTTTTAATTTCATTATTTGTAATTGCCCGAGAATGTATGGGCTTTAATGCGTGTTGGAGAGTATGTATTTTTAGAGTCATTGGAGTCCATATAGGTTTCTTTGTGAAAGAAGGTTGAGTTTTGAGCTCGCCGAAATGTTTGGTACAAGTTCAAACTCGTTCTAGGCGATAGAAATGAGAAGTTCGAAGAGAAATTGGCCGAAGTGTTCGGGGGAGCAAGCTTGTCAAAGGCGGTGCGAAGAGTTCGAAGTCCGCTCAAGACTTAGCTTGTTGATCAAGCTTGTAATAAAATAGTTATTGCTTGCTGAATGCCAAAACCGATCCACTTTAGTGTGTTTAATTAATTATGCATTGCGAATGTATGTTTTAATTAAAATCCATGATTGTATGTGCATAACGTATGCCATATAGATTTAAAATCCCACCGTAGGAAGCATGCTCCATGCATTGGTAATATGTTATAAGTGTTATAATATATAGTATGCATATTTGGGAATTCATGAGTATTAATATAAGAGTTATACTAATTCATGAATTAGATGTTGTTAGTTTAATAGAATAATTGATATAAGTGTTATATTAATTATGAAATTAAATATACAACATAGGTAGCCCTGATTTTATGCATATTGTGGGTTATAAGTGTTATAATGTATAGGATGCATGTTTAATTCATGAGTATTAATATAAGAGTTATATTAATTCATGGATTAGTTGTTGTTTGCTTAATAGAATAATTGATATAAGTGTTATATTAATTATGAAATTAAACATCCAATTTTTTTTATGCATATGGTATGTTATAATTGTTATAATATATAGGATGCATGCTTAATTCATGAGAATCGATATAAGTGTTATATTGATTATGAATTACGAGTTGTATTTTTAAGATCATAGTCGATATAAGTGTTATATTGATTATGAAGTTAAATATTCAACTTGTCATGCCTTAGCGAAGCATGTTTGAGAAGCATGTAGATGTTTGTTGTAGTAAGTCTAGTTTTGCAAGGGTTGTCAAAATGACTTAGACTTTTAAAATCTATAACAAAGAAAAACATGTTCATTTAGGGTTAAATGTTTCAATTTGTTTCATTAGATGAATAGGTCGATATCTCGTAAATGCTAAGGTTATGAGAAACTCACCCGGTGAAATCCTGTCTAAGGTTGGAGGATTTGAATTGACAGAACACCTCCTACCTGGGGACTATCTGGTACTTGAGTAAAGTTAACCAGGCTTTATGAGCATGCGGGAGAGGTGTGAGGTTCGTAAAGTGTTTATAACCTAGACATCTCAGGTAAAATTGTTTGCCTAGACTTAAGGTTTTATTTACTTAGCCAGATAAAACCTGAGCATTTACCCTAAACACCGTCTACGATGCTTAGTAGATGTGTTGAGAAGGGATATATGATATATCCCTCCCCTGCTACGCATTCCCTATAGTTCACAAGGTGAGAATTTTGCTCGGCCTCGTGATGTCAATAGGGCATCTCCTTTCGGATGGTGTTTGCAACTTTCAATAGCAAGGTGAATGGAGTAAGTATCTATAGTAAGTGGGAGAAGGAAGTACATCAGTATTTCCTACGGTCTCCACCATTGGATTGAAGCGTGAGATTCCCATGTTCCGCCTGCAAGATGCCCTTAGAGGCACCAATTCCTTCGGAGGGCCGTTTCATGGGAGTCGAACAAGTCAGTCACCATTTATGGATAAAGAAACATAGGGGCATTCCCAACACTGACATACCCTTCGGATGCACTGTTGTGGCCCTCCTGTGCATTCTAAAAATGGAGCGTCACACTTACGGGATTTGCTAAGGAGTTAGTAAATCCAGACTGAAAACGATAACTAAGATGCTAGTGGAATATGAGTTATTCTGGAGCTAGCAATTAGTCAAGAATGTCTTGATTTAGTAAAGGGGTGCTCGACTACCCTTCGGTAGCGACCATTCTAACTTACTAAAGTATCGTTGCTAGTAAATAAAGAGTTTGGGTACTTTAGTTACTGCTAAACCTCTTAATTGGTTTAAATAGGTTAAAATCGTTTCACTAATAGATTTACATTCTTTTTCAGCATGTCAAGTTCGTTTTATACAGTTGTTAGCTCACGACAAATTAACCGGTGAAAATTACGGGACCTGGAAGTCGAACCTGAATACGATTTTGGTTCTCGACAATCTCACGTTTTTCTTAACGGAGGAATGTCCTCGAGCTCCTGGCTCGAGTACTTCTCGAAGTGATCGAGAGGCATACGATGGATGGATTAGGGCTAATGATAAAGCCCAAATCTATATTTTGGCAAACATATTTGATGTCTTGTGCAAGTAGTATGAGGTTATGGTTTCCGCAAAGGAAATCATGTCTTCATTACAAGCAATGTTTGGACAGCCGTCCTCATCGCTTCGTAATGAAGCCCTCAAGTTCGTTTATAACTCTCGCATAGTGGAGGATACCTTTGTTAGAAAGCTTGTCCTTAACATGATGGTCCACTTTAATGGGGCGGAAGTAAACAATGCCTCCATCAACGAGAAAAGCCAAGTTAGTTTTATCTTGGAATCTCTTCTGAAGAGTTTCCTTAATTTCAGATCCAATATGGTGATGAATAAGATAGAATATAACTTGACTTCTCTTCTGAATGAGTTCCAGGCTTATCAGTCTCTGTACACTTCCAAAGGAATAGAGAAGAAGGCAAATGTTGTCACTTCGAAGAAATTCCTTAAGAGGTTGGCGTTAGGGAGTAAGCCTGAGTCTGCTTCTATGAGTAATGAGATTATTCAGAAAAAGAAGAGAAACAGGAGGAATGGCAAAGCCCCTGCTGTTCGCAAGGCACATTCTTCAAACATAGGAAAATGTTTCCATTGTATTGAAGATGGGTATTGAAAGCGTAACTGTTCCAAATACCTTGCGCAGAAGAAAGCTGTGAAGGAACGACAAGATAAATGAGATTTATTGATTGTCGTAACAGTTTAGCGATATATGAGTGTCATATTTCACTAATCGTGTTTATTCTTCATTTCAGGAAACTAGTTCCTGATAGCAGCTGGTCGTGAGATGACTTGTGAAGACATCGTCACAGCTAATTCAGTGGGAGCTTGTAGTAGTTGTTGTATAGAGATAATATCATCTGATGTAATTATTGTCTATATTTCTAGTTTGAACCGAACACCTGTATATGTTATCTTTTGTTGTATATAAAGAACCGTTCTTTTCGCAAAAGATGTATACTGTGGTGTTCTATTAAACTAGAAAACAACTAAAAGGTTAAGACTTACAGTGTAATAAGAAAGCTATTTTTATTCAACAATGGTTGTTGATCAAACTGAAGTTTCTCAATCGTTGAGAAATCCTTAATGCAGTGGGAGGGTTGTGAGACAACCCGGTCCGTTGTATTGGCTTGTCTTAAACTCGATGTTGTCATATTCGATGATGACATTGAGGATTCGTTATCTTTAATTAGACAATGGATCATGTAGACAAGGTCATCTGATTCAAAGCCATGTATCTTTAAGTGGTTTAGAGACCGAGCCTCTAAGGTGAAAACCTTTTGTGCTTGACTTTCTGGTAAAGGGACTGTCCCGAAGAGAAAAGGTTTATTGTGTATACTCTCTTTCTCTTGTTGCCTGATGTAAGTTAAATAGATGGCTCTTATCCATTGCCATATTCTATCTTTCTAGGATAAGGCAAATGGATGTCAAGACTTGCGATCTTGATCTGAGTATCTATTAAGTCTCAACCTGAAAGATTCATATAGTTTAGAACAAATAGCGAATGGTTTGCTGGCTTATTTGAATCATTTATGAATTGGAGAAAGCATCTTCGTCCTGAATTGTGAGTTTTGATATTGTGGTCAAATCTTATGGCTTTGAACAATAGTTTGGTAAAACTTGTTTGACAAGTGTTTAATCTATATTGTAGCTTTCATAAATTGTTTCCGTAGTTTATGTCCTAATCATTGAGAATGATGTAGGATTCACTTTTGACAATAAGCATAAACTAGCGACCCACTCCCAAATAGTTGATCTTGAGGTAGGCTTAGTTTGTTTTAAGGATGCAGGTTGATTTTAGTCGTAAGAACAAATCGCTAGTGTTGTCTCTAAAATCTTTTATTGACAAGTTGTTGTCAATATTCGATGGTCTAAGGAAATGGTTTCCAGGGACACCTCAAGTGTTGAGGTTATGAGGGGTACTCATGTGCATTTACTTATTGGAGGTCAGATGTATCTTTTGAAATACATGACCCGATATGTCTTATGCAGTGGGAGCTGTTAGATTAAATTAGTCCAATTGGATTGGATTTCGGTTAAAGTTTTGTCCTTGTACTTAGAGGAGTATAATAAAAGAGTTGTATTGTTGATTCCTCGGTGGTAGCTAAGTCTGATTACAGCTTGCGATGCAGCAATAGGTTTATAAGTTGAGCACGTAGATAGTGCTATGAGGAGATGTGATGGTCACATAGAAAACCTCGGTACTTCATGCTGATTTGTTTACTAACTCTCTCATGGCTAAAGTGTTTGAGAGACACCTAGAAGAGTCTAGGGCCCCGAGTTGCTGGAGAGGACAGTGGGAGAAAACTTCTGATATATGATATATTAGTTTTCTCCACCTAACATGTACACCACAGACGTTTAAGTCCAAGTGGGAGTTTTTTGGGTTTTATGTCCTAAAACTCGTGGTTTCTAAACTTTTATGTTTGTAAATATTCTATTTAGAATAAAGAGTTATTCGTTTTATTTAGTAAAAGAGTTTACTGGAATAAAGTGAAACGCGTTTAGGTTAACTTATACCAATGACCAACACTCATGGCTGAATATGAGTACTTGAGCCTCATGTATGACATGATTGTGGATCACGCTCAAGTAGTCAGTCAAAACGGTCTATAGTATACGGATAAGGCTGGGTACCTTATCCTGGTATCACTATTGGATGCGGCTCACTTTGTATTGTACAAAATGATGTGATCCGAATCGTTTCACATGGAGATGTGCGAGTGAGGGCGTCATGTGCAAAGAGTTTGCATAAGACCGAACCGCGAAATATGTCGCTTTCTCTTTATAACACCGTTTACTGATGAGACCGACATTTTTATTTGATGGCCTAGGTAACTCGATCTTAATCCTAAGCTCTCTATGAACTCTTGCTTATTCGAAAGTATCTTTTGATTTGCACGGGTGAGAGTGGCCCATTAGCGCCGACTCAATAAGCCTACCATCTTGGGGATAAAGTCGAATAGGTAGTTGGGGACATAGTACAGCAATATTGGAGTTCACTCCTAACCCGCTCTTCAGGGTTAGTAGATAGGTTGTTCCCTTAATAGATGACTCCGGGGCTTGAATAATTAGAGCTCACTCTCTCATGAGATGAAAGGGTTAATTGATCTGCTGGTTGGACCACAGATCTATTGTTTATTAGAAGTGTCAGTGGTACTTAAGGAACAAGACGTAATGCAGGGGTTAAATGATTTAAATGACCCAGCTGTGATTACGAACAACCTGTGAAGGGTCGACTTTCCCGTGACGGTTATATCAGAGGACATAATATATCTACAGGGAGGAGAGTACAACCCTCATACTATAGTGGAGTCTCCAGGGGTTAACGAATGTTGATTAGTTCGGTTAAAAGAGTTTTGACCGGATAATATCGTATCGTTGGAGCTCATGATCTATAGGTCCTTTAGGTTCTCCTGGCTAGCTCGGATAACGTCGTGCAACAATATAAGAGAAGAAAAAAAAAAACTAAAAAGCAGGGGTATTCGTTTTGTTTTAAAAAACTTTCAATTGTTGAAAGAACAACAGAGAACCCCCCCCCCCCCCCCCCCCCAATTCTTCTTCTTCTTCTTCTTCTTCTTCTTCTTCTTCTTCTTCTTCTTCTTCTTCTTCTTCATCTCATGGCTCAAGAACGAGCGGCGGAACACGAAGGTAATTAGAACTTCAAGGGTATGTTTTCTATTTTTTCTTATTTCCGTCGTTTGAACATGTTTTATATTTGTTAAATTGATGAAATTAGAGTTTCAACGATCCAAAATCGCTTCCGCAGCGTGATACGCTCCATCAGCAAACATAGTTGATGATGTCAATGTCCGTGTTGGAAGTGACACAGAGAGTTGTAGTAATTTATTTGAGTGGATTCTAAACAGTGCAACTACTGTACACATAACTTCAAATAGAAATGTATTCACATCATTCATAGGTGGACATCATAGTCTAGTGAGAATGAGTGATGGTAGAGTCTCCAAAACTAGTGGGATTGAGGATGTTAGTTTGAAGTCAGGATGTGGTAGTTTTCTGGAGTTGCAGGATGTTAGGTTTGTGCCCAGTATTAAGATGAATCTCATCTCTACTGGCAAGTTGGCAGATGAAGGCTACATGAGTGAGTTTGGCAGTAGCCAGTGTAAACTCATACTAGGATCCCAGGTAGTGGCAGTTGGCCACAAAAAATCTACACTGTACAAATGTCAGTTGAATGTTGCCAAAGAATCAAAGAGACGGTGGATGCCAATTAAAGCTGCAGATGGTTGGTATAGAGGTGAGCCAGCAGCACTGATAGCCAAGTTTGATCAGTTGGATCATGATCCTTCAATTCAGAAACAATTGGGAAGTTCAGAAGGGAAAATTGATGGTTATTGTCAACCCTCAATTGTCAGACGCTCGAACGAATTGAAGAAGTCGTCAAGGCGAGTGGAGGCATCGAAGTTGAAGGCCAAAGTAGTTGCTAAGGTCAAAGGAAATGTCTCTAGCTTGGCAACATGTTTGAATAGAAGATTCAAACCCTTCGCAAAATATAGCTTGTTCAAGAACAATGATTCAGGGTTGAAGAAGATGATGTCAGTTGTTACCACTTAGCTGAAGTGGGAGTACGTGTCTGTCTTTTTCGTCTGGGAGACGAATCCACGTAGCGAGCCCATTCCTAAGGGCAAGCACAAATACACTACAGTTAATTGTTTATGGTTACTTGTCTTTTGTTTGTTTTACAGGTTTTTTTAGAAGATCAGAAATAACAGTTGCAGTGAGAGTAAATCCTTGAAGTTTGTCAAGATAACAAATTTCGTTGCAGTGGGAAGCAAGATCGTTGTTTTGTCTTCAAGTGGGAGATTGTTAAGAAATAATGAAGCCAAAATAAATAAGGCCTATTAAAGCCCAATTAACCACATTCAGCAAAGAATTCAATTGACTTAATTTTTTGTTGCATTTTATTGGCAAAAGAAATGAATAGGGTCGTTGGTTTTTTTGTTTATAAAAGGAAGCCTAAATTTAGAAACATAATGTGCTCATTTTCAATCACAGAGAAGTTTTGTGATTTCGTGGTACCTTCCTCCAATTTTCTTTCTTTGTTTTTATTTTCTTTTTAATGTTGCAGTAAGCTACTAAAAAGAAAATGAAGGAATTTTTCTTATGGGTTTGAGCGGTTTTCTTTGTTGTTGATCCCAAGATATCGGATTGTGATACTTGGAAGTCAATAGTCATTGTTAGGCTATTTAAAGTAGTTTGTAGCGTTGAGTTGAGGCTTCTTGTAATTTCCATCATAGTTAAATCTGCAGTTGCAGAAACTAGACGTAGTCCCGAGATCGGGGCGAACCAGTATAACTTTCAGTGTTGTTCTCTCTTTCTCTTATTTTTATTATTGTATTTTGTGATCGATAATTTATTTGGTTCTAACTTGTAAAGTGAGAACGTGAAATATAATATTATTGTTATTCCACATTTATATCTCGTGTAATTTTTCTAACATTATTATCATTGATTTTAAGAGGAATCTAAAATTATCTAACATGGGCATATCAAATACTTCTGCAGTTCAAAGACATTAAATTCCTAAAAAGAAAGTTTAAGAATATTAATTTTTATTGTTTAGCAACATACGAACACTTATTAATAGAAAACAAAGTCAGATATTAATAATGATATACTCAAGGTTTTAAATATCAGACGAAATGTCGAAATTTCGACATATAGCACCTCGATATTTCAGTGTGGGGGAAACTTCGTTTTTCCCCCATTTCGACGATATATTGAAAAAAGTTAGAAATTTCGAGAAAATGGCGATATCTGGAAGAATGCAAAATATTGAAACCAATAAACAAAAAACAAATTATTACTTAAACAGCCTTAAACAAACTTTAAAAGTCTATTTTCACGGCTCATATTTGATTGAAGAAGAAAGAGGAAAGGGATATGCTTTTATAAAGTAGCATTTTTCAAAAAATTCAGCATAGCTCAATTGGCATAAGGTTGTGCCCGGAAAAATTAATCTCCTTCAACTTCTGCATATTTTTTTTCTCATATTCTTATATATTTTCACTCCTCTTTTATATAGTTTGTACTAAAAAAAAATCTTTCCAGTCTTCTTTTATTTTATTTCTATATTTCATATATATTTTTATTTATATATGTACCACTTATAAATATTCCTTCCATTTTCTAATCTTAAATTGTTTATTACTTTCAAATTTCTGTATTAAATTATTTTCAATCATTTTTTAATCCATCTTCACTTCTTAAATAATTTGAAGGATTTTATTTTTATATTAGACTGGTAAATTTTCATCGACATTTCAATACAAATATTATATATATCTTAGATATGATAGTTAAAAATGATCAATGATAATATAATTTAGACACAATTAAAGTTTTATAAAATAATTCAAACAATTTTAATCAATTTTCATATTTTTTTTTATAGAGTTACTGCTCGCGTCAACATCTTCATCGACATTTACATCTAAACATTGTCTTAATTTTTAGATATGATGATTGGTCAATTGTAGTATAATTAAGCCACAATTAAAGTTTCAAATACTAATTCAAATGCATTTCTATTAATTTTCACAAATTTCTATAAAGTTTTTTGAAGTTTCCATCGATATCAACATTTTCATCGACATTTCTGTAAAATTTGAATCTCGACATTTCCATCGACATTTCAATCCTTGGATATACCAATAAATATATATAGTAGGGCACTAGCATTTAAATAATAAATGTTAGATATCACTTAAAAAATAAAAAATAAATAAACGTTAGACATCTATCTCTAATCTACCTCAATCAGTGATAGACGGATAAACCTCGACGGATAAACCTCAATCTTTCATAGATCTATAACTATATTTTTATATATATATTTAGTAGATCTATAACTAACTATAACTCAAACTTATGACATCAGATATATTCATGAACATTATTTTTATTACTTTTCACTCGTTTTAATTTAGATACAACTTAAAATTTGGCTATATTTTTAAATATTTTTTGACTGGACTAGATTTGTTATTATTTTACAATTTTTTTCTTTTATAATATATGGGGTGAGAGATTCGAAGTGATGTATTGCAATTGTCCCTTATATATTTAGCTTCTAAGTTGTCTATTTATGTCTCCAGTGGTATGTATTTAATTTTTAAAAAAATATATTTCAAATTTTATATCACCCCTTGACAATTAGCCTTATTATTAAAATATTATTTTGTCTTCTTCTACTACCTAATTATTTAATTAAAATTTCACAAATAATTATTAAATCATTACGTCTCCTTGGATTCCTATTGCTTCACCTTCACCTTCACTTTTTTCTTCGTCCGTACACAATAAATGTTGAGTATGAGAATTTGAACTCCCGACTTAAATGAAGGAATAAATGTTTATCACTATTGAACTATGCTCATCATGTTGATAGTCACACACCTTCTTTAGAGTTACTTTTTTTTTTTTTTTTTGTGTTAAATTACCAGTTTTGTCCATGAAATTTCATGTTTGTGTCTAATAAGTATCCGAACTTTAAAAATATATATTAAGTTCCGAACTTTTAATTTCGTATCTAATAGTTCCCAAAAGTTTAAAAATATCAAATAAGTTCTTGAATTTTTATTTTTTACTCTCTAATAGGTGACATATTCAACATTTTTTAAAACGAATAAATCTTTTAGACATAAAATTAAATCTTGTTTATAATATTGAATATTAAAGCCCCACCATTTGGGTTTTGATTTTTTTTAAATTGGGTTTGTTTTCTCAAATTTCTTTACAACGAACTTTCATCTTTCTTAACTAAACATTTGAATTCTTATAACAAAAAAATAAAAATAAAAAAATTATTAAAAACTACTGTTTTTATTTCCAAAACTTACCTCAGATAACCTACTAATTTTTAGAAGATACACGAGTTACTAGTATAGTTGTCAATTAATTTTAAGATGAAATATCCCATTATCAAATACTTCTAAAGTTAATTTTTTATTGTTCAGCAACCTTTTTTGATACAAACGCTTCCCATGTTCTATACATTGGAGGTTGACTCAAACCCGGGAGAATTTCTAGTACATCGTCGTATGGAAAAACTCCATACCACTACCTTTCAAAAAAATGACACGTGACGAAATGGTTATTTATCTGGACCTACATTATTAAATATATTATTTTTTTAAATCATTTCGCCACGTGTCATTTTTTTTTAAAAGCAGTGGTATGAAATTTTTTCATACCACGGATGTACTAGAAATTCTCCCCTCAAACCCATGTTCTAGTTTTTTAAAATTTCTCAGTCTATTTCTACGACAAAATTCGTCCGAGGATTATTATTCAACTGCATTCCCCTAAGCCCAAAGAGCCAGATTTCACAGCACACAAAAATGGGCGAAACATCTCGGACAAACTGTGTTCTAGAGATCGATGAACTTCTCCGGCAAGATGACCTCCAAATGGCTTTCGAAACTCCAACTTCCATCTTCAAGCTGCCAGATTCTGTAACGAAAAACAACCCACAAGCTTATTCCCCTTCTCGTCTATTTCTTGGGCCATTTCACGAGCTCAGCTCCGAGCATCACAAGATGGAGATGTTCAAGCTCGACAGTGCAAAAAAGACCAAGCACAAATTTCAGCTTCCTGAGTTCACTCAAATGGTGGATCAACTCAAGGAATTGGAAGTCCAAATTCGAGCCTGTTATGATGGAGATTTGACTCTTGGGTCCGAAGCTTTGGCTTGGAGAATCCTAATCGATGGTTTGTTCTTGCTGCGGTTACTTCAAATCTCTCCCGATGATAAAGGAAAAGGTAAGAATTCGAACCTACGTTACCATTGTGAATTGCCTGTTTTTAATGAGCAGCAATTGTATCTGAATCTTGAGGGAAATATAACAATGACCCATCATGAAATTGTCAACGATTTACTCAAGCTGGAGAATCAAATTCCAATTCATATCCTCAAAAGGGTTTTACCCACAAATTTGTTTCAAACTTTGGATGTATTGTTTTACAAATTTTGTGTTTCTGTCTCGCCGTTGCCGTTGTTTTCCGCCATCGACGACGACGACGACTATCCGTTTGAGCTTCCACCGGATTATCGCCGTCCGTTTCCGAATTGTTTTGAAATCCTCGACCAATCTCAACATTTGCTTCACTTTTTATATGCATTAATTTTCTACCAAAGATTCTCAACCTATAGCCAAAGAGGTGAGCAAAGGTCCTCGAATATTTTTGTGGATTTGCTAGCTTTGATGGCCAAAGTTTTAGGATTTGGCTTCTTGAAACAGCTGGTTGAGGCTTTGGGTTTGATCACAACCTTAATTGGTTTTATTGGAAAAGTTAATCAATCATCATCATTTGCAACCGACACCTCCCCAAAATTTCCTTCCGCTTCAAAATTAAAAAAAGTCGGAGTGAAATTCCATGGCGGCGGCGACAGCGGCGGATTCGATGAAAGATCCGCCACTCTGACACTACCCACCATCACCATTAACGCTTTCTGTGAAGTAATTTTAAGAAATCTGGTGGCGTTTGAGGCGGAAGCGAAGTTGAAGCCGGCGAGTTTATCGCATTATGTGAAATTGATGAGTGGGCTAATTGGTACGGCGAAAGATGTTACGATTCTCAGGCGAGCTGGGATCATTGCCGGCGATTGTTTCGATGATGAAGAGGACGTCGTAAAGATGTTCAAAGAGCTCGGAAATGATATGCCGAAAGTGAGTTCTCGTCGTGACGGTGATCACTCGAGACCTAATTTGAACTCGTATAAGAATTATGAGCTTGATATCATTGAAGAGATGAATGAATATTATGAGAGTCGCTGGGTGGTGAAAGCGGAAAGATTTGGGAAGAGATATATTTGTCCTGTGTTTCAAGCTCTTGTGATTTTGGTGGTTGTGGTTCTTATTCTTATTGTGGCTGTAAGATTAGTTTGTGGTTGGTTTAGCTGTCCTAAATTCTTCCGTCATGCAGGAGCATATTATTTTCTCTAGTTTACTTCATTTATTTCATTGTTGTCGTGATTTCATTTCTTGTTTCAAGGACTATTTTTACAGCTTTTGTAACAGTCATTGTAAAATAATAGTCAAAGGTTTTCTCTATCTTTGTACTTGCTTTTAATGTTTACAACTTCTAAGGTTGTTTGAACAAAGTTTCAATCCTAGTGCTTACTCCATCATTCTTTTGAGCATAGTTTATGATGTCGCGTGGTGTAGAATGCAAACTCTGTTGAGACTAAAAAACACAATACGAGATATAAATAAACTTTGGATTAACAAACTAATTATATCTCACTTCCTACCTTACAGGTTAGAACTAAAAAATTATCGTTCATAAAATACAATAATAAAGAGAAGGAAAAAAAAATGACACCGAGATTATGTTAGTTCGCCTCGATCTAGAGACTACATTCAATAATCTTCTACAACTGCAAATTCTAGTATAATTAAGATTATAAGGTTTCTCAAATTCGTGCTACAAAACTCACCCAAATAGCTCAACTCAAACTATTTGTTTCTAACTATCACAAAATAATTACTGTATTTTATCAAAATACACACTCTATTTTATCAAATGGTCAGTTCCCACACTCATTGCCACATAAAATAATAAAAAAATTACTTCAAAAAACACTGCCACACAAGAAGTCAAAGCTGCAAAGGTCACTTGTGCCATCCTATTTTGACTAAGTCAAAATTACTTATGTATAGGTACAAGTGACCTAGCCCACAAATGTCTTCAGCTTAAGTGTTTCTACAAAATGGAAATCAAAAAATGTCTACAATTAATTATCTTAATAAAAAATTGTCTAAATACGTGCTTTCATAGGTAGTTTTGAAATTAGTTTATTTTATTTTAAAATTTAATTTGTTTTAAGAGTTTATTTGGTGAGGTGGATAATTTTCCGTTAAAAGAAATCGATTTTTTTTCCGTTAAGTAATTTCTGGCATTCTGTATCTCTATGTGTTTCTGTGAGTAGAGTCGCAACACACACCATCTGTCGGGTATATGCTTGAGCACACGATATACAGCCATTGCGTCGCACATACATTCGGTAGGGGTATGAAGTTGGAGGTTACCGTAGGTAATTACTAGGCCCATTTAAATTCTTAATCTTCCCCTAAAAATAAGTAACAACCAATACACTCCCCACCCTACAAATGAGGAGATATCGGTCAAAATCATATCGTTAAAGAACAATACCCCTACAATTATGCATTTTCTAAAAAAAATCTGAATCTGAATCTTCAACCTTCATCTATGGCAATTTTGTGTTTCCCTTTTCCTTTTCCATCGCGATTTTTGTTTTTCACTTATCATTTTCTAATTCTTCTACAAGAACAAAATATCCTTACTCCAACGTTCCACCACACAACAACAACCCATGTCGTCCCTTTTTATTATGGTGGCATTTGATGAGATTTGGGACGAGATGAACCGATACAATAATTTCAAAACTTGCACAGTTGTTGTCCCCCCGAATTCAACACTTGCAGAATTCACCAATTCAATCTCCAAGGCTCTAGAGCTAGATTCCCACCACACGATTTCACGGTTGTCCCTCTTCCGGAACGGCACTGACAAATTCTTGATAATAATCATTTCCGAAGATCGAGATATGTCTTGGGTGTTAGTGGGGTTTACCAACCGTATGTATGATGATTTTTTTATTGTCGCTGATGTTCAGGTTGTAAGTATTAGGCCATGCAGTCATGGTACGACAATTACCACCACCTCGCCTACGTACTCAACACACAAATTCTGATGAGCAATTCATTTTTGGTTGCGTGTTGCAGGTTTTTCCCCTCGAAGTCATAAATGATATTATTTAGAATTATTGGGAATCGTTCACAAATTTAAAAAACCAGCATTCCCTCTATTAAGTTGTTGGTCGACCATCTTTCCTGCCTCTTAGTACTCTGTGTGCAGCATGCACACACCTCCAGTGATGGATTCTTCGTTGGTTGTATCACTTCCTCAGGGTATACATATCTGGTCCCCCAGTTTCGTGTGTGTTCGTTAGGTATACATAATTGATCCTCAGGTATACATACCCGGTCCCCCAATTTTTTGTATGTCCCACAAATTTGTGCTATTTATCGGTGAGGGTTTAGAATAAGTCACATATCGGGTCCGTGTTTCAGGTTTTCCCCATTCAACTGCTAAATATAATTTTTGCAAATTCATTGGGAATGCTTATAAGTGTAAATGGTTGGCCGACCATTTGCCTTCCCTTTATTACTCTTTCTGAATGCATGTGTCTTCCATTTTTTACCTTGTGTGCAGGCATGTGACATGCGCACACCAACACTGATGGATTCGTTGTGGCGGTATTACTTCCTCATGTATATAGACCAATTTCTTAATTATTTGGGGGAGGTATAACCATGTAACTCTCCTGGGATAAGTGTCAATTATTCAGTTTTATCATTTTTAACGTCTCTCTTAAATCCACATCCAAAACTTCTCTCTCTCTTCCCAACATTTTATATTTTTAAATATTATTTTTTGCATTCTCAAAATTAGGAGAAATTGTGGAAGGGTAGTTTGTCCATTGGGTTGTAAATTTCCTTATTAAATATAGGGTTTAGACATAATAAAAAAATGGTTAAACATTTTTCATGTTGCATTCCTTTGTTTTAGACATTCTTCTGATTTCCCCTTCTACAAAATTGTAACATGAGATTTGGCTGGATTGAAATATATAAAATATAATATATTATATTATATTATATAGTAAAGTTCTTACATTAGTTTTTCACAAAGAGTAAAACTTACTTGCATCCCGGGCTACAACTATCTTTTGCAGTCCAGTCATTGATTGGCCAAGTTTTATCTATTTTTTAAAATTAAAAAATCATATTTAAAGTCTCACGTCATTTGAACGCTTTTTTTTTATTTCTTTTTTTCTTTTTCCCTGGCTTCTAATTTCCTATTTTGCCCTTCTCTCTACAATCTTCTCCAATATCTCTTTTATGGATGATTTGCTAGTGTCAAATCTTAGTAAAAATTAAAATATCTTAATCTCTATATTTTCTACACTTGGATTATCTGTTGCAATATTTTTCTTTTAAGAGATATATATTTTGTTTTTGTGTTTTTCATAGAATTCTATGTTTGGCCAAGGGTAGAAAATATAGAGAGATTAAGAAAATATAAATATCAAATTTTTACTAAGATATTTCAAGGATATCAAATATGGGGAGATTAAGAAAATATGAAAAATATAGAGATTAAGAAAATATAGATTTCAAATTTTTACTAAGATATTCCAAGGTAAAAAATATAAAGAGATTAAGAAAATAGAAATTATAGATTTATATGTGTTGACCGAGAAATTTCGGCCAATCAGCGGTCGCCACATGTCTTCATCTTGGCCGGCGGATCGAATAAACTTAACCGAGCAAATTCGGTCATGGCTCAATTGGGCTCGAAATCGAATCGGGCTAAAAGTTATTTAAATGACAATTTGGCCCAAGCCCAAATAACCATTGGGCCTAGAACCCAAAAGTCCATTGGACCCAAGCCCATTGGATCCAAGCCCAAGCCCATTGGATCCAGGCCCATGAGAACTCTATAAATAGAGAGCTCATTCTTCATTTTTAAGGTTCAGAAAATTTTTACTCCTAAGAGCTCAGAGAGAATTCTCAAACAACGAAGACTCCCTGAATCCTTGGAAGACTGAACGATCATCCAACATCGAGAACAAGCTGCGAAGCCCTCGAAACAAATCCAACATCGAGAACAAGCTGCGAAGCCCTCGAGATACATTTACATTTAAGAGAGAGAATCAGAGGATCAAACATTAGAGATTGTAATCCTGCGCACTGATAAATACAATACATCAATACAAATTGAAATTCATTTACACGTGTTCGAATTTCTATCCTTCGTCGAAATCTCGTGTGAACAGATTGGCACGCCCAGTGGGACATCTCTACCTTTCATCTCTCTCTCTCAACAAAAATTAACAATGGCATCAAAGAAGACAACGTTCCAGGCTGTCAGTTCCAACAGCCCTTACAGGGGACCTACCACCCGCAGCCGCGTCATCAAAGAAGTCTCGCAGACGGGCGAACACACTCCTGCCATCGTGCGCAAAATATACAAACGACTGACGGAGTCCGAGCGGGTTGGGATAATCATCAAGGACAATCCTTTGTTCGATGAGGTTGTTCCCTCCTCTGATCAGCCAGAGAAGGTGTCTGACTCCAGCGTATCTGTAATGATGGCAGATGCCCGTACTAACGACGAAGCGATGGCTGAAATGGAAAAGAAAATCAGCTTCCTGATGAAAGCAGTCGAGGACAAAGACTTCGAGATTGCCCAACTGAGGAGTCAGATGCAGAGCCGTGAGGTCGCGGAGTCAAGCCTAACTCCTGCGGCCAGAAAGAATGACAAAGAAAAAATGGTCATCCAGGAAGACCAAGCGCAACACTCGACGTCAGTCGCTTCCTTATCTGTCCAACAACTGCAGGACATGATTACCAACACCATCCGAGTCCAGTATGGTGGACCAGCCCAAAGCACCCTCTTGTATTCCAAACCGTATTCCAAGAGGATTGACAATTTGAGAATGCTCATTGGGTATCAGCCGCCAAAGTTTCAACAATTCGATGGGAAGGGCAATCCTAAACAACACATTGCCCACTTCGTCGAAACATGCGAGAATGCTGGAACTCGCGGAGACTTGCTGGTTAGGCAATTCGTCCAGACTCTGAAAGGAAATGCCTTTGATTGGTACACCGACTTGGAACCCGAGACGATCGACAGTTGGGAGCAGTTTGAAAAAGACTTCCTGAATCGCTTCTACAGCACGAGGCGAACAGTCAGCATGTCTGAACTCTCGCATGCTAGCCAAAGAATGGGCGAGCCTGTCGTCGACTTCATTAACCGCTTGAGATCGTTGAGTCTTGATTGCAAGGACCGACTCACGGAAGTGTCTGCTGTCGAGATGTGCATCGGCGGCATGCATTGGGGACTTCACTACATCCTGCAAGGGATAAAGCCCCAAACATTCGAGGAATTGGCAACTCGCGCCCATGATATGGAGTTGAGTATTGCCAATAGAGGAAACAAAGACCTCTTAATCCCCGACGTAAAGAAAACAAAGACAGAAATGAAGAGCGTTGGGAAGATCACGAAGAGTGTCGTGAAAGAATCCATGGTCGTCAACACGGCCCCTTTAAGGTTTTCCTCCAAAACAAAGGAAAACAAAACGGAAGCAAGAAATGACAAAGGCGAAAGACGTCGCCTTACGTTGAAAGAAAGACAAGAAAAGATCTACCCGTTTCCAGACTCTGACATCCCTGATATGTTAGAGCAATTGCTGGAAACGCAACTCATCCAACTGCCAGAGTGCAAACGACCGGAGGAGTTAGGGAAGGTAAATGATCCTAACTACTGCAAATACCACCGGGTCGTCAGTCATCCTGTAGGCAAATGCTTCGTCTTGAAAGAGCTAATCATGAAGTTAGCTAGTGAAAATAAGATTGAGCTGGATCTCGACGAAATAGCTCAAGCAAATCACGCCGCTGTAACATTGAACTCCGGCGTTCAATTATCTCCTGTCTCTCCTAAGAAGCAAGAGGAGAGTTTGATCCAGTTCGGGACTTGCGAACCTGTAATCGTTCGATACGAACATGAAATCCTACAGGAGACTTCGCGGGTGAAACCCGAACCCGTTGGGGATGAGGATGAAGGATGGACCGTCGTAACTCGTCGAAAAATGCGGCGACAGAGACCTGTCCAGAAAGAAGCCCGCCTACTCCGAGAATATAGGCGAAAAAGCAAACTTCCAAAGAGAAAAGGAAGAAAGAGTATGAGAAGGCCTAAACTTGTCGTGGAGGAAAACAAAGACCTCCCTCGGCCCCAGCAGCCTATGACCCTACGGGAATTTTTCCCCAAGGGATTCTTTAATAAGAAGCAGGAAGAAATAGTTGAAGCTGCTACGTGCCATGTCGTTGTGGCAATCGAGGATGACAGCGCCACTCCAAGTTCAACGGAGTTGGTAATAAAGCTGGATGATACACCTTCCCTCAATGTAGTAGATTTGCCTCAAATGGACAAAGCTACTCACATCAACACGTTGAAGGACTCTAATGATTCAGAACCTTCAACCTCTACAGCACATGCATGCGCGTCTGATTGCATGTCCATAAGCTTCACCGATGATGATTTGATGTTGGGGTCAAAATCTCACAATAGACCTTTGTTTGTCTCAGGATACATTCGAGAACAGAAGGTCGGTCGAATCCTCATTGATGATGGATCGGCCGTCAACATAATGCCGAAATCAGTCATGAAGGAGATTGGCATCCTGATGGAAGAACTATCAAGTAGCAAGCTGGTAATCCAGGGTTTCAATCAGGGAGGACAACGAGCGATCGGCATGATTCGCCTACAGCTCATCATCGGGGACTTAGAAGCACATACCTTATTTCATGTCATAGACTCCAGGACTACCTATAAAATATTGTTGGGTCGCCCTTGGATTCATGGAAATGGGGTAATAACTTCCACCTTGCATCAGTGCTTCAAGTTTTACCAGAACGGCGTCAAAAAGGTTGAGGCAGACACTAAGCCATTTTCAGAGGCCGAGTCTCATTTCGCGGATGCAAAATTTTATATAAATAACAGCAACATAGAAGAAATAATGCCAAAAGAAATCCCTTTGATCAGCGGGGAACAGAAGACTTGCACAGGGAAAGAATCAATCAAAGAAGAAAATGTTCCCAAGTTTTGCGAAAGCAAGACATCCGTCAGTCCTACGAAGGCTAAGGCCTTGAAAGACGAGAAAAGTTCGAACCCTTCTGTTCTGCGCTACGTTCCCTTGTCCCGACGTAAGAAAGGTGAATCACCATTCGCAGAATGTACTAAAAGTTTGAAAGTCGGTGACATTAAGATCCTGAAAGAAAACTTTGTCACCCCTCTTACGAAGATAACGAAGCAAGAGGTCACGAAGTCCAAAGAGACTCAGAAAGGGATGGTCCTACCTGAGAAACGAACGAAAGAAGGATACGATCCCAAGGCATATAAACTGCTAGCAAAGGCAGGATATGACTTCACAACTCACACTGAGTTCAAGGGCCTGAAAATCCTCGAGGGCAGGTCAGAGCTTTCTTCGACACAGAAGAAACTCCTAAAGGAGGGATATCCTATACCGGCATCAAGAAAGGGGCTTGGATATAAGTCGCCTGAACCAGTCCGGATAACTCGAAAAGGGAAAGAGAAAGTGGCCAACAGTAATAACATAACGACCAAAGAGGCACACAACTCAAAAGAAGAGGAAACTGTCAAACCAAGGATCTCTATCTTTAAGCGCATCAAGCCGCCGGCTACGCGCGCTTCAGCCTTTCAGCGATTGAAAGCGGCTGTGACGGAAGAAGACAGTTCGCACCCAACACCTAATCCCATCAGATCTTCCGTCTTTCAAAGGTTGAGTAAGTCGGCAGATAAGAAAGAAGACACGCCGTCCACTGAACCTCTTTCACGACAATCTGCATTTCAAAGACTGAGTAAGGCGGCAGATAAAAATGAAAACACGCCGTCCACTGAACCTCTCTCACGACAATCAGCATTTCAAAGGTTGAGTAAGCCAGCAGATGAGAAGGAAAACACACCGTCCGCTAAACCCCTCTCATGGAAGGCAGCATTTCAAAGGTTGAGTAAGCCGACAGAGGAGAAAGAAAATACGTTGCCCGATAAATCTCTCTCACGAACGTCAGCGTTGCAAAGATTAAGCGTGACCACAAAGAGAGATAAGAAACTTTCATCCACTTCCATTTTCGATCGCCTCCTACACGAAGAGGCTCGAGAGACTTTGAACAATAAAGAGTCTAGCAAAACAAAAAGCGATGAAGAGATCCGTAGTATCGTCCCCTCACGGATGAAAAGAAAAACTTTTGTTACCGTGAATACAGATGGTGCATTAAAGGTTAAACGGCGCAATGTCATCATCACCAACCCTGCGAGCAAACGTGCAGAGAATGGGGATGAAGCCTCTTGTCATCATATTACTGTCGGGGAAGAAACGGAGGCCGAGATATCTGAAGAGGATGTTGAAGAGGCTCCACAACCACTCGAAGATGGAAGTCAACCAACAGTTGATGAGTTAAAAGAAGTTAATCTGGGTACGACGGAAGAACCACGTCCAACCTTTATAAGCGTATCACTTTCCGATGAAGAGGAGTGTGAGTACTTGAGTTTGCTCATTGCGTATAAAGATGTCTTTGCTTGGTCGTATAAAGAGATGCCGGGACTTGATCCAAAAGTCGCAGTACATCATCTCGCTATTGAACATGGGTATCGACCAGTCAAACAAGCTCAACGACGTTTCCGGCCAGAGCTCATCCCCCAAATTGAAAATGAGGTTAACAAGCTAATTGAAGCAGGGTTCATTCGCGAAGTAAACTACCCGACATGGATAGCAAACATTGTCCCCGTCAGAAAGAAAAACGGACAATTACGGGTATGCGTTGACTTTCGCGATCTGAATAGTGCATGTCCGAAAGACGACTTCCCATTGCCCATCACCGAACTAATGGTCGATGCTACCACAGGGCATGAAGCTTTGTCTTTCATGGATGGGTCATCAGGATACAACCAGATTCGAATGGCCCTCAAAGATGAAGAAATGACAGCGTTCCGGACTCCGAAAGGGATATACTGTTACAAGGTAATGCCCTTTGGATTAAAGAACGCCGGCGCAACTTATCAACGTGCCATGCAAAAGATCTTCGATGATATGCTGCATAAGCATGTCGAATGCTACGTCGACGATCTTGTAATCAAGTCCAAAAAGCGACAGGATCACTTGAAAGATCTAAAGGTGGTTTTCGATCGTTTGAGAAAGTACCAATTGAGGATGAATCCTCTCAAATGTGCATTCGGTGTAACTTCGGGGAAATTCCTTGGTTTCGTCGTAAAACATCGAGGGATCGAGATTGATCAGTCCAAGATCGACGCCATTCAAAAAATGCCAGAGCCGCGAAACTTGCATGAACTAAGAAGTCTCCAAGGACGACTTGCTTATATCAGGAGGTTCATCTCCAATCTAGCAGGCCGATGCCAACCATTTCAAAGATTGATGAGGAAAGACACGACCTTTGAGTGGGATGAAGCATGTCAAAATGCCTTTGACAACATAAAGAAATACTTGCTTAACCCTCATGTTTTGGGCGCACCCGTAGCAGGAAAGCCATTGATACTCTACGTTACTGCGCAAGAAAGGTCGCTTGGGGCATTGCTTGCACAAGAAAGCGAGAAGGGCAAAGAATGTGCCCTCTACTACTTAAGTAGAACTCTCAATGGGGCAGAGCTGAATTATTCACCCATTGAGAAGATGTGTCTTTCACTCTTCTTCGCCATCGATAAGTTGAGACATTACATGCAGGCATTCACAGTGCATCTGGTGGCTAAGGCTGATCCAATCAAGTATGTTCTGTCTAGACCAATTATCTCAGGTCGGTTGGCAAAGTGGGCAATCTTACTACAACAGTATGACATTGTTTATGTTCCGCAAAAGGCGGTGAAGGGGCAAGCCTTGGCTGATTTCTTGGCAGATCATCCAGTGCCGTCAGACTGGAAATTATCTGACGACCTGCCTGACGAAGAAATCTTCTACGTTGAAGTTGTTGACCCATGGATCATGTATTTTGACGGTGCAGCTCGAAGATATGGCGCAGGAGCGGGTATAGTATTCATTACCCCTGAAAAACACATGCTGCCGTATAGCTTCGCATTTGAAGAGGTATGTTCGAATAATGTTGCTGAATATCAAGCACTCATTATGGGTCTTCAAATAGCAATAGCAATTGGAGTGACCTACATCGAGATTTATGGAGATTCAAAGCTGATAATTAATCAATTGTCGCTCCAATACGAGGTGAAGCATCCAGATTTAATGCCCTACTTTAATTATGCAAGACGACTCTTAGAGAGCTTTGATAGTATGACGATAGAGCATATTCCAAGAGCTGAAAATGCAAAGGCAGATGCATTAGCAAACTTGGCCACAACCCTAACTGTATCAGAAAGTGAAATATTGAACGTTCTGATTTGTCAAAAATGGGTTATACCGCCAACTGAAGTTGAAAGTCAAGAAGCAAACGTAATATCGGTCTATGTGATTGAGGAAGAAGATTGGCGACAACCGATTGTAGATTATCTACAACATGGAAGACTTCCCACAGAGTCCCGACGTAAGGCCGATATACGAAGAAGAAGTGCTCGATTCATCTACTACAAGGAAACCCTTTATCGACGCTC
Source organism: Herpetospermum pedunculosum (assembly GCA_028017165.1). NCBI lineage: Eukaryota > Viridiplantae > Streptophyta > Magnoliopsida > Cucurbitales > Cucurbitaceae > Herpetospermum > Herpetospermum pedunculosum. The sequence continues at coordinate 15,677,029 of CM051527.1, read as the reverse complement.
CTATGACGGACTTTTTCTTCGATGCCTAGGAAAAGAAGAATCGATAAAGGCATTAGAGGAAGCGCACTCAGGGGTCTGTGGTGCTCATCAATCGGGACCGAAACTTCATTTTCAGTTAAAGAGAATGGGTTATCACTGGCCAACGATGGTTCAAGACTCGATGGAGTATGCTAAGAAATGTGAGGCCTGTCAGTTTCATGCAAACTTCATACATCAACCGCCAGAACCCCTTCACCCAACCATAGCTTCATGGCCCTTTGAAGCTTGGGGGCTTGATCTCGTTGGTCCAATAACACCTAAGTCCTCAGCAGGACATTCTTATATCCTCGCTGGGACAGATTATTTTTCAAGGTTGGCCGAGGCAATTGCGTTAAAGGAGGCAAAGAAGGAAACTGTTGTGAATTTCATCCGAACCCACATCATTTACCGTTACGGCATCCCTCACCGCATCGTGACCGATAACGGAAGACAATTCTCCAATAGTCTAATGGACAATTTATGCGAGAAGTTCAAGTTCAAGCAATGCAAGTCATCCATGTACAACGCTCCCAAATGGATTGGCAGAAGCATTCAACAAAACATTGTGCAACTTGCTAAAAAAAGTAGTCTCCAAGTCAAAAAGAGACTGGCAGGAAAAGATTGGTGAGGCATTATGGGCTTACCGAACTACCCACCGCACTCCTACAGGGGTCACACCTTATTCCCTAGTCTATGGGGTTGAAGCTGTGCTCCCTTTGGAAAGAGAAATCCCTTCCTTAAGAATGGCGGTGCAAGAAGGGTTAACTACCGAAGACAATGCAAGATTGCGCCTCGAAGAATTGGAAGCGCTCGATGAAAGAAGATTGGATGCTCAGCAAGCATTGGAATGTTACCAAGCGCGAATGACCAAGGCTTTCAACAAAAAATTGAAGCCTCGATCATTTCAAGTTGGCGATCTAGTACTCGCGGTTCGAAGACCCATTATCACAACGAGACATACGGGGAGCAAGTTCACCCCTAAGTGGGATGGACCCTATGTTGTTAAGGAAGTCTATACAAATGGGGCATACAAAATTGTGGATCAAGATGGATTAAGAATAGGCCCAATCAACGGCAAATTTCTTAAGAAATTTTATGCATAAAAAAAAATGTAATACTCCTTAACGTAAGAGTATAAACTACATGTTGCTCCTGGCCCGCATGAGCTTAAAAGGTGAACGACCCAAAGTAAAAAAAAAAAAAAAAAAAAAAATCGATCATTCATCATGTAACCTGAACTACGTTATGACTTGATCCCTTCCATCTAAGGGTACGTAGGCAACTTAAAGAAAAAAATATATATATACTTTAAGTTCAGTCACAACAATAAAAAAAGGATTACATTCCATTTGAACTACGATATGACTTGATCCCTTCCATTCAAGGGTACGTAATCGATGTTCGAACTCAAGGGCAAAAGAAGCAATGATAGTACCAATTCCACTACGCCAAACAAGCTTCATTATTACTATTTGACTTCAGATTGTAATATTTCATTCAGCTTGTTATTAGGCCAAATCAAATTTCCATTACTGCGCTACTCATATCCAAGTTCAGTTGCAAGTTTGCGCATCACCAAGTTCAGTTGCAAGTTTGCGCATCTCCAAGTTTTGCTGCGTTGCTGTTACGTCTCCAAAAGTGACCTTTTTAGGACTTAATTATCTTAGAAAGATGTTCACTCTTAGGTGTTTTTGATAGCATTTAGCCTAAACCTATGCTTAAATATGAGAATTAGAAGAAGGTAGCTAAATTAGGACTTATGTACAATAGGAAAGAAAAGGGTTGAAAACCGAAGGAAAAGAATGAAAAACAAGCATTGCGATAGCATTGCGGAAACATTGCTGAAACCGCAATGTTTCAAGTGAAAACCGTACGTTGACTGATCTTTTTCTGTTAATTTCCGTTATTTCAGGGATTCGTTCTTTCTCCTCCATCCATTCTGAAGTACGACGTTGAAGATTGATGGTTCTCCTTGGCCCAAATGCACCTGCAGATTACTATAAATAGGGGTCAAAGTCGAGGGTTCAATCATCATCCGAAAGCGTAGAAGTCTTCTCGCAGTCCATCTTTTCTCCTGTTTTCCTTTGCCGTCTGCTGGTTTGCGAAGCTCAGCTGTTGGAATCGTTAATCTGATAGGAAGGAGAGGAGATTCTTCTTCTCTCCTGATTGGATTCATCCAAGCAAGGCTGACCTTTCTCATCCTTCATTCGAGGCGGTTGCGACGAGACATTCAAGCTTGTTTTACTGCTTTCTGCTCTTCATTTCCATTTTCCAGCTTTGTCTTGTTGCTGTTTCTTTTCTAGTAGCTAGATTAGACTATTTCGTTGTGTTCTGTCTTGCTGTTATTTACTTTAAAGCTTTCATTTGTTGAGTCAAACAATCAAGTAATCAAATCTCAATTCTTCATTTCACAGTTTCTTGCCTTTGCAGTCTACTGCTTTTCCTTACTGTTTTGTCTTTAAATTCCTCCTAAGCATGTCTGTTTCATCTCTTATTTCTGTTTACCTTATATCCATGAGTAACTAAGTCACATAGGGGCATGCTAATGACAATACTATAGGCTAAAAAAACGTGAACCAAGCATGTAGGATAGCTTCCGAAGCATTGATTGTATGTAAGCTTCATCCCACGGGCAATTTCGATTGGCCATCCATTTTGTCCAAAGAACTCCTAACCTCTGGAAGGAGTAAGAGTTCAGAGTCATACTATCATGCTAGCCTTTCAAGGTAACCAGGAAACGACCTAGGAATAGGCGTTTCCCTAGTACAAACCATATTTTTCTGCCTTAACAAGATGCTTAAGACCTTACTTGGACATGAGTAAACTAAAGAATCTAATGCATGAAATCGGAAGATACATGAGAATGAGATAGTTTGATGCATAGTGAGTTGATCCAGTGCTTGAGAATCGTATGAAAAAGCCTATAGGATAGTCGTTAGTAGCCCTTAATTCATCACTTTACACACTTTCGTTGTTATTTAAATTGCGGTAGAATTGCTGTCTCCGCAATTCTGCTTAAGTTACAATTCTGTCTAGCTGTCTTTGCCTTCATTTATTAATCTTGTCTCTTTTCATTTGAGTTTAACTTTGACTTGCATTTGTTTATGTTGCTACCCTCTACGTATTCAGTAGGAAATAGACAATTTAAAACCAATTCTACCCCATCAAATCCACCCCTTCTTTCTTAACTTTACACTTCACGAATAGCTTATAATAAATCTCTGTGGGAAAACGAATGAAATATACTTACTACTTGCTATAAGACCATGTATGCTTGCATGTTCTGAGTGCTCTCTCTACCTTATTGCTTATTTATTTTAACACATTGAGCACGCAACAAGTTTTTGGCGCCGCTGCTGGGGATTTATTTAAGTGAAAACGAAGTTTGTTAAGTTTGAAACACCAAGTTTATTGCCTATTGAAGCTGATCTGTTTCATTTCTTTTGCAGGTACTATTGGGTTAGTTTTCGAGTGAGCCTTCAAGTAGTGATCTAGAGTTCAATCCTGAGCCTGAGAGATTACTTAGGGCCAGAAATAGAGCCAAGAAACGTCTCTTTAAACAACCCTCTCTACCTCAAGTAATTGCGAGAACCGCAATTCCTCCGCAATTGTCTCAAGAAGAAATGAATGGAATAGTTCCAAATCCGGTGCCTGTCACTCGCAATCCCATCGAAATAGCGAATGACAAGGATAGCGCCATACTTTCGTACCTAGTACCTATGCCTGGGGAGCTGAACCCCAGCATAATCCGTCCTGAAATCACTGCCAACTCATTCGAGTTAAAGCCAGTGATGTTCCAAATGTTGTCCACTGTGGGACAATTCTTTGGAGTGGAAAATGAGGATCCCCACAACCATCTTAGAAACTTCTTAGGAGTTAGTGACACATTCCTCATCCCTGGAGTTTCCCAAGAAGCCTTGAGGCTATACCTTTTCCCTTACTCTTTGAGGGACAAAGCCAAAACATGGTTGAACTCATTACCCTCTGGATCTGTTCGCAATTGGACAGACTTAGCAGAGAAATTCCTAGTCAAATACTTCCCACCTGATAGGAATTCTACCTTTCGTGATGACATAATCAAGTTCAAACAAGCTGACACTGAGTCTCTTCACGAAGCTTGGACAAGGTTTAAAGATCTTCTTCTTAAATGTCCACATCATGGCATCCCATGGTGTATCCAAATAGAGGTCTTTTTCAAAGGATGCAACCCCAACACTAGACAAGTCTTAAACTCATCTGCTGGAGGTTCCATGTTGTCCAAGAGTTACAACGAGGCCTATGAGATCTTGGAGAAGATCTCAGCATCTCATTGTAGGTGGTCAGATGATCCAGTTGAGCCAACTAGAGCTCAAGACAAGGATGCTCTAAGTGCAATGAGCAACCAAATAAATGCCCTGACCAACCTAGTTAAGCAAATGGCTCAAACCAATCTCCAAACAAGTGTCAACACCGCTACAGCCATGTCAATGGGCACCCAACCAAGTCAAGGTGAGACACTTATTTGTGGATTCTGTGGGGAAGGGCACCCGTATGAATATTGCCCTGGGAATCCAGCCTCAGTCTGCTATGTTGGAAGCCAACAGCAGCCTAGGAACAACCCCTACTCTAACACTTATAACCCTGGTTGGAGGAACCACCCAAACCTGTCATGGGGTGGACAACAAAATGCTAACCAAGCTCCTAACCAACCAAGACCGAGTGGAACACCTGGTTTCACTCCCCAACATAACCAATCAATGTATCAAAAACCATACAACCAACCTGTAGGATCTTCTGTAGAAAACTTACTCAAGGAATACATAGCCAAGAATGATGCCACACTACAGAGTCAGCAAGCCACTCTTAGGAGCCTAGAGAACCAAATAGGGCAACTAGCCAATGAAATCAAAAGTAGGCCCCAAGGTAGGCTTCCTGCTGACACTGAAGTGCCAAGGAGAGATGGTAAAGAACAAGTTCAAGCAATTGAACTTAGAAATGGTAGACCATTGGTAAGCAGCACCAAAGACACACCAAAGAGAGTAGAGAACACTGAGTCTAGTGCTCCACTGGAGTCTCTGCCAAGCCAAGGTCCACCACTAACAAGCACATCAGGAGCCAGGCTGGAGCCGATTATTGAGGAGATAGAAGAAATTCCAAGGCCTCCACCTATCCTAAGGCGACCTGACGTGCCTGCATATGTGCCACCACCTCCATATCCTCGAAGGCTTAAGAAGAAGCAGGAACAGGAAGTGCACTTTAATAAATTCTTAGAAATTCTTAAGCAAGTGCATGTCAACATTCCTTTTGTAGAAGTTTTACAGTCTATGCCTTCCTATGTAAAGTTTTTGAAAGATATCATTACTAACAAAAAAATAATTGGTGAGTTTGAAACAGTAAACCTCACTGAGGAGTGCAGTGCCATACTCCAAAACAAGCTACCCAAGAAGGAGAAGGATCCTGGTTCCTTCACCTTACCTGTAGAGCTAGGAGGCAAGCACGTGGGCAGAGCGCTTTGTGACCTGGGCGCCAGCATAAACCTCATGCCCCTATCACTATTCCGCCAGTTGGGAATAGGAGAAGCACGTCCAACCACTGTCACTTTACAACTAGCAGACAGATCCATTGCATACCCAGAAGGTAAGATTGAGGATATTCTAGTGAAAGTTGACAAATTTATTTTCCTTGCAGATTTCATTATCCTGGATTATGAAGCAGACAAGAAGGTCCCCATCCTATTAGGCAGACCATTTCTTGCCACAGGTAGGGCCCTGATCGACGTCCAAAAAGGTGAGCTCACTATGAGGGTTCATGATGAAGAGGTGAAATTTAGTGTGTATAAAGCTTTGAGGTACCCCTCTGACCTTGAATCCTGTGCTAGCATGGACGTTGTAGATTCTTTAATGGAAGAACAACTGGAGCATGTGTTATTAACCAAGCATGCTAATGAATATGTAGGATTAGAACTAACTGACTTAAACATAGCTGAGATAATGGACATACCTGTAAATAACCCTCAGCATGTTTGTATGAACATTGACTTAACTGAAAAATCTTTGAATCCATTAAAACCATCCATTGAGCATCCACCTGTCTTAGAGTTAAAACCTCTCCCCACTCACCTCAAGTATGCATATCTAGGGAATAATGAGACTTTGCCTGTAATTATTTCTTCTAAGCTAAGTGAACAGCATGAGGTTGAATTAATATTACTACTTAAGCAACATAGGAAGGCTATTGCATGGACTATTGCTGATATTAGAGGCATTAGCCCTTCTTATTGCATGCATAAGATTATACTAGAGGAAGAGCACACACCTAGAGTAGATCACCAACGTAGGCTGAACCCCTCTATGAAAGAGGTAGTTAAGAAAGAAATAATTAAATGGTTAGATGCTGGTGTGATCTTTCCCATAGCTAGTAGTCAGTGGGTGAGCCCTATACAGTGTGTACCTAAGAAGGGTGGGATGACTGTGGTAGTCAATGAGAACAATGAACTGATTCCAACTAGGACTGTCACAGGATGGAGAGTTTGCATGGATTATAGGAAGCTAAATAAAGAGACTAAGAAAGACCATTTCCCTCTACCATTTATTGACCAAATGCTAGACAGAATAGCTGGTAGAGCCTACTACTGTTTCTTAGACGGTTATTCAGGTTATAACCAGATCACTATAGACCCTAAGGATCAAGAGAAGACTACCTTCACTTGCCCTTTTGGAACTTTTGCCTTTCGCAGAATGCCTTTTGGCTTATGCAATGCACCGGCAACTTTCTAAAGGTGCATGTTGGCAATCTTCTCTGATTTGGATGAGTCCATGATAGAGATATTCATGGATGATTTCTCAGTCTTTGGGGATTCATTTACAAACTGTCTAGAGAATTTAGGACAGGTCTTGGCTAGGTGTGAGGAGACCAACCTAGTCCTAAATTGGGAAAAGTGCCATTTCATGGTGGATGAAGGGATTGTCTTAGGTCACAGAGTGTCAAGGGCAGGTGTAGAAGTTGACAGGGCAAAGATAGAAATCATAGAGAAGTTGGTAGAGCCTCAGAATGTCAAGGCCATTAGAAGTTTCTTAGGGCATGCTGGCTTCTACAGAAGGTTCATTAAGGACTTTTCTAAGATAGCCAAGCCTCTGTGTGAGCTTCTAGAGCTAAATAGGCCATTCGTCTTCTCTAAGGAATGTTTAGTAGCTTGGCAAACCCTTAAGAAAGCACTGGTCACAGCACCTATTATAGTAGGGCCAGATTGGGATCTCCCATTTGAGATGTTATGTGATGTTAGTGACTATGCTGTAGGGGTTATGTTAGGACAGAAGATTGACAAGTTAACACACCCTGTCTATTATGCTAGCAAGACACTTAATGAGGCACAATGCAACTACACAACCACTGAGAAGGAGATGCTAGCTGTAGTGTTTGCTTGTGAGAAATTTAGGAACTATATTGTAGGCACTAGGACAATTGTGTACACTGACCATTCTGCCTTAAAGTATCTCATGAGGAAGGCTGATGCTAAGCCTAGGTTGATTAGGTGGGTGTTATTGCTACAGGAATTTGATTTGGACATTCGGGACAAGAAAGGATGTGAAAATGTGGTTGCGGATCACCTTTCTCGATTGCAGCACAATTGCGAAAAAATTGCGGAACCCGCAATTTCTGATGCTTTTATTGATGAACATGTCTTTGTATTGACTCATCGTGATAACGATGAGGAACCTTGGTTTGCTGACATTGCTAACTTCCTTGCATCACAGGTATTACCAATTTTCAAGGGAGGACAAGAGAAGAGGAGGTTCCTTCATGAAGCAAGGAAATTCATCTGGGATGACCCCACACTTTACAAAACATGTGCTGACGGCTTGCTAAGGAAATGTGTTTCAGCTGCTGAGGCGAAGTCTGTGCTGCAGCACTGCCACACAGCTCCTTATGGTGGACACTTTGGTGGCCAAAGAACAGCTGCAAAGGTATTTCAGAGTGGCTACTATTGGCCAACAATCTTCAAGGATGCCCACAACTATGCCCACAGCTGTGATGAATGCCAAAGGACAGGTAACCTCAGTCGCAAGGATGAAATGCCTCTCACCTACATCTTAGAGTTGGAGCTCTTTGATGTATGGGGCATTGACTTCATGGGACCATTTCCCCCATCCTCAGGTAACCTTTACATTTTGGTGGCAGTAGACTATGTATCCAAGTGGGTAGAGGCCATAGCATGTCCTAATAATGATGCTAAAACAGTCATAAAATTCTTGCATAGGCACATTTTTACTAGGTTTGGGACACCTCGTGCTGTTATTAGTGATGAGGGGACACACTTCATTAATAAGGCTATGGAGAGAGTGTTGGCTAAGTATAACATTAGACATAGAGTAGCCACTCCTTACCACCCACACTCGAATGGTCAGGCTGAAATTTCAAATAGGGAGATTAAGAACATCCTAGAAAAAGTGGTCAAACCTAATAGAAAGGACTGGTCATTTAAACTCGAGGATGCACTTTGGGCGTATAGAACAGCATATAAGACACCCCTGAGTATGTCTCCTTACAGACTTGTGTATGGTAAAGCTTGTCATCTTCCATTTGAGTTAGAAATTAAGGCATTTTGGGCACTAAAAGAGTTGAATTATTGCGTGACCGATGCGGGAACGTTGCGGTCTCTGCAATTACATGAGCTTGATGAGCTTAGACAAATGTCTTATGAAAATGCCAAATTGTATAAGGAAAAGACCAAGATTTGGCACGATAGTAGACTTAGGATCAAGGACTTTAAGAAAGGCCAACTTGTTTTATTATTTAACTCACGATTGAGGTTGTTTCCAGGTAAACTAAAGTCCAGATGGTCAGGTCCTTTCATGATTACTAATGTGTTTGTTCATGGTGCCATCGAGATAAAGAACCTGCAGCAAGGTCAACCATTCATGGTTAATGGTGCAAGGTTGAAGCACTACTATGAGGAAGGAGATGTGAAGACTCTCTCGGCCTTCCTCTTGACTGAAGCATGAAATTAAGAATGAGAGAGGACGAGTGATTGCTGTGCTCGTCAACATGAGGCTCATGCCTTAGTTTATTTTTTTTTTTTTGCGATTTTCCGGTTATCATTTGTGTATAAGTTTGTATGATTTTAATTGTGAATTTGATGTTGATTTTATTTCTTTTTGTAGGGAATCGATAGAGGGAATCAAGGAGAGTAAATCCAGCTTTAAAAATCAAGAAAATATTGGGCCAAATAAAAGATACGGATGAGCAAAGATTGACATTTAGATGAAAAAAAATCTCCAACGGTCACTAAAATTGCGCTGGATTTGCAGGATCCGCAAAAATATAGTCGTAGGGATTTATCCATTTTCTTTATATCCGTTAGAAGGCGCGTTGATCTGTACGATTCTCCCATTCTCTGAACTTCAAGAAAACTGCGATTCTCTTCATCTGTGATTCTTCTTCCCAAACCGCCACGATTCAACAATGGTGTCCACGAGGGCTGAAAGATCTGCGGCCAAGAAGAAGGCGGACGACGCTGAAACGGCTGCGAGAGATGCACTGCTTGCCTTGGCTGAGGCTGACGCCGCGCGAACTGAACGCCTTCCCAAACTTCCGATTCGCAAGAAGAAGTGGAAGGTCGTCACAGAGATACCTGCTGGACCCTCTGAGCCAGCAGGCACACCCAAGAAGCGCAAGTGGAGTATGGCTGTGGCCGAAGAAGAAATCAAGAACAAGACTCCCTCTGTGGAGAGTCAAGAACAAAGCCAGCCATCCCACGAGACAGCCGAACGCAGCCCGTCACCATCTCCGCCAGTTCAAAGCCCTGAACGTTCCTCATCACCACCAGTGCAGAGTCTTGAACTGCATTCATCACCACAGAGCTCTGCACAGACCCCCACAGCCGCACAAAGCACTACTCCGTCGGCCACTGCCCCACAACATGACCCTGAATTTCCATATGGGGAGTTCCAAGAATCGACGCAGGGCAGTGGGGAAGGTGAGGAAGAAGAGGTTTTCTCTCCGTTGAGGGAAGCCAATCCTGAGAGTCCTGCGCAGAAGGATGATTCCATGGAAGAGACATTGGGGGCTTGCCTCCATGCGATCGCAACCAAGGCAAAGCTGAAGAAGAAGAAGGCTGCCAAGAATATCAAAGCCAAACGGTCCAAGAAACTAAAGAAAAGGAAAGCCAAGAGGGCGCTGGCATCAGAGGGAGAGAGTGCTGAGCCATCGTTCAAGAAGCTCAAGCTTGAGGCTGCGGAGTCAGCCAAACCAAAGGCCAAAGGGAAGGCCAAGCTTTACCCTGAAGATGAGCCTCAGTCAGTGAGGTATGTGTCCTCTGACGCTGAGTCCAGGGGTATTGAGCTGAGAAAGAGGGAGTTGCTGCACGAGAAGGGCTTCCTCGACAGACCTGCTGACCTGCCGCAATTCTTGCGCACAGGCATTGTGAATCATAGCTGGGAGGAATTGTGCAGGCCGCCCAATCCGGCTTACACGAGTATGGTATATGACTTCTACGCCAACCTGCGAAACTCTGAGGAGGGGCTGTCTGTGGTTAGGGGAGTAAAGGTGGACTACTCAGCAAAAGCCATCAACGAAGCCTATGGCCTCAAGGGCCAAAAACATACTGACTATGCGAGGATCGTTGATGAGCCTACTGAGGCAGTCCTGGAGGAGGCCATTCGAACCATTGGCCAGCCTGAAGCATCCTGGACCGTGTCACGCAATGGGAGGCACACTCTCATGAGTGTCAACCTCACAGCTAAGGCGGCTGTATGGTTTGCCTTTGTAAGGAGGAAGCTGTCCCCCGTGACTCATGAGACCACCATCAACCAGAGCAGATCGCTGCTGGTCTATGCCATCATGCGAGGTCTCACGGTCAACGTGGGTGAAATCATGTCAGCTGCCATTGCTGAGTGCGCGAAGAAAGGTAAGGGTCCATTGTTTTTCCCAAATACTATAACTAAACTATGTTTGCTTGCAGGAGTTCCTATTGAGCGAATGGAGCAGCAAATGGCTTACACAGGCCACTTGGAGCTGCCTGCTGGCTTGAGGCTAAAAAGGAAGGGGAACATGGAATTCGAGCTGGATAGGTTGGCTGCTGATCAGTCACTGTCCATGGCTTGCCTGATGGATATGCAAAGGAGGATGGCTCAATGGGCTACTTACGCACAGGCAAGGGACAAGGAGGTTGCTGACCAACTTGGGTGCATCTTCCCTGACTTCCCCACAAATCTCTTGACTCCATGGGTGCCTCCACGACCACGACGACCTGATGAGGATGAAGACATCTGAGTGCTGGTTTGAATTGCACTCAAGTGAGTATTGCTGTTCCCTTAGAATAAGAAAAAAATTTCTGCTTTCTGATAGACCATGTGAATTATGCTGTTTTTAGTAAGATTTTGATCTGTTTTAGTTGCTTAGTTTTACGTTTTTAAATTGCTTAGTATAGCCTGCTGCTAGCTGATTAGGTAGGATAGTTTAGGTTTATTTTTGTCGAGCTTAAATGACTGAATAAAGCATGCTTAGGGGCCTTAGTGACTGATATATCTGCCCGGGCTTGATTGCGAAATAATTGCGGTACCCGCAATTTTCATTACTGAATGCATGTTTTGGACTGTCTGTTTAGCTAGGCTGTGATATGTTTAAACTTTATCTTTTGCTGCTTTCATGACTACCTTATATAGCTTATCTAAATGCATGCTGGATGAGTGTCATAGGACACCCTTTGATAGTTTAAATTAACCTCTAAAAGGCTCAGCATGCATAGCTGTAAGTCCTTGCCTGTCTGTTTTTTTTTTTTTCAATTTTCTGCTGCTGTGATATTTTCTTTTACAATGTTCTGCCTATGCCTAGGACTTTTAAATTCTCTTTGTTTTACCTTAGACTAGATGCTTCTAGGATAGTTTGGGGGTGTGCCACCTCAGACACTCATTGAGGACAATGAGTAGTTTTAGTTTGGGGGAGGCCACCCTAGGCCTAGGAACATTCCTCTCTCCCTTTAAGCATAAGCATTCTTCTTCTCCTTTATTAAAATTGATGAACTGAAAAAGAAAAAAAAAATGAAAAATAGAATAAAGGGGGGAGTCTCTCTTAGGTTGCGGAGTAATCAGTGCCAAGTGTGTAACCCACAAGTGGCGTTGCATCAAAAGGCAACCAAAGGAAAGGCTCCACCTAAGAAAGAAAAAAAAAAAGGAAAAAAGAAGGGAAGAAGAATGTATACCTAGGAGTTGCAACTTTGTGGCTTAGATGTCCTGATAAAAAGAACTCTGATCCTCAATTAGCTAAGCACAAAGTTGTAGCTTGTAGGGTTGTTTAGGGAGATGAATGTATATCCAATGTAGTGATGCCAGGGTTTAGGTTGTTCTCTTAAAGTACTATTGTCACTGTTAATACTAAGACTGGCATGACTCTAAGGAATCCTAGGTAGCTCATAAGTATAAACTAGAAGCATGTACTGAGTCTGGGGTAAAGCTAGGTAGAATTTGATACCTTAGGGATAGCGGCATGATATGATAAAAGCAGGTAGATCAGTTGTAGGGAGTAATAAAAACAGTAGGAATATTAGGCATGCGAAATCAGAAGAAGCTAGATGAGAGGGTAGTTTTAAGCTTAGAAGTGTGTCACAGGACCGCACTACTATAGATGAGAATATAGGGGAGTTAGGAAGTGGTTAAAGAAAAGAAACAGCAGCCTAGGAAAGTCCTTAGATTGCTCGAGGACAAGCAAAACCTTAAGTTTGGGGGTGTGTTACGTCTCCAAAAGTGACCTTTTTAGGACTTAATTATCTTAGAAAGATGTTCACTCTTAGGTGTTTTTGATAGCATTTAGCCTAAACCTATGCTTAAATATGAGAATTAGAAGAAGGTAGCTAAATTAGGACTTATGTACAATAGGAAAGAAAAGGGTTGAAAACCGAAGGAAAAGAATGAAAAACAAGCATTGCGATAGCATTGCGGAAACATTGCTAAAACCGCAATGTTTCAAGTGAAAACCGTAAGTTGACTGATCTTTTTCTGTTAATTTCCGTTATTTCAGGGATTCGTTCTTTCTCCTCCATCCATTCTGAAGTACGACGTTGAAGATTGATGGTTCTCCTTGGCCCAAATGCACCTGCAGATTACTATAAATACGGGTCAAAGTCGAGGGTTCAATCATCATCCGAAAGCGTAGAAGTCTTCTCGCAGTCCATCTTTTCTCCTGTTTTCCTTTGCCGTCTGCTGGTTTGCGAAGCTCAGCTGTTGGAATCGTTAATCTGATAGGAAGGAGAGGAGATTCTTCTTCTCTCCTGATTGAATTCATCCAAGCAAGGCTGACCTTTCTCATCCTTCATTCGAGGCGGTTGCGACGAGACATTCAAGCTTGTTTTACTGCTTTCTGCTCTTCATTTCCATTTTCCAGCTTTGTCTTGTTGCTGTTTCTTTTCTAGTAGCTAGATTAGACTATTTCGTTGTGTTCTGTCTTGCTGTTATTTACTTTAAAGCTTTCATTTGTTGAGTCAAACAATCAAGTAATCAAATCTCAATTCTTCATTTCACAGTTTCTTGCCTTTGCAGTCTACTGCTTTTCCTTACTGTTTTGTCTTTAAATTCCTCCTAAGCATGTCTGTTTCATCTCTTATTTCTGTTTACCTTATATCCATGAGTAACTAAGTCACATAGGGGCATGCTAATGACAATACTATAGGCTAAAAAAACGTGAACCAAGCATGTAGGATAGCTTTCGAAGCATTGATTGTATGTAAGCTTCATCCCACGGGCAATTTCGATTGGCCATCCATTTTGTCCAAAGAACTCCTAACCTCTGGAAGGAGTAAGAGTTCAGAGTCATACTATCATGCTAGCCTTTCAAGGTAACCAGGAAACGACCTAGGAATAGGCGTTTCCCTAGTACAAACCATATTTTTCTGCCTTAACAAGATGCTTAAGACCTTACTTGGACATGAGTAAACTAAAGAATCTAATGCATGAAATCGGAAGATACATGAGAATGAGATAGTTTGATGCATAGTGAGTTGATCCAGTGCTTGAGAATCGTATGAAAAAGCCTATAGGATAGTCGTTAGTAGCCCTTAATTCATCACTTTACACACTTTCGCTGTTATTTAAATTGCGGTAGAATTGCTGTCTCCGCAATTCTGCTTAAGTTACAATTCTGTCTAGCTGTCTTTGCCTTCATTTATTAATCTCGTCTCTTTTCATTTGAGTTTAACTTTGACTTGCATTTGTTTATGTTGCTACCCTCTACGTATTCAGTAGGAAATAGACAATTTAAAACCAATTCTACCCCATCAAATCCACCCCTTCTTTCTTAACTTTACACTTCACGAATAGCTTATAATAAATCTCTGTGGGAAAACGAATGAAATATACTTACTACTTGCTATAAGACCATGTATGCTTGCATGTTCTGAGTGCTCTCTCTACCTTATTGCTTATTTATTTTAACACATTGAGCACGCAACAGTTGCGCATCACCAAGTTCTGCTGCAAGTTTGCGCATCTCCAAGTTCTGCTGCAAGTTTGCGCATCTCCAAGTTCAGCTGCAAGTTTGCGCATCTCCAAGTTCTGCTGCAAGTTTGCGCATCTCCAAGTTCAGCTGCAAGTTTGCGCATCTCCAAGTTCTGCTGCAAGTTTGCATCATCTCCAAGTTCGATGATGCAGTCATCTCAAAGTTTGTTGTTGCTCCAAGTTTGTTGTTACTGCATCATCTCCAAGTTCGCTGTTGCTGCATCATCTTGCATCATCTCCAAGTTCGCTGCTGCTGCATCATCTTGCATCATCTCGCTGTTGCTGCATCATCTTGCATCATCTCCAAGTTCGCTGCTGCATCATCTTGCATCATCTCGCATCATCTTGCATCATCTCCAAGTTCGCTGCCGCTGTTGCATCATCTTCAAGTTCGTTGCTGCTGCTGCATCATCTCCAAGTTTGCTGCTGCTGCATCATCTCCAAGTTCGATGATGCAGTCATCTCAAAGTTTGTTGTTGCTCCAAGTTCGCTGTTGCTGCATCATCTCCAAGTTCGCTGTTGCTGCATCATCTCCAAGTTCGCTGTTGCTGCATCATCTCCAAGTTCGCTGCTGCTGCATCATCTCCAAGTTCGCTGCTGCTGCATCATCTCCAAGTTCGCTGCTGCTGCATCATCTTCAAGTTCGCTGCTGCTGCATCATCTTCAAGTTCGCTGCTGCTGCATCATCTCCAAGTTCGCTGATGATGCAGTCATTGTAGCTGCATCATCTCATCATCTCCAAGTTCGCTGTTGCTGCATCATCTCATCTTGCATCATCTCCAAGTTCGCTGTTGCTGCATCATCTCGCTGTTGCTGCATCATCTTTGCATCATCTTGCATCATCTCCAAGTTCGCTGTTGCTGCATCATCTCCAAGTTCGTTGTTGCTGCATCATCTCGCTGCTCCAAGTTTGCTGTTGCTGCATCATCTTGCATCATCTCCAAGTTCGCTGCATCATCTCCAAGTTCGCGCGCCTGCATCATCGCTGCATCATCTCCAAGTTCGCGCGCCTGCATCATCGCTGCATCATCTCCAAGTTCGCGCGCCTGCATCATCGCTACATCATCTCCAAGTTCGCGCGCCTGCATCATCGCTGCATCATCTCCAAGTTCGCGCGCCTGCATCATCGCTGCATCATCTCCAAGTTCGCGCGCCTGCATCATCGCTGCATCATCTCCAAGTTCGCGCGCCTGCATCATCGCGCGCGCGCGCCTCCACCTCCAAGTTCGCGCGCCTGCATCATCGCGCGCGCGCGCCTCCACCTCCAAGTTCGCGCGCCTGCATCATCGCGCGCGCGCGCCTCCACCTCCAAGTTCGCGCGCCTGCATCATCGCGCGCGCCTCCACCTCCAAGTTCGCGCGCCTGCATCATCGCGCGCGCCTCCACCTCCAAGTTCGCGCGCCTGCATCATCGCGCGCGCCTCCACCTCCAAGTTCGCGCGCCTGCATCATCGCGCGCGCCTCCACCTCCAAGTTCGCGCGCCTGCATCATCGCGCGCGCCTCCACCTCCAAGTTCGCGCGCCTGCATCATCGCGCGCGCCTCCACCTCCAAGTTCGCGCGCCTCCCATCATCGCGCGCGCCTCCCATCATCGCGCGCCGGTTTAAGAAAATTATCTAAAAATATGTATAAAGGTGGACTTGAACCCAAGACCAAAGGAAACAAAGGTTCTACATGTTCCACTTTGCCAAACAAGATTTATTGTTACCATTTATCTTTAGATTATAATACTTCATTCAACTTGAAATTTAGGTGGGTTCTAAATTTCCTTCCATAATCATGACCTTAAGTTCAAATTTTCGAACTTCATGTCAAAATTGATTGGAATCCCAAAATTATACCAAGTCAAATTTTCATTCAAGCTAAATTTCCAGCAAAACCCAAAATTTTCCTAAAATTAAAATTTTGGGCATATTCCAAATTTTATTTCCAAGCGTGATTTAGAGTCAAAAGTTATCTAAATCCGAGTCTCAAATCAAATATGCCAAAATAAAATTTTCAACACTTCTACTCCGAATTCAAGCCAAACTTCAAGAAAATATCATAGTTTTTCCTAGAATTAAAATTTTGGGCATATTCCAAATTTTATTTCCAAGCATGATTTAGAGTCAAAATTTATCTAAATCCAAGTCTCGAATCGAAATTGGCGGTTTGGGTATACTCCAAATTTTATCCCACTTCGAAATTGGAGTAAAGTTCAAAGTCAAATCCTATTCAAAATTCAATTGGGCAACTCCAAAACTCTACTCTACATCCAAAATGGAATTAAAGTAGAACACAAGAATCTACTAAAGTTCAAGTCAAGCTTCTGCCAAATAAGAAAGATCAAAATTGTAAATCCAATTCATATTTTTTGGTCAATTGGCATAGAAAGATGTATCAATCAAAAGAATTGATTTATGGACCAAATTTCATATTTCGATAAGATTGATATGTCGAGGCAGATTCAAAATTAGGGGTGTCCTACATTTCAATTTCAAAATTTAACTTTTCCGAGACTCACCCACACGTACATGTGCATAACTCTCGAAAAAGGGGGCATTTGTTGACCGAGAAATTTCGGCCAATCAGCGGTCGCCACATGTCTTCATCTTGGCCGGCGGATCGAATAAACTTAACCGAGCAAATTCGGTCATGGCTCAATTGGGCTCGAAATCGAATCGGGCTAAAAGTTATTTAAATGACAATTTGGCCCAAGCCCAAATAACCATTGGGCCCAGAACCCAAAAGTCCATTGGACCCAAGCCCATTGGATCCAAGCCCAAGCCCATTGGATCCAGGCCCATGAGAACTCTATAAATAGAGAGCTCATTCTTCATTTTTAAGGTTCAGAAAATTTTTACTCCTAAGAGCTCAGAGAGAATTCTCAAACAACGAAGACTCCCTGAATCCTTGGAAGACTGAACGATCATCCAACATCGAGAACAAGCTGCGAAGCCCTCGAAACAAATCCAACATCGAGAACAAGCTGCGAAGCCCTCGAGATACATTTACATTTAAGAGAGAGAATCAGAGGATCAAACATTAGAGATTGTAATCCTGCGCACTGATAAATACAATACATCAATACAAATTCAAATTCATTTACACGTGTTCGAATTTCTATCCTTCGTCGAAATCTCGTGTGAACAATATGAAAAACACTAAAAAAAAAAAAAAAAAAAAAATCTCTTAAAAGTAAAATATTGCAACATATAATCAAAGTGTAGAAAATAGAGATTAAGAAATTTTTACTAAGATTTGGGTGGTAACAAATCATCCATAAAGGAGATATTGGAGATGATCGAAGAGAAGGGCAAAATAGAAAATGAAGAGCAAAAAAAGAAAGAAAATAAAGCGGACGTGTGAGACTTCAATTATGATTTTTTTAATTTAAAAATAATAGATAAAACATGACCAATTAAACTTTGCCACATGACTGGGCTACAAAAGATAGTTGTAGCCTAGATGGAGGTAAGTTTTACTCTTTCACAAAACCTAACATATTCATTCTCAGAATGACGGCAGCTTGTCCGTGCATGTTCTGATCAACATCCTCAATAGAACAATTGTATTCGTCTGATAAATTTCTCATAACCCATAGTTGCTCATCGCAGTTATTGATGAGCGAATATACCAATTACATTTCAACTGCATCCCTAACTCCAAAGATGGTCGCGAAATTTTATTATTATAATTTAAATTTGTTGCTATAAATCAATAACAATGAACAAATAAGCACAAAAGAAATCAACACAGATTTATGTTGTTCATTAACGTTGTGTTAGTTACGTCCACGGGCAGAACGGAGAGCAGTATTATTACGAAATAGAAGAGAATTATTAAATGACAGACTAGAGGCGGCTGAAATTCATTAGAAGATTTATATATGACACTCTTTTAATACCGTAATACAAAATGAAAAACGAATAAGTAAAACCCTAATCACATTTGACCCCGTACCGAACCAGTCGTAGAGGGCCATAGCAGATTCAAGGCATTCCAAAAAAATTTGCTAAATATATATATATATATATATATATATATAACTCTTTTCATAAACAACGTAACCATTATTCAAAACTCCGTAAAACCAACATTAATCATGAATAATTTAATAAACTATGATTAAAACATCAAGAAATCTCTTATAAAAATATTTAAATCGCCAATACAAGCTAATAAAATCATAAAGGTTAAATCTATTAAAAAACTCTTCAAAACGTAAACACAAACTTGTAAAATTTGTCACCAAACATTTATCCAATCTCTGGTCATACTGCGTAGAGTAATCTCAATATGCACATCAAAGCATCAAAGCAATCTTTGTCATACTATGTACCAAGCAATCTCCAAATACATAGTAGAGTATATGTCCTACGTGCACGCAGAACTGCCCCCAAAGGAACAACCTAACACACGGCCCAAAGCCCTATGTGTGTAGAGTGGGTCTTAAAGACCTCTCTATCTCTGGTATACTATGAAAAACACATCCACATAACATATGGGTAATCACCCTGGGTACATAAATCTAGTGGTTTGAAAAGTCACTCCCGGTATAAAACTCTTAAGTTTTCAAATCACTCTAAAATTATTATTCTCTTTATAAAAACAACATTTCATATCACACCTCTAGTTTCTAAAAAAAACATAAAAACCCTCTGATTTCTCACATGAACATAAAATATCTCTACTATCTCAAATAGTCAATAAAACATTTATAAACTCTCAAATATTCATCAAATATCTCAAATAATATTTCTCAAACTATAAATCTAATTAAAAACATTAAATCATAAGAGAACTTTTAACAATTTCAGGAAAATCTCATAACAATTTAACAATTTACGAAAACTCGAATCTATTTCTCTACAATCACGCATAATAATATTTTACTGAATTTTCATAATAATAATTAAATAACGAAAATATTTCATAAATGAACTGCCCATAGAACTATTGTCAATAAAGCTTGTTTGTTCTTTAAAGTTTTAGTGTTTAAAATACTTTAATTTAAGCAGTTTCATATTTAATTCATCCTTGATTAATTGTTGTTCGGATAAAATTGAGCCTTATAATTTGGTAATTAGTAGATTTCATTCCCAGTAGAGAACAATAATTAGTACTGACACTCCTATATTACTTGGAACAATTCGTACACTTGTGAAATCGGACAACATTGTTATAGATGATTGATCCAAATCATTCTTGTAGAGACATGTGAGTGAGGGTATCATATACAAAATAAGTTTGTATATGACTAAGATATAATGTATATTTATAAATTTGTTATTTGAGAAGATTAATATTTCACAAGATGATCATATGTGACTCGATCTTAATCCTGAATGAGTTATGAACTTTGAAAGGTTTCATGAATAGAGAAAGAACCAAAATTATATCAAATTAGAATTTATATTCTCATTCACTCTAAAGCTTTACACTTTTTCTCTCTATAAAATATTACAAAGGAGGGGATATATATATTGACAGAAGAAGAAACCTATATATGGTAACAAGAAAAAGCCAACGAAGATTTTATTCCAATGGGTCTGGTGTGTTGGTTCACAAAGGAAAGTTTCAAAAATGGCTCCAATTGATTTGGTGTATTGGTCAAATAAGGAAGGAGATTTTACATTTTCTCTTTTTTGTTAGCTGTCAAAAGGCAGGAGCGTGATTGGCGAGGGTTGAACAAATTTTTGAAACCAAGTGAGATAATTGAGGGATTTTGAAATATTGATTATTTTGGTGGGTGAGGTGTAATTCGGTTGGGTTGAGTGATTGGTTGCTGATGTGTCATTGTTGTTTTTGCAATTTCATTTCCTGTTCTGATAAACTTATGACTGTGAGGGTTCGTCCTTTGATTTGCATGAGTGTGAATGACTATTATAGTTGATCCAATAAGCCTATCATTTTGGGGACTTGACCAAATAGATAGTTGAGAACATAAGTTTCACAAGATGAGAAATTTACTTCTTTTGATAAGTAAATGATTAGTTTTCTTAAATGTTGATTTCAAGACTTAAACAATGAGGTCACACTCTCTCACTGGCCCGAGAGGGACTTCATTTATGGTTGAATCATAAACAGATTGTTCATTAGAGGATCAGTGGTACATAATGTACAAGATGTAATTATAAGGGTAAAATAGAATTTTGACCCAGCTGTAATTACGAATTTCTTGTGAAGGATCGACTTGCATGAAATAAATATATATCGATGGACAAAACTTGTCCTATAGTGCATAAGAGTGGAACTCTAGGCCTATAGTGTGATCAAGTGACCTAGAGTTAATGAATTAAAATTAATTCATTATTGATTTTAATTAATTAAATTTGTATCATTAGAGGTTATAAATCCGTAGGTCCATGAAGTCCCCTTGCTAGCTCATAATAACACTAAAATGATCAATTTAGTTGAAAGAAAAATTTGAAAGGTTCAAATTAATATTTAATATATGTGATATATTAGATGTAGAAGAGAAAATTATATTTATTTTATTTAATACATTAAATATTAGAGGAAATAGTTTATTTATGTATTAGATACATTAATAAATATATAAAATATATATATATCGGTGTCAATTTAGGGTAAAATAATTGCAAATATAGCACTTTTTAAAAAGTTTTGCAAATATGACAATTTATATGAGTGATAGTCACTGATAGTGGATCAATGACTATCTGTGATAGCTAATGATATATTTCTATTTTTTTTATAGAATTTTTTCAATGGTTATCACTGACAGAGGTATCAGTGATAGCCATTTTATCAATGACTTTTAGGGATAGCAGTCACGACTATCACTGTTTTTTTTTTGTCATATTTGTAAAATATTTTATATTTTGTTATATTTGACATTATTTTGGTTTTGATGGTTATTTACGCAACTAACTAACTATATATATAATTTGAATAAAGATTCAAATTGGGTAAATTCATATTATAATAAATTAATTTTATGATATTATAAAAAAAAAATACATAATTTATCTAACAAATATTAACATCTATTTTGGCCAAAAATAATTTTTTGACTAAATAAGATCTTTAGGTTTAGCTAAAAGGTTGGTCAAACAAATATCACTTGTTTTTCCTCTCTACCAAGTAATAAAGAAAGTCTATGTAATATATTTCTTTCAAGAAGACTTCTAGAAGTCTTGGTCCTGTGTTCGTGTTCGAGTCATTGCGAAGAACAATCTTTTGAAGATGGAACACAAAATTCTTCAAATGTAAATTATTTAACTTGTTATTTTTGTTTTGTTCTAAATAAGAAGCAAAGTCGATCCCAACACCTCCTGTGTGGCCTTGATGTGTGATCAATCCCTTCACTTGAGGCCATAGGAATCCGAACAAAGCAAGGAGTAGTCCTCCTATGTTGAGGAAAAGGAAACACCTCCACTCACTAAATTACTAAGCTTGCTGCTACTACAAAATTCTGATTGACTTGAGCATAAACCGTAGCAGGCACCACATCGGTATCGTGATATTATTCTATATAAATCTATGTAAGTTAATTTTAGTTATATGTTAGTTGAACTATATTCATGTTGACGTCACTACAAGAATTTAGGGTTTTCTCGACGCAGAAAATCTGTCGAGAAAGACCCTAAATCCGTCGAGAGAAGTTTTCCCGACGGAAAAACAACCGTCGGGAGATTTCGTCGAGACAAGGGCGTCGGGAGAGGCTCTCTCGACGCTTTTAAACTTTCGTCGAGAAAGGTTGCTCTCTCGACGGTTTAGCTCGACCGTCGAGAGAACAGTTTCTCTCGACGATCAGACCAGGCGTCGAGAAAGTACTCTTTCTCGACGGATTAGGGTTTCCTAATCCGTCGAGAGAAATGATACTCTCTCGACGGTTTAGAAAACCCTAATCCGTCGAGAAAGAGTATACTCTCTCGACGGTTTTGTTACCAAAGTTCGTCGAGAGAGTATACTCTTTCTCGACGGATTAGGTTTTTCTAATCCGTCGAGAGAGTATCATTTCTCTCGACGATTTTGTTTAGCAAAATCCGTCGAGAGAATTCACTCTCTCTCGACGGATTAACCAAAATCGTCGAGAGAAACCCTTTCTCTCGACGATTTTGTTTAGCAATATCCGTCGAGAGAAGTCACTCTCTCTCGACGGATTAAACAAAACCGTCGAGAGAAAGCCTTTCTCTCGACGATTTTGTTTTAAAATATCCGTCGAGAGAAGTCACTCTCTCTCGACGGATTAAAGAAAACCGTCGAGAGAAAGCCTTTCTCTCGACGATTTTGTTTTAAAAAAATCGTCGAGAGATGGTCAGTTTTATTTAATTTATATTTTTAATTCCTGTTTTTTTTTTCAATTTAAAATACCTAATAGGTTTGAATACCTAATTCCTATTTTTAATTTAAAATACCTAATTCCTATTTTTAATTCCTGTAGTGCGTCTTAATCAGTTAACCAATTGAGTTATATATGCTCAAAATTAATTCGTAAACCTTGTTAATTACAAAATGAGAGAGACCGAGTTAGAGTTATATGCTCAAAATTACCTCCTAAACATTGTTAATTATAAAATGAGGGATATATATATATATATATATATATCCACTATTTGACAAACATTGACTAGCGTAATATAACACAAATTATCATATATATATATTATATACCGTGGTTATCCTTTAGCAATTATTTTATCTCAATCTCAATTATACGACCTATGCAACTAGCTTAATAATATACATTTAGCCAATTTGCAAGATATAAGATTATCTATTTATGTCTCAAGTGGAGCTAAATATTTGTTTAAAATAGTCATTTAAATTTCAAATTGTCTCCCTCCATTAGGAATCATTAATTCTTGTTATAAAAATGTTAGTTTGTCCTCTTATGTCTACCTTAACCTTAAAATAAACAATTTTAAAATAATTACTAATACTTTATGTCCCATTCTTTCACCTAACCCCATCCCATGTTCCCACTTTTTTAAAAATCCTCTCACTGTCTGTTTCTAATAGACAATTTTGTCCGAGGATCATTTTTCAACTCCTCGAGCTTCACCATTTAACACTAGGACTAAATAAATTTTAATTTTTAATATTTTATCCAAATATACTATTTTATTCGTTCATATTAAAATAAGTCCACCATGGATTTACATATTATAATATTTAGTTTAGTTGTCAGAAATTTAGATGAAGAAGTAGACCACTTTTTTAAGAGAAAAAATTCCAATTATTTCCTACGTAGAAATTTCTGACTTTGTACATATAGGTTGCTAGATTTACTTGCTATATATGTATCATAACATGAAACATCAACTAATACTAACATAAAAAATAGTAAAAGTAAAAAGTGTCAAATAAATTCCGATAAATTTTTTTTTTATTTTTTTATTTTTTGGAATTTTCATTTTTATGTCTAATATATGTCAACTAATATAAATGTGAACTAATGATTAAGAGGTCTTGAGCTCGATCCCCTTCACTCGCATTGATTAAATATCTTTACAGGACACTTTTTTAAAATAAATTAATCTCCTAGACATAACATTTAAATCACGTGCCTTATACAACCTTAAATTTTCAAGCTAACAAGACTATAGCTTAACTGATATGATGTAAGGACTAGTGACCAAGAAATCCTAAGTTCGATCGTCCACTCCCAAATATTGTAAAAGAAGGAAAGAAAGCTTAAATTTTCAATTTTGTATATAATATTAAATAGGGAAATTGTAGTAAATGACAATTTAAGACTTATTGTTTGCAAATATAGCATGTTTTTAAAAAATTTGCGGATATAGCAATTTCTATCGCTGATATCTTATGACTGATAGAAGTTTATCGCTGATCACCTCAGCTTTTTATAGATTTTTGTCCGTGATAATAGTCTATCAGAGATAATAGTCTATCACTGATAGAAGTCTATCAGTGATAGAAACGAGTTTTTTTGCCATATTTGCAAAACATTTTAAAGTTTGCTAAATTTGCAATTAGTTTGGGCCTGATTGCTATTTGTGCAACTAGCCCTATTAAATATATGATTTTTTTTTTTAAATATCAAATAGGTCAAATATGACCTATTAAATATAAAATTGAAAAGTTGAAGAGTGTTTTTTTTTTTAACCTATTTTTTATTTTGATATCGAGTGTCCGAACTAGTTTATGCGCATCTCGACGAATCTCACGATACAGACCGCGGGACTAAATTGCACCAAAATGTTTTGGGACTAAAACATATATTTTAGTGTTGGTGATTATTGAGGAGTATTATAAACTGAAACTCCCCGTGTTCAGATTTCACAGCAAACAAACATGGCCGGAACATCACGGACAAACTGGGTTGTAGAGATCGGCGAACTTCTCCGGCGAGATGATCTCGAAAAAGCTTTAGAAACTCCAACTTCCATCTTCAAGCTGCCGGATTCTGTAACAAAAGACAACCCAAAAGCTTATTCCCCTTGCCGTTTATTTCTTGGGCCATTTCACGACGAAAAATTAAACCCTGAGCTTCAGAGAATGGAGATGTTCAAGCTCGAGAGTGCAAAAAATGCCAAGGATAAATTTGAGCTTCCTGAGTTCTCTCAAATGGTGGATCAACTCAAGGAATTGGAAGTCCAAATCCGAGCCTGTTATAATGGAAATTTGGATGTCGGGTCCGAAGCTTTGGCTTGGAGAATCCTAATCGATGGCTTGTTCTTCCTTCGATTGTTGGGCATCTCTCCCGTTCATAAAAAAGATAAAGGTAATTAACTAATACTATTTTTTTTTACGAAAAAAATCAAATCAATTAAAACCCTAAACTATATCAATTTACACCCTAAACTTTGAGAATTGTATCAATTTACACCTTTTATTAGAATTTTATTTTAAGAACTTTGATTTAAACACGTGGAGACTTATAATTTTAGCAATTAAACTTCTAAATTTTTATAATTGAATAAAAAATATGAAAGTTTAGGGGTTTAATTGATAAATTATAAGTCTCTACACGTGTGAAAATTAACATTTTTCTAAGAGAGGGTGTAAATTGATACACTTATGAAAGTTTAAGGTTTAAATTTATACAATCATTAGTTTAGGGTTTTAATTGATACAACCTCCAAAGTTTAAGGGTATAAATTGATTTTTACCTTTTTTTTTTTTTTTATTCCTAACCTTCAGACTTTTTTTCTTGTCTTTTTCTTAATTCAATAATATATGAATTTTTTTAGGATTCCTTTTGTTTAGGGAAATTGTATCAGATGTCAATTTAGAGTAAAATAATTAAAAACATAGCATTTTTTAAAAAAAATTGGGGATATGACAATTTCTATTACTGATAAAAGCTTATCGCTGATAGTAGTCTTTTTTATAGAATTTTGTCCGTGATAATAGTCTACTATCAGTGATAAAAGTCTATCAGTAATAGTCATAAAATCTATCCGTAATAGTCATAATGTCTATCAGTGATAGCCACTGATTTTTTTGTCATATTTGCAAAAAGTTTAAAACTTTGCTAAATTTTTAATTATTTTGGGCTAGATTGTTATTTGTGCAACCAACCCTTTTTGTTTATATAATCACTCGTCATTTTCGAAGAAATTTTGAAAATTTTACACAATCGTTTAGGTCGCTTTTGATAACTATTTTGTTTTCTCCTAATTTCTTTACTTATGGATTAGACTCCTTTCAGAAAAAAGCTTGGATTGTTAGTCAAATTCTAAAAACAAAACTACTTTTTGAAATATATATATTTTTTTTTTTCAAAATTGACTTGATTTTTTAAAATATTGGTAGAAACTAAATAACAAAACAAATAAAATTATAGATTAAATTAGTGTTTATAGACTTAATTTTCAAAAACCAAAAATTAAAAACCATATCAAAGGTTGCCTTAAAAATTTAAAGACAAACTTTCCTCTCTTAAATTTTTATTTCCTACTCTAAATTTCGGCCAATTCAAGTAAATATTGTGTCAGGTAAGTTTATCGTAAGTCAATTTCCATATTCATCCGACGGTAAAATCGAAAAAAAAAAAAAAAAAAAAAACGAAAATATATATATATATATAAATAAATAAATAAATGACTAAATTAAAAAGCTATCAAAGAAAAAGACCCTAAAACATATATTTGGCATTCTTCTTCCTTATATTTTTCCGATTCATTTAATTCTTTTGTTATTTTTTGACAATTGTTTTTAATATTTTTCAAGGAAAATCTTAACTATGATTTTTTTTTTGAAGAAATATATATGATCTATAAATTAGTTTTTTTTTTTTAAATTTAAAGCCTAAAGCATCGTTTGTTTATAAATTAGAATTAAAAAAAAAAATTGAAATTTAGCTAAGTAATAATAAGTAGAAAATAGTTAAGAAACGAAAAGAATAAGCAATAAAAATAGAAAACACAACTTTACTTAAAAAAAAACTTCAAATTCAGAAGAAAAAAAAATTAAGGCCACCGAAGAAACTGGGAAATTGCATAAAGTGACCTGTCATAGCAAAACATTATCAAAATTGACCCGTCTCCCACAAAAATATTAAAACTGACCGGTTTGGCGGTTTGGGGGATGTGAAATTATACATATGCCCTTCATTAAGGAATCCCGAATTTGTCTATGCGATCGCACAGGCTGTGACATCGCACAGCCTATGCCATCGCACAGCCTATGCCATGGCACAGGCTGTGCCATCGCACAGCCTATGCCATGGCACAGCCTCTGCCATGGCATATGCTGTGCGATGGCACAGCCTGTGCCATGGCATATGCTGTGCGATGGCACAGCCTGTGCCATGGCACAGTCTATTTCAAAAAAAAAATTCTTTCAAAAAAATTGAAAACAGAGGACGAAAAACTTCTATTTGTATTTCTTTATTCTCGCATTTCTCAAATCATCAGCAGAAAACTTGTACTTACATAAACCATAAAAAAGAAATCATAGCCAAGACAGTGTATAAAACAGACAGATCGACTTCAAGTGTTTGGTGTAGACGACGATGCCCCTTCTCGTCTGTTTGACAATGGGTTCCTACACGTTTTCCTGTTATGCCCAGATTCGCCACACCGTGTACACCTGTGGACTTGTACCTCCTCCCCTATTGATGGTATCCTAGTAGACTTACGTCTACCAACTCTTTGTACAACTTTTGGGGGTAGTATCTCTCGTTCTTCGAAGTTTTCTGGTCTTCTCCATTCTTGTATATGCCCCACTGGATAGATTGGTTCTGCATAAGAGGAAATTAGGCAATTGGTCGTGTAATAATTTGCACATAGAGTATGCATTGGTACATTTCGATCTTTTGCGGCGGCAATTGCATGTGTGCATGGAATTTGCCAAATGTCAAATTTTTTACAGCTGCATGTATGGGCGTGTAGGTCTACCATCCCACCTAAGTATCCATCGTCCACGTCCAATTGGAAATGGTCTATTGATCTAATCTTGTGCCTTCTAGACTTGACTTCCCGCTTTTCTAATTTTCCAATTACAAAGTCTGTAATGGGTTTGTTAGAATCTGATGCTTCGTTCCGTCTTTCATAAAACCAGTCTTGGAGATGTTGTCTTATATCTTCGAACATTTTTGTAACAGACAATGCTCGAGAGTCTTTGAACAATGCGTTAAGACTCTCGACCATGTTGGATGTCATTTTATCGTACCTGTTATGGACTTAATATACTCGTGCCCAACGGTGTAATCCAATTCTCTCCAAGTATCGTTTTACTCCTGGGAACTTACAAAGTTGATCCCAGTACATCTGGAAATTTGACATTCGATATGCCTTTGCCGCAAGATAGAATAATGGAGTGATGGCGTTATTCTTGAATCTGTCGTCCAAGTTGACTTTGATGTGTTGCATGCAAAGACCATGGAATGCTTGTGGGAATACTCTTGCAATTGACTTTTTAATGCATACCTGGCGATCCGACAATATGACCAAATTGGGAATATCACTCCCAATTGCCTTCTCTAGGTTTGTCATAAACCAAATCCAGGATTCGTCGCATTCTGTGTCTCCCAACCCAAAGGCAATTGGGTATAGTTGATTGTTCCCATCAATGCCCGTGGCTATGAACAACTTACCCATGAATTTATGATATAAATGAGTGGCATCAACAGCAATTATAGGACGTAGACAATTCTTGAAACCCCTCACACATGGTCCTAACGCCATGAAACCATGTTTGAAATGCACACCATCTTCTAATTCAATCTCGAATAGCGTACCTGGGTTCACTATCTTCAAAGCTTCACCTTATGCATAGAGAAGGGTGTAGGAGTGTTCTGGTGATCCGAATGCATACTCCAAAGCTTGCTCTCTGGCACGATACGCTCTTTGGTAGGTTATATTCACACCGTAATCCTTTCTCATGTCGTCTACTATGTCCCTAGGTGTATAGGAACGACCAGCTCGTTCGTACTTGGACTTTATTAACTCTCCTATAACTGATGCCTTAGCTTGACGATGGTTGTGAGATATCAACTGAAATCTGCATGTGTGAACATTTGTATACTTGTTCACCCTGAAGAAATCAGAACCATCCATTCTCATTGCGCGAAGCATCCAGTTACATGTTTCAACTCTGCACTTGGCTTTAAATAGGGACTTTGTTGATTTTTTAACTTTGTACTCAAAGTGCCTATCCATTGCAATCATTGACAATTTGATTTTCAAGTCTTTCTTGCAGAAGAAGATCTCTCCAACCTCAGTATCTTCCTTCGTAAGACAATGTTGCGGAACAATTATACGATCATCGTACAATGTGGCATGGTGAACGGAAGGACCTGCTCTATCAACTCGCAGTCCTTCTTCTCTGGTCGTCGATGCATTTCGAGCTGATGGACTTGCTCTATCAACTCGCACCCCTTCTTCTCTGGTTGTCGATGCATTTCGAACTGAGGGGCGTGCTCTATATGAAGTTGATGGCTCTGCATGAATGAAAGTAGATGGCGAAGCATGGTCAATCTGAACTTCCTCTTCTAGTTGCTCAACATCTTCTTCAACAGTAAATTGAGATGCATTGTAATCATCCCAATGATTGATCCTGTCATCCCCTAGATTGCATGAAAATATATTTGGATCCAACGCAGAAAATGAAGAAATATTTTCTTGTGCCAATCCATGTTCTGATGGGACTTGAACGTGGACTGGTGGATCCGGTTCAAAACGTTGTTCGGGTGATGCTTCATGAAATGTAGAAGCACTTTCTTTTGGTTTGACTGTTACGAAGATAGGCATTTTTGTCGCATCTTCTCCCTCAAGGAAGAAACCAAGACCCCAATCATCTATGATATCAACAGGAGGTACAGCAACCAATAAGTTGAAACAACACTTCAGTTCTATGTCGAACTCACTCTGATCTATATTCAGTTGTCTATATATAATTGTCAACAAGTCATCTCTTGTTATATTAATTGGAACCCTCAATCCCTGCATGTTCCCACCAATGTAATTCATCCCGCTGTTGTCCCATGAACCACCATAACGCAAGTAAGTTCGCACCATTGCCATCGAGGGTAAGCTGGACGAGATTGTATAAGTTAGATTAAATTGTATGAAATTAAAAAACAAAAAATTGATTTTATTTCACAGCATATGCTATGGCATATGCTGTGCCATAGCATATGCTGTGCGATCGCATATGCTGTGCCATAGCATATGCTGTGCGATCGCATATGCTGTGCCATAGCATATGTTGTGCGATCGCATATGCTGTGCCATAGCATATGCTGTGCCATAGCATATGTTGTGCGATAGCATATGCTGTGCCATAGCATATGTTGTGCGATAGCATATTTTGAAAAAGCATATTTTGAAAAAGCTCATGAAGAATAACGAAGAAATAGTGGAAGAAAATGGGAAGAAAATGATGATTCGTGTAACTTTCAAATGTTAATGAACAATATATTTGTACCTTGGAAGATGAAAGAAAGAAACTGAAAAGTGTAATATGGTGGGGCTTGAGAACAATTTGTCGGATGGTGGGGCTTGAGATCAATTTGTCGGATGGTGGGGCTCTTAACGAAATGCTTGAAATGCTTGAATGATTGAACGGTGGGGGTAAGGGGAATGTAGGTGACAGCATTAATTTGATGTACGTGGGTTGGTGAGGAAAAGTTTGCATTGAAGTTGTTTTAAGTTTGCATTGATGACTGACATATGCTGTGCGATCGCATATGCTGTGCGATCGCATATGCTGTGCGATCGCATATGCCTGTAACAGTTTATCACTTATGCCTGTAACAGTTTATCACTTCTGCCATGCCTGTATCAGTTTATCACTTCTGCCCATTCTGTGTATCAAAAACCAGCAATTCAAAAACCACCAAGCAGATACATCGAGCAATTCAAAAACCACAAACCTAGAAACATCTATCAATTAAAAAACCACCAACCAGAACATCTACAAATAAAAAACCAGCAACCAGAAACATCAAGCACTTGAAGAACGATAAACCAAAAACATGCACCGGATTCAATAAATGAAACTGTTATCCCACATTTGTGCTACATATTGTTCAGTAATTAAATGCAACTGATTTCTAAGTAATGAATCCATACTATCAGATGTTACATGACACTCAAAATAACGTGCGCACCAATACCCACAATCATCCCGCAACTTCTGGATATTGGTTTTCATGCTTCGCTTCACCATCCACGTGTATTTGTTTTGCCAAGGATATTTATCGAAGTGGCCGGTGGCTGTCAGCAACGAAGGTAAAGACTTTGATAGCGGATGTGTTACCTGAGCGAGGGTGATATCATCCACATGCGTGGGCATTGAATCAAAAATCCTAACACATCCTTTACGTAGGTCGATAGCTGCTAGCATCCAATGTCTTTTAATGTTGACTGGCCCATACACGTAGTCAACCTCCGACCATGGTGGCTCTTCTACGGGAGCTTGACCTAGGACGATGTCAAGAAAACTTTGATCCCGCCCGGTCCACCACTCGTCCGACCCCAGATAGTCCTTCTTTTCTAACGATGACCCGGGTCCCTCGGGGGACATTAGAAATGACTACACAAATGAAATGAGAAGACAATATTATAATTGACATGTGGTTTTCACTAAAACATTGTAGGATAAGCTTACCATGAAAGCCGTGCTGACAACCGTAAATTTGAGGCGACATAGATTTGGTCTTGCTCGGAGCTTCTTTTTAACGAACATCATTAGAAGGTCCATATCCTGCAAAAATGTACAATACTTAGTGCCAAATAAAAATAAATAGAAAAGTAAGAGCTTCTTTTTAACGAACATCATTCGAATACTTACGTCTTCAGATAAAAACGCATTCTCCATGAACTTCTTGAAGAAGTTTTTGTCCCTCATAACTCCCTGGATACATCGGAGTTCCTTGTTCGTTTTCCTGGATTTAATCCAGGCCTTGTACTTTGATAGTAGTAAGGGTGAGATATGGAAGGAAAGATTGTACCGGTTAACTGCGCCTTCCGAAGGATCAGGTGATTGATCCACCTTACTTTTACCCTTTTCCTTTACTCCAATCTTTTTTTCCTTTTCGATTATTCCTGGATTTGCAGAGAACTCGACTTTGGGCTTGAACTTCTTTTTCATCTTCCTCTCACCGTCCTCGTTAGGGGTATACTTCGACACCCTCGCTCTCTTGCGTACACCGCGACGAGGGTCCTGCACGACATGTGTGCATCACATTAGCATAAAGGTATGAAAATATGAACGAATAAAACAAACATTAGTTAAGTACAAGTACCTGACTCTGACTGACGTCGGCAAGAAGATGGGTGGACTTCTCCGTCCGGCCCCCCACAGCTACATTCCCACCCTGGACCTGGGGGAATGGTCAACTATGAACGGTCTCGTCGGGCCCCCTTCATCTACATTCCCACCCTCGACCTGAGGGGAATGCTCGGGAACGGTCGCGGTCGAGGTGCCCGAAGCTAAAACAGTCCCACCCTCGACCTCGAGGGACTGCTCAGCTACCATCTCTGTCGTCAGGGTCGGGCCCCCTTCATCTACATTCCCACCCTGGACCTGGGGGGAATGCTCGGGAACGGTCGCGGCCGGGGTGCCCGAAGCTACAGTCCCATCATCAACCTCGCAGGACTGCTCGGTCGTCGGGGTCGGGCCCCCTTCATCTACATTCCCACCCTCGCCCTGGGAGGAATGCTCGGGAACGGTCGCGGCCGGGGTGCCCGAAGCTACAGTCCCATCATCAACCTCGCGGGACTGCTCGGTCGTCGGGGTCGGGCCCCCTTCATCTACATTCCCACCCTCGCCCTGGGGGGAATGCTCGGGAACGGTCGCGGCCGGGGTGCCCGAAGCTACAGTCCCATCATCAACCTCGCGGGTCTGCTCGGTCGTCGGGGTCGGGCCCCCTTCATCTACATTCCCACCCTCGCCCTGGGGGGAATGCTCGGGAACGGTCGCGGCCGGGGTGCCCGAAGCTAAAACAGTCCCACCCTCGACCTCGAGGGACTGCTCAGCTACCATCTCTGTCGTCAGGGTCGGGCCCCCTTCATCTACATTCCCACCTGGACCTGGGGGGAATGCTCGAGAACGGTCGCGGCCGGGGTGCCCGAAGCTACAGTCCCATCATCAACCTCGCGGGACTGCTCGGTCGTCGGGGTCGGGCCCCCTTCATCTACATTCCCACCCTCGCCCTGGGGGGAATGCTCGGGAACGGTCGCGGCCGGGGTGCCCGAAGCTACAGTCCCATCATCAACCTCGCGGGACTGCTCGGTCGTCGGGGTCGGGCCCCCTTCATCTACATTCCCACCCTCGCCCTGGGGGGAATGCTCGGGATCAGTGTCATCATGAGGCTCCACTTCAGAATTACCCGGGATGTGAAGATCCACATTCAAAGCCTATAACACATACAATAAATACATGTTATTCTCAATTTATAAAGAAAATGTAATGAGTGGAAATAAGAGACATACATTGCATATTAGTTTCAGATAATCTTTGATCGTCTTCAGCTCGCCCTCTATACGGTCGATATCTTCCCTGTAGACTTTCTTTCTCCTACTTCTCTTCTTCTTACTCTTCTCCTTCCTACTCGAAGACCCTCTCTTCTCCTTCCTACTCGAAGACCCTAATGCCAAAGACGGTTGGACAATAGGCGTGACACTAGGAACTACAGTAGCCTCAACATTGAGACCACTAAATTGCCCACCTCCACCTCCATCATAATGGTCGTCAATAGAGTCCCAGGGCACCTCGTCATCCTCCACGTGCACGTTGTCATCCTCGACGTGCACCTCATCATCCTCCATGTCATCCTCGACGTGCACCTCATCATCCTCCATGTCCTCCTCCACGTGCACCTCGTCATCCTCCACGTCCTCCTCCTCGTCCTCCTCCACGTCGTCCTCCTCGTTCTCCTCCACGTCCTTCTCCATATGATCCGGCCCCATTTCCAAGGGAACAACCTCTAACCCATTCATTCTATCATTTTTGTACCGAACTTCAGCCTCAGACATGATTAGTCTACTCACTCGGGTCTGCACATACATAGAAACAACATGTCAAACTAAGTTTAATCTTACAAAAAAACAAAAACAAAAATTTGCAAGACTTGCTAGGTTCGAAGAAAACACATCCTTATCAAGTTGGATATATGTGGGAAACCGCAAGCACGACCATCGAAGGATCCGTGGAACGGCAGATGTGCTCACCCGACTAGCTATGTTCTTTTTAATACTGGACAGAATCTCGTACCCCCATACCTAAGATAATGAATACAAAACGTTAAATTTAATGTATACAAGTATTTAATATGCAAATTCTTAGAAAGACAGATAGACATGTACCTGGAAGACATGTGCAAAACCTTTAATGCTGTAGGTCTGCCCTTTTTTCTTCAACTTATAATTCTCGACTCTGCCTTTCATGCAACTCTTCAAGCTCTTCAATGTTCTCCCAAATATTTTTGAAGACCAATCATAGCGGGTGAACACCTCCCAATCATCAACTATGCCAAAAACAGACAAGTCCAGTAAAGTCTTTTTATCTTTACCCATCATGGCCAACTCAATAAAAAGTACAAGAGAAATCTTCACGGCATCTTCATCATTCTCAAACTGACAACTCTTGTACTTCAACTCCAAGTCTTTTGCATATATTTTTTCCTCAGTTGGTGGAAATAAAATTTGCATCAATCGACTACTATTAGTTTTTCTGTTCACCTCCGGGAGAGTAGGAGACCATAGACCAGTGATGATGTTGAAATCCTCCCTGGAAAAGGTTGCCTTCTTTCCCAAAATACCAAAACTTATCACGCCAACTCTAACTTCTTCCACTTCCCTAAGCATGAGGTGATGAACCAACTGGCCATTGAATATCAAATTCACGTCCAGTAGTGGACCAAAACATGTTTTCCTATACATGTTCATCTGTGTCTCCGTTAACTTCGTCTTAATTAATGCAGTTGTGCTCGAGATATGCGACAAAGACGAAACAGTAGCGGGGAAGTAGTCCTCGGGTTTGATCTTATGAACCAACTCCATTTCAAAGACCTATGCAAATGAACAAGTTAAAACATGTTATTTTAAAATTAGGAGATCGAGATAGTATAGTGAAGGTTTAGACAGTAAGGTGAAAGAGAAATCGCACTGTGCGATAGAAATCGGACAGTGCGATTTCTATCACACTACGATAGAAATCGCACTGTGCGAGAGAAATCGCACTGTGCGATAGAAATCGGACTGTGCGATTTCTATCACATTGTGCGATTTCTATCGTAGTGTGAGATTACTATCGTAATGCGATAGAAATCGCACAATGTGATAGAAATCGCACAGTGCGATTTCTATCGCACAGTGCGATTTCTCTCGCACAGTGCGATTTCTATCGAGCAAACCCTACGCAGTTTCACAAATTCATCAACCAAATCAGATTTTTTAACACTTTTCCATTACTCAGACATCGACGAAATCAACTCTACAACCTATAAACAAACAATTCGACTCCTTCCAACCCCTCATTCGCCGATTCATTCAAATTCCTTCAACTCTTAAAAACCCTAAATTTCAAGAATTCTTTTAAAACATAGTACAGTGCAGTAGCGTGGGACACAACACAAGAGTAGCGTGGGACACAACACAAGTAAAAATGGGAAGAAAGCATACCTTTGAGGGCTGTGAGATTTGAGGGTTGTGAGATTTGAGGGCTGTGAGATGCGATAGAAATGGGAGGTTCTTCTCAACGCTTGCGATAGAAATGGGCTGTGCGATGCCAACGTCTTTTTCCTATTCAATTTTCTTAATGGAGGGCATATGCATAATTTCACATCCCCTAAAACCTCAAACCGGTCAGTTTTAATATTTTGTTGGGAGACGGGTCAATTTTGTTAATGTTTTGCTCTGACAGGTTAGTTTATGCAATTTCCCGAAGAAACTCCACTAACTTAAAATTATTACAATCACACAAAATTTTAGACTCATACTCTATTATTCAACTCTCAAACTCCAACCTAAGTGTACAAAATTCTTTCGATCCCAATTACAAATACTCTCTAAAAATTAATTTGCACGACTCACACTCTATCCCCCAACTCTCAAACACCAACCTAAGTGTCTTTTCAAAACTCCTACACTATCAATTCTAGCAGTTCTTTAAGGTGAGGTTAATTCATGCATTCAAAGAAGTTTGTATAATATATATTTTTTTAAATTACATTTCTTTGATTTATTGGAGCACCTCTAACATAAGAGAATTCTGGATTATTATGCACTTCAGAAGGCAAGGTCTCCATCGCCGATCGACGTTTTCCGATAAAACTCCCCGTTTTCAGCGAGCAACAAATGTTTCTCAACTTGGAGGGAGACATAACAAAAAATGTTTCCCAAACTGAGATCTTCAAAGATTTAATAAAGCTGGAGAATCAAATTCCAATCCAAATTCTGAAAAGGGTATTACCAGAAAATGCAGTTGAAAATTCACATCATTTTTTCTACAACTTTTGTGTATCAGTCTCACCATTATCATTGCCTCCCTACGACAAGCCGGAGTTTTATTCATTTCATCGCGGCGCGTTCCCAGATTTGTCAGAAATTCTCGACGAATCTCAACATTTGCTTCACTTTTTATACTCTTTACTTTTCTTCCAAAGGTTCTTGGCTTACAGAAGCAACAGAGCTGGTAAAGAAAGGGATAATCTCCCCGTTGAAGTTCTAACTTTGATGGCTAAAATACTTCGTGTCACTTTTCTACAACAGCTCGTTGAAGCTGTGAGTTTGATCCAAACCTTATTTGGTTTGCTTGCAAAAATCCATCACTCTTCATCATTAGCAATTATAGAAATCCCCCTCGAGTTTCCTTCAGCTTCCGAATTAAAAAAAGTCGGAGTGAAATTCCTCGGCGGCGGCAATGGCGGCGGATTCGACAAAAAAACCGCCACTCTAACACTCCCCACCATCACAATTAACGCTTTCTGCGACGTCATTTTGAGAAATCTCGTAGCGTTTGAAGTGGAAGCGAAGTTGAATCCGGTTAGTTTATTTCATTATGTGAAGTTGATGAGTGGGCTTATTGATACGGCGAAAGATGTTACGATTCTCAGAGGAGCTGGGATTATCGCAGGTGGTCGTTCCGGCGATGAAGACGACGTCGTAAAGATGTTTAAAGAGCTCGGAAATGACCTGCTGAAATTGAGTTCTGGTCGTGACGGTGTGTCGGAGGAGTCGCAGTCTAATTTCAATTATGAACTTGATATCATTGAAGAAATCAATGGATATTATGAGAGTCGTTGGGTGGTGAAAGTGGAAAGATTTGGGAAGAAATATATTGGTCCTGTGTTTCGAGCTTTGCTGCTTTTGGTGGTTGTGGTTCTTATTCTTATTGTGGTTATAAGAACAATTTGCGGTTGGTTTAGTTGTCCTAAAATCATGGGTCATAGTATCATCAACACACGATATTATTCACTTTGGTTTAGTTAATTTGCGGTTGGTTTTGTCACTTTGGTTTAGAGTTTTGATAACTTTTGTAATGGGTGATTGTGAAAATAGTCAAAGGTTTCCTTAGCATTTGTACTTATTGGTATTGTATAAAACTTTTTAAGATTATATTATAATTTGGTGATCTCTAATGGTTTGGACAAAGTTTTCATCTTTGTCCCTAGTTTCAATTTCATCTCCATGGTTTGGGCGCGTAACTATAATTTGATTCTTACGATGTTTCCTCGAACTTTAAGAACATTCTCTACATAGAAGGAAAAGATCAAATTAATTCCAACAATTGAGTGTCAAGTGGTTTAGCATGCCCCATATTGTCTTTCTTGCATGTAATATTGTTGAAATTGAGAATACGCTTTCGTATGATGTTCTTGAAGCGAATATATTCCACAAGTCTTTGTTGTTTGCAATTCACTTCCAAATATTTTTTTTTTTTGCAACGGTATTTTAATTAAAGCGAGAATTGAACCCATGACCTCATAGTCACGGGCACAACCTTATGCCAATTGAGCTTTGCTCAGTTTGGCTACTTCCAAATATTTGATGAACCAGAGTAGTTAAAATCATATAGTTCGAGTTTTTAGTTCATTGACCTCGGGTGATGCTTTGGTTCTCGCAGGAAAGTGCTCATGAGACATATATGATTGATAAATTCATGTGGTTCATTTCATACCTACAACGAACCGTGAAATTCTTGAAAACTATGTTGCAAGGAATCATGGAAAAGTGTACCTTGTTGATGGGAGAGACTTTGGATATCATTGGCATTGGCAACGTGATATTTAAAATGGCGAATGATTTAGTCTACAATCTACGTCACGTTCAAAATACCATGAAAAACGTGATTTCTGTAGTGCAGTTAGACAGGAAAGGATGTGAAGTATCCTTTGGCCAAGGAAACTCGAAGGTTACAATTTTTTTCATGATAGTCGCTCAAGGAAGCAAGTTTTGGACTTCATATGTCAACAACAAGGACATTGGTGGCGGTTGTAGATCATTTGAGTCAAACTTATTTATGGCACACAACAAGTTGGGACATATGAGTAAAAAAGATATGAAGATTTTTCACTCTATAGGGAATTAAAAGGGACTAAAGGCAGGTAAACACAAGTTGTGTATTTAGGAAGCACAACACGTCAGTTTCTAAAAGACAGGTGCAGCACCAAAACTTACAAAGTTGGAGTTGGTTCACATGAAAAACGTGATTTAGCATGCTATCTCTCACCTGATAGCTAATCGGTTGAAAGAAATAAGAAATACAACTACTTAATAAGAAGATATGCAGAGTATAGCTGATTCATTCATATTGCGAACATCAATCCAAGCACAACATTAGAGACCTTAACTCTAGCCTTGGAGAAAAGAGTTTAGCCACTCATTGTTTGTATTGAAAACAAAAGCTCATAAAAGATCATGAAAATAGATGAAATACAGTTAATCAAAGTGATAAAGAAAGCATGTTATGCAACTAGCGCATGCGAGTTGGCACAATAAATGCTAAAAATGATCATATGTTGGCGCTTATACCATGTTTTAAGTGTAGGATAGTTCAATTTCAAGCCCTAAATAACAGTCATCCGATGCGCTATCAACAATCCATCAACAAGATACACCTTTTTATGATTTTCTACAAGATAATCTTCAAGAATGTCACGGTTCCCTATAGTATGAAATGACGCACCTGAATCTATCATCCATGTCTCATGAACACTTTCTATTGCAAGAACCAGAGCATCATTATGTATCATTTGCAACAATATTTGCACCGACTTCGTTCCCATCAGTTCTCTTAGGGTCTTTAAAAGTTTGATTTCAGGTGTCCAGATTTACTACAATTCCAACATTCAAATTTGTTGTTTCTAGACTTGCTTCAATTGTTTTCTGATTTACCTCGATTGCCATTACCACTGTTATTACTCCTCCCCCCATCCACATTCAACATTGAACTAGAAGAAGAGGCAACCCTTGAGTCATTCTTGCGAATGTCTTATGCTATAACATAATATCTAACCTGTGAAAGCTGCGATTTCAATAGTAATATTGCATTCAAATCATCGGTGAATTCTGTTGCGCATATTAATGCAATGCAAAACCGCAAGTGTACGGGTAAAGTTTTAATATAGTGTATGTAAATACAAGTATCGTCCTCAAGATTGGTTTTCTAGTTGACTTAAGTACCGCAAATGTAATCACCCAAATTTATTTAGAGAAATAAAGTGATAGATGATAGGATTAAAACAAAATAAAAACATAAAATAAAATATGGAGAACAACAAGGAGAGAGATATCTTAGGGAGTTGATTTCACCAATTAGACCGATAAATCAATTAACTAACGACTAAGAATCATGCAATAAATCATAAGTCAAGAAGTCATATGTGAAAATTGCATCTTTCGAGTACAATTTAATCTCATGCAAAATTATAAAACTAACATATTTATGTAGCTTTTAATAACATGCAAGACGTTACGACCCTTTCATTTAACAACCTCTGAAGGAGTACGGATCAATTTCTTGTCAGAAACCCCTTTAGTTATGCAATTAAGTTATAGTCTAAATTACAACTTATCAGCGTAAATCGGACCAATTAAACAAATAATTTGTAGCTAAGAGATTAAAGACATTAAGCTCATAAAAGCATGAATGAAAATAAAAGCAATCAATCAAAGACATTTAAATTAATCAAAACATCAGTCTAATGGCTACATCAATCCCTAAGATAAATGAGTTTAGTTAATCATGTTCGACATTACAAAATATAAACTCAAAATTAAACTCATAACAAAACTACAAATTAAAAAGGGAGAAGAAATAAAACTAGTGTTGATTTCACGTTCCCGCTGCAATCTACACGATCCCGAGCATGTAATTGTCTTCTTTTTGCTCACAAAAATCTCTTCTAACTCTTAAAATTATGTATTTTCGGAATTGGGAATGACTCCCCAAATTGGCTCCTCTTGGAATGAAGAAAATGTGCCTATTTATAATAGACTACTCTTCTCAATCTAATAATGAATAATATTTTATTTAGATTAGCAATCTAATCAATTTAGGAATTCAAAATTAAATTAGGAATATCTTTTTTATTCAAATGGTGCCCAAAATAAGATTAGGATATAATCGGATAAGATATGATAAAATTCATATCTAATCCTTGTATTTTTAACTTGATTCTTTTTTTTTTTCTGTATTGGAGACTTTAAATTGCATCCAAATTGTTTATTTTTCATCATAAATCTTCTAAATTATTTGTTTTGCTTCAAATGCCCGATATATATAAAATAAGAAAATATCAACGTGAAAACAATTATTTAAGCCTCAAAACTAGCATAAAATAGGTCCTAAAGATAGCTCACTTTGTATGAAATCAAATTCTAATATTCAACTGGCAGTGATAACCAACATAAGCATAACTCAACTGGCATAATGTATGACCTAGTGACTAAGAGATCACAGGTTCGATAATGGGCTTTGGTAGATGTACCTTCAGCCATCTTTAAATTAAATAATTTAGATGCAAGATACAACTTTTTTTGTTCATAGAGAGTTTTTTCTTACATGTTGCCTAGAGTTGTCATCATTTTTGTTGTGGTTATCTCCTTCGCCACACTGCTTTGCATGTTGTTTGTCAAAGTCACGCGAACAATCCTCAACATCTTTTTGTCCAACTTTTTCCATTATGCTTCTCTAATATCATTAAGCTTTCAATCCAATGGTAAATCTAATTCCTTGGAATGCAAATAATCAAATATTTGACACTTCCTAAAAGAAAAGTTGGATCGATTAAAGATAACCATTTTTCCATCTTATCGTGACGTCGTTCTACAGTCTTTTGCGGCAGTGGGCAATTCTTCAACTAGAAGAATTTTGGTTGAGTTTATGGGCAGTGACAGTGCGTGAGGCCGTGAGCAATTTATGTAAAAAATACGGTGAGTATTTTTCTTTTGGGAGTTGAGTTTCTGTTCTTTATTGTTTATCTAAAGTTACCGGATTATGGTACTTGGAAGCGAATAGTTCGAGTTGAACTATTTGGAATAGTGTTTTGAAGTGCGAGTTTGAGAGACTTTTTGTAATCTCCATTATAGTAGAATTTGCAGTTGCAGAAGACTAGACGTAGTTCCGAGATCGGGGCGAACCAATATATATTTCGGTGTCTTTACCCTTAGTTAAAACTAAAGATGATCCTACGGTAGATTCTTTACTACTACCCTTCCTACAAATTTCTTCAGCTATAGCTAAATCACAAACCCCTGAAAATTTCAGAGTGTCATCTCCAGTCGAATTAGACATTGCTGTCTTCATCGTTTCCCAACTATCAGGTAAAGACATTA
This sequence comes from Herpetospermum pedunculosum, assembly GCA_028017165.1. NCBI lineage: Eukaryota > Viridiplantae > Streptophyta > Magnoliopsida > Cucurbitales > Cucurbitaceae > Herpetospermum > Herpetospermum pedunculosum. The sequence continues at coordinate 15,635,344 of CM051527.1, read as the reverse complement.
ATAATTGAATAACATACACTTCATTAGTAAATGCTATCTTGACAGACTTCAACTGATTAACTAAAGTGGTAACTTCATTAATATAGGAATTAACTGATGAATTTTCAATCATTTGCATGTTGAAAAATTTCTTAAGTAGATATGTTTTACTATTTCCAGATTGTTTCTCAAACCTGTTTGTAAGCGCTTCCAATAACTTGATTGCAGTAGTCTCGTTGGCTACAAGACTAGCCACTTCCATCGACAGACACATCCTTATATTTGCAACTGCTTGTTCATCCATATCCAACCAATCTTCATCTGACATCTCTTTCGGTCTCTCCTTCAGTGCCTTGTGCACTTTCTTGCAGGTTAGGAAATCTTTGATTTGCATCTTCCAATAACAAAAAATTTCTCCATCAAATTTTGTGACTCCCTCGAAACTTTTTGGATTCGTCGTTCCCATGATTCTTGAACCAAAAGCTCTGATACCACTTCTTGGGATTAAAAAATAGCGAGATATAAATTAATGCGGAATAAACTAGATTATATCTCAACCTCTCACTTCACAGGTTAGAATCCAAAAGGAAATTAGTCACAAAATACAATAATAAAAAGATAAGGGAAAGAATAACAACAACGAAAGATATACTGGTTCGCCCCGATCTCGGGACTACGTCCAGTCTTCTGCAACTGCAGGTTCTACTATAATGGAGATTACAATGTCCCTCAAGCTCGCGCTACAAAACTCACCCAAATAGCCCAACTAAAACTATTTGCTTCCAAGTACCACAACCCGGTAGCTTGGGATAAACAAAGAAGAGAAAACGCTCAATCCTAGAGAAAAATACCCACTGTATTTTTCCCCTAATTGCTTACTGTCCACCCTTAACTTCAAAATTCACCAAAAGACTTGAACAATAGTCGGACAGAGGTGAAAAACGAAAAAGGGCACATCAATGGTGCTACAGCCGCAAAAGTCACTCTCTATACAAAAAATATATTTGACCAAAGTCAAACATAGCATTTATATATATGTGCTGCAATTCATAAGTAACCTAAATGAAAAAAATGGATTTTGGCCCAACTTTGCCTTCACTTCAATAAATTTATTTTGCGCGCGTCCGTGAATTTGTCTCCATATCCTAACATAAATGAAATCATTTTGTTAAGAAAATGAATGGTTTAAGAGGATAGAGATGAAAATGTTATTTAATAGATGAGAGATAACCTGTAATTTGTAGTTTGGATTAAATGAAGAAATTGAAGATTGGAATAATTGGTGTAATGGTCTTCAATGTTTTGGTTTGGAAAATGACTATTTGTTTGGGTAATTGGAATTTCAATATTTGAAAAGAGATTGATATCGTTTACTATAGGGTTTACGACAAGAGTTTTGTGAATGATTTATTTTAGGGATAACTACCCAAATAGTCACCTTATGCCTATTATATTATATTAATGTCCTCAATTTCTATTTTATTTTTTTTTATCAAAAATGTCTAACTACTTTAAAAAAAAATCATAAAAGTTGGGCTGCAATTACTTTTATACCTTTCAACCTCTCTAATGTTTTATATCCAAATTTTATCTAGCATTTTAATAAAATAAAATAAAAAGTAAAACAAACTCATTTAAGGAAAACAAAATTGAAATCATAAAATTTGCAGGGAGAATTGTACGACTGACCCCCTATTTTAACCCATTTGTCAAACTGACCCGGATCTGAAAAATAAGTCAAACTGACCTTCTGCTGACATCATCAATTTTTTTTTAATATTATTTTCTAGCTCTAGCTGCGGGCGCGGGCTGATCTCGCTCTAGCTCGGGCGCGGGCTGGTCTCGCTCTAGCTGCGGGCTGGTCTCGAATCTGAAAAAAACTTCAAAATCTTGAAATTTTCAGATCTTAAATGAAGCTAGAGCTAGAGCGAGACCAGCCCGCGCCCGAGCTAGAGCGAGATCAGCCCGCGCCCGCAGCTAGAGCTAGAAAATAATATTAAAAAAAAAACTGATGATGTCAGCAGAAGGTCAGTTTGCCTTTTTTTTCAAATCCGGATTATTTTGACAATTCGCTTAAAATAAGGGGTCAATCGTACAATTCTCCCAAATTTGCATTAATCACGTCTCTCTCCTCATTTAAATTGTCTTCACTTTCCTCGTATCAAGACTTAAACAATTTTCTCTCCGCAAAATATATTTTCATATATGAAATATATAAGGTTATATTAGTATATATATAAAGAAATACATATATTTCCTTTAAAAAAAATACACAATATATCTATAAAGTATATATGAAGTATGGAACCATATATACCCATATATAAAGTATATATCAGTATATATGATGGGTATATATAAAAATTACATATATTTTATAAAAAAAAAAAAAATACATAATATCTATAAGTATATATACAGTGTATATGAGTATATAATCATAGATGAAGTATATATAGTGGGTATATATATTAAAAAAAATACAAATCTTATAAGTATATATGCAATATATATGAGTATATATGGTGGTTATATATAAAAAAATAAATGGTGAACAAATAAGTGGTAAGAGAAAATGAGAGATAAAATTGAAATTTAATACACTCAATTGAATTTGGAGAAAGAATTTTTTTTACACTAAATTTGACAGGGGATTCTTTTTTTTTTTTTAATGGAAATAGAGAGATAAAATCGAATCATGAAATGGACACATAAATACTAAATGAGAGAGAAAATCAAAATTTATTACGAAAATGAAATTTAATACACCAATAATTTTATTTTGTATGAAAATAGACACATTAATGAGGAACATAATAGTATTTAAAATTAATCAAAAATAGAAATGAAAATTTCAAGATTTTAAGACATATTTGAAAATACTACCCTTAAAGGTGGTCATTTGGGAGATTATCCATTTATTTTACAAAATGTTTTCATTACTTTATTTTATGGAATTTTAAGAGATATATTTGATGATCACTTGAGAGCTTATAAATATTTTATTTCATGCTTCCAGCTGAATTATTTATTTGAGAAATAATTGATGATCACTTGAGAGTTTATAAATATTTTATTAATTATTTAAGAAACCAAAAATGTTTATGTATTTGAAATACCAACAAAGATGTTTTATGTTATTTGAGAACCTAAGAGTTATATGCAAAGAGTGACTTTCAAACCACTAGATTTATGTATCGATGGTGATTAACCGTATATGCTATGTCGATGCGTTTCTATAGCATACCAGAGATAGAGAAATCTGTGAGACTCACCCTAACGTACCAGAGATAGAGAGTTCTGCGTGCACATATTACAGAAGCTTTATTATGTACCTAGAGATTATTTGGTGCATAGTATGACAGAGATTGTTCTGCTGTGCGTATTTAGATTACTCCACGCCCTTATGACCAGAGATTGGGTACATTGTTTAGTGATGTATTTTACAAACTTGTGTTGACGTTTTCAAGAGTTGTTGTTACAAATTTTCTATGACTTTTACTAGTCCATGTTGGTGATTTAAAGGTTGTTATTACAGAGATTTCTTGATGTTTTAATTATCTAGAGTTTATTAAATTATTCTTGATTTTTTTTCGTTTTACAAAAACTTGTGTTGACGTTTTCAAGAGTTGTTCGTTTTATTTGAGATGGAGTTAAGTTATAATCTAAGATAGAAAGACTTGATAATAGATTTCATTGTAGTCTCGAGGTGTGTTGTCGTCACAGCTGGTCCTAGGTTCGGTAGAGAATTTGGGATGGGGTCTGACATTCAATTCTTCGCATGCACTCGCTTTTACTCCTACGACAAAAAAACAAAACAACAAAATTAATAAAAATAAGACTAAAGCTATTGATTTTGATATTAGTAAAAATAAACAATCATTCCCCAACAACGACACCAAAAATTTGTTGTTGAATTTCGCAAGTGTACAAATTGTCTCAATTAATACAGTAGTATATACTAGTATAAGTATCAATTATCAAGGGAATGAAAATTATTAATTACCAAATTTTTTAGCTTCAATTTTATTTGAAGAATCGATCAATCAAGGGTGAAAGAATTATTAAAATTCTTTGAACTAAAGTAATTAAAACACTAAAACTATCAAGAATCGTGGGTAAATTAAGTTGGTTGAAACTCTAGAGCAAAAATTTCATCGCTATCTCCTACTACTCTTCAATCATTAAGAGTTAAAATTATTTAATTTCTAGATTATTGACAAGTTCAACCCTATAGACTTGTTATTCTCCTGAGGAATAACAATATTCATTGGAAAAATAAATTGATTATATTTTTATGACAATTCCAACAATCCAATTATGAAAAACTTAAAACTATAAATGTCACAAAACCTATAAGGATATGTCTACTTCTTGTATAAATTGGAGAGAACAATTAATGATCATCGATGATAGTTGTCTCTCGACTTCAAAGCATTAACATCGTCAAATTCTAACATGCATTAAGCTCATAAAAGTTTTCACAAACTAATATGAAATTTAATGACGCTAAACAAGTAAAGAATAACTAGTTGTGCAATTGTTATTTTCTTATTTTTGGAAAAATATTTAATTGATGTGGGGATTATACACAACTTTATGTCAATTGAACTAGGCTCGATTTGACCTCATCTGCTCTTTTATCTCCTTATAACTCATTAGTTATCCTTACCATTTTTAATCGTTCAAGTTTAAATACATCATCTTAGCAGCAGCAGAAAAAAAAAAAAAGAAGAATGTTTTAAGTACATAATACAAATGCATTTGTTCTGTCTCCAACAAAAATGTAATGTACCCAATGTTTTTCTTTTATAACAAAATATTATTTCTGTACCACCTCCATGGCTCATGGTCACGTGAATGATTTCACCAATCTCCATCCGAATATCCTTTCCTTTCTCTTTTATTTTTTATTTTCTTTTCTTATTGCCATGTTTATCACATAAATTATTGATACTTTCCTTACCCAAAATAACTAGATCTAAAGTATGGCAATAAGCAAATAGAGAGAAAAAATAACAAACATCTTACGTGGTTCGAATTGTGCCTACATCCACAAGCGAAGACGACCAGAATTGTTCTACTAATGTTCCAAAGATAGTATTACAAAAGAGCACACTCAACACTTTCTAAATACCATTACACCCAAAAATATTTATATATAATATTTACTAGATAAAATACGATAGCCCTAAAAGCATCAAAGAAAAGTGAGCCCAGCCCACCAAGAAGAAGAGTTGACTCGGAGATCGACTTGGCCAAGGAGGTCGACTCGTCCATGAGAGATCGACCTCCCCATCAGATCGACTCGGTCGCAAGACACTGACCCCACATGGGGTCTGCTCGGCCCGACCATGAAGAGGTCGACCGCGAGGACACCGACCTCCCATGGGGTTGGCTCGGCCAAAGAGGATGACCTCCCCCATGAGGTCGGTTCGGTCGCGAGGACACCGACCCCCCATTGGGTCGGCTTGGCCGCGAAGAGAAGAATCTCCCCGGTAGTTACGTTGCCTTCGTATCCCTCAGGAGTTACCCACACCATGAATGCTCGTTTAATGGCACGAAACGGTCCAATAATGGTCTTATGAAAACTTTAATAATTTCAATAACTTTCTAGAAGCACGTACAACTAAGATTTTAAACATTAATGTCAACGAAAATGTTGAGATCTCAATTTTATGTCAATATCGTTGGGATCCCAATAGATATTTCTAGCAACAACCACACATTTCACTATTTTTAACTATACAAGTTAAAATTTGGACTAACTACCATTGCTTAATTAGAACCAATCTCATTCCCATCTCTTAAAAAGAACAAAAGTGAGATGCTACAGACAAAAAAAAAGCACCCTGTTAGAAATGTGGTGGAGAATTTAATACATTGCTTAGAACCAATTTCATTCCCATCTCTACAAAAAAGCAAAAACTGAGGTGCTACATACAAAAAAGCATCAACACTTACCACGAGTCAAGAAAAGTATTTATCCTTTCAATAGTGGGCATTTAAATAATGGAAAAATTGCCCAAATGGAATAGAAAATTAATAATAATGGCGGCTGCAGATTTAAGCAGTGATCAAGAAAGGCAATGGGTTATTCAAATCAAAGAGGTTTTGGAAAGAGAGGATCTTGAAACAGCCATTTTATCTCCAGCTTCAATCTTCCATCTCCCTGATTCAATCTGCAATCACAACCCAGATGTCTATATACCCAAACGAATTGGTTTGGGACCTCACCATCACTACCATTTCGGAAAATATCAAAAACTTCATTCCAAGATGGAAATTTTCAAGCTTAATATGGCCAAGAAGACAAGAGAGAAGCTTGAGCTTCCTGATTTCCACCAACTCATCCAAAACCAACTTTTGCCATTAGATCTCCGAATCCGATCTTGCTTCGACGCCGACTTAGTAATCGGCCGCGACGCCTTGTCTTGGATATTGTTGGTCGATGCCTTGTTTCTCCTCCAATTGCTACTCTCAAAACCTACTTCTAAACTCACAGAAAATAACAACTTGTTCAAAAGTGAACAAGATAAATTGGTTGCTCATTTTGAGATTGTGAGCGATGTTTTAAAGCTCGAGAATCAGATTCCATGTCTTGTCATTGAAGCCATTTTATCCACCAATGCCAATCATAATAATAATGTCAAACTTCCTCTCCTTCTCTACGATTTCTGTAAATCAGTTTCGCCATTTGCGATTCCTGAAAATGTTTCGTCTTCTCGAATTCTCGACCAATCTTCTCATCTTCTGCAATATATTTACTTTTCAATTTTAATCCGAATTACCATAAATTATCCAAAGATACATTTTCCTGTTGGAAAGGCCGCAGACCATAATTATATTTCCTCTGCCAACTTCATCCAAAAAAGCTTGAGTATATTGGGATCTATTCTCAACATTGCCTTCATCAACCAGCTAAGTGAAGCTATAGGACTAATCATGGAAATAACACAACCAGTCGGTCGGATGCTTAACAAACAATCTTCTCCGACGCCTATCGAAACGACATCGTGCCGGCCTGTCATCCCCTCGGCCTCCCAGCTTAGAAAAGTGAATGTGAAGTTCAAAGCCACCCATCATGGAATTCTAGACACTCAATTCGACAAGAACTCCGCCACTCTGTCTCTCCCTGTCATCACTGTGAATGCTTTTACTGAAACACTGTTGGCAAATCTGGTAGCATTTGAAGAAATGGCCAATATATACCCACCTGCTTGTGCCCAATATCTGACATTGATGAAGGCCTTGATACCCACTCGCAAAGACTTCAAGATTCTCAAGGATGCAAATATCATATGCACCCAACTCGGCAGTCACGACGAGGTTGATGATGAACAAGTGCTGAAGCTCTTTGATCAAGTGGGGAGTTCCATTATTTGTTGTAGTCAAAGGAAGAAGCTCAAACATCTGCATCAGTCCTCAGAAGCAAAGAAGGGGACAATTCATGAAGAGATCAAACGCAAGTACGAAAAAGGGTTGAAGGGAATTGTGGAAGAGATTAACAACTATTATGGGAGTCGCGCGAGAATTAAAGTCAAGAGATTTTTGGGGAAGTATGGGATTGCTGTGCTCAAAATACTCGCTCTTCTTATCATTCTTTTCCTTCTATTTCTGGTGCTCCTGCCCTTGGTTAATAGTGCTAAGAAACTATTCAAAACCCACCTCTAACTTGTAACATAACACACAATAAGCGAATAACTCAACTGCCATTACGTATCGCCTAATAACTAAGGCTCCGTTTGGAGTTGTGTTTGAACGTGATTAAAGTGATTTTTAAATAATTTTAATCGTTTGGTAAATCTGATTTTATATTAATTTAAATCAAATCACTTTTTTAATTCCTTCCTTTTCTAAAATCTGATAAAGAGTAGCTTTTGAAATTGAATTCTCAAACAATCGGGTGCCTCTTACAACTAACTTTCATAATTCCTATTTTATCCCTCCATAACTTCCATCTTTTCTCACGATTCATTCGTCCAAAACAAATTCATCCATTTTTTTTCCTACTTCCAACTCTATTTTTTTGAAAACTTTTTTCCAAAGACAACTCTATCTTTTGTTCTATAATTTTATTGAAGTAATATATCAAGTAATTTAAAATGGTGGATAAAATTAAAATTAAAAATAAATTAACATTAATTTATTTTTCTTTTATATTTTTTTTAATTAAATTTGGAATAATGAAAATTATTTCTCACACTATTTTATCAAAATAAATTTAATTAAAAAAATTATATTTTGTAATATTAATTATTATATTATATTTTGTTTTTAATTCTTTGAAATTATATGTCTATTTTGGTCATTATAGTTAAATCTCCCAAATTCCGTATTAGTTTACCAAACATTGCCACCTATTTTTTTAGGTTTAAAATTGAAATTTACCAAATACTTATTTATTTCTTAGTACAGCTGATTTTTCTAAAAGCACAGCTAGAAACAATTATTTTCAAAGTCACCGCAATCTCAAAGAGAGCCTAAGAGATCCTAGGTTCAATCCCCACTCCACATGTTGTTAAAAAAAAAAAAAAAACGTAACACACAACAAGTGTTGTTTATTCAAATAAATAGTTTACTTTTTAGTTCTAGAAAGGGATGAGAGATTTGTACCAATACCCTTTGAATTGGTTATAAGTGTTTTGGCTGAGAAGGACAAGGAATCCTCCACATTGGACATAAACCATTGTGGCATTGGTTTTGTTGGTTTCATCCAAAATATCTCGTACCAATAGAAATAATTGTTCTAACTTATATATTCACCAATGTGTCACTTTGTTTGCTCCTAACATTGATTAATTGAGTTATGCTCATGTCACTATACAATTAAACCGTTCATGAAAACGCCCAAAGAAAAAAGTGATGAAAAGGAAAAGACCTATGCTAGCTAATGTTAAAAAAAAACAAGTTATTTAGTACCTAAAATTGAAAGTAAATATGTGCTAGCAACCCATAATAGAGGCATTGCTCGTAGTTGGATACTTCAACACCAATGTTAGTAGGTCAGAACGAAGATAGCAAGTCTGAGAGGTTTTCTTGAAAAAAGAAAAAGAAAAAAAGAATTTGCAAAGTGTAATCGAAGCATTGTGTTTTAAAATTAGTGAAAATTAAAGTGTTAGCCCAACTAAAGCCCATGATGTTGGCCCAACTAAACTAATCAATGCTGTTGGTTAAAAATGAGGTGCATTTAACTTTTTTTTTTTTTTTTTTTTTTAGTACATTGGGGGTGAGGGGATTCGAACCACAGACCTCGTGGTCGTCAACTCATACATATACCAGTTGAGCTATGCTCGCTTTGGCAGGTGCACTTAACTAATCATGCTTTAGTCTAATTGGTTAAAAAGGTCGTGTACTTAATGTTTATAAAAAGGGGCAACGAGACCAATGGCCTTTTTTAAGTTTCAAAATGGATAGATGTCCTTTTTTTCTTTAAAGTGAGATATATGTCCCTTAATTAGTTTGATTTCTCTTTTCTATTTTTTTTCATTACTTAACTACCCTTCCCAAATCTCATAACTCACCTTCCCTCCCAGATTTTCTCCAAAAACCAATTCTACCAAGATTTTCTATATTCTCTCTCCCTCCCTTTTTATTTGTTTAAAAAATTCAAAATAACAAAAAATGAAAAAACGTATTTTCTCTATTCTCTATCCCTTCTAACCATTAGAAAAATAAAAAATTACAAAATAACGTACAAAATTACCTAGAAAATCATAAAAAAAATAAGAAAAAAAAAAACAATTAGAACTTATACAACTATTTTCAATCTATGTTTTTACTCCATCATCAAACTGAAACAATAATTTTTTTTGGAACTAGTAGATTGCAAGTGCAAATACAGTGTCTTTGCAATTGCAAAGTGAAATTACACAATACATTACAAATTCTAATTGAAAATGCAAAGTCCAATTACACAATATATTGCAAAGTGCAATTGTAATTTGCAAACAGCAATTACACTGTAATTAGATACTCCGCTGTATTTGCAAAAACTAAAAAAAAGTATTGTAGAATCAAATAAATAGGTTTTGCAAAAATAAAATAAATAGTTTTTGTAACAAAAAAAATAATATTCCAATACACGGCAAAAAAAAAAAAAAAAAAAAAAAATCTTCAATTACTGTAATTACAAAAAAATAAAAAAGTAACAAAAATAAATAAGTTGCAAAAATCAAATAAATAGTTTTTGCAAAAAAAAAAATAATGTTCAAATATACTGTAATTGAAAAAAAAAAAAAACCAATCAAATACCTTGAAGTGAGTCCCAAAAAGTGAGGCAAGCTTGATGTGTCAATTTTGGAAACGTAGGATTCTCCTTCCCAAATCCTGACTTGAAAATCTACTACAACAACATCAAATCAACAAAATCACTCCAATTCCCGAACCCACATCAATTTATAATTTCCTAAAAAAATACGAACTTCAATGAATTGACAAAAAGAGAAGTTTGAGAAACCTTAAAGTAGCATAAGAATCCTAAAAATATTGTCAGAGAAAAAAAATCTGTACTTATGGAAAAAATTTTGAAAAAAAGAGAGCAAAATACAGTGTATTGAATTGAAAATACATTGTATTCAAAATTCACTTAATTGCAAATACACTGTATTTGAACTCCATTGAATTGCAAATACACTGTATTCGAACTTCATTGAATTGCAAATACACTGTATTCGAACTTCATTGAATTGCAAATATAGTGAATACTGTATTCTAACTTCAATGAATTGCAAATACAATATTCGAACTTCAATGAATTGCAAATACAATATTCGAACTTCGTTGAATTCTAAATACAATGTATTCAAAGTTTACTGAATTAAAAATACACTATCTTCGAACTTCAGTGAATTGCAAATTCACCGAATTATGGATTCCAAATATTTGCAAAAACATTTATTTAAAATTTGAAAAAAAAATTAGTGTACTCACATCTTTAAGTAGAGGTCAGTTGTGCACTTCCAGTTCCAGCCAACTAAATTAAATCTATTCACTTCCAGGCAACTAAATTAAACTTGGGACCAATCAAATACTCAATGGATCACTTTGCACACCAAATGTCGTCGAATTTCGACGTGTTCAGTTTTGGGTATTGATGTTGGAGCTTCTAACTGGAAAATTGTAAAATCAAGCGTCGTGAAGAATGGATCGATCTTCAGTTTTGGCGTGTTGATGTTGGAGCTTATAACCGGAAAATCTTCAAATCAAGCGTCCTTCAGCGAAGAAGGGATTGATCTTCTGCTTCCATGGTTAGAGGAATGAACGACAAAAATTTTGACGTGGAGTTAACGAGGAAGAGAGAATGAACGACAAAAGTTTTTGACGTGGAGTTAATGAGGGAAGGAGATGAAAACTTTCATTTAAACTCTATTCTTATTTTTTTTATTATTAGTTTAAATTAGAATGAACTTAGGGAAGAGAGTAAATATAATTTAAAATAGATATATTACACTAAATCATTGGCTATTAGAGATTTAAACCTTATTCTTAATTTATATTTATATTTTTTATTATTATTATTTTCAAATCAGGATTAAATTAGAGAAGAAAGAGAAAAAAGATTTTAAAATAAATATTATTAATAGATTTAAAAATAGATATAATGAGATTTGGGGTGAGAGGGAAGAGAATAGAGAATCGAAGATGAATGGTGAGAGGAGAGAAAAAAATTTTGTTGGAGAAAATATGGATGGTAGATAAGAAGTTTGAGAATGATTTTGTTGGAGAAGATACGAAAGGAGAGATAAAGAAGTTTTTTTAAAGATATAATTTTAAAATGAGATAAGAAGTTGGGAGGGCAAAAAAGAGAAGAAAGATGAAGGAGAGAGAAAATGAAAAAAGAAAAGGGACACAAAACTCATTTTTAAAAAAAAGGACATTCTTTAATATGAGATTTCAAAAAGGGCCATTTATTAGGAATTCCCTTATAAAAAGATGGACAAGACAATGGCCGTGAAATTTTCTTATAAAAGTAGGAAGTTGGGTACTTAATTACGAAGACAATAAAAAAAGGAAAACAGAGACGGCTGTGAAGTTCATAAGCTTTGAAGAAGAAGAACAGTCGTAGTGTTATTGTTGGAGGTTTTTTTTCATTGAAGAATTTAAGAGCTATTGTTAGAGTGATTCGTGAGCATTTTCTTTGAGAGAAAAGTGAGAGAAATCACTCTGGAGCGTTTCTAAATTCTTGTAACTTTCTCCCCGGCGTTTTAGTGGAACCTGCATCGGTAGTAGAGAACTAGGCGTAGCTGTTGGGGTTTATGTCCTAAAACTCGTGGTTTGTAAACTGAATATATATTCTATTTTGCAATAAAGTTGTTATTGAGTTTTATTCAGTAAAGTTGTTATTGAATAAAGTGAATTGTGTTTACTTTTAACCTAACTCCAATAAACTAAGAACCCATGGCTATATGATGTATACTTGAACTTCATGTGGTGACATGATTGTGGATCAAGTTCGAGTGATAGCCAGAATAGTCTATAGTATAGGGATAATGATGGGTATCTTATCCTGGGGACACTATTGGACGCGACCCACTTTGTATAGTACAAACGATGTGATCCGAAATCGTTCATGTGGAGACATGTGAGTGGGGGCGTCCTATGCAATGAGTTTGCATAAGACTAAACCGCGAAACAAGTCGCTCTTTCTTTATAACTCCGTTTACTGTAAAGACCGACTTTTTCATATGATGACCTAGGTAACTCGATCTGAATCCGGAGCACGCTATGAACTCCTGTTTATTCGGGTTTATCCTTTGACTTGTATGGGTGAGAGTGGCCCGAAATCGCCGACTCAATAAGCCTACCATATTGGGGATAAGACCGGGTAGGTAGCTGGGAACATAGTCCTGCGAGATGAAATTCACCCCTACCCGCCTTGAGGGATTAGTAGAGAGGTTGTTCCCTAAAGTGCGGACTCCAGGTTTTGAACTAGAGATCATACCCTCTCATTGGCCCGAGAGGGACTTGGTATAGTGATGAGATCACATATCAATCGATTTGGTGGTTGGACCACAAACCAATAGTTCATTAGAGGATTAATGGGGCTTAAGGAACAAGATGTACTTAGGGGGGTAAATCGGTTATTTTGACCCAGATGTAATTACGAATGACCTGTGAAGGATCGAATTACTGATGATGGTCATATCAAGAGGACATAAATATATCTACGGTGAAGAGAGTGCAACCCTTGGACTTTTATGGAGTCTCCGGGGGTTAACGAATGTTGATTAGCTTAGCTAAAGAGTTTGGCCGGGTAATCTCGTATCGTTGGAGCTCATGATCTGTAGGTCCTTTAGGTTCTCCTGGCTAGCTCGGATTAAGCCGTGTAACAATATGAGAGAAAAATAATTTGAATTTATTGAAATTCATTTTTGGAAGAATGATGGAGATATTTAAATATGATTTAAATATGTGATCGGTCTAAAACATGAATAGGGATTCATGTGTGATGATTCGGTTTAAGAAACCGAGATTAGTTCTAGTATTTAATTAATATTTGATATTGAATTAAATAAAAATATTAATTAATTAAAAAGTTTAATTAATTAAAATTTATTTTGTTTATTAAAATTAATTATGAATTAATTTTATAATGTCAAAATATTAACAGTAGGATTATCCAAGTCAAGTGGATTTATCCAAGTTGAGTGGATTTATCCAAGTTGATTGGGTTTATCCAAGTTGTGAAGTGGATTGTGAATCACCAACCACATGCATAAACTCGTCAATTTTGGAACACTTGGTTGAAGACTAATCCATCCAATTTGCGGTGTCATGCTAAGCAAAGAGTTTGTTGCATGTGAATTGCCTATAAATTGGATGAAGTTCACATGGTTTAAGGTTGATGAATTTTCAAAGAGTTTGAATATTTGGATGAGCATGAAGAGTTCATGTTACTTGAAAAATTAGAAAGTTAAGGGGGCGTTTGGCCCTCCGTAATGTGTTTGGATGGGTTTGGCTTTTGAAGCCAAACCCATGTTTGGGAGGATGAGTTTCAAAACCATAGTTTTCAAACCCAAACCCATGGGTTTCAAAACCCAAACCCCTACTTTTCATCACTTTTCATAATTATGGTGGGTCCCAACATTTTTCAATCAATTTTTCTTATTATTATGGTGGGTCCCATCATTTCTCTTCCAATTTCACCCCTCTAATTATAATTATATAGTTTTCTAATTATATTTATCTAAATAATTTTTTTTTAATTTATTTATATTTAATCTAATTTACCATAGCTCAAAATATGTTTAATTTTTTAGTTGTAAGATAAAATAAAATATTTGAGGCGTATGTTAATATTTTAAAAAATAATATTTAATTTTTAAGTTAACAAATTAAAAATTAAAAAATAATAATTATTAACCATATTCAATTGATTTTAAAATAGAATGTAGTTTTTCTCTAATTATAAAATTAGAAAGAAAAAAATTCTCCTCTTATAATCCATGTGAAGCTTAAACTTATGAAATGTTTGAAATAACTTCTGAAAGATTATGATTTGAATCAAGATTTCCTTCCAATGCCAGTTCTTCAAGTTCTTGAGTGTAAATTTCAGTTTGTATTTAAGGGATATATACTTAAGAATATTATCCAAATATAATAGTAGGTTGTTGTTTAATTCTCGTTTTCTTCTTTTTGTGTTTTTCATTTCATTTATTTTTTAATTCTATATCTAACTATATATTTAAAAAAAAAAAAAAAACAAATCGATTGACAAGACATGTTATGTTTTTTTTGAGACGTTTGAATGAAACATTTAATTTTTTAATTCATTATCCAAATATATATTTGATTCTTGTAAGCAATATTTCGATTGTTAGAAATAATTTTATTATTCTTAGACTATAGCATAAATTAAATGCTTCATTCAGACGTCTAGAAAAGAAAAAAAGTCACATGTTGCATAAAAAATTATACAATTCACAAACATCCACTAAAAAATAAGAAGAAGAAAAGAAAAAAAAAAGTAGCGAAAGGAAAAAAAAAATTGTTCAAACCCGAGTTTCAAAACACTGCACCCGAAACACTGACTTCTGATTCCCAGACTTCCCAACACTGCGCCCCAAACACTGTATTCTGATTCCCAGACTTCCCAACACTGCACCCCAAACACCGTTTTCTGATTCCCAGGTTTCAGAACCCTCCCAAACAAACCCACCATATTTTGATTCTCAGGGTTCTGAACCCATTACGGGGGGCCAAACGCCCCCTAAGTGTTAGATATTTCTCACAAAAATCTCATCTCTTTCATCTTCCCATCTTCTTCTTCCAAACTTTTTCTTTCATAAAGGAGTCCCACCACTCCGTTGCTCGGCCCGAGGATAACGGGACTACCAGAGGTGGTTCTCGGAGAGTTCGAGAGAAGTTTTGAAGGGTTCGTGAAGAGATTCGAGCATCGGAATAGAAGTCCTTAGAACTACAAGGTATGTGTTCTAATTCCTTTTATTTCAAAGCTTTGAGCATGTTTCTTATTTAGCTAAATTGATGAAATTAAAGTGTCAATGATCCGACTCGCTTCCGCTGCGCTTCATTCGCTCCATCAATTGGTATCAGAGCGTTTTTTGGTCACTCAATTTGCATCAATTTGAGCTCGGTGGGTATTTGTTTTAGAAAATATTTTTTTTGGACATCTAAAGTGTTTCCCGATTTTGACATATTTTTTTGAGCTTTTATTTGTACTTCGTTTTGTAATTGCCCGAGCGTGTATGGGCTTTAATGTGTGCAGAAGAGTCTGTAAAAAATTCGGAGTCATTAGAGTCCATATAGGATTTCATTTCGAAGACAGAAGCTCGGGTGTCAGAAAAAACAGCTTGCTGTTTTTTTTTTTTTTTCTGCAAAATTCCAGCACAAAACCGGTTCAGCGCAAGGTGGAAGAATCGGTCCGGTTCGGTCCTCGGGCGGTCTAGTTCACTAAAAGTCAGACCGGTTCCAGGTTCTTCACCCTCTGACGGTTCAGTTCAGCGCTCGTTTGGTCCAGTTCGGGTTGATTTTGGTCTGGTTTCGAGCTGTTGAAGACGGGTTTGCTGTTTTTTGGCCGGTTCAAGCAATTCAAGCTGGTTCGGGGCGGTTCGAAGGGTTCAGAAGCGTCTCAAACTAGTTTATGAATTATTATTGTAATAATTTAGTTTCTTGCTTGCCCGAGATGCCAAAACCGGTCCACTTTAGTGTGTTTAATTAATTATGCATTGTGAATGTATGTTTTAATTAAAGTCTCTTGTATGTGCATAAAGTATGTCATATAGATTTCAAATCCCACCATAGGAAGCATGTTGCATGCATTGAAAGTATAATATAAGTGTTATGTTGTATAGTATGCATGCTTAATTCATGAGAATTAATATAAGTGTTATATTAATTTATGAATTGGATGTTGCTTGTTTAAAAGTGTAATTGATATAAGTGTTATATTAATTGTGAAATTAAACATACAACATAGTTGCCTTAGTTGAATATAATTGTTATATTCTTGCTTGGGAAGCATGTTATAGAATGAATGTAATGGTTATATTTTCTAGCTTAGGAAACATGTTATAGAATGTCTTTGTTTTATAAAGTGTTAAAATGAGATAGACATTTAAAATCTATAACAAAGATAAATGCATGCTCACTAAGGGTTAAAGAATTCCAATGCGATTAGTAATTTAGTATCGATTCGTTTTAATAGTTAAAATAGGTCGATATCTTGTAAAGCTAAGGTTACAAGAGAACTCACCCGGTGAGATCCTGTACTAAGGTTGGAGGTATTTAAGATGACAGTTTACGGAACGCCTCCTACCTGGGGATCGATCCGGTTTTTGAGTTAAGTTAACCCGACTTTATGAGCATGCACGTGAGAGGTGTAAGGTTATAAAGCGTTTATCACCTAGACATCTTAGGTAAAAGTATGTTCTACCTAGACTTAGGTTTTATTGTCTTAGCCGGATAATGCCTAAGTAAAAATATACCCAAACCATTCTAAAATACTTAGTAGTGGTGGGGAGAAGGTATATGTGATATATCAATCTCCTCCTACACTCTCTGTGAAGTTCACACCGTGAGATTTATGCTCGGCCTCATGATGTCAATAAGGCATCTCCATACGGGTGGTGTTTGCATAAATCAATAGCAAGGTGAATGGAGAAAGTATTTATAGTAAGTGGGAGAAGAAAGTATGTCAATACATCCTGCGGTCTCCTTCATTGGATTGAACTGTGAGATTCTCATGTTCCGCCTGTTGATTGCTCTTAGAGGCACCGTCCATACGGAGGGCCATTTCATGGGAGTCAGAACATCTCAGTCACCAGAAATGGATAAGGATTACTTAGAGTCATTCCTAACACTGACATTCCATACGAATGCACTGTTGGGGCCGCCCTAAGAAATCTAAAAATGGTGGGTCACACTTACAAGATTTGCTAAGGAGTTAGTAAATTCTTGACCAAACAGCGATAACTAAGATGCTATAGGAATATGAGTTGTTCTGGTATTAACATTTAGTCAAGATTGTCTTGGTTCAGTGAAGGAGTGGTTGACTGCCCCGCGGTAGCAATCATTCTGCCTCACTGAAGTATCGTTTTAAATTAATAATGAGTTTATGGGTACATTATTACTTTTTGCTAAATTCTTGATTGGTTGTTAAAATAGGTTAAGTTCAATTCACTAATAGAATTCATTCTTTTCAGCATGTCTTGCTCGTTTATCCAATTACTAGCTTCCGATAAACTAAACGGCGATAACTACATGTTACGTCTCCAAAAGTGACCTTTTTAGGACTTAATTGGCTTAGAAAGATGTTCACTCTTAGGTGTTTTTGATAGCATTTAGCCTAAACCTATGCTTAAATATGAGAATTAGAAGAAGGTAGCTAAATTAGGACTTATGTACAATAGGAAATAAAAGAGTTGAAAACCGAAGGAAAAGAATGAAAAACAAGCATTGCGAAAGCATTGCGGAAACATTGCGGTCACCGCAATGTTTCAAGTGAAAACCGTAAGTTGACTGATCTTTTTCTGTTAATTTCCGTTATTTCAGGGATTCGTTCTTTCTCCTCCATCCATTCTGAAGTACGACGTTGAAGATTGATGGTTCTCCTTGGCCCAAATGCACCTGCATATTACTATAAATAGGGGTCAAAGTCGAGGGTTCAAACATCATCCGAAAGCGTAGAAGTCTTCTCGCAGTCCATTTTTTCTCCTGTTTTCCTTTGCCGTCTGCTGGTTTGCGAAGCTCAGCTGTTGGAATCGCTAATCTGATAGGAAGGAGATGAGATTCTTCTTCTCTCCCGATTGGATTCATCCAAGCAAGGTTGACCTTTCTCATCCTTCATTCGAAGCGGCTGCAACGAGACATTCGAGCTGTTTTACTGCTTTCTGTTCTTCATTTCTATTTTACAACTCTGTGTTGTGTTGTTTCTGTTCTTGTGGCTAATTTAGTTCATTTCGTTGTGTTCTGTCTTGCTGTTCTTTACTTTAAGTATCTCTTATGTTCATTCAAACAATCAATTAATCAAACACAAAATTCAGTATTTCACAGTCTCTCGCCTTTGCATTCTACTGCTTTCCCTTGCTGTTTTAAGCACATTTCCCTTCTAAGCATGTCTATTTTATCCTTTAGTTCTGTTTTCCTTATATCCATGAGTAACTAAGTCACTTAGGGGCATGCTAATGGCAACGCTATAGGCTAAAAAACGTGAATCAAGCATGTAGGATAGCTCTCGAAGCATTGATTGTATGTGAGCTTCATTCCACGGGCAATTTCGATTGGCCATCCATTTTGTCCAAAGAACTCCTAACCTCTGGAAGGAGTACGAGTTCAGAGTCATATTATCATGCTAGCCTTTCAAGGTAACCAGGAAACGGCCTAGGAATAGGCGTTTCCCTAGTACAAACCATATTTCTCTGCCTTAACAAGATGCTTAAGACCTTACTTTGAGTTGAGTAAACTAAAGAATCTAATGCATGGAATCGGACGATACATGAGATTGAGATAGTTTGATGCATAGAGAGTAGATCCAGTGCTTGAGAATCGTATAAAAATGCCTATAGGATAGTCATTAGTAGCCCTTAATTCACCCATTTACACACTTTCGCTGCTATTTAATTGCGGTAGAATTGCTGTCTCCGCAATTCTGCTTAAGTTACAATTCTGTCTAGCTGTTTTTATCTTCATTTATTAATCTCGTCTCTTTTCATTTGAGCTTAGCTTTAACTTGTTCTTGTTTATGTTACTACCCTTTACACATTCAGCACAAATTAGATAATTAAAAACCAATTTTACCCCATCAAATCCACCCCTTCTCTCTTAACAAAACACTTCGCGAATAGCTAAAAATAAATCTCTGTGGGAAAACGAATGAAATATACTTACTACTTGCTATAAGATCATGTATGCTTGCATGTTCTGAGTGCTCTATCTCTTTTATTGCCTAATTATTTCAACACATTGAGCACGCAACAAGTTTTTGGCGCCGCTGCCGGGGATTTATTTAAGTGAAAACGAAGTTTGTTAAGTTTGAAACACCAAGTTTATTGCCTATTGAAGCTGATCTGTTTCATTTCTTTTGCAGGTACTATTGGGGTAGTTTATGAGGGAGCCTTTAAGTAGAGATCTAGAGTTCAATCCTGAGCCTGAGAGACTACTTAGAGCTAGAAACAAAGCAAAGAAACGACTCTTTAAACAACCTCCTATACCTCAAATCATACCTGATATCGAAGAAATGGACGCGATAGTTCCAAATCAGGTACCTGACATTCGCAACCCCATCGAAATAGCGAATGACAAGAATAGTGCCATTCTTTCATATTTAGTACCTATGCCTGGGGAGCTGAACCCCAGCATAATCCGTCCTGAAATCACTGCCAACTCATTCGAGTTAAAGCCAGTGATGTTCCAAATGTTGTCCACTGTGGGACAATTCTTTGGAGTGGAAAATGAGGACCCCCACAACCATCTTAGGAACTTCTTAGGAGTTAGTGATACCTTCATCATCCCTGGAGTGTCCCAAGAAGCTTTGAGGCTATACTTGTTCCCTTACTCTTTGAGGGACAAAGCCAAAACATGGTTGAACTCATTACCCTCTGGATCTGTCTGCAACTGGACAGACTTAGCAGAGAAATTCCTAGTCAAATACTTCCCACCTGATAGGAATTCTACCTTTCGTGATGATATAGTTAAGTTCAAACAAGCTGATAATGAATCTCTTCACGAAGCTTGGACAAGGTTCAAGGACCTTCTTCTCAAATGTCCACATCATGGCATCCCATGGTGTATCCAAATAGAGGTCTTTTTCAAAGGATGCAACCCCAGCACTAGGCAAGTCTTAAATTCATCTGCTGGTGGTTCCATGTTGTCCAAGAGTTACAACGAGGCCTATGAGATCTTGGAGAAGATCTCAGCATCTCACTGTAGGTGGTCAGATGATCCAGTTGAGCCAACTAGAGCTCAAGACAAGGATGCTCTAAGTGCGATGAGCAGCCAAATAAATGCCCTGACCAACCTAGTTAAGCAAATGGCTCAAGCCAATCTCCAAACAAGTGTCAACACCGCTACCGCCATGTCAATGGGCACCCAACCAAGTCAAGGTGAGACACTTGTATGTGGATTCTGTGGGGAAGGGCACCTGTATGAATACTGCCCTGGGAATCCAGCCTCAGTCTGCTACATTGGAAGTCAGCAGCAGCCTAGGAACAACCCCTATTCCAATACTTACAACCCTGGTTGGAGGAACCACCCAAACCTGTCATGGGGTGGCCAACAAAATGCTAACCAAAATCCTAACCAGCCTAGACCGAGTGGAACACCTGGTTTCACTCCCCAACATAACCAATCAATGTATCAAAAACCATACAACCAACCTGTAGGATCTTCTGTAGAAAACTTACTCAAGGAATACATAGCCAAAAATGATGCTACTCTTCAAAGCCAGCAAGCTACTCTTAGGAGCCTAGAGAACCAAATAGGCCAATTAGCCAATGAACTCAAGAGTAGGCCCCAAGGTAGACTCCCTGCTGACACCGAGGTGCCAAGGAGAGATGGTAAAGAGCAAGTTCAAGCAATTGAACTTAGAAGTGGTAGACCATTGGTGAGTGTTGCGTGCTCAATGTGTTGAAATAATTAGGCAATAAAAGAGATAGAGCACTCAGAACATGCAAGCATACATGATCTTATAGCAAGTAGTAAGTATATTTCATTCGTTTTCCCACAGAGATTTATTTTTAGCTATTCGCGAAGTGTTTCGTTAAGAAAGAAGGGGTGGATTTGATGGGGTAAACTTGGTTTTTAATTATCTAATTTTTGCTGAATGTGTAAAGGGTAGCAACATAAACGAGAACAAGTGAAAGCTAAACTCAAAGGAAAAGATACGAGATTAATAAATGAAGGTAAAGACAGCTAAATAGAATGGAAACTTAGACGGAATTGCGGGGACCGCAATTCTACCGCAATTATAATAACAGCGAAAGTGGGTAAATGGGTGATTTAAGGGCTACTAATGACTATCCTATAGACAGTTTTATACGATTCTCAAGCACTGGATCTACTCTCTATGCATCAAACTATCTCAAACTCATGTATCGTCCGATTCCATGCATTAGATTCTTTAGTTTACTCAACTCAAAGTAAGGTCTTAAGCATCTTGTTAAGGCAGAAAGACATGGTTTGTACTAGGGAAACGCCTATTCCTAGGCCGTTTCCTGGTTACCTTGAAAGGCTAGCATGATAATATGACTCTGAACCTTACTCCTTCCAGAGGTTAGGAGTTCTTTGGACAAAATGGATGGCCAATCGAAATTGCCCGTGGGATGAAGCTTACATACAATCAATGCTTTGAGAACTATCCTACATGCTTGATTCACGTTTTTTAGCCTAAGGAGTTGTCATTAGCATGCCCCTAAGTGACTTAGTTACTCATGGATGTACGGTAATCAGAAATAAAAGATAAGATAGACATGCTTAGAAGGGAAATGTGCTTAAAACAGCAAGGGAAAGCAGTAGAGTGCAAAGGCAGAAACTGTGAAATACGAAATTTTGTGTTTGATTAATTGATTGTTTGAATGAACATAAGAGATACTTAAAGTAAAGGACAGCAAGACAGAACGCAACGAAATGATCTAAACTAGCCACAAGAACAGAAACAACACAAGACAGAATTGGAAAACAGAAATGAAGAACAGAAAGCAGTAAAACAGCTCGAAATCTCGTTGCAGCCGCCTCGAATGAAGGATGAGAAAGGTCAGCCTTGCTTGGATGAATCCAATCGGGAGAGAAGAAGAATCTCCTCTCCTTCCTATCAGATTATCGATTCCAACAGCTGAGCTTCGCAAACCAGCAGACGGCAAAGGAAAACTAGGAGAAAAGATGGACTGCGAGAAGACTTCTACGCTTTCGGATGATGCTTGAACCTCCGACTTTGACCCCCTTTTATAGTAGTTTGCAGGTGCGTTTGGGCCAAGGAGAACCATCAATCTTCAACGTCATATATCAGAATGGATGGAGGAGAAAGAACGAATCCCTGAAATCACGGAAATTAACAGAAAAAGATCAGTCAACTTACGGTTTTCACTTGAAATATTGCGGCCTCAGCAATGTTTTAGCAATGCTGTCGCAATGCAGTTTTTTTCATTCTTTTCCTTCGGTTTTCAACCCTTTTCTTTCCTATTGTGCATAAGTCCTAATTTAGCTACCTTCTTCTCATTCTCATATTTGAGCATAGGTTTAGGCTAAATGCTATCAAAAACACCTAAAAGTGTACATCTTCTTAAGCTAAATGGGTCCTAAATAAGTCACTTTCAGAGACTTAACACACCCCCAAACTTAAGGTTTTGCTTGTCCTCAAGCATACTAAGGACTCACCTAGGCTACTGTTTCACCTTCTTTAACCACCTACTGACTCCCCTATATCCCTATCTATAGCACTGCTGTTCTGTGACACACTTCTAAGCTTAAAACTACCCTCTTATCTAGCTTCTTCTGACTTCGCCTGCCTAACACTCCATCTGCTTTTATTAACTCCCTACAACTGATCTATTCGCTCTTGTCATATCATGCCACTATCCCTAAGGTTTCAAACTCTGCCTAGCTTTACCTCAGACTCAGTACATGCTTCTAGCTTTATTTTTAATGTGTCTAGGATTCCTTAGAGTCATGCCAGTCTTAGTATTAACGGTGACAGTAGTACTTTTAAAGAACAACCTAAACCCTGGCATCACTACATTGGATAAACACTCATTCCCTAAACAACCCTACGAGTTACAAATTTGTGCTTAGCTAATTGAGGATCAGAGTTCTTTTTAAATAGGACATCTAAGCCACAAAGTTATAACTCCTAGGTATACATTCTTCTTCCCTATTCTTTTCCCTTTTTCTTACTTAGGTGGGGCCTCTCCTTTGGTTGCCTTTTGATGCAATGCCATTTGTGGGTCACACACTTGGCACTGATTACTTAGCAACCTCAGAGAGACCCCCCTCTTTATTCTATTTTTCATTTTTTTCAGTTCATCATTTTTTTGTAAAGGAGAAGAAGAATGCTTATGTTTCTAAGGGAGAGAGGAATGTTCCTAGGCCTAGGGTGGCCTCCCCCAAACTTCAACTACTCATTGTCCCCAATGAGTGTCTGAGGTGGCACACCCCCAAACTATCCTAGAAGCATCTAGTCTAAGGTAAAACAAAGCGAATCTAAAGCCCTAGGCATAGACAGAACATTTAAAAGAAAATATCACAGCAGTAATTAAAAAAAACAGACAGTTAAGGGCTTAAAGCTGTGCATGCTGAGCTTTTTAGAGGTTGATTTAAACTAGCAAAGGGTGTCCTATGACACTCATCCAGCATGCTTTTAGATAAGCTATATATGGTAGTCATGATAGCAGCAAAAGATGGAATTTAAACAGATCACAGCCTAGCTAAACAGACAGTCCAAAACATGCTTTCAGTAATAAAAATTGCGGGTACCGCAATTATTTCGCAATTAAGTCAGGGCAGATATAACAGTGATTAAGGCCCCTAAGCATGCTCTTTCCAGTCATTCAAGCTCTTCTAAAAATAAAACAAAACTAACCTACCTAGGTTCCTACCATCAGACTATACTAAGCAAAATTAAAAACAGGAAACTAAGCATCTAAAACAGATCAAAAGTGTACTAAAAACAACATAATTCACATAGTCTATCAGAACGCAGAAAATTGTTTTTTTTTTTTTTTTTTCTAAGGGAACAGCAATACTCCCTTCAGTGCATTTCAAACCAGCACTCAAACATCTTCATCCTCATCAGGTTGTCGTGGTCGTGGAGGCACCCATGGAGTCAGGAGATTTGTGGGGAAGTCAGGGAAGATGCACCCAAGTTGGTCTGCAACTTCCTTGTCCCTTGCCTGCGCATAAGTGGCCCATTGAGCCATCCTCCTCTGCATATCCATCAGGCATGCCATGGATAGGGACTGATCAGCAGCCATCCTATCCAGTTCAAACTCCATATTCCCCTTCCTCTTCAGCCTCAGGCTAGCAGGCAGCTCCAAGTGGCCTGTGTAAGCCATCTGCTGCTCCATTCGCTTAGTGGGGACTCCTGCAAGCAAACATAGTTTGGTTATGGTGTTAGGGAAAAACAGTGGTCCCTTACCTTTCTTGGCGCACTCAGCAATGGCAGGTGACATGATTGCCCCCACATTGACCGTGAGACCTCGCATAATGGCGTAGACCAGCAGCGATCTGCTCTGGTTGATGGTCGTCTCATGGGTCACAGGGGACAGCTTTCTCCTCACAAAGGCAAACCATACAGCTGCCTTTGCTGTCAGGTTGGCACTCATGAGGGTGTGCCTCCCATTGCGTGATACAGTCCACGCTGCTTCAGGCTGGCCAATGGTTCGAATGGCCTCCTCCAGCACTGCCTCAGTAGGCTCATCAACTATCCTTGCATAGTCGGTATGTCGTTGACCCTTGAGGCCATAGGCTTCGTTGATGGCCTTTGCTGAGTAGTCCACTTCTACTCCCCTCACCACAGACAGTCCTTCCTCAGAGTTACGCAGGTTGGCGTAGAAGTCGTAAACCATACTCGTGTAAGCAGGATTGGGCGGCCTGCACAACTCTTCCCAGCTGTGATTTATAATTCCTGCGCGCAAGAACTGCGGCAGGTCAGCAGGTCTATCGAGGAAGCCCTTCTCGTGCAGCAACTCCCTCTTCCTCAACTCAATGCCTCTGGACTCAGCGTCAGAGGACACGTACCTCACAGACTGAGGCTCATCTTCAGGGTAAAGCTTGGCTTTCCCTTTGTCTGCTGGCTTGGATGATTCTGCAGCCTCAACCTTGAGTCTTTTGAGCGATGGCTCAGTGCTCTCTTTGTCTGCTGACGGCGCCCTCTTGGCCTTCTTCTTTTTCAGCTTCTTGGATCGCTTGGCCTTGAGAATCTTGGCCTTTTTCTTCTTCTTGAGCTTTGCCTCAATGGTGATCTGCTGCAGGCACGCCCCCAACGTCTCTTCCATTGAGTCAGGCTTCTGTTCAAGACTCTCCGGGCTAGCTTCCCTCATAGGCGAGAAGACCTCGTCTTCCTCACCTTCCCCACTGCCCTGCGTGGATTCTTGGTACTCCCCATATGGGAATTCAGGGTCAGGCCGTGGGGAAGTGTGCGACGACGTGGTGTTCTGCGCTGCTGTAGGTGTCTGTGCAGAACTCTGAGGTGATGAAGACAACTCAGGGCTCTGTGCAGGCGGCGATGAAGAGAGCTCTGGGCTCTGCACTGGTTCAGATGGTGAAGGGCTATGTGCAGGCGATGCAGATGGCGATGAACCCTTCTTGGTCGACTCGTGGGACGCACGATCCGTTTCTTGACTCTCCACAGAGGGAGTCTTTGCTTTGCTTGGTTCGGCGGCCATCTCGACACTCCACCGGCGCTTCTTGGGTGTGCCCGCTGGTTCAGAGGGTCCAGCAGGGATTTCTGTGACAACCCTCCACTTCTTCCTACGGATCGGAAGCTTGGGAAGTCGTTCGGTGCGTGCAGCGTCAGCCGTAGCCAAGGCAAGCAGTGCATCTCTCGCAGCTGTTTCAGCAGCGTCTTCAGCCCTCTTCTTGGCTGCAGATCTTTCAGCCCGTGTGAACACCATTGTTGAGTCTTGGAGGTTTGGAGAGAAGAATCAAAGATGAAGAGAATCGCAGCTTTCTTGGAATTCAGAGAGTGAGAGAATCGTACGGATCAAGCGCCTTCTAACGGATATAAAGGAAACGGCTAAATCCCAACGGCTATATTTTGCGGATCTTGCAATTCCAGCGCAATTTTAGGGATATCTTTTCATCAAAATGTCAATCTTTGCTCGCCCGTATCTTTTATTTGGCTCAATCTTTTCTTGATTTTTAAAGCTGGAATTACTCTCCTTGATTCCCTCTTTCGATTCCCTACAAAAAGAAATAAAAACAACATCAAATTCGCAATTAAAATAATACAACAAAACATACAAACGATAACCGGAAAATTGCAAAAAATAAACTAAGGCATGAGCCTTATGTTGACGAGCACAGCAATCACTCGTCCTCTCTCGTTCTCATTGTTATGCTTCAGTCAAGAGGAAGGCCGAGAGAGTCTTCACATCTCCTTCCTCATAGTAGTGCTTCAATCTTGCACCATTAACCATGAATGGTTGGCCTTGCTGCAAGTTCTTTATCTCTATGGCACCATGAACAAACACATTAGTAATCACAAATGGACCTGACCATCTAGACTTAAGTTTCCCTGGAAATAGTTTCAACCGTGAGTTAAACAACAAAACAAGTTGACCCTTCTTAAAGTCCTTAACTCTAAGTCTACTATCGTGCCAAATCTTGGTCTTTTCCTTATACATCTTAGCATTTTCATAGGCCATATGTCTAAGCTCATCAAGCTCATGTAATTGTAAAGACCGCAATGTTCCCGCATCCTTTACACAAAAATTCAATTCCTTCATGGCCCAAAATGCTTTGTTTTCTAACTCAAGTGGTAAGTGACAAGCCTTGCCATATACCAGCCTATAAGGAGACATACCTAGGGGAGTCTTATATGCTGTCCTATAAGCCCAAAGTGCATCCTCAAGCTTAAAGGACCAGTCTTTCCTATTAGGCTTGACCACTTTTTCTAGGATGTTCTTAATTTCCCTATTTGAAATTTCAGCCTGTCCATTCGAGTGTGGGTGATAGGGAGTGGCTACTCTATGTCTAATGTTATACTTAGCCAATACTCTCTCCATAGCCTTGTTAATGAAATGTGACCCCTCATCACTAATGATGGCACGAGGTGTCCCAAACCTAGTAAAAATGTGCCTATGCAAGAATTTGGTGACTGTTTTAGCATCATTATTAGGACATGTTTTGGCTTCTACCCACTTGGACACATAGTCCACTGCCACTAATATGTAAAGGTTACCTGATGATGGAGGGAATGGCCCCATGAAGTCAATGCCCCAGACATCAAAGAGCTCCAACTCTAAGATGTAGGTGAGGGGCATCTCATCCTTTCGACTGAGGTTACCTGTTCTTTGGCAGTCATCGCAGCTGTGGGCGTAGTTGTGGGCATCCTTGAAGATTGTTGGCCAATAGTAGCCACTCTGAAATACCTTTGCAGCTGTTCTTTGGCCACCAAAGTGTCCACCATAAGGAGCTGTGTGACAATGCTGCAGCACAGACTTCGCTTCAGCAGCTGAAACACACTTCCTTAGCAAGCCGTCAGCACATGTTATGTAAAGTGTGGGGTCATCCCAGATGAATTTCCTTGCCTCATGAAGGAACCTCTTCTTCTCTTGTCCTCCCTTGAAAACTGGTAATACCTGTGATGCAAGGAAGTTAGCAATGTCAGCAAACCAAGGTTCCTCATCGTTATCACGATGAGTCAAAACAAAGACATGTTCATCAATAAAAGCATCAGAAATTGCGGGGTCCGCAATTTTTTCGCAATTGTGCTGCAATCGAGACAGGTGATCTGCAACCACGTTTTCACATCCTTTCTTGTCTCGAATGTCCAAATCAAACTCTTGCAGCAGCAGTACCCACCTACTCAACCTAGGCTTAGCATCAGCCTTCCTCATAAGATACTTCAAGGCAGAATGGTCAGTGTACACAATTGTCCTAGTGCCTACAATATAGTTTCTAAATTCTTCGCAAGCAAACACTACAGCAAGCATCTCTTTCTCAGTAGTTGTATAATTACATTGAGCCTCATTCAAGGTTTTACTAGCATAATAGACAGGGTGTGTTAGCTTGTCAATCTTCTGTCCTAACATCACTCCTACAGCATAGTCACTGGCATCACATAACATCTCAAAGGGAAGATCCCAATTTGGTCCTACTATGATAGGGGCTGTGACTAGTGCTTTCTTAAGGGTGGTCCAAGCTACTACACATTCCTTAGAGAAGATGAATGGCCTATTTATCTCTAGAAGTTCACACAGAGGTTTGGCTATTTTAGAAAAGTCCTTAATGAACCTTCTGTAGAAGCCAGCATGCCCTAAGAAACTTCTAATGGCCTTGACATTCTGAGGCTCTACCAACTTCTCTATGATCTCAATTTTGGCTCGGTCAACTTCTACACCTGCCCTCGACACTCTATGACCTAAGACAATCCCCTCATCTACCATGAAGTGACACTTTTCCCAATTAAGGACTAAGTTAGTCTCTTCACATCTAGCCAAGACTTGTCCTAGATTCTCTAGACAGTTGGTGAATGAATCCCCAAAGACTGAGAAGTCATCCATGAATATTTCTATCATGGACTCATCCAACTCAGAGAAGATTGCCATCATGCACCTTTGGAAAGTTGCCGGTGCATTGCATAAGCCAAAAGGCATTCTGCGAAAGGCAAAAGTTCCAAAAGGGCAAGTGAAGGTAGTCTTCTCTTGGTCCTTAGGGTCTATAGTAATCTGATTATAGCCAGAATAACCATCTAAGAAACAATAGTAGGCTCTACCAGCTATTCTGTCTAACATCTGGTCAATGAACGGTAGAGGGAAGTGGTCTTTTTTAGTTTCTTTATTTAATTTCCTGTAATCCATACATACTCTCCACCCTGTGACAGTCCTAGTTGGAATCAGTTCGTTGTTCTCATTGACTACCACAGTCATCCCACCCTTTTTAGGTACACATTGGATAGGACTCACCCACTGGCTACTAGCTATGGGGAAGATCACACCCGCATCTAACCATTTAATTATTTCTTTTTTGACTACCTCTTTCATAGAGGGGTTCAGCCTACGTTGGTGGTCTACTCTAGGTGTGTGCTCTTCCTCTAGTATAATCTTATGCATGCAATAAGAAGGGCTAATGCCTCTAATATCAGCAATAGTCCATGCAATAGCCTTCCTATGTTGCTTAAGCAGTAAAATCAGTTCAACCTCATGCTTTTCACTTAGTTTAGAAGAAATGATAACAGGCAGAGTTTCATTACTCCCTAAATATGCATACTTGAGGTGAGTGGGTAGTGGTTTCAGTTCTAAAACAGGTGGATGCTCAATGGATGGCTTTAAAGGATTCACAGATCTATCAGTTAGGTCTATATTCATACATACATGTTGTGGTTTATCTACAGGCATATCCATTATGTCAGATACATTCAAGTCAGCTACATCTAATTGTACATATTCATTAGCATGCGTAGTTAATAGTACATGCTCCAATTGTTCTTCCATTAAAGAATCAACAACGTCCATACTAGCACAGGATTCAAGGTCAGAGGGATACCTTAAAGCTTTATACACACTAAATTTCACCTCTTCATCATGAACCCTCATAGTGAGCTCACCTTTTTGGACGTCTATAAGTGCCCTACCTGTGGCTAGAAATGGTCTGCCTAGCAGAATGGGGACCTCCTTGTCTGCTTCATAATCCAGGATAATGAAATCTGCAAGGAAAATAAATTTGTCAACCTTTACTAAAATATCCTCAATTTTACCTTCTGGATATGCAATGGATCTGTCTGCTAATTGTAAAGTGACAGTGGTTGGACGTGCTTCTCCTATTCCCAACTGGCGGAATAGTGATAGGGGCATGAGGTTTATGCTGGCGCCCAGGTCACAAAGCGCTCTGCCCACGTGCTTGCCTCCAAGTTCTACAGGTAAGGTGAAGGAACCAGGATCCTTCTCCTTCTTGGGCAACTT
Organism: Herpetospermum pedunculosum; assembly: GCA_028017165.1. Classification (NCBI taxonomy): domain Eukaryota; kingdom Viridiplantae; phylum Streptophyta; class Magnoliopsida; order Cucurbitales; family Cucurbitaceae; genus Herpetospermum; species Herpetospermum pedunculosum. The sequence goes on along the minus strand of CM051527.1, from coordinate 15,605,291 downwards.
GTTTTGGAGTATGGCACTGCACTCCTCAGTGAGGTTTACTGTTTCAAACTCACCAATTATTTTTTTGTTAGTAATAATGTCCTTCAAAAACTTCACATAGGAATGCATAGACTGTAAAACTTCTACAAAAGGAATGTTGACATGCACTTGCTTAAGAATTTCTAAGAATTTATTAAAATGCACTTCCTGTTCCTGCTTCTTCTTAAGCCTTCGAGGGTATGGAGGTGGTGGCACATATGCAGGCACGTCAGGGCGCCTTAGGATAGGTGGAGGCCTTGGAATTTCTTCTATCTCCTCAATAATTGGCTCTAGCCTGGCTCCTGATGTGCTAGTTGCTGGTGGACCTTGGTTTGGCAGAGACTCCAGTGGAGCACTAGACTCAGTGTTCTCTACTCTCTTTGGTGTTTCCTTTGTGTTGCTCACCAATGGTCTACCACTTCTAAGTTCAATTGCTTGAACTTGTTCTTTACCATCTCTCCTTGGCACCTCGGTGTCAGCAGGGAGTCTACCTTGGGGCCTACTCTTGAGTTCATTGGCTAATTGGCCTATTTGGTTCTCTAGGCTCCTAAGAGTAGCTTGCTGGCTTTGAAGAGTAGCATCATTCTTAGCTATGTATTCCTTGAGTAAGTTTTCTACAGAAGATCCTACAGGTTGGTTGTAAGGTTTTTGATACATTGATTGGTTATGTTGGGGAGTGAAACCAGGTGTTCCACTCGGTCTAGGTTGGTTAGGATTTTGGTTAGCATTCTGTTGGCCACCCCATGACAGGTTTGGGTGGTTCCTCCAACCAGGGTTGTAAGTATTGGAATAGGGGTTGTTCCTAGGCTGCTGCTGACTTCCAATGTAGCAGACTGAGGCTGGATTCCCAGAGCAGTATTCATACAGGTGCCCTTCCCCACAGAATCCACATACTAGTGTCTCACCTTGACTTGGTTGGGTGCCCATTGACATGGCGGTAGCGGTGTTGACACTTGTTTGGAGATTGGCTTGAGCCATTTGCTTAACTAGGTTGGTCAGGGCATTTATTTGGCTGCTCATCGCACTTAGAGCATCCTTGTCTTGAGCCCTAGTTGGCTCAACTGGATCATTTGACCACCTACAGTGAGATGCTGAGATCTTCTCCAAGATCTCATAGGCCTCGTTGTAACTCTTGGACAACATGGAACCACCAGCAGATGAATTTAAGACTTGCCTAGTGCTGGGGTTGCATCCTTTGAAAAAGACCTCTATTTGGATACACCATGGGATGCCATGATGTGGACATTTGAGAAGAAGGTCTTTGAACCTTGTCCAAGCTTCGTGAAGAGATTCATTATCAGCTTGTTTGAATTTAACTATATCATCACGAAAGGTAGAATTCCTATCAGGTGGAAAGTATTTGACTAGGAATTTCTCTGCTAAGTCTGTCCAGTTAAGGACAGATCCAGAGGGTAATGAGTTCAACCATGTTTTGGCTTTGTCCCTCAAAGAGTAAGGGAACAAGTATAGCCTCAAAGCTTCTTGGGACACTCCAGGGATGATGAAGGTATCACTAACTCCTAAGAAGTTCCTAAGATGGTTGTGGGGGTCCTCATTTTCTATTCCAAAGAATTGTCCCACAGTGGACAACATTTGGAACATCACTGGCTTTAACTCGAATGAGTTGGCAGTGATTTCAGGACGGATTATGCTGGGGTTTAGCTCCCCAGGCATAGGTACTAAATATGAAAGAATGGCACTATTCTTGTCATTCGCTATTTCGATGGGGTTGCGAATGACAGGTACCTGATTTGGAACTATCTCGTCCATTTCTTCGATTTCAGGTATGATTTGAGGTATAGGAGGTTGTTTAAAGAGTCGTTTCTTTGCTTTGTTTCTAGCTCTAAGTAGTCTCTCAGGCTCAGGATTGAACTCTAGATCTCTACTTGAAGGCTCACTCATAAACTACCCCAATAGTACCTGCAAAAGAAATGAAACAGATCAGCTTCAAGAGGGCCAAAAACTTGTTGTTTCAAACTTAACAAACTTCGTTTTCACTTAAATAAATCCCCGGCAGCGGCGCCAAAAACTTGTTGCGTGCTCAATGTGTTGAAATAATTAGGCAATAAAAGAGATAGAGCACTCAGAACATGCAAGCATACATGATCTTATAGCAAGTAGTAAGTATATTTCATTCGTTTTGCCACAGAGATTTATTTTTAGCTATTCGCGAAGTGTTTCGTTAAGAAAGAAGGGGTGGATTTGATGGGGTAAACTTGGTTTTTAATTATCTAATTTTTGCTGAATGTGTAAAGGGTAGCAACATAAACGAGAACAAGTGAAAGCTAAACTCAAAGGAAAAGATACGAGATTAATAAATGAAGGTAAAGACAGCTAAATAGAATGGAAACTTAGACGGAATTGCGGGGACCGCAATTCTACCGCAATTATAATAACAGCGAAAGTGGGTAAATGGGTGATTTAAGGGCTACTAATGACTATCCTATAGGCAGTTTTATACGATTCTCAAGCACTGGATCTACTCTCTATGCATCAAACTATCTCAAACTCATGTATCGTCCGATTTCATGCATTAGATTCTTTAGTTTACTCAACTCAAAGTAAGGTCTTAAGCATCTTGTTAAGGCAGAAAGACATGGTTTGTACTAGGGAAACGCCTATTCCTAGGCCGTTTCCTGGTTACCTTGAAAGGCTAGCATGATAATATGACTCTGAACTCTTACTCCTTCCAGAGGTTAGGAGTTCTTTGGACAAAATGGATGGCCAATCGAAATTGCCCGTGGGATGAAGCTTACATACAATCAATGCTTCGAGAACTATCCTACATGCTTGATTCACGTTTTTTAGCCTAAGGAGTTGTCATTAGCATGCCCCTAAGTGACTTAGTTACTCATGGATGTACGGTAATCAGAAATAAAAGATAAGATAGACATGCTTAGAAGGGAAATGTGCTTAAAACAGCAAGGGAAAGCAGTAGAGTGCAAAGGCAGAAACTGTGAAATACGGAATTTTGTGTTTGATTAATTGATTGTTTGAATGAACATAAGAGATACTTAAAGTAAAGGACAACAAGACAGAACGCAACGAAATGATCTAAACTAGCCACAAGAACAGAAACAACACAAGACAGAATTGGAAAACAGAAATGAAGAACAGAAAGCAGTAAAACAGCTCGAAATCTCGTTGCAGCCGCCTCGAATGAAGGATGAGAAAGGTCAGCCTTGCTTGGATGAATCCAATCGGGAGAGAAGAAGAATCTCCTCTCCTTCCTATCAGATTATCGATTCCAACAGCTGAGCTTCGCAAACCAGCAGACGGCAAAGGAAAACTAGGAGAAAAGATGGACTGCGAGAAGACTTCTACGCTTTCGGATGATGCTTGAACCTCCGACTTTGACCCCCTTTTATAGTAGTTTGCAGGTGCGTTTGGGCCAAGGAGAACCATCAATCTTCAACGTCATATATCAGAATGGATGGAGGAGAAAGAACGAATCCCTGAAATCACGGAAATTAACAGAAAAAGATCAGTCAACTTACGGTTTTCACTTGAAATATTGCGGCCTCAGCAATGTTTTAGCAATGCTGTCGCAATGCAGTTTTTTTCATTCTTTTCCTTCGGTTTTCAACCCTTTTCTTTCCTATTGTGCATAAGTCCTAATTTAGCTACCTTCTTCTCATTCTCATATTTGAGCATAGGTTTAGGCTAAATGCTATCAAAAACACCTAAAAGTGTACATCTTCTTAAGCTAAATGGGTCCTAAATAAGTCACTTTCAGAGACTTAACAGTGAGCAACACAAAGGACACACCAAAGAGAGTAGAGAACACTGAGTCTAGTGCTCCACTGGAGTCTCTGCCAAACCAAGGTCCACCATCAACTAGCACATCAGGAGTCAGGCTAGAGCCAATTGTTGAGGAGATAGAAGAAATTCCAAGGCCTCCACCTATCCTAAGGCGACCTGACGTGCCTGCATATGTGCCACCACCTCCATATCCTCGAAGGCTTAAGAAGAAGCAGGAACAGGAAGTGCATTTTAATAAATTCTTAGAAATTCTTAAGCAATTGCATGTCAACATTCCTTTTGTAGAAGTTTTACAGTCTATGCCTTCCTATGTAAAGTTTTTGAAAGATATTATTACTAACAAAAAAATAATTGGTGAGTTTGAAACAGTAAACCTCACTGAGGAGTGCAGTGCCATACTCCAAAACAAGTTGCCCAAGAAGGAGAAGGATCCTGGTTCCTTCACCTTACCTGTAGAACTTGGAGGCAAGCACGTGGGCAGAGCGCTTTGTGACCTGGGCGCCAGCATAAACCTCATGCCCCTATCACTATTCCGCCAGCTAGGAATAGGAGAAGCACGTCCAACCACTGTCACTTTACAATTAGAAGACAGATCCATTGCATACCCAGAAGGTAAGATTGAGGATATTTTAGTAAAGGTTGACAAGTTTATTTTCCTTGCAGATTTCATTATCCTGGATTATGAAGCAGACAAGGAGGTCCCCATCCTGTTAGGCAGACCATTTCTAGCCACAGGTAGGGCACTGATAGACGTCCAAAAAGGTGAGCTCACTATGAGGGTTCATGATAAAGAGGTGAAATTTAGTGTGTATAAAGCTTTAAGGTACCCCTCTGACCTTGAATCCTGTGCTAGCATGGACGTTGTAGACTCTTTAATGGAAGAACAATTGGAGCATGTATTATTAACCAAGCATGCCAATGAATATGTAGGTTTAGAATTAACAGACTTAAACATAGCTGAGATAATGGATATATCTGTAAATAACCCTCAACATGTTTGTATGAATATTGACTTAACTGATAGAGCCTTAAATCCTTTAAAGCCATCCATTGAGCATCCGCCTGTATTAGAATTAAAGCCACTCCCCACTCACCTCAAGTATGCATATTTAGGGAGTAATGAAACTCTGCCTGTTATCATTTCTTCTAAATTAAGTGCAAAGCATGAGGTTGAACTGATATTACTGCTTAAGCAACATAGGAAGGCTATTGCATGGACTATTGCTGATATTAGAGGCATTAGCCCTTCTTATTGCATGCATAAGATTATACTAGAGGAAGAGCACACACCTAGAGTAGATCACCAACGTAGGCTGAATCCCTCTATGAAAGAGGTAGTTAAGAAAGAGATAATTAAATGGTTAGATGCTGGTGTGATCTTTCCAATAGCTAGTAGTCAGTGGGTGAGCCCTATACAGTGTGTACCTAAGAAGGGTGGGATGACTGTGGTAGTCAATGAGAACAACGAACTGATTCCAACTAGGACTGTCATAGGATGGAGAGTTTGCATGGATTATAGGAAACTAAATAAAGAAACTAAAAAAGACCACTTCCCTCTACCATTCATTGACCAAATGTTAGACAGAATAGCTGGTAGAGCCTATTACTGTTTCCTAGACGGTTATTCAGGGTATAACCAGATCACTATAGACCCCAAAGACCAAGAAAATACTACCTTTACTTGCCCTTTTGGAACATTTGCCTTTCGCAGAATGCCTTTTGGCTTATGCAATGCACCGGCAACATTCCAAAGGTGCATGTTGGCAATCTTTTCTGATTTGGATGAGTCCATGATAGAAATATTCATGGATGATTTCTCAGTTTTTGGGGACCCCTTTACCAACTGTCTAGATAATTTAGGACAAGTCCTGGCGAGATGTGAAGAGACTAACTTAGTCCTTAATTGGGAAAAGTGTCACTTCATGGTAGATGAGGGGATTGTCTTAGGTCATAGAGTGTCAAGGGCAGGTGTAGAGGTTGACAGGGCAAAGATAGAGATCATAGAGAAGTTGGTAGAGCCTCAGAATGTCAAGGCCATTAGAAGTTTCTTAGGGCATGCTGGCTTCTACAGAAGGTTCATTAAGGACTTTTCTAAGATAGCCAAGCCTCTGTGTGAGCTGCTAGAACTAAATAGGCCATTCATCTTCTCTAAGGAATGTGTAGTAGCTTGGACCACCCTTAAGAAAGCACTAGTCACCGCACCTGTTATTATAGGGCCAGATTGGGATCTCCCATTTGAGATGTTATGTGATGCTAGTGATTATGCTGTAGGGGTTATGTTAGGACAGAAGATTGACAAGCTAACACACCCTGTCTATTATGCTAGTAAAACCTTGAATGAGGCTCAATGTAATTATACAACTACTGAGAAAGAGATGCTTGCTGTAGTGTTCGCTTGTGAGAAATTCAGAAACTATATTGTAGGCACTAGGACAATTGTGTACACTGACCATTCTGCCTTGAAATATCTTATGAGGAAGGCTGATGCTAAGCCTAGGTTGATTAGGTGGGTGTTATTGCTGCAGGAATTTGATTTGGACATTCGAGACAAGAAAGGATGTGAAAATGTGGTTGCGGATCACCTTTCTCGATTGCAGCACAATTGCGAAAAAATTGCGGAACCCGCAATTTCTGATGCTTTTATTGATGAACATGTCTTTGTTTTGACTCATTGTGATAACGATGAGGAACCTTGGTTTGCTGACATTGCTAACTTCCTTGCATCACAGGTATTACCAGTTTTCAAGGGAGGTCAGGAGAAGAAGAGGTTCCTTCATGAAGCAAGGAAATTCATATGGGATGACCCCACACTTTACAGAACCTGTGCTGATGGCTTGCTAAGGAAGTGTGTTTCAGCTGCTGAAGCGAAGTCTGTGCTGCAGCACTGCCACACAGCTCCTTATGGTGGACACTTTGGTGGCCAAAGAACAGCTGCAAAGGTATTTCAGAGTGGCTACTATTGGCCAACAATCTTCAAGGATGCCCACAACTATGCCCACAGCTGCGATGAATGCCAAAGAACAGGTAACCTCAGTCGAAAGGATGAGATGCCCCTCACCTACATCTTAGAGTTGGAGCTCTTTGATGTGTGGGGCATTGACTTCATGGGGCCATTCCCTCCATCATCAGGTAACCTTTACATTTTGGTAGTAGTAGACTACGTATCCAAGTGGGTAGAGGCCAAAGCATGTCCCAATAATGATGCTAAAACAGTCACCAAATTCTTGCATAGGCACATTTTTACTAGGTTTGGGACACCTCGTGCCATCATTAGTGATGAGGGGACACATTTCATTAACAAGGCTATGAAGAGAGTGTTGGCTAAATATAACATTAGACATAGAGTAGCCACTCCCTACCACCCACACTCGAATGGACAGGCTGAAATTTCAAATAGGGAGATTAAGAACATCCTAGAAAAAGTGGTCAAACCTAATAGGAAAGACTGGTCCTTTAAGCTCGAGGATGCACTTTGGGCGTATAGGACAGCATATAAGACACCCCTAGGTATGTCTCCTTATAGGCTGGTATATGGCAAAGCTTGTCATCTTCCACTTGAGTTAGAAATCAAAGCATTTTGGGCCATGAAAGAATTGAATTTTTGCGTAAATGATGCGGGGACATTGCGGTCTTTGCAATTACATGAGCTTGATGAGCTTAGACATATGGCCTATGAAAATGCTAAGATGTATAAGGAAAAGACCAAGATTTGGCACGATAGTAGACTTAGAGTTAAGGACTTTAAGAAGGGTCAACTTGTTTTGTTGTTTAACTCACGGTTGAAACTATTTCCAGGGAAACTTAAGTCTAGGTGATCAGGTCCATTTGTGATTACTAATGTGTTTATTCATGGTGCCATAGAGATAAAGAACTTGCAGCAAGGCCAACCATTCATGGTTAATGGTGCAAGATTGAAGCACTACTATGAGGAAGGAGATGTGAAGACTCTCTCGGCCTTCCTCTTGACTGAAGCGTGACAACGAGAACGAGAGAGGACGAGTGATTACTGTGCTCGTCAACATAAGGCTCATGCCTTAGTTTATTTTTTGTGATTTTCCGGTTATCGTTTGTGTGTTTTGTTGTATGATTTTAATTACGAATTTGATGTTGTTTTTATTTCTTTTTGTAGGGAATCGAAAGAGGGAATCAAGGAGAGTAACTCCAGCTTTAAAAATCAAGAAAAGATTGAGCCAAATAAAAGATACGGACGAGCAAAGATTGACATTTAGATGAAAAAAAATCCCTAAAATTGCGCTGGATTTGCAGGATCCGCAAAATATAGCCGTTGGGATTTGTCCGTTTCCTTTATATCCGTTAGAAGGCGCTTGATCTGTACGATTCTCTCACTCTCTGAATTCCAAGAACGCTGCGATTCTCTTCATCTTTGATTCTTCTCTCAAAACCTCCAAGATTCAACAATGGTGTTCACGAGGGCTGAAAGATCTGCAGCCAAGAAGAAGGCTGACGACGCTGAAACAGCTGCGAGAGACGCACTGCTCGCCTTGGCTACGGCTGACGCTGCGCGGACTGAACGCCTTCCCAAACTGCCGATTCGCAAGAAGAAGTGGAAGGTTGTCACTGAAATCCCTGCTGGACCCTCTGAGCCAGCAGGCACACCCAAGAAGCGTCGATGGAGTATGGCTGTGGCCGATGAAGAAATCAAGAACAAGACTCCCTCTGTGGAGAGTCAAGAACAAAGCCAGCCATCCCATGAGGCAGCCAAGCGCAGCCCCTCGCCAGTGCGAAGCCCAGAGCTCTCTTCATCGCCACCAGCGCAGAGCCCTGAGCAGCCGTCTTCACCACAGAGTTCTGCACAGACACCTACAGCAGAGCAAAGAACTACGCCGTCGCACACTTCCCCACGGCCTGACCCTGAATTCCCATATGGGGAGTACCAAGAATCAACTCAGGGCAGTGGGGAAGGTGAGGAAGACGAGGTGTTCTCTCCGTTGAGGGAAGCCAATTCTGAGAGCCCTGCGCAGAAGGATGATTCAATGGAGGAGACGCTGGGGGCGTGCCTTCAGCAGATCACCATCGAGGCAAAGCTCAAGAAGAAGAAGAAGGCTAAGATTTTCAAGGCCAAGCGATCCAAGAAGCTGAAAAAGAAGAAGGCCAAGAGGGCGCCTTCATCAGATAAGGAGAGCACTGAGCCATCGCTCAAAAGACTCAAGGTTGAGGCTGCAGAGTCAGCCAAGCCAGCAGACAAAGGGAAAGCCAAGCTTTACCCTGAAGATGAGTCTCAGTCCGTGAGGTACGTGTCCTCTGACGCTGAGTCCAGAGGCGTTGAACTGAGGAAGAGGGAGTTGCTGCACGAGAAGGGCTTCCTCGACAGACCTGCTGACCTGCCGCAGTTCTTGCGCGCAGGAATCATAAATCATAGCTGGGAGGAGTTGTGCAGGCCGCCCAATCCAGCTTACACGAGTATGGTATACGACTTCTACGCCAACCTGCGAAACTCTGAGGAGGGGCTTTCTGTGGTTAGGGGAGTAGAAGTGGACTACTCAGCAAAAGCCATCAACGAAGCCTATGGCCTCAAGGGCCAAAGACACACTGATTATGCGAGGATCGTTGATGAGCCTACTGAGGCAGTGCTGGAGGAGGCCATTCGAACCATTGGCCAGCCTGAAGCAGCGTGGACTGTATCACGCAATGGGAGGCACACCCTCATGAGTGCCAACCTGACAGCAAAGGCAGCTGTATGGTTTGCCTTTGTAAGGAGAAAGCTGTCCCCTGTGACCCATGAGACGACCATCAACCAGAGCAGATCGCTGCTGGTCTATGCCATTATGCGAGGTCTCACGGTCAACGTGGGTGAAATCATGTCAGCCGCCATTGCTGAGTGCGCCAAGAAAGGTAAGGGACCATTGTTTTTCCCTAACACCATAACCAAACTATGTTTGCTTGCAGGAGTTCCCATTGAGCGGATGGAGCAGCAGATGGCTTACACGGGCCACTTGGAGCTGCCTGCTGGCTTGAGGCTGAAGAGGAAGGGGAATATGGAGTTCGAACTGGATAGGTTGGCTGCTGATCAGTCACTATCCATGGCGTGCCTGATGGATATGCAAAGGAGGATGGCTCAATGGGCCACTTATGCGCAGGCACGGGACAAGGAAGTTGCAGACCAACTTGGGTGCATCTTCCCTGACTTCCCCACAAATCTCCTGACTCCATGGGTGCCTCCACGACCACGACAACCTGATGAGGATGAAGACATCTGAGTGCTGGTTTGAATTGCACTGAAGGGAGTATTGCTGTTCCCTTAGAAAAAAAAAAAACAATTTTCTGCTTTCTGATAGACCATGTGAATTATGCTGTTTTTCGTACACTTTTGATCTGTTTTAGATGCTTAGTTTTATGTTTTTAATTTTGCTTAGTATAGTCTGATGATAGGTGACTAGGTAGGTTAGTTTTGTTTTATTTTTAGAAGAGCTTGAATGACTGGAAAGAGCATGCTTAGGGGCCTTAATCACTGTTTTATCTGCCCTAACTTGATTGCGAAATAATTGCGGTACCCGCAATTTTTATTACTGAAAGCATGTTTTGGACTGTCTGTTTAGCTAGGTTGTGATCTGTTTAAATTCTATCTTTTGCTGCTAACATGACTACCTTATATAGCTTATCTAAATGCATGCTGGATGAGTGTCATAGGACACCCTTTGATAGTTTAAATTAACCTCTAAATAGCTCAGCATGCATAGCTGTAAGTCCTTGCCTGCCTGTTCTTTTCAGTTTTCTGCTGCTGTGATATTTTCTTTTAAAATGTTCTGTCTATGCCTAGGGCTTTTAGATTCTCTTTGTTTTACCTTAGACTAGATGCTTCTAGGACAAGTTTGGGGGTGTACCCACTCAGACACTCATTGGGGACAATGAGTAGTTGAAGTTTGGGGGAGGCCACCCTAGGCCTAGGAACATTCCTCTCTCCCTTAGAAACATAAGCATTCTTCTTCTCCTTTACGAAAAAATGAACTGAAAAAAAAAAAAAAATGAAGAATAGAATAAAGAGGGGAGTCTCTCTCCGGTTGCTGAGTAATCAGTGCCAAGTGTGTAACCCACAAGTGGCATTGCATCAAAAGGAAACCAAAGGAAAGGCTCCACCTAAGAAAGAAGAAAAAGAAGAAGTAGGGAAGAAGAATGTATACCTAGGAGTTGCAACTTTGTGGCTTAGATGTCCTATTTAAAAAGAACTCTGATCCTCAAATGAGCTAGGCACAAAGTTGTAACTTGTAGGGTTGTTTAGGGAGATGAGTGTTTATCCAATGTAGTGATGCCAGGGTTTAGGTTGTTCTTTAAAAGTACTACTGTTACCGTTAATACTAAGACTGGCATGACTCTAAGGAATCCTAGACACATTAAACATAAAGCTAGAAGCATGTACTGAGTCTGAGGTAAAGCTAGGCAGAATTTGAAACCTTAGGGATAGTGGCATGATATGACAAAAGCAAATAGATCAGTTGTAGGGAGTTAATGGAAACAGAAGGAGTGTTAGGCAGGCGAAGTCAGAAGAAGCTAGATAAAAGGGTAGTTTTAAGCTTAGAAGTGTGTCACAGGACAGCAGTGCTAGAGATAGGGATATAGGGGAGTTAGTAAGTAGTTAAAGAAGAAGAAACAGCAGCCTAGGAAAGTCCTTAGATTGCTCGAGGACAAGCAAAACCTTAAGTTTGGGGGTGTGTTACGTCTCCAAAAGTGACCTTTTTAGGACTTAATTGGCTTAGAAAGATGTTCACTCTTAGGTGTTTTTGATAGCATTTAGCCTAAACCTATGCTTAAATATGAGAATTAGAAGAAGGTAGCTAAATTAGGACTTATGTACAATAGGAAAGAAAAGAGTTGAAAACCGAAGGAAAAGAATGAAAAACAAGCATTGCGGAAACATTGCGGTCACCGCAATGTTTCAAGTGAAAACCGTAAGTTGACTGATCTTTTTCTGTTAATTTCCGTTATTTCAGGGATTCGTTCTTTCTCCTCCATCCATTCTGAAGTACGACGTTGAAGATTGATGGTTCTCCTTGGCCCAAATGCACCTGCAGATTACTATAAATAGGGGTCAAAGTCGAGGGTTCAAACATCATCCGAAAGCGTAGAAGTCTTCTCGCAGTCCATTTTTTCTCCTGTTTTCCTTTGCCGTCTGCTGGTTTGCGAAGCTCAGCTGTTGGAATCGATAATCTGATAGGAAGGAGAGGAGATTCTTCTTCTCTCCCGATTGGATTCATCCAAGCAAGGCTGACCTTTCTCATCCTTCATTCGAAGCGGCTGCAACAAGACATTCGAGCTGTTTTACTGCTTTCTGTTCTTCATTTCTATTTTACAACTCTGTCTTGTGTTGTTTCTGTTCTTGTGGCTAATTTAGTTCATTTCGTTGTGTTCTGTCTTGCTGTTCTTTACTTTAAGTATCTCTTATGTTCATTCAAACAATCAATTAATCAAACACAAAATTCAGTATTTCACAGTCTCTCGCCTTTGCATTCTACTGCTTTCCCTTGCTGTTTTAAGCACATTTCCCTTCTAAGCATGTCTATTTTATCCTTTAGTTCTCGAAGCATTGATTGTATGTGAGCTTCATTCCACGGGCAATTTCGATTGGCCATCCATTTTGTCCAAAGAACTCCTAACCTCTGGAAGGAGTAAGAGTTCAGAGTCATATTATCATGCTAGCCTTTCAAGGTAACCAGGAAACGGCCTAGGAATAGGCGTTTCCCTAGTACAAACCATATTTCTCTGCCTTAACAAGATGCTTAAGACCTTACTTTGAGTTGAGTAAACTAAAGAATCTAATGCATGGAATCGGACGATACATGAGATTGAGATAGTTTGATGCATAGAGAGTAGATCCAGTGCTTGAGAATCGTATAAAAATGCCTATAGGATAGTCATTAGTAGCCCTTAATTCACCCATTTACACACTTTCGCTGCTATTTAATTGCGGTAGAATTGCTGTCTCCGCAATTCTGCTTAAGTTACAATTCTGTCTAGCTGTTTTTATCTTCATTTATTAATCTCGTCTCTTTTCATTTGAGCTTAGCTTTAACTTGTTCTTGTTTATGTTACTACCCTTTACACATTCAGCACAAATTAGATAATTAAAAACCAATTTTACCCCATCAAATCCACCCCTTCTTTCTTAACAAAACACTTCGCGAATAGCTAAAAATAAATCTCTGTGGGAAAACGAATGAAATATACTTACTACTTGCTATAAGATCATGTATGCTTGCATGTTCTGAGTGCTCTATCTCTTTTATTGCCTAATTATGTCAACACATTGAGCACGCAACACTACACGACCTGGAAATTGAACTTGAATACGATTCTTGTTATCGATGATCTTAGGTTTGTCTTAACAGAGGAATGTCCTCCCCCTCCTAGCTCGTCTGCAACTCGAACTGTTCGAGATGCATTTGACAGGTGGACTAGGGCTAATGATAAAGCCTGAGTCTACATCTTGGCCAGCACATCCGATGTGTTAGCTAAGAAGCGTGAAGTAATGGTCTCCTGTTGCATGCTCAGTGTGTATGTAAATTAGATGTAAAAAACACTCAGATCATGCAAGTATACATGGTCTGCAGCAAGTGATAAGTATAATTTATATCGTTTTCCCACAAAGACTAAGTTGAGTGACTAGCGATTTGGTGTGTGTTAAATTAGATAAGGTAACTCAAATTGAATGGATTTTTGGGTTGAGGCACGGAATTATAAAAGATGCAAGAAAACTGCAAGGTTAACACGAAGCAAGATAAGCTAAAGGAGACTATGATGTTGAAAACTAGTATTGCGGGTCTCGCAATACTTTCGCAATGGATTGACAATGGATTAGAAGGGTGATAAAAGACTAAGGTAAAGGCAGAAAGTGATATTGCGGTTCTCGCAATATTCTCGCAATAAACTAGAAACGCTTAAAAACTAGAATAAAGACAGCAAGGTTGGCCTAAGAGTCCTCTATAGGCATTTAACTATGATCATCCAGCAGTAAATTAACATCTTATGCATCGTCTTAGCTAGATCTCATACATCTTCCGATTATATGCTTTAGTTTTTTAGATTACTTTTGTCCAAGTAAAGCTAAAATCCTATTCATCCTAGGCCACTCTCTAGTTACCATGAAAGGCTAACATGAATGAATGACTCTGAATTCTTACTCCTTCCAGAGGTTAGAAATTCTTTAGACAAAATGGATGGCCGGTCGAAATGGCCCATGGGATGAAGATCACATTCATTCAATGCACTCATGCTATTTTACATGCTGAATTCACATACTCATATCCTATAGATTGATCTTTAGCAAACCTCTATATGTTTAGCTACTCATGACTTTAGAATGCAACAAAGCAAATTGATTATTCATGGAATGAAGAACTCAATAAAACAAATTGCTTGAAATACAATTAGTTGAAGAACTCAACAAAACAAATTGATTACTCATAAAGGGCAAATCAAATAACAAGTCATAAACAATACGTACGATCCGAAAGCAATAATTATAGGAGAAAACAGTAAATGATTCGAAACAACACTTTAAAGGAAAGCAGTAGTTAATTCGTAAAGCAATTAAAGGAAAGCAAGTAAGTTGAGTGAAGATCTCTCAAGCCGTGATTCGCCTCGGATGAAGGGGAAGATCAGCTGATCTTGGGGATGAATTCAATCAGAAGAGTAATTATCTTCTTCCTCTCGAATTATCGATGCCAAGGGCTTTTGTTTCTTCGATCCAACAAATGGGGGAAGAGAATTTCGTCTTCGAGTTCTTCACTATCGGGATTGTGTTCCCTTTTTTTAATTCTGTTTTTTCCATCTTCATCTAGCTCTTTTTATAGCCTCCATAGGTTCCATCAGCTGCGGATCTCCATCCATTATGAAGTAACAACCTCACACGTGGCAGCAGCAGAAAGGTTAGGCGGCTGGAAAATCGCAGCAGCAAAGACTGGCGGCTGGAAAAGTGCAGCAGCAAAGACTGGTATTGCGATTGCATTGCGAGGGTCGCAATGCTCTGTTTCCAGCTGCTCTTCCTCTGATCCATTGCGTGATTCGCAAAACTTCAGCAATACATCTGCAAGGTACAAATTAGTCATTTTTTCACCAATTTGCATACTTTTTCGTTGCTTTTCCAAATAAGCCTTAAATTAACATCATTTCACAAAATCTCACTTTTAAGCACACATTATGCTAAGTTCTAACTAAAATGCTCAAGAATTTCCATGAATTTCAGGTAATTAAAGTCCTAAATAACACTCATTTGGAGAGGTAACACACCCCCAAACTTGAGTTATTGCTAGTCCTCGAGCAATTTACAAAGGCTTACTTTCCCTTCTCTGTCTAGCTGCTATCTTTTGTCCTCTATCCCTACCTAACTAACTTGCTTAATCTCTTGGTTTACTGTCAAAGGTATTGCTGTCCTGTGGCACTCTTTAAGCTAAAACTAACTTCATGTTTTGTTATTCTGAATTCCCTTGCCTTTAAAACCTTCATTTTTACTAACTCCCTATCTTTTGGTTTATCTGCCTATATCATCAAGCACACTGTGCAGTTATCCCTAAGCTTTTAACATCTCCCTAGTTTTAATTCAGACTCAGTACATGCTTCTAAGTTTTATTCTTTTATTACCTAGGAATCCTTAGAGTCATACCATGCTTAGAACAACACAAGTATCAGAGTACAGAATCCATAGAACAGACTAAGCCATGGCACCACTTCTATTTTAGGACAGACACTCATCTCCCTCGACAAACCTTCTAGTTACAGCCCTATGCTTAGCTAACTTAGGATCAGAGTTCATTACGTAGGACATCTAAGCACCTAGGCTGCAACTTCCTGGCATACATTCTTCTTTTTTGTTTTATTTTTCCTTTTCTTTGGCAAAGTCCTCTCCTTGAGTTTCCTTTTGATGCAGTGCCACTTGTGGGTTACACAAATGACCCTGATTCCTCAGCATTCCTAGGAGAAGACAATGCCTTTTTTTTTTTTTTTCAAAGAAGAATAATGCATTTTTACTAAGGGAGAGAGGAGTGTTCCTAGGACTAGAGGCTGCCTCCCCCAAACTTGGACTTCTCATTGTCCCCAATGAGAGTATGAGGAGGCACACCCCCAAACTTGTTTTAGAAGCATCTAGTCTAAGTTAAAAATAGACAGAAGTTAAAAATAGACAGAAGTTAAAAATCCAAGGGATATAATGGCTCTCCTAGTTTCAGATAACACAATAGCAGAAA
Organism: Herpetospermum pedunculosum; assembly: GCA_028017165.1. Classification (NCBI taxonomy): domain Eukaryota; kingdom Viridiplantae; phylum Streptophyta; class Magnoliopsida; order Cucurbitales; family Cucurbitaceae; genus Herpetospermum; species Herpetospermum pedunculosum. The sequence continues at coordinate 15,589,317 of CM051527.1, read as the reverse complement.
TTTATTAAAAACAAATGGTAAGGTCTAACAGGGTCACATGCTTATCATCTTATGAAGCCAATTCAACTTTAAAGAGTGTACTCGACACTCATCCAACAAACTCACTAAACAGACCACACAGAGACATCACAAATGCAGTCAAGTATTTAGAGTCAAGGACAGAACATACTAGCAGAAAGACATTACTCAATAACAACATGCTTGAAAGAAACTTTGCGATGCACGCAATAGAATCGCAATGACAATAACAGAGCAGATTTAACATTGATCAAAACTCCTACTATGCCAAATTTATTGTGGCCCATAGGGCATGTGGAAATGTAAAGCTAACAGCACATAACTAACTATCCTAAGTTAATTCTAAACTGATCTATGCTACTCTAACTAAGTTATTCTATTGAAATTGAAAACAAACAGCAATTGATATTTTTTTTTTTTATTTTTTTTTGGGGGGGGGGTATCCGGTTACAGAAAAGCAGGGTTGAGGGAGATAAAAAATACTCCCTCGAATGCTGTCAGACCATGGCATTCAGTCATTCATCTCTTTCTTCTTCATCACTCCTCTCAACATTTGGAGGCATCTAGGGGCTCATCAGTTCAACAGGGAAGGAAGGGAATTTGCACCGCAGGTGCCCAGCTAACTCCATATCCCTTGCTTGAAAGTATTCATCCTATTGGGCTAGTTTTCTCTGTATGTCCATCAAGCAGGACATGGACATGGATTGAGCAGCTGCAAGACCATCCAGCTAAATCTCCATGTTGCCCTTCCTTCTCATCTTCAGATCACTAGGCAGCTCCAAGTGGCCAGCATAGGCCAACTTCTTCTCTTCCTTAGTCACAGCCACCCCTGCGCGAAGTCATAGTTTGGTAATGGTGTTGGGGAAGAAGAGTCGGTCCTTCCCTTTCTTTGAACATTCAATGATTGAGGCTGCTACGATTTCACCCACATCAATAGTGAGTCCCTTCATAATTGCATAAACCAGCAAGGACCTCCCCTGATTGATTGTTGTCTCGTGCGTGACAGGAGATATTCTTCTCCGGATCAGGGAGAACCAAATTGCTGCCTTGTCCTTGAGGGTTGCCCTCATCAATGTGTGCTTCCCCTGTTTAGAGACCGCCCATGTTGCCTCAGGTTTGCCTATCATACTTAATGCTTCCTCCAAGACTGCCTCAGAAGGTGTGGCCATGATCTTTGAATATTCAGAATTCTTATGCTCTTTGAGAGCATACATCTCGTTGATCGCCTCGACAGAGAAGTCTACCTCAACGCCTCTGACCACAGAATAAAATCCTTCGGGGTGAGTGAGGTTGGCGTAGAAGTCATAGGCCATTTCAGAGTAGGCCTGAATTGGTGGCCTGCATAACTCTTCCCAGCCATGGTTTGCGATGCCTGCGCGCAGGAATTGCGGCAGGTCCGTAGAAGAATCCAAAAATCCTCTCTCGTGGAGGAGGTCTCTTTTCATTAATTCCATACCTCTAGCCTCTGCATCTTTGGACACATACCTCTCAGCTGGAGGCTCGTCTTCTTGGAACATTTTTCCTTTCCCTTTTGCCTTCGCCTTTGCTGCCTCAACAGCCTCTATTTTCAACTTCTTGATAGGGGGTTCGGATTCAGCCCTCTTTTTCTTTGCTTTCTTGGAGGCCTTCGACCTCTTTGCCTTTATGATCACATGGGCCCTCTTCTTAGGCACTGATTCTGCCTGCTTCTCCAATCCAGCCACCATCTCGGCAGCTACTCGCTTGATACACTCATCCAACGTTTCATCCATCGAATTACTTCTCCCCAATTCTTTCTCAACAGGGTTGTCAGGACTGTCATCCCTGATGGGGGAGACTACTTCCTCTCCTTCTTTAGCATCCCCAATTGGGGTGGATGCAGAATCTGGTTGTTCCATGGGGGAGACCTCAGGTTTCGATGGTTGTTGAGTGGAGCCAAGACATTGCATGGCCGTTTCAAAGGATGGCCTGCTGCTTGTGAGGCTCTCCTCACTCGTGGATGCTCTAATCTTGGACTTTGGGTCCCTCCCCGCTGTGACCTTCCACTTCCTTTTAGGGGGTTGCGTTGGATCAGAGGGGTTTGCAGCTTCAGTCGTTGCAACCTTCCATTTCCTTTTTACAGGGAGTTTCCTAGGCTCAGAGGGGTTTGCAGCTTCAGCTGTTGCTAGAGAGATTAACGCATCTCCTGCTAAGGCAGTATCTTCTGTGATGGGGGATGTTTTTGTGGGAGTGGAGCTCTCTGCTCGGGTTGTAACCATTTTCTTGGAGGTGAAGAAGACGAAAATTTTTCAGAAAAATGGAAGAAGAGATTTGGGTGAGAGCTCGAGGGTTTTGCGAATTGTGAAATGCGAATGAGCTGCAGTCTCTCCTATTTATAACGGTTTGCGCAAATAAAGGCTACGCCTTTGCGAACTCCGCAATGATTCTGTAACGACCCGACTTTTTATGACCTCATTCTAGGACCGTTACTACATGCATGACGTCACAATCCTCAATAAAATATTAAAAACTTTATTTTAGAATTAAAAGATTCAAGACACATACATTTAATTCGGAATTCCAGTAAAACATAAAACATAATCAAATAAGTTCCTTCAAAATCAATCTAAAACCAAAACTAACTATTCTAATCCTTAGCATAAAATGTTCAAACCGACTGTATGAAATAATAATTTAAATAAATGCGGAAGCTCGAACTCCACGTGTCCCATGACATCATCAACTGATCACCTCGTCAAGCGCCCGATATGTTCCTAGTAATACCTGAAAAAAAAAATGTTTTAAGAAAGAATGAGTATTTTAAATAAAATACTCAGTAAGCAACTCCACTACCGTGGTTAGGCTATACAAACACATGCAACCATGAGTTGACTGAAGACTTTAACTAGTGGGACCTAAATCTGCCTCTTTAGCTTACCACTATGTTCCTGTTCTTCTAGATGTGCATCAATTTCATACACATCAGTCCCAGATACATCAATTTCATGTACGGGGAACCTTTTAGGCATGCATCACTTTCATACACGCCAACCTCTAGGTATGCATCACTTTCATGCATAGGTGAGCATCACTTTCATACTCACCGACTCTAAGCACATCACTTTTATGTGATTAGAACCCCTAAACCTGCATCACTTTCATGCAGACAAAATCGACAGGAAATGGAGGGTAGCTATTTTAGCATCACATGGCTCATATGTCACACTGAAATGTATGGGTCCCTCCTAAAACCTTTTAGATACTAGAAATGTGGAAATGATGCAACATAGAGTACTTTTCTCTTATGCATTAACTACACATTTCACACTTTCAACATGCATCTAATTTACCACACTTCACAAGGTTGCATCAACTAAAAACATAACTTGTTCATCACATTAATCGCAACAATTGCAAAGACTTCATTTAACTTCACACACATAAACCATTCATAAACATAACATTGAAATCATTTTAGAAAAATTCTTAGAAATTTCGGCAGAGTCTCCCTTGAAAATCGGATAACCACATCTGAAATAAAAACACACTTCGTAAAAACATTCTCAAACACCAGCAACCAATTCAGAAAACGACACCAGAAACCAATTCAGAAAACATCATTGAAAAGTACTCGGACTCATTCAATCACCAACCAATTTCCTCATCCTTCCATTAAACAACATACATTAGCACCACAAACACGCATCAACCTATAGATCTATCAGCACACAATTCCCAACCTAGCACTAAGGCGTTACGACAATAAAGTTACTTACCTGAACTAATTCCAGCAACTATAGTTCTCCAACTATCTTGTAAAAGTTTAACTTCAATCTCAAACTACTATCTACATCAAAACTTGTCGTTTGACCTCAAATACTCAAGGAGTAAATTACCCAGATCGAAGCCCAAAGGACCCAATCCCTTGTTGGATCGTGGCCAAACGCCCTTGAATCTGCAAATCTAAAATCCAAATCGAGCGGGTAATTATGTTCGGAGTCAACTAAATTCGTCGGTAACGAAAACAGAAGAAGACTGAGAGGAAACCTCACCTGATCGTTGCGGCTGTCGACTGACCGGCGAAGGAGGGCGGCGGCAGCGTGCGGCTGAGCGGCAGACGGAGGTTGCGGCGACGGAGATCGAAAAAAGGGGAGAGAGCAGCGGTCGGCGACGTGCGGCTGGGCGGAGCAAAACGGCGGCGACGGCGTTCGACTTGGGCGGCGATGCGTGCGGCGACGAAGATCGACTGTGTGCGGAGGAGCGACGTGGGTGGAACGGAGCAGAAGAGGCGAAGGGGAGGCGAAGCGACGTGCAGCGGCCGAGCGAAGGGGCGACGACGGCGGGGCGGAGTTGTGCGGCTGACTGACGGGGGAGGGAGAGAGAACTGAGGGGGAGGGGGGCGGCATCTACTGTGGGTCTTCTTCACGAAGAAGAAGACCTGCGTTTTTTAACTTTTCTTTTTTTTTTTTAAATACTTTTGTTATATTAATAATAATAATAATAATAATATTATTATTATTAATTCATTAACTCTTAATTGACTTGGTCAAAAAAACTAATCTAACCTCTTTTTTTTTTCTAATTTATTCTACAAAGTCATTTTCCTTCTTTCTTTTTAACACGCCTCAAAACCCAATTGAACTCAAATTAATCTTAAATGAAACGCGGGGCGTTACAATCTTCCCACCTTAAGAACTTTCGTCCTCGAAAGTTTGCTACTCAAACGACTCTAGATACTTCGCTCTCACCTCATAATCTCTTTCTCAAGTTGGTTATTCGGTCTTTTTTTTTTTTCCACTTTTACCGAAACGACTGCTCAGTCTCTATGTACAATAGCCTTAGCAACCAGAATCTTAACAATTTCCTACTCATACGATAAATGATCATTTGGGTGCAAATTTTGGATTCAACATGTGAGAAGGGTCAATGCACATTTCTTTAACAACGACACGTGAAATACATTGTGCACTGCAGCCCATGTTGTTGGCAAAGCCAATCTATAAACAACTAGGTCAATGTACTCCAAGATCTTGAAGGAACTAATGTAACATGGGTTAAGCTTTCCCCTCTTACGATAACACAAAATTCTTTAAATTTGTGTTATAGGAAGAAATACATGGCCATCCACGTCAAAAACTAACTCCTTGCTATTGAGCATGTCTTCTAGAACCTTATTCGAATGCTTTAGCTGTCCATTAGTTCGGAAATGGGATTCAATACTGAAGTCCTATTGAGCGTCAAGTGCTTTGTATAACCTTTGCTAAAACGTCACGGTAAATCGATGATTACTGTCTAACCCCATTGACTTCGGTACACCATGCGATCTAACAGTTTCATTCAAGTATAGCTATGTCCACTTTTCCACACAGAAATACTTAAGGATTGTAATAAACCACAAACTTATGCCTCGTAGCTTTCACTTAGTAGCATGTGAAGTACTAAATAACAAACTAAGAAGTCTCTTTCTCTTTTACTCCATATTAATCCACCAGTAATACCTTTTGTGATCCTTATAAATCTATGTACTACCCGTACATATTCAAAATTATGTTTCACGTACCTCATCTAAGGACTTTTATCTTAACGATATCTTTTTGGCACACGGTTTTTTTTTCTTGGTACGACAAAGACGTGTCATTAGTGAGAATAAAATGTTCTTGACCCACCTCACTCGAGCTTTTAATAAATTTTGAATCCTCTTATTGGGCATCAACAATATGTTGTGAGTTCCAAGCCACGAGTGGGGTAATTAACCTCATGTCCCTTTGGTTAAAACGTGGCATAAGCAATAACTTTCACATTCTGCATTAGTACATCATCTAGTCCTTCCCTTGAAGCACCACCAAACTACTAAACCTTTTGTACTGTCAGAAACATACAACACTAGAGCAAGAGTTAGTCGTTCTAACTCTTGGAAGCTTTTCCCTCAATCCTTGCTCCAATTGGAAACGGTGTTCTCGCGCATCAGTTGAGTCAAAGGTGTTGTGTTAAGTGATATTTTGACGTATTAAAGCAAGGTGTTTTTAGAGTTTTAATTGAGTAAGAAGACGTTTTATCTCTTGTTTCTATCTAATTGTTGCTTATTTTGCGTGTAGGTGAAGAAAGAAGGAAGTTAGATGAAGATCGGAAATAAGAGTGAAAAGGAGGGCAAAAGCAGCTGGAAATTGATGGAAAAGGCCTAGCGCCTAGGCGCTGCCTTACGGCGCCTAGGCGCCGATGAGAAGAAATGGACAGTAGCTGTAGCGCCTAGGCGCTGCCTTTCGGCGCCTAGGCGCTGATGAGAAGAATCGGACAGAAGGTATAGCGCCTAGGCGCTGCCTTTCGGCGCCTAGGCGCTGATCAGATGAAGAATGCAGAAGCGTTAGCGCCGAGGCGCTGCCTTTCAGCGCCTAGGCGCCCAAACATAAAAATTGGGCAGAAGGTATAGCGCCGAGGCGCTGCATCTCAGCGCCTAGGCGCTACGAAGGCTGAAGCTGCGATCCCCCTGGCGCCGAGGCGCTGCCTTTCAGCGCCTAGGCGCTACGAAGTCTGAAGCGGTGATCCTTCCTAGCGCTGAGGCGCTGTAACTCAGCGCCTAGGCGCTACGATGGAAATTGACCTAAATTTATAAGGGGGTCGGTTACTATTTGCAGGGGGAGAGCGTGGACGAGGAGGAAAAGGACGAAAGAGAGCGGAAAGAGCAGATCTTGATATCCGAGTATCCAAACGAAGCGAGAGCTACGCTAGGGAGATCGAGGATTCATCTTGGCTCGTTTCTTTTCATCTATTTCTTCCATTATTTCTTCTGTAACGATTATGCTTCCGAACATGAACTTTGTTGAGATTTTCTCCATGAACTAACTTTTCTATCTAGAGTATTGATGTAGTCGTTGTTGAATTCTATTTCTTATTGATCAATAGTTAAGAGCTTGATTCCTTGTTCGATTGTGAAAATTATTATATGCTTACTAAGTACATGTTAGGATTTGGCCAGTCTTAGTGTGAGATTTTATCAATGCGTTGAAGTCGATAGACAATTCTCGTTGACGAACCTTAATTATTTTCCCTAACTTATATGAGAGATAGACATATCCTTGTAGGTTTTGTGGCATGATTTAGTTCTACAGTCTTAATAGTTGAAGTGTTCTGATTGTCATAGAGATATAGGCAATTGTCATTTTAACGAATATTGTTATTACTCGAGAGAGAGTAACAAGTCTTATGAGTAGAACTTGTCAACAATCATAGGGTCAAGCGTTTATAACTAGAGATTAATAAGGAATAGGATGAGACAACGATGAAATCTTTGCTCTAGAACCCCTATCATCTACACAAGTATAATTGTTTCGTTTAGTTTTCTGCATCATTTTAATTACTCAAGTCAATAGCATATTTAATTTTCGTACAACTCTGATAATTGATTGCTCAGATAAAACTAAGGTTTAGAATTCTGGTAATTAGTAACTTTCATTCCCTGTGGAGAACGATAATCATACTTACATTACTATATTACTTGGAACGATTCGTACACTTGCGATTTCGGACAACAAGTTTTTGGAAAGGTATTGGAATTTGTCACTATACTAGGCCTAGGTCAACGTCACAGACTGCTTCAACTTTAGAATGCTCAATTATAATGTTGCCCTTGCAGTTAGGTGCCTCAGAAAAGCAACTTTATCCAACCAGAACTCACACTTGGCAAACTTGGCGTTCTTGAAGTGAGCGAAGCATCGAGCTCGAACTTGAAACAAGTGAAACCTCGAACTAGGACTTGAAGTGATCAACGCTCGAGGTCTAACTTGAAGCCTTGCTGCTTCTCAGGGCCGGTGAAACTTGGCTGGGGTAATCCTCATGTTGCTTCTTATTCTTGAAATAAACAAATATGTTAACCATACCTACTATCATGAACGTGTCTAGAAAGCTCAGTGTTTCAATCAACTCATATGTCTCTATAGGCACTAATACGAATGAGTCTAGGATGTTCTATGAAGACTCAACTCATGAGATTTCTAAAAGCTACAAGAGCGATGTTGAATGCACTTACATCACAACAAACTCATATTGACTATACCTGGTCCTCGAAGGAAGTCTTTGCAAATTAACACCCTTCATCCTTAACTGATGATCTTTCGATCGCAACCCTACCTTTGAGAAATCCTCTGCCTTTAAGAGAGGGTACTTGTCCCTTATTGTCACCTTGATCAACTTTCGACAAACCAAACATAACTGTACCGAACCACTGGTATACCCCAAGACGAAACACTAAGGGGGCGTTTGGGGCGCAGGGTGGGTTATTATAGTTGGTGGGTTATTATAGTTGGTGGGTTATAATAATCTGTGGGTTATAATAGTCTGTGTTTGGGGTGCAGAGTTGTATAGTCTGGGTTTAGTAAGTCTGTGTTTGTGGTGCAGAGTTGTATAGTGTGGGTTTAAAATACAGTTTTCTTTAACATGAAGTTTGAAATATGTGTTTATGTTAGTTTATTTTTTTTCTACAACTTTTTGTTGTATTTATATAGTTAAATGTATATTACATATTAATTTTTTAAAAAATAAAAAAATAAATATTATTTAGAAAATCACAAATAATCGATAACAAGAGGCTCGGTGGAGAGAGAAATAATACCGTTTTCTTTAACATGGAGTTTGAAATATGTGTTTATGTTAGTTTTTTTTTTCTACAACATTTTGTTATATTTGTATAGTTAAATGTATATTACATATTAATTTTTTTAAAATTAAAAAATAAATATTATTTAGAAAATCACAAAGGTTCGGTGAAGAGAGAAATTTGGGATGAAATGGAAGATAAAAAATCGTGAGGTGAGGAAGACAAAGAGAGAGAAAAAATCGGTAAATTGAGTGAAAAAAATAGAAAAAAAAAAAACAAAGAGAGAAAAAAACTCGAAAAAAAACGAAGAGAGAAGAAAACCCGAAAAATTTAATGAAAAAAAAAAAAAAAAAAAAAAAAAAAAAAAAAAAAAAAAAAAAAAAAAACTGTAGAACTGCTACAGTGTTACTGTAGAACTGCTACAGTAAACACTGTAGCACCCGGGGGTTATAATAACCCCCAGCCCCAACTTATATAGTTGGGGCTCCAAACATGGGGTGGGCTATTTAAGCCCACCCCACCCTACCCAACTCGGGGGGCCAAACAGCCCCTAAGGGGTATGGAGTCTTGGTCCAGTGGTCCTTGTACCCATGACTTAGGCTACTTTGATCCTTTCAAGACTATTTTACACAGAGTCATAAGAATAAGAGTTGTTCCCGGCTCGAGCTCTTCGCGGAAATATACCTCTCATGTTGGTTGTAAACTTGGAAGGTCCAACTTACTTTACTTAACACAACACCATTTTATCCATTTGCTCCATTCTGGCTTTGTTTCTCCTTTCCATCAAATTGATAAATTCACTAGTGTCTTGTTTTAGTTGATCCAAGTTAAATTCTTTCAAGCTTACTAATAAGTCAAACAATTTACCTTCTCATTAAGAAAAGTTCAAAGTTTCATTTAATGGTTCCCTGACTGGTACTACTAATATATATTTTTGGTTAAACGATCATCTCCTCTCACTCCTATGTATACAAAGATAAAACTCAACAAAGCACTCTTCCAACACTTTGATTGTCTTTGTTTAGTCTATTGTTCTGAGGAAGAAGTTCTCCTACAAGAATTGAGTTCATAGCCAAAGTCTTATACAATTCTTTCGACCAATACATTCTAACATTCTAAACTCCACATAGGAACAATATCTCTTGTACCAATTTCAAATTTTTGTAAACACAAATAACATCGTGGAAAGTTCAGTCATAACACAATGACGTACTTGCGGCTCAACATGTGTAGTTCCTTTGTCTTTCAAAATAAAAAAAACTTTTCCATTTTACCTTTCTTTCCTCATTCTTTTTTTTTTTTTAGCAAGGGCATTAGACTTAAGTGACCCATTTCATTTTCCAAGTGAGACATATCTCCCACACCAAAAACATGTCTCTATTTATAATCCTTCCATAGAACTTACATTTGGAGTTCCAAATTGAATCTCTAGGATAAATTTTCTTAATCTTATGGCCTTGCATTATAAACTCTCAAAAACCTTCCTTTGGACTAATTGCTAGAGCATTTTCATTATAACAATGACATAGACAAAATTCAAGTAATTTGAAGTAACTTGAAAATAACTATTCAGTTCAAAATCAACAACTTACTTTTCCATTTAAAGTCTAAGTCATTTTTTTAAACTACTTTGGATTCCCTTGTTTTCTCATTATAGCTCAACTTTCTTCTCACTTTTTTTTTTTTTCAAGTCTTGGGTCTTTTAAGACTACTTTCGCCTTCTTAAAAGAACACAACAACTAACTAAAGTATTAAAAAGACTTTTTCATATTATCGAACAATCTCATCTTATTACTTTTTCATTCTTTTGGCATGACACAAGAAAAACCAAAATATCTTAGCCCATAAAACCTTAAAACTTTACAAGGCTAATCCTAATATGTCATTCCTTTAAAAGTCCTACTCAAGAAACATCCACACAAGTAAACTAGTGTCCTTTAAAACTTTAACCTCTTAGGATTTTTTTTTTATTTTTTTTTTTATTTATTATTATTTTTTCCCTTCTTGTTTACCAACTACTTTAACCTCAAACTTAAGCATACGCTTCATATTGGTAAACTTTCCTTTAGAATCAAACACTTCCAACACTCATAAATAGACACAACACCAAACAAAACATTCAAAACATTTACATTCATCATATACAATAATCACGAACATATATATATATATATATTTTTTTTTTACCAAACATTTTTATAACAATGACATACCTGGCGATGACGAAGGACCTGTTGATGAGTCATAGGTACATTTAGGGCTTACGATGTAAGCCAATCTACAGAACCTAGAACTTAGGCTCTGATACCAACTATAACGACCCGACTTTTTATGACCTCATTCTAGGACCGTTACTACATGCATGACGTCACAATCCTCAATAAAATATTAAAAACTTTATTTTAGAATTAAAAGATTCAAGACACATACATTTAATTCGGAATTCCAGTAAAACATAAAACGTAATCAAATAAGTTCCTTCAAAATCAATCTAAAACCAAAACTAACTATTCTAATCCTTAGCATAAAATGTTCAAACCGACTGTATGAAATAATAATTTAAATAAATGCGGAAGCTCGAACTCCACGTGTCCCATGACATCATCAACTGATCACCTCGTCAAGCGCCCGATATGTTCCTAGTAATACCTGAAAAAAAAATGTTTTAAGAAAGAATGAGTATTTTAAATAAAATACTCAGTAAGCAACTCCACTACCATGGTTAGGCTATACAAACACATGCAACCATGAGTTGACTGAAGACTTTAACTAGTGGGACCTAAATCTGCCTCTTTAGCTTACCACTATGTTCTTGTTCTTCTAGATGTGCATCAATTTCATACACATCAGTCCCAGATACATCAATTTCATGTACGGGGAACCTTTTAGGCATGCATCACTTTCATACACGCCAACCTCTAGGTATGCATCACTTTCATGCATAGGTGAGCATCACTTTCATACTCACCGACTCTAAGCACATCACTTTCATGTGATTAGAACCCCTAAACCTGCATCACTTTCATGCAGACAAAATCGACAGGAAATGGAGGGTAGCTATTTTAGCATCACATGGCTCATATGTCACACTGAAATGTATGGGTCCCTCCTAAAACCTTTTAGATACTAGAAATGTGGAAATGATGCAACATAGAGTACTTTTCTCTTATGCATTAACTACACATTTCACACTTTCAACATGCATCTAATTTACCACACTTCACAAGGTTGCATCAACTAAAAACATAACTTGTTCATCACATTAATCGCAACAATTGCAAAGACTTCATTTAACTTCACACACATAAACCATTCATAAACATAACATTGAAATCATTTTAGAAAAATTCTTAGAAATTTTGGCAGAGCCTCCGCTGAAAAATCGGATAACCACATCTGAAATAAAAACACACTTCGTAAAAACATTCTCAAACACCAGCAACCAATTCAGAAAACGACACCAGAAACCAATTCAGAAAACATCATTGAAAAGTACTCGGACTCATTCAATCACCAACCAATTTCCTCATCATTCCATTAAACAACATACACTAGCACCACAAACACGCATCAACCTATAGATCTATCAGCACACAATTCCCAACCTAGCACTAAGGCGTTACGACAGTAAAGTTACTTACCTGAACTAATTCCAGCAACTTTAGTTCTCCAACTATCTTGTAAAAGTTTAACTCCAATCTCAAACTACTATCTACATCAAAACTTGTCGTTTGACCTCAAATACTCAAGGAGTAAATTACCCAAAACGAAGCCCAAAGGACCCAATCCCTTGTTGGATCGTGGCCAAACGCCCTTGAATCTGCAAATCTAAAATCAAAATCGAGCGGGTAATTATGTTCGGAGTCAACTAAATTCGTCGGTAACGAAAACAGAAGAAGACTGAGAGGAAACCTCACCTGATCGTTGCGGCTGTCGACTGACCGGCGAAGGAGGGCGGCGGCAGCGTGCGGCTGAGCGGCAGACGGAGGTTGCGGCGACGGAGATCGAAAAAGGGGAGAGAGCAGCGGCCGGCGACGTGCGGCTGGGCGGAGCAAAAATGGCGGCGACGGCGTTCGACTTGGGCGGCGACGAAGATCGACTGTGTGCGGAGGAGCGACGGCGACGTGGGTGGAACGGAGCAGAAGAGGCGAAGGGGAGGCGAAGCGACGTGCAGCGGCCGAGCGAAGGGGCGACGACGGCGGGGCGGAGTTGTGCGGCTGACTGACGGGGGAGGGAGAGAGAACTGAGGGGGAGGGGGGCGGCGTCTACTGTGGGTCTTCTTCACGAAGAAGAAGACCTGCGTTTTTTAACTTTTCTTTTTTTTTCTTTTTTTTTTTCTTTTTTTTTTATATAAATACTTTTGTTATATTAATAATAATAATATTATTATTATTATTATTATTAATTCATTAACTCTTAATTGACTTGGTCAAAAAAACTAATCTAACCTCTTTTTTTTTTTCTAATTTATTCTACAAAGTCATTTTCCTTCTTTCTTTTTAACACGCCTCAAAACCCAATTGAACTCAAATTAATCTTAAATGAAACGCGGGGCGTTACAGATTCTGCAATGCCTCTAAATCTCCTACAAAATCCTTGAAATGTTACCGTTGGAAGTTTATTCATTAATTGTCGTCTGCCGCAAGATCTTAACAAAACCAAATCTTTGATTTTCCCAGATTCTTCCTTCATCTTCTCTTAGCCTCTTGATTTATCCATTTGGCCGTTAGGATTTCCAATCATCAAACTTCTAATCAACATTAAAATAAACTTAATTAGTTTCAGAAAAATTAAAAACACTTTAATAAAAAAAAACAGTAAATAAAGATAATTATTTCGTATTCCTTCAACGTTTGAACACAAGGATAATTCCAATAAACGCCCTTGCTCATTTTCTTTTGCTTGGCTTTTAAGCTTCGGATAAGAGGAATGTTGAGAGCGTTCTCACGTCCCCTTCCTCATAGTAGTGCTTCAGCCTAGCACCATTCACCATGAACGGCTGGCCTTGTTCCAAGTTTTGGATTTCAATTGCACCATGAACAAACACATTAGTAATCACAAATGGACCAGACCAACGAGACTTAAGTTTGCCAGGAAACAATTTCAATCGTGAATTAAATAATAGAACATGTTGGCCCTTTTTAAAATCCTTTATCCTAAGTCTACTGTCATGCCAAATTTTAGTTTTTTCTTTATACATTTTAGCATTCTCGTATGACATGTGCCTTAGTTCATCTAATTCATGTAATTGCAGAGACCGCAATGTTCCCGCATCGGTTACGCAAAAGTTTAACTCTTTTAAAGCCCAAAAGGCTTTGTTCTCTAATTCAAGGGGTAGATGACATGTTTTTCCATATACTAACCTATAAGGAGACTTTCCTAAACGTGTTTTATATGCAGTTCTATAAGCCCATAGTGCATCATCTAATTTAAAAAACCAATCATTTCTATTTGGTTTTACAATTTTTTCAAGTATACTTTTGATCTCTCTATTAGAAATTTCAGCTTGCCCATTTGAGTGGGGATGATAGGGTGTTGCCACCCTATGCCTAACATTATACTTAGCTAACACCTTTTCCATGTCTTTGTTTATGAAATGTGTTCCTTCATCACTTATGATGGCACGTGGAGTGCCAAAGCGTGTAAAAATATGTCTATTCAGAAATTTAACAACTGTTTTAGCATCATTCAAAGGACATGCAATTGCCTCAACCCATTTTGAGACATAGTCTACAGCTACTAAGATGTAAAGATTACCAGCAGATGGTGGGAATGGACCCATGAAGTCAATACCCCATACATCAAAGAGTTCTAACTCTAAGATGTATGTTAGAGGCATCTCATCCTTCCTCCTGAGGTTACCTGTTCGTTGACATTCGTTGCAATTGTGTGCATAATCATGTGCATCCTTGAAGATTGAAGGTCAAAAGTAGCCACTTTGGAATACCTTTGCAGTAGTCCTCTGACCACCAAAGTATCCTCCATACGGGGCTGTGTGGCAATGCTGCAAGATTCACCTTGATTCAGCAGCTGACACACATTTCCTTAGCAATCCATCCGCACAGCTTCTGTAGAGGGTTGGATCATCCCAAATGTACTTCCTAGCCTCGTTTAAGAACTTCTTATCCTGTCCCTTGCTGAATTCTGGTAATACCTGCGAGGCAAGAAAATTTGCAATATCAGTAAACCATGGTTCATCATCATTATCACAATGTACTAAAACAAAAACATGTTCATCAATAAAAGAATCTGTCATTGCGGGCTCCGCAATAGATTCGCAATGACTCTGCAATCTTGATAAGTGATCAGCAACTACATTTTCATATCCTTTTTTGTCTCTCATTTCCAAATCAAACTCCTGCAAAAGTAACACCCATCTAATTAGACGAGTCTTGGCACCAACCTTCCTCATTAAGTACTTTATTGCAGAATTATCAGTATAAACAATTGTTTTGTTCCCTACAATATATGCCCTGAATTTCTCACATGCAAACACCACTGCTAACATCTCTTTTTCCGTGGTGGTGTAGTTGCATTGAGCTTCATTCAAAGTTTTACTCGCATAATATATAGGATGTGTTAATTTTTCTCTTTTTTGGCCAAGCATAGCTCCAATTGCATAGTCACTTGCATCGCACATTAGTTCAAAAGGCATATCCCAATTTGGACCGATTATAATTGGTGCTTTGACTAAGGCATCTTTAAGCTTGTTCCATGCTATTAAACAATCATTCGAAAAGATAAATGTTTTATTCAGCTCTAGAAGCTAATAGAGAGGTTTAGAGATTTTTGAAAAGTCTTTTATGAATCTCCTATAAAACCCTGCGTGTCCTAAGAAACTTCTTATGGCTTTGGCATTCTTAGGTTCAACTAACTTCTCAATGACTTCTATCTCATTGAGCTATGCTCGTGTTGACGAGCTTCTTTCAACAATTCTTCGAACAAAAAGTAACTAAGTAATTTAGAATATCAAATAGCAATACTATTTTGAAAATTGTAACACTTATTCAAATTTAAAATATAATTATATAAATTTATAAAGTTTTCTTTTACAAATTCAAAGACTCTCCATTCGGGTTATTATCAAGAATGGCATATATGCCAAAAAATTTATCAACATTAACGCTGTTTTTTGCAACTATCACTTTTAACGCTTATCGGTGCATCCTGGCCAGGATCGGGCACCGAGATTCAATATTTTTCAATTTTTTTTTTTCGATTTGAAGTTTTTCTTATTTGTTTTAAAAAAAAAATGATTAGGATTGCAATAACCCTCCCATTTATTGAGAAATGGGTATCTTTAGCACCTATTAGACATCATGGGGTTCCATCCTAAAACCAATTGAAGGAGTAGCCCATGTGTGTTATATTATGAGTGAGGTCTTCATCTTTCCGATGTGGGATCCTCAACATGCCCCTCAAGATGATGCCTCTTTGGGTAGACCCATTTTTTGACCGAATACCCCAGGGCTTCATGGACTCAGATACCATATTCGACATCATGGGGTTCCATCCTAGGAGTAGCCCATGTGTGTTTATATTGTGAGTGAGGTCCCTTCATGTTTCCTTTGGGTTCACCATCTTACCATCTTGGGTTGGTCATCTTTCCTTTGGGTTCACCATCTTACCATCTTGGGTTGGTCATCTTTCCTTTGGGTTCACCATCTTACCATCTTGGGTTGGTCATCTTTCCTTTGGGTTCACCATCTTACCATCTTGGGTTGGTCATCTTTCCTTTGGGTTCACCATCTTACCATCTTGGGTTGGTCATCGAATACCCGTTTGAGCTTCTATACCATATTAAACATCATGAGGTTCCATCCTACAACCAATTGGTGATAAGAGGAGTAGCCCATGTGTGTTTATATTGTGAGTGAGGTCCCTTCATCTTTCCGATGTGGGATCCTCAACACCACCATCAATAAGTAATATTTCATATGTTTTTCATGGTAAAATATTCTTCAAAAACAACAATGAAAATTTTTAAGAACGATAAACTTTGAAGTTAACACTGACACTTTTGAAAGATAAATTAATCTAGTACATTTTTTTATAAACACGTTCATTCTAAGTTTCTGCATCTATTTATAAATATTTTATTATGACGTTTTATAAAAAAAAAAATCAAAATATAGAGAGAAAAAAAATCTCAAGATTGCAACAAGATCTATACGATTTGTTTATTTCAAATTCTCCTCTATAATTTTTTGGTCAATTTAAAATAAATAAAAATTAAAAAATATATAAATAAAAATAAATTTGAGTAATAATCCATCTTGGTCAGGATCACAAGATCTGAGATTTTATTTTAATCGATTTTTTTTAAATAAAAATCTGAGTGCAAATGTTGGTCAGATCTTGACAAATTCATATTCTGATGGCCAAGATTTCCGTTTAAAAGTTTAACTTCAAAGATCTAGCCAAAATTTGCACCGACATTTCTATTTTTGACATTATTTTAAGACAAAAATATTTTATAATAAAAAACATATGAAATATTATTTATTGATAGTGCTACGAAGATACCCCAAATATTTTTGACATTATTTTAAGAAATATTTCTCAATAAATTTGTCTTATAAAAAAAAAAAAAATGCAATCCTCGTCAATCCTATGAGGGTTATTGCAATCCTGGTCAATTTTTTTTTTTTTTTTAATAAATAAGAAAATCTTCAAATGAAAAAAAAAAAAAAAAAAAATTGAAAATATTGAATCTCGGTGACCGATCCTGATGCTCCAAGAGTTAAAAGTGATAGTTGCAAAAACAGCGTATAAATTTTTTTTTGGCATATATGTCATAATAACCCTCCCCATTCCCAAATGGAACCCAACAGTCGCTTTCCTTCCCATTATCGTCTGTTTAATTTGCATGGGAAATTCATTCCCACATTTTCCAATGATCACTTCTCTCTATTTATACCTTCCCAATTCATCTCTGATGAAAGCAATAGTTTCTTTCTTCGTACCGTTTTCAACAATGGCAAATACTTGCATGATCTGTACGGTCACCAAAACCGCTGCCGACATGTTCACCAGCAGCGTGTGCTCGCATTCCTTCTGCACCGATTGCATCTCGAAGCATATCGCTGCCGAAATCGAAGACAACATAGCCAACATCAAGTGTCCAGAGCCAAACTGCGAGACAGTCTTAGACCGAAACATGTTCAATTCATTTGTCCCCAAAGAGGTGTTGGATCGCTGGGGAGATGCCCTAAGCCAGGCTGCGATTCTCGGGATGCAGCCACTGTTCTGTCCCTTTGTCGACTGCTCGGTAATGTTGATCGACGACGGATATGAGGCGGTGAGAGAGGCGGAGTGTCCGAGCTGCAGGAGAATGTTCTGCGCGCAGTGTAAGGTGGAGTGGCATGGGGACATGGAATGCGAAGAGTTTCAGAAGCTGTGTAAGGAGGAAGGAGAAAGAGAGGATTTGATGATCATGAAGTTTGCGGAGCAGAGGTAGTATAACTCTTTAAGTTCTTAGATAAGTATGATGATTAAAGTAGTTTATATATCCTTAATATCTTTTAAACTTAATTTCTAGTACATAATTTTTTTTTTTTCATTTTCTAATCCGGGTAATAAGAAATTATACGTACACATATTTTTTTACCAACAAAAGCATATCTCAACTGATATGGTGTATACAGTGACTCAAAGATCCTAAGTTCGATCATTCACCCCTATGCATGAGGTCTAATATAATCACCTATTATTTTAATTCATCCAACGCTCCAAACAACGAAATATCTCTCCCTCCCAATATTGTCTCCTCACTTCTCCATTTCTTCTCCATTTGGAAATAGTATATACTTAGCCCTCCAAATTCAATTCATAATGTCTTTGGATTAACATTTGAAAAAAAATATTTTAAACACATTGAAAGAACATGTTTTTTCTTCTTTTGATAAAGTGATTTTTCTTTAAGTTCCTTGAAAAGTGCAAATACTTTTTTTTTTCTTTTTCAAAATCGCTTAAACTCGAAGGTACTATTCCAAATAGACCCGAATAATTTTTTTAAAATAGTTCCAATTATTGTTTCAAAATAGTTCCAATTATTTTTCTTACTAATCTGGTTAAAAAATGAATTATATTTTTAAAATTCTCACAGTAAATTTGGTAATAATTCTTTTAGCAATATAATTTTAAAAAGCTCAAAGAAACTAAGATTCCTTTTGATTTGTAGTTTCTGAAAATTTAAACATATAAACACTACTTTTTTTTTCAATACATTTCTTTGTTTTGTTATTTTTTCCAATTTCAAACTAGTTTTAAAAATTCAAACAAATAATTTTTAAAATTTGTTTTGATTTTTTAAATTTATTAAGAATTTAGAATATTTCTTAGGATAAGAGGAAAGAAAATTATTGTACTGAAATTGTGGTAACCAAACACAATTTTTTAAAATAAACAATTAATTGGTTATTAAACCGAATCCAAGTTATCTTATAATAAAATTAAGCATTTAATTTTTATTAAAAAACATGTTTTATTACATAATTGATTAAAAAAACTAGCGAACTTATCGACTAGGAATTAAGAGATCTGAGTTTCAATCCCTGGATTAAGAAACTATTAAATCTTTTAAATACTAGAATTTCATTTCAAAGTTGAATACATTAAAGAAAATTATTTATTATTTTATCTTTTATTACATTACAACAATTTATATAAACCATAAAGTAAATTAAAGATGAGATATTTTTACATTGTCACTCATCATTGTTTTTATTAAAAGGTACTCATCGAAAAGTATTTTTAAAATGGAACCCATAGTATATATAATAAAATACTAGTACTAGTACATTAAAAATAATTACAACACTCTTTAAAATAAATTTTAAAATTAAAATTGTAGCACTTTGGCGTCTGTTTAATTTGCATGGGAAAGTCATTCCCACATTTTCCAATATTCTTTTAACCATGAAAATATCTGTGGATATGTCGATATATCCGTGGATATATGCGTAAATTGAAGGTTTTGATATAGATATTAAAAGATAATGGATATATCCAATATCTTTTATAAATACTCATAAAACATCAAAAATATCATATATTAAATTTAATATGAATCTAGATACTCCTAACTAAAATAACTTAAATATTAATTTAAATATATTTTTGTAAAAAAATTGATTTACAGAAATATTTATGGATATCGATATTTTATCAATATATCCATGGATATATCCGTAAAATGGAAATGCCGATATCAACATGGATATCGATATTTTCATCCTTGCAGTTTTAACAATAGTTTCTTGCTTCGTACCATCAGTCCAGCTCCATCCAAAGTTCTCGTTTTGCATCACTGATAAGATATATGCTGGTTCTTTTTTCATGTCCAACATAAATTATTTTCGTTTAGATCGATATTTATCTGTTACTTGTTTGGACTTGAACTCGACTAGAGTAATTCTCTTTCAGTTTCACTGAAACCCTAAACGGAGAATCCTCTAGTTCTGAATCTGAACCCACATGCATGATCTGTACGGACACCAAAACTGCCTCTGAAATGTTTACAAACAGCGTATGCTCCCATTCCTTCTGCACAGATTGCATTTCTCAGCACATCGCCGCCAAAGTCGAAGACAACATCGCCAACGTCAAGTGTCCGGAGCCAAACTGTGAGACAGTGTTGGACCAAAACACGTGTGATTCATTTGTCCCCAAAGTTGTGATGGACCGCTGGGGCGATGCCTTATGCGAGGCTGCGATTCTCGGGACGGAACGATTCTACTGTCCGTTTGTCGACTGCTCGGTGATGATGCTGATCGATGACGGAGGTGAAGTGGTGAGAGAGGCGGAGTGTCCGAGCTGCAGAAGAATGTTCTGCGTACAGTGTAACGTTGAGTGGCATGTGGACATGGAATGTGAGGAGTTTAAGAGGGAAGGAGGAAGTGAAGATTTGATTACCAAGAAGTTAGCAGAGGAGAAGAATTGGAAGAGATGTCCAAATTGCAAGATTTATGTAGAGATGATTACTGGTTGCCCTCATGTAAAGTGCAGATGTGGATCTCAGTTTTGCTATAGTTGTGGAGCTAAGTGGGGTGGCAACCATGCATGTCCAGAGTCTGCTGAGGCACGAAGGCACCATCATTAATGAAAAAATTAGTCAAGGATATTTGTAAGCTGATGCTTGTTATTTTTAAGCTACAATTATTATTCTTGGATGTTATGCATTTTTTTTCTACCCAAAACAAGAAATTTTAAAGTCGCAGACAATATGGTTTAATTGTTTTTTAGGGTTCAAATTATCGCAAAGATATTGGAGAATGCTCTCACTCACAATGTGTCGTTTGATAAATATCTTGAATTTGTATCTAATGATTATTAAGGATAGTGGCGGAACTACATTTGGCTCGGGGCTCGAGCCCCTTTGAACTTTAAAGTTATGGTATAGTAATTACAAAATTCACTACATCTAGCAAAAATGTTCTGCCCTTGCAAGGGATCCCTTATCAATTTTTGTTTTGTATTTTAATTATATATCTAAATAAATTATATATTAAGCGATTCGAATCCTGGTACACAACGCGAGTTCGGTCTCTACCAGTGATTTTTTTTTCCCCTAGTAAAACCTTGTTTATTTATATAAATTAAAAAATATGTATATATCTATATATATATATTTCTGTTTTTTTTAAATATGTATTGAAATTAAATAAAAGTTGTATTTATAGGGATTAAAACTGCCACACCCCGTCCTAGATTACTCTACCAAACCTAAGACGAGATCTGACGACAATAGACCTCAAGCGTGCATTATGAAATCTAATGTCACAAGCTACCCTTTAGCTCATAACTTAACTTAGGGTGTGTTTTGTTTAGATTCCTAAGTGTTTAATTTTTGCAAAAAGTCATTTTGGAATAAATTGTAGTGTTTGACACAACCATCCAAAATGAATTTTTGGAGAATGAGTTTTTGAAATAATGCATTTTGGATGAAACACTTGATATTAACTTTTGAAAAAAATGTTTTTGGGTGTTTAATTGAAAAATCTACTTAATTCTCATATATCATATTAAAATTATCAAAATACCTTCACACTCCTCTTAAATTTTCTCAACCAACCAACCTCCTCCGACCACCGCCGCCACTCACTGACCATCTCCGATCGCCGCCAACCACCGCCTCCAAACTCCGCCACTGTCGCTGCCACCCGACCCCAACCACCGCCGTCGCCCGACCCCGACCGCCGCTGCCACCAGATCCGGGCCACTGTCGACCCCGACCACCGCCGCCCCGGCCCCGACAACCCGACCCCGACCACCGTGGCCCCAGCCCCAACCACCCGACCCCGACCACCGTCGCCCCGGCCCCAACCACCCGACCCCGACCCCCGTCGCCCCAGCCACGCGACCCAGACCCTACCACCGCCGACACGGACCCGACCAGCCGACCCCGACCCTACCACCGCCGGCCTGGACCCGGCCACCCGACCCCGGCCACCACCGACCCCGACCCTACCACCTTCGGCCCAGACCCGGCCACCCGACTCCAACCCCGATCACCGTCGGCCCGGTCACCCGACCCCCGTCTCCCCGGCCGCCCGACCCCGACCACCGCTGCCCCGGCCATACCCCCGTCTCCCTGGCCCCAGCCACCTGACCCTGACCACCCGACCCCGACCCCGACCCCGATCGCCCGACCCCGACTACCGCCGCCCCGGCCCCAGCCACCTGACCCCGACCACCGCCCCCCGACCCCGGCAACCCGACCCCGACCCCGACCCCGACCCCGACTACAGCGCCCTGGCCCTGGCCCCAGCCACCCGACCCCGACCCCGACCGCCCGGCCCCGACCACCGCCATCCTGGCCCCGACCACGACCACCCGACCCCTGTCTCCCTAGCCCCGGGCACCCGACCCTGACCCATACACTGATCCCGACCGCCCGACCCAGGCCACCGCCGCCCCAGCCCGACCACACGACCTCTGCCGCCCCGACCACAACCACCTGACCCCGACCCTACCACCGCCGGCACGGACCCGACCAGCCGACCCCGACCCTACCACCGCTGGCCTGGACCCGGCCACCCGACCCCGACCCCCCCCCCCCCCGCCCCAGCCACCCGACCCCGATTCTACCACCGTCGGCCCAGACCCGACCATCGCCAGCCCCTGAGCCGGCCACCCGACCCTGACCCCAACCGCCCGACCCCGAAACCGACCCTGACCCCTACCCTTACCCCGACCCCGACCCTGACCCCAACACTGACCCCAACCCCTACCCCGACCCCAACCCTAACCTCAACACCGACCCCGACCACCCGACCTTGACCACAGTCGACCTGACCACCCGACCTCGTCCCCAACCCCGACCGCCCAACCTTGAAATTGACCCTGACTCCGACACCGACCTTGGCCCCTACCCCAGCCCTGACTCCGACCTCGACCGCCTGTCTCCGACCCCGACCCCGACCCCGACCCCGACCCGATCCCCGACCATTACCCCAACCCCGACCCCGACCCTGACCACTGCTGGCCACCCGACCCCGACCCCGGCCTTGGCCCTGACACCGACCCCGACCCTAACCATGGTTGCCCGACCGTTACCCTGACCCCGACTACCATAACCCCACCCTGACCCCGAGCTCAGCCTTGACCCCGACCGCCTGACCCTGACCCTGGCCATCCGACCCTGACCCCGTCTGCCCGACCCTGACCTCGACCCAGACCCCGACCACCCGCCCCCGACCTCCAAACCCCGACCCCAACCATCAACAATAGTAAACCCTAAACCCTAAACGGAAAATATAAATTTAAACTTATTAATTCATATTGTTTATTAATAATTGTCCTTTATAGTAATTTGACATTAAAAGAAACACTAGAGCAAATCAAACACCCTTGTAGATAAAAACACTTTTGAGGAAATTTAACCAAACACATGAGTGTTTTAATTATAAACATTTCTAGAAAAAATGTTTTAAAAAAAATGCATTCTTTGAAAAACATTTTTTTAGTAGTCAATCCAAACACACCCTTAAACTATAAACATGGCTTATACTCTGCAAGGACATGTCTACTTTATAAACCTTCAAGCACATATGCAACCACAAAGTATTATACAACGCAACAAAAAGATTAATTACACTCGTTAATTACAAGTCTTTCTTGTTTGAAATTTTGAAATATTTTATTTATTTATTTATTATTATCATTTGTTTTTCTTTTTTGTTGTTTTCTGACCACTCCACTCTCCCTAGTAAATAGGAAGTAGTAGTTGCATATGTATTTAAAACCGCTTAACAAGTTTTTTCTAAATAGGGGAATGTTCTCTTATAACCACCTCATGTAGAGAGACATCAATGAAGATTTGTACAGTTCTTCAAGTGACTTCTTTATTTTATCATAGTTCTTTGTGTTTTGAGTTTTTTTATTTTGAGCATACAAGCGATCGGGGATTCATAAGAGAGTTTAGCTACACACAAGCTATCTTGAAGGATTGTTGTATCTACGGAGTGGAGTGCGAGACAACTCAGTGTAGTGGGGGCACAACTTCTCTCTGGACAACGTTTATCAAGGTTCCTCAATCCACAAATTACACAGGTTATTATTCTGATCCCTTAATTTGTTGTTGTTTTATTTAATTAAGTTGTATTTATTATTTCATAAATTTCTATTCCTAAAATTATTTCCAACAACCATAGAGAAGATGTGGCATGAAATTTCTGAAATTTTGTGATGATCTTTAGTATGTGGCCGATAGGTCTAACAACACAGTAGATAAGTAGTTACTTTTGTTTGTGATAGGTCTATTATTGCTACGGTAGATAAGATAATCAGTAGCTCATTTTTATTGTGATTATTGCTACTGCACATTTATGTAATCTATGTGTTGGTTTGGATTTTCTCAAAATTGAGGCCAGAAAAACATTAAAGCATTGAGTCTATTTTGACGTGGGTAGAAAATTACGAAATTTTGCATCTTGTTGGGCTCTGTTAGTTAACTCAAAGCTACAAGTCTATTTTTAGCCAATTACTATATTTGAAGTTAGTGGGATAAGTGTTGATATATTTAGATTTAGTGAAGTAAGTGGCTAGTTTTGTGGAGTTAGAGTTAGTGGAGTTGATGGCTGTTTTTATGGAGTTAACTAAGCTATTTTAGCATTTAGGAAGTGTATTTAAACTCAGGTTTTATT
This sequence comes from Herpetospermum pedunculosum, assembly GCA_028017165.1. Taxonomy (NCBI): domain Eukaryota; kingdom Viridiplantae; phylum Streptophyta; class Magnoliopsida; order Cucurbitales; family Cucurbitaceae; genus Herpetospermum; species Herpetospermum pedunculosum. Next base: position 15,564,603 of record CM051527.1, on the reverse strand, counting down.
GAATGAAATTGCAGTAGTTGCATTCTCATTTCTTCTCTCTCTTTGAAACAACAATGGTATCAGAGCTGAATTCTTAAGGGCCTGTGAGTGAGAGTTAGTAAAATATCCCTTAGAGAAACCGAGTGATACACTTTTGAGAATTGAGTGAGATGGAGTCAGGATCGAGCGGTCTTTCTTCACTGGCTCCACTAGTATTAGATGGCGAAAACTACCAAGTGTGGGCTATCAGAATGCAAGCCTACATGGAGGCTTGTGATTATTGGGAAGCAGTTGAGAGCGACTATGAGGTTGCTGCACTTATCGATAATTCAACAATCAACATGATCAAGACTCACAAGGAGAGGGTCACTAGGAAGGCAAAAGCTAGAGCTTGCCTATATGCAGCTGTGTCTTCATCCATATTCAACAAAAATATGGGTTTGAAGTCAGAAAATGAGATATGGGACTTCCTCAAAGGTGAGTATGAAGGTGACGAGAGGATCAAAGGCATGAAAGTGTTGAACTTGGGGAGGGAATTCGAGAGAATGAAAATGAAGGATTTTGAGTCCATTAAAGAATACCCAGACAAGTTGATTGTGATTGCCGACAAGGCAAGAGCATTAAGAACTGATTTATCTGACAATAGATTGGTTCAGAAAATTCTGGTTTTAGTTCCTGAGAAATATGAAGCAACCATTGCTTCCTTAGAAAATACCAAAGAACTCTCTAAACTCAAGGTGATAGAGTTAGTAAGTGTTTTGCAAGCACAAGAGAAGAGGAGGTTGATGAGGCAAGAAGAAAGCATTGAGGGGGCACTGAAAGTCAGAATGCAACAAAGAGAAGGTAGAAGAGAGAAGAACTGGAGAGGGAGAAAGGAAAGTGGCAGTAGTAGCTCATATTATGCTGTAAAGGATGATGGAAGTGCAGGTTTCAGCAAGGCAGTGCATGCAAGCACTGTGGGAAACATAATCATCCACACTTCAGATGCTGGAGAAGGCCAGATGTGAAGTGTAGAAGGTGTCATTTAATGGGGCACATTGAGAGATTCTGTAAGGGATCTCAACAGCAAGGAGGAGCACATGCTGCAGTACAACAAGAAGAAGATCGACTTTTTGTGGCTACCTGTTTCTAATTAGTCACTCAATGTGACAGTTGGTTGGTTGATAGTGGGTGTACCAATCACATGACAGGTGAAAAGGAGTTGTTCAAGGACCTTGACAAGTCATTCAAGTCAAGGGTAAAGATAGGAAATGGTGAGTATCTAGAAGTGAAGGGGAATGGCACAGTGTCAATAGAGAGCTGTGTAGGAACCAAGTTGATTACTGAAGTGCTCCTAGTTCCTGAGATTTATCAAAACTTATTAAGTGTTGGTCAACTAGTAGAGAAGGGATTCAAAGTATTATTTGAAGAAGGAAAGTGTCTTATTTTCGATTCCAATGGGAATAAGTTGTTCAAAATAAAAATGCAGCACAAATGTTTCTTATTGGATCCACTCGAGAAGGAACAAATAGCTTTCAAGTGTCAAGTGAGTGACATTGAGCTATGGCACAAGAGGTTGGGGCATTTTCATCAGAAGGGGTTGCAGTATTTGCAGAAGAATGAGATGGCAGTTGGAGTACCAGTTCTGGAGGAGCTGAAAACAAAGTGCAAAGCTTGTGTTACAGTGAAGCAAACAAGGTTGTCATTCAAGAAGTCAATTTGGAAAGACACAGAGAAGTTGCAGCTCATCCACACTGACTTATGTGGACCACAACCAACTCTCTCGCTCCATGGTAGCAGGTATTTCATTATCTTTATTGATGATTATACCAGAATGTGTTGGATTTACTTCATGAAGCATAAGTCGTCTGAAGTGTTTCTGAAGTTTAAAAGATGGGTTGAGAATCAGAGTGGTTGTCAGATTCAGGTGGTAAGGTCCGATAACGGGACTGAATGCTCGTCACAAACGTTCAATTCCTTTTGTGAAGAAGTTGGAATAAAGCATCAGCTCACAGCTCCATATATTCCACAACAAAACGGAGTTAGTGAGAGGAAGAACATGAGTATTATAGAGATGACAAGATGCATGTTGCATGAGAAGAACTTGTCAAAGGAGTTTCGGGTTGAAGCAACAAATATATCCCCGTTTTTATTGAATAGACTACCTACAAGGGTATTGGAGAAGAAGACACCTTATGAAGTTTGGTTTAATGCTAAACCAAAACTGGAAAATTTGAAAATGTTTGGTTCTTTGTGTTTTTCTTATGTTCTACAGGAGAAGAGAGACAAGTTGAGTGAAAAGGCAAAACAAAGAATCTTTGTAGGCTACACCATGATGTCCAAAGCATACAAGATCTATCAACCTCACAAAAAGAAGATGATGATTAGTAGGGATGTTCAATTCTTGGATGATGAGAAGTGAGACTGGACAAAAGAAGAAGAGGTGAAGCAACAAGAAGTTTTTCTGGATACTGATGGACCAGTTAGAGGAACTAGACTGCTGAGTGAGGTATATGAGAGAAGTAGTGTGTAGTTGTGTTAGAAGCAAGCTAAATGTTTGCAACATTTGAGTTAGGAGAAGTATGTTAGAGTTAGTGGAGTAAGTGGTTAGTTTTGTGGAGTTATAGTGAGTGAAGTTAATGGTTGTTTTTATGGAGTTAACTAAGCAATTTTAGCATTTAGGAAGTGTATTTAAACTCAGATTTTATTGAATGAAATTGTAGTAGTTGCATTCTCATTTCTCTTCTCTCTTTGAAACAACAGCCTCAATTCTTTTTCTTTAATTTTCTTAAGGTTTAATTTTTTCCACAAGTATGGAGTAGCATGAAAAAATATGAATTATATTGATCATGCTTATATATATATCTGAAGTTGAAAGTTGTCATCCTTTCACTGCCAGAATCTTGACGGGATCTTGTTTGTTCCATGTTAGCGAGAAACATGGTGTTGTTGTTCTGAAATTGAATCCCAGAGTTACAGAATTCAATTAACTTAATTTTGATTTGAGTTTTCAATTTCAAAATAAATTTTGTTCAAAATAGAGACGAATCTAAGAGAGTGGAAGCTCAAGATCTTCGTTGGATTGCTCGTGGGTTACTGAAAGATTTTAAGGCCTTCGGAATAGATGAGGCACGGAGTAAATCTTAAATCTTTTATTTTTATATGAATCTTTTAACCGCCATAGTCTAACCCCAAAGATTTAATTTGAAAAAACAACGCAAATGGTTAATTATTTAATTTGGGAAAGGCTGCAATTTCATTGAGTTAAATTAAATGGTGGTGGTTGGAAGGTCTATATTCTTAGGTGCTTGTAATTTCTAACAATATTTATGGAAGCCCTCAAGTAAGGAAGTGAATGAATGAAACCTGCAATATTGCAGTAATAAGGTTCAGAAGTTATTTACTCTAGTTTATTAACAGTCATGGAAGCCCTCAAGTAAGGAAGTGAATGAATGAAACCTGCAATATTGCAGTAATAAGGTTCAGAAGTTATTTACTCTAGTTTATTAACAGTCATAATTCTTGAGATTTTCTTATTTCATCTCTGGATTCAAATCTGCTTTTATTCTATGAAATATATGACTAATGGTTTGTGGTCAATATAAGATCTTGTTTTTTTTTTTTTGACAACATATTGGAGTGGGGGATTGAACCTAAGACCTCATGGTCGGATAGCCGGCTATGCTCTTGTTGGCATAACTATGATCTTGTTTTATTCATAAAACAAAATTAAAGTATCCTTCATAACAAAATATAATATTTCGTTAATAGGATATTTATAAATTTTTGTTAGTCAATATTTGATTGAATTCAATATAATTTTAGTTCTCTATATATTATTCCTTAAATATAGGCTAAGATTGTTTGAACCAATCTATTGCAAATAATTGGATTGAATTCTTGAGGAGAATCTTTCAAACTAGTTATTGAGCTTAGAGAAAATATATATTTCAAATTCTTATTATCTTTTGATAATATAATTTAACAATTTTATTTTATTGCTACATTTGAGTATGATATTTATTATATATTTATTGAATATATACTTAAGCTTAAGGATATGTTTTTCTACCGTATGAAGTGAAGTTAAAAATAAGAATAAGAATAATTTTGTTATTATATTATTTTGCAAATCTTAAGCCTGTATGTATTGTCATAGTGATCATTCAATTAAGCAAGTCTAAATGTCATCTTGTATGAAAATAATATTTCTTATGGTTATTATTTTGTTGACCAAGGTTAGGTGTGATATTTAATTAAAATAATTGTGGAGAAGTTTGAACTTGTGCTAAAGTTGTTTGGTGATGCAGCTTGAAATTATGTAATGCATTTCTATAATCGTGTGAAATTAAATTAATTATTGATGAAATAATTAATTTGTGTTATGCTATCACTAATGTTAATGTCTTACACTTGATATGATAACATATATCAATCTTTTTGGTGTTAATAATTTATGTATTCATGCATAAATATGTTAAGATATATATGCAATATATCTGAAAATGTGTGGGGACAACAAGTGGTTATCATTTGATTTTATTGATGAATGTCGATTGAGTTGTGCATCTGTATATGCAACAATCGCTTTATTGAGCCAATCAAATAAATTATTAAAACATGGAGGGAAATGAGGCTAAAGCCTATAATACAGTCACCTCAATGGACACCCAACCTTAAAGATTGGAGATCCCATGGAAGAGGTTCAATGGGTAACAACGAAGTTGAAGTGTGACTAGCTATGAAGCAAGTTAAACTCTGAATGAAATTAAATCATGTATTATGCAGGGTGTTAGTCACAAACAACCCTTGGAAGGTTTCACCTATGTGGGTGTTGTAGTGAGGTCCCTACAATAAGGGTTAAGCTACTCCCTTAAAACACTCATGAAAAAGATACGTGCGCATGACCGTTTAACGCGCAACCCAGATAAAAGAATACCCAACATATTGCTTGTACTATGTGTGTGGTAACTAGAAATTTGGCTCAAAGACCTAGTTCAAGACTTAGTTCACTATGATTCTTTCAAAAGTATACTTGCTAACACTAAGTGGAGGTTCAAACCAAGGTACGTACACCTATTGCATAGTAAAAATGCTCACTTTTGTTTGTACTTTAAAAATCTTAAAAATTGTGGAGGATTGTTGGAAATTTTTAAATATTTTATTTATTTATTTATTATTCTGTTGTTGTGTGAACCACTCCACTCTCTCTAGTAAATAGAAGGGAGTGGTTGGAGACGTGTTTAAATCATGTTAACAAGTTTCCTCTCATAAAGGGAAATGTTCTATTATAAAAGAGAACCAGTACCTCCCGTAGAGAGACATCAATGAAGATCTGCACAGTTCTTCAAGTGACTTCTTTATTTTACCACAATTCTTTGTGTTTTGAGTTTTTTTATTTTGAGCATACAAGCGATCGGGGATTCATAAGAGAGCTTAGCTACACATAAAGCTATCTTGAAGGATTGTTGTATCTTCGGAGTGGAGTGTCAGACAACTCAGTGTAGCGAGGGCACATCTTCTCTACGGACAACGTTTATCAACGTGACTCTATCCACAAATTACACAGGCTATTCTTATCTCTTAATTTGTTGTAGTTTTATTTAATTAAGTTATATTTAGTATTTTTTCAAAAATTTCTATTCCCTAAAATTATTTCCAACATTTCTCACCCACTAAATGTACATACAAAAGATTATATGCAACAACTACTAGCTGGGAAAGGTGGCAAATGTTGATCAACGAGACTGGATTGAAACTAAAGAGCAACCTAAGTGGAAAAATAAGGCTAAATAATGAGCTAAAAAACCTAGTTAGTGGTAGATTTTTAAGAAAATAGCTTTAAACAATATAACTTTTCATGTTAAACAAAAAAATCAAAATAGTTGTAAAACCAATGTAAAACTTGATAACAAATCAAATAACTCAAGAAATTAAAACATCGACAAATCTATAATAATAACTTGTAAAACAGAAACATAAGCTTGTAAAACACATCACCAAACTTGTACTTAAACCTGGTCGTACTATATATGGAGAAACTCAACGTATATAGTAGAGAAATCATGACCATACTATACACCGAGTAATCTCAAGAGTTATAGCATAGAAAACATGGTTCATACGCGCGCAGAGCAAGCCTCCAAAAGGCAAAGCACCCCGACACACGGCCCAAAGCCTATGTGCGTGTCAAAGTGGGTCCTAAAGACCTCATGTATTCCCCCACAGACACATATTCACGTGAGTGTATCGGAAAAATAACTATGGGTACAATTTTAATGGGTTGAAAACAATTGATGAATAATACATTTTTATTTCTCAAATCATACTAAAATCATAACCTTGTTAACGATATTTCATAAATTCTAACACTTTTCAAGCAACATAAAACATTTCTAAATGAAAATAATCATATAATCAAAGTAAATTTATAGCAATTGTGTAAGACTCACTTTTGGTCCTCTAGCAATTAGATTTATGGTATTTTGAATTTTTTGATTTGAAGTGTTTTGATAAATGAGGAAGCTGGAAATAAAATAAAATTGAGAAATTGGAAATGAAGTACAACTTAGTAAAAAATAAGTAATTTTGACAATAGGTAAGAAGAAATTGATTTTGATATATGTTATAAAAGAAGTGTTTTAGAGAAAAAAAGAAAGAAAAAAAAAATCATTCTGGAAAGTTCGTGGAAAATAAAAATCTCATTTTTATTTCATCATCTTCTTTCTTCACGTGGACTTCATCTGAACCACAACCACAATAGGGAATTGCAAAATCTGACCCGGATTTCAAAATGTTGGCCAAAAATGACTTTTTCTGACCTCAATTTGACAGCTGACGTTACTGTTCACTCTAGGTTGAAGGTGAAATTTCGTCTCTATCCCTCATTAAACACAAGATCTTCTCTCCTCCCTCCTCTCTCCTCTTATCTTCTTCTTCCTTCACCCTTCTCCCTTCTCCCAATATATGATTATTCAATAATAAATACATTTAATCCAAGAACAATCATGACAAACTTTTGGGATCTAAGCATGGAAGAAAAACTAAATTAGAGGGGATTAGAATTACCTGGAACCATTAGATGTGATAATCCATAGCCTGTAATACTCTGATGGTTTGTGTTCTTCCTCATCTATGCAACCCAGACCAATCATGGGCAATCCTCTCTATCAGATGGGGAATAGGAGGCTAAAGCTGCATAGCTTATTGGGGACCACAACCTAAACTATATATATGTTGATCCTAGGTTTCCCATAATTCCCTAGGACCAACGGGCTGGTTTCTGCTCAGCAGGCCACACCACTTCTATATGGGAAGTCTTGGCCCATAATCAAGATCACTCAAATGCCTATTAAATAGCCCAAATATAAATGCTATTGAATTTGTTACCCACATATGAATTAATTATTTAATTAATTCCAACAATCTCCCACTTGGTCAACAATTTCCTTATTAGCAATTATTAATTTATTCTTTAGTGCACAACTTAATGCTATTTTAAAAATAACTTCCCTTTAATCACAATCCGGTCTATTTTGTATACCAATGAGGAACCAAAGCGACTTTTGTCACATGTATGGTCGCAACTCAGCCTTCAATGATCACCACACCAAATATACTCAATGACATGGATCAAGTGTGGAAGAGCAGCATGAAAATTACATGTAATGTGATCTAAACATGTCTATTTTCAACTGGTCAACTTTATTCTTTAGAGAGATCAAACTTAACTCTTTTTAGCCTTATGTTAAACTACTGTTAGAAAGAAAGTGATTCAGAGTATCAAAAATAATTCATCTTCTTTATTCTGCAGAAACAAAATTTTGTGTCTACTTTACGAAAGCACAAACTCCCACTCAACTGACGTACCATAATTTTCACACCTATATGAGCATTATGCTCCCAAAACTTTTGTGTGTGAAATTTCTTAATGAACGTATCTGTAATGATGAAGTTGTATTCCTTTAGACACAATAAAAACTCTGAATTTTCTTTATCAACTAAAGCTTATGATTCTGAAAAGCTTTTGTTGCTATAAATTGAAAAGAATTACAAATTCTTGTCAAGACAACTTAGTGACAAGAATTAAAATTTATGAGTTTCTTGCCACACAAAATGTTATGACCACAAACCTTAATGATAAAAGAAACTACTTCAAATGACTATTTGTCACTTTTATTTACAGTAGTATCTTTTACTCATTTAGTGAACATAACAGGGAAGGTGGATCCGGTTGGCAACTCTTACTATTATCAAAATCAAATTACCTCATGATCTCTACTTTATTTGATTTTGACGAGTGAGCATGTATCATTTTGTTAATTACCTTAAAACTCTTTAGATCCAATTAAGAGTTATAAAAATATTGCCTTTTGTTATTGATATGAATACGGAAGCGGAAGCGGATAAAGTTCAAGCATGAAATTCTTCATTTATTTATTCAAGGGACCTTTATTGAGACTAAATTTGTAGCCTTTAATGATTTGAATATTTCTTAGTGCATACAAGTTTATGCTAGAAAACTTGGGAGACTTTCTGACATAACCTCTTTTGTGAAATCTCAATGTTACTTGAGATTGATCTCACAATATCATTTCACAATATAAAAAGAGATATTCATACAAGCTTTCATCCTATAGCTTATTATTTATCACGTCATAGTCATATTACACTAAGAAAATAATTTTACTCCTACTAAGTTTGTAATCCATAATTATCACTTTTGTATACCTTAGACCTTAAATGTGATAATTAATGAATGAAGCTTATGAAGTTACAAACAAAGACCTTATTAAGATCACAAATGGAATGAAACCTTTGAAACCTTGTGTTACTACATCAAGAGTTTCTAAAGTATATAGGCTATCAATCTTTATATCTATTTTACATAACTTTTAAAAATAGTTTTGAAGTGTTATCACAAGTCTCTAAATAATTAATGTCACCCATAATAATTGAAACATAACAACTAGACAAACCTTATATCTTTCAACACACATTACCTCTTAAAGGCAATATGAGAAGATGCCAAATATTGTCATTGTTGTTTCACCTAATTCTTTGTGACATTAATTCTCTATTTTAAGAGTTAAATCTTTGTTTGACTTTAGGGGAAGATAATGAAATCATCTTACTTTTACGTTTAAGTCAAACTTAAATCTTTATACTTGGATTTCTCCCATCTCTTGTGATTACTTTAATAACACTTTTAATAATGTTGAGTTTGTCTTACTTAAATGAGGAGAATCTTAACTAATGTTTTCATATATAGAAAATAACTCAAATTCTCTTTTCATAAGGATAACATTCCTCATTTTATCTTCCCCTCAAACTCAACATCCTTAAGAAAGTAAAGATATCTAGCAAATGAACCTAAATGAGACTTAATTTTAGAAATCATGAAAATGACTAGTGTACCTAGAATAACAACAAATAATCTTTAAGTCCAATTTTTTCTTATTGACCTTTAGAACCAATCATTAGTTGGACATCTCTAAATGCAAACATAATGTTAAGCATTTGCCTAACCTTTAATTGCAAGAGAATTAGTGGTTGTTTTATGTGGTACACCACTTTAACTTTATGCTGCAATCTTAAGTTTTTTCCCAAAGAAGTTAAATGCAAAGAGAAATAATTTGTCATAATTCTAACCTCATCTTTATGAGTCTTGAACCATTCTATAAGCAACACACTTTACTCAGGTTTGCCTTAAAAAACGTCTTACTTAATGGCTCTATAAATTCTTAAAGAAGTTTAGCAAAATGCCTTAAATATTCTCTACCCAATCCATAGTGTTTCATCACTAGAAACTAATCATATGACTTCTAAGATATCCAGAACTAAAGACCTTTCTGACATAAAAAATGAGTGACTTCACTAAAAAAAATAATTCTGGAAATATTAAACAATGTTGTTAAGCATTTTAAGAAGTCATATGGAATAAACTATTTCATTATTTCTCCATTGATTCTACCTAATACAGGCTCGACAATTTGTTAAATCAAAAGAACAAATCATCAATGAATAGAAATACTAGAGTCTATTCAACACATGGAAGTCTGACATGCAAACTAAACTAACTTTGTTTAAATCCTAAGTGAGAAGTCAAATTTTCTTTATACATTATGAAAAGAAGTACTAAGAACATATTTTCCTACATGTCCAAATTTTTTTTTAAAAAAAAAAATAGGAGAAATCTGGATCCTAATTTTTAGTAATTTGGACTAATATGTTCAAAATGCATCTTTGTGTCGACTTTAATTTCTCCCTTAAGGAAATAGTTAATTGAGTACATTTTGTTCTTTCATACTTAAAACAATTTTCTTCAACATACCATCGAAGATTCGCTCATTAAGGGTTCCTCTACCCTTACAAGCATCATAGTGTACTCTCTTATGTTCCATTGTTCTTCATTTAGACACATTTAACCAAAAGTTTAAATGTCTCTTACTTTATGTTCATTTCAATAACAATCTTTATCTTTTAAAGAAATTTCCTAATTATTTCCTTATCAAACATGATTCCCTTGAATAAAAATTTCATCATCATAAAGCTTATGAAATTAAGATTATTTCATTTTTTTTTTTTTTTTTTTTTAATATAAATCCCAATTAATCTGAATGGGATGTTGCTAAGTAGAAAAAAAAAATGAAAGTGTTTCTTTATTCATAACAACGTGAACAAAAATATTCTCAAAATCAAACAAGGCAATAGTATTTAAAATTTTGAAAAACAACTAAAACATGCTCATGAATAACTTAGTATTTATAAAAATACCTTAAAATTAAACTTTATGAGGACAACAAGATACCAAACACAACATTGACAACCTTCCTTTGGGCCGACTGTCAACTTGCAAACAGTACTCTCAATGTGGTGAGGAAACACTGATACCTAATCCGGTCAAGTGAAAGTCTTCCTTTGGGCCGACAATCACTCACATGGCATAACTTTATATTATCCATGTTTTATCACCAAATAACCATAGATGTACCTGTTATTTGGCCGAAACACTGATACCTAATCCGGTCAAGTGAAAGTCTTCCTTTGGGCCGACAATCACTCACATGGCATAACTTTATATTATCCATGTTTTATCACCAAATAACCATAGATATACCTGTTATTCGGCCAAACTGACGTCTTCCTTTGGGCCGACAACAGAACGCATAAACAACAAGTCCACAAACATCTAATTAACTATGAAGATGTCAATATCAGAAATCAGAGGCTACTTTGGCAGCATGATCCATCAAATCAACACTAACATAGAAAATCAGATTATTATGCAAAAACACATTTATTTGAATTACTATTAATTGTATCTTCATGAAAATGAAATTACCAAAATTATTTTCAAAATTAAGAGTAATATCTTTACATGCATAATTTATAAACGGAAAAGTCCTCAAAAATAAAAAATAGAATGCCCAAAAAAAACTTTATTGGGATTTCAACCCACCTGACAACCTAACATATGCATTGGGCATCACATTTAGAATTCAATAATAAAATATAATAACTTATCCCTTTTAGAAGATAGTCTTCCTTTGGGCCGACTAACAACTTCAAGGACACATCATTATGTTATTCATACTTATTATTGGTATTTGTTGTTTGGCCAAATTGTAACCTTCCTTTTGGGCCGATCACAATATGCATAAGCAACAAATACACTTCATCTAATAATCTAATAACTTTATAAATGTTTTAATTTACAAAACATTCAAAATAAATTGTACTAATTGTGCTAATTCTTGATACCTTGTTAAGCACACAAAAATGAAAAATTAAATAATTCTCCACACTTTTTTATGCCCAAATTCAAATTTATAACATAAGGCATATATATAATTTTATAAACAAATACTATTGTTATAAAAGAAAAATACAAACAATGGTAATAGTTAAAATTATATATATTAACATAACATAAAATTTATTATGTTATATGTATATTTGCAGTGGGCTAAGGCCCACTGCAAATCTCATGCTACAGTGTCCTAACATCTCTTAAGCCATTTTCCACAACAATAGTGTTGCTGCGAACACTTTTTTTTTTTTTTTTTTTTTCTCTTTAATTCTTTCTCTTATGATCTTTCTTCATGACAACCACCATACAGTCAAAGATTGAAAATGAAAACATTTTTTTTATCATTGAGCCAAAAGATGCATATGAAAACATTCATAATTCTTAATGATATAACTCAAATATGCAAAAGCATCCGAATTAAATTTGACTATTCAATCGTTCGAGTAATTCACACAACATGTTGTAAAATAATTCTAAAATCCTATTGAATCGAAATCTTATGAATCAAAGGAAAGACAACATGTTTGATAAAATTAGTAATCTACCATGCAAAAACCGCTCTGATACCACTTGTTGGAATATTTATTGGGAAAACCCCAATATATGATTATTCAATAATAAATACATTTAATCCAAGAACAATCATGACAAACTTTTGGGATCTAAGCATGGAAGAAAAACTAAATTAGAGGGGATTAGAATTACCTGGAACCATTAGATGTGATAATCCATAGCGTGTAATACTCTGATGGTTTGTGTTCTTCCTCATCTATGCAACCCAGACCAATCATGGGCAATCCTCTCTATCAGATGGGGAATAGGAGGCTAAAGCTGCATAGCTTATTGGGGACCACAACCTAAACTATATATATGTTGATCCTAGGTTTCCCATAATTCCCTAGGACCAACGGGCTGGTTTCTGCTCAGCAGGCCACACCACTTCTATATGGGAAGTCTTGGCCCATAATCAAGATCACTCAAATGCCTATTAAATAGCCCAAATATAAATGCTATTGAATTTGTTACCCACATATGAATTAATTATTTAATTAATTCCAACAAAAAAATCTACTATCTCACCCTTTGAATGTTAAGAAAAAAAATTTCATCAAGTTTTGAAAATCTCTCCTTCATCCTCTCTCACCCTCTAAATGTTAGGGACCTCTAATTCATCATTTTCACATGGTATTAAGAACTTTTCCGGGAGGAGGAGATTTAGAAAGTGTTGATTTGAGCCAAAATTCTACTGTACGGTTGAGGGGAAGTTGATTTTTTCTGCCATCACGCGAAGAAAAGTCAGAAAAAAAAAATCAAATTGCACAATCGCGCAATTTCTGCCACAATTCTAGCCACGAAATTGCACGATCGTGTAATTTTTTTTCTTAATCCTAGCCATGATAAAAAAAAAAAAAAATTATAAAATTTGCACGATCTCAGCCACAAAATTGCACGATTGTGGCTGGAAATTGCACGATCATGCAAATTTTTTTTATCGTGGCTGGGATTTAAATAAATAAAAAATTGTTGCACGATCGTGCAATTTGAAGCGACGATCGTGCAATTCGTGGTTGAGATCGTGGCATGAACTGCACGATCGTGCAATTTCGTAGTTGGGATCGTGGCATGAATTGCATGATCGTGCAATTTTTTTTAATCAGGAAGGAATGTCGACATATATCAAGATTTGTTAGTTGATAAAATCTTAGGATTGATTTGTTCTATCAGGATTTTGTTCCTTGATAAAATCTTAGGATTGATTTATTTCAACCAAATCTGTAAAATATATTTGTATTTATAAAAAATTGCTAGAGATGAGTCCACCGAAGAAGACGGGGAGAGAATATTTATATCCAATTGGTTGATGATAAAATCTTAGGATAGGAGAAGGGAGAAGATGGGATGAAAATATGAAACTTTTTTAGCTATTTTTCAATTCAGTTTTTTATTCCTAGTTATTTTTGAAAATTTCCCTACATCTTATTACCTATTACCAGGTAAATGATGATGAGGTTAGAGTTTTTAGCATGTAATTGCATTCTCTTGGGATAACTCAGAAGTTTACTTTGCTCGAGGACTGATACCACACAAAATGAGCTATCTTTATGACTTATTTTATGCTAGTTTAGAGGATTAAATATGTACTTTCACGATTATATTTGATTATTTTGTAGATATCGAGCATTTTGGAGCATACCGGAGAATTTAAAAGCTTTGTGGTGAAAACTAGCCTATTTGGATGAAATTTGGAGTTCACAAGTGACAAAAAGAAGAAAATTGGGTCCAAAACCCGAGAGGATAGCGCCTAGGCGCCCATTCCGAGCGCCTAGGCGCTGGAAATTATAAAAGAAAAAAATAAAACGTCGTCTGGGCTCAAACTCACGCACCTACGCGCACACAGCCCAACCCAAGCAACCCCTTGACCACTGCACCAACAACAATATTTTATCCTCTTTCCTGCTATGTTTAATATTACCGTTGCACCATTCTCATGCCTTCAGCCTCCACACCTGCATCAAAGTCAATGGATGCGCGCTACACGTGATCCGAGCTCCTCCAAACCTATTATGCACGATTTTTACCTAAATTTCCATATAAATACATATTTTTATGGAGTTTTTGGGGAGCCAATTTGGAGAGTCAATCCCAATTTCGAAATTACATAGTTTTTGGAGTTTGAAGAGATTTTTGGTAGCACAAAGTACTGATTTACATGCTCGGGATCGTGAAGATTGCAGCGGAAACGTGCAATCGACACGAGTTTTATTTCTTCTTTCCCTTTTAATTTGTAGTTTTCTTTATGGGTTTATTTTTTAGTTTATATTCTGAATTATTGAACATGATTAGCTAAACTTCTTGACTTTGAGCTTGATGTAATCGTTTTTAAATCTTATTCTTCTTAATTAATAGTTGGTATTTTAATTTCATATTGGTTGTGAGAATTTTTCTGAGCTTAATACATGTTAGGATTTGACCATTCTTTGCATGAATTTTATATCAATGATTTGAGGTCGAGAGACAATTATTATTGATGATCCAAATTGTTTTCCCTGATTTATACATGATATAGACATATCCTTGTAGATTTTGTCACAGTCATAGTTTTACGTTCTTCATATTTGGATTGTTTAAATTGCCATAGAAATATAGGTAATTTACTTTTCAAAGAATATTGTTATTGCTCGAGAGAGAATAACAAATCGATAGGGTAGAACTCGTCAACAATCTAGAAATTGATTAATTTCATCTTTTAATGAACGAAGAATATGAGGAGATAACGGTGAAATCATTGCTCAAGTCAATATTCCCTAGGACATATCTCTTCTTATTGTTCTCCATATTTTATTTTATGTTTTATTTTGTTTTTACCATATCTTTTTATTTTTCTTCTCTAAATAAAATTGAGTGGTAGTATTCGTGGTAATTAGGTGAATTAGAAAACCAATCCTGAGGACGATATCCGTATTTTCAATACACTATATTAAAACTTGACCCGTACACTTGCAATATTTTATTGCACTAAAATTGCACAACAAGTTTTTGGCGCCATTGCCGGGGATTGGTAATTATTTAGTTTCACCTAATATTGTGGAGAACCCACTCGGTCTTACTTTAGAGTTTTATTTTTTTTTTTAATTTTTTTAATTTTTTTTTGTCTTGTTATTTTATTGTTTTTGTTTTGTGTTTTTGTCTTTACATCCTGACTATATTTTTTTTTATTGGTGTTTGCATTTACTTGAAAGCTTAAGTTTATTTCTTTATTTTATTTTTATGGCTTTTAATAATTATGGGTGGCCTTATAGGGAGTTTCAAACCACCCAAGAACCAACACCGTCCTTTAATTCATACCCTTTGAACTACACCTCTTATGGCAATGTGAATTATAATGATAATTATGGCTTTCAGGTGTAACGCCCCGAATTTTAACCTAGACTTACACCACTCAAGGACGCTACTATATACATGCAAAAAGACTCCATAAAACATAAGAGTTGTCAAAAAATAAAGTTTTTCACCAAAAACAACATCCTGGATAAGGTAAGTTGTAAACAAAATTTCAAGTCCAGATACATTGAATCTGAGTACAAAGAACAAAATCCTGAGACCCCTGAACTGAACTGCTCTGTCATCATGGCCTGGCCAGCAAGAACACCTTTGTCTCCCACCTCGTAAGCTTAAGCTAATACCTGGAAAAGAAACAATAAAAATTGGGTGAGTATTTAAAATACTCAGTAAGTAGCCCTGCCGCAAGCATTTACAAGTAAAGTTTATGCAACTTAAAAACGAGAGGGGTTCTAGTTGTTTAAGAATTTCATTATGACTGAGTGAACAATTAACCTATCCCAAAAAAAATGTGTCAACTCTGAATGGCGTCTATGTGGAACTGAACTGTAGGACCGAACGCCACCAGAAGATAGTTGACGATCCACTAGTGGTGTTGGGTCTCTCCCAACATAGCATCAGTGTTGCGTGCTCAATGTTAAAATAAATATGCAATGAGAGAGCACTTAGAACATGCAAGCATACATGATCTTGTAGCAAGTAGTAAATATTTTTTCATTCGTTTTCCCACAGAGACTTATTATTAGTTACTCGCGAAGTGTGTTGTTAAGCAAGAATGGGTGGATTTGATGGGGTAAATTTGGTTTTTAATTGCCTAATTACTAATGAATATATAAAGGATAGCAACATGAACAAGTGCAAGTCAATGATAAACTTAAATGTAAAGAGAAGAGAATAATAAACGAAGAAGAAAATGGCTAAGCAGAATTTTGAACTTAATAGAATTGCGAGAACAGCAATTTTACCGCAATGTTACTAACAACGAAAGTGTGTAAAATGGAGAAACAAGGGCTACTAACGACTCCTCTATAGGCATTTTCACACGATTCTCAAGCATTGGATCAACTCACTATGCATCAAACTAACTCATTCTCATGTATCTTCCGATTTCATGCATTAGATTCTTTAGTTTACTCATGTCCAAGTAAGGTCTTAAGCATCTTGTTAAAGTAGTAAGTTATGATTTGTACTAGGAAAACGCCTATTCCTAGGTCGTTTTCTGGCTACCTTGAGAGGCTAGCATGAGTGTATGACTCTGAACTCTTACTCCTTCCAGAGGTTAGGAGTTCTTTGGACAAAATGGATGGCCAATCGAAATTGCCCGTGGGATGAAGCTTACATACAATCAATGCATTCGAGAGCTATCCTACATGCTTGGTTCACGTGTTTTACCCTATAGTATTGTCATTAGCATGCCCCTATGTGACTTAGCTACTCATGGATGTAAAGAGAACAGAATTAATAGATGAAGTAGACATGTTTAGAAGAAAATTAAAGACAAAACAGCAAGGAAAACAGTAGGCAGAAATGAAATAAGAGAAAGTGCGAAATGATGAATTGTGCTTTGATTACTCAATTGTTTGAATGAACAAATGAAGACTTAAAGTTACTAACATAAAGACAGAAAGCAACGAAATGGAATGGATTAAC
Source organism: Herpetospermum pedunculosum (assembly GCA_028017165.1). Taxonomy (NCBI): domain Eukaryota; kingdom Viridiplantae; phylum Streptophyta; class Magnoliopsida; order Cucurbitales; family Cucurbitaceae; genus Herpetospermum; species Herpetospermum pedunculosum. The sequence continues at coordinate 15,547,343 of CM051527.1, read as the reverse complement.
TAATGGAAAAGAAGTAACAACAAAACGGTGCTGGAAATGAAAAGTAAAGACAGAAAGCAGTAAAATGAGCTTGATCGCCTCGTCGCAAACGCCTCGGCTGAAGGGTGAGAAAGGTGAGCCTTGCTTGGATGAATCCAATCAGGAGAGAAGAAGAATCTTCTCTCCTTCCTATCAGATTGTCGACTCCAACAGCTGAATCTCTCAAACCAACAGACGGAGAAGAGAAAGAATGGAAAAGACTGCGCTGCGAAGAGACTTCTACGCTTTCGGATGATGATTGAACCTTCCTCTTTGACCTCCTTTTATAGTATTCTGCAGGTGCGATTGGGCCAAGGAGAACCATCCATCCTCAACGTCGTACTTCAAAATGGATGGAGGAGAAAGAACGAATCCCTGAAATATCGGATCACAACAGAAAAAGGTTAGCCAACTTACGGATTTCACTTAAAACATTGCGGTTTTAGCAATGTTTCCGCAATGCCTCCGCAATGCACAATTTTCATTCTTCTAACTTCGTTTTTCATTCTTTTTCTTTTCTTTTGCATACAAGTCCTAATTTAGCTTCCTTCTTCTAATTCTCATATATAAGCAAAGGTTTAAGCTAAATCCTATCAAAAACACCTAAGAGTGTACATCTTTCTAAGATAAATAAGTCCTAAAAAGGTCACTTTTGGAGACGTAACAATCAGATGTACCAACTCTGAAGGGTATCTATGTGGGCCTGATCTATAAGACAAAACACACTAGCAGATTGTTGGCGCCCTACTAGTGACGTTAGGTCTCGCCCAACATAGCATCAGCTGTACCAACTCTGAAGGGTGTCTATGTGGCCTGATCTGTAAGACAAAACAACACTAGCAGATTGTTGGCGCCCTACTAGTAACGTTAGGTCTCGCCCAACATAGCACCAGCTGTGCTCAACCATATCTGAATGGTGAGCGTACCTACTTAATTGCACCATATCTGCATGTTGTGCATAACTGGTGAGCTGCACCATATCTGAATGGTGAGCGTAACTGCTGAGCTGCACCATATCTGAATGGTGAGCGTAACTGCTGAACTACAACATATCTGAATTTTGTGCATAATTGCTGAGCCCCACCATATTTGAATGGTGAGCGTAACTGTTGAACTACAACATATCTGAATGGTGAGCGTAACTGATGAACTACAACATATCTGAATTTTGTGCATAACTGCTGAGCTCCACCATATCTGAATGGTGAGCGTAACTGCTGAGTTGCACCATATCTGAATGGTTAGCGTAACTGCTGAACTACAACATATCTGAATGGTGAGCGTAACTGCTGAACTGGTATAAAGTATCACGCTTATCTGAGTACACATCTTACTAAGGGAAGGTATTTGTCACTAAATAAACATTATACAATTAGCATAATCCTGTCTGACTGAGACTCCCTCTAAACAGAACACTGCCCATCTAGAGCATATGTCATTCATACAAATCTAAATGAATCAACAAGCTAAACCGAACACTGAATCTACATACTTAACAAAACACAGCCCTTCACGAGCATATGTTATACATATGACATAACTGAATCAACAGGAACATGCTTGACTGTGAATTCTCTAAACATAACTTTGCACATCAAGAGAATATGATATATTTATATTTCTAAGTAATTCAACATACAAGAGAGAACACTGCTCATCTAGAGCATATGTTTTATATTTAAAACAACTAACGTGACATGCCTAGCCGATATCCTGCAACAAAACACTGCCCATCAAGAGCATATGTTATATTATTAAACTGATCTAACAAAATAGGGCACTAGCAAACTACCAATCTAGAGCATTTGCCATTCCTTCAGTTTCACTAAATCAAATAATGAAGTCTTGAGGCATGTTGAGCTAATAGATTAGCTACTTACCTTGAAGCGACAATTACGTACTAATGGCTCCGTTTGTAAATGTCATTGCCTAACCTGAACAATCTATAACAACATTCAATAACATAAACATAAACATTTAAATCTGCAAATTTAATTCTTGAAGGTTGAGGGCTTACTCCGAGAAATTCCCAACGTTAAGCGTATCCAACGTCAAGCTCATATCCCCAATTCGCCAATAAAAAACTACAAATGAAGGAATTCAAAGCTTAACCATAAATTTTCAACACTATCACCAATTAAATAGAAGTGTCAAGAACAACTCTCACCCACTGAAACTCGCTAATGCGGCTTGTATATTTGCTGGAAAACATTCTAAAATTTCAAACTTTAACGATTGAAGTAAACGAGATTGAGTCTCCAAGTTGGAGCACAAATTGAAGCCAACTGAAACGTTTAAGGCTGCTGGAAAATTGGGCCTTTTTGTGCCCCTGGTCGGACCGCGCCACCGTCGTCGTCGTCGCCTGAGAAACGCGTACGAAGACGCTGCCGTGAAGTCGCACACGCCGAAAAACCGAGGGGGAGACGAAACTCATAGCTTTCATGTTGTTTGCGTGCATAAAGAGGTTTGAGAACAACTGCAAATCGCTGCAAACAAAGAAAAAGAAGTAGCCCGCCTTCGGTGAAGAGGCTCGCCGAAGATGGGAGGAAAATGGTCGGAGAAAAAGAATAAGAAGAAGGGATGGTGGTGGAACTACCCATGCTGAATCGGGCTTGAAGGAAAAAAAAAAAAAAAAAAAAAAAAAAGTGAAACAGGAGAGAGAAAAAGATATGACTTTTCATTTAAAACAATCTATCCTTATCCTTATCTCTTTTTTTTTTCTTTTTTTTTAAACTAAAACTTATTTTCTGTAATTTAATAGAAACACAACTATTAAAAAAATAAAATAAAAAGCTTGAAAGTGCTGAAAACACCCCAATTGTCCCTCATAAGACATAAATTTGCAAAGCTCCAATTTTTTTTTAAAACTGAAAAATAGACTTACTTGAAGTTCATGGGTGTTACAAGGGATATCAAATGCATGATTATTATCATTCTGAATCTATGAGTTATGAAAATTATTTTTATGATAATGATGAGGGCATTCAGAACTAAAATTTTTACTCTCCCAACAAAATTGATTTAAAATCTGCCTTGGAAGCCCATCAAACTTTATTGCAAGAGTACATTGTTGAACAACGAGCTAGTTGTTTACTCATGAATGAGTCAAGAGAGAGACTTAATACCCAAATAGAAGCTGTTACATCAAAATACAATTCTATAGGATATCAAGCTAGTCCTGACTCACTAATAGCTTTACAAGAAGAAAATTGTGTTGATGTCAATGAGACCGATAATATAAAAATTTGTGAAGCCACAAACATTGAGAGTGAGGATGAATTGGAGACTTTTGAGTCATGCCAGGATGAGATTTGTGAGATAAAGAAAGAAAATGAGTCTAATGTGGAGGAGGAAATTCAGATTATAGAGTATGAGGCTGAAAAGTCTCACATTATTTTATTTCCAGAATTTCCTCTTAAAGTTGTTATTTCTTTTCTTTATTCTCACGAATTTTGTGGTTGTGATTTTGATTTTTTGTCTTTTTCTTCTTTTATTTATTTAAATAAAAATAACAAAAATATTTATTCTTCCGGTACCCATGAGAAACAAGTGAGCCTACTAAACTTAGTAGGTTACATCGATTCAAGCAAGAAGGAACCGAAGAAAATAAAGGAGTTTTATGTACCCTGACCCATAAATGTTCCTCATGTCTAGCTAAGACGTTAAATAAAGCGCTTCTTGGGAGGCAACCCAAGTTTACATTCTTAAAATTTTTCAGTTTTTTGTTAGTTTCTTTATTTTATTGTGTGTCGTGGTCCTCATGTTTCTGTTTATTTTTTTTTTGTAGGAGCAAAATCACCATCAATCTCTTCCACAAATCTACTACTAATTTTGGCTCTCTCATTTATCAGGGCAGTATTATCCACTCTTGTCTTTTTTTTTGTCTTTCGCATTACTTAGTAGTTTATACATTGAGGACAATGTATATCTTAAGTTTGGGGGTGGAAATATTTAACTTTGAGTCCTGAATAACATGATTTTGAGCTTAAATTTTTAATTTTGAGCATGCTCTTCATGATTGAATCTTTGTTGCTTTGCTTGTGATTATGACAACCTAGGAAGTGTTCTAAGTTTGATAATCTGAAATTCTTGGACTATGAGACTATGCTTGTAAACTGAGTAAATTTTGTATTTTTTAGTCCCTAATGATATCATTGAATACTTTGTAAGCTAAATGTTCATCTTTGTTTTGAGTTTTAAGCATGAGAGGGATAAGCATGATTAGATTTTTCTTTGAAAAATATATGATGGTGTCTCTTTGAGTTATTGAATGAAGAATGCATAGGATTTTATGCCAAACTACCCTACTTTTATGTGAGCTTTTGAGCCATTAAGCACTCCATTACATGATGCTAATCTCTTAAATTGTGTGATTACCAAACATGATTGATTTTTCTAGAACTTGCTTTGCTATGCATGTCTGGAATCTCTGAATTGATTTGAATGCTTTAATTTCACAAGGGCAATTAGGTAAAACTACTTTTAGCTTTCTCAAACAACCTACCTTTGACATAATCCTTAGAAAGCCAAATTTTGAGCCTTAGACCCGATCATTGGAAAATTACCACATTACAAGCCATAAATCCATTTGTTTATTGTTTTCCTTTCTTTGAACCTTAAAATGAAGAATTATATTTGCTTACCACATGAAGTTTCAGTTAATAAAAAAAAAAGAGTTGATCGTTTGTCAATAGAGTAGTCAAAGGGAAGCATATCTTTCTTAGTTTCTTTTCTTAGCTTCTTTTAGAGAGAGAAAAAAAAATAGAAAGAGAAAAGAAAAGAAAAGAAAAAGAAAGAGAAAAAATATGTATTGAAAATAAAAAGCAAAATAGTTCATTACGTTAAGGGAAGTTGATGTTTCAACAAAGTTAAAAAAATGATCATTGTTCAAGAGTCGAAAAATTGAGCTTCATGTGAAAAAGTTTTATAATTCTTCTATTATAGTAGCTTAAAATTTCCATCCATCTACCCTTACCTAAGCCCAAGTACAACCAAAATGAGACCCTTGAAATTTTTTGTTTTCATTCTATTCATCGATGATGAAGATGTGATATATTAGCAAGCTTATGGTAAAAATATTTTATGTTTTGGTTCGAGTGTTTATCTTCTATATACTATAAACAGCTGAGCGTATTGAGTGAAATTATGTGAGGGTGTTAGGTCTTGTGCATTCGAATTTGGTAACTCGATGAGATATTTTAGTTTTTGGTACAAAATGTAGCCTATGAATGCTTATTTTCTTGATTGTGTCACTATGACTCAAGTCATTGATGTGTATTTAGTTTTATTTGGATTCATAGATATCAAGGGAAGATTAATTTGCACACACTCATGAAAGAGATACAATGATTTGTTTTTAAATGTCTTAATGATGGGTTGTGGTTTAATATGTCCTTCAATTGTGGATTATCTGTTTTATGAACACTGAGGTTTGAGTCACGTGCATGCATTTGTTTATTTAATTAGTGGTCTTGTTTTATTTTGCTCGAGGACTAGCAAAAACTTAAGTTTGGGGGTATTTGATAGCACACAAAATGAGCTATCTTTATGACTTATTTTATGCTAGTTTAGAGGATTAAATATGTACTTTAACGATTATATTTGATTATTTTATAGATATCGAGCATTTTGGAGTATACCGGAGAATTTAGAAGCTTTGTGATGAAAACTAACCTATTTGGATGAAATTTGGAGTTCACAAGTGACAAAAATAAGAAAATTGGGTCCAAAACCCGAGAGGATAGCGCCTAGGCGCCCATTCCGAGCGCCTAGGCGCTGGAAATTATAAAAGAAAAAAATAAAACGTCGTCTGGGCTCAAACTCACGTACCTACACGCACAGCCCAGCCCAAGCAACCCCTTGACCACTGCACCAACTACAATATTTTATCTTCTTTCCTGCTATGTTTAATATTACCGTAGCGCCATTCTCATGCCTTCAGCCTCCGCACCTGCATCAAACTCAATGGATGCGCGCTTGTTGCGTGCTCAATGTTTAAAATAAAGAAGCAATGATAGAGCACTCAGAACATGCAAGCATACATGGTCTTGTAGCAAGTAATAAGTATTTTTCATTCGATTTCCCACAGAGATTTATTCTTAGTTACTAGCGAAGGGTTTTGTTAAGAGAGAATGGGTGGATTAAATGGGGTTGATTTGGTTTTAAAGTGCCTAATTACTAAGGAATGTGTCAATGATGAAAGCATAAACAAGTGCAAGTAGATAATAAACTTGAATGCAAAGAGAAGGGAATGACAAACGAAAAGAGAAATGGCGAAAACAGAATTTTAGCTAAGGGAATTGCGGAAACAGCAATTATTTCGCAATGTTGCTAACAGCGAATTGTGTGTAAAGTGTGGAAACAAGGGCTACTAACGACTCCTCTATAGGATTTTTCACACGATTCTCAAGCAATAGATCAACTCATCATGCATCAAACTAACTCATTCTCATGTATCTTCCGATTTCATGCATTAGATCCTTTAGTTTACTCATGTCCAAGTAAGGTCTTAAGCATCTTTTTATAACAGCAAGTATGGGTTTGTACTAGGAAAACGCCTATTCCTAGGTCGTTTTCTGGCTACCTTGAGAGGCTAGCATGAAGGTACGACTCTGAACTCTTACTCCTTCCAGAGGTTAGGAGTTCTTTGGACAAAATGGATGGCCAATCGAAATTGCCCGTGGGATGAAGCTTACATACATTCAATGCATTCGAGAGTTATCCTACATGCTTGAGTCACGTGTTTCTACCTATAGATTTGTCATTAGCATGCCCTTATGTGATTTAGTTACTCATGGATGAAGATAGAATGGGAAGAATAGATGGAGATGACATGCTTAGTAGAATAGTAAAGGCAAAACAGAAACTAAAGACAGTAGGCAGAGAAGATAGAGAATTTTGCGAAGTGATGAATTTATGCTTTGATTAACCAACGTTTGAACTACACAAATGATGTCTTTGAAAAGCTAAAACTAAACAGACAGCAACGAAATGAAGCAGAGTAACTAACGAAAGGGAAACGACAACAAACAGCAAATGAAACAGAAAACTAAAGCAGAAAGCAATTAAATCCGTGCGTGATCTCTTCGTCGCGAACGCCTCGGCTGAAGGGTGAAAGGAAGCCTTGCTTGGATGAATCTAATCAGAAGAGAAGATAAATCTTCTCTCCTTCCTATCAGATTGTCGACTCCAACAGCTGAACCTCTCAAACCAACAGACGGAGAAGAGAAAGAATGGGAAAGACTGCGTTGAACTGGAAGTCTACGCCGTTCGAGTGTGTTTCAACCTTCCATCTTGACCTCCTTTTATAGTGTTCTGCAGGTACGATTGGGTCAAGGAGAACCATCCATTCCCAACGTCGTTCTTCTAGGTGGCGGCAGGAGAAGAAATGGGCCCCTGAAAGATCGGAACAAAACAGAAATTGGTTAGACAACTTACGTATTTCACTTAAAACATTGCGGTTTTAGCAATGTTTTCGCAATGTCTCAGCAATGTGCAATTTTCACTCTATTGACTTTGTTTTCGGTTCTTTTCCTTTCCTTTTACCTATAAGTCCTAATTCAGCTTCATTCAACTAATTCTCATATATAAGCACGAGTTTAAGCCAAATCCTACCAAAAACACCTAAGAGTGTACATCTTTCTAAGATAACTAAGTCCTAAAATAATCACTTTTGGAGACGTAACACACCCCCAAACTTAAGGTTTTGCTCGTCCTCGAGCAATCTAAGGACTTTATCTAGGCTGCTGTTAACCTCTCTAACCACTTGCTGACTCCCTTACATTCACTATCTATGGCACTGCTGTCCTGTGACACGTTCCTAAGTTTAAAACTAACTTCTCATTTTGCTTCTTCTGACTTCTCTTGCCTTATGATCCTACTGTTTCATTAACTCTCCACAACTGATCTATTTGCTTCGGTCATTAAGTTCACTGTGCAATTATCCCTAAGGTTTCAAACTCTACTTAGCTTTACCCTAGACTCAGTACATGCTTCTAATGTTTTACTTTTGAGCTACCTAGGATTCCTTAGAGTCATGTCAGTCTTAGTATAAACCAGTGACAGTAGTACATTCAGAGAACAACCTAAACCCTGGCATCACTACATTGGACATACATTCATCTCCCTAAACAAACCTACAAACTACAACTTTGTGCTTATCTAATTGAGGATCAGAGTTCTTTTTATTCAGGACACCCAAGCCACAAAGCTGCAACTCCTAGGTATACATTCTTCTTCCCTAGTTTTTTCCTTTTTCTTTCTTACTTTGGTGGAGCCTCTCCTTTGGTTGCCTTTTGATGCAATGCCACTTGTGGGTTACACACATGGCACTGATTACTCAGCAACTTCAAGAGAGACACCCCTCTTTATTCTATTTTCATTTTTTTTTTCAGTTCATCATTTTTCAAAAGGAGAAGAAGAATGCTTATGCTTAAAGGGAGAGAGGAATGTTCCTAGGCCTAGGGTGACCTCCCCCAAACTTAAACTGCTCATTGTCCCCAATGAGAGTCTGAGGTGGCACACCCCCAAACTTGTCCTAGAAGCATCTAGTCTAGGGAAAAACAAAGAGAATCTAAAAGCCCTAGGCATAGAATGAACCTTCATAAAGCAGATACTACAGCAGCAGAATTTCGCAAAAACAGCAAGTTAAGGACTTAAGGATATGCATGCTGAGCAATTTAAGGAAGCTAAATTTAAACTATCCAAGGTGTCTTAAGACACTCATCCAGCATGCTTACAGATAGGTCATATATGGCAGTCATACAAGCAGCAGAAGAACAAAATTGAAACAGAACCAGCCTCTCAAAACAGTCAGTTAAAAGCATGCGACAACTAACAAAAATTGCGGAATTCGCAATAATTTCGCAATGAATATACAGGGCAAATATATCAGTGATCAAGGCCCCTTTGCATGCTATTTACAGTCATCTATAACTAAACAAAAAGGAAACTAAAACTACCTAACTATTCAGATACCATCTACCTACACTAAACTATCCTAAACAACCAAAAGAAAGAAAGAAAAACAGATCAAATATTAGATTCAAAATGACAGACTTCACAAGGTTTAACGAAAAGCAGATTTTTTTCTTTTTTAAGAGGGAACAGAAGTACTCCCTCGAGTGCCCTACAGACTGGCACTCAGACATCCTCATCATCATCCTTCCTCTCTCTTGGAGGTGCCCATGGCGTCAGCAGGTCAGTGGGGAACTCAGGGAAGATGCATCCCAATTGATCTGCCACATCTTTGTCCCTCGCTTGAGCGTACTCAGCCCACTGTGCCATCTTGCGCTGGAGATCCATCAAGCAAGCCATGGAAAGACATTGAGCTGCAACCAGGCCGTCTAGCTCAAATTCCATATTCCCCCTTCTTCGCATTCGCAGGCCTGTAGGCAGCTCCAGATGACGGGTGTAGGCCAACTGCCTCTCCATCCTCTCAATTGGCACACCTGCACGTAAACATAGCTTAGTGATGGTGTTTGGAAAGAAAAGAGGGCCCTTACCTTTCTTGGCACAGTCTGCTATGGAGGCTGCAATAACCTCACCAACATTGATAGTGAGGCCCCTCATGATCGCATATACCAGCAGCGATCTCCCCTGATTAATGGTGGTTTCGTGGGTCACTGGGGACAGACGCCTTCGCACGAAGGAGAACCAGACAGCTGCCTTGGCCGTGAGGGTAGCACTCATCAGAGTATGCTTCCCATTGCGTGAGATCGTCCAAGCTGCCTCAGGTTGGCCTATGATGCGCAGTGCTTCTTCCAGGACAGCCTCAGTTGGAGCGTCGATGATCCTCGCATAGTCAGTATGTTTCTGCCCTTTAAGGCCATAGGCTTCATTGATAGCCTTGGCTGAAAAATCAACCTCAATCCCCCTCACCATGGACATACCATCCTCAGGGTGCGTCAGATTCGCATAGAAGTCGTACACCATGCTGGAGTAGGCAGGGATGGGTGGTCTGCACAGCTCTTCCCAACCGTGGTTGGTGATCCCTGCGCGCAAGAATTACGGCAGGTCTGCCAATGCATCAAGGAACCCCTTCTCATGGAGTAGGTCCCTTTTCCTCAATTCATTGCCCCTTGATTCGGCGTCTGAAGACACATACCTCACAGTTTGAGGTTCATCTTCGGGGTACAATTTGGCTTTCCCCTTGTCCCTTGCCTTGGCTGACTCAGCAGCCTCGATCTTCAGCTTCTTCATAGAAGGCTCTTTACTGACCTTCTTCTTCTTGGATCTTTTGGAAGCTTTCGGCCGCTTGGCCTTCACAGTCTTGGGCACCTTCTTCCTCAGTCGTGCCCTGGTGGTGATCTGCTGGAGGCAGTCCCCCAACGTCTCGTCCATCAAGTCTCTTCCCTCCTCTGCGGGGCTATCAGGACTGACTTCCCTCAAAGGAGAGAAAACTTCATCTTCCTCAGCCGCCTCTTCGCTCGGTGCTAATTCTTGATGTTCTTCAATCGGGGCTTCAGGCTCAGGCGTCTGCGAAGATGGAGATAGCTCAGGGCTCTGTGATGGCGGAGATGGTTCAGGGCTCTGTGCTGGTGGAGATGGTTCAGGGCTCTGTCTGGCCGTCTCGTAGGATGGACGACCACTTCCTTGACTCTCCACAGTGGGAGTCTTTTCCTTGATCGGTGCGTCCCCGATTTCCATCGTCCACTTTCTTTTCTTTGGTGTGCCCACTGGTTCAGACGGCCCAGCAGGAAATTCCGTCACCACCTTCCACTTCTTCTTGCGTACAGGAAGCTTGGATGGTCGTACGGGTTGAGCAGCTTCAGCATCTGTCAAGGCAAGTAGTGCCTCTCTCGCAGCCACCTCGGCGTCTGGTGACTTCTTCTTGGAAGCAGATCGCTCAGCTCGTGTACGCACCATTGTTGCCTTGGAGAAAATTTGCAGGTAGGGGATGCAGAGGAAGAAGATGATGGATTCTTGAAGGCCAACGAATGAAGAAAGCGTAAGGGGCTCAACTGATTTGACGAGTATTTATAATCAAGGAAATCCCAACGGCTCTTTCTGTTGCAGTTTCAGCAAATCTACCGCAATTAATTGGGTTGGCCGTTGGGGATTTTCTTGATTTAAATCCCAAGATTCTCACAACTAAATCTTCGATTCGGCCCTCTTTTTCCATCGATTCTTTTCCCTGGATTCATCTCCTTGATTTTCTCTTTCGATCACCTATTAAAAGATACAAAATTAACATCAAATTCGTAGTAAAAATCACAACTAAACATACAAACTTAAAAACCGAAAAACACGAGAAAAAAAACTAAGGCATAGCCTTTATATGAACGAGCACAGTAATCACTCGTCCTCTCTCGATTTGATTTTCAAGCTTCAGATAAGAGGAAGGCCGAGAGAGTCTTCACATCTCCTTCCTCGTAGTAGTGCTTCAAACGTGCACCATTGACCATGAACGGTTGCCCATTCTGCAAGTTCTTAATCTCAATTGCACCATGAACAAACACATTAGTTATAACAAAAGGACCTGACCATATGGACTTAAGTTTGCCTGGAAATAATCTCAACCTTGAGTTAAATAACACGACATGCTGGCCTTTCTTAAAGTCCTTAATCCTAAGTCTACTATCATGCCAAATTTTAGTTTTTTCCTTATACATTTTGGCATTTTCATAGGACATATGTCTCAGCTCATCGAGCTCATGTAATTGCAGAGACCGCAATGTTCCCGCATCGGTCACGCAATAATTCAGCTCTTTCAAGGCCCAAAATGCTTTGATTTCCAATTCGAATGGTAAGTGACATGCTTTGCCATACACAAGTCTATAAGGAGACATACCTAGGGGTGTCTTATATGCAGTCCTATATGCCCAAAGTGCATCCTCTAGTTTAAACGACCAATCTTTTCTATTGGGTTTGACCACTTTTTCGAGTATGTTTTTAATCTCCCTATTTGATATTTCAGCTTGTCCATTCGAATGTGGGTGATAAGGGGTGGCTACTCTATGTCTAACATTGTACTTAGCCAACACTTTTTCCATAGCTTTATTAATAAAGTGAGTCCCTTCATCACTAATTATAGCACGAGGTGTACCGAACCTAGTAAAGATATGTCTATTAAGGAACTTAATGACTGTCTTGGCATCATTTGTTGGACATGATATGGCTTCCACCCATTTAGATACATAATCTACAGCCACAAGTATATAGAGGTTACCTGCTGATGGAGAAAATGGTCCCATGAAGTCAATGCCCCACACATCAAAGAGCTCCAACTCTAGGATGTACGTGAGAGGCATCTCATCCTTTCGACTAAGGTTACCTGTTCTCTGACATTCATCGCAGCTGTGTGCATGGTCGTGGGCATCTTTGAAGATCGCGAGCCAATAGTAGCCACTCTGGAACACCTTTGCAGCTGTTCTTTGGCCACCAAAGTGTCCACCATAGGGAGATGTATGGCAGTGCTGCAGCACAGACTTCGCCTCAGCAGCTGACACACACTTCCTCAGCAAACCATCTGCACATGTCTTATAGAGTGTAGGATCGTCCCATATGAACTTCCTAGCTTCATGTAGAAACCTCTTCTTTTCTTGTCCTCCCTTGAAAGTTGGTAGTACCTGCGAGGCAAGGAAGTTAGCAATATCAGGAAACCAAGGTTCCTCATCGTTATCACGATGTGCTAACACAAAGACTCGTCCTAAATTTTCTAAGCAATTTGTAAATGAATCACCAAAGACTGAGAAGTCATCCATAAATATTTCTATCATGGATTCATCTAAGTCAGAGAAAATGGCCAACATGCACCTTTGGAACGTTGCTGGTGCATTGCATAAGCCAAAAGGCATTCTGCGAAAAGCAAATGTTCCAAAGGGACAGGTGAAGGTTGTTTTCTCCTGGTCCACAGGGTCTATGGTGATTTGGTTATATCCAGAATAACCATCTAGAAAGGAGTAATAAGCTCTACCAGCTATCCTATCTAACATCTGATCTATGAATGGTAGAGGGAAGTGATCCTTTTTTGTTTCTTTATTTAATTTTCTATAGTCCATACAGACTCTTCATCCTGTAATAGTTCTAGTTGGAATTAGTTCATTACTCTCATTCACTACTACAGTCATCCCCCCCTTCTTAGGTACACATTGAATTGGACTCACCCACTGACTATTGGCTATAGGGAAGATTACACCTGCATCTAACCACTTGATTATCTCTTTTTTAACTACCTCCTTCCTGGAGGGGTTCAACCTACGTTGGTGATCTACGCGGGGTGTATGTTCTTCTTCCAATATTATCTTATGCATGCAGTAGGAAGGGCTAATACCTCTAATGTCAGCAATCGTCCATGCAATAGCTTTTTTATGTTGCTTAAGCAGTAATATCAACTCAATTTCATGCTTTGCACTCAATTTGGACGAAATAATAACAGGCAGAGTATCATCCTTTCCTAGATATGCATACTTAAGATGATCAGGCAATGGTTTCAATTCTAAGACAGGTGGATGCTCAATGGATGGTTTCAATGGATTCATGGATCTTTCAGTTAAGTCATTAGTCATACAAACATGCTGAGGTTTATCCACAGGTATATCCATTATTTCATAAATATTTAAGTCAGTTACATCTAATTGTACATAATCATTAGCATGCTTAATCAATAATTCATGCTCAAGCTGTTCTTCCATCAGTGAATCTACTATGTCCATACTTGCACAAGATTCAGAGTCAGAAGGGTACCTTAGGGCTTTAAAGACACTAAACTTAACCTCCTCATCATGAACCCTCATGGTGAGCTCACCTTTCTGGACATCGATCAAGGCCCTACCTGTGGCTAGAAATGGTCTGCCTAATAGGATGGGGACCTCATTGTCTGCTTCATAATCCAGAATAATGAAGTCTGCAAGAAAAATGAACTTGTCAACCTTTACAAGAATATCCTCTATCTTACCCTCAGGGTAGGCTATGGATCTGTCTGCCAACTTCAAGGTGACAGTGGTGGGACGTGCTTCTCCTATCCCAAGCTGGCGGAATAGTGATAGAGGCATGAGATTTATGCTGGCTCCCAGGTGACAAAGAGCTCTGCCCACGTGCTTGCCTCCCAACTCCACTGGTGGGGTGAAGGAACCAGGATCCTTCTCCTTCTTTGGTAGTTTGCTATGGAGTATGGCTGCACTCCTCAGTGAGATTCACTGTTTCAAATTCACCAATAATTTTCTTGTTAGTAATTATATCCTTCAAAAACTTAACATAAGAAGGCATAGATTGCAAAACCTCTACAGATGGGATATTAACATGCACTTGTTTAAGAATTTCTAAAAATTTGTTAAAGTGCACTTCCTGTTCTTGTTTTTTCTTTAGCCTTCGAGGGAATGGAGGTGGTGGCACATATGTAGGCACTTCAGGTCGCCTCAGGATAGGTGGAGGCCTTGGAATTTCTTCTGGTTCCTTTGTGATAGGTTTCAGCCTCACCCTTGATGTGCTTGTTGATGGTTGACCAGGGTTTGGCAGAGAATCCAGCGGAGCACTAGACTCTTCATTCTCTACTCTCTTTGGGGTTTCTCTAGTGTTGCCCACCAATGGTCTCCCACTTCGAAGTTCAATTGCTTGAACTTGCTCTTTTCCATCCCTTCTTGGCACCTCAGTGTCAGCAGGCAGTCTACCTTGGGGCCTACTTTTGAGTTCATTGGCTAATTGCCCTATTTGATTCTCTAAGCTCTTAAGGGTAGTTTGCTGACTTTGTAGAGTAGCATCATTCTTTGCAATGTACTCTTTAAGTAAATTTTCTACAGAAGACCCTATTGGTTGGTTATATGGTTTTTGATACATGGATTGGTTATTTTGGGGAGTGAAACCAGGTGTTCCACTCGGTCTTGGCTGGTTGGGAGCTTGGTTAGTATTCTGTTGCCCACCCCAAGAATGATTTGGGTGGTTCCTCCAACCAGGATTGTAAGTGTTAGAATAGGGGTTGTTCCTAGGCTGCTGTTGGCTTCCAACATAGCAGACTGAGGCTGGATTCCCAGGGCAGTATTCATACAGGTGCCCTTCCCCACAGAACCCACAGATCAGTGTCTCACCTTGACTCGTTTGGGTGCCCATTGAGATGGCTGCGGCGGTGTTGACACTGGATTGGAGATTGGTTTGAGCCATTTGTTTGACTAGGTTGGTCAGGGCATTTATTTGGCTACTCATGGCACTGAGTGCATCCTTGTCTTGAGCTCTGCTTTGCTCTACTGGATCATCTGACCACCTACAGTGAGATGCTGAGATCTTCTCCAGGATCTCATAGGCTTCATTATAGCTTTTAGAAAGCATGAAACCTCCAGCTGACGAATTCAACACTTTCCTTGTGCTGGGGTTACATCCTTTAAAAAAGACTTCTATCTGGATACACCATGGGATGCCATGGTGTGGACATTTAAGCAGAAGGTCCTTGAACCTTGTCCAAGCTTCGTGAAGTGACTCGTTTTCGGCCTGTTTGAATTTGATTATGTCATCACGAAAGTTTGAATTCCTATCAGGTGGGAAATATTTGACTAGGAATTTCTCAGCCAGATCTGTCCAATTGACAACTGATCCGGAAGGTAATGAGTTTAACCACGTTTTGGCTTTATCCCTTAATGAGTAAGGGAAGAGGTAAAGCCTCAAAGCTTCTTGGGAAACTCCAGGGATAAGGAAGGTATCACTAACTCCTAGGAAGTTTCTTAGATGGTTGTGGGGGTCCTCATTTTCCACTCCAAAGAATTGTCCCACAGTGGACAACATTTGGAACATTACTGGCTTTAACTCGAATGAGTTGGCAGTAATTTCAGGGCGTATGATGCTTGGATTTAGCTCCCCAGGCATGGGAACTAAGTAGGAGAGAATGGCACTATCCTTGTCATTCGCTATTTCGATGGGGTTGCGAATGGTAGGTGCTGGATTTGGGTTTGGTCTTTCCATTTCTTCTTGATAGAATTGCGAAGACTCCGCGAATTCAGCAATACTTTGAGGTATAGGGGGTTGTTTAAAGAGACGTTTCTTAGCTTTGTTTCTGGCCCTAAGTAATCTCTCAGGCTCAGGATTGAACTCTAGATCGCTACTTGAATGCTCATTCATAAACTAACCCAATGGTACCTGCAAAAGAAATGAGAATAGATTAGTTCCAATAGATATTAAGGTGTGTGATTCTAACTTAACAAGCTTCGTTTTTACTAAACAAAATCCCCGGCAGCGGAGCCAAAAACTTGTTGCGTGCTCAATGTTTAAAATAAAGAAGCAATGATAGAGCACTCAGAACATGCAAGCATACATGGTCTTGTAGCAAGTAATAAGTATTTTTTCATTCGATTTCCCACAGAGATTTATTCTTAGTTACTAGCGAAGGGTTTTGTTAAGAGAGAATGGGTGGATTAAATGGGGTTGATTTGGTTTTAAAGTGCCTAATTACTAAGGAATGTGTAAATGATGAAAGCATAAACAAGTGCAAGTAGATAATAAACTTGAATGCAAAGAGAAGGGAATGACAAACGAAAAGAGAAATGGCGAAAACAGAATTTTAGCTAAGGGAATTGCGGAAACAGCAATTATTTCGCAATGTTGCTAACAGCGAATTGTGTGTAAAGTGTGGAAACAAGGGCTACTAACGACTCTTCTATAGGCTTTTTCACACGATTCTCAAGCAATAGATCAACTCATCATGCATCAAACTAACTCATTCTCACGTATCTTCCGATTTCATGCATTAGATCCTTTAGTTTACTCATGTCCAAGTAAGGTCTTAAGCATCTTTTTATAACAGCAAGTATGGGTTTGTACTAGGAAAACGCCTATTCCTAGGTCGTTTTCTGGCTACCTTGAGAGGCTAGCATGAAGGTACGACTCTGAACTCTTACTCCTTCCAGAGGTTAGGAGTTCTTTGGACAAAATGGATGGCCAATCG
Organism: Herpetospermum pedunculosum; assembly: GCA_028017165.1. Classification (NCBI taxonomy): domain Eukaryota; kingdom Viridiplantae; phylum Streptophyta; class Magnoliopsida; order Cucurbitales; family Cucurbitaceae; genus Herpetospermum; species Herpetospermum pedunculosum. The sequence continues at coordinate 15,530,458 of CM051527.1, read as the reverse complement.
AAATTGCCCGTGGGATGAAGCTTACATACATTCAATGCATTCGAGAGCTATCCTACATGCTTGAGTCACGTGTTTCTACCTATAGATTTGTCATTAGCATGCCCTTATGTGATTTAGTTACTCATGGATGAAGATAGAATGGGAAGAATAGATGGAGATGACATGCTTAGTAGAATAGTAAAGGCAAAACAGAAACTAAAGACAGTAGGCAGAGAAGATAGAGAATTTTGCGAAGTGATGAATTTATGCTTTGATTAACCAACGTTTGAACTACACAAATGATGTCTTTGAAAAGCTAAAACTAAACAGACAGCAACGAAATGAAGCAGAGTAACTAACGAAAGGGAAACGACAACAAACAACAAAGGAAACAGAAAACTAAAGCAGAAAGCAATTAAATCCGTGCGTGATCTCTTCGTCGCGAACGCCTCGGCTGAAGGGTGAAAGGAAGCCTTGCTTGGATGAATCTAATCAGAAGAGAAGATAAATCTTCTCTCCTTCCTATCAGATTGTCGACTCCAACAGCTGAACCTCTCAAACCAACAGACGGAGAAGAGAAAGAATGGGAAAGACTGCGTTGAACTGGAAGTCTACGCCGTTCGAGTGTGTTTCAACCTTCCATCTTGACCTCCTTTTATAGTGTTCTGCAGGTACGATTGGGTCAAGGAGAACCATCCATTCCCAACGTCGTTCTTCTAGGTGGCGGCAGGAGAAGAAATGGGCCCCTGAAAGATCGGAACAAAACAGAAATTGGTTAGACAACTTACGTATTTCACTTAAAACATTGCGGTTTTAGCAATGTTTCCGCAATGTTTCCGCAATGTCTCAGCAATGTGCAATTTTCACTCTATTGACTTTGTTTTCGGTTCTTTTCCTTTCCTTTTACCTATAAGTCCTAATTCAGCTTCATTCAACTAATTCTCATATATAAGCACGAGTTTAAGCCAAATCCTACCAAAAACACCTAAGAGTGTACATCTTTCTAAGGTAACTAAGTCCTAAAATAATCACTTTTGGAGACGTAACAGCGCTACACCTGATCCGAGCTCCTCCAAACCAGATTTTGAAATTACATAGTTTTTGGTGTTTGAAGAGATTTTTGGGAGCACAAAGTACCGATTTACATGCTCGGGATCGTGAAGATTGCAGCGGAAACGTGCAATCGACACGAGTTTTATTTCTTCTTTCCCTTTTAATTTGTAGTTTTCTTTATGGGTTTATTTTTTAGTTTATATTCTGAATTATTGAATATGATTAGCTAAACTTCTTGACTTTGAGCTTGATGTAATCATTTTTAAATCTTATTCTTCTTAATTAATAGTTGGTATTTTAATTTCATATTGGTTATGAGAATTTTTCTGAGCTTAATACATGTTAGGATTTGGCCATTCTTTGCATGAATTTTATATCAATGATTTGAGGTCGAGAGACAATTATTATTGATGATCCGAATTGTTTTCCCTGATTTATACATGAGATAGACATATCCTTGTAGATTTTGTGACAGTCATAGTTTTATGTTCTTCATATTTGGATTGTTTAAATTGCCATAGAAATATAGGTAATTTACTTTTCAAAGAATATTGTTATTGCTCGAGAGAGAATAACAAATCGATAGGGTAGAACTTGTCAACAATCTAGAAATTGATTAATTCTATCTTTTAATGAACGAAGAATAGGAGGAGATAACGGTGAAATCATTGCTCAAGTCAATATTCCTTAGGACATATCTCTCCTTATTGTTCTCCATATTTTATTTGATGTTTTATTTTGTTTTTACCATATCCTTTTATTTTTCTTCTCTAAATAAAATTGAGTGGTAGTATTCGTGGTAATTAGGTGAACTAGAAAACCAATCCTGAGGACGATATTCGTATTTTCAATACACTATATTAAAACTTGATCCGTACACTTGCGGTATTTTATTGCACTAAAATTGCACAACAAGGACTAGCAAGATTTAAGTTTGGGGGTATTTGATAGCACTCTTAAAGTATTATTTTCTCATCCCTTAATCTAGCTAATTATTGTACTCACTCATACTTTATGTCTATTTTATAGGTCAAGAGAGGTTTAGAGCTCAATGAAGTTCAAGACTCATTTTGGAGCTTAAAAGAGAGCAGAAATAATTATGTGGAAGAACCAAGTGAAGTGGGGGAGAGAATTCAACATTTACACCATAAGGTCCAGCGTCGAGACGCAGGTTGGAGCGTCGAGACACCCAAAGATGCGAAAATTGAAGTTCAAACCCGAGAGCAAGCGTCGAGACGTCGCCACGGAGCGTCAAGACGCTTGGCCTACCGCGTCGCGACTCTATGGCTTGAAGATCCGTAGATTGTCCGCTTCGAAATGGCGTGCGTTGACGATTTCCGTCCGAAGCATCGAGACGTTGCTTGTACCGTCTCGAATCTCTCCTGCCACTATAAAAACCAACTTTTTCCATTTTATGTCATTGTATGATAAATTTTGGGATTTGAGCCACCATTTTCTCTCAATATTGAATTCTCTTGTCATTTTGTATGGATTTTTCTATTCAATGGAACTTTTGGAGCTTTCTACCTCCATGGAAGGCTAAGGTTAGTGTTTTAATTTAGAAGTTAGGGATTGATTAGTAAATGTATTAAGTGATAATTATATTTAATTTCTACTTAACATGTTTTATCTCAAGCATCCTCTTCTCATTAGCATACCACACTATCAAGCATCTTTGATTGGATTGACGCTCTATGTTTTTTGCATGCTAAATAGTTAAAGATTAACGACACGAATGCTGTCTCAAATCGCCAAGTAATAAGGGTTTAATTATGCCTAAGTGACATCGACTATCCATGATCACTCTAGTTTGCATGATAGGATTCAGATTAAAAGATAAATCAGGCTATTCATTTAGGCTATCCAAATGAATAGTCAGTCTCAGTGATTCCTGTCACCGACAATTAATCGATATGGAACGGTCGTGCCCAGTTGATTAATTGCCAAGTTTAATTAGGATTGCATGATCTTAATTAATTATTTGGGTTGTTTGTTAAAGGTCCGGGCAAGCAAACTGTGTGCTAAGGACGTCTTTACTAAGTTTTAAGAGTTTCAGTGATCCGAAACACGTTAGCTATTAGTGAACGAGTTGTCGAGGTCCGTCAAATTAAATTTATAATACTTGCTTTGCTTATCTAGCTTGTAGGCATCGGAAGTCAGGTCGATCCTCAAGGAACCTCGAATTAGCTTCTCCTAATTAATTTCTATTTGCTTTAATTAAAACAATAAATCAAATGGAGGGATTGATTAAACTAAAACTAAAATTAAACATGCAAAAGTTGAAAGAGCAGAAAATAAAATTGTAACATGTGCTCATAATTTAAGGGATCGAGATTTACTTTGATGCGACTTAGATCATAGGGATTTAAGCATATTTAGCGAAAACAATTCAAACACATAAATTGCCTACTCAGAACTCCCGTAGTAAACAATCTCAAATAATCAATTAAGACTTTGCAATCCTAATCAAACTTGCCCAATAATTAATCTAAGGTAATCAATCATAAATCAATTAAAGAATAGTGACGGAAAAATTATGACGGATATTTAACTAGGAACGCCAAAGTTAATCTTCTGATTTATCCACTTCCCCAAGGTTAGCTAATGCAAACTAAGGTAAATAAGGATAGCCTATGTTACCCATGGTTAGCTTAACCCCCGATACTTTGGCGATTAGAAGAAGCGACCACATCACTAATCTAATTAACATTCTAACATGCATAAACAATTTGGGCGTCAACCAAATCAAAGATACATGCTAATTGGATACAAATGGGAGAAGAAGATGCTTGAAAGTAATGCTAAGTAGAAAATTAAGAGCTAACCCTCACTAATTGCATAAAAAATTATTTCTCTAACCTTAAACTAGAGCACTTACCTTAGTTTCTCGTGATGAAAATCAATCCAAAATAACATAAGAGTAAGCTTCAATACAAGAAAGCAGAGAGAAAATGGCGTTCTTCCTCTAAAAATCAAAGTTCTTACAATAAGGAGGTGAAGAATGACCTAAAACAGAGTTGATGGTGCTTTTATAGTCTTCAGGATAGTGTCGAGACGTTGTAGGCAGCGTCTCGAAAACGCAAAATACCCCATGCGCGCGTCTGTCTGGCGCTGTTTTGCCTCCCTTTTGCACTTTTTGATGTCATGGACTTCTTTGAGTTCTCATTCACTCAAAACCTATAAATAAAACCAATAAACACACATGAGTGAAGTATATAATGGGATTAGGGCCTTAATAATAGCTCTTTTGGAGAGTTATCAACTATCAATCCTGATCTTTTAAATTAATGCGAGGGTTGAACCCATGATCTCTTAGTCAAGGGCACAAATTTATGCGAGTTGAGCTATGCTCGGTTTGGAAAAAATTATAATTTAGTCGTATATCAACCATATAACTGCCCCGTAAGTGGTTTCTAGGTGATGCGCTCACTCACCCGTTGCACCAAGTGGTTGTTTGCGTTCGACGGTAATAATGCTTTTAAATTCATGCCCCGTTAAGTGGTTTCTAGGTTAGGTGATACGCTCACTCACCCGTTGCACCAAGTGAGTTCTATGTTAGGTGATGCGCTGACTCACCCGTTGCACCAAGTGGGTTCTAGGTTAAGTGATGCGCTCACTCACCCGTTGCACCAAGTGGGTTCTAGGTGATGCGCTCGCTCACCCGTTGCACCAAGTGGGTTCTAGGTGATGCGCTCGCTCACCCGTTGCATCAAGTGGTTTTTGAAAATATACTTGAAGGCAAAATTGAACCCCCACTCTCTGCTATCTTAGGCGGAGCGCTCACCCACCGCACTAAGTAGTTTTATTTTTATTAATCACAAGTAAAATTTATTTAGGAAGGGCTAGTTTTGGTTCCCTGTGTTCGACCTGGCTTCCACTGTTCTATAAATTAGAATACAAACCAACACATAAATTAAATTTGGCTGGGTTCGACAACTCATTTACCATAGGCCAAGAGAGACGTGAAGTCTAGGTTTGCAATTGCAACAAATGTGGATAGTCCCTACCCAAACGTTTATCTGAATGCCAAACATAGGAACGCACAAGAGGGTTTGTGGAACAATTGATGGATTCAAGTTGGTTTAGTTCGAGACTAACATCTTTTTGACCCTTTGACATGATAAAGACGATCACAAAAGCTCTGGTGAGAAATATTTTTTTTACAATGTGTTTTTTATAGGTTTTATAAAAGTTAGGTTCAAAACTTGCATACGTATACCCTAGTTATGAAATGTCTTCCTTCCTGATTTTTATTTCTCTTCTTCGATTTTTTCTCTTTCCTTTGATTTTCCCCTCCTCGTCTCTCATTATTTATCTGAGTATGATTGGTGATATTCCAAATTATGGTTGTCTTGACTTGCATACTTATGTTTAATTTGATAAGATTTTCCTTCCCTGATGAATGAATTATACAATATAACTATTTTTTTTTTTTTTTTTTTTTTTTGTTGAATGATACGTTGTCTTGTTGTTTATCGTTCTTTATATGATATGCCAGTTTTTTTCTCGATGCATATTTTGATAGTAATGATTAATGAATGTTCTTTTTTTCTTAAAATTCAATAATATAATCTAGTTATAACAATTTTTAACATATTCAAACAAACACAGGCCGGAGAACTCAAGTACTAATATTTTTTTTACGCATGGAAAAATAATTTTGTCAAAGTAAAATTAGTTAAATGGATCCATTATTAAATGTAAACCCAAGTATTAAGTTTTTGTTGACTGTTTTATTTGGCTTTTGGCTTGTTGAATACGGATTAGCTTGTTATTTTGTGAGCATTTAATTGTTTATATACTTAGGGGTTGTTGTGCCATTTCTTTTTAAAAAGAAATTGTTTGACTATTGGTTTTCTTTTATTTCTGTGGGTGCACCTCTTTGTGATAGTTTTCATGTTTGTGGATGGACAACCATAAGAATTCTTATAGTCCATTTTTCTATCCATTCCATAATGGTCTTTTTATCAATTTCCAAGACATTCTTTCCACCTTTAGAAAAAAATGACATTTTGTTTCTGTTCACAAATAGATATTCCATTAACATCCCAAAATGTTAGCCTTACTAGCCCAAACTTGTAACAAATATTATGTTTAGTGTGAGATAGATAAGTTTTCCCACTATCTCTCTATGTTGGATGATTTATAAAAATTCTCACGCATTTCCTCTTTGTAATTAGTAAGCCATGAATATCATCAATTTGTTTTGGGCAAACCTATCATACTTGGAGGGTTTCGAGTTTATGAATTTAGTGAATATTCTTGATTTTGTTAAAGTATGTGTTCTTTTGTAGACTTTTCTTGTTTTGTCAAGATTCATTTTCATATAGTTTCTTGAGATAAATGAAACAAACAAAACATGGATAAAAATATAGAAAACATAATTTTACCCAAATAAAACTCATATTTGTTGTTATTGGCCTTGCCTTTATATAGAAGAGTGATGTTAAATCTTAAACATATCAAATTTAAATCTGTTGCAACTAACAAGATCTACAACAAACTCTCTCTACTCTCTCTATAAATAATCCATTTAAATTTATATGAGAGAGGTGAGAAAAATACTTCAGAGTTTGTAATTTGTTCTTACCTTTGTATTCTTGAATAAATTCAGAATCCCCTCTTTGCACGGTGGATGTAGGCTTTGGCTGAACCACTTAACTCTCCTTGCAATCTTCTTAAATTTTGTTTTGAGCTTCCATTTTCATTTTCGCCAGACTTTCGTTGAAGAGCTCTAATCTGGTTTTTCCAGATTGAATGAAGGAGATTTACTTTGCTTCTTCGTTTGGTTTTTCTTTTTGTTGCATGTTAAAGTTTTGCCATATGTACAAGATAAGAACAAAGAGTTGTTTTCAAAAATGACTTCAAGCTCTGGAAGACCAAGATTAAGGCCATTCTTGGGTAGCAAATAGCCATCAAGGCAATTTCAAACCCATCAAAACTACCAGCTACCATGACAGATGAAGAAAAAGAATCTATGGAGTTTACTGCTGTTGGAACTAAATGTAACAGACAATGTCCTAAGGCAAATTGTTGACTATGAAACAACATTAAAAATGTGGAATAAACTAGATGAGATCTATCTCAATAAAGATTTGACAAATAAAGCATTCATAAGAGAAAAATACTTTACCTATTGAATGAATGCTTCCAAGACTCTAATAGAGAATCTGGATGACTTCAAAAAATTATCTTCTGAATTTAAATCATTAGGAGATAAAATAGGTGAAGAGAATGAGACATTTATTTTGCTAAACTCATTACCGGATGCCTATAAAGACGTCAAAATGGCAATGAAATATGGGAGAGAATCTATCACTACCGATGCAATCATGTCAGCAATAAGAGTTAGAGAATTAGAGATGCAAGGTTCTAGGAGGGATAATCAAAATGTCGAAGGTCTTTTCTCAAAAGGAAAGACAATGTCTAATTCGGGCAATAAGCATCAATATGAAGAAAAGAACAAATAAAAAATGAAATGCACTTTCTGCCAAAAGGATAATCATTTAAAAAAAGATTGTTATACTTTCAAGAGGAAGCAAAATCAAAGAAATAAAAAGGAAAAATAAGCAGAAGCAGCCGTGGGGGAAAATTTCCCTCACTTTCTCGGATGCCCTCGCAACCTCCAATGAATGTGCAAGCCAAAAAGGTTCGGTAGAATCCCAAGATTGGGTTGTTGATTCAGGTTGTTCTTTCCACATGACCCCATCCAAATCTTGGTTTAACACCTACAAAAAGTGGGATGGAGGAATGATCTACATGGGTAACAATGACACATGTTGAGTGGTTGAAATTGGTTATGTTTCCCTTAGATTCAATGATGGGTCAGTAAAGCTTTTAAGGAATGTGAGACATGTTCCCAAGCTAAAAGAAACTTAATATCCTTAGGGATGTTAGACTCCATTGACTGCAAATATAGAGGATATGGAGGAACTTTTGAAGTCATAAAAGATTCAAAAACAGTGTTGGTTGGGGTAAAAATAAATGGCTTATTTGTCATTAAAAATGTGCAAATGACTCAATCTCCTCTTATTGTTTCAGATTCAACTCCTACAGAAGATGAACTTTGGCACAAACGCTTATCTCATATTAGTGTCACAGGATTACAAGTCCTATCAAAGCAAGGGTTGTTACCTAAAGGACTTGGTGAAGGTTTGCATTTTTGTGAACATTGTGTGCTTGGGAAGGAAACTAGACAAAGCTTTCCAAAGGGCCAACACACATCAAAGGAGATCTTGGAATACATACACTCAGATTTTTGGGGGCCAGCACCTACACCATCTTTAAGTGGAGCAAGGTATTTCCTATCCCTTATAGATGATTACTCTAAGAAGAGTTGGGTGTATTTCCTAAAAACTAAAGATCAAGCTTTTGATAAGTTTAAAGAGTGGAAATGTTTGATTGAGAAACAAACTTCAAAACAAATTAAATGCTTAAGAAACGACAATGGATTAGAGTTTTGTGGAGAAGAATTTAACCATTTTTGTAGAACTAATGGTATCCTTAGACACAAAACTGTGAGGCACACCCCACAACAAAATGGAGTGGCCGAGAGACTTAATAGAACAGTCATGGAAAGAGTTCGTTGTAAACTTTCTAATGCTTTACTTCCTGAATTTTTTTGGGTTGAAGTTGTTTCTTACACTATCCACACTTTAAATAGATGTCCACACATTTCAATTGAATTACTAACACTTGAGGAGAAGTGGACTAAAAATCCCCCTAAGCTAGACCACTTAAAGGTGTTTCAATGTGTTGGATATGTGCATCAAAGTCAAGGTAAACTTAAAGCTAAGGCTGTCAAATGCATGTTTGTTGGTTTTACACAAGGGGTCAAAGTCTATAGACTATGGCATCATATTTAAAAACAATGTGTTAATAGTAGAGATGTCAGTTTTAGAGAACATGAAATGTATATGATGACAGAAAAAATAGTCTAATTCTACTCCTCAAAGTGTGAATACAAGAATTGAGGTGAAACCTTCTATAGACCCTAGTGCTTCTACCTCTCAATTAAATCTTGAAAGTGTGGATGAAGATCCTACTGAAACAGAGGAAGATGAACTAGTAGAAGAACAACATGATTTGCATAATTATTCTCTTGCAAGAGATAGGCAAAGAAGGACCATTGTACCTCTAGCAAGATATGCTAAAACAGAGCATGCAAGTATGACTCTAAATGCTGGATTTTCTCTAAGCAATAATGAACCTACAAATTTTGATGAAGCTACAAATAGCCCTGATGCTAGACATTGGATTGAGGCTATGAATGAAGAGATGGAGTCTCTGATCCTAAATGAAACATGGTCATTAAAACCTCTGCCTAAAGGTTATAAACCTATTGCCTTCAAATGGATCTACGAGTTCAAGGAAGAAATTCCAGGGATTCAAAAAGCTAGGTTTAAAGTCGGATTAGTGGCTAAGGGTTTTACTCAAAAGAAAGGCATTGATTACACTGATGTTTTTTCTCCTGTTGTGAAGCAAACTGTTGGGATTTATGCCCTAAAGTCTCGCAATTAATTAATAATTATTTGATAATTATTTTATTATTATTTTTTGCAATTTATAATATTCATTATTATTATAAAAATCTAAGGTTATTAGTGTAATCTTGAACAATATGTAGTTGACATAAGGGAAGATCATGTTCAATGAATAACCTAAATAGTTTGTAGTATATGGATAAGATTGGGTGCCTTGCTAAAAAAAAAAAAAAAAAAAAAAAAAAAAAAAAAAAAAAAAAAAAAAAAGATTGGGTGCCTTATCCTGGTAACCCTATTGATACGGTCCACTTTGTAATTGTTACAAAATGATTTAATCCAAATCATTCATGTAGAGACATGTGAGTGGAGGTATCTTATACAATGAGTTTGTATAAGACTGGACCACGAAATATATAATTTTTCTTTATAAATCCGTTATTTGAGAAGATTAATATTTCACAGAATGATCATATGTGACTCGATCTTAACCGTGAGTGAGTTATGAACTCCTGCCTGTGAGGGCTCGTCCATTGATTTGTATGCGTGAGAATGACCTTTATAGCCGATTCAATAAGCCTACCATTTTGGGGACTTGCCAAATAGGGAGCTGGGAACATAAGTTTCACAAGATGGAATTCACTCCTTCCTATATAGGAAAAGTAGATGAGTAGTTCCCTTAAGTGCTGATTTCGGGACTTGAACAATGGGGCCCCACCCTTTCATTGGCCGGAGAGGGACTTGGTTTATGGTTGGATCATAAACAGGTTGTTCATTAGAGAATCAGTGGTACTTAAGGTGTAAGATGTAATTACAGGGGTAAAACAGACTTTTGACCCAACTGTAATTACGAACAACTTGTGAATGATCGACTTGCATGTAATGATTATATTCATGGACACAACTTGTCTTACAGTGCATAAGAATGCAACTCTAGGCCTATAGTGGAGTGACCTAGAGTTAATGAATGCAAATTAATTAGTTAATGAGTTTAATTAATTAATATTGTATCATTGAAGCTTATAAATCTGTAGGTCCATAAGGTCTCCTTGCTAGCTCACAGTAACACTAAAAGAATCAATTTAGTTGAAAGAAAAATTTGAAATGTTCAAATTAATATTTAATATATTTGATATATTAAATATAAAAGAGAAAAATATATTTATTGTATTTGATATATTAAATATTAGAGGAAATAGTTTATGTATTTAGATACATTAATATTGAAAATTATATATATATATAAAATTTGAATGAGATTCAAATTGGTTAAATATATATTATAAAAGATTAATTTTATGAAATTTGGATTTTATTCAAATAAATATAAAAATACATATTTTAATATAATATATATTAAAATGTATTTTATTAAATAAAATTAATTCTTAAAGCCCTATAAATAAGAAATTTAGTTTAGCCAAAAGGTTGGCCAAACATACGAGTCAATTTCCATACGGAGAGAATTGTTCTCTCAAAACTCCATTCTTTCAAGGAGGCTCCCACAAGCCTTGGTCCTGTGTTCGAGTCGAAGAAGATCTCGTGGAAAAGGAACACAAGAAGTTTTGTGGTCTTCAAAGGTATTATTTTCTTAAACTTGTTTTAGTTTAATTCTAAATTAAAATTAAAATCTCGATTCCAATCTCTTTCGCTGCGTGAGTTTGAAGAGTTCATTCCCTTCAATTGGTGTCAGAGCTACTTTGATTTTTATTTAGAATTAAAATTGTTTATGGTGGGTATTTTAATTTTGTTCATATATTTAATGTATGAAGGTTTGTAAATTGACTGTTTAGGCATATTTTGGCATTAGTCTTATTGCTTTGATTAAATCAAATGTGAAACTCGAAAGAGTTATGACTTCTTTGTATCTTTTTTTTAAAGTCATTACGAAATTGGTGGATTTGAAGCCATTACAGAATTGAAGATGGTGTCAAACGATGGTGGAATTGAAGCCAACAGAATTGAAGATTCAATTCCATTTGAAGATTGTGAATTGTACAAAATTGAAGATGGTGGATTGAATTTGGAATGTCAAAATTCAATTCTGAAAATTTGGATTCAGATTTTGAATGTCCATGGATTGGATTTGGAATGTCCAAATTCAATTTTGAAAATTTGGATTGATTTTGAATGTACATGGATTTGATTTGGAATGTCCAAATTCAATTCTGAAAATTAGGATTCAGATTTTGAATGTCCATGGATTGGATTTGGAAGGTCCAAAATCAATTCTGTAAATTTAGATTCAGATTTGGAATGTCTATAGATTGGATTTGGAATGTCCAAAATCAATTCTGGAAATTTAAATTCAGATTTCGAATATCCAAACTTAGTTATGGAAATTGGATTCCAATTTGGAATGTCCAAAAATGAAGATATTTGAAGACCAAGATATGTCTTGGATTAATTTTTTTTTTGTAATTTAATTTGTCTTCAATTTTTTAGTATATGCTAAATGTGCCGGTCAATTTTGCTAGATTAAAATCCCACCATAGGTTAAGCATGACATGCATTTTAATTATTTTTAATATAATTGTTATATTTGAATTATTATGATTCAAATGCTCATTTAATTTGATTAAATGATTTCCAATTTTGTTTATATTCCCATATCTTTCAATATAATTGTTAAATTTTGATTTTTTAAATTAGGGTACTTCTTTCCTAAAAAGAATTCTTATTTTGAAAGGAATTCATTTTTCATAATAAAAATTTATGAATTTTTCTTAATGAGATTAGAATATTTCTTTTCTAATAGAAATTCATATTTTCATAATAAAGATTATGAAACTTTTTTCATTGGAATTAAGATGTTTTCCTAATGAGATTAGAACATATGATAATCTTTTAAAGGGTTTAAATGGTTAAAATTTCAAGATTATTCATAAGGTGAATTAGTTTTTAATAGGATTAAAAGTGCTCATTTAATTTGATTAGATGATTTCCTATAATTGTTATATTTGAATTATTATGATTAAAATGCTCATTTAATTTGATTAGATGATTTCCTATTTTGTTTATATTCCCATATCTTTCAATATAATTGTTAAATTTGGATTTTTTAAATTAGGGTACTTCTTTCATAAAAAGAATTCTTATTTTGAAAGGAATCCATCTTTTCATAATAAAGATTATGAATTTTTCTTAATGAGATTAGAATATTTCTTTTCAAATAGAAATTTATATTTTCATAATAAAGATTATGAAACTTTTTCCATTGAGATTAAGATGTTTTCCTAATAAGATTAAGATATTTTCTAATAAGATTAGAACATATGATAATCTTTTAAAGGGTTTAAATGGTTAAAATTTCAAGATTATCATAAGGTGAATTAGTTTTTAATAGGATTAAAAACATTGTTTAATATCAACTAAAGTTCATTAATCTAGTAATTAATAGTTAATTAAAGATTAATGAATTTAAAATAAAAATTGACTACAAGGGAACCTTGTCTAAGAAAGATTACTCGGGTGAGGTACTTAAGTTGACTGAAAAAGAACACCTTTACCCAGGAACTGGCCTAGGGGTTGAATTAGTCAAATTTTATTTTATTTCATTAAGCAGCTCATAATGTGATTAGTTTTAAATAGTTTAATATACTTTGTAATTCACATTAAAATCAATTTAAAAAACATAAGGGTTATGAAAGGGTAGATTGAAAAACTTAGATAAATGAAATTAGCCTAATTTTTCTAAGTAATAGAAAATCTTATTTCAAAGTACTTAGTCGGAGAAAGACATATGGCAAGGTATCCTACCGTCTCTATTATAGGTTAAAAAGGTGAGATTCATGCGAGGCCTCGCGGCGGCTTTTGGACCGCCCCCCTACGGAAGGTATTTGCATGGGTCAATATCAGGGTGAATCTCTAGAGAAAGTATTTTGAAAATAGTAAGTGGGAGAAGGAAATGTGTCAACATATCCTACAATCTCTATTATTGGTTCACAACGTGAGATTCATGTGGGGCCTCACGGGGGCTTTTGGACCGTCCCCCTACGGAATGTGTTTACATGGATCAATATTAGGGTGAATCTCCTGAGAAGGATATGGTTGTAATTTTATTTTCAATACTTGACCTATCCTACGGCGGCACTTGTTGGGATAAAAATATAGAATCTAAAATGATGGGTTACACTTACAAAGATCTCATTAAGCTTGTTAAGGATTTTCTTGACCAAACTAATGGTAACTAAATGTTATAGAAATAAGAGTTATTTTGGGATAACACTTGGTTGAGATTGTCTCAGTTTAGTGAAGGAGCATTTGACCTACCCTACGACGACACTTGTTCTAACTCACTAAAGTATCATAGCATTAGAAATTAATGTTTTAGGGTTCATTTATCAAATCGTTTCTTTTCTAGGCTGAAATTGAATGAATATTGATTGCATGTTGTTAAATAATATTTTTTATATATATTTCAGTCTTATGTCTATTTCTCTCAAATTTAATTTTCGTTACTAATTTGTAAAATTGAGAAAATAATACCAGGAAAAATAATGTTAACACTATATAATGACAGTGTATTTTTTTCTTTAATTTGTCTTTATTGAGAAATGTTCTCAAAAACTTGTTGCCAATGCTAATCGAATTGTTCATGAAGCACATGATTAATAAATCAAACGAGATGACTTATAAATTTTTTATGTTTGACATGTTAGATGTCAAGCTAAGAAGATAAAAAAAAGATGACAACAACATATGAGATATTGTTGAAGTCAATAAAAGCTAGATTTAGATATTTATCTGAATAATCTAAAAAATTAAGTATTACCAAAATCCAAGAAAATAAATCATATGACTGTAGCTAAAGGAAAATAGTTTTTAAATTAGCAAAGTAGTCATAATAAGAGAAATTTATGAAATACCTCTATAAGAATAACATGAATAAAAGTAAATTTGATTTACTAGATTTTTGTGGAAAATAATCATTACCACCTAGATAGTAGATTCAGATCTACTATTAAGATTTGTTCTTCATTACATTGTATATGTAATTCTTGGAAATTACTTAATGATGTAGAATGACCTCTATTTGTTGGCACCAGAAAACTCATCTCAATTGATGTAGTGGGAGACATTAAGATGTCCATAAGAAATAATTGTTACTTAAAGCTGAATATGGTGTTTTTAGTACCATAGGAGAAATTCAATTTCTCTAATTTTATTACTAATAAAAGGTTCATATAGTATGAATATTTTAGTATTAATTTTTTTTATTTTCAAAGTTGTTTGAAAAGTTCAGCTGAAGATAAAAACAATTTGTATGTGTTAATTGTTAACATATAAAATACTACACATTGAGAAATTCAGGATTATAGAATCCATAATGTAAAGATAATTTATATTCTCCTAAAATATGATACTTGTCTTTGGCGCTCAAGATTGATTCTGATCAATTTGAATAAAAAGACTACTAAGAAGTAATTCTCTAAATGTTAGAGTTAATTACTTTATATGTCTTAAGATCTTGCCTTTCATGCAAGATAACCAATAGGCCTTTGTCGGAAAAGCCTACAGGCCAAAGAACACAGATGAATATTTCATCACTCTAGCTGATGATTATTCAAGGAATGAGTATCGTAACCTAATGCAACATAAGTCTGAATATTTTGAAAAGTTCAAGGAATATAAGATTCAAGTTGAAACTTAATTAGGTAAATCTATCAAGATACTATGATCATATCACAGTGAAAAGTACAGGAACCTTACGTACTAAGACTAATTGATAGAAAATGAGATTTTATCTCAACTCTAGCACAAAGTACCATTTAGTGAAATTGTGCTGCAAAATAAGAAACAAGACCTTGTTCGACATGGTCAGAACAATAAAGAATTACACGTCACTATCATACCATTGTTAGGATATACAATAGAGATTGTATAGTGAACATGATTCCCTCTAAAATGTGTGTACGAGACAATTTTGGAATTATAGAAGAGTAGTAAAACTAGTTTACCACCCTTCATATTTTGGGAATTTTAAGCATACATGCTGAAACTTGAATATGTTCAATAGTGTTGATAAGTTGGTTCCAAGTGAAGCCACTAAATAGTTAACAAAAGTTGTTAACAATTTAATTACATTTGATAGTCAAATGGATCCTAGTCCTCAATTAGATAAACCTCATCGTAGTGGGAGAGTTATGAGATGACCCGACTATTACGAGGGTTTAATTGAAGCCTAAGTTGCCATATTAGATGACAAAATTGAGAGCTATTGACATGGATTAGTAAACCAAAGTCATAAACCTAGAGATAAAGTATATATACTTTATCTAGAACTTGTAGATATTCTTGATGGGATAAAACTCATAGGTTATTAATATATCTACAAGAGTAAAAGATTTGTAAATAGGAAGATACAAATCTTCAAAATAAGACTAATGACAAATATAGTGGTAGAAAGTAAATCATGGGTAATCTTTCTCATTTGTTGTCACACTAAGTCTATAAGTATTCCCTAATTCATAGTTTCATATGAGATATGTCAAGTGAAGGTTAAAGAAATCTTAAAGAATGCATTTACAAATCAATTACATGAGTTCATTTTCAAAAATCAAAAGCAAACGGTTTGCAAGTAGTAAATGTTCATTTATGAAATGAATTTGATCACTAGATTTTTGAATGTAAGGTTTGATAAAAGTATAAAAAACTATGACTTTGAATAAATATTAATGATATTGTATAGAAAAGAAAATCATTAATTACTTGTGGAGTTTTCTCATATTTTATGTGGATGACTTACTACTCATTGTGAATGATGTAAGATTTCAATCCAACATAAATTGTCGACTATCTAACCAATTCCAAATGAATGATTTAAATTACTGGGTATTGATGAGTTTATTTTAGGCATAGTAAAATAGATTATTTTTTAGTTCTTTTGTTCGTTTACTTGGACATTTTATCGACTAATTTAATTATTTATTGTTTATTTTAATTATAGAAGCAAATTGGAAGAAAGTTGAAGAAGAGATGTTTAAAGCAAAAGTCCAACCGCGCAGAGATAAATAATAATAAAATAAAAAAAAAAATCACAGAGCCTAGGCGCTAGAACGCAAATTTTGGGCAAAAGCATTAGCGCCTAGGCGCTGCATCTGAGCGCCTAGGCGCTACGATTACTGAAACGGTGATTCCTTCAGCGCCTAGGCGCTGTATCTGAGCGCCTAGGCGCTGCGACGACCTTTGCCCTAAGTATAAAAGCATTTTGTTAGATTTTAAATGAGGATCAGATGGAGATTGGAGAAAAAGACAGAGAGAAACGGCTGGGCACTAGTTTTGAAGATCCGAGCACCCAAACGGAGCGAGAGCAACGCTAGGAAACTTGTGGAATCGCCGGGATTTGTTTCTTTTCCTATTTTCATCCTCTCTTTTCTTACTTGTTATGAACTTGCTGAATTTTGAGATTGTTGTTGAGATTTTCATTATGAATTAACTCTCTTATCTAGAGCGTTGATGTAGTCGCTGTTGAATCTTAATTTTCATTGTTGATTGTTAAGAACTTGATTTCATATTAGATTGTGAAAACCCTTATGAGCTTAATGCATGTTAGGATTTGGTCAATCTTAGTGTCACTTTATATCAATGTTTTGAGGTCGATAGACGATAATCATTGACGAACCTTAATTGTTTTCCCTAATTTATATGAGCGATAGACATATCCTTGTAGGTTTTGTGGCAGTGCTAGTTTTACAACCTTCATAATTGAATTGTTCTGATCGTCATAAAAATATAGGCAATTGACATTTTAATGAATATTGTTATTACTCGAGAGAGAGTAGCAAGTCTTTTTAGTAGAACTTGTCAACAGTCTAGAAATCAAACTTTTATAACTTTCAATTATTGAAGAATAGGAGGAGATAGCGATGAAGTCTTTGTTCTAGAGTCTCAATCATCTACATTTATCATAACGGTTATTAGTTTTAGTATTTTAATTACTTTAGTTCAAAGCTTTTTAATAATTCATTCATCCTTGACTGATCGATTGCTCAGATAAAATTGAAGCTAAAGAATTTGGTAATTAGTAACTTTCATTCCCTATGGAGAACGATAATTAGTACTTACACTACTATATTACTTGGAACGATTCGTACACTTGCGAAATCTCACAACAAGTTTTTGGCGCCGCTGCCGGGGAATGATTGTTTATTTTTACTAATATCAAAATCAAGAGCTTTAGTCTTAATCTGAGTTTTGTTTTACTTTTATTAATTTTGCTCTTTTGTTTTTGGTTGCAGGAGTTAGAGAGAGTGCATGCGAAAATTTGGAAGTAGCAGCCTACTTCCAATTAATCTTGAGATCGAGCGTACTTGTCGAAGGAATAGAAAAGAAAAGAGAGAGCGTATTGCACAAGAGCATTTGACCATGGCAAACCCTACAAATGAGAATAATGAGAAAAAGACCTTGAGGGACTATGTGTTGCCGAATATAGCTGGGTTACATTCTGCGATCCAAAGACCCGCAATTCAGGAAAACAACTTCGAGATAAAGTCGGCAACAATTCAATTGATTCAGTCTTCAGTCAAATATAGTGGCTTCAGGAATGAAGATCCAAATTCTCACATCTCTGATTTTCTTGAAATATGTGATACGTTCAAGTATAATGGAGTGACAGACGATGCCATAAGACTTAGGTTGTTTCCCTTTACTCTTAAGGGGCAAGCTAAACAATGGTTGACTTCTTTACCGGCAGCCTCAATTGATACATGGAATGATCTAGCTCAAAAGTTCCTAGCCAAGTTCTTCCCACCAGCAAAGACAGCAAAGATTCGTAGTGAGATTGAAAATTTTGTTCAGAACGATGGGGAATCTTTGTATGATGCATGGGAAAGATTTAAGGAACTTTTAAGAAAGTGTCCTCATCATGGGTTTCCTCGATGGATGCAAGTGCATAACTTTTACAACGGGTTAGATGGTGGTACTAGAACCACAATTGATGCAGGAGCTGGGGGATCTTTCATGAAGAAAACAGAGAATGATGCTTTTGAATTGTTGGAAGAGATGACGGTAAATCATTATGAATGCCCAACTGGGAGAATGGCTCAGAATCAACCGATGGGAGTTAATGAAGTGGATGCCATCACCGCATTGACCGCACAAGTTGCCTCGCTTACTAAGCAACTTCAATCAAGGCAACTTGCGGTAAATTCGATTCAAACCCCACTTATCTTTTGTGAATATTGTCATGGAAGCCACAAGAGTGAAGATTGTCAAATGGGTAATCCATTTATGCAAGGACAAAGTGAGCAAGTTCAATTTGTGGGCAATTACCATCATGAAGCAAACAACCCCTACTCCAATACATATAATCCAGGATGGCGCAATAACCCAAATGTCTCATGGAAGCAGAATCAAAATCAAAATCTACCACCACCATCGGGATTTCAACAACCAGAAAAGAAAACTAGCCTTGAGGAGACAATGATTCAGATGACGAACACTACGAGTCAGTTCATGGCTGACACAAAGACCAACTTCCAAAATCAAGGTGCAGCAATTAAGAATTTAGAAGTGAAAATTAGTCAGCTAGCCAATATGATGGTGGATAGGCTTCCAGGAAATTTACCGATCACAACCGAAATTAATTCAGTTGGACAACTAGCTGTTGATTTTAATATACTAAAAAAGGGAAAGGCTCATGTGGTTAATGATCAAACTCAAATTGAGCATTGTAAGGTCATCAAGGTGCATCATGTGGGTAAAATTCAAGAACATGATCAAGAAAAGATTGAGGAGCCAACATCAATCATTGAAAAAGAAGTAGAAATAGTATCACATTTACTTGAGGACGAAAAACCTATTACTTCTACTTTATCTACTTCTTCTATTCCTTCAGTTAATCCTCAACTCAAGAAAAAGAAAAAGAAAAATTTAAACTCTGAGTTTGTTAAATTTATGGATATTTTCATGAAACTTAACATTAATCTTCCTTTTTCAGATGCTCTAAAGCAAATGGCTAACTACGTCCGGTTCATGAAGGAATGACTCTCTAAGAAGAAGAAAAATAAAAAGGTCGAGACAGTGCATCTCGCTGAGGCATGCAGTGCTAGACTTAAGAAGAAACTACCACATAAATTGAATGATCCAGGGAGTTTTTCTATTCCTTGTAGTTTTGGTAGTCATTCTTTTAGAGCTTTATGCGATCTAGGTGCTAGCATTAATTTACTCCATGTGTCACTATGCAAGAAATTAAAAATTGGGGAGATAAAGCCCACTACTGTGAAACTCCAATTAGCTGATAGATCCATAGTTTGTCCATATGGAGTTGTAGAGAATGCACTAATTAAAGTGGGAAAATTCTTTATCCCAATTGACTTTTATGTGATAGATGTGAAGGAAGACAATGCACTACCAGTTATTCTTGGAAGGTCATTCCTGGCAACTGGGAGAGTTTTAATTGATGTGGATAAAGGAGAGTTGACCATTAGAGTCCAAAATGAAAAAGAACTTTTTAAAGTCATAGTGGACTCTAAATCTCAAACTGAAACATTAATGTTGGTCTACAAAAAGGGTGCAAGACAGCGAGCTCGTGATATATTAAATGTCTTTCGACCACCTTAATGCTTAAACGTTTATTGCGTCTAGCTAGAGACGTTAAATAAAGCGCTTTTTGGGAGGCAACCCAAGTTTACGTTATTTGATTTTTTTTTTAGTCTTTGTTATTTTCTATCTTTTGTTGTGTATCGTTGTCCTTATGTTTCTGTTGATTTTTTTTTCGTAGGAGTTTGATCACCATATTCCCCATTCCAAACTTTGATGAATATGTTGGTTCTCTTATTTAATCAGGGCAGTATTTTTCACCTTTCTCTTTTATTTGTCATATATATATATATATATATATATATATATATATATATATATATATGCTTTAGTAGTTTCTACATTGAGGACAATGTATGCTCTTAAGTTTAAGTTTGAGGGTGAGAAATACTTTTGTTGAGCCTTGAGCATGAGTTTGAATGAGTGTGGACATAATTTTTTGTTATTTTTAGCATGATGTTTATGATGAGCTATTGTTGCATTGCTTATGATTAGGACAACCTAGAAAGTGTTCATTATTTTGTTTTAAGCTTTGTGTTTTTCGAGATATCTTTGAATACCTTGTAAGCTAATGATGCATATTTAGTTTGAGTTTTAATGCATGAAAGAGATAAGCATGAGTAGTATTTTTTTTTCCTTTGAAAATCTATGTGATGCTGTCTCATTTTTTTGGTTATTGAATGAAGAATGCATAGGATTTGATACGAAAATACCGTACTTTTCTGTGAGATTTTGAGCCATTAAGCACCTCCATTACACGGTGCTAATTTCTTAAATTATGTGATTACCATGCATGATTGATTTTTCTAGAACTTGTTTTGTTATGCATGTCTGGAATCTCTGAATTGATTTGAATGCTTTAATTTCATAAGGGCAATTAGGTAAAACCACTTTTACCTTTCTCAAACAGCCTTCCTTTCACATAATCCTTAGAAAGCAAAATTTTGAGCCTTAGACCTGTTGATTGGAAAATTACCACATTACAAGCCATAAATTCATTTGTTTGTTGTTTTCCTTTCTTTCAACCTTAATCAAAAGGAGAGAGTTGATCATTTGTCAATAGAGTAGTCAAATGAAAGCATATCTTTCTTAGCTTCTTAAAAAAAAAAAAAAAAAAAAATGGAAAGAGAAAGAGAAAAACAAATTATGTATTGAAAACAAAAATATATAGTTTATTATGTGATGGGAAGTTAATGCTTCAACAAAGCTACAAAAATGATCATTCTTAAAAAGTCAACCGAAAAATTGAGCTTCATGCTTATAATTCTTCTATTTTAGTAGCTAAAAATTTTCATCCATATAAGCCCAAGTACAACCAAAATGAGACCCTTGAATTTTTTTTGCATTCATTCTTTTCATCGATGATGAAGATGTGATATATTAGCAAGCTTATGGTAAAAATCTTTTATGTTTTGGTTCGAGTGTTTACCTTATATTTACCATAAACAGTTGAGCGTATTGAGTGAAATTCTGTGAGGGTATCAAATCTTGTGCATTCGATTTTAGTAATTTTATGAGATGCTTGAGTTTTTTTTTTTTTTTTTTTTAAAAAAAATAATTGAAGTCTATGATTGCTTAATCTCCCAATTGCCACTATGACTCAAAGTTCTTGATGCATGCTTAGCTTTATTTGCATTTTTAGATTTTGAGAAAGATGAAGAAGTTGAAGGAAAATAAGTTGCACACGCACGAAAGGGGATGAAAAAGAAAATTGAATTTAAATTCTTGATGATTGATTGTGCTTAAGTGTTTTCTTCATTTGCGATTGATTTGTTAATTAGAACATTGAGGTTCGAGTCATTTGAATACAATTGTTCATTCATAGAGAAATCTTGTTCATTGCTCGAGGACGAGCAAAATGCTAAGTTTGGGGGTATTTTGATGAGTTTATTTTAGGCATAGTGAAATAGATTATTTTTTAGTTCTTTTGTTCGTTTACTTGGACATTTTATCGACTAATTTAATTATTTCTTGTTTATTTTAATTATAGAAGCAAATTGGAAGAAAGTTGAAGAAGAGATGTTTCAAGCAAAAGTCCAACCGCGCATCGATAAATAAAAAAATAAAAATAAAAAAATAAAAAATAAAAATCACAAAACCTAGGCGCCCAAAACCGGCGCCTAGGCGCTAGAACGCAAATTTTGGGCAAAAGCCTTAGCACCTAGGCGTTGCATCAGAGCGCCTAGGCGCTACGATTACTGAAACGGTGATTCCTTCGGCGCCTAGGCGCTGTATCTGAGCGCCTAGGCGCTGCGACGACCTTTGCCCTAAGTATAAAAGCATTTTGTTAGATTTTAAATGAGGATCAGATGGAGATTGGAGAAAAAGACAGGGAGAAACGGCTGGGCACTAATTTTGAAGATCCGAGCACCCAAACGGAGCGAGAGCAACGCTAGGAAACTCGTGGAATCGCCGGGATTTGTTTCTTTTCCTCTTTTCATCCTCTATTTTCTTACTTGTTATGAACTTGCTGAATTTTGAGATTGCTGTTGAGATTTTCATTATGAACTAACTCTCTTATCTAGAGCTTTGATGTAGTCGCTGTTGAATCTTATTTTTCATTGTTGATTGTTAAGAACTTGATTTCATATTAGATTGTGAAAACCCTTATGAGCTTAATGCATGTTAGGATTTGGCCAATCTTAGTGTGACTTTATATCAATGTTTTGAGGTCGATAGACGATAATCATTGACGAACCTTAATTGTTTTCCCTAATTTATATGAGCGATAGACATATCCTTGTAGGTTTTGTGGCAGTGCTAGTTTTACAACCTTCATAATTGAATTGTTCTGATTGTCATAGAAATATAGGCAATTGACATTTTAATGAATATTGTTATTACTCGAGAGAGAGAGTAGCAAGTCATTTTAGTAGAACTTGTCAACAGTCTAGAAATCAAACTTTTATAACTTTCAATTATTGAAGAATAGAAGGAGATGGCGATGAAGTCTTTGCTCTAGAGTCTCAATCATCTACATTTATCATAACGGTTGTTAGTTTTAGTATTTTAATTACTTTAGTTCAAAGCTTTTTAATAATTCATTCATCCTTGACTGATCGATTGCTCAGATAAAATTGAAGCTAAAGAATTTGGTAATTAGTAACTTTCATTCCCTGTGGAGAACGATAATTAGTACTTACACTACTATATTATGTGGAACGATTCGTACACTTGCGAAATCTCACAACAGATATGTCCTAAAAATAGAGCTTTCGAGGAAAAATGTTATCTATGTCTCACACATCTTATATTGACAATTTTGTTGTAAAGTATATGATGTAATACTTCAAAAATGATAATGTATCATTCTTACATAAAGTTTATCTTGTCTAAGGAATAGTGTCCTCAAACATTTCAAAATGTTGAGAACATTAGATTTACTATCTACGTTTGAGTGGGAAAAAATCTAATGTACACATGAGACATGGCATTTGACAGTAAAATTGGTTAGGTTATATTAGTTAGCCCAATGGTATGACCATTGCGCGGAAAATTAAAAACTTTTCTCAAAATATCTATAGATAAAATGAGAAATTATAATTATGTGTATGGGGTTAAAGATTTTATCTTTACGAGATACACTTGCTTTGACAAAGATTTATGGAAATCTATGATTACCTTAGGTGGTTGAGCTTGATATACAAGTTAATATTTTTGCTTATGAAGCAATAAAAAAATTTGTATATAGCTAAAACAGTCTCCTATTAATCTTAACGACGTTCCAGATATGGTTAAGCCTATCACACTTTATTAGGATAAAGTAGTGGTATAATGGCTAAAATTAAGGAATTGAGAAACCACCAATGTATAAGGTATCATGCTGAGAGAGAAAGCATCATGGTAGGGACCGCGGTGACTTTTAGTTGACAGTCGTTTTGATCTATATAAAAAGACTTTCGAGACTAAAGTGTTTGAGAGTAACCTAGAATTTCTAGGATTATGAGACATGTCTCATCTTCACTAGGGCATGTGGGAGAACTTGTTGGATGTAGAGTATGCCCTAGGATACATGTCTCACCGGCTTTAGTGCAAGTGGGAGATTGTTGGTATTTATGCCCTAAAGCCTCGTAATTAATTAATAATTATTTTATAATTATTTTATTATTATTATTTGCAATTTATAATATTCATTATTATTATAAAAATCTAAGGTTATTAGTGTAATCTTGAACAATATGTAGTTGACATACGGAAAGATCATGTTCAAGGAATAACTTAAATAGTTTATAGTATATGGATAGGGTTGAGTGCCTTATCCTGGTAACAGTATTGATACGGCCCACATTGTAATTGTTACAAATGATTTAATTCAATTCATTCATGTAGAGACATGTGAGTTGGGTATCCTATACAATGAGTTTGTATAAGACTAGACCACGAAATATATAATTTCTTTTTATAAATCCGTTATTTGAGAAGATTAATATTTCACATGATGATCATATGTGACTCGATCTTAATCCTGAGTGAGTTATGAACTCCTGCTTGTAAGGGCTCGTCCTTTGATTTGTATGGGTGAGAATGGCCTTTATAGCCGATTCAATAAGCCTGCCATTTTGGGGACTTGACGAAATAGGGAGCTGGGAACATAAGTTTCACAAGATGGAATTCACTCATTCCTATATAGGGAAAGTGGATGAGTAGTTCCCTTAAGTGCTGATTTCGGGACTTGAACAATGGGACCCCACCCTCTCATTGGCCCGAGAGGGACTTGGTTTATGGTTGGATCATAAACAGGTTGTTCATTAGAGAATCAGTGGTACTTAAGGTGTAATATGTAATTACAGGGGTAAAACGGACTTTTAACCCATCTGTAATTATGAACAACTCGTGAAGGATCGACTTGCATGTAATGATTATATCCATGGACACAACTTGTCCTACAGTGCATAAGAATGCAACTCTAGGCCTATAGTGGAGTGACCTAGAGTTAATGAATGCAAATTAATTAATGAGTTTAATTAATTAATATTGTATCATTGGAGCTTATAAATCTGTAGATCCATAAGGTCCCCTTGCTAGCTCAGAGTAACATTAAAAGAATCAATTTAGTTGAAAGAAAAATTTGAAATGTTCAAATTAATATTTAATATATTTGATATATTAAATATAAAAGAGAAAAATATATTTATTGTATTTGATACATTAAATATTAGAGGAAATAGTTTATGTATTTAGATACATTAATATTGAAAATTATATATACATATAAAATTTGAATGAGATTCAAATTGGTTAAATGTATATTGTAAAAGATTAATTTTATGAAATTTGGATTTGATTCAAATAAATAAAATACATATTTTAATATAATAGATATTAAAATGTATTTTATTAAATAAAATTAATTTCTAAAGGCCCTATAAATAGGACATTTAGGTTTAGGCAAAAGGTTCGCCAAACATACTAGTCAATTTTTATAAGGAGAGAATTATATTGTTCTCTCAAAACTCCATTCTTTCAAGGAGACTCCCACAAGTCTTGGTCCTGTGTTCGAGTCATAGCGAGGAAGATCTCGTGGAAAAGGAACACAAGAAGCTTTCTGGTCTTCAAAGGTATTATTTGCTTAAACTTGTTTTAGTTTAATTCTAAATTAAAATCAAAATCTCGATTCCAAACGCTTCCGTTGTGTGGGTTTGAAGAGTTCATTCCCTTCACAAACATTTATTAGGCTACTCATATCATTGGTTGTGCAAAATGATTTGGAGTTAGACCAATTAGATGTTAAAACAACATTCCTACATGGTTTTTTGAGTGAAACAATTTATATGAAACAGCCACGAGGTTACATAAATAAAAGGGAAGATGACTTGGTTTGTTTACTAAATAAATCAATCTATGGATTGAACCAATCACCAAGGTGTTGGTATCAACGATTTGATGATGTTATGTCTAAGAACGGTTTCAAAAGAAGCTTCTATGATTGTTGTGTTTACATAAACTCAAAAACATTTGAAACACATGTTTATCTACTCCTATATGTAGATGATATGCTACTTGCAAGAAGCTCAAAGGAACAAGTTAAAGCTCTTTTAAAAAGAAGTTTGACATGAAAAACTTGGGGGAGTCTAGAAGAATTCTTGGAGTTGAAATAACTCGAAATAAGAGTTGTTCAAGTCTCTATATCAGTCAAGCTGACTATTGCTACAAATTTCTTAAAATATTTAAAATGGATGATGCAAAATGAGTGAAAACCCCTATTGCTCATCATTTTAAATTGTCAGCGGCTAATTGCCCTAAAACTACTGAATTGGAACATCTAAACTTCATGGAAAAGGTTCCTTATTCTCAAGCAGTTGGGAGTTTAATGTATTTGATGATCTCAACTAGACCAGATTTATCCTATGTCACTAGCTTGGTTAGTCGTTATATGGCTAATCTAGGCAAACGTGACTGAGAAGCTACAAAGTGGATTCTAAGGTATCTTAGTTCATCTAAAGATGCCAGAATTCATTACAAAAGGAATGAGTCATCCAATGATGAAATATTTGGCTATGTGGATGCTGACTACGCTGGGGATCTAGATAAAAGAAGATCGTTGTCGGGGTATGTTTTCTTATATGGCTCTAATTTACTTAGCTGGAAAGCTAATTTGCAACCAGTTGTGGCACTATCCACAACAGAGGTAGAGTTCATAGCTCTATCTGAAACTGTAAAAGAAGGATTATGGCTGAAAGGGCTATTACATGATTTTGGAATTACACAAAAGACAGTTATAATATATTGTGACAATCAGAGCACGATCTATCTACCCAAGAATCATCAATTTCATAACAGAACAAAGCACATCGATATCAAATATCATTTTGTTCGAGAAAAATTTGAGAAAGGGAAAATAGAGGTAATTTAAGTCCATACCTCAGACAACACCGCTGACATGCTCACCAAACCAGTCACTCAACAAAAGTTCATCTGCTGCCTTGAGTTGATCGGTTTCGAGCTACCTGAAAATGGTTGAACAAATTTTTTAATAGAGGGGAAGACTTGTTGTTACAAATGTGGAGATTGTTAAATCTTGTAACATATCAGATTTAAATCTGTTGCAACTAACAAGATCTCCAACAAACTCTCTCCTACTCTCTGTATACATAATCCATTTAAATTTAGATGAGAGAGGTGCGAAAAATGTTTGAGAGTTTGTAATTTGTTCTTACCTTTGTATTCTTAAATAAATTCAGAATCTCCTTCTTGCACAGTGGATGTAGGCTTGGGCTGAACCACTTAACTCTTCTTGCAAACTTCTTCTTCTTCCTCTTCTTCTTGAATTTTGCTTTGAGCTTCCATTTCCATTTTCGCCAGACTTTCGTTGAAGAGCTCTAATATGGTTTTTCCAGATTGAATGAAGGAGGTTTACTTTGCTTCTTCGTTTGGTTTTTCTTTTTGTTGCATGTTAAATTTTTTCCATCTGTAAAAGATTAAGAACAAAAAGTTAGCACGTGTTTTCTTTCAGCTATTTGTGGGCCTAGGGTTTGTTTAAATCCCAACAACTGACTTATGTTTTATTTCTTTTCTCTTTGGGTCTATCTTCTCCTTAGCTTTTTGCAACATAAACTCCACTGTGTATATGGAGTATTTATCGTCTCTTATTAATATATATCCAATATCTTTAGTCTTTATATTTTTAGGAACAAATTAACAATTGACATTTTGTTGCGAAAATTTGGCTGAGGTTGATGTAATGGAAGCTCTGGCGATCCGTGAAGGACTGTGCATTGCAGTGGAGGTCGGCTTCCAAGAATTGGAGGTGAAAACTAATTCTAGTCGTGTGTCGCGATCATGCTTCAACAAAACAAAATGTGTGAGATTTCAAAAGTTGGGATGATTGTGAGCGTAGCTAGGGCATTGACTAATCGGTTTCGAAAGTGTAGCTTCGACCACTACCGACGACATTGCAATTGCCTGACACACGAAGTGGCGCAAGGGGCATTGCGGCGACATATCTCTGAAATTCTAGTGGAAGAAGTGTCGATGGGAGTGACCGAAGCCTATGAGCAAGAGAAGAGGGAAACCATCGCAGATGGAGTTGCCGATGCGGCAGACTAAGAAGAAAGGAATGCTTTAAATGAAACTTAATTTTGTGTACTTCTTTTATTTCCTTTTCATTTTTGTTACCACAAAAAAAAAACAATTGACATTCTTATGTTCCATCTTGTGAAGTAATGGAAGTGAGTAGACTGAAATAGTGGACTAGGCTCTAACGTCATATAAAATATAAATTAAATCTTTTACAATGTCATTATAAGAAGTAGAGTCATAAGCACAATCTCTAGAGTTCCAACTTTTAGTGTTAAACGTCTCCTTTTTTTAGTGCACCTATCTAGCATATTGACTGAATTTGCAAATTCCTTTATTTTTTAATATATTCTCACTTGTCTATCTCTCAACTCAAATATTTATAGAGTTAAGGATGTTTAAGGTTGAAGGATAACTTAAGTTGATGTAAACTAAAACCATATTCTGAATAGGTTGTGATTTGGTCCCTTTTAGGACTTCTATATTGTGATTCATGCTGAATTATTAATTTCATATGAGAAAAGAATCAAGAATGAATCTTTAGGAAGTGATAATCACTTAAATTCTAAACATAGATGAAAATTTATTCTAGTTTAAAATTGAAGTTGTCTTCAAGAAAATATCTTGTATTCTATGAATTCTCTGTGTTTCTAAGTGGGAATACACCTCACTTTTTTTTAGCATATATTAATTCTTTAGTTTGTCTATTAATCAAATAAAGTTGCTCATGAGCTTGGCTTCCCATTCATTGTACTCGTAATCAAGTTCATTGACAATTTCTTCACTCCCTATCTTTTCTTAGTCGGTAGAGTTTTTGGCAATATATAAGAAGGGTGGTTGTCCCACATCGGAAAGATTCAAGTAAGTCATGTGCTCTAAGGACTATAAAAGGAGCCTATGACTTTGGTTTTTAATCATCCCAGTTAGAAACATTTTAAGCTTTGGTGTGCTAACTCTAGTTAAATTTCCTATTGTATTCTCTAGTTTTATAGTTGGACAAAAGGGTGTGAGTGGTGCAAATTAGCTTTGAAGAGAGTGTTTTGTAATTGGGGTCGAGGAGAGAATTCTGTGTGATTGTAACAATTTTCACATAGTAGAAGTTCTTTCTGGTGGGCCATGGTTTTTCTCCGGTTTTTGAGTTTTTCCCCTAAATTCTTGTGTTTTTTATTTGCATTGCTTTCTTTTAATTTCTCAGTTATTTTCTGCTTATTCCTGCGGTAGAAGTGGGAGGTTTTTTTTCCCAACAAGTGGTATCAGAGCTTTAGGTTTGTAGTTTGATATTTTTAGTACGCTCAATTGATTCCTATGTATGCTCTGTGGTTACAGCATTGTCTGAGCTTCCACATCAGAAAAGATTTCTTGAAATGAACTAGGCTAGTATTGTGAACAGTGTGAGTTGTTCATTATTTGCATTTGTTAGGAGTGAAGCAGAAATGTCAAGTTTTATGAGTCCAGTGAAGATTGACGTGGAGAAATTTGATGGAAAGATGAATTTTGGTTTGTGGCAAGTGCAAGTCAAGGATGTGTTGATACAATCTGGGTTACACAAGGCCTCGAAGGGAAGACCAGGTGATGGTTCTTCTGAAAAGTTAAGCGGTGATGATTGTCCAATGGAGTCCAATGATAGTTCTAGTAGAGGTTCTAAGAAGTCCAGCATGAGTGATGAAGATTGGGAAGGTATAAAAATCTCAGACCAAGTGTTCGCAATAACATCGTTTCGGAGCTGAAGGTGATTGAAGTGAAGATAGATGATGAGGATAAGGCCCTCAGGCTCATCTTGTCACTTTCATCTTCTTATGAACACTTGAAGTCAATCTTGATGTACGGGAAGAAGACCTTAGATTTTGCTGAGGCTATTAGTAAACTTCTTTCAGAAGAAAGAGACTGGAGAGTGGAGGGTATACTTCACATGAGGATTCAGTGTTGGTAGCTAGCAATTGGAAGAAGAACTTTCTGCAGAAGAAAGGTTGCTGGGAATGTGGACAGCTTGGGCACATGAAACAAGATTGTTCTAACAGAGCAGGTTCGTCAAAGAGATCTGGGTCATATACTGACATTGTCTCTCTCGCCAGAGGAGATGCTGATGGCTTCCATTGAAGGAAGACATAATTCATCCTTTTGGTATGTCTGCTTTACCATGATAGAGGATGTGATGTCAGTGGTTCCACAGATTTGCACACGGGCATTGACTTGGCAGTTATGCAAGGTGTGTGTGGTGGAAATTATGTCGATAGCTGAGAACTTCTAGGTGAGCCAAGTAAGTGGAAGTTGCACCATAAGTTTCAGCAAGGTTTATCGGCATGTGACGAAGAAGTAAAAGTCTTGGAATGTGATATTCCAAGTGGTCTACTTTTTATGGTGAAGTGTGTTATAATTCTCTATGTTGAGGATTATGGTTGTCGGTAAAGATAATGATGAGTTATAGTTCTCTGTGTTGAGGATTATGGTTGTCGGTAAAGACAATGGTGAGTTATAGTTCTCTATGTTGAGGATTATGGTTGTCGGTAAAGACAACGGTGAGTTATAGTTCTCTGTATTGAGGATTATGGTTGTCGGTAAAGACAGCAGATGCAACAGATGTTGTGAGTTATAGTTCTCTGCGTTGAGGATTATGGTTGCCGGTAAAGACAACGGATGCAATAGAAGTTGTGGATTATAGTTGTCGGTAAAGACAACAGATGCAACAGATGTTGTGAGTTATAGTTCTCTGTGTTGAGGATTATGGTTGTCGGAAAAGACAACAGATGCAACATAAGTTGTGGATTATGGTTGTCGGTAAAGACAACGAATGCAGCAGAAGTTGTGGATTCTTCAAATATCTAGGGTGGAATTTGTAGGGTTTTTGTCAATATATAAGAATGGTGGTTGTCCCACATCGGAAAGATTTAAGTAAGTCATGTGCTCTAAGGACTATAAAAGGAGCTTATGGCTTTGGTTTTTAATCATCCCAGTTAGAAACATTTTAAGCTTTGGTGTGCTAACTCTAGTTAAATTATTTATTGTATTCTCTAGTTTTAGAGTTGGGCAAAAGGGTCAGTGGTGCAAATTAGCTTTGAAGAGAGTGTTTTGTAATTAGGGTCGGGAGAGAGAATTCTGTGTGATTGTAACAATTTT
This sequence comes from Herpetospermum pedunculosum, assembly GCA_028017165.1. Taxonomy (NCBI): domain Eukaryota; kingdom Viridiplantae; phylum Streptophyta; class Magnoliopsida; order Cucurbitales; family Cucurbitaceae; genus Herpetospermum; species Herpetospermum pedunculosum. The sequence continues at coordinate 15,499,274 of CM051527.1, read as the reverse complement.
TCACATAGTAGAAGTTCTTTCTAGTGGGTCGTGTTTTTTCTCTGGTTTTGAGTTTTTCTCAACACTTACCACTCGTTGGCTTTTTGGGTGGATCAAATATTATATATAATGTTTAATATATAAGATCGACTAATTCGGTAGAATAACATTCTTCAAACCTTACAATTTTCGTTTTTGTTTACTTAACTCATCTTCCCCTCCCCTCTTTTTATGTATAAGTTGTTAACTAATTCCAATTATTTTGAATAAAGTTCTCTTCAACTTCGAAACTCTCTATTGGACTAGTTTTAGTATAGTGAGTTCTTTTATCAATTGGTTACTTGAGAAAAAAGTTATGAATATTTTCATTTGTTTTTTAATATTATAACATTTATTTTATTCTTTTATTCCTGGTAGGAACTATTGCGTGATTTATTGCGTACCGCAAGTGTACGCGTCAAGTTTTAATATAGTGATTTAAGTAAAAAGTATCGTCCACAAGATTGGTTTTCTAGATCAATTGAATACCATAGGTACTAACCACAAATTCTATTTAGATTAAAAAGACTTTGAAGTGAGTGAAAAATAAATGACTGAAAAATAATGGGAAACCTTTAGGAGAGAAAACCTAGGGAATTGATTTCATCGAATAGATTCATGCTTAATTAATCTATTAATCCAAAAATAGTTACAATTATAAGCCAAAAAGTACAAAACTCATAAAAGACTCGCTAGAGCTCTATTAATTCTCTTCCCTTAATATAAAACCAACATGTTTGTCTAGTTTTAATAGAAAAGAAAGGCATTAAGCAACTTATATTATCAGCCTCTAAGAAAATTCTTCATTTTCATGCAAGAATTTACAAGTAGTCAAGTGTTTGAGTTCTACTCTAAAATCTACTCTTTCAAGCTAGAATTAAAGCAATCAACAATTTATACTTTGACCAAAAGATAAAAGCATTAAGCAAACAAACACAAGAACAATTGTTGCAATATGAAGAACATTAGATTAATCAAACATGAAAACTAAAACGATTACATCAATCCCCTAAGTAAAAGTCTAGCTACTCATAATCACTAAAATCATGCTTAGACAATGTTTAGAATCCATAAAATAAACAATAAAATCAAAGGTAAAAGGAGAAAAACTCTTGTCGCGTGCCAAGCCTCGTTCCCGATGTGATCTACACGTTCCCGAGCCTCTAAATCTCTTCTTCAGCTTTCTAGAGTGTCCCTCACGCCTTTCCAATGAGTGTTTTTCGAAATTAGGGTTCAAATCTCCCAAAAATTGGCTTCACCCGTCGAATGGAGAAAAATATGCATTTATAGGAAAAATCGGCATAGCGTCTTTGGCACTTGAGGCAGAAAAGGCAGAAACTTTCTCCAAGTACCTATCTTTGGCACTTGAGACTAGGCCACATTAATCTCAATAGGATTGGGAGATTGGTTAAGAGTGGTCTCCTAAATAGGTTAGAGGAGAACTCTTTACCACCATGTGAGTCTTGTCTTGAGGGCAAGATGACCAAACGATCTTTTTCTGAAAAAGGTCATAGGTCCAAAGAAACTCTAGAGCTTGTACATTCAGACCTTTGTGGTCCGATGAATGTTAAAGCACGGGGTGGGTATGAATATTTCATCAGCTTCATTGATGATTATTCTAGGTACGATTATCTTTACATAATGCATCATAAGTCCAAAGCTCTTGAAAAGTTCAAGGAGTATAAGGCAGAGGTTGAGAACACATTAGGTAAAACGATTAAAACACTCTGATCAGATCGAGGTGGAGAGTATATGGATTTGAGATTCCAAGACTATATGATAGAACATGGAATAGTATCCCAACTCTCAGCGCCCGGAACACCGCAGCAGAACGGTGTGTCCGAAAGGAGAAATAGAACCCTGTTAGACATGGTTCGATCTATGATGAGCTATGCTCAACTGCCTAGTTCGTTTTGGGGATATGCAGTAGAGGCTGCTGTATATATTTTGAACATGGTTCCCTCTAAGAGTGTTTCAGAAACACCTTATGAGTTATGGAGAAGGCGTAAAGGTAGTTTACGTCACTTCAGAATTTGGGGGTGTCCGGCACATGTGTTGGTGCCCAATCCAAAGAAGTTGGAACATCGTTCAAAATTATGCCTATTCGTAGGCTACCCCAAGGAAACTAAAGGTGGTCTATTTTACGATCCTCAACAAGATAGGTGCTTGTATCGACAAACACCACGTTCTTAGAGGAAGACCACATGAGAGATCATCAACCTTCGAGCAAAATTGTTTTGACCGAACTTTCCAGGAAAGCTACAGATGGGTTAACAAGAGTTGTTGATCAGGTTGGTCCTTCTCAAGAGTTGAGAATACCTCGACGTAGTGGGAGGGATGTGAGACAACCCGACCGCTACATGGGTTTAACGAAAACCCAGGTCGTCATACCTGATGACGGCGTTGAGGATCCATTGACCTTTAAACAAGCAATGAATGACATAGACAAGGACCAGTGGCTTAAAGCCATGGACCTCGAAATGGAGTCGATGTACTTCAATTCGGTCTGGGATCTTTGTAGAGAAACCTGATGGTGAAAGACCTATCGGTTGCAAGTGGATCTACAAGAGGAAACGAGACCAAGTCGGTAAGGTGCAAACCTTTAAGGCTCGACTTGTGGCAAAGGGTTATTCCCAGAGGGAAGGGGTGGACTATGAAGAAACTTTCTCCCCTGTTGCCATGTTAAAGTCGATTAGAATACTCTTGTCCATTTCCACGTTTTATGATTATGAAATTTGGCAAATGGATGTCAAGACAGCCTTTTTGAATGACAATCTTGAAGAGAGTATTTATATGGCTCAACTAGAGGGGTTCATAATTCAGGGTCAAGAGCAAAAGGTTTGCAAGCTTAATCGATCCATTTATGGGTTGAAGCAAGCGTCTAGATCCTAGAATATAAGGTTGTATATTGCGATCAAATCTTATGGCTTTGAATAGAATGTTGACGAACCTTGTGTCTACAAGAAAATAGTCAATTCTGTTGTAGCTTTCTTAGTCTTATACGTAGATGATATCCTACTTATTGGGAATGATGTAGAATTCCTGACTGACGTTAAGCAATGGCTAGCGACCCAATTCCAAATGAAAGATTTGGGAGAGGCTCAGTTTGTTCTAGGTTTTCAAATCGTAAGGAATCGTAAGAACAAAACGCTAGCGCTGTCTCAAGCATCTTATATCGACAAGGTGTTGATACGATATTCGATGCAGAATTCCAAGAAGGGTTATTTACCTTTCAGGCATGGAATTCAATTGTCAAAGGAAGAGTGTCCTAAGACACCTCAAGAAGTTGAGGATATGAGACGAATTCCCTATGCATCAGCAGTCGGTAGTCTGATGTACGCCATGTTATGTACACGACCCGACATATGTTATGCAGTGGGAATTGTCAGTAGGTATCAGTCCAATCCTGGATATGATCATTGGACTGCCGTTAAACACATCTTCAAGTATCTTCGGAGAACGAGGGACTATGTGCTCGTGTATGGCGCGAAGGATTTGATCCTTAATGGATACACTGACTCTTATTTTCAAACCGATAAGGATTCGAGGAAATCCACATCGGGATCAGTGTTAACTCTTAACGGAGGGGCAATAGTATGGAGGGGTATAAAGCAAGGTTGTGTTGCTGACTCCACCATGGAAGCTCAGTATGTCGCGGCTTGCGAAGCTGCGAAAGAGGCTGTATGGCTTAGGAAGTTCTTGACGGATTTGGAAGTTGTTCCAAATATGAATTTTCCTATCACACTTTATTGTGATAATACTGGTGCTGTGGCAAATTCCAGAGAACCAAGAAGTCATGAACGTGGAAAGCACATTGAGCGGAAATATCATCTCATCAGGGAGATAGTGCATTGAGGAGACGTGATCGTTATGCAGATCGCCTCAGAGCACAATATTGCTAATCCGTTTACAAAGTCCCTCACGGCTAAAGTGTTCGAGGGGCACCTAGTGAGTCTAGGACTGCGAGTTGTATAGTAGGATAGTGGGAGAAAAACCATGTATATATTTGATATTCCAGTTTTTCTCATCCAGCATGTAATACTCCACTGACATTTTAGTCCAAGGGGGAGTTTGTTGGGTTTTATGTCCTAAAACTCGTGGTTTGTCAACTGAATGTATATTCTATTTTGCAATAAAGTTGTTATTGAGTTTTATTCAGTAAAGTTGTTATTGAATAAAGTGAATTGTTTTTACTTTTAACCTAACTTCGATAAACAAAGAACCCATGGCTATAGGTTGTATACTTGAACTTCATGTGTGACATGATTGTGGATCAAGTTCAAGTAATAGCCAGAACGGTCTATAGTATAGGGATAAGGTTGGGTACCTTATCCTGGGGACACTATTGGACGCGGCCCACTTTGTATAGTACAAACGATGTGATCCGAAATCGTTCATGTGGAGACATGTGAGTGGGGGCGTCCTATGCAATGAGTTTGCATAAAACTGAACCGCGAAATAAAGTCACTCTTTCTTTATAACTCCGTTTACTGTAAAGACCGACTTTTTCATATGATGACCTAGGTAACTCGATCTGAATCCTGAGCACGCTATGAACTCCTGTTTATTCGGGCTTATCCTTTGACTTGTATGGGTGAGAGTGGCCCGAGATCGCCGACTCAATAAGCCTACCATCTTGGGGATAAGACCGAGTAGGTAGCTAGAAACATAGTCCTGCAAGAAGGAATTCACTCCTACCCGCCTTGAGGGATTAGTAGAAAGGTTGTTCCCTTAAGTGCTGACTTCGAGTCTTGAACTAGGGATCCCACCCTCTCATTGGCCCGAGAGGGACTTGGTATAGTGATGAGATCACATACCAATCGGTTTGGTGGTTGGACCACAAACCAATAGTTCATTAGAGGATCAGTGGGACTTAAGGAACAAGATGTAATTACGGGGGTAAAACGGTTTTTTTTTTTTTACCCAGCTGTAATTACGAACGACCTGTGAAGGATCGACTTACTGATGATGGTTATATCAAGAGGACAGAAATATATCTACGGTGAGGAGAGTGCAACCCTTGGACTTTAGTGGAGTCTCCAGGGGTTAACGAATGTTGGTTAGCTTGGCTAAAGAGTTTGGCCGGTTAATCTCGTATCGTTGGAGCTCATGATCTGTAGGTCCTTTAGGTTCTCCTGGCTAGCTCGGATTAAGCCGTGTAACAATATGAGAGAAAAAGAATTTGAATTTATTCAAATTCCGTTTTGGAAGAATGATGGACATATTTAAATATGATTTAAATATGGGATCGGTCTAAAACATGAATAGGGATTCATGTGTGATGATTCGGTTTAAGAAATCGGGATTAGTCTTATTATTTAATTAATATTTGATATTGAATTAAATAATAATATTAATTAATTAAAAAATTTAATTAATTATAATTTATTTTGTTTATTAAAATTAATTATGAATTAATTTTAAAATGACAAAATATTACAAGTGGAATTATCCATGTTCAGTGGATTTATCCAAGTCAAGTGGATTTATCCAAGTTGAGTGGGATTATCCAACTTGTGAAGTGGATTGTGAATCACCAACAACATGCATAAACTCATCAATTGTTGAACACTTGTTTGAAGACTAATCCATCCAATTTGAGGTGTCATGCTAAGAAAAGACTTTGTTGCATGTGAATTGCATATAAATTGGATGAAGTTCAAATGGTTTGAGGTTGATGAATTTTCAAAGAGTTAGAATATTTGGTTGAACATGAAGAGTTCATGTTACTTGAGAAATTAGAAAGCTAAGTGTTAGATATTTCTCACAAAATCCTCATCACTTTCATCTTTCCATCTTCTTCTTCTAAACTTTTTCTTTCATAAAGGAGTCCCACCACTCCGTTGCTCGGCCCGAGGATAGCGGGACTACCAGAGGTGGTTCTCGGAGAGTTCGAGAGAAGCTTTGAAGGGTTCGTGAAGAGATTCGAGCATCGGAATAGAAGTCCTTAGAACTACAAGAGGTATGTGTTCTAATTCCTTTTATTTTTATTTTTTCTGTGAGGGATTAGAGCGTCGAGACGCTGTCCCCTCGGGAATTCTGGCTTGAAAACATCATTTTGGAGCGTCTGCTCCCATAGCGTCTCAGGCTTGATTCCTTCTTTTTCTTGCTCTTGGTCATAAAAGTTCATATTTTAAGCTAATTTTTCATGCCATAATTTCTAAAAAGCTCCGGTTTGCTCCAAATGCTCGAAATCTACAATTTAGATAAATAATAGGGAAATTGTAGTAAATGACAATTTAAGACTTATTGTTTGCAAATATAGCATGTTTTTAAAAATTTTGCGGATATAGCAATTTCTATCGCTGATATCTTATGACTGATAGAAGTCTATCGCTGATCACCTCAGCTTTTTATAGATTTTTGTCAGTGATAATAGTCTATCAGTGATAATAGTCTATCACTGATAGAAGTCTATCAGTGATATAATAAAGTCTATCAGTGATAGAAACGGGTTTTTTTGCCATATTTGCAAAACATTTTAAAGTTTGCTAAATTTGCAATTAGTTTGGGCCTGATTGCTATTTGTGCAACCAGCCCTAAATAATATCATTAAAACATTCTTTTAAACTCTAAAACTAGCATAATAAAGGCTCTAAAGATAGTCCATTTAGTGTGCTATCAGGAACCATACTATATCTTATTGATTTAACATAGTCAAGTGTGGGCCTAGGGCAGAAGTTTATGAGATAAGTAATTTGACATTTATTTTTGTATATTCAATTATTACTGATAACACAATTTTTTCTTTTCTTGTTTATTAAAGCCTCAGAGGTTACAAGGTAAGTTTTGTCTTCCCCTTAGCGAGATGTCTATTTATTTCTTTGGTAATATAACGTGGTAATCTTGTCAACTCAAGAGAGACTAAGTTAATCTTTTTTTGGATTGAACCTAGGACCTCATGGTCATTAGGCGATACATCATGTCGTTGAGCTATGTTCTTGTTGGCAATATACCAAGCTAATAGATCTTTAATTAGCTTGGTATGTTTCCATTTAAAAGTATTGGTATGTATATTTCTCATATTTCCAAGACTTCTCAACAAGGGCACTAGAAATATTTCTCAAGATATGGCTTTTAACATATTAACTTGAAATACATATACCAATACCAAACTCCTTCATTGAAACTTTTATTTCCTTCCAAAATAATATAACAAAAGTTTTAATTAGTTATTTATGTTATTTGTATGCCTTACTTTTATTTTCTTCCAAAATAATATAACAGAAGTTTTAATTAGTTATTTATGTTATTTGTATGTCCTGTTTTTTGCTCATTTTCTATCTAAAAGTATATTACTCGTGCATTTCAAGAAACCTTTGAATATATGAAGGTTTTGAAACCAATGATGGTTAATTTTGAAGGTGGTTGTTTACTTTCACACATTCTCAAATTTGAAGTTGATTATTTACTTTCATACATTGTTGTTCTTTCTTATATGCTTAATAAATTCATTGAGATTATATTTTTTTTTTTAATATATGATGATTGTTGGTAATTCAACTTAATACATACATTTAATTGTAGGTGTGTCTAAAGTTCAATGTAAATGAAGTATTTTATTGTATGTAGTTACAAAAATTGTCTGAGTTTATAAGCTACAACTCGTCTAATATTGTTCTCAAACCTCATTTTTTAATAAAGGTTGATTTTGATGTTGCCAAATTTGAGTAGTCTTAGGACTTGAGATAATGTTCTCAAGGGGAGGGTACAAATTTCTTGAATTGCTTGCTTATTCTTGTAGCTTGTTTACTTTTATCTTTCAATATAGTGTAGAGTTCTAGTAAGGTAATACTCTTACAGTAAGATAATGATGCCTTGGGTACCACAATTGCATGTCTGGTTGATAAAGCCAAAATATGTAAGCAAGTTTACTTTGGTTTATTAGTTTATGTATTATTAGAGTTAAATCATAAGGATTTAAATGATATATTTTGTTATTGTTTTTTATTAGGGGAATGAAATGATGATATCATCCAAATTGATATATTTGGGAGAATATAACGATTAATATGATGTAGCTTGATTTGGCAGAAGAGAATCCTCCCTAATAAATCAATATTCCAAGTATTTATTTAAATCAAAAATCAAAAGCTATCCAAAGTTTTTTTTTTAGTACATTGGGGATGGGGGGATTCGAACCACAGACCTCTTGGTCATCAAGTCATACATATGCCAGCTGAGCTATGCTCGCTTGGGCAAAAAAGCTATCCAAAGTTAAAAAAATACAAATGATAGGATTCGCTATTTATAGAGAATTAAAAGCAAACTAAATTCTAACTAAATCCTAAAAGCAAACTAAAAAGAGTAACTAAAAATAAAACATGAGATAACTCATAATTCTACTCATCATTTTATGCTGGAATGAAAATAGTTATGCCAACAACGCTTCTTTCGATGATTGCAAAATACTCCAAAGAAAAATTCTCCCTACAAAATCTCTCAAATCCATAATGGGACTAGAATAATACTCCATGAAAATGTTTTAAAAATTAAATGTGTCTTTGAATGACTCATTGATGGATCAAATCCGAAGAATGATCAATAAATTGAATTTGACCCACTGAATAAATTTGGCCCATGTAAATTGTCTTTAGGTTAGACAAATTTTCAAAATTGTCCCCATTATTTTCTTTTCTTCTTCACCGTTAGAAACGAAAAGCAACATGCGTTTGTGTCTTCTTCTTCAACCTTCATTGTCGATAGCTCCATCTGAGCCGCTGTGGTGACGACGGCAGTGGTCGAGCTAACTTCCGACGACGACGGATCTGCAACAGTCAATTGTTCTAGTCCCTCTCTAATGGGATCCAAAAAATCGACTCTTTCAAACGACGTCGTTGCAATGGCGTTTGACGCCTCCTCTGCTCTATTATCGTCGACGGGATGAACGCCATTTTCTTCATGATTGGTTTCTTCTTTATTTGGGTGCTGAAATGATTTCAGATCATTCTAGGTTAAGCCGCGCGAATCTAAAATTGAAAAAACAGGAAAGTTGTCGACCGCACATCACTGAATTTATCTGGGTTTGTTCCTAGTCGAGTTGCAATGATCTCGGTTTGAAAAAAATTGAAGATTTTGCTTCCTCATTGTTCACAACTTCGCTTGGAATTGCAATTGATCTTTTCGTCACTGTGAAGATTTCTCGCTTTGTGCACGAAAAAAATAAATTGTCTGCTGCAAATTTCTTTTCATTTTCTTGATCAACTACTTGATTGTTGTGCATAAGGTATGGATTTGAATACCCAAATGCACATTTTTATTTTTCACGTCGATTTCTGGAAAAACCAATTTAAGTTGTAGATCGTGGGGTTAGTTCTTGGCATCTTTGAATCATAGTTTTGTCTCAAGTTGCATCAAAATCTTCTTCAAACTCATTGGAATCACTAGGATAAGAATTTCGATGTAGTTTTTGATAGGATTTTTGAAAAAGTTGTTCATGCGTGGGGTCGTCATCTTCAAATTCATCTTCTAAATCGGTAGATTTAAAATTCAAGTACCGATCTTGAACGTATTTGTGAATTTCTTGCTTAAACCGATTGGTGTATCTAATCTTGGGCATGTTTCTTGAATTGTAGAACTTCATTCTTGGTGAATTTTCTTTAAGGGTTTCCCTTGTAATTAGGTGTGTGGTGCTTGTCAACGAGCACAACTCACAAAGCTCCCTATTGCGATCGATGTCAACAAGAGTTTCCCGACTTTCACCAGCGGCTGTCAACGTTGGCCTAGACGTTCACTTTCATACCAATTTGATTTAGCCTGATTTGGTACAAGAATCCTCTCTAAGAAATCAATACTCACAAGTATTATTCAAATCAAAAGCAATCAAAAGTTAAAGAATTGGATTCTCTATTTATAGAAAATTAAAAGCAAACTAAATCGTGAAAGAAAACTAAAAAAATTAACTAAAGATTAAATATGAATAACTCTTAATCCTACTCATGATCCTATTGCATCAAAGTGTCAATTAAATCTAAGAAACGTGCTAATAGGAATAATGGCATGAATTAAATATGCAAGCATTTAAGAATAATACAAAAAAATTAATCACAAAACCTCACATCTTTGCAATTGGAATTTACGCGGCCTTAAATTAGAAAACGAACCTTAGTCGATCATGTCGATGATTAATCTCAAAACTACCATAGTTTGGCTCCAATACAATGAAAATAATAAACTGAAAAATAATAGAGAGGATTGTTGGAAAGCTTCTAAGAATCTACAACATAATGACCTAAAATTAGAAAATTTGCATTTTATATTGTGCAAGATAGCGTTGAGATGTTATTTGGGCAAGATAGTGTCGAGACGTTGTCCATAGCATCTCGACACTACGGAAAAAACTCACCGAAATGAGGCGTGTGTACACCTTGCTGACTGGGGAACTTGCGGGCAATCATCTCGTAGCGTTGAGATGCTACAAGCAGCGTCTAGACGCTTGCTCTCGAGTTTTTGCCAACTTTTGCTTCGTTTTTTCACTTGATGTCATCAAATTGATCTTTTTTGTCTCCTTTTTCACCATTTGTTGACTATGAACTCTAAAACGCTCTACATTGTTCAAATCATACAAAATAGATAAATTAACACGTAAGAACAACAATGAATAAAACATATAAAATAACAAGGTGCTATCTATCAAGTGAGCACCAGTCTTACTTGGATTTACACGTTGCTCAGTTATATGGGTAAGTGGGTACAAAATGCCAAACATGTATTTACCTTTCAAACTTTATTACTTCAAAAACGCCTCACAAGTCAAAAAAAAAGCATACAAAAGCATGCCACTGGAATTATTAAATGTACAAGTTTACAATTAATGAGTATAAAATTCGTTAATTTTTTGGTAATATTAGTGAGGATCGATAAAATAATGTCGTGCGATTATCTAATAACACCTAGGAAAATATAATATGATGAATTTGGAGCATAAACTAAAGAATACGATGAGGTCATCTTGCATTATATGACCGAGTGTTTGGTTTTAAAAAACTATTTATTTGCTATTTGAACGAAAAAAAAAATACTGAAATATGGTTGGTCACTTTTGTTTCTTTAATTCAAATATTTAAATATTGTAAGCAAATATTTTAAAATTTGATGTTACACAATCAAGATATTACATAACCTACCAAACAATACCAAAAACTTGTCCACGTGAGCCTAACTCGACTTGAGAGTAATTGACACACATACTATTTTCTTTAAGATTGAAGCTAATTCTGATACCCATTGCTATACTAATAATAGTAATAATAATAAATTAAAAAAAAAACCAAAAAACTTAGGTCCAATTTCATAACCACTTAGTTTAAAAAAAATTAAGCCTATAAACACCTACTTAGGTTCTTTGTTTTGTTGCCTATCTTTAACAATTTCATAACCGTCTTCACCGTCTTCATCCGACTCAAGAATCGGCTTCGATGAACCAATAACAACAATTAAGAAACAATTATGAAACATTGAAACTTGAAAGACGAGAAAGCATGGCTATTCATTACACGGTTGAAATATTCAGGATCTCAAAAAGAAAACAATATCCAGATGAAAAATGGATCTAAATTGCAGCAAATACATGCTCGATAAGGAGACTCAGAGCTAAACATAACAAAGCCTCGACACCGACACCGCTTTCTACGGGGAGAAGGAAGTTCAAGAAAGAATGTCACACCATGGCAATGGCGAAAATATCGATATCCATATTCATATCGATAGTTCAATTTTACGGATATATTCATAGATATGTCGGTGAAATATCGATATCCACGAAAAATTCTGTAAATCAATTTTTTTTAAAAAATTATTTAAATTAATAATTAAGTTCATTTTACTTTCAAATTAAGCTATAGATCTTGTTATTAGTATCTATATCCATATTGAGATTAATAAATGATATTTTTTATGTTTTACGGGTATTTATAAAAAATATTGGAGATATTCATTTATCCTTAATATCTATATCCAACCTTTCGATTTACGGATATATCGACGGATATATCGACATATCCACGGATATTTTCATCCTTGCACCATGGTCATTGACAGGATGCTTGGCTAACTAAAAAACACTAAAACAGTGACAAAAACGAATATGTTCGATGAAGGGATGCAAATCACAATCAATCAGTAACGGAGATGCGAACTACCTTGTTCGTTAAAGTAGTAACATGTTTGATAAATATTGCAAAGACTCACCTGCACAACCCCTTCTGTACAAGAAAAGAACCCAATATGTTACATGTAGTTTGGCATTGAAGAGAAATCTTAAAGTTTTTGTCTGATTTAGGCTCCTCCTCCCTCTGCAAGGGAAAAATGGCTTTTTGATGTGAAAAAAAAAGAAGCAACTAGAGACTGTTTTGTTCATATCCAATGAAGCAAGGAACATTGTTTAAAAGGACGTGCCTACATCGTCGCATGAAGTATACAGAACGCCTCATATTCAGCTTCGTCGGACAAATTCCATGCTATATACAACTGAACACAGATCAGAAACCTCACTCTTCACTGATACTTTTGATGGGGTTGGAAGTGGGTCCATGGGGAATGGATTAAATCGAGTATAAGAATCAACAGGATGGCCTAACGCTGCAGTAACATCAGGTCATCTACCCTCAGATTTCACCAGCTGAGAGAACACCCTACTCATGGAGACTCCAGAAAGATCATCCACACCCGGAATGTCGAACCGTGTGGCAGAAGCACCTGCCTCAACATCATCATTGAAATTATTAATTTGTGGAGAGAGCTCACCGATCATATTTGTACTGTTATCTTGAGGATCGACTTCAATGACGGCTTCTTGTAGCTGAAGCGCATACTCCAAATTCCATAACACGTCTCCCATAGATGGCCTGTCAACTCCATAGTCAGCCAAGCATTTTTCAGCAGTTTCTCCAAACTTCCTAAGAGAAGTTGGTTTAACTTTTCCTACTAGAGTAGAATCAATGATTTGGTTCAACTGCCCTCTCTTCTGCCATTTCATTGCCCATTCAGCTAAGTTTACCATTTCTCTAGGAAGGCTTGGATCTATGACAGGTCGTGCACAAAGGACTTCAAACAAAACAACTCCAAAAGAATAAACATCTGATTTCTCAGTCAGTTGTTGCCTCCTGAAATATTCAGGATCAAGGTACCCAAAACTTCCTTTCACAGCTGTACTGACATGGGTCTGGTCAATTTCAGGCCCTGTTTTCGAAAGCCCAAAGTCAGCAACCTTTGCCATGAGAGTTTCGTCGAGTAAAATATTAGCAGACTTCACATCACGATGAATAACTGGTTTAGCATAACCAGTGTGAAGGTAATGGAGTCCTCTAGCGGCTCCGATGCAAACCTCCAGTCTCTCCTTCCAGCTCAAACTAGGGAAATCAGAACCATATAGATGACTCTTCACGGTCCCCTGTTCCATATACTCATACACCAGTATCATTTCATTTCTCTCATCACAGTACCCAATCAATGAAACAAGATGACGATGACGGAACTGTGATAGCATCTCGATTTCCGTTTGAAACTCTGCCAGTCCTTGTTGGGAAAGCGGATTACCCCTCTTCACAGCAACTTTGGTGCCATCATTTAAAACTCCTTTGTATACTTTCCCAAACCCACCAATACCAATAACTCCGCTCTCATCAAAGTTATTCGTAGCCTCTTGTACTATTACAAAAGGTATGCGATACCCATAGTTGGAAGCAGCACTAGTGATTGTGCCATTTGAGTATTTACTTCCCATAGTGTGTGACATTCCTCCAGCAGTGGATATTGAAACCCACGTTTTTGATGGAGCTTGATGCATTCCCTTTCCTTTTCGTCTGTACAACATAAACAGAATTCCAACCAATATAGCTGCAACAAATGCCCCAACGCTCACGCCCACAATGACGCCAACATGCTTATTTGAAGAAGTCGAGTCTGGAAAACTAATTATAGAGTCCTCCCCACTAAGACTGCCAACAGAGTTGTTCATTTTCATGATTTCCAGACCATTTAGAATGGCATTTGGATACACATTGGCTAAGTTCGCTGGGCCAATACTCACACGAAGTATGTCATTCTTGATCAATCCTGTAACAGAGTCCATATAGTATGGAGTGCCCAAAGCATTACTAAGAGGAACACTAAGATCTAGATCCCCAACAACCAGCCATGAGTCAACGTAAACATTGAAATAAAGTTGGTGTAGAGATTTGCTCACAATGTCACAGAAGTGAAACCGAACAAGGTACTGAAACTCAGGATCCACTTTAAACCGCCATGTCACATTGAAATTGTTGTTCGGATCATCCTTCGAGTTCATCTCGGTGAGGCTACCGTAGACAACATTTGGAGCAATCTCCGGCGCTGCCCCATCAGCACTGTATTTAACAGCTGCAATGTTAGAGAAACTTGATGCAGAATTCTTATTAACTAGAAAGCTTTCATCTGGAACCCAATTTCGCGTAAGAGGATCATCATCAGGAGCAACTTTTGGCCCACCCATATTAACCCTAGCAACTGTCTCATATGTCAGAGTAGACAACCCTTGAAATTTACCAGATGGTTCCAACAAATTGGCTTCATCAGCGATGAGAATGTCAGGAACAGAAACAACTTCAATGGCATTCAGATATGCAATGGAGCCATTAGCAGGAGCAAATATAACTTCAAGAGTATCTGATGCAACATTCACAGAGAATTCTTTGACCATAGCTTTCTCTGCAACCAAATCTCTCAGCAGAACAAAGTTTTGGGTCGAAACACTAAAATTTGCAGCACTCATATTGAAGCCAGAAAACACAAATGGATAGAAATAGAGACGGATCCAGTGCCTTCCCGTCTTCTTGATTGGAAACTTAAATTTTGATGTTCCAGTGAAGATTCTCGCCGTTTCGAACAGCGACGAATCATTAGAAGAACTGGCAGGTACAGAAGAGATATTAGCCAGAATAACTTGTGGGGTAGAAAGCAACTTTGAGGCCAAATTATCAGCCATGAAAACACGAGTACCCACCGAGATATTCTCAGGCGATCCACAGTCAATAAGATAATTATCTACCGGATTAAACAAACAAGAAATGCAAGGCAGCAAGGAAATAAACAAACCCCAGAAGAGTAATCCAAATCTTCTTCTACAATCCATCGCTACTAGTTTTCTAGAGCTAACCAAGAAAAAGAGCTTACGAGCAAGGGTTACCCACTGAATCTTACCCAAACGGCACGAAACCTTCCTGAAGAGTGTTCAAGAAGCTCGTTCTCGCAAATCTGAAGTCGAAACCGAGTGGGTGTTCTGATATGAGTTCGATAGCACCGTGGGTCTCGAAGCTGAAGCGATTTGAAGCCAAAAATGGGTGGAATCGCGTTGCTGGAACAGGGGAGTTGTGTCGCCGGTCCGACCACGGTC
This sequence comes from Herpetospermum pedunculosum, assembly GCA_028017165.1. Lineage (NCBI taxonomy): Eukaryota > Viridiplantae > Streptophyta > Magnoliopsida > Cucurbitales > Cucurbitaceae > Herpetospermum > Herpetospermum pedunculosum. The sequence continues at coordinate 15,483,886 of CM051527.1, read as the reverse complement.
TAACGTCGCCGCCGTTCTGGGGGAGAGCGTCGAAGTCGATCGTCGCACATGGAGCCGAACACACCAGAGCAGGAGAAGGAAAAAGCTCGCAAGCACACTGTCGTCGCGCGTGTCTGGGGGACTGGAGAGGAGAAGAACGCCGCCGCAATGTTGTCGGAGTCGCGTGGAAAGAGGAGGCGCCGGAGGTGCAGTCGCTGGAGATGGGGCTAAGCAGAGTGAGAGAGGCGTGCGTGAGGGGCTGGAGAAAAAGAGAGGGAGAGAGAAAAATATTGGGCTTTCAATTTCGGGATTTTCTTTTTCTTTTCTCCCCAATTTTAATACAATAAAATAAAATAATATATTTTTAAATATTTACGTGAGAGTTGGGTGAGTGGTGAGTTGAACCAATCGAAAAATGGATCGATTAAAACTAATCAATCCGACTTCGATCGGTGGGTTCATAGCCATTTGGTCAGCGAGCCAAAAAAGTCTGAAACCGTTTTTTTTTTTTTTTTTTTTTTTTTTTTTTTACTTTGGGGAGAGGTCAAAACATTTGTGGTCGATGAAATCACGTCAATCTCCAAAATCATTGCAACCTCTGGGAAGAGCATGAATCATTTAAAAAATATATATGATTTTTTTCCTTTTTCTTCGATTCTCTCCATCTCTCACCTTCCTCTCTCTTTTTTCTCCATTTTTTTTTCATTTGATTTCTCCCTATTTAATTTTTAATTCGGTTAGTTATGCTATATTTGAAGTTAGTGGGGTAAGTGTTGATATATTTAGAGTTAGTGGAGTAGGTGACTAGTTTTGTGGAATTCGAGTTAGTGGATTAGTGGTTGTTTTTTATGGAGTTAACTAAGTTATATTTAGCATTTAGATGTGTATTTAAGCTTAGTTGTTATTGAATGAAAATGTAGTTATATTCCCCACTTATCTTCTCTATCTGAAACAATAGTGGCATCAGAGTTGAATTCTTAAGGGGCCGGTGAGTGAGAATTAGTAAGATATCCCTTAGAGAAATCGAATGACACACTTTTGAGAATTGAGTGAGATGGAGTCAGGATCGAGCAGTCTTTCTCCACTAGCTCTACCAGTGTTAGATGGCGAAAACTACCAAGCATGGGCTATCAGAATGCAAGCCTACATGGAGGCTTGTGATTATTGGGAAGCAGTTGAGAGCGACTATGAGGTTGTTGCACTTCCCGATAATTCAACAATCAACCAGATTAAGACTCACAAGAAGAGGTTCACCAGGAAGGCAAAGGCTAGAGTTTGCCTATATGCAACTGTGTCTTCATCCATATTCAACATAATTATGACCTTGAAGTCAACAAAGGAGATATGGGAGTTCCTCGAATTTGAGTATGAAGGTGATGAAAAGATTAAGGGCAGGAAAATGTTGAACTTGGTGAGAAAATTTGAGAGAATGCAACTGAAGGATTCTGAGTTCATTAAAGAATACTCAGACAAGTTTATTGAGATTGCCGACAAGGCAAGAGCATTAGGAACTGATTTATCTGACAATAGATTGGTTCAAAAAATTCTGGTTTTAGTGCCTGAGAGATATGAAGCAACCATTGCTTCCTGAGAAAATACTAAAGACCTCTCTAAACTCAAAGTGATAGAGTTAGTAAGTACTATGCAAGCACAAGAGCAGAGGAGGTTGATGAGGCAAGAAGGAAGCATTGAGGGGGCACTAAAAGTCATAATGCAGCAGTGAGAAGGTAAAAGAGAGAAGAAGTGGAGAGGGAGAAAAGAAAGTGGCAGCAACGCAGATTATGTAGTAAAGGGTGATGGAAGTGCAGGTTCCAGCAAGGGCAGTGCATGCAAGCACTGTGGGAAGCATAATCATCCACACTTAATATGCTTGAGAAGGCCAGATGTGAAGTGTAGAATGTGTCATTTAATGAAACACATTGAGAGATTCTGTAAGGGATCTCAACAACAATGAGCACATGTTGCAGTACAACAAGAAGGAGATCAACTCTTTGTGGCTACCTGTTTCTCATCAGTCACTCAATGTGACAGTTTGTTGGTTGATAGTGGGTGTACCAATCACATAACAGGTGAAAAATAGTTGTTCAAGGACCTTGACAAGTCATTCAAGTCAATGGGTGAAGATAGGAAATGGTGATTATCTAGAAGTGAAGGGGAAGGGCACAATGTTAATAGAGAGTTGTGCAGGAACCAAGTTGATTACTTATGTGCTCCTAGTTCCATATATTGATCAAAACTTGTTAAGTGTTGGTCTGTTAGATTTTATGTCCTAAACTTGTGGTTTGTAAACGATAAACATATTTTATTACTAATAAAGTGTTATTGAGGTTTATTCAATATGTGAATTGCTTAGTTCATTTTAGAAAACCCTAAATCCAATAAACTAAGATCCATGGCTATGACATGAGTACTTGAACTTTATGTGGAGACATAAAAGTGGATCAAGTTCGAGTAAATAGTCAAAACGGTCTATAGTATACGGATAAGGTTGGATGCCTTATCCTGGGGACATTATTGGATGCAGCCCATTTTGTATTTAGTACAAACGATGTGATCCTGAATCGTGCATGTGGAGACATGTGAATGGGGGCGTCCTATGCAAAGTGTTTGCATTAGACCGGACCGCGAAATAAGTCACTCTTGCTTTATAACGTTGTTTACTGTTTTAAAGACTGACTATTTCAAAACGATAATTGATAGCACTCCAAAAGTGCTAATATTTATCTCCTAAGTCTTGTAAATTAAGGAGTTAATCATGCTTAATTGATATATTTTGTTGAATTAAATTGCTTAGGGTTAAATTGGACCATTACATTAGATTATAGCTTAAAAGAATGATTTAGTGGATAATATTAATTAATCGTTTTGAGTGTTTATACTATATAGATTCATTAATCTAATATTATTCCAATTGTGATTAGTGGTCTGGTGGTGCAGGAGAACATTGGTAGAAAGATTGGCTACAAATTGAGACCAAGGGAGGACAACATTTTGATTATTTTTCCTCAGGCACAGACCCTAGCGTCGAGACGCTGCCTGTAGGGTCTCGCTACGACTGTATAAAACCCGTTTTTTAGGTCATTCACTCTCGGGTTTGGCTTGTTTTTTTACGATTTCTCTCTCAAATTCTTGGGGTTTTCTCCCATTTTCTTCTATATCAAAGCAAAGACTTGGTTTATTTAGCTTGACTTTCATCTCGAGCAAGGTAAGTGCTCTAATTTGAGGTTAATGGTTAAATTTGATGCGATTCATGAGGGTTTTAGATCTTTAATTTCGAGCTTAGCATGACTGATTGAGCATTTACTCTCTCTTGTTTAATTTATGAGTGTGTTAGATTGGTAGACTGACGATCTCGATTTCTAGCATGCTTTAACGTTATAGATTAGTGATGTCGTGTCTCTCCTAATCGCCATAGTAACACAGAGGAGTAAAACAAATCGAAGTATCATTTTAGATGTTCTGAATGTTGATTGCTTCAGGGTTGCCGGGTAATCGCCTAGCATTTAGAGTGTCTAATTGAATGTTCGTCGTAAATTGCTAGTTACTGCTTTAATTATTTTGGGGCTGATCATTCTGATTTAGTTAATAGCATCGTTTAATTAGAATTGAAAATTATGATTAATATATATGTGGCCGGTTGCTTCAGGGTTGTCAGGCAACCGTTTATGTGTTTAATTATGCTTTTGCTAAGTATGTTTGAATTCCAATGAATTGAGTCGCATCAAGGTGAACCCCGACCCTTAAAATTAGGAGCACATGTAATTAGTTTTAATTTTCCGTTAGCTATTTTATGCATGCTTTCCTTTAATTTTACCATTAGCAAATCCCCCATTTACTTTAATGTTTTATTTTATCGTTTTGTTTTTGTTAATTAAAAAGAAAATAGAAATTAATTAGGAGAAAATAATTTAGGTTCCCTACGGATCGACCCGACTACCACTAGCTGCAAAGCTCAGTTATAGCGGTATTATAAATGTTATTTTGGCGGGACTCGACACCCTGAACATAGTAGGATTTACCCAAAATCCTATTACCAATGACCTAAGTAACTTGACCTTAATCATGAGCTAACTATGAACTCCTGTTTATTCGGGATTATCCTTAGATCTGCATGGGTGAGAGTGGCTCAACAGCGCCGACTCAATAAGCCTACCATTTCAGGGGTAAGACCGGATAAATAGTTGTGGACATAGGGTGCAAGATGGAATCCACTCCTACCCGCTCTAGGGATAGTAGATAGGTTGTTCCCTTAAGTGCTGACTCCAGGTCTTGAACATGGTGCCCCACCTTCTCATTGGCCTGAGAGGGACTTGGTATAGTGATTAGATCACATACCAATCGTTTAATGATTAGATCAGAAACCAATAGTTCATTAGAGGGTCAGTGGGACTTGAAGAGCAAAATGTAATTACGGGGGTAAAACAAATATTTGACCCAACCATAAATTACAAACAACGTGTGAAGGGTCAACTTACTAATCATGGTTATATCGAGTGGACAGAAATATATCTACAGTGAGGAGAGTGCAACTACTAGGCTATAGTTGAATGTCCTGGTAATTAACAAATGTTGATTAACTGGGTTAAAGAGTTTAATCAATTATTATCGGATCATTGAAGCTCATGATCTGTAGGTCCATGAGGTCCCCTGCTAGTTCATATTGGACTAAACCTTAGAAGAGTCACACACCCCATCCCAGATTACTCTACCGAACCTAGGACGAGCCTTTTCATACCTTGCTACGAATAATGTTTCTTCATCCTTCAATACATTATGTACTTCCTGACTGTATAGAATAAACAAAAATATGAGCTCCTCAAGTATCTGCTTCTTTAGACTCGGGTGATTAGGTACTCATAACCAATTAAACTTAGTCAAAACTTTATCATCTCTTAGTGCTTAATCTGGTCTTTGATAGTTACCTATCTCTTCCATCATCTTAAATAAATTGAGTCACCACTTAAGAACTTATAACTCTATCACTTTGAGAAAGGCTTATTCACAAGTCGTGAATAGATCTTCTAAGTCATTCGCGGGCAATTATGCATTCAACTAATTGAAAATACCCAATAAAGAAAAGTCAATTGCATTAAGTAAAGGTCTAAGTTACCTGCCTTTTTGCTTAAGGCACCAACAATAACATTACTTTTTCCTGGAAAAGGATATTAATCAATGGTACAATAAAATATCATTTCAACTTCAGCCATCTTATATTACACCAGTCTCATTTTTTTCAAGTTAGGGATATACTTTCAACCTTTGTGATTTATCCAAAATGTGAACCTTTCCTTACGTAGATAATGCCACTAATCTTTAAGTGTCTCATCAGGACTAATATTATTGTAACTAGTCCTCAATTGATCCTGAGTTGGATAAATAGGTTTGTGCTTCCACAATTTACCTTGAAGCATACACTACAAACTTCCTATTTTGCATCAAACCTTGATGAGAATGTCACAGTAGCTAATAAGTTATTCACTACCCATTGGAAGTGTAATTATTGAATGGAAACTCTTTTTTCCTTCATTCTCGCGAACTTGTTTGTACTTATCCTATATAGATTTTAGTTATTTTTTTTTTGGTTAGTTAACCCAAAGTTACAAGTCTATTTTTAGCCAATTACTATCTTTAAAATTAGTGGGGGTAAGTGTTGATATATTTAGAGTTAGTGAACTAAGTGGCTAATTTTGTGGAGTTAGAGTTAGTGGAGTTAGTGACTGTTTTTATGGAGTTAACTAAACTATTTTAACATTTAGAAAATGTATTTAAGCTCAGATTTTATTGAATGAAATGTAGTAGTTGCATTCCCATTTCTCTTCTCTCTTTGAAACAACAGTGGTATCAGAACTGAATTCTTAAGGGACCTGTGAGTGAGAGTTAGTAAGATATCCCTTAGATAAACCGAGTGATACACTTTTGAGAATTGAGTGAGATGGAGTCAGGATCAAACGGTCTTTCTTCACTGGCTCCACTAGTGTTAGATGGCAAAAACTACCAAGCATGGGCTATCAGAATGCAAGCCTACATGGAGGCTTGTGATTATTGGGAAGCAGTTGAGAGCGACTATGAGGTTGCTGCACTTACCGATAATTCAACAATCAACCAGATCAAGACTCACAAGGAAAGGATCACCAGGAAGGCAAAAGCTAGAGCTTGCCTATATGCAGCTGTGTCTTCATCCATATTCAACAGAATTATGGCCTTAAAGTCAGCAAAGGAGATCTGGGACTTCCTCAAAGGTGAGTATGAAGGTGATGAGAGGATCAAGGGCATGAAAGTGTTGAACTTAATGAGGGAATTCGAGAGAATGCAAATGAAGGATTCTGAGTCCATTAAAGAATACTCAGACAAGTTCAATCGTTGTTCCTCCTCTCCCAAGTGTGATAATCTCGAAAATAAGACTTTTCTCTCTAAAAATCAGCCCCTAGGTCAGCTGGAAAAAGATGTATTTATAGCAAAATCCGCCACAACGTCGAGACCCTAGGGGCAGCGTCTCGACGCTGTCGCAAAAATAAAATCTTTCTGTTTTGGAAGGCCAGCGTCGAGACGCTACGGACGGAGTTGACGCTGGATGACTTTCCGTAGCGTCTCGACGCTACTGCTGCGGGATTCTTGGCTTGTAGACAACATTTGAGCGTCTCGACGCTCTGCCCTCAGGATTTTTGGCTTGAGCTTCTTTTCCAATCACCCAATTGGTTCACTTCTCATCATAATCCTCAATAATGCTCCATTTAGCTCCAAAGGCTAAATTCCTATAACATAAAAGAGAATCAACGTAAAATGCTCATTTAAACAGTAAACTAGCGATAAAAAAGCTATAAAGATAGCACACTTTGTGAGCTATCAAACACCCCAAAATTTAAGTTTTTGCTAGTCCTCGAGCAAAATAAAACAAGACCATAAAACAAATCAATAAATGCATGCATGTGACTCCAACCTCAATATTCTCAATAATGACAATCCACAATTGAAGAATAAATTCAACCATAGCCTATTGTTTTTCCTTTGTATCCAAAACTACCCATAAAACTAAGCATTCATCTATGGTTTGAGCCATGGTGACAATCGAGAGAACATACAATCATAGACTACTATTTTATGATAAAGCTTAAGTACCTCATTAAATTACCACAATCGAATGCACAAGATTTAATACCTCACACAATTTCGCTCAATCTTCTCACTAATCAAGATATATATAGGATAAACACTCAACCCAATGCATAAAATAATTTTACCATAAGCTTGCTAAAATATCAAATCTTCATCATCAATGAAGCAAATGAATGTCAAATTTTCGGGTCTCTCTTTGGTTGTAATTGGGCTTAGGTAAAGGTGGATGGATGGACATTTTAAGCTACTCAATTGGAAGAATTATTGTTTATACCACATGAAGCTCGAAAGATTTATTGACTCTTGGTAAAGTTACTCCTCTCGGCGGCTTTTGTTCACACTTCTTTTCTTTCCTTATCTCTTTATTTATTTATTTAATTTTTTTTTTTGACAACAAAGCCACTACGAGGAATGTTTCATGCATTGTATAATAATTCAATTTTCTCCTTTGGATTGATTGAAGCATCATGTGGTATACATCTTTATTGTTCAATTCAAGGTTCAAATGGAAGAAATCACAATAGAATGGATATAAGGCTTTTAATGTGGCAAATTTCCAACAAAAAGGTTTAAGGCTAAAAAATAGGCTTTCTAAAGATAATGTCAAGGTTGGCCTTTTGAGAAAGTTAAAAAAATGGTTTAACCTAATTGCCCTTGTGAAAATAAGACATTCAAATTGAGTTCAGAGATTCCAGACATGCATATCAAAGCAAGTTCTAGAAAAGTCAGTCATGCATGGAATGCTCAATTTAAGAGAAAATAGCACTGTGTAAAGATAGTGCTTAATGACTCAAAATCTCACAGACAGGCCGGGTATAATGGCATTAAACCTTATGCATTCATCAATCAATAAAGCAATGAGATACTATCTAATTTTTTTTTTTTTTTCAAATAAAAGTCAAATCATGTTGTCTCTCTCATGCATGAAAACTCAACACAAAGATGCATTCTTAGCTTCAAGGTAATCAAGCATACAAAAGGGAAACAAAAGTTGAAAAAAAATCAACTGATATGGTTTCATAGTTCACCAATTCAGATCATCAAAATTCAGAATATCTCATATGTTATCCTAATCACATGCAATGCATCACAAATCAGCTCAAATTTATGAAACATACTCAAGGCCTTTAACATGTTAGTCCCACCCCCAAATTTCAAAACATGCATTTGTCCTCAATGTATAAAATAAAAATTCAGCATGCATAATACAATAATAAAAAGAGATAGGGGTAACGAAACTGCCCTGAAATGTATGCGTTCACTGCTCCTCATCAGATGATACGTATGAAGGCATCCGAGGCGGGAAGGACTGGTCGGCGCTAGGCTCATACTGATAGCTCAGACACTCATACAGGTGAGTGAACTGCTCCTCAGAACGCCTGTGATGGCGCTGAACTCCCAGCGACAGATGCTGGAGCTGCTCGTCGATAGATCGTGGGGCACGAGCGGGCTGTGGAGGAACTGGCATATCTGGAACAGGTCCCTCGAGATACATCTCGTCCTCATCCTGGCTACCGGCACCGACAACCGCATTATCTCTTCCACGCAACCTCATGATAAAAAATTTCTCTATGAGCGCTAGAGGGTGGATCACCTCCTCTCGTCCATCCCATACAACACCGCCTCACCTGCAGAGCTCCGTGATAAGAGACGAGTGCCCAAGTCCGCCAGTGCTGGCACCTCGTCGAGTGCGTCGCATCGAGTGATGGATAACTTTGCCCACATCCACCGATCGGCCTGTGGCAATCGCATACAGAAGGATTGTCCTTTCTTTCGTCACATCACTCAGACGAGCTATAGGGAGCAACTTGGCACAAATAAAACTATGCCATATCCTGTTTGTGACAGTGAGGTCGGTTGCTCGGAATCGTATGACCTCACCTTGCTTGGTGACCCACTGAGCACCTGGCTGACAAAGTTCTCTAATGACTTGATACACGTCAAGCTGCTCACTAGCATAGAGGTTGTATTCGTCCCGATCAAAGTTAGGTAGAGAAAAACATGCGTTTATAGAGGTTGCGTCAAACGGGATGTGACGGCCTCTCACGAAGGATCTGGTGTCCCCCTCAGTCATGTTGGCGTAAAATTCCCGCACAAGGGATACGACGACAGTGCAAGGCTGCTGCACAAATGCTGCCCAACCTCGTTGTATGATGTTTTGAAACAGGAGTGTTGCGTGATTTAATGCGTACCGCAAGTGTACGGGTAAAGTTTTAATATAGTGATTTAAGTAAAGAGTATCGTCTACATGATTGGTTTTCTAGATCAATTGAGTACCGTAGGTACTAACCACAAATTTTATTTAGATTAAAAAGACTTTGAGTGTGAATGAAAAAATTAAATAACTGAAAAATAATGGGAAACCTTTTGGAGAGAAAAAACCTAGGGAATTGATTTCATCGAATAGATTCATGCTTAGTTAATCTATTAATCCAAAAATAGTCATGCATACAATTATAAGCCAAGAAGTACAAAACTCATAAAAGACTCGCTAGAGCTCTATTTATTCTCTTCCCTTAATATAAAACCAACATGTCTGTCTAGTTTTAATAGAAAAGAAAGGCATTAAGCAACTTCTATTATCGGCTTCTAAGAGAATTCTTCATTTTCATGCAAGAATTTACAAGTAGTCATGATACGAAACCCTAGTGAATTGGATCAAGAACCCCTTGGTTATTCGAACCCTTGAATCACAAACACTAAAACCCCTTAATCATATCGGTTTCACCCCAAGATAAAGAGAAGAATAGAAAATACCTTAGATCGAATATCCAAGGATGAGGAACTTGTCCCTAACCTTGAACCGAAACACTCCACTATTAGATTGATCAAGTCTAATAGAATGCTTCTCAAACATGCAAGTCAAACAAGAAATGCAAAGGTAACAATAGCTCTCGGCTATGGAAATGCTCCAATGGAGTTTTCAATTCAAATATCTAAGTTGTTTTACATTTGACAAAACAAATTCCTTTTATAGACAAGGAATTAAGTACATGCAAATTAATGATTTCCCCAACAACCTAACTTATACTTTCCAACAACCCAATTAATGGAAATCTACAACTACCTAATTAATGGAACATCCAATTACCTAATTTAAAGAAATCTAGGAATTGGTTGTACTTTTAATGAGTACAAATGTGTAACTAAATTAAATTATTACAACATTAATAAAGTCTTCATATAATTCCATCAATTTGGACTTGTGATAAAGTGTAGTCCACACCCTCTACTTCTTGGTTGACCTTGAATGTAGTGATGTAATCTTGGACATGAATAAGTAGAGCTTGTTGAAGCTTCTTAGCCTTTGATCTTGTGATTGGTCCTTGCTCCATCACAATGGCTTGATCTCTTTGAGCTCCATCTTCGATATGAATTTGATTGTCAAGGAAATTCATATCATCCTCCCCTTCTTCAAAAGGATTCGTCCTCGAATCATCACCATCATCTACATCAAAAGGACTTAAGTCAGAAACATTGAAAGTTGCACTAACACCATACTCACCTGGCAAATCAACTTTATAAGCATTGTCATTGATTCTTTCAAGTACTTGAAAATGTCCATCCCCTCTTGGACTAAGCTTGGATTTACTTTGCAAGGGAAACCTTTCTTTCCTAAAGTGTACCCAAACCCAATCTCCTGGTTTGAACACTAATGACCTTCGACCCTTATTGACTCTAGAAGCAACTTTTGAGTTTTGCTTCTCAATTCTTTCTTTCACCTGTTTATGTAGTTTATGCACCATATCAATCTTAATATTAGCATCACAACTCACAAAATCAGTAGGTGATATAGGCAATAGATCAATAGGTGTAATAGGATTAAAACCATAAACAATCTCAAATGGAGAGCAATGAGTAGTGCTATGTATAGCTCTATTATATGCAAACTCAATAAAAGGTAAACAATCCTCCCAAGTCTTAAGATTCTTATCTATTACAGCCCTTAACAAAGTCCCCATGGTCCTATTCACAACTTCAGTTTGACCATCAGTTTGTGGATGACAAGTTGTTGAGTATACTAGCTTAGTTCCCAACTTTCCCCATAATACCTTCCAGAAATGACTCAAAAACTTTACATCTCTATCACTTACAATGCTCTTAGGAATACCATGCAATCGAACAACCTCTCTAAAGAACAAATCCGCAATCATTTTAGCATCATCGGTTTTATGACATGCAATGAAGTGTGCCATCTTACTAAACCTATCTACCACAACCATAATGCTATCCCTACCTTTTCTTGTCTTAGGTAAACCAAAGACAAAGTCCATGGAAATATCAATCCAAGGAGCATCAGGAACCGGCAATGGAGAATATAAACCATGTGGTTTCATCCTAGACTTAGCCTTTCTACATGTAATGCAATGCTCACATACTTTATGCACGTCATGTCTCATCTTAGGCCAATGAAAGTGTTCATGCAGCAAGTCAAAGGTTTTAGCTACTCCAAAATGTCCCATCAATCCACCCCTATGAGCCTCTTTAACTAACAACTCCCTAATAGAACAATTAGGTATGCAAAGTTTGTTCTTTTTAAAAAGAAACCCGTCATGCAAGAAATATTCACCAACAACATGTTCTTTCTCGAAAGACATAAAAACAGCACCAAAATCATCATCAAGAGAGTATAAGGACTTAATATGATCAAATCCTAATAATTTAGCACTAAGAGCAGTAAGTAATGTGTACCTTCGTGATAGTGCATCGACTACAATATTTTCCTTACCCCTTTTGTACTTGATGACATATGGGAAAGATTCGATGAACTCCACCCATTTGGCATGCCTTCTATTCAACTTATCTTGCCCTTTGAGATGCTTCAAACTCTCATGATCAGTATGTATCACAAACTCCTTTGGCCATAGATAATGTTGCCATGTTTGCAAAGCCCTTACCAAGGCATACAATTCTTTGTCATATGTTGGATACTTCAAAGAAGCTCCACTCAATTTCTCACTAAAAAACATGATTGGCCTCTGATTTTGCATAAGGACAGCCCCTATACCTATTCCACTTGCATCACACTCAATTTCAGAAGTTAAATCAAAATTAGGCAAAGCAAGCAAAGGTGTCGAACTTAATTTATCTTTTAAACTTTGAAAAGCATTTTCTTGGGTACTACCCCACACAAAAACAACATTTTTCTTAACCAATTCATTCAAAGGTGCAGCTCAGCCTCATCATCGGGCTCGAAGCCCAAAGGCCGGCCCAAGCCCAGCCCAAGCCCGATCCAAGCCCGGCCCATGGTCAACGGTTGACCGGCCCAGTCCAGCCCAGCCCTTTCATTCATCGGATTGGATATGGATCTATTTTTTTTTAATTGGATCGGCCCATGGGCCGGCCCGTTCGAGCCGTATTTGGATCGGCTCGTTGGGCCGGCCCAAAGGCCCGATCCAACATAATAATTTATTATATATAAATTATAATAATAATAATCTAGAAAAAAAATGAAAAAATATCATCCTAACTACTTATGGCCTACATGCATGCATGATATAGAAAATAGAAAAAAATGATGATAATTTATTAAAAATATGCATGCATGGTCTTGAAAAGTGTGGAAGAGAGAAAAAAAAAATATTAAAAGAAAAATAACTTTCCAAAGCTAATTATTATATTTTAAAAATTATTAGAGTTTTTTTGTTTTTCCCACCTCGAAAGTTTTGAGTTTGGAGAAGATTTATTTTCTATAAATAAGCTTTAATCTCATGCAAAATTTATATATAAAAATAAAGTTTTTATTTAAAGGGTCAAGCCCGACCCAAAGGGCCGATCCAATTTTGGCTCATTGAGTTTGGCCCATGGATTGGGTTATGGACCTATGTTTTAGGGGTCGGGCCGGCCCAAGCCCGACCCAAACAGTGGCTTAGGCCCAAAGGGCTTGAGCTTGGGCCTTTGATTCTTTGGGCCGGGCCGGCCCGGCCCGGCCCAATGATGAGGCTGAGGTGCAGCAAGGGTACTAAAGTCCTTAATAAACCTCCTATAAAATCCAGTAAGCCCATGAAAACTTCGAATTTCACTAACATTCTTAGGAGTTGGCCATTCTCTAATAGCTCTCACCTTTTCCTCATCTACTTCAACTCCTTTAGTAGATACAACAAAACCAAGAAAATTCACTCTTTCCATGCAAAAAGTACACTTTTTCAGATTAGCATACAAGTTCTCTTGTCTTAGTGTAATCAAAACTTGTCTAACATGCTGAACATGGTCATTTAGAGTTTTAGAGTAAATAAGAATGTCATCAAAGTAAACAACAACAAATTTACCTAAAAAAACTCTTAAAACATGATTCTTAAGTCTCATGAATGTACTAGGAGCATTAGTTAAGCCAAAAGGCATGACTAACCACTCATACAAACCAAACATAGTTTTAAAAGCAGTTTTCCATTCATCTCCAACATTCATCCTAATTTGATGATATCCAGATCTTAAATCAATTTTAGTGAATAGACTACAACCATGTAACTCATCAAGCATATCATCTAATCTAGGAATTGGATGCCTATACTTAATAGTTATCTTATTAATGGCCCTACAATCTACACACATTCTCCAAGTACCATCCTTTTTAGGTACCAAAATAACAGGAACACTACAAGGACTAAGACTTTCTCTTACATACCCGTGGGCAAGGAGTTCATCCACTTGCCGTTGTATCTCTTTTGCCTCTGTTGGATTAGTCCTATAAGCTGGCCTATTCGGGATTGCAGCCCCCGGAGCAAAGTCAATCTTGTGTTCAATTCCTCTAAGTGGTGGTAATCCACTTGGCATCTCTTCTGGAAATAGATCCTTGAATTCCTGCAAAAGTTCATGAAAAACACTAGGAAGCAAATTGTCAATGTTAGTAGAAATAAAGCAAGGTCCTTTGTACATAAGTATTAGGACAGTTTGCTTTAGTAATAAAGCTTGCCTCACCTCACTAGACCTCACAATCAAGCTCTCTCTCTTGGCTTTTCTCTCATTTTTTTCTCTAGGCCGAGTTCCACTCATATTTTCACTCATCTCTTTTTTACCACTCATTTTCTGATTCTTTTCTTTCTTTTTCTCACTTTTCTCAATTTTTTTTTCATTTTGGGAACTCATCACTCTTTCTTTTGCCTCGGTCTCTTGCCTTCTCTTCTCAAGCTTACATTGATCAATGTATATCTCTTTTGGAGATAAAGGAACCAAGATGGTCTTTTGTCCATCCTTAGTGAAAATGTACCTATTTAAGTAACCGTCAAACATAACCCTTCTATCAAATTGCCATGGTCTTCCCAATAGAATATCTCCTGCTTGCATAGGGACAACATCACACAATACTTTATCATGATACTTACCAATGGAAAATTCAATCTCAACTTGCATGCTTACTTTCATCTCACCACAATCACTTAACCATTGCAACTTATACGGCTTAGGGTGTGGTTTAGTGACCAAGTTTAACCTAGAAACCAAAACTGAACTTACAACATTTGTGCAACTTCCACTATCGATCACAACACTACAAGCTACCCCTTGTACTAAGCATCTCGTGTGAAATAAATTATCCCTTTGATTACCTAAGTCATCTTCCTTAACTTTAGCACTAAGGACTCTCCTAGTAACAAGTGCTAGTTGATGAACATCCTCAATGCTTCCATCATCACTTCCGTTTCCATTATTGACTTCATCTTCCCCTCTTTCATCTTCCTCATCATCAGTGACCACTTCACCTTCTCTAATGATCATGACTCTTTTATTGGGACAATCTCTACTTATATGTCCACTTCCTTGGCATTTCCAGCATTTCATATCTCTATTTCTCACCTTAGGATCCTCGAGTATGCCCTTTCCCTTAAAGGAATAATCTACTTTCTCCTTACTTTTATCATGCACAACTCTTTCCTTAGGCTTAAATTCAGTATGCTTATAATCTTTTTTCCAAGTATCAAAAGTAGAAAAAAGTTTTGAGTTAGAGTACCTTGAAGTCCTCCTTTGGAGTTGTTTCTCAATTTTAATGGCAAGGTGTACCATTCCCTCCAAATCTTCATAGTATTGAAGATCGACCTTATCTGCAATTTCTTTGTTCAGACCATCCAAAAACCGAGCTATGGTAGTCTCCATATCTTCAGCTTGCCCTACTCTTGATAAGAGCATATCCATCTCCTTGAAATAGTCTTCTACCTTTTGGCTGCCTTGTCTTAATCTTTGTAACCTTTGAACTGTCTCCCTTCTAAAGTAACTTGGTATAAATCTCCTCCTCATTGCAGCCTTTAGTTCTATCCATGTAACAATGGGATGCTCAAAATTCATTCTCCTGCTAATTGTCAATTGATCCCACCAAGTAATAGCATAGTCAGCAAAATGTGTAATTGAAAGTTTTACCTTCTTTTCATCACTAAAGTCATGGCATCCAAAGATAAATTCTACTCTCTTCTCCCACTGGATGTACTCTTCTGGATCTGATTTTCCATGAAAAATAGGAATGGTTAACTTGATGTTTCCAAAGTTTTTGTCCACTTGGTCAAAAACATGTTGGTTTCTTCCTCTTCCTCTTCCTCTTCCATTTCCTCTTCCTCTCCCAATCCCGAATCTTCTTTCACAAAAAGCTTGCCCTCTTTGTCCTCTAACTAAGGTGACATTATCATCTTCATAGCCTTCCCCTTCCCACTCATCTTCTTGATTTACATATGGGTCTCCTTCTTGGACTTGAGCTAAATTAGCTTGCTGCCCCTCCATGGTTTGCATCTTCAAATTTAACCTTTCAACATTCTCGGCTAAGATGTCCATAGTTCTTTGCATTCTAGCAAAAACTCCTCCATGAGCTTCCCTTGCCCTATCATTATTGATCTGTTCATTTTGATTATTGCTTCCCTCCGGAGTAGTCATCTTGAACAAAAATTATTAGTAATAAAATAAAACAGTAAAGGACCTTACCAATTCACTCCCTCACGTGTTTACACTCAATATAATGAAGATCACTCGTGTTTGCACTCAATTATAATCTCACAGCTCACTTCTCTCAAATTGGTTAGGAGCAAAATTGAGAGCTATGAATGTTTTTGCAATCAAGTAATAAACAAGCATGTAAGAAAAGCAAACTATGAACTTAAAGAGTAGATATGTTCCCAGAACAATGTTAAAGACAGAATATGAAATGAAAGGACACAAATAGAATTTTTATGGTTGAGAATGTGGTTGTAATCAATGAGAACAAATAAAAAGTCACTTTTTTTTTTTTATGGTTGGGACAATTGCATTAATTGCTTGCATAGGAATTGTAATTTACAACTCATGCATTAAGTGATATGCATTGGAAAAGCAATTGGCATGCAAATATTGAATTCTTTTACTTTTGGTGCCCAACACTACAAGAAAAAAGACCTACGATAGCTTCAAAAAAAAGTTATTATAGTCATTTTATAGCCTTTTATGCAGAGTCCTAACAGCCCATGCTATAAAAACGGACTTTTTATAGCATTTTAGAAAGTTCTAAAAAGACTTACTATTTATAGTCTTTTATAAAGGCTGTAAAAAGTATTTCTTTTTAGAGCATTTGAAAAAGGTTATAAAAAGTCTTTCTTTTTACAGCATTTTAAAAAGGTTATAAACATCTTGCTTTTTATAGCAGTTTTTAAATGTTATACACATTCATTTATAGCTTTTTTCATGGAAGCTATAATAATCTTTTGAATGATCCAGTCTTTTACAATTTATAGCATTTATAGACTTTTTATAGCATGGATGAATGCTATTATTTTGTCTTTCATAGCTTTTGAAATTGATTTATAATGTCATTGTATCTTTCATAGATCATTTTACCATATTTGGAGATAATACAAAACGTAAACTTTATCAATGTAATGTTCGTGGATACTTTATACAAAACGTAAACATTCATATAGTAATGAACATATCATTAACTTTGGGATGACAAACCATTAACTTGGTCAATCCACTACTTATTAATTACAAAATGTGTCCCTATATCAAAAATCCAAATAGCTCAATCTAGTCATGTTTGTTGCCAAAAAATTCCATTGATATTCCCTCATCAACCTACAAAAAGTTATAAATAAATAATAAGGATATTTATTCAAATAATAAAAATATTTATTCAAATAATAAAAAAATATTGACTAATAAATAATTTTTATTTATAAATAATAAATAAATGTACGTACTCATCATAACTTTGTCAAGAGGCCACGCAACTGTACTACCAACAGCATCTTCGATGTATGTCATTTCTGAGTTGGGCCTCCATAAGAATGCATCAGGTTTCATTGGCAAGTCCACCCAAACTCTTACAGCTTGCGGACCGAGAGGGACATGATGAACAATAACTTTTGGGTCATTTGAAGACCATCGACCTTCAGCAACTACCTTTCCTGTACCACACCAATCTAGCAACTTGCACTTGCGGAGAGTGTTATTATTGTCAATACTCTTTACCGACAAGACAATATATAAAATGCAACATATAACATAATGAGAATCTTGTAAAAAAAAATGTTCATCTAAAATAGTTTATTAAACTACTAAAATAAAATTATAATATAAGAAACGAGTAATAAATACTTTACCGAAGGTGAAGATGCAACTTGGTTAGTAGCAATGTTGTTATCCATGGATTTACTTGTAGCATTAGAAAGTTGTTCACTTGTATTACTCTAAAATTAGAAGAATTCAAAAAAAGATATGTGTTAAATAATAAGAAAGAATAAACATAAACCTAAGTTAATGTTACCAATACTTGCATACTTGAAATTTGAGTATGTGAGAGATCAAAGATCTCATTTCAGACATTTCTCCCTCCATCTTCTTACACTTTTCTTCAAGTTTGGAATAATTCTCATCCCTTTGCAACAATACCGACAACTTTGAAAATGTCACTCCAAATCCAAGTCCTCTAATATGACCACGATCAGGACCAAGAACTTTACTTATTGCATCACTTGCCACATTTTTAGAAGTGTTTGTTCTTTCATTGTCAATTTGTTCAATACGCTCCTATAAATAAAAATTTCATTATCTAAAGTCTTTTCAACAACCACAATAACTGAAGTACCTCGAGAACACAATTACGACCCTCCAAATTAAACTTACACATATCAATAGGTACTTAATGAGGTTATACCATTTTCTAAGATACATTTACAAGAAAAGAAAACTATAGATATTCTAGTATATCATTTGTCAATATCCCAAAGCCACCTTCATGCTTAAAAAATGGAAGAAAAATTGGGAAACTTACTCCAATAACTTTCATCTACTAGTCCACTACAAATGGATGCATATGATACTTCAATATTTGAACACAATCAAAATGCAGAAAACTAGAGTCGAAATTGAGTATAATCCTAGGAATTGAAAGACAACCTCCAAATTGCAAACAATCAAACCCCCTGAAAAGGCATCCAAAAAGAAGAGAAGAAAGTGCATCTAAAACCAAAATCCATTCATTAATAAGATTCTTTAAGATCTTTGTCTTTCATTTTTGTATCTTTACATCACCTTATCCATGGCTAACAAACATAGATTAGAGAAAGAGATAAGAGAGAGGGTACCAGTGTTTCTGCAACTTGTGAGTTAATAGGATTTCCATCCTTTTTTCTGTGCGCCTTTGCCCATAATGCAACCCTTGTAACTGAAGATGAATCTGAACAACTCTTTTTCTTAAAAAGAAAATATGAATATTCAATTAGTAATAATTAAAATAATGTATATAGTTTTGATTAATTCACCATATTCAATACCATTTCTTCGGCCAATCGAGCATAACCCTTACGACTACATGTATGCGGAAGTTGCCTCTTCTTCATGGATTTGAACTTTTCACTTTTGGCCTAATATATATATGTATTAATAAATTGATCAATGTATGCCTTAGATATAATCTTATGCATTTAATGCAAATGACATTGAATTACCTTGAATTTTGCACTATTCTTTTCTTTCACAAAGTCCATCCAATCATGGATGGATTGTATATTGGTTGGCTTCAATTTTACAAGCTTCTCCTCATTGGAGACTTTTTGAATTTGAGACACAATCCGTGATTTTCCCGCTCTCCACAATCTACCCATCTTTTGAAACAAATAAGTTCTTTGCCAATTTTCCTTCATATTATATCTTGACTATAATAATATTTAAAATAATAAGAAGATTGTACCAAAAGATATAAGATTAAAAAGATACTACAATTAGCCAAAATATGAAATATGAAATACGTACTTGGATTGAAGTCCATAAAATTTCTTTCAATCTTGTAGGCAATTTCCTCCAATCGGGTAAAGTCACAGGCACTACCTCTCTCACAAGTGGACCTAAAAATGATGACATCCCAATTGAAGTCCCCCCAATTGGTTGCCCATACTCATTGAATGTTATATCCATTTTGTCGTGTTCCTCGATTGCAATAGTTTTCATTTTTGTGGGGCCTCTACATTTTTTTGGGGGTTGTTTCAAAATTTGTTCACATGCATTGATATTATCTCCTACATCTTGTGACGTTTCTAAACTTGGTAAGGATTGACCCCTAGGATCTAACCTTTGAGTTATGTGTGTAGTATCATGATTCTCCCCAACATTACGTGACTTATCTCTATCAACTAGTAAGTAATCTTGAGATTGGTCAACATAAAACTTATCTGCAATGTGATCTCCTTCCTTCTCACACATTGTCCCATCATTATCATCTTCCATTGTTGTTGGGCCTACTAAAAAGTTTTTCAAACGTTTGGAACGTTGCTTTCGTGGTGCATTTGAATCAAAACGAAGACATCTTTTGGCATTAGTATCTCCTACTTTATTCTCCATTTCCTGTCAAAAAAAT
The DNA here is from genome assembly GCA_028017165.1 of Herpetospermum pedunculosum. Classification (NCBI taxonomy): domain Eukaryota; kingdom Viridiplantae; phylum Streptophyta; class Magnoliopsida; order Cucurbitales; family Cucurbitaceae; genus Herpetospermum; species Herpetospermum pedunculosum. The sequence goes on along the minus strand of CM051527.1, from coordinate 15,463,992 downwards.
TATAAAACAAAGTTATTTTTAAGTTGTCAAGAATATAAATGTAAATAAATAATAAAATATACAATATAAGAAACATAGGGAAAAAAGTTTTATTCTTACCAATGGATGCAACAAGTATGAAAAAAGATTCTGTAATAATTGACATAAGTATGGTTTGTTCATAATAGGTCAAGACTAAGTATATATCAACTTATATGAAAAGAATTCTTATGAATTACATGTAGATATCAAAGCAAACTAAATTGATGACTTCCACTAATTATATCAAAAGAATTCAAATCAAGAGCCCCTCACAATCCACTCTTGCATAACTACATTCTTCGTTATCTTCATTTGTGCTCTTGAATATAGGAGAATCTCTTTCACCAACAAGTGTATCATATTCTCCGTCATAAATCTCTAAATCGCGAAGTCTTCTAGGCGGTGCCTTTAATACGACATACCAATTGGATGAATCATGTTCTCTTGAATAAAATACTTGTTTCGCTTGTGATGCAAGAATAAACGGCTCCTTCATAAACTGATGTTGGCTTTGATGTAAATTCACAAGTGTAAAACCATCATCAACTTTTACTCCATTTGAAACATTCACCCAATCACATCTAAACACAGGAACTTGGTGCACATAGTAGTCTAACATAATAATTTGGGTTAACACACCATAATAAGTAACCATGTCAACAACTTGAGTTTCATCTCTAGCACTTGATCTACATAATGTATTTGCTTGAATAGAGACACCACTATTTTGAGTCGATCTTTCAATACTCTTTACATGGAATCTCTGACCGTTGACAATAAAACCAGTGTAAGACACAACATATTTTCTGGGTCCATTTGCAAGCCACTTTAGTAGCTTTGAATCTTTACTATTATATGAATCAGATTCAATCTGTAAAATCCAAATAAAATGAGTTAGTTTCTTTTTTTAGTTTTACCATCACTTATTCACTTGAAGAGAATTAACTAAGACATAAAACTAATAACTTACCTTTGATTTTAACCATGATGGAAATTTGTCAGAGTGTATTTTCCACAATAAGCCATTATCTTTGGCAAGTCTTTTATTTGAAACAAGTAGCTCATTCACATGCATCCTATAGAGTTAAGTAGTTAAATGTTTGTTCTATAAGTAAGAAAAAACAATTGTACACTGAAACCTGAAATACTTACTCCACAAGTGGTTGAATTTCAGCAGTGTTAAATAACACATATCGATGTGCATTCTCTAAATCATTGTCATCAATCACAACTGATATCCCTTTTGATATTGGACGACCTTCAAGAATGATATCACTATGAAATTCTTCATTACGATGTTCTTTTTGAAAAAAAACTAGTGGCTCTTTAAAATATCTACTAGAAAAGTTGACACATTCATCTGCTAGATAACATTCAGCAATACACCCTTCTGGTCGTGCCCGATTTCTAACATATGCTTTGAGTACCTTCATGTATCTAAATCAATGAATTGATCATAATTAGAACATGAAGTTATCTTAAAGTTGTATATAAGTATAAACACACTACCTTTCAAATGGATACATCCAGCGAAATTGGACTGGTCCGCATAATCGAGCTTCACGTCCCAAATGAACAACCAAATGCATCATGATGTCGAAAAATGAAGGAGGAAAAAACCTCTCAAGAAGGCATAATATTTCAACAACTTCATTTTCAATCTCTATTAACTGCTCTCTATCAATCACTCGTTGACAAAGTCTGTTGAACACGAAACACAATCTCGTTATTGTATTCCTTGGACCTTTTGGTAGTAATCCTCTCAGTGCTACGGGCAAAAGTTGTTGTATTAAGACGTGACAATCGTGAGACTTCAACCCCATAATTTTGGAGTCAGCAAGAGATATGCAATTTGAAATATTAGAACTATATCCATCAGGTAACTTTAAGTTGTACAATCTTTTACAAAAAGCTTGTTTCTCTGCTTTGGATAATGTATGTGGGGCTGCAGGAAGGTATATTTGATCCCCTCTCGGTTGTGGGTGTAGATCAACTCTTATACCCATTAACTCTAAATCTTTTCGTGCATTATGTCCATCTTTAGATTTCTTTTCAAGGCCTAATAGAGTCCCCACGATGCTGTCACAAACGTTCTTTTCGACATGCATGACATCAATATTATGACGTAACACTAGCTCCTATGTCAAGATGAAAAGGATAAATAGTTAGTCAAATACAAGTTTTTTGCTCATTGTCCCTAAACGACCATCTAATAGGATACAATAGAGTAGAGAGACAATCTACCTTCCAATATGGTAAGTCAAAGAAGATTGATCGTTTTTTCCACATATCTTTAATTTTTGTATTTCTCTTTCTCTTTTCACGCTTTCCCCAACGATTTTTAAACTTTCTAAGATGTAAATAAATTTTTTTGCCATTCATCAACTTAGGTGGTAATCCTTCTTCTACTTCTCCATCAAACCATGCCTTCTTTCTTCTATATGCATGAGAAAAGGGTAGATATCGCCGATGACCCATGTAGGAAAACTTCTTACTATTTTTCAACCAAACTGCACGGGTTTCATCTCCACATGTAGGACATGCAGTTTTACCTTTCGTGGTGCACCCGGCAAGATTTCCATATGCCGGAAAATCATTTATAGTCCACATGAGAACTGCTCTTAAATTGAATGACGTTTTGCTAACTATATCGTAACATGAGACTCCTTTCCACAATTCTTGTAAATCTTCAATAAGAGGTTGCAAATAAATATCAATGTCATTACCAGGTTGCTTGGGACCTGGAATTAGCAAAGTTAACATTATGTTTTCCTTTTGCATGCATAACTCTGAAGGTAAATTGTACGTGACAAGCATTACTGGCCAACAACTATACCTGCTACTCAAATTAGAAAATGGGTTAAAACCATCCGTGGCAAGCCCAAACCTTAAGTTTCGTGGGTCCATAGAAAAATCTGGCCATTTCATGTTGATTAATTCCCATGCTACTGAATCAACAGGATGACGCATTTTACCATCATTGCTCTTATTGTTTGAATGCCATATTAAATTTTCAGCAACTTCATAGGTATTAAACATTCGCTTCAACCTCGATATGATAGGAAAGTATCTTAAGACTTTAGCAGGCACACCTTGTCTAATTCGTTTAGTACGAGCATCCATCAACCATCTAGACGAATCACAATGTGGGCACGTTTCTAAGTTCTCATTTTCCTTTCGAAATAAGCAACAATCATTCACACACGCATGAATCTTTTGATATCCCAAATCAAATGTTTTGAAAAATTTCCTAACATCATAAAGGGATCTTGGGATAACATTGTTTAAAGGTAGCATATCATGCAATAGTTCCAATAAGTCGCTGAAACTTTTATCTGACCAACCACTCAAAGTTTTAAGTTTATATAAGGCTACCGTAGCAGACATCTTTGTGAATTTTGTACACTCTGGGTATAAAGGAATCTTTGCATTTTCCACTTGTTGATTAAGCTCATTATCAATACTTGATGAGGAAGGATCACCATTTACTTCTTCTCTAACATATGTAGACTTATAGACATTAAATGCATCAAACATATATATGTCTTCAATTTCATCCCTTACACAAATCTCCTCCCCATGATGGTACCAAGTCTTATATGTTGGGTCCATTCCTTTGATGACTAAATGCTCATAAACAATATCAAATGTTTGATGACTCATGTTCCTACAATCCCTACAAGGGCACATAATTGTTTCCACATCTCCGATTTCCTTCTTTACTTTGTTTACAAAATCCCATGCCCCTTTCATATACTCATCTGTGGCTCTAAACAATAAAATGACAAATTTAGTATGTAAACACAGAAAATTATTACTGAGTATAGATACTTTAATAAACTATTTTTTTTTTTTACCTGTGTAGGTGTATCCATTCTTTATTAAACATTCTTCAAGTGTTATGTATGAAAGTTTCTATTAGAAGATTAATACATTTGGATTAGTACTTGGGGAAACATAATAATAGTACTAATAAGTACACAACAACTCTAACCATCACAAATTACTTATATGCAAAAAAGTTCAATAAATCATATTCATGGTGAAGAAAATGAAATTAGAAAATGAAATTCTTTGTGTTAAATTACAAATTGTCAGAATAATTTTTGTGACCACAAAACTTGTCGGGTCTCGCTGAGGCATCTTTCTTTGGGAACAGAGAGAAAAATACAAAACAAAACAAAAGGTCTATGCTTATAGACTATTGTGCAAACAAAAACAGGACAAAACCAGCTTTTTGTTTTTTAGCACAATGGAGACCATAGAATCAAAAGTATTATTTGGTAAAATCATGACCAATAAAAGCTTAAGGATTGTCATAATTTTAGCACAATGATACTTCATTTCTTCAAATATTGTCATAATGTTATATGGAAAGTGCTTTTTGTTTTTTATGTATAGAATTTGTATACTTAGACTTTGCAAACAAGGACTGCAACCATCATTTTTTTCCAAGTACAGGAACTAAACTGAGTTTCTTTGTAAGTATAGGTACCACAATGAACAACATGGGTGCAAAACTGAAGATGAAGGGAAATTGGAGTCATCTCTTAAACTTATATGGTAGTAAGTGATCCAAATACACAACTCAATTTCAATTGATTTTATTGTTGAACAGCCTCAATAGCTTTCCCATTATTCTCCAAATCAACCTTCTTCTCCAAAAACCCCCTTTTGCAGTCATAGAAATAAACCATAAGAACAACCCACATTACAATATCCCCACACACTTCAAACTCACAGACACCACATTCCCCCAAACCCCACAACTTCCCTCATTCCACAAGGTATAAATACATGGCAGTCCAAGAGCCACCTTCAAAACAAAGAAAACCATCATCAAACTGAACCCTAACTTCCTGCCACTCCAATTGGTATGTAGCCCTCCACCCACATAATGCATGATTGGATTCTGGGTTACCTTAATCTCTCAAAAACTGTTGTGGTTCCTATGCCTTTCACTACATATACTTACATTGCCGACCCTGCCAATGTTCAGCACATTCTGAAGACCAACTTTGCTAATTATCCTAAGGTATGTTTTTGTATTTTTTTTAAAAAATTTTGAAAGGATGAAGGGACCTCACTCACAATATAAGATACATTTGATCGCCCAAATGGGGAATTGGTTTTATAAAAATAGATAGTAATTAAATAATGTAATTTTGGTGATAGGGATTAGTATATCATTCGTACATGGAAGTGCTTCTTGGAGATGGGATATTCAACGTAGATGGAGAGTTGTGGAGGAAACAAAGGAAAACTGTGAGCTTTGAATTTGCATCGAAGAATTTGAGGGATTTCAGTACAATAGTTTTCAGAGAGTACAGTGTGAAGTGTCAGGAATTTTAAGTCGGGCGTGTTTAGAGAAATAAGAAGTTGACATGCAGGAATTGTTGATGAGAATGACTTTGGACTCCATATGCAAAGTGGGATTTGGTGTTGAAATTGGAACTTTAGCTCCAAATTTCCCAGAAAATTGCAAACTAAATCCCATTTTTAACTTGTAAAACGTAAAAGTGGGATTTACTTTTGCCTACAAACCAAACACTCCACTCCACCCTTTCCCCTTCAAAAGCTTAAACAAATCCCATCTTTAACTCATAAGAAGCTTCCTAAAAAGAATACAAAATAACACAGAAAAAGAAAGATAACAAATAACCCTTTTTTATTTTCTTTTCTTTAATTTCTCTAAAGTTTCAAAATTTAAGATTCATGAGATACTCTTTCTCTTGCCCCTCCCTCTCCTTTTGAGGAAGTATTGTTTCGTCTCCTTCTTCATCTCATCCTGCCTTCTTTTTCCATTCTAAATTCTCAGCATTTTGAATTTTTAATATATAAATATATATAGATAGATAGATATAGATAGGGAGAGAGATGGCTTGGCTAAGCTTGGCTTTTGCAGGCTATCCCATGTGAGTAGCTGGTTTTTATTTTTTTACCTATTATTCCAAGTAGTCAATGCTTTTGGGTCGGGACAGTGAGGAGTCTGTTTGACTGCAAAAACAGTCACTTTCTTATGGCTCAGTTTATTATGTGTTCTGTTGTGGTGTTTGCTCCTCTGATCCATGGCCGACTCAACAGAGCTATGAGATCAGACGATAGATCTGAAGAATGGGGATATGTTCGAGTACAATCCAAACAATTAATTATTTTAGGAATTATTTCCAGTCTTTTAATTTTCAAGTCCTTCAAAAAGAAAGGGAGTGGAAGAAAATGACCATTCAAATCTATAAACAGTGGAGGGCATCTTTCAATATGAAACTTCTTAGAAAAGCCCCACAATTAATAGGATAATTTATGTTTCTATGTCTCTTTCACAAATCATTTCATATTTCAAGTTACATTAAATCTTATGATAAATCTTATGATAATCTAGCAGATTGTAGAATCAAGTTAAGAAATGATTGCATTAGTTGACAATCAAATAGATCCTTTGACTAAATCCCTACCAGTTGACAACTCTCAAGATTTATGCACCAGAAGATTTATGCACCAGATAATTACAGCAAATGGTTATGTTGATAGCTCATAATTAGAGGCTAAAATTTACATGGTTCAGTTTTAAAAGACCTCACAGTCAACAACTATCCAATCTTGATCCAACCAGTACCACAACTCTCCTAAAGCAAATATAAAATGAAGATATATTGCGTAAACAATTTCACTACCATAGAATTGGTACCAAATGCAAAACAAATAACCCAACCAGACACAGACTCGTAAGGAAGTGACATGAATTTTTTTATAACAAGTTAACTTACCCCCTATTATTATTATTTCTCAAGACAAAAACAAAAAATAAACACAATCTCAATAATACAAGTTCATTCTCCTCCTTCCTTACATCCAAAAACAGGGCAAACACTTCCCCCTCCCTATTATTATTTATTTCTAAAGACAAAAACAAAAAATGAAACACAATCTCAATAATACAAGTTCATTCTCCTCCATCCTCACATCCAAAAACAGGGCAAACATATTACGATTATGAGAAATTTTAGAAATGACCTAATTGATTATGATGTTTACTTCCTCAACCAATAGCACATTACAATAATACAAGTTCATTCACCTTCACTAAGTTTAAACTACCTCATATCTTCAATTATCTTAAACTACTCATACAAATGAAGTGAATAATCTGAAAAACCAATAGCAGAATCCAAATTCACCATGTTAATAGAGTAGGGTTAGGCGGAATAATCTGAAAAACAAATAGCAGAATACAAATGAAGAATTGGATTCTGAAAAAACCAATAGCAGAATCCAAATTCACCATGGAAGTGAATAATCTGGCCATTAAAACAAGAATGAAGAAAATCATACCGATTACGAACCAACGGGATGATGAAGACGCCAATGAAAACTCTCGTGACTTCTTCTCCGTTGATTTTCCCAAGAACAATAAAGCATCACATTACAAAATTTCTTGATTGATTCGTCGTTGATAGTCGATTTTCCAGAGAGATATTGTGAAGGTGAAGAAATTTGGCGTGAAATGAGAGATGGTGAAGAAATTTAGCATGAAATGAGAGATTCTCTCAGTTTCATTCGTGAGTGAAATGGTGAAGGCGGCCCTGCCCTACCCTATTTTTTAGCATAAATCCTTTTTTAGCAAATGAATTGTATTTTTTAAGATTTTTTTTTTGGATTTAATAACCTATTTTATAAAAGTTATTTTACAAAGCTATAATAGGTTATATTTGTTGTTGTGCAAATAAACACAAGTAATCTATTTTGATCACAAATTTCGGATCAAAGACTTTCAAACTTCAGAATTGTGCAAAGTTCACACTTGAATACGTAAAGGCATATAACTAGCAATTTTGGACTAGTCTTTTTTTTTTTTCTTTTTTTTTTTAATTTGGACAGAATGTAAAGAATATATGGATGTAATAGATTGTTCAAACAATAGAAGATTGACAAGAACAAAAAAAATTACAGAATTGAAAACTACTTGGAAAATGAAAGACAAGAAATTTAAAGATAATTTTTTTTTTCTAATCTTGAGCTTTCGGTTAGAACAACCAAAGCTCTGATACCAAATGATACGAAACCCTAGTGAATTGGATCAAGAACCCCTTGGTTATTCGAACCCTTGAATCACAAACACTAAAACCCCTTAATCAGATCGGTTTCACCCCAAGATAAAGAGAAGAATAGAAAATACCTTAGATCGAATATCCAAGGATGAGGAACTTGTCCCTAACCTTGAACCGAAACACTCCACTATTAGATTGATCAAGTCTAATAGAATGCTTCTCAAACATGCAAGTCAAACAAGAAATGCAAAGGTAACAATAGCTCTCGGCTATGGAAATGCTCCAATGGAGTTTTCAATTCAAATATCTAAGTTGTTTTACATTTGACAAAACAAATTCCTTTTATAGACAAGGAATTAAGTACATGCAAATTAATGATTTCCCCAACAACCTAACTTATACTTTCCAACAACCCAATTAATGGAAATCTACAACTACCTAATTAATGGAACATCCAACTACCTAATTTAAAGAAATCTAGGAATTGGTTGTACTTTTAATGAGTACAAATGTGTAACTAAATTAAATTATTACAACATTAATAAAGTCTTCATATAATTCCATCAATTTGGACTTGTGATAAAGTGTAGTCCACACCCTCTACTTCTTGGTTGACCTTGAATGTAGTGATGTAATCTTGGACATGAATAAGTAGAGTTTGTTGAAGCTTCTTAGCCTTTGATCTTGTGATTGGTCCTTGCTCCATCACAATGGCTTGATCTCTTTGAGCTCCATCTTCGATATGAATTTGATTGTCAAGGAAATTCATATCAAGTCAAGTGTTTGAGTTCTACTCTAAAATCTACTCTTTCAAGCTAGAATTAAAGCCATCAACAATTTATACTTTGGCCAAAAGATAAAAGCATTAAGCAAACAAACACAAGAACAATTGTTGTAATATGAAGAACTTTAGATTAATCAAACATGAAAACTAAAATGATTACATAAATCCCCTAAGTAAAAGTCTAGCTACTCATAATCACTAAAATCATGCTTAGACAATGTTTAGAATCCATAAAATAAACAATAAAATCAATAGGTAAAAGGAGAAAAACTCTTGTCGCGTGCCAAGCCTCGTTCTCGATGTGATCTGCACGTTCCCGAGCCTTTGAATCTCTCCCTTAGCTCTCTAGAGTGTCCCTCACGCCTTTCCAATGAGTGTATTTCGAAATTAGGGTTCAAATCTCCCAAAAATTGGCTTCCCCCGTCGAATGGAGAAAAATATGCATTTATAGGAAAAATCGTCATAGAGTCTCGACGCTGCCCTTAAAAATGCGTGAAAACTGATTTGGAAAGCCAGCGTCGAGACGCTATAGCTCGACGCTACTGGTATATGTATTACAAATGCAGAATGTATAACAAAAGTGACTGAATGGTGTGATGGTCTGGGTGTTCTATGTGAGTTGTGCGCGCATGTGTGCCCAGGTTCAAAATTAGGGTTGTACATCTTTTATTTTTATTTTTTCTGTGAGGGTTTAGAGCATCGAGACGCTGTCTCCTCGGGAATTCTGGCTTGAAAACTTCATTTTGGAGCGTCTCGACGCTATCCCCTCAGCATTTTTGGCTTGATTCTTTCTTTTTCTTGGCTCTTGGTCATAAAAGTTCATATTTTAAGCTAATTTTTCATGCCATAACTTCGATGATGAAGATGTGATATATTTTAAGCTTAGGTAAGGGTGGATGGATGAACATTTTAAGCTCTACTAGGTTGGAAGAATTATAAGACTGTACCACATGAAATTTTCTTTTCTTTTTCTTTTCTTTTCTTCTTTTCTTTTCTTGTTCTCTTTTCTTTTGTCTCTAAAAGAAGCTAATGAAATGAATGCTTCCTTTTGAATATTCTATTAACACCATTCAACTTTCTCCTTTGGATGGATTGACACATCCTGTGGTAAGCACTTATAAACCTTCCATTAAGGGTTCAAAGAAAGGAAAACAACAAGAGAATGGGTATAAGGCTTGTTATGTGGTAATGTTCCAATGAAAAGGCCTAAGGCTCAAAATTTGGCTTTCTAAGGATTATACCAAGGTAGGCTATTTAAGAAAACTAAAAGTGGTTTTACCTAAACGCCCTTTGTGAAGTTTAACATTCAAGTCAAATTCAGAGATTCCAGACATGCATAACAAAGCAAGTTCTAGAAATATCAATCATGCATGGCAATCACTCAATTTAAGAAAATAGAGCACCATGTTAAGAGGTGCTTATTGGCTCAAAAGCTCACAGAAAAGCATGGTATTTTGGTATCAAATCCTATGCATTCTTCATTTAGCAACAAAAAAATGAGACACTATCATATAACTTTTCAAATAAAAATCTAATCATGCGTATCTCCTTTATGCATTAAAACTCAAACTAAAGATGCATTTTTAGCTTACAAGGTATTCAAACATATCAAAAGGGACAAATAAAATAAAATTTTCTCCGTTAACCGGTATGGTCTCATAGTCCAACAAAAGCAGAATATCAAACTCTAGAACACTTCCTAGGTTGTCCTAATCACGAGCAATGCAACAAAGATTCAACCATGAAGATCATGCTAAAAAAAAATATAAAATTCACCTAAAATATGCATAACATGCATAGTTCCACCCCCAAACTTAAAACATACGTTGTCCTCAATGTATAGTCAATAATATGCAAAGGACAAGAAAAATAGATAAGGGATTTCGAAACTTCCCTGAAATGCAAGTGAATCCACTATCTTCTGAGATGTGGAGAAAAAATTGTTGATCGGGCTCCTAAAGGAAAAGTAAAGGAATATAAAGACCACAACACGCCACAAAAGAATTAAACAAAAGAAAACAAATAAAACAAACTAAAAACTCAAAAATAAACTTGGGTTGCCTCCCAAGAAGCGCTTTGTTTAACATCTTTGGCTAGACGAGGCTCATTAAATGTATCATGGTGGTCGCTTGCCCATGTGTTTCACCTCCACCTGTTTCACCTGCTCATTCTCATTGTCTAAATTTAATTTATCTAAAATATCAGAATTTGCCACAAATTTCTCAAACTCATTAGTAATGGAATCAATCATGTCCACACGAAAACAATCACTTTCTTCTTCATGGAATTTCATAGAGTTATAAATATTGAAAATTACCTCTTCGTCGTTCAATCTTAGAGAAAGTTTACCCTGTTGTACATCGATTAAAGCTCGTCTAGTGGCTAAGAAAGGTCTTCCCAAAATGATTGGGACTTCACTGTCCTCCTCCATGTCTAGCACTACAAAATCAACAGGGAAGATAAACTTGTCAACCTTAACCAATACATCTTCTACAATACCTTTAGGATATGTGATAGATCGATCAACTAACTGAAGAGATATGGTGGTAGGTTGCACCTCCCCCAAACCTAGTTTCTTGTATACAGATAAAGGCATCAAGTTAATGTTAGCTCCTAAATCACATAAAGCTTTATAAGGAGAAGAAGAATTTCCCATAACACAAGGGATAGTAAAACTTCCTGGATCTTTTAATTTCTGAGGCAACTTTCTCTGAATTATGGCACTGCATTCCTTATTAAGGTTGATTGTCTCGTAGGCCTCCAGTTTCTTCTTGTTGTACATGATGTCTTTCATGAATTTTGCATAATGTGGCATTTGAGCAAGAGCATCTGCAAATGGGATATTAATATGGAGCTTTTTAAATATGTCTAAAAATTTAGAAAATTGAGATTCAAGTTTTTTTTTTAAACCGCTGAGGATAAGGAATAAAGCTAGGAACAAAAGGCACTAAAGACTTAGTAGATTGTTCAGCTTCAGGTGATGCAGTAGTCTTCTTTTGTTCTTCCTCAACTTGAATACACACATTAGTAGATGGCTCTAGAGTGAACTCTTTTTCAGTAGACTTCTCAACGGGTTCTTTTGCAACCTCATCCACCAGCCTTCCACTTGTTAATGTGATAACCTTGCAAGCTTTGCATTGCTCCCTTGGATTAACCTCAGTGTCACTAGGATATTTATCTTTATGGAGACTATTAATAGATGTGGCCATCTGACTCATTTGTACCTCCAAATTCTTTATGGCCGCTCCCTGACGAGTCATTGTGCTTTCCATTTGGTTGGCTCTATTTCTTGATTCTGTAACGAATGCTCCAACCAATTCTTCAAGGGATGACTTCTTTTCAGGCTGTTGAGAAGTGGATGCAAAACCTGGTAGAGGTTGCAAAATATTCTTAGTATTAGCATAGGAAAAATTCTCATGATTTCTCAAACCTGGATGGTAGTGAGTAGGAAGATTATTTTGCATCTGTTGACCTCCATAGTTGAAATTTCTATTGTTCACATATTGGGCCTGTTCTAAGTTGTATTCCTCACTAGATGGAGGGGTATGAGATGCTGCTAAGGCTGCAATAGATTGAGTGACACCTATTCCTGCAAGTTTGTTCATTGCATTAGTAAGAGATGCAATTTGAGCCTTAAGAGAACTTACCTCATCCACCTCATGGAAGCCATCTACTGTTTTATAATTAGACGTTCATTTGGCCAATGATAACTCGTAGTTGCCATCTCCTCTAATAGTGTACGAGCTCCATCTACAGTTTTTTCAGGATAGTTCCTCCTGATGCTGCATCTACAATTGTCTTAGTTTGTCCGATGAGTCCATTGTAAAAAAATTGAATTTGTAGCCAGTCTGGATACCCATGCTCAGGACACTTCCTTATTAGTTCCTTGTACCGCTCCCATGCTTCAAACAAGTGTTCACCTTCATTTTGTCTGAAGGTTCCTAACTCAGTTCTAAGTTTGACAGATTTAGCAGGTGAGAAGAATTTAGTCAAAAATGCATGTGTCAACTCCTCCCAAGTAGTGATGCTTCCTGGTTGTAATGATTCTAGCCAATCAGTTGCTTTTTCCTGTAAAGAAAAAGGAAAAAGGCGTAAGCGAATTGCATCAGTAGAAACACCATTAATTTTTACCGTGCTAGAAATTACTAAGAATTTCTTCAAATGGGAATTGGGGTCTTCAGTGGGACGACCCCTGAATGCATTGTTCATGGCCATTTGAATAAGTCCTGTCTTCAACTCAAAATTGTTGGCATCTATAGGTGTGAGGACTATCCCAGATTAATTAATGTCAAATGTGGGCTCGAAATAGTCCATAATGGCCTTGTTCTCATGTACGACCATATTTGGTTGTGCCATTGATTTGCCCTTCTCTTTATGGATTTTTCGATTTCTCTTGGAGGTCTTTTCTATCTCAAGATCGAAGGGAAGTAAGGAAACTCCCTTGTCCTTTCGCATAAACTGAAAAACAAACCTGACAAGAAAAACACAAATAACAGAAAATTAATAAAAAATAAAAACAATCTAAAGTAAGATTTGTTGAATTCTCCACAATATCAATTGATCTAAATATGCCAATCCCCGACAACGGCGCCAAAAAGTTGTTGCGTGATTTAATGCGTACCGCAAGTGTACGAGTCAAGTTTTAATATAGTGATTTAAGTAAAGAGTATCGTCCACGGGATTGGTTTTCTAGATCAATTGAGTACCGTAGGTACTAACCACAAATTTTATTTAGATTAAAAAGACTTTGAGTGTTAATGAAAAAAATTAAAAGACTGAAAAATAATGGGAAACCTTTTGGAGAGAAAAACCTAGGGAATTGATTTCATCGAATGGATTCATGCTTAATTAATCTATTAATCCAAAAATAGTCATGCATACAATTATAAGCCAAGAAGTACAAAACTCATAAAAGACTCGCTAGAGCTCTATTAATTCTCTTCCCTTAATATAAAACCAACATGTTTGTCTAGTTTTAATAGAAAAGAAAGGCATTAAGCAACTTCTATTATCGACCTCTAAGAGAATTCTTCATGTTCATGCAAGAATTTACAAGTAGTAAAGTGTTTGAGTTCTACTCTAAAATCTACTCTTTCAAGCTAGAATTAAAGCAATCAACAATTTATACTTTGGCCAAAAGATAAAAGCATTAAGCAAACAAACACAAGAACAATTGTTGCAATATGAAGAACTTTAGATTAATCAAACATGAAAACTAAAACGATTACATCAATCCCCTAAGTAAAAGTCTAGCTACTCATAATCATTAAAATCATGCTTAGACAATGTTTAGAATCCATAAAATAAACAATAAAATCAATAGGTAAAAGGAGAAAAACTCTTGTCGCGTGCGAAGCGTCGTTCCCGATGTGATCTGCACGTTTCCGAGCCTCCGAATCTCTCCCTCAGCTCTCTAGAGTGTCCCTCACGCCTTTCCAATGAATCTATTTCAAAATTAGGGTTCAAATCTCCCAAAAATTGGCTTCCCCCGTCGAATGGAGAAAAATATGCATTTATAGGAAAAATCGTCATAGCGTCTCGACGCTGCCCTTAAAAATGCGTGAAAACTGATTTGGAAAGCCAGCGTCGAGCATAGCGTCGAGACGCTATAGCTCGACGCTACAGGTATATGTATTACAAATGCGGAATGTATAACAAAAGTGGCTAAGTGGTTGGTGGTTTGGGCACTTTATGGGTGAGCAGTGCGCGCATGTGCGCCTAGTCTTGAGACTGGGGTTGTACATCTTTTATTTTTATTTTTTCTGTGAGGAATTAGAGCGTCGAGACGCTGTCCCCTGGTAATAGGATTTTGAATATCCTATAAATTTTGGGGTGTTGAATCCCGCCAAAATTAGCTATAAAAAAAAAAAAGAATCCCGCCAAAATAACATATATAATTCCACTACAACTGAGCTTTGCAGCTAGTGGTAGTCGGGTCGATCCACAGGGAACCTAAATTATTTCCTCCTAATTAATTTCTATTTGCCTTTTTTATGAAAACAATAAAATAAAAATTAAAGTAAAGGGGGGATTGATTATGGAAAAATAAAGTAAAGCATGCATAAAATAGCTAACGGAAAATTTAAACTATTACATGTGCTCCTAATTTTAAGGGTCGGGGTTGACCTTGATGCGACTCGATTCATTGGGATTCAAACATACTTAGCAAAAGCATAATTAAACACATAATTTACTTGCACGAAACTACTAATACAGGTAACCCAAATAATTAATTAGAAACGTGGAGTTCTAAGCAGACTATTCTTTAATTACTCTAAGGTGATCAATCCTAAATTAAATAAAGAACAGAGACGAATGTTCGATTCTAATTAAACGTGGCAATGAATCAACATGGGGCCAACGCCGCCCATATTGATTAATTGACAGTAACGGGAGCACTACGACGGATGTTTAACCTGGAAGCCTAAGTTAATATTCCGATTTTGCTCGGGATGAAAACCAAGCTAAATCCAACAAGTCTTTGCTTTGATATAGAAGAAAATGGGAGAAAACCCCAAAATTCTAGAGAGAAAACGCTAAAAAAATGTCCAAACCCGAGAGAGAATGCCCTAAAAAACGGGTTTTATACAGTCGGAGCGAGACCCTACGGCAGCATCTCGACGCTAGGGTCTGTACCTGAGGAAAAGTAACCAAAATTTTGCATTCCTCTGGTTTTGAACTCAAGACAATCATTCTACCAAGGTTTCCCTGCACCACCAAACTACTAATCACAATTGAGATAATATTTGATTAAGTAAACTATATGGTATAAACACTTAAAACAATTAATCATTATTATCCACTAAAATATTATTTTAAGCCCTTAATTAATGCAATGGTCTGATTTACCCCTAAGCAATTAATTTCTACAAAATATATCAATTAAGCATAATTAATTACTTAATTCGCAAGACTTAAGAGCTAAATATTAGCACTTTTTGAGTGCTATCATCCCCTCGGGAATTCTGGCTTGAAAACTTCATTTTGGAGCGTCTCAACGCTCCCATAGCGTCTTGACGCTATCCCCTCGACATTTTTGGCTTGATTCCTTCTTTTTCTTGACTCTTGGTCATAAAAGTTCATATTTTAAGCTATTTTTTCATGCCATAACTTCTAAAAAGCTCTGGTTTGCTCCAAATGCTCGAAATCTACAATTTAGATAAATAATATCATTAAAACATTCCTTTAAACTCCAAAACTAGCATAATAAAGGCTCTAAAGATAGCTCATTTAGTGTGCTATCAAGGAGATGTTGGTGCACTTCATCCGGAGTCAAGCCCCGTTCTGGTAGAACATTTCTCTCAATTATATTTCGTTGAAAGTTTTCAAAAGAAGCAAAACTAATGAACCGATCAAAATCAAACTCAACCCTTGATGAGGATGAAGAAGCTCGTGATCGTTTAGATGCGACCATTTTTTTTTTCAAGAACACGAAGAACGCACACCCAACAAAACCCCAAATTTCTATGCCCAAAATAACAAAACAAAACTCTCACAATACACTCAAAATAACTCTAAATTTCTCTACACAACAACAAAAGAAATGTAAAAGAGTGAGAAAGTGTAGAAATTACCCTTAAAGAAAACCTTGAGTTTGAAATTTGAATGCTAAAAAATGGTGGAAACAATCTTTAATCGAACATTAACGGCCAAAGAACTCAAGATCGGGAGTTATGGAGTGGAGATTTGAAGAAAAATGAAAGATTTGTGGGAAGATTTGGGTATTTTGGGCTGAAAATCGAGAGAGGAGAAGGGAGAGAAGCTAGGGTTTGAAAGGGGGAGAATAAATTTTTTAGCTTTTGTTTTGGAAATCTGGATTTTAATTCCAGATTTCGTGATGGCGTCGAGACGCTAGGGCAGCGTCTCGACGCTGTTCCCTCGGGTTCTGACTCTGCAGCAAACTTCGTAGCGTCGAGACTCTAGGGCAGCGTCTCGACACTGTCATCTCGGGTTCTGACGCTGCAGCAGACTTCAGAGCGTCTCGATGCTGTCCTCTCGGATTTTGACGCTGCAGCAGAAGTTCGTAGCGTCGAGACGCTTGACCAGGGTCTCGACGCTGTCCTTTCGGGTTTCGTGCCTGCAGTTTTTTTTTACCTAAGAAACAAACAAAACAAAAATTAGAGTAAAAAGAAAACATCAAACAAACAAAACAAACAACAATGAAAGAAAATACAAACGAAATTGGGTTGTCTCCCAACAAGCGCTTTAGTTAACGTCTTTAGCTAGACGGGACGATGCATCATTCAGGTTCGTCCAAGTAAAGGCTCTCTAGATGTCGTTCCTCAGTGCCACAATAATGTTTGACTCTTTGTCCATTTACCTTGAATGAATGTCCATCAGTAGCTTGCAACTCAATTGCTCCATGTGGGAACACTTCCTTAGTAGTAAAGGGCCCCGACCACCTAGATTTTAATTTGCCTGGAAACAAACGTAAACGAGAGTTAAAAAGAAGTACTTGTTGTCACAGTGTAAATGATCGTTGCTGAATTCTTTGATCATATCATCTCGCTGTGTGTTCCTTGTATAGCTTGGCATTCTCATAAGCTTGACCTCGAAACTCCTCCAACTCATTAAGTTGTAGCAGTCGTTCTTCGCCAGCTTTCTGAGAGTCAAAGTTCAACTTCCTGGTGGCCCAGAATGCTTTATGTTCCAATTCCACAGGTAAGTGACATGCCTTCCCAAACACCAATCGATACAGGGATGTACCAATTAGAGTTTTAAAGGTTGTACGGTAAGCCCACAGAGCTTCATCCAATTTGAGAGCCCAATCCCTCCTGGTGGTGCGAACGATCTTCTCCAATATCTGTTTTATTTCCCTGTTAGAAACTTCAGCAAGACCGTTAGTTTGGGGATGATAAGCAGTTGAAACTTTATGTCTAACTCCATATTTGACAAGTAAAACATTAAACAATTTATTGCAAAAATGAGATCCCCCATCACTAATGATAGCTCGTGGAGTGCCAAACCTAGTAAAGATGTTCTTATGAAGGAACTGTAAGACAATACGAGCATCGTTTTTCTTAGTGGCAATTGCCTCAACCCACTTAGATACATAATCTACTGCAACTAAAATATAGAGATAACCATGGGAAGAGGGAAAAAGACCCATAAAATCAATTCCCCAAACATCAAACAACTCAACCTCAAGAATAGGAGTTAAAGGCAATTCATGGTGTCTCGAGATATTACCTGTTCTTTGACACCTATCACATGTCTTAACAAAAGTATAACAATCCCTAAACATAGTAGGCCAATAGAAACCAGATTGCAATACCTTGGCAGCAGTACGTGTGGGTTCAAAATGACAACCATAGGGAGAGGAATGACAATCATGCATAATCTTAGTTACCTCCTCATGTGGAACACACCGTCTTATTAATTGGTCTGAACAAACCTTAAAGAGCAAAGGGTCGTCCCACAGGTAAGACTTGACATCATGGAGAAATTTCTTCTTTTGGTGAGACTTCAAGTCTGGTGGCATCACCTTTCCTGCAAGAAAATTAACATAATCAGCAAACCATGGAATAGTAGATTTTACCTGGTATAATCTCTCATCAGGAAAGTCCTCTGTGATAGGAAAAGTCTCGTGGTGGTTCTCAAGCTCAATGCGAGACAAATGATCTGCAACAACATTCTCACATCCTTTCCTATCCCTTATGTCAAAATCAAACTCCTGCAAATGAAGAACCCATCGAATCAAACGCGGTTTAACATCTTTTTTATCAAATAAATATCGAAGAGCTGCATGGTCAGTATGAATAAATGACTTTAATTCCTAACAAATAGGACCTAAATTTATCAAAAGAAAATACAACAACAAGCATTTCTTTTTCAGTGGTGGTGTAATTTTGTTGTGCATTGTCCAAAGTTCTACTAACATAATAAATGGCCCTAAACAACTTATCACGACGTTGGCCTAAAACTGCTCCTACAGCAAAATCACTAGCATCACACATAATCTCAAAAGGTTGACTCCAATCAGGTACAACAATTATAGGTGCACTAGTCAACCTTTCCTTTAACAAATTAAATGCTAGCAGACATTCATCAGAAAATACAAAAGCAGACTCTTTTTCAAGAAGATTGCACAAGGGTTTTTCTACTTTAGAAAAATCTTTAATAAAACGACGATAAAACCCTTCATGCCCAAGAAAACTCCGAACTCCCTTCACATTTATTGGAGGAGGTAGTTGCTCAATAGCTGAAATCTTCGCTCGATCTACCTCCAAGCCTTTTTCAGAGACTTTATGGCCCAACACTATACCTTCATTGACCATAAAATGACACTTTTCCCAATTCAAAACAAGGCTAGTCTCCTCACAACGCTGCAAGACAAGAGAAAAGTTAGCTAAACATGAGTCAAAGGAAGATCCAAAAACTGAAAAATCATCCATGAAAACCTCCATAATGTCCTCCACCATGTCATGAAATATGGACATCATGCAACGCTGAAAAGTGGCTGGAGCATTACACAGTCCAAATGGCATTCGCCTGAAAGCGAAAGTACCATAGGGACATGTGAATGTAGTATTTTCTTGATCCTCATGAGAAATGGCAATCTGATTATAACCTGAATATCCATCAAGAAAACAATAGTAAGGATAACCAGCAAGTCTATCAAGCATCTGATAAATAAAGGGAAGAGGGAAGTGATCCTATCTAGTGGCCTTGTTCAATTTTCTATAATCTATGCACACTCGCCACCTTGTTATTGTCCTTGTAGAGATGAATTCATTGTTTTCATTCTTTACAACTGTCATCCCCCCTTTCTTAGGAACAACCTGCACATGACTCACCCATGAACTATCAGATATGGCATAAATAATACCTGCATTAAGTAATTTCAATACCTCAGCCTTTACCACCTCTTTCATGGCGAGATTGAGTCTTCTCTGGTGCTCAATTGATGGACTAAAAGTGTCCTCCATTAAAATCTTATGCATGACAACAATTGGGCTAATTCCCTTAATATCACTAATAGACCATCCTATAGCAGAACGATGAGCACGTAATATCCTTAACATTTTTTCTTCTTCTACTTTACTCAAGACAACAATTATAATAACAGAAAAAGTAGAAGAATCATCTAAGAAAGTATAGCGAAGATGTGCAGGTAATTGCTTTAATTCAGGCTCAGGAGGTTTCACTGTAGCTATTTCATTCACAGACAATTGAAATATCTATTCTTTTCTAAAATCTCCTATGGATAAATGATCTAAAGCATCAGAATATAAAGCAATTTCTTCATCTAAGATTCCTAAATTTTCAAATGTCAAATCCAGCATGCTTTTCTCAAGAGGATCAGCAGGCAACACTAAGTCCCTATATTCATGAATAGTGTGATCAACTATATCAATCATATGACATGTACTAACCTCATTTGGATATTTCATAGGTCGAAAGATATTGAAGACTACTTCTTCATCATTTACCCTAAGAGTTAGCTTTCCTTGCTGCACATCGATGAATGTCCTCCCAGTGGCCAAGAAAGGTCTCCCCAGAATGATAGGGACCTCAACATCTTCATCCATATCTAAGACCACAAAATCTTTAGGGAAGAATAATTTATCAACCTTTACTATAACATCCTCTACAATACCTCTAGGATATGTGACAGAGCGGTCAGCTAACTACAATGATATTGTAGTGGGTTGCACTTCTCCAAGGCCAAGTTTCCTGAAAACAGATAAAGGCATCAAATTAATACTTGCACCTAAATCACATAAGGCCGTTTGAAAGAAAGAACTACCAATATGACAAGGAATAGTAAAATTCCCTGGATCTTTCAATTTATGTGGTAACTTCTTCTGAAGTATGGCGCTACATTCCTCAGTCAGGTTTACAGTCTCATAAGCCTCCAGTCTCCTTTTCTTAGACATAATCTCTTTCATGAACTTCACATAATTTGACATTTGTTCAAGTGCATCTGCAAAAGGAATGTTAATGTGAAGTTTCTTGAAAATATCTAAAAACTTAGAAAATTGCGAATCAATCTTTTTGTTTTGAAAACGTTGAGGATAAGGAATAGAGTTAGGAATAGTAGGAAGAGTAGAACTAGAAGGCCTGTCAATTTTTGGAATGTGTGTGGCTTCCTCTGGAGCTTCCTCAATGATTTCCTCATCCTCAATTGTCACTGGTGATTTGCTTTTTACTTTCACTGGTTCAGCTAACTACTTTCCACTTCTATGGAATCTACTGGAATCTATTGTCGAACTTAGAAAAACTAAACACATTTTTTTTGCTAGCCACATGTTGTTACAAAAAAATGTGTTTAGTTTTTCTAAGTTCGACAATAGATTCCATAGTTTAGTTGGGATCTATTGTCGGCACGCCACGTCCTAGGTTCGGGAGGATAATCTGGGGCGGGATGTGACAATTATGATAATGTAGTTTTTCTTGAGGATATTGTCTTACCATATGAGAGTAAGGATGCCTCCGGCATTGGCGAAGATATAGAGATGAAAAATGTTGAGTCCTCGGGTATGGCAGCAGATATACCTCGGGGGAATGCTGAGTCTCGAGTATGTCAGAAGATATACCACTGACTATACTAGTATGTACACCACCTGCAGTTAGTGACTTGGATACTAGACATGTAGTACCTACGATTGAACCTGTTGTGCCTAAAATTGGCTGAGGCCATCGACTAAAGAAACCCTCTTGTAGACTCAAGGGTTTCATCACCAACACCGTCTGTGTTACCAAACCCGTCACATCACCTGTTCACGATTCATCAAAGTCATCAGGTACTCCTTTTCACATTGCTTATTATGTAAATTGTGATAAGTTTTCTGCAAAACACGCCCATTTTGTGGCAGCAATTACTACAGGAACTAAACCTACCTCCTTTAAAGAGGTTGTTAAAGATCCAGGTTGGCGAAAGGCTATGGAAGATGAAATAGATGCACTTGAAAGGAATAAGACTTGGACTCAGGAGGATCTTCCACTTGGAAAGAAAGCAATCGGTTGTAAGTGGGTTTATAAAATAAAATAGCGATCTGATGGTGCGATTGAACGATTAAAGGGGCGTCTAGTTGTATATGGGAATCGTCAGATTGCTGGACTCGACTTTAATGAAACAGTTTCTCCTGTAGAAAAAATGGTCTTGATTCGCACATGTTTGGCTATTGCAGTAGCACGAAAATGGGAGTTTCACCAGATGGATGTGCATAATGCTTTTCTACAAGGAGATCTTGCTGATGAGGTATATATGCGACTCCCTTCTGGTTTTAACTCCGGTGCCCCTGACAAAGTATGTCGATTGCGTAAGTCCTTGTATTGACTTCGACATGCGCCTCATAATTGGTTTGCTAAGCTCTCGACGACCCTAAAGGAAATTGGTTTTACGCAATCTTATATGCTGATTACTCATTATTTAATTATTCCAAGGATGGTGTTGCTTTACATGTTCTTGTATATGTCGATGACCTTATCATTACAGGTTCTTCTTCTTTGCCAATTACAAAATTCAAGCAACAACTCAGCGAGAGATTTCATATGAAAGACTTGGGCATACTCAAGTATTTTCTTGGGATATACGTAGCACGTGGGAATGACATTTTGTTTCTTTCCCAACGCAAATATGTTCTTGACATTATCAATGAAGCGGGCTTGCTTGAAGCACGCCCTGTATCTACACCCATGGGGCAGAATCATCATCTTGCCACAATAAATGGTGCCAACATTGATGATCCAGAGAAGTATCGGCGTACCTGACGATTATACGACCTGAACTCTGTTATTCTGTGCATATACTAGCTCAGTTTATGGGTGATCCTCGTGTTGAACATTGGGATGCAGCTTTGAGAGTTTTGCGGTATTTGAAAGGTTATCCTGGTCAGGGCATTCTGCTGCGAGAAGAGAATGACCTTCAACTATATGCTTTTTGTGATAGTGATTGGGCGAGTTGTCCGCTAACACGAAAATCATTGACAGGTTACATGGTCTTATTAGGTTCTTCTCCTGTGTCTTGGAAAACAAAAAAACAACCAACTATTTCTCGTTCTTCAGCGGAGGCCGAGAATAGATCTATGACCACTACTACACTACATGTGAGTTAAAATGGTTGAAATCTCTTTTGGCTTGTTTTGGGATACAACATGTGCGTCCCATGAAATTATTTTGTGATAGTCAAGCCGCTCTTTATATAGAAGCCAATCCAGTTTTCCATGAACGAACAAAACATATTGAAATGAATTGCCACTTTGTTCGTGACGTCGTGTCGGATGGTACGATTTCTACGCCTCATGTTCGGACCGGTGCACAGTTGGCCGATTTTTTAACCAAAGCCCTTGGTAAAACACATTTTTCACTTCTTCTTCGCAAGTTGGGCATCTGTAATCTCCATGCTCCAACTTGAGGGGGAGTATTAGAGACGTCGTATATATCGGGATCTACCCGTGCGTATATATCGGGATCTACCCGTCTACCCGTAAATCTCGCTGTATATGGTTGTATATACTATGACTGTATCTTCAAGTCAACACTTTATTTTCTATCTTTAGGTTTTTGTTTCCTAGATTAAAGATGTGACTAGTGTTCCCTACAAGATAGGAAATGTAGGATTGTATATCAGAAAATAAGAGAAAATGTGTTCCACAAAACTCTTTAATAAATGTTCTTTAAAAAGAAATTGATCTACCGTCCATTTTTTAAATTGATCTACCTTTCTATTTTGCCCTTAATATTTGAAAACACACTATCCCTACAAAATATGTGTATCTAAACACTATCTCTTACAAATATCTAGATTTTAAAAATAAAAACAAACCCTCTTCTCCCAATATTTCATCTCAGGCTCTCATTTCTCTCCTCTCACGTAATCTAACTAGAAGAAAAAATATATATAAACTTTGAAATCATTTCTCACACTAAAATTATGAATTATACTTGCAACAAATCACAACAAAATTCTAAAAACTTAAAAATCAACAAAAATGGAGTAAATTGCAATTTTTTCCTAATTGTAAATACCGAGAAAATTGCAAAATCTCTCTACTTGTAAATACAGAGAAAATTGTAAATTGCAATTACCCCTAATGGTAAATACAAAGTACTAAATTGAAAATATCTCGTAATTATAAATACAGTGTAAATTGTAAATTCTTCCTAATTGTAAATACAGTGTAATTTACAAACTCCCCCCAATTGTAAATATAGATTAACTTGTGAGTAAATTGAAACTCTGTGATTGTAAATACAATATAAATTGCAAATTATGCTTGAGTGCAAATTGAAAATTCTGCCTTAATGTAAATAAATGTAAATTGCAAATTCTGCCTTGGTGTAAACAACAATGCAAATTGCAAATTCTGCCTTAGTGTAAACACAATGTAAATTTCAAATTCTACCTTGTAAATACCGTGTAATTATAAATTGTAAATTCTACCGTTTAAATTGTAAACTCTACCTTATCGTGTAAATTACAAATAATGTCTAAGTGTAAATACAGAGTAAATTGCAAATTCTCCAATACGATGTAAATTGCAATTTTTTCCTAGTTGTAAATATATTGTAAATTACAAATTCTTCCTAATTATAATTAGACATTAACTTGTGAGTAAATTGAAAATTCATTTTAATTTTAAATCACAATAAATGAAATACCTCGTAATTATAAGCGAAAGTTCTACAAGTTCGCTTGCATTGTAGATGTTTGGTGTTGGTTTGGACGAAGTCGGTGAACTCGTCGGATTTGTGAGCCTTTGGAGTGTCGCCTAAGAATAGAACCACCAAGTCCGTGGCTTCTTTGTTGAACCACCTTGAATTTTTTTAACATTTTATTTATTTATTTTACTACTATTATTACTTTGTGTTTGTGTTTGTGTTTGAGTCACTCCACTCTTCTTAATAAATACAAGAGAGGGTTGCAAACTTGTTAACCAAGTCTCCCCTATCAGTACCCCACGTAGGAGAGATTAATGGAGAACATAATAGTTCTTCTCAATTCTCACTTCTCGATTTTTCTCGATTTTTAAGAAGTTCTTTAGTGTTCAGTTTTGTTTTCTTTGATCATACAAGCAATCGAGATTGGTAAGAGAGTTTAGCTACACACAAAATCTATTGAATGATTGTTGTATCTTCGGAGTGGAGTGTCAAATAATCTTAGTGTAATGGGGGCGCACATCTTCTCTATGGACAACGTTTATCAATGTGCCTCAATCCACGATTTACAGGTTGATAATTTGTTGTAGCTTTATTTGAATAACAGTTGTTTGATTATTTGAGAAATTTATATTCCTTAAAAATTATTTCCAACCATCATAGAGAAGATGTGGCATGAAATTTCTGAAATTTTGTTATGATATAAATCATGTGCTCTTATTGATGATCTCTAGTATGTGAATAATCCTAACAACACGGTAGGGAAGGATAATATGTAGTTAATTTTTGTTGTAATTATTGATACTGCACATTTATATAATCTATGTATTGGTTTGAATTTTCTCAAATTGAGGTTAGAGAAACATTAAGCGTTGAGTCAATTTTGATGTGGATGAAAAACAAATTCTGAAAGTTTTCATCTTGTTGGGTTCAATTCTTTTTTTTTAATTTTCTTAAGTTTTAATTTTTCCCAGAAATTTTAAGTAGCCTGAAAAAATATGAATTATATTGAGCATGCTTTTATTTATATATATATGAAATTTTCTTATTTGATCAGCAAAGATAAGTTGAAAGCTGTTCACACGAGATTTCGAACGAATGATGGAAATTCGACACGTGTAAATGAAATTTGAATTTTGTATTTAATTGTATGTGTCAGTGCGTAGTGGATTACAATCTCTAATGTTTGATCCTCTGATTCTTTCTCTCTCAAATGTAAATGTATCTCGAAGGCTTCGCAGCTTGTTCTCGATGTTAGATTTGTTTCGAGGGCTTTGCAGCTTGTTCTCGATGTTGAATTTGTTCTGAGGGCTTTGCAGCTTGTTCTCGATGTTTAATTTGGATCGAGGGCTTCGTAGCTTGTTCTCGATGTTGGGTTTGTTTCGAGGGCTTTGCAGCTTGTTCTCGATGTTGGATTTGTTTTGAGGGCTTTGCAGCTTGTTCTCGATGTTGAATCTTCAGCTTCGCGCAGCGGTGAAGTCTTCAGATGTTTGATCTTCAAGTGACGTTCAGTCTTTAGGATTCAAAGAGTCTTTCGTTGTTTGAGAATTCTCTCTGAGTTCTTAGGAGAAGAAATTTTCTGAACCTTGAAAATGAAGAATGAACTCTCTATTTATAGAGTTCTCATGGGCCTGGTGGGCTTGGGCCTTGATCCAATGGACTTTTGAATTTTGAGCCTAATGAGCTTGGCCTTTGGGCCAAATTGTCCTTTGAATAGCTTTTCTGGACCGATCCAATTTCGAGCCCAATTGCGGTGTGACAGAATTTGCTCGGTCAAGTTTATCTGATCCATCGGCCGTGATGAAGACGCGTGGCGACCGCTGATTGGCCGAAATTTCTCGGTCAACAAATGCCCCATTTTTCGAGAGTTATGCACAAGTATGTGTGGGTGAGTCTCGGAAAAGTTAAATTTTGAAATCGAAATGTAGGACACCCCTAATTTCGAATCCGCCTCGACATATCAATTTTATCGAAATATGAAATTTGGTTCATAAATCAATTATTTTGATTGATATATCTTTCTATGCCAATTGACCAAAAAATATGAATTGGGCTTACAATTTTGATCTTTCTTATTTGGTAGAAGCTTGACTTGAACTTTAGTAGATTATTGTGTTCTACTTTAATTCCATTTTGGATGTAGAGTGGAGTTTTGGAGTTGCCCAATTGACTTTGATTTTATTTTATTTTTTTTACTCCAATTTCGAGGTGGGATAAAATTTGGAGTATACCCAAACCACCAATTTCGATTTGAGACTTGGATTTGGATAATTTATGAATCTACATCTTGCTCGGGAATAAAATAAGGAACATGCCCAAATTTTAATTCTAGGAAAATTTTGGATTTTGCTCGAAATTTAGCTTGAACTCAGAGTAGAAGTGATGAAAATTTGACTTGGTATAATTTTGGGATTCCAATCAATTTTGACATGAAGTTCGAAAATTTGAACTTAAGCTCATGAATATGGAAGGAAATTTAGAACCCGCCTAAATTTCAAGTTGAATGAAGTATTACAAACTGAAGACAAATGATAACAAAAAAGTTTGTTTGGCAAAGTGGAACATGTACAACCTTTGTTTCCTTTTGTCTTGGGTTCAAGTCCACCTCTATACAAATTTTTAGATAATTTTCTTAAACAAATGGAATTTGGAGATGCGTTCGCGCGCGGAACTTGGAGGTTCTCGCGGAAGAATTGATTTTGGAGATGCGCACGGCGGAACTGAACTTCGAGATGCGTGCACGGCGGAACTGAACTTCGAGATGCGTGCACGGCGGAACTGAACTTCGAGATGCGTGCACGGCAGAACTGAACTTCGAGATGCGTGCACGGCGGAACTGAACTTTGAGATACGTGCACGGCGGAACTGAACTTTGAGATGCGTGCACGGCGGAATTGAACTTCGAGATGCGTTCGCGCGGCAGAACTGAACTTCGAGATGCGTTCGCGCGGCAAAACATGGCGGTGCGTTCGCGTTCGCGCGGCGGAACTTGGAGGTTCTCGCGGAATTGATTTTGGAGATGCGTTCGCACGGCGGAACTGAACTTCGAGATGCGTTCGCACGGCGGAACTGAACTTGGAGATGCGTTTGCGTTCACGCGGCGGAACATGGAGATGCGTTCGCGTTCGCGCGGCGGAACTTGGAGATGCGTTCGCACGGAATTGATTTTAGAGATGCGTTCGCACGGCGGAACTGAACTTGGAGATGCGTTCGCGCGGCGGAACTGAACTTGGAGATGCGTTCGCGCGGCGGAACTGAACTTGGAGATGCGTTCGCGCGGCGGAACTGAACTTGGAGATGCGTTCGCGCGACAGAACTGAACTTGGAGATGCGTTCGCGCGGCAGAACTGAACTTGGAGATTCACAGCGTTGCTGAACTTGGAGATGCACAGCGCTGCTGAACTTGGAGATGCGCAGCTGAACTTGGAGATGCGCAGCTGAACTTGGAGAACTTGGAGATGCGCAACTAAACTTGGAGATGCGATGCGCAGCGCAGCAGAACTTGGAGATGCGATCGCGCAGCGCAGCAGAACTTGAAGATGCGATCGCGCAGCGCAGCTAAACTCGGAGATGCGATCACGCAGCGCAGCTGAACTCGGAGATGCGATCGCGGAGCGCAGCTGAACTTGGAGATGCATAGCGCTGCTGAACTTGGAGATGCATAGCGCTGCTGAACTTGGAGATGCGCAACTAAACTTGGAGAACTTGGAGATGCGCAACTAAACTTGGAGATGCGCAGCGCAGAACTTAGGTTGTGCGAACCTCAAACTTTAGGCTGGCGAAACACACCGCTTAAGGTGATTTGCACATTAAGCTTGTAGTGTCACCATCCCAGTAGTGTGCGCGTTCGACTAGTGGCGTCGCTTTTGTCGTAGCGTTCATCTGCAAGTTTAATATCATATTGTAACTTCAATTATTGTGTTACATTTGATAATGTTTAAAGCCCTCAATTTGCGTCGGGATGTTCAATAGGATTTGACGTATCGTTGTCATCGCCAGTAGGGTTGAGCATCTTCAATTTGTGGCATCACTCTAAATAAGGATGAAAACCTTTGATTTGCAACGACAATCTTCTGTAGTCATGACACTTATGTTTATTTTTATTTGAAGAGATTGGACTTAAAACTTGTTTAAACCTGTCTACGTACTCTTTGAACAATAGAAATCAAGTCGAGACGTAATTCAATACATGATGATTTTTTTTATTATTGTGATTGAACTTAAAGTTTTGTTTTTCTTTTTCTTTAAGTTGCCTACGTACCCTTGAATGGAAGGGATCAAGTCATAACGTAGTTCGAATGAATGATTTTTTTTTGTGGGCCGTTCACCTTTTAAGCTCGTGCGGGCCAGGAGCAACATGTAGTTTATACTCTTACGTTAAGGAGTATTACATTTCAAAATCTTTTATCTTCATCAAGGTCTTGATCAAATCCTTCGCTTGTAGGATTGGTTAGAATGATGAGATTTTTCTTCACCTTTAAGGAACCCTCTGTGTTTATGTGGACAGAAAATTTTCCCTTCATGCGTGAAGGAACACGACTGTGAATCTTCTTGTCGCTACTTTCTTCATCGAAGAGTCTTGCCCCTACAGTCTTCATCTTTCCTTGTTGTTGATCACTTGTAACTTTGAGGCGATCAAAAACAGATTTTGAAGGTCCGTCTTTCTTTGATGTAGAAACACTTAACCTTTGGAAAACTGAAGTTCGAGTGGAGGTAGAAGTTAGACATGGATTTTCTTCTTTTGTCGCGGCCATACTCATCCTTTGGAAGACCGAAGTTCGAGTAGTTGAAGGCTTGATGCGATTGTAGACAGAAGTTCTTTGGTCGACTTTTTTTGAGTCGTCGACTTCTTCTGCATTGATGTAGCATGAAGTTGCAAAACTTTCTTCCTCTTTCTTGATGAGAAGGAAACTTCTTGAGAAGAATTCTTTTAAAGTCACTGGTTGTCGAGGTTGAGGACGATATTTATTTCTTCCTCTCTCATGTTTAGGCTTCCTCGAATTGTTTCTTCCTTTCTTCTTTGAAAGCATATTGTTTTGTTTATCATCTCGAAACATGCAATATTCTTTCTGGACGGGTCTTTGTCGTCGTATTTTTTGACGAGCCACGACGGTCCGACATTTATCCTCATTTCCGACGACCTCAGGTTTTACCTGAGAAATTTGCTTTGGGGTTTCATGTCCGAACCGAACAATTATTGGTTCGAAGGTCCCAAACTGGATCATTCTTTCCTTTTGCTTCTCAAATGAGACCGGAGATAATTGAGCGTCGAAGTTCATTGTTACCGCAACGTGGTTTGATTGAGCTATTTCATCAAGGTCTAACTCAATTTTTCCCTCCTTAGCTAACTTTAGAATGAACTCTTTTAGGACAAAACATTTCTCCACTGGGTGGCTGATAACTCGATGATACTTACAATAGTTGGGATCATCAACTTTGTCCATTTCTTCTGGCCGTCTACACTCGGGAAACTCAATCAATATTATTTCCAGTAGTTGCTCTAACATGTCAGGAATGTCAGAGTTTGGAAACGGGTAGACTTTTTCTTGTTTTTCTTTTAAAGTAAGGCGACGTTTCTCGCCTCCGTCATTTCTTTTTTCTGTTTTGTTTTCCTTTCCTTTTGACGAAAACTTGAAAGGGGTCGTGCTGACGACCATGGATTCTTCTACGACATTTTTCGTGATCTTCTCACTGTCCTTCATTTCTTTTTTCACTTTGTTGATATCCGGGATTAGGAGGTCCTTGCTCCCTCTGTTGGCGATACTCAGCTCCATATCGTGGGCGCGAGTCGCTAACTCTTCAAATGTGTGGGGCTTTATCCCTTGCAGGATGTAATGAAGTCCCCAATGCATGCCGCTGATGCACATTTCGACGGCAGACTCCTCAGTGAGTCTGTCCTTGCAGTCGAGACTCAACGATCTCCAACGGTTGATGAAATCGATGACTGGCTAGCCCATCCTTTGGTTGGCGCTCGAGAGTTCGGTCATACTGACTGTTCGCCTCGTGTTGTAGAAGCGATTCAGGAAGTCTCTTTCGAACTGTTCCCAACTATCAATTGTCTCGGGCTCCAAATCAGTGTACCAATCAAAGTCATTTCCTTTCAGAGTCCGGATGAATTACCTAACCAGCAAGTCTCCGTGAGTTCCAGCATTCTTGCACGTTTCGACGAAGTGGGCAATGTGTTGTTTAGGATTGCCCTTCCCATCGAACTGTTGAAACTTTGGCGGCTGATACCCAATGGGCATTCTCAAGTTGTCGATCCTCTTGGTATACGGTTTAGTATACAAGAGGGAGCTTTGGGCGGGCCCACCGTACTGAGCTCTGATGGTGTTGGTAATCATGTCCGGCAGCTGTTGGACAGATAAAGAAGCAACCGAAGTCGAGTGCTGCGTTTGGTTTTCTTGGATGACAATTTTTCCTTTGTCGTTTCCTCTTGCTGCAGGAGTTTGACTTGACTTTGCAGCCTCTCACTTTTCATCTGATTTCTCAAGTTTGCAATCTCGAGGTCTCGTTCTTCAACTACTTTCATCAGAAAGTTTAGTTTCTTTTCCATTTCAGCGATCGCTTCGTCGCTTATGCGTGCGTCTGCCATCATTACAGACATCACATTTGGATCAGACCCCTTATTTGGTTGATCAGACGAGGGAACAAATTCATCATACAAGAATTTTTCTTGAATGATTATCCCTTCACACGCAGACTCTGTCATTCTTTCCTCCATAACATTTATTTCAGTCATCATGACAGATCCTACGTCAGAATTGAGCTCAAATAGAGGGTTACACCTGACAACAAATTCGTCACTTGTAGGTGCCCCCGCCAATGTCATTCTTTTTTCCATAGTATTTGTTTCAGTCGTTGTGACGGATGCTGCGTCAGAATCGAGCTCTAACAGAGGGTTACACCTAACAAGAAATTTGTCACTCGTAGATGCCCCTAACGATGTCATTACCCCGCTCACAATTGTGACAAAATCATGTGGACAAGCGTGGGGAGTAGAACCCGTGTAGGGGTTGTTCATGACAACGGTTGTTGAAGGAGTTCTGAACGACATAACTTAACTTGTCTTTGAGATGAGGGAAAGAGATGAGAGGTAGAGAGGTCCCACCGGGCGTGCCAATCTGTTCACACGAGATTTCGAACGAATGATGGAAATTCGACACGTGTAAATGAAATTTGAATTTTGTATTTAATTGTATGTATCAGTGCGTAGTGGATTACAATCTCTAATGCTTGATCCTCTGATTCTTTCTCTCTCAAATGTAAATGTATCTCGAAGGCTTCGCATCTTGTTCTCGATGTTAGATTTGTTTCGAGGGCTTTGCAGCTTGTTCTCGATGTTGAATTTGTTCTGAGGGCTTTGCAGCTTGTTCTCAATGTTGAATTTGGATCGAGGGCTTCGTAGCTTGTTCTCGATGTTGGGTTTGTTTCGAGGGCTTTGCAGCTTGTTCTCGATGTTGGGTTTGTTTCGAGGGCTTTGCAGCTTGTTCTCGATCTTGAATGTTCAGCTTCGCGTAGCGGTGAAGTCTTCAGGTGTTTGATCTTCAAGTGACGTTCAGTCTTCAGGATTCAAAGAGTCTTTCGTTGTTTGGGAATTCTCTCTGAGTTCTTAGGAGAAGAAATTTTCTGAACCTTGAAAATGAAGAATGAACTCTCTATTTATAGAGTTCTCATGGGCCTGGTGGGCTTGGGCCTGGATCCAATGGGCTTTTGAATTTTGAGCCCAATGAGCTTGACCTTTGGGCCAAATTGTCCTTTGAATAGCTTTTCTGGATCGATCCAATTTCGAGCCCAATTGCAGTGTGACATAATTTGCTCGGTCAAGTTTATCTGATCCATCGGCCGTGATGAAGACACGTGGCGACCGCTGATTGGCCAAAATTTCTCGGTCAACAAAAGCCACCATCATGTCACTACCAGAATCTTGACTGATGGGACCTTACTTGTTCCATATTCACGATAAACATGGTCGGACGAATCTAAAGGAGTGGAAGCTGAAAGATTTAAAGGCCTCGTGAATAAATGAGGCACTGTGAATC
The DNA here is from genome assembly GCA_028017165.1 of Herpetospermum pedunculosum. Taxonomy (NCBI): domain Eukaryota; kingdom Viridiplantae; phylum Streptophyta; class Magnoliopsida; order Cucurbitales; family Cucurbitaceae; genus Herpetospermum; species Herpetospermum pedunculosum. The sequence continues at coordinate 15,431,500 of CM051527.1, read as the reverse complement.
TTAAATCTTCTAACTCTGTTGACAATCACACTCCAAATATTTAATTTGGAAAACCACTTAAATGGTTAACGTTGAAAATTTTAATTGAGTTAAATTGAATGGTGTGGTTGGAAGTTTCTGGACTTATTTATATTTTGTAGTAGCTGGAAGTCTCTCTATTTAATTATATTTTGTGTACCAATTGTTTCAAAAAAAAAAATATATATATATATATATATATATTTTGTGGTGGTGAAAGTCTCTAAAATTAATTATATTTGGTGGGCTCTTCTGACTTTATATTGTAAGCAAATATTTAACTTGATAATCCTCTAATGTTTAAATAGATTCAATTTTAATTTGTTTGTTAAATTTGATATTTGATTTATCAATTTTGGTTCAAAAGGAAGCAAACAAAATTTGAGGCTTGTAATTTATAACAATATTTATGGAGGCTCTCAAGGAAGGAAGTGAATGACTAAAACCCACAATATTGCAATAATAAGTTTCACAATCCAAGGTATGTAAAATTATCTACAATATAATATCTTGTTGGTACCCTTAATTATGAGGTCATGAGATGTTCAATTGACATAAGGTTGATTGTACTCTTGATATGAGGTCATGAGTATATAATATCTTGCTTTATTCAGAAAACAAAATTAAAATGTCATTTGCAACAATATTTAATTAAAGTAAGGATTGAACCCGAGTTCAACTTTATGTCAATTGAGCTATGCTCAATTTGGCAAACTATAATATATTGTTAGTAGTATATTTATGAATTTTTGTTAGTCAATATTTGATTCAATTCAATATAATTTTAGTTGTCTATATATTATTCCTTAAATATAGATTAAAATTGTTTGAACCTATCCGTTGTAAATAATAGGGAGATTGAATTCTTGAACAAAATCTCTAGTTATTCACCTTTTTGAGAAAATATATATTTTAAAATCCTATTATCCTTTGACAATTTAGCAATTTTATTTCATTGCTATATTTGTATGATATCTATCCTATATTTATTGAATATATACTTAAGTTTAAGTATCATGTTTTTTCTCCTATGAAGTGAGGTTAAAAATAATAATAACAATAATTTTCTTATTATAATTTTTTGCAAATTTCAAGCCTGTATATATGGTTATAGTGATCATTTAGACTCTTAAGTGTCATGTTAACATGTATATGAAAATAATATTTCTTATGTCATATTTTTGGAATCTTATGTATGACAGCTAAATAATTTTGAAGAAATTTGAATTATTACTAAAGTTATTTGGTGTTGTAGTTTGAAATTGTGAAGTAAATGAAGGTTGAGGTATTGAGCTTTTATTGAATTTTAAGTGGATGATCCTAGACCTTAAAGGGTTTAGGGTTTTCATGAAATTGAAAATTATTATTACTATTAATTTTTTTATTGAATTTTAAGTGTATGATCCTAGACCTTAAAGGGTTTAGGGTTTTCATGAAATTGAAAATTATTATTACTATTAATTTAGTTTTTGGTCATAACATTCTCTGCTCTTTTGTAAACTCTCATTTATATTTTGAGCTAGTAGAAATTGATTGGAGTTTACGGTATTGCTAGGTTGTATAAAATGCATGAATATTTTCAATCAAATGAAAATATTCATTGAGCATGTTGTGATCATGAAAAATGAAATGGAAAATTAGACATTAAATAATGTATAATTGTCCTTATTAAGACGTCTTAGATACGAGCATTAAATGTGTAAATTGTGAACACATGTGATTGAGATGTTTCACCTATTGGTATACAAAGAGATGAATTTATATAATTTGATTATGTTGTTGTATGTGATTTTGCTATTTAGCAACTTATTGGAGAAATCTACAAAATATTATTTATTTTATTGTCAATATTATGGGTTTATGAAAAGATATTGTGGACAATATTTGGTTGATGAAATGCATTTGTATAATCATGTGAAATTAAATTAATTATTGGCAAAATAATTAATTTGTGGTGTGCTCTCCCTGATGTCTTGCACTTGATATGATAGTATATATCAATCTTTTATGATGTCCAGAATTTATGTATTCATGCATAAATATGTTAAGATATATATGCAACATATCTCAAAATGTGGGGCAGAAGTAGTTATTTAAAGTCTTTATTCAACATAAAAGGAACAACATTTGATTTTACTAGTAGATGTTGGTTGAGTTGTGTAGGAGTATATGCATTTGATCTCTTATTGTTGAATGTTGATTTATTTGTGCATGTGTATATCCAACAACCGTTTGATTGAGTCAATCAAATAAATTATTAAAACATCGAGGGGAATGAGGCTAAAGCCGATAATATAGTCACCTCAATGGACACTCAACTTCAAATATTGAAGATCACATGAAAGAGGTTTAATGGGTAACAATGAAAATGAAGTGTGACTATGGAGTACTAATTTATTTATTCTTCGTCTCATTCCTATGGTAGTAGTGCTCATAATGTCACGATTAGGAAGAGTTCAACTCTGAATGAAACTGAATCATGTATTATGCAGGGTATTGGTCACAAAAAAAAACCCTTGAAACGTCTCAGCTATATGGGTGTTGTAGTGAGGTCGCTACAATATGGGTTGACTACTCCCTTAAAACACTCATGAAAAAGATACGTGTCCAAGATCGTTTAACGCGCAACCCAGATAAAAGAATAGTCTACATATGATAGCACACTAAATGGGCTATCTTTAGAGCCTTTATTATGCTAGTTTTGGAGTTTAAAGGAATGTTTTAATGATATTATTTATCTAAATTGTAGATTTCGAACATTTGGAGCAAACCGGAGCTTTTTAAAAGTTATAGCATGAAAAATTGGCTTAAAATATGAACTTTGATGACCAAGAGTCAAGAAAAAGAAGGAATAAGGCCAAAAATGTCGAGGGGATAGCGTCGAGATTTCCCGAGGGGACAGCGTCTCGACGCTCTAATCCCTCACAGAAAAAATAAAAATAAAAGATGTACAATCTGGGTTTCGAACCTGAGCGTGAGCACCAATTCACCCTTGGAGTGCCCAAACCACCACATCACTCAACTGCTATTCATATACATTCCGTATTTGTGATACATATACCTGTAGCGTCGAGCTATAGCGTCTTGACGCTAGCTTTCCAAATCAGTTTTCGCGCGTTTTTAAAGGGCAGCGTCGAGACGCTACCCCTAGCGTCGAGACGCTATGAACATTTTTCTATAAATGCATATTTTTCTCCATTCGACGGGGGAGACGCTATGATTTGAACCCTAATTTCGAAATACACTCATTGGAAAGGCGTGAGGGACACTCTAGAGAGCTGAGGGAGAGATTCTGAGGCTCGAGAACGTGCAGATTGATAGCTCTAAAATAGAGTTATAATTATAGCCTTAATTCTAGCTAAATGTCATGCTTAATTCAATTAAATCTACTTATTTTAGGTAATTCGTAGCAAAGAGCTCGGGAAGTCAAATTATGAATTTCAAGGCTAAATCGGTCATTTAAGAGGTTTCGGGAAGTGTTCGAGTCAAAAAAATAGGCCAAACGGAGTTCGGGAGCCAAAACGACCCAAAATTGGGCTTAGACTCGAGAGGGCAGCGCCGGCGCCCAGACCGCCCACGCCCAGACGCCCGCGCACGCCCGTGTCCGCGCGCGCAGCCGAGTGCTCGTCATCGAAAGTCCCGCGCTCGCCAGCCCGCCCCGGTCCTTGCCCCGCGCGTCCACGCCCGCGCACGCCCGTGTCCGCGCGCGTCCCCGCTCGTCCGCCTCCGCGCCCGTGTCCGACATCAAAAGTCAGCGCGCGCGCCGCCCGCTCGCCCGCCCACGCTCGTGTCCGCCCTCGCCCTAGCCATGACTCAGAATGCCCGTCATTAAAAGTCCTAAAATAGCCCGACATCAAAAGTCACAAAAAATTCCTAATTTTGTAAATTTTTCAGAGGGCACGGCGCTGACTTATAGCGTCTAGGCGCTGTCCCAATTTTGCCCGCGGCGCCTAGGCACTGACTTATGGCGCCTAGGCGCTAGTTTGACGCAGAAATGGGTATTTAAGTCCGTTTTTCTGATTTTAGGTCATTCTCTTCTCCCCCTTCTCTTCTAAAAACGATTCTCCACCCATTTTTGGGTATTGTAACTCCATTAATGGAGCTTGGAAGGCCACCCACGAATTTCTTTCTTCCCATTTGCATCCATGGCTAACTAAGAGGTAAGTACTTGATCTTTAGGAGATGGGTTAGATGTTGTAAATGTGATTGGGTGAGACTTGGATTGTTTGTGTATGTTTAGCATGTTTAGCATTCAACTCTTCTCTAATCTAATAGTTAGGCACTCTAAACTCAAATCTACCTCATTTAAATCACCCTTTCTCACTTAACCTCTCACTTCGGTAGTAACTAAGAATAAGTCTCTGTGGGAAATCGAATGAAAAAATACTTATTCCTTGCTACAAGATCATGTATGCTTGCATGTTCTGAGTGCTCTCTCATTGCATATTTATTTTAAACCATTGAGCACACAACACTCCACTATCAGCATACCAATTTGGATCAGCCACAGTCTCAGGAGATGCAGTGGCAGAGTTCATGATCATAGCAGAAGGGTTTGATCGAAAAATCTGAGAAGATGAAGAAGGGGACTGATTTTGCCCTTGAGGGAGTTGGTTCTCTCTTTGATGAGTGTTATGCGGATTGTTGACATCCGGAAGAAACCGAGAGAAGCAGACAGCAGCCGTATGGCCATATTAACCACATACCTGACACTGCGTTTGACGATGATTGGAGCCATTGTTCCAACGACCTCGTCCACGACCCCCACGACCCCCTCTTTGCCCAAAGCTTGAGCCACCATTTGAGTGTTGAGCATTGTTTTGGGATCTATTTGAAGGGAAGTTGGAGCTGCTTGGACCACGATTTTGTGCCATATTAACCGATGATGAGCCACCATTCAATGTCAAGCTAGATACACCAGATTTTAGAGCAACCTGATACTCCAACCTCTTCTCATAAGAGAGAAGACCTGCCTGCATTTCAGACCAACTTAATCCAGATTTCCCTTGGAGCATAACTACAACAGGGTTATAATCTTCATCAAGGCCAGAGATAACCTGAGAAACAAGATCATTCACAGAAACAGGGCTCCCAGCAAGGGTAAGCCCGTCAGAAAATTTCTTAATAGTTATTAGGTACTCCTTCATTTTCAACGCACCTTTTCGAGTCTGCTGAAACATTCGCTTGAGATAGTCAACTTCTGCTATAGAGTGAATCCCAAACAAATCATTGATAGCTTCCCACAAAGATTTAGAAGTGTAGAAGCCCATTACCTGCATAGCTATTTCAGGAGTCATAGAATTATAGAGCCACCCAAGAAGAAGTTGGTCAACTGTAACCCACTTGATGAACTCAGGGTTACTGATTTTTGTTGTGGCAACGGGAGATGGAGGACTCATCTCAGTGCTGGAATTTTCGCTCGATTCTTCAGCTTGAGCGGGTACAATCGGAGATAAGAGAAATTGCTCCGGGCAAGGATCTGTACCCGTCAAATGGCCTTCTAGCTGATAGCTTCTCAAAATAGATCAGGCAAGATTTTGCCATAAAAGAAAGTTGGTTCTGTCCAACTTGATAGATGTGATTTGGTTGAGCAACTGGTTGAGTGGCGGACCGGAGAAGCTTCCACTGCTGGTGCTTGAAGTTGTAGAGAAGATGGAGAATGACTTATTGTTATTAGCCATGGAGCTCTGATACCACGTTTGGATTTAGGGAAAAAGGCAGAGACAATTAAATTAGGGTGAATTCCTTTTTCTGTATATTTACTATTTAGCAGCAGAAGATACAATAATAAAGGAGGCTGGGCTACTGCCTCATATATATACAAAAGAATTGAAGAATACGACAAAGAGAAAGTTGGGGTATAACAAACCCTAGACACGTGTTGTATTCCTATTGGAGGATAAATAATCACTTGAGAATCTAGAACCTTCTTTCTCATCCGCTGGTGAATCATATAATTCTTGCTTAATAGAGAAGAACAAAATGAAGTATTACAAACTTTATATGGCGAAGAAAGTTCAAGAGGAGCTTGTTGATCTTCCTGAATTCGACCAACTCCACGCCCATCTTAGGACATTAAAGCTCAAAATCCTAGGTTGCTACGCCTCCCATTTGGAAATCGACGGCCACGACTTAGCTGAGATTATGCTCGTGGACGCCTTGTTTCTGGACGACATTGACATCATCCAGCAACTCAACGAAGCCATAGGCTTAATCCAGGAACTACTAGAGCTAATAGGCGTGGCTAGAAAACAAACTTATGCTCTTCACAAAACTACATTCTCTCCTGTTATCCCTTCTGCTTCTCAGCTTCATAAACTTCGCGTCAAGTTTGTTTCTACTAAACATGGAATTCTACGCTCTAAATTCATCAAGGACCCAGGTACTATCACTAAAATTGTCTTTACACGTAACAGAGATCGACCCAATAAACTCATTAAGGTCCAACTCCCAGCCACTCTCACTCTACCTATCATTACTGTCAATGCTTTTACGGAAACATTATTCGAAAATCTGTTAGTATTTGAGGCAATGGCCAACATAAACCCTCCTGTCTTTGCTCGATATATAGACTTGATGAAGGCTTTGATACCGAATTCCAAAGACTTGAACATTCTCAAGGATGCAAAGATCATCTACAACCATCTGGACAATAATGAAATAAGTTGTGGAGCTCTTCAACAGAGTTGGGAGTTCCATGATCTCTAGCCTTAACAAGCCCTCAATGAAGAATCTCAATCGTCTGCATCAATACTCGGAGTCGGAGTCGGAGTCGGAGTCGGAGTCGGAATCAAAGAATATTTTTTTTTAAAAGATGACCAACATATATGAGAAAGGGTTGAAGGGAATGGTTGAGGAGATTAACCAATACTATGAGAGCTTCTGGATTGTCAAGGCAAAAAGATATCTGAAAAAGTCTTTGTATTGGGTGGTCAAAATGGTGGCCATTCTCCTTATCGTCTTCCAAATATTTATGGTGGCCGAGAAGTTGGTTAGTAGTATTATTGGAAATGATGAACCCAATTATAAAATAGTAGCAACCTAGCTAAATTTAAGAACATAATTTTAACTATATTGCTTGTGTTAATGCATACCATAAGAATATAGGGTTGAAGTGAGCCATCTAGGGCCGGAGAATGAGTTATTGTAAATAAGTTAGTGACTTAATTGTATTGAGTTAGTTGTTAATAATAAGTCTTGTGTGGTTAGGAATGCGTTATGCAATTGGGTGCAACTAGTTGCCTTTGAGTTAGGTTATGGACTAGATTTTTTGTTGGACATCTCTTGTATATATATATGTTGTAACTAGTGAAAGTTTTTTTTGTTGTATATCTCTTGTATATATTTCTTGAGTTAGTTGTTAATAATAAGTCTTGTATGGTTAGGAATGCGTTATGCAATTAGGTGCAACTAGTTGCCTTTTAGTTAGGTTATGAACTAGGTTTTTGTTGTATATCTCTTGTATATATATGTTGTAACTAGTGAAAGTTTTTTTTGTTGTATATCTCTTGTATATATATGTTGTAACTAGTGAAAGTTTTTTTTGTTGTATATCTCTTGTATATATATGTTGTAACTAGTGAAAGTTTTTTTTGTTGTATATCTCTTGTATATATTTCTTGAGTTAGTTGTTAATAATAAGTCTTGTGTGGTTAGGAATGCGTTATGCAATTAGGTGCAACTAGTTGCCTTTTAGTTAGGTTATGGACTAGGTTTTTTGTTGTATATCTCTTGTATATGGGGTTATTTAGGTAGGGGGTTGTTTTCCAAACTTATTAGAAAAATAGGTTGAATCTCAAACTATTTCGAGAAATAGGTAGATTTTTTGTCTTATTAGGGGTGCGCGGGTTCAACCCACGCACTAAGACCCGTCAACATGCCACTGGACTGCGCGTCTTCAAGACGCGCAATCAATAGACGTTCGTAACGGGCGTTTGAAATGCGCGGGTTGAACCCGCGCAACACCTCGACAACTGTGCCCGTTTAATTTTGCGATAATAAATTTTTATTAAAAAGTTATACCTATACGCGGGTTGGACCCGCGTATCCCTTTTTTTTTTTTTTTCAAATGTAAGTTTGAAAGAAAACAAATATATTAAAAATTTATTCCTAAATGCAATCTGGCCCGCTTATTTTTTTTTAATGCAATCTGGAATGCAAGTTTGAAAGAAAAAATAAAAGTGGTTTATTATTTATTTCTTTTGAATTGAAAGTTTATTCTTTTAGTTTAGGGTTGGACTCGCGTATTGGATAGTTGTGCTTTTATAAGTTTCATTAGTGTCGTTTTTTTTAACCTACCACATGTCTCTTTCAATTTTACAAAGTAATCTAAATTATTGGAGTTGTATTTAAGGATGAATATGACTTATTGCACTCTAATTTTTGACTTTTCAAACAAAATCATCTCCTAATATTGCATTTATGCTTTTCAATAGTTCTAATGTTGGAGATGGTGAGTGTTTTGTTGCGCTCGGACTCTGTCGCACTATGAGACGTTATCGACGAATTAAGTTATTTTTTTTAATGTAGCTCCTATATTTTATAAAAAAATCCTACTAATTTTGTTTTACGTTAATTTATTTGAATTAGTAAAGATTAGTAATTAATAAAATAATTTCATAATTACAAATTAAATGAACACAAATATCATTTCAATAAAATTCAAAAGGTATTTTAAAAATTACTAAAAAAACTTTAAACCATTAATTATGACTAGAAGATCCCCTATGACCCCTATCACGAGCATGACGTCCTATGTAATGTCCACGATCACCACGACCTCGCGTATTTGACGATTGACCTTCCTCCATAGTGATTATTCCCGGATCGTTCAATGAAGAGGTCGCACATGTCGGGTTAGCTGGAGGTGTTGAAGCTTCAGTTTCCACTTCATTCTCTTCGTCTTGAACATCTCCATCGAAACGTCGAACTCGATATACAGACGTTAGGTGTTTAAGACATCTTTGACCAGATATTGTCAAATTGGATAAATTACTCTGAAATAAATGATGAAAATAATTGAAATAACTAACTTCCTAATATATATATATATATATATATATATATATATATATATATATAAATTGAACTGGAAATAAAATTTGTTACCAAATAATTAAATGAAGCTTCTGCTTTTGTGATAAAGCGTCTGGTGATAGCAGCATACCAATCATTAAACCCATCTTCAACATCTCCATGTTCGTTGATACTTCTCCCATGAATAATGTTATTTTCTCTATTATCCCAAATTAAAATTTCTTCAGCCAATTGAACAACCCAATTTAAGTGATGCTTTCCTCGCAAGTCATACGTGTGCAATCACATATTTGTATTGCAAAGAGGTGAAATTGGTTGAACCCACCCAACTTGGCGCATGAGAAAAATCCACTCTGCTACATAAAAACATATGAGTGGAGTTTTAATTGTCCATACCTCAGTACCATCGATACAATATAACGGTAATTTGTGGATTAGATGACTATAAGGCTCCCAAATAATCTGTAAAAAAAAAATGAACATAAATCTCCAACATAACTATGTAATTTAGTTAGTGAAACATATTTACTATTATAAAATTGAACTTAATCATACATGATCTGGCGTTAGTGTATCTAACATGTATCTATATTGGATCAACACATGAGTTGGTGTTCTAGTGACACAAAAATCGTCATTCCACCTACAATTATCCAAAACTATTCAGACAATTCAAATGCAAAACATAAATTTTATTCAAAGAAAAAAAAATCACTCACCGTACTGCCAATGGTCTATCCCCTAAGTCATCCTCATATTGATGCAATCTTCGAGGTGCCAAAAAAGGAAACCGATCCCAGGCCCAAACTTGTAGGAGTAAAAGAGGGTCTGACACACTCTTTCCATCGATGACCGCACTCTTGCATAGTTGTCTATATAACCACGCAAGGCATCCTGCTCCCCAACTGTATCTCCCTGCCTCCTCAAAATATGCTAGCAGTGAGAGATACATCAAATGCACTTTGTTGCTGGACTTATCTGGAAATATCACACCTCCGATAAGTGTAAGGATGTATGCTCGAGCATACTGTTGGACAGCTACTTCATCAACATCCTCTGGCATATTAGCAAAATTATTGAATTGTTCTGTTAACCAAGTCATACTAAGACACCCCCCTGACAGAACATTATTGTTAGTAGTAACTCCTAATAGGTCATAACAGAGAGCATGCCAATCATGTTCTAGTGACCCCGTCAATGATCTACCATTAACTAGTAGTGCAAACGATACTTATTTCCCCCCATCAAAGTCCTTGGATTAATTGAAGTTGAGACGTCGACTAATCCCGTTGCATGGTTATAGACATTAACCTCATGTTGATTGACATATTTTTCCCCGTCTCTGATCATGTCAACAACATACCTATGAAGTATATGGAATTTTTTAATGGATGACATACAACATCTAGACATCAATATGCAGTAGTCTGAGTAATGAATTTCACCTTGTGAATCGTTGTTGGTTTTGAAGGGCATCTTCTGCTTCGAGTCGATATTTTGCAAAATACTTGACGGCCTTATAAAACGTACATTGAAGCAATGCAGTAATAGGTAGCTTCCTCGCTCCTACAAAAATATTATTTATGCTTTCAGCCCCGTTCGCCGTTTTATTTCCATAACGATGACCATCATCGTGTGATAACGTCCATTGTTTTGGGTCCAAAGAACTAAAGAACCTCAAACAATTTTTGTTCGCCAATTCGAGTTCAGCCATGCGTTCATTAAACTGCGGAACTTCAAACTCTGAACCTGCCTCAGTCACTAGGATCTTCAACGCTTCATCCTTGTACTTAGTATTAAAATTACTCGCAATATGGAGTAAGCAGAACCTGTGATGCGCATCTGGCCAACCGTTATTGGGGTTACGTACAGCAGATATGATGCCTTTGTGTCGATCTGAAATAAGACATAACCCAGCCCTCTTGCACACCACTTTATGCCATACATTGTACAAAAACCAACCCCACGTATCACTTCTTTCCTTATCTACTATAGCAAATGCTATAGGGTAAACGTGAGTATTTGCATCTAGTGTACTCGCTATCAACAATGTCCCACTAAACTTTCCATATAAGTGGGTTCCATCTATCAAAACAAAAGGTCTGCAATGTTTGAAGCCTTCAATAGCGGGTCCAAATGCCCAGAAAACACGATCAAATACTTTTTCCATTGCGCTACCCTCTACATCAAGAGTACGCATCACCACTTCTGTTCCAGGATTAGTAACCTGTAACATATTAAGCCATTTGGGAACCAAATTGTACGAGTCAAACCAGTCCCCATATGCGTATATCATCGCTTTTCTTCTCCCCTCCCATACTCTTGAATATTTAACATCATACTCATATTTCTTTGTAATTATCTGTTGTAATGTTTGCACTTTTACACACGGGTCACTCTTAACGACACTACATATCTCATGGGCAATCAGATGAGAGTCTAATTGAGTATGATCTTGACTCACTCTTGCATAAACATAAGAATGGGGGCCGTTGTACTTGGTGATTTCAAATCTCCCATGTTTTTTAATAAGTTTAGCACGAAGGTGCCATGTACATCCAGCATCATATCTAACACACTTTACTTCCCAAAGATTCCTCTTAGACTCCATTACTTTGAAGTTTTGATGTCGACAAACAGAATATTCCTTCACCGCATTTTGTATGTCACTCTTCACTTTATAAATCATGTCTTCAATGAAATTATCAGTTTCCCTATTTCGTTGCTCGATTCTCGTATCAGGCATATAATTCATATCATCTTCATTTATTTGAGTGAAGAAAGAAGGAATATCATGAACGCCATAACTCCCTTCGAGGTCCCCTATATCACTACAATCATCGTATGTTTCATCTGAGATTGGTTCATTGGTGGTCATAGTATAGACACAATTCTCATCAACGTTTAGTTTAGAAATGAAAAGGTCTATCGGATTTGGGAGAGAGGGAGCTATGTTCATCATAAACCTAAAATCAGGTGCACTTCTCAGGGAGATAGGAACATAGAATGTAGAATCTCCAATAGTACTCCCGTACCTAAATATAACCTCTAACCCCACGTCCTTATCTATGGATAATGCATTACATAACCTCTCTATAAATGTGTCGAAAGTAATATCCTGGTCAAAGTTTATTTGACCACAGGATGCCACATCATACTCTATGCCATGTGGTCCATTAACGATGTTCCCATCGATATAACATAGAAATTCAATTTCCATGGTGATATGCAATTCAATCTGACAATTAAAAAAAAGTATATAAGTAAATAATAAACATGGTAAAATGATTTTAGTGGTTTAGAAGATTAGTATTATGTTTTAGGGTTATATAGATTTAGGGTTTACGATTTTAAAAGCCTATGACTATGATTTTAGGGTTTATGGGAAGACTTTTTACGAATTTATGATTTGAGTGTTTTTTGGATTTTAAGACTTTGTAGGGTTTATAGTTTAGAGTTTGGAAGATTAATATTAAAAGTTTACAGTTTGAAGGGTTTGATGATTTTTTTTTAATTTTAAGACTTTTTAAGATTTAAAGTTTTAGGGTTTATTAGTTTTAGGGTTTATGGTTTAGTGGTTTAGAATATCAGTATTATGTTTTAGGGTTATATAGGTTTAGGGTTTAGAAAGCCTATGACTAAGATTTTAAAAGCCTATGACTATGATTTTAGGGTTTATGGGAAGACTTTTTACGGATTTATGATTTTAGGATTTGGGGTTTTAAGACTTTTTAAGATCTTATGGCTTTAGGTTTTATTCATACGTTAATATACTAATCTAAGTGCACATGTATCGACACATTATTGTTACTATATTATAGAACACAAATACGACAATTATTTATCTATTTTTTTTTCTTTTTGTTCTATTATATTTTTTACATTATTTTTAAATGTGTTTTAAAAACAAGTTAATTTGTTTTTTAAAATAACATTTTTTTGAATTAAAATAAACTGTATTTATTTTTTATTATTTTTTATTTTTTATATATATTTTTTTAACAACCTTTGTGCAACAATGGTTTATTTTTAAACATTTTTTATAATTTTTTTTAAATTTTTTATGTTTTTAATCACTTTTTAAAATTTTAATTCATTCACATGTTAATTTTTTAAATATTCTGTTTTTAAACAAATTTTTAAAACAAAATACGTTTTTAATATTAGTATTATGTTTTTAAGTCAATTTTCGAATTTTAAAAAAATAGTTAACTTTTGACTAAAACAAATTGACAAAGATAGAACGGGAGGAAAAAAAAAATCGGAGGATTTCAATTTTCCGCTATATATATTATGACTAGTATATTAAATAATCTCGCAATTTCTAATTTTTTCATAATACAATGTAATTTTTTTTTTTTTTTTTTTTTGCATATTGAATACAATGCAATTTGAATTTTTTTTATTATTCATCTTAAAAAATGCATATTTATTCAATATAAAATCCAAATCTTTTGAAAACTAAACGAAACCGTTGAACAAAATATAATCCATGACTAGTTGCACTTTTTAAAATGTTAATTCATCAACATTTTTATTTTTAAATATTCTGTTTTTAAGCATTTGTTTTTTAAAATACGTTTTATTTTTTATCTTTCTTCAATAAATAGTTTTTTTTTTATCTTTCTTCAATAAATAATCTAAAAAAATGTAAAAAATTATTGCATACATCTAACTAAATTTTTAACAAATAAATCATTTATACCTTTGTAGCGATCTTCCAATGTATTCACAAAAACAAATTCTTCCTTCAAGCTCTATTTTCACTGTAAAAAATATTATAAACAATAATTAGTATATTAAAGAGTAAAATATATATAAAAAAAAAACATAATAAAATTAAAACATAACCTGATTTCTGGAGGTAGAGTAAAAGGAGAAATTCGAAATTTAAAAAACGTGGAGAGGGGAGAGCTGTAAAATTTTAAAAAAAGTAGAGAGTAAGAGGAACTGTAAAAAAATTTTTGGAGAGGATAACAGAGGAATTTTAGAGAGAAAAGAAGAGGGAGACTCGCTGTAAATTTAGAAATTTGGTTTTGGAGAGGAGAGAAGAGGGGAGGCTGGGTAAAAATTTCGAAATTTGTTACGATAGGGAAATTTGGTTTTGGAGAGAGAAGAGGGAAATTTGGTTTTGGAGAGGAGAGAAGAGGGGAGGCTGGGGTAAAAATTTTGAAATTTGTTACGATTTGTTTATGAAAGTTGTTAGAGGATTTAAAGGGAGGGGTGCGCGGGTTGAAGTCGCGCACCCTATCTTCCAAATTAATGACCATTCAATTGAATGGTCATTCGGTGGCGGCAAGGGTCACGTCTGTCAGCCGCGTCACGTCACATCGTCAGGCTGCAGGCTGTAGGCGGCTACGGCTACATCACATCAGCATCGCATCGTCAGGGGGAGGTAAGCTGCGCGGGTTCAACCCGCGCATTTCAAACGTCCGTTACGAACGTCTATTGACTGCGCGTCTTGAAGACGCGCAGTCCAGTGGCATTTTTTGACATGTCTTAGTGCGCGGGTTGAACCCGCGCACCCCTAATAAGACAAAAAATCTACCTATTTCTCGAAATAGTTTGAGATTCAACCTATTTTTTTAATAAGTTTGGAAAACAACCCCTCTACCTAAATAACCCCTTGTATATATATGTTGTAACTAGTGAAGGTTTTTTTGTTGTATATCTCTTGTATATATTTCTTGAGTTAGTTGTTAATAATAAGTCTTGTGTGGTTAAGAATGGGTTATTAGGTGCAACTAGTTGCCTTTTAGTTAGGTTATGGACTAAGTTTTTTGTTATATATCTCTTGTATATATATGTTGTAACTAGTGAAGGTTTTTTGTTGTATATCTCTTGTATATATTTCTTGAGTTAGTTGTTAATAATAAGTCTTGTGTGGTTAGGAATGCGTTATGCAATTAGGTGCAACTAGTTGCCTTTTAGTTAGGTTATGGACTAGGTGTTTTGTTATATATCTCTTGTATATATATGTTGTAACTAGTGAAGGTTTTTTTGTTGTATATCTCTTGTATATATTTCTTGAGTTAGTTGTTAATAATAAGTCTTGTGTGGTTAAGAATGGGTTATTAGGTGCAACTAGTTGCCTTTTAGTTAGGTTATGGACTAGGTTTTTTGTTGTATATCTCTTGTATATATATGTTGTAACTAGTGAAAGTTTTTTTTTGTTGTATATCTCTTGTATATATTTCTTGAGTTAGTTGTTAATAATAAGTCTTGTATGGTTAGGAATGGTTATGCAATTAGGTGCAACTAGTTGCCTTTGAGTTAGATTATGGACTAAGTTTTTTGTTTTATATCTCTTGTATATATATGTTGTAACTAGTGAAGGTTTTTTGTTGTATTTCTCTTGTATATATATGTTGTAACTAGTGAAAGGAAAATACAATTGAATCCATTATTCTCCATTAACTTTTTCTACATAGTATCGGAGCTATATCGCCTTTGGGTTTTGTATTAGATGTCGGAATTTGTGCTATCTTGATCCGACACTACAGACAATCAAGTACTTGGTCAAACAAATAACACTAGAGGAAGTCAAGAGTACGCATCACCACTTCTGTTCCAGGATTAGTAACCTGTAACATATTAAGCCATTTGGGAACCAAATTGTACGAGTCAAACCAGTCCCCATATGCATATATCATCGCTTTTCTTCTCCCCTCCCATACTCTTGAATATTTAACATCATACTCATATTTCTTTGTAATTATCTGCTGTAATGTTTGCACTTTTACACACGGGTCACTCTTAACGACACTACATATCTCCTAGGCAATCAGATTAGAGTCTAATTGAGTATGATCTTGACTCACTCTTGCATAAACACAAGAATGGGGGCCGTTGTACTTGGTTATTTAATATCTCCCATGTTTTTTAATAAGTTTAGCACGAAGGTGCCATGTACATCCAGCACCATATCTAACACACTTTACTTCCCAAAGATTCCTCTTAGACTCAATTACTTTGAAGTTTTGATGTTGACAAACAGAATATTCCTTTACCGCATTTTGTACGTCACTCTTCACTTTATAAATCATGCCTTCAATGAAATAATCAGTTTCCCTATTTCGTTGCTCGATACTCGTATCAGGCATATAATGCATATCATCTTCATTTATTTGAGTGAAGAAAGAAGGAATATCATGAACGCCATAACTAAAATCAGGTGCACTTCTCAGGGAGATAGGAACATAGAATGTAGAATCTCCAATAGTACTCTTGTACCTAAATATAACCTTTAATCCCACGTTCTTATCTATGGATAATGCATTACATAACCTCTTTATAAATGTGTCGAAAGTAATATCCTGGTCAAAGTTTATTTGACCACAGGATGCCACATCATACTCTATGCCATGTGGTCCATTAACGATGTTCCCATCGATATAACATAGAAATTCAATTTCCATGGTGATATGCAATTCAATCTGACAATTAAAAAAAATATATAAGTAAATAATAAACATGGTAAAATGATTTTAGTGGTTTAGAAGATTAGTATTATGTTTTATGGTTATATAGATTTAGGGTTTACGTTTTTAAAAGTCTATGACTATGATTTTAGGGTTTATGGGAAGACTTTTTACGGATTTATGATTTGAATGTTTTTTGGATTTTAAGACTTTGTAGGGTTTATAGTTTAGAGTTTGGAAGATTAATATTAAAAGTTTACAGTTTGAAGGGTATTATGATTTTTTTTTTTAATTTTTAGACCTTTTAAGATTTAAAGTTTTATGGTTTATTAGTTTTAGGGTTTATGGTTTAGTGGTTTAGAATATTAGTATCATGTTTTAGGGTTATATATGTTTAGGGTTTAGAAAGTCTATGACTTCGATTTTAGGGTTTATGGGAAGACTTTTTACGGATTTATGATTTTAGGATTTGGGGTTTTAAGACTTTTTAAGATTTTATGGCTTTGGATTTTATTCATACGTTAATATATTAATCTAAGTGCACATGTATCGACAAATTATTGTTACTATATTATAGAACACAAATATAACAATTATTTATCTGTTTTTTTTTTGTTCTATTATATTTTTTATATTATTTTTAAATGTGTTTTAAAAACAATTTACTTTGTTTTTTAAAATGACATTTTTTTGAATGAAAATAAACTGTATTTATTTTTTTTATTTTTTATAATTTATTTTTTTTATATTTTCTTTTTTAACAACCTTTGTGCAACAATGGTTTATTTTTAAACATTTTTTATAAATTTTTTTAAATCTTTTATGTTCTTAATCACTTTTTAAAATTTTAATTCATTAACATTTTATTGTTTTAAATATTCTGTTTTTAAACAAATTTTTTAAACAAAATACGTTTTTAATATTAGTATTATGTTTCTAAGTCAATTTTCAAATTTTAAAAAAATAGTTAACTTTTGACTAAAATAAATTGACAAAGATAGAACGGGAGGAAAAAAAAAATCAGAGGATTTCAATTTTCCGCTATATATATTATGACCAGTATATTAAATAATCTCGCAACTTCTAATTTTTTCATGATACAATGTAATTTTTTTTTTTTTTTTTTTTGCATATTGAATACAATGCAATTTGCATTTTTTTATTATTCATCTTAAAAAATGCATATTTATTCAATATAAAATCCAAATCTTTTGAAAACTAAACGAAACCGTTGAACAAAATATAATCCATGACTAGTTGCACTTTTTAAAATTTTAATTCATCAACATTTTTATTTTTAAATATTCTGTTTTTAAGCATTTGTTTTTTAAAATACGTTTTAGTTTTTATCTTTCTTCAATAAATAGTTTTTTTTTTATCTTTCTTCAATAAATAATCTAAAAAAATGTAAAAAATTATTGCATACATCTAACTAAATTTTTAACAAATAAATCATTTATACATTTGTAGCGACTTCCGATGTATTCACAAAAACAAATTCTTCCTTCAAGCAATATTTTCACTGTAAAAGATATTATAAACAATAATTAGTATATTAAAGAGTAAAATATATATAAAAAAAAAACATAATAAAATTAAAACATAACCTGATTTGTGGAGGTAGAGTAAAAGGAGAAATTCGAAATTTAAAAAACGTGGAGAGGGGAGAGCTGTAAAATTTAAAAAAAAGTAGAGAGTGAGAGGAACTGTAAAATTTTTTTTGGAGAGGATAAGAGATGAATTTTAGAGAGAAAAGAAGAGGGAGACTCGCTGTAAATTTAGAAATTTGGTTTTGGAGAGGAGAGAAGAGGGAAATTTGGTTTTGGAGAGGAGAGAAGAGGGGAGGTTGGGGTAAAATTTTTGAAATTTGTTACGATTTGTTTATGAAAGTGGTTAGAGGATTTAAAGGGAGGGGTGTGCGGGTTGAAGTCGCGCACCCCATCTGCCAAATTAATGACCATTCAATTGAATGGTCATTCGGTGGCGTCAAGGGTCACGTCTGTCAGGTGCGTCACGTCACATCGTCAGGCTGCAGGCGGCTACGGCTACATCACATCAGCATCGCATCGTCAGCGGGAGGTAAGCTGCGCGGGTTCAACCCGCGCATTTCAAACGTCCGTTACGAACGTCTATTGACTGCGCGTCCTGAAGACGCGCAGTCCAGTGGCATTTTTTAACGGGTCTTAGTGCGCGGGTTCAACCCGCGCACCCCTAATAAGACAAAAAATCTACCTATTTCTCGAAATAGTTTGAGATTCAACCTATTTTTTTAATAAGTTTGGAAAACAACCCCCTACCTAAATAACCCCTTGTATATATATGTTGTAACTAGTGAAGGTTTTTTTGTTGTATATCTCTTGTATATATTTCTTGAGTTAGTTGTTAATAATAAGTCTTGTGTGGTTAAAAATGGGTTATTAGGTGCAACTAGTTGCCTTTTAGTTAGGTTATGGACTAGGTTTTTTGTTATATATCTCTTGTATATATATGTTGTAACTAGTGAAGATTTTTTGTTGTATATCTCTTGTATATATTTCTTGAGTTAGTTGTTAATAATAAGTCTTGTGTGGTTAGGAATGCGTTATGCAATTAGGTGCAACTAGTTGCCTTTTAGTTAGGTTATGGACTAGGTTTTTTGTTATATATCTCTTGTATATATATGTTGTAACTAGTGAAGGTTTTTTTGTTGTATATCTCTTGTATATATTTCTTGAGTTAGTTATAAATAATAAGTCTTGTGTGGTTAAGAATGGGTTATTAGGTGCAACTAGTTGCCTTTTAGTTAGGTTATGGACTAGGTTTTTTGTTGTATATCTCTTGTATATATATGTTGTAACTAGTGAAAGTTTTTTTTTGTTGTATATCTCTTGTATATATTTCTTGAGTTAGTTGTTAATAATAAGTCTTGTATGGTTAGGAATGGTTATGCAATTAGGTGCAACTAGTTGCCATTGAGTTAGATTATGGACTAAGTTTTTTGTTTTATATCTCTTGTATATATATGTTGGAACTAGTGAAGGTTTTTTGTTGTATTTCTCTTGTATATATATGTTGTAACTAGTGAAAGGAAAATACAATTGAATCCATTATTCTCCATTAACTTTTTCTACATAGTATCGGAGCTATATCGCCTTTGGGTTTTGTATTAGATGTCGGAATTTGTGCTATCTTGATCCGACACTACAGACAATCAAGTACTTGGTCAAACAAATAACACTAGAGGGAGTCAAGAGTACGCATCACCACTTCTGTTCCAGGATTAGTAACCTCTAAGATATTAAGCCATTTGGGAACCAAGTTGTACGAGTCAAACCAGTCCCCATATGCGTATATCATCGCTTTTCTTCTCCCCTCCCATACTCTTGAATATTTAACATCATACTCATATTTCTTTGTAATTATCTGTTGTAATGTTTGCACTTTTACACACGGGTCACTCTTAACGACACTACATATCTCATGGGCAATCAGATTAGAGTCTAATTGAGTATGATCTTGACTCACTCTTGCATAAACACAAGAATGGGGGGCCGTTGTACTTGGTGATTTCAAATCTCCCATGTTTTTTAATAAGTTTAGCACGAAGGTGCCATGTACATCCAGCACCATATCTAACACACTTTACTTCCCAAAGATTCCTCTTAGACTCCATTACTTTGAAGTTTTGATGTCGACAAACAGAATATTCCTTCACCGCATTTTGTACGTCACTCTTCACTTTATAAATCATGCCTTCAATGAAATAATCAGTTTCCATATTTCGTTGCTCGATACTCGTATCAGGCATATAATGCATATCATCGTCATTTATTTGAGTGAAGAAAGAAGGAATATCATGAACGCCATAACTTCCTTCGAGGTCCCCTATATCACTACAATCATCGTCTGTTTCATCTGAGATTGGTTCATTGGTGGTCATAGTATAGACACAATTCTCATCAACGTTTAGTTTAGAAATGAAAAGGTCTATCGGATTTGGGAGAGAGGGAGCTATGTTCATCATAAACCTAAAATCAGGTGCACTTCTCAGGGAGATAGGAACATAGAATGTAGAATCTCCAATAGTACTCCCGTACCTAAATATAACCTCTAACCCGACGTCCTTATCTATGGATAATGCATTACATAACCTCTCTATAAATGTGTCGAAAGTAATATCCTGGTCAAAGTTTATTTGACCACAGGATGCCACATCATACTCTATGCCATGTGGTCCATTAACGATGTTCCCATCGATATAACATAGAAATTCAATTTCCATGGTGATATGCAATTCAATCTGACAATTAAAAAAAAGTATATAAGTAAATAATAAACATGGTAAAATGATTTTAGTGGTTTAGCATATTAGTATTATGTTTTAGGGTTATATAGATTTAGGGTTGACGATTTTAAAAGCCTATGACTATGATTTTAGGGTTTATGGGAAGACTTTTTACGGATTTATGATTTGAGTGTTTTTTGGATTTTAAGACTTTGTAGGGTTTATAGTTTAGAGTTTGGAAGATTAATATTAAAAGTTTACAGTTTGAAGGGTATTATGATTTTTTTTTTAATTTTAAGACTTTTTAATATTTAAAGTTTTAGGGTTTATTAGTTGTAGGGTTAATGGTTTAGTGGTTTAGAATATTAGTATTATGTTTTAGGGTTATATAGGTTTAAGGTTTAGGGTTTAGAAAGCCTATGACTAGGATTTTAAAAGCCTATGACTATGATTTTAGGGTTTATGGGAAGACTTTTTACGGATTTATGATTTTAGGATTTGGGGTTTCAAGACTTTTTAAGATTTTATGGCTTTGAGTTTTATTCATACGTTAATATACTAATCTAAGTGCACATGTATCGACACATTATTGTTACTATATTATAGAACACAAATACGACAATTATTTATCTATTTTTTTTTCTTTTTGTTCTATTATATTTGTTACATTATTTTTAAATATGTTTGAAAAACAAGTTACTTTGTTTTTTCAAATAACATTTTTTTTGAATGAAAATAAACTGTATTTATTTTTTTTATTTTTTATTATTTTTTATTTTTATATTTGTTTTTAACCACCTTTGTGCAACAATGGTTTATTTTTAAACATTTTTTATAATTTTTTTTAAATCTTTTATGTTTTTAATCACTTTTTAAAATTTTAATTCATTAACATTTTATTGTTTTAAATATTCTGTTTTTAAACAAAATACGTTTTTAATATTAGTATTATGTTTTTAAGTCAATTTTCGAATTTTAAAAAAATAGTTAACTTTTGACTAAAACAAATTGACAAAGATAGAACGGGAGGAAAAAAAAAATCGGAGGATTTCAATTTTCCGCTATATATATTATGACTAGTATATTAAATAATCTCGCAACTTCTAATTTTTTCATAATACAATGTAATTTTTTTTTTTTTTTTTTTTTTTTTTTTTTTTTTTTTTTTTGCATATTGAATACAATGCAATTTTAATTTTTTTATTATTCATCTTAAAAAATGCATATTTATTCAATATAAAATCCAAATCTTTTGAAAACTAAACGAAACCGTTGAACAAAATATAATCCATGACTAGTTGCACTTTTTAAAATTTTAATTCATCAACATTTTTATTTTTAAATATTCTGTTTTTAAACATTTGTTTTTTAAAATACGTTTTATTTTTTATCTTTCTTCAATAAATAGTTTTTTTTTTTATCTTTCTTCAATAAATAATCTAAAAAAATGTAAAAAATTATTGCATACATCTAACTAAATTTTTAACAAATAAATCATTTATACCTTTGTAGCGATCTTCCGATGTATTCACACAAACAAATTCTTCCTTCAAGCTCTATTTTCACTGTAAAAAATATTATAAACAATAATTAGTATATTAAAGAGTAAAATATATATAAAAAAAAACATAATAAAATTAAAACATAACCTGATTTGTGGAGGTAGAGCAAAAGGAGAAATTCGAAATTTAAAAAACGTGGAGAGGGGAGAGCTGTAAAATTTAAAAAAAAGTAGAGAGTGAGAGGAAGTGTAAAATTTTTTTTGGAGAGGATAACAGTGGAATTTTAGAGAGAAAAGAAGAGGGAGACTCGCTGTAAATTTAGAAATTTGGTTTTGGAGAGGAGAGAAGAGGGGAGGCTGGGTAAAAATTTCGAAATTTGTTACGATAGAGAAATTTGGTTTTGGAGAGCGAAGAGGGAAATTTGGTTTTGGAGAGGAGAGAAGAGGGGAGGCTGGAGTAAAAATTTTGAAATTTGTTACGATTTGTTTATGAAAGTTGTTAGAGGATTTAAAGGGAGGGGTGCGCAGGTTGAAGTCGCGCACCCCATCTGTCAAATTAATGACCATTCAATTGAATGGTCATTCGGTGGCGGCAGGGGTCACGTCTGTCAGGCGCGTCACGTCACATCGTCAGGCTGCAGGCGGCTACGGCTACATCACATCAGCATCGCATCGTCAGGGGGAGGTAAGCTGCGCGGGTTCAACCCGCGCATTTCAAACGTCCGTTACGAACGTCTATTGATTGCGCGTCTTGAAGACGCGCAGTCCAGGGGCATTTTTTGACGGGTCTTAGTGCGCGGGTTCAACCCGCGCACCCCTAAAAAGACAAAAAATCTACCTATTTCTCGAAATAGTTTGCGATTCAACCTATTTTTTTAATAAGTTTGGAAAACAACCCCCCTACCTAAATAACCCCTTGTATATATATGTTGTAACTAGTGAAGGTTTTTTTTGTTGTATATCTCTTGTATATATTTCTTGAGTTAGTTGTTAATAATAAGTCTTGTGTGGTTAAGAATGGGTTATTAGGTGCAACTAGTTGCCTTTTAGTTAGGTTATGGACTAGGTTTTTTGTTATATATCTCTTGTATATATATGTTGTTACTAGTGAAGGTTTTTTGTTGTATATCTCTTGTATATATTTCTTGAGTTAGTTGTTAATAATAAGTCTTGTGTGGTTAGGAATGCGTTATGCAATTAGGTGCAACTAGTTGCCTTTTAGTTAGGTTATGGACTAGGTTTTTTGTTATATATCTCTTGTATATATATGTTGTAACTAGTGAAGGTTTTTTGGTTGTATATCTCTTGTATATATTTCTTGAGTTAGTTGTTAATAATAAGTCTTGTGTGGTTAAGAATGGGTTATTAGGTGCAACTAGTTGCCTTTTAGTTAGGTTATGGACTAGGTTTTTTGTTGTATATCTCTTGTATATATATGTTATAACTAGTGAAAGTTTTTTTTTGTTGTATATCTCTTGTATATATTTCTTGAGTTAGTTGTTAATAATAAGTCTTGTATGGTTAGGAATGGTTATGCAATTAGGTGCAACTAGTTGCCTTTGAGTTAGATTATGAACTATGTTGTAACTAGTGAAGGTTTTTTGTTGTATTTCTCTTGTATATATATGTTGTAACTAGTGAAAGGAAAATACAATTGAATCCATTATTCCCCATTAACTTTTTCTACATAGTATCGGAGCTATATCGCCTTTGGCTTTTGTATTATATGTCGGAATTTGTGCTATCTTGATCCGACACTACAGACAATCAAGTACTTGGTCAAACAAATAACACTAGAGGGAGTCAAGGAAATAAATATATGACATGGTTGTGGAATCGTCGCCTTAGTCATCTATCATTTAGTAATTTAATTTGCAATTATAAAATAGCAGTATTATTGGAAATGATGAACCCAATTATAAAATAGTAGCAACCTAGCTTTGGAAGATAATTTTAATCAAATTGGTTGTGTGAATATTTTTTTTACCATAAGCAAATTAATTTCAGCTTATTTTCAAATCATTCCTTTTTAGTGTACTAGACCAAACCAAACTTTACTTTATAACCTATTTAATTAAAACAATAATAAAACGAGGAAGACTAAATTAAAATTAAGATCAAATCATATGGACAAAATTGAAATTTTGTCTAAACTATCATAACAGAATTTATAATTTAACTTATTCTTTTACCAATGATGTAAAATATTAGTTTTGCCATTGAGAGTGTAGAGAAAATAAAATTTCTAAGGAGTAACCTTTTCTAAATTGTAAATTAAGAGTTTTTATAATTGATTTATATTCAAGTAAATGATCAATATTGAACATGATAACCAAAATATAGTGGTTTTAGCATGATAATTTTTTTTAACAGTTTGAAAACAATGTCTCAAATAATTAAAAGAGTAAAAAAAGTCTTCTTGACTTTTGTTGTAGGAAAATATTAAAAAAAAAGTTTTCCCTGCCCCAAGGAAAGGGCTTCTTGACTTTTGTTGTAGAAAATATTAAAAAAAAAAGACCTTCCCTGCCCCCAAAAAAAGGTCTTCTAGTATTGTAGAAAATACTATTTAAAAAAGACCATATTGTTTTAAAAACATTTTTAAGATAATAATTATATAGGTTAAATTGTTAATGTATTCATCAATTTTGAGTGTGTGGAAATGTTTTGCATAATCTATTGTAACATATTATAAAAGTGTGAATGTTGAAGAAACTTAATGTTTGTAAATGTTGAAGATTTTTTGTTTTTGTTTTTTTTTTTTTGGATAATATTGACTTTGATTTTTAAGATAATATCTAAATTGTCCCTATTTGAATTTTAAAAATTACTAATTCAATTAACACCTCCCCACTTTCTCCCAATGTTGTCTCAAATTCTTCAAATTCTATAAGTTTTTAAAATGAAACCTATTTATTTTTTTGTTTTGAAAACATAAGTAGAGGACAAAATAAAATAAAAAAACTTATAAGTGACATCTTAAGAATGCGTTTTTAGGTCAAGTGTTGCGCACTTTTAATGCAGGTGCAAAACCGCAAGTACGGTCAAGTATTAAAGTGTAAATATTGATTTTGATTTTTAAGATAATATCTAAATTGTCCCTATTTGAATTTTAAAAATTACTAATTCAATTAACACTCTCACTCTCTCTCATACCGCTCAATATTCTTCATTTGAGTTTCAATGTTCTCCCTCCTCCCCACTTTCTCTCAATGCTGTCTCAAATTCTTCAAATTCTATAAGTTTTTTAAATTAAACCTATTTATTTTTTTGTTTTGAAAACATAAGTAGAGGACAAAATAAAATAAAACAACTAATAAGGGACACCTTAAAAATGCATTTTTAGGTCAAGTGTTGCGCACTTTTAATGCAGGTGCAAAACCGCAAGTGTACGGGTCAAGTAATAAAGTGTAAATAATTACGAATATCGTCCTCAGGATTGAATTTCTAGCTCACTTAAGTACCCCGAATAATAGTGTTTAATTTTATCCAGAGAAATAAAATGCGAAGGGGGTTGTGACAAAAACTACGAAAACAAACAATAAAATAAGGTAACAAATTAGACAAATCACGAGAAAAGTATCTTAGGGATAAGATTTCACCAATTAGATTGACGCTTCAATCAATCAAATGCCTATTGTTTTTCCTTTGTATCCAAAACTACCCATAAAACTAAGCATTCATCTATGGTTTGAGCCATAGTGACAATCGAGAGAACAAACAATCATAGGCTACCATTTTATGATAAAGCTTAAGTACCTCATTAAATTACCACAATCGAATGCACAAGATTTAATACCTCACACAATTTCGCTCAATCATCTCACTAATCAGGATATATATAGGATAAACACCCAACCCAATGCATAAAAGAATTTTACCATAAGCTTGCTAAAACATCAAATCTTCATCAATAATGAATCAAATGAATGTCAAATTTTCGGGTCTCGCTTTGGATGTAATTGGGCTTAGGTAAAGGTGGATGGATGGACATTTTAAGCTACTCAATTGGAAGAATTATTGTTTATACCACATGAAGCTCGAACGATTTATTGACTCTTGGTAAAGTTGCTCCTCTCGGCGGCTTTTGTTCACAGTTCTTCTCTTTCTTATTTCTTTATTCTTTTCTTTTCTATTTGTTTTCTTTTGTTTTTTTTTTAAGCAATCAAAACCACTACGAGGAATGTGTCACGCATTGTGTAATACTTCAATTTTCTCCTTTGGATTGATTGAAGCATCATGTGGTATACATCTTTATTCTTCAATTCAAGGTTCAAATGGAGGAAATCACAATAGAATAGATATAAGGCTTGTAATGTGGCAAATTTCCAACAAAAATGTCTAAGGCTAAAAAATAGGCTTTCTAAAGATAATGTCAAGGTTGGCCTTTTGAGAAAGCTAAAAAAAAATGGTTTAACCTAATTGCCCTTGTGAAAATAAGACATTCAAATTGAGATAAGATATTTTAGACATGCATATCAAAGCAAGTTCTAGAAAAGTCAGTTATGCATGGAACGCTCAACTTAAGAGAAAAGAGGCCAAAGCGAGCATAGCTCAGCTGGCATATGTATAAGTTGACGACCACGAGGTCTGTGGTTCGAATCCCCCACCCCCATGTAATCAAAAAAAAAAAAAAAACTTAAGAGAAAAGAGCACTGTGTAAAGATAATGCTTAATGGCTCAAAATCTTACAGACAGGCCGGGTATAATGACATTAAACCTTATGCATTCATCAATCAATAAAGTAATGAGATACTATCTAATTTTTTTTTTTTTTTTTTAAATAAAAGCCAAATCATGTTGTCTCTCTCATGTATGAAAACTCAACACAAAGATGCATTCTTAGCTTACAAGGTAATCAAGCATACAAAAGGGAAACAAAGGTTGAAAAAAAAATCAACTTTTCAGATATGGTTTCATAGTTCACCAATTCAGATCATAAAAATTTAGAATATCTCATATGTTATCCTAATCACATGCAATGCATCACAAATCAACTCAATTTTATGAAACATAATCAGGGCCTTTAACATGCTAGTCCCACCCCCAAATTTCAAAATATGCATTGTCCTCAATGTATAAAATAAAAATTCAGCATGCATAACACAATAATAAAAGAGAGATAGGGGTAACGAAACTGCCCTGAAATGTGTGCTCATTGCTCCTCAGCAGATGATACGTATGGAGGCATCAGAGGAGGGAAGGACTGATCGACGCTAGGCTCATACTGATAGCGCAGACACTCGTACAGGTGAATGAACTGCTCCTTAGAACGCCTGTGGTGACACTTAACTCGCAGCGACAGATGCTGGAGTTGCTCGTCGATAGATCGTGGGGCACGAGCTGGCCGAGGAGGAACTGACATATCTGGAACAGGTCGTTCGAGATACATCTCGTCCTCATCCTGGCTACCTGCATCGGCAACCGCATTATCCCTTCCACGCAACCTCATGATAAAAAAAATTCTCCATAAGCGCTAGAGGGTGGATCACCTCCTCGCGTCCATCCCATACAACACCGGCTCGCCGACAGAGCTCCGTGATAAGAGACGAGTGCCCAAGTCCGCCAGTGGTGACACCTCGTCGAGTGCATCGCATCGAGTGATGGATAATTTTGCCCACATCCACTGATCGACCTGTGGCAATCGCATACAGAAGGATTGCCATTTCTTTCGTCACATCGCTCAAACGAGCTATGGGGAGCAGCTTGGCACAAATAAAACTATGCCATACCATGTTGGTGACAGTGAGGTCGGTTTCTCGGAATCGAATGACCTCACCTTGCTTGGTGACCCACTGAGCACCAGGCTGACAAAGCTCCCTAATGACTTGATACACGTCGAGCTGCTCGCTAGCATAGAGGTTGTACTCGTGCCGATCAAAGTCAGGCAGAGAGAAACAAGCGTTTATATTGGCCGCGTCAAACAGGATGTGACAACCTCTCACGAAGGATTTGGTGTCCCCCTCAATCATGTTTGCGTAGAATTCCCTCACAAGGGATACGACTGCAGTGCAAGGCTGCTGCACAAAGGCTGACCAACCTCGTTGTATGATGTTTTGAAAAAGGAGATGTTGGTGCACTTCATCCGAAGCCAGGCCCCGTTCAGGTATAACATTTCTCTCCATTATATTTCGTTGAAAACTAATGAATCGATCAGAATCAAACTGAGCCCCCGATGAAGATGAAGAAGATCGTGATCGTTTAGATCCCCCCATTTTTTATTTTTTTTTTTATTTTTTTTACCTACAAAACGAACCAAACAAAAATTAGAGTAAAAAGAAAATATCAAACAAACAAAACAAAAAACAACGACATAAAATACAAACGAAATTGGGTTGCCTCTCAACAAGCGCTTTAGTTAACGTCTTTAGCTAGACGGGACGATGCATCATTCAGGTTCATCCAAGTAAAGGCTCTCTAGACGTCGTTCCTCAGTGCCACAATAGTGTTTGACTCTTTGTACATTGACCTTGAATGAATGTCCATCAGTAGTTTGCAGCTCGATTGCTCCATGTGGGAACACTTCTTTAATAGTAAAGGGACACGACTACCTAGATTTTAATTTACCTGGAAACAAACGTAAACGAGAGTTAAAAAAAAGTACTTGTTTTGTCCCCGTGTAAATGATCGTTGTTGAATTCTTTGATCATGTCATCTCGCTGTGCGTTCCTTGTATAGCTGGGAATTCTCATAGGCTTGGCCTCGAAACTCCTCCAACTCATTAAGTTGTAGCAGTCGTTCTTCGCCAGCTTTCTGAGAGTCAAAATTCAACTTCCTGGTGGCCCAGAATGCTTTATGTTCCAATTCCACAGGTAAGTGACATGCCTTCCCGAACACCAATCGATACGGGGATGTACCAATTGGAGTTTTAAAGTTTGTACGGTAGGCCCACAGAGCTTCATCCAATTTGAGAGCCCAATCCTTCCTGGTGGTGCGAACGGTCTTCTCCAATATCTGTTTTATTTCCCTGTTAGAAACCTCAGCTAGACCGTTAGTTTGGGGATGATAAGCAATTGAAACTTTATGTCTAACTCCATATTTGACAAGTAAAGCATTAAACAATTTATTGCAAAAATGAGATGTTCTTGTGAAGGAACTGTAAGACAATACGACCATCATTTTTCTTAGTGGCAATTGCCCAACCCACTTAGACACATAATCTACTACAACTAAAATATAGTGATAACCATGTGAAGAGGGAAAGAGACCCATAAAATCAATTCCCCAAACATCAAACAACTCAACCTCAAGAATAGGAGTTAAAGACAATTCATGGTGTCTCGAGATATTACCTGTTCGTTGGCACCTATCACATGTCTTAACAAAAGTATAACAATCCCTAAACATAGTAGGCCAATAGAAACCATATTGCAATACCTTGGCAACAGTACGTGTGGGTCCAAAATGACCACCATAAGGAGATGAATGACAATCATGCATAATCTTAGTTACCTCCTCATGTGGAACACAATGTCTTATTAATTGGTCTGAACAAACCTTACAGAGCAAAGGGTCTTCCCACAGGTAAGACATGACATCATGGAGAAATTTCTTCTTTTGGTGAGACTTCAAGTCTGGTGGCATCACCTTTCCTGCAAGAAAATTAACATAATCAGCAAACCATGAAATAGTAGATTTTACCTGGTATAATCTCTCATCAGGAAAGTTCTCTGTGATAGGAAAGGTCTCGTGGTGATTTTCATGCTCAATGCGAGACAAATGATCTGCAACAACATTATCACATCCTTGCCTATCCCGTATGTCAAAATCAAACTCCTGCAAAAGAAGAACCCATCGAATCAAACGAGGTTTAGCATCTTTTTTATCAAATAAATAACGAAGAGCTGCATGGTCAGTATGAACAATGACTTTAGTTCCTAACAGATAGGACCTAAATTTATCAAAAGAAAATACACCAGCAAGCATTTCTTTTTCAGTGGTGGTGTAATTTTGCGGTGCATTGTCCAAAATTCTACTAGCATAATAAATGGCCCCAAACAGCTTATCGCGACGTTGGCCTAAAACTGCTCCTACAGCAAAATCACTAGCATCACACATAATCTCAAAAGGTTGACTCCAATCAGGTACAACAATTATAGGTGCACTAGTCAACCTTTCCTTTAACAAATTAAATGATAGCAGACATTCATCAAAAAATACAAAAACATATTATTTTTCAAGAAGATTGCACAAGGGTTTTACTACTTTAGAAAAATCTTTAATAAAACGACGATAAAATCCTGCATGTCCAAGAAAACTCCGAACTCCCTTAACATTTATTGGAGGAGGTAGTTGTTCAATAGCTGAAATCTTCGCTCGATCTACCTCCAAGCCTTTTTCAGAGACTTTATGGCCCAACACTATACCTTCATTGACCATAAAATGACATTTTTCCCAATTTAAAACAAGGTTAGTCTCCTCACAATGCTGCAAGACAAGAGAAAGGTTAGCTAAACATGAGTCAAAGGAAGATCCAAAAACTGAAAAATCATCCATGAAAACCTCCATAATGTCCTCCACCATGTCATGAAATATGAACATCATGCAACGCTGAAAAGTGGCTGGAGCATTACACAGTCCAAATGGCATTCGCCTGAAAGCAAAAGTACCATAGGGACATGTGAATGTAGTCTTTTCTTGATCCTCGGGAGAAATGACAATCTGATTATAATCTGAATATCCATCAAGAAAACAATAGTAAGGATAACCAGCAAGTCTATCAAGCATCTGATCAATAAAGGGAAGAGCGAAGTGATCATTTCTAGTGGCATTGTTCAATTTTCTATAATCTATGCACACTCGCCACCTTGTTACCGTCTTTGTAGAGATGAACTCATTGTTTCATTCTTTACAACTGTCATCCACCCTTTCTTAAGAACAACCTGCACAGGACTCACCCATGAACTATCAGATATGACATAAATAATACCTGCATTAAGTAATTTCAATACCTCATCCTTTACCACCTCTTTCATGGCGGGATTGAGTCTTCTTTGGTGCTCAATTGATGGACTAAAAGTGTCCTCCATTAAAATCTTATGCATAACAACAGTTTTGTTAATTCCCTTAATATCACTAATTGACCATCCTATAGCAGAACGATGAGCACGTAATATCCTTAATAATTTTTCTTCTTCTTCTTTACTCAATACAACAGATATAATCACAGGAAAAGTAGAAGAATCATCTAAGAAAGCATAGCGAAGATGTGCAGGCAATTGCTTTAATTCAGGCTCAGGAGGTTTCATTGTAGTTATTTCATTCACAGACAATTGAAATATCTTTTCTTTTCTAAAATCTCCTATGGATAAATGATCTAAACCACCAGAATATAAAACAATTTCTTCATCTAAGATTCCTAGATTTATTTTCAAATGTCAAATCCAACATGCATTTCTCAAGAGGATCAACAGGCAACACTAAGTCCCTATATTCATGAATAGTGTGATCAACTATATCAATCATGTGACATGTACTAACCTCATTTGGATATTTCATAGTTCGAAAGATATTGAAGACTACTTCTTCATCATTTACCCTCAGAGTTAGCTTTCCTTGCTGCACATCGATCAATGCCCTCCCAGTGGCCAAGAAAGGTCTCCCCAGAATGATAGAGACCTCAACATCTTCCTCCATATCTTAGACTACAAAATCTGCAGAGAAGAAAAATTTATCAACCTTTACTATAACATCCTCTACAATACCTCTAGAATATGTGACGGAGCGCTCACCTAACTACAATGATATTGTAGTGGGTTGCACTTCTTCAAGGCCAAGTTTCCTGAAAACAGACAAAGCCATCAAATTAATACTTGCACCTAAATCACATAAGACCTTTTGAAAGAAAGAACTACTAATATGACAAGGAATAGTAAAACTCTCCTGGATCTTTCAGTTTCTGTGGTAACTTCTTCTAAAGTATGGCGCTGCATTCTTCAGTCAGGTTTACAGTCTCATAAGCCTCCAGTCTCCTTTTCTTAGACATAATCTCTTTCATGAACTTCACATAATTTGGCATTTGTTCAAGTGCATCTGCAAAAGGAATGTTAATGTGGAGTTTCTTGAAAATATCTAAAAATTTAGAAAATTGAGAATCAATCTTTTTTCTTTTGAAAACGTTGAGGATAAGAAATAGAGTTAGGAATAGTAGGAAGAATAGAACTAAAAGGCCTGTCAATTTTTAGAATGTGTGTGGCCTCCTCTGGAGTTTCCTCAATGATTTCTTCATCCTCAATTGTGACTGTGGCTTTACTTTTTACTTTCACTGGTTCAGCTAACTGCTTTCCACTCCTCAAGGCTACTGCCTTGCATGATTCTCTTGGATTCACCTCAGTGTCACTTGGAAACTTCCCTTTTTGCAATGTATGCAAGGAAGATGCTATCTGACTCAGTTGAACCCTTATGTTCTTGATAGCAGATCCATGGGTGTGCATGGTGCTGCAAACATTTTCCACTGTCTTCTCAAGCTTGCTCGTTCTATTATGAAACTCAGCAAACATAGACTTTGTCTCACAAAGGAAAGCTCCCAACATATGTTCAATAGATTTTTTCTTTTCTTCTTGTGGTGGAGGTGAAAATCCAGGAGGATTCAAAACATTTCGGTTGTTGGCATATGAAAAATTCTCATGATTCCTCAATCCAGGATGATAATGAGTAGGGAGTGAATTCTGCATCTGATTTCCCCTATAACCAAAATTATTGTTGTTGAGATATTGAGCTTGCTCAACATTTGGCTCCTCATAATGTGGTGTAGCAATGGCAGCTGCTATGGATTCCATGGACTGAGGCGCACTTGGCCCTGTAAGTCTAGTCAAAGCATGAGTTAATGTAGCCATTTGAGACTTTAGAGCACTAATCTCATCGACCTCATATAAGTCGACAACTGTCTTATGATCGAGAAGATCGTTCAGCGGGCCATTGGTAACTGTTGGATGCCATATCTTCCAATAAAGGCAGTGCACTTTCAACAGTTCTTGAAAATAAAGTGCCACCAGCTGCAGCATCCAAAATGGTCTCTGTGTTACCATTCAACCCATTGTAAAACAATTGAATCTGTTGGTCCATCATAACCATGTTGTGGGCACTTTTGCAGAAGATTCTTGTAACGGTCCCAGGCCTCATAAAGCTGTTCATAATCATTTTATCTCAACGTCCCAATTTCAGTCCTCAGCTGGATTGTCTTGGCAATTGGGAAGAATTTTATCAAGAATACCCGAACCAGCTAATCCCATGAAGTAATGCTCCCAAGTGTCATAGAATCTAGCCAATCCTTCGCTTTATCCTGCAAAGAAAAAGGAAATAAACGTAAGCGTATAGCCTCAGGAGTAACACCATTAATCTTAACTGTACTGCAAAGTTCAATAAAAGATTTAAGATGAGAATTTTGGTCTTCAGAAGGAAATCC
Source organism: Herpetospermum pedunculosum (assembly GCA_028017165.1). Taxonomy (NCBI): domain Eukaryota; kingdom Viridiplantae; phylum Streptophyta; class Magnoliopsida; order Cucurbitales; family Cucurbitaceae; genus Herpetospermum; species Herpetospermum pedunculosum. The sequence continues at coordinate 15,397,859 of CM051527.1, read as the reverse complement.
TTTAAAAGATCTATTTTGAGCCATCTGGATGAGTCCTGTTTTGAGCTCAAAATTGTTGGCATTGATGGGTGCGTAGGCTATTCCTGAATGTTCAGTAGGGAAGACAGGTTGGAAATAGTCCCTAATGGGTCTCTAAACCTGCTGCACAACTTGATGCAAAGGTGCATTCAGTTGTACTTGTTGCTCAATTGGCAACTGGTTCATCGGTTGATTTTGAAGATTCATGACTTTTGTCTCGTCCTTTTTCACCCTTCGATTCTTTTTGCAAGTCTTTTCAATTTCAGGATCAAAAGGAACTAAGACTGACTCTTTATCCTTTCGCATGCACAACCAATGATTCTCTGGAAAAGAAAAAAAATACACAAGTCAATAAAATACTAAAAAAAAATAAACTCTAAAGTAAGACCAAACAGGTTCTCCACGGTATTAAGTGAAACTATAATTTTATCTAGAGAAATAAAATGCGAAGGGGGTTGTGACAAAAACTACGAAAATAAACAATAAAATAAGGTAACAAATTAGACAAATCACGAGAAAAGTATCTTAGGGATAAGATTTCACCAATTAGATTGACGCTTCAATCAATCAAATGCTTAGATTATTCATGCAAATTTTCATAAGTCTAGAAGAACAAAAATAACAATTGACTCTTACAAGCGCAATTGGTCTCATGCAATGTAATAAAACTAATTGTTCAATCTAGTTTTTAAAGACATGCAAGACATTAAAAACTCTTCTTTAAAACAACTTCTAAGAAAGCCCTAATCATTCCCATGATACAACTACTCTTAGTCATGAAATCAAGATCTAGTCTAAATTATCCTCTCTCAAGCATAAATTTAAACCATGAAAACATACAACCATTGATCAGAAGATTATAAGCATTAAGAAAGTAAAAGCACGAATGAAAGATAAGCAATCAATCTAAACATTCAATTAATCAAAATATCAAAACTAAAAGCCTACATCAATCCCCAAGATAATAAAATTAGCTACACATGTTCAATACTAAAAAAGTCTTAAACAATGATAAATCCATAAACAAAGTTCTAAGAAAAGGAGAATAAAACTCAATGTCGTGTCGTTCTCCGTTCCCGGTGTGTGGTCTATGATCCTTTGCTTCGAAATCTCTTCCTCCGCTTCAATCGTTGTTTCCTCCTCTCCCAAGTGTGATAATCTCGAAAATATGGCTTTTTCTCTCTCAAAATCGGACCCTAGGTCGGTTGGAAAAAGATGCATTTATAGTGAAATCTGCCACAACGTCGAGACCCTAGGGGCAGCGTCTCGACGCTGTCTCGAAAATAAAATCTTTCTGTTTTGGAAGGCCAACGCGACGCTACGGACGGAGTTGGCGCTGGAAGACTTTTCGTAGCGTCTCGACGCTACTGCTGCAAGATTCTTGGCTTGTAGACAAAATTTGAGCGTCTCGATGTTCCGCCCTCGGGATTTTTGGCTTGAGCTTCTTTTCCAATCACCCAATTGGTTCACTTCTCATCATAATCCTCAATAATGCTCCATTTAGCTCCAATGGCTCAATTCCTATAACATAAAAGATAATCAACGTAAAAATGCTCATTTAAACGGTAAACTAGCGATAAAAAGACTATAAAGATAGCACACTTTGTGAGCTATCATCAAGTTGACGAGGTGACCAATTATGACACCTTAAGAATGCGTTTTTAGGTCGAGTTGAGGAGGAGACCGATTATTTTTATTTGTGAAAGAGAGTATAATTCGAATAGTTAGCTTTTTGAAAACATGGCTAAAAGTCTCCTCATATATAGTTAACTCCCCCCTTTTGATGGTAACCTTTAGCAATTAAGCTTTCCTCATGACGAGCAAAAAACTCATTTTTTCTCGATATACCTGTCGCAACGTTTTTCCGACGCGGAGCGACCGACAACCTTCTGTTAAACAGAGATTTTCACAAAAAATTGAGTCGCCACCAACCATTTCGGGTGTGATTGGTCACCTAAAAAACACGGTCTACGAAGTAAAAAAACGAGGTTCGGGGGTCGTTTGAGTTTAGGGAAGGTATTAGCACCCTACAACATCCCGTTTAAAAACGGTAGCCAAAACATTTTATCCTAATTATCTAGCTAATTTCAAATGATCCTTAATTTGAAAACAAATAAAATAAACAATTAAAATTAAAACAATGTCTCAACTAATCCTACCCTAACTTTAAAATAAAGTAGGGATTTGATTTTGTGAGCGAGTTTTTGATTTCGCCATTAACGCCTTAATCTCGATACCGAGATCATACGACAAAACAAGGACTTTAAAAATCATTTAATAAAATCGTTTTGTTTCAAATTTAATTTGAAATCCGATTAAAACTTGAATTAAAATTAAAACACTTTTGCTTTGAAATAAACAATTTTGAAATTTAATTTACAACTTGATTTGAAATAAAAAAATCTTTTTTGTTTTGAAATAGTAACAAAATTCAATTTTAAAATCAAAGGAAAACCACTTTTTTAAAACAAGGGTGTTCTTGTAATTAGCGCATAATGGCTGTAACAATAAATCCTCAAAAATAGGGAAATCTATTTATCCTGGGATTTCATTAAAGTTAAAAATACCCTCGAGACGAGAGAAACAGTCCTTCATCTCTCCCGGGGTCACAAATTAATATTAAAGTACCCTCGAGATGAGAGGATCAATCCTTCATCTCTCCCGGGGTTACAAATTAATACTAAAATACCCTCGAGATGAGAGGAACAGTCCTTCATCTCTCCCAGGGTTACAAATTAATATTAAAGTACCCTCGAGATGAGAGGAACAATCCTTCATCTCTCCCGGGGTTACAAATTAATATTAAAGTACCCTCGAGATGAGAGGAATAGTCCTTCATCTCTCATGGGGTTACAAATTAAAACTAAGATACCCTCGAGATGAGAGGAACAATCCTTCATCTCTCCCGGGGTTACAAATTAAAATTAAAACAATGCGCATAAAGTAACGATAAAGAAAATAACGATAAAGAAAATAACGAAAATAAAATTAAAATGATGCACATAAAGTAACGATAAAGAAAATAACGAAAATAAAGCGACAGTTAAATAAACGAGTAAGCTAACGTGAATAATCCCGAAAAAAAACTTAAAAATTAAAAACCGAAACTAAACAAACCAGCAGACATATGCGATATAACCTAGGTATATAAATCAAACAGGCATGCATATATCAAATAGGCATGGGTATATATGCATATAGCCTAGGTAAATATGAACACACAACAATAGGGATACATGTCTTAAATAAATAATGCAGGGGAAAAATCGTAATTTCCATAAAAACTAAACAAAAACCATTACCCACATTCTCAGCCGCTGCCCTTCTTCTTCCACGCCGCTTTTGTCATCAGAGCTCCGACCACCGCCGCGCGCCACCGTCTAGGTTCGAGAACGCCGCCGTTGGCCTGAGGCTGCGCTGCCGGTCTGGTTCAAGAGCCTGCAGCACCATTGTTGCGCCGCCGTGGAGGTCTGCTCGAACGAGCTCGAACTCCATCGTTTGGGCTTTTTTAGTTGGGATCGCTGCTGGAACTTCGCCGTGAAGGAGATCCGTCCGCTGTTGTGAGATCTGAAATCGCCATCTGAAGTTGTACTGCCGTGGAGGTCCGAAGATCGTGAAGCTCTGCCGCTGGTCTGGGTTGAAGAAGATGATGGCCTGGTTCGTCCGCCGCCGTGAGCTTCGAGCTTGCGCCGTCGTAGATCTGAAGGATGAGGAGCCCGCTGGCGTCTGGCTCGTCCGCCGTCGATTCGTGAGGATGAAGCTCGCCGGAGAGGCGTCTGGGTCTGGGTTGCTTGCGCCGCTGTCTGGTTCGTGAGGATGACCGTCGCTCGTGGTGAGTTTATGGTTGCGCCGCCGCAACTGCTGGTTTAAGGAGTTGGCGCCGCCGCTGCTGCTGGTTTAAGGTGTTGGCGCCGCCGCGAAATCGGTACCGTCGCCGCCGTGCGCCGCCTTGGGTCTTGCCGGAGTTAGGTTGAGGATGGTGGAGATGAATGTGAAGGATGAAGGAGATGATGAATAGTGAAGAGAGAGAGGGAAGAGAAATCATTTTTTAATCCATTTTTGGGATCCCCACCCTATTTGGCTTTATTCTCTCCCCATTTTCCCTCACTTTTTTTCTCTTCCCTTGTCCTATTAGCCTCTCTTTCTATATATAGCCAACAAAGTAGGTCAAAAAATGGCCTTAAACCCTAAACTAAAGAAACCCCAAACTGAAACCCCAAACTGAAACCCCAAACTGAAACCCTAAACTCAAAACTTAAAATAAAACGCTAAATTGGAATTCCCAGACCGAGACACCTAAACTAGAAACCCTAACATAAGACATGGACGCCTGAACGATCCACTAACGGAAGACAAATCTGGCGATTTTCTCGAAAATCCCAAAAATAACTGAAAAACACGAAATTAAAGAAAAACTCCAAAAATACTTAAAAATAAGTGAAAAACGTAAAATGAGGTGAAAAATCCAAAATGATGATAAACAAGGCCGGACGAAATAAGGTGTCAACAACCATTCATTGAACCCATGACCTCTTAGTCAATGATACAATCTTATGTCAATTGTTCTATGCTGAGTTTTGCCCAAATGACACTTTTGCCAATATGCAATGGAGTAATATCCCATGTAGTGATGAACCAGAACTTTATGTCATGGGTACAACTTCATATAAGGTTAAATTAAAAGTTTAATCCCTAACTTTTAAGTTTGTGTTTATATGGTCCTTGAACTTTCAAAAGTGTCAATAGGTCTATACAAACTTTCAATTTTGTGTAGAATAGGTCAACCTTTTAAAAGGTGTTAGTAGGATTTTAAATTTTCAATTTTGTGTCTAATATGTGGGAAATTGCAGAATGTGACCTACAAACCAAAAGGTTTGCCAAAACTGACATCAAATTGAAATTTTATCCTTTCTGACCTCAAATTGACAGCGGGCGGCATGTTCATTTCTGACCAGTTGTGAAATTCATCTTTTACCCCTCGCCTAAAAAAATGCGTTCTACTCCATTTTTCTCTAACCTCTCTCTTCCATTTTTCTCTAACCTCTCTCTTCCATTTTTCTCTGTTTTCTCTCCTCCATTTCTTTCTCTGCTGCACTCTCTCCTCCATTTTTTTCTCTGCTACACTCTCTCTTCCCTCTCACCTTCTAAAATTCAAATTCGTTTATGTGTAGAAAAAAATTCAAATCACGTTAGACAAGATTAGATTTGAGATTAGGATTCGTGAGGAGAAAAAAAATGTGAACGCCTAGAAAAAAAATCTGAAAAAATGTGATCCTGCTGAAAAAAGATTAAGCTGATTAGATTTGAGGAGAAAAACAAAATACACGTGTAAAAAAATCTTGTAAAAAAAATCTCAAATCCCACAATTGTTTTAAACACAATATACAAATACCACGATCGTTTAAACAAATACCACGGTCGTTTAAACAAATCCAACAATAAACCAATCTAACGATCGTTTAAACAAATACCACGATCTTTTAAACAAATCTCACGCTAAACAAATCTAACTATCGTTTAAACAAATACCACGATGTTTAAAAAAATCTCACGATAAACAAATCTAACGATAGTTCAAACAAATACCACAATTGTTTACAAAAAACCCACGATAAACAAATCTAACGATCGTTTAAACAAATACCACAATCGTCTAAAAAATCACAAATTCCACCATCGTCTAAACAAATCTTCTAAAAAATTCTCCCTTGCAATTTTTTTTTCTGCTAAATCTTTCATTCTCTCCATTGATTTGCAAATGATACTTCAACTCTAATGATTCAATGCAGCAGGTCGTTGAGATAATTTCTGAACATATAAAAATCTCCCTTGCAGTTTTTTTTTTGGTAAATCTTTCATTCTCTCCATTAATTTGTAAATGCTACTTCAACTCTAATAGGCAGCAGGCTGTTGAGATAATTTCTTAAAGTCACTTGTTTCTGTTTTGAAAGCCTGAAGTCCAAAGAAGAAGAAGACGAAGAAGAGAAAATGATCGAGGAAGAAAAGAGAGAATAAAATGAAGAGGAGGTTTTTTTTTTACCGAGGGGTAAAAGAGGAATTTCACAACCTTTTAAAAATGAATCGTGCTGCCAGTTGTAAATTTGAGGTCAGAAATGATAAAATTTCAATTTGAGGTCAGTTTTGACAAACATTTTTGTTTGAAGGTCATATTCTGCAATTTCCCATAATATGTCCATAATTTTTTAATTTTGCGTTGAATAGCTTTGTACTAACCTATTTAAGATTTTAAAACATTCATGTATCTATTAGATAAAAAATTAAAAGTTTAGGGTCTAATCTACAAACATAAATTTTATGTCTAATAGAACATTTATTTTTGTTGCTACAGAGTTGCAACGTGGATTTAAATCGCTTAATTATAGGGTGTGACTCCTCATTTCTTTTCAAACATGATTTAAATCGCTTATCTTGTTTGTTAAAGGAGACAAAGATTTATTCTTTTGTGTTATTTTAAAAAAATTGGCTTTTGTAGAAAAGGAAGATTTTTATTTTGAAATGTTGTTTTATTCTGAACAATAATTATAATTATGAGTGATATAAAGATATTGATTCTAATTTGTTTGAATTTAATTTGACATCACAAAATAAATTCAACCTAAAAAAGATTTGGAAAACAACATCTTCACTTACAATTTTTCACCTACAATTTTCGTCATAAAAAAAAAATTATGTATGGATTTTTGATTAAAAACAAAGCTTTTAGATTAATCCACAAAGGTAATTTGTTACGTGGTTTACATTCTTTGAAAAACAACACATAGAGAGAATTAAAAACGGAAATAAAAACGGAAATAAAGATTTGTCATTACACTAGTATTTGACAAATTAATCATTCTCAAAGATTATTTCCATATATGTTGACGGTTGGTGATTTCCTCTGTGGGGATTTGATGATTTGGTGAGATTGCACTTATGTTGCTGACTGTTTTGGTGAGGTGGGGGTTGTAGGTTCTTTTACATTTGTTCTCAAACCGGAGGTAGGTCCCAAACTCCAAGTTTGCAAGAAAAGTCATGGAGCAAGAGTTTTAGGAGCGCACTCATGTTGTCATTGAACAACCCTGGTGGCTTCTGTAGGGGGCCCGAGATCACGAGAGAGAAATTTTATCCAAGTGAGTTATGCTGCTACATTGGCCATTGCTCGATATTTAGCCTCTAAGCTGAAGCGCGAAACAATGGGTTGCTTCTTTGAGGACCATAAAATGATGTTGGATCTAAGAAAGACACAAAAGCTAGAGGCACTACGTCGAGTAGTTGGACAACCTGCCAAATCTACATAAAAAAAACATAAAGATTTAGTGAGCTATTTTTTTGGAAAGTGACACCATGGTGCATGGTTTTTTTAGATAGCGAAGAATGTGTTTGACATCCTTGGGATGTTGCATTTGTGGTTGTTGCATGTGTTTACACACTTTGTTGACTAAATAGTATTGCAAGGAACCAACCAAACTTCGATAAATGTGAGGGTGAACCAACCAAACTTCGATAAATGTGAGGGTCAACTTGCGAGTTTTCGTTTGCACACTTGTTTGTGCTTGTGGCTATAGGAGTAGAAATTGGAGAGGCCTCCATCATTTTTGCTTTTATAAGAATATCCTTGGTGTATGTGCTTTGTGTTATGCGAAAGCCATCTGGAATATTATGAACTTCAATACCTAGAAAGTAATTAACAACACCTAGATCCTTCAAGGCAAATTCAATACTTAAGTTAGCAAGAGTTTCTGAATGAAGATAGAATTATTTCCAGTAAGAATTATATGAGTGCTAGCCTCATTAGTATAGAAATTCACAGATGCATCTTCATCCATTTGCATGTTCAAATTTCTTTTAAGAAGATATGCTTTACTGTTAGCAGACGATTTCTCGTACATGTTTAGTAAGCGCTTCCATTAGCTTGATTGCAGTAGTCTCGTTGGCTACAAGACTAGCAACTTCCATTGTCAAACACATTTTTATGTTTGCAACTGGTTGTTCATCTAGGGTCTCTCAATCTTCATCTGACATCTCTTTCGGTCTCTCCTCAAGTGCCTTGTGCATTTTCTTCCAGGTTAGAAAATCCTTCACCTACATATTCTAATAACCAAAATTTTCTCCATCAAATTTTGTGACTCCCTTAAACGTTTTGGATTAGTCGCTCCAAAGATTCATGAACCAAAAGCTCTGATAGCACTTGTTGGGAAAAGAACACGCGAGATATAAATAATGAGGAATAATAAACTAAATTATATCTCTCGTTCCCACTTCACAGGTTAGAACCAAATAAGGGAAAAAGGGAACGACACCAGAAGTCTTCTACAACAATAGGTTTAACTATAATGAAGATTACAAGAAGCTTTCAACTCGCTACAAACTTCCTTTATAGTCCAACAATGACTATGGACTTCCAAGTATCACAATCCGATAGCTTGGGATCAACAACAAAGAAACCCAACCCAAATCCACAAGAGAAAATTAGTTTTTCTCTCTTCACACAAAGCATCTATATCCTTTATGAGAGACGCTATAACCATCAAAAACACACGGATAAGTCTTTTTTATCAAATTTGTTCTTTGATTGAAATCTAGCTAAGATAGGAAAAACATGTACAACCAAAGTTCTTAAGCTACTATAGTTGGGCTTCTTCAAGAGCAACTTTTCAAAAGGAGTTTTCATGTCAAAAGACTTAGAAGACATTCCATTTATTAAAAAGGTGGTTGTTAAGAAGGCATCAACCCAATATTTGAAAGGAATGTTTTATTGAAATATCAAAGCCAAACCGGTTTCAACTATGTGTCAATGTTTTCTTTCAGCCATGCCATTTTGTTGAGGAGTGTAAGGACAAGACATGTTATGTATTATACCACTTTGATCCAAGTGACTTTTGAATTTTAAAGAGACAAACTCACCACCTCCATCGGATTGAAAACCGTTAATCTTTTTTTCAATCTGAGTTTCAACCATATTTTGAATCCTCATACAACACTCCATAAAATCTGATTTTCTTTTTAGAGGAAAAATCCAAGTAAACTTAGAATGATCATCAACAAAGCTAACATACTATTTAAAAGTTTGACAAGATAGAATAGGTGTAGGGCAACACAAGTCACATTGAATTTTATCAAAGGAAACAAACTTGATTTATTATCTAGAGAAAAAGGTTACTTACAACTTTTGTTAAATTGACAAATTTCACAAACGTTTCAACTCAAGAGGAGGAGGTTTTCAACCAACTAGAAACAACAATTTTTATCAAAATCATATTGGAATCAAGAAAACTCTATTGCTCACAACTCACAACACTCAAATTTCAGTCCTTCATCAACTCAAGGTACATAATTAGTTTGTCAAATATGTGGAAAGCCTAACCATACTAGGCATGAGAAAAATATGGGGGTGTAGGGGCGGACCATATAATAATGTTTGGGGACATATTATATCATATAAATATAATTAGAAAAAAATTATCACAAAAGGTCAGAGGTTTGAATGCACCCCACATTATGTTGACCTAAAAAAAGTTAATGGTAATAAGATTTGACAATTGTACCAAATATTTTCTAACTAAGATCGAATAACCTCAGTGCAATCATATATAATTTCGCTCATCTCGATGTTTTATCAAATAGAAGCAAAAAGAAGAAAAAAAAGTTAAATTTACGATTTATGTCCATGAACTTTTAATTTTGAGTCTATTAGATCTCTAAACTTTAAAAATTGTCCAATGGGTCGCTACAGTTTCAATCTAGTATCTAATAAATTCTTAAACCTTCTGGATTTAGGTCCCTAAAATTTAAACATTTTGTCTAATAAATCCTTGAATTTTAAAAAATATTGAATAGGTCGATTATATAATATTAGAGTTTCTTATAAAATTAAATATTAAAAACTAATTTAATAACCTTTAAAAATATTTGTATTCATTTTTATTTATATTTGATATAAAAAAAAAGTAAAATTTAAAGATGAAATTAAAATGAAAAAGTATTATATTATATATTTATTATTATTTTATATTTGTAAATTGTAAATACTTTGTAGATAAAATTATTTCAAGAAAGGTGACTTATCATTTATATTTATAAAAATAAATATAAATCTACCTACTCTACGTTTATGCATAAGGACTTTAAGTGAACCCGGAACCAACCCGCACTCTTTCTCCTCTTTCATATTTATGACTTTACGCATTTCACACCCCAAATGAAAATCATCTTATTTACCAAGTTATAATCTCGCATAGTTTTTTTTTTTTTTTTTTTTTTTTTTTTGTATATTTTGTGGCTTGAAAAAATCAGTAACCTACGCATCTTTTCTCTGTGTTGGATCTTGAAACGAATACTCATTCTAGTAATTTAGTACTTGTCGAGGCTAGGTGTGCACTTGCACTTATCTTTGGGTGATAACCATTTGTGTGATTTCCATTGTTGCGCTCATCCATCGTCATGTATTGCATCAATTGTGCATCATCCATCCTCATTTCTCACATTTCATTACATCTTACACATACACACAAGAGTCACATTAATCCCCACTGAGCAGCCGCAAGTTCTTGGCGCTGCTACTGGGTATCGAGTCAATAAAATATATGAGTAGAGGCAATAGAATCAAGAATCCAAGAACTTAAAGAAATGAGCAAATTCAGAGGAAGAATTGCATGCACCTGCTACATGAGAAGTTGTCGGGAGTAGATTTAGAGGCAACCTTCACCTTGGTTAAGTGAGTTTGAAGTATATAGTCAATAAACCTTGACACTACTCAACATTTAAGGTAGACAAAGAATGATCTGGGGATGAAGTGTGAGCAAAGGAAGAATCAAATTTAGTGGAATCAGACTATTAATGGCAATAGCCGGGTGGATATCCATGTAATTTGTAGCACTGATCAACAGTGTGACCTTGAATGCCATGATAGCACTCGAGACAAAACTCATGGAAAAATATATATATAAACTAAATTTTGAAGAAACTCACCAACACCAGTTTTTTTTTTTTGAAAAATTGTTATAGATAGCTACTCTAAAATAACCATAATGAAATATAACTAACTTATTATTTTACTATAAAGAGAAGATGTGTTATACCTAATATACCCTTTGTAGATCACCCTATTTACAAGACTGCCACCCAACCAATTTGTTATTTCAACTAACCAAAATTATTTATTTTAGGAATGAAAAAACGTTACAACTCACATTCAACCCCTAAGTATCAAGATATTTTTCCTATTATTTCGAACTTCACTCCTACATTTATGGCTTCAACAAAACTGATTTGAGGTTGTCTTTCTATATATATCTAGCACTCTTGTGTTGAGTTTTATGTCCTAAAACTCGTGGTTTGTAAACTGAATGTATATTCTATTTTGCAATAAATTTATTGGAGTTTAGGTTAAAAGTAAACACAATTCACTATTGAATTCCTCTCACGTGCATGCTCATAAAGTCGGGTTAACTTAACTCAAGTACCGGATCGATCCCCAGGTAGGAGGTGTTATGTAAACCGTCATCTTAAATACCTCCAACCTTAGTACAGGATCTCACCGGGTGAGTTCTCTTGTAACCTTAGCTTTACAAGATATCGACCTATTTTAACTATTAAAACGAATCGATACTAAATTTCTAATCGCATTGGAATTCTTTAACCCTTAGTGAGCATGCATTTATCGTTGTTATAGATTTTAAATGTCTATCTCATTTTACAACGCTTTATAAAACAAAGACATTCTATAACATGCTTCCTAAGCTAGAATATAACCATTACATTCATTTTATAACATGCTTCCCAAGCAAGAATATAACAATTATATTCAACTAAGGCAACTATGTTGTATGTTTAATTTCACAATTAATATAACACTTATATCAATTACACTTTTAAACAAGCAACATCCAATTCAAAAATTAATATAACACTTATATTAATTCTCATCAATTAAGCATGCATACTACACAACATAACATTTATATTATACTTTCAATGCATGCAACATGCTTCCTATGGTGAGATTTGAAATCTATATGACATACTTTATGCACATACAAGAGACTTTAATTAAAACATAAATTCACAATGCATAATTAATTAAACACACTAAAGTGGACCGGTTTTGTCATCACGGGCAAGCAAGCAACTAAATTATTACAATAATAATTCATAAACTAGTTTGAGACGCTTCCGAACCCTTCGAACCGCCCCTAACCGACTTGAATTTTCTTGAACCGACCAAAAAACAACAACTACAAGCTTCAAATAAGCTGAACAGGTCCAAAACAGTTGTCCCGACTTCAACAGCCCAGAACCGGAGCTATAATGACCCGAACCGGACCAAACGAACGCTGAACCGGACCGCCAGAGGGTGAAGAACAAGGAACCGGTCTGACTTTCAGTGAACCTGACCGCCGGTGGACCGAACCAGACCGTTTCTTCCACCTTGCGCTGAACCGGTTTTGTGCTGTTTTTTTAAAAAATAAAAAAAAACAGCATGCTATTTTTCCGAACACCCGAGCTCCTGTCTTCGAATTGAAAGCCTATATGGACTCTTATGACTCCAAATTTTTTACAGACACTCCTGCACACATTAAAGCCCATACACGCCCGAGAAATTACAAAACGAAGTAGAAATCAAAGCTCAAACAATTATGTCAAAACCGGAAAAACACTTTAGACGCCCAGAAAAATTAATTTCTAAAACAAATACCCACTGAGCTCAAATTGATGCAAATTGAGTGACCAAAAAAATGCTCTGATACCAATTCATGGAACGCACGTAGCGCAGCGGAAGCGAGTCAGATCAATTGACACTCTAATTTCATCAATTTAGCTAAATAAGAAACATGCTCAAAGCTTTGAAATAAAAGAAAAAGAAAACAAACCTCTTGTAGTTCGAAATTCTTCTATTCCAATGCTCGAATCTCCTCACGAACCCTTTGAAGCTTCCCTCGAACTCTTTGAAAACCACCTCCGGTAGTCCCGCTATCCTCGGGCCGAGCAACAGAGTGGTGGGACTCCTTTAGAAAGCTAAGTGGTAGATATTTCTCAAGTAACATGAACTCTTCATGCTCATCCAAATATTCAAACTCTTTGAAAATTCATCAACCTCAAACCATTTGAACTTCATCCAATTTATAGGCAATTCACATGCAACAAACTCTTTGCTTAGCATGACACCTCAAATTGGATTGATTAATCTTCAACCAAGTGTTCCAAAATTGATGAGTTTATGCATATGGTTGGTGATTCACAATCCACTTCACAACTTGGATAAACCCACTCAACTTGGATAATCCCACTTGTAATATTTTGTCATTTTAAAATTAATTCATAATTAATTTTAATAAACAAAATAATTTTTAATTAATTAATGTTATTATTTAATTCAATATCAAATATTAATTAAATAATAAGACTAATCTCGGTTTCTTAAACCGAATCATCACACATGAATTTCTATTCATGTTTTAGACCGTTCCCATATTTAAATTATATTTAAATATGTCCATCATTCTTCCAAAAACGAATTTGAATTTATTCAAATTCTTTTTCTCTCATATTGTTACACGACTTTCCGAGCTAGCCAAGAGAACCTAAAGGACCTACAGATCACGAGCTCAAACAATACGAGATTAACCGGCCAAATTCTTTGGCCAAGCTAACTAACATTCGTTAACCCCCGAAGACTCCACTAAAGTCCAAGGGTTGCACTCTCCTCACCGTAGATATATTTTTGTCTTCTTGATATAACCATCATTCGTCAGTCGATTCTTCACAGGTCGTTCCTAATTACAGCTGGGTCAAAATAACCGTTTTACCCCCGTAATTACATCTTGTTCCTTAAGTCCCACTGATTCTCTAATGAACTATTGGTTTGTGGTCCAACCACCAAACCGGTTGGTATGTGATCTCATCATTATACCAAGTCCCTCTCGGGCCAATGAGAGGGTGAGATCCCTAGTTCAAGACTCGGATTCAACACTTAAGGGAACAACCTCTCTACTAATCCCTCAAGGCGGGTAGGAGTGAATTCCATCTCGCATGACTATGTTCCCAGCTACCTACCCGGTCTTATCCCCAAGATGGTAGGCTTATTGAGTCGGCGATCTCAGGCCACTCTCACCCATAAAAGTCAAAGGATAAGCCCGAATAAACAGGAGTTCATAGTGTGCTCAGGATTCATATCGAGTTACCTAGGTCATCATATGAAAAAGTCGTTCTTTACAGTAAACTGAGTTATAAAGAAAGAGCGGCTTGTTTCGCGGTTCAGTCTTATGCAAACTCATTGCACAGGTCACCCCCACTCGCATGTCTCCACATGAACGATTTCGGATCACATCGTTTGTACTATGCAAAGCGGGCCGCGTCCAATAGTGTCCCCAGGATAAGGTACCCAGCCTTATCCCTATACTATAGACTGTTCTAGCTATTTCTTGAACTTTATCCACAATCATGTCACACATGAAGTTCAAGTATACAACCTATAGCCATGGGTTCTTTGTTTATTGGAGTTTAGGTTAAAAGTAAACACAATTCACTTTATTCAAAATCCGCAAAAATTTCACACATTGTATAGATGCCAGTTTAGTGACTCTATCAAAATCCGCCACTCGTTTGATGGTGTTGTCAAAAGATCGAAGAGACAGTGTATGCCAGTTAAAGCTGCAAATGGTAGGTGTAGAGGTAAAATTGAGCCAACAACAATGACAGCCATTTTGGATCAGTTAGATCAAGATCCATCAGTTAAGAAACAATTGGGAAGTCCAAGAGAGAGAGTTGATGGCTATCGTGAATCCCTAATTGTCAGACATTCAAATGAATTGATGAAGTAACCTAGGCGATTAAGTGCATTAAAATTGAAAATCAATGCAGTTGTTATGGTCACAAGTTTAGTCTCTAGCTTGGCAGCAAACTTGAATGAAGGAGTCAAGTCACTTGCGGATAATATATCTTCTTCAAGAACAAGTGTTCAAGGTTGAAGAAGATGTCAGTTGTTCCCACTTAGCTGAAGTGGGGAGTACGTGACTGTTCTTTATGTTTGTGGGAGAGTTCCACGTAGCGAGCCCATACCTCATGACGAGCACATATGAGCTATAGTTTGCCAAGAATATAAGAAATATTAGTTGTAGTGGGAGTAAATCTATGAAGTTTGTCAAGATGATGAGTTTTGTTGCAATGGGAGTTAAGATCATCGTTTTGTTTCCAAGCGGATGATTGTTAGGTTTTATGGAGATAAAACTCATGAAGAGGTATATATATATATATAATATATTATATATAAACTAAATTTTGACAAAAGTCAAAATTGGAAGTTTGAAGAAACTTACCCAAGCACGTTTTTTTTTTGTTATTGTGGTGCAGTCGGCCTGATAGCTCTAAAATAGAGCTATTATTATGTCCCTATTATTGGCTAGAACCATGATTATTATTGATTAAAATGCCTTGTTGTAGGTAAATTCATGGTCGAGAGCTCGAGGAGTCCGAGGACGTGTTTCGGGGCTAAAAGAGACGTTTTAGAGCTTCATGGACGCATCGAGAATGAGGGAGCTTCAAGTATGAAGATATGGCAAAAATTGCCATGCAAAGGCAATTTTTGGCCTCCAAACCCGAGAGCTAGCGTCGAGACGCTGCTCAACGTCGAGACGCTGCTCAACGTCGAGACGCTTCTCCCAGCGAGCGTCTCGACGCTCCGAACGCGCGCGCGCTGTAAACTTAGGGCGCAGCGTCGAGACGTTGCCCTAGCGTCTCGACGCTACGTCGATTATAAAGGCCATAAGTTCGCTTTTTGGCTCATATTCTCCATGGATTTTTGCCTCGGGATTGCGGCTCCTCCACCATTTTTGGCCCTTTTTCTTCCTTCTCTTGTATGCAACTAAGTCTTTCCATGGAGTGTGGAGTTTATTCATCCTCCATGGAAGACTAAACAAGGTTAGTGCTTAATTTTGAGCTTGGGATTGTAAACTATGGATTGAAGGGGAGATTTTCCCTTTGGTGTATGTTTAGCTAATTTGAACTTCTTGCATCTCTTTCCTTTGTTTGTCTTCAATTCTAGCATGTATAGCTTAATTATGAATGACTCCTTTATTCCTATGCATGTTAGAACGCTAAAGATTAGGACGTATAATTGCCTATATCGCTAAGTAGCAAGGGCTTAAGCATGGCTAAGTAATTCAAGCCCAAGTGACAGTTGGGGGAATGAATTAGTTAATGTTTTCATGTTAGCTTTGGGTGAGAGAGAAATCGGGTTAGTCTTAGGATTAATTCGTCGCAATGTTCACGTTACTGGCTTTTGGTCAATTTAAGATTAGCTACCTTGAATTGATTGTTGGCCAAGTATAATTAGAATTGCAGTTTTCTAATTATGTCGTATGGTCGTTTGAGTTAGAAATTAACCAATCGAATTGTGTGTTGAAGCATGTTAGCTAATTATTTTTGTCATGGATGAACTGAACGTCCATAGCGATCAATTCCATTACTCGAAATTAAGCATGCTCATTTAAATTGTCACTTCGCCGCTTAATTTTCCTGTTAGCTTTTTTGCATGTTTATGAGCTCCCTTTTCACAAACCAAATTCTTTTCTTTTTATCACTAGCAACTTAAATTTAGTCAAATTTGAATTTAACATAATTCCCTGCGGATCGACCCCGTTACCATTAAGCTACAAATTGCTCTGTGGAATCGGGTATATAAATATTATTTTGGCGAGCCTCGACAGCTTGAATTTAGGTGAACATTCGAAAAGTTCCCTTACCACGACCCATTTTGATTTTAATGCCCAAAATGTGGGCTTTAGGTTTTGGTAACACTCCAACATATATATAAGTTTTTTTTTTACTCGAGTTATACTAAGTATCCGTGACCAACAACAGTAGAATCTTAACTACAGTGTTCAACTGAATTTTGTAGGACTGACAACAATGAGGAACTGAGGAAATTGGGAGAGAAAATAGGTGCGTTCTCTTGTATGGAGATGAGTTTCTCTCCTTAGTTTATCCCAAACTACCAAGTTGTGGTACATGCGAACAAATAGTTCGAGTCGGGCTATTGGAGAGAGTTTTATAGTGCGAGTTTGGGGGACCTCTTATAATCTCTATTATAGTAGAACCAGTCGTTGTAGGAGACTAGGCGTAGTCTCGGGATCGGGACGAACCAATATATCTCTCGGTGTGATCATTCTCTATTTTTTCCTCCTTATCTTTATTATTGTATTTTGTGATCGTTAATTTTTTGGTTCTAACATGTGAAGTGAGAGATGGTGAGTAATCTAATTTATTTATATCTCGTTGTTTTTTCTTCCCAACAGTGACAACAATGTTTCAAATAATCCACAAAGCTAGCCCATTTTGTTCTTGATTGTGACGCGGAGAATCATGGCACGACTCCAAGAAGTATAATTTGTTTTAGTCAACAAATCTGAAGTAATCATGGCACGACTCCAAGAAGTATAATTTGTTTTAGTCAACAAATCTGAAATGATAATCAAGCTCGTACTGTCAGAATGATAAATAAAATGCAGATTGACATATTTCTCAATAATCGATTGGCTTTTAGGTTTCGCTGAAGAAGATGAACTTGGATCAACATGATTGGTAGTGGGAATGGAGGTTTCAATTTCATCCATTGGAGCAAAGAAGAGAAGAAAAGCAAGAAACGAGGAGAATAAAAACTCTAGGCAACATAAAGATTCTCAATGAATTAGGAAATTACGAAACCAACTAACAGAATAACTGTTAGTTAAACTCAAAGTGCCTAAAATAGAGGAAGAAGAATAGTCTTCCTTTGATCCTAAAGTTTAGGATGGTGGGTTTACTATCATTAGTTGAGTAACTTTACCAAGTTTCTTAATCATTATTTTTAGTAATGGTTATTCTTAAATAGATGTTATTTTTAGCATTAAGAAAGGTGTATTTAAAGCTAGTTATTATTGAATGAAGATGTAGTAGTTGCATTCCCATGTCTCTTATCTCTTTGAAACAACAGTGGTATCATAGCTGAATTCTTAAGGGGCCTGTGAGTGAGAGTTAGTATCCTTAGAGAAACCGAGTGATACACTTTTGAGAATTGAGTGAGATGGAGTCAGGATCGAGCAGTCTTTCTTCACTGGTCCACCAGTGTTAGATGGCGAGAACTACCAAGCATGGGCTATCAGAATGCAAGCCTACTACATGGAGGGTTGTGATTATTAGGAAGGAGTTGAGAGCGAGTATCAGGTTGCTGCACTTAGCGATAATTCAACAATCAACCAGATCAAGACTCACAAGGAGAGAGACACCAGGAAGGCAAAGGCTAGAGCTTGCTTATATGCAGCTGTGTCTTCGTCCATATTCAACAGAATTATGGCCTTGAAGTCAACAAAGGCGATATGAGACTTCCTCAAAGGTGAGTATGAAGGTGATGAGAGGATCAAGGGCATGGAAGTGTTGAACTTGGTGAGGGAATTCGAGAGAATGCAAATGAAGGATTCTGAGTCCATTGAAGAATACTCTGACAAGTTGATTGCGATTGCCGACAAGGAAAGAGCATTAGGAACTGATTTATCTGACAATAGATTGGTTCAGAAAATTCTGGTTTCAGTTCCTGAGAAATATGAAGCAACCATTCTGTTGCGTGCTCAATGTGTAAAATAAATAAGCAATGAGAGAGAGAGAGCACTCAGAACATGCAAGCATACATGATCTTATAGCAAGTAGTAAGTATTTTTTCATTCGTTTTCCCACAGAGATTTATTATTAGCTACTCGTGAAGTGTATTGTTAAGAAAGAATGGGTGGATTTGATGGAGTAGAATTGGTTTTAAATTGTCTAATTTCTGAGGAATATGTAAGGGTAGCAACATAAACAAGTGCAAGTCAAAGATAAACTCAAAGGAAGAGAGAAGAGATTAATAAACGAAGAGGAAAATAGCTAAACAGAATTTTTAACTTAGCAGAATTGCGAGAACAGCAATTCTACCGCAATGTTACTAACAGCGAAAGTGTGTAAAATGGAGAAACAAGGGCTACTAATGACTCCTCTATAGGCATTTTTATACGATTCTCAAGCACTGGATCAACTCACTATGCATCAAACTAACTCAATCTCATGTATCTTCCGATTTCATGCATTAGATTCTTTAGTTTACTCATGTCCAAGTAAGGTCTTAAGCATCTTGTTAAAGCAGAAAGATATGGTTTGTACTAGGAAAACGCCTATTCCTAGGTCGTTTTCTGGCTACCTTGAAAGGCTAGCATGAGTGTATGACTCTGAACTCTTACTCCTTCCAGAGGTTAGGAGTTCTTTGGACAAAATGGATGGCCAATCGAAATTGCCCGTGGGATGAAGCTTACATACAATCAATGCTTCGAGAGCTATCCTACATGCTTGGTTCACGTTTTTTAGCCTATAGTATTGTCACTAGCATGCCCCTATGTGACTTAGTTACTCATGGATATAGACAGAACAAAAATAAGAGATGAAGTAGACATGCTTAGAAGAAATTTGAAGACAAACAGCAAGGGAAAAACAGTAGGCAACAAAGGCAAGAAACTGTGAAATAATGAATTTTGCGTTGATTACTTGATTGTTTGAATGAACAAAGGGAAGCTTAAAGTGAATAACTTAAAGACAGAAAGCAACGAAATGAAATGAACTAGCCACTAGAAAAGAAACAACAACTAAACAGAGCTGGAAACTCGAAAACTAAAGACAGAAAGCAAGTAAAGTGAGCTTGAACGCCTCGTCGCAAACGCCTCGGCTGAAGGGAGAAAAAGGGTAGCCTTGCTTGGATGAATCCAATCAGGAGAGAAGATGAATCTACTCTCCTTCCTATCAGATTGTCGACGCCAACAGCTAAGCTTTCCAACCCAACAGACGGAAGAGAAAAACAGGAGAAAGAATGGAGCTGCGAAGAGACTTCTACGCTTTCGGATGATGATCAAACCCTCTACTTTGACCCCCTTTTATAGTAATCTGCAGGTGCGTTTGGGCCAAGGAGAACCATCCATCTTCAACGTCATACTTCAAAATGGATGGAGGAGAAAGAACGAATCCCTGAAATAACGGAAATTAACAGAAACAGATCAGTCAACTTACGGATTTCACTTGAAACATTGCGGTTTCAGCAATGTTTCCGCAATGCTTATTTTTCATTCTTTTACTTCGTTTTTCAACCCTTTTCTTTCCTTTTGCGCACAAGTCCTAATTTAGCTACCTTCTTCTAATTCTCATATATAAGCATAGGTTTAAGCTAAATCCTATCAAAAACACCTAAGAGTGTACATCTTTCTAAGCTAAATAAGTCCTAAAAAGGTCACTTTTGGAGACGTAACACCCCCCCAAACTTAAGGTTTTGCTCGTCCTCGAGCAATCTAAGGACTTGCCTAGGCTGCTATTTCATCTTCTTTAACCACTTACTGACTCCCCTACATTCCTATCTATAGCAGTGCTGTCCTGTGACACACTTCCAAGTTTACAACTAACCTTTCATATTGCTTTTTCTGACTTCGCACGCCTAATACTCCTGCTGTTTAATTAACTCCCTACAACTGATCTACTTGCTTTTATCATATCGTGCACCTATCCCTAAGGTTTCAAATTCTACCTAGCTTTACCCCAGACTCAGTACATGCTTCTAGTTTTATTTTTGAGTTACCTAGGATTCCTTAGAGTCATGCCAGTCTTAGTATTAACAGTGACAGTAGTGCTTTAAGAGAACAACCTAAACCCTGGCATCACTACATTGGACATACATTCATCTCCCTAAACAACCCTACAAGATACAACTTTGTGCTCAGTTCATTGAGGATCAAAGTTCTTTTTATTCAGGACATCTAAGCCACAAAGTTGCAACTCCTAGGTATACATTCTTCTTCCCTACTTCTTCCTTTTTTCTTTCTTACTTTGGTGGAGCCTCTCCTTTGGTTGCCTTTTGATGCAATGCCCCTTGTGGGTTACACACTTGGCACTGATTACTCAGCAACCTAAGAGAGACACCCCTCTTTATTATATTTTTCATTTTTTTTTTCAGCTCATCATTTTTTGTAAAGGAGAAGAAGAATGCTTATGCTTTAAGGGAGAGAGGAATGTTCCTAGGCCTAGGGTGGCCTCCCCCAAACTTAAACTACTCATTGTCCCCAATGAGTGTCTGAGGTGGCACACCCCCAAACTTGTCCTAGAAGCATCTAGTCTAAGGTAAAACAAAGAGAATCTAAAAGCCCTAGGCATAGACAGAACATTTTAAAAGCAAACATCACAGCAGCAGAAATTTCTAAAAACAGTCAGGTAAGGACTTAAAGCTATGCATGCTGAGCACTTTTTAGAGGTTAATTTAAACTATCAAAGGGTGTCCTATGACACTCATCCAACATGCTTTGAGATAAGCTATATAAGGTAGTTAAGATAGCAGCCAAAGACAGAATTTAAACAGACCCAGCCTAGCTAAACAATCAGTCAAAAACATGCATTTACTCATAAAAATTGCGGATTCCGCAATTATTTCGCAATAGATACAGGGCAGATATATCAGTGATCAGGGCCCCTATGCATGCTTTTTCCAGTCATTCAAGCTATACAAAAATGAAACTAAACTAATCTACCTATTCAGCTATCATCAGACTACACTAAACAAATTTAAAAATTAACACTAAAGAACTAAAACAGATCAAAATACTAACTAAAAACAGCATAATTCACATAGTTAAAAAAAAAAAACAGCAGTTTGATTTTTTTTTTCTTTTTATTGTAAGGGAACAACAATACTCCCTTGAGTGCCTAGCACTCAGATGTCCTCATCTTCATCATTCCTTCTTGGTCTTGGTGGCGCCCATGGGGTCATTAGGTTCGTGGGAAATTCAGGAAAGATGCATCCCAATTGGTCAGCGACCTCCTTGTCCCGTGCCTGCGCATATGTGGCCCATTGAGCCATCCTCTTCTGCAAATCCATCAGGCATGCCATGGACAGAGACTGAGCCGTAGCCAGGCCATCCAGCTCGAACTCCATGTTCCCCTTCCTTCGCATCCTCAAGCCTGTAGGCAACTCCAAGTGCCCTGTGTAGGCCAGCTGTCTTTCCATTCGCTCGATTGGGACCCCTGCACGTAAGCAGAGCTTAGTAATTGTATTAGGAAAGAAAAGTGGGCCCTTACCCTTCTTGGTGCAGTCAGCAATTGAAGCTGCAATGACCTCGCCCACGTTGATTGTGAGACCTCGCATGATCGCGTAGATCAGCAGCGATCTGCTTTGGTTGATGGTGGTCTCATGGGTCACTGGGGACAGCTTCCTGCGCACAAATGAAAACCATACAGCCGCCTTGGCTGTGAGGTTGGCACTCATGAGAGTGTGCCTCCCATTGCGCGATACTGTCCACGATGCCTCTGGCTGACCAATGATCCTAATGGCCTCCTCCAGAACAGCTTCTTTTGGCTCATCAACGATCCTTGAATAATCAGTGTGTTTTTGGCCCTTGAGGCCATAGGCTTCGTTGATCGCCTTCGCTGAGAAGTCCACCTCAACTCCTCTGACCACAGACAGGTGTTGCGTGCTCAATGTGTTAATAAGAATAAGCAAGAAGGTAGAGAGAGCACTCAGGACATGCAAGCATACATGGTCTCACAGCAAGTAGTAAGTATATTTCATTCGTTTTTTCCACAGAGACTTATTTTTAGCTATTCACGAAGTGTATTTGTTAAGAAAGAAGGGGTGGATTTGATGGGGTAAAGTTGGTTTTTAATTATCTAATTTTCGCTGAATGTGTAAAGGAATGCAACATAAACAAATGCAAGTTGAAATTAAACTCAAAAGACAAGAGATGGAATTAATAAACGAAGAAGAAAACAGCTAAACAGAATGGTAACTTAGCAGAATTGCGGACACCGCAATGTTATCGCAATTGTAAAACAGCAAACGTGGGTAAAATGGAGAATTAAGGGCTACTAACGACTATCCTATAGGCATTTTAATACGATTCCCAAGCATTAGATCAACTCTCTATGCATCAAACTCACTCTATCTCATGTATCGTCCGATTCCATGCATTAGATTCTTTAGTTTACTCAACTCAAAGTAAGGTCTTAAGCATCTTGTTAAAGCAGAAGTGTTTAGTTTGTACTAGGGAAACGCCTATTCCTAGGCCGTTTCCTGGTTACCATGAAAGGCTATCATGATTATACGACTCTGAACTCTTACTCCTTCCAGAGGTTAGGAGTTCTTTGGACAAAATGGATGGCCAATCGAAATTGCCCGTGGGATGAAGCTTACATACAATCAATGGTTCGAGAGCTATCCTACATGCTTGGTTCACGTTTTTTAGCCTATAGTTCTGTCATTAGCATGCCCTCAAGTGACTTAGCTACTCATGGATATATAGAGAACAGAAATATAAGATAAAACAGACATGCTTAGAAGGGAAATGTACTCAAAACAGTAGGACAAAACCGTAGCAGCAGAAGATGGAAACTGTGAAATGAAGACTTGTAATTTGATTACTTTGAATGTTTGAACGAACAAAGGGAAACTTAAAGTAAATAATCCAAAGACAGAAAGCAACGAAATGCAGTAGATTAATCACTAAACTAGAAACAACAACTGATCAAAGCTGGAAATTAGAAAGGAAAGACAAAAAGCAGTAAATGGAGCTTGAAAGCTTCGTTGCAGTCGCCTCGAATGAAGGGGATGAAAGGTCAGCCTTGCTTGGATGAATCCAATCGAGAGAGAAGAAGATTCTCCTCTCCTTCCTATCAGATTATCGATTCCAACAGCTGAGACTCTCACTCCAACAGACGGCAAAGGAAAACAGGGAGAAAAGATGGACTGCGAGAAGACTTCTACGCTTTCGGATGATGACTGAACCTCCGACTTTGACCCCCTTTTATAGTAGTTTGCAGGTGCGTTTGGGCCAAGGAGAACCATCAATCTTCAACGTCGTATATCAGAATGGATGGAGGAGAAAGAACGAATCCCTGAAATTACGGAAATTAACAGAAAAAGATCAGTCAACTTACGGTTTTCACTTGAATAATTGCGGCTTCAGCAATGTTTTCGCAATGCTGTCGCAATGCAGTTTTTTTTCATTCTTTTCCTTCGGTTTTCACCCCTTTTCTTTCCTATTGTGCATAAGTCCTAATTTAGCTACCCTCTTCTCATTCTCATATTTAAGCATAGGTTTAAGCTAAATGCTATCAAAAACACCTAAAAGTGTACATCTTCTTAAGCTAAATGGGTCCTAAATAAGTCACTTTCAGAGACTTAACACACCCCCAAACTTAAGGTTTTGCTTGTCCTCAAGCACACTAAGGACTTACCTAGGCTGCTGTTTCTTCTTCTTTAACCACTTACTAACTCCCTTATATTCTTGTCTATAGCAATGCTGTCCTGTGACACACTCCTTAGTTTAAAACTACCCTCTTATCTAGCTTCTTCTGATTTCGCCTGCCTAACATTCCTTCTGTTTTCATTAACTTCCTACAACTGATCTATTTACTTTTGTCATATCATGCCACTATCCCTAAGGTTTCAAATTCTGCCTAGCTTTACCTCAGACTCAGTACATGCTTCTAGCTTTATTTTTAATGTGTCTAGGATTCCTTAGAGTCATGCCAGTCTTAGTATTAACGGTGACAGTAGTACTTTTAGAGAACAACCTAAACCCTGGCATCACTACATTGGATAAACACTCATCTCCCTAAACAACCCTACAAGTTACAACTTTGTGCCTAGCTACTTTGAGGATCAGAGTTCTTTTTAAATAGGACATCTAAGCCACAAAGTTGTAACTCCTAGGTTTACATTCTTCTTCCCTACTTCTTCTTTTTTTTTTTTCTTTCTTTCTTACTTTGGTGGAGCCTCTCCTTTGGTTGCCTTTTGATGCAACGCCACTTGTGGGTTACACACTTGGCACTGATTACTCAGCAACCTAAGAGACACTCTCCCCTTTATTCTTTTTTCATTTTTTTTTTCAGTTCATCAGGAGAAGAAGAATGCTTATGTTTCTAAGGGAGAGAGGAATGTTCCTCGGCCTAGGGTGGCCTCCCCCAAACTTCAACTACTCATTGTCCCCAATGAGTGTTTGAGGTGGCACACCCCCAAACTTGTCCTAGAAGCATCTAGTCTAAGGTAAAACAAAGAGAATCTAAAGCCCTAGGCATAGACAGAATATTGGAAAAGAAAACATCACAGCAGCAGAAAACTGAAAAAAAACAGGCAGAAAAGGACTTACAGCTATGCATGCTGAGCTATTTAGAGGGTAATTTAAACTATCACAGGGTGTCCTATGACACTCATCCAGCATGCATTTAGATAAGCTATATACGGTAGTCATGATAGCAGCAAAAGAAAGAATTTAAACAGATCACAGCCTAGTGAAACAGACAGTCCAAAACATGCTTCCAGTAATAAAAATTGCGGGGACCGCAATTATTTCGCAATTAAGTCAGGGCAGATATAACAGTGATTAAGGCCCCCAAGCATGCTTTTTCCAGTCATTCAAGCTCTCTAAAAATAAAGCTAAACTATCCTACCTAGTCATCTAGCATCAGACTATACTAAACATAATTAAAGACATAAAACTAAACATCTAAAACAGATCAAAATTGTACTACAAACAGCATAATTCACATAGTCTATCAGAAAGCAGAAAATTGTTTTTTTTTTTTCTAAGGGAACAGCAATACTCCCTTTAGTGCGATTCAAACCAGCACTCAAACATCTTCATCCTCATCTGGTTGTCGTGGTCGTGGAGGCACCCATGGAGTCAGGAGATTGGTGGGGAAGTCAGGGAAGATGCAGCCTAGCTGGTCTGCAACCTCTTTGTCCCGTGCTTGCGCATACGTGGCCCATTGAGCCATCCTCCTCTGCATATCCATCATGCACGCCATAGATAGTGACTGATCAGCAGCCAGCCTATCCAGTTCAAACTCCATATTCCCCTTTCTCCTCAGCCTCAGGCTAGCAGGCAGCTCTAAGTGGCCTGTGTAAGCCATCTGCTGCTCCATGCGCTCATTGGGGACTCCTGCAAGCAAACATAGTTTGGTTATGGTGTTAGGGAAAAACAGTGGTCCCTTACCTTTCTTTGCGCACTCAGCAATAGCAGCAGTGATGACTTCTCCCACGTTGATCGTGAGACCTCTCATTATTGCATACACCAGCAGCGATCGGCTCTGGTTGATTGTAGTCTCGTGAGTCACTGGGGACAATCTCCTTCTCACGAACGAAAACCAAACAGCCGCCTTAGCCGTAAGGTTGGCACTCATGAGAGTGTGCCTCCCATTGCGTGACACGGTCCAGGAAGCTTCAGGCTGGCCAATGGTCCGAATGGCCTCTTCCAGAACTGCCTCAGTAGGCTCATCAACAATCCGTGCATAATCTGTATGTGTTTGGCCCTTGAGACCATAGGCTTCGTTGATGGCCTTGGCTGAGAAATCCACTTCTACCCCTCTGACCACAGACAGGCCATCCTCAGGGCTGAGCACATTGGCGTAGAAATCATACACCATGCTCGTGTAGGCTGGATTGGGCGGTCTGCAAAATTCCTCCCAGCCGTGGTTTAGCACTCCTGCGCGCAAGAACTGCGGCAGGTCAGCAGGGCGGTCGAGGAAGCCTTTCTCGTGCAGCAACTCCCTCTTCCTCAGTTCAGCACCCCTGGACTCAGCATCAGAGGAAACATACCTCACTGACTGAGGCTCATCTTCAGGGTAGAGCTTGGCCTTCCCCTTATCTGATGGCTTGGCTGACTCGGCAGCCTCAACCTTGAGCCGTTTGAGCGAAGGCTCAATGCTCTCTTTGTCTGCTGAAGGCGCCCTTTTAGCCTTCTTCCTTTTCAGCTTCTTGGATCGCTTGGCCTTGACAATCTTGGCCTTCTTCTTCTTCTTGAGCTTCGCCTTAATGTTGATCTGCTGGAGGCATGCCCCCAGCGTTTCTTCCATGGAATCATCCTGCTGTGCAGGACTCTCTAGGCTAGCTTCCCTTGCAGGCGAGAAGACCTCGTCTTCCCCAACTTCCCCACTGCCCTGAGTGGAATCTTGGTACTCCCCATATGGGAATTCAGGGTCAGGTCGGGGGGAAGTGTGCGACGGCGTGGCTGTGTGCTCTGCCGTAGGTGTCTGTGCAGAATTCAGTGGTGAAGAAGACAATTCAGGGCTCTGTGCAGGCGGCGATGAAGGCGACTCTGGGCTCTGCACTGGTTCAGATGGTGAAGGGCTGTGCGCAGGCGATGCAGATGGCGACGAACCCTTCTTGATCGACTCGTGGGACGCACGATCCGATTCTTGACTCTCCACAGAAGGAGTCTTTGCTTTGCTTGGTTCGGCGGCCGTCTCGACACTCCACCGACGCTTCTTGGGTGTGCCCGCTGGTTCAGAAGGTCCAGCAGGGATTTCTGTGACAACCCTCCACTTCTTCCTACGGATCGGAAGTTTGGGAAGAGGTCCAGTGCGTACAGCACCAGCATCTGCAAGGGTAAGAAGTGCTTCCCTCGCAGCCGCTTCAGCTGCGTCATCAGCCCTCTTCTTGGCTGCAGATCTTTCAGCCCGTGTGAACACCATTGTTGAGTCTTGGAGGTTTGGAGAGAAGGATCAAAGATGAAGAGAATCGCAGCTTTCTTGGAATTCAGAGAATGAGAGAATCGTATCGATCGAGCGCCTCCCAACGGATATAAAGGCAACGGCTAAATCCCAACGGCTATATTTTGCGGATCCTGCAATTCCAGCGCAATTGTAGGGATTTTTTTTCATCTAAATGGCAAACTTTGCTCGTCCGTATCTTTTATTTGGCTCGATCGTTTCTTGATTTTTAAAGCTGGATTTACTCTCCTTGATTTCCTCTATTGATTCCCTGCAAAAAGAAATAAAATTAACATCAAATTCGCAATTAAAATCACACAACAAAACACCCAAACGATAACCGGAAAATTGCAAAAAATAAACTAAGGCATGAGCCTTATGTTGACGAGCACAGTAATCACTCGTCCTCTCTCGTTCTCTTTTCATGCTTCAGTCAAGAGGAAGGCCGAGAGAGTCTTCACATCTCCTTCCTCATAGTAGTGCTTCAACCTTGCACCATTAACCATAAATGGTTGGCCTTGCTGTAAGTTCTTTATCTCTATGGCACCATGAACAAACACATTAGTAATCACAAATGGACCTAACCATCTAGACTTAAGTTTCCCTGGAAATAGTTTCAACCGTGAGTTAAACAACAATACAAGTTGACCCTTCTTAAAGTCCTTAACTCTAAGTCTACTATCATGCCAAATCTTGGTTTTTTCCTTATACATTTTAGCATTCTCATAGGCCATATGTCTAAGCTCATCAAGCTCATGTAATTGTAAAGACCTTAGTGTTCCTGCATCTTTTACACAAAAATTCAATTCCTTCATGGCCCAAAATGCTTTGTTTTCTAACTCAAGTGGTAAGTGACAAGTCTTGCCATAAACCAGCCTATAAGGAGACATTCCTAGAGGTGTCTTATACGCTGTCCTATAAGCCCAAAGTGCATCCTCAAGCTTAAAGGACCAGTCTTTCCTATTAGGTTTGACCACTTTTTCTAGGATGTTCTTAATTTCCCTATTTGAAATTTCAGCCTGTCCATTCGAGTGTGGGTGATAGGGAGTGGCTACTCTATGTCTAATGTTATACTTAGCCAACACTCTCTCCATAGCCTTGTTAATGAAATGTGACCCCTCATCACTAATGATGGCACGAGGTGTCCCAAACCTAGTAAAAATGTGCCTATGCAAGAAGTTGGTGACTGTTTTAGCATCATTATTAGGACATGCCTTGGCTTCTACCCACTTGGACACATAGTCCACTGCTACTAATATGTAGAGGTTACCTGATGATGGAGGGAATGGCCCCATGAAGTCAATGCCCCATACATCAAAGAGCTCCAACTCTAAGATGTAGATGAGGGGCATCTCATCCTTTCGACTGAGGTTACCTGTTCTTTGGCATTCATCACAGCTGTGGGCATAGTTGTGGGCATCCTTGAAGATTGTTGGCCAATAGTAGCCACTCTGAAATACCTTTGCAGCTGTTCTTTGGCCACCAAAGTGTCCACCATAAGGAGCTGTGTGGCAGTGCTGCAGCACAGACTTCGCTTCCGCAGTCGAAACACACTTCCTTAGCAAGCCGTCAGCACATGTTCTGTAAAGTGTGGGGTCATCCCAGATGAATTTCCTTGCCTCATGAAGGAACCTCTTCTTCTCTTGTCCTCCCTTGAAAACTGGTAATACCTGTGATGCACGGAAGTTAGCAATGTCAGCAAACCAAGGTTCCTCATCGTTATCACGATGAGTCAAAACAAAGACATGTTCATCAATAAAAGCATCAGAAATTGCGGGCTCCGCAATTTTTTCGCAATTGTGCTGCAATCGAGAAAGGTGATCTGCAACCACATTTTCACATCCTTTCTTGTCTCGAATGTCCAAATCAAACTCCTGCAGCAATAACACCCACCTAATCAACCTAGGCTTAGCATCAGCCTTCCTCATAAGATATTTCAAGGCAGAATGGTCAGTGTATACAATTGTCCTAGTGCCTACAATATAGTTCCTGAATTTCTCGCAAGCAAACACTACAGCAAGCATCTCTTTCTCAGTAGTTGTATAATTACATTGAGCCTCATTCAAGGTCTTACTAGCATAATATACAGGATGTGTTAGCTTGTCAATTTTCTGTCCTAACATGACCCCTACAACATAGTCACTAGCATCACATAACATCTCGAATGGGAGATCCCAATCTGGCCCTACTATAACAGGTGCTGTAACTAGTGCTTTCTTAAGGGTGGTCCAAGCTACTACACATTCCTTAGAGAAGATGAATGGCCTATTTAGTTCTAGAAGCTCACATAGAGGCTTGGCTATCTTAGAAAAGTCCTTGATGAACCTTCTGTAGAAGCCAGCATGCCCTAAGAAACTCCTAATGGCCTTGACATTCTGAGGCTCTACCAACTTCTCTATGATTTCTATCTTGGCCCTATCGACCTCTACACCTGCCCTTGACACTCTATGACCTAGGACAATCCCTTCATCTACCATGAAGTGACACTTTTCCCAATTAAGGACTAAGTTAGTCTCTTCACATCTAGCTAAGACTTGTCTTAAATTATCTAGACAGTTGGTGAATGAATCCCCAAAGACTGAGAAGTCATCCATGAATATTTCTATCATGGACTCATCCAACTCAGAGAAGATTGCCATCATGCACCTTTGGAAAGTTGCCGGTGCATTGCATAAGCCAAAAGGCATTCTGCGAAAGGCAAAAGTTCCAAAAGGGCAAGTGAAGGTAGTCTTCTCTTGGTCCTTAGGGTCTATAGTAATCTGATTATAGCCAGAATAACCATCTAAAAAACAATAGTAGGCTCTATCAGCTATTCTGTCTAACATCTGGTCAATGAACGGTAGAGGGAAGTGGTCTTTTTTAGTTTCTTTATTTAATTTCCTGTAATCCATGCACACTCTCCACCCTGTGACGGTCCTAGTTGGAATCAGTTCATTGTTCTCATTGACTACCACAGTCATCCCCCCCTTTTTAGGTACACATTGTATAGGGCTCACCCACTGGCTACTAGCTATGGGAAAGATCACACCAGCATCTAACCATTTTATTATTTCTTTCTTAACTACCTCTTTCATAGAGGGATTCAGCCTACGTTGATGATCTACTCTAGGTGTGTGCTCTTCCTCTAGTATAATCTTATGCATACAATAAGAAGGGCTAATGCCTCTAATATCAGCAATAGTCCATGCAATAGCCTTCCTATGTTGCTTAAGCAGTAAAATCAGTTCAACCTCATGCTTTTCACTTAATTTAGAAGAAATGATAACAGGCAGAGTTTCATTACTCCCTAAATATGCATACTTGAGGTGAGTGGGTAGTGGTTTCAGTTCTAAAACAGGTGGATGCTCAATAGATGGCTTTAAAGGATTCACAGGTCTATCAGTTAGGTCTATATTCATACATACATGTTGTGGTTTATCTACAGGTATATCCATTATGTCAGATACATTCAAGTCAGCTATATCTAATCCTACATATTCATTAGCATGCTTGGTTAATAATACATGCTCTAATTGTTCTTCCATTAAAGAATCAACAACGTCCATACTAGCACAGGATTCAAGGTCAGAGGGATACCTTAAAGCTTTATACACACTAAATTTCACCTCTTCATCATGAACCCTCATAGTGAGCTCACCTTTTTGGACGTCTATCAGTGCCCTACCTGTGGCTAGAAATGGTCTGCCTAGCAGGATGGGGACCTCCTTGTCTGCTTCATAATCCAGGATAATGAAATCTGCAAGGAAAATAAATTTGTCAACCTTTACTAAAATATCCTCAATTTTACCTTCTGGATATGCAATGGATCTGTCTGCTAATTGTAAGGTGACAGTGGTTGGACGTGCTTCTCCTATTCCCAACTGGCGGAATAGTGATAGGGGCATGAGGTTTATGCTGGCGCCCAGGTCACAAAGCGCTCTGCCCACGTGCTTGCCTCCAAGTTCTACAGGTAAGGTGAAGGAACCAGGATCCTTCTCCTTCTTGGGCAACTTGTTTTGGAGTATGGCACTGCACTCCTCAGTGAGGTTTACTGTTTCAAACTCACCAATTATTTTTTTGTTAGTAATAATGTCCTTCAAAAACTTTACATATGAAGGCATAGACTGTAAAACTTCTACAAAAGGAATGTTGACATGCACTTGTTTAAGAATTTCTAAGAATTTATTAAAATGAACTTCCTGTTCCTGCTTCTTCTTAAGCCTTCGAGGGTATGGAGGTGGTGGCACATATGCAGGCACGTCAGGGCGCCTTAGGATAGGTGGAGGTCTTGGAATTTCTTCTATCTCCTCAATAATTGGCTCTAGCCTGGCTCCTGATGTGCTAGTTGGTGGTGGACCTTGGGTTGGCAGAGACTCCAGTGGAGCACTAGACTCAGTGTTCTCTACTCTCTTTGGTGTGTCCTTTGTGTTGCTCACCAAGGGTCTACCACTTCTAAGTTCAATTGCTTGAACTTGCTCTTTACCATCTCTCCTTGGCACCTCGGTGTCAGCAGGGAGTCTACCTTGGGGCCTACTCTTGAGTTCATTGGCTAATTGGCCTATTTGGTTCTCTAGGCTCCTAAGAGTAGCTTGTTGGCTTTGAAGAGTAGCATCATTCTTAGCTATGTACTCCTTGAGTAAGTTTTCTACAGAAGATCCTACAGGTTGGTTGTATGGTTTTTGATACATTGATTGGTTATGTTGGGGAGTGAAAGCAGGTGTTCCACTCGGTCTAGGCTGGTTAGGATTTTGGTTAGCATTTTGTTGGCCACCCCATGACAGGTTTGGGTGGTTCCTCCAACCAGGGTTGTAAGTATTGGAATAGGGGTTGTTCCTAGGCTGCTGCTGACTTCCAATGTAGCAGACTGAGGCTGGATTCCCAGGGCAGTATTCATACAGGTGCCCTTCCCCACAGAATCCACATATAAGTGCCTCACCTTGACTTGGTTGGGTGCCCATTGACATGGCGGTAGCGGTATTGGCACTTGTTTGGAGATTGGCCTGAGCCATTTGCTTAACTAGGTTGGTCAGGGCATTTATTTGGGTGCTCATTGCACTTAGAGCATCCTTGTCTTGAGCCCTCGTTGGCTCAACTGGATCATCTGACCACCTACAATGAGATGCTGAGATCTTCTCCAAGATCTCATAGGCCTCGTTGTAACTCTTGGACAACATGGAACCACCAGCAGATGAATTTAAGACTTGCCTAGTGCTGGGGTTGCATCCTTTGAAAAAGACCTCTATTTGGATACACCATGGGATGCCATGATGTGGACATTTAAGAAGAAGATCTTTGAATCTAGTCCAAGCTTCGTGAAGAGACTCATTATCAGCTTGTTTAAACTTAACTATATCATCACGAAAGGTAGAATTCCTATCAGGTGGGAAGTATTTGACTAGGAATTTTTCTGCTAAATCTGTCCAATTGCGGAGAGATCCAGAGGGTAATGAGTTCAACCATGTTTTGGCTTTGTCCCTCAAAGAGTAAGGAAACAAGTATAGCCTTAAAGCTTCTTGGGACACTCCAGGGATGATAAAGGTATCACTGACTCCTAAGAAGTTCCTAAGATGGTTGTGGGGGTCCTCATTTTCTATTCCAAAGAATTGTCCCACAGTGGACAACATTTGGAACATCACTGGCTTTAACTCGAATGAGTTGGCAGTGATTTCAGGACGGATTATGCTGGGGTTCAGCTCCACAGGCATAGGTACTAGGTATGAAAGAATGGCACTATTCTTGTCATTCGCTATTTCGATGGGGTTGCGAATGACAGGTACCGGATTTGGAACTATATCGTCCATTTCTTCGATTTCAGGTATGATTTGAGGTATAGAAGGTTGTTTAAAGAGTCGTTTCTTTGCTTTGTTTCTAGCTCTAAGTAGTCTCTCAGGCTCAGGATTGAACTCTAGATCACTACTTGAACGCTCACTCATAAACTAACCCAATAGTACCTGCAAAAGAAATGAAAAGTCGATTAGTTTCAATAGATAATAAACTTGGTTTTTCAAACTTAACAAACTTCGTTTTTACTTAAAATAAGTCCCCGGCAGCGGCGCCAAAAACTTGTTGCGTGCTCAATGTGTTAATAAGAATAAGCAAGAAGGTAGAGAGAGCACTCAGGACATGCAAGCATACATGGTCTCACAGCAAGTAGTAAGTATATTTCATTCGTTTTTTCCACAGAGACTTATTTTTAGCTATTCACGAAGTGTATTTGTTAAGAAAGAAGGGGTGGATTTGATGGGGTAAAGTTGGTTTTTAATTATCTAATTTTCGCTGAATGTGTAAAGGAATGCAACATAAACAAATGCAAGTTGAAATTAGACTCAAAAGACAAGAGATGGAATTAATAAACGAAGAAGAAAACAGCTAAACAGAATGGTAACTTAGCAGAATTGCGGACACCGCAATGTTATCGCAATTGTAAAACAGCAAACGTGGGTAAAATGGAGAATTAAGGGCTACTAACGACTATCCTATAGGCATTTTAATACGATTCCCAAGCATTAGATCAACTCTCTATGCATCAAACTCACTCTATCTCATGTATCGTCTGATTCCATGCATTAGATTCTTTAGTTTACTCAACTCAAAGTAAGGTCTTAAGCATCTTGTTAAAGCAGAAGTGTTTAGTTTGTACTAGGGAAACGCCTATTCCTAGGCCGTTTCCTGGTTACCATGAAAGGCTAGCATGATTATACGACTCTGAACTCTTACTCCTTCCAGAGGTTAGGAGTTCTTTGGACAAAATGGATGGCCAATCGAAATTGCCCGTGGGATGAAGCTTACATACAATCAATGGTTCGAGAGCTATCCTACATGCTTGGTTCACGTTTTTTAGCCTATAGTTCTGTCATTAGCATGCCCTCAAGTGACTTAGCTACTCATGGATATATAGAGAACAGAAATATAAGATAAAACAGACATGCTTAGAAGGGAAATGTACTCAAAACAGTAGGACAAAACCGTAGCAGCAGAAGATGGAAACTGTGAACTGAAGACTTGTAATTTGATTACTTTGAATGTTTGAACGAACAAAGGGAAACTTAAAGTAAATAATCCAAAGACAGAAAGCAACGAAATGCAGTAGATTAATCACTAAACTAGAAACAACAACTGATCAAAGCTGGAAATTAGAAAGGAAAGACAAAAAGCAGTAAATGGAGCTTGAAAGCTTCGTTGCAGTCGCCTCGAATGAAGGGGATGAAAGGTCAGCCTTGCTTGGATGAATCCAATCGAGAGAGAAGAAGATTCTCCTCTCCTTCCTATCAGATTATCGATTCCAACAGCTGAGACTCTCACTCCAACAGACGGCAAAGGAAAACAGGGAGAAAAGATGGACTGCGAGAAGACTTCTACGCTTTCGGATGATGACTGAACCTCCGACTTTGACCCCCTTTTATAGTAGTTTGCAGGTGCGTTTGGGCCAAGGAGAACCATCAATCTTCAACGTCGTATATCAGAATGGATGGAGGAGAAAGAACGAATCCCTGAAATTACGGAAATTAACAGAAAAAGATCAGTCAACTTACGGTTTTCACTTGAATAATTGCGGCTTCAGCAATGTTTTCGCAATGCTGTCGCAATGCAGTTTTTTTTCATTCTTTTCCTTCGGTTTTCACCCCTTTTCTTTCCTATTGTGCATAAGTCCTAATTTAGCTACCCTCTTCTCATTCTCATATTTAAGCATAGGTTTAAGCTAAATGCTATCAAAAACACCTAAAAGTGTACATCTTCTTAAGCTAAATGGGTCCTAAATAAGTCACTTTCAGAGACTTAACAACAGGCCATCCTCAGGATTCATCAAATTGGCGTAAAAGTCATACACCATGCTGGAGTAGGCTGGATTGGGTGGTCTGCACAACTCCTCCCAGCCGTGATTCGTGATCCCTGCGCGCAAGAATTGCGGCAGGTCAGCAGGTGCGTCTAGGAATCCCTTCTCGTGCAGCAGTTCCCTTTTCCTCAGCTCAATGCCTCTAGACTCAGCGTCAGAAGACACGTACCTCACTGATTGAGGCTCATCTTCAGGGTAAAGCTTGGCTTTCCCTTTGTCTTTTGGTTTGGCTGACTCAGCAGCTTCAATCTTGAGCTTCTTCAGCGACGGCTCATCACTCTCCTTCTCTTATGAAGGCGCCCTCTTGGTTTTCTTTTTCTTTGACTTCTTGGGCCGTTTGGCCTTGACAACCTTGGCGGCCTTCTTCTTCTTCAACCTCGCCTTGGTTGTGATCTGCTGGAGGCAATCCCCCAGCGTTTCGTCCATCGAATCATCCCTCTGCGCAGGGCTCTCAGGGCTGGCTTCCCTCAAAGGAGAGAAGACCTCTTCTTCCTCAGCTTCCCCACTGCCCTGCGTCGATTCTTGATACTCTCCATACGGAAATTCAGGGTCAGGTTGTGGGGAAGTGGGTGATGCTTCAGGGCTCTCTGCTGGTGGGGTATGTTCAGAACTCTGCGGTGATGGAGGAAGCTCAGGGCTTCGCTCTGGTGGAGATGGTGAAGAGCTCTGCTTGGCTGACTCGTGTGACCGACGGTCACTTTCTTGACTCTCCACAGAGGGAGTCTTTTTCTTGCTCGCTTCTTCAGCCACCGCCATGCTCCACTTGCGTTTCTTGGGTGTTCCTGCTGGTTCAGAGGGTCCAGCAGGTATCTCCGTAACTACCTTCCACTTCTTCTTGCGGATCGGCAGTTTGGGGAGTCGTTCAGTGCGCGCAGCCTCAGCGTCTGCAAGGGCAAGAAATGCTTCCCTCGCAGCAGTTTCAGCGTCGTCAGCCCTCTTCTTGGACGCAGATCTCTCAGCTCTTGTTAGCACCATGGTGGAAGCGTAGAAATCTGGAAAGAGGAATTGCAGATGAAGAGGGAGAGAGATTTCTTGGAGTTCAGATAATGGGGAAATCGTACGGATCATCGCGCCTCTAACGGATATAAATAATGATGGAAATCCCAACGGCTCTTTTCCGTTGCGGATTCTGCAAATCCAGCGCAATTCTAGTGACCGTTGGAGATTTTCTGAGTTTAAATGCCAATCTTCTCTCAACTAAATCTTTGATTTGGCTTGATATCTCCTCGATTTTTTTTATCTTGATTTCATCTCCTTGATTGCCTCTATCGATTCCCTATTAAAAGAAATAAAATAAACATCAAATACATAATTAAAATTACACAAAAATATACACAAACAGTAACCGAAAAATCGCAAAAAATAAACTAAGGCATGAGCCTTGCATGGACGAGCACAGTGATCACTCGTCCTCTCTCGTTCTTGTTTTCACGTCTCAGTCAAGAGGAAGGCCGAGAGAGTCTTCACATCTCCTTCCTCATAGTAGTGCTTCAATCTTGCCCCATTAACCATGAATGGTTGTCCTTGTTGCAGGTTCTTTATCTCGATTGCACCATGAACAAACACATTAGTTATTACAAATGGACCTGACCATCTAGACTTAAGTTTGCCTGGAAATAATTTCAATCGTGAGTTAAATAATAAGACAAGCTGGCCTTTCTTGAAGTCCTTAATCCTAAGTCTACTGTCGTGCCAAATCTTGGTCTTTTCCTTATACATTTTAGCATTTTCATAAGACATATGCCTAAGCTCATCAAGCTCATGTAATTGCAAAGACCGCAATGTTCCCGCATCAGTCACGCAGTAATTCAGCTCTTTTAGGGCCCAAAATGCTTTAATTTCTAACTCGAATGGCAAATGACATGTTTTGCCATACACAAGTCTATAAGGAGACATACCTAGGGGTGTTTTATATGCAGTCCTATATGCCCAAAGTGCATCCTCGAGTTTAAACGACCAATCTTTTCTATTGGGTTTGACCACTTTTTCTAGTATGTTTTTAATCTCCCTATTTGAAATTTCAGCTTGGCCATTCGAATGTGGGTGATAAGGGGTGGCTACTCTATGTCTAATATTGTACTTAGCCAACACTCTCTCCATAGCTTTATTAATAAAATGTGTCCCCTCATCACTGATTATAGCACGAGGTGTCCCAAATCTAGTAAAAATATGTCTATGCAAGAATCTTATGACTGTTTTGGCATCATTATTTGGACATGCTATGGCCTCTACCCACTTAGATACATAGTCTACTGCTACCAATATGTAAAGGTTACCTGATGATGGGGGAAATGGTCCCATGAAGTCGATGCCCCACACATCAAAGAGCTCCAACTCTAAGATGTAAGTGAGAGGCATCTCATCCTTTCGGCTAAGGTTACCTGTTCTCTAGCATTCATCACAGCTGTGGGCATAGTTGTGGGCATCCTTGAAGATTGTTGGCCAATAGTAGCCACTCTGGAACACCTTTGCAGCTATTCTTTGGCCACCAAAATGTCCACCATAGGGTGCTGTATGGCAGTGCTGCAGCACAGACTTCGCCTCAGCAGCTGAAACACACTTCCTTAGCAGACCATCAGCGCATGTCTTGTAAAGTGTGGGATCATCCCATATGAATTTCCTTGCTTCATGAAGGAACCTCTTCTTTTCTTGTCCTCCCTTGAAAGTTGGTAGTACCTGCGATGCAAGGAAGTTAGCAATGTCAGCAAACCAAGGTTCCTCATCGTTATCACGATGAGTCAATACAAAGACATGTTCATCAATAAAAGCATCAGAAATTGCGGTTTCCGCAATTTTTTCGCAATTATGCTGCAATCTAGAAAGATGATCCGCAACCACATTTTCACATCCTTTCTTATCTCTAATGTCTAGATCAAACTCTTGCAGCAATAACACCCATCTAATCAACCTAGGCTTAGCATCAGCCTTCCTCATAAGGTACTTCAAAGCAGAATGGTCAGTGTACACGATTGTCCTAGTGCCTACAATATAATTCCTAAACTTCTCACAAGCAAACACTACAGCTAGCATCTCCTTCTCAGTAGTTGTGTAATTACATTGCGCCTCATTAAGTGTCTTACTAGCATAGTATACAGGGTGTGTTAACTTGTCAATCTTTTGTCCTAACATAGCCCCCACAGCATAGTCACTTGCATCACATAACATCTCAAATGGGAGATCCCAATTTGGCCCTACTATAATAGGTGCTGTGACTAGTGCTTCCTTAAGGGTTTTCCAGGCTAGGAAACATTCTTTAGAGAAGATGAATGGTTTGTTAAGCTCTAGAAGCTCACATAAAGGCTTGGAAATCCTAGAAAAGTTCTTAATGAACCTTCTATAGAAGCCTGCATGCCCTAAGAAACTTCTAATGGCTTTTACATTTTGAGGTTCTACCAGTTTCTCTATTATCTCAATCTTGGCCCTATCGACCTCTACACCTGCCCTAGACACTCTATGACCTAAGACAATCCCTTCATCCACCATGAAGTGGCACTTCTCCCAATTTAGGACTAGGTTGGTTTCCTCACACCTAGTCAGGACTTGTCCTAAGTTTTCTAGACAGTTTGTGAATGAATCCCCAAAGACTGAGAAATCATCCATGAATATCTCTATCATGGACTCATCCAAGTCAGAGAAGATTGCCAACATGCACCTTTGAAATGTTGCCGGTGCATTGCATAAGCCAAAAGGCATTCTGCGAAAGGCAAAAGTTCCAAAAGGGCAAGTGAAGGTAGTCTTTTCTTGGTCCTTGGGGTCTATAGTAATCTGGTTATATCCTGAATAACCGTCTAAGAAACAGTAGTAGGCTCTACCAGCTATCCTATCTAACATCTGGTCAATGAATGGTAGGGGGAAGTGGTCTTTTTTGGTTTCCTTATTTAATTTCCTATAATCCATGCAAACTCTCCATCCTGTGATAGTCCTTGTTGGAATCAGTTCATTGTTCTCATTGACTACCACAGTCATCCCCCCCTTCTTAGGTACACATTGTATAGGACTCACCCACTGGCTACTAGCCATAGGGAAGATCACACCAGCATCTAACCATTTTATTATTTCCTTTTTAACTACCTCTTTCATAGAGGGGTTCAACCTACGTTGGTGATCTACTCGGGGTGTATGCTCTTCCTCTAATATGATCTTATGCATGCAATAAGAAGGGCTAATGCCTCTAATGTCAGCAATAGTCCATGCAATAGCCTTCCTATGTTGCTTAAGTAATAAAATCAGTTCCACCTCATGCTTTTCACTTAATTTAGAAGAAATAATTACAGGTAAAGTCTCATTACTTCCTAAATATGCATACTTGAGGTGGGTGGGCAGAGGTTTCAATTCTAATACAGGTGGATGCTCAATGGATGGTTTTAAAGGATTTAAAGATCTATCAGTTAGGTCATTATTTATACATACATGGTGTGTTTTATCTACAGGCATATCCATTATCTCAGATACATTCAAATCAGCTACATCTAATTGTACATATTCATTAGCATGCTTAGTTAATAATACATGCTCCAGCTGTTCTTCCATTAGTGAATCTACAATGTCCATGCTAGCACAAGATTCAGAGTCAGAGGGGTACCTTAAGGCTTTATACACACTAAATTTCACCTCTTCATCATGAACCCTCATCGTGAGCTCACCTTTTTGGACATCTATCAGGGCCCTACCTGTGGCTAGAAATGGTCTGCCTAATAGGATGGGGACCTCCTTGTCTGCTTCATAATCCAGGATAATGAAATCTGCAAGGAAAATAAACTTGTCAACCTTTACGAGAATATCCTCAATCTTACCCTCAGGGTAGGCTATGGATCTGTCTGCTAGTTGTAAAGTGACAGTGGTTGGACGTGCTTCTCCTACTCCTAGCTGGCGGAATAGTGATAGGGGCATGAGGTTTATGCTGGCTCCCAGGTCACAAAGAGCTCTGCCCACGTGCTTGCCTCCTAGCTCTACAGGTAAGGTGAAGGAACCAGGATCCTTCTCCTTCTTGGGTAGCTTGTTCTGGAGTATGGCACTGCACTCCTCAGTGAGATTTACTGTTTCAAACTCACCAATTATTTTCTTGTTAGTGATAATATCCTTCAAAAACTTTACATAAGAGGGCATAGACTGTAAAACTTCTACAAAAGGAATATTAACATGCACTTGCTTAAGAATTTCTAGAAATTTATTAAAGTGCACTTCCTGTTCTTGTTTTTTCTTTAGCCTTCGAGGAAATGGAGGTGGTGGCACATATGCAGGCACTTCAGGTCGCCTCAGGATAGGTGGAGGCCTTGGAATTTCTTCTATCTCTTCTATGATTGGCTCCAGCCTTGGTCCTGATGTGCTTGGTGATGGTTGACCTTGGTTTGGCAGAGACTCCAGTGGAGCACTAGACTCATTGTTCTCTACTCTCTTTGGGGCTTCTTTAGTGTTGCTCACCAATGGTCTCCCACTTCTGAGTTCAATTGCTTGAACTTGCTCTTTACCATCTCTCCTTGGCACTTCAGTGTCAGCAGGTAGTCTACCTTGGGGCCTACTTTTGAGTTCATTGGCTAGTTGCCCTATTTGGTTCTCTAGGCTCCTAAGAGTAGCTTGCTGACTCTGTAGCGTGGCATCATTCTTGGCTATGTATTCTTTGAGTAGATTTTCTACAGAAGACCCTACAGGTTGGTTGTATGGTTTTTGGTACATGGATTGGTTATGTTGGGGAGTGAAACCAGGTGTTCCACTCGGTCTTGGTTGGTTAGGAGCTTGGTTAGCATTCTGTTGGCCACCCCATGACAGGTTTGGGTGGTTCCTCCAACCAGGATTGTAAGTATTGGAATAGGGGTTGTTCCTAGGCTGCTGCTGGCTTCCAACATAGCAGACTGAGGCTGGATTCCCAGGGCAGTATTCATACAGGTGCCCTTCCCCACAGAATCCACAGATAAGTGTCTCACCTTGACTTGGTTGGGTGCCCATTGACATGGCTGTGGCGGTGTTGACACTTGTTTGGAGATTGGCTTGAGCCATTTGCTTGACTAGGTTGGTCAGGGAGCTTATTTGGCTACTCATGGCATTGAGTGCGTCCTTGTCTTGAGCTCTAGTTGGCTCAACTGGATCATCTGACCACCTACAGTGAGATGCTGAGATCTTCTCCAAGATCTCATAGGCTTCGTTATAACTCTTGGACAACATGGAACCTCCAGCAGATGAATTTAAGACTTGTCTGGTGCTGGGGTTGCATCCTTTGAAGAAGACCTCTATTTGGATACACCATGGAATGCCATGGTGTGGACATTTAAGAAGAAGGTCTTTGAACCTTGTCCAAGCTTCGTGAAGAGACTCATTCTCAGCTTGTTTGAACTTGATTATATCATCACGAAAGGTAGAATTCCTATCAGGTGGAAAATACTTAACTAGGAATTTTTCTGCCAAGTCTGTCCAATTGAGGACTGATCCAGAGGGTAATGAGTTTAACCACGTCTTTGCCTTGTCCCTCAATGAGTAAGGGAAGAGGTAGAGCCTCAAGGCTTCTTGGGAAACTCCGGGGATGATGAATGTATCACTGACTCCTAGGAAGTTTCTAAGAGGGTTGTGGGGATCCTCATTTTCCACTCCAAAGAATTGTCCCACAGTGGACAACATTTGGAACATCACTGGCTTTAACTCGAATGAGTTGGCAGTAATTTCAGGGCGGATTATGCTGGGGTTCAGCTCCCCAGGCATAGGTACTAGGTAAGAGAGTATGGCGCTATCCTTATCATTCGCTATTTCGATGGGATTGCGAGTGACAGGCACCGGATTGGGAACTAATCTATCCATTTCTTCTTGATTGAATTGCGGAGGAATTGCGGTTTCCGCAATTATTTGGAGGTATAGAGGGTTGTTTAAATAGACGTTTCTTGGCTCTATTCCTAGCCTTAAATAATCTCTCAGGCTCAGGGTTGAACTCTAGATCACTACTTGAAGGCTCATTCATAAACTAACCCAATGGTACCTGCAAGAGAAATGAAAATAGATCAGCTTCAATAATAACTTGGTGTTTCAAACTTAACAAACTTCGTTTTCACTAAAATAAATCCCCGGCAGCGGCGCCAAAAACTTGTTGCGTGCTCAATGTGTAAAATAAATAAGCAATGAGAGAGAGAGAGCACTCAGAACATGCAAGCATACATGATCTTATAGCAAGTAGTAAGTATTTTTTCATTCGTTTTCCCACAGAGATTTATTATTAGCTACTCGTGAAGTGTATTGTTAAGAAAGAATGGGTGGATTTGATGGAGTAGAATTGGTTTTAAATTGTCTAATTTCTGAGGAATATGTAAGGGTAGCAACATAAACAAGTGCAAGTCAAAGATAAACTCAAAGGAAGAGAGAAGAGATTAATAAACGAAGAGGAAAATAGCTAAACAAAATTTTTAACTTAGCAGAATTGCGAGAACAGCAATTCTACCGCAATGTTACTAACAGCGAAAATGTGTAAAATGGAGAAACAAGGGCTACTAATGACTCCTCTATAGGCATTTTTATACGATTCTCAAGCACTGGATCAACTCACTATGCATCAAACTAACTCAATCTCATGTATCTTCCGATTTCATGCATTAGATTCTTTAGTTTACTCATGTCCAAGTAAGGTCTTAAGCATCTTGTTAAAGCAGAAAGATATGGTTTGTACTAGGAAAACGCCTATTCCTAGGTCGTTTTCTGGCTACCATGAAAGGCTAGCATGAGTGTATGACTCTGAACTCTTACTCCTTCCAGAGGTTAGGAGTTCTTTGGACAAAATGGATGGCCAATCGAAATTGCCCGTGGGATGAAGCTTACATACAATCAATGCTTCGAGAGCTATCCTACATGCTTGGTTCACGTTTTTTAGCCTATAGTATTGTCACTAGCATGCCCCTATGTGACTTAGTTACTCATGGATATAGACAGAACAGAAATAAGAGATGAAGTAGACATGCTTAGAAGAAATTTGAAGACAAACAGCAAGGGAAAAACAGTAGGCAACAAAGGCAAGAAACTGTGAAATAATGAATTTTGCGTTGATTACTTGATTGTTTGAATGAACAAAGGGAAGCTTAAAGTGAATAACTTAAAGACAGAAAGCAACGAAATGAAATGAACTAGCCACTAGAAAAGAAACAACAACTAAACAGAGCTGGAAACTCGAAAACTAAAGACAGAAAGCAAGTAAAGTGAGCTTGAACGCCTCGTCGCAAATGCCTCGGCTGAAGGGAGAAAAAGGGTAGCCTTGCTTGGATGAATCCAATCAGGAGAGAAGATGAATCTACTCTCCTTCCTATCAGATTGTCGACTCCAACAG
Organism: Herpetospermum pedunculosum; assembly: GCA_028017165.1. Classification (NCBI taxonomy): domain Eukaryota; kingdom Viridiplantae; phylum Streptophyta; class Magnoliopsida; order Cucurbitales; family Cucurbitaceae; genus Herpetospermum; species Herpetospermum pedunculosum. The sequence continues at coordinate 15,354,219 of CM051527.1, read as the reverse complement.
CTAAGCTTTCCAACCCAACAGACGGAAGAGAAAAACAGGAGAAAGAATGGAGCTGCGAAGAGACTTCTACGCTTTCGGATGATGATCAAACCCTCTACTTTGACCCCCTTTTATAGTAATCTGCAGGTGCGTTTGGGCCAAGGAGAACCATCCATCTTCAACGTCATACTTCAAAATGGATGGAGGAGAAAGAACGAATCCCTAAAATAACGGAAATTAACAGAAACAGATCAGTCAACTTACGGATTTCACTTGAAACATTGCGGTTTCAGCAATGTTTCCGCAATGCTGCCGCAATGCTTATTTTTCATTCTTTTACTTCGTTTTTCAACCCTTTTCTTTCCTTTTGCGCACAAGTCCTAATTTAGCTACCTTCTTCTAATTCTCATATATAAGCATAGGTTTAAGCTAAATCCTATCAAAAACACCTAAGAGTGTACATCTTTCTAAGCTAAATAAGTCCTAAAAAGGTCACTTTTGGAGACGTAACACATTCCTTCCTTGGAAAATACCAAAGACCTCTCTAAACTCAAGGTGATAGAGTTAGTAAGTGCTTTGCAAGCACAAGAGTAGAGGAGGTTGATGAGGCAAGAAGGAAGCATTGAGGGGGCACTGAAAGTCAGAATGTAGCAGGGAGAAGGTGGAAGAGAGAAGAAGTGGAGAGGGAGAAAGGAAAGTGGCGGCAGTAGCTCAGATTATGCTGTAAAGGATGATGGAAGTGCAGGATCCAACAAGGGCAGTGCATGCAAGCACTATGGGAAGCATAATCATCCACACTTCAGATGTGAAGTGTAGAAGGTGTCATTTAATGGGGCACATAGAGAGATTCTGTAAGGGATCTCAACAGCAAGGAGGAGCACATGTTGCAGTACAACAAGAAGAAGATCGACTTTTTGTGGCTACCTGTTTCTCATCAGTCACTCAATGTGACAGTTGGTTGGTTGATAGTGGGTGTACCAATCACATGACAGGTGACAAAGAGTTGTTCAAGGACCTTGACAAGTCATTCAACTCAAGGGTGAAGATAGGAAATGGTGAGTATCTAGAAGTGAAGGGGAAAGACACAGTGTCAATAGAGAGCTGTGCAGAAACCAAGTTGATTACTGAAGTGCTCCAAGTTCCTGAGATTGATCAAAACTTGTTAAGTGTTGGTCAACTAGTAGAGAAGATAATCAAAGTGTTATTTGAAGAAGGAAAATGCCTTATTTTCGATTCTAGTGGAAATGAGTTGTTCAAAATAAAGATGCAACACAAGAGTTTCTTATTGGATCCACTCGAGAAGAAACAAATAGCTTTCAAGTGTCAAGTGAGTGACATTGAGCTATGGCACAAGAGGTTGGGGCATTTTCATCAGAAGGGGTTGCAATATTTGCAGAAGAATGAGATGGCAGTTGGAGTACCAGTTCTGGAGGAGCTGAAAGCAAATTGCAAACGAGGCTGCCATTCAAGAACTCAATTTGGAAAGCAACTGTAAATTTACAGCTCATCCACACTGACTTGTGTAGACCTCAACCAACTCCCTCACTTAATGGTAGCAAGTATTTCATTATCTTTATCGATGATTATACCAGAATGTGTTGGATTTACTTCATGAAGCATAAGTCTGAAGTAGCTGAAGTGTTTCTGAAGTTTAAAAGATGGGTTGAGAATCAGAGTGGTTGTCCGATTCAGGTGGAGATGTCCGATAACGGGACTGAATACACGTCACAAAGGTTCAATTTCTACTGTGAAGAAACTGGAATAGAGCATCAGCTCACTGCTCCATATACTCCACAACAAAACGGAGTTAGGGAGAGGAAGAACATGAGTATTAAGGAGAGGACAAGATGCATGTTGCATGAGAAGAACTTGTCAAAGGAGTTTTGGGCTGAAGCAGCAAATACATCAGTTTTTTTATTGAATAGACTACCTACAAGGGTATTGGATAAGAAGACACCGTATGAAGCTTGGTTTAACACTAAACCAAAACTGAAAAATTTGAAGGTGTTCGGTTTTTTGTGCTTTTCGCATGTTTCACATGTGAAGAGAGACAAGTTGAGCGAAAAGGCAGAACCAGGAATCTTTGTAGGCTATAGCATGGTGTCTAAAGCCTACAAGATCTATCAACCTCACACAAAGAAGATGGTGATTAGCAGGGATGTTCAGTTCTTGGAAGATGAAGAGTGGGACTGGGCAGAAGAAGCAGAGGTGAAACAACAAGAAGTCTCTTTAGATCCTGATGAACTGGTTGATAATGCACCAGTTAGAGGGACTAAACTGTTGAGTGAGGTATATGAAAGAAGTAGTGTAGCTGTGTTAGAGCCTGCAGGGTATGAAAAAGCTAAAAGAAATCAGAAGTGGCTGGATGCAATGAAGGAGGAACTGAGTATGATAGAGAAAAACAAGACGTGGGAGTTGGTAGAGAGACCTACAAACAGGAAAGTGATTGGAGTCAAATGGGTCTTCAAGACCAAATTGAATCCAGATGGCTCTGTGAACAAGCTCAAGGTCAGGTTAGTGGTCAAAAGGCATGCACAAGTCAGGGGAGTTAATTTCTCTGAGACTTTTGCACCTTTTGCAAGGATGGACACAATCAAGTTGCTATTGGTTGTGTCAGCTCAAAATGGATGGAAGATGTATCAGCTGGATGTGAAGTCGGCATTCCTGAACGGAGTGTTAGAAGAAGAGATTTATGTTCAGCAACCAGATGGATTCATCACACCATGGCAGGAGAAAAATGTTTACTTATTGAAGAAGGCTCTCTATGGTTTGAAGCAAGCTCCTAGGGCATGGTACAACAAGATGGATGAGCATTTGTTGAACTTGGGATTTGTGAAGAGTCTGAGTGAATCAACACTCTATGTGAATAAATCAAGTACTGGTCTTGTGATTGTATCTCTCTTTGTAGATGACTTGCTGGTAACAGGAAGTTATGGTGCTCAGATAGAGGTTTTCAAGCAAGAAATGATGAAGGTGTTTGAGATGACTCATCTAGGTCTGATGCATTACTTCCTGGGTATGGAGATTCAACAAGGACAAAATGAAGTGTTCCTCTGTCATAAAAAGTACATGAGAGAGATATTGAAGAGGTTCAATATGGAGGAGTGTAAAAGTGTGAACACTCCAACGATTGAAAAAGAGAAGTTGCAGAAGGCTGATGGAGAAGAACCTGCAAATGAAAATGTGTACAAAAGTCTAGTTGGATGTCTCATGTATCTCACATCCACTAGGCCTAACATCATGTACACTGTAAGTGTCTTATCGAGATTTCTTCACTGTACAAGTAAAAATCATATGATTGCTGCAAAAAGGGTTCTGAGATATCTGAAAGGCACAATGTCTTTTGGGATAAAATTCAGCAAAGTTGAGAGCTTTGAGTTGCAGGGTTACTTAGACAGTGATTGGGCTGGGTCATTGGATGATATGAAGAGCACCTCTGGGTATTGTTTCACTTTTGGCGCAGGGTGTTTTTCGTGGTGTTCAAAAAAGCAAGATATAGTGGCTCAATCAACTGTAGAAGCTGAGCTCATTGCAACAACTGCAGCAGTCAACCAAGCTGTTTGGTTGAAGAAGTTGATGCATGACTTACATCTAAAGCAAGAGATGAGTGTGAAGGTGTTTGTGGATAATCAGGCTACTTTAGCTATTTCATTGAATCCAATTTTTCATCGAAAGACCAAGCATTTTAAGATCAAGTATTATGTTCCGAGAGACATGCAAAAGGAAGGAGAAGTGCAATTGGTCCATGGCAGCTCGGAGGAGCAAAAAACATATATCTTCACCAAGTCTTTTAATTTTGGTCGTTTTCAAGCTCTTAGGAGCAAGCTAGGTGTTTGTAGCATTTGAGTTAGGAGGAGTATGTTAGTTAAACTCAAAATGCTTAAAATAGAGGAAGAAGAATAGTCTTCCCTTGATCCTAAAGTTTAGGATGGTGGGTTTATGTTACGTCTCCAAAAGTGACTAATTTAGGGACTTATTTGCTATAGAAAGATGTACACTCTTAAGCGTTTTTGGTAGAATTTAGCCTAAACATGTGCTTATATATGAGAATTTGTAGAATGAAGCTAAATTAGGACTTATGTGTAAAAGGAAGGAAAAAGAACCAAAAACAAAGCTAAAGAGTTGAAATTTGCATATTGCTGAAACATTGCGAAAACATTGCTGTCTCAGCAATGTTTTAAGTGAAATTTGTTAAGTTGTCTAACCGTTTGCCGTTTTGTTACGACCTTTCAGCCGCCCATTTTTTCTCCTGCTGCCACGTGGAAGGTCGTCGTTCAGAATGGATGGTTCTCCTTGGCTGAAGACTACCTGCAAAACCCCATAAAAGGAGGTCAAGGTGGAAGGACAAACATAAGCTGGAAGCGTAGAACTCCCATCTCAACGCAGTCTTTTCTCCCTATTTTCTCTCTTCCGTTTGTTGGTTTGAAGGACTCAGCTGTTGGAGTCGATAATCTGAGAGGAAGAAGAGAAGATCTCTCTTCTCTTCTGATTGGATTCATCCAAACAAAGCTCTCCTTCTTCCTCCATCCGAGGCGCTTGCGGCGAGGGTTCACGCACACGTTTACTACTTTTTGCCATTTGTTTGTCGTCTGTTTTCGCTACTGCTTTCTGCTATTTGTTTAAGTTTGCTACCTTAGTTCATTTCGTCTCATTCTGTTTAGTTTTCATCAGTTTAGAGTTGTTGCTTTGTAAGTTTTGAACCTCGGTAAATCGAAGAAGTGTTTTGATTAGTTCACGAATTCCTTGTTGCTTTTATCGTTTATGTTTTCTTTTATTTCCACTTCATTACTGCTAAGCATGTCTACACCATCTATTCTTCCCATTCCATCTTCATCCATGAGTAACTAAACCACATAAGGGTATGCTAATGACGAGTCTATAGGTAGAAATACGTGAATCAAGCATGTAGGTTAGCTTCAAATGCATTGAATGTATGTGTGTTTCATCCCACGGACAATTTCGATTGGCCATCCATTTTGTCTAAAGAACTCCTAACCTCTGGAAGGAGTAAGAGTTCATAGTCGTCCATTCATGCTAGCCTTTCATGGTAGCCAGAAAACGACATAGGAATAGGCGTTTTCCTAGTACAAATCATTAACTTGCTTATATAAATAGATGCTTAAGCCTTACTTGGACATGAGTAAACTAAAGGATCTAATGCATGAAATCGAGAGATACATGAGAATGAGTTAGTTTGATGCATGATGAGTTGATCTACTGCTGAAGAATCGTATGAAAAAGCCTATAGAGGAGTCGTTAGTAGCCCTTGTTTCCACACTTTTCCCCTAATTCGCTGTTAGTAACATTGCTAGAAAATTGCTGTCTGCGCAATTTTCTTAGTTCAAATTTTTGCCTTAGCCATTTTTCTTAGTTTTCTGTTTTGCGATTTTATTGCTAGATAATTGCTTTCTCCGCAATTCTTTTTCTTCTACATTCGAGTTTACCTATTTACTTGTCCTTGTTTATGCTCTCATATCTCGCACGTTCCTTAATAGTTAGGCACTTTAAACCCAAATCTACCCCATTTAAACCACCCTTCCTAACTTAACATCTCACTTCGCTAGTAACTAAGAATAAATCTCTGTGGGAAATCAAATGAAAAAATACTTATTACTTGCTACAAGACCATGTATGCTTGCATGTTCTGAGTGCTCTACCATTGTATTTTAATTTACACATTGAGCACGCAACAAGTTTTTGGCGCCGCTGCCGGGGATTTTGTTTAGTAAACACGAAGTTTGTTAAGTTAGAAACACAAATCTTAATATCAATTGGAGTTGATCTTCTTCCATTTCTTTTACAGGTACCATTGGGTTAGTTTATGAATGAGCATTCAAGTAGCGATCTAGAGTTCAATCCTGAGCCTGAAAGATTACTTAGGGCCAGAAACACAGCTAAGAAACGCCTCTTTAAACAACCCCCTGTAACTCAAAGTATTGCTGACTCCGCGGAGTCTTCGCAATTCCATTAAATCGAAATGTATAGACCCCAGCCAAATCCAGCACCTACCATTCGCAACCCCATCCAAATAGCGAATGACAAGAATAGTGCCATCCTCTCCTACTTAGTTCCCATGCCTGGGGAGCTAAACCCAAGCATTATACGCCCTGAGATTACTGCCAACTCCTTCGAGTTAAAGCCAGTAATGTTCCAAATGCTGTCCACTGTGGGACAATTCTTTGGAGTGGAAAATGAAGATCCCCACAATCAACTGAGAAATTTCCTAGGAGTTAGTGATACCTTCCTTATCCCTGGAGTTTCCCAAGAAGCTTTGAGGCTTTACCTTTTCCATTACTCGTTAAGAGATAAAGCCAAAACGTGGTTAAATTCCTTACCCTCCGGGTCAATTGTCAATTGGACAGATCTGGCTGAGAAATTCCTAGTCAAATACTTCCCACCTGATAGGAATTCCAAATTTCGTGATGACATAATCAAATTCAAACAAGCCGAAAACGAATCCCTTCACGAAGCTTGGACAAGGTTCAAGGACCTTTTGCTTAAATGTCCACACCATGGCATTCCATGGTGTATCCAAATAGAAGTGTTCTTTAAAGGATGCAACCCCAGCACTAGGCAACTGCTGAATTCTTCAGCTGGTGGTTCCATGCTTTCTAAGAGCTACAATGAAGCCTATGAGATTCTGGAGAAAATCTCAACTTCTCATTGTAGATGGTCAGACGATCCTATAGAGCCTAGGAGAGCTCAAGACAAGGATGCACTTAGCGCAATGAGTAGCCAAATAAACGCCCTGACAAATCTAGTTAAACAAATGGCTCAAACCAATCTCCAACCCAGTGTCAACAACGCAACCGCCATTTCAATGGGCGCACCAAATAGTCAAGGTGAGACACTAATCTGTGGATTCTGTGGGGAAGGGCACTTGTATGATTTTTGCCCTGGGAATCCAGCCTCAGTCTGCTATGTAGTAAGTCAACAGCAGCCTAGGAACAACCCCTACTCTAACACCTACAATCCTGGTTGGAGGAACCACCCAAATCTTTCTTGGGGTGGACAACCAAACACTAACCAAGCTCCAAACCAACCAAGACCGAGTGGAACACCTGGTTTCACTCAACAAAATAACCAATCCATGTACCAAAAGCCATATAAGCAACCACTAGGGTCATCAGTAGAAAATTTACTTAAGGAGTACATTGCAAAGAATGATGCTACCCTACAAAGTCAGCAAGCCACCCTTAGGAGCCTAGAGAACCAAATAGGGCAGTTAGCCAATGAACTAAAGAGTAGGCCCCAAGGTAGATTGCCTGCAGACACTTAAGTGCCAAGAAGGGATGGAAAAAAGCAAGTTCAAGCAATTGAACTTAGAAGTGGAAGACCATTGGTGAGCAACGCTAGAGAAGCACCAAAGCGAGTAGAAAATGAAGAGTCTAGTGCTCCACTGGATTCTCTGCTCAACCATGATCAACCACCACCAAGCACATCAAGGGTGAGGCTGGAACCTATCATAGAGGAACCAGAGGAGATACCAAGGCCTCCACCTGTCCTTAGGCGACCTGAAGTGCCTACATATGTGCCACCACCTTCATTCCCTAGAAGGCTAAAGAAAAAACAAGAACAGGAAGTGCACTTTAATAAGTTTTTAGAAATTTTAAAACAAGTGCATGTAAATATTCCATTTGTAGAGGTTTTGCAATCTATGCCTTCTTATGTTAAATTTCTGAAAGATATAATTACTAACAAGAAGATCATTGGTGAATTTGAAACAGTGAATCTTACTAAGGAGTGTAGTGCTATACTCTAGAACAAACTTCCAAAGAAGGAGAAGGATCCTGGTTCCTTCACCTTACCAGTCGAGTTGGCAGGCAAGCACGTGGGCAGAGCTCTTTGTGACCTGGGAGCCAGCATAAATCTCATGCCCTTATCACTATTTCGTCAGCTGGGAATAGGGGAAGCACGTCCTACTACTGTCACCTTGCAGCTTGCAGACAGATCCATAGCATACCCTGAGGGTAAGATTGAGGATATTCTTGTCAAGGTTGACAAATTCATTTTTCTTGCAGACTTCATCATTCTGGATTATGAAGCAGACAAAGAGGTACCAATCTTGCTAGGCAGACCATTTCTAGCCACAGGTAGGGCCTTGATCGATGTCCAGAAAGGTGAGCTCACCATGAGGGTTCATGATGAGGAGGTTAAGTTTAGTGTCTTTAAAGCTCTAAGGTATCCCTCTGATTCTGAATCTTGTGCAAGTGTAGATGTAGTAGATTCACTAATGGAAGAACAACTTGAGCATGAACTGTTGATTAAGCATGCTACTGACTATGTACAAATAGATGTAACTGACTTAAACATTTCTGGAATAATGGATATACCTGTGGACAAACCTCAGCATGTTTATATGACTAATGACTTGTCTGAAAGATCCCTGAATCCATTAAAACCATCAATTGAGCATCCACCTCTATTAGAATTAAAACCATTGCCTGATCATCTTAAGTATGCATATCTAGGAGAGCATGATACTTTGCCTGTTATTATTTCGTCCAAGTTGAGTGAAAAACATGAAATTGCGCTAAATTGCTGCTTAAGCAACATAAAAAGGCTATTGCATGGACGATTGCTGACATAAGAGGTATTAGCCCTTCCTACTGCATGCATAAGATATTATTGGAAGAGGAACATACACCTAGAGTAGATCACCAACGTAGGTTGAACCCCTCCATGAAGGAGGTAGTTAAAAAAGAGATCATCAAATGGTTAGATGCAGGTGTAATTTTCCCTATAGCCAATAGTCAATGGGTGAGTCCAATCCAATGTGTGCCTAAGAAGGGTGGGATGACTGTAGTAGTTAATGAGAGTAATGAACTAATTGGAACTAGAACTATTACAGGATGGAGAGTCTGTATGGACTATAGAAAATTAAATAAAGAAACAAAAAAAGATCACTTTCCTTTACCGTTTATAGATCAGATGTTAGATAGGATAGCTGGCCGAGTCTACTACTGCTTTCTAGATGGTTATTCTGGATATAACCAAATTACCATAGACCCTGTGGATCAGGAGAAAACAACCTTTACATGTCCCTTTGGAACATTTGCTTTTCGCAGAATGCCTTTTGGCTTATGCAATGCACCAGCAACATTCCAAAGGTGTATGTTGGCCATTTTCTCTGACTTGGATGAGTCCATGATAGAAATATTTATGGCTGACTTCTCAGTCTTTGGTGATTCTTTTAATAATTGTTTAGAAAACTTAGGACAAGTCCTAGCTAGGTGTGAGGAGACCAACCTAGTCCTTAATTGGGAGAAATGCCACTTCATGGTGGAAGAAGGGATAGTCCTAGGTCATAGAGTGTCTAGAGCAGGAGTAGAGGTCGATAGGGCCAAGATCGAGATAATAGAGAAGCTAGTGGAACCTCAAAATGTAAAAGCTATCAGAAGTTTTTTAGGTCATGCAGGTTTTTATAGGAGATTCATTAAGAATTTTTCAAAAATCTCTAAACCTTTGTGTGAGCTTCTAGAGCTTAATAAACCATTTGTCTTCTCAAAGGAATGTTTCTTAGCATGGACAACACTTAAGGAAGCCTTAGTCAAAGCACCAATTATAGTAGGACCAAATTGGGACTTACCATTTGAGATGATGTGTGATGCGAGTGACTATGCAGTAGGAGTCATGCTAGGACAAAAAATTGATAAACTAACACATCCTGTATACTATGCAAGTAAGACACTAAATGAAGCACAATGTAATTACACAACTACGGAGAAGGAAATGCTAGCTGTAGTGTTTGCCTGTGAGAAGTTTAGGAATTACATTGTAGGAACTAGAACAATCGTGTACACTGATCACTCTGCACTAAAATACCTAATGAGGAAGGCTGATGCTAAGCCTAGGTTAATTAGATGGGTATTATTGTTGCAGGAGTTTGATCTAGACATTAGAGATAAGAAAGGATGCGAGAATGTAGTTGCTGACCATTTATCTAGATTGCGGCATAATTGCGATAAAATTGTTGAGCCAGGAATTTCTGATGCCTTTATCGATGAGCATGTCTTTGTGTTAGCACATCGTGATAACGATGAGGAACCTTGGTTTGCGGATATTGCTAACTTCCTTGCCTCGCAGGTACTACCAACTTTCAAAGGAGGGCAAGAAAAGAAGAGGTTTCTACATGAAGCTAGGAAGTTCATCTGGGACGATCCTACACTTTACAAGACGTGTGCAGACGGATTGCTGAGGAAGTGTGTCTCAACTGCTGAGGCGAAGTCAGTGTTGCAGCACTGCCATACGTCTCCCTATGGTGGACATTTTGGTGGCCAAAGGACAGCTGCAAAGGTGTTCCAAAGTGGCTATTACTGGCCCACGATATTCAAAGATGCACATGACCATGCCCACCGCTGCGATGAGTGTCAAAGGACAGGTAATCTCAGTAGGAAAGATGAGATGCATCTCACTTACATCTTGGAGTTGGAACTCTTTGATGTGTGGGGCATCGACTTCATGGGACCATTCCCTCCTTCTGCAAGTAATCTTTATATACTTGTAGCTGTAGATTATGTATCTAAATGGGTAGAAGCCATAGCATGTCCATCAAATGATGCCAAAACAGTCATTAAGTTCCTTAATAGGCATATTTTTACAAGGTTTGGTACACCACGTGCGATAATTAGTGATGAGGGGACCCACTTTATTAATAAAGCTATGGAAAAAGTGTCAGCTAAGTACAATGTTAGACATAGAGTAGCAACCCCTTATCACCCACACTCGAATGGACAAGCTGAAATATCCAATAGGGAGATTAAAAACATACTTGAAAAAGTGGTCAAACCCAATAGAAAAGATTGGTCATTTAAGTTGTACGATGCACTTTGGGCATATAGGACTGCATATAAAACACCCTTAGGTATGTCTCCTTATAGGTTAGTGTATGGAAAAGCATGTCACTTACCATTCGAGTTGAAAATCAAAGCCTTTTGGGCCTTAAAAGAACTAAATTATTGCGTGACCGATGCTGGAACTTTGCGGTCTCTGCAATTACATGAGTTAGATGAGCTTAGACATATGTCCTATGAAAATGCCAAAATGTACAAGGAAAAAACTAAAATTTGGCATGATAGTAGACTTAGGATCAAGGACTTCAAGAAAGGCCAGCATGTCTTATTATCCAACTCAAGGTTAAGGTTATTTCCAGGCAAACTTAAGTCCAGATGGTCAGGTCCTTTTTTGATAACTAACGTGTTTGTTCATGGTGCGATTGAGATTAGGAACCTTCAGCACGGGCAACCGTTTATGGTCAATGGGGCACGATTGAAGCATTACTATGAGGAGGGAGATGTGAAGACACTCTCGGCCTTCCTCCTATCTGAAGCTTGAGAATCGAATCGAGAGGGGATGAGTGACCACTGTGCTCATCCAACAGAAGGCTATGCCTTAGTTTTTTTTTCTTTCGTATTTTTTTTCAGTTGTGTTTTCGTTGTTTATTTGTGATTTTATTTACGGATTTTGTTTTAATCAGGTGAATTTTAATAGGAGATATTTTAGAGGAGATCAAGGAGATGAATCAAGGGGAGAAGATCCATGGAGAAGATCTGGCTGAATCAAGGATTTGGTTGCTGAATATTGCAACTTAAATCACGAAGTATCCCAACGGCTATGCGAATTTATTGCGAAGAAGTTGCTGAGTCCGCAACAGAATAGAGCCGTTGGGATCCACTCGAGTACAAATAAACGTCAGATCATCGTTGCCCCTTACGCTTTCTTCATCCGTTGAACCTCAAGAATTCGATCTTCTTCTTCCTCTGCATCTCCTACCTTCAGATCCTCACAGAACCAAAAATGGTATCCACACGAGCTGATCATTCCACGCCCAAAAAGAAGTCGCCTGACGCAGAGGAAGCTGCGAGAGAGGCACTGCTTTCCTTAGCAGATGCCGATGCTGCGCAGCCCTCACGGCCTCCGAAGCTTCCAGTGCGTAAGAAGAAGTGGAAGGTGGTGACTGAAATCCCTGCTGGACCGTCTGAGCCAGTCGGTACACCAAAGAAAAGGAAGTGGACGGTGGAGGTGGAGGATATACCTATCAAAGAAAAGACTCCCAGCGAGGGGAGTCGAGGGAGTGGCCGCCCATCCTATGAGACGGCCAGACAGAGCCCTGAGCCATCTCCCCAGTCGCCGGAGCCTGAAGCTCCACGTGAAGAGCACCAAGACTCGGTGCCAAGCGATGAACCGATGGAGGAGGAGGAAGTCTTTTCCCCCTTGAGGGAAGTCAGCCGTGACAGCCCTGCGGAGAGGGGAAGCAAAGACTCTATGGATGAGACGTTGGGGGATTGCCTCCAGCAGATCACCACCAAGGCACGCCTCAAGAAGAGGGTCCCTGTCATCGTAAAGGCCAAACGATCGAAAGCCTCCAAGTGAGCCAAGAAGAAGAAGGTTAGTGGTGAACCTTCTTTAAAGAAATTAAAGGTTGAGGCTGCTGAATCGGCGAAGGCAAAAGAGAAGGGGAAGAAGAAGATGTACCCCGAGGATGAACCTCAAGCTGAGAGGTTTGTCTCGCAAGAAGCAGAGGCCAAGGGCCTCGAGTTGAGAAAGAAGGAGCTCCTCCACGAGCGGGGTTTCCTTGATGCATTGGCTGATCTGCCGCAGTTCTTGCGCGCAGGAATCATCACCCACGGCTGGGAAGAGCTGTGCAGACCCCCAATCCCAGCCTACACCGATATGGTGTATGATTTCTACGCCAATCTCGCACATCCTGACGCCTGCTTATCCACGGTGAGAGGGGTAGAGGTCGACTTCTCTACCAATGCCATCAATGAGGCTTACAGCCTCAAGGGATACCCCCATTCTGACTATGCCAAGATTATTGATCTGCCATCTGAGGCAGTCTTGGAGGAGGCTTTGCACACGATTGGCAAGCCATAAGCACCGTGGGCAGTGTCAAGGAACGGGAAGCACACCCTGATGAGTGCAACCCTGCGCGACAAGGCGGCCATCTGGTTTTCTTTTGTGCGCAGACGTCTCTCCCCTGTGACCCACGAGACAACTATAAACCAGGGGAGATTGTTACGTCTCCAAAAGTGACCTTTTTAGGACTTATTTATCTTAGAAAGATGTACACTCTTAGGTGTTTTTGATAGGATTTAGCTTAAACCTATGCTTATATATGAGAATTAGAAGAAGGTAGCTAAATTAGGACTTGTGTGCAAAAGGAAAGAAAAGGAATGAAAACCGAAGTAAAAGAAGGAAAAATGTTCATTGCAGTAGCATTGCGGAAACATTGCTGAAACCGCAATGTTTCAAGTGAAATCCGTAAGTTGACTGATCTTTTTCTGTTATTTTCCGTTATTTCAGGGATTCGTTCTTTCTCCTCCATCCATTTTGAAGTATGACGTTGAGGATGGATGGTTCTCCTTGGCCCAAACGCACCTGCAGATTACTATAAAAGGGGGTTGTTGCGTGATTTAATGCGTACCGCAAGTGTACGGGTCAAGTTTTAATATAGTGATTTAAGTAAAGAGTATCGTCCACAGGATTGGTTTTCTAGATCAATTGAGTACCGTAGGTACTAACCTCAAATTTTATTTAGATTAAAAAGACTTTGAAGTTGAGTGAAAAATAAATGACTGAAAAGTAATGGGAAACCTTTAGGAGAGAAAGCCTAGGGAATTGATTTCACCGAAAAGATTCATACTTAATTAATCTATTAAACCAAAAATAGTCATGCATACAATTATAAGCCAAGAAGTACAAAACTCATAAAAGACTCGCTAGAGCTCTATTAATTCTCTTCCCTTAATATAAAACCAACATGCCTGTCTAGTTTTAATAGAAAAGAAAGGCATTAAGCAACTTCTATTATCGGCCTCTAAGAGAATTCTTCATTTCCATGCAAGAATTTACAAGTAGTCAAGTGTTTGAGTTCTACTCTAAAATCTACTCTTCCAAGCTAGAATTAAAGCAATCAACAATTTATACTTTGGCCAAAAGATAAAAGCATTAAGCAAACAAACACAAGAACAATTGTTGCAATATGAAGAACATTAGATTAATCAAGCATGAAAACTAAAACGATTACATCAATCCCCTAAGTAAAAGTCTAGCTACTCATAATCACTAAAATCATGCTTAGACAATGTTTAGAATCCATAAAATAAACAATAAAATCAAAGGTAAAAGAAGAAAAACTCTTGTCGCGTGCCAAGCCTCGTTCCCGATGTGATCTGCACGTTCCCGAGCCTCTGAATCTCTTCTTCAGCTCTCTAGAGTGTCCCTCAGCCTTTTCAATGAGTGTATTTCGAAATTAGGAATAACTCTCCCAATTGGCTCCCCCTTTGAATGAAGACAACATGCCTTTTTATAATAGACTACTCTTCCCAATCTAATAAGGAATCCATATTTTAATTAGATTAGGAATCTAATCAATTTAGGAATTCCAAATTAAATTAGGAATATCTTTTCTATTCAAACATGCCCAAAATAAGATCAAATAGGATAAAACCGGATCAAATTTATGATAAGATAAACTCGGATAAGATATGATAAAATCCATATCTAATCTTTGGATTTTTAACTTGATTCTCTTTTTCTCTTCACATAAATCTTCTAAATTATCAGTTTTGCTCCAAATGCTCGATATCTATAAAATAAGAGAATATCAACGTGAAAACAATCATTTAAGCCTCAAAACTAGCATAAAATAGGTCCTAAAGATAGCTCACTTTGTGCTCTATCAAATACCCCCAAACTTAAGCTTTTGCTAGTCCCCGAGCAAAATAAAACTAACCATTAAATGAAACAATGATGCATGCTCGTGACTCGAACCTCGGTGTTCTTAAGACAAATAAACCACAAAAGAAGGCATAATAAACCACGACCTATCAACAATAATTTTTTTTTAAAAAAAAAAAAAAAAAAAAAACATTTTATTTTTTGCATATGTGCTCACTTTTCTTCCCTTAATATCTATGAATACCAATAAAACTAAACACACATTAATAACTTGAGTTATAGTGACAATCAAGAGATTAAGCAATCATAGACTTCAATTTTATAACAAAAAACTCAAGCATCTCATAAAATTACTAAAATCGAATGCACAAGACTTAATACCCTCACATAGAATCACTCAAAACACTCAACTGTTTAGGGCATATGAAAGATAAACGCTCAAACCAGAACATAAGAGACATTTACCATAAGCTTGCTAATATATCACATCTTCATCATCGATGAATTAGATTGAATGTAAAACTTCAAGGGTCTTGCTTTGGTTGTAATTGGGCTTAGGTAAGGGTGGATGGATAAACATTTTAAGCTACTAGATTGGAAGAATTATAAGACTGTACCACAAGAAATTTTCTTTTCTTTTTCTTTTCTCAATTTTTCTTTCCTTTTCTTCTTCTCTTTTCTTTTGTCTCTAAAATAAGCTAATGGAATGAATGCTTCCTTTTGAATATTCTATTAACATCATTCAACTTTTTCCTTTGGATGGATGGTCACATCTTGTGGTAAGCACTTATAAATCTTCCATTAAGGATTCAAAGAATGTAAAAACAACAAGAGAATGGGTATAAGGCTTGTAATGTGGTAATTTTCCAATAAAAAGGTCCAAGGCTCAAAAATTGGTTTTCTAAGGATAATGTCAAGGTAGGTCATTTGAGAAAGCTAAAATTGATTTTACCTAAATGCCCTTGTGAAATTAAAACATTCAAGCCAAATTCAGAGATTCCAGACATGCATAACAAAGCAAGTTCTAGAAATATCAATCATGTATGGCAATCACTCAATTTTAAAAGAATAGAACACCGTGTTAAGGAGGTGCTTATTGGCTCAAAAACTCACAGAAAAGCATGGTATTTTGGTATCAAATCTTATGCATTCTTCATTTAGCAACAAAAAACGAGACACCATCATAAAACTTTTCAAAGAAAAATCTAATCATGTTTATCTCCTTTATGCATTAAAACTCAAACTAAAGATGCATCATTAGCTTACAAAGTACTCAAACATATCAAAAGGGACTAAAAAATAAAATTTTCTCCATTAACCGGTATGGTCTCATAGTCCAACAAAAGCAGAATATCAAGCTCTAGAACACTTCCTAGGTTGTCCTAATCACGAGCGATGCAACAAAGATTCAACCATGAAGATCATGCTAAAAAAAAAAAAAAAATCACCTAAAACATGCCTAACATGCATAGTTCCACCCCCAAACTTAAAACATACATTGTCCTCAATGTATAGTCAATAATATGCAAAAGACAAGAAAAAAAATAGATAGGGGATTTCGAAACTTCCCTGAAATGCAAGTGAATCCACTATCTTCTGAGATGTGGAGAAAAATTTGTTGATCAGACTTCTAAAGGAAAAGTAAAGGGATATAGGGAAACAACACGCCACAAAAGAATTAAACAAAAGAAAACAAATAAAACAAACTAAAAACTCAAAAATAAACTTGGGTTGCCTCCCAAGAAGCGCTTTATTTAACGTCTTAGCTAGACGGGAGGAATATTTATGCATCAAGGTACATAAAACTCCTCTATTTTCTTCGGTCCCTTCTTGTTTGAATCAATGTAACCTACTAAGTCTAGTAAACTAACTTGTTTCTCATGGGCACCTGAAAAATAAATATTTTTGTTATTTTTATTAAATGAATAAAAAAAATTAGAAGACGGAAAATCAAAATCAAGGAAATAAGACTTATGAGAATAAGGAAAAGAAAGTCCAGCATTAAAAGAATTTTCTGCAAATAAAGTAAGGTGAGGTTTTTCAGCCTCATACTCTATCACGTGAATTTCTTTTTCCACATTAGACTCACTTTCTTTCTTTATCTCATAAACTTGATCCTGGTATTGCTCACAATTTCTCAATTCATCCCCACTATCAGTGTCTATGGCTTCACAATGTTTTCTACTATCAACCTTAGTGGCATCAAAATAATTTTGCTCTAGTAAAGTTTTAACTGTATCAACCATTTGACTAAGTTGCACATTTATACGATTTAAAGCAACCTCATTTTCTTCTACCTTAACCTTGAATTTTGTATTATCGACTTCAATGGCATCCAAATAGTTTTGCTCTAGTAAGACTTTAACTGTATCAACCATTTGACTAAGTTGTACATTTATACGATTTAGAGCAACCTCATTTTCTTCAACTTTAACCTTTAATTGATCCAACCTCTCTAATTCAATAGTACAAAGCCTTTTAATCTTTGATTCTAAAATATATTCTTGCACTAAAGTTTCAAGGGAAGATTTTTCCTCAATTTGGTTGGGACAGAAATTGTTTTGGTTATGAATGCCCTCATAATTATCATAAAAATAATTTTCATAACTCATAGATTCAGAATAGTAATGATTAGGCATTTGATATCCTAGAAATCCATTGGAAACATTATAATTCACATGGTCATAAGCGGTATAGTTCAATGGGTAGGAATTGAAGGATGGTGTTGGTTCTTGGGTATGTTGATACTCCCTATAAGGCCACCCATAATTATTAAAAGCCATAAAATAATTAAATAATTAAAATCCGACTTCCAATAAATGTAAACACCAATCAACAAAATATATAGCCAGGATAAAGAGAAAAAAATAAAATAAAAACAATAAAATAACAAAGAAAAATAGTAAAAATAAAATAAAAAATAAAGTTCTAAAGTAAGATCAAGTGAGTTCTCTACAGTATCAATTGATCTAAATATGTCAATCCCCGGCAACGGCGCCAAAAACTTGTTGCGTGATTTAATGCGTACCGCAAGTGTACGGGTCAAGTTTTAATATAGTGATTTAAGTAAAGAGTATCGTCCACAGGATTGGTTTTCTAGATCAATTGAGTACCGTAGGTACTAACCTCAAATTTTATTTAGATTAAAAAGACTTTGAAGTTGAGTGAAAAATAAATGACTGAAAAGTAATGGGAAACCTTTAGGAGAGAAAGCCTAGGGAATTGATTTCACCGAAAAGATTCATACTTAATTAATCTATTAAACCAAAAATAGTCATGCATACAATTATAAGCCAAGAAGTACAAAACTCATAAAAGACTCGCTAGAGCTCTATTAATTCTCTTCCCTTAATATAAAACCAACATGCCTGTCTAGTTTTAATAGAAAAGAAAGGCATTAAGCAACTTCTATTATCGGCCTCTAAGAGAATTCTTCATTTCCATGCAAGAATTTACAAGTAGTCAAGTGTTTGAGTTCTACTCTAAAATCTACTCTTCCAAGCTAGAATTAAAGCAATCAACAATTTATACTTTGGCCAAAAGATAAAAGCATTAAGCAAACAAACACAAGAACAATTGTTGCAATATGAAGCACATTAGATTAATCAAGCATGAAAACTAAAACGATTACATCAATCCCCTAAGTAAAAGTCTAGCTACTCATAATCACTAAAATCATGCTTAGACAATGTTTAGAATCCATAAAATAAACAATAAAATCAAAGGTAAAAGAAGAAAAACTCTTGTCGCGTGCCAAGCCTCGTTCCCGATGTGATCTGCACGTTCCCGAGCCTCTGAATCTCTTCTTCAGCTCTCTAGAGTGTCCCTCAGCCTTTCCAATGAGTGTATTTCGAAATTAGGAATAACTCTCCCAATTGGCTCCCCCTTTGAATGAAGACAACATGCCTTTTTATAATAGACTACTCTTCCCAATCTAATAAGGAATCCATATTTTAATTAGATTAGGAATCTAATCAATTTAGGAATTCCAAATTAAATTAGGAATATCTTTTCTATTCAAACATGCCCAAAATAAGATCAAATAGGATAAAACCGGATCAAATTTATGATAAGATAAACTCGGATAAGATATGATAAAATCCATATCTAATCTTTGGATTTTTAACTTGATTCTCTTTTTCTCTTCACATAAATCTTCTAAATTATCAGTTTTGCTCCAAATGCTCGATATCTATAAAATAAGAGAATATCAACGTGAAAACAATCATTTAAGCCTCAAAACTAGCATAAAATAGGTCCTAAAGATAGCTCACTTTGTGCTCTATCAGGGGTCAAAGTAGAGGGTTTGAGCATCATCCGAAAGCGTAGAAGTCTCTTCGCAGCTCCATCTTTTCTCCTGTTTTTCTTCTCCGTCTGTTGGTTTGAGAGGTTCAGCTGTTGGAGTCGACAATCTGATAATCTTCTCTCCTGATTGGATTCATCCAAGCAAGGCTATCCTTTCTTCCCCTTCAGCCGAGGCATTTGCGACGAGGCGTTCAAGCTCAATTACTGCTTTCTGTCTTTTATTTCTAATTTCCAGCTCTGTTTAGTTGTTGTTTCTCTTCCAGTAGCTAGCTCATTTCATTTCGTTGTCTTCTGTCTTTATGCTATTCACTTTAAGCTTTCCTTTGTTCATTCAAACAATCAAGTAATCAAAGCACAGTTCATTATTTCACAGCTTCTTATCTTTTGCTGCTACTGTTTTACCTTGCTGTTTTAAGTTTATTTCTCTTCTAAGCATGTCTACTTCATCTCTTATTTCTGTTCTTTCTATATCCATGAGTAACTAAGTCATATAGGGGCATGCTAATGACAACACTATAGGCTAAAAAACGTGAACCAAGCATGTAGGATAGCTCTCGAAGCATTGATTGTATGTAAGCTTCATCCCACGGGCAATTTCGATTGGCCATCCATTTTGTCCAAAGAACTCCTAACCTCTGGAAGGAGTAAGAGTTCAGAGTCATACACTCATGCTAGCCTTTCAAGGTAGCCAGAAAACGACCTAGGAATAGGCGTTTTCCTAGTACAAACCATAACTTTCTGCTTTAACAAGATGCTTAAGACCTTACTTGGACATGAGTAAACTAAAGAATCTAATGCATTAAATCGGAAGATACATGAGATTGAGATAGTTTGATGCATAGTGAGTTGATCCAGTGCTTGAGAATCGTATAAAAATGCCTATAGAGGAGTCGTTAGTAGCCCTTGTTTCTCCAATTTACACACTTTCGCTGTTAGTAACATTGCGGTAGAATTGCTGTTCTCGCAATTCTGCTAAGTTAAAAATTCTGTTTAGCTATTTTCCTCTTCGCTTATTAATCTCTTCTCTTTTCATTTGAGTTTATCTTTGACTTGCACTTGTTTATGTTGCTACCCTTTACATATTCCTTAGAAATTAGACAATTTAAAACCAATTCTACTCCATCAAATCCACCCATTCTTTCTTAACAATACACTTCACGAGTAGCTAATAATAAATCTCTGTGGGAAAACGAATGAAAAAATACTTACTACTTGCTATAAGATCATGTATTCTTGCATGTTCTGAGTGCTCTCTCTCTCTTATTGCTTATTTATTTCACACATTGAGCACGCAACAAGTTTTTGGCACCGCTGCTGGGGATTTAGTTTAGTGAAAACGAAGTCTGTTAAGTTAGAAAACCAACTTTTAATATCTATTGAAGCTGATCTATTTTCATTTCTTTTTCAGGTACTATTTGGGTTAGTTTATGAATGAGCCTTCAAGTAGTGATCTAGAGTTCAACCCTGAGCCTGAGAGATTATTTAAGGCTAGAAATAGAGCCAAGAAACGTCTCTTTAAACAAGCCCCTTTACCTCAAATAATTGCTGAAACCGCAGAGTCTCCGCAATCCTCTCAAGAAGAAATGGATAGATTAGTTCCAGATCCGGTACCTGTCACTCGCAATCCCATCGAAATAGCGAATGACAAGAATAGTGCCATTCTCTCATACCTAGTTCCCCTGCCTGGGGAGCTAAACCCAAGTATGATCCGCCCTAAAATCACTGCCAACTCATTCGAGTTAAAGCCAGTGATGTTCCAAATGTTGTCCACTGTGGGACAATTCTTTGGAGTGGAAAATGAGGATCCCCACAACCATCTTAGAAACTTCCTAGGAGTCAGTGATACCTTCATCATCCCTGGAGTTTCCCAAGAAGCCTTGAGGCTCTACCTCTTCCCTTACTCATTGAGGGACAAAGCAAAGACGTGGTTAAACTCATTACCCTCTGGATCAGTCCTCAATTGGACAGACTTGGCGGAGAAATTCCTAGTGAAATACTTTCCACCTGATAGGAATTCTACCTTTCGTGATGACATAGTTAAGTTCAAACAAGCTGAGAATGAGTCTCTTCACGAAGCTTGGACAAGGTTCAAGGACCTTCTTCTTAAATGTCCACACCATGGCATCCCATGGTGTATCCAAATAGAGGTCTTTTTCAAAGGATGCAACCCCAGCACCAGACAAGTTCTAAATTCATCTGCTGGAGGTTCCATGTTGTCCAAAAGTTACAATGAAGCCTATGAGATCTTGGAGAAGATCTCAGCATCTCACTGTAGGTGGTCAGATGATCCAATAGAGCCAACTAGAGCTCAAGATAAAGACACACTCAATGCTATGAGTAGTCAAATAAGCGCCCTGACCAACCTAGTTAAACAAATGGCTCAAGCCAATCTCCAAACTAGTGTCAACACCGCCACAGCCATGTCAATGGGCACCCAACCAAGTCAAGGTGAGACACTTATATGTGGATTCTGTGGGGAAGGGCACCTGTATGAATACTGCCCTGGGAATCCAGCCTCAGTCTGCTATGTTGGAAGCCAACAGCAGCCTAGGAACAACCCCTATTCCAATACTTACAACCCTGGTTGGAGGAACCACCCAAACCTGTCATGGGGTGGCCAACAGAATGCTAACCAAGCTCCTAACCAACCAAGACCGAGTGGAACACCTGGTTTCACTCCCCAACATAACCAATCCATGTATCAAAAACCATACAACCAACCTGTAGGATCTTCTGTAGAAAACTTACTTAAGGAATACATAGCCAAGAATGATGCCACTCTGCAGAGTCAACAAGCTACTCTTAGGAGCCTAGAGAACCAAATAGGGCAACTAGCCAATGAACTTAAAAGTAGGCCCCAAGGTAGACTTCCTGCTGACACTGAGGTGCCAAGGAGAGATGGAAAAGAGCAAGTTCAAGCAGATGAACTTAGAAGTGGGAGACCATTGGTGAGTAACACAAAAGAAGCCCCAAAGAGAGTAGAGAACAATGAGTCTAGTGCTCCACTGGAGTCTCTGCCAAACCAAGGTCAACCATCACCAAGCACATCAGGACCAAGGCTGGAGCCAATCATAGAGGAGATAGAAGAAATCCCAAGGCCTCCACCTATCCTGAGGCGACCTGAAGTGCCTGCATATGTGCCACCACCTCCATTTCCTCGAAGGCTAAAGAAAAAACAAGAACAGGAAGTGCACTTTAATAAATTTCTAGAAATTCTTAAGCAAGTGCATGTTAATATTCCTTTTGTAGAAGTTTTACAGTCTATGCCTTCCTATGTTAAGTTTTTGAAGGATATTATCACTAACAAGAAAATAATTGGTGAGTTTGAAACAGTCAATCTCACTGAGGAGTGCAGTGCCATACTCCAGAACAAGCTACCCAAGAAGGAGAAGGATCCTGGTTCCTTCACCTTACCTGTAGAGCTAGGAGGCAAGCACGTGGGCAGAGCTCTTTGTGACCTGGGAGCCAGCATAAACCTCATGCCCCTATCACTATTCCGCCAGCTAGGAATAGGAGAAGCACGCCCAACCACTGTCACTTTACAACTTGCAGACAGATCCATAGCCTACCCTGAGGGTAAGATTGAGGATATTCTTGTAAAGGTTGACAAGTTTATTTTCCTTGCAGATTTCATTATCCTGGATTATGAAGCAGACAAGGAGGTCCCCATCCTATTAGGCAGACCTTTCCTAGCCACAGGTAGGGCCTTGATAGATGTCCAAAAAGGTGAGCTCACGATGAGGGTTCATGATGAAGAGGTGAAATTTAGTGTTTATAAAGCCTTAATGTACCCCTCTGACTCTGAATCTTGTGCTAGCATGGACATTGTAGATTCATTAATGGAAGAACAGCTGGAGCATGTATTATTAACTAAGCATGCTAATGAATATGTACAATTAGATGTAGCTGATTTGAATGTATCTGAGATAATGGATATACCTGTAGATAAAACACAGCATGTATGTATAAATAATGACTTAAATGATAGATCCTTAAATCCTTTAAAACCATCCATTGAGCATCCACCTGTCTTAGAATTGAAACCTCTACCCACTCACCTCAAGTATGCATACTTAGGAAGTAATGAGACTTTGCCTGTGATTATTTCTTCTAAATTAAGTGAAAAGCATGAGGGTGAACTGATTTTATTGCTTAAACAACATAGGAAGGCTATTGCATGGACTATTGCTGACATTAGAGGCATTAGCCCTTCTTATTGCATGCATAAGATTATACTAGAGGAAGAGCATACACCCCGAGTAGATCACCAACGTAGGTTGAACCCCTCTATGAAAGAGGTAGTTAAAAAGGAAATCATAAAATGGTTAGATGCTGGTGTGATCTTCCCTATAGCTAGTAGCCAGTGGGTGAGTCCTATACAATGTGTACCTAAGAAGGGGGGGATGACTGTGGTAGTCAATGAGAACAATGAACTAATTCCAACTAGGACTATCACAGGATGGAGAGTTTGCATGGATTATAGGAAATTAAATAAGGAAACCAAAAAAGACCACTTCCCTCTACCATTCATTGACCAGATGTTAGATAGGATAGCTGGTAGAGCCTACTACTGCTTCTTAGACGGTTATTCAGGATATAACCAGATCACTATAGATCCCAAGGACCAAGAAAAGACTACCTTCACTTGCCCTTTTGGAACATTTGCCTTTCGCAGAATGCCTTTTGGCTTATGCAATGCACCGGCAACATTCCAAAGGTGCATGTTGGCAATCTTCTCTGATTTGGATGAGTCCATGATAGAGATATTCATGGATGATTTCTCAGTCTTTGGGGACTCATTCACAAACTGTCTAGAGAACTTAGGACAAGTCCTGGCTAGGTGTGAGGAGACCAACCTAGTCCTTAATTGGGAGAAGTGCCACTTCATGGTGGACGAAGGGATTGTCTTAGGTCATAGAGTGTCTAGGGCAGGTGTAGAGGTCGTTAGGGCAAAAATTGAAATAATAGAGAAATTGGTAGAACCTCAGAATGTAAAAGCCATTAGAAGTTTCTTAGGGCATGCTGGCTTCTATAGAAGGTTCATTAAGAACTTTTCTAAGATCTCCAAGCCCTTATGTGAGCTTCTAGAGTTAAACAAGCCATTCATCTTCTCTAAAGAATGTTTCCTAGCCTGGAAAACCCTTAAGGAAGCACTAGTCAAAGCACCTATTATAGTAGGGCCAAATTGGGATCTCCCCTTTGAGATGTTATGTGATGCTAGTGACTATGCTGTAGGGGTTATGTTAGGACAAAGGCTTGACAAGTTAACACACCCTGTATACTATGCTAGTAAGACACTTAATGAGGCACAATGTAATTACACAACCATTGAGAAGGAGATGCTAGCTGTAGTGTTTGCCTGTGAGAAGTTTAGGAATTACATTATAGGCACTAGGACAATCGTGTACACTGACCATTCTGCTTTGAAATACCTCATGAGGAAGGCTGATGCCAAGCCTAGGTTGATTAGATGGGTATTATTGCTGCAAGAGTTTGATTTAGACATTAGAGATAAGAAAGGATGTGAAAATGTGGTTGCGGATCATCTTTATAGATTGCAGCATAATTGCGAAAAAATTGCGGAAACCGCAATTTCTGATGCTTTTATTGATGAACATGTCTTTGTATTGACTCATCGTGATAACGATGAGGTACCTTGGTTTGCTGACATTGCTAACTTCCTTGCGTCGCAGGTACTACCAACTTTCAAGGGAGGACAAGAAAAGAAGAGGTTCCTTCATGAAGCAAGGAAATTCATATGGGATGATCCCACACTTTACAAGACATGTGCTGATGGTCTGCTAAGGAAGTGTGTTTCAGCTGCTGAGGCGAAGTCTGTGCTGCAGCACTGCCATACAGCACCCTATGGTGGACATTTTGGTGGTCAAAGAACAGCTGCAAAGGTGTTCCAGAGTGGCTACTATTGGCCAACGATCTTCAAAGATGCCCACAACTATGCACACAGCTGTGATGAATGCCAGAGAACAGGTAACCTTAGTCGAAAGGATGAGATGCCTCTCACTTACATCTTAGAGTTGGAGCTCTTTGATGTGTGGGGCATTGACTTCATGAGACCATTTTCCCCATCATCAGGTAACCTTTACATATTGGTAGCAGTAGACTATGTATCTAAGTGGGTAGAGGCCATAGCATGTCCCAATAATGATGCCAAAACAGTCATAAGATTCTTGCATAGACATATCTTTACTAGATTTGGAACACCTCGTGCTATAATTAGTGATGAAGGGACACATTTTATTAATAAAGCCATGGAGAGAGTGTTGGCTAAGTATAATATTAGACATAGAGTAGCCACCCCTTATCACCCACATTCGAATGGACAAGCTGAAATTTCAAATAGGGAGATTAAGAACATATTAGAAAAAGTGGTCAAACCCAATAGAAAAGATTGGTCGTTTAAACTCGAGGATGCACTTTGGGCATATAGGACTGCATATAAGACACCCCTAGGTATGTCTCCTTATAGACTTGTGTATGGCAAAGCATGTCACTTACCATTCGAATTAGAAATTAAAGCATTTTGGGCACTAAAAGAGTTGAATTATTGCGTGACCGATGCGGGAACATTGCGGTCTTTGCAATTACATGAGCTTGATGAGCTTAGACATATGTCCTATGAAAATGCTAAAATGTATAAGGAAAAGACCAAGATTTGGCATGATAGTAGACTTAGGATTAAGGACTTCAAGAAAGGTCAGCTTGTCTTATTATTTAATTCACGATTGAAATTATTTCCAGGCAAACTTAAGTCTAGATGGTCAGGTCCATTTGTAATAACTAATGTGTTTGTTCATGGTGCAATCGAGATTAAGAACCTGCAGCAAGGGCAACCGTTCATGGTTAATGGTGCAAGATTGAAGCACTACTATGAGGAAGGAGATGTGAAGACTCTCTCGACCTTCCTCTTGACTGAAACGTGAAAATAAGAACGAGAGAGGACGAGTGATCACTGTGCTCGTCCATGCGAGGCTCATGCCTTAGTTTATTTTTGCTATTTTTCCGGTTACTGTTTGTGTATATTGTTGTGTGATTTTAATTACGAATTTAATGTTAATTTTATTTCTTTTTGTAGGGAATCGATAGAGGGAATCAAGGAGATCAAATCAAGATAAAAAATCGAGGGAGATATTGGGCCAAATCAAAGATTCAGTTGAGAGAAGATTGGCATTTAAACTCAAAAAATCTCCAACGGTCACTAAAATTGCGCTGGATTTGCAGAATCCGCAACGGAAATAGCCGTTGGGATTTCCATCATTACTTATATCCGTTAGAGGCGCGATGATCCGTACGATTTCCCCATTATCTGAACTCCAAGAAATCTCTCTCCCTCTTCATCTGCAATTCTTCTTTCCAGATTCCCACGATTCAACAATGGTGTTAACGAGAGCTGAGCGATCTGCGTCCAAGAAGAGGGCTGACGACGCTGAAATTGCTGCGAGGGAAGCACTTCTTGCCCTTGCAGATGCTGAGGCTGCACGCACTGAACGTCTCCCCAAACTGCCGATCCGCAAGAAGAAGTGGAAGGTAGTTACGGAGATACCTGCTGGACCCTCTGAACCAGCAGGAACACCCAAGAAACGCAAGTGGAGCATGGCGGTGGCCGAAGAAGCGAGCAAGAAAAAGACTCCCTCTGTGGAGAGTCAAGAAAGTGACCGTAGGTCACACGAGTCAGCCAAGCAGAGCTCTTCGCCATCTCCACCAGCGCGAAGCCCTGAGCTTCCTCCATCGCCGCAGAGTTCTGAACACACCCCACCAGCAGAGAGCCCTGAAGCATCACCCACTTCCCCACAACCTGACCCTGAATTTCCATATGGAGAGTATCAAGAATCGACGCAGGGTAGTGGGGAAGCTGAGGAAGAAGAGGTCTTCTCTCCTTTGAGGGAAGCCAGCCCTGAGAGCCCTGCGCAGAGGGATGATTCGATGGACGAGACACTGGGGGATTGCCTCCAGCAGATGACAACCAAGGCAAGGTTGAAGAAGAAGGCAGCCAAGGTTGTCAAGGCCAAACGGCCAAAGAAGTCCAAGAAAAAGAAATCCAGGAGGGCGCCTTTATCAGAGAAGGGGAGTGATGAGCCGTCTCTGAAGAAGCTCAAGATTGAGGCTGTTGAGTCAGCCAAACCAAAAGACAAAGGGAAAGCCAAGCTTTACCCTGAAGATGAGCCTCAATCAGTGAGGTACGTGTCCTCTGATGCTGAGTCCAGAGGCACTGAGCTGAGGAAGAGGGAACTGCTGCACGAGAAGGGATTCCTAGACGCCCTCACAGACCTGCCGCAATTCTTGCGCGCAGGGATCACGAATCACGGCTGGGAGGAGCTGTGCAGACCACCCAATCCAGCCTACTCCAGCATGGTGTATGACTTTTACGCCAATTTGATGACTCCTGAGGATGGCCTGTCTGTGGTCAGAGGGGTTGAGGTGGACTTCTCAGCGAAGGCGATCAACGAAGCCTATGGCCTCAAGGGCCAAAAACACACTGACTATGCAAGGATCCTTGATGAGCCAACAGAAGAAGCAGAGGTGAAACAACAAGAAGTCTCTTTAGATCCTGATGAACTGGTTGATAATGCACCAGTTAGAGGGACTAAACTGCTGAGTGAGGTATATGAAAGAAGTAGTGTAGCTGTGTTAGAGCCTGCAGGGTATGAAAAAGCTAAAAGAAATCAGAAGTGGCTGGATGCAATGAAGGAGGAACTGAGTATGATAGAGAAAAACAAGACGTGGGAGTTGGTAGAGAGACCTACAAACAGGAAAGTGATTGGAGTCAAATGGGTCTTCAAGACCAAATTGAATCCAGATGGCTCTGTGAACAAGCTCAAGGTCAGGTTAGTGGTCAAAAGGCATGCACAAGTCTGGGGAGTTAATTTCTCTGAGACTTTTGCACCTTTTGCAAGGATGGACACAATCAAGTTGCTATTGGTTGTGTCAGCTCAAAATGGATGGAAGATGTATCAGCTGGATGTGAAGTCGACATTCCTGAACGGAGTGTTAGAAGAAGAGATTTATGTTCAGCAACCAGATGGATTCATCACACCATGGCAGGAGAAAAATGTTTACTTATTGAAGAAGGCTCTCTATGGTTTGAAGCAAGCTCCTAGGGCATGGTACAACAAGATGGATGAGCATTTGTTGAACTTGGGATTTGTGAAGAGTCTGAGTGAATCAACACTCTATGTGAATAAATCAAGTACTGGTCTTGTGATTGTATCTCTCTATGTAGATGACTTGCTGGTAACAGGAAGTGATGGTGCTCAGATAGAGGTTTTCAAGCAAGAAATGATGAAGGTGTTTGAGATGACTCATCTAGGTCTGATGCATTACTTCCTGGGTATGGAGATTCAACAAGGACAAAATGAAGTGTTCCTCTGTCATAAAAAGTACATGAGAGAGATATTGAAGAGGTTCAATATGGAGGAGTGTAAAAGTGTGAACACTCCAACGATTGAAAAAGAGAAGTTGCAGAAGGCTGATGGAGAAGAACCTGCAAATGAAAATGTGTACAAAAGTCTAGTTGGATGTCTCATGTATCTCACATCCACTAGGCCTAACATCATGTACACTGTAAGTGTCTTATCGAGATTTCTTCACTGTACAAGTAAAAATCATATGATTGCTGCAAAAAGGGTTTTGAGATATCTGAAAGGCACAATGTCTTTTGGGATAAAATTCAGCAAAGTTGAGAGCTTTGAGTTGCAGGGTTACTTAGACAGTGATTGGGCTGGGTCATTGGATGATATGAAGAGCACCTCTGGGTATTGTTTCACTTTTGGCGCAGGGTGTTTTTCGTGGTGTTCAAAAAAGCAAGATATAGTGGCTCAATCAACTGTAGAAGCTGAGCTCATTGCAACAACTGCAGCAGTCAACCAAGCTGTTTGGTTGAAGAAGTTGATGCATGACTTACATCTAAAGCAAGAGATGAGTGTGTAGGTGTTTGTGGATAATCAGGCTACTTTAGCTATTTCATTGAATCCAATTTTTCATCGAAAGACCAAGCATTTTAAGATCAAGTATTATGTTCTGAGAGACATGCAAAAGGAAGGAGAAGTGCAATTGGTCCATGGCAGCTCGGAGGAGCAAAAAACATATATCTTCACCAAGTCTTTTAATTTTGGTCGTTTTCAAGCTCTTAGGAGCAAGCTAGGTGTTTGTAGCATTTGAGTTAGGAGGAGTATGTTAGTTAAACTCAAAATGCCTAAAATAGAGGAAGAAGAATAGTCTTCCCTTGATCCTAAAGTTTAGGATGGTGGGTTTATGTTACGTCTCCAAAAGTGACTAATTTAGGGACTTATTTGCTATAGAAAGATGTACACTCTTAAGCGTTTTTGGTAGAATTTAGCCTAAACATGTGCTTATATATGAGAATTTGTAGAATGAAGCTAAATTAGGACTTATGTGTAAAAGGAAGGAAAAAGAACCAAAAACAAAGCTAAAGAGTTGAAATTTGCATATTGCTGAAACATTGCGAAAACATTGCTGTCTCAGCAATGTTTTAAGTGAAATTTGTTAAGTTGTCTAACCGTTTGCCGTTTTGTTACGACCTTTCAGCCGCCCATTTTTTCTCCTGCTGCCACGTGGAAGGTCGTCGTTCAGAATGGATGGTTCTCCTTGGCTGAAGACTACCTGCAAAACCCTATAAAAGGAGGTCAAGGTGGAAGGACAAACATAAGCTGGAAGCATAGTAGAACTCCCATCTCAACGCAGTCTTTTCTCCCTATTTTCTCTCTTCCGTTTGTTGGTTTGAAGGACTCAGCTGTTGGAGTCGATAATCTGAGAGGAAGAAGAGAAGATCTCTCTTCTCTTCTGATTGGATTCATCCAAACAAAGCTCTCCTTCTTCCTCCATCTGAGGCGCTTGCGGCGAGGGTTCACGCACACGTTTACTACTTTTTGCCATTTGTTTGTCGTCTGTTTTCGCTACTGTTTTCTGCTATTTGTTTAAGTTTGCTACCTTAGTTCATTTCGTCTCATTCTGTTTAGTTTTCATCAGTTTAGAGTTGTTGCTTTGTAAGTTTTGAACCTTGGTAAATCGAAGAAGTGTTTTGATTAGTTCACGAATTCCTTGTTGCTTTTATCGTTTATGTTTTCTTTTATTTCCACTTCATTACTGCTAAGCATGTCTACACCATCTATTCTTCCCATTCCATCTTCATCCATGAGTAACTAAACCACATAAGGATATGCTAATGACGAGTCTATAGGTAGAAATACGTGAATCAAGCATGTAGGTTAGCTTCAAATGCATTGAATGTATGTGTGTTTCATCCCACGGACAATTTCGATTGGCCATCCATTTTGTCTAAAGAACTCCTAACCTCTGGAAGGAGTAAGAGTTCAGAGTCGTCCATTCATGCTAGCCTTTCATGGTAGCCAGAAAACGACATAGGAATAGGCGTTTTCCTAGTACAAATCATTAACTTGCTTATATAAATAGATGCTTAAGCCTTACTTGGACATGAGTAAACTAAAG
Organism: Herpetospermum pedunculosum; assembly: GCA_028017165.1. NCBI lineage: Eukaryota > Viridiplantae > Streptophyta > Magnoliopsida > Cucurbitales > Cucurbitaceae > Herpetospermum > Herpetospermum pedunculosum. The sequence goes on along the minus strand of CM051527.1, from coordinate 15,323,769 downwards.
GATCTAATGCATGAAATCGAGAGATACATGAGAATGAGTTAGTTTGATGCATGATGAGTTGATCTACTGCTGAAGAATCGTATGAAAAAGCCTATAGAGGAGTCGTTAGTAGCCCTTGTTTCCACATTTTTCCCCTAATTCGCTGTTAGTAACATTGCTAGAAAATTGTTGTCTGCGCAATTTTCTTAGTTCAAATTTTTGCCTTAGCCATTTTTCTTAGTTTTCTGTTTTGCGATTTTATTGCTAGATAATTGCTTTCTCCGCAATTCTTTTTCTTCTACATTCGAGTTTACCTATTTACTTGTCCTTGTTTATGCTCTCATATCTCGCACGTTCCTTAATAGTTAGGCACTTTAAACCCAAATCTACCCCATTTAAACCACCCTTCCTAACTTAACATCTCACTTCGCTAGTAACTAAGAATAAATCTCTGTGGGAAATCAAATGAAAAAATACTTATTACTTGCTACAAGACCATGTATGCTTGCATGTTCTGAGTGCTCTACCATTGCATTTTAATTTACACATTGAGCACGCAACAAGTTTTTGGCGCCGCTGCTGGGGATTTTGTTTAGTAAACACGAAGTTTGTTAAGTTAGAAACACAAATCTTAATATCAATTGGAGTTGATCTTCTTCCATTTCTTTTACAGGTACCATTGGGTTAGTTTATGAATGAGCATTCAAGTAGCGATCTAGAGTTCAATCCTGAGCCTGAAAGATTACTTAGGGCCAGAAACAAAGCTAAGAAACGCCTCTTTAAACAACCCCCTGTAACTCAAAGTATTGCTGACTCCGCGGAGTCTTCGCAATTCCATTAAATCGAAATGTATAGACCCCAGCCAAATCCAGCACCTACCATTCGCAACCCCATCCAAATAGCGAATGACAAGGATAGTGCCATCCTCTCCTACTTAGTTCCCATGCCTGGGGAGCTAAACCCAAGCATTATACGCCCTGAGATTACTGCCAACTCCTTCGAGTTAAAGCCAGTAATGTTCCAAATGCTGTCCACTGTGGGACAATTCTTTGGAGTGGAAAATGAAGATCCCCACAATCATCTGAGAAATTTCCTAGGAGTTAGTGATACCTTCCTTATCCCTGGAGTTTCCCAAGAAGCTTTGAGGCTATACCTTTTCCATTACTCGTTAAGAGATAAAGCTAAAACGTGGTTAAATTCCTTACCCTCCGGGTCAATTGTCAATTGGACAGATCTGGCTGAGAAATTCCTAGTCAAATACTTCCCACCTGATAGGAATTCCAAATTTCGTGATGACATAATCAAATTCAAACAAGCCGAAAACGAATCCCTTCACGAAGCTTGGACAAGGTTCAAGGACCTTTTGCTTAAATGTCCACACCATGGCATTCCATGGTGTATCCAAATAGAAGTGTTCTTTAAAGGATGCAACCCCAGCACTAGGCAAGTGCTGAATTCTTCAGCTGGTGGTTCCATGCTTTCTAAGAGCTACAATGAAGCCTATGAGATTCTGGAGAAAATCTCAACTTCTCATTGTAGATGGTCAGACGATCCTATAGAGCCTAGGAGAGCTCAAGACAAGGATGCACTTAGCGCAATGAGTAGCCAAATAAACGCCCTGACCAATCTAGTTAAACAAATGGCTCAAACCAATCTCCAACCCAGTGTCAACAACGCAACCGCCATTTCAATGGGCGCACCAAATAGTCAAGGTGAGACACTAATCTGTGGATTCTGTGGGGAAGGGCACTTGTATGATTTTTGCCCTGGGAATCCAGCCTCAATCTGCTATGTAGGAGGTCAACAGCAGCCTAGGAACAACCCCTACTCTTACACCTACAATCCTGGTTGGAGGAACCACCCAAATCTTTCTTGGGGTGGACAACCAAACACTAACCTAGCTCCAAACCAACCAAGACCGAGTGGAACACCTGGTTTCACTCAACAAAATAACCAATCCATGTACCAAAAGCCATATAAGCAACCACTAGGGTCATCAGTAGAAAATTTACTTAAGGAGTACATTGCAAAGAATGATGCTACCCTACAAAGTCAGCAAGCCACCCTTAGGAGCCTAGAGAACCAAATAGGGCAGTTAGCCAATGAACTAAAGAGTAGGCCCCAAGGTAGATTGCCTGCAGACACTGAAGTGCCAAGAAGGGATGGAAAAAAGCAAGTTCAAGCAATTGAACTTAGAAGTGGAAGACCATTGGTGAGCAACACTAGAGAAGCACCAAAGCGAGTAGAAAATGAAGAGTCTAGTGCTCCACTGGATTCTCTGCTCAACCATGATCAACCACCACCAAGCACATCAAGGGTGAGGCTGGAACCTATCATAGAGGAACCAGAGGAGATACCAAGGCATCCACCTGTCCTTAGGCGACCTGAAGTGCCTACATATGTGCCACCACCTCCATTCCCTAGAAGGCTAAAGAAAAAACAAGAACAGGAAGTGCACTATAATAAGTTTTTAGAAATTTTAAAACAAGTGCATGTAAATATTCCATTTGTAGAGGTTTTGCAATCTATGCCTTCTTATGTTAAATTTCTGAAAGATATAATTACTAACAAGAAGATCATTGGTGAATTTGAAACAGTGAATCTTACTGAGGAGTGTAGTGCTATACTCCAGAACAAACTTCCAAAGAAGAAGAAGGATCCTGGTTCCTTCACCTTACCAGTCGAGTTGGGAGGCAAGCACGTGGGCAGAGCTCTTTGTGACCTGGGAGCCAGCATAAATCTCATGCCCTTATCACTATTTCGTCAGCTGGGAATAGGGGAAGCACGTCCTACTACTGTCACCTTGCAGCTTGCAGACAGATCCATAGCATACCCTGAGGGTAAGATTGAGGATATTCTTGTCAAGGTTGACAAATTCATTTTTCTTGCAGACTTCATCATTCTGGATTATGAAGCAGACAAAGAGGTACCAATCTTGCTAGGCAGACCATTTCTAGCCACAGGTAGGGCCTTGATCGATGTCCAGAAAGGTGAGCTCACCATGAGGGTTCATGATGAGGAGGTTAAGTTTAGTGTCTTTAAAGCTCTAAGGTATCCCTCTGATTCTGAATCTTGTGCAAGTGTAGATGTAGTAGATTCACTAATGGAAGAACAACTTGAGCATGAACTGTTGATTAAGCATGCTACTGACTATGTACAAATAGATGTAACTGACTTAAACATTTCTGGAATAATGGATATACCTGTGGACAAACCTCAGCATGTTTATATGACTAATGACTTGTCTGAAAGATCCTTGAATCCATTAAAACCATCAATTGAGCATCCACCTCTATTAGAATTAAAACCATTGCCTGATCATCTTAAGTATGCATATCTAGGAGAGCATGATACTTTGCCTGTTATTATTTCGTCCAAGTTGAGTGAAAAACATGAAATTGCGCTAATATTGCTGCTTAAGCAACATAAAAAGGCTATTGCATGGACGATTGCTGACATAAGAGGTATTAGCCCTTCCTACTGCATGCATAAGATATTATTGGAAGAGGAACATACACCTAGAGTAGATCACCAACGTAGGTTGAACCCCTCCATGAAGGAGGTAGTTAAAAAAGAGATCATCAAATGGTTAGATGCAGGTGTAATTTTCCCTATAGCCAATAGTCAATGGGTGAGTCCAATCCAATGTGTGCCTAAGAAGGGTGGGATGACTGTAGTAGTTAATGAGAGTAATGAACTAATTCGAACTAGAACTATTACAGGATGGAGAGTCTGTATGGACTATAGAAAATTAAATAAAGAAACAAAAAAAGATCACTTTCCTTTACCGTTTATAGATCAGATGTTAGATAGGATAGCTGGCCGAGCCTACTACTGCTTTCTAGATGGTTATTCTGGATATAACCAAATTACCATAGACCCTGTGGATCAGGAGAAAACAACCTTTACATGTCCCTTTGGAACATTTGCTTTTCGCAGAATGCCTTTTGGCTTATGCAATGCACCAGCAACATTCCAAAGGTGTATGTTGGCCATTTTCTCTGACTTGGATGAGTCCATGATAGAAATATTTATGGCTGACTTCTCAGTCTTTGGTGATTCTTTTAATAATTGTTTAGAAAACTTAGGACAAGTCCTAGTTAGGTGTGAGGAGACCAACCTAGTCCTTAATTGGGAGAAATGCCACTTCATGGTGGAAGAAGGGATAGTCCTAGGTCATAGAGTGTCTAGAGCAGGAGTAGAGGTCGATAGGGCCAAGATCGAGATAATAGAGAAGCTAGTGGAACCTCAAAATGTAAAAGCTATCAGAAGTTTTTTAGGTCATGCAGGTTTTTATAGGAGATTCATTAAGAATTTTTCAAAAATCTCTAAACCTTTGTGTGAGCTTCTAGAGCTTAATAAACCATTTGTCTTCTCAAAGGAATGTTTCTTAGTATGGACAACACTTAAGGAAGCCTTAGTCAAAGCACCAATTATAGTAGGACCAAATTGGGACTTACCATTTGAGATGATGTGTGATGCGAGTGACTATGCAGTAGGAGTCATGCTAGGACAAAAAATTGATAAACTAACACATCCTGTATACTATGCAAGTAAGACACTAAATGAAGCACAATGTAATTACACAACTACGGAGAAGGAAATGCTAGCTGTAGTGTTTGCCTGTGAGAAGTTTAGGAATTACATTGTAGGAACTAGAACAATCGTGTACACTGATCACTCTGCACTAAAATACCTAATGAGGAAGGCTGATGCTAAGCCTAGGTTAATTAGATGGGTATTATTGTTGCAGGAGTTTGATCTAGACATTAGAGATAAGAAAGGATGCGAGAATGTAGTTGCTGACCATTTATCTAGATTGCGGCATAATTGCGATAAAATTGTTGAGCCAGGAATTTCTGATGCCTTTATCGATGAGCATGTCTTTGTGTTAGCACATCGTGATAACGATGAGGAACCTTGGTTTGCGGATATTGCTAACTTCCTTGCCTCGCAGGTACTACCAACTTTCAAAGGAAGGCAAGAAAAGAAGAGGTTTCTACATGAAGCTAGGAAGTTCATCTGGGACGATCCTACACTTTACAAGACGTGTGCAGACGGATTGCTGAGGAAGTGTGTCTCAACTGCTGAGGCGAAGTCAGTGTTGCAGCACTGCCATACGTCTCCCTATGGTGGACATTTTGGTGGCCAAAGGACAGCTGCAAAGGTGTTCCAAAGTGGCTATTACTGGCCCACGATATTCAAAGATGTACATGACCATGCCCACAGCTGCGATGAGTGTCAAAGGACAGGTAATCTCAGTAGGAAAGATGAGATGCCTCTCACTTACATCTTGGAGTTGGAACTCTTTGATGTGTGGGGCATCGACTTCATGGGACCATTCCCTCCTTCTGCAAGTAATCTTTATATACTTGTAGCTGTAGACTATGTATCTAAATGGGTAGAAGCCATAGCATGTCCATCAAATGATGCCAAAACAGTCATTAAGTTCCTTAATAGGCATATTTTTACAAGGTTTGGTACACCACGTGCGATAATTAGTGATGAGGGGACCCACTTTATTAATAAAGCTATGGAAAAAGTGTCAGCTAAGTACAATGTTAGACATAGAGTAGCAACCCCTTATCACCCACACTCGAATGGACAAGCTGAAATATCCAATAGGGAGATTAAAAACATACTTGAAAAAGTGGTCAAACCCAATAGAAAAGATTGGTCATTTAAGTTGGACGATGCACTTTGGGCATATAGGACTGCATATAAAACACCCTTAGGTATGTCTCCTTATAGGTTAGTGTATGGAAAAGCATGTCACTTACCATTCGAGTTGAAAATCAAAGCCTTTTGGGCCTTAAAAGAACTAAATTATTGCGTGACCGATGCTGGAACTTTGCGGTCTCTGCAATTACATGAGTTAGATGAGCTTAGACATATGTCCTATGAAAATGCCAAAATGTACAAGGAAAAAACTAAAATTTGGCATGATAGTAGACTTAGGATCAAGGACTTCAAGAAAGGCCAGCATGTCTTATTATCCAACTCAAGGTTAAGGTTATTTCCAGGCAAACTTAAGTCCAGATGGTCAGGTCCTTTTTTGATAACTAACGTGTTTGTTCATGGTGCGATTGAGATTAGGAACCTTCAGCACGGGCAACCATTTATGGTCAATGGGGCACGATTGAAGCATTACTATGAGGAGGGAGATGTGAAGACACTCTCGGCCTTCCTCGTATCTGAAGCTTGAGAATCGAATCGAGAGGGGATGAGTGACCACTGTGCTCATCCAACAGAAGGCTATGCCTTAGTTTTTTTTTCTTTCGTATTTTTTTTCAGTTGTGTTTTCGTTGTTTATTTGTGATTTTATTTACGGATTTTGTTTTAATCAGGTGAATTTTAATAGGAGATCTTTTAGAGGAGATCAAGGAGATGAATCAAGGGGAGAAGATCCACGGAGAAGATCTGGCTGAATCAAGGATTTGGTTGCTGAATATTGCAACTTAAATCACGAAGTATCCCAACGGCTATGCGAATTTATTGCGAAGAAGTTGCTGAGTCCGCAACAGAATAGAGCCGTTGGGATCCACTCGAGTACAAATAAACGTCAGATCATCGTTGCCCCTTACGCTTTCTTCATCCGTTGAACCTCAAGAATTCGATCTTCTTCTTCCTCTGCATCTCCTACCTTCAGATCCTCACAGAACCAAAAATGGTATCCACACGAGCGGATCGTTCCACGCCCAAAAAGAAGTCGCCTGACGCAGAGGAAGCTGCGAGAGAGGCACTGCTTTCCTTAGCAGATGCCGATGCTGCGCAGCCCTCACGGCTTCCGAAGCTTCCAGTGCGTAAGAAGAAGTGGAAGGTGGTGACTGAAATCCCTGCTGGACCGTTGTTAAGTCTCTGAAAGTGACTTATTTAGGACCCATTTAGCTTAAGAAGATGTACACATTTAGGTGTTTTTGTTAGCATTTAGCCTAAACCTATGCTTTAATATGAGAATTAGAAGAAGGTAGCTAATTTAGGACTTATGCACAATAGGTAGAAAAAGGGTTGAAAACCGAAGGAAAAGAATGAAAAAATAAACATTGCGAATGAATTGCGAAATCATTGCGGTGACCGCAATTATTCAAGTGAAAACCGTAAGTTGACTGATCTTTTTCTGTTAATTTCCGTATTTTCAGGGATTCGTTCTTTCTCCTCCATCCATTCTGATATATGACGTTGAAGATTGATGGTTCTCCTTGGCCCAAACGCACCTGCAAACTACTATAAAAGGGGGCCAAAGTCGGAGGTTTGATCATCACTCGAAGCGCAGAAGTCTTCTCGCAGTCCACCATTTCCATCTGTTTTCCTTTGCCGTCTGTTGGAGTGAGAGTCTCAGCTGTTGGAATCGATAATCTGATAGGAAGGAGAGAAGATTCTTCTTCTCTCTCGATTGGATTCATCCAAGCAAGGCTGATCTTTCATCCCCTTCATTCGAGGCGACTGCCACGAAGCTTTCCAGCAACTCTTTACTGTTTTTCTGTCTTCCTCTTCTGTTTTACATTCTGTTTCGTGCTGTTCTTTTCCTAAGTAGCTAGAGTAGTTTATTTCGTTGCTTTCTGTCTTGTTGCTATTTACCTTATAGCTTTCATCTGTTCAACAAACAATTCCAGTAATCAAAGTTCATTTCTGCATTTCTCATTTCCCATCTTCTGCTACGGGTTTTGCTTACTGTTTTTAGCACATTTCCCTTCTAAGCATGTCTATCTTATCTACCATTTCTGTTCTCTATATATCCATGAGTAGCTAAGTCACTTAGGGGCATGCTAATGACAGAACTATAGGCTAAAAAACGTGAATCAAGTAGGCAGATTAACACTCGAACATTGATTGTATGTAAGCTTCATCCCACGGGCAATTTCGATTGGCCATCCATTTTGTCCAAAGAACTCCTAACCTCTGGAAGGAGTAAGAGTTCAGAGTCATATAATCATGCTAGCCTTTCATGGTAATCAGGAAACGGCCTAGGAATAGGCGTTTCCCTAGTACAAACTAAACACTCCTGCTTAAACAAGATGCTTAAGTCCTTACTTTGAAGTCGAGTAAACTTAAGACTCTAATGCATGGAATCGGACGATACTTGAGATAGAGTGAGTTTGATGTATAGAGAGTTGATCCAATGCTTGAGAATCGTAAGAAAATGCCTATAGGATAGTCATTAGTAGCCCTTAATCCACCCATTTACACACTTCCGTTGCTGTTTAATTGCGGAAACATTGCGGTCCTCGCAATTCTGCCAGATTTTCATTCTGTTTAGCTGTTTTCTTTCTCGTTTATTAATTCCATCTCTTGTCTTTTAAGTCTAGTTTTAACTTGCATTTGTTTATGTTATATCCCTTTATACATTCAGCAAAAAGTAGATAATTAAAAACCAATTTTACCCCATCAAATTCATCCCATCTTTCTTAACAAACACACTTCGCGAATAGCTAAAAATGAGTCTCTGTGGAAAAAACGAATGAAATATACTTACTACTTGCTGTGAGACCATGTATGCTTGCATGTTCTAAGTGCTCTCTCTATACTTTTGCATAATTATCTTTACACATTGAGCACGCAACAAGTTTTTGGCGCCGCTGCCGGGGACTTATTTTAAGTGAAAACGAAGTTTGTTAAGTTTGAAACATCAAAGTATTTTCCATTGAATTTGATCCATTTTCATTTCTTTTTCAGGTACCATTTAGGGTAGTTTATGAATGAGACTCCATCTAGTGATCTAGAGTTCAACCCTGAGCCCGAGAGATTACTTAGAGCTAGGAATAGAGCCAAGAAACGTCTCTTTAAACAAACCCTTTTACCTCCAATCATTGCAGAGACTACAATTCCTCCGCAATTACCTCAAGAAGAAATGGCTGGAGTAAATCAAAACCTGGTGCCTGTCACTCGCAATCCCATTGAAATAGCGAATGACAAGGATAGCGCCATCCTTTCATATTTAGTACCTATGCCTGGGGAGCTGAACCCCAGCATAATCCGTCCTGAAATCACTGCCAACTCATTCGAGTTAAAGCCAGTGATGTTCCAAATGTTGTCCACTGTGGGACAATTCTTTGGAATAGAAAATGAGGACCCCCATAACCACCTTAGGAACTTCTTAGGAGTTAGTGACACATTCCTAATCCCTGGAGTTTCCCAAGAAGCCCTGAGGCTATATCTTTTCCCTTACTCTTTGAGGGACAAAGCCAAAACATGGTTAAATTCTTTACCCTCAGGATCTGTCCTCAATTGGACAGATTTAGCAGAAAAATTCCTAGTTAAATATTTCCCACCAGATAGGAATTCAACCTTTCGTGATGATATCATAAAATTCAAACAAGCTCCAAGTGAGTCTCTTCACGAAGCTTGGACAAGATTCAAAGACCTTCTCATTAAATGTCCACACCATGGCATTCCATGGTGTATCCAAATAGAAGTTTTCTTTAAAGGATGCAACCCCAGCACCAGACAAGTCTTAAATTCATCTGCTGGAGGTTCCATGTTGTCCAAGAGTTACAACGAAGCTTATGAGATCTTGGAGAAGATCTCAACCTCTCATTGTAGATGGTCAGACGATCCTGTAGAGCCAACTAGAGCTCAAGACAAGGATGCTCTAAGCGCCATGAGCACCCAAATAAATGCCCTGACCAACTTAGTCAAGCAAATGGCTCAGGCCAATCTCCAAACCAGTGCCAATACCGCCACAGCCATGTCAATGGGCACCCAACCAAATCAAGGCGAGGCACCTATCTGTGGATTCTGTGGGGAAGGGCACCCATATGAATACTGCCCTGGGAATCCATCCTCGGTCTGCTATGTAGGAAGCCAGCAGCAGCCAAGGAACAACCCCTACTCACAAACTTACAACCCTGGTTGGAGAAACCACCCTAACCTGTCATGGGGTGGCCAACAGAACACTAACCAAAATCCTAATCAACCAAGGCCGAGTGGAACACCTGGTTTCACTCCCCAACATAACCAGTCAATGTACCAAAAACCATACAATCAAACTGTAGGATCTTCTGTAGAAAACCTACTCAAGGAATATATAGCTAAGAATGATGCTACTCTTCAGAGCCAGCAAGCTACTCTTAGGAGCCTAGAGAACCAAATAGGCCAATTAGCCAATGAACTTAAAAGTAGGCCCCAAGGTAGACTCCCTGCTGATACCGAGGTACCAAGGAGAGATGGCAAAGAACAAGTTCAAGCCATTGAACTTAGGAGTGGAAGACCATTGGTGAGCAACACAAAGGACACACCAAAGAGAGTAGAGAACACTGAGTCTAGTGCTCCACTAGAGTCTCTGCCAAGCCAAGGTCCACCACCAACTAGCACATCAGGAGCCAGGCTAGAGCCAATTGTTGAGGACGTAGAAGAAATTCCAAGGCCTCCACCTATCCTAAGGCACCCTGACGTGCCTGCTTATGTGCCACCACCTCCTTATCCTCGAAGGCTGAAGAAGAAGCAGGAACAGGAAGTTCATTTTAATAAATTCTTAGAAATACTTAAGCAAGTGCATGTTAACATTCCTTTTGTAGAAGTTTTACAGTCTATGCTTTCTTATGTAAAGTTTTTGAAGGACATTATTACTAACAAAAAGATAATTGGTGAGTTTGAAACAGTAAACCTCACCGAGGAGTGCAGTGCCATCCTCCAGAACAAGCTGCCCAAGAAGGAGAAGGATCCTGGTTCCTTCACCTTACCTGTAGAACTTGGAGGCAAGCACGTGGGCAGAGCGCTTTGTGACCTGGGCGCCAGCATAAACCTCATGCCCCTGTCCCTATTCCGCCAGTTGGGAATAGGAGAAGCACGTCCAACTACTGTCACTTTACAGCTAGCAGACAGATCCATCGCATATCCAGAAGGTAAGATTGAGGATATTCTAGTTAAAGTTGACAAATTCATTTTCCTTGCAGATTTCATTGTCCTGGACTATGAGGCAGACAAGGAGGTCCCCATCCTGCTAGGTAGACCATTTCTAGCCACAGGTAGGGCATTAATAGATGTGCAAAAAGGTGAGTTAACTATGAGGGTTCATGATGAAGAGGTAAAATTTAGTGTTTATAAAGCTTTAAAGTATCCCTCTGACCTTGAATCCTGTGCTAGCATGGATATTGTTGACTCACTAATGGAAGAACAATTAGAGCATGTACTGTTAACCAAGCATGCTAGTGAATATGTACAAGTAGATGTAGCTGACTTGAATGTATCTGACATAATGAATATGCCTGTAGATAAACCACAGCATGTATGTATGAATATAGATTTAACTGATAGAACTATTAATCCTCTGAAGCCCTCCATTGAGCATCCACCTATTTTAGAACTGAAACCACTACCTACTCACCTCAAATATGCATATTTAGGAGATAATGACACGCTGCCTGTAATTATTTCTTCTAAGCTAAGTGAACAGCATGAGGTTGATTTAATTTTACTGCTTAAGCAACATAGGAAGGCTATAGCATGGACTATTGCTGATATTCGAGGCATTAGCCCTTCTTATTGCATGCACAAAATTATACTAGAGGAAGAGCACACACCTAGGGTAGATCACCAGCGTAGGTTAAACCCCTCTATGAAAGAGGTAGTGAAAAAAGAAATAATAAAGTGGTTAGATGCAGGAGTGATTTTCCCCATAGCTAGTAGCCAGTGGGTGAGCCCCATCCAATGTGTACCTAAGAAGGGGGGAATAACTGTGGTAGTCAATGAGAACAACGAACTGATTCCAACAAGGACTGTCACAGGGTGGAGGGTATGTATGGATTACAGAAAATTAAATAAAGAAACTAAAAAAGACCATTTCCCTATACCGTTTATTGACCAGATGCTAGACAGAATAGCTGGTAGAGCCTACTATTGTTTTTTAGATGGGTACTCTGGCTATAATCAAATTACTATAGACCCTAAGGATCAAGAGAAGACCACCTTCACTTGTCCTTTTGGAACGTTTGCCTTCCGCAGAATGCCTTTTGGCTTATGCAATGCACCGGCAACTTTCCAAAGGTGTATGATGGCAATCTTCTCTGAGTTGGATGAGTCCATGATAGAAATATTCATGGATGACTTCTCAGTCTTTGGGGATTCATTTAAAACCTGTCTAGAAAACCTAGGACAAGTCCTGGCTAGGTGTGAAGAGACCAACCTAGTCCTAAATTGGGAAAAGTGCCATTTTATGGTAGATGAAGGGATTGTCTTAGGACATAGAGTGTCAAGGGCAGGTGTAGAAGTGGATAGGGCAAAGATAGAGATCATAGAGAAGTTGGTAGAGCCCCAGAATGTCAAGGCTATTAGGAGTTTCTTAGGGCATGCTGGTTTCTACAGAAGGTTCATCAAGGACTTTTCTAAGATAGCCAAGCCTCTGTGCGAGCTTCTAGAGCTAAATAGACCATTTATCTTCTCTAAAGAATGTGTAGTAGCTTGGAAAACCCTTAAGGAAGCACTGGTCACAGCACCAATCATAGTAGGACCAAATTGGGATCTCCCATTTGAGATGCTATGTGATGCCAGTGACTATGCTGTAGGAGTCATGTTAGGACAGAAGATTGACAAGCTCACACACCCTGTCTATTATGCTAGTAAGACCTTGAATGAGGCTCAATGTAATTATACAACTACAGAGAAAGAGATGCTTGCTGTAGTATTTGCTTGTGAAAAATTTAGAAATTACATTGTAGGCACTAGGACCATTGTATACACTGATCATTCTGCTTTAAAATATCTTATGAGGAAGGCTGATGCTAAGCCTAGATTGATTAGATGGGTGTTATTGCTGCAGGAATTTGATTTGGACATTCGGGACAAGAAGGGATGTGAAAACGTGGTTGCCGATCACCTTTCTCGATTGCAGCACAATTGCGAAAAAATTGCGGAGACCGCAATTTCTGATGCTTTTATAGATGAACATGTCTTTGCTTTGGCTCATCGTGATAACGATGAGGAACCTTGGTTTGCTGACATTGCTAACTTCCGTGCATCACAGGTATTGCCAGTGTTCAAGGGAGGACAAGAGAAGAAGAGGTTCCTTCATGAAGCAAGGAAATTCATCTGGGATGACCCCACACTTTACAGAACCTGTGCAGATGGGTTGTTGAGGAAGTGTGTTTCAGCTGCTGAAGCGAAGTCCGTGCTGCAGCACTGTCACTCATCTCCTTACGGTGGACACTTTGGTGGTCAAAGAACAGCTGCGAAGGTATTTCAGAGTGGCTACTATTGGCCAACAATCTTCAAGGACGCCCACAACTATGCCCACAGCTGTGACGAATGCCAAAGGACAGGTAACCTCAGTCGCAAGGATGAGATGCCCCTCACCTACATCTTAGAGTTGGAGCTCTTTGATGTATGGGGCATTGATTTCATGGGACCATTCCCTCCATCATCAGGTAACCTGTACATTTTAGTAGCAGTGGACTACGTGTCCAAGTGGGTAGAAGCAAAAGCATGTCCTAATAATGATGCTAAAACAGTCACTAACTTCTTGCATAGGCACATTTTCACTAGATTTGGGACTCCTCGTGCTATCATTAGTGATGAGGGGTCACATTTCATTAATAAAGCTATGGAGAAAGTATTGGCTAAGTATAACATTAAACATAGGGTAGCTACTCCCTACCACCCACACTCAAATGGTCAAGCTGAGATTTCCAATAGAGAGATAAAGAACATCCTAGAAAAGGTAGTCAAACCTAATAGGAAAGACTGGTCCTTCAAGCTTGAGGATGCACTTTGGGCTTATAGGACAGCATATAAGACACCTCTGGGAATGTCTCCCTATAGGTTGGTGTATGGCAAGGCTTGCCACTTGCCACTTGAGTTAGAAAACAAAGCATTTTGGGCCATGAAAGAATTGAATTTTTGTGTAAAGGATGCGGGGACATTGAGATCTTTGCAGCTACATGAACTTGATGAGCTTAGGCATATGGCCTATGAGAATGCCAAAATGTATAAAGAAAAGACCAAAATATGGCACGACAGTAGACTTAGGATCAAAGACTTTAGGAAAGGCCAACTTGTACTCTTATTTAACTCACGATTAAAGTTATTTCCAGGCAAACTAAAGTCTAGATGGTCGGGTCCATTTGTTGTTACTAATGTCTTTGTTCATGGTGCAATAGAGATAAAGAACTTGCAGCAAGGTCAGCCATTTATGGTCAATGGTGCTAGGTTGAAGCACTACTATGAGGAAGGAGATGTGAAGACTCTCTCGGCCTTCCTCTTGACTGAAGCATGACAAAAAAAAAACGAGAGAGAACGAGTGGTTACTGTGCTCGTTTAGTCAAGGCCAATGCCTTAGTTTATTTTTTTTTTTTTTCTGTTTTTCCGGTTATCATTTGTATGTTTTGTGGTGTAATTTTAATTGCGTATTTAATGTTTGTTTTGTTTGTTTTTGCAAGGATTCGAAAGAGGGGATCAAGGAGAGTAAATCAAGCTTTAAAAATCAAGAAACGGTTGAGCCAAATAAAAGATACGGACGAGCAAAGTTGGAGATTTTTATGAAATAATATCCCTACAATTGCGCTAAAATTGCTGGATCCGCAAAAAAAGAGCCGTTGGGATTTTATCCGTTGCCTTTATATCCGTTGGAAGCCGCTCGATCGTTACGATTATCTCTCTCTTTGCTCTCCAAGAATTCAGCGATTCTCTCCATCTTTGATTCTTCTCCCAAGATCTTCAAGAATCAGCAATGGTGTTCACACGAGCGGAAAGATCTGCAGCGAAGAAGAAGGCTGATGACGCAGCTGAGGCGGCTGCGAGGGAAGCGCTTCTCGCCCTTGCAGACGATGGTGCCGTTCGTACCGGTCCTCTTCCCAAGCTTCCTATTCGTAGGAAGAAGTGGAGGGTGGTCACTGAGATCCCTGCTGGACCATCTGAGCCAGTGGGCACGCCCAAGAAACGCCGGTGGAGCGTCAAGACGGCCGCCGAATCAAGCACAGCAAAGACTCCCTCTGTGGAGAGTCAAGAACCTGATCGTGTATCCCACGAGTCAGCCAGAGAAGGATCGGCGCCGTCTGCATCACCTGCGCGTAGTCCTTCACCATCTGAACAAGTACCAAGCGCAGAGTCGTCACCACCTGCACAGAGCCCCGAGTTGTCTCCAGCACCTCAGAGTTCTGATCCGACACCTGCAGCAGCGCAGAGTCCTGGACCATCATCTTCGCCACTGAGTTCTGGGCAGACACCATCAGCAGAGCACAATTCTCCACAGCCTGATCCTGAATTCCCATATGGGGATTATCAAGAGTCCACGCCAGGCAGTGGAGATGCTGGTGAAGCCGAAGTCTTCTCTCCTATGAGGGAAGATAGCCCTGTCGAGCCTGCACAGCAGGACGATTCTATAGAGGAGACGTTGGGGGCATGCTTCCCGCAACTCAACACCAAAGCCAGGCTCAGGAAGAAGAAGAAGGCCAGAATTGACAAGGCCAAGAAGTTGAAGAAAAAGAAGGCCAAGAAGGTGCCGTCGACGGACAAAGAGAGTACTGAGCCTTCGCTCAAACGCCTCAAGGTGGAGGCTGCTGCATCATCCAAACCAGCAGATAAGGGGAAGGCTAAACTCTACCCTGAAGACGAACCTCCATCAGTGAGGTATGTATCATCTGATGCGGAATCCAGGGGTGTTGAGCTAAGGAAGAGGGACCTGTTGCACGAGAAGGGATTCCTTGATCGACTTGCTGACCTGCCGCAGTTCTTGCGCGCAGGGGTGATCAACCACGGCTGGGAAGAATTCTGCAGACCGCCTAATCCAGCATACACGAGCATGGTGTATGATTTCTACGCTAATGTGCTCAGCCCTGAGGATGGCCTGTTTGTGGTCAGAGGGGTAGAAGTAGATTTCTCAGCCAAGGCCATCAATGACGCCTTTGGTCTTAAGGGCCAAACTCACACAGATTATGCGCGGATAGTTGATGAGCCGACTGAGGCAGTGCTGGAAGAGGCCATTCCAACAATTGGCCAGCCTGAAGCAGCGTGGACTGTCTCACGCAATGGCCGGCACACCTTAATGAGTGCCAATCTGACAGCAAAGGCAGCTGTTTGGTTTGCCTTTGTGAGGCGAAAGCTGTCCCCTGTGACTCACGAGACGACAATCAACCAGAGTAGATCACTGCTGGTTTATGCCATCATGCGCGGTCTCACGGTCAATGTGGGGGAGATCATGTCAGCTGCCATTGCTGAATGCGCCAGAAAAGGTAAGGGGCCATTATTTTTCCCCAACACTATAACCAAATTGTGTTTGCTTGCAGGAGTTCCCACCGAGCGCTTGGAACAGCAGATGCCGTACACAGGCCATTTGGAGCTGCCTGCGAACCTGAGGCTGAGAAGAAAGGGGAATATGGAGTTTGAGTTGGATAGGCTGGCTGCTGAACAGTCCCTATCCATGGCCTGCTTAATGGACTTGCAGAGAAGATTGGCTCAATGGGCCAACTATGCGCAGGCGAGGGACAAAGAAGTTGCAGACCAGTTGGGATGCATCTTCCCGGACTTCCCCACCAACCTCCTAACTCCATGGGTGCCCCCACGACCAAGGCAACCAGATGAGGATGATGAGAATTGAGTGCTGGTTTGAAGTGCACTGAAGGGAGTATTGCTGTTCCCTTAGAAAACAAAGACAATTTTCTGCTTTCTGATAGGATATTGTATATTATGCTGTTTTGTGTTCAACTTTTGATCTGTTTTTAATGTGTAGTTCTATGTTTTTTATTTTGCTTAGTCTAGTCAGATGTTAGCTGAATAGGTAGGATAGTTTAGTTTTATTTTTAGGATGCATGAGTTACAGGAAAAAGCATGCTAGGGGCCTGAATCAATGTTATATCTGCCCGGATTGAATTGCGAAATAATTGCGGTTCCCGCAATTTTTGTGACTGATTGCATGTTTTGGACTGTCTGTTTAGTTAGGCTGTGATCTGTTAAATTCTATCTTTTGCTGCTAGCATGACTACCTTATATAGCTGATCTTGAAGCATGCTGGATGAGTGTCATAGGACACCCTTTGATAGTTTAAATTTGCCTCTGAATAGTGCTCAGCATGCATAAACCATAAGTCCTTAAGACTTTCTGTTATGTTCAAATTTTCTGCTGCTGGGATAGTTGCTTTTAGAATGTTTTGCCTATGCCTAGGATTTTTAAATTCTCTTTGTTTTACTTTGGACTAGATGCTTCTAGGATAGTTTGGGGGTGTGCCACCTCAGACACTCATTGGGGACAATGAGTAGTTGAAGTTTGGGGGAGGCCACCCTAGGCCTAGGAACATTCCTCTCTTCCTTAGGACATAAGCATTCTTCTTCTCCTAAAAATTTTTTGTGATAAATAGAAAAATTGAAAAATAGAGTAAAGAGGGGAGTCTTTCTCAAGTTGCTGAGTAATCAGTGCCAAGTGTGTAAACCACAAGTGGCATTGCATCAAAAGGCAAACCAAGGGGAGACTCCACCTAAGTAAAAAAGGAAAAAGGGAGAAATAGGGAAGAAGAATGTATGCTTGGGAGTTATAATCTTGTGGCTTAGATGTCCTATGTAAAAAGAACTTTGATCCTTAATGAGCTAAGCACAAGGTTGTAGCTTTTAGGTTTGTCTAGGGAGATGAATGTATATCCAATGTAGTGATGCCAGGGCTTAGGTTGTTCTCTAAAAGTACCACTGTCACTGTTAATACTAAGACTGGCATGACTCTAAGGAATCCTAGACACATTAAAAATAAGCTAGAAGCATGTACTGAGTCTGGAGTAAAGCTTGGTAGAATTTGAAACCTTAGGGATAGTGGCATGACATCATAAAAGTAGCTAGATCAGTAGTAGGGGGTTAACAAAACCAGCAGGTATAGTAGGCAGGTGAAGTCAGAAGAAGCTTGATAAGAGGTTAATTCTAAACTTAGAAGTGTGTCACAGGACAGCACTGCTAGAGATAGGGATATAGGGGAGTCGGTAAGTAGTTAAAGAAGATAAAATAACAGCCTAGGTAAGTCCTTAGTATGCTTGAGGACAAGCAAAGCCTTAAGTTTGGGGGTGTGTTAAGTCTCTGAAAGTGACTTATTTAGGACCCATTTAGCTTAAGAAGATGTACACATTTAGGTGTTTTTGTTAGCATTTAGCCTAAACCTATGCTTTAATATGAGAATTAGAAGAAGGTAGCTAATTTAGGACTTATGCACAATAGGTAGAAAAAGGGTTGAAAACCGAAGGAAAAGAATGAAAAAATAAACATTGCGAATGAATTGCGAAATCATTGCGGTGACCGCAATTATTCAAGTGAAAACCGTAAGTTGACTGATCTTTTTCTGTTAATTTCCGTATTTTCAGGGATTCGTTCTTTCTCCTCCATCCATTCTGATATATGACGTTGAAGATTGATGGTTCTCCTTGGCCCAAACGCACCTGCAAACTACTATAAAAGGGGGCCAAAGTCGGAGGTTTGATCATCACTCGAAGCGCAGAAGTCTTCTCGCAGTCCACCATTTCCATCTGTTTTCCTTTGCCGTCTGTTGGAGTGAGAGTCTCAGCTGTTGGAATCGATAATCTGATAGGAAGGAGAGAAGATTCTTCTTCTCTCTCGATTGGATTCATCCAAGCAAGGCTGATCTTTCATCCCCTTCATTCGAGGCGACTGCCACGAAGCTTTCCAGCAACTCTTTACTGTTTTTCTGTCTTCCTCTTCTGTTTTACATTCTGTTTCGTGCTGTTCTTTTCCTAAGTAGCTAGAGTAGTTTATTTCGTTGCTTTCTGTCTTGTTGCTATTTACCTTATAGCTTTCATCTGTTCAACAAACAATTCCAGTAATCAAAGTTCATTTCTGCATTTCTCATTTCCCATCTTCTGCTACGGGTTTTGCTTACTGTTTTTAGCACATTTCCCTTCTAAGCATGTCTATCTTATCTACCATTTCTGTTCTCTATATATCCATGAGTAGCTAAGTCACTTAGGGGCATGCTAATGATAGAACTATAGGCTAAAAAACGTGAATCAAGTAGGCAGATTAACACTCGAACATTGATTGTATGTAAGCTTCATCCCACGGGCAATTTCGATTGGCCATCCATTTTGTCCAAAGAACTCCTAACCTCTGGAAGGAGTAAGAGTTCAGAGTCATATAATCATGCTAGCCTTTCATGGTAATCAGGAAACGGCCTAGGAATAGGCGTTTCCCTAGTACAAACTAAACACTCCTGCTTAAACAAGATGCTTAAGTCCTTACTTTGAAGTCGAGTAAACTTAAGACTCTAATGCATGGAATCGGACGATACTTGAGATAGAGTGAGTTTGATGTATAGAGAGTTGATCCAATGCTTGAGAATCGTAAGAAAATGCCTATAGGATAGTCATTAGTAGCCCTTAATCCACCCATTTACACACTTCCGTTGCTGTTTAATTGCGGAAACATTGCGGTCCTCGCAATTCTGCCAGATTTTCATTCTGTTTAGCTGTTTTCTTTCTCGTTTATTAATTCCATCTCTTGTCTTTTAAGTCTAGTTTTAACTTGCATTTGTTTATGTTATATCCCTTTATACATTCAGCAAAAAGTAGATAATTAAAAACCAATTTTACCCCATCAAATTCATCCCATCTTTCTTAACAAACACACTTCGCGAATAGCTAAAAATGAGTCTCTGTGGAAAAAACGAATGAAATATACTTACTACTTGCTGTGAGACCATGTATGCTTGCATGTTCTAAGTGCTCTCTCTATACTTTTGCATAATTATCTTTACACATTGAGCACGCAACAACCGTCTGAGCCAGTCGGTACACCAAAGAAAAGGAAGTGGACGGTGGAGGTGGAGGATATACCTATCAAAGAAAAGACTCCCAGCGAGGGGAGTCGAGGGAGTGGCCGCCCATCCTATGAGACGGCCAGACAGAGCCCTGACCCATCTCCCCAGTCGCCGGAGCCTGAAGCTCCACGTGAAGAGCACCAAGACTCGGTGCCAAGCGATGAACCGATGGAGGAGGAGGAAGTCTTTTCCCCCTTGAGGGAAGTCAGCCGTGACAGCCCTGCGGAGAGGGGAAGCAAAGACTCTATGGATGAGACGTTGGGGGATTGCCTCCAGCAGATCACCACCAAGTCACGCCTCAAGAAGAGGGTCCCTGTCATCGTAAAGGCCAAACGATCGAAAGCCTCCAAGTGAGCCAAGAAGAAGAAGGTTAGTGGTGAACCTTCTTTAAAGAAATTAAAGGTTGAGGCTGCTGAATCGGCGAAGGCAAAAGAGAAGGGGAAGAAGAAGATGTACCCCGAGGATGAACCTCAAGCTGAGAGGTTTGTCTCGCAAGAAGCAGAGGCCAAGGGCCTCGAGTTGAGAAAGAAGGAGCTCCTCCACGAGCGGGGTTTCCTTGATGCATTGGCTGATCTGCCGCAGTTCTTGCGCGCAGGAATCATCACCCACGGCTGGGAAGAGCTGTGCAGACCCCCAATCCCAGCCTACACCGATATGGTGTATGATTTCTACGCCAATCTCGCACATCCTGACGCCTGCTTATCCACGGTGAGAGGGGTAGAGGTCGACTTCTCTGCCAATGCCATCAATGAGGCTTACAGCCTCAAGGGATACCCCCATTCTGACTATGCCAAGATTATTGATCTGCCATCTGAGGCAGTCTTGGAGGAGGCTTTGCACACGATTGGCAAGCCAGAAGCACCGTGGGCAGTGTCAAGGAACGGGAAGCACACCCTGATGAGTGCAACCCTACGCGACAAGGCGGCCGTCTGGTTTTCTTTTGTGCGCAGACGTCTCTCCCCTGTGACCCACGAGACAACTATAAACCAGGGGAGATTGTTACGTCTCCAAAAGTGACCTTTTTAGGACTTATTTATCTTAGAAAGATGTACACTCTTAGGTGTTTTTGATAGGATTTAGCTTAAACCTATGCTTATATATGAGAATTAGAAGAAGGTAGCTAAATTAGGACTTGTGTGCAAAAGGAAAGAAAAGGAATGAAAACCGAAGTAAAAGAAGGAAAAATGTTCATTGCAGTAGCATTGCGGAAACATTGCTGAAACCGCAATGTTTCAAGTGAAATCCGTAAGTTGACTGATCTTTTTCTGTTATTTTCCGTTATTTCAGGGATTCGTTCTTTCTCCTCCATCCATTTTGAAGTATGACGTTGAGGATGGATGGTTCTCCTTGGCCCAAACGCACCTGCAGATTACTATAAAAAGGGGGCAAAGTAGAGGGTTTGAGCATCATCCGAAAGCGTAGAAGTCTCTTCGCAGCTCCATCTTTTCTCCTGTTTTTCTTCTCCGTCTGTTGGTTTGAGAGGTTCAGCTGTTGGAGTCGACAATCTGATAGGAAGGAGAGAAGACATCTTCTCTCCTTATTGGATTCATCCAAGCAAGGCTATTCTTTCTTCCCCTTCAGCCGAGGCATTTGCGACGAGGCGTTCAAGCTCAATTACTGCTTTCTGTCTTTTATTTCTAATTTCCAGCTCTGTTTAGTTGTTGTTTCTCTTCCAGTAGCTAGCTCATTTCATTTCGTTGTCTTCTGTCTTTATGCTATTCACTTTAAGCTTTCCTTTGTTCATTCAAACAATCAAGTAATCAAAGCACAGTTCATTATTTCACAGCTTCTTATCTTTTGCTGCTACTGTTTTACCTTATTGTTTTAAGTTTATTTCTCTTCTAAGCATGTCTCCTTCATCTCTTATTTCTGTTCTTTCTATATCCATGAGTAACTAAGTCACATAGGGGCATGCTAATGACAACACTATAGGCTAAAAAACGTGAACCAAGCATGTAGGATAGCTCTCGAAGCATTGATTGTATGTAAGCTTCATCCCACGGGCAATTTCGATCGGCCATCCATTTTGTCCAAAGAACTCCTAACCTCTGGAAGGAGTAAGAGTTCAGAGTCATACACTCATGCTAGCCTTTCAAGGTAGCCAGAAAACGACCTAGGAATAGGCGTTTTCCTAGTACAAACCATAACTTTCTGCTTTAACAAGATGCTTAAGACCTTACTTGGACATGAGTAAACTAAAGAATCTAATGCATGAAATCGGAAGATACATGAGATTGAGATAGTTTGATGCATAGTGAGTTGATCCAGTGCTTGAGAATCGTATAAAAATGCCTATAGAGGAGTCGTTAGTAGCCCTTGTTTCTCCAATTTACACACTTTCGCTGTTACTAACATTGCGGTAGAATTGTTGTTCTCGCAATTCTGCTAAGTTAAAAATTCTGTTTAGCTATTTTCCTCTTCGCTTATTAATCTCTTCTCTTTTCATTTGAGTTTATCTTTGACTTGCACTTGTTTATGTTGCTACCCTTTACATATTCCTTAGAAATTAGACAATTTAAAACCAATTCTACTCCATCAAATCCACCCATTCTTTCTTAACAATACACTTCACGAGTAGCTAATAATAAATCTTTGTGGGAAAACGAATGAAAAAATACTTACTACTTGCTATAAGATCATGTATGCTTGCATGTTCTGAGTGCTCTCTCTCTCTTATTGCTTATTTATTTCACACATTGAGCACGCAACAGAGATCACTGCTGTTGTACGCCATCATGAGGGGCCTCACCATTGACGTTGGTGAGGTAATTGCTGCCTCCATTGCCGACTGCTCGAAGAAAGGTAAGGGTCAGCTATTTTTCCCTAGTACCATCACTAAGCTATGCCTTCGTGCAGGAGTCCCAATGGAGAAGAACGAGAAGCAGTTGGCCTACACCGGCCATCTGGAGCTGCCCACCATCTTGAGGATGCGAAGGAGGGGCAACATGGAGTTTGAGCTGGACGGCCTAGCTGCTGCTCAATCATTGTCCATGGCATGCTTGATGGATCTGCAACACAAAATGGCGCAGTGGGCGGAGTATGCACAAGCAAAGGACAAGCATGTGGCTGATCAGCTGGGGTGCATTTTCCCTGCCTTCCCTACTGACTTGTTGAAGCCGTGGGCACCTCCTAGGGAAAGGAGAGATGAGGATGAGGATGTTTGAGTGCCAGTCTGAACGGCACTCGAGGGAGTACTTCTGTTCCCTCTTAAAAAAAAAAACTTGCTTTTCTATGACTTTGTGAATTCTGTTTAAATCAAATACTTGATCTGGTTTTAATTTCCTTGTTTGTTTAGGATAGTTTAGTGTAGGTTGATGGTATCTGAGTAGTTAGCTTGTTTTAGTTTCCTGTTTTGAGTAATTGTGGATGACTGGAAATAGCATGCTAGGGGCCTTGATCACTGATAAATATGCCCTGTAGGTTAATTGCGAATTTTTTGCGGAGTCCGCAATTTTTGTTAGGCTTCGCATGCTATTGGCTGACTTTTTGGATAGGCTGGTTATGTTTAAATTTGGATCTCTTGCTACTTTCTTGACTTCAATATGTGATCTATCTGTGAGCATGCTGGATGAGTGTCGTAGTACACCTTTGATAGTTTAAATTAGTTCCTTAAAATTGCTCAGCATGCATCTCTTTAAGCCCTTAACATACTGTTTTTTGCGAAATTTTGCTGCTGTGTTATCTGTTTTATGAAGTTCATTCTATGCCTAGGACTTTTAGATTCTCCTTGTTTTGCCCTAGACTAGATGCTTCTAGGACAAGTTTGGGGGTGTGTCACCTCAGACTCTCATTGGGGACAATGAGAAACTTTAGTTTGGGGGAGTGTTGCGTGCTCAATGTGTTAAAATAAATAAACAATAAGATAGAGAGAGCACTCAGAACATGCAAGCATACATGATCTTATAGCAAGTAGTTAGTATTTTTTCATTCGTTTTCCCACAGAGATTTATTATGAGCTACTCGTGAAGTGTAAAGTTAAGAAAGATTGGGTGGATTTGATGAGGTAGAATTGGTTTTAAATTGTCTAACTCCTAAGGAATATATAAAGGATAGCAACATAAACAAGTGCAAGTCAAAGTTAAACTTAAAGGAAAAGAGATGAGATTAATAAACGAAGAAGAAAACAGCTAAACAGAATCGTAAACTTAGCAGAATTGCGAATACAGCAATTCTACCGCAATGTTACTAACAGCGAAAGTGTGTAAAATGGAGAAACAAGGGCTACTAACGACTCCTCTATAGGCATTTTCTCACGATCCTCAAGCATTGGATCAACTCTCTATGCATCAAACTTACTCAATCTCATGTATCTTCCGATTTCATGCGTTAGATTCTTTAGTTTACTCATGTCCAAGTAAGGTCTTAAGCATCTTGTTAAAACAGAAAGTGTTGGTTTGTACTAGGAAAACGCCTATTCCTAGGTCGTTTTCTGGCTACCTTGAAAGGCTAGCATGAGTGTATGACTCTGAACTCTTACTCCTTCCAGAGGTTAGGAGTTCTTTGGACAAAATGGATGGCCAATCGAAATTGCCCGTGGGATGAAGCTTACATACAATCAATGCTTCGAGAGCTATCCTACATGCTTGGTTCACGTTTTTTAGCCTATAGTGTTGTCATTAGCATGCCCCTATGTGACTTAGTTACTCATGGATATAGGCAGAACAGAAATAAGAGATGAAGTAGACATGCTTAGAAGAAATTTAAAGACAAACAGCAAGGGAGAGACAGTAGCAGCAAAGAGAAGAAACTGTGAAATGAAGAATTGTGCTTTGATTACTTAATTGTTTGAATGAACAAAGGAACGCTTAAAGTAAATAACATAAAGACAGAAAGCAACGAAATGCAATAAGCTAGTCACTAGAAGGGAAACAACAACAAAGCAGAACTGGAATTTAGAAATAAAAGACAGAAAGCAGGTAATTAAGCTTGGACGCCTCGTCGCAACCGCCTCGGCTGAGAGATGAGAAAGATCAGCCTTGCTTGGATGAATCCAATCGAGAGAGACGATGAATCTTATCTCCTTCCTATCAGATTATCGACTCCAAACAGCTAAACTTCGCAACCCAACAGACGGCAAAGAAAAACAGGAGAAAAGATGGAGCTGCGAGAAGACTTCTACGCTTTCGGATGATGATTGAACCCTCTACTTTGACCCCCTTTTATAGTAATCTGCAGGTGCGTTTGGGCATAGGAGAACCATCCATCCTCAACGTCGTACTTCAAAATGGATGGAGGAGAAAGAACGAATCCCTGAAATAACGGAAATTAACAGAAACAGATCAGTCAACTCACGGTTTTCACTTGAAACATTGCTGTTTTAGCAATGTTTCTGCAATGCTATCGCAATGCGCATTTTTCACTCTTTTCCTTCGGTTTTCATTCCTTTTCTTTCCTCTTGCACACAAGTCCTAATTTAGCTACCTTCTTCTAAATCTCATATATAAACATAGGTTTAAGCTAAATCCTATCAAAAACACCTAAGAGTGTACATCTTTCTAAGATAAATAAGTCCTAAAAAGGTCACTTTTGGAGACGTAACAGGGAGGCAGCCCTAGGCCTAGGAACATTCCTCTCTCCCTCTTAAACATAAGCATTCTTCTTCTTCTTTGAAAAAATGATGAACTGGAAAAAAAAAATGAAAAAAGAATAAAGAGTGGTGTCTCTCTTGAGGTTGCTGAGTAATCAGTGCCATGTGTGTAACCCACAAGTGGCATTGCTTCAAAAGGAAACCAAAGGAGAGGCCCTACCAAAGAAGGAAAGAAAAAGAAAAACCAAGGAAGAAGAGTGTATGCCTATGAGTTATAGCTTATGTGCTTAGGTGTTCTATGTGAATGAACTCTGATCCTCAATTAGCTAAGCACAGGGTTGTAGCTTGTAGGGTTGTTAAGGGAGATGAATATATATCCAATGTAGTGATGCCAGGGTTTAGGTTGCTCTATGAAATGTACTGATAGCTCCATTTTGGAGCTATAATTATGTCCCTAATTCACGAATATTACTTGCTTAATCTTGCTTTTATGTGTTAATTGCAGGTGTTCTCGGTAATTCGCCCTCGGGAGCATTTCGGCGCTTTTCGGGGCTTAATATCGCATTTTAAAGACCTAAGAACACTTACGGGGAAGAACCATGCAAAAACATGAAGATTGGGCGTTTTGGGGAAATTGAAGGCAAAATACCATGCAAAAACCCGAGAGCTAGCGTCGAGCGACAGCGTCGCGACGCTAGCTCGACGCTGCCCAAGCGTCGAGACGCTGCCCGAGCGTCTCGACGCTCCGAAGTCTGAGGCGTAAATTTGAAAATCCATCCGAGAGCAAGCGTCGAGTGACAGCGTCTCGACGCTCGCTCGACGCCGCGCAAGCGTCTCGACGCTGCGCGAGCGTCTCGACGCCACCCCGACAGCGCGCGCGGATTATTTAGGGCGCAGCGTCGAGACGCTGCCCTAGCGTCTCGACGCTCCGACGGATTACTTAAGTTTTTGTCCGATTTTTAGCCGCCATCTTCATCTCCTACCTCGGGCTCCGCACCTGATTAGACGTTCCAGCAGCTATTTTCACCATGGGAGAGGCTAGGAAGCTTGGATTTGAGCCATCCCACATCCCACACATCATGAGTGAGTAGTTATAGCGTTTTTGGCTCGGGATTGTATAGGAATAATGTAGTTTGAGCTCTTGGTGAGGTTGTTGAACTGAATTCTGATTTGGCTTTAATGATTGAATGAATTGGTTTCTATTTCCTTGCTTATTCCATGAATGTGCTTGAATGATTTAGGACTAGGCACCCTTGATTTCGAGCATGCTTCATTTGTTAAAGGTTTTGATGCCGTGCCTCTCTAAACCACCAAGTAACAAAGATTTACGACACCTTTGAACGCATAGGCGTCCTTGCGTTCTTGGTGTTCGTTCTTCTCGAATTAGAATCCGAAATCGATACACTAATTTCGCGTCCAAATTAGATAATCGTCGTAGTTAGCTCGTTGCTATCGATTGGTCTTGGCAGAGCATTGGCCGCCAATGTCCAATCGATATGCTTGATTAGCTTGATTTATCGTGTCTAATTAATATCCATGGAGCATGTCTGAGTTAATTTATTAATTTGAGATGAGCTGCGTATTCGTTAAATTGTTTAAGCCATTATACGTGTCAACCTATGATCCAAGAGGCATGCTAATCTTATTCCCGATCGTCCCGAGTCGAACGCTCCGTTAGTCAAATTTTCCCCATTTGCATTGTTCCCTCTTAGTCAATTAAAAACCAACAAATCCCCCATATTTCATTTATTTTCATAAGTTTGCAAATTTAATTAAGATTAAGTCAAATTAGCTTAATTCCCTGTGGATCGACCCCGTTACCACTCATCTACTAATAGTTCAGTGTATTCGGGTAATTATAAATTTATTTTGGCGGGTCTCGACAACCCGATGATTGGCGATAGTTCGAAAATATCGTTGGGATCACGAATCACGGCTGGGAGGAGCTGTGCAGACCACCCAATCCCGCCTATTCCAGTATGGTGTATGATTTTTACGCCAATTTGATGAATCTTGAGGATGGCCTGTCTGTGGTCAGAGGGGTTGAGGTGGACTTCTCAGCGAAGGCGATCAACGAAGCCTATGGCCTCAAGGGTCAAAAACACACTGATTATGCAAGGATCGTTGATGAGCCAACATAAGCTGTCCTGGAGGAGGCAATTCGGATCATTGGCCAGCCAGAGGCCTCGTGGACAGTATCGCGCAATGGGAGGCACACTCTCATGAGTGCTAACCTCACAGCTAAGGCGGCTGTCTGGTTTTCCTTCGTGCGGAGGAAGCTGTCCTCAGTGACCCATGAGACCACCATCAACCAAGGCAGATCGCTGCTGGTCTACGCGATCATGAGAGGCCTTACAATCAACGTTGGCGAGGTCATTGCAGCTTCAATCGCTGACTGCGCCAAGAAGGGTAAGGGTCCACTTTTCTTTCCTAATACAATTACTAAGCTCTGCTTACGTGCAGGGGTCCCAATCGAGCGAATGGAAAGGCAGCTGGCCTACACGGGGCACTTGGAGCTTCCTACAGGCTTGAGGATGCGAAGGAAGGGGAACATGGAGTTCGAGCTGGATGGCCTGGCTGCTGCTCAGTCTCTGTCCATGGCCTGCCTGATGGATCTGCAGAAGAGGATGGCTCAATGGGCCACATATGCGCAGGCAAGGGACAAGGAGGTCGCTGACCAATTGGGCTGCATCTTCCCTGAGTTCCCCACGAACCTACTGACTCCATGGGCGCCTCCCAGACCAAGAAGGGATGATGATGAGGAAGACATCTGAGTGCTAGTTTGAGAAGCACTAAAGGGAGTATTTCTGATCCCTACAAGAAAAAAAAAAAAACAAACTGCTTTTCGTTGAACCATGAGAATTTGGCTGTTTTGAGTTAATAGTTTGATCTGTTTTAGTTCTTTAGTTTTAGTATTTAAATTTGTTTAGTGTAGTCTGATGGTAGCTGATTAGGTAGATTAGATTAGTTTCCTTTTTGTATAGCTTATATGACTGGAAAAAGCATGCATAGGGGCCTTAATCACTGGTATATCTGCCCTGTATCCATTGCGAAATAATTGCAAAATCCGCAATTTTTATTAGTAAATGCATGTTTTTGACTGACTGTTTAGCTAGGCTGGTTCTGTTTAAATTTTGTCTTTTGCTGCTATCTTGAATGCCTTATATAGCCTATCTAAAAGCATGCTGGATGAGTGTCATAGGACACCTTTGATAGTTTAAATTACCCTCTTAAAAGTGCTCAGCATGCATAGCTTTAAGTCCTTACCTGACTGTTTTTATAAATTTCTGCTGCTGTGATGTTTGCTTTTAAAATGTTCTGTCTATGCCTAGGGCTTTTAGATTCTCTTTGTTTTACCTTAGACTAGATGCTTCTAGGACAAGTTTGGGGGTGTGCCACCTCAGACACTCATTGGGGACAATGAGTAGTTTAAGTTTGGGGGAGGCCACCCTAGGCCTAGGAACATTCCTCTCTCGCTTAAAGCATAAGCATTCTTCTTTTCCTTTACAAAAAAAATGAGCTGAAAAAACAAATGAAAAATAGAATAAAGAGGGGTGTCTCTCTTAAGTTGCTGAGTAATCAGTGCCAAGTGTGTAACCCACAAGTGGCATTGCATCAAAAGGCAACCAAAGGAGAGGCTCCACCTAAGTAAGAAAAAAAAAAGAAAAAGGAAGAAATAGGGAAGAAGAATGTATACCTAGGAGTTGCAGCTTTGTGGGTTAGATGTCCTGAATAAAAAGAACTCTGATCCTTAATTAGCTGAGCACAAAGTTGTAACTTGTAGGGTTGTTTAGGGAGATAAATGTATGTCCAATGTAGTGATGCCAGGGTTTGGGTTGTTCTCTAAAAGTACTACTGTCACTGTTAATACTAAGACTGGCATGACTCTAAGGAATCCTAGGTAGCTCAAAAGTAAAAACTAGAAGCATGTACTGAGTCTGGGGTAAAGCTAGGTAGAATTTGAAACCTTAGGGATAGATGCACGATGTGACAGAAGCAAGTAGATCAGTCGTAGGGAGTTAATGAAACAGCAAGAGTATTAGGCGTGCAAAGTCAGAAGAAGCAATATAAAAGGTTAGTTGTAAACTTAGAAGTGTGTCACAGGACAGCACTGCTATAGATAGGAATGTAGGGGAGTCAGTAAGTGGTTAAAGAGGATGAAACAGCAGCCTAAACAAGTCCTTAGACTGCTCGAGGACGAGCAAAACCTTAAGTTTGGGGGTGTGTTACGTCTCCAAAAGTGACCTTTTTAGGACTTATTTATCTTAGAAAGATGTACACTCTTAGGTGTTTTTGATAGGATTTAGCTTAAACCTATGCTTATGTATGAGAATTAGAAGAAGGTAGCTAAATTAGGACTTGTGTGCAAAAGGAAAGAAAAGGAATGAAAACCGAAGTTAAAAGAAGGAAAAATGAGCATTGCGGCAGCATTGCGGAAACATTGCTAAAACCGCAATGTTTCAAATGAAATCCGTAAGTTGACTGATCTTTTTCTGTTATTTTCCGTTATTTCAGGGATTCGTTCTTTCTCCTCCATCCATTTTGAAGTACGACGTTGAGGATGGATGGTTCTCCTTGGCCCAAACGCACCTGCAGATTACTATAAAAGGGGGTCAAAGTAGAGGGTTTGATCATCATCCGAAAGCGTAGAAGTCTCTTCGCAGCTCCATCTTTTCTCCTGTTTTTCTTCTCCGTCTGTTGGTTTGAGAGGTTCAGCTGTTGGAGTCGACAATCTGATAGGAAGGAGAGAAGATTCATCTTCTCTCCTGATTGGATTCATCCAAGCAAGGCTACCCTTTCTCTCCCTTCAACCGAGGCGTTTGCGACGAGGCGTTCAAGCTCAATTACTGCTTTCTGTCTTCTATTTCTCATTTCCAGCACTGTTTTGTTGTGTTTCTTTTCTATTAGCTAGTTCATTACATTTCGTTGCTTTCTGTCTTTATGCTATTCACTTTAAGTTTCCCTTTGTTCATCCCAACAATCGGTTAATCGAAGCACAATTCATTAATTCACGGTTTCTTGTCTTTGTTGTTTCCTGTTTTGCCTTGCTGTTTTAAGTTTATTTCTCTCCTGAGCATGCCTACTTTATCTAATATTTTTGTTCTATCTATATCCATGAGTAACTAAGTCACATAGGGGCATGCTAATGACAATACTATAGGCTAAAAAACGTGAACCAAGCATGTAGGATAGCTCTCGAATGCATTGATTGTATGTAAGCTTCATCCCACGGGCAATTTCGATTGGCCACCCATTTTGTCCAAAGAACTCCTAACCTCTGGAAGGAGTAAGAGTTCAGAGTCATACACTCATACTAGCCTTTCAAGGTAGCCAGAAAACGACCTAGGAATAGGCGTTTTCCTAGTACAAACCATAACTTTCTGCTTTAACAAGATGCTTAAGACCTTACTTGGACATGAGTAAACTAAAGAATCTAATGCATGAAATCGAAAGATACATGAGATTGAGTTAGTTTGATGTATAGTGAGTTGATCCAACGCTTGAGAATCGTGAGAAAATGCCTATAGAGGAGTCGTTAGTAGCCCTTGTTTCTCCAATTTACACACTTTCGCTGTTAGTAACATTGCGGTAGAATTGTTGTTCTCGCAATTCTGCTAAGTTAAAAATTCTGTTTAGCTATTTTCCTCTTCGTTTATTAATCTCTTCTCTTTTCATTTGAGTTTATCATTGACTTGCACTTGTTCATGTTGCTATCCTTTATTGATTCAGCAGTAAATAGGAATTTTAAAACCAAATCTACCCCTTCAGATCCACCCATTCTTACTTAACAGTACACTTCACGAGTAGCTAATAATAAATCTCTGTGGGAAAACGAATGAAAAAATACTTACTACTTGCTATAAGATCATGTATGCTTGCATGTTCTGAGTGCTCTCTCTCTCTCTCATTGCTTATTTATTTTACACATTGAGCACGCAACAGCAGGAAACAAGTTTAATTATCCAGTTAGCTAATAGGTCTTCTATTCGTCCTTTAGGGGTGATTGAGGATGTGTTGGTTAGAGTTAAAGACCTGATCTTTCCTGCTGATTTTTATGTGATAAATATGGAAGAAAACGCATCACCTGCTACTTCAGTCTTGCTAGGTAGACCATTCATGAAAACTGCTAAGAAAAAAATTGATGTGCATGATGGTACCTTGTTAGTTGAGTATGAAGGAGATGTGTTCGAATTTAATGTATTTGATGCCATGAAACACCATGCTGATGTGCATTCTGTCTGTAAAATTGATCTTATCGATACTTTAGAACAAGAAGAATGCATGACTGTTGTTGATGGGGATGACCCACTCGTTTTTACTGAAATTGTTGGCGAGGTTGAAAGTAACGTTCCCATATTGTCTGACCCATCTGAACAAACTACTTTTGCTTTATAGGCGTGTGAAAAGCCAACTAAAATATTACCGTCTCTTTTGCAGGCTCCCAAGTTGGAACTTAAGGAGTTGCCGGGTCATCTCAAGTACGTATACTTGGGTGAGGTGGAGACACTCCCGGTAATTATCTCCAAGGAGCTTACATCGCAGCAAGAAGGCAAGTTGGTGGAGGTCTTGAGAAAGAACAGAAGAGCGATAGGATGGACGTTGGCAGACTTGCACGGGTTGAGTCCAGTTCTGTGCATGCACAAGATTCGGCTGAATGAGGGAGCGAAGCCATCCCGAGAGCCTCAGCAGAGACTGAACCCAGCAATGAAAGAGGTAGTGTTGTCTGAGATACACAAACTCCTTGATGCAGGTATTATCTTTCCCATTTCTGATAGCCAGTGGGTTAGCCCTATTCATGTTGTACCTAAAAAGACGGGCATAACTGTTATTAGAAATGAGAGGGGTGAGTTAGTGCCTAAGAGAGTGCAAAATGGGTGGAGGATGTGTATAGATTTTAGAAAACTGAATGATGTGACTAAGAAGGACCACTTTCCTATTCCCTTCATAGATCAAATGGTGGAGCGTTTAGCTGGGAAGCCATACTTCTGTTTTCTAGATGGTTTTTCTGGGTTTTATCAAATTCCCATAGCCCAGGAAGACCAAGAAAAGACTACTTTTACCTGTCCATTCGGAACTTACATATATAGGAGAATGCCCTTCGGGCTTTGTAATGCTCCGGGGACTTTTCAGCGATGCATGATGAGCATATTTACTGAATTCGTAGAAAAATGCATCGAAGTCTTTATGGATGATTTCACTGTGTATGGGAGTTCATTTGAGGATTGCCTATTTAACTTGTCTAGAGTCATGGAAAGATGCATTGAGACTAATCTTGTTTTAAATTTTGAAAAGTGTCATTTCATGGCCAGTCAAGGCATTGTCTTAGGTCACGTTGTGTCAGCTAAGGGGATAGAGGTCGATAAAGCTAAAATAGATGTTATATCTGATTTACCTTACCCCACGAATCTTCGGGAAGTGCGTTGTTTTCTTGGTCATGCAGGTTTCTACCGCAGGTTCATCAAAGACTTCTCGAAGATAGTGACTCCGATGACGGGCTTGCTGAAAAAAGATGTCCCATTCTGCTTTGACAAGGAGTGCAAGCTGGCTTTCGATGTTCTGAAGAAGTGCTTGACCAACGCACCCATCATCCATCCACCGCAGTGGGGGACTCCCTTCGAGATCATGTGCGACGCAAGCAATTATGCCGTGGGCACTGTGTTGGGCCAGAGGATAGACAAGAAGAGCCACGTGATTTATTATGCCTCCAGGACGCTCAACTCCGCGCAAATCGGTTACACAACAACAGAGAAGGAGCTGCTTTCCATTGTTTTCGCTCTTGATAAATTTCGGCCTTATATTCTTGGATCTAAAGTAATTGTTTTTTCTGATCATGCAGCAGTTCGATACTTGATGAACAAGAAAGACTCGAAGCCTAGATTGCTCAGATGGGTACTACTACTCCAAGAGTTCGACGTCTCGGTCCAGGATAGGAAAGGATCAGAAAATACAGTTGCTGACCATTTGAGCTGCATTGTGCGTAACGAGGATGACTTGCCTCTGAATGATGAGTTCCCTGATGAAGTCCTGTTTCAGGTGAGTGTGGAGACACCATGGTACGCAGACATTGTCAATTACTTGGTCACAGGTACGTTCCCATTCAAATTTTCATACAACAAAAGAGCTAAGCTGAAAAGCGAAGCCAAGTCTTATGTCTGGGAAGAGCCTATTTTATGGAAATTTTGCGCGGACCAAGTAATTAGGAAGTGTGTCCCCAAGTCTGAGCATAGGTCAATACTTACATTTTGCCATGAATTTGCATGTGGGGGACACTTTGGCCAAAAGAGGACTGCGAGGAAAATATTAGATTGTGGGTTTTTCTGGCCATCACTGTTTAAGGATTGTTATGAATTTTGCAAATCATGTGATCAGTGTCAGAGAAAAGGGTCCATCACAAGTAGGAATGAAATGCCCCAAAACCCCATTTTAACTTGCGAAATTTTTGAGGTTTGGGGTATGGATTTCATGGGACCCTTTCCCCCTTCATTTGGTTTTGTCTATATTTTGTTGGCTGTGGACTACGTGTCTAAGTGGGTGGAGGCTAAAGCCACCAAAGTTGATACTGCTAATGTTGTTTCCAGTTTTGTCAAATCCAATATTTTTAGCAGGTATGGAGTTCCACGAGCCATCATAAGCGACCAGGGGAGCCACTTCTGCAACAAGACGATCCAGGCCTTGATGAGGAAGTATGGGGTAAATCACAAAATCTCCACCCCGTACCATCCTCAAACCAATGGCAAAGCAGAAGTCTCCAATCGAGAGGTGAAGAGCATCCTCGAGAAAACAGTAAGTCCAGCAAGGAAGGATTGGAGTCTAAGGATGGACGACGCTTTGTGGGCCTATCGTACGGCTTACAAAACCCCCATAGGGATGTCTCCCTACAGGATAGTTTTTGGGAAATCCTGTCATCTCCCAGTGGAGATCGAGCACAAAGCTTACTGGGCCGTGAAGAAGTGTAACATGGACTTTGACAAGGCTGGTGAAGAAAGACTCCTCAAATTGCAAGAATTAGAGGAGCTTCGCCTAGATGCGTATGAGAACGCGAAGACCTACAAGGAAAAGACCAAAATGTTCCACAACAGACGAGTCGTCCGGAAACACTTCGAAGTTGGTCAGAAGGTCCTCTTGTTCAACTCCCGCCTGAAGTTCATGCTAGGTAAACTTCGTTCCCGGTGGCTTGGTCCTTTTATTATAACCGATGTCCATCACTATGGTGCAGTCAAGATTCAGAGCCTAGATACAGAGAAGGAATACACGGTGAATGGCCAGCGACTGAAGATCTTTCATGAGGGAATGTCAGAGGACTTCGACGACCATGCCTACTTGAAAGAGCCCGATTATGAGAAAGGATGAAATGAGTTTTGCTAAAGTCGAGCAATCGACTCTAAAAATTTGCGCTACTCGGAGGAACCCGAGCTTGAACTGTACATGTTTTTTGTTTACTTTACTGTCTTTAGGATTAGCTTAGGTTCTTACTCTGATGCTGTGAATTTTCAGGTGAAACAATGGCTCGTCCTTGAGGTTTATTTGCTAAGGATAAAGCACACTCTCCAACCCTCTAAGTCACAATTCAGGGAAGGTTTTCTTTCCTTAGAATTTTGTCTGTGCCTATTTAGTCCAATGAGGACATTGTCCTTTTCTAAGTTGGGGGTGGTGGGTTGTGCCTTACATTGATTGTCGAGTTTAGTTGTGGAATTCTGAGAAGCATATTTTGTTGCGATGAATGCATGCTAGTCTGACTATGAAATTCTGTGATGTACTGTTGAGGTCTTCGTATTTGTTTTTGTTGTGAAATTCAGCATGATTTTTTTCAAGTTATTTCCCTGTTTAAGCTTCGCATGTTAGCGCTCTATCTTAGATCTGTGGGTTTAGGGTAGTTCTGTTTGTTTTGAAATTCGTTGTCACCTCGAAAGGAAACCTTAGGATGGGCTAAGATTCGCTCTTGTTTGTAATCCATGCGCTTAAAATTTTAACATGATTTTTAGGCTAAAAAGAAAATGAATGCATATTTTATAAAAAGAAAAAGTAATCTCTTGAGGTGTTCCTCCTTCTTGAGTTGCCTTAGTAGCCAGGGGCGGTCGTGTAACCCACGGTCGCCACTGCATGAAAAGGAAGCACAAAGAAGTGAACGCTAGTCCTTAAAAATGTGAATTTTGCCCGTAGTCAGATGCACTGTGCAATGAAATTGCAGGCAAGCTGAAACGAAAGTAAAATTGACATGTTAGGCGCTCATAGAGATCAAAAAAAGGAGAGAAAAGATGCCTTGCGATCTATTACTTGCTTAGACGATGAATAGCCCTTAGACTGTTCTGTTTAGCCATAAGTAGGGGGAAGGCGAAGTTTTGGGGCGGGTAGAGCTGTTCTAAGCCTGTAGAAATCTAAGATCGAGGAGCTAGGTCCGAAGCATAAATAGGGAAGCATCTTTAAATTTTTCGAATTGTTCTTAACCAATGCATGCATGCAGCTGTTTCTTCCGAATACAAGTGCCCTGTCATTTCCAGTACTGAGAATTGAGTCCCTAGCATGCATATTCGTTTTATTTTGATTAATCAGAATTCCACCTTGCTCGAGGACTAGCAAGATTTAAGTTGGGGGTGTTTGATAGCTCCATTTTGGAGCTATAATTATGTCCTTAATTCACGAATATTACTTGCTTAATCTTGCTTTTATGTGTTAATTGCAGGTGTTCTCGGTAATTCGCCCTCGGGAGCGTTTCGGCGATTTTCGGGGCTTAATATCGCATTTTAAAGACCTAAGAACAGTTCCGGGGAAGAACCATGCAAAAACATGAAGATTGGGCGTTTTGGGGAAATTGAAGGCAAAATACCATGCAAAAGCCCGAGAGCTAGCGTCGCGACGCTAGCTCGACGCTGCCCAAGCGTCGAGACGCTGCCAGAGCGTCTCGACGCTCCGAAGTCTGAGGCGTAAATTTGAAAATCCACCCGAGAGCAAGCGTCGAGTGACAGCGTCTCGACGCCACCCCGACAGCGCGCGCGGATTATTTAGGGCGCAGCGTCTCGACGCTCCGATGGATTACTTAAGTTTTTGTCCGATTTTTAGCCGCCATCTTCATCTCCTACCTCGGGCTCCGCACCTGATTAGACGTTCCAGCAGCTATTTTCACCATGGGAGAGGCTAGGAACCTTGGATTGGAGCCATCCCACATCCCACACATCATGAGTGAGTAGTTATAGCGTCTTTGGCTCGGGATTGTATAGGAATAATGTAGTTTGAGCTCTTGGTGAGGTTGTTGAACTGAATTCTTATTTGGCTTTAATGATTGAATGAATTGGTTTCTATTTCCTTACTTATTCCATGAATGTGCTTGAATGATTTAGGACTAGGCACCCTTGATTTCGAGCATGCTTCATTTGTTAAAGGTTTTGATGCCGTGACTCTCTAAACCGCCAAGTAACAAAGATTTACGACACCTTTGAACGCATAGGCGTCCTTGCGTCCTTGGTGTTCGTTCTTCTCGAATTAGAATCCGAAATCGATACACTAATTTCGCGTCCAAATTAGATAATCGTCGTAGTTAGCTCGTTGCTATCGATTGGTCTTGGGAGAGCGTTGACCGCCAATGTCCAATCGATATGCTTGATTAGCTTGATTTATCGTATCTAATTAATATCCATGGAGCATGTCTGAGTTAATTTATTAATTTGAGACGAGCTGGGTATTCGTTAAATTGTTTAAGCCATTATACGTGTCAACCTATGATCCAAGAGGCATGCTAATCTTATTCCCGATCGTCCCGAGTCGAACGCTCCGTTAGTCAAATTTTTCCCATTTGCATTGTTCCCTCTTAGTCAATTAAAAACCAACAAATCCCCCATATTTCATTTATTTTCATAAGTTTGCAAATTTAATTAAGATTAAGTCAAATTAGCTTAATTCCCTGTGGATCGACCCCGTTACCACTCATCTACTAATAGTTTAGTGTATTCGGGTAATTATAAATTTATTTTGGCGGGTCTCGACAACCCGATGATTGGCGATAGTTCGAAAATATCGTTGCCATGTACTACTGACACTGGTTTATACTAAGACTGGCATGACTCTAAGGAATCCTAGGTAGCTCAAAAGAAAAACATTAGAAGCATGTACTGAGTCTGGGGTAAAGCTAGGTAGAATTTGAAAACTTAGGGATAGTTGCACAATGAACCTAATGACCAAAGCAGATAGATCAGTTGTAGGGAGTTAATAAAAACAGTAGGATTATAAGGCGAGAGAAATCAGAAGAAGCAAAATGAGAAGTTAGTTTTAAACTTAGATGCGTGTCACAGGACAGCCATGCCTTAGATAGTGAACTTAGGGAAGTCAGAAAGCAGTTAGAGAGAGTAATAGCAGCCCAAGTAAGTCCTTACATTGCTCGAGGACGAGCAAAACCTTAAGTTTGGGGGTGTGTTACGTCTCCAAAAGTGACTAATTTAGGGACTTATTTGCTATAGAAAGATGTACACTCTTAAGCGTTTTTGGTAGAATTTAGCCTAAACATGTGCTTATATATGAGAATTTGTAGAATGAAGCTAAATTAGGACTTATGTGTAAAAGGAAGGAAAAAGAAGAAAAAACAAAGCTAAAGAGTTGAAATTTGCATATTGCTGAAACATTGCGAAAACATTGCTGTCTCAGCAATGTTTTAAGTGAAATTTGTTAAGTTGTCTAACCGTTTGCCGTTTTGTTACGACCTTTCAGCCGCCCATTTTTTCTCCTGCTGCCACGTGGAAGGTCGTCGTTCAGAATGGATGGTTCTCCTTGGCTGAAGACTACCTGCAAAACCCTATAAAAGGAGGTCAAGGTGGAAGGACAAACATAAGCTGGAAGCGTAGAACTCCCATCTCAACGCAGTCTTTTCTCCCTGTTTTCTCTCTTCCGTTTGTTGGTTTGAAGGACTCAGCTGTTGGAGTCGATAATCTGAGAGGAAGAAGAGAAGATCTCTCTTCTCTTCTGATTGGATTCATCCAAACAAAGCTCTCCTTCTTCCTCCATCCGAGGCGCTTGCGGCGAGGGTTCACGCACACGTTTACTACTTTTTGCCATTTGTTTGTCGTCTGTTTTCGCTACTGCTTTCTGCTATTTGTTTAAGTTTGCTACCTTAGTTCATTTCGTCTCCTTCTGTTTAGTTTTCATCAGTTTAGAGTTGTTGCTTTGTAAGTTTTGAACCTCGGTAAATCGAAGAAGTGTTTTGATTAGTTCACGAATTCCTTGTTGCTTTTATCGTTTCTGTTTTCTTTTATTTTCACTTCATTACTGCTAAGCATGTCTACACCATCTATTCTTCCCATTCCATCTTCATCCATGAGTAACTAAACCACATAAGGGTATGCTAATGACGAGTCTATAGGTAGAAATACGTGAATCAAGCATGTAGGTTAGCTTCAAATGCATTGAATGTATGTGTGCTTCATCCCACGGACAATTTCGATTGGCCATCCATTTTGTCTAAAGAACTCCTAACCTCTGGAAGGAGTAAGAGTTCAGAGTCGTCGTCCATTCATGCTAGCCTTTCATGGTAGCCAGAAAACGACCTAGGAATAGGCGTTTTCCTAGTACAAATCATTAACTTGCTTATATAAATAGATGCTTAAGCCTTACTTGGACATGAGTAAACTAAAGGATCTAATGCATGAAATCGAGAGATACATGAGAATGAGTTAGTTTGATGCATGATGAGTTGATCTACTGCTGAAGAATCGTATGAAAAAGCCTATAGAGGAGTCGTTAGTAGCCCTTGTTTCCACACTTTACCCCTGATTCGCTGTTAGTAACATTGCTAGAAAATTGATGTCTGCGCAATTTTCTTAGTTCAAATTTTTGCCTTAGCCATTTTTCTTAGTTTTCTGTTTTGCGATTTTATTGCTAGATAATTGCTTTCTCCGCAATTCTTTTTCTTCTACATTCGAGTTCACCTATTTACTTGTCCTTGTTTATGCTCTCATATCTCGCACGTTCCTTAATAGTTAGGCACTTTAAACCCAAATCTACCCCATTTAAACCACCCTTCCTAACTTAACATCTCACTTCGCTAGTAACTAAGAATAAATCTCTGTGGGAAATCGAATGAAAAAATACTTATTACTTGCTACAAGACCATGTATGCTTGCATGTTCTGAGTGCTCTACCATTGCATTTTAATTTACACATTGAGCACGCAACAGTTTACTATCATTAGTTGAGTAACTTTACCAAGTTTCTTAATCATTATTTTTAGTAATGGTTATTCTTGGATAGATGTTATTTTTAGCCTTAAGAAAGGTGTATTTAAAGCTAGTTATTATTGAATGAAGATGTAGTAGTTGCATTCCCATTTCTCTTATCTCTTTGAAACAACAACAACAAAAGATTAATTAAAACTCTAACACTAATATGACTTTCGTAACTAATTCTAGAGTTTTTTTTTTTTTTTTTTTTTTTTTTTTTTTGTTGCAAATGTATTTAATTAATGCGAGGTGGGGATCGAACGTGACCAATTAATCATCAGTTCATACTTCATGCCAACCCATGTTGGCTCAGAAACATAAAAATAGAATCATGGATGAACAAAATGAAAAAAATAAGATTCATGATGAACAAAATGAATAAATACTTTCAAGAACAATACGAAGAATAAGAATCTTACCTGGCTGGCGTTTATGGAGCCTAGATCACTACGAAGAGTTGGATCTGACGTGGCGTTGGAAGAGGGAGAGGGTCAATGGCGGCATTGGTACAAGCATAGTCGACACCGACGACAAATGAGTGAGGCTGTGAGAGAGTGAGAAAGGGAAGAGGCGAACCAGAGAGTGAAGGCGTGAAAAAGATGATTGATGAAGGAGACGCGACAATGAGGATTACTTACGTCACTTAACCTAACATATTTTGTCAGTTTTGATACTCGAACATCCGAACCAAACTTAATTGGTTCGAGTCTAAATTCTCTAAATTATCACTAAAACCAAAACGACTCGGTTCTTCGATTCAGTTCGATTTCTTACCCTCGTACCGAGTAGATTTAAAAGTGAGAGGGGAGGAAGGTATCTCGTCTCTTTATATCTACTCTTACTATTATATTATAATGTACCTTGTTCAGAATCTTTTATCTTTTAGCAACTTTTCTTTTATATTATTATTATTATTATTATTATTTAATCTCCTCCCAATAGATCCATCATCTTCCTCTTCCTTCCACATAATGACTACTCTTTATCACGGAAGCAGCCTTTCAAATTAATTTGTAGCATACAGTAACATGAAAATTTTATGATTTTACTGATTAGTTTGAGTAGCCCACCACAATCTAGCTAAAAGTTTGCATCGTTGGATGAAGAGAGAAATTTGCAAAAGTATCGAAGGACAAACATATTTTAATATTTACATCCGACGATTTTAAAGAGACAGTTACATTGTGGTGTCTTCATTGTGTAATACATTCGTCTTCCCATTGGAATTTATTATAGCCCCGCGCATGAATTGTTTGATTACAACCTCGCACGTGTGTCAGATTTACCCAACAACAATGACCGAAAAACAAATTTGCTTGTGTTTTTGCAATTGATAATTTTAGATAGACCAAATTCATAACATCCAAGACCAAACGGTAGATTAAAAATAACAAATTAGGTTACAAAAATTCTAACTTTTTCATTGATGGTGCCTACGTGCATGAGCAGAATCTGGACATGCATGGTCACCACCCCACTTAGCTCCACAACTATAGCAAAATTTAGATCCACAATTGGGCTTAATATAAGAGCAACCTCCAATTCTCTCTACATAAATCCTGTGGGCATCTCTTCCAATTCTTCTTCTCCGCAAGCTTCATAGTCATCAAATCACCTCTTCCTCCTTCCTCCTTACACAGCTTTGGAAACTCTTCACAATCCACTTCGCCATGCCATTCCACTTTACATTGCACACATAACATTCTCCTGGAGCTCAGACACTCCGCCGCTGTCACCGCCTCATCTCCATCATCAATCATCGTCACCGAGCAGTCGACAAAGGGACAAAAGAATTTCTCCATCCCGAGAATCGCAGCCTTGCATAAGGCATCTCCCCCATCGATCCAATACCTCTTTCGGGACAAATGAATCGCACATTTTTTGGTCTAAGACTGTCTCGCAGTTTGGCTCTAGAAACTTGACGTTAGCTATATGTTGTCTACGAATTTGGCGGCGATGTGCTTAACGATGCAATCGGCGCAGAAGGAATGGGATTGCTTGTGAACATATCGGCGGCGGTTTTGGTGTCGGTACAGATTATGCACGTGGTTTTCTCTTCTTTATGAGAGATCATTTGCCATTGTTGAGAAAAACTATTGCTTTCATTATGAGAGATCAATTGGGAATTTTGTGAAGGAATAAATAGGGAGGATCCATGGCTGGATTATGATGTTTTTTCCTTGAGTAATGTAATTTTTAATTTTTTTTGCAAAGTATTTTTAAATGTGGTTTTCTCTTCTTTATGAGAGATCAATTGGGAATTTAATGAAGGGAGGATCATGATGTTTTTTCCTTGAGTAATGTAATTTTTAATTTTTTTTGCAAAGTATTTTTAAATAATGCACCACAAGGTACCAATTTTTAGAAAATCTGCTCTAAGGCACCAAAATCGCATACGGGCTCAAACCCACGACCACAAGGTTAAGAGCCTTACGCTCTACCAACTGAGCTAGACGGACAATTGATTATTTACCTTTACTAGTTTAAATAAATAATATAAATTGAGTAGTTAACTAAAGTTTTTTTTTTTTTTTTTTTTTTTTGACAATATTACTTTATTTTAAATATGATTATTAGTATCATTCTAAAATTATTTTTTGTTAACAGCTCAGCTATCCTAGGATTCTATCACGGTAAAATGAGATAACTTTGAAGGAAAATAGGTCCTACTGAGAGTCGAACCCAGGTCGCTGGATTCAAAGTCCAAAGTGCTAACCACTACACCATAGAACCAATTGATAAAGAGAATAAAACATCATTTATTATTTGTATGTTTACTTACCTTCCTATCTACAAACAAGTAATTTTATTAAAAAACAATTAAGAAATATAGTTTTTTGTTTTAAAAGAAAAAAATACAAATAAAATAATGGCATACATAATTTTTTTTTTTTAACTAAGTAATCATTAATTTTTTTTTTTTTTTTTTTTTAAGAAAATCATTAATTGACATTTGATTGTTTACCTAGTCAACGTAAATATTGATAAATTTAACAATAGCAACAATGGTATATAAATAAGGACAAATATTGACGTTTATTTTTCGTTTTCATACTTTTGCAAACGTTTTCTTTTAGTACAAACGAGGTGGAGGTGGGGGGTGAACGTCTCTATCTCAAGAAAGGTAAGTGAATGTCTCCATCTCAAGAAAGGTAACAAGTGTATTTGTCTACTTTGATAAATATTTGTTTTTCAAAATGTTAATTTTATAACATTTGGATTCGGAGAAATAGGTGACTTGTAAAACATAAAGAAATCGCACATCGATGTGGTGCTTGCCACACATGCTTCAATACTTATACTACTACAAATTGGACTTTAATTTAGATGACACCTAACCAAATAAAATAAAAGGGAGGGATCAGAGAAAAAAAATATGTCACTAGGTTTCAAGTATATATATATATATATATATATATTTATTTATTTTTTTGACAATATAGGAGAATCGAACCTGTGACCTCTTGGTCACTAGTCTAGACAACATGTCACTTCAGCAATGCTCATGTTGGCATGTATCAAGTAGATTGAGTATGAGAAACAACTTCAAGTTACCTCTCAAGAAATTATAACATTGTAGTCAAACCAAACCGAGCATAACTCAATTGGCATAAGGTTGTTCCCTTGACTAAGATGTCATGGGTTCAATCGGTTGGGATTTATGTCATAAAGCCTCGTAATTAATTAATAGTTATTTGATAATTATTTTATTATTATTATTTACAATTTATAATATTCATTATATATAATAATTCAAGGTTATTAGTGTAATCTTGAATGGTATGTAGTTGACATACAGGAGGATCATGTTCAAGGAATAACCTAAACCGTCTATAGTATATGGAAAAGGTTGGGTGCGTTATCCTAGTAACACTATTGATACTACCCATTTTGTAATTGTTACAAATCATTTGATCCAAATCATTCATGTAGAGACATGTGAGTGAGGGTATCCTATACAATGAGTTTGTATAAGACTGGACCACGAAATATATAATCTCTCTTTATAAATCCGTTATTTGAGAAGATTAATATTTCATAGGATGATCATATGTGACTCGATCTTAATCTTGAGTGAGTTATGAACTCCTTTTTGTGAGGGTTAGTCCTTTCATTTGTATGGGTGAGAATGACCTTTATACGGATTCAATAAGCCTACCAGTTTAGGGACTTGACCAAATAGGGAGCTGGGAACATAAGTTTTACAATATGAAATTCGCTCCTTGCCATATATGGAAAGTAGATGAAGTGTTGATTTCAGGACTTGAACAATGGGGCTCCACCCTCTCACTAGCCCGAGAGGGACTTGGTTTATGTTTGGATCATAAACAGGTTGTTCATTAGAGAATCAGTGGTACTTAAGGTTTAAGATGTAATTACAGGGGTAAAACGAACTTTTGACCCAACTATAATTACGAACAACTCGTGAATGATCGACTTGCATGCAATAGTTATATCCATGGACACAACTTGTCCTACAGTGCATAAGAGTGCAACTCTATCCCTATAGTGGAGTGACCTAAAGTTAATGAATGAAAGTTAATTAGTTAATGAGTTTAATTAATTAATTTTGTATCATTGAAACTTATAAATCTGTAGGTTCATAAGGTCTCATTGCTAGCTCATAGTAACACTACAAAGATCAATTTAGTTGAAAGAAAAATTTGAAATATTCAAATTAATATTTTATATATTTTATATATTAAATGTAGAAGAGGAAAATATATTTATTGTATTTGATACATTAAATATTAGAGGAAATAGTTTATGTATTAGATACATTAGTTTTCAAAACTATATATATACGTATTAAATTTGAATGAGATTGAATTAAATGTATATATTATAAAAGATTAATTTTATGATATTTGAATGAGATTCAAATAAATTTAAAATACATATTATAATATAATAGATATTAAAATGTATTTTATTAAATAAAATTAATTACTAAAGGCTCTATAAATAGGACATTTAGGCTTATTCAAAAGGTTGACTAAAAACACACTACTCACCCTCCTCCCTGTAGATAATTGTTCTTTAAAATATTACCTTTCTTTCAAAGAGCTCC
Organism: Herpetospermum pedunculosum; assembly: GCA_028017165.1. Lineage (NCBI taxonomy): Eukaryota > Viridiplantae > Streptophyta > Magnoliopsida > Cucurbitales > Cucurbitaceae > Herpetospermum > Herpetospermum pedunculosum. The sequence goes on along the minus strand of CM051527.1, from coordinate 15,279,260 downwards.
CACAAGCCTTGATCCCATGTTCGAGTCATAGCGAGGAAGATCTAGTGGAAAAAGAAACACAAGAAGATGTTTGTCTTCAAAGGTAATATATGTTTAATCTTGTTTTTGTTTAATCCTAAATAACTCAAAGACGAATCCATCGCTTCCGCTGTCGGGTTTGAATCGTTCATTCCTTCAATTCATATCAGAACTTTCTTTGAGTTTTGTTTAGAATTAAATGTTCATGTATGGTGGGTATTTAAATTTTGTTCATATATGTAATATGTGGTTTGGAAATTGATTGTTTAGGCTATTTGGCAATATCAATTTCTTTAAAAATGAACACAAATTATACATGCCAAAGGGTAAAACTCATGCATACTAATGTATCCCTTTCATATATTAGTGTTTAAATATGAATTTGTGTTCATTTTTGTTTTTCACAATAAGTTGATTTTTCTTGTGAGATTAACATATTAGAATTAGAAATAGAATTAGAATCAATTAATTAGGATTTCTCCTTGCATTTAGCTTTGAAATCTCTTTGATTCTCATCCTAGGGGCTAGGAGTTCACTTCAATATAGAACATTTTTAGGTCTAACATGTTTAGATCCCAATAAACGAGTCATAAAAAAGATGGTTCATTTTAATAATTGGTACTAACATTACTTATCAATTTCTTTAGGCGGTTTCTATAATTATGTTGTTTAATACTAGCACAGTCTCATAATCTCTCTCATTCCGATGGACTGTGTGATGCATGATATAAAGTAAAACAACTTTAATTATATGTAATTTTGAGTGATTCATTTTAAAGACTAAGTGTGACTTAGTTTGATATATATCGAAAGTAAACTCATAAGTCTTGATTGATGAGTCATTTTCTTTAAAAATAAAAAAATAAAAAAGCCAAAAACATATTGCAGATAATCCTACGGTAATCTCTCTCATTCAACTCAAACTAATTCATCCACTCATAAGTGTTGATTGAGCTTTCTTTGAGATATCTTTTCCTAAATGAGATTGAGATTAGGCTAATTTGTCTGAATAATAGAAAACTATATTTCAAAATACTTAGTGGGAGAAGGACATATGTTAAGATAATCCAAAGGTCTTTACCATAGATTCATAACGTGAGATACATGTGAGGCATTGTTGCGGCTTTGGACCGTCCTCCCTACGCAAGGTGTTTGCATGAGTCAAAATCATGGTGAAGACATTGATTCCAATGAGGAATCGAGACTGTACCATGATGCTTCTACCTCTGGTGAAGACATAAATAATTTTACGGTCTCTACCAAGATGCTTCTACTTCTAGTGAAGACATAGATAATCTTACGGTCTCTACCATGATGCTTCTACTTTTGGTGCTTCTTCATAGTGGCGATACTTCATCACCCTTACAGGAACCACCACAATATTTTATTGCTAAAGACAAGCCTAAAAGGGAAATTAGACCTTGGTGTTAGGATTTTTGAATATCCTATTAATTCTCAGGTTGTCGAAGCCTGACCAAAATGAATTTATAAAACTTGTAGCCTTAAGCTTTGCAGCTAGCGGTAACAGGCTCGAACCACAGAGAGAGAATAAAAATTGAAACTAGTTGTTCGAGATGTAATTAAATTGATCGGTCGATTGTCACAAAACGGGGGGTTTTTATCATGCAAATTTAGTGTGAAAAGCGCTAACGGAAAAAGTGTAATCGAGATTAAAAAGTGTTGGATTTGGGAGATTCTAGGACCTTGCTAAGCATTTTGATATCTATCATTTAATTCTAAAGTATGGCTATCAATATAACATGCACGCGAACGGTTGCCCAACAACCCTAAAGCAACCGACCTCATAATAATTAACTAGAATTTCGCAATCCTAGCTAAACAGTGTTCGCATTTAAACTAGAGTGATCAACCCCAAATTAACCCAAACAGTCACTAGCACTCCACGACGAACGTTCGACTAAACACACTAAATGCTAACTGACTACCTGACAACCCTAAAGTAATCAACATTCACTATGATTAATACGATGCTTCGATTTGTTCTACCGTTCTATGTTACTAAATCGACAAGGAGAGGCAAGGCATCGCTAGTCTATAACATTAACACATGCTAGAAAGCGAGATTGTCCGTCTAGAAATCTAACGCATGCATAGATTAAGCAAGAACAATAGATGCATAGCAATATTTAAGCCAAAACAGAATCCAAAGTACCAATTATCAAAATATTACAACTTAGCAAAAATCCCAAAATTCCTCCCAAATCCTACACGTTACCTTAGCCTACCATGGGGAGATTGAATGTCAAAGCTTCCATGGGGACCTTGGACATAATCCCAAGCAAAAGGGGAAGAGAAAGCTTGAAAAACTCCTAACAATGGCGGAAAACCGAGAGAGATTGGCGGAGAAGATCAAGAAAAATCGTCATTACAGCCTATATAATCCGTCGAAACGTCGAGACGCTAGGCCAGCGTCGCGACGCTGGGACCTAAAAATCGCAGCGCGCGCATCGCGATGGCGTCGAGACGCTGCCCCGATAATTTTTAGCGCGCGCGCCTCTTCGGAGCGTCTCGACGCAAGGGCAAGCGTCTCGACGCCGGGCAGCGTTGAGCAGCGTCTCGACGCTAGCTCTCGGGTTTGGGGCTGGAAAATTGCCTTTGCATGGAAATTTTCTCCAAATCTTCATGGTTGAACCTCTCTTTTTCCCGAAGCAATCCCGAAGTGCTAAAACAGCTTCCTAAGCAACGAAACGCGTCCAATGGACACCATGAGCTCTTTGTCGCAATTCTCCTATGAACAAGATAAATTAAACGATTAAGCACGACTTTTAGCTAGAGTTAGGGAGTGATAATTAGCTCCAAAATGGAGTTATCAAACACCCTCAACCTAATTCTTGCTAGTCCTCGAGAAAGGCAAATAAAGAATTCGACTCTCACGGACCATGCATACATGCTTCTAATTCAAACCTCAATGCTTTTTACAAATCTAAACATTACATAATCATGAAAGCAAACGGCGCATGCATTTAATCAAGAACACATCAAAAATTAACTATCGCTCCCTAACGTGTGTGTGTGCTAGCCAACCTATCCTAAACCTACGTAAGCCCGAAAAAACCGCATGCAACATATCATCCCATTTTCCCCCTACTTCTAGCATTTAAGAACAGTCTAAACTTGATCACATAAGAGAGAACAATAAATTAAAAGGCCTAAACAATTTTCTCATACTCTTTTTTTTCTTTCTTTTTGAGTATTTTATACTCTTTATTTGGTTCTTTGAACCCAACTTTTCTTTCTTTTTCTTTCCAAACCCGAGAAGCCTAACATGTCAAGTTCATGCATAAACTTCACATTTTTAAGGAATAACGCTCACTTTTTAGGTGCACCATTAAGAAGGAGAAGCGCCTCGGGAGAGTTTTCTAAACAACATGCTTTTCTGTTTTTTTTTTTTTACTTTAGGCTTAGCTTTTGCTAACTCAATTAATTGACCACTAACTCTCATGCAACAAGCTACCCTAGGGGTGCCTTTCGGGGTGACAACAAGAACCAATGCAACATGCAATTAAACTAAGCCTACAGAGTCTAAGATGAGGTTGCTAAGTGCTCTTAAGATGCAAGGGAGCAACAATTTTTTTAAAATTTTTTTTTGACATGAACCTGATAATTGCAAAACTACCTAATGCAAAAACTAGATTATACAAATGCCAAGATTCCAAAAAGCACTTCCTAGATTATCATAACTAGAAAACAGTAAACAGAGTCCTAAGTACTTCAAATTCTAAGTTACACTGCTCAACAAACTGCACTTGGAAATCCATAACATTCACCCCAACCTCAGAAGACATCATTGTCCTCAATGCTTCTAATCAGATGCGCAAAATAAAATAGAAGGGAAAACGACACTTCCCTGATCTTTGCGAAGTTGGCGAGGGACAAGAGGCGGCGCTCTTCTTATCCATGCCCAATTTCCTCAACTTCTCCTCATCTCCCTAAAAAAAAACAGCAAGCAAATAAACTAAATTAAACTACTAAACTAAAACAAAACCACAATAAAACTAAATACTGAAAAACAGTTCAACACTCGGGTGCCTCCGAGAAGCGCATAATTTTTAAAGTCGTTTGCTCGACTGAATTCGCTCCAAGAACTCAACCATAATCCAACAGCGCGGGGGACGTTCCAATCAATTCCTCGTCCACGCTATCCCTGCAAACATCATTCAAAAACATTTTTTCTCTTCGTGCTTCGAGCACGTGAATAACATCGTTATTAGTACCATAAAAAACAACACCATCATCATTCAAATTTAAATCTTTTTTCCTAACAGAGACATAAGAATTATCCCTCAAGCTCGAGGTCAAACTCTTATTCTCAACACATTCCAAACATCCAACAGTTTCCACAGACTTCTCATCAAACATGGAAAATTCATTCACAATTTCATCAAACTCCAAAGAAATGACGCCCTTATACACATCAATTTTGACCCTAGCGGTCTTTAAAAAGGGACTCCCCAACAACATGGACGATGAGACATTTTAAGATTTCCCATTCATATCTAAAACTAAAAAGTCTGCAGGAAACATCATGCTTCCTACTCTAACCAGAATATCTTCGACCTTTGCCCTTGGACATATGCAAGACCCATTGGCTAATTGCACAACCACATCCGTTTCATGCATTTCATTTAATTTAAGATCTTGAAAAAATGCATAAGACATAACATTTACAGATGCACCCAGGTCAAGCATGGCATTTTTAACAATTTTACTACCTATCATGCATGAGATAGTAAACGTACCTGGGTCGTTGCACTTGGTTGGCAACAAACCTGGAAGAATTGCCGAGACATTCTCCTTCTTCTTCTCATCAGTCACTCTTGACTTCCTTTTCTTCGTGCACCAACTCTTGAGAAACTTGGCGTATTTTGGAATTTGACTCACCGCCTCTAAGAGTGGGATGTTCACCATCACCTTCTGGAAGGTTTTGAGGACCTCCTCATCTTCGTTCACCATGGTAGGCTTTGCAAGCCTACTTGGGAAGGGTGCTGCGGGAACATTCTCTTGCACAATTTTCTTCTACTCTTCCTTTTTCTCAACATATTGGCTCGGGGAGGACACATTCAGGCTGTCCTTCTTCACTTCCTTCTCAGCTCTAGAGGGAACTGCTTTCCCACTTCTCAACTGGATTGAACTCACATTCTCACACGAGTTCACTGTGGTTTGGGAAGGAAGCTTCCCTGACCTCTTGCTCTCAATTTTGCTAATCGATACGACCATTTGTGTGAGTTGTTTGTTCAAATTCTGCAGCTCCGCCTTGTGCGAATTTAGCTCTTCACGAGCTTCCTTCTGAAACTGGCTCTTCGAATTCACGATGGTTCTTACCATCTCTTCCATAAAATTGGAGGAACTGGAGGCTTGAGCTTGGGTGGAGTTCTGAGGTCTATCGAATGACTGACCTTGGTAGCGTTGCTGTCCATCTCTGTTCCACAGCTCAAATTTGGGTGGTTTCGCCAACCGGGGTTGTACGTGTTCGAATATGGATCGTATTTCCTAGGATTGGAAGCATATCCCCCAATTGCATTGACCTCTTCCGCCTCGCGGTTTCCTCCTCGAACAAACCTTTTCAATAAATTCCCTATCTCGGCCACCTAGGCCTTCATTTCAGTCATCTCATTTATCTGACTAACCTGGTGGACTTGTCCTGCTCCACGAATACCGAACTGTTGCAAGTTAGCCGCCATGTTGGCTATCAACTGTTTGGCCTCGGCTGGGGTCTTGTCAATCAGTGCCCCTCCACTCGCTGCATCGATCATCTGTCGATCATGAGGAGTTATACCCTCATAAAATTACTGAATGAGTATCTGGTCGGCGATCTGATGATGTGGAAAGCTCGCACACAGGCGCCCAAAACGTTCCCAATACTCGTGTAGGGACTCACCCACGTCCTGGGTAATCCCATAAATTCTCTTCCTCAGCGTGGTGGCAAGAGAGGCAGGAAAATATTTTTCCAAGAACATCCTCTTCATCTCTTTCCACGTCGTGATGGATCTGGAGGGCAAATAATAAAGCCAGTCCTTGGCTTTGTCCTTCAAGGTAAAGGCGAATGCCCTTAAATTCAGCTGTTCCTCCGTGACGCCTGGGGGCTTCATCCCCGAACACACCCAATGGAACTCCATCAAGTGTTTGTTCGCGTCCTCGCCTACATTACCATAAAAAGAAGGCAACTGGTGAATTAAACCGAACTTTAATTCAAATTTACCTGCTACCACTTGGTACGTGATGCAGAGCAGATGCTGCTTCAGATCTAGCACTGCCAGCTGCTTGAATGTCCTTGGTTCAGATCTAGATGTTGGTTCAGATCTAGCGGATGCTGGTTCACCTGTCTTCGCCCCTCTCGCGGGCTTCTCTCCTCAACCTTCGCTCTTCTCTGTCTATTTCAGGAACAAACTGCAATCCACTTAACTCAGAAGAACGGGTCATACAACAACAAAACTTTCAAACATACACAAACAATTGAGAAATTTTATTTCTTCAGAAAAACATCCAATCAACCTAAGTCTAAATCCAACATAATTTCAATTTTTAGTTGCTCTCCCCGGCAACGGCGTCAATTTTGGTGTTAGGATTTTTGAATATCTTAATAATTCTCAGGCTATCGAAGCCTGACCAAAATGAATTTATAAAACCTGTAGCCTTAAGTTTTGCAGCTAGCGGTAACAGGGTCGAACCACAGAGAGAGAATAAAAATTGAAACTAATTGTTCGAGATGTAATTAAATTGATCGGTCGATTGTCACAAAACGGGGGGTTTTTATCATGCAAATTTAGTGTGAAAAGCGCTAACGGAAAAAGTGTAATCGAGATTAAAAAGTGTTGGATTTGGGAGATTCCGGGACCTTGCTAAGCATTATAATATCTATCATTTAATTCTAAAGTATGGCTATCAATATAACATGCACACGATCGGTTGCCCGACAACCCTAAAGCAACCGACCTCATAATAATTAACTAGAATTTCGCAATCCTAGTTAAACAGTGTTCGCAATTAAACTAGAGTGATCAACCCCAAATTAACCCAAACAGTCACTAGCACTCCACGACGAACGTTCGACTAAACACGCTAAATGCTAACTGACTACCGGACAACCCTAAAGTAATCAACATTCACTATGATTAATACGATGCTTCGATTTGTTCTACCGTTCTGTGTTACTAAATCGACAAGGAGAGACAAGGCATCGCTAGTCTATAACATTAACACATGCTAGAAAGCGAGATTGTCCGTCTAGAAATCTAACGCATGCATAGATTAAGCAAGAACAATAGATGCATAGCAATATTTAAGCCAAAACAAAATCCAAAGTACCAATTATCAAAATATTACAACTTAGCAAAAATCCCAAAATTCCTCCTAAATCCTACACGTTACCTTAGCCTACCATGGGGAGATTGAATGCCAAAGCTTCCATGGGGACCTTGGACATAATCCCAAGCAAAAGGGGAAGAGAAAGCTTGAAAAACGCCTAACAATGGCAGAAAACCGAGAGAGATTGGCGGAGAAGATCAAGAAAAATCGTCATTACAGCCTATATAATCTGTCGGAGCGTCGCGACGCTGCGACCTAAAAATCTCAGCGCGCGCATCGCGATGGCGTCGAGACGCTAGGCCAGCGTTGAGACGCTGCCCCGATAATTTCCAGCACGCGCGCCTCTTCGGAGCGTCTCGACGCAAGGGCAAGCGGCTCGACGCCGGGCAGCGTTGCGCAATGTTACGTCTCCAAAAGTGACCTTTTTAGGACTTAATTATCTTAGAAAGATGTTCACTCTTAGGTGTTTTTGATAGCATTTAACCTAAACCTATGCTTAAATATGAAAATTAGAAGAAGGTAGCTAAATTAGGACTTATGTACAATAGGAAAGAAAAGGGTTGAAAACCAAAGGAAAAGAATGAAAAACAAGCATTGCGACAGAATTGCGGAAACATTGCTGAAACCGCAATGTTTCAAGTGAAAACCGTAAGTTGGCTGATCTTTTTCTGTTTAGATCCGATTTTTCAGGGATTCGTTCTTTCTCCTCCATCCATTATGAAGTACGACGTTGAGGATGGACGGTTCTCCTTGGCCCAAACGCACCTGCAGAAGCCTATAAAAGGAGGTCAAAGTCGAAGGTTCAATCATGATCCGAAAGCGTAGAAGTCTTCTCGCAGCTCCATCTTTTCTCCTGTTTTCCTTTGCCGTCTGTTGGTTTGCGAAGCTCAGCTGTTGGAATCGATAATCTGATAGGAAGGAGAGGAGATTTGTCTTCTCTCCCGATTGGATTCATCCAAGCAAGGCTGCTCTTTCTCATCCTTCAGCCGAGGCAGTTGCGACGAGGCGTTCAAGCTCATTTACTTGCTTTCTGTCTTCATTTCTACTTTCCAGCGTTGTTTAGTTGTTGTTCCTGTTCTAGTGGCTAGTTTATTGCATTTCGTGGTGTTCTGTCTTTTTGTTATTCATTTTAAGTGTTCTTTTATTCCTTCAAACAAACAAGTAATCAAACGCAAAATTCAGTATTTCACAGTTTCCTATATTTGCAACTCACTGTCTTACCTTGCTGTATTAAGCTTATTTCTCTTCTAAGCATGTCTCTTTCATCTTTTATTTCTGTTTACCCTATATCCATGAGTAACTAAGTCACTTAGGGGCATGCTAATGACAACACTATAGGCTAAAAAACGTGAACCAAGCATGTAGGATAGCTCTTGAAGCATTGATTGTATGTAAGCTTCATCCTACGGGCAATTTCGATTGGCCATCCATTTTGTCCAAAGAACTCCTAACCTCTGGAAGGAGTAAGAGTTCAGAGTCATACTCTCATGCTAGCCTTTCAAGGTAGCCAGGAAACGGCCTAGGAATAGGCGTTTCCCTAGTACAAACCACATATTTCTGCTTTAACAAGATGCTTAAGATCTTACTTTGACATGAGTAAACTAAAGAATCTAATGCATGGAATCGGACGATACATGAGATTGAGATAGTTTGATGCATAGTGACTAGATCCAGTGCTTGAGAATCGTATAAAAATGCCTATAGGATAGTCATTGGTAGCCCTTACTTCACCATTTTACACACTTTCGCTGTCGGTAACATTGCGGTAGAATTGCTGTTTCCGCAATTCTGCTAAGTTAAAAATTCTGTTTAGCTATTTTCCTCTTCATTTATTAATTTCTTCTCTCCTTCATTTAAGTTTATCATTGACTTGAGCTTGTTTATGTTGCTTCCTTTTAATTATTCAGTAGTAACTAGGCAATTAAAAACCAATTTTACTCAATCAAATCCATCCATTCTTTCTTAACAAAACACTTCACGAGTAGCTCATAATAAATCTCTGTGGGAAAACGAATGAAAAAATACTTACTACTTGCTATAAGATCATGTATGCTTGCATGTTCTGAGTGCTCTCTCCCTCTTATTGCTTATTTATTTTAACACATTGAGCACGCAACAAGTTTTTGGCGCCGCTGCCGGGGATTTATTTAAGTGAAAACGAAGTTTGTTAAGTTTGAAACATCGAGTTTATTGTCTGTTGTAACTAATCTAGTTCATTTCTTTTACAGGTACCATCGGGTTAGTTTATGAGTGAGCCTTCAAGTAGTGATCTAGAGTTCAATCCTGAGCCTGAGAGGTTACTTAGGGCCAGAAATAGAGCCAAGAAACGTCTCTTTAAACAACCCCATTTACCTCAAATAATTTCGGGAACCACAATTCCTCCGCAATTGTCTCAAGAAGAAATGGCTGGAATAGTTCCAAATTCGGTACCTGTCACTCGCAATCCCATCGAAATAGCGAATGACAAGAATAGTGCCATTCTCTCATACTTAGTTCCTATGCCTGGGGAGCTGAACCCCAGCATAATCCGTCCTGAAATCACTGCCAACTCATTCGAGTTAAAGCCAGTGATGTTCCAAATGTTGTCCACTGTGGGACAATTCTTTGGAGTGGAAAATGAGGATCCCCACAACCATCTTAGAAACTTCTTAGGAGTTAGTGATACATTCATCATCCCTGGAGTTTCCCAAGAAGCCTTGAGGCTATACCTGTTCCCTTACTCTTTGAGGGACAAAGCCAAAACGTGGTTAAACTCATTCCCTCTGGATCTGTCCTTAATTGGACAGACTTAGCAGAGAAATTCCTAGTCAAATACTTCCCACCTGATAGAAATTCTACCTTTCGTGATGACATAGTTAAATTCAAACAAGCTGAGAATGAGTCTCTTCACGGAGCTTCGACAAGGTTCAAGGACCTTCTTCTCAAATGTCCACATCATGGCATCCCATGGTGTATCCAAATAGAGGTCTTTTTCAAAGGATGCAACCCCAGCACTAGACAAGTCTTAAATTCATCTGCTGGTAGTTCCATGTTGTCCAAGAGTTACAACGAGGCCTATGAGATCTTGGAGAAGATCTCAGCATCTCACTGTAGGTGGTCGGATGATCCAGTTGAGCCAACTAGAGCTCAAGACAAGGATGCTCTAAGTGCAATGAGCAGCCAAATAAATGCCCTGACCAACCTAGTTAAGCAAATGGCTCAAACCAATCTCCAAACAAGTGTCAACACCGCTACAGCCATGTCAATGGGCACCCAACCAAGTCAAGGTGAGACACTTGTATGTGGATTCTGTGGGGAAGGGCACCTGTATGAATACTGCCCTGGGAATCCAGCCTCAGTCTGCTATATTGGAAGCCAGCAGCAGCCTAGGAACAACCCCTATTCCAATACTTACAACCCTGGTTGGAGGAACCACCCAAACCTGTCATGGGGTGGCCAACAGAATGCTAACCAAGCTCCTAACCAACCAAGACCGAGTGGAACACCTGGTTTCACTCCCCAACATAACCAGTCAATGTATCAAAAACCATACAACCAACCTGTAGGATCTTCTGTAGAAAACTTACTTAAGGAATACATAGCCAAGAATGATGCCACTCTCCAGAGCCAGCAAGCTACTCTTAGGAGCCTAGAGAACCAAATAGGGAAACTAGCCAATGAACTTAAAAGTAGGCCCCAAGGGAGACTTCCTGCTGATACTGAAGTACCAAGGAGAGATGGTAAAGAGCAAGTTCAAGCAATTGAGCTTAGAAGTGGGAGACCATTGGTGAGCAACACCAAGGACACACCAAAGAGAGTAGAGAACACTGAGTCTAGTGCTCCACTGGAGTCTCTGCCAAACCAAGGTCCACCACCAACAAGCACATCAGGGCAAAGGCTGGAGCCAATCATAGAGGAGATAGAAGAAATTCCAAGGCCTCCACCTATCCTGAGGCGACCTGAAGTGCCTGCATATGTGCCACCACCTCCATTTCCTAGAAGGCTAAAGAAAAAACAAGAACAGGAAGTGCACTTTAATAAATTTCTAGAAATTCTTAAGCAAGTGCATGTTAATATTCCTTTTGTAGAAGTTTTACAGTCTATGCCTTCTTATGTAAAGTTTTTGAAGGATATTATAACTAACAAGAAAATAATTGGTGAGTTTGAAACAGTCAACCTCACTGAGGAGTGCAGTGCCATACTCCAGAACAAGCTACCCAAGAAGGAGAAGGACCCTGGTTCCTTCACCTTACCTGTAGAGCTAGGAGGCAAGCACGTGGGCAGAGCTCTTTGTGACCTGGGAGCCAGCATAAACCTCATGCCCCTATCACTATTCCGCCAGCTAGGAATAGGAGAAGCACGTCCAACCACTGTCACTTTACAACTAGCAGACAGATCCATTGCATACCCTGAAGGTAAGATTGAGGATATTCTTGTAAAGGTTGACAAGTTTATTTTCCTTGCAGATTTCATTATCCTGGATTATGAAGCAGACAAGGAGGTCCCCATCCTGTTAGGCAGACCATTTCTAGCCACGGGTAGGGCACTAATAGATGTCCAAAAAGGTGAGCTCACTATGAGGGTTCATGATGAAGAGGTGAAATTTAGTGTTTATAAAGCCTTAAGGTACCCCTCTGACTCTGAATCTTGTGCTAGCATGGACATTGTTGATTCACTAATGGAAGAACAATTGGAGCATGAATTGTTGACTAAGCATGCTAATAACTATGTAGGATTAGAATTAACTGACTTAAACATAGTTGAGATGATGGACATACCTGTAAATAACCCTCAGCATGTTTGTATGAATATTGACTTAACTGAAAAATCTGTGAATCCATTAAAACCATCCATTGAGCATCCACCTGTCTTAGAATTAAAACCTCTCCCCACTCACCTCAAGTATGCATATCTAGGAAGTAATGATACTTTGCCTGTGATTATTTCTTCTAAATTAAGTGAAAAGCATGAGGTTGAACTGATTTTACTACTTAAGCAACATAGGAAGGCTATTGCATGGACTATTGCTGATATTAGAGGCATTAGCCCTTCTTATTGCATGCATAAGATTATACTAGAGGAAGAGCATACACCTAGAGTAGATCACCAACGTAGGCTGAATCCCTCTATGAAAGAGGTAGTTAAGAAAGAAATAATTAAATGGTTAGATGCTGGTGTGATCTTCCCCATAGCTAGTAGTCAGTGGGTGAGCCCTATACAATGTGTACCTAAGAAGGGGGGGATGACTGTGGTAGTCAATGAGAACAATGAACTGATTCCAACTAGGACTATCACAGGGTGGAGAGTTTGCATGGATTATAGGAAACTAAATAAAGAGACCAAAAAAGACCATTTCCCTCTACCATTCATTGACCAAATGTTAGACAGAATAGCTGGTAGAGCCTACTACTGCTTCTTAGACGGTTACTCAGGTTATAACCAGATCACTATAGACCCTAAGGATCAAGAGAAGACTACCTTCACTTGCCCTTTTGGAACTTTTGCCTTTCGCAGAATGCCTTTTGGCTTATGCAATGCACCGGCAACTTTCCAAAGGTGCATGTTGGCAATCTTCTCTGATTTGGATGAGTCCATGATGGAGATATTCATGGATGATTTCTCAGTCTTTGGGGATTCATTTACAAACTGTCTAGAGAACCTAGGACAAGTCTTGGCTAGGTGTGAGGAGACCAACCTAGTCCTAAATTGGGAAAAGTGCCACTTCATGGTGGATGAAGGGATTGTCTTAGGTCATAGAGTGTCAAGAGCAGGTGTAGAAGTTGACAGGGCAAAAATTGAAATAATAGAGAAATTGGTAGAACCCCAAAATGTCAAGGCCATTAGAAGTTCCTTAGGGCATGCTGGTTTCTATAGAAGGTTCATTAAGGACTTTTCTAAGATCTCCAAGCCTCTATGTGAGCTTCTAGAGCTAAACAAGCCATTCATTTTCTCTAAAGAGTGTGTCCTAGCTTGGAAAACCCTTAAGAAAGCACTAGTCACAGCACCTATTATAGTAGGGCCAAATTGGGATCTCCCATTTGAGTTGTTATGTGATGCTAGTGACTATGCTGTAGGGGTTATGTTAGGACAGAAGATTGACAAGTTAACACACCCTGTCTATTATGATAGTAAGACACTTAATGAGGCACAATGCAACTACACAACCACTGAGAAGGAGATGCTAGCTGTAGTGTTTGCTTGTGAGAAATTTAGGAACTATATTGTAGGCACCAGAACAATTGTGTACACTGACCATTCTGCTTTAAAGTACCTTATGAGGAAGGCTGATGCTAAGCCTAGGTTGATTAGGTGGGTACTGCTGCTGCAAGAGTTTGATCTAGACATTAGAGATAAGAAAGGAAGTGAAAATGTGGTTGCGGATCATCCTTCTAGATTGCAGCATAATTGCGAAAAAATTGCGGAACCCGCAATTTCTGATGCTTTTATTGATGAACATGTCTTTGTATTGACTCATCGTGATAACGATGAGGAACCTTGGTTTGCTGACATTGCTAACTTCCTTGCATCACAGGTACTACCAACTTTCAAGGGGGGACAAGAGAAGAAGAGGTTCCTTCATGAAGCAAGGAAATTCATATGGGATGATCCCACACTTTACAAAACATGTGCTGACGGTTTGCTAAGGAAGTGTGTTTCAGCTGCTGAGGCGAAGTCTGTGCTGCAGCATTGCCACACAGCTCCTTATGGTGGACACTTTGGTGGCCAAAGAACAGCTGCAAAGGTATTTCAGAGTGGCTACTATTGGCCAACGATCTTCAAGGATGCCCACAACTATGCCCACAGCTGTGATGAATGCCAAAGAACAGGTAACCTTAGTCGCAAGGATGAAATGCCTCTCACTTACATCTTAGAGTTGGAGCTCTTTGATGTGTGGGGCATTGACTTCATGGGACCATTTCCCCCATCCTCAGGTAACCTTTACATATTAGTGGCAGTAGACTATGTATCCAAGTGGGTAGAGGCCATAGCATGTCCCAATAATGATGCCAAAACAGTCATAAAATTCTTGCATAGGCACATTTTTACTAGGTTTGGAACACCTCGTGCTATCATTAGTGATGAGGGGACACATTTCATTAATAAGGCTATGGAGAGAGTGTTGGCTAAGTATAACATTAGACATAGAGTAGCCACTCCTTATCACCCACACTCGAATGGTCAGGCTGAAATTTCAAATAGGGAGATTAAGAACATCCTAGAAAAAGTGGTCAAACCTAATAGAAAGGACTGGTCATTTAAACTCGAGGATGCACTTTGGGCATATAGGACTGCATATAAGACACCCCTAGGTATGTCTCCTTACAGACTTGTGTATGGTAAAGCTTGTCATCTTCCATTTGAGTTAGAAATCAAGGCATTTTGGGCACTAAAAGAGTTGAATTATTGCGTGACCGATGCGGGAACGTTGCGGTCTCTGCAATTACATGAGCTTGATGAGCTTAGACATATGTCTTATGAAAATGCCAAAATGTATAAGGACAAGACCAAGATTTGGCACGACAGTAGACTTAGGATCAAGGACTTTAAGAAAGGCCAACTTGTTTTATTATTTAACTCACGATTGAAATTATTTCCAGGCAAACTTAAGTCTAGATGGTCAGGTCCGTTTGTAATTACTAATGTGTTTGTTCATGGTGCCATCGAGATAAAGAACCTGCAGCAAGGTCAACCATTCATGGTTAATGGTGCAAGGTTGAAGCACTACTATGAGGAAGGAGATGTGAAGACTCTCTCGGCCTTCCTCTTGACTGAAGCGTGAAATTAAGAACGAGAGAGGACGAGTGATTGCTGTGCTCGTCAATATGAGGCTCATGCCTTAGTTTATTTTTCCCATTTTTCCGGTTATCGTTTGTGTATATGTTTGTATGATTTTAATTACGAATTTGATGTTGATTTTATTTCTTTTTGTAGGGAATCAATAGAGGGAATCAAGGAGATTAAATCCAGCTAAAAAGATCAAGAAGATATTGGGCCAAATCAAAGATACGGTTGAGCAAAGATTGACATTTAAATGCAGAAAATCTCCAACGGTCACTAGAATTGCGCTGGATTTGCAGAATCCGCAAAAATATAGCCGTTGGGATTTTTTGGGTTTCTTTATATCCGTTAGAAGGCGCGTTGATTTGTACGATTCTCCCATTATCTGAACTCCAAGAAAGCTGCTTTTCTCTTCATCTGTGATTCCTCTCTCCAAATCTCCACAATTCAACAATGGTGCTAACAAGAGCCGAACGATCTGCGTCCAAGAAAAGGGCTGATGAAGCTGAAACGGCTGCGAGGGAAGCACTTCTTGCCCTTGCAGAGGCTGATGTTGCGCGAACTGAACGACTTCCCAAACTTCCGATTCGCAAGAAGAAGTGGAAGGTCGTCACAGAGATACCTGCTGGACCCTCTGAACCAGCAGGCACGCCCAGGAAGCGCAAATGGAGTATGGCTGTGGCCGAGGAAGAAATCAAGAAAAAGACTCCCTCTGTGGAGAGTCAAGAACGAGGCCAGCCATCCCACGGGACAGCCGAGCGCAGCCCTTCACCATCTCCACCGGTTCAAAGCCCTGAGTTCTCCGCATCGCCACCAGCGCAGAGCCCTGAGCTGCCTTCATCACCGCAAAGTTCTGAGCATACCCCACCAGCAGAGAACCCTGAGGCATCGCCCACTTCCCCACAACATGACCCTGAATTCCCATATGGTGAGTATCAAGAATCGACGCAGGGTAGTGGGGAAGGTGAGGAAGAAGAAGTCTTCTCTCCTATGAGGGAAGCCAGCCCTGAGAGTCTTGCGCAGAAGGATGACTCGATGGACGAGACACTGGGGGCTTGCCTCCAGCAGATCACCACCAAGGCAAAGCTGAAGAAGAAGAAGGCTGCCAAGATTATCAAGGCCAAGCGGTCCAAGAAGTCAAAGAAGAAGAAGGCCAAAAGGGCGCCTTCATCAGAGAAAGAGAGCGCTGAGCCGTCGCTCAAGAAGCTCAAGATTGAGGCTGCGGAGTCAGCCAAACCAAAGGACAAAGGGAAGGCCAAGCTTTACCCTGAAGATGAGCCTCAATCAGTGAGGTACGTGTCCTCTGACGCTGAGTCTAGAGGCATTGAGCTGAGGAAGAGGGAGTTGCTGCACGAGAAGGGCTTCCTCGACAGACCTGCTGACCTGCCGCAGTTCTTGCGCGCAGGAATTACAAATCATGGATGGGAGGAGTTGTGCAGACCACCCAATCCAGCTTACACAAGCATGGTGTATGACTTTTACGCCAATGTGCTTAATCCTGAGGATGGCCTGTCTGTGGTCAGAGGGGTGGAAGTGGACTTCTCAGCAAAGGCGATCAACGAAGCCTATGGCCTCAAAGGCCAAAAACATACGGACTACGCAACGATTGTTGATGAGCCTATTGATGCTGTCCTGGAAGAGGCCATTCGGACCATTGGCCAGCCTGAAGCATCCTGGACCGTGTCACGCAATGGGAGGCACACTCTCATGAGTGCCAACCTCACAGCTAAGGCGGCTGTATGGTTTTCTTTCGTGAGAAGGAAACTATCCCCAGTGACTCATGAGACCACCATCAACCAGAGCAGATCGCTGCTGGTCTATGCAATCATGCGAGGTCTCACGATCAACGTGGGTGAAGTCATGTCAGCCGCCATTGCTGACTGCGCCAAGAAGGGTAAGGGTCCATTGTTCTTCCCTAATACTATTACTAAACTATGCTTGCGTGCAGGAGTCCCCATTGAGCGGATGGAACAACAGATGGCTTACACAGGCCATTTGGAGCTCCCTGCTGGCTTGAGGCTGAAAAGGAAGGGGAACATGGAATTCGAGCTGGATAGGTTGGCTGCTGATCAGTCGCTGTCCATGGCTTGCCTGATGGATATGCAGAAGAGGATGGCTCAATGGGCCACTTACGCACAGGCACGGGACAAGGAAGTTGCTGACCAACTTGGATGCATCTTCCCTGATTTTCCCACGAATCTCCTGACTCCATGGGTGCTTCCAAGACCAAGAAGGAGTGATGATGAGGAAGATGTCTGAGTGCTAGTTTGAGGAGCACCAAAAGGGAGTATTGTTGTTCCCTTAGAAAAATACAAAAAAAAAAAAAAAAAAAAAAAATCTGCTTTCTGTTAGACCATGTGAATTATGCTGTTTTTAGTTAATATTTTGATCTGTTTTAGTTGCTTAGTTTTAAGTTTTTAAATTGTTTAGTGTAGTCTGATGATAGCGGAATAGGTAGGTTAGTTTAGTTTTATTTTTGTAGAGCTTGAGTGACGGGAAAAAAGCATGCTTAGGGGCCTTAATCACTGTTATATCTGCCCTGTATCTATTGCGAAATAATTGCAGAAACCGCAATTTTTATTACTGAATGCATGTTGTGGACTGTCTGTTTAGCTAGGCTGTGATCTGTTTAAATTCTATCTTTTGCTGCTATCATGACTACCTTATATAGCTTATCTTAAAGCATGCTGGATGAGTGTCATAGGACACCCTTTGATAGCTTAAATTAACCTCTAAAAAGCTCAGCATGCATAGCTGTAAGTCCTTGCCTGTCTGTTTTTTTCAATTTTCTGCTGCTGTGGTATTTTCTTTTAGAATGTTCTGTCTATGCCTAGGGCTTTTAGATTCTCTTTGTTTTACCTTAGACTAGATGCTTCTAGGACAAGTTTGGGGGTGTGCCACCTCAGACACTCATTGGGGACAATGAGTAGTTGAAGTTTGGGGGAGGCCACCCTAGGCCTAGGAACATTCCTCTCTCCCTTAAAAACATAAGCATTCTTCTTCTCCTTTTTTAAAAAAAAAAAAAAAAAAAAATGAGCTGAAAATGAAAAAAGAATAAAAGGGGAGTTTCTCTTAGGTTGCTGAGTAATCAGTGCCAAGTGTGTAACCCACAAGTGGCGTTGCATCAAAAGGCAACCAAAGGAGAGGCTCCACCAAAGTAAGAAAGAAAGAAAAAGAAGAAATAGGGAAGAAGAATGTATACCTAGGAGTTGCAACTTTGTGGCTTAGATGTCCTGTTTAAAAAGAACTCTGATCCTCAATTAGCTAAGAGCAAAGTTGTAGCTTGTAGGGTTGTTTAGGGAGATGAGTGTATATCCAATGTAGTGATGCCAGGGTTTAGGTTGTTCTCTAAAAGTACTACTGTCACCGTTAATACTAAGACTGGCATGACTCTAAGGAATCCTAGGTAGCTCATAAGTATAAACTAGAAGCATGTACTGAGTCTGGGGTAAAGCTAGGTAGAATTTGAAACCTTAGGGATAGTGGCATGATATGACAAAAGCAGGTAGATCAGTTGTAGGGAGTTAATAAAAACAGTAGGAGTATTAGGCATGCGAAATCAGAAGAAGCTAGATGAGAGGGTAGTTTTAAGCTTAGAAGTGTGTCACAGGACAGCACTGCTATAGATAAGAATATAGGGGAGTTAGTAAGTGGTTAAAGAAGAAGAAACAGCAGCCTAGGAAAGTCCTTAGATTGCTCGAGGACAAGCAAGACCTTAAGTTTGGGGGTGTGTTACGTCTCCAAAAGTGACCTTTTTAGGACTTAATTATCTTAGAAAGATGTTCACTCTTAGGTGTTTTTGATAGCATTTAGCCTAAACCTATGCTTAAATATGAGAATTAGAAGAAGGTAGCTAAATTAGGACTTATGTACAATAGGAAAGAAAAGGGTTGAAAACCAAAGGAAAAGAATGAAAAACAAGCATTGCGACAGAATTGCGGAAACATTGCTGAAACCGCAATGTTTCAAGTGAAAACCGTAAGTTGGCTGATCTTTTTCTGTTTAGATCCGATTTTTCAGGGATTCGTTCTTTCTCCTCCATCCATTATGAAGTACGACGTTGAGGATGGACGGTTCTCCTTGGCCCAAACGCACCTGCAGAAGCCTATAAAAGGAGGTCAAAGTCGAAGGTTCAATCATGATCCGAAAGCGTAGAAGTCTTCTCGCAGCTCCATCTTTTCTCCTGTTTTCCTTTGCCGTCTGTTGGTTTGCGAAGCTCAGCTGTTGGAATCGATAATCTGATAGGAAGGAGAGGAGATTTGTCTTCTCTCTCGATTGGATTCATCCAAGCAAGGCTACTCTTTCTCATCCTTCAGCCGAGGCAGTTGCGACGAGGCGTTCAAGCTCATTTACTTGCTTTCTGTCTTCATTTCTACTTTCCAGCGTTGTTTAGTTGTTGTTCCTGTTCTAGTGGCTAGTTTATTGCATTTCGTGGTGTTCTGTCTTTTTGTTATTCATTTTAAGTGTTCTTTTATTCCTTCAAACAAACAAGTAATCAAACGCAAAATTCAGTATTTCACAGTTTCCTATCTTTGCAACTCACTGTCTTACCTTGCTGTATTAAGCTTATTTCTCTTCTAAGCATGTCTCTTTCATCTTTTATTTCTGTTTACCCTATATCCATGAGTAACTAAGTCACTTAGGGGCATGCTAATGACAACACTATAGGCTAAAAAACGTGAACCAAGCATGTAGGATAGCTCTTGAAGCATTGATTGTATGTAAGCTTCATCCTACGGGCAATTTCGATTGGCCATCCATTTTGTCCAAAGAACTCCTAACCTCTGGAAGGAGTAAGAGTTCAGAGTCATACTCTCATGCTAGCCTTTCAAGGTAGCCAGGAAACGGCCTAGGAATAGGCGTTTCCCTAGTACAAACCACATCTTTCTGCTTTAACAAGATGCTTAAGATCTTACTTTGACATGAGTAAACTAAAGAATCTAATGCATGGAATCGGACGATACATGAGATTGAGATAGTTTGATGCATAGTGAGTAGATCCAGTGCTTGAGAATCGTATAAAAATGCCTATAGGATAGTCATTGGTAGCCCTTACTTCACCATTTTACACACTTTCGCTGTCGCTAACATTGCGGTAGAATTGCTGTTTCAGCAATTCTGCTAAGTTAAAAATTCTGTTTAGCTATTTTCCTCTTCATTTATTAATTTCTTCTCTTCTTCATTTAAGTTTATCATTGACTTGAGCTTGTTTATGTTGCTTCCTTTTAATTATTCAGTAGTAACTAGGCAATTAAAAACCAATTTTACTCAATCAAATCCATCCATTCTTTCTTAACAAAACACTTCACGAGTAGCTCATAATAAATCTCTGTGGGAAAACGAATGAAAAAATACTTACTACTTGCTATAAGATCATGTATGCTTGCATGTTCTGAGTGCTCTCTCCCTCTTATTGCTTATTTATTTTAACACATTGAGCACGCAACAAGCAGCGTCTCGACGCTTCTGCTCGACGCTAGCTCTCGGGTTTGGGGCTGGAAAATTGCCTTTGCATGGCAATTTTCTTCAAATCTTCATGGTTGAACGTCCCATTTTCCCGAAGCAATCCCGGAGTGCTAAAATAGCTTCCTAAGCCACGAAACGCGTCCAATGGACACCATGAGCTCTTTGTCGCAATTCTCCTATAAACAAGATAAATTAAACGATTAAGCACGACTTTTAGCTAGAGTTAGGGAGTGATATTTAGCTCCAAAATGGAGTTATCAGACCTCCAGAGAGATATGCAGAGGCTGATCTAGCTGCTTATGCTTTAAATGTTGCTGAAGACATTGATTCCAGTGAGGAATCAAGACTATAAATTGTAACAATTCTAATAAATGGATGATTAGAAGTTAGCTATTTATGCTACTCTCAGGCTGTCGAGACCTGCCAAATTAAATTTATAATACTGGTCTTGCTACTCTAACTTGTAGTTAGCGGCAGCCAGGTCGATCCGCAAGGAGCTACCTCTAATTCTTCTTTAGTTGAATTAAATTTGTAATTTGAAATAAAACATGGGGGGTTTTGAAACATGCAAGAGAAGTAATTGCTAATGGAAGAAATTAAACAATTAAATGAACGTGCTTGAGTTGGGGAGTCAGGATTGCAAGTTAATGTAAATCAGATCATCGAATCTCTATAGACTTAGTTAGAATGAATCAAACACACAAATTGTTTACTCAGAACAGCCGTAGCAAACAAGCCCAATTAATTAGCTAAAGAGGTGCAATTCTAACTAAACTTGACAATAAATTAATCTAAGTTGATCAATCCTAAATTAATCCAAGCCAGTAACAGGAAAATTGTGACGGATATTTGACTTGTATAGCCTAAGACAATATTCCGATTTTTTGTAATTCTTCAAGGTTAGCTGAATTCTCTCAAAGGTAAACATGCAATGCTACATAAGGTTCATCTCAACCTCTTATTACCTAGGTGATTAGGAGAGGCACGACGTCACTAATCTAATTAACGGTTTAACATGCATACACAATTCGAGCGTCAATCAAATCAAATACACATGCTATTAAGAGTATGCTTGGAAGAAGAAGATGTTTGAACCTTAAAGACTAAGTAGAACTAAAATTTACAAATCTCCCATAAAAACATTAAGGTCAAATCACTAAAATCCCCAAATATTAGCATTTACCTCTAGCCTTCCATGGGAGATGAAGGATTTCAAGCTTCCATTGAAGTTCTAGAGCTCATACAACAAAATGAGGGAAGAAAAGCTTAAAAAATGGTTGAAAGTCGTAATTCCCAAGGCTAAGCAAACTGAACATATGACCTAAAATCGGAGAAGAAAGCTTTTATAATCGTCGTAGAGTCGTGACGCTACGGACGGAAAATCCCAATGCACGCGCGTTCGAGGCGTCGAGACGCTTGAGACCGCGTCTCGACGTTGTCGCCTAAAATGCTTTCGAGTCTTAATTTTAATTTCCGTCTTGGAGCAGCGTCTCGATGCAGAGCCTTTAGTGTCAAGCTTGCTTTCGTTCCAACTTACCCGCAGTTCCACTACACAACGTATCTGACTACGGGCAAACTTCACAAATTAAGGACTAATACTCACTTCTTAATGCGTATTTAAGAAGGAGGAGTATCTCAGGAGTTTTTATTTGACATGCTTTCATCTGTTTTTTCTTTAGGCTAATAGCTTTGCTATAAATCAATTCACTTATTATAACCACTCATGCATTAAGTCTTCCCTAGGGGTGTCTTTTGTCGATGGATTTCGCAAGTGTACGAATCGTCCCAAGTTGTATAGTGTGTAAGTACAAATTATCGTCTCCGCAAGGTATGAAAGCTACTAATTACCAAAATTTTAAACCTCAATTTTATCTGAGCAATCAATTAATCAAGATTGGATGAAATTTAAAATTGTATATGACTTAAGTAATTAAAAACACAAACACTAACAACAGTTATGCTAAATGTAGATGGTTGAGACTCTAGAGCAAAAATTTCATCGCTATCTCCTCTTATTCTTCAATAATTGAAAGTTATAAAAGTTTGATTTCTAGATTATTGTTGACAAGTTCTACTTAAAAGACTTGCTACTCTCTCTCGAGTAATAACAATATTCATTAAAAGGTCAATTGGCTATATTTCTATGACAATCAGAACAATTCAATTATGAAGGTTGTAAAACTAGCATTGCCACAAAACTTACGAGGATATGTCTAACGCTCATATAAATTAGGGAGAGCAATTAAGGTTCGTCAATGATTATCGTCTATCAACCTCAAAACATTGATATAAAATCACACTAAGTTTGGCCAAATCCTAACATGCATTAAGCTCATAAAGGTTTTCACAATCTAATATGAAATCAAGTTCTTAACAATCAACAATGAAAAATAAGATTCAACAGCGACTACATCTACGCTCTAGATAAATAAATTAATTCATGGTGAAAATCTCAATAAAATTCATGTTCAGAGGTATATCCATTACAAGTAAGAAAAATTATGAAATAGGGGAAAAGAAACAATCCACGAGTTTCCTAGCGTCGCTCTTGCTCTGTTTGGATGCTCGAATCTTCAAAACTCCTTTCTCTGTTGTCTTTTCTCCCTTTTTCGTAGTCAACCTTCAGCTCCCCTTCAAAATAAGAAAAAAATCATTTTATAATTAGGCCAAATATCGTCGTAGCGCCTAGGCGCTGAGCAAATCTTTGCTTCAGTAATCGTACTGCCTAGGCGCCCAGATGCAGCGTCTAGGCGCTAAGCCTTCTGCCCTGGTTGTCGTTCGGGCGCCTAGGCGCTAAGCCTTCTGCCAATTTCGTCTCATCAGCGCCTAGGCGCTAGGCGTTCTGCCAAACTAATCGTTTAGGCGCCTAGGCGCTAGGCGTTATACACAACATTCTGACTTAGAGTCGCGCTAGCAACCTTTTTCTTTTCATCTTCAATCTTTCTCCTACTTTCCTCCTTAAATCACCTACACACACAAAAAGCAACAATTAGACAGAAACAAGAGACAAAACGTCTTTTCATTCAACTAAAACTCTAAAAACAACTTGTTTTAACAAGTCTAAAAATCACTTAACATCTTTCGAGGTTACTTTATTTTATTCTTCCGTTAGCTTTCTTTCCTACTTTCCTTTATTTTCCCGTAATCAATCCCCCCATTTTATCGCTTTATTTATTGTTTTAGTTAAAAGGCAAATATAAATTAATTAGGAGAAGTTAATTTAGGTTCCCTGCAGATCGACCTGGTTACCTCTGTTCGACAAGTTACCAGTATTATAAATTTCATTTTGGCGGGACTCGACACCCCGAATTGGAGTACACCATTAAGCGCTCTACCAACACCGTTAGATTAGTTAATTGCGTGATTTGTTACTATTTTTAATAAAGTCTAGGATTGAAACCCTTAGATTAGTTAATTACAAGTTTAGTTGGAATTGACACCTCCGACTAATTCTCTTTGTGGGCCAGTTATCGCGGGGATTTCTGGGTAATTGTTTGTGCATATTAATTGATTCTAATTAAGCATGTATTAGTTCAATGATAACAGTTACATGATTTCGCAAATCCTGAAGTTCCCCCAAATCCGACACGTTCGTATTATTGAGTTTTATTTCTCCGTTAGCTCTTTATTCTCCTTTTTGCATGATAAAAACTCCCCCTGTTTTGTCACCATAATTGAACAAACGCAATTCAAGTCAATTCTCTGATTTCATTTGACGCTCTCTATGGATCGACCCCGATGCCACTAGCTGCAAATAGCTTGGTGTAATCGGGTTACAAATTTATTTTTGGCAAGCCTCGACAACTTGAAATTTGGGGCACACCATCGTTTGTGCTCTCACCAGATAGCCAATTTCGATCGGTTAGATCAAGATCCATCAATTCAGAAATAATTGGGAAGTCCAAGAGAGAAAGATGATGGCTATCGTCAATCCTCATTTGTCAGACATTCGAATAAATTCATGAAGTCGCCGAGGCGAGTTAGGGCATCAATATTGAAGACCAAGGCAGTTGATATGGTCATATTTTTAGTCTTTAGCTTGGAAGCAGACTTGAATGATGGAGTCAAGTCACTTGCAGAATATATCTTCTTCAGGAACAAGTGTTTGGGATCGAAGAAGATGTCAGTTGTTACCACTTAGCTGAAGTACGTGACTGTTCTTTATGTTTGGAGGAGAGTTGCACGTAGCGAGCCCTTACCTCAAGGCGAGCACAAATAAGTTGTAGTTTTCCAAGAAGATCATAAATAACAGTGGGAGTAAATCCTTGGAGTTTCCCAAGATGATCAGTTTCATTGCAATGGGAGGGAAGATCGTCGTTTTGTCTCCAAGTGGGAGATTGATAGGTTTTATGGTGACAAAACTCATGGAGAGGTATATATATATAAACTAATTTTTGACAAAAGTCAAAATTGGAAGTATGAAGAAACTCGCCCACACTGGTTTTTTTTTTTTTTTTTTTGTTATTGTGATTCAATCGGCCCACTTTTGGTTATTGGAAAATGAAAATCAAAGATTTTCAAACCTGCAAGAAATTGAACGAGACACTGAAGGAGAGACTAAAAGAGATGTCAGATGGAGATTGCATAAGGATGTGTCTGTCGATGGAAGTGGTTAGTCTTGTAACCAACGAGACTACTGCAATCAAGCTAATGGAAGCACTTACAAACATGTATGAGAAGTCGTCTGCCAATAGCAAAACATATCTCCTTAAGAAAATTTTCAACATGCAAATGGTTGAAAATGCACCTGTTAATTCATATATTAATGAGGTTACCACTTTGATTAATCATTTGAAGTTTTTTAGAATTTACTGATGAATCGTATGTTATGTCGCAACGTTTTTGCGACGCGGAGCGGCCGACAACCTTCTGTTAAACAGGGATTTTCACAAAAAATGGAGTCGCCACCAACCATTTAGGGTGTGATTGGTCACCTTAAAAAAACACGGTCTACGAAGTAAAAAAACGAGGTTCGGGGGTCGGTTGAGTGTAGGGAAGGTGCTAGCACCCTACAACATCCCGTTTAAAACGGTAGCCAAAACATTTTGTCCTAATTATTTAGCTAATTTCAAATGGTTCTAAAAACATAAACAAAGTAAACTATTAAAATTAATGCAATGTCTCAACTAACCATACCCTATCTTTAAAATAAAGTAGGGTTTTGATTTTGTGAGTGAGTTTATTGATTTCGCCATTAACGCCTTAATCTCGATACCGAGATCATAGAACTTAAAAAAAATCATTAAATAAAATCGTTTTGTTTCAAATTCAATTGAAATTCGATTAAAACTTGAATTAAAATTAAAACATTTTTCCTTTGAAAATAAACAATTTCGAAATTTAATTTAAACTTGATTTGAAATAAAAATCTTTGTTTTGAAATCAAAATAAATCGAAATTCAATTTTGAAAACTTAATTTTAAAATCAAAGGAAAACTTCTTTTTTTTTTTACAAAAGGGCGTTCTTGTAATTAGCGCATAATGGCTATAATATAATCCTCAAAAATAGGAAAATCCTATTTATCCCGGGATTTGAATAAAATTAAAATACCCTCGAGATGAGAGGAACAGTCCTTCATCTCTCCCGGGGTTGCAACTTAAATTTAAAATACCCTCGAGATGAAAGGAACATTCCTTCATCTCTCCCGGGGTTGCAACTTAAATCTAAAATACCCTCGAGATGAAAGGAACAGTCCTTCATCTCTCCCGGGGTTGCAACTTAAATCTAAAATACCCTCGAGATTAAAGGAACAGTCCTTCATCTCTCCCGGGGTTGCAACTTAAATTTAAAATACCCTCGAGATGAAAGGAACAGTCTTTCATCTCTCCCGGGGTTGCAACTTAAATTTAAAATACCCTCGAGATGAAAGGAACAGTCCTTCATCTCTCCCGGGGTTGCAACTTAAATTTAAAATACCCTCGAGATGAAAGGAACAGTCTTTCATCTCTCCCGGGGTTGCAACTTAAATTTAAAATACTGCGCACAAACTAACGAGAAAGAAAATAACGAAAATAAAGCGATAATTAAATAAACGCGCAAACTAATATAACTAAACCCGAAAACACACTTAAGAATTAAAAACTGAAACTAAATAAACCAGCAGGCCTATGCGATATAACCTAGGCATATAAACAGAAAAGCATATCAAGGTATATATCAAACATGCAGGGGTATATATGTGTTCAAATAGGGGTATATATCCAAATTAGAGGGGTATATATGCATATATCATAGGTATATATGAACACACAACAATAGGGGGCAAAATTGTAAATAACACAAGATTAATGGCAATTTCGTAAATAACTTAAAATCCAAAATTTGACCTCCTTCCTCTCGGATTGCTCAGCCGCCGCTCGTCAAGTTCTTCTTCTCCACGCAGCACCATCGTCGGATTAGAGGTCCGCCGCCGTTAGAGGTTGTGCCGCCGTCGTCGTCTTTGTACGGGAGAGGAGCCCCGCTACTGGTTCGTGGAGGTTGAAGGTGAAGTTTCGCCGGAGAAGATGAAGTGCACCGGAGCTTGCCATTGAAGACCCAACGCCGTGGAGGTTCGAAGTTACGCCGCCGTCGTCGTCTGGAACTCGAGGTCTGCTACCGTACGCCGCCGTCGTCGTCTGGAACTCGAGGTCTGCTACCCTTGAAGTGCATCGCAGCTGGTTCGCGAAGACGCAGCTGGGTCGTGGAGATGTTGCCGTTGACGTCCGAGGAAGGTGGAGCCCCGATCTGGGTTCGAGGTTGAAAACGAAGCTGACTCCTTCGCCGTCGTGCGCCGCCGGTGAGATGAAGCTGAAGATGGGATGCCGCCGCCGTCTGATTCGTGAGAGCTCGCCGCACGTTGCCGCTGTCGTGGCTGCCGTCTTCGTCGTGGAGAAAAATGAAGAGGATCGCTGTTGGAGCGCCGCCGTGGGCTTGCCGAATCGCCGCCGTGCGCCGCCGCGGGCTTGCTGAATCGCCGCCGTGGGTTGCCGGATTTAGGTTGAAGATGGTGGAGAAGATCCCATGATGAAGATGATGAATAGTGGAGAGAGAGAGTGGATAGAGAAAAATGATTTTTTCTTAAACTTAGGGATCCACAACTTTTTGTCCTCTTGTCCTCCATTTCCCTCACTCTTTCCTTTCTATTTATAGCATCAAATTAGGTCACAAATGGGCCTTAAACCCTAAACTAAAGACGCCCCAAACCGAAACCCTTTAAGACAAAAATGCTAAATTGGAGTCCCGAGACCGAGACACCAAAACTTGGAAACCCTAAATTAGAAACGTTGAGCTGGAATCCCTAAATTAGAAAACCCCAAATTGAAACCCTAATTGGAAACCCTAAATTAGAAACGCTAAATTGGAACCCTAAATTGGAAACCTGGACGCCTAAACGATCTACTAACAAAAGACAAAACTGGTGACTTCCTCGAAAATCCCGAAAATGACTAAAAAACACGAAATTAAAGAAAAACTCCAAAAATACTTAAAAATAAGTGAAAAATCCAAAATGATGATAAACAAGGCCGGACGAAATACGGTGTCAACAGCTTGCCCCCCTTTGTATATCCTTGAAGAATTGAAAGGGTAGACAAATGATAATGACAAAGTATTTGGACGGCCACAAATGTTTATCATCAACAACAACGTGGACCTGGGTTGAGCAGGCTTCGACCGGCTATCGGGACGGGGTTCGATTTAACCAAAAGGGAAAGTGAAACGGACCTGGTTTGACCAGGCTTCGACCGCTAATCTTGGATTAGGGTTCGATTTAACCAAAGAGAAAGTGAAACGGACCTGGTTTGACCAGGCTTCGACCGCTAATCTTGGATTAGGGTTCGATTTAACCAACAAGAATTTAAACAGACCTGGTTTTGCCAGGCTTCGACCAGCTACCGGGACGGAACCACAGACATAGGGTTCGATTTAACCAACAAGAATTTAAACGGACCTGGTTTTGCCAGGCTTCGACCAGCTATCGGGACGGAACCACAGACATAGGGTTCAATTTAACCAAAAGGGAAAGTGAAACGGACCTGGTTTGACCAGGCTTCGACCGCTAATCTTGGATTAGGGTTCGATTTAACCAAAGAGAAAGTGAAACGGACCTGGTTTGACCAGGCTTCGACCGCTAATCTTGGATTAGGGTTCGATTTAACCAACAAGAATTTAAACGGACCTGGTTTTGCCAGGCTTCGACCAGCTACCGGGACGGAACCACAGACATAGGGTTCGATTTAACCAACATGAATTTAAAAGCAGGATGAGATGAGTGAGAGTTTTTGTGTGTGTGTGTGTGCGTGTGGGACAACGGTTTTTATTTCAAAACTTAGTTGCCGAACAAAATACAGCGGTTTTTATTTCAAAACTTAGCTGCAAAACAAAAGACAACAGTTTTTATTTCAAAACTTAGTTGCCGACCAAACACAGCGGTTTTTATTTCAAAACTTAGCTGCAAAACAAAATACAACGGTTTTTATTTCAAAACTTAGTTGCCGACACAAAAGACAGCGGTTTTTATTTCAAAACTTAGCTGCAAAACAAAAGACAACGGTTTTTATTTCAAAACTTAGTTGCCAACAAAACACAGCGGTTTTTATTTCAAAACTTAGCTTCAAAACAAAAACAAAAGACAACGGTTTTTATTTCAAAACTTAGTTGCCAACTAAACACAGCGATTTTTATTTCAAAACTTAGCTGCAAAACAAAAGACAACGGTTTTTATTTCAAAACTTAGTTGCCAACACTACACAACGGTTTTTATTTCAAAACTTAGCTGCAAAACAAAAGACAACGGTTTTTATTTCAAAACTTAGTTGCCGAACAAAAGACAGCGGTTTTTATTTCAAAACTTAGCTGCAAAACAAAAGACAACGGTTTTTATTTCAAAACTTAGTTGCCAACAAAACACAGCGGTTTTTATTTCAAAACTTAGCTGCAAAACAAAAGACAACGGTTTTTATTTCAAAACTTAGTTGTCAACTAAACACAGCGGTTTTTATTTCAAAACTTAGCTGCAAAACAAAAGACAACGGTTTTTATTTCAAAACTTAGTTGCCAAAACAAAACTTGAAAAAGACTATTGGGAAGACATTAGAAACTCTCATGAATATGAAGAAGTCCTGAATGCATGCTTTTTTTGTTTTTTTTTTATAAACTTGACCCTCAAATGAGAATATGACGCAAATGCGAGCTGCAAAATGTGACTCGAATGTCGCACAAAACATGAGTGCATGCGTTGATGTGCAATGACAATGATGAAACAATGCTCATTAATTCTGGGAAATGACAATGTAATTGACAATTTGATGAAGATATGTCTTGATTTGCTTGGCTTGACCAATGGATTTGACTTTGAAAGCATGACGCAATGATGCATATGCATGCTAATGGTAGAAGATGATTGTTTATGAATGCAACATGTGTGCATAATATGTTAAAGATAATGAATGTCATGAATGCAACATGTATGCATGTGCATTAACAAAATGTCATAGTTGTAGCATGTATGCATGAGCATGCTAGGAGTAGAATGACGGATGTCATGAATGCAGTATGTATGCATGATATTGATGCATCCTAAGGATAGGATAATGTCATGAATGCAACATGTGCATAAGATGTTAAGGGTAATGAATGTCAAGAATGCAACATGTTTGCATGTGCATTAACAAAATGTCCTAAATGTAGCATGTATGCATGAGCATGCTAGGAGTAGAATGACGAATGTCATGGATGCAGTATGTATGCATGATACTGATGCATATGCATCCTATGGATGAAATAATGTCATGAATGCAACATACACACATGCTTTTCGAGGGTAGAAGAAAGATTGAATGCAACACATGCATAATATGTTAAAGGTGATGAATGATTGGATGTATCATGTTGAGGGTAGAAAATTGTAGAATGCAGTGTGTATGCACGAATCAGATGATCTACCAACTAACCGTGATATGTGAAAATGTTTTTTTTTTTTTAAATGGTGATGTAAATGATATCAACTTACATGATGGAATGAAGGATTGGTGAAAACGAATGCTTAATAAAAAATGACTTTTGTGTTATTGAAATGATCACTCTTGCTTAAGTTCATTGATCTTATCAGCCAATACTTAGCGGAGAATCAAAGGAAAATAATGGTGTCATCCTCAGTTTTTTTTTTTTTTTTTTTTTTTTTTTTTTGCTTTCTTTCACCTGAGAGAAATTAAATGTGTCAGTCCTAGATCACTCAGCTATATTGGATAATGTGGGTTGTTGGGTAGATTCTCATGTGCTAGATTAGAGAACTTATCAAAAGTAATTGATAATGTTGAACATCTTCTGATTAAACTGCTTCATAACTTAGCCTTGTAATGAACGAGAATGTTGGATTACAAGAAATGGAATTTAGATTTGGAATATAGGATGACAATCAATGAGGGAAGGAATGTGAAGGAAGATGTAGTATTCCAATGCTTTCAGAAGATCTCTTGGACAATAAGAGATTGAAAATGTATTTTCACATTTGAGTGAGAAATTGGAAATTAGTTAGATGGAAAGATGAGCGATATGACTCCATTTCCTCGGACAAGGGTTTTGAGAGCTAAAAGTAGCTTCTTGAGAAATTCTCATTTTCCTTTGAGTAAGCTCGAGATTTTTTATGATGTTTGATCTAGCGTGGCAAAGGCGTAGGCTTTGCCCCAGTATTGATGATGTGTGACTGAGATACCCCTAGCTTGGCGAGACGTAACCTCTTGATCTACAAATTGCACCATTTTTTTTTTCTTTTTTTTTTTTTTTTTTTTTTGGAATGATGCAATAAAATGCCCCAACTTGATGATGATTTCGCTCTAATTGCGGCAAAGACGTGGGCTTTGCCCCAGTATGACATTCAAATGAGACACTTCAAGCTTTGTGAGATGTAGCTTTTTTGATCAATTGATTGCACCAATCTCTTTTTGAGACATGATGCAATAACGTGTTCCAACTTGTAGACGGTGGCTTCGCTCTATTTGTGGCAAAGACGTGGGCTTTGCCCCAGTGTCGCAAAGACGAGGGCTTTGCCCCACTTTTGCTGACGTTGACTTCGCTCTTATGGCAAAGACGTGGGCTTTGCCCCAGTGTTGCAAAGACGAGGGCTTTGCCACAGTTTTGCTGATGTCCAACAAGCTTTGTGAGATGTAGCTTCTTGATCAATTGATTGCACCGATCCCTTTTTTTTTTTTTTTTTTTGTGGAATGAAAGGTGCAATAAGATGTTCAAGCTTTGACGGCGACTTCACTCTATTGTGGCAAAGTCGTGGGCTTTGCCCCAGTTTATGATGTTGCTCCAGCGAGTGGCAAAGGCATAGGCTTTGCCCCAGTGTTGCGAAGACGAGATCCAGCATGCCTCAGACATAGGCTTTTTCTAATGTGGCAAAGGCGAAAGCTTTGCCCCAGCTTATTGATTTACCGCGGAGACCTTTCAGCATCTTCAAGATGTAGCTTTTATTGCATCATCCTCGTTTTTTTTTTTTTTTTTTTTTTTTTTTTTAACGGTGCAACCAGACTCTGATGTCACTCTAGCACACATTCCCTATCATTTCTTTATTCACGCTCCTTGTGATGATGTTAAACCCGAGCAAAAACTCATTTAAGACCTTGAGATAATTTCCAAAGTTACTACCTCTCTAGCTCTCAAAACCAACGTCCTTAGTCCTGAAATCAATTTCTACCCGAGGGAAGAGATAGCTCAAAGAGCAGGAAAAAAGGGAATGAATTTATAGAGATGAAGTTGAAATGGAAGAGTGTACGAGAAATTACAAGTCTTAATTATGAAGCAGTAAATCACAAGCATTCAACATTATTTTATTACATCTGAAGCTCTCCTAGTAACTTCTGGTGGATAATTTTGAGAGGTTCGCCACATAATTGAGTGTGACATGCTTGCAAAAGGCTTGGTGGATAGGTAAATGTAAAGATACACCATATAAATGTAGATGGTGAAATTAGCCCAAGATTTTACGGTGGATCTACAAATTGAGTAGATTGCCTCAAAATTATGTGCGGCATGCAGGTAAAAAGTTTTACAGTGAGTAATTTTGAACAGTCACTGCAAGATGGGTTTGCCCCAGTATGATAATTAGAACACTGATCAGTGGGGTATGATGGTATGAATTTTAGCACATGAGGGATAATAATGGTCAAAATAAAGTTCTTCTCAATTTTCGAGTTTGGCTTAACAATTAAGTTTGAGAAGAGTATTTGAAAAGGTAATGAGATGGTTGAGACCGACCAATTTCTTATAGAAAAGCAGTGAAAGCAACCATTTTTTTTTTTTTAACGATGATTCACCATGATTTGTATTCAATTCTCGCTAAAGTTTTAGCTAATAAGAACAATTAAAACAATCACAAGAATGATCAAGTAAAGACACAAAAGACTTTTTTTTTTTTTTTTTTGAGTACATTGGGGGATGGGGGATTTGAACCACAGACCTCTTGGTCATCAAGTCTTACATATGCCAGTTGAGCTATGCTCGCTTTGGCGACACAAAAGACTTTTTGTTTTGCTTTTTTTGCTTTTTTTGTTTTTTTTGTTTTTTGTAAGTGATGGTTTTTTTTAATTTCAGAATATGCACGAGATGAAATTATTAAAAAAACATTTTTTTTTTTTTTTTTTTTAATGAGACGATGCATGAAATGAATGTTACATGCAATTTTATGCAATTAGAACAAATGAAATCTTTGAATGACTCGACATGTGAAATGCGATAATGCATGCATGAACGACATTATATAATATAATGCAACTGATTAATGTTTTTTTTTTTTTTTTTTTTTTTTTTAATGAGACGATGCATGAAATGAATGTTACATGCAATTTTATGCAATTAGAACAAATGAAATCTTTGAATGACTCGACATGTGAAATGCGATAATGCATGCATGAACGACATTATATAATATAATGCAACTGATTAATGTTTTTTTTTTTTTTTTTTTTTTATATAAATTGAGATGTTATGACATGTTATGCAAGATGAGCTAATGCATATTTTTTGTTTTATGTGTGAATTTT
This sequence comes from Herpetospermum pedunculosum, assembly GCA_028017165.1. Taxonomy (NCBI): domain Eukaryota; kingdom Viridiplantae; phylum Streptophyta; class Magnoliopsida; order Cucurbitales; family Cucurbitaceae; genus Herpetospermum; species Herpetospermum pedunculosum. The sequence continues at coordinate 15,245,672 of CM051527.1, read as the reverse complement.
TTTATACATGCCTTTGAGACTTTATGTATGCAATGCAAAGTGAAATAATGCATGCATGAACATTTTCTATGATGCCTATGATTTTTTTATTTTTTTTTATTTTTTTATGCATGATGATATGCGAGAATGATAAACAAATGATCAAACGACATGCAAAATGAATTTATGATGCATGAACATTTTTTTATATGCATGATGATATGCAATTGAATGAACAAATGATCAAACGACATGCACAATGAAATGATGCATGGACACATATTTTTTATTTTTTTTACGCATGATGATATGTAATTAAATGATTCGACATGCAAAATGATTTTATGATGCATGAACATTTTTTTATTATGCAATGAATATTCGATCTGCGAAATGAATTTATGAAAATTGAACACATTTTTTTTTGAGATTTTATGTTTTATGAGTTGCGCATAATGAGATAATGCATGAATGAATGTTTTTATTGCACGTGTGAAATGACACCATGCAATATGATGATCTTGACATGCAAAAATGCATGAAAACATGCTTTTATACCGTGCACGTGTGAAATGACACAATGCAATATGAAATGATTTTTTATGATTTTATGCATGAAATGATGCATGAACATTTTTTTTATGCAACATGATTTTTAACATGTATGAATACACATTTTATTATGCATGGGTGAACTGACACTATGCAATTGGGATAATGCCCGTTTTTTTTTTTTTTATTATTTTTATTTATGCATGATGTTGTGTAAATGATGGATGAGAAATGAGGAATATTTTTAGCATGCAAATGACTTTTTTTTTTTTAGGGTTTTTCCTTTTTTGGTGTCATGCGAAATGAAACAATTCACAAATTTTTATTTATGCATGAATGATGAAATGAAGCCGATTTTTTTTTTATATTTTATGAAAAAAACAATCCTACCCTAGAACAAAACTAAGCAGAAACAGAGGTAAGGTACAACACGATGGGATGTGAAACGTGAGGTTATGCTCTAATGCAACCCTAAAAGATTGGGTGGATATGGGTGATTTGAATGAAGAATTTCATGTCCCTGCACGAGAACCGAAGTTCCACGAAGGTCGCACTACTCAATCTTCGAGCCTAAACCTAAATGGGATAACGTGTATGAAATGCATGAAAAAGCGAAATCAGGGAAAAGGAAAAAAAAAAGTAATACTGACGACAATGAGTAAGAGATAAGTGGAATATAACAAACAATAACGACTATGATCAGCTCTAGAATGCAAATGAGTGTGGTTTAGGTTCTAAAAAATCCTAAAAGAAAGCGGTCCCCGAGTTTTCCAACTGATTAAACAGTACGGTCAGCTCGAGTGGAGAATTTCATGCGCCTGCACGAGAACCGAAGTTCCACGAAGGTCACACTACTCTATCTCCGATTCTAATCCTAAATGGTAGAGCCCGGGTAGGAGGCTCGTGAATGTGTGTGAAATGTATGATAATGCAAAATTCATTACGATAAAGCAAGCTAATTAAGACAATATACATCAATAAATAAATAAAACAAACAAGGACCAAAATGAAAACCGGATAAATGCAAGATAAAATGGAATGACCTAGACCCACTAAAAAAAGATCCCCAGTGGAGTCGCCATACTGTCGCAACGTTTTTGCGACGCGGAGCGGCCGACAACCTTCTGTTAAACAGGGGTTTTCACAAAAAAATGGAGTCGCCACCAACCATTTAGGGTGTGATTGGTCACCTTAAAAAAACACGGTCTACGAAGTAAAAAAAACGAGGTTCGGGGGTCGGTTTAGTGTAGGGAAGGTGCTAGCACTCTACAACATCCCGTTTAAAACAGTAGCCAAAACATTTTGTCCTAATTATTTAGCTAATTTCAAATGGTCCTAAAAACATAAACAAAGTAAACTATTAAAATTAATGCAATGTCTCAACTAACCATACCCTATCTTTAAAATAAAGTAGGGTTTTGATTTTGTGAGTGAGTTTATTGATTTCGCCATTAACGCCTTAATCTCGATACCGAGATCATAGAACTTAAAAAAAAAATCATTAAATAAAATCGTTTTGTTTCAAATTCAATTGAAATTCGATTAAAGCTTGAATTAAAATTAAAACATTTTTGCTTTGAAAATAAACAATTTCGAAATTTAATTTAAACTTGATTTGAAATAAAAATCTTTGTTTTGCAATCAAAATAAATCGAAATTCAATTTTGAAAACTTAATTTTAAAATCAAAGGAAAACTTCTTTTTTTTTTTACAAAAGGGCGTTCTTGTAATTAGCGCATAATGGCTATAATATAATCCTCAAAAATAGGAAAACCCTATTTATCCCCGGATTTGAATAAAATTAAAATACCCTCGAGATGAGAGGAACAGTCCTTCATCTCTCCTGGGGTTGCAACTTAAATTTAAAATACCCTCGAGATGAAAGGAACATTCCTTCATCTCTCCCGGGGTTGCAACTTAAATCTAAAATACCCTCGAGATGAAAGGAACAGTCCTTCATCTCTCCCGGGGTTGCAACTTAAATCTAAAATACCCTCGAGATGAAAGGAACAGTCCTTCATCTCTCCCGGGGTTGCAACTTAAATTTAAAATACCCTCGAGATGAAAGGAACAGTCTTTCATCTCTCCCGGGGTTGCAACTTAAATTTAAAATACCCTCGAGATGAAAGGAACAGTCCTTCATCTCTCCCGGGGTTGCAACTTAAATTTAAAATACCCTCGAGATGAAAGGAACAGTCTTTCATCTCTCCCGGGGTTGCAACTTAAATTTAAAATACTGCGCACAAACTAACGAGAAAGAAAATAACGAAAATAAAGCGATAATTAAATAAACGCGCAAACTAATATAACTAAACCCGAAAACACACTTAAGAATTAAAAACTGAAACTAAATAAACCAGCAGGCCTATGCGATATAACCTAGGCATATAAACAGAAAAGCATATCAAGGTATATATCAAACATGCAGGGGTATATATGTGTTCAAATAGGGGTATATATCCAAATCAGAGGGGTATATATGCATATATCATAGGTATATATGAACACACAACAATAGGGGGCAAAATTGTAAATAACACAAGATTAATGGCAATTTCGTAAATAACTTAAAATCTAAAATTTGACCTCCTTCCTCTCGGATTGCTCAGCCGCCGCTCGTCAAGTTCTTCTTCTCCACGCAGCACCATCGTCAGATTAGAGGTCCGCCGCCGTTAGAGGCTGTGCCGCCGTCGTCGTCTTTGTACGGGAGAGGAGCTCCGCCGCTGGTTCGTGGAGGTTGAAGGTGAAGTTTCGCCGGAGAAGATGAAGTGCACCGGAGCTTGCCATTGAAGACCCAACGCCGTGGAGGTTCGAAGTTACGCCGCCGTCGTCGTCTGGAACTCGAGGTCTGCTACCGTACGCCGCCGTCGTCGTCTGGAACTCGAGGTCTGCTACCCTTGAAGTGCATCGCAGCTGGTTCGCGAAGACGCAGCTGGTTCGCGAAGACGCAGCTGGGTCGTGGAGATGTTGTCGTTGACGTCCGAGGAAGGTGGAGCCCCGATCTGGGTTCGAGGTTGAAAACGAAGCTGAACTTCTTCGCCGTCGTGCGCCGCCGGTGAGATGAAGCTGAAGATGGGATGCCGCCGCCGTCTGGTTAGTGAGAGCTCGCCGCACGCTGCCGCTGTCGTGGCTGCCGTCTTCGTCGTGGAGAAAAATGAAGAGGATCGCTGTTGGAGCGCCGCCGTGGGCTTGCCGAATCGCCGCCGTGCGCCGCCGCGGGCTTGCCGAATCGCCGCCGTGGGTTGCCGGATTTAGGTTGAAGATGGTGGAGAAGATCCCATGATGAAGATGATGAATAGTGGAGAGAGAGAGTGGATAGAGAAAAATGATTTTTTCTTAAACTTAGGGATCCACAACTTTTTGTCCTCTTGTCCTCCATTTCCCTCACTCTTTCCTTTCTATTTATAGCATCAAATTAGGTCACAAATGGGCCTTAAACCCTAAACTAAAGACGCCCCAAACCGAAACCCTTTAAGACAAAAATGCTAAATTGGAGTCCCGAGACCGAGACACCAAAACTTGGAAACCCTAAATTAGAAACGTTGAGCTGGAATCCCTAAATTAGAAAACCCCAAATTGAAACCCTAATTGGAAACCCTAAATTAGAAACGCTAAATTGGAACCCTAAATTGGAAACCTGGACGCCTAAACGATCTACTAACAAAAGACAAAACTGGTGACTTCCTCGAAAATCCCGAAAATGACTAAAAAACATGAAATTAAAGAAAAACTCCAAAAATACTTAAAAATAAGTGAAAAATCCAAAATGATGATAAACAAGGCCGGACGAAATACGGTGTCAACATGTTATTCAATTATCAATGTCTTTACCTGATAGTTAGGAAACGATGGAAGACATTAGTGTCTAATTTGACTAGAGATAACACTCTGAAATTTTGAGGGATTTGTGATCTAGCTATAACCAAAGAAATTCGTAGGAAGGGTAGTAGTAAAGAATCTACTATAGGATCAACTTTAGCTTTAACTAAGGGTAAAGACGAAGTTGATTATGAAGATAATGAATTGAATAGTAGTAAGAAAAATGGAGTCATAGGAATAAGGAGGTAGAGTGTTTTTACTGTCACAAGAAATGTCACTACAAAAGTCAGTGTAGGAAACTAAGAGAGGATCATGAGACAAACATAGTTGATAATGCTTGTGTCTGTGTTCAGAGTGGCATAAAGAGTAGTAACCACTCATCTGAATGGGTTGTAGACAGTGCAACATCAGTTCACATAACCTGAGATAGGAATTTGTTCACATCAATCACATGTGAACATCATGGTGTAGTGAGGATAGGTGATTGTTACCTCTCCAAAAGTACATAATTTAGGGACATATTTACCTTAAAATCATGTAATCTCTTGAGTGTTTTTGTTAGGATTTAGCTTAATGCGTGCTTAAATGTGAGAATTCGAGGAAAGAAGCTAAAATAGGACTTATTTGGAAAAGGAACGAAAAAGAATAGAAAATGATGCTAAAAGATTTAAAATGTACATTGCAGGAGAATTGCTGAAACATTGTTGTCTGCGCAATGAACATTGCGGTCACCGCAAGGAATCCGCAATGCCGAAGCTGCTGCTGCTGAGTTTTTCCCAGCCGTCAATCGTCATAGTTGCGATCTTTCAGTCGCCTAAGCTTTCCCCTGCTGCCACGTGGAGGGTTGTTGTTCAGAATGACTGGTTCTCGGTGGCTGAAGGTACCTGCAAACGCTATAAAAAGAGATGAAGGGTGAAGGGGAAACACAGCTCGGAAGCGTGGAGTTCCCCGTCTCAACGCAATCCACAGATCCATTTTCCTTACCCCGTTTGTTGGAACGAAGAAATCAGCCCTTGGCGTCGATAACTCGAGAGGAAGAAGAGAAGATCCTTCTTCTCTTCTGATCGAATTCATCCCCAAGATCAGTTAATCTTCACCTTCATCCGAGGCGCTTGCGACGAGGAGATCCGTGCACACTTTTACTGCTTTCTGTCTTTCGTTTCCATTTGCTACACTGTTTCGATTCGTTCCCAATATCACTCAGTTCTTTACTGTTTTTCGCACCTTCGCACAATATGTTTTGAACCTCAATCTAGAAAGTAATCATTTGAATCATTCGGTTTCTTCTTTGTGTTATCTGTTATTCCGTTGCTTCCATTTAGTTCTTTGAACCATGCTTAATCAATCTATCTTTTCCAATTCCCTACCAACCATGAGTAACTAATCATATAAAGGTCTGTTTAAGATGAATCTATAGGTTAGAAATACGAGAGTTCAGCATGTAGGATAGTGTCGAATGCATTGAATGTATGTGTACGTCATCCCATGGGCAATTTCGACCGGCCATCCATTTTGTCTAAAGAATTCCTAACCTCCGGAAGGAGTAAGAGTTTAGAGTCCTCCATTCATGCTAGCCTTTTATGGTAACCAGAAAACGACCTAGGAATATGCGTTCTCCTAGTACAATTCATTAGCTTGCTTGTATAAATAGGTGTTTATGTCTCACTTGGATATGAGTGAACTAAAGGATCTAATGCATGTAATCGAGAGATGCATGAGACTAAGCTAAATTGATGCATGGTAAGTTAATCTACTGCTGAATGATTGTAGTTAATTGCCTATAGAGGAGTTTTAAGTCGACCTTGTTTCCTTATCTCACCCTTTAATCGTTGTTAATTTAATTGCTAGATAATTGTTGTATCCGCAATTCTATAACTCTGTTTTTGCCTTAGCCGTTTTTCTAGTCTTTTACTCTTGCGATTTTATTGCTAGAACATTGCTACCTCCGCAATTCTTCTTGCTCTACATAATAGTTTAAACTTCATTATTTGCTTTCGTTTATGCTTGCATCTTCCTTACATTCTTTGTTAGTTTGGTACATCAACCTCAAATCCACCCAATATTAGTGACCCTCTCTAATTTAACACCTCAATTCACTAGTAACTAAACTCAATCTCTGTGGGAAAACGAATTAAAAAATACTTATCACTTGCTGCAGACCATGTATGCTTGCATGTTCTGAGTGCTCTTCGCATTACATTTTATTTACACATTGAGCACGCAACAGTGATGGTAGAGTCTCTAAGACCAGTTGGATTGGGGATGTTAGTCTGAAGTCAGAATGTGGTAGTGTTCTAGTGCTGCATGATGTCAGTTTTGTGCCCAGTATTAAGATGAATCTCACCTCTACTAGCAAGTTGGCTGGTAGTGAACTTTTGTACATTCACCCTTCGGGTTGTCGAATCCTGCCAAAATGAAATTTATAATTTGATCTCACTAAGCTAACTTGTAGCTAGTGGTAACTAGGTCGATCCATAGAGAACTGGCGTTAATTCAAACTTAATTAAATTAGATTTGTGATTAAGAAAAAAAGGGGATTTTGGTTGGTAAAATGTGAATTTAACATGCAATAGTGCTAACGGAAAATTAACGGAAATTTAACAAACTAAACGAACATGCTTAATTATGAGTAATAGGATTGATCACTATTGACATTCAGATCATCGACAACAAAGGAATTAGCTACGATGCTCAAGCACGCAATTTGAATGATCATACTCTAGCTCAAACAACCCAATGACATAATTAAATAAGTGCAATTCTAAGTATACTTGGCCAATAATCAATTCGAGGTGATCAATCCCAAATTAATTAAAGACCAGTGACGGGAACACTGCGACAAATTAATCTGTGGATTAATTCGATTTAGCCCTTACCCAAAGCCTATCATGAAAAAAATAATCAACTCCTACCCCCAACTATCACTTAGGCTCGAGTTAATTAGGCATGCTTAGACTCTTGTTACTTGGCGATTGAGAAAATTATACGTCTTAATCTTACACGGTCTAACATGCATAAGGACTCGAGTGTCACTCCTAATCAATTACACATGCTAATTTGAAGACAACCAAAGGAAGAGGATGCAAAGAGCTTAAAGTAAGCTAAACATACATTAATGGGCAAATCACCCCTTCAATCAATAGTTTAACAATCTCAAACTCAAAATTAAACACTAACCTTGCTTAGCCTTCCATGGACATTGAATTTCTCCAAAACTCCATAGAAAAGCTTGAGTTCAAACAACAATGGAGGAAGAAGACCCAAATTTGGGTAGAAAAATGCAGCAATGCCAAGAGAAATTCGTAGAAGATGACCTAAAATCGAACATTTCCCCTTTTATAGTCCCCATACCATCGAGACGGTACAGACGAAACTTAAATGTGCGCGGTCTCAGAGAGTCGAGACGCTGCGGGGGAGCGTCGAGTAGCGTCTCAATGCTTGCTCTTTGGTTTGGGAATTAAAATTCCAACTTTGAGCGTCGAGACGCTGAACCGAATGTTCTACTTGGAATTTTTGCTTCTCTTCTTGGCCCGGTTCCTTCCCGAAGCATCTAAAATTCTCGCCTTAGCACCGAAATACGTCCATGGACTCCTCGAGCTCCCCAACCGTGAAACATCTACAACGAAGGCAATTAAACATCATTAAACACGGTATTTAGCTCATATTAGAGGGTAAATAATAACTCTATTTTAGAGTTATCATTGGCAGATGAAGGCTACATGGATGAGTTTGGCAGTCGCCAGTGTAAACTCATACTAGGATCCCAGGTAGTGACAGTTGGCCACAGAAATTCTACATTGTACAGATGTCAGTTGAATGTTGCTAAAGAATCAAAGAGACGGTGGATGCCAGTTAAAGCTGCAGATGGTAGATGTAAAGGTACAGCTGAGCCAGCAGCAAGGATAGCCAATTTTGATCGGTTAGATCAAGATCCATCAGTTTAGAAACAATTAGGAAGTCCAAGAGAGAAAGATGATGGCTATCGTCAATCCCCAATTGTCAGACATTTGAATGAATTGATGAAGACGCCTAGGCGAGTAAGGGCATCAAAATTGAAGACCAAGGCAGTTGCTATGGTCACATGTTTATTCTCTAACTTGGCAGCAGACTTGAATGAATGAGTCAAGTCACTTGCACAATATATCTTCTTCAGGAACAAGTGTTCAGGATCGCAGAAGATGTTAATTGTTATCACTTAGCTGAAGTGGGAGTACGTGACTGTCCTTTATGTCTGGAGGATAGTTCCATGTAGCGAGCCCATACCTCAGGGTGAGCGCAGATGCACTACAATTACTTTCTGATGGTTGCCTGTCTTTTGTAAATTTTGTTATTTTACAGGTGTTTTATTAAACCTTGGAGTTTGCCAAGAAGATCAGAAATAACAGTTGTAGTGGAAGTTTAGCCTTGGAGTTTGCCAAGGTGATCTTTTTCTTGCAATGGAGGCAAGATTGTTGTTTTATCTCCAAATGGGAGATTGTTAAGAAAAGTGGAGTCCAAAACAGTTTAAAGCCCATTAGCCCAACTACATTACTTAATCAAGTGGGTTTCTTGCTTGATAGGCTAAAAAATGGTTACATTTGATTGGAGAAATCAAATGGCAGGGGCGGTAGTTTTTTGCTTATAAAATAAGCTCAAACTTATTCATTTATTTCCATCAACAAAAGGAGAAATAAGGTAATGTGTTTCAAAATCAAAAAAGAAAAAATAATGTCATAGCTGAAGCTTTTTTCTTTCTTTTATTTGTGGAGTGAGCTTTGTGAGAAAAATAGAGAATTTTCTCTTGAGCGGTTCTCTTCGTTGTTAATCCCAAGCTATCGGGTTGTGATACTTCGAATTCAATAGTCATTGTTGGACTATTGAGGATAGTTTGTAGTGCCGAGTTGAGGCTTCTTGTAATCTCCATTATAGTTGAACCTGCAGTTGCGGAAGACTAGAAATAGTCCCGAGATCGGGGTGAACTAGTATAGCTTACGGTGTCGTTCTCTCTTTCCCTTATCTTTATTATGGTATTTTGTGATCGATAACTTATTTGGTTATAACCTGTGAAATGGGAACGTGAGATATAATATTGTTGTTATTCCGCGTTATTTATATCTCATGTATTTTTCCCAACAAAAGGCATATAGTCGACGTCGATGGTGAACCAGAGAGTGAGTGAGACTGTGAGAGAGTGAGAGAGGGAAGAGGCGAACCAGAGAGTGAAGGCGTGAAAAAGATGATTGATGAAGGAGGCGCGACAATGAGGATTACTTACGTCACTTAACCTAACATATTTTGTCAGTTTTGATACTCGAACATCCAAACCAAACTTAATCGGTTCGGGTCTAAATACTCTAAATTATCACTAAAACCAAAACGACTCGGTTCTTCGATTCAGTTCGATTTCTTACCCTCGTACTGAGTAGATTTAAAAATGAGAGGGGAGGAAGGTATCTCGTCTTTTTATATCTCTTCTTACTATTATATTATAATGTACCTTCTTCAGAATCTCTTATCTTTTAGCAAGTTTTTCTTTTATATTATTATTATTATTATTTAATCTCCTCCGAATAGATCCATCATCTTCCTCGTCCTTCCACATAATGACTACTCTTTACCACTTGAGCTGCCTTTCAAATTAATTTGTAACATATGGTAACATGAAAACTTTATGATTTTACTGATTAGTTTGAGTAGCCCACCAAAATCTAGCTAAAAGTTTTGCATCGTTGGATGAAGAGAGTAATTTGCAAAAGTATCGCAGGACAAACAAATTTTAATATTTACATCTGACGGTTTTAAAGAGATAGTTACATTGTGGTGTCTTCATTGTGTAATATATACTCATCCGTCCTCCCATTGGAATTTAGTATAGCCCCGCGCATGAATTGTTTGATTACAACCTCGCACGTGTGTCAGATTTACCCAACAACAATGACCAAAAAACAAATTTGCTTGTGTTTTTGCAATTTATAATTTTTGATAGACCAAATTCATAACATCCAACACTAAACGGTAGCTTAAAAGTAACAAATTAGGTTGCAAAAATTCTAACTTTTTCATTGATGGTGCCTACGTGCATTAATAGAGAAGACCTACATGGCAGTCAACACAGTAAAAAAAATGAATCAGCAAGTGATGTGGATTCATAGGTTGTAAGAAGGTTCTGGAATTATTCCCCGGTACATTTCTATTATAGCTTTACCAATGGTTTGTCTACACGTGTCTAGGGTTTATCCTCTCTTGTAATATTCCTTTCATTATTGTTATCCTTCTACCTGTATATATACAAGGCTACGGCTGCTAGCCAATATACTGAAATACAAACAAATACAAAAGAGACAAGAAGGATTTTATACCATTCCTCTGTTTTTCCTTCTTCAGCTTTACTCTGCCTTTATCTCAAATCATAACTTGGTATCAGAGCCAAGAAAATGGCAAATGCCAATCGATCTCTACCTTCTTTTTTTTCGTCTTCAAGCTCAAACAATGGAGGGTATTCTGGACCACCTTTGAATCAACTTTTGAACCAGATTACGTCTGTCAAATTAGATAGAACCAATTTCCTCCTTTGGAAAACTCTTGCCTGGCCCATCCTAAGGAGCTGCCAACTTGAAGGACACCTCAATGGAACAGATCTCTGCCCTGAACAATATATCTTCACCCCAGCAATCACTACTCAAGCTGAAGAATCAGGTGATAGCTCAAGCACCATTCAACCACCGAGTGGTGATAAAGCTAAGTCCCTTTCATCTACTAAGCTTAAGAAAGAAGTCAATCCTGAATTCACCAAGTGGGTTACGGTTGATCAGCTTCTCCTTGGGTGGCTTTAGCTATGCAGATCATGGGCTATGCAGATCATGGGCTTCTACACATCAAAAGAACTCTGGGAAGCTGTCAATGATCTCTTTGGAATACAATCAAGAGCAGAGATCGACTACCTCAAACGCTTGTTTCAACAAACTCGCAAAGGTGCTATGAAAATGGGTGAGTACCTTATAACAATGAAGAAACTCTCTGATGGTCTAACTCTTGTTGGGAGTCCTATTTCCCACACTGATCTCATATCTCAGGTTATCTTTGGACTTGATGAAGATTATAATCCAGTAGTAGTGATGGTTTAAGGCAAAACACATATCAGCTGGTCCGAGATGCAAGCTGACCTCCTCTCATATGAGAAGAGACTGGAATATCAAGTAGCCCTCAAGACCGAAGTCTCAAACCTTTCTCTGGCGGGTGGTTCTCCTTCGGTTAATCTGACTCAAAACCGAGGACAAGGAAATTTCTTCCCAGTGACAAATCGATCACCAAATCAGTCCTCAATGACCAACTCAAGCTCCTCATCTGGAAATAGAGGAGGTTGTGGTGGTCGAGGGCGTGTTCGCAGGAATAATGGCTCAAATGGTCGTCAGTCTCAGTGCCAAGTTTGTGGAAAATATGGTCACACTGCAGCAATTTGTTTTTCCAGATTCCTCCCTGATGTCAATAACCCACACAATACTCACCAAAGAGAAAATCAGTATCATCAGAACCAAGCTACAGCAGCTTCTGCTCCTCCTGCCAATCAGGTATTTAGACCCAATCCATCTGCTATGATCACAAACTCAGCAATAGTTATACCTGAAGGGAATGAACTCTTCATTCCCCGCAGCGGAAGCGATTGGAATCGATCTTTTGTTTTGTTTAGATCTAGACTAAAAAATAAGTTAAGCATATGTACAATTACCTTTGAAGATCAATCATCTTCTTGTGTTCCTTCTTCCACGAGATCTTCCTCGCTATGACTCGAACACGGGATCAAGGCTTGTGGGAGCTCTTTGAAAGAATGAGAGAACAATTTTCTCTGCAGAGGTGAGTGGTGTGTTTTGGCCAACCCTTTGGCTAAACCTAAATGTCTTATTTATAATAAGACTTTTAGGAATTAATTTTATTTTATAAAATACATTTTAATATCTAATATATTAAAATATGTATTTTATATTTATTTGAATCTTATTCAAATATTATAAAATTAATCTTTTATAATATACTTTAAACCAATTTGAATCACATTCAAATAACATAAGTATATAGTTTTTAATATTAATGTATCATATACATAAACTATTTCCTCTAATATCTAATGTATCAAATACAATAAATATATTTTACTCTTCTACATTGAATATATCAAATATATTAAATATTAATTTGAATATTTCAAATTTTCTTTCAACTAAATTGATCCTTTTAGTGTTACTATGAGCTAGCAAGGGGACCTTATGGACCTACAGATTTATAAGCTCCAATGATACAAAATTAATTAATTAAACTCATTAATTAATTGACTTTGATTCATTAACTCTAGGTCACTCCACTATAGGCCTAGAGTTGCACTCTTATGCACTGTAAGACAAGTTGTGTCCATGGATATAACCATTACATGCAAGTCGATCCTTCACGAGTTGTTCGTAATTACAGCTGGGTCAAAAGTCCGTTTTACCCCTGTAATTACATCTTACACCTTAAGTACCACTGATTCTCTAATGAACAACCTGTTTATGATCTAACCATAAACCAAGTCCCTCTCGGGCCAGTGAGAGGGTGGGGCCCCATTGTTCAAGTCCCGAAATCAGCACTTAAGGGAACTACTCATCTACTTTCCCTATATGGGAAGAAGTGAATTCCATCTTGTGAAACTTATGTTCCCAACTCCCTATTTGGTCAAGTCCCCAAAATGGTAGGCTTATTGAATCGGCTATAAAGGCCATTCTCACCCATACAAATCAAAGGACGAGCCCTCACAGGCAGGAGTTCATAACTCACTCAGGATTAAGATCGAGTCACATATGATCATCCTGTGAAATATTAATCTTCTCAAATAACGGATTTATAAAGAGAGATTATATATTTCGTGGTCCAGTCTTATACAAACTCATTGTATAGGATACCCCCACTCACATGTCTCTACATGAATGATTTGGATCAAATCATTTGTAACAATTACAAAGTGGGCCGTATCAATAGTGTTACCAGGATAAGGCACCCAACCTTATCCATATACTATAGACCCTTTAGGTTATTACTTGAACATGATCCTCCCGTATGTCAACTACATACAGTTCAAGATTACACTAATAACCTTGGATTTTATTTATATAATGAATATTATAAATTGCAAATATTAATAATAAAATAATTATTAATTAATTACGAGGCTTTAGGGCATAAATCCCAACAATCTCCCACTTGCACTAAAGCCGGTGAGACATGTATCCTAGGGCATACTCTACACCCAACATGTTCTCCCACTTGCCCTAGTGAAGATGAGACATGTCTCATAATCCTAGAGACATTCTAGGTGGCTTTCAAACACTTTAGCCTGGAAAGTCTTTTTATATAGATCAAAACGATTGTCAATTAAAAGTCATCTTGGTCCTACCACGATTCTTTCTCTCTCAGGATACCCTATATATTGATGTTATCTAAGTTCCTTAAGTTTAGCCATTACATAAAACGTTTTAGGCTTAACTATATCTGAAACATCTTTCAGACCAATAAGAAATTATTTGAGTTATGCAAGTTCTTTACTTCATAAGTAAGAACATTTAACTTGCATACCATACTCCATCATCTAGGGTAAACATAGATTTCCATAAATCTTTGTCAAAACCAGTGCATCTTGTAAAGATCAAATCTTTAACCTCATACACAAAAATATAATTTCTCAATTTATCCATAGATATTTTGAGAAAAGTTTTTATTTTTCCGCGCAATGGTCATACCATTGGGTTAACTAATAAATGCTAACCAATTTTACTGTCAAATGTCATGTCTCAAGTGTACATTAGATTTTCTCCCACTCAAACGTAGATAGTCAATCTTATGTTCTCAACATTTTGAAATGTCTTAGGACACTATTCCTTAGACAATCTAAACTTCATGTAAGAATGATACATTATCATTTTTTGAAGTACTACATCATATACTTTACAACAAATTTGTCAATATAAGATGTGTGAGACATAAATAACATTTTGTCCTCGAAAACTCTATTTTAGGACATACCCAGTAATTTAAATCATTCATTTGGAATTGGTTAGGTAGTCAACATTTTATGTTGGATTCAAATCTTACAACATTCACAATGGGTAATAAGTCATCCACATAAAATATGAGAAAATTCCACTAAGTAATTAATGATTTTCTTGTCTATACAATATCATTAATATTTATTCAAAGTCATAGTTTTTGATACTTTTTTCAAACCTTACATTCAAAAATCTAGTGATCAAATTCATTTCATAAATGAACCTTTACTGCTTGCAAACCTTTTGCTTTTGATTTTTGAAATTGAACTCATGTAATTGATTTGTAAATGCATTCTTTAAGACTTCTTTTCAAAAAAAAAAGATTTCTTAAACCTTCACTTGACATATCTCATATGCAACTATGAATTAGGAAATGCTTATATACTCTAATATGACAACAAATGAGAAAGTTTATCCATAGTTTACTTTCTCCATCTATATTTGTCATTAGTCTTATTTTGAAGGTCTGTACCTTCTTATTTACAAATCTTTTACTTTTGTAGATATATTCAAAATCTATGGGTTTTACCCCATCACGAATATCTACAATTTCTAGATAAAGATGAGTACATCTACTCTATCTCGAGATTTATGACTTTGGTCTACTAGTCTTTGTCATTGACCCTCATTTCAACTTTGAGGTCAAGAAGCCCTACATTTTGTCATCTAATTTGACAACTTAGGCTTCATATAAGCTCTTGTAACGGTTGGGTCATCTCATATCTCTCCCACTACGATGAGGCTTATCCAATTCATGACTAGGATCCATTTGACTATCAAATGTAATTAAATTGTTAACAACTTTTATTAACTATTTAGTGGCTTCACTTGGAACCAACTTTTCAACACTATTGAACATATTCAAGTTTCAACATGTATGCTTAAAACTCTCAAAACTCGAAGGGTTGTAAACTAACTTTACTACTCTTCTATAATCTCAAAGTTGTCTCATGGACACCTTTTAGATATAATGATGTTCACTATACAATCTATATTGTATATCCTAACAAGAGTCTGATAATGACGTGTAATTCTTTATTGTTCTGACCATGTCTAACAAGGTCTTGTTTCTCCTCTTACAGCACAATTTCACACAATTGTACTTTGTGCTAGAGTTGAGATAAAATCTCACTTTCTATCAATTAGTCTTAGTACATAAGGTTCCTGTACTTTTCACTGTGATCTGATCATAGTGTCTTGATAGATTTACCTAATTGACCTTCAACTTGAGTCTTATATTCCTTGAACTTTTCGAAATATTCAGACTTATGTTGCATTAGGTTACGATACTTATTTCTTGAATAATCATCAGCTAGAGTGATGAAATATTCATCGGTGTTCTTTGGCATGTAGGCTTTTCCAACAAAAACCTATGGATTATCTTGCATGAAAGGCAAGATCTTAAGACATATAAAGTAATTAACTCTAACATTTAGAGAATCACTTCGTAGTAGTCTTTTTATTCAAATTGATCAGAATCAATCTTGAATGCCAAAGACGGGTATCATATTTTAGGAGAATATAATTTGTCTTTATATTCTGGAATCTATAATCCTGAATATCTCACTGTGTAGTATTTTATATGTTAACAATTTAACACATACAAATTATTCTTATTTTTCGGCTGAACTTTTCAAACAATTTTGAAAATAAAAATTTAGTACTAAAATATTCATACTATATGAACATTTTATTAGTAATAAAGTTAGAGAAATTGAATTTCTCCTATGGTACTAAAAACACCATATTCAGCATTAAATAACAATTATTTTTTATGGACATCTTAATGTCTCCCACTACATTAATTGAGATGGGTTTTCTGGTGCCAACAAGTAGAGATCATTCTACATAGTATTTTCCAAGAATTATATAAAGTGTAGTGAAGAACAAATCTTAATAGTGGATCTGAATCTACTATATAAGTGGTAATGAAAAAATCTAGTAAATCAAATTTACTTTTATCCATGTTCTTCTTATAGAGGTATTTCATAAATTCCTCTTATTATGACTACTTTGCTAATTTAGAAACTATTTTCTTTTAGCTACAGTCATATGGTTTTTTTTCTTGGATTTTGGTAATACTTAATTTTTGAG
The DNA here is from genome assembly GCA_028017165.1 of Herpetospermum pedunculosum. Taxonomy (NCBI): domain Eukaryota; kingdom Viridiplantae; phylum Streptophyta; class Magnoliopsida; order Cucurbitales; family Cucurbitaceae; genus Herpetospermum; species Herpetospermum pedunculosum. The sequence continues at coordinate 15,229,179 of CM051527.1, read as the reverse complement.
ATTATTTAGATAAATATCTAAATCTAGCTTTTATTGACTTCAACAATATCTCATATGTTGTTGTCATCTTCTTTATCTTCTTAGCTTGACATCTAATATGTCAAATAGAAAATTTGTATAAGTCATCTCGTTATATTGATTTATTAATCATGTGCTTCATGAACAATTCGATTAGCATTGGCAACAGGTTTTTGAGAACGTTTCTCAATAAAGACAAATTAAAGAAAAAATTTACATTGTCATTATATAGTGTTAACATTATTTTTCCAAGTGATATTATTTTCTCAATTTGACAAATTAGCAACGAAAAATAAAATTGAGAGAAATAGACATAATATTGAAATATATAAAAAAAAATATTATTTAACAACATGCAATCAATATTCATTCAATTTCAGCATAGAAAACAAACAATTTGATAAATGAACCCTAAAACATTAATTTCTAATGCTATGATACTTTAGTGAGTTAGAACAGGTGCCGCCGTAGGGTAGGTCAAATGCTCCTTCACTAAACTGAGACAATCTCAACCAAGTGTTATCCCAAAATAACTCTTATTTCTATAACATTTAGTTACCATTAGTTTGGTCAAGAAAATCATTAACAACCTTAATGAGATCTTTGTAAGTGTAACCCATCATTTTAGATTTTATAATTTTATCCCAACAAGTGCCGCCGTAGGGTAGGTCAAGTATTGGAAATAAAATTACAATCCTATTCTTCTCAGGAGATTCACCCTGATATTGACCCATGTAAACACCTTCCGTAGGGGGACGGTCCAAAAGTCGCCGCGAGGCCCCACATGAATCTCACGTTGTGAACCAATGATAGAGACCGTAGGATATGTTGACACATTTCCTTCTCCCACTTACTATTTAAAAATACTTTCTCAAGAGATTCACCCTGATATTGACCCATGTAAACACCTTCCGTAGGGGGACGGTCCAAAGCCGCCTCGAGGCCTCACATGAATCTCACGTTGTGAATCTATGGTAGAGACCGTAGGGTTATTTTGACATATGTCTTTCTCCCACTAAGTATTTTGAAATAGGGTTTTCTATTACTTAGACAAATTAGGCTAATCTCATTTATCTAAGTTTTTCAATCTACCCTTTCATAACCCTTATGTTGGTTAGATTGATCTTAATGTGAATTACCAAGTATATTAAACTATTTAAAACTAATCACATTATGAGTCAGCTTAATGAAATAAAATAAAATTTGACTAATTCAACCCCCAGGCCAGTTCTCAAGTAGAGGTGTTCCTTTTCAGTCAACTTAAGTACCTCACCCGAGTAACCTTTCTTAGACAGGGTTCCCTTATAGTCAATTTTTATTTCAAATTCATTAATCTTTAATTAACTATTAATTACTAGATCAATGAACTTCAGTTGATTTTAAGCCATGTTTTTTAATCCTATTAAAAAACTAATTCACCTTATGGATAATCTTGAATTTTTAACAATTTTAAACCCTTTAAAACAAAATTAAAGATTATCATATATTCTAATCTTATTAGAATAAAAGATAAACTAAATTCAAATATTTAAACTATTTAAAGAATGAATTAAATTATCTTTTAAATAAGAAAAAAAAATCTAATCTCATTAGGAAAATATCCTAAGCTTATTTGGAAAATATCCTAGGAAAAGATTTCCCAATCGAAAAGATTTTCGAATCTCATTGGAAAAGATTTCCGAATGATTTCCCAATCTCATTGGAAATGATTTCCCAATCTCATTGTAAATGATTTCCCAATCTGATATCCTAATCCTTATTAGAAAAATATGGATTCCTATTTAAGTATCCTAATTTAAAATTTCCAAATATAACAATTATATTGAAAGATATGGAAATATAAACATATTAGGAAATCATCTAATCAAATTAGAAAGCATTTTAATCATAATATTCCAAATATAACAATTATATTTAAAAATAATTAAAATGCATGATCATGCTTAACCTATGGTGGGATTTTAATCTAGATGACATACTTTATGCAACCAAACATAATTTAAAACATACATCAACATGCATAATTAAATTATAAAAAAAAAACACAGCAAAATTGACCGGCATATTTGGCATATCCTAAGAAATTGAAAACTAATTTAAATTACAATAATTTAAATCCAAGACATATCTTGGTCTTCGAATTTCCTTCCTTTGTTGATCCATCAAAATTTAGAAACCCTAAAATTGTCTTGAGTATCCACCCGCCTTTGAAAAAAAAATATATGCTTCTCAAACCACCAGATTGGTCAACTCAAACTCTTTCTGCAATGCATAGGCGATGGTGACAGATTGAAGACCCATTGTCCAAACAATTTGAAAAACTCTATTCTCAGTTACTCAATTCTAAATTGAGATTTTAATAAGAATTCATCAAATCAATTCAATTCGAGAAGACACTCAATTCCAAATTGAGATTTTAAAAAGAATTCATCAATTCAATTCAAGAATTAATCTTCAGCAGAATCAATATCTTCACCGCCTAACATTTAAGCTAAATGAGTACACCACTTGCACTTTGTATTCATCACTTTGACTCACCTCAACAAATAAGTTGCATATGCAAATCAATCCTTCTTTCAAAGAATCTTCACCGCCTAACGAAATCACAGTCGTCCGGCATCTTGTCTCCATCTCTTTGAAGAATAGATTAAATTACAAAAATCCTTAACCCTTATGGGTTTTACAATTTGATCTAATCAAAAGGTTTAAATCTAATGCCAATCAAATATGCCTAAACAATCAATTTTGCAAACCATATATATCACATATATATAAACTTAAAATACCCACCATACACAATTTTAATTCTAAACAAAACTCAAAGAAAGCTCTGATACCAATTGAAGGGAATGAACTCTTCATTCCCCGCAGCGGAAGCGATTGGAATCGATCTTTTGTTTTGTTTAGAATTAAACTAAAAAAAAAGTTAAGCATATGTACAATTACCTTTGAAGATCAATCATCTTCTTGTGTTCCTTCTTCCACGAGATCTTCCTCGCTATGACTCGAACACGGGATCAAGGTTTGTGGGAGCTCTTTGAAAGAATGAGAGAACAATTTTCTCTGCAGAGGTGAGTGGTGTGTTTTGGTCAACCCTTTGGCTAAACCTAAATGTCTTATTTATAATAAGACTTTTAGGAATTAATTTTATTTTATAAAATACATTTTAATATCTAATATATTAAAATATGTATTTTATATTTATTTGAATCTTATTCAAATATTATAAAATTAATCTTTTATAATATACTTTAAACCAATTTGAATCACATTCAAATAACATAAGTATATAGTTTTTAATATTAATGTATCATATACATAAACTATTTCCTCTAATATTTAATGTATCAAATACAATAAATATATTTTACTCTTCTACATTGAATATATCAAATATATTAAATATTAATTTGAATATTTCAAATTTTCTTTCAACTAAATTGATCCTTTTAGTGTTACTATGAGCTAGCAAGGGGACCTTATGGACCTACAGATTTATAAGCTCCAATGATACAAAATTAATTAATTAAACTCATTAATTAATTGACTTTCATTCATTAACTCTAGGTCACTCCACTATAGGCCTAGAGTTGCACTCTTATGCACTGTAAGACAAGTTGTGTCCATGGATATAACCATTACATGCAAGTCGATCCTTCACGAGTTGTTCGTAATTACAGTTGGGTCAAAAGTCCGTTTTACCCCTGTAATTACATCTTACACCTTAAGTACCACTGATTCTCTAATGAACAACCTGTTTATGATCCAACCATAAACCAAGTCCCTCTCGGGCCAGTGAGAGGGTGGGGCCCCATTGTTCAAGTCTCGAAATCAGCACTTAAGGGAACTACTCATCTACTTTCCCTATATGGGAAGAAGTGAATTCCATCTTGTGAAACTTATGTTCCCAACTCCCTATTTGGTCAAGTCCCCAAAATGGTAGGCTTATTGAATCGGCTATAAAGGTCATTCTCACCCATACAAATCAAAGGACGAGCCCTCACAGGCAGGAGTTCATAACTCACTCAGGATTAAGATCGAGTCACATATGATCATCATGTGAAATATTAATCTTCTCAAATAACGGATTTATAAAGAGAGATTATATATTTCGTGGTCCAGTCTTATACAAACTCATTGTATAGGATACCCCCACTCACATGTCTCTACATGAATGATTTGGATCAAATCATTTGTAACAATTACAAAGTGGGCCGTATCAATAGTGTTACCAGGATAAGGCACCCAACCTTATCCATATACTATAGACCCTTTAGGTTATTACTTGAACATGATCCTCCCGTATGTCAACTACATACAGTTCAAGATTACACTAATAACCTTGGATTTTATTTATATAATGAATATTATAAATTACAAATATTAATAATAAAATAATTATCAAATAATTATTAATTAATTACGAGGCTTTAGGGCATAAATCCCAACAATACCTGAGAGTGTGGTTGATCCTAACTGGTATGCAGATAGTGGGGCCTTCAATCATGTGACTGCTAATCCAAGCTTCCTTACCAACAAATCAGACTACACAGGTACAGAGTCGGTCATTGTTGGAAATGGTAACAAATTACTCATCTCTCACATAGGTTCCTCATCTATTGATTCAAAGATTGGTCCCCTAAAACTGCAAAATATTCTATGTGTTCCTGCAATACCTAAGAATCTTATCAGTGTATCCAAGTTAGCTCAAGATAATAATATCTATATTGTGTTTCACTCTAGTTTTTGTTTGATTAAGGACAAATTTACGGGAATGGAGTTGTTGAGGGGAGCTATTAAAGATGGACATTACCATGTTGCTTCAGTTGGATCATTGATAAATAATGCCAATGGTGCTGCTCCTAACTCAACCAAGTTTGAAGTTGCTCAGTTGCCCAGCTTGCCAATTTCTTCAGCCTACTCTGTTTGCTCTCGTTAGTGTGTTTCCTCCAAAGAAAATATAGTGATCACCAAGATACTTCTTCATAGACGACTTGGTCATCTGTATGTTAAAATTTTGCACAAAATCCTTAGTGATTGTAATACGAAATTATTATTAAATGAGGATACCTTTTTTTGCGAAGCTTGTCAATTTGGGAAAAATGCATGCTCTTCCTTTCTCACTGTCTCAATCTCGAGCCAAAACCAAATTCGACCTCGTTCATACTAATCTAAGGGGACCGACACCTATTCTATCTTCAGATGGATATCGGTATTACATTCTTTTTGTCGATGACTTCAACCGATTCACCTGGCTCTTTCCTCCTAAACAAAAGAGTGATGCAATTATTGCCTTTAAGGAATTCCAAAAAATTTTGCAAACTCGGTTTCATACCTCGATCAAGGCTGTACAAATGGATAGTGGCGGTGAATTTAAACTGATTGAACAACTGTGTTGTAACGCCCCGCGTTTCGAAATTAAACAATTTCAGATGTGGGTTATTGAATTAATTGAAATCGTCGCGTGGACTCAATTTGGGAGTTTAATTTTGATACTTTTGGATTAAGTGGACTCGTTGTATGAATTAATTGCCAGGATTCAATTATTAAGAGGGTGATGTTAATTTGGATTTACCCAACTTTGGGCCAAGTTTGGATTACATGTTTGTGTTGTTGGGGTGTTTAGTTTAGGTTTTTAATGGGTTTTATAAAATGGAAAAGAAAATGGGGAAAAAGGGGAAAAAGCCCTAAAACAAAAGAAATAACCAAACAAAGAAAAAATAACTTATTTCTTCTTCAAGCTTCAGCCGCACCCCCACCTCGCGTCTTCTCTCCCTCTTGCCCAAACTCCATCTCCAGCCGCCCTCGTCTTCCTCTCGCTCTTCATTGACGGCCAGCCTTCTCCGGTGGCAGATCGACGGCGACAAGCGACGCTTCACCTCCGATCCTCTCCCTCGCATCCCCCATCTCCAGCATCGGCGAGAAGCGCAACCCACGCGCGCGACACCCTTCGATAATATCCAGCCCAACCTCAGCCTCCATCAACGATCCACGGCGTGAGCGAGCGGCGACGGCCAATCTTCGGCGTTCGCAGATGGCGGCGGCACAATCAGACGACGACGCGATTCATCTGCGGTGTTGCGAGCAAACGCCAACAGATCGACGACGAAGACGCACCAAGGCGAGCGCCGGATTCCTTCGGATCTAGATTTGCGCAGCCGCATTCCACCTCCGGAGACGATGCTTCCCCGATCGTTCTCCCTCTCCTCCAACCACAAATGCAGCAGGTTCTTCCCTCATCTCTTCCGATAGGCGACGCAAACGACACCTCCTTGCGCAACTGAGTGACGGACTTTGGCGGTTCGATCTCAAATCCGCAAGCAAACCCGAGCCAGCAAGGATTTATTCCCCTTCGACGATTTTCCAACCTCCTTTTTGTTAGGTAAGTCTAACCCTTGCTCCATTGTTGTTAGATTGTAATTACCCTTTCCCCTAACGACTTCATTCTTGCGAGATTTAGGCCCCAACGAACCCAATCACCTTGTTGTTTCTTCTTCATTGCGTTTCAGCAGCCAATCAATGGCGTTCTCTTCCGTTTTGCAAGGTTCGCCAACGGCCCATGATTAATCGATCTTGGTTTTGAGTTACCCATCCTCTAACGACTCCAGATCTGCAGATTTGGGCTCCGTCGATCACCAACCAGCAAGGTGTCGAGCCATTTTGGTATGGTTCAGTAGGTAACTCCAAGCCTTAAACCTCCTTCAATGTCTTTTAGGTGTTGTAGTTTAGTTTCTAATGTGTGTAATCTGCCCGTTGTAGTTTCGGACCCTGTCGAACACCAACCGACAAGCATTCAATTCTGTTTGGTGAAACTCGGTAAATTCCAGCACGTTCTAGTCCCGTTTAAACGGCTATAAGTGGTTGTAGTTTAGATGCTAACAATTGGAAACTCTTATTTGTAGGTTCTAATCGACTGCGAAGCGTTTGACTAAGTTTAAGTTAGATTTTGGGTGCCTTTCGAATAGTTTTGGAGTGCTTGGAATGTTTTGTAAGTAGTTCTTACTTGTGGAGTCTGTTTGCTATTTGTTGTATGTTAGCATGCATTTAATAACTGTTTGTATACTATGAATTATATGACTTGCGTTATTATATTGTTTCTGATAAGACTAAGCACATATGAGTGCTTAGCAAACTATATTTTGTCGTTATGAATTCTCTGATAAGACTAAGCCCACCGGAGTGCTTAGCGTGATGTGTTTAAGTTGTATTCTGAATAGATTGATCTAGTGATGAGGTTATGAATGTATGTGCTATGTTGGATGCATGTTCTTTGTTAAGACTAAGCACATATGAGTGCTTAGCAATATTTATGTATTGTTGAATATGGTTTCTCTGATAGGGCGTAGCACTATTGAGTGCTTAGTATTGTGGAATTGCATGATGAGCATGTTGTGGATGTTGTGGTAGCAACTATGATGGTTTAGTGTAAACATGTGTGTGGATGATTTGATGCATGACATGTTGTGTAAATTGAATATGTGATGTACGTTGTGAACGGGCGATGCGTGGTTGTGTATCTGAGGTGTGAACAGGGTCTAGATGCATGATGTGGGATTCATGTAGTCTAGCGATATTGTGAGAAAAGAGTGTAACTTGTGGTTACAGAGAATGTTCAGTGAATACTAGTGCGCCTCGGGTACAAATGGTCGAGGGGTAGTATGTCACTAAGGGAAGTAAGGTGAATAGCAGTGCACCTCGGGTACAAATGGTCGAGGGGTGATATGTCACCATGGTTTAAGCAAGTGTTGGGCGCCGCGGGAAGGGCCAACACGTTGCAAAGTCATCGGTGCACCTTGGGTACAAATGGTCAAGGGGCGATGCAACAGTTCGAGGCCTTGGGTATAAATGGTCAAGGGTCGAACGCTGAGCGCCATAGAGAAGTGTCGATGCCCTGGGTACAAATGGTCAGGGGTCGATGTGACTCGAAGGAGTTAGTCTCAGAGGGCTTGTGAGGGCCACGAGTCGAGTTGAGTTGAGTTGAGTTGAGATAACTCGGTGGAGTCCGAGAGTGGACTTAGGGAACTCAGTAGAGTCTGAGAGAGCTTGTGAAGCTAGGGTTGAGTCGGGGAGGACTCAATGGAGTTTGAGAATAACTGGATAGAGTTGTTAGTATTCGGTTGTATTTTGAGAGAGCTTGTTAGAGCTCAAGTTAGTTGATGGATATGTATGACACGAGTGTATGCATGATGTTGTGGTTATTTATGTATTGAGCATGTTCAAATGATTATTGTTGATATGGTTGATGTGAGAAGCACAATGTTGTGATGCATGTATGTTTGTTGTTTGGTGGCTCCTCAGGTAGGAGCTACTTACCAGTACGTGTTATGTACTGACTCCCACAAATTATGCAATTTTTGCAGGAGATGAGTACTACTACGAGCTTGGTGATGCTGACGAGGAGACGTGAGAAAAATGGACCATTAGCTGAATCTATTTTATGTATTTGTAGTTAGCCAATTGTTATTTAATTATGAAGTTGCTTCCGCTGGTTTCAGTTTTCTGTGTTATTTCTAGTAGTTGGCTTAAGGCTAAAAGTTGTGTACGGGCTAAAGTTATTAACCTCTTCTTGTTTCAGTTCGTTTTAGAGTTCAACATTGGTCTTATAAAGTTAAGAAGGTTGTATGTTTTGTAGTTAGACTTGAGTTGTCTTTTAGGATTTCGACCTGAAAGGTTTTATATCTATATTCTGAATGAGAGCGTTGTTGGACTAGATGATGTCTTTATTTATATGAAGTGCGGGGTTTTGTTGAGTTTTTCTGCTTTTCAGGTGTTACATAATTGGGTAGTTATTGAGGTTACGTCGTTGTGCTGCCGAAATTCTCGGAGCAATACGGTTAGTTTAAACGAGATTTAAAAGTCTGTCGTTAGTAACGTACTCGGGATTAGTAAAAAATTACGGGTCGTTACAGTTGGTATCAGAGCGGAGTTGTTCCTGTAGACTAACCTAGATCCTAGGTTGTTAAGTAGAATTGTAAATAGTTAGGCTAATGGTCTTTCTCGGTCTTTTGTCCATCACCAGGTATGTATACTCATCTTGTTATATGATTGTTATATTATTTTATTTGCCTAGCTTGTTGCTTTAAATGATCATTGCTTGACTTTCTTGCTTTATTGGAATATGTTGTGTTTTTGCATGTTATCTTGAATTATGACTAGTTAGGTATAGGATGTTCCCTCTAGGTTGTTAGTTAGTGGTGCGTGTTACGCATGGTGTGTAGTTTAATTTTAGTGGCTTCTTTTGGTTCGCTAGCTAGTTGTGTGCTAGTCTTGTATTTGTTGTTTCTTAGTGGGCTTAGGGTGTTCCCATAGTCGGCTAGATAACTCGCGTTTTAGTTTAGAGTTTGCATTGTGTCAGTTGGTGTAGGTTGTTGCCTTAGAGCTAAGGTTAGATCTTCTGCTCCTTGGAAGTTGGTAAGTTGGCTTTAGGTTTCTAGTAAGTGAAACCAAGACCGTCAGGAAAAAGTTTCTTAGAAAAGAAAGGAAGGAACCAAGGCCATGTCTTCAAAGTGGGTTGGAAGTGGGGTTATTATTGGAAGCATGTTAAAGTAGTTTTCCTTCATTCATAAGAGAGTTTAGTGTGTTATAAGTGGTTTTTAGTATAGCTCTTGTAACATCTTGCTTGTGGGATTTGAAAACTTTAGAATGGTCCTGTTATCAAAGACTCTTTTATGGAAGGGCATCAACCTAACTGGAGGAAATTAAAATGTAAATGAGACCACTTTTGAACAAGGGGTTTATTCGCCTTAGGGTGTGCCCTCAGGTCCCTAGTATTGTTTGTTAAAGAAAAAAAAAATGATTTGTTAAGTTATTGCTTTGACTATTGGTAATTGAATAAAGTGTAAATGAAGAAGAAGTACCATTTCTTGCTTTAGTTAACCTTCTGACTAGCATTGAGGGGTCAAATATTCTCAAAGTTAGTTGTGTTAAGAACACCATCAATTAAGGATTAAGGAAGTTGATAGTCCGACCTTCAGGACGAGGTTAGGAGCATCATGAGGATCACCTTGAGTAGTTTTTGAAAACTTTGGAACATGTTTGTGGCCTAACATGAAGAAAGAGATTGCTCAGTTTGTCACCAAGCGCGTGACGGGTCAGCAAGCTTCGAGGCAAATACCTGCTGGTTTATTGCTACTCTCAAGCATTCCTATTTGGAAGTAGGAGGGTTTTTTCTGAAGAAATATTTTTGTTCATACCCTTGCTAAAGAGATCGTAGTGATAAGGAACCATAAGTTTGAACAAGCAAACTTTGAAAATATTGGTTGAGACTAGAGAACAGGTTTCTAGAGCTCTTTGAGTACCTTACTTTCGAGGACGAAAGTTTTCTAAGTTGGGGAGTCTGTAACGCCCCGCGTTTCGAAATTAAACAATTTCAGATGTGGGTTATTGAATTAATTGAAATCGTCGCGTGGACTCAATTTGGGAGTTTAATTTTGATACTTTTGGATTAAGTGGACTCGTTGTATGAATTAATTGCCAGGATTCAATTATTAAGAGGGTGATGTTAATTTGGATTTACCCAACTTTGGGCCAAGTTTGGATTACATGTTTGTGTTGTTGGGGTGTTTAGTTTAGGTTTTTAATGGGTTTTATAAAATGGAAAAGAAAATGGGGAAAAAGGGGAAAAAGCCCTAAAACAAAAGAAATAACCAAACAAAGAAAAAATAACTTATTTCTTCTTCAAGCTTCAGCCGCACCCCCACCTCGCGTCTTCTCTCCCTCTTGCCCAAACTCCATCTCCAGCCGCCCTCGTCTTCCTCTCGCTCTTCATTGACGGCCAGCCTTCTCCGGTGGCAGATCGACGGCGACAAGCGACGCTTCACCTCCGATCCTCTCCCTCGCATCCCCCATCTCCAGCATCGGCGAGAAGCGCAACCCACGCGCGCGACACCCTTCGATAATATCCAGCCCAACCTCAGCCTCCATCAACGATCCACGGCGTGAGCGAGCGGCGACGGCCAATCTTCGGCGTTCGCAGATGGCGGCGGCACAATCAGACGACGACGCGATTCATCTGCGGTGTTGCGAGCAAACGCCAACAGATCGACGACGAAGACGCACCAAGGCGAGCGCCGGATTCCTTCGGATCTAGATTTGCGCAGCCGCATTCCACCTCCGGAGACGATGCTTCCCCGATCGTTCTCCCTCTCCTCCAACCACAAATGCAGCAGGTTCTTCCCTCATCTCTTCCGATAGGCGACGCAAACGACACCTCCTTGCGCAACTGAGTGACGGACTTTGGCGGTTCGATCTCAAATCCGCAAGCAAACCCGAGCCAGCAAGGATTTATTCCCCTTCGACGATTTTCCAACCTCCTTTTTGTTAGGTAAGTCTAACCCTTGCTCCATTGTTGTTAGATTGTAATTACCCTTTCCCCTAACGACTTCATTCTTGCGAGATTTAGGCCCCAACGAACCCAATCACCTTGTTGTTTCTTCTTCATTGCGTTTCAGCAGCCAATCAATGGCGTTCTCTTCCGTTTTGCAAGGTTCGCCAACGGCCCATGATTAATCGATCTTGGTTTTGAGTTACCCATCCTCTAACGACTCCAGATCTGCAGATTTGGGCTCCGTCGATCACCAACCAGCAAGGTGTCGAGCCATTTTGGTATGGTTCAGTAGGTAACTCCAAGCCTTAAACCTCCTTCAATGTCTTTTAGGTGTTGTAGTTTAGTTTCTAATGTGTGTAATCTGCCCGTTGTAGTTTCGGACCCTGTCGAACACCAACCGACAAGCATTCAATTCTGTTTGGTGAAACTCGGTAAATTCCAGCACGTTCTAGTCCCGTTTAAACGGCTATAAGTGGTTGTAGTTTAGATGCTAACAATTGGAAACTCTTATTTGTAGGTTCTAATCGACTGCGAAGCGTTTGACTAAGTTTAAGTTAGATTTTGGGTGCCTTTCGAATAGTTTTGGAGTGCTTGGAATGTTTTGTAAGTAGTTCTTACTTGTGGAGTCTGTTTGCTATTTGTTGTATGTTAGCATGCATTTAATAACTGTTTGTATACTATGAATTATATGACTTGCGTTATTATATTGTTTCTGATAAGACTAAGCACATATGAGTGCTTAGCAAACTATATTTTGTCGTTATGAATTCTCTGATAAGACTAAGCCCACCGGAGTGCTTAGCGTGATGTGTTTAAGTTGTATTCTGAATAGATTGATCTAGTGATGAGGTTATGAATGTATGTGCTATGTTGGATGCATGTTCTTTGTTAAGACTAAGCACATATGAGTGCTTAGCAATATTTATGTATTGTTGAATATGGTTTCTCTGATAGGGCGTAGCACTATTGAGTGCTTAGTATTGTGGAATTGCATGATGAGCATGTTGTGGATGTTGTGGTAGCAACTATGATGGTTTAGTGTAAACATGTGTGTGGATGATTTGATGCATGACATGTTGTGTAAATTGAATATGTGATGTACGTTGTGAACGGGCGATGCGTGGTTGTGTATCTGAGGTGTGAACAGGGTCTAGATGCATGATGTGGGATTCATGTAGTCTAGCGATATTGTGAGAAAAGAGTGTAACTTGTGGTTACAGAGAATGTTCAGTGAATACTAGTGCGCCTCGGGTACAAATGGTCGAGGGGTAGTATGTCACTAAGGGAAGTAAGGTGAATAGCAGTGCACCTCGGGTACAAATGGTCGAGGGGTGATATGTCACCATGGTTTAAGCAAGTGTTGGGCGCCGCGGGAAGGGCCAACACGTTGCAAAGTCATCGGTGCACCTTGGGTACAAATGGTCAAGGGGCGATGCAACAGTTCGAGGCCTTGGGTATAAATGGTCAAGGGTCGAACGCTGAGCGCCATAGAGAAGTGTCGATGCCCTGGGTACAAATGGTCAGGGGTCGATGTGACTCGAAGGAGTTAGTCTCAGAGGGCTTGTGAGGGCCACGAGTCGAGTTGAGTTGAGTTGAGTTGAGATAACTCGGTGGAGTCCGAGAGTGGACTTAGGGAACTCAGTAGAGTCTGAGAGAGCTTGTGAAGCTAGGGTTGAGTCGGGGAGGACTCAATGGAGTTTGAGAATAACTGGATAGAGTTGTTAGTATTCGGTTGTATTTTGAGAGAGCTTGTTAGAGCTCAAGTTAGTTGATGGATATGTATGACACGAGTGTATGCATGATGTTGTGGTTATTTATGTATTGAGCATGTTCAAATGATTATTGTTGATATGGTTGATGTGAGAAGCACAATGTTGTGATGCATGTATGTTTGTTGTTTGGTGGCTCCTCAGGTAGGAGCTACTTACCAGTACGTGTTATGTACTGACTCCCACAAATTATGCAATTTTTGCAGGAGATGAGTACTACTACGAGCTTGGTGATGCTGACGAGGAGACGTGAGAAAAATGGACCATTAGCTGAATCTATTTTATGTATTTGTAGTTAGCCAATTGTTATTTAATTATGAAGTTGCTTCCGCTGGTTTCAGTTTTCTGTGTTATTTCTAGTAGTTGGCTTAAGGCTAAAAGTTGTGTACGGGCTAAAGTTATTAACCTCTTCTTGTTTCAGTTCGTTTTAGAGTTCAACATTGGTCTTATAAAGTTAAGAAGGTTGTATGTTTTGTTGTTAGACTTGAGTTGTCTTTTAGGATTTCGACCTGAAAGGTTTTATATCTATATTCTGAATGAGAGCGTTGTTGGACTAGATGATGTCTTTATTTATATGAAGTGCGGGGTTTTGTTGAGTTTTTCTGCTTTTCAGGTGTTACATAATTGGGTAGTTATTGAGGTTACGTCGTTGTGCTGCCGAAATTCTCGGAGCAATACGGTTAGTTTAAACGAGATTTAAAAGTCTGTCGTTAGTAACGTACTCGGGATTAGTAAAAAATTACGGGTCGTTACATGTGTCGTCAGCTTGGTGTTGTTACTCGATTTTCTTGCCCTTATACATCAGCTCAAAATGGCAGGGCTGAGCGAAAACATCGACATGTGGTTGAAATTGGGCTCACACTTCTTGCTCAGGCGTCTATGCCTCTGCGATTTTGGTGGTTTCCATTTCAAACCGCGGTTTTGCTCATCAATGGTTTACTTTCTCCAACTCTAAAGTATCAATCTCCATTCAGTATATTAGTTGGTCGCCAGCTGAATCTCCATGAGCTTTGGGTTTTTGGATGTGCTGGCTACCCAAATCTTCGCCCTTATCAGCAACATAAGCTTGCACCCCATTCAGAGCAGTGTGTTTACCTCGGACCTTCTCCTCTCCACAAAGGACATCGATGTCTAAATGCAGAAGAAAAAATGTTCATCACACGTCACGTTCGGTTCAACGAAGCTCACTTCCCCTTTCAGACCGGGTTTGATAACAGTCCCAAAACGGTTCAGGTACCATCCCTAGTTCCGTCAATTCTAAATTGGTTTGGCCAAACATCTCAAACCCAATCCATTTCTCTCCCAACCTCTATACCATCTTCTGCTGGCCCATCACTTAAGCCCAATGCCTCACCTTACACCTCACCTATCCAAAGCCCAACATCCTCTACTAAAAATAATCCTCTTCACAGTTCAAAATTAATTCCTACGCCAGATAATTCAGCCTATCCAAAATTGTGCCCTAACACTTCCCATTCTCAATCGCCTATTATCTCACCTTCTCCCCCGATATCTGATAACTCCATTTTGGAGTTATTATTCACTTCCTAATTCTAGCTAAATTCCACATTGAATTTGTTAATATGTCTCATTTGTAGGAGAATTGCGGTGAAGAGCTCATGCGTCCATTGGACTCGTTTCGGAGCTAAGAGCGGAGTTTTAACGCCCCGGGAGTGCATCGGGAAAAGGGCAAGTTGATCCAAGAAGAACCGGACCAAAATTGCCTAGAAGAAGCAATTTTCCAGCCCAAACCCAAGAGCAAGCGTCGAGACGCTTGCTAAACGCTGCCGAGCGTCGAGACCCTGTCGTGGCGTCGAGACGCTCCGAGGGAGGCGCGCGCAAGAAAGCATCGGGCCAGCGTCGAGACGCCATCGCGAGGCGCGCGCGGATTCATTAGGTCGCAGCGTCGCGACGCTGTCCCAGCGTCTCGACGCTCCGACGGATTTAAATGGGCTGAAGAAGATTTTGCAGCCGAATTTTTGACGTTTTTTCCGAACTTCATCTTCTTCCTCTCGGTTTTTCTTCCTCTTTTAGCTTAGCTCCGCCATTTGTGGCATAGTTTGGAGCTTTTATTTGTAATAGGGTTAGAGATGACATCCATGGCCTCCGTTGAAGCGTTTGTGACGATCCGCCCCATGGTCGGCTAAGGTATTGTGAACGGTTTGGGGTAATTTAAGGGATTATTTGTTAGACTTCTATACTTTGATAATCCATGCTTTAAATTCCAATTTGGTTTCTGATTTGTATGCATTTGTTGTTCTTACTTCATACCATGCATGTGTTAGATTTCGCCGACGGACAATCAAGTTTTCTAGCATATGTTAGAGTTAAAGAGTAGTGATGCCATGCCTCTCACTATTCGCCTAGTAACACAGAACAATGAAATAAATCGGAGTATCGAGTCACGCATGATAGTTGTTGGGTACTTCAGCGTTGGCGGGGAGCCAGTTAGCAATTTGATTACGTGGTCGAATGTCCGTCGCGGTATGCTAGTGACTGTTTAGAGTCAATTTGGGGTTGATCAGTCTAATGGAACTTTAAACAATGTTTACTTAGATCTTTTGATTTAGTTAATTGTTATGGAGCCGGTTACTTTAGGGTGGTCCTGGGTAACCGACCGCGTGTATGACAAACTGTTAACCTTAGGATTGTATTAAATGATAAGTGGTAGAATGTCTAGCAAAGAAATCCCGAAAATCCCTGAACCGTACACTCTTCATTCTCTTTCTCTTTAATTCCTCCGTTAGCGATTAATTCTTTTATTTGCATGCTTAAACTCCCCCCTTGTTACAAAACCCAATTGATCAACTAATTTCTATTTCAAACTTTAATTTCAATCACGACCTTCTCTTGTGGATTGACCCTGTTACCACTAGCTGCAAAGCTTTTGTTAATAGGCTTATAAATTTTATTTTGGCGGGTCTCGACAACCCGAATTTAGGGAGGATATTCAAAATCCGTCCCACCAATATCTCCCTCTCCCACAGTTAATCCAACTCCATTGCCAACCATAAACGATTACCCCATGGTAACTAGGGGAAAGGCCGGCGTGTTTCGCCCAAAAGCATGGACTGTCTCCAAACTGACTGACTGGTCTCTTGTTGAACCAAAGAAGGTGTCCACAACTTTCTCTACCCCCAAAGGGCGTGCGGCTATGGACGAAGAAATCACTGCTCTACATCGTCTACATACTTGGACTCTTGTTCCTCCTTCTGCACATCAGAATGTGGTTGGTTGTAAATGGGTGTTTCGTCTGAAACAGAATGTCGATGGCTCGATTCAACGACACAAAGCACGTCTAGTTGCTAAGGGTTTTCATCAACATCTCGGGATTGATTTCTTTGAAACTTATAGTTCGGTTGTGAAGGCGTCTACCATTCGAATCATCCTGGTTCTTGCAATTTCCAATGGTTGGCCACTCAGACAGTTAGATTTCAACAACGCTTTCCTAAATGGCACACTTAAGGAAGCTGTATATATGACACAACCTCCTGGATATGTTGATTCTTCGAAACCTCACCATGTCTGTCAGCTCCACAAAGCTCTATATGGACTGAAATAAACTCCTCGAGCCTGGAATGATGAGTTCAAAACTTTCCTTCTGAGCTGTAGCTTCTCGATGAGCAGGTGTGATACCTCTCTATTTTTCTATAATAAAGACTCTATCATCGTTATGCTTCTTATTTATATTGATGATGTAATCATTACTGGGAATCACACATTTGTGACTCAGAAACTTATCACTATGCTGAATTCTAAATTTGCCCTGAAGGACCTTGGAATCTTGAACTATTTCCTTGGAATTCAGGCTACATATCTCCCCTCTGGGTTACACTTAAGTCAGTCTAAGTACATTAATGACTTATTAGAGAAACTTCAGCTCCAGAGTACTAAACCATGTCCATCACCTGCTGTACTGGGAAAACACATTTCTATTCATGATGGCTCTCCTCTCCATGATCCTTACATCTATAGAAGTACAGTAGGAGCCCTACAATATCTAACCAACACACGCCCTGAAATTGCCTTCATAGTTAATAAACTAAGTCAATTTCTTCAAGCTCCCACCGACGTCCACTGGCAGGCAGTAAAATGAGTACTTCGGTATCTCAAAGGCACAACCACACATGGGTTACTTATTCAACCCAACACTGATCTTAATGTTACTGCATTTTCGGATGCAGATTGGGCTGCAAATGTCGATGATAGGAAGTCAGTGGCTGCCTACTGTGTGTTTCTTGGCCCTAATCTCATCACTTGGTCCTCCAAAAAGCAAGTTGTTGTCCCTCGCTCAAGTATCGAATCTGAATACCGAGCCCTTGCTCATGCTTCCCCTGAAATAATATGGGTTCGACAACTCCTTGAGGAACTTGGTATTAAACTTAACACTCCACACTTACTTTTGTGCGACAATCTAAGTGTCGGAGCCCTTGCAGCTAATCCGGTTTTCCATGCTTGAACAAAACATATTGAAATTGACGTCCATTTTGTTCGAGCAGGTCCTCCAGAAATGTCTTGAAGTTAAGTATGTTCCTTCAAGTGAGCAGCTAGCCGACTGTCTTACGAAGCCTTTTTCACATGCCCAGTTATCCTATCTTCGGTCCAAACTCGAACTCGTTGCACTACCCTCTCGTTTGAGGGGGGCTAATAGAGAAGACCTACATGGCAGTCAACACAGTCAAAAAAATGAATCAGCAAGTGATGTGGATTCATAGGTGGAAAGAAGGTTCTGGAATTATTCCCCGGTACATTTCTGTTATAGCTTTACCAATGGTTTGTCTACACGCGTCTAGGGTTATCCTCTCTTATAATATTCCTTTCATTATTGTTATCCTCCTACGTGTATATATACAAGGCTAAGGCTGCTAGCCAATATACTCAAATACAAACAAATACAAAAGAGACAAGAAGGATTTTATCACATTCCTCTGCTTTTCCTTCTTCAGCTTTACTCTGCCTTTATCTCAAATCATAACTTGCATGAGCAGAATTTGGACATGCATGGTCACCACCCCACTTAGCTCCACAACTATAGCGAAATTTAGATCCACAATTGGACTTAATATAAGAGCAACCTTCAATTCTCTCCACATAAATCCTGCAATGTGGGCATCTCTTCCTATTCTTCTTCTCCGCAAGCTTCATAATCATCAAATCACCTCTTCCTCCTTACGCAACTTTTGAAACTCTTCACATTCCACTTCGCCATGCCATTCCCCTTTACATTGCACACATAACATTCTCCTGCAGCTCGGACATTCCACCACTGTCACCGCCTCATCTCCGTCATCAATCATCGTCACCGAGTAGTCGACAAAGGGAGAGAAGAATTTCTCCATCCCGAGAACCGCAGCCTGGCATAATGCATCTCCCCATCGATCCAATACCTCTTTCGGGACAAATGAATCGCACATTTTTTTGGTCTAAGACTGTCTCGCAGTTTGGCTCTAGACACTAGACGTTGACTATGTTGTCTACGACTTTGGCGGCGATGTGCTTAACGATGCAATCGGCGCAGAAGGAATGGGAACAAGTGCTGAGAAAAACTATTGCTTTCATTATGAGAGATCAATTGAGAATTTAGTGAAGGGATAAATAGGGAGGATCCATGGCTGGTTTGGGTTCAGAGTATCGAATGAAGAGTAATGGATCGTTTAATTTTAACCTAAACTTTGGATTCCATAAAATTTGGATGTATTATAATTTTTTCCTTGAGTAATGTAATTTTAAATTTTCACCAAAATTGCCCACCGTGGGGCTCGAACTCACGACCACAAGGTTAAGAGCCTTGCGCTCTACCTGAGCTAGACGGGCATTAATTGAGTAGTTAATTAAGAGCTTTGCACTCTACCAATAGGTCCTACTGGGAGTCGAACCCAGGTCGCTGGATTCAAAGTCCAGAGTGCTAACCACTACACCATAGAACCAATTGTTAAGGAGAATAAAACATCATTTATTATTTGTATGTTTACTTACCTTCCAATCTACAAACAAGTAATTTTATTAAAAAACAATTAAGAAATATAGTTTTTTGTTTTAAAAGAAATAAATACAAATAAAATAATGGCATACATAATTTTTTTTAAAACTAAGTAATCATTAATTGAGTTTTTTGTTTTTTTTTTTAAGAAAATCATTAATTGACATTTGATTGTTTACATAGTCAACGTAAATATTGATAAAATTAACAATAGCAACAATGGTATATAAAGTAGGACAATTATTGACGTTTATTTTTCCTTTTCACACTTTTGCAAACGTTTTCTTTTAGTACAAACAGGGTGGGGGTGGGGGTGAACGTCTCTATCTCAAGAAAGGCAAGTGAACGTCTCCATCTCAAGAAAGGTAACAAGTGTATTTTTCTACTTTGATAAATATTTGTTTTTCAAAATGTTAATTTTATAACATTTGTATTGGGAGAAATAGGTGACTTGTAAAACATAAAGAAACTGCACATCGATGTGGTGTTTGCCACACATGCTTCAATACTTATACTACTACAAATTGGACTTTAATTTAGATGACACCTAACCAAATAAAATAAAAGGAAGGGAACCTATGACCAAAAATATGTCACTAGGTATCAAGTATATATTTTTATATATATATATATATTTTTTTTTTTTTTTTTTTTGACAATATAGGAGAATCGAACCTGTGACCTTTTGGTAACTAGCCTATACAACATGTCAGTTGAGCAATGCTCATGTAGGCATGTATCAAGTAGATTGAGTATGAGAAACAACTTCAACTTACCTCTCATGAAGTTATAACATTGTACTCAAACCGAGCATAACTCAATTGGCATAAGGTTGTGCCCTTGACTAAGATGTCATGGGTTCAATCGGTTGGGATTTATGTCATAAAGCCTCGTAATTAGTTAATAGTTATTTGATAATTATTTTATTATTATTATTTATAATTTATAATATTCCTTATATATAAAAATTCAAGATTATTAGTGTAATCTTGAACAATATGTAGTTGAAATACGGGAGGGTCATGTTCACGAAATAACCTAAACAATCTATAGTATATGGATAAGGTTGGGTGCCTTATCCTAGTAACACTATTGATACGACCCACTTTGTAATTGTTACAAATTATTTGATCCAAGTCATTCATGTAGAGACAGGTGAGGGGGGTATCCTATACATTGAGTTTGTATAAGACTGGACCACGAAATATATAATCTCTCTTTATAAATTGAGAAGATTAATATTTCATAGGATGATCATATGTGACTCGAGATTAATCATGAGTGAGTTATGAACTCCTGCCTGTGAGGGCTAGTCCTTTGATTTGTATGGGTGAGAATGACCTTTTATAGTGGATTCAATAAGCCTACCATTTTGGGGACTTGACCAAATAGGGAGATGGGAACATACGTTTTACAATATGAAATTCGCTCCTTGCCATATAGGGAAAGTAGACGAAGTGCTGATTTCGGGACTTGAACAATGGGGCTCCACCCTCTCACTGGCCCGAGAGGGACTTGGTTTATGGTTGGATCATAAACAGGTTGTTCATTAGAGAATTAGTGGTACTTAAGGTTTAAGATGTAATTTTCAGGGGTAAAACGAACTTTTGACCCAATTATAATTTTGAACAACTCGTGAATGATCGACTTGCATGCAATGGTTATATTATGGACACAACTTGTTCTACAGTGCATAAGATTGCAACTCTAGGCCTATAGTGGAGTGACCTAAAGTTAATGAATGAAAGTTAATTAATTAATTTTGTATCAATGGAGCTTATAAATTTGTAGGTCCATAAGGTCCCCTTGCTAGCTCATAATAACACTACACTGATCAATTTAGTTGAAAGAAAAATTTGAAATATTCAAATTAATATTTAATATATTTGATATATTAAATGTAGAAGAGGAAAATATATTTATTTTATTTGATACATTAAATATTAGAGGAAATAATTTATGTATTAGATACATTAATATTAAAAACTATATATATACCTATGAAATTTGAATGAGAATCAATTAAATGTATATATTATAAAAGATTAGTTTTATGATATTTGAATGAGATTCAAATAAATATAAAATACATATTTTAATATAATAGATATTAAAATGTATTTTATTAAATAAAATTAATTGACTTATAAATAGGACATTTAGGTTTAGCCAAAAGATTGACTAAATTCTTTACAAAGTTACATCTCTTTCAAAGAGCTCCCACAAGCCTTGATCCCGTGTTCGAGTCACAGCGAGGAAGATCTCGTGGAAAAAGGAACACAAGAAGATTATTGTCAGTAATATATGTTTAATCTTGTTTTTGTTTAATCTTAAATAACTCAAAGACGAATCCAACACTTCTGTTGCGGGGCTTGAAGCGTTCATTCACTACAAGAAAATATTGCTATTGCAGCAGTTTAATAAGTGCTGCAAAATTTAATAAAATCGCAACATTTTTTCGCAACAAAAAGCTAACTGCAACAAAATGTATGTATTGTAGTCGTTTACTTGCAACAGTTTAATAATATGTTGCAATAGGTGCAACCAAATGCAAATATGTTCTATATTTTTAAAGGGCAAATTCAAATGTTACTAAAGGCCAAGCCCAATATATACTTTGTTAAAAAGGGGCAACCAGAGGAATAGCTAGAATGAAATAGTAGTTACTGAAAAATAGCTAAAGTTATTAAATGAATGAAATATAGCTAACAACTATAATTAGTAAACTATTTAAACTAGTTTGAGACTTAAATACCCCTATGAAATTTGACCGATAGAAATATTAAATCAACTAGAAAAAAGGTTTAATTTTAGGAAAGAGAAATTAGTTGGGAGAAAAAAACGTAACAATTAGAAAACCGTTGGAATTATTTGAAATAATTTGAATTATAATGGTTATTTTTTGCAGTGAAAAATTGTGTTAGTATTTCTATTGGGGTATATAGACGTAATTAAACCTACGATTCTATGGTTCGAGCTTTAAAAATGATATATTGAAAAGGATACACTGTCATGTTGATTCAAAAATGAAAAACCAAACTTACTAATTTAGAATGGTCAACCTAAAATGATTTAGAAATATTTTACATCCCAACAACAATGTCTAATCTTGAGATCTCAACAACATCAAATAATCTAAATTAAAAAATAATCCACAATTGCATTCACCAAATGAAAATATATTTACCTGCTCTGTTTGGATTTCCTCTAACCTTCATTCTCAGCGTTTCCCTCATGTTCTTCTTTCTTCTATATCCCTTGGAATTCTGCATTCTGGAAATTCGAGTTTGGAGATAGATATGTGTTATTCGCTTAACTGGTTTTTTTTTTAAAAAATGTTTTGTATTTAAATCTTGAACTCTATCCCGATATTTTAGAGATTTTGTTGCATGACGAACCTATGAAAAAATGATAGGACTTATAGGTCCCACGTTTCACAATTTTAAATCTAAATTTTGGATTCTAAAACTTGATTCCACTTTTTAGGGGTTTTTTTGTAACGTATTTGATTTATAAAATAATGAGACTAATTTGATTCCAACTTTTTAGGGATTTTTGTAATATCATTGATTTAAATCACAATTTATGTACGATTTTAATACAAATTTTGGATTCTAAAGCTTGATTCTACTTTTTTAAGGACTTTTGCAACTTTTTTTTATTTATGAAAGGACTTACTAATTTGATTTCCCTTCTTTAGAGATATTTTTGTAATGTCTTTGATTTAAATCACAATAATTGTATATATAGCTTTGTGATTAATTGCATGTATATACTCTTAGTACGTATAGAAATGCATATGCATATGATTGTATATATAAGTTTGCTATATATTTAGTGGGTGTATCATATGTATGTAAGACACATATGTTACTAGTATGTAGTACTATTGACTATTATAGATTGTTGTTGTAGTTTTTCACACGTATGTATCGTTATATACATACAAGTATTGAGTGATTGATATGTTTAATTGCATGCAAATAAGACACATTGTTGTTTCTCTCGTTAGTTGTTAGTAATTTACATGTATATTATATTATATACTCTACTAATAATCTCATATCATATTTTTGGTATTAAGAATCTTAAGACACGCGTCGTCTTTGTATGTGATTGTATCTACAACTTCATCATCCACGACCAAACAATAGTCATGGTACATCCGATTTGAGTAACCGGCTAGCATCCACACAAGATTCATGTCTTTAGATAGCCTTGTGATCAATGATTTCTCTTCCTCGTTCCTAAAGAGATTAAAAATGGACAATTGTGAATTATTTTTGGGCATCTAGTGCGAGAAGTTTGACGATAAAATTACATATTTTATGAGAGAGATATTAGTTTGGAGAAAAAATCGTAACATTAGTAAATCGTTGAAAATTTTAAATGAAACAAAAATCGGACCTTTCACTCCTTGTATTTCTTAGTATACACTGACTCGACAAACAAAAACCAGATCTTCCAGTCCTTGTATTTCTCAGTATACACTCACTCGTCGAACAAAATCAGACCTTACTGTCCTTGTATTTTATAGTATACACTGACTCAACGAATCAAATTAAAAAGTAAATTAATGGTCCCCGTGTATACATGCATGTATAACGCTGAATCCACACCATTTTGTAATGTGTGTTATATAAATCTAAGTATGTATGTTGATACCATACTTTGTCTTTTATTGGTAATTTGTTGGTAGCATATACTTAAGGAACACCCATGGGGCAATGCTATCATGACTGATCAATCTAGTTTCAAGGTACATACTCCTAATTAAACCTTATTTCTAAACACAAAAATATTGTGGTGTGGTCTATACGAATATGACTGTCAATCTACCCTCAATTGTAAGTATGTAGCTCTTTACACCTCATTTGATACATTGTCTCAGGATGGAGCCACCGTAAATGCGTAGTTACTGCGATTTGAGTAACTTTTTGGAAATGTATTAGATTAAGAGTGTTAGATATATACAGAAAGACAATCTCAAATCAGTTTTTACTGCGATTTGAGTAACTTTTTGGAAATGTATTAGATTAAGAGTGTTAGATATATATAGAAAGACAATCTCAAATAAGTTTTGTTGAAGCCATAAATTTAGGATGGAAGTTCAAAATAATAGGAGAAATATCTTGATGCTTGGGGGTTTTATGTGAGTTGTGACGTTTTTTTCATTCCTAAAATAAATAAATTTTGTTAGTTCAAATAACAAATCGGTTGGGTGACAGTCTTGTAAAAAGGATGATCTATAAAGGGCATAATAGGTATATTACGTCTTCTCTTTCCTTCCCTATAATCTAGTTAGCTATTGGATACAAATAATAAAATAAGTTAGTTATATTTCATTACGGTTATTTTAAGTTTAGCTATCTATAATAATTACCCTTGTTAAAAACCCATATTTTTTTCAAAATTTGAAACCTCTACAATTCAATTTCATTTTCATTTGGGGCAACTACAAGAATAGCTGAAACGAGACTATGGAAGATGAAAAATAGCTAAACTAATTATTGTGTTGAAAAATAGCTAACTCCTATAATTAGAAACTTCTTTAGAATGTAGTTGGACGAAACTACCCTCCAGGCATTTAACTGTTGAACTACCTACAAAAAAAGGAGAGATTTAATAACAAAAAAAGGTGAACGTTAAAACATGGAACTCAACCCCCACAAAAAAAAGATTTATTCCGAGAGAAAATGAAGGAGAAAATAAGAATTTATTCAAAAAAGAATCCTCGAGAAAAATAAAGATTTATTTTAAGAGAATCATGTAAAAAATAATAAAAAATTAAGATATGGTTAAACCAAGATAACAACCCCCAATTAAATTGAAACATGTAAACAAAATTCAATAAAACCTAATCTGGAATATTAATTCAAATGAATTTTTAAACTAAAATTTTTCAGAGACGGTTGTGACAAATTTTTTAATAACGATCATCTCGATAATTTTTAATGTGTATATATTCGAAGTTACATGTACATATAAGTATATAATAGGAAGTATATGTGTATATATACAAACCATTAATTGGTGAACGTACATGTAAGTATAACATAGCCCGTAAGAAAATTATATAAGCAATTAAATTTTCTGCATATTGATGTTTATAAAAATAACACCCTCGATAACTTCTAGTGTGAGTATATATTCGTAGTTACATCTATAACAACGTACATGTAAGTATATCATATGAAGTATATGCGTGTATATACACCATAAACCATTACTCTGTGAGCATTGAACAAATGATACTAAAAAATTTAAAATGTTCATAGACGGTTGTAAGAAAATTATAAAAATGAGGGTCCTCGATAACTTCTAGTGTGGGTATATATTCGTAGTTACATCTATAACAATGTACATGTAAGTATATCATATGAATTATATGCGTGTATATACACCATAAACCATTAATCCGTGAGCATTAAACAAATGATACTAAAAAATTTAAAATGTTCATAGACGGTTGTAACAAAATTATAAAAATGAGGATTCTCGATAACTTCTAGTGTGGGTATATATTCGTAGTTACATCTATAACAATGTACATGTAAGTATATCATATGAAGTATATGCGTGTATATACACCATAAACCATTAATCCGTGAGCATTGAACAAATGATATTAAAAAACATTAAAATTGGTATGCATGTTGAGTTTACCCGGAAAAACGTTCAATCAATTGTATCATTACCTGCAACATTGAATTAGGAGATTTGCAAATCTTCCCTCCTCCAAATCGATTTGAAACAGTCATCGATTCTCACCTTTGAAACTCTCTACCTTGAGAAAAAACTATCTACGTCAACCTTTTACATCGTTGAACGCTTGAATTGGGCTGAAAATTTCGACTCCCAAAATGACATATTTTCGAAGTGAGTAAGGATCTTAGTCTCTCTTCACTCTCGTCTCTGTGTTTCAACTTTGAAAAAAAAAATAATGAACCCCTCTTTTCAAAATGGATGAATCTAGGAGGGTTGTTAGTGAGATAAATTTGTATTTCTTTTTTTGTTGTTAAACCATTTTCAAATCTAAGTTGTTGAGATTTTTTCTTTTGTTCAAAATTTATGGATCTAGTTGTTAGAAATTTTTTCTTCAAAAACGGAAGAATGAATATGATGGTTAGAAATTAAAATAAATATAAAAAAAATTAAAATTAGTTATGTCGGTTGTTCGTGTAAATAAGCGTATATACCAAGGGTATAATTAGGATGCATGATAATGATAATTGTGAACTTCATTCCCTAAAATTGTGGTAGTCATGAGTTGGAAATATGAAACTTTCTTAGCCATTTTTCAATTCAGTTTTTTTATTCCTAGTTATTTTTGAAAATATCCAATTTCATTTTCGTATTGCTAAAGGCCCAACTCAAGAATTCAATTTTATTAAACCCTAAACATAGTATAGTTATGGTAATTTTGTAAAGTTCAAGTCCAAGTTCATTCTCCCTTCTCATTCTTGATCGTCTCCTACAACTCCGTTCCTCTTTCAACTTCTTTCTCTCTAATTTTTTTTCGTTCCAATGCCAACCCTTCGCAGAATTGGAACGAACACAAGTATGATTTTCACATTTCTCTTCTCTGAATATGCATTTTGATCGTTTGTAATTCTAGCTAGGGCACCAATTTCGTGTTTTTGTTGAAGAATTTCCCCCAAACACCACGCTCTCTTGCAATATGATCATAATTATTGATTTTTTTGCGATATTTGTTGATGGATTCTCTGTATATTCATTCTGCAGTTGGATAAGGGTGGCGCTAGAAAAATTTGAAGATTCTTAGGTACATTTCGACGTTTCAATTTTCTGCCTAGTTTTAGCTCTGTTCTTCTTCTTGTTTTGTTTAGAACTGAATGGAAATTGTCGGTGTCGTCAATGGCTTGTTCTTGCTGTGATATTTGAGGAGGCATTTTATTGTGCCTCCAAGTACAATTGTTCTATATTTATCCTTTAGTTTTTTATCAATCATTTTGAATTTCCATAAAATATATTCATCCTTGTTGCAGGTGAATGGTAAGTTTACAAGTGATCAATCGGTGATATATAATGTAAGTACCTGTTTAAATGCAGTCCATAGTTTTTTCGAACGTAACATTCCCTTGGCATAAGGATTGGTTACCTCTCCTTTTTCCTATTTTCTCTTTTAGACATATGGATGTCAATTTGTTGCCTTGTGTTGCAGGTTGTCCTCAAGGCTCATGATGCTGTCATATCAGTTATGAAACCTGGTATAAGCTGGGTTGAAATGCAGATACCAGTTATAAAACCTGGAATAAGCTGGGTTGAAATGCACAAGTAGGCTTTATTGATATCCTAGCTTTAATTTTCTTGAGCATACAATATAGTTTGAGGAGTAACTCGAGAATATTATATTACGCCTCACTTGCATTAGGAGGTGAATTAAAGGTCTAGAAGATTGTTTTCTTACTAAGAAATTGGTATACATAAATCTGCTTGTTTTTATCTACACATCGTAGGGGATAAAATTCCCCTATAATTAAGCTTTTGTCGCCAGTTAGTTGATAAATGGGACAAAATACGCCATTTGAAATAGTGTTATTTTGCTTGCCCACATTCCCCTCCTTTTATGTCATTTCTAGCCCCATTTTTTCATTCCTTAGATTAGATATATGCATTGGTTCTTGGGTTGACCTTTGACATGAAAAATGTGAAGTGACTTGGGAGAATGAGTTCAAACTCTGTGACGAGTTACCTAAGATAGTAAAAGCCTCGGGTTTTTTGGTAATTAAATGTTGTGAGGTCAAGTGATTGTCCCCCAAGATTAGTTGAGGTGCTCGTGAGTAAAGAACACATATGTATTAAAAATATGTTACTTGCATTTTAAATGTTATTTTACTTTCCTGTGTATGTGGTTTTGTTAGCTTTTCATCAAATTGATATTGTTTTTAACATCTAATTGTTATAATCTCAATATTTTTATTTATGGTTGGTATATCTTGTCAATGCTGGCCTAATGCTTTCTTATTTACATTTTTTTTAATACCAGATTAGCCGAGAAGACTATTCTTGAGTCATTGACTAAGGGTTGTGTACTTGTTGGGTACATTCTCCTCCTGACCCCACCCCAAACTTATATTTTTGTGTTCTTTTCTGTTTGCAAGTCTTCTTTCTATTTGTATAGGAGGATTTTATTGTTATTATTATTAACTTTTTTTTGTAGAGATGTAAAGGACATGATGGCCGAGCATCTTGGTGTTGTTTGCATGTCACATGGTTTGGGACATTTCCTTGGTATCGATATGTTAGGCCCCCAGTGGCATTTACTTATGTTAGGAGGGGTAGAAAAGGAAAGGAACAAATGGAATAACCGTTTGTGGTTGTGGGAGTGTTTTGGTGGGACCCTGTTGTGTACGGTTGTTAGGGTTATTCCCAGTACCTTAGTATTTAAGCTTTCTTTTCGTCGTTGTTCTCTTTAAGCTTTTGTATGTTGATAGAACAGTTGTTCTAGGGCTAGGAGAGGTGACCAGCACTCTTGAATCCGCTGGGTGTTATTGATATTTTGGCGTTGTAATCGTTATTACTTATAATCAATATCACGAGTAAGAGGTATTCTTACAAGTGGTATCAGAGCTCGTTTCGAATCTGGGGAGGTGGAAGAAGATGGCTCAGAGGGCAATAGAGGAGAGACTCACGGCGACGGAAAATGCGTTAGGAGAAATGAAAACAGAGCTTCAAAGGCTACCAGGATTAGAAAAAACTATGGAAAGAATGAGTGTGCTATTTAGCACACTAGTGAAAGAGCTGGCTGAAGGTAAAATGCAGCAGGTTACGGATTCGGAAAGGACGGAAATGTCCACCGGAAAACGGAAACTAAGAGAGCACGAGGAAGAGTTAGAACCAGAGCATGAGTTAGAAGAAGGAGAGTCGTCGCAAAAGAGAGGGGGTGACGGCCAGAGTGAGAGGATCAAGTTTAAGAAAGTGGAAATGCCGGTATTCAACGGCAGTGATCCGGATGGCTGGTTGTTCCGAGCTGAGCGTTATTTTCAGCTGAACCATCTGACAGACTCCGAGAAGCTGACGGTGGCCGTGGTAAGCTTCGAAGGACAAGCATTACACTGGTATCGCTGGGCAGAACATCGGAAACGAATGAAATTGTGGGGAGATCTGAAGAAGAGGTTGTTCATCAGGTTCCGGAGGCTGAGAGAAGGAACGATCTGTGCGAGGTTCCTCGCTATTAAGCAAGAAGGTACAGTTGAAGAATTTTGTCAGAAATTTGAAGAGTTAGCGGCGCCGTTACCCCATCTAACGGAGGAAGTGTTAGAAAGCACGTTTCTTAATGGGCTGAAAACCATAATCAGGACGGAGACCCTTTGTTTTGAGCCTATTGGGCTGGAAAGCATGATGAGGGCGGCCCAAAGGGTGGAAGATAGAATGGAGGCTGCGCTGTTGGGCCTAGAGGGAGCTGGCGTAAGACAGACGAAAGCTCTGCATTCCTATCCCACAATCGCATCAAACTCAAAAGTAACTGACTCTCCCCACCAAACTCGCACGATTACGTTAGCTGAGAGAGTCCCTTTCATTAAGAGAGAACCCACTTACAAAAGACTATCCGATTCGGAAATTCGAGCAAGAAGAGAGAAAGGGTTGTGTTTCAGGTGTGAAGAGAAATTTGTTCCTGGACATCGTTGCAAGAACAAGGAGCTGAGAGTGCTCATCACAGCTGACGAAACGGAAGAAGACGAAACTGAAAACATGGAGGAAGATAAGAAAATCGAGGTACATGCTATGGAAGTCAGTCCGACGGTCCAACTATCCTTAAACTCCGTGGTGGGTTTATCTTCTCCGGGAACGATGAAAGTTAAAGGAATCATCAAAGAGCAAGAAGTAATCATGATGATTGACTGTGGAGCCACGCATAATTTCATCAACAAAAAACTGGTAGAAACCTTGCAGTTACCCATATCAGAGACGTCCAACTACGGAGTAGTCATGGGTTCGGGTGAGGCAATCAAAGGCATGGGGGTATGCAAAGGAGTGGAAATTAGTTTGCCGGAGTTAGCGATCGTGGACGAATTCCTGCCATTTGAACTAGGGAACTTAGACATGGTTCTCGGCATGCAATGGCTCAAGAAACAGGGAGCCATGACCGTGGATTGGAAAAATCTGAGTATGACGTTCGTTGTAGGAGAGACAAGGGTGGTGTTAAAAGGGGACCCCACATTAGCTCGCATGGAAATCTCTTTAAAAATGATGGCCAGGACATGGCACCCAGAGGATCAAGGATTCTTGGTGGAATTTACTACTATGCAGGTGGGAGAAGAGGACTTGATCGCTGAGACAAACATTCCTGAATTGGACCGCCTCCTCACAGACTATGAAGATGTGTTCAACATGCCTGACGGACTACCCCAGAAAAGGAAGATTGATCATAAAATACAGTTGAAGGAAGGAACGGATCCAACGAACATGCACCCGTATAGATACCCCCATGCTCAGAAAACAGAAATTGAAAGAATGATTGACGAAATGATTCGAACGGGGATCATTCGTTCTAGTGTGAGTCCTTTTTCAAGTCCGGTTATCTTAGTTAAAAAGAAGGATGGTAGTTGGAGATTCTGCGTTGACTACAGAGCCTTGAATAAGGCAACCATTCCGGATAAGTTCCCCATACCGGTGATTGAGGAGTTGTTGGATGAGCTACACGGAGCGAGATATTTCTCTAAGATAGACCTGAAATCCGGATACCATCAGATTAGAATGAACGAGGCAGATATTCCAAAAACGGCTTTTCGGACTCATGAGGGTCACTATGAGTTCCTGGTTATGCCCTTCGGCCTCACCAATGCACCAGCAACCTTTCAATCCTTGATGAATCAGGTTTTTAGGCCTTTCCTTCGTCGTTGTCTTCTTGTTTTCTTTGATGATATATTGATATACAGCCCTGATTTGCAAACTCATATTGCCCACTTGGCAACTGTATTCAATGTCCTGAGAGAGAATCGCCTATATGCAAATTACAAGAAATGCCAGTTTGTGAAAGAACGGATTGAGTATCTAGGACACTGGGTGTCGGGGCAAGGAGTAGAGGCCGATGGAGAGAAAGTGAGGGCGATGTTGGAATGGCCCATACCATCAAACCTTAAGGAACTGAGAGGGTTCTTAGGCTTGACAGGGTACTACCGAAGATTTGTAGCAAATTATGGCAGCATTGCGGAACCCCTATCCGACCTGACTAAGAAGGACTCGTTCCTATGGAATGAGGGGGCTACACAGGCTTTCGAACGACTGAAAACAGCTATGATGACTCTTCCAGTGCTAGCTTTGCCTGATTTTTCCATTCCCTTCACCCTCG
Organism: Herpetospermum pedunculosum; assembly: GCA_028017165.1. Classification (NCBI taxonomy): domain Eukaryota; kingdom Viridiplantae; phylum Streptophyta; class Magnoliopsida; order Cucurbitales; family Cucurbitaceae; genus Herpetospermum; species Herpetospermum pedunculosum. The sequence goes on along the minus strand of CM051527.1, from coordinate 15,197,770 downwards.
AAACTGATGCATCTGGAACTGGATTGGGAGCGGTTTTAATGCAGAACCATCGTCCTATAGCATACTTTAGTCAGAAGTTATCAGACAGAGGCCGTTTGAAATCAACGTATGAAAGAGAGCTCATGGCTATTGTGATGGCGGTTCAGAAATGGCGCCACTATCTGTTGGGCCACCATTTTACAGTGCGAACGGACCAAAAGTCGTTGAAGGACTTTTTGGAACAAAAGGAAGTACGACCGGACTTTCAGAAATGGTTAGCTAAATTGCTGGGGTATGACTTTGACATTCAATATGTACCCGGTCTGGAAAATAAGGCGGCAGATGCTCTGTCTCGTATGCCGGAGGTGGTTGAACTAGCAGTTCTCACGGTTCCAAAAATTATTGATATACAGAAAGTTCGAATGGAAGTGCTCGAAGACCCCAAGCTCAGAGTAATAATGGACAAGATCAGCCAGGACAATGAGATTATTCCTCGCTATTCCGTAAGGAATGGACACTTATTTTATAAGGAACGCATGGTGATCTCAAAGACCTCACTCCTCATTCCAACGATATTACACATGTTCCATGCTTCCGTGCTAGGGGGTCACTCGGGATTCCTAAGAACCTATAAAAGACTGACAGCAGAGCTCTTCTGGGAGGGGATGAAAAGTGATGTAAAAAAATATGTGGAGGAATGCGAAATCTGTCAAAGCAACAAGTCTCAAGCTATGTCCCCGGCTGGCTTATTGGAACCACTCCCCCTACCCGAACGTGTTTGGGAGGATATCTCCATGGACTTCGTAGAAGGTCTACCGAAATCAATGACGTTTGACGCCATTTTAGTGGTGGTTGACCGTTTAAGCAAATATGCACATTTCATACCGGTAAGTCACCCCTTCTCCGCCAAATCAATTGCTGCCATATTTACTAAGGAGGTTGTCCGTCTACATGGATATCCAAGATCCATAGTCTCAGATCGAGATAAGATTTTTATCAGCCATTTCTGGACGGAGTTATTCCGCTTACAGTCGACCAAGTTGAATCGGAGCACTGCATATCACCCACAAACAGATGGGCAAACAGAGCGAGTGAACCGTTGTTTGGAAACATATCTTCGTTGTTTCTGTAATGAGAAGCCTAAGGCTTGGAATGCGTGGTTAGCTTGGGCAGAACTCTGGTACAATACGAACTACCACATTTCGATCAATACGACTCCGTTCCATTTGGTCTACGGACGCCCTCCTCCACCCATCATTTCGTATGGTGAGTCGACCACCGTGAACGATACCCTGGAGCAACAACTGATTGAAAGAGATCGAACTCTACTGAAGTTGAAAGAACAATTAGTCATCGCTCAGAACAGGATGAAAAAGTATGCAGACCTGAAACGCAGGGAACTCGAGTTCGAGGTGGGAGACAGAGTTTATCTGAAATTAAGGCCTTATAGACAACGATCCTTGGCGAAGAAACGATGTGAGAAACTGACCCCGAAATATTTTGGACCCTACAAGATTGTAGCAAGGGTAGGAAAGGTGGCATATCGACTGGAATTACCCCCCGAATCGTCTATTCATCCTGTTTTTCATATCTCGCAACTGAAATTGGCACTAGGATCGCAGACAACTATTTTGGCCAACCCCCCCTCATTAAACGATGAATTTGAATGGGTAGTGGAACCAGAGACGGTCGAGTCCGTACGCTGGCACAGTCCAACCAAGTCCTGGGAATGTCTGATCAAATGGAAGAACCTGCCAGCGTGTGAAGCAACATGGGAATGGGCAGTTCCACTGAAGGAGCAATTTCCTGAGTTCCACCTTGAGGACAAGGTGGCTGCGATGGGGGGAGATATTGTTAGGCCCCCAGTGGCATTTACTTATGTTAGGAGGGGTAGAAAAGGAAAGGAACAAATGGAATAACCGTTTGTGGTTGTGGGAGTGTTTTGGTGGGACCCTGTTGTGTACGGTTGTTAGGGTTATTCCCAGTACCTTAGTATTTAAGCTTTCTTTTCGTCGTTGTTCTCTTTAAGCTTTTGTATGTTGATAGAACAGTTGTTCTAGGGCTAGGAGAGGTGACCAGCACTCTTGAATCCGCTGGGTGTTATTGATATTTTGGCGTTGTAATCGTTATTACTTATAATCAATATCACGAGTAAGAGGTATTCTTACACGATACTCATGATCTGGAGGTTACTTGCAGGTTCCAATGGATGATTATTTGCTCTGTGTTCTTTCTTTTTCTCCTTCACATGGGTGCACACGCACCACAAACAAACACAAACTTAAGAAAAAGAAAATGACAAATGGATATCAAAAGGCTTAAAAGGAGAAAATAGAAAGTAGGAAAAAGAAAAGTTTGAATGGCTTGGAAAAAAATCATTTTCAATTCCTAACACATGGAATGCTTTTACAGGGTTTGGAGAGGCCGAAAGAACGAGGGCTAAAGGCTTTACCTAGAGTCCGAGATCTTAAAGAAGGAATGGTTAGTTATAGCCATAGCTTTTGATTCTTTTTGCCTCTTAATAATCACAAGTCTCCGTAACAAATTGTTTGCTAGATTACCTACCGGTGTAAGTCTTTTTAAGGGTGGGGTGCAATCAGGGGCGGATCCAAGAATTTTGGTCAGGAGGGGCACAATTCCAATACGGTTAACTACAAGTTTAGTCTTTAAAATTTTCGATGTATGTCTATATAGTTCTTGAACTTTAAAATGTGTAAAACACTCTAAAACTTTCAATTTTGAGTCAAATAGATCATTAAACTCTTATTTTTGTATCTAATAAAGACATAATAGAAAAAAATAAAGTATTTTTTTTTTTTTTACAAAAGTATTTAATTAATGCAAAAGTTGAACCCCTGACCTCTTAGTTAAGGGCATAATTTTATGTCAAATGAGCTATGCTCGGTTTGACAATAATAATATATTTATTAGATACAAAATTAAAATTTTCAAGTATAATGGAGTCCTCAATAGTTGATTTTTACCGCAAAAAGAAATTAAATATCTAAAACCTATTAGAAACAAAATTAAAGTTCATAAATTTAATTGAGTCCTCAATGGTTAACTTTTACTAGGAAAAAAAATTAAGTTTTTACAATACTTAAGACATATTACATACAAAATTAAAATTAATAAATCTAAACAGTTAAACTTACGAATCTATTAAACACAAATTTAAAATTTGAAAGACTAAACTTGTAATTCTCTATTCATATAAATATAATTTTATTTTTTTTTAGAAGGTATAATATTTATAAAAAGTAATATTAATTCAAAAATAATAATACACCATTTTAGAATTCTCTACCAAATATATTAAGTAATAAAATTTGAAATATTTATCATTTTTAACTAAACTGGAAAACAGAATATAAAATAGAATTATGTTTTTTTTTTAAACAAACTGAAAACAAAATAATAAAAAACAACATTGGGAGGGTTCAAACTTCGGGCGCATATGGCATCATGATTGGAATTCGTGCCCATTGCCAACAAACCAGACAACACTTTTTGTTGCAATTTTCGATTTCATATATACAAATAGACTACGTTATAATTTTCAAAATTTGATATATAAATATATAAAACTAATAATTTCAGGGGGACACGTGCCCCTGGGTGCAATTATCCTCAGCTAAGCTCGAGACACAAAAGTATTTTTTTTTAATTAAATTAATGTAAATCGTTTAATAATAAGAAAATATAGGAAGTATGAGATAGTGAAAACATTAAAGAGATGTGGGCATTATTTAAGTGCCTGTTTAAAGAAAGGGGCATCCTAGCAAAAAATTTAAGAAATTATGTCACAGTGAGGTTACATTAGATAAATGTGCGCTTTGAAAACTATTGTTTTGTGCCTTTATATTCACTTTCAAGTCATGCAAGTAGGTACTGGAACAAAGAATTCATTGCGAATTATATCTCAATAGACCATCATCCTTTCTTATTTTTCCTTTAATAGGTATGAGAAAAGTTACATGCACCGTTATGTGGTTTCTCATGTTGCTGTGACTTCTGCAGACTTTTTTATAACTGGGAGTGTTGATGGTAAAATTATAATTACGTTATCCCTTAAAATTAGTTAATTTAGATTTATTACTTTTCTTTTAGCACTTAATATCTTGGTAATTTCTGTCGACTTTCTTGATGCATATCTAAGTTTTATTTTGGTCTAATATATACCTAATCTACCAAACTCAAACGACTTCTCTTTTTCTTTTTCTTCTATATTTTTCCCTATATAAACTCAAGTTTCCTCAGGCTTCTCTTCATATCCAAGCTTTTCTTCATATCCATCGCTGCAAGTTTCTCCAAGCTTCTCTTCATTCCCCAAGCTTCTCAACCAACGGTTGCATGTCAACTGGTAGTGTTGGAGACATTTAAGATCTTTTATTTTACATCTCTAATTGTATGTAATTTGGATGTTTGTTAAAACGATTGAATATTGGTGCTTTCATTTTTCTCTCCATTAAAACTTCTCAATATATTTATAGGGCCACATTTGAACCCTATTAGAAAACATCATGGTGCTCCAGAGGACGAGCATCGCCATGCTTGTGATTTAGGGAACATTATTGTTGGTGATTTTGGTATGAATATTCTTTCATAGAATGTCATGTTGTGTTATTTTTTATTGCCTTTTTTGTGTATTCTCTATATTATACTTGGTTAGGCTATGTTTGTAAGAGTATGCACTTGTCTAAGCTTTTCCTTCATATTTACCTAATTTGATGTCGGATTTGATACCTTTACCTTGTTCTATGATATAGTCGTTGGATGCTAACACTTTGAATGTTACTGCAGTGTATAAGCAAAGCTAGCTTCACCATTACTGATAGTCAAGTTTTTCTTACTGCCCCCTGTTTTATTAATTTTGTTATCTTTGTGGCGCGAGAGGCACCAATGATAAATAACGTTCTTCCTTCATTCTCTTCTTCTTTATTTCATCTTCTTGTTTCTTGAGTGATTTGTAAATTGATTTGTGTTTTGTTTTCTTTGACCGTAGTGAATTTAGTAATCAACGATGGAATTATTAGAGCAGTTTATGCAAGTGAGTTTCCGAAGGTGTCGAAGTACATTGATCATGTCGAACTCGCCATCTAAGGAGATCGTGCCGAAATGCAGATAATTGTTTCAAGTCTAACTCGAAATCTAGTGGTGATCCTAGATATTGAGAAATGATTTTCATATACGATTATCGATGTTGACTAATGTTGTACTTTTATCTATCTATTTAGATCAAACTGAAATTTTATTGCCTAACTATTTCATAAATAGTTTACGGTGTCGATGAATACAATTTGAAATTTAGATAATGTATCATAAATATATTTTTGTTACTATGAAATAAGAAAATTGAATAAATACGAAGGTGTCATTGCAATGGTTGCGAGAAGTTATTCCAAAAGTGTTGTTATTTATTTTAAAACTGTTGCAATAGATGTATTATTGCAACGGTTGTGAGAAGACATTTAATTTTAAAAAAATGTTGTTATTTATTTTAAAATTGTTGCAATAGGGTGGGTGTTATTGCCGCGGTTGTGAAAAGTTATTTCAGCACTTTCAAAAAGTGTTGCTAGATCCCTCTCAACACTGGTTTAGACAGGGTTTTTAAGTGTTACAAAAAGTGTTGCAGGAGTTCAAAACCGCTGCAATAGCTTAAAACAACTGATGCAATAGCCCTGTTTTCTTGTAGTGATTCCTTCAATTCATATAAGAGCTTTCAAGTTCATGTATGTTGTGTGTTTAAATTTTGTTCATATATGTGATAAATGTGTTTTGCAAATTGATTGTTTAGGCTATTTGGCATATAGATTTATTGTTTTAATTAGATCAAATTGTAAAACCCTTAGGGCTCGTTTGGTTCGATGGCATTGAAGGGTGGACATGGACTTGGGATGTCCAATCCCATGTTTGGTTTGAAAGTTGACAATTTATGCCTGGCCATTCCTTTAGCTCGGGCATCATTTATTAGTTTTAGGTATGGCTTTTCAAACCCTCCGAAAATCACGACTTTTCCTTTAGCCCCGGCATAATTTTCTCCATTCTTCTTCTTCTTCTCCAACTCTTCCAGGTATGTCTTCTTCTTCTCATTTTTTTTTTAATCTTCTTCTTCCCAAACTCTGATTTCAGGTTTAGGGTATTTTATTTTTTTTATATTTTTGGTTAGATTCATTCCAATCTTTAGCTATTGAAACCTATTTGATCTGAAGATAAACCAAAATCGAATAGCTATGTGATAGCTAAAACTGTGTGTTAGCTACGCGATCGCATAGGTTGTGGGATTGCATAGGTAGCTATGCGATAACTGTGCGATAGTTGTGCGATCGCATAAGTAGCTATGTGATAGCTCTGCGATCGCACAGCTACCTATGTGATCGCATAGGTAGTTATACCATAGTTATTCGATCGCATAGGTACCTATGTGATCGCACAACAACCTATGTGATTGCACAACAACCTATGCGATCACATAACTATCGCATAGTCGCATAACTATCTCCCTGTACCGACCAGTCGTAGAAGATCATAACAGGAAAAATTTGAGTTGACATGCTATGGATGAACATACGAATTAGCATGTCACAATATTTTGTAATTTCCAGGTCTACGAACATGAAACTATTGGAATATGGATCAATCCCATGTTGTGTATGTTATGTTTGGTTTTTGAATTATATAACCTTTATCGTTATTTCTTCAATTTTATTATTGTATTAATTAATTACAATTAAAAATTTATTTGCAAATTTGATGACATTCACATGCAGCACCAAACACAAACATCATTTAATTCCCATGAAAATTTGATGACATTCTCATGCAGTACCAAACACAGACATCATTGATTCTCAGATATCTTATTCCCATACATCTCATTCCGAGGCATCCCTTATTCCCAGGCATCTGCAAAGAAGTTGTGGAGAAACCAATTCATGATTCGCACAATAATTTTTAAAATAATTTACAAAAACCTAACCCAACGGCCCCTTAACGGTTAGGGTTTTTTGTAAATTATTTTAAAAATTATTGTGATTCGGCTGGCTGTTTTGATCTGTTAAAGCTATTGTGGGCATGTCCAAAAAAGTTATGGAGAAACCAATTCATGAAAACTTCCATGAGTTTATGCATCTATATGCACAAGGGTATTGAATACGTTCATGCAAAGGCCAAAATCCATAATTGGTCAGTGTGGGTGTGGATTGGTTAAAGCTTTCCAATCGGTTTACTACGTGAGATTTATTGGTGTGGCCAGAGGACAGGCTTGGTGATGTTTTTTAATAACTAAAATTCATTAACGTATTTTGGTCACACCAAGATAATAGTTTTATAAAATAAGGAATTTGTTAAGTTGTTGAGTCGTGTGAATGTTGGCAAAGCTGGTCTGAGCAGTGTGTGAACTCCATTACTATGGCAATTGGCCTGCGGCGTGGTGCATTGGCGGCAACTGGTGCATACTTAAATTGAAATTGGAGTTTAGAGTTTCTAAACCCTAAATTTCATCCATCACAAAGGAAAAGATCTTGAACATTCAAGATATGTCTTGGATTTAAATTCTTTTTAATTTCTTAGGATGTGCCAAATATGTCGATCAATTTTGCTAGTTTTTTTTTAAATTTAATTATGGATGTTGATGTATGATTTAAATTTTATTAATTGATTGCATAAAATATGTCATCTAGATTAAAATTTCACCATAGGTTAAGCATGATCATACATTTTAATTAATTTTAATATAATTGCTATATTTGGAATATTATGATTAAAATGCTCTTCTAATTTGATTAGATGTTTTCCTAATATGTTTATATTTTATATATATATCAATATAATTGTTATATTTTGAAATTTTAAATTCCGATACTTCGTTTCAAAATAGGGATCCATATTTTCCTAACAAGGATTAAAATATTTTTTTCCTAATGAGATTGAGATATTTTTTTCTAATAAGATTGAGATATATTTTCGATTAACATATATTTTCCCAATAAGTATTAATATATTTTCTCAATGAGATTAGGATATTTTCACAGATTATGATATTTTCACAAATGAGATATTTTTTAATGAGATTCATGTATTTTTTCAATGAGATTGAGATATTTTTCCAATGAGATTAAGATTTTTCTTTCCTTAATTAAAATATAATTTAATTATTTTTTTAAATAGTTTAATTATTTGAATTTAGTTTATCTTTTATTCTAATAAAATTAGAATATATGATAATCTTTTATTTTTTTAAAAGGTTTAAAATGGTAAAATTTCAAGATTATCCATAAGGTGAAATATTTTTTAATAATATTAAAAATATTGCTTAAAATTCACTGAAGTTCATTAATCTAGTAATTAATAGTTAATTAAAGATTAATGAATTTGAAATAAAAATTGACTATAAGGGAACCCTGTCTAAGAAAAATTACTTGGGTGAGATAAAGTTGACTGAAAATAAACACCTTTACCTAGGAACTGGTCTGGAGTTGAATTAGTCAAATTGTATTTAATTTCATTAGGCAAACTCATAATGTGATTAGTTTTAAATTGCTTAATAGACTTTGTAATTCACATTAAAATCAATCTAACCAACATAAGGTTATGAAATGCTAGATTGAAAAACTTAGATAAATAAGATTAGCCTAATTTGTCTAAGTAATAGAAAACCCTATTTCAAAATACTTAGTGGGAGAAGAACATATGTCAAGATAATCCTACGGTCTCTACCATAGATTCATAATGTGAGATTCATGTGAGGCCTTGTGGCGGCTTTGGACCGTCCTCCCTACGGAAGGTGTTTGCATGAGTCAAAATCATGGTGAAGACATTGATTCCAATGAGGAATCGAGACTGTACCATGATGCTTCTACCTCTAGTGAAGACATAGATAAATCCTATGGTCTCTACCATGATGCTTCTACTTCTGGTGAAGACATAGATAATCTTACGGTCTCTACCATGATGCTTCTACTTCTGGTGCTTCTTCATAGTGGTGATACTTCATCACCCTTACAGGCACGACCACAATATTTTATTGCTAAAGACAGTCCTATAAGGGAAATTAGACCTCCAGAGAAATATGCATGTTGATTGATAGCACTCCAAAAGTGCTAATATTTTTTTTTTTTTTTTTTTTTTTTTTGAGTACATTGGGGGTGGGGGGATTCGAACCACAGACCTCTTGGTCATCAAATCATACATATGTCAGCTGACCTATGCTCGCTTTGCTCCTAAGTCTTGTAAATTAGAATAATTGATATATTTTGTATAATTTAATTGCTAAGGGTTAAATCGGGCATTTGCGATAATTAAGAGCTTAAATGAATATTTTATAATATTTTATTAATTAGTCGTTTTGAGTCATTAAGCTACATTAATTAAATAATCTAATGGTTCAAGAGTTTCCTCATTTTTATAATGGTCAACATCCACAACCCACACGACCCAGACCCTTTATAAAAATGGGGGAAAATCCTGCATCCACCAAGATTTAAACCTGGGCACACCCATTGTCTTAATAAGACTTACACCATCAAGCCACTTAATCGATTTTGAGTTAGTATTAGATTATTTAATTAATGTAGCTTAATGACTCAAAACGACTAATTAATAAAATATTATAAAATATTCATTTAAGCTCTTAATTATCGCAAATGCTCGATTTACCCCTTAGCAATTAAATTATACAAAATATATCAATTAAGCCCAAATAATTATTCTAATTTACAAGACTTAGGAGCTAAATATTAGCACTTTTGGAGTGCTATCAAAACCCCCAACCTAAATCTTGCTAGTCCTCGAGCAAGGAAAACTCTGAACTAGCTCCTAAGAATGAAATTGCATGCAACGATTCTACCCTCAATGCTTTCAAAAAACAAGGCACTTACAACAAAAGAAAGCAATCAATTGCATGCATAAGCTGAGAACATTTCAAAAATTAAATTGCTACTCCCCTACGTGCGTGTGTGATTAGTCAACCTATTCTAGCTCTTATAGACTCGGAAAAACCATATGCAACTCTACATCTCGTTTTCTCCCTACTTCTAGCAATAAAGAACAGTCTACGGCTTTTCAACAATCAAGAGAGTAACAAATTAAAAGGCCTAAATTTTCTTTTTCTTGAGTACTTTGTACTCTTTATTTTCTTTAAACTACCACTTTTTTTTTTTTACTTTTTCTTCTCCAAGAAAGCCTAACATGTCAAACTTGCCTTCGTTCCAGCTTACCCGCAGTTCCACTGCACAACGTATCTGACTACGAGCAAGCTTCACATTTTTAAGGACTAATGGTCATTTCTTAACGTGCACTTTAAGAAGAAGGAGCATCTCAGAAGCTTTTATTTTCATGCTTAGTCTTTTTTTTTAGGGAATAGCTTCACTATAACACGATTAATTTAATACAACCAATCATGCATCAAGCCTTCCCTAGGGATGCCTTTCGGGGTGACAACAAGATTCCATGCAACATAAGACAATTCTAAGCCTACAGAACCAATAATAGGATGTTACGTGCTCGATAGATGCAAGGGAGAAACAGAAAATTTTTAAAACTTTTTGAAAAATGCTCAACATGCACATACAATCTCATGCTTTTCTAGATATGTAAATACGAAGAATTTAAAAGCATTTCATAGATTGTCCTCATCGAACAACATGCAACAGCAGACCAAAGCACTTCTAATTCAGAATTTTCACAGCTCAACAACTTCAGAAATCCAACAAATTTCTCCACCCCCAAGCTAAAAGGATACATAGTCCTCTATGTATCACACATCAGACTAAGAAATTTAAAATTACAAAATTTAAGGGATTAGAAAACCTCCCCTGAATTTTGTTAGGTTGGTGATTGGAGTAGCACAGTCCTTATCTGAATATCTCGTTTCTTAGGCCACAAACCCCTACAAAAGAAAAGCAAATAAACTAAGCTAGGAAAAATAAAAACTTAAAGTAAACACATGAATTTAAAAACACATGGGTTGCCTCCCAAGAAGCGCAATTTTTTAACGTCGTTATGCTCGACGTGTCCTCCACTCTGTCAGGGTACATAAAAATTCTCGTACTTCTTCGACCCCTTCTTCCTTGAATCAACAAAACATGCTAAGAGAAGCAAGCTCTTCGACTTTTGGAGGCAGCCGGACAGAGTTGTTATTTTTTTTTTTTTTTTGGTTATATGGAAAAATAAAAGACTCAACAGACTCAAACAAAATAATAGAAGACTCAACTGACTCAACAAAAATAAAAGGCTCAACAGAAAATAAAGACTCGGCCAAATGAGGGATCACATCAAAATTCTCAAGGCAACCAACATCAACAGAAGCACAGATGGAAGGGGGCATGCAAGATAAATCTCCTATAATACATGTATTATCACAAGATAAAGCAGAAGGAGATAAATTCTCTAGAGGCACAATTGCCACATCCTCATCCATCACAAAAACATTTTTAGCACAAGTTGGTTCTACATCATCCCTGAAAAGACTTCCAAAAATACTCTCATTAACAGACAGATGCTCGAGCTCATTAGTGCATGAATCCTCAAATAAATTTTCAATACAAAATTCATGCTCTAAGTCAAAATCAATCGGTGGAGATATACTTACCTTGTAAAATTCTCTGAGATCTTCTTCATCACTGGGAGATGCGAAAAATTCTTCCGGAGTACACCACCTTGAAGAAGTCTCAGCTCCACTCCTTAGCTCGTTCGCATCACTAGTCTCTTCAGGATGCTCCTCGAGGTCAAGCTCATCTTCCTCGGTCTCACCGTTCTCGCTTCTGCATGTCAGAAATTCCTCGATTCCTTCCTCAAAATCGGGGACATCTCGATAATGACCCTCTCCTCAGAGGTTCAGAGAGGGTTCTCGGCGTTGCACCTTGTAAATTGTCCCCAAAATTGTTGTCGAAAATCTGCCAGACTAAAACAAGAAGACACAAGAAAAGAAAAATATTTTTTTGGTTTTTAAACAAATAAAATTTAACTAAGAGAAACTAAATGGTTCCCCGGCAACGACGCCAATTTTGGTAGAGGATTTTTGGGTATATCCTACTATTTATCGGGGTGTCGAATCCCGCCAAAATAATATTTATAAATCCGATACTACTGAGCTTTGAAGCTAGTGGTAGTTGGTTGTCGAACCACAGGGAACCTAAATTATATTCTCTTAATTAATTTCTATTTGCTTTTTAATTAAAACAACAAATTAAACTATAAAGTAAATGAGAGAATTGGGTTACGTAAGAGTAAAGGAAAGCGGTAAATAATAGCTAACGGTAAAATAAAATAAAGTAACCTGTGCTCCTAATTTGAGTGCTTAGGATTTACTTGATGCGCTTAGTTCATAGGGATTCTAATTAACAAAGTAATTTTATTTCATGCACGCAAAATGCCTTGTCCCAACCGGATCCAAAGCACCCCAAAGAATTAATTAGAGGCGTCAATTCTAATTAAACATGCTTCTTAATTAATCTAAGGTGATAAGCCATCAATTAATCAGAAAACAGTAACGGGTATAATTGCGACGAATTATTTCTTAAGACTAATTCGATTTCTCTCCTAACCTTGAGCCCACCGTGAAAACGTTAATCAACTCATACCCCCACTGTCACTTGGGCTCGAATTGATTAGCCACGAGAGCTAGACCCTCGCTACAATGCATTAAAGCTTATCAAGAATTAACGCTTAGCCTACTAACATGCATAACAATTATGGGTGTCAATCCGAATTAGAAAGGCATGACATTCGTTCTTTATACAGATTGGAGATGCAAGAAATCAACAATACAATGCTAGAAATTCATACAAAACCCTCACTAAGCATCAAAGTAAATCCTTAACTCAAATTAGAGCACTTATCTTAGCCAAACGTGTTGAAAATCGATCCAAAATTGTCCAAAAACCTTGAAAATTGATGAAAATATCACCAAACCCGAGGCCAAAACTCTCAAAATCGAAATTTCACGTTTTTAAGTGAATTGTGGCTGAAAAACTAGGTCTAAATGCTTACAACTCTGGGCAGGGGCGAGGCGGGCTATGGATGTGGACCATTATAAAGGCCGAAATCTGGTCGCGTAGGGGCAGGGGATGTTGATGTTGACCATTATTAAAATGAGGGAAAATCCTGCATCCACCAAGATTTGAACCTAAGCACCCCAAAACGACTAATTAATAAAATATTATTTAATTAATGTAGCTTAATGACTCAAAACGACTAATTAATAAAATATTATAAAATATTCATTTAAGCTCCTAATTATCGCAAATGCCCGATTTACCCTTAGCAATTAAATTATACAAAATATATCAATTAAGCCCAAATAATTATTCTAATTTACAAGACTTAGGAGCTAAATATTAGCACTTTTGGAGTGCTATCACTAATCTAGCTGCTTATGCTTTAAATGTTACTGAAGACATTGATTCCAGTGAGGAATCGAGACTGTAAATTGTAACAATTCTGATAAATGGATGATTGAAAGTTAGTTATTTATGCTACTCTTGGGCTGTCGAGCCCTGCCAATTTAAATTTATAATACTGGTCTTGCTACTCTAACTTGTAGTTACCGGCAACCAGGTCGATTCTGATGAGAATGAACTCTTCAAACTCACGCAACGGAAGCGTTTGGAATCGATTCTTTAATTTATTTAGAATTAAACAATAACACATGGATTCGTCTTTGAGTTATTTAGAATTAAACAAAAATAAGATTAAACATATATTACCGATAATAATATTCTTGTGTTTCTTTTTCCACGAGATCTTCCTTGCTATGACTCGAACACGGGATCAAAGCTTGTGGGAGCTCTTTGAAAGAAATGTAGTTTTTTAGAGAACATTTCTAGGAAAATTGACTAATGTGTTTGGCCAACCTTTTGGCTAAACCTAAATGTTTTATTTATAGGGCCTTCAAGAATTAATTTTATTTAATAAAATACATTTTAATATCTATTATATTAAAATATGTATTTTATATTTATTTGAATCTCATCCAAATATCATAAAATTGATCTTTTATAATATACATTTAACCAATTTGAATCTGAATCAAATTTTATATGTATATATAGTTTTCAATATTAATGTATCTAATACATAAACTATTTCCTCTAATATTTAATGTATCAAATACAATAAATATAATTTTCCCTTCTACTTTTAATATATCAAATATATTAAATATTAATTTGAATATCTCAAATTTTTCTTTCAACTAAATTGATCATTTTAGTGTTTCTATGAGCTAGCAAAGAGACCTTATGAACCTACAAATTTATAAACTCCAATGATACAAAATTAATTAATTAAACTCTTTAATTAATTAACTTTCATTCAATAACTCTAGGTCACTCCACTATAGGCCTAGAGTTGAGTCCATGCTTTCCCTCTCCACAGGGCTGTCAAGATTGACATCCCTGAAGGGGGAAAACACCTCTTCCTCCTCAACCGGATCAACGATTGACACCGAATCTTGGCGCTTTTCAGAAGGAATTTCAGGCTCCGGCGCATGCTGAGGGGATTCAGGGCTCTGCATGGCCGTCTCAAATGATGGTCGACCACTGTCGAGGCTTTCCTCGCTCGGGGTCTTCTTCTCTCTGATCGGTGAATCAGACACTGCGACCTTCCACTTCTTCTTCTTAGGAGTCCCTGCCGGATCAGAGGGGTCAGCAGCTACCGTCGTCGCCACCTTCCATTTCCTCCTTCTCACAGGGAGCTTTGGGGGCCTTGAGGGTTGCGCAGCGTCGGCGTCTGCCAAAGACAGCAACGCCTCCCTTACCAGTCTTGTCTCTTCTGCGTCAGGTGACGCTCTTTTGGGTGTGATCGGTCTGCTCTTGTGGTCACCATTGTTGCTTCTTTGAAGATCTGAGTTTGGGAGTTTCAGAGGAATGAGAGTTCTGAGTTGTGGAGTTCCAACGGTTTGAGAAATCGTAGAGGGAAGCGATCCCCAACGCCGGCTATTTATACTCAAGTGTTCTCCCAACGGCTCTTTTGTTTCGGACGCCGCAATTCTTCAGCAATTATTCAGCATTTTCAATATAACCGTTAGGATTTTTCTTGATTTGTGTTGCAAGATTTTAGCAACAAAATCTTTGATCTCTCCAGATCTTTTCTTTGATCTTCTCCTCTTTGATTCACCTCCCTCATTGTCGCTTAAAATCTCCCATTATTCTACTCCTAAAAAATAAAAACACTTAATTAAAACAAGCAATAACCATATGATACGCAATCTAAAAACAATAAAGAAAAAATCTAAGGCATAGCCTTCTGACGGATGAGCACAGTGATTTTCATCACCCATCCTTGCTCATCCTCTCTTGATTTGCATCTTAGGCTTCAGATAGAAGGAAGGTCGAGAGTGTCTTCACATCTCCTTCCTCATAATAGTGCTTCAACCTTGCACCATTTACCATGAATGGCTGCCCTTGGTTCAGATTTCGAATTTCAATTGCACCATGAACAAAGACATTAGTAATCACAAAAGGACCCGACCATCTAGACTTAAGTTTGCCCGGAAATAACCTCAATCGTGAGTTGAATAATAAAACATGCTGACCCTTTTTGAAGTCCTTGATCCTAAATCTACTATCATGCCAAATCTTAGTTTTTTCCTTATACATTTTAGCATTTTCATAGGACATGTGTCTTAGTTCATCTAACTCATGTAATTGCAGAGACCGCAATGTTCCCGCATCGGTTACGCAATAATTCAACTCTTTTAAGGCCCAAAAGGCTTTGATTTCTAATTCGAAGGGTAAGTTGCATGTTTTTCCGTACACTAACCTATAAGGAGACATGCCTAAGGGCGTTTTATATGCAGTCTATACGCCCACAGTGCATCGTCTAACTTAAAAGACCAGTCATTTCTATTAGGTTTAACAACTTTTTCAAGTATGCTCTTGATCTCCCTATTAGATATTTTAGCTTGTCCATTTGAGTGTGGGTGATAAGGTGTTGCTACTCTATGTCTAACATTATATTTAGCTAGTACCTTTTTCATAGCTTTATTTATAAAGTGGGTTCCTTCATCACTTATTATTGCACGTGGTGTACCAAATCTTGTAAAAATATGCCTATTCAGAAATTTAATGACAGTTTTGGCATCATTTGAGGGACGTGCAATGGCTTCTACCCATTTAGAAACATAATCTACAGCTACTAGTATATAAAGATTACCTGCAGATGGAGGGAATGGTCCCATGAAGTCAATGCCCCCATACATCAAAGAGTTCCAACTCTAAGATATATGTGAGAGGCATCTCATCTTTTCTGCTAAGGTTACCTGTACGTTGACACTCACTGCAGCTGTGTGCATAGTCGTGTGCATCCTTGAAAATCGTGGGCCAGCAGTAGCCACTTTGGAACACCTTTGCAGCCGTCCTTTGACCACCAAAATGTCCACCGTAAGGAGATGTATGACAATGTTGCAATACTGACTTTGCTTCAGCAGCTGACACAGACTTCCTCAACAATCCATCTGCACCACTTTTGTAAAGTGTAGGATCGTCCCAGATGTACTTCCTAGCTTCGTGTAGGAACCTCTTATTTTCTTGCTAGTGGGACGAATTTTGAATATCCTCCCTAAACTCGGGTTGTCGAGACCCGCCAAAATAAAATTTATAAGCCTATTAACCTTAGGTTTGCAGCTAGCGGCAACAGGGTCGATCCACAGAGAAGGACGTGATTGAAATTAAAATTTAAAATAGAAGTTAACTGATCAATTGGTTTTTTTTTTTTGTAACAAGTGGGGGGATTTAAGCATGCAACAACAGAGATTAATCGCTAACGGAAGAATTAAAGAGAAAGAGAATGAAGAGTGATCGATTCGGGGGATGTCGGGATTTTTGTTAGGCATTCTTACATTTATCATTTAATTCGAAATCTAAGGCTACACATTGACATGCACGCGGTCGGTTACCTGGGAACTCCCTTGTGTAACCGGCTTCATATTAATTAATTAGAACTAAGGTCCTAATTAAACATTATTTAAAGCCTCATTAGAGTGATCAACCCCAAATTGACCCTAAACAGTTACTAGCTAACCGCGACGAACATTCGAATATGCATTCTCATTGCTAATTGGCTCCCCGGCAACGGCGCCAATTTTGGTGGGACGAATTTTGAATATCCTCCCTAAACTCGGGTTGTCGAGACCCGCCAAAATAAAATTTATAAGCCTATTAACCTTAGGTTTGCAGCTAGCGGCAACAGGGTCGATCCACAGAGAAGAACGTGATTGAAATTAAAATTTGAAATAGAAGTTAACTGATCAATTGGTTTTTTTTTTTTTGTAACAAGTGGGGGGATTTAAGCATGCAACAACAGAGATTAATCGCTAACGGAAGAATTAAAGAGAAAGAGAATGAAGCGTGATCGATTCGGGGGATGTCAGGATTTTTGTTAGGCATTCTTACATTTATCATTTAATTCGAAATCTAAGGCTACACATTGACATGCACGCGGTCGGTTACCTGGGAACCCCCTTGTGTAACCGGCTTCATATTAATTAATTAGAACTAAGGTCCTAATTAAACATTATTTAAAGCCTCATTAGAGTGATCAGCCCCAAATTGACCCTAAACAGTTACTAGCTAACCGCGACGAACATTCGAATATGCATTCTCATTGCTAATTGGCTACCCGGCAACCCTAAAGTACCCAACAATCAGAACACATACAACGATACTCCGATTTGTTTTGCTATCCTGTGTTACTATGACGAAAAGTGAGAGGCATGGCATCGCTAATCTATAACTCTAACATACACTAGAAAACTCGATTGTCCGTCGGCGAAATCTAGCTTATGCATGGGTTT
This sequence comes from Herpetospermum pedunculosum, assembly GCA_028017165.1. Lineage (NCBI taxonomy): Eukaryota > Viridiplantae > Streptophyta > Magnoliopsida > Cucurbitales > Cucurbitaceae > Herpetospermum > Herpetospermum pedunculosum. Next base: position 15,179,997 of record CM051527.1, on the reverse strand, counting down.
AAGCAAGAATAACAAATGCAATCAATTATGTAAACCTATTCAGAACCATAAGCATTGATTATCAAAACGTAAAAACCTAACAAATAATCCCTAAATCATCCCGAACCGTTCACAGTACCTTAGCCGACCATGGAGAGGATCGTCACAAACGCTCCAACGGAGGCCATGGCCATCATCTCTAACCCTATTACAAATAAAAGCTCCAAAACTATGCCACAAATGGCGGAGCAAAGCAAAAAATGGAAGAAAAACCGAGAGGAAGAAGATGAAGTTCGAAGATGGCTGCTGAAAAATCGTCTTTCAGCTTTTTAAATCCGTTGAAGCGTCGAGACGCTGCGACCTAAACATTCAGCGCGCGCCTCACGATGGCGTCGAGACGCTAGGCGAGCGTCTGATAGCTCACAAAATGAGCTATCTTTAGGACCTATTTTATGATAATTTAGAGAGTTACATGATTAATCTCACATTTATATTTGATTATTTTACAGATATCGAACATTTGGAGCAAACTGGAGCTTTTAGAAGATTTATGATGAAAACTGAGCTAATTGGATGCAAATATAAGGTCCCAAGTCAAGAGAAAAGAAGAAACAAGCCAAACATCCCGAGGGGGCAGCGTCTAGACGCTTGAAATTAAAATAAAATGAAAAATTGCAACCACCCAGATTCAAACTCGGGCCGTGGCGCACAAGAAGTTCATTACCCACCTTCTTCTGACCAACGAAGCCAAATGCTTAATATGGAAATATATCAGCAAATATTGTATTATAGTTTCATCCCAGCGTGATATTCAACCTCCACACCTCTATGAAGCTCAATAGAGCGCGCTACACTAGATTCCGACCCACAAATCTGCCATAATCGAAGGGCAGTTAGCCAATGAACTGAAAAGTAGGCCCCAAGGTAGGTTGCCTGCTGACACTGAAGTACCTAGAAGGGATGGAAAAGAGCAATTTCAAGCAATTGAACTTCGAAGTGGGAGACCATTGGTGAGCAACAATAGAGAAGCACCAAAGCGAGTAGAGAATGAAGAGTCTAGTGCTCCACTGGATTCTTTGCTCAACCATGATCAACCACCAACAAGCACATCAAGGGTGAGGCTGGAACCTATCATAGAGGAACCAGAAGAGATACCAAGGCCTCCACCTGTCCCTAGGCGACCTGAAGTGCCTACATATGTGCCACCACCTCCATTCCCTAGAAGGCTGAAGAAAAAACAAGAACAGGAAGTGCACTTTAATAAATTTTTAGAAATTTTAAAGCAAGTGCATGTGAATATTCCATTTGTAGAAGTTTTGCAATCTATGCCTTCTTATGTTAAATTTTTGAAGGATATTATTACTAACAAAAAGATCATTGGTGAATTTGAAACAGTGAATCTCACCGAGGAGTGCAGTGCTATACTCCAGAACAAATTACCAAAGAAGGAGAAGGATCCTGGTTCCTTCACCTTACCAGTCGAGTTGGGAGGCAAGCACGTGGGCAGAGCTCTTTGTGACCTAGGAGCCAGCATAAATCTCATGCCCTTATCACTATTCCGCCAGCTTGGAATAGGAGAAGCACGTCCTACTACTGTCACCTTGCAGCTTGCAGACAGATCCATAGCATACCCTGAGGGTAAGATTGAGAATATTCTTGTCAAGGTTGACAAATTCATTTTTCTTGCAGACTTCATCATTCTGGATTATGAAGTAGACAAGGAGGTACCAATCTTGCTAGGCAGACCATTTCTAGCCACAGGTAGGGCCTTGATCGATGTTCAGAAAGGTGAGCTCACCATGAGGGTTCATGATGAGGAGGTTAAGTTTAGTGTCTTTAAAGCTCTAAGGTATCCTTCTGATTCTGAATCTTGTGCAAGTGTAGATGTAGTAGATTTGCTAATGGAAGAACAACTTGAGCATTAACTGTTTGTTGACACCGTATTTCGTCCGGCCTTATTTATCATCATTTTGGATTTTTCACATAATTTTATGTTTTTTCGCTTATTTTTCAGTTTTTTTAGTTTTTCTTTAATTTCGTCATTTTCTGTTATTTTCGAAGTTTTCAAGAAAATCACCAAAAAAATTGTTTTCCGTTAGTGGGTCGTTCAAAGCCTCTCGGGTTTTGTTTTAGGGTTTAACGCTTCGATCCCGGTTTCCCGCTGTGTTCGTTTTTTAGATTTTTAGTATTGGGTATTTCATTTTTTAGGGTTTCGTGTTTTATGTTTTCAGGGTTAGGTGTGTTGGTTTTCAAGATTCAATTTTAGGGTTTTAGGGTGTTTGGTTTAGTGCTTGGTCTAGTGCTTCGTTAGTGTTTCGGTTTAGTGCCTCGGTTCGGTTCTTGGATTTGTAGGTCATGAAATTTAAAGAAAAAAACCAAACCAAAGCCCCATTTGTGACCTAATGCTTCCTATAAATAGTAAGGATAAGACATTTGGGGAATAGAGACAAAAATTGTGGGGATCCCTAGGCCAAAAGAAAATCATTTCCCTATCCATTCTCTCTCTTCACTACTCACTATTCATCATCTTCTTCCCCATTCCATCACCTCCATCAAATTCGGCCACCTCCCAACTTCACCACGCACGGCAAGCCCACGGCGGCGATCCGGCAAGCCCACGACGACGATCCGGCAAGCCCACGGCGACGATCCGGCAAGCCCTAGGCGGCGATTCGGCAAGGCGACCTCGATCTCTCCGACGGTGCTCACGGCGGCGGACGTCCATCATCTTCTTCAACCCCCAGACGCACGGTGAAGCTTCACCTTCAAACTCCACGAACCAGCGGCGAGGCTCTTCTCTCGTACAAAGACGACGACGGCGTGCACGGCAGCAACGGCGGCGCAACCTCGAGCTGGGACGAACGGAGCTTCTTATTTTTTTGAGCAGACCAGATCGACGGCGATTCGAGCTTTCAACCTCCACGAACCAGCGGCGGAGCTCCCTCGAACCAGACCCAGACGTCGGCGACGATCTCCCTCGGCGGCGGACCACGAACCCAGGTCGAAGGCGGAGCTTCTTCGTCTTCATCTTCAGCCTCGAACCAGCGGCGGAGTTCACCGGCGCGACCTCACTTCGCGGCGGACATCGATTCCACGGCGAACTAACTCCGGCGATGACCAGCAGCAGACCTCCGGTGGAAGCATCTTGAAGAAGAAGAACTGGACGCACGGGCGGCGGCTGGTCCATGGGTAACGACATTTTAGGTTTTTTTTAAGTAAAATTACTAGTTTGCCCCTGTCATAAGTGGCTGATTTGTTTTGTGCCCATATATACTCCTGCCTATACGATATATACCCCCTGTTTTGAGCATGATATATACCCCGTTTATATGCATATATCCCCACTGTTTTGAGTATGATATACCCCTGTTTATTTCATATATACCCCCTGTTTGGCATTCTTATTTTAATCTTAAATCTCGATGCATGTTTTCCTAATTGCAAAGCATATGTTCATTATTTTTCTACTTTGTTAAATTAAGTTTAATTCACAATCCCGGGAGAGATGAAGGACTGTTCCTTTCATCTCGAGGGTATTTTAGATTTAAGTGGCCACCACGGGAGAGATGAAGGACTGTTCCTTTCATCTCGAGGGTATTTTAAATTTAAGTTGCAACCCCGGGAGAGATGAAGGACTGTTCCTTTCATCTCTAGGGTATTTTAAATTTAAGTTGCCACCCCGGGAGAGATGAAGGACTGTTCCTTTCATCTCGAGGGTAGTTTAATATTGATTTTTAACCCCGGGAAAGATGAAGGACTGTTCCTCTCATCTCGAGGGTATTTTAACTTTAATGAAATCCCGGGATAAATAGGGTTTCCCTATTTTTGAGGATTTTTTGTTACCGCCATTATGCGCTAATTACAAGAACTCCATTGTTTTAAAAAAAGAAGTTTTCATTTGATTTTTTAAATTGAATTTTGTTACTATTTCAAAATAAAAATACATTTTTAGTTCAAATCATGTTTTTAAATTAAATTTCAAATGGTTTGTTTTCAAAACAAAAATCGTTTTAATTTTAATTCAAGTTTTTAATCGAATTTCAAATTAAATTTGAAACAAAACGATTTTATTTAATGATTTTTTTAAAGTTCTATGATCTCGGTATCAAGATTAAGGCGTTAATGGCGAAATCAATAAACTCACTCACAAAATCAAAACCCTACTTTATTTTAAAGATAGGGTATGGTTAGTTGAGACATTGCATTATTTTTAATTGTTTATTTTATTTGTTAAGGACTATTTGAAATTAGCTAGATAGTTAGGATAAAGTGTTTTGGCTACCGTTTTTAAACGGGATGTTGTAGGGTGCTAGCACCTTCCCTACACTCAACCGCCCCCGAACCTCGTCTTTTTACTTCGTAGACCGTATTTTTAAGGTGACCAATCACACCCTAAATGATTGGTGGCGACTCCATTTTTTTGTGAAAACCCCTGTTTAACAGAAGGTTGTCGGCCGCTCCGCGTCGCAAAAACGTTGCGACAGCATGACGACTCCACTGGGGACATTTTTTAGTGGGTCCAGGTCATTACATTTTATCTTACATTTATCCAATTTTCTTTTTGGTCCTTGTTTGTCTTTGTTTTATTTATTTAATTTTGTGTTGTTCTAATTACATTGCCTTTTATCGTAATTTACTTCTTATTGCATTATCATGCATTTCGCACACACAATCACGAGCCTCCTACCCGGGCTCTACCATTTAGGATTAGAATCGGAGATAGAGTAGTGTGACCTTCGTGGAACTTCGATTCTCGTGCAGGCGCATGAAATTCTCCACTCGAGCTATCCGCGTTGTTTGATTAGTTGGAAAGCTCGGGGACCGTTTTCTTCTAGGATTGTTTAGAACTTAAACCACACTCATGTGCATCCTAGAGCCGATCGTCGTTTATTTATCTTTATGTTTTGTGTTGCTTCTCTCATGCATATTCATTTTCGTCGGGTTTTAGTTCTGTTGTTCTCGCAATTTACTGTTTATTGCGTTATCATGCATTTCACACACGTTCACGAGCCTCCTACCCGGGCTCTACCTCTTAGGATTAGAATTGAGAATCGAGTAATGTCGACCTTCAAGGGGATATAATTGCCCCTGTATGGCGCACGAAAGATTCTCGCTCAGATTAATTCGTTAGCTAATCTTTAGCTTTCAAATTAATTTGGGGGCCTTTATGCCTATGTTTAGAACCCTACCCTCACATCATTTTTATTATTCCAGTTATCTCGTGATTATGTTTTGATTAAACATGTTTCATTTATCGTAATTTAAATTGTTTGCATTATCATGCATTTCACACACGCTCACGAGCCTCATACCCGGGCTCTACCATTTAGGATTAGAATCGGAGATAGAGTAGTGTGACCTTCGTGGAACTTCGGTTCTCGTGCAGGCGCATGAAATTCTCCACTCGAGCTATCCATGCTGTTTAATCAGTTGGAAAACTCGGGGACCGTTTTATCTAGGATTGATTATCACCTAAACCACACTCATATACATCTTAGGGTTAACCGTTAATTTTTTTTTAAAAAAACTCTGAATTGTAGGACACACTTACCTTGTCGCATGTTTGATTCTCGCGCCTGTATCATATTGCTTGTTTCATTCACGTTGCGTGTGTTGTTTTTATTATGTGTTTTATTTTATTTTTACAAAAAAAAAAAAAAAAACCGAGTCGTCTTCCTTAGGTTTAGGACTGATAATCAAGTAATGCTGGCTTTCAAATGGGACATAATCGCCCTTGTATGGCGCACGAAAGATTCACGTTCAAATTAATTTGTTTGCTAATTTTAGCATTCAATTATAATTGGGGACCTCTTCGTTTAAGTTTAGAATGGAGAGTCAAGTAATGTCGACCTACGGGAGGACGTAAAATACCCCCGTAAAGGCGCACGAAAAGTCTTCATTCGGTTTTTATTTTCTCATTTAGGTTTTGAATGGAGAGTCGAGTAATGTCGACCTGCGGGAGGATGTAACCTGCTCCCGTAAAGGCGCACGAAAAGTCTTCGTTCGGTTTTTATTTTCTCATTTAGGTTTTGAATGGAGAGTCGAGTAATGTCGACCTACGGAAGGACGTAAAATGCCCCCGTAAAGGCGCACGAAAAGTCTTCGTTCATTTTTTCGTTTTAAAAAAAAAAAGTTTCTTTGTGAATACTTGTTTTACGTATGTCAGTTTTTGAAAAAAATCAAAAATCAAAAACAAAAAAAATCATTTGTATATCGACACGTTAGAATTTAAAAATCATGCATTTTTTCACGAGTCATCGCGTTCTCATCCAAATAAAGTCTTTCGTTCAGGGTTTAGAGACATGCAAAAAAAAAAAAAAAAAAAAAAAAAATCATTTCTTTAATTGCATCTCATCTATGCATCGCAAAAAAAGATAATAAGAAAATCGGGTTTCAGTTCATCATTCATGAATTGTTTCATTTTACATTACATTTAAAAAAACAAATCAATTGCATGCATAAAAAAATGATCATTCCAAAAATTTCTTCACTTTTCTTCCATCATTTCCATATCATCATTCATATAAAAAAAAAAAAAAAAAAAAATCATGCATCACGGGCATTATCCCAATTGCATAGTGTCATCTCACTCATGCATAATGAAATGTGCATTCATACATGTTAAAAATCATTTTGCATAAAAAAAAATGCTCATGCATAAAATCATAGAAAAATCATTCAATTCTTACATTTTTGCATGTAAAAAATCATCTCATATTGCATGGTGTCATGTCACACGTGCACACATAATAAAAGCAATTCTTGCATTTTGCATGTCAAAAATCATTTCATATTGCATGTTGTCATTCCACATGTACACGCGTAATAAAAACATTCATTATCTCATTCTGTGCAATCATAAAACATAAAATCTCAAAAAAATGTTATTTCTTCATAAAATTCATTTCGCATGTCGAATATTCATTTTGCATTTCGCATGTCGAATATTCATTTGCATATCATCATGTGTCCATGCATCATAAATTTATTTGGCATGTCGTTTAGTCATTTGTTTATCATTCAATTGCATATCATCATGCGTAAAAAGAAAAAATGTTCATGCATCATTGTTCACACGAGATTTCGAATGAAGGATGGAGATTCGAACACGTGTAAATGAAATTTGAATTTGTGTTGTATTGTATTTGTGTGTATCAGTGCGTAGTGGATTACAATCTCTAATGTTTGATCCTCTGATTCTTTCTCTCTCAAATGTAAATGTGTTTCGAGGGCTTCGCAGCTTGTTCTCGATGTTGGATTTGTTTCGAGGGCTTCGCAGCTTGTTCTCGATGTTGGATTTGTTTCGAGGGCTTTGCAGCTTGTTCTCGATGTTGAATTTGGATCGAGGGCTTTGCAGCTTGTTCTCGAGGTTGAATTTAGATCGAGGGCTTTGCAGCTTGTTCTCGATGTTGAATTTGGATCGAGGGCTTTGCAGCTTGTTCTCGATGTTGGATTTGTATCGAGAGCTTCGCAGCTTGTTCTCAATGTTGGATTTGTATCGAGGGCTTCGCAGCTTGTTCTCGATGTTGGATTTGTATCGAGGGCTTCGCAGCTTGTTCTCGATGTTGGATTTGTATCGAGGGCTTCGCAGCTTGTTCTCGATGTTGGATTTGTATCGAGGGCTTCGCAGCTTGTTCTCGATGTTGGATTTGTATCGAGGGCTTCGCAGCTTGTTCTCGATGTTGAATTTGTATCGAGGGCTTCGCAGCTTGTTCTCGATGTTGGATTTGTATCGAGGGCTTCGCAGCTTGTTCTCGATGTTGAATTTGTATCGAGGGCTTCGCAGCTTGTTCTCGATGTTGAATTTGAATCGAGGGCTTTGCAGCTTGTTCTCGATGTTGGATTTGTATCGAGGGCTTCGCAACTTGTTCACGATGTTGGATTTGTTTCGAGGGCTTTGCAGCTTGTTCTCGATGTTGAATTTGTATCGAGGGCTTCGCAGCTTGTTCTCGATGTTGGATTTGTATCGAGGGCTTCACAGCTTGTTCTCGATGTTGGATTTGTATCGAGGGCTTCGCAGCTTGTTCTCGATGTTGGATTTGTATCGAGGGCTTCGCAGCTTGTTCTCGATGTTGAATTTGTATCGAGGGCTTCGCAGCTTGTTCTCGATGTTTTGTATCGAGGGCTTCGCAGCTTGTTCTCGATGTTGGATTTGTATCGAGGGTTTCGCAGCTTGTTCTCGATGTTGAATTTGTATCGAGGGCTTCGCAGCTTGTTCTCGATGTTGGATTTGTATCGAGGGCTTCGCAGCTTGTTCTCGATGTTGAATTTGTATCGAGGGCTTCGCAGCTTGTTCTCGATGTTGGATTTGAATCGAGGGCTTTGCAGCTTGTTCTCGATGTTGGATTTGTATCGAGGGCTTCGCAACTTGTTCACGATGTTTGATTTGTTTCGAGGGCTTTGCAGCTTGTTCTCGATGTTGAATTTGTATCGAGGGCTTCGCAGCTTGTTCTCGATGTTGGATTTGTATCGAGGGCTTCACAGCTTGTTCTCGATGTTGGATTTGTATCGAGGGCTTCGCAGCTTGTTCTCGATGTTGGATTTGTATCGAGGGCTTCGCAGCTTGTTCTCGATGTTGAATTTGTATCGAGGGCTTCGCAGCTTGTTCTCGATGTTTTGTATCGAGGGCTTCGCAGCTTGTTCTCGATGTTGGATTTGTATCGAGGGCTTCGCAGCTTGTTCTCGATGTTGAATTTGTATCGAGGGCTTCGCAGCTTGTTCTCGATGTTGAATCTGCACAGCTTCGCGTAGCGGTGAAGTCTTCAGATGTTTGAACTTGGAGTGGTGTTCAGTCTTCAGGATTCAGGGAGTCTTGTGAATTCTCTCTGAGCTCTTAGGAGAAGAAATTTTCTGAACCTTAGAAATGAAAATGAACTCTCTATTTATAGAGTTTTCATGGGCCTGGATCCAATGGGCTTGGGCTTTGGGCCCAATGGGTTTGGGTTTGGACCCAATGGGTTTGGGTTTGGACCCAATGGGCTTTTGGGCTTTGGGCCAAATTGTCATTTAATCTTTCTGGCCCGATTCGACTTCGAGCCCAATTGCAGTTTGGCCGACTTTGCTCGGTCAAGTCTATCTGATCCCCGGTCGTGATGGAGACACGTGGCGACCACTGATTGGCCGAAATTTCTCGATCAACAAATGCCCCCTTTTTCGAGAGTTATGCACATGTACGTGTGGGTGAGTCTCGGAAAAGTTAAATTTTGAAATTGAAATGTAGGACACCCCTAATTTCGAATCCGCCTCGGCATATCAATTTTATCGAAAATATGAAATTTGGTTCATAAATCAATAATTTTGATTGATACATCTTTCTATGCCAATTGACAAAAAAATATGAATTGGGCTTACAATTTTGATCTTTCTTATTTGGCAGAAGCCTAACTTGAACTTTAGTAGATTCTTCTGTTCTACTTTAATTCCATTTTGGATGTAGAGTAAAGTTTTGGAGTAGCCCAAATTTTAATTCTAGGAAAATTTTGGATTTTGCTCGAAATTTAGTTTGAATGAAAATTTGACTTGGAAATAATTTTGGGATTCCAATCAATTTTGACATAAAGTTCGAAAATTTGAACTTAAGCTCATGATTATGGAAGGAAAATTAGAACCCGCCTAAATTTCAAGTTGAATGAAGTATTACAATCTGAACACAAATGAGAACAACAAAGCTTGTTCGCCTGAATTCATTTTGCATGTCGTTTGATCATTTGTTTATCATTTAATTGCATATCATCATGCATAATAAAAAATGTCATGCATCATAAAATCATTTTGCATGTCGAATCATTCAATTGCATATCATCATGCGTAAAAAAATAAATGTTCATGCATCATCTCATTTTATGCATGTCGTTGGATCATTTATTTATAATTCCATTGCATATCATCCTGCGTAAAAAAAAAAAAAAAAAAAAAAAAAATTGTTCATGTATCATAAATTCATTTTGCATGTTGTTTGATCATTTGTTCATTCAATTGCATATCATCATGCATATTAAAAAAAAATGTCATGCATCATAAAATCATTTTGCATGTCGAATCATTCACTTGCATATTATCATGCGTAAAAAAAAAAAAAAAATGTCTATGCATCATATCATGCATTTAATAGCTCATTTGCATGGTTATCTCTATCATTTCAAAAAAAAAAAAAAAAAAAAAAAAAACATTTTGCATAACATCATGCCTAAAATAAAAAAAGGGGTGTCCATGCATGTGTCGTTTCATTTTGCATGATAGAAAAATCAAAATCGTTGCATAACACCACGTTATCACATCATAAAAATTGTTCATGCATTTAAAAAAACAAAAAAATAAATCAGTTGGATTACATCATGTCGTTCATGCATACATTATCGCATTTCGTTTATTCTTAATTGAATAAAATTGCATACAGGAATAATTTCATGCATCGTCTCATTTCGCATGTCATAACATAAAAATCATATTTTTCGAAAATTGCATCTCGTGCATATTTTGAAATTAAAAAACTCATCATTTGCAAAAAAAAAAAAAAAAAAAAAAAAAAATCAAAAAAGTCTTTTGTGTATTTACTTGAACATTCTTGTGATTGTTTTAGTCGTTCTTATTAGCTAAAACTTTAGCGAGAATTGAATACAAATCATGGTGAATCATCGTTAAAAAATAAAAAAATAAAAAAAATAAAAAAAAAAATGTTGCTTTCACTGCTTTTCTCTGAGAAATTTGTCGGTCTCAACCATCTCATTACCTTTTCAAATACTCTTCTCAAACTTAATTGTTAAGCCAAACTCGAAAATTGAGAAGAACTTTATTTTGACCATTATTATCCCTCAATGTGCCAAAATTCATATCATCATACCCCACTGATCAATGTTCTAATTATCACACTGGGGCAAACCCATCTTGCAGTGACTGTTCAAAATTACTCACTGTAAAACCTTATACCTGCATGCCGCAAATAATTTTGAGGCAATCTACTCAATTTGTAGATCCATCGTAAAATATCTGGTTAATTTCACCATCTACATTTATACGGTGCATCTCTACATCTTTCTATCCGCCAAGCCTTTTGCAAAGCATGTCACACTCAATTATGTGGCGAACCTCTCAAAATTATCCACCAGAAGTTACTAGGAGAGCTTCAGATGTAATAAAATAATGTTGAATGCTTGTGATTTACTGCTTTATAATTAAGACTTGTAATTTCTCGTACACTCTTCCATTTCAACTTCATCTCTATAAATTCATTCCCCTTTTTCCTGCTCTTTGAGCTATCTCTTCCCTCGGGTAGAAATTGATTTCAGGACTAAGGACGTTGGTTTTGAGAGCTAGAGAGGTAGTAACTTTGGAAATTATCTCAAGGTCTTAAATGAGTTTTTGCTCGGGTTTAACATCATCACAAGGAGCGTGAATAAAGAAATGATAGGGAATGTGTGCTAGAGTGACATCAGAGTCTGGTTGCACCGTAAAAAAAAAAAAAAAAAAAAAAAAAACGAGGATGATGCAATAAAAGCTACATCTTGAAGATGCTGAAAGGTCTCCGCGGTAAATCAATAAGCTGGGGCAAAGCTTTCGCCTTTGCCACATTAGAAAAAGCCTATGTCTGAGGCACGCTAGATCTCGTCTTCGCAACACTGGGGCAAAGCCTATGCCTTTGCCACTCGCTGGAGCAACATCATAAACTGGGGCAAAGCCCACGACTTTTCCACAATAGAGTGAAGTCGTCGTCAAAGCTTGAACATCTTATTGCACCTTTCATTCCACAAAAAAAAAAAAAAAAAAAAAAGGGATCGGTGCAATCAATTGATCAAGAAGCTACATCTCACAAAGCTTGTTGGACATCAACAAAACTGGGGCAAAGCCCTCGTCTTTGCAACACTGGGGCAAAGCCCACGTCTTTGCCATAAGAGCGAAGTCAACGTCAGCTAAACTGGGGCAAAGCCCTCGTCTTTGCAACACTGGGGCAAAGCCCACGTCTTTGCCACAAATAGAGCGAAACCACCGTCTACAAGTTGGAACACGTTATTGCATCATGTCTCAAAAAGAGATTGGTGCAATCAATTGATCAAAAAAGCTACATCTCACAAGCTTGAAGTGTCTCATTTGAACGTCATCAATACTGGGGCAAAGCCCACGTCTTTGCCGCAAATAGAGCGAAATCATCATCAAGTTGGGGCATTTTATTGCATCATTCCAAAAAAAAAAAAAAAAAAAAAAAAAAAAAAAAAAAAAAAAAAACTGGTGCAATCAGTAGATCAAGAGGTTACGTCTCGCCAAACTAGGGGTATCTCAGTCACACATCATCAATACTGGGGCAAAGCCTACGCCTTCGCCACGCTAGATCAAATATCATCAAAGATCTCGAGCTTACTCAAAGTAAAAGTGAGAATTTCTCAAGAAGCTACTTTTAGCTCTCAAAACCCTTGTCCGAGGAAATGGAGTCAATTCACTCATCTTTCCATCTAACTAATTTCCAATTTCTCGCTCAAATGTGAAAAGATATTTTCGATTTCTTATTGTCCAAGAGATCTTCTGAAAGCATGCGAGTACTACATCTTCCTTCGCATTCATTCCTTCTTTTGCTTACCAAAAAAAAAAAAAAAAAAAAACTCGTTGGTTGTCATCCCATATTTCCAAATCTAAATTCACTTTATTGTAATCCAACATTCTTGTTCATTACAAGGCTAAGTTATGAAGCAGTTTAATCAGAAGATTTTCAACATTATCAATTATTTTTTATAAGTTCTCTAACCTAGCACATGAGAATCTACCCAACAACCCACAATGTCCAATATGGTTGAGTGATCTAGAACTGACACATTTCATTTCTCTCAGGTGAAAGAAATCATTCAAAAAAAAAAAAAAAAAAAAAAAAAATCTGATGATGACACCATTATTTTCATTTGATTCTCCGCTAAGTATTGGCTGATAAGATCAATGAACTTAAGAAAGAGTGATCATTTAAATAACACAAAAGTCATTTTTGATTAAGCATTTGTTTTCACAAATCCTGCATTCCATCATGTAAGTTGATATCATTTACATCATCAAAAAAAAAAAAAAAAAAAAAAAAAAAAAAAAAAGCATTTTCACATATCATGGTTTGTTGGTAGATCATATGATTCGTGCATACACGTTGCATTCTACAGTTTTCTACCCTCAGCATGATACATTCAATCATTCATCACCTTTAACATATTATGCATGTGTTGCATTCAATCATTCTTCTACCCTCGACAAACATGTGCACACATGTTGCATTCATGACATTACTTTATCCATAGGATGCATGTGCATCAGTATCATGCATACATACTGCATTCATGACATTCGTCATCCTACTCCTATCATGCTCATGCATACATGCTGCATTTAGGACATTTTGTTAATGCACATGCACACATGTTGCATTCTTGACATTCATTACCCTTAACATCTTATGCACATAATGCATTCATGACATTATCTTATCCTTAGGATACATATGCATCAGTATCATGCATACATACTGCATTCATGACATCCGTCATCCTACTCCTAGCATGCTCATGCATACATGCCGCATTTAGGACATTTTGATTAATGCACATGCAAACATGTTGCATTCTTGACATTCATTACCCTTAACATCTTATGCACATGTTGCATTCATGACATTGTTCTATCCCTAGGATGCATGTGCATCAGTATCATGCATACATACTGCATTCATGACATCCGTCATCCTACTTCTAGCATGCTCATGCATACATGCCGCATTTAGGACATTTTGATTAATGCACATGCATACATGTTGCATTCATGACATCCATTACCCTCAACATATTATGCACACATGTTGCATTCAATCATCACCAGTATCATGCATACATACTGCATCCATGACATTCGTCATTCTACTCCTAGCATGCTCATGCATACGTGCTACAACTATGACATTCATTATGTTTAACATATTATGCACACATGTTGCATTCATAAACGATCATCTTCTACCATTAGCATGCATATGCATCATTGCGTCTTGCTTTCAAAGTCAAATTCATTGGTCAAACCAAGCAAATCAAGACATATCTTCATAAACTATCAATTGCATTGTTGCTTCTCAGAATTAATGAGCATTGTTTCATCATTGACATTGTACATCAACGCATGCACTCATGTTCTGTGCGACATTCGAGTCACATTTTGCAACTCACATTTGCATTATATTCTCATTTGAGAGTCAGGCTAATCAGTTCATCAAAAAAAAAAAAAAAAAAAAAAAAAAAAAATGCATGTAGGACTTATTCATATTCATGAGAGTTTCTAATGCTTTCCAAAGAGTCTTTTCAAGTTTTACGTTGGCAACTAAGTTTTGAAATAAAAACCGTTGTCTTTTGTTTTGCAGCTAAGTTTTGAAATAAAAACCGCTGTCTTTTGTTCGGCAACTAAGTTTTGAAATAAAAACCGTTGTCTTTTGTTTTGCAGCTAAGTTTTGAAATAAAAACCGCTGTCTTTTGTTTTGCAGCTAAGTTTTGAAATAAAAACCGCTGTCTTTTGTTTTGTTGGCAACTAAGTTTTGAAATAAAAACCGTTGTCTTTTGTTTTGCAGCTAAGTTTTGAAATAAAAACCGCTGTCTTTTGTTCGACAACTAAGTTTTGAAATAAAAACCGTTGTCTTTTGTTTTGCAGCTAAGTTTTGAAATAAAAACCGCTGTCTTTTGTTCGGCAACTAAGTATTGAAATAAAAACCGTTGTTATCTGTTTTGCAACTAAGTTTTGAAATAAAAACCGTTGTCTTTTGTTTTGCAGCTAAGTTTTGAAATAAAAACCGCTGTGTTTTGTGTCGGCAACTAAGTTTTGAAATAAAAACCGTTGTCTTTTGGTTGCAGCTAAGTTTTGAAATAAAAACCGCTGTCTTTTGTGTCGGCAACTAAGTTTTGAAATAAAAACCGTTGTCTTTTGTTTTGCAGCTAAGTTTTGAAATAAAAACCGCTGTTTTTTGTTTTGCAGCTAAGTTTTGAAATAAAAACCGCTGTCTTTTGTTTTGCAGCTAAGTTTTGAAATAAAAACCGCTGTCTTTTGTTTTGCAGCTAAGTTTTGAAATAAAAACCGCTGTCTTTTGTCTTTTGTTTTGCAGCTAAGTTTTGAAATAAAAACAGCTGTCTTTTGTTTTGACAACTAAGTTTTGAAATAAAAACCGTTGTCTCTCTCTCTCTCTCTCACACACACCCACACACAAAAAAAAAAAATAAAAATATCGACTCATCTCATTCTGCTTTTAAATTCCTGTTGGTTAAATCGAACCCTATGTCTGTGGTTCCGTCCCGATAGCAGGTCGAAGCCTGGCAAAACCAGGTCCGTTTAAATTCTTGTTGGTTAAATCGAACCCTATGTCTGTGGTTCCGTCCCGGTAGCAGGTCGAAGCCTGGCAAAACCAGGTCCGTTTAAATTTCTGTTGGTTAAATCGAACCCTATGTCTGTGGTTCCGTCCCGATTGCTGGTCGAAGCCTGGCAAAACCAGGTCCGTTTAAATTCCTGTTGGTTAAATCGAACCCTATGTCTGTGGTTCCGTCCCGATAGCTGGTCGAAGCCTGGCAAAACCAAGTCCGTTTATAATTCCTGTTGGTTAAATCGAACCCTATGTCTGTGGTTCCGTCCCGATAGC
Source organism: Herpetospermum pedunculosum (assembly GCA_028017165.1). Lineage (NCBI taxonomy): Eukaryota > Viridiplantae > Streptophyta > Magnoliopsida > Cucurbitales > Cucurbitaceae > Herpetospermum > Herpetospermum pedunculosum. The sequence goes on along the minus strand of CM051527.1, from coordinate 15,164,387 downwards.
TGGTCGAAGCCTGGCAAAACCAGGTCCGTTTAAATTCCTGTTGGTTAAATCGAACCCTATGTCTGTGGTTCCGTCCCGATAGCTGGTCGAAGCCTGGCAAAACCAGGTCCGTTTAAATTCCTGTTGGTTAAATCGAACCTTATGTCTGTGGTTCCGTCCCGATAGCTGGTCGAAGCCTGGCAAAACCAGGTCCGTTTAAATTCCTGTTGGTTAAATTGAACCCTATGTCTGTGGTTCCGTCCCGATAGCTGGTCGAAGCCTGGCAAAACCAGGTCCGTTTAAATTCCTGTTGGTTAAATCGAACCCTATGTCTGTGGTTCCGTCCCGATAGCTGGTCGAAGCCTGGCAAAACCAGGTCCGTTTAAATTTCTGTTGGTTAAATCGAACCCTATGTTTGTGGTTCCGTCCCGGTAGCAGGTCGAAGCCTGGCAAAACCAGGTCCGTTTAAATTCCTGTTGGTTAAATCGAACCCTATGTCTGTGGTTCCGTCTTGATAGCTGGTCGAAGCCTGGCAAAACCAGGTCCGTTTAAATTCCTGTTGGTTAAATCGAACCCTATGTCTGTGGTTCCGTCCCGATAGCTGGTCGAAGCCTGGCAAAACCAGGTCCGTTTAAATTCCTGTTGGTTAAATCGAACCCTATGTCTGTGGTTCCGTCCCGATAGCTGGTCGAAGCCTGGCAAAACCAGGTCCGTTTAAATTCCTGTTGGTTAAATCGAACCCTATGTCTGTGGTTCCGTCCCGATAGCTGGTCGAAGCCTGGCAAAACCAGGTCCGTTTAAATTCTTGTTGGTTAAATCGAACCCTATGTCTGTGGTTCCGTCCCGATAGCTGGTCGAAGCCTGGCAAAACCAGGTCCGTTTAAATTCCTGTTGGTTAAATCGAACCCTATGTCTGTGGTTCCGTCCCGGTAGCTGGTCGAAGCCTGGCAAAACCAGGTCCGTTTAAATTCTTGTTGGTTAAATCGAACCCTATGTCTGTGGTTCCGTCCCGATAGCTGGTCGAAGCCTGACAAAACCAGGTCCGTTTAAATTTCTGTTGGTTAAATCGAACCCTATGTCTGTGGTTCCGTCCCGATAGCTGGTCGAAGCCTGGCAAAACCAGGTCCGTTTAAATTTCTGTTGGTTATATCGAACCCTATGTCTGTGGTTCCGTCACGATAGCTGGTCGAAGCCTGGCAAAACCAGGTCCGTTTAAATTTCTGTTGGTTAAATCGAACCCTATGTCTGTGGTTCCGTCCCGATAGCTGGTCGAAGCCTGGCAAAACCAGGTCCGTTTAAATTTTTGTTGGTTAAATCGAACCCTATGTCTGTGGTTCCGTCCCGATAGCTGGTCGAAGCCTGGCAAAACCAGGTCCGTTTAAATTCTGTTGGCTAAATCGAACCCTATGTCTGCGGGTAAGTCCCGGTAGCGGTCGAAGCCTGCTCAACCCAGGTCCACGTTGTTGTTGATGATAAACATTTGTGGCCGTCCAAATACTTTGTCATTATCATTTGTTTACCCTTTCAATTCTTCAAGGATATACAAAGGGGGGCAAGCTGTTGACACCGTATTTCGTCCGGCCTTATTTATCATCATTTTGGATTTTTCACATAATTTTATGTTTTTTCGCTTATTTTTCAGTTTTTTTAGTTTTTCTTTAATTTCGTCATTTTTCTGTTATTTTCGAAGTTTTCAAGAAAATCACCAAAAAAATTGTTTTCCGTTAGTGGGTCGTTCAAAGCCTCCCGGGTTTTGTTTTAGGGTTTAACGCTTCGATCCCGGTTTCCCGCTGTGTTCGTTTTTTAGATTTTTAGTTTTGGGTATTTCATTTTTTAGGGTTTCGTGTTTTATGTTTTCAGGGTTAGGTGTGTTGGTTTTCAAGATTCAATTTTAGGGTTTTATGGTGTTTGGTTTAGTGCTTGGTCTAGTGCTTCGTTAGTGTTTCGGTTTAGTGCCTCGGTTCGGTTCTTGGATTTGTAGGTCATGAAATTTAAAGAAAAAAACCAAACCAAAGCCCCATTTGTGACCTAATGCTTCCTATAAATAGTAAGGATAAGACATTTGGGGAATAGAGACAAAAATTGTGGGGATCCCTAGGCCAAAAGAAAATCATTTCCCTATCCATTCTCTCTCTTCACTACTCACTATTCATCATCTTCTTCCCCATTCCATCACCTCCATCAAATCCGGCCACCTCCCAACTTCACCACGCACGGCAAGCCCACGGCGGCGATCCGGCAAGCCCACAGCGACGATCCGGCAAGCCCACGGCGGCGATTCGGCAAGGCGACCTCGATCTCTCCGATGGTGCTCACGGCGGCGAACGTCCATCATCTTCTTCAACCCCCAGACGCACGGTGAAGCTTCACCTTCAAACTCCACGAACCAGCGGCGAGACTCTTCTCTCGTACAAAGACGACGACGGCGTGCACGGCAGCAACGGCGGCGCAACCTCGAGCTGGGACGAACGGAGCTTCTTTTTTTTTTTAGCAGACCAGATCGACGGCGATTCGAGCTTTCAACCTCCACGAACCAGCGGCGGAGCTCCCTCGAACCAGACCCAGACGTCGGCGACGATCTCCCTCGGCGGCGGACCACGAACCAGGTCGAAGGCGGAGCTTCTTCGTCTTCATCTTCAGCCTCGAACCAGCGGCGGAGTTCACCGGCGCGACCTCACTTCGCGGCGGACATCGATTCCACGGCGAACTAACTCCGGCGATGACCAGCAGCAGACCTCCGGTGGAAGCATCTTGAAGAAGAAGAACTGGACGCACGGGCGGCGGCTGGTCCATGGGTAACGACATTTTAGGTTTTTTTTAAGTAAAATTACTAGTTTGCCCCTGTCATAAGTGGCTGATTTGTTTTGTGCCCATATATACTCCTGCCTATACGATATATACCCCCTGTTTTTAGCATGATATATACCCCGTTTATATGCATATATCCCCACTGTTTTGAGTATGATATACCCCTGTTTATTTCATATATACCCCCTGTTTGGCATTCTTATTTTAATCTTAAATCTCGATGCATGTTTTCCTAATTGCAAAGCATATGTTCATTATTTTTCTACTTTGTTAAATTAAGTTTAATTCACAATCTCGGGAGAGATGAAGGACTGTTCCTTTCATCTCGAGGGTATTTTAGATTTAAGTGGCCACCCCGGGAGAGATGAAGGACTGTTCCTTTCATCTCGAGGGTATTTTAAATTTAAGTTGCAACCCCGGGAGAGATGAAGGACTGTTCCTTTCATCTCGAGGGTATTTTAAATTTAAGTTGCCACCCCGGGAGAGATGAAGGACTGTTCCTTTCATCTCGAGGGTAGTTTAATATTAATTTTTAACCCCGGGAAAGATGAAGGACTGTTCCTCTCATCTCGAGGGTATTTTAACTTTAATGAAATCCCGGGATAATTAGGGTTTCCCTATTTTTGAGGATTTTTTGTTACCGCCATTATGCGCTAATTACAAGAACTCCATTGTTTTAAAAAAAGAAGTTTTCAATTGATTTTTTAAATTGAATTTTGTTACTATTTCAAAACAAAAATACATTTTTAGTTCAAATCATGTTTTTAAATTAAATTTCAAATGGTTTGTTTTCAAAACAAAAATCGTTTTAATTTTAATTCAAGTTTTTAATCGAATTTCAAATTAAATTTGAAACAAAACGATTTTATTTAATGATTTTTTTAAAGTTCTATGATCTCGGTATCGAGATTAAGGCGTTAATGGCGAAATCAATAAACTCACTCACAAAATCAAAACCCTACTTTATTTTAAAGATAGGGTATGGTTAGTTGAGACATTGCATTATTTTTAATTGTTTATTTTATTTGTTAAGGACTATTTGAAATTAGCTAGATAGTTAGGATAAAGTGTTTTGGCTACCGTTTTTAAACGGGATGTTGTAGGGTGCTAGCACCTTCCCTACACTCAACCGACCCCCAGACCTCGTCTTTTTACTTCGTAGACCGTATTTTTAAGGTGACCAATCACACCCTAAATGATTGGTGGCGACTCCATTTTTTTGTGAAAACCCCTGTTTAACAGAAGGTTGTCGGCCGCTCCGCGTCGCAAAAACGTTGCGACACTGTTGATTAAGCATGCCAATGACTATGTACAAATAGATGTAACTGACTTAAACATTTCTGAAATAATGGATATACATGTGGACAAACCTCAGCATGTTTGTATGACTAATGACTTGTCTGAAAGGTCCATGAATCCATTAAAACCATCAATTGAGCATCCACCTCTATTAGAGTTAAAACCATTGCCTGATCATCTTAAGTGTGCATATCTAGGAGAGCATGATACTTTGCCTGTTATCATTTCGTCCAAGTTAAGTGAAAAGCATGAAATTGCGCTAATATTGCTGCTTAAGCAACATAAAAAGGCTATTGCATGGACGATTGTTGACATAAGAGGTATTAGTCCTTCCTACTGCATGCATAAGATATTATTGGAAGAGGAACATACACCTAGAGTAGATCACCAACGTAGGTTGAGCCCCTCCATGAAGGAGGTAGTTAAAAAAGAGATCATCAAATGATTAGATGCAGGTGTAATTTTCCCTATAGCCAATAGTCAATGGGTGAGTCCAATCCAATGTGTGCCTAAGAAGGGTGGGATGACTGTAGTAGTTAATGAGAGTAATGAACTAATTCCAACTAGAACTATTACAGGACGGAGAGTCTGTATGGACTATAGAAAATTAAATAAAGAAACAAAAAAAGATCATTTTCCTTTACCGTTTATAGATCAGATGTTAGATAGGATAGCTGGCCGAGCCTACTACTGCTTTCTAGATGGTTATTCAGGATATAACCAAATTACCATAGACCCTGTGGATCAGGAGAAAACAACCTTTACATGTCCCTTTGGAACATTTGCTTTTCGCAGAATGCCTTTTGGCTTATGCAATGCACCAGCAACATTTCAAAGGTGCATGTTGGCCATTTTCTCTGACTTGGATGAGTCCATGATAGAAATATTTATGGATGACTTCTCAGTCTTTGGTGATTCTTTTAATAATTGTTTAGAGAACTTAGGACAAGTCCTAGCTAGGTGTGAGGAGACCAACCTAGTCCTAAATTGGGAGAAATGCCACTTTATGGTGGAAGAAGGGATAGTCCTAGGTCATAGAGTGTCTAGGGTAGGAGTAGAGGTCGATAGGGCCAAGATAGAGATAATAGAGAAGCTAGTGGAACCTCAAAATGTAAAAGCTATTAGAAGTTTCCTAGGTCATGCAGGTTTCTATAGGAGATTCATTAAAAACTTTTCAAAAATCTCTAAACCTTTGTGTGAGCTTCTAGAGTTTAATAAACCATTTGTCTTCTCAAAAGAATGTTTCTTAGCATGGACAACACTTAAGGAAGCCTTAGTCAAAGCACCTATTATAGTAGGACCAAATTGGGATCTACCATTTGAGATGATGTGTGATGCGAGTGACTATGCAGTAGGAGTCATGCTAGGACAAAAAATTGATAAACTAACACATCCTGTATACTATGCAAGTAAGACACTGAATGAGGCACAATGTAATTACACAACCACAAAAAAGGAAATGCTAGCTGTAGTATTTGCCTGTGAAAAGTTTAGGAATTACATTGTAGGAACTAGAACAATCGTGTACACTGATCATTCTACACTAAAATATCTAATGAGAAAGGCTGATGCTAAGCCTAGGTTAATTAGATGGGTATTATTGTTGCAAGAGTTTGATCTAGACATTAGAGATAAGAAAGGATGCGAAAATGTAGTTGTTGACCATTTATCTAGATTACGGCATAATTGCGATAAAATTGCTGAGCCAGCAATTTCTGATGCCTTTATCGATGAACATGTCTTTGTGTTAGCACATCGTGATAACGATGAGGAACCTTGGTTTGCGGATATTGCTAACTTCCTTGCCTCGCAGGTACTACCAACTTTCAAAGGAGGGCAAGAAAAGAAGAGGTTTCTACATGAAGCTAGGAAGTTCATCTGGGAGGATCCTACACTTTACAAGACTTGCGCAGACGGATTGCTGAGGAAGTGTGTCTCAGCTGCTGAGGCGAAGTCAGTGTTGCAGCACTGCCATACGTCTCCCTATGGTGGCCATTTTGGTGGCCAAAGGACAGCTGCAAAGGTGTTCCAGAGTGGCTACTACTGGCCCACGATATTCAAAGATGCACATGACCATGCGCACAGCTGCGATGAGTGTCAAAGGACAGGTAATCTCAGTAGGAAAGATGAGATGCCTCTCACTTACATCTTGGAGTTGGAGCTCTTTGATGTGTGGGGCATCGACTTCATGGGACCATTCCCTCCTTCTGCAGGTAATCTCTATATACTTGTAGCTGTAGACTATGTATCTAAATGGGTAGAAGCCATAGCATGTCCATCGAATGATGCCAAAACAGTCATTAAGTTCCTTAATAGGCATATTTTTACAAGGTTTGGTACACCCCGTGCTATAATTAATGATGAAGGGACTCACTTTATTAATAAAGCTATGGAAAAAGTGTTAGCTAAGTACAATGTGAGACATAGAGTAGCAACCCCTTATCACCCACACTCGAATGGACAAGCTGAAATATCCAATAGGGAGATTAAGAACATACTCGAAAAAGTGGTCAAACCTAATAGAAAAGATTGGTCGTTTAAGTTGGACGATGCACTTTGGGCATATAGGACTGCATATAAAACACCCTTAGGTATGTCTCCTTATAGGCTAGTGTATGGAAAAGCATTTCACTTACCATTCGAATTGGAAATCAAAGCCTTTTGGGCCTTAAAAGAACTAAATTATTGTGTGACCGATGCTGAAACTTTGCGGTCTCTGCAATTACATGAGTTAGATGAGCTTAGACATATGTCCTATGAAAATGCCAAAATGTATAAGGAAAAAACTAAAATTTGGCATGATAGTAGACTTAGGATTAAGGACTTCAAGAAAGGCCAGCATGTCTTATTATTCAACTCAAGGTTAAGGTTATTTCCAGGCAAACTTAAGTCCAGATGGTCAGGTCCTTTTGTGATAACTAACGTGTTTGTTCATGGTGCGATTGAGATTAGAAACCTGCAACACGGACAACCGTTTATGGTCAATGGTGCACGATTGAAACACTACTACGAGGAAGGAGATGTGAAGACACTCTCGGCCTTCCTTTTATCTGAAGCTTGAGAATTAAATCGAGAGGGGATGAGTGACTACTGTGCTCATCCAAATGGAGGCTATGCCTTAGTTTTTTTCCAATATTTCTTCGGTTTTTATGTGTGTGTTTATTTGTGATTTTAATTACGGATTTTTGTTTTAATTAGGTGAATTTTAATAGGAGATCTTTAAGAGGAGATCAAGGAGATGAATCAAGGGAAGAGAATCCATGAAGAGATCGAGCTAGATCAAAGATTCGGTTGATTAAATCTTGCAATTTAAATCAAGAAATCTTCCAACGGCTAGGCTATTTAATTGCGGTAGATTTGCTGAGTCCGCAACAGAATAGAGCCGTTGGGATCCACTCGAGTACAAATAGCCGTCAGATCATCGTTGCCCCTTACGCTTTCTTCATCCGTTGGACCTCAAGAATTCGATCTTCTTCTTCATCTGCATCTCCTACCTTCAGATCCTCACAGAACGAAAATGGTATCCACACGAGCCGATCGTTCCACGCCCAAAAAGAAGTCGCCTGACGCAGAAGAAGCTGCGAGAGAGGCGCTGCTTTCCTTAGCAGATGCCGAAGTCGCGCAGCCCTCACGGCCTCCGAAGCTTCCAGTGCGTAAGAAGAAGTGGAAGGTGGTGACTGAGATCCCTGCTGGTCCGTCTGCACCAGTTGGTACACCGAAGAAACGGAAGTGGACGGTTGAGGTGGAGGATGCACCGATCAGAGAAAAGACTCCCAGCGAGGGGAGTCGAGGGAGTGGCCGCCCATCCTATGAGACGGCCAGACGGAGCCCTGAGCCATCTCCCCAGACGCCGGAGCCTGAAGCTCCACCTGAAGAGCACCAAGACTCGGTGCCAAGTGAGGAGGCGGCGGAGGAAGATGAGGTCTTCTCCCCCTTGAGGGAAGTCAGTCTTGACAGCCCTGCGGAGGGGGGAAGCAAAGACTCTATGGATGAAACGTTGGGGGATTGCCTCCAGCAGATCACCACCAAGGCACGCCTCAAGAAGAGGGTCCCTGTAATCGTGAGAGCCAAACGACCGAAAGCCTCCAAGCGAGCCAAGAAGAAGAAGGTTAGTGGTGAACCTTCTTTAAAGAAATTAAAGGTTGAGGCTGCTGAATCGGCGAAAGCAAAAGAGAAGGGGAAGAAGAAGATGTACCCCAAGGATGAACCTCAAGCTAAGAGGTTTGTCTCGCAAGAAGCAGAGGCCAAGGGCCTCGAGTTGAGAAAGAATGAGCTCCTCCACGAGCGGGGTTTCCTTGATGCATTGGCTGATCTGCCGTAGTTCTTGCGCGCAGGAATCATCACCCACGGCTGGGAAGAGCTGTGCAGACCCCCAATCCCAGCCTACACCGACATGGTGTATGATTTCTACGCCAATCTCGCACATCCTGACGCCTGCTTATCCACGGTGAGAGGGGTAGAGGTCGACTTCTCTGCCAATTCCATCAATGAGGCTTACAGCCTCAAGGGATACCCCCATTCTGACTATGCCAAGATTATTGATCTGCCATCTGAGGCAGTCTTGGAGGAGGCTTTGCACACGATTGGCAAGCCAGAAGCATCGTGGGCAGTGTCAAGGAACGGGAAGCACACCCTGATGAGTGCAACCCTGCGTGACAAGGCGGCCGTCTGGTTTTCTTTTGTGCGCAGACGTCTCTCCCCTGTGACCCACGAGACAACTATAAACCAGGGGAGATCACTGCTGTTGTACGCCATCATGAGGGGCCTCACCATTGACGTTGGTGAGGTCATTGCTGCCTCCATTGTCGACTGCTCGAAGAAAGGTAAGGGTCAGTTATTTTTCCCTAACACTATAACTAAATTGTGCCTTCGTGCATGAGTCCAAATGGAGAAGAATGAGAAGCAGTTGGCTTACACAGACCATCTGGAGCTGCCCACCATCTTGAGGATGCGAAGGAGGGGCAACATGGAGTTTGAGCTGGACGGCCTGGCTGCTGCTCAATCCCTATCCATGGCATGCTTGATGGACCTGCAGCACAAAATGGCTCAATGGGCCGAATATGCACAAGCTAGGGACAAAGACGTGGCTGATCAGTTGAGGTGCATCTTCCCTGCTTTCCCTACTGACCTGTTGAAGCCGTGGGCACCTCCTAGGGATAGGAGAGATGAGGATGAGGAAGATTGAATGCCAGCCTGAAGGGCATTCGAGGGAGTCTTCTGTTCCCTCTTGAAAAAAACTTGTTTTTCTATGACTTTGTGAATTCTGTTTAATCAAATACTTGATCTGTTTTTAATTTCCTTGTTTGTTTAGGATAGTTTAGTGTAGGTTGATGGTATCTGAGTAGTTAGCTTGTTTTAGTTTCCTGTTTTGAGTAGTTGTGGATGACTGGAAATAGCATGCTAGGGGCCTTGATCACTGATAAATATGCCCGTAGGTTAATTGCGAATTTTTTGCGGAGTCCGCAATTTTTGTTAGGTTTCGCATGCTTTGGCTGACTGTTTGGATAGGCTGGTTCTGTTTAAATTTTGCTATCTTGCTGCTTTCTTGACTTCAATATGTGATCTATCTGTGAGCATGCTGGATGAGTGTCTTAGTACACCTTTGATAGTTTAAATTAGTTCTTTAAAATTGCTCAGCATGCACCTCTATAAGCCCTTAACATACTGTTTTTTCGAAACAATTTTGCTGCTGTGCTATCTGTTTAGGAAGGTCATTCTATGCCTAGGACTTTTAGATTCTACTTGTTTTGCCCTAGACTAGATGCTTCTAGGACAAGTTTGGGGGTGTGCCACCTCAAACTCTCATTGGGGACAATGAGAAGTTTAGTTTGGGGGAGGCAGCCCTAGGCCTAGGAGCATTCCTCTCTCCCTCTTAAACATAAGCATTCTTCTTCTTCTTTGAAAAAATGATGAACTGAAAAAAAAAATGAAAAACAAAAGAAAAAAGAGTGGTGTCTCTCTTGAGGTTGCTGAGTAATCAGTGCCATGTGTGTAACCCACAAGTGGCATTACATCAAAAGGCAACCAAAGGAAGAGACCCTACCAAAGAAGGAAAGAAAAAGGAAAAACCAAGGAAGAAGAATGTATGCCTATGAGTTATAGCTTATGTGCTTAGGTGTCCTATGTGAATGAACTCTGATCCTCAATTAGCTAAGCACAGAGTTGTAGCTTATAGGTTTGTTAAGGGAGATGAATGTATATCCAATGTAGTGATGCCAGGGTTTAGGTTGCTCTATGAAATGTACTACTGTCACTGGTTTATACTAAGACTGGCATGACTCTAAGGAATCCGAGGTAGCTCAAAAGAAAAACATTAGAAGTATACTGAGTCTGGGGTAAAGCTAGGTAGAATGTAAAAACTTAGGGATAGTTGCACAATGAACCTAATGACCAAAGCAGATAGATCAGTTGTAGGGAGTTTATAAAGACAGTAGGATTATAAGGCGAGAGGAATCAGAAGAAGCAAAATGAGAAGTTAGTTTTAAACTTATAAGCGTGTCACAGGACAGCCATGCTTTAGATAGTGAACTTAGGGGAGTCAGCAAGTAGTTAGATAGAGTGATAACAGCCTAAATAAGCCCTTATATTGCTCGAGGACGAGCAAAACCTTAAGTTTGGGGGTGTGTTACGTCTCCAAAAGTGACTATTTTAGGGACTTATTTGCTATAGAATGATGTACACTCTTAAACGTTTTTGGTAGAATTTAGCCTAAACATGTGCTTATATATGAGAATTTGTAGAATGAAGCTAAATTAGGACTTATGTGTAAAAGGAAGGAAAAAGAACCAAAAACAAAGCTAAAGAGTTGAAATTTCCATATTGCAGAAACATTGCGAAAACATTGCTGTCTCAGCAATGTTTTAAGTGAAATTGTTAAGTTGTCTAACCGTTTGCCATTTTGTTACGATTTTTCAGCCGCCCATTCTTTCTCCTACTGCCACGTGGAAGGTCGTCGTTCAGAATGGATGGTTCTCCTTGGCTGAAGACTACCTGCAAAACCCTATAAAAGGAGGTCAAGGTGGAAGGACAAAAATAAGCTGGAAGCGTAGAACTCCCATCTCAACACACTTTCTCCCTATTTTCTCCCTTCCGTTTGTTGGCTTGAAGGACTCAGCTGTTGGAGTCGATAATCTGAGAGGAAGAAGAGAAGATCTTTCTTCTCTTCTGATTGGATTCATCCAAACAAAGCTCTCCTTCTCCCTTCATCCGAGGCGACTGCGACGAGGGGCTCTACGCACACATTTATATGCTCTTTACTGCTTTTTGCTGTCTGTTTCCTCTACTGCTTTCTGCTATTCACTTCTGTTGGCTATTGCCTTTCAATTCGTCTTTGTTCCTTTAGTCTTTCTTGTGTTGTAATCGTTGCACTTTAAGTTTCGAATCTCACGTAATCGAAGGATCATTTACCCACGTTGAAGTATCTTTATCGCTTTCTGCTTCCTTCTTTACTTTCATTCTACTGCCTCTCACTTGAGCTTGTTGTGAATCATGTTTAATCAGTCAACTTTTTCCACTCCATCTTCATCCATGAGTAACTAAACCACATAAGGGTATGCTAATGACAAATCTATAGCTAGAAATACGTGAATTCAGCATGTAGGTTAGCTTCAAATGCATTGAATGTATGTATGCTTCATCCCATGGGCAATTTCGATTGGCCATCCATTTTGTCCAAAGAACTCCTAACCTCCGGAAGGATTAAGAGTTCAGAGTCGTCCATTCATGCTAGCCTTTCATGGTAGCCAGAAAACGACCTAGGAATAGGCGTTTTCCTAGCACAATTCATTAACTTGCTTATATAAATAGATGCTTAAGTCTTACATGGATATGAGTGAACTAAAGGATCTAATGCATGTAATCGAGAGATGCATGAGAATGAGTTAAATTGATGCATGATAAGTTGAGCTACTGCTGAATAATCGTATGAAAAAGCCTATAGAGGAGTCGTTAGTAGCCCTTGTTTCCACACTTTACCCTTAAAACGCTGTTAGTACAATTGCTAGAAAATTGCTGTCTGAGCAATTTTCTTAGTTTAAATTTTGCCTTAGCCATTTTTTCAGCTTTCTGTTTTGCGATTTTGTTGCTAGATAATTGCTCTCTCTGCAATTCTTTTTCTTCTACATTCAAGTTAACCTCTTTACTTATCCTTGTTCATGCTTTCATATCTCGCACGTTCCTTAATAGTTAGGCATTTTAAACTCAAATCTACCCCATTTAAACCACCCTTTCTCACTTAACATCTCACTTCGTTAGTAACTAAGAATAAATCTCTGTGGGAAATCGAATGAAAAAATACTTATTACTTGCTACAAGACCATGTATGCTTGCATGTTCTGAGTGCTCTCCCATTGCATTTTTATTTAAACACTGAGCACGCAACAGTTGCCTTTTCATGCAGTGGCAACCGTGGGTTACACGATCGCCCCTGGTTACACGGGCAACACAAGAAGGAGGAGCACCTCAGAATATATTTCAAACATGCTTTTACTCTCTATGAACATTTTTTTATAGGCACATAGCTTTGCTAAATCAAATGATTCGTTACAAGATCTAACACATCAAGCCTCCCTAAATGAACCTTTCGGGGTGACAACGAGTTTTGAGACAAAATAAAATTATTCTAAGCCTACAGAACTAAGAGTAAGAGGTCTACGTGCTCAGTGAATGTAGGGGAATAATCGAAAAAATTTTAAAATATGCTCAAAATATGCATACATTCTCATGGCTTTCTCGCAGTGCACAACTATGGAGTATTTACAAACAAATCACAGAAAGTTCTCATCGGACAACATGCATTCAGATTCCTAAACATCTCAAAATCAGAGTATGACATGCTCAAGAACTACAATGAAGTCCAACTATACATTCTACCCCCCACCTAAAAGACTGCATTGTCCTCAATGCATCTAATCCCACAAATAAACAATTAAAATGACAAAAATTAAAGGGAACAGAAACCTCCCCTGAATTTTTGCGGGATCGGTGAGTAGGGATGCGCAACCTCGTCTTCAAACCAGATCCAAAATGCAAATCATCTCTCGCTTATTACCTAAGAAAGCAAGAAAAAGCTAAGCTAGGAAATTAAAAACTAAAAGTAAAGACAAAAATTGAAATACTCATGGGTTTCCTCCCAAGAAGTGCAAATTTTTAACGTCGTTATGCTCGACGTGTCCTCCACTCTGTCAGGGTACATAAAAATTCTCGTACTTCTTCGGCCCCTTCTTCCTTGAATCAACAAAACCTGCTAAGAGAAGCAAGCTCTTCGACTTTTGGAGGCAGCCGGACATAGTTGTTATTTTTTTGGTATTTTCAATATATGGGAAAAATAAAGACTCAACAGACTGAAATAAAATAAAGCAGAACTCAACTGACTTGGGAGAAAAAGGAATAAAGCATTCATCAATAAAGGATTTAACAGGAAAAAAAACAGATAGAGGCTTGTCAGCCTCAAACTCTATCACCTGAACATCCTTGTTACGTCTCCAAAAGTGACTATTTTAGGACTTATTTGTGTTAAGAAGTTGTGCATTTGTGAGTATTTTTGATAGGATTTAGCTTGAACCTATGCTTATATATGAGAATTAGAAGAAGGAAGCTAAATTAGGACTTGTATGCAAAAGGAAAGAAAAGGAATGAAAAACGAAGTTAGAAGAATGAAAACTGTGCATTGCGGAAACATTGCTAAAACCGCAATGTTTTAAGTGAAATCCGTAAGTTGACTAACTTTTTTCTGTTGTGATCCGATATTTCAGGGATTCTTTCTTTCTCCTCCAACCAAGTAGAAGTACGACGTTGAGGATGGATGGTTCTCCTTGGCCCAATCGCACCTGCAGAATACTATAAAAGGAGGTCAAAGTGGAAGGTTGAAACACATCTGAAAGGCGTAGAAGTCTCTTCGCAGCTCAATTCTTCTTCTGTTTTTCTCTTCCGTCTGTTGGGTTGGAAAGCTTAGCTGTTAGAGTCGACAATCTGATAGGAAGGAGAGAAGATTCATCTTCTCTTCTGATTGGATTCATCCAAGCAAGGCTTACCTTTCTCTCCCTTCAGCCGAGGCATCTGCGTCGAAGCGATCACGCTCATCTTTATTGCTTTCTGTTTTAGTTTCCTATTTCCAGCACCGTTTGTTGTTATTTCTTTTCCATTAGTTAATTCATTCCATTTCGTTGCTTTCTGTCCTTATGTTAGTAACTCTAAGTCTTCATTTGTTCATTCAAACAATTGATTAATCAACGTACAATTCAGCATTTCACAATCTCTTCACTCGTCTTTGCCTACTGTTTTTCCTCTCTGTTTTGTCTTTAATTCGCTTCTAAGCATGTCTACTTCATCTAACATTTTTGTTCTCTCTACATCCATGAGTAACTAAGTCACATAGGGGCATGCTAATGACAATACTATAGGCTAAAACACGTGAACCAAGCATGTAGGATAGCGCTCGAATGCATTGATTGTATGTAAGCTTCATACCACGGACAATTTCGATTGGCCATCCATTTTGTCCAAAGAACTCCTAACCTCTGGAAGGAGTAAGAGTTCAGAGTCATACACTCATGCTAGCCTCTCAAGGTAGCCAGAAAACGACCTAGGAATAGGCGTTTTCCTAGTACAAAACATAACTTACTGTTTTAACAAGATGCTTAAGACCTTACTTGGACATGAGTAAACTAAAGAATCTAATGCATGAAATCGGAAGATACATGAGAATGAATTAGTTTGATGCATAGAGAGTTGATCTGATGCTTGAGAATCGTGTGAAAAAGTCTATAGGGTAGTCGTTAGTAGCCCTTGTTCCCACATTTTACACACTTTCGCTGTTAGTAACATTGCGGTAAAATTGCTGTTCTCGCAATTCCTTTAAGTTGAAATTCTGCCTTAGCCATTTTTCTCTTCGTTTATTAATCTCTTCTCTTTTTACATTTGAGTTTATCATTGACTTGCACTTGTTTATGCATCTATCCTTTACATATTCCTTAGTAATTAGGCAATTTAAAACCAAATCTACCCCATCAAATCCACCCATTCTTGCTTAACAATACACTTCGCGAGTAACTAAGAATAAATCTCTGTGGGAAAACGAATGAAAAAATATTTACTACTTGCTACAAGATCATGTATGCTTGCATGTTCTGAGTGCTCTCTTATTGCATATTTCTTTTACACATTGAGCACGCAACAAGTTTTTGGCGCCGCTGCCGGGGATTTAGTTTAGTGAAAACGAAGTTTGTTAAGTTAGAAACACACAGTTTAACATCTATTGGAACTGATCTTTTTCTCATTTCTTGTGCAGGTACCATTGGGTTAGTTTATGAATGAGCATTCAAGTAGCGATCTATAGTTCAATCCTGAGCCTGAGAGATTACTTAGGGCCAGAAACAAAGCTAAGAAACGCCTCTTTAACCAACCCTCTATACCTCAAATAATTGCTGATTCTGCGGAGTCTTCGCAATCCCTCCACATAGAAATGGATATGCCAGTCCCAAATCCGGTACCTACCGCTCGCAATCCCATCGAAATAGCGAATGATAAGGATAGTGCCATTCTTTCCTACCTAGTACCTATGCCTGGGGAACTAAACCCAAGCATAATCCGCCCTGAAATTACTGCCAACTCATTCGAGTTAAAGCCAGTAATGTTCCAAATGTTGTCCACTGTGGGACAATTCTTTGGAGTGGAAAATGAGGACCCCCACAACCATCTTAGAAACTTCCTAGGAGTTAGTGATACATTCCTTATCCCTGGAGTTTCCCAAGAAGCTTTGAGGCTCTACCTCTTCCCTTACTCTTTAAGGGATAAAGCAAAGACATGGTTAAACTCATTACCCTCCGGATCAGTCCTCAATTGGACAGACTTGGCGGAGAAATTCCTAGTAAAATACTTCCCACCTGATAGGAATTCTACCTTTCGTGATGACATAATCAAGTTCAAACAAGCTGAAAATGAGTCCCTTCACGAAGCTTGGACAAGGTTCAAGGACCTTCTACTTAAATGTCCACACCATGGCATCCCATGGTGTATCCAAATAGAGGTCTTTTTCAAAGGATGCAACCCCAGCACCAGACAAGTGTTAAATTCATCTGCTGGTGGTTCCATGCTTTCCAAAAGTTATAACGAAGCCTATGAGATCCTGGAGAAGATCTCAGCATCTCACTGTAGGTGGTCAGATGATCCAATAGAGCCAAGTAGAGCTCAAGATAAGGACGCACTCAATGCCATGAGTAGCCAAATAAGCGCCCTGACCAACCTAGTTAAACAAATGGCTCAAGCCAATCTCCAAACTAGTGTCAACACCGCCACGGCCATGTCAATGGGCACACAACCAAGTCAAGGTGAGACACTAATCTGTGGATTCTGTGGCGAGGGGCACCTGTATGAATACTGCCCTGGGAATCCAGCCTCAGTCTGCTATGTTGGAAGCCAACAGCAGCCTAGGAACAACCCCTATTCCAACACTTACAATCCTGGTTGGAGGAACCACCCAAATCTGTCATGGGGTGGCCAACAAAATACTAACCAAGCTCCTAACCAACCAAGACCGAGTGGAACACCTGGTTTCACTCCCCAACATAACCAATCCATGTATCAAAAACCATACAACCAACCAGTAGGTTCATCTGTAGAAAATCTACTCAAAGAGTACATCGCCAAGAATGATGCCACTCTACAAAGTCAGCAAGCTACCCTCAGGAGCCTAGAGAACCAAATAGGGCAACTAGCCAATGAACTCAAAAGTAGGCCCCAAGGTAGACTTCCTGCTGACACTAAGGTGCCAAGGAGAGATGGAAAAGAACAAGTTCAGGCAATTGAACTTAGAAGTGGGAGACCATTGGTGAGCAACACTAAAGAAGCCCCAAAGAGAGTAGAGAAGAATGAGTCTAGTGCTCCACTGGAGTCTCTGCCAAACCAAGGTCAACCTTCAACAAGCACATCAGGAGAAAGGCTGAAGCCAATCATAGAAGAGATAGAAGAAATACCAAGGCCTCCACCTATCCTGAGGCGACCTGAAGTGCCTGCATATGTGCCACCACCTCCATTCCCTCGAAGGCTAAAGAAAAAACAAGAACAGGAAGTGCACTTTAATAAATTCTTAGAAATTCTTAAGCAAGTGCATGTTAATATTCCTTTTGTAGAAGTTTTACAGTCTATGCCTTCTTATGTTAAGTTTTTAAAGGATATAATCACTAACAAAAAAATTATTGGCGAATTTGAAACAGTGAATCTCACTGAGGAGTGCAGTGCTATACTCCAGAACAAGCTACCAAAGAAGGAGAAGGATCCTGGTTCCTTCACCTTACCAGTGGAGTTAGGAGGCAAGCACGTGGGCAGAGCTCTTTGTGACCTGGGAGCCAGCATAAACCTCATGCCCCTATCACTATTCCGCCAGCTAGGAATAGGAGAAGCACGTCCCACCACTGTCACCTTACAACTTGCAGACAGATCCATAGCATACCCTGAGGGTAAGATTGAGGATATTCTTGTAAAGGTTGACAAGTTTATTTTTCTTGCAGACTTCATCATCCTGGATTATGAAGCAGACAAGGAGGTCCCCATCCTATTAGGCAGACCATTTCTAGCCACAGGTAGGGCCCTGATTGATGTCCAGAAAGGTGAGCTCACCATGAGGGTTCATGATGAGGAGGTTAAATTTAGTGTTTTTAAAGCCTTAAGGTACCCCTCTGACTCTGAATCTTGTGCTAGCATGGACATTGTAGATTCACTGATGGAAGAACAGCTGGAGCATGAATTATTGACTAAGCATGTTAATAATTATGTACAATTAGATTTAACTGATTTGAATGTTTCTGAGATAATGGATATACCTGTAGATAAAATACAGCATGTTTGTATAAATAAAGACTTGACTGACAGATCCCTGAATCCACTAAAACCATCCATTGAGCATCCACCTGTCTTAGAATTGAAACCTTTACCCACTCACCTTAAGTATGCATATTTAGGAAGTAATGATACTTTGTCTGTGATTATTTCATCTAAATTGAGTGAGAAGCATGAGGTTGAGCTGATATTATTACTTAGGCGGCATAAAAAGGCTATTGCATGGACTATTGCTGACATTAGAGGCATTAGCCCTTCTTACTGCATGCATAAAATAATATTAGAGGAAGAGCATACACCCCGAGTAGATCACCAACGTAGGTTGAACCCCTCTATGAAAGAGGTAGTTAAGAAAGAAATCATAAAATGGTTAGATGCAGGGGTAATCTTCCCTATAACTAGTAGTCAGTGGGTGAGCCCTATACAATGTGTACCTAAGAAGGGGGGATGACTGTAGTAGTGAATGAGAGCAATGAACTGATTCCAACTAGAACTATTACAGGATGGAGAGTCTGTATGGACTATAGAAAATTGAATAAGGAAACAAAAAAGGATCACTTCCCTTTACCATTTATTGACCAGATGTTAGATAGGATAGCTGGTAGATCTTATTACTGCTTTCTAGACGGTTATTCAGGATATAACCAGATCACTATAGACCCTAAGGACCAGGAGAAGACAACCTTCACTTGCCCTTTTGGAACATTTGCCTTTCGCAGAATGCCTTTTGGCTTATGCAATGCACCAACAACGTTCCAAAGGTGCATGTTGGCAATCTTCTCTGACCTGGATGAATCCATGATAGAGATATTTATGGATGACTTCTCAGTCTTTGGTGGTTCATTCACAAACTGTTTAGAGAACTTAGGACAAGTCCTGGCTAGGTGTGAGGAGACTAACCTAGTCCTTAATTGGGAAAAGTGCCACTTCATGGTGGAAGAAGGGATAGTCCTAGGTCATAGAGTGTCTAGAGCAGGAGTAGAGGTCGATAGGGCCAAGATTGAAATAATAGAGAAGCTAGTGGAACCTCAGAATGTGAAAGCCATTAGAAGTTTCTTAGGACACGCAGGTTTCTATAGAAGGTTCATTAAGAACTTTTCAAAGATCTCCAAACCTTTGTGTGAGCTTCTAGAGCTAAATAAACCATTCATCTTCTCTAAAGAATGTTTACTAGCCTGGACAACCCTTAAGGAAGCACTAGTCAAAGCACCTATTATTGTAGGACCAAATTGAGACCTTCCATTTGAGATGTTATGTGATGCTAGTGACTATGCAGTAGGGGTTATGCTAGGACAAAAGATTGACAAACTAACACACCCTGTATACTATGCTAGTAAGACACTTAATGAGGCACAATGTAATTACACAACTACGGAAAAGGAGATGCTAGCTGTAGTATTTGCCTGTGAGAAGTTTAGGAATTACATTGTAGGCACTAGGACAATCGTGTACTGTTACGTCTCCAAAAGTGACCTTTTTAGGACTTAATTATCTTAGAAAGATGTTCACTCTTAGGTGTTTTTGATAGCATTTAGCCTAAACCTATGCTTAAATATGAGAATTAGAAGAAGGTAGCTAAATTAGGACTTATGTACAATAGGAAAGAAAAGGGTTGAAAACCGAAGGAAAAAGAATGAAAAACTGCATTGAGACAGCATTGCGAAAACATTGCGGACACCGCAATGTTTCAAGTGAAAACCGTAAGTTGACTGATCTTTTTCTGTTAATTTCCGTTATTTCAGGGATTCGTTCTTTCTCCTCCATCCATTCTGAAGTACGACGTTGAAGATTGATGGTTCTCCTTGGCCCAAATGCACCTGCAGATTACTATAAATAGGGGTCAAAGTCGAGGGTTCAAACATCATCCGAAAGCGTAGAAGTCTTCTCGCAGTCCATCTTTTCTCCTGTTTTTCTTTGCCGTCTGCTGGTTTGCGAAGCTCAGCTGTTGGAATCGATAATCTGATAGGAAGGAGAGGAGATTCTTCTCTCTCCCGATTGGATTCATCCAAGCAAGGCTGACCTTTCTCATCCTTCATTCGAGGCGGTTGCGACGAGACATTCAAGCGTGTTTTACTGTTTTCTGCTCTTCATTTCCATTTTCCAACTCTGTCTTGTTGCTGTTTCTTTTCTAGTAGCTAGATTAGACTATTTCGTTGTGTTCTGTCTTTCTGTTATTTGCTTTAAAGCTTTCCTTTGTCAGTCAAACAATCAAATAATCAAATCTCAATTCTTCATTTCACAGTTTCTTGCCTTTGCATTCTACTGCTTTCCCTTGCTGTTTTAAGCATATTTCCCTTCTAAGCATGTCTATCTTATCCTTTATTTCTGTTCTCCCTATATCCATGAGTAACTAAGTCACATAGGGGCATGCTAACAACAATTCTATAGGCTAAAAAACGTGAACCAAGCATGTAGGATAGCTCTCGAAGCTTTGATTGTATGTAAGCTTCATCCCACGGGCAATTTCGATTGGCCATCCATTTTGTCCAAAGAACTCCTAACCTCTGGAAGGAGTAAGAGTTCAGAGTCATATAATCATGCTAGCCTTTCATGGTAGCCAGAAAACGACCTAGGAATAGGCGGTTTCCTAGTACAAACCAGAACTTTCTGATTTAACAAGATGCTTAAGACCTTACTTGGATATGAGTAAACTAAAGAATCTAATGCATGGAATCGGACGATACATGAGATTGAGTGAGTTTGATGCATAGAGAGTTGATCCAATGCTTGAGAATCGTGAGAAAAAGCCTATAGAGGAGTCGTTAGTAGCCCTTGTTTCTCCATTTTACACACTTTCGCTGTTAAGACAATTGCGGTAGAATTGCTGTTTCCGCAATTCTGCTAAATTTACAATTCTGTTTAGCTGTTTTCTTTTTCATTTATTGATCTCATCTCTTTTCCTTTGAGTTTAATTTTGACTTACACTTGTTTATGTTGCCACCCTTTACACATTCAGCAAGAATTAGACAATTAAAAACCAATTTTACCCCATCAAATCCACCCCTTCTTTCTTAACAAATACACTTCGTGAATAGCTAAAAATAAATCTCTGTGGGAAAACGAATGAAATATACTTACTACTTGCTATGAGATCATGTATGCTTGCATGTTCTGAGTGCTCTATCTCTCTTATTGCCTAATTATTTCAACACATTGAGCACGCAACAAGTACACTGACCATTCTGCCTTAAAATACCTCATGAGGAAGGCTGATGCTAAGCCTCGGTTGATTAGATGGGTATTGTTGCTGCAAGAATTTGATCTAGACATTAGAGATAAGAAAGGATGCGAAAATGTGGTTGCGGATCATCTTTCTAGATTGCAGCATAATTGCGATAAAATTGCGAAAACCGCAATTTCTGATGCATTTATCGATGAGCATGTCTTTGTGTTATCTCATCGTGATAACGATGAGTGGTGGTAGGATTTTTGAATGTCCTACCAATTTCGGGTTGTCGAAACCCGCCAAAATAATATTTATAATCCGAACTCACTAAGTTTTGCAGCTAGTGGCAACGGAGTCGATCCACAGGGAGCAAGCTATAATCCTAACTTAATTAAATTGAATTTGTAATGAAGTAAAAACAATGGGAGGTTTTGTTTGGAAAATTACTAACATGCAAAGAATTGCGCTAACGGAAAATTAAAGAGGGAAATATGAAATTGACAAGTATGCTTAATTAGAAAGTATCGGGATTGCTCTATTGTATTTCAGTTCATCGATAAACATGGAAATTAGCGGAGATGCTCATGCACGCGAAATGTTTGCTCGACACCGATACAAACACCCCGAAGAATTAATTAGAAACAGACAATTCTAATTAAACATGCCTCTTAATCAATTCAAGGTGATTAGTCCTAAATTAATCAGAAAACAGTAATGGGTAACATCGCGACGAATTAATCCTAAAACTAATTCGATTTCTCTCTTAACCTTGAGCCCACCGCGATACGATAATCAATTCATACCCCATTCGTCACATAGGGTCAAATTGATTAGGCACGATTAGACCCTCGCTACTTGCATTAAAACTAATCAGGAATCAATGCTAGCCGACTAACATGCGTAACAATTATGGGCGTCAATCCTAATTAGAAAGGCATGCTATTCGTTCTTAATACAGGAAGGAGATGCAAGAGTTCATACACATATGCTAAACATTCATATAAAGCATAAATCTCACCTAAATACAATAGAAATCAATCCCTCAACCAACTAATCAAGCATTTACCTCTAGCCTTCCATGGGAGATGGAGTATTCCAAGCTTCCATGGAGGTTGTAGAGTTCATACAACCCAAATGGAGAAGAAGAGCTTCAAAAATGGTGAAAAAACGTCAATCCCGAGCCCAAAACGAAGATGGAATGACCTAAAATCGCGAAAATGTTCTTTTTATACTTCAGAGTAGCGTCGAGACGCTGTCCTAGCGTCTCGACGCTACGGAGAATGGAAAAATGGAAAACACCGCTTTTTTTTAGACTTTTAATGACGGGCATTTACAGTCACGGATAGGGCGCGCGGGCGAGGGCGAGGGCGTGGCGCGCGCAAGGGCGCTGGGGCGCGAGGCTGCCCGCGGGCGTGCGGGCGAGGGCACTGGGGCGCGAGCGGCGAGGGTCTATGCGCGCGAGAGGGCGAGCGGCGAGGGCGCTGGGGCGCGCGCGGTCTTGGGCCGTCTGATGGATGGTCTGAGCGTTGACCGTTGACTTTCTACAAAAATAATAACATTCTGCTCCCACCAGGATTTGAACCTTGGCTTCACCATTTTCTTAATAAGCCCTACACCATCAAGCCACAAATCAATTTTGAGTTAAGATTAGATTATCTAATTAATGTAGCTTAATCACTCAAAACGACTAACTAATAAAATATTATAAAATATTCATTTAAGCTCTTAATTATCGCAAATGCCCGATTTACCCCTTAGCAATTAAATTATACCAAATAAATCAATTAAGCCCAAATATTTACTCTAATTTACAAGACTTAGGAGCTAAATATTAGCACTTTTGGAGTGCTATCAAAACCCCCAACCTAAATCTTGCTAGTCCTCGAGCAAGGAAAACTCTGAACTAGCTCCTAAGAATGAAATTGCATGCAACGACTCTAACCTCAATGCTTTAAAAAACAAGGCACTTACAACAAAAGAGAACAATTGATTGCATGCATAAGTTGAGAACATTTCAAAAATTAAACTGTTACTCCCCTACGTGCGTGTGTGATTAGCCAACCTATTCTAGCTCTTATAGACTCGGAAAAACCATATGCAACTCTACATCTCGTTTTCCCCCTACTTCTAGCAATAAAGAACAGTCTAATGGCTTTTCAACAATCAAGAGAGTAACAAATCAAACGGCCTAAACATTTTCTTTTTCTTGAGTACTTTGTACTCTTTATTTCTTTTGATCCACTTTTTTTTTAATTTTCTTTTTCTTGAGTACTTTGTACTCTTTATTTCTTTTGATCCACTTTTTTTTTAATTTTCTTTTGCTTCTCCAAGAGAGCCTAACACGTCAAGCTTCATTTCGCTTCACGTTTTTAAGGACTAATGCTCACTTCTTAATGTGCACTTTAAGAAGGAGGAGCATCTCTAGAGTTTTTATTTTCATGCTTACTTACTTATATTTTTTTTTTTTTTAGGCAATAGCTTTGCTATAACACGATTAATTTAATACAACCTATCATGCATCAAGCCTTCCCTAGGGGTGCCTTTCGGGGTGACAACAAGATTTCATGCAACATAAGACAATTCTAAGCCTACAGAACCAATAATAGGATGCTACGTGCTCGATAGATGCAAGGGAGAAACAGAAAAATTTTAAATTTTTTTGAAAAATGCTCAACATGCACATACAATCTCATGCTTTTCTAGATATGTAAATACGAAGAATTTAAAAGCATTTCATAGATTGTCCTCATCGAACAACATGCAACAAGAGACCAAAGCCCTTCTAATTCAGAATTTCCACAGCTCAAAAACTTCAGAAATCCATCAAACTTCTCCACCCCCAACCTAAAAGGATACATAGTTCTCTATGTATCACACTTCAGACTAAGCAGGTAAAACGCACAAAATAAAAGGGAACAGAAAACCTCCCCTGAATTTTGTTCGGTTGTCGGTTGGAGCAGCGCGGTCTTCGCCCACTGTCTCGATCCTCAGGTCAAACCTCCTACAAAAGGAAAAGCAAATAAACTAAGCAAGGAAAAATAAAAACTGAAAGTAAAGACAAGAATTTAAGAACACATGGGTTGCCTCCCAAGAAGCGCAAATTTTTAAAGTCGATTGCTCGACTGTATTCTCGCACTCGACTCATCCATAATCAATCTTGGAAGATGCTTCATACATCTTCACAATCTCATCGTTAATTGCAAGTTCCATCTCTTCCACTTTTCTCAAAAATTAAAAGAAAACTGCACAAAACAACTCAGAACAAACAGGTCATACTGTACAAGAAGGATAAAAATAAACAGAACCAAAGAAAATAATTTTAAAAAGAAAAATTAAAAACACAAAACAAATAAAATTCAACCAAGTAAGATTAATTGTTGCTCCCCGGCAACGGCGCCAATTTTGGTGGTAGGATTTTTGAATGTCCTACCAATTTCGGGTTGTCGAAACCCGCCAAAATAATATTTATAATCCGAACTCACTAAGTTTTGCAGCTAGTGGCAACGGAGTCGATCCACAGGGAGCAAGCTATAATCCTAACTTAATTAAATTGAATTTGTAATGAAGTAAAAACAATGGGAGGTTTTGTTTGGAAAATTACTAACATGCAAAGAATTGCGCTAACGGAAAATTAAAGAGGGAAATATGAAATTGACAAGTATGCTTAATTAGAAAGTATCGGGATTGCTCTATTGTATTTCAGTTCATCGATAAACATGGAAATTAGCGGAGATGCTCATGCACGCGAAATGTTTGCTCGACACCGATACAAACACCCCGAAGAATTAATTAGAAACAGACAATTCTAATTAAACATGCCTCTTAATCAATTCAAGGTGATTAGTCCTAAATTAATCAGAAAACAGTAATGGGTAACATCGCGACGAATTAATCCTAAAACTAATTCGATTTCTCTCTTAACCTTGAGCCCACTGCGATACGATAATCAATTCATACCCCATTCGTCACATAGGGTCAAATTGATTAGGCACGATTAGACCCTCGCTACTTGCATTAAAACTAATCAGGAATCAATGCTAGCCGACTAACATGCGTAACAATTATGGGCGTCAATCCTAATTAGAAAGGCATGCTATTCGTTCTTAATACAGGAAGGAGATGCAAGAGTTCATACACATATGCTAAACATTCATATAAAGCATAAATCTCACCTAAATACAATAGAAATCAATCCCTCAACCAACTAATCAAGCATTTACCTCTAGCCTTCCATGGGAGATGGAGTATTCCAAGCTTCCATGGAGGTTGTAGAGTTCATACAACCCAAATGGAGAAGAAGAGCTTCAAAAATGGTGAAAAAACGTCAATCCCGAGCCCAAAACGAAGATGGAATGACCTAAAATCGCGAAAATGTTCTTTTTATACTTCAGAGTAGCGTCGAGACTCTGTCCTAGCGTCTCGACGCTACGGAGAATGGAAAACACCGCTTTTTTTTAGACTTTTAATGACGGGCAACTTTTTGCACTTTTAATGACGGGCATTTACAGTCACGGATAGGGCGCGCGGGCGAGGGCGAGGGCGTGGCTGCCCGCGGGCACTGGGGCGCGAGCGTGGGCGCGAGGCTGCGCGCGGTCTTGGGCCGTCTGATGGATGGTCTGAGCGTTGACTGTTGACTGTTGACCGTTGACCGTTGACCGTTGACTTTCTACAAAAATAATAACATTCTGCTCCCACCAGGATTTGAACCTTGGCTTCACTATTTTCTTAATAAGCCCTACACCATCAAGCCACAAATCAATTTTGAGTTAAGATTAGATTATCTAATTAATGTAGCTTAATCACTCAAAACGACTAACTAATAAAATATTATAAAATATTCATTTAAGCTCTTAATTATCGCAAATGCCCGATTTACCCCTTAGCAATTAAATTATACCAAATAAATCAATTAAGCCCAAATAATTACTCTAATTTACAAGACTTAGGAGCTAAATATTAGCACTTTTGGAGTGCTATCAATGAGGAACCTTGGTTTGCTGATATTGCTAACTTCCTTGCCTCGCAGGTACTACCAACTTTCAAGGGAGGACAAGAAAAGAAGAGGTTCCTGCATGAAGCTAGGAAGTTCATATGGGATGATCCTACACTCTACAAGACATGTGCAGATGGTTTGCTGAGGAAGTGTGTGTCAGCTACTGAGGCGAAGTCTGTGCTGCAGCACTGCCATACAGCCCCCTATGGTGGACACTTTGGTGGCCAAAGGACAGCTGCAAAGGTGTTCCAGAGTGGCTACTACTGGCCCACGATCTTCAAGGATGCCCACGAATACGCACACAACTGTGATGAATGCCAGAGAACAGGTAACCTTAGTCGAAAGGATGAGATGCCTCTCACTTACATCTTAGAGTTGGAACTCTTTGATGTGTGGGGCATTGACTTCATGGGACCATTTCCCCCATCAGCAGGTAACCTTTACATACTTGTAGCTGTAGACTATGTATCCAAATGGGTAGAAGCCATAGCATGTCCAAACAACGATGCCAAAACAGTCATTAAGTTCCTTAATAGACATATCTTTACTAGGTTTGGAACACCTCGTGCTATAATTAGTGATGAAGGGACACACTTTATTAATAAAGCTATGGAAAAAGTATTAGCTAAATACAATGTTAGACATACAGTAGCCACCCCTTATCACCCACATTCGAATGGACAAGCTGAAATATCAAATAGGGAGATTAAAAACATACTCGAAAAAGTGGTCAAACCCAATAGAAAAGATTGGTCGTTTAAACTCGAGGATGCACTTTGGGCATATAGGACTGCATATAAGACACCCCTAGGTATGTTTCCTTATAGACTTGTGTATGGCAAAGCATGTCACTTACCATTCGAATTGGAAATTAAAGCATTTTGGGCCTTGAAAGAACTGAATTATTGCGTGACCGATGCGGGAACATTGCGGTCTTTGCAATTACATGAGCTTGATGAGCTTAGACATATGTCCTATGAAAATGCTAAAATGTATAAGGAAAAGACTAAGATTTGGCATGACAGTAGACTTAGGATTAAGGACTTTAAGAAAGGCCAGCTTGTCTTGTTATTTAACTCAATGTTGAGATTATTTCCAGGCAAACTTAAGTCCAGATGGTCAGGTCCTTTTGTGATAACTAACGTGTTTGTTCATGGTGCAATTGAGATTAGGAACCTGCAGCACGGGCAACCGTTCATGGTCAATGGTGCACGATTGAAGCATTATTATGAGGAAGGAGATGTGAAGACTCTTTCGGCCTTCCTTTTGGCTGAAACTTGAAAATAAAACCGAGAGAGGACGAGTGATCACTGTGCTCGTCCATGCGAGGCTATGCCTTAGTTTATTTTTTGCTATTCTTTCGGTTACTATTTGTGTATGTTTTTGTGTGATTTTTATTACGAATTTGATGTTGATTTTATTTCTTTTAATAGGGGATCAAAAGAAGGAATCAAGGAGATGAATCCAGGATTAAAAATCGGGGAAGATATTGGGCCAAATCAAAGATTGAGTTGAGGAAATATTGGCATTTGGAATGAGGAAATCTCCAACGGCCATTTAATTGCGAAGAATTTGCTGAATCCGCAACAGAAAATAGCCGTTGGGATTTCCATCATTACATATAGCCGTTAGAAGCGCTCTGGCCCGTACGCTTCCCTCATTCACTGAACTCCAAGAAAACTCTCTCTTCTTCCTCTGCAATCCCTCTTTCCAGATTTCTCCGATTCAACCATGGTGCTTACAAGGGCTGAAAGATCTGCTTCCAAGAAGAAGGCCGCTGAAGCAAAAGTCGCTGCGAGAGAGGCACTCCTTGCCTTGGCCGATGCCGAAGCCGCACGAACTGAACGCCTTCCCAAGCTCCCTGTCCGCAGGAAGAAGTGGAAGGTAGTGACGGAGATCCCTGCTGGGCCATCTGAACCAGCAGGAACGCCCAAGAAGAGGAAGTGGAAGATGGCTGTTGACGAGGCAGCAATCAAAAAAAAGACTCCCTCTGTGGAGAGTCAAGAAAGTGGTCGTCCATCCTACGAGACGGCCAGACAAAGCCATTCTCCATCTCCACCGGCGCGAAGCCCCGAGCCTTCTCCATCTCCGCAGAGCTCTGAACACTCTCCACCACCGCAGAGCCCTGAGGCATCACCAGCCTCCCAGACGCCTGAACCTGAAATTCCAAGCGAAGAGCATCAAGAATCGGCGCAAGGCGATGAAACAGCTGAGGAAGAAGAGGTCTTCTCGCCTTTGAGGGAAGTCAGCCCCGACAGCCCAGCAGAAGGGGAGGATTCGATGGATGAGACATTGGGGTATTGCCTCCAACAGATCACAACCAGGGCAAGATTGAGAAAGAAAGCCACCAAGGTTGTCAAGGCTAAACGGCCAAAAGCCTCGAAGAGGTCCAAGAAAAAGAAAGCCAGGGGTGAGCCTGCATCAAAGAAGGTTAGTAGTGAGCCCTCTCTGAAGAAGCTAAAGATCGAGGCTGCTGAGTCAACAAGGGCAAAAGACAAGGGGAAAGCCAAGCTGTACCCCGAAGATGAACCTCAATCTGTGAGGTATGTGTCTTCTGATGCTGAGTCAAGAGGCACTGAGCTGAGGAAGAGGGACCTGCTCCATGAGAAGGGGTTCCTTGACGCGCTAGCAGACCTGCCGCAATTCTTGCGCGCAGGGATCACCAACCACGGCTGGGAAGAGCTGTGCAGACCGCCCATCCCCGCCTACTCCAGCATGGTGTACGATTTCTATGCCAACCTGATGCACCCTGAGGATGGCTTGTCCGTGGTAAGAGGAATCGAGGTGGACTTCTCAGCCAAGGCGATCAATGAAGCCTATGGCCTCAAGGGGCAGAAGCACACTGACTATGCAAGGATCATTGATGCGCCAACTGAGGCTGTCCTGGAGGAAGCAATACGGATCATCGGCCAACCTGAGGCAGCGTGGACGATCTCGCGCAATGGGAAGCACACTCTGATGAGTGCGACCCTTACAGCGAAGGCAGCTGTATGGTTTTCCTTCGTGCGCAGACGGTTGTCCCTAGTGACCCACGAGACCACCATCAACCAAGGAAGATCGCTGCTGGTATATGCGATCATGAGGGGCCTCACGATCAATGTTGGCGAGGTCGTGGCAGCCTCGATAGCAGACTGTGCCAAAAAAGGTAAGGGTCCACTTTTCTTTCCCAATACAATCACTAAGCTTTGCTTACGTGCAGGGGTTCCAATCGAGCGGATGGAAAGGCAGCTGGCCTACACGGGGCACCTGGAGCTGCCTACAGGCCTGAGGATGCGCAGAAAGGGGAACATGGAGTTCGAGTTAGACGGCCTGGCTGCTGCTCAATCTCTGTCAATGGCCTGTCTGATGGACCTGCAGAAGAAGATGGCTCAATGGGCTACATATGCACAGGCAAGGGATAAGGATGTTGCTGACCAATTGGGCTGCATCTTTCCTGAGTTTCCCACGGACCTATTGACACCATGGGCGCCTCCAAGACCACGGAGGGATGATGATGATGAGGACATCTGAGTGCTAGGCTGAAGAGCACTCAAGGGAGTATTTTTGTTCCCTAAAGAAAAAAATCAAACTGCTTTTCGTTGAACTATGTGAATTCTGTTACTTTTGAGTACATTTTTAATCTGTCTTTAGTTCTGTATTTTTGTTGTTTAGAATTGTTTAGTGTAGCTAGATGGTATCTGATTAGGTAGGTTGTTTAAGCTTTCCTTTTTGTTTAGCTGAGATGACGGGAAAGAGCATGAAACAAGGGCTGTTTACTGTTATATCTCTCTATAGATCCATTGCGAAATCCTTGCGGTCTCCGCAATTTTTGTTAGCAGTTGCATGTTTTTGACTGACTGATTAGCTAGGCTGGTTCTGTTTTAATTTTGTTCTTTTGCTGCTATCTTGACTACCTTATATAGCTTATCTAAATGCATGCTGGATGAGTGTCTTAAGGCACCTTTGATAGTTTAAATTAGTCTCTTCATTTGCTCAGCATGCGTAGCTTTAAGTCCTTCCTTTACTGTATTTTTCAAATTTCTGCTGTTGAGTTATTTGCTTTAAGAATGTTCTGTCTATCCTTAGGACTTTTAGATTCTCTTTGTTTTACCCTAGACTAGATGCTTCTAGGATAAGTTTGGGGGTGTGCCACCTCAGACACTCATTGGGGACAATGAGTAGTTTAAGTTTGGGGGATGCCACCCTAGGCCTAGGAACATTCCTCTCTTCCTTTAAGCATAAGCATTCTTCTTCTCCTTTGCAAAAAAAATGATGAACTGGAAAAAAAAAAATGAAAAATAGAATAAAGAGGGGTGTCTCTCTTAAAGTTGCTGAGTAATCAGTGCCAAGTGTGTAACCCACAAGTGGCCTTGCATCAAAAGGCAACCAAAGGAGAGGCTCCACCAAAGTAAGAAAGAAAAAAAAAAGAAGAAATAGGGAAGAAGAATGTATACCTAGGAGTTGCAACTTTGTGGCTTAGATGTCCTGAATAAAAAGAACTTTGATCCTCAATTAGCTAGGCACAAAGTTGTAGCTTGTAGGGTTGTTTAGGGAGATGAATGTATGTCCAATGTAGTGATGCCAGGGTTTAGGTTGTCTCTAAATGTACTACTGTCACTGTTAATACTAAGACTGGCATGACTCTAAGGAATCCTAGGTAGCTCAAAAGTAAAAACTAGAAGCATGTACTGAGTCTGGGTAAAGCTAGGTAGAATTTGAAACCTTAGGGATAGTTGCACGATATGACAGAAGCGAGTAGATCAGCTGTAAGGAGTTAATGAAACAGTAGGATCATTAGGCGTACGAAGTCAGAAGAAGCAAAATAAGAGGGTAGTTGCAAACTTAGAAGTGTGTCACAGGACAGCACTGCCATAGATAGGAACTTAGGGGAGTCACGAAGTGGTTAGAAAGGTTAAAACAGCAGCCTAAGTAAGTCCTTAGTTTGCTCGAGGACGAGCAAAACCTTAAGTTTGGGGGTGTGTTACGTCTCCAAAAGTGACTATTTTAGGACTTATTTGTGTTAAGAAGTTGTGCATTTTTGAGTATTTTTGATAGGATTTAGCTTGAACCTATGCTTATATATGAGAATTAGAAGAAGGAAGCTAAATTAGGACTTGTATGCAAAAGGAAAGAAAAGGAATGAAAAACGAAGTTAGAAGAATGAAAACTGTGCATTGCGGAAACATTGCTAAAACCGCAATGTTTTAAGTGAAATCCGTAAGTTGACTAACCTTTTTCTGTTGTGATCCGATATTTCAGGGATTCGTTATTTCTCCTCCAACCAAGTAGAAGTACGACGTTGAGGATGGATGGTTCTCCTTGGCCCAATCGCACCTGCAGAATACTATAAAAGGAGGTCAAAGTGGAAGGTTGAAACACATCTGAAAGGCGTAGAAGTCTCTTCGCAGCTCAATTCTTCTTCTGTTTTTCTCTTCCGTCTGTTTGGTTGGAAAGCTTAGCTGTTGGAGTCGACAATCTGATAGGAATGAGAGAAGATTCATCTTCTCTTCTGATTGGATTCATCCAAGCAAGGCTTACCTTTCTCTCCCTTCAGCCGAGGCATCTGCGTCGAAGCGATCACGCTCATCTTTATTGCTTTCTGTTTTAGTTTCCTATTTCCAGCACCGTTTGTTGTTATTTCTTTTCCATTAGTTAATCCATTCCATTTCGTTGCTTTCTGTCTTTATGTTAGTAACTCTAAGTCTTCATTTGTTCATTCAAACAATTGATTAATCAACGTACAATTCAGCATTTCACAATCTCTTCACTCGTCTCTGCCTACTGTTTTTCCTCTCTGTTTTGTCTTTAATTCGCTTCTAAGCATGTCTACTTCATCTAACATTTATGTTCTCTCTACATCCATGAGTAACTAAGTCACATAGGGGCATGCTAATGACAATACTATAGGCTAAAACACGTGAACCAAGCATGTAGGATAGCGCTCGAATGCATTGATTGTATGTAAGCTTCATACCACGGGCAATTTCGATTGGCCATCCATTTTGTCCAAAGAACTCCTAACCTCTGGAAGGAATAAGAGTTCAGAGTCATACACTCATGCTAGCCTCTCAAGGTAGCCAGAAAACGACCTAGGAATAGGCGTTTTCCTAGTACAAATCATAACTTACTGTTTTAACAAGATGCTTAAGACCTTACTTGGACATGAGTAAACTAAAGAATCTAATGCATGAAATCGGAAGATACATGATAATGAGTTAGTTTGATGCATAGAGAGTTGATCTGATGCTTGAGATGATGGAGCGTTGATGGAACGCAGCGGAAGCGATTTGGATCATGGACACTCTAATTTCATCAATTTAAACAAAACGGAAACATGCAAAAGCGAAGAAAAAGAGAAGTTAGAACACATACCCTTGTCGTTCGTAATTCTCCAATTTCACCGCCAGATGCTCCTCACGAGCTCACCGAGCCTTCTCACGAAACATTCGTGGACCACCCACGGTAGTCCCGCTATCCTCAGGCCGAGAAACGGAGTAGTGAGACTCCTTTAATTCAAGAAAAGAGGGAAGAAGCTCACAGAAGAAAAACAATTTTTCTTCTTTACAGAGAGCTGCCGAAGGAAGAAGAAGAGATAGAGAGAGAGAATTCAATTGAAATTTCTATTTCAATTCAACAACCCCAATATGCACTCACGCATATTTTGAATTTCTTTTTCTTTTCCTTTTTTTTTTTTTTTTTTTTTTTAATTCAAATAGTCTGATGAATCATTTGATTTGATATATACTGTGTATATATATATGCCTTACATGTGTCTTACACTTGCCTGTAAGACACATGTAAATATATATATATATATATATATATATATATATATTATTATTATTAAAAATAATAATTATTATTTTATTAATTAAACTTTTTAATTAATAAAATATATATATATATATAAATTAATTAATATTATTTAATTCAATATCAAATATTAATTAAATAATATAATTAATCCCGGTTTTCCGAAAACCGACTTTTTGCACATGAATCCTATTCATGTTTTAAGACCAAATTCATATTTAAATCATATTTAAATATGTTCATATATTAATTAAACTTTTTAATTAATATATTTTAATTAATTAAACTTTTTTAATTAATTAATATTATTTAATTCAATATCAAATATTAATTAAATAATATGATTAAGTCCGGTTTTCCGAAAACCGACTTTTTGCACATGAATCCTATTCATGTTTTCAGACCAAAGCCATATTTAAATCATATTTAAATATGTCCATATTTAAATCATATTTAAATATGTCTATTCTTCTTCCACAAACCCGAATTTGAACGATTCAAATTCTTTTCTTTTCTTTTATACTGTTTCACGGCTTTATCCGAGCTAGCCAGGAGAACCGTAAGGACCTACAGATCATGAGCTCCAACGATACGAGATTATCCGGTCAAAACTCTTTCAACCGAACTAACCAACATTCGTTAACCCCCGGAGACTCCACTAAAGTCCAAGGGCTGCACTCTCCTCACTGTAGATATATTGTGTCCTGTTGATATAACTATCATCAGTAAGTCGATCCTTCACAGGTTGTTCATAATCACAACGGGTCATTTAAAACCGTTTAACCCTTGTATTATATCTTGTTCCTTAAGTACCACTGACACCTCTAATGAACAATTGATTTGTGGTCCAACCATCAAATCAGATTCCTCCCTGATCAGGAGAGGATGGGCCCAATGTTCAAGACCTGGAGTCAGCACTTAAGGGAACAACCTCTCTACTAACCCTTAAAGCGGGTAGGAGTGAACTCCAATCTTGCTACAACTATGTCCCCAGCCACTTATTCAATCTTATCCCCAAGATGGTAGGCATATTGAGTCGGCGATCTGGCCACTCTCACCCGTACAAATCAAAGGATAAGGTTGAATAAACAGGAGTTCATAGTAAGCTCAGGATTGAGATCGAGTTACCTAAGTCATCATATGAAAAAACCGGTCTTTACAGTAAACGGTGTTATAAAGAAAGAGCGATTTTATTTCTTGGTTCAGTCTTGTGCAAACTCATTGCACAGGACGCCCTCACTCACATGTCTCTACATGAAACGATTCGAATCACATCGTTTTGTACTATACAAAGTGAGCCGCGTCCAATAGTGTCCCCAGGATAAGGTACCCAGCCTTATCCCTATACTATAGACCATTTTTGGCTGTCTACTTGAACTTGATTCACATTCATGTCACACATGAAGTTCAAGTACTCACACTATCGCCATGGGTGTTAGTTATTGGTATAGGTTAATACAAACACAATTCACTAAAATTCAATAACAACTTTATTGAAATATAATATATAGACATTCATTCAGTTTACAAACTACGAGTTTTAGGACATAAAACCCAACAAACTCCCACTTGGACTAAAACGTCAGTGGAGTACATGTTGGTCGAGAGAACTAGAATATCAAATATCTAAAGTTTCTCCCACTGTCCTACTGAGCAGCTCGCAGCCCTATACTTTGTAGGTGTCTCTCAAACACTTTAGCCGTGAGAGACTTAGTAAACGGATCAGCAATGTTGTGCTCCGAGGCTATCTGTGTGACAATCACATCTCCTCGTTGCACTATCTTCCTGATGAGATGATATTTCCGCTCAATATGCTTTCCACGCTTATGGCTTCTAGGTTCTTTAGAATTTGCCACTGCACCGCTGTTATCACAATAAAGGGTGATTGGCAAGTTCATATTTGGAACAATTTCCAAATCTGTCAAGAACTTCCTAAGCCATACAGCTTCCTTCGCTGCTTCGCAAGCTGCGACATACTCAGCTTCCATGGTGGAGTCAGCAATACAACCTTGCTTTATACTCCTCCATACTATTGCTCCTCCGTTAAGAGTGAACACTGATCCTGATGTAGATTTCCTGGAATCTATATCAGTCTGAAAATCAGAGTCAGTGTATCCTGCAAGGATCAAATCCTTTGCGCCATACACAAGCACATAGTCTCTCGTTCTCCTAAGATACTTGAGGACATGTTTAACGGCTGTCCAGTGATCATATCTTGGATTAGACTGGAACCTACTGACAATTCCTACTGCATAGCAGATGTCGGGTCTTGTACACAACATAGCGTACATGAGACTACCAACTGCAGATGCATAGGGAATTCGTCTCATATCCTCAACCTCTTGAGGTGTCTTAGGAGACTGTTCCTTAGACAAGTGAATTCCATGCCTAGAAGGCAGCGAACCTTTCTTGGAATTCTGCATCGAATATCTTGACAACACCTTGTCAATATAAGATGCTTGAGACAGCGCTAGCACTTTGTTCTTACGATTCCTTATAATCTGAATCCCTAGAACAAACTGAGCCTCTCCCAAATCTTTCATTTGGAATTGGGTCGCTAGCCAATTCTTAACGTCAGTTAGGAACCCTACATCATTCCCAATGAGTAGTATATCGTCTACGTACAAGACTAAGAAAGCTACAACAGTATTGACTACTTTCTTGTAAACACAAGGTTCGTCAATATTTTGTTCAAAGCCATAAGATTTGATCGCCGTATCAAACCTTATATTCCAGGATCTAGATGCTTGCTTCAACCCATAAATGGATCGATTAAGCTTGCAAACCTTTTGCTCTTGACCCTGAAGTATGAATCCCTCTGGTTGAGCCATATAGATACTCTCCTCAAGATTACCATTCAGAAAGGCAGTCTTGACATCCATTTGCCAGATTTCATAATCATAAAATGTAGCAATGGATAAGAGTATTCTAATCGACTTTAACATGGCAACAGGAGAAAAGGTTTCTTCATAGTCCACCCCTTCTCTTTGGGAATAACCTTTTGCCACAAGTCGAGCCTTAAAGGTTTGCACCTTACCCGCTTGGTCTCGTTTTCTCTTGTAGATCCACTTGCAACCGATAGGTCTTTCACTATCTGGTTGGTCTACAAGATCCCAGACCGAATTGAAGTACATAGACTCCATTTCGAGATCCATGGCTTTAAGCCACTGGTCCTTGTCTGTATCATTCATTGCCTGTTTAAAGGTCAATGGATCCTCAACGCCATCATCAGGTATGACGACTTGAGTTTCAGACAATCCGATGTAGCGGTCAGGCTGTCTTACATCCCTCCCACTGCGTCGAGGCTTTCTCAACTCTTGAGAAGGACCAGCCTGATCAACAACCTTTGTTGATCCGTCTGTAGCTTTCCTGGAAAATTCGGACAAAACAATTTTGCTCGACGGTTGATGATCTCTCATGTGGTCTTCCTCTAAGAACGTGGCATTAGTCGATACTAGTACCTTGTTCTCATGAGGATCGTAAAAAAGATCACCTTTCGTTTCCTTGGGGTAACCTACAAATAGGCACAATTTTGAACGATGTTCCAACTTCTTTGGATTGGGTACTAGCACATGTGCCGGACACCCCCAAATTCTGAAGTGACGTAAACTACCTTTACGCCCTCTCCATAACTCATAAAGTGTTTCAGAAACACTCTTAGAGGGAACCATGTTCAAAATATATACTGCAGTCTCTACTGCATATCCCCAAAACGAACTAGGCAAATGAGCATAACTCATCATAGATCGAACCATGTCTAACAGGGTTCTATTTCTCCTCTCGGACACACCATTCTGCTGTGGTGTTCCTGGTGCTGAGAGTTGAGATACTATTCCATGTTCTATCATATAGTCCTGGAATCTTAAATCCATATACTCTCCACCTCGATCTGATCGAAGTGTTTTTATCGATTTACCTAATGTGTTCTCAACCTCTGCCTTATACTCTTTGAACTTTTCAAGAGCTTCGGACTTATGATGCATTAGATAAAGATAACCGTACCTAGAATAATCATCAATGAAACTGATGAAATATTCATACCCTCCTCGTGCTTTGACATTCAAAGGACCGCAGAGATCCGAATGCACGATTTCTAGAGGTTCTTTGGACCTATGACCTTTTTCAGAAAAAGATCGTTTGGTCATTTTGCCCTCAAGACAAGACTCACATGGCGGTAAAGAGTTGTCCTCTAAACGATTCAGCAGACCACTCTTAACCAATCTCCCAATCCTATTGAGATTAATGTGACCTAGTCTTAAGTGCCAAAGATAAGTACTTGGAGAAAGTTTCTGCCTTTTAGTTTGAGTCTCAGCTGTTTTAAACATTTCAGTGTTCAAAATAGCTTTGGCTTCGGTTGGTCTTAACACATACAAGTTGTTTTCAAGTTTCGCAGAACAAATACGTACACCTCTTTTGCTAATGAACGCTTCATTATGAACAAAAGATACTTTATACAACTGTTCTAACAAACAAGATATAGATACAAGATTCCTCTGGAAGGTAGGAACCAGGAGTACATTTTCTAGTAAAATGAAACTATCTCTATACAACAACTTTACAGCTCCCACTGCTTCAGCTGAGACAACCTCTCCAGTTCCAACTCTGAGAGTTATCTCACCGCGAGAAAGTGGCTGCCAAGAACTAGTTTCCTGAAAAGAAGAACAAACATGGTTAGTAGCTCCTGAATCAAGTATCCAGGTATGACAATCATGTTCTACTAAACATGTTTCAACAACAAGTAAATCATATTTACCTTGTCTTTCCTTCTCAGCCTTTTTCTCAGCAAGATACTTTGGGCAATTCCGTTTCCAGTGCCCATCTACACCACAATGGAAACATTTTCCTTTGTCTGCAGATTTACTCTTGCTTTTAGCAGCAGCAGGTGTTTTTCCCTTCCTTTTATCTTTCTTCTTCTTTTGAATACTCTTATTCTTAATAGAAGAAAGTTCAGACCTACTCCCTGAAGACGACCCTTTTTGGAATTTCCTAGAAGTGACAACGTTTGCCTCCTTCTCTTTTCCTTTAGAAGTCTGTAGGGACTGATAGGTCTGTAGCTCGCTGAGGAGAGAAGTCAAATTATACTTTATCTTGTTCATTACCAAATTGGTTCTGAACTGAAGGAAACTCTTCGGAAGAGATTCCAAGATAAAGCTTACTTGACTTGACTCGTTTATAATAGCTCCGTTTACTTCCGCCACATTGAAGTGGACCATCATGTTAAGGACATGCTCCCTAACAGAGGTTCCCTCCTTCATGCGAGAGTTGTAAACGAATTTGAGGGCTTCATGACAGACCGATGAGGACGGTAGTCCAAACATCTCCTGTAATGAAGACATGATTTCTTTAGCAGAAACCATTTCCTCGTGCTTCTTAGCTAACACATCAGATATGCTGGCTAAGATATAGACTCGGGCTTTATCATTAGCCCTTGTCCATCTATCATATGCTTCTCGAACAGTTCGAGTCGCATCCGAGCTAGGAGGGGGAGGACAATCCTCTGATAAGACGAACCTGAGATCATCTAGAACGAGAATCGTATTCAAGTTCGATTTCCAGGTCGCGTAGTTATCGCCGGTTAACTTATCGGAAGCTAGTAAGTGAATAAATGAGCTAGTCATGCTGAAAAGAGAATGAATAAATATTAGTGAAAAGGTTTTAACCTAATTTACACACCAATCATGAATTTAGCAAAGAATAATAATGTACCCATAACTCATTATTAAACTGCAACGATACTTCAGTGGGTCAGAATGGTCGCTACCGAGGGGCAGTCAAGCATTCCTTCACTGAATCAAGACATTCTTGACTAAATGCTAATACCAGAATATCTCATATTCCTATAGCATCTTAGTTATCGCTGTTTGGTCAAGATTTACTAACTCCTTAGCAAATCTCGTAAGTGTGACCCTCCATTTTTAGAATTCATAGGGCGGCCCCAACGATGCAACCGAATGGAAATGTCAAAGTTGGGAATGGCTCTATATTTTTTTATCCATAAATGGTGATTGAGATGTTCCGATTCCTATGAAACGGCCCTCCGAATGGATCGGTACCACTTGTGGGCACCTAGCAGGCAGAACATAGGAATCTCACGGTTCAATCCAATGGAGGAGACCGCAGGATGTATTGACATACTTCCTTCTCCCACTTACTATAAATACTTTCTCCATTCACCTTGCTCTTGAATTATGCAAATACCATCCGAATGGGGATGCCCTATTGACATCACGAGGCCGAGCATAATTCTCACGGTGTGAACTTGACAGAGAACGTAGGAGGAGAGGGACATATCATATATACCTTCTCAACACCTCTACTAAGTATTTTAAGACGGAATGGGTAAATTACTCAGGTATTATCCGGCTAAGACAATAAGACCTAAGTCTAGGTAAAACAAACTTTTACCTATGATGTCTAGGTGATAAACACT
Organism: Herpetospermum pedunculosum; assembly: GCA_028017165.1. Classification (NCBI taxonomy): domain Eukaryota; kingdom Viridiplantae; phylum Streptophyta; class Magnoliopsida; order Cucurbitales; family Cucurbitaceae; genus Herpetospermum; species Herpetospermum pedunculosum. The sequence goes on along the minus strand of CM051527.1, from coordinate 15,125,087 downwards.
TTATTACCTCACACCACTCACGCATGCTCATAAAGCCGGGTTAACTTTACTCAAGAACCGGATGGTCCCCAGGTAGGAGGTGTTCCGTAAACCGTCAGCTTAAATACCTCCAACCTCGAACAGGATGTCCCCGGGTGAGTTTCTTGTAACCTTAGCATTTACAAGATATCGACCTATTCATCTAATGAAACGAAACGATACATTCAACCCTAAGTGAGCATGCCTTTGTCTTTGTTATAGATTTTAAAAGGCTATGCCAATTTTACAACGCTTTGCAAAACTAAGACTTACTACAACAAACTTCTACATGCTTCTCAAACATGCATCACTAAGGCATGACAAGTTGAATATTTAATTTCATAATTAATATAACAATTATATCAATTATGTTTTTAAATATACAACTCCTAATTCATAAATTAATATAACACTTATATCAATTCTCATGAATTAAGCATGCATCCTATACATTATAACACTTATAACAAACAAAATGCATCTTATGTTGGATGTTTAATTTCATAATTAATATAACACTTATATCAATTATTCTATTAAGCAAACAACATCTAATTCATGAATTAATATAACTCTTATATTAATACTCATGAATAAACACGCATCCTATACATTATAACACTTATAACATACCATGTGCATAAAACTATGGCAATCTATGTTGTTGATTTAATTTCATAATTAATATAACACTTATATCAATTATTCTATTAAATTAACAACAACTAATTCATGAATTAATATAACTTTTATATCAAAACTCATGAATTGCCAAATATGCATACGATATATTATAACACTTATAACATATTTTCAATGCATGAAGCATGCTTCCTACGGTGGGATTTTAAATCTATATGGCATACGTTATGCACATACAAACATGAAATTTAATTAAAACATACATTCACAATGCATAATTAATTAAACATACTAAAGTGGATCGATTTTGGCATTTAACAAGCAATAACTAATTTATTACAAGCTTGATCAACAAGCCACGTCTTGAGCGGACTTCGAACTCTTCGCACCGCCTTTGACCAACTTGCTTCCTCCGAACGCTTCGGCCAAATTTTCTTCGAATTTCTCCTCGTATTGCCCAGAATGAGTTTGAACTTACACCGAACATTTCGGCGAGTTTCAATCTCAAAATTCTTTCACAAAGAAACCTATATGGACTCTAATGACTCTAAAAATACAGACTCTTTAGCATACATTAAAGCCCATACATTCTCGGGCAATTACAAATAATGAAATTCAAAAGAAACTATGCCAAAATCGATATTCACTTTAGAATTCCATTCAGAAACAATTTCTAAAATAAAACCCACCATAACTTAAATTGATAGAAATTGAGTGGCCAAAACGCTCTGATACCAATTGATGGAGCGTTGATGGAACGCAGCGGAAGCGATTTGGATCATGGACACTCTAATTTCATCAATTTAAACAAAACGAAAACATGCAAAAGCGAAGAAAAAGAGAAGTTAGAACACATACCCTTGTCGTTCGTAATTCTCCAATTTCACCGCCAGATGCTCCTCACGAGCTCACCGAGCCTTCTCACGAAACATTCGTGGACCACCCACGGTAGTCCCGCTATCCTCAGGCCGAGAAACGGAGTAGTGAGACTCCTTTAATTCAAGAAAAGAGGGAAGAAGCTCACAGAAGAAAAACAATTTTTCTTCTTTACAGAGAGCTGCCGAAGGAAGAAGAAGAGATAGAGAGAGAGAATTCAATTGAAATTTCTATTTCAATTCAACAACCCAATATGCACTCACGCATATTTTGAATTTCTTTTTCTTTTCCTTTTTTTTTTTTTTTTTTTTTTTAATTCAAATAGTCTGATGAATCATTTGATCTGATATATACTGTGTATATATATATGCCTTACATGTGTCTTACACTTGCATGTAAGACACATGTAAATATATATATATATATATATATATATATATTTATATATTATTATTATTTTATTAATTAAACTTTTTAATTAATAAAATATATATATATATATATATAAATTAATTAATATTATTTAATTCAATATCAAATATTAATTAAATAATATAATTAATCCCGGTTTTCCGAAAACCGACTTTTTGCACATGAATCCTATTCATGTTTTAAGACCAAATTCATATCTAAATCATATTTAAATATGTTCATATATTAATTAAACTTTTTAATTAATATATTTTAATTAATTAAACTTTTTTAATTAATTAATATTATTTAATTCAATATCAAATATTAATTAAATAATATGATTAAGTCCGGTTTTCCGAAAACCGACTTTTTGCACATGAATCCTATTCATGTTTTCAGACCAAAGCCATATTTAAATCATATTTAAATATGTCTATTCTTCTTCCACAAACCCGAATTTGAACGATTCAAATTCTTTTCTTTTCTTTTATACTGTTTCACGGCTTTATCCGAGCTAGCCAGGACAACCGTAAGGACCTACAGATCATGAGCTCCAACGATACGAGATTATCCGGTCAAAACTCTTTCAACCGAACTAACCAACATTCGTTAACCCCCGGAGACTCCACTAAAGTCCAAGGGCTGCACTCTCCTCACTGTAGATATATTGTGTCCTGTTGATATAACTATCATCAGTAAGTCGATCCTTCACAGGTTGTTCATAATCACAACGGGTCATTTAAAATCGTTTAACCTTTGTATTATATCTTGTTCCTTAAGTACCACTGACACCTCTAATGAACAATTGATTTGTGGTCCAACCATCAAATCAGATTCCTCCCTGATCAGGAGAGGATGGGCCCAATGTTCAAGACCTGGAGTCAGCACTTAAGGGAACAACCTCTCTACTAACCCTTAAAGCGGGTAGGAGTGAACTCCAATCTTGCTACAACTATGTCCCCAGCCACTTATTCAATCTTATCCCCAAGATGGTAGGCATATTGAGTCGGCGATCTGGCCACTCTCACCCGTACAAATCAAAGGATAAGGTTGAATAAACAGGAGTTCATAGTAAGCTCAGGATTGAGATCGAGTTACCTAAGTCATCATATGAAAAAACTGGTCTTTACAGTAAACGGTGTTATAAAGAAAGAGCGATTTTATTTCTTGGTTCGGTCTTGTGCAAACTCATTGCACAGGACGCCCTCACTCACACTACAACAAATATCACATACCACAGCGTCAAAAAACAGCTATCGTAGGCTTTCCATAGCGGTTTTTGAAACGCTGTCATAGCCCCCGTTATTGAAAGTCCTTGACTTTTCATAGCGGTTTTTCAATGCTACGAAAACCGCTATAGATAACCCAGTTTCAATCACGAATATTTCCCGCTATGAAAACCTTTTATAGCGGTATTAGGAAACGCTATTATAGACTTTTTAATAACGTTAAAACCACGTTATGGAAAGTTTTTATAGCGGTGTAATGAACCGCTATTATAGCGTTTTAATAATGTTTTTAATAACATCAAAAAACCGCTATCGTAGGCTTTCCATAACATTTTTTGAAACGCAGTCATAGCCCCCGTTATTGAAAGTCCTTGACTTTTCATAGCGATTTTTCAGTGCTACGGAAACCGCTATAGATAACTCAATTTTGATCACGAATATTTTCCGTTTTGAAAACTTTTTATAGCGGTATTAAGAAAAGCTATTATAGACTTTTTAATTACGTTAAAAACCACATTATGAAATTTTTTTTATAGCGGTGTAATGATAGCATTTTTAGGCACGCTGTGATAGCCTCTATTGTTCTCGACTTTTCATAACAATATTTAACATTATGGATACTTTTAATAGTATTTTGCGTATTCTGAAATAGTTATGAAAAGTATTTTTTTTATTTCTAAATAGTTATGAACAATATCTTTTACGATAGCCGATGCTATGATTGAACTTTAATAGCATTTTTTATAATAGCAAAAAATGTTATAACAACCACAAAAAACAACCATTTCAATTCTCATTTAATCTAAAATATTATAAAGGTAAACACATAATATTGAAGTATAGTTGAAACTAAAGTTACTCTTCCAATCTTCCAAAAGTTGCTAATAAAAAATATAGTTCCAACTAAGTTTACACATGTGAGGAGATGCAAATTCATAATATCTAAGTACAATGAATTATATATATAATCCCAAAAAAGTTCATATAATAAAAAACAAGTGAGCGTTTCAAAATAGTGTGTGAGACGAACTTGATATTCTCCCCTACATTGCAACTTGGATGATATCTTTCATTCACCTAATAAAAAACAAGAACAAGAACAAAATATATCATTTAAATCATGATGATTTAACTCTAATAATACATTAACCAACAAACCAAAAGTATTTATATATTCTATGTACACACTATGTAGACACAAAGCCAAAAAAAGAACAAAACCCAAGCTTTATTCAATACACATAATTCTTCTCTTTCCAACAAGAACTCTAATTAACCCAAGTTTTATTTACGCATAATTCTGAAAATAGTATATTGCATGCTTAACCATTTGAAACCAATCTAACAAGGCTTTATAGGTTATCCAGAAACAATCATCTTCTTGTTATTACCATCAACAAAATTCCATGGAAATGTCATAGAAGAGGGGAAAAAAGGTTAGATCAACTGAACAGTACCTTACTGAATTACCCAGCCCCATAGCCTGACGAGCATGCAATGATAATCTTCCTTTGATATCAATGTTTGAAGACATCGACCGACGAACATGAAGATTTGTTTTATTATCGAGAAAGTCTTCAGTTAGCTACCCAATGGCCTCAATCTTAGTCTCATTCTTTAGAAAGTAAACCCTTTCTCCATGTCCCTGTCAAGTTCCAAAAGCCAAAACTAGAAGTATATATAGGCTTTAGAAATGTGAAGCAGAAAGTTTCTCTCTTATAGCTATCTAGACCACACCAATGATGGTAGGGGGGGAAACAAACAATGAAGTTGCCCTCTGCTTATCACTCCCACTTAACTTCTAAGCTTCACTCAAGTCAGATGTTGCTTTAAAGTTAATGATTTTCAGATGTATAATGAACTTAGAAGATGAAAGTACATAATCAAAAAGTACCGACCCATCTCTATGACTCTATCCAATGCCACCGCACAAGGAAAGCAAGATAAATGCTTGCACAAACAGAATCTAAGGTAGGAATATAAGTTACTGAAACAAATAAAACAAATATCATAACAGTCTCAGTCTCATGTTCGCTGCTGAGTAGTTTGTTAACAGACCAAAGATGCATGCAATCAAATAGGTGATATGAAAAGCCGATTCTCGATTTGTTTTCTCACCATTTCTTTACAATGATTTTCATGTTTCTCAAGTAAACATTAGAATCCATTAACTAAATTCCAAAAGCAAAAAACATTAGAATTCTTAACTAAATTTCAAAAATAAAAACAAGTTGTTAGTGTTTAAAACTTATAAAAACAATTATATAAGGTAGATAATACAACAAAGGAACTCATAGGTAAAAGTAGTGTTTATAGACATAATTTCTAAAAATAAAAAATGAAATGATTATCAAACGGAGCCTATATTTTCAGCTCTCCACATTGTGGAAATCACACATACAACTTACCAACCGAACAATCACAGAAGCGCGGTAAAAGAGCTTCATATTAATTTTAACTGAACTTCAGAAATTGTGATGGTTCCTAGTGAGGTTTAAAAAAATAGGGGCTAGTGGACATTTCCAGGGAATTTACTCACTTCAAGGCAATGGATCTTAAAACCACTTTTATTTGTGGAATATCTGTCACTCTAATTGGAAGCGAGTTCTCATGTTAGTGCCCTCGCACTAGCCTGTGATGGTCAATTTAATCATTTAATGAAGAAAGTACTGTGATTATCCAAATCATGAGAGGTGGGAAATCATACTTTAAAACACTTGAAATACTAGCAATTTTAGCAAACTAAGTCCTAAAGACTTATTTTGATGAGACAGCAGAAAGAATTATAATAAGCAAACTGTATAAAGCTTATTCACTTGCATCTCAAATTTCAATCAAAATTTCACTACATTCAGAGACATACATTATGCAATTTTCGAGTACCAAACAGAATGTCCTTGATCTATACCTCACATTTTATAAATGCCTACCGTCTTTACTAAACAAATAACAAGATGAACAAACAAGTAAAAACCAGTTGATAGAATTACATTAGCACAAATTCAAGTCGTGGCAGCAGAAAAATACAGTTACAAAACACCTCAATTTGGCATTACAATTTACAAACACTAATTTTTCATTTAAGTTTTTAGTATTTCTCAAATTCACTATAGAGTGAAAAAAAAAACTTTTACTTAGCCCTGTACCTATCTCTCCACTCTGAAGTTGTAATTTTGTAGCATTACCTTCTATGTACAATTTGTGTCATAGCTAGCAAGTCCCAACAATTATGGTCATTCCATTCTAGGGTTATTCTCAAAGTTTCACCAAAAGAAACTTATTAATTTAGTACTATGGAGATGGAGACAACCAAGACTAGAAAGCACATAATATATATGGTCTCTGAAAAAGTTGGAAGAAACTTGTTAGGTAGCCACTTCAGGGTTTAGTGTCAAACATCAAACAATAAAGTCAGTTGCTTCCTTTGACAAAGTAGGAATAATTTATTTAACATGTAGCCAAATGTACAATTGAGTCAATGCTACAAAAGAGAACACAATTGAAACCAAAACTAAATCAATGCCAACAAACGTTTGAAAAAGATTAGTTCTTCCAATTGACTAGCTAGCAAGGACTATTTAGAAAGAAAAAAACTCCATATCCAAAGGACAATATTTTCTTTGTTCACACCTTGTAGCTACCTTTAATAAAAAAAACAAGCAATTATCCAAAAAGTCAAAGCAGAGAAAATTGAAGACAACAACGTATGCAATTCAATACCAACTATCATAAACAATATGATAGCAAACAATTTCTTTCAAGTTGATTGTTATCTATTGTCCTCTATTTTAGCCCACTAAACAGAAGAAGATTGATTCCAATTAGCCACTGATTTACCTTCTGTGAGTGGATTCATTCTAATTTAATGAAATTTACCGTTGGTAAAATTTTCTTTAGCAATGCCTTTTTATTCCAGCCATTATTTCTCCGTGTAATCCCTGTAATTAAGTTCTTTTCATGTACATATTTTTTTATTTATGGCCTGAGAAACTAGTCAAAGCTAGTGGTTAGTCTCCAGACTTTTGCTTGATTTGTGCAAGTCTTTTTAAACCGCACAAATCAGTGCTGAGAATTGAAGGTGAAATGTGCATGCATTTTTCACAAACACTATTGAATTCTTTTAAAAGCAAGGCAAACGACTCACAACTAACATGCCTCAGACCAAAAACAAAAAAGAAGATGAAAACTCTTATGAATGCACAATTACAACGACAATCATAACTAAATAAATGAAAATCCAACCAAAATAAATAATAAGTTGGTGTTTAAGAGTCTAAAATTTACCTTAGAGATTAAAATTTGAGTTACTGCACAATTACTATTCAAAACCATCTTCAAAGGTGTCCGCAGCAGCCCTGAAGAAATAAATGAAATTGCAAAATGAGTCATTTTCAAAGTATGACTTTTTCCAACATAAATTCAAAATTTTGAGTTACTAATCTCACAATTGTTTGTACAAACACTAGTAAAACAGTTTTAAATTTGTTAAATAAATAGATTCCAGACTGAAATTTTTGAACTTAACATTCTTTTGAACAACAAAACTTCAAATTTTTATAACTTCTCAGCCACAACATTTAAACTAGTTTATTTATTTATTCTAAAAAGCTCCAAAATGCAACTTTTTTAAGGTGGAAATTGAACCTGGAAGACAACAACTGTAATTTATTTAAGGTGGAAATTGGACTGAACTATTATATCTTGAAGTTGCTGTAATAGATCACAATCATTTTTCAAGGTCAACAACTTACTGAAATAATCCACTAAAAATACACACCATGGACATGAACTTGGAGCAAACATGATAATCAATTCTCCAAACAGTAATAACATTGCATCTGAAACAAATGTAAATTGTCTTTAAGACCATTAATTTACTGATTTGATCCACCTAGCAGGACTAATCACATCCTAAAATCTATTGCAAGAAAGATAGAACAGCTGAAGGTAATACAAGTGAACATACATCATATTCTTTGACAATATAAATTAGAAACGCGAATTTTAAAAAGTTGGAATCGATTTGGACAAACCAGTAGCGAGAGGTACAGACAAGAACTGCCCAGTTATTGGTATGCATAGTTGTGTCTGCAGGAGAAACATAAGCCATATAGTTGCCCAAATAACCGAGACACGAAATCAAAATCAGAGGTAAAGCCATTGTAGAACTGCAAAACTCGTAGAAAACTTCTATTGGGACTGATTTTAGGGAAATTGACAACAAAAATTACGAAGAGTTTGGAAACTGAACCCTAATTCCTCCATTTCTCTCCATCTCTGGCGACCCTCGTCTCTCGTGAATCTTCTCCTACCCTCTTTCCCTCATCTCTGACTTCTCATCTCTCGAGCTTATTCAACATAAAAGTCTCACAACTTCAGCCAAATATCAAAAGATAATCAGCTAAAATTTCAAATAGATATGGAAACAAGAAAATAAGAATTACTTGGAAATTTTAGAAGGAAATGGGAAGTCAATTTCGTTTGTAACCCTAGAAGATGGCCGCCGAAATGGAACTCGATTGTTTGTAACCCTAGAAGATGGCTGCCAAAAATATGAGATGAAACAAAGATGAAGACGAAGACAGAGAGTCATTTTTTGGAAGACGAAGATGAAGGGAGAGGAGATGAGGCGTAGACGAAGGGAGAAGAGATGAAGCGAAGATGAACTCGATTGAGTTTTTCCGAAGAATGAATTTCGAAGCGAAGACGAAGAGGTTGCGTTTGGTTTTTGCCGTAATGTGAAAAGTGGAATGGTGGGTCAAAATTTAGAGGGGGAAAATTTGAGCGCTTTTTTTAAAAAAAATAATGAATAAACTAATAACTTTTAATAGCGGGAATTAAATTAGGCTATAATTACATGCAATTGAAAGTCATTTTTGTTGTAGTGTCACATGTCTCTACATGAAACGATTCGAATCACATCGTTTTGTACTATAAAAAGTGAGCCGCGTCCAATAGTGTCCCCAGGATAAGGTACCCAGCCTTATCCCTATACTATAGACCATTTTTGGCTGTCTACTTGAACTTGATTCACATTCATGTCACACATGAAGTTCAAGTACTCACACTATCGCCATGGGTGTTAGTTATTGGTATAGGTTAATACAAACACAATTCACTAAAATTCAATAACAACTTTATTGAAATATAATATATAGACATTCATTCAGTTTACAAACTACGAGTTTTAGGACATAAAACCCAACATGAGAATCGTGTGAAAAAGTCTATAGGGTAGTCGTTAGTAGCCCTTGTTCCCACATTTTACACACTTTCGCTGTTAGTAACATTGCGGTAAAATTGCTGTTCTCGCAATTCCTTTAAGTTGAAATTCTGCCTTAGCCATTTTTCTCTTCGTTTATTAATCTCTTCTCTTTACATTTGAGTTTATCATTGACTTGCACTTGTTTATGCATCTATCCTTTACATATTCCTTAGTAATTAGGCAATTTAAAACCAAATCTACCCCATCAAATCCACCCATTCTTGCTTAACAATACACTTCGCGAGTAACTAAGAATAAATCTCTGTGGGAAAACGAATGAAAAAATATTTACTACTTGCTACAAGATCATGTATGCTTGCATGTTCTGAGTGCTCTCTTATTGCATATTTCTTTTACACATTGAGCACGCAACAATCCTCCTCGGGACTAGGCTCGACATCTTCCTTAATCTCACCGATCTCATCTTCGCATGGCAGAGCATTCTCAAGCTCTTCATCACTATCGGGGTACATTTCCTCAGAGAACCTCTCCTCAGTGGTATGCTCAACTGGATGATCTTCCTCACCCTCCAATTCCTTCGCTGGATTGAGCAAACGACTTATTTGCTCATTCGCTTCGCGGAGCTTGGCTTCTAACCGAGCCTCGCGCATTGCCTGCGAATATTGGTGAGTGCTATCAACTAATTCATTAACCATTTGTTCCAGTGACATACCTCGACAATAATTAGGAGGAAATTGGTTTTGTTGCTCCTCCATTCCTTGCAACTCAACTTCAGTCTCTAGGCGAGACTGGCGACCTTCCTGCGCAAATTGGAGCGTGTTGTTGACTAATTTGTCAACCATCTGCTCCAATGTCGTTCTTTGGCAAGGGATGAGAGGAGTTTCTTCGGCTTCATACCTTGAAGCTTGACCCCAATAATCAAATGGAAATCCTGTCATGCTAAACAAGAAGACACAAGACAAAGAAAAATATTTTTGTGGTTTTTTAAACAAATAAAATTTAACTAAGAGAAATTAAATGGTTCCCCGGCAGCGGCGCCAATTTTGGCAAGAGATTTTCTTAACTTAATAAAAATTTCTCTAATGTTCAGGTTGTCGAGACCCGCCAAAATAACATTTATAAATCCGATACTACAGAGCTTTGCAGCTAGTGGTAGTCGGGTGTCGAACCACAAAGAACCAAAATTATTTCCTCTTAATTAACTTCTACTTGTTATTAATAAAACTCAAAGTAAAACAGTAAAATAAAGGGAGAAACGCTAACGGAGAATTAAACTAAAACAGAAAAATAGCTAACGGAAAATTAAAATGCAAGAAAAATAAATGCGAGAAAAATAAATGGAAGACGTGCTCCTAATTTGAGTGTTGAGATTGGTTGTTGATGTGGTTCGGATCATAGACACAAAATATACTTAACTGGTTTTTGTTAACACTCACACACATTAAAAGACTCAATTAAAACAAGTGCTCCCATGCTTTAATTAGAACTAATAATCCCAATTAATTAGAAAAGAGGTGACGACTCTAGACTATGCTTCGCTAATAATTCTAACTTAGGGGCGATCGCTCTCCCAAATTAGGATTAGTCGCGAGCGACGGGTATTCATGCGACGAGCCAATTGATGAAATCTCTATCAATGGGACTCGATTTTATTCTATCTCTATAATTTATCAACAACTCAAACAAATGTGGCCACATTTAATTCAGAATGCAAGATTTAATTACTCAAAACATGAAGTGCGATCGCTAAGTCATGCATTTTTAATCTAACCAACACACAATTAAGAAAACGGGTGTCAACCATAAAGAAAATCATGCTAGACATTAAGAACGATGCTAGAGATGAATTGAATGCTAGAACAAGCCAAGTAGAAGATGAAAAGATCATATCTCACCTAATACATCAACAACACAAACCCTAAACCCAAATTAGAGCACTTACCTTAGTTGCCCGTGGTGAAATCCAAGAGAAATCAACAAGAAATCAACTATAATGTATTAGAATAGGTAAGAATAAGGTTTTGGCTCAAGAAACGAGCTCTACAACAAATGGGGGCGAAAGAAATTGGGAGAGAATGACCTAAAAACAGCAAACGGACTTAAATACCCATTTCTGCGTCAGACTAGCGCCTAGGCGCCATAAGTCAGCGCCAAGGCGCCGCGGGGGCGCGCGCACAGAATCGGGACAGCGCCTAGGCGCCATAAGTCAGCGCCTAGGCGCTGAGCTCTCTGGAAAATTTACAAACTTGGCATTTTTTTATGAGTTTTAATGACGGGCTTCGGGTGACTTTCCATGACGGGCATTTTGCGTCAGGGTAGGGCGCGCGCGCGGGCGTGGGCGAGCGGTCGAGCGGCGCGCGCGTGCGAGGCGAGGCGACGCGCGCGCGGACCTTCGATGACGGGCGCGCGGGCGTGCGGCGTGGGCGTGGGCGGTCTGGGCGCGGGCGTGGGCGTCTGGTTCCGTTGGGCGCCTGGGCGCTGCCCTCTCGAGTCTAAGCCCAATTTTGGGTCGTTTTGGCTCCCGAACTCCGTTTGACCTATCTTTTTGACCCGAACAATTCCCGAAACCTCTTAAATGACCGTTTTAGCCCCGAAAATCATAAATGGACTTCCCGAGCTCTTCGCCACGAAAACACCTATAATAAGGCAATTTAACTAAATTAGGCATGTCATTTAGCTAGATTTAAGGCTATAATTATAGCTCTATTTTAGAGCTATCAGGGGTCTTAATGCCAAGTGACCCGATTTTTTGAAACACAAGGTTTTTGTCATTCTCTCGTGATCAACCATCTCCCTCCCTCTATAAAACATAAAAAAAGTCTCTAGTGCCCTAGTGCTCAGGAATCCCCCTCCTTCTGTAAAAAAGTCTATAGTGCCCTCGTGCTCAAGAATCCCCTCCCTCTAGGAAAAGTCTATAGTGTCGTCGTGTTTAGAGGAGACGACTATAGTGTCTCGTGCTCAACGAAGGGTACAAATGACTTTTCACATGGGTTTGCTGATCACAAGAGAAAGGCAAAAAAACTTAGTGTTAAAACACGGGGTCATTTGACATTAGGCAAATATCCAAACTTTTCATTTCTATCGATGTAGGTCGGGAAAAAGCAATCAAGAAAACACAAAAAAAAAATCGAGAATGAGCCTAAAAATCAAAAGCCATCATCCATTAGATCCAAAAATGGGAACGTCCCATCCATAATTCTACACTATTCCTCATCATCTTCTTAGATAAAATTAACTTAGGCTCAATACATCTGATGCAGAGCAATACCTGTTTTAAACATTCCCACAGGACAGCTAACAAAATTGCAAACAAATCGAGCAATCACAAGAACAATCACAAACACAATGACAAGAATTGCAAAACACTTGAAAACAACAGACACAAATTTCTTCATCTTCATTCTCCAACAACTCCCATAGCACTTATTAATCTCCTCAAGCATAGCTCCCAATCCCATTTCATAATTCATCTTGATATCTTGAACGAACTCACTTCCAATCTCCAAATCTAGACCACTCCCAAGATGAGTTTTCAAAACGCTCTCTTTCTTCAAGCTGCTAGTTGAATTCGCAACCCCATCAAAGATCTCCACAGCCTCTTCTTGACTGTTCAAATGGTTATGAACAATCTCTGCTTTCTCCAAAATCATCAAGTCTTTCGAATTTCTCAATAACCCATTCATCAACGCAATGTAATTGACCAAACAAGGCGGATTCAGCTCTGCCATTGCTTCAAATGCTACTAGATTCTTAAGCAGAATTTGAGAGAACCCATCAAGATGAATGGAAGGCAATGTTAAAGTGAGCGTTGTCTCATCAAAACGACACTTGAGAATGCCATTTTTGTTGGATTTGAATGTGATTCCAGCAGTTTTCAAGTCTGATGCAGATGGGATTAAAAGGGTTTTTTTCTCAGACAAATTTGGTTTTGTTATAGAACTCAAAAGTCTAAATAAGCGTTGGATTAAACCAAATGTGTCTTTTAGCTGTTGAATGAAGGCTATGTTAACAACAGAGCCCAAAATGTTCAAACCCTCACTCAGAAATTGACCAGAAGAAGAAGAAGAATCTGTATCTATTCGCATAGAATAAGCACAAATATTTGCCACGGCCATCTCATCGGGAATAAGCAGAATCAGAAGATACACAAAATGTAGCAAATGGTGAGACAAATTGAAGATTTCAGGCAAATTAGAGGAAAATCCAAAACATTCCAATTCAGGATTAAAAGATGGCAAATCAAATGGGGAAATAGATGAAGAAAATTGGTACAAAATAGGAGCCAAATAGTTAATGGGTTCTTTGGGGGAAATTTCTTTGAGAATAAATAATGGAATTTGATTCTCAAGCTTCACTAAATCAGTTATAATTTCAAACTCAGACCATAATTTCCCATAAAATATCTCTAAAGGGAACTTAAGAGGACGATTATTAAACTTATTTTGAAGTAAATCAATTAGAAACAAACCATCAATTAGCACAACCCATGACAAGGTTTCGCCATCAATTTCAAGGGATTGGTCGAAACAGGCTCGGATTTTGAGCTCCAATGGCTTAAGCTGATCTGCGAGTTTATGGATTTCGGGACCCCATTTAAGATTCTTGGCTTTGCCAAGTTTGTACAAGTCCATCTTGTAAAGCTCTGGCCGGAAATGGTGGAACGGCCCCACCGCGACACGGCGGGGGAGGTACACTGCTGGGTCGCCGCCGCGGACGGATTCCGGCAGCTGGAAGATGGAAATGGGGGTCTGAGAAGCGGCGGGGAGGGCATTTTGGTCGATGAGGTCGTTGATTTGAAGAACCCACTGGGATTTGTCGAGGGTTCCGGTGAGAATGGAGAATCCGGAAGCCATTTTCGAGTGAGTGAAGTGTCGGGGAATCTGAAGCAGCGAGCAGATTTCTGATTCGGCTTAACAATGAATTAATAGGATAAGATTTTTGCCTTTATACGAAGATTTTGCCATGTGCTTTTTTTAATATCCTTCCATTTTATTCTCTTTCATTATCCAAAGGGTTTAATCGATTGCTTTATGTTATAATTTTCACTAATTCAAACCTTGATGAACGAATTAAGTAGAATTTGACAGTATATAGTCTTAAATTTTCATTGAACATAAAGATGACAAATGAAAAAAAAAAAAGAAAAAAAAAAGTAAATAATAAGTTTAATACCAAACCTTTAAATTTGTATCTATTTTGTTCATAAAATAAAAATTAATAGGTAATAGGACTTTTTTTTTTTTTTTGCAACGATATTTTAATAAAGTGAGAATTGAACCCATGACCTCATAGTCGTCACGGGCACAACCTTATGCCAATTGAGCTATGCTCGGTTTGGCAATAGGTAATAGGACCTTCCAACTAATATATCTCTAAACTCTTAATTTTATATCTAATAGTTCCGTTCATGATAAATCTAGGATATATAAAATTAAATAACAGAGGGAAATAAAAGGGATTTTCATCCTTAGTTGGATAATTATTTTTTATTATTTTAAAAAGTCAACTTTTTTTTGGTTTCAAGAATTGTGAAATGGACAATTAGTCTCTTCAATTTATCCATTGAATTGTATGTGCTCGAATTGAAATTGTTTGGATAACTATAAAGTGTAATCATGCACTTTCCATGAACATATTACACGTCATTTCCATTAGGTAAGTGAGGGATAAATTGCATGCTACGACATATATTAAGAATTGTAGGTGAATTATTGTTAGAAGTACTCCATCCAAACCATTTTCCAAATAACGAGTATCATAAATACGAATATGATCATTTTCATAATTATTAGTGCAAGAATCTAGCTCCTCTCTTCAGGCAAGAATCTTCCATGGACGACGCTTCGACGTAGATCTACAAAGAGAAAACAAAGATAAAATTGCATTGGTGTGGGACTCGGCCCAACACGTTCTGATGCTTAAGTCAGTCAGAGAGTCGTGAAAAGTCGAGTAGTAGAGTTGTGAGAGTAGATCGTCCAGAAGTGGAGATTCTCACTTACCCCATAAAGAAGGATGATACTTTTTATATAGTGGTTAAATGACGCATGAGGTGCACATGTCTGTCGAGGTTGGTTTCCCTTCTCATGATGATGAGAGGACTGGTGTCGTTTGTCAGACTGAGCATATGGGACAACGTCGATTGATCGTCGCACACCTATGGCAGTGGCAACCGCATGATTTTCTGAGCGCTGGCTTGGATGTGACCGCGTAGTCAGTTGTGTCCCCCTGCTTGGCCCAAACCGGATTTGGTAACCTTCGATTTAGAAGATGAGGGTGTGACTTCGAGCGTGACGTCATAATTCCATGTCATGCTGACCTCACCCTCTCGAAATCCCTCATAACATCATCCCCACCAGCGGGTCGACCCTACGCTTGGTGGGTCGACATATTTGTTCGAACCGTCAGGAATTTCTGATGTGGGATGAGTTCAGAGGCTTCCATTCGTTTGCGTATTTTCCCTAGGCAATGCTTCCGGACGAGGTTGTATCAACCGCTTGGGTTGTTTCACATTCTTTAGCGGCGCCACTTTGATTTCGACGTTTCTACCGAGGTGTCACCTCGATTAGTCGGTGTTTCTAAGACCATCAGATGGTGTCTTTGTATTGACAGCGTGGATTTGAGGATCCTTGCATATATGTAGGGTGGTCCTCGTAGGTCATTTATGATGGAACTGAAATCCTGACACAACCAGATGTGCAGCGAAAAAGCCTAAACTGGCTGAGGATCTTCACCAATCAATAAGCAACAAACGGGAGAAGGAAAAATTTCAACACTTAGAATTTCCTTCAACCCGAGTCCCACCGGTAATGTTCATTACCACTGGTAAACTCGATCGGTAAAGTCAACTGGTAAGGGTTGACCGGTAATGAACAACCGGTAAAGGCTCTGGTAAGCCACCGATAAATATCACACATATTCACCGGTAAATGGCTTACTTGTAAGCCTCGACCGGTAAATGCTTCACAAGCATTTCAACCGGTAAACCTCGATCGGTAATACCGTGTGAGAAAATCACACCGGTAAAAACCGGACCGGTAAGTTTACCACCGGTAAATCGGTTCGGTAAGTATCTCCTACTCACACCGGTAAACCTTAAACTTACACCAGTAAGGATTTGACCGGTAAATCCTTATCGGTAAGCCTTGAACCGATAAACCGGTTGAAAATCTTCACAAGATTTCCACCGGTAAACCAGTAACACTTATCGTTCAGCTTCTTCGGTAAATTCTCACTGGTATACCATACCGATAAATTTCAACCGAAGAAACTAACGCTAAACGCTTGAGAAACAACATTTTGTTGGGAGTAAAATATAACGAGATATAAATTAATGCGGAATAACAAACTAAATATATCTCGACCTCTCCCATTTCACACGTTAGAACCCAAAAGGTAATCGGTCACAAAATACAATAATAAAAAGTTAAGGGAAAGAGATAACAACACCGAGAGATATACTAGTTCGCCCCGATCTCGAGACTACGTCCAGTCTTCTGCAACTGCAGATTCTACTATAATGGAGATTACAAAGTCCCTCAAGCTCGCGCTACAAAACTCACTCAAATAGCCCAACTCGAACTATTTGCTTCCAAGTACCACAACCCGGTATCTTGGGATAAACAACGAATAGAAACGCCCAACTTCAAAGAAAAATATTAAAGATATTTTTCTCATCAATTTGCCTGCTGACGCGCACGCAAGAAACTGAACAAAAACCAATTCACTTGATAAATTGCCCAGCCGTACCAAAAATAAACTTCAGCCGCAATCGATAAGTTTCAACCAACCGTTTTGACTTTAGGTCAACATACATATATAAACCTAAGACAAACTGTAATGGGCTTGGCCCAAAGTTACCTTTTAACTTCAATTAAAATTCTTTTGTGCGTGAGATTCCGAATTGGGGCATTATTAATTGTAGAGTTATTTTGGCTTCATACCAAAATCCTAACAATCTCCCACTTGGAGACAAAATGACGATCTTGCCTCCCACCGCAACAAACTGATCATCTTGGCAAACTTCAAGGCTTTACTCTCACTACAACTGATATTTATGATCTTCCTGGCAAACTTCAAGGTTCAACAAAAAATCCTGTAAAACAATAAACTAACAAACATGCAACCATCAGAAAAATAATTGTAGCTCATCTGTGCTTGCTCCGAGGTACGAGCAAACTACGTGGAACTGTCCCCCAAACATAAAAGACAGCCAAGTGGTAACAATGTACTCCCACTTCAGCTAAGAGGTAACAACTGACATCTTCTTCGATCTTGAACACCTATTCCTAAAGAAGATATATTATGCAAATGACTTGACTCATTCATTCAAGTCTGCTGCCAAGCTAGAAACTAAACCTGTGACCATAGCAACTGCCTTGGTCTTCAATTTAGATGCCCTTACTCGCGCGACTTCATCAATTCATTCGAATGTCTGCAATTGGGGATTGACGATACCCATAATCTTTCTCTCTTGGACTTCCCAATTGTTTCTGAACTGATGGATCTTGATCTAGCTAATTGAAATTGGCTATTATTGCTGCTGGATCAACTGTACCTCTACACCTACCATCTGCAGCTTTAACTGGCACTCACTGTCTATTTGATCATTTGGCAACACTAAACTGACATCTATATAGTGTGAAATTTATGTGGCCAACTGCCACTACCTGAGATCCTAACTTGAGTTTACACTTGTTGGGTTTTATGTCCTAAAACTCGTAGTTTGTAAACTGTTTGAATGTATATATATTCTATTTCAATAAAGTTGTTATTGAATTTTAGTGAATTGTGTTTGTATTAACCTATACCAATAACTAACACCCATAGCGATAGTATGAGTACTTGAACTTCATGTGTGACATGAATGTGGATCAAGTTCAAGTAGACAGCCAAAATGGTCTATAGTATAGGGATAAGGCTGGGTACCTTATCTTGGGGACACTATTGGACGCGGTTCACTTTGTATAGTACAAAACGATGTGATTCGAATCGTTTCATGTAGAGACATGTGAGTGAGGGCGTCCTGTGCAATGAGTTTGCACAAGACCGAACCAAGAAATAAAATCGCTCTTTCTTTATAACACCGTTTACTGTAAAGACCGGTTTTTTCATATGATGACTTAGGTAACTCGATCTCAATCCTGAGCTCACTATGAACTCCTGTTTATTTGACCTTATCCTTTGACTTGTACGGGTGAGAGTGGCCAGATCGCCGACTCAATAAGCCTACCATCTTGGGGATAAGATCGAATAAGTGGCTGGGGACGTAGTTGTGCGAGATGGAATTCACTTCTACCCGTTTTAAGGGTTAGTAGAGAGGTTGTTCCCTTAAGTGCTGACTCCAGGTCTTGAACAATGGGCCCATCCTCTCCTGATCAGGGAGGAATCTGATTTGATGGTTGGACCACAAATCAATTGTTCATTAGAGGTGTCAGTTGTACTTAAGGAACAAGATATAATACAAGGGTTAAACGGTATAAATGACCCGTTGTGATTACGAACGACCTGTGAAGGATCGACTTACTGATGATAGTTAGATCAAGAGGACACAATATATCTACAGTGAGGAGAGTGCAGCCCTTGGACTTTAGTGGAGTCTCCGGGGGTTAACGGATGTTGGTTAGTTCGGTTGAAAGAGTTTTGACCGGATAATCTCGTATCGTTGGAGCTCATGATCTGTAGGTCCTTACGGTTCTCCTAGCTAGCTCGGATAAAGCTGTGAAACAATATAAAAGAAAAGAAAAGAAAAGAAAAGAATTTGAATCGTTCAAATTCGGGTTTGTGGAAGAATATGGACATATTTAAATATGATTTAAATATGAGATTGGTCTACAATATGAATTGGATTCATATGAAAAAGTCGGTTTTCGGAAAACCGGGTTTAATTATATTTGATATTGAATTAAATAATATTAATTAATATATATATTTTTTTTTTTTATTAATTAAAAAGTTTAATTAATAAAATAATTATTATTATGTTTATTAATAATAATAATATATATATATATATATACATGTGTCTTACATGCAAATGTAAGACACATGTAAGATATATATATACAAGGTTTATATGATTCATCAGATGAATTAAAAAAAAAAAAAAAAAAAAAAAGAAGAAAAAGTGTGAGTGCACTTTGGGTTCTTTAATTGAAATGAGATTTCAATTTCATTTGGCCTCTCTCCGTCTTCTTCTTCGGATAAATTTCTCTCTGTAAAAGAAAAATTTGTTTTCTTCAGTGGAGCTTCTTCCTTCTTTTCTCTTGTAAAAGGAGTCCCACTACTCCGTTTCTCAGCCCGAGGATAGCGGGATTACCGTGGGTGGTCCACGAAGATTTCGTGAGAAGTCTCGTTCAGCTCGTGAGGAGCTTCTGGCGGTGAAAATTGAAGAAATACGAACAACAAGGGTATGTGTTCTAATTTCTCTTTTTCATTGCTTTTGCATGTTTCCGTTTGTTTAAATTGATGAAATTAGAGTGTCTATGATCCAAATCGCTTCCGCTGCGTGCCATGCGCTCCGTCAATTGGTATCAGAGCGTTTTTGGCCACTCAATTTCTATCAATTTAAGTTATGGTGGGTTTTATTTTAGAAATTGTTTTTTATTGGATTCTAAAGTGAATATCGATTTTGACATAGTTTCTTTTTGAATTTCATTATTTGTAATTGCCCGAGAATGTATGGGCTTTAATGCATGCTAAAGAGTCTGTATTTTTAGAGTCATTAGAGTCCATGTAGATTTCTTTGTGAAAGAAGTTTGAGTTTGAAACTCGCCGAAATGTTCGGTGTAAGTTCAAACTCGTTCTAGGCAATACGAGAAGAAATTCGAAGAAAATTTGGCCGAAGCGTTCGGAGGAAGCAAGTTGGTCAAAGGCGGTGCGAAGAGTTCGAAGTCCGCTCAAGACGTAGCTTGTTGATCAAGCTTGTAATAAATTAGTTATTGCTTGTTAAATGCCAAAATCGATCCACTTTAGTGTGTTTAATTAATTATGCATTGTGAATGTATGTTTTAATTAAATTCCATGTTTGTATGTGCATAACGTATGTCATATAGATTTAAAATCCCACCGTAGGAAGCATGCTTCATGCATTGAAAATATGTTATAAGTATTATAATATATCGTATGCATATTTGGCAATTCATGAGTTTTGATATAAAAGTTATATTAATTCATGAATTAGTTGTTGTTAGTTCAATAGAATAATTGATATAAGTGTTATATTAATTATGAAATTGAATCAACAACATAGGTTGTCCTAATTTTATGCACATCGTATATTATAAGTGTCATAATGTATAGGATGCATGTTTATTCATGAGTATTAATATAAGAGTTATATTAATTCATGAATTAGATGTTGTTTGCTTAATAGAATAATTGATATAAGTGTTATATTAATTATGAAATTAAACATCAAACATTAGATGCATTTTGATTGTTATAAGTGTTATAATGTATAGGATGCATGCTTAATTCAGAATATTGATATAAGTGTTATATTAATTATGAATTAAGAGTTGAATGTTTAAGAGCATAATCGATATAAGTGTTCTATTGATTATGAAATTAAATATTCAACTTATCATGCCTTAGTGATGCATGTTTGAGAAGCATGTAGAAGTTTGTTGTAGTTAGTCTTAGTTTTGCAAAGCGTTGTAAAATTGGCATAGACTTTTAAAATCTATAACAAAGATAAAGGCATGCTCACTTAGGGTTGAATGTATCGTTCCGTTTCATTAGATGAATAGGTCGATATCTTGTAAATGCTAAGGTTACAAGAAACTCACCCGGGGACATCCTGTTCGAGGTTGGAGGTATTTAAGCTGACGGTTTACGGAACACCTTCTACCTGGGGACCATCCGGTACTTGAGTAAAGTTAACCCGGCTTTTATGAGCATGCGTGAGTGGTGTGAGGTAATAAAGTGTTTCTCGCCTAGACATCATAGGTAAAAGTTTGTTTTACCTAGACTTAGGTCTTATTGTCTTAGCCGGTTAATGCCTGAGTAATTTACCCATTCCGTCTTAAAATACTTAGTAGAGGTGTTGAGAAGGTATATATGATATGTCCCTCTCCTCCTACGTTCTCTGTCAAGTTCACACCGTGAGAATTATGCTCGGCCTCGTGATGACAATAGGGCATCCCCATTCGGATGGTATTTCCATAATTCAATAGCAAGGTGAATGGAGAAAGTATTTATAGTAAGTGGGAGAAGGAAGTATGTCAATACATCCTGCGGTCTCCTCCATTGGATTGAACCGTGAGATTCCTATGTTCCGCCTGCTAGGTGCCCACAAGAGGTACCGATCCATTCGGAGGGCCGTATCATAGGAATCGGAACATCTCAATCACCATTTATGGATAAAGAAACATAGAGCCATTCCCAACTTTGACATTTCCATTCGGTTGCATCGTTGGGGCCGCCCTATGAATTCTAAAAATGGAGGGTCACACTTACGAGATTTGCTAAGGAGTTAGTAAAACTTGACCAAACAGCGATAACTAAGATGCTATAGGAATATGAGATATTCTGGTATTAACATTTAGTCAAGAATGTCTTGATTCAGTGAAGGAATGCTTGACTGCCCCTCGGTAGCGACCATTCTGACCCACTGAAGTATCGTTGCAGTTTAATAATGAGTTTTGGGTACATTATTATTCTTTGCTAAATTCTTGATTGGTGTGTAAATTAGGTTAAAACCTTTTCACTAATATTTTTTCATTCTCTTTTCAGCATGTCTAGCTCTTTCATTCACTTACTAGTTTCCGATAAGTTAACCGGCGATAACTACGCGACCTGGAAATCGAACTTGAATACGATTCTCGTTCTAGATGATCTAAGGTTCGTCTTATCAGAGGATTGTCCTCCCCCTCCCAGCTCGGATGCGACTCGAACTGTTCGAGAAGCATATGATAGATGGACAAGGGCTAATGATAAAGCCCGAGTATATATCTTAGCCAGCATATCTGATGTGTTAGCTAAGAAGCACGAGGATATGGTTTCTGCAAAACAAATCATGTCTTCATTACAGGCGATGTTTGGACTACCGTCATCATCGGTCTGTCATGAAGCCCTCAAATACGTTTACAACTCTCGCATGAAGGAGGGTACCTCTGTTAGGGAGCATGTCCTTAACATGATGGTCCACTTCAATGTGGCGGAAGTAAACGGAGCTACTATTGATGAGTCAAGTCAAGTAAGCTTTATCATGGAATCTCTTCCGAAGATTTTCCTTCAGTTCAGAACCAATATGGTAATGAACAAGATAAAGTATAATTTGACTTCTCTCCTCAGCGAGCTACAGACCTATCAGTCCCTTCACACTTCTAAAGGAAAAGAGAAGGAGGCAAACGTTGTCACTTCTAGGAAATTCCAAAAGGGGTCGTCTTCAGGGAGTAGGTCTGAACTTTCTTCTATTAAGAATAAGAGTATTCAAAAGAAGAAGAAAGATAAAAGGAAGGGAAAAGCACCTGCTGCAGGTAAGAGCAAGACTAAATCTACAGACAAAGGAAAATGTTTCCATTGTGGTGTAGATGGGCACTGGAAACGCAATTGCCCAAAGTATCTTGCAGAGAAAAAGGCTGAGAAGGAAAGACAAGGTAAATATGATTTATTTGTTGTCGAAACATGTTTAGTAGAACATGATTGTCATACCTGGATACTTGATTCAGGAGCTACTAACCATGTTTGTTCTTCTTTTCAGGAAACTAGTTCTTGGCAGCCACTTTCTCGAGGTGAGATAACTCTCATAGTTGGAACTGGAAAGGTTGTCTCAGCTAAAGCAGTGGGAGCTGTAAAGTTGTTGTATAGAGATAGTTTCATTTTACTAGAAAATGTACTCCTGGTTCCTACCTTCAAGAGGAATCTTGTATCTATATCTTGTTTGTTAGAACAGTTGTATAAAGTATCTTTTGTTCATAATGAAGTGTTCATTAGCAAAAGAGGTGTACGTATTTATTCTGCGAAACTTGAAAACAACTTGTATGTGTTAAGACCAACCGAAGCCAAAGCTATTTTGAACACTGAAATGTTTAAAACAGCTGAGACTCAAACTAAAAGGCAGAAACTTTCTCCAAGTACTTATCTTTGGCATTTAAGACTAGGTCACATTAATCTCAATAGGATTGGGAGATTGGTTAAGAGTGGTCTGCTAAATCGTTTAGAGGACAACTCTTTACCGCCATGTGAGTCTTGTCTTGAGGGAAAAATGACCAAACGATCTTTTTCTGAAAAAGGTCATAGGTCCAAAGAACCTCTAGAAATCGTTCATTCGGATCTCTGCGGTCCTTTGAATGTCAAAGCACGAGGAGGGTATGAATATTTCATTAGTTTCATTGATGATTATTCTAGGTACGGTTATCTTTATCTAATGCATCATAAGTCCGAAGCTCTTGAAAAGTTCAAAGAGTATAAGGCAGAGGTTGAGAACACATTAGGTAAATCAATAAAAACACTCCGATCAGATCGAGGTGGAGAGTATATGGATTTAAGATTTCAGGACTATATGATAGAACATGGAATAGTATCTCAACTCTCAGCGCCAGGAACACCACAGCAGAATGGTGTGTCCGAGAGGAGAAATAGAACCCTGTTAGACATGGTTCGATCTATGATGAGTTATGCTCATTTGCCTAGTTCGTTTTGGGGATATGCAGTAGAGACTGCAGTATATATTTTGAACATGGTTCCCTCTAAGAGTGTTTCTGAAACACCTTATGAGTTATGGAGAGGGCGTAAAGGTAGTTTACGTCACTTCAGGATTTGGGGGTGTCCGGCACATGTGCTAGTACCCAATCCAAAGAAGTTGGAACATCGTTCAAAATTGTGCCTATTTGTAGGTTACCCCAAGGAAACGAAAGGTGGTCTATTTTACGATACTCATGAGAACAAGGTACTAGTATCGACTAATGCCACGTTTTTAGAGGAAGACCACATGAGAGATCATCAACCGTCGAGCAAAATTGTTTTGTCCGAATTTTCCAGGAAAGCTACAGACGGATCAACAAAGTTTGTTGATCAGGCTGGTCCTTCTCAAGAGTTGAGAAAGCCTCGACGCAGTGGGAGGGATGTAAGACAGCCTGACCGCTACATCGGCTTGTCTGAAACTCAAGTCGTCATACCTGATGATGGCGTTGAGGATCCATTGACCTTTAAACAAGCAATGAATGACATAGATAAGGACCAGTGGCTTAAAGCCATGGATCTTGAAATGGAGTCTATGTACTTCAATTCGGTCTGGGATCTTGTAGACCAACCAGATAGTGAAAGACCTATCGGTTGCAAATGGATCTACAAGAGAAAACGAGACCAAGCCGGTAAGGTGCAAACCTTTAAGGCTCGACTTGTGGCAAAAGGTTATTCCCAAAGAGAAGGGGTGGACTATGAAGAAACCTTTTCTCCTGTTGCCATGTTAAAGTCGATTAGAATACTCTTATCCATTGCTACATTTTATGATTATGAAATCTGGCAAATGGATGTCAAGACTGCCTTTCTGAATGGTAATCTTGAGGAGAGTATCTATATGGCTCAACCAGAGGGATTCATACTTCAGGGTCAAGAGCAAAAGGTTTGCAAGCTTAATCGATCCATTTATGGGTTGAAGCAAGCATCTAGATCCTGGAATATAAGGTTTGATACGGCGATCAAATCTTATGGCTTTGAACAAAATATTGACGAACCTTGTGTTTACAAGAAAATAGTCAATACTGTTGTAGCTTTCTTAGTCTTGTACGTAGACGATATACTACTCATTGGGAATGATGTAGGGTTCCTAACTGGCGTTAAGAATTGGCTAGCGACCCAATTCCAAATGAAAGATTTGGGAGAGGCTCAGTTTGTTCTAGGGATTCAGATCGTAAGGAATCGTAAGAACAAAGTGCTAGCGCTGTCTCAAGCATCTTATATTGACAAGGTGTGTTCACGATATTCGATGCAAAATTCCAAGAAAGGTTCGCTGCCTTTTAGGCATGGAATTCACTTGTCTAAGGAACAGTCTCCTAAGACACCTCAAGAGGTTGAGGATATGAGACGAATTCCCTATGCATCTGCAGTTGGTAGTCTCATGTACGCTATGTTGTGTACACGACCCGACATCTGCTATGCAGTAGGAATTGTCAGTAGGTTCCAGTCCAATCCAGGATATGATCACTAGACAGCCGTTAAACACGTCCTCAAGTATCTTAGGAGAACGAGAGACTATGTGCTTGTGTATGGCGCGAAGGATTTGATCCTTGCAGGATACACTGACTCTGATTTTCAGACTGATATAGATTCCAGGAAATCTACATCAGGATCAGTGTTCACTCTTAACGGAGGAGCAATAGTATGGAGGAGTATAAAGCAAGGTTGTATTGCTGACTCCACCATGGAAGCTGAGTATGTCGCAGCTTGCGAAGCAGCGAAGGAAGCTGTATGGCTTAGGAAGTTCTTGACAGATTTGGAAATTTTTCCAAATATGAACTTGCCAATCACCCTTTATTGTGATAACAGTGGTGCAGTGGCAAATTCTAAAGAACCTAGAAGCCATAAGCGTGGAAAGCATATTGAGCGGAAGTATCATCTCATCAGGGAGATAGTGCAACGAGGAGATGTGATCGTCACACAGGTAGCCTCGGAGCACAACATTGCTGATCCGTTTACTAAGTCTCTCACGGCTAAAGTGTTTGAGAGACACCTAAAAAGTCTAGGGCTGCGAGCTGCTCAGTAGGACAGTGGGAGAAACTTTAGATATTTGATATTCTAGTTCTCTCGACCAGCATGTACTCCACTGACGTTTTAGTCCAAGTGAGAGTTTGTTGGGTTTTATGTCCTAAAACTCGTAGTTTGTAAACTGTTTGAATGTATATATTCTATTTCAATAAAGTTGTTATTGAATTTTAGTGAATTGTGTTTGTATTAACCTATACCAATAACTAACACCCATGGCGATAGTATGAGTACTTGAACTTCATGTGTGACATGAATGTGGATCAAGTTCAAGTAGACAGCCAAAATGGTCTATAGTATAGGGATAAGGTTGGGTACCTTATCCTGGGGACACTATTGGACGCGGTTCACTTTGTATAGTACAAAACGATGTGATTCAAATCGTTTCATGTAGAGACATGTGAGTGAGGGCGTCTTGTGCAATGAGTTTGCACAAGACCGAACCAAGAAATAAAATCGCTCTTTCTTTATAACACCATTTACTGTAAAGACCAGTTTTTTCATATGATGACTTAGGTAACTCGATCTCAATCCTGAGCTCACTATGAACTCCTGTTTATTTGACCTTATCCTTTGACTTGTACGGGTGAGAGTGGCCAGATCGCCGACTCAATAAGCCTACCATCTTGGGGATAAGATCGAATAAGTGGCTGGGGACGTAGTTGTGCGAGATGGAATTCACTCCTACCCGTTTTAAGGGTTAGTAGAGAGGTTGTTCCCTTAAGTGCTGACTCCAGGTCTTGAACAATGGGTCCATCCTCTCCTGATCAGGGAGGAATCTAATTTGATGGTTGGACCACAAATCAATTGTTTATTAGAGGTGTCAGTGGTACTTAAGGAACAAGATATAATACAAGGATTAAACGGTATAAATGACCCGTTGTGATTACGAACGACCTGTGAAGGATCGACTTACTGATGATAGTTAGATCAAGAGGACACAATATATCTACAGTGAGGAGAGTGCAGCCCTTGGACTTTAGTGGAGTCTCCGGGGGTTAACGAATGTTGGTTAGTTCGGTTGAAAGAGTTTTGACCGGATAATCTCGTATCGTTGGAGCTCATGATCTGTAGGTCCTTACGGTTCTCCTGGCTAGCTCGGATAAAGCCGTGAAACAATATAAAAGAAAAGAAAAGAAAAGAAAAGAATTTGAATCGTTCAAATTCGGGTTTGTGGAAGAATATGGACATATTTAAATATGATTTTAATATGAGATTGGTCTACAATATGAATTGGATTCATATGCAAAAAGTCGGTTTTTGGAAAACCGGGTTTAATTATATTATTTAATTAATATTTGATATTGAATTAAATAATATTAATTAATATATATATTTTTTTTTTATTAATTAAAAAGTTTAATTAATAAAATAATTATTATTATGTTTATTATTAATAATAATAATATATAAATAAATAAATATATATATATATATATATGTCTTACATGCAAATGTAAGACACATGTAAGATATATATATACAAGGTATATATGATTCATTAGATGAATTAAAAAAAAAAAAAAAAAAGAAGAAAAAGTGTGAGTGCACTTTGGGTTCTTTAATTGAAATGAGATTTCAATTTCATTTGGCCTCTCTCCGTCTTCTTCTTCGGATAAATTTCTCTCTGTAAAAGAAAAAATTGTTTTCTTCAGTGGAGCTTCTTCCTTCTTTTCTCTTGTAAAAGGAGTCTCACTACTCCGTTTCTCGGCCCGAGGATAGCGGGATTACCGTGGGTGGTCCACGAAGATTTCGTGAGAAGGCTCGTTCAGCTCGTGAGGAGCTTCTGGCGGTGAAAATTGAAGAAATACGAACGACAAGGGTATGTGTTCTAATTTCTCTTTTTCATTGCTTTTGCATGTTTCCGTTTGTTTAAATTGATGAAATTAGAGTGTCTATGATCCAAATCGCTTCCGCTGCGTGCCAAGCGCTCCGTCAACACTGGCGACTGCCAAACTCATAACGGTAACCCTCATCCTCCAACTTGCCAATAGAGATGAGATTCATCTTCATCCTAAGCACATACCTGACATTGCGCAACATCATAACACTACCACATTCACACTTCAAACTAACATCCCCAATCCCACATGTCTTGGAGACTCTACCATCACCCATCCTTACTAGACCATGATGTCCATCTGTGAATGATGTGAACAAATTTCTATCTGAAGTTATGTGAACTGACGCTGCACTATCTACAACCCATTCAGATGAGTGGTTACTACTCTCTGTGCTACTGTCAACACAGACATAGGCATCATCAACTATGTTTACCTCATGATCCTCTTTTAGTTTCCTACACTGACTTTTGTAGTGACCTTTCTTGTGGCAGTAAAAGGACTCTACCTCCTTATTCCTATGACTCCACTTTTTCATATTGTTATTCAATTTATTATCTTCATAATCAACTTTGTCTTTACCCTTAGTTAAAGCTAAAGTTGATTCTACAGTAGATTCTTTATTACTACTCTTCCTACGAAATTCTTCAGCTATAGCTAAATCACAAACCCCTGAAAATTTCAGAGTGTTATCTCAAGTCGAATTAGACATTGTTGTCTTCATCGTTTTCCAACTATCAGGTAAAGATATTAATAATTGAATAGCATACACTTCATCAGTAAATTCTATCTTAACAGACTTCAACTAATTAACTAAAGTGGTAACTTCATTAATATAGGAATTAACTTATGCATTTTCAACCATTTGCATGTTGAAAATTTTCTTAAGTAGATATGCTTTACTATTAGCAGACTGTTTCTCATACCTGTTTGTAAGTGCTTCCATTAGCTTGATTTCAGTAGTCTCGTTGGCTACAAGACTAGTCACTTCCATCGACAAACACATCCTTATATTTGCAACTGCTTGTTCATCCATATCCAACCAATCTTCATCTGACATCTCTTTTGGTCTCTCCTTCAGTGCCTTGTGCACTTTCTTGCAAGTTAGGAAATCTTTGATTTGCATCTTCCAATAACCAAATTTTTCCCCATCAAATTTTGTGACTCCCTCCAAACTTTTTGGATTCAACGCTTCCATGATTCCTGAACCAAAAGCTCTAATACCTCTTGTTGGGAGTAAAATATAACGAGATATAAATTAATGCGAAATAACAAACTAAATATATCTCGACCATTCCCACTTCACAGGTTAGAACCCAAAAGGTAATCGGCCACAAAATACAATAATAAAAAGATAAGAGAAAGAGATAACAACACCGAGAGATATACTGGTTCACCCCGATCTCGGGACTACGTCCAGTCTTCTGCAACTGCAGGTTCTACTATAATGGAGATTACAAAGTCCCTCAAGCTCGCGCTGTAGACATCGTATTTGGTCCGGGCATTTGTTTATTATTAATGTTTTTACCTTATTTATTTATTTTTTATCATATTTTATTGAGTCTTTTTAAGTTGTAAATTCACTTTTTTATTATGTATTTAATTAATTTCGAAAATTGGAGAAAAATAACAAAAATAATGTTTTAATTGTTTGGGAATGATTTTTACCTAATTTGACAAATAAAATTAGCATTTTATGAGTATAAAATTTATAAGTCATTTTATGGCTAAAATTTAATATTCATTTATTTATATCCAATGAGTATAAAATATTTAATTCATTTTTGGGTTAAAATTTGATATTCATTTATGAGTATAAATTATTTAATTCATTTTTGGGTTAAAATTTGATATTCATTTATGAGTATAAATTATTTAATTCATTTTTTTGGTTAAAATTTGATATTTAACTATAAATTATTTAATTCATTTTTGGATTACAAATTTGATATTCATTTATGAGTATAAATTATTTAATTCATTTTTGGGTAAAAATTTGATATTCATTTATGAGTATAACATATTTGTTCATTTTTGGTCAAAATCCGTTTCAATTAAGAATAAAATTTCGAGTCATTAATTGTTTGATTTTAACCTTGTTTGACGTTCTCATCGTCTATAAATATTAGGTAAAGAATCATTCAGGAGGAGAAGATCAGAGCGAAACACTCCGAAAACGACAAAAAATATTAGCGCGAAAGGCTAGCCAATTGGAGAGAAAAAGTTAGTTTTAATAGTCAAAACTCTTATTTGACTAATTTAAAATAACTTCATCTTTTCTCCATTCCTATCTGATGCAAAAAATCAATGACCACCATCTTCATCCAACTATCATCTGAAATCGACAACCACGAGCACGACGACGACGAACCACTAGCTTGAACGAACGACAGCTCCCTCATGGTGATGGAAGACACAAACAACACGCTCGAATAGAGAAGAAGAAGGTCTGATTTTTTAAGTTTTGAATTATTTACAAAAATGCCATAAATTATGTTATTTATAAATTTGCCATGACATGCTTAATTACAAAATTGCCCCTCCTTGTTAATTATTTGTTTAAAATTTTGACATTTTATTTACAATTTAATGTTTGTTTACAATTTTGACATTTGATTTACAATTTAATGTTTGACATCTTATTTTTCTATTAAGTTAGGATATATTTTCCTTTTCAAATTTAAGATTTTTAGGTATTTTTCAACTTTACCTTAATTTAAGTTTGTAAATAAATTTTAATTATTGATTCTTAATTACTTATTCCAAATAAATTTTAGATTTGCCCTAAATTGAAAATTTTCCAAATAAACATCAATGTAGTCTTATAGTTCATATTTAATAATTTTTCTTAAGTAATGTATTTTTTAAAAAACATTGTATTTATTTGAGAGCGGAGTAATGTGACTTCGTAGAGTTTCGACTCTCGCGCAAGCATACGAAAATCCTTCCAATCACTTCAAAAAAATAACAAATCAATATGTTTTTCAAATAAAATATTATCATATAAATCCTATGACGGAATTGGGATAAATTTCTCAAATTCTTGAGGTAAACAATTTCGTTTAAATAAAAGGAAATTTAATATGATAATTAACTAAGGATAATTCTCCCTCAATATATCAAACTCTTACTTTATTTTTAAAGTTAGGAATTGATTAAATGAGACATTATTTTTTTATAAAAACTATTTGTTTATTTTCTCAAATTAAGGACGTTTTAAAGTTAATTGGATAATATAAGATAAAATTTGGCTACCGTTTTAACGGGTGTTGTAGGGTGCTAACACCTTCCCTACACTCAACCGACCCCCGAACTTGATTTATGTTTTCATTGACTAGTTTTTGTTTTAAGGTGACCAATCACACCTAAAATGGTTGGTGGCGACTCCATCTCTTTTATTTTTAAAACAAAACCCTTAAAAGAGGATGTCGGCCGCTCCGCGTCGCGATGACGTTGCCACACTGGAGCAGAGCCATCATGAAACAAACTGAAGCAAAGTTGCGACCCCATCTTCTCTAAATTGGGATAATTTTTTTAAACTTTGCACATTGGAGCAAAGCCTTTATTTTTGTCACACTGGAGCAGAGCCATCATGAAACAAACTGGAGCAAAGTTTTTGTCTTTGCCATACTGGAGCAAAGCTACCATAAACAAATTGGAGCAAAGTCTCCATCTTTGCCACACTAGAGCAAGACCAATATCAACAAACTGGAACAAGACCACCATCTACGCTGGGGAAAAATCTATATCAACAAGCTGAAGCATTTGATTGCGTCATATCGGGGAAAAAAAAATTGATGCAATCAATAGATCAAAAAGCTTCATCTCTAAATGATTAAAAATCTCATCTTTAAATCAACAATGGAGCAAAGTCTTCATCTTTGTCACACTGGAGCAAGACCACCATCAACAAACTAGAGCAAAGCCTGCGTCTTTGTCATACTGGAGCAAGACCACCACACACTGGGGCAAAGGCGTCGCATTTGCCACATTTGGGCAAAATGATTCATCTTGTCACACCAGACCAAGTCAAGATGGAGATATTATCATATTTATTGAAGACCTCGAGCTTACTCAAAGAAAGGAGAATATATACATGAGATGATTTCCTAAGGAGCTGCTTCATGTTCTCAAAATTACCGTCCAAAGAATTGGAATCACTTCATTCGTCTTCCATTTTATCATATTCAATCTCTTACTCAATATTTAAAATATATCATCAATCTCTTATTGTTCAAGAGATTTGAAAATCACATTCTCCGCTTTTTTTTTTCCTTTCGAAGAAAACATGTACTTTTTATCATTTTATACTTACTTCGAAACTAAATTTATTCAAATCATTGTGTCTATTACAAGACTAAAGTTATGAAGCAATTAATCGAGTAAAATTCTACAAATTACTTTTGATAGTTCTCTAAACTAGCACATGAGACACTACCCAAAGTCCACCACGCCTAATATGGTTGAGTGATCTACGATTGACATACATAATTCCTTTCAAGTGAAAACATTAAAAAAAAAAAAAAAAAAAAAAAATAATAATAATAATAATAATAAATAACTTCTCCAATGATGACAACATTTTCTCTTTGATTCACTGCTAAACATCAGTTAACAAAAACGATGAGAGTAGACAAAGATAATCATTTTCCTTAAACATGAAAAATATTTTGATATCATAATTTTCACACATCTTACATTTCATTAATCGGTTTAAGATCATTTACGTCATTATTTCTCAAAAGCAAAAATCATTCTCCAATATCATGGTTAGATAAAAATCAGATATACATGCTCCATTTATTTACCATTGGCATGCACATGCATACACGTTGCATCCATAACAATTCTTAAAAATCTATCCTTGACATACACATGCATACATGTTGCATTCATAACACTTTTTTAACAGGCACATGCATGCATACTACATTCATGATATTCATTTTTCTACTATTGTCGTGCATATACATCAATACATCATGACCTCAAAATCAATTTCTTTGATCAAACCAAAATAAATTAAGGCACACGTTGTCATACATTATTAATGAGCAAGTTTTCCACTGTAACGCTGGACAAAAACTTCATTGGTAAATTCATCCACATGATCTAGTTCATTTGCATTTTTGCATTTGCATGTGGGAAAAACTCACATTTCATTTTAGTTTTCACATCGTGTGAAAAACTCACGTGAAAAGCTCACATTCTGTTTTGAGAATCATCATCAATTCATTTTAGTTTTCACATCGTGTGAAAAAACTCACATTTCATAACTCATGCATTTAAAGCAAATTTCTTCTAATCTTAAAAAAAAATCACTCAACCTTTTTACATTTTATCTTGTTGGTTAAATCGAACCCTACTATTCAGTAGCGGTCGAAGCCTGTGTAAACCCAGGTCCGTTTTAAATTTCTTGTTCGTTAAATCGAACCCTACTATTCAGTAGCGGTCGAAGCCTGCGTAAACCCAAGTCCGTTTTAATTTTCTTGTTGGTTAAATCGAACCCTACTATTCGGTAGCGGTCGAAGCCTGTGTAAACCCTGGTCCATTTAAATTCCTTGTTGGTTAAATTGAACCTTAATCCAAGATTAGCGGTCGAAGCCTGTGTAAACCCTGGTCCGTTTTAAATTTCTTGTTGGTTAAATCGAATCCTAATCCAAGATTAGCGGTCGAAGCCTGCGTAAACCCAGGTCCGTTTTAATTTTCTTGTTGGTTCAATCGAACCCTAATCCAAGATTAGCGGTCGAAGCCTGTCTAAACCCAAGTCCGTTTTAAATTTCTTGTTGGTTAAATCGAACCTTAATCCAAGATTAGCAGTCGAAGCCTGTGTAAACCCAGGTCCGTTTTAAATTTCTTGTTGGTTAAATCGAACCCTACTATTCAATAGCGGTCGAAGCCTGCGTAAACCCAGGTCCGTTTTAATTTTCTTGTTGGTTAAATCGAACCCTATTATTCAGTAGTGGTCGAAGCCTGCGTAAACCCAGGTCCGTTTTAATTTTCTTGTTGGTTAAATCGAACCCTACTATTCGGTAGCAGTCGAAGCCCGAGAGATAGCCCAGGTCCGATTTAAATTCCCTGTTGGTTAAATCGAATCCTAATCCAAGATTAGCGGTCGAAGCCTGTGTAAACCCAGGTCCGTTTTAAATTTCTTGTTGGTTAAATCGAACCCTAATCCAAGATTAGCGGTCGAAGCCTACGTAAACCCATGTCCGTTTTAATTTTCTTGTTGGTTAAATCGAACCCTACTATTCGGTAGCGGTCGAAGCCCGGGAGATAGCCCAGTACCAATCAACATTCGTTAACCCCCAGAGTCTCCACTAAAGTCTGAGGGTTGCACTCTCCTCAATGTAGATATATTATGTCCTCTTGATATAACCGTCATCGGTAAGTCGATCCTTCACAGGTTGTTCGTAATTGCAGCTGGGTCATTTAAACCGTTTAACCTCTGCATTACATCTTGTTACTTAAGTACCACTGACACCTCTAATGAACAATAGATCAGTGGTTCAACCAGCAGATCAGAACCCTCTCTGATCAGGAGAGGATGTGCGCACATTGTTCAAGCCCTAGAGTCAGTTATTAAGGAAACAACCTATCTACTAACCCTAAAAGCGGGTTAGGAGTGAATTCCATCTTGTTGTACTATGTCCCCAACTACCTATTCGACTTTATCCCCAAGATGGTAGGTTATTGAGTCGGCGCTAATGAGCCACTCTCACCCGTACCAGTCAAAGGATACTTTCGAATAAGCAGGAGTTCGTAGCGAGCTCAGGATTAAGCTCGAGTTACCTAGGCCATCATAAGAAAAAATCAGTCTTCAGTAAACGGTGTTATAAAGAGAGAGCGACTTGATTCGCGGTTCAGTCTTATGCAAACTCATTGCATAGGACGCCCTCGCTCGCACATCACCATGTGAAACGATTCGGATCACATCGTTTTGTACAATACAAAGCGAGCCGCATCCAATATTGTTACCAGGATAAGGTACCTAACCTTATTCATATACTATAGACCATTTTGGTTGTATACTTGAGCCTGATCCACAATCATATCATACATGAAGCTCAAGTACTCATCCTTCGCCATAGGTGTTGGTCATTGGTATAGGATAAACTAAACACGTTTCACTTTATTCCAGTAAACTCTTTTAGACGTCTCTATTTTCATGCTACATCCTGTGGGAGCGTGTTACGTCTCCAAAAGTGACCTTTTTAGGACTTGTTTTCCATAGAAAGATGTACACTCTTAGGTGTTTTTGATAGGATTTAGCTTAAACCTATGCTTATTTATGAGAATTAGAAGAAGGAAGCTAAATTAGGACTTGTATGCAAAAGGAGAGAAAAGGAATAGAAAACGAAGTTAAAAGAATGAAAAATGTGCATTGCGGCAGCATTGCGGAAACATTGCTAAAACAGCAATGTTTTAAGTGAAATCCGTAAGTTGACTGATCTTTTTCTGTTATGTTCCGTTATTTCAGGGATTCGTTCTTTCTCCTCCATCCATTTTGAAGTATGACGTTGAGGATGGATGATTCTCCTTGGCCCAAACGCACCTGCAGATTACTATAAAAGGGGGTCAAAGTAGAGGGTTTGATCATCATCCGAAAGCGTAGAAGGCTCTTCGCAGCTCCATTCTTTCTCCTGTTTTTCTCTTCCGTCTGTTGGGTTGGAAAGCTTAGCTGTTGGAATCGAAAATCTGATAGGAATCTTCTCTCCTTATTGGATTCATCCAAGCAAGGCTACTCTTTCTCTCCTTTCAGCCGAGGCATCTACATCGAAGCGTTCAAGCTCACTTACTGCTTTCTGTCTTTTATTTCTCATTTCCAGCACTGTTTAGTTGTTGTTTCTTTTCTATTAGTTAGTTCATCTCATTTCGTTGCTTTCTGTCTTTAAGTTAATCACTTTGAGTTTCCCTTTGTTCATTCAAACAATCGATTAATCAAAGCACAATTCATTCTTTCACAGTTTCTTGTCTTTGCGATTTACTGTTTTGCTTCGCTATTTTAAGTTTATTTCTCTTCTGAGCATGCCTACTTTATCTAATATTTCTGTTCTCTCTATATCCATGAGTAACTAAGTCACATAGGGGCATGCTAATGACAATACTATAGGCTAAAAAACGTGAACCAAGCATGTAGGATAGCTCTCGAAGCATTGATTGTATGTAAGCTTCATCCCACGGGCAATTTCGATTGGCCATCCATTTTGTCCAAAGAACTCCTAACCTCTGGAAGGAGTAAGAGTTTAGAGTCATACACTCATGCTAGCCTTTCAAGGTAGCCAGAAAACGACCTAGGAATAGGCGTTTTCCTAGTACAAACCATAACTTTCTGCCTTAACAAGATGCTTAAGACCTTACTTGGACATGAGTAAACTAAAGAATCTAATGCATGAAATCGGAAGATACATGAGATTGAGTTAGTTTGATGCATAGTGAGTTGATCCAATGCTTGAGAATCGTGTGAAAATGCCTATAGAGGAGTCGTTAGTAGCCCTTGTTTTTCCATTTTACACACTTTCGCTGTTAGTAACATTGCGGTAGAATTGCTGTTCTCGCAATTCTGCTAAGTTAAAAATTCTTCTTGACTACTTTTCTCTTCGTTTATTAATTTCTTCTCTTTACATTTGCGATTACCATTGACTTGCACTTGTTTATGTTGCTACCTTTTATATATTCAGCAGTAAATAGGAATTTTAAAACCAAATCTACAACTTCAAATCCACCCATTCTTACTTAACAATACACTTCACGAGTAGCTAATAATAAATCTCTGTGGGAAAACGAATGAAAAAATACTTACTACTTGCTATAAGATCATGTATGCTTGCATGTTCTGAGTGCTCTCTCTCTCTTATTGCTTATTTATTTTACACATTGAGCACGCAACAAGTTTTTGGCGCCGCTGCCGGGGATTTAGTTTAGTGAAAACGAAGTTTGTTAAGTTAGAAAACCAACTCTTAATATCTATTGAAGCTGATCTATTTTCATTTCTTTTGCAGGTACTATTTGGGTTAGTTTATGAATGAGCCTTCAAGTAGTGATCTAGAGTTCAACCCTGAGCCTGAGAGATTACTTAGGGCTAGAAATAGAGCCAAGAAACGTCTCTTTAACCAACCCCCTTTACCTCAAATAATTGCTGAAACCGCAGAGTCTCCGCAATCCTCTCAAGAAGAAATGGATAGATTAGTTCCAAATCCGGTACCTATCACTCGCAATCCCATCGAAATAGCGAATGATAAGAATAGTGCCATTCTCTCATACTTAGTTCCCATGCCTGGGGAGCTAAACCCAAGCATCATCCGCCCTGAAATTACTGCCAACTCATTCGAGTTAAAGCCAGTAATGTTCCAAATGTTGTCCACTGTGGGACAATTCTTTGGAGTGGAAAATGAGGATCCCCACAACCATCTTAGAAACTTCCTAGGAGTCAGTGATACATTCATCATCCCTGGAGTTTCCCAAGAAGCCTTGAGGCTCTACCTCTTCCCTTACTCATTGAGGGACAAAGTAAAGACGTGGTTAAACTCATTACCCTATGGATCAGTCCTCAATTGGATAGACTTGGCGGAGAAATTCCTAGTTAAATACTTCCCACCTGATAGGAATTCTACCTTTCGTGATGACATAGTCAAGTTCAAACAAGCTGAGAATGAGTCTCTTCACGAAGCTTGGACAAGGATCAAGGACCTTCTACTTAAATGTCCACACCATGGCATTCCATGGTGTATCCAAATAGAGGTCTTTTTCAAAGGATGCAACCCCAGCACTAGGCAAGTCTTAAATTCATCTGCTGGAGGTTCCATGTTGTCCAAGAGTTATAACGAAGCCTATGAGATCTTGGAGAAGATCTCAGCATCTCACTGTAGGTGGTCAGATGATCCAATAGAGCCAAGTAGAGCTCAAGATAAAGACACACTCAATGCTATGAATAGTCAAATAAGCGCCCTGACCAACCTAGTAAAGCAAATGGCTCAAGCCAATCTCCAAACTAGTGTCAACACACCGCCACAGCCATGTCAATGGGCACACCACCAAGTCAAGGCGAGACACTTATCTGTGGATTCTGTGGGGAAGGGCACCTGTATGAATATTGCCCTGGGAATCCAGCCTCAGTCTGCTATATTGGAAGCCAGCAGCAGCCTAGGAACAACCCTTATTCCAACACTTACAATCCTGGTTGGAGGAACCACCCAAACCTTTCATGGGGTGGCCAACAGAATGCTAACCAAGCTCCTAACCAACCAAGACCGAGTGGAACACCTGGTTTCACTCCCCAACATAACCAATCCATGTATCAAAAACCATACAATCAACCTGTAGGATCTTCTGTAGAAAACTTACTTAAGGAATACATAGCCAAGAATGATGCCACTCTACAGAGTCAGCAAGCTACTCTTAGGAGCCTAGAGAACCAAATAGGGCAACTAGCCAATGAACTCAAGAGCAGGCCCCAAGGTAGACTACCTGCTGACACTGAAGTGCCAAGGAGAGATGGAAAAGAGCAAGTTCAAGCAATTGAACTTAGGAGTGGGAGACCATTGGTGAGCAACACTAAAGAAGCACCAAAGAGAGTAGAGAACAATGAGTCTAGTGCTCCAATGGAGTCTCTGCCAAACCAAGGTCCACCACCAACAAGCACATCAGGACCAAGGCTGGAGCCAATCATAGAAGAAATAGAAGAAATCCCAAGGCCTCCACCTATCTTGAGGCGACCTGAAGTGCCTGCATATGTGCCACCA
Source organism: Herpetospermum pedunculosum (assembly GCA_028017165.1). NCBI lineage: Eukaryota > Viridiplantae > Streptophyta > Magnoliopsida > Cucurbitales > Cucurbitaceae > Herpetospermum > Herpetospermum pedunculosum. The sequence goes on along the minus strand of CM051527.1, from coordinate 15,086,395 downwards.
CCTCCATTTCCTCGAAGGCTAAAGAAAAAACAAGAACACGAAGTGCACTTTAACAAATTTTTAGAAATTCTTAAACAAGTGCATGTGAATATTCCTTTTGTAGAAGTTTTACAGTCTATGCCCTCTTATGTAAAGTTTTTGAAGGATATTATCACTAACAAGAAAATAATTGGTGAGTTTGAAACAGTAAATCTCGCTGAGGAGTGCAGTGCCATACTCCAGAACAAGCTACCCAAGAAGGAGAAGGATCCTGGTTCCTTCACCTTACCTGTAGAGCTAGGAGGCAAGCACGTGGGCAGAGCTCTTTGTGACCTGGGAGCCAGCATAAACCTCATACCCCTATCACTATTCCGCCAGCTAGGAATAGGAGAAGCACGTCCCACCACTGTCACTTTACAACTTGCAGACAGATCCATAGCCTACCCTGAGGGTAAGATTGAGGATATTCTTGTAAAAGTTGACAAGTTTATTTTCCTTGCAGATTTCATCATCCTGGATTATGAAGCAGACAAGGAGGTCCCCATCCTACTAGGCAGACCATTTCTAGCCACAGGTAGGGCCCTGATAGATGTCCAGAAAGGTGAGCTCACTATGAGGGTTCATGATGAGGAGGTTAAATTTAGCGTTTATAAAGCCTTAAGGTACCCCTCTGACTCTGAATCTTGTGCTAGTATGGACATTGTAGACTCACTAATGGAAGAACAACTGGAGCATGAATTATTGACTAAGCATGCTAATAACTATGTAGAATTAGATTTAACTGATTTGAATGTTTCTGAGATAATGGATGTACCTGTAGATAGGATACAGCATGTTTGTATGACTAATGACTTAACTAACAGATCCTTGAATCCTTTAAAACCATCCATTGAGCATCCACCTGTCTTAGAGTTGAAACCACTGCCCACACATCTTAAGTATGCATATTTAGGAAGTAATGAGACTCTGCCTGTGATTATTTCATCTAAATTAAGTGAGAAGCATGAGGTTGAGCTGATTTTATTACTTAAACAACATAGGAAGGCTATTGCATGGACTATTGCTGATATTAGAGGCATTAGCCCTTCCTATTGCATGCATAAGATAATACTAGAGGAAGAACATACACCCCGAGTAGATCACCAACGTAGGTTGAACCCCTCTATGAAAGAGGTAGTTAAAAAGGAAATAATAAAATGGTTAGATGCTGGTGTGATCTTCCCTATAGCTAGTAGTCAGTGGGTGAGTCCTATACAATGTGTACCTAAGAAGGGGGGGATGACTGTGGTCGTCAATGAGAGAAATGAACTGACTCCAACTAGGACTATCACAGGGTGGAGAGTGTGTATGGATTATAGGAAATTAAATAAGGAAACCAAAAAGGACCACTTCCCTCTACCATTCATTGACCAAATGTTAGATAGGATAGCTGGTAGAGCTTACTACTGCTTCTTAGACGGTTATTCAGGATATAACCAGATCACTATAGACCCTAAGGACCAGGAGAAGACAACCTTCACTTGCCCTTTTGGAACTTTTGCCTTTCGCAGAATGCCTTTTGGCTTATGCAATGCACCGACAACATTCCAAAGGTGCATGTTGGCAATCTTCTCTGATTTAGATGAGTCCATGATAGAGATATTCATGGATGATTTCTCAGTCTTTGGCGATTCATTCACAAAGTGTCTAGAGAACTTAGGACAAGTCCTGGCTAGGTGTGAGGAGACCAACCTAGTCCTTAATTGGGAGAAGTGCCACTTCATGGTGGACGAAGGGATTGTCTTAGGTCATAGAGTGTCTAGGGCAGGTGTAGAGGTCGATAGGGCCAAAATTGAAATAATAGAGAAATTGGTAGAACCTCAGAACGTAAAAGCCATTAGAAGTTTCTTAGGACATGCAGGCTTCTATAGAAGGTTCATTAAGGAGTTTTCTAAGATCTTCAAGCCTTTATGTGAGCTTCTAGAGCTGAACAAACCATTCATCTTCTCTAAAGAATGTTTCCTAGCCTGGAAAACCCTTAAGGAAGCACTAGTCAAAGCACCTATTATAATAGGGTCAAATTGGGATCTCTCATTTGAGATGTTATGTGATGCAAGTGACTATGCTGTAGGGGTTATGCTAGAACAAAAGATTGACAAGTTAACACACCCTGTATACTATGCTAGTAAGACACTTAATGAGGCACAATGTAATTACACAACCACTGAGAAGGAGATGCTAGCTGTAGTATTTGCCTGTGAGAAGTTTAGGAATTACATTGTAGGCACCAGAACAATCGTGTATACAGATCACTCTGCACTAAAGTACCTTATGAGGAAGGCTGATGCTAAGCCTAGGTTGATTAGATGGGTATTGCTGCTGCAAGAGTTTGATCTGGACATTAGAGATAAGAAAGGATGTGAAAATGTGGTTGCGGATCATCTTTCTAGATTGCAGCATAATTGCGGAAAAATTGCGGAAACCGCAATTTCTGATGCTTTTATTGATGAACATGTCTTTGTATTGACTCATCGTGATAACGATGAGGAACCTTGGTTTGCTGACATTGCTAACTTCCTTGCATCGCAGGTACTACCAACTTTCAAGGGAGGATAAGAAAAGAAGAGGTTCCTTCATGAAGCTAGGAAATTCATATGGGATGATCCCACACTCTACAAGACATGTGCTGATGGTCTGCTAAGGAAGTGTGTATCAGCTGCTGAGGCGAAGTCCGTGCTGCAGCACTGCCATACAGCCCCCTATGGTGGACACTTTGGTGGCCAGAGAACAGCTGCAAAGGTGTTCCAGAGTGGCTACTATTGGCCAACGATCTTCAAGGATGCTCACAACTATGCACACAGCTGTGATGAATGCCAGAGAACAGGTAACCTTAGTCGAAAGGATGAGATGCCTCTCACTTACATCTTACAGTTGGAGCTCTTTGATGTGTGGGGCATTGATTTCATGGGACCATTTCCCCCATCATCAGGTAACCTTTACATATTGGTAGCAGTAGACTATGTATCTAAGTGGGTAGAGGCCATAGCATGTCCAAATAATGATGCCAAAACAGTCATTAAGTTCCTTCATAGACATATCTTTACTAGGTTTGGAACACCTCGAGCTATAATTAGTGATGAAGGAACACACTTCATTAATAAAGCTATGGAGAAAGTGTTGGCTAAATATAATGTTAGACATAGAGTAGCCACCCCTTATCACCCACATTCGAATGGACAAGCTGAAATTTCAAATAGGGAGATTAAAAACATACTCGAAAAAGTGGTCAAACCCAATAGAAAAGATTGGTCGTTTAAACTCGAGGATGCTCTTTGGGCATATAGAACTGCATATAAGACACCCCTAGGTATGTCTCCTTATAGACTTGTGTATGGCAAAGCATGTCACTTACCATTCGAATTAGAAATTAAAGCATTTTGGGCCCTAAAAGAGTTGAATTATTGCGTGACCGATGCGGGAACATTGCGGTCTTTGCAATTACATGAGCTTGATGAGCTTAGACATATGTCCTATGAAAATGCTAAAATGTATAAGGAAAAGACCAAAATTTGGCACGACAGTAGACTTAGGATTAAGGACTTTAAGAAAGGCCAGCTTGTCTTATTATTTAACTCACGGTTGAAATTATTTCCAGGCAAACTTAAGTCCAGATGGTCAGGTCCTTTTGTAATAACTAACGTGTTTGTTCATGGTGCAATCGAGATTAAGAACCTGCAGCAAGGGCAACCGTTCATGGTTAATGGTGCACGATTGAAGCATTATTATGAGGAAGGAGATGTGAAGACTCTCTCGGCCTTCCTCTTGACTGGAACGTGAAAATAAAATCGAGAGAAGACGAGTGATTACTGTGCTCGTCCAGTCGAGGCTTTTTGCCTTAGTTAATTTTTTGTTGTTCTTTCGGTTACGGTTTGTGTATATTTTTGTGTGATTTTAATTAAGAATTTAATGTTGATTTTATTTCTTTTAATAGGGAATCGATAGAGGGAATCAAGGAGATGAAATCAAGATAAAAGATCGGGGAAGATATTGGGCCAAATCGAAGATTGAGTTGAGGAGATATTAGCATTTGAAACGGAAAAATCTCCAACGGTCACTAAAATTGCGCTGGATTTGCAGGATCCGCAAACGGAAATAGCCGTTAGGATTTTTTCTTTACAAATAGCCGTTAGATGCGCCGTGGCCAGTACGCTTCCCCCATTCTCTGAACTCCAAGAAATTTCTCTCCGTCTTCCTCTGCAATCCCTCTTTCCAGATTTCTTTGCTTCCACCATGGTGCTAACGAGAGTTGAGAGATCTGCATCCAAAAAGAAGGCTGGCGACGCTGAAATCGCTGCAAGAGAGGCACTCCTCGCCTTGGCAGACGCTGAGACCGTGCGAACTGAACGCCTTCCCAAGCTTCCTGTTCGCAAGAAGAAGTGGAAGGTAGTGACAGAGATTCCTGCTGGGCCATCTGAACCAACAGGAACGCCCAAGAAGAGGAAGTGGAGTATGGCTGTGGCTGAAGCAGCGAGCAAGAAAAAGACTCCCTCTGTGGAGAGTCAAGAAAGTGGCCGTCTGTCATACGAGCCGGCCAAGCAAAGCTCTTCGCCATCTCCACCAGCGCGAAGCCCTGAGATTTCTCCATCGCCACAGAGCTCTGCACAGACTCCACCGGCGCAGAGCCCTGAAGCATCACCCATCTCCCAGAAGCCTGATCCCGAGTTTCCAAATGGAGAGCGTCAAGAATCGACGCAGGGTAGTGAGGAAGCTGGAGAAGACGAGGTCTTCTCTCCTTTGAGGGAAGCCAGCCCCAGAGTCCAGCGCAGGGGGATGATTCAATGGACGAGACACTGGGGGATTGCCTCCAGCAGATCACAACCAAGGCAAGATTGACGAAGAAGGCCACCAAGGTTGTCAAGGCCAAACGGCCAAAAGCCTCAAAGAAGGCCAAGAAAAAGAAAGCCAGGGGTGAGCCTGCATCAAAGAAGGTGAGTGATGAGCCGTCCCTGAAGAAGCTCAAGATCGAGGCTGCCGAATCAGCCAAACCAAAAGACAAGGGGAAAGCCAAGCTGTACCCCGAAGATGAGCCTCAATCAGTGAGGTATGTGTCCTCTGATGCAGAATCAAGGGGCACTAAGCTGAGGAAGAGGGACCTGCTGCACGAGAAAGGCTTCCTCGACGCGCTCGCTGACCTGCCGCAATTCTTGCGCGCAGGGATCACGAATCACGGCTGGGAAGAGCTGTGCAGGCCACCCAATCCCGCCTACTCCAGCATGGTGTATGACTTTTACGCCAATTTGATGAATCCTGAGGATGGCCTGTCTGTGGTCAGAGGAGTCGAGGTGGATTTCTCAGCGAAGGCAATCAACGAAGCCTATGGCCTCAAGGGTCAAAAACACACTGACTATGCAAGGATCGTTGATGAGCCAACAGAAGCTGTCCTGGAGGAAGCAATTCGAGTCATTGGCCAACCTGAGGCATCGTGGACAGTCTCGCGCAATGGGAAGCACACCCTGATGAGTGCTACCCTCACAGCCAAGGCGGCTGTCTGGTTTTCCTTCGTGCGGAGGAAGCTGTCCCCAGTGACCCACGAGACGACCATCAACCAAGGCAGATCGCTGCTGGTCTACGCGATCATGAGAGGCCTCACAATCAACGTTGGCGAGGTCATTGCAGCCTCAATCGCTGACTGCGCCAAAAAGGGTAAGGGTCCACTTTTCTTTCCTAATACAATTACTAAGCTTTGCTTACGTGCAGGGGTCCCAATCGAGCGAATGGAAAGGCAGCTGGCCTACACGGGCCACCTGGAGTTGCCTACTGCCTTGAGGATGCGAAGGAAGGGGAACATGGAGTTCGAGCTGGATGGCCTGGCTGCTGCTCAGTCGCTATCCATGGCTTGCCTGATGGATCTGCAGAAGAAGATGGCTCAATGGGCCACATATGCGCAGGCAAGGGATAAAGATGTGGCAGACCAATTGGGCTGCATCTTCCCTGAGTTCCCCACGGACCTACTGACACCATGGGCGCCTCCAGGACCAAGAAGGGATGCTGATGATGAGGACATTTGAGTGCTAGACTGAGAAGCACTCAAGGGAGTATTTCTGTTCCCTAAAAGAAAAAAAAATATAATAATCAAACTGCTTTTTTTTTTTGAACCGTGTGAACTCTGCTGTTTTGAGTTAATATTTTGATCTGTTTTAGTTCTTTAGTTTTAGTATTTAAATTTTTTTAGTGTAGTCAGATGGTAGCTGAATAGGTAGATTAGGTTAGTTTCCTTTTTGTATAGCTTACATGACTGGAAAAAGCATGCGTAGGGGCCTTAATCACTGGTATATCTGCCCTGTATCCATTGCGGAATCCGCAATTTTTATTAGTAAATGCATGTTTTTGACTGACTGTTTAGCTAGGCTGGTTCTGTTTAAATTTTGTCTTTTGCTGCTATCTTGACTACCTTATATAGCCTATCTAAAAGCATGCTGGATGAGTGTCATAGGACACCTTTGATAGTTTAAATTAACCTCTTAAAAGTGCTCAGCATGCATAGCTTTAAGTCCTTACCTGACTGTTTTTATAAATTTCTGATGTTGTGATGTTTGCTTTTAGAATGTTTTGTCTATGCCTAGGGCTTTTAGATTCTCTTTGTTTTACCTTAGACTAGATGCTTCTAGGACAAGTTTGGGGGTGTGCCACCTCAGACACTCATTGGGGACAATGAGTAGTTTATGTTTGGGGGAGGCCACCCTAGGCCTAGGAACATTCCTCTCTCCCTTAAAACATAAGCATTCTTCTTCTCCTTTACAAAAAAAAAAATGATGAGCTGAAAAAAAAAAATGAAAAATAGAATAAAGAGGGGTGTCTCTCTTAAGTTGCTGAGTAATCAGTGCCAAGTGTGTAACCCACAAGTGGCATTGCATCAAAAGGCAACTCAAGGAGAGGCTCCACCAAAGTAAGAAAGAAAAAAAGGAAGAAGTAGGGAAGAATAATGTATACTTAGGAGTTGCAACTTTGTGGCTTAGATGTCCTGAATAAAAAGAACTCTGATCCTCAATTAGCTGAGCACAAAGTTGTAACTTGTAGGGTTGTTTAGGGAGATGAATGTATGTCCAATGTAGTGATGCCAGGGTTTAGGTTGTTCTCTAAAAGTACTACTGTCACTGTTAATACTAAGACTGGCATGACTCTAAGGAATCCTAGGTAGCTCAAAAGTAAAACTAGAAGCATGTACTGAGTCTGGGGTAAAGCTAGGTAGAATTTGAAACCTTAGGGATAGTTGCACGATATGACAGAAGCAAGTAGATCAGCTGTAAGGAGTTAATGAAACAGTAGGAGCTTTAGGCATGCGAAGTCAGAAGAAGCTAGATAAGAGGATAGTTGTAAACTTAGAAGTGTGTCACAGGACAGCACTGCTATAGATAGGAAGTTAGGGGAGTCAACAAGTGGTTAAGAGGATAAAACAGCAGCCTAAGTAAATCCTTAGATTGCTCGAGGACGAGCAAAACCTTAAGTTTGGGGGTGTGTTACGTCTCCAAAAGTGACCTTTTTAGGACTTGTTTTCCATAGAAAGATGTACACTCTTAGGTGTTTTTGATAGGATTTAGCTTAAACCTATGCTTATTTATGAGAATTAGAAGAAGGAAGCTAAATTAGGACTTGTATGCAAAAGGAGAGAAAAAGAATAGAAAACGAAGTTAAAAGAATGAAAAATGTGCATTGCGGCAGCATTGCGGAAACATTGCTAAAACAGCAATGTTTTAAGTGAAATCCGTAAGTTGACTGATCTTTTTCTGTTATGTTCCGTTATTTCAGGGATTCGTTCTTTCTCCTCCATCTATTTTGAAGTATGACGTTGAGGATGGATGGTTCTCCTTGGCCCAAACGCACCTGCAGATTACTATAAAAGGGGGTCAAAGTAGAGGGTTTGATCATCATCCGAAAGCGTAGAAGTCTCTTCGCAGCTCCATTCTTTCTCCTGTTTTTCTCTTCCGTCTGTTGGGTTGGAAAGCTTAGCTGTTGGAATCGACAATCTGATAGGAAGGAGAGAAGATTCATCTTCTCTCCTGATTGGATTCATCCAAGCAAGGCTACTCTTTCTCTCTTTTCAGCCGAGGCATCTACATCGAAGCGTTCAAGCTCACTTACTGCTTTCTGTCTTTTATTTCTCATTTCCAACACTGTTTAGTTGTTGTTTCTTTTCTATTAGTTAGTTCATCTCATTTCGTTGCTTTCTGTCTTTAAGTTAATCACTTTGAGTTTCCCTTTGTTCATTCAAACAATCGATTAATCAAAGCACAATTCATTCTTTCACAGTTTCTTGTCTTTGCGATTTACTGTTTTGCTTCGCTGTTTTAAGTTTATTTCTCTTCTGAGCATGCCTACTTTATCTAATATTTCTGTTCTCTCTATATCCATGAGTAACTAAGTCACATAGGGGCATGCTAATGACAATACTATAGGCTAAAAAACGTGAACCAAGCATGTAGGATAGCTCTCGAAGCATTGATTGTATGTAAGCTTCATCCCACGGGCAATTTCGATTGGCCATCCATTTTGTCCAAAGAACTCCTAACCTCTGGAAGGAGTAAGAGTTCAGAGTCATACACTCATGCTAGCCTTTCAAGGTAGCCAGAAAACGACCTAGGAATAGGCGTTTTCCTAGTACAAACCATAACTTTCTGCCTTAACAAGATGCTTAAGACCTTACTTGGACATGAGTAAACTAAAGAATCTAATGCATGAAATCGGAAGATACATGAGATTGAGTTAGTTTGATGCATAGTGAGTTGATCCAATGCTTGAGAATCGTGTGAAAATGCCTATAGAGGAGTCGTTAGTAGCCCTTGTTTTTCCATTTTACACATTTTCGCTGTTAGTAACATTGCGGTAGAATTGCTGTTCTCGCAATTCTGCTAAGTTAAAAATTCTGCTTGACTACTTTTCTCTTCGTTTATTAATTTCTTCTCTTTACATTTGCGATTACCATTGACTTGCACTTGTTTATGTTGCTACCTTTTATATATTCAGCAGTAAATAGGAATTTTAAAACCAAATCTACCCCTTCAAATCCACCCATTCTTACTTAACAATACACTTCACGAGTAGCTAATAATAAATCTCTGTGGGAAAACGAATGAAAAAATACTTACTACTTGCTATAAGATCATGTATGCTTGCATGTTCTGAGTGCTCTCTCTCTCTTATTGCTTATTTATTTTACACATTGAGCACGCAACAGAGCGGTATAGTAGAGGATTTGAACCGTTTGTGGATCAGCTGCTCCTTACTCATCAGCTAAAACCCATCCACACGCAGCCTGGTCGGTTCTACTTGTCAATGCGGCCGCCTTGGAGAAAGCTCTTCGACAGTCCTTCCAAAGTCAAGGATTGGTTGCAGGGTTGGTTCTTTGCATCCGAGAAGTAACTCGTCATTGGTGCCAACCATCAGGTTATTTGCGAGGTTGCCATCGAGTTCGGGGAGTTGGGTAAGAGTTCTTTCCACCCAACTCGACTTCTTCTCTTTTTTAGTTTCTCCTAACACGCTTCTTTTTTACTACCGGTCCTCCTCGTCCTCTTCCAGTTACACTTGACTCCATCGAGGTGGTGTTCTGCGTGGTGGGGAAGCTTCTGTGGGAAAGAAGGTCTAGAAGGTTGTTGTGCGCCAAGGTGAACTTGGTCCGTGCCAGACTGATTTATCGAGCGACTCTTGCTCCTAGCCATAACTTCATCATCTTCGCCCATCTTCCGAGACTGACCCGTAGGTTGAGCGGGATACCTGAGCTCGTTCGAACGTTGAGGAGAAGTGTCAGGTTGAAGATGAGGCATTCAGGGACAAACTAGTTAGCGAACACGTCGTTCTCCTTGCCAAGAACGTGGAGGAAGATATTGCGAGAATATCGTATTCTTTTCCGAGCTCCATCGGCCTTCCACGGGTGTCGCCTGAAAGAGTTCAGTTGCGACTATTCTGAGAGGGTGTCGCAACGTTTTTTGCGCGACGCGGAGCGACCAACATCCTTCTGTTAATCGGGGGTTTTATAAAAAAAACAAAAACAAAACGGAGTCGCCACCAATCTTTTTGGGTATGATTGGTCACCTAAAAAATGGTCTACGAAATCAAAAACAAGGTTCGGGGGTTGTTTGAGTGTAGAGAAGGTATTAGAACCCTACAACATCCCGTTAAAAACGGTAACCAAAACATTTTATCCTAAATATCCAATTAATTTCAAAAGGGCCCTTAATTTAAGAAAAAAAAAACATAATTAAATTGAAAGAAATGTCTCAATTAATCGTGCCTTAACTTTAAGATCAAATAGGGACTTGATTTGTGAGCGAGAATATTTTTTAATTTTGTCATTAGTTGCCTTAATCCCATTTACCGGGATCATACAACAAAACAAGAATTTTAACATCATTTAAGAAAATCTTTTGTGTTTCAAATCAAATTTGAAATCCAATTACAACTCGAATTGAAATTAAAAAATCTTTTTATTTTGAAATCAAAACAATTTTAAAATTAAATTTAAAACTCAAATTGAAATAAATTTTGTTTGTTTGTTTTGAAATCGAAACAATTTTGAAATTTAATTTAAAACTCAATTTGAAATCAAAATAAATTTGAAATTTAATTTAAAACTCAATTTGAAATAAAAAATTCTTTTCGTTTTGAAATCAAAATAAATTTGAAATTCAATTTAACTCAATTTGAAATCAAATGAAAACTTAAAAGAGGGCAATTCCGTAATTAGCGCATAATGGCGTTTTTAAAAGAAAAAGAACGAATCCTCCAAATAGGGAAATCCCCATTTATCCCAGGACTAAAAGCTTAGAATAACGAAGCTTAACGACGTCCTCAAGGTGGGAGGAACAATCCTCCATCTATCCTTGGATTCTAAATAAAAAACAACAAATCCTCGAGGTGAGAGAAAGACTCATTCACCTCTCCCGGGATTGCATTTAAATCTGATTACAATCTAAGAAGTAAAAATAAAAGTGCGCTCTTAATATTGAACATGCATACATCGAGATTAAAAGACAGAGCAAGAGAAGAAACCAACGGGTACAAATTGAACAGACCACAATATATAAACAAAACAAATCATGGGCATATATCGAATATAGCAGGGTATATATGAATCAAAATAGGGGAGTATGAATCACATATACGGGGGTTATATGAACCCCAAACGATACATCAACACCCTAACTACTCTGGTATACTCGAATACCCAACACAATTAACCAACAGTAGCAATATCGACTTCAAAATAGTAGGCACATGCGATATAACCTAGGTATATATAAATAAACAAGCAGGTATATATCGAATATGCGAGAGTATATATGAATTTAACAAATAGGGGCATAATTGTAATTTCACTTAAAACAAAAAAAATTTTGTTACCCACGAGTTTCGCAGCACTCTGGAGTTCTTTTTCCACGTCGTGCTTCTGACGGAGATCCAAACACCGACGGATTGAAGTTGAAGTTCGAAATCGCCGTCGTCTAGGTTCGAAACCTGAGGAAACGAAGTGTGCAACTGTCTAGATTGCGAGCTCCGCCGCTTGTTCGCCATCCGAAGTGAAATTCGGTGTGGTCTGGTTTGAGAGATGAGGTGTCGTTTGAAGGTGCTTTGGCCATCTGGTCTGCTCGGAGGAAATGTGTCGGAGCCATCTGGTTCGAGTTTGCCGGAGAGACTTCAAGGAGAAGATCCGTCGCAGGTTCGTTTGAGTTTGGGGCTTGAAGCTTGGAGCTCCGCCGTGCGTCTGGGGGTTGAAGATGAAGATGCTCGAGCTCGCCGCTGTCGTCTTGAAGCTTCACCGGAGAAGACGAGTTCGAGATGGCTCAGATCCCACTACCGTCGTTTGTCTGAGCTTCGATCTCGCTGCCGTCGAGTTGAAGATGATGAGGATGTCGTGCGTCGCTGGAACTCCGCCCTGATTCAAAGAGATCCGTCACCGCTGAGGTCGCGCTGTCGTCGGAAGAAGAGGGTGGAACTCCGCCGCTGGTTCGTGGAGACGCCGCCGCCGAGGTCTGGATCTGGACTCCGAAGATGCTCGTGATACGCCGTGAATGCCGCCGTTCATGATGATGAATGAGAAGTCACTAGTTCGTCCACCGTTGTCGAGATTGAAGATGAAGAAGTCGCTAGTTCGGAGGTGATGGTCGTCGCTGCTTGAGGAAGATGAAGACCGCTGCCGTGCACGCTGGTTCTTCGCCGTGAGTTGCTGGAAATCCGTCGGAGTTCTTTGGGTTGGAAAGAAGATGAATATGGTGGAGAAGATGATGAATAATGTCTTTAGAGAGAGAGAAAACTTATAAAAATCTTGAAATTCCCCCAATTTTGTCTTCTTCCTCAAATTTTCCCAACTTTTTTCTCCATTTTTGTCTTATCCTCACCTCCTATATATAGCAACCAAATAAGTTAAAATCCAACCAAATGGGCCCTTGTTTTGGCCTTTCCCTAAATCCCGTGACCCAAAAAAATGAAAAATCGAACCAAAGCTCTAAACTGAAACCCTAAAACCAAAATACTAAACCAAACACCAAACACCAAACCAACCTAACCCTAAAACGAAATCCATAAATTGAAACCCTAAAATTGAAATATTAAACCCTAAAATAAAAACCCTAAGCTGAAATCTCGAAACCGAAATACTTAACCCTAAAAGAAAACATGGACGCTTTGAACGACCCACTAACGGAAGACACTTTTTTTTTGTGATTTTCTCGAAAACTTCAAAAATAACGGAAAAATGACGAAATTAAAGAAAAACTCCAAAATACTTTTAAAAGGTGAAAAAAAACATAAAATGAGGTGAAAAACCCAAGATGACGATAAACAAGGCCGGACAAAATACGGTGTCAACAGAGAGCATGTCAAATCCACCTACTCGCAGGAAACTTCTTAGGAAGAGGGCTATTGTGTTCCCCGTTCACTCTTGTCCGACGGCGAACACCTCCCGGAAGAGGCGTAGGGTGTTAGTGAATCCACTGCCGACTTGTTGTCCCTCTTAGGGGGAGGCACCTATTGGGCCCTCACCCGTGGTTGATCTTGTTGATCTTCTAGGGAGTGACTCTCCACTAAAGAAGGGAAATGAACTAACCTTGCTCGAACACGCCGATGCATCTCAGAAGGAAATTGAGGGTACCTTCTCATCTAAGAAGTAGGCGATCCCCTTTGATGTGCCTTTTCGGTGGTGGGGGTCTACCCTCTCGTCTTTTGAGATAAAGTCTATTCAAGCAGAGGTTGTGTTGTCGCTCAGGCAGGCCATTAAGAAGATGCCCCTTGTGTTGCCCGCTGATGGGGGTTGAAGCGTTCGGTGAAACCTCTACGGAAGGTCAGGCTGTGCTTTCTCTCTCGCTTCTTCTTTTACCTTTGAGGCTCCTTAACCCTCTTTTCTTATTTACAGGCCTCTGTTTAGATGTCCTAACGTTCTTCATTCCTTAATTGGGTTTTTACGTCTAGGGATAGACTTCTTTCTTCCCCACGGTTCGAGAAGGATCTTGGTTTAGCTCGCGAGGAGATCGAGCATCTTGAGTCCAAGCTAGTTGAGACCAAAAAGTATTTGGGTGCGGTCGAGGCCGACCTCTCCGCTACCTTAGTGTCCTTGGTTGCTTCTGAGAAGAGGTTTGTCGTGGAAAGCTCGACCAATCAGGATGTAAGAACCAAACTGGCTGAGGAGAGTGCTCGTTATCAGATTTTGGCAGACCAACTGACTGAAGCTTCCAAGGATTGTGCCGAGGAGCGCACGCGAAACTAGGTCCTGACGGGTCAGTTGGTGAAGCTTCTAGGTCTTGTGCCCATAAGCTCTCGCTCAATCAAGCTTTGAGGGATGAGCTGAACAAGGTTTCTCAGACAATTTCTGAGTCGAAGGTTGATCAAAAGACGTTCTATGACCATTCGACTTATGTGGCTACCGAGGAGCTCATGATGAGTTCAAATTTTCCCCTACTCATTAATACGACAAGTTACCTGACCAAGGATCAGATCACCAAACTTTGGGGGAAGATGGAGGTTGTCTGGGTCGAGGCGGCCGCGAGCTGGTCCCTTCAAAGAGGCTAGTGATGAGCAATGTTATCATTGTAAAAAAGAAGGCCATATTAGAAGATTTTGTCCAGACCTCGGGAATAAAAAGTCCTCGGGTGAGGAGAAAGAAGAGATTAGTGTGGTAAATCTAAGTGATGAGTACAACCGATCATTTATGGTTAGTTCCACTAGTGAAGATGATACTTGGATATTAGATTCAAGTTGTTCTTTTCATATGACCCCTAATAGAGATTGGCTAAAAGACTTCTAAACCGGTGTAAAAGGTAAAGTCATGTTAGGGAACCTACACTTTTGTGAGGTCTAAGGTCAAGAGACGATTATGCTTAGACTTTATGATGTGAACATTAGGCTTCTAAGATGAGTTAGGTACGTACAAGATGTTAAAATGAACCTAATTCATAATTTTCCTAAGTATGCTAGATAAGGAATGTTACACCATTAAGTTAGTGAGTGGTGTGCTTAAAGTCATGAAAGGCGTCCTAGTTACAATGAAATGGTATCTTAAGGAAACTCTAAACTCCTCAGAAGATTCAACGGTTGTAGGATCAAGTGATCTAGTTTAGGAGAGTGAAAATTCAAAAACTTCTATTTGGCATAAATGCTTAGGTCACATTAATGAACAAGGGATTGATCAGGTTGTTAAACAACAAATTATTTCCAAAATCAAAGATGTAAACCTAGATATGTGTGAGCATTGCATTTATGGTAAACACAAGAGAATTACATTTGGGAAGAGTGGTCACTCCGCTAAGAGAAAACTAGAGTATGTGCATGCCGACTTATGGGGCCCATCTAGTGTAGCTACTAATTGGTGTGAGTCTATCTTCTTAAGAATAAATTTGACACCTTTAATAAATTCATTCAATAGGTTGCGTATGTGGAAAATCAAACTAGCCTTAGAGTAAAGAAGCTTAGAACTGACAATGGGCTTGAGTTTTGTAACATGAGTTTAAAAACTATTGTAAGACTCTGTTTAGGATTGCGGTAGCTTTTAAAATAATTGCTATTAACTTTGCTTTTAGAAAAATCAGCTGATGTTTGGTAAATCCTAACTTTAAACTTCCAAAATTGAGTTCGAGCGTTTGGTAAATTAATACTAAATTGCTACGATTTAGCTATAATTACTAAAGTAGACATATTATTTCAATTATATTTATATTGATGTTTAGTATCTAAAATTATTATAAAATGATTGTTTTTAAATTTATATGATTTAAATGTCAAATAACTTTGTTCAATTTTAATTATTTGATAAAAGTTTAGAAAAAATAATTGTTAAAAAAATTTAAATCGATTCTAATTTCGTTGGTATAGCATAAACACGAGAAAGAAAAAAAAAAGATTGAAGGATAAATTTAGAATTTTTAAAATAGTTAGAGAATATGTCAGATTTGTAGGGAAGCAAAATCCAAAAGCTAGTACCAACCCCATTTTGAACTTAAGAGTAAATTATAAATTAATTTTACATAAATTAATAAATAATCAGATTTACCAAACAACCTAAACGGTTAAAATTCTCCCACAATTGATTTTTACTCCTCCAAACGCAATGACAAACGGGGCCTAAGTCTAAGGGCATATCTAGACACTTGAATGTTGTAGGAACACCTCAACAAAATGGGACAACTAAGAGAATGAACCGAACCTTAATGGTGACAGTCAGGTGTATGTTGTCTCATTCTCACCTTCCACAGGTTTTGGGGAGAAGCTATAGCAATTGTATGCTACATTATCAATAGGTGTCCCTCCACTGCCATTAATCTAAAAACACCTCAAAATTTTTAGCAAGGTAGTCCTCCTGAATGTATCACACACGTGTAAGTCTTTGGATGTTTAACTTATGCTTATTCAAAGGAGGGAAAGTTAGATCCCAGGGCTAAGAAATGTGTCTTTCTAGGGTATTTCAAGAGTGTTAAAGGATACAAGTTATGGTACCTAGAACCAAATAGTGTCAAGATCCTAATAAGTAGAGATGTTGTCTTTGATGAAAATAAAATGGGGTATGTAGAAGAGAAAATTGAGTCTAACCTTGACACTCCAACTAGCAACAATGAAATAATTTTAGCACATTCTTTTGCTATTTCCCAAATTAATCAAGTAGATGAACCTAGAAAGGGATCCTACACCATCTACTTTAGAGCCTACACAAGAAATAGTCCAAGAGGAAGAGACAGAGGAGCACCAAGTCTTAGGTGACTACCAATATACTAGGGATAGAGAAAAAAAGGACCATTGTAGCTCCCACTAGATATGGGCATGTCGACCTTGTTTTCTATGCTCTAGTGACTACTAAAACTATAGGTTGCATGTGGAGTTATAAAGTTGACTATGCTGAAATTGTTTCCTCTCTTGTAAGACGCACCTAATAGAATTTTGCTTGCCTTTGTTTTTCATTTTGTTTTAGAATTTAGAGGAAATGAATGTCAAAACAACTTTCTTGCATTGTGAGCATGAGGAGACCATTTACATGAGCCAAGCTCCTAAATCTGAAGCTCCTGGACAAGAAAAGAAGTTTGTGTTCTTAAAAGATCTTTATATGATTTAAAGCATTCTTCTTGTCATTGGTATAAAAGAATTTATACCTATATGTTAGCCATCAACTATAGAAGTAGTAAGTTTGATATTTGTGTTTACTTTAATATAAGTCTTTGATGTTCACATTATCTACTTGCTTCTCTTTATGTTGATGATATGGTGATTGCTTGTAAATCCATGCATGAAGTGTATAAGTTGAATGAACTTTTAAGAAATGTTTTTGATACAGAAAACTTAGGAAATGCAAAAAGAATATTAGGCTTGGGCATTGATAGAAATTGGAACGCAAATAAATTGTATTTGTCTCAAAGTAGTTATGTAACAAGACTAGCTAAGAGATTAAACATACATGATAATAAGAAGGTTAGTATTACCTTCGAGAAAATGTTGAGATTATCTGTTGTTGATTCTCCTAAAACTTCAACTGTTGATGAGATGCATGATGTTTCATATGCAAGTAATGTTGGGAGTTTGATGTATGTCATAATTTATACTAGACATGATCTTGCTTATCCATCTAGTGTTGTTAGTAGATTTTTTACTTATCATTGTAAACAACAGTTGAATTATGTTGAGTGGATTGTTAAATATCTTGCATGTTATATTGTTTTATGTCTTGTGGACGGTGGAGCCATTACAGTTGTTTGTAAAGGGATATGATTTATGTTTAAAGGGTATGTTGTTTCTTTGGATGACACTGACATGTTTACTAAAACATTACCTTTTGAAACGTTTAACCTTTGTTTGAGATTGTTGCAACTTGATACAGGATGACTAAAAGGTTAATGGTTCGTGAGCAAACTGCATTTTGATTTCTATGTAAATATGAAATGAAGGTAGAGATTGTTAGAATATTTAAGTTCATTTTCAATTTAATTGCTTTTAACCTTGTTAAAGAATCGTTGTTGAAGTATTACCGTTTTACCTTTCCCCTTTAGTTGTTAGATGTTATAAATGGGAAAAGCCATGTGGGCTTAGAGACCATAGGATTATCTCGACATATGTCTTTCTCCCACTAACTATTTTGAAATAGAGTTTTCTATTACTTAGACAAATTAGCTAATCACATTTATCTAAGTTTTTCAATCTACCATTTCATAACCCTTATATTGTTAGATTGATTATGTGAATTACAAAGTATATTAAACTATTTAAAACTAATCACATTATGAGTCTGCTTAATGAAATAAAATAAAATTTGACTAATTCAACCTTCAGGTCAGTTCTCAAGTAGAGGTGAAATTACCAAGTATATTAAACTATTTAAAACTAATCACATTATGAGTCTGTTGAATGAAATAAAATAAAATTTGACTAATTCAACCCCCAGGCCAGTTCTCAGGTAGAGGTGTTTCTTTTCAGTCAACTTAAGTACCTCACCCGAGTAACCTTTCTTAGACAGAGTTCCCTTATAGTCAATTTTTATTTCAAATTCATTAATCTTTAATTAACTATTAACTACTTGATCAATGAACTTCAGTTGATTTTAAGCAATGTTTTTAATCCTATTAAAAACTAATTCACCTTATGGATAATCTTGAAATTTTAACAGTTTTAAACCCTTTAAAACAAAATTAAAGATTATCATATATTATAATCTTATTAGAATAAAAGATAAACTAAATTCAAATATTTAAACTATTTAAAGAATGAATTAAATTATCTTTTAATTAGGAAAGAAAAATTCTAATATCATTATAGAAATATATGAATCTTATTAGAAAATATCTAATCACATTATGAAAATATTCTAATCTCATTAGAAAAATTTCCTAATACTTATGGAAAAAGATATCAATCTTATTAGGAAAAGATCTCATTGTGATAATATTCTAATCTCATTAGGAAAATATCCTAATACTTATTGGAAAAATATCTAAAATCTTATTAAGAAAAGATATCCCAATCTAAAAGATATCTAATATTTATTGGGAAAAAATCTCAATCTTATTAGGAAAAGATCCCATTATGAAAATATTTTAATTAGGAAAATATCTTAATACTATTTGGGAAAATATCTAAAATCTTATTAAGAAAACATATCTCAATCTAAAAGATATCCTAATACTTATTGGTAAAAGATCTCAATCTTATTAAGAAAAGATCTCATTATGAAAATATTCTAATCTCATTTGGAAAATTATCTAAAATCTTATTAGGAAAAGATATTCCAATCTTAGGAAAAGATATCCCAATCTGAAAAGATATCCCGCCGAAAAGTTATCTTAATTTCATTAGGAAAAGATATCTTAATCCTTGTTAGAAAGATATGGAAGATATCCTAATCCTTGTTAGAAAAATATGGATTCCTATTATGAAAGGAAGTATCCTAATTTAAAATTTCCAAATATAACAATTATATTGAAAGATAAGAAAATATAAAAAAATATTAGGAAATCATGATTAGAAGAACATTTTAATCATAATATTCCAAATATAAAAATTATATTAAAAATAATTAAAATGCATGATCATGCTTAACCTATGGTGGGATTTTAATCTAGATGACATACTTTATGCAATCAATCACAATTTAAAATATACCTCAACATGCATAATTAAAATAAAAAAGACAGTAAAATTGACCAGCATATCCTAATTGAAAGCAATTTAAATTACAATAATTTATATTCAAACATATCTTGGTCTTCAATCTTTTTCCTTTTGAAATCATCCTAATTTAGGGTTTAGAAATCCAAATCCAGCATCATTAGAGTTGCAGCCTCTCAACCAAATTTAAAAAAAAATTATTACACCAATCTAATCTCAAACTCACAACATAGTGAAGCAAGACAAGGCACACAACCACTGATCCAACCAAGAATCTTTATAATAAGTCGTTTGTTGAAAGTTTAAAATCATATCGTCCTCGTCGCCATCACCCATTAAGCATAACGAAAACAATTTTGGTAGCCGCTAATTGAAGTTACAACATAGAATCAGGCTTCGCTTCGTCCAAGAATCAAACTCGTGACCTTCAAAATCCAAGGGTGGAATCTAAGCCATTATGAGCCACATTACCTTTTTTAAAATAAATTGCGTTTGAGGTTTTACAAATCCTTAATCCTAAGCGTTGTTAGAACCCTTTAACTGTTCATCTCATGAATTGCAGACTTCAACCTCCGAATTTCTCTTTTCTTTTTAAAGCCAACCGAACCCTTTAACTGGTTCATCTCATGAATTGCAGACTTCAACCTCTGGAATTTATCTTTTCTTTTTAAAGTCAGTCGCCCCAACAAGTTTTCGAAAATACAAAGGATATACAGCCCTAAATCTTTTTAAGATTTTACAATTTGATCTAATCAAAGGCGATAAATCTAATGTCAAACAAATATGCCTAAACAATTAATTTGAAAACCATATATATCACACACATATATATATAAACTTAAAATACTCACCATACACAAGTTTAATTCTAAACAAAACTCAAAGAAAAGCTCTGATACCAATTGAAGGGAATGAACGCTTCAATCCCCGCAGTGGAAGGGTTGGAAGCGTTACTTTGGTTTGTTTAGAATTAAATTAAATATACAAGGTTAAACATATATATTACCTTTGAAGAACAATAACCTTCTTGTATTCCTTTTTCCACGGGATCTTTCTCACTATGACTCGAACACGGGATCAAGACTTGTGGGAGCTCTTTGAAAACATGAGAGAACAATTCTCTCTGTAGAAGTTTGAGTAGTGTATTTGGCCATTCGCTCTGTAGAAGTTTGAGTAGTGTATTTGGCCATTCGCTCCCTAGGGCTTTTAGGAATTAATTTTATTTAATAAAATACATTTTAAATCTATTATATTAAAATATGTATTTCATATTTATTTGAATCTCATTCAAATATCATAAATTTAATCTTTTATAATATACATTTAACTAAGTTGATATAGTTTTCAATATTAATGTATCTAATACATAAACTATTTCCTCTAATATTTAATGTATCAAATACAATAAATATATTTTTCCCTTCTACATTTAATATATCAAAGATATTAAATATTAATTTGAATATTTCAAATTTTTCTTTCAACTAAATTGATCATTTTAGTGTTACTATGAGCTAGCACGAGGACCTTATGGACGTACAAATTTATAAGCTTCAATGATACAAAATTAATTAATTAAACTCATTAATTAATTAACTTTCATTCATTAACTCTCTAGGTCACTCCACTATAGGCCTAGAGTTGCACTCTTATGCACTGTAGGGCAAGTTGTGTCCATGGATATAATCATTACATGCAAGTCGATCCTTCATGAGTTGTTCATAATTACTGCTGGGTCAAAAGTTCGTTTTACCCTCTTTAAGTACATCTTACACCTTAAGTACCACTGATTCTCTAATAAACAACCTATTTATGATCCAACCATAAACCAAGTCCCTCTCAGCTAGTGAGAGGGTGGGGCCCCATTGTTCAAGTCCTGAAATCAACACTTAAGGAAACTACTCATCTACTTTTCCTATATGGGAAGGAGTGAATTTCATCTTGTGAAACTCATGTTCCCAACTCCCTATTTGGTCAAGTCCCCAAAATGGTGGGCTTATTGAATCGGCTATAAAGATCATTCTCACCCATACAAATCAAAGGACGAGCCCTCACAGGCAGGAGTTCATAACTCACTCAGGATTAAGATCGAGTCACATATGATCATCATGTGTGATAAGACAACACACCCTCAACCCAAAGATCCAAGCTTATGATGGAGTAAGAACCCTTGAATCAAAGAAGTTAACACCTCCTTATACAAATTCAGGATCAACCAAGAGAAAAGGCTAGAATTAGATTACCTCTTAATATCAAAGATCTAGAAGCACGATTGGGAAATCTTGTTCTAGATTGAGTCACTCAACAATCAAACTTGATCAAGACTCCATTGAATGGCTCGGTTGCAATCTATCACAAGAATTGCAAGAAACACTTAGAAATGCAAATATGTTGCTGAATTTCAAAGAAAAAGGTTCTCAAACTTGAGAGCTTAATTATCATTCATCCATAATCTTCCTTACAAAAACAATTTTGTGGGAATATATAACCCCCCTTTAAAAGCAACCATAAACCCTTCAAAAGCCTAGAAATCAGTTACAAAGAGTAATGATCATGATTGGCAAGTTTGGTAACTCTCATCCTTAATTATCTAACCTTAAACCGGACATTTAAAATGTCAAAAATACAGAAAGACAAATAAAACCATGAGAGAATATGAATGTAGTTGAAGCCGTAATCCATTTGTTGAGATCTTGATAGATTTTATTGGAATAGCTTGGAGATTCATATCATTCTCCCCTTCTTCGAGAAGATTCGTCCTCGAATCTAAAGGATCACCTTGCAATGCAACTTTGTAGTCATCATCTCGAGCTCTTTCAAACACTTGGATTGAAACTTTTCCTCTTCGATAAAATGTGAACTTGTTGTGTTGCATCCTCCCTTATTTTTGTTGATTGAGAATTTCAAACTTTAACATCCCATGCGTCTTTGATGAATCCTCAAAAACAATTTGAAGACATTGGAAGAAAATGTTAGTTGGAAAACAAACCTTACTCTCATGATTTTTTTCACTTACACACTTGTTTTCCCAACTATTCTTTTCTTTTTCACTTTTCTTTTTTTCTTACTCACACTTTCATCACTTTTCTCTACAAATTTTGTCTCTTCCTCATTCTGAATGCATACTTCAAATATCTCATTGTTTTCCATAATAACCTTACCACATGTATCTTTCTTTTTGTGAATAGAAACTTCCAACATTTCTTCGTCCACCACAACAACCTCACTATACAAACCGTCAATTTCAGCTTGTGTATGATCTTCCTTATTCTTAATAGTTTGGACATCTTGAGGTGTTAGGAAATCTTCATCTTTTGTAACCTCCTCTTCAGGCTTGGAGAAATTATCTTCTCTTTGAACAGATTGTACAACTTGTCGCTTCCTTGCTTGGTCCAGCAAAGTGAACTTTTGATTTAGTTCGGAAAACCCATTCATGCATTGACGCAACTCGGCTAAATCATGTTGAAATCCCGACCAAAAGTTAGCATCAAGATTGTAAGTCTCACAATGTATTCTTCTTTGGTGCAACATGACTGCAAAATAATATCAATTGAAAAGAAATGGACCTCACAAGCACTCAATTCGTTGATTTATGCCCTCGGAAAACTCGTGTTTACACACAAAGGCAGGCTATTTGGGAAAAGTGACGAATTTATGATTTTGGGTAGGCCAATATGTGAATCAAGTAATTCTTGTAATAGTGAGTCTTTCAAAGCAGCCAAGATAAAGTAATTATAAAATAACAGCAAAATAGAACAAGAAAAACAAAGAAAGGTTCAAACAACTGAGGGAAGTCACAAAAATTAGTTTTCGGGTAAAACTATACACTGAAAATAATTCCAACAAACAAAGGTCTTACGTTATGAATTTCACTTTCTTCCCTTCTTAAAATTTAAAGATAAGAGATAGATATAACGTTTCGTTTTAGGGCACAGAAACAAATTCGGAGGTTATCACAGAGTTTGAATAGGAAGGATAAGCAATGAATGCAATAGTTACCGATTTGAAAGTTTCAGGAATATGAGTTTGGAAGCTGATTAGATTTTGAAACTAATGTGCAATGGGTCTAATAATTGATAGAAAATAATTATAAACTGATGTTATACCACTTTGTTTCTCGAATTTGTTCAGATTTCAAGGATCAAACACCAAATTTGCATCAACAATTTCTAGATATTATTTTTTTTTTGTAACTTTCAAGATCTAATGGTGATCTTTAAGATGGAAATGAGAATAGAAATTACATATGAAGAACAATTTAAGAAACGAACTAATTGGACAGAATTGAAAAGATGAATGAAAATTGCAGAAATGAAAGATAAAATCAATTCTAAAGTAGGTCACAAAGATGCAACCTATGCTCTGATATCAAATGATAAGGCAACACTAACCCTCAGCCCAAAGATCCAAGCTTATGATGGAGCAAGAACCCTTGAATCAAAGAAGTTAACACCTCCTTATACAAATTCAGGATCAACCAAGAGAAAATGCTAGAATTAGATTACCTCTTAAGATCAAAGATCTAGAAGCACAATTGGGGAATCTTGTTCTACATTGAGTCACTCCACAATCAAACTTGATCAAGGCTCCATTGAATGGCTCAGTTGCAATCTATCACAAGAATTGCAAGAAACACTTAGAAATGCAAATATGTTGCTGAATTTCTAAGAAAAAGGTTCTCAAACTTGAGAGCTTAATTATCATTCATCCATAATCTTCCTTACAAAGACAATTTCGTGGGAATATATAACCCCCTTCAAAAGCAACCCTAAACCCTTCAAATGCCTAGAAATAAGTTCCAAAGAGTAATGACCATGATTTGCAAGTTTTGTAACTCTCATCCTTAATTATCCAACTTTAAACCCGACATTGAAAAGGTAAAAAATACAGCAAGCCAAATAAAACCATGAGAGAATATAAATGTAGTTGAAGTCGTAATCCATTGGTTGAGATCTTGATGGATTTGATTGGAATAGCTTGGAGATTCATATCATTTGTTCCCAACTCCCTATTTGGTCAAGTCCCCAAAATGGTAGGCTTATTGAATCGGCTATAAAGGTCATTCTCACCCATACAAATCAAAGGACGATCCCTCACAGGCAGGAGTTCATAACTCACTCAGGATTAAGATCGAGTTACATATGATCATCCTGTGAAATATTAATCTTATCAAATAACTGATTTATAAAGAGAGATTATATATTTCGTGGTTCAATCTTATATAAATTCATTGTATATGATACCCCCACTCACATGTATCTACGTGAATGATTTGGATCAATTCATTTGTAACATTTACAAAGCGGGTCGTATCAATAGTGTTACCAGGATAAGGCACCCAACTTTATCCATATACTATAGACTATTTAGGTTATTCCTTGAACATGATCCTCTTGTATGTCAACTACATACTGTTCAAGATTACACTAATAACCTTGGATTTTTATATATAATGAATATTATAAATTGAAAATAATAATAATAAACTAATTATCAAATAATTATTAATTAATTACAAGGTTTTTAGGGCATAAATCCCAACAGGGTCAACAAGAGTTGTTGATCAGACTGGTCCTTCTCAAGAGTTGAGAATACTTCAACGTAGTGGGAGGGATGTGAGACAACCCGACCGCTACTTGGGTTTAACGGAAACCCAGGTCGTCATACCTGATGATGACGTTGAGGATCCATTGACCTTTAACCAGGCAATGAATGACATAGACAAGGACCAGTGGCTTAAACAGACTATGAAGAAACATTTTTCCCCTGTTGCCATGTTAAAGTCGATTAGAATACTTTTATCCATTGCCACGTTTTATGATTATGAAATTTGGAAAATGGATGTCAAGACAGCCTTTCTGAATGACAATCTTGAAGAGATTATTTATATGGCTCAACTAGAGGGGTTCCTAGTTCAGGGTCAAGAGCAAAAGATTTGCAAGCATAATCGATCCATTTATGGGTTGAAGCAAGCGTCTAGATCCTGGAATATAAGGTTTGATACTGCGATAAAATCTTATGGATTTAAACAAACTGTTGACGAACCTTGTGTCTACAAGAAAATAGTCAATTTTGTTGTAGCTTTCTTAGTCTTATACATAGATGATATCCTCCTCATTGGGAATGATGTAGGGTTCCTGATTGACGTTAAACAATGGCTAGCGACCCAATTCCAAATGAAAGATTTGGGAGAGGCTCAGTTTGTTCTAGGGATTCAAATCGTAAGGAATCGTAAGAACAAAATGCTAGCACTGCCTCAAACATCTTATATCGACAAGGTGTTGATACGATATTCGATGCAGAATTCCAAGAAGGGTTCTTTACCTTTCAGGCACGGAATTCAATTGTCAAAGAAAGAGTGTCCTAAGACACCTAAAAAAGATGAGGATATGAGACGAATTCCCTATGCATCAACAGTCGGTAGTCTGGTGTACGTCATGTTATGTACAAGACCAGACATATGCTATGCAGTAAGAATTGTCAATAGGTATCAGTCCAATCCGGAATATGATAATTGGACTGCCGTTAAACACATCCTCAAGTATCTTCGGAGAACGAGGGACTATGTGCTTGTGTATGGCGTGAAGGATTGTATCCTTACAAGATACACTGACTCTGATTTTCAAACCGATAAGGATTCGAGGAAATCCACATCGGGATCAGTGTTCACTCTTAACGGAGGGGCAATAATATGGAGGAGTATAAAGCAATGTTGTATTGGTGACTCCACCATGGAAGCTGAGTATATCGCGGCTTGCGAAGATGCGAAAGAGGCTGTATGGCTTAGGAAGTTCTTGACAGATTTGGAAGTTGTTCCAAATATGAATTTGCCTATCACACTTTATTGTGATAATAATGGTGTTGTGGATAATTCCAGAGAACCAAGAAGCCATAAGCGTGGAAAGCATATTGAGCGGAAATATCATCTCATCAAGGAGATAGTGCATCCAGGAAACGTGATCGTTATGCAGATCGCCTCGGAGCACAATATTGTTGATCCGTTTACAAAGTCCCTCACGACTAAAGTTTTTGAGGGGCACCTAGTGAGTCTAGGACTGCGAGTTGTATAGTAGAACAGTGGGAGAAAATCCATGGATGTATTTGATATTCCAGTTTTCCGGTATGTAATACTCCACTGACGTTTTAGTCCAAGTGGGAATTTGTTGGGTTTTATGTCCTAAAACTCGTGGTTTGTAAATTGAATATATATTCTATTTTGCAATAAAGTTGTTATTGAGATTTATTCAGTAAAGTTTTTATTGAATAAAGTGAATTGTGTTTACTTTTAAGCTAACTCCAATAAACAAAGAACCCATGGCTATAGGTTGTATACTTGAACTTCATGTGTGACATGATTGTGGATCAAGTTTCTAGTAATAGCCAGAACGGTCTATAGTATAGGGATAAGGTTGGGTACCTTATCCTGGAGACACTATTGGACGCGGCCCGCTTTGCATAGTAAAAACGATGTGATCCGAAATCGTTCATGTGGAGACATGCGAGTGGGGCGTCCTGTGCAATGAGTTTGCATAAAACTGAACTGCACAACAAGTCGCTCTTTCTTTATAACTCCATTTACTGCAAAGACCGACTTTTTCATATAATGACCTAGGTAACTCGATTTGAATCCTGAGCACGCTATGAACTCCTGTTTATTCGGGCTTATCCTTTGACTTGTATAGGTGAGAGTGGCCTGAGATCGCCGACTCAATAAGCCTACCATCTTGGGGATAAGATCGGGTAGGTATCTGGGAACATAGTCCTGCGAGATGGAATTCACTCCTACCCGTCTTGAGGGATTAGTAGAGAGGTTGTTCCCTTAAGTGACGACTCCGGGTCTTGAACTAGGGATCCCACCCTCTCATTGGCCCGAGAGGGACTTGGTATAGTGATGAGATCACATACCAATTGGTTTGGTGGTTGGACCACAAACCAACTGTTCATTAGAGGATTAGTGGGACTTAAGCAACAAGATGTAATTACGGGGTAAAACGGTTATTTTGGCCCAGCTGTAATTATGAACGACTTATGAAGGATCGACTTACTGATGATGATTATATCAAGATGACATAAAAATTTGAATTTATTCAAATTCATTTTTGGAAGAATGATGGACATATTTAAATATGATTTAAATATATGAGATCGGTCTAAAACATGAATAGTGATTCATGTGTGATGATTCGGTTAAGAAACCGAGATTAGTCTTATTATTTAGTTAATATTTGATATTGAATTAAATAATAATATTAATTAATTAAAAAGTTTAATTAATTATGAATTAATTTTTTAAATGACAAAATATTACAAGTGAGATTATCCAAGTTGAGTGAGTTTATCCAAGTTGTGAAGTGGATTGTGAATCACCAACCACATGCATAAACTCATCAATTGTGGAACACTTGGTTGAAGACTAATCCATCCAATTTGAGGTGTCATGCTAAGTAAAGGGTTTGTTGCATGTGGATGGTCTATAAATTGGATGGAGTTCAAATGTTTTTTTAGGTTGATGAATTTTCAAAGAGTTTGAATATTTGGATAAGGGTTGATGAAGAGTTCATGTAGCTTGAGAAATTAGAAATCTAAGTGTTAGATATTTCTCACAAACCCCTCATCACTTTCACCTTCTCATCTTCATCTTCCAAAGTTTTTCTCTTGTAAGCGTTGATTGGCCCGAGGATAGCGGGACTACCAGAGGTGGTTCTCAAAGAGTTCGAGAGAAGCTTCGAAGGGTTCGTAAGAAGATTCGAGCATTGGAATAGAAGATTTTTTAACTACAAGAGGTTTGTGTTCTAATTTCTTTAATTTCCAAGTTTTAAGCATGTTCCTATTTTAGCTAAATTGATGAAATTAGAGTGCCAATTGATCCGACTCGCTTCCGCTGCGCTACATGCGTTCCATCAAAACCTTTGAAATCTGACTACTTCGATTTTCTCCCTCAAAATTCGAATACTTCGTTTTTCTACCACGAAGTCCGACCTCGTCTCTTCGTTTGGGTGACGACTAAACCGACCACGTTGCCTTGTTTTGGGTGACGAAGAAACCGACCACGTCCCCTCGATTTGGGTGACGAAGAAATCAACCACGTAGCCTTGATTTGGGCTGACGAAGAAACCGACCACGTCCCATCAATTTGGGTGACGAAGAAACCGACCACGTCGCCTCGATTTAGGTGACGAAGGAACCGACCACATCGCCTCGATTTGGGTGACGAAGAAGCCGACCACGTCCCCTCAATTTGGGTGACGAAGAAATCGACCACGTCCTCTCAATTTGGGAGACGAATAAATCGACCACATCGCCTCGTTTTGGGCTGACGGCGAACCGACCACGTCCCCTCCATATGGGTGACGATGAAATCTGACCACGTTACCGTGATTTAGGTGACGAGAAAATCTGACCAAGTCACCTCGTTTTGGGGTGACGATGAAATTCGACTATCGCCAACTCATTATGGTTGGCGATCAAACAATCATAAGCCTCTTAACGGAGGCAAGTCTGAACTGGGGAGGAAAAAACGATGGGGAAGAAGCGGTCTGCATCGTGAATCTCGAGTATGACTGACGATATACCAGAAGAATCTCGAGTATGACACATGATATATCGCAGGAGCAAAAATACAGGTAGCAAGCGTCCTCGGATATGACCAACGATACACTGCAACAACCTATTGCACAACCACCCGTTCAGGATTCAAATCGAAATGGCATCCTTGGTCTCTCAGATTCTTCTGCTGAATAGATCATTGACAACGGATTCTCGAATCACAGTTTTCACGACTTTTCCGCAAGTTGAGCATTCAAAATCATCATGATCCAACTTAAGGGCAGTATGAGAGGCGTCGTATATGTCGGCGTCTACCTTGACCAAATCCGGAAATCTCAGCATATATCATTGTATATACGTTGTATATATTTTCGAGTCAAAGATTTACTTACTATATATAGCTGATTCTTTTTTCACGACTTTTTCGCAAGTTGGGCATTCAAAATCTTCATGCTCCAACTTGAGGGGGAGTATTAAAGGCGTCGTATATCTCAGTGTCTACCTTTATCAACACCGTGAATCTCAGAGTATATGGTTGTATGTACTCCGTATATATCGGCGTCTACCTTTATCAACACCGTGAATCTCAGAGTATATGGTTGTATATACTCTGCCGTCAGAGATTTACTTGCTATATTTAGCTTATTTTGTTTTCTTGATTAGCACATTAAGGTTGTATAAATATGCATGACTTCGTTCATTATTAATGACAGAAAATATCATAGTTGCATTCTGTAAAACTTTATACATTCACAAGCATATAACAATCCTTGTTTTTCATTCACAACTTCACGAGCGTATCATATCATTCATCAAACATAAACACCACATAAATCTAACAATCTAGATCACATAATTTTTAACCTAGCACTATGGCGTTCCGATAGTAAAGTCACTTATCTCTTTAGCGAGGAATTCACAACCAAACATATCACTAACTCCTAATAAGTAGGTCTTTCGCTCCACTTGAAGACAAGAATCAAAGGTAAATCAATAATAGTTCAACCATAGGATGAGTGCTATAAATTTTAGCAGATTATTGTATGTGCTGGATCATGTGGTTTGGTAGTGGAAACCATTTGCTTGTAGTGATGGAGTTGACTTACTAGCTCCATTCTTTCTTAAGTAGGATTGCTGTTTTAATGCAATTAGAGATATTCGAGGGAGAGTTTGAAACATAACGTTTTCTTGTAATTAAATGCTCGAATTTAATACATTCTCACCTAGTTGACTTCTTGTGGATTGGGAACTTGGATATCGCAGCTGGTAAGCGTTACAATTATTCACAACCTCACCAACACATGTCACATGCCCTCCTTATTGACAATTTGCTTTTTGGGTAGAAAAAGTAAACTTATAATTTCTAATATATCCAAATATTAGCTTTATCTTTAGCACGAAATTATTTTGAATCGGTTAAGAGTACAGACAATAGCTCACATTGATTAGATAAGAAAAAAATCTTAGGTATATAAAAAGAGACAATTATCTCCAATGGCATGAGGCATTTTTGGGTGAAACCAAAAGTAAATTCATGAGAGTTTAGGTCCAAAGTGGACAATATCATATCATTGTGGAGATGTCTCGATTAACTTGTTTTTAACAAGTGTAATAGAGTCATGTCCCTAATTTAGTCATGTTTTTAAAATCCTCAAATATCGAATAAAAATATTATAAGAAAAAAATAGAATAACATTTTATATATATATATATATATATATATTCCAATATTCAATAGAGTTCAAACCTATCAAATTATCTCGGACAAGAGCATAGCTCAACGACTATCGCCTAGCGACCATGAGGTCATAGGTTCAATTCCCCACCTCAATATGTTGTCAAAAAAAAAATAAAATATATATATATATATCAAACAATCTAGTTCCTTAACACTACACTCCTATAATTCGATTTCTATCTCGTCACTGATTTTTTTTTTTTTTTTTTTTTTTTTTTTTTTTAACAGGTAGATAATAATATTGCCTTAAATATATAGTTTTATTATTTAAATAACTATCGTCCCTCCAAATTTACAAATCTGGTTTCTGGCCCAGTGGTAGAAGTGTGATTAACTTGTTGAAGCTTTACTTGAGTTATGGCTAACCATTGTTTTTAGCTTTTACACATATATTTTTAATATATATATATAAAATTGTATTCTCTCCTTTGTTTATATATATTTAAAAATATATAGATTTTATACTTAAAATAATTAAAACCTATTTTTTTTATAAATATAATGAAACGACAATTATTTAATTTTTCATTATTATTTGAAGTATCAATTAATTTTTTTTTTTTTTTTTTTTTTTTTTTATATTTACATTAAAAAAAATGTTGAATTGTGATTTTACTAATCTATATTTTGAGAATTGTATTTTTTAGTCGTTCCAATTTCAAATGTCCAAATTTAAAAAATTGAGCACGACCAAATCTTAAAATTAACTCTTACTATTAATTTATTTGTTCTTTACCAAAGTAATTTAATCTATATTAACATCTCTATATAAATTTTGGAAAACATATTCATATTACATAGTATTTTTTCTTGAATAATTTTGTTTCAAAGTATTTATTTAAGTTTTAAACTTAACAATTATGTGTTTAATAGACTTACAAATTTAAAAAATTGTTCAATATATTTTTTTCAATTTTGTATCTAATAATCTTCGAATTTTCAAGTTTAAGTCTAACATATAATTGTTTTATTCAACATTTTTTAAAATTCAAGAATTTATTATAAACAAAATTGAAAGTATAGCTAGGTACCTATTAAACACGTTTAAAGTTTAAAGTTTAGAAACTTATAAGATAAAATTGAAAGTTTAGAGACTCGTTAAAGACTTTTTAAACTTTAAGGATTTAATAGACTCGAGCGTTAAAGTTCATAGACTACCCTATAACTTAACTTTTTTTTTTCCTCAATATTTGATAAGATATCGAGATGAGCTAAATTATATGATGATACACTAAGTTTATTTGAACTTAGTCAAAAAGTCTTTGGTACACTTACATATTCTTATGTTTTATTCCAATAACTTTTTTTTCAAGGGAATTTAAGAGGAATGTCTACAAATAATTAGGAAAAATGTTTAAATATGTGTATTGTTTGCATCTCATGTCTAGAGTTTGTTAGGAAGAAGTTTGTTTTAGTTGGTTCCCATTATATCATTTCCTATTTTAAAAATTAATTAGTTTTGAAATTAATTTATTGAATTTTAAAATTTAATTAGTTTTGAAATTAATTAATTTTGTTTGGTGAGGTTTGATGATTTTCCGTTAAAAAAAACTTTGTTATTTTTTCCGTTAAGTAATTTATGTCGTTGTGTATCTCCATGTGTTCCATCTGATATTGACTAATCTCTCCTAGTTCGTAGGGTGAGCAGTGTTTTAGTTGTTCCCTATTCTTAAGGGAAACTTTAAGATTAAAAGGTGTTAGTAATTAGGATGTGTCCAAACGTATAGCCTGACCGAATGTGTGTGCGGCGCTGTGGTTGTATATCTAACCAACGAAATGTGTATCAAATTTAAAATTTATTGTATCGTGTAGCGTAAGTTTCAATTGGTAAATAACATTAAAATATAAATATAAATAGCAAAATTTATCTTAGAGAATTATATATTCAAACATTAAATAACTCCATGAAATGAAAAGATTACATAATTTAAAGGTTTAAAATAGTTTAAAAAATACAATATCAACTCTAACAAATGGAAGATATTAGAATTTAAATACATTTAATTAATTAAATAGGGTATAATTAGAAGAGTAAATATTTTAAAATCTAAATAATTAAATAATATAAGTTTTAATAAAATCCCTATATACCAAGATATTCATTGATTCAGATTTTTTTTTACAAAATATTTAATTAATTAAATAGAGTAGAATTAGAAAAGTAAATATTTTAAAATTTAAATAACTAAATAAAATAATAATATTATTAATATTTATTAGAATGAAATCCCTATATATAATAACTGATTTGAGTTGATTGAGATTTTTTTCGTTAGTTTAGTTAGGGTTCATCTTCAACCTCACACATCTCTATCATCTACAGATCGTTTTCTTTTATTTTTTTGTTGTTGCGTCGTGAAACTGCCAATCGAAGCTTTCTCCGACTACTAACACGGTATTTTTTTTTTCTTTTTTTTTTTGATTTATTGAGTTTTTTAATTGTACGTTTTCTTTTCGATTTGTTACGATTTTTCCGATTCAAAAGTTGTGGGGTTAATATTGCACTGTATACACTTCAATGGAGGAATGAACAACTCATCGGGGAAGGGTATACAGTGGTTGCCAATCTGCCATTCGGAGCGACTCATGCATACCATCCATCTGTTGTAAGTGGTTGGTCAATCATATGGTTTCCTTTTATTACTATGTGTACAACCATGTATACATCTGACGTGACGTGGTGAATTTTTATGCAGCTTCATCACTTCCTTAGGTATACAGAGCTGAAATTCATCCCTTCCTTAGGTATACACAACCGAAATTCATAATTCATCACTTCCTCAGGATATACAGAGCCCAAATTCATCACTTTCTCAAATATACAGAGCGTATACAAAGCCGAAATTCCTCAGGTATACAAAACAAAAATTCCTCAGGTATACAGAGCCAAAATTCCTCAGGCATACAGAGCCAAAATTCCTCAGGCATACAGAGCCGAAATTTATCACTTCCTCAGGCATACAGAGCCGAAATTTATCACTTCCTCAGGCATACAGAGCCGAAATTTATCACTTCCTCAGGCATACAGAGCCGAAATTTATCACTTCCTCAGGCATACAAAGCCGAAATTTATCACTTCCTCAGGCATACAGAGCCGAAATTTATCACTTCCTCATGTATACAAAGCGTATACAGAGCCGAAATTCATCATTTTCTCAGGTATACAGAGCCTTCTATTAAAATTATGAGTCTTGGGAGTATAACCATTTAACTCTCATGGAATAAATGTCAATTAGTTTTTCCTTTTTTAACGTCTTTTTAACTCTCCATCCATAACTTCCCCTCTCTCCTCCCAACAATTTACATTTTTGTAGCCTATTTTTATTTTCAAAATTATTGAAAATGGTAGAAGGGTAGGTTTATCCAATTCTGTTTAGGTTGCCTTACTAAATATAGGGTTTAAACATTATTCAAAAGAAAAAAGGTGTTGGACATTTTTCATGTTGCCTTTCTAGTTTGTAGACATTCTTCTGGTTACCCTTTTTTTCAATGTGAACATAAGCGTGAGAGTGTGAATTCGGACCTCTTATATTTTATGTGAACTTTTTGTTTTTATTTTTATATATTATAATTTTTTTTTTGCCTCCAAACATCAATGTCGATCCGCCCCTATATATATATATAGAAAAATTAAATTAGCTCACGGGATATGTTTTTCTTCCCCAGTTCATTTCTCATCCCCGCGTAAAATTAGGGTTTGTCTACATCTTACTGAAAAAGAAGCATAATAAACTTATATAACATAATAGTTAGTTAATTTCCCTTAAATAAGTTATATGTTGTCTAAAAATGTCTCTCTTATATTTTGATGCGATATATATGGTTATTGAATTAAAGTATTTGGTTTGCGTTAAAGTCCGTGCTTCCGGGTGTCTATACAAGATGAACTCAAATTAATTACATCCATGCAGAGGCAGCGACGGATGACTTCATTTATTACACTTCTGCAATCCACCGCTTTGTTCACCTTATAAATACTCAACCCTTTTGTTGTTTCTCAAAAGAAAGCACAAGAATCTATGGCTGAGTTGAAGTTATCATCATTATCATCAATAATGTTGGGTGTTTTTGTAATGGTGATTATGTTGGCGACGGCAGCTTCCGGCCAAAATGATACTAGTAATTACGGCGGTGGAAGCATGCCGGTGCCGGCGATGGTGCCGGCCATGTTCATATTTGGAGACTCTCTTATTGATAATGGGAATAATAATAATCTTCCGACGTTTGCAAGAGCTAACTATTTCCCTTATGGTATTGATTTTGCTGCTGGCCCTACTGGTCGTTTCTCCAATGGATATACTATTGTTGATGAAATAGGTATGTGCATCTGCTACTCTCTTTTTCTCCACAACCTTCTTCTAAATGTATAGTAGTAGCCGAAGAACAATATTTTGAAGAGGCTTTAACTCTACGGCCGTTGGGATTTCATGGGTTCAATCTTTGGTGGTCACCTACTTAGAAATTAATATCCTACGAGTTTCTTTACTAGCCAAATATTGTAGGGTCAGACGGTCTGTCCCGTGAGATTAGTTTGGTGCGCTGGCCCAAATACTCACGACGAAAGAAGAAAAAAAAAAAAAAACTTTGAAAATTTTCATTTTAACTCCTTTGAATTTTGAAATTGTTCCAACTTTGAATATTTTCTTGATTAAAATGATGGAAGCCTTTTCATTTTTACACTCAATCAGTGTCAATAATTATTAGGAAAATTGTAACCTTTTCATTTTTACACTTCATTTTTACACTCAATCGCGGTGTCAATAATTATTAGGGGAATTATTGTAATAGATGTCAAATTTAGAGTAAAATAATTAAAAATATAACATTTTTTTAAAAGTTTTGCAAATATGACAATTTCTATCCTGATAGTACGATCTATCGCGAATAGAAGTCTAAAGTCTATCGCTGATACGCTAGTCTATCACCGCTGTTTTTTTTATAGGTAGTGTATCAGTGATAGTCATATATCAACGATAGAGTCTATCACTGATAGCTATTTATTTTTTTTATTTTTTTTTTTTTAAATGTTTAGATTTTGTTAAATTTATAATTATTTTGGATGTGTGCAACCAGCCATAATTATTAGTATAATTTAACCATTTAAAATCGATTAAAATTTGTTACTAGAGAAGTCTCGTGTGCCATTAAATTATTATTTATTAAGATTTATTTATTTATTTATTTCAACATTTAAAGGTGTCATTAAATTTTATATATTTTTGTTAAATTTAAATTAATATAATAAAATATATTATAAAATATATGATATAATAAGATAAGAATTATACAAAAATTTATAACATAAATTGATAAATAATTAATTAATTATAGTTTTAGTTAGCCAGTAGAACTATTTTATGGTTCACTATAACTATATTATCTAACATATTTTAAAGAATTTTTTAAATTAGAAAAATAATTTCTAAAACTACTATCAAACACCTATCTAAAAATAAAAATACTAAAAAGCACCACTCTTATTTTCATCGAATCCCTCCCTTGTTTTTAAATTATTTCTGTTTTTATATCATTAACCAAACCCACTCTTAACTTTCCTATTTTATATTTTGCTTTTTTTTTCTTGATATATATATATATATATATATATTTTTTCTTTTTTTTTTTCTTTATAGTTTCAAATATTATATAAATCCAATCTTACTCTTAATTTTCATTTTTTTTTAGTGCAATTAACAGGAATTATCTTATATTGTCAAAAAAAAAAAAATATATATATATATATTATCTCATAATTCACATTGCAAATTCACTCTCTCCCCGTCTCGTACATAAAATCTAGTATTGAATAATTTGTTTAATTTAGGAATGAGTCTAGTAATTAAGAAAACACAAAATTATCCATTAGCTAAGTTTTAAAGATTGTTTATTAATTTGTTTAAAGAAAATTGATATTGATTAAAGGATATTTGGGATATGTTGATAATTTGTGCAGCGGAGCTGCTAGGGCTTCCTTTAATTCCTCCAAACACAGCTCCACCAAGTGGAGCACTGCGTGGACTAAATTATGCATCTGCAGCTTCTGGAATCCTTGATATCACTGGAAGAAACTTTGTAAGATATAACTCAAATTTGCCAAATTACTAATTATTCTGAGGAAATAATTTTACTTTAATTTTTGTTGGTCAAATTGTAACTTTAAAATTTAATATTAATACTCTCAATTAATTAATTCTTTATTTTTATAAAAAAAGTGTGCATATTCATTAAACATAACTCCAGATTAGTATTAGTATGATATTGTCTATTTACTTTGGGCCTAAACCCTCGTGACAAAACTTCATATCAATGAAAAATGCTCTCCTTATATACTCATGATTTTTCCCTCTTCTAACCAATGTGGGACTTTGGTCGCACTCTCCACAATCCTCCCTTCAGTCTCCTCTCAAATAGTCATTTATCATATCTTTGTTAGGCACCCAAGGATAACAATCCTCCCCTCGAACAAAGTACCACCGAGCCTCCCCTCAAATAGTCATTTATCTATCTACCAACTATTATCTAGGCCAACTCCTTTATCGGAGCACACCGCCAATCCGATAGAGCTCAATCACGGATCTCTATCAATGACTACAACTTTGAGGCTCATCATATCTTTATTCGGCACCCTGTTGGGATTAAAATAACGAGATATAATTAAATGCGGAATAAACTAGATTATATCTCAAACTCTCACTTCACAGGTTAGAATCCAAAAGGAAATCGGTCACAAAATACAATAATAAAAAGATAAGGGTAAGAATAACAACACTGAGAGATATACTGGTTCGCCCCGATCTCGGGACTACGTCCAGTCTTCTGCAACTGCAGGTTCTACTATAATGGAGATTACAATTGGTCCCTCAAGGTCGCGCTACACAACTCTATCAAATAGCCTAACTAGAACTATTTGTTTCCAAGTACCACAACCCGGTAGTTTGGGATAAACAAAGAGAGAAACTCCAACTCTAGAGAAAAAATATTGCTTACTGGCCACACAGATACACACTGAACAAAATTCTACTTGAATCAAAATTCTTCTTGAATTTTTGTCCAGCCGCCCAGATTCCTCACACCATCTTTGCAGCAACTAAAGTGTATTTATATATGTGTTTTAGCAAAAACCTAAGGCCCATGGCCAAAGCCCAAATGGGCATGAGCTGAAGACAATTTTCAAATCTCTATATTATATTATATCACATATAATATTATAAAATATTATATATATATCATGAGTTTTGTCCCACAAATCCTAACACACCCGAAGATTCTACAGACGGCTAATTCAGGGGCATGACTCTTATACAATTTGTTAGAGGTTCTTATTACAGGAAGGAAAACGAGGAGTAAAAGCAAATGTCCGAATGACAGAGACAAAAGCAAAAATAAAGTCATGAGGGTTTAAGCCCAAAGTGGACAATATCATATCAATGTGAAGATATGTAGAGTTATGTTGTCCCTAACAAGTGATATCAGAACCATTCAAAGTTGATAATTACTGAAAAATTAAAAGGAAGTAATGAAAATAGAAAACACGCAAGAATTTACGTAGAAAACTCCAAAATCGGAGAAAAATCATAGCCCACCAGAAAGAAACTCCACTATAGAGAATTTAACTAGAGTTAGCCTACCCAAGCTTAAAGTGTTCCTAACGGGGATGATTAGAATCCAAAGCGATAGGTTTCTTTTAGAGTCCTTGGAGTCCATGACTTTCTTAAATTTTTCCGACGTGGAACAACCATTTTTCTTCCTATATATTGTCAAATATCCTATATATATATATATATATATATTTGAGTTCAACATCATGTGCAATGAGGAGATTCAAATCTCTCACCTTTTGGTCGAGAATACGTCTTAAATTAACCAGTTGGACTATACAAAAGTTATTATTTTGGTCGAAGTTATGATTTTTGTTAGAGTTGGGTATCTGAATAAGTACAAATTTTTTGGTGAGGATATAATTTCTTAACTAGTAGAGATAGTGCCATTGTGTCACGTTCTTTTGTGAGTTTTTTTCTTTTTTCTTTTTTCTTTTACCAACTTAATTAAGTAATTAATGAATTTATATTTTGTAGCAAAAACACTGTAGTGAAGATTTCTGACTTAAATAAAAATATCTTTGGAAAATAGCCTCACACACAAAAGGTATAAATGGTATAAATAAATAAAATCGTTAATTAAAGTTTTAGAGGTTAATTTGATGAAATCAAACCTGGGTAAAATTGAATGTCTACCGAAATTAATTATTTATACTGATTTTTATTCATGCATCACCTTTAATAGTGCCCTATGTGTAGATCGGTCGCATACCCTTCAATCAACAGATAAGGAACTTTGAGAACACGCTTAATCAAATAACCGGCAACCTCGGCGCGGCGGCGGTGGCTCCAATGGTCGGTCG
Organism: Herpetospermum pedunculosum; assembly: GCA_028017165.1. Lineage (NCBI taxonomy): Eukaryota > Viridiplantae > Streptophyta > Magnoliopsida > Cucurbitales > Cucurbitaceae > Herpetospermum > Herpetospermum pedunculosum. The sequence continues at coordinate 15,047,627 of CM051527.1, read as the reverse complement.
CTCCATATTTTTCGTCGGAATGGGCAGTAACGACTACCTTAACAATTACTTAATGCCTAATTATCCTACGAGAAGCCAGTACAATAGCCGCCAGTTCGCCGATCTTTTGACCCAACAGTACACTCAGCAGCTCAGCGTAAGATCCTCACCCTGCTCCGATTAGGAGCAAGACTCAATTCTTAATTCTTTCTTTTAAAAAAAATTATGATTTAAGTCCATAAGATAAAATTAGGTTAAATTATAAATTTGGTCCTTAAAAGTTACAATCGGCTGGTTGCACAAATAACAATCAGGCCCAAACTAATTGCAAATTTAGCAAACTTTAAAATGTTTTGCAAATATGGCAAAAAAAACCCGTTTCTATCACTGATAGACTTATATCACTGATAGACTTCTATCAGTGATAGACTATTATCACTGATAGACTATTATCACTCTATAAAAAGCTGAGGTGATCAGCGATAGACTTCTATCGGTCATAAGATATCAGCGATAGAAATTGGTATATCTGCAAATTTTTTAAAAACTTGCTATATTTGCAAACAATAAGTCTTAAATTGTCATTTACTACAATTTCTCCAATTTAATTCTCATTGTTTGCCCCAATAAATTTAAATGTTTTAATCCGATTCTCGTAATAATTTAGGTTTAGTTTCAATTTGATCTTTATGGTTCGGTAGTCTCCATTCTTCAATGGTGTTTTTACCCACTTGAAAAATCAACGTTCTTTTTTTACTTAATATTTTTTTTTTGAACTCACATGATTAGCATTAAGAAAGTGATTTAACAAATATTTTATGGAGTCAGAGAATTTGTAACACATTAAAGATAAAATTGAAGATTACCTGAAAGGTATTTTGTATATCAAGCAAAAATATTCATAAGGAGGGACAAAGTCTTACTATTTTGATTTTAAATATATATAATATTTCAATTTCGAAAATTTATGGCATAAATGAGAGAAAAAAACTTTGCAATTTTAACACTTTTAAACAAGTTTTTACTGAATAAATGTTTTAGTGCATAATATATGTTTGGAGTGTTTTAGTCTAGTCCCGATTCTTTGAAAAATTCAATTTAGCCTTTAAAGTTTAACATTTTTTAATTATAGAAATATTAAGGCGGATTCGATAACTATTTCAAATTTTATTTTTTTGATTTTTAGTTTTTAATTTTCTCTTTTAAAAAAAAAAATCATACATGTTTGGTAATAAAAAAAATCATTTTTTTTTTATGTTATGGATATATATATATATATTAGAAAAATTGTAACAATGTCAATTTAGAATAAAATAATTAAAAATATAGTATTTTTTTTAAAAAAATTGCAAATATAACGATTTATATCACTAATAGTCATATATCAGCGATACCAGTCTATCAGTGATAGTAACTGATTTTTTTGTCATTTTTGTAAAATGTTTTAAATTTTGTTTGTTCTTATTTTGGGTCTGATTGCTGTTTATGCGAGACCAACATACTTTCTTCTTCCGAGGATCCCAAACTCTAATCACACATCTTACTTCTTTATTAATGTGATAGTGTCATGTGTATGTTGCAGAGGCTTTACAACCTCGGAGCTCGTAAGTTCATTATCCCTGGCATAGGAACAATGGGCTGCATTCCAAACATATTAGCTCGAACTTCCGATGGAAGATGCTCGGAAGAAGTGAACCAGCTGGTCCGAGATTATAATGGAAACGTTAGAACAATGATTGGCAACCTTAATGCGAATCTTCCTGGTTCCAGATTCACTTATCTCGACATTGCTCGCATGAATGGGGATATCCTTGCAAACCCTAGAGCTTATGGTACTCATCATTTCAGATAAGTTTATTTATGTCAAATAACTTTTAGTTTAAGCACTTTTTTTTAGAAAAATACACTTTTAGTCATTAAAGTTTGACTTAGATTGCAATTTAGGTCCTTGAATTTTAAAACTCGACTTTAGCCTCTGAAGTATAGGATAATCTTGTTTTTTTATAGGAATGTTCACGGGGCGGGGCATGGCCGAAGATGGCTTTCCCGTCCCGGTCCCTATGTAAGAAGAAACTAGGAATGTTTTTTTGAAAAATATACTTCAATAAAAATAATAATAAATAGGGAAAATTGTAACAAATGTCGATTTAGAGTAAAATAATTAAAAATATAGAATTTTTTTAAAAATTTGACGGATATAGTAATTTCTATCACTGATAGTATGGTCTATCGCTGATAGTAGTCTTTTTATAAAAAACAATTAGTGATAATAGTCTATCAGTGATAAAAGTCTAATAGAAGTCTATCCGTGATAGTCATATATCAACGATAGAGTTTATCAGTGATAGCTACTGATTTTTTGCCATATTTATAAAATATTTTAAATTTTGTTAAATTTACAATTATTTTGGGTCGGATTGCTGTTTGTGCAACCAACCCTAATAAATATGTAATTTTGTTCGATTTGTTCATTAATTAAAAGTTAATAACAATGAACAAAAAAGAATCATTTTTGGATAATTTATCATCTAAAATCATTCGACAAGATATACTAAATACACTTAAAATTATAAATTTTACAGAGACATTTATAGAATATTCATTTTGTTTAAAAAAGCTATTCCAAAAACACACCAAATCAATAGAAAAAATAAAATCGAAAAGGTATGAGTTGGTTTTGTAAAATTTTGTCGTTTATTTAGTTTTGAGTGGTACTAAGTTGAATCCAACGTAAGAGTAAATAGTGTTAGTTTGGTTTGTTTTATAACTTAGGATTCACAGTGGCGGATCGTGGGTGCTGTGGGATTGGGAGGAACAGAGGACAGATATCATGTCTTCCATTCCAAATGCCATGTCTGAATCGAGACCAATATATGTTTTGGGATGCATTCCATCCAACCCAAAGAGTCAATATCATCATGGCAAGAAGAGCTTTCAATGGTGGCCCAACCGTTGCTTATCCTTACAACATACAGCAGCTTGTCAATCTTGATCATTTCTAAACCAAGATCAAAGACGATTATACATGAGAGAGACTACAAGATCCTAGTTAATATATATATACATATATATATGTTTGTGTGGAAGATGGAGAGGAAGATATTAGATGTTCAAATTTAGTTTCGTGTGTGTTGGTTGCAATATTATCTACTTTGTTTGTGGAGTGTTGTTTTTTGGTTTTTGTAGATAAATGTAATGGAAGTTTAGGTGTGGTGCATACTTATATGAAAAGCTTAGCTTTATATTCTTTTTCGCGTTTTTGGATAAAAACATATGATGCTCTTTATTAAACATATGAGAGAAATCTTGTTGATTCATGATATATGGCAGTGTGACACATCAAATTGGTTACACCACAGATGACAGTGTGCAGTTTTGTACGCGGGTCAGTGAAAAGATTTAATTTTCTCTCTCATCTTTTTCGATCAATCTTATCCTTGTGAACGATACTTTTTGGGGCTTTTCTTTTGAAAAATTATTTCTCTTTCATTTATTTTTGGTTTTGTGAAGCAGTAAAGAATAAACTCATCTTGCACTGTGGATGTACACCTAAATTGTTGAACTAGTATAACCCTTGCAATTGTGTACTCTCTGTTAGAATTGAAACCCAAAATAATGAGGCCCAATTAACTCAATTAAGCTACCCTTTTCTATTGGTTAAGAAAGGTGGCTTTATCATCATCCTATTTTCATTGGCTAAAATTGAGGTTGCAAGTTGCTTAATTGAAAAAGAAAAAGAAATCGGTATGGCGGTGGAGCTTTTCTTTAAATATTGAAGTTGGTATTCTTCAATAACATACATAATAACAAAACATAACAAAAGCAGAGGCCGACACTGAGGTTGGCGTGAATCATTTGCTTTGGAGAGAAGAACAATCGTGGTTCTTTTCTTGAGTGTTATTGTTGGAGGTTTTTTCGTTGAAGAATTTGAGAGCTATTGTTAGAGTGATTCGTGAGCATTTTTCCCTTGAGAGAAAAGTGAGAGAAATTACTCTTGAGCGTTTCTAAATTCTTGTAACTTTCTCCCGCGACGTTATAGTGGAACCTGCATCGGTAGCAGAGAACTGGACGTAGCCCACATTGGGTGAACCAGTATAAATCCGGTGCCAATCTCTCTTCCCTTGAACTTGATTTATTATCGTTCTTATTGCTTAGAAGTTTTAGGTTGGTTTATCTATTCTTCTAAGCTCCGGTTTCAAATTGTTTATTCTGCGTTAAGATTTGAAACCAATATCTGATCTGGGTTTCTTAGATAAAATATATATTGTCTGAATCTAGTATAGAATTTGGATTGATTATATTTGTATATCGATTTACCCCAACAAGTGGTATCAGAGCAATTGGTTGTAGAACGATGTCAGGAGAAGATCATGGGAAAATGGTTATTTTTAATGGATCAGACTTTTCTTTTTGGAAGTGTCAAATATTGGATTATTTGCATTCCAAGGAATTGGATTTGCCATTGGATGGAAAGCCTGAGGATATGGGGGAAGCAGAATGGAAAAAGTTGGACAGAAAGGTGTTGGGGACTGTTCGCCTGACTTTGACAAAGAATGTGCAAAGCAGTGTGGCGAAGGAGACAACCACGACAGGACTTATGTCAGCTCTGTCTAACATGTATGAAAAACCATCTATAAACAACAAGTTGTATCTCGCAACCAAATTCTTTAATTTGAAGATGGCTGAAGGTACATCTGTTACTGCTCATTTAAATCAATTTGATTTGTTGATAAATCAATTAGTTGCAGTTGATTTAGAATTCACTGATGAATTGAATGCAATATTGTTGTTGAGATCATTACCTGATAGTTGGGATACCATGAAGACTGCATTTTCTAATTCATGTGGAAAAAAGAAATTGCAGCTTTCACAGGTTAGAGATTCTGTTATAGCAGAAGAGATCCGCAGAAAGGACTCAGGAGTTGCTTCTTCTTCAGGTTCAGCGTTAAATGTGGACTGGGGGAGAAGTTATAACAGAGGTCATAGCAATCAAGGTTAATCGAAAAACAATAGAAGCAAGTCCAGACACAACAAATTTGAATGTTGGAATTGTGGTAAGCTTGGACACCTGAAAAGGAACTGCAAGGCCCCAAAGCGAACTGAAGGGAATGAAGCCAGTGCAAATGTTGTTGAAGATGAGATACACGACGATCCTCTGGTTCTTTCAGTGGAAAGTGCTCATGAGACATGGGTGATAGATTCAGGTGCGTCATTTCATACTACAGGGAACCGGGACATTCTTGAAAATTATGTTGCAGGAAATCAAGGAAAGGTGTATCTTGCTGATGGAGAGCATTTGGACATCATTGGAATCGGTGATGTAAATTTGAAAATGGTGAATGGTTCAGTCTGGAAAATTCGCCAGGTACGTCACATTCAAAATATGGTGAAGAATTTGATTTCTGTAGGGCAGTTAGACAACGAAGGATGTGAAGTATCCTTTCGTCAAGGAAACTGAAAGGTTACAAAGGGTGCCATGCTAGTCGCTCGGGGAAGCAAGTCAGGGACTTTATATGTCAACAACAATGACAAGGACATGGTGGCTGTTGTAGATCATTCGAGTTAGACTGGTTTGTGGCACAACAGGTTGGGACACATGAGTGAAAAAGGTATGCAAATTCTTCACTCTGCAGGGAAGTTACAAGGACTAAAGGCAGCTGAACACAAGTTGTGTGAGAGTTGTATCTTTGGGAAGCAGAAGCGAGTCAGCTTCTCAAAGATAGGACCAACGAAAAAACCTACAAAGTTGGAGTTAGTTCACACTGATGTGTGGGGGCCTGCTAAAGTTTCTTCCCTTGGTGGTTCCAGATATTATGTGACCTTCATAGATGACTCAAGCAGAAAGGTATGGACTTACTTTCTCAAACATAAATATGATGTATTCTCTGTTTTCCAAACTTGGAAGGCTATGGTTGAGAATGAGACATGTTTGAAAGTTAAAAGCTTGAGGTCAGACAACGGCGGTGAATATGTTGATGGGGAGTTCAAAAGATTTTGGGCAGACAACGAGATTGTGATGGTAAAGACTATTCCAGGGACACCACACCAGAATGGTGTCGCAGAAAGAATGAACAGGACACTGAATGAGCATGCCAGGAGCATGAGATTACATTCAGGATTGCCGAAGATGTTCTGGGCAGAGGCAATCGGCACGGCGACCTATCTGATCAATAGAAGTCCGACCATATCGCTAGACTTCAAGTTGCCTGAAGAAGTCTGGAGCGGTAAACAGGTAAACCTTTCTCATCTAAAGGTTTTTGGTTGTGTGTCTTACCTTCACATTGATGCTGCAAACAGGAGTAAATTAGATGCTAAATCCAAGAAGTGTTATTTTATTGGATATGGCGGTGCTGAGATTGGCTATAGATTTTGGGATGACCAAAACAGGAAGATAGTCAGAAGCAAGAATGTGATTTTTAATGAAGAAGTTATGTATAAAGACAGAATAACAGTTGATTCAGAAAAGTCTGAGCCAGAAGAGAAGACTCAGTTTATAAGTCTTCCTGAGGTTGAGACTAGAACAACCAGAGTTGAAGATCAAAATACAACTACTCCTGAAGAACCGGATGTTGAATTTGAGGAACCGGTTATGGAACCTAACGAATCGACTGTGGAACCTGATGAAGTTCAGAGGACGCCACCTCCAACAGTTAGGAGGTCCAGCAGGACTATCAGACCACCACATAGGTATTCCCCTACTTTGAATTATATATTATTGACTGACAGAGGTGAACCTGAATGTTATGATGAGGTGGTTCAACTGGAAGATTCTGTCAAGTGGGAGTTGGCCATGAAGGATGAGATGGATTCTCTTATGACGAATCAGGCATGGCAACTGGAAGAGTTACCAAGAGGTAAGAAAGCTTTGCAGAACAAATGACTTTACAGAATAAAGCAAGAGTTCGATGGTAGCAAAAGATACAAAGCAAGGCTTGTAGTCAAAGGCTTTCAACAGAAAGAAGGTATTGACTTCAATGAGATATTTTCTCCGGTAGTTAAACTAACTACTATTAGAACTGTATTATCAATAGTGGCAGAAGAGGATTTGTTCTTAGAACAGATGGATGTAAAGACAACTTTTCTTCATGGTGATTTGGAGGAAGAAATTTACATGAAACAACCACAGGGTTTCATAGTACAGGGGGAAGAGAAAATGGTTTGCAAACTTCAGAGAAGCCTGTATGGTCTCAAACAGGCTCCCAAACAGTGGTATAAGAAGTTTGATAGCTTTATGTGCAACAGTGGATTCTAGAGGTGTCAGGGAGATCATTGTTGCTACGTAAAATCTCAGGGTAACTCATATATTATTTTACTGCTATATGTTGATGACATGTTGATAGCAGGTGCAAAAAAACAGGAAATTCTAAAGATAAAGGTTGAATTATCTAAAGAATTTGATATGAAAGATTTGGGAGCTGCCAAACAAATCTTAGGGATGAGAATTGAGAGAAAAAACGGTACATTAACATTGTCTCAGGAAGAGTATGTGAAAAAGGTGTTGACCAGATTTCACATGGAAGATGCAAAATCAGTGAGTACTCCTTTAGCTTGTCATTTTAAATTATCTAAGGAGCACTCACCCACTACTGAGCAGGAAAGAGATCATATGGCTAGAGTGCCATATGCTTCAGCTATAGGTAGCCTAATGTACGCCATGGTTTGCACAAGACCGGACATTGCACAAGCAGTGGGAGTGGTTAGCAGGTATATGTGTAATCCAGGGAAGCAGCATTGAGAGTCTGTTAAGTGGATTTTCATATATTTCAGAGGGACAACTGATTATGCTCTGCATTTTAAAAGGTCAGATTTTAAACTGCAAGGTTATGTGGATGCAGATATGGCAGGTGATACAGATGGCAGGAAAAGTACTACCGGGTATGTTTTTACTTTGGGTAATACTGCTATTAGTTGGGGATCTAGACTGCAGAAGATAGTAGCTCTTTCTACTACAGAGGCCGAGTATGTTGCAGTTACTGAAGCTAGTAAGGAAATGATATGGCTTCGGTTCTTCTTAGAAGAACTTGGCTTGAGATTGGGAAAAGAGACTTTGCATTGTGACAGTCAGAGTGCTATTCATTTAGCAAAGAATCCAGTGTTTCATTCGAGAACGAAACACATACATGTGAGGTACCATTTTATCAGATCAATTTTGGAAGATGGAGCGTTGGTGCTTGAAAAGATTCCAGGAAGTCAGAATCCAGCCGATATGTTTACCAAGACCGTTCCTGTTGACAAATTGAAGTTGTGCGCAACTTCAGTTGGACTTCGACATGACTAAAGATAAGTCGTTACCGTTGCAGGGGAGATGTTACGTCTCCAAAAGTGCATATTTTAGGGACTTATTTGTTATAGAACTGTGTGAACTCTTAAGCGTTTTTTATATAATTTAGTTGAATACGTGCTTAAATATGAGAAATCAAGGAAGGAAGCTAAATTAGAAGTTATTTGTTGAAGGAACAAGAAAGGATAAAAAACAAAGCTAAAAGAGTTGAAATTCTGTATTGCAGGAAAATTGCGGAAACATTGCTGTCTCCGCAATGTTTAAGCTGGAAATTATTAAGTTGTCCAACCGTTCGCCGTTCTGTTGCGATCTTTCAGCCGCCCAATTTTTCCCCTGCTGCCACGTGGTGGGACGTCGTTCAGAATGGATGGTTCTCCTTGACTGAAGAGTACCTGCAAAGAGCTATAAAAGGAGGTCAAGGGGGAAGGATAACAACAAGCTTGGAAGCGTAGAACTCTCCATTTCAACGCAGTTTCTCCCTATTTTCTCTTCCGTTTGTTGGCGTGAAGGAATCAGCTGTTGGAATCGATAATCTGAGAGGAAGAAGAGAAGATCCTTCTTCTCTTCTGATTGGATTCATTCCCAAACAAAGCTCACCTTCTCCCTTCATCCGAGGCGCTTGCGGCGAGGAGTTCACGCACACGTTTATATACTTTCTACTGCTTTCTGTCTTTCCTTTCTCGTTTCTGTTTGCTGCCATTTACTTCTGTTAGCTACATTGGTTCAATTCGTTTCCATTTGCTTAGTCGTTACTGCTTTGTAGTCATTGCACTTTAAGTTTTGAATCGTATTTCAATAGAGGAATTATTTGACAACTTTGCAAAGCTTCTTATTGCTTCCTGTTTTCCCTTTACTTTCAGTTTGCTTTGAATCATGTTTAATCTATCTAAACTTTCCACTTCCATCGCATCCATGAGTAACTAAACACACAAGGGTCTGCTAATGATGAATCTATAGGTAGAAATACGTGAATTCAGCATGTAGGATAGCTTCAAATGCATTGAATGTATGTATGCTTCATCCCACGGGAAATTTCGATTGGCCATCCATTTTGTCCAAAGAACTCCTAACCTCCGGAAGGAGTAAGAGTTCAGAGTCGTCCATTCATGCTAGCCTTTCATGGTAGCCAGAAAACGACCTAGGAATAGGCGTTTTCCTAGCACAATTCATTAACTTGCTTATATAAATAGATGCTTAAGCCTTACTTGGATATGAGTAAACTAAAGGATCTAATGCATGAAATCGAGAGATACATGAGAATGAGTTAAATTGATGCATGATAAGTTGATCTACTGCTGAATAATCGTATGAAAAGGCCTATAGAAGAGTCATTAGTTGACCTTGTTCCCACATTTCACCCTTAAAACACTGTTAGTTTAATTGCTAGAAAATTGCTGTCTGCGCAATTCTTTTAGTTCTATTTTTGCCTTAGCCATTTTTCCAGTCTTTTGTTTTGCGATTTTATTGCTAGATAATTGCTTTCTCCGCAATTCTTTTTCTTCTACATTCAAGTTAACCTCTTTACTTGTCTTTGTTTATGCTTGCATATCTCGCATGTTCTTTATTAGTTAGGCACATTAAACCCAATTTCACCCCATTTATACCATCCTTTCTAAGTTAACATCTCACTTCGTTAGTAACTAAGAATAAATCTCTGTGGGAAATCGAATGAAAAAAATACTTATTACTTGCTACAAGATCATGTATGCTTGCATGTTCTGAGTGCTCTCACATTGCATATTTATTTAAACACTGAGCACGCAACAAGTTTTTGGCGCCGCTGCCGGGGATTTTGTTTAGTAAACACGAAGTTTGTTAAGTTAGAAACACAAAACTTAATATCTATTGGAGCTAATCTACTCTCATTTCTTTTATAGGTACCATCGGGTTAGTTTATGAATGAGCATTCAAGTAGCAATTTAGAGTTCAATCCTGAGCCTGAAAGACTTCTTAGGGCCAGAAACAAAGCTAAGAAACGCCTCTTTAAACAACCCCCTGTAACTCAAAACATTGCTGACTCCGCGGAGTCGTCGCAATTCCATCAAACCGAAATGGATAGACCAGTCCCAAACCAAGCACCTACCATTCGCAACCCCATCGAAATCGCGAATGATAAGGATAGTGCCATCCTTTCATACTTAGTTCCTATGCCTGGGGAGCTTAACCCAAGCATTATACGCCCTGAGATTACTGCCAACTCATTCGAGTTAAAGCCAGTAATGTTCCAAATGTTGTCCACTGTGGGACAAATCTTTGGAGTGGAAAACGAAGATCCCCACAATCATCTGAGAAATTTCCTAGGAGTCAGTGATACTTTCCTCATCCGGAGTTTCCGAAGAAGCCTTAAGACTTTACCTCTTTCCCTACTCATTAAGAGATAAAGCCAAAACGTGGTTAAATTCCTTACCCTCTCGATCGATTGTCAATTGGACAGATCTGGCTGAAAAATTCTTAGTCAAATACTTCCCACCTGATAGGAATTCCAACTTTCGTGATGATATAATCAAGTTCAAACAAGCCGAAAACGAATCCCTTCACGAAGCTTGGACAAGATTCAAAGATCTATTGCTTAAATGTCCACACCATGGCATTCCATGGTGTATCCAAATAGAAGTGTTCTTTAAAGGATGCAACCCCAGCACAAGGCAAGTGTTGAATTCGTCAGCTGGTGGTTCCATGCTTTCAAAGAGCTACAATGAAGCCTATGAGATTTTGGAGAAAATCTCAACTTCCCATTGTAGATGGTCAGACGATCCTGTAGAGCCTAAGAGAGCTCAAGACAAGGATGCACTTAGTGCAATGAGTAGCCAAATAAATGCCCTGACCAATCTAGTTAAACAAATGGCTCAAACCAATCTCCAACCTAGTGTCAACACCGCAGCAGCCATTTCAATGGGCGCACCAACGTCTAGTCAAGGTGAGACACTAATCTGTGGGTTCTGTGGGGAAGGACACTTGTATGATTTCTGCCCTGGGAATCCAGTCTCAGTCTGCTATGTAGGAAGTCAACAGCAGCCTAGGAACAACCCCTATTCTAACCCCTATAATCCTGGATGGAGGAACCACCCAAATCTTTCTTGGGGTGGACAACAAAACACTAACCAAGCTCAAAACCAACCAAGACCGAGTGGAACACCTGGTTTCACTCAACAAAATAACCAATCCATGTACCAAAAGCCATATAACCAACCAATAGGGCCATCAGTAGAGAATTTGCTTAAGGAGTACATTGCAAAAAATGATGCAACCCTACAAAGTCAGCAAGCCACCCTTAGGAGCCTAGAAAACCAAATAGGGCAGTTAGCAAATGAACTGAAAAATAGGCCCCAAGGTAGATTGCCTGCAGACACTGAAGTGCCAAGAAGGGATGGAAAAGAACAAGTTCAAGCAATTGAACTTCGTAGTGGAAGACCATTGGTGAGCAACAATAGAGAAGCACCAAAGCGAGTAGAGAATGAAGAGTCTAGTGCTGCACTGGATTCTCTGCTCAACCATGATCAACCACCACCAAGCACAACAAGGGTGAGGCTGGAACCTATCATAGAGGAACCAGAAGAAATTCCAAGGGCTCCACCTGTCATTAGGCGAACTGAATTGCCTACATATGTGCCACCACCTCCATTCCCTAGAAGGCTGAAGAAAAAACAAGAACAGGAAGTGCACTTTAATAAGTTTTTAGAAATTTTAAAGCAAGTGCATGTTAATATTCCATTTGTAGAAGTTTTGCAATCTATGCCTTCTTATGTTAAGTTTTTGAAGGATATTATTACTAACAAGAAAATCATTGGTGAATTTGAAACAGTGAATCTCACCGAGGAGTGCAGTGCTATACTCCAAAACAAGCTACCAAAGAAGGAGAAGGATCCTGGTTCCTTCACCTTACCAGTCGAGTTGGGAGGCAAGCACGTGGGCAGAGCTCTTTGTGATCTGGGAGCCAGCATCAATCTCATGCCCCTGTCTCTATTTCGTCAGCTTGGAATAGGAGAAGCACGACCTACTACTGTCACCTTGCAGCTTGCAGACAGATCCATAGCATACCCGGAGGGGAAAATTGAGGATATTCTTGTCAAGGTTGACAAATTCATCTTTCTTGCAGACTTCATCATTCTGGATTATGAGGCAGACAAGGAGGTACCAATCTTATTGGGCAGACCATTTCTAGCCACAGGTAGGGCTTTAATCGATGTCCAGAAAGGTGAGCTCACCATGAGGGTTCATGATGAGGAGGTTAAATTCAGTGTCTTTAAAGCTCTAAGGTATCCCTCTGATTCTATATCTTGTGCAAGTATGGATGTAGTAGATTCACTAATGGAAGAACAACTTGAGCATGAACTGTTAATTAAGCATGCTACTGACTATGTACAAATAGATATAACTGACTTAAACATTTCTGAATTAATGGATATATCTGTGGACAAACCTCAGCATGTTTGTATGACTAATGACTTGTCTGAAAGAACCACGAATCCATTGAAACCATCAATTGAACATCCACCTCTTTTAGAATTAAAACCATTGCCTGATCATCTTAAGTATGCATATCTAGGAGAGCATGATACTTTGCCTGTTATCATTTCGTCCAAATTAAGTGAAAAGCATGAAATTGCGCTAATATTGCTGCTTAAGCAACATAAGAAGGCTATTGCATGGACGATTGCTAATATAAGAGGTATTAGTCCTTCCTACTGCATGCATAAGATATTATTGGAAGAGGAAAATACACCTAGGGTAGATCACCAACGTAGGTTGAACCCCTCCATGAAGGAGGTAGTAAAAAAAGAAATTATCAAATGGTTAGATGCTGGTGTAATTTTTCCTATAGCCAATAGTCAATGGGTGAGTCCGATTCAATGTGTGCCTAAGAAGGGTGGAATGACTGTAATAGTTAATGAGAATAATGAACTAATTCCAACTAGAACTGTTACAGGATGGAGAGTCTGTATGGACTATAGAAAATTAAACAAAGAAACAAAAAAAGATCATTTTCCTTTACCGTTTATAAATCAAATGTTAGATAGAATAGCTGGCCAGCCTATTACTGCTTTTTAGATGGTTATTCTGGATATAACCAAATTACCATAGACCCTGTGGATCAGGAGAAAACAACCTTTACATGTCCTTTTGGAACATTTGCTTTTCGCAGAATGCCATTTGGCTTATGCAATGCACCAGCAACATTCCAAAGGTGCATGTTGGCCATTTTCTCTGATTTAGATGAGTCCATGATAGAAATATTTATGGATGACTTCTCAGTCTTTGGTGATTCTTTTAATAACTGTTTAGAAAATTTAGGACAAGTCCTAACTAGGTGTGAGGAGACCAACCTAGTCCTAAATTGGGAGAAATGCCACTTTATGGTGGAGGAAGGAATAGTCCTCGGTCATAGAGTATCAAGAGCAGGAGTAGAGGTCGATAGGGCCAAAATAGAAATAATAGAGAAGCTAGTGGAACCTCAAAATGTAAAAGCTATTAGAAGTTTCCTAGGTCATTGTTACGTCTCCAAAAGTGACCTTTTTAGGACTTAATTAGTTTAGAAAGATGTTCACTCTTAGGTGTTTTTGATAGCATTTAGCCTAGACCTATGCTTAAAAATGAGAATTAGAAGAAGGTAGCTAAATTAGGACTTATGTACAATAGGAAAGAAAAGGGTTGAAAACCGAAGGGAAAGAATGAAAAAACTGCATTGAGACAGCATTGCGAAAACATTGCGGACACCGCAATGTTTCAAGTGAAAACCGTAAGTTGACTGATCTTTTTCTGTTAATTTCCGTTATTTCAGGGATTCGTTCTTTCTCCTCCATCCATTCTGAAGTACGACGTTGAAGATTGATGGTTCTCCTTGGCCCAAATGCACCTGCAGATTACTATAAATAGGGGTCAAAGTCGAGGGTTCAAACATCATCCGAAAGCGTAGAAGTCTTCTCGCAGTCCATCTTTTCTCCTGTTTTTCTTTGCCGTCTGCTGGTTTGCGAAGCTCAGCTGTTGGAATCGATAATCTGATAGGAAGGAGAGGAGATTCTTCTTCTCTCCCGATTGGATTCATCCAAGCAAGGCTGACCTTTCTCATCCTTCATTCGAGGCGGTTGCGACGAGACATTCAAGCGTGTTTTACTGTTTTCTGCTCTTCATTTCCATTTTCCAACTCTGTCTTGTTGCTGTTTCTTTTCTAGTAGCTAGATTAGACTATTTCGTTGTGTTCTGTCTTTCTGTTATTTGCTTTAAAGCTTTCCTTTGTCAGTCAAACAATCAAATAATCAAATCTCAATTCTTCATTTCACAATTTCTTGCCTTTGCATTCTACTGCTTTCCCTTGCTGTTTTAAGCATATTTCCCTTCTAAGCATGTCTATCTTATCCTTTATTTCTGCTCTCCCTATATCCATGAGTAACTAAGTCACATAGGGGCATGCTAACAACAATTCTATAGGCTAAAAAACGTGAACCAAGCATGTAGGATAGCTCTCGAAGCTTTGATTGTATGTAAGCTTCATCCCACGGGCAATTTCGATTGGCCATCCATTTTGTCCAAAGAACTCCTAACCTCTGGAAGGAGTAAGAGTTCAGAGTCATATAATCATGCTAGCCTTTCATGGTAGCCAGAAAACGACCTAGGAATAGGCGGTTTCCTAGTACAAACCAGAACTTTCTGATTTAACAAGATGCTTAAGACCTTACTTGGATATGAGTAAACTAAAGAATCTAATGCATGGAATCGGACGATACATGAGATTGAGTGAGTTTGATGCATAGAGAGTTGATCCAATGCTTGAGAATCGTGAGAAAAAGCCTATAGAGGAGTCGTTAGTAGCCCTTGTTTCTCCATTTTACACACTTTCGCTGTTAAGACAATTGCGGTAGAATTGCTGTTTCCGCAATTCTGCTAAGTTTACAATTCTGTTTAGCTGTTTTCTTTTTCATTTATTGACCTCATCTCTTTTCCTTTGAGTTTAATTTTGACTTACTCTTGTTTATGTTGCTACCCTTTACACATTCAGCAAGAATTAGACAATTAAAAACCAATTTTACCCCATCAAATCCACCCCTTCTTTCTTAACAAATACACTTCGCGAATAGCTAAAAATAAATCTCTGTGGGAAAACGAATGAAATATACTTACTACTTGCTATAAGATCATGTATGCTTGCATGTTCTGAGTGCTCTATCTCTCTTATTACCTAATTATTTCAACACATTGAGCACGCAACAAGTTTTTGGCGCCGCTGCCGGGGATTTATTTAAGTGAAAACGAAGTTTGTTAAGTTTGAAACACCAAGTTTATTGCCTATTGAAGCTGATCTGTTTCATTTCTTTTGCAGGTACTAGTAGGGTAGTTTATGAGTGAGCCTTCAAGTAGAGATCTAGAGTTCAATCCTGAGCCTGAGAGACTACTTAGAACTAGAAACAAAGCAAAGAAACGACTCTTTAAACAACCTTCTATACCTCAAATAATACCTGAAATCGAAGAAATGGACGAGTTAGTTCCAAATCAGGTACCTGTCATTCGCAATCCCATCGAAATAGCGAATGACAAGAATAGTGCCATCCTCTCATATTTAGTACCTATGCCTGGGGAGCTGAACCCCAGCATAATCCGTCCTGAAATCACTGCCCACTCATTCGAGTTAAAGCCAGTGATGTTCCAAATGTTGTCCACTGTGGGACAATTCTTTGGAGTGGAAAATGAGGACCCCCACAACCATCTTAGGAACTTCTTAGGAGTCAGTGATACCTTCATCATCCCTGGAGTTTCCCAAGAAGCTTTGAGGCTATACTTGTTCCCTTACTCTTTGAGGGACAAGGCCAAAACATGGTTGAACTCATTACTGTTGCGTGCTCAATGTGTTAATAAAAATGATAAATAAGAGAGAGAGAGCACTTAGAACATGCAAGCATACATGGTCTTATAGCAAGTAGTAAGTATATTTCATTCGTTTTCCCACAGAGACTTGTTTTTAGCTATTCTCGAAGTGTTTTCGTTAAGAAAGATGGGGTGGATTTGAGGGGGTAAAATTGGTTTTTAATTGCCTAAGTTGTGCTGAATGTGTAAAGGAATATAACATAAACAAATGGAAGTTGAAATTAAACTCAAAGGACAAGAGATGGAACTGATAACAAAGGATAAAGCAGCTAACAGAATAACAAATTAGCAGGAATTGCGGGGACCGCAATGTTTCCGCAATTAAACAGCAGCGAAAGTGTGTAGATGGGTGAATTAAGGGCTACTAATGACTATCCTATAGGCAGTTTATTACGATTATCAAGCTTTGGATCAACTCTCTATACATCAAACTCACTCTATCTCAAGTATCGTCCGATTCCATGCATTAGAGTCTTAAGTTTACTCGACTTCAAAGTAAGGTCTCAAGCATCTTATTTAAGCAGGAGTGTTTAGTTTGTACTAGGGAAACGCCTATTCCTAGGCCGTTTCCTGATTACCATGAAAGGCTAGCATGATTATATGACTCTGAACTCTTACTCCTTCCAGAGGTTAGGAGTTCTTTGGACAAAATGGATGGCCAATCGAAATTGCCCGTGGGATGAAGCTTACATACAATCAATGATTCGAGAGCTATCCTACATACTTGATGCACGTTTTTTTAGCCTATAGTTCTGTCATTAGCATGCCCCTAAGTGATTTAGCTACTCATGGATATATGGAGAACAGAAAAGGTAGATAAAACAGACATGCTTAGAAGATAAATGTACTTAAAACAGCAAGACAAGGCCGTAGCAGAACAAGGTAGAAACTGTGAAGTGCAGAATTTTACTTTGATTACTTTGAACGTTTGAATGACAAAGGAAAGCTTTAAAAGAAATGAATCCAAGACAGACAACAACGAAATGCAGTAAGTAAAATACTAAACTAAGAACAACAGTGATCAGAAATGGAAATAAGAAGACAGAACAGAAAAGCAGTAAAGGATTGCTGGAAAACTTCGTGGCAGTCGCCTCGAATGATGGTGATGAAAAGTCAGCCTTGCTTGGATGAATCCAATCGAGAGAGAAGAAGAATCTCCTCTCCTTCCTATCAGATTATCGACTCCAAAAGCTGAGACTCTCACTCCAACAATCGGCAAAGGAAAACAGATGGAAATGGTGGACTGCGAGAAGACTTCTGCACTTCGAATTGATGATCAAACCTCCGACTTTGGCCCCCTTTTATAGTAGTTTGCAGGTGCGTTTGGGCCAAGGAGAACCATCAATCTTCAACGTCGTATATCAGAATGGATGGAGGAGAAAGAACGAATCCCTGAAATAACGGAAATTAACAGAAAAAGATCAGTCAACTTACGGTTTTCACTTGAATAATTGCGGTCACCGCAATGTTTTCGCAATTCATTCGCAATTCTCATTTTTTCATTCTTTTCCTTCGGTTTTCAACCCTTTTTCTACCTATTGTACATAAGTCCTATATTAGCTACCTTCTTCTAATTCTCATATTAAAGCATAGGTTTAGGCTAAATGCTAACAAAAACACCTAAAAGTGTACATCTTCCTAAGCTAAATGGGTCCTAAATAAGTCACTTTCAGAGACTTAACACACCCCCAAACTTAAGGCTTTGCTTGTCCTCGAGCATACTAAGGACTTACTTAGGCTGCTGTTTCTTCTTCTTTAACTACTCACCGACTCCCCTATAGCCCTATCTCTAACAGTGCTGTCCTGTGACACACTTCTAAGTTTAGAACTAACCTCTTATCCAGCTTCTTCTGACTTCACCTGCCTACTATACCCGCTGCTTTTGTTAACCCCCTACTACTGATCTAACTACTTTTATGATATCATGCTATTATCCCTAAGGTTTCAAATTCTACCAAGCTTTACTCCAGACTCAGTACATGCTTCTAGCTTATTTTTAATGTGTCTAGGATTCCTTAGAGTCATGCCAGTCTTAGTATTAACGGTGACAGTGGTACTTTTAGAGAACAACCTAAACCCTGGCATCACTACATTGGATATACATTCATCTCCCTAGACAAACCTAAAAGCTACAACCTTGTGCTTAGCTCATTAAGGATCAGAGTTCTTTTTACATAGGACACCTAAGCCACAAGATTATAACTCCCAAGCATACATTCTTCTTCCCCTATTTCTCCTTTTTTCCTTTTTTTACTTAGGTGGAGTCTCCCCTTGGTTTGCCTTTTGATGCAATGCCACTTGTGGTTTACACACTTGGCACTGATTACTCCGCAACTTGAGAAAGACTCCCCTCTTTATTCTATTTTTCACTTTTTCTATTTATCAAAAATTTTTTTTTTTTTTTTAGGAGAAGAAGAATGCTTATGTCCTAAGGAAGAGAGGAATGTTCCTAGGCCTAGGGTGGCCTCCCCCAAACTACAACTACTCATTGTCCCCAATGAGTGTCTGAGGTGGCACACCCCCAAACTATCCTAGAAGCATCTAGTCCAAAGTAAAACAAAGAGAATTTAAAAATCCTAGGCATAGGCAAAACATTCTAAAAGCAACTATCCCAGCAGCAGAAAATTTGAACATAACAGAAAGTTTTAAGGACTTATGGTTTATGCATGCTGAGCACTATTCAGAGGCGAATTTAAACTATCAAAGTGTGTCCTATGACACTCATCCAGCATGCTTCAAGATCAGCTATATAAGGTAGTCATGCTAGCAGCAGAAGATAGAATTTAACAGATCACAGCCTAACTAAACAGACAGTCCAAAACATGCAATCAGTCACAAAAATTGCGGGAACCGCAATTATTTCGCAATTCAATCCGGGCAGATATAACATTGATTCAGGCCCCTAGCATGCTTTTTCCTGTTACTCATGCATCCTAAAAATAAAACTAAACTATCCTACCTATTCAGCTAACATCAGACTAGACTAAGCAAAAGAAAAAGCATAAAACTAAACATTAAAAACAGATCAAAAATTGAACACAAAACAGCATAATTCACAATATCCTATCAGAAAGCAGAAAATTGTCTTTTTGTTCTAAGGGAACAGCAATACTCCCTTTAGTGCACTTCAAACCAGCACTCAATTCTCATCATCCTCATCTGGTTGCCTTGGTCGTGGGGGCACCCATGGAGTTAGGAGGTTGGTGGGGAAGTCCGGGAAGATGCACCCCAACTGGTCTGCAACTTCTTTGTCCCTCGCCTGCGCATAATTGGCCCATTGAGCCATTCTCCTCTGCATGTCCATTAAGCAGGCCATGGATAGGGACTGTTCAGCAGCCAGCCTATCCAACTCAAACTCCATATTCCCCTTTCTTCTCAGCCTCAGGTTCGCAGGCAGCTCCAAATGTCCTGTGTAAGGCAGCTGCTGCTCCAAGCGCTCGGTGGGGACTCCTGCAAGCAAACATAGCTTGGTTATAGTGTTAGGGAAAAACAGTGGTCCCTTACCCTTTTTAGCACACTCAGCGATGGCAGCAGTGATGACTTCTCCCACGTTGATCGTGAGACCTCTCATTATAGCATATACCAGCAGCGAACGACTCTGGTTAATTGTAGTCTCATGAGTTACTGGGGAGAGTCTTCTTCTGGCGAATGAAAACCACACAGCTGCCTTAGCCGTGAGGTTGGCACTCATGAGAGTGTGCCTCCCATTGCGTGAGACAGTCCACGCTGCTTCAGGCTGGCCAATTGTGCGAATAGCCTCTTCCAGCACAGCCTCAGTCGGCTCATCAACTATCCGCGCATAATCTGTGTGTGGTGGGCCCTTGAGACCAAAGGCTTCATTGATGGCCTTGGCTGAGAAATCTACTTCTACCCCTCTGACCACAGATAGGCCATCCTCAGGGCTGAGCACATTGGCGTAGAAATCATACACCATGCTCGTGTAGGCTGGATTGGGAGGTCTGCAGAATTCCTCCCAGCCATGGTTGATCACCCCTGCGCGCAAGAACTGCGGCAGATCAGCAGGGCGGTCGAGGAAGCCTTTCTCATGTAGTAATTCTCTCTTCCTCAGCTCCACGCCCCTGGATTCAGCATCAGATGAGACATACCTCACTGACGGAGGTTCATCTTCAGGGTAGAGTTTAGCCTTCCCCTTATCTGCTGGTTTGGATGATTCAGCAGCCTCCACCTTGAGGCGTTTGAGCGAAGGCTCAGTACTTTCTTTGTCCATCGATGGCACCTTCTTGGCCTTCTTTCTCTTCAACTTCTTGGCCTTGTCAATTCTGGCCTTCTTCTTCTTCTTGAGCCTGGCTTTGAGTTTTGGGAAACATGCCCCCAACGTCTCCTCCATAGAATCATCCTGCTGTGCAGGCTCGCCAGGGCTGTCTTCCCTCATAGGAGAGAAGACTTCGTCTTCTCCAGCATCTCCACTGCCCGGCGTGGACTCTTGATAATCCCCATATGGGAATTCAGGATCATGCTGTGGCGAATTGTGCGATGGCGTGGGATTGTGCTCCGCTGATGGTGTCTGCGCAGAACTCAGTGGCGAAGATTGCAGCTCAGGACTCTGTGCTGCTGCAGGCGTCGGATCAGAACTCTGAGGTGCTGGAGACAACTCGGCGCTCTGTACAGGCGGTGACGACTCTGCGCTTGGCACTGGTTCAGATGGGAGAGGGCTGCGCGCAGGTGATGCAGACGGCGACGATCCTTCTTTGGCTGACTCGTGGGATGCACGATCAGGTTCTTGACTCTCCACAGAGGGAGTCTTGGCTGTGCTTGATTCGGCGGCCGTCTTGACAGTCCACCGGCGTTTCTTGGGCGTGCCCACTGGCTCAGATGGTCCAGCAGGGATCTCAGTGACCACCCTCCACTTCTTCCTACGAATAGGAAGCTTGGGAAGAGGACCGGTGCGAACGGCACCATCGTCTGCAAGGGCGAGAAGCGCTTCCCTCGCAGCCGCTTCAGCTGCGTCATCAGCCTTCTTCTTGGCTGCGGATCTTTCAGCACGTGTGGCCACCATTGTCGAATCTTGGAGGTTTGGAGAGATGGAACAGAGATGGAGAGAATCGCAGATTTCTTGGAGATCAAAGAATGAGAGAATCGTATCGAACGAGCGCGTTCTAACGGCTATAAATGCAACGGAAAAAAAAATCCCAACGGCTCTTTTTGCGGATCCAGCAATTTTAGCGCAATTGTAGGGATATTATTTCATAAAAATCTCCAACTTCGCTCGTCCGTATCTTTTATTTGGCTCAACCATTGCTTGATTTTTAAAGCTTGATTTACTCCCCTTGATCCCCTCTTTCGAATCCTGGTGAAAACAAACAAAACAAACATTAAATACGCACTTAAAATTACACCACAAAACATACAAACGATAAGCGGAAAAACAGTAAAAATAAACTAAGGCATTTGGCCTTGACTAAACGAGCACAGTAACCACTCGTTCTCTCTCGTTCTCTTTGTCATGCTTCAGTCAAGAGGAAGGCCGAGAGAGTCTTCACATCTCCTTCCTCATAGTAGTGCTTCAACCTAGCACCGTTGACCATAAATGGCTGTCCTTGCTGCAAGTTTTTAATCTCTATGGCACCATGAACAAAGACATTAGTAATAATAAATGGACCTGACCATCTAGACTTTAGTTTGCCTGGAAATAGTTTTAATCGTGAGTTAAATAACAGTACAAGTTGGCCCTTCCTAAAGTCTTTGATCCTGAGTCTACTGTCGTGCCATATTTTTGTCTTTTCTTTATACATTTTGGCATTCTCGTAGGCCATATGCCTAAGCTCATCAAGTTCATGTAGCTGCAAAGATCTCAATGTCCCCGCATCCTTTACACAAAAATTCAATTCTTTCATGGCCCAAAATGCCTTGTTTTCCAACTCAAGTGGCAAGTGGCAAGCCTTGCCATATACCAACCTATAGGGAGACATGCCTAGGGGTGTCTTATATGCTGTTCTATAAGCCCAAAGTGCATCCTCAAGCTTGAAAGACCAGTCTTTCCTATTAGGTTTAACTACCTTTTCTAGGATGTTCTTTATCTCCCTATTGGAAATCTCAGCTTGACCATTTGAGTGAGGGTGGTAGGGAGTAGCTACCCTATGTCTGATGTTATACTTAGCCAATACTTTCTCCATAGCCTTATTAATGAAATGTGACCCCTCATCACTAATGATAGCACGAGGAGTCCCAAATCTAGTGAAAATGTGCCGATGCAAGAAGTTAGTGACTGTTTTAGCATCATTATTAGGACATGCCTTAGCTTCTACCCACTTTGACACGTAGTCTACTGCTACTAAAATGTACAGGTTACCTGATGATGGAGGGAATGGTCCCATGAAATCAATGCCCCACACATCGAAGAGCTCCAACTCTAAGATGTAGGTGAGGGGCATCTCATCCTTGCGACTGAGGTTACCTGTCCTTTGGCATTCGTCACAGCTGTGGGCATAGTTGTGGGCGTCCTTAAAGATTGTTGGCCAATAGTAGCCACTCTGAAATACCTTCGCAGCTGTTCTCTGACCACCAAAATGCCCACCGTAAGGAGATGAGTGACAGTGCTGCAGCACAGACTTCGCTTCAGCAGCTGAAACACACTTCCTCAACAACCCATCAGCACAGGTTCTGTAAAGTGTGGGGTCATCCCAGATGAATTTCCTTGCTTCATGGAGGAACCTCTTCTTCTCTTGTCCTCCCTTGAACACTGGTAATACCTGTGATGCACGGAAGTTAGCAATGTCAGCAAACTAAGGTTCCTCATCGTTATCACGATGAGTCAAAGCAAAGATATGTTCATCTATAAAAGCATCAGAAATTGCGGGCTCCGCAATTTTTTCGCAATTGTGCTGCAATCGAGACAGGTGATCTGCAACCACGTTTTCACATCCCTTCTTGTCCCGAATGTCCAAATCAAATTCCTGCAGCAATAACACCCATCTAATCAATCTAGGCTTGGCATCAGCCTTCCTCATAAGATATTTTAAAGCAGAATGGTCAGTATATACAATGGTCCTAGTGCCTACAATATAGTTTCTAAATTTTTCACAAGCAAATACTACAGCAAGCATCTCTTTCTCTGTAGTTGTATAATTACATTGAGCCTCATTCAAGGTCTTACTAGCATAATAGACAGGGTGTGTGAGCTTGTCAATCTTCTGTCCTAACATGACTTCTACAGCATAGTCACTGGCATCACATAGCATCTCAAATGGGAGATCCCAATTTGGTCCTACTATGATTGGTGCTGTGACCAATGCTTTCTTAAGGGTTTTCCAAGCTACTACACAGTCTTTAGAGAAGATGAATGGCCTACCTAGCTCCAGTAGCTCACAAAGAGGCTTGGCTATCTTAGAAAAGTCCTTGATGAACCTTCTGTAGAAGCCAGCATGCCCTAAAAAACTCCTAATAGCCTTGACATTCTGGGGCTCTACCAACTTCTCTATGATCTCTATTTTTGCCCTATCCACTTCTACACCTGCCCTTGACACTCTATGTCCTAAGACAATCCCTTCATCTACCATAAAATGGCACTTTTCCCAATTTAGGACTAGGTTGGTCTCCTCACACCTAGTCAGGACTTGTCCTAAGTTTTCTAGACAGGTTTTAAATGAGTCCCCAAAGACTGAGAAGTCATCCATGAATATTTCTATCATGGACTCATCCAACTCAGAGAAGATTGCCATCATGCACCTTTGGAAAGTTGCCGGTGCATTGCATAAGCCAAAAGGCATTCTGCGGAAGGCAAACGTTCCAAAAGGGCAAGTGAAGGTGGTCTTCTCTTGATCCTTAGGGTCTATAGTGATTTGATTATAGCCAGAGTATCCATCTAAAAAACAATAGTAGGCTCTACCAGCTATTCTATCTAGCATCTGGTCAATAAACGGTATAGGGAAATGGTCTTTTTTAGTTTCTTTATTTAATTTTCTGTAATCCATACATACTCTCCACCCTGTGACAGTCCTTGTTGGAATCAGTTCGTTGTTCTCATTGACTACCACAGTTATTCCCCCCTTTTTAGGTACACATTGGATGGGGCTCACCCACTGGCTACTAGCTATGGGAAAAATTACTCCTGCATCTAACCACTTTATTATTTCTTTCTTCACTACCTCTTTCATAGAGGGGTTTAACCTACGCTGGTGATCTACCCTAGGTGTGTGCTCTTCCTCTAGTATAATTTTGTGCATGCAATAAGAAGGGCTAATGCCTCGAATATCAGCAATAGTCCATGCTATAGCCTTCCTATGTTGCTTAAGCATTAAAATTAAATCAACCTCATGCTGTTCACTTAGTTTAGAAGAAATAATTACAGGCAGCGTATCATTATCTCCTAGATATGCATATTTGAGGTGAGTTGGTAGTGGTTTTAGTTCTAAAACAGGTGGATGCTCAATGGAGGGTTTCAAAGGATTTACAGTTCTATCGGTTAAATCTATATTCATACATACATGCTGAGGTTTATCTACAGGCATATTCATTATGTCAGATACATTTAAGTCAGCTAAATCTACTTGTACATATTCACTAGCATGCTTGGTTAACAGTACATGCTCTAATTGTTCTTCCATCAGTGAGTCAACAATATCCATGCTAGCACAGGATTCAAGGTCAGAGGGATACTTTAAAGCTTTATAAACACTAAATTTTACCTCTTCATCATGAACCCTCATAGTTAACTCACCTTTTTGCACATCTATTAGTGCCCTACCTGTGGCTAGAAATGGTCTACCTAGCAGGATGGGGACCTCCTTGTCTGCCTCATAGTCCAGGACAATGAAATCTGCAAGGAAAATGAATTTGTCAACTTTAACTAGAATATCCTCAATCTTACCTTCTGGATATGCGATGGATCTGTCTGCTAGTTGTAAAGTGACAGTAGTTGGACGTGCTTCTCCTATTCCCAACTGGCGGAATAGGGACAGGGGCATGAGATTTATGCTGGCGCCCAGGTCACAAAGCGCTCTGCCCACGTGCTTGCCCCCAAGTTCTACAGGTAAGGTGAAGGAACCAGGGTCCTTCTCCTTCTTAGGCAGCTTGTTCTGGAGGATGGCACTGCACTCCTCGGTGAGGTTTACTGTTTCAAACTCACCAATTATTTTTTTGTTAGTAATAATGTCCTTCAAAAACTTTACATATGAAGGCATAGACTGTAAAACCTCTACAAAAGGAATGTTCACATGCACTTGCTTAAGTATTTCTAAGAATTTATTAAAATGAACTTCCTGTTCCTGCTTCTTCTTAAGCCTTCGAGGATATGGAGGTGGTGGCACATATGCAGGCACGTCAGGACGCCTTAGGATAGGTGGAGGCCTTGGAATTTCTTCTACGTCCTCTACAATTGGCTCTAGCCTGGCTCCTGATGTGCTAGTTGGCGGTGGACCTTGGCTTGGCAGAGACTCCAGTGGAGCACTAGACTCAGTGTTCTCTACTCTCTTTGGTGTGTCCTTTGTGTTGCTCACCAATGGTCTTCCACTCCTAAGTTCAATGGCTTGAACTTGTTCTTTGCCATCTCTCCTTGGTACCTCGGTATCAGCGGGGAGTCTACCTTGGGGCCTACTTTTAAGTTCATTGGCTAATTGGCCTATTTGGTTCTCTAGGCTCCTAAGAGTAGCTTGCTGGCTCTGAAGAGTAGCATCATTCTTAGCTATATATTCCTTGAGTAGGTTTTCTACAGAAGATCCTACAGGTTGATTGTAAGGTTTTTGATACATTGACTGGTTATGTTGAGGAGTGAAACCAGGTGTTCCACTCGGTCTAGGTTGGTTAGGATTTTGGTTAGTGTTTTGTTGGCCACCCCATGACAGGTTAGGGTGGTTTCTCCAACCAGGGTTATAGGTGTTGGAGTAGGGGTTATTCCTAGGCTGCTGCTGACTTCCTACATAGCAGACTGAGGATGGATTCCCAGGGCAGTATTCATAAGGGTGCCCTTCCCCACAGAATCCACAGATAGGTGCCTCGCCTTGATTTGGTTGGGTGCCCATTGACATGGCTGTGGCGGTATTGGCACTGGTTTGGAGATTGGCCTGAGCCATTTGCTTAACTAAGTTGGTCAGGGCATTTATTTGGGTGCTCATGGCGCTTAGAGCATCCTTGTCTTGAGCTCTAGTTGGCTCTACAGGATCGTCTGACCACCTACAGTGAGATGCTGAGATCTTCTCCAAGATCTCATAAGCTTCGTTGTAACTCTTGGACAACATGGAACCTCCAGCAGATGAATTTAAGACCTGTCTGGTGCTGGGGTTGCATCCTTTAAAGAAAACTTCTATTTGGATACACCATGGAATGCCATGGTGTGGACATTTAATGAGAAGGTCTTTGAATCTTGTCCAAGCTTCGTGAAGAGACTCATTATCAGCTTGTTTAAACTTGACTATGTCATCACGAAAAGTTGAATTCCTATCAGGTGGGAAGTATTTGACTAGGAATTTTTCTGCTAAATCTGTCCAATTGCAGACAGACCCAGAGGGTAATGAGTTCAACCATGTTTTGGCTTTGTCCCTCAGAGAGTAAGGGAACAAGTACAGCCTTAAAGCTTCTTGGGATACTCCAGGGATGATAAAGGTATCACTGACTCCTAAGAAGTTCCTAAGATGGTTGTGGGGATCCTCATTTTCTATTCCAAATAATTGTCCCACAGTGGACAACATTTGGAACATCACTGGCTTTAACTCGAATGAGTGGGCAGTGATTTCAGGACGGATTATGCTGGGGTTCAGCTCCCCAGGCATAGGTACTAGATATGAAAGAATGGCACTATTCTTGTCATTCGCTATTTCGATGGGGTTGCGAATGGCAGGTACCGGATTTGGAACTATATCGCCCATTTCTTTAGTTTCAGGTATGGTTTGAGGTATAGGAGGTTGTTTAAAGAGACGTTTCTTTGCCTTATTTCTAGCTCGAAGTGATCTTTCAGGTTCAGGATCGAACTCTAAATTACTATGTGAACGCTCACTCATAAACTACCCTAACAACACCTGCAAAAGAAATGAAACAGATTAGTTTCACTCAATGATAAACTTGATTTCTCAAACTTAACAACTTCGTTTTCACTTAAAATAAGTCCCCGGCAGCGGCGCCAAAAACTTGTTGCGTGCTCAATGTGTTAATAAAAATGATAAATAAGAGAGAGAGAGCACTTAGAACATGCAAGCATACATGGTCTTATAGCAAGTAGTAAGTATATTTCATTCGTTTTCCCACAGAGACTTGTTTTTAGCTATTCTCGAAGTGTTTTCGTTAAGAAAGATGGGGTGGATTTGAGGGGGTAAAATTGGTTTTTAATTGCCTAAGTTGTGCTGAATGTGTAAAGGAATATAACATAAACAAATGGAAGTTGAAATTAAACTCAAAGGACAAGAGATGGAACTGATAACAAAGGATAAAGCAGCTAACAGAATAACAAATTAGCAGGAATTGCTGGGACCGCAATGTTTCCGCAATTAAACAGCAGCGAAAGTGTGTAGATGGGTGAATTAAGGGCTACTAATGACTATCCTATAGGCAGTTTATTACGATTATCAAGCTTTGGATCAACTCTCTATACATCAAACTCACTCTATCTCAAGTATCGTCCGATTCCATGCATTAGAGTCTTAAGTTTACTCGACTTCAAAGTAAGGTCTCAAGCATCTTATTTAAGCAGGAGTGTTTAGTTTGTACTAGGGAAACGCCTATTCCTAGGCCGTTTCCTGATTACCATGAAAGGCTAGCATGATTATATGACTCTGAACTCTTACTCCTTCCAGAGGTTAGGAGTTCTTTGGACAAAATGGATGGCCAATCGAAATTGCCCGTGGGATGAAGCTTACATACAATCAATGATTCGAGAGCTATCCTACATACTTGATGCACGTTTTTTTAGCCTATAGTTCTGTCATTAGCATGCCCCTAAGTGATTTAGCTACTCATGGATATATGGAGAACAGAAAAGGTAGATAAAACAGACATGCTTAGAAGATAAATGTACTTAAAACAGCAAGACAAGGCCGTAGCAGAACAAGGTAGAAACTGTGAAGTGCAGAATTTTACTTTGATTACTTTGAACGTTTGAATGACAAAGGAAAGCTTTAAAAGAAATGAATCCAAGACAGACAACAACGAAATGCAGTAAGTAAAATACTAAACTAAGAACAACAGTGATCAGAAATGGAAATAAGAAGACAGAACAGAAAAGCAGTAAAGGATTGCTGGAAAACTTCGTGGCAGTCGCCTCGAATGATGGTGATGAAAAGTCAGCCTTGCTTGGATGAATCCAATCGAGAGAGAAGAAGAATCTCCTCTCCTTCCTATCAGATTATCGACTCCAAAAGCTGAGACTCTCACTCCAACAATCGGCAAAGGAAAACAGATGGAAATGGTGGACTGCGAGAAGACTTCTGCGCTTCGAATTGATGATCAAACCTCCGACTTTGGCCCCCTTTTATAGTAGTTTGCAGGTGCGTTTGGGCCAAGGAGAACCATCAATCTTCAACGTCGTATATCAGAATGGATGGAGGAGAAAGAACGAATCCCTGAAATAACGGAAATTAACAGAAAAAGATCAGTCAACTTACGGTTTTCACTTGAATAATTGCGGTCACCGCAATGTTTTCGCAATTCATTCGCAATTCTCATTTTTTCATTCTTTTCCTTCGGTTTTCAACCCTTTTTCTACCTATTGTACATAAGTCCTATATTAGCTACCTTCTTCTAATTCTCATATTAAAGCATAGGTTTAGGCTAAATGCTAACAAAAACACCTAAAAGTGTACATCTTCCTAAGCTAAATGGGTCCTAAATAAGTCACTTTCAGAGACTTAACAATTACCTTCTGGATCTATCCGCAACTGGACAGACTTAGCAGAAAAATTCCTAGTCAAATACTTCCCACCTGATAGGAATTCTACCTTTCGTGATGACATAGTTAAGTTCAAGCAAGCTGATAATGAATCTCTTCACGAAGCTTGGACAAGGTTCAAAGATCTACTTCTTAAATGTCCACATCATGGCATCCCATGGTGTATCCAAATTGAGGTCTTTTTCAAAGGATGCAATCCCAGCACTAGACAAGTCTTAAATTCATCCGCTGGAGGCTCCATGTTGTCCAAAAGTTACAACGAGGCATATGAGATCTTGGAGAAGATCTCAGCATCTCACTGTAGGTGGTCAGATGATCCTGTTGAGCCAACTAGAGCTCAAGACAAGGATGCTCTAAGTGCAATGAGCAGCCAAATAAATGCCCTGACCAACCTAGTTAAGCAAATGGCTCAAGCCAATCTCCAAACAAGTGTCAACACCGCTACCGCCATGTCCATGGGCACCCAACCAAGTCAAGGTGAGACACTTATATGTGGATTCTGTGGGGAAGGGCACCTGTATGAATACTGCCCTGGGAATCCAGCCTCAGTCTGCTATATTGGAAGCTAGCAGCAGCCTAGGAACAACCCCTATTCCAATACTTACAACCCTGGTTGGAGGAACCACCCAAACCTGTCATGGGGTGGCCAACAGAATGCTAACCAAAATCCTAACCAACCTAGACCGAGTGGAACACCTGGTTTCACTCCCCAACATAACCAATCAATGTATCAAAAACCTTACAGTCAACCTGTAGGATCTTCTGTAGAAAACTTACTCAAGGAATACATAGCCAAAAATGATGCTACTTTGCAAAGTCAGCAAGCCACTCTTAGGAGCCTAGAGAACCAAATAGGCCAATTAGCCAATGAACTCAAGAGTAGGCCCCAAGGGAGACTTCCTGCTGATACTGAAGTGCCAAGGAGAGATGGTAAAGAGCAAGTTCAAGCAATTGAACTTAGAAGTGGTAGACCATTGGTGAGCAACACAAAGGACACACCAAAGAGAGTAGAGAACACTGAGTCTAGTGCTCCACTGGAGTCTCTGCCAAACCAAGGTCCACCATCAACTAGCACATCAGGAGCCAGGCTAGAGCCAATTATTGAGGAGATAGAAGAAATTCCAAGGCCTCCACCTATCCTAAGGCGACCTGAAGTGCCTGCATATGTGCCACCACCTCCATATCCTCGAAGACTTAAGAAGAAGCAGGAACAGGAAGTGCATTTTAATAAATTCTTAGAAATTCTTAAGCAAGTGCATGTCAACATTCCTTTTGTAGAAGTTTTACAGTCTATGCCTTCCTATGTAAAGTTTTTGAAAGATATTATTACTAACAAAAAAATAATTGGTGAGTTTGAAACAGTCAATCTCACTGAGGAGTGCAGTGCCATACTCCAGAACAAGCTACCCAAGAAGGAGAAGGATCCTGGTTCCTTCACCTTACCTGTAGAACTTGGAGGCAAGCACGTGGGCAGAGCGCTTTGTGACCTGGGCGCCAGCATAAACCTCATGCCCCTATCACTATTCCGCCAGCTTGGAATAGGAGAAGCACGTCCAACCACTGTCACTTTACAACTAGCAGACAGATCCATTGCATACCCTGAAGGTAAGATTGAGGATATTCTAGTGAAAGTTGACAAATTTATTTTCCTTGCAGATTTCATTATCCTGGATTATGAAGCAGACAAGGAGGTCCCCATCCTGTTAGGCAGACCATTTCTAGCCACAGGTAGGGCACTGATAGACGTCCAAAAAGGTGAGCTCACTATGAGGGTTCATGATGAAGAGGTGAAATTTAGTGTGTATAAAGCTTTAAGGTACCCCTCTGACCTTGA
This sequence comes from Herpetospermum pedunculosum, assembly GCA_028017165.1. Taxonomy (NCBI): domain Eukaryota; kingdom Viridiplantae; phylum Streptophyta; class Magnoliopsida; order Cucurbitales; family Cucurbitaceae; genus Herpetospermum; species Herpetospermum pedunculosum. The sequence goes on along the minus strand of CM051527.1, from coordinate 15,016,844 downwards.
ATCCTGTGCTAGCATGGACGTTGTAGATTCTTTAATGGAAGAACAATTGGAGCATGTATTATTAACCAAGCATGCTAATGAATATGTAGGATTAGAATTAACTGACTTAAACATAGCTGAGATAATGGACATATCTGTAAATAACCCTCAGCATGTTTGTATGAATATTGACTTAACTGATAGAACCTTAAATCCTTTAAAGCCATCCATTGAGCATCCACCTGTATTAGAATTAAAACCTCTCCCCACTCACCTCAAGTATGCATATCTAGGAAATAATGAGACTTTGCCTGTAATTATTTCTTCTAAGCTAAGTGAACAGCATGAGGTTGAATTAATATTACTACTTAAGCAACATAGGAAGGCTATTGCATGGACTATTGCTGATATTAGAGGCATTAGCCCTTCTTATTGCATGCATAAGATTATACTAGAGGAAGAGCACACACCTAGAGTAGATCATCAACGTAGGCTGAATCCCTCTATGAAAGAGGTAGTTAAGAAAGAAATCATTAAATGGTTAGATGCTGGTGTGATCTTTCCCATAGCTAGTAGTCAGTGGGTGAGCCCTATACAATGTGTACCTAAAAAGGGTGGGATGACTGTGGTAGTCAATGAGAACAATGAACTGATTCCAACTAGGACTGTCACAGGATGGAGAGTATGTATGGATTATAGGAAACTAAATAAAGAAACTAAAAAAGACCACTTCCCTCTACCATTCATTGACCAAATGTTAGACAGAATAGCTGGTAGAGCCTATTACTGTTTCTTAGACGGTTATTCAGGGTATAACCAGATCACTATAGACCCTAAGGATCAAGAGAAGACCACCTTCACTTGCCCTTTTGGAACATTTGCCTTTCGCAGAATGCCTTTTGGCTTATGCAATGCACCGGCAACATTCCAAAGGTGCATGTTGGCAATCTTTTCTGATTTGGATGAGTCCATGATAGAAATATTCATGGATGATTTCTCAGTCTTTGGGGATTCCTTTACTAACTGTCTAGAGAATTTAGGACAAGTCCTGACTAGATGTGAAGAGACTAACTTAGTCCTTAATTGGGAGAAGTGTCACTTCATGGTGGATGAAGGGATTGTCTTAGGTCATAGAGTGTCAAGGGCAGGTGTAGAAGTTGACAGGGCAAAGATAGAAATCATAGAGAAGTTGGTAGAGCCTCAGAATGTCAAGGCCATTAGAAGTTTCTTAGGGCATGCTGGCTTCTACAGAAGGTTCATTAAGGACTTTTCTAAGATAGCCAAGCCTCTGTGTGAGCTTCTAGAGCTGAATAGGCCATTCATCTTCTCTAAGGAATGTTTAGTAGCTTGGAAAACCCTTAAGAAAGCACTAGTCACAGCGCCTATTATAGTAGGACCAGATTGGGATCTCCCATTTGAGATGTTATGTGATGCTAGTGACTATGCTGTAGGGGTTATGTTAGGACAGAAGATTGACAAGCTAACACACCCTGTATACTATGCTAGTAAAACCTTGAATGAGGCTCAATGTAATTATACAACTACTGAGAAAGAGATGCTTGCTGTAGTGTTTGCTTGTGAGAAATTTAGAAACTATATTGTGGGCACTAGGACAATTGTGTACACTGACCATTCTGCCTTAAAGTATCTCATGAGGAAGGCTGATGCTAAGCCTAGGTTGATTAGGTGGGTGTTATTGCTGCAGGAATTTGATTTGGACATTCGAGACAAGAAAGGATGTGAAAATGTGGTTGCAGATCACCTTTCTCGATTGCAGCACAATTGCGAAAAAATTGCGGAACCCGCAATTTCTGATGCTTTTATTGATGAACATGTCTTTGTATTGACTCATCGTGATAACGATGAGGAACCTTGGTTTGCTGACATTGCTAACTTCCTTGCATCACAGGTGTTACCAGTTTTCAAGGGAGGACAAGAGAAGAAGAGGTTCCTTCATGAAGCAAGGAAATTCATCTGGGATGACCCCACACTTTACAAAACCTGTGCTGACGGCTTGCTAAGGAAGTGTGTTTCAGCTGCTGAGGCGAAGTCTGTGCTGCAGCACTGTCACACAGCTCCTTATGGTGGACACTTTGGTGGCCAAAGAACAGCTGCAAAGGTATTTCAGAGTGGCTACTATTGGCCAACGATCTTCAAGGATGCCCACAACTATGCCCACAGCTGTGATGAATGCCAAAGAACAGGTAACCTCAGTCGGAAAGATGAGATGCCTCTCACCTACATCTTAGAGTTGGAGCTCTTTGATGTGTGGGGCATTGATTTCATGGGGCCATTTCCTCCATCGTCAGGTAACCTTTACATTTTGGTGGCAGTAGACTACGTATCCAAGTGGGTAGAGGCCATAGCATGTCCTAATAATGATGCTAAAACAGTCATAAAATTCTTGCATAGGCACATTTTTACTAGGTTTGGGACACCTCGTGCTGTCATTAGTGATGAGGGGACACACTTCATTAATAAGGCTATGGAGAGAGTGTTGGCTAAGTATAACATTAGACATAGAGTAGCCACTCCCTATCACCCACACTCGAATGGACAGGCTGAAATTTCAAATAGGGAGATTAAGAACATCCTAGAAAAAGTGGTCAAACCTAATAGAAAGGACTGGTCATTTAAACTCGAGGATGCACTTTGGGCGTATAGAACTGCATACAAGACACCCCTAGGTATGTCTCCTTACAGACTTGTATATGGTAAAGCTTGTCATCTTCCATTTGAGTTAGAAATTAAGGCATTTTGGGCACTAAAAGAGTTGAATTATTGCGTGACCGATGCGGGAACGTTGCGGTCTTTGCAATTACATGAGCTTGATGAGCTTAGACAAATGTCTTATGAAAATGCCAAAATGTATAAGGAAAAGACCAAGATTTGGCACGATAGTAGGCTTAGGATCAAGGACTTTAAGAAAGGCCAACTTGTTTTATTATTTAACTCACGATTGAGGTTATTTCCAGGCAAACTAAAGTCCAGATGGTCAGGTCCTTTCATGATTACTAATGTGTTTGTTCATGGTGCTATTGAGATAAAGAACTTGCAGCAAGGACAACCATTCATGGTTAATGGTGCAAGGTTGAAGCACTACTATGAGGAAGGAGATGTGAAGACTCTCTCAGCCTTCCTCTTGACTGAAGCATGAAATTAAGAACGAGAGAGGACGAGTGATTGCTGTGCTCGTCAACATGAGGCTCATGCCTTAGTTTATTTTTTGCGATTTTCCGGTTATCGTTTGTGTGTTTTGTTGTATGCTTTTAATTACGAATTTGATGTTGATTTTATTTCTTTTTGTAGGGAATCAATAGAGGGAATCAAGGAGAGTAAATCCAGCTTTAAAAATCAAGAAAATATTGGGCCAAATAAAAGATACGGATGAGCAAAGATTGACATTTAGATGAAAAAAAATCTCCAACGGTCCCTAAAATTGCGCTGGATTTGCAGGATCCGCAAAAATATAGCCGTTGGGATTTATCCGTTTTCTTTATATCCGTTAGAAGGCGCTTGATCTGTACGATTCTCCCATTCTCTGAACTCCAAGAAAACTGCGATTCTCTTCATCTGTGATTCCTCTCTCCAAACCTCCAAGATTCAACAATGGTGCTAACAAGGGCCGAACGATCTGCGTCCAAGAAAAGGGCTGATGAAGCTGAAACGGCTGCGAGGGAAGCACTGCTTGCCTTGGCTGGGGCTGACGCCGCGCGAACTGAACGCCTTCCCAAACTACCGATTCGCAAGAAGAAGTGGAAGGTCGTCACGGAGATCCCTGCTGGACCTTCTGAACCAGCAGGCACACCCAAGAAGCGACGATGGAGTATGGCGGTGGCCGAGGAAGAAATCAAGGAAAAGACTCCCTCTGTGGAGAGTCAAGAATTGGGCCAGCCATCTCACGAGTCAGCCGAGCGCAGCCTTTCACCAGCCCCACCGGTGCAAAGCCCTGAGCTCTCCTCATCGCCACCAGCGCAGAGCCCTGAGCAGCCGTCTTCACCACAGAGTTCTGCACAGACACCTACAGCAGAGCAAAGAACCACGCCGTCGCACACTTCCCCACGGCCTGACCCTGAATTCCCATATGGGGAGTACCAAGAATCAACGCAGGGCAGTGGGGAAGGTGAGGAAGAAGAGGTTTTCTCTCCGTTGAGGGAAGCCATTCCTGAGAGTCCTGCGCAGAAGGATGATTCCATGGAAGAAACGCTGGGGGCGTGCCTCCAGCAGATCACCATCGAGGCAAAGCTCAAGAAGAAGAGAAAGGCCAAGATTCTCAAGGCCAAGCGGTCCAAGAAGCTGAAAAAGAAGAAGGCCAAGAGGGCGCCTTCATCAGAAAAGGAGAGCACTGAGCCGTCGCTCAAGAGACTCAAGGTTGAGGCTGCAGAGTCAGCCAAACCAGCAGACAAAGGGAAGGCCAAGCTTTACCCTGAAGATGAACCTCAGTCAGTGAGGTATGTGTCCTCTGACGCTGAGTCCAGAGGCATTGAGCTGAGGAAGAGGGAGTTGCTGCACGAGAAGGGCTTCCTCGACAGACCTGCTGACCTGCCGCAATTCTTGCGCGCAGGCATAGTGAATCACAGCTGGGAGGAGTTGTGCAGGCCACCCAATCCGGCTTACACAAGTATGGTGTATGACTTCTACGCCAACCTGCGAAACTCTGAGGAGGGGCTGTCTGTGGTTAGGGGAGTAGAAGTGGACTACTCAGCAAAGGCCATCAACGAAGCCTATGGCCTCAAGGGCCAAAAACATACTGACTATGCGAGGATCGTTGATGAGCCTACTGAGGCAGTCCTGGAGGAGGCCATTCGAACCATTGGCCAGCCTGAAGCAGCTTGGACTGTATCACGCAATGGGAGGCACACTCTCATGAGTGCCAACTGTTGCGTGCTCAATGTGTTGAAATAATTAGGCAATAAAAGAGATAGAGCACTCAGAACATGCAAGCATACATGGTCTCACAGCAAGTAGTAAGTATATTTCATTCGTTTTTTCCACAGAGACTTATTTTTAGCTATTCACGAAGTGTATTTGTTAAGAAAGAAGGGGTGGATTTGATGGGGTAAAATTGGTTTTTAATTATCTAATCCTTGCTGAATGTGTAAAGGAATGCAACATAAACAAATGGAAGTTGAAATTAGACTCAACGGACAAGAGATGAAATTAATAAACGAAGAAGAAAACAGCTAAACAGAATGGTAACTTAGCAGAATTGCGGATACCGCAATGTTATCGCAATTGTAAAAACAGCAAATGTGTGTAAAATGGAGAATTAAGGGCTACTAACGACTATCCTATAGGCATTTTAATACGATTCCCAAGCATTAGATCAACTCTCTATGCATCAAACTCACTCTATCTCATGTATCGTCCGATTCCATGCATTAGATTCTTTAGTTTACTCAACTCAAAGTAAGGTCTTAAGCATCTTGTTAAAGCAGGAGTGTTTAGTTTGTACTAGGGAAACGCCTATTCCTAGGCCGTTTCCTGGTTACCATGAAAGGCTAGCATGATTATACGACTCTGAACTCTTACTCCTTCCAGAGGTTAGGAGTTCTTTGGACAAAATGGATGGCCAATCGAAATTGCCCGTGGGATGAAGCTTACATACAATCAATGTTCGAGAGCTATCCTACATGCTTGGTTCACGTTTTTTAGCCTATAGTTCTGTCATTAGCATGCCCCTAGGTGACTTAGCTACTCATGGATATATAGAGAACAGAAGTATAAGATAAAACAGACATGCTTAGAAGGGAAATGTACTCAAAACAGTAAGGCAAAACCGTAGCAGCAAAAGATGGAAACTGTGAAATGAAGACTTGTAATTTGATTACTTTGAATGTTTGAACGAACAAAGGGAAACTTAAAGTAAATAATCCAAAGACAGAAAGCAACGAAATGCAGTAGATTAATCACTAAACTAGAAACAACAACTGATCAAAGCTGGAAATTAGAAAGGAAAGACAGAATATAGTAAATGCAGCTTGAAAGCCTCGTTGCAGTCGCCTCGAATGAAGGGGATGAAAGGTCAGCCTTGCTTGGATGAATCCAATCGAGAGAGAAGAAGAATCTCCTCTCCTTCCTATCAGATTATCGATTCCAACAGCTGAGACTCTCACTCCAACAGACGGCAAAGGAAAACAGGAGAAAAGATGGACTGCGAGAAGACTCTACGCTTTCGGATGATGACTGAACCTCCGACTTTGACCCCCTTTTATAGTAGTTTGCAGGTGCGTTTGGGCCAAGGAGAACCATCAATCTTCAACGTCGTATATCAGAATGGATGGAGGAGAAAGAACGAATCCCTGAAATTACGGAAATTAACAGAAAAAGATCAGTCAACTTACGGTTTTCACTTGAATAATTGCGGCTTCAGCAATGTTTTCGCAATGCTGTCGCAATGCAGTTTTTTTTCATTCTTTTCCTTCGGTTTTCAACCCTTTTCTTTCCTATTGTGCATAAGTCCTCATTTAGCTACCCTCTTCTCATTCTCATATTTAAGCATAGGTTTAAGCTAAATGCTATCAAAAACACCTAAAAGTGTACATCTTCTTAAGCTAAATGGGTCCTAAATAAGTCACTTTCAGAGACTTAACACACCCCCAAACTTAAGGTTTTGCTTGTCCTCAAGCACACTAAGGACTTACCTAGGCTGCTGTTTCTTCTTCTTTAACCACTTACTAACTCCCTTATATTCTTGTCTATAACAATGCTGTCCTGTGACACACTCCTTAGTTTAAAACTACCCTCTTATCTAGCTTCTTCTGACTTCGCCTGCCTAACATTCCTTCTGTTTTCATTAACTTCCTACAACTGATCTATTTACTTCTGTCATATCATGCCACTATCCCTAAGGTTTCAACTTCTGCCTAGCTTTACCTCAGACTCAGTACATGCTTCTAGCTTTACTTTTAATGTGTCTAGGATTCCTTAGAGTCATGCCAGTCTTAGTATTAACGGTGACAGTGGTACTTTAAAGAACAACCTAAACCCTGGCATCACTACATTGGATAAACACTCATCTCCCTAAACAACCCTACGAGTTACAACTTTGTGCTTAGCTAATTGAAGATCAGAGTTCTTTTTAAATAGGACATCTAAGCCACAAAGTTGTAACTCCTAGGTATACATTCTTCTTCCCTATTCTTTTCCCTTTTCCTTACTTAGGTGGAGCCTCTCCTTTGGTTGCCTTTTGATGCAACGCCACTTGTGGGTTACACACTTGGCACTGATTACTCAGCAACCTAAGAGAAACTCTCCCCTTTATTCTTTTTTCATTTTTTTTTTCAGCTCATCATTTTTTGTAAAGGAGAAGAAGAATGCTTATGTTTCTAAGGGAGAGAGGAATGTTCCTAGGCCTAGGGTGGCCTCCCCCAAACTTCAACTACTCATTGTCCCCAATGAGTGTTTGAGGTGGCACACCCCCAAACTTGTCCTAGAAGCATCTAGTCTAAGGTAAAACAAAGAGAATCTAAAAGCCCTAGGCATAGACAGAACATTTAAAAGAAAATATCACAGCAGCAGTAATTTAAAAAAACAGACAGTTAAGGGCTTAAAGCTGTGCATGCTGAGCTTTTTAAAGGTTGATTTAAATTATCAAAGGGTGTCCTATGACACTCATCCAGCATGCATTTAGATAAGCTATATAAGGTAGTCATGTTAGCAGCAAAAGATAGGATTTAAACAGATCACAGCCTAGCTAAACAGACAGTCCAAAACATGCTTTCAGTCATAAAAATTGCGGGTACCGCAATTATTTCGCAATCAATTCAGGGCAGATATAACATTGATTAAGGCCCCTAAGCATGCTTTTTCCAGTCACTCAAGCTTTCTAAAAATAAAACTACACTATCCTACCTAGTCAGCTAACATCAGACTATACTGAGCAAAAGAAAAAACAGAAAACGAAGCATCTAAAACAGATCAAAATTGGACTAAAAACAGCATAATTTACATAGTCTATCAGAAAGCAGAAAATTGTTTTTTTTTTTTCGAAGGGAACAGCAATACTCCCTTTAGTGCTATTCAAACCAGCACTCAAATATCCTCATCCTCATCAGGCTGTCGTGGGCGTGGAGGCACCCATGGAGTCAGGAGATTGGTGGGGAAGTCAGGGAAGATGCAGCCTAGCTGGTCTGCAACCTCTTTGTCCCGTGCCTGCGCATACGTGGCCCATTGAGCCATCCTCCTCTGCATATCCATTAGGCAGGCCATGGATAGGGACTGATCAGCAGCCAGCCTATCCAGTTCATACTCCATATTCCCCTTCCTTCTCAGCCTCAGGCTAGCAGGCAGCTCCAAGTGGCCTGTGTAAGCCATTTGCTGCTCCATGCGCTCGATGGGGACTCCTGCAAGCAAACATAATTTTGTTATGGTGTTAGGGAAAAACAAGGGCCCCTTACCTTTCTTGGCGCACTCAGCAATAGCAGCAGTGATGACTTCTCCCACGTTGATCGTGAGACCTCTCATTATCGCATACACCAGCAGCGATCGGCTCTGGTTGATTGTAGTCTCGTGAGTCACTGGGGACAATCTCCTTCGCACGAACGAAAACCAAACAGCCGCCTTAGCCGTGAGTTTGGCACTCATGAGAGTGTGCCTACCATTGCGTGACACGGTCCAGGAAGCTTCAGGCTGGCCAATGGTCCGAATGGCCTCTTCCAGAACAGCCTCAGTAGGCTCATCAACAATCCGTGCATAATCTGTATGTGTTTGGCCCTTGAGACCATAGGCTTCGTTGATGGCCTTGGCTGAGAAATCCACCTCTACCCCTCTGACCACAGACAGGCCATCCTCAGGGCTGAGCACATTGGCGTAGAAATCATACACCATGCTCGTGTAGGCTGGATTGGGCGGTCTGCAAAATTCCTCCCAGCCGTGGTTGATCACTCCTGCGCGCAAGAACTGCGGCAGGTCAGCAGGTCGGTCGAGGAAGCCTTTCTCGTGCAGCAACTCCCTCTTCCTCAGCTCGGCACCCCTGGACTCAGCATCAGAGGAAACATACCTCACTGACTGAGGCTCGTCTTCAGGGTAGAGCTTTGCCTTCCCTTTATCTGATGGCTTGGCTGACTCGGCAGCCTCAACCTTGAGTCGTTTGAGCGTTGGCTCAGTGCTCTCCTTCTCTGATGAAGGCACCTCCTTAGCCTTCTTCCTCTTTAGTTTCTTGGATCGCTTGGCTTTAAGGATCTTGGCCTTCTTCTTTTTCTTCAGCTTTGCCTCAATGTTGATCTGCTGCAGGCATGCCCCCAGCGTCTCTTCCATGGAATCATCCTGCTGTGCAGGACTCTCTGGGCTAGCTTCCCTTGCAGGCGAGAAGACCTCGTCTTCACCACCTTCCCCACTGCCCTGAGTGGATTCCTGGTACTCCCCATAGGGGAATTCAGGGTCAGGCCGTGGGGAATTGTGCGACGGCGTGGTGCTCTGCTCTGCCGTAGGTGACTGTGCAGAACTCAGTGGTGAAGATGGCAGTTCAGGACTCTGCGCTGGCGGCGATGAAGGCGACTCTGGGCTCTGCACTGGTTCAGATGGTAAAGGGCTGTGCACAAGCGATGTAGATGGCGACGAATCCTTCTTGATCGACTCGTGGGACGCACGATCCGATTCTTGACTCTCCACAGAGGGAGTCTTTGCTTTGCTTGGTTCGGCGGCCATCTCGACACTCCACCGACGCTTCTTGGGTGTGCCCGCTGGTTCAGAAGGTCCAGCAGGGATTTCTGTGACAACCCTCCACTTCTTCCTACGGATCGGAAGCTTGGGAAGACGTCCAGTGCGTACAGCACCATCATCTGCAAGGGTAAGAAGTGCTTCCCTCGCAGCCGCTTCAGCTGCGTCATCAGCCCTCTTCTTGGCTGCAGATCTTTCAGCCCGTGTGAACACCATTGTTGAGTCTTGGAGGTTTGGAAAGAAGGATCAAAGATGAAGAGAATCGCAGCTTTCTTGGAATTCAGAGAATGAGAGAATCGTATCGATCGAGCGCTTCCCAACGGATATAAAGGAAACAGCTAAATCCCAACGGCTATATTTTGCGGATCCTGCAATTCCAGCGCAATTTAGGGATCTTTTTCCATTAAAATGTCAAACTTTGCTCGCCCGTATCTTTTATTTGGCTCGATCGTTTCTTGATTTTTAAAGCTGGATTTACTCTCCTTAATTCCCTCTATTGATTCCCTGCAAAAAGAAATAAAATTAACATCAAATTCACAATTAAAATCACACAACAAAACACACCAACGATAACCGGAAAATTGCAAAAAATAAACTAAGGCATGAGCCTTATGTTGACGAGCACAGTAATCACTCGTCCTCTCTCGTTCTCTTTTCATGCTTCAGTCAAGAGGAAGGCCGAGAGAGTCTTCACATCTCCTTCCTCATAGTAGTGCTTCAACCTTGCACCATTAACCATAAATGGTTGGCCTTGCTGCAAGTTCTTTATCTCTATGGCACCATGAACAAACACATTAGTAATCACAAATGGACCTGACCATCTAGACTTAAGTTTCCCTGGAAATAGTTTCAACCGTGAGTTAAACAACAATACAAGTTGACCCTTCTTAAAGTCCTTAACTCTAAGTCTACTATCATGCCAAATCTTGGTTTTTTCCTTATACATTTTAGCATTTTCATAGGCCATATGTCTAAGTTCATCAAGCTCATGTAATTGTAAAGACCTTAGTGTTCCTGCATCTTTTACACAAAAATTCAATTCCTTCATGGCCCAAAATGCTTTGTTTTCTAACTCAAGTGGTAAGTGACAAGTCTTGCCATAAACCAGCCTATAAGGAGACATTCCTAGAGGTGTCTTATATGTGCTGTCCTATAAGCCCAAAGTGCATCCTCAAGCTTGAAGGACCAGTCTTTCCTATTAGGTTTGACCACTTTCTCTAGGATGTTCTTAATTTCCCTATTTGAAATTTCAGCTTGGCCATTTGAGTGTGGGTGATAGGGAGTGGCTACTCTATGTCTAATGTTATATTTAGCCAACACTCTCTCCATAGCCTTGTTAATGAAATGTGACCCCTCATCACTAATGATGGCACGAGGTGTCCCAAACCTAGTAAAAATGTGCCTATGCAAGAAGTTGGTGACTGTTTTAGCATCATTATTAGGACATGCTTTGGCCTCTACCCACTTGGACACATAGTCCACTGCTACTAATATATAAAGGTTACCTGATGATGGAGGGAATGGTCCCATGAAGTCAATGCCCCATACATCAAAGAGCTCCAACTCTAAGATGTAGGTGAGGGGCATCTCATCCTTTCGACTGAGGTTACCTGTTCTTTGGCATTCATCACAGCTGTGGGCATAATTGTGGGCATCCTTGAAGATTGTTGGCCAATAGTAGCCACTCTGGAATACCTTCGCAGCTGTTCTTTGGCCACCAAAGTGTCCACCATAAGGAGCTGTGTGACAGTGCTGCAGCACAGACTTCGCTTCAGCAGCTGAAACACACTTCCTCAGCAAGCCATCAGCACAGGTTCTGTAAAGTGTGGGGTCATCCCAGATGAATTTCCTTGCTTCATGAAGGAACCTCTTCTTCTCTTGTCCTCCCTTGAAAACTGGTAATACCTGTGATGCACGGAAGTTAGCAATGTCAGCAAACCAAGGTTCCTCATCGTTATCACGATGAGTCAAAACAAAGACATGTTCATCAATAAAAGCATCAGAAATTGCGGGATCCGCAATTTTTTCGCAATTGTGCTGCAATCGAGAAAGGTGATCTGCAACCACATTTTCACATCCCTTCTTGTCTCGAATGTCCAAATCAAACTCCTGCAGCAATAACACCCACCTAATCAACCTAGGCTTAGCATCAGCCTTCCTCATAAGATATTTCAAAGCAGAATGGTCAGTGTATACAATTGTCCTAGTGCCTACAATATAGTTCCTGAATTTCTCACAAGCAAACACTACAGCAAGCATCTCTTTCTCAGTAGTTGTATAATTACATTGAGCCTCATTCAAGGTCTTACTAGCATAATATACAGGATGTGTTAGCTTGTCAATTTTTTGTCCTAACATGACCCCTACAGCATAGTCACTAGCATCACATAACATCTCGAATGGGAGATCCCAATCTGGCCCTACTATAACAGGTGCTGTAACTAGTGCTTTCTTAAGGGTGGTCCACGCTACTACACATTCCTTAGAGAAGATGAATGGCCTATTTAGCTCTAGAAGCTCACATAGAGGCTTTGCTATCTTAGAAAAGTCCTTGATGAACCTTCTGTAGAAGCCAGCATGCCCTAAGAAACTCCTAATGGCTTTGACATTCTGAGGCTCTACCAACTTCTCTATGATCTCTATTTTGGCCCTATCGACCTCCACTCCAGCTCTTGACACTCTATGACCTAAGACAATCCCTTCATCTACCATGAAGTGACACTTTTCCCAATTAAGGACTAAGTTAGTCTCTTCACATCTAGCCAAGACTTGCCTTAAATTATCTAGACAGTTGGTGAATGAATCCCCAAAGACTGAGAAGTCATCCATGAATATTTCTATCATGGACTCATCCAACTCAGAGAAGATTGCCATCATGCACCTTTGGAAAGTTGCCGGTGCATTGCATAAGCCAAAAGGCATTCTGCGAAAGGCAAAAGTTCCAAAAGGGCAAGTGAAGGTAGTCTTCTCTTGGTCCTTAGGATCTATAGTAATCTGATTATAGCCAGAATAACCGTCTAAGAAACAATAGTAGGCTCTACCAGCTATTCTGTCTAACATCTGGTCAATGAATGGTAGAGGGAAGTGGTCTTTTTTAGTTTCTTTATTTAATTTCCTGTAATCCATGCACACTCTCCATCCTGTGACAGTCCTAGTTGGAATCAGTTCATTGTTCTCATTGACTACCACAGTCATCCCACCCTTTTTAGGTACACACTGTATAGGGCTCACCCACTGACTACTAGCTATGGGAAAGATCACACCAGCATCTAACCATTTTATTATTTCTTTCTTAACTACCTCTTTCATAGAGGGATTCAGCCTACGTTGATGATCTACTCTAGGTGTGTGCTCTTCCTCTAGTATAATCTTATGCATACAATAAGAAGGGCTAATGCCTCTAATATCAGCAATAGTCCATGCAATAGCCTTCCTATGTTGCTTAAGCAGTAAAATCAGTTCAACCTCATGCTTTTCACTTAATTTAGAAGAAATGATAACAGGCAGAGTTTCATTACTCCCTAAATATGCATACTTGAGGTGAGTGGGTAGTGGCTTCAGTTCTAAAACAGGTGGATGCTCAATAGATGGCTTTAAAGGATTCACAGATCTATCAGTTAGGTCTATATTCATACATACATGTTGTGGTTTATCTACAGGTATATCCATTATGTCAGATACATTCAAGTCAGCTACATCTAATCCTACATATTCATTAGCATGCTTGGTTAATAATACATGCTCCAATTGTTCTTCCATTAAAGAATCAACAACGTCCATACTAGCACAAGATTCAAGGTCAGAGGGGTACCTTAAAGCTTTATACACACTAAATTTCACCTCTTCATCATGAACCCTCATAGTGAGCTCACCTTTTTGGACGTCTATCAGTGCCCTACCTGTGGCTAGAAATGGTCTGCCTAGCAGGATGGGGACCTCCTTGTCTGCTTCATAATCCAGGATAATGAAATCTGCAAGGAAAATAAATTTGTCAACCTTTACTAAAATATCCTCAATTTTACCTTCTGGATATGCAATGGATCTGTCTGCTAGTTGTAAGGTGACAGTGGTTGGACGTGCTTCTCCTATTCCCAACTGGCGGAATAGGGATAGGGGCATGAGGTTTATGCTGGCGCCCAGGTCACAAAGCGCTCTGCCCACGTGCTTGCCTCCAAGTTCTACAGGTAAGGTGAAGGAACCAGGATCCTTCTCCTTCTTGGGCAGCTCGTTTTGGAGGATGGCACTGCACTCCTCAGTGAGGTTTACTGTTTCAAACTCACCAATTATTTTTTTGTTAGTAATAATGTCCTTCAAAAACTTTACATATGAAGGCATAGACTGTAAAACTTCTACAAAAGGAATGTTGACATGCACTTGCTTAAGAATTTCTAAGAATTTATTAAAATGAACTTCCTGTTCCTGCTTCTTCTTAAGCCTTCGAGGGTATGGAGGTGGTGGCACATATGCAGGCACGTCAGGGCGCCTTAGGATAGGTGGAGGTCTTGGAATTTCTTCTATCTCCTCAATAATTGGCTCCAGCCTGGCTCCTGATGTGCTAGTTGGTGGTGGGCCTTGGGTTGGCAGAGACTCCAGTGGAGCACTAGACTCAGTGTTCTCTACTCTCTTTGGTGCGTCCTTTGTGTTGCTCACCAAGGGTCTACCACTTCTAAGTTCAATTGCTTGAACTTGCTCTTTACCATCTCTCCTTGGCACCTCGGTGTCAGCAGGGAGTCTACCTTGGGGCCTACTCTTGAGTTCATTGGCTAATTGGCCTATTTGGTTCTCTAGGCTCCTAAGAGTAGCTTGTTGGCTTTGAAGAGTAGCATCATTCTTAGCTATGTATTCCTTGAGTAAGTTTTCTACAGAAGATCCTACAGGTTAGTTATAAGGTTTTTGATACATTGATTGGTTATGTTGGGGAGTGAAACCAGGTGTTCCACTCGGTCTAGGCTGGTTAGGATTTTGGTTAGCATTTTGTTGGCCACCCCATGACAGGTTTGGGTGGTTCCTCCAACCAGGGTTGTAAGTATTGGAATAGGGGTTGTTCCTAGGCTGCTGCTGACTTCCAAGGTAGCAGACTGAGGCTGGATTCCCAGGGAAATATTCATACAGGTGCCCTTCCCCACAGAATCCACATATAAGTGCCTCACCTTGACTTTGTTGGGTGCCCATTGACATGGCGGTAGCGGTGTTGGCACTTGTTTGGAGATTAGCTTGAGCCATTTGCTTAACTAGGTTGGTCAGGGCATTTATTTGGGTGCTCATTGCACTTAGAGCATCCTTGTCTTGAGCCCTAGTTGGCTCAACTGGATCATCTGACCACCTACAGTGAGATGCTGAGATCTTCTCCAAGATCTCATAGGCCTCGTTGTAACTCTTGGACAACATGGAACCACCAGCAGATGAATTTAAGACTTGCCTAGTGCTGGGGTTGCATCCTTTGAAAAAGACCTCTATTTGGATACACCATGGGATGCCATGATGTGGACATTTAAGAAGAAGATCTTTGAATCTAGTCCAAGCTTCGTGAAGAGACTCATTATCAGCTTGTTTAAACTTAACTATGTCATCACGAAAGGTAGAATTCCTATCAGGTGGGAAGTATTTGACTAGGAATTTTTCTGCTAAATCTGTCCAATTGCGGACAGATCCAGAGGGTAATGAGTTCAACCATGTTTTGGCTTTGTCCCTCAAAGAGTAAGGGAACAAGTATAGCCTCAAAGCTTCTCGGGACACTCCAGGGATGATAAAGGTATCACTGACTCCTAAGAAGTTCCTAAGATGGTTGTGGGGGTCCTCATTTTCTATTCCAAAGAATTGTCCCACAGTGGACAACATTTGGAACATCACTGGCTTTAACTCGAATGAGTTGGCAGTGATTTCAGGACGGATTATGCTGGGGTTCAGCTCCCCAGGCATAGGTACTAGGTATGAAAGAATGGCACTATTCTTGTCATTCGCTATTTCGATGGGGTTGCGAATGACAGGTACCGGATTTGGAACTATATCGTCCATTTCTTCGATTTCAGGTATGATTTGAGGTATAGGAGGTTGTTTAAAGAGTCGTTTCTTTGCTTTGTTTCTAGCTCTAAGTAGTCTCTCAGGCTCAGGATTGAACTCTAGATCACTACTTGAACGCTCACTCATAAACTAACCCAATAGTACCTGCAAAAGAAATGAAAAGTAGATTAGTTTCAATATATAATAAACTTGGTTTTTCAAACTTAACAAACTTCGTTTTCACTTAAAATAAGTCCCCGGCAGCGGCGCCAAAAACTTGTTGCGTGCTCAATGTGTTGAAATAATTAGGCAATAAAAGAGATAGAGCACTCAGAACATGCAAGCATACATGGTCTCACAGCAAGTAGTAAGTATATTTCATTCGTTTTTTCCACAGAGACTTATTTTTAGCTATTCACGAAGTGTATTTGTTAAGAAAGAAGGGGTGGATTTGATGGGGTAAAATTGGTTTTTAATTATCTAATCCTTGCTGAATGTGTAAAGGAATGCAACATAAACAAATGGAAGTTGAAATTAGACTCAACGGACAAGAGATGAAATTAATAAACGAAGAAGAAAACAGCTAAACAGAATGGTAACTTAGCAGAATTGCGGATACCGCAATGTTATCGCAATTGTAAAAACAGCAAATGTGTGTAAAATGGAGAATTAAGGGCTACTAACGACTATCCTATAGGCATTTTAATACGATTCCCAAGCATTAGATCAACTCTCTATGCATCAAACTCACTCTATCTCATGTATCGTCCGATTCCATGCATTAGATTCTTTAGTTTACTCAACTCAAAGTAAGGTCTTAAGCATCTTGTTAAAGCAGGAGTGTTTAGTTTGTACTAGGGAAACGCCTATTCCTAGGCCGTTTCCTGGTTACCATGAAAGGCTAGCATGATTATACGACTCTGAACTCTTACTCCTTCCAGAGGTTAGGAGTTCTTTGGACAAAATGGATGGCCAATCGAAATTGCCCGTGGGATGAAGCTTACATACAATCAATGTTCGAGAGCTATCCTACATGCTTGGTTCACGTTTTTTAGCCTATAGTTCTGTCATTAGCATGCCCCTAGGTGACTTAGCTACTCATGGATATATAGAGAACAGAAGTATAAGATAAAACAGACATGCTTAGAAGGGAAATGTACTCAAAACAGTAAGGCAAAACCGTAGCAGCAGAAGATGGAAACTGTGAAATGAAGACTTGTAATTTGATTACTTTGAATGTTTGAACGAACAAAGGGAAACTTAAAGTAAATAATCCAAAGACAGAAAGCAACGAAATGCAGTAGATTAATCACTAAACTAGAAACAACAACTGATCAAAGCTGGAAATTAGAAAGGAAAGACAGAATATAGTAAATGCAGCTTGAAAGCCTCGTTGCAGTCGCCTCGAATGAAGGGGATGAAAGGTCAGCCTTGCTTGGATGAATCCAATCGAGAGAGAAGAAGAATCTCCTCTCCTTCCTATCAGATTATCGATTCCAACAGCTGAGACTCTCACTCCAACAGACGGCAAAGGAAAACAGGAGAAAAGATGGACTGCGAGAAGACTCTACGCTTTCGGATGATGACTGAACCTCCGACTTTGACCCCCTTTTATAGTAGTTTGCAGGTGCGTTTGGGCCAAGGAGAACCATCAATCTTTAACGTCGTATATCAGAATGGATGGAGGAGAAAGAACGAATCCCTGAAATTACGGAAATTAACAGAAAAAGATCAGTCAACTTACGGTTTTCACTTGAATAATTGCGGCTTCAGCAATGTTTTCGCAATGCTGTCGCAATGCAGTTTTTTTTCATTCTTTTCCTTCGGTTTTCAACCCTTTTCTTTCCTATTGTGCATAAGTCCTCATTTAGCTACCCTCTTCTCATTCTCATATTTAAGCATAGGTTTAAGCTAAATGCTATCAAAAACACCTAAAAGTGTACATCTTCTTAAGCTAAATGGGTCCTAAATAAGTCACTTTCAGAGACTTAACACCAACCTCACAGCTAAGGCGGCTGTATGGTTTGCATTTGTAAGGAGGAAGCTGTCCCCCGTGACTCATGAGACCACCATCAACCAAAGCAGATCGCTGCTGGTCTATGCCATCATGCGAGGTCTCACGGTCAACGTAGGTGAAATCATGTCAGCCGCCATTGCTGAGTGCGCCAAGAAAGGTAAGGGACCATTGTTTTTCCCTAATACCATAACTAAACTCTGTTTGCTTGCAGGGGTTCCCATTGAGCGAATGGAGCAGCAGATGGCTTACACGGGCCACTTGGAGCTGCCTGCTGGCTTAAGGCTGAAGAGGAAGGGGAACATGGAGTTCGAACTGGATAGGTTGGCTGCTGATCAGTCATTGTCCATGGCTTGCCTGATGGATATGCAGAAGAGGATGGCTCAATGGGCCACTTACGCGCAGGCACGGGACAAGGAAGTTGCAGACCAACTTGGGTGCATCTTCCCTGACTTCCCCACGAATCTCCTAAATCCATGGGTGCCTCCACGACCACGACAACCTGATGAGGATGAAGACATTTGAGTGCTGGTTTGAATTGCACTGAAGGGAGTATTGCTGTTCCCTTAGGCAAAAAAAAAACAAAATTTTCTGCTTTCTGATAGACCATGTGAATTATGCTGTTTTTAGTAGAATTTTGATATGTTTTAGTTGCTTAGTTTTACGTTTTTAAATTGTTTAGTGTAGTCTGATGATAGCTGATTAGGTAGGTTAGTTTTGTTTTATTTTTAGAGAGCTTGAATGTCTGGAAAAAGCATGCTTAGGGGCCTTAATCACTGTTATATCTGCCCTGACTTGATTGCGAAATAATTGCGGTACCCGCAATTTTTGTTACTGAAAGCATGTTTTGGACTGTCTGCTTAGCTAGGCTGTGATCTGTTTAAATTCTATCTTTTGCTGCTATCATGACTACCTTATATAGCTTATCTAAATGCATGCTGGATAGGTTTCATAGGACACCCTTTGATAGTTTAAATTAACCTCTAAATAGCTCAGCATGCATAGCTGTAAGTCCTTGCCTGTCTGTTTTTCAAATTCCTGCTGCTGTGATATTTTCTTTTAGAATGTTCTGTCTATGCCTAGGGCTTTTAGATTCTCTTTGTTTTACCTTAGACTAGATGCTTCTAGGATAGTTTGGGGGTGTGCCACCTCAGACACTCATTGGGGACAATGAGTAGTTGAAGTTTGGGGGAGGCCACCCTAGGCCTAGGAACATTCCTCTCTCCCTTAAAACATAAGCATTCTTCTTTTCCTTGACAAAAATAATGAACTGAAAAAAAAAATGAAAAATAGAATAAGGAGGGGAGTCTCTCTTAGGTTGCTGAGTAATCAGTGCCAAGTGTGTAACCCACAAGTGGCATTGCATCAAAAGGCAACCAAAGGAAAGGCTCCACCTGAGAAAGAAAAAAAGGAAAAAGTAGGGAGGAAGAATGTATACCTAGGAGTTGCAACTTTGTGGCTTAGATGTCCTATTTAAAAAGAACTCTGATCCTCAATTAGCTAAGCACAAAGTTGTAGCTTGTAGGGTTGTTTAGGGAGATGAGTGTATATCCAATGTAGTGATGCCAGGGTTTAGGTTGTTCTCTTAAAGCACTACTGTCACTGTTAATACTAAGACTGGCATGACTCTAAGGAATCCTAGGTAGCTCATAAATATAAACTAGAAGCATGTACTGAGTCTGGGGTAAAGCTAGGTAGAAGTTGAAACCTTAGGGATAGTGGCATGATATGATAAAAGCAGGTAGATCAGTTGTAGGGAGTTAATAAAAGCAGTAGGAGTTTTAGGCATGCGAAATCAGAAGAAGCTAGATGAGAGGGTAGTTTTAAGCTTAGAAGTGTGTCACGGGACAGCACTGCTATAGATGAGAATATAGGGGAGTCAGTAAGTGGTTAAAGAAGAAGAAACAGCAGCCTAGGAAAGTCCTTAGATTGCTCGAGGACAAGCAAAACCTTAAGTTTGGGGGTGTGTTACGTCTCCAAAAGTGACCTTTTTAGGACTTAATTAGCTTAGAAAGATGTTCACTCTTAGGTGTTTTTGATAGCATTTAGCCTAGACCTATGCTTAAAAATGAGAATTAGAAGAAGGTAGCTAAATTAGGACTTATGTACAATAGGAAAGAAAAGGGTTGAAAACCGAAGGGAAAGAATGAAAAAACTGCATTGAGACAGCATTGCGAAAACATTGCGGACACCGCAATGTTTCAAGTGAAAACCGTAAGTTGACTGATCTTTTTCTGTTAATTTCCGTTATTTCAGGGATTCGTTCTTTCTCCTCCATCCATTCTGAAGTACGACGTTGAAGATTGATGGTTCTCCTTGGCCCAAATGCACCTGCAGATTACTATAAATAGGGGTCAAAGTCGAGGGTTCAAACATCATCCGAAAGCGTAGAAGTCTTCTCGCAGTCCATCTTTTCTCCTGTTTTTCTTTGCCGTCTGCTGGTTTGCGAAGCTCAGCTGTTGGAATCGATAATCTGATAGGAAGGAGAGGAGATTATTCTTCTCTCCCGATTGGATTCATCCAAGCAAGGCTGACCTTTCTCATCCTTCATTCGAGGCGGTTGCGACGAGACATTCAAGCGTGTTTTACTGTTTTCTGCTCTTCATTTCCATTTTCCAACTCTGTCTTGTTGCTGTTTCTTTTCTAGTAGCTAGATTAGACTATTTCGTTGTGTTCTGTCTTTCTGTTATTTGCTTTAAAGCTTTCCTTTGTCAGTCAAACAATCAAATAATCAAATCTCAATTCTTCATTTCACAGTTTCTTGCCTTTGCATTCTACTGCTTTCCCTTGCTGTTTTAAGCATATTTCCCTTCTAAGCATGTCTATCTTATCCTTTATTTCTGCTCTCCCTATATCCATGAGTAACTAAGTCACATAGGGGCATGCTAACAACAATTCTATAGGCTAAAAAACGTGAACCAAGCATGTAGGATAGCTCTCGAAGCTTTGATTGTATGTAAGCTTCATCCCACGGGCAATTTCGATTGGCCATCCATTTTGTCCAAAGAACTCCTAACCTCTGGAAGGAGTAAGAGTTCAGAGTCATATAATCATGCTAGCCTTTCATGGTAGCCAGAAAACGACCTAGGAATAGGCGGTTTCCTAGTACAAACCAGAACTTTCTGATTTAACAAGATGCTTAAGACCTTACTTGGATATGAGTAAACTAAAGAATCTAATGCATGGAATCGGACGATACATGAGATTGAGTGAGTTTGATGCATAGAGAGTTGATCCAATGCTTGAGAATCGTGAGAAAAAGCCTATAGAGGAGTCGTTAGTAGCCCTTGTTTCTCCATTTTACACACTTTCGCTGTTAAGACAATTGCGGTAGAATTGCTGTTTCCGCAATTCTGCTAAGTTTACAATTCTGTTTAGCTGTTTTCTTTTTCATTTATTGATCTCATCTCTTTTCCTTTGAGTTTAATTTTGACTTACTCTTGTTTATGTTGCTACCCTTTACACATTCAGCAAGAATTAGACAATTAAAAACCAATTTTACCCCATCAAATCCACCCCTTCTTTCTTAACAAATACACTTCGCGAATAGCTAAAAATAAATCTCTGTGGGAAAACGAATGAAATATACTTACTACTTGCTATAAGATCATGTATGCTTGCATGTTCTGAGTGCTCTATCTCTCTTATTACCTAATTATTTCAACACATTGAGCACGCAACAGTCATGCAGGTTTTTATAGGAGATTCATTAAAAACTTTTCAAAAATCTCTAAACCTTTGTGTGAGCTTCTAGAGCTTAACAAACCATTTGTCTTCTCAAAGGAATGTTTCCTAGCATGGACAACACTTAAAGAAGCCTTAGTCAAAGCACCAATTATAGTAGGTCCAAATTGGGACTTACCGTTTGAAATGATGTGTGATGCTAGTGACTATGCAGTAGGGGTCATGCTAGGACAAAAAATAGATAAACTAACACATCCTGTATACTATGCAAGTAAGACTTTGAATGAAGCACAATGTAATTACACAACCACGGAGAAGGAAATGCTAGCTGTAGTGTTTGCTTGTGAAAAGTTTAGAAATTACATTGTAGGAACTAGAACCATCGCGTACACTGATCACTCTGCACTAAAATATCTAATGAGGAAGGCTGATGCTAAGCCGAGGTTAATTAGATGGGTATTATTATTGCAAGAGTTTGATTTAGACATTAGAGATAAGAAATGAAGCAAAAATGTAGTTACTAACCATTTATCACGATTGCGAAGTAATTGCGAAAAAATTGCTGAGCCAGCAATTTCTGATGCCTTTGTTGATGAGCATGTCTTTGTGTTAGCACATCGTGATAACGATGAGGAACCTTGGTTTGCAGACATTGCTAACTTCCTTGCCTCGCAGGTACTACCAACTTTCAAAGGGGGGCAAGAAAAGAAGAGGTTCCTAAACGAAGCTAGGAAGTTCATCTGGGACGATCCTACACTTTACAAGACCTATGCAGACGGATTGCTGAGGAAGTGTGTATCAGCTGCTGAGGCGAAGTCAGTGTTGCAGCACTGCCATACGTCTCCTTATGGTGGACATTTTGGTGGCCAAAGAACGGCTGCAAAGGTGTTCCAAAGTGGCTACTATTGGCCCACGATATTCAAAGATGCACACGACCATGCACACAGCTGCGATGAATGTCAAAGAACAGGTAACCTTAGTCGGAAGGATGAGATGCCTCTCACCTACATCCTAGAGTTGGAACTCTTTGATGTGTGGGGCATTGACTTCATGGGACCATTCCCTCCATCTTCAGGTAACCTCTATATACTTGTAGCTGTAGATTACGTTTCTAAATGGGTAGAAGTCATAGCATGTCCATCAAATGATGCCAAAACAGTCATTAAGTTCCTTAATAGGCATATTTTTACAAGATTTGGTACACCACGTGCAATAATAAGTGATGAGGGAACCCACTTTATAAATAAAGCTATGAAAAAGGTATTAGCTAAATACAATGTTAGACATAGAGTAGCAACCCCTTATCTGAAGGGAATGAACTCTTCATTCCCCGCAGCGGAAGCGTTTGGAATCGTTACTTTGATTTATTTAGAATTAAACTAAAAATAAGGTTAAGCATATATGAAATTACCTTTGATGAACAATCATCTTCTTGTGTTCCTTTTTCCACGAGATCTTCCTCGCTATGACTCGAACACGGGATCAAGGCTTGTGGGAGCTCTTTGAAAGAATGAGAGAACAATTCTCTGCAGAAGGAAAGAATGAGAGAACAATTCTCTGCAGAAGGTGAGTAGTGTGTTTGGCCAACCCTTTGGCTAAACCTAAATGTCTTATTTATAATAAGGCTTTTAGGAATTAATTTTATTTTATAAAATACATTTTAATATCTAATATATTAAAATATGTATTTTATATTTATTTGAATCTTATTCAAATATTATAAAATTAATCTTTTATAATATACTTTAAACCAATTTGAATCTCATTCAAATAACATATGTATATAGTTTTTAATATTAATGTATCACATACATAAACTATTTCCTCTAATATTTAATGTATCAAATACAATAAATATATTTTACTCTTCTACATTTAATATATCAAATATATTAAATATTAATTTGAATATTTCAAATTTTTCTTTCAACTAAATTGATCCTTTTAGTGTTACTATGAGCTAGCAAGGGGACCTTATGGACCTACAGATTTATAAGCTCCAATGATACAAAATTAATTAATTAAACTCTTTAATTAATTAACTTTCATTCATTAACTCTAGGTCACTCCACTATAGGCCTAGAGTTGCACTCTTATGCACTGTAGGACAAGTTGTGTCCATGGATATAACCATTACATGCAAGTCGATCCTTCACGAGTTGTTCGTAATTACAGCTGGGTCAAAAGTCCGTTTTACCCCTGTAATTACATCTTACACCTTAAGTACCACTGATTCTCTAATGAACAACCTGTTTATGATCCAACCATAAACGAAGTCCCTCTCAGGCCAGTGAGAGGGTGGGGCCCCATTGTTCAAGTCCCGAAATCAGCACTTAAGGGAACAACTCATCTACTTTCCCTATATGGGAAGAAGTGAATTTCATCTTGTGAAACTTATGTTCCCAACTCCCTATTTGGTCAAGTCCCCAAAATGGTAGGCTTATTGAATCGGCTATAAAGACCATTCTCACCCATACAAATCAAAGGACGAGCCCTCACAGGCAGGAGTTCATAAATCACTCAGGATTAAGATCGAGTCACATATAATCATCCTGTGAAATATTAATCTTCTCAAATAACGGATTTATAAAGAGAGATTATATATTTCATGGTCCAGTCTTATACAAACTCATTGTATAGGATACCCCCACTCACATGTCTCTACATGAATGATTTGGATCAAATCATTTGTAACAATTACAAAGTGGGCCGTATCAATAGTGTTACCAGGATAAGGCACCCAACCTTATCCATATACTATAGACCCTTTAGGTTATTACTTGAACATGATCCTCCCGTATGTCAACTACATACAGTTCAAGATTACACTAATAACCTTGGATTTTATTTATATAATGAATATTATAAATTGCAAATAATAATAATAAAATAATTATCAAATAATTATTAATTACGAGGCTTTAGGGCATAAATCCCAATATTATCACCCACACTCAAATGGACAAGCTGAAATATCCAATAGGGAGATCAAGAACATACTTGAAAAAGTGGTCAAACCTAATAGGAAAGACTGGTGTTTTAAGCTAGACGATGCACTGTGGGCGTATAGGACTGCTTATAAAACACCCTTAGGTATGTCTCCTTATAGGCTAGTGTATGGAAAAGCATGTCATCTTCCCTTCGAATTGGAAATCAAAGCCTTTTGGGCCTTAAAAGAACTAAATTATTGCGTGACCGATGCTGGAACTTTGCGGTCTCTGCAATTACATGAGTTAGATGAGCTAAGACATATGTCCTATGAAAATGGTAAAATGTATATGGAAAAAACTAAGATTTGGCATGATAGTAGACTTAGGATCAAGGACTTTAAAAAAGGCCAGCATGTCCTATTATTCAACTCACGGTTAAGGTTATTTCCTGGCAAACTTAAGTCTAGATGGTCGGGTCCTTTTGTTATTACTAACGTCTTTGTTCATGGTGCTATTGAGATTCAGAATCTACATCACGGGCAACCGTTCATTGTGAATGGTGCAAGGCTGAAGCATTACTACGAGGAAGAAGATGTGCAGACACTCTCGGCCTTCCTCTTCTCTGAAGCTTGAGAATCAAATCGAGAGGGGATGAATGACCACTGTGCTCATCCATCAGAAGGCTATGCCTTAGAATTTTCTTTAAGTATTTTCGATTGTGTTTGTTTGTTTATTTGTGGTTTTAATCAAGTATTTTTGTTTTAATTAGGTGGATACTAATGGGAGATTTTTAAGAGGCAATGAAGGAGATGAATCATGGGGAGAAGATCCACGAAAAAGATCTGGCTAAATCAAAGATTTGGTTGCTAAATCTTGCAACTTGAATCAAGAAATATCCCAACGGCTAGGCGGATTAA
Organism: Herpetospermum pedunculosum; assembly: GCA_028017165.1. Lineage (NCBI taxonomy): Eukaryota > Viridiplantae > Streptophyta > Magnoliopsida > Cucurbitales > Cucurbitaceae > Herpetospermum > Herpetospermum pedunculosum. The sequence goes on along the minus strand of CM051527.1, from coordinate 14,991,660 downwards.
TTGCGGAAGATTTGCTGAGTCCGCAACAGAAAAGAGTCGTTGGAGGATACTCGAGTACAAATAGCCGTCGTTGGATCCCTGCCCTTTACGTTTTCTCAAACCGTTGGACCTCCGAAATTCAGTCTTCTTCTTCCTCTGCATCTCCTACATTCAGATCCTAAAAAAAAAACGACAATGGTGTCCACGCGAGCAGATCGATCCACGCCCAAGAAGAAGTCGCCTGACGCAGAAGAAGCTGCGAGAGAGGCGCTGCTTTCCTTAGCAGACGCCGATGCTGCGCAACCCTCACGACCTCTGAAGCTACCAGTGCGACGAAAGAAGTGGAAGGTGGTGACTGAGATACCTCTTGGTCCTTCTGAACCAGTCGGTACACCTAAGAAGCGGAAATGGAAGGTTGCGGTGGAGGACCCACCGATCCAAGAAAAGAATCCCAGCGAGGAGAGTCGTGGGAGTGGCCGCCCATCATATGAGACGGCCAGGCAGAGCCCTGAACCTTCCCCACAGACGCCGGAGCCTGAAGCTCCACCTGAAGAGCACCAAGACTCGGTGCAAAGTGAAGAACCGGCGGAGGAAGATGAGGTATTCTCCCCCTTAAGGGATGTCAGTCTTGACAGCCCTATGGAGGGGGGAAGCAGGGATTCCATGGACGAAACGTTGGGGGACTGTCTCCAGCAGATAACGACCAAGGCACGCCTCAAGAAAAGGGCCCCTGTGATCGTGAAAGGCAAACGGCCGAAGGCCTCCAAGCGAGCCAAGAAGAAGAAGGTGGGAAGTGAACCTTCTTTAAAGAAACTGAAGGTTGAGGCTGCTGAGTCGGCCAAAGCAAGAGAGAAGGGGAAAAAGAAGATGTACCCCGAGGATGAACCTCAAGCTGTGAGGTATGTCTCACAAGAAGCAGAGGCCAAGGGCCTCGAATTGAGGAAGAAGGAACTCCTCCACGAGCGAGGATTCCTGGATATGTTGGCGGACCTGACGCAATTCTTGCGCGCAGGAATCATCACCCATGGCTGAGAGGAGCTGTGCAGACCCCCAATTCCAGCCTACCCTGACATGGTGTATGACTTCTACGCCAACCTCACACACCCTGAAGCATGTCTGTCCACGGTGAGGGGGGTAGAGGTCGACTTCTCTGCCAATGCCATCAATGAGGCCTATGAGCTTAAGGGGTATCCGCATTCTGAATACGCCAAGATTGTTGACTTGCCATCTGAGGCAGTCTTAGAAGAAGCCTTGCACACGATAGGCAAACCTGAGGCATCTTGGGCGGTCTCAAGGAACGGGAAGCACACCCTGATGAGTGCAACCCTGCGAGACAAGGCGGCCGTCTGGTTCTCTTTTGTGCGCAGACGTATCTCCCATGTGACCCACGAAACGACTATCAACCAGGGGCGGTCATTGCTGATGTATGCCATCATGCGGGGACTCACCATTGACGTTGGGGAAGTCATTGCCGCCTCCATCACTGACTGTTCAAAGAAAGGTAAGGGTCAACTCTTTTTCCCAAACACCATAACTAAATTGTGCTTACGTGCAGGTGTGCCAATGGAGAAGAATGAGAAGCAGTTGGCTTACAATGGCCATCTGGAGCTGCCCACCATCTTGAGGATGCGTAGAAGGGGCAACATGGAATTTGAGATGGACGGCTTGGCTGCGGCACAGTCGTTGTCCATGGCATGCCTAATGGACCTACAACACAAGATGGCTCAGTGGGCTGAGTATGCACAGGCAAGGGACAAGGATGTAGCTGACCAGCTGGGATGCATATTCCCCGCCTTCCCTACGGATCTGTTGAAGCCATGGGCGCCTCCTACAGCAAGGAGAGATGAGGATGAAGATGCTTGAATGCCAATCTGAACGGCATTCAAGGGAGTTTTTCTGATCCCTCTTAAGAAAAAAAAATAATACTGCTTTTCTGTGAACTGTTACCCTTATTTTAAATCAAATCAATGGTCTGTTTTAAATTGTTCTTTTGTTTGTTTAGGATAGTTTGCTTTTGTTTGATGGTATCTGAGTAGTTAGCTTAGTTAGTTTTGCTATTTGATGTAGTTTTGGATGTCTGGATATAGCATGTTAGGAGCCTTAATCATTGCTAAAAATGCTCTGTAGGTTTATTGCAAATTCTTTGCGGAGTCCGCAATTTTTTGTTAGTTTTCGCATGCTATTGGATGACTGTTGAATGGGCTGTTTCTGTTTAAATTTTGATATCTTGCTGCTTTACTGACTTCAATATGTGATCTATTTGCTAAGCATGCTGGATGAGTGTCATAGTACACCTTTGGTAGTTTAATTTAGCTTCCCTTCTTGCTCAGCATGCACCTCTATAAGCCCTTACCATGTGTTTTTACAAACTTCTGCATCTGAGTTATCTACTTTAAGAAGGTCATTTTTATGCCTAGGAGTTTCAAGTTCTGCTTGTTTTGTCTTAGACTAGATGCTTCTAGGACAAGTTTGGGGGTGTGCCACCTCAGACTCTCATTGGGGACAATGAGAAGTTTAAGTTTGGGGGAGGCAGCCTTCAGGCCTAGGAACATTCCTCTCTCCCTTCGTAGACATAAGCATTCTTCTTCTTTGAAAAAAAAAATGATGAAAAGAAAACAAATGAAAAACAAAAGAATAAATAGTAGTGTCTCTCTTGAGGTTGCTGAGTAATCAGGGCCATTTGTGTAACCCACAAGTGGCACTGCATCAAAAGGCAAACCATAAGGAGAGACTCTACTAAGAAAAGAAAAGAAGGAGAAAGAAAAACCAAGGAAGAAGAATGTATGCCTGCGAGTCACAGCTTATGTGCTTAGGTGTCCTTTATGAATGAACTCTGATCCTCAGTTGCTAAGCACAGGGTTGTAGCTTGTAGGTTTGTTAAGAGAGATGAGTGTATATCCAATGTAGTGATGTCAGGGTTTAGGTTGTTCTATGAAATGTACTACTGTTACTTGTGTGTGTACTAAGACTGGCATGACTCTAAGGAATCCTAGGTAGCTTAAAAGAAAGACATTAGAAGCATGTACTGAGTCTGGGGTGAAACAAGGAAGAATTTGAAAACTTAGGGATAGCTGCACAATGAACCTAATGACATAAGGCAGATAGATTAGTTGTAGGAAATTTATAAAAGCAGTAGGTTTACAAGGCAAGAGAAATCAGAATAAGCAGAATGAGAAGTTAGTTTGAACTTAGAAGGATGTCACAGGACAGCCGTGCCTTAGATAGTGAACTTAGGGGAGTCAGCAAGTAGTCAGATGGAGAAATAGCAGCCCAAGTAAGCCCTTATATTGCTCGAGGACGAGCAATAACTTAAGTTTGGGGGTGTGTTACGTCTCCAAAAGTGCATATTTTAGGGACTTATTTGTTATAGAACTGTGTGAACTCTTAAGCGTTTTTTATATAATTTAGTTGAATACGTGCTTAAATATGAGAAATCAAGGAAGGAAGCTAAATTAGAAGTTATTTGTTAAAGGAACAAGAAAGGATAAAAAACAAAGCTAAAAGAGTTGAAATTCTGTATTGTAGGAAAATTGCGGAAACATTGTTGTCTCCGCAATGTTTAAGCTGGAAATTATTAAGTTGTCCAACCGTTCGCCGTTCTGTTGCGATCTTTCAGCCGCCCAATTTTTCCCCTGCTGCCACATGGTGGGACGTCGTTCAGAATGGATGGTTCTCCTTGACTGAAGAGTACCTGCAAAGAGCTATAAAAGGAGGTTAAGGGGGAAGGATAACAACAAGCTTGGAAGCGTAGAACTCTCCATTTCAACGCACTTTCTCCCTATTTTCTCTTCCGTTTGTTGGCGTGAAGGAATCAGCTGTTGGAATCGATAATCTGAGAGGAAGAAAAGAAGATCCTTCTTCTCTTCTGATTGGATTCATTCCCAAACAAAGCTCACCTTCTCCCTTCATCCGAGGCGCTTGCGGCGAGGAGTTCACGCACACGTTTATATGCTTTCTACTGCTTTCTGTCTTTCCTTTTTCATTTTTGTTTGTTGCCATTTACTTCTGTTAGCTACATTGGTTCAATTCGTTTCCATTTGCTTAGTTGTTACTACTTTGTAGTCATTGCACTTTAAGTTTTGAATCGTATTTCAATAGAGGAATTATTTGACAACTTTGCAAAGCTTCTTATTGCTTCCTGTTTTCCCTTTACTTTCAGTTTGCTTTGAATCATGTTTAATCTATCTAAACTTTCCACTTCCATCGCATCCATGAGTAACTAAACACACAAGGGTCTGCTAATGATGAATCTATAGGTAGAAATACGTGAATTCAGCATGTAGGATAGCTTCAAATGCATTGAATGTATGTATGCTTCATCCCACGGGCAATTTCGATTGGCCATCCATTTTGTCCAAAGAACTCCTAACCTCCGGAAGGAGTAAGAGTTCAGAGTCGTCCATTCATGCTAGCCTTTCATGGTAGCCAGAAAACGACCTAGGAATAGGCGTTTTCCTAGCACAATTCATTAACTTGCTTATATAAATAGATGCTTAAGCCTTACTTGGATATGAGTAAACTAAAGGATCTAATGCATGAAATCGAGAGATACATGAGAATGAGTTAAATTGATGCATGATAAGTTGATATACTGCTGAAGAATCGTATGAAAAGGCCTATAGAGGAGTCGTTAGTTGACCTTGTTCCTACATTTCACCCTTAAAACGCTGTTAGTTTAATTGCTAGAAAATTGCTGTCTGCGCAATTCTTTTAGTTCTATTTTTGCCTTAGCCATTTTTCCAGTCTTTTGTTTTGCGATTTTATTGCTAGATAATTGTTTTCTCCGCAATTCTTTTTCTTCTACATTCAAGTTAACCTCTTTACTTGTCTTTGTTTATGCTTGCATATCTCGCATGTTCTTTATTAGTTAGGCACATTAAACCCAATTTCACCCCATTTATACCATCCTTTCTAAGTTAACATCTCACTTCGTTAGTAACTAAGAATACATCTCTGTGGGAAATCGAATGAAAAAATACTTATTACTTGCTACAAGATCATGTATGCTTGCATGTTCTGAGTGCTCTCACATTGCATATTTATTTAAACACTGAGCACGCAACATGAGACATCTTGATTATTTTGTCTTCAAGTGGGAGATTGTTAGAATTGAAGCCCAAAATAATGAGGCCCAATTAACTCAATTAAGCTACCCTTTTCTATTGGTTAAGAAAGGTGGCTTTATCATCCTATTTTCATTGGCTAAAATTGAGGTTGCAAGTTGCTTAATTGAAAAAGAAAAAGAAATCAGTATGGCGGTGGAGCTTTTCTTTAAATATTGAAGTTGGTATTCTTCAATAACATACACAATAACAAAACATAACAAAAGCAGAGGCAGACACTGAGGTTGGCGTGAAGTTTATTTGCTTTGGAGAGAAGAACAATCGTGGTTCTTTTCTTGAGTGTTATTGTTGGAGGTTTTTTCGTTGAAGAATTTGAGAGCTATTGTTAGAGTGATTCGTGAGCATTTTTCCATTGAGAGAAAAGTGAGAGAAATTACTCTTGAGCGTTTCTAAATTCTTGTAACTTTCTCCTCGACGTTATAGTGGAACCTGCATCGGTAGCAGAGAACTGGACGTAGCCCACATTGGGTGAACCAGTATAAATCCGGTGTCAATCTCTCTTCCCTTGAACTTGATTTATTATCGTTCTTATTGCTTAGAAGTTTTAGGTTGGTTTATCTATTCTTCTAAGCTCCGGTTTCAAATTGTTTATTCCGCGTTAAGATTTGAAACCAATAACTGATCTGGGTTTCTTAGATAAAATATATATTGTCTGAATCTAGTATAGAATTTGGATTGATTATATTTGTATATCGATTTACCCCAACACTCTATTTCCCTTCCTTATCATTTTGTTTATTTTCAGCACTCCATTTTCTGTTTTGGATGGTTGATTTTAGGTATGAAACATAACAAATGGTTTAGAGCCAAGTATTTTAGTTTGATCCTAAAAAAAATTTCTCTGCTATTGTGCTCTGTTTTATTCGGTTGTCGGATTGTGAAGAAAAGACATCAGATGAAACACCAACTGAAGTCTAGTTTTGGTAAATGAGTGTTTTAATTGTTCATGTTACGATAAAATCGAATAACAAAGAACAAAAGCGCAAAAGAAAATTGACACAAATTTACGTGGTTCACGAACGTCGTGTTAGCTATGTTTACAAGCGAAAGAGGGAGAACAATATTATTACGAATTTGAGAGAATTAAAAATGACAGGCTAGGTGACCGGCTGAAGTCATTAGAAAGTTTACATATGACATCATTCTAATGATCTAATACAAAATAGTCAAAGCTCAAACTAAATAGTAAAACTCAAATAAGAATTTTCCTTTAGGGGTGTCATACCCTCCCACCAGGACGGCCCTTCGCCCCTGGACCAGTCATGGAGGGTCATAACAGATTCAAGACATTCCAACCATTGAAAATAAGCTCAACATATATTTAACCCAAATCAAACCCATGAGCCAAATACCTCCTTATTACATTTTGCACAATTCTAAACTTTATCCATCAACATTTAACAAGTTTTTCTTCCTACGTTTGGACCCCATATATAAAATTAAAAGACTATGATACTATGATGTTAGCATAAAAGTTTGAATCTTATTACACTTCCAAATAAAAAAGGGCCAACACAAAGAAGACAAGACACTTAGTTAAGAAACTTGAGATTGACAACATAGGACAAACAAACAACAACTAAGAGACAATCCCACATATAGTTTGCTCTTACAACATTGCTAATTGTTGTATGTTAATGGGATATGCAAAGGATCTTGAAGGGGAGTTGAATGCCATCTTGGCCAACACTATATTTGCATCTTCTGTTGGATGAAAAGCATCCCAAAACAAGTAGCCTCTTCGATCTTGACATGGTTGTTGAAGAGGCAGACATGTTATTTGTCCATTGTTTTTTCCCACTCCACAACATCCCTTGTCTACCACTGTGAACCCTATTCATTCATAAACAAAATCAAACATCCATGTAAAATTGTTAAACTTAAAAGAAAAAATAAGTCCATGATATTTCACATAGTTCTCAATTATTTAAAATTTTATATTTAGTGTTAAAAACAACGGAACCCAAACATCTCCACAATAGTATGATATTGTCCACTTTAGGCATAGCTGACTTTGTTTTTGGTTTCACCCAAAAGGTCTCATACCATTGGAGATAATTGTCCTCCATTATATACCTATGATCTTTCCCTTATCTAGCCAATGTGAGATATTGTTTATATCCTAACAATCCTCCCCTCAAACAAAGTACCACATTTAAGCCTACTTTGTTCCCAACATTTAGTGTATTGATTTTTCTCAATTATAGGTTAGTCCAACGGCTTTTTTAGATTCATTACCATAATTGGAGGCATTTTGAAGCAAGTCGATGTTGCTTTGGTAGGTATCAAGGAACACAAACTTAGCACCGGGAAGAACACGACCACTGTTGAAACGATCGACAAGCTTGCGGAGGCCGGAGTTGAAAAGAGCGATCGCGCTATTGATCTCTTCGTTGCAACGGCTACTATTGCCTTGATATCTAGCGAGCTCGTAAGGAATGCAACCGATCTGCCCGATCCCGGTCACAACCACTTTTCGAGCTCCAAATTGGTACAGTTGCTACAACAAAAATGCAATTTTTTAAAACATTCCAATTCAAACAAAGCCAAGGATACTTCAAATTATTTCAAAAGTCTTTTTATTTTATTTCCGAACACTCAATATTCTTAGAAAAAATACCTTTTACTCGTCAAAATAACTTTAAGACGTTAATCCAAACGCATACTTAAAATTTATTTGAAAGGATTAAGGCATGTTTCAGGTTGATTCTAAACGTAACAAAATGATTTTAGTCATTTAAAAGTCACTCCCGAACATGTACTTACTCTAAGTTGGCGTTCGTAGTCTTGGAGGAGGGAAGAGGCATAGGCTTGGGGTGTGAATTGGGATTTGGTGTTGTAAAAATCAGTCATGAAGTAATTGTTGAGATAGTCATTGCTTCCCATGCCTGAATAGAAAATACATTTGCTTAGATAGCAACTGAGTGCTTCAGTGTCTCCTCTGAAAAATCTGCTCATTTCTTCCACTGTTCTTCCAAAGTTCTCCACTTGGTTGTTCATAGATAAATGAGCACCCTTTCAATTCATTATTCACACCCAAACCAAAAGAAATAAGCCAAAAAGTTAGTGTCTATTTTTTTAAAAAAATGTTCATGAGAAAAGTTGTGTAGTTGTAAAAATTATATATGATACCAAATTGTTTCCAGTTTCATCTCGAATTCCTGCTGCACCTGATGCGTAGTTGGCTCCTCTTAGAAGGGCTCTACCTTGAGTTCTACTGTATGGAGGAATGAATGTCCGAAACCCCAGTAGCTGAGCTGCATACGTATAATTTTAACTTTTGTTCAAACAATATCTAAAGATTGATGGAGCGTTTGGAGCACCAACTTGGAATTGGGTGAACAGAGTTATTATAACCCAGTCTACGTTTGGTTATCGACTAGTATAATGCACAGTCAATAAAATAACTACACTGAATTCAATAATATTTATTATTCACAACTATTATAACTCACAGACTATTATAATAACTTACGCGCCCCTGAGTATTCTTTATAATATCTTTCGATTGATCATTTTCTTGAAAATATATATATATATATATATATAGTTAAGTAAATCAATTTAAACTACTTTCACATCTTGATTTCATCCCATTAAATCCTAACCTTCAAGTCGATGAGCATATAGCTAAATAGTAATTGACATATCATATTTTTCTTTAAATTCTCATACCTTGTTGTACTAAAAAAATTATGTTTTAAAATTCCCAACAACCTACCAACCGATGATATAAAATTCAATCAATAAGGCCTCGTTGATAATCTTATGATTGTTAGTTTTTTATTTTTAAAAATTAAGTCTATAAACAATACATCCACATATGACCTCCTACAATGATTTACATCTTTGTTAAGGAAAGATTAGAACTATTAGCTAAATTCTAAAAAAAAAAAAAAAAATTTAAAAACTACTTTTTTTTTTTTTTTCTTTTCAAAGTTTGACTTTGATTTTAAAAACACTTCTAAAAATAGATAACATAACAACAGATCTTATAGAGAACGTATTGTTTACCTGCTTACTTTTCAAAAACAAAAAAACGGATGATTAATAAACATACCCTAAAATATCCAAATCCAAAATCAAGCACTTAAAATATCTAAACTTAGTCACAAAAATAAATCAATTAAAAAATTATCTTTACACTTTAAATGGGTTTTGATTACTAAACTTCAAAAACATTCCTTTTGGTTTGGCCATTAATTCCTCTCATTGCATTCGATAAATATTCAAAAGCGACACCAAGATCCATGTCCAAAACCAAACTCACTACTAGTTGATTCGATCATAGTTCAATTGATATAAATTTATATGGAAGCATACTTCCCTCAACTAAAATACTATAGATTTGTATTTCGACGGCAAATATCGATTAAACTCAAAAGAAAAAAGAAAAAGAAATACCTTATGATTTAGAAACAACACATGTCCACATCAACACATCCCAACAATAAAGATAAACAAAAAAAAATTGAATATTTGAAAGATGAATATAAAAAAGAAATTGTAACAAATGTCAATTTAGAATAAAATAATTAAAAATATAATATTTTTTTTATTTTTTTACAAACATGACCATTTCTATCGCTGAAAGTAGTCTATCAACTGATATTAGTCTATTAGCTCAGTTTTTTAATAGAATTTTGTCAGTAACTATCACGGATAGTAGTCTATTCAGTAATAGTCATATATCAGCGATAGCAGTCTATCCGTGATAGCCACTCATTTTTTATCATATTTTTAAAATATCTTAAATTTACTATATTTGACATTATTTTGGGTCTGGTTGTTGTTTATGAAACCAACTTTTGTATAAAATGTGAAAATAGAAAGAAATATTTACCTAAAACATCAACAAAGGTCCGACCATTAGTGAAGCGACCAGTGGTGCCGAGAGGAAAATCAAGTCCATAAGGCCTATAATTAGCTCTCGCAAGTGTAAGCAAACCATTATTATTCCCATTATCCACCAAAGAATCACCAAATATGAAAAAACCACCAACTCCACTGCCCTGATCCGCCTGCGTACAAGCCTTAGGAGTTGTACTCAAACACAAACAAACCGTCAAAATCATTGCAGCCAAAACCAACGGCTCAGATCTCCTCATCGCCATCTCTTTCGAATTTTCAACCCACGAAACCCCTCTTCCCAGAATACTCTACTTATAGCCTGCTCACTGTCATATTGCATTAATGGAGCTCTCATGTTTCTGCAACAATGGCGGAGGTGAAGATTACTTTTTTTTGTGGTTGTGGTTTCACAAAAAGTGATTTTGGGAATAGCGGTGGTGGGGTGGAGAATATTGCAGTTTCTCGTGATGGCTACTATTTTGGGCAACTTGGAGATGGAACTGCTTTGCTTTTGAGCTGTTTCATTGGTGATATGAGAAAAAAAATGAGTAAAACTTGCTTAGTGTCTGGGCTACAAGTATCTTTTGTAGCCCATGACGATTGGGATGGACTGAATATTTCTATTATTTTTTAAATAAAAAATTTCTTCACTCCGTTTACTTAGATTTTTTTTCTAACTTTCTCTTTCTTCTTTTTCGTGTTAAACAAATTCTCCTATTTTCTCTCTCTTTCCTCTCCTTCCAGACCTTTGTTTTCAATTTCATCTCTCACTCTCCCTTCCTTTCTCTTCAATTTCATCTCTCACTCTCCCTTCCTTTCTCTTCCATAAATATATTTTTTTTGTTAACTATTTTTTAACGCAGTAAGATTTGTAATACTCTATAGAATATCTCTAGACAAATAAAATCTTTTTTGTTACAATTTTTTTTTTAGATTTTTCTTTAAAAAAAAAAAAAAAAAATCCAATCGACATTTCCCTTTATCAACCTCACATGAATCCAACTGTGAAATTTTCCCCTCTTTCCTTCACTTCCTCTAAAAACTCACTTGAAAATTTATGCCTATATAACACACAATCAATCCTGCAAATTTCAAATAACCCCGATTGAAATTCTATGGCCTTGAAATTTGGAGTGCAGATGAATGAAGAGAGAGAAAGTAGGAGAAGTTGTTAATATTATGGAATAAGAAAAGGAAAGTTGTGGACAAAAACCAAGTAAACGGCGTGAACCTTTTTTTATTATTTAAAAATAGTTTAAATATTTAGCCAATCAAATCATGACAGGTAATTGGGCTGCAAAAGATACTTGTAGCCTAGACAGCAAGCAAGTTTTACTCAAAAAAAAAAAAAAAAATTGAGAGAAAAAAAGGAAATTGTAGTTGGGGTTTTGAATTTAAGACCTTCTTTTATAGGTACTTGAATAAATTGTGAACAATGGAACAACAAACAATAACCAATTATATGGTTGATTTTTTTTTTCTTTTTATATTATTTCTTTGAAAACTACCCACACTATTTGTGTGTTTATGGATTAAAAATATATATTATATTTTCTTTTTATTTTAAATATTTTTGGTTTATATGTTTATATTTTAATAAAATATTATTATTTTTATGAATTTAAAAATAAATAAAAAGTATTAATTCATTTGAAGTAAATGATTTAAATGGTAAAAAGATAACCATCTAAAAAAAATTTATCAAACCGAACATAACATATTGGCGTTGTGGCTTTGACTAAGAGATCAGGGTTAGATCATGGGTTCAATCCCCACATTAATTAAAATACCATTTGAAAAAAAAAAATTACAATTTACAAATATATATATATATATTATATAATATTTTAATCTTAATTTCCTTTTTAATTTTTTGTTTTTTTCCTTGATATCAAATACAAATAGAAATGAACAAAGATCTCTCTGATATGGAAGAGACCCAAAGCACAAAGACCAAAACAAAAGTATTTTAACCTACATAAAACACCAAACATATTTTTATATTAAACAAATTTAGGTTAAACTACAAATTTAGTTTTGAATAGTGAGATTTGTTGTCACACCCCGACTTACATTATCCTATAGAACTTAGGACGTGGCATGCCAACCATAGATTACAACTAAACTATGGAATCTATTGTCAACTTACCTTAACAGTAAATTTTGAAAAAAATAATAATGTGGTTAGCAAAAACACTAGCTGACATTAAAAATAAATAATTAAAACACTAAAACCGTGGCAAGCACAAAAAAAATCTTAAAAATTTAAGTAGAGTTTTCCTTGAAAAATTGGAGAAAACACATTTGAAATGAAAACATATACACTCCCAATAATATATTCAAACTCCAACAAAACTATTGTGCTAGCAGAATTCACTCCCCAAACTTCAAACATTTTAAATCAATTCAGAAATCAACAACTACAACATAACCAAAAACCACTAATAGAAAACATAAACTTTCAATTACAAATCAATTTAGAATTAAAATGACACAATGTTATCGAAATCATGCTAGACCCTAGTTATAAAAACAAGATGTCAATGCTACTTTTACATGCAAAGATGATATGTAATCTAGATGCAACTAGTGAAAAATTTCGACCTCGAAATGCTCGTTGGAAGCTCAAGTGCTACCTGTTGGAAAATTTAAAAAGAAAATGTGAGTTAACAAGCTTAGTGAGTGGCAACAGTTCATAAGAAAATCATTAACAATAACAATCGTTAAGGGAGGCTTATCAACATTAGAAATATTCTTGTAGGTAGAAGCAATGGAAAATAAGCACTCAAATATTTTTAAGCCTACAGGCTCTTTAAAACATAATATTTAAAACATAGTTGCATGGTTAGAAAAATTTGTCATTAAACTTGTTCCTGAAACTGGTTATAGTAACGAGAAAAATCTTAATACACAGATCAAAGCAAAATTGATCATACTATATAGGAGGATCTCGACGTATATAGCAGAGCAAACTAGGCATACTATGCATATGTTGAACCCTCATACATAGCAGAGCAATTGGTCATACTATGTGCATCGAGTAATCTCAAGATACATAGCAGAGCAAAATTGGTCATACTACACACCGAGTAATCTCAAGACGATGTACAGCTGAGAATTCTAGTCATACGTGCGCAGAGCAAACCCCAAAGGGCAAAGCACCCCGACACACGACCCAAAACCTATGTGTGTGCCGAAGTGAGTCTCAAAGACTTCATATATATATATATATATATCATGACTACACTACGAAAACAGTACATTCATGTAAATGTATCGAGAAATCACCATGGGCACAATATTTAGTGATTTGAAAACAAATTCAATATGATAATTATAAGTTCTCATGACCACACTAACATCACGATCATTCTAAAATAACGCCTCATCAACTCATTTCATATTTGAGAAATTTCATATCATAGACATATTCACGACAACTAATAATCGGTGAAAACAATTGAAATTCTAAACTCAACAAAACCAATGCTCAATCACTAAGGGCATGTTTGGCCCAAGGAGTTGTTTGACACGGAGTTGGGAGGAGAAGTTAACTCCCCGTTTGGCCCACGGACTTGTTGAACTCGGATAAAAAATATCAACTCCCCAGACTTCTACTGTAATTACTATTGAACTCCCCAGACTTCTACAGTAATTATTATTGAAGTCTGTCTCATTTTTCGAGACAACACATTTCTCTCTCTTCCTCCCTCCTGCCACAATTTTTTTAATTATTTAAAAAAAGCGTAATTTAAACGAAATGTGTAAAATGACTAAAAATGCAATTCAACCTATTTTTATTATCTTAAATATAAATTAGGTTGTTCAATCAAAATTGGTACTTAAACCAAATTCAAAATGTAGTATTTCTTACCATGGAGATAAATAAAAACATCAGCTTATTTGGACCCGTTTAAATTAATAGTTTAAAATCTTTCAAATTCACATGTAATATTTAACACAATATTGTACGAATTTCTTTTATTTCAAAAGTATCCAAATAAAATGAATATTTAATGTGAGTGATATTGAAAAAAGAAGGTGAAGTATTGTAGTCAAAATTATTTTTGTTATATTAAAAAAAAATTGTGAAGGATACATAAAATAAAAAGCAAAAATCGTATTCTTAAAATTTATTGAAAGAAGTCTTTAACAATGAAAATATGGAAAATTATAGAAAAAAATTGTACAAAAAAAATAGCTAAAATAAACCATTATTCTTGAGATACTGATTTACGGGTGGAGTGGATTCAGATGGAATAATAAGTTTTAACATGGTGGAGGCGGAGAAAAGATGTGTTTGAAACATGGATAGACTATACTTATGGGTAGACAATCTTATAATTCATAAAATTAGAGATGAGTCCTAACAATATATATATATATATATATATATATATATTATAATCAATGTGAAAAAATAATATAAAATATTGTGCTCAAAATTATTTTTATTGTCTTCAAAGAAATTTGTCAAGGATAGATAAAATAAAGGGAAATTATAATGAATAGCAAAAACAATTAGGCTAATTAAAAATTTAGCTACACTTTATTGGTTTTGCAAATATGCCAAAATTTCCAAATTTTGAATTTCGTTTTTTTATATATTCCTAATTTACCCTCAACAATCAGTAGACAATCAACAAAAGCAATCATTAGACAATCAGTAAAAGCAATCATTAGACAATCAATAAAAGCAATCAGTAGACAATCCAATCAGCAAAAGCAATCAGTAGACAATCAGCAAAAGCAATCAGTAGGAAATCAGTAAAGTAGACAATTAGTAGGCAATCAACAAAAGCAGTAGACAATATGGCAAAATTTCACAAATTTTGAATTTCGTTTATTTATATATTCTTAATTTACCCTCAGCAATCAGTAGACAATCAGTAAAAGCAATCAGTAGACAATCAGTAAAAGCAATCAGTAGACGATTAGTAGGCAATCAACAAAAGCAGTAGGCAATCAGCAAAAGCAATCAGTATGCAATCAACAAAAACAATCAGTAGGCAATCACACAGATGTCACACAGATGTATCATTATCAAGTGGAAAGTTATGTAGTTTTCATCCTAAGCTAGACCTCTCTTCAAAATTAAAAGACTAGTTATAAACAAAACAAAGCAATTTTTTTTAAAAGAAAATATATGTTTAAGAGAGGAAGAGGACAAAGATCGTAGTGGCAGGAAACGTGGAGCATACCAAAAAAAAAAAGGTGAGATGAACAACAAATTGTAAGCTACCTTAGCAGTAAATCATAAATCGACATTCACCTTCATTTAATTTCTAGACAAGAGTGATATACAAAAACCAAAAAGTGGAAAATAAACAGTATGCTAAAGTAAATCAGTAAGCTACCTTGTAGTTGGTAAGATGAATGAAATAAGGGAGGATCAATCGACGTTGAAGGGAGAGGAATCCTGATGTTGAAGGGAGAGGAATCGATGTTGAAGGGAGATAAATCGATGTTGATTAGAGAGGAATCCTGATGTTGAAGGAAGAGGAATCAATGTTGAAGAGATATGAATCGATGTTGATTAGAGAGGAATCGATGTTGATTAGAGAGGAATCGATGTAAAATTACTTCTAGGGTTTAAAGGCATGAGGTGATTAAAGTGATGGAGAGCGCTTTCCAATTTTAATAAATGAGGCTTTAATTTATTCGTTTGGGCTGGACTTAACACTAATTTTTATGGCCTTAAATTTTTTGAAGGTAAAAAAATGAAAACAATATATGAGATTTGTATCCGTGTATCAGCGGAGGTGTATTAGGTGTGTATCAGTAGAGGTGTATCAGCTTGCAATCATTTAGGGTAGTGATTAACCCGTGATTATTACTGTAAAGCGTAATGGAGGAGGTATTTTTGACTTTTCAACTTTTAAGTTAATGATTACCACCTGATTAACACGTGATTACCCTGATTTTTTGCTATATATGCAAAAACTAAACATAGTTGCTACAAATGCAATTAGCCTATTTTTTTTTTTTTTTGCTATTTTTGCAATTGCCCCTAAAATAAAAATAAAATATTTCATTTTTAGAATTTATTGGAATTGGAAGAAGTCCTTAATAAGAAAATTTTGAAAGTTTGAAGAAAAAAATTGTGTAGAAGAAAACAACTAAAATAAACTCAGACTTTACAACTCCAGACTAAACAACTCCCTGCTCCAAACACACCACAGACTTCAAAGCTACAGACTAAACAACTCCCTGCCCCAAACAAACATACCTCAGAACTCCCCAGACTAAACAACTCCAACGCCCCCCAACTTCTTGGGCCAAACGCCCCCTAAAAGTCACCTTAAAACTCACAAATTCTTGAAATTGTTACACAAATAGCTTAGAGACTTTTCTCAATCGGTTAAAATCGTGAAGTTTCAAAATTCGATACCTCAAAAAATTAAATAATAACAAAAATAGGTCTTTGTAGCTGAAATCATACATGAACATATAATTGCTTGAAATTTTATGGTACAAAATCACTAATTCAACTTAGCAAACATAACTCGGGGTTTTTGTACGGATGACCCACTCCTCGGGGACCGCGAGGTTTTTTAACCTTCGTCGCGAAAACCTATGGTTTTTTACCTTCTCTCGTGATAAGGAAGTGCATAAAGTCATTCGTACCCTTCGCTTATCACGATCACGAGGAGACAACTGTGATCTCCTCGTGATAAGCGAAGGGTACGATTGACTTTGTGCACTTCCTTATCACGAGAGAAGGTCAAAAAACATATGTTTTCAAAAACTGGGTTAAAAAACCTCGCGGTCCCCGAGGGGTGGGTCATCCGTACAAAAACCCCAACATAACTCATTCTATTCAAAATTTAGAAATTTTTTGCCTTCAATATTCAACAACTTAATGAAATAAGCATGAGTTATGTGAAAACCTCATATCTGAATTATTCAAATCATTTGTACAAACACAAATCATAATTGATTTTAAATTCCACAAATTTCATCATTTACTAAAACAATATAAATATCTATGAGAATAACCATAACCAGTTCATTATTGTGCTAGAGTTTCGAGCGGTAAACAGTCATCCGACTTGACCTGAAATTACTTTGAACCGAATATGAGTAGTTCTTCGTTCATTTCCAATTCAAACATCATACCCATTAATTCCAAAGATTCATACGCTAATATCCAAAATACAATCAAATTTATTAACTCCCCAATTTTACTATTCAACATTTTACTCCTCCTTGCTCTATCCACGAGGTGTTACTCTTTTCCTTTATTCCATTCTTTATAATCATTTTCAGATCAACTTCAAGAAAGAACATGGAAAACAAACCTACAAGATCCATTCTTGCTTTTATAAAGTTCATACTAACTTCATTCCTAAAAACAAAAGCTTAAAAGATCAATACATTTATCAATTTATGTCTTTGACCTCAAATTCTTAGTGTCCTTTATTCAATTGCTTCTTCCTCCCTTTCGAGAATCCTTATTCAAACATCCCACCAAGAAAATTCATGGAATGTTGAAAAAAAAAAAAATGTCAATTTAGAGTAAAATAATTAAAAATATAGCATTTTGTTTTAACAAAAAAAATTACAAATATGACAATTTCTATCATTGATAGTAGTCTATCACCTCAGTTTTTAATAGAATTTTGTCGGTGACTATCAGTTATAGTAGTCTATCAATGATAGTCAAATATCAGCGATAGTAGTCTAGTAGTCATTGATTTCTTGCCATATTTGCAAAAAATTTAAAATTTTGCTATATTTGCCATTATTTTGAGCATGAATGTTGTTTATGCAACCAGCCAAAAAAAAAAACTCACATTATCATGTATTCAAAACTTCAATATTTTCTCAATAATCCTTCAACTTTTAGAGAAAAAATAGCTTACCCGACTCGAAATCTTCGTTTAATGGCTTCTTCGACCTACTTTCAGCCTTAATCACAAGATTTCCGATCAATTGAGGCGAACTTTCCATGTTGAATCTCTCTCTCTCGTTCTCTCACTCTAGGGGATAGATTTCTGTAAGGATTCTTTCTTACCATTCACTTAGTAAAAGATTGGTTGGCTTACACTCCCTAATCTCTCTAGAGACTCTTATCAGTTCTCACAACCAACATGCCTAACTAAAATGGAAACTACAACTATTTAAGTGCCCACAATGCATATTTCCTTAGGAGGAACAACTAACTTCC
The DNA here is from genome assembly GCA_028017165.1 of Herpetospermum pedunculosum. Taxonomy (NCBI): domain Eukaryota; kingdom Viridiplantae; phylum Streptophyta; class Magnoliopsida; order Cucurbitales; family Cucurbitaceae; genus Herpetospermum; species Herpetospermum pedunculosum. The sequence continues at coordinate 14,973,537 of CM051527.1, read as the reverse complement.
CCACAATTTTGATTTAGGGATTACAATTATTTTTTTTTGTATATTATATAATTTATATATATATATATATAAATATGTAATATTTTTTTTAATTATGAATTCGGTTTGAATTGGGTTAAACCGAGCCAAATATTGTCAACCTGCAAATCGAACCGAATTTTTGGTTCTTCAAAATTTTAACACAACTGAACTCTCACCAAAATTTATAACTCAACCCAACCCTTACAATTTAAGTTGGTTAATTCGGATTGTTGGAGTTGTCCAGTCATTTGTACACCCGATATCTAGTAAAACCTTGAACAAAGGTAATTTTGCTGATGTCAAGGGTTAAAAACAGTGGCTGAATTTATGCAATTGGGAGCAGTTTAATTTGCTACACTGTCACCGAAGATTTTGATAGATTTTAGTAATAACAGGAATAACCAAATTTAGATAACTCTTTTGAAATATTGCCAAAATGATTTTTTTGGGTTGGATAAATGACCAAACTATTTATTTAGACTTTTATATTTATCAAGTTACTAAAATACCCCTAACAAAATATCCGATTGAAATCGTGAACTAAGGAATAATTAAAATAAATCTTCAATGGAATCCAAAGAATCTGATACAAATCCAATCACTGAACCATTACATGTTTCCCAAGAAGAGTCATTACAAAAAACAAGGCAAAGAAGATTCAAGAGACTTTTACACTACATCTTCAGAGGCTAGCTAATGCACAACAAGAGACAAAGATTTTTGAACCCACATTTTTTTACAATGTTAGTTCAATGAGTCAAGAAGAGAATGATGTGAAGATGGCACGGACAAAGTCTTCTAGTTTGAAAGATGGCACGAGAGACAAAAATAGTGTGTAGTAATTGTGAGCAGTGGGTTGTCCACAGCTTGCACCTCTTGGAAGTTTGGGATGTCAAAACTAATTAAACGTTGGAATATGAATGAGTGAGTCCTACACTAGTTAGCTAAGACAATTTAAAACATTTATATTATTTTAGTTTTTCCATATGACTTTTCAATTGTTATGCAACTCGATTTCATTCCCTACGTTCCGTTTTCTGAAATATTGACTTTTGGAGACGTTTGGTATTTGGTATCATGAACGAACATTCTGGCCTATTTAAAGGCTTGTAAGACTCTTCAAAAGACAGATTATGCTTATCAAGAACTTGTGGTTCTTTAAAGCTCTTTTGGTGTTGTTTCCTTCAAATGTTGTTTTAGGTTTGATGTTAATCGGTTCATTGAATTAGTTTTGATCACCCTAATTCTGAAGCGAATCGTCTTGGGATCTAAGAGTGACAATCATAGATTCTAAGTGTGATCTAAGAGTTATTCAGTTTCTAACTAAACTCTTGGTATGAATCGATCGTTAAATTAATCTTTTTGTAGACATTTACAAGAATCTTAGAAGAACCTCTAGCTTTCTAAATCAAGAATTTGGAAGTTAAATCAAATAGAATTTCAAAACTAACTTTAATTCTAAAGGACTAATATCTAAAATAATATCTCACACAAACAATATCTCAAAAACAAAGCTAACTTAATCTCACAAAAATCTAAAAATCATAATTACACACATTAGTGGATGGAAAGTAGAAAATTCATTTATGTGTTAATTTTTAGAAAAATTAACATTAATCTTCAAGAATATATAATTATAATAACTGAAAATTAAGGCATACTCATTTGGAAAAAAAAATTAGAGGCATAGCATAAATAACTAAAATCTTTCTGTCATACATTTGAGTCTGCAAATACTATGTTTATAAAATTATGTGCAAATACCTTGTATTTTAGGATGTTTAATTAATAGTGTTATCAAACAATCTTCAACCCTAAGATAGTCATCAACATGCTAAGATAGTGGTCATGACAAATACAAAATCAAACTACTGTTTTTGGTTTGAGAAATTATAACCAATTGTCTATTATTGAACCAAACAAATTTTCTACAATCTCTTCAAAATTTTCAATCCTTTACCCGAAATCTTCAGATTTCTCGAATACTGTCTTTCTAATTTTCTTCAAAATACCCTTAAACTATGAGTTTTGTTTCAATAATACCCTTAAACTTTAAAAAGTTTTAAAAATGACCCTGATGATCTTTCAAACGCGTTAAAAAATACTCTTATCATCAAGTTTTGGATGGAAACCGTTAAAGTTTCGTTTCAATAACAACCTTAAACTTTAAATTTTTTATAAATATCCCTGGCCTTTTAAAAACGTTCAAAAATACCCTTACAGTTATGTTTGTGACGAAAAACGTTAAAGTTTCATTAATACTAATAAGCCACTTTTTAGCATATTAAAACTACTATCACTTTTGTATCAATTTAGGCATGTAAATGTAAATTAGTGTACTAGGATTAAAAAGAGTCCAATTGTCAAACCGAGCATAGCTCAATTGGCATAAGGTTGTGTCATGGGTTCAATCCTCGCATTAATTAAATATCTTCGTAACAAAAAAAAAAAATCAATTAATGTCATAAATCTCAAGCCATAAAAAAAAAAAGAAAAAAAAAAGGAAATTAAGGGTAAAAAAAGGGTAATTTAGGAGGGAGGGGTAGATTTTGAAACAAGTTAGAGAAATAAGGTTATTTTAAAACAAATTAGAAAAATGGGTCGTTTTTTTGTCTTTATTAGAGTGTGCAGGTTGAGAACGCGCACTCCAACTCGGTCGTGGCCCAATCATATGGCGCCACGTGTTTTTGTTGGCCCTCCCTAAAAAAAATTTCTTCTCTTTTTTTAATTTGATTAATTTATTTTTTATATATATATATATATATATATATTTTTTATTTATTTATCATCTAATCAATATTATCATTATTTATTATTTACAACTAATCGATATCTAATATCAATTATTAGAAATAAATAATCAAAACTAAATTACAAATAAACTTCTAACCATTTTTATAACTTTATATATAACTATCTCATTTAATTTTTTTAAATAAATTTAAACAAAACAAATTAATGTTCAAAATATCAATCATCATATTATTGGTTGAATTTTGTATTTTGTTACCAAATGCTAAATTATATATATATATATATATATATATATATATATATATATATATATATATAGGGCTGGTTGCACAAATAGCTAGCAATCAGGCCCAAACTAATTGCAAATTTAGCAAACTTTAAAATGTTTTGCAAATATGGCAAAAAATCTCGTTTCTATCACTGATAGACTTTATTATATCACTGATAGACTTCTATCAGCGATAGACTATTATCACTGATAGACTATTATCACTGACAAAAATCTATAGAAAGCTGAGGTGATCAGCGATAGACTTCTATCAGTCATAAGATATCAACGATAGAAATTGCTATATCCGCAAAATTTTTAAAAACATGCTATATTTGCAAACAATAAGTCTTAAATTGTCATTTACTATAATTTCTCTATATATATATATATTCTAATGATTTTCATTTCAATCTATAAAAAAAAAATTAGTGATTTTAAAAAGAAAAAAAAAAGAAAAACTAAGAATAAATTAACATGTTTAAAAAATGAAAAGTTAAAAAAAAAATAAACAACCATATTAAAACAATAAATTAACGAAAAGTTGAAATGATTTTTATAAAGAAACAATTTTTTAAAAAAATATACTTATATATTTAAAATAATTATATACCATGACATTTCAACGTTTAAGATCTAAAATAAGATAAATATACTTAAAATAAATTAGTATGGTCAAATATTTTATAAAGAAACAAAAATTTTATTTAGGAGTAGATAAATGATTTTAGAATATAGACAAATATAAATCACATATTCTAAAAACATTAAAAAAGTCATTTTGTTTTGTTAATTTATTGTTTTAATATTGTTGTTTATTTTTTAAAATATGTTCACTTATTTTTTTTTAATTATTATTATTATTCTTCAAATTATCGATTTCTTTTGGATTCAAATAACATTAAAAATCATATATATAGTTAACATTTGATAACAAAAATTAACAAACAATATAATGATTGATATTAGATATCGATTAGTTGTAAATAATGATAATATTGATTAGATGATAAATAAAAAAAAGAAGTATATATATATATATATATATATATATATATATATGAAGATTTAAAATAAATTAATCAAATTAAAAAAATTGAAGAGAAAAAAAAAGAAAGAAAAATTTAGGGAGGGCCAATAGAAACACATGATTGGAGTGCGCGTTCTCAACGTGAGCATTCTGATAAAGACAAAAGAACGACCCATTTTTTTAATTTGTTTTAAAACAACTTCTCTAATTTGTTTCAAAATCTACCCTCCCTCCTAAATTACCAGTAAAAAAACCCTTATTTGCCATTTTGTAGGAAGTCCCGAGCAATGCAAAACGAAGACCAAGTGAAACGAAACCACACCATTGACCTCCCATTTCAAAAACCAAGACAAACGAAGACTGAATCAGCAACCACACCATTGACCTCCCATTCTAATGCAACTCACTCCATCATGCTGCCGCTTTAGTTTTGTTTTTAATTTACATCGTACGTTTGAGTGCATTACATTAACCCTAAGAATGGAGATGAATTAAATTAAATCGTTAACCCTACCTTTTTAAAAACCATCAACTATTTATGATATCGTATTAATTATAGTTTAAATTATACATTAAGTACTAATGCATTTTAAATTACTGGGCAAATGTAGAATCCAACCCCATTAAACCACTATGATTTAACCCTTATACCAAGTGGTTGTTTGATTAAAAAAAAATATTCATAAATTTGAGCCAGACAGCTAATTTTGGTGAAAATGCAATTCCTAGAACTTTTAATTCACAGCCACACCAAGATTCAGGTCTAGGATGACCACTTTGACTGCCCATTGTTGAAATGTCAAAGGCATCGTAGTTAGAAAGGAGACTTTCAAAAAGTATTTCCTTTTCTATTGAATTTCTTTTATTTTCCTTCAAATTCTTGTAGATTTTTTTTTTAATCAATGATTTTTTTCTCACAAAATAAAGAAATTTTTAAAGAAAAAGATTTATATCACACAAAAACCCTAGTTTGGTTTCGACCGGTCCAGTTATTCTGGTTCGATTTTGGCTCGATTCGACTCGATTCCTTCTTTTTGGTTTAGTTTCTTTCTTTCAACTTTGATTCTTTAAGTTCCAACAAGAAGCCAAAAGTGTTATATTTTCTTCTCTTGTTCGGTTTCTAATTTGGACTGCCTTCTTGTAAGATTTGTATGTTTCTCACATACATTAATAAAGTATCATTTTCAAAAAAAAAAAAAAATTATATCTTCTCTCTTTCAAAGTCTTGTTTGGAGTCTGATTTTATCAAAATTAGTAGATGAATTTGGTGAAAATGTAAAATTGTAACACTGAATTTAAATTTAGGGTTCAACACATATGAAATTGAGAACTTAAATATAATAATTGATACATCCATACGGTAGATTAAAGGTAAAAACTATTCTCGAAAAAAAAAAAAACTTAATAAGCTAATAAGGGATGAAGAAGACTAATTGATGAGGGATGTCTTGATTGTACATGGGTGTAGATGTGTAAATTCGAACAATATCACTTTGAGATTTCAGAATCCTTTCTAGTTTGATTTGATTGATCAACATAGGTGGTAGCGGAAAAAATTGTTTAACATCTTCAGATTTTAGAATCCTTTCTTCTAGATCGAACACATAAAATAAATAATTCGGCGCATAATCACCATCATCGGCTAGGAAACTTTGAGGATAATATATGCAATTTCTTTTAATTCCTTCAAAATCTGCTGCTAAAATGGAGAAATTATCATCCTCCCACAAAACAAACGCTACATTCCCCAAATTCGTCACCTCCTTCAAAATCTTTGCATCCAAATCCACCTTGAACACTTTGAAATCAACTATTAAATTTGAATCTAGATCTGAATTAAATCACTACAACAAATTCCACCTAAGATGACAGTTAGAAAATGGAGGAGACCCTACGAAGGCGGTTTTTAGAAAATACGCTCAGTTTTATGAATTATTTTTTATTTTTTCAAAAATTAAACATATAAGGGCAGTTTTGCACCGCCATTATAATACATATTTGATGACGATTTTAAACCGTCATCGAAACAAGAAAAAAATTTATTGTACGGAAATTATACCTTTAATGGCGGTTTTAGACCGCCATTAATAGAGCCCTTTGATGGCGGTCAAACACCGTCATACAAAACTTCTAATAATATATTAATAAAAATAAAAATAAAAATAAAAATAAAAATAAAAAATAATAATAAAAATATATTAATATTATTATTATTAAAATAATAATCTTAATTAAAAAAAAAGGAAAAGAAACGTAGGGCTTCGTTTTCACGAAGACCCCGCTGCCTCCTCTCCCTCAGGTCTCCCTCCCCCTCGATTCCTTCTCTCCCTCTCCGTTCGCACGCCACGCCTAGCCGCCTCCTTCCTCAGCTCCGACCACCCCACGTCGTCGCCCAGCCGAAGTCGTCGTCGTCGTTCCGTTTTGCCCAGCCGTGTCGCACTCCGCTGCCTGCCTTCGTCGTCGTTCTGCACGTCGCCGCCGCGGCTCCATTTCCGCCTAGCCGCACGACGTCTTTTCCGTCTGTCGCCCAACCTCCCTCCGCCGCCGCCGTCTGTCGCCCAGTCGCACCTTGCCGCCGCCGACCGTCGCTGCTCTGCTCCTCCCTCGCTGCGAGATCGTTCCTCCAATCGTCGACCGTTCAGAGTAAGTTCAGTAGTTTCGATTAAATCAATTTTGAAATTATGATACCATGCCAAAATAAATTCAATATTTGAATAAGGCACTCAGAGCTTTATAATAATATAATATAGGTCCATTAATTGATCTACGACATAAAGTTCGTCGTCGCATTCTACCAGGCCTTTCTTGATACCATAATCACACAATGGAGGACAAATCTGCTTCAATTTCATTGTTGATGGATCGATCGAGAAAAGCATTCCACTTCCATGAACGACATAGAAGTGTCCCCGGCACGCGATCACATCGCCACCGGTAAAATTATGTTTGTCAATCAGTGTCCATTTGTGATCTCTAAGTTTAGCAAACCCTAATTTTAACGGAGGAAGAGAATCACGCCATGATCGGCAGACCCCGCGCGACATCGGAGAACATCCATGTAGCTTTCAAGGCGTTTACAAATGACCGTCCAAAGTTCTGGAGGCAGATCCGACCACCGTACATCGTTCTCGTCCATCCAACAGAATTATTTGTTCCGCCGCCGCTGCTTCACTGAACCACCAACTTAAAAATAAATCCTCGTAAATTCCTAATTATACTATATATATCCTAGAGTTATATTTTAGGTTTTTTTTTTTCAAAGCATATTTTAGGTTTTTACTCATTACTGTTTTCAGTTTCGACTTTTCATATTATTAATAAAAAATAAAATACACTTTTCATGACATTAGATTTATTTATTTTTTTAAAATGAGAAACTATGAAGATTTTGTATAAAAAATAGATCCACCTATTTTAAGAATAGGTCTGATATAAACTTAATTATTATCCTTTTCCTGATTTTATCTGTTTATTAAATAAATCATATTTAAATATCCTTGAATATTAAATTAAATCTTAGATATTATGTGAAACGGAAATATCTTTTTTTTTAAGAAATATTATTCCAGAGCTTTTTCTTTATTTATTTATTTATTTTTGCCAAGCATATATTTTAGGTTTTTACTCCTTGTTGTTTTCAGTTTCCACTTTCCAGTTTATTAAAAAAAAAAAACCACTTTTCACGTCTTTATATTATTTATTTATTATTATTATTATTAATTCAAACTTGAGAACCTTCCATTAGGAGATAGTATGTCAAATGGATCGGCATATTTGAAAAATAAATGTATAATATAAAATTATTTATTTTTTAAAATAAAAAATGGCAAGATTTTATATATTTATAAAAAAATTAAAAAGGTATTTAATTAATGTGGAGTGAAGATTAAACTCTTGACCTCTAACTCAAGAAGACAACCTTATATGCCAATTAAGCTATAGTCGGTTTGGATTATTAAGAATTTTTTTACTCAAATACCTTTGCATATTAAATTAAATCTCATTTATTAATTTCTTTTTTCTTTTAAAATGTTTTCTAAAAAAGCTTAAAATTTCTCCCACCCTTCTCGTTATTGTTTGAAGACGTTGTCGCGCATCCAGATTGTCAAGCACCACTAACTTCAAATCAGATCGATGTTGTTCGAAGATCGTTGTTGATGCTTGTTGTTCGAAGACGCCACCGTTTCAAATGTTGTTGTGGGTTTGTTTGGGTCGTTGGTGGCTAGAATTTGAAGGAAAGTGATGGTGGGTGGATTTTGGTGGTTGAGTTGTGGTGTTTAGTTTAAAGTTTTTTTTTTCTTTTTTTTCACATATGTTGTGGGATATATATTTAATAATATGAGGTATATATTCTTATTTATTTTATGTTTATATTTTATAAATGTGAGATACATTTAATAATATGTGTTAGTTTATACGTTGGACTAATATATATAAATTTAGTATAGAAGTTAGATTAATATATATATTTGGAGTATATATATGTTAGATATATATGCCAACAAGAGCATAGCTCAATGACATGATCTATTGCTCCCCACCCTCACATGTTGTCAAAAAAAAAAAAATAGTAAATATTTATATAAACGAGATATGTATGTTGAAATATAATATATAAGGGTAGTATATAGGAAGGAAAAATGGTGAAACCTCATAACAAGCAAAGAAATAAGTAAACAAAAAATAAGAAGAAATAAGTAAACAAAAAATAAGAAAAATAAGAAAAGAATTTAATGTCTTAAATGAAGTAACCAATTTGGGATACGACTGAAAAGTCAATCAATCACCTTAATTATGCCATTTTTTTTGTTTAAGTTACCTCCAAGAAGCGCATTTTAGACAGTTTTTTTAAAAAAATTGTGTCATTAACACACAGAAACCATCCAACATGATTGTAAAGTTATATCAGACATTTTTTAAAAATCATATCTCTTATATAGGTTCATTTATGTGTTTATCCTTCCATTAATGAAAATCAATGCCCAAAGAACATAAATCAAAAACTAAAGGCTCGTAAGCCAATCAGACCCCACCCCAACACAAATTATAAGGGGAAACCAGAAGAATGCACAATTAATTATGCTTAATGGAAAATGTCTAAATAAGAAATCTGTTTGAAGTTTTTTCCCATTATACCCTTTTAGGATTTCCTATTTTAAAAATTATTAATTTTGAAATTAGTTGATTTTACTTTAAAATTCAATTAGTTTTAAGAGCTTATTTGGTGAGGTGGATCACTTCTTGTTAAAAGAAAGCGGATTTGTTTTTTTGCTGTTAACTAATTTCTGGCATTTTGTATCTCTATGTGTTACTATGAGTAGAGTCGCCGCACACACCATTGTTGAGTTTTATGTCCTAGAACTCGTGGTTTGTAAACTGAATGTATATTCTATTTTGCAATAAAGTTGTTATTGAGATTTATTTAGTAAAGTTGTTATTGAATAAAGTGAATTGTGAAAAAAACGAAAGTAAAAAAACGACATGAGATTTAACCAGTAATACCCAACTCTTAGTGCTTGTTTAGCCATCATATGTCCATTTGCATGTGTGCCACAGATTCCCTCATGAATTTCTTCCATGATCGTGTTGGCTTCATTTGTATCCACACATCTTAGAAGTACCATGTCTTGATTCCTTTTGTAGAGTAATTCTCCATTTAGGAAGAACTTCATCGCTAGTTTCCTGAGCGTGCGCTTGTCATTTTCTAAAGTATCATGTGGATATTCTCCATGCTTGATATAACGCTTTATATCATGGTACCAAGGCTTGCCATCAGGTTCCTATTCGATATTCATGCAAGACGCTGGAATATCTCGTTTTTCGATTTTTATGGGTTCAATCTCCTGATCGGGATCTATGTTGAGCATGACTGCCAATGTGGCCAGAGCATCTGCTATTTGGTTACTTTCCCTCGGTAGATAGTCAAAAGTGATTTCTTCGAATCTTTGAGTTAATTTTGTTATAAGCTTCTTATATGGTGACAATTTGGAGTCTCTTGTCTCTCATTCCTCTCTTAATATATGAATCACTAACATCAAATCTCCCAGGACCCGGAGTTTCTTAATTCTCATATCTAAGGCAAACTGGACCCCCATAAAGCGCCTCATATTCAGCCATATTATGAGTACAGTCAAAGCTTAATTTTGCAGTGAGAGGAAATAGTTTCCCTTTAGGTGATATTAAGATGGCCCCTATTCCGTTACCGAACTCATTAGAAGCCCCGTCAAATAACATGGTCCATTCTTCTGATTTTGGGATTTCCTCTTCTTTCATCACGGTAGATATAAATTCATCTAGAAAGTCAAACTTCATTGATTCATAATCATCTACGGGTTGTTCGGCCAAATAATCAGCTAGTGCACTTCCTTTTATTGACTTTCGAGTGACATAAACGATATCATATTCGGATAGGAGGACTTGCCACCTCGCAATTCTGCCGGAAAGAAATGGTTTCTCGTAAATGTATTTAATGGGATCCATTTTCGAGATAAGCCAAGTTGTGTAGTATAGCATGTATGGTCTGAGACGGCGAGCGGCCCAGGCTAGTGCACAACATGTTTTTTCTAACATGGTGTATTTAGCTTCACAACTAGTAAATTTCTTGCTTAAGTAATATATGGCTTGCTCTCTTCTTCATGATTCATCATGTTGTCCTAGTATACACCCCATTGAATTTTCCGTCACAGTGATATATAAAATAAGTGGGCGACCTGGAGTTGGCGGTACAAGGATGGGAGGATTCTGTAAGTATTGTTTTATCCTTTCAAATGCCCTTTGACAATTTATGTCCCATACTCTTGCATCATTCTTGCGAAGTAGCTTGAAGATCGATTCACATGTTGCTGTTAGATGTGATATGAATCTTGCAATATAATTCAGTCTTCCTAGGAATCCTCTCACTTCCTTTTGGGTATGCGGTGGTGGCATCTCTATAATAGCTTTGACTTTATCCGGATCAACTCTGATTCCTTCCCGGCTTACAACAAAGCCTAATAATTTCCCAGAAGTTGCTCCGAACGTGCATTTATTTGGATTCAACTTTAATTTAAACTTCCTCAACCGATCGAACAGCTTCCGAAGAATAGTTGTATATGCTCATCTCCTTGTTTTGACTTAGCAATCATGTCGTCCACATACACTTCAATTTCTTTATGCATCATATCATGGAAAAGAGCGACCATGGCCCGCTGATAGGTTGCCCCCGCATTTCTTAATCCAAATGGCATGACCTTATAGCAGAAGGTTCCCCACAGTGTAATGAACGTAGTCTTTTCCTGATCCTCTTGTGCCATTTTTATTTGGTTATAGCCCGAGAATCCGTCCATGAAGGAGAAAGTAGAAAATCCTGCGGTATTATCTACTAGCACATCTATATGAGGAAGAGGGAAATTGTCTTTAGGGCTCGCTCGATTCAAATCTTTGTAATCGACGCACATCCGCACTTGCCCATTCTTTTTCGGTACAGGTACAATATTTGCTACCCATTCAGGATAGTTTGCCACTGTCGAGAACCCTGCATTCATCTGTTTGCTAACTTCTTCTTTTATTTTAATCAGCATATCTGGCTTCATTTTACGCAATTTTTGTCTTACTGGTTTACATTCGGATTTAAGTGGTATGTGATGTGCTACTATATTTGTGTCTAAACCTGGCATGTCTTGATAAGACCAAGCAAAAACATCAGCATATTCATGGAGTAAACTTATCAACATCTGACGACTTTCAGTAGACATGTTCGTCCCAATTTTAACGTTTTTGACCTCTATTTGGGACCCTAGATTGATTGTCTCTATCAACTCCTCATGTACACTTGCGAAATCGGACAACACATATGATCCTATTAATGTATCATTTCTTCCAAGTGAAGTAAAACTTGATGTGTGTGAGTTGGAAAACAAAAGGCATGAGATTGCGAAAAAAACAATAGAGATATATGAAGAAGAAAAGTGTGAAAACACGAATGAGATAGAAAAAAATGAAAGTAATACCCAATCTCTAAATAAAAACGAGAGAAAAGCCAAGAATTTGAGTTTGGAAACTTTTGAGGTAAAATCTTTCTTGATTTCAACATAACACATTCATGAACTTTTTAACAAAAGAGTTTGTTTTCCGACAGTGGAGCTTCAACCAAGTTTGTATAGTTTTTCTTTTGAGTTTTTGCAGGCTATTAAAGTATTGATTATAAAACAAATCTAAAAGATTGGCCCTAAACCTTTTCATGCTTTTCAACTGCATGTGAATTCTTATGATCAACATTATTTTCGAAAGAGATGAGATCCAAGGAAATATGAACATTTGACATTTGATGCTTATAAAGTTGCTTTACAAGTGAGACCATCCAAGAGAAATCCAAGAATAGTCAAATCATTTTCTTCTCGTGACTTTAAAACTGCATTACAAGGAATTGATTGGATTCAAGGACGAATCCTTCATAAGAAGGAGAGGATGATATGAACCGCTCAAGACATCAAATTATTATTTATATTTTATTTAATAATTTGGTGTAATTTTATTGTTTTCTAATTTTATCCTTTTATGACATATTTAAGGAGGGTTATTTTAGTAATTTTGCTATGAATTATGATTTGACCTTTAGGGTTTTGGGAGGCTATATAAAGCTTTGCCATTGGATTGTAAGGGGAGATTAACGATGAATTGAGTTTAAGCTTTATGCTTTTATGTCAATTTTAGCCAAGAAAGCTTCTTGATCCACTTTGCAATTCATGGCTTGAATTGCATGTCAAGAACATTCAAGTAGGATTGATCTTCCTATCTTGTGGAGTGTTCGACTCTTGAGCCAAGAACTTGTTCTTTGTCTCAAGAGCTTTGATCTTAAGGAAATTCGCGTCTAACCCAATCCTTAGGGTTGAAAATCGAGTTGATTTGGGGGTTTTGGCATTTGAGAATTAGGGGTTCACATAACCAAAAGGGTTCATAATTCCAATTGGCTAGGGTTTTCACATCACACCGCCACTGATGGATTCGTTGTGGCTGTATTACTTCCTCATATATATAGACTCATTTCTTAATTATTTGGGGCGGGAGGTATAACCATGTAACTCTTATGAGATAAGTGTCAATTCAGTTTTATCATTTTTAATGTTAAATCCACGTCCAATTTTTTTTTCTCTCCCCTCCCAACGTTTTATATTTTTAAGTCTTATTTTTTTCATTCTCAAAATTAGAAGAAATTGTGGAAGGGTAGGTTTGTCCATTGAGTAGTAAATTGTCTTACTAAATATAGGGTTCAGACATAATTCAAAAGAAAAAAGTGGTTAGACATTTTTCATGTTGTCTTTAGACATTTTTCAGTCTTCCCTTCGTTTTAGACATTCTTCTGGTTTTCCCATTTCAGGATTCTCAACATATAAGGCCCAACCGCCAAATTGTGAGCAATTTTATTAGAATTTTAAGAAGAATGTATTGTTTGCATCCTATGTCAAGAATTTTTTAGGAAGAAGTTTGTTTTAGTTTGTTTTCCGTTATACCCTTTCTAGGATTCCCTATTTTTAAATTTAATTTGTTTTGAAATTGATTAATTAAAATTTTAAATTTTTTAATTAGTTTTGAAATTAATTAATTCCTTAATAGAGTTTGTTTTGGTGAGGTGGATGATTTCCGGTTAAAATAAACTTTGTTATTTTTTCGGTTAACTCATTTCCCTCGTTGTGTATCTCCATGTCTACCTTCCAGTCGAGCCCCGCACACACCGCAGATAAGGGTATAAGTATGCATACATGTCAAAATTGAATATCCACAATTAATTTAAAATTCGATAAATGTCATTAGAAAGATTTTCTATTTTCTAATTTGAGTAGCAGTTCAATTTTAAATATATTTTGATAAGGAAAGATGAAAAATATTAAAATTTAAAAGAATTTAATTTAAATAGGGTAGAATTAGAAGAGATTTTAATAAAATAATATTATTATTAATAATAATGAAATCTCGGATTATACAAGGGCTTTGATGATACGAATCAAAAAAAAAAATCTTCAAAATATTTAATTAATTAAATAAGGTAGAATTAGAAAAGTAAATATTTTAAAATTTAAATAACTAAATAAAATAAATTTTAATAAAATAACACTATTATTAATATTCATTATTCAAGATTTTTTTTCTTCTTTTCAAAACATTTAATTAATTAAATTGGACAGAAGGCTTAGGGCCTAGGCGCTAACTGCAGCGAAGATTTTCTCGGCGCCAAGGAGGTGCGACGATATCAGCCCTAAATATAAAAGAAAATTTCCTTAAATTTCCTTAGTTTAAAAGAGGAGGCTGAAAGAAGACGACGAAAAAGGGAGAAAAGACAGCAGGGAAGAGAGTTTTGAAGTTCCGAGCATGCAAACGGAGCGAGAGCGATGTTAGGGAACTCGTGGATTATTTTTGTTTCCTCTATTTCATCATTTTCCTTTCATGTAACGAATATGCCTTTAAATCTTGAGTTTGATGAGATTTTCACCATGAACGAATTCCTTTATCTAGAGTGTAGATGTAGTCGTTGTTGAATCTTATTTTTCATTGTTGATTGTTAAGAACTTGATTTTATATTGGATTGTGAAAACCTTTATGAGCTTAATGCATGTTAGAATTTGGTCAATCTTAGTGTGAATTTATATCAATGCGTCGATAGACGATAATCATTGACGAAACCTTAATTGGTTTCCCTAATTTATATGAGCGATAAACCTTAATTGGTTTCCCTAATTTATATGAGCGATAGACATATCCTTGTAGGTTTTGTGGCAATGCTAGTTTTACAACCTTCATAATTGAATTGTTCTGATTGTCATAGATATATAAGCAATTGATCTTTTAATGAATATTGTTATTGCTCGAGAGAGTAGTGATAGCACACAAAATTAGCTATCTTTATGACTTATTTTATGCTAGTTTAGAGGATTAAATGTGTACTTTCACGATTATATTTGATTATTTTATAGATATCGAACATTTTGGAGCAAACTGGGGAATTTAGAAGTTTTGTGGTGAAAACTAAGTTTTTTGGATGAAAATGAAGTTCCCAAGTGATAAAAAGAGGGAAATAAGTCCAAAACCTGAGAGGATAGCGCCTAGGCGCTAGAAATTATAAAAGAAAAATATAAAATGTTAGCTAGGCTCGAACTATGGCATCCTCACGCACTTAGCTCAGCCCAATAGCTAGTTCACCACCACACCAACTACAACATTTTATACTTAAACCGCGCATTTGATATTTAAAACTGTAGTTCATTTTCCCAATTTTCAGCTCTGCACCTGCATCAAACCCCATGGACGCGCGATGCACCTGATCCGAGCTCCTCCAGACCTATTTTGCACGATTTTCACCTAAATTTCGATATAAATACGTATTTTTTATGGAGTTTTTGGAGAGCCGATTTTGAGAGTAAATCCCAATTTCCAAATTACATACTTTTTAGAGTTTGAAGAGATTGTGGGAGCACAAAGTACAGATTTACATGCTCGGGATCGTGGAGATTGCAGCGGAAACGTGGAATCGACACGAGTTTTATTTCTTCTTTCCCTTTTAATTTGTAGTTTTTTACGGGTTTATTTTTGAGTTTATATTCTGAGCTTTTGAACATGATTAGCTAAACTCTCTTGACTTTGAGCCTTGATGTAATCGTTCTTTGAACCTTATTCTTCTTAATTGATAGTTGGTATTTCAATTTCATATTGGTTGTGAGAATTTTTCTGAGCTTAATACATGTTAGGATTTGGCCATTCTTTGCATGATTTTTATATCAATGATTTGAGGTCGAGAGACGATTATTGTTGATGATCCTGAATTGTTTTCCCTGATTTATACATGAGATAGACATATCCTTGTAGATTTTGTGACAGTTATAAGTTTTACGTTCTTCATATTTGGATTGTCTGAATTGCCATAGAAATATAGGTAATTTACTTTTCAAAGAATATTGTTATTGCTCGAGAGAGAATAACAAGTCTATAGGGTAGAACTTGTCAACAATCTAGAAATTAATTAATTCCATCTTTTAATGAATGAAGAATAGGATGAGATAACGGTGAAGTCATTGCTCAAGTCAATTCCCTAGGATATATCTCTCCTTATTGTTCTTCAATTTTTATTTTATGTTTTATGTTTTATTTTGTTTTACTCCTATCATTTGATTTTCATTCTCTAAATAAAATTGAGTGATAATATTCATGGTAATTAGGTGAACTAGAAAACCAATCCTGAGGACGATATCCATATTTTCAATACACTATATTAAAACTTGACCCGTACACTTGTGGTATTTTATTGCACTAATTTTGCATAACAAGTAGCAAGTCTTTTGAGTAGAACTTGTCAACAATCTAGAAATCAAACTTTTATAACTTTCAATTATTGAAGAATAGGAGAAGATAGGGATGAAATCTTTGCTCTAGAGTTTTAATCATCTACATTTAGCTTAACTGTTCTTAGTTTTGGTGTTGTTAATTACTTTGAGTTATAAGCAATTAATCTTAGATAAGATTGATGCTTAGAATTTGGATAATTAGTAGCTTTCATTCAAATAATGCTTACGCACTATAGTAGTTGGGACTACACTTACGAAATCTGAGAACACATAGTTAGAGATAGACTTTGACAAAGTAGTTCCTTTTCCATTGAATTTCTTTTATTTTCCTTCAATATTCTTGGTAGATTTTTTTTTCACAAAATAAATAAATTAACAAGGTATTTTGTGTTTACCAAGTTTCCTGGAGAGATCAATAATTGGGCAGACCCAAGTTTCTTTAATTTGAGAATATATATATATAGAGGGTTTAGGGTTGAACACAAATGAAATTGAGAACTTAAATATGATAATTAATACATCCATATACCGTAGATTAAAGGTAAAACCTATTCTAAAACAAACTTAATAATGAGTGGGGGTTCGATTCTGCCCTAGGACAGATTTTCATAAAAATTATCAAACAACCACTTGGTGCAACGGGTGAGTGAGCGCATCACCTAGATAGTCCAGAGTGGGGGTTGATTGATCCTACACCGTGCGAACGGGGCATGAATGATTTAAAATATTTAACTGCATTATATACCGCCCATAAAGGTAAATTTTTGATCGAACAACCACTTGGTGCACTGGGTGAGCGCTCCGCCTAAGATAGCAGAGAGTGGGAGTTTGATTCTGCCCTAGGGCAGATTTTCTCTTGCACCGTGCAAACGGGGCATGGATGATTTAAAATATTTGCAAATTTTTTAACCAAACCGAGCATAGCTCAATTGTCATAAGGTTGTGCCCATGACTAAGAGGTCATGGGTTCAATTCTCGCATTTATTAAAATACCGTTGCAAAAAAAAAAAAAAAACTTAATAATAAAAGAAAAGAGAATGAAGAAGGCTAATTGATGAGTGTTGTTCGGAGAGGTCATGGTTCAATTCTCGCATTTATTAAAATACCGTTGCAAAAAAAAAAAAAAAACTTAATAATAAAAGAAAAGAAAATACCTGGAACACTTTGAAATCAAGTATTAAACTTGAATATCGATCTGAATCTGAATCCCAAAAGAAAGTAAATTGATCTACAACATAAATTTGGCCGTCACATTCTACAGGTGTTTCTTGTTACTAGAATCACACAATGGAGGAAAAATAATCCGCTCCAATTTCATTCGATTGAGAAAATCATTCCACTTTCATCAACGAAATAGAGTTGTCCCCGACACCGACACACAATCACATCGTCACCGACGAAATTATGTTTGTCAATTATCGTCCATTTGTTATTCCTAAGTTTAGCAAACCCTAATTTTCCGTCTTTGTATAAAGCTAACATGGTGTAGTTCTTAGCATCGATCCAGGGAGAATCGGGGAACATTACGACCTTATGAATATCAAAATCACGAGCGCCATTAGTATTTGTAATAAACTACAACAAATCAGGTCGATTTTAGGGAGCCTAAATTAATTTCTCCAAGCTAAATTTGAATTTAGAAGGTCGAGACACACCTAGAATCAACTTTTTTTTTTTTTTTTTTTTTTTTTATATTTTGTTTCTTTCATTTAAACTTATATTCAAAAAAATAATAAATACATTTCATATTTAATTCTATAATTTTTTATTTATTATTATTTCAAGTTTCATATATAATAACATTATATTTTAAAAAAGTTTAGTAATCTAATACACCCAAGTTTTAAAGTTGATGAACTAAACTCGCAATTTCTTTTTCTAATTCTTAAGACATGTCTTTGATACACCTACCTATTGTTATCATCAATAATTTTTTTTTGAAGGTCAACATAATGTAAAATTTATATAACATATTTTTTTGGCCTCAAAACTTTATTGGCGGCCAAAAAACTTTATGTTATACAAATATATAAAAAATTATCACAAAAAAGTTGAAGGTTCGAATCCATACTCCGTTGGCTTTAAAAAAAAAATATTCGTGTTAAAAATAGAGATGTCCATTTACCTTGTCCCACCCCGATCCGAATACACATGGAATGGGGCAGGGAGCGGGGAGTTATTTTGCCCCGTTAGTTAAACGAGACGGGGACGGATAATAGCATACTTGTCCCACCCCGTATAATTTTTTTATATATATATATTCATCAAAAACATAACTACGTCCTCATTTCTCTGTCTTACAAAAATAACTTCATTTTGCAAATAAAGTTTATTGAATTAAATATATATAATATTAATTAACTTAACCAATAAAATATCCTAAACAAATTTGGTTAAGAATAAATTTAACCGCAAATAAAATTACACGTAGAGAATACTTGTCCCGTCCCCGCGAATTAAACAGAAAATTTCGTGGGGGCGGGTAATGGAATGAGAGATGGGGGCGGGGAACGCATTGCCCGCCCCCACCCGTCCCATGGACATCTCTAGTTAAGAATATGTAGTGTACCAAAGGCTTCTAACTATGTTCAAATTACTTTTTCTCGCTGGTCGAGCTTTCGTTCCTTATTTACCTAGGTGCACTGCGTTTTCAAAAGCTTCCTTATTTGAACGAAGTGAAAAAAAATGCAATCTTTGTTGTCTAATAGAATAAAGACTAATACCTTAATTGAGTCAGTCAAGATCAAATCTGTTTATCAAACCTCACTGGAGAGGAGAGTTTTGACAGCGAGGGAGGCAGGGGTGCGCCTGCGGGTATCGTATATAAGAGAAAGAGATACTTCAACTAGGGGTGATACAAATAACCAAAAACCGAGAAAACCGAACCAAACCGAACCGATCCAATGGATTTATTCGGTTTTTTAGTCCAATATTGGACATATCAGTTTAGATTTAGAGAAAACCGAGTTTTTTTGGTTTGATTCGGTTTTTGTTTGAATAATCCAGCCAAAACCGAACCATTGTATATAAATAGAACTACATAAATCCTAAATTTCTCATCTTTCATCCTTCCGCTCATTCGTCTTTCCCTCTCCTCTCCCCCTTAATTTTCAATGTCCATTTATCTTATTAAGTTGAAATGTGATTCAGTCTCTTTAATTTGTAAAAATTCAATGTCCATTTATCTTATTAAGTTCACACAAATTTGATTTCTTTTATTCTTTCTTGACTTCCTTGCTCAAGCTCATGTTCTTGTTTTTGTATTTTTTTTGTATTTTTGATAATTTTAATTGTAATTTCTGGGTTTTCTCCAAGGTTTGTTTTTGTATTTTTTTTTTTTTTTTTTTTGTTAATTTTAATTATAATTTCTGGGGTTTTTGTGTATTGAAAGTCAATGTGTATATTTAGAAATTTGTTAGAAATTGTTATTTTTAGGATAAATTTATACACACCGTCGCCATAAAACACCGGTTGAAGTTGGAGTAAAGTAAGGGGAGGTGGACAACAGGAAATTACAAAAAAAGAAAAAGAAAAAGAAAACGAGAACCGAACCGCAAAGAAACCGAACCGAGTAGTAACTGAACCGATGGTTTTATCCGTTAATGGACATCAGTTCGGTTCATAATTTGATCAAACTGATCGGTTCGATTCGGTTCGGTTTGGCCTAAAACCAATGAAAACCGAACCGATATCACTCCTAACTTCAACCAATTACTGTTGATTTGAAAGGGCCGACTCTGGTGAGATCTACTATGGTGAGATCTACCGATTTTCTTGATATTTGATGAGCGACCGTACTATGATAGCTCGGGTGACATGGCCCCACGCGCTACACACAAGAATGAATTGTTATGCCCTCACTCAGGAAACAAGAAAGGGAGGAGGGCCCTGAATTTGAGCCTGATTCCAAGCGAGCTTCGGTTTTCAAGACCGACTCTTTCAACTGCTCAGACATCCATCCCCTTCGCGCTTCGCCCATTTTGTCGTGCTGCTATGATGTAACGTGCAGTCGTCCCGAGATGGTCAATGAAAATGTACTAGTGTGTTGGCTTAACATGCAGAAGGAGGCCCTTTTTTATTAGGCTGCTAACTTTACCGACGGTAGGGATACTATCATATAATTTAGTTGATCTCAATGTCTTATTAAATAGAAAGAAAAAAAAATTGATGTAAAAAACAAATATTACTAAAAGCTTGAGTTTAGTAGACTCACAACTTAAAAAAAAAAATGTCTAATGAATCCCTAAACTTTCAATCACTGTAGTTTCTAAACTTTAAATGTGTCCAATAGGTCTATAAGTTTGCAATTTTGTTTTTAATGGATCCTTGATTTTTTTTTAAAGCAAACAGGAATAATTATATTAAAAGGTAAAATGTTCAAGGGGTTACAAGAAGAAATATCGGAAAGCAAAAAACTAGACAACCACATCGGAGGACTTGATTACCAAACAGAGCATCCCCCCATGGACAAAGCATGACCCACCAGATTATCGGCAACTTTGTTAGTCGTTCTCGGGTTGAAGACCAAACCCTTAAGACCAATTTGAGTCATCAAAAGTTTTATTTCACCCAACAAAAATCCCTGAGGAGCCGTTAGGAGACCATTAGAAAGCAAAACTCGAACCAAAACTTGAGCGTCCAATTCCACATTGATATTTGACAAGCCCAAAGACATCGCGAGTTGCAGCCCTTTAAGTAAAGTCAAAGCTTCGGCTGACAGGACATCGATCAAACCATCCACCGCCTCCACCTTCGCAACCACCATCCTCCTATCGGCATCCTGAACTACCATCCCCAAACCCGACCGCCGCCTTTCGAGGGAGAGTGTTGCGTCAGTATTTAACTTAAGCATGCCCAACACTGGCACCTCCCATCTGTGTGCGACCTCGTCCTCGCCCTCCCTATGCATTCTCGCCGACACCCTAGCATCACTCTGGACTCGGCACCTGATCTAACTCCATCAAGAAAGACCTTATCCCCTCCACTCGAACCGCCACACAAGGAATCTTTTTACCCAGATAATTTACACATCATGAGTGGACATGCACACGCCTACGACATAAATTATCATTTGTTGGCAATATGTCATGAGAAAGACGCCACAAGAAGACCTTGATTTTATTTGGCAATTGACAACTCCATAGTCTTTTCCACCATATCGTAATCCCACATGGCTGGGAACACGATACTTCTTCTTGAGAGGAGATAAATAGCTTGTAGGTACTTTTCGTTGAAAAAACACCATCCTTATTGAAGTGTCGTAACCAACTATCTCTCATGCTTGTTCGACAAATCGGAACCGCTAACACGTGGTCCACAATGGATCCTTGATTTATGAATAGGATAATAATCTATTAGACTTAAAATTGAAAATTCAAAGAGTGATAAGACTCAAAATTGAAAGTTGAAAATATATTGGACATTTTTTAAAGTTCGCGGGTCTATTAAACATAAAAAATTCAAAGATTTATTAAACATTTTGCAAAAAAAAAAAAAAAAAAAAAATTATAAAGAAAAACACAATATAATATGAATACGTTTCCAAAATTTATATAGGGATGTTGATATAGACTTAATTATATTTGAAAAGATGAACAAATAAATTGAAACTAGAGATTATTTTTCAAGTTTGGTTGAAAGTGTAAACACTAAATTTAGACAATTAAAATTTGAAGGACCTAAAATAAAATAATTCTAAAAAATGGAAAAATTAAGATGATATTTCAAAGTTAAAAATATATTATATTATGTGTGTTGGGATTCAAAATAAAACAATTCTCAAAAGTTGAAGAATTAAGCCAAACCGAGCATAACTCAATTGGCATAAGGTCCTGTGAATATGAGGTCATGGGTTCAATCTTCGCATTAATTAAATATCGTTACAAAAAAAAAGTTAAAGAATAAAGATATTTCAACATATTATATATATATATATATATATATATATATATATATTTATTTATTTATTTATTTATTTATTTGTGGACTCTTATTGTATAAATATAAAAATTAAATAGAAATGTGTTTATAATTTTTATTTATTAAAAAAATATAAATCTAAAAGAAAAAATTAGTGCGTATGAGTTTTAATCTCAGGGAAGAAGGAAAAGATTGAGAGATTTTGTCTTCAAATATAAGGGGAACAAAGTATATATTATATTAAATTTATATATTTTAAGACACATATAGAAAAAAAAAACAAAATATTTTGCGTCATGCCTAGTCTATTTTGAACAAACAATTTAGTAGAAAATAAAAACAAATTTATTGTTTTTTATATATCTAAAAATTTAATTGGTCTTAATTCAAAAATTTCAAATCTGAATTCTAATTTTAAAAATTGTGTTGGATGGTAAATATTAGAAAATAGTAAAAAAAAAAAAAAAATTAATATGTGATGAAGAAAATGTATTTAATCTAATTATTTATTATTTACAATTTTATGGAATATCTTTTTGCTATGAATTGGATCAATGTTTTGCAATATTTTTTCTCCAGTATTTTCATAATTTTGAAAACAAAATTAAAAAACAATTGTTTATTAAAATTTGTAATTTTGTTTTTTAGTTATTTTTAGAAATAGTTTTTAAAAATAAATATATCAAATGCATTCACATCGTTTTTATTATTGTATTTTGAATTTTTGAAAACATCGAAATGAAAATCGATCCCGACGGATCAATTTTGAGATTTTCGAGTTACTTAATGATTTTTGTTCATCAGTCAAATTTAAATTAAAGGTAAAATTTGAAAACGATAAAATATCGTTTTCATTGTTTTCCTAACTAAAACTCAAAAAATTGAAAACACGGGATCTCGTGCAATTTTCAATCTCCTCTCTCACCCGAAGGATAAAAATATCCGTAGAATATCATCTATTAATTTTAATAAGAATCTAGATATTAATAACAAGATCTATAACTTAAAAAAAAAGTTAATTATTAATTTAAATATATTTCTTTTTAAAAAAATGATTTACAAAAATATCTATGAATATCCATATTTTATTTATAAATCAAAGAAAAAAAGAACACAATCATTTTAAATTCACAACCAAACACAATTTTTAAATTTTATATTCAAATTTGAAGGTTTTAAATGGAACCAAACGTGTTTTCAAATATAATTAAAATAATAAATTTGTTTTCGTTTTCTTCTAAATTCTTGTTTTCGAAAACAATTTTTTTGGATTACGTCCATTTATCAAATTTAAAGACACATGCTTATTTAATTACAAAGAGAAATTGAGAAAAACTAATGGAAAGCTTGATTTCATCAAAATTAGTGGATGAATTTAGCGAAAATGTAAAATGGTAACAGTGAATTTAAATTTAGGGTTCAACCAATGAAATTGAGAACTTAAATAGAATAATTGATACATTCATAGTGTAGCTTAAAGGTAAAAACGATGTCCAACAATAGCATAGGCATATCTGACTATGAGGTCTTGTTCAATCCTCCACCCGAACATAAAAATAAAGGTAAAAACGATGCTCGAAAAGAAAAATAATAATAAAAGAAAAACATAATAAGCTAATAGGGGAGGAAGAATTCTAATTGATGAGGGTTGTCCGGATTGTACATGGATGGAAACGTGGAAAAAAGTTCATCAATACCACCACTTTTAGATTTCAGAATCCTTTCTAGTTTGTTTTGATTGATGAACATCGGTGGTAGAGGAAAAATTTGTTTAAAATCTTCAGATTTTAGAATCCTTTCTCCCAAATCGAACACATAAAATAAATAATTCGACTTATGAAAACGAATGAAACTTTGAGGATAATATATGCAGTTTCTTTTAATTCCTTCAAAATCTGCTGCTAAAATGGATAAATTAGCATCTTTCCACAAAACAAACGCTACATTCCCCAAATTCGTCACCTCCTTCAAAATCTTTGCATCCAAATCCACCTTGAACACTTTGAAATCAACTATCAAATTTGAATCTAGATCTGAATTAAATTGATCTACGACATAAAGTTCGTGGTCGCATTCTACCAGGCGTTTCTTGATACCATAATCACACAATGGAGGACAAATCTGCTTCAATTTCATTATTGATGGATGGATCGAGAAAAGCATTCCACTTCCATCAACGACATAGAAGTGTCCCCGGCAAGCGATCACATCGCCGCCGGTAAAATTATGTTTGTCAATCAGCGTCCATTTGTGATCCTTAGCAAACCCTAATTTTCCGTCTTCGTATAAGGCTAAGATGGTGTAGTTGGAAGGGTCGATCCAGGGAGAATCCGACAACAATACAACCCTAGTAATTTTAAAATAAGGAAAGCCATTTGTCTTTGTAAGCCTATATGATTTGGCCACTTCGTGAATTCGAAAATCGAGCAAGTTGACTTTCTTAAGAAGTGCTTTGCAGGTGTAATAATTATAGTTGTGATAAAGGTGATAAAGGGGATGCATGAATCGTAATTTACCTTTGCCTTTCTTTGTAGTCTCCACCATTACAAACCATCCCTTCGTGGAAGAAGAAGAAACAGAGTTGGGAGTGTGATGATGATGAATAGGACTGAGGCGGTAGAATATCTTTCGGATAATTATTCTTCGGGGAGGGGAAGGGACTTGGACAGGTAGAAGAGGATAAACGGAGTTGAACGGAGGAAGAGAATCACGCCATGACCGGCAGACGCCGCGACATCGGAGAACATCCATGTAGCTTTCGAGGCGTTTACAGATCACCGTCCAAAGTTCTGGAGGCAGATCCGACCACCGTACATCGTTCTCGTCCATCCAACACAATTATTTGTTCCGCCGCCGCACCTTCACTGAACCCCACCAACTTCAAATGAGAAATTCTGGAGATATTGTATCAAATGAACCTATTTTAAGAAAATATCTGAAATAAACTTATTTATTATTCTTTTCCAGATTTTATCTGTTTCTCCTTTCACCAACAAACCAAATTCAAATTTTCTTAAATAAGTGAACATAAATAATATTTATATCCAATTGATATTTTTAATTAAAAAAAATAATCATTTTTAAAAACAAAATATCACAATCACTTGCAAAAAAATCACTCCAAAATCACCTCTCAAGTGATTGACCGGGAATCACTAAAAGTGATTTTCAATTCTTCCAAAATCACTTTTATACTATTGCCAAACATTACCATTTTGAAATATAATTGATTTTGGGCATGTAAAAGTGATTTTGGTCCTTCCAAAATCATTCCCAAACATGCCCTAAATTAAATCTCAGATATTATGTAGTATATATTTTAGGTTTTTACTCCTGGTTATTTTCAGTTTTCACTTTCCATCTTATTAAAAAACAAAATCACTTTTCACGTCTTTATATTATTTATTTATTTATTATTATTTTTTCAAAATTGAGTATGTCAAATGTATCCGCATATTTGAAAAATAAATGTATTAAAAAATGGCAGGATTTTATAAACATTTATTATAAAATAAAATTAAAAAGATATTTAATTAAATGTGGGGTGGGATTAAAGACCTTTTAGTCAAGAAGATATCCTTATTATACTTGGTTTAGATTATTAAAAAAAAAATTATTCAAATACCTTTGCATATTAAATTAAATCTCATTTATTAATTTGTTTATTTTTCTTTTAAAATGTTTTCTAAAAAATCTTAAAAATTTTCCCACCCCTCTCGTCATTGTTTGAAGACGTTGTTGCGCGCCCAAATTGTCAAGCGTCGCTATCTTCAGATCAGATCGATGTTGTTCGAAGATCGTCGTTGATGCTGGTTGTTCGAAGACGTCACCGTTCAAATGTTGTTGTTTGTTTGTTTGGGTGGTTGTCCTTAATAAAGTTTATGTTTTTTTTTCATTCCACATATGTTTTGTGATATATATTTAATAATATAAAGTTTATATTTAATAATATGAAATATATATTCTTATTTTATTTTATGTTTATATTTTATAAATGCGATATATATTTAATAATATGTGGTATGTATAATTCAAATTGAAAAAAAAACTTAATTTATACATTGGATTAATATATATAAATTAAGTATATAAGTTAGATTAATATATATATATTTGGAGTATATATATGGTGAAACCTGACAACAAGCCCAAAATCAAAATTGAGGTGGTTTTCAAGGAAAAAAACTGATAAATAAGGGAAAAGAAATAAGAAAAATAAGAAAAAAAAATTAATGTCTATAACATGTGCCATTTTTTTGTTTGTTTTTTTTTTTTTTTGTTTAAGTGACCTCCAAGAAGCGCATTTTAGATCGTTTTAAAAAATTGTGTCATTATCCATTATCACATAGGACCCACCCAACCCGCCAAATTGTGAGCAATCTTATTTAGGAGAATTAAGAAGAGTTTAAAATAGTAAAAATGAAAAATGTCTAAAAGTGGGCTTATTTTGGTTCCATGATAGTTATTACCTCTCTCTTATTTTACAATTTAGAATTTTAAAATAGAATGATGGAGACCATAATATTTTTGGGTGAGGTGTTTGGTTACCGTTAATTAGAGTTGAAATTTCCATTTTTCGTTATGTGTCCATAGGTGCTAAACCTAAATATAGCAAACAAATCCTTCTTCTATCCACCCTACTATTTAGGTAGGATCAATATTTCTACCTCCAACAACACCCTGCACTAAGATTTTTTTTAATAAAATAAAATCCAATCTCTAATCCTCCCCTAATCACAGTAAAAATCTCAAATTTGAATCTAAAATCTAAAATAAAATCCTTATCTAAAATCCTTAAATCTAAATCTAAAATAAAATCTTTAAATTTGAATATATGTTCCTCTCTTAATCATGATAGTGTTGTTTTCGAAATTTAAAATAAAATTTTCAAATCTAAATCTCTAACCTTTTCGTCGCCATATTTAATTAATTAAATAAGGTTGAATTTGAAAAGTCGATATTTAAAAATTTAAATCATTCAACTTCGTAAGGAGGATACCCAATTTGTTTTCAAATTTCAACATTTAAAAAATTAACTAATAGTAAAAAAACAAGAAAAAGGAGAAGAAAAAAAAACCAAAAAGAAAATTATTTTAAAAATTAAATACTCAAAACAAAAACCCTATTTTTCTTCTATCTCTTCCTCACGTTTTTTCTTCATTCACGCTCCCTCTCTCAACTCATGACTCATTCTCCAATCGCCACCACATCACGTCTCCCTTCCTCTTCGATCTCATCTCCGACAACGGACCCATGTCCAGCGGCGACTTCTTTCGGTTGCATCTCTGGCGAGGGCATGACATGGCAGCGGGTAACTTTTCTCCTCCTCTGACGATCTCTCGTTTTGGTTGGTTGAGCATCGATTTTAACCCGCAATCCTTTCGATTTCAATTTTTGTTAATTTGCAAGCGTTTTATTTAGTTTTGAAAGTCGCCACTCACTTCATCCAATGCTAAATTTGTGAGATTTTGGCATATTTGATTACTGTCCAGCATTGAGTTTTGAGCTAGATTCAGAATTTGGCGAGTACCCAAAAGCTAGGATGGGTATACCGCCTTGTATACACCTGAATGTGGCAGAATCATTTGCAGCAACAAAATTTCCTCAAGTATACATGGACGTTGAATTCATTTTCATTCAGAACCATCTGTACTGGGATGAGTATACCGCCTTGTATACCTCTTTGTATACACCTGAATGTGGCAGAATCATTTGTAGCAACAACATTTTCTCAGGTATACAAGGTATACAGGGACATTGAATTCCTTTTCATTCACGACCATCAACATTTCCTCAGGTATATAGGGACGTTGAATTCATTTTCATTCAGAATCATTTATGTAGCAGCAACATTTCTTCAAGTATACAGGGACGTTAATTCATTTTCGTATGTTAAGTGTATAACCATGTAACTACGGATTAGTTGTCAATTTTTCCAACGTCCGTGTTAACTTCCCATCCCTTATTTCTCTCTCTCCTCCCAATATTTTCTAATTTTGCAGCATCATTTTATTCAATTTCTAAATTGTAGAATATTGTAAGGGTAGTTTTGTCCATGGTTGCGTGTAAATTGAATTACTAAATATAGAGTTTAGATATTATTCCAAAAAAAACTATGTTAGACATTTTTTTATGTTTGCTTCTCAAGTTTTAGACATTCTTCTAGTTATCCCATCTTATTTATAGATCTAAAAAAAGTTGATGCTCTGAAATCGAACATTGTTCAACCCGACCCGAATTTCTTCCAAAATAGCTTCAAGAGGGGAAAACGAAAGGTTATGGGACTCGATGACAATCACAAATCACTAATAACTATGCATCAATTTCGATTTAGAGGGTGTGGAAACCATGTTGAGGCGAGCTTGTTGGGGCCTGTAAATACATTTATATTTATCAATCAACAGTTTGTAGTAAATTACGGTGGACCAGGTCGAACTTAGGGAGCCTAAATTAATTTCTCCAACCTAAATTTGAATTTAAAAGCAATAAACGGGGGTTTGCATAATGTGTGCTAAGAAAAACTAAAATAATAAAAGAGAGATAACGGTGAGAGAATCAACGCGGAATAGACGAAAAATTAACGGATCAATTTTGAGATTTTCAGGTTCCTTAATGGTTTTGTTCATCGATTAAATTTAAAGGCACATGTTTAGCTAATTGCAAAACGATCATCCTTTATCTAATCACTATTCTAATCGTGCTAGCACTCAACTTGCTTACTTGAATCTGTAACAAACAACTAAAAAATATTAATTATGACTGAAAGTCACAATTAAACTTAATACATAATTAGCTGGGCACGATTAATTACCTTGGATAGCCTAAATTATCTAATCGATTTCTCTTTTATCCTCAAATAATTTACCATGCAAAATTAAAATGATACAATGCTATCGAAATCATGCTAGACACTTTTACATCCAAAGATGTGATATGTAATCTAGATGCAACCAGTGGCAGATCTCGACCTCGATAGACTCGTTGGAAACTCAAGTGTTACCTGTTGAAAAAATTAAAAAGAAAATGTGAGTTAACAAGCTCAGTGAGTGGCAATAGTTCATAAGAAAATCGTTAACAATAACGATTGTTAAGGAAGGCTTATCAACATTATAGATATTCTTGTAGTAGAAATCCTTGATACTTGTAAAAGCAATGACAAATAAGCACTAAAAATATTTTTAAGTGTACAGGGTCTTTAAAACATAATCTTTAAAACATAGTTGCGTGGTTAGAAAAATCGGTCATTAAACCTGGTACCTGAAACCGGTTATATGACGTTGAAGAACCTCAATACACACAACAGAGGAAAACTGATCATACTATATATGGAGGATCTCAACGTATATAGTAGAACAAACTGGTTATATTATGCATAGGTTGAACCCTCGTACATAGTAGAGCAACTGGTCATACCTATGCATCGAGTAATCTCAAGAAACATAGTAGAGCAAAACTGGTCATATTATACACATCGAGTAATCTCAAGATGTATAGTAGAGAATTTATGTCATACAAAGCAAGCCCCAAAGAACAAAACACCCCCGCACACTGCCCAAAGCCTATATGTGTGCCGAAGTGGGTCCTAAAGACCTCACATATATATCATGACTACACTACGAAAACACATTCACGTCTTAACACATAAGGGGTCGTTTGGTTTGAGGATTTGCAAATGCCTGAGAATAGAAGATGTCTGGAAATGAGATGCGTGAGAATAAGATGTCTGAGAATCAATAATGTTTGTGTTTGGTGCTGCATGGGAATGTCATCACATTTTCATGGGAATAAATTATAAATAATTAATTGTTGCTAGTTAATTCATTTTATTAAGTCAAATTATTAAAAATAATGGTAAGCAATTAGATTTTAATTTAATCTTCATTCATTAATAACTATATACTTTCAGGTTGTTGATTTTATTTAGCAATCGATCTTAATAATTTTCCTCAAAGAAATGTATTTAATAAATTTATATAAATTTGTAATTCTAATTATTTAGTAGAATAATAAAATTGAAGAAATCAATGTTATATAGTTTAATAAAATTGTACGAGTTTTATATTGAGAATTGAAGAATAATAAAACGTTGTAAAAAAAGAAAGAAAAAAGAAAGAAAAAGAAAGCAAGCTATGCGATTCTGGTTAAGATGAATAAATAAACTGAAATCGAATGAGAAGAAGATGACATACCTGTTGTAAAAAGAAAGAAGAAAAAAATAAACTTGTGCCAAAGAAATGTTGTAAAAAAAATAAAGAGGAAAAAAGAAAGAAAAAGAAGATTAAAAAAAAAAAAACAAAACAAAACAAAGGAAGAAGATGACATACCTATGGCTTTCGGAGAAAGTCATCAAATTGGAATGTCATCAGAAAACTTCATTGTGATGTCCGGGATTCAGGTTTGCTCGGGCATAAATTCAAAAATTGCAAACCAAACGTGGTCATGGCCATCAGATGTTCATTCCCATCCTGATGTCCACCCTCAAATACGTCAATCAAACGACCCCTAAAGGGTTTGCATAATGTGTGCTAAGAAAAACTAAAACTAAACCCAGTTTATTGTACACGAAAATGAATGTGGATTTTAAATTGAAATAGAGAGAAATTGAGAGAAATTGAAATAAAAAGAGTGCGAATTAAAGAAGTTCTAAAATTAGAAGAAAAAAATAAGAGAAAGAAAAAAGAAAAAGATATGTTTGGAGCTAGGCAATTCGCCTATTTTTTCTATTTGATAAAATTGTATGTCTTTTACAATTGAGAAGAATATATATATATATATATATATAATTTGCCAATAAGGTTTGTCAGCTTGGAGCAAGGTTGGTCAACTTAAACCAGACAAAAATTTTAGAACTATTAAAGTAAAAATATTTTAAAATAAATTAAAAAAAATAAATCATATTCTAACAATTAAATTAAAATAATTCAAATTATTTCAAACAAATGTAAGTTGATAATTTTAGGAAAGACAAAAGTAAAAAAATTACATTTTATAAAATTTGAAAAAATCATATGAGGACAGTTTTAATTCAGATGGACATTCTTTTGTATTTGGGCCATAACTTATAACTTTTCCTCCCGTGCTCTAATTAGAGTGTACTTTATATGGTTGGAAAGCTCTTTCAGAGAGCTTAAAGTTTGGTACCCGGTATGACTATATTCCAAAATATTAGAAGAAAGATATATCCACTTGAAGCGGGATATTAGAGAATTACCGGATTAGGAAATTAATTAGTGTTTAGTTAACATTTAGTTAGTTTTCCTATATGTTTTGGGAGATGAGGGTTTATGAATTATCTCATTCTAATGAAAAACCTAAGACAAAAACAACCATTATCAAAGAAACACAATGTGTTTTAGCATGGTATCAGAGCGAAGATCTTGTTAAACTCGATCATACAACGCTAGGGCGGCGGCGATTCCGCCGCCGCCGCCCAACCTTATTCCTCCGATTTTTTTCTGATTTCGTATGAGTTCTAGTTTGTGTTCTTCAAGAGAAGAAGATGAAAAAAAAAATTGTTTACCTTCTTCTTCAAGAGAAGAAGAAGAAATGAAAAAAAAAAAAAAAAAAAACAAATCTAGATCTAAATCAGCCGCCGCCGCACCTCTGTTCGCCGTTCGTCGGAGGTGAAGTAGTTGCCGTCGTCAAGAGCTGGTGGTCCAGCAACGCCGGCGTAGCTCGGAAGGAGCTCCGACGAAGGTGGTTTGTACCTCTATTTCTTTTCTATGTTTTTATTTCTGTCATTCAAATATGATGAAGAGAGATAATAAAAGAAAAGAGAAAGAAGGGGATGCAAATTTTATTTTGAAAATATGAAAAGAAAAAAAAAATCAGATTTGAGAAAAAGAAGAAAAGAAGGAGATACAGAGAGGTAGGATAGAAAAAGAAGAAGATGAGAAGATTTAAAAAAAAAAAAAAAAAAAAACTTCAGATTTGATGTTGCCGTGAGAGAGGGTTTAGGTGAAGTGACTGATTGAAAGAAAAGAAAAAAATATATATATATATATATATATATATATGAAATTTTTGGGCGGACTGTGTTGCCGCCCAAATGAAAAGAAAAAAAGAAAAAATTATATATATATTCTGGATTATTATTATTATTATTATTTTTTTTGGTCTTCACACCGATGGTCCGAAAAAAAAAAAAAAAAAAAAAAAAACTGATGGCTGTGTTGTGCTGTCCGAAATGAGTTTTGGTGACTATTCCAACACACATGAATCGTGTGTTCGATGAATGAAGATTGAAGGCGTTTGATTCTTTCTCTCCTTCGAATTACTGAAGGGTGTACTGAGGAAGCTCAAATTGTCCTCTATGAATGAAGGGAACACTGAGGCGAAAACCTCTCCTTCGATTTACTGAAGGGAACACTGAGGTGGAAATTCTCCGTCCTCTCCTTCAATGACGATGAATGAAGGGAACACTGAGGCGAAAACCTCTCATTCGATTTACTGAATGGAACACTGAGGTGGAAATTCTTCGTCCTCTCCTTCAACAACTCTGAAATTTGATTTGTGAAGCACCGACCCGCGTTAGGAATCTCACAGATTTTTTTTCAGATATTGCGTGGTCAAGCGATGATGCGAAGCCCGCAGAAATTGAAAGATGTCATGATTGACATCGACTTGAAGATTGGAGCACCAACCCACGTTTGGAGGCTCTTGGAAAATTGAAGATGCAATGCGCATCGATTTGAAGTTTGCAACACCGACCCGCGTTCGGAGGCTGCAATTTTTTTTTTACCATAATATTGTATCTTATTCCCATTGTATTTTCAAGTTGGGCATTTGTGACCATTCATGCTCTAACTTGAGGGAGGGTATTAGGGAATTACCGGATTAGGAAATTAGTTAGTGTTTAGTTAGCATTTAGTTAGTTTTCCTATATGTTTTGGGAGATGAGGGTTGTATAAATTCATCTCATTCTAATGAAAAATCTAAGACAAAAACAACCATTATCAAAGAAACACAATGTGTTTTAGCACGGGAACAAAATAGTAGAGTGTCATTAATCCGTATAGTGCATAA
Source organism: Herpetospermum pedunculosum (assembly GCA_028017165.1). Lineage (NCBI taxonomy): Eukaryota > Viridiplantae > Streptophyta > Magnoliopsida > Cucurbitales > Cucurbitaceae > Herpetospermum > Herpetospermum pedunculosum. The sequence continues at coordinate 14,940,209 of CM051527.1, read as the reverse complement.
ACTTGTATAAATTAGCATTAATTGTAATATATGTACTACATGTGAGATGTTCATGAAATAAATGAATATTGTTTTTCTTGTTTCGATGTAAGAAGTACCGACTTCAACCCAAAAATTGTATTATTTTGTTGATTAGGTCTTGCGGGAACTCAATGAAGTCAAGAAGCTATATTCCAACTAATTGATGTATGAGTTTTTTTTGTTGTGTTAGTGACAAAAAAAAAAAAAATATTACATTCTCTCGTATTAGTTGAATTCTAGTGTAAAAATTGTTCTAATGTATGAGTTTTATCATACTTAGTTTGTGTGTAAATATTTTACCAAATTTGGGTTCAATGATATATAAAAGTTGTTATTTATGTATGTATTTATTTTATGATGAGTAATTTATTTTGGAAATATAATTTGTGTGTATTGACATAAATAAATAGTGATATTCATGACGTTCATCAAAGTCATGTAAATTATTTGGGTAACAACTATGAACATCTTTATAAACATTTTTATAACATCTAGAATGGTCATGAACTGTATTTTGTTGACAAGCAAAAACTATCATAAAAAATGATTGTTTGACACCATAATACTCTCTTTAATTGAATTTATGTGACATAACGAAATAGTCATCTTTGACGTATTTGTGATAGTAAAATAACGATGTTATTAACGTTTTTTTGACGATGAACCATTGTTATAATTGACGTTTTCTTGACGATGTATACTATTACTGTCATGAATATGTATATCTTGACAGAAATATGATATTTTTGAGTTATTTATTGGCAATGTTTTATTGTCATAAAACAACCGACGGTTAACAAATGTCACTAATATATTTATTTTGACGGATAGAAAGTGTCATAATGACAAATTTTCGTAACTGTCATGCATACACTTTGGTTGATGGACACAATGACTAAACAAACAGTCATTTTAATGTCATGTCCATGAAATTTCATCTTTGTAACAGCTACTAGTAAATTTTAACAAGAATTTACATTTAAAGTTGAATAGACTAAATTATTATCAACGAAATTATATTTGTTAACTCATTGAAAGAATAGAGACGAATAATTTTTTTTTTTTTTTTTTTTTTTTTTTGCAAAGGTAGGTAATTATTGTAGGGATTGAACCCGTGACATTTTAGTTTTGAGCATAATTTTATGGAAATTGAGCTATGTTCGGTTTGACAACCATATCTATTATTATTTCCAATTAGAAGGATAATAACAACGATTAACGACGATGGTGCAAATTATAACTTATCATTACCATGACCCAATAATACAATGTGGTTGTTTTTCTTCCTGACCATTACAAGAAGTAGTCTTCATGCCAAACCGAGCATAGCTCAATTGGCATAAGGTTGTGCCTGTGACTATGAGGTCATGAGTTCAACTCTCGCTTTAATTAAAAATACCTTTTGTTCATAGAAGAAACAAGTTCATCTTCTTACAACTTTATTCCAAGTCGAATTAGAAGAAACGATTGGACATAGCAGCAGCACCAATGGGGATTGCAAAATTGAGTCTAAAACGATTATGAGAATTTGCAGCATTGGGAACCACAAAATGTGGAAGAATACCATTGAAGACTGCAAAACAAGGACATGCAGCATTATTATAGACATTTGATTTATGTTTATCATCATTAGGGGTGAAATTTAGAATGGGTTTGGAATTAAAAAAAAAAATTGTGTTTTTAAAATAAAATCACTTTTTCTATAAGCATTTCTGAAAAAATTACTAATTTAAAGTTTGTTCCGTATAACTTCCTTAAGTGATTTCAGATGATTACAAGTGATTTATTGAGTTGAATTGGATAACCAATTTGATTTTTAGATTTTTTTTTTTTTTTTTTTTTTTTTTTTTTTTTTTTTTTTTTGAATATTATTCTTATTTTCTTTCAATATTTTTAGGAATGGTGGCACAAATAGTACCCAAACTAATTGCAAATTTAGTAAACTTTTAAATGTTTTGCAAATATGACAAAAAAAAAATTCGTTTCTATCACTAATAGACTTTATCATATCACTGATAGACTTCTATCAGTGATAGACTTCTATCAGTGATAGACTATTATCACTGACAAAAATCTATAAAAAGCTGAGGTGATCAACGATAGATTTCTATCAGCCATAAGATATATATGCGATAGAAATTGTCATATCCGTAAAAGTTTTAAAAACATGCTATATTTTTAATTATTTTATTTTAAATTGACATCTCTTACAATTTCTCATATTTTTATCATAATTTTTATTTTCCTAAAAAAATATTTGAATTTTTAATTTTGGCTTGAATTTTAAATTCATAGATAACAAAACAAAAAAAACTGCAGTTAAAATAATGTTTATAAGCTTAATTTTTAAATAAAAAACATTTTTAAAAAATGGATTAGTTTAAATTTATTTATTTTTTATTATTATTTTTTTTTAAGAAACACTTGAAAATGGACTATCCCAAACTGATTGAATTTAAGTAATTGACCCCACTGGTAAAAAAAAAATAATAAATAAAGAAAAAAAAATAAAGGATTAAAGTATCTGACTGAAATTTTAAAAAATATATATATATATATTGGTAACTGTACGTAATAAAATTAATTTTTTTTTTTTTTAGGCTATTGTAGTAACAATAGCCTAAAAAAAACAATTATATTATTCTAATAAAATTAATTTTAAATGCAGTCTAACCCATAAATATATTATTTCTTTAATAGTTGACATATTATAAAGTCGATCTTTAACTGAATTCTTAAATAATGGTGACATGATTATTTATTAATTGAATATACATATTAGAAAATTCTCCTATTTTTTATTTTTTAAAATAAAATTAGGTCTCACATCATTATTCTTAAATAATGCTAACTATTAATTAATTGAAGTAATACCTATATGATATAACATTGAATAGAAAATTCTCCTATATTTTTTCCTCTCTTCTCTCTCCTACATGCCAAACTCCAATATTTTTCTCTCTTCTCTCTCTTGCATGCAAGAAGACCTAGCTAACTTCTTTTTATTCCTCCTATTTCCTTGTCTTTTCTCTTCTTTCTCTAACCTACAAAATCCCACCTTATTCTATCAGCTCTCTTCTCTCTCTAACATGCAATACCCCACCTCTTCTCTCTTTTATACAGTACAAGAGTAGAAACTAAAAGCAGCTTGACCGAGTTGACTCGAGACAACTATTTATTACTACCATCACCCACCGGCCACCGCCGGAACCACATATCTCTATGACAACCCGCACAACTATCATCTAAGACCAAAATCTTTCTGTCCTACGAGAAATTATTCGAAGAGGCTGCCACAATGTGACTGACAGTATTACACCGTAGTTTGATATACGATTGAGAAACTACAAAATTATTTTGAAACTACATCGAATAGTTATTAAAAAGGCCCAACCCGCCAACCTAACATGCATTATCAACACTTTTCCAAAAGAAACAATTTATGATGTTATGAGAGAAGAGAAAATAGTAAGAACATACATGAAAATGATGGAGGTGAAGAATTCACCATGATAAAAAAAGAAGAAAGTTGCAGGTTGCAGCAGTATTTTTCAACTACCACAACACAAACTTCAGTTTCTTTCATTGCTATATTGAGCTTAGAGAGAGGAGTTAGTTTAGTAGTGTCAAGTTTTACCTGTAAAGTAAGCAATGGAAACAAGGCAGAAGAGAGACACAGATAGGAGAAGAAGGGAAGTGAACTTCTTCATGATCACTTGGCTTTATTCTTTGCTGAATTTTGATGCTGTTTTCTTTCACAATCTGGTTGGGGAAATGGATGTTGATATATATAGAGTTTCAGATTTGTTTATATTGTAAACAACATCATAATTATTTGAATATATTGAAGGTTTTATGTTTAAACATGATTTATGTCCCATACTTTTAAAACATTAATTTTTTCCACTTTTGTCACATTTATGTAATTTTAAAATATTCATATTCTTTTAAAAAGTGACCATTTTCAGCCTTTATTATAATTTTTTTATGACACTCAAGTATACTCTATAGAATTTCCGTGTCTTATGTTTGGGTGGGTATGGCTTCAAAAGCCAAACTCATGTTTAGACGGATGAGTTTGAAAACTATCGGTTTAGAACCCAAACCCATGTTTTGGGTTTTCATCCCTTCTCACTTCTCTAATTTTGTTTCTCTCTCTTCATCAATTTGACATCAAAAAAATTATCGGTCTCTTCATCAATTTGATACCAACAATTTCATCTTTTATCTTTTTATCAATTTTACCATCAATTTTAGTTATATGTCTATTCCTTTATATATATATTTAAAACAACTAATGGTGTTAGTAATTTTTTTTAATGAAAAATGATATTTTTTGTTATGCCTTTTTTACTACTTTCTAATATAAATATATTTTAATATTATTACAAAATTTTCATTAATAGTAGTGAATTTATTGGAATGTACGTTATATTCGAACTAAAGTTTTTTTTTAATTGTTTTTTTTCTTTACTATTTATTTATTTTATGTATTTTTTCAACCGTATTCTATAAATTAATGTTGTGTTTGTAACTTTTTTTTTTCTTTTATAATTATTTTTTTTTAATTGGAATGTACAAAATTTTCATCAATAATGTATTTTTTTTTTCTTTCTTCTATTTCTTGTTTTTTGTTTGTGTTGTTTTTGTTAAATGTTTTTTTTATGTTTTGTTAAAATATATATTTTTCCATCTTATTCCATAAAACATTTTTCATCAATAGTAATGTAACTTTTTTTTTCCTTCATGTCAACAAGAGCGTAGTCCAACGACATGATGTATTGCTTAGTGACCATGAGGTCCTAGCACTACAAGAATTTTGACATTTCCCGACATTTTTGATCTCGACGCCAAACAATATCGTCGGGAGAAGTACCATTTACCGACACGCTACATTAACGGCGTCGGCAAATGGTACTTTTCACGACGTTCCAAGAATATCGTCGGAAAAAATGAAAAATTTTCCCGATGCTTTATTAATGGTGTCGGTAAAGGTCACTTTTCCCGACGCCATATTAATGACGTCGGGAAAATATTTCACTTTTTTTCTTTTTTCAATAGAAAAAGTCAACTTTTACCGACGCCATGTTAAACGCGTCGGGAAAAGTGACATTTACCGACGCCATTAAAATGGCGTCGGGAAAAGTTTTCACTTTTTATGTTTTTTAATAGAAAAAGTTGAGATTTTTTTTCCTTTACTTCCTCGCTTCTCCGCCACCATTGTCGCCTACATCGCTCTCCGTCACCTTCGTCGCAGCCTCCGCCTCCGTCGCTCTCTACAACATTCGTCGTCGCCTCCATCGCGCTCTGCTACCGTCGCTGCCACTGCTCTCCACCATCGTCGCAACCTTCATCTCTTGTGTTCTTCAAATTTACTGAGATTTCCTTTAAAGCTGGTCTAGTAAGCATAACTACATAATTTTATTCACTTTTTTTTCACATTCTGGTCTATATATTTGGTTCTCTAGACATAGGTTTACATATTTATTGTACATGCTCTTGAGCGTTGATTGATTACTGACTGAAATATTAGAATATACGTAAATGATTGTTCTTGATGTTGCAATTCTGATTACTTTTTATGAGCAAATAGGGTTTTTATTTTTTTTTTTACATTGAAATTTTGAAAGTTTTGATTTTTCTTTCAAGGTTTATGAGAGAAATTTTAAATTAGAAATGTGAGCTTGAAATGAAAATGGAGAAGTTTTAATTTTTTTTTTTTTGGTGTGTTTTTGTGTTTTTGGTGTATTGGAACTTAAAAACTCATCTTCCACCCACTAAAATTTTGTGTATTGGAACTTAAAAACTCATCTTCCGGAATAAAAATTGCTAAAGTATAAATCAAAACTTTTAAGTTTGTTATTTGTTCAAATCAATCTAATGGATTCAAAGTTTCATGTTTTTTTTCATTACATCTCTCTTTTACTTTAAAAAGGAAAAAAAAACGTGATATGTAATATCTAATATTTGTTTAGATTTTGTAATTGATAAATATAAGTTAGATCAATAAGTCTACAAGAAAATATAAATCTTCAAAGTTTAAGAAGAAATGAAGAATTGAAAATGGATTGAATCTAAAATTTGTTATTAGGAGTAAAAGTAGTAGATAAAAATGATGAAATTATAGAAGAAATAAACTTAGATATTATAAAAATTGGACACATATTATAAAAGAATAGTGAAGAAGTGGTTTGTTTAAAAGAAAAATAAAAATAAAATGGTGAAACTCAATGGTGTGTTAGTGGTTATTCATGTTTTTGACCCAACTAACAAGATTTAGTGTGAATTTCTTATTCATTCTCTCTCTGTTGGGGTCGTTGTCTCTCACTTCTCCAATTTCATGGAATTGGATTTGGATCATCTATTTTGTTCCCTTGTTTTTCCCACATTGTTTCTTGTTTTCTTGCTCAGAAGCTTGTTTGAGCTCCACGACGTCTTCACCATCTGATTGGGTGAAATTTCGAGCTTATAAGTTTTTGTAGAAGGATTCGAGAGTTGGGAGTTGCTGGTTTTTGGAGTCTACTTGGGGCACGCCTCAAGAGTCTTCACTGTATTAGTTTCCCTTCTTACTTAAGCGTTTTGAGCTTTTTTTTCTTTTTCTTTTTGTAGAGAACTATTGTCGTCAATTGTATATCTCTACCTGAAAGAACTGTACGTGAACTGAAAGAGTTGTTGTTGTGATGAGATTTAAGTTTTAGCTTTAGTTTGAGTCTATGAATTTGAGAGGTTTTGTTGGAGAGTGATCGAGTGACTGAACGACGGGTTAATGAATGAAAGGTTTTCGTTTTGAAAAAATGGAAGAATTGTTGATAAGTTTAGATAATTTGGTTATGTTTAAGGGGTTTTAATATTTCGTTTTGAAAATGGATGAAATGTTGATAAGTTTAGATAATTTTGTTATGTTCAAGGGATTTTAATACTTACTAGTTAAGTTTTGATGTAATTATGTTCATGTTTTCGCTTTAGTTTGAGTTTGTGAAGTTGAAAGATTTTGTTGGAGAGTGATCGAGTGACGGAACGACGGGTTAATGAATGAAAGATTTTCGTTTTGAAAATAGAAGAAGATAAGTTTAGATACTTTGGTTATGTTTAAGGGATTTTAATATTTTGTTGTGAAAATAGATGAAATGTTGATAAGTTTAGATAATTTTGTTATGTTGAAGGAATTTTAATACTTACAAGTTTTGATAAGTTAATTAAGTTCTAACGTAATTATGTTCATGTTTTCGATAAATTTATAAGTTGCTTTGTTTTTCTTAGTTCAATGAACTTAGTATTCTTTTTTATGATAAGATTGTTATTGGTTTGATTTTTTAGGTGTTTTGGAACGGAGTCCATGTAACAAAGGCTACTTTCCAAGATTATGATTATATAAAGCGGCCGAGCATGAAGTTTTATTCTTACCTTACTTAGATTTTTTTTTATAGTTTTTTTTGTCAATATTTGTGTTGTACTTTTAATTTTATTGAAACCTTAAACTTTAAACAAAGGAATTGTGAGAACATAAATTTGATTCAATAAATTGTGTTTTCTATCATTATTGCATACACAATTATATACACAATTATTTATAGGTAACAAAAATTGGATTATAATGAAAATGAAAGAAAATAATTGAGAACTTAAAAATAATAATAATAATAATAATTACCGACGACAAAAAAAAACAGCGTCGGGAAAGATTACTTTTGTCGACGCCATTAATGTGGCGTCGGCAAAAGTGACATTTTCCCATTTCGCCGGTAAAGGTATATTTTTGCCGACGACACGTAGTGGCGTCGGCAAAAATCATCTTTCCCGACGCATGTAGTGGCGTCGGCAAAAGTAGCGTTCCCGACGCCGTGTGTTTTGGCATCGGGAAGGACTTTCCCCACGTGGATATTTCGACGATCCTCCCGACGTTTTTGTGCGTCGAATTGTTTTAACAAAAACTGAACTGAACCGAAAATTCTCGATTTTCTCTAAATTCAAACCGACCTGTCCAATATTTTGTTAAAATACTGAACCAATCCACTGGATAAGTTTTGGTTAGTTGTATCATCCCTATATTATATTAATGTACAAGTATTTTATTTTTCATAAAAGTTGGGTTACAATTATCTTCAAACCTATCAACCTCACGTTTTAAAATAATAAAATAAAATAAATTCTTCTCCACATAAGAAATTATTAGGATTATATTCTCTCCTCTCTTCGTTAAAATCGATTTCTCTTCCCTCTCGTTAAAATTGTCCTCTCCTCCCTCGTAATCAGCTCGAACAAATTCTCTCTCCATAACAATAATAATCCCATAATCCCTAAACAGTATAAGATGGGTGAAAAATATAAATTCTCTCTCCATAACCATAATCCCATAATCCCTAAACAGTATAAGATGGGTGAAAAAAAAATATATATATATATATATATATATATATATATATTTAAAAAAAAAAGATACATCATATTTATAAGTATGTATGAAGTTTGTGTACGTATCCCAAATACAACTAAACTACTCCACAGTGGGCTAGCTAGATGTTTGATGTTTCTCAATTCATAAAATCAAGATAATGCATTTGGATGAAGTTACAAGGTAGTTGAAAAACAAAATAATAATAAGAATAATAATAATAAAAAAAAAAAAAAAAAACTACCATTATTATAGTAACAATTTTTTTTAACTTTGCACATATAGGAAAATATTCGATTATATTTGTTAAGTCTATTTACCTTATAATATTTGGTCAATTGACGGATGCATCAAATATATTAAATATAACGTATATTAGTTCTGAAATAACAAAAAAAAATTAAAATTAATTGTTTTTACTATATTTGTTCACTCCAAAAATAGTAGTTAGATGTGTAAATATCCTAATTTATTTTGCTATTCATTCTAATTCTCTACCCGATCAATGGAGGTGAGAGGATTAAATTTTAAAAGTTTGCCATATTCACCCACTCCAAAAATAGTAATTTAATGGATTTAATTTAAAAGGAAGAAAACAAGTAGAAGCAAACAAGAAATTTCCTTCATATATAGTATTTCAAACAAGGAATTTCCTTTATTTGCTCTATTTAATTTCCTAGATGAAAATTACCATATTCATGCAATTTATAATATTTCTTTTCATTTAATTACCAGTTGTGTCCAAACTAATATATATAAGAACATTGCAACATCATAATTTTTTTTCTTTTTTTTTGCAACAGTATTTTAATAAATGCGAGGATTGAACCCATGACCTTATGGTTACAGACACAATCTTATGCCAATTGAGCTATGCTCGGTTTGACAAAGGTTATATATGTTCCACTTTGCCAAACAATTAAAACTTTATACTATTAAGTTTAATATAGTATTTTTTTTTTTTTTTGACAACATGTGGGGTGGGGGATCGAACCCGTGACCTTTTGGTCACTGAAAAAATAAAAATACCTGTACCATTAAGCCATTAATCCGTTTTAAAACATCATAATCTTAACCACAAAGAAAAGATTATAGGAAATAGTATTCAACACAAAAACTCTATTATTATGGAGAAGAAGTTCATTTCCCTTCCACTCTTATCTTTTCTTCTCCTCTGTCTTGTTTTCATTTCTCATTCTCAAAGTAAGTCTTTAATACTTCTCTCTTGTAACTCGTAAATATTATTAGTATGTATCTCATATTGTGAGTGAGGTCCATTTATATTATCTTTTTAATGTGAGATCTTTAACTTGTTCCTTCAAGATGATGTCTCTTTGATTCATCATTCTTGAGTTGGATCTCATTTTTTGACTAAATATCCGTTTGGGCTTCGTAAACTCTGATACCATGTTTGATATTATGGGATTACATCTCAAAACCGCAAAATGAGAGGAGTAACCATAAACCATGTATGTCATGTTGTGAGTGAGATCCCTGCACATATATCTTGTTTAATTTCTAGAAGTATTTTTTTTAAAGAAAATAGTTTAGACGTTGTTAATGTTTCGATTTGGATATCGCAGTTGTTGAAGATCAATCAAAAACTTGTCCAATACAATTTGCTTCAAAGGGGACATGTTCAGGGATGTTCGGAATCTCAGAATGTTACCATGAAGCAATGTCCAGATCATCTAGACATATCCCACCCAAGGGTTGCCAATGCATTCCAAATGGTTTTGATGCTCGCATTTGCCGTTGCAATATTATTTGTTAAATCTCCAAATGGTTCCATCCCAAATAATGAGAGTGCTTTGTATTAACAACCCAATCAAATAAAGGATATGTTGGAAACAATGTTCGTCATATTTACTTTGTTTGGTCCTTGTGTCTAACAAATTTGCAAATTTTAAAACGTCAAATAGGTTAAAGTTGTATTAGATTAAAAGTTGAATCACCAATTAGACACAAAATAAAAATAGTTTAGGTACTTAATACGCCGCTTGTAAGGCCTATTCTACACAAATTTTAAAATTTTGGAGCATAACATATTATTCACAAACAAAAAATAGAAAATAAACTCAACATGTATTAATTTAGATTTTCAATTTGAACCCTAAACTTAAACATCGTTCAATTTTCACTAAATTCATCTAATAATTAAAAAAAAAATCTTTCGAAACTTATGATCGAATATAAACAAAAATCAAGTCTGACATAAAATTTAAAGCATTTCTGTGGTTTTAGTTTTTCCATATGAATTTTTAATTGTTATATGCAATTCGATTTCATTCTCTAGGTTCTGTTTTCTTAAATTCTCTATTTATTGACTTTTGGAGACCTTTGGTATTTGGTATTATGAACGACCATTTTGACCTATTTAAAGGCTTGTAAGACTCTTCAAAGAAAGATTATGCTTATCAAGAACTTGTGTTTCTTTAAATCTTTTGGTATTGTTTCTTTCAAATCTTGTTTTAGGTTTGATGTTAATCGGTTCATTGAATTAGTTTTGATCAACCTAATTCTGGAGTGAGTCGTCTTGGGATCTAAGAGTGACAATCATAGATTCTAAGTGTGATCTAAGAGTCATTTATCTTCTAACTAAACTCTTGGTTGAAATCAATCGTTAAGTTAGTCTTCTTTGTGGGCATTTACAAGGATCCTACCCAGGGGCGGAGCCACATGGGAGTCGGGGGCACGTGCCCCCCTCGAATTATTAGTTTTATAAATTTATATATAAAAGTTTGAAAAATATAACTACAGTTTAACTATTTGTATTTAAGAAATCGAAAAATATCACAAAACTATGTTCTCGTGAGATGGTAAGGAGCATGAAATTCAAGTAATTTGCTCGCTGCAGCTCAACTTCAAGCTCTCCAAATGTTTTTTTCTTTATTTTATTTTTCAGTTTGTTAAATTATTTTAGATTAAACAAAAAAAAGAATTTTATTTTAAGATTTTAAATGTTGTAAATTATTTTAGATTCTAAAAAATAAAAAATAATTTAGTTTTGAAAAAAAGATAAATACTTCAAATTTTATTATTTAATCTCATTAATTATATATATATATATATATATATATATATATATTTATTTATTTATTTATTTAAGTAGAGAATTATAAAATGGTTTATTATTATTAAATGTTTAAAATTACTATATAAATATTAAACTTTCTAAAACAATTATATATAAATATTTAAAATTTTATTTATATGCATAGAGAATTACACGTTTAGTCTTCCAATTCTTAAATTTGTGTTTAATAAATTCGTGAAGTTTAAACAGTTTAGATTCATTAACTTTAATTTGGTATCTAATAGGTCTTATACATTTAAATTTTTTTTCAGTAAAAATCAACTATCGAGGACTCAAATACACTTGAAAATTTTAATTTTGTATATAATAAATACGTTTTTGTATATAATAAATACGTTATTATTGCAAAAGCGAATATAGCTCAATTGGTATAAAGTTGTGTCCTGACTAAGAGGTCGGCAGTTTAAGGATCTATTAGATTCAAAATTGAAAGTTTTAGAGTGTTTTACCCACATTTTAAAGTTCAAGAACTATATATATATATATATAGATATAAATCGAAATTTTCATAGACTAAACTTCAGTTAACCCTATTGAAATTATGCCCTCCTGACAAAAACTCTTGGATCTGTCCCTGATCCTACCTCTAGCTTTGTAAATCAAGCATAGTTGGGCGTTTATCACAACCAAAATCTCATAAATTAAAAATTGTGAAGCAAATTTAAAAACATCTAACGACAAGTTAAATCAAATAGCATATCAAAACTAACTTTAATTCTAAAGAACTAATATCTAAAATAATATCTAACACAAACAATATCTCAAAAACAAAGCTAACTTACACGTATCATAACTCACACAAAAATCTAGAAATCATAATTACACGTTAGTGGATGGAAAGTAGAAGATTCATTTATGTGTTAATTTTTAGAAAAATTAACATTAGTGTTCAAAGAATATTTAATTATAATAACTCAAAATTTAGGCATAACTCATTTGAAAAAAAAAAATTAGGCATAGCATAAATAACTAAAATCTTTCTTTCATACATTTGAGTCTGCAAATACTATATACTTAAAACATAAAATCCTTGGTCGAGCCCCACAACTTGGTCAAAAAATAATTTCTCATTTGTAGAGCACATGTTTATAAAATTATGTGCAAATACCTTGTATTTTAATAAAATTATGTGCAAATACCTTGTATTTTAAGATGTTTAATTAATAGTGTTATCAAACAATCTTCAACCCTAAGATAGTCATCATCATGCTAAGATAGTGGTCATGACAAATTCAAAATCAAGCTACTGTGTTTGAGAAATTATAACCAAACGTCTATTATTGAACCACACCAATTTTCTACAATCTCTTCAAAATTTCCAATCCTTTACTCGAAATCTTTCGATTTCTCGAATCCTGTCTTTCTAATTTTCTTCAAAATACCCTTAAACTATGAGTTTTGTCTAAATAATACCCTTCAACTTTAAAAAGTTTAAAAAATGACCCTGATGATCTTTCAAACGCGTTAAAAAATACTCTTATCATCAAGTTTTGGATGGAAACCGTTAAAGTTTCGTTTCAATAACAACCTTAAACTTTAATTTTTTTTAAAATATCCCTGGCCTTTTAAAAACGTTCAAAAATACCCTTGCAGTTATGTTTGGGAAGAAAAACGTTAAAGTTTCATTAATACTAATAAGTCACTTTTTAGCATATTAAAACTACTATCACTTGTGTATCAATTTAGGCATGTAAATGTAAATTAGTGTACTAGGGTTAAAAAGAGTCCAATTGTCAAACCGAACATAGCTCAATTGACATAAGGTTGTGTCATTTGCCAAACCGAGTCTAGCTCAATTGGCCTAAGGTTGTGTCGTTGACTAAGAGATCATGAGTTTAATTCTCGCATTAATTAAATACCTTTGCAGCAAAAAAAACAGTTCAATTAATGTCAAAAATACAAAATCATAAATTTCGGGGCCATAAAATAAAAAGGAAAGAAATTAAAGGTAAAAAGAAAAGAAATTGATGTTATTTGACCCTTATTTTCCATTATGCAGGGAGGGGCGAAAGAATACAATGTCGCCAATGAAAAACGAAGACTAAGTGAAACGAAGACTGAATCAACAACCACAGTATTGCATTGACCTCCCATTTCAATGTAACTCACTCCACCATGCTACCGCTTTAGTTTTGTTTTTAATTTACATCGTAGCTCGTTTGAGTGTTGTTGGGCTGAATAATGGGCTTCAGTGTAAACGACCCAAAGAAATAAAAAAAACGTACAACTCAACTAAGTGGGCGTGTGAAGGAGATTCATCCACGTTATCTCCACATGCAACAAAGACCTTCCAAACCCTAAGCGTTGCTCAGATTACAACGTCTGGAAGAAATGAGATGAGAGCTTTGACGAAGCCCTGACGTTTTTCATCTTCTAAGAAAACGACGAAGAAGAAGTTGAACAAGAAGATGGAGAAGAAATTGAAGGTGTTCTTCAGCTATATCCCATAGCCTTGAAGAACATCTTCATATCTTTTATTCAAGATTGTAATGAAGCCCTTTTGTAGAGTTTTACAAGATAAGTTTTATCCTACCTATCTCTATTTCTATTTGTGATATCCTCTCCTTTTTTTTTTCTCTAAGATTCAAGTCTGTTTTATAAGGACATTTGAAGGAACATATTCTGTTTTAGAATATAACCAATTTTAGGGTTATTTTTACAAATCTCCACCTTAAAACGAATATATGTTCTTCGATTTTAACCCTTCTTTGTCTAACCATTTTCAGGTAAATCGAAACCAACGAGCTCGAGACAGTGTTTGAACTTCAGTTGTGGAAGAGGCTTCGTCAACATGTCAGAAACATTCTCTGAGGTATGAACCTTCAAAACCTCTATTTCTCCCTTCTCAATCTGTTCACGAACAAAATGGTATTTTATGTCAATATGTTTTGTTCGATTGTGGAGTTGCTGATTTTTTGATAAGTGAATTGTGCTTTGATTATCACAATATATCTTCACTGTCTTCTGAGTAAATCCATAGTCCTTGAGTAATCCTTTGAGCCATAAAGCTTCTTTAATTGCTTCTGATAAGGCTTGAACTCGGCTTCGGTAGAGGAGAGAGCTACCACTGGTTGAAGGGTAGCTCTCCAACATAGGAGATTTTCCCCAATTAGAAATAGTTAACCTGTTAGAGACCTTTTTCTATCCAAATCTCCAGCATAGTCTGAATCCACATAACCAAATAATTGATTATGTTTGTCACTGCAGCTTGTATAAGTAAGCTTAGCCTCTGAGGTTCCTTGTAGGTATCTTAATACCCATTTTGCTGCCTCCCAATGTCTTTTTCCCGTATTAGCCATATATCTACTAATTAAGCTTGTAGCATAAGCTATGTCCGGTCTTGTAGATACCATGAGGTACATTAGGCTCCCCACAACTTGTGAATAAGGAATATTAGACATAAAGTCCAAGTGTTCTTTTTCATCTAGTTTGGGTGAATTTTGAGCAGATAACTTAAAATGTTGAGCCAAAGGAGTTGAGACAACTCTTGAATTCTCCATGTTGTATTTCTTTAAAGTCTTGCCACAGTAGGTAGTTTGGCTGATTTGAAGAACTCCCTCTGATCTTCTTCTTGTAATTTCAACACCTAAGATCCTTTTAGATTCACCTAGGTCCTTCATGTCAAACTCCCTTTTAAGTGATGGTTTCACATTTTCCATTGCTTGCTTTGATTTACTTGCAAGTAGCATGTCATCCACATATAATAACAAATATACAATTGTAGAGTATGATTTGTTATTTATGTAAACACAACTATCATATGAGCTTCTTTGAAATCCTATTGTTGTCATGTAATCATCAAATCTTTGATACCAACATCTAGGAGATTGCTTTAAACCATATATTGACTTCTTTAATAAACAAACATAATTTTCCATGTTTTGTTTTTCATACCCTTGAGGTTGCTTCATATATATGGTCTCTGATAGTTCACCATGTAGGAAGGCTGTTTTAACATCTAGTTGATCTAATTCTAGATTATTTTGAACAACCAAAGCAAGTAGCATGCGAATAGATGTTTGCTTAACAACTAGGGAAAATATTTCATTGTAATCTATTCCATGTTTTTGTGTATAGCCTTTAGCTACTAACCTTGCTTTGTATCTTGGTTGTTGAACATCTTGAATGCCTTCCTTGTATTTGTAAATCCATTTGCATGCAATTGGCTTGAAACCTTTAGGTAATAGACTAAGTGTCCATGTATGATTCTGATTTAAAGAGTTCATCTCTTCATTCATTGCTTTAATCCATTTATTTGCATTAGGACAACTTGTAGCTTCATCAAAAGTGTTAGGCTCAGTTTCATTTAGGAAACCACTTACATTTAGTGCCATATTAACACAATCTGCCTCATCAAACCTTGCTGGTGGTGTAATGATTCTTCTCTGCCTATCTCTTGCAAGTTGATAATTTTCTAGATTAGATTGTTCTTTCATAACATCATGTTCTTCATGTTTTACTAGAGATTTCTCTAGTTTAACTTGAGAGCTTCCTCCTTCATCTTCAGAATCTGACAGATGAGGGATGGATGATGTCAAATTAGGTTGCTCCACCTCAATTTCTAGTTTAGAGGTCTTGTCTGTGCTTTTAGTTTGTGTCTCCCCTTCCATGAACATTTCATCTTCTCTAAATGTCACATCTCGGCTATTGATGCATCTCCTTTCAGTAGGATGCCAAAGCCTAAATCCTTTAATACCATCTGTAAAACCAACAAACATACATCTTGTAGCTCTAGGCTTTAGTTTACCTTGACTTTGATGGATAAACCCCACGCAACCAAAGACTCTCAAATGGTCTAGGTTTGGAGGGTGTTTAGTCCACTTCTCTTCTGGTGTTAAGAGATTTAGGGAGCTGTGTGGGCACCTGTTTAAGGTGTACACCGTATAAGATGTAGCTTCAACCCAAAACTTCTCATGTAACATTGCATCAGACAATAGACATCTAACTCTCTCCATAATGGTTCTGTTTAGCCTCTCTGCTACACCATTTTGTTGAGGTGTATACCTCACTGTTCGGTGTCTTAAAATTCCTTGTTCTTTGCAAAAATTATCAAACTCTTCATTGCAAAACTCTAAGCCATTATCAGTTCTCAAGCATTTCACATGCCTAGAGGATTGATTTTCAACAAGCAACTTCCATTCTTTAAACTTGATGAATGTTTGATCCTTAGTCTTAAGGAAATATACCCAACTTCTTCTTGAGTAATCATCAGTGAGGGATAGGAAATACCTTGATCCACTGATTGATGGTGTAGATGCTGGCCCCCATAGGTCTGAATGAATGTAGTCTAGAATTCCCTTAGTTGTATGTTGTGCTTTAATGAAGCTATGTCTTGTAGACTTTCCCAATATGCAATGGTCACAAGCTTTGACTCCAATGCTTATCTTTTGAGGCAATATGCCCTGCTTAGATAGAGCTTCTAGTCCTTTGTTGCTTATGTGTGAGAGTCTTTTATGCCAAAGAACTCCCTCATCCATGTTGTCATTGGTTACAACTAGGGCAGATTGTACTATTTGCACATCTCTAATCACATATAGACCATTCATTTTAACACCAATCAGCATTGTTTTTTAATCTTTCTTGACTTCAAAAGTTCCCCCTGAACCTCCATATGTGCATCCAATGGAGTCCAACATTCCTAGGGAAATTAGGTTTTTTTTTAGCTTAGGAACATGTCTTACATTCCTTAGAAGCTTCACTGAACCATCTTGAAACTTCATAGACACTGACCCAATTCCAACTACCTTGCAAACATGGTTATCACCCATGTACACTTCTCCTCCATCCCATTCTCTATAGGTTGAAAACCAACCCTTTGATGGAGTCATATGGAATGATCATCCACTGTCTAGAACCCAATCTTGAACTTGGACTGTCTCATTCTTTGGAGGAGTGATCCGAGGTAGCTAGGGCATCAGAATAGGTAAAAGAACTATCCCAACCTACGGCTTCAGCTGGTGCTTTACCTTTCTGTTTGTTTTGACTTTGCTGTTTTTTTAAAGAATAGCAGTCTTTTGCAAAGTGCCCTGGTTTGTGACAAAAATTGCATTTCAACTTAGTCTTGTCTTGATGAGTTTCACTTTGGTTCTTGTTGTTCTTCCAACCTTTCTTTTTCTTCCCTTTTATGAATAAACCTTCTTAACTTGAAGATTGCTTCTTTTGTGATTGAAGTTCCATTTCTTTTGATCTAACTGCAGAAATGATAATATCAGTAGTTAGTTTATATCTACCATATTTCAAAGCTGTTTTTACCTCTTTGTAACTTTCTGGTAAATAGTTTAATAAAATGAAAGCTTCATTCTCATCTCCCACTTTATCTCCCATGTGCTTGAACTCTGATGTTATTCTTTTAAACTCATTTAGATTTTTCATCATGGATTTGTTTGCATCCATCTTGTATGTAAAAAATATTTCTCTTAGATAGGTCTTGTTAGGTAAATCTTTTGAGAGATATAACTCATCAAGCTTGGTCCACATTGCATATGCTGTTTCTTGATCAATAACTTGTCTTAGAACACAGTCATGTAAATTTAAAACCAATGTTCCATGGGCTGTTACTTCCATTGTTTCCATCTCTTCCTCTGTGATAGATTTAAGAAGTTTAGTAGGATCTTGGATAGCCTTCAATGCCTTCTGCTGTCCAAGAACAACCTTGATCTTGACTTTCCATAATTCAAAATCTGACTTGCCATCAAACTTCTCAATGTCATATCTTGCAATTGACATATTTGATTGAATTTTTTATCTTCTTGCTTTTCTTGATTATCAAGAACTTAATCTTTCTTCTTCTGCAGGCTCTGATACCAATTTGTTGGGCTGAATAATGGGCTTCAGTGTAAACGACCCAAAGAAATAAAAACGTACAACTCAATTAAGTGGGTGTGTGAAGGAGATTCATCCACGTTATCTCCACATGCAACAAAGACCTTCCAAACCCTAAGCGTTGCTCAGATTACAACGTCTGGAAGAAATGAGATGAGAGCTTTGGCGAAGCCCTGGCGTTTTTCATCTTCTGAGAAATCGACGAAGAAGAAGTTGAACAAGAAGATGGAGAAGAAATTGAAGGTGTTCTTCAGCTATATCACATAGCCTTGAAGAACATCTTCATCTGTTTTATTCAAGATTCTAATGAAGCCCTTTTGTAGAGTTTTACAAGTAAGTTTTATCCTACCTATCTCTATTTCTCTCTGTGATATCCTCTCCTTTTTTTTCTCTGAGATTCAAGTCTGTTTTATAAGGACATTTGAAGGAACATATTCTGTTTTAGAATATAACCAATTTTATGGTTATTTTTACAAGTGCATTACATTAGCCCTAAGAATGGAGATGAATTAAATTAAGTCGTTAACCCTACCTTTTTAAAAACCATCAACTATTTATGATATCGTATTATAGCTTAAATTTTATGGTTATTTTTACAAGTGCATTACATTAGCCCTAAGAATGGAGATCACTACAAGAAAAGACAGTTTTAGCGACGAAATATTAAGCGTCGCACGGATTGCGACGAAATGTGAAATCGTCGCTCGGGAAAGCGACGAACGGATATGTCGTCGCAAGGTCGTGCGACGAATTAATAAATCGTCGCCTCGCTTGCGGCGCTTTATGATTTCGTCGCAAGTACATGCGACGAATTATTAATTCGTCGCAAGGCCACGCGACGAAAAGTTAAATCGTCGCACGACCTTGCGACAAAAATGTTGATCGTCGCACGACCTTGCGGCGAAAATTATAATCGTCGCATGACCTTGCGACGAAAAGTAAAATCGTCGCACGACCTTGCGACAAAATTGTAGATCGTCGCACGGCCTTGCGACGAAAATGTTAATCGTCGCATGACCTTGCGACGAACATTGAAATCGTCGCACGATCGTGCGACGCTTTATTAGTTCGTCGCATAACCTTGCGACGAATTATTGATTCGTCGCAAGACCAAAATTAAAAACACAGTCGGCTTCACATTTCATCTTCGCTCATTTAGGGATTTGAGTGTGCCCTACCGATTCCAACTCCGCCTACGATTCCATCTGCGCCCCTCTCCGCCTCCGCCGCTCTGCCTCGATTCCAACTCCGCCTACGATTCCATCTGCGCCCCTCTCCGCCTCCGCCGCTTCTGCCTCGATCCGCCTCGCTCCGCCTCGATCTGCCGTTCTGCCTCGCCGCTCCGCCTCTTTCCGCCTCGCTCCGCCCCGCCGCTCTGCCTTGCTCTGCCGCTCCGACCCGTCTCTCCGACTCCACCGACGCCGCGAAGAACTCCACCTCTCCGTTCCACTGCCACCGCCTTGCCACGCCACCGTATGTAGGGTATATTTATATTTCCGAGCTTTTTTCTCTTCTTTTCAATTTTTAATTTTCAATTCGTTGTCACCAACCAGATTTCTAGTTTGTTACGAACTCGCCGGTCTTGCTTCCAATCTGCTCTGCTCCGATCAACCAACTACTGTTTTTTTTAAGGTAAGAGAATGAATTTTGGATTAATGTTTTCGTATTTGACTTTTTCATGTGAATATGTTTGGTTGTAGTTCTATTTTGGCTGAATGGAAGCTTCGACGTACTGTATATGTAGGAAAAAAAAGTGACTGACTGATTTTGGCTAAAATATATATATCACTTG
Source organism: Herpetospermum pedunculosum (assembly GCA_028017165.1). Lineage (NCBI taxonomy): Eukaryota > Viridiplantae > Streptophyta > Magnoliopsida > Cucurbitales > Cucurbitaceae > Herpetospermum > Herpetospermum pedunculosum. The sequence continues at coordinate 14,920,085 of CM051527.1, read as the reverse complement.
TAGGGGCTTACGGTATATGTAGGGGCTATATGAATTTTTTAGTTATTCAACTTTTTCATGTGAATATGTTTGGTTGAACTCCATTTTTGGTTGAATGGTGAAGCTTTGACTGACTCTATGTAGGGTATATATGAATTTATAAATTGTTCCCCTAAACTTATACTTTCTGTATTTATCTTTTGGATTTTCATGTACTTGTGTGAGCTTTCCTATTCCAAAACAACATGCATATTATTTTATTAGTTTTCTTAGTTATATATAGATGTTTATGATCTCACATGTTTATTGATTATCCTAATCATTATGGAATGCTGAAAAATTAGTTATATACACATTATACCCTTCCTTTTTGTTTAATTAGATTCATGATAGATTGTCCTTTTATGTTTCCTAGGGTAAAATATATATGGATAAAAGTTGGACAAATCTTCGGAATAGATTATGCAAAGAATTTTCTGATGGAGTAAAATCATTTATCACCTTGGCAAAGGAACATGTCGATGCGAGAGGGTTTACACATTGTCCATGTAAACGTTGTCAAAATGCCATAATGAAACCAATTGGTCATGTCGAAGGTGATTTATACCAATATGGAATGGCTTTCACTTATGATAGATGGATATTTCATGGAGAAACCCCTGATTTGTCAGCTTTTTTGAAACCCAAAGAGACCGTTGAAAAACATAAGGAACCCGCAAAGACTTCTCCAAATATCGATCCGGAAAATGAAATGCTTGAATTCTTGAATGATTTGACAGGTGTGAGAGACACTGGAAATCGCGGTGAAGATAACTCAATTGAGGTTGAAACAAGTGATAATTTGAGAGGTAGAAATAATAAGTTTGAATCAATGTTTGATGAAGTCAACGAAGAATTATACATTGGATGTACTAAGATTTCATCTTTTACTTTTTTGGTAAAATTAATGCATATCAAAGTACTTAATCATTGGAGCAATAAGTCATTTGATATGTTATTGAAATTGCTTAAAGAAGCCTTACCTGATGGTACCAAAATTCCAGAATCATATTATGCTGCAAAAAGGAAATTGCGTGACTTGGGTTTAAGTTATGAATCCATACATGCTTGTAAGAATGATTGTATGTTATTTTGGAAAGAAAATGAGAAAGCAAAAGTTTGTCCACAATGTAATGAATCTCGTTACAAAATAGACAATAAGAAAGGAAAAAAGGTACCACACAAGATTTTAAGGCATTTTCCCTTGAAACCAAGACTAGAAAGATTATTTCATTCAAAACATACTGCTAGTGACATGAGATGGCATAAGGAAAAAAGAATGAACATCGATGGGGTATTAAGTCATCCGGCAGATGGTGAGGCATGGAAACACTTTGATAGACAATATTCCTGGTTTGCAAAAGATCCAAGAAATGTAAGATTAGCATTAGCTACCGATGGTTTCAATCCATTTGGAAACATGAGTTCAATATACAGTACGTGGCCAATAATATTAATTCCATATAATTTGCCACCATGGAAATGCATGAAAGAATCACTTTTCTTCATGACGTTGCTTATACCGGGACCAAAATCTCCAGGAAATGACATAGATATTTATTTACAACCACTAATAGACGAATTGAAAGATTTATGGAGTCATGGCAGTGAGACTTATGATGCTTATAGTGGTCAAAACTTTCGTCTTCATGCAGCTTTGATGTGGACAATTAATGACTTTCCAGCATATGCCAATTTGTCAGGATGGAGTACTAAAGGATATAAGGCGTGTCCAGTTTGTAATAAAGACATCACATCTGAGGGATTGCACAGTAAGATATGCTACATGGGACATCGTCGTTATTTACCTTTGAAACATCATTGGCGCAAAAGCAAACAGTTTAATGGTCAATCAGAAAAAAGAGCTGCACCACGATCTTTTTCTGGATTAGATGTTGTTCAGCAGTTAGAAGCAATAAATTTTCCACCACTTGGAAAAACTACAGATATATCGGGATGGAAAAGGAAGAGACTTAATGATGAAGTGAATTGGTTGAAGAAAAGTATATTTTTTGAGTTACCATATTGGTCAAGTCTTAAGATTCGACACAAACTCGATGTCATGCATATTGAGAAAAATATTTGTGACAATGTCTTGGGTACAGTATTGAATATTGAAGGAAAAACAAAGGACACTACTAAGGCACGTGAGGATTTACAGAAATTAGGAATCCGAGAAGAACTGTATCTTATAGATCTTGGAAACAAAAAGTTCTTGAAGCCACATGCTAGTTACACGTTAACAACTGATGAAAGAAAGCAATTTTGTGCTTTCTTAAAAACAGTCAAGTTCCCTGATAGTTTTGCATCAAACATATCAAGATGTGTTAAAGATGGAAAGATACATGGACTAAAAAGTCACGACTCACATGTGTTACTCCAAAGACTTTTACCATTGGGAGTCCATCATTTTTTACCGAATGATGTCACTGGTGCAATTGCTGAATTGTCGAATTTTTTCAAAGAATTGACTGCGAAGACATTAAAAGTTGAGACTTTGAATAAACTACAAGATTCGATTGTGATAATCCTTTGTAAGTTTGAAAGAATATTCCCTCCGGCATTCTTTGATGTTATGGTTCATTTAGCTGTTCATTTATCAGAAGAAGCCAAACTTGTTGGACCTGTCAATTATAGCTGGATGTATCCAATTGAGAGGTACATTTCTTTTTTAGACTCTTATTTTAAAATTAGACGCATTTTTCTAAGACATGCAATGTATAGGAATTTGAGAACACTGAAGCAATATGTAAGAAATAAAGCTCGCCCCGAGGGTTCAATAGCAGAAGCATACATAGCAAACGAAGCATTGTCATTTTGTTTAATGTACTTGCATGGAATTGAAACGAAGTTCAATAGGACAATTCGGAATGATGATTCAACAAACTTGAGTACCTCGAACAACGATAGTCATCTACCTATATTTTCACAAAAAGCACGTCCAACTGGTTGTTCAACAACGAAATTGTTATCAAATGTCGAGTTACAAAAAGCTCATTGGTATGTACTAAACAATTGTGAAGCAGTAGATCCATATAGAAGGTATGAAAAATTATCTACATTAACGCAAAAGTTTACTAAAAATCATTATTTACTAATGATTTTAATTGTAGAGAGCACGAGATTGAGCTAGAAAATAGTGGTGAAACTAATATTGTCCGAGTGCAGGAAACCCAATTTCCAGAATGGTTTAAAAAGAAAGTGAGTCTTTAGCATTTTTTTTTTTGAGTACATTGGGGGTGGGGGATTCGAACCACAGACCTCTTGGTCGTCAACACATACATATGCCCGCTGAGCCATGCTCGCTTTGGCAGTCTTTAGCATTTTATCGCATTCATTGTCACTATTAAATTAAGTCGTTAACCCTACCTTTTTAAAAACCATCAACTATTTATGATATGGTATTATAGCTTAAGTTATACATTAAGTACTAATACATTTTAAATTGTTGTACAAATGGAATTCAACTCCATTAAACCACTACGTTTAACCGTTGTACCAAGTGATTGTTTGATAACGAACTAAACAAAAAAGAATAATAATAAAAGTAAAAATAAAAATGGAGTCAGAAAGCTAATTTTGGTGAAAATGCAAACCAAGATTCACGTCTTTGTTGAAATTCACAAGCATTATAGTTAGAAAGGAGACTTTCAGAAAGTAGTTCATTTTCTATTGAATTTTTTTTATTTTCCTTCAAATCTTTGTAGATTTTTTTTTTTTTTTTTTTTTTTTTTCACAAAATAAAGAAATTAACAAGGTATTTTGTGTTTACCATTTTTAAAGAAAAAGATTTATATCACAAAAAAAACCCTAGTTTGGTTTCGACAAGGTTCCTTCTCTTTGGTTCATCTTTGGTTCTTTCTTTAAGCTCCAACAAGACGCTAGAAGTGTTATCTTCTCTTCACTTGTTCGGTTTTTGATTTGGACGGTCTTCTTGTAAGGCTTGTATGTTTCTCACATACATCCATAAAGTATCATTTAAAAAAAAAAAAAATTATATCTTCTCTCTTTCAAAGTCTTGTTTGGGGTCTGATTTTATCAAAATTAGTGGATGAATTTAGCGAAAATGTAAAATTGCAACACTGAATTTAAATTTAGGGTTCAACACATATGAAATTGAGAACTTAAATATAATAATTGATACATCCATATAGTAGATTAAAGGTAAAAACGATTCTAAAAAAAAAAAAAACCTTAATAAGCCAATAAGGGATGAAGAAGGCTAATTGATGAGGGATGTCTGGATTGTACATGGCTGGAAACCTGTAAAGTGGAAAAATATCACTTTGAGATTTCAGAATCCTTTCTAGTTTTATTTGATTAAATATCACTTTGAGATTTCCGAATCCTTTCTAGTTTTATTTGATTGAGGAAAAAATGGTTAAAACTCTTCAAATTTTTTTTTTTTTTTTTTTTTGATATCCGTGAGTGTCCGTGCCAGCTTACGCGCACCTCGACTATTCTCACGGGACAGACCGTCTGACCCTACAACATTTGGCTGCCAAGGAAACCCGTAGGAAATTAATTCCTAGGTAGGTGGCCACCAAGGATTGAACCCATTCCCTCTTAGAGGGCATTGAAGTCCCAAGGCCCTTTAAAATCTTCAGATTTTAGAATCCTTTCTTCTAGATCGAACACATAAAATAAATAATTCGGAACACATAAAATAAATAATTCGGCTCATCATAACGAATGAAACTTCGAGGATAATATATGCAATTTCTTTTAATTCCTTCAAAATCTGCTGCTAAAATGGAGAAATTAGCACCCTCCCCCAAAACAAACGCTACATTTCCCAAATTCTTCACCTCCTTCCAAATCTTTGCATCCAAATCCACCTTGAACACTTTGAAATCAACTACTAAATTTGAATCTAGATCTGAATTAAATTGATCTACAACATAAAGTTCGCCGTCGCATTCTACTAGGCGTTGTTACCATAATCACACAATGGAGGAAAAATCTGCTTCAACTTCATTGTTGATGGATCGATCGAGAAAACCATTCCACTTCCATCAACGATATAGAACTGTCCCCGGCGGCACGCGATGACCACCGGTAAAATTATGTTTGTCAATCAGCGTCCATTTGTGATCCCTAAGTTTAGGGAACCCTAATTTTCCGTCTTTCGGATGAGTAATTGAACGGAGGAAGAGAATCACGCCATGACCGGCAGACGCCGCCACATCGGAGAACATCCATGTAGGTTTCGAGGCGTTTACAGTTGGCCGTCCAAAGTTCTGGAGGCAGATCAGACCACCGTACATGGTTGTCGTCCAATCGAAGAGAATAATTTGTTCAGCCGCAACTTCACTGAACCACCAACTTAAAAAGAAATCGTCCTAAATTGCTAATTATACCATTTTAAGATGATAATTACATATGATCTAACATTATCTTTTAACTATTTATGATTTTTTTTCATTTATGCTACAGATCTTTTAGTTTTTTTTTTTTTTTTTTAAATATATATATCTTAGAGTTATATTTTAGGTATTTTTTTCAAAGCATATTTTAGGTTTTTATTCATTGCTGTTTTCAGTTTCAACTTTCCATATTATTAAAACAAAAAAATCCACTTTTCATGACATTATATATATATATATATATATTTTTTTTTTAAATGAGAAATTCTGGAGATATAAAATCCACTTTTCATGACATTATTATTATTATTTTTTTTTAAACGAGAAACTCTCGAGATTTTGTATAAAAAATGGATCCACCTATTTTAAGAAAAGTTATGATATAAACTTATTTATTATTCTTTTCCGGATTTTATCGGTTTATTAAATAAATCTTATTTAAATATCCTTTAATATTAAATTAAATCTCAGATATGATGTGAAACAGACATATCTTTGAGTTTTTTTTAAGATATATATATATATATATATATATATATATATATATAAAAATATATTTCAGAGCTTTTTTTTTTTTTTTTGCCAACATATATTTAAGGTTTTTATTCATTGTTGTTTTCAGTCTCCACTTTCCATGTTAGTAAAAAAAAAAAATCATTTTTCACGTCTTTATATTATTTATTTATTATTATTAATTTCAAATTTGAGAACCTTCCATTAGGAGATAGTATGTCAAATGATCGACATATTTGAAAAATAAATGTATATGAAATAATATGATTTTCGATGTCTTATTCACTTGAGGGAACCTCATTTATATACTAGCTACAAATGTATAATTAGCCTAAACACATAGTAAAACTAGGCTATAATGAAGGTAACAAGCATGCTAAGTCTTTAGGCTTAATTTATGGTGATCATATGTTTGGTTGACAAGACCAAGTTCATGAAGAACTATTCTAGTTCTATCACACCCCCGCAGTCGAAACGGGAGGTTGGCGGATGTTGAGACTGTCCCGAAATTCGTTGAACAAGATCAATGGAAGACCTTTTGTAAAAATGTCTGCAATCTGATGTCAGGATGAGACATGTAAGACACGTACGTGGCCACGAACGACTTTTTCACGGACAAAATGAATATCCATTTCGATATGTTTGGTACGCTGATGTTGAACTGGATTTCCCGAGAGATATACTGCACTAATATTATCACAATAGACCAATGTGGCCTTTTGAATAGGACAATGAAGTTCCAAAAGGAGGTTTTGAAGCCAACAAGACTCAGAAACAACGTTGGCAACCCCACGGTATTCGACTTCGGCACTAGATCGAGAGAGAGTAGCTTGTCGTTTTGAAGACCATGAGATCAAATTGTCTCCAAGGAATACACAATAACCAGATGTGGAGCGTCGAGTATCCGGACACCCACCCCAATCAAGATCAGTGTAAGAGACGAGAGTGTTCGTCAATAAAGAGTATAAGTGTAAGCCATATTCCTTAGTGCCCTGAATGTAACGTACAATGCGCTTGAGAGCCTGCATGTGTTCCTGCATTGGATTATGCATGAAAAAACAAATTTTTTGTACAGCGTAAGATATGTCGGGTCGTGTAAAAGTTAGATATTGTAGGGCGCCTGCCAGTCTGCGATATCCTGAAGGATCATCATATGGTGTGCTAGAAGTTGCACGTAACTTTGGTTTAGTGTCAACTGGCGTGGAACTGGGCTTGCATGATGACATGCCAGCTCGCTCAATGATGTCTTCAGCGTATTTCTTTTGTGACAAAAATAAATCATATGCATGATGAGTTACAACAATTCTCAAGAAATAACTCAATTGACCCAAGTACTTCATGGCAAATTCAGAACTGAGAAGGGTCATAATTGACTTGCGAAGATCATCAGATGAAGCAGTTAATATAATATCATCCACATATAAGAGGATGTAGGCCATGTGCGTACCTTTACGATAGATGAAGAGAGAATGATCAGACTTGCTGTTAGAGAATCCAATAGTAGAAACATAGTCTGCAAATCGTTTATACCAGGCGCGAGGGGCTTGCTTAAGCCCATACAAAGATTTCTGGAGCAAACAAACATAGTCCGGATGTGATGGGTCTCGAAAACCTAAGGGTTGATGCATGTATACAGTTTCCTTGAGTTCACCATGTAAGAACGCATTCTTTACATCAAGTTGGTGAATAGGCCATGCTTTAGAGATAACCAAACTAAGAACAGTGCGGATAGTTGTTGGTTTAACCACCGGGCTAAAAGTGTCGCCACAATCCACTCCAACCTGTTGAGTTTTGCCATCACCTACAAGACGGGCTTTATGCCTCTCAAAAAAACCATCAGAATGTTCTTTATGTCGAAAAATCCACATAGATCGAATTACATTAACATTAGGTGGACGAGGTACCAAATCCCACGTCTTATTTTTAATAAGAGCATCATATTCATCGTTCATAGCCAATTTCCAATTCGGGTCATTAAGGGCAGACACAGGGTTACGAGGTAGGGGTGATTTGGTAACATGGGCTAGAAGACTATATTAGGTGTTTGGTTTAAAAATCCCATGTTGACTTCGAGTAACTGGTCTATGGCCTGAAAAAGAAGGGGGTTGGACGGGAGAGTGACTCACGACTGGTGAGCTTGAGGTGTTTGGCTCAGGTGAAGTTGGGCCACCAGTAGGATCATCATGCGGAGTAGGAGAGGGAGGATAAGTGGGTGTTGGCGAACTGTGGTTATTTGAGGAGGCAAAATGATGTAGTATATGAGGAGAGACACCATTATCTAAAAAATTGTATGTGTGAGGAGATGGATTATGCATCTTAGCAAAAGGAAATTGAGTTTCATAAAAAATAACGTGACGACTTAGTATGATTTTATTTGAGGATAAATCATAACATTTGTAGCCACGATGATGAGACGGATATCCCAAAAATATACATGGTGTGAAGCGAGGTTGTAATTTGTGAATGGTAGTAGATGGAAAAAGAGGGTAACATAAGCAACCAAACACTCTAAGAAAAGAGTAAGATGGGTCTTTGTGATAGAGAATTTTTAGAGGAGATTGATAGAATAAATGTTTATTTGGAAGGATGTTGAGAAGGTAGGTTGTCATTTGTAATGCATGATGCCAAAAATAATTTGGTAAATAAGCATGAGCAAGTAAAGTGCGAACAATATTGTTAATGGTATGAATTTTTCTTTCGGCCTTTCCATCTTGTGATGAAGTATGAGGACAAGAGAGACGAAAAGATAAACTATGAGTGTTACAAAAATCCCAAATGGCCCATTATCACATTGAATGTTTTTAATTTCTCTTTCAAATTGAGTGTGAATGAAAGCTCTAAAAGTCAAGAAAGTGGAAAAAACTTGTGACTTTTTAGATAAGGGAAATGTCTCAAAAAATTAGAGTAATCATCTAGCAAGAGAATATAATATTTGTGGCCTGAAGAACTCAGAATAGGAGATGTCCAAAGATCAGTATGGATAATTTCAAAAGGTATTAAAGTGCGAAAAGAAGATGCAACAAAAGGCAATTTAACATGCTTTCCAAGTGGGCAAGAATGACAAATATGAGAACTACGAGTTCTAGTACATTCAATAAAGTTATTTAGCCTAAGGGAATAAAAAACAGGTGCTCCCGGATGACCCAAACGCTCATGCCATAGGGAAGGTGCTAAAGCAGCAAAATTTGAAGATGGTGTGGTTGGATTTGTGGCGGTGGTGATGATGGGATAAAGTTCGCCCTGACTACTACATCTCATTAGACGTATCCCCGTCTGAAAGTCCTTCACAGAAATCCCAAAAGGATCAAATTCAACGGAAACAGAGTTATCAGTAGTAAATTTTCTAACTGAAACCAAGTTTTTAATGAGTTCAGGGGCATCACTACAACAAATTGGGGCTAAGATGACAGTTGTGAAAAGATCTCCAACATACGAGGGCGGTTTTTAAAAATCCGCGCTCATCTCCCCATTTTTTTTTTTTCGGAAATAAAACATATAATGGCGGTTCAAAACCGCCATTATAGGTTTTCTTTTAATGACGGTTTTTCCCCGTGATCTATTCCCTGAAAACGACAAACCAAAGATTTCAAAACGACGTCGTTTTGATAAAGTACGCAAAACGACGTCGTTTTGGCTTAGAACCGCCATGGTAAGTATATCAAAACGACGTCGTTTTGATTCCAACCGCCATCTTAAGTCTGAATCAAAACGACGTCGTTTTGATTCAACCCTAAAACCAACCTCCAGCCCCGATTTTTCATCAGTTCTTCTCTCTGCTTGCAGCCGCCTTCGAACTCTTGGAGAGGTGGAGGTCGTGACGGTTTACAACGGCTGACGCTGACGTTGACGACGGCGGACGGTGACGACGGCTGACGTTGACGACGGCGGACGGTGACGACGACGGACGGTGACGACGGCTAACGATGGTTGTTGACGGAGCTAACGGTGACGACGGCGTTGACGAAGCTGACGGTGGTTCTTGACGGAGCTGACGGCCATTGTCGTTTGAGGAGACAATGCATCTTCCAAACTCAAAAGTAAAAAATGGTATTTTTTTTTTATCAAGAAAAGAAACTTTCCCATGTTTTCTGCCTGAGTTATCATCCCTTTTTCCCTTTGATTTTGTGCTACCTAAAGTCTTACGAAAATCTTGCATTGATCACTTTGGTTATTTGGCTAAGACGCTAGAAAGTGTTTTGGATGAATAAATGAGTTCTTATACTATCTTACCTCCCTTTAACATTGGCAGTAAAGTTGATTGACCAGTTTTTATTTTATTTTTTATCATGCTATTTGGAAAAACCTATTCAATATTTTACTGTAGTATACGACGAGGTTTGTCTTCCTTTGAATTATAACTAAGGATCCAAATGAATGTGGTAGACTGAGGTTTATAGATTCGCTACTAGATGCAAATGGATTAAGATGATAATGGACAGTGCAGGATTTACTCAGTTTAGTTTTAGTATTTGTCATTTATCATCATTGCTTGAATTGTTTCAGACCACTATCTAAGCAAAACATTCCTCCAGGGTTTTATCAAGTTTTTTGTTATCTTTTATGTGTTCAAGGACGGAAGGAAGAGGGGCCATACTTTTGGTTTTTTATTTATGTGGAAATTTTGTAGTTAGCCTTTTTTTTTTTTTTTTTTTTGTCAGTCCTTTGAGTTTGAGTTCCATTGCTACCAATAGGAATATAGTTTTTCATATTTTTTATACATCTCCATCTCTAGCCTGCTTTTAAATGATAGGTAAGGCTCCGTTTGATAACCATTTGGTTTTTGGTTTTTGAAAATTAATTATATAAACACTACTTCCACCGTTCATTTGTTTTGTTATCTATCTTTTACAAGTGTTTTGAAAACTAAAAAAAGTAGTTTTTGGTATTTGGCTAAGAATTCTAATCTTTCCTTAAGAAAGATGAAAACCATTGTAAAGAAAGGATGAGAAAACAAGCACAATTTTAAAAAATCAAATGGTTATCAAACGGGGTCTAAGCTTTTTGTATCTGTTATTTGCAGTCTTATGAATATATTTGGATCATAATTCATAAGTGTAAAGTATGCTTGGACAAAAAGTGGGAGGTTGTGTCCACCTGCATATTATTTGAAATATGAAGTGTATAGTGTTAAATGAATAATTTGTAACCTCAATAATTAGTCCTTTGAGTTCTTGATTGTAACTCCTTGGAATATGTAAGAGGTCTAACAATATGAAAGGTCATGTAACTTCCTAGAGAGTTAATTCTAGGAATCTCTATAGTCTCCTAACAATATGAAAGGTCATGTAACTCTCTAATATGAAAGGTCATGTAACTTCCTAAGAGTTAATTCTAGGAATCTATAGAGTCTCTTTTTAACACCTATAAATAGAGGTGTTCTCCACCCCTTGAAAGTAAGCTCCAATTGAGCAAAGTGCCATAGCACTCAATACAAGAAAATTCTCCATATTATCTCTTCATTTCGATTTTGTCTCATTTTTTCCGTTATTGCCTCCAACAAATTTGGTATCAGAGCTATCCTAAAATGAACACCAATTGTGTTCCAAACTTGTTTTCAATCTCAACAAACCAAGTTCCGGTTTTTGATGGAGAGCATTATGAATATTGGCAAAGTCAGATGGAGACGATTTTTATTTCTCAAGATCTTTGGGAAATCATTGAAGAAGATTATGAAGTACCTGCCGTAGAAGAAGATGAAGCCATTTCAGAGCGGTCAGCAGATCAAGAGAAAGAGTTTAAGAAGAACAAAAAGCGTAATGCTTTAGCGCTTCGTCTCATTCAGCAAGGTGTTAGTAAGTCAATTTTCCCTCGAATTTTTGGTATTAAAAAAGCTAAAGATGCTTGGGAGATTTTGCAGAAAGAATTTAAAGGAACTGAAAAAGTTATTTCCATCAAGTTGCAATCCTTGTGGAGAGATTTTGACAACTTGGCGATGAAGGAAAGTGAAAACGTTCGAGATTATTTTTCTCGAGTTTCACAGATAATCAACCAGATGAAGTGTTATGGGGAAACAATTCCAGAAAAGAGAATCAATGAAAAAGTTCTCCGGAGTCTTCCTCCAAAATTCAATCATGTTGTTGCTGCCATAGAAGAATCCAAAGATGTGTCTAAGTTGACAATCTTTGAACTAATGGGTTCACTTCAAGCTCACGAAGAAAGGTTGAACAAGTCTCCAAGTCAATCAGTGGAGCAAGCTTTTCATACCAAGCTTGATTTTGCAGAAAAGAAGACTTACAATTCAAGGCTCTTGCAGAAAATCAAAGTGGCAAAAAGATCAAGACATTGAGAACGGATCGTGGAGGCGAGTTCATTTATAAACCATTCTTGGACTATTGCAAGGAGAATGGCATAATGAGACAACTCACGGTTCGACATAGCCCTCAGCAAAATGGCGTTGCTGAAAGAAAGAATCGGACCATTGTGGAAATGGCAAGGAGCATGTTGAAGGCCAAAGATCTTCCAAATAATTTGTGGGCAGAAGCTGTTAATACAGCTGTTTATATCCTCAATCGATGTCCAACTAAAGCAGTCGAAGACAAAACTCCCTTCGAAGCATGGAATAAGAAGAAACCAGTTATTGATCACTTGAAAGTTTTTGGTTGTCTAGCTTATTCTCTTGTTCCTTCACGGGAAAGAGAAAAGTTTGATAAAAAGGGAGCTAAATACTTATTCATCGGATATAGTGATGAATCAAAAGGATACCGACTTCTAAATCCAAAGACGGAGAAATTATTGATATCAAGAGACGTAATATTCGATGAAATGGCCACATGGGATTTCGAGAATTATAATTCTCAACCTTCTCAACATGATGAAATTATTCAAGAGCCTGATTGGCAACCAGTTTCTCAGAATTTTGGAACACCAAGAAGTTGTCCATCAACTCCGTCAAGATCTCCAGTTGAAGCTACTTCAAATCAAGATAACTCAGAATCTCCTCCAAGAAGAATGCGGTCTTTGCAAGATATATATGCTTCAAGTGAACACTTTGCTATGTTTGCTTGTGAGCCACAAAGTTTTGATGATGCCGCAAAAGAAGACGTTTGGAACAAAGCTATGGATGACGAAATAGCTAGCATCGAAAGAAATAAAACGTGGGAGCTTCAAGACTTACCTCTAGGGAAAGATGTTATTGGCTTAAAATGGGTCTTCAAGACTAAATTCAACGAAGATGGTTCCATTCAGAAGCATAAAGCTCGCCTAGTAGCGAAAGGATATTCTCAACAGCCTGGTGTTGACTTTAATGAGACTTTTGCACCAGTAGCTCGCATGGAGACAATAAGGATTGTTCTAGCTTTAGCAGCTCAGTTACAGTTGAAGATATTTCAACTTGACGTCAAATCCGCTTTCTTGAATGGCGAGTTGGAAGAAGAAGTATATGTAGAACAACCTCAAGGGTATATTGTTCATGAAAAAGAGGAGAAGGTTTATCGACTCCATAAAGCCTTATATGGATTAAAGCAAGCGCCTCGTGCATGGAATAGCAAAATTGACGGATACTTTTGTCTTAATGGTTTTCAGAAAAGTCTCAGTGAACCATCTCTCTATGTGAAAAAGGAAGGAGTAAATTTCCTTGTGGTTTGCTTATATGTTGACGATCTGATCTTTTTTGCAAGTAACTCAGAAATGCTGGAGGAATTTAAACAGAGCATGATGAAGAAATTTGAAATGACTGATTTGGGTCTCATGAAATATTTTCTTGGAATTCAAGTCAAACAGAATCAAGGTGAGATTTTTCTTTCTCAAGAAAAATATGTTGACGATTTACTCAATAAGTTTCACATGAGCAATTGCAAGCCAGTTGCAACTTCTATGGCATCAAATGAGAAGTTATGTTGTGATGATAATGCTAGTAAAGCAGATCCAAAAAGTTTTCGAAGTCTGGTGGGTTCGTTGATCTATCTTACTAATACCAGGTCAGATATTATGTATCCTGTTAGCGTCATTTCCAGGTACATGAATGAACCAAGCAAAAATCATTATACTGCTGCTAAAAGAGTTTTGAGATATTTGCAGGGTACCAGAAAACATGGACTAAAATATGTCCATGAGAAGGATTGTCAGTTGGTTGGCTACACTGACAGTGATTGGGCTGGTTCCCTTGATGATCGAAAAAGTACTTCAGGTTATGTGTTCTGTTTGGGATCTAATGCAATATCTTGGAGCTCAAGAAAGCAACAAACTGTTGCCTTATCCTCATCTGAAGCAGAATATACAGCTGCAACTGAAGCCTCTTGTGAAGCTGTTTGGTTAAGGAGAATTCTCAAAGATCTTCAAATAGAGCAGGTCATGCCAACAAAAATATTTTGTGATAATATGTCAACAATTGCAATGACCAAGAATCCTGTCTTTCATGCTCGATCAAAGCATATTGAACTACGTCATCATTACATTAGAGATTTGGTAAACAAAGAAGAAATCTACTTGGAGTTCATCAACACCAATGATCAACCTGCTGATATGTTCACCAAAGCTGTTACGTTAGAGAAGTTCGAGAAGTTCAAGAAGTTTTTGAAGATTACAAATTAAGAGGGGGTGTTAAATGAATAATTTGTAACCTCAATAATTAGTCCTTTGAGTTCTTGATTGTAACTCCTTGGAATATGTAAGAGGTCTAACAATATGAAAGGTCATGTAACTTCCTAGAGAGTTAATTCTAGGAATCTCTATAGTCTCCTAACAATATGAAAGGTCATGTAACTCTCTAATATGAAAGGTCATGTAACTTCCTAAGAGTTAATTCTAGGAATCTATAGAGTCTCTTTTTAACACCTATAAATAGAGGTGTTCTCCACCCCTTGAAAGTAAGCTCCAATTGAGCAAAGTGCCATAGCACTCAATACAAGAAAATTCTCCATATTATCTCTTCATTTCGATTTTGTCTCATTTTTTCCGTTATTGCCTCCAACATATAGTTTCAATGACTATTTACCTTAATGGCAACATTTTTGTTAATGAAAATGAAACGTTTCTCAAGAAGGGAAGCCATCCAGTTCTTCTGGTTGAATCAAAGGGCCATGCTCTTCATGCTTTTGTCAACAAAAAAACTGCAAGGTACTTAATTATTTATTGAATATCATGTCTTTAGCTTTATATCCATTTACAGGCATGCTGGTGCATGTTGACTAAGGAATGATGATTTTCAATTTATAGTCATCTTCATCTTTTGCATTCCATTCTTTGTCTTCTTTCTTTATTTTGTTGACTATTTTTAACAAATTTCTGTGAGATTAGTCATCACTCTTTTTAATATGGTTTATATAGAAACAAGCTATAAGAGGACATATGCATTCTTTTCCTGTCATTTCTCTTCATTTCTTTTAAAAAGAAATGAAAACGTGCATGGCATGGAAGTTAATCTTTTGTTTTAGATATAGTTAAAGCTTAAATTGATAATTATCTCAATGTGTCGTTCTTTTATCTCAATGAAACTAGTTATTTGTTCAATAATGGTATATATGAAATTACTTAAATTGATAATTATCATGTGTTTCTCCTTGTTTTTTTTGTGTATAGCATAGATTATGTAGTGTATCATTCTAAACTCTCATAAAAACATTTTGGATGCGCGATGCGCCAATTAATTTTATTTCAATTACCATGTACAGTTAGTGCAACTGGAAACGGATCTGATATAACATTCAGATTTAGGCAAGTCATTTCTCTCAAGGCAGGAAGAAATGAAATTGCTCTACTAAGCATGACCGCTGGTCTACCAGTGAGTTGCTCCTTTTTCCATTATCTCGTGTTTTTATTTTATTTTTAACAAGAGTCAAAACTTTTCATTGAAAAGAAAGATAAAAAGAGACTAATGCGCTAACAAGATACAAGCACAGGAGTGAAAGAAAAAAAGCAAAGCCATTAAAAAGAAGTGAAGTTTTTTTGTTTAAAAACTCCTCTGGGAGAGAAGTGGTCTTTTTGGGGGGCTGTTTCTGTAGCCATCTGTTGTCTCTTATTCTCAACCATCGAAGCCTTTTTGTAATCTATAAGTTGTTTCCTTTGTAATCTATAAGTGGACTTGTCTTCTCATGCTTGGTCCTACAAGGTAGCTCTCTCTCTCTCACTCACTCAGCTCTCACTCACTCAGCTGAAATTTTTATGAATCTATGGTTTCAATTGTCAGTTACTATGTTAAAAATGTGTAGTTTTTTTATAATGATAATTACATGGTTGGTTTTGATAGTAATCATTGGATATTGTACGTTGTGGAAGTATATGAGAATACAACTTATATTTTCGACTCCCTACATCCTACCATGTTAGAGGACTTGAAACATATCGTAAATATGTAAGTTTGTTTAATATTAATTGAAGTTGATTTACTGTATGGTTATTAAGTTTGTTTAAAATTATGCATTTATTTTACATGTTTTTCAACTTTATTTAGGGCAATGCGAGTTTGTATGGCTCAAAGTACGCCGTTCGAATACCACGAAAGAATACTACTAATTGGATGAGCATGAAGGTAAAATAAATGAATTATAATCAATTGTTATTATATGTTTGACCAATTTCAAATATTCTTATTCATTTCTATATTTTGTATAGTGTCCTCGCCAAGAAGGTAGCGTCAAGTTTATTAGAGAAATTTTGTATAATTTACGAACTCCTTTGAACTCTCTTGTAAGTAATGCATCTTTACTATTATATTTTAAAATATACATTGTATTTTCTTCATTATCATAATATTTATCTTTTTTTTTTTCGTGTAGTTTGATAGTAAGAAGTCATTTACACGAGAAGAACTCGACGTAGTACGGACGGAATGAGAAAATTATATTGCAAGCATCGCATTTGGGTAAACTAGTGTAATGTAGTGAACTTTGTAGTTTTTGTGCCAATTTTGGATGTAAATATGAAATATGGGAACACATGTTTGTATTTAGACTCTTTACAAGAACCAATATCTATTGTAGTTTATTTGGATGTAAATATGAAATATTTTGTGGTTTTGAATGAAATGACAAGAATTTAGTTTAATTTCACATCCAACCTTGTATTCATTCAGTTAGCAGAATTTCAGTTATAAAACGTTCACTGAAACAAAACAGGATTAAAACAAAACAGCAATAATCCGTATTAGGTAATGCCCAATAATCTGTATCTGAAACGAAACATGACCTTTTAAGCCCGTCATTAAAACTATTTACAAAGACTATTTTCAACCGTCATTAAAAATATTAAGATGGCGGTTACAAACCGCCATCGTAGGGAAAAGATGGCGGTTATGAACCGCCATCTTAGACTTAAGATGACGGTTATGAACCGTCATCTTAAACTTAAGATGGCGGTTATGAACCGTCATCGTAGACTTAAGATGGCGGTTACAAAACCGCCATCTTAGGCTTAAGATGGCGGTTACCTTTAATGGCGGTTTTGAACCGCCATTAAAAGATAACCGCCCTTATACCCCTAAGATGACACCACCTTAGAGGGCGGTCGTAAAACTGCCCTCTTATACCTAAGATGGCAGTTCAGAACTGTCATCGTAGGTCTAATTTGTTGTAGTGCATACAGAACATTTTTTTAAAGATAATGGTGGATTTGGGGGAGATAAGTGTGTATGACCATAACCATGAATTTGAATTGAATGACCATTTCCAACAATTATACCACGATTTTTGCTCAAATTAAAATAAGACGAGAGATTACCTTGCGTGGATGTCATATGATAGGTAGCGCCAGTATCCATGTACCATTTGTTGGGTTTTATGTCCTAAACTTCGTGGTTTGTAAACTGAATGTATATTTTATTTTGCAATAAAACTTTTATTGAGTTTTATTCAGTAAAGTTGTTATTGAATAAAGTGAATTGTGTTTACTTTTAACCTAACTCCAATAAACTAAGAACCCATGGCTATAGGATGTATACTTGAACTTCATGTGGTGACATGATTGTGGATCAAGTTCGAGTGATAGCCAGAATAGTCTATAGTATAGGGATAAAGTTGGGTACCTTATCCTGGGGACACTATTGGACGCGACCCACTTTGTATAGTACAAACGATGTGATCCGAAATCGTTCATATGGAGACATGTGACTGGGGGCGTCCTATGCAATGAGTTTGCATAAGACTGAACCGCGAAACATGTCGCTCTTTCTTTATAACTCCGTTTACTATAAAGACCGACTTTTTCATATGATGACCTAGGTAACTCGATCTGAATCCTGAGCACGCTATGAACTTCTGTTTATTCGGGCTTATCCTTTGACTTGTATGGGTGAGAGTGGTCCGAGATCGCCGACTCAATAAGCCTACCATCTTGGGGATAAGACCGGGTAGGTAGCTGAGAATATAGTCCTGCAAGATGGAATTCACTCCTACCCACCTTGAGGGATTAGTAGAGAGGTTGTTACCTTAAATGCTGACTCCGAGTCTTGAACTAGGGATCCCACCCTCTCATTGGCCCGAGAGGGACTTGTTATAGTGTTGAGATCACATACCAATCGGTTTGGTGGTTGGACCACAAACCAATAGTTCATTAGAGGATCAGTGAGACTTAAGGAACAAGATGTAATTACGGGGGTAAAACGGTTATTTTGACCCAGCTGTAATTACGAACGACCTGTGAAGGATTGACTTACTAATGATGGTTATATCAAGAGGACAAATATATATCTACGGTGAGGAGAGTGCAACCCTTGGACTTTAGTGGAGTCTCTGGGGGTTAAAGAATGTTGGTTAGCTTGGCTAAAGAGTTTGGCCGGTTAATCTCGTATCGTTGGAGCTCGTGATCTGTAGGTCCTTTAGGTTCTCCTGGCTAGCTCGGAGTAAGCCGTGTAACAATATGAGAGAAAAAGAATTTGAATTTATTCAAATTCATTTTTGGAAGAATGATGGACATATTTAAATATGATTTAAATATGAGATCGATCTAAAACATGAATAGGGATTCATGTGTGATGATTCGGTTTAAAAAACCGGGATTAGTCTTATTATTTAATTAATATTTGATATTGAATTAAATAATAATATTAATTAATTAAAATTTATTTTGTTTATTAAAATTAATTATGAATTAATTTTAAAATGACAAAATATTACAAGTGAGATTATCCAAGTTGAGTAGGTTTATCCAAGTTGTGAAGTAGATTATGAATCACCAACCACATGCATAAACTCATCAATTTTGGAACACTTTGTTGAAGACTAATCCATGCAATTTGAGGTGTCATGCTAAGCAAAGAGTTTGTTGTATGTGAATTGCCTATAAATTGGATGAAGTTCAAATGGTTTGAGGTTGATGAATTTTCAAATAGTTTGAATATTTGGATGAGCATGAAGAGTTCATGTTACTTGAAAAATTAGAAAGCTAAGTGTTAGATATTTCTCACAAAATCCACATCACTTTCATCTTCCCATCTTCTTCTTCCAAACCTTTTCTTTCATAAAGGAGTCCCACCACTCTGTTGCTCGGCCCGAGGATAGCGGGACTACTGGAGGTGGTTCTCCAGGAGTTCGAAGGAAGCTTCGAAGGGTTCGTGAGGAGATTCGAGCATCAGAATAGAAGTTTTTAGAACTACAAGAGGTAAGTGTTCTAATTTCTTTTATTTCTAGTTTTGAGCATGTTTCTAGTTTAGCTAAATTGATGAAATTAGAGTGCCAATGATCCGACTCGCTTCTGCTGCGCTACGTGCACTCCATCAATTGGTATCAGAGCGTTTTTTGGTCACTCAATTTGCATAAATTTGAGCTCGGTGGGTATTTGTTTTAGAAATTATTTTTCTGGGCGTCTAAAGTGTTTTTTTTCGATTTCGACATATTTTTTTTAGATTTGATTTGTACTTCGTTTTGTAATTGCCCGAGCGTGTATGGGCTTTAATGTGTGCTGAAGAGTCTGTAAATCATTAGAGTCCATATAGGCTTTCAATTCGAAGACAAAAGCTCGAGTGTCCGGAAAAACAGCATGATGTTTTAAAAGAAAAAAACAGCACAAAACCAGTTCAACGCAAGATGGAAGAAACGGTCTGGTTCGGTCCTCGGGCGGTCCGGTTCACTAAACGTCAGACCGGTTCCTTGTTCTTCACCCTCTGGAGGTCCGGTTCGGGTCGTTATTGGTCCAGTTCCGGGCTGTTGAAGTCGGGACAACTGTTTTGGACCGGTTCAGCTTATTTGAAGCTTGTAGTTGCTGTTTTTTTTTGGCCGGTTCAAGCAAATTCAAGCCGGTTCGGGGCGGTTCGAAGGGTTCGGAAGCGTCTCAAACTAGTTTATGAATTATTATTGTAATAATTTAGTTGCTTGCTTGCCTGTGATGCCAAAAGTGTGTTTAATTAATTATGCATTGTGAATGTATGTTTTAATTAAAGTCTCTTGTATGTGCATAAAGTATGCCATATAGATTTCAAATCCCACCATAGGAAGCATGTTGCATGCATTGAAAGTATAATATAAGTGTTATGTTGTATAGTATGCATGCTTAATTCATGAGAATTAATATATGTGTTATATTAATTTATGAATTGGATGTTGCTTGTTTAAAAGTGTAATTGATATAAGTGTTATATTAATTGTGAAATTAAACATACAACATAGTTGCCTTAGTTGAATATAATTGTTATATTCTTGCTTGGGAAGTGTTGCGTGCTCAATGTGTTAATAAAAGTAAGCAATAAGGAAGAAAGAGCACTCAGAACATGCAAGCATACATGATCTTATAGCAAGTAGTAAGTATTTTTTCATTCGTTTTCCCACAGAGATTTATTTTTAAGCTACTTGTGAAGTATAAAGTTAAGAAAGAAGGGGTGGATTTGAAGGGGTAAAATTGGTTTTTAATTTCCTACTTCTTACCGAATGTCTAAAGGAATGCAACATAAACAAATGCAAGTTGAAATTAGACTCAAAAGACAAGAGACGAAACTAATAAATGAAGAAGAAAACAGCTAAACAGAATGGTAACTTAGCAGAATTGCGGGCACCGCAATGTTTCCGCAATTGTAAAAACAGTGAAAGTGTGTAAAATGGAGAATTAAGGGCTACTAACGACTATCCTATAGGCATTTTAATACGATTCCCAAGCATTGTATCAACTCTCTATGCATCAAACTCACTCTATCTCATGTATCGTCCGATTCCATGCATTAGATTCTTTAGTTTACTCAACTCAAAGTAAGGTCTTAAGCATCTTGTTAAAACAGAAGTGTTTAGTTTGTACTAGGGGAACGCCTATTCCTAGGCCGTTTCCTGGCTACCATGAAAGGCTAGCATGATTATACGACTCTGAACTCTTACTCCTTCCAGAGGTTAGGAGTTCTTTGGACAAAATGGATGGCCAATCGAAATTGCCCGTGGAATGAAGCTTACATACAATCAATGGTTCGAGAGCTATCCTACATGCTTGGTTCACGTTTTTTAGCCTATAGTTCTGTCATTAGCATGCCTCTAAGTGACTTAGCTACTCATGGATATGGGGTAAGTAGAAATACGAGATGAAACAGACATGCTTAGAAGAGGAATGAACTGAAAACAGTAATGGAAAGCAGTAGAATGCGAAGGCAAGAAACTGTGAGATGAAAACTTGAGATTTGATTACTTCGATTGTTTGAACGAACACGGGAAAGCTTAAAGTAAATAATCCAAAGACAGAAAGCAACGAAATGAAGTAGACTAATCACTAAACCAGAAGCGACAACTACACAATGCTGGAAATTAGAAAGGAAAGACAGAAAGCAGTAAATGGTGCTTGAAAGCCTCGTTGCAACCGCCTCGGCTGAAGGGGATGAAAGAATAGCTTTGCTTGGATGAATCCAATCGGGAGAGAAGATGAATCTTCTCTCCTTCCTATCAGATTGTCGATTCCAACAGCTGAGACTCTCACACCAACAGACGGCAAAGGAAAACACGAAGAAAGATGGAGCTGCGAGAAGACTTCTACGCTTTCGGATGATGTTTGAACCTCCGACTTTGACCCCCTTTTATAGTAGTTTGCAGGTGCGTTTGGGCCAAGGAGAACCATCAATCTTCAACGTCGTATATCAGAATGGATGGAGGAGAAAGAACGAATCCCTGAAATCACGGAAATTAACAGAAAAAGATCAGTCAACTTACGGTTTTCACTTGAATAATTGCGGCTTCAGCAATGTTTTCGCAATGCTGTCGCAATGCAGTTTTTTTCATTCTTTTCCTTCGGTTTTTAACCCTTTTCTTTCCTATTGTACATAAGTCCTAATTTAGCTACCTTCTTCTAATTCTCATATTTAAGCATAGGTTTAGGCTAAATGCTATCAAAAATACCTAAGAGTGAACATCTTTCTAAGCTAATTAAGTCCTAAAAAGGTCACTTTTGGAGACGTAACACACCCCCAAACTTAAGGTTTTGCTTGTCCTCAAGCAAACTAAGGACTTCCCTAGGCTGCTGTTTCTTCTTCTTTAACCACTTACTGACTCCCCTATATCCCTATCTATAGCACTGCTGTCCTGTGACACACTTCTAAGCTTAAAACTACCCTCTTATCTAGCTTCTTCTGACTTCGCCTGCCTAACACTCCATCTGTTTCCATTAACTCCCTACAACTGATCTTCTTGCTTTTGTCATATCATGCCACTATCCCTAAGGTTTCAAATTCTGCCTAGCTTTACCTCAGACTCAGTACATGCTTCTAGCTTTATTTTTAATGTGTCTAGGATTCCTTAGAGTCATGCCAGTCTTAGTATTAACGGTGACAGTAGTACTTTTAGAGAGCAACCTAAACCCTGGCATCACTGCATTGGATATACACTCATCTCCCTAAACAACCCTACAAGTTACAACTTTGTACTTAGCTAATTGAGGATCAGAGTTCTTTTTAAATAGGACATCTAAGCCACAAAGTTATAACTCCTAGGTATACATTCTTCTTCCCTATTCTTTTCCCTTTTTCTTACTTAGGTGGGGCCTCTCCTCTGGTTGCCTTTTGATGTAATGCCACTTGTGGGTCACACACTTGGCACTGATTACTTAGCAACCTAAGAGAGACCCCCCTCTTTATTCTATTTTTCATTTTTTTTTTTCAGTTCATCATTTTTTGTAAAGGAGAAGAAGAATGCTTATGTTTCTAAGGGAGAGAGGAATGTTCCTAGGCCTAGGGTGGCCTCCCCCAAACTTCAACTACTCATTGTCCCCAATGAGTGTCTGAGGTGGCACACCCCCAAACTATCCTAGAAGCATCTAGTCTAAGGTAAAACAAAGAGAATCTAAAGCCCTAGGCATAGACAACACATTCGAACGGCAAATATCACAGCCGCAGTAATAAAAAAAACAGACAGATAAGGGCTTAAAGCTGTGCATGCTGAGCTTTTTAGAGGTTGATTTAAACTAGCAAAGGGTGTCCTATGACACTCATCCAACATGCTTTTAGATAAGCTATATATGGTAGTCATGATAGCAGCAAAAGATGGAATTTAAACAGATCACAGCCTAGCTAAACAGACAGTCCAAAACATGCTTTCAGTAATAAAAATTGCGGGTACCGCAATTATTTCGCAATCAAGTCAGGGCAGATATAACAGTGATTAAGGCCCCTAAGCATGCTTTTTCCAGTCATTCGAGCTCTCTAAAAATAAAACAAAACTAACCTACCTAGTCAGCTATCATCAGACTATACTACGCAAGATTAAAAACATAAAACTAAGCATCTAAAACAGATCAAAAGTGTACGAAAAACAGCATAATTCACATGGTCTATCAGAAAGCAGAAAATTGTTTCTAAGGGAACAGCAATACTCCCTTTAGTGCAATTCAAACCAGCACTCAAACGTCTTCATCCTCATCTGGTTGTCGTGGTCGTGGAGGCACCCATGGAGTCAGAAGGTTTGTGGGGAAGTCAGGGAAGATACAGCCAAGTTGGTCTGCAACTTCCTTGTCCCGTGCCTGCGCGTAAGTGGCCCATTGAGCCATTCTCTTCTGCATATCCATCAGACAAGCCATGGACAGTGACTGATCAGCAGCCAGCCTATCCAGCTCGAATTCCATGTTCCCCTTCCTCTTCAGCCGTAAGCCAGCAGGTAACTCCAAGTGGCCTGTGTAAGCCATTTGCTGCTCCATGCGCTCGATGGGAACTCCTGCAAGCAAACAGAGTTTAGTTATAGTATTAGGGAAAAACAATGGTCCCTTACCTTTCTTGGCGCACTCAGCAACAGCAGCAGTGATGACTTCTCCCACGTTGATCGTGAGACCTCTCATTATCGCATACACCAGCAGCGATCGGCTCTGGTTGATTGTAGTCTCGTGAGTTACTGGGGACAATCTCCTTCTCACGAACGAAAACCAAACAGCCGCCTTAGCCGTGAGGTTGGCACTCATGAGAGTGTGCCTCCCATTGCGTGACACGGTCCAGGAAGCTTCAGGCTGGCCAATGGTCCGAATGGCCTCTTCCAGAACTGCCTCAGTAGGCTCATCAACAATCCGTGCATAATCTGTATGTGTTTGGCCCTTGAGACCATAGGCTTCGTTGATGGCCCTGGCTGAGAAATCCACTTCTACCCCTCTGACCACAGACAGGCCATCCTCAGGGCTGAGCACATTGGCGTAGAAATCATACACCATGCTCGTGTAGGCTGGATTGGGCGGTCTGCAAAATTCCTCCCAGCCGTGGTTTATAACTCCTGCGCGCAAGAACTGCGGCAGGTCAGCAGGTCGGTCGAGGAAGCCCTTCTCGTGCAGCAACTCCCTCTTCCTCAATTCAATGCCTCTGGATTCAGCGTCAGAGGACACATACCTCACCGATTGAGGCTCATCTTCAGGGTAGAGCTTGGCCTTCCCTTTGTCTGTTGGTTTGGCTGACTCCGCAGCCTCAACCTTAATTTTCTTGAGCGATGGCTCCGTGCTTTCCTTCTCTGATGAAGGTGCTCTCTTGACCTTCTTCTTCTTCAGCTTCTTGGATCGCTTGGCCTTGAGAATCTTGGCCTTCTTCTTCTTCTTGAGCTTGGCCTTGACGGTGATCTGCTGGAGGCACGCCCCCAATGTCTCTTCCATTGAGTCAGTCTTCTGTTCAAGACTCTCCGGGCTGTCTTCCCTCATAGGAGAGAAGACCTCGTCTTCCTCAGCATCTCCACTGCCCTGCGTTGACTCTTGGTACTCCCCATATGGGAATTCAGGATCAGGCCGTGGAGAAGTGTGAGACGGCGTGGTGCTCTGTGCTGCTGCAGGTGTCTGTGCAGAACTCAGTGGTGAAGACGGCTGCTCAGGGCTCTGCGCTGGCGGTGATGAAGAGAGCTCTGGGCTCTGCACTGGTTCAGATGGTGAAGGGCTGTGCGCAGGCGATGCAGATGGCGACGAACCCTTCTTGGTCGATTCGTGGGACGCACGATCCGTTTCTTGACTCTCCACAGAGGGAGTCTTTGCTTTGCTTGGTTCGGCGGCCATCTCGATACTCCACCGGCGCTTCTTGGGTGTGCCTGCTGGTTCAGAGGGTCCAGCAGGTATCTCAGAGACAACCTTCCACTTCTTCTTGCGAATCGGCAGCTTATCCAGTCGTTCCGTTCGCGCAGCCTCAGCATCAGCCAAGGCAAGCAATGCATCTCTCGCAGCCGTTTCAGCGTCGTCAGCCCTTTTCTTGGCCGCAGATCTTTCAGCCCTTGTGAGTACCATTTTTGGATCTTGGAGATTTGGAAAGAAGAATCACAGATGAAGAGAATCGCAGCTTGCTCGAAGATCAGATGATGAGAGAGACGTACAGATCCTCGCGCCTTCCAACGGATATAAAGAAAACGGAAAAAAAAATCCCAACGGCTATATTTTTGCGGATCCCGCAATTCCTGCGCAATCTTTAAGGCCCGTTGGAGATTTTTTTTCATTTAAATTGCAATCTTTGCTCAACCGTATCTTCGATTTGGCTCAACATCTTCTTGATTTCTTTGGCTGGATTTAATCTCCTTTATCCCCTCTCTTGATTCTCTGCAAAAATAAATAAAACAAACATTACATACTCAATTAAAATCACAGCAACATATGTACAAATGATAACCGGAAAAAGTGCAAAAAAATAAACTAAGGCATTAGCCTTGACTGAACGAGCACAGTAACCACTCGTTCTCTCTCGTTCTTAATTTCATGCTTCATTCAAGAGGAAGGCCGAGAGAGTCTTCACATCTCCTTCCTCATAGTAGTGCTTCAACCTTGCACCATTAACCATAAACGGTTGGCCTTGCTGCAAGTTCTTTATCTCTATGGCACCATGAACAAACACATTAGTAATCACAAATGGACCTGACCATCTAGACTTAAGTTTCCCTGGAAATAGTTTCAACCGTGAGTTAAACAACAAAACAAGTTGACCCTTCTTAAAGTCCTTAACTCTAAGTCTACTATCGTGCCAAATCTTGGTCTTTTCCTTATACATCTTAGCATTTTCATAGGCCATATGTCTAAGCTCATCAAGCTCATGTAATTGTAAGGACCGCAATGTTCCCGCATCCTTTACACAAAAATTCAATTCCTTCATGGCCCAAAATGCTTTGTTTTCTAACTCAAGTGGTAAGTGACAAGTCTTGCCATATACCAGCCTATAAGGAGACATACCTAGGGGTGTCTTATATGCTGTCCTATAAGCCCAAAGTGCATCCTCAAGCTTAAAGGACCAGTCTTTCCTATTAGGTTTGACCACTTTTTCTAGGATGTTCTTAATCTCCCTATTTGAAATTTCAGCCTGTCCATTCGAGTGTGGGTGATAGGGGGTGGCTACTCTATGTCTAATGTTATACTTAGCCAATACTTTCTCCATAGCCTTGTTAATGAAATGTGACCCCTCATCACTAATGATGGCACGAGGTGTCCCAAACCTAGTAAAAATGTGCCTATGCAAGAAATTGGTGACTGTTTTAGCATCATTATTGGGACATGCTTTGGCCTCTACCCACTTGGATACGTAGTCTACTGCTACCAAAATGTAAAGGTTACCTGATGATGGAGGGAATGGCTCCATGAAGTCAATGCCCCACACATCAAAGAGCTCCAACTCTAAGATGTAGGTGAGGGGCATCTCATCCTTTCGACTGAGGTTACCTGTTCTTTGGCATTCATCACAGCTGTGGGCATAGTTGTGGGCATCCTTGAAGATTGTTGGCCAATAGTAGCCACTCTGAAATACCTTTGTAGCTGTTCTTTGGCCACCAAAGTGTCCACCATAAAGAGCTGTGTGGCAGTGCTGCAGCACAGACTTTGCTTCAGCAGCTGAAACACACTTCCTTAGCAAGCCGTCAGCACAGGTTCTGTAAAGTGTGGGGTCATCCCATATGAATTTCCTTGCTTCATGAAGGAACCTCTTCTTCTCTTGTCCCCCCTTGAAAACTGGTAATACCTGTGATGCAAGGAAGTTAGCAATGTCAGCAAACCAAGGTTCCTCATCGTTATCACAATGAGTCAAAACAAAGACATGTTCATCAATGAAAGCATCAGAAATTGCGGGTTCCGCAATTGTTTCGCAATTGTGCTGCAACCGAGAAAGGTGATCCGCAACCACATTTTCACATCCTTTCTTGTCTCGAATGTCCAAATCAAATTCCTGCAGCAATAATACCCACCTAATCAACCTAGGCTTAGCATCAGCCTTCCTCATAAGATATTTCAAGGCAGAATGGTCAGTGTACACAATTGTCCTAGTGCCTACAATATAGTTCCTGAATTTCTCACAAGCAAACACTACAGCAAGCATCTCTTTCTCAGTAGTTGTGTAATTACATTGTGCCTCATTAAGTGTTTTACTAGCATAATATACAGGCTGTGTTAGTTTGTCAATCTTCTGTCCTAACATAACTGTTGCGTGCTCAATGTATTAATAAAAGTAAGCAATAAGGAAGAAAGAGCACTCAGAACATGCAAGCATACATGATCTTATAGCAAGTAGTAAGTATTTTTTCATTCGTTTTCCCACAGAGATTTATTTTTAAGCTACTTGTGAAGTATAAAGTTAAGAAAGAAGGGGTGGATTTGAAGGGGTAAAATTGGTTTTTAATTTCCTACTTCTTACCGAATGTCTAAAGGAATGCAACATAAACAAATGCAAGTTGAAATTAGACTCAAAAGACAAGAGACGAAACTAATAAATGAAGAAGAAAACAGCTAAACAGAATGGTAACTTAGCAGAATTGCGGGCACCGCAATGTTTCCGCAATTGTAAAAACAGTGAAAGTGTGTAAAATGGAGAATTAAGGGCTACTAACGACTATCCTATAGGCATTTTAATACGATTCCCAAGCATTGTATCAACTCTCTATGCATCAAACTCACTCTATCTCATGTATCGTCCGATTCCATGCATTAGATTCTTTAGTTTACTCAACTCAAAGTAAGGTCTTAAGCATCTTGTTAAAACAGAAGTGTTTAGTTTGTACTAGGGGAACGCCTATTCCTAGGCCGTTTCCTGGCTACCATGAAAGGCTAGCATGATTATACGACTCTGAACTCTTACTCCTTCCAGAGGTTAGGAGTTCTTTGGACAAAATGGATGGCCAATCGAAATTGCCCGTGGAATGAAGCTTACATACAATCAATGGTTCGAGAGCTATCCTACATGCTTGGTTCACGTTTTTTAGCCTATAGTTCTGTCATTAGCATGCCCCTAAGTGACTTAGCTACTCATGGATATGGGGTAAGTAGAAATACGAGATGAAACAGACATGCTTAGAAGAGGAATGAACTGAAAACAGTAAAGGAAAGCAGTAGAATGCGAAGGCAAGAAACTGTGAGATGAAAACTTGAGATTTGATTACTTCGATTGTTTGAACGAACACGGGAAAGCTTAAAGTAAATAATCCAAAGACAGAAAGCAACGAAATGAAGTAGACTAATCACTAAACCAGAAGCGACAACTACACAATGCTGGAAATTAGAAAGGAAAGACAGAAAGCAGTAAATGGTGCTTGAAAGCCTCGTTGCAACCGCCTCGGCTGAAGGGGATGAAAGAATAGCTTTGCTTGGATGAATCCAATCG
Source organism: Herpetospermum pedunculosum (assembly GCA_028017165.1). Classification (NCBI taxonomy): domain Eukaryota; kingdom Viridiplantae; phylum Streptophyta; class Magnoliopsida; order Cucurbitales; family Cucurbitaceae; genus Herpetospermum; species Herpetospermum pedunculosum. The sequence continues at coordinate 14,891,282 of CM051527.1, read as the reverse complement.
GGAGAGAAGATGAATCTTCTCTCCTTCCTATCAGATTGTCGATTCCAACAGCTGAGACTCTCACACCAACAGACGGCAAAGGAAAACACGAAGAAAGATGGAGCTGCGAGAAGACTTCTACGCTTTCGGATGATGTTTGAACCTCCGACTTTGACCCCCTTTTATAGTAGTTTGCAGGTGCGTTTGGGCCAAGGAGAACCATCAATCTTCAACGTCGTATATCAGAATGGATGGAGGAGAAAGAACGAATCCCTGAAATCACGGAAATTAACAGAAAAAGATCAGTCAACTTACGGTTTTCACTTGAATAATTGCGGCTTCAGCAATGTTTTCGCAATGCTGTCGCAATGCAGTTTTTTTCATTCTTTTCCTTCGGTTTTTAACCCTTTTCTTTCCTATTGTACATAAGTCCTAATTTAGCTACCTTCTTCTAATTCTCATATTTAAGCATAGGTTTAGGCTAAATGCTATCAAAAATACCTAAGAGTGAACATCTTTCTAAGCTAATTAAGTCCTAAAAAGGTCACTTTTGGAGACGTAACACACCCCCAAACTTAAGGTTTTGCTTGTCCTCAAGCAAACTAAGGACTTCCCTAGGCTGCTGTTTCTTCTTCTTTAACCACTTACTGACTCCCCTATATCCCTATCTATAGCACTGCTGTCCTGTGACACACTTCTAAGCTTAAAACTACCCTCTTATCTAGCTTCTTCTGACTTCGCCTGCCTAACACTCCATCTGTTTCCATTAACTCCCTACAACTGATCTTCTTGCTTTTGTCATATCATGCCACTATCCCTAAGGTTTCAAATTCTGCCTAGCTTTACCTCAGACTCAGTACATGCTTCTAGCTTTATTTTTAATGTGTCTAGGATTCCTTAGAGTCATGCCAGTCTTAGTATTAACGGTGACAGTAGTACTTTTAGAGAGCAACCTAAACCCTGGCATCACTGCATTGGATATACACTCATCTCCCTAAACAACCCTACAAGTTACAACTTTGTACTTAGCTAATTGAGGATCAGAGTTCTTTTTAAATAGGACATCTAAGCCACAAAGTTATAACTCCTAGGTATACATTCTTCTTCCCTATTCTTTTCCCTTTTTCTTACTTAGGTGGGGCCTCTCCTCTGGTTGCCTTTTGATGTAATGCCACTTGTGGGTCACACACTTGGCACTGATTACTTAGCAACCTAAGAGAGACCCCCCTCTTTATTCTATTTTTCATTTTTTTTTTTCAGTTCATCATTTTTTGTAAAGGAGAAGAAGAATGCTTATGTTTCTAAGGGAGAGAGGAATGTTCCTAGGCCTAGGGTGGCCTCCCCCAAACTTCAACTACTCATTGTCCCCAATGAGTGTCTGAGGTGGCACACCCCCAAACTATCCTAGAAGCATCTAGTCTAAGGTAAAACAAAGAGAATCTAAAGCCCTAGGCATAGACAACACATTCGAACGGCAAATATCACAGCCGCAGTAATAAAAAAAACAGACAGATAAGGGCTTAAAGCTGTGCATGCTGAGCTTTTTAGAGGTTGATTTAAACTAGCAAAGGGTGTCCTATGACACTCATCCAACATGCTTTTAGATAAGCTATATATGGTAGTCATGATAGCAGCAAAAGATGGAATTTAAACAGATCACAGCCTAGCTAAACAGACAGTCCAAAACATGCTTTCAGTAATAAAAATTGCGGGTACCGCAATTATTTCGCAATCAAGTCAGGGCAGATATAACAGTGATTAAGGCCCCTAAGCATGCTTTTTCCAGTCATTCGAGCTCTCTAAAAATAAAACAAAACTAACCTACCTAGTCAGCTATCATCAGACTATACTACGCAAGATTAAAAACATAAAACTAAGCATCTAAAACAGATCAAAAGTGTACGAAAAACAGCATAATTCACATGGTCTATCAGAAAGCAGAAAATTGTTTCTAAGGGAACAGCAATACTCCCTTTAGTGCAATTCAAACCAGCACTCAAACGTCTTCATCCTCATCTGGTTGTCGTGGTCGTGGAGGCACCCATGGAGTCAGAAGGTTTGTGGGGAAGTCAGGGAAGATACAGCCAAGTTGGTCTGCAACTTCCTTGTCCCGTGTCTGCGCGTAAGTGGCCCATTGAGCCATTCTCTTCTGCATATCCATCAGACAAGCCATGGACAGTGACTGATCAGCAGCCAGCCTATCCAGCTCGAATTCCATGTTCCCCTTCCTCTTCAGCCGTAAGCCAGCAGGTAACTCCAAGTGGCCTGTGTAAGCCATTTGCTGCTCCATGCGCTCGATGGGAACTCCTGCAAGCAAACAGAGTTTAGTTATAGTATTAGGGAAAAACAATGGTCCCTTACCTTTCTTGGCGCACTCAGCAATAGCAGCAGTGATGACTTCTCCCACGTTGATCGTGAGACCTCTCATTATCGCATACACCAGCAGCGATCGGCTCTGGTTGATTGTAGTCTCGTGAGTTACTGGGGACAATCTCCTTCTCACGAACGAAAACCAAACAGCCGCCTTAGCCGTGAGGTTGGCACTCATGAGAGTGTGCCTCCCATTGCGTGACACGGTCCAGGAAGCTTCAGGCTGGCCAATGGTCCGAATGGCCTCTTCCAGAACTGCCTCAGTAGGCTCATCAACAATCCGTGCATAATCTGTATGTGTTTGGCCCTTGAGACCATAGGCTTCGTTGATGGCCCTGGCTGAGAAATCCACTTCTACCCCTCTGACCACAGACAGGCCATCCTCAGGGCTGAGCACATTGGCGTAGAAATCATACACCATGCTCGTGTAGGCTGGATTGGGCGGTCTGCAAAATTCCTCCCAGCCGTGGTTTATAACTCCTGCGCGCAAGAACTGCGGCAGGTCAGCAGGTCGGTCGAGGAAGCCCTTCTCGTGCAGCAACTCCCTCTTCCTCAATTCAATGCCTCTGGATTCAGCGTCAGAGGACACATACCTCACCGATTGAGGCTCATCTTCAGGGTAGAGCTTGGCCTTCCCTTTGTCTGTTGGTTTGGCTGACTCCGCAGCCTCAACCTTAATTTTCTTGAGCGATGGCTCCGTGCTTTCCTTCTCTGATGAAGGTGCTCTCTTGACCTTCTTCTTCTTCAGCTTCTTGGATCGCTTGGCCTTGAGAATCTTGGCCTTCTTCTTCTTCTTGAGCTTGGCCTTGACGGTGATCTGCTGGAGGCACGCCCCCAATGTCTCTTCCATTGAGTCAGTCTTCTGTTCAAGACTCTCCGGGCTGTCTTCCCTCATAGGAGAGAAGACCTCGTCTTCCTCAGCATCTCCACTGCCCTGCGTTGACTCTTGGTACTCCCCATATGGGAATTCAGGATCAGGCCGTGGAGAAGTGTGAGACGGCGTGGTGCTCTGTGCTGCTGCAGGTGTCTGTGCAGAACTCAGTGGTGAAGACGGCTGCTCAGGGCTCTGCGCTGGCGGTGATGAAGAGAGCTCTGGGCTCTGCACTGGTTCAGATGGTGAAGGGCTGTGCGCAGGCGATGCAGATGGCGACGAACCCTTCTTGGTCGATTCGTGGGACGCACGATCCGTTTCTTGACTCTCCACAGAGGGAGTCTTTGCTTTGCTTGGTTCGGCGGCCATCTCGATACTCCACCGGCGCTTCTTGGGTGTGCCTGCTGGTTCAGAGGGTCCAGCAGGTATCTCAGAGACAACCTTCCACTTCTTCTTGCGAATCGGCAGCTTATCCAGTCGTTCCGTTCGCGCAGCCTCAGCATCAGCCAAGGCAAGCAATGCATCTCTCGCAGCCGTTTCAGCGTCGTCAGCCCTTTTCTTGGCCGCAGATCTTTCAGCCCTTGTGAGTACCATTTTTGGATCTTGGAGATTTGGAAAGAAGAATCACAGATGAAGAGAATCGCAGCTTGCTCGAAGATCAGATGATGAGAGAGACGTACAGATCCTCGCGCCTTCCAACGGATATAAAGAAAACGGAAAAAAAAAATCCCAACGGCTATATTTTTGCGGATCCCGCAATTCCTGCGCAATCTTTAAGGCCCGTTGGAGATTTTTTTTCATTTAAATTGCAATCTTTGCTCAACCGTATCTTCGATTTGGCTCAACATCTTCTTGATTTCTTTGGCTGGATTTAATCTCCTTTATCCCCTCTCTTGATTCTCTGCAAAAATAAATAAAACAAACATTACATACTCAATTAAAATCACACCAACATATGTACAAATGATAACCGGAAAAAGTGCAAAAAAATAAACTAAGGCATTAGCCTTGACTGAACGAGCACAGTAACCACTCGTTCTCTCTCGTTCTTAATTTCATGCTTCATTCAAGAGGAAGGCCGAGAGAGTCTTCACATCTCCTTCCTCATAGTAGTGCTTCAACCTTGCACCATTAACCATAAACGGTTGGCCTTGCTGCAAGTTCTTTATCTCTATGGCACCATGAACAAACACATTAGTAATCACAAATGGACCTGACCATCTAGACTTAAGTTTCCCTGGAAATAGTTTCAACCGTGAGTTAAACAACAAAACAAGTTGACCCTTCTTAAAGTCCTTAACTCTAAGTCTACTATCGTGCCAAATCTTGGTCTTTTCCTTATACATCTTAGCATTTTCATAGGCCATATGTCTAAGCTCATCAAGCTCATGTAATTGTAAGGACCGCAATGTTCCCGCATCCTTTACACAAAAATTCAATTCCTTCATGGCCCAAAATGCTTTGTTTTCTAACTCAAGTGGTAAGTGACAAGTCTTGCCATATACCAGCCTATAAGGAGACATACCTAGGGGTGTCTTATATGCTGTCCTATAAGCCCAAAGTGCATCCTCAAGCTTAAAGGACCAGTCTTTCCTATTAGGTTTGACCACTTTTTCTAGGATGTTCTTAATCTCCCTATTTGAAATTTCAGCCTGTCCATTCGAGTGTGGGTGATAGGGGGTGGCTACTCTATGTCTAATGTTATACTTAGCCAATACTTTCTCCATAGCCTTGTTAATGAAATGTGACCCCTCATCACTAATGATGGCACGAGGTGTCCCAAACCTAGTAAAAATGTGCCTATGCAAGAAATTGGTGACTGTTTTAGCATCATTATTGGGACATGCTTTGGCCTCTACCCACTTGGATACGTAGTCTACTGCTACCAAAATGTAAAGGTTACCTGATGATGGAGGGAATGGCCCCATGAAGTCAATGCCCCACACATCAAAGAGCTCCAACTCTAAGATGTAGGTGATGGGCATCTCATCCTTTCGACTGAGGTTACCTGTTCTTTGGCATTCATCACAGCTGTGGGCATAGTTGTGGGCATCCTTGAAGATTGTTGGCCAATAGTAGCCACTCTGAAATACCTTTGCAGCTGTTCTTTGGCCACCAAAGTGTCCACCATAAGGAGCTGTGTGGCAGTGCTGCAGCACAGACTTTGCTTCAGCAGCTGAAACACACTTCCTTAGCAAGCCGTCAGCACAGGTTCTGTAAAGTGTGGGGTCATCCCATATGAATTTCCTTGCTTCATGAAGGAACCTCTTCTTCTCTTGTCCTCCCTTGAAAACTGGTAATACCTGTGATGCAAGGAAGTTAGCAATGTCAGCAAACCAAGGTTCCTCATCGTTATCACAATGAGTCAAAACAAAGACATGTTCATCAATGAAAGCATCAGAAATTGCGGGTTCCGCAATTGTTTCGCAATTGTGCTGCAACCGAGACAGGTGATCCGCAACCACATTTTCACATCCTTTCTTGTCTCGAATGTCCAAATCAAATTCCTGCAGCAATAATACCCACCTAATCAACCTAGGCTTAGCATCAGCCTTCCTCATAAGATATTTCAAGGCAGAATGGTCAGTGTACACAATTGTCCTAGTGCCTACAATATAGTTCCTGAATTTCTCACAAGCAAACACTACAGCAAGCATCTCTTTCTCAGTAGTTGTGTAATTACATTGTGCCTCATTAAGTGTTTTACTAGCATAATATACAGGGTGTGTTAGTTTGTCAATCTTCTGTCCTAACATAACCCCTACAGCATAGTCACTAGCATCACATAACATCTCAAATGGGAGATCCCAATCTGGCCCTACTATAACAGGTGCTGTGACTAGTGCTTTCTTAAGGGTTGTCCAAGCTACTACACATTCCTTAGAGAAGATGAATGGCCTGTTTAGTTCTAGAAGCTCACACAGAGGCTTGGCTATCTTAGAAAAGTCCTTAATGAACCTTCTATAGAAGCCAGCATGCCCTAAGAAACTTCTAATGGCTTTGACATTTTGTGGTTCTACCAACTTCTCTATGATTTCTATTTTCGCTCGGTCAACTTCTACACCTGCCCTCGACACTCTATGACCTAAGACAATCCCCTCATCTACCATGAAGTGACACTTTTCCCAATTAAGGACTAAGTTAGTCTCTTCACATCTAGCCAGGACTTGTCCTAAATTCTCTAGACAGTTGGTAAAGGAATCCCCAAAGACTGAGAAATCATCCATGAATATCTCTATCATGGACTCATCCAAGTCAGAAAAGATTGCCAACATGCACCTTTGGAAAGTTGCCGGTGCATTGCATAAGCCAAAAGGCATTCTGCGAAAGGCAAAAGTTCCAAAAGGGCAAGTAAAGGTAGTCTTTTCTTGGTCCTTAGGGTCTATAGTAATCTGGTTATACCCTGAATAACCGTCTAAGAAACAATAGTAGGCTCTACCAGCTATTCTGTCTAGCATTTGGTCAATGAATGGTAGAGGGAAGTGGTCTTTTTTAGTTTCTTTATTGAGCTTCCTATAATCCATACATACTCTCCACCCCGTGACAGTCCTAGTTGGAATCAGTTCGTTGTTCTCATTGACTACCACAGTCATCCCACCCTTTTTAGGTACACACTGTATAGGGCTTACCCACTGACTACTAGCTATGGGGAAGATCACACCAGCATCTAACCATTTTATTATTTCTTTCTTTACTACCTCTTTCATAGAGGGATTCAGCCTACGTTGATGATCTACTCTAGGTGTGTGCTCTTCCTCTAGTATAATCTTATGCATGCAATAAGAAGGGCTAATGCCTCTAATATCAGCAATAGTCCATGCAATAGCCTTCCTATGTTGCTTAAGCAGTAATATCAGTTCAACCTCATGCTTTTCACTTAATTTCGAAGAAATGATAACAGGCAGAGTTTCATTACTCCCTAAATATGCATACTTGAGGTGCGTGGGTAGTGGTTTTAGTTCTAAAACAGGTGGATGCTCAATGGATGGCTTTAAAGGATTTAATGATCTATCAGTTAGGTCTATATTCATACATACATGTTGTGGTTTATCTACAGGCATATCCATTATTTCAGATACATTTAAGTCAGCTACATCTAATTGTACATATTCATTAGCATGCTTAGTTAATAGTACATGCTCTAATTGTTCTTCCATTAGTGAGTCAACAATATCCATGCTAGCACAAGACTCAGAATCAGAGGGGTACCTTAAGGCTTTATAAACACTAAATTTCACCTCTTCATCATGAACCCTCATAGTGAGCTCACCTTTTTGAACATCTATTAGTGCCCTACCTGTGGCTAGAAATGGTCTACCTAGCAGGATGGGGACCTCCTTGTCTGCTTCATAATCCAGGATAATGAAATCTGCAAGGAAAATAAATTTGTCAACTTTCACTAGAATATCCTCAATCTTACCTTCAGGGTATGCAATGGATCTGTCTGCTAGTTGTAAAGTGACAGTGGTTGGACGTGCTTCTCCTATTCCAAGCTGGCGGAATAGTGATAGGGGCATGAGGTTTATGCTGGCGCCCAGGTCACAAAGCGCTCTGCCCACATGCTTGCCTCCAAGTTCTACAGGTAAGGTGAAGGAACCAGGATCCTTCTCCTTCTTGGGCAACTTGTTTTGGAGTATGGCACTGCACTCCTCAGTGAGGTTTACTGTTTCAAACTCACCAATTATTTTTTTGTTAGTAATAATGTCCTTCAAAAACTTTACATATGAAGGCATAGATTGTAAAACTTCTACAAAAGGAATGTTGACATGCACTTGTTTAAGAATTTCAAGAAATTTGTTAAAGTGCACTTCCTGTTCTTGTTTCTTCTTAAGCCTTCGAGGATATGGAGGTGGTGGCACATATGCAGGCACGTCAGGTCGCCTTAGGATTGGAGGAGGCCTTGGAATTTCTTCTATCTCCTCAATAATTGGCTCTAGCCTGGCTCCTGATGTGCTAGTTGGTGGTGGACCTTGGTTTGGCAGAGACTCCAGTGGAGCACTAGACTCAGTGTTCTCTACTCTCTTTGGTGTGTCCTTTGTGTTGCTCACCAAGGGTCTACCACTTCTAAGTTCAATTGCTTGAACTTGTTCTTTACCATCTCTCCTTGGCACCTCGGTGTCAGCAGGAAGTCTACCTTGGGGCCTACTTTTGATTTCATTGGCTAGTTGCCCTATTTGGTTCTCTAGGCTCCTAAGAGTAGCTTGCTGGCTTTGAAGAGTAGCATCATTCTTAGCTATGTATTCCTTGAGTAAGTTTTCTACAGAAGATCCTACAGGTTGGTTGTAAGGTTTTTGATACATTGATTGGTTATGTTGGGGAGTGAAACCAGGTGTTCCACTCGGTCTAGGCTGGTTAGTATTTTGGTTAGCATTTTGTTGGCCACCCCATGACAGGTTTGGGTGGTTTCTCCAACCAGGGTTGTAAGTTTGTGAGTAGGGGTTATTCCTAGGCTGCTGTTGGCTTCCTACATAGCAGACTGAGGATGGATTCCCAGGGCAGTATTCATATGGGTGCCCTTCCCCACAGAATCCACAGATAAGTGCCTCGCCTTGACTTGGTTGGGTGCCCATTGACATGGCTGTGGCGGTATTGGCACTGGTTTGGAGATTGGCCTGAGCCATTTGCTTAACTAGGTTGGTCAGGGCGTTTATTTGGGTGCTCATGGCGCTAAGAGCATCCTTGTCTTGAGCTCTAGTTGGCTCGACTGGATCATCTGACCACCTACAGTGAGATGTTGAGATCTTCTCCAAGATCTCATAGGCCTCGTTGTAACTCTTGGACAACATGGAACCACCAGCAGATGAATTTAGAACTTGTCTGGTGCTGGGGTTGCATCCTTTGAAAAAGACCTCTATTTGGATACACCATGGGATGCCATGGTGTGGACATTTAATGAGAAGATCTTTGAATCTTGTCCAAGCTTCGTGAAGAGACTCACTTGGAGCTTGTTTGAATTTGATGATATCATCACGAAAGGTAGAATTCCTATCTGGTGGGAAATATTTGACTAGGAATTTTTCTGCTAAGTCTGTCCAATTGAGGACAGATCCAGAGGGTAATGAGTTTAACCACGTTTTGGCTTTGTCCCTCAAAGAGTAAGGGAACAGATATAGCCTCAAGGCTTCTTGGGAAACTCCAGGGATCAGGAATGTGTCACTAACTCCTAGGAAGTTTCTAAGATGGTTGTGGGGGTCCTCATTTTCTATTCCAAAGAATTGTCCCACAGTGGACAACATTTGGAACATCACTGGCTTTAACTCAAATGAGTTGGCAGTGATCTCAGGACGGATTATGCTGGGGTTCAGCTCCCCAGGCATAGGTACTAGGTAAGAAAGTATGGCGCTATCCTTATCATTCGCTATTTCGATGGGATTGCGAGTGACAGGCACCAGGTTTTGATCTCTTCTATCCATTTCTTCTTGAGGAGATTGTGGTAACCTTGCGGTTTCAGCAATTAATGGAGGTAATGAAGGTTGTTTAAAGAGGCGTTTCTTGGCTCTATTCCTAGCTCTAAGTAATCTCTCGGGCTCAGGGTTGAACTCTAGATCACTACTTGGAGGCTCATTCATAAACTAACCTAAATGGTACCTGAAAAAGAAATGAAAATGGATCAGTTTCAATGGAAAATAACTTGGTGTTTCAAACTTAACTAACTTCGTTTTCACTTAAATAAATCCCCGGCAGCGGCGCCAAAAACTTGTTGCGTGCTCAATGTGTTAATAAAAGTAAGCAATAAGGAAGAAAGAGCACTCAGAACATGCAAGCATACATGATCTTATAGCAAGTAGTAAGTATTTTTTCATTCGTTTTCCCACAGAGATTTATTTTTAAGCTACTTGTGAAGTATAAAGTTAAGAAAGAAGGGGTGGATTTGAAGGGGTAAAATTGGTTTTTAATTTCCTACTTCTTACCGAATGTCTAAAGGAATGCAACATAAACAAATGCAAGTTGAAATTAGACTCAAAAGACAAGAGACGAAACTAATAAATGAAGAAGAAAACAGCTAAACAGAATGGTAACTTAGCAGAATTGCGGGCACCGCAATGTTTCCGCAATTGTAAAAACAGTGAAAGTGTGTAAAATGGAGAATTAAGGGCTACTAACGACTATCCTATAGGCATTTTAATACGATTCCCAAGCATTGTATCAACTCTCTATGCATCAAACTCACTCTATCTCATGTATCGTCCGATTCCATGCATTAGATTCTTTAGTTTACTCAACTCAAAGTAAGGTCTTAAGCATCTTGTTAAAACAGAAGTGTTTAGTTTGTACTAGGGGAACGCCTATTCCTAGGCCGTTTCCTGGCTACCATGAAAGGCTAGCATGATTATACGACTCTGAACTCTTACTCCTTCCAGAGGTTAGGAGTTCTTTGGACAAAATGGATGGCCAATCGAAATTGCCCGTGGAATGAAGCTTACATACAATCAATGGTTAGAGAGCTATCCTACATGCTTGGTTCACGTTTTTTAGCCTATAGTTCTGTCATTAGCATGCCCCTAAGTGACTTAGCTACTCATGGATATGGGGTAAGTAGAAATACGAGATGAAACAGACATGCTTAGAAGAGGAATGAACTGAAAACAGTAAAGGAAAGCAGTAGAATGCGAAGGCAAGAAACTGTGAGATGAAAACTTGAGATTTGATTACTTCGATTGTTTGAACGAACACGGGAAAGCTTAAAGTAAATAATCCAAAGACAGAAAGCAACGAAATGAAGTAGACTAATCACTAAACCAGAAGCGACAACTACACAATGCTGGAAATTAGAAAGGAAAGACAGAAAGCAGTAAATGGTGCTTGAAAGCCTCGTTGCAACCGCCTCGGCTGAAGGGGATGAAAGAATAGCTTTGCTTGGATGAATCCAATCGGGAGAGAAGATGAATCTTCTCTCCTTCCTATCAGATTGTCGATTCCAACAGCTGAGACTCTCACACCAACAGACGGCAAAGGAAAACACGAAGAAAGATGGAGCTGCGAGAAGACTTCTACGCTTTCGGATGATGTTTGAACCTCCGACTTTGACCCCCTTTTATAGTAGTTTGCAGGTGCGTTTGGGCCAAGGAGAACCATCAATCTTCAACGTCGTATATCAGAATGGATGGAGGAGAAAGAACGAATCCCTGAAATCACGGAAATTAACAGAAAAAGATCAGTCAACTTACGGTTTTCACTTGAATAATTGCGGCTTCGGCAATGTTTTCGCAATGCTGTCGCAATGCAGTTTTTTTCATTCTTTTCCTTCGGTTTTTAACCCTTTTCTTTCCTATTGTACATAAGTCCTAATTTAGCTACCTTCTTCTAATTCTCATATTTAAGCAAAGGTTTAGGCTAAATGCTATCAAAAATACCTAAGAGTGAACATCTTTCTAAGCTAATTAAGTCCTAAAAAGGTCACTTTTGGAGACGTAACAGGAAGCATGTTATAAAATGAATGTAATGGTTATATTCTAGCTTAGGAAGCATGTTATAGAATGTCTTTGTTTTATAAAGCGTTGTAAAATGAGATAGACATTTAAAATCTATAACAAAGATAAATGCATGCTCATTCAGGGTTAAAGAATTCCAATGCGATTAGGAATTTAGTATCGATTCGTTTTAATAGTTAAAATAGGTCGATATCTTGCAAAGCTAAGGTTACAAGAGAACTCACCCGGTGAGATCCTGTACTAAGGTTGGAGGTATTTAAGATGACGGTTTACGGAACACCTCCTACTTGGGGATCGATCCGGTACTTGAGTTAAGTTAACCCGGCTTTATGAGCATGCACGTGAGAGGTGTAAGGTTATAAAGCGTTTATCACCTAGACATCTTAGATTAAAGTATGTTCTACCTAGACTTAGGTTTTATTGTCTTAGCCGGATAATGTCTAAGTAAAAGTATACCCAACCCATTCTAAAATACTTAGTAGTGGTGTTGAAAAGGTATATATGATATATCAATCTCCTCCTACGCTCTCTGTGAAGTTCACACCGTGAGATTTATGCTCGGCCTCATGATGTCAATAGGGCATCTCCAGACAGGTGGTGTTTGCATAAATCAATAGCAAGGTGAATGGAGAAAGTATTTATAGTAAGTGGGAGAAGGAAGTATGTCAATACATCCTGCGGTCTCCTCCATTGGATTGAACCGTGAGATTCTCATGTTCCGCCTGCTGGTTTCTCTTAGAGGCACCGTCCATACGGAGGGCCGTTTCATGGGAGTCGGAACATCTCAGTCACCAGAAATGGATAAAGATTACTTAGAGTCATTCCCAACACTGACATTCCATACGGTTGCACTGTTGGGGCCACCCTAAGAAATCTAGAAATGGAGGGCCACACTTACAAGATTTGCTAAGGAGTTAGTAAATTCTTGACCAAACAACGATAACTAAGATGCTATAGGAATATGAGTTATTCTGGTATTAGCATTTAGTCAAGATTGTCTTGGTTCAGTGAATGAGTGGTTGACTCCCCCACGGTAGCAATTATTCTGACTCACTGAAGTATTGTTGCAAACTAATAATGAGTTTATGGGTACATTATTACTTTTTGCTAAATTGTTGATTGGTTATTAAAAATAGGTTAAGTTCAATTCACTAATAGAATTCATTATTTTCAGCATGTCTAACTCTAGTTCATTTATCCAGTTACTAACTTTCGTTAAACTGGACGACGATAACTACAAGACCTGATATTTTTTTTTTTTTTTTTTTTTTCCCCCCCCCTTTTTTTTGTTTGGATTCTTGTTATCGATGATCTTAGATTTGTCTTAACAGAGGAATGTCCTCCCTCTCCTAGCTTGTCTGCAACTCGAACTGTTCGAGATGTATTTGACAGGTGGACTAGGGCTAATGATAAAGCCCGAGTCTACATCTTGGCCAGCACATCTGATGTGTTAGCTAAAAAGCATGAGGTAATGGTCTCTGATAGCTCCATTTTGGAGCTATAATTATGTCCCTAATTCACGTTTATTATTGGCTTAATCTTGCTTTCATGTAATTATTGTAGGTGTTCTCGGTGCTTAGCTCTCGAGAGCGTTTCGGAGCTTAATATCGCGATTTAAAGGCATAAGAACGCTTCCCGGGAAGATCCATGCAAAGAGATGAAGTTTGGGCGCTTTGGGGAAATTGAAGGCAAAATTCCATGCAAAAACCCGAGAGCTAGCGTCGAGCGACAGCGTCGCGACGCTAGCTCGACGCTGCCTTAGCGTCTCGACGCTCCGAAGTCTGAAGCGCTGAATTGAAGAAAAACCCGAGAGCAAGCGTCGAGTGCTAGCGTCTCGACGCTAGCTCGACGCCGCACAAGCGTCTCGACGCTGTGCGAGCGTCTCGACGCCACCCCGAGCGCGCGCGCGGATTACTTAGGGCGCAGCGTCGAGACGCTGCCCTAGCGTCTCGACGCTACGACGGACTACTTAACTTTTTTGTCCGATTTTAGCCGCGATTATCATCTTCCACCTCGAGCTCCGCGCCTGATTTGACGTCCAGCAGCTGTTTTCCACCATGGGAGGGGCTAGGAAGCTCGGTTTGAAGCCGTCCCACACTACGCAAGTCATGAGTGAGTAGATTTACCGTTTTTGGCTCGGGATTGTAAGGATAAATGTAGTATGAACTCTTGGTGAGGTTGTAGACTGAAATTCTGATTTGGTTGGATATTTTATTGAATTGAATTCTATTTCTTAGCTTAATCTATGAGCACGTTTGAATGATTTAGGACTAGGCACCCTTGATTTTGAGCATGTTCATTTGTTAAAGGATTTGATGCCGTGCCTCTCGTCTCCGCCAAGTAACAAGGAATTATGGCACCTTGAGCGTATTGGCGTCCTTACGCTCTTGGTGTTCGTTCTTCCCGAATTAGGATTCCAAATCGACATACTAATTTCGCGTCCAAATTAGATAGTCGTCACAGTTAGCTTGTTGCTACCGTTCGGTCTTGGGAGAGCGTTGGCCGCCAATGTCCGGACGGTATGCTTGATTAGCATAATTAATTATGTTTAATTAAATCCATGGAGCATGTCTGAGTTATTTAATAATTTTAGACGAGCTGTGCATTCGTTAAAATTATTTAACCATAATTCTCATCAACCTATGAACCAAGAAGCATGCTAAATTTATTCCGATCCTCCCGAGTCGGAAACTCCGTTAGCTAATTTTTCTATTTGCTTTGTTCCACTTTAGTCACGTAAAACCAACAATTCCCCCTTATTTCACCTATATTAATTGTTTGCAAATTTAATTAAGATTAAGTCAAAATACCTTAATTCCCTGTGGATCGACCCCGTTACTACTATTCTACAAATAGTTTAGTGATTTCGGGCACTTATAAATTTATTTTGGCGGGTCTCGACAACCCGATGATTGGCGATAGTTCAATAATATCGTTACCAAAATTGGCGCCGTTGCCGGGGACCTAAGTGTAATTCGGCCTGATTTAAATTTGATTTGTAAACTTTTAATTTTTACTTAAAATTTTTTCTGTTATTTCTTTTATTATTTGCAATTTTGATCTGTTTGTTTAAGTGTGCTAGAAGTGCCAAATTTTGATTGAGAAAATGGAGAGTGGTGATGAGATTGGAGTCCCAAAAACGCTCAGACAATGGACATCATTTGCTATGGGCCACCAACCTTCTTGTATTTCCTACCCGGAAATTTCAGGTGAGTTTGTGCTTAAATCTGGTGTGATTAACCTTTTACCCTCTTTTTGTGGTGAAGCAGAAGAAGATCCTTACAAGCATCTCAAGGAGTTTCAAATGGTAAGCTCCGCGATGACGCCTGGCGACATAACAAAAGATCAGCTCTACCTGAGAGCTTTTCCATTCACTCTAAAAGGTGAAGCTCGAGATTGGCTGCATTACTTGCCATCGGGGACCATCTTTACTTGGGAGAAGTTGCAGAGTCTATTCTTGGAAAGGTATTTCCCTGCTTCAAAAGCCAGAGCCGTGAAAAAAGATATACGACAATTTGAGCAAGGAAAGGACGAGGCATTTTACGAGTGCTGGGAGAGGTTCATTAAACTCTGTGAAAAATGTCCGAACCACTTGATAGCAGAAGTCTCGCTTATCGAATGCTTCTATGATGGGTTGCTCACGCATGACCGCCAGATGCTTGATGCGGCAAGTGGAGGAGTCCTTTGGGAGAAAACGCCTGCGGAAGCTCGTCAGTTGATCTCCAACATAGCTGAGAACCGTCGCCAGTACGGAGGAAGAAACGAACATTCTAAGATGTCTTCCGACATAGAAGTGCTCAAAGAACAAGTTTCTCAGGTATTTGGTTTAGTTCATACGATGAAAGAAAAATCATCTCAGGACGTTTCTTCTATTTCAGGTAAAGCCATTGAAAGCATGTTCAAATCGCTCATGGAAGCTAGCGATGAGACAAGATCGCAGATTAAGTCTCTAAGAGATGAATTCTCAGAGGTAAAGGAAAGAATGAGTAGAATTGAATCCAAAGCGGAAGGGGTTAGTGCGATAAACCTCAGAAGTGGTAAAGAAGTGTCATCTCAAACCACTCTCGTGAGTCCTCCATTTACTTCAGAGATATCTCCAGATAAGTGTTCTCAAGCACCCTCTGAAACTGTTGTAACGCCTCCTCCTGTTATTTCTATGAAGTCTTACACTCCCGTTGCTCCTTTTCCTAGTAGGCTTGCAAGGCCATCTAAGGAGGCCGACAACGCGGATGTACTTGAGACGTTGAGGAAGGTTGGGATCAACATACCAATGCTTGATGCAATTCAGCAAATCCCAAGGTACGCTAAATTCCTTAAGGAGATGTGCACTATGAAGAGGAAGACTAAAAGTGCTGAGAGAGTCGTGGTAAGCAAGAATGTTTCTGCCCTGCTAACCCAAGGTATTCCAAGCAAATGCCAGGACCCAGGTATGTTCCTCTTGCCATGTACTATAGGGGATAGAGAAATCGAACACGCTATGCTAGACTTAGGAGCTTCAATCAATGTTATGCCATACTCAGTCTACAAGAGCCTCGGTTTAGAAGGTATGCAGGAAACTAGTATAGTTATCCAGTTAGCTAATAGGTCTTCTATTCATCCTCTAGGGTTGATTGAGGACGTGTTGGTTAAGGTTAAGGATTTAATCTTCCCTGCTGATTTTTATGTGATAAATTTGGAAGAAAACACATCCACCACATCTGTTTTACTTGGTAGACCATTCATGAAAACCGCTAAAACGAAAATTAATGTGCATGATGGAACTTTGTCTGTTGAGTATGAAGGGGATGTGTTCGAATTTAATGTATTTGATGCCATGAAACAACGTGCTGATGTGCATTCTGTCTGTAAAATTGATCTGATAGATACTTTAGAACAAGAAGAATGCATGACTGTTGTTGATGGGGATGACCCACTCGTTTTTACTGAAATTGTTGGCGAAGTTGAAAGTAGTGTTCCCATATTGACTGATTTGTCTGAACAACCTACTTTTGCTTTAGAGACATGTGAAAAGCCAACTAAAATATTACCATCTCTTTTGCAGGCTCCCAAGTTGGAATTGAAGGAGTTGCCGGGTCATCTCAAGTACGTGTACTTGGGTGAGGTGGAGACACTTCCGGTAATTATCTCCAAGGAGCTAACATCGGAGCAAGAAGGCGAGTTGGTCGAGGTTTTGAAAAAGAACAAAAGAGCCATGGGATGGACATTGGCAGACTTGCATGGGTTGAGTCCAGTGCTGTGCATGCACAAGATTCGGCTGGATGAGGGAGCAAAGCCATCCCGAGAGCC
Source organism: Herpetospermum pedunculosum (assembly GCA_028017165.1). Taxonomy (NCBI): domain Eukaryota; kingdom Viridiplantae; phylum Streptophyta; class Magnoliopsida; order Cucurbitales; family Cucurbitaceae; genus Herpetospermum; species Herpetospermum pedunculosum. The sequence goes on along the minus strand of CM051527.1, from coordinate 14,874,344 downwards.
TCAGCGGAGACTGAACCCTGCAATGAAAGAGGTAGTGTTGTCTGAGATACACAAACTCCTGGATGCAGGTATTATCTTTCCCATTTCTGATAGCCAATGGGTTAGCCCTATTCATGTTGTACCTAAAAAGACGGGCATAACTGTAATTAGAAATGATAAGGGGGAGTTAGTACCTAAGAGAGTACAAAACGGGTGGAGAATGTGTATTGATTTTAGAAAACTGAATGACGTGACTAAGAAGGACCACTTTCCTATTCCCTTCATAGATCAAATGGTGGAGCGTTTAGCTGGGAAACCATTCTTCTGTTTTCTTGATGGTTTTTCTGGGTTTTATCAAATTCCCATAGCCCAGGAAGACCAAGAAAAGACTACTTTTACTTGTCCATTCGGAACTTACGCATATAGGAGAATGCCCTTTGGGCTTTGTAATGCTCCAGGGACTTTTCAGCGATGCATGATGAGCATATTTTCTGAATTTGTAGAAAAATGCATCGAAGTCTTTATGGATGATTTTACTGTATATGGAAGTTCATTTAAAGATTGCCTGTTTAACTTGTCTAGAGTCATGGAAAGGTGCATCGAAACTAATCTTGTTTTAAATTTTGAGAAGTGTCATTTCATGGCCAGTCAGGGCATAGTATTGGGTCATGTTGTGTCTGCTAAGGGGATAGAGGTTGATAAAGCTAAGATTGATGTCATATCTGATTTACCTTACCCCACAAATCTTCGGGAAGTACGTTCTTTTCTTGGTCACGCAGGTTTTTACCGCAGGTTCATTAAAGACTTCTCGAAGATAGTGACTCCGATGACAAGCTTGCTGAAAAAGGATGTTCCATTCTGTTTTGACAAACAGTGCAAGCTTGCCTTTGACGTTCTGAAAAAGTGCTTGACCAACGCACCCATCATTCATCCACCGCAGTGGGGGACTCCTTTCGAGATTATGTGCGATGCAAGCAATTATGCCGTAGGCGCTGTGTTGGGACAGAGGATAGACAAGAAGAGCCACGTGATTTATTATGCCTCTCGGACGCTCAATTCCGCGCAGATCGGTTACACAACAACAGAGAAGGAGCTGCTTTCCATAGTTTTCGCTCTTGATAAGTTTAGGCCATATATTCTTGGATCTAAAGTAATTGTTTTTTCTGATCATGCAGCAGTTCGATACCTGATGAACAAGAAAGACTCGAAGCCTAGACTGCTCAGATGGGTATTATTACTCCAGGAGTTCGACGTCTCTGTTCAGGACAGAAAAGGATCAGAAAACACAGTTGCTGACCACTTGAGCCGTATTGTGCGTAATGAGGACGATCTGCCTCTGAATGACGAATTCCCTGACGAAGTCCTTTTCCAGGTAAGTGTGGAGACACCATGGTACGCCGACATTGTCAACTACTTGGTCACAGGTACGTTCCCATTCGATTTTTCATATAATCAAAGAGCTAAGCTGAAAAGCGAAGCCAAAACATATGTTTGGGAAGAGCCCATTTTATGGAAGTTTTGTGTTGACCAAGTAATTAGGAAGTGCGTCCCTAAGTCTGAACATAGGTCCATCCTTACCTTTTGCCATGAATTTGCATGCGGGGGACACTTCGGGCAAAATAGAACTGCGAGAAAAATTTTAGATTGTGGGTTTTTCTGGCCATCACTGTTTAAGGACTGTTATGAGTTTTGTAAATCTTGTGATCAGTGTCAGAGAAAAGGGACCATCACTAGTAGGAATGAAATGCTCCAAAACCCCATTTTAACTTGTGAAATTTTTGAGGTTTGGGGTATGGACTTCATGGGACCCTTCCCCCCGTCATTTGGTTTTGTCTATATCTTACTGGCTGTGGACTACGTGTCTAAATGGGTGGAAGCTAAAGCCACCAAAGTTGATACCGCTAATGTTGTTTCCAGTTTTGTCAAGTCTAACATTTTTAGCAGGTATGGAGTTCCACGAGCCATCATAAGTGACCAGGGGAGCCACTTCTGCAACAAAACGATCCAGGCCTTGATGAGGAAATATGGGGTCAATCATAAAATCTCTACCCCGTATCATCCTCAGACCAATGGTCAAGCGGAGGTTTCCAATCGAGAGGTGAAGAGCATCCTCGAGAAAACAGTAAGTCCAGGAAGGAAGGATTGGAGCCTCAGGCTGGACGACGCTTTGTGGGCTTATCGTACGGCTTACAAAACCCCCATAGGGATGTCTCCCTACCAGATGGTTTATGGTAAAGCCTGTCATCTCCCCGTGGAGATCGAACACAAAGCTTACTGGGCCGTGAAGAAGTGCAACATGGACTTTGACTTGGCGGGCGAAGAAAGACTCCTCAAATTGCAAGAACTGGAGGAGCTTCGCCTAGATGCATATGAGAATTCGAAGACCTACAAGGAAAAGACCAAAATGTTCCACGACAGGCGAGTCGTCAGGAAACACTTCGAAGTTGGTCAGAAGGTCCTCTTGTTCAACTCCCGCCTGAAGCTCATGCCAGGTAAACTTCGTTCCAGGTGGCTTGGTCCTTTCATTATCACTGATGTTCATCACTATGGTGCAGTTAAAATTCAGAGTTTGGATACGGAAAAGGAATACACAGTGAATGGCCAGCGATTAAAGATCTTTCATGAGGGAATGTCAGAGGACTTTGACGACCATGCTTACTTGAAAGAGCCTGATTATGAGAAAGGATAAATTGAGTTTTGGTAAAGTCGAGCAATCGACTCTAAAAATTTGCGCTACTCGGAGGCACCCGAGCTTGAACTGTACATGCTTTTTGTTTACTTACCGTCTTTAGGATTAGTTTAGATTTCTACTCTGATGTTGTGAATTTTCAGGTGAAACAATGGCTCATCCTTGCGGCTTATTGGCTAAGGTTAAAGCACGCTCTACATCCCTCTTAGTCACAACTCAGGGAAGGTTTTCTTTCCTTTTGTTTTGATTGTGCATATTTGGTCCAATGAGGACATTGTCAATTTCTAAGTTGGGGGTGGTGGGTTGTGCCTTATAGTGATTGTCGAGTTTAGTTGTGGAATCCTGATTTACTTGTTGAGTTATGGTGAAAGCATGCTAGTCTGACTATGAAATTCTGTGATGTACTGCTGAGGTCTTCGTATTTGTATTTGTCATGAAATTCAGCATAATTGCATATGTTAAGGCCATTTTGAAAATTTTTTCAAAAAAATATTTCCCTGTTTAAGCTTCGCATGCTAGCACTCTATCTTGGATCTGCGGGTTTAGTGTAGCTCTGTTTGTTTTGAAATTCGTTGTCACCTCGAAAGGCAACCTTAGGATGGGCCAAGATTCGCTTTTGTTTGTAACCCGTGCGCTCAAAATTTTAATATGATGCTTAGACTTAAAGAAAAATGAATGCAAGTTTACAAAAAGAAAATAATCTCGTGAGGCGTTCCTCCTTCTTGAGTTACCTTAGTAGCCAGGGGCGGTCGTGTAACCCACGGTCGCCACTGCATGAAAAGGATGCACAAAGAAGTGAACGCTAGTCCTTAAAAATGTGAATTTTGCCCGTAGTCAGATGCACTGTGCAATGAAATTGCAGGCAAGCTGAAACGAAAGTAAGATTGACATGTTAGGCGCTCATGAAGATAAGTTCAATGAAATTGAGAAAAAGATGCCTTGCGTTATATTACTTGCATAAGCGATGAACTGCCCTTAGACTGTTCTGTTAAGCCATAAGTAGGGGGAAAGCGAAATTTTAGGATAGATAGAGCCGTTCTAAGCCTGTTGAAATCTAAAATCGAGGAGCTAAGTCCGAGGCGTAAATAGGGAAACATCTTTAAATTTTCCAAATTGTTCTTAACCAATGCATGCATGCAGCTGTTCTTTCAAATGCAATTGCCTTGTCTTTTCCAGTATTGAGAATCGAGTCCCTAGCATGCATTCTCGTTCTATTTAATTAATCAGAATTCCACCTTGCTCGAGGACTAGCAAGATTTAAGTTGGGGGTGTTTGATAGCTCCATTTTGGAGCTATAATTATGTCCCTAATTCACGTTTATTATTGGCTTAATCTTGCTTTCATGTAATTATTGTAGGTGTTCTCGGTGCTTAGCTCTCGAGAGCGTTTCGGAGCTTAATATCGCGATTTAAAGGCATAAGAACGCTTCCCGGGAAGATCCATGCAAAGAGATGAAGTTTGGGCGCTTTGGGGAAATTGAAGGCAAAATTCCATGCAAAAACCCGAGAGCTAGCGTCGAGCGACAGCGTCGCGACGCTAGCTCGACGCTGCCCAGCGTCGAGACGCTGCCTTAGCGTCTCGACGCTCCGAAGTCTGAAGCGCTGAATTGAAGAAAAACCCGAGAGCAAGCGTCGAGTGCTAGCGTCTCGACGCTAGCTCGACGCCGCACAAGCGTCTCGACGCTGTGCGAGCGTCTCGACGCCACCCCGAGCGCGCGCGCGGATTACTTAGGGCGCAGCGTCGAGACGCTGCCCTAGCGTCTCGACGCTACGACGGACTACTTAACTTTTTTGTCCGATTTTAGCCGCGATTATCATCTTCCACCTCGAGCTCCGCGCCTGATTTGACGTCCAGCAGCTGTTTTCCACCATGGGCGGGGCTAGGAAGCTCGGTTTGAAGCCGTCCCACACTACGCAAGTCATGAGTGAGTAGATTTACCGTTTTTGGCTCGGGATTGTAAGGATAAATGTAGTATGAACTCTTGGTGAGGTTGTAGACTGAAATTCTGATTTGGTTGGATATTTTATTGAATTGAATTCTATTTCTTAGCTTAATCTATGAGCACGTTTGAATGATTTAGGACTAGGCACCCTTGATTTTGAGCATGTTCATTTGTTAAAGGATTTGATGCCGTGCCTCTCGTCTCCGCCAAGTAACAAGGAATTATGGCACCTTGAGCGTATTGGCGTCCTTACGCTCTTGGTGTTCGTTCTTCCCGAATTAGGATTCCAAATCGACATACTAATTTCGCGTCCAAATTAGATAGTCGTCACAGTTAGCTTGTTGCTACCGTTCGGTCTTGGGAGAGCGTTGGCCGCCAATGTCCGGACGGTATGCTTGATTAGCATAATTAATTATGTTTAATTAAATCCATGGAGCATGTCTGAGTTATTTAATAATTTTAGACGAGCTGTGCATTCGTTAAAATTATTTAACCATAATTCTCATCAACCTATGAACCAAGAAGCATGCTAAATTTATTCCGATCCTCCCGAGTCGGAAACTCCGTTAGCTAATTTTTCTATTTGCTTTGTTCCACTTTAGTCACGTAAAACCAACAATTCCCCCTTATTTCACCTATATTAATTGTTTGCAAATTTAATTAAGATTAAGTCAAAATACCTTAATTCCCTGTGGATCGACCCCGTTACTACTATTCTACAAATAGTTTAGTGATTTCGGGCACTTATAAATTTATTTTGGCGGGTCTCGACAACCCGATGATTGGCGATAGTTCAATAATATCGTTACCAGTCTCCGCTAAGGAGATCATGGATTCATTACAGACGATGTTTGGACAACCGTCATCATCGGTCTATCATGATACCCTCATGGCGAGAAAAGCTGAGAAGAAACAACTAAGTAAATATGATTTACTCGTTGTTGAAACATGTTTTGTGGAACATGATCGTTCTGCCTGGATACTGGATTCAGGAGCCACTAACCATGTTTGTTCTTCTTTCCAGGAAACTAGTTCCTGGCAGCTGCTTGCTGAAGGTGAGATAACTCTCAGGGTTGAACAGGAGAGGTTGTCTCAGCCAAGGTAGTGGGAGCTGTCAAATTGTTATATAGAGATAGTTTCATTTTACTTGAAAATGTACTATTGGTTCCTAGCTTTAAAAATACCATTGTATTTATCTCTTGTTTACTTGAACATTTGTATAAAATATCTTTTGATTTTAATGAAGCGTTCATTAGCAAAAGAGGTGTACATATATGTTCTACGAAACTAGAAAACAACTTGTATGTGTTAAGACCAACAGAGGCAAAAACTATTTTGAACACCGAGATGTTTAAAACAGCTCAGACTCAAACTAAAAGGCATAAATTTTCTCCAAGTACCTATCTTTGGCACTTGAGACTAGGCCACATTAATCTCAATAGGATTGGGAGATTGGTTAAGAGTGGTCTCCTAAATCGGTTAGAGGACAACTCTTTACCACCATGTGAGTCTTGTCTTGAGGGCAAGATGACCAAACCATCTTTTTCTGAAAAAGGTCATAGGTCCAAAGAAACTCTAGAGCTTGTACATTAAGATCTTTGTGGTCCGATGAATGTTAAAGCACGGGGAGGGTATGAATATTTCATCAACTTTATTGATGATTATTCTAGGTACGGCTATCTTTACTTAATGCATTATAAGTCTGAAGCTCTTGAAAAGTTCAAGGAGTATAAGGCAGAGGTTGAGAACACATTAGGTAAAACGATTAAAACACTTCGATCAGATCGAGGTAGAGAGTATATGGATTTAAAATTCCAGGACTATATGAAAGAACATGGAATAGTGTTGCGTGCTCAATGTGTAAATTAAAAGGCAATGCAAGAGCACTCAGAACATGCAAGCATACATGGTCTTGTAGCAAGTAATAAGTATTTTTTCATTCGATTTCCCACAGAGATTTATTCTTAGTTACTAGCGAAGTGAGTTGTTAAATTAGAAAGGATGGTTTAAATGAGGTAGATTTGGGTTTAAAGTGCCTAACTATTAAGGAACCTGCGAGATATGAAAGCATGAACAAGGATAAGTAAAGAGGTTAACTTGAATGTAGAAGAAAAAGAATTGCGGAGAAAGCAATTATCTAGCAACAAAATCGCAAAACAGAAAGCTGAAAAAAATGGCTAAGGCAAAATTTAAACTAAGAAAATTGCGCAGACAGCAATTTTCTAGCAATGGTACTAACAGCGTTTTAAGGGTAAAGTGTGGAAACAAGGGCTACTAACGGCTCCTCTATAGGCTTTATCGTACGATTCTTCAGCAGTAGATCAACTTATCATGCATCAAATTAACTCATTCTCATGTATCTCTCGATTTCATGCATTAGATCCTTTAGTTTACTCATGTCCAAGTAAGGCTGAAGCATCTATTTATATAAGCAAGTTAATGATTTGTGCTAGGAAAACGCCTATTCCTAGGTCGTTTTCTGGCTACCATGAAAGGCTAGCATGAATGGACGACTTTGAACTCTTACTCCTTCCAGAGGTTAGGAGTTCTTTAGACAAAATGGATGGCCAATCGAAATTGTCCGTGGGATGAAGCACACATACATTCAATGCATTTAAAGCTATCCTACATGCTGATTCACGTATTTCTACCTATAGATTCATCATTAGCAGACCCTTATGTGGTTTAGTTACTCATGGATGAAGATGGAATGGAAAGATTTGATTGATTAAACATGATTCACAGCAAACTAAAAATAAGAGGCAGTAGAATGAAAGTAAAGAAAGAAACAGAAAGCGATAAAGAGACTTCAACGTGGGTAAATGATCCTTCGATTACGTGAGATTCGAAACTTAAAGTGCAACGATTACAACACAAGAAAGACTAAAGGAACGAAGACGAATTGAAAGGAAATAGCCAACAGAAGTGAATAGCAGAAAGCAGTAGAGGAAGCAGACAGCAAAAAGCAGTAGAAAGCATATAAATGTGTGCGTAAAGCCCCTCGTCGCAAACGCCTCGGATGAAGGGAGAAGAGGAGCTTTGTTTGGATGAATCCAATCAGAAGAGAAGAAAGATCTTCTCTTCTTCCTCTCAGATTATCGACTCCAACAGCTGAGTCCTTCACGCCAACAAACGGAAGAGAAAAACAGGGAGAAAAGACTGCGTTGAGATGAGAGTTCTACGCTTCCAAGCTTGTGTTTAACCTTCCCCCTTGACCTCCTTTTATAGTGTTTTGCAGGTAGTCTTCAGCCAAGGAGAACCATCCATTCTGAACAACGACCCTCCACGTGGCAGCAGGAGAACAAATGGGCTGCTGAAAGATCGTAACAAAATGGCAAACGGTTAGACAACTTAACAATTTTCACTTAAAACATTGCTGAGACAGCAATGTTTTCGCAATGTTCCTGCAATATGGAAATTTCAACTCTTTAGCTTTGTTTTTTATTATTTTTCCTTCCTTTTACACATAAGTCCTGTTTTAGCGTCATTCTATAAATTCTCATATATATGCACATGTTTGGACTTAATTCTATCAAAAACGCTTAAGAGTGTACACCATTCTATAGCAAATAAGTCCCTAAAATAGTCACTTTTGGAGACGTAACACACCTCCAAACTTAAGTTATTGCTCATCCTCGAGCAGTATAAGGGCTTATTTAGGCTGTTATCACTCTATCTAACTACTTGCTGACTTCCCTAAGTTCACTATCTAAGGCATGGCTGTCCTGTGACACGCTTCTAAGTTTAAAACTAACTTCTCATTTTGCTTCTTCTGATTTCTCTCGCCTTATAATCCTACTGTCTTTATAAACTCCCTACAACTGATCTATCGGCTTTGGTCATTAGGTTCATCGTGCAACTATCCCTAAGTTTTCAAATTCTACCTAGCTTTACCCCAGACTTAGTACATGCTTCTAATGTTTTTCTTTTGAGCTACCTAGGATTCCTTAGAGTCATGCCAGTCTTAGTATAAACCAGTGACAGTAGTACATTTCATAGAACAACCTAAACCCTGACATCACTACATTGGATATACATTCATCTCCCTTAACAAACCTATAAGCTACAACTCTGTGCTTAGCTAATTGAGGATCAGAGTTCATTCACACAGGACACCTATGCACATAAGCTATAACTCATAGGCATACATTCTTCTTCCTTGGTATCATTTTTCTTTCCTTCTTTGGTAGGGTCCCTTCCTTTGGTTGCCTTTTGATGCAATGCCACTTGTGGGTTACACACATGGCACTGATTACTCAGCAACCTCAAGAGAGACACCACTCTTTATTCTTTTGTTTTTCATTTTTTTTTCAGTTCATCATTTTTTTTCAAAGAAGAAGAAGAATGCTTATGTTTAAGAGGGAGAGAGGAATGTTCCTAGGCCTAGGGCTGCCTCCCCCAAACTAAAACTTCTCATTGTCCCCAATGAGAGTCTGAGGTGGCACACCCCCAAACTTGTCCTAGAAGCATCTAGTCTAGAGCAAAACAAGTAGAATCTAAAAGTCCTAGGCATAGAATGAACTTCGTAAAGAAGATAACACAGCAACAAAATTTCGAAAAAAACAGTGTTTTAAGGGCTTATAGAGGTGCATGCTGAGCAATTTAAGGGAGCTAATTTAAACTATCAAAGGTGTACTAAGACACTCATCCAGCATGCTCACAGATAGATCACATATTGAAGTCAAGAAAGCAGCAAGATAACAAAATTTAAACAGAACCAGCCTATCCAAAAAGTCAGCCAATAGCATGCGAAACCTAACAAAAATTGCGGACTCCGCAAAGAATTCGCAATTAACCTACAGAGCATTTTTAGCATTTTATCAGAGCTCCTAGCATGCTATATTTAGACATCAGTAGCTGCACTAAACAAATAAACTAACTAAGCTAACTACTCAGAAACCATCAAACTAACTACACTACTCTAAATAATCAACAGAACAATTAAAACAGATTATGTATTTGATTCAAAACAGAGGTCACAAGTCACAGAAAAGCAGGTTTTTGTTTTTTTTTCAAGAGGGATCAGAAAACTCCCTCGAATGTCGTTCAAGCTGGCATTCAATTTTCCTCATCCTCATTCCTCCTTTCTCTAGGAGGCGCCCATGGCTTCAACAGGTCAGTAGGGAAGGCAGGGAAAATGCACCCCAGCTGGTCAGCCACATCTTTGTCCCGTGCCTGTGCATACTCGGCCCACTGCGCCATCTTGTGCTGCAGGTCCATCAAGCACGCCATGGATAGTGATTGAGCAGCAGCCAAGCCATCCAGCTCAAATTCCATGTTGCCCCTCCTTCCCATCCTCAAGATGGTGGACAGCTCCAGATGGCCTGTGTAAGCCAACTGCTTCTCATTCTTCTCCATTGGGACTCCTGCACGAAGGCACAATTTAGTGATGGTGTTAGGGAAAAATAGCTGACCCTTACCTTTCTTTGAGCAGTCGGCAATGGAGGCAGCAATGACTGCACCAACGTCAATGGTGAGGCCCCTCATGATGGCGTACAGCAGCAATGATCTCCCATGGTTTATGGTCGTCTCGTGGGTCACAGGGGAGAGACGCCTGCGCACAAAAGAGAACCACACGGCCGCCTTGTCTCGCAGAGTTGCACTCATCAGGGTGTGCTTCCCATTCCTTGACACCGCCCACGATGCCTCTGGCTTGCCTATTGTGTGCAAAGCCTCTTCTAGGACTGCCTCAGATGGCAAGTCAACAATCTTGGCATAGTCAGAATGGGAGTACTCCTTGAGGCCGTAGGCCTCATTGATGGCATTGGCAGAGAAGTCTACCTCTACCCCCCTCACCGTTGACAGGCATGCGTCAGGGTGTGTGAGGTTGGCGTAAAAGTCATACACCATGTCGGGGTAAGCTGGAATTGGGGGTCTGCACAGCTCCTCCCATCCATCGGTGATGATTCCTGCGCGCAAGAACTGCGGCAGGTCTGCCAACGCATCAAGAAAGCCCCGTTCGTGAAGGAGCTCCTTCTTCCTCAATTCGAGGCTCTTGGCCTCTGCTTCTTGTTAGACAAACCTCTCAGCTTGAGGTTCATCCTCGGGGTAAATCTTCTTTTTTCCCTTCTCTTTTGCCTTAGCCGATTCAGCAGCCTCAACCTTTAATTTCTTTAAAGAAGGTTCAAATCTGACCTTCTTCTTCTTGGCTCGTTTGGAGGCTTTCGGTCGTTTGGATTTCACGATTACATGGACCCTCTTCTTGAGGCGTGCCTTGGTGGTGATCTGCTGGAGGCAATCCCCCAACGTTTTATCCATAGAGTCTTTGCTTCCCCCCTCCGCAGGGCTGTCAAGACTGACTTCCCTCAAGGGGGAGAAAACCTCCTCGTCCTCCGCCGGCTCTTCGCTTGGCACCGAGTCTTGGTGCTCTTCAGGTGGAGCTTCAGGCTCCGGCGTCTGGGGAGATGGCTCAAGGCTCTGTCTGGCCGTCTCATAGGCTGGGCGGCCACTCCCTTGACTCTCCTCGGTGGGAGTCTTTTCTTTGATCGGTGCATCCTCCACCTCAACCGTCCACTTCCGTTTCTTCGGTGTACCGACTGGCTCAGACGGACCAGCAGGGATCTCAGTCACCACCTTCCACTTCTTCTTACGCACTGGTAGCTTCGGAGGCCGTGAGGGCTGCGCAGCATCGGCATCTGCTAAGGAAAGCAGCGCCTCTCTCGCAGCTTCTTCTGCGTCGGGCGACTTCTTTTTGGGCGTGGAACGATCGACCCGTGTGGATACCATTTTCGTTCTGTGAGGATCTGAAGGTAGGAGATGCAGAGGAAGAAGAAGACTGAATTCTTGAGGGCCAACGGATGGAGAAAACGTAGAGGGAAGGGATCAACTGACGGCTATTTGTACTCAAGTGGATCCCAACGGCTATATTCTGTTGCGGACTCAGCAACTCCTTCGCAATAAATTCGCATAGCCGTTGGGATATTTCTTGATTTTAAGTTGCAATATTCAGCAACCAAATCCTTGATTCAGCCAGATCTTTTTCGTGGATCTTCTCCCCTTGTTTTATCTCCTTGATCTCCTCTTAAAGATCTCTCATTAAAATTCACCTAATTAACACAAAATTCGTAAATAAAATCACAAATAAACAACTAAAACACAAACCGAAAAATACTGAAAAAAAAAACTAAGGCATAGCCTTCTGCTGGATGAGCACAGTGGTCACTCATCCCCTCTCGATTCGATTCTCAAGTTTCAGATAGGAGGAAGGCCGAGAGTGTCTTCACATCCCTCTCCTCATAGTAATGCTTCAATCGTGCACCATTCACCATAAACGGCTGCCCGTGGTTAAGGTTTCTAATCTCAATAGCACCATGAACAAACACGTTAGTTATCACAAAAGAACCTGACCATCTAGACTTAAGTTTGCCTGGAAATAATCTTAACCTTGAGTTGAATAATAAAACATGTTGGCCTTTCTTAAAGTCCTTGATCCTAAGTCTACTATCATGCCAAATTTTAGTTTTTTCCTTATACATTTTAGCATTTTCATAGGACATATGTCTCAGCTCATCTAGCTCATGTAATTGCAGAGACCGCAATGTTCCCGCATCGGTCACGCAATAATTCAGTTCTTTTAAGGCCCAAAATGCTTTGATTTCCAATTCGAAAGGAAGATGGCATGCTTTTCCATACACTAGCCTATAAGAAGACATACCTAGGGGTGTTTTATATGCAGTCCTATATGCCCAAAGTGCATCGTCTAACTTAAAAGACTAGTCTTTTCTATTAGGTTTGACCACTTTTTCAAGTATGTTCTTAATCTCCCTATTGGATATTTCAGATTGTCCATTTGAATGTGGGTGATAAGGGGTTGCTACTCTATGTCTAACGTTGTATTTAGCTAACACCTTTTCCATAGCTTTATTAATAAAGTGGGTCCCCTCATCACTAATTATCGCACGTGGTGTACCAAACCTAGTAAAAATATGCCTATTAAGGAACTTAATGACTGTTTTGGCATCATTTGATGGACATGCTATGGCTTCTACCCATTTAGATACATAGTCTACAACTACAAGTATATAGAGATTACCTGCAGAAGGAGGGAATGGTCCCATGAAGTCGATGCCCCACACATCAAAGAGTTCCAACTCCAAGATGTAAGTGAGAGGCATCTCATGTTTCCTACTGAGATTACCTGTCCTTTGACACTCATCGCAGCTGTGGGCATGGTCATGTGCATCCTTAAATATCGTGGGCCAATAGTAGCCACTTTGGAATACCTTTGCAGCTGTCCTTTTGCCACCAAAATGGCCACCGTAAGGAGATGTATGGCAGTGCTGCAGCACAGACTTCGCCTCAGCAGCTGAGACACACTTCCTTAGTAATCCGTCTGCACATGTCTTGTAAAGTGTAGGATCGTCCCAGATGAACTTCCTAGCTTCATGTAGAAACCTCTTCTTTTCTTGCCCTCCTTTGAAAGTTGGTAGTACCTGCGAGGCAAGCAAGTTAGCAATATCCGCAAACCAAGGTTCCTCATCGTTATCACGATGAGCTAACACAAAGTCATGATCATCGATAAAGGCATCAGAAATTGCTGGCTCAGCAATTTTATCGCAATTATGCCGCAATCTAGATAAATGGTCAACAACTACATTTTCCCATCCTTTCTTATCTCTAATGTCTAGATCAAACTCTTGCAACAACAATACCCATCTAATTAACCTAGGCTTAGCATCAGCCTTTCTCATTAGATATTTTAGTGCAGAGTGATCAGTGTACACAATTGTTCTAGTTCCTACAATGTAATTCCTAAACTTTTCACAGGCAAATACTACAGCTAGCATTTCCTTCTCCGTAGTTGTGTAATTACATTGTGCTTCATTCAAAGTCTTACTTGCATAGTATACAGGATGTGTTAGTTTATCAATCTTTTGTCCTAGCATGACTCCTACTGCATAGTCACTCGCATCACACATCATCTCAAATGGTAAGTCCCAATTTGGTCCTACTATAATTGGTGCTTTGACTAAGGCTTCCTTAAGTGTTGTCCATGCTAAGAAACATTCTTTTGAGAAGACAAATGGTTTATTAAGCTCTAAAAGCTCACACAAAGGTTTAGAGATTTTTGAAAAGTTCTTAATGAACCTCCTATAGAAACCTGCATGACCTAGGAAACTTCTAATAGCTTTTACATTTTGAGGCTCCACTAGCTTCTCTATTATTTCTATTTTGGCCCTATCGACCTCTACTCCTGCTCTAGACACTCTATGACCTAGGACTATCCCTTCTTTCACCATAAAGTGGCATTTCTCCCAATTTAGGACCAGGTTGGTCTTCTCACACCTAGCTAGGACTTGTCCTAAGTTCTCTAAACAATTATTAAAAGAATCACCAAAGACTGAGAAGTCATCCATGAATATTTCTATCATGGACTCATCTAAGTCAGAGAAAATGGCCAAAATACACCTTTGGAATGTTGCTGGTGCATTGCACAAGCCAAAAGGCATTCTGCGAAAAGTAAATGTTTCAAAGGGACATGTAAATGTTGTTTTCTCCTGATCCACAGGGTCTATGGTGATTTGGTTATATCCAGAATAACCATCTAGAAAGCAGTAATAGGCTCGGCCAGCTATCCTATCTAACATCTGATCTATAAATGGTAAAGGAAAATGATCTTTTTTTGTTTCTTTATTTAATTTTCTATAGTACATATAGACTCTCCATCCTGTAATAGTTCTAGTTGGAATTAGTTCATTACTCTCATTAACTACTACAGTCATCCCACCCTTCTTAGGCACACATTGGATTGGACTCACCCATTGACTATTGGCTATAGGGAAAATTACACCTGCATCTAACCATTTGATGATCTCTTTTTTAACTACCTCCTTCATGGAGGGGTTCAACCTACGTTGGTAATCTACTCTAGGTGTATGTTCCTCTTCCAATAATATCTTATGCATGCAATAGGAAGGACTAATACCTCTTATGTCAGCAATCGTCCATGCAATAGCCTTTTTATGTTGCTTAAGCAGCAATATTAGCGCAATTTCATGCTCTTCACTTAATTTGGACGAAATAATAACAGGCAAAGTATCATGCTCTCCTAGATATGCATACTTAAGATGATCAGGCAATGGATTTAATTCTAATAGAGGTGGATGCTCAATTGATGGTTTTAATGGATTCATGGATCTTCCAGACAAGTCATTAGTCATACAAACATGCTGAGGTTTGTCCACATGTATATCCATTATTTCAGAAATGTTTAAGTCAGTTACATCTATTTGTACATAGTCAGTAGCATGCTTAATCAACAGTTCATGCTCAAGTTGTTCTTCCATTAGTGAATCTATTACATCCATACTAGCACAAGATTCAGAATCAGAGGGATACCTTAGAGCTTTAAAGACACTAAACTTGACCTCCTCATCATGAACTTTCATGGTGAGCTCACCTTTCTGAACGTGAATCAAGGCCCTACCTGTGGCTAGATGGTCTGCCTAGCAAGATTGGTACCTCCTTGTCTGCCTCATAATCCAGAATGATGAAGTCTGCAAGAAAAATGAAT
This sequence comes from Herpetospermum pedunculosum, assembly GCA_028017165.1. Classification (NCBI taxonomy): domain Eukaryota; kingdom Viridiplantae; phylum Streptophyta; class Magnoliopsida; order Cucurbitales; family Cucurbitaceae; genus Herpetospermum; species Herpetospermum pedunculosum. The sequence continues at coordinate 14,859,221 of CM051527.1, read as the reverse complement.
TTGTCAACCTTGACAAGAATATCCTCAATCTTACCCTCAGGGTATGCTATGGATCTGTCTGCAAGCTGTAAGGTGACAGTAGTAGGTCGTGCTTCCCCTATTCCAAGCTGACGAAATAGTGATAAGGGCATGAGATTGATGCTGGCTCCCAGATCACAAAGAGCTCTGCCCACGTGCTTGCCTCCCAACTCGACTGGTAAGGTGAAGGAACCAGGATCCTTCTCCTTCTTTGGTAGCTTGTTATGGAGTATAGCACTGCACTCCTCAGTGAGATTCACTGTTTCAAATTCACCAATGATCTTTTTGTTAGTAATTATATCTTTCAAGAACTTAACATAAGAAGTCATAGATTGCAAAACTTCTACAAATGGAATACTCACATGCACTTGTTTCAAAATTTCTAAAAATTTATTAAAGTGCACTTCCTGTTCTTGTTTTTTCTTCAGCCTTCTAGGGAATGGAGGTGGTGGCACATATGTAGGCACTTCAGGTCGCCTAAGGACAGGTGGAGGCCTTGGTATCTCTTCTGGTTCCTCAATGATAGGTTCTAGCTTCACCCTTGTTGTGCTTGTTGATGGTTGATCATGGTTGAGCAGAGAATCCAGTGGAGCACTAGACTCTTCATTCTCTACTCGCTTTGGGGCTTCTCTATTGTTGCTCACCAATGGTCTCCCACTTCGAAGTTCAATTGCTTGAACTTGCTCTTTTCCATCCCGTCTTGGCACTTCAGTGTCTGCATGCAATCTTCCTTGGGGCCTATTTTTCAGTTCATTTGCTAACTGCTCTATTTGGTTTTCTAGGCTCCTAAGGGTGGCTTGCTGACTTTGTAGGGTTGCATCATTTTTTGCAATGTACTCCTTAAGTAAATTCTCTACTGATGACCCTATTGGATGGTTATATGGCTTTTGGTACATGGATTGGTTATTTTGTTGAGTGAAACCAGGTGTTCCACTCGGTCTTGGTTGGTTTGGAGCTTGGTTAGTGTTTTGTTGTCCACCCCAAGAAAGATTTGGGTGGTTCCTCCAACCAGGATTATAGGTGTTAGAGTAAGGGTTGTTCCTAGGCTGCTGTTGACTTCCTACATAGCAGACTGAGGCTGGATTCCCAGGGCAGAAATCATACAAGTGCCCATCCCCACAGAATCCACAGATTAGTGTCTCACCTTGACTATTTGGTGCGCCCATTGAAATGGCTGCTGCGGTGTTGACACTGGGTTGGAGATTGGTTTGAGCCATTTGTTTGACTAGATTGGTCGGGGCATTGATTTGGCTACTCATTGCACTAAGTGCATCCTTGTCTTGAGCTCTCCTAGGCTCTACAAGATCGTCTGACCATCTACAATGAGAAGTTGAGATTTTCTCCAAAATCTCGTAGGCTTCATTGTAGCTCTTAGAAAGCATGGAACCACCAGCTGAAGAATTCAGCACTTGCCTTGTGCTGGGGTTGCATCCTTTAAAGAACACTTCTATTTGGATACACCATGGAATGCCATGGTGTGGACATTTAAGCAAAAGGTCCTTGAACGTTGTCCAAGCTTCGTGAAGAGATTCGTTTTCGGCTTGTTTGAACTTAATTATGTCATCACGGAAGTTGGAATTCCTATCAGGTGGGAAGTATTTGACTAGGAATTTCTCAGCCAGATCTGTCCAATTGACAATTGATCCAGAGGGTAAGGAATTTAACCACGTTTTGGCTTTATCTCTTAATGAGTAAGGAAAGAGGTAAAGCCTCAAAGCTTCTTGGGAAACTCCAGGGATAAGGAAGGTATCACTAACTCCTAGGAAATTTCTTAGATGATTGTGGGGATCTTCGTTTTCCACTCCAAAGAATTGTCCCACAGTGGACAACATTTGGAACATTACTGGATTTAACTCGAATGAGTTGGCAGTAATCTCAGGGCGTATAATGCTTGGGTTTAGCTCCCCAGGCATGGGAACTAAGTATGAGAGGATGGCACTATCCTTGTCATTCGCTATTTCGATGGGATTGCGAATGGTAGGTGCTGGGTTTGGCTGGGGTCTATCCATTTCGATTTGATGGAATTGCGAAGACTTCGCGGAGTCAGCAATGTTTTGAGTTACAGGGGGCTGTTTAAAGAGGCGTTTCTTAGCTTTGTTTCTGGCCCTAAGTAATCTTTCAGGCTCAGGATTGAACTCTAGATCGCTACTTGAATGCTTCTTCATAAACTAACCCAATGGTACCTGTAAAAGAAATGGAAGAAGATCAGCTCCAATTGATATTAAGATTTGTGTTTCTAACTTAACAAACTTCGTGTTTACTAAACAAAATCCCCTGCAGCGGCGCCAAAAACTTGTTGCGTGCTCAATGTGTAAATTAAAAGGCAATGCAAGAGCACTCAGAACATGCAAGCATACATGGTCTTGTAGCAAGTAATAAGTATTTTTTCATTCGATTTCCCACAGAGATTTATTCTTAGTTACTAGCGAAGTGAGTTGTTAAATTAGAAAGGATGGTTTAAATGAGGTAGATTTGGGTTTAAAGTGCCTAACTATTAAGGAACGTGCGAGATATGAAAGCATGAACAAGGATAAGTGAAGAGGTTAACTTGAATGTAGAAGAAAAAGAATTGCGGAGAAAGCAATTATCTAGCAACAAAATCGCAAAACAGAAAGCTGAAAAAAAATGGCTAAGGAAAAATTTAAACTAAGAAAATTGCGCAGACAGCAATTTTCTAGCAATGGTACTAACAGCGTTTTAAGGGTAAAGTGTGGAAACAAGGGCTACTAACGACTCCTCTATAGGCTTTTTCATACGATTCTTCAGCAGTAGATCAACTTATCATGCATCAAATTAACTCATTCTCATGTATCTCTCGATTTCATGCATTAGATCCTTTAGTTTACTCATGTCCAAGTAAGGCTGAAGCATCTATTTATATAAGCAAGTTAATGATTTGTGCTAGGAAAACGCCTATTCCTAGGTCGTTTTCTGGCTACCATGAAAGGCTAGCATGAATGGACGACTCTGAACTCTTACTCCTTCCAGAGGTTAGGAGTTCTTTAGACAAAATGGATGGCCAATCAAAATTGTCCGTGGGATGAAGCACACATACATTCAATGCATTTAAAGCTATCCTACATGCTGATTCACGTATTTCTACCTATAGATTCATCATTAACAGACCCTTATGTGGTTTAGTTACTCATGGATGAAGATGGAATGGAAAGATTTGATTGATTAAACATGATTCACAGCAAACTAAAAATAAGAGGCAGTAGAATGAAAGTAAAGAAAGAAACAGAAAGCGATAAAGAGACTTCAACGTGGGTAAATGATCCTTCGATTACGTGAGATTCGAAACTTAAAGTGCAACGATTACAACACAAGAAAGACTATAAATGTGTGCGTAAAGCCCCTCGTCGCAAACGCCTCGGATGAAGGGAGAAGGGGAGCTTTGTTTGGATGAATCCAATCAGAAGAGAAGAAAAATCTTCTCTTCTTCCTCTCAGATTATCGACTCCAACAGCTGAGTCCTTCACGCCAACAAACGGAAGAGAAAAACAGGGAGAAAAGACTGCGTTGAGATGGGAGTTCTACCCTTCCAAGCTTGTGTTTAACCTTCCCCCTTGACCTCCTTTTATAGTGTTTTGCAGGTAGTCTTCAGCCAAGGAGAACCATCCATTCTGAACGACGACCCTCCACGTGGCAGCAGGAGAACAAATGGGCTGCTGAAAGATCGTAACAAAATGGCAAACGGTTAGACAACTTAACAATTTTCACTTAAAACATTGCTGAGACAGCAATGTTTTCGCAATGTTCCTGCAATATGGAAATTTCAACTCTTTAGCTTTGTTTTTTATTCTTTTTCCTTCCTTTTACACATAAGTCCTGTTTTAGCTTCATTCTATAAATTCTCATATATATGCACATGTTTGGACTTAAATTCTATAAAAAACGCTTAAGAGTGTACACCATTCTATAGCAAATAAGTCCCTAAAATAGTCACTTTTGGAGACGTAACAAATAGTATCCCAACTCTCAGCACCCGGAACACCGCAGCAGAACGGTGTGTCCGAAAGGAGAAATATAACCCTGTTAGACATGGTTTGATCTATGATGAGCTATGCTCAACTGCCTAGTTCGTTTTGGGGATATGCAGTAGAGGTTGTTGTATATATTTTGAACGCAGTTCCCTCTAAGAGTGTTTCAGAAACACCTTATGAGTGATGGAGAGGGCGTAAAGTGAGTTTACGTCACTTCAGGATTTGGGGGTGTCCGGCACACGTGCTGGTGCCCAATCCAAAGAAATTGGAACATCGTTCAAAATTATGCCTATTCGTAGGCTACCCCAAGGAAACAAAAGGTGGTCTATTTTACGATCCTCAACAGGACAAGGTGCTTGTATCGACAAACACCACGTTTTTAGAAGAAGATCACATGAGAGACCATCAACCTTCGAGCAAAATTGTTTTGACCGAACTTTCCAGGAAAGCTACAGATGGGTCAACAAGAGTTGTTGATGAGGCTGGTCTTTCTCAAGAGTTGAGAATACCTCGACGTAGTGGGAGGGATTTGAGACAACCTGACCGCTACATGGGTTTAACGGAAATCCAGGTCGTCATACCTGATGACGGCGTTGAGGATCCATTGACCTTTAAACAGGCAATGAATGACATAGACAAGGACCAGTGGCTTAAAGCCATGGACCTCGAAATGGAGTCGATGTACTTCAATTCAGTCTGGGATATTGTAGAGCAACCTGATGGTGAAAGACCTATCGGTTGCAAGTGGATCTACAAGAGGAAACGAGACCAAACCGGTAAGGTGCAAACCTTTAAGGCTCGACTTGTGGCAAAGGGTTATTCCCAGAGGGAAGGGGTGGACTATGAAGAAACCTTCTCTCTTGTTTCCATGTTAAACTCGATTAGAATACTCTTATCCATTGCCACATTTTATGATTATGAAATTTGGCAAATGGATGTCAAGACAGCCTTTCTGAATGGTAATCTTGAAGAGAGTATTTATATGGCTCAACCAGAGGGGTTCATAGTTCAGGGTCAAGAGCAAAAGGTTTGCAAGCTTAATCGACCCATTTATGGGTTGAAGCAAGCGTCTAGATCCTGGAATATAAGGTTTGATACTACGATAAAATCTTATGGCTTTGAACAGAATGTTGACGAACCTTGTGTCTACAAGAAAATAGTCAATTATGTTGTAGCTTTCTTAGTCTTATACGTTGATGATATCCTACTCATTGAGAATGATGTAGGGTTCCTGACTGGCGTTAAGCAATGGCTAGCAACCCAATTCCAAATGAAATATTTGGGAGAGGCTCAGTTTGTTCTAGGGATTCAAATCGTAAGGAATCGTAAGAACAAAATGCTAGCGTTGTCTCAAACATGTTGTATCGACAAGGTGTTGATACGATATTTGATGCAGAATTCCAAGAAGGGTTCTTTACCTTTCAGGCATGGAATTCAATTGTCAAAGGAAGAGTGTCCTAAGACACCTCAAGAAGTTGAGGATATGAGACGAATTCCCTATGCATCAGCAGTCGGTAGTCTAATGTACGCCAGGTTATGTACACGACCCGACATATGCTACGCAGTGGGAATTGTCAGTAGGTATCAGTCCAGGATATGATCATTGGACTGCCATTAAACACATCCTCGAGTATCTTCAGAAAACGAGGGACTATGTGCTCGTGTATGGCACGAAGGATTTGATCCTTACAGAATACACTGACTCTGATTTTCAAATCGATAAGGATTTGAGGAAATCCACATCGGGATTAGTGTTCACTCTTAACGGAGGGGCAATAGTATGGAGGAGTATAAAGCAAGGTTGTATTGCTGACTCCACCATGGAAGCTGAGTATGTCGCGGCTTGCGAAGCTGCGAAAGAGGTTGTATGGCTTAGGAAGTTCTTGACGAATTTGGATTGTTCCAAATATGATTTTGCCTATCACACTTTATTGTTATAATACTTGTGCTGTGGCAAATTTCAGAGAACCAAGAATCCATAAGTGTGGAAAGCACATTGAGCGGAAATATCATCTCATCAGGGAGATAGTGCAACGAGGAGACGTGATTGTCACTCAAATTGCCTTGGAGCACAATATTACTGATTTGTTTACAAAGTCCCTCACGGCTAAACTGTTCGAGGGGTACCTAGTGAGTCTAGGACTGCGAGTTGTACAGTAGGATAGTGGGAGAAAAGCCATGGATATATTTGATATTCTAGTTTTTCTCATCCATCATGTAATACTCCACTGACGTTTTAGTCCAAGTGGGAATTTGTTGGGTTTTATGTCCTAAAACTCGTGGTTTGGAAACTGAATGTATATTCTATTTTGCAATAAAGTTTTTATTGAGTTTTATTCAGTAAAGGTGTTATTAAATAAAGTGAATTGTGTTTACTTTTAACCTAACTCCATGACTATAGGATGTATACTTGAACTTCATGTGGTGACATGATTGTGGATCAAGTTCGAGTGATAGCCAGAATAGTCTATAGTCTAGGGATAAGGTTGGGTACCTTATCCTGGGGACACTATTGGACGCGGCTCACTTTGTATAGTACAAACGAGGTGATCGAAAATCGTTCATGTGGAGACATGCGAGTGGGGACGTCCTATGCAATGAGTTTCCATAAGACTGAACCGCGAAACAAGTCGCTCTTTCTTTATAACTCCGTTTACTATAAAGACCGACTTTTTCATATGATGACCTAGATAACTCGATCTGAATCCTGAGCACGCTATGAACTCCTGTTTATTCGGGCTTATCCTTTGACTTGTATGGGTGAGAGTGGCCCGAGATCGCCGACTCAATAAGCCTACCATCTTGAGGATAAGATCGGGTAGGTAGCTGGGAACATAGTCCTGCGAGATGAAATTCTAGAGAGGTTGTTCTCTTAAGTGCTGACTCCGGGTCTTGAACTAGGGATCCCACCCTCTCATTGGCCCGAGAGGGACTTGGTATAGTGATGAGATCACATACCAATCGGTTTAGTGGTGGACCACAAACCAATAGTTCATTAGAGGATCAGTGAGACTTAAGGAACAAGATGTAATTACGGGGGTAAAACGGTTATTTTGACCCATCTGTAATTACGAACGACCTGTGAATGATCGACTAGGAACTATAAATTAGCACTTTTAGACTGCTATCATTGGACATATTTAAACCAAGTTCTTTTCAACTATCTTCCCTAAAACCCTATCTTCTAAAACCGATTTTGAATCGTTTCAAGTTCTTTTCTCTCATATTGTTACACGGATTAACCTATATAGCAAGTAGAACCTAAACGACCTACAGATCATGAGCTCCAACGATACGAGATTAACCAGCCAAATCTTTAGTCAAGCTAGCCAACATTCGTTAACCCCCAGGGACTCCACTATAGCCCAAGGGTTGCACTCCCCTCACCGTAGATATATTCTTCTCCTCTTGATATAATCATGATTAGTAAGTCGATCCTTCACATGTCGTTCGTAATTACAGTTGGGTCAAAAATGTCGTTTTACCCTCGTAATTACATCTTGTTCCTTAAGTCCCACTGATCCTCTAATGAACAATTGGTTTGTGATCCAATCACTAAACCGATTGGTATGTGATCTAATCACTATACCGAGTCCCTCTCGGGCCAATGACAGGGTGGGATCCCTAGTTCAAGACCTGGAGTCAGCACTTAATAGAACAACCTCTCTACTAAACGCTAAAGGCGGGTAGGAGTGAATTCCATCCCGTTGGACTATGTTCTCAGCTTCCTACCCGGTCTTATCCCCAAGATGGTAGGCTTATTGAGTCCACGATCTCGGGCCACCCTCACTCATACAAATAAAAGGATAAGCCCGAATAAACATGAGTTCATAGCGTGCTCAGGATTCAGATCGAGTTACCTAGGTCTTCATATGAAAAAGTTAGTATTTACAGTAAACGAAGTTGTAAAGACAGAGTGACTTGATTTCGCGGTTCAGTCTTATGTAAACTCATTGCATAGGGCATCCTCACTCGCATGTCTCCACATGAACGATTTCAGATCACATCGTTTGTACTATACAAAGTGGGTCGTGTCCAATAGTGTCTCTAGGATAAGGTGCTCAGCCCTATCCGTATACTATAGACCGTTCTGGCTATTTACTTGAACTTAATCCACAAACATGTCACACATGAAGTTCAAGTATACATTCTATAGACATGAGTTCTTAGTTTATTGGAGTTAGGTTAAATGACAACACAATTCACTTTATTCAATAACAACTTTACTGAAAAAATCTCATTAACAACTTTATTGCTAAATAAAATATACATTCAGTTTACAAACCAGAGTTTTAGGACATAAAACCCAACAAACTCTCATTTGGAATAAAACGTCAGTGAAGTTTCACATGTTGAGCAAGAAAGCTGGTATATCACAATATATATATATATTAACCGTGAGTAATGTGTGTAATTGTCGGCTTAAGCACAATTCGTGTATGACCTATTCTTATGCGGCTCAACAATTTTTAAGATATTTTTTTTGTTCCGTTTATTTCAGCGTGGGAGTGAGACATTTTGAGAGAATACAATGAACGTTCTCTCTGGGATTGAATTTCTCTACAAAGAAAAGAAAACAACATAAAAGATTAAACTATGCTAAAACCTTTCGTCTACATTTTGTAGGGTGCTTGGGAAGGAAGCAAACCAAGAACACTAAACTCACTTGTCGCTTGAGGTGCGGATCCTTGGGACAAAATCCCTACCAAGTACAACCTCCAACTAAGCTAGAGTTTTCATAGGGTTCTTGAATGTGTATGAAAAAATGTGTGTGAAGTGTATGAAAAAAGAATGAGAGTTTTGGATGGTGAAGATGGAAGATGGAAAAATATGTAGATGAAGTTGTAAAAATATGGGTGTTCTTTTTTCTTGAAGAACAAGAAAATTGAGGATTTTAAAGCCAAAATTCATTCCACTTTTGTGCATACAAATTTTGTTTTCAATTTGAAATTTTGAAATCATACAAAAAAAAAATGAACTTACACCAATAAAGAAAACACACTTTTATAAACCAAATACAAATTAAAAAAATTTACCACTTTGATCTTCAAATTAAATTTTGTCGTTTTACTCAATCAAAACAATAGATAAAAAGTAAGCTAAATTATCAATACAATTATCATGGATTAGGAGACTAATAACAACCAAATTAACAAGCAAAACTTATAAATTACGCATTTACATTACTAATTACACAAAATAAATTAAAAGGGTTGGGCAAAAATAGGTGGCTACAGACATACCTAAAAAACATAGCTCATGTTTAATGAGAAAGGCATCATCAACATGATCAACAACAATCCATTCACCATCCTTGAGGAATTGAAGGCCACTAACATCTTGAACAAAATGGTAATGAGGGTTGGATCATAGTGTTGCCTCAATCTCATAGCCAAGCTAGAATTTGGGCATGAATTTTTTAGTCATTTCACCCTCAAGTACAATCTCTCAAGACCCAAACTTTCACCAATCACCTTCAATATCTCCAACTTTCTCATTGCAATACAATAGTCTCCAACAACCTCCCTAAAATAATAATTAGTAACAATAATTATTTTAAATTTAGCGTTATTGATGTGCCTAACTAAATATAATTGAAGTGGTTAGACATATAATCAAAGTGAAATTTTTTTGTCGGGGTCTTTGGAGCATTCACTCTCTCTATCTTCAGGTGACATGGCATGAAACTCCTTCGAAATCCTCCTCATCTCTTCTACTATCTTTTTGACACTCCATGGTTTATCACCTAAACCAAATAGTAAATCGAAGTGCTAGTGAGAATATAACTTAGTCGTAATTGACATATATACTCGTTTCCTTGAGGTCGGACATAATAAATTCAAGAACTCTTACAAACCTGAAAAAATTCGAATTCTTGCGTATTGTCGAAGATTTTTTGAAAGAGAAGGGCTCGGTCCGGTGTGGCATAATCAACCACCGGCGGGATGCCTGACCTCTTCTCTGGTGTACACACATAATTTTTCGGCACTGATTTATCAACACCCGCCCAATTGGACACAAACTTCAACTTTGTCCCAAGTTTTTTTTATGAGTGATACTATGGAAGAAGCCACTTGGATCACTAAATTGTGAAGAAGAAAAAGAAGACGAGAGGGTTTGTTTGTGAAGTGAAAAGAAAGAAGAGAAGAGGGTTTGTTTGTGGAGTGGAAAACTGGGAGTGTATTGAATTTATAGAGGAAGACAATGAGATTTGAACCCAACCCCAATAGGTGTAAAAATATTTTGTAATTGCGTTTCTACCTTTTTTTTATTTTAATGTTGATACGAAATTTTGTTTTTTATTTTTCCTTTTTTCTTTTTTTATAAGTACAAATGCTAAACTTTTGAGGTGATAATTGACATTTTTTTTAATATTGTAATTTTTATAAAAATATAGTAGTTTTAAATCAAGCACATATAGGCCATCACACACAAAAGACGATGTGCATCAACGAAAAGGACAATACATGGTCTTTGAGCAATGTGCATTTCAATATCCTTTTACTCACATATGCAAGAGTTTCGAAAAATGTATGGTTGAAAAAGCTAACACAAAAAGCTTCAATTTGATACCTGATTTCACTATTTTTTGAGTTGTATATCGAAAGATAAAGATCATCGAAGTTGGCTATGATTCTGCAAATTTTAGAACCATAGTTCAACCTCGACGATCTTTATATTTCAATATACAACTCCCAAAAAGAGTGAAACTAGGTATCAAATTGTTAGTTTTCCAACCATACATTTTTTGAAATTTTTACATATCTGAGTAAAAGATATCGATTTTTGAATGCACCCGGCTCAAAAAACATGTACGGTCCTTTTTGTGGATGCACATCATCTTTAGAAAAGACGATAGTGGGTTTGATTTAAAACACCTATATTTTTATAAATAGTTTGATTTCTGCTATATTTTTATAAATTGTTTCAAAAAATACAATATTAAAAAAAAATGATGTCGAACCAATTGACACTTCTGTTTTTGTTAGAAACGCCAATATATATAGAGTTCGCCACGATGTTTGAGTCTGATTCTGCTTTAGCGATTAAATCTTTTGATCAACGAAATGGGTACTCGTATTATTGATGGATCTAAAAGCCTTTTTTTCCTTTTTAATTTTGACTCCACCAACCTTTCTTTCTTGGCTAATAAATTTTAAATAAAAGGACAAGAATCACATAACTGAAATATAATTAAGATAATTGTACTATTAGATAAATAATAAATGTCAAAGCGAGCATAGCTCAGCTGACATATGTATGCCTTGATGACCAAGAGGTATGTGGTTCCAATCCCCCAACTCCAATGTACTAAAAAAACAAAATAATAATAAATTTATCACAATGATATCAACTAAACTAATCTACTATTTTAGGGGACCATGTAATACTTGCAAAAGATAAAATTATTACATTATTTAATTTAAAAAATAGAGTGGATTCTAAAAACAAATTCAATCACTAAGTTAAAGATATCAAAAGTGAGTTAAAGATGTTCAATGGTAAAAAAAAATTCAATCACCAAGTTAAAGATATCAAACTGAGTTAAAGATGTTCAATGGTAATTGATATGTCCAAAAGGGAAAAAGTTCAATCTTGAATTTCGTATTTATTTTTAAAAAAAAATACCAAGTTAAAAGATAGCAATTATCTGTGAATATTCTTTTTGTTATTGGCTAATTATTAGGTGGCTAACGATTTTTGATTGGTTGTTTAATGTAAGCTATTATACATGATTGATCCAAGGTGAATTATAAGGTTTAGGGTTTAGGGTTTGGAAGAAAGAAGGGGCTTGGACCCGTTGGTGTTTTACTATCAAAAGGCAAAAACAAAAAAACCAACTTGAGATTATACCATTCTCCAAACAAAAGAAGTGGGAGAAGAAAGGGGCTTGGACCCGTTGGTGTTTTACTATCAAAAGGCAAAAAAAAAAAAATCAACTAGAAATTATACCCTTTTTAGTTGAATAAAATCTCAGGGAGATTTTTTTATTAATTTAGAGAGTGTGTGGTAGTGAGCATGTGAGATAAAAATAGTAGTGGTTTTGAAAGCGATCTATTGTTGTTGTTGATCCCAAGCTATCCGATTGTGATACATGGAAAATAGTTATTGTTGATCTCAAAGCTATAGGGTTGTGATACTTGAAAAATAGTTATTGTTGACCTATTGAGGATTGTTTGTAAAAAAAAAAAAAGAAATACAACAATTAATCTTACATTTTAAATGAATCCATGTTGAGTCTCGAAACTTGAATTAATAATTTTGATTTCCTCCATCTTGTTTTTTTTTTTTTTTTACAACATGCTGGAATGGGAGAGTGAACCTAGGACCTTATGGTCGATACATTTGAGCTATGCTCCATCTCCATCCATCTTGTTGAAGGGAAAGGAAAAAAAAAAAAAAAAAAAAAAAATCTAATAAGTTTGGTGGGTAATTTACTTTCTTTTAATTCCCCAATAAAATGGATGAATAATTAACTCTTTTATTTATCGAAATTTGATTAATAATCTTTGATCAACGTATAATAGAGAAAGCATTATTATTTGATAATTTTTCCAAATTAAATAGATTGTGGTGTTGTGCATTAAAAGAAATTCAAACCCCTAAATAATTAGATATCAACTCTTTCAAATTTAATGTGTGAGTAGGTCCTACTTTCTTGTCATAATTTTTTGTTTATATTTCTATCACATAATTTTTGTAATCACCATTAGATTCTTCTCACATGGGTAAATTAAAGGACACTTCTTCATTAATTGAAGATTTTGTAACTAGGTATACCACCATGCCTAATTTTAGTTTAGTTCATTGAAGTGGTAATATGTTAGGATTTTTGTGCCCTTCCAAACATAACTTAAAATGATGTCTATTAAAGTGCCGCATGTGAGAATTTAAGAGTTAAAGTTTTTAGTTTAAACCATAGGTAAAACTACACCGGAATGGTAAGAAAAGTAATTTAATTTAGTAAATATCAACATCTTCATTAGCTTAAAGATAGAAATATTATGGATGAGTAACTAGAAATTTTACTTTTTATGCAAGTGAGATTTTTGGTGATATAAAACAAAGTGTGACTACAAATTTTCTTTTAAAGGATAAAATTAAGTTGACTCATCTCTTTCCACTTTGTATAGAGATTTATTTGAGTTTTTCTAATATATTTAAAATGGAGTATTTTTTCATATCATATTTTTCTCAATTTACGAAAAAGATTTGAGAATCATTTAATTTTTATCATACTATTTGAAAATATCACATTATTGAATGAATAAAAAAACCATTGTGTTAAGTTCTTTTAAATAATAGGAAAGAGAAAGATGAAATAAAGCATTTTCTTAATTTATACAAATGACAATGATATTATCAATTAAACCAATTTACTATTTTAGGGGACCAATGTAATACTTGCAAAAGATTAAACTATTACATTATTAGGTGATGTTTATTATGGGTGTGCAAATGAAACCGAAAAACCGACCGAACCGACATCATTTGGTCGGTTTAGAGAGTTGTTCGGTCAGGGTCGGTTTTCTGTATTAAAAAAACCGACGTTCGGTCGGAGTGGCCAAAATAAGAATTTCGACCGACCGACAGAACTTTTCATTCTGTTTAAAAATATTGAAGTTTTCTATGCCTTGATTCACGCCTAAAATTATGCAATCTATATATATGTATATTAATTTTTTTATTAATCTATCAAATCACAACTCACATCTCCTCTTTTTTCTCTCTTTTTACCTTCCCCATGCCATTTACTCTCTCTCCACTTTAATTATCATTCTCTCTCTTCCTCTCATTTCAATTTCCAACAATCTTTCTCTCTTAACCCTTCATCTCTCTCCTTTATTATTCATCTTCCTCTTTGGTTCTTCTCCATTTTTTTTTTCTTTCTTTTCTCTTTTCTTCCAACATCCTCTTTTTTTAAGTTTTCTTCCAACATCATCGTTTTTCAGTTTGCCGGAAATTTGAAAACCGACCAAAACCGACCGTCCGACCGTGTGGTTGGAAGCCGGCGTCACTAACCTTCCTTAAACCGTCGGAAACCGACCGACGGAAACCGACCTGTCGGTGGTCGGCGACGGTTTTCCCCCAAAACCGATTTCGACCGATGGCCACCCATAATGTTTATCCTATTTAAACCATATTATTGCTTATTTTGGACACTATATTTAATTTCAATTATAACAATGTGATTTGTTATGTTAATTTAAGAAATATGATAGGCATGTATACAAAATTAAAAAGAGAGTGGTGCTAAAAAAAAATCCAACCACCCAATTTCAGAATCAAAATGAGTTAAAGATATCTTAGTGGTAATTGATATGTACTACCTCTAAGGACAAAAGTTCAATCTCTAATTTCATATTTGTTTTAAAAAAAAATATCAACCTACTCTTTTTGTTAGGAAATGAAGCCCAAAACAAGGGTCTTTTTTCTTTTGGTCCACATCAATCTAATTAAGCATCTATTGTTGTTATTTTAGATAATTAGTAGGTGCCCAAAACAAGGGTCGTTTTTCTTTTGGTTCACATCAATCTACTTAAGGATCTATTATTGTTATTTTAGCTAATTAGTAGGTGGTTAACAATTTTGATTGGTTGTTTCAGGTAAACTATTTTTTTTGTTGCAACAGTATTTTAATTAATTGGAAGATTGAACCCATGACCTGTTAGTCAAAGACACAACCTTATGTCAATTGAAAGATAAACTATTATGCATTATTGGTTCAAATGAAGGTAAATTATAAGAGGTGAAAAAGGAGGTTGGTCAGTTGGTGTTTTCCTCTCAAAAGCACAAAAAAAACTAACTTGAAATTATAATTCCATTCTCCAAACAAAAAAAGAAAGAAATTGTGGTGGCTCCCTTTTTAGTGGAATAAAATCTTTTTTATTATTTTGCAGTGTGTGTCGCCATCAACATGTGAGATAAAAAGAGTGGTGAGTTTTGAGCGATTTTTGCCTGTTGTTGATCCCAAGCTATGAAATTGTGATATTTGAAAGTCAATAGTAATTATTGGGCTACTGAAGATAGTTTGTAGCTAGAGTTTACTTGAGAGCTACTTGTAATCTCCATTATAGTTGAACCGACAGTTGCAAAGACTAGACTGGACCATAGTTTCGAAATTGGGGCGAACCAGTATAATTTTCGGTGTCGTTCTCTTTTACCATTTTTTTTTATTATTGTATATATTTTGTGATCGACAACTTATTTAATTCTAACCTACGAAGTGGGAACATGTGATATAATTTAGTTTGTTATTCCATATTTATAATCTGTTGTTTTTCCAAAACACTTTTAACTGTGAGCATTATAATTATCCACCTTCATCTCTAAAGTATATCTTCAAAAAAAAAGAAAAAAAAAGGAAGAGCAATTATTCTTACATTCTAAATAAATCTATGCTGAGTCATAATTCGATCTATAGGATTTAGCCCCTTGAATATTGGGATCGGTATTTTTTATGGTGGAGATTTATTTTTTCCATTTCACACTATCATGTTTTTAAGAAATTTAAATTTTTGTGTAAAAGTCTTTTTTTTTTCTTGATTTAACTACCAAGTACCAATGTTCTATTTTTGTTTAATAATTTCCATATGATACTCAGATCAAAAGAAGAATTCCATTACTATTTCAATCTCGTTGTTTATTATTTCATTAATGAAATCATATGTAAACGGTAAACGTTAGTAAAAACACAAATTAACAATAGGACGAATCTTTTTTCTTTTTTTATAAAAACAATAGCAATATTTAGATATTAATAATATACTATTTACTTTAAATGTTAGAATTAATTTAGTAGCTTCATTTGAATTGTCTAAAACCAACCGCATAATGTATGAACTAATAATCAAAAGGTCAAAAATTCGTATCATTCACCCGCATGTTGTCAAAATAATAATAATAATAATTTATAATAAATTGAAGAACAAATTATTTTACCCTATTTATTTAGTTTATTCTATGATTATGAGCATATGAATGATAGCACTCAAAAAGTGCTAATATTTAGCACATCCCAAAACAATTAGGGAAAATAAATCCTATTCTAATAATTAAATTAGAATAATTCAAAGGTTTTCTTAAACATAAAATTTGATAATTTTCGGACAAAACACACCAAAAAGTAAAAAGATTACATTCTATAGAAGTGAGGAGAATCATAAAAGGAAACTTTCCAGATTGGACACCCTTTGGTATTTTGGAAATAACTTCTTCCTCAGTGCTCGGATTGGAGTGTACTTTATATGGTTGGAAAGATCTTTAAAAGATCTTTAAAATGGTATCCAATTCGACTATATTGCAGAATTTGTGGAGAAAGATATAAGCAGTCGAAGTTGGAAAAAACAGTAGAGTGTCACTAATCCGCGGACATGCTTACTCTCATGGTTTCTCCAAGTGATTTGTCCTTGTATCTTGTCATTGGTTCTTGAGTTACTGTAGTGGTGGCCATGATCATATCACATGGGCTACTCCTCCTATCACTAATTGGTTTTAGGATGGAACCCCATGATGTCTAATATGGTATCAGAGCCCACGAGCCCAAATAGGTATTCGGTCCAAAATCCAAGATGGTGAACCAAAAAGACCTCACTCTCAATATAACATACATGTGCTACTCCTCCATGATGTCTAATATGGTATTTGATCCCATAAACCCAAACGAGTATTCGGTCTAAAAATGGGATCCCGACCCAAGATGGTGAACCCAAAGAGGCACCATCTTGAGGGGGCATGTTGACACTACAAGAATTTATAATTTTCCAGACGAACTCTAACCCGACGCCTGGACCGGGCGTCGGGTAAGATATGTCTAAACCGACGCTTGGACCAGGCGTCGGGTTAGATATATTTTACCCGACGCCCGGTCCAGGCGTCGGGTTAGATATATTTTACCCGACGCCAAGTCCAGGCGTCGGGTTAGATATATTTTACCCGACGCCAAGTCCAGGCGTCGGGTTAGATATATCTTACCCGACGCCCGGTCCAGGCGTCGGGTTAGAGTTCATCGGGCAAAATAGACTAATCTTCGCATTTTTCTCAAATCGATCAGAGCCCTTACCCCTTCGCCCTTCGCCGTTCGTCCTCCGCTGCCCTTCGCCGTTCGTCCTCCGCCGCTCGCCTTTGGCCCTTCGCCCTCCGCCGGTCGACTTTCGCCCTTCGCCCTCCGCCGGTCGCCTTTCGCCGTTCGCCCTCCGTCGCAACACCCATTTCAACTTCCATCCCCAAGGTATGTTCTAACTGCGATTCCTCTCCTTTTATTTTGTTTAATTTCGTGATTTGTATATATATGTGTGCGATTTGATGAAATGGGTCATGTACTGTCTATTAGGGTTTAATATGGTCGAAATTCATAGCCTCAATTCATTTGAAGAAATTGTTACTGAATGTGGAGTTTGAATGTGGAGTTTGAATGTGGTTAATGCCCCACCTTCTATAATCAATTTATTATAGATGGCGATGCCCACCATAAGCGCGCTAAAGTTCACTCCAAATTCAAGTGAGTTACTAGTATTATGGATATGAATTCTGCTTAGGTTTCATGGTTTTGGCGTCTTAATTGGTTTTCATTTCTTCTTTTTCCCACTCTTGAGGAGGGGCGAGAGTTTTTTCTCGAATGCTTCTTTTTTGTGGGATTTATGACTAGATATTGTGGTGGTTTTAGGATGGAGATTGTCAGCGTTTATTGAGGGTTATCATTTACGAACACGCAGGGTTATTTGTATTTTAGTTATCAATGCATGCTTTTCTTTGTTATTTTTGTGCCGGTATTCTCTGAAGAGTTTGCTGTTTTGAACTGCAAGTTCGATATGTTGTATTACTTTGTTTCTTGATCAATTGAAGTGGTCTATTTATGAAGCCAGATGCTTTTACATCGACCTCATCTGACATCCATCTTTATAGTATTAGACTGTTGGCAGACTCTTTGTTGTTGCATAATTCAATTAGAAATCTTTTATTGATTTCAAAATTCTAAATGGGTTTCTTGCTCAAAAGTGGCATGTTGCTGAATGGTTCTTACTATTTTATGGTGCCTTCTTGCTCTCTTTAGGACGGTAACTTCTCCAGTCGAATGATTTAGAAGTTCCTTTTTAGCAGTGTATAGTGATGCAAGATATGGAAAACAAAGAAAAATATTTAAGGAAACACTCTCATCTGGTCCCTGGTTTGCATGATGAAGTATCTCAAGCTTTTTGGTTAAGTGGAGGATTTACAATTTCGAATGGCATCATTCTATATTTTTGAACAAAAATCTAGGATTTTCTAGGAGATATCATTCGGTTTGCAAAGATGATATCTCAAATCCTCTTGCAGTTGTGAGTCTTCTTCTAATCGTGACCATGGAAAAGTTTCATTTTCATTAAATAGAAAATCATTTATTTTTGGGAAATTCATCCTGTGGTTTTATTTTTCTGAAAAGTTAAAAAACTAATAATAATAAAGGAAAAGAAAATGGGAATGTTTATTGTTTTTGTGTGTCTTATTAGTTGTTTTTTGAAGTAAGTAACCATTCATGTACAATGATAGTTAGGGTGTTTGGAATGCACATAGGTGCTCCAAAAACTATTCTTGTTAATTGTTTTCAGGATGCCCAAACAAGTCCGTACATTTTCAAGCATTGTTAACCTTGGTTATATATACTGATCACACTCATTTGCAAACCTTCTTTTAATACGATAGTTTCATTTCTAATTAAAAAATGTCTTCATTAAGGTTTATCATCAAGGAATGAGCATAATGGTAATTCAACCTGGTGGTTATAGGCTTAGAACTCCTATAATCTTTTGTGATTTTGTTTTAGTACTAAACTAAACATAATCCTTTGTTGGAAACTCTAACCTTTACATTGTGGTTGATGATGTATCATGTGATCTATAGTTTAGAAAAGAGTAAACTCTGAGGTAACAAAACAGTAATTATGTGCAGTATTTCTCATTCTGGATAATTCCCATTCTCTCAACCGTTTAGATCTTGCAGAATAGCACCTATCTAGTTTCCTATAACATAAAGGTTAGACTAGTTGGAAAGTGCAAAATCAGAATGGTTGCTCGGCTTAATTTGTGAGAACTGTTATTCACATTTAATGATTGTTTTATGTTATTTCTTATATTCTCTTCTTTTCAATTTTCCCTAGCGAGGGCTCCTTTGCAACTCCATGGCCGTTGGGTGCTGGAAATCCTATGAGAGATTATGATTTTAGTCATGGATCGTCTTCAATTATGATTAGGAATGATTTTTTCTATCATGCTTCTTCATCAAACAGAGTTGACGGCGACACAGAGTTTGAATCTAGATTTGGTAAAGATGATGGGATAAATGAGAATGGGGCTTGTAAATCAGAGGGATCTGAAATAAGGATGGATCTTACAGCATATGGTATGCATCTCCTGAGATTTATGCTTGTTTTCTGGCTTATCTTATTATTTCTTGGATTTCTTATTCACATGAAGTTATTTCATAATTGGTTTCAGGTTTTCTCTTTCTTGGATCACATCAATCTTTGTCGAGCTGCTATAGTCTGCAGGCAGTGGCGAGCTGCTAGTACTCATGAAGACTTCTGGAGGTGTTTGAATTTTGAAAATAGGAACATATCCATGGAACAGTGTAGGTTTTGTTTTTCAAGTAGTTGATTTGCTGATTTTTTCCTTTTATTTTCCAGAGTAGTTTAGATGATCTTTAAAATTTTGATTGCCTCTTGGGAAGAGAGGTAATATATTATGATGTATGTAACTTCAAAACATGTAGGTTCCTGTATTCGAGTCTGGACTGTCTTTAGTCACTCACGACATGTTGTTGAAACCTAGGATTGTTACATATTTGGAGCTTGTGTTCAGTACCCAGTATGATTTTTCTCCCTCAAAATCCTTTTGACTAGATTTATACAATATAAAGGAAAGAACTTTTGCTGTGCTATCGTTAGCTTCGGCAATCTCTTTGATTTTTGAAATGAGTTCTGGATATAATTGTAAAAAATAGAAATGTGATAGGATGTGACAAATCTTTGTAGTAGGTCTTGTTGCCAATGCAACATTTTCAATTGTATTTATGTTTCACCTACTTTTGTCCAATCTCATTTTCTTTTTTGCCCTCCATCTAGTATATATTTATCCAGTCGTATTTCCGTGTGTCTCTGTATCAACAAATATCCAATCACATTCTTCATGTTGCTTACTTTCTAATATCATTCATTTGGAGCTATTTAGTTAATTGATTATAAATTTTGTCTGCAGTTGACGATATGTGTGGAAGATATCCAAATGCCACAGAGGTAAATATCTCTGGTGTACCTGCTGTTCACTTGCTTTCCATGAAAGCAGTTTCTTCTTTAAGGTAATGATCATTTTTTTTTTTCCTGATCACATCTTTTTGCTGTGGCTTATTATTTTATCATTTTCTCAGAAATCTGGAGGTTTTAACTCTAGGGAGAGGACAACTGGGAGATACCTTTTTTCATGCCCTGGCTGCTTGCCACTTGTTGAAGAGCTTGACTGTCAATGATTCTACGCTAGTTAATGTTACACAAGAGATACCTATAAGCCACGATAGACTGCGCCATCTTCATCTTACTAAATGTCGTGTTATACGTACAGTTAAGCGCTAACAACACCAGAGACCCACGGGACAACCAGCGGCGCGGTCGGGTGTGTGTTTCTATAAGATGGCGGATAGTTGGTCTTGAAATTCAGTTTAGGCTTTTCTGCCTGCATTTGGATGAAGTGAAGTGAAGAAGCAGAAGTAGCAGTAGAAGCAGAAGAAGAAGCAGACGAAGAAGAACCCACCACTTGTCTACTGCTTCTTCTTCAAGAATCATTTTCATTTGCGAATGCAACTCTTGGAATCTCTCATTTCCGCTTCAAAAATGGTGATTTCTCTGTAATTTCGATTGATCTTTGAGTTTATGATAGTGGGTTTGTTTTGTTTTTTTGGGAGAAAAGTCATTGTGGGGTTATGGATATTCATATTCCCTTGATGTTTGACTGATTTGTTGGACCAAACTTTCCCTTTAAATATGGGTTTTAAAGCTCTATTGAAAATTTTAGTGAAATTTCGTCAAACTGATGCGTTAATGAGTAAAAAAAAAAAAAAAAAAAAAAAAACCTAACCCGACGCGTTAATGACGCGTCGGATTAGATAGACTACCCGACGCATACTTAACGCGTCGGGTTAGTCTAACCCGACGCTCAGTCAAAGCGTCGGGTTAGATATCTTTATCCGACGTATAGCCCACGCGTCGGATAAAGACACCTATCCCGACGCTTTGACTGAGCGTCGGGTTAGACCAAAAAAACCGACGCGTTGCGTCGGATGTTAATCTTCCGACTGGTCTATTGCGACTCTCTATCCCGACGCATTGGTGCGTCGGGACAGAGTTTACCCGACGCAAAAGGTTCCTATTCCGACGCTTGATGGCGTCGGGTAAAGTGTAAATTCTTGTAGTGTGAGGAACCCAAACGAGTATTTGGTCTAAAAATGGGATCCCGACCCAAGATGGTGAGCCCAAAGAGGCATCATCTTGAGCATCTTGAGGGGGCATGTTGAGGAACCCATGGGTATTCGGTCCAAAAATGGGATCCTGACCCAAGATGGTGAACCCAAAGAGGCATCTTGAGGGGGCATGTTGAGGAACCCAAACGGGTATTTGGTCCAAAAATGGGATCCCGACCCAAGATGGTGAACCCAAAGAGGCACCATCTTGAGGGGGCATGTTTAGGAACCCAAACGGGTATTTGGTCCAAAAATGGGATCCCGACCCAAGATGGTGAACTCAAAGAGGCATCATCTTGAGCGACATAAGATGGTGAACCCAAAGAGGCACCATCTTGAGCGACATAAGATGGTGAACCCAAAGAGGCACCATCTTGAGGGGGCATGTTGAGGATCCCACATCGGAAAGATGAAGGGACCTCACTCATAATATATAACATACATTGGCTACTCCTCCTATCACCAATTGGTTTTAGGATGTAACCCCATGATGAATAATATGATATCAGAGCCCACGAACCCAAACGGGTATTCGGTTCCAAAATGGAATCCGGACCCAAGATAGTGAACCCAAAAGAGGCACCATCTTGAGGGGGCATGTTGAGGATCCCACATCGGAAAGATGAAGGGACCTCACTCACAATATAACATACATGGGCTACTCCTCCTATCACCAATTGGTTTTAGGATGGAACCCCATGATGTCTGATATGATTAATGTCATTATAGCATGACATTTTGTAATGTCTCCTAAGACCAAATAAAAAGATCCTTGGGATGGAGGATTCGAACTTTCCTTTGCCACAACTATATATGAAAGATTTTTTCCCCTTGTAATCTATTATATAGATAGTTGATTGGTAGAGGATTTTTGGGTATATCCTACTATTTATTGGGGTGTCGAATTCCGCCAAAATGAAATTTATAAATACTACTACTAAGCTAAAGCTAACTTGTAAAAATAAAGGAAAGCGGTAAAATAAAATAAAGTATATATCCTACTATTTATTGGGGTGTCGAATTCCGCCAAAATGAAATTTATAAATACTACTACTAAGCTAAAGCTAACTTGTAAAAATAAAGGAAAGCGGTAAAATAAAATAAAGTAACTTGTGCTCCTAATTCGAGTGCTGGGGATTTACTTGATGCGGTTAGTTCATAGGATTATAATTAGCAAAGTAATTCTATTTCATGCACGCAAAATGTCTTTTCCCAACCGGGTCCAAAGCACCCCAAAGAATTAATTAGAGGCGTCAATTCTATTTAAACATGCTTCTTAATTAATCTAAGGTGATAAACCATCAATTAATCAGAAAACAGTAACGGGTATAATTGCGACGAATTATTTCTTAAGACTAATTCGATTTCTCTCCTAACCTTGAGCCCACCGTGAAAACGTTAATCAACTCATACCCCACTGTCACTTGGGATCGAATTGATTAGCCACGAGCTAGACCCTCGCTACAATGCATTAAAGCTTATCAAGAATTAACGCTTAGCCTACTAACATGCGTAACAATTATGGGTGTCAATCCTAATTAGAAAGGCATGACATTCGTTCTTTATACAGATTGAAGAGACAAGAAATCAACAACACAATGCTAGAAATTCATACAAAACCCTCACTAAGCATCAAAGTAAATCCTTCACTCAAATTAGAGCACTTGCCTTAGCCAAATGTGTTGAAAATCGATCCAAAATTGTCCAAAACCTTGAAAATTGATGAAAATATCACCAAACCCGAGGCCAAAACTCTCAAAATCGAAAATTCTCTCTCCTAGATGAATTGCGTTTGAAAACTAGGTCAAAAGTGCTTAAAAAGCTGGAAAAAAGAAAGGGCTGCGCGCTCTAGGAGAGCAGGAGGAGGAACGGGGCGCCTGTGCTTGAAGTGCTGACTGTTGACTTTTACAAAAATAATGAATATCTGCTCCCACCAAGATTTAAACCTTAGCTTCACCATTCCCTTAGCAAGACCAACACCATTAAGTCATTAATCAATTTTGAGTTTATATTAGATTATGTAATTAATGTAGCTTAATCACTAAAACGACTAATTAATAAAATATTCTAAAATATTCATTTAAGCTCTTAATTATCACAAATGCCCGATTTACCCCTTAACAATTAAATTATACAAAATATATCAATTAACCACAATTAATTACTCTAATTTACAAGATTTATGAGCTAAATATTAGCACTTTTTGAGTGCTATCAAAATACCCCCAACCTAAATCTGGCTAGTCCTCGAGCAAGGAAAACTCAGAATTAGCTCCTAAGAATGAAATTGCATGCAACGACTCTAACCTCAATGCTTTAAAAAACAAGGCACTTACAACAAAAGAGAACAATTGATTGCATGCATAAGTTGAGAACATTTCAAAAATTAAACTGTTACTCCCCTACGTGCATGTGTGATTAGCCAACCTATTCTCGCTCTTATAGACTCGGAAAAACCATATGCAACTCTATATCTAGTTTTTCCCCTACTTCTAGCAATAAAGAACAGTCTACGACTTTTCAACAATCAAGAGAGTAACCAAATTAAAAGGCCTAAATTTTCTTTTTCTTGAGTACTTTGTACTCTTTATTTTCTTTAAACTACCACTTTTTTTTACTTTTTTTTCTTCTCCAAGAGAGCCTAACATGTCAAACTTGTCTTCGTTCCAGCTTACCCGCAGTTCCACTGCACAACGTATCTAACTACGAGCAAGCTTCACATTTTTAAGGACTAATGCTCACTTCTTAACGTGCACTTTAAGAAGGAGGAGCACCTCAAGAGCTTTTATTTTCATGCTTAGTCTTTTTTTTTTTTTCTTTTTTCTTAGGCAATAACTTCACTATAACACAATTAATTTAATACAGCCTATCATGCCTCAAGCCTTCCCTAGGGGTTCCTTTCGGCGTGACAACAAGATTTCATGCAACATAAGATAAATCTAAGCCTACATAGTCCATAACAGGATGCTACGTGCTCGATAGATGCAAGGGAGCAACATAAATTTTTTTAAATTTTTTTGAAAAATGCTCAACTAACACATACAATCTCATGTTTTTCTAAATATGCAAACACGAATAATTTAAAAGCATTTCATAGATTGTCCTCATCGAAAAACATGCAACAGCAGACCAAAGCACTTCTAATTCAGAATTTCCACAGCTCAACAACTTCAAAAATCCAACAAACTTCTCCACCCCCAACCTAAAATGATACATAGTCCTCTATGTATCACACATCAGACTAAGAAATTGAAATTACAAAATTTAAGGGAACATAAAACCTCCCCTGATTTTTGTTAGGTTGGTGGTTGGAGCAGCGCCAGAATATCTCGTTTCTTAGGCCACAAACCCCTACAAAAGAAAAGCAAATAAACTAAGCTAGGAAAACTAAAAACTGAAAGTAAAGACATGAATTTAAAAACACATGGGTTGCCTCTCAAGAAGCGCAATTTTTTTAACGTCGTTATGCTCGACGTGTCCTCCACTCTGTCAGGGTACATAAAAATTCTCGTACTTCTTCGGCCCCTTCTTCCTTGAATCAACAAAACCTGCTAAGAGAAGCAAGCTCTTCGACTTTTGGAGGCAGCCAGACAGTGTTGTTATTTTTTTGATTTTTTTTGTTATATGGAAAAATAAAAGACTCAACAGACTCAAACAAAATAAAAGAAGACTCAACTGACTCAACAAAAATAAAAGACTCAACAGAAAATAAAGACTCGACCAAAGGAGGGATCACATCAAAATTCTCAAGGCAACCAACATCAACCGAAGCATAGATGGAAGGGGGCATGCAAGATAAATCTCGTATAATACATGTATTATCACAAGATAAAGCAGAAGGAGATAAATTCTCTAGAGGCACAATTGCCACATCCTCATCCATCACAACAACATTTTTAGCACAAGTTGGTTCTACATCATCCATGAAAAGACTTCCAAAAATATTCTCATTAACAGACAGATGCTCGAGCTCATTAATGCATGAATCCTCAAATAAATTTTCAATACAAAATTCATGCTCTAAGTCAAAATCAATCGGTGGAGATATACTTACCTTGTAAAATTCTCTGAGATCTTCTTCATCACTGGGAGATGCGAAAAATTCTTCCGGAGTACACCACCTTGAAGAAGTCTCAGCTCCACTTCTTAACTCGTTCGCATCACTAGTCTCTTCGGGATGCTCCTCGAGGCCAAGCTCATCTTCCTCGCTCTCACCGTTCTCGCCTCCGCATGTCAGAAATTCCTCGATTCCTTCCTCAAAATCGAGGTACATCTCGATAATGACCCTTTCCTTGGTATGTTCAACCTGATGTTCTTCCTTGACTCCCAATTGCTTCACTAGATTGAGCAAATGGGTTATTTGCTCATTCGTTTCTTGGAACTGGGCTTCAGTTTTTAACCGAGCCTCGCGCATTTCCTGCGTAAATTGGTTAGTCTGAATAATGCATTTATTGATAATTTGTTCCAATGACATACCTTGGAAAGGATTCTGAGAAGCTTCTCCAGCTTCATGAGTTAAAGCTCGTCCCCAATAATCTCGTGGAGAATCTGCCATGTTAAAACAAGAAGACGCAAGAAAAGGAAAATATATTTTTGGTTTTTTTAAACAAATAAAATTTAACTAAGAGAAACTAAATGGTTCCCCGGCAACGGCGTCAATTTTGGTAGAGGATTTTTGGGTATATCCTACTATTTATCGGGGTGTCGAATTCCGCCAAAATAAAATTTATAAATACCGCTACTACTAAGCTAACTTGTAGCTAGTGGTAGTCGGGTCGATCCGCAGGGAACCTAAATTATTTTCTCTTAATTAATTCATATTTGCTTTTTAATTAAAACAACAAATTAAACAATAAAGTAAATGGGAGAATTGGGTTACGTAAAAGTAAAGGAAAGCGGTAAAAATAGCTAACGGTAAAATAAAATAAAGTAACTTGTGCTCCTAATTTGAGTGCTCGGGATTTACTTGATGCGCTTAGTTCATAGGGATTATAATTAGCAAAGTAATTCTATATCATGCACGCAAAATGCCTTGTACCAACCGGGTCCAAAGCACCCCAAAGAATTAATTAGAAGCGTCAATTCTAATTAAACATGCTTCTTAATTAATCTAAGGTGATAAGCCATCAATTAATCAGAAACCAGTAACGGGTATAATTGCGACGAATTATTTCTTAAGACTAAATCGATTTCTCTCCTAACCTTGAGCCCACCGTGAAAACGTTAATCAACTCATACCCCCACTGACACTTGGGCTCGAATTGATTAGCCACGAGCTAGACCCTCGGTACAATGCCTTAAAGCTTTATCAAGAATTAACGCTTAGCCTACTAACATGCGTAACAATTATGGGTGTCAATCCTAATTAGAAAGGCATGACATTCGTTCTTTATACAGATTGGAGATGCAAGAAATCAACAACACAATGCTAGAAATTCATACAAAACCCTCACTAAGCATCAAAGTAAATCCTTAACTCAAATTAGAGCACTTACCTTAGCCAAACGTGTTGAAAATCGATCCAAAATTGTCGAAAACCTTGAAAATTGATGAAAATATCACCAAACCAAGGCCAAAACTCTCAAAATCGAAAATTTTCTCTCCTAGATGAATAACGTCTGAAAACTAGGTCAAAAGTGTTTAAAAAGCTGGAAAGAAGAGGTTTAGGCCGAAATATGGCCGATTGGGCCCAAACTGGGCGCCGGAGCGTGCTGATCTGGGCCGAAGGGCGGCCGACTGGGCCTCGCGGAGAGCAAGAGCGTTGAGGAACGGGGCCGCCTGTGCTTGAAGTGCTGATCGTTGACTGAAGCTGTTGACTTTTACAAAAATAATGAAAATATTTGCTCCAACCAGAATTTAAACCTTGGCTTCACCATTCCCTTAACAAGACTAACACCATTAAGCCATTAATCAATTTTGATTTTATATTAGATTATTTAATTAATGTAGCTTAATCACTCAAAACGACTAATTAATAAAATATTCTAAAATATTCATTTAAGCTCTTAATTATCGCAAATGCCTGATTTACCCCTTAACAATTAAATTATACAAAATATATCAATTAAGCACAATTAATTACTCTAATTTACAAGATTTAGCTCCTAATTGTTTTGGATGTTTTTACCTTAATAGTTCTAGGGATTTGTCTTGCTCAAGTAGACAACCATAAGGCTATATATATGCCTTCTTTCTCATTTGTAAGAGCTTTTTGCCATACAATTTTATCAATAGAGAATTTAGTTGCTTGTTAAGCCGTGAGCTTGTTTCTTGTGCATTGCACCCTTCGTGGAATCATTCAAGGTTGGTTGGTCATCAAACTTGTGGAGTGTTTCCCACCTTGGATTGGATTAATCAATAGTCCAACTCCTTGGTCTTTCACCAAATAAAAGGTAACCTAGTATTGATTTGATTTTCTAAACCTTTAAGCATATCGATTGTGCGACACAAGATTCAGTTTTTGGTAGACTACTTGAGGATCTTTCCCTTTGGGGATTTGCCTAGGCTCCAAACCTACTTGTCGTCTATATCATTTGGTATCAGAGCCTAGGCTCTTGAAATCATGGTATATCTCCAGTTTTAAAGTTTTGTTCATCAATTCCATATTTCTTTCTGTCCCCTCTTCATTTAAAAACACAAAAATATTTTTTGTTTTTCTGCTGTGAATTATTTTTCTTCTCGGACAGATTTGTGACCATAGTTGGAAAAGCTCTATATTTCGATTTAGAGGCCCAAAGTTTGTGAAATTAGTGTCTTTGGAAAGATATTCGTGTTAGCTTTCTAACAAAGTAAGTTTGAGTCAATTGGGTTTAGTACGTCAAAAGTTATATCTGTTTGATTGAAGACTGTTGAAAAACAAAACTGTATGACAGCTTTTCGAAAACCTCACTTGAAACCCTACCTATGAATGTTTGTTTATTCTTAAATTTTGTATACATCCTCAGAACTCAAAGAGGAAGAAAAAAGAAAAAGGCAAGAAGTCGAAAAAGTGATAAAGAAAAAGCCAAACTTGGAGAGTTCCATATAAGAAAAGTTTTCAAAACAATATGTGCATGTTTAGGAAAATATTCACTACAGAAATTTTCTTTCCTTATTTTGTGTTTTTTTTTTCCTATGACATTTGAGCTCTTATTTGTGCCACAATAGTCTATATCTAGATTGCTAATAAGTTTGTTCACTTATTGTTTTCTAGATTACATTTTCAAAGCTACTAAATATCATTTGCATCTGGTTAAGTAACATTCGTTTTGTTCTTTATTTCTTTTTTTTGCATCAAATTTTGTTAGGTTAGAACTATTTTTCTTGTACTCTAATTGATTTCTAAATCCAAGTGAGATTCGCCATAAGCAATCTTCTTTGTTTGACTTCTCTAAGGGTTACAAGGAAAACAAGACAAACGGTTCAAGGAAACGTGAGTTGAGTGAACAAAGGATTTGAGCGAACAAAATAGGTCACCTACCTCTAATTTTGTTTTTTTACTGATCTCTTTTCTTTTAGCATATAGGTATGTCTAATCGAGGACAAAGGAGTGGTGAGTCACAAGAAAGCATCAATGAGGCCACAAGTAGAAATCAAGTTAGTGTGGAAGGTCAAATCCAAATACTCATGCAAAAACTCGAAGAATTGGAGGCCCAAATACCACTAAAAGATAATGAAGAAAGAAAATCCGGCAACATCAAGGTCGAGTTCAAAAAGTTCAAAGGAACAAGTGATCTAGAGGAGTATTACAATTGGGCACAACAAGGAGACTACTTTTTCAACATCAATAATAATCTAACCGAGGAAGTAAAGGTAACAATAGCTATCTCTCATTTTGAAGATTATGCACTAACATGGTGGGATAATATTATAAACAGAAGATTTAGGGGATATCGTGAAGCTAGATCTTTCGATTTAGCTACATCTTGGAATCATTTGAAGAGTCTCGTGAAGGACAAGTTTGTTCCAAAGTACTATCAAAGGGAACTTTGCTTCAATCTTCAAAATCTCACACAAGGATGCATGAGTGTGAAAGCCTACTATAATGAGATGTGCTCATTACTTACGAAGGTTGACATTTATGAAGATGAGGAGAGCACAATGAATCGTTTCTTCGATGGACTCCATCAAGAGATTGCTAAGGTAATTGCCAAAAGAGAAGAAACTCAACTTTGTAAGAATGTGGAAGAAATGTTTCATATTTCTAAAAAGATTGAATTTAGGCATCAACAAAAATCTTTAAGGTATGTTAATCCTAAACCCATCTCTTATGAATTTCCAGTTTTTGGTAAGGATAGTTTGCATGCTTTTACTCCAATTGTAGAACATAGAAAGCATGACATACTTTGTCGAACTATGTATGACTTACCTACTATTAGTGATAACAAAGTGTTGCATGATTTTATATCTATAGTTGATGGAGAAATTAAAGAGAACTTACTTTGCGATGTTATGCATGTTGATCTCATTCCATCAGATTGCAAAGTTTTACATGATTGTATGCCTATTCTTGAGAAAGGAAATAGTGATATTATACATGAAATAATATGTGAAACCATGAATGAATCTCCAATGTCCATTGATAAAATAGAGTTCCATGAATGTTTACCTATTATTGAGATTAGTGAGATTGAAGACAAAGCTTGTGATACTATGCATGTTATTTCCAATTTATTAGATAGCAAAGTATCATATGATTTTGTGTCATTTATGCATGAAGAACCATATGTTGGTGTTTGTGAATTAAAAGCAAAGAAAGAGAGTGAGGACCAACCTATTTTGTCTTACAAGCCAAATCTAATGGAGATATTGTATAAGGACTTCTTACAATCATTTTAACATGTTATCCTAGTACTTGCGTTCTAAGATTTTTGCAGGAATTTTATAACTCCTAACACCAATTATATTCGAACACAAAAAGGGTTGAATAATAATGTCCCTCAAGTCAAGATGAAACCAAAGAGACTCGTCCTACCATCGTCTCATGACTTCAAGATTGCGTTACAAGGTAAGTTTGAATCAAATATGAAAGTAACTAACTTGATTTCTCTTTGTGTTAACTTTCAGGAACTACAAAAGAAGAAATTCTAAAATGTAAAATGGAACCACATGGAGAGAGTTCTAGAACAAAGTACAAAATTTTCCAATATTGTAAATTAGAAACAAAATGAAAGGGAAGAGAGATTCCTAACATGTGCTCAATTATTCTATCTTGAGTTTAATTCAAAATTAAGAACCCTTTTTTCAAGTGCTTTCAAGAATACATGATGAGGACTACAAGATTGCACTTCATGGTAAGTATAATAAATTATATTTTTTGCTATTGATTAAGTTGTTACTTTGTGTAGGTGGTCGTGAACGAATTACTTCTAAGATAAAACAATTCCTTGAAAACAACAAATTCAAACACTCCTACAATGACCACAAACAAAAGGTGTTGTGTTGTAGCGATCAAGTGTCAATCGCCAAATGGACATCTAGGAAATCAAAGCATAAAATAAACAAACCAAGTGGATGGGTTTGGAAACACTTTTGGAAGGAGAGAAGAACCTTTCGAAAAGTTACCAAAAAGAAGCCAAAAAGAGCATCATCATCTCACGATTTCAAGAGTGCTTTACAAGGTACGTATATGATAATATTTGAATTTGAGGTTACTAACTTGCTTCCTTTATGTATAGGTACTAAAAAATATCATTCGAGGACGAATGAAGCAAAAGAAGGGGGAGATGATATGATCATGGTCACCACTACAGTAACTCAAGAACCAATGACAAGATACATGGACAAATCACTTGGAGAAACCATGAGAGCAAGCATGTCTGCGGATTAGTGACACTCTACTATTTTGTTCCCCACTTCGACTGCTTATATCTTTCTCCACAGATTCTGCAATATAGTCGACTTGGATACCATTTTAAAGATATTTGAAATATCTTTCCAACCATATAAAGTACACTCCAATCCGAGCACTGAGAAAGAAGTTATTACCAAAATACCGAAGGGTGTCACCAAACAGACAACCATAAGGCTATGTACATGGGTTGGGTTGGGTTGGGTTCGAGGATTTTTCAACCCAACCCGAAAATTTCGGGATGGTGATTTCTCAACCCAACCCAACCCAACATTTCAGTTAACCCAACCCAACCCAACCCTTCAATTTTCGGGTTGGGTTGGGTTGGGTTGGCGGGTTGGTCTTTTTTTAAAAAAATTATTTTTTTAATTAATAGATATTGATTTTTTTAATTAACTTACAAATCACTATGAAGGAAATTTCTTAATTCTTCGTTTTCCTTTTAAATCACTTTTAATGAAATTCCTTAATCTTTATTTTCCTTTCAAAATCACCATTCATTCTATATATATATTTTTTTTTTAATCTATTGAATTCGGGTTGGTTCAACCCGCGAACCAACCCAAAAATTCAGTTTTTCAAAATAGCAACCCAACCCAAAAAGTTGGCTGGTTGTGGAGTGGGATAGTCCAGGATCTTTCCCTTTGGGGATTGCCTAGGCTCCAAACCTATTTCTCGTCTATATCACCATGTATGTTATATTGTGAGTGAGGTCCCTTCATCTTTCCGATGTGGGATCCTCAACAAATCAGATAATTAAAAACCCTTTATTTGACATCCTATAGAAAATATGGTAAGAAACAATAATAAAATAAATGGATAAATAACTCTCGATATATAACAAAATTTTAAATAAAACATGAAAACAAATAAAAAAATCAATAAAAACCCACGTGGATTGTTGAAGCTAATAACACGCTATAACCATTTGATTTTTTATTTTTATTTTTGAAAATTAAGCCTATAAACAATACATGCACATATAAATTTATTGGTTGGGTTATCTATCTTTTAAAAATAAAACAAAAAATAAAAAATTTGCTTTTGTTTTTTTAAATTTGGCTAAAAATTGTAATGTTTTCGTAACAAAGATGGAAGTTATTGTAGAAATTCACATCTACTCTATGGTTTATAGGCTTAATTTTCAAAAACCAAATGGTTATCAAACGGGACTCTATAAATTTGACTACGGTTTTTATTTTTGGAGTTTACAAATATAATAAAAAAAAAATCAAATTTTGATTTTTTTTTCCTTTCGTTTTTCACTATTTTTATTTTCACTACATCCCTATCATAGTAAATAAAGGAAAAAAATCAGATCTTAAAAAATTTGTACCAAATGACACAAATGGCAGCCATGCTTTTTTCTTTTCCAAGTGACACACATCCCTCAACCTTAAAAAAAAGTATGTCTAGCCATATATAATTCTTACATTTCAAGTAATTATTGAATCTTATTTTTCAAAAGTACCTTGAAAATAACTCATCAATCCAAACCAACAACTTTACTTTTTCATTTTAAGTTTCGTGTCCTTTTCAAATTATTTTAGCTTTTTTAGTCGATTACATCAACTAGACTAGAATTGATTTAAAGAAAGTTATTCTTATATACTTCAACCTATAACTTTTTCATTCCTTTCACATATATAAGAAAATCAAAATATCTCATTGAATCCAACAAATGTTTAGAAGTTGTTTGGGGCATTGATAGTTAGTAGTTATAATAGTCTGAGAATAATAACTACTATTGAATTCAATATAGTTATTTTATTAACGGTGGGTTATAATAGTCGGTGGGTCAAACGTAAACTGAATAATTCAGTCCACCTAACCTCATTTTCTCTCTCTTTCACTATTGAGCAATGTTGGTTGTTATTATATTCAGTAACTTTTAACTATGGTGAAAGAAGCAACAATAATCTTGTCAATTAACCCACGAAGTGAATTTTTTTTTAACTAAACATTGCAATTATCCTCCCTGTTATCTCGAAGGTATATCTTCCAAGAAAAAAAAAATAACAATAATTAATCTTACATTCTAAATGTATGCACTAGTCATAAGTTGAATTATAGGATTTGGCCGAATATTTGGTTCAATATTTTTTATGGTGGAGATTTATTTTTTCCATTTCGTATTAAGAAATTTAAAGTGCTTTGATTTAACTACCAAATCCTTTAATAAATTCAATGTTATATTTATACTCAAAAGAAGAATTCCATTACTATTTCAATCTCATTGTTTATTATTTAATTAATGAAGTCTTATGTAACTGTGTAAACGTTAGTAAAAACAAATTAATAATAGGAATTTTTTTATAAGAACAATAAAACTATTTAGATATTAATAATATACTATTTACTTTAAATGTTTGAATTTGTTTAGTAGCTTCGTTTGAATTCTCAAAAAACCAATATAACTGACGAATTAATGATTAAAAAGTCTGAAGTTTGAATCATCCACGGATATGTTGTAAAACACTAGAACATTAACCACGATGGGAGAAGAAGAAAGTAGAGAGGATGTCTTCTCTATTCAGTTGTGATCTTCAAAAGTTACAATAACCAATATTTATAGGGTTTACAAGACCTAAAGAAGGTAAGGAAATGGAGAAATTAAATGAGAAGATACAGGAGAATCAAAGGGGGGAAGTTAATGGGAGAAGATACATGCTATCTTAGGGACATCTTAAAATATTCATAACACTCCCCCTTAGATGTCCATAGTATATAGAATATATGCCTCGTTAAAACATTATTAGGAAAAACCCAATGGGACAAAATCCTAGTGAAGGAAAAAGAGTACATTATTCATATACTTTAACAATTGCCTCATTAAAACCCTTGCTAGGAAAACCCAGTGGGATAAAACCATAGTCAAGGGAAAAAGAGTGCAACACATTTTCTCCCCCTCATGTAAACATTATTTGAGATCTTTGAATCGTCGCATTCCAATGTTGTGTATCAACTTCTGAAATGTTGCAATAGGTAATGCCTTTGTAAATAAGTCCGCCAAGTTATCTTTTGAAGAAATTTGTTGAACATTGATGTCTCCTTTTGCTTCAAGGTCATGAGTGTAGAAGAGCTTTGTCGAGATATGCTTCGTTCTATCTCCTTTGATATATCCCCCTTTAATTTGAGCTATACATGCTGTATTGTCTTCATATAATGTCGTGGGACAATCTTTGTTAGAAGGCAAACCACATGTTTCACAAATATTTTGAGTCATTGATCTTAGCCATACGCATTCTCGACTAGCTTCATGGATTGCCAGGATTTCACCATGGTTCGAGGAAGTAGTTGTTATTGTTTGCTTCATAGACCGCCATGATATGGCAGTTCCTCCATATGTAAATACATAGCCTGTTTGAGATCTACCTTTATGTGGATCAGATAAATAACCTGCATTTGCATAACCAACTAGTCCAAAATTCGATTTATTAGAGTAAAGTAAACCCATATCAATTGTCCCTCGAAGATAACGAAGGATGTTCTTAACTCCATTCCAATGTCTTTTTGTTGGAGAAGATTTGTATCTAGCTAATAAATTGACCGAAAACACTATATCTGGTCTTGTGTTATTAGCAAGGTACATTAGTGCACCTATTGCACTAAGGTATGGTACTTCAGGACCAAGAAGCTCTTCATTATCTTCTCGTTGTCGAAATATATCTTTCTTCACATCAAGTGAACGAACTACCATTGGAATGTTTAATAGATGTGTTTTGTCCATGTAGAATCTTTTTAAGATCTTTTCTGTATAAGTTGATTGATGAATAAGTATTCCATTGGCTAAATGCTCAATTTGCAACCCAAGGCAAAACTTTGTTTTTCCGAGATCTTTCATCTCAAATTCTTTCTTAAGATATTTTATTGCCTTTGGAAGCTCTTCGGGAGTTCCAATGATATTCAAATCATCAACATATACAGCAATAATAACAAATCCTGATTGTGATTTTTTTATAAAAACACATGGACAAATAGGGTTATTTTTATACCCTTCTTTTAACAAATATCCACTAAGACGATTATACCACATTCGTCCAGATTGTTTTAGTCCATATAAAGATCTCTGTAATTTAATGAAATATAATTCTCTAGTATTTGAATTATATGATTCTGGTATTTTTAATCCTTCAGGGATTTTCATATAAATATCATTATCAAGAGATCCATATAAATATGATGTGACTACATCCATAAGATGCATGTCAAGGTTTTCATGCACAACCATACCAATTAGATATCTTAATGTTATTGCATCCACCACAGGTGAATATGTCTCCTCGTAGTCAATACCAGGCCTTTGTGAGAATCCTTGTGCAACAAGTCTCGCTTTATATCTTGTAACCTCATTATTTTCATTTCTTTTTCTTACAAATACTCATTTGTATCCCACAGGCTTTACACCTTTTGGTGTCTGAACTACTGGCCCAAAAACCTCACGTTTTGAGAGTGAATTTAATTATGTTTGGATTGCTTCTTTCCACTTGATCCAATCTTGCCTGTGTCGACATTCTTCGACAGATTTTGGTTCAGAATCCTCATTTTCGTTAATAATATCGTGAGCAACATTATGAGTAAAAGTGTTGTCAACAACTATATCAGACCGATTCCATCTTTTTCCTGTCATGACATAATTTATCGAGATCTCATTATTATCCTCTAGTATTTGATTTTCTTGAGTACTCATTTTCAGGATTTCTTCTGGAATATCCACATTCTCAATTGAGTCATTTTCATTATTGGTTATTCTTCTTTTCCGAGGATTTTTATTTTTTGAACCCATTGGTCTTTCACGCTTTTGGCGTGTCTCGGACTTATTAGTTGTGACTACTTGCTGTGTTGGGATGTCAATTTTAGATGGTGCATTTGCAGCTGGTGTATATGACTTAGTTACTTTCTTAATATCTGTAAATGCATCTGACATTTGATTTGCAATATTTTGCAAGTGAATTATCTTTTGAACTTCTAGTTCACATTGGTTATTACGGGGATCTAAATGAGATAATAACGATGCATTTCATGCAACTTCATTTTTCAACTTTTTAATTTCTCCCCCTAATGTTGGAAAATTTGTCTCATTAAAAAGACAATCAGCAAAGCGTGCAGTAAATACATCACCCGTCAGGGGTTCAAGATATCTAATAATTGATGGTGAATCAAATCCAACATATATTCCTAGTCTTCTTAGAGGACCCATCTTAGTACGTTGTGGTGGAGCAATTGGAATGTATACTGCACATCCAAAAATTCGTAGATGGGAAACATTTGGCTCCTGGCCATAAGCTAATTGTATTGGAGAGTATTTATGGTAGGCTGCTGGCCTAAAACGTATAAGCGATGCTGCATGCAAAATTGTGTGACCCCACACCGATATTGAGAGTTGTGCTCTCATAATCATTGGTCTAGCAATTAATTGTAATCGTTTTATAAATAATTCTGCCAAACCATTTTGGGTATGAACATGAGCTACACGATGTTCAACACTTATCCCAATTGACATGCAATAATTATTAAATGCTTGGGATGTAAATTCACCAGCATTATCAAGACAAATTTTTTTAATTCCACAATCAGGAAATTGTGCTCTTAACTTAATTATTTGAGCAAGTAATCTTGAAAATGCAATGTTTCGACTTGATAATAAACACACATGGGACCATCTGTTGGATGCATCAATTAAAACCTTAAAATATCTAAATGGTCCACTTGATGGATTAATAGGTCCACATATATCTCCATGAATTCGTTCTAAAAATGTAGGTGATTCAAATCCTACTTTAGCTGGTGAGGGTCTAATAATTAATTTACCTTGAGAGCAAGCATCGCATGACAATTCATTAGATTGAAGAATCTTTTGTTTTGTCAATGGATGTCCACGTGAATTTTCAATAATTCTTCTCATCATTATAGACCCGGGATGACCCAATCTTTCATGCCAAACAATGAATATATCTGGATTCATGAATTTCTTGTTCATGGTTGCATATGTTTCAATTACTCGTATATGAGTATAATATAATCTAGAAGAAAAAGCAGGCAATGTTTCTACGGTACATTTTTCATGTGAAACAACAGATGTAATATAAAGATACTCTATATTATTTTTACTATTAGTCTCAATATGATAACCATTATAACGTATATCTTTGAAACTCAAGAGATTTCTTTTTGATTTGCTAGAGTACAAAGCATTATGAATGAAGAATTTTGTTCCTCTAGGCAAGATGAGATTTGCTAGAGTACAAAGCATTATGAATGAAGAATTTTGTTCCTCTAGGCAAGATGAGATTTGCTTTTCCAAATCCTTCAATCAAGTTTGCAGAACTTGATATTGTATTGACATTTGCTTCGAGCAATGTCAAGTTAGAAAAATATTTTCTACTTTTTAATATTGTGTGTGTAGTTGCACTATCTGCCAAACATACATCTTCATTTTGCATCTTTGAACCATCCAAAATATGAGAAATGTTCATAATTCTTCATTAAAGAAAATAATTGATTTCAATAAAGCTAAAATAATAAATAAATAATACTGGAAAACAATCATCACATAAAATTCAAACTAAATTAGTAAGCACTATAGCTATACTTAAAACATAAAACAATATTACATTTCGAGATTCTCGTAATCAAAAGAAGGATTTGTTACTCCTTCAATAATGTCGATTTTCTCTTCAGGAGATTCAAAAAAGTTTGTAACATCCAAATGTGTCATGTTTGGAGGGTTAAATAAATCATTTTGATAGGCAAAGTTTGCTTCCACTTCTTTCCCCTTTACCTTCAGCGAGGTTTGATAAAGATCAACTAAGTGCTTAGACGTACGAGAGATACGAGACCAATGCCCTTGCATTCCACATCAAAAACATTGATTTTCAATGCTTTTATATCTCTTATTTCGTGGAGTTTTTCCTTTATGATCATCATTATTTGTGGTTCTCTTGAAATTTGAATGATTATGGTGACCACCACGGAATGAATAATTATTTCTTCCTCTTCCACGGTCACGACCTCGACCTCGACCTTGACCACGACGATTAGAAGACACTGCATTCGCTTCTAGGAATGGTGTTGTTCCAGTTGGTCGAGATTCATGATTCTTCATCAATAACTCATTAGTTTGTTCAGCCACAAGAAGACATGATATAAGTTCAGAATATGTTTTAAAACCTCTCTCTCGATATTGCTGCTGCAGGAGCATATTCGAGACATGAAAGGTAGAAAATGTTTTCTCTAACATATCTCCATCAATAATGTTTTCTCCGCATAATAACAATTTCGAACTAATTTTGAATAATGCGGAATTGTAATCACTTACTGATTTAAAATCCTGCAACCTTAGGTGCATCCACTCAT
Source organism: Herpetospermum pedunculosum (assembly GCA_028017165.1). Taxonomy (NCBI): domain Eukaryota; kingdom Viridiplantae; phylum Streptophyta; class Magnoliopsida; order Cucurbitales; family Cucurbitaceae; genus Herpetospermum; species Herpetospermum pedunculosum. The sequence goes on along the minus strand of CM051527.1, from coordinate 14,820,545 downwards.
ACTGAGCTTTTGGAAGAATGATAGTTTTTTGATGATCATACCTTTCTTTCAGACTTTGCCATAAAATCTGAGGATCTTTTACCGTAAGGTATTCAATTTTTAATCCCTCGTGAAGATGATGGCGAAGGAAAATCATGGCTTTTGCCTTTTCTTGATTAGATGATGTATTCCCCGTTTTAATTGTTTCTCCAAGGTTCATGGCATCCAAATGAATTTCAACATCAAGCACTCATGACAAATAATTATTTCCATCGATATTTAGAGCTACAAACTCTAATTTCGTAAGATTTGTCATGGAAAAAAAACTATATATATAAAAAATGTTCTGATATTAGAAAATATAATAATTATATCAAACATGCATGATAATAATTTAAATGTATGCATGTCCTAAGAAATTGAAAAGAAGTGAAATCACAAAAATTAAATCCACAATATAATTTTGCCTTCAAAATATTCATTATTTTTTTTTTGTATTATTATTATTTTTTTTTATTATTATTATTTTGTTTGTACCAATCAAATTTAGGGTTAATAAAACTTAAGTCTTTAATGAAATTGAATAAAATTTGACTAATTCAACCCCTCTCGGATAGAGATGTTCTTTTTCAGTCAACTTAAGTACCTCACCCGAGTAACCTTTCTTAGACAGGGTTCCCTTATAGTCAATTTTTTATTTTAAATTCATTAATCTTTAATTAACTATTAATTACTAGATTAATCCACCATATATCACATTAGATGAAAGGTTTAGTAATTTGCAAACCAACCTATATCATATCACATATATGAAATTAAAATATTCATCTAAATTTAGCTTTAGTTATAAATACCTCAAAAAAGGGAATGAACCAATTGAAGGGAATGAACTCATTGGCAAACAATAACCTTCTCGTGTTCCTATTCCACGAGATCTTCCTCACTATGACTTGAACCCGGGACCGAGACTTGTGGGAGCCTCCTCAAAGAATATGGAGATAATTCTGGTGGTCTTTACCGTTCTTCGTGTTCCAGTAGATAAGTGGATAGAGATTCGTGCTGATAACGTGTTGTAAAACACTAGAACATTAACCACGATGGGAGAAGAAGAAAGTAGAGAGGATGTCTTCTCTATTCAGTTGTAATCTTCAAAAGATACAATAACTAATATTTATAGGGTTTACAAGACCTAAAGAAGGTAAGGAAAGGGAGAAATTAAAGGAGAAGATACAGTAGAATTCACCACGATGGTATCAACTTCTTATATAATAAATTACAAGGGAAAACAACCTTCTCATATAGTGTGCCTAGAGAAATTTTTTTTTTTTTTTTTAAAAGAGAAACTAACCATTGGCTTTTAATCTTGATTTATTAATAAAAAAAAATATATGAAAAGGTGAAATAAGTTATTTAACTCTAAATTCTATATGAAATCTGCAAAATTCAACCAACTGAATTTTGTTTTTCTTTTTTCGAAACACCCGAACTTAATTTTTCTTACATAAAAAGTAACATTTGAAATCACTTCAAAATCAGTAAAATGTAACATTTGAAATCACTTCAAAATCAGTCATTGTCATTAAATAGATCATTAAGTGGAGAGAATACGGCATATTATCATCCACATGTTTTGTTCAAACGAATTCTATTTTGGATTTTTGTATTCTTCTATACTTGGATCCATTTAATTGAAGAGCCCTTCCACACAGAACTCCTTGATCACTATGACCGACTTTCGTCTCTGTTCGACCAATCGGTCTCATCAGGGAGTTAGTGCAACGAGGAAACGTGATCGTCACGTAGATTGCCTCGGAGCACAACATTGTTGATCCGTTTACAAAGTCTCTCACGGCTAAAGTGTTTGAGGGGCACCTAGTGAGTCTAGGACTGCGATCTATACAGTAGGACAATGGGAGAAAAGTCGATGGATATATGTGATATTCCAGCTTTCTTGCTCAACATGTGAAACTCCACTAACGTTTTAGTCCAAGTGGGAGTTTGTTGGGTTTTATGTCCTAAAACTCGTGGTTTGTAAATTGAATGTATATTTTATTTAGTAATAAAGTTGTTATTGAGATTTATTCAGTAAATTTGTTGTTGAATAAAGTGAATTGTGTTGTCATTTAACCTAACTCCAATAAACTAAGAACTCATGGCTATAGGATGTATACTTGAACATTATATGTGATATGAATGTGGATCAAGTTCAAGTAAATAGCCAGAACGGTCTATAGTATACAGATAGGGCTGGGTACCTTATCTTGGGGACACTATTGGACGCGACCCACTTTGTATAGTACAAACGATGTGATCCGAAATAGTTCATGTGAGTGAGGGCGCCCTATGCAATGAGTTTGCATAAGACTGAACCGCGAAATCAAGTCACTATTTCTTTACAACTCCGTTTACTATAAAGACTGACTTTTTCATATGATGACCTAGGTAACTCGATCTGAATCTTGAACACGCTATGAACTCTTGTTTATTCGGGCTTATCCTTTCACTTGTATGGGTGAGGGTGACTCGAGATCGCGGACTCAATAATGCTACCATATTGGGGATAAGACCTGGTAGAAAGTTGGGAACATAGTCCAACCAGATGGAATTCACTCCTACCCGTCTTTAGGGTTTAGTAGAGAGGTTGTTCCCTTTAAGTACTGACTCCAGGTCTTGAACTAGGGATCTCACCCTCTCATTGGCCAATGTATACTTGAACTTCATATGTGATATGATTGTGGATCAAGTTCAAGTAAATAGCCAGAACGGTCTATAGTATACGGATAGGGCTAATTACCTTATCTTGGGGACACTATTGGACGCTGCCCACTTTGTATAGTACAAACGATGTGATCCGAAATCGTTCATGTGGAGACATGCGAGTGAGGGCGCCCTATGCAATGAGTTTGCATAAGACTGAACCGCGAAATCAAGTCACTATTTCTTTACAACTCCGTTTACTGTAAAGACTAACTTTTAAATATGATGACCTAGGTAACTCGATCTGAATCCTGAACACGCTATGACCTCCTGTTTATTCGGGCTTATCCTTTCACTTGTATGGGTGAGGGTGACCCGAGATCGCGGACTCAATAAGGCTACCATATTGGGGATAAAACCGGGTAGAAAGTTGGGAACATAGTCCACCGAGATGGAATTCACTCCTACCCGTCTTTAGGGTTTAGTAGAGAGGTTGTTCCCTTTAAGTGCTGACTCTGGGTCTTAAATTAGGGATCTCACCCTCTCATTGGCCGATGTATACTTGAACTTCATATGTGATATGATTGTGGATCAAGTTCAAGTAAATAGCCAGAACGGTCTATAGTATACGGATAGGGTTGGGTACCTTATCTAGGGGACACTATTGGACGCGACCCACTTTGTACAGTACAAACGATGTGATCCGAAATCGTTCATGTGGAGACATGCGAGTGAGGGCGCCCTATGCAATGAGTTTGCATAAGACTGAACCGCGAAATCAAGTCACTATTTCTTTACAACTTCGTTTACTGTAAAGACTGACTTTTTCATATGATGACCTAGGTAACTCGATCTGAATCCTGAACACGCTATGAACTCCTGTTTATTCAGGCTTATCCTTTGACTTGTATGGGTGAGGGTGACCCGAGATCGCGGACTCAATAAGGCTACCCTATTGGGGATAAGACCGGGTAGAAAACTGGGAACATGGTCGAGCGAGATGGAATTCACTCCTACCCGTCTTTAGGGTTTAGTAGAGAGGTTGTTCCCTTTAAGTGCTGACTCCGGGTCTTGAGTTAGGGATCTCACCCTCTCATTGGCCTATGTATACTTGAACTTCATATGTGATATGATTGTGGATCAAGTTCAAGTAAATAGCCAGAACAGTCTATAGTATACGGATAGGGTTGGGTACCTTAATTTGGGGACACTATTAGACGCGACCCACTTTGTATAGTACAAACGATGTGATCCGAAATCGTTCATGTGGAGACATGCGAGTGAGGGCGCCCTATGCAATGAGTTTGCATAAGACTGAACCGCGAAATCAAATCACTATTTCTTTACAACTCCGTTTACTGTAAAGACTGACTTTTTCATATGATGACCTAGGTAACTCGATCTGAATCCTGAACACGCTATGAACTCCTGTTTATTCGGGCTTATCCTTTCACTTGTATGGGTGCGGGTGACCCGAGATCGCGGACTCAATAAGGTTACCATATTGGGGATAATACCGGGTAGAAAGCTGGGAACATAGTCCAGCGAGATGGAATTCACTCCTACCCGTCTTTAGGGTTTAGTAGAAAGGTTGTTCCCTTTAAGTGCTGACTCCGGGTCTTGAACTAGGGATCTCACCTTCTCATTGGCCCGATAGAGACTCGTTATAATGATTAGATCACATACCAATCAGTTTAGTGATTGGATCAAAAACCAATTGTTCATTAGAGGATCAGTGGGACTTAAGGAATAAGATGTAATTACGGGGGTAAAACGGTATTTTTAACCCAACTGTAATTACAAACGACCTGTGAAGAATCGACTTAGTAATCATGGTTATATCAAGAGGACGGGAATATATCTACGGTGAGGAGAGTGCAACCCTTGGGCTATAGTGGAGTCCCTAGGGTTAATGAATGTTGGATAGCTTGGCTAAAAAGTTTGCTGGTTAATCTCGTATCGTTGGAGCTCATGATCTGTAGGTCGTTTAGGTTCTCTTTGCTAGCTCGGATTAAGCCGTGTAACAATATGAAAGAAAAGAACTTGAAGCGATTCATATTCGGTTTTGCAAGATAGTTGAATGGTAGACGAACTTTTTGAATGTTCGCTATTTATCGGGGTGTCGAATCCCGCCAAAATAATATTTATAATACCGATACTACTGAACTAACTTGTAGTTAGTGGTAACAGGTCGATCCGTAGGGAACCTAAATCAATTTCTCCTAATTAATTTCTATTTGTCTTTTAATTAAAACGGTAAGTAAAAAAGGGGGGAGGTTAAAGAAAACTAAACGGAAAATTAATTGTAACATGTGCTCCTAATTTGAGGGATCTGGATTTTATTGTCGTGACTGTAGCAAATATCCCAATGAATTAAAGGTGATAGGAGGAGTAGCCCATGTATGTTAATATTATGAGTGAGGTCCCTTAATCTTTCCAATGTGGGATCCTCAACATGCCTCCTCAAGATGGTGCCTTGGGTTGGGTTCACCATCTTGGGTCGATGGTGCCTCTTTGGGTTGGGTTCACCATCTTGGGTCGATGGTGCCTCTTTGGGTTGGGTTCACCATCTTGGGTTGATGGTGTCTCTTTGGGTTGGGTTCACCATCTTGGGTCGATGGTGCCATTTTGGGTTGGGTTCCCCATCTTGGGTCGGATCCCACTTTTGGACCGAATACCCGTTTGGGCTTTGTAGGCTCTGATACCATATTAGACATCATGGGGTTTCATCCTAAAACCAATTGTTGATAGGAGGAGTAGTCCATGTATGTTATATTGTGAGTAAGGTCCCTTCATCTTTCTGATTTGGGATCCTCAACATGCCCCCTCCAGATGGTGCCTCTTTGGGTTCACCATCTTGGGTCGGATCCCATTTTTGAACCGAATACTCGTTTGGGCTATATGGGCTCTGATACCATATTAGACATCATGGGGTTCCATCCTAAAACCAATTGGGTTTAGGATGGAACCCCATGATGTCTAATATTAATTAGAGGCGTAAATTCTAATTAAACATGCTCTTTAACTAATCTAAGTTAGCTACTCTTCAAACCAATTAAAGAACAATAACGGTTAATATCGTGACGAACCAATTGATTGAGAACTCGACAAATTGGCTCGATTTTTCCTCTTTCCCTAAGTCTATCGTGAAAACAATAATTAATTCTGATGGAGCGTTTTACCGCAGCGGAACGCGATTTTGGACCGATGATACTCTAATTTCATCAATTTAACAAATAAAAAACATGCTCAAAACGACGGAAATAAGAAATTAGAAATACATACCCTTGTAGTTCCAATTTCTTCAAGCTCCGCCGCACCTTCCTCGTCACGAACTCTTCCGGCCTCTTCTCACGAACGCCTCGAGGACCACCTCAGGTAGTCCCGCTATCCTCGGCGCCGAGCAACGGAGTTGTGGGACTCCGAAACAAAAAGAAAAGAAGAAGAAAAGAAGAAGAGGAAGGAGAAGAAGCCTTGGCCGAGAGCTTCAGTTCAAAAATTATATATATGAACTTCTCAAAGTTCATATACAGAACTTAAAAATCAAATCCCATATCCCACCTTTTGCAATATACATATATATATTAACAAATGTTAACATATGTGTCTTACATGCAATTGCATGTAAGACATATATATATATATTTTTTTTTTAAATATTATTATTATTATTTATAATAATAATAAATATTTTATTTATTAAACTTTTTAATAAATAAATATATATATATATATATATATTAATTAATTAATTAAATATTTTAATTAATTAATATTATTTAATTCAATATCAAATATTAATTAAATAATAAGGCTAAACCCGGTTTTCCGAAAACCGACTTTTTTTACACATGAATCCTATTCATGTTTTAGGCCATTTCCATATTTAAATCATATTTAAATATGTCTATCCTCCTTCCATAAACCGAATTTGAACAATTCAAATTCTTTTTCTTTTTCCTTCTTTTTTTTTAAATTGTTGCAAGGCGGTATCCGAGCTAGCCAGGAGAACCTAAAGGACCTACAGATCATGAGCTCCAACCTACAGATCATTAGGCTTATTGAGTCGGCGCTAATGGGCCACTCTCACCCGTGCAAGTCAAAGGATACTATCGAATAAGCAGGAGTTCATAGCGAGCTCAGGATTGAGATCGAGTTACCTAGGCCATCAATATGTATAAGTCGGTCCCATCAGTAAACAGAGTTATAAAGAGAGAGCGACGTAATACGCGGTTCGGTCTTATGCAAACTCTTTGCACAGGACGCCCTCACTCGCACATCTCCATGTGAAACGATTCGGATCACATCGTTTTGTACAATACAAACTGAGCCGCATCCAATAGTGTTACCAGGATAAGGTACCCAGCCTTATCCGTATACTATAGACCGTTTTGACTGACTACTTGAGCCTGATCCACAATCATGTCATACATGAAGCTCAAGTACTCATATTCAGCCAAGGGTGTTGGTCATTGGTATAGGTTAACTTAAACACGTTTCACTTTATTCCAGTAAACTCCTTTACTGAATAAAACTAATAACTCTTTATTCTAAATAGAGTATTTACAAACATAACAGTTTACAAACCACGAGTTTTAGGACATAAAACCCAACAAACTCCCACTTGGACTTAAACGTCCGTGGTGTACATGTTAGGTGGAGAAAACTAATATATCATATATCAGAAGTTTTCTCCCACTGTCCTCTCCAGCAACTCGGAGCCCTAGACTCTTCTAGGTGTCTCTCAAACACTTTAGCCATGAAAGACTTAGTAAACAAATCAGCATGAAGTACTACGAGACTTTCCATGTGACCATCACATCTCCTCATAACACTATCTGCGAGCTCAACTTATAAACCTATTGCTGCTTCACAAGCTGCAAATAGACTTAGCTACCAACGAGGAATCAACAATACAACTCTTGTATTCTACTCCTCTAAGTTCAAGGAAAAAACTTTAACCGGAATCCAATCCAATTGGACTAATATTACTAACAGCTCCCACTGCATAGCACATATTGGGTCATGTATCTCAAAAGATACACCTAACCTCCAATATGTAAATGCACTTGGGTGCATCTCGTATCCTCAACATTTGAGGTGTCTCAGGAATCCATTTCCATAGACCATCGAATATTAACAACAACTTGTCAATAAAAGATTTTAGAGACAACACTAGCGATTTGTTCTTGCGACTCATATCAACCTGAATCCTTAGAACAAACTAAGCCTACCTCCAAAACAACTATTTGGGTGTGGGTCGCTAGTTTAATTAGGCTAAAAGTCAGAAATGAATCCTACATCATTCTCAATGATTAGGACATTAATTACGGAAACAGTTTATGAAAGCTACAACATTGACTAAACCCTTGTCAAACAAGGTTTATCAATTTATTGTTCAAAGCCATAAGATTTGATCACTGTATCAAACCTTACAGTTCAGGACGAAGATGCTTTCTCCAATTCATAAATGAATCGAATAAACCTAGCAAACCATTTGTTCTTTGTCCCAAACTATGAATCTTTCTGGTAGAGACTCATAGATACTCAATCAAGATAACAATTCTGCAGAAAAGCTATCTTGACATCCACTTGCCAAATTCTATAAAGATAGAACATGGTAGTGGATAAGAGTCATCTATTTAACTTACGTCTGGCAACAAGAGAAAGAGAGTATACACAATAAACCCTTTCTCTTCGGGACAATCCCTTTACCAGAAAGTCAAGCCATAAAAGTTTTCACCTTAGTGACTTGGTCTCAATACCATTCATAGATATTTGGCTCTGAGCCATTTGGCCTTGTCTATGTGATTCATTGCCTAATTAAAAACAGCGAATCCTCAATGTTATCATCAAGTATGAGAACTTTGAGTTAAAGACAAGCCAGTGCAACGGATCGGGTTGTCCTACAACCCTCCCACTGCCTTGAGGCTTACTCAACGGTTGAGAAACTCTAGTTTGATCAACAACCTTTGTTGATATCTACAATAGCTTTCGTTAACTCTGTGAGTCTTAACATGCTAGTTGTTTTCGAGTTTAATAGAACACATCAGTATATATCTTTTGCTAAATGAACTGTTCATTTATAAAACCAAAAGATATAATATACAAGTGTTCAGTTAAAACCAGAAATATAGACAATAATTACATATAACAAATGTTATTATCTCTATACAACAACTACAAAGACTCCCACTAGTTCAGCTGCAACGATATCTCCATATCTCACAGCGAGAAAACGACTGTCAGGAACTAGTTTCCTGTAGAAAAACAAACACGAATAGTGGTTCCTGAAGACATCCAGGTATGACATTCATATCCACTAAACTTGTTTTGACAAATAAATCACATTTATCTTGTCGTTCTTTCTCAGCCTGTTTCTCAGCAAAGTATTTGGAGCAGTTACGCTTCCAATACCCATCTTCATTACAATGGAAACATTTTTCTTTGTCTGAAGACTTCACTTTGCGAACAGTAGGGGCTTTGCCCTTCCTCCTGTTACTCTTCTTCTTCTGAATAATCTCATTACTCAGAGAAGCAGACTTAGGCTTACTCCCTGACGCCGACCTCTTAAGAAACTTCGTCGAAGTGACAACATTTGCCTCCTTCTCTATTTCTTTGGAAGTGTACAGGAACTGATAAGTCTGAAATGACGATGGTAGCAACGTTTACTTCTGCCGCATTCAAGTGGACAATTATGTTAAGGACAAGCTCCCTAACAAAGGTATCCTCCACTATGCGAGAGTTATAAACGAACTTGAGGACTTCATTACGAAGTGATGAGGACGAGTGTCCACCATTGCTTGTAATGAAGACATGATTTCCTTTACGGAAATCATAACCTCATTCTACTTGCACAAGGCATCAAATATGCTTGCCAAGATATAGATTTGGGCTTTATCAATAGCCCTAATCCATCCATCGTATGCATCTCGAACACTTCGAGATGCACTCGAGCCAGGAGCTGAAGGACATTCCTTCGTTAAGACAAACCTCAGGTCGTTCAGAACTAGAATCGTATTCAGGTTCTACTTCCATGTTCCGTATTTCTCTCCGGTTAATTTGTCGTGAGCTAACAACTGAATAAAACGAGCTCGACATGCCGAAAAAGAATGTAAATCTATTAGTGAAACGGTTTTAACCTATTTAAACCAATTAAGAAAAATTTAGAAGTAAATAAAGTACCCAAATTCTTTATTTACTAACTACGATACTTTAGTAAGTCAGAATGGTCCCTACCGTAGGGTAGGTGAGCACTCCTTTACTAAATCAAGACATTCTTGACTAAATGCTATCACTAGAATAACTCATATTCCTATAGCATCTTAGTTATCATTTTTGGTCTGAATTTACTAACTCCTTAGCAAATCCCGTAAGTGTGACCCTCCGTTTTTAGAACGCATAGAACGGCCCCAACATAGCAACCGTATGGAATGTCAGTGTTGGGAATGACCCTATGTTTCTTTATCCATAAATGGTGACTGAGGTGTTCGATCTCCCATGCCCAGCCCTCCGTTTGGATGGTGCCCCTAGGGCAGCCTGCAGGCGGAACATGAGAATCTCACGGTTCAATCCAACGGAGGAGACCACAGGAAGCACCGACGCACTTCCTTCTCCCACTTACTATAGACACTTACTCCATTCACCTTGCTATTGAAAGTTGCAAACACCACCCGTCTGGAGATGCCCCATATGGCATCATGAGGCCAAGCAAAATTCTCACGTTGTGAACTTTTAGGGAGTGCGTAGCAGGAGAGGGATATATCATATATTCCTTCTCAACACATCTACTAAGCATCATGGACGATTTTTAGGGTAAACTACTCAGGTTTTATCCGGCTAAGAAAATAAAACCTTAAGTCTAGGCAAACTTTTTACCTGAGATGTCTAGGTTGTTAACAGATTTAAAAAACCTCACACCTCTCCCGCACGCTCATAAAGCCTGGTTAACTTTACTCAAGTACCGGATCGTCCCCAGGTAGGAGGTGTTCCGTAAACCGTCAGCTTAAATACCTCCAACCTCGAACAGGATTTCACCGGGTGAGTTTCTCATAACCTTAGCATTTACGAGATAACGACCTATTCATCTAATGAAACAGACCGAACCATTTAACCCTAAATGAGCATGTCACTTATCTTTGTTATATATTTTAAAAGTCTAAGTCATTTTTACAACGCTTGCAAAAACTAGACTTTCTATAATAACAAACTTCTATATTCTTCTCAAACATACATTCGCTAAGGCATGGCAAGTTGAATATTTAACTTCATAATCAATATAACACTTATATCGATTATGCTCTTTAAACATACAACTCCTAATTCATAAATTAATATAACACTTATATCAAATTTTAATGAATTAAGCATGCATCCTATACATTATAACAATTATAACATACAATATGCATAAAACTAATGTTGGATGTTTTAATTTCATAATTGATATAACACTTATATTAATTATTCTATTAACTAAACAACATCAAATTCATGAATTAATATAACTCTTATATTAATACTCATGAATTAAACATGCATATACATTACAACACTTATAATATACAATAAGCATAAAACTAGGATAACCAATGTTGTACGTTTAATTTCATAATTAATATAACGCTTATATCAATTTCTCTATTAAACTAACAACATACAATTCATGAATTAATATAACTTTTATATTAATTCTTATGAATTCCTAAATATGCATACTATATATTATAACACTTATAACATATTTACTATGCATGGAGCATGCTTCCTACAGTGGGATTTTAAATCTATATGGCATACGTTATGCACATACAAATATGGATTTCAATTAAAACATACATTCACAATACATAATTAATTAAACACTCTAAAGTGGATCGATTTTGGCATTTAGCAAGCAATAACTAATTTATTACAAGCTTGATAAACAAGCTAAGTCTTTAGCGGACTTCGAACTCTTCGCACCGCCTTTGACAAGCTTTCTCCCCCGAACGCTTCGGCCAATTTCTCTTCGAGAATCTCTTTGTATCGCCTAGAACGAGTTTGAACTTGTACCGAACATTTCGGCGAGCTCAAACCTCGTGCTTCTTTCACAAAGAAACCTATATGGACTCTAATGACTCTAATAATACATACTCTTCAGCACACATTAAAGCCCATACATTCTCGGGCAATTACAAATTATGAAATTCGAAAGAAACGATGCCAAAATCGATTTTCACTTTAGACGTCCACTCAGAAACAATTTCTAAATTAAAATACCCACAAACTTAAATTGATGCAAATTGAGTTAATCACAAAATCGCTCTGATACCAATTGATGGAGCGATATACGCAGCGGAACGCGATTTTGGACCGATGATACTTTAATTTCATCAATTTAACAAATAGAAAACATGCTCAAAACGACGGAAATAAGAAATTAGAAATACATACCCTTGTAGTTCCAGTTTCTTCAAGCTCCGACGCACCTTCCTCGTCACGAACTCTTCCGGCCTCTTCTCACGAACGCCTCGAGGACCACCCCAGGTAGTCCCGCTATCCTCGGCGCCGAGCAACGGAGTTGTGGGACTCCGAAACAAAAAGAAAAGAAGAAGAAAAGAAGAAGAGGAAGGAGAAGAAGCCTTGGCCGAGAGCTTCAGTTCAAAAATTATATATATGAACTTCTCAAAGTTCATATACAGAACTTAAAAATCAAATCCCATATCCCACCTTTTGCAATATACATATATATATTAACAAATGTTAACACCTTTTGCAATATACATATATATATTAACAAATGTTAACATATGTGTCTTACATGCAATTGCATGTAAGACATGTATATATATATATATATATATATATATATATATTTTAAATATTATTATTATTATTTATAATAATAATAAATATTTTATTTATTAAACTTTTTAATAAATAAATATATATATATATATATATTAATTAATTAAACATTTTAATTAATTAATATTATTTAATTCAATATCAAATATTAATTAAATAATAAGGCTAAACCCGGTTTTCCGAAAACCGACTTTTTTTACACATGAATCCTATTCATGTTTTAGGCCATTTCCATATTTAAATCATATTTAAATATGTCTATCCTCCTTCCATAAACCGAATTTGAACAATTCAAATTCTTTTTCTTTTTCCTTCATTTTTTTTAAATTGTTGCAAGGCGGTATCCGAGCTAGCCAGGAGAACCTAAAGGACCTACAGATCATGAGCTCCAACGATACGAGATTATTCGGTTAAAACTCTTTTAACCCGAATCAATCAACTTTCGTCAACCCCCGGAGACTCCACTATAGTCCGAGGGTTGCACTCTCCTCACTGTAGATATATTGTGTCCTTTGATATAACCGTCACGGGCAAGTCGACCCTTCACAGGTTGTTCGTAATCACAGCTGGGTCATTTAAACCGTTTAACCCCTGCATTACGTCTTGTTCCTTAAGTACCACTGACACCTCTAATGAACAATAGATCTGTGGTCCAACCAACAGATCAATTAACCCTCTCGTCTTATGAGAGTGCACGCGCTAATTGTTCAAGCCCCAGAGTCAGCTATTAAGGGAACAACCTATCTACTAACCCTGAAGAGCGGGTTAGGAGTGAACTCCAATCTTGCTGTACTATGTCCCCAGCTACCTATTCGACTTTATCCCCAAGATGGTAGGCTTATTGAGTCGGCGCTAATGGGCCACTCTCACCCGTGCAAGTCAAAGGATACTATCGAATAAGTAGAAGTTCATAGCGAGCTCAGGATTGAGATCGAGTTACCTAGGCCATCAATATGTATAAGTCGGTCCCATCAGTAAACGAAGTTATAAAGAGAGAGCGACTTAATACGCGGTTCGGTCTTATGCAAACTCTTTGCACAGGACGCCCTCACTCGCACATCTCCATGTGAAACGATTCGGATCACATCGTTTTGTACAATACAAACTGAGCCGCATCCAATAGTGTTACCAGGATAAGGTACCCAGCCTTATCCGTATACTATAGACCGTTTTGACTGACTACTTGAGCCTGATCCACAATCATGTCATACATGGAGCTCAAGTACTCATATTCAGCCAAGGGTGTTGGTCATTGGTATAGGTTAACTTAAACACGTTTCACTTTATTCCAGTAAACTCCTTTACTGAATAAAACTAATAACTCTTTATTCTAAATAGAGTATTTACAAACATAACAGTTTACAAACCACGAGTTTTAGGACATAAAACCCAACAAATTCAAATCCTCCAACTGTCACTTAGGCGAGAATTAATTAGTCACGCTTAGACCCTCGTTACATGGCGATTGAGGCAATTATACGGACTCGGGCGTCACTCCTAATCAGTCACACATGCTATTGGAATGCAAATAAAGGAAGAGCATGCAAGAAATCAAACAATTATAAGCTAGAAAATTCATACAAAACCCTCCCTAAGCATCAAGATTATCCCTAAACCTCAAATTAGCAATGGAGAAAAGGAAAAATGCGGAGAAGATGACCTAAAAATCGTTAAAAATGAGTTTGATATTCGTCGTAGCGTTAGGACGTTCTGGACGGAGTTTTACAACGTGCGCGTCATTGTCGTAGCGTCAAGACACGAACACAGGCCTATCAAATTGCCAAATTTCTCTTGCACCACCAAACCTCTCATCACAATTGGGATAACATTTGATTAATTAATTTATATGAAACACTCAAAACGATTAATTAATAATATGTTCTAAAATACCCATTTAAGCTCTTAATTAATGCAATGGTCTAATTTACCTCTAAGCAATTAAATTTAATATAATATAATAATTAAGCATAATATAATAATTAAGCATAATTAATTCCTTAATTCACAAGACTTATGAACTATAAATTAGCACTTTTAGAGTGTTATCATTGGACATATTTAAAACAAGTTCTTTTCAACTATCTTCCATAAAACCCTATCTTCTAAAACCGAATTTGAATCGTTTCAAGTTCTTTTCTCTCATATTGTTACACAGATTAATCCTATCTAACAAGGAGAACCTAAGCGACCTACAGATCATTAGCTTCAACGATACGATATTAACCAGCCAAATCTTCAGTCAAGCTAGCCAACATTCGTTAACCCCCGGGGACTCCACTATAGCCCAAGGGTTGCACTCCCCTCACCGTAGTTATATTCTTGTCCTCTTGATATAACCATGATTAGTAAGTCGATCCTTCACATGTCGTTCGTAATTATAGTTGGGTCAAAAATGTCGTTTTACCCTCGTAATTACATCTTGTTCCTTAAGTCCCACTGATCCTCTAATGAACAATTGGTATGTGATCTAATCACTATACCGAGTCCCTCTCGGGCCAATGACAGGGTGGAATCCCTAGTTCAAGACTCGGAGTTAGCACTTAATAGAACAACCTCTCTACTAAACGCTAAAGGCGGGTAGGAGTGAATTCCATCTCGTTGGACTATGTTCCCAGCTTCCTACCCGGTCTTATCCCCAAGATGGTAGGCTGATTGAGTCCACGATCTCGGGCCACCCTCACTCATACAAGTCAAAGGATAGGCCCGAATAAACAAGAGTTCATAGCGTGCTCAGGATTCAGATCGAGTTACCTAGGTCATCATATGAAAAAGTTAGTATTTACAGTAAACGAAGTTGTAAAGAAAGAGTGACTTGATTTCGCGGTTCAGTCTTATGCAAACTTATTGCATAGGGCGTCCTCACTCGCATGTATCCACATGAATGATTTTAGATCACATTGTTTGCACTATACAAAGTGAGTCGTGTCCAATAGTATCTCTAGAATAAGGTACTCAGCCCTATCCGTATACTATAGACCGTTCTGGCTATTTACTTGAACTTGATTCACAAACATGTCACACATGAAGTTCAAGTATACATCATATAGACATGAGTTCTTAGTTTATTCGAGTTAGGTTAAATGACAACACAATTCACTTTATTCAATAACAACTTTACTGAAAAAATCTCATTAACAACTTTATTGCTATATAAAATATACATTCAGTTTACAAACTACGAGTTTAGGACATAAAACCCAACAAACTCTCATTTGGACTAAAACGTCCGTGGAGTCTCACAAGAAAGCCGGAATATCACAATATATATATATATATATATATATATTAACCGTGAGTAATGTGTGTAATTGTGCGGCTTAAGCACAATTCGTGTATGACCTATTCTTATGCGGCTCAACAATTTTTAAGATATTTTTTTCTTGTTCCTTTTATTTCATCGTGGGAGTGAGAAATTTTGAGAGAATACAGTGAACGTTCTCTCTAGGATTGAATTTCTCTATGTTGTTTATCCTAAGCTACCGGGGTGTGATACTTGGAAAAAATAAATAGTTCGTGTTGGCCTATTTGAGAGAGTTTTGTAGCGCGAGTTTGAGGGACCTTTTGTAATCTCCATTATATATAGTAGAATTTGCAGTTGTAGAAGACTGGACGTAGTCCCGAGATCGAGGCGAACCAGTATAATCTCTCGGTGTCGTTATCTCTTTCTCTTATCTTTATTAATGTATTTTGCGATCGATAATTTTTTTTTGTTCTAATTTGTGAAGGGGGAGAGAGTGAGATATATTTAGTTTGGTATTCTACAGTTTATTTATATCTTGTTGTTTTTCTTTCCAACAAAGTTAATATATATATGCCACTTGAAATTTGATTTAAGAATAATTAGGAAATGGAAAAGCTCAACTCTTAGGAGATAGTTAACTTCTACTTAACTATGAAGAATTAAATGTGATTCAGAATGCATTTTTCAATGACAAACAAAAATATATGTGTGATGAATAAATTAAATAAAAAAAAAAGTTATGATATCTCTTTTATGCAAAAATGTGGAGATAAACTGAATATACATAAGGCATGAATTAAATTGCTAAGAATATATACATTTTTTTTTGTAAAGGAATGCATATGGAATTGATTGAAACCATGCAAAGATTTGAAATTTGGTGATGTTTATGCTCATGAAATGAAATTACACCGTTAACTTACCAATTGATGGGAAAATTTGTATGAAAATGCTAAATCATTTGCAAACAAGTTTTTCATACATGAAACCTTTTTTTTTCGACAACATGTTGGGTGAGAGATTGAACCTAGGACCTCATGGTCACTAGACGATACATCATGTCATTGAGCTATACTCTTGTTAGCTCATACATGAAACCTTAATACTTGAAGACTTACTACCCGAGACACTCATCATAACGGATTAATGTATGGACTTACACAACATAAATGTAAGAGAGAATCTACATAAATGGATTAGTGAAGTTATGATAGCACACAAAATGAGCTATGTTTATGATAGCACACAAAATGAGCTATGTTTATGACTTATTTAATGCTAGTTTAGAGGATTAAATGTGAACTTTCTCTATTATATTTGATTATTTTATATATATTTAGCATTTTTTAGCAAACCAGAGAATTTAGAAGGTTTGTGATGAAAACTAAGTTATTTGGATGCAATTTGAAGTTCCCAAGTGACAAAAAAAAAAAAGGAAAATGAGTCCAAAACTTAAGGCCTAGGCGCCCATTCCGAGCACCTAGGCGCCTGGACTCAAACTCATAATTGCACGCGCGCACACAACCGACCTGACCTACGTTAAACCACCGAGCCGACTACATCTTTATATCCTTAAACCGCCAACTTTATATTAACTAGTAAGAAAAACGTGCACTGGCACGTGAAATCTTGTAATTTTAATTTTAATGTAAATGAGTAGTTGTTTTTTAAAAAAAACTTACATTTAAAAGAGAAAAAATGACTACCAATTAATCAAATTATTTCTTGGATCTTAACATATAAGAAGGAGGGTCTTCGGTCTCGTGTTATGTCATAACACTCCCTTAATGTACTGGATTATATCTATTTAAATCTTGTCTCCATGAAATATTGTTATCATCTCTTTAGTATTAAAAAAAAATCATTTTATTCATTGCATATAATACAAAGTAATAGTTCTAAAATATTTTTTTTAGTACAACAAATGTGTAAGTATGATGATTTGAATATTTGTCTTCAAAGGAAATAGTATGAGTAGATGTCAATCATTGTTCTAAAATGTTTATTTTTATATGTCCTATCATAAAAATTATCAATTACTCTTTTGAAATAATAAAGATTTGGAAATGATTTATTTTATTTAACCTTAATAAAAAATAATATTTCAGATACAATATATGTTTCTATTATTATTATTATTATTATTTTGTTTTTTTTAGTACAATTTAATGACTGCAATGTATTGTAAACCATCATTTACAATAGTAAATGAAGTTGTCAATACCATGGTCAACAAAACCATTTTTTTATTATTTTTTCTTTAGATGCCATAAAAGTTAGAAAATTTGAATAAAGAATACAAATGTATAAAAGAAAATAAAAATCAATTGTATAGGAATACAATA
This sequence comes from Herpetospermum pedunculosum, assembly GCA_028017165.1. NCBI lineage: Eukaryota > Viridiplantae > Streptophyta > Magnoliopsida > Cucurbitales > Cucurbitaceae > Herpetospermum > Herpetospermum pedunculosum. The sequence continues at coordinate 14,802,434 of CM051527.1, read as the reverse complement.
ACTCAAATAACATAACATAAAATTTTATCATTTCTTGCTTTATGGTGGAAAGAGAAAATATATGTCTTAACCAGTGTTGTGGTGACGTTCATAACACTTACATTGTTAAAATTGTATTTTTAAACTTTTTAAAATAACATTACAAGATTATAAGAATAAACTAATTATTAAAATTATCTAAAAAAACAAATCATTTAAATGAGCATCATAAAAAAAAAAATCATTTTAGTAAAGCTTCCAAGTTTATTATATTAAAAAAAAAAAAACTTTCAAATTTATTTTATTTATCGATAATTAATTTAAATTTTAATATCTAAAAAAAATTAAGTAAATAAGGCTAAATTTAATACACAAAAATATTAAAAATAAATATAAACAAAGGTAATTAAAATAGATTTTATTTTATTTACATTTATAATCTAGTCATGGATCCATAATTTTTCTCTCTCATATAAATTAAACAAAGCTCATTAATAATAATAATTGAAGAAAAAAAAATATGAATACATATCCTTAAACATCAAAAACTCTAAATTTACATTTTTCTTTGTCCCTTTCTTTCTCTTTACCGCCACTCACTACTTAGAACTCATTTAGATTTATGTTCTATTTGTCTTGTTTCTCTACAAACAATTTGTCCTCTGCCACCGGCCACCTACATTGGCCACGCTCAGTCGCCACCGCACCACGAAAAGATTCTTCCTTTGCTAGCCGCCTACAACAATTGCTCGGATGAAATTCGTTCGTGCATCACCTTATAAGGCAAAGAAGTTGAAGTGGTTGGTTTTTCATCTTAAGCTTCCAAGTTGAAGTTGCCGGTAGAATTTTCGAATTCAATGGGTGCGTTTTCTGAAATCATCTCACTAATCCCATGTTCAGAAATTTGCATGATGCTCACAACTGATTGATTTTATGCTCAAGATTTTCTTTTGCTTAAACTTTTGGTAATGATGAGTGCTGAAAGAATAAGTTTAAAGGTTATTTTCTTTAACACTGGGGTCTTTCAGAATTACGTGTATGTAAGAAAGAACCATCTTATTATTGAGACATCAGTTTATGGGTTGCCTTGAGTTAATGAGATGTTATAATATAATACAAGTATTTGTTTTAGAGAAATAATTGGAGGAGGTGGGTGGCTGGCAATTTTATACATCGTCACGATTTGCCCGTAGTTATTAAGGGCATGCAAATTTTAACTAAATCGTTAGCAACGAAAAATGAGGAATTAAAAAACGTTTTTGTTTAAATGCTTTCATCTCTACTAACTTTTATAATGATTTCTCAATTTGACAATTTTGGAAAGGATATGCATAATTTTGTTCTCGTGCAATGTTATGTTTTAAATTTATTACTATTATTTATTTAAGTGGGTTGATTAATTTGAAAAATGTTAAGGTGTAAGGGATAAAAATGAAGCTTATGAAATAATCAGGTATAAAATTGAATATGTAAGTTGGTTAATAAATTTTTCCGTAAACAGATTGAAAATTAAGTAAAATTTTAGAATGGAATTCAAATTTCAAGATCAAGGTTTTCTTTATAGAATTTGTACTTTGATTTTTAGTTGGTCTAGTTCATACTAGTTGTAGTTTAGTCTTTGACAATTTTTTTGGAGCCTACATAAACATAATTCTATTGAAATAATGTATGAACTTCTAAATAAAATGTACGAGGTTCAAGACCCAAGACCCTAGCTTGTGGTAAAATAAAATAAAAATGGAATAAGTTTTTCAAAACAATGATAAAAAAAGATCCAAGGTCGACCTTTCTAAGTAATGTCAATTTCATAACATGTCTTCATTTTTGTAATCTATTAAACACTCTTGGAAATCTTTTTTTAAAATTCCTCCAACCAAAGCTTATGATACCACTTATCCAAAGTTTAAGATAGTAAAGCTTTCCTTGATGTTCTTCTTTTCATTTTTACAATAATAATACTCTTAAGGCTGGTAATTGTAGCTAAGATTCCAGGTAATTGTAGCTAAGATACTCCATCACTGCTTCATTATTACCACCCATGAATAAGTAGTTTCTCCTGAAGTTTTTGAAGTTGACCGAACGATAATGTGGTTGAGTGACTTCATTTATCAAACATTCTGCAGGTTCTATAGTCACATCATCTTCAGGGTAAATGAGATAGATTAATGATTGACGAGATATCCTTGTATTCGTCAAAACTTGGTATTCTCCGGATTTCAACTTTCCATTCCTAACCACCTACAAAACATAAAACAGAGGAATTATTGGAAGAAACTGCCATACCATGATTTGTAAGTTTCAATTTATGTCCTACTATCATGAGGGAGGGGTTGAAAATTTTGAATTAGTATCTAAAGACTATTAGGAAATATTCACATTTTAGGAGTCTCATCCAATAATTTATTCATAAATGATAAAAATCACCAAAAAAACGTGAATAGCTTTAGGAAGTTTATATTTTTGTTTTTTGTTTTGTTCATTTTTTAAAAAATTAAACAAACTAAGTATTTTGGTGTGTTGGATACTTAAATATAAAAAGTGATTTTATAAGAACTTTTGGAAAAAAGTCAACATTTCGGAGTGGTTTTGATCGTGGCACCAATTGATTCTTGTTTTAATTGGTGCTTTTGGCCTAAAGACTTCATATACCATTCTCATTTTCTTTCAATACAATTTATTTTAATGAACTTTTCTCAAACGTGCAACATTTTCTCACTAATGTCTCTTTTTATGCACATTTTCTTTCATCAACTTCATATCACACTTTTCCACAACATATTTTTTCTTGCACTAACTTTATTCCATGTATATATACTCACTAATCTCTTTTCACACTTTTTCTTACTAGTCTCTTTGCACAATTTTTTCTTCATTATTAATCCCTTACTAAACACTTTCTCACATTTATTTAATTTTTAAAAACTTTAATTGTTTTTATTTTAGTAATTTGTCCATTCTAAAAGTATTGTTTATCAAGAAAACATGAATAAACAAGAAGAAAAAGATTTCTAATTTGACAAAAAGACACTTCTAAAATCCTAAAACATCAAATAATAAATATTTTATTATTATCCAACACTTTTCATTAATATATGGTAATTTGTAATATATATATATATATATACATATTTATAAAAACCGCCAACCTGAGCACATGACCAAAATGTCAAATGTTTGAATCTATCCACCCCATATATATGTTGTTGAACTAAAAAAAATCATGTACAAAACTAACTCAAGTTTAATCTTGAAAGCAAATTAAAACGTACCTGTAAAACATAGCCAATGTTAACGAGAAGGGCACCATCAATAGGGTGAACATCAATCCATTCACCATTCTTGAGATATTGAAAGCCATTAGCATCTTGAAACAAGATGGTAATAAGGGTTGGATCACAATGTCTTTCCAATCCCATAGTCAAGTTAGGGTTTGGGCATGGTGGATAATGGTTAACCGAAACTACACAATGTTTAGAGAGTTCACCCTTTAAGGACTCTCGTCCCATTCCTAACCCTTCACTAATCACCTCCAATATCTCCATGGTTAACTTTTTCATTGCAACACAATATGCTCCAACTACCTCCCTAAAACAGAACCATGATTTTAGTTTTAGTTCTGGGCATGTCGAACATAATTTAAGTGACTCACGAAAATATTGCAAGTATAATCGTTTCTTACATTTGTAAATTTGAAAAAAAAATGAACTAATAACAAATTAAACACGATGGGTTGAAGTTCTTATATGAAAAGGTATATTTCACATTAATATTATATTTATTTTTCTTTCTAACAAACATATCTCCAACCTTTTTGTCTAAATTTTCTCACTATAATGTTTCCATATTTTTTAAAATTTATATTTATTTCTCTATTATATCTTTTACAGATTACTCTCTAACTTTACACACACTCCCTCTCACAAATTTATCCTTTTCCCTTTAACTTTTATTTATCTTTATTACACTAATATTCTTTTTTAAGAACTCCAACTTTGGATGTACATGCCAATGAATTACAATATCTTAACAAAAATGAATGACATCATATCATCCCTATTTTTTTTTTTTTTTTTATAGGAATCATCCCTTTAGCTTAGTGTTTCCTTATTTTTGACAAATGAATGACATGGAATTACGATATCTTTCTAGGTTAAATTGTACTTTTAAGTCGTTTGTATTGTAACACCTTAATTTCAATTTAGTTGTTATATTTAAAAAAAAAATGATTTTACCTAACATCTTTGTCATCACTCATCAATAAAAGACTAAACAAAACTCCAACAAATCTAGTTATTTGTGGTTAATTATACTAACAAAATAAGTCATATAAATCTAATGGACACTTTTCACTCCAAACTAGTTATTTGTGTTAAATTGTACTTTTATCTTCTTTTCTTTTATGATCACAACAAAATTCATTCATTCGCCCTCTTCATTTCTCGTGAACAATTTAGACCCACAAAAAAAAAAAGACAAAAAGGAAAAACCCTCTCTTCTAATGTCATTTTCTTAGTTTTTTCTTGATCAGTTTCATGTGGGATTAATGTTTACTCCTCCATTGCTTCTCCAAGTTCTCTTGTATTTACCTTTTCTTGTTTCTTTCTTTAGTCTTTCTTCTTTGAGTTTTTCTACTTTTTTCTCTCTCTATATTGAATCTGTGGTTTTGGGGGTTTTCTTTCTTTTTTTCTTCTGACATTTTAGGGGTGTTAATGTTTTCTTGTCTGGAATGTTTCATAGATTGGTTTGTTGTTGTGGGTTTGAAAGGAGGCTTCTTGGGAGTGCAAGGGTGTGCGACCAAAGTCCCACATCGGTTAGGAGAGGGGAAGATTATGAGTACATAAGGAGGACAACATTCTCCATTGGTACGAGTCTCAAAAGTAAAGACATGCGAATTTAGCCCAAAGTGGACAATGCAGAGGTTTGGGTTTCCTCTCCCTACTTTATTATTGAAGAAAGAAAAAAAATTAAAGCATTTCACGTGAATTAGAGAGAGAGTTTTTTTTTACCTGTATTTAGGAGCATAATTCTCCAATGGATAACAATTGAAAACCACCCAATCTTTCCACGAATGAAGCATAGCTGTACTATAGAATTTCATGCAGTAGTCTTGGACTTTTGAGCATTTCATAACTTTCTCTTCTTTTGACATTCCATGAAACTCGTTGAAAACTCTCATTGTCTCTTCTAATAATTCTCTAGACATTCCATGGTTTATTATCTATAACAAAGAAACAAAAAGAATAATGTTTAAACATATAGCATTTGGTTAGTTTTCCAACATGTTTATCGAAAGAGACGAAGAATATAAAAGATCCATAAGTACTTTCAAACCTGAAAAAATCCGAACTCATGAGAGACATCGAAGATTTTTCGAACCAGAAGGGCTCGGTCGTGGGTGCTAAAATCAACCACCGGAATTGCCTTCTTCACCGCATCGTCGAGCCTCATCTCCGGCGGATGCACAGAACTTTCTGGCACCGATTCAACATCCACCCTGTTGGAAATGTTTTTTACCTCTTCCATAATACTAATATTGTAATTCTCTTTCAATGTTTTCACCTTAACTAGATGATATATGATATGAAACTTATGTAGCCCCCTTTATATATATAGTTGTGAGAGTTTTTTTTTCTCTCCCTCCTACAATTCTAACATTTTAACCAAGTCATAATTTTGTTGATAAAATAAATTATGGCTAGAAATTTTCTTTTAAAGAATAAAATTAAGTTGCACTATCTCTTTCCACTTGTTCCTTAAATGTGTAATAGAGACTTCTTTTCAGATTTTCTTATATATATATTCAAAAGAGAGAGTATAGTTTTGTCCATATCATATTTTTTAGAATTTATGCAAAAGAATGAAAAATCATTTCATTTAATTCAGTTAATTAAAGCAAAGTACAATTCATTTTCCTTAATTATTATTGTACTAAAATTGCATTTGTTGTTTTTATTAGGGGTGTACAAAAAACCCGCAACCCGCCAAACTCAACCCAACCCAACCCAACTTTTCGGGTTGGGTTGGGTTGGGTTCCAAATTTAAAAAACCGAATTTTCGGGTCGGTTCGCGGGTTGAACCAATTTTGGCTTGGTTCTTCAACTCCCTCTCTCCCTCATCAGACTTTTCACTTCCTCTCTTTTGTCTCTCTCTCCGTTTCTCACCGCCGTCGGTCACCCTTCACCTCCCTCACCTATCTCTCTCTCGCTGGTCGCCCTCCACCTCGTCGTCTTCACTCGCAATCGCCGACACAGATCTCCACCACACCTCGTCGTCTTCACTCGCAATCCTCGTCGAAGATCTCCACCACGCTGCTCTCCGCCGTTAATGGGTTGAACCTTTATGCTATTTTTAACTTTCTTCTTTCCATGACTGGTTCTTTTGAACACATTCTGGTTTAAGCTTAACATAAACCCCTTGGCAAGCTCATCTTTCATATGAGTTTTGAATCTGGTTTAGCAATTACAATTTTTTTTTCTTTTCATTTCTTAAATTTGTATTCTTCAAAGGTAAAAGAATGTGTGTTGATTGCATATCTTCATTGTGATGGTTTTGTAACATCTTCATTTGTTTGTTACCATACTTCTCGAAGTTCTAATACATTCATATATGACTGTTTAAGCAACACGTAGTGAATTTTTAGGTTATTTATGAAGAGCTTACAAAATATAGGACTAAATTGTTTCTCTTTGCTCTTTAGCATTTATTTTTGGTGGATTACAATATTTTTTGTTTAATTTTTTTTTTTTTTTTTTTTTTTGAGTACATTGGGGGTGGGGGGATTCGAACCACAGACCTCTTGGTCATCAAATCATACATATGCCAGCTGAGCTATGCTCGCTTTGGCATATTTTTTGTTTAATTGTTTAATGTTAATTTAGTAAGTTTCAAGAGCCTAGGCCTATTGAAAGATTATTGAATTACAGCAACTAACCTAAACAAGAAGATCAATCCAATTTTTTTAAAAAACAATAATCTAAAATCAAAATCTTAATTTTTTTAAAAACAAGAATCTAAAATCAATATCTTTATTTTTTAAAAAATTTGGCTTATTTATTTTTTTTTAGTAAAAATAAAGGTAATTAAAAAAATATAGTTTTAAAAATACCAACCCGAAAATTGAAGGGTTGGGTTGGGTTGGGTTGACAGAAATGTTGGGTTGGGTTGGGTTGACAGAAATGTTGGGTTGGGTTGGGTTGGAAATTCACCAACCCGAAATTTTCGGGTTGGGTTGAAAAACCCAAAAACCCAACCCAACCCATGTACACCCCTAGTTTTTATAGTATATTTCTTTAATTAGAGGGAACAAGTAGCTAGGACACATGCATGTGTATATGTTGAAAGTTGCCTAGTGTAAGGAGAGATATACTCTTGGGATGAATATTGGTTTGACTCAATTCTATTTAATATTTTTGATTTCATATTATAATGGATTTACAGTTAGATTTGGTTTGTCATCTAAAATGTTGATGACAGTTTTTATAGGAATTGAACCAAATCAATCAAATGGAAGAATTCAAATTGACTTAATTAGTTGAATTTTATACCCAACAAATGTATGTGTTATGCAATCACAATTAGCAAAATAAAAAATAAATAAAAAACCATCTTTTATTAAGTATTTTTTTGGTCTATCTAATTTTTAATTATGAAATAACCAAGGAAATATTTTTTTTAAATTTAATCTCATCACTTAAAAACTAAACTAAATGAATTCAATATCAAATAATAACTGATTTTTCTTTTCCTCGTTTTTTTCTTCTTTCTCATATGACTAGACTTGACTATTGTAGATTCTAACTAAGATGCTTTTTAGTTTGAACTTGGTTAGGTTGAAAATCTATTCTATTGTTAGAACTAATCTAGAGTAAGCTCTTTACTTTAAAACCAAATTTGAATTTTAAAGGGAGGTTTATATGAGTTGGTAGGTAAATTTAATCTTTACTTAATTTCCTAAAGATTGAAATTTTACCATTTTTATATTAAAATTAAATTAGTTAAAGTTCATTGAATGTCTTCAATTATTGATTATCATGCAGAACAAAAACACTTGATTGTATTATTCCATTTTAAATTGAAGAAATAACCTCTCTCTCTTCTTAGAATAGATATATAAAGCTATCTAAAGCTTTAAACTAGCCAAACAAACAAATTAAATAATAGAATGTAATATTCAACCTTATTTTGGTAGCTAACTTTGTAGTAATAATATTTTAATTTTCAAACATTATCTTATTCTAATCCATATCATCAATAATTTTAATCTTTGCTTTAAATTTTTTAAAACTATTTAATAGACAAATGATATAGGTATGTATTTTATTTATCTATGTAATTGATTAGTACATGTTTAATTACGTTAGATGGAGTGAATTGAGTATATATAGAGCTTCAAAATGGCTGTTGTTTTTGTTTTATTAACTGATTAATAAAATATTAACAAAATTTAGAGATTAAAGTAAATATAAATATTTATGTTAAGGAACCATAAATCATTCAACAAGATTTGAATTTACATCAAACTTAATATAGCTCATTCAATTAAATATATATTTTGTTGATGATGAGATCATTTATTGCATTGTTTTTTTTTTTTTTTTTTTGTAAATGTGAGATAATTGATCGATGCAGTGTTTGACAAGATAAATTGAATCAACCAAAATTATATAGCTTTTAATTTTGTTGGGTAAAAAAATCATATTTTTATTCTTAGATTTTTGGTGAGTTTTACCTTACAATTTTTTGTTCAATATGACTTGGAGTGTATAATATTTTAATTAATTTTGAGTTTAAGATGTATATTATTTTAATAAATTGAATTATGCTTAAATTAGCGATAAAAAATATGATTTCATGCATTAATTTGCTAAAAATTATTTAGGAAATTCTGATTTGTGTTTTGAATTTGGTTGAAATTAGTTGATAAATTGAATGAAAATCTAACATAAGATAAAAATACAATGCATATATCCAAGTCTAAGAATATAATTTGATAAAATTGAAATTTTAGTAAAAATTGACTTCTTAATTTTTTTTTTGTCTAAATTTTAAAGAAAGAAATAAGATTTTGAAGAGTGAATTGAAAATTGGTTTTAAATAGATTATTAAATAATTAGATTTATCAAACAACTTAAACGATTAAGATTTTTTTTAATCGTTTTTTACTCCTCCAAACGCAATACACATGAAATACCAAACGGAGCCTTAATTCCAAAATATATATTATTATTTAAGTATTCTTTCTCTTGTTTTTTCTTACTAGGGTTTTGAGGATACATTTCGAAACTTTATGAACTATGTTTTCAGCCCATTGTAAAAGGACTATTTTTAAAAAAACATGTTGGAATAACTCTTTTTTGTAGAAATATTTTTTCTTTAATTTTTTTAGAGGCTATTCTTGTGTTGATTTTAATTTTCAATTAAAAAAATAAAAATAAAAAATACAATTCCATAACACTATCCATTCTCGGACAAAAATTGAACAAATTAATAATATTTCATCAAATGGAAGCTTAACCTACCGATAAAGTAGAAATTATTAATACTTATCAAATTGTCAAATTGGGCATAACTCAATTGGTTAAGGCATATCATCTATTGACCAAGAAGTTAGAAGTTCGAATACCAACCCCCACATCAATATAAAAAAAAAAAATGTTATTTTAATATATGATACCAAATGGTGTTCTTTTTTATATCCAGTGATCCCATAAGATGTTATAGTCACTCTCTTATACCCGGTTAAACTTCATAATCACAAAATTAAGCAATATAATTAACTTTCTAATTAAATGGTTTTTGTAAGCACCATTATTTTCTCTCTTCACATGGGTAAATTAAAGGACTCTTCCTCCTCAATTGCAAGTTTTTGTAATAAGTCCACCACTATGACTAGTTTTAGTTTAGTTTATTGAATTTAGTTCATTGAATGGTAATAAGTTAGGTTTTCTTGCCACATGTTATAATCACTACAAAAAAGTGTTAACTAAGGGGAAAACATTTCTTGAATATTCTTGCTATTGGAAAACCTCACACCAATTAAGCCGTAGATGTGTCAAACATACATGTAACAACTACGTGCAATATAATCACTTAATCGGGCTTGCTAAAAAATGAATGTTTTAAGCAACTTACTTGGAGAAGGTCATTTTGAAGGATCTTCTACCGAGCAACTAGGCAATCATATGCTTAAAAGACGGAAGAGAAACAAAGGAGCAAACATTATACATATCTCATCAACTCAAAAAACATTGTAAAGCCAAATAAAAAAAAAGTATACCTTTGAAATATTTATGTCTCTCTCATAATTAAAGCATGGAGGTGCATTTTGCAAGGCCACCATCAATACAACAATACCTATAGTGACAATTTTCTCAATATGTTTAACTCTAACACTTTAAAAGATCAAAGTAATAGCATATGATATTCAATAATAATGCACCTTCATCGAATGATATTTTGAGAAAGGGGCATGACCATGTGCAAGCTCTAACAGAATTATGGCAAAAGACCAAATGTTAACCTGTCAAAAAAAATTGTCAACCGAGAAGCAACACAATATTTTAAGAGGGAAAGAAAATAATAAAAATGTTTTAACGGTGTCTAAGTATACTTATATGCAAAAAAAAAAAAAGATCAAAATGATTTAAAAACATCTAGCCCGCCCTTCGGAACCTCAAACACAAACAAAATAAACATATAAATTGAAGATAAAGCTTGTTGGCAGTCCTTTATCCTCGTGATAAAGAAGAAACATTAGTAGATTAAAACCATTCACCTTAAAAACACTTTTCAAATTTTCCATGACATAAATACTTATTGCACTAAAACAACACTAATTTCAAAAGACATCCCAAACTCATATTCATTTAGAAAACAAAAGTATCAATCTTACAATCTTTGCAAGCGGTTGAGTCTCTCTAAGGATTCCGAGAAGATTCCCTCCAATAGTGAAAGAGCGTGCAAGAAAAAAAAAATTAACCCCTAAATCACAAGATTGACGAAAACAGAAAACACAGAAATTTCAATACAAGATTTTAGAATTAGGAAGATCTAAATAATTCCCTTCACTTTTGTGCCCTCTACTTCAATAAATTTCAAACAGGAAAATTTATAAACACTCGAGCCAACATGATAGATTTTATTGACTTTGTAACACCGACAACAATCTGAATCATTCTCATCAAGCCCTCCCATTCTATCTCTCTCTCTCTCTACAATTTTAATGCAAGATTTTAGAGTTAGGAAGATTTAAATTCATTTAAAGTGTGCAATAGGTACCTTGCCATTATTGTACCATGGCTGAGATTAATGAGGTTTTCGTTATTGTTGCTACCTAGTAGAGGCCTCCACTAAAAATACAATTTGAACATCATTCAAATGTGTATAAAAGAGACACTAGGAAATTTAGTTTTGATGTAGGACATCTTGACTCCTTTTTGAGTGTTTGTAAATTCTTTAGTTTCTTGAAACTCTTCTTCTTTTATATTCTTTTGTATTTTCTTTATTTCCTTTAGTTTCTTGAAACACTTTTTGTTTTATATTCTTTTGTATTTTCTTTATTTCTTTTAACCACTTGGGTTTCCCAAGTTTGTTGTGAGTAGTTAGGACTTTTCCAGCCTTCCTATTTGTATTTAAAGGGGGCGGCAGTCCTTTAGAATCACTTTTTGATCATTGAATAGAATTCTCTTTTCTTGTCTACACCAAGGTGGTATCAGAGCTCCCGATCCTAGCTCAGAAATTTCATTTCCAATTCTGAATCCTTACACCATGGCAGCGGAAGCTTCCTCCCTTACAACCGAACAACTTGACCGACTTCCTCCCTTACAACCGAACAACTTGACCGACGCTTGCAGTTGGTGGAAAGTTCGATCGATGAAATCAAGACAAGTGTGGACAATATCAAACAAGCCATTATTCTCATTACTCGACAATTGAATCAACAATGCAATGTTAACCATGTGCAAGAAAACCCACAAGACAACCAAGAAGTCACCGCAATGTTCAAGAAAATCAAGAAATGCAAGAAAGACAAGTGCATAATCCAATTAGAAGACAAGAAAACCAAAATTTTGGGAGATTTCCTGGAAATCCAATCCCTGGATTTGTGGCACAAGATTCTGAATCTTCAGATGAAGGAGAATTCAGAAATATTGGACAGCAAGGTAACCTTCATCTGGGACATCAAAATCACCAAGATATACCTCCAAGAAGACAACAACAATTTAATGACAATTCAGAAATTAGAATGAAAGTAGACCTTCCAAACTTCAATGGAAGAATGGATGTGGAAAAATTTCTTGATTGGGTCAAGAACGTGGGGAACTTCTTTGATTATGCCAATACTCCCGAAGAAAAGAAGGTGAAGTTAGTTGCCATCAAATTACAAAGTGGGGCCTCAGCATGGTGGGATCAACTCCAAATTAATCGTCGATACTCGGGCAAGACACTCATAAAACAATGGCCAAAGATGTTGAGGTTAATGAAGAAACGATTCCTACCACTCAACTATCAACAAATCCTATACAACCAATACCAACAATGTAAGCAAGGTAATCGTAATATCCTAGATTACACGGAAGAATTCTACCGATTGGGTGCAAGAAATAATCTACCCGAAAACGAGCAACAACAAATTTCAAGATTTGTTAATGGTCTTCGTGATGACATCAAAGAAGCGGTAAACGTACATCCTCTAGCTTACCTCGCGGATGCAATCAACCTAGCAACCAAGATTGAGAAAAATGATGAGATTAGGCCTTCAAGAACCTACCAACGAAGGAATGCATGGGCAAAACAAGATCAACCACCTCAAAGAAAGTATACTAATGATTCTCCCTGAAATTTTCAGCAAGGAAGTTCATCCAACTCCACCCAACAAGGCAAAAAGGATGAGCATATTGCCAAGAACAACACTAATAAAGGTTTGAATGCTCCCATGGGTAAAAAGTCTACTAATCCTTATAATCGTCCTTCTCTTGGTAAGTGTTTCAGATGCGGCCAGCAAGGTCATCTCTCTAATGAATGCCCCCAACGGCGGACATTGGCTATACAAGAACAAACCCAAGATGTTGACACTTACAATCCCGAGGGCTCCGATGATTATGAATTTGCGGAACCAGACTCCGATGGGGATCAAATTTCTTGTGTTCTTCAAAGAATCCTTCTAACTCCAAAGAACGAGATCAATCCCCAACGGCATAAACTTTTCCGAACTCGATGCACAATCAATGGAAAGATTTGTCAGGTTATAATTGACAGTGGTTGTTCTGAAAATATTGTTTCCAAGAAGCTTGTTACTGCCCTTAACCTGAAAACTGAACCCCACCCAAATCCCTATAAGGTTAGTTGGATTTCAAAAGGTGGTGAGAAACAAGTGCTGGAAATTTGCATCATTTCTCTTTCAATTGGACAGCACTATAAAGATCAAGTTGTATGTGACGTTCTCGAAATGGATGCGTGTCATATCCTTTTAGGGCGTCCTTGGCAGTTTGATACCCAAGCCATGCATAGGGGAAGGGACAACACTCATACCTTTTCTTGGATGGGAAAAACAGTGGTCATTTTGCCTATGGGAGCTACGAAAGATGAGAAAAAAACCAGTGAGGGGTCCAATAAAAAACAGTTGTTCACGTTAACTCATGGTAAAGATATATTTTGTACTGCTAAGGACACCTTAGTGCTTTTGTTATTAAAGGAACGACAACCAGTGAGACTACAAAACATTTCCCTCCTCCCATCTCTCACTTATTGAATGAATTTTCTAACATCGCTACTTCCCCATCTTCTTTACCCCCATTACGCAATATTCAACACCAAATAGACCTAGTTCCCGGTAGTTCTCTTCCTCATTTACCCCATTATAGAATGAGTCCCAAGGAATACCAGATTTTATATTGATCAAATTCAAGACTTGCTTGAGTTGGGACACATTAAACCTAGTTTGAGCCCGTGTGCGGTTCCAGCCTTGTTAGCTCCTAAGAAAGATGGTTTTTGGCGCCTTTGTGTCGATAGTCGTGCTATTAATAAGATTACTGTTAAATACTGTTTTCCCATACCTAGATTATCCGATTTATTGGACCAACTTGGCGGTGCTTCGGTGTTTTCCAAAACTGATCTCAAAAGTGGATATCACCAAATTCGAATAAAACCAGGGGATGAATGGAAAACAACTTTTAAAAAAAATGAAGGCCTCTTCGAATGGTTAGTAATGCCCTTTGGTTTGTCCAATGCTCCAAGCACATTCATGCGCCTCATGAATCAGGTACTCCTTCCTCGTTTAAATAAATTTATGGTAGTTTACTTTGATGATATACTTGTGTATAGCAAAACCAATGATGAACATCTTGCCCACTTACACACGATTTTTTCTATCCTTAATGACAATGCCCTTTACATTAATGCCAAGAAATGTACATTTTTATGTGCTGAAATTAATTTTCTGGGCTTTGTTCTAAGTGCTAAGGGTGTGGCTGTAGATCCTAGGAAGATTGAAGCTATTAGTGATTGGCCTATACCACACAACATTCGAGCACTTCAATGTTTTCTCGGCTTAGCATCTTTTTTATCGCAAATTTATTCTTAATTTTAGTACTATTGTTGAACCCCTCACTAATTGTTTAAAGAAAGGCCAATTTGATTGGGGTGATTCCCAAACTTCATGCTTTAGCAACCTAAAAAAGCACTTAGCATCTACCCCTGTTCTTGCCATTCCTAATTTTGACAAACCTTTTGAGGTTTCCGTAGATGCTTCTGGGGTTGGTATTGGGGTTGTTTTGAGTCAAGAGGGTCATCCAATAGAATTTTTTAGTGAAAAATTAAGTGATGCCCGCAAAATTTGGAGTACTTACGAGCAAGAGTTGTATTCCTTAGTTCGAGCGTTGAAACAATGGGAACACTACTTACTTTCCAATTTTTTTATTCTATTAACTGATCATTTTTCTTTGAAGTTTATTCAATCTCAAAAGACTACTAGTAGAATGCATGCACGTTGGCTCCAATTCCTTCGACGTTTCGTGCTGAAATCATTGCTTTTGACCATATACCTCCTTTATATGCCATGGATACGGATTTTAAAGCTATTTGGGAAAAATGCATTTCACACGTACCTTGTTCGGATTACCACATTCTAGATGGTTTTTTATTCAAAGGTAATTCAGTTTGCATTCCTCATACATTCCTTAGAAAGTATATTTTACAAGATATGCGGGGCTAGCCGGCCATTTCGGTCGTGACAAAACCATTGCTTTAATTTCCTCCAAATTATTTTGGCCACAACTTCATAAAGATATTACTAGTTTTGTTAAAAGGTGTTTTGTTTGCCAAACTTCAAAAGGTTCTAGCCAAAATACCCATTTTTACATCCTTTTACCTATACCAAACTTTATTTGGAAAGATCTTTCCATGGATTTTGTCTTAGGCTTACCAAGAACTCAACGTGGATATGACTCTGTTTTAGTGGTTGTTGATAGATTTAGTAAGATGGCTCATTTTCTCCCTTGCAAGAAAACTAATGATGCTCTTCACATTTCTAATCTTTTCTTTCGTGAGATTGTTAGACTTCATGGAATACCTAAATCTATTGTTTCAGATCGAGATGTCAAATTCATGAGCTACTTTTGGAAATTCTTGTGGAGGAAGTTTGACACGAGTCTCCTTTTTAGTACCACAAATCATCCACAAACTGATGGCCAAACCGAGGTTACCAATAGAACTTTTGGCAATTTGGTTCGTTGTCTTAGCGGGGACAAGCCTAAACAATTGGACCTTTCATTGGCTCAAGCTGAATTTGCCTATAACCATATGCAAAATCGTTCCACAGGGAAATCAACATTTGCGGTTGTTTATACTCATCTCCCTCGTCTGACAGTTGACTTAGCTAACATTCCCTCTTCTGCTGATCTTAGTTTGGAAGCTGAGAGCATGGCTACTCGGATTCAGGAACTCCACCAGGAAGTCAAGGATCATTTGGAGAAGGCTAATGCTTCCTACAAGTCTTTGGCAGACACTCGTCGTCGGTTTAAGGAATTTCAAGTGGTTTATTTAGTGATGATTCATCTTCGGAAGACCCGTTTACCATCTGGTCATCACACTAAGTTGACTAACAAGAAACTTGGTCCTTTTGTCATTCTTGAACGCATTGGGTGTAATGCTTATCGGGTGGAACTTTCTTCCCATTTACGAATTAGCAATACCTTCAACATTGTTGACATTCACCCTTTTCATGCTCCGGACGAGTTTTTAACTGATGTGCCACCGTGTTGACTTCTAAAAATATTATTTGTCAAGAAAGCATTAATCATTACAAGAAGAAAAATATTTTTAATTTGACAAAAAAACACTTTTAAAATACTAAAACACAAACTAACAACTAACAAGTACTTTATTATTATCAAACACTTTCCATTAATATAGTAATTTTATAAAATCACATCTTCTAAAAGCATTCTAAAAAACACACCCTTATTAAAAGTACTCTAAAATATTATTAGAGAAAACACTCAAATTAGCATATCACGGAACCAAACTAATGAGTTTGGACTTTGGAGTGACTTTGAAGAAACTTTTTCAGTGAAATACTTGTTCTATAAACACTTTTAGAAAACACTAATTAAGACTAATTGCTATATCAACAAGAGTTTTTTATTTTTATTTTATAATTTTCAAAGTGACTTTTGATCTAAACAAATAAACAAAGTAGGCTATAAAACACTTTTTATCTCTCCAAAAAGGCATACCCAAACCTCATTATAAATATGACAAACAAGGTTTTTAATCAACCAAATGCAATTTTTTCACTATCTATTCTAAAAGTCATGGAAAATACCGCCAACTTGAGCATAGTTCAACTGAAAATATATCCACAGTCAAGAGGTTAGGGGTTCGATTCTCCCCACCCCATATGTTCTTGAACTCAAAAAGAAAAAAAAAAGTCATGTACAAAATCAACTCGAGTTTAATCTTGAAAGCAAATTAAAACGTACCTGTAAAACATATCCAATGTTAACGAGAAGGGCACCATCAATAGGATCAACACCAATCCATTCACCATCCTTGAGATATTGAAGGTCATTAACATCTTGAAACAAAATATTAATAAGGGTTGGATCACAATGTTTGTTATTGCAATGAGAAAGTTCACTATGAAAATATTTGAGGCAATAACCCTTGAACATAATTTAAGTGGCTAGACATTAATATCTTTATTCACGTCGGCTAAATCATATCTCGTTTCCTACCTTCATTTTCTGGCTAGACATTAATATATATATATGAACTAATTGATGAGATACTAGAGACCACAAAATGGCTACTTTTTGTAAATTAAAAACAACTAAAAGGAATGATTTGATTTAAACCAAATGACTTTTTGCTACCTTCATTTTCTTGCTAGACATTAAATGCCTTTTTGCATAAATTAAACACTTAGTAATCTAAACCAAACCAAACACACTCTAAGACTAATTGCTATATCAACTTAAGAGATTTTTTTTTATTTTATAATTTTCAAAGTCACTTTTGATCTAAACAAATAAACAAAGTAGGCTATAAAACACTTTTTATCTCTCCTAAAATTTATGGGAAAAAATTACATTTAGACTTGATAGGTAAGTTCGGCTTGATTAACATTTTTTAACTCATAAATTCCTTAAATTTGGTGAGTATAAGGTTTAAACAACTGGTTTAACTCTCCTATTTCCTCTCTGCTGCAAAATTAAAACCATAGCTAGACTATAATTAGAAGAATGGATAGAAATTTTTGTTTGATTGCTTAAAACCATAGCTAGACTCATATTTCCTTTAATTTGGTGAGTATAGGGTTCGTCGGTTCTAGAAGAGAGGGGAATTGTGAAGAGATAACTCACCGGAATGGAGGAAAATCGCCGATGAAAGAGGGAGAAGCCGCATCCGCGTCGTCGTCTGCTGTCCGCCGGCCGTAGTTGCGCGAGGAGGAACCTGCTAACGTCTGGGGCCAAAATCGCAGCTCAAAGCCGCGGATGAGAAGCACGACGCCGCACCGTTAACGAAAAAGTGAAGGGAAGGGTGTAGGAGAAGGAAAAAGAAAATGAAGAATAGATTTTTGGGCTTTTTTTGTTTTATTTTTTTCATCATTTAATTTTTCAATTAAACCAATCTTTTTATAAAAAAAAAAACTTCTTTTTAATCTCCCACCATCCATAATTAGAGTCACTTTTATATGTTGTTATTAAATGTTAAATAATTTCTTATTGGTTACCTTTTCCAAAAGGGTCACTTTAAAACCTCATTTGTCTTTTAATAGAAAATTTCCCCATTTCATTATGATTTGAATTCGGAAAATTGTAACATATGTCGATTTGTTCCAAAATAATTAAAGAAATAGTATTTTTTTAAAACTTTTCAAATATGTCAAATTTTGTAAATTAATTTTTTTTATTCTCGTATTACCCTTAATAAATAAATAAGAAAAATTAAAAAAATGGATTATCGCCAGCCGCACGCGCATAGAAACCTATGCGATCGCACAACAATCGCATAGTTATGCAATCATATATGGTGCTATGTGATCCTGATTTATAAAAAACGACTTATTTTGTTGGGTTTGGACTTTTCGATCTTTTACCTAGATCAAACTGTTTTTTTTTGCTATATTTGTAAAAAAAATTACATCTTGCTATAATTGTAAATATTTTAGGTCATATTGCTATTTATGCAACCAACCCTTTAAATTGAGTTTAGAGTAAAAAAAAAAGACAAATTAAGCTAATTATTTTGGCCAAAGAAGAAAAAAAATTTGTGGAAAAGGGTGAGTCTTGCTTTACATCTTCAAATTTTTTCACCTTTTTTTTTTTTTTTTTTAACTCGAAATTTTCTCACTACAACGTTTCTTTATGTTTCTAATTTATGTTTCTAGCTCAATTATATATTTTATTCTTAAATTTATCCTTTTTCCTTTAATTTTTATTTCTCTTTCTTACCCTAATATTCTTTTTTTTTAAGAAGTCTAACTAATATTCTTTCCTAACAAATCTCTCCCTTTAAATATTTTTTTTATCTCTCTAGTTTTTATTTTTTTTATCTCTATGTCTCTAAATTTTTATTTATATGCATCAACATATTTTTCTCTCCCTAATACATTTCTAAATTTCTCCAACTTTTCAAAAAATAGAAAGAAATAAATAAATTATCAAACATATACATAAAACAAAAAAATAATTATCAACCCTCATTGTCATGAAGATTGAATGCGTTGCTTGTAATTATTTTAGACAAATGTTGTTAAACATGATCCACATCTTTTTTATAACAAAATTCTCAAAGTAATATAAAACACTTAAAAAAAATTGAAAACACCCTCAAGTACTTCATGACAATGCATTGTAGAGTACTTAAACATACCAATTTTGACTACAAGTTAAAATAAAGAAAGAAAAAAAGCTTTTCACCTTATTTGGGGGATTTTGAGACAAAAAATGAACATACTTCCATAAGATGACAATTGAAAATCACACCATCTCCAAGAGTGAATTTGTTCATATTCATATAAGCATCGTTGCTTGTGTAAACTTTGCAGCTTTTACATAATCACAAAATTAAGCAATATAATTAGGTTTCCAATTAAATGGTTTTTGTAACCACCATTAGATTCTCCTAACATGGGTAAATTAAGGACGATTTCTCCTAGAGTGCAAGTTATTGTAACTAGGTCCACCATTATGGCTAGTTTTAGTTTAGTTCATTGAAGTAGTAATAAGTTAGAGTTTTTTTGTTCATCCTGACATAACTTAAAATGATGTCTATTAGAGGCGGCATGTGAATTTAAAAGTTAAAATTTTTAGTTTAAACCACCGAAAAAGCTACACATGGATCGTAAGAAAAGTAATTCAATTTAATAAATATCAACAACTTCATTATTGTCCTGCAAAAGGGGAGTGAGTTTAAGGTTAAAGAGAGAAAGACTTCAAGATAATAATATGTTTAGAGAAATACTATGGATGAGTAACTAGAAATTTTACATTAGAGAATTTTGGTGATATAAAACAAAATGTGACTACAAATTTTCTTTTAAGAATAAAATTTAAGTTCACTCAACTATCAAAAAAAAAAAAAAAAAAATTACTCTATTTTTGTAAATAGTTGGAAGAACTCGTTTTTCTCAATTTTTTTAAAACACCAATATTCTTCTAATTACCCCAATCTTCTCGCTTAGATTTTGGATATCTTTTTTTTGTTCTTTAATTTTGAACTCATATTTTGTATCTACAAATTATATATCATATCTTTCCATTTTTAAAAAAATTACTATTAACAAAGAAAAAGACTCAATATTCAATTACGACTACCAAACATTTAGCATATAATATCTTATCTTCACAACATTCAATCCATCAAACCAAAGTCTAAAACAAGACTAAACTTAAAACATCATTAAAAAAGAGTCTTAAATTAAAGTTAAACAAATAACAGATTAATTCACCAACTCAAAGTTCAGAAGCAACTTCTTTCCTCCCACATCTTCCATGAAAAATTATAATAGCAAATTCCAACCTACCTGAAAAACATAAAAACAAAAACATTTTTGTAGTGAATAATTAAAAAAAAAAACACATATATATATATATATATATAAAAAAAAAAGAGTGATACATAATAGAGAGTCAAAACAAAATCTCATTAGACTAAACAATATATTACAAACTTTAAGAATATACAATGAAAAAAGAGAAGTAAGAGATGATAAAGGAAAGTAAATACATTTTGAAGACAAATTAGGGTGATCAAACAAACAAAAAAATATTATAATTTGAGCTCTTGTTGGCAAGGATTATAATTTAATCCAGAGAATTTACTTTTTTTTTTTTTTTTTTGAGTACATTGGGGATGGGGGGATTCGAACCACAGACCTCGTGGTCGTCAACTCATACATAATAATAACACATTTTAGGAAAATAAAAAAGCTACTAAGTTTAATGGCTTCTTATAAATAATTCATTTAATTTGTGTTAGAAAGAGGATTTCCTAATTTATACAAATGATTGGGAGAAATATAAAATATTATTTTATTATATAATACCATATGATGTTCTCTTGTTTACGATACTGGATATATAGCAAGTGATCCCATATGGTGTTATTTTAATGGTAAGTAACCACCTTAAGGATGTGTTTGGATTGACTACTAAAAAAATATTTTTTAAAGAATGCATTTTTTAAAAAACATTTTTTCTAGAAATGTTTATAACTAAACACTCATGTGTTTGATTACATTTTCTCAAAAGTGATTTTATCTACAAGTGTGTTTGGTTTGTTCTACAATAAAATTGTTTCTCTTAATGTCAAATTACTATAAGGGGAAATTATTAATAAACAATATGAATTAATAAGTTTAAATTTATATTTGTCGTTTAAGGTTTAGAGTTTACTATTATTGTTGATGGTTGGGGTCGGGGTTTGGCGGTCGGGGTCGGGGTCGGGGTCAGGCAGGTGGGGTCAGGGTCAGGCGGTCGAGGTCGGGTCGGGGCAGGGGCCAGGGCCCGGGGTCGAGTCCAGGCAGTCGAAGTTAGGGTCGGGGTCAGGAAGCCAGGGTTAGGGTCGGGGTCAGTGTCGGGGCCAAGGTCGGGGTCGGGCGGTTCTGGTAGGGTTGTCGGTGGTGGTCGGGTCGGGACCGAGGCTGGGATCGGGGTTGGGGTTGGGGTCAGGGTAGGGGTTGAGGTCCGGGTCCAGGTCGGGCAGATGGGGTCGGGGTCGGGGTTGGTGTCGGTTCCAGGGTCGGGCGGTTGGGGTCGGGGTCGAAGTTGGGTGGTCGGGCCGGTGGTGGTTAGGGTCGGGGTCGAAGTCGGGTGGTCGGGCCGGCGGTGGTTAGGGTCGGGGGTCGGCGGTGGTCGGGGTCGGGTGGTCGGGTCTGGGTCAGCGATGGTAGGGTCGGGGTCGGGTGGCTGGGGCGATGGGGGTTAGGTGGTCGGGTCCGAGCCAGCGGTGGTAGGGTCAGGGTCGGGTGGTTGGGGCGACGGGGGTCGGGTGGCAGGGTCCGAGTCGGCGGTGGTAGGGTTGGGGTCGGGTGGCTAGGGCGGGGGGGTCGGGGTCGGGTGGCCGGGGCGACAGAGGTCGGGTGGTCGGGCTGGGGCGACAGAGGTCGGGTGGCCGGGGTCGGGGTCGGGTGGCTGGGGCGACAGAGGTCGGGCGGTCGGGATCGGTCTAGGGGTCAGGGTCGGGGTCGGTGGCCAGGGCGGCGGGGGTCGGTTGGCTGGGGCCGAGGCGACGAGGGTCGAGTGGCAGCGGTGGCCTGGATCGGGTGGCAGCGGTAGCCGGAGCGGGACGACGGATGGCCGGAGTGGGGAGGCGGTGGCCTACGACGGGTGGCCGGAGTTGGGTGGTGGTGGTCGGAGTTTGGAGACCGTGGTCGGCGGCGATCGGAAATGGTCGATGAGGGGCGGCGGTGGTCGAAGGAGGTTAGTTGGTGGAGAAAATTTAGAAGAGGAGTGTGATGATATTTTGGTAATTTTAATATAATATGAGAATTAAGTACGTTTTTCAAATAAACACCCAAAAACATTTTTTTCAAAAGTTAATATCAAGTGTTTCATCCAAAATGCATTATTTCAAAAACTCATTCTCCAAAAATTCATTTTGGATGGTTGTCAAAAACTTCAATTTATTCCAAAATGGTTTTTTTGCAAAAATTAAACCTTTAGGAATCTAAACCAAACACACCCTAACAAAGTAACATCATTTCCACTTTTGGACACTAGCGTTTGGGTTGATCCTTGAAGCTAATGTAGTTTATAAATTCCGCCTCTTTGTCCGTAGACATTTTGCTGGTTCTATGGTCACATGATTTGCCGGGAAAACAAGGTATGTCAGACTTTGTCTCGATTCCTTTGCATTCGTAACAACTCAATGTTCTCTAGCTCTTAGCCTTCCATTGCTAATCACCTATATAAAACCACAAGTACTTGTATAACTAATTTCATGAGTAGGTTTATTTTCTTTTATTATTATTATTTGAATCATAATTAGAATAAATACTGCTTCACCCAAAAGTATTTTAGAGTGTTTTCTATGGCTTGCATAGAATTATATTTTTAGTAAAAGTAATTTAATAAAACATGTGGCCTTCAAAGCCATCCAACCGGGCCTAAGAGCTGACTATTTCCAAAAATTACTTTTATTTTTACTCTCAAAACATAATATAAATCACTATCTTCTCAAATTCTATGGTAATTTTGAGATTTTTTAGATGACTTTTTTAATAACAATTGTTCTCAAAAGTCTAAAAATAACATTTCCATCAAGAGCAATTATTCTCAAAATTCTCAAAATAACATATATATATATATATATATATATATATAGTCAAAAGTCATCTCAAACTAGTTTTTAAATATGATGAAAAATATTTTTAACAAATTTAAAGTACTTTTAAATAAGAGACAAACAGATCACGTACCTCGAAAACATAGCCCGTGTTAATGATAAATGCATCATCAACGAGATCAACAACAATCCATTCTCCATCATTGAGGAATTGAAGTCCATTGGCATCTTGAAACAAAATGGTAATGAGGGTTGGATCAGCGTGTGAGATCAATCCTATCGCCAAGCTAGGGTTTGGGCATGGTGGGTATACGCTTGCAGACAACAATGGATTTTCAGTCATTTCACCCTCAAAGTACAATCTCTCAAGTCTCAAACCTTCACCTATCACCTCCAATATCTCTAAAGCCAACTTTCTCATTGCAACACAATATGCTCCAACAACCTCCCTAAAATAATAATAGTAATAATAATCATTTTAAATTTGGCGTTGGTTAGACATATAATTTATATAAGGGTTAGACTCGTATTTCAAATCTTACCTTCTTGATCTCCCTATATATATTTTACTTAACAAACTTAAAAATAAAAACAAACATAATCAAAGCTAATTTTATTTTCCTGTCTCTCCTTGGTTCCGGGCTAAAAATGAACATCCTTACTTTTGTGTTTCTTGTACCTTAATTTAGGAGGATTTTAGGCCAAAAATGAACATATTTGTCCAAAGGATGACAATGAAAAACGGTAGAATCTCTCCAGCAGTGAGTCTCTTCATTGGCATAGTTTTGGGTGCTTGTGAAGACTTTGCAACTTTTGTTAGGGTCTTTGGAACATTCCCTCTCTTTTTCTTCGGGCGACATGGCATGAAACTCCTTGAAAATACTCATCATCTCTTCTACTAACATTTTTGACACTTCATGGTTTATCACCTAAAGCAAATAGTAAATTGAAGTGTTAGTGAGGATATAACTTAGTAGTACTTGACATATATACTCGTTTCCTAGAGGTCGGACATAATAAATTCAAGAGCTCTTTCAAACCTGAAAAAATCCGAACTCTTGCGTACTGTCGAAGATTTTTTGAAAGAGAAGGGCTCGATCCGGTGTGGCAAAATCAACCACTGGAATCATCTTGTTCAGCGGGATGCCTGGCCTCTTCTCCACTGGACACACATAATTTTCCGGCACTGCATCACCCTCCCAATTGGACACAAAGTTCATATTTGTCCCAAGTTTTTTTTATGAGTGATTCTATGGAAGTGGAGTATATTGCGGTTGAAGCACTTGATCACCAAATTGGAAGAAGAAGAAGAACAGAAGTGGGTTTGTTTGTGTACTGAAAATTGTGAATGTTCTGAATTTATAGAGGAACGCAGATTTGAACAATGGTAAACTTTTGAGGGCAATCCGTGTAAAAGAAAATTGTAATCGAGTTTCTACCCTTTTTTTTTTTTTTTAATATCACGGAATTTTGTTTTTGTTTTTATTTTTATTTTTTCTTTTTTATTTTTAATTAAGTACAAGAATGATAGCCAACAAGAGCATAGCTCAACGGCATGATGTATCCCTTAGTGACCATGAGGTTCTAGGTTCAATCCTCACCCTAACATGTTGTCCAAAAAAAAGTACAACAATGGTAAATACAACATTTAAAATTTATTATTTATACACTTTTTAAAATTTAAAAATATTTAGATAATATTGAAAAGTCAGAAATCTAACATTTAAATTTTAAAACTTCATGATCCTATATATTAACTACAACCATAGTATTAAATTTCGGTCGACACATTTCCACATATCCATAAATTTAACATCGACATGAGAGGTGAATTGACATTTTCATCAAACCGTACAAAATCGATAAAATATTAACAAAACAATAACAAAATGTAACATAACGTGAATATAATATTATAATAAGTGTATTGTAACTCATTTAAAAGTGTAAAATGTTTGATTATTAATTTTAATATATATTTTTTTAATTTTTTTTTAAAAATCTTTCATAAATATCCATCGAAATTGACATTTTATCGATTTGTCTATAAAATTGAGACCTCGACATTTTCGCCGACATCGATATTTAAATCATTGACTACAATAAAGAAAGTTTAGGACCAAGCTTATAATTTGATTATTGTAAAAACAAAAACTTATAATCTAATCTCTAAAT
This sequence comes from Herpetospermum pedunculosum, assembly GCA_028017165.1. Classification (NCBI taxonomy): domain Eukaryota; kingdom Viridiplantae; phylum Streptophyta; class Magnoliopsida; order Cucurbitales; family Cucurbitaceae; genus Herpetospermum; species Herpetospermum pedunculosum. The sequence continues at coordinate 14,776,991 of CM051527.1, read as the reverse complement.
GATTCGACACACATTATAGTACATTATGTGGATGAATTCAAATAAAATAAAATTGCACAAAAAGTATCAAATTCATTTATTTACACATTCTAAGAATATGATCAATAATTGATGATATATTGAAACTAAAGAATGTATCATCAATCTAAGAGTAGAATGATGAGGATGGCCTCTCACCTATTACTATTAGTCCCACATACCAACTCAACTAATTGATTAATCAATTTTTTTTTTTTATTAAAATGAAATACTCCAAATTTAGGATCAAAATAACATTTAAATTTTCTCACTCTTTTTTTTTTTTTTTTGAGTACTCTAAATAACACTCTAAAGTGATTATGTAAAGTACTTAAACATAACATTTTTTATTAAAAGTTAAAAGAAAAAAAGAAAAAAACCTTTTACCCTATATTTGGGAGCATTTTGAGGAAGAAAAAAAAAAAAAAAAAAACATACCTTCTATAGGATGACAATTGAAAATCGCAGCATCTATCGAGAGTGAATCAACATCTCTCCATAGGATGATAAGTTTAATCCACAATAGAAGCTACATATATTGTAAGAAAAGTAAGTTAATTTAATAAATATCAACAACCTCATTATTGTTGTGCAAAAGGAAAGTGAACTTGTACTAAAATAAAATTAAAATTAAAAAAAAAAAAAAAAAAAAAAAAGAAAAGAAAAAGAAATCAAGAGAGAAAGCTTCAAGATAATAAATATGTTTATGAAAGAAATATTATGGATGAGTAACTAGAAATTTTATATTGTACATAAGTGAGAATTTTGGTGATATAAAATAAATTGTGATTACAAATTTTCTTTTAAAAGATAAAATTAAGTTTATTCATCTCTTTCCACTTGTTCCTTAAAAGTGTAATAAAGAGATTTATTTCTCCTCAAATGTGAGTTTTTCTAATATATTCAAAAGAGATTAATTTTTTCCATTGAAGATATTTGAACCTTAAATTATTTAATTGGGTAATTAATTTAATTATAGTCAACTCTTATAACGCGGTTAAACCTATATAATCAGAAAATTAAGTTTCTAATTAAATGGTTTTTGTAACAACCATTAGATTCTTCTCATAGGTGTAAATGACCTCCTGAATTACATGTTTTACTTTTTGTAACAAGGTCCACCACTATGATTAGTTTTAGTTTATTTGATTTATTTTTCCTCTCTTTTCAAACGTGAATTTTTCTAATATATTCAAAAGAGAGTAGTTTTTTTTTTCATTTCATATTTTTCTCAATCTATGAAAAAGACTTGAAGAATCATTCCAATTCTATCATACTATTTGAAAATATCAAATTATTGAATGAATAAAAAAAAAATCATTTGAGTTGAGTTCGTTATTAAATAATAAGTAAGAGAAAGATAAAATAAAACATTTTTCTTAATTTATATAAATAACAATGATATTATCAACCAAACAAATCTACTATTTTACGGGACCAATGTAATATTTTGGTCAACAAATACATGATTGTCAACAAGAGATGGAATTCTACTATTTTACGCCGACTCAATAAGCCTGCCATCTTGGGGATAATACCGGGTAGGTAGCTGGGAACATACTCCTGCGAGATGGAATTCACTCCTACCCGCCTTGAGGGATTAGTAGAGAGGTTGGTCCCTTAAGTGCTGACTCCGGGTCTTAAACTAGGGATTCCACCTTCTCATTGGCCTGAGAAGGACTTAGTATAGTGAAGAGATCACATACCAATCGGTTTGGTTGTTGGACCACAAACCAATAGTTGAGTGGATTTATCCAAGTTGAGTGGGTTTATCCAAGTTGTGAAGTGGATTGTGAATCACCAACCACATGCATAAACTCATCAATTTTGGAACACTTGGTTGAAGACTAATTCATCCAATTTGAGGTGTCATGCTAAGCAAAGAGTTTGTTGTATGTGAATTGCCTATAAATTGGATGAAGTTCAAATGGTTTGAGGTTGATGATTTTTCAAAGAGTTTGAACATTTGAATGAGGGTTGATGAAGAGTTCATGTAGCTTGAGAAATTAGAAATCTAAGTGTTAGATATTTCGCACAAAACCCTCATCACATTCACCTTCCCATCTTCATCTTCCAAACTATTTCTTTCATAAAGGAGTCTCACCACTCCGTTGCTCGGCCCGAGGATAGCGGGACTACCGGAGGTGGTCCTCGAAGTGTTTGAGGTGTTCATAAAGAGATTCGAGCATCGGAATAGAAGTTTTAAAAACTACAAGAGGTAAGTGTTCTAATTTCTTTTATTTCAAAGTTTTGAGCATGTTTCTAGTTTAGCTAAATTGATGAAATTAGAGTGCCAATGATCCGTCTCGCTTCCGCTGCGCTACGTGCGCTCCATCATCCTCAACATGCCCCCTCAAGATGGTGCCTCTTTTGGGTTCACCATCTTAGGTCGGGATCCCATTTTTGGACCGAATACCCGTTTTGGTTCGTGGGCCCTGATATCATATTAGACATCATGGGGTTTCATCCTAAAACAAATTGGTGATAGGAGGAGTAACCCATGTATGTTATATATTGTGAGTGAGGTCCCTTCATCTTTTCGATGTGGGATCCTCAACATTTCCCCTCAAGATGGTGCCTCTTTGGGTTCACCATCTTATGTCGCTCAAGATGGTGCCTCTTTGGGTTCACCATCTTGATCGGGATCCCATTTTTGGACCGAATACCTGTTTGGGCTCCTCAACATGCCCCCTCAAGATGGTGCCTCTTTGGGTTCACCATCTTATGTCGCTCAAGATGGTGCCTCTTTGAGTTCACCATCTTGGGTCGGGATCCCATTTTTGGACCAAATACCCGTTTGGGTTCCTCAACCTGCCCCCTCAAGATGGTGTCTCTTTGGGTTCACCATCTTGGGTCGGGATCCCATTTTTTGACCGAATACCCACGGGTTCCTCAACATGCCCCCTCAAGATGGTCAAGATGGTGCCTCTTTGGGCTCACTATCTTATGTCGCTCAAGATGGTGCCTCTTTGGGCTCACTATCTTATGTCGCTCAAGATGGTGCCTCTTTGGGTTCACCATCTTGGGTCGGGATCCCATTTTCGGACCGAATACCTGTTTGGGTTCCTCAACATGCCCCCTCAAGATGGTGCCTCTTTGGGTTTACCATCTTATGTCGCTCAAGATGGTGCCTCTTTGGGTTCGCCATCTTGGGTCGGGATCCCATTTTTGGACCGAATACCCGTTTGGGTTCGTTAACATGCCACCTCAAGATGGTGCCTCTTTGGGTTCACCATCTTATGGCGTTCAAGATGGTGCCTCTTTGAGTTCACCATCTTGGGTCGGGATCCCATTTTTGGACCAAATACTCGTTTGGGTTCCTCAACATGCCCCCTCAAGATGGTGCTTCTTTGGGTGCACCATCTTGGGTCGGGATCCCATTTTTGGAACGAATACCCACGGGTTCCTCAACATGCCCCCTCAAGATGGTCAAGATGGTGCCTCTTTGGGTTCACCATCTTGGGTCTAGATCCAATTTTTGGACCGAATACCCGTTTGGGTTCCTCAAACATTTCCCCTTAAGATGGTGCCTCTTTGGGTTCACCATCTTGGGTCGGGATCCCATTTTTGGACCAAATACCCGTTTTGGTTCCTCAACATGCCCCCTCAAGATGGTGCCTCTTTGGGTTCACCATTTTGGGTCGGGATCCCATCTTTGGACCGAATACCCAAGGGTTCCTCAACATGCCCCCTGAAGATGCTCAAGATGGTGCCTCTTTGGGTTCACCATCTTGGGTCGGGATCCCATTTTTGGACCAAATACCCGTTTGCGTTCCTCAACATGCCCCTTCAAGATGGTGCCTCTTTGGGTTCACCATCTTGGGTCGGGATCCCATTTATGGATCGAATACCCGTTTAGGTTCCTCAACATGTCCCCTCAAGATGGTGTCTCTTTGGGTTCACCATCTTGGGTTGGGATCCCATTTTTAGACCGAATACTCGTTTCGTTTCGTGGGCTCGGATACCATATTAGACATCATGGGGTTCCATCCTCCTAGGTTCCCATTTATGGACCGAATACCCGTTTGGGTTCCTCAACATGCCCCCTCAAGACTGTGCCATGGGATTCCATCCTCCTAGGTTCCCATTGGTGATAGGACGAGTAGCACATGTATGTTATATTATGAGTGAGGTCTTTTAGGCTCACCATCTTGGGTCGGAATCCCATTTTTGGATTCATGAATCCCATTTTTGGATTGAATCCCCGTTTGGATTCGTGGGCTCTGATACCATATTAGACATCATGGGGTTCCATCCTAAAACCAATTGGTGATAGGAGGAGTAGCCCATGTATGTTATATTGGGAGTGAGGTCCCTTCATCTTTCCGATGTGGGATCCTCAACATGCCCCCTCAAGATGGTGCCTCTTTGGGTTGGGTTCACCATCTTGGGTCGATGGTGCCTCTTTGGGTTGGGTTCGCCATCTTGGGTCGGATCCCACTTTTGGACCGAATACCCGTTTGGGCTTTGTAGGCTCTGATACCATATTAGACATCATGGGGTTCCATCCTAAAACCAATTGGTGATAGAAGGAGTAGTCCATGTATGTTATATTGTGAGTGAGGTCCCTTCATCTTTCCGATGTGAGATCCTCAACATGCCCCCTCAAGATGGTGGCTCTTTGGGTTCACCATCTTGGGTCGGATCTCATTTTTTGAACCGAATACTCGTTTGGGCTATATGGGCTCTGATACCATATTAGACATCATGGGTTCCATCCTAAAACCAATTGGATTTAGGATGGAACCCCATGATGTCTAATATTAATTAGAGGCGTAAATTCTAATTAAACATGCTCTTTAACTAATCTAATTTAGCTACTCTTCAAACCAATTAAAGAACAGTAACGGGTAATATCGCGACGAACCAATTGATTGAGAACTTGACCAATAGGTTTGATTTTTCCTCTTTCCCTAAGTCTATCGTGAAAACAATAATTAATTCAAATCTCCCAACTGTCATTTAGACGAGAATTAATTAGTCACGCTTAAACCCTCGTTACTTGGCGATTGAGACAATTAAACGTCCTAATCTTTAATGGTAAAACATGCATAAGGGACTCGGGCGTCACTCCTAATAAGTCACACATTCTATTGGGATGCAAATAAAGGAAGAGCATGAAAGAAATCAAACAATTATAAGATGGAAAATTCATACAAAACCCTCCCTAAGCATCAAGATTATCCCTAAACCTCAAATTAAAGCACTTACCTTAGTTGCCCGTTGTGAGAATCAAGCAAAACTAACAAGAATCAAGCATTATTTACAAGAAAAAGGAAGAAAATGGTGTTATAGCTCAAAAACCCGAGCCCACAACAATGGAGAAAAGGAAAAATGCGGAGAAGGTGACCTAAAAATCGTTAAAAATGAGTTTTATATCCGTTGTAACTCAAGGCTCGAACATAGGGCTATCAAATTACCAAATTTCTCCTGCACCACCAAACCACTCATCCCAATTAAGATAACATTTGATTAATTAATTTATGGTATAAACACTCAAAACGAATAATTAATAATATGTTCTAAAATACTCATTCAAGCTCTTAATTAATGCAATGGTCTAATTTACCCCTAAACAATTAAATTCAATATAATATAACAATTAAGCATAATTAATTCCTTAATTCACAAGACTTAGGAACTATAAATTAGCATTTTTAGAGTGCTATCATTGGACATATTGAAACCAAGTTCTTTTCAACTATCTTCCCTCAAACCCTATCTTCTAAAACCGAATTTGAATCGTTTCAAGTTCTTTTCTCTCATATTGTTACACGGATTAATCCTATCTAACAAGGAAAACCTAAACGACCTACAGATCATGAGCTCCAACGACATGACATTAACCAACCAACATTCGTTAACCCCCGGGAACTCCACTATAGCCCAAGGGTTGCACTCCCCTCGCCGTAGATATATTTTTGTCCTCTTGATATAACCATGATTAGTAAGTCGATCCTTCACATGTCGTTCGTAATTACAGTTGCGTCAAAAATGTCGTTTTACCCTCGTAATTACATCTTGTTCCTTAAGTCCCACTGATCCTCTAATGAACAATTGGTTTGTGATCCAATCACTAAACCGATTGGTATGTGATCTAATCACTATACCGAGTCCCTCTCGGGCCAATGACAGGGTGGGATCCCTAGTTCAAGACCCGGAGTCAGCACTTAATAGAACAACCTCTCTACTAAACACTAAAGGCGGGTATGAGTGAATTCCATCTTGTTGGACTGTGTTCCCAGCTTCCTACCCGGTCTTATCCCCAAGATGGTAGGATTATTGAGTCCACGATCTCGAGCCACCCTCACTCATACAAGTCAAAGAATAAGCCCGAATAAACAGGAGTTCATAGCGTGCTCAGAATTGAGATCGAGTTACCTAGGTCATCATATGAAAAAGTTAGTATTTACAGTAAACGAAGTTGTAAAGAAAGAGTGACTTGATTTCGCGGTTCAGTCTTATGCAAACTCATTGCATAGAGCGTCCTCACTCGCATGTCTCCACATAAACGATTTTAGATCACATCGTTTGTACTATACAAAGTGGGTCGTGTCCAATAGTGTCTCTTGGATAAGATACTCAGCCCTATCCGTATACTATAAACCGTTCTGGCTATTTACTTGAACTTGATCCACAAACATGTCATTGAGCTATGCTCTTGTTGGCTAATACATGAAACCTTAATACTTAAGACTTACAACCCGAGACACTCATCATAATGGATTAGTGAAGTTATTATAGCACACAAAATGAGCTATGCTTATGACTTATTTAATGCTAGTTTAGAGGATTAAATGTGAACTTTCACTATTATATTTGATTATTTTATATATATTTAGCATTTTTTAGCAAACCAGAGAATTTAGAAGGTTTGTGATAAAAACTAAGTTATTTGGATGCAATTTGAAGTTCCCAAGTGACAAAAAAAAAAAAAAAAATGAGTCCAAAACTTAAGGCCTAGGCGCCCATTCCGAGCAAGCAAATTTTAACTAAATCGTTAGCAACAAAAATTTTATACATCGTCACCGCTTGCTCGTAGTTATTAGGGGCCAACCAATTTTAACTAAATCGTTAGCAACGAAAAATGACGAATTAAAAACGTTTTTGTTTAAATGTTTTCATCGCTACTAAATTTTATAATGATTTCTCAATTTGACAATTTTGGAAAGGATATGCATAATTTTATTCTCGTGCAATGTTATGTTTTAAATTTATTACTATTATTTATTTAAGTGGGTTGATTAATTTGAAAAATGTTAAGGTGTAAGGGATAAAAATGAAGCTTATGAAATAATCACGTATAAAATTGAATAGGTAAGTTGGTTAATAGATTTTTCCAAACAGATTGAAAATTAAGTAAAATTTTATAATGGAATTCAAATTTCAAGGTCAAGGTTTTTTTTTTTTATAGAATTTGTACTTTGATTTTTAATTGGTCTAGTTCATACTAGTTGTTGATAAGTCTTTGACAATTTTTTTGGAGCCTACATCAACATAATTCTATTGAAATAATGTATGAACTTCTAAATAAAATGTCCGAGGTTCAAGACCCAAGACCCCAACTTGTGGTAATAAATAAAATAAAAATGGAATAAGTTTTTCAAAACAATGATAAAAAAAGATCCAAGGTCGACCTTTCTAAGTAATGTCAACTTCATAACATGTCTTCATTTTTGTAATCTATTAAACACTCTTGGAAATATTTTTTTAACATTCCTCAAACCAAAGCTTATGATACGACTTATCCAAAGTTTAAGATAGTAAAGCTTTCCTTCATGTTCTTTTTTTCATTGTTACAATAATAATACTCTTAAGGCTGGTAATTGTAGCTAAGATTCCAGGTAATTGTAGTTAAGATACTCCATCACTGCTTCATTATTACCACCCATGAATAAGTAGTTTCTCCTGAAGTTTTTGAAGTTGACCGAACGATAATGTGGTTGAGTGACTTCATTTATCAAACATTATGCAGGTTCTATAGTCTCATCATCTTCAGGGTAAATGAGATAGATTAATGATTGACCAGGTATCCTTATATTCGTCAAAACTTCGTGTTCTCCTTCTTTCAACTTTCCATTGCTAACCACCTATAAAACATAAAACAGAGGAATTATTGGAAGAAACCGCCATACCATGATTTGTAATTTTCAATTTATGTCCTGCTAACATGAGGGAGGGGTTGAAAATTTTAAATTAGTATCTAAAGACTATTGGGGAATATTCACATTTTAGGAGTCTCATCCAATAATTTATTCATAAATGATAAAAATCACCAAAAACGTGAATAGCTTTAGGAAGTTTATATTTTTGTTTTTTGTTTTGTTCATTTTTTAAAAAATTAAACAAACTAAGTATTTTGGTGTGTTCGATACTTAAATATAAAAAGTTATTTTATAAGAACTTTTGGAAAAAAAGTCAACATTTCGAAGTGCTTTTGATCTTGGCACCAATTGATTCTTGTTTTAATTGGTGCTTTTGGCCTAAAGACTTCATATACCATTCTCATTTTTTTTCAATACAATTTATCTTAATGATCTTTTCTCTAACATGCAACATTTTCTCACTAATGTCTCTTTTTATGCACATTTTCTTTCATCAACTTCATATCACACACGTTTGCACAACATATTTTTTCTTGCACTAACTTTATTCCATGTATATATACTCACTAATCTCTTTTCACACTTTTTCTTACTAGTCTCTTTGCACAATGTTTCCTTCATTATTAACCTCTTACTAAACACTTTCTCTCATTCATTTAATTTTTAGAAACTTTAATTATTTTTATTTTAGTAATTTGTCCATTTTAAAAGTATTGTTTATCAAGAAAACATGAATAAACAAGAAGAAAAAGATCTCTAAATTGACAAAAAGACACTTCTAAAATCCTAAAATATCCAATAATAAGTATTTTATTATTATCCAACACTTTTCATTAATATATGGTAATTTGTAATATATATATATATACATATTTATAAAAATTGCCAACCTTAGCACACGACCAAAATGTCAAATGTTTGAGTCTATCCACCCCATATATTGCTGAACTAAAAAAAAATCATGTACAAAACTAACTTAAGTTTAATCTTGAAAGCAAATTAAAACGTACCTGTAAAACATAGCCAATGTTAACGAGAAGGACACCATCAATAGGGTCAACATCAATTCATTCACCATCCTTAGAGATATTGAAGGCCATTAGCATCTTGAAACAAGATGGTAATAAGGGTTGGATCACAATGTCTTTCCAATCCCATAGTCAAGTTAGGTTTTGGGCATGGTGGATAATGGTTAACCGAAACTACACAATGTTTAGAGAGTTCACCCTTTAAGGACTCTCGTCCCATTCCTAACCCTTCACTAATCACCTCCAATATCTCCATGGTTAACTTTCTCATTGCAACACAATATGCTCCAACTACCTCCCTAAAACAGAACCATGATTTTAGTTTTAGTTCTGGGCATGTCGAACATAATTTAAGTGACTCACGAAAATATTGCAAGTTTAATCGTTTCTTACATTTGTAAATTTGAAAGAAAAAATGAACTAATAACAAATTAAACCTCATGGGTTGAAGTTTTGTATATGAAAAGGTATATTTCACATTAATATTATATTTATTTTTCTTTCTAACAAACATATCTCCAACCTTTGTGTCTAAATTTTCTCACTATAATGTTTCCTTATTTTTAAAATTTATACTTATTTCTCTATTATATCTTTTACAGATTACTCTCTAACTTTACATACTCCCTCTCAAAATTTCTCCTTTTCCTTTAACTTTTATTTATCTTTATTACACTAATATTCTTTTTTTAAGAACTCCAACTTTGGATGTACATGACAATGAATTACAATATCTTAACAAAATGAATGACATCATATCATCCCTTTTTTTTTTTATAGGAATCATCCCTTTAGCTTAGTGTTTTCTTATTTTTGACAAATGAATGACATGGAATTACGATATCTTTCTAGGTTAAATTGTGCTTTTAAGTCGTTTGTATTGTAACACCTTAATTTCAATTTAGTTGTTATATTTAAAAAAATGATTTTACCTAACATCTCTGTCATCACTCATCCACTAAACAAAACTCCAACAAATCTAGTTATTTGTGGTTAATTATACTAACAAAATACGTCATATAAATCTAATGGACACTTTTCACTCCAAACTAGTTATTTGTGTTAAATTGTACTTTTATCTTCTTTTCTTTTATGATCACAGCAAAATTCATTCATTCGCCCTCTTCATTTCTCGTGAACAATTTAGACCCACAAAAAAAAAAGACAAAATGGAAAAACCCTCTCTTCTAATGTCATTTTCTTAGTTTTTTTCTTGATCAGTTTCATGTGGGATTAATGTTTACTCCTCCATTACTTCTCCAGGTTCTCTTGTATTTACCCTTTTCTTGTTTCTTTCTTTAGTCTTTCTTCTTTGAGTTTTTCTACTTTTTTTTTCTCTCTATATTGAATCTGTGGTTTTGGGGGTTTTCTTTCTTTTTTCCTTATGACATTTTAGGGGTGTTAATGTTTTCTTGTCTGGAATGTTTCATAGATTGGTTTGTTGTTGTGGGTTTGAAATGAGGCTTCTGTTGGGAGTGCAAGGGAGTGCGACCAAAGTCCCACATTGGTTACAAGAGGGGAAGATCATGGGTACATAAAGAGGGACAACATTCTCCATTGGTATGAAGCCTTTTAGGGTGACCAAAAGCAAAGTCAGGTAGGTTTAGGCCCAAGATGGACAATATCATACCATGTCGGTGAAATCCCCGAGTGAGCCTCAAAGGTGTAGTCATTGGTGGAGATCCGTGGTGATGGTGAGCTCCGGTGAATGAGCACCGGAGGGCCTAGATAAGAGTATCTAGATGGATAAAGATGACTATTCAAGGGGAGGATTGTTGGGAGTGCGACCAAAGTCCCACATCGGTTAGAAGAGGATGATGAAGATCATGTGTACATAAGGAGGACAAGCTTCTCCATTGGTATGAGGCCTTTTGGGGTGACCAAAAGCAGGAATGAGCACCGGAGGGCAAAGTCCCACATCGGTTAGAAGAGGATGATGAAGATCATGTGTACATAAGGAGGACAAGCTTCTCCATTGGTATGAGGCCTTTTGGGGTGACCAAAAGCAGGAATGAGCACCGGAGGGCTAGACGGATAAAGATGACTATTCAAGGGGAGGATTGTTGGGAGTGCGACCAAAGTCCCACATCGGTTAGAAGAGGATGATGAAGATCATGTGTACATAAGGAGGACAAGTTCTCCATTGGTATGAGGCCTTTTTGGGTGACCAAAAGCAGGTGAATTAGAGAGAGAGTTTTTTTTTACCTGTATTTTGGGGGGTTTTAGGCCAAAAATGAGCATAATTCTCCAATGGATTGCAAAAAAGGAGCATAATTCTCCAATGGATAACAATTGAAAACCACCGAATCTTTCCACGCATGAAGCGTTTGTTTCATATGAGCATCAATACTGCTTGTACTATAAAATTTCATGCGGTAGTCTGGGACTTTTGAGCATTCCCTAACTTTCTCTTATTTTGACATTCCATGAAACTCCTTGAAAACTCTCATTGTCTCTTCTAATAATTCTCCAGGCACTCGGGGTTTATCACCTATAACAAAGAAACAAAAAGAATAATGTTTAAACATATAGCATTTGGTTAGTTTTCCAACATGTTTATCAAAAGAGACGAAGAATTTAAAAGATCCATAAGTACTTTCAAACCTGAAAAAATCCAAACTCATGAGAGACATCGATGATTTTTCGAACGAGAAGGGCTCGGTTGTGGGTGCTAAAATCAACCACCGGAATTGTCTTCTTCACCGCATCGCCGAGCCTCATCTCCGGCGGATGCACAGAACTTTCTGGCACTGATTCAACATCCACCCTATTGGACAAATTTTTTACCTCTTCCATAATACTTATTGTAATTCTCTTTCAATGTTTTCACCCTAAATAGATGATATATGATATGAAACTCATGTAGCCCCCTTTATATATAGTTGTGAGAGTTTTTTTTTCTCTCCCTCCTACAATTCTAACATTTTAACCAAGTTATAATTTTGTTGATAAAATAAATTATGGCTAGAAATTTTCTTTTAAAGAATAAAATTAAGTTGCACTATCTCTTTCCACTTGTTCCTTAAATGTGTAATAGAGACTTCTTTTCCCCCTATTTTTAAATGTGAGATTTTCTTTTATATATATATATATATATATATATATATTCAAAAGAGAGTATAGTTTTGTCCATATCATATTTTTTTAGAATTTATGCAAAAGAAAGAAAAATCATTTCATTTAATTCAGTAAATTAAAACAAAGTACAATTCATTTTCTTTAATTATTATTGTACTAAAATTGCATTTGTTGTTTTTATAGTATATTTCTTTAATTAGAGGGAACAAGTAGGGACACATGCATGTGTATATGTTGAAAGTTGTCTAGTGTAAGGAGAGATATACTCTTGAGATGAATATTGGTTTGACTCAATTCTATTTAATATTTATGATTTCATCTTATAATTGATTTACAGTTAAATTTGGTTTGTAAATAAGGAATTGAACCAAATCAATCAAATGGAAGAATTCAAATTGACTTAATTAGTTGAATTTTATACCCAAGTGATATGCAATCACAATTAACAAAATAAAAAATAAATAAATAACCATCTTTTATTAAGTTTTTTTTTGGTCTATCTAATTTTTAATTATGAAATAACCAAGGAAATATATTTTTTTTTAATTTAATCTCACCACTTAAAAACTAAACTAAATGAATTCAATATCAAATAATAACTGAATTTTCTTTTCCTTGTTTTTTTCTTCTTTCTCATATGACTAGTCTTGACTATTCTAGTAGATGCTAACTAAGATGCTTTTTAGTTTGAACTTGGTTAGATTGAAAATCTATTCTATTGTTAGAACTAATCTAGAGTAAGTTCTTTACTTTAAAACCAAATTTGAATTTTAAAGGGAGGTTTATATGAGTTGGTAGGTAAATAGAATCTTTACTTAATTTCCTAAAGATTGAAATCTTACCATTTTTATATTAAAATTAAATTAGTTAAAGTAGCCCATGAAGCCCGTGAAGTTTTCTCTCTTTTGAACAAAATCACTTCGAATTTATTCAAGTTCATAAAATCTTTGAATGTCTTCAATTATTGATTATCATGGACAACAAAAACACTTGAATTGTATTACTCCAATTTAAATTGAAGAAATAATCTCTCTTCTTAGAATAAATATATAAAGCTATCTAAACGTTTAAACTAGCCCGACAAACAAATTAAATAATAGAATGTAATATTCAACTTTATTTTGGTAGTTAACTTTGTAGTAATATTTTAATTTTCAAACATTATCTTATTCTAATCCATATCATCAACAATTTTAATCTTTGCTGTAAATTTTTTAAAACTATTTAATAGACAAATGATATAAGTGTGTATTTTGTTTATCTATGTAATTGATTAGTACATGTTTAATTACGTTAGATGGAGTGAATTGGGTATATAAGTGTGTATTTTGTTTATCTATGTAATTGATTAGTACATGTTTAATTACGTTAGATGGAGTGAATTGGGTATATATAGAGCTTCAAAATGACTTAACTGATTAATAAAATATTAACAAAATTTAGAGATTAAAGTAAATATAAATATTTAAGTTAAGGAACCATAAACCATTCAACAAGATTTGAATTTACAGCCAAACCGAGCATAGCTCAATTGGCATAAAGTTGTGCCCGTGACTAAGAGGTCATGGGTTCAATCCTCGCATTTATTAAAACACCGTTGCAAAAAAAAAAGATTTGAATTTACATCAAATTTAATATAGATCATTCATTGCATATTTATTTTTTATTTATTTATTTTATTTTTTTTTGTAAATGTGAGATAATTGATCAATGCAATGTTTGACAAGATAAATTGAATCAACCAAAATTATATAGCTTTTAATTTTGTTGGGTAAAAAAATCATATTTTATTCTTAGATTTTTGGTGCAGTTTTACCTTACAATTTTTTTTTGTTCATTTAAATTAGCGATAAAAAATATGATTTCATGCATAACTTTATGAACTATGTTTTATCAATTCAAAAATATGATTTCATGCATTAATTTGCTAAAAACTTATTTAGGAAATTCTGATTTGTGTTTTGAATTTGGTTGAACTTAATTGATAAATAGAATGAAAATCTAACATAAGATAAAAATACACTGCATATCCAAGTCTAAGAATATAATTTGATAAAATTGAAATTTTAGAGTACAAATTGACTTCTTAATTTTTTTTTCCTGTCTAAATTTTGAAGAAAGAAATAAGATTTTGAAGAGTGAATTGAAAATTGGTTTTAGATAGATTATTAAATAATTAGATTTATCAAACAACTTAAACGATTAAGATTTTTTTAATCGTTTTTTACTCCTCCAAACGCAATACACATGAAGTACCAAAGGGAGCCTTAATGAAATAAGATTTTGAAGAGTGAATTGAAAATTGGTTTTAGATAGATTATTAAATAATTAGATTTATCAAACAACTTAAACGATTAAGATTTTTTTAATCGTTTTTTACTCCTCCAAACGCAATACACATGAAGTACCAAAGGGAGCCTTAATTCCAAAATACTCTTTTTTGTAGTAATATTTTTTTCTTTAATTTTTTTTTTTTTTGCAACGATATTTTAATTAAAGCGAGGATTGAACCCATGACCTCATAGTCACAGGCACAACCTTATGTCAATTGAGCTATGCTCGGTTTGGCTTCTTTAATTTTTTAGAGGTTATTCTTGTGCTGATTTTAATTTTCAATTAAAAAAATAAAAATAAAAAATACAATTCCATAACTCCATCCATTCTCGGACAAAAATTGAACAAATTAATAATATTTCATCAAATGGAAGCTTAACCTACCGATAAAGTAGAAATTATTAATACTTATCAAATTGTCAAATTGAGCATAACTCAATTGTTTAAGGCATACCATCTATTGACCAAGAAGTTAGTTAGAAGTTCGAATTCCAACCCCCACATGTTATATATAAAAAAAAAAAAATACAAAGGTTAAAAATAGAAAATGTTATTTTAATATATGATACCACATGGTGTTCTTTTTTATATCCAGCAGTGAACCCATAAGATGTTATAGTCACTCTCTTATACCCGGTTAAACTACATAATCACAAAATTAAGCAATATAATTAACTTTCTAATTAAATGGTTTTTGTAACCACCATTATTTTCTCTTCACATGGGTAAATTAAAGGACTCTTCCTCCTGAATTGCAAGTTTTTGTAATAAGTCCACCACTATGACTAGTTTTAGTTTAGTTCATTGAATTTAGTTCATTGAATGGTAATAAGTTAGGGTTTTATTGCCACATGTTATAGTCACTACAAAAATTGTTAACTAAGGGGAAAACATTTCTTAATATTCTTGCTATTGAAAAACCTCACACCAATTAAGCAGTAGATGTGTCAAACATACATGTAACAACTACGTGCAATATAATCACGTGCAATATAATCACTTAATCGGGCTTGCTAAAAAATGAATGTTTTAAGCAACTTACTTGGAGAAGGTCATTTTGAAGGATCTTTTACCGAGCAACTAGCAATCGTCTGCTTAAAAGACGGAAGAGAAACAAAGGAGCAAACATTATACATATCTTAGCAACTCAAAAAACATTGTAAATCCAAATAAAAAAAAGTATACCTTTGAAATATTTATGTCTCTCTCATAATCAAAGCATGGAGGTGCATTTTGCAAAGCCACCATCAATACAACAATACCTATAGTGACCATTTTCTCAATATGTTTAACTCTAACACTTTAAAAGATCAAAGTAATAGCATATGATATTCAATAATAATGCACCTTCATCGGATGATATTTTGAGAAAGGAGCATGACCATGTGCAAGCTCTAACAGAATTATGGCAAAAGACCAAATGTTAACCTGCCAAAAAAAATTGTCAACCGAGAAGCAACACGGTTGTTTAAGAGGGAAAGAAAATAATAAAAATGTTTTAACGGTGCCTAAGTATACTTATATGAAAAAAAAAGATCAAAATGATTTAAAAACATCTAGCCCGCCCTCCGGAACCTCAAACACAAACAAAATAAACATATAAATTGAAGATAAAGCTTGTTGGGAGTCCCTTCAAATCATTATCCTCGTGATAAAGAAGAAACATTAGTAGATTAAAAATCATTCACCTTAAAAACACTTTTCAAATTTCCCATGACATAAATACTTATTGCACTAAAACAACACTAATTTTAAAAGACATCCCAAACTCATATTCATTTAGAAAACAAAAGTATAAATCTTACAATCTTTGCAAGCGGTTGAGTCTCCAAGGCTTCCGAGAAGATTCCCTCTAATGGTGAAAGGGCGTGCAAGAAAAAAAAAGTTAACCCCTAAATCACAAGATTGACGACAGAAAACACGGAAATTTCAATGCAAGATTTTATAATTAGGAAGATCTAAATAATTCCCTTTACTTTTGTGCCCTCCACTTCAATAAATTTCAAACAGGAAAATTTATAAACACTCGAGCCAGCATGATAGATTTTATTGACTTTGTAACACCGACAACAATCTGAATCATTCTCATCAAGCCTTCCCATTCTATCTTTCTCTCTACAATTTTAATGCAAGATTTTAGAGTTAGGAAGATTTAAATTCATTTGAAGTGTGCAATAGGTACCTTGCCATTATTGTACCATGGCTGGGATTAATGAGGTTTTCGTTATTGTTGCTACCTAGCAGAGGCCTCCACTAAAAATAAAATTTGAACAATCATTCAAATGTGTATAAAAGAGACACTAGGAAATTTAGTTTTGATGTAGGACATCTTGACTCCTTTCTTGAGTGTTTGTAAATTCTTTAGTTTCTTGAAACTTTTCTTGTTTTATATTCTTTTGTATTTTCTTTATTTCCTTTAGTTTCTTGAAACACTTCTTATTTTATATTCTTTTGTATTTTCTTTATTTCTTTTTAGTTATTTCTTTTAACCACCTGGGTTTCCCAAGTTTGTTGTGAGTAGTTAGGACTTTTCCAGCCTTCCTATTTGTATTTGAAGGGGGCAGTACTTTAGAATCAATTTTTGATCATTGAATATAATTCTTTTTTCTTGTCTACGCCAAGGTGGTATCAGAGATCCGATCCTAGCTTAGAAATTTCATTTCCAATTCCGGATCCTTACACCATGGCAGCAGAAGCTTCCTCCCTTACAACCCAACAACTTGACCGACGCTTGCAGTTGGCGGAAAGTTCGATCGATGAAATCAATACAAGTGTGGACGATATCAAACAAGCCATTATTCTCATTACTCGACAATTGAATCAACAATGCAATGTTAACCATGTGCAAGAAAACCCACAAGACAACCAAGAAGTCACCGCAATGTTCAAGAAAATCAAGAAATGCAAGAAAGACAAGTGCATAATCCAATTAGAAGACAAGAAAACCAAAATTTTGGGAGATTTCCTGGAAATCCAATCCCTGGATTTATGGCACAAGATTCTGAATCTTCACATGAAGGAGAATTCAGAAATATTGGACAGCAAGGTAACCTTCATCTGGGACAATCAAAATCACCAAGATATACCTCCAAGAAGACAACAACAATTTAATGACAATTCAGAAATTAGAATGAAAGTAGACCTTCCAAACTTCAATGGAAGAATGGATGTGGAAAAATTTCTTGATTGGGTCAAGAACGTGAGGAACTTCTTTGATTATGCCAATACTCCCGAAGAAAAGAAGGTGAAGTTAGTTGCCTTCAAATTACAAAGTGGGGCCTCAGCATGGTGGGATCAACTCCAAAATAATCGTCGATACTCAGGCAAGACACTCATAAAACAATGGCCAAAGATGTTGAGGTTAATGAAGAAACCAGTCCTACCACTCAACTATCAACAAATCCTATACAACCAATACCAACAATGTAAGAAAGGTAATCGTAATATCCTAGATTACACAGAAGAATTCTACCGATTGGGTGCAAGAAATAATCTACCCGAAAACGAGCAACAACAAATTTCAAGATTTGTTAATGGTCTTCGTGATGACATCAAAGAAGCGGTAAACGTACATCCTCTAGCTTATCTCGCAGATGCAATCAACCTAGCAACCAAGATTGAGGAAAATGATGAGATTAGGCCTTCAAGAACCTACTAACGAAGGAATGCATGGGCAAAACAAGACCAACCACCTCAAAGAAAGTATACTAATGATTCTCCCCGAAATTTTCAGCAAGGAAGTTCATCCAACTCCACCCAACAAGGCAAAAAGGATGAGCATATTGCCAAGAACAACACTAATAAAGGTTTGGATGCTCCCATGGGTAAAAAGTCTACTAATCCTTATAATCGTCCTTCTCTTGGTAAGTGTTTCAGGTGCGGCCAGCAAGGTCATCTCTCTAATGAATGCCCCCAACAGCAGACATTGGCTATACAAGAACAAATCCAAGATGTTGACACTTACAATCCCGAGGGCTCCGATGATTATGAATTTGCGGAACCATACTCCAATGGGGATAAACTTTCTTGTGTTCTTCAAAGAATCCTTCTAATTCCAAAGAACGAGATCAATCCCCAGCGGCATAAACTTTTCTGAACTCGATACACAATCAATGGTAAGATTTGTCAGGTTATAATTGACAGTGGTAGTTCTGAAAATATTGTTTCCAAGAAGCTTGTTACTGCCCTTAACCTGAAAACTGAACCCCACCCAAATCCCTATAAGGTTAGTTGGATTTCAAAAGGTGGTGAGAAACAAGTGCTGGAAATTTGCAGCATTTCTCTTTCAATTGGACAACACTATAAAGATCAAGTTGTATGTGACGTTCTCGAAATGGATGCGTGTCATATCCTTTTAGGGCGTCCTTGGCAGTTTGATACCCAAGTTATGCATAGGGGAAGGGACAACACTCATACCTTTTCTTGGATGGGAAAAACAGTGGTCCTTTTGCCTATGGGAGCTACGGAAGATAAGAAAAAAACCAGTGAGGGGTCCAATAAAAAACAGTTGTTCACGTTAACTCATGGTAAAGATATATTTTGTACTCCTAAGGACACCTTAGTGGATTTTGTTATTAAAGGAACGACAACCAGTGAGACTACAACACATTTTTCTCCTCTCATCTCTCACTTATTGAATGAATTTCCTAACATCGCTACTTCCCCATCTTCTTTACCCCCTTTACGCAATATTCAACACCAAATAGACCTAGTCCCCGGTAGTTCTCTTCCTCATTTACCCCATTATACAATGAGTCCCAAGGAATACCAGATTTTACATGATCAAATTCAAGACTTGCTTGAGTTGGGACACATTAAACCTAGTTTGAGCATGTGTGCGGTTCCAGCCTTATTAGCTCCTAAGATAGATGGTTCTTGGCGCCTTTGTGTCGATAGTCGTGCTATTAATAAGATTACTGTTAAATACTGTTTTCCCATACCTAGATTATCCGATTTATTGGACCAACTTGGCGGTGCTTCGGTGTTTTCCAAAATTGATCTCAAAAGTGGATATCACCAAATTCGAATAAAACCAAGGGATGAATGGAAAACAACTTTTAAAACTAATGAAGGCCTCTTCAAATGGTTAGTAATGCCCTTTGGTTTGTCCAATGCTCCAAGCACATTCATGCGCCTCATGAATCATGTACTCCTTCCTCGTTTAAATAAATTTTTGGTAGTTTACTTTGATGATATACTTGTGTATAGCAAAACCAATGATGAACATATTGCCCACTTACACACGATTTTTTCTATCCTTAATGACAATGCCCTTTACATTAATGCCAAGAAATGTACCTTTTTATGTGCTGAATTAATTTTCTGGGCTTTGTTCTAAGTGCTAAGGGTGTGGCTATAGATCCTAGGAAGATTGAAGCTATTAGTGATTGGCCTATACCACACAACATTCGAGCACTTCAATGTTTTCCCGGCTTAGCATCTTTTTATCGCAAATTTATTCATAAATTTAGTACTATTGTTGCACCCCTCACTAATTGTTTAAAGAAAGGCCAATTTGATTGGGGTGATTCCCAAACTTCTAGCTTTAGCAACCTAAAAAAGCACTTGGAATCTACCCTTGTTCTTGCCCTTCCTAATTTTGACAAACCTTTTGAGGTTTCCGTAGATGCTTCTGGGGTTTGTATTGGGGTTGTTTTGAGTCAAGAGGGTCATCCAATAGAATTTTTTAGTGAAAAATTAAGTGATGCCCGCCAAAATTGGAGTACTTACGAGCAAGAGTGAAGAGAATGAACTCTTCATTCCCCGCAGCGGAAGCGTTTGGAATCGATCTTTGTTTTATTTGAATTAAACAACAAATACAAGTTAAGCATATATTACCTTTGAAGAACAATAACCTTCTTGTGTTCCTTTTTCCACGAGATCTTCCTCGCTATGACTCGAACACGAGATCAAGCTTGTGGGAGCTCTTTGAAAGAATGAGAGAACAATTCTCTGTAGAAGGTGAGTAGTGTGTTTGGGCCAACCTTTTGGCTAAACCTAAATGTCTTATTTATAATAAGGCTTTTAGGAATTAATTTTATTTTATAAAATACATTTTAATATCTAATATATTAAAATATGTATTTTATATTTATTTGAATCTTATTCAAATATTATAAAATTAATCTTTTATAATATACTTTAAACCAATTTGAATCTCATTCAAATACCATATGTATATAGTTTTTAATATTAATGTATCATATACATAAACTATTTCCTCTAATATTTAATGTATCAAATACAATAAATATACTTTACGCTTCTACATTTAATATATCAAATATATTAAATATTATTTTGACTATTTCAATTTTTTCTTTCAACTAAATTTATCCTTTTAGTGTTACTATGAGCTAGCAAGGGGACTTATGGACCTACAGATTTATAAGCTTCAATGATACAAAATTAATTAATTAAACTCTTTAATTAATTAACTTTCATTCATTAACTCTAGGTCACTCCACTATAGGCCTAGAGTTGCACTCTTATGCACTGTAGGACAAGTTGTGTCCATGGATATAACCATTACATGCAAGTCGATCCTTCACGAGTTGTTCGTAATTACAGCTGGGTCAAAAGTCCGTTTTACCCCTGTAATTACATCTTACACCTTACGTACCACTGATTCTCTAATGAACAACTTGTTTATGATCCAACCATAAACCAAGTCCCTCTCGGGCCAGTGAGAGGGTGGGGCCCCATTGTTCAAGTCCCGAAATCAGCACTTAAGGGAACTACTCATCTACTTTCCCTATATGGGAAGGAGTGAATTCCATCTTGTGAAACTTATGTTCCCAACTCCCTATTTGGTCAAGTCCCCAAAATGGTAGGCTTATTGAATCGGCTATAAAGGCCATTCTCACCCATACAAATCAAAGGACGAGCCCTCACAGGCAGGAGTTCATAACTCACTCAGGATTAAGATCGAGTCACATATGATCATCCTGTGAAATATTAATCTTCTCAAATAACGGATTTATAAAGAGAGATTATATATTTCGTGGTCCAGTCTTATACAAACTCATTGTATAGGATACCCCCACTCACATGTCTCTACATGAATGATTTGGATCAAATCATTTGTAACAATTACAAAGTGGGCCGTATCAATAGTGTTACCAGGATAAGGCACCCAACCTTATCCATATACTATAGACCCTTTAGGTTATTACTTGAACATGATCCTCTCGTATGTCAACTACATACAGTTCAAGATTACACTAATAACCTTGGATTTTATTTATATAATGAATATTATAAATTGCAAATATTAATAATAAAATAATTATCAAATAATTATTAATTAATTACGAGGCTTTAGGGCATAAATCCCAACAATCTCCCACTTGCACTAAAGCCGGTGAGACATGTATCCTAGGGCATACTCTACACCCAACATGTTCTCCCACTTGCCTTAGTGAAGATGAGACATGGCTCATAACCCTAGACATTCTAGGTGGCTTTCAAACACTTTAGCCTGGAAAGTCTTTTTATATAGATCAAAACGACTGTCAATTAAAAGTCATCTTGGTCCTACCACGATTATTTCTCTCTCAGGATACCCTATGTATTGATGGTATCTAAGTTTCTTAAGTTTAGCCATTACATAAAACGTTTTAGGCTTAACTATATCTGAAACATCTTTCAGACCAATAAGAAATTATTTGAGTTATGCAAGTTCTTTACTTCATAAGCAAGAACATTTAACTTGCATACCATGCTCCACCATCTAGGGTAAACATAGATTTCCATAAATCTTTGTTAAAACCAGTGCATCTCGTAAAGATCAAATCTTTAACCTCATACACAAAAATATAATTTCTCATTTTATCCATAGATATTTTGAGAAAAGTTTTTATTTTTCCGCGCAATGGTCATACCATTGGGTTAACTAATAAATGCTAACCAATTTTACTGTCAAATGTCATGTCTCAAGTGTACATTAGATTTTCTCCCACTCAAACGTAGATAGTCAATCTTATGTTCTCAACATTTTGAAATGTCTGAGGACACTATTCCTTAGACAATCTAAACTTCATGTAAGAATGATACATTATCCTTTTTGAAGTACTACATCATATACATGACAACAAATTTGTCAATATAAGATGTGTGAGACATAAATAACATTTTGTCCTCGAAAACTCTATTTTAGGACATACCCAGTAATTTAAATCATTCATTTGGAATTGGTTAAATAGTCAACAATTTATGTTGGATTGAAATCTTACATCATTCACAATGAGTAGTAAGTCATCCACATGAAATATGAGAAAATTCCACTAAATAATTAATGAATTTCTTGTCTATACAATATCATTAATATTTATTCAAAGTCATAGTTTTTTATACTTTTATCAAACCTTACATTCAAAAATCTAGTGATCAAATTCATTTCATAAATGAACCTTTACTGCTTGCAAACCTTTTGCTTTTGATTTTTGAAATTGAACTCATGTAATTGATTTGTAAATGCATTCTTTAAGACTTCTTTTCAAAAAAGATTTCTTAAACCTTCACTTGACATATCTCATATGCAACTATGAATTAAGAAATGCTTATATACTCTAATATGACAACAAATGAGAAAGTTTATCCATAGTTTACTTTCTCCCACTATATTGCCATTAGTCTTGTTTTGAAGGTCTGTACCTTCTTATTTACAAATCTTTTACTTTTGTAGATATATTCAAAACCTATGGGTTTTACCCCATCACGAATATCTACAAGTTCTAGATAAAGATGAGTACATCTACTCTATCTCGAGATTTATGACTTTGGTCTACTAGTCTTTGTCATCGACCCTCATTTCAACTTTGAGGTCAAGAAGCCCTGCATTTTGTCATCTAATACGACAACTTAGGCTTCATATAAGCTCTTGTAACGGTCGGGTCATCTCATAACTCTCCCACTACGATGAGGCTTATCCAATTCATGACTAGGATCCATTTGACTATCAAATGTAATTAAATTGTTAACAACTTTTGTTAACTATTTAGTGGCTTCACTTGGAACCAACTTTTCAACACTATTGAACATATTCAAGTTTCAGCATATATGCTTAAAACTCTCAAAACTCGAAGGGTTGTAAACTAACTTTACTACTCTTCTATAATCTCAAAGTTGTCTCATGGACACCTTTTAGATAGAATCATGTTCACCATACAATCTATATTGTATATCCTAACAAGAGTCTGATAATAACGTGTAATTCTTTATTGTTCTGACCATGTCTAACAAGGTCTTGTTTCTCCTCTTACAGCACAATTTCACACAATTGTACTTTGTGCTAGAGTTGAGATAAAATCTCACTTTCTATCAATTAGTCTTAGTACATAACGTTCCTGTACTTTTCACTGTGATCTGATCATAGTGTTTTGATAGATTTACCTAATTGACCTTCAACTTAAGTCTTATATTCCTTGAACTTTTCAAAATATTCAGACTTATGTTGCATTAGGTTACGATACTTATTTCTTGAATAATCATCAGCTAGAATGATGAAATATTCATCAGTGTTCTTTGGCCTGTAGGTTTTTCCAACAAAAACCTATTAATTATCTTGCATGAAAAGCAAGATCTTAAGACATATAAAGTAATTAACTCCAACATTTAGAGAATCACTTCGTAGTAGTCTTTTTATTCAAATTGATCAGAATCAATCTTGAATGCCAAAGACGGGTATCATATTTTAGGAGAATATAAATTGTCTTTATATTCTGGATTCTATAATCCTGAATATCTCACTGTGTAGTATTTTATATGTTAACAATTTAACACATACAAATTATTCTTATTTTTCGGCTGAACTTTTCAAACAATTTTGAAAATAAAAACTTAGTACTAAAATATTCATACTATACGAACAATTTATTAGTAATAAAGTTAGAGAAATTGAATTTCTCCTATGGTACTAAAAACACCATATTCAACATTAAATAACAATTATTTGTTATGGACATCTTAATGTCTCCCACTACATTAATTGAGATGAATTTTCTGGTGCCAACAAGTAGAGATCATTCTACATAATTAAGTATTTTCCAAGAATTATATAAAGTGTAATGAAGAACAAATCTAAATAGTGGATCTGAATCTACTATATAGGTGGTAATGATTATTTTCCACCAAAAATCTAGTAAATCAAATTTACTTTTATCCATGTTCTTCTTATAGAGGTATTTCATAAATTCCTCTCATTATGACTACTTTGCTAATTTAGAAACTATTTTCTTTTAGCTACAGTCATATGGTTTCTTTTCTTGGATTTTGGTAATACTTAATTTTTTGAGATCATTTAGATAAATATCTAAATCTAGCTTTTATTGACTTCAACAATATCTCATATGTTGTTGTCATATTCTTTATCTTCTTAGCTTGACATCTAATATGTCAAATAGAAAATTTGTATAAGCCATCTCGTTATATTGATTTATTAATCATGTGCTTCACGAACAATTCGATTAGCAGTGGCAACATGTTTTTGAGAACGTTTCTCAATAAAGACAAATTAAAGAAAAAATTTACACTGTCATTATATAGTGTTAACATTATTTTTCCAAGTGATATTATTTTCTCAATTTGACAAATTAGCAACGAAAATTAAAATTGAGAGAAATAGACAGAATATTGAAATATATAAAAAAAAATATTATTTAACAACATGCAATCAATATTCATTCAATTTATGCATAGAAAACAAACAATTTGATAAATGTACCCTGAAACATTATTTTTTTTTTTAATGCTATGATACTTTAGTGAGTTAGAACAAGTGCCGCCGTAGGGTAGGTCAAATGCTCCTTCACTAAACCGAGACAATCTCAACCAAGTGTTATCCCAAAATAACTCTTATTTCTATAACATTTAGTTATCATTAGTTTGGTCAAGAAAATCATTAACAATCTTAATGATATCTTTGTAAGTGTAACCCATCATTTTAGATTCTATAATTTTATCCCAACAAGTGTCGCCGTAGGGTAGGTCAAGTATTGGAAATAAAATTACAATTCTATCATTCTCAGGAGATTCACCCTGATATTGACCCATGTAAACACCTTCCGTAGGGGGACGGTCCAAAAGCCGCCGCGAGGCCCCACATGAATCTCACGTTGTGAACCAATGATAGAGACGGTAGGATATGTTGACACATTTCCTTCTCCCACTTACTATTTAAAAATACTTTCTCAAGAGATTCACCCTGATATTGACCCATGTAAACACCTTCCGTAGGGGGACGGTCCAAAGCCGCCTCGAGGCCTCACATGAATCTCACGTTGTGAATCTATGGTAGAGACCGTAGGGTTATTTTGACATATGTCTTTCTCCCACTAAGTATTTTGAAATAGGATTTTCTATTACTTAGACAAATTAGGCTAATCTCATTTATCTAAGTTTTTCAATCTACCCTTTCATAACCCTTATGTTGGTTAGATTGATCTTAATGTGAATTACCAAGTATATTAAACTATTTAAAACTAATCACATTATGAGTCAGCTTAATGAAATAAAATAAAATTTGACTAATGCAACCCCCAGGCCAGTTCTCAGGTAGAGGTGTTCCTTTTCAGTCAACTTAAGTACCTCACCCGAGTAACATTTCTTAGACAGGGTTCCCTTATAGTCAATTTTTATTTCAAATTCATTAATCTTTAATTAACTATTAATTACTAGATCAATGAACTTCAGTTGATTTTAAGCAATGTTTTTTAATCCTATTAAAAAACTAATTCACCTTATGGATAATCTTGAATTTTTAACAATTTTAAACCCTTTAAAACAAAATTAAAGATTATCATTTATTCTAATCTTATTAGAATAAAAGATAAACTAAATTCAAATATTTAAACTATTTAAAGAATGAATTAAATTATCTTTTAAATAAGGAAATAAAAAATCTAATCTCATTAGGAAAATATCCTAAGCTCATTTGGAAAATATCCTAATACTTATTGGGAAAAGATTTCCTAATAAAAGATTTTTTAATAAAAGATTTCTTAATAAAAGATTTCTTATTATATCTAATAAAAGATATCACTATATCTAGTAAAAGATATCTCAATCCTTCTAAGAAAATTATGGATTCCTATTCAGGAAGTATCCTAATTTAAAATTTCCAAATATAACAATTATATTGAAAGATATGTAAATATAAACATATTAGGAAATCATCTAATCAAATTATAAAGCATTTTAATCATAATATTCCAAATATAACACTTATATTAAAAATAATTAAAATGCATGACCATGCTTAACCTATGGTGAGATTTTAATCTAGATGGCATACTCTATGCAATCAATTAAAATTTAAAACATACATCAACATGCATAGTTAAATTAAAAACACAGCAAAATTGACCGGCATATTTGGCATATTCTAATTGAAAGCAATTTAAATTACAATAATTTAAATCCAAGACATATCTTGGTCTTCAATCTTTTCATTCTTTGTACATAAAAATTAGGCCTTTTGAAAACCCTAATTTCATCTCATATACTTTGAGACAGCAAGGCGTCAAACCACCGGCAGCCACTCACGGATAACAAAAACTCTGATGCTTTAAGATTCTCACACCGCTTTGAAGAAACTCCATGAACACAAAATCGCCTACATGTATCTGACCTTAGTTGGATTGAATGCACTCACCATTTGAAACCATCTTCACGATTTCACCACCCAGATCATAGAATGTTCATCAAACAAACTTGTGCTTGTGTATTAGGCCTCTAAGACTCCAGCGGGAAAAACATCACAACACTTGTTTGTGAAACTTTGGTTACAAATTGGTCCTTCATTATTGAATCGTACAACCCATTCAACCACACCTCTTTGTACTTGAGCAAATCTCTATTCAAAGTTTCAAAGTTTCTGCCAACTCTTGACACAAAATGCTTTGACCATGGAATTGACAAGTTACAAAGAAAAACTCAACCCACTGGGTTTTACAAATGATCTATTAAAAAAAAACTAAATTCTAATGCCTCAAATATGCCTAAACAATCAATTTTGCAAACCATATATATCACATATATATAAACTTAAAATACCCACCATACACAATTTTAATTCTAAACAAAACTCAAAGAAAGCTCGGATACCAATTGAAGGGAATGAACTCTTCATTCCCCGCAGCGGAAGCGTTTGGAATCGATCTTTGTTTTATTTGAATTAAACAAAAAATACAAGTTAAGCATATATTACCTTTGAAGAACAATAACCTTCTTGTGTTCCTTTTTCCACGAGATCTTCCTCGCTATGACTCGAACACGGGATCAAGCTTGTGGGAGCTCTTTGAAAGAATGAGAGAACAATTCTCTGCAGAAGGTGAGTAGTGTGTTTGGGCCAACCTTTTGGCTAAACCTAAATGTCTTATTTATAATAAGGCTTTTAGGAATTAATTTTATTTTATAAAATACATTTTAATATCTAATATATTAAAATATGTATTTTATATTTATTTGAATCTTATTCAAATATTATAAAATTAATCTTTTATAATATACTTTAAACCAATTTGAATCTCATTCAAATAACATATGTATATAGTTTTTAATATTAATGTATCATATACATAAACTATTTCCTCTAATATTTAATGTATCAAATACAATAAATATACTTTACTCTTCTACATTTAATATATCAAATATATTAAATATTAATTTGACTATTTCAAATTTTTCTTTCAACTAAATTGATCCTTTTAGTGTTACTATGAGCTAGCAAGGGGACTTATGGACCTACAGATTTATAAGCTTCAATGATACAGAATTAATTAATTAAACTCTTTAATTAATTAACTTTCATTCATTAACTCTAGGTCACTCCACTATAGGCCTAGAGTTGCACTCTTATGCACTGTAGGACAAGTTGTGTCCATGGATATAACCATTACATGCAAGTCGATCCTTCACGAGTTGTTCGTAATTACAGCTGGGTCAAAAGTCCGTTTTACCCCTGTAATTACATCTTACACCTTAAGTACCACTGATTCTCTAATGAACAACTTGTTTATGATCCAACCATAAACCAAGTCCCTCTCGGGCCAGTGAGAGGGTGGGGCCCCATTGTTCAAGTCCCGAAATCAGCACTTAAGGGAACTACTCATCTACTTTCCCTATATGGGAAGGAGTGAATTCCATCTTGTGAAACTTATGTTCCCAACTCCCTATTTGGTCAAGTCCCCAAAATGGTAGGCTTATTGAATCGGCTATAAAGGTCATTCTCACCCATACAAATCAAAGGACGAGCCCTCACAGGCAGGAGTTCATAACTCACTCAGGATTAAGATCGAGTCACATATGATCATCCTGTGAAATATTAATCTTCTCAAATAACGGATTTATAAAGAGAGATTATATATTTCGTGGTCCAGTCTTATACAAACTCATTGTATAGGATACCCCCACTCACATGTCTCTACATGAATGATTTGGATCAAATCATTTGTAACAATTACAAAGTGAGCCGTATCAATAGTGTTACCAGGATAAGGCACCCAACCTTATCCATATACTATAGACCCTTTAGGTTATTACTTGAACATGATCCTCCCGTATGTCAACTACATACAGTTCAAGATTACACTAATAACCTTGGATTTTATTTATATAATGAATATTATAAATTGCAAATATTAATAATAAAATAATTATCAAATAATTATTAATTAATTACGAGGCTTTAGGGCATAAATCCCAACAAAGAGTTATATTCCTTAGTTCGAGCGTTGAAACAATGGGAACACTACTTACTTTCCAATTTTTGTATTCTATTACATGATCATTTTTCTTTGAAGTTTATTCAATCTCAAAAGACTATTAGTAGAATGCATGCACGTTGGCTCCAATTCCTTCAACGTTTCGACTTTGTCATCAAGCACACCACCGGTAAAAGTAACAAGGTAGCCGACGCTTTAAGTAGGAAAGGTATACTCTTAACCACTCTTCGTGCTGAAATCATTGCTTTTGACCATATACCTCCTTTATATGCCACAGATACGGATTTTAAAGCTATTTGGGAAAAATGCATTTCACACGTACCTTGTTCGGATTGGTACATTCTAGATGGTTTTTTATTCAAAGGTAATTCAGTTTGCATTCCTCATACATCCCTTATAGAGTATATTTTACAAGATATGAATTCGGGGGGGCTAGCCGGCCATTTCGGTCGTGACAAAACCATTGCTTTAATTTCCTCCAATTTTTTTTGGCCACAACTTCATAAAGATGTTACTAGTTTTGTTAAAAGGTATTTTGTTTGCCAAACTTCAAAAGGCTCT
The DNA here is from genome assembly GCA_028017165.1 of Herpetospermum pedunculosum. Taxonomy (NCBI): domain Eukaryota; kingdom Viridiplantae; phylum Streptophyta; class Magnoliopsida; order Cucurbitales; family Cucurbitaceae; genus Herpetospermum; species Herpetospermum pedunculosum. The sequence continues at coordinate 14,747,141 of CM051527.1, read as the reverse complement.
AGCAAAAATACCGGTCTTTACATCCTTTACCTATACCAAACTCTATTTGGGAAGATCTTTCCATGGATTTTGTCTTAGGCTTACCAAGAACTCAACGTGGATATGACTCTGTTTTAGTGGTTGTTGATAGATTTAGTATGATGGCTCATTTTCTCCCTGGCAAGAAAACTAATGATGCTCTTCACATTTCTAATCTTTTCTTTTGTGAGATTGTTAGACTTCATGGAATACCTAAATCCATTGTTTCGGATCAAGATGTCAAATTCATGAGCTACTTTTGGAAATTCTTGTGGAGGAAGTTTGACACGAGTCTTCTTTTTAGTACCACAAGTCATCCACAAACTGATGGCCAAACCGAGGTTACCAATAGAACTTTTGGCAATTTGGTTCGTTGTCTTAGCGGGGACAAGCCTAAACAATGGGACCTTTCATTGGCTCAAGCTGAATTTGCCTATAACCATATGCAAAATCATTCCACAGGGAAGTCACCATTTGAGGTTGTTTATACTCATCTCCCTCGTCTTACAGTTGACTTAGCTAGCATTCCCTCTTCTGTTGATCTTAGTTTGGAAGCTAAGAGCATGGCTACTCGGATTCAGGAACTCCACCAGGAAGTCAAGGATCATTTGGAAAAGGCTAATGTTTCCTACAAGTCTTTGGCAGACACTCGTCGTCGGTTTAAGGAATTTCAAGTGGGTGATTTAGTGATGATTCATCTCCGGAAGACCCGTTTACCATCTGGTCATCACACTAAGTTGACTAACAAGAAACTTGGTCCTTTTGTCATTCTTGAACGCATTGGGTGTAATGCTTATCAGGTGGAACTTCCTTCCCATTTACGAATTAGCAATACCTTCAACATTGCTGGCATTCACCCTTTTCATGCTCCGGACGAGTTTTCTTTAGCTAATTAACTCGAGGTCGAGTTTGATTTTAAGTGGGAGGGTCTGATGTAGGACATCTTGACTTCTTTCTTGAGTGTTTCTTGTAAATTCTTTAGTTTCTTGAAACTCTTCTTGTTTTATATTCTTTTGTATTTTCTTTATTTCCTTTAGTTTCTTGAAACATTCTTGTTTTATATTCTTTTGTATTTTCTTTATTTCTTTTAGTTATTTCTTTTAACCACTTGGGTTTCCCAAGTTTGTTGCAAGTAGTTAGGGCCTTCCTATTTGTATTTAAAGGGGGTTGCAGTCCTTTAGAATCACTTTTTGATCATTGAATATAATTCATTTTTCTTGTCTACACCAAGTTTGTTCAAATGTTAATGGCTCTGTTGCAATTCATTTAATGTTTGACAAGCAATTATATGATAGCTCCATCAAGTAGAACTCCAAAAGAAATACCATAAAGTTTTCTGAAAGATGCAAGGTTCATATTCAAAAGTCAAGAAAAGAGTTGAGAAAACAAAGGCGGCATATACCTTAGCAGTAAACACCCACAGGATTCAAGTGAAACAAAATTCTCTTCACAAATTTTATGGTAGTGAAAAGTGAAGAAACAGACCCCAGAATCCAGAAATTGAAAAAGGGAATTTCATCTGTACCTGATGTCCATCGCTGCTTGTTTCTGTTGTAACCCATCTTACTTTTCTTCCAAACATCTGAAAAGAACCATGTCTCCTTCAGTTGTTGTTCTGATACAAGGAATTGTGAGACGGTTGTAAGTATAAAGCCACGAAGGAAAAATAGACACAAAGAATTTCTTTTGACTTTAGAAATCAACACCTCCATGAAAACAATCTGCAAAAATAGACAGAGAATTTCTTTTGACTTAATAAATCAACACCTCCATGAAAACAACAAGATTTCAAACGAAATACCTGTTTTAGATGGATGAAATGCAACGCGAGCAGATGAGAACAGAGATCCTCCCATTAACTGAGCCATGGATGGCGTTGGCGGAGATTGTCACAAACTTCACAAATCTCTCAGATCAAGAACAACCTTCTGACAATCAGTTTTCTGGCTGAGACGCCTAGGGTTTAAAACAAGCGACGGCGCTGAGGAACAATTTCGTTTCTGGAAAATGTATCACCCACCACGTTTGCGAAGATTGAAGGGGAAATTAGGGCTAATCAAAACCACGTCGTTTTGATCAATATCGAACTTATCAAATGACGCCGTTTTTAGTGTTACAATGCCTATTTCCAAAAACTACTTTCATTTTTACTCTCAAAACACTAATGCCTATTTCCAAAAACTACTTTTATTTTTACTCTCAAAACACTAAAATTCTGTGGTTTAGAATTTTGAGATCACCTTTTTAATACCATTTTTTCTAAAAATTCTAAAAATAACACACAGAGGATTGAGAAGTTGAAGAAAGACACCCTTTTATCCCCAATCTCCGCTTATCATGGGAGCCTTTGAAAAACAACACTTTGCGGATGAAATCCCAATTGATCTTGTCGAAAGCTTTTTCAATATCCAGCTTGATGTGAAGCCACTAGTTTTAGAAACTCTCCAAGAATCGACAGCTTCATTAGCTATCATAATAGCATCGGTAATTTGTCTGCCTTAAAAAAGCCGATTGAAAGAGGGTGATCGTATATGGGAGATTTTTTTCAATCTTTCAGCCAACACTTTAGCGAGTAATTTATAAACAACCGTAGTCAAACTGATGGGTTTGAAATCAGTAATTTTCTGGCTATATGTCTTCTTTGGGATGGGAAATTGTAGGATTCATTAACCTTCTTATTCATAATGCAGCTTTTGAAAAGATTGTGGAACATTGTCATGATGTTGTTTTTTAGAGTGTTCCATGACTTTTTTACAGAATTCAATCGTGAAACCATGCGGCCCCGCTTTGTTGTGACCCAAACTTTGGAGACACGAAAAAAACCTTTGTATCTGAAAAATAAGTCAAAAGATCATGGGGTTCCAATTGACATTTGTAATGATCCACCCCGTTTCCTCCTGCTTCTCGTAAATGACTTGAAAGTATGAGATGACTTCCTTTTTCTAAAAGACTATCAGAGACAAGGCAAGCACTTGATGCATCTATGAGTTCGACAATGGTGTTTCTTCTCCTTTTAGTCGTGCAGATTTTGTGGAAGAAAGTTGTGTTTTCATCACCCTCATTTAGCCAAATTCTTTTGCATCGCTGGCTCCAATATCTGACTTCAGAGAGGGTTGCGATAGCTAAATCAACTTTAAGAGATAAGCGTCTTTGATGATTTATATCACTAAGGCCCTCACTTTCTTCCATAGAGTCAATTAGACCAATTTCCTTTACGATTTCTTGCTTCTAGTTTTTTAGGAGATCACTGTTGTTAAATTTCCAGTCTTTTATCTTGCGAGCTAATTGTTTCAACCTTCTAATTAGAGAAAAACGAGGATGGCGCTATTGCCACGTGGCTTCCCACCAAGGCATGATTTTGTTGGTAAACGATTGGTTATCCAAAAAGGAGTTGTCAAAACAGAACGTCCCTGGCCCCATTGAGCAGCTTCAGCTTCGAGCAAAATAGGATAGAGATCCGAGGTGACTCGTGTAAGCATTTTTTAGTAGTGGTCTTTGAATTTCTCAATCCAATTTGATGAGAAGAGAAACCTATCCAGACTAGATTAACAAGTCGCTCTCGAAGGTTGGACGAAGTATAAGTCCCATTTATCAGCACGGGGGGGGGGGGGGGGGGGTGTCGATCAACCTGGTGGATTTGATAAAGGAATTGAATTTCCTCATGCTAAAACCGTCTGCACTAAGAGAGGATGTTTCATAGCTCCATAAAACCGCCTGGATGAAGAGAGGATGTTTCAGAATTTCATCCGATGGCATTGAAATCGCCACCCAAAAGCCAACAGTTATTGCACTGACTATGAAGATCTTCAAGCTCATTCGAAAAAGATGGTTGAAATCTTCTTTTAACTATCCCATATATACCTGTCAGCCACCCGAAGAAGTCATCACTCAAAACAACTTTGATTGTAAGAGAGTACAAACCTTTAGGGGGCGTTTGGTCCCCTGTTTTGGGTTTAGAACTCTGGGAATCAAAACCCTGAGGGGTTTGTTGGGAGGGTTCTGAACCTTAGAAATCAGAATACAGTGTTTGAGGTGCACTGTTCTGAACCAATTAGAAAACAATGTTTGGGGTGTATTGTTTGAGGTGCAATGTTGGGAAGTCTGGGAATCAAAAAACAGTGTTTGGGGGCAGGTTTGAACAATTTTTTTTTTTTTTTTTTTTTTTTTTCCTTTCGCTATGTTCATTTTTTTATTCTTCTTATTTTTCTAGTGGATGTTTTGTGAATTGTAGAATTATTTATGCAACATGTGACTTTTTTTCAAGACGTTTGAATGAAGCATTTAATTTATGTTATAGTCTAAGAATAAAAAAAATTATTTCCTTCAATCAAAACATTTCTTCCAAGAATCAAATATATATTTGGATAAGGAATTAAAAAAATTAAATGTTTCATTCAAACATCTCCAAAAACATAACATGTCATGTCAATTGGTTTTATTTTATTTATTTTTTTTAAATACATATTTGGATAAGGAATTAAAAAAAAAAAAACTGAAAAACCATGGAAGAAAAAAATAATGAAACAACAACCTACTATTGTATTAGGATAATATTATCAAATATGTGTCTCTCTAAATACAAACTAGAGTTTATAATTTCAAACATTTCATAAAGTTAAATTTTACATGAATTACAAAACAAAGAAGAAATTTAAAAAATTAGGAATGAAAAAAAAAGTTCTAATTTTATAACTATTGGAAAATCAAATTCTATTTTAAAAAAATTGAATATTGTTAATCATTATTATTTTTTAATTTTAATTTGTTAACTTAAAAATTAAATGTTATTTTTTAAAATATTAACATGAGTAAATAGGGTTATTATCAAGAATATGCTTCTTGACAAATAAACTATCAAGACTATCGTTGTTTTTTATCACTATCATTTTTTTCCTTTTTTAAATCAAACTGACAAAAGTTTTGAATTTTGGGAATGTTCAGAAATGAACAAAGAAGACTTTTTAACCATTAACTATTTAATTCTGATAATGTTATGATTATAAGTTTATAATGGGGAAGGTCGAGAGATGACGAAAAAAACTCTTTCACCATTAACTATTTAATTCTTGTAATGTTATGATTATAAATTTATAATAATATTGAAATGAGTATAAAAAGAGAGAAACTAAAGAAACAATATAGAAATGAGTGTCAAAATTTAAAGTTGGATAAACGGAACAATTTGAATTTCAAATAAACATAAAAATAGACGAGAAGAATGACTTTACAATATCAGGAAAATTTGAAGAATGACTTTAAAGTTGGATAAATGGAACAATTTGAATTTCAAAATTATTATAAACAGGACTTTAATGAATGAATTATCCAATTATTGAAATTCTTATTTTTAACAAGTTTTGAGTACCTATACCATCTCAAATAGCAAACAATCTCTCATTGTATAATTGTTGAACAAACAAAATTGAGCTAACCAAAGAACCTACAAATTTTAGCCTATAAATAACAACTGTGAGCCATATTTGAGGCTTGAGTTAACAGAAATTTGAGGGCTCAAAAGCTCTTTATTGTTAATCAAAAGTTATTTTTATCTTTATTGTTAATAGTAATGATAGTCTCTTGTGAGTTCTTATAAAATTTGTTGTATTTAATGCCACAATAGGAGAGCAAGCATAAGCTCCACCATAGCATAATGCTGCTGACAACAGAATGAGGGCCTTCCATTGTCTTCCCGTCACCAAAATTGCTAATGCAACCAATGTAATGGCAATGGCAGAAAGAGCCTTGTTCCCGTGTGTGCGCGCGAGTGCCCCTGGCTCTACATGCATCCGCCCCAGGTCCCACCGGGGCGTGCGAGTGCGTGCGAGTGTCTATGGCCCCCACGTGCATCCGCCTCTGATCCCACTGGGGCGTGTTCAACAACGGCAGGCAGTTTCGGCAACAAAATTGTATTGTGTCCCTCTTTCATTTGGAATTTATATGTATTTGTGCCCCTCTGACATAAAATCTTGAATTCACCAAATGAATGATTCTTTTTCTTCATTCCCTTATCTATTACCAAATAATGAACATGTTTTTTTATTTTTTTATTTTAGTACAACAAATCTGAGGTATGGAGATTTGAATCTTTTATATTAAAGGAAGGAGAAGATGCCAATTGTCATTGCGTTATATACACGTTGGCATAACCTGATATTTTATTACACATTTTTTTAAGAGCAAAGCTCAGTCCAAACACTAAACAACAACCAATTCACTCAAATAGAAAGCTTCGATCTCAGGATGGAAATCCTCCAGTCAAATCAAACGTAATCGAGAACCCAAAGCCATTTGTGCTAACTGATGTGCCACCGTGTTGACTTCCCTAAAGGTAAAGTTGCAACTGCCCTAAAAGTATTTTTAAAAACTTTAATTATTTTTATTTTAGTAATCTGTCCATTCTAAAAATATTATTTGTCAAGAAAACATTAATCATTACAAGAAAAGTTTACATTTATTTTAGGCTGTACACTTTTGAAATGTTTCCTAGTCAAGCACACTTAGGCCAAAGGCATGTCAATGGCCTTCAAAGCCATCGAACCAGGCCCTGAGAGCCGAGTATTTCAAAAAATTACTTTTATTTTTACTCTCAAAACATAATATAAATAACTCTCTTCTAAAATTCTGTGGTAATTTTGAGATTTTTTAGATGACTTTCTTAATAACAATTATTCTCAAAAGTCTAAAAATAACAACATTTCCTTCCAGAGCAATTATTCTCAAAATTCTCAAAATAACATATATATATATATAGATATATATAGTCAAAAGTCATCTCAAACTAGCTTTTAAATATGATGAAAAATATTTTTAACAAATTTAATAAGAGACAAACAGACCACGTACCTCGAAAACATAGCCATGTTAATGATAAAAGCATCATCAATGGGATCAACAACAATCCATTCTCCATCATTGAGGAATTGAAGTCCATTGGCATCTTGAAACAAAATGGTAATGAGGGTTGGATTAGCGTGTGAGATCAATCCTATCGCCAAGCTAGGGTTTGGGCATGGTGGGTATACGCTTGCAGACAACAATGGATTTTCAGTCATTTCACCCTCAAAGTACAATATCTCTAAAGCCAACTTTCTCATTGCACCACAATATGCTCCGGCAACCTCCCTAAAATAATAATAGTAATAATAATCATTTTAATTTTGGCGTTGGTTAGACATATAATTTATATAAGGGTTAGACTCGTATTTCAAATCTTACATTCTTGATCTCCCTATATATATTTTACTTAACAAACTTAAAAATAAAAACAAACATAATCAAAGCTAATTTTATTTTTCTGTCTCTCCTTGGTTCCCTGCTAAAAATGAACATCCTTGCTTTTGTGTTTCTTGTACCTTAATTTATGAGGATTTTTAGGCCAAAAATGAACATATTTGTCCAAAGGATGACAATGAAAAACGGTAGAATCTCTCGAGCAGTGTCTCTTCATTGACATAGTTTTGGGTGCTTGTGAAAACATTGCAACTTTTGTTAGGGTGTTTTGGAACATTCCCTCTCTTCTCTTCTACTAACTTTTTTGACACTCCATGGTTTATCACCTAAAGCAAATAGTAAATCGAAGTGTTAGTGAGGATATAACTTAGTAGTAATTGACATATATACTCGTTTCCTAGAGGTCGGACATAATTAATTCAAGAGCTCTTTCAAACCTGAAAAAATCCGAACTCTTGCGTACTGTCGAAGATTTTTTGAAAGAGAAGGGCTCGATCCGGTGTGGAAAAATCAACCACTAGAATCATCTTCTTCACCGAGATGCCTGGCCTCTTCTCCATTGGACACACATAATTTTCCGGCACTGCATCACCCTCCCAATTGGACACAAAGTTCATATTTGTCCCAAGTTTTTTTTTTATGAGTGATTCTATGGAAGTGGAGTATATTGCGTTTGAAGCACTTGGATCACCAAATTGGAAGAAGAAGAAGAACATAAGTGGGTTTGTTTGTGTACTGAAAATTGTGAATGTTCTGAATTTATAGAGGAACGCAGATTTGAACAATGCTAAACTTTTGAGATGATAAACTTTTGAGGGCAATCCGTGTAAAAGAAAATTGTAATCGAGTCTCTACCCTTTTTTTTTTTTTTTTAATGTCACGTAATTTTGTTTTTATTTTTATTTTTTCTTTTTAATTAAGTACAACAATGGTAGCCAACAAGATCATAGCTCAACGGCATGATGTATCGCTTAGTGACCATGAGGTTCTAGATTCAATCCCCACCCCAACAGGTTCAACAGGTTGTCAAAAAAAAAAAAAAATACAACAATGGTAAGTTTTTGAGATGATAATTGACATTATTTTTTTAATATTGTAATTTTTATAAAAATATAGCGATTTTAAATCAAGCACATCTAGGCCAACACACACAGAAGACGATGTGCATCAACGAAAAAGACAATACATGGTCTTTTGAGCAATGTGCATTTCGGTATAATTTTACTCAGATATGCAAAAGTTTCGAAAAATGTATGATTGAAAAGCTAACACAAAGAGCTTCAATTTGATACCCAGTTTCATTATTTTTTGAGTTGTATATCGAAAGATAAAAATCATCGATGTTGGGCTATGATTCTGCAAAATAGTGAAACTACGTATCAAATTGTTAGTTTTTCAACCATACATTTTTCGAAATTCTTACATATATGAGTAAAATATATCGATTTTTGAATGCACACGGCTTGGAAGGCACACGGCTCAAAAGATCATGTACGGTCTAAGATCATCGAAGTTGGGCTATGATTCTGCAAAATAGTGAAACTAGGTATCAAATTGTTAGTTTTCTAACCATACATTTTTCGAAATCTTTACATATATGAGTAAAATATATCGATTTTTGAATGCACACGGCTCAAAAGATCATGTACGGTCTTTTTTATAAATAGAAACGTCAGGATCTTTGAGTCTGATTATGCTTTAGAGATTCACTTTTTTGATTTTTTTTTTTTTTTTGTCAACATGTTGGGGTGGAAGATTGAACCTAGGACTACATGGTCATTAGACACTACATCATGCCATTGAACTATGCTCTTGTTGGCTCAATCTTTTGATTTTGTATTCATATTGATGATCTAAAGCCATTTTCTCTAACTTTATGACTCCACCAACCTTTCTATCTTGGCTAATAAGTTAAAACAAAAAGGTCTAAATTAGGAACCATAAATTTTAAATAAAAGGACAATAATCACATAACTAGCTTTATTAAAAAAAACTTCCTCATTTCATACGGGTTTGAATTAGGTAAAAAAATACAACATTGAAGCTAATTATCTTGGGAAAAGAGGAAACAAATTTTGTGGAAAAAGGGTGATTCTTGCTTTACATCTTCAAAATCCTAATTTCTAAAATTCATAATTCTCACTCTATTTCATGTCTATAAATTTGTGTTGTGCAAAAACATAGACAACCACAACAGCACAACATCTAAGATTAATTTAATCAAACTATGTGGACTAAGATAAAACTTCTAAAATTGTAGATATAAAATTCAATTCAATCTCAACAATAAAAGACTAAAATATAAACTTTAATTTTTTTTTAATATCAAATGGAGTACAACTCAACCATAATTGACATGTACTATTTACTTTGAGATGATCTTCAAATTCTCCCACTTGTTGAAAACCTTAATTTAAAGTATAGATTTTTTTTTTTTTTTTTTTTTTTTGTTCTAAAAGTTCAACACTTACATGACACAACTTTATGCCAACAAATTCATGAATTTATTATTTATACACTTTTCAAAATTTAAAAATATCTAGATAATATTGAAAAGTCAGAAATCTAACATTTAAATTTTAAAAGTTCATGATCCTATATATTAACTACAACCATAGTATTAAATTCTGGTCGACACATTTCCACATATCCATAAGTTCAACATCGACATGAGAGGTGAATCGACATTTCCATCATACCGTACAAAATCGATAAAATATTAACAAAACAAAAACAAAATGTAACATAACATGAATATAATATTATAATAAGTGTATTGTAACTTATTTAAAAGTGTAAAATGTTTAATTATTAATTTTAATATATTTTTAAAAAAATATTTTTTTAAATCTTTCATAAATATCCATGGACATTGACATTTTATCGATATGTCTATAAAATTGAGACCTCGACATTTTCGCCGACATCGATATTTAAATCATTGACTACAATAAAAAAAAGTTTAGGACCAAGCTTATAATTTGATTATTGTAAAACACAAAAACTTATAATCTAATATCTAAATGATTCGACACACATTATAGTACATTATGTGTAAAACTTCAAATAAAGTAAAATTGCACAAAAAGTATCAAATTCATTTATATACACATTTCTTAAGAATATGATCAATAATTTATGATATATTGAAACTAAAGAATGTATCATCAATCTAAGAGTAGAATGATTAGGATGGCCTCTCAGCTATTACTATTAGTCCCCACATACCAAATCAACTAATTGATTAATCAAATTTTTATTTTTATTAAAATGAAATACTCCAAATTTAGGATCAAAATAACATTTAAATTTTCTCACTTTTTTTTTTTGTTGAGTGAATCAGCATCTCTCCACAGGATGATAAGTTTAATCCACAGTAGAAGCTTGAAAATCACAGCATCTCTCCGAGAGTGAATCAACATCTGTCCATAGGATGATAAGTTTAATCTAGAAGCTACACATATATTACACATATATTGTTAAGAAAAGTAAGTTAATTTAATAAATATCAACAACTTCATTATTGTTGTGCAAAAGAAGAGTGAACTTGTACTAAAATAAAATTAAAAAAAAAAAAAAAAAAGTTCGAGAGAGAAAGCTTCAAGATAATAAATATGTTTATTATGAAAGAAATATTATGGATGAGTAACATTACATAAGTGAGAATTTTGGTGATATAAAACAAATTGTGATTACAAATTTTCTTTTAAAAGATAAAATTAAGTTTACTCATCTCTTTCCACTTGTTCTTCAAATGTGTAATAAAGAGATTTATTTCTCCTCAAATGTGAGTTTTTCTAATATATTCAAAAGAGATTAATTTTTTTCATTGAAGATATTTCAACCTTAAATTATTTAATTGTGTAATTAATTTAATTATAGTCAACTCTTATAACCGGGTTAAACCTATATAATCACAAAATTAAGTTTCTAATTAAATGGTTTTTGTAACAACCATTAGATTCTCCTCATAGGTGTAAATGACATCCTGAATTACATGTTTTACTTTTTGTAACAAGGTCCACCACTATGCCTAGTTTTAGTTTATTTGATTTATTTTTCCTCTCTTTTCAAACGTGAGTTTTTCTAATATATTAAAAAAAGAGTAGTTTTTTATCATTTCATATTTTTCTCAATCTATGAAAAAGACTTGAAGAATCACTCCATTTCTATTATACTATTTGAAAATATCAAATTATTGAATGAATAAAAAAAAATCATTTGGGTTGAGTTCTTTATTAAATAATAAGTAAGAGAAAGATGAAATAAAACATTTTTCTTAATTTATATAAATAACAATGATATTATCAACCAAACAAATCTACTATTTTACGGGGCCAATGTAATACTTTGGTCAACAAATACATGATTCATAATTCATAATTCATAATTCATAATTCATTAATATATTATAAATTATAATAATACTATTTTTTACATATATCAAATATCAATCTAGACATCCTTAGTCCTATGAAAAAAAAAAAATCTAGTAATCCTTAGAATATAACGTTAAAATTAATGCTATTCATGTAAAATAAAAATGAAAGCAAAATAAAAGCAGAGAGACATTATTTGATATATTTTGTGAAAGTGATTATTTTGGTTAGTTAACTAAACAAATTATTACTAGAAGTTTTCTCTTAAAGAATAGAATCACTTTTAACTTATCTCTTTATTAGACTTGTTCCATTAATTTCTATTACAATTTTTTCACTTCTCAAGTTTTTTTTTTGCATCGGTATTTTTAATTAATGCGAGGATTGAACCCATGACTTTTTAGTCACGGGCACAATCTTATTTCAATTGAGCTATATTCGGTTTAACAATCACTTCCCAAATTTAAGTTGTTCTCTTGATTTGTTTTATTTAAATGTATAGGAGAGAGATTTGTTTTCTATGTTGTATTCCTCGAGTACATTAGTTTTAAGAAATTCCTTGAGTACTCGAGAGATCGTAGTTACTAGTTAAAAAAAAATAATGTTAGTTTGTTCAATCAAATCATATATTCAATGAAACAACTTTCTTAGTTTACCCAAATTATAATTAGGATTATCAATTAAGTAATCATATATAACTTTATGTAATTTCTAAATTACAATAGAACCTTGCCTAGTTTACCCAAATTATAATAAGGATTTTCAATTAAGGAATCAAATAATTTTAATGTCATTTCTAAATTAGATTAAAACATATTAAAATTTCTCCCCTTCAATTATAGTAATGTGATTTGTTATGTTGATTTAATGGTAAATATACGAAATGATGCTCAAAAGAAATCCAACTACCAAGTTAAAATATCAAAGTGAATATAGCTCAGCCGTAATTGATATGTACTATCTCCTATGAGGTCAAAAGTTGAATCTCCAATCTCATATTTGTTAAAAAAAAAAAAAACCACCAAGTTAAAAAATATCTACTTTCATAGCTAATGGTATAAGATAATGGAGATTAGTCTTAGGTTATATATATATATAGAGGTAGAGGAATCCCTTTTTTGATTTCATCTCCTCATCTTCGATTCTCAATTTTCGAATTTTTTATTATTATTTTAGAATTGATACTTTGTCTCTTCCATTTTTTACATATCTAAATTCTCGACCCCAATTTTGAAATATTATCCACCTTATTAATTAATGCATGAGATTTCAATTAAAGTACATAATTAATATCATGTCTTTAAATTCATACCATTCAAGTTTTTTAAATTAAAAAGTTGTCACTTCAACTAAATCCACACTCGAGAATAAAAGTTTAAGCTTTCAAAGCGAGTCTACATGATTAAGATCTTAAGCGCTTTTTGTATTTGGTAAATCAATTATTTTATAATTTGTTAAAATCATTTCTCTTCTAAAAATCTATTTTCTCCTAGCTTTTAGATTGGTAAATCAATTATTTTATAATTTGTTAAAATCATTTCTCTTCTAAAAATCTATTTTCTCCATAGATCTGTTCTTCCCAAATCTTCAGCTAAATCGCAATAATTTAATATTTATTTACAACATATTAGACATCATGTGATTCCATCCTAAACCCAATTGGTGATAGGAGGAGTAGCACATGTATGTTATATTGTGAGTGAGGTCCCTTCATCTTTCCGATGTGGGATCCTCACGCTCTGGTACCCTCTTTGGGTCAGGATTCTATTTTTGGACCGAATACCCGTTTGGGTTGGGCTCGGATACCATATTAGACATCATGTGGTTCCATCACAAAACCAATTGGTGATAGGAGAAGTACCTCAGGTCCCTTCATTTTTCCGATGTGGGATCCTCAACATGACCCTTCAAGATGGTGAACCCGATGGTGCCTCTTTGGGTTCACCATCTTGAGTGGGATCCCATCTTTGGACCGAATTTTCGTGGACTCTAATACCATATTAGACATCATGGGGTAGCATCCTAAAACCAATTGATGATATGAGGAGTAGCTCATAGATGTTATATTATGACCGATGTCCCTTCATCTTTCCGATGTGAGATCCTCAACAACAGTAACCAATTTATTCAAATCTGCCGCTCAAATTTACGTGACACTAATTGCTGATTTTTTTTAAAAGCAAAGTTTCCGCCATTCCAAATGGAGCCTAAGTCTTTTTTTTCTTTTTTTCTTTTGTTAAGTTGAATTAGGCAAAAATGTCACTTTCTTTCAGCCCTATTCATTTTTCTTCCCTTTCTAAATTCACTATTGAACATAGTAATATATATATATATATATATAAAGGTTCTATTTTTTTAGAAAGGTTTACTTTTTTTTTTTGCTCATATTTTTCTTAATTAATCTCCATTATGTAGCCTAGAAATAGAATTAAATTATATTGTGATATCTTATAAAGTTGAATTAAGCAAAAAGGTTACCTCTTCCAGTCCTATTCGTTGTTCAATTATTCATTTTTTTTTTTTTTGTGAAATTTTTGATTTTTCTTCCCATTCTAAATTCACTATCGAACATAGAAGTATATAAATATATATATATATATATATATATATATATATATAAAAAGATATAAATAAATATAAAGGTTCGTTTTTTTTTTTTTTTTTTGCGTTTGATCGATTACAAAAGTTATAACATAAAAATGATGACAAATAGTTACATATGACCTAGATGTTTATATTAATAAAAAAATATAAACTAATTGAATTGATTTTATATTTAAACAAATAACAATTTTATATGAGAATAATAACAACAATAATAATATCCTAGAGATCAATTAATTCCTCCTAATTTTTCTACATGATTTTCTAATTATATTTTGTTCCTTAGAAATTCTCTTAGTAACAATCAGATTTTTTTTTTGGAGTTGACTGTACATAATGACATGCTATAATGACGTTTAAAATCTTTAAGAAAAAACTACACTTAATTCACATAATTTAAAGGGAAATTGTAACTCAACAAAAACAAAAAAAAGGGAAATTGTAACCGATGTCAATTTAGAGTAAAATAATTAAAACTATAACACTTTTTAAAAAAAAAATTGCGGATATGGAAATTTCTATCACTGTTAGTATGGTCTATCGCTGATAGTAATATTTTTTATATAATTTTGTCAGTGATAATAGTCTATCAGTGATAGAAGTCTATCAGTAATAGTCCTAAAGTCTATCAGTGATAGCCACTGATTTTTTTGCCATATTTGCAAAAGGTTTTAAACTTTGCTAAATTTGCAATTATTTTGGCCCTGATCGCTGTTTGTGTAACCCGCCCTAATTTAAAACTCTTTATTTGAAATTCTATAGAAAATATGGTAAGAAAAAATAATAAAATAAATCGATAAATAACTCTTGATATATAACAAAATTTTAGCTAAATTTTTTTTAACTATTTTTTTTGTTTTTTAAATGTTGTAAAAAAAAATTAACAAAATTTTAAATAAAACATGAAATCGAATAAAAAATTCAATAAAAACTGAAGCTAATAATACGCCATGAGCTATTTTTAGGAGGATTGTAGTCAATACCAAAATAAATTGTTAATAATTGTGGAGTAAAAACAAACAAGGCCCATGTGTTTAGCCCAAATGACATATCTAAGCAATGTTTTTAATTGGTTTCAAAGAAGTGGTTGCAAAGTTTTGATTGGCTAAACCATGGGTACAAGATGATTGGCTTTAAATGTAGGTTGATTTTTCTATAAAAGAAGAAGAATCTCAAGTTGAATCCATGCCCCAACAATATCAACAAAAAGAAGAAATGTAAAGCTACGGGTGCTGAATTTATTAAGAAAAACCTCTTGAGGTTTTTTTTTGTATTTTTACTTTTGTGTGACAGTAGCTCACTGAGGGGGTTCTTCTTCGTTGTTGATCCCAAGCTATGGGGTTGTGATATTTGGAAGTCAATAGTCATTGTTCGGCTATTGAGGTAGTTTGTAGCGTTGAGTTGAGGCTTCTTGTAATCTTCATTATAGTTGAACCTGCAGTTGCAGAAGACTGTACGTAGTCCCGAGATCGGGGCGAACCAGTATAACTTACCGTGTCCTTCTCTCTTTTCTTTATCTTTATTATTGCATTTTGTGATCGATAACTTATTTGGTTCTGTGAAGTGGGAACGGGAGATATAATATTGTTGTTATTCCACGTTTTATATCTTGCGTATTTTTCCCAACATAAATTAGGTTATTTACAAATCTAGTTACTGTTTTTATTTTTTGATTGCAAATGTAACCAAAAAAAAAAAAAAAAAAAAATCAATTTTTTATTTATTTCTTTTTTTACTATTTTTATTTTCACTGCATCTCTATCTTTATTATCATGACGACGTATTGATACACGAAATATATAGGATATAATAGTGAAGAAACTAAAATATCAAGTGTTAAAAAATTTGTACCAAATGGCACAAATGGTACCCATGCATTTTTCTTTTTCAAGTGAGACACATTATCAACATTAAAAAGTATGTCTCTAGTTATAATAATTCTTACCAGTATAATTCTTACATTACATGTACTCCCAAATTGGATCTATAATAGGATCTTTCTTTAAATAGTTTAACTATTTGGTTTTGCCTTTAAACTTCAAAATTTTCCTTTTATAAGTACCTTGAAAATAACTCATCAATCTAACCAATAAATTTACTTTTTCATTTTAAATTTCATGTCCTTTTCAAATTATTTTAGCTTTCTTTGTTCATTACATCTCAACTACGCTAGTAATTAATTTAAAAAGAGTTATTCATATTATTTTTTATACTTCAACCGAGGGGAATTTTATGTGAGAGGGACACAAATATATATAAATATACTTTTAGATGCATTAATATATATCATACAAATTATCGTAATATTAAGGTTAAATTACAAATTTTAGTCTTTCAACTTTTAGATTTGTGTCTATTTGACCAATTTTTAAAGAAAATGTCTTATGTCTTTGGATTTTAAATTTCTGTCCAAATGATCCTTACATTTTGACGAGTATCGATTAGGTCCTTAAACTTTCAATTTTGTGTCTAATAGAGCATTGACATATTCAACATTTTGTTTTTAAATTCACAAATTGGCTAAACACAAAATTAAATGTTTAAAGGTCCACATTAACTATCAAAATTAAAATTGAAAGTTTTAAAACATATAACAGACATTTTTAAAGTCAATGGCCTATTAGACATAAAATTAAAAGTTCAAGAACTTATCGACGCTTTTGAAAATTTATGGGTCAAATAGATATAACTTGAAAATTTCGAGACTACAATTTAACCTAATATTAATTACAAAAATATAAATATATATATATATATATATATATATATATATATATATATATATATATAAATATAAATATATAAGCCACGAAAATAAACTTCAAATATTTCAAATATTTTATGCAATTAATTTTTCTGAAGTAACTTTCTACAAAACTAAAAAAAACAAATTGGTGATCAATGTATACCATGAATATATTTAGTCGTAGGATATATATATATATATTTATTTATTTATTTGAAATGGTAACTGTTCACACGGAGATTTCGACGAAGGAAATTTAGACACGTGTAAATGAAATTTGAATTTTATTGATGTATTTGTATTTTGTATGTATCAGTGCGTAGTGGATTACAATCTCTAATGTTTGATCCTCTGATTCTCTCTCTTAAATGTAAATGTATCTCGTCTCTAATGTTTGATCCTCTGATTCTCTCTCTTAAATGTAAATGTATCTCGAGGGCTTCGCAGCTTGTTCTCGATGTTGGATGATCGTTCAGTCTTCCAAGGATTCGTTGCTTGGGAATTCTCTCTGAGCTCTTAGGAGTAGAAATTTTCCGACCCTTGCAAATAAAAATGAGCTCTCTATTTATAGAGTTCTCATGGGCCTGATGGGCTTGGGCTTGGATCCAATGGGCTTGGACCCAATGGGCTTGGCTCAAATGAGCTTTTGAATTTTGAGACCAATGGGCTTGACCTTTGGGCCAAATTGTCTTTTGAATATCTTTTCTGGACCGACCCGATTTCGAGCCCAATTACGGTGTGACCGAATTTGCTCGGTCAAGTTTATCTGATCCATCGGCCGTGATGAAGACACGTGGCGACCGTTGATTGGCCGAAATTTCTCGGTCAACAAATGCCCCTTTTTCGAGAGTTATGCACAAGTATGTGTGGGTGAGTCTCGGAAAAGTTAAATAGATGAATCGAAACGTAGGACACCCCTAATTTCGACTCCGCTTTGACGTACCAATTTTATCGAAATATGAGATTTGATCCATAAATCAAATATTTTGATTGATAACCCTTTTGTGCCAATTGACCAAACATATGAATTTAACTCACAATTTTGATCTTTCTTATTTGGCAAAACCTTGATTTGAACTTCGGTAGATTTTTTTGTTCTACCTTAGTTTACTTTGGGACGTAGAGTAGAGTCTTGCGCCTGCCCAATTGAATTTTGAATAGGGTTTGACTTTGAACTTTTCTCCTATCTCGACGTGGATAAAATATGAAATATACCCAAACCGCCAATTTTGATTTGAGAATTGGATTTAGATAACTTTTGACTCTAAATCATGCTTGGAAATAAATTTTGGAATATGCCCAAAATTTTAATTCTAGGAAAAAAAAAACTATGATATTTTCTTGAAGTTTGGCTTGAATTCGAGGTAGCAGTGTTGAAATTTTTTTTTTGACATAAATAATAAGCCGAATGCAAGATTAGAATGTGAAGACAAATGATAACAAAGAAGCTTGTTTGGTAGAGCGGAACTTGAATGACTTTAGTTTTTTTTGGTCCCAAGCTTGAGTCAACTCTGTACATTCTTTTTTTTTTGCAAAATTTCTTAACTTAAGTGAAGGACATTTAAGTAACTTCACCCTACAAAACCTAATTCTTTTAGGTTTTCTAGCCCTTATAAATACAATGAGATGCATGCCTCTCATTTGTTTGGAGAAGTTGAAGAGGCAAGAGGAGAGGAAGTCAGCCGCCGCCAGCCCGCGTCGCCGCCAACCCCGCAACCAAGCCTCTGTAAGTTATTTTTTTTTTCTTCTTCTTCTGTACAGTATCCTTTTTCTTTATTTTTAATTTTTTCTTCTTCTTCTGTACAGAATTTTTTTTGGATTTTAATTTTTTCTTCTTCTTCTGTACAGAATCTATTTTTATTAATTTTTGGATTTTAATTTTTGTATTGGACTGTGATTGGCTTTTAACTTTGTGGTTGTGATGATGAACTGTGATTGACTTTTAACTTTGTGGTTGTGATGATGAACTGTGATTGACTTTTAACTTTGTGGTTGTGATGATGAACTGTGATAGCTTATGAGAATATGAGAATTTTAATATGTTATTTTAAACCGTTGTATTATGTAATTGGGAGTTTTTTTTTTTTTTTTTTTGAGTACATTGGGGGTGGGGGAATTCGAACCACAGATCTCTTGGTCATCAAGTCATACATATGTTGCTCGCTTTGGCTTATGTAATTGGGAGTTGGTAATTAGAAAATTTGGAATTGAGATTTAGCATTAACATGAGAGTTATGAACTTAGTAAATTGTAAATTTAGATTTAAAATCTAGACTTAAGAATTTTGAAAATCCCATGTAATTTTTTGTAATTCTTTTTTATTTGGAAATTTGAAATTGAGAATTTTAAACTCAAATTTAGACTTAGAAATTTGAAGCCCGGCATCTCATCTCCATGTATTTTCTTATTTTCTTGGAATTGAATATAATTTGACAACAAAATAAACTCAATTTGAAACTCGTGTCGACGCCATTTTTTTTATGTGTATTTGAGCTTGTGGGAATTTTTTTTTTTTTAAAATACAAAACAAAAGCTTCCTAAACAATTTTTTTTTTCTTCAGTCTAAAGGAGTTAAGGATGTGACACTGGGTAGTGGGACGCCCACTGACGCCTAAATGTTGCCCCTGTTACGGGTGTCCACTTGTCGGCTGCGACTTGTAGGTCTATCTAGAAGCAGACATCCTTAAATCTTTCAGACTTAAAATCTCTTCATTTTGCAAAGGAGTTAGAGATGTGACGCTGGGTTGTGGGATGCCCACTCACGCCTAAGCGTTGCCCCTGTTACAGGTGTCCACTTGTCGGATGCGACTTGTAGGTCTATCTAGAAGCAGACATCTTTAACCTCTTTGGGATTGAAAATATTTTTTCTTTTTTTTTTTTCATGTGGAAAAATTGTTTTTGTTTTTTAAATACAAAACAAAAGCTTCCTAAACCAAAAACGTTGTTTGTTTTTTTGTTTTCAGTCTAAAAGAGTTAAGGATGTGAGACTAGGTGGTGGGATGCCCACTCACGCCTAAGTGTTGTCCCTGTTACTGGTGTCCACTTGTCGGATGCGACTTGTAGGTCTATCTAGAAGCAGACATCCTTAAACCTTTCAGACTTAAAATCTTTTCCTTTTGCAAAGGAGTTAGAGATGTGACGCTGGGTTGTGGGATGCCCACTCACGCCTAAGTGTTGCCCCTGTTACGGGTGTCCACTTGTCGGATGCGACTTGTAGGTCTATCTAGAAGCAGACATCTTTAACCTCTTTGGGATTGGAAATATTTTTTCTTTTTTTCATGTGAAAAAAAAATTGTTTCTTTTTTTTTTAAATACAAAACAAAAGCTTCCTAAACCAAAACGTTGGTTTTTTTTTTTTTCAGTCTAAAGGAGTTAAGGATGTGACACTAGGTGGTGGGACGCCCACTCACGCCTAAGTGTTGCCCCTGTTACGGGTGTCCACTTGTCAGATGCGACTTGTAGGTCTAGAAGTAGACATCCTTAAACCTTTCAGACTTAAAATCTTTTCGTTTTGCAAAGGAGTTAGAGATGTGACGCTGGGTTGTGGGATGCCCACTCACGCCTAAGCGTTGCCCCTGTTACGGGTGTCCACTTGTCGGATGCAACTTGTAGGTCTTTCTAGAAGCAGACATCTTTAACCTCTTTGGGATTGAAAATACTTTTTTTTTTTGCTTTTCAGTTTGTTAAAGTAAATTTTTTTTGCTTTTCAGTTTGAAAGAGTTAAGGATGTGGCACTGGGTGGTGGGACGCCCACTCACGCATAAGTGTTGCCCCTGTTACGGGTGTCCACCTGTCGGATGCGACTTGTAGGTCTACCTAGAAGCAGACATCTTTAAACCTTTCAGACTTAACTTCTTTTCCTTTTGCAAAGGAGTTAGAGATGTGACGCTGGGTTGTGGGATGCCCACTCACGCCTAAGTGTTGCCCCTGTTACGGGT
Source organism: Herpetospermum pedunculosum (assembly GCA_028017165.1). Classification (NCBI taxonomy): domain Eukaryota; kingdom Viridiplantae; phylum Streptophyta; class Magnoliopsida; order Cucurbitales; family Cucurbitaceae; genus Herpetospermum; species Herpetospermum pedunculosum. The sequence continues at coordinate 14,726,226 of CM051527.1, read as the reverse complement.
GTCCACTTGTCGGATGCGACTTGTAGGTCTATCTAGTAGCAGACATCTTTACCTCTTTGGGACTGAGAATATTTTTTTTCTTCTTTTAAATCCTTGTCAACGGTCATGATGAAAACCTTTCGTACAACTACCATTTTTCGCCAACGTTGGATCATCGTCACCGTTGTAAACCTTTTTTTTTTTTAATAATTTTACATATATTGGTGTTGGATCAATTTTTTTTTTGTAACGTTTGCTCGGCGTCACGATTGTAAAAAGTCAACATTAATTAACGTCATTTTTTTTGTAGGTCAAGTCATGGTTTTTTTTACCATGTTTTCAGACGATGCAGGAGTAAATTTGGTTGTTTTAGACAACGAAAATCAACCACTAAAAAGTGGCATCCTTTTCCCCATGGAAGATCTGCCTAAAGAATCAGAATTGGACAAAAACCATTTTTTGGCCGAATGGTCTACGGAGCGACCCCGCGACCAACACTCCCCCGCGTGGATTTTACAATCCTCTTTACATAGAGGGAAAGCCAAATCCAATCCGGAGCCCACCCTTGGGCGTCGTATTATTTCGAGCGGAATTCGTTGGGGTTCTACCTTTAAACTTAATGGTGAATTCCTTTACACTCCACTTTATTGGGAGTGGCTTGAATTCACCGTTGCTTGAAACAAGGACTCATTGCAAGGCTCATGCATGTTATCGCCCATGCTGGCCTCTCTGTATACCTATGATCGCAACTTAGACGTGATGCGGGCTTTCTGCGAAGCCTGGTGTCCTTCAACCAACACCATTCACACCTCATCTGGAGAAGCATCCATTTCTTTGTGGGACATGTGGAAACTCGGAGGTCTTTCAATCAAAGGAAAATTCTATAATGAAATCATTCCAAGTTGTGAGGAGCTGATGGGTCCGCGCGTGGGGCCGCGTGTCCGAGGTGAGCATCTTCCCAAGAGTTGTACTTATCTTTTTTATGCTTACTACCGGATTGCTTCTCAGCAAGTAGAGAAATCACAAATTTTCACCCATTCGTGGATACAATTTTGGTTTAAAGGTGACATAAAATATACCAAACCCCCTGGTCGGAGAACTAAAAAATCTTTCCGCCCTCGCCTAACTCATAACCCGTCGGGCTTTATTCCTGCTCCCCGTGTCTGGTCTGACGAAGAGCAAGAACTATTCCACGAACTGGGGTAGAGGAAGACTTGAAGGACCAAACATATCTGGCTGCATTTATCTCGTGCTGGTTGTGTGTTTTCGTGTTTCCCTATAAGAGTGGGAACTTTCTTCGTCCTAGTGTGTTTAAGGTAGCATCCCTCATGGCTCTAGGTTGCCTTTTCAACCTTGTAGTCCCGGTTTTATCCAATATTTATCATGGACTTAGCCAACTTTACAACACCCCTCATTCATCCGGGCGCTCCGAAATTTGCTTCCCAGTACATTATGTTTACGGTTGGCTTGCCCTTTACTTTGGTACACACTTTAGAATATCCTCAACAACTGACCCATTGATGGTTGACAACTCAGGAGAAGGTGACGCGAAATACTATGATGCGTTCGCAGCCCGCAAAGTAGTACATGAAGGCACGTCCATAGCGTGGCATGCAAACCCCCAACCCAAGAGTCAGGGCGGTATTTTACATGATGTTAAAGGTTTATTGTTGCGTGCTCAATGTGTTAATAAAAGTAAGCAATAAGGAAGAAAGAGCACTCAGAACATGCAAGCATACATGATCTTATAGCAAGTAGTAAGTATTTTTTCATTCGTTTTCCCACAGAGATTTATTTTTAAGCTACTTGTGAAGTATAAAGTTAAGAAAGAAGGGGTGGATTTGAAGGGGTAAAATTGGTTTTTAATTTCCTACTTCTTACCGAATGTCTAAACGAATGCAACATAAACAAATGCAAGTTGAAATTAGACTCAAAAGACAAGAGACGAAACTAATAAATGAAGAAGAAAACAGCTAAACAGAATGGTAACTTAGCAGAATTGCGGGCACCGCAATGTTTCCGCAATTGTAAAAACAGTGAAAGTGTGTAAAATGGAGAATTAAAGGCTACTAACGCCTATCCTATAGGCATTTTAATACGATTCCCAAGCATTGTATCAACTCTCTATGCATCAAACTCACTCTATCTCATGTATCGTCCGATTCCATGCATTAGATTCTTTAGTTTACTCAACTCAAAGTAAGGTCTTAAGCATCTTGTTAAAACAAAAGTGTTTAGTTTGTACTAGGGGAACGCCTATTCCTAGGCCGTTTCCTGGCTACCATGAAAGGCTAGCATGATTATACGACTCTGAACTCTTACTCCTTCCAGAGGTTAGGAGTTCTTTGGACAAAATGGATGGCCAATCGAAATTGCCCGTGGAATGAAGCTTACATACAATCAATGGTTCGAGAGCTATCCTACATGCTTGGTTCACGTTTTTTAGCCTATAGTTCTGTCATTAGCATGCCCCTAAGTGACTTAGCTACTCATGGATATGGGGTAAGTAGAAATACGAGATGAAACAGACATGCTTAGAAGAGGAATGAACTGAAAACAGTAAAGGAAAGCAGTAGAATGCGAAGGCAAGAAACTGTGAGATGAAAACTTGAGATTTGATTACTTCGATTGTTTGAACGAACACGGGAAAGCTTAAAGTAAATAATCCAAAGACAGAAAGCAACGAAATGAAGTAGACTAATCACTAAACCAGAAGCGACAACTACACAATGCTGGAAATTAGAAAGGAAAGACAGAAAGCAGTAAATGGTGCTTGAAAGCTTCGTTGCAACCGCCTCGGCTGAAGGGGATGAAAGAATAGCTTTGCTTGGATGAATCCAATCGGGAGAGAAGATGAATCTTCTCTCCTTCCTATCAGATTGTCGATTCCAACAGCTGAGACTCTCACACCAACAGACGGCAAAGGAAAACACGAAGAAAGATGGAGCTGCGAGAAGACTTCTACGCTTTCGGATGATGTTTGAACCTCCGACTTTGACCCCCTTTTATAGTAGTTTGCAGGTGCGTTTGGGCCAAGGAGAACCATCAATCTTCAACGTCGTATATCAGAATGGATGGAGGAGAAAGAACGAATCCCTGAAATCACGGAAATTAACAGAAAAAGATCAGTCAACTTACGGTTTTCACTTGAATAATTGCGGCTTCAGCAATGTTTTCGCAATGTTGTCGCAATGCAGTTTTTTCATTCTTTTCCTTCGGTTTTTAACCCTTTTCTTTCCTATTGTACATAAGTCCTAATTTAGCTACCTTCTTCTAATTCTCATATTTAAGCATAGGTTTAGGCTAAATGCTATCAAAAACACCTAAGAGTGAACATCTTTCTAAGCTAATTAAGTCCTAAAAAGGTCACTTTTGGAGACGTAACATTTATCATTCTCTTCATCTTCATACTTTATAAGCATTCGATCGTGTCACTTATCCTCTCATCACAGAACACAAATGACTGTCGAGGCCTACCACCCTTGTCGGTTAGTCGACAACTTGGATTTTATCAAGATATACCGAACGAGTTACGTGAAGATCCGCCCACGATCAACTTGGAGAATGTATTCCACCATTGGAGGATTTTCACTGAGACACTAACCTCGTCCCGTGTACATCTACCTCAGTGTATGCCAAACCCTGTTGATCATGTCACCGCATCCTACAAGAAGTGGTGGAACAAAAAACATGGGAACTATTTCGGGGTGAACATACAATTGTTAGTTAGCAGTTTCACTCCTCCTCCCCTGACTAAGACAAAACCTCTCAAAGACACCGTTAAAAAGGTTTGCGCCCCGAGGAAAGAGGTGCCAACTCACAAAGTGAGTAGTTCTGACGAAGACGTTGGTAGTCAGAGCAGCAACAGCGACCGCTGCTGGAAGCAGACCAAATCTCAGAAGACTTGCTTCTAGCTTTATTTTTAATGTGCCTAGGATTCCTTAGAGTCATGCCAGTCTTAGTATTAACGGTGACAGTAGTACTTTTAGAGAACAACCTAAACCCTGGCATCACGACATTGGATATACACTCATCTCCCTAAACAACCCTACAAGTTACAACTTTGTGCTTAGCTAATTGAGGATCAGAGTTCTTTTTAAATAGGACATCTAAGCCACAAAGTTATAACTCCTAGGTATACATTCTTCTTCCCTATTCTTTTCCCTTTTTCTTACTTAGGTGGGGCCTCTCCTTTGGTTGCCTTTTGATGCAATGCCACTTGTGGGTCACACACTTGGCACTGATTACTTAGCAACCTAAGAGAGACCCCCCTCTTTATTCTATTTTTCATTTTTTTTTTCAGTTCATCATTTTTTGTAAAGGAGAAGAAGAATGCTTATGTTTCTAAGGGAGAGAGGAATGTTCCTAGGCCTAGGGTGGCCTCCCCCAAACTTCAACTACTCATTGTCCCCAATGAGTGTTTGAGGTGGCACACCCCCAAACTATCCTAGAAGCATCTAGTCTAAGGTAAAACAAAGAGAATCTAAAGCCCTAGGCATAGACAAAACATTCGAACGGCAAATATCACAGCAGCAGTAATAATAAAAAAAACAGACAGATAAGGGCTTAAAGCTGTGCATGCTGAGCTTTTTAGAGGTTGATTTAAACTAGCAAAGGGTGTCCTATGACACTCATCCAGCATGCTTTTAGATAAGCTATATATGGTAGTCATGATAGCAGCAAAAGATGGAATTTAAACAGATCACAGCCTAGCTAAACAGACAGTCCAAAACATGCTTTCAGTAATAAAAATTGCGGGTACCGCAATTATTTCGCAATCAAGTCAGGGCAGATATAACAGTGATTAAGGCCCCTAAGCATGCTTTTTCCAGTCATTCGAGCTCCCTAAAAATAAAACAAAACTAACCTACCTAGTCAGCTATCATCAGACTATACTAAGCAAGATTAAAAACATAAAACTAAGCATCTAAAACAGATAAAAAATGTACGAAAAACAGCATAATTCACATGGTCTATCTGAAAGCAGAAAATTGTTTTTTTTTTCTAAGGGAACAACAATACTCCCTTGAGTGCAATTCAAACCAACACTCAGATGTCGTCATCCTCATCAGGTTGTCGTGGTCGTGGGGGCACCCATGGAGTCAGAAGGTTTGTGGGGAAGTCAGGGAAGATACAGCCAAGTTGGTCTGCAACTTCCTTGTCCCGTGCCTGCGCGTAAGTGGCCCATTGAGCCATTCTCTTCTGCATATCCATCTGGCAAGCCATGGACAGTGACTGATCAGCAGCCAGCCTATCCAGCTCGAATTCCATGTTCCCCTTCCTCTTCTGCCGTAAGCCAGCAGGTAACTCCAAGTGGCCTGTGTAAGCCATTTGCTGCTCCATGCGCTCGATGGGAACTCCTGCAAGCAAACAGAGTTTAGTTATAGTATTAGGGAAAAACAATGGTCCCTTACCTTTCTTGGCGCACTCCGCAATAGCAGCAGTGATGACTTCTCCCACGTTGATCGTGAGACCTCTCATTATCGCATACACCAGCAGCGATCGACTCTGGTTGATTGTAGTCTCGTGAGTTACTGGGGACAATCTCCTTCTCACGAACGAAAACCAAACAACCGCCTTAGCCGTGAGGTTAGCACTCATGAGAGTGTGCCTCCCATTACGTGACACGGTCCAGGAAGCTTCAGGCTGGCCAATGGTCCGAATGGCCTCTTCCAGAACTGCCTCAGTAGGCTCATCAACAATCCGTGCATAATCTGTATGTGTTTGGCCCTTGAGACCATAGGCTTCGTTGATGGCCCTGGCTGAGAAATCCACTTCTACCCCTCTGACCACAGACAGGCCATCCTCAGGGCTGAGCACATTGGCGTAGAAATCATACACCATGCTCGTGTAGGCTGGATTGGGCGGTCTGCAAAATTCCTCCCAGCCGTGGTTTATAACTCCTGCGCGCAAGAACTGCGGCAGGTCAGCAGGTCGGTCGAGGAAGCCCTTCTCGTGCAGCAACTCCCTCTTCCTCAATTCAATGCCTCTGGATTCAGTGTCAGAGGACACATACCTCACCGATTGAGGCTCATCTTCAGGGTAGAGCTTGGCCTTCCCTTTATCTGCTGGCTTGGCTGACTCGGCAGCCTCAACCTTGAGTCGTTTGAGCGAAGGCTCAGTGCTCTCTTTGGCTGACTCGGCAGCCTCATCCTTCTTGGCCTTCTTCTTCCTCAGCTTCTTGGCTCGCTTGGCCTTAAGAATCTTGGCCTTCTTCTTCTTCTTGAGCTTTGCCTCAATGGTGATCTGCTGCAGGCACGCCCCCAACGTCTCTTCCATTGAGTCAGTCTTCTGTTCAAGACTCTCCGGGCTAGCTTCCCTCACAGGCGAGAAAACCTCCTCGTCCTCACCTTCCCCACTGCCCTGCGTTGATTCTTGGTACTCCCCATATGGGAATTCAGGGTCAGGCCGTGGGGAAGTGTGCGACGGCGTGGTTGTTTGCTCTGCTGAAGGTGTCTGTGCAGAACTCAGTGGTGAAGACGGCTGCTCAGGGCTCTGCACTGGTTCAGATGGTGAAGGGCTGTGCGCAGGCGATGCAGATGGCGTCGAACCCTTCTTAGTTGATTCGTGGGACGCACGATCCGTTTCTTGACTCTCCACAGAGGGAGTCTTTGCTTTGCTTGGTTCGGCGGCCATCTCGATACTCCACCGGCGCTTCTTGGGTGTGCCTGCTGGTTCAGAGGGTCCAGCAGGTATCTCAGAGACAACCTTCCACTTCTTCTTGCGAATCGGCAGCTTATCCAGTCGTTCCGTTCGCGCAGCCTCAGCATCAGCCAAGGCAAGCAATGCATCTCTCGCAGTCGTTTCAGCGTCGTCAGCCCTTTTCTTGGCCGCAGATCTTTCAGCCCTTGTGAGTACCATTGTTGGATCTTGGAGATTTGGAAAGAAGAATCAAAGATGAAGAGAATCGCAGCTTGCTCGAAGATCAGATGATGAGAGAGACGTACAGATCCTCGCGCCTTCCAACGGATATAAAGAAAACGGAAAAAAATCCCAACGGCTATATTTTTGCGGATCCCGCAATTCCTGCGCAATCTTTAAGGCCCGTTGGAGATTTTTTTTCATTTAAATTGCAATCTTTGCTCAACCGTATCTTCGATTTGGCTCAACATCTTCTTGATTTCTTTGGCTGGATTTAATCTCCTTTATCCCCTCTCTTGATTCTCTGCAAAAATAATTAAAACAAACATTACATACTCAATTAAAATCACACCAACATATGTACAAATGATAACCGGAAAAAGTGCAAAAAATAAACTAAGGCATTAGCCTTGACTAAACGAGCACAGTAACCACTCGTTCTCTCTCGTTCTTAATTTCATGCTTCATTCAAGAGGAAGGCCGAGAGAGTCTTCACATCTCCTTCCTCATAGTAGTGCTTCAACCTTGCACCATTAACCATAAACGGTTGGCCTTGCTGCAGGTTCTTTATCTCGATGGCACCATGAACAAACACATTAGTAATGATAAAAGGACCTGACCATCTAGACTTCAATTTGCCTGGAAATAGTTTCAACCGTGAGTTAAACAACAAAACAAGTTGACCCTTCTTAAAGTCCTTAACTCTAAGTCTACTATCGTGCCAAATCTTGGTCTTTTCCTTATACATCTTAGCATTTTCATAGGCCATATGTCTAAGCTCATCAAGCTCATGTAATTGTAAGGACCGCAATGTTCCCGCATCCTTTACACAAAAATTCAATTCCTTCATGGCCCAAAATGCTTTGTTTTCTAACTCAAGTGGTAAGTGACAAGTCTTGCCATATACCAGCCTATAAGGAGACATACCTAGGGGTGTCTTATATGCTGTCCTATAAGCCCAAAGTGCATCCTCAAGCTTAAAGGACCAGTCTTTCCTATTAGGTTTGACCACTTTTTCTAGGATGTTCTTAATCTCCCTATTTGAAATTTCAGCCTGTCCATTCGAGTGTGGGTGGTAGGGAGTGGCTACTCTATGTCTAATGTTATACTTAGCCAATACTTTCTCCATAGCCTTGTTAATGAAATGTGACCCCTCATCACTAATGATGGCACGAGGTGTCCCAAACCTAGTAAAAATGTGCCTATGCAAGAAATTGGTGACTGTTTTAGCATCATTATTGGGACATGCTTTGGCCTCTACCCACTTGGATACGTAGTCTACTGCTACCAAAATGTAAAGGTTACCTGATGATGGAGGGAATGGCCCCATGAAGTCAATGCCCCACACATCAAAGAGCTCCAACTCTAAGATGTAGGTGAGGGGCATCTCATCCTTTCGACTGAGGTTACCTGTTCTTTGGCATTCATCACAGCTGTGGGCATAGTTGTGGGCATCCTTGAAGATTGTTGGCCAATAGTAGCCACTCTGAAATACCTTTGCAGCTGTTCTTTGGCCACCAAAGTGTCCACCATAAGGAGCTGTGTGGCAGTGCTGCAGCACAGACTTCGCCTCAGCAGCTGAAACACACTTCCTTAGCAAGCCGTCAGCACAGGTTCTATAAAGTGTGGGGTCATCCCATATGAATTTCCTTGCTTCATGAAGGAACCTCTTCTTCTCTTGTCCTCCCTTGAAAACTGGTAATACCTGTGATGCAAGGAAGTTAGCAATGTCAGCAAACCAAGGTTCCTCATCGTTATCACAATGAGTCAAAACAAAGACATGTTCATCAATGAAAGCATCAGAAATTGCGGGTTCCGCAATTGTTTCGCAATTGTGCTGCAACCGAGAAAGGTGATCCGCAACCACATTTTCACATCCTTTCTTGTCTCGAATGTCCAAATCAAATTCCTGCAGCAATAACACCCACCTAATCAACCTAGGCTTAGCATCAGCCTTCCTCATAAGATATTTCAAGGCAGAATGGTCAGTGTACACAATTGTCCTAGTGCCTACAATATAGTTCCTGAATTTCTCACAAGCAAACACTACAACAAGCATCTCTTTCTTAGTAGTTGTGTAATTACATTGTGCCTCATTAAGTGTTTTACTAGCATAATATACAGGGTGTGTTAGTTTGTCAATCTTCTGTCCTAACATAACCCCTACAGCATAGTCACTAGCATCACATAACATCTCAAATGGGAGATCCCAATCTGGCCCTACTATAACAGGTGCTGTGACTAGTGCTTTCTTAAGGGTTGTCCAAGCTACTACATATTCCTTAGAGAAGATGAATGGCCTGTTTAGTTCTAGAAGCTCACACAGAGGCTTGGCTATCTTAGAAAAGTCCTTAATGAACCTTCTATAGAAGCCAGCATGCCCTAAGAAACTTCTAATGGCTTTGACATTTTGTGGTTCTACCAACTTCTCTATGATTTCTATTTTCGCTCGGTCAACTTCTACACCTGCCCTCGACACTCTATGACCTAAGACAATCCCCTCATCTACCATGAAGTGACACTTTTCCCAATTAAGGACTAAGTTAGTCTCTTCACATCTAGCCAGGACTTGTCCTAAATTCTCTAGACAGTTGGTAAAGGAATCCCCAAAGACTGAGAAATCATCCATGAATATCTCTATCATGGACTCATCCAAGTCAGAAAAGATTGCCAACATGCACCTTTGGAAAGTTGCCGGTGCATTGCATAAGCCAAAAGGCATTCTGCGAAAGGCAAAAGTTCCAAAAGGGCAAGTAAAGGTAGTCTTTTCTTGGTCCTTAGGGTCTATAGTAATCTGGTTATACCCTGAATAACCGTCTAAGAAACAATAGTAGGCTCTACCAGCTATTCTTTCTAGCATTTGGTCAATGAATGGTAGAGGGAAGTGGTCTTTTTTAGTTTCTTTATTGAGCTTCCTATAATCCATACATACTCTCCACCCCGTGACAGTCCTAGTTGGAATCAGTTCGTTGTTCTCATTGACTACCACAGTCATCCCACCCTTTTTAGGTACACACTGTATAGGGCTTACCCACTGACTACTAGCTATGGGGAAGATCACACCAGCATCTAACCATTTTATTATTTCTTTCTTTACTACCTCTTTCATAGAGGGATTCAGCCTACGTTGATGATCTACTCTAGGTGTGTGCTCTTCCTCTAGTATAATCTTATGCATGCAATAAGAAGGGCTAATGCCTCTAATATCAGCAATAGTCCATGCAATAGCCTTCCTATGTTGCTTAAGCAGTAATATCAGTTCAACCTCATGCTTTTCACTTAATTTCGAAGAAATGATAACAGGCAGAGTTTCATTACTCCCTAAATATGCATACTTGAGGTGAATGGGTAGTGGTTTTAGTTCTAAAACAGGTGGATGCTCAATGGATGGCTTTAAAGGATTTAATGATCTATCAGTTAGGTCTATATTCATACATACATGTTGTGGTTTATCTACAGGCATATCCATTATTTCAGATACATTTAAGTCAGCTACATCTAATTGTACATATTCATTAGCATGCTTAGTTAATAGTACATGCTCTAATTGTTCTTCCATTAGTGAGTCAACAATATCCATGCTAGCACAAGACTCAGAATCAGAGGGGTACCTTAAGGCTTTATAAACACTAAATTTCACCTCTTCATCATGAACCCTCATAGTGAGCTCACCTTTTTGAACATCTATTAGTGCCCTACCTGTGGCTAGAAATGGTCTACCTAGCAGGATGGGGACCTCCTTGTCTGCTTCATAATCCAGGATAATGAAATCTGCAAGGAAATTAAATTTGTCAACTTTCACTAGAATATCCTCAATCTTACCTTCAGGGTATGCAATGGATCTGTCTGCTAGTTGTAAAGTGACAGTGGTTGGACGTGCTTCTCCTATTCCAAGCTGGCGGAATAGTGATAGGGGCATGAGGTTTATGCTGGCGCCCAGGTCACAAAGCGCTCTGCCCACATGCTTGCCTCCAAGTTCTACAGGTAAGGTGAAGGAACCAGGATCCTTCTCCTTCTTGGGCAACTTGTTTTGGAGTATGGCACTGCACTCCTCAGTGAGGTTTACTGTTTCAAACTCACCAATTATTTTTTTGTTAGTAATAATGTCCTTCAAAAACTTTACATATGAAGGCATAGATTGTAAAACTTCTACAAAAGGAATGTTGACATGCACTTGTTTAAGAATTTCAAGAAATTTGTTAAAGTGCACTTCCTGTTCTTGTTTCTTCTTAAGCCTTCGAGGATATGGAGGTGGTGGCACATATGCAGGCACGTCAGGTCGCCTTAGGATTGGAGGAGGCCTTGGAATTTCTTCTATCTCCTCAATAATTGGCTCTAGCCTGGCTCCTGATGTGCTAGTTGGTGGTGAACCTTGGTTTGGCAGAGACTCCAGTGGAGCACTAGACTCAGTGTTCTCTACTCTCTTTGGTGTGTCCTTTGTGTTGCTCACCAAGGGTCTACCACTTCTAAGTTCAATTGCTTGAACTTGTTCTTTACCATCTCTCCTTGGCACCTCGGTGTCAGCAGGAAGTCTACCTTGGGGCCTACTTTTGATTTCATTGGCTAGTTGCCCTATTTGGTTCTCTAGGCTCCTAAGAGTAGCTTGCTGGCTTTGAAGAGTAGCATCATTCTTAGCTATGTATTCCTTGAGTAAGTTTTCTACAGAAGATCCTACAGGTTGGTTGTAAGGTTTTTGATACATTGATTGGTTATGTTGGGGAGTGAAACCAGGTGTTCCACTCGGTCTAGGCTGGTTAGGATTTTGGTTAACATTCTGTTGGCCACCCCATGACAGGTTTGGGTGGTTTCTCCAACCAGGGTTGTAAGTTTGTGAGTAGGGGTTATTCCTAGGCTGCTGTTGGCTTCCTACATAGCAGACTGAGGATGGATTCCCAGGGCAGTATTCATATGGGTGCCCTTCCCCACAGAATCCACAGATAAGTGCCTCGCCTTGACTTGGTTGGGTGCCCATTGACATGGCTGTGGCGGTATTGGCACTGGTTTGGAGATTGGCTTGAGCCATTTGCTTAACTAGGTTGGTCAGGGCGTTTATTTGGGTGCTCATGGCGCTAAGAGCATCCTTGTCTTGAGCTCTAGTTGGCTCGACTGGATCATCTGACCACCTACAGTGAGATGTTGAGATCTTCTCCAGGATCTCATAAGCTTCGTTGTAACTCTTGGACAACATGGAACCACCAGCAGATGAATTTAAAACTTGTCTGGTGCTGGGGTTGCATCCTTTGAAAAAGACCTCTATTTGGATACACCATGGGATGCCATGGTGTGGACATTTAATGAGAAGATCTTTGAATCTTGTCCAAGCTTCGTGAAGAGACTCACTTGGAGCTTGTTTGAATTTGATGATATCATCACGAAAGGTAGAATTCCTATCTGGTGGGAAATATTTGACTAGGAATTTTTCTGCTAAGTCTGTCCAATTGAGGACAGATCCAGAGGGTAATGAGTTTAACCACGTTTTGGCTTTGTCCCTCAAAGAGTAAGGGAACAGATATAGCCTCAAGGCTTCTTGGGAAACTCCAGGGATCAGGAATGTGTCACTAACTCCTAGGAAGTTTCTAAGATGGTTGTGGGGGTCCTCATTTTCCATTCCAAAGAATTGTCCCACAGTGGACAACATTTGGAACATCACTGGCTTTAACTCGAATGAGTTGGCAGTGATCTCAGGACGGATTATGCTGGGGTTCAGCTCCCCAGGCATAGGTACTAGGTAAGAAAGTATGGCGCTATCCTTATCATTCGCTATTTCGATGGGATTGCGAGTGACAGGCACCAGGTTTTGATCTCTTCTATCCATTTCTTCTTGAGGAGATTGTGGTAACCTTGCGGTTTCAGCAATTAATGGAGGTAATGAAGGTTGTTTAAAGAGGCGTTTCTTGGCTCTATTCCTAGCTCTAAGTAATCTCTCGGGCTCAGGGTTGAACTCTAGATCACTACTTGGAGGCTCATTCATAAACTAACCTAAATGGTACCTGAAAAAGAAATGAAAATGGATCAGTTTCAATGGAAAATAACTTGGTGTTTCAAACTTAACTAACTTCGTTTTCACTTAAATAAATCCCCGGCAGCGGCGCCAAAAACTTGTTGCGTGCTCAATGTGTTAATAAAAGTAAGCAATAAGGAAGAAAGAGCACTCAGAACATGCAAGCATACATGATCTTATAGCAAGTAGTAAGTATTTTTTCATTCGTTTTCCCACAGAGATTTATTTTTAAGCTACTTGTGAAGTATAAAGTTAAGAAAGAAGGGGTGGATTTGAAGGGGTAAAATTGGTTTTTAATTTCCTACTTCTTACCGAATGTCTAAAGGAATGCAACATAAACAAATGCAAGTTGAAATTAGACTCAAAAGACAAGAGACGAAACTAATAAATGAAGAAGAAAACAGCTAAACAGAATGGTAACTTAGCAGAATTGCGGGCACCGCAATGTTTCCGCAATTGTAAAAACAGTGAAAGTGTGTAAAATGGAGAATTAAGGGCTACTAACGCCTATCCTATAGGCATTTTAATACGATTCCCAAGCATTGTATCAACTCTCTATGCATCAAACTCACTCTATCTCATGTATCGTCCGATTCCATGCATTAGATTCTTTAGTTTACTCAACTCAAAGTAAGGTCTTAAGCATCTTGTTAAAACAGAAGTGTTTAGTTTGTACTAGGGGAACGCCTATTCCTAGGCCGTTTCCTGGCTACCATGAAAGGCTAGCATGATTATACGACTCTGAACTCTTACTCCTTCCAGAGGTTAGGAGTTCTTTGGACAAAATGGATGGCCAATCGAAATTGCCCGTGGAATGAAGCTTACATACAATCAATGGTTCGAGAGCTATCCTACATGCTTGGTTCACGTTTTTTAGCCTATAGTTCTGTCATTAGCATGCCCCTAAGTGACTTAGCTACTCATGGATATGGGGTAAGTAGAAATACGAGATGAAACAGACATGCTTAGAAGAGGAATGAACTGAAAACAGTAAAGGAAAGCAGTAGAATGCGAAGGCAAGAAACTGTGAGATGAAAACTTGAGATTTGATTACTTCGATTGTTTGAACGAACACGGGAAAGCTTAAAGTAAATAATCCAAAGACAGAAAGCAACGAAATGAAGTAGACTAATCACTAAACCAGAAGCGACAACTACACAATGCTGGAAATTAGAAAGGAAAGACAGAAAGCAGTAAATGGTGCTTGAAAGCTTCGTTGCAACCGCCTCGGCTGAAGGGGATGAAAGAATAGCTTTGCTTGGATGAATCCAATCGGGAGAGAAGATGAATATTCTCTCCTTCCTATCAGATTGTCGATTCCAACAGCTGAGACTCTCACACCAACAGACGGCAAAGGAAAACACGAAGAAAGATGGAGCTGCGAGAAGACTTCTACGCTTTCGGATGATGTTTGAACCTCCGACTTTGACCCCCTTTTATAGTAGTTTGCAGGTGCGTTTGGGCCAAGGAGAACCATCAATCTTCAACGTCGTATATCAGAATGGATGGAGGAGAAAGAACGAATCCCTGAAATCACGGAAATTAACAGAAAAAGATCAGTCAACTTACGGTTTTCACTTGAATAATTGCGGCTTCAGCAATGTTTTCGCAATGCTGTCGCAATGCTGTCGCAATGCAGTTTTTTCATTCTTTTCCTTCGGTTTTTAACCCTTTTCTTTCCTATTGTACATAAGTCCTAATTTAGCTACCTTCTTCTAATTCTCATATTTAAGCATAGGTTTAGGCTAAATGCTATCAAAAACACCTAAGAGTGAACATCTTTCTAAGCTAATTAAGTCCTAAAAAGGTCACTTTTGGAGACGTAACATTTATCATTCTCTTCATCTTCATACTTTATAAGCATTCGATCGTGTCACTTATCCTCTCATCACAGAACACAAATGACTGTCGAGGCCTACCACCCTTGTCGGTTAGTCGACAACTTGGATTTTATCAAGATATACCGAACGAGTTACGTGAAGATCCGCCCACGATCAACTTGGAGAATGTATTCCACCATTGGAGGATTTTCACTGAGACACTAACCTCGTCCCGTGTACATCTACCTCAGTGTATGCCAAACCCTGTTGATCATGTCACCGCATCCTACAAGAAGTGGTGGAACAAAAAACATGGGAACTATTTCGGGGTGAACATACAATTGTTAGTTAGCAGTTTCACTCCTCCTCCCCTGACTAAGACAAAACCTCTCAAAGACACCGTTAAAAAGGTTTGCGCCCCGAGGAAAGAGGTGCCAACTCACAAAGTGAGTAGTTCTGACGAAGACGTTGGTAGTCAGAGCAGCAACAGCGACCGCTGCTGGAAGCAGACCAAATCTCAGAAGACTAAATCTCGGAAGAGATCAAAAAAGATTGTTGATGCCCCAAAGTCTCCTGAAGTTGCTGCACCTTTGGTTAGTGACTCATTCATCCTTTCTTCTTTGTATATATGTATCCCTTTAATTTTGTTCGAGCATTTTTATACGCTTATTCATCGTTATTTACTCATTTCCCTATTGTTATTTTTTTTTCTATTTTGCAGGCGTCTTCGAGCAGACAGTCATTGATGGTTGTGGCTTCTAGCCCTCCTAAACAGGCGGTTGAGGATTTGGATATTGCGACTTCAGAGGCTTCCACTTTTGTTGCTGACGACATAATTTCCAAAGCACGTCGCGATTTTTCCTTAGCCATGTGGAAGATTGTACAACAAAAACTTGGTCGTACTCCTTTTGAGAAGGCTTCCTCCCTTGAACCTGAGATTCAAAAAATATTCGATGCCGCCTCTACAGTCGATGCGACGAGCTTGGCATCTCTGAAGAATCTTGTGGCTGAGTACTTTCGAAATGTGGACCAGTACAACGAGCTACAATCTCGCTACTCTCCGTGCTTGACCTTATCTGGCAAGAATCGGGACCTGACAAAGTTGAGATGCAGCTTGGAGGGTGTCTCGTCTGGTAAAAACTTTCTGCTCGAAGAAAAGAATGTACTTCAGGACCAGTCTGAGCATATGCTCTCGGAGATTGAAAGTCTCAAGGCCAAACTGAAGAATTTGGAGGCTGACCACGAATCACTTTCTGCACTTATTTTGGAGAAAGAAAGACATTTTAATTAAAAGCAACTTGAAGAAAACAGGATATGCGCGGAAATTAGCAACATTGAAGATACTCCCGCTATTGGTGACGAAGCTATAGCTTCTCTAGATGTACTACGTGGCTTTCTAGAAACTGCGCGCGAAGAATTGAGGGACTTCAGATGGCTACTTTGACTTTTATTTATTTTATTTTATTAGTCGTTCATTTATTTTATTTATATTGTGATTGAATTTACAGTTCCCTTTTTTTTTATGACTGCATAGAATTGAATGAAATTTAGTTTGTGACTGAACTCAAAGTATATATATATATATTTTTCTTTAAGTTGCCTACGTACCCTTAGATGGAAGGGATCAAGTCATAACGTAGTTCAGATGAATGATTTTTTTTTTCGGGTCGTTCACCTTTTAAGCTTGTGCGGGCCAGGAGCAACATGTAGTTTATACTTGTTAGAATTTAGCTTAATACATGCTTAAATGTGAGAATTCAAGGAAAGAAGCTAAAATAGGACTTATTTGGAAAAAGAACAAAAAAGAATAGAAAATGAGGCTAAAAGAATTAGAATGTACGTTGCAGGAGAATTGCTGAAACATTGCTGGGAGCGCAATGGACATTGCGGTCACCGCAAGGAATCCACAATGCCAAGCTGCTGCTGCTGAGTTTTTCCCAGCCGTCAGTCGTCATAGTTGCGATCTTTCAGCCGCCTAAGCCTTCCCCTGCTGCCACGTGGATGACTGTTGTTCAGAATGGATGGTTCTCCGTGGCTGAAGGGCAAACGCTATAAAAAGAGGTGAAGGGTGAAGGAGAAACACAACTCAGAAGCGTGGAATTCTCCGTCACAACGCGATCTGCATACACATTTTCCTTACCCCGTTTGTTGGAACGAAGAAATCAGCCCTTGGCGTCGATAAATCGAGAGGAAGAAGAGAAGATCCTTCTTCTCTTCTGATCGAATTCATCCCCAAGATCAGATAATCTTCCCCTTCATCAGAGGCACTTGCGACGAGGAGATCCGTGCACCTTTTTACAAAGCTTTCTTTCTTGCTTTCTGTCTTTCGTTTCCATCTGCTACATTGATTCGTTTCGTCTCCAATTTATTCAGTTCTTTACTGTTTTTCATATCTACGCACATTGTGTTCTCAACCTTAATTTAGAAAGTAATC
This sequence comes from Herpetospermum pedunculosum, assembly GCA_028017165.1. Classification (NCBI taxonomy): domain Eukaryota; kingdom Viridiplantae; phylum Streptophyta; class Magnoliopsida; order Cucurbitales; family Cucurbitaceae; genus Herpetospermum; species Herpetospermum pedunculosum. The sequence continues at coordinate 14,709,131 of CM051527.1, read as the reverse complement.
GTTTAAGTCTTTTCGAGTTCTTCATCTTGTTATCTTTTATTTGCTTTCATTTAGTTCTTTGAATCATGCTTAATCAATCCATCCTTTCTAAGTCTCCACCAACCATGAGTAACTAATCACACAAAGGTCTGCTAAAGATGAATCTATAGGTTAGAAATACGGGAGTTCAACATGTAGGATAGCTTCGAATGCATTGAATGTATGTGTACTTCATCCCATGGGCAATTTCGAACGGCCATCCATTTTGTCTAAAGAATTCCTAACCTCCGGAAGGAGTAAGAGTTCAGAGTCATCCATTCATGCTAGCCTTTCATGGTAACCAGAAAATGACCTAGGAATAGGCGTTCTCCTAGCACGATTCATTAGCTTGCTTGTATAAATAGGTGTTTTTGTCTTACTTGGATATGAGTGAACTAAAAGATCTAATGCATGTAATCAAGACATGCATGAGTCTAAGCTACATCGATGCATGGTAAGTTAATCTACTGCTGAATGATCGTAGTTAAGTGCTTATAGAGGAGTCTAAAGTCGACCTTGTTTCCTTATCTCACCTTTAAATCGTTGCTAATTTAATTGCTAGATAATTGCGAGAACCGCAATTCTATAGTTCTGTTTTTGCCTTAGCCATTTTTCCAGTCTTTTACTTTTGCGATTTTATTGCTAGAACATTGCTAGATCCGCAATTCTTTCTCCTCCACATAATAGCTTAATCTCTTTACTTGCTTTCGTTTATGCTTGCATCTTTCTTGCATTCTTTGTTATTTCGGTACATCAACCTCAAATCCACCCAAATTAAGTGCCCCTCTCTAATTTAACACCTCACTTCGTTAGTAACTAAACTCAATCTCTGTGGGAAAACGAATTAAAAAATATTTATCACTTGCTGCAGACCATGTATGCTTGCATGTTCTGAGTGCTCTTCGCATTACATTTTATTTACACATTGAGCACGCAACAAGTTTTTGGCGCTGCTGCCGGGGATTTTGTTTAGTAAACACGAATTGTGTTACTTTAGAAGAATTAAATATTTATTGGAGCTAATCTTTTTGCATTTCAGTTACAGGTACTATCGAGCTAGTTTATGAATGAGTTTCCAAATATCAACCTAGAATTCAATCCCGAGCCTGAAAGACTTCTAAGGGCCAGAAATAAAACCAAGAAACGCCTTTTTAAACAGCCACCTGTAACTCAAAACATTGCGGACCACGCAGAGTCATCGCAATCCCAACAAACTGAAATGGATAGAGAAGCCCCAAACCGAGCACCTATCATTCGCAACCCCATTGAAATCGCGAATGATAAGGATAGTGCTATCCTATCATACCTAGTACCCATGCCTGAGGAGCTTAATCCGAGCATTATACGCCCCGAGATTACAGCTCACTCATTCGAGTTCAAACTCGTTATGTTTCAATTGTTGTCCACCGTTGGACAATTCTTTGGAATGGAGAACGAAGATCCCCATAACCACTTGAGAAACTTCATAGGAGTAAGTGACACTTTTGTCATCCCAGGAGTGTCTCAAGAAGCCTTAAGACTTTACCTTTTTCCCTATTCGTTAAGAGATAAGGCCAAGACGTGGTTAAATTCCTTCCCCTCTGGATCAATTGTCAATTGGACAGATCTAGCTGAAAAGTTCCTAGTAAAATACTTCCCACCTGATAGGAACTCCAACTTTCGTGATGATATTATCAAATTCAAGCAAGCCGAAAACGAATCATTACATGAAGTTTGGACTAGATTCAAGGACCTATTACTTAAATGTCCACACCATGGCATTCCATGGTGTATTCAAATAGAAGTGTTCTTTAAAGGATGCAACCCCAGCACGAGGCAAGTGTTGAATTCCTCAGCTGGAGGTTCTATGCTATCTAAGAGCTACAATGAGGCCTATGGGATTTTGGAGAAAATCTCAACATCACATTGTAGATGGTCAGATGACCCTGTGGAGCCAACCAGAAAGGCTCAAGACATGGATGCACTTAGTGCAATGAGCAGCCAAATCAATGCTCTGACCAATCTAGTAAAACAAATGGCTAAAACGAACATTCAACAAAGTGTCAACACCGCAGCAGCTGTGTCAACAAGCACAGTAGCTAACCAAGGTGAGGCACTGATCTGTGGATTCTATGGGGAAGGGCACATGTATGATTTTTGCCCTGGGAATCCATCCTCGGTGTGTTATGTTGGAAGTGAACAACAACCAAGGAACAACCCCTACTCAAACACATACAATCCTGGTTGGAGGAACCACCCAAATCTTTCTTGGGGTGGACAACAAAACACCAACCAAATGCAAAATCAACAAAGACCGAGTGGAATATCTGGTTTCACTCAACAAACTAGTCAACCCCTTTATCAAAAGCAATACAACCAACCAATGGGGACATCAGTGGAGAACTTGCTGAAGGAGTACATAGCGAAGAATGATGCAACTCTCCAAAGCAAGCAAACAACACTGAGGAGCCTAGAAAACCAAATTGGGCAGTTAACAAACGAGCTGGAGAATAGGCCCCAAGGCAGATTGCCTGCAGACACTGAAACGCCAAGAAGGGATGGAAAAGAACAAGTTCAAGCCATTGAACTTCGAAGTGGAAGACCGTTGGTGATCAACAACAGAGAAGCACCAAAGCGAGTAGAGAATGAAGAGTCTAGTGCTCCACTGGATTCTCTGCCCAACCTTGATCAATCACCACCAAGCACAACACGGGTGAGGCTGGAACCTATCATTGAAGAACTAGAAGAAATCCCGAGGCCTCCACCTGTCATCAGGCTGATGGAGCGCATGTAGCGCAGCGGAAGCGAGACGGATCAATGGCACTCTAATTTCATCAATTTAGCTAAATAAGAAACATGCACAAAGCTTTGAAATAAAAGGAATTAGAACACATACCTCTCGTAGTTGTAAAGACTTCTCTTCCAACGCTCGAATCTCCTCACGAACCCTTCGAAGCTTCCCTCGAAATCCTCGAGAACCACCTCCGGTAGTCCCGCTATCCTCGGGCCGAGTGTTGCGTGCTCAATGTTTAAAAGGAATATGCAATAAGAGAGCACTCAGAACATGCAAGCATACATGATCTTGTAGCAAGTAGTAAGTATTTTTTCATTCGTTTTCCCACAGAGATTTATTCTTAGTTACTCGCGAAGTGTATTGTTAAGCAAGAATGGGTGGATTTGATGGGGTAGATTTGGTTTTAAGTTGCCTAATTACTAAGGAATATGTAAAGGATAGATTCCTAAACAAGTGCAAGTAAATGATAAACTCAAATGCAAAGAGAAGAGATAACTAAACGAAGAGGAAAAATGACTAAGGCAGATTTTAACTTAAAGGAATTGCGGGAACATCAATTATACCGCAATGTTACTAACAGCGAAAGTGTGTAAAATGTGGAAAAAAGGGCTACTAACGACTCCTCTATAGGCTTTTTCACACGATTCTCAAGCATTAGATCAACTCACTATGCATCAAACTAACTCATTCTCATGTATCTTCCGATTTCATGCATTAGATTCTTTAGTTTTACTCATGTCCAAGTAAGGTCTTAAGCATCTTGTTAAAACAGTAAGTTGTGGTTTGTACTAGGAAACCGCCTATTCCTAGGTCGTTTTCTGGCTACCTTGAGAGGCTAGCATGAGTGTATGACTCTGAACTCTTACTCCTTCCAGAGGTTAGGAGTTCTTTGGACAAAATGGATGGCCAATCGAAATTGCCCGTGGGATGAAGCTTACATACAATCAATGCATTCGAGAACTATCCTACATGCTTGGTTCACGTGTTTCTTCCTACAGAGTTGTCATTAGCATGCCCTTATGTGACTTAGTTACTCATGGATGCAGATAGAATAGGAAGAGTAGATGAAGAAGACATGCTTAGAAGATTATTAAAGACAAAACAGAAGCTAAAGACAGTAACAGAGAAATTAAAGAGATTGTGACTTGATGAAAATAATACTTCGATTTATTAAGAATTGAACTAAGCAAATGACAGCCTTAAAGATCTAAAGTAAAGCAGACAGCAACGAAATGAAGTAGAGTAGCTATTGGAAAGGAAATAACAACAGACAGTAATGGAAATGGGAAACTAAAGCAGAAAGCAATGAAGTTGAGCGTGATCGCCTCGACGCAGATGCCTCGGCTGAAGGGAGAGAAAGGCAAGCCTTGCTTGGATGAATCCAATCATAAGAGAAGATGAATCTTCTCTCCTTCCTATCAGATTGTCGACTCCAACAGCTAAACTTTTCAACCCAACAGACGGAAGAGAAAAACAGGAGAAAGAATTGTGCTGCGAAGAGACTTCTACGCTTTTCGGATGTGTTTCAACCCTCCTCTTTGACCTCCTTTTATAGTATTCTGCAGGTGCGATTGGGCCAAGGAGAACCATCCATTCTCAACGTTGTACTTCTACGTGGCTGGAGGAGAAAGATCGAATCCCTGAAATATCGGATCACAACAGAAAAAGGTTAGCCAACTTACGGATTTTACTTAAAACATTGCGGTTTTAGCAATGTTTCCGCAATGCCTCCGCAATGCACAGTTTTCATTCTTCTAACTTCGTTTTTCATTCCTTTTCTTTCCTTTTGCATACAAGTCCTAATTTAGCTTCATTCTTCTAATTCTCATATATAAGCATAGGTTCAAGCTAAATCCTATCAAAAATACTTACAAATGCACAACTTTCTATCACAAATAAGTCCTAAAATAGTCACTTTTGGAGACGTAACACCGAGCAACGGAGTGGTGGGACTCCTTTATGAAAGAAAAAGTTTGGAAGAAGAAGATGGGAAGATGAAAGTGATGAGGATTTTGTGAGAAGAAATCTAACACTTAGCTTTCTAATTTCTCAAGTAACATGAACTCTTCATGCTCATCCAAACATTCAAACTCTTTGAAAATTCATCAACCTCAAACCATTTGAACTTCATCCAATTTATAGGCAATTCACATGCAACAAAGTCTTTGCTTAGCATGACACCTCAAATTGGATGGATTAGTCTTCAACCAAGTGTTCCAAAATTGATGAGTTTATATGCATGTTGTTGGTGATTCACAATCCACTTCACAACTTGGATAAACCCACTCAACTTGGATAAATCCACTCAACATGGATAATTCCACTTTGACTTGGATAATCCCACTTGTAATATTTTTTCATTTAAAATTAATTCATAATTAATTTTAATAAACAAAATAAATTATAATTAATTAAACTTTTTAATTAATTAATATTATTATTTAATTCAATATCAAATATTAATTAAATAATAAGACTAATCCCGGTTTCTTAAACCAAATCATCACACATGAATCCCTATTCATGTTTTACACTGATCCCATATTTAAATCATATTTAAATATGTCCATCATTCTTCCAAAACCGAATTTGAATAAATTCAAATTCTTTTTCTCTCATATTGTTACACGGCTTAATCCAAGTTAGCCAGGAGAACCTAAAGGACCTACAGATCATGAGCTCCAACGATACGAGATTAACCGATCAAACTCTTTAATCAAGCTAACCAACATTCGTTAACCCCCGGAGACTCCACTAAAGTCCAAGGGTTGCACTCTCCTCACCGTAGATATATTTCTGTCCTCTTGATATAACCATCAACAGTAAGTCGATCCTTCACAGGTCGTTCGTAATTACAGCTGGGTCAAAATAACCGTTTTACCCCCGTAATTACATCTTGTTCCTTAAGTCTCACTGATCCTCTAATGAACTATTGGTTTGTGGTCCAACCACCAAACCGATTGGTAAGTGATCTCATCACTATACCAAGTCCCTCTCGGGCCAATGAGAGGGTGGGATCCCTAGTTCAAGACCCGGAGTCAGCACTTAAGGGAACAACCTCTCTACTAATCCCCAAAGGCGGGTAGGAGTGAATTCCATCTCGTAGGACTATGTTCCCAGCTATCTACCCGGTCTTATCCCCAAGATGGTAGGCTTATTGAGTGGCGATCTCGGACCACTCTCACCCATACAAGTCAAAGGATAAGCCTGAATAAACAGGAGTTCATAGCGTGCTCAGGATTCAGATCGAGTTACCTAGGACATCATATGAAAAAGTCGGTCTTTACAGTAAACGGAGTTGTAAAGAAAGAGTGACTTTATTTCGCGGTTCAGTCTTATGCAAACTCATTGCATAGGACGCCCCCACTCACATGTCTCCACATGAACGATTTCTGATCACATCGTTTGTACTATACAAAGTGGGCCGCGTCCAATAGTGTCCCCTGGATAAGGTACCCAACCTTATCCCTATATTATAGACCGTTCTGGCTATTACTTGAACTTGATCCACAATCATGTCACACATGAAGTTCAAGTATACAACCTATAACCATGGGTTCTTTGTTTATTGGAGTTAGGTTAAAAAGTAAACACATTCACTTTATTCAATAACAACTTTACTGAATAAAACTCAATAACAAATTTATTGCAAAATAGAATATACATTCAGTTTACAAACCCCGAGTTTTAGGACATAAAACCCAACACAGGCAACCTGATTTGCCCACCTATGTGCTACCACAACCATTCCCTATACGGCTAAAAAAGAAACAAGAACAGGAAGCACACTTTCATAAATTTTTAGAAATTTTAAAACAAGTGCATGTTAATATTCCTTTCGTAGAAGTTTTGCAATCTATGCCTTCATATGTTAAATTCTTAAAAGATATTATTACTAATAAAAAAGTTATTCGTGAATTTGAAACAGTGAATCTCACTGAGGAGTGCAGTGCCATACTCCAAAATAAACTGCCAAAGAAGGAGAAGGATCTTGGTTCCTTCACCTTACCAGTCGAATTGGGAGGCAGGCATGTGGGCAGAGCCTTGTGTGATCTGGGAGCCAGCATCAACGTCATGCCCTTGTCCCTATTCCAACAACTTGGGATAGGAGAAGCACGACCAACCACTGTCACCTTACAACTTGCAGACAGATCCATCGCATACCCTGAAGGTAAAATTGAGGATATACTTGTCAAGGTTGACAAACTTATTTTTCTTGCAGACTTTATAATTTTGGATTATGAGGCAGACAAGGAGGTGCCAATTCTACTAGGCAGACCGTTCTTAGCCTCAAGTAGGGCTCTAATTGATGTCCAGAAAGGTGAGCTCACCATGAGAGTTCATGTTGAACAGGTTAAGTTCAGTGTATTTAAAGCTTTAAGGTACCCTTTCTGACTCTGAATCCTGTGCAACTATAGATGTAGTAGACTCCTTAATGGAAGAAGAACTTGAGCATGAATTGTTAGAGAAGCATGCTACTAATTATGCACAAGTAGATGTAGATAGTTTAAATATTTCTGGTTTGATGGATGTAACTGTGGATAACTCTCAGCATGTATGCATGACTAATGAATTGTCTGAAAGAACCACAACTCCTCTAATGCCATCAATTGTACAACCACCTTTATTAGAACTTAAACCATTGCCTGAACACCTTAAGTATGCATATCTAGGAGAGAAAGATACCTTGCCTGTTATTATTTCATCCAAATTAAGTAAACAGCATGAAATTGCGTTAATCTTGCTGCTTAAGCAACATAAAAAAGCTATTGCCTGGACGATTGCTGATATTAGGGGTATAAGTCCTTCGTATTGCATGCATAAAATATTGTCGGAAGAGGAACATACACCTAGAGTAGATCACCAACGTAGGTTGAACCCCTCCATGAAGGAGGTAGTTAAAAAAGAAATTATCAAATGGTTAGATGCAGGTGTAATCTTTCCCATAGCCAATAGTCAATGGGTTAGTCCTATTCAATGTGTACCTAAAAAGGGTGGTATGACTGTAATAGTGAATGAAAATAATGAACTAATACTAACTAGAACTGTTACAGGATGAAGAGTTTGTATGGATGGTAGATGGTTTTTTGAATATCCAACTAAATTTCAAGCTGTCGAGGCTTGCCAAAATACAATTTATAAACCCGAATACACCGAGCTATTTGTAGCTTAGAGGTAACGGGGTCGATCCACAAGGAATTAAGAAATTTAATTTAACTAAGTCTAATTTGCTAGAGATAAAAAGTATGTACAAATTTGGTTTGGGGGAAGAGAGCATCTAACGTGCAAGCTAACGGAAAATTAAAAGACAAGTGCAAAATTTAAATGGTCGTGCTTAACTTCGAGGAATGGGATTGATCGTTATGGATGTTCGACTCATCGATACAATTTATTAACTAATCATGCTTATGCACACAATTCATTTGGCTACTTCTAGCTCAAATGACCCAAAGATATAATTAGACACGTGCAATTCTAATTATACTTGGCCAATAATCTATTCAAGGTAGCGACCCCTAAATCGACTACAAGCCAATGACGGGAACACTGTGACGGCTCAATCCTAAGACTAACCCGGTTTCTCTCTCGCCTTAAGCCTAACATGAAAACGATAATTAATTCAGATTACCAACTGTCACTTTGGGTTGAATTAATTAGCCATGCTTAAGCCCGTGCTACCTAGCGGTTTAGGCAATTATACGTCCTAACCTTTAGCCCTCTATCATGCATAGGAACTAGGGCGTCAACCTAATTTAGCTACACATGCTAGATTTTATGAAGAACAAGCAAGAGAATGCAAAAGACATGCTAATTTGCTTCACATTCACATAGGGGCAAATCTCCCCAAACATCCATAAATCACAAATCCAAACTCAAAATTAAGCACTAACCTTAGTTTAGCCTTCCATGGAGGATGAATAAATCAAATCCCCCATGGAAGAGCTTAGTAGCATACAAAGAGGAGAAGAAGCTACAACTTTGTGCTTAGCTAATTGAGGATCAGAGTTCTTTTTATTCAGGACACCTAAGCCACAAAGTTGCAACTCCTAGGTATACATTCTTCTTCCCTATTTCTTCCTTTTTTCTTTCTTACTTTGGTGGAGCCTCTCCTTTGGTTGCCTTTTGATGCAATGCCACTTGTGGGTTACACACTTGGCACTGATTACTCAGCAACTTTAAGAGAGACACCCCTCTTTATTCTATTTTTCATTTTTTTTCTTTTTCAGTTCATCATTTTTTTTTGTAAAGGAGAAGAAGAATACTTATGTTTAAAGGGAGAGAGGAATGTTCCTAGGCCTAGGGTGGCCTCCCCCAAACTTAAACTACTCATTGTCCCCAATGAGTGTCTGAGGTGGCACACCCCCAAACTTGTCCTAGAAGCATCTAGTCTAGGGCAAAACAAAGAGAATCTAAAAGTCCTAAGGATAGACAGAACATTCTCAAAGCAAACAACTCAGCAGCAGAAATTTGTAAAAACAGGAAGGGTAGGACTTAAAGCTTCGCATGCTGAGCAATTTAAGAGACTAATTTAAACTATCAAAGGTGCCTTAAGACACTCATCCAGCATGCTTATAGATACGCTATATAAGGTAGTCAAGACAGTAGCAAAAGAACAAAATAAAACAGAACCAGCCTAGCTAATCAGTCAGTCAAACATATGCAATTACCAACAAAAATTGCGGATTCAGCAATAATTTCGCAATGGATAATAGGGCAGATATATCAGTGATCAAGGCCCCTATGCATGCTCGTTCCAGTCATCTCAGCTATACAAAAAGGAAACTAAAACAACCTACCTATTCAGCTATCATCAGACTATACTAAACAAATCTAAACAACAAAAATAAAGAACTAAAGACAGATCAAATATTGATTCAAAAATGGCAGCATTCACACAGTTTAACGAAAAGCAGAGTTTTTTTTTTTTTTTTTGTTGGGAACAGAAATACTCCCTTGAGTGCTCTTCAGACTAGCACTCAGATGTCCTCATCATCATCTCTCCGTGCTCGTGGAGGTGCCCATGGCGTCAGCAAATCAGTGGGGAACTCAGGAAAGATGCAGCCCAACTGGTCAGCAACATCCTTATCCCTCGCTTGAGCATACTCAGCCCATTGAGCCATCTTCTTCTGCAGGTCCATCAAGCAGGCCATAGAGAGGGATTGAGCAGCAGCCAGGCCGTCTAGCTCAAACTCCATGTTCCCCTTCCTGCGCATCCTCAGGCCTGTAGGCAGCTCCAGATGCCCCGTGTAGGCCAACTGCCTCTCCATCCTCTCGATTGGTACACCTGCACGTAAGCAAAGCTTAGTGATTGTGTTGGGGAAGAAAAGTGGACCCTTACCTTTTTTGGCACAGTCTGCGATTGAGGCTGCAATGACCTCACCAACATTGATTGTGAGGCCCCTCATGATCGCGTAAACCAGCAGTGATCTTCCTTGGTTGATGGTGGTCTCGTGGGTCACTGGGACAGCCGCCTTCGCACGAAGGAGAACCAGACAGCTGCCTTGGCTGTGAGGGTAGCACTCATCAGAGTGTGCTTCCCATTGCGCGAAATCGTCCACGCTGCCTCAGGTTGGCCGATGATCCGTAGTGCTTCCTCCAGGACGGCCTCAGTTGGCGCATCAATGATTCTTGCATAATCAGTGTGCTTCTGCCCCTTGAGGCCATAGGCTTCATTGGTCGCCTTGGCTGAGAAGTCCACCTCAATTCCTCTCACCACGGACAAGCCATCCTCCGGGTTCATCAGGTTGGCGTAGAAATCGTACACCATGCTGGAGTAGGCGGGGATGGGCGGTCTGCACAGCTCTTCCCAGCCATGGTTGGTGATCCCTGCGCGCAAGAATTGCGGCAGGTCTGCCAACGCGTCAAGGAACCCCTTCTCATGGAGCAGGTCCCTCTTCCTTAACTCAGTGCCCCTCGACTCTGCATCAGAGGACACATACCTCACAGTTTGAGGTTCATCTTCGGGGTACAGCTTGGCTTTCCCCTTATCTTTTGCTTTGGCTGATTCAGCAGCCTCGATCTTTAGCTTCTTCAGAGAGGGCTCACTACTAACCTTCTTCTTCTTGGATTTCTTTGAAGCTTTTGGCCGTTTGGCCTTGACAACCTTGGTGGCTTCCTTTCTCAACCGTGCCCTGGTGGTGATCTGTTGGAGGCAGTCCCCCAACGTTTCATCCATTGAATCTTCCCCCTTTGCTGGGCTATCGGGGCAGACTTCCCTCAAAGGAGAGAAGACCTCATCCTCTTCAGCTGTGTCTTCACCTGGTGCCGATTCTTGATGTTCTTTGCTTGGAATTTCAGGCTCAGGCGTTCGCGATGATGGTGATGCCTCAGGACTCTGCGACGGTGGAGATTGGTCAGAGCTTAGTGGAGATGGGGAAGGCTCGGGGCTTCGCGCAGGTGGAGATGGAGAATGGCTTTGTCTGGCCGTCTCGTAGGATGGACGGCCACTTTCTTGACTCTCCACAGAGGGAGTCTTTTTCTTGATCGCTGCGTCGTCAACAGTGGTAACGATATTTTTGAACTATCGCTATAAATTCAAGCTGTCGAGGCTTGCCAAAATAAATTTATAATGCCTATTGCCAAGGCTTTGCAGCCAGTGGTAACAGGGTCGATCCAAGGAATAGGAGAGTTGAATTTACTAATGAAATTGGGATTTGATCGCTTAATTGGTAACGGGGGGTTTTATCATGCAAATAAGAAATAATGCAAAAGCTAACGGAAGGAAGAAATAATATGTAGAAAACGTGTGCACGGTTTGGGGAGTCTCGGGGTCAATTGTTAGACAAATACAACTTATCATTTAATTCTAATAACATGGAATTCAGTTTACTAAGCACGCGGACGACTACCAGAGAAGCCCCAAAGTAGCCGACTTCATGGATTTTAATTAGGCCACACAGTCCTAATTACACGTTATCTAATCTCACATTAAGATGATCAGTCCTAAGATGAATTTAGACAGTTACTAGCTAACCGCGACGAACATTCGGGCGTGAATTCTAATTGCTAGTAGGTTGCCCGCAAACGCCGTATGCAACCAACAATTATCCTACCCGACCCGATACTTCGATTTAGTTCTATTTACCTGTGTTACTTAGTCGAGCAGTGAGAGGCACGGCATCGCTACTCTTTAACATACACAACATGCGAAACTATCCGAGTGTCAATCAACATAATTTAACATGCGCGTTGGATTAAGCAAGATAAACAAATGCACGTAAACAGAACCAATTTGCAATCTAAATTCAGATTATCAAAGCTATAAAGGTCTAACAAAATTCCCCTAAACAAAATCCCAAACCGTCACCCTTACCTTAGCCGCTCATGGCGCGGATCGTCAATCCCGCTCCACCAACGACCATGGAAGAGTTCATCTACCTATTACAAATGGAAATGGAGCTCACTCGCATGCCAACAATGGCGGAGCTCCACGGAAAGTAGAGAGAAAATGGGGAAGAAGGGAAGAAGAATCGCCGGATTCCGTTGAGAGATGAAGGAGATGAAGCTCGGAGAAGAATGCCAAAAAAGTGCAGAAAAATCGTCTTTTAGCTACTGCCTTCGTCGTAGCGTCGAGACGCTAGGCCAGCGTCTCGACGCTGTGCCCTAAGTGATCCGCGCGCGCGCGCGCTGGCGTCGCGACGCAAGGCCAGCGTCGCGACGCTGCCCCGATGAACTTCCTGCGCGCGCCTCCTCCGGAGCGTCTCGACGCCAAGCAGGGTCTCGACGCCAGGGCAGCGTCGAGCTAGCGTCTCGACGCTATCACTCGACGCTTGCTCTCGGGTTTTTCCAGCGTCGAGCCAGCGTCTCGACGCTATAGCTCGACGCTGGCTCTCGGGTTTGGGGCTGATGCTTTGCCTCTCCAAGGCTGTTTTGGCCCGTTTCTTCACGGAACAAACTCCCCTCTTCCCGATGCATTCCCGGGGCGCTAAAACTCTGCTTTAAGCTCTCGAACACGCCCAATGGACGCACGAGCTCTTTGCCGCTTTTCTCCTACAAAAGAGATACATTTAATCAATTGGAAGCGGTCTTTAGCTATAATTAGGACGTATTTAATAGCTCCAAAATGGAGTTATCAAACACCCCCAACTTAAACATTGCTAGTCCTCGAGCAAGCACTACAAAGACATTGACTCTAAGGACGCGTTTACATATATTCTAACTCAAACCTCCATGCATATTGAAATTTAAACACGAGCACAATCATGGAAGCATTTTGTTCATGCATTAACTAGGACATATCAAAAATTAACTCTTGCCCCCTAACGTGTGTGTGTGCTAGACAACCACTCCTAAACTCACGTAAACCCGGAAAACCAACATGCAACGCACATCCCGTTTTCCCCCTACTTCTAGCGTTTAAGAACAGCTACACTTGACTTACACGAGAGAGAGAAACAAATTAAGAGACCTAATTATTTTCTCATTCTTTTTCTTTCTTTTCAAAAGTACTTTGTACTCTTTTATTTTGGGTTCTTTGAACCAACTTTTCATTTCTTTTTCTTTCCTACTCGAGTTGCCTAACACGTCAAATTCATGCATGAAACTTCACGTTTTTAAGGACTAACGCTCACTTCTTTTAAGCGCAAATAAGAAGGAGGAGCGCCTCGAGAGGAATTTTTTTACAAAACATGCTTTTCTATTTTTTTTTTATTAGGCTAAGCACATGCTTCCTCAATTAATTAGCTACTAACTCTCATGCAACAAGCTACCTAAGGGTGCCTTTCGGGGTGACAACGAGAATAAGCTAAACATGCGATAAACCAAGCTTACGGAATCTAGGGAGAAGTTGCTAAGTGCGCGATGAGTGCAAGGGAGCAACAGAAAAATTTTTAAAATTTTTGACATGAACCTAATAAACACAAAACTCATGCAAAAACTCGATTATGAACATGCTCAGAATTCCAAAATGCATTTCCTAGGCTATCACAGTCAGAAAACAGTAAACAGAGTCCCAAGCACTTCAATATTTTTATAACACTTCTCAACAAACTACACATGCACATCCATCGGACTACTCCACCCCCAACTTCTAAATTTGGCGTTGTCCTCAATGCCAACCAGTCAGATACATCAAAGTAAAAGGGAAGAAGAAATACACTTCCCTGACTCTTGGTGAAGCAGGCGAGGGTGAGGAAGCGGCGCACGAACGCATCAGAGCCCAAAATTGCCTTCTCTTCCTCGATTCCCTAAAAAAAAACAGCAAGCTAATTAATACTAAAAAGCAACAAAACTAAACTAAAGCATAAAAACAGTTCAACACTCGGGTGCCTCCGAGAAGCGCAGAATTTTTAAAGTCGGTTGCTCGACTGTATTCTCTCAACAGACTCATCCATAGTCTGTAGGTGCGGGGGACGATCCATACTTGTCCAAGGCCACACCTTTTCCACCGTTCACCTGAAAAACATTTTGCACTCTTCGTGCCTCGGGCACGTGAATATCAGACATGTTAGTGCAAAAACCATCAGTATCATCCATCAAATTCAAATCAGAAATTTTAACCGAGACATGGGAACCATCCCTCAAGCGCGAGGGTAGACTCCCATTCTCATCATGCTCACAAACAACAGAAACATTCGCAACAGATTTCCCATCAAATAAAGAAAACTCATGCAAAGTATCATCAAACTCTAACGACACGACGCCCTTATACACATCGATTTTGACCCTAGCGGTCTTAAGAAAAGGGCGTCCTAACAGCATAGAGGACGAAGCATGCAATGAACTTTCTTTCATATCTAAAACAAGGAAATCGGCGGGAAACGTCATATTCCCAACTCTAACTAAAACATCCTCTACCTTCCCCCTAGGACAGATGCTCGACCCATTAGCCAACTGAACAGAAACATTACATTCATGCATTTCATTCAAATTCAGTTCACGATATAATGCATAAGACATAACATTAACAGAGGCTCCTAAGTCCAACATGGCATTATGAACAATTTTACTACCTATAGTGCATGGGATAGTAAAAGTACCTGGATCGTTGCACTTTGCAGGCAACGTACCTGGGAGTATGGCAGAGACGTTCTCTTTCTTTTTCTCAGTCCCTCTGGACTTCCTTTTTGTAGTGCACCAGCTCCTTAAGAATTTTGCATATTTGGGCACTTGACTGACTGCCTCTAGGAGCGGGATATTCACCATCACCTTCTGGAAGGTTCGAAGGACCTCCTCGTCATCGGATTCCAAAGTAGGCTTCGCAAGCCTACTCGGGAATGGTGCTTTGGCAACATCCACAGGCACACTGACCTTCTCATTTCTTTTCTCATTCTGAGTCTCAAGAGCAATCGGGGCGGACTCGTTCAGGCTGTCCGTGGCTTCCTTCGCAGCTCTGGTGGAAAGTGACTTCCCACTGCGCAGCTGAATGGCACTCACATTTTCACATGAGTTAACTGTAGTTTGGGAAGGAAGCTTCCCCGAGCTCTTGCTCTCAATCTTACTAATAGACACCGCCATTTGTGTCAGCTGCTTGTTCAAATTCTGCAGCTCTGCCTTATGAGAATTAAGCTCCTCGCGAGCCTCTTTCTGGAACTGGCTGGTGCTAGTCACGATGGTCCTGACCATCTCTTCAAGTGAGCTGGAGGAGCTCGAGGCTTGAGCTTGGGTGGAAGAGTTAGGCCTATCCTGGGACTGGCCTTGGAAGCGATTTTGTCCTTCCCTGTTCCCATAGCTGAAGTTAGGATGGTCACGCCAACCGGGGTTGTAAGTGTTAGCATATGGATCATACTTCCTTGGGTTGGAAGCATATCCCCCGATTGCGTTGACCTCCGCCTCTTCGCGTTGTCCTCCAACAATTTTCTTCAACATACTACCTATCTCGGCCACCTGGGCCCTCATTTCAGACATCTCATGGCTCTGAGCCACGCTGTGCACTTGTCCTTGCCCCCTGATCCCAAACTGCTGCGAGTTTGTAGCCATATTTGCAATGAGCTGCTTGGCCTCAACTGGGGTCTTGTCAATCAGTGCCCCTCCACTCGCTGCATCGATCATCTGCCTATCGTGGGGCGTCATCCCCTCATAAAAATACTGTATGAGCAGCTGATCGGCGATCTGGTGGTGTGGGAAACTCGCGCACAGGCGCCCAAAGCGTTCCCAATACTCATGCAGGGACTCACCTACATCCTGGGTGATCCCATAAATCCTCTTCCGCAGAGTGGTGGCCAAGGACGCGGGAAAGTACTTCTCCAAAAATACCCGCTTCATGTCCTGCCACGTGGTGATGGATCCGGAAGGCAAATAGTACAGCCAATCCTTGGCCTTGTCCTTGAGCGTGAAGGGGAATGCCCTCATATTCAGCTGCTCTTCCGTGACCCCTGCGGGCTTCATCCCCGCGCAGACGCAATGGAACTCCATCAAATGTTTGTTCGCGTCCTCACCTGCGTTTCCATGAAAAGAAGGTAACTGGTGAATTAAACCAGATTTCAGTTCGAAGTTACCTGCTACCACGGGGTAGTTAATGCACAAAGGCTGCAGGTTCAGGTCTGGCGCTGCCAGTTGCTTCAGCGTCCGTGGCGCATCGCCTTGCGCCATCTCGTCAAATAAGAAGGGATTGCCTTCTTCTCTTTCAAACTGTCCTTGCCCCTCACGGGCCTCTCTACGTAACCGCCGCTCCTCTCTGTCAATCTCAGGGATATACTGCAAACTACCCTCAGAGGAACGGGTCATACACAAACAAAAATCTAAACATACAACATACAAACAGAAAAATTTTTCAGTCAACCATCAATAAATCAAATTTAAACTTCAATCATAAATTCAAACAATTGCCTATTCCCCGGCAGCGGCGCCAATTTTGGTAACGATATTTTTGAACTATCGCTATAAATTCAAGCTGTCGAGGCTTGCCAAAATAAATTTATAATGCCTATTGCCAAGGCTTTGCAGCCAGTGGTAACAGGGTCGATCCAAGGAATAGGAGAGTTGAATTTACTAATGAAATTGGGATTTGATCGCTTAATTGGTAACGGGGGGTTTTATCATGCAAATAAGAAATAATGCAAAAGCTAACGGAAGGAAGAAATAATATGTAGAAAACGTGTGCACGGTTTGGGGAGTCTCGGGGTCAATTGTTAGACAAATACAACTTATCATTTAATTCTAATAACATGGAATTCAGTTTACTAAGCACGCGGACGACTACCAGAGAAGCCCCAAAGTAGCCGACTTCATGGATTTTAATTAGGCCACACAGTCCTAATTACACGTTATCTAATCTCACATTAAGATGATCAGTCCTAAGATGAATTTAGACAGTTACTAGCTAACCGCGACGAACATTCGGGCGTGAATTCTAATTGCTAGTAGGTTGCCCGCAAACGCCGTATGCAACCAACAATTATCCTACCCGACCCGATACTTCGATTTAGTTCTATTTACCTGTGTTACTTAGTCGAGCAGTGAGAGGCACGGCATCGCTACTCTTTAACATACACAACATGCGAAACTATCCGAGTGTCAATCAACATAATTTAACATGCGCGTTGGATTAAGCAAGATAAACAAATGCACGTAAACAGAACCAATTTGCAATCTAAATTCAGATTATCAAAGCTATAAAGGTCTAACAAAATTCCCCTAAACAAAATCCCAAACCGTCACCCTTACCTTAGCCGCTCATGGCGCGGATCGTCAATCCCGCTCCACCAACGACCATGGAAGAGTTCATCTACCTATTACAAATGGAAATGGAGCTCACTCGCATGCCAACAATGGCGGAGCTCCACGGAAAGTAGAGAGAAAATGGGGAAGAAGGGAAGAAGAATCGCCGGATTCCGTTGAGAGATGAAGGAGATGAAGCTCGGAGAAGAATGCCAAAAAAGTGCAGAAAAATCGTCTTTTAGCTACTGCCTTCGTCGTAGCGTCGAGACGCTAGGCCAGCGTCTCGACGCTGTGCCCTAAGTGATCCGCGCGCGCGCGCGCTGGCGTCGCGACGCAAGGCCAGCGTCGCGACGCTGCCCCGATGAACTTCCTGCGCGCGCCTCCTCCGGAGCGTCTCGACGCCAAGCAGGGTCTCGACGCCAGGGCAGCGTCGAGCTAGCGTCTCGACGCTATCACTCGACGCTTGCTCTCGGGTTTTTCCAGCGTCGAGCCAGCGTCTCGACGCTATAGCTCGACGCTGGCTCTCGGGTTTGGGGCTGATGCTTTGCCTCTCCAAGGCTGTTTTGGCCCGTTTCTTCACGGAACAAACTCCCCTCTTCCCGATGCATTCCCGGGGCGCTAAAACTCTGCTTTAAGCTCTCGAACACGCCCAATGGACGCACGAGCTCTTTGCCACTTTTCTCCTACAAAAGAGATACATTTAATCAATTGGAAGCGGTCTTTAGCTATAATTAGGACGTATTTAATAGCTCCAAAATGGAGTTATCAAACAGCCATCTTCCACTTCCTCTTCTTAGGCGTTCCTGCTGGTTCAGATGGCCCAGCAGGGATCTCCGTCACCACCTTCCACTTCTTCTTGCGGACAGGGAGCTTGGGAAGTCGTTCAGTGCGCGCGGCTTCGGCATCTGCTAAGGCGAGGAGTGCCTCTCTCGCAGCTGCCTCAGCTTCAGTGGCCTTCTTTCTGGAAGCAGATCTCTCAGCCCGTGTAAGCACCATGGTGGAATCGTAGAAATCTGGAAAGAGGAATTGCAGAGGAAGAAGGAGAGAGATTTCTTGGAGTTCAGTGAATGAGGGAAGCGTACTGGCCAGGGCGGTTCTAACGGCTATTTGTAATGATGTAAATCCCAACGGCTATTTTGTTGCGATTTCAGCAAATCCACCGCAATTAAATGGCCGTTGGAGATTTTTCTTGATTTAATCGCCAATATTCTCTCAACTTAATCTTTGATTTGGCCCAATATCTTCCCCGATTTTTTTATCCTGGATTCATCTCCTTGATTTCCTCTTTCGATCCCCTATTAAAAGAAATAAAATTAACATCAAATTCGTAACAAAAATCACACACAAACATACACAAATAATAACCGAAAGAATAGCAAAAAATAAACTAAGGCATAGCCTCGCATGGACGAGCACAGTGATCACTCGTCCTCTCTCGGTTTCATTTTCAAGTTTCAGCCAAGAGGAAGGCCGAGAGAGTCTTCACATCTCCTTCCTCATAATAATGCTTCAATCGTGCACCATTAACCATGAATGGTTGCCCGTGCTGCAGGTTCCTAATCTCGATTGCACCATGAACAAACACGTTAGTTATCACAAAAGGACCTGACTATCTGGACTTAAGTTTGCCTGGAAATAATCTCAACCTTGAGTTAAATAACAAGACAAGCTGGCCTTTCTTAAAGTCCTTAATCCTAAGTCTACTGTCATGCCAAATCTTAGTCTTTTCCTTATACATTTTAGCATTTTCATAGGACATATGTCTAAGCTCATCAAGCTCATGTAATTGCAAAGACCGCAATGTTCCCGCATCGGTCACGCAATAATTCAGTTCTTTCAAGGCCCAAAATGCTTTAATTTCCAGTTCGAATGGTAAGTGACATGCTTTGCCATACACAAGTCTATAAGGAGACATACCTAGGGGTGTCTTATATGCAGTCCTATATGCCCAAAGTGCATCCTCGAGTTTAAACGACCAATCTTTTCTATTGGGTTTGACCACTTTTTCGAGTATGTTTTTAATCTCCCTATTTAATATTTCAGCTTGTCCATTCGAATGTGGGTGATAAGAGGTGGCTACTCTATGTCTAACATTGTATTTAGCCAACACTTTTTCCATAGCTTTATTAATAAAGTGTGTCCCTTCATCACTAATTATAGCACGAGGTGTACCAAACCTAGTAAAGATATGTCTATTAAGGAATTTAATGACTGTTTTGGCATCATTGTTTGGACATGCTATGGCCTCTACCCATTTAGATACATAGTCTACAGCTACAAGTATGTAAAGGTTACCTGCTGATGGGGGAAATGGTCCCATGAAGTCAATGCCCCACACATCAAAGAGCTCCAACTCTAAGATGTAAGTGAGAGGCATCTCATCCTTTCGACTGAGGTTACCTGTTCTCTGGCATTCATCACAGCTGTGTGCGTATTCGTGGGCATCTTTGAAGATCGTGGGCCAATAGTAGCCACTCTGGAACACCTTTGCAGCTGTCCTTTGGCCACCAAAATGTCCACCATAGGGGCTGTATGGCAGTGCTGCAGCACAGACTTCGCCTCAGCAGCTGACACACACTTCCTCAGTAAACCATCTGCACATGTCTTGTAGAGGGTAGGGTCGTCCCATATGAACTTCCTAGCTTCATGCAGGAACCTCTTCTTCTCTAGGCTTCCCTTGAAAGTTGGTAGTACCTGCGAGGCAAGGAAGTTAGCAATATCAGCAAACCAAGGTTCCTCATCGTTATCACGATGGGCTAATACAAAGACATGCTCATGGATAAAGGCATCAGAAATTGCGGTTTCCGCAATTTTATCGCAATTATGTTGCAATCGAGAAAGATGATCCGCAACCACATTTTCGCATCCTTTCTTATCTCTAATGTCTAGATCAAACTCTTGCAGCAACAACACCCATCTAATCAACCTAGGCTTAGCATCAACCTTCCTCATAAGGTATTTTAGTGCAGAATGATCAGTGTACACGATTGTCCTAGTGCCTACAATGTAATTCCTAAACTTCTCACAAGCAAACACTACAGCTAGCATTTCCTTTTCCGTGGTTGTGTAATTACATTGTGCCTCATTAAGTGTCTTACTGGCATAGTATACAGGGTGTGTTAGTTTGTCAATCTTTTGTCCTAGCATAACCCCTACAGCATAGTCACTTGCATCACATAACATCTCAAAGGGAAGGTCCCAATTTGGTCCTACTATAATAGGTGCTTTGACTAGTGCTTCCTTAAGGGTTTTCCAGGCTAGTAAACATTCTTTAGAGAAGATGAATGGCTTATTCAGCTCTAGAAGCTCACACAAAGGTTTGAAGATCTTAGAAAAGTTCTTAATGAACCTTCTATAGAAACCTGCGTGTCCTAAGAAACTTCTAATGGCTTTCACATTCTGAGGTTCCACTAACTTCTCTATTATTTCAATCTTGGCCCTATCGACCTCTACTCCTGCTCTAGACACTCTATGACCTAGGACTATCCCTTCTTCCACCATGAAGTGACACTTTTCCCAATTAAGGACTAGGTTGGTCTCCTCACACCTAGCCAGGACTTGTCCTAAGTTCTCTAAACAATTTGTAAATGAATCACCAAAGACTGAGAAGTCATCCATAAATATCTCTATCATGGATTCATCTAAGTCAGAGAAGATTGCCAACATGCACCTTTGGAACGTTGCTGGTGCATTGCATAAGCCAAAAGGCATTCTGCGAAAAGCAAATGTTCCAAAGGGACAGGTGAAGGTTGTCTTCTCCTGGTCCACAGGGTCTATGGTGATTTGGTTATATTCAGAATAACCATCTAGAAAGCAGTAATAAGCTCTACCAGCTATCCTATCTAACATTTGGTCAATAAATGGTAAAGGGAAGTGATCTTTTTTTGTTTCTTTATTCAATTTCCTATAGTCCATACAGACTCTCCATCCTGTAATAGTTCTAGTTGGAATCAGTTCATTGCTCTCATTCACTACTACAGTCATCCCCCCCTTCTTAGGTACACATTGTATTGGACTCACCCACTGACTACTAGCTATAGGGAAGATTACACCTGCATCTAACCACTTTATGATTTCTTTTTTAACTACCTCTTTCATAGAGGGGTTCAACCTACGTTGGTGATCTACTCGGGGTGTATGCTCTTCTTCTAATATTATCTTATGCATGCAGTAAGAAGGGCTAATGCCTCTAATGTCAGCAATCGTCCATGCAATAGCCTTTTTATATTGCTTAAGTAATAAGATTAACTCAGTTTCATGCTTTGCACTCAATTTGGACGAGATAATAACAGGCAGAGTATCATTGCTTCCTAAATATGCACACTTAAGATGAGTGGGTAAGGGTTTCAATTCTAAGATAGGTGGATGCTCAATGGATGGCTTTAATGGATTCATGGATATGTTAGTCAAGTCACTATTCATACAAACATGCTGTATTTTATCTACAGGTATCTCCATTATTTCAGAAACATTTAAATCAGTTAAATCTAATTGTACATAATTATTAGCATGCTTAATCAATAATTCATGCTCCAGCTGTTCTTCCATTAGTGAATCTACAATGTCCATGCTAGCACAAGATTAAGAGTCAGAGGGGTACCTTAGGGCTTTAAAAACACTAAACTTAACCTCCTCATCATGAACCCTCATGGTGAGCTCACCTTTTTGGACATCAATCAGGGCCCTACCTGTGGCTAGAAATGGTTTGCCTAATAGGATGGGGACCTCCTTGTCTGCTTCATAATCCAGGATGATGAAATCTGCAAGGAAAATAAACTTGTCAACCTTTACAAGAATATCCTCAATCTTACCCTCAGGGTATGCTATGGATCTGTCTGCAAGCTGTAAAGTGACAGTGGTAGGACGTGCTTCTCCTATTCCCAGCTGGCGGAATAGTGATAGAGGCATGAGATTTATGCTGGCTCCCAGGTCACAAAGAGCTCTGCCCACGTGCTTGCCTCCTAACTCCACTGGTAGGGTGAAGGAACCAGGATCCTTCTCCTTCTTGGGTAGCTTGTTCTGGAGTATGGCACTGCACTCCTCAGTGAGATTCACTGTTTCTACAAAAGGAATATTAACATGTACATGCACTTGTTTGAAATATCCTTCAAAAACTTAACATAAGAAGGCATGGATTGCAAAACCTCTACAAAAGGAATATTAACATGCACTTGTTTGAGAATTTCTAAGAATTTATTAAAGTGCACTTCCTGTTCTTGTTTTTTCTTTAGCCTTCGAGGGAATGGAGGTGGTGGCACATATGCAGGCACTTCAGGTCGCCTCAGGATTGGTGGAGGCCTTGGAATTTCTTCTATCTCTTCTATGATTGGCTCCAGCCTTGCCTCTGATGTGCTTGTTGATGGTTGACCATGGTTTGGCAGAGACTCCAGTGGAGCACTAGACTCATCGTTCTCTACTCTCTTTGGGGTTTCTCTAGTGTTGCTCACCAATGGTCTCCCACTTCTTAGTTCAATTGCTTGAACTTGTTCTTTTCCATCTCTCCTTGGCACCTTGGTGTCAGCAGGTAGTCTACCTTGGGGCCTACTTTTGAGTTCATTGGCTAGTTGCCCTATTTGGTTCTCTAGGCTCCTGAGGGTAGCTTGCTGACTTTGTAGAGTGGCATCATTCTTGGCGATGTACTCCTTAAGTAAATTTTCTACAGAAGATCCTATTGGTTGGTTGTATGGTTTTTGATACATGGATTGGTTATGTTGGGGAGTGAAACCAGGTGTTCCACTCGGTCTTGGTTGGTTAGAAGCTTGGTTAGTATTTTGTTGGCCACCCCATGAGAGATTTGGGTGGTTCCTCCAACCAGGATTGTAAGTGTTAGAGTAAGGGTTATTCCTAGGCTGCTGTTGGCTTCCAACATAGCAGACTGAGGCTGGATTCCCAGGGCAGTATTCATACAGGTGCCCTTCCCCACAGAATCCACAGATAAGTGTCTCACCTTGACTTGGTTGTGTGCCCATTGACATGGCTGTGGCGGTGTTGACACTAGTTTGGAGATTGGCTTGAGCCATTTGTTTTACTAGGTTGGTCAGAGCGCTTATTTGGCTACTCATGGCATTGAGTGCGTCCTTATCTTGAGCTCTACTTGGCTCTATTGGATCATCTGACCACCTATAGTGAGATGCTGAGATCTTCTCCAGGATCTCATAGGCTTCGTTCTAACTTTTGGAAAGCATAGAACCACCAGCAGATGAATTTAGCACTTGCCTAGTGTTGGGGTTGCATCCTTTGAAAAAGACCTCTATTTGGATACACCATGGAATGCCATGGTGTGGACATTTAAGCAGAAGGTACTTGAACCTTGTCCAAGCTTCGTGAAGCGACTCATTTTCAGCTTGTTTGAACTTGATTATGTCGTCACGAAAAGTAGAATTCCTATCAGGTGGGAAGTATTTTACTAGGAATTTCTCCGCCAAGTCTGTCCAATTGAGAACTGATCCGGAGGGTAATGAGTTTAACCATGTCTTTGCTTTATCCCTCAAAGAGTAAGGGAAGAGGTAGAGCCTCAAGGCTTCTTGGGAAACTCCAGGGATAAGGAATGTATCACTAACTCCTAGGAAGTTTCTAAGATGGTTATGGGGGTCCTCATTTTCCACTCCAAAGAATTGTCCCACGGTGGACAACATTTGGAACATTACTGGCTTTAACTCGAATGAGTTGGCAGTAATTTCAGGGCGGATTATGCTTGGGTTTAGCTCCCCAGGCATAGGTACTAGGTAAGAGAGAATGTCACTATCCTTGTCATTCGCTATTTCGATGGGATTGCGAGTGGTAGGTACCGGATTTGGGACTGGTCTGTCCATTTCTTCTTGATAGAATTGCGGAGACTCCGCGGTTTCAGCAATTATTTGAGGTATAGAGGGTTGGTTAAAGAGACGTTTCTTAGCTTTGTTTCTGGCCTTAAATAATCTCTCAGGCTCAGGATTGAATTCTAGATCGCTACTTGAATGCTCATTCATAAACTAACCCAATGGTACCTGCAAAAGAAATGAGAAAAAGATCAGTTCCAATAGATATTAAACTTTGTGTTTCTAACTTAACAAACTTCGTTTTCACTAAACTAAATCCCCGGCAGCGGCGCCAAAAACTTGTTGCGTGCTCAATGTTTAAAAGGAATATGCAATAAGAGAGCACTCAGAACATGCAAGCACATGATCTTGTAGCAAGTAGTAAGTATTTTTTCATTCGTTTTTCCACAGAGATTTATTCTTAGTTACTCGCGAAGTGTATTGTTAAGCAAGAATGGGTGGATTTGATGGGGTAGATTTGGTTTTAAGTTGCCTAATTACTAAGGAATATGTAAAGGATAGATGCCTAAACAAGTGCAAGTAAATGATAAACTCAAATGCAAAGAGAAGAGATAACTAAACGAAGAGGAAAAATGACTAAGGCAGATTTTAACTTAAAGGAATTGCGGGAACAGCAATTATACCGCAATGTTACTAACAGCGAAAGTGTGTAAAATGTGGAAACAAGGGCTACTAACGACTCCTCTATAGGCTTTTTCACACGATTCTCAAGCATTAGATCAACTCACTATGCATCAAACTAACTCATTCTCATGTATCTTCCGATTTCATGCATTAGATTCTTTAGTTTACTCATGTCCAAGTAAGGTCTTAAGCATCTTGTTAAAACAGTAAGTTGTGGTTTGTACTAGGAAACCGCCTATTCCTAGGTCGTTTTCTGGCTACCTTGAGAGGCTAGCATGAGTGTATGACTCTGAACTCTTACTCCTTCCAGAGGTTAGGAGTTCTTTGGACAAAATTGATGGCCAATCGAAATTGCCCGTGGGATGAAGCTTACATACAATCAATGCATTCGAGAACTATCCTACATGCTTGGTTCACGTGTTTCTTCCTACAGAGTTATCATTAGCATGCCCTTATGTGACTTAGTTATTCATGGATGCAGATAGAATAGGAAGAGTAGATGAAGAAGACATGCTTAGAAGATTATTAAAGACAAAACAGAAGCTAAAGACAGTAACAGAGAAATTAAAGAGATTGTGACTTGATGAAAATAGTACTTCGATTTATTAAGAATTGAACTAAACAAATGACAGCCTTAAAGATCTAAAGTAAAGCAGACAACAACGAAATGAAGTAGAGTAGCTATTGGAAAGGAAATAACAACAAACAGTAATGGAAATGAGAAACTAAAGCAGAAAGCAATGAAGTTGAGCGTGATCGCCTCGACGCAGATGCCTCGGCTGAAGGGAGAGAAAGGCAAGCCTTGCTTGGATGAATCCAATCAGAAGAGAAGATGAATCTTCTCTCCTTCCTATCAGATTGTCGACTCCAACAACTAAACTTTTCAACCCAACAGACGGAAGAGAAAAACAGGAGAAAGAATTGTGCTGCGAAGAGACTTCTACGCTTTTCGGATGTGTTTCAACCCTCCTCTTTGACCTCCTTTTATAGTATTCTGCAGGTGCGATTGGGCCAAGGAGAACCATCCATTCTCAACGTCGTACTTCTACGTGGCTGGAGGAGAAAGATCGAATCCCTGAAATATCGGATCACAACAGAAAAAGGTTAGCCAACTTACGGATTTTACTTAAAACATTGCGGTTTTAGCAATGTTTCCGCAATGCCTCCGCAATGCACAGTTTTCATTCTTCTAACTTCGTTTTTCATTCATTTTCTTTCCTTTTGCATACAAGTCCTAATTTAGCTTCATTCTTCTAATTCTCATATATAAGCATAGGTTCAAGCTAAATCCTATCAAAAATACTTACAAATGCACAACTTTCTATCACAAATAAGTCCTAAAATAGTCACTTTTGGAGACGTAACACCGAGCAACGGAGTGGTGGGACTCCTTTATGAAAGAAAAAGTTTGGAAGAATAAGATGGGAAGATGAAAGTGATGAGGATTTTGTGAGAAGAAATCTAACACTTAGCTTTCTAATTTCTCAAGTAACATGAACTCTTCATGCTCATCCAAACATTCAAACTCTTTGAAAATTCATCAACCTCAAACCATTTGAACTTCATCCAATTTATAGGCAATTCACATGCAACAAAGTCTTTGCTTAGCATGACACCTCAAATTGGATGGATTAGTCTTCAACCAAGTGTTCCAAAATTGATGAGTTTATATGCATGTTGTTGGTGATTCACAATCCACTTCACAACTTGGATAAACCCACTCAACTTGGATAAATCCACTCAACATGGATAATTCCACTTTGACTTGGATAATCCCACTTGTAATATTTTTTCATTTAAAATTAATTCATAATTAATTTTAATAAACAAAATAAATTATAATTAATTAAACTTTTTAATTAATTAATATTATTATTTAATTCAATATCAAATATTAATTAAATAATAAGACTAATCCCGGTTTCTTAAACCAAATCATCACACATGAATCCCTATTCATGTTTTACACTGATCCCATATTTAAATCATATTTAAATATGTCCATCATTCTTCCAAAACCGAATTTGAATAAATTCAAATTCTTTTTCTCTCATATTGTTACACGGCTTAATCCAAGCTAGCCAGGAGAACCTAAAGGACCTACAGATCATGAGCTCCAACGATACGAGATTAACCGATCAAACTCTTTAATCAAGCTAACCAACATTCGTTAACCCCCGGAGACTCCACTAAAGTCCAAGGGTTGCACTCTCCTCACCGTAGATATATTTCTGTCCTCTTGATATAACCATCACCAGTAAGTCGATCCTTCACAGGTCGTTCGTAATTACCGCTGGGTCAAAATAACCGTTTTACCCCCGTAATTACATCTTGTTCCTTAAGTCCCACTGATCCTCTAATGAACTATTGGTTTGTGGTCCAACCACCAAACCGATTGGTAAGTGATCTCATCACTATACCAAGTCCCTCTCGGGCCAATGAGAGGGTGGGATCCCTAGTTCAAGACCCGGAGTCAGCACTTAAGGGAACAACCTCTCTACTAATCCCCAAAGGCGGGTAGGAGTGAATTCCATCTCGTAGGACTATGTTCCCAGCTATCTACCCGGTCTTATCCCCAAGATGGTAGGCTTATTGAGTGGCGATCTCGGACCACTCTCACCCATACAAGTCAAAGGATAAGCCCGAATAAACAGAAGTTCATAGCGTGCTCAGGATTCAGATCGAGTTACCTAGGTCATCATATGAAAAATTCGGTCTTTACAGTAAACGGAGTTGTAAAGAAAGAGTGACTTTATTTCGCGGTTCAGTCTTATGCAAACTCATTGCATAGGACGCCCCCACTCACATGTCTCCACATGAACGATTTCGGATCACATCGTTTGTACTATACAAAGTGGGCCGCGTCCAATAGTGTCCCCTGGATAAGGTACCCAACCTTATCCCTATACTATAGACCGTTCTGGCTATTACTTGAACTTGATCCACAATCATGTCACACATGAAGTTCAAGTATACAACCTATAACCATGGGTTCTTTGTTTATTGGAGTTAGGTTAAAAAGTAAACACATTCACTTTATTCAATAACAACTTTACTGAATAAAACTCAATAACAAATTTATTGCAAAATAGAATATACATTCAGTTTACAAACCCCGAGTTTTAGGACATAAAACCCAACACAGGAAACCTGATTTGCCCACCTATGTGCTACCACAACCATTCCCTAGACGGCTAAAAAAGAAACAAGAACAGGAAGCACACTTTCATAAATTTTTAGAAATTTTAAAACAAGTGCATGTTAATATTCCTTTCGTAGAAGTTTTGCAATCTATGCCTTCATATGTTAAATTCTTAAAAGATATTATTACTAATAAAAAAGTTATTCGTGAATTTGAAACAGTGAATCTCACTGAGGAGTGCAGTGCCATACTCCAAAATAAACTGCCAAAGAAGGAGAAGGATCCTGGTTCCTTCACCTTACCAGTCGAATTGGGAGGCAGGCATGTGGGCAGAGCCTTGTGTGATCTGGGAGCCAGCATCAACGTCATGCCCTTGTCCCTATTCCAACAACTTGGGATAGGAGAAGCACGATGTTATGTCTCCAAAAGTGATTTATTTAGGACTTATTTAGCTTAGAAAGATGCACACTCTTAGGTGTTTTTGATAGGATTTAGCTTAAACCTATGCTTATTTGTGAGAATTAAAAGAAGGTAGCTAAATTAGGACTTGTGTGCAAAAGGAAAGAAAAGGATTGAAAACCGAAGTAAAAGAATGAAAAAACTACATTGCGACAGCATTGCGGAAACATTGCTGAAACCGCAATGTTTCAAGTGAAAACCGTAAGTTGACTGATCTTTTTCTGTTAATTTCCGTTATTTCAGGGATTCGTTCTTTCTCCTCCATCCATTTTGAAGTACGACGTTGAAGATTGATGGTTCTCCTTGGCCCAAACGCACCTGCAGACTACTATAAAAGGGGGTCAAAGTTGAGGGTTCAATCATCATCCGAAAGCGTAGAAGCCTCTTCGCAGCTCCATCTTTTCTCCTGTTTTTCTCATCCGTCTGTTGGTTTGAGAGGTTTAGCTGTTGGAGTCGACAATCTGATAGGAAGGAGAGAAGATTCCTCTTCTCTCCCGATTGGATTCATCCAAGCAAGGCTGATCTTTCTCTCCCTTCAGTCGAGACATTCGCAACGAGGCGTTCAAGCTTAATTACTGTTTTCTGTTTTTCATTTCCAATTTCCAGCTCTGTTTGAGTGTTGTTTCTCTTCTGATAGTTAGTTCATTTCATTTCGTTGCTGTCTGTCTTTACATTGTTTACTTCAAGCTTCCCTTTGTTCATTCAAACAATCAAGTAATCAAAGCACAATTTGTTATTTCACAGTTTCTTAACTTTTGCTGCTACTGTCTTACCTTGCTGTTTTCAGTCTATTTCTCTTTTAAGCATGTCTTTTTCATCTCTTATTTTTGTTCTCCCCATGTCCATGAGTAACTAAGTCACATGGGGGCATGCTAACGACAATACTATAGGCTAAAAAACGTGAACTAAGCATGTAGGATAGCTCTCGAAGCATTGATTGTATGTAAGCTTCATCCCACGGGCACTTTCGATTGGCCATCCATTTTGTCCAAAGAACTCCTAACCTCTGGAAGGAGTAAGAGTTCAGAGTCATACACTCATGCTAGCCTTTCAAGGTAGCCAGAAAACAACCTAGGAATAGGCGTGTTCCTAGTAAAAACCGTAACTTTCTGCTTTAACAAGATGCTTAAGACCTTACTTGGATATGAGTAAACTAAAGAATCTAATGCATGGAATCGGAAGATACATGAGATTGAGTGAGTTTGATGCATAGTGAGTTAATCCAATGCTTGGGAATCGTATGAAAAAACCTATAGAGGAATCGTTAGTAGCCCTTGTTTCTCCATTTTACACACTTTCGCTGTTATTAAAATTGCGGTAGAATTGCTATTTTCGCAATTCTGCTAAAGTTACAATTCTGTCTAGCTGTTTTTGTCTTCGTTTATTAATCTCGTTTCTTTTCATTTGAGTTTAACTTTGCCTTGCACTTGTTTATGTTGCTACCCTCTACGTATTCAGTAGGAAATAGACAATTTAAAACCAATTCTACCCCATCAAATCCACCCCTTCTTTCTTAACTTTACACTTCACGAGTAGCTTATAATAAATCTCTGTGGGAAAACGAATGAAAAAATACTTACTACTTGCTATAAGATCATGTATGCTTGCATGTTCTGAGTGCTCTCTCCCTCTTATTGCCTATCTATTTTAACACATTGAGCACGTAACAAGTTTTTGGCGCCGCTGCCGGGGATTTATTTAAGTGAAAACGAAGTTTGTTAAGTTTGAAACACCAAGTTTATTACCTATTGAAGCTTATCTGTTTCATTTCTTTTGCAGGTACTAGTTGGGTTAGTTTATGAGTGAGCCTTCAAGTAGTGATCTAGAGTTCAATCCTGAGCCTGAGAGATTACTTAGGGCTAGAAATAGAGCCAATAAACGTCTCTTTAACCAACCCTCTATACCTCCAATAATTGCGGGAACCGCAATTCCTCCGCAATTGTCTCAAGAAGAAATGGATGGAATAGTTCCAAATCCGGTGCCTGTCACTCGCAATCCCATCGAAATAGCGAATGATAAGGATAGCGCCATACTCTCTTACCTAGTACCTATGCCTGGGGAGCTGAACCCCAGCATAATCCGTCCTGAAATCACTGCCCACTCATTCGAGTTAAAGCCAGTGATGTTCCAAATGTTGTCCACTGTGGGGCAATTCTTTGGAGTGGAAAATGAGGACCCCCACAACCATCTTAGAAACTTCTTAGGAGTCAGTGATACCTTTATCATCCCTGGAGTTTCCCAAGAAGCCTTGAGGCTATACTTGTTTCCTTATTCTTTGAGGGACAAAGCCAAAACGTGGTTAAACTCATTACCCTCAGGATCAGTCCGTAATTGGACAGACTTAGCAGAGAAATTCCTAGTCAAATATTTCCCACCTGATAGGAATTCTACCTTTCGTGATGACATAATCAAATTCAAACAAGCTGACACTGAGTCTCTTCACGAAGCTTGGACAAGGTTTAAAGATCTTCTTCTTAAATGTCCACACCATGGCATCCCATGGT
The DNA here is from genome assembly GCA_028017165.1 of Herpetospermum pedunculosum. Taxonomy (NCBI): domain Eukaryota; kingdom Viridiplantae; phylum Streptophyta; class Magnoliopsida; order Cucurbitales; family Cucurbitaceae; genus Herpetospermum; species Herpetospermum pedunculosum. The sequence continues at coordinate 14,678,195 of CM051527.1, read as the reverse complement.
GTATCCAAATAGAGGTCTTTTTCAAAGGATGCAACCCCAACACTAGACAAGTCTTAAATTCATCTGCTGGAGGTTCCATGTTGTCCAAGAGTTACAACGAAGCCTATGAGATCTTGGAGAAGATCTCAGCATCTCACTGTAGGTGGTCAGATGATCGAGTTGAGCCAACTAGAGCTCAAGACAAGGATGCTCTAAGTGCAATGAGCAGCCAAATAAATGCCCTGACCAACCTAGTTAAGCAAATGGCTCAAACCAATCTCCAAACAAGTGTCAACACCGCCACAGCCATGTCCATGGGCACCCAACAAAGTCAAGGTGAGACACTTATTTGTGGATTCTGTGGGGAAGGACACCCGTACGAATACTGCCCTGGGAATCCAGCCTCGGTCTGCTATGTTGGAAGCCAGCAGCAGCCTAGGAACAATCCCTACTCTAATACTTACAACCCTGGTTGGAGGAACCACCCAAACCTGTCATGGGGTGGCCAACAGAATGCTAATCAAAATCCTAACCAACCAAGACCGAGTGGAACACCTGGTTTCACTCCCCAACATAACCAATCCATGTATCAAAAACCATACAACCAACCTGTAGGATCTTCTGTAGAAAACTTACTCAAGGAATATATAGCCAAGAATGATGCCACTCTACAGAGTCAGCAAGCCACTCTTAGGAGCCTAGAGAACCAAATAGGGCAACTAGCCAATGAAATCAAAAGTAGGCCCCAAGGTAGACTACCTGCTGACACTGAAGTGCCAAGGAGAGATGGTAAAGAGCAAGTTCAAGCAATTGAACTTAGAAGTGGTAGACCATTGGTAAGCAACACCAAGGACACACCAAAGAGAGTAGAGAACACTGAGTCTAGTGCTCCACTGGAGTCTCTGCCAAACCAAGGTCCACCACCAACAAGCACATCAGGATCAAGGCTGGAGCCAATCATAGAAGAGATAGAAGAAATTCCAAGGCCTCCACCTATCTTAAGGCGACCTGAAGTGCCTGCATATGTGCCACCACCTCCATTTCCTAGAAGGCTAAAGAAAAAACAAGAACAGGAAGTGCACTTTAATAAATTTCTAGAAATTCTTAAGCAAGTGCATGTTAACATTCCTTTTGTAGAGGTTTTACAGTCTATGCCTTCTTATGTAAAGTTTTTGAAGGATATTATAACTAACAAAAAAATAATTGGTGAGTTTGAAACAGTCAATCTCACTGAGGAGTGCAGTGCCATACTCCAGAACAAGCTACCCAAGAAGGAGAAGGATCCTGGTTCCTTCACCTTACCAGTAGAGCTAGGAGGCAAGCACGTGGGCAGAGCTCTTTGTGACCTGGGAGCCAGCATAAACCTCATGCCCCTATCACTATTCCGCCAGCTAGGAATAGGAGAAGCACGTCCAACCACTGTCACTTTACAACTAGCAGACAGATCCATAGCATACCCTGAAGGTAAGATTGAGGATATTCTTGTAAAGGTTGACAAATTTATTTTCCTTGCAGATTTCATTATCCTGGATTATGAAGCAGACAAGGAGGTCCCCATCCTGTTAGGTAGACCATTTCTAGCCACAGGTAGGGCACTGATAGATGTCCAAAAAGGTGAGCTCACTATGAGGGTTCATGATGAAGAGGTGAAATTTAGTGTGTATAAAGCCTTAAGGTACCCCTCTGACTCTGAATCTTGTGCGAGCATGGACATTGTAGATTCATTAATGGAAGAACAATTGGAGCATGAATTGTTGACTAAGCATGCTCATGAATATGTAGGATTAGAACTAACTGACTTAAACATAGCTGAGATAATGGACATATCTGTAGATAACCCTCAGCATGTTTGTATGAATATTGACTTAACTGGAAAATCTGTGAATCCATTAAAACCATCCATTGAGCATCCACCTGTCTTAGAATTGAAACCACTCCCTACTCACCTCAAGTATGCATATCTAGGAAGTAATGATACTTTGCCTGTGATTATTTCCTCTAAATTAAGTGAAAAGCATGAGGTTGAACTGATATTACTACTTAAGCAACATAGGAAGGCTATTGCATGGACTATTGCTGATATTAGAGGCATTAGCCCTTCTTATTGCATGCATAAGATTATATTAGAGGAAGAGCATACACCTAGAGTAGATCACCAACGTAGGTTGAACCCCTCTATGAAAGAGGTAGTTAAAAAGGAAATAATAAAATGGTTAGATGCTGGTGTGATCTTCCCCATAGCTAGTAGCCAGTGGGTGAGCCCTATACAGTGTGTACCTAAGAAGGGGGGGATGACTGTGGTAGTCAATGAGAACAATGAACTGATTCCAACTAGGACTGTCACAGGATGGAGAGTTTGCATGGATTATAGGAAACTAAATAAAGAAACCAAAAAAGACTATTTCCCTCTACCGTTCATTGACCAAATGCTAGATAGGATAGCTGGTAGAGCCTACTACTGTTTCTTAGACGGTTATTCAGGATATAACCAGATTACTATAGACCCTAAGGACCAAGAGAAGACTACCTTCACTTGCCCTTTTGGAACTTTTGCCTTTCGCAGAATGCCTTTTGGCTTATGCAATGCACCGGCAACTTTCCAAAGGTGCATGTTGGCAATCTTCTCTGATTTGGATGAGTCCATGATAGAGATATTCATGGATGATTTCTCAGTCTTTGGGGATTCATTTACAAACTGTCTAGAGAACCTAGGACAAGTCCTGGCTAGGTGTGAGGAGACCAACCTAGTCCTAAATTGGGAAAAGTGCCATTTCATGGTGGATGAAGGGATTGTCTTAGGTCATAGAGTGTCAAGGGCAGGTGTAGAGGTTGACAGGGCAAAAATTGAAATAATAGAGAAGTTGGTAGAACCTCAAAATGTCAAAGCCATTAGAAGTTTCTTAGGGCATGCTGGCTTCTATAGAAGGTTCATTAAGGACTTTTCTAAGATCTCCAAGCCTCTATGCGAGCTTCTAGAACTAAACAAACCCTTCATCTTCTCTAGAGAATGTTTCCTAGCTTGGAAGACCCTTAAGGAAGCACTAGTCACAGCCCCTATTATAGTAGGACCAAATTGGGATCTCCCATTTGAGATGTTATGTGATGCCAGTGACTATGCTGTAGGGGTTATGTTAGGACAGAAGATTGACAAGTTAACACACCCTGTCTATTATGCTAGTAAGACACTTAATGAGGCACAATGCAACTACACAACCACTGAGAAAGAGATGCTAGCTGTAGTGTTTGCTTGTGAGAAATTTAGGAACTATATTGTAGGCACCAGAACAATTGTGTACACTGACCATTCTGCTTTAAAATACCTTATGAGGAAGGTTGATGCTAAGCCTAGGTTGATTAGGTGGGTTTTGCTGCTACAAGAGTTTGATCTAGACATTAGAGATAAGAAAGGAAGTGAAAATGTGGTTGCGGATCATCTTTCTAGATTGCAGCATAATTGCGGAAAAATTGCGGAACCCGCAATTTATGATGCTTTCATTGATGAACATGTCTTTGTATTGACTCATCGTGACAACGATGAGGAACCTTGGTTTGCTGACATTGCTAACTTCCTTGCATCGCAGGTACTACCAACTTTCAAGGGAGGACAAGAGAAGAAGAGGTTCCTTCATGAAGCAAGGAAATTCATATGGGATGACCCCACACTTTACAAAACATGTGCTGACGGCTTGCTAAGGAAGTGTGTTTCAGCTGCTGAGGCGAAGTCTGTGCTGCAGCACTGCCACACAGCTCCTTATGGTGGACACTTTGGTGGCCAAAGAACAGCTGCAAAGGTATTTCAGAGTGGCTACTATTGGCCAACGATCTTCAAGGATGCACACAACTATGCCAACAGCTGTGATGAATGCCAAAGAACAGGTAACCTCAGTCGCAAGGATGAAATGCCTCTCACTTACATCTTAGAGTTGGAGCTCTTTGATGTGTGGGGCATTGACTTCATGGGACCATTTCCCCCATCATCAGGTAACCTTTACATATTAGTGGCAGTAGACTATGTATCCAAGTGGGTAGAGGCCATAGCATGTCCCAATAATGATGCCAAAACAGTCATAAAATTCTTGCATAGGCATATTTTTACTAGGTTTGGAACACCACGTGCCATCATTAGCGATGAAGGGACACATTTCATTAATAAGGCCATGGAGAGAGTGTTGGCTAAGTATAACATTAGACATAGAGTAGCCACCCCCTATCACCCACACTCGAATGGACAGGCTGAAATTTCAAATAGGGAGATTAAGAACATACTAGAAAAGGTGGTCAAACCCAATAGAAAAGACTGGTCCTTTAAACTTGAGGATGCACTTTGGGCGTATAGAACTGCATATAAGACACCCCTAGGTATGTCTCCTTACAGACTGGTGTATGGTAAAGCTTGTCATCTTCCATTCGAGTTAGAAATTAAGGCATTTTGCGCATTAAAAGAGTTGAATTATTGCGTGACCGATGCGGGAACGTTGCGGTCTTTGCAATTACATGAGCTTGATGAGCTTAGGCATATGTCTTATGAAAATGCCAAAATGTATAAGGAAAAGACCAAGATTTGGCACGACAGTAGACTTAGGATTAAGGACTTTAAGAAAGGCCAACTTGTTTTGTTATTTAACTCACGATTGAGGTTATTTCCAGGCAAACTAAAGTCCAGATGGTCAGGTCCTTTCATAATAACTAATGTGTTTGTTCATGGTGCCATTGAGATAAAGAACCTGCAGCAAGGACAACCATTCATGGTTAATGGTGCAAGATTGAAGCACTACTATGAGGAAGGAGATGTGAAGACTCTCTCGACCTTCCTCTTGACTGAAGCGTGAAATTAAGAACGAGAGAGGACGAGTGATTGCTGTGCTCGTTCAGACGGGGCTCATGCCTTAGTTTATTTTTTCCATTTTTTTGGTTATCGTTTGTGTATATGTTTGTATGATTTTAATTACGAATTTGATGTTGATTTTATTTCTTTTTGTAGGGAATAAATAGAGGGAATCAAGGAGATTAAATCCAGCTAAAAAAATCAAGAAGATATTGGGCCAAATCAAAGATACGGTTGAGCAAAGATTGACATTTAAATGCAGAAAATCTCCAACGGTCACTAGAATTGCGCTGGATTTGCAGAATCCGCAAAAATATAGCCGTTGGGATTTTTTGTGTTTTCTTTATATCCGTTAGAAGGCACGTTGATCCGTACGATTCTCCCATTATCTGAACTCCAAGAAAGCTGCGTTTCTCTTCATCTGTGATTCCTCTCTCCAAAACTCCACAATTCAACAATGGTACTAACAAGAGCCGAACGATCTGCGTCCAAGAAAAGGGCTGATGACGCTGAATCTGCTGCGAGGGAAGCACTGCTTGCCTTGGCTGATGCTGAGGCTGCGCGCACTGAACGCCTGCCCAAACTACCTGTCCGCAAGAAGAAGTGGAAGGTAGTTACGGAGATACCTGCTGGACCCTCTGAACCAGCAGGCACACCCAAGAAGCGCAGATGGAGTATGGCCATGGCCGAAGAAGAAATCAAGAAAAAGACTCTCTCTGTGGAGAGTCAAGAACTCGGCCAGCCATCCCACGAGACAGCCGAGCACAGTCCTTCACCATCCCCACCAGTTCGAAGCCCTGAGCTCTCTTCATCGCCACCAGCGCAGAGCCCTGGGCTGCCTTCATCACCGCAGAGTTCTGAGTATAGCCACCAGCAGAGAGTCCTGAGGCATCGCCCACTTCTCCACGGCCTGACCCTGAATTCCCATATGGGGAGTACCAAGAATCAACGCAGGGCAGTGGGGAAGCTGAGGAAGACGAGGTCTTCTCTCCTTTGAGGGAAGTCAGCCCTGAGAGCCCTGTACAGCAGGATGACTCGATGGACGAGACACTGGGGGACTGCCTCCAGCAGATGACAACAAAGGCACGATTGAGAAAGAAGGAAGCCACGGTTGTCAAAGCCAAACGGCCAAGAACAAAAAAGAAGTCCAAGAAGAAGAAGAAGTCCAGGGCTGTGCCTTCATCCAAGAAGGGGAGTGACGAGCCTTCCCCAAAGAAGCTCAAGATTGAGGCTGCTGAGTCAGCCAAACTGAAAGACAAGGGGAAGGCTAAGCTGTACCCTGAAGATGAGCCTCAATCAGTGATGTATGTGTCTTCTGACGCTGAGTCCAGAGGCATTGAGTTAAGGAAAAGGGAACTGCTGCACGAGAAGGGCTTCCTCGACAGACCTGCTGACCTGCCGCAATTCTTGCGCACAGGAATTATGAACCACGGCTGGGAGGAGTTGTGCAGACCACCCAATCCGGCTTACACAAGCATGGTGTATGACTTCTACGCCAATTTGAGGAATTCTGAGGAGGGCCTATCTGTGGTCAGAGGGGTTGAAGTGGACTTCTCAGCAAGGGCAATCAACGAAGCCTATGGCCTCAAGGGCCAAAAACATACTGACTATGCGAGGATTGTTGATGAGCCTACTGAAGCCGTCCTGGAAGAGGCCATTCGGACCATTGGCCAAGCCTGAAGCATCCTGGACCGTGTCACGAAATGGGAGGCACACTCTCATGAGTGCCAACCTCACAGCTAAGGCGGCTGTCTGGTTTTCCTTCGTGAGAAGGAAACTGTCCCCAGTGACTCATGAGACCACCATCAACCAGAGCAGATCGCTGCTGGTCTATGCAATCATGCGAGGTCTCACGATCAACGTGGGTGAAGCCATGTCAGCCGCCATTGCTGACTGCGCCAAGAAGGGTAAGGGTCCATTGTTCTTCCCTAATACTATTACTAAACTATGCTTGCGTGCAGGGGTCCCCATTGAGCGGATGGAACAGCAGATGGCTTACACAGGCCACTTGGAGCTGCCTACAGGCTTGAGGCTGAGGAGAAAGGGGAACATGGAGTTCGAGCTGGACAGATTGGCTGCTGCTCAGTCACTGTCCATGGCGTGCCTGATGGATCTACAGAAGAGGATGGCTCAATGGGCCACATACGCACAGGCAAGGGACAAGGAAGTTGCTGACCAACTGGGATGCATCTTCCCTGACTTTCCCACGAACCTACTGTCTCCATGGGTGCCTCCACGACCACGAGGGACTGATGATGAGGATGAAGACATCTGAGTGCTAGATTGCAGAGCACTAAAGGGAGTATTGCTGTTCCCTTAGAAAAAAAATTAAACTGCTTTTTGTGAACCGTGTGAATTATGCTGTCTTTAGTTAATATTTTGATCTGTTTCAGTTGCTTAGTTTTAAGTTTTTAAATTGTTTAGTATAGCTTGCTGCTAGCTGATTAGGTAGATTAGTTTAGTTTCATTTTTAGAAAGCTTGAATGACTGGAAAAAGCATGCGTAGGGGCCTTAAACACTGATATATCTGCCCTGACTTTATTGCGAAATAATTGCGGAACCCGCAATTTTTATTACTGAATCCATGTTTTGGACTGTCTGTTTAGCTAGGCTGTGATCTGTTTAAATTCTATCTTTTGCGGCTACCATGACTACCTTATATAGCTTATCTTAAAGCATGCTGGATGAGTGTCATAGGACACCCTTTGATAGTTTAAATTAATCTCTAAAAAGCTCAGCATGCATAGCTTTAAGTCCTTCTCTGTCTGTTTTTTCAAATTTCTGCTGCTATGATATTTACTTTTAGAATGATGTGTCTATGCCTAGGGCTTTTAGATTCTCTTTGTTTTACTTTAGACTAGATGCTTCTAGGACAAGTTTGGGGGTATGCCACCTCAAACACTCATTGGGGACAATGAGTAGTTTAAGTTTGGGGGAGGCCACCCTAGGCCTAGGAACATTCCTCTCTCCCTTAAAAGCATAAGCATTCTTCTTCTCCTATTACCAAAACAAAAATGATGAACTGAAAAAAAATGAAAAATAGAATAAAGAGGGGTGTCTTTTTTTTAGGTTGCTGAGTAATCAGTGCCAAGTGTGTAACCCACAAATGGCATTGCATCAAAAGGCAACCAAAGGAAAGGCTCCACCTAAGAAAGAAAAAAGGAAAAAGTAGGGAAGAAGAATGTATACCTAGGAGTTGCAACTTTGTGGCTTAGATGTCCTGTTTAAAAAGAACTCTGATCCTCAATTAGCTAAGCACAAAGTTGTAGCTTGTAGGGTTGTTTAGGGAGATGAATGTATGTCCAATGTAGTGATGCCAGGGTTTAGGTTGTTCTCTTAAAGTACTACTGTCACTGTTAATACTAAGACTGGCATGACTCTAAGGAATCCTAGGTAGCTCAAAAGTAAAAACTAGAAGCATGTACTGAGTCTGGGGTAAAGCTAGGTAGAATTTGAAACCTTAGGGATAGTGGCATGATATGAAAAAAGCAAGTAGATCAGTTGTAGGGAGTTAATGAAACAGTAGGAGTAATAGGCATGCGAAGCCAGAAGAAGCTAGATAAGAGGATAGTTTTAAACTTAGAAGTGTGTCACATGACAGCACTGCTATAGATAGGGATATAAGGGAGTCAGTAAGTGGTTAAAGAAGGTGAAACAGCAGCCTAGGCAAGTCCTTAGTTTGCTTGAGGACAAGCTAAACCTTAAGTTTGGGGGTGTGTTATGTCTCCAAAAGTGATTTATTTAGGACTTATTTAGCTTAGAAAGATGCACACTCTTAGGTGTTTTTGATAGGATTTAGCTTAAACCTATGCTTATTTGTGAGAATTAAAAGAAGGTAGCTAAATTAGGACTTGTGTGCAAAAGGAAAGAAAAGGATTGAAAACCGAAGTAAAAGAATGAAAAAACTACATTGCGACAGCATTGCGGAAACATTGCTGAAACCGCAATGTTTCAAGTGAAAACCGTAAGTTGACTGATCTTTTTCTGTTAATTTCCGTTATTTCAGGGATTCGTTCTTTCTCCTCCATCCATTTTGAAGTACGACGTTGAAGATTGATGGTTCTCCTTGGCCCAAACGCACCTGCAGACTACTATAAAAGGGGGTCAAAGTCGAGGGTTCAATCATCATCCGAAAGCGTAGAAGCCTCTTCGCAGCTCCATCTTTTCTCCTGTTTTTCTCATCCGTCTGTTGGTTTGAGAGGTTTAGCTGTTGGAGTCGACAATCTGATAGGAAGGAGAGAAGATTCCTCTTCTCTCCCGATTGGATTCATCCAAGCAAGGCTGATCTTTCTCTCCCTTCAGTCGAGACATTCGCAACGAGGCGTTCAAGCTTAATTACTGTTTTCTGTTTTTCATTTCCAATTTCCAGCTCTGTTTGAGTGTTGTTTCTCTTCTGATAGTTAGTTCATTTCATTTCGTTGCTGTCTGTCTTTACATTGTTTACTTCAAGCTTCCCTTTGTTCATTCAAACAATCAAGTAATCAAAGCACAATTTGTTATTTCACAGTTTCTTAACTTTTGCTGCTACTGTCTTACCTTGCTGTTTTCAGTCTATTTCTCTTTTAAGCATGTCTTTTTCATCTCTTATTTTTGTTCTCCCCATGTCCATGAGTAACTAAGTCACATGGGGGCATGCTAACGACAATACTATAGGCTAAAAAACGTGAACTAAGCATGTAGGATAGCTCTCGAAGCATTGATTGTATGTAAGCTTCATCCCACGGGCACTTTCGATTGGCCATCCATTTTGTCCAAAGAACTCCTAACCTCTGGAAGGAGTAAGAGTTCAGAGTCATACACTCATGCTAGCCTTTCAAGGTAGCCAGAAAACGACCTAGGAATAGGCGTGTTCCTAGTACAAACCGTAACTTTCTGCTTTAACAAGATGCTTAAGACCTTACTTGGATATGAGTAAACTAAAGAATCTAATGCATGAAATCGGAAGATACATGAGATTGAGTGAGTTTGATGCATAGTGAGTTAATCCAATGCTTGGGAATCGTATGAAAAAGCCTATAGAGGAATCGTTAGTAGCCCTTGTTTCTCCATTTTACACACTTTCGCTGTTATTAAAATTGCGGTAGAATTGCTATTTCCGCAATTCTGCTAAAGTTACAATTCTGTCTAGCTGTTTTTGTCTTCGTTTATTAATCTCGTTTCTTTTCATTTGAGTTTAACTTTGCCTTGCACTTGTTTATGTTGCTACCCTCTACGTATTCAGTAGGAAATAGACAATTTAAAACCAATTCTACCCCATCAAATCCACCCTTTCTTTCTTAACTTTACACTTCACGAGTAGCTTATAATAAATCTCTGTGGGAAAACGAATGAAAAAATACTTACTACTTGCTATAAGATCATGTATGCTTGCATGTTCTGAGTGCTCTCTCCCTCTTATTGCCTATCTATTTTAACACATTGAGCACGTAACACACGACCAACCACTGTCACCTTACAACTTGCAGACAGATCCATCGCATACCCTGAAGGTAAAATTGAGGATATACTTGTCAAGGTTGACAAATTTATTTTTCTTGCAGACTTTATAATTTTGGATTATGAGGCAGATAAGGAGGTGCCAATTCTACTAGGCAGACCGTTCTTAGCCTCAGGTAGGGCTCTAATTGATGTCCAAAAAGGTGAGCTCACCATGAGAGTTCATGTTGAACAGGTTAAGTTCAGTGTATTTAAAGCTTTAAGGTACCCTTTCTGACTCTGAATCCTGTGCAACTATAGATGTAGTAGACTCCTTAATGGAAGAAGAACTTGAGCATGAATTGTTAGAGAAGCATGCTACTAATTATGCACAAGTAGATGTAGATAGTTTAAATATTTCTGGTTTAATGGATGTAACTGTGGATAACTCTCAGCATGTATGCATGACTAATGAATTGTCTGAAAGAACCACAACTCCTCTAATGCCATCAATTGTACAACCACCTTTATTAGAACTTAAACCATTGCCTGAACACCTTAAGTATGCATATCTAAGAGAGAAAGATACCTTGCCTGTTATTATTTCGTCCAAATTAAGTAAACAGCATGAAATTGCGTTAATCTTGCTGCTTAAGCAACATAAAAAAGCTATTGCCTGGACGATTGCTGATATTAGGGGTATAAGTCCTTCGTATTGCATGCATAAAATATTGTCGGAAGAGGAACATACACCCTGAGTAGATCACCAACGTAGGTTGAACCCCTCCATGAAGGAGGTAGTTAAAAAAGAAATTATCAAATGGTTAGATGCAGGTGTAATCTTTCCCATAGCTAATAGTCAATGGGTTAGTCCTATTCAATGTGTACCTAAAAAGGGTGGTATGACTGTAATAGTGAATGAAAATAAAGAACTAATACTAACTAGAACTGTTACAGGATGAAGAGTTTGTATGGATGGTAGATGGTTTTTTGAATATCCAACTAAATTTCAAGCTGTCGAGGCTTGCCAAAATACAATTTATAAACCCGAATACACCGAGCTATTTGTAGCTTAGAGGTAACGGGGTCGATCCACAAGGAATTAAGAAATTTAATTTAACGAAGTCTAATTTGCTAGAGATAAAAAGTATGTACAAATTTGGTTTGGGGGAAGAGAGCACCTAACGTGCAAGCTAACGGAAAATTAAAAGACAAGTGCAAAATTTAAATGGTCGTGCTTAACTTCGAGGAATGGGATTGATCGTTATGGATGTTCGGCTCATCGATACAATTTATTAACTAATCATGCTTATGCACACAATTCATTTGGCTACTTCTAGCTCAAATGACCCAAAGATATAATTAGACACGTGCAATTCTAATTATACTTGGCCAATAATCTATTCAAGGTAGCGACCCCTAAATCGACTACAAGCCAATGACGGGAACACTGTGACGGCTCAATCCTAAGACTAACCCGGTTTCTCTCTCGCCTTAAGCCTAACATGAAAACGATAATTAATTCAGATTACCAACTGTCACTTTGGGTTGAATTAATTAGCCATGCTTAAGCCCGTGCTACCTAGCGGTTTAGGCAATTATACGTCCTAACCTTTAGCCCTCTATCATGCATAGGAACTAGGGCGTCAACCTAATTTAGCTACACATGCTAGATTTTATGAAGAACAAGCAAGAGAATGCAAAAGACATGCTAATTGGCTTCACATTCACATAGGGGCAAATCTCCCCAAACATCCATAAATCACAAATCCAAACTCAAAATTAAGCACTAACCTTAGTTTAGCCTTCCATGGAGGATGAATAAATCAAATCCCCCATGGAAGAGCTTAGTAGCATACAAAGAGGAGAAGAAGAAGCCCAAAAATGGTGGAAAATCGCCTAGACCTGAGAGGAAAATTGGAGAAAAAGATCGAAAATCGAAAGTTGGAAAAATAATGGCGTTTTCACGCCTTTAAACGTCGGAGCGTCGAGACGCTAGGCAAGCGTCTCGACGCTGTGCCCTAAGTTGGTCGCGCGCGCGCGGGCGTCGAGACGCTCGGACAGCGTCTCGACGCTGTCGCGCGTCTATCTGGAAATTCGTCAGGCTGGCGTCGAGACCCTCGGGCGGCGTCTCGACGCTGGGGCGCGCTCGTCCTTCGGATGGTGTCGGGGCGGCGTTGAGCTAGCGTCTCGACGCTGCCGCCCATGCAAGCATGCTCTCGGGTTTTGATGGCCAAAATGTGTCTCTTCAAGGCAATTTTTGCCATCTCTTGGATTCTTCAATCCCTTTCACACCCGATGCATCTATGAAGCTCTAAAATGGCACTTTAAGCCCCAAAATGTGTCTTTGGACTTCCCGAGCTCTCGACCATGAAATCACCTACAAGAAAGCATTTTAATCAATATATGACATGGTTTTAGCCAGAATTAGAGACATAAAGATAGCTCTATTTTGGAGTTATCAATGGACTATAGAAAACTTAACAAAGAAACCAAAAAAGACCATTTTCCTTTACCTTTTATAGACCAAATGTTAAATAGGATAGCTGGCCGAGCCTTTTACTGTTTTCTAGATTGTTATTCAGGTTATAACCAAATTACCATAGACCTTGAGGATAAAGAGAAAACAACCTTTACATGTCCCTTTGGAACATTTGCTTTTCGCAGAATGCCATTTGGCTTATGCAATGCACCAGCAACATTCCAAAGGTGCATGTTAGCAATTTTCTCTGACCTGGATGAGTCCATAATAGAAATATTTATGGATGACTTTTCAGTCTTTGGTGATTCCTTTAACAATTGCCTAGAAAACTTAGGACAAGTCTTAACTAGATGTAAAGAGACCAACCTAGTCCTAAATTAGGAAAAATGTCACTTCATGGTGAAAGAAGGAATAGTGTTAGGACATAGAGTGTCCAAGGCAGGAGTAGAGGTCGATAGGGCCAAAATAGAAATCATTGAGAAGTTAGTAGAACCTACAAATGTCAAAGCTATAAGAAGTTTCTTAGGACATGCAAGATTCTATAGGAGATTTATAAAACATTTTTCAAAAATCTCTAAATCCCTGTGTGGGCTCTTAGAGCTAAATAAAACTTTTATCTTCTCAAATGAATGTCTAATAGCATGGACCAAACTTTAAGAAGCCTTAGTCAAAGCACCAATCATAGTAGGCCCAAATTGGGATTTACCTTTTGAACTAATGTGTGATGCTAGTGACTATGCAATTGAGGCTATGCTGGGCCAAAAGATAGATAAATTAACGCACCCTGTTTACTATGCAAGTAAGACTTTAAACGAAGCACAATGTAATTACACTACCACAGAGAAAGAAATGTTAGTTGTAGTGTTTGAATGTGAAAAATTTAGGCCTTATATTGTAGGTAATAAAACGATTGTTTATACTGATCATTCTGCAATAAAGTATTTAATGAGGAAGGCTGATGCTAAGCCTCGTCTAATTATATGGGTGTTATTATTGCAAGAGTTTAATCTAGAGATTAGAGATAAAAAAAGGATGCGAAAACGTAGTTGCTGATCATTTATCTAGATTGCGGAGTAATTGCGAAATAATTGCTGAGCCCGCAATATCTGATTCTTTTATTGATGAACATGTCTTTGTGTTAGTGCATTGTGATAACAATGAGGAACCTTGGTTTGCGGATATTGTTAACTTCCTTGCCTCACGGGTGTTACCAACTTTTAGAGGGGGGCAAGAGAAGAAGAGGTTCCTACACGAGGCCAGGAAGTACATCTGGGACGATCCAACCCTTTACAAAAGTTGCGCGGATGGATTGTTAAGGAAGTGTGTGTCAGCTGCTGAAGCAAGGTCAGTCTTGCAGCATAGCCATACATCTCCTTATGGTGGACACTTTGGTGGTAAAAGAACGGCTGCAAAGGTGTTCCAGAGTGGCTACTTCTGGCCCACGATCTTCAAGGATGCACACGATTATGCACACAACTGCGATGAATGTCAACGAACAGGTAACCTCAGTAGGAAGAATGAGATGCCTCTAACATACATCTTGGAGTTAGAACTCTTTGATGTATGGGGCATTGACTTCATGGGTCCATTCCCACCATCTGCTGGTAATCTTTACATATTAGTAGCAGTAGATTATGTTTCAAAATGGGTAGAAGCAATTGCATGTCCCCTAAATGATGCCAAAACAGTCGTTAAGTTTCTAAATAGGCATATTTTTACAAGATTTGGTACACCACGTGCAATCATAAGTGATGAGGGAACGCACTTTATAAACAAAGCTATGGAAAAAGTACTAGCTAAATATAATGTTAGACATAGAGTAGCAACACCCTATCATCCACACTCAAATGGACAAGCTGAAATATCTAATAGAGAGATCAAGAGCATACTTGAAAAAGTTGTTAAACCTAATAGAAATGACTGGTCTTTTAAGTTAGACGATGCACTGTAGGCGTATAGGACTGCATATAAAACGCCCTTAGGCATGTCTCCTTATAGGTTAGTGTATGGAAAAGCATGCCACTTACCCCTTGAATTAGAAATCAAAGCCTTTTGGGCCTTAAAAGAGTTGAATTATTGTATAACCGATGCGGGAACATTGTAGTCTCTGCAATTACATGAGTTAGATGAACTAAGGCATATGTCATATGAAAATGCTAAAATGTATAAAGAAAAGACTAAGATTTGGCATGATAGTAGACTTAGGATCAAGGACTTTAAAAAAGGCCAGCATGTCTTATTATTCAACTCACGACTTAGATTGTTTCCAGGCAAACTTAAGTCTAGATGGTCAGGTCCTTTTGTAATCACTAATTTATTTATTCATGGTGCAATTGAAATTCGAAATCTGAATCAAGGGCAACCATTCATGGTAAACGGTGTGAGATTGAAGCATTATTATGAGGAAGGAGATGTGAAGACACTCTCGGCCTTCCGTCTATCCGAAGCCTAAAGAGCGAATCAAGAGAGGATGAGCAAGAGCATTTAATGGAAATATCACTGTGCTCATCCGTCAGTGGGCTTTGGAATAGATTTTTCTTTATTGTTTTTAGATTGCTTATCATGTTGTTATTTCTAGTTTTAATTAAGTGTTTTTATTTTGATTAGGAGCGTGGTAATGAGAGATCTTAAAACAGAAATGAGGAAGGGAATCAAGAGGAGAAGATCAAGGAAAAGATCTGGCAAAATCAATGATTTCGTTGCTAAGATCTTGCAACAGAAATCAAGAAAAATCCTAACAGTTATATTGACAATGCTGAAAAATTGCTGAAGAATTGCGGCGTCCGCAATAAAAGAGCCGTTGGGGAAACACTCGAGTATAAATAGACGGCGTTGGGGATCATTTTCCTCTACGATTGCTCAAACCTTTGGGACTACACAAATCAAAACTCTCATTCCTCTAAAACTCCCAAGCTCAGACCTCCAAGAAACAACAATGGTGAGAAAGAGAGCCGAACGATCCACGCCCAAGAAAGCATCACCTGATGAGGAAGAGACGAGATTGGTAAGAGAAGCGTTGCTATCTTTGGCAGACGCCGATGCTGCGCAACCCTCGAGGCCCCCGAAGCTTCCTGTGAGAAGCAAGAAGTGGACGGTGGCAACGGCGGAAGCTGCTGATCCCTCTGATCCGGCGAAAACTCCAAAGAAGAAGAAGTGGAAGGTCACATTGCCTGATTCCCCAGTCAAAGAGAAGACGACCTCGAGTGAGGACAGCCTCAATAGTGGCCAGCCATCATTTGAGACGGCCGTGCAGAGCCCTGAATCCCCTCAGCATCAGTCGGAGCCTGCAGTTCCTACTGAAGAGCAACAAGAATCGGTGCCATTCGATGATCCGGCTGAGGAGGATGAGGTGTTTTCCCCCTTCAGGAATGTCAATCTTGACAGCCCTGTGGAGAGGGAAGGCATGGATTCAATGGAGGAAACTCTGGGTGAATGCCTCCAGCACATGACCACAAAGGCGAGGCTCAAGAAGAAGGCACCGGTGATTGTGAAGGGCAAGCGGCCAAAGGCCTCCAAACGGACTAAAAGGAAGAGGGTTGAAGCTGAACCCTCTATCAAGAAAATGAAAATTGAGGCTGTTGAGTCAGCCAAAGAGAAGGAAAAGGGGAAGCGAAAGATGTATCCAGAAGACGAGCCTCGAGCTGCGAGGTATGTCTCCAAGGAAGCAGAGGCCAAGGGTCTCGAATTGATGAAGAAAGAACTCCTCCACGAGAGAGGGTTTCTTGATACTCTTGTGGACCTGCCGCAATTCTTGCGCGCAGGGATTATGAATCATGGCTGGAAAGAGCTATGTAGGCCTCCAATTCCAGCCTACTCGGACATGGTGTACGACTTCTACGCCAACCTTACGCACCCTGACGGTTGTTGTTCAATGGTGAGGGGAGTAGAGGTTGATTTCTCAGCCAACGCAATCAATGAAGCATATGCTCTTAAGGGGCATACGCACTCTAAATACGCAAGGATAATGGAATCACCATCAGAGACTGTCCTGGAGGAAGCTCTGAATACAATTGGGAAACTTGAGGCAGCGTGGGCAGTCTCAAGGAATGGGAGACACACACTGATGAGTGTAACCCTCAGGGACAAAGCAGCCATCTGGTTCTCCCTCGTACGAAGACGTATCTCCCCGGTCACAAATGAGACAACCATCAACCAGGGGAGATCGCTGCTACTTTATGCGATAATGAAGGGACTCACCATTGATGTGGGTGAAGTCATTGCAGCCTCTATCATCGAATGCTCCAAGAAAGGTAAGGGCCAACTCTTTTTCCCCAATACCATTACTAAGTTGTGTTTGCGTGCAGGAGTACCTGTCACGAAGGGAGAGAGGAAATTGGCCTATACTGGCCATCTGGAGTTGCCCACTATCTTGAGGATGAGAAGACGGGGCAACATGGAGTTCGAGATGGATGGACTGGCTGCTGCACAGTCATTGTCCATGGCCTGCCTAATGAACTTGCAACACAAGTTAGCCCAATGGGCTGAATATTCGCAAGCAAGGGACCAAGAGCTGGCTGAGCACCTGCGATGCACCTTCCCTACCTTCCCTACTGGATTGCTGAGCCCCTGGGTGCCTCCGAAAGAAAGGAGTGAAGAGGACAAGGATGATTGAATGCCAGACTGACGGCATTCGAGGGAGTATTTCTGATCCCTCTCAAAAACAAAATAAAAAAAAAACCTTATTTTCTGTGACATGTTACCCCCCTATAATCAAGTTGTTTGATCTGTTTTAAATTGTTTATTTGGTTGTGTAGAGTAGCTTAGTTTAGTTTGATGTCATCTGAGTAGGTAGCTTAAATAGTTTTGTTGTTTGTTGTAGTATTTATGAATGAATATCGCATGCTAGGAGCCTTGATCACAGTTACATTTGCTCTGTTGGAATAATTGCGAATTCATTGCGGTCACCGCAATCTTTTGTTAGTTTTCTGCATGCTGTTGGGTGACTTTCTGATGGGCTGTCTGTTTTTAAATCTCCATATTTTTGCTGCTTTACTGAGGTCCGTAGGTAGTCTATCTATTAAGCATGCTAGATGAGTGTCTCGTACACCCTTGGTAATTTCAAATTAGCTTCTTATATTGCTGAGCATGCACCTCTGTGAGACCTTACCTTGTTGTTTTTTCTCAAATTCTGCTTATGAGTTACCTGAACTAGGAGGGTCATTCTATCCCTAGGAGTTTTGAATTATGTCTGGTTTTTCCTTAGACTAGATGCTTCTAATACAAGTTTGGGGGTGTGCCACCTCAGACGCTCATTAGGGACAATGAGAAGATAAGTTTGGGGGAGGCAGCCTCTAGGCCTAGGAACACTCCTCTCTCCCTCTTGCAAAACATAAACATTCTTCTGCTTTGAAAAAAAAAGGAAAAAATGAAATAAAAAGAAAAGTAAAAGGGTAGTGTCTCTCTCGAAAGGATGCTGAGTAATCAGGGCCATTTGTGTAACCCACAAGTGGCACTGCATCAAAAGGCAAACCAAAAAAGAAGACCCTACCAAGAAAAAAAAAAGAGAAAAATAAAACCAAGGAAGAAGAATGTATGCCAACAAGCTATGGCCTATGTGCTTAGGTGTCCTGTGTAATTGAACTCTGATCCTTAGTTTGCTAAGCACGGGGCTGTAGCTTGAAGGTTTGTCAAGGGAGATGAGTGTCAATCCAATACAGTGATGCCAGGGCTTAGTTGTTCTATGGACTGTACTCTGATTCTCGTGTGTGCTAAGCCTGGCATGACTCTAAGGATTCCTAGGTAGCTCAATAATAAATACATTAGAAGCATGTACTGAGTCTGAGTTAAAATTGGGGAGAGTTTGAAAACTTAGGGATAGCTGCACAATGAACAAAATGACATAGGCAGATAAACCATATGTTAGGAAGTTTTGTAAAGACAAAAGGTTTTAAAGGCAAGAGAAACCAGAATGAGCAGAATGTGAAGTTAGTCTGAACCTAGAGGAGTGTCACAGGACAGCAGTGCCTTGGATAGTAAACCTAAGGAAGTCAACAAGTCAGCAGATAGAGTTTAAAAGTCAAGAATTAGCTATCAAAGTAAGCCTTTATATTGCTCGAGGACGAGCAATAACTCAAGTTTGGGGGTGTGTTACCTCTCCAAAAGTACATAATTTAGGGACATATTTACCTTAAAATCATGTGATCTCTTGAGTGTTTTTGTTAGAATTTAGCTTAATACATGCTTAAATGTGAGAATTCGAGGAAAGAAGCTAAAATAGGACTTATTTGGAAAAGGTACGAAAAAGAATAGAAAATGAGGCTAAAAGAGTTAGAATGTACGTTGCAGGAGAATTGCTGAAACATTGCTGGGAGCGCAATGGACATTGCGGTCACCGCAAGGAATCCGCAATGCCAAGCTGCTGCTGCTGAGTTTTTCCCAGCCGTCAGTCGTCATAGTTGCGATCTTTCAGCCGCCTAAGCCTTCCCCTGCTGCCACGTGGATGACTGTTGTTCAGAATGGATGGTTCTCCGTGGCTGAAGGTACCTGCAAACGCTATAAAAAGAGGTGAAGGGTGAAGGAGAAACACAGCTCAGAAGCGTGGAGTTCTCCGTCACAACGCGATCTGCATACACATTTTCCTTACTCCGTTTGTTGGAACGAAGAAATCAACCCTTGGCGTCGATAAATCGAGAGGAAGAAGAGAAGATCCTTCTTCTCTTCTGATCGAATTCATCCCCAAGATCAGCTAATCTTCCCCTTCATCCAAGGCACTTGCGACGAGGAGATTCGTGCACCTTTTTACAAAGCTTTCTTTACTGCTTTCTGTGTTTCGTTTCCATTTGCTACATTGATTCGTTTCGTTTCCAATTTACTCAGTTCTTTACTGTTTTTCATATCTTCGCACATTGTGTTCTCAACCTTAATTTAGAAAGTAATCGTTTAAGTCTTTTCGAGTTCTTCATCTTGTTATCTTTTATTTGCTTTCATTTAGTTCTTTGAATCATGCTTAATCAATCCATCCTTTCTAAGTCTCAACCAACCATGAGTAACTAATCACACAAAGGTCTGCTAAAGATGAATCTATAGGTTAGAAATACGAGAGTTCAGCATGTAGGATAGCTTTGAATGCATTGAATGTATGTGTACTTCATCCCATGGGCAATTTCGATCGGCCATCCATTTTGTCTAAAGAATTCCTAACCTCTGGAAGAAGTAAGAGTTCAGAGTCATCCATTCATGCTAGCCTTTCATGGTAACCAGAAAATGACCTAGGAATAGGCGTTCTCCTAGCACGATTCATTAGCTTGCTTGTATAAATAGGTGTTTTTGTCTTACTTGGATATGAGTGAACTAAAATATCTAATGCATGTAATCAAGAGATGCATGAGTCTAAGCTAAATCGATGCATGGTAAGTTAATCTACTGCTGAATGATCGTAGTTAAGTGCCTATAGAGGAGTCTAAAGTCGACCTTGTTTCCTTATCTCACCTTTAAATCGTTGCTAATTTAATTGCTAGATAATTGCGAGAACCGCAATTCTATAGTTCTGTTTTTGCCTTAGCCATTTTTCCAGTCTTTTACTTTTGCGATTTTATTGCTAGAACATTGCTAGATCCGCAATTCTTTCTCCTCCACATAATAGCTTAATCTCTTTACTTGCTTTCGTTTATGCTTGCATCTTTCTTGCATTCTTTGTTATTTCGGCACATCAACCTCAAATCCACCCAAATTAAGTGCCCCTCTCTAATTTAACACCTCACTTCGTTAGTAACTAAACTCAATCTCTGTGGGAAAACGAATTAAAAAATACTTATCACTTGCTGCAGACCATGTATGCTTGCATGTTCTGAGTGCTCTTCGCATTACATTTTATTTACACACTGAGCACGCAACAATACTCTTACGTTAAGGAGTATTACATTTTATGCATAAAATTTCTTAAGAAATTTGTCGTTGATTAGGCCAATCCTTAATCCATCTTGATCCACAATTTTGTATGCCCCATTTGTATAGACTTCCTTAACAACATAGGGTTCATCCCACTTAGGGGTGAACTTGCTCCCCGTGTGTCTCCTTGTGATAATGGGTCTTCGGACCGCGAGTACTAGATCACCAACTTGAAATGATCGAGGCTTCAAATTTTTGTTGAAGGCCTTGGTCATTCGCGCTTGGTAACATTCCAATGCTTGCTGAGCATCTAATCTTCTTTCATCGAGTGCTTCCAATTCTTCGAGACGCAATCTTGCATTGTCTTCGGTAGTTAACCCTTCTTGCACCGCCATTCTTAAGGAAGGTATTTCTCTTTCTAATGGGAGTACAACCTCGACCCCATAGACCAGGGAATAAGGTGTGACTCCCGTAGAAGTGCGGTGGGTAGTTCGGTAAGCCCATAATGCTTCCCCAATCTTTTCTTGCAAGTCTCTTTTTTGACTTGGAGACTACTTTCTTCAACAAGTTGCACAACATCTTGTTGAATGCCTCTGCCAATCTGTTTGCTGGAGCGTTGTACATGGATGACTTGCATGTCTTGAACTTGAATTTCTCACATAAATTGTCCATTACACTATTGGAAAATTGTCTTTCGTTAACGGTCACGATGCGGTGAGGGATGCCGTAACGGTAAATGATGTGGGTTCGGATGAAATTCACAACAGTTTGCTTCTTTGCCTCCTTTAACGTAATTGCCTCGGCCCACCTTGAAAAATAATCTGTCCCAGCGAGGATATAAGAATGTCCCGCTGAGGACTTAGGTGTTATTGGACCAACGAGATCAAGCCCCCAAGCTTCAAAGGGCCATGAAGCTATGGGTGGGTGAAGGGGTTCTGGCGGTTGATGTATGAAGTTTGCATGAAATTGAGAAGCCTCACATTTCTTTGCATACTCCATCGAGTCTTGAATCATCGTTGGCCAGTGATAACCCATTCTCTTCAACTGAAAATGAAGTTTTGGTCCCGATTGATGAGCACCACAGACCCCTGAGTGCGCTTCCTCTAATGCCCTTATCGATTCTTCTATACCGGCATCAAGAAAGGGGCTTGGATATAAGTCGCCCGAACCAGTCCGTATAACCCGAAAAGGGAAGGAGAAAGTGGTCAACAGTAATAACATAACGACCAAGGAGGTAGACAACTCAAAAGGAAAGGAACGGACTTATTTCAGCATTATGTTGACGGCCGTATTGATAAAACTTGAAGCACCAGATGTCTGCTTCAACCCTTTTAACGTCGTCTTGATAAAACTTGAAGCACTGATGCAAGGTGGAACTTATTACCCCATTTCCATGAATCCAAGGGCGACCCAACAATATTTTATAGGTAATCTTGGAGTCTATGACATGAAATAGGGTATGTGCTTTTAAGTCTCCGATGATGAGCTGTAGGCGAATCATGCCGATCGGTCGTTGTCCTCCCTGATTGAAACCCTGGATTACCAGCTTGCTACTTGATAGCTCTTCCATCAGGATGCCAATCTCCTTCATGACTGATTTCGGCATTATGTTGACGGCCGATCAATCATCAATGAGGATTCGACCGACCCTCTGTTCTCGAATGTATCCTGAGACAAACAAGGGTCTATTGTGAGGTTTTGACCCCAACATCAAATCATCATCGATGAAGCTTATGGACATGCAATCAGACGTGCATGTATGTGCTGTAGAGGTTGAAGGTTCTGAAACATTAGAGTCCTTCAACGTGTCAACGTGAGCAGTTTTGTCCACTTGAGGCGAATCTACTACATTGAGGGAAGGTGTATCGTCCAGCTTTGTTACCAACTCCGTTGAACTTGGAGTGGCGCTATCATCCTCGATTGCACCAACGACGTGGCACGTAGCAACTTCAAATGTTTCTTCCTGCTTTTCATTAAAGAATCCCTTGGGGAAGAATTCCCGTAGGGTCATAGGCTGCTGGGGTCGAGGGAGGTCTTTATTTTCCTCCACGACAAGTTTAGGCCTTCTCATACTCTTTCTTCCTTTTCTCTTTAGAAGTTTGCTTTTTCGCCTATACTCTCGAAGTAGGCGGGCTTCTTTCTGGACAGGTCTCTGTCGCCGCATTTTCCGACGAGTTACGACGATCCATCCTTCATCCTCATCCCCAACGGGTATGGGCTTCACCCGCGAAGTCTTCTGTACGATTTCATGTTCGAATCGAACAATTACAGGTTCGCAAGTCCCAAACTGGATCAAACTCTCCTCTTGCTTCTTAGGTGAAACAGGAGATAATTGAACACCGGAGTTCAATGTTATGGCGGCGTGATTTGCTTGACCTACCTCGTCGAGATCCAACTCAATCCTCTTTTCACTAGCTAACTTCATGATTAGCTCTTTTAAGACAAAACATTTGCCTACAGGATGACTGACGACCCGGTGGTATTTGCAGTAGTTAGGATCATTTACCTTTCCTAACTCCTCCGGTCGTTTGCATTCTGACAGTTGGATGAGTTGCGTTTCCAACAATTGCTCTAACATATCGGGGATGTCAGAGTCTGGAAACGGGTAGACTTTTTCTTGTCTTTCTTTCAAAGTAAGGCGACGTCTTTCGCCTTTGTCATTTCTTGCTTCCGTTTTGTTTTCCTTTGCTTTGGAGGAAAGCCTTAAAGGGGTCGTGTTGACGACCATAGATTCTTTCACGATATTTTTCGTGACCTTCCCAACGCTCTTCATTTTCGTCTTTATTTTCTTTACGTCGGGGATTAAGAGGTCTTTGTTTCCTCTATTGGCAATACTCAGCTCCATATCATGGGCGCAAGTTGCTAACTCCTCGAATGTTTGGGGCTTTATCCCTTGTAGGATGTAGTGAAGTCCCCAATGCATGCCGCCGATGCATATCTCGACAGTAGACACTTCTGTGAGTCGGTCCTTGCAGTCAAGACTCAACGATCTCCAAGGGTTAATAAAATCGACGACTGGCTCGCCCATTCTTTGGCTAGCGTGCGAGAGTTCAGACATGCTGACTGTTCGCCTCGTGCTGTAGAAGTGATTCAAGAAGTCTCTCTCAAACTGTTCCCAACTGTCAATCGTCTCGGGTTCCAAGTTAGTGTACCAGTCAAAGGCGTTTCCTTTCAAAGTTCGGACGAATTGCCTAACCAGTAAGTCTCCGCGAGTTCCAGCGTTCTCGCACGTTTCGACGAAGTGGGCAATGTGCTGTTGAGGATTGCCCTTCCCATCGAACTGTTGGAATTTCGGCGGCTGGTACCCGTTGGGCATCCTCAAGTTGTCGATCCTCTTGGAATACGGTTTGGTATACGAGAGGGTGCTCTGGGCTGGTCCACCGTATTGGGCTCGGATGGTGTTGGTAATCATGTCCTGCAGTTGTTGGACAGATAAGGAAGCGACCGACGTTGAGTGTTGCGCTTGGTCTTCCTGGATGACCATTTTTTCTTTGTCACTCTTTCTGGCCGCAGGAGTTAGATTTGACTCCGCGACCTCACGACTTTGCATCTGGTTCCTCAGTTGGGCAATCTCGAAGTCTTTGTCCTCGACTGCTTTCATCAGAAAGTTAATTTTCTTTTCCATTTCAGCCATCGCTTCGTCGTTAGTGCGCGCATCCGCCATCATTACAGATACGTTGGAGTCGGAAACCTTCTCCGACTGATCAGAAGAGGGAGCAGCTTCATCGAACAAGGGATTGTCCTTGATGATTATCCCAACCTGCGCAGACTCCGTCAGTCGTTTGTATATTTTGCTCACGATGGCAGAAGTGTGCTCGTCCGTCTGCGAGGCTTCTTTGATGAAGCGGCTGCGGGTGGCTCCCCTATAAGGGCTGTTGGAACTGACGGCCTTGGATGTTGTTTTCTTTGATGCCATTGTTAATTTTTTTGTTGAGAGAGAGAGATGAAAGGTAGAGAGGTCCCACTGGGCGTGTCAATCTGTTCACACGGAGATTTCGACGAAGGAAATTTAGACACGTGTAAATGAAATTTGAATTTTATTGATGTATTTGTATTTTGTATGTATCAGTGCGTAGTGGATTACAATCTCTAATGTTTGATCCTCCGATTCTCTCTCTTAAATGTAAATGTATCTCGAAGGCTTCGCAGCTTGTTCTCGATGTTGGATTTTTTTCGAGGGCTTCGCAGCTTGTTCTCGATGTTGGATGATCGTTCAGTCTTCCAAGGATTCAGGGAGTCTTCGTTGCTTGGGAATTCTCTCTGAGCTCTTAGGAGTAGAAATTTTCTGACCCTTGCAAATGAAAATGAGCTCTCTATTTATAGAGTTCTCATGGGCCTGATGGGCTTGGGCTGGACCCAATGGGCTTGGCTCAAATGAACTTTTGAATTTTGAGCCCAATGGGCTTGACCTTTGGGCCAAATTGTCTTTTGAATATCTTTTCTGGACCGACCCGATTTCGAGCCCAATTACGGTGTAACCGAATTTGCTCGGTCAAGTTTATCTGATCCACCGGCCGTGATGAAGACACATGGCGACCGTTGATTGACCGAAATTTCTCGGTCAACAGTAACCAATTTTAATTTAGAGTAAAATAATTAAAGATATAAAAGTTTTTAAAAGTTTTGCAAATATGACAAATTTTGTAAATTAATTTTTTATTTCCATATTACCCTTAATAATTAAATAAAGAGAATTTAAAAAAATGGGTTATCGCAGCCAGCCGCACACATCACATAGGTTGCTATGCAATTGTTATGCGATCACATAAGAAATTGCATAGGTTGCTATGCGATCGCACAACAATTATCGCCACCCACACAAGCAGCGATCGCGTAGGTTGCTATGCGATTGTTGTGCAATCGCATACAACAATCGCATAGGTTGCTATGGGATCGCGTATGCAATCGCACATGCGCTGAACTTTATTGGGTTTAAGGATTTTCGGTCCTTTTACCTGGGTCAGCTGTTTTTTTTTTTTTTGAAATTGTCAAAAATAGCTAAGAATAAAAAACTGAATTGAAAAATGACGGAGAAACTTTCCTATTTTCATCCAATGACTACCACGATTTTAGGGAATGGGGTCGACAATTTTATTCCCGATTATAGCCCTGGTATATACGTTTATTTACGGACAACCCACCTAACGAATTTTATTTATTTTTTTGTTTTAGTTTCTAACAACTAGATTCATGGTTTTGAAGAAAAAAAAATTCAACAACTTATATTTTAAAATGCATTTTGAAAGGAGGGTTTTTTTTTTTTTTTCCCAAAATTGAAACGATGATAATGTACAGAGAAAGGTTGAGAGAAATGAAGATCCTTGCTCACTCCGAAAATACGTCAAAGTTTTTTGGAGTCCAAATTTTCAGCTCAATTCAAGCGTTCAACGATTTAGAAGGTTGAGGTAAATAGTTTTTTCAAGGTAGAAAATTTCAAAGTTGAGAATCGATAACGGTTTCAAATCGATTTGGAAGATGAAAAATTTGCAAATCTCCTAATTCAATGTTGCAGGTTAATGATACAATTGATTGAACATTTTTCCGGGTAAACTCAATATGCATACCAATTTTAATTTTTTTTAGTATCATTTGTCTAATGCTCACGGATTAATGGCTTAAGGTGTATATACACGCATATACTTCGTATGATATACTTATATACACATTATTATAGAGGTAACTACGGATATATACCCACACTAGAAGTTATCGAGGGCATCCATATTTATAATTTTCTTACAACCATCTATGAACATCTTAGTTTTTATAAACATCAATTTTGCTGAAAAATTTAATTGTTTATGTATTTTTTTTACAGCCTATGTTATACTTGTACATTCACCCATTAATTGCTTAGGTGTATGCATATATATATATTCCATTTAATTGCTTATGTAATTTTCTTACCACCTATGTTATACCTATATGTACATTCACCCATTAATGACTTATGTATATACATATATACTCCATATGATATACTTACATAGTATATGTACATATAACTACGAATATATACACACATTAGAAATTATTGAGAACACTATTATTATCATTTTTTCACAACCGTCTATAATTTGGATTAATATTGCAGATTAGACTTTATTGATTTTTCTTTACGTGTTTCGATTTAATTGGTGGTTGTTATCATTGACCATATATTAGTTTCTTATTATTTTTTCCATGATTCTCTGGAATAAATCTTTATTTTACCAGGACTCTCTCTTGGAATAAATATTTATTTTTCCCAAGATTCTCTATAAATAAATCTTTATTTTTTTTTCCATCTTTCTAATAAATATTGTTTTTTGTAGGGAGTTTGAGTTCAATGTTCAACGTTTCAATGGAGGGTAGTTTTGTTCAAACACATTGTAAATATTATTTTAAATATAGAAGTTAGCTATTTTTCAACAAAATGATTGAGTTAACTATTTTTCACCTGCACTTCTCAATTTCAACTATTTTTCTAGTTTTCTAGTTGACCCAGTAAGCCCAACAAAAAATGATCATCACCATGAGTGCGCAATGATCAACTAAATCAACAACAGCTCATAGCAAAATTTAAAGCATATGGACAACCCAACAAATTACCTTCACAATTAGAGCCCACAAATCATGGAGCCTTGGTAGAGCACTTTTAGTGTACTCCAACTTCAAGCTGTCGAGGCTTGCCAAAATAAAATTTATAATTACCGAAACTACTAAGCTTTGCAGCTAATGGTAACGGGTCGATCCGCAGGGAACCTAAATCAATCTCTCCTAATTAATTTCTATTTGTCTTTTAAACTAAAACTCAAAATAAAATAAAAGGGGGAGTTAATTAAAACTAAACTAAGTAAAATTAAGCTAACGGAAAAATAAATGGCGGAAAGTAAAGAGCGGAAAAATAAATGGAACACGTGCTCCTAATTCGAGGGATCGGGATTTATCTTGATGCGCTTAGATCATAGGGATTCTAATTATGCTTGTAATTTAATCTCATGCACGCGAAATGTTTGCTCGTTTCCGTAGCAAACATCCAAAAGAATTAATTAGAAAAGTGCAATTCCAATTAAACATGCTCACTAATTAATCTAAGTTGATCAAGCTTAAACCAATCAAAGAACATTGACGGGTAATATCGCGACGAACCAATTGATCGAGAACTCGACCAATTGGCGCGATTTCTATTCTTTCCCTAAGTCTATCGTGCAAACGATAATTAATGTTATTCTCCTACTGTCACTTAGGCTAGAATTAATTAGTCACGCTTAGACCCTTGTTACCTAGCGATTGAGGCAATTATACGTCCTAACCTTTAACGATAAAACATGCGTGAGGACTTGGACGTCACTCCTAATCAGTCATACATGCTCATGGGATTCAAACAAAGGAAGAATCATGCAAGAAACTATAAAATACAAGCTGGAAATTTCATGCTAAACCCTCCCTAATGCATCAAGACGACCATAAACTCGAATTAGAGCACTTACCTTAGCTCCCCGTTGTGCAAATCAAGAGAAACGTTTAATGTTTGAACTTTATTGAAGAGAAAATGGAAGAAATGTCAATTTGGAGCTCCCACCCGAGCTTAAACAATGGTGGAATTGGAAAATGGGATAAAACTTGCGGCCAAAATCGGAGAAGAAGGACTTATATCCGTCGGAGCGTCGAGACGCTAGGGCAGCGTCTCGACGTTGTGCCCTAAGTTGGCATCTCGACCTTTGACGCTGTCGCGCGTTATTCTGGAAAATCATCGGGCTGGCGTCGAGACGCTGGCAGCGTTGAGCGGGCGTGGAGCGCGCGCGCTCGACGCTGCGGTGCAGTCATCTTCGGAAGGCAGTCGGGCTGGCGTCGAGACGCTCGGCCAGTGTCGAGCTAGCGTCGAGACGCTGCCGCCCATGCATGCATGCTCTCGGGTTTGTTGGCCAAAACTTGCCTTTCCATGGCAATTTTTGCCATTTCTTCACTTCTTCAAGCCTCTTCACTCTCGCTGCGTCCATGAAGCTCTAAAACGTCGCTTTTAGCCCCGAAACACGTCATTGGACTTCTCGAGCTCTCTACCATGAGTTTACCTACAAAAAGGCATTTTAATCAATATTGAGCATGGTATTAGCTATAATTAGGGACATAATAATAACTCTATTTTGGAGCTATCGAGCCTCTAAATAAATCATTCAACATTAAGCAAATAAGGAAACTTCAGGCCGACTTATTTTGTAAATTAAAGTCCCGCATTTACAAAAGTCTAATTTATGCTTTCCTTTTACAATTGGATCATTTACTTTCATTTGATTTTATACCTTGTATAATTGTTTTCCCTTGTATAGGTCTACGTGCAAGTCTTTTTATTTGTTTTGTTTAGCTTTGTAAAAACACAGTGAAATAACAATTATCATTAGCTTCAACAAAATTGATGGACCAAAACGTGTGTGAGTAATTTTGTTCAACGACCTGCAATGATAGATATGGTCTAGTGCAAGTATACACTGTCAATTAAGTAATAATATGGAAAAGTATTCCATGTATCGAATCCCAAGAGACTGTCGTGGATTTTAGATTTAGAAATAATTTGTTTTTCGAAAGCAATAAAAGGTAACACAAATAAATTGATAATGGTTGGTTGGTTTTGGTTTGAAAACAATAATAAAAACGGGGATCCAATCATGTTTCAGCCCTAAGTTGAGTTTACTTGACAGTCTGTGACCACAGAGTCACCACATAGTACCTTATGCTTTTGGATCAGATTCATCTCCTATTCAACCTCTTTGCAAGTACCTTTAGGAGTCTAAGCCATTATACTCACGGTCCAGTGGATAATGTGATTTTAGATGGTTAAGAATGCAATCATATTGATCCTATAGGCTTTTGCCTCAATCATCAAGGACAATCGACGAAATCCTATTCCTAGGTTTTTCTGCTATATCACCTTTACGAGAGCCGTTAATTTTCCGACCTGTCCAGAATCGACATTAACATTTCATGCTAATTAAGTGATCAAATTAATATAACATTTTTGCATATATTCAGTAAAGGACGAACCACACAAGGCATAAAAGGGTAAAACCGTAATTTACAGCTATCAATGTAACAACCCGAATTCCAGGTAAGAGAAATTTATTTATTTTTATTATTGTCGGTTCAATAATGGGTTTAAAGAGAAGATGCTGGTCAAATTTGGGCTTAAAAGATGTCAGGGCGAGTCATTTGACTAGGTCAAACATCGGGTTGAGTAGTATTAATACTAATACTAATAATATTATTATTATTAAATATAAAATAATAATATTATTATTATTATTTATAAAATAATAGTATTATTATTATTTAATATAATATAATATAATATTATTATTAATAATAATATAATATTATTATTATTAATAATATTTAATAAAAACAAAAAAATTAAAAAAACCCTGGTGAAGAAGACCCAGCGCAGCCCCCCCCCCCTTTCTTTCTTTTTTTTTAGTTTTCTCTCCCTCCGTCCAATCTCTCCTTAGATTCCGACCACTCACAGCATTTTTCCTCAGCCATTTCTCCCATCAGCGAGCTCTCATCCACAACGTCGTCTCAGCGGCAAGCGGCAGCGACGACGAGCGACGGTTTGATTGGCGAAGCTTGAACAACAGTCGTCCAACTTCTTTTCTCGGCGACAACGTTCGATATACGAACTTCCGACATCGTCAAGTAGCGGGTAAGTGATTCTTCCCTCTAACGACCTTATATCTTACTCTCATGAGTTTCGATTTCGACCGCAACCATCATTTTTCAACTCTGACTTATGTAGTTCACAAACATTTTGTCCAAGCTCAATACCCACTCTATTTTGGCATTGGATTCGTGAAATTTCACATTAGCTCGAGGTCCAACAGGACTTACAACATTTGTCGGTGAGTTTTCGTTCGGTAACAATGCGTTGATTCCTTCTAATTTCTTTGTAAATGTGGTGATGTTGAATTTAAGACTGGTGTGTAGGGTCGGACGATTCTTTGATATCAAGAAACGTGTTTTTGGAGTAACAATTATTTTGGGTAACTGTTCTAAACACCACCTTTGATTTTATTAAGTTTCGACAATTTTTTTATAACACTCTAGTTAGCCTCAAAAGTAGTATTAAGTGCTGAAAAATTGTTGTAGGTTGAGACCAAGAGCTTTCGTAGCAATTTTTGTAACTTCGTCGGACTTAGCTTAAAGGTAAGTGACCTTACTACTGGTCAGCCTCCGGGCTAGGTTGGGGAATTTTTCTGACTGCATGATAAAGTTTGAATGAATGATGAGATTCTGAGTAGTTGTCCATTGAAATGTTGAATATATGTGGTTGAAGTACTGATTCAATTTTATGTAAATGTTGTGAATTTCTGCATGTAGCTCTTAAGGTACTCTGACGTAGTTGGATGAGAAACTTATGTATATGGTGATCTGAAGTGATGAGAATGTTAGTTTTATCACGTTGGGCATATGAAAAATATTTGATTGTTGTTATGGAATTTCATGTTTTAACATGATGAATATATATGTCATGGGACCTCATTGTTGTATGCCACATGTTTAACCCAGTCAAGATAATGTAGTGGCAATTATACCCATCCCCTAGTCATGTTGGTACCTAGTAGACTGAGGCTTTGCTCCACTGACTGGATGCCAACTAACCATCAGTAGGGGTGAGTTTCTAGAGGAGTCTACTATATCGAGAAGTTGTGAGAGTTATGGTGGTATTGGGTTAATTGTTCACTTAGATGGCCATAACACTAAGTACAGAACAGTCAGGTTTAGGTCCCATTAGTTACTAGTCAAAGTCTCAGTCAGTTCATGTTGCATGATTGGGTTAATTGTTCACTTAGATGGCCATAACAGTAAGTACAGAACAGTCAGGTTTAGGTCCCATTAGTTACTAGTCAAAGTCTCAGTCAGTTCATGTTGCATGTGTTTGCATAGCCTAACCCCGGTGGTGGGGTTACTTACTGAGTATTTTATTTAAAATACTCATTCTTTCTTAAAACTATTTTTTTTTCAGGTAATTCTAGGAACGTATCAGGTGCTTGACGAGGTGATCGGTTGATGATGTCATGGGGCACATGGAGTCAGAGCTTCCGCATTCTTTTAAATTCTTTTTCTTCCAGCCGGTCCAACAGTTTTGCTAAGGATTAGAAAAGAATAAATTTTGGCGTTAAATTTTATCTTGTTGGAACTTGTTTAATCGTTTTATGTTTTCATTGGGATCCCAAAATTAAATGTATTTGACTATTTGTCGACCAGGTACTTTATATTTTAATTTCATTAATTCAAAAATAAAATTTCCAGCCTATTTAATGAGTTTTATGACGTCATGCTCTTGGTAACGGCTCTAGAGTGATGTCATAGGAAGTCGGGTCGTTATAGTTGGTATCAGAGCCTAAGTTTTAGGTTGTGTAGACTGGCTTACATCGTAAGCCCTAAATGTTCCCATGGCTCATCAATAGGTCCGTCGTCATCGCCAGGTATGTTCATTTTTTTTTTACAAGTGTTATGAAAGATGGTATTTAAATGAATTTGAATAAATTAATGCGTGAGCAGTGGTTTTTGTCTTGATTGATGATTTGATAAAGTAGTTGGGTTATATTTGGTAGGTTAATGGCACGTAACAGAAGCTTAGTCAGGCGAGGTTGGTCTAGTAGAGGTCAGTCAAGTAATTCTCGTAAGAAAAGCTCCAGTAAGCGAGGTAAGTCTGATCAGGGCCTGTCAAGTAACCAGGTAGAAAATACATCAGTGGGACAAATGCCCCCTTCTCAAGTAGTCGACCAGATTGAGAGGTCACCAGTGGGATTGACGCCCACAACTCAGCCTGGTTTTCAGAATGAGAATACACATATGACTCAGCAGGCAGGAACTTTACTAACAACGACTATGATGGAGGCCATGCAGACGTTGATTCAGACGGCAGTCGCTAACCAGGTGGCTCAAGTGAACAGGGACCAGAGAGGTTTGTCAGAAGAGGCAAGACATCTGCGAGACTTCAGAAATTACGACCCACGTTCCTTCAATGGGTCGTTAGCAGATCCGACGAAAGCCGAGATATGGTTGTCGTCCATTGAGACCATTTTTCGTTATATGAGATGCCCAGAGGAGCAGAAAGTGCAGTGTGCAGCCTTCGTGCTGATAGACGATGCTCAGTTATGGTTGGAGTCGGTCGAGAGGTCGATTGATACTAGCGGAGGACTGGTGACCTGGTCACAATTCAAGGAAGCCTTTTACCAGCAGTATTTCCCAGCTGTAACTCGATATAAAAAGCAAGCAGAGTTCTTGCATCTCAAGCAAGAAAGTCGGTCTGTGGCTGAATATGAAATAGAGTTCAGCAGGTTGTCTCGTTTCGCTCCTGAGTTAGTGGCAACAGAAGCCACGAAAGCAGAACGATTCATTATGGGTCTGAGGAGCGAGGTCCAAGGCATAGTGGCAGCTCTTGCTCCACCAGATTATGCCGCAGCCCTCCGCGCGGCAACTCTGATTGATAATCGTGCACCTGGAGAGCCTCAGATACCTACGGGTACGAGTTCATTTTCAGGTCAGAAGAGAAGGTCAGATCAGATGTCCTCGGGTTCCCAACGTGTTCAGCGTAACTCCAGGGGCTCACATCAGAACCAGAGACAACAGTTCACCAGACAAGAGAGCTCTGGTAGAGACAAACCGATATGCAACTCTTGTGGGAGGCGTCATTGGGGCCGCTGCTTAGCACGAACAGGGGTATGTTTCAGGTGTGGTCAGGAGGGGCATATGTCAGATCGTTGTCCTAGGAGGAATGCCCCAGGCAGTTTGATAACTCCATTTTGGAGCTATTAAATACTTCCTAATTATAGCCTAAGTCCGCTTTTAATTGATTAATATATCTCTTTTGTAGGAGAAATGCGGCAAAGAGCTCGTGCGTCCGTTGGACCCGTTCGAGAGCTTAAAGTGGAGTTTTAACGCCCCGGGAGTGCATCGGGAAAAGGGGAAGTTGATCCGTGAAGAAACGGGCCAAAACCGCCTTGGAGAGGCAAAGTTCCAGCCCCCAAACCCGAGAGCCAGCGTCGAGCTATAGCGTCGAGACGCTGGCTCGACGCTGGAAAAACCCGAGAGCTAGCGTCGAGACGCTGCCCTGGCGTCGAGACCCTGCTTGGCGTCGAGACGCTCCGGAGGAGGCGCGCGCAGGAAATTTATCGGGGCAGCGTAGCGACGCTGACCCAGCGTCGCGACGCCATCGAAGGCGCGCGCGGATTAATTAGGGCGCAGCGTCGAGACGCTGGCCTAGCGTCTCGACGCTACGTCGATTACAACAACTTATTAGGACGATTTTGTGCACATTTTGAGGGAGTTCTTGACCATTTTTTGTGTTCTTCATCTTCTTCTTCCTCTATTTTTCTCTATTTCTCTTCAAGCTCCGCCATTGTTGGCATGTTAGAGAGCTTTTTCTTCTTTGTAACTCGTGGATGACTCCTTCCATGGCCGTCGTTGGAGCGGATTTGACAAACCGCGCCATGAGCGGCTAAGGTAAGGGTGAACGGTTTGGGAATAGTTTAGGGAGATTTTGTTAGATATTTTGGTTCTGATAATTTACGCTTTGATTATGCATATTGGTTCTGTTTATTTGCATTTATCTACTTTGCTTAATCCAACGCGCATGTTAGATTTCGACGATTGACACTCGAGTCATCTTGCATGTTGTGTATGTTAAAGAGTAGCGATGTCGTGCCTCTCACTGCTCGACTAAGTAACACAGGTAGATAAAACTAAATCGGAGTATCGAGGCGTGTAGGATAGTTGTTGATTGCATACAGCATTTGCGGACAATCTACTAGCAATTAGAATTCACGCTTGAATGTTCGTCGCGGTTAGCTAGTGACTGTCTAGATTTATCTTAGGGCTGATCACCTTAATGTAAGTTTGGATAACGTATAATTGGAACTGTGTGGTCTGATTAAAATCTATGGAGTCGGCTACTTTGGGGCTTCTCTGGTAGTCGTCCGCGTGTACAATAAACTGAATACCATGAATTTAGCATTAAATGATGAACCGAAATTGTCTAGCAATTGATCCCGAAACTCCCAAACCGTGCACGCATTTTCTACTTGTTATTCTTTCTTCCGTTAGCTTTTTATTAGCTTCCCTTGCATGCTAAAAATCCCCCCGTTACAAAACCAATCAATTAATTAAATCCCAATTTTAATAGTGATTTTGATCAATCCTTCTCCTTGGATCGACCCTGTTACCACTGGCTGCAAAGCCTCGGTTATAGGCTTTATAAATTGTATTTTGGCAAGCCTCGACAGCTTGAGTTTATAGCGATAGTTCAAAAATATCGTTACCAAAATTGGCGCCGTTGCCGGGGAGTAGGCAATTTGATTAAAATTATGATTGAAGTTTGAATTTGACTGATTGATGGTTGGCTGAAATTTTTTTCTGTTTGTATCTTGTATGTTTGAGTTTTTGTTTGTGTATGACCCGTTCCTCTGAGGTTAGTGGATTGCAGTTTATCCCAGAAATCGACAGAGAGGAGCGGCGGTTAAGGAGAGAAGCCCGTGAGGGGCAGAGACCGTTTGAAGGAGAAGAAGGCAATCCCTTCTTGTTTGACGAGATGGCGCAAGGTGACGCGCCACGGACGCTAAAGCAACTGGCAGCGCAGACCTGAACCTGCAGCCTTTGTGCATAAACTACCCCGTGGTAGTAGGTAACTTCGAATTAAAGTCAGGTTTAATTCACCAGTTACCTTCTTTTCATGGCAATGCAGGTGAGGACGCGAACAAACACCTGATGGAATTCCATTGCGTCTGCGCGGGGATGAAGCCCGCGGGAGTCACGGAGGAGCAGTTGAACATGAGGGCATTCCCCTTCACGCTCAAGGACAAGGCCAAGGATTGGCTATATTACCTGCCCTCCGGATCGATCACCACGTGGCAGGATATGAAGCGGGTATTTTTGGAAAAATATTTTCCCGCATCCTTGGCCACGACACTGCGAAAGAGGATTTATGGGATTACCCAGGATGTTGGTGAGTCCCTGCACGAATACTGGGAGCGATTTGGGCGCCTGTGCGCCAGCTTCCCACACCATCAGATTGCCGACCAACTGCTCATACAGTACTTTTATGAGGGGATGACGCCCCACGACCGGCAAATGATTGATGCAGCGAGTGGCGGGGCCTTCATCGACAAGACCCCGGTTGAGGCCAAACAGTTGATAGCAAACATGGCAACCAACTCGCAGCAGTTTGGTATTCGGGGGCAAGGACAAGTCCACAGCGTGGCTCAGAGCCACGAGATGACTGAAATGAGGGCCCAAGTGGCCGAGATAGGCAATATGCTGAAAAAGATCGTTGGAGGAACCCGCGAGGCGGAGGAGGTCAATGCAATCGGGGGGTACGCTTCCAACCCAAGGAAGTACGACCCATATTCAAACACGTATAACCCCGATTGGCGCGACCACCCCAACTTTAGCTATGGGAACAGGGAAGGACAATCTCGCTTCCAAGGCCATTCTCAGGATAGGCCTAATTCTTCCACCCAGGCTCAAGCCTCGAGCTCCTCCAGCTCACTAGAAGAGATGGTCAGGACCATCGTGACAAGCACCAGCCAGTTCCAAAAAGAAGCTCGAGAAGAGATTAATTCTCACAAGGCCGAGCTGCAGAATCTGAACAAGCAGCTGACACAAATGGCGGTGTCTATCAGTAAGATTGAGAGCAAGAGCTGAGGGAAGCTTCCTTCCCAAACCACGGTCAACTCATGTGAAAACGTGAGTGCTATTCAGCTTAGGAGTGGGAAGTCACTTTCCACCAGAGCCGTGAAGGAAGTTAAGGACAGCCTGAACGTGTCCACCCCGCCTGCTCCCGAGATTCAGAATGAGAAAAGAGATGAGAAGGTCAGTGTACCTGAGGATGTTGCCAGAGCACCATTCCCGAGTAGGCTTGCGAAGCCTACTTTGGAATCCGATGATGAGGAGGTCCTTCGTACCTTCCAAAAAGTGATGGTAAATATCCCGCTCCTAGAGGCTGTCAGTCAAGTGCCCAAGTATGCAAAATTCTTAAGGAGCTGGTGCACTAAGAAGAGGAAGTCCAGAGGGACTGAGATGAGAAAAGAGAACGTTTCTGCTATACTCCCAGGTACGTTGCCTGCCAAGTGCAACGATCCAGGTACCTTTACTATCCCTTGCACTATAGGTAGTAAGGTCGTTCATAATGCCATGCTAGACTTAGGAGCCTCTGTGAATGTTATGTCTTATGCACTGTTTCTTGATCTGAATTTAAATGAATTGCATGAGTGTAACGTGTCTGTCCAGTTGGCTAATGGGTCAAGCATATGTCCTAGGGGGAAAGTAGAAGATGTTCTGGTTAGAGTTGGGGATATGATGTTCCCCGCTGATTTCCTTGTTTTAGACATGAATGAAAAGTCATCGCATGCCTCGTCCTCTATGTTGTTAGGACGCCCTTTCCTTAAGACCGCTAGGGTCAAAATCGATGTGTTTAAGGGCGTCGTTTCTTTAGAGTTTGATGATATTTTGCATGAGTTTTCATTATTTGATAGGAAATCTGCTGAGAATATTTCGTTTGTGATTGAGCATGATGAGAATGGGAGTCTACCCTCGCGCTTGAGGGATGGTTCCCATGTCTCGGTGAAAAAATCTGATTTAAATTTGAGTGATGACACTGCTGGTTTTTGCACTAACGACTCTGATATTCACGTGCCCGAGGCACGAAGAGTGCAAATTGTTTCAAATTTTGACTGCAGGAAAGGTGTGGATGAGGACAAGTTTGGATCGTCCCCCGCACTTACGGATTATGGATGAGTCTGTGGAGAGAATACAGTCGAGCAAACGACTTTAAAAATTCTGCGCTTCTCGGAGGCACCCGAGCGATGGACTGTTTTTATGTTTTAGTTAGTTTTTGTTTTTTTTGTTTTATTGCTTTTTAGATTAACTTAGTTTTAATTTGCTTGCTGTTTTTTTTAGGAATCGAGGAAGAGAAGGAAATTTTGGGCTTCGATGCATTTTTTTTTGCGCCGCTTCCTCGCCCTCGCCAGCTTCACAAAGAGTCAGGGAAGTGTACTTCTTCTTCCCCTTTACTTTGTTTTATCTGACTGTGATGGCATTGGGGACAATGCCATATTTTGAAGTTGGGGGTGGAGATGGTCTGATGGATATGCATGTGTAGTTTGTTGAGAAGTGCTATATTGATATTGAAGTGCTTGGGACTCTGTTTACTGTTTTCTGACGATGATAGCCTAGGAAATGCATGTTGGAAATTTGAGCATGTTCATAATCTAGTTTTTGCATGAGTTTTGTGTTTATTAGGTTCATGTCAAAAAATTTAAAATTTTTTGTGTTGCTCCCTTGCACTTATCGAGCACTTAGCAACCCCTTCCTAGATTCCGTAGGTTCAAAAATCGCATGTTGCTCTAATTCTCGTTGTCACCCCGAAAGGCACCCATAGGTAGCTTGTTGCATGAGAGTTAGTGGTTAGTTAATTGAGAAAGCATGTGCTTTGCCTAATATAAAAAAAAATAGAAAAGCATGTTTGATAGAAAATTCCTCTCGAGGCGCTCCTCCTTCTTATTAGCGCTTAAGAAGTGAGCGTCAGTCCTTAAAAACGTGAAGCTTAGGCCTAAGTTTGACGTGTTAGGCAGCTCGAGTTGGAAAGGAAAAGTGAATAAAAGTTGGTTCAAAGAACCTTAAGAAAGAGTACAAAGTACTCGTAAAAGAAAAAAAAAAGAAAAATGAATGAGAAAAATAATTAGGTCTCTTAATTTGCTTCTCTCTCTCGTGTAAGTCAAGTTTAGACTGTTCTTAAACGCTAGAAGTAGGGGGAAAACGGGATGTGCGTTGCATGTGGGTTTTCCGGGTTTACGTGAGTTTAGGAGTGGTTGGCTAGCACACACACACGTTAGGGGGCAAGAGTTAATTTTTGATATGTTCGTAGTAAATGCATGAACAAAATGCTTCCATGATTATGTTGTGTTTAAGTTTTCAATATGCATGGAGGTTTGAGTTAGTTGCATGTAGGCGCGTCCTTAGAGTCAATATCTTTGTAGTGCTTGCTCGAGGACTAGCAATGTTTAAGTTGGGGGTGTTTGATAACTCCATTTTGGAGCTATTAAATACTTCCTAATTATAGCCGAAGTCCGCTTTTAATTGATTAATATATCTCTTTTGTAGGAGAAATGCGGCAAAGAGCTCGTGCGTCCGTTGGACCCGTTCGAGAGCTTAAAGTGGAGTTTTAACGCCCCGGGAGTGCATCGGGAAAAGGGGAAGTTGATCCGTGAAGAAACGGGCCAAAACCGCCTTGGAGAGGCAAAGTTCCAGCCCCCAAACCCGAGAGCCAGCGTCGAGACGCTGGCTCGACGCTGGAAAAACCCGAGAGCTAGCGTCGAGTGATAGCGTCGAGACGCTAGCTCGACGCTGCCCTGGCGTCGAGACCCTGCTTGGCGTCGAGACGCTCCGGAGGAGGCGCGCGCAGGAAATTTATCGGGGCAGCGTTGCGACGCTGACCCAGCGTCGCGACGCCATCGAAGGCGCGCGCGGATTAATTAGGGCGCAGCGTCGAGACGCTGGCCTAGCGTCTCGACGCTACGTCGATTACAGCAGCTTATTAGGACGATTTTCTGCACATTTTGAGGGAGTTCTTGACCATTTTTTGTGTTCTTCATCTTCTTCTTCCTCTATTTTTCTCTATTTCTCTTCAAGCTCCGCCATTGTTGGCATGTTAGAGAGCTTTTTCTTCTTTGTAACTCGTGGATGACTCCTTCCATGGCCGTCGTTGGAGCGGATTTGACAAACCGCGCCATGAGCGGCTAAGGTAAGGGTGAACGGTTTGGGAATAGTTTAGGGAGATTTTGTTAGATATTTTGGTTCTGATAATTTACGCTTTGATTATGCATATTGGTTCTGTTTATTTGCATTTATCTACTTTGCTTAATCCAACGCGCATGTTAGATTTCGACGATTGACACTCGAGTCATCTTGCATGTTGTGTATGTTAAAGAGTAGCGATGCCGTGCCTCTCACTGCTCGACTAAGTAACACAGGTAGATAAAACTAAATCGGAGTATCGAGTCGTGTAGGATAGTTGTTGATTGCATACAGCGTTTGCGGGCAATCTACTAGCAATTAGAATTCACGCTTGAATGTTCGTCGCGGTTAGCTAGTGACTGTCTAGATTTATCTTAGGGCTGATCACCTTAATGTAAGTTTGGATAACGTATAATTGGAACTGTGTGGTCTGATTAAAATCTATGGAGTCGGCTACTTTGGGGCTTCTCTGGTAGTCGTCCGCGTGTACAATAAACTGAATACCATGAATTTAGCATTAAATGATGAACCGAAATTGTCTAGCAATTGATCCCGAAACTCCCAAACCGTGCACACGTTTTCTACTTGTTATTCTTTCTTCCGTTAGCTTTTTATTAGCTTCCCTTGCATGCTAAAAATCCCCCCGTTACAAAACCAATCAATTAATTAAATCCCAATTTTAATAGTGATTTTGATCAATCCTTCTCCTTGGATCGACCCTGTTACCACTGGCTGCAAAGCCTCGGTTATAGGCTTTATAAATTGTATTTTGGCAAGCCTCGACAGCTTGAGTTTATAGCGATTGTTCAAAAATATCGTTACCAGCAGTAGGGATCAACCCTCGAGCTCGAACCAGGCTAGTGCAGGCAGACAAGCTCAACAACAGGGTAAAGTTTATGCTACCACCCGTCAAGAAGCCGAGAACTCGAATGCAGTTGTGACAGGTACGCTCCCTATTTTGGGTCACTATACTCTAGTATTGTTTGATTCGGGTTCCACCCATGCATTTGTTTCTACTGCATTCGTAAGTCAAGCTAAGTTAGAATTGGAACCACTGGACTGTGTCTTGTCTGTTTCCACCCCATCCAGGGTGATTGTGCTAGTACATGATAAAGTGAAAGCGTGTCAGGTGTTAGTGTCAGAGCGACTGTTGGATGTAATACTAGTGGTCCTATACATGACAGACTTTGATGTAATTCTCGGGATGGATTGGTTGGCGGAGAACCACGCCAACATCGACTGCTTTCGTAAAGAAGTGGTGTTTAACCCACCAGCAGGGGTAAACTTCAAGTTTAAGGGGACTAGAATCGAGGTTTTGCCCAAGGTAGTCTCTGTTGTAAAGGCAAGGAAATTGATCCGTCAAGGCGCTTGGGGTCTATTAGCCAGCGTGGTTGACACCAGGTGCGTTGAGGTTTCAATAGCATCAGTGCCCGTGGTCAGTGAGTTTGCAGATGTGTTTCCCGATGACCTCTCAGGGTTGCCACCCATTCGGGAGGTAGAGTTCAACATCGAGCTAGAACCAGGGACGGGTCCTATTTCTAAAGCTCCGTATAGAATGGCCCCAGCAGAGTTGAAAGAGCTCAAATCCCAGGTTCAGGAGTTATTAGACAAGGGTTTCATACGCCCTAGCGTATCACCTTGGGGTGCACCAGTTTTGTTTGTGAAGAAGAAAGATGGTTCCATGCAGCTGTGCATCGACTACCGAGAGTTGAATAAAGTAACTATTAAAAACAGGTATCCCCTCCCGCGTATAGATGACTTGTTCGATCAGTTACATGGAGCCACTGTGTTTTCAAAGATTAATCTACGTTCAGGGTACCACCAGTTGAGAATAAAGAGTGATGATATTTCTAAGACGGTGTTCAGGTCTAGATATGGACACTACGAGTTCACTGTGATGTCCTTTGGGCTGACTAACGCACCAGCTGTCTTTATGGGTTTGATGAACAAGGTGTTCAAGGAGTTTCTTGACACGTTCGTGATAGTATTTATCGACGATATTTTGGTCTATTCCAAAACGAAGGCAGAGCATGAGGAACACCTTAGGAGAGTTCTGACAATCCTAAGGTTGAACAAGTTGTATGCCAAATTTTCTAAGTGCGAGTTTTGGCTACATCAGGTGGCGCTCCTAGGACACGTGGTGTCTAAAGATGGGATCTTAGTTGACCCTTCAAAGGTAGAGGCAGTGACTGATTGGCCTCGCCCAACTACAGTCAGAGAGGTGCGTAGCTTCCTAGGACTGGCAGGGTACTATCGACGGTTCGTGCAGGATTTCTCCCGCATAGCCACACCCCTGACTCAGTTAACTAGGAAAGGGAATTCTTTTGTCTGGAGCGGAGCTTGTGAAGAAAGTTTTCAGGAACTCAAGCGGAGGTTAGTTTCGGCACCAGTACTCACGGTACCCGAGGGAGTTGAGAATTTCGTTATTTACAGTGACGCCTCTAAAAAAGGGTTAGGATGTGTGTTGGTGCAGCAGGGTAAGGTCATTGCTTACGCCTCTCGCCAGCTAAAGGGGTACGAACAGAATTACCCAACTCATGATCTGGAGTTGGCAGCAGTGGTTTTTTCTTTGAAGATTTGGAGGCACTACTTGTACGGTGAGAAGATTCAAATCTTCACAGACCATAAGAGCTTGAAGTATTTCTTCACTTAGAAAGAGTTGAACATGAGACAGAGAAGGTGGCTAGAGTTAGGAAAAGATTACGACTGCGAGATCCTGTACCACCCAGGTAAGGCTAACGTAGTGGCAGATGCTCTCAGTAGGAAGACAGTCCATTCGTCAGCCTTAATCACTACTCAAGCCCACTTATGTAATGATTTGGAGCGGGCTGGGATAGCAGCTTCCGTGAGGGAAATTACTGCGCAGATAGCACAAATGTCAGTACGACCGACGTTAAGGCAAAAGATTATTAATGCACAACGAGGAGATCCTAGTCTCGCCGAGTACTTCTGTCAAGTGGAGTCAGGACAAGCCAGTGAGTTTACGGTTTCTTCAGAGAGTGGCCTCTTTTATCAGGGACGTTTGTGCGTACCGAAAAATGTCGATCTTAAGAACGAGTTGTTAGCTGAGGCCCACTGCTCTCCATTCTCGATACATCCGGGTAACACTAAGATGTATCAGGATTTAAAACGTTACTATTGGTGGCGAAACATGAAGCGAGAGGTGGCCTACTTCGTTAGTAAGTGCTTGGTTTGTCAGCAGGTGAAGGCGTCGAGGCAAAGACCGGCAGGTTTGTTGCAGCCTTTGAGTGTGCCAGAGTGGAAGTGTGAGAACATAGCTATGGATTTCATAGTAGGGCTGCCTAGAACAGTTAAAGGTTACACACTGGTTTGGGTTATCATTGACAGACTCACGAAGTCAGCACATTTCCTTCCTGGGAAATTGTTGCGTGCTCAATGTGTTAAAATAAATAAGTAATAAGGTAGAGAGAGCACTCAGAACATGCAAGCATACATGGTCTTATAGCAAGTAGTAAGTATATTTCATTCGTTTTCCCACAGAGATTTATTATAAGCTGTTCATGAAGTGTAAAGTTAAGAAAGAAGGGGTGGATTTGATGGGGTAGAATTGGTTTTTAATTGTCTATTTCCTACTGAATACGAAGAGGGTAGCAACATAAACAAGTGCAAGTCAAAGCTAAACTCAAATGAGAAGAGACGAGATTAATAAATGAAGACAAAAACAGCTAGACAGAATTGTAACTTAGCAGAATTGCGGAAACAGCAATTTTACCGCAATTGTAATAACAGCGAAAGTGTGTAAAATGATGAATTAAGGGCTACTAACGACTATCCTATAGGCTTTTTCTCACGATTCTCAAGCATTGGATCAACTCTCTATGCATCAAACTATCTCATTCTCATGTATCTTCCGATTTCATGCATTAGATTCTTTAGTTTACTCATGTCCAAGTAAGGTCTTAAGCATCTTGTTAAGGCAGAAAAATATGGTTTGTACTAGGGAAACGCCTATTCCTAGGTCGTTTCCTGGTTACCTTGAAAGGCTAGCATGATAGTATGACTCTGAACTCTTACTCCTTCCAGAGGTTAGGAGTTCTTTGGACAAAATGGATGGCCAATC
Source organism: Herpetospermum pedunculosum (assembly GCA_028017165.1). Taxonomy (NCBI): domain Eukaryota; kingdom Viridiplantae; phylum Streptophyta; class Magnoliopsida; order Cucurbitales; family Cucurbitaceae; genus Herpetospermum; species Herpetospermum pedunculosum. Next base: position 14,634,818 of record CM051527.1, on the reverse strand, counting down.
GAAATTGCCCGTGGGATGAAGCTTACATACAATCAATGCTTCGAGAGCTATCCTACATGCTTGGTTCACGTTTTTTAGCCTAAAGTGTTGTCATTGGCATGCCCCTAAGTGATTTAGCTACTCATGGATGTAGATAGAACAGAAACAAGAGAAGAAGTAGACATGCTTAGAAGGAATTTAAAGACAAAACAGTAAGGGAAAGCAGTAGAATGTAAAGGCAAGAAACTATGAAATGAAGAATTGAGATTTGATTACTTGATTGTTTGATTGACAAAGAAAAGCTTTAAAGCAAATAACAGGAAGACAGAACACAACGAAATAGTCTAAACTAGCTACTAGAAAAGAAACAGCAACAAGACAAAGCTGGAAAATGGAAATGAAGAGCAAAAAACAGTAAAGCAAGCTCGAATGTCTCGTTGCAGTCGCCTCGAATGAAGGATGAGAAAGGCCAGCCTTGCTTGGATGAATCCAATCAGGAGAGAAGAAGAATCTCCTCTCCTTCCTATCAGATTATCGATTCCAACAGCTGAGCTTCGCAAACCAGCAGACGGCAAAGGAAAAACAGGAGAAAAGTTGGACTGCGAGAAGACTTCTACGCTTTCGGATGATGTTTGAACCCTCGACTTTGACCCCTATTTATAGTAATCTGCAGGTGCATTTGGGCCAAGGAGAACCATCAATCTTCAACGTCGTACTTCAGAATGGATGGAGGAGAAAGAACGAATCCCTGAAATCACGGAAATTAACAGAAAAAGATCAGTCAACTTACGGTTTTCACTTGAAACATTGCGGTGTCCGCAATGTTTCCGCAATGCTATCGCAATGCTTGTTTTTCATTCTTTTCCTTCGGTTTTCAACCCTTTTCTTTCCTATTGTACTTAAGTCCTAATTTAGCTACCTTCTTCTAATTCTCATATTTAAGCATAGGTTTAGGCTAAATGCTATCAAAAACACCTAAGAGTGAACATCTTTCTAAGATAATTAAGTCTTAAAAAGGTCACTTTTGGAGACGTAACACACCCCCAAACTTAAGGTTTTGCTTGTCCTCGAGCAATCTAAGGACTTTCCTAGGCTGCTGTTTCTTCTTCTTCAACTACTTACTAACTCCCCTATATTCTCATCTATAGCAGTGCTGTCCTGTGACACACTTCTAAGCTTAAAACTACCCTCTCATCTAGCTTCTTCTGATTTCGCATGCCTAAAACTCCTACTGCTTTTATTAACTCCCTGCAACTGATCTACCTGCTTTTATCATATCATGCCACTATCCCTAAGGTTTCAAATTCTACCTAGCTTTACCCCAGACTCAGTACATGCTTCTAGTTTATATTTATGAGCTACCTAGGATTCCTTAGAGTCATGCCAGTCTTAGTATCAATGGTAACAGTAGTACTTTTAGAGAACAACCTAAACCCTGGCATCACTACATTGGATATACACTCATCTCCCTAAACAACCCTACAAGCTACAACTTTGTGCTTAGCTAATTGAGGATCAGAGTTCTTTTTAAATAGGACATCTAAGCCACAAAGTTGCAACTCCTAGGTATACATTCTTCTTCTCTACTCTTTTCCTTTTTTCTTTCTTAGGTGGAGTCTTTCCTTTGGTTGCCTTTTGATGCAATGCCACTTGTGGGTTACACACTTGGCACTGATTACTCAGCAACCTAAGAGAGACTCCCCTCTTTATTCTATTTTTCATTTTTTTTTTTTTTCAGTTCATTATTTTTGTCAAGGAGAAGAAGAATGCTTATGTTTTAAGGGAGAGAGGAATGTTCCTAGGCCTAGGGTGGCCTCCCCAAACTTCAACTACTCATTGTCCCCAATGAGTGTCTGAGGTGGCACACCCCCAAACTTATCTAGAAGCATCTAGTCTAAGGTAAAACAAAGAGAATCTAAAAGCCCTAGGCATAGACAGAACATTCTAAAAGAAAATATCACAGCAGCAGGAATTTGAAAAAAACAGACAGGTAAGGACTTACAGCTATGCATGCTGAGCTATTTAGAGGTTAATTTCAACTATCAAAGGGTATCCTATGACACTCATCCATGATAAGCTATATAAGGTAGTCATGATAGCAGCAAAAGATAGAATTTAAACAGATCACAGCCTAGCTAAGCAGACAGTCCAAAACATGCTTTCAGTAATAAAAATTGCGGGTACCGCAATTATTTCGCAATCAAGTCAGGGCAGATATATCAGTTACTAAGGCCCCTAAGCATGCTTTATCCAGTCGTTCAAGCTCAACAAAAAGAAAACTAAACTATCCTACCTAATCAGCTAACAGCAGGCTATACTAAGCAATTTAAAAACATAAAACTAAGCAACTAAAACAGATCAAAATTTGTACTAAAAACAGCATAATTCACATGGTCTATCAGAAAGCAGATTTTGTTTTTTTTTCTAAGGGAACAGCAATACTCCCTTCAGTGCAATTCAAACCAGCACTCAAATGTCTTCATCCTCATCAGGTTGTCGTGGTCGTGGAGGCACCCATGGATTCAGGAGATTCGTGGGGAAGTCAGGGAAGATGCACCCAAGTTGGTCTGCAATTTCCTTGTCCCGTGCCTGCGCGTAAGTGGCCCATTGAGCCATCCTTCTTTGCATATCCATCAGGCAAGCCATGGATAGTGACTGATCAGCAGCCAACCTATCCAATTCGAACTCCATATTCCCCTTCCTCTTCAGCCTCAAGCCAGCAGGCAGCCCAAGTGGCCGTGTACGCCATCTGCTGCTCCATTCGCTCAATGGGAACCCCTGCAAGCAAACAGAGTTTAGTTATGGTATTAGGGAAAAACAATGGTCCCTTACCTTTCTTGGCGCACTCAGCAATGGCGGCTGACATGATTTCACCTACGTTGACCGTGAGACCTCGCATAATGGCATAGACCAGCAGCGATCTGCTCTGGTTGATGGTGGTCTCATGAGTCACGGGGGACAGCTTCCTCCTTACAAATGCAAACCATACAGCCGCCTTAGCTGTAAGGTTGGCACTCATGAGAGTGTGCCTCCCATTGCGTGATACAGTCCAAGCTGCTTCAGGCTGGCCAATGGTTCGAATGGCCTCTTCCAGGACTGCCTCAGTAGGCTCATCAACGATCCTCGCATAGTCAGTATGTTTTTGGCCCTTGAGGCCATAGGCTTCGTTGATGGCCTTTGCTGAGTAGTCCACTTCTACTCCCCTAACCACAGACAGCCCCTCCTCAGAGTTTCGCAGGTTGGCGTAGAAGTCGTATACCATACTCGTGTAGGCCGGATTGGGTGGCCTGCACAACTCCTCCCAGCTGTGATTCACTATGCCTGCGCGCAAGAATTGCGGCAGGTCAGCAGGTCTGTCGAGGAAGCCCTTCTCGTGCAGCAACTCCCTCTTTCTCAGCTCAATGCCTCTGGACTCAGCGTCAGAGGACACATACCTCACTGACTGAGGCTCATCTTCAGGGTAAAGCTTGGCCTTCCCTTTGTCTGTTGGTTTGGCTGACTCCGCAGCCTCAACCTTGAGTTTCTTGAGCGACGGCTCCGTGCTTTCCTTCTCTGATGAATGCGCCCTCTTGGCCTTCTTCTTTTTCAGCTTCTTGGACCGCTTGGCCTTGAGAATCTTGGCCTTCTTCTTCTTCTTGAGCTTAGCCTCGATGGTGATCTGCTGAAGGCACGCCCCCAGCGTCTCTTCCATGGAATCATCCTTCTGTGCAGGACTCTCAGGATTGGCTTCCCTCAACGGAGAGAAAACCTCGTCTTCCTCACCTTCCCCACTGCCCTGCGTTGATTCTTGGTACTCCCCATATGGGAATTCAGGGTCAGGCCGTGGGGAAGTGTGCGACGGCGTGGTTCCTTGCTCTGCTGTAGGTGTCTGTGCAGAACTTTGTGGTGAAGAAGGCTGCTCAAGGCTCTGCGCTGGCGGCGATGAGGAGGGCTCAGGGCTTTGCACCGGTGGGGTTGGTGAAAGGTTGCGCTCGGCTGACCCGTGGGATGGCTGGCTTTGTTCTTGACTCTCCACAGAGGGAGTCTTGTACTTGATTTCTTCCTCGGCCACCGCCATACTCCATCGTCGCTTCTTGGGTGTGCCTGCTGGTTCAGAAGGCCCAGCAGGTATCTCTGTGACTACCTTCCACTTCTTCTTGCGGACAGGCAGTTTCGGCAGGCGTTCGGTACGCGCAGCCTCAGCATCAGCCAAGGCAAGCAGTGCATCTCTCGCAGCCGTTTCAGCGTCATCGGCCCTTTTCTTGGCCGCAGATCTTTCAGCCCTTGTGAGTACCATTTTTGAATCGTGGAGGTTTGGAGAGAAGAATCACAGATGAAGAGAATCGAAGCTTTCTTGGAGTTCAGAGAATGGGAGAATCGTACAGATCAACGCGCCTTCTAACGGATATAAAGACAACGGATAAATCCCAACGGCTATATTTTTGCGGATCCTGCAAATCCAGCGCAATTTTAGGGGCGTTTGGAGATTTTTTTCATCTAAATGTCATTCTTTGCTCATCCGTATCTTTTATTTGGCCCAATATTTTCTTGATTTTTAAAGCTGGATTTACTCTCCTTGATACCCTCTATTGATTCCCTACAAAAAGAAATAAAATCAACATCAAATACGTAATTAAAATCACACAACAAAACACACAAACGATAACCGGAAAATCGCAAAAAAAATAAACTAAGGCATGAGCCTCATGTTGACGAGCACAGCAATCACTCGTCCTCTCTCGTTCTTAATTTCATGCTTCAGTCAAGAGGAAGGCCGAGAGAGTCTTCACATCTCCTTCCTCATAGTAGTGCTTCAACCTTGCCCCATTAACCATGAATGGTTGGCCTTGCTGCAAGTTCTTTATCTCGATAGCACCATGAACAAACACATTAGTAATCATGAAAGGACCTGACCATCTGGACTTTAATTTGCATGGAAATAACCTCAATCGTGAGTTAAATAATAAAACAAGTTGGCCTTTCTTAAAGTCCTTGACCCTAAGTCTACTATCGTGCCAAATCTTGGTCTTTTCCTTATACATTTTGGCATTTTCATAAGACATTTGTCTAAGCTCATCAAGCTCATGTAATTGCAGAGACCGCAACGTTCCCGCATCGGTCACGCAATAATTCAACTCTTTTAGTGCCCAAAATGCCTTGATTTCTAACTCAAATGGAAGATGACAAGCTTTACCATATACAAGTCTGTAAGGAGACATACCTAGGGGTGTCTTATATGCAGTTCTATATGCCCAAAGTGCATCCTCGAGTTTAAATGACCAGTCCTTTCTATTAGGTTTAACCACTTTTTCTAGGATGTTCTTAATCTCCCTATTTGAAATTTCAGCCTGACCATTCGAGTGTGGGTGATAAGGAGTGGCTACTCTATGTCTAATGTTATACTTAGCCAACACTCTCTCCATAGCCTTATTAATGAAGTGGGACCCCTCATCACTAATGACAGCACGAGGTGTCCCAAACCTAGTAAAAATGTGCCTATGCAAGAATTTGATGACTGTTTTAGCATCATTATTAGGACATGCTATGGCCTCTACCCACTTGGATACGTAATCTACTGCCACCAAAATGTAAAGGTTACCTGAGGATGGAGGAAATGGTCCCATGAAGTCAATGCCCCATACATCAAAGAGTTCTAACTCTAAGATGTAGGTGAGAGGCATCTCATCCTTGCGACTGAGGTTACCTGTTCTTTGGCATTCATCACAGCTGTGGGCATAGTTGTGGGCATCCTTGAAGATCGTTGGCCAATAGTAGCCACTCTGAAATACCTTTGCAGCTGTTCTTTGGCCACCAAAGTGTCCACCATAAGGAGCTGTGTGGCAGTGCTGCAGCACAGACTTCGCCTCAGCAGCTGAAACACACTTCCTTAGCAAGCCGTCAGCACATGTCTTGTAAAGTGTGGGATCATCCCAGATGAATTTCCTTGCTTCATGAAGGAACCTCTTCTTCTCTTGTCCTCCCTTGAAAACTGGTAAAACCTGTGATGCAAGGAAGTTAGCAATGTCAGCAAACCAAGGTTCCTCATCGTTATCACGATGAGTCAATACAAAGATATGTTCATCAATAAAAGCATCAGAAATTGCGGGTTCCGCAATTGTTTCGCAATTGTGCTGCAATCGAGAAAGGTGATCCGCAACCACATTTTCACATCCTTTCTTGTCTCGAATGTCCAGATCAAATTCCTGCAGCAATAACACCCACCTAATCAACCTAGGCTTAGCATCAGCCTTCCTCATGAGATACTTTAAGGCAGAATGGTCAGTGTACACAATTGTCCTTGTGCCTACAATATAGTTTCTAAATTTCTCACAAGCAAACACTACAGCAAGCATCTCTTTCTCTGTAGTTGTATAATTACATTGAGCCTCATTCAGGGTTTTACTAGCATAGTATACAGGGTGTGTTAACTTGTCAATCTTCTGTCCTAACATAACCCCTACAGCATAGTCACTAGCATCACTTAACATCTCAAATGGGAGATCCCAATCTGGCTCTACTATAACAGGTGCTGTGACCAGTGCTTTCTTAAGGGTTTTCCAAGCTACTAAACACTCCTTAGAGAAGATGAATGGCCTATTTAGCTCTAGAAGCTCACACAGAGGCTTGGCTATTTTAGAAAAGTCCTTAATGAACCTTCTGTAGAAGCCAGCATGCCCTAAGAAACTTCTAATGGCCTTGACATTCTGAGGCTCTACCAATTTCTCTATGATTTCTATTTTTGCTCGGTCAACTTCTACACCTGCCCTCGACACTCTATGTCCTAAGACAATCCCTTCATCCACCATGAAATGGCACTTTTCCCAATTTAGGACTAGGTTGGTCTCCTCACACCTAGCCAAGACCTGTCCTAAATTTTCTAGACAGTTTGTAAATGAATCCCCAAAGACTGAGAAATCATCCATGAATATCTCTATCATGGACTCATCCAAATCAGAGAAGATTGCCAACATGCACCTCTGGAAAGTTGCCGGTGCATTGCATAAGCCAAAAGGCATTCTGCGAAAGGCAAAAGTTCCAAAAGGGCAAGTGAAGGTAGTCTTCTCTTGATCCTTAGGGTCTATAGTGATCTGGTTATAACCTGAGTAACCGTCTAAGAAGCAGTAGTAGGCTCTACCAGCTATTCTGTCTAACATTTGGTCAATGAATGGTAGAGGGAAGTGGTCTTTTTTGGTCTCTTTATTTAGCTTCCTATAATCCATACATACTCTCCACCCTGTGACAGTCCTAGTTGGAATCAGTTCATTGTTCTCATTGACTACCACAGTCATCCCACCCTTTTTAGGTACACACTGTATAGGGCTCACCCACTGACTACTAGCTATGGGGAAGATCACACCAGCATCTAACCATTTTATTATTTCTTTCTTAACTACCTCTTTCATAGAGGGATTCAGCCTACGTTGGTGGTCTACTCTAGGGGTATATTCTTCCTCTAGTATAATCTTATGCATGCAATAAGAAGGGCTAATGCCTCTGATATCGGCAATAGTCCATGCAATAGCCTTCCTATGTTGCTTAAGTAGTAATATTAATTCAACCTCATGCTGTTCACTTAGCTTAGAAGAAATAATTACAGGCAAAGTCTCATTATTCCCTAAATATGCATATTTGAGGTGAGTGGGGAGAGGTTTTAATTCTAATACAGGTGGATGCTCAATGGATGGCTTTAAAGGATTCAAGGCTCTATCAGTTAAGTCAATATTCATACAAACATGCTGAGGGTTATTTACAGATATGTCCATTATCTCAGCTATGTTTAAATCAGTCAATTCTAATCCTACATAGTTATTAGCATGCTTAGTCAACAGTTCATGCTCTAATTTTTCGTCCATTAAAGAATCTACAACGTCCATGCTAGCACAGGATTCAAGGTCAGAGGGGTACCTTAAAGCTTTATACACACTAAATTTCACCTCTTCATCATGAACCCTCATAGTGAGCTCACCTTTTTGGACGTCGATCAGGGCCCTACCTGTGGCAAGAAATGGTCTGCCTAATAGGATGGGGACCTCCTTGTCTGCTTCATAATCCAGGATAATGAAATCTGCAAGGAAAATAAATTTGTCAACTTTCACTAGAATATCCTCAATCTTACCTTCAGGGTATGCGATGGATCTGTCTGCTAGTTGTAAAGTGACAGTGGTTGGACGTGCTTCTCCTATTCCCAACTGGCGGAATAGTGATAGGGGCATGAGGTTTATGCTGGCGCCCAGGTCACAAAGCGCTCTGCCAACGTGCTTGCCTCCAAGTTCTACAGGTAAGGTGAAGGAATCAGGATCCTTCTCCTTCTTGGGTAGCTTGTTCTGGAGTATGGCACTGCACTCCTCAGTGAGGTTTACTGTTTCAAACTCACCAATTATTTTTTTGTTAGTAATAATATCTTTCAGAAACTTTACATAGGAAGGCATAGATTGTAGAACTTCTACAAAAGGAATGTTGACATGCACTTGCTTAAGAATTTCTAAGAATTTATTAAAGTGCACTTCCTGTTCCTGCTTCTTCTTAAGCCTTCGAGGATATGGAGGTGGTGGCACATATGCAGGCACGTCAGGTCGCCTTAGGATTGGCGGAGGCCTTGGAATTTCTTCTATCTCCTCAATAATTGGCTCTAGCCTTATTCCTGATGTGCTTGCTGGTGGTGGACCTTGGTTTGGCAGAGACTCCAGTGGAGCACTAGACTCAGTGTTCTCTACTCTCTTTGGTGTGTCCTTTGTGTTGCTCACCAATGGTCTACCACTTCTAAGTTCAATTGCTTGAACTTGTTCCTTACCATCTCTCCTTGGCATTTCAGTGTCAGCAGGAAGCCTACCTTGGGGCCTACTTTTGATTTCATTGGCTAACTGGCCTATTTGGTTCTCTAGGCTCCTAAGAGTGGCCTGCTGACTTTGCAAAGTAGCATCATTCTTGGCTATGTATTCCTTGAGTAAGTTTTCTACAGAAGATCCTACAGGTTGGTTGTATGGTTTTTGATACATTGATTGGTTATGTTGGGGAGTGAAACCAGGTGTTCCACTCGGCCTTGGTTGGTTAGGATTTTGGTTAGCATTCTGTTGTCCACCCCATGACAGGTTTGGGTGGTTCCTCCAACCAGGGTTGTAAGTATTGGAATAGGGGTTGTTCCTAGGCTGCTGTTGGCTCCCAACATAGCAGACTGAGGCTGGATTCCCAGGGCAGTATTCATACGGGTGCCCTTCCCCACAGAATCCACATATAAGTGTCTCACCTTGACTTGGTTGGGTGCCCATTGACATGGCTGTGGCGGTGTTGACACTTGTTTGGAGATTGGCTTGAGCCATTTGCTTAACTAAGTTGGTCAGGGCATTTATTTGGCTGCTCATTGCACTTAGAGCATCCTTGTCTTGAGCTCTAGTTGGCTCAACTGGATCATCTGACCACCTACAGTGAGATGCTGAGATCTTCTCCAAGATCTCATAGGCCTCGTTGTAACTCTTGGACAACATGGAACCACCAGCAGATGAGTTTAAGACTTGTCTAGTGTTGGGGTTGCATCCTTTGAAAAAGACCTCTATTTGGATACACCATGGGATGCTATGGTGTGGACATTTAAGAAGAAGATCTTTAAACCTTGTCCAAGCTTCGTGAAGAGACTCAGTGTTAGCTTGTTTAAACTTGATTATGTCATCACGGAAGGTAGAATTCCTATCAGGTGGGAAGTATTTGACTAAGAATTTTTCTGCTAAGTCTGTCCAATTGCGAACAGATCCAGAGGGTAATGAGTTCAACCATGTTTTGGCTTTGTCCCTCAAAGAGTAAGGGAAAAGGTATAGCCTCAAGGCTTCTTGGGAAACTCCAGGGATGAGGAATGTGTCACTAACTCCTAAGAAGTTTCTAAGATGGTTGTGGGGATCCTCATTTTCCACTCCAAAGAATTGTCCCACAGTGGACAACATTTGGAACATCACTGGCTTTAACTCGAATGAGTTGGCAGTGATTTCAGGACGGATTATGCTGGGGTTCAGCTCCCCAGGCATAGGTACTAGGTACAAAAGTATGGCGCTATCCTTGTCATTCGCTATTTCGATGGGATTGCGAGTGACAGGCACCGGATTTGGAACTATTCCATTCATTTTTCTTGAGACAATTGCGGAGGAATTGCGGTTCCCGCAATTACTTGAGGTACAGGGGGTTGTTTAAAGAGACGTTTCTTGGCTCTATTTCTGGCCCTAAGTAATCTCTCAGGCTCAGGATTGAACTCTAGATCACTACTTGAAGGCTCACTCATAAACTAACCCAATAGTACCTGCAAAAGAAATGAAACAGATCAGCTTCAATAGGCAATAAACTTGATGTTTCAAACTTAACAAACTTCGTTTCCACTTAAATAAATCCCCGGCAGCGGCGCCAAAAACTTGTTGCGTGCTCAATGTGTTAAAATAAATAAGTAATAAGGTAGAGAGAGCACTCAGAACATGCAAGCATACATGGTCTTATAGCAAGTAGTAAGTATATTTCATTCGTTTTCCCACAGAGATTTATTATAAGCTGTTCATGAAGTGTAAAGTTAAGAAAGAAGGGGTGGATTTGATGGGGTAGAATTGGTTTTTAATTGTCTATTTCCTACTGAATACGAAGAGGGTAGCAACATAAACAAGTGCAAGTCAAAGCTAAACTCAAATGAGAAGAGACGAGATTAATAAATGAAGACAAAAACAGCTAGACAGAATTGTAACTTAGCAGAATTGCGGAAACAGCAATTTTACCGCAATTGTAATAACAGCGAAAGTGTGTAAAATGATGAATTAAGGGCTACTAACGACTATCCTATAGGCTTTTTCTCACGATTCTCAAGCATTGGATCAACTCTCTATGCATCAAACTATCTCATTCTCATGTATCTTCCGATTTCATGCATTAGATTCTTTAGTTTACTCATGTCCAAGTAAGGTCTTAAGCATCTTGTTAAGGCAGAAAAATATGGTTTGTACTAGGGAAACGCCTATTCCTAGGTCGTTTCCTGGTTACCTTGAAAGGCTAGCATGATAGTATGACTCTGAACTCTTACTCCTTCCAGAGGTTAGGAGTTCTTTGGACAAAATGGATGGCCAATCGAAATTGCCCGTGGGATGAAGCTTACATACAATCAATGCTTCGAGAGCTATCCTACATGCTTGGTTCACGTTTTTTAGCCTAAAGTGTTGTCATTGGCATGCCCCTAAGTGATTTAGCTACTCATGGATGTAGATAGAACAGAAACAAGAGAAGAAGTAGACATGCTTAGAAGGAATTTAAAGACAAAACAGTAAGGGAAAGCAGTAGAATGTAAAGGCAAGAAACTATGAAATGAAGAATTGAGATTTGATTACTTGATTGTTTGATTGACAAAGAAAAGCTTTAAAGCAAATAACAGGAAGACAGAACACAACGAAATAGTCTAAACTAGCTACTAGAAAAGAAACAGCAACAAGACAAAGCTGGAAAATGGAAATGAAGAGCAAAAAACAGTAAAGCAAGCTCGAATGTCTCGTTGCAGTCGCCTCGAATGAAGGATGAGAAAGGCCAGCCTTGCTTGGATGAATCCAATCAGGAGAGAAGAAGAATCTCCTCTCCTTCCTATCAGATTATCGATTCCAACAGCTGAGCTTCGCAAACCAGCAGACGGCAAAGGAAAAACAGGAGAAAAGTTGGACTGCGAGAAGACTTCTACGCTTTCGGATGATGTTTGAACCCTCGACTTTGACCCCTATTTATAGTAATCTGCAGGTGCATTTGGGCGAAGGAGAACCATCAATCTTCAACGTCGTACTTCAGAATGGATGGAGGAGAAAGAACGAATCCCTGAAATCACGGAAATTAACAGAAAAAGATCAGTCAACTTACGGTTTTCACTTGAAACATTGCGGTGTCCGCAATGTTTCCGCAATGCTATCGCAATGCTTGTTTTTCATTCTTTTCCTTCGGTTTTCAACCCTTTTCTTTCCTATTGTACTTAAGTCCTAATTTAGCTACCTTCTTCTAATTCTCATATTTAAGCATAGGTTTAGGCTAAATGCTATCAAAAACACCTAAGAGTGAACATCTTTCTAAGATAATTAAGTCTTAAAAAGGTCACTTTTGGAGACGTAACAGAAATCTACATATTCTGTCGAAAAATTGGCACAATTGTATCTGAAAGAGATTGTCAGACTTCATGGGGTGCCAGTGTCAATTATATCCGATAGAGACCCTCGTTTCACTTCCAATTTCTGGCAGAGTCTTCAGAAGGCGTTAGGCACGCAGTTGGAGCTTAGTACAACTTTTCACCCACAGATAGATGGTCAGACCGAACGTATTAATCAGACTCTAGAGGACATGTTACGTGCATGTGCGTTGGATTTTGTAGGGAGTTGGGATTCTCACCTGCATTTGATGGAATTTGCTTATAACAACAGTTTTCAGGCAACTATTGGCATGTCACCATTCGAAGCTCTTTATGGAAGGAGTTGTAGATCCCCTGTGTATTGGGATGAAGTAGGTGAACGCAAGTTGTTAGGACCCGAGTTGGTCCAACTAACAAATGATGCCATCCAAAAAATAAGAGCGAGGATGCATACAGCGCAAAGTAGACAAAAGAGTTACGCTGACACTAGGCGAAGAGACTTGGAGTTTACAGCAGGCGATAAATTGTTCCTAAAAGTAGCACCCATGAAGGGAGTTCTGAGGTTCGGTAAGAAAGGGAAGCTTAGTACACGTTTCATTGGGCCGTTTGAGATTTTGGAACGTATTGGCCCTGTGGCATATCGTTTAGCTTTGCCACCAGCTCTCTCTGCGATTCACAACGTTTTTCATGTGTCTATGTTGCGGAAGTATATGGCAGACCCTTCTCATGTGATTGACTTTGAGTCTTTGTGCCTAGACGAGAATATGAGTTATGAGGAAAAGCCCAAGCGAATCTTAATAATAATATAATATAATATAATATTATTATTAATAATAATATAATATTATTATTATTAATAATATTTAATAATAAAAAAAAAAAAATTAAAAAAACCCTCCGATCTGGGTTTTCTTCTTCGTGAAGAAGACCCAGCACAACCCCCCCCCTTTCTTTTTTTTTTTTTAGTTTTCTCTCCCTCCGTCCAATCTCTCCTTAGATTCCGACCACTCATGCCATTTTTCCTCCGTCGTTTCTCCCATCAGCGAGCTCTCATCCACAACGTCGTCTCAGCGGCAAGCGGCAGCGGCGGCGAGCGACGGTTTGACTGGCGAAGCTTGAACAACAGTCGTCCAACTTATTTTCTCGGCGACAACGTTCGATCTACGAACTTCCGACATCGTCAAGTAGCGGGTAAGTGATTCTTCCCTCTAACGACCTTATATCTTACTCTATTGAGTATCGATTTCGACCGCAACCATCATTTTTCAACTCTGACTTATGTAGTTCACAAACATTCTGTCCAACCTCAATACCCACTCTATTTTGGCATTGGATTCGTGAAATTTCACATTAGCTCGAGGTCCAACACGACTTACAACATTTGTCGGTGAGTTTTCGTTAGGTAACAATGCGTCGATTCCTTCTAATTTCTTTGTAAATGTGGTGATGTTGAATTTAAGACTGGTGTGTAGGGTCGGACGATTCTTTGATATCAAGAAACGAGTTTTTGGAGTAACAATTATTTTGGGTAATTGTTCTAAACACCACCTTTGATTTTATTAAGTTTCGACAATTTTTTTATAACACTCTAGTTAGCCTCAAAAGTAGTATTAAGTGCTGAAAAATTGTTGTAGGTTGAGACCAAGAGCTTTCGTAGCAATTTTTGTAACTTCGTCGGACTTAGCTTAAAGGTAAGTGACCTTACTACTGGTCAGCCTTCGGGCTAGGTTGGGGAATTTTTCTGACTGCATGATAAAGTTTGAATGAATGATGAGAATCTGAGTATTTGTCCATTGAAATGTTGAATATATGTGGTTGAAGTACTGATTCAATTTTATGTAAATGTTGTGAATTTCTGCATGTAGCTCTTAAGGTACTCTAACGTAGTTGGATGAGAAACTTATGTATATGGTGATCTGAAGTGATGAGAATGTTAGTTTTATCACGTTGAGCATATGAAAAATATTTGATTGTTGTTATGGAATTTCATGTTTTAACATGATGAATATATATGTCATGGGACCTCATTGTTGTATGCCACATGTTTAACTCAGTCAAGATAATGTAGTGGCAATTATACCCATCCCCTAGTCATGTTGGTACCTAGTAGACTGAGGCTTTGCTCCACTGACTGGATGCCAACTAACCATCAGTAGGGGTGAGTTTCCAGAGGAGTCTACTATACCGAGAAGTTGTGAGAGTTATGGTGGGATTGGGTTAATTGTTCACTTAGATGGCCATAACAGTAAGTACAGAACAGTCAGGTTTAGGTCCCATTAGTTACTAGTCAAAGTCTCAGTCAGATCATGTTGCATGTGTTTGCATAGCCTAACCCCGGTGGTGGGGTTACTTACTGAGTATTTTATTTAAAATACTCATTCTTTCTTAAAACTATTTTTTTTCAGGTAATTCTAGGAACGTGTCAGGGGCTTGACGAGGTGATCGGTTGATGATGTCATGGGACACGTGGAGTCAGAGCTTCCGCATTCTTTTAAATTCTTTTTCTTTCAGTCGGTCCAACAGTTTTGTTAAGGATTAGAAAAGAATAAATTTTAGCGTTAAATTTTATCTTGTTGGAACTTGTTTAATCGTTTTATGTTTTCATTGGGATCCCAAAATTAAATGTATTTGACTATTTGTTGACCAGGGACTTTATATTTTAATTTCATTAATTCAAAAATAAAATTTCCAGCCTATTTAATGAGTTTTATGACGTCATGCTCTTGGTAACGGCCCTAGAGTGATGTCATAGGAAGTCGGGTCGTTACAGTCAAGCTAGCTCATTTCTAAATGGGCATTCACATAATTGAATCCCTTAGGAAAACTTAGCTCATAATGATAAATAAATTAAAATATTTCATTGATAAATAATGCACAAGTACAAAAATTGCTAAAAGGGTAGATTGGTAATTTTACTCGAAAATTAATAATAAAACGAGAATAGGATAAAACAGAATGTAGATTATAAGTAAAGGACAAAATTGAAATAACGAAGGTTTAGAACTGAAAATTAAATTATAAATGTGAAAACTAGCTAAAGGGTAAAATGGTAATTTTGCGTGAAAAATTAAGAACGGAACGAAATGTGAAATAAAAACAGAATGTAAATAGAAAATGTGCAGAATAAAATAGAAAATAAATCTGGAAATTTTCCAACTTTCTCTCTCTCGAACTCGTGGACAATGGATGAAGGGTCTTTACTCGCTCGATTCACGTCGTCAATGCGAATCGAATCCTCGCAGCACCTTCCTTTCAGAGCTGGCTGAAGTAGAACTTTTCCAGATGAGTGGTCCGCTCTTGTTGGAGTTTCAGGATTTTAGTGAGTTCTTCGAGAGAGAAAAGGGGTTGATCGACTATGTGGAGATTGGTTGTGGCAAAGAATGATTGATGATTTGAATGAAGGCGTTAGGTGCCTTTTATAGGCCTTAGGGTTTGTTGGAGGTTGCTAAAATGAGGGAGAGATCTTTGGGAAGGGTTGTTAGGTCAAATAGGGATTTGGTTTGCTGAATCTTTGGAAGATGTTTGACAAAATATCTCAACCAATTCGTTTGACCAGTCAACTGCACTTTGTGGCCTCTTATGTGGCCACAAGCTGGATTCTTCACTCTGTGACTCCTCTGTGGCCACAAGCTAAAGAAAAATAGAGTTTTCCTGAAAATAATTTAAACAACATTAATTCTTATCAAAAAATGACTCTTTTACCCTCTTAATTGCTTCATAATGACAAAACGACCTTGAGCATGTGACTTTCCTATTTTTATTCTTTTCTGATCAATTACATGCACAATTATCTTGAATTAATTCAAAAAGTCAATTAATGAGTATGCTTTAAAGGGTAAAAACACGACATAAATGTCGTTCATCAAAAACGTTCAACGAATATATAGACGAATATTTCGGGAAGAATCACAGATATTACGAAAATTGATAGAAATATTGCAATTTTTTTTAATAAAACTTTAGACCAAGTTAAGTTTACTTCAACCATATATTTCAAAAATTATAACTCAAATTTGAATAATAATAAAATAATAGATAATATTGAAGATGGAAAATGAATATGAACTTGAAACAAAACTTAGCATAATATATGTCAAAAAATAAATAAATTAATTCACTAATTAATAGAAATGTCATTACAAATAAATCCATCGTGTAAAAATAATACAACACAAAACATTGTATTAAAAAATAATTCAAAACAAAATAGAGTAGCTTTAGAGTTTAGATCTAGTATGGATTGATTTATCGCCGATTTCCCGATATATCGATGATTTTGGGTAAAAACGATGTTGTCCCCCATTATCTCTCTCGAATCTTCAAAATTGGCGAAATATCGACGATATTTCGGTCAATTTCGGCGATTTTTTAATCCTTGGTGTTAACTAATTTGAATTGGTTTTAGGAGAAAAAGACAGGTATAACTAAATCAGATTATATGTGTTATTCGTGATTGCACACCTTAATTGGGGTTATTATCACAAATAGACTATATGGCAAAAAATCTATCAACATTAACCCTGTTTTTTGCCACTATCAACATTAACCCTTCTCGGTGCATCCTGGCTAGGATCGGGCACCAGAATTCCTTTTTTTTTTTTTAATTATTTATAACATTTATGTATTTTATTTTTTTACCCCTCCTTATAATATACCCTATATAACACTATTTCTTTAACTTGCAAGGGAGTTTTCATCTTATTCATTCTTTTTCTTTATTTTTCCTTCTTCACACAACATTCCATTTGAGTTCATTCCTTCCTTTTCACTTTCTCACGATTTTTGTCTGCAAACAAGGTATGTTTATCCAAATGTTTATCACATTGAACAATAGCTTCATGAGCAAGTCAATTTTGGCGCCATTTCTCGTTCATTAACCCAGATCCTGGTCGGAATGTATACAAATCCTGGTCAGGATTTGTATACATTCCGACCAAGATCGAGCTGACCGAGATTATTATTATTTTTTTTCATACATTATAACTGATGTTTCTTCTTTTATGTTACTTACAGAATGCCTCGTGTGTTGGTGGCTTATGGTGCTAATTGGAAGGAGACGGAGACAAAATATGAAGGGGGTGAGTTGAGAGGAATGGTTTTGGACATAGGAATAAGCTACGATGAGTTTTTATGTCGAATTTATAGGCTAGGTGGAATAAATGTTGATGAGTATGACCTAGTAATAAGATGTTTGTACAATGTTAAGCCTATTGTTCCATTTATTTTTAGAAATGAAGATGACTTACAGTTTTTCTTGACTGGCGAAGATGTCTCTAAATTGGCTTTACTAGTATCAACGGTTAAAAAGGAAAATATGGAAAGGTTGAATAGTCAGAATATGCCATGCATCCGATCGTTTCCCTATGTATCTGATAATTTGTCTGAGTATAGCACGGGGGGAATGAATGGACGATCACCAAGTCCATTAAATTATAATGTAATTGTTGATAACTTGGGGGCGGATACAATAATGCCGGATAGAGATAAGTCGACAATGGATGTAGAGTTGTCTACTGATTTAGTGAGGGAGATGATTGTAGAACATGTTATTGATACAAAACCGGTGACTCAAAGTGAGTCATTCATGCATGGAGAACCGGTCATTGATGGAGTACCCGTGACAGAAAGTGATGTGGTCACCAAACGTTGAAAGAGGAAGACGGTCATTGATGGAGTACCAGTGACACAAAGTGGGGCTGTCACCAAAAGTCGAAAGAGGAAGCGTACTCCAAAATATTTTGATAACCCGATAGTCATCTCAGGCGAGTCTACTAAATCTGATAAATATGTTGAGGTTGGAAATATTTTTTTGTCGAAGATGGATTTACGCATGAAAATGTCAGTCTTTGCTATAAAGCAAAACTTTGAATTTAAGGTGGAAAGATCTACAACAAAGCTTTACCTTCTAAAATGTGTTCAAGATGGGTGCAAATGGAGGTTACGAGGTATTAAGATTAAGTCCTCTGACATGTTTAGGGTTTCCAGATATTGTAATGTGCATACATGCGTGCGTAGACTAATGAAGCACAACCACAAACATGCTAGAAGTTGGGTTATTGGCAATATTATAAAGAGGAAATATGAAGATGTAAGTCGTAGTTACAAGCCAAAAGAAATTATTGACGACATGCGACTGGATTATGGGGTAAACATCTCCTGTCAAAAGGCATATAGGGCCAGAGAAGACGCATTAATGCAAACTAGAGGATGTCCAAAAGAGTCTTACCGATTTCTCCCAAAGTTTGGGGAAGCCATGAAGATTGTGAACTCAGGCACCCGTTTTGAATTAGAACTCGGAGAAGATCAACACTTCAAATATGTATTTATGGCTATAGGTGCTTGCATTAGGGGGTTTTTGAATTGCATTCGGCCAATGATTGTAGTTGATGCAACTCACTTGAAAGGTAAATACAAAGGCATTCTAATAGTTGCTGCTTGTATTAATGCGAATAAGAAAATATACCCGATAGCATTTGGTATAGCTGATAAAGAGACAGACGAGTCGTGGACGTGGTTTATGAGAAGACTGGAAGAGTCCCTCGGGGAAGTTAATGGATTGGTGTTCGTATCTGATTGACATAAAAGTATAGTGAAGTCTATTAACACTGTGTATCCAAACGTATTTCACGGTCACTGCATCCAACATCTTTGTACTAATTTGAAAGATAAGTTCAATAACGATAATGTGTGTTTATTCTTCATGCTTGCAGCGAAACCATGTCGCCAATCAGAGTTTGATTGTTTTTGGAGAAAACTTGCTGTTTACGACGATGTTCAGCAATATCTGAGTGATGTTGGACTTGAGAAATGGTCGCGATTATTTCAACGTGGAATGAGGTACGACCAAATGACTACGAACATCGCAGAATGCATGAATGCAGTACTCATGAATGCTCGATATCTGCCAATTACTGCATTATTGAATCATTTAAGAGGTCACCTTCAAGATTGGTTCTCTAAGCGTCGGATACTTGCCTCAAAGCGTGAATCGGGTCTGTCAGACCATGGGGAGGACACTATGAACCAAACAGATCAACCATTTAAAAAGCACATTGTGAAAAATATTGACCACCATGAGGTGGAGATATTAGATGGAAAATTGAACCCCCGTGTAAACCTGAACACGATGACATGTACATGTGGTATATTTGACTAGTACGAGATCCCCTGTTCTCATGCATTAGCTGATTGTAGATTTAAGAACATTGATCCATATACTGTATGCTCTAAGTACTACACCGTTCAATCTTGGTTGGCTAGATACGCTGAACCTATATCCCCCCTTACTAGTATGTCGGAGTGGAAGACAACACCAGAGTTTGTTGACAGAGTAGTATTGCCTCCAAAAATTGTTGGAAGAGTTAGTCGTCGTCAAACAATCTGAATACCATCGAGGGGTGAAACGCGAAGAGTTCATAGGTGTAGTCGATGTGGCCATGTTGGGCACAATAGACAGAATTGCCGACAACCAATTACATCCAGTAGTTAGGGTTTATTGTTCTTCTTAAATCAATGTGTATAGAAAATTGTTCGTCGGAAAAGAGGACTCCGTGTGTTATTTGCTCTATTCTTTTGTTACTTGTCAGATACAGGAGCATGTAACATGCCTCTGTGCATGCTTCGAGCCTGCCCTTCTTCTATTTTTCCATTTTATTTTGTTGAATTAATTCCAATTGTTTATGAACAACTTTTAGACTTTATTTTTTTTTGTTAATTTCGTGTAAAAAGGATTTTCGTCTAACCCTAATTGCATATAGGAAACTTTACTTTAAAATGTTAATGGAGTAGCATTTTAATAGAAAACAAATTAATGAACTTCAATAGTTGAAAAATGTGGATTAATGTGCTTTTTTTTTCTAACTTGAGCATATTTGGTCGGTTAAAAAATATATCCTCGGCACGCCAAAGTGATCAGCGATAGTTGGCCTATTTCAAGTCTCGTTGTCCTGTAATTTAGTAATTAAGCCTACTTAATACAATGACTACGTTTTTAATCTTATTTGTATCATCAATGGCTAAAATAAAACATATTGGGTAAAAACAAAAAAAATGGAGCTTTTAAGACTATATATTCATTAATAAAACGATTTATTAGCATATAATTGTACAACAAATTGTTCTCGAAAAAATGTCATATTGTTTTGAGTTAGGGTATCCATACTACTATTTGTTACATCGTATTCCATAAACTTAGCACAAAAAACCTCACAATCCCCCGTATCTCCTTGTTGTGGGGCTGAACTGACCCGATGTATTGGTCATGGAGTGATAGGCAGTATCTCCCGCTTCCCGAGTACCCCACCTTTGTATAACAGCGCGGGGATGATCGTACTCATTATATCCAATTCCTTCGTCAATGCTGAATCCGAAGTTAACGAGATGAGAGAGTCCCAAACAACCAACTTCCCCTTCACCATGTCAATCTTCACGAGCACCGAATGAACACCCCCAACGTTGAATGGCATGTATATGAAATCGACCTCGATCCATGAGGTGGAGTAATCTGGCAGCTCACCCATTACGTATTTCATAACGTTTTTGCTATTCGACCAATCATACTTCAATTTCGAGGGATGTTTCCCTTGTTGCATCTCCTCGTAGACTCCGTTAGTACGACGAAAGAAATCCTGCCGATAGATAGATAAATTGTTAGAACATAAGTCTGATTGTGTAAATGAACAAATAAAGGATTAATGCATTTTACCGAAAGTACTAAGTCAGCGGTCGTGAACTTTTTAACACAAAAGTTAAAATTGTAATTGTTATCTTGAAGCTTCTTTCGCAAGAACACGAATAGTGTGTCGATGGTCTGCAAACCATTGAAACATAAAATTATAACCATGCACGCAACATGAATACAAAAGCAAATAACGTAAGAGGAAGTGATCGTACCTCATCATTCATGAATTCACTAGGTTTCAAGAGACTTCGGTACCATTGCTTGTCTCGAACTGCGAACTCACTCTTTCGAACATCGCTTCGCGGGTCATCCAGCCAGTAAAACAAGAATTTTTTTAACTTCTCTGGTATCTTAAACACGGGGTCGTATATCGTGACCTTTCGCTTCTTCCGCTCATAAACTATTTTCGTGTAGGGAGACTTCAGTGTCCATGCTTGTCCTCTCTTCCTATTTCCTCTCCGGGCAACAACACAGTCGACCAATGGTTGAGACAAGGGGGCCACGTCCTTGGAGAATAATTCAACGGGTTGCATTGTATTGTGAAACTATTCTTAATACAAAATTCGTTAGTACATTAAATAAAAGAGATAACAAACTTTTACCCCAGGGGCAGTCATGATGTTATGGGGTTCCACTTGACTATCTTTGAAGCGAGCTTGTCGAAGCCCATCAAATATAATTTATAATTACCGATCAACGGCTTGCAGTAAACTATAGCGGACCGGGTCGAACTCTGGGAACCGAAATATAAATTCTCTAAATTAAAGTTTATGTAAAAACAATAAATGGGGGGTTTTTGGATTGCAGGTTAATGTAATGAATTAAAATAAACAATTAAAGATAAAGTTTATAGAATTAAAGAATTAAATAAATAAACAAGAAATTACCTTGCTGATTCAGAGATTGTCGGGACTTAAAATGGATTTTGCTCATCGATTACTCCAATAAAAATATAATTTCTTAATTAAAAGCCTAATCGACTTAACTGGAACAGCCATGAAAAGTCTCTAAGATCCTATCATGCAATTAATCCGACAAAGCATCGTAATTAACTCTAAACTAGTCAATTAGTTGGGCACGATAGCGTTCCATGCTAACTACCTAGCAGCTCTAAGCACATGGATTGATTAGAACGTTAATTAAATTGATCAGATTCAATTAAACATTTTTATATTCCTAAGGTCTATTATACGCACCATGTTAACTATGAAAAAGCCATAATATTAACACCAGTCATAACCTGACCATCTTGCTACTATATATAAACATGCAATTTATGACAATTACGGATCACAAATTACAAACATAACATACATGAACAATTAATATTTAATTGAATAACTTTGAAATTAATCAATACTAAATGCACATGAAATAAACAAAAAATAGAAAACAATTAATCAAGAAATTAGATTGCAATTTAATACCAAAAATCTCACAAAAACGTTAAGCCCGACAAACCTCTAAATCAGCATTACAAGCTTAGCCGAACATAAAAATAAATAAAAAAACTCTAAACAGAGAAAAAGGGAGAAAGAGAGATTAGTGATGGTGTGTGTTGGTGTAAGGGGAATGATGTAAGGTGTGTGGGGAATGCTGTAAGGTGTGTTTTTTCTTGCGGTGACTCTTCCCTTTTTATACTGAAAAGAGAAATAGTATTTACTATTTTTAAATAAAAAATAAATAAATAAAATATTAAACTTGTGGTTGAGTTTCTTCATGACTTTGTGGGAGATGACTTGTGTCGTGAGTTGATGTTGAATTAAAAATATAAAAAATAATTACATTCTTCAAGGATCGAACTTTGACTCAAAAAATAACATAATAAACTTTTCACCACTGAACCAAACTTCCAACTTTGAACATTAAATGATTTTTATCCTTATAGTATCGTTTGCGGCTCGGTTTATTGATATTATACTCTAAACCTCCTCTTTTGAGTTCTTATTTAATATAATTGTCTCATTCACCTCTGAATGCTCGATTCCTGCAAAACACATGATTAAACACATTAATTTGAATCAACTAACAAGAATTAAAGGTTATAAAATAGCACTTTTGGAGTTCTATCAAATACCCCACACTTAAATCTTGCTAGTCCTCGAGCAAGAAATAATTTACACATTAAAATGAATCGTTGGCTGCAAATTCATGACTCTAACCTCTGTATCTTAAACAATAAAGATATTCACAACTCACAACATTCAAATGCATTCAATCAACGAGAAATTTAAAATTAGTTCTTTCATCCCGTATGTGTGTATGTGCGTAGCCTTTCCTATCTCGATTTTTATAAGTCCGGGAATATTTTATTCAACCCTCAACTCGTTTTCCCCCTACTTCTGGTCATTTAGAACAAACTATCAAGCATCAATACATTCAAGTAAGCAATATTTCTATTAAGGTGCCTAAAAACAACTTTGGGGATCCCCTATACTTGCATCATTTTAACTCAAGGGCACTAGCTTTCACACCCAACTGCAGGGCCTCTCACCCAGAGCACTCGCTCAATGGGCGGCCTAACTACTCACATTTGGGGCAGCTCTTTTTACCCCTTATCGTTTTACTCATTACAAGCTGATTTTCACTTTTTTTCTTGCTGAGCTCAAACAATAATTTATTTTTTCATTATTTTCTTTTTCTTTCACAAGGCAGACAGACATGTTATACCTCCTTAATATCCCATTACAAACTATCATGCAAGATAACTTTCTAATTAGTTCTAAGGGCCTTTCGAGGTGAAAACAAACATATAGGTCAAATAATACAATCCTAAGCCTTTAAAACCATAGATGAGAAGACTATGTGCACAATAGTTATAAGGGAATCTAGATAAAAAAATTAAATGTGGCTCGAAATCACGCATGCATTCTCATGTTTGCAAGAAAAAGTGAAAAAAAACATATGAACAAAAAATGTATAAGACACATCATAGATTGTCATCATCATATATAATATGCAACCAACTAATCATACATTTCATGGTCAAAATTTTCATGCTCAGGACTCAATCACATGCTTTGCAAATATATCTCCACCCCCCACCTAAAACAATACATTGTCCCCAATGTATAATTAAGTAGATTGATCCAAAAGAAATGAGAAAGATATATTTTTTTTTTTTAATTAAAGAAGAAAAAAAATTTGAAGAACAAAAATATTCCCATGTCAGTTCCCAGTTAGAGGTGTTCCCTTTCGGTCAAATTAAGTACCTCAGTCTAGACAGAACTATCCATAGGTAGATTTATCCTTAATAGATAACTAAGTAGACTTATCCTTAATAGATAACGAAGTAGATTACTCACAAAAGAAACAATAAAGAGAAGAAAACTCCCCCGAAATTTCTCATGTATGGTTCTAAGGGCGGTGGTGGCGCTCTCGCATCTAACATGTTTATCTTTTTCTTCAAGTCCAAAAGCAACCTGAATCTCCAAACAACTAAAAAGAAACTTGTTGAGAAAGTTCTGATATGTTAGAATAATTAAACAAAACAAAACTAAACTAAAAGAAATATTTTTTGTAAATTTTGTAATTTTGTAATTTTTTTTTTTTTTTTTTTTTTTTGCAATTAAAAAATAAGAGTTTTTTTTTTTTAATTTTGTAAATATTTTTTTTTTAAGAAAACAAAATAATAATAAATAAATTTAACAAAGAGAAATTAATTGGCTCTCCGGCAGCGGCGCCAATTTGAAGCGAGCTTGTCGAAGCCCGTCAAATATAATTTATAATTACCGATCAACGGCTTGCAGTAAACTACAGCGGACCGGGTCGAACTCAGGGAACCGAAATATAAATTCTCTAAATTAAAGTTTATGTAAAAACAATAAATGGGGGGTTTTTGGATTGCAGGTTAATGTAATGAATTAAATAAACAATTAAAGATAAAGTTTAAAGAATTAAAGAATTAAATAAATAAACAAGAAATTACCTTGCTGATTCAGAGATTGTCGGGACTTAAAATGGATTTTGCTCATCGATTACTCCAATAAAAATATAATTTCTTAATTAAAAGCCTAATCGACTTAACTGGAACAGCCATGAAAAGTCTCTAAGATCATATCATGCAATTAATCCGACAAAGCATCGTAATTAACTCTAAACTAGTCAATTAGTTGGGCACGATAGCGTTCCATGCTAACTACCTAGCAGCTCTAAGCACATGGATTGATTAGAACGTTAATTAAATTGATCAGATTCAATTAAACATTTTTATATTCCTAAGGTCTATTATACGCACCATGTTAACTATGAAAAAGCCATAATATTAACACCAGTCATAACCTGACCATCTTGCTACTATATATAAACATGCAATTTATGACAATTACGGATCACAAATTACAAACATAGCATACATGAACAATTAATATTTAATTCATTAAGCTGTCACATTAATCAATACTAAATGCACATGAAATAAACAAAAAATAGAAAACAATTAATCAAGAAATTAGATTGCAATTTAATACCAAAAATGTCACAAAAACGTTAAGCCCGACAAACCTCTAAATCAGCATTACAAGCTTAGCCGAACATAAAAATAAATAAAAAAACTCTAAACAGAGGAAAAGGGAGAAAGAGAGATTAGTGATGGTGTGTGTTGGTGTAAGGGGAATGATGTAAGGTGTGTGGGGGAATGTTGTAAGGTGTGTTTTTTCTTGTGGTGACTCTTCCCTTTTTATAATGAAAAGAGAAATAGTATTTACTATTTTTAAATAAAAAATAAATAAATAAAATATTAAACGTGGTTGAGTTTCTTCATGACTTGTTCGTGGGACTTTGTGGGATATGACTTGTTCGTGGGATGACTTCTTCCTGGAAAGAGAGATTAGTGATGGTGTGTTGGTGTGTTGGTGTAAGGGGAATGATGTAAGGTGTGTGGGGGAATGCTGTAAGGTGTGTTTTTTCTTGAAGCTTCCAACTTTGAACATTAAATGATTTTTATCTTTATAGTATCGTCTGCGGCTCGGTTTATTGATATTATACTCTAAACCTCCTCTTTTGAGTTCTTATTTAATATAAGTGTCTCATTCACCTCTGAATGCTCGATTCCTGCAAAACACATGATTAAACACATTAATTTGAATCAACTAACAAGAATTAAAGGTTATAAAATAGCACTTTTGGAGTTCTATCAATCCTCATGACCCGATGCACGTATAACTTCATCTGATTTAGTATCGTATGACGATTCATCTGACGAACCCTCACTTCGGTCAGAAAATTGTGGGGTCTCCACATATTTACCTACACAATTTATTAAAATATTTATATTGTCCTCCTAAACTCCAAACCCTAAATGTATAAACCAAAAATAATTGTACCTTTGTAAGGAGTCGCAAATACTCCATCATCGTTGCTAATTCCTCCTTCACAGCTACTAGTTCCCCTTTAATTACTACTAGTTCGTCATTCACCTTTGTATTCATGTTTTCCAAGCGAACTTCAAGACGTTCTAAAGGCCGATTGCATTTGTGCGTCGCTTGATCCTCGGGTGGTCCCACATTATGTGGTGCTTTTGCCTCATCTACAAACTCACGATGAACCCCTGATGTTAATGCGTGTAACTCCTATATATACCCTTCAACGGCTGCATCATGTACTAACCTGTCAGGTTTTTGAACAACTGGCTCGAGAATAGGTCGTATACGTGGTGTGTCCAGAACACGATGCATATATGTCTTCGCCATTGCAGTCAGCACAAGCTTAAGTGCGACTCGAGCCTACACATAACAAAGAATTCATTAGACCCTAACAAGAAGCCATAAACCCTACAGACAAGAATACAAGAGTAACTTACAATTGTCGGGTCAAACACCTGAGTGGAAATAGTGTTGTACGTAGGGGAATGAGAACATGACCACCGTACAATGCGTGGGATGGCTTCATCGTTCAACTTCCGCGCCCAGTTAAGGAAGAAATAGTCTCGTATGCCCATACCTACACAAACGAAATAAAAACAATAATAAGAAGCTTACAACTATGCTACTGCATGGATAATAACAATAGTGAGTTGAAATGCCCAAACCTGGAAAACGAAGGCAAAACCGTATAAACTATACATCTCTTGCTTTTTATTGTCTGCAGGCTTGTTCTTGTACGAAGCAACCTTTCCTATCAATGCTTTCATGAGGCTCTTAATTGTCCTATCAAATACCATTCTGCTCCAGTCGTACTTGGATAATAGTTCCCAGTTGTCTATGAAACCCAACAACTTCCAGTCCATAAACTATTTTTTCTCCCTTCCCATCAGGGCAAGCTCAAAGAAATAAAATACGGCTATCTTCACCGCATCTTCATTGTTTTCAAACTCCATTTTTGGAAATGAGGTTTCCAGTTCTTTACCTTTCATATCCACTCTATCATTCAAATATAATCGCCTAAGTCTAAGATGATCTGGTTGAACCAAATGGACATCCCTGGTCCCACGTCCTAATCCAGTAATTAGGTCGAACTCTTCCTGACCAAATGAAACTTTGTTTCCTAAAAGGTTAAAACTAATCGTATTTGGTCTACTCTCTTCCACCTCTCTTAGAAGAATGCAATGTATCAAAGGACCATTGAAAACTAAGTCTACGTCTATGAATGGCCCGAAACAAGTTTGCTTAAATAAATCAAGTTGCACGAGGCTTAACTTCTTCTTAAGATTGGCTATAGCTTTTCCTAAGTGTGAACAACATGTAAGAGTAGCCGGAAAGTGGTCATCTTCAACGATTTTCATTAACGGGGCCATCTTGTACAAAGCAAAAAAAGTTTAACAACTAAGTCTCAGGCAGAAACAATGAAATTTACAAACGAACACCTAAAAAACTGTCGAACACCTAAGTTTCATGTAGAAGAAATGAAATTTTATAACAAACGCCAAACAAATATCTGAACGCCTAAAAAGAAATCACATTTGGAATAAGATAAGAATAACAAGAGGGATAAAAAAAAAAAAAAAAAAAAAATTGCCACTGCCTTTGGTCTCGGGCAATCCTGGCCAAGATTGACCGAGACCAAAACCAGGAGAAGAATCTCGTGGTCCTGGTGGTAAACGAAATTGAATTTTTTTAAAACAACACTGCCTTTGGTCTCGGGCAATCCTGGCCAAGATCGACCGAGACCAAAGCTAGGAGACGAATCTCGTGGTCCTGGTGGTCACCGAAAATTGAGTTTTAAAAAAAAACAACACAACTGGCTTTGGTCTCGGGTGATCCAGGCCAAAATACACAAAAATCTCGTTGTCTTAGTCGTGCGAACTCAGTTTTACCAAAAAAAATCAAAAAAAAAAAAATTCAAAGAAATCAAAATCCTCAAAAATCATATTTACAAACCAAATAGAAGAGAGAGGAGAAAAAGAGAAGATGAGAGTTTTACCTTTCACCTAAACCGGTGGCGACGGGAGATAGACACGGCGAAGGCGGCGGAGTCTGCGGCGAAAATAACAGTTCAACGTTGGAGAGACGAGAGGGGGAAGGAGATGTTGAGGAAGATGAGAAGGCTGAGAGAGAGAAGGAGATGTTGAGGAAGATGAGAAGGCTGGGAGATGACAAGTCCTATAATTTTATAAGAGGGTAATATTGTCATTTCACTCCAACGAATTTTTTTTTTTTAAAAAAAAAAAGTCCTGGTGCCCGATCCTGGCCAGGATGCACCGAGAAACGTTAATGTTGATAGTGGCAAAAAAACATGGTTAATGTTGATAGTTTTTTTTTCCATATAGGCTATTTGTGATAATAACCCCTTAATTGTGGATAGTTTTGGGGAAATTAATTATTACCTATCTTTCAAAAATACGGTACACAAATTAGATTTTTTTAGAGGTTGACTAACCGATCTGTTGTAGAGAGATCTTATGCATGGATAATTAAAATGTTATTAAAAAAAAAAGTCAGGAAGGGTATTTTAGTCTTTATGTTATTAAAAAAAAGTTCGGAAGGGTATTTTAGTCTTTAGTGCATCTGTTGGCCAATACTAAATATAGCTTTAGACATAGCTTGTAGACATTTTTGCCATAAAAAAACTTGTTGAACAATAATGTTAAGTGACAATTAATTATGGATATTCTTCTGGTTATCCATTTTTTCGTCAAGGCAGTGTGCGTGCTTCCTTAATTAAACGGATCCAAGTATAGAAGAATACAAGAGAATATGTGGTATTCTCCCCCTTAATGATCTATTTAATTGCTGATTTTAAAGTGATTTCAAATGTTACTTTTTACGTAAGAAAATTTGAGTTGGGGTGTTTTGAAAAAGAAAAAAAAATTGAGTTTGTTGAATTTTGCAGGATTTCATATAGAATGTGAAGTTAAAAAACTTATTTAACCTTTTCATATTTTAAATATTTTTTTAGTAATAAATCAAGATTAAAAGCCAAAGGTTAGTTTCTCTTTAAAAAAAAACAAAAAGTTTTCTATTCCCGAGACCACACTATATAAGAAGGTTTTTTTTCCCTCGTAATCTATTATATAAGAAGTTGATACGCCCATAATCATAACCACTAAATAAATAGGCTAAAATATGATTGTCCTTCAATTTATTATAAATTATTATTATTTTGACAACCTAGATGGAGGATTCGAACTTCGACTTTTTAATCATTAGTTCATACATTATGCCAATTATATTGGTTTTTTTTTTACAATTCAAAAGAAGCTACTAGACTAATTCAAACATTTAAAGTAAATAGTATATCCTTAATATCGAAATATTGCTATTGTTCTTATAAAAAAAGATTCTTATTGTTAATTAGTTTTTACTAACGCTTACACTTAAATGGTAATGGAATTCTTCTTTTCGGTATAAGTATAACAGGGAAGTGGTTTTGGGGTGATAATCAGAAACAAAATTGGAGAAATTATGCTTACCATTGTTAGGTCTATTGATTGGGTCTTGGAAGTGGATGTGGTGGAAGCAGTGGCGGTGAGAGATGGCCTTGAGGTTGCGCTGGAGATGGGATTCGACCGTTTGGAGGTGGAGACAGATTCTTCTCGGGTGGTTCAACTCTTGAATCACCCGAAGGAGAACTACTCAGAATTGGGGAGAGTTATCGTTGAAATCAAAGGCTTTGGATCATCGTCTTCGCTACTGCTCGTTTCGGTAGCGTGGTGCAATCGTTCTGAAAATCGACTGGCGCACACGGTGGCTAGTCTGGCAGTGGCTTCGTCTTTTGATCGCCTATGGATGGAAGAAGCTCCTCTGGAGGTGCGCGGTGTTCATGAAGAGGATGCCTCACCTTTTGGGCTTCAGTTCTCTTAATGAGGATTCAGCTTCACTTTTTTGCTTTTTTCTTTCTTTTCATTATATTGTATCTAAAAAAAAACATTCAATTTCTTAAACAAAAATAGGACGTACTTGGTAGTTAAATCAAGAAAAAGAAAAAAAAATCTTTTACACACACTTTAAATTTATTAATACGAAATGGGAAAAATAAATCTCCACCATAAAAAATATCGAACCCAATATTCAAGTGGCTAAATCCTATAATTCGACTTATGACTCACAATGGATTCATTTACAAGGTGAGATTAATTGCTATCTTTCTTTTATTCTTTTGGAAGATATATCTTCAAGATAACAAAGAGGGTAATTGCAATGCTCACACACGTAATTGCTATCTTTTAAACTTTCAAGTTTTGTGTTTATTTGATGTATAAACTTTAAAAATGTCAAATAGGTCTGGGCTTTCAAGTTTGTTTGTCTACTTTGTCCATAAACTTTCAAATAGGTCTGTGAGCTTTCAAGCTCAACTCTTACTAAAGGTCTGTTTGATAACGTTCCTACTTCTTGTTCCCGTTTCTCATTTTTAAATAAACGGACCAGTTTGATAACTGTTCCCGTCTCTTGTTTCTAAATTTTGAGAAACGTTTCTAAAAATTAAGCAAAATTTGTGAAACTTCAAAAAAGTGTTTCTCAATTCTGTTTCCATTTATATTAAACCGTTCCTATAAAATTAATAAATGGTTGTTGTTTCATTGGCAAAAGGAAAGCCCAACTTCACTTTTGAGGTCTTGGTTTCAAATCTTGCTAACCCCTTTTTTTTCAATTTTTATGTTTTTTTTCATAAATATCTATTGACATCGACATTTTATCGATATGTTCATCAACATTTTCATAAAATTGAGACCTCGACTTTCCGTAAAATTGAGACATTGGCTTTTCCATCGACATCGACATTTTAAACTTGGCAAACGAGCATTTCAAGATTTTTAAATTAGTTTAAATTTATCAATATTAAATATTAGGTTCGTGATATATTTTAGTTATATAACATAAACTTATCTATAATATAATTGAAATGTCGATTCACCTCTCATTACGATATTTAGCTCATTGACACGTGGAAATGTCAATGAAAATGTCCACACGTAAGTGAAAATTTAAAACACAGTCCATAACAAATAATCAGGAATTGACAAAGACTTCGAGATTTTAGAGCAAGGAAGACATCATCCTCGAGGTAGGGAATACATGTTTAACTATCGACATTTTTTCACTGCGAAATGTTATTGAACGTTGTTTTGGCGTGTTGGAGGCTCGATTTTCTCTTCTAAAACATGTTGTATTATTCACAATTACATCAGATTGGATGATCGTCAAGATGGATTTTTCAATGACATTAGCTATGAATAAATCATTGTTGAAGATATAAAGAGTTTTTCGGACAATTTACAAAGCAGTATAATTGAGTTAGATGTGAGTCAACATAATTTAAGGCGAACGGGTGAGAGATGACATTGCAGATCAAATTTTGGCAACATTTGAAAGATATATACAATTTTATTGATGTTTTTAATTTTGTATCGAAACTTATTTGTATTAGACTAGGTAAACTTTGGATAAGTATTTTTTATATGTTTTGATGCATGTTATATTTTTTATATATATATATATTATGTATCCTAAATTTTATTTAAAATATAAAAGGAAAAATATAAAGAAAAACAATAAATAATTATCAACCCACGTGTTTCTGTTTATTTTTTTCAAGAAACAAGAAACAAGAAACGTTATCAAACAAGAAACGTTATCAAACAAGTTTCTGTTTCTGTTTTTTTTTTCTTTCAAGAAACAAGAAACGTTATCAAACAAGTTTCTATTTTTTTTTTTTTTCAAGAAACAAGAAACAAGAGTAATTATCAAACAAGTTCTTGTTTCTAGTTCTAACTAAACAGGGAACAAGAAACAGGGAATGAGAAACGAGAAACAGGGAACAAGAAATAGCAACGTTATCAAGCGGGCCTTAAATAATTAACTTCTACTTAACTATGAAGAAATGTTGTGATTGAGAATGCATTTTGCAATGACAAACCAAAATATCATATGTGATGATAAATTAATCTAACATAACAACTTGATTAGGAACTCTTCAAGAAGCTGAGCACAAAAAGACAGAAAATGAAGAGTAAATACAACCACTCTAAGTAAGCTCATAAAAAATAGAAAGTCATGATATATCTTTTATACAAAAATGTGGAGATAAACTCAAAAATTGAAAGTCATGATATATCTTTTATGCAAAAATGTGGAGATAAACTGAATATACCTAAGACATGAATTAAATTGCTAAGAATTGTACATTTGTCTTAAAAGGAATGCATATGGAATTGATTGAAACAATGCAAAGATTTGAAATTTCATCTACCCGAGTCCCCCTCAAATAGTCATATACATTTTTTTCAAAAGTCATGATTGTCGCACTCCCAACAATCATCCCCTTGAACAAAGTACTAATGAGTCTTCCCTCAAATAGTCATCTATCCGTCTACCTCTTATTCATGCCAACTCTTTTTTCTCTAGAGCACGCACCGCCAGTCCGGTAGAGCTCAACCATAATTCTCCACCAATGACTACGTCTTTGAGAATCACCATATATTTGTTCGGCAGCTGAGGATTCTATCAACACGACTAATTTTGTAGGGGCACGACTCTTATACCACTATTAGGAACAACAAAACTCCACATATCTCCACATTAGTATGATATTGTCTATTTTGGGCCAAAAGCCTCTAACTTTGCTTTTAGTTCCACCCCAAAAGGTCTGGTACAAATGAAAATGTTGTCCCTCACTTATATATCCATGATTTTTCTCTTTCCTAACAAAGGTGGGACGTTGGTCTTACTCCCAACAACAAGATTACACAATTAATTTATTTTTTTTCACTTTTTGTAAACAAGAAAAAGACTTAATCTAATTAATCTAGAAATGATTAAAGCTATAATTATACTCAACAATAATATGATAAAAAAAAATGATTAGAAGTTCAGACCAAATAGTAGGTCTTGTCAGAATCATCAATAGATCATATCACAATTCTTAGTAAGTTTTATCTTCAAAAAGCTCTAATATTTGGAGAAATGTGGTTCTTTAACATCATTATTTTTTTCATGATTGTTCAAGTCAGTTTGCGCGCATTTTGATTATTGTCACAGAACAACTGTGTGACCTTAACTACATTTGGTCGTCAAAGTAACTCATAAGATATTAAATCCTAGTTACGTAATCACCATAACTTTAATAATGGGCGTACTTGTTTTTAACTTGGTGGTTCATGTATGACGACACGTTTTTGTTTAAACTGTTTCATTTCTACTTAGTTTTATAATGATTTCTTTGCATTTGAAAATTTTGGAAAGGATTTATATCATGCATAACTTTGTTCTTGAACACTTTTCGGTTCCCAAATTGTGTAATATTATTTTTAAAATTTATTATAATTATTTATTTAAGTGGGGTCAATTTACTTGAAAAATGTTAAGGTGTAAGGTACAAAATTGAATAGGGTAAGTTGTTAATACTTGAACATTTCTCGGTTCCCAAATTGGAAATTAAGTAAAATTTTAGAATGAAATTCAAAATTTAAGGTCACATATTTTGTCAAAGGTTTTCTTTATAGAACTTGTACTTTGATTTCTAATTATCAAAAGAAAAAAATAGCTTTTGTTGTGTTCCTTTTTAAGTTCAATAAATGTGGCAGGATAGTAAGTGTCTTCTAAGTTATGTTCAATTAACCTTTTTGTTTTATTTGTGTTAATGATATAAAACAAAATTTGGGTTATGAATGTCTTAAATGGTACCTCAAAAAAGTCAACAAGAGCATAGCTCAATGACATGATGTATTGTCCAGTGACCATGAAGTCGTAGGTCTTAGGTTCTATCCCCATCCAACATGTGGTAAAAAAAAATGGTACCTCAAGAGAAAATCTTTGACTCATTTTAATAAAATGACAATTTTATAACAATGAAAATTTTAATTTTTATCTAAACTTTGTAATTTGTTGAATTATTTTTTACACTAAATTGAATTGAATACTTGGTAAATGTTACCAATTTTATTTCGGTTAGATTTCAACAAAAAAAAAAACGGCACAAAAATAAAATTATAACAAATAAATGTACATGATCTAGGCTACCAAAATTTTGAATAATTTTTTTGAAACTTACCAATTTTTAAAAAATAAAAAAAGCTCTAATGCTATCTTTCTAAGTATCGTGAATTTCATAATAGGACTAGTTGCACAAACAACAATCAGGCCCAAAATGACCCAAAATAATTGTAAATTTAGCAAAATTTAAAACATTTTGCAAATATAACAAAAGATCAGTGGCTATCACTGATATACTCTATCGTTGATATATGACTATCACTCATAGATTATTATCACTGACAAAGTTCTATAAAAAAAGGACTACTATCAGCGATAGCCAAAACGAGCATGGCTCAGCGGGCACAAGTATGTGTTTACGATCAAGAGGTCGCGATAAACCATACCCGCAATTTTTTAATTATTTTACTCTAAATTGATATCTGTTACAATTTCCCATCATAATATGTGTCCATTTTTTTTAATTTATTAAACACTCCTAAATTGTTTTTTTAACGTTATTCAAATGAAAGCTTAAAGTACACCTAAGATAGAAATTACTACTATATACTAATGCAAAGTTTAAAACTTCACTCACCTTCTCAACAAGAGGGGAATTGGATTTTTTTTCCCTTTTATTATATGGTTCCATTATTTCATGTTCTTTTTTGCATTACATTAATAGTAATCACCCAACATGAGTATAGCTCAATCGGCATATTGTATAAACTAGTGACTAAAAGGTTACGAGTTTAATCTCCCACCCCACATGTTGTCAAAAAAAAAAAAATCACCCAACATGGACATAACGGTGTGTTTTAGCTGGTGATCGAAGCTAAGATACTGCATGACTACTTCACTATCACCACCCATATTCATGTAGTCTCTCTTGAAGTCTTCAAATTTGACTGAACGATAATGTGGAGTGTTAACTTCATTTACCAAACATTTTGTTGGTTTTGTAGTCGCATCATTTTTAGGGTAAACTTATAGACTATAGATTGACGAGATATATTTGTATTCATCACAACTTGGTGTTCTCCTGCTTTCATTTTTCCGTTGCTAACTACCTACAAGACGTAAAATTGAAAAATATTAGAGGTGACTGTCACAATATAATGTGATTGGTAATTTTATATTGTTGAATAATATAAGAGAGAAATTACAAAACTAGAACTTTCCGTCTTGTAGGTAGTTAGCAATCGTGAACTTTCCGTCTTAAATGTATATTATTCATTTTTAATGCAGCTAATCGTGTTCTTTGCTCTACGAATGGAAGCTCTTAGAAGAAATTTATTGGAAGCAAAGGTCTCGTGAGAATTGGCTGAAGTGGGGTGATCGTAACACTAAATGGTTCCACAAAAAAGCTTCCATTCGAAGAGCAAAGAACACGATTAGCTGCATTAAAAATGAATTGGGGCAGTGGGTTACACAAGAGGAGGAGTTGGAACAAGTTTTTCTCAACTATTTCACTAACTTATTTTGTGATACAGGTCAGAATTCAAATTGTTATGATGCTGTTTTACAACATGTGCCAAGAAAGGTTACAACTTAAATGAACACTAGTTTGGGGAGGCCTTTTACTGAGGAAGAGGTGAAGGTGGCATTGTTCCAGATGCTCCCTACAAAAGCACCAGGGCTAGATGGTTTCCCAGCCCTCTTTTATCAGAAATATTGGGACAATGTTAAGAGTATGATTATACCTGTGTGTCTCAAAGTCTTAAATGAGGGAGAGTCAGTACGGGGGTTTAATCATACTCATATTGCCCTCATCCCTAAGGTCAAGCAACCGAGCAAGGTATCTGATTATAGACCCATTAGTCTTTGTAATGTCCTGTACAAAATCATCACTAAAACTATTGCGAATAGATTTAAAGGTTGCCTGCAGGACCTTATATCGGAGTCTCAGAGTGCTTTTGTTCCAGGACGGCTTATCTCAGACAACATTCTTGTAAGCCATGAATGTATAAATCATGTGATGTCTAAAAGACGTAATAAACAAGGTCTAGCAGCAATAAAGCTAGACATGCGCAAGGCCTATGATAGGGTGGATTGGGGATTTCTTGAAGGAATTATGAAAAAACTTGGCTTAAATGTGAAATGGATCGCATTGGTGATGGAATGCATTACAACAGTCAGTTTTTCCATCAAGCTAAATGGGAGGCCAAAAGGATTGATACACCCTCTCAGGGGACTTCGCCAAGGGGATCCCCTATCCCCTTACCTCTTCCTTCTTTGCGTTGAGGGGTTGTCCAGCCTGTTGGGGCACGCACAGCAAAGGAAGATGATCTCGGGTTGTAAGATTGCAAGAGACTGCCCAGTCATTTCACATTTATTATTTGCAGATGACAGTTTGTTATTTTGCCAGGCAACTGACCGTGAAGGGGCAAGCATTAAGGACATCCTTACGCAATATGAGGATGCATCAGGACAATGTGTCAACCTCTCGAAATCAGCCATTTTGTTTAGCCCTTGTGTGGGGCCTGAGGAAAGGGCAGCTATGTGCCAAGCTCTGAATATGCAGGCCGTTGATAATTTGGGCAAGTACCTTGGGTTACCCTCCCATTTCTCACGCAGCAAGAGCAAAGACCTTAATTATTTGAAGGAGCGAATTCAGAAAATTGTAGCAAGCTGGAAGGGAAATTTATTTTCTGTGGGAGGCAAGGAAGTGCTAATCAAGGCGGTAGCCCAAGCGATCCCTACATACACTATGTCTTGTATTCGCTTGCCTAAGTCCTTTTGTGCTGATTTGACAAGATTCATGGCTAAATTTTGGTGGGGATCAACTGTTTCTCATCCGAAGATACATTGGATGCGTTGGGATCGAATGTGTTTGCCAAAAGAGAAAGGGGGCCTTGGATTTCGAAGCTTGGAGGGCTTCAACCAAGCTTTACTTGCTAAACAAGTGTGGAGAGTCCTCAAATTCCCAAATTCTATGGTGGCCCAAATTTTCAAAGGAAAGTATTTCCCTTCTTCTAATGTTTTAGAAGCACCATTGGGATATAAACCTTCGGCTATATGGAGAAGCTTGATTTGGGGTAGGGATCTTCTACTGTTGGGTCTGAGGAAAAGAATTGGCTCTGGACTGGACACTATGGTTTTTCAGGATCCATGGATCCCGAGAGAACATTTTTTCAGACCAATCACAGTGGTGCAAACAGTGACAGAGAATCTGTTAGTTGGTGATTTGATTTCCGAGTCTGGAGGATGGAATCTACCCCTATTGATGAATGTGTTTTGTCCAGAGGATGTGGATGCAATTTGTTCGATCCCAATTTGCAAAACAAAACGCCCGGATCAATGGATGTGGCATTATACAAAGTTTGGTGAGTTCACAACAAAAAGTGCTTATAAAGTGTCAATTTCTAAGCAAACAGAGGCCTCTAGTTCTAACCAGGAGTGCCTAAGCAAATGGTGGTCTCGTTTATGGCGAATGAGAACTCCAAATAAAGTCAAAATTCTCCTTTGGAAATTATTTCATAATATACTTCCTACAAACCACAATCTGTACAAGAGACAAATCTCAAAACTACCATGGTGCGAAGTGTGTGGCAAAGCTAGAGAAACATCTGAACATACCTTCTTATTCTGTAGAAGGGCAAAGAATCTTTGGGAAATATTGGCCCCGTCGGTGCGGTCTTTTGTTGGGGATCAAATCACGATCTGGGATTTCCTCTTGAGGTTGGCGGAGGTCTGCAATACGGCTGAGTTTGAACTTGCCGGAGTGACTCTCTGGGCGGTATGGGGAGACAGGAATCAGGGGCGGCACAAAAAATCGATTCAACAAATTGATGAAAAAGCGTCTTGGATTAAAAATTACCTGCGAGAATATCATCTGTCGTTTGGGAAAGGGGATGGATCTTTGCGGGTGACTGAACCTGTGGGCACGTTGGGGGGATCGCTGGCCAAGTGGGAACCTCCGAGGATGAACTCTTTTAAGCTCAATGTTGATGCCGCCTGCGGCCCTATTTCTCACAAAGTCGGATTAGGTGCGGCGATCCGAGATAGCAGAGGTCAATTGGTCGTGGCGATGGCCTCTTTCCTCCCACAGAAACTCGACGTTTTAGCTGCAGAAGCCCTTGCTATGTTGGCAGGGTTGTTGAAGATGGCGTCTGAATGGGGAGTAACCGAGCTTTGGGTAGAGTCCGACTCTTTGGTGCTTGTGCAGGCCTTACAAAATCGTTCTTTGCGTGCTTCCCCTCAGGGGTTTATTTTGGAAGAAATATCGTATTTAATGACTTCTTTAAATGCAAAAGAAGTTTGTTTTGTTCCTAGATCTTGCAACAGAGTGGCCCACCAGATAGCAAGATGGGCTTTTGCAAATAGTTCACGTGGGGAATGGACTGTTTTCTCTCCTTTTTGGTTATTAGACTTTTTATCGTTGGATGTTAACTCTTGTAATCCGTTGGACTTTGCTTTGACTGATTAATAGAAAGTGCTTTTATCTCAAAAAAAAAAAAAAAAAAAATGGGATTATTATCAAGAATATGCTTCTTAACAAATAAACTATCAAGACTATCGTTGTTTTTTTATCACTATCACTTTTTTTCCTTCTTTAAATCAAATTGACGAAAAATTTGAATTTTGGGAAGGTTCAGAAATGAACAAAGAAGACTTTTTAACCATTAACTATTTATCACCATCCATAATTAGAGTCACTTCTATATGTTGTTATTAAATGTTAAATAATTTCTTATTGGTTACCTTTTCCAAAAGGGTCACTTTAAAACCTCATTTGTCTTTTAATAGAAAATTTCTTCATTTCATTATGATTTGAATTTAGAAAATTGTAACAAATGTCAATCTGGTCCAAAATAGTTAAAGATATAGCAATTTTTTTAAAAATTTTACAAATATGTCAAATTTTGTAAATTAATTTTTTTTATTCTCGTATTACCCGCATAATAAATAAATAAGAAAAATTAAAAAAAATGGGTTAACGCTAGCCGCACGGGCATAGACACCTATGCGATTGCACAACAATCGCATAGCTATGCAATCATATAGGGTGTTATGCGATCCTGGTTTATAAAAAATGACTTATTTTGTTGGGTTTGGACTTTTCGATCTTTTACCTAGATCAAACTGTTTTTTTTATATCTTGCTATAATTGTAAATATTTTAGGCCAGATTGGTATTTATGCAACCAATCCTTTAAATTGAATAAAAAAAAAGACAAGATTAAGCTAATTATTTTGGCCAAAGAAGAAACAAATTTGGTGGAAAAGGGTGAGTCTTGCTTTACATCTTCAAATTTTCTCACCTTTTTTATTTTATTTTTTTTATTCTAAATTTTCTCACTACAACGTTTCTTTATGTTTCTAATTTAAACATGATCCACATCTTTTTTATAACAAAATTCTCAAAGTAATATAAAACACTTAAAAAAAATTGAAAACACCCTCAAGTACTTCATGATAATGCATTGTAGAGTACTTAAACATAAAAAAGCTTTTCACCTTATTTGGGGGGATTTTGAGGCAAAAAAAAAAAATGAACATACTTCCATAAGATGACAATTGAAAATCACACCATCTCTCTTAGAGTGAATTTGTTCATATTCATATAATCATTATTGCTTGTGTAAACTTTGCAACTTTTACATAATCACAAAATTAAGCAATATAATTAGGTTTCCAATTAAATGGTTTTTGTAACCACCATTAGATTCTCCTAACATGGGTAAATTAAGGACGATTCCTCCTAGATTGCAACTTAATGTAACTAGGTTCACCATTATGGCTAGTTTTAGTTTAGTTCATTGAAGTAGTAATAAGTTGGAGTTTTTTTGTTCATATGACATAACTTAAAATGATGTCTATTAGAGCGGCATGTGAATTTAAGAGTTAAAATTTTTAGTTTAAACCACCGAAAAAGCTACACATAGATCGTAAGAAAAGTAATTCAATTTAATAAATATCAACAACTTCATTATTGTCCTGCAAAAGGCGAGTGAATTTAAGGTTCAAGAGAGAGAGGCTTCAAGATAATAATATGTTTAGAGAAATACCATGGATGAGTAACTAGAAATTTTACATTAAGTGAGAATTTTGGTGATTGTTGACAGAGAAATTTCGGCCAATCAGCGGTCGCCACGTGTCTTCATCACGGCCGGTGGATCAGATAGACTTGAGACTTGACCGAGCAAATTCGGTCACACCGCAATTGGGCTCGAAATCGAATCGGGCCAGAAAGCTATTTAAATGACAATTTGGCCCAAAGCCCAAAAGTCCATTGAACCCAAAATGCCATTGGACCCAAGCCCATTGGATCCAAGCCCAAGCCCACCAGGCCCCTGGGAACTCTATAAATAGAGAGCTCATTTTTCATTTTCAGGGTTCAGAAAATTTCTACTCCTAAGAGCTCAGAGAGAATTTCCAAGCAGCGAAGACTCCCTGAATCCTTGGAAGACTGAACGATCATCCAACATCGAGAACAAGCTGCGAAGCCCTCGATACAAATCCTTCAACATCGAGAACAAGCTGCGAAGCCCTCGATCCAAATTCAACATCGAGAACAAACTGCAAAGCCCTCGATCCAAATTCAACGTCGAGAACAAGCTGCAAAGCCCTCGGAACAAACCCAACATCGAGAACAAGCTGCAAAGCCCTCGATCCAAATTCAACGTCGAGAACAAGCTGCAAAGCCCTCGAAACAAACCCAACATCGAGAACAAGCTGTGAAGCCCTCGATACAAATCCAACATCGAGAACAAGCTGCGAAGCCCTCGATACAAATCCAACATCGAGAACAAGCTGCGAAGCCCTCGATACAAATCTAACATCGAGAACAAGCTAAGAAGCCCTCGATCCAAATTGAACATCGAGAACAAGCTGCAAAGCCCTCGATCCAAATTCAACATCAAGAACAAGCTGCGAAGC
The DNA here is from genome assembly GCA_028017165.1 of Herpetospermum pedunculosum. Classification (NCBI taxonomy): domain Eukaryota; kingdom Viridiplantae; phylum Streptophyta; class Magnoliopsida; order Cucurbitales; family Cucurbitaceae; genus Herpetospermum; species Herpetospermum pedunculosum. Next base: position 14,593,835 of record CM051527.1, on the reverse strand, counting down.
CCTCGAAACACATTTACATTTGAGAGAGAAAGAATCAGAGGATCAAACATTAGAGATTGTAATCCACTACGCATTGATACAATACAATACAAATACAAAATTCAAATTTCATTTACACGTGTCGAATTTCCATCCTTCGTTCGAATTCTCGTGTGAACAGATTGGCACGCCCGGTGGGACATCTCTACCTCTCATCTCTTTCCCTCATCTCAAAGACAAGTGAAGTTATGTCGTTCAAAACTTCTTCAACAACCGTTGTCATGAACAACTCCTACACGGTTTCTACTCCTCACGATTGTCCACATGATTTTGTCACAATTGTGAGCAGAGTAATGACATCGTCAGGGGCATCTACGAGTGACAAATTTCTTGTTAGGTGTAACCCTCTGTTCGAGCTCGATTCTGACGTAGCATCCGTCATAACGACTGAAACAAATACTATGGAAGAAAGAATGACATTGTCTGAGGCACCTACAAGTGACAAATTTGTTGTCAGGTGTAATCCTTTATTTGAGCTCGATTCTGACGTAGCGTCCGCCATGATGACTGAAATAAATGTTATGGAGGAAAGAATGACAGAGTCTGCGCGTGAGGGGATAATCATTCAGGAAAATTTCTTGTATGATAAATTTATTCCCTCATCTGATCAACCAAACAAGGGGTATGATCCAAATGTGATGTCTGTAATGATGGCAGACGCACGCACTAACGATGAAGCAATGACTGAAATGGAAAAGAAATTAAATTTTTTGATGAAAGCAGTTGAAGAACGAGACCTCGAGATTGCCCAATTGAGAAATCAGATGCAAAGTCGAGAGGCTGCAGAGTCAAGTCTAACTCCTGCAGCAAGGAGGAATGACAAAGAAAAAATTGTCATCCAAGAAGAACAACCGCATCACTCAACGTCGGTCGCTTCGTTGTCTGTCCAACAACTGCAAGACATGATCACGAACACTATCAGAGCTCAATACGGTGGACCCACCCAAGCTCCCTCTTGTATACCAAACTGTATACAAAGAGGATCGACAACTTGAGAATGCCCATCGGGTACCAGCCGCCAAAATTTCAACAGTTCGATGGGAAGGGCAATCCTAAACAACACATTGCCCACTTTGTTGAAACGTGCGAGAATGCTGGAACTCGCGGACACTTGTTGGTTAGGCAATTCGTCCGGACTCTGAAAGGAAATGCATTTGATTGGTACACTGATTTGGAGCCCGAGACAATTGATAGTTGGGAACAGTTTGAAAGAGACTTCCTGAATCGCTTCTACAGCACGAGGCGAACAGTCAGCATGACCGAACTTTCGCACGCTAACCAAAGGATGGGCGAGCCAGTCATCGATTTCATCAATCGTTGGAGATCGTTGAGTCTCGACTGCAAGGATCGACTCACTGAGGTGTCCGCCGTCGAAATGTGCATCAGCGGCATGCATTGGGGATTACATTACATCCTGCAAGGGATAAAGCCTCATACCTTTGAAGAGTTAGAGACTCGCGCCCACGATATGAAGTTGAGTATCGCCAATAGGGGGAGCAAGGACCTTCTAATCCCGGATATCAACAAAGTGAAAAAAAGAAATGGAGGATAGTGAGAAGATCACGAAAAATGTCGTGGAAGAATCCATGGTCGTCAGCACGACCCCTGTAAGGTTTTCCTCAAAAGGAAAGGAAAACAGGACAGAAAGAAGAAATGACGGAGGCGAGAAACATCGCCTAACTTTAAAAGAAAGACAAGAAAAAGTCTATCCGTTCCCAGACTCTGACATTCCTGACATGTTAGAGCAACTACTGAAAACACGGCTGATTGAGTTTCCCGACTGTAGACGCCCGAAAGAAATGGACAAAGTCGATGATCCCAACTATTGTAAGTATCATCGAGTTATCAGTCATCCGGTGAAAAAATGTTTCCTCCTAAAAGAGTTAATTCTAAGGTTGGCTAAAGAAGGAAAAATTGAGCTAGACCTTGATGAAATAGCTCAATCAAACCACGCTGCAGTAACAATGAACTTCGGCGCTCAATTATTTCCAGCCTCATTTGATAAGCAAAAGGAAATACTAATCCAGTTTGGGACCTTCGAACCAATAATTGTTCGGTTCGGACATGAAACCCCAAAGCAAATTTTTCGGGTAAAACCTGAGGTCGTCGGAAATGAGGATAAAGGTTGGACCGTCGTGGCTCGTCATAAAATACGACGACAAAGACCTGTCCAGAAAGAAGATTGCATGTTTCGAGATGATAAACAAAACAATAAGCTTTCAAAGAAGAAAAGAAGAAGCAATTCGAGGAAGCCTAAACATGAGAGAGGAGGAAATAAATATCGTCCTCAACCTCGACAACCAGTGACTTTAAAAGAATTATTCTCAAGAAGTTTCCTTCCCATCAAAAAAGAGGAAGAAATCTGTGCAAGTTCATGCTACATCAATGCAAAAGAAGTCAACGACTCAAAAGAAGTCAACCAAAGAACCTCTGTCTTCAATCGCATCAAGCCTTCAACTACTCGAACTTCGGTCTTCCAAAGGATGAGTATGGCCGCGACAAAAGAAGAAAATTCATGTTTAACTTCTACCTCCACTCGAACTTCAGCTTTTCAAAGGTTAAGTGTCTCTACATCAAAGAAAGACCGACCTTCAACATCTGTTTTTGATCGCCTCAAAGGGACAAGTGATCAACAGGAAGGAAAGATGAAGACCGTAGGGGCAAGACTCTTCGATGAAGTAAATAGCGACAAGAAGATTCATAGTCGTGTTCCTTCGCGCATGAAGAGGAAATTATCTGTTCTCATAAATACAGAAGGCTCCTTGAAGGTGAAGAAAAATATCATCATTCTAACAAATCCTACAAACGAAGGATCTGATCAAGACCGTGATGAAGATAAGATCTTTTGAAATGTAATACTCCTGGCCCGCACGAGCTTAAAAGGTGAACGACCCAAGTAAGAAAAAAAATCACTCATCATGTAACATGAACTACGTTATGACTTGATCCCTTCCATCTAAGGGTACGTAGGCAACTTAAAGAAAAAAAATATATATATATATATATATACTTTAAGTTCAGTCACAACAATAAAAAAAAAAGGGATTACATTCCATTTGAACTACGTTATGACTTGATCTCTTACTTTTAAGTGTACGTAGGCAACTTAAAGAAAAATTGTACTTTAAGTTCAGTCACAATAATAAAAGAAATCATCATGTATTGAACTACGTCTCGACTTGATCTCTATTGTTCAAAGGGTATGTAGGCAGCTTAAAACAAGTTTTAAGTTCAGTCTCTCCAAATGAAAATAAACATAACTGTCACGACTACTGAAGTTTATCGTTGTAGATCGAAGGTTTTCATCCTTATTCAAAGTGATGCCGCAAATTGAAGATGTTCAACCGTACTAAGGATGACGACGATACGTCAAATCCTGCTAAACGTTACGACGCAAATTTAGGGCTTTCAACATTATCGAATGTAACACCATAATCGAAGTTACTCCCAATTCAAGTCCAAGTTTGACGCCTCACTCACTTAAAGTATACATTCTGTTCGTTCCAAGTTCGAGGCCTCACTCACTTCAAGTGTGTGTTTCGTTCGCTCCAAGTTCATGTTTCGCTTACTTCAGATTTGAGGTTCGCACAACCTAAGTTGTTCTGCGATGCGCATCGCATCTCCAAGTTGTTCTGCGCTTCGCATCGCAGTTGTTCTGCGTTGCGCATCTCCAAGTTGTTCTGCGCTCTGCATCTCCATCTCCAAGTTCTACTGCGCTACGCTCCGCATCTCCAACTCCAAGTTCTACTGCGTTGCGCTCCGCATCTGCATCTCCAAGTTCTACTGCGATCGCATCTTCAAGTTCTGCTGCGCTGCGCATCTCCAACTTCTGACTTCTGCTCGTTGCGCTGCTCCAAGTTCTGCTGCGCTGCGCATCTCCAACAAGTTCTGTTGCGCTGCGCATCTCCAAGTTCTGCTGCGCTGCGTTCTGCATCTCCAACTCCAAGTTCTGCTGCGCTGCGCTCTGCATCTCTATCTCCAAGTTCTGTTGCGCTGCGCTCCGCATCTCCAACTCCAAGTTCTGCTGCGCTGCGCTCCGCATCTGCATCTCCAAGTCCTGCTGCGCTGCGCATCTCCAAGTCCTGCTGCGCTGCGCATCTCCAAGTCCTGCTGCGCTGCGCATCTCCAACAAGTTCTGTTGCGCTGCTGATAACTCCATTTTGGAGCTATTAAATACTTCCTAATTATAGCTAAAGTTCGCTTTCAATTGATTAAATATATCTCTTTTGTAGGAGAAAAGCGGCAAAGAGCTCGTGCGTCCGTTGGACCCGTTCGAGAGCTTAAAGTGGAGTTTTAGCGCCCCGGGAATGCATCGGGAAGAGGGGAACTTGATCCGTGAAGAAACGGGCCAAAACAGCCTTGGAGAGGCAAAGCTTCAGCCCCAAACCCGAGAGCCAGCGTCGAGCTATAGCGTCGAGACGCTGGCTCGACACAGGAAAAACCCGAGAGCAAGCGTCGAGTGATAGCGTCGAGACGCTAGCTCGACGCTGCCCTGGCGTCGAGACCCTGCTTGGCGTCGAGACGCTCCGGAGGAGGCGCGCGCAGGAACTTTATCGGGGCAGCGTCGCGACGCTGGCCTTGCGTCGCGACGCCATCGCGAGCGCGCGCGGAAAACTTAGGGCACAGCGTCGAGACGCTAGGCCTAGCGTCTCGACGCTACGACGATTGCAGAAGTTAAAAGACGATTTGCTGCACATTTTTTAGAGTTCTTCACTACGGATTTTGCTCTTCTTCATCTTCTTCTTCCCCGTTTTCTCTCTATTTTCCGTGGAGCTCCGCCATTGTTGGCATGCTAGTGAGCTCCACCTTCATTGTAATACGTTGATGAATCCTTCCGTGGTCGTCTTTGGAGCGGGATTGACAAACCGCGCCATGAGCGGCTAAGGTAAGGGTGACGGTTTGGGAATGTTTTAGGGATATTTTTGTTAGTAAATTTGGTTTTGATAATCTGCGTTTTGAATTATGCATATTGGAATCTGTTTGTTTGCATCTATTTACTTTGCTTAATCCAACGCGCATGCTAAAATACGACGATTGACACTCGGGTAATTTCGCATGCTGTGTATGTTAAAGAGTAGCGATGCCGTGCCTCTCACTGCTCGACTAAGTAACACAGGTAGATAGAACTAAATCGAAGTATCGGGTCGGGTAGGATAATTGTTGATTGCATACGGCGTTTGCGGGCAATCTACTAGCAATTAGAATTCACGCTCGAATGTTCGTCGCGGTTAGCTAGTGACTATCTAAATTTACCTTAGGGCTGATCACCTTGATGTAGGATTAGATAACGTGTAATTAGAACTGTGTGGTCTAATTAAAATCCATGGAGTCGGCTACTTTGGGGCTTCTCTGGTAGTCGTCCGCGTGCTCAATAAACTGAATTCCATGTTATTAGCATTAAATGATAAACTGAATTTGTCTAACAAAGTGATCCCGAGACTCCCAAACCATGCACACGTTCTCTTCATATTATTCTTTCTTCCGTTAGCTTTCTTACTATTTCTCTTGCATGATAAAAACCCCCCGTTACCAAAATCAATCAAGTAATTAAATCCCAATTTCATTAGTAATTTCAATCTTCCTATTCCTTGGATCGACCCTGTTACCACTGGCTGCAAAGCCCTGGTCATAGGCTTTATAAATCGTATTTTGGCAAGCCTCGACAGCTTGAGATTAAGCGATAGTTCAAAATATCGCCCACCAAAATTGGCGCCGTTGCCGGGGTTAGGAATTTGATTGAATTTATGATTGAAGTTTGAATTTGATTTGTTGATGGTTTGCTGAAAATTTTTCTTGTTTGTAAATTGTATGTTTGGATTTTTGTTTGTGTATGACCCGTTCCTCTGAGGGTAGATTGCAGTTTATCCCTGAGATTGACAGAGAGGAGCGGCAGTTAAGGAGAGAAGCCCGTGAGGGGCAGAGACCGGTTGAAGAAGAAGAAGGCAATCCCTTCTTGTTTGACGAGATGGCGCAAGGTGACGCGCCACGGACGCTGAAGCAACTGGCAGCGCCAGACCTGAACCTGCAGCCTTTGTGCATAAACTACCCCGTGGTAGCAGGTAACTTCGAGTTAAAATCCGGTTTAATTCACCAGTTACCCTCTTTTCATGGCAATGCAGGTGAGGACGCGAACAAGCACCTGATGGAATTCCATTGCGTCTGCGCGGGGATGAAGCCCGCGGGAGTCACGGAGGAGCAGCTGAACATGAGGGCATTCCCCTTTACGCTCAAGGACAAAGCCAGGGATTGGCTATACTACCTGCCCTCCGGATCGATCAACACGTGGCAGGACATGAAGCGGGTATTTTTGGAAAAATACTTTCCCGCATCCTTGGCCACCACTCTGCGGAAGAGGATATATGGGATCACCCAGGATGTCGGTGAGTTCCTGCACGAGTACTGGGAGCGATTTGGGCGCCTGTGCGCGAGCTTCCCACACCATCAGATCGTCGATCAGCTGTTGATTCAGTATTTTTATGAGGGTATGACGACCCATGACCGGCAGATGATAGATGCAACGAGTGGCGGGGCACTGATTGACAAGACCCCAGTTGAGGCCAAACAATTGATAGCAAACATGGCCACCAACTCGCAGCAATTCGGTATTCGGGGGCAAGGACAAGTGCACAGCGTGGCTCAGAGCCACGAGATGACTGAGATGAGGGCCCAGGTGGCCGAGATAGGCAGTATGTTGAAAAAAATCGTTGGAGGACACCGCGAGGCGGAGGAGGTCAATGCGATCGGGGGGTATGCTTCCAACCCAAGGAAGTACGACCCATATGCAAACACTTATAACCCCGGTTGGCGCGACCATCCAAACTTCAGCTATGGGAATAGGGAAGGACAATCTCGCTTCCAAGGCCAGTCCCAGGATAGGCCTAATTCTTCCACCCAGGCTCAAGCCTCGAGCTCCTCCAGCTCGCTTGAAGAGATGGTAAGGACCATCGTGACTAGCACCAGCCAGTTCCAAAAAGAGGCTCGAGAAGAGCTCAATTCTCATAAGGCAGAGCTGCAGAATCTGAACAAGCAGCTGACACAGATGGGAGTGTCTATCAGTAAGATTGAGCGCAAGAGCTCGGGGAAGCTTCCTTCCCAAACTACAGTCAACTCATGTGAAAACGTGAGTGCCATTCAGCTGCGCAGTGGGAAGACACTTTCCACTAGAGCTGTGAAGGAAGCCACGGACAGCCTGCACAAGTCCGCCCCGACTGCTCCCGAGGTTCAGAATGAGAAAAGAGATGAGAAGGTCAGTGTACCTGAGGATGTTGCCAGAGCACCATTCCCGAGTAGGCTTGCGAAGCCTACTTTGGAATCTGATGACCAGGAGGTCCTGCGAACCTTCCAGAAGGTGATGGTAAATATCCCGCTCCTAGAGGCAGTCAGTCAAGTGCCCAAGTATGCAAAATTTCTAAGGAGCTGGTGCACTATGAAAAGGAAGTCCAGAGGGACCGAGAAAAGAAAGGAGAACGTCTCTGCCATACTCCCAGGTACGTTGCCTGCCAAGTGCAACGATCCAGGTACCTTTACTATCCCTTGCACTATAGGTAGTAAAGTTGTTCATAATGCCATGTTAGACCTAGGAGCCTCTGTAAATGTTATGTCTTATGCACTGTTTCGTGAACTGAATTTAAATGAAATGCATGAGTGTAATGTTTCTGTTCAGTTGGCTAATTGGTCAAGCATCTGTCCTAGGGGGAAGGTAGAGGATGTTCTTGTTAGAGTTGGGAATATGACGTTTCCCGCTGATTTCCTTGTTTTAGATATGAATGAAAAGTCATCGCATACTTCGTCCTCCATGTTGTTAGGACGTCCTTTCCTTAAGACTGCTAGGGTCAAAATTGATGTGTTTAAGGGCGTTGTTTCTCTGGAGTTTGATGATACTTTGCATGAGTTCTCTTTATTTGATAGGAAATCCGCTGGAAATATATCTGTTGTTGAGCATGATGAGAATGGGAGTCTACCCTCGCGCTTGAGGGATGGTTCCCATGTCTTTGTTAAAAAATCTGATTTAAATTTGTGTGATAATGATGCTGGTTTTTGCACTAACAATTCTGATATTCACGTGCCCGAGGCACGAAGAGTGCAAATGGTTTCAAATTATGTTTGCAGGGAAAGTGTGGACGTGGATAAGTTTGGATCGTCCCCCGCACTTACAGACTATGGATGAGTCTGTGGAGAGAATACAGTCGAGCAACCGACTTTAAAAATTCTGCGCTTCTCGGAGGCACCCGAGCGATGGACTGTTTTTATGCTTTAGTTTAGTTTTTATTGCTTTTTAGATTAACTTAGTTTTAATTAACTTGCTGTTTTTTTTTTTTTTTTTTTTTGTGTTAGGATTTGAGGAAGAGAAGACAATTTTGGGCTCTGATGCGTTCGTGTGCCGCTTCCTCGCCCTCGCCAGCTTCACAAAGAGTCAGGGAAGTGTATTTCTTCTTCCCTTTTACTTTATTGTATCTGACTGGTTGGCATTGAGGACAATGCCAGATTTTGAAGTTGGGGGTGGAGTTGGTCTGATGGATACGCATGTGTAGTTTGTTGAGAAGTGCTATTATGATATTGAAGTGCTTGGGACTCTGTTTACTGTTTTCTGACAATGATAGCCTAGGAAATGCATGTTGGAAATTTGAGCATGTTCATAATCGAGTTTTTGCATGAGTTTTGTGTTTATTAGGTTCATGTCAAAAATTTTAAAAAAAAATTTGTTGCTCCCTTGCACTTGTCGCGCAGTTAGCAACCTCTCCCTAGATTCCGTAGGCTTTGTAAATCGCATGTTTCGCTAATTCTCGTTGTCACCCCGAAAGGCACCCTTAGGTAGCTTGTTGCATGAGAGTTAGTGGTTAGTTAATTGAGAAAGCATGTGCTTAGCCTAAATAAAAAAAAAATAGAAAAGCATGTTTGATAGAAAAATCCTCTCGAGGCGCTCCTCCTTCTTATTAGTGCACTTAAGAAGTGAGCGTTAGTCCTTAAAAACGTGAAGTTTATGCATGAATTTGACGTGTTAGGCAGCTCGAGTTGGAAAGAAAAAGAAACAAAAAGTTGGTTCAAAGAACCTAAATAAAAGAGTACAAAGTACTTTTGAAAAGAAAGAAAAAGAATGAGAAAAATAATTAGGTCTCTTAGTTTGCTTCTCTCTCTCGTGTAAGTCAAGTGTAGCTGTTCTTAAACGCTAGAAGTAGGGGGAAAACGGGATGTGCGTTGCATGTAGGTTTTCCGGGTTTACGTGAGTTTAGGAGTGGTTAGCTAGCACACACACACGTTAGGGGGCAAGAGTTAATTTTTGATATGTCCTAGTTAATGCATGAACGAAATGCTTCCATGATTATACTCGTGTTTAAAATTTCAATATGCATGGAGGTTTGAGTTAGAATGCATGTAAGCGCGTCCTTAGAGTCAATGTCTTTGTAGTGCTTGCTCGAGGACTAGCAATGTTTAAGTTGGGGGTGTTTGATAACTCCATTTTGGAGCTATTAAATACTTCCTAATTATAGCTAAAGTCCGCTTTCAATTGATTAAATATATCTCTTTTGTAGGAGAAAAACGGCAAAGAGCTCGTGCGTCCGTTGGACCCGTTCGAGAGCTTAAAGTGGAGTTTTAGCGCCCCGGGAATGCATCGGGAAGAGGGGAACTTGATCCGTGAAGAAACGGGCCAAAACAGCCTTGGAGAGGCAAAGCTTCAGCCCCAAACCCGAGAGCCAGCGTCGAGCTATAGCGTCGAGACGTTGGCTCGACGCTGGAAAAACCCGAGAGCAAGCGTCGAGTGATAGCGTCGAGACGCTAGCTCGACGCTGCCCTGGCGTCGAGACCCTGCTTGGCGTCGAGACGCTCCGGAGGAGGCGCGCGCAGGAACTTTATCGGGGCAGCGTCGCGACGCTGGCCTTGCGTCGCGACGCCATCGCGAGCGCGCGCGGAAAACTTAGGGCACAGCGTCGAGACGCTAGGCCTAGCGTCTCGACGCTACGACGATTGCAGAAGTTAAAAGACGATTTTCTGCACATTTTTTAGAGTTCTTCACTACGGATTTTGCTCTTCTTCATCTTCTTCTTCCCCGTTTTCTCTCTATTTTCCGTGGAGCTCCGCCATTGTTGGCATGCTAGTGAGCTCCACCTTCATTGTAATACGTTGATGAATCCTTCCGTGGTCGTCTTTGGAGCGGGATTGACAAACCGCGCCATGAGCGGCTAAGGTAAGGGTGACGGTTTGGGAATGTTTTAGGGATATTTTTGTTAGTAAATTTGGTTTTGATAATCTGCGTTTTGAATTATGCATATTGGAATCTGTTTGTTTGCATCTATTTACTTTGCTTAATCCAACGCGCATGCTAAAATACGACGATTGACACTCGGGTAATTTCGCATGTTGTGTATGTTAAAGAGTAGCGATGCCGTGCCTCTCACTGCTCGACTAAGTAACACAGGTAGATAGAACTAAATCGAAGTATCGGGTCGGGTAGGATAATTGTTGATTGCATACGGCGTTTGCGGCCAATCTACTAGCAATTAGAATTCACGCTCGAATGTTCGTCGCGGTTAGCTAGTGACTATCTAAATTTACCTTAGGGCTGATCACCTTGATGTAGGATTAGATAACGTGTAATTAGAACTGTGTGGTCTAATTAAAATCCATGGAGTCGGCTACTTTGGGGCTTCTCTGGTAGTCGTCCGCGTGCTCAATAAACTGAATTCCATGTTATTAGCATTAAATGATAAACTGAATTTGTCTAACAAAGTGATCCCGAGACTCCCAAACCGTGCACACGTTTTCTTCATATTATTCTTTCTTCCGTTAGCTTTCTTACTATTTCTCTTGCATGATAAAAACCCCCCGTTACCAAAATCAATCAAGTAATTAAATCCCAATTTCATTAGTAATTTCTATCTTCCTATTCCTTGGATCGACCCTGTTACCACTGGCTGCAAAGCCCTGGTCATAGGCTTTATAAATCGTATTTTGGCAAGCCTCGACAGCTTGAGATTAAGCGATAGTTCAAAATATCGCCCACCAGCTGCGCATCTCCAACAAGTTCTGCTGCGTTGCGCGATCGCATCTCCTAGTTCTGCTGCGTTGCGCGATCGCATCTTCAAGTTCAGTTGCGCTGCGCGATCGCATATTCATCTCCAAGTTCTGTTGCGCTCTGCATCTGCATCTCCAAGTTCTGCTGCGCTGCGCTTCGCATCTCCAAGTTCTGTTGCGCTGCGCATCTCCAACTTCTGACAGTTCTGATGCGTTGCGCGATCGCATCTTCAAGTTCAGTTGCGCTGCGCGATCGCATCTTTAAGTTCAGCTGCGCTGCGCGATCGCATCTTCAAGTTCAGCTGCTGCGCGATCGCATCTTCAAGTTCAGCTGCTGCGCGATCGCATCTTCAAGTTCAGCCGCGCAAGCTGCTGCGCGATCGCATCTTTAAAATCAGCTGCGCTGCGCGATCGCATCTTCAAGTTCAGCTGCTGCGCGATCGCATCTTCAAGTTCAGCTGCTGCGCGATCGCATCTTCAAGTTCAGCCGCGCAAGCTGCTGCGCGATCGCATCTTCAAGTTCAGATGCTGCGCGATCGCATCTTCAAGTTCAGCTGCTGCGCGATCGCATCTTCAAGTTCAGCTGCTGCGCGATCGCATCTTCAAGTTCAGCTGCTGCGCGATCGCATCTTCAAGTTCAGCTGCTGCGCGATCGCATCTTCAAGTTCAGCTGCTGCGCGATTGCATCTTCAAGTTCAGCTGCTGCGCGATCGCAGCCGCGCAAGCTGCTGCGCGATCGCATCTTCAAGTTCAGCTGCTGCGCGATCGCATCTTCAAGTTCAGCTGCTGCGCGATCGCATCTTCAAGTTCGCATCTTCAAGTTCAGCTGCTGCGCGATCGCATCTTCAAGTTCGCATCTTCAAGTTCAGCTGCTGCGCGATCGCATCTTCAAGTTCGCATCTTCAAGTTCAGCTGCTGCGCGATCGCATCTTCAAGTTCAGCTGCTGCGCGATCGCATCTTCAAGTTCAGCTGCTGCGCGATCGCATCTTCAAGTTCAGCTGCTGCGCGATCGCATCTTCAAGTTCAGCTGCTGCGCGATCGCATCTTCAAGTTCAGCTGCTGCGCGATCGCATCTTCAAGTTCAGCTGCTGCGCGATCGCATCTTCAAGTTCAGCTGCTGCGCGATCGCATCTTCAAGTTCAGCTGCTGCGCGATCGCATCTTCAAGTTCAGCTGCTGCGCGATCGCATCTTCAAGTTCAGCTGCTGCGCTGCAGAAAAACATCTAAAAATATGTATAAAGGTGGACTTGAACCCAAAACCAAAGGAAACTAAGGTTATACATGTTCCACTTTGCCAAACAAGCTTTGTTGTTACCCTTTGTCTTCAGATTGTAAAACTTCATTCAACTTGAAATTTAGGCGGGTGTTAAGTTTCCTTCCATAATCATGAGCTTAAGTTCAAATTTTCTAATTTTATGTCAAAATTGATTGAAATCCCAAAATTATACCAAGTCAAATTTTCATCACTTCTACTCCGAGTTCAAGTTAAATTTCGATCAAAATACAAAATTTTCCTAGAATTAAAATTTGGGCATATTCCTAATTTTATTTCCGAGCAAGATGTAGATTCATAAATTATCCAAATCCATGTCTCAAATTGAAATTGGTGGTTTGGGTATACTCCAAATTTTATTCCACCTCGAAATTGGAGTAAAAAAAAAAAATCAAAGTCAAACCCTTTTTCAAAATTCAATTGGGCAACTCCAAAACTCTACTCTACATCCAAAATGGAATTAAAGTAGAACACAAGAATCTACTAAAGTTCAAGTCAAGCTTCTGCCAAATAAGAAAGATCAAAATTGTAAGCCCAATTCATATTTTTTGGTCAATTGGCATAGAAAGATGTATCAATCAAAATAATTGATTTATGAACCAAATTTCATATTTCGATAGAATTGATATGTCAGGGCGGAGTCGAAATTAGAGGTGTCCTACGTTTCGATTTCTCTATTTAACTTTTTCGAGACTCACCCACACATACTTGTGCATAACTCTCGAAAAAGGGGGCATTTGTTGACAGAGAAATTTCGGCCAATCAGCGGTCGCCACGTGTCTTCATCACGGCCGGTGGATCAGATAGACTTGAGACTTGACCGAGCAAATTCGGTCACACCGCAATTGGGCTCGAAATCGAATCGGGCCAGAAATCTATTTAAATGACAATTTGGCCCAAAGCCCAAAAGCCCATTGAACCCAAAATGCCATTGGACCCAAGCCCATTGGATCCAAGCCCAAGCCCATTGGATCCAGGCCCAAGCCCACCAGGCCCCTGAGAACTCTATAAATAGAGAGCTCATTCTTCATTTTCAGGGTTCAGAAAATTTCTACTCCTAAGAGCTCAGAGAGAATTCCCAAGCAACGAAGACTCCCTGAATCCTTGGAAGACTGAACGATCATCCAACATCGAGAACAAGCTGCGAAGCCCTCGATTTCAACATCGAGAACAAGCTGCGAAGCCCTTGATCCAAATTCAACATCGAGAACAAACTGCAAAGCCCTCGATCCAAATTCAACGTCGAGAACAAGCTGCAAAGCCCTCGGAACAAACCCAACATCGAAACAAGCTGCAAAGCCCTCGATCCAAATTCAACGTCGAGAACAAGCTGCAAAGCCCTCGAAACAAACCCAACATCGAGAACAAGCTGCGAAGCCCTCGATACAAATCCAACATCGAGAACAAGCTGCGAAGCCCTCGATACAAATCCAACATCGAGAACAAGCTGCGAAGCCCGCGATACAAATCTAACATCGAGAACAAGCTAAGAAGCCCTCGATCCAAATTCAACATCGAGAACAAGCTGCAAAGCCCTCGATCCAAATTCAACATCGAGAACAAGCTGCGAAGCCCTCAAAACACATTTACATTTGAGAGAGAAAGAATCAGAGGATCAAACATTAGAGATTGTAATCCACTACGCACGGATACAATACAATACAAATACAAATTCAAATTTCATTTACACGTGTCGAATTTCCATCCGTCGTTCGAATTCTCGTGTGAAAAGTGATATAAAACAAAATGTGACTACAAATTTTCTTTTAAAGCATAAAATTAAGTTTCTAAATAGTTGGAACAACTCGTTTTTCTCAATTTTTTTATACACCAATATTCTTCTAATTACCCCAATCTTCTCGCTTAGATTTTGGATATATTTTTTTGTTCTTTAATTTTGAACTCATATTTTGTATCTACAAATTATATATCATCTCTTTCCATTTTTTAAAAAAATACTATTAACAAAGAAAAAGATCACTCAATATTCAATTACGAGGAACAAACATTTAGCATATAATATCTTATCTTCACAACATTCAATCCATCAAAACCAAAGTCTAAAACAAGACTAAACTTAAAACATCATTAAAAAAGAGTCTTAAATTAAAGTTAAATAAATAACAGATTAATTCACCAACTCAAAGTTCAGAAGCAACATCTTTCCTCCCACATCTTCCATGAAAAATTATAATAGCAAATTCCAACATACCTGAAAAACATAAAAACAAAAACATTTTTTTAGTGAATAATTAAAAAAAAAAACATATATATATATAAAGAGTATGAAAAAAGAGAAGTAAGAGATGATAAAGGAAAGTAAATACATTTTTAAGACAAATAAGGTGATCAAACAAACAAAAAAAAAAAATATTATAATTTGAGCTCTTGTTGGCAAGGATTATAATTTAATCCAGAGAATTTACTTTTAAAAATTATGATGTGTGCTCTCTTTAAATAATTTAATCCAGGAAAATAAAAAAGCTACTAAGTTTAATGGCTTCTTCTAAATAATTCATTTAATTTGTGTTAGAAAGAGGATTCCCTAATTTATACAAATGATTGGGAGAAATATAAAATATTATTTTATTATATAATATCATATGATTCTCTTGTTTACAATTCTGGATATATAGCAAGTGATCCCATAAGGTGTTATTTTAATGGTAAGTAATCACCTTAACAAAGTAACATCATTTCCACTTTTGGACACTAGCATTTGGGTTGATCCTTGAAGCTAATGTAGTTTATAAATTTCGCCTTTTTGTCCGTATACACTGACGATAATGCATATTTTCGCCTGAAGTCTATGACCTTGAGCTGGGAGCCATATTGTGAAGGGTTGGCTTCATTTACCAGACATTTTGTTGGTTCTATGGTCACATGATTTGCCGGGAAAACAAGGTATGTCAGACTTTGTCTCGATTCCCTTGCATTCGTAACAACTCTATGTTCTCTGGCTCTTAGCCTTCCATTGCTAATCACCTATATAAAACCACGAGTACTTGTATAACTAATTTCATGAGTAAGTTTATTTTCTTTTATTATTATTATTTGAATCATAATTAGAATAAATATTGCTTCACCCAAAAGTATTTTAGAGTGTTTTCTATGGCTGGCATAGAATTATATTTTTAGTAAAAGTAATTTAATAAAACATGTTAGGTAAAAGTTTACATTTATTTTAGGTTGTATACTTTTGAAATGTTTCCTAGTCAAACACACTTAGGCCAAAGGCATGTCAATGGCCTTCAAAACCATCGAACCGGGCCTTGAGAGCTGACTATTTCCAAAAATTACTTTTATTTTTACTCTCAAAACATAATATAAATCACTCTCTTCTCAAATTCTGTGTAATTTTGAGATTTTTGAGATGACTTTTTTAATAACAATTATTCTCAAAAGTCTAAAAATAACAACATTTCCTTCAAGAGCAATTATTCTCAAAATAACATATATATATATATATATATATATATATATATATAGTCAAAAGTCATCTCAAACTAGCTTTTAAATATGATGAAAAATATTTTTAACAAATTTAAAGTACTTTTAAATAAGAGACGAACAGACCACGTACCTCGAAAACATAGCCCATGTTAATGATAAAGGCATCATCAACGGGATCAACAGCAATCCATTCTCCATCATTGAGGAATTGAAATCCATTGGCATCTTGAAACAAAATGGTAATGAGGGTTGGATCAGCGTGTGAGATCAATCCTATCTCCAAGCTAGGGTTTGGGTATGGTGGGTATACGCTTGCAGACAATAATGGATTTTCAGTCACATTTCACCCTCAATGTACAATCTCTCAAGTCCCAAACCTTCACCTATCACCTCCAATATCTCTAAAGCCAACTTTCTCATTGCAACACAATATGCTCGGGCAACCTCCCTAAAAAAATAATAGTAATAATAATCATTTTAAATTTGGCGTTGGTTAGACATATAATTTATATAAGGGTTAGACTCGTATTTCAAATCTTACATTCTTGATCTCCCTATATATATTTTACTTAACAAACTTAAAAATAAAAACAAACATAATCAAAGCTAATTTTATTTTCATGTCTCTCTTTGGTTTCCGGCTAAAAATGAACATCCTTACTTTTGTGTTTGTTGTACCTTAATTCAGGAGGATTTTCAGACATAAAATGAACATATTTGTGTTGGGATTAAAAATAGCGAGATATAAATTAATGCAGAATAAACTAGATTATATCTCAAACTCCCACTTCACAGGTTAGAACCCAAAAGATAATCTGTCACAAAATATAATAATAAAAGATAAGGGAAAGAGATAACAACACCAAGAGATATACATGTTCGCCACGATCTCGGGACTACGTCTAGTCTTCTGCAACTGCAGGTTCTACTATAATGGAGACTACAATTGGTCCCTCAAGCTCGCGCTACAAAACTCACTCAAATAGCCCAATTAGAACTATTTGCTTCCAAGTACCACAACCCGGTAGCTTGGGATAAACAACAAAAGAGAAGAAATCCTCCAGCCCACAAAGATAGAACACATTGTATTCTATCTCAACAATTGCTCAACAATTGCTTGCTGCCACGAACAAAACTAAACTCAAACTCTTAAAAATTAATTCAGTCGCAGGTCATTCTAATCTTTGCTTTCAGCCGCAAAGACAAAAATCTAAATACAATTTTGACTTCAGTCAAAATTATATATATGTATCATAACCTAGCTTTATCATGGGCCTATTTGAAATGGGCCAAGATTCCACAATAATTCCTTCCCCCACGCATGTGTCTTCAAAAGATTTATGTCTAAGCCGTAAAGCTTGTTTTGACTCCACAATTCCTAACAATCTCCCACTTGGGGACAAAACGACGACTTTGCCTCCCACTGCAACAAACGATCATCTTGGCAAACTCCAAGGCTTTATTCCCACTACTACTGTTATTTCTGATCTTCTTGGCAAACTCCAAGGTTCAACAAAAAAACCTGTAAAACAACAAACTAACAAAACAGGCAACCATCAGAAAAATAATTGTAGCTCATTTGTGCTCGCCCTGAGGTGTGGGCTCGCTTCGTGGAACTGTCCCCCAAACATAAAGAACAGTCACGTACTCCCACTCCAGCTAAGTGGTAACAACTGACATCTTCTTCAATCTTGAACACATGTTCCTGAAGAAGATATATTCTGCAAATGACTTAACTCATTTATTCAAGTCTGCTGCCAAGCTAGAGACTAAACATGTGACCATAGCAATTGCCTTGATCTTCAATTTTGATGCCCTTACTCGTCTAAGCGACTTCATCAATTCATTCGACTGTTTGAAAATTGAGGATTGACGATAGCCATCATATTTCTCTCTTGGACTTCCCAATTGTTTCTGAACTGATGGATCTTGATCTAACTGATCGAAATTGGCTATCATTGTTGTTGGCTCAATTGTACCTCTACACCTACCATCTGCAGCTTTAACTGGCATCCACTGTCTCTTTGATCTTTTGGCAACACTAAACTGACATCTATATAGTGTGGAATTTCTGTGGCCAACTGCCACTACCTGGGATCCTAACTTGAGTTTACACTGGCGACTGCCAAACTCACAACTGTAACCCTCATCCTCCAACTTGCCAATAGAGATGAGATTTATCTTCATCCTAGGCACAAACCTGACATTACGTAACATCAGAACACTACCACATTCAGATTTCAAACTAACATCCCCAATCTCACATGTCTTGGAGACTCTACCATCACCCATCCTCACTAGACCATGTTGTCCACCTGTGAATGATGTGAACAAATTTCTATCTGAAGTTATGTGAACTAACGCTGCACTGTCTACAACCCATTCAAATGAGTGGTTACTACTCTTTGTGTTACTCTCAACACAGACATAGGCATCATCAACTATGTTTACCTCATGATCCTCTTTTAGTTTCCTACACTGACTTTTGTAGTGACCTTTCTTGTGGCAGTAAAAACATTCTACCTTCTTATTCCTATGACTCCACTTTTTCCTATTTCTATTCAATTTATTATCTTCATAATCAATTTTGTCTTTACCCTTAGTTAAAGCTAAATTGATCCTACAGTAGATTCTTTACTACTCTCCTTCCTACGAATTTCCTCAGCTATAGCTAAATCCCAAACCCCTGAAAATTTCAGAGTGTTATCTCCAGTCGAATTAGACACTACTGTCTTCATCGTTTCCCAACTATCAGGTAAAGACATTAATAATTGAATAACATACAATTCATCAGTAAATGCAATCTTGACAAACTTCAACTAATTAACTAAAGTGGTAACTTCATTAATATAGGAATTAACTGATAAATTTTCAATCATTTGCATGTTGAAAAATTTCTTAAGTAGATATGCTTTACTATTGGCAGACTGTTTCTCATACATGTTTGTAAGCGCTTCCATTAGCTTGATTGCAGTAGTCTCGTTGGCTACAAGACTAGCCACTTCCATCGACACACACATCCTTATATTTGCAGCTGTCTGTTCATCCATATTCAACCAAT
Organism: Herpetospermum pedunculosum; assembly: GCA_028017165.1. Taxonomy (NCBI): domain Eukaryota; kingdom Viridiplantae; phylum Streptophyta; class Magnoliopsida; order Cucurbitales; family Cucurbitaceae; genus Herpetospermum; species Herpetospermum pedunculosum. The sequence continues at coordinate 14,574,998 of CM051527.1, read as the reverse complement.
CTCCATCTGACATCTCTTCTGGTCTCTCCTTCAGTGCCTTGTGCACTTTATTGCATGTTAGGAAATCTTTGATTTGCAGCTTCCAATAACCAAAAATTTTCCCATCAAATTTTGTGACTCCATCGAAACTTTTTGGAATCGCCGCTCCCATGATTCCTGAACCAAAAGCTCTTATACCACTTGTTGGGATTAAAAATAGCAAGATATAAATTAATGTGAAATAAACTAGATTATATCTCAAACTAGATTATTTGTCACAAAATACAATAATAAAATATAAGGGAAAGAGATAACAACACCGAGAGATATACTGGTTCGCCCCGATCTCGGGACTACGTTCAGTCTTCTGCAACTGCAGGTTCTACTATAATGGAGATTACAATTGGTCCCTCAAGCTCGCGCTACAAAACTCACCCAAATAGCCCAATGATACTCCAAAATAGAGATATTATTTACTCCCTAATTATAGCTAAAACCATGCTCAATATTGATTAAAATCCCTTTTTGTAGGTAAACTCATGGTCGAGAGCTCGAGGAATTCGAGGACGTGTTTCGGGGCTTAAAGCGACATTTTAGAGCTTCATGGATGCATCAGGAGTGAAGGGGCTTGAAGCTTGAAGAGATAGGCAAAAATTGCCATGAAAAGATAATTTTTGGCCACCAAACCCGAGAGCAAGCGTTGAGCGGCAGCGTCTCGACGCTGGCCGAGCGTCTCGACGCTGCCCCGATAGCCTTCCAGAAATTGACGAGCGCCAACGTCGAGCGCGCGCGTCTCAACGCCCGCTCAACGCTGCCGAGCGTCTCGACGACACCCCGAGCGCGCGTGCTATCAACTTAGGGCACAGCGTCGAGATGTTGTCCTAGCGTCTCGACGCTCTGACGGCTTTAAAGCCTTCTTTTCCGATTTTTAGCCGCATTCTTCTTCCTATTTTCGATTTCCACCATTGTTTTAAGCTCGGGTGGGAGCTCCAAACGCCATTTTCTTCCATTTTCTCATCAATAAAGCTTCAACATTGATTATTTCGCTTGATTTGCACAACGGGCAGCTAAGGTAAGTTCTCTAATTTGAGGTTTAGGGGTATTCTTGATGCTTAGGGAGGGTTTTGCATAACTTTCCAGCTTGTAATTGTCAATTTCTTGCATGTTCTTCCTTTGTTTGCATCCCAATAGCATGTATGACTGATTAGGAGTGACGCCCGAGTCCTTATGCATGTTTTACCGTTAAAGATTAGGACGTATAATTGCCTCAATCGCTAGGTAACAAGGGTCTAAGCGTGACTAATTAATTCTAACCTAAGTGACAGTAGGGGATTTGAATTAATTAACGTTCATCTTCCCATTTAATTAACAAGCGTCCTAGCGTCTCGACGCTCCGACGGCTTTAAAGCCTTCTTCTCCGATTTTTAGCCGAATTCATCTTCCCATTTTCGATTTCCACCATTGTTTAAGCTCGGGTGGGAGCTCCAAACTCAGATTTCTTCCCTTTTCTCTTCAATAAAGCTTCAACATTAATCGTTTCTCTTGATTTACACAACGGGGAGCTAAGGTAAGTGCTCTAATTCGAGTTTAGGGGTTGTCTTGATGCCTAGGGAGGGTTTTAGCTTTAATTTTCCAGCTTGTAATTATGAATTTCTTGCATGTTCTTCCTTTGTTTGAATCCCATGAGCATGTATGACTGATTAAGAGTGACGCCCGAGTCCTTGTGCATGTTTTACCGTTAAAGATTGGGACGTATAATTGCCTCAATCGCTAGATAACAAGGGTCTAGGCGTGACTAATTAATTCTAACCTAAGTGACAGTAGGAGAATAGAATTAATTAACGTTTGCACGATAGACTTAGGGAAAAAAGAGAAATCGCGCCAATTGGTCGTGTTCTCGATCAATTGATTCGTCGCGATATTACCCGTTACTATTCTTTGATTGGTTTAGGCTTGATCAACTTAGATTAATTAATGAGCATGTTTAATTAGAATTGCACTTTTCTAATTAATTCATTGGGATGTTTGCTACGGAAACGAGCAAACATTTCACGTGCATGAGATTAAATTACTAAGAATGATTAGAATCCCTATGATCTAAGCGCATCAAGATAAATCCCGATCCCTCGAATTAGGAGCACGTGTTACATTTATTTTTCTGCTCTTTACTTTTCGCCATTTATTTTTCCGTTAGATTAATTTATGCTTAGTTTAGTTTTAATTAACTCCCCCTTTTATTTCACAGTTTTATTTTGAGTTTTAACTTAAAAGACAAATAAAAATTAGTTAGGAGATATTGATTTAGGTTCCCTATGGTTCGACACCCGTTACCACTAGCTGCAAAGCTTAGTAGTTTCGGTACTTATAAATATTATTTTGGCAAGCCTTGACAGCTTGAAGTTGGAGCACACCATAAAGTGCTCTACCAAAAATTGGCTCCGTTGCCGGGGAACCATTTGATTTCTCTTAGTTAAATTTTATTTGTTTAAAAACCAAAAAAAAATATTTTCCTTTTCTTGTGTCTTCTCGTTTAGCATGGCAGATTTTCGACGGCATTATTGGGGACAATTTGCAAGGAGTGAAACGGACGAAGTTTCACAGAACCCTCTCCAAACGACTAAGGAGAAGGTCATTATCGAGATGTACCCCTATTTTGAGGAAGGAATTGAGAATTTCCTGACATGCGACGACGAGAGTAGTGTGACTGAGGAGGAGACTTAGCTTAGCCCCGAGGAATATCTTAAGGAGACTGACGATGCGAACGAGCTGATAAGTGGAGCTGAGACTTCTTCAAGATTGAAATTTTGGGCAGCATTTCTCGCCTGTGATGAAGAAGATCTCAGAGAATTCTTAGAGGTAAGTATTCCTCCACCTGTTCATTTCGATTTAGAGCATGAATTCTGCATTGAAAATCTTTTTGAAGATTCATGTATTGATGAGCTCGAGCATCTTTCTATTAATGAAAATATTTTTGGAAGTCTTTTCTCTGAGGATGTTGAACCAACCTGTTTTGAAAATGTTTTGATGGATGAGGAAGTGGCGATTGTGCCGGTTGAAAATTTATCTCCTCTTGCTTTGCCTTGTGATGATTCATGTATTATAGGAGATTTACCTTGCATTACCTCTTCCATCTGTGTATTTGTGAATGTTGGTCATCTCGGAAATTTTGATGTAATCCCTCCCCCGGTTGAGTCTTTATCTTATGTTGAGTCAGTTGAGTCTGCTTTTATTTTGTTTGAGTTTGTTGAGTCATTCTTTCCATATATCAAAAAAATCAAAAAAATAACAACTCTGTCCGGCTGCCTACAAAAGTCGAAGAGCTTGCTTCTCTTAGCAGGCTTTATTGATTCAAGGAAGAAGGGGCCGAAGAAGTACGAGAATTTCTACGTAACCTGACAGAGAGGAGGACACGTCGAGCATAACGACGTTAAAAATTTGCGCTTCTTGGGAGGCAACCCATGAGTTTTCAATTTCCTATTTTTACTTTTAGTTTTTATTTTTGTAGCTTAGCTTTTTCTTGCTTTCTTTTGTAGGAGTTTTGACCTAAGGATCGGGACAGTGGGCGAAGAATGCGCTGCTCCAACCGACAACCTAGCAAAATTCAGGGGAGGTTTTCTGTTCCCTTTTATTTTGTGCGTTTTATCTGCTTAGTCCGAAGTGTGATATATAGAGGACTATGTATCCTTTTAGGTTGGGGGTGGAGTTGTCTGTTGGATGGATTTCTGTAGTGGTTCAGCTGTGGAGATTCTGAATTTGAAGTGTTGTTGTCTGCTGTTGCATGTTGTTCGATGAGGACAATCTAGGAAATGCTTTTAAATTATTCGTAGTTGCATATCTAGAAAAGCATGAGATTGTATGTGTTAGTTGAGCATTTTTCAAAAAAAAATAAAAAATTTATGTTGCTCCCTTGCATCTATCGAGCACTTAGCAATATATTCTTGGTTCTGTAGGCTTAGAATAATCTTATGTAGCCTAAAATCATGTTGTCACCCCGAAAGGCACCTCTAGGGAAGGCTTGATGCATGATAGGTTGTAATAGGTTAATCGAGATTATAGCGAAGCTATTGCCTAAGTAAAAAAAAAAAGAAAGCATGAAAATAAAAACTCAAGAGATGCTCCTCCTTCTTAGAATAGCGACATAGAAGTGAGCATTATTCCTTAAAAACGTGAAGCGAAATGACGCTTGACGTGTTAGGCTCTCTTGGAGAAGCAAAAGAAAAGTAAAAAAAAAGTGGATCAAAAGAAATAAAGAGTAAAAAGTACTCAAGAAAAAAAAAATGTTTAGGCCTTTTGATTTGTTACTCTCTTGATTGTTGAAAAGTCATTAGACTGTTCTTTATTGCTAGAAGTAGGAGGAAAACAAGATGTAGGGTTGCATATGGTTTTCCGGGTCTAATAGAGCTAGAATAGGTTGGCTATACACACACGCACGTAAGGGAGTAACAATTGAATTTTTGAAAAGTTCTCAATTAGTGCATGCAATTGATTGTTCTCTTTTTGTTGCAAATGCCTTACTTTTAAAAGTGTTGAGGTTAGAGTTGATGCATGCAATTTTAGACTTTAGTGATAATTTAGAATAGGCTTGCTCGAGGACTAGCAAGATTTAGGTTGAGGGTATTTTGATAGCTCCAAAATAAAGCTATTATTTACTCCCTAATTATAGCTAAAACCATTCTCAATATTGATTAAAATGCATTTTTGTAGGTGAACTCATGGTCGAGAGCTCGAGGAGTCTGAGGACGTGTTTCGGGATTAAAGCGACGTTTTAGAGCTTTATGGACGCATCGGGAGTGAAGGGGCTTTAAGAATTGAAGAAATGGCAAAAATTACCATGGAAAGGCAATTTTTGGCCACCAAACCCGAGAGCAAGCGTTGAGCGGCAAGGTCGAGACGCTGGCTCGACGCTGCCCGACAACTTTCAGAGATTGACGCGAGCAAGCGTCGAGCGCGCACGTCTCAACGCCCGCTCAATGCTGCCAGCGTCGAGACGCTGGCCGAGCGTCGAGACGCTACCCCGTGCGCGCGCGCTGCCAACTTAGGGCACATCGTCGAGACGCTGTCCTAGCGTCTCGACGCTCCGACGGCTTTAAAGCCTTCTTCTCCGATTTTTAGCCGAATTCATCTTCCCATTTTCGATTTCCACCATTGTTTAAGCTCGGGTGGGAGCTCCAAACTCAGATTTCTTCCCTTTTCTCTTCAATAAAGCTTCAACATTAATCGTTTCTCTTGATTTACACAACGGGGAGCTAAGGTAAGTGCTCTAATTCGAGTTTAGGGGTTATCTTGATGCCTAGGGAGGGTTTTAGCTTTAATTTTCCAGCTTGTAATTCTGAATTTCTGGCATGTTCTTCCTTTGTTTGAATCCCATGAGCATGTATGACTGATTGGGAGTGACGCCCGAGTCCTTGTGCATGTTTTACCGTTAAAGATTGGGATGTATAATTGCCTCAATCGCTAGGTAACAAGGGTCTAGGCGTGACTAATTAATTCTAACCTAAGTGACAGTAGGAGAATAGAATTAATTAACGTTTGCACGATAGACTTAGGGAAAAAAGAGAAATCGCGCCAATTGGTCGTGTTCTCGATCAATTGGTTCGTCGAGATATTACCCGTTACTGTTCTTTGATTAGTTTAGGCTTGATCAACTTAGATTAATTAATGAGCATGTTTAATTAGAATTGCACTTTTCTAATTAATTCATTGGGATGTTTGCTACGGAAACGAGCAAACATTTCACGTGCATGAGATTAAATTACTAAGAATGATTAGAATCCCTATGATCTAAGCGCATCAAGATAAATCCCGATCCCTCGAATTAGGAGCACGTGTTACATTTATTTTTCCGCTGTTTACTTTTCGCATTTATTTTTCCGTTAGTTTAATTTTGCTTAGTTTAGTTTTAATTAACTCCCACTTTAATTCACAGTTTTATTTTGAGTTTTAATTTAAAAGACAAATAGAAATTAGTTAAGAGAGATTGATTTAGGTTCCCTGCGGATCGACCCGTTACCACTAGCTGCAAAGCTTAGTAGTTTCGGTATTTATAAATTTTATTTTGGCAAGCCTCGACAGCTTGAATTTTGGAGTACATTCAAAAGTGCTCTACCAACGAGCGCGCGCGTCTCAACGCCCGCTCAACGCTGCTCAACGTCGAGACGCTGGCCGAGCGTCTCGACGCCACCCCGAGCGCGCGCGCTGCCATTTTAGGGCACAGCGTCAAGACGCTGTCCTAGCGTCTCGGCGCTCCGACGGCTTTAAAGCCTTCTTTTCCGATTTTTAGCCGCATTCTTCTTCCCATTTTCGATTTCCACCATTGTTTTAAGCTCGGGTGGGAGCTCCAAACGCCATTTTCTTCCCTTTTCTCATCAATAAAGCTTCAACATTGATTATTTCGCTTGATTTGCACAACGGGCAGCTAAGGTAAGTGCTCTAATTTGAGGTTTAGGGGTATTCTTGATGCTTAGGGAGGGTTTTGCATAAATTTCCAGCTTGTAATTGTTAATTTGAGGTTTAGGGGTATTCTTGATGCTTAGGGAGGGTTTTGCATAAATTTCCAGCTTGTAATTGTCAATTTCTTGCATGTTCTTCCTTTGTTTGCATCCCAATAGCATGTATGACTGATTAGGAGTGACGCCCGAGTTCTTATGCATGTTTTACCGTTAAAGATTAGGACGTATAATTGCCTCAATCACTAGATAAAAAGGGTATAAGCGTGACTAATTAATTCTAACCTAAGTGACAGTAGGGGATTTGAATTAATTAACGTTTGCACGATAACTTAGGGAAAGAAGAGAAATCGCGCCAATTGGTCGAGTTCTCGATCAATTGGTTCGTCGCGATATTACCCGTTACTGTTCTTTGATTGGTTTAGGTTTGATCAACTTAGATTAATTAATGAGCATGTTTAATTAGAATTGCACTTTTCTAATTAATTCATTGGGATGTTTGCTACGGAAACGAGCAAACATTTCGCGTGCATGAGATTAAATTACTAAGCATGATTAGAATCCCTATGATCGAAGCGCATCAAGAAAAAATCTCGATCCCTCGAATTAGGAGCACGTGTTACATTTATTTTTCCGCTCTTTACTTTTCTCCATTTATTTTTCCGTTAGCTTAATTTCTGCTTAGTTTAGTTTTAATTAACTCCCCCTTTTATTTCACAGTTTTATTTTGAGTTTTAACTTAAAAGACAAATAGAAATTAGTTAGGAGAGATTGATTTAGGTTCCCTGTGGTTCGACACCCGTTACCACTAGCTGCAAAGCTTAGTAGTTTCGGTACTTATAAATATTATTTTGGCAAGCCTCGACAGCTTGAAGTTGGAGCACACCATAAAGTGATCTACCACCCAACTAGAACTATTTGCTTCCAAGTACCACAACCCGGTAGCTTGAGATAAACAACAAAAGAGAAGAAATTCTTCAGCCCACAAAGATAGAACACACTGTATTCTATCTCAACAATTGCTCAACAATTGCTTGCTGCCACGAACAAAACTGAACTGAAACTCTTAAAAATTAATTCAGCCGCAGGTCATTCTAATATTTGCTTTTAGCCGCAAAGACAGAAATCTAAATATAATTTTGACTTCAGTCAAAATTATATATATGTATCATAACCTAGCTTTATCATAGGCCTATTTCAAATGGGCCAAGATTCCACAATAATTCCTTCCCCCACGCATGTGTCTTCAAAAGATTTATGTCTAAGCGGTAAAGCTTGTTTTGACTCCACAATTCCTAACAATTTGTCCAAAGGATGACAATGAAAAATGGTAGAATCTCTCCAGCAGTGAGTCTCTTCATTGGCATAGTTTTGGGTGCTTGTGAAAACTTTGCAACTTTTTTTAGGGCCTTTGGAACATTCCCTCTCTTTTTCTTCGGGCGACATGGCATGAAACTCCTTGAAAATACTCATCATCTCTTCTACTAACATTTTTGACACTCCATGGTTTATCACCTAAAGCAAATAGTAAATCGAAGTGTTAGTGAAGATATAACTTAGTAGTAATTTACATATATACTCGTTTCCTAGAGGTTGGACATAATAAATTCAAGAGCTCTTTCAAACCTGAAAAAATCCGAACTCTTGCGTACTGTCGAAGATTTTTTGAAAGAGAAGGGATCGATCCGGTGTGGAAAAATCAACCACCGGAATCATCTTCTTCACCGGGATGCCTGGCCTCTTCTCCACTGGACACACATAATTTTTCGGCACTGCATCACCCTCCCAATTGGACACAAAGTTCATATTTGTCCCAAGTTTTTTTTTATGAGTGATTCTATGGAAGTGGAGTATATTGCGGTTGAAGCACTTGGAATACCAAATTGGAAGAAGAAGAAGAACAGAAGTGGGTTTGTTTGTGTACTGAAAATTGTGAATGTTCTGAATTTATAGAGGAACACAGATTTGAACAATGGTAAACTTTTGAGTTGATAAAGTTTTGAGGGCAATCCGTGTAAAAGAAAATTGTAATCGAGTTTCTACCTCTTTTTTTTTTTTTTTTTAATGTCACATAATTTTGTTTTTATTATTTTTTTCTTTTTTCTTTTCAATTAAGTACAACAATGGTAGCCAACAAGAACATAGCTCAATGACATGATGTATCGCTTAGTGACCATGAGTCCTACGTTTAATCCCCACCACAACATGTAAAAAAAAAGTACAACAATGGTAAATTTTTTAGATGATAATTGACATTATTTTTTTAATATTGTAATTTTTATAAAAATATAGCGATTTTAAATCATACATGGTCCTTTGAGCAACGTGCATTTCGGTATATTTTTACTCAGATATGCAAAAGTTTCGAAAAATGTTTGATTGAGAAGCTAACACAAAGAGCTTCAATTTGATACCCGGTTTCACTACTTTTTGAGTTGTATATCGAAAGATAAAGATCATCGAAGTTGGGTTATGATTCTGCAAAATAGTGAAACTAAGTATCAAATGGTTTGTTTTCCAACCATACATTTTTCGAAATTTTTACATATATGAGTAGAAGATAACGATTTTTGAATGCACACGGCTCAAAAGATCATGTACAACTATAGTTTTATAAATAGTTTGATTTCTGCCATATTTAAAAAAAAAAAAAAAAAAACGCCATGATAATTGTTGTCCATTGACAATTTGTTTTTTAGTTAGAAACGTCGGCATCTTTGAGTCTGATTATGCTTTAGAGATTCATTCTTTTGATATATATATATATATATATATATATATATATATATAACCAAAAAAAAAAAAAAATAATAGAATATATATATATATATATATATATATATATATATTTTGATGCTTTTTTAGAGATTCATTCTTTTGATTTTTTTTTTTTTTACAACATGTTGGGCTGGAGGATTGAACCTAGGACTTTATGGTCATCAGACAATACATCATGTCATTGAACTATGCTTTTGTTGGCTCAATCTTTTGATTTTGTATTCATATTGATGATCTAAAGTCATTTTCTCTAACTTCATGACTCCACCAACCTTTCTATCTTGGCTAATAAGTAAAAAAAAAAAGAGTCTAAATTAGGAACCATAAATTTTAAATAAAAGGACAATAATCACATAACTGGTCAAATATAATTAAGATAATTATACTAAAAAAAAAAAAAAAACAGGACAACTAGCTTTATTAAAAAAACTTCCTCATTTCATAAGGGTTTGAATTAGGTAAAAAAATACTACATTAAAGCTAATTATCTTGGGCAAGGAGGAAACAAATTTTGTGGGAAAATGGTGATTCTTCCTTTACATCTTCAAAATCCTAATTTTCAAAATTCATAATTCTCACTCTATTTCATGTCTATAAATTTGTGTTGTGCAAGAAACATACGACAACCACAACAGCACAACATCTAAGATTAATTTAATCAAACTATGTGGACTAAGATAAAACTTCTAAAATTGTTGATATAAAATTCAATTCAATCTCAACAATAAAAGACTAAAATATAAACTTTATTTTTTTTTTAATATCAAATGGAGTACAACTCAGCTATAATTGACATATTTACTTTGAGATGGATCTTCAAATTCTCCCACTTGTTGAAACAAAAAAAGGAAAATGTACAAACCTTAATTTAAAGTATAGAGTTTTTCATAGTTTTTTTTTTTTTTTTTTTTTTTTTTTTTTTTTTTTTTTTTTTTTTGTGTGTGTGTGTGTGTGCAAGAGTTCAACACTTACATGACAGAACTTTATGCCAACAAATTCATGAATTTATTATTTATACACTTTTCAAAATTTAAAAATATCTAGATAATATTGAAAAGTCAAGAAATCTAACATTTAAATTTTAAAAGTTCATTATCCTATATATTAACTACAACCATAGTATTAAATTTCGGTCGACTCATTTCCCCATATCCATAAGTTCAACATCGACATGAGAGGTGAATCAACATTTTCATCATACCGTACAAAATCGATAAAATATTAACAAAACAATAACAAAATGTAAAATAACGTGAATATAATATTATAATAAGTGTATTGTAACTCATTTAAAAGTGTAAAATGTTTAATTATTAATTTTGATATATTTTTTTAAAAAATATTTTTAAAAATCTTTCATAAATATCCATCGACATTGACATTTTATCCATATGTCTATAAAATTGAGACCTCGACATTTTCGCCGACATCGATATTTAAATCATTGACTACAATAAAGAAAGTTTAGGACTAAGTTTATAATTTGATTATTGTAAAAACAAAAACTTATAATCTAATCTCTAAATGATTTGACACACATTATAGTACATTATGTGTAAAAATTCAAATAAAATAAAATTGCACAAAAAGTATCAAATTCATTTATATACACATTTCTAAGAATATGATCAATAATTGATGATATAATGAAACTAAAGAATGTATCATCAATATAAGAGTAGAATGATGAGGATCACCTCTCACCTATTACTATTAGTCTCCACATACCAACTCAACTAATTGATTAATCAATTTTTTATTTTTATTAAAATAAAATACTCCAAATTTAGGATCAAAATAACTTTTAAATTTTCTCACTTTTTTTTTTGTTGAGCTCTAAATAACACTCTAAAATGCTTCATGACTATGCAGAGTAAAGTACTTAAACATAACATTTTTTATTAAAAGTTAAAAGAAAAAAAAAAAAAAAAAAAAAAGCTTTTAACCAATATTTGGGAGCATTTTAAGACAAAAAAAATAATAATAATAATTAAACATACTTCCATAGGATGACAATTGAAAATCGCAGCATCTCGAGAGTGAATCAACATCTCTCCAAATCCCTCGAGAGTGAATCAACATCTCTCCATAGAATGATAAGTTTAATCCACAGTATCTACACATATATTGTAAAAAAAGTAAGTTAATTTAATAAATATCAACAACCTCATTAATGTTGTGCAAAAGGAAAATGAACTTGTACTAAAATAAAATTAAAATTTAAAAAAAAAAAAAAAAAAAAATCAAGAGAAAGCTTCAAGATAATAAATATGTTTATGAAAGAAATATTATGGATGGGTAACTAGAAATTTTACATTGTACATAAGTGAAAATTTTGGTGATATAAAATAAATTGTGATTACAAATTTTCTTTTAAAAGATAAAATTAAGTTTACTCATCTCTTTCCACTTGTTCCTCAAAGGTGTAATAAAGAGATTTATTTCTCCTCAAATGTGAGTTTTTCTAATATATTCAAAAGAGATTAATTTTTTCCATTGGAGATATTTGAACCTTAAATTATTTAATTGTGTAATTAATTTAATTATAGTCAACTCTTATAACGCGTTCAACCTATATAATCAAAAAATTAAGTTTCTAATTAAATGGTTTTTGTAACAACCATTAGATTCTCCTCATAGGTGTAAATGACCTCCTACATTACATGTTTTACTTTTTGTAACAAGGACACCACTATGCTTAGTTTTAGTTTATTTGATTTATTTTTCCTCTCTTTTCAAACGTGAATTTTTTTAATATATTCAAAAGAGAGTAATTTTTTTTCATTTCATATTTTTCTCAATCTATGAAAAAGACTTGAAGAATCATTCCATTTCCATCATACTATTTGAAAATATCAAATTATTGAATGAATAAAAAAAAATCATTTGTGTTGAGTTCTTTATTAAATAATAAGTAAGAGAAAGATGAAATAAAACATTTTTCTTAATTTATATAAATAACAATGATATTATCAACCAAACAAATCTACTATTTTACGGGACCAATGTAATACTTTGGTCAACAAATACATGATTGCCAACAAGAGATGGAATTCTACTATTTTACGCCGACTCAATAAGCTTACCATCTTGGGGATAAGACCGGGTAGGTAGCTGGGAACATACTCCTGCGAGATGGAATTCACTCCTACCCGCCTTGAGGGATTAGTAGAGAGGTTGTTCCCTTAATTGCTGACTCCGGGTTTTAAACTAGGGATCCCACCTTCTCATTGGCCCGAGAGGGACTTGGTATTGTGATGAGATCACATATCAATCGGTTTGGTTGTTGGACCACAAACCAATAGTTCATTAGAGGATCAGTGGGACTTGAGGACGGTTATTTTGACCCGACTGTAATTACGAACAACCTGTGAAGGATCGACTTACTGATGATGGTTATATCAAGAGGACATAAATATATCTACTGTGAGGAGAGTGCAACCCTTGGACTTTAGTGGAGTTTCTCGGGGTTAACGAATGTTGGTTAGCTTGGCTAAAGAGTCTGGTCGGTTAATCTCGTATCATTGGAGCTCATGATCTGTAGGTTCTTAGGTTCTCCTGGGTAGCTCGGATTAAGCCGTGTAACAATATGAGAGAAAAATAATTTGAATTTATTCAAATTCGTTTTTGGAAGAATGATGGGCATATTTAAATATGATTTAAATATGGGATCGGTCTAAAACATGAATAGAGATTCGCGTGTGATGATTCGGTTGAGGAAACCAGGATTAGTCTTATTATTTAATTAATATTTGATATTGAATTAAATAATAATATTAATTAATTAAAAAGTTTAATTAATTAAAATTTATTTTGTTTATTAAAATTAATTTTAAAATGACAAAATATTACAAGTGGGATTATCCAAGTCAGGTGGATTTATCCAAGTTGAGTGGGTTTATCCAAGTTGTGAAGTGGATTGTGAATCACCAACCACATGCATAAACTCATCAATTTTGGAACACTTGGTTGAAGACTAATTCATCCAATTTGAGGTGTCATGTTAAGCAAAGAGTTTGTTGTATGTGAATTGCCTATAAATCGTATGAAGTTCAAATGATTTGAGGTTGATGATTTTTCAAAGAGTTTGAACATTTGAATGAGGGTTGATGAAAAGTTCATGTAGCTTTAGAAATTAGAAATCTAAGTGTTAGATATTTCTCACAAAACCATCATCACATTCACCTTCACATCTTCATCTTCCTAACTTTTTCTTTCATAAAGGAGTCTCACCACTCCGTTGCTCGGCCCGAGGATAGCGGGACTACTAGAGGTGGTCCTCGAAGTGTTCGAGAGAAGGTTCGAGGTGTTCGTGAAGAGATTCGAGCATCGGAATAAAAGTTTTTAGAATTACAAGAGGTAAGTGTTCTAATTTCTTTTATTTCAAAGTTTTGAGCATGTTTCTAGTTTAGCTAAATTGATGGAATTAGAGTGCCAATGATCCGTCTCGCCGTCTCGCTTCCGCTGCGCTACATGGGGTCCATCATCCTCAACATGCCCCCTCAAGATGGTGCCTCTTTTGGGTTCACCATCTTCGGTCGGGATCCCATTTTTGGACCGAATACCCGTTTCGGTTTGTGGGCTCTGATATCATATTAGACATCATGAGGTTCCATCCTAAAACCAATTGGTGATAGGAGGAGTAGCCCATGTATGTTATATATTGTGAGTGAGGTCCCTTCATCTTTCCGATGTGGGATCCTCAACATTTCCCCTCAAGATGGTGCCTCTTTGGGTTCACCATCTTATGTCGCTCAAGATGGTGGCTCTTTGGGTTAACCATCTTGGGTCGGGATCCCATTTTTGGACCGAATACTCGTTTGGGTTCCTCAACATGCCCCCTCAAGATGGTGCCTCTTTGGGTTCACCATCTTATGTCGCTCAAGATGGTGCCTCTTTGAGTTCACCATTTTGGGTCGGGATCCCATTTTTGGACCAAATACCCGTTTGGGTTCTTCAACATGCCCCCTCAAGATGATGCCTCTTTGGGTTCACCATCTTGGGTCGGGATCCCATTTTTGGACCGAATACCCACGGGTTCCTCAACATGCCCCCTCAAGATGGTCAAGATGGTGCCTCTTTGGGTTCATCATCTTATGTCGCTCAAGATGTGCCTCTTTGGGTTCACCATCTTGGGTCTGGATCCCATTTTTGGACTGAATACCCGTTTGGGTTCCTCAACATGGCCCCTCAAGATGGTGCCTCTTTTGGTTCACCATCTTATGTCGCTCAAGATGGTGCCTCTTTGGGTTCACCATCTTGGGTCGGGATCCCATTTTTGGACCGAATACCCGTTTGGGTTCCTCAACATGCCACCTCAAAATGGTGCCTCTTTGGGTTCACCATCTTATGTCGTTCAAGATGGTGCCTCTTTGAGTTCACCATCTTTGGTCGGGATCCCATTTTTGGACCAAATACCCGTTTGGGTTCCTCAACATGCCCCCTCAAGATGGTGCCTCTTTGGGTTCACCATCTTGGGTCGGGATCCCATTTTTGGACCGAATACCCACTGGTTCCTCAACATGCCCCCTCAAGATGGTCAAAATGGTGCCTCTTTGAGTTCGCCATCTTGGGTCGGGATCCCATTTTTGGACCGAATACCCGTTTGGGTTCCTCAAACATGCCCCCTTAAGATGGTGCCTCTTTGGGTTCACCATCTTGGGTCGGGATCCCATTTTTGGACCAACTACCCGTTTGGGTTCCTCAACATGCCCCCTCAAGATGGTGCCTCTTTGGGTTCACCAACATGCCCCCTCAAGATGGTGCCTCTTTGGGTTCACTATCTTGGGTCGAGATCCCATTTTTGGACCAAATACCCACGGGTTCCTCAACATGCCCCCTGAAGATGTTCAAGATGGTGCCTTTTTGGGTTCAACATCTTGGGTCGGGATCCCATTTTTTGACCAAATACCCGTTTGTGTTCCTCAACATGCCCCCTCAAGATGGTGCCTGTTTGGGTTCACCAACATGCCCCCTCAAGATGGTGCCTCTTTGGGTTCACCATCTCGGGTCGGGATCCCATTTATGGATCGAATACCCGTTTAGGTTCCTCAACATGCCCCCTCAAGATGGTGCCTCTTTGGGTTCACCATCTTGGGTCGGGATCCCATTTATGGATCGAATACCCGTTTGGGTTCCTCAAAGAAATGAAATGGTCTAAACCGATTGAAATGATAGAAGAAGAAGTTGATAGACTTGGTTGATAATATTCATTAAGGAGCAAAGCTCAACTTATACACTTAAGAAATAGCTAACCAATAAATGAAATCATGTGGTTAGGTAAGAGATTGACTGGTAGAGCACTTTATGTGGTACTCCAAATTCAAGCTGTCGAGGCTTGCCAAAATACAATTTATAAACCCGATGTACACCGAGCTATTTGAAACTTAGTGGTAACGGGGTCGATCCACAGGGAAATAAGAAATTTAATCTAATTAAGTCTAATTTTCAAGAAATAAAAAGTATGCACAAATTAAAGAATTGTAATTTGGTTTGAGGGGAAGGGAGCTCCTAATATGCAACTAACGGAAAATAAATGACAACGTGCAAAATTAAACGGTTGTGCTTAACTTCGAGAAATGGAATTGCTCGTTATGGATGTTCGGTTCATCGATACAATTTACTCGTTAGCCATGTTCATGCACACAATTCATTTAGTTATTTCTAACTCAAATGACCCAAGGATTTAATTAGACTCGTGCAATTCGAATTAAACTTGGCCAATAATCTATCTAAGGTAGCGACCCCTAAATCGACTACGTGCCAGTGACGGGAACATTGCGACGGCCTAATCCTAAGACTAAACCGGTTTCTCTCTTGCCTTAAGCCTAACATGAAAACGTTAATTAATTCAGATTACCAACTGTCACTTTGGGCCGAACTAATTAGCCATGCTTAGACCCGTGCTACCTAGCGGTATGGGCAATTATACGTCCCAACCTTTAGCCCTCTATCATGCATAGGAACTAGGGCGTCAACCTAATTTAGCTACACATGCTAGATTTGATGAAGAACAAACAAGAAATGCATTAACAAGCTAAATGTCTCAACATTTACAAAGGGGAAAAATCTCCCCAAACATCCAAAACTTACAAATCCAAACTCAAATCAAGCACTAACCTCGGTTTAGCCTTCCATGGAGGATGAATTAATCCAATCCCCCATGGAAGAGCTTGGGATCATGCACAAAGAAGGAGAAGAAAGCCAAAAATGGTGAAAAATGGTGGTAGACCCGAGAGGAGAAGATTGGAGAAGAAGGAGAATGAAAGTTGGCTGCAAATTTGCGTTTTCACGCTTTTTCAACTCGGAGCGTCGAGACGCTAGGCCAGCGTCTCGACGCTGTGCCCTAAGTTGGCTGGCGCGCGCGCGGGGGTAGCGTCGAGACGCTCGCGTAGCGTCGAGACGCTGCGCGGCGTCGAGCGAGCGTCGAGACGCTGCGCGGCGTCGAGCGAGCGTCGAGACGCTGTCGCTCGACGCTTGCTCTCGGGTGGAATTTCAAATCTGCGCTTCAGACTTCGGAGCGTCGAGACGCTAGGCCAGCGTCGCGACGCTGTCGGCATTGAGTGAGCGTTGAGACGCGCGCGCTCGACGCTGGCACTCGTCCATCTTCGGGAATCGTCGGGGCAGCGTCGAGCTAGCGTCTCGACGCTGGGGCGCGCGCGGATTTTCAATGACGGGCGCGCGGGCGCTGAGGCGGAGCGGGCGAGGGCGCGCGCGGACACGGGCGAGGGCGAGGGCGAGGCGGGGCGCGCGCGCGTCTGGCCGTCTGGGCGTGGGCGTGCGGCGTGCTAGGCTGCTGCCTTCGTTGGGCGCCTGGGCGCTGGGCGCTGCCCTCTCGGGTCTTAGCCCAATTTTGGGTCGTTTTGGCTCCCGAGCTCCGTTTGGCCTATCTTTTTGACCCGAACACTTCCCGAAACCTCTTAAATGACTGTTTTAGCCCCGAAAATCATCAATGGACTTCCCGAGCTCTTCACCATGAAATCACCTACAAGGAAGCATTTTAATCAATATATGTCATGGTTTTAGCTAGAATTAGGGACATTAAGATAGCTCTATTTTGGAGTTATCATTGACATTAAGCCTTACCTAACCTCCTAAACAATTAATGAGGACATGGTTAAGTCAACTAAGTACAAGGTACAAAAGAGGATTGACAAGGAGAGCTAAGTACATGAAAAACACTTAGTTAGATCACAACTAAATGAGTTATGTTGTAACAGCCCCCTTTAAACGAGACGTAGAGGCAAATCGAAGGCCGAGTTTGTCCCGCAAGGTGAGGAACTGAGTGTGCGGTAACGCCTTGGTGAGACAATCCGCAAGCTGGAAGTGAGTAGAAACATGGCGAATTTCAATTCGGCGAGCAAGGACTTGATCACGGATGAAGTGAGCATCAATCTCAATATGCTTAGTGCGAGCGTGGAAAACAGGGTTGGACGCGAGGGCAGCAGCACTGAGGTTATCACACCAGGTGATCGGTATCGATGGTAATTGCACATGTAGTTCGTTCAGAAGAGTACGCAACCAAACAAGTTCACAAGCAACATGAGAGAGAGCGCGATATTCGGATTTGGTGCTAGATCGAGCAACAACTTGCTGCTTCTTGGAAGACCCAGAAATGAGAGAGGTGCCAAAATAGACACAATAACCACCAACATGTTGGCTTTTTGACATTAATTAATTAATTAATTTTAATTAAATAATTAATTAATGTTTTGATGATAACAATAATTACTAATATTTTTAGTGTTTCGACATCACTATATCGTAGAGCTCGAAACAAGGATCCCAACACATTTTGAATCACTCGCATCGGAGCTTGGGAACTTACGGACAAAACAAATTCGAATGAACGATACACGTGGCGAATGACGTGGGGCCGAATCATCAATCTTGACCAATCTGAGTGCGACACGTGGCCAAATGTTAGATCATAGGAGGGAGTGACATGTGGACTTTATTTTGTTTAAAATATATATATTATTTATTTATTTATTTATATTTTAAATATATATATATGTATAACGGTAAAAAAAAAAAAAAAAAAAAAAAAACAACCTGATAAGCAGCAGGTGACGGTTGAAATTTTTTTTTTTAAAAAAAATAATAATAATAATATATTTATATTATCCTTCATCTCTTAATCTCATCCCTCCATTGATTTACTTTTAATCTCAATCCAATGGTCCAAATTCAAATCAGATTTTTACCTCACTTTCCTCTCTTTTTAAACTTCATCTTCTCAAATTATTTTCTAACAATTATTTTCATCATCTCCTCTTCAATCCTCTCAAATTAAGAAAAGTCTTCATTGTTGCTCTCTCCAAGCTCAATTTTTTTTTATCTTATTCTTTTGAGAATTTTATTGTATTGTGAGGATTAAGTTGTGAGTACAAATTTGTAAATCCACTCTATTAAGAGAGTTGTATTGTGTTCTTTGAAATTCAAACTTTGTAACGGTTTGATCTTAGTCTGTGGAAAAGATCGGGTTTGCTCTTGAACCCGTAAAAAGAGCAGTGTAGCGGTTGGACTCTGATCCGTGGAAAGAGTCAAGGAAGTTTTTATTCAAATTCTCAAGAGGCGCTTGGGGAGTGGAGTAGGTCGAGTTAGACCGAACCACTATAAAAATCACGGTGTCACATTCTCTAATCCTTTCCTATTTATTTTTGCAATTAATCTTAGAAATTATGTGCATGCTCTAAATTGATAATTTCTTATTAAGATTGTTATAATTTATTTCTCTTTACTTTTTATCAATCTTTCTTCTAGCATTAATTAGAGTTTTATTAATTGTTTCTTGAAAGTGCTTTAAATTTGTTAAATTGGGTTGTCTTTTTTAAAAAGTTTAATTAAACCCTATTCACCCCCTCTAGGCGGTTGCCATACCGATCCAACAATTGGTATCAGAGCAAGGTTGTTTCTCTTGAAATATTTTTTTTCTTGTTAAACTTTATTGTTAGAGCTTTATGGCAAACTTAGTTGTAAATGGTATTGTGGAAGGTCAATCAACTTCTAGGCCTCCTTACTTTGATGGGTCAAATTATGCATATTGGAAAGCTAGGATGAAAATTTATTTGCAATCTATTGATTATAATTTGTGGTTGATTATTTTTAAAGGTCCTTATGTTCCCATGAAAAAGGTTAATGATAATGATGTGCCTAAATTAGGAGAGGAATTTGATGAAAATGAAATGAAAAAATGTTCTTTTAATGCTAAAGCTATAAATTGTTTGTATTGTGCTTTAAGCAAGGATGAGTTTAATAGAATATCTATGTGTTCTTCGGCTAAAGAAATATGGAATACTCTTGAAGTGACTCATGAAGGAACTAATCAAGTTAAAGAAACTAAAATTAGCATGTTAGTTCATAATTATGAATTATTTAAGGTGAATGCAAATGAATCTATTACCGATATGTTTACTAGATTCACTGAAGTGACTCTTGAAGGGTCTTGGTAAAGAGTATACAACTTCCGAGAATGTTAGGAAAATTCTTAGGTCTCTACCTAAGAGTTGGGAAGCAAAGGTGACGGCAATTCAAGAAGCAAATGATCTCACCAAGCTTCCATTGGAGGAACTTATTGGCTCTCTTATGACACATGAGATTACCATGAATGAGCATTTGGAGGATGAGTCCAAAAAGAAGAAGAGCATTGCTTTAAAGACCATATCCTTGGAAGTTGACTCCGAAGATGAGGATGCTATTGATGAAGATGACGTTGCTTATCTTTCACGTAAGTATACAAATTTCTTCAAGAGGAAGAAACAATTCAAGAAGTATTTCTCCAACCAAAGAGAGTCAAAAGGTCAAAATAGCAAGAAAGATGAGGTAATATGCTATGAATGCAAGAAGCCGAGTCACATAAGACCGTATTGCCCTCTCCTCAAATCATCCAAGAAATCAAAGAAGAAAGCAATGAAGGCTACTTGGGATGATAGTGATGAAAGTGAAAGTGGAAGTGAGAATGAAGAAGTAGCTAATATTTGCTTCATGGCTCATAGTGACAAGGACGACGAACAAGACGATGAGGTAACTCTAGAACCTCTTTCCTATGATGAATTGTTTGATGAATTTGAAAATATGCAAAATGACTTAGAAAAACTTGGTTCTAAATATGTTGGGCTTAAAAAGAAATACAATGCCTTAACTAGTAAAAATAAGTCTTTACTTGATGAGATTGCTTGCTTAAAAGAGAATGAGCATGATATTGTGAAAATTGATGAAATAAATGTCTCTTGTGATAAACATGCTTGTGATTGTGATGAGAAAAATGTATTGCTTGATAAAATTAAATTTCTTGAGCAGGGGCGGAGCCACATGGGGGCCAGGGGGGCACGTGCCCCCCCTCGAGTTATT
This sequence comes from Herpetospermum pedunculosum, assembly GCA_028017165.1. NCBI lineage: Eukaryota > Viridiplantae > Streptophyta > Magnoliopsida > Cucurbitales > Cucurbitaceae > Herpetospermum > Herpetospermum pedunculosum. The sequence goes on along the minus strand of CM051527.1, from coordinate 14,554,443 downwards.
AGTTTTATAAATTTATATATAAAAGTTTGAAAAATATAACTAGATTTTAACTATTTTTATTTATGAAATCGAAAAATGTCACAAAATTATGCTTTGGTGAGATAGTAAGGGCACGAAATTTTAGTAAATTGCTTGCTATGGCCTGAGTTCGAGCTCTCCAAATGATTTTTTCTTTATTTTATTTTTCAGTTGTTAAATTATTTTAGATTTAACGAAAACAAAAAAACTGAATTTTATTTTAAGATTTTAAATCTTATAAATTATTTTAGATTCTAAAAAATAAAAATTAATTTAGTTTTGAAAAAAAGATAAATACTTGAAAGTTTATTATTTAATCTCATTAATTATACATATTTATTTATTTATTTAAGTAGAGAATTCTAAAATGGTTTATTATTATTAAATGTTTAAAATTACTTTATATAAATATTAAATCTTCTAAAAAAAAATTATATATAAATGTTTAAAATTTTATTTACATGAAAATTACTCTTTCAATTTTTAAATTTGTATTTAATAGATTCGTGAAGTTTAAACAATTTAATAGGTCTTAGACATTTAATTTTTTTTTCAGTAAAAATCAACTATTGAGGACTCAATTACACTTGAAAAATTTAATTTTGTATCTAATAAATACGTTATTATTGCAAAACCGAGTATAGCTCAATTGGTATAAAATTGTGCTCTGACTAAGAGGTCGACAGTTTAAGGATCCATTAGATTCAAAATTGAAAGTTTTAGAGTGTTTTACCCACATTTTAAAGTTCAAGGACAATATATATAGACATAAATCGAAATTTTCATAGACTAAACTTCAGTTAACCCTATTGAAATTGTGCCCCTCCTGACATAAACTCCTGGATCCGCCCCTGTTCTTGAGCATGATGGTTGTGAAAAGGACAATTTAATTAATTTGCTCAAGGAAAATAAATTAAATTATTTGCAAGAACTTGATAAGGCTAAAGAGACTATTAAAAGGTTGACAATAGGTGCTCAAAAGTTAGATAAAATAATTGAACTAGGCAAACCTTTTGGTGACAAGAGAGGTTTAGGCTATATTGATGAATGCTCTACTCCTTCAAGTTCAAAAACTATATTTGTTAAAGCATCTTCTATTGTGCCTAAGCTTAATATGCCTAGCTAAGGTTGTGTTTAAGCATGCCAAATCTAGTTTTGTGCCTATATGTCATCATTGTGGTGTTGAAGGTCATATTAGACCTAAGTGCTTTGAATTGAAATATGGTCATAATACTTTTTCACAAAGAAAATTTTCTCAAAGAGCAAAGTTTTACAATGCTCCAAGAAAGAATTTTTCCAAGAAAAGTAGAGTGCATAAATTTATTGTTAGGGATAAATCCTTGCATAATGTTGTGTGTTTCTCATGTGGCAAGTATGGACATAAAGATTATTCTTGTTACTTGTCTAAATCCAATGCTTTAAATACCAATGCAAAAATGAAATGGATTCCCAAGTTTGTAAATGCTAACCTTCTAGGACCCAAACAAGTATGGGTACCAAAGGATCAAACTTGAACATTTTTGTTTGTAGGTTTGCTTGAAAGCTTCCAAGAAAAATAAATGGTACTTGGATAGTGGTTGCTCGAGGCACATGACGGGAGACCAATCCAAGTTTGTTAATCTTTCCAAAAAGGATGGAGGTTTAGTAACATTTGGTGACAACAAGAAAGGTAAGATTATTGGTAAGGGTAGTGTAGGCAATGGTTCTTCTACCTTGATTGAAAATGTGCTTTTAGTTGATGGTTTGAAGCATGATTTACTTAGTATTAGTCAATTGTGTGACAAAGGCCTTAAAGTTGTGTTTGATAAAAATAATTGCATCATTGAAAATGCTAGTGATAGAAAAGTATTGTTTGTTGGTAATAGGGATGAAAATGTGTACACTATTGATTTGAATGATTGCCCTATTAGTGATAAATGTTTTTCCGCCTTGCATGATGATTCTTGGTTATGGCATAGAAGACTAGGTCATGCTAGCATCCACTTAATTTCAAATATTTCCAAAAATTCTTTGGTTAGAGGTCTTCCCAAATTTAAATTTGAAAATGATAAAGTTTGTGATGCTTGTCAAATGGGTAAGCAAACTAAGTCTTCTTTCAAATCTAAAAATGTGATCTCTACAACTAGACCCCTTCAACTATTACACATGGACTTATTTGGCCCTTCTAGATCTGCTAGTTTTGGAGGAAACTATTATGCATTTGTGATAGTTGATGATTTTTCAAGATTTACTTGGGTTTTGATGTTAAAACATAAGGATGATGCTTTGAAAAGTTTTGTTAGTTTTGCAAAAAGAGTTCAAAATGAAAAAGGATTTTTGATTTCTAAAATTAGGAGTGATCATGGAGGAGAATTTGATAGTATTGCTTTTGAAACTTTTTGTGAAGAAAATGGATTTTCTCATAATTTCTCGGCTCCAAGAACTCCTCAACAAAACGGTGTGGTTGAAAGGAAAAACCGTACTTTGCAAGAATTTGCTAGGTCAATGTTGCATGAGTATGATTTACCTAAGTATTTTTGGGCGGAAGCCGTTAACACCGCTTGTTATGTCTTAAATAGAGTTTTAATTAGACCATCTTTAGATAAAACTCATGAACTTTGGCATAACAAAATTCCAAGTATTGGGTATTTCAAAGTTTTTGGTTGCAAATGTTTTATTTTGAACAACAAAGAAAAACTTGGAAAATTTGATTCTAAGACGGATGTTGGTATTTTCCTAGGATATTCCTCTACTAGTAAAGCTTATAGAGTTTTCAATAAGAGAACTTTGGTTATTGAGGAATCTATGCATGTAGTATTTGATGAATCTTGCAATAATGTTTCTAATGAGTCTATTTATAGTGATGATTTAGAAAAAATTTTTGGAGATTTACTTGTTAGTGACAAAGACAAGGAAATTGCTTCAAGAAAACAAGAAGTGAGCTCCAACGAAAAAAAGGAAGACGATTCTTCATCTTTGCCTAAGGAATAGAGGTATGCTCCATCTCATCCCAAGGATTTGATTCTTGGTGATCCCGAACAAGGTGTGAAAACTCGTTCCTCTCTTAATATGTTTCATAATCTTGCATTTGTTTCTCAAGTTGAACCAAAAAGTTTTAAAGATGCCGAAAATGATGAGTTTTGGATCTTAGCTATGCAAGAAGAATTAAGTCAATTTGAAAGGAACAAAGTTTGGGAATTAGTCCCTAGGCCTTCTAATTCTTCCATAATTGGGACTAAATGGGTTTTTAGAAATAAGTTGGATGAAAATGGAAATATCATTAGAAATAAAGCTAGACTTGTAGCTCAAGGTTATTGTCAAGAGGAAGGAATAGATTATGAAGAGACTTTTGCACCCGTTGCTAGATTAGAAGCTATTAGAATGTTACTTGCTTTTGCTTCTTATAAGAATTTCATTTTGTATCAAATGGATGTGAAAAGTGCATTTTTAAATGGTTATATAATGGAGGAAGTTTATGTGGAACAACCTTCGGGCTTTGAAAGTTTTGACTTGCCTAATCATGTCTTTAAGTTGAAAAAGGCTCTTTATGGTTTAAAACAAGCTCCAAGAGCTTGGTATGATAGACTTAGTAATTTCTTACTTGAGAATGACTTTAAAATGGGTAAAATTGATTCTACTCTCTTTATTAAGTCTAAAGAAAATGATATGCTTTTAGTGCAAATATATGTAGATGATATTATATTTGGTTCTACTAATCCCTCCTTGTGTGAAGAATTTTCTAAATGTATGCACAATGAGTTTGAGATGAGCATGTGGGAGAACTTAGTTTCTTCCTTGGACTTCAAATCAAACAACTCAAGGATGATATTTTCATAAGTCAAGAGAAATACACAAGGGATTTGCTCAAAAGGTTCAAATTTAATGAAGGTAAAATTGCAAAAACTCCTATGAGCACATCCACCAAGCTTGACAAAGATGAAAAAGGTAAATGTGTGGATATAAAAGCATATCGAGGTATGATCGGATCTTTACTTTATTTAACCGCTAGTAGACCCGATATCATGTTTAGTGTATGTCTTTGTGCTAGATTTCAATCTTGTCCTAAGGAATCAGATTTGCATGCGGTTAAAAGAATCTTTAAATATTTGCTTGGAACCTTTGATTTAGGTTTGTGGTATCCTAGAAATGTTGAGTTTAATTTGGTAGGATATTCCGATGCGGATTTTGCGGGTAGTTTACTTGACCGTAAGAGTACTAGTGGAACTTGCCAATTTCTGATAAAGTGCCTATATTATGTGATAATACTAGTGCTATTAATTTGACTAAAAATCCTATACATCATTCTAGGACTAAGCATATTGATATTAGGCATCACTTTATTAGGGAACATGTGCAAATTGGTCATATTGTTCTTGATTTTGTGAGCTCTACGAATCAATTAGCGGATATTTTCACCAAGCCTTTGAATGAAGAAAGTTTTTGCAAAAATAGGCTTGAGCTTGGTATTATTCGTTGTGATGACTCTTGATTTTTTTTATGTTATTTTTTTAGAAGGCATCTTGATAGGGGGAGAGCCATGAAAAGTATATGTTCATGTTTTTAGGGGGAGTTTTAATGTTTTTCTTAATTGTTCTTTTTGATGATTCCAAGGGGGAGAAGTTTAAGAAAAATGTATCCTAAATTTTGTTTCATGATTTATGGTTGTGTTTTAGGAGAAGAATTAATTAAAAAAAAAATAATAATTTTTTAGTCCTTCAAGTATGAATTTTACCATATGTTGAACTTTACATTGATAGATCATCATGTGTTGCTATGGTTTATATGAATTTCAAGTTATTTTTCTTGAGTGGTTTGTCATCATCAAAAAGGGGGAGATTGTTGACTTTTTGACCATTAATCTCAAATTAATTAATTTTAATTAATTAATTAATTAATGTTTTGATGATAACAAACCTGATTTTAATTACTAATATTTTTAGTGTTTCGAAGTCACTATATCGTAGAGCTCGAAACAAGGATCCCAACACATTTTGAATCACTCGAATCGGAGCTCAAACGGAGAAGTTACGGACAAAACAAATTCGAATGAACGATACACGTGGCGAATGACGTCGGGCTGAATCATCAATCTTGACCAATCTGAGTGCGACACGTGGCCAAATGTTAGATGAGTGACCTGTGGACTTTATTTTGTTTAAAATATATATATATATTATTTATATTTTAAAAATATATATATATATATATGTATAACGGTAAAAAAAAAAAAAAAAAAAAAAAAAAAAAAAAAAAAAAAAAAAAAAAAAAACTGATATGCAGCAGGTGACGGTTGGAATTTTTTTTTTTAAAAATAATAATAATAATAATATATTTATATTATCCTTCATCTCTTAATCTCATCCCTCCATTGATTTACTTTTAATCTCAATCCAATGGTCCAAATTCAAATCAGATTTTTACCTCACTTCCCTCTCTTTTTAAACTTCATCTTCTCAAATTATTTTCTAACAATTATTTTCATCATCTCCTCTTCAATCCTCTCAAATTAAGAAAAGTCTTCATTGTTGCTCTCTCCAAGCTCAATTTTTTTTATCTTATTCTTGAGAGAATTTTATTGTATTGTGAGGATTAAGTTGTGAGTACAAATTTGTAAATCCACTCTATTAAGAGAGTTGTATTGTGTTCTTTGAAATTCAAACTTTGTAACGGTTTGATCTTAGTCCGTGGAAAAGATCGGGTTTGTTCTTGAACCCGTAAAAAGAGCAGTGTAGCGGTTGGACTCTGATCCGTGGAAAGAGTCAAGGAAGTTTTTATTCAAATTCTCAAGAGGCGCTTGGGGAGTGGAGTAGGTCGAGTTAGACCGAACCACTATAAAAATCATGGTGTCACATTCTCTAATCCTTTCCTATTTATTTTTGCAATTAATCTTAGAAATTATGTGCATGCTCTAAATTGATAATTTCTTATTAAGATTGTTATAATTTATTTCTCTTTACTTTTTCTCAATCTTTCTTCTAGCATTAATTAGAGTTTTATTAATTGTTTCTTGAAAGTGCTTTAAATTTGTTAAATTGGGTTGTCTTTTTAAAAAAGTTTAATTAAACCCTATTCACCCCCCTCTAGGGTTGCCATACCGATCTAACACAACAGAGCGACGATCATCAGGGTTTGCAGCCCAGTCAACATCGAAATAGCTGGTGAGGTAGAAAGTAGGGGCTGGGTGGATGGCAAGGCCAAGGTGGATAGTACCTTTGAGATAACGGAGAACACGTTTGAGTGCCTGCCAATGTACTATGGTGGGGGCTTGATTAAACTGACTGAGCTTGTTAACAGCAAACGCAATGTTTGGCCGAGTGTGGAGGAGATATTGGAGCGATCCCAAGGTACTGCGATAAAGAAGATAGTCAGTCAGAGGTTCACCATCATGTTTAGATAGTTGTTTACCTGAGGTCATAGGAGAGGTGGCAGGTTTGAGGTGTTGGAGATTCAACTTGTGCAGTAGGTCCTCAACATATTGAGATTGAGTTAAGATGAGGCCAGTTGCAGTGGAGTAAACTTGGATTCCCAAGAAATAGTGAAGAGGACCTAAGTCCTTGACTGCAAATCTGGACTAAAGTTGGTTGATAACAGAGTGAAGTAGTTGAGAAGTAGAACCTGTGATAATGAGATCATCCACATACACAAGGATAAATATTGTACCAAGATGATATCGTTGTATGAACAGAGACATGTCGGTTTTGGAATGAGTGAATCCCAAGGTGATGAGATAAGACTGTAGTTCATCGTACCAAGCACGAGGTGCTTGTTTGAGACCATATAGAGCTTTGTGAAGCTTGCACACATGATAAGGCTGTTGAGAGTTCACATAGCCCAGAGGTTGAGGGATGAACACATCTTCTTTCAATGTTCCATGGAGGAAAGCATTGCTAACATCAAGTTGTCTGATAGGCCAATGCCATGTAAGAGCTAAAGTGAGAACAATACGAATTGAAGATGGTTTTATCACGGGGCTGTAAGTTTCACCAAAGTCAATGCCAGGAGTTTGAAGAAAACCTTTGGCTACCAGACGAGCTTTGTAACGATCAATCTCACCATCAACAGTTCGTTTGATCTTATAAATCCATTTAGTCCCAACTAGCCGTTGATCAGGGGATGGAGGAACCAAAGTCCAAGTGTGGTTGCTTTGTAACGCAGCAAATTCATCATCCATGGCATGTTGCCATGACGGATGAGTAGAAGCATCAGTAAACTTAACAGGTTCATGCAGGGACCAATCTGTACTGTTAGATTGTTGAGTGAGGCCTCCAAATAAGGACTTAGGCTTGGAGATACCAGCCTTGGCGCGAGTGGTCATAGTGTGAGTGTTGCTGAGGAGGGAGCGGCCTGAAGTTGGTGTAGGTGAGGTAAGGATAGGGGAGTCGGGTGGGGTGTTCAATCGTATGGACTCTGTAGGTCTGTGGGGAATAGGACTGGTGGTTGGTGAAGGAGAAGAGGCTTTGGGTGAGGGAATAGAAGTATTAGGTGGAGAGGGAGGGATTGGTTTTATATGGGGGACCAAAGATGAGGTGCTGTAGGAAGCTATAGGGAGCCAGGTGGTCATATCTAGGGCTTTGGTTGGAGTCACAGGGCTAAAAAGTTTGGCATAAGGGAAGTCAAGTTCATTAAAATGAACATGGCGAGAGATGTAGATGCGACCAGAAGCACTGAGGCAACGATAGCCCTTGTGATAGTCACTATAACCAATGAACACACATTGTTCAGTGTGAAAATTGAATTTGTGTTGGTGATATGGTCTGAGATAAGGGTAATAGGCAGAGCCAAAGGCTCTCAGATCATCATACAGAGGTGCTGGACCCTTGAGAGTTTGATAAGGGGACTTGTTCTCAATGACTGGAGTTGGCATGCGGTTGATTAGATAGATAGTTGTGTGAAATGCATGCCACCAGTATGCCAAGGGCATGTTCGCCTGAGCAAGCAAAGCCAGGCCAATCTCCACAAGGTGTCTGTGCTTTCTCTCTATTCGGCCATTCTGAGGAGAAGTGTAGGGGCATGATATTTGAACTTGAGTTCCTTGATCTCTAGCAAATTGAACAAGTGGTTTATATTCACCACCACCATCACACCGAATTGTCTTAATAGGGGTGTTGTATTGAACTGCAATGTGAGCTGTAAATTGCTTAAAAACAAGTATTGTGTCACTTTTTGCTTTTAAGGGAAAGATCCATGTAAACCGACTGAAGCCATCCAAGAAGGCAATGTAGTAATAGTAACCATCAAGAGAAGCAATTGGAGAAGGCCCCCATAAGTCGGTATGTACTAACTCAAAAGGTTGAGAAGCACGAGAATGAGATAGGGTGAAAGGAAGTTTGTGCACTTTTCCAAATTTACAAGCCTCACAAAATGAGATTTTGTCATTCTTTGTAGTAGAAGTCTTACACTTAGGTAAAATCTGACTCAAAACTCTAGGGGATGGATGGCCCAATCTTTGGTGCCATACATCCAAAGTACAACTCAAAACACTAAACATAGATCTATTTGTCAGATTTTGTGGAGAGTGAGTGATAATAGTCTTCAAGGGAGTGGTTGTAGCCATGTGACATCTTAAAGTGACTTCTTTATTTGGCAGGAGCTTCCTTGAGGCACTTCCTTTCTCTATCAACTTGTAGAGGCCATGATCAAGCCTTGCTGTCAGAAGAACTTCCCTGGACTTCTTTTCCTTAACAAAACAAAACACATCACAGAATTCAACAATGATAGTATTATCCTCAGTTAATTTGGAGATACTAATCAGGTTTTTCTTCATGAAGGGCACATGTAATACATTCTTGAGAGCTAGAGTTCGTTGATTGCATTGCAACTCAGTAGAACCAATATTTAGAACATGAAGTTTATGGTCATTACCTACCATAATCTTAGTGTTACCTGTATATTTACCTTTCAGAGATAGCTTGGAGAGATCAGAGGTAACATGATTGCTTGCTCCACTGTCGAAGTACCAAGCTGGATCTTGTAGAGTGTCCGGATAAGCCTTAAGAGCAGCAAGAGTTTCAGTCAATTGAGGAGTTGATTGATTTACAACAGTGGAGAGGTTGGCTCCAGGGATTACTGAGTCATCTTTGTCATTTTTGTGGCGACAAATAGCAGCAGAGTGCCCATACTTGCCACATATTTGACAGGTTGGTTTGCTGTTCTAAGGATAGGGATTATACCTTCCTCTTCCTCTGTTGCGCCCGCCCCTGAAGTTTGAGTTGCCACGGCCTCCTTGATCTTGATTAGGTAAGGAGTTCTTGGGTTTGTCACTACTTGCAAAGTTGATAGAGGAGATGCTCTTCAAAGCTTGAAATCTTTCCTGCCTTTGCTCAAAGGACAGTAGCTCAAGTTGGACTTCACTCCAAGACATGTTTTGATTTCTTATTACACAGACAATAAGAGTATATTCCTCATTCAGCCCTGATATTACATAAGAAATGAAGCTCCTCATGTCCATAGGGAAACTTGAAAGAAAAAGATTGCCAAAGAACTTCTTCATGGTGGAAAGATATTCAATCATTTGCATTGCTTCTTTCCTTGTTTGTTGAACCATTTGTCTGTTGTAGTCTTCTTGAGATCGAGATTGAATACCAAAGTATTCTTGTATGGAATCCCACAGAGGTTTAGCTTCATCAAAACCCATTACTCAAGCAGCTACTTCTGGAGACATGGAGTTGTACAGCCACCCAACAAGGAGTTGATCTGCAGCTAACCAAATGTCTAGCTCAGGATTTGGTATCTTCAGTCCCATAGGCTCTTCTTCAGAAGGAGAGATAACAATAGTATGCTCAGGTCGTATTGTCTTTCCAGTAAGGTGTCCTTCAATTTTGTAGCTTTTCAAAATTGGGATCACAATATTTTTCCATAACAGGAAGTTTCCACGCTCAAGTTTAATAGAGGTTGCATGATTTAGAAGATTGACAAAGTTGGGGCTGTTGAGGGGTGTGTTCTTGTAACGAACCTGAAAGAAATCGGTTTCAGTAGTCTTTTGTTGAGTTCCTTTTACCTTCACTTGAAGGTTGTTGTTGACCACTTCAGGGCTGATTTCATGGTTGATTTCTTCTGCTGTTTTTATTGCAGGATCAATGGAAGGAGAAGACCTTGGTGAGACGTCTGCCATTCGTGCTATGATACAAAGAAATGAAATGGTTTAAACCGATTGGAATGATAGAAGAAGAAGTTGATAGACTTGCTTGATAATATTCATTAAGGAGCAAAGCTCAACTTATACACTTAAGAAATACCTAACCAATAAATGAAAGCATGGGGTTAGGTAAGAGATTGACATTAAGCCTTACCTAACCTCCTAAACCATTAATGAGGACATGGTTAAGTCAACTAAGTACAAGGTACAAAAGAGGATTGACAAAGAGAGCTAAGTACATGAAAAACACTTAGTTAGATCACAATTAAATGAGTTATGTTGTAACACTCAACATGCCCCCTCAAGATGGTGCCTCTTTGGGTTCACCATCTTGGGTCGGGATCCCAGTTTTAGACCGAATACTCATTTGGGTTCGTGGGCTCGGATACCATATTAGACATCATGGGGTTCCATCCTCCTAGGTTCCCATTTATGGACCGAATACCCGTTTGGGTTCCTCAACATGCCCCCTTAAGACTGTGCCATGGGGTTCCATCCTCCTAGGTTCCATATTAGACATCATGGGGTTCCATCCTCTATAACCAATTGGTGATAGGACGAGTAGCACATGTATGTTATATTGTGAGTGAGGTCTTTTGGGTTCACCATCTTGGGTCGGGATCCCATTTTTGGACCGAATACCCGTTTGGGTTCGTGGGCTCTGATACCATATTAAACATCATGGGGTTCCATCCTAAAACCAATTGGTGATAGGAGAAGTAGCCCATGTAATGTATGTTATATTGGGAGTGAGGTCCCTTCATCTTTCCGATGTGGGATCCTCAATATGCCCCTCAAGATGGTGCCTTTTTGGATGGGGTTCACCATCTTGGGTTGATGGTGCCTCTTTGGGTTGGGTTCACCATCTTGGGTCGATGGTGCCTCTTTGGGTTGGGTTCACCATCTTGGGTCGATGGTGCCTCTTTGGGTTGGGTTCACCATTTTGGGTCGGATCCCACTTTTGGACCGAATACCCATTTGACCTTTGTAGGCTCTGATACCATATTAGACATCATGGGGTTCCATCCTAAAATCAATTGGTGATAGGAGGAGTAGTCCATGTATGTTATATTGTGAGTGTTGTCCCTTCTGTTGGGATTTATGCCCTAAAGCCTCGTAATTATTTTATTATTATTATTTGCAATTTATAATATTCATTATATAAATAAAATCCAAGGTTATTAGTGTAATCTTGAACTGTATGTAGTTGATATACGGGAGGATCATGTTCAAGTAATAACCTAAAGGGTCTATAGTATATGGATAAGGTTGGGTGCCTTATCCTGGTAACACTATTGATACGGCCCACTTTGTAATTGTTACAAATGACTTGATCCAAATCATTCATGTAGAGACATGTGAGTGGGGGTATCCTATACAATGAGTTTGTATAAGACTGGACCACGAAATATATAATCTCTCTTTATAAATCCGTTATTTGAGAAGATTAATATTTCACAGGATGATCATATGTGACTCGATCTTAATCCTGAGTGATTTATGAACTCCTGCCTGTGAGGGCTCGTCCTTTGATTTGTATGGGTGAGAATGGCCTTTATAGCCGATTCAATAAGCCTACCATTTTGGGGACTTGACCAAATAGGGAGTTGGGAACATAAGTTTCACAAGATGGAATTCACTTCTTCCCATATAGGAAAAGTAGATGAGTAGTTCCCTTAAGTGCTGATTTCGGGACTTGAACAATGGGGCCCCACCCTCTCACTGGCCTGAGAGGGACTTCGTTTATGGTTGGATCATAAACAGGTTGTTCATTAGAGAATCAGTGGTACTTAAGATGTAAGATGTAATTACAGGGGTAAAACGGACTTTTGACCCAGTTGTAATTACGAACAACTCGTGAAGGATCGACTTGCATGTAATGGTTATATCCATGGACACAACTTGTCCTATAGTGCATAAGAGTGCAACTCTAGGCCTATAGTGGAGTGACCTAGAGTTAATGAATGAAAGTTAATTAATTAAAGAGTTTAATTAATTAATTTTGTATCATTGGAGCTTATAAATCTGTAGGTCCATAAGGTCCCCTTGCTAGCTCATAGTAACACTAAAAGGATCAATTTAGTTGAAAGAAAAAATTGAAATATTCAAATTAATATTTAATATATTTGATATATAAAATGTAGAAGAGTAAAATATATTTATTGTATTTGATACATTAAATATTAGAGGAAATAGTTTATGTATATGATACATTAATATTAAAAACTATATACATATGTTATTTGAATGAGATTCAAATTGGTTTAAAGTATATTATAAAAGATTAATTTTATAATATTTGAATAAGATTCAAATAAATATAAAATACATATTTTAATATATTAGATATTAAAATGTATTTTATAAAATAAAATTAATTCCTAAAAGCCTTATTATAAATAAGACATTTAGGTTTAGCCAAAGGGTTGGCCAAACATACTACTCATCCTCTGCCGAGAGAATTGTTCTCTCATTCTTTCAAAGAGCTCCCACAAGCCTTGATCCCGTGTTCGAGTCATAGCGAGGAAGACTTCGTGGAAAAAGGAACACAAGAAGGTTATTGTTCTTCAAAGGTAATACATATGTTTAACCTTGTATTTTTAGTTTAATTTTAAATAAACTTAAAGTAACGATTCGAAACGCTTCCGCTGCGGGGAATGAATAGTTCATTCCCTTCAATTGGTATCAGAGCTTCTTTGAGTTTTGTTTAGAATTAATTGTAGATGGTGGGTATTTTAATTTTGTTAATATATGTGGTTTGCAAAATTGATTGTTTAGGCATATTTGATTGGCATTAGATTTATCGCTTTTGATTAGATCAATTGTAAAACCTTAAAAGGTTTAGGGTCGTATGTAATTTGGAGAAATTTCATGCGGCGGTTGTTCTTTGCAATTTTCATTTGTTTATTTTATGAATCCAACATTTGTGGCTGCTGGTTAAACTAAATTTCCTCAAATCATTAAGCACTCTTGAAGTGGTTGAACCAAGATCAATTCAATTGTTGAATTGAATCTGGTGGAATTGAATTTAGTGGCGTGAGGATGTGTCAGGCTTCTTCAACTTGTGGTTGATGCGGGTAAACAAAAGATCAATTGAATCGGTAAATTGGATTCAAATTTGGAAGGCTCAAAAAAGAAGATTTTGAAGACCAAGATATGTCTTGGATTTAAATTAATGTAATTTAAAATTGCTTTCAATTTCTTAGGATATGCCAAATATGCCGGTCAATTTTGCTGTGTTATTAATTTTAATTATGCATGTTGATGTATGATTTAAATTTATTGATTGCATAAAGTATGTCATCTAGATTAAAATCCCACCATATGTTAAGCATGACCATGCATTTTTAATTATTTTTAATATAATTGTTATATTTGGAATAGTATGATTAAAATGCTTTCTAATTTGATTAGATGATTTCCTAATATGTTTATATTTCAATATCTTTCAATATAATGGTTATATTTGGAAATTTTAAACTAGGGATATATTTTCCTAGATATAGTGATATCTTTTAATAAGATTGAGAAATCTTGGGAAATCTTGGGAAATCTTTGCCTAATAAGATTGGGAAATCTTTTCCTAATAAGATTAGGAAATCTTTTATTGGGAAATCTTTTATTGGAAAATCTTTGATTGTAAAATCTTTTCCCAAAATTAATCTTGGAAATCTTTTATTGGGAAATCTTTTATTGGGAAATCTTTTATTGGAAAATCTTTTCCCAAAATATTTTCCCAATAAGATTGAGATATCTTTTCCCAAAATATTTTCCCAATAAGATTGAGATATCTTTTCTTAATAAGTATTAGGATATTTTCCAAATGAGCTTAGGATATTTTCCTGATGAGATTAGATTTTTTCTTTCGTTATTTAAAAGATAATTAATTCATTCTTTAAATAGTTTAAATATTTGAATTTAGTTTATCTTTTATTCTAATAAGGTTAGAATATATGATAATCTTTAATTTTGTTTTAAAGGGTTTAAAATTGTTAAAAATTCAAGATTATCCATAAGGTGAATTAATTTTTAATAGGATTAAAAAGATTGCTTAAAATCAACTAAAGTTCATTGATCTAGTAATTAATAGTTAATTAAAGATTAATGAATTTGAAATAAAAATTGACTATAAGGGAACCCTGTCTAAGAAAGGTTACTCGGGTGAGGTACTTAAGTTGGCTGAAAAAGGAACACCTCTACCTGAGAACTGGCCTGGGGGTTGAATTAGTCAAATTTTATTTTATTTCATTAAGCTGACTCATAATGTGATTAGTTTTAAATAGTTTAATATACTTGGTAATTCACATTAAGATCAATCTAACCAACATAAGGGTTATGAAAGGGTAGATTGAAAAACTTAGATAAATGAGATTAGCCTAATTTGTCTAAGTAATAGAAAACCCTATTTCAAAATACTTAGTGGGAGAAAGACATATGTCAAAATAACCCTACGGTCTCTACTATAGATTCACAACGTGAGATTCATGTGAGGCCTCGAGGCGGCTTTGGACCGTCCCCCTACGGAAGGTGTTTACATGGGTCAATATCAGGGTGAATCTCTTGAGAAAGTATTTTTAAATAGTAAGTGGGAGAAGGAAATGTGTCAACATATCCTACGGTCTCTATCATTGGTTCACAACGTGAGATTCATGTGGGGCCTCGGGGCGGCTTTTGGACCGTCCCCCTACGGAAGGTGTTTACATGGGTCAATATCAGGGTGAATCTCCTGAGAAGGATAGGATTGTAATTTTATTTTCAATACTTGACCTACCCTACGGCGGCACTTGTTGGGATAAAATTATAGAATCTAAAATGATGGGTTACACTTACAAAGATATCATTAAGATTGTTAATGATTTTCTTGACCAAACTAATGGTAACTAAATGTTATAGAAATAAGAGTTATTTTGGGATAACACTTGGTTGAGATTGTCTCGGTTTAGTGAAGGAGCATTTGACCTACCCTACGGCGGCACTTGTTCTAACTCACTAAAGTATCATAGCATTAAAAAAAATTAATAATGTTTCAGGGTACATTTATCAAATTGTTTGTTTTCTATGCTGAAATTGAATGAATATTGATTGCATGTTGTTAAATAATATTTTTTATATATATATTTCAATATTATGTCTATTTCTCTCAATTTTAATTTTCGTTGCTAATTTGTCAAATTGAGAAAATAATATCACTTGGAAAAATAATGTTAACACTATATAATGACTGTGTAAATTTTTTCTTTAATTTGTCTTTATTGAGAAACGTTCTCAAAAACCTGTTGCCAATGCTAATCGAATTGTTCGTGAAGCACATGATTAATAAATCAATATAACGAGATGGCTTATACAAATTTTATATTTGACATATTAGATGTCAAGCTAAGAAGATAAAGAAGATGACAACAACATATGAGATGTTGTTAAAGTCATTAAAAGCTAGATTTAGATATTTATCTAATTAATCTCAAAAATTAAGTATTACCAAAATCCAAGAAAAGAAACCATATGACTGTAGCTAAAAGAAAATAGTTTCTAAATTAGCAAAGTAGTCATAATGAGAGGAATTTGTGAAATACCTCTGTGAGAAAAACATGGAAAAAAGTAAATTTGATTTACTAGATTTTTGGTGGAAAATAATCATTACCACCTATATAGTAGATTCAAATCCACTATTAAGATTTGTTCTTCATTACACTTTATATAATTCTTGGAAAATACTTAATGATGTAGAATGATCTCTACTTGTTGGCACCAGAAAACCCATCTCAATTAATGTAGTGGGAGACATTAAGATGTCCATAAAAAATAATTGTTATTTAATGCTGAATATGGTGTTTTTAGTACCATAGGAGAAATTCAATTTCTCTAACTTTATTACTAATAAAATGTTCATATAGTATGAATATTTTAGTACTAAATTTTTATTTTCAAAATTGTTTGAAAAGTTCAGCTGAAAAATAAGAATAATTTGTATATGTTAAATTGTTAACATATAAAATACTACACATTGAGATATTCAGGATTATACAATCCAGAATATAAAGACAATTTATATTCTCCTAAAATATGATACTTGTCTTTGGCATTCAAGATTGATTCTGATCAATTTGAATAAAAAGACTACTACGAAGTGATTCTCTAAATGTTAGAGTTAATTACTTTATATGTCTTAAGATCTTGCCTTTAATGCAAGATAATCAATAGGTTTTTGTTGGAAAAGCCTACAGGCCAAAGAACACTGATGAATATTTCATCACTCTAGCTGATGATTATTCAAGAAATAAGTATCGTAACCTAATGCAACATAAGTCTGAATATTTTGAAAAGTTCAAGGAATATAAGACTCAAGTTGAAGGTCAATTAGGTAAATCTATCAAGACACTATGATCAGCTCACAGTGAAAAGTACAGGAACCTTATGTACTAAGACTAATTGATAGAAAGTGAGATTTTATCTCAACCCTAGCACAAAGTACAATTGTGTGAAATTGTGCTGTAAGAGGAGAAACAAGACCTTGTTAGACATGGTCAGAACAATAAAGAATTACACGTCATTATCAGACTCTTGTTACGATATACAATATAGATTGTATAGTGAACATGATTCTATCTAAAAGGTGTCCATGAGACAACTTTGAGATTATAGAAGAGTAGTAAAGTTAGTTTACATCCCTTCGAGTTTTGGGAGTTTTAAGCATACATGCTGAAACTTGAATATGTTCAATAGTGTTGAAAAGTTGGTTCCAAGTGAAGCCACTAAATAGTTAATAAAAGTGGTTAACAATTTAATTACATTTGATAGTCAAATGGATCCTAGTCATGAATTGGATAAGCCTCATCGTAGTGGGAGAGTTATGAGATGACCCGACCGTTACAAGAGCTTATATGAAGCCTAAGTTGTCGTATTAGATGACAAAATGTAGGGCTTCTTGACCTCAAAGTTGAAATGAGGGTCAAAGACAAAGACTAGTAGACCAAAGTCATAAATCTCGAGATAGAGTAGATGTACTCATCTTTATCTAGAACTTGTAGATATTCGTGATGGGGTAAAACCCATAGATTTTGAATATATCTACAAAAGCAAAAGATTTGTAAATAAAAAGGTACAGACCTTCAAAATAAGACTAATGGCAAATATAGTGGGAGAAAGTAAACTATGGATAAACTTTCTCATTTGTTGTCATATTAGAGTATATAAGCATTTCCTAATTCATAGTTGCATATAAGATATGTCAAGTGAAGGTTTAAGAAATCTTTTTTGAAAAGAAGTCTTAAAGAATGCATTTACAAATCAATTACATGAGTTCAATTTCAAAAATCAAAAGCAAAAGGTTTGCAAGCAGTAAAGGTTCATTTATGAAATGAATTTAATCACTAGATTTTTGAATGTAAGGTTTGATAAAAGTATCAAAAACTATGACTTTGAATAAATATTAATGATATTGTATAGACAAGAAAATCCTTAATTACTTAGTGAAATTTTCTCATATTTCATGTGGATGACTTACTACTCATTGTGAATGATGTAAGATTTCAATCCAACATAAATTATTGACTATCTAACCAACTCCAAATGAATGATTTAAATTACTGGGTATGTCCTAAAATAGAGTTTTCGAGGACAAAATGTTATTTATGTCTCACACATCTTATATTGACAAATTTGTTGTCAAGTATATGATGTAATACTTCAAAAATGATAATGTATCATTCTTACATGAAGTTTAGATTATCTAAGGAATAGTGTCCTCAGACATTTCAAAATGTTGAGAACATAAGATTGACTATCTACGTTTGAGTGGGAGAAAATCTAATGTACACTTGAGACATGACATTTGACAGTAAAATTGGTTAGCATTTATTAGTTAACCCAATGGTATGACCATTGCGCGGAAAAATAAAAACTTTTCTCAAAATATCTATGGATAAAATGAGAAATTATATTTTTGTGTATGAGGTTAAAGATTTGATCTTTACGAGATGCACTGGTTTTAACAAAGATTTATGGAAATCTATGTTTACCCTAGATGGTGGAGCATAGTATGCAAGTTAAATGTTCTTGCTTATGAAGTAAAGAACTTGCATAACTCAAATAATTTCTTATTGGTCTGAAAGATGTTTCAGATATAGTTAAGCCTAAAACGTTTTATGTAATGGCTAAACTTAAGGAACTTAGATAACATCAATATATAGGGTATCCTGAGAGAGAAAGAATCGTGGTAGGACCAAGATGACTTTTAATTGACAGTCGTTTTGATCTATATAAAAAGACTTTCCAGGCTAAAGTGTTTGAAAGCCACCTAGAATGTCTAGGATTATGAGACATGTCTCATCTTCACTAGGGCAAGTGGGAGAACATGTTGGGTGTAGAGTATGCCCTAGGATACATGTCTCACCGGCTTTAGTGCAAGTGGGAGAATGTTGGGATTTATGCCCTAAAGCCTCGTAATTAATTGATAATTATTTTATTATTATTATTTACAATTTATAATATTCATTATATAAATAAAATCCAAGGTTATTAGTGTAATCTTGAACTGTATGTAGTTGACATACGGGAGGATCATGTTCAAGTAATAACCTAAAGGGTCTATAGTATATGGATAAGGTTGGGTGCCTTATCCTGGTAACACTATTGATACGGCCCACTTTGTAATTGTTACAAATGATTTGATCCAAATCATTCATGTAGAAACATGTGAGTGGGGGTATCTGATGGACCAAAACGTGTGTGTTTAATTTGGTTCAATAACCTGCAATAGATATATGGTCAAGTGCAAGTATACACTGTCAATCAAGTAATAAAATGAAAAGTATTCCAAGTATCGTATCCCAAGAGACTGTTGAAGAATTTAGTTTTAGAAAGAATTTGTTTTTCGAATGCAATGAAAAGTAACAAAAATAAATTGATAATGTTTGGTTGGTTTTGGGTTGAAAAGAAATAATAAAAACAGGGATCCAATCATGTTTCAGCCCTAAGTTGAGTTTACTTGACAGCCTGTGACCACAGAGTCACCACATAGTACCTTATGCTTTTGGATCGGATTCGTCTCCTATTCAGCCTCTTTGCAAGTACCTGTAGGAGTCTAAGCCATTATACTCACGGTCCAGTGGATAATGTGATCTTAGATGGTTAAGAATGCAATCCTATTGATCCTATAGTCTTTTGCCCCAATCATCAAGGACAATCGACGAAATCCTATTCCTAGGTTTTTCTGCTATATCACCTTTACGAGAGCCGTTAATTGCCCGACCTGTCCAGTATCGACATTAACATTTCATGCTAATTAAGTGATCAAATTAATATAACATTTTTGCATATATTCAGTAAAGGACGAACCACATAAGGCATAAGGGGTAAAACCGTAATTTACAACTGTCAAGCTAGCTCATTTCTTAACGGGCATTCACATAATTGAATCCCTTAGGAAAACTTAGCTCATAATGAGAACTAGACTAAAATACTTCATTGAAAAATAATGCATAAGTACAAAAATTGCTAAAAGGGTAAAATGGTAATTTTACTCGAAAATTAAAGATAAAATGAAAATGGAATAAAAACAGAATGTAAATAATAAATAAAGGACAGAATTGGAATAACAAAGGTTTTTGAACTGAAAATTAAATTATAAATGCAAAAGTTGCTAAAAGGGTAAAATGGTAATTTTGCATGTAAAGTTAAGAACGAAAATAAATGCGAAATAAAAACAGAATATAAATAGAAAATGTGCAGAATTAAATAGAAAGTAAATCTGGAAATTTTCCAACTTTCTCTCTCTCGAACTCGTGGACAATGGATGAAGGGTCTCTACTCGCTCGATTCACGTCGTCAATGCAAATCGAATCCTCGCAGCACCTTCCTTTCGGAGCTGGCTGAAGTAGAACTATTACAGAGGAGTGGTCCGCTCTTGTTTGGAATTTCGAGAATTTGGGTGAGTTCTTCGAGAAAGAAAGGAGGTTGATCGACTATGTGGAGATTGATTGTTGTAAAGAAATGATCGATGGTTTGAATGAAGGATTGAGGTGCCTTTTATAGGCCTTAGGGTTTGTTTGGAGGTTGCTAAAATGAGGGAGAGATCTTTGGGAAGAGTTGTTAGGTCAAATAGGGAGTTGGTTGGCTGAATCTTTGGAAGATCTTTGACAAATATCTCAACAAATTCGTTTGACCAGTCAACTGCACTCTGTGGCCTCTTGTGTGGCCACAAGCTGAGTTCTGCACTCTGTGACTTCTTTGTGGCCACAAGTTGAGTTCTGCACTCTATGACTCCTTTGTGGCCACAAGCTGAAACTCTGTGGCCACAAGCTGAAGCAGAATACAGTTTTCCTGAAAATAATTAAAACAACATTAATTCTTATCAAAAATGACTCTTTTACCCTCTTAATTGCTTCATAATGACAAAACGACCTTGAGCATGTGACTTTCCTATTTTTATTCTTTTCTTATCAATTACATGCACAATTATCTTCAATTTAACTCAAAAAGTCAATTAATGAGTATGTTTTAAAGGGTAAAAACATGACATAAATGACGTTCATCACACCCCCAAACTTAGCATATTGCTTGTCCTCAAGCAATTCAACACATAATAACAACAAGAATGTACAATTATGCAAATGTTTAACATGCTTTCAAACAAAGTTCGCTTATAAACAACCTTTCAGGAGATGTCTCATACTCTAGTGCCAGTCATAATCCCATAAGTAATTTCTCACATAAGTTTCTACTTTCATTTTGTAAACAAAGCTTTTTCTAGTCTATCCTAACCATATGCTTAATCTATCTAACCTTTAGTCACTGAGTCTAGGATAATCCCTTTCGTGAAATAAACTAAGCTTAGACTTTTCCTTCCTTGTGTGAACTTCTTAACACTTTCTCCCCCAAACTTGTGTTGCTGCTAGGCTTCTCATTTTTTTATTTTTCTTTCTCCTTTTTTTTTCTTTACCATTCTCTAGAGAATCTTTATTGCTAGACTCACCTTCGTTCCAGCTTGCCTGCAATTTCATTGCACAATGCATCTAGCTACGAGCAAGCCTCACAAACTAAGATAAATACTCACTTCCTAGTTACCCTTTCATGCAGTGACAACCATGGGGCTCATGATCGCCACTGGTTACTCAGCTAACTTAAGAAGGAGGAGTACCTCTAGAAATAATATTTTTTTTTTTTTTTTTTTTTTCCAACTCTTCTTCCTTTGGAAGAGACATAACAATCAAGACCTAGCAGTCAACATATTACAAATATACTTCACCCCCCCCCCCCCCCCCCCCCCCAAACTTAAAGGAGGCAATGTTCTCATTGACTATTCAAGAGATTTTTTTTTCAAAAGGGATGGTGTGAGCATTAGTCTACAAAAAAGCGTCAAGGCTAAACTCTCCTAAACATGTTAAACGGGTTAAACAAAAGGAAGTTTAGACTTGTGAAAAAGTTTTGCATAGAAAAGTACTAATGGAACCCTATGCTTTTGAAAAAAACTTACAAGCTATGACATGTGACACTATTTGAGCAGAGATAAACTCTAGTTATCATCATAAAGGTTACTTTAAAGAAAACAAAAGAAAGATAGCATGCTAAAAACATTCTCATACTTGTGCAATCAAGTCATTAAGATCAATTAGGCACATTCCACAAAAAGTCTATCCTAGCAGGAACAACTACAACTACTACCCTAACAAAACAACGAAATAATGAAATAACAAAATGCAACTTCTACCCTACCAGAAAAACAAACAACAAAAAAACAGAATCTTAACAAATAACAAAATATTCAGAAAATGAAGGAAAAAAGTAGAGAGTAAGGAAGAACGGTACTCCCCTAATATTCAGACGAGGTATCGTCTTCGGAATCAGTATTTGAAGGAAGATTCAGGCAAACGGGAGGAAACGTTGGGAAAGCAGGCATCAAGGTCGGGGCCAAGGCATTAAAGAACCCTTGAATGAGCTCATCTCTCTCTTTGGCATAGGCCATATTCTGTTGGATCATATGCTGCCATTGAGAAGGGGTGATGCTTGGAGTATTTTCTGAACTAGTGGCAGGTTGTGACTGCTCTGTGGCCACAGAGGTGGAACAACCTTTTGACTTGGGCGCACGCGACGTCGATGCTTTCTCGGTCTATTGGTGACGGAAACACTATAACTTGTGAACAAGATGCGCAGTGATTGCTGGTTTTGGCAAACTTGTCTCCTCACCATGCCGAGGCGTAAGTCCTGCTTTGAGGCAAAGTTGAGTGACAAGTGACCCAAAAAATAATTTCTCAGCTTTCTTCCTGCCACAAGCAACAAGTTCTTCCCGTAGTAAACTTCCAATATTGAGATCAAGACCCTTCATGATACAATACAGCAACATCACTCGTTCTAGTGAAATGGTTGTGTCATGGGTTGTCGGAATTAACCGATTTTTGATGAAATACAACCATGCTGCTGCTTCGGCTTTGATATCACCTAGAACTAGAGTCATGACTCCAGTTGGTGATTTCTTCCATTTTGCCCCCTTCCGTGCTACTATTTGGAGGGCTTCTTTCAATTGTTTGTCCGTGGGGTTCTTGATCGCTGTATTCCCTACCGGATCACTGGACGGTTTTAATTTAAATACACGGTTGATGTCTATCGCTGAGAAACTTACCAATTTTCCCCTTACTAGCGATGCATTCCAGTCTGCTCCACCCATTCCTGCAAAAAATTCTCGAACCAAAGGTACAACGGCAACTGGGGGATGCGCGCACAGCTCTCGCCACTTGAATTCGGCAATTTTTGATGTAATGACGGTAGGTAGAGGTGCTTGTTTCTCGGAGAAACCTTTCTCCACAAACACATCTCTGGCCTTCATTATTTCCAGTCGTCCTTGTATGTCAATCTTTTGCCAAGATTCCATGAATGGTTGAGGTTGTGGCGGCATAGGAACAACCGACGGGGGTGGAACTTGAGTGGACCTAGTTCTTGGCCTTTTGAGCAAGGTTGGATCATGTTTAACCTTCGTACGCCTTTCGGCCGCAATTTCTCTCTGCCTCTTTCGGGTGATTGGCGAAATAGGGAGTTGATCATTGTTCAACTCCATGACCTCCTCGTCCGAGGATGGTTCTTCCTTATCCGTACTATCCTCTTGAGCTTCCTCCTGACTTTCTTCTGTCTCATCATCACTTGAAGTGCTAGGCTCAAGTTCTTCCTCAAGGTGTGACTTAATTGCGGTCACAAACTTCCTCAGCTCATTATCTTCCAAGTCTTTGGTTTGTGGCGATGTTGTGGGCGCATACTGAAGATCATCTTCTTCATTTGCTAATTCTTTACCTTTCCTTCTTCTTTCTCTGATCAAGACGTCCTCTCTTCTCGATTCTTCTTCAGCTTGTGTCAGTTCTCTCGTCTCCTCAGCTTGTATCAAAATTTCCTCTTCTCGTAGTCTCTCCTCTTGTTTTCTTGTTTGTTCAACAGTATCCTGTTGGAGAGTTCGCTGCAAAGTTTGCTCCTCCTCTTGACCATGCTTCTTTACATGATATTCCGCTGCTAGCAAGGTTGCCCTCTCCACGGCCTCTTTAATCATCCTCTCCACCATGATTGGGGAAAAAATTGATTCTTGCATCGGACTCCCAACCGTATCTCTTCTTCTTAATTCAAATGGGTGATCGATTGGGGTCTCGGTTTGCTTCTTGGTGTGCCTGTACACTAAAGATTCCCTATCAGAACGTTCAAGAATTGGTGGAGGAATACTTACTTTTGAAACCAGAGGTGGATCTTCGCGCACAGAACGCGATTTCGTCGAGGTTTCCCCAGCTTCCGGCTGAACTTCTTCATCTTCACTGGATGATTTGCCCGCAGCTTCAGCTAGGGCTCGTCGTCTATGTTCTCCCATCTCTTTGATCATTTTACGCCAAGCAGTAGTTCGAATTTTCATGGGTCTTTTACCTATACCCGATTTTTGGGATTGATCAATCGGGGGGCTTGGATTGAACCTAGGGCTGCCAGTCGCTGGGTTTTCCTTCTCTCCACGTTCATGCATAGCAATGGCCGATTGTTTTTGTAGTTTAGGTTCAGCCTTCTTCTTCGAAGATGATGGAGGTAAATCGGCCATAGGGTCCTCTTGCATGTGCTTAGATGGAGCCTCTTCGCACTCCCTTCCACGCACAGAACGTCTCGGAGTACGATCAGCAGCGGCCCCATCAGTGATCGGGGCGGATTTTCCAGCCATGAGGTTTAGCGTGCGTGGGAAAAGGAAGAACTTTCGTGAAGGGGATTTTCAGCTTGGAGACTTTTGGGATCACTTGTATGTTGAAAAGAAAGGTAAGGGTCTCTTGACTTATATTTGTTTCTAAAATAGGTCAAACCTTCTGACCCCTTTTTTTTTTTTTTTTTTTTTTTTTTTTTTTTTTTGAAAATGACGTTCACACCCTTCACTAATACACCTTGTGGCCACATAACATTTTATGCTCATCTGGCTTGTGGCCACAGGATTTTTCAAATCTATGTTCTGAAGTTCCTAGTCAGTCTCCATCTACGAGAATCTTTCCTGAAACACTCACAAAAACATTAAAAAGTTCATAAACAAAAGAAATAACAGCTTGATTATTATTATTTTTTTTTTATTTTTTTTTTTTCAAATAAGTTCCTATTAGGCGGTTCAATCAAATCATCTCCCAGTTAGGTCCCCAGGAAAAGGTGTTCCCTATGGTCAACTTAAATACCTTTTCCTTGGCAGGACCAATCTACGCCAGATTTGATTTTGATTGAACCTACCCTAAGAACCTTTTTTTTTTTTTTTTTTTTTTTTTTTTCAAACCTGACTAGAGATCAAATGTCAACAAGGCAACTGTGTCCTTGTATTCTTCCAAACCCTCTCCCCAGTAAGGTTTAATCCTTTGTCCATTCACCTTAAATATTCTCCCATTTTGATGTACCAAATCAACTGCACCATGAGGGTATACCTTGTCAATGATGAATGGCCCTGTCCATCTTGACTTCAACTTACCTGGAAATAGTCTCAGACGAGAATTAAATAGCAGAACTTGTTGCCCTTCTTTTAAGATTTTCTGCTGAATCTTCTTATCGTGCCACCTCTTAGTCCTCTCCTTATAAAGTTTGGCATTCTCATATGCCGAGAGACGTAGTTCATCGAGTTCATTCAGTTGAAGTCTCCTTTTTTCTCCTGCCGCCTTCATATTTAGGTTCAACTTCTTGATTGCCCAGTAGGCCCTATGCTCCACTTCAAGTGGCAAGTGACATGCCTTCCCAAAAACGATCCTATACGGAGACATCCCTAGAGGAGCTTTGAAGGCCGTTCGATATGCCCAAAGAGCCTCGTTGAGTCGTATAGACCAATCCTTCCTTGAAAGGCTAACTGTTTTTTCTAAGATGGTCTTGATCTCTCGATTGGACAATTCTGCCTGTCCATTGGTCTGGGGATGGTACGCAGTTGCTATCTTATGCCGTACACTGTATCTTCCAAGTAAACTGGCTATAGTTTTATTCAGGAAGTGAGTTCCTTCGTCACTTACCAAGACTCTTGGAGTTCCAAACCTAGCAAAGATGTTCTCTTTCAAAAACCTTTTAACTGTCTTGGCATCATTGGACGAAGTTGCTTTAACTTCAACCCACTTTGAAACATAGTCTACTGCGAGTAGGATGTAAGTTTTCCCAAACGACGATGGGAATGGGCCCATGAAGTCGATGCCCCACATGTCAAAGACTTCGACCTCCAACATATAGTTCATTGGCATCTCGTTCCTGGAAGACAAGTTTCCCACTCATTGACAACTATCACATCTTTTGGCGAACTCATGAGCATCTTTGAAGAGAGTGGGCCAGAAATACCCACTCTGGAGGACTTTTGCCGCAGTCTTCATACCTGCGAAATGGCCTCCATATGGAGCTGCATGACAAGATCTCAATATATGTTCTGTCTCTTCTTCTGCAACGCATCGCCTTAGGACTTGGTCTGCTCCTTGTTTATACAGGTACGACTCATCCCAACAATAGAATTTCAGGTCATAATAAAACCTCTTGAGTTGATGATGTGACATGTCTGGTGGCTTCAGTCCACTAACCAAGTAGTTCACAATATCTGCGAACCATGGTGCTTCTATTGCTTTTATTTCAAATAACTGCTCATCAACGAAAGCGTCTTGAATGACAGTCTCTTCTTCTCTCTGTGCGTCCTCCCCTAGCCGAGACAAATGGTCTGCAACTTGGTTGTCAGTCCCTTTTCTATCTATTATTTCAAGGTCGAACTCTTGGAGGAGTAAGATCCATCTAATGAGGCGAGGCTTAGCTTCCTTCTTTGAGAGTAAATATTTTAATGCTGAATGATCTGTATGAACCACCACTTTTGTTCCTACCAGGTAGGATCTGAACTTCTCAAAGGCAAAGACTACTGCAAGTAGTTCCTTTTCCGTTGTGCTGTAATTCAATTGAGCTTCTGTTAAGGTCTTGCTTGCATAATAAATAGGTTGCATGATTTTGTCTCTCTTCTGTCCTAGCATTGCTCCTACCGCAAAGTCGCTTGCGTCACACATAACCTCGAATGGACGAGTCCAATCAGGCTCAACCATAATTGGAGCTGTGCTGAGTGCCTTCTTCAATACTTTGAATGCCTGCAAGCATTCCTCGTCAAACACAAATTGTCTTTCTATCTCTAACAACCTACAAAGCGGTTTAGAAACTTTTGAAAAGTCTT
The DNA here is from genome assembly GCA_028017165.1 of Herpetospermum pedunculosum. Lineage (NCBI taxonomy): Eukaryota > Viridiplantae > Streptophyta > Magnoliopsida > Cucurbitales > Cucurbitaceae > Herpetospermum > Herpetospermum pedunculosum. Next base: position 14,527,657 of record CM051527.1, on the reverse strand, counting down.
TTATAAAGCGCCTGTAGAATCCAGCGTGGCCTAAAAAGCTGCGAATCTCTTTTACCGTGGAAGGTGGAGGAAGTTTAGAGATTAACTCCACCTTGGCTTTATCCACTTCTATTCCTTTCTTCGAAATTCGATGTCCTAAGACAATGCCTTCTTGTACCATAAAATGGCACTTCTCCCAATTAAGCACGAGATTCGTGTCTTCGCATCGTTCCAACACTTGGTCTAAGTTCTTTAGACAGGTCGAGAATGTCTCGCCAAACACCGAGAAGTCGTCCATGAAAACTTCCAGCGTCCTTTCCACCATGTCGGAAAAGATAGCCATCATGCACCTCTGGAAAGTTGCGGGTGCATTGCATAGTCCGAATGGCATCCTCCTAAAGGCGAAGGTGCCATATGGATAGGTAAACGTGGTCTTCTCCTGGTCTTCCGGGGCGATGGTAATCTGGTTATAGCCTGAGTACCCGTCCAGGAAACAGTAGTAGTCCTTGCCTGCGAGCCTGTCAAGCATCTGGTCTATAAATGGCAGTGGGAAATGGTCTTTTCTTGTGGCTTTATTCAGACGACGATAATCCATACAGATCCGCCACCCTGTCACTGTCCGTGTTGGAATCAGCTCGTTGTTCTCATTTTCCACGACAGTTATTCCACCCTTCTTTGGGACGCACTGTACTGGGCTAACCCAACTGCTGTCTGAAATCGGGTAGATGACTCCAGCATCCAGCCATTTAATAATCTTCTTTCGTACTACTTCCTTCATGAGTGGATTTAGCCTTCTCTGACTTTCTATGGATTTGTGGGCACCTTCTTCTAAGTTGATTTTGTGCATACAAAACGAAGGGCTAATTCCTCGGATGTCCGCAATGGTCCATCCAATGGCTGTTTTATGCTTCTCTAGCACCTGTGTCAAAGAAAGTTCATCTTCAATCGATAGGTAAGCTGAAATAATTACTGGTAAAGTATTATTTTTTCCAAGAAAAATATATTTTAAGTGAATGGGAAGAGGTTTGAGCTCCAGCTCGGGTGGCTCGATCACAGAAGGTTGCAACGGTTTGCTCCTATTCTCGGTTAATTCACTTTCTGTCTCTTCCTCTGTGGCCACAGAGCTGGCCGCATTCTGCACTTGCTCCTCTTCAATGTCTTCTTCCCCCTCAAGTTCTTCTTCAATTTCTTCTTTATCTAGATTCATCTGTAGTTCATCAAAAATAGATTCGTCAGTTATTTCAATTTTAGAACATTCATCCATGTCTCCAGGGTATCTTAAAGCATTCAAAACATTAAATGTAACTTGTTGATCATTGACTCTCATAGTCAATTCACCCTTTTGGACATCTATCAAGGTCCTTCCTGTTGCTAGGAATGGACGCCCTAAAATAATTGGGACATCTCTATCCGCTTCACAATCGAGGATGATAAAATCTGCGGGAAACACAAACTCATCGACCTTCACTAAAACATCTTCAATTTTTCCTACGGGATGAGCTATTGATCTGTCTGCTAATTGTAGAGTGACATTAGTAGGTCTTGCCTTCCCGATCCCTAATTGTTGGAATACTGATAGTGGCATCAGATTGATGCTTGCACCTAGATCGCACAATGCTCTTCCAACATTCCTTCCTCCTATGGAACAAGGTATGGTAAAACTTCCGGGATCCTGGAGTTTTGGAGGTACCTTGCTTTTAACTAATGCACTGCAACACTCAGTCAGTGCCACAGTCTCATATTCTCCCAGTCTTCTCTTCTTTGCGAGGATATCTTTGAGAAACTTCACATAATTGGGCATTTGTTCTAGAGCCTCCACTAGCGGGATGTTTATGTGAAGTTGTTTCAAAATATCCAGGAATTTGTTGAATTGCACATCTTGATTTTTCTTCTTAAATCTCTGTGGATAAGGAGGTGGTGGTCTGACACTTTGATACAGCGAAACGGGGCTTTGAGGCTTTGTGGCCACAACCTCTGTCGCAATGTTCTCATTGTCCTTATTTTCAGGAGTCAGATTCTCTTCGTTTTGCCCCGCCTTATCCTCTTTGGGCTCTTCTTCGATCTTTTTTTCTTTTCCCTTGGCAATCTGTTCAGATTCTTTTGCCGGATTCTCCTCCAATCTAGTCGGCATTGATGGTCCTTCATACGCTAATCCGCTTCTTAGGGTCACTGCCTTGCAATGCTCTTTTCCATCTCGTGATGGGGTCTCCGTATTACTCGGCAATGCTTCTTGTGGTCTGTTTTTAAGCTCATTCGCCAACTGCCCTACCTGCATTTCCAAATTTCTCAACGCCGCATCATTTCTTGACATATATTCCTTCATCAAACTTTCCATGCTGGAGGTTTGTGACGACGTTTGTGCATGCGGTTGTTGATAACTCTTTTGTTGAGTCTGCTGTTGAGGTTGAGAAGAAAATCCTGGTGAAAATCCTTGCTTCCCATACTGGCTCGCGGTATTATTGTTCGTGCTTGCTTGTCCTCCCCATGAGAAATTGGGGTGTTGCCTCCAGCCTGGGTTGTAGGTGTTAGAATACGGATTAAACCGATTCTGGTTCCCTTGATGTCCTACATAATAAACAGAAGCAGGATTATGTGGGCATTCTTCATATACATGGTTATCATTACAATAACTACAAGAAAAAGATGATATTTGATTCACGGGGGCTATGGAAGCCTGATTTTCCATTGTTAGGTTCTTTAACATATTGTTTATTGAAGCCAACTGTGCATTCACTGTGTTCATCGCATCTACTTCTATCTTTCCAACGACACTCCTTGAGGTGGTTGAGTCTTCTTCGCTCCAATTCAGATTATTGGTCGCAATGGTATCCATGATTTCGTTCGCTTCATTGACCGATCTACTCAACAAGGATCCGCTGGCTGATGAGTTCACCAAGGTCTTAGCTGCTTGGTTCAGTCCATTATAAAAATGTTCAATGATGATACAAGCAGGAAGACTATGATGTGGGCATTTCCTAACTAGACTCTTGAATCTACTCCATGCTGCATCCACAGGTTCATTTATTGCTTGTCGGAAAGCAATAATTTCTCCTCTATATTTTGCATTCTTGTCTGCAGGGAAGTATTTCTTAAGAAATTTCGCCACCAAATCTGTCCACGAAGTGATTGAATTTGGGGGAAGCGATTCCATCCAAGCTTCTGCATCTCCCTGTATAGAAAATGGAAATAACTTTAGTCTTAATACCTCAGAAGGTACTCCTGCTGTTTTAAAAGAACTACAAATGCGTAAGAAATATTTAATATGTTTGTGGGGATCTTCATTTGTCAATCCTGAGAATTTGCCCATGGAATTAATCAATTGGAACATCGTGGGCTTGAGTTCAAAGTGTGCTGCTTCAAAAGTAGGCTCTTGAATTTCTGGATTGAGTGTATCGAACATGGGTGTCGCATAATCTCTAATGGCTTTATCCCTCTCATCCGCGATGAAGATGGGATTCTGGGGTGGCACTCCATGTGGATTTGGTACCCCTTGTTGTACCGGTGGTATTGGTGGTTGACCACCATTTTGATTTACTCCTTGGTTTGGTAGGTTGACACGAGGATCGACTCCGTCTTGGTCCATCGGAAATTGTTGAATAACTGCAACTTCTTCAAGACCCTTCCGTGCGCTCAACTCTTGTTCTTCCCTCTTCTTTCGTCTTTTCTCTCTGCGGCGGAAACGAAAGGTACGTTCTATCTCAGGATCAAATTCAAAAAGGCAATGCCCTTTTCTCATGCATTGACTTAAACCTACAAAGTAAAATGCAAATCAAGTCAGATTTTCTGAGATAGTAACTTGTAACTACAATCGAATAAACAATTTCTAAAATAAAATAAAAATCCGCTAATAGTCCCCGGCAGCGGCGCCAAAAACTTGATGGACCAAAACGTGTGTGTTTAATTTGGTTCAATAACCTGCAATAGATATATGGTCAAGTGCAAGTATACACTGTCAATCAAGTAATAAAATGGAAAGTATTCCAAGTATCGTATCCCAAGAGACTGTTGAAGAATTTAGTTTTAGAAAGAATTTGTTTTTCGAATGCAATGAAAAGTAACAAAAATAAATTGATAATGTTTGGTTGGTTTTGGGTTGAAAAGAAATAATAAAAACAGGGATCCAATCATGTTTCAGCCCTAAGTTGAGTTTACTTGACAGCCTGTGACCACAGAGTCACCACATAGTACCTTATGCTTTTGGATCGGATTCGTCTCCTATTCAGCCTCTTTGCAAGTACCTGTAGGAGTCTAAGCCATTATACTCACGGTCCAGTGGATAATGTGATCTTAGATGGTTAAGAATGCAATCCTATTGATCCTATAGTCTTTTGCCCCAATCATCAAGGACAATCGACGAAATCCTATTCCTAGGTTTTTCTGCTATATCACCTTTACGAGAGCCGTTAATTGCCCGACCTGTCCAGTATCGACATTAACATTTCATGCTAATTAAGTGATCAAATTAATATAACATTTTTGCATATATTCAGTAAAGGGCGAACAACATAAGGCATAAGGGGTAAAACCGTAATTTACAGCTGTCAAGCTAGCTCATTTCTTAACGGGCATTCACATAATTGAATCCCTTAGGAAAACTTAGCTCATAATGAGAACTAGACTAAAATACTTCATTGAAAAATAATGCATAAGTACAAAAATTGCTAAAAGGGTAAAATGGTAATTTTACTCGAAAATTAAAGATAAAATGAAAATGGAATAAAAACAGAATGTAAATAATAAATAAAGGACAGAATTGGAATAACAAAGGTTTTGAACTGAAAATTAAATTATAAATGCAAAAGTTGCTAAAAGGGTAAAATGGTAATTTTGCATGTAAAGTTAAGAACGGAAATAAATGCGAAATAAAAACAGAATGTAAATAGAAAATGTGCAGAATTAAATAGAAAGTAAATCTGGAAATTTTCCAACTTTCTCTCTCTCGAACTCGTGGACAATGGATGAAGGGTCTCTACTCGCTCGATTCACGTCGTCAATGCAAATCGAATCCTCGCAGCACCTTTCTTTCGGAGCTGGCTGAAGTAGAACTATTACAGAGGAGTGGTCCGCTCTTGTTTGGAATTTCGGGAATTTGGGTGAGTTCTTCGAGAAAGAAATGAGGTTGATCGACTATGTGGAGATTGATTGTTGTAAAGAAATGATCGATGGTTTGAATGAAGAATTGAGGTGCCTTTTATAGGCCTTAGGGTTTGTTTAGAGGTTGCTAAAATGAGGGAGAGATCTTTGGGAAGAGTTGTTAGGTCAAATAGGGAGTTGGTTGGCTGAATCTTTGGAAGATCTTTGACAAATATCTCAACAAATTCGTTTGACCAGTCAAGTGCACTCTGTGGCCTCTTGTGTGGCCACAAGCTGAGTTCTGCACTCTGTGACTCCTTTGTGGCCACAAGTTGAGTTATGCACTCTGTGACTCCTTTGTGGCCACAAGCTGAAACTCTGTGGCCACAAGCTGAAGCAGAATACAGTTTTCCTGAAAATAATTAAAACAACATTAATTCTTATAAAAAATGACTCTTTTACCCTCTTAATTGCTTCATAATGACAAAACGACCTTGAGCATGTGACTTTCCTATTTTTATTCTTTTCTTATCGATTACATGCACAATTATCTTCAATTTAACTCAAGAAGTCAATTAATGAGTATGTTTTAAAGGGTAAAAACATGACATAAATGACGTTCATCAGTATCCTATACAATGAGTTTGTATAAGACTGGACCACAAAATATATAATCTCTCTTTATAAATCCGTTATTTGAGAAGATTAATATTTCACAGGATGATCATATGTGACTCGATCTTAATCCTGAGTGATTTATGAACTCCTGCCTGTGAGGTCTCGTCCTTTGATTTGTATGGGTGAGAATGGCCTTTATAGCCGATTCAATAAGCCTACCATTTTGGGGATTTGACCAAATAGGGAGTTGGGAACATAAGTTTCACAAGATGGAATTCACTTCTTCCCATATAGGGAAAGTAGATGAGTAGTTCCCTTAAGTGCTGATTTCGGGACTTGAACAATGGGGCCCCACCCTCTCACTGGCTTGAAAGGGACTTCGTTTATGGTTGGATCATAAACAGGTTGTTCATTAGAGAATCAGTGGTACTTAAGATGTAAGATGTAATTACAGGGGTAAAACGGACTTTTGACCCAACTGTAATTACGAACAACTCGTGAAGGATCGACTTGCATGTAATGGATATATCCATGGACACAACTTGTCCTACAGTGCATAAGAGTGCAACTCTAGGCCTATAGTGGAGTGACCTAGAGTTAATGAATGAAAGTTAATTAATTAAAGAGTTTAATTAATTAATTTTGTATCATTGGAGCTTATAAATCTGTAGGTTCATAAGGTCCCCTTGCTAGCTCATAGTAACACTAAAAGGATCAATTTAGTTGAAAGAAAAAATTGAAATATTCAAATTAATATTTAATATATTTGATATATTAAATGTAGAAGAGTAAAATATATTTATTGTATTTGGTACATTAAATATTAGAGGAAATAGTTTATGTATATGATACATTAATATTAAAAACTATATACATATGTTATTTGAATGAGATTCAAATTGGTTTAAAGTATATTATAAAAGATTAATTTTATAATATTTGAATAAGATTCAAATAAATATAAAATACATATTTTAATATATTAGATATTAAAATGTATTTTATAAAATAAAATTAATTCCTAAAAGCCTTATTATAAATAAGACATTTAGGTTTAGCCAAAGGGTTGGCCAAACATACTACTCATCCTCTGCCGAGAGAATTGTTCTCTCATTCTTCCAAAGAGCTCCCACAAGCCTTGATCCCGTGTTCGAGTCATAGCGAGGAAGACTTCGTGGAAAAAGGAACACAAGAAGGTTATTGTTCTTCAAAGGTAATACATATGCTTAACCTTGTATTTTTAGTTTAAGAAGGTTATTGTTCTTCAAAGGTAATACATATGCTTAACCTTGTATTTTTAGTTTAATTTTAAATAAACTTAAAGTAACGATTCCAAACGCTTCCGCTGCGGGGAATGAATAGTTCATTCCCTTCACCTTCATCTTTCCAATGTGGGATCCTCAACATGCCCCCTCAAGATGGTGCCTCTTTGGGTTCACCATCTTGGGTCGGATCCCATTTTTTAACCGAATACTCGTTTGAGCTATATGGGCTCTGATACCATATTAGACATTATGGGGTTCCATCCTAAAACCAATTGGGTTTAGGATGGAACCCCATGATGTCTAATATTAATTAGAGGCGTAAATTCTAATTAAACATGCTTTTTAACTAATCTAATTTAGCTACTCTTCAAACCAATTAAAGAAGGGTAATATCGCGATGAACCAATTGATTGAGAACTCTACCAATTGGCTCGATTTTTCCTATTTCCCTAAGTCTATCGTGAAAACAATAATTAATTCAAATCCCCCAACTGTCACTTAGGCGAGAATTAATTAGTCACGCTTAGACCCTCGTTACTTGGCGATTGAGGCAATTATACGTCGTACTCTTTAATGATAAAACATGCATAAAGACTCGGGCGTCAGTCCTAATCAGTCACACATGCTATTGGGATGCAAATAAAGGAAGAGCATGAAAAAAATCAAACAATTATAAGATGGAAAATTCATACAAAACCCTCCCTAAGCATCAAGATTATTCTTAAACCTCAAATTAGAACACTTACCTTAGTTGCCCGTTGTGAGAATCAAGCAAAACTAACAAGAATCAAACTTTATTTACAAAAAAAAAAAATGAAGAAAATGGGGTTATGTTGTGCGCCTCAACCGTGGTGTTCCCTAGCTTATAAATTCTAATTATATCAAATTTTCTAGATTTTTGCTTTGCGCTAGTATTTCGCCTCAGTTTTGGAGCAAATCGACGACAAGAGGAGAGTGTTTGTTTCTGGATCCATACACTATCCTCGCAATACTCCTGAGGTTTGTCTCCTTCCTTCTTGCAACTTCGACGTTCTTTCTCTAAGTAATTTTCTTTATGTATCTGAATCGGTTTGTAGTCTTTGGAATTTGCAGATATGGCCAGACCTTATTTAGAAATCTAATCATTTCAGCGAGGATTGGATGTAATTGAGACTTATGTCTTCTGGAATCTACATGAACCGATTGGAAACCAGGTACACTTTTGCGACTGCTTCTTGAATTGGAAGATATTTGAGAAATCTATTTACCGTTGAGTTGTGTTGCAGGACACTCTAAATCTACTCAAGCGCTTAAAATTTAAGCATCTGTGATCAAAATTAACGGTTCTTATTAGCAATATAAGTTTTAATTGAAATTGATAAGAGAGTAAATACCCTGATAATGCAGATGGTATAGATAGGGAATTTAAGCGCTTCAACTACTATGACATAATTGCTGTGGTGTTAAGATCTCTTGAGCCCATTTATGGCTTATGCTAAGATTGATTTTGTTGTCTTTTTAGTCCTTAAGAGTATGTCTTGCAGGGAGAGGGTCTTTTGTCTGTTTGTTCTTATTTTGTTGTGTGTAAAGGAAATGATTTATGAATGACTTCATGCTCTTGAAAACATGCTAAATGGTTTTACTCCTTAAATAAGGAATACTCATTGCTACTTTCTCTGTATTATAATTTTCTTTGTAGTTAACTGTAATGATGCGTAATATTGTAGTGCATGGTTATCGATCTGCATCATAATATAGGTGCGAGGTGACAAAAGTGACTTTAATCTAGGCCTTTATCAAAGTGACAGATAACTTTGATTGAATTGGGGGAGGTTGTAATTGTTAATAAGAAAGTTAGATTGGCTCCTTCTAACCGAATGAGATAATTTTGGGGATGAATTTGGGGAGGTTGTAATTGTTAATAAGAAATTTAGATTGACACTTTCTAACAAAATGAGATAATTTTGTTGGTTCTTTGATTGAATTTCTGATTTTCATTGTCTTTTTTAATCAAATATTTGTGTCCTGAACCTTTCCCAGAGGAGAATTTGGAGTTTCTTAGAGCTAATAACATCAAGCCTTTTCAATTCAAAATTGAAGAGAAAAAGGTATTGGGATCATCTTCTCTTTTCTCAGTCGGAAAAGGGGTGAACAAACCAAGATTACAATCTATACATTGAGAGTGGTCCATTTTAAACTTGTAGAAGTCATCTACACCTCTCTTTCTCCCCTTTTGAGGCATTTTGTTTTGTTCTTTTTTTAAATATTGATAGGCAATGAGAGTCGCTACTAGTGCCTGTGTGGCTGGATGGCTAACGATATAATTTGCTATGGTTGTTGTTTCCCTTGATATGTTCTCTTTCCTTAAAATACAACTACAACGACCATGTATTATTTTTATTCTTATGGAAATAATATTCATTCTGTTTTCTCTTAAAAAAAAAAAATGTCAAACTGTTTATGTTAGTAATAGTCACCAATCGTGGCAGTCAAACATTCATTGAATATAAAGTTATTTTGTTTCTTTGAAATTCTATTTGTTCAAAAGACTGAGTAACCCACTTGATGCATATTTCTACGACAATACTTTCACTCATTGTTTGATTGTTGTGAGAAACCGTTACTAGAATTTGCATTTTCTGCTTTTTTGGGATTAGTTGTGGAAGGAATGAATGTTATGTAGTAATGTTATTTTTCTTTGTAGTAATTAATTTTCAGAGCGAATAGATGAATCAGTTAAAGTACATGAAGTTGATGCCCACAATGTGGTGCCCATTGGGTTGCATTTGAGAAATTGGAGTAGAGTGCAAAAACATTAAGGGGCAAGATAACCAAAAAGTTCCCGAAATACCTTATTGATTTCCCTGCTCTGCTTATACCAATTAGAAAAGGGCCTTCCACTGATAAGTCTATTGATTGGGATAAACTTATCGCTTATACTATAAGGTTAGAGCATTATTTGGTTTTTGCCTTCTATGACTTCAAATTTGTTTTAGTTGACATTTTCATGTTACCAGGAAAGGAAGGGGCTCTATGGCCTCTCCCCATATTTGCATTTTGGTCAAATATCAGCACAACGTTGTGCCTTAGAAGCACGTAATGTCCGAAAACTCAAGCCACAGGTAATGCTAGGAAAAGGTTTGATTGCCCTTTATATCTTCTAATGGAATACTATTGCAGCAATGTTAACTTGGAAGTATATGTTCATATCACTATTAACTACTACTGCATTTGAATCTGTTCATAGGATCATAGTTAGCTCCTTTTTCAAATTGTATCTTGACCATTTGATCGTGATGTAGAATGTGATGGGTTTGGGATTTGTGTTCAAAGGAAATCTTTTTTTTTTTATCGGAGTACTCTTTAGAATATATATATTTTTTTTAACTTTGTTCAAACAAAAGCTTACAAGTACACATGTGATAGAAATTGTTGCTATATTACTAATCCAAAGTTTAAAACTTCACTCACCTTCTTAACAATAGAAGTAATTAGATTTTTCTCTTTGTGATATTCTGCCAAAGCGAGCATGGCTGAGCTGACATATGTATGTATTGATTGGAGCTAAGATATTGCATCATTGTGTCCTTATCACCACCCATGGATAAGTAGTCTCTCTTGAACTCTCCCAACTTGACGGAACGATAATGTGGAGGGTTGATTTAATTTATCAAACATTCTGCTGGCTGTATAGTCACGTCATCTTTAGGGTAAACTTGATAGATTAAGGATTGACGTGTCTTTGTATTCATCACAACTTGGTGTTCTCCGGCTTTTAGCTTCCCGTTGCTAACCACCTACAAAATGTAAAATTGAGAAATATTGGAGGCTAGATTGCCACAAAATAATGTGATTGGTAATTTTGTATTGTTGAATATATGAGAGAAATTATAAAAACATATTTTTTATTTATGTCATATGGTTATGGGGTTGCAAATTTTGAATTTTGTAGTAACAATTATTAGGACAATGAAATTGTAGTGTAGTAGTCTCATTCAATAATTTTTTCAATGAAACACTTGTTCTAGAAACACTTTTAGGAAATACACCGAGGGCATGTTTCAGAGAGGAGTGTTTCGAAATGGCTAAAATCATTTTTTTCATTTTTAAAATCTCTCTTCAACAATTTTTTATTCATATCATCAAAATTAACTTTGAATGATTAAAGGAATGTCTGGAGGTGAATTGAACATGACAAACATGATTTTAATCATTTCAAAGTTACTCACATGCATGCCCTAATTTAAACTAGAGTTAAATATAATTTCAAAAGCAAATTAAAGCGTACCTCTAAAATGTAGCGAATGTTAACTACAAGAGCCCCATCAATAGAGTCAACCGAAATCCACTCACCATCCATAAAAAAATTGGAGGCCTTTAATATCTTGAAACAAAATGGTAATAAGGGTTGGATCACAATGTTTTTTCAATGCCATAGTCAAGCTAGGGTTTGTGCAGGGTGGGTAATGGCTAACCGAAACATTTGTATTTTCGGTGAGTTCACCTTTTAATGACTCTCTCTCCACTCCCAATCCTTCACTTATCATTTCCAATATTTCCATATTCAACTTTCTCATTGCAACACAATACGCTTCAACCACCTCCCTAAAATAACATCATGTCGTTCTAAGTAATGAAATCAAAATAAAAAGTCCAAAGACCGCAAATACATTTCATTTGGGATCCCAATGAAAACATAAAAACAATTCAGGAAGTTCATTCAAAATAAAATTTAAAATCAAAACTATTTGTTCTAATCTTTAGCGAAATCGTTGGACTGACTCAAATAGTTAATAAAATAATCAATGAAAGTGGAAGCTCTGACTCCACATGTCCCATGACATCATCAACTGATCACCTCGTCAAGCGTCTGATACGTCTCTAGTATTACCTGAAGAAAAAAAAAGGTTTTAGAAAAGAATGAGTATTTTAAATAAAATACTCAATAAGTAACCCCACTACTAGGGTCAGGCTATGCAATCACATGCAACATGAACCAACGAAGACTTTCACTAGTGAGACCTAAACCTGATTGTTGTGTAATTTTCTGTTATGGCCATCTAAGTGAACAATTAACCCAATCCCTCAATAACTCTCACAACTACTCGGTATAGTAGACTCCTCTGGAGACTCACCCATGGTTAGTTGGCATCCAGTCGGTGAAGCAAAGCCTTAGTCTACTAGGTACCAACATGACTAGGGGATGAGTATAATTGTCACTATTGAAAAATGTGGCATGCAATAGTGAGGTCCCACAACATATATACTCATCAGGTTAAAACATGAAATTTCATAACATCAATCATATATTTCTCATATGCTCAACATGATAAACACAACGTTCTCATCACTTCATTCTTAAATTTCTCATCTAACTTCATAAGAGTATTTTCATCAACATATCATGAGTTTTCAGAGCTACATAGAGAAATTCATAACACTTACATAAAATCAAATCAGCATCTCAACCACATATATTCAACATCTCAACAGACAATTATTCAGCATCTCAACATTCAATTAAACCTCAACATATAATTCAATCAACTCCACAATATCAGAAAAAAATTTCAACCTAGCTCGAAGGATGACCAACAGTAAGGTTAGTTACCTCAATTGATTGCCTGCAAAAATAATTGTATGTTGGCTTACACAAACCTAAGTACCAACCCAAGAAACCTCTACTCCAAAAATTTGTCTCTTGACAACAATGAATCACTTGAATCCTAAACGCCAGAAACCAAGTCTTAAATTAAAAGAACTTCACATTTACAATGGAATTCAAAAGGGATCGAGGCTTCGTTATGATGGACCGCATGTAGCGCAGCGGAAGCGAGTCGGATCATTGACACTCTAACTTCATCAATTTAGCTAAACTAGAAACATGCTCAAAACTTGAAAATAAAATAAATTAGAACACATACCTCTTATAATTCTAAAATCTTCTAATCTCGATATTCGAATCTCCTCACGAACCCTTCAAAGCTTCTCTCGAACTCTTTGAGGACCACCTCCGGTAGTCCCGCTATCCTCGGGCCAAGCAACGGAGTGGTGAGACTCCTTTACAAGAGAAAAACTTTGGAAGATGAAGATGGGAAGGTGAATGTGATGAGGGTTTTGTGAGAAATATCTAACACTTAGATTTCTAATTTTTCAAGTAACATTCAAATATTCAAACTTTTTAAAAATTCATCAACCTCAAAACATTTTAATTTCATCCAATTTATAGGTCATCCACATGCAACAAACTCTTTGCTTAGCATGACACCTCAAATTGGATGGATTAGTCTTCAACCAAGTGTTCCACAATTGATGAGTTTATGCATGTGGTTGGTGATTCACCATCTACTTCACAACTTGGATAAACCCACTCAACTTGGATAATCTCATTTGTAATATTTTGTCATTTTAAAATTAATTCATAATTAATTTTAATAAACAAAATCAATTTTAATTAATTAAATTTTTTAATTAATTAATATTATTATTTAATTCAATATCAAATATTAATTAAATAATAAGACTAGTCCCGGTTTCTTAAACTGAATCATCACACATGAATCCCTATTCATGTTTTAGACCGATCCCATATTTAAATCATATTTAAATATGTCCATCATTTTTCCAAAAACAGATTTGAATAAATTCAAATTCTATTTCTCTCATATTGTTACACGGCTTAATCCGAGCTAGCCAGGAGAACCTAAAGGACCTACAAATCATGAGCTCCAACGATACGAGATTAACCGGCCAAACTCTTTAGCCAAGCTAACCAACATTCGTTAACCCCCGGAAACTCCACTAACATCCAAGGGTTGCACTCTCCTCACCGTAGATATATTTATGTCCTCTTGATATAACCATCATCAGTAAGTCGATCCTTCACTGGTCGTTCGTAATTATAGCTGGGTCAAAATTATCGTTTTACCCCCGTAATAACATCTTATTCCTTAAGTCCAACTGATTCTCTAATGAACTATTGGTTTGTGGTCCAACCACCAAACCGAATGGTATGTGATCTAATCACTATACCGAGTCTCTCTTGGGCCAATGAGAGGGTGTGATCCCTAGTTCAAGACCCGGAGTCAGCACTTAAGGGAACAACCTTTCTACTAATCCCTCAAGGCGGGTAGGAGTGAATTCCATCTCGCAGGACTATGTTCCCAGCTTTCTACTCGGTTTTATCCCCAAAGTGGTAGGCATATTGAGTTGGCGAACTCGGGCCACTCTCACCCATACAAATCAAAGGATAACCCCGAATAAACAGAAGTTTATAGTGTGCTCAGGATTCAGATCGAGTTATCTAGGTCATCATATGAAAAAGTTGGTCTTTACAGTAAACGGAGTTATAAAGAAAGAACGACTTGTTTCACAGTTCAATCTTATGCAAACTCATTGCACAGGACGCCCCCACTCGCATGTCTCCCACATGAACGATTTCGGATCATATCGTTTGTACTATGCAAAGCGGGTTGCGTCCAATAGTGTCCCTAGGATAAGGTACCCAGCCTCATCCCTGTTGGGTTTAATGTCCTAAAACTCGTGGTTTGTAAACAATTATGTTTGTAAATTATCTATTTAGTAATAATGAGTTATTAAGTTTTATTCAATAAAGGTGTTTGCTGGAATAAAGTGAAACGTGTTTGCATTAATCTATACCAATGACCAACACCCTTGACGATCATGAGTGCTTGAGTTTCATGTATGACATGAATGTGGGTCAAGCTCAAGTAGATAGTCAAAACGGTCTATAGTATATGGATAAGGCTGGGTACCTTATCCTGGTAACACTATTGGATGCGACCCGTTTTGTATTGTACAAAACGATGTGATCCGAGTCGTTTCACATCGAGATGTGCGAGCGGGGGCGTCCTACGCGATGAGTTTGCGTAAGACTGAACCACAAAAAGTCGCTCTCTTTTTATAACACCGTTTACTGAAGAGACCGACTATTTCACCTGATGGCCTAGGTAACTCGATCTCAATCCTGAGCTTACTATGAACTCCTGCTTATTAGACAGTATCCTTAGACTTGTATGGGTGAGAGTGGCAGAATGTCCGCTCAATAAGCCTACCATCTCAGGGATAAAGTCCAATAGGTAGTTGGGGACATAGTGTAGTAAGATGGAGTTTACTCCTAACTCGCATATCAGGGTTAGAAGATAGGTTGTTCCCTTAATAGCTGACTCCGGGGCTTGAACAATAGGCGCCTACCATCTCCTCGTTAGAGAGGGTTCCTGATCTGTTGGTTGGACCACTGATCAATTGTTCATTAGAGGTGTCAGTGGTACTTAAGGAACAAAGACGTAACGTAGGGGTTAAACAGTTTAAACGACCTAGCTGTGGTTACGAACAACCTGTGAAGGGTCGACTTACCCATGACGGTTATATCAAGAGGACACAATATATCTACAGTGAGGAGAGTGCAACCCTCAGACTATAGTGGAGTCTCTGAGGGTTAACGAAAGTTGATTGATTCGGGTTAAAAGAGTTTTGACCGAATAATCTCGTATCGTTGGAGCTCATGATCTGTAGGTCCTTTAGGTTTTTCTGGCTAGCTCGGATAACGTCGTGCAACAATATAAGAGATAATAAAAGAAAAAGGAAACGAATTTGAATTTGAATTGTTAAAATTCGTTTTTTGGAAGAATGATGAACATATTTAAATATGATTTAAATATGAGAATGGTCTATGACATGAATACGATTCATGTGCAAAAAGTCGGTTTTCGGAAAACCAGGTTCAACCGTATTATTTAATTAATATTTGATATTTAATTAAATAATATTAATTAATTAAAAAGTTTAATTAATTATTTTATATATTATATTTTTATTAATTAAAAAGTTTAATTAATAAAATTTATATTATATTTATTTAAAATTAATTTTGAATTAATTTTAAATAAATAATATATAACATATAATATGTGAAAGTGGATTTGAAGATTGATGCATGTTGGACATGTAATCCATTTGTAATCCATGTGGAGGTTGCTTAATGTATAAAGTAACTTGAGGCTGATGTTTTGGCTTGAAGATTGGTTCTGTGTGATTTAAAAAAAAAACCAACTCCTTAGTTTTTGAGTTTTTGGTTGATTGAGATTAAAAATCTTGGAAGTTTTTTCTCTCATTTTCTTCCATTGCTTACAAGCTTCAGAAGCTTATTGTTTTATGCTGTGGAGGTTGTTTTTGCTGAGAGTTGAAGAAAACCAACGGTTGGTTTATCTCTCTTGAGCTATTCATCACTTATACCTCTTCTTCAAGCCTCCGTCCATCTCCATCTCCTTCTTCTTCCTTTTTCTTTTTCTTTCTTTTCACTTGTAACGGAGTCCCACAACTCCGTTGCGCGGCACCGAGGATAGCGGGACTACCTGGGGTGGTCCTCGATGCGTTCGTGAGAAGAAGCTAGAAGAGTTCGTGACGAAGAACGGCCGGCGGAACGCGAAGAAAAATATAGAACTACAAGGGTATGTAATTCTAATTTTTCTTTATTTCGCTTTTAGAGCATGTTATCTAATTGTTAAATTGATGAAATTAGAGTATCATCGGTCCAAAATCGTCTCCGCTGCGTTTATCGCTCCATCAATCCCTATATTATAGACCGTTCTGACTATTACTTGAACTTGATCCACAATCATGTCACACATGAAGTTCAAGTATACAACTTATAGCCATGAGTTCTTTGTTTATTGGAGTTAGGTTAAACGTAAACACAATTCACTTTATTCAATAACAACTTTATTGAATAAATCTCAATAACAACTTTATTGCAAAATAGAATATACATTCAGTTTACAAACCACGAGTTTTAGGACATAAAACACAATACGTTACCCACCGAAAGCTCGCTACAGAGTCATCATTCCTTGCTGGACAGCAAGCCTAAAGCCTTAAAACTCACGATTTTAGCGTTGGAATGGAATGAACGTTGGATTTCAGGGTTGGACATAACCTTATTGAAACTAACTAAATCGAAAACGAAAGAGATTTGACTTAGGATCGAAGCTCACCCAACAATACGGTGGCGAACGAAGGAGAGGCGGCGACGGCTGTCGGCTGAGAGCGAAGAGAGGTGACAGCGGCAGCGACGAAGGGGAAGAGGGAGAGAGAGCGGCGGTTCGCGACGTGCAGAGCGGAGCGGCGGACGTCGAGCTGGAGGGGAAAGAGAGAGTGACGGGGGTGGCATTGTGGTCAGAGTTGAGAGAATGAGAGAGATGAAGATAGGGAGGGGGATGCTGATTTTGTGGGATTTCCTTTATTATATATATATATATATATATTAAATTAAAAATATTAATATATTTTATTAATATATTATTAATAATATTATTTATATATTAGTAATAATAATAATATTATTATTATTATTAACATTATTAATAAAACATTAACTCTTATTTGAGTTAGCCACTCGACCTACCCTAACCTCTTTGAAGCCCAAAATTTCACATGCTCCTTCTACTTAAACTCATTATCGAATCTGAGAAAAATAAAAATTAACTAATTTCTCTTACCTGGAGTTCGGGTCGTTACTGTGGGGATTTTGGAAATATATAAGAAGGGTGGTTGTCCCACATCGGAAAGATTCAGGTAAGTCATGTGCTCCTAGGACTATAAAAGAAGCCTATGGCTTTGGGTTTTAATCATACTAGTTAGAAATATTTTAAGCTTGGTGTGCTAACTCTAGTTAAATTCTTTATTGTATTCTCTAGTTTTAGAGTTGGGCAAAAGGGTGTGAGTGGTGCAAATTAGCTTTGAAGAGAGTGTGGGGAGAGAATTCTGCGTGATTGTAACAATTTTTCACATAGTGGAAGTTCTTTCTGGTGGGCCGTGGTTTTTCTCTCGTTTTGGAGTTTTCCACGTAAATTTCTTGTGTCTTCTATTTGTATTGCTTTCATTTAATTTCTCAATTATATTTTGCTTATTCCGGTAGAAGTGAGAGGTTTTTTCCCAACAAGTGGTATCAGAGCTTTAGGTTTGTAGTTTCTTGATTTTTTAGTATGATCTGTGGTTGCAGCATTGTCTGAGCTTCCACATCATAAAAGATTTCTTGAAACGAACTAGGCTGGTATTGTGAATAGTGTGAAACGAACTAGGCTGGTATTGTGAATAGTGTGGGTTGTTCACTATTTGCATATTTGCTAGGAGTGAAGCAAAGATGTCAAAATTTATGAGTCTAGTGAAAATTGATGTAGAGAAATTTGATGTAAAGATGAATTTAGGTTTGTGGCAAGTGCAAGTCAAGGATGTGTTAATACAATCTAGGTTACATAAGGATTTGAAGGGAAGACCAGGTGATGGTTCTTCTGAAAAGTTAAGCGGTGATGGTTGTCCAATGAAGTCCAGTGGCGGTTCTAGTAGAGGTTCTAAGAAGTCCAGCATGATTGATGAAGATTGGGAAGGTACAAAAATCTCAGATCATCTGAGTGTTCTCAATGACATCTTTTGGGAGTTGGAGGTAATTGAAGTGAAGATAGATGATGAGGATAAGGCCATCGGCTCATCTTGTCACTTTCATCTTCTTATGAACACATGAAGTCAATCTTGATGTATGGGAATAAGATTTTAGATTTTTTTTAGCCTACTAGTAAACTATTTTCAGAAGAAAGAAGACTGAAGAGTGGAGGGTGTACTTCACAGAAGGATTCAATGTTGGTAGCTAGCAATTGGAAGAAGAAGATCTTCATGCAGAAGAAAGGTTTTTGGGAATGTGAATAGTTTGGGCACATGATACAAGATTGTCCTAACAGAGCAGGTTCGTCAAATGACTCTGGGTCGGATGCTTACGTTGTCTCTCTCGCTAGAGGAGATGTTCCTGGCTTCCATTGAAGGAAGACATAATTCATCCTTGTGGTATGTCCGCTTTACCATGATAGAGGATGTGATATCAGCGGTTCCACAGGTTGCCACACGGGCATTGACTTGGCGGTTATGCAAGGTGTGTGGTGGAAGTTATGTCGATGGCTGAAGAACTTCCAGGTGAGCCAAGTAAGTGGAAGTTGCACCATAAATTTCAGCAAGGTTTATCGGCATGTGACTAAGAAGTAAAAATCTTGGAATGTGATTATCCAAGTGGTCTACTCTTTATGGTGAAGTGGGTTATAGTTCTCTATGTTGAGGACTATGGTTGTCGGTAAAGACAATGGTGAGTTATAATTCTCTGTGTTGAGGATTATGGTTGTCGGTAAAGACAATGGTGAGTTATAATTCTCTATGTTGAGGATTATGGTTGCCGGTAAAGACAATGGTGAGTTATAGTTCTCTGTGTTGAGGATTATGGTTGTCGGTAAAGACAATGGTGAGTTATAGTTCTTTGTGTTGAGGATTATGGTTGTCGGTAAAGACAATGGTGAGTTATAGTTCTCTGTGTTGAGGATTATGGTTGTCGGTAAAGACAATGGTGAGTTATAGTTCTCTGTGTTGAGGATTATGGTTGTCGGTAAAGACAACGGTGAGTTATAGTTCTCTGTGTTGAGGATTATGGTTGTCGGTAAAGACAATGGATGCAATAGAAGTTGTGGACTATGGTTGTTAGTAAAGACAACAGATGCAACAGAAGTTGTGGATTCTTCAAATATCTTGCCAAGGTGGAATTGGTAGGGATTTTGGCAATATATAAGAAGGGTAGTTGTCCCACATCGAAAAGATTCAGGTAAGTCATGTGCTCCTAGGACTATAAAAGGAGCCTATGGCTTTGGGTTTTAATCATCCTAGTTAGAAACATTTTAAGCTTGGTGTGCTAACTCTAGTTAAATTCCCTATTGTATTATCTAGTTTTAGAGTTGGACAAAAGGGTGTGAGTGGTGCAAATTAGTTTTGAAGAGAGTGTCTTGTAATTGAGATCGGAGAAAGGGTGTGAGTGGTGCAAATTAGTTTTGAAGAGAGTGTCTTGTAATTGGGATCGGGGAGAGAATTTTGTGTGATTGTAACAATTTTTCACATAGTGGAAGATCTTTCTGGTGGACCGTGGTTTTTCTCTGGTTTTGGAGTTTTCTATGTAAATTTCTTGTGTTTTCTATTTGTATTGCTTTCTTTTAATTTCTAGTTATTTTCTGCTTATTCCTGCGGTAGAAGTGAGAGTTTTTTTCCCAACAGTTACAACATGCATCTGCATTAAACTGAACTGGTTGCTTTTTTCTCCCTGCAAAATTTGTGAGTTAGATTGGTGGATGGCTGCTTGAAGGGAAGTGAATATGGCGGTGACTGTGACTGTGAGTGATGAAAATGTACATGCTGCAAGGTAACTTTGTAATCAAAATCTTTGTTAAAAGTGAAAATATAAACAGTTAATGCATATTTTGATTTGTTGAGGGGTGAAATACTTGAACTTACATGTGAAAGTATGCACATGTTCGTTGCTATATCTCATGTACTTTTACATGTGGCACGATTCAAGAATAATTTTGAAATCTCTTTTATTTGTAGTACTTGACGTCGGTGATGGAGTGTTTGAAGTGCTTTCTACATCCGGAGATACACATTTGGGTGGTGATGACTTTGACAAGGTGGGGTTGCTTTTGGAAGAATTAATTTACCAAACCTTTCTTTTCCATATGCCTAATTGAAGAGAATTGTTGACTGGCTCGCTGCAAGTTTCAAGAGGGATGAAGGCATTGAGTTGCTGAAAGATAAACAGGCTCTTCAGTGGCTCACCGAGTGACAAAACACTTGTGTTTCTCTTAATTTTCCTCTTAGGTTTTCTCATTAGAATGAGATGAATTTATACCAGATAACTCAAACCCTAATTTCCCAAAATAGATATAAATACTAACTAGATACTAACTAAGCTCTAACTATTTTCTAAGATGAATAAATCCTTAATACCCTCCCTCAAGTTGGAGCATGAAGGATCACAAATGCCCAACTTGAAAATAAGGTAAGAATAAGATAAAAAAAAAAAAAAAAAAAAAAAAAATCTGCAGCTTTCGAATGCGGGTCGGTGTTGCAAACTTCAAGTCGATGCTCATTGCATCTTTAATTTTCCAGGAGCCTCCAAACGCGGGTTGGTGCTCCAATCTTCAAGTCGATGCCAACATAGCACCTTTAAATTTATGCGGGCTTCGCATTATCGCTTGACCACGCAATATCTGAAAAAACAATCTGCGAGCTTTCGAACGCGAGTCAGTGTTGGCAGATTAAATCTCATGGTTCTTGAAGGAGAGGACGAAGAATTTTCACCTCAGTGTTCCCTTCGGTAATTCGAAAGAGAGGTTTTCGCCTCAGTGTTCCCTTCACTAATTCGAAGGAGAGGTTTTCGCCTCAGTGTTCCCTTCACTAATTCGAATGAGAGGTTTTCGCCTTAGTGTTCCCTTCATTCATCATCATCGAACACACGATCATGTGTGCTGGTTTGAGTCACCAAAACTCAATTTTTTTTTCTCATTTCGGACAGCAAACAGCCATCATAGATTTTTTTTTTTTCGGCACAGTGTACAAGCAAAAAAAAAAAATAAATAAATAATCTTCATTTGGGCGGCAAAACACCCGCCCATTTCATTTTTTTTTTCTTCTTCTTCTTCTTTCTCCTTTTTCTTTCTCCTTTCTTCTGTCTTTCTTTTCTCCTTTCTTCTTCTCCATTTTCTTTCTCCTTTCTTTCTTCTATTTTCTTTCTTCTACAATGGCAAAAATAAAATTTAGAAAAGAAAAAAGAACTACAAACCAACATTTTCGCCGGAGTTCCTTCCGAACTACGCCGACGTTGTTGGACCACGATCTCTCGACGACGACTTCAGATCTGAACCGAGCTCAACAAACGAACTCACGGTCCGACGACGTCGAAGCTTCAGATCTCACGCTCCGACGAACATCAACCCGACCTGAACTACCAGATCTGCCATTTTTTTCTTTTTCATTTCTTCTTTTCTGGAAGAAGAATGTAGACAAAATCACTTCGACATTGGAGGAATAAGGTTGGGCGAACTCACTTCACCATCGGAGGAACAAAGTTGGGCGGCTGCGGCGGAATCGCCGCCCCCCTAGCGTTTTTGTATGATCTAGTTTAACAAGATCTTCGCTCTGATACCATGACAAAACACTTGTGTTTCTCTTAATTTTGCTCTTAGGTTTTCTCATTAGAATGTGATGAATTTATACAAGATAACTCAAACCCTAATTTCCCAAAATACATATAAATGCTAACTAGATACTAACTAAGCTCTAACTATTTCCTAAGATAGATAAATCCTTAATACCGAGACACCTGAGAAAGCGAAAATGGAGCTGTCATCTTTGAGCCAACATTAGGTACATAAAAATAACATAATATATATCCCAGTTGTCCGTTGTTGACCTGAATTGTTCTATGTTTCTTTAGTTTAAGTTTTAATTACACTTTGAATAAGTTAATTTCTTTAATTTCTTTTTTTAATTCAATAATGTGAATGAGAAGATTCGATTATCTGACATTTAGGATAAATATTTAATCTCATAACTAGATTAGCTATGCTCAAGTTTGCTAACTCAAATGATATTTGCTCACTGCAAGTATCTCGAAAGTTAGATGAGAGTTTCTTTCGGATGTCAATGCATATGATAAACAACAACATATTTACATAAACTTTAATTTGCAGGGACAAATATCCATTCACATAAAACATCAAAAACATCATCCCTGGTTCATCAATGGCAATACTGAAGTAGGAGAGAGTAAACATCAATGGTAATACTCCACATATTTTAATTTTACTGCACATATTTTAATTTTAAAAGTGGAGGGACAAAATGGGGAGAGAAAGTTTCTCCCTAAGCCACTTTTAGATATAGTAAGAACATGGATTAGCAGACACCACAACTTGAATTCACCTCCTCCTCATTGCTCTATGTTTTTTTTTTTTTTTTATGACTTACTCATTGTTGTATATATATGTTTAGAAATTTTAATGAGGAAATATTGATAGTCTTTATTCAATGTATGCTATTATGACAATAAAAGAGAAGATGAAACATTAACAATAAAAAGATGAAACTAAAATGGGAGAGATAAATGAAAATACAAACGTGGTATATTGAAGTAGGAGAGAGTAAACATCAAAGGTAATATTGCACATATTTTAAAAGTGGAGGGGCAAAATGGGGAGAGAAAGTTTCTCCCCTAAGTCACTCTCAAATATAGTAAAGATAATAAGAATTTATAAATTATTTACAAAGTATTAAAGCTTATGTATTACCTAGCTTAAAAACTTTTATAATTTTTCTAATTTCATGAATCGATATTTTCAGTATCTTTCAATAAAATCAAGACCGGTATTTCTATCAACATCCATGTTAAATCCTCCTCGACGATGCTTGTCGTTTTAAATAATTAAGGACGACCTAAAAAATGATTTTTTTTTTTTTTTTTTTTTGCCAACTTGAGTTTAACTCAACTAGTTAAGGCATATACTTTTGATTAAGAGGTTATCGATTTTTTTTCAAAAAAAAATGGAGGTCAGAGGGTTGAATCTTCCACCCCAAATGTCGTTGAACTAAAGAAATGAAAAATATTTAAAATTTGGAGAAAAATCAAGTTTACCACCGTGAAACTTAGGAGTTATATTGGTTTTTTTAAACTTTAATGAGTGCTTAAATTACAACTATTCTTATGGATGTTTAATGAGTTTTATACATATACCATGTACAAAATTAATGGGACTTCAAAGAAAAACGATATTAAATTTCGATTTGCATTGAAATTTGCAAGTGTTGGGACTTGGGAGATTTGTTCCATGTGGTTGATCTTGTGCATATAATGAAACTCAATTTTCTGTCCAACTTGATTTTTGTTTATATTTGATCATAAGTTTTGAAAGATTTTTTTTTTTAATTATCAGATGAATTTAGTGAAAATTAAACGATGAGTAAAAATTGAAATACTTGTTTAAGTTTAGGGTTCAAATTGAAAATCTAAATTGATACATGTTAGTTTAGTTTCTAGTTTTGGTTTGTGAAAATATGTTATGCTCCAAAATTTTAAATTTTTTGTTTAATAGGTTTTAGAACTCTAAAAGTGTGTAATAAGTACCTAACCTACTTTTATTTTGTGTCTAATTGGCAAGGATGAAAATATTTGTGGATATGTCGAATATTTTCATCCTTAAATCGAAAGGTTGGATATAAATATTAAAGATAAATGGATATCTCCAATATCTTTTATAAATACGCATAAAACATAAAAAATATCATTTATTAATCTCAATATGGATATAAATACTAATAACAAGATCTATAACTTAAAAGTAAAATGAACTTAATTATTAATTTAAATAATTTTTTTAAAAAAAATTGATTTACAGAATTTTTCGTGGATATCGATATTTCACCGATATATCCATGGATATATCCGTAAAATTGAACTACCGATATGGATATCGATATCGATATTTTCGTCATTGCTAATTGGTGATTGAACTTTTAATCAAATAACTTTAATCTAATTGACTTGTTTTATAATTCACAAATTTGTTAGACACAAGAACCAAACAAAGCAAATATGAAGATGAGAAACATAATTCCAACATCCTTTATTTGATTGGGTTATTGTTAAGACAAAGCACTGAGTTGTTAATACAAAGCACTTTCATTATTTGGGACACAAACATTTGGAGATTTAACAAATAATATTGCAACGGCAAATGCGAGCATCAAAACCATTTGGAATGCATTGGCAACCCTTGGGTGGGATATGTCTAGATGATCTGGACATTGCTTCATGGTAACATTCTGAGATTCCGAACATCCCTGAACATGTCCCCTTTGAAGCAAATTGTATTGGACAAGTTTTTGATTGATCTTCAACAACTGCGATATACAAATCGAAACATTAACGACTAAACTATTTAAAAAAGTACTTATAGAAATTAAACAAGATATATTTGCACGGACCTCACTCACAACATAACATACATGGTTTATGGTTACTCCTCTCATTTTGCGGTTTTGAGATGTAATCCCATAATATCAAACATGGTATCACAGTTTACGAAGCCCAAACGGATATTTAGTCAAAAAAAATGAGATTCAACTCAAGAATGATGAACCAAAGAGACATCATCTTGAAGGAACAAGTTAAAGATCTCACATTGAAAAGATAATATAAATGGACCTCACTCACAATATAAGATATATACTAATAATATTTACGAGTTACAAGAGAGAAGTATTAAAGACTTACTTTGAGAATGAGAAATGAAAACAAGGCAGAGGAGAAGAAAAGATAAGAGTGGAAGGGAAATGAACTTTTTCTCCATAATCATAGAGCTTTTTGTGCTGAATATTATTTTCTATAATATTTTCTTTGTGGTTAAGATTATGAAGTTGAAATGTTCTTATATATATTAGTTTGGACACAGTTGGTAATTAAATGAAAAGAAATATTATAAATTGCATGAAGAATATGGTAATTTTCATCTAGGAAATTAAATAAGGCAAATATTTCATAATATGATAGGGATTTCTTACCTTTTCTTCCTGCATGTTTGCCAAAATGGGACAAGAGAAGAAAAGGAAAGTTTTCTTTTTCCTTAAGAAGGTATGGTCTGTTTGAAATATTAAATATATATATATATATATATAAGAAATTCATTGTTTGCTTCTACGGTTTTTTATCTAAAAAAAAAAAAAAAATTGTAGAGACATGGACTGTGCCCGACCTTTACAAGGTGGATTCAATCTAACCTCAGTCCTCCATTGTTTATTATAGGGAATTGTAGCCAAACAAATTAGGATTTTGTTTTTTGGAGTTGCTAAATATAGCAAAAAAAAATTAATTTAATCTTCAGACCTCCATCGATCATTAGAGGAGATTGCTATTAGAGAAAAGAAACCTTTAAGCCTAAATGTAAGAAGGGTAATACAAATTAAATGTTCACCACGTCATTGAAGATCGAAAAGCTTCCTACAACAAATTTTTGTTACAATTTGATTCTTTTAATCTGCTGTGATCGATGGACGTGTGTGACATCTATAAAGTTATTATTTATTTACTTATTTATTTTCCTCATTCTTATGCCCTAATTTGGGCTCTATGGTGTATAAATGAACATTGACATATTAACACGTGGGAGTGGAGAATATAACATTTTTTAAAAAACAAATGTAAACATCACAATTTCTATTACTAATTATAGTCTTACAAAGGTATTTTAATTAATGCGGCAATTGAATCCATGACCTCTTGATCAGCATAACCTTATGCCAATTGAGCTATGTTTGGTTTAGTTTTTAGTTTTTTATACATCACTAATAGTAGTCTATCACCTCAATTTTTTATAGAATTTTGTCCGTGACTATCACTGATAGAAGTCTATCGTGATAGTCACTGATTTTTTTGCCATATTTGCAAAATGTTTTAAATTTTACTATATTTGTTATTATTTTGGGTCTGATTGGTGTTTATGCAACCAACCCTAAGTTTAACTTATATAATTGAATATTTTGTTATGCAAAGTTTAAAAATGGTTACTATAATAATGTTATTTTCTTTTCTTTTTATTATTATTATTGCCCCTTATAACTTCATCCAAATTCATTATCTTGATTTTATGAATTAAGAAAAACCTGGCCTAGTGTGGAGGGTTGTTTTTTTAATATTGTAATTTTTCAAATTTTTTATAAAAATATTGCATGCTTCAAACTATTTTTAAAAATATTGCACTTTTTATTGAAGATCGTCTTTTCTCACAAAAGCCTAGATCGTCTTTTCAAAAAACGATTCGCATCCACGTAGATGCACATCGTCTTTTGAAAAGACGATATACATCGATGTGGCTTTAGCAGAGCCACCTCATCTTTTAAACTGTGTCTTCAAAGATCGATATCTTTTTTACTCAAATATGGAAAGTTTATGAAAAAAATATGGCTGGAAAGTTAACACCGAGAGTTTCAATGTGATACCTGGTTTCACTATTTTTGGAGTTGTATATCGAAAGATAAAGATTGTCGAAGTTGAACTACGATTCTGAAATTTGTAGAACCATAGTCCAACTTCGATGATTTTTGTCTTTTGATATACAACTTCAAAAATATCGAAACCAAGTATCAAATTGAAGCTCTGGTGTTAGCTTTCCAACCATATATTTTTCGAAATTTTTGAATATTTGAATAAAAATATATGAAGTTTTTAATGCACATTGCTCAAAAGACCCTTTTTGTGGATGCAAATCCTCGTGGAACTAAAAGACGATCTAGGCAAAAGTGCAATATTTTTATAAATAATTTGAAACATGCAATAATTTTATAAAAAGTTTGGAAAATTGAAATATTAAAAAAAACAGCCCATTGTGGAGTAGTTGTCTTATTTGTGATTGAAAAGAGGGAAGTCAATTTTTAATTTGACCTAATATATTCATTCTTATTAGTTAAGTGCATTCCCTAAAATAAAAAAATAAAAATTGGACAAAGAGATAGATGGCTATTTTTTATTCTCAACATTGATGTCCCTTTTTTAAAATGTTTGATATATTTTCTTTATCTAAAAATAAGTGGTATCAAATATAGATAGAAGAACGATAATGACACTGGTTGTTAAATGCAACAAAATAAATATAAAAAATAAACATAATATAAATCCTCATGAAATAAGGAAGATTACATTGTAATTCAAACTACTAAGCATTACACCGGTAACAACAATAACCAACCAACAAAAATAAATCAGTAGATTTAGGCGTTCAAAAAAAACAAAACCAAAGTGAAGTTCAAACTAAAAATTGAAATTGAATTGAAACATCACATCAAATTTAATAAAAAGAATAAAACTTGCTTGCAGGCCAGGTTACAAGTATCTTTTGCAGCTCGCCCTTTACTTAGATTTTTTTTTCGTAACTTTCTCTTCCTTCCACGTCTAATAAACAACATTTCTCCCATTTTCTCTCTCTTTCTTCCACTTCCATTTGTCATACCATTTGTTTTCAATTTCATCTTTCACCCTCTCTTCCTTTCTCAGGAATAAGTATTTTTTTTTTTTGGTTAACTATTCCTTTAACACAGTAAAGTTCGTCAAATTTGCAATACTATAAATAATTTCTCCAGAAAAATGATTATCATACGAAGAATTGAGGAATTAGACCATAAAGTTTTTTTTCCTATCAAAAGCAATCAAATTCAAAGACTTGTTATTTCCAGTTTCGCCAGGAGAGTTATCTTGAAGCAAGAAATTCCTCAAACTCTTCAATCCATTTCTTAAATTTATACTCATCTGGAGATAAGACGAGAATCCAAAGACCCTGTATTGAAATTACGAGAAACATCAAGTTCAAAAACTTGAGTGAGATTTGCGAAGGAAAAAGGCATAGTAGAATTGAGATAATTAGTGGAAAGATCAAGAAATTGAGCTTTGAAAGAACTCCAATAAAATGAGAAATTACATCAAAAAGATTATTAACTTTAAGATCAAACAAATCAGATTTGGAAAAGAGAAATTCAAATTATCAAGAATACCTTTCAAACCATAGTAATTGAAGCCCACCTATCCATATTTTTCTTTTTTTGTGTTTTTTCTTAGAAAAATAAAATCCAACCGACCGTTCCCTTTACTAACATCTCCCCCCACGTGGTCTAATTTTGTTGTTAGTGTAAGTGTTTTGAAGAAATTGATTATTGAACCCGAAATTGAAGAATACTAATCGCACTACCATGACCGACCCATATGAATCCATCCGTGAAATTTCCCACTCTTTCATTCACTTCCTCTACAAAGTCACTTGAAAATTGAAAATTTATGCCTATATAACACAAAATCAGCCCTACAAATTTCAAATAATCCGAAGTTTGGAGTGTAGAGAAATGAAGAGAGTAAGAGAGAGAAAGTAGGAGAAGTTAATGGGATGGAATAAGGAAAGGAAAGTTACGGACAAAAATCAAGTAAACGGCTTGGGAGATTTTTTTATTATTTAAAAATGGTTTAAATATTTAATCAATCAAATAATGACAGGTGGCCGGGATGCAAAAGATACTTGTAGCACAGGCGGCAAACAAGTTTTACTCTAATAAAAATTAAAATAAAACTCAATCACAAACTACAAGGTGTGATGATGAAAAAACCTTTGAGTGTATTTGTGAGAACAAAATAAAATAAATCAAAATGAAAGAAAAACGTTTCACTTTTTTTTGGAGAAATAAACTCACACGCCTACCATAAACGACATTTATGTTGGGTTTTATGTCCTAAAACTCGTGGTTTGTAAACTGAATGTATATTCTATTTTGCAATAAAGAATTGTTATTGAGTTTTATTCAGTAAAGTTGTTATTGAATAAAGTGAATTGTGTTTACTTTTAACCTAACTCCAATAAACAAAGAACCCATGGCTATATGTTGTATACTTGAACTTTATGTGTGACATGATTGTGGATCAAGTTCAAGTAATAGCCAGAACGGTCTATACTATAGGGATAAGGTTGGGTACCTTATCCTAGGGACACTATTGGATGCGACCCACTTTGTATAGTACAAACGATGTGATCCGAAATCGTTCATGTGGAGACATGTGAGTGGGGGCGTCCTATGCAATGAGTTTGCATAAGACTGAACCGCGAAACAAGTCGCTCTTTCTTTATAACTTCGTTTACTGTAAAGACCGATTTTTTCATATGATGACCTAGGTAACTCGATCTGAATCCTGAGCACACTATGAACTCCTGTTTGTTCAGGCTTATCCTTTGACTTGTATGCGTGAGAGTGGCCCGAGATCGCCGACTCAATAAGCCTACCATCTTGGGGATAAGATCGGATAGGTAGATGGGAACATAGTCCTGCGAGATGGAATTCACTCCTACCCGCCTTGAGGGATTAGTAGAGAGGTTGTTCCCTTAAGTGCTGACTCCGGGTCTTGAACTAGGGATCTCACCCTCTCATTGGCCCGAGAGGGACTTGGTATAGTGATGAGATCACATACCAATCGGTTTGGTGGTTGGACCACAAACCAATAGTTCATTAGAGGAACAGTGAGACTTAAGGAACAAGATGTAATTACGGGGGTAAAACGGTTATTTTGACCCAGCTATAATTACGAACAACCTGTGAAGGATCGACTTACTGATGATGGTTATATCAAGAGGACAAAAATATATCTACGGTGAGGAGAGTGCAACCCTTGAACTTTAGTGGAGTCTTCGGGAGTTAACGAATGTTGGTTACTTTGGCTAAAGAGTTTAGTCGGTTAATCTCGTATCGATGGAGCTCATGATCTGTAGGTCCTTTAGGTTCTCCTGGCTAGCTCAGATTAAGTCGTGTAACAATATGAGAGAAAAAGAATTTGAATTTATTCAACTTCATTTTTTGGAAGAATGATGGACATATTTAAATATGATTTAAATATGGGATCGGTCTAAAACATGAATAGGGATTCATGTGTGATGATTCGGTTTAAGAAACCGAGATTAGTCTTATTATTTAATTAATATTTGATATTGAATTAAATAATAATATTAATTAATTAAAAAGTTTAATTAATTAAAATTTATTTTGTTTATTAAAATTAATTATGAATTAATTTTAAAATGTCAAAATATTACAAGTGGGATTATCCAAGTCAAAGTTGATTTATCCAACTTGAGTGGATTTATCCAAGTTGAGTGGATTTATCCAAGTTGTGAAGTTGATTGTGAATCACCAACAACATGCATAAACTCATCAATTTTGGAACACTTGGTTGAAGACTAATCCATCCAATTTGAGGTGTCATGCTAAGCAAAGAGTTTGTTGCTTGTGAATTGCCTATAAATTGGATGAAGTTCAAATGGTTTGAGGTTGATGAATTTTTCAAAGAGTTTGAATATTTGGATGAGCATGAAGAGTTCATGTTACTTGAGAAATTAGAAAGCTAAGTGTTAGAAATTTCTCACAAAATCTTCATCATTTTCATCTTCCCATCTTCTTCCAAACTTTTTCTTTCATAAAGGAGTCCCACCACTCCGTTGCTTGGCCCGATGATAGCGGGACTACCGGAGGTGGTTCTCGGAGAGTTCGAGAGAAGCTTTGAAGGGTTCGTGAAGAGATTCGAGCATCGGAATAGAAGTCCTTAGAACTACAAAAGGTATGTGTTCTAATTCCTTTTATTTCAAAGCTTTGAGCATGTTTCTTATTTAGCTAAATTGATGAAATTAGAGTGTCATTGATCCGTCTCGCTTCCGCTGCGCTGCATGCGCTCCATCAATTGGTATCAGAGCGTTTTTTGGTCACTCAATTTGCATCAATTTGAGCTCTGTGGGTATTTGTTTTAGAAATTATTTTTCTGGGCGTCTAAAGTGTTTCCCGGTTTTGGCATATTTTTTTGAAGTTCGATTTGTAATTCGTTTTGTAAATGCCCGAGCATGTATGGGCTTTAATGTGTGAAGAAGAGTCTGTAAAACATTCGGAGTCATTAGAGTCCATATAGGCTTTCAATTCGAAGACAGAAGCTCGAGTGTCGAAAAAAACAGCACAAAACCGGTTCAGCGCAAGGTGGAAGAAACGGTCTGGTTCGGTCCTCGGGCGGTTCGGTTCACTGAAAGTCAGACCGGTTCCTTGTTCTTCACCCTCTGGAGGTTCGGTTCAGCATTCGTTTGGTCCAGTTCGAGTCGTTATTGGTCCGGTTCCGGGCTGTTGAAGTCGGGACAACTGTTTTGGACCGGTTCAGCTTATTTGAAGCTTGTAGTTGCTGTTTTTTTGGCCGGTTCAAGCAAATTCAAGCTGGTTCGTGGCGGTTCGAAAGCGTCTCAACATAGTTTATGAATTATTCTTGTAATAATTTAGTTGTTTGTTTGTTCGTGATGCCAAAATCGGTCCACTTCAGTGTGTTTAATTAATTATGCATTGTGAATGTATGTTTTAATTAAAGTCTCTTGTATGTGCATAAAGTATGTCATATAGATTTCAAATCCCACCATAAGAAGCATGTTGCATGCATTGAAAGTATAATATAAGTGTTATGTTGTATAGTATGCATGCTTAATTCATGAGAATTAATATAAGTGTTATATTAATTTATGAATTGGATGTTGCTTGTTTAAAAGTGTAATTGATATAAGTGTTATATTAATTGTGAAATTAAACATACAACATAGTTGCCTTAGTTGAATATAATTGTTATATTCTTACTTGGGAAGCATGTTATAAAATAAATGTAATGGTTATATTCTAGCTTAGGAAGCATGTTATAGAATGTCTTTGTTTTATAAAGCGTTGTAAAATGAGATAGACATTTAAAATCTATAACAAAGATAAATGCATGCCCACTAAGGGTTAAAGAATTCCAATGCGATTAGGATTTTAGTATCGATTCGTTTTAATAGTTAAAATAGGTCGATATCTTGTAAAGCTAAGGTTACAAGAGAACTCACCCGGTGAGATCCTGTACTAAGGTTGAAGGTATTTAAGATGACGGTTTACGGAACACCTCCTACCTAGGGATCGATCTGGTACTTGAGTTAAGTTAACCCGGCTTTATGAGCATGCACGTGAGAGGTGTAAGGTTATAATAAAGCGTTTATCACCTAGACATCTTAGGTAAAAGTATGTTCTACCTAGCTTTAGGTTTTATTGTCTTAGCCGGATAATGCCTAAGAAAAAGTATACCCAAATCATTCTAAAATACTTAGTAGTGGTGTTGAGAAGGTATATATATGATATATCAATCTCCTCCTACGTTCTCCGCAAAGTTCACACCGTGAGATTTATGCTCGACCTCGTAATGTCAATAGGGCATCCCCATTCGGATGGTGTTTGCATAAATCAAGAGCAAGGTGAATGGAGAAAGTATTTATAGTAAGTGGGAGAAGGAAATATGTCAATACATCCTACGGTCTCCTCCATTAGGTTGAACCAGGAGATTCCCATGTTCCGCCTGCTAGTTGCCCATAGTAGCACCGTCCATTCGGAGGGTCGTTTCATGGGAGTCGGACCAACTCAATCTCCAGAAATGTATAGGGTCTCTTAGGTCCATTCCCAACTCTAACATTTCCATTTGGTTGCACTGTTGGGGTCGACCTCTGAATTCTGAAAATGGCGGGTCACACTTACAAAGGATTACTAAGTTGTTAGTAGATTCTTGATCAAAGTAGCGATAACTAAGGTGCTATAGGAATATGAGTTATTATGGTATTAGCATTTAGTCAAGAATGTCTTGGTTTAGTGAAGGAGTCATTGACTACCCCTCGGTAGCGGTTGCCCTGACTCACTGAAGTATCGTTGCAAATTAATAATGATATTTTGGGTACATTATTACTTTTGCTAAAATCTTGTTTGGATGTGTGAAATGGGTTAAAATCAATTCACTAATAGAATTTATTCTTTTTCAGCATGTCTGGCTCGTTTATCCAATTACTAGCTTATGATAAACTAAACGACGATAACTACACGGCCTGAAAATCGAACTTGAATACGATTTTTGTTATCGATCATCTTAGGTTTGTCTTAACAGAGGAATGTCCTCCCCCTCCTAGCTGGTCTGCAACTCGAACTGTTCGAGATGCATTTGACAGGTGGACTAGGGCTAATGACAAAGCCCGAGTCTACATCTTGGCCAGCACATCCGATGTGTTAGCTAAGAAGCATGAGGTAATGGTCTCCGCTAAGAAGATCATGGATTCATTACAGACGATGTTTAGACAACCGTCATCATCGGTCTATCATGATACCCTCATGGCGAGGAAAGCTGAGAAGAAACAACTAAGTAAATATGATTTACTCGTTGTTGAAACATGTTTAGTGGAACATGATAGTTCTGCCTGGATACTGGATTCAGGAGCCACTAACCATGTTTGTTCTTCTTTCTAGGAAACTAGTTCCTGACAGCTGCTTGCTGAAGGTGAGATAACTCTTAGGGTTGGAACAGGAGAGGTTGTCTCAGCCAAGGCAGTGGGAGTTGTCAAGTTGTTATATAGAGATAGTTTCATTTTACTTGAAAATGTACTATTGGTTCCTAGCTTTAAAAGGAACCTTGTATCTATCTCTTGTTTACTTGAACATTTGTATAAAGTATCTTTTGATTTTAATGAAGCGTTCATTAGTAAAAGAGGTGTACATATATGTTCTGCGAAACTTGAAAACAACTTGTATGTGTTAAGACCAACAGAGGCAAAAGCTCTTTTGAACACCGAGATGTTTAAAACAGCTAAGACTCAAACAAAAAAGCAGAAACTTTCTCCAAGTACCTATCTTTGGCACTTGAGACTAGGCCACATTAATCTTAATAGGATTGAGAGATTGGTTAAGAGTGGTCTCCTAAATAAGTTAGAGGACAACTATTTACCACCATATGAGTCTTGTCTTGAGGGAAAGATGACCAAACGATCTTTTTCTGAAAAAGATCATAGGTCCAAAGAAACTCTAGAGCTTGTACATTCAGACCTTTGTGGTCCGATGAATGTTAAAGCACGGGGAGGGTATGAATATTTCATCAGCTTCATTGATGATTATTCTAGGTACGACTATCTTTACCTAATACATCATAAGTCTGAAGCTCTTGAAAAGTTCAAGGAGTATAAGGCAAAGGTTGAGAACACATTAGGTAAAACGATTAAAACACTCCGATCAGATCGAGGTGGAGAGTATATGGATTCAAGATTCCAGGACTATATGATAGAACATGGAATAGTATCCCAACTCTCAGCCCCCGGAACACCGCAGCAGAACGGTGTGTTCGAAAGGAGAAATAGAACCCTGTTAGACATGGTTCGATTTATGATGAGCTATGTTCAACTGCCTAGTTCGTTTTGGGGATATGCAGTAGAGGCTGCTGTATATATTTTGAACATGGTTCCCTCTAAGAGTGTTTCAGAAACACCTTATGAGTTATAGAGAGGGCGTAAAGGTAGTTTACGTCACTTCAGGATTTGGGGGTGTCCGGCACACGTGCTAGTGCCCAATCCAAAGAAATTGGAACTTCGTTCAAAATTATGCTTATTTGTAGGGTACCCCAAGAAAACGAAACGTGGTCTATTTTACGATCCTCAACAGGATAAGGTGCTTGTATCGACAAACAACACGTTCTTAGAGGAAGACCACATGAGAGATCATCAACCTTCGAGCAAAATTTTTTTGACCGAACTTTCCAGGAAAGCTACAGATGGGTCAACAAGAGTTGTTGATCAGGCTGATCCTTCTCAAGAGTTGAGAATACCTCGACGCAGTGGGAGGGATGTGAGACAACCCGACCGCTACATGGGTTTAACAGAAACTCAGGTCGTCATACCTGATGACGGCGTTGAGGATCCATTGACCTTTAAACAGGCAATGAAGGACATAGATAAGGACCAATGGCTTAAAGTCATGGACCTCGAAATGGAGTCGATGTACTTCAATTCGGTGTGGGATCTTGTAGAGCAACCTGATGGTGAAAGACCTATCGGTTGCAAGTGGATCTACAAGAGGAAACGAGACCAAGCCGGTAAGGTGCAAACCTTTAAGGCTCGACTTGTGGCAAAGGGTTATTCCTAGAGGGAAGGGGTGGACTATGAAGAAACCTTCTCCCCTATTGCCATCTTAAAATCGATTAGAATACTCTTGTCCATTGCCACGTTTTATGATTATGAAATTTGGCAAATGGATGTCAAGACAACCTTTCTGAATGGCAATCTTGAAGAGAGTATCTATATGGCTCAACCAGAGAGGTTCATTGTTCAGGGTCAAGAACAAAAGGTTTGAAAGCTTAATCGATCCATTTATGGGTTGAAGTAAGCGTCTAGATCCTGGAATATAAGGTTTGATTCTGCGATCAAATCTTATGGCTTTGAACAAAATGTTGACGAACCTTGTGTTTACAAGAAAATAGTCAATTTTGTTGTAGCTTTCTTAGTCTTATATGTAGATGATATTCTACTCATTGGGAATGATGTAGGGTTCCTGACTAACGTTAAGCAATGGCTAGCGACCCAATTTCAAATGAAAGATTTGGGAGAGGCTCAGTTTGTTCTAGGGATTCAAATCATAAGGAATCGTAAGAACAAAACGCTAGCGCTATCTCAAGCATCTTATATCGACAAGATGTTGATATGATATTCGATGCAGAATTCCAAGAAGGGTTCTTTACCTTTCAGGCATGGAATTCAATTGTCAAAGGAAGAGTGTCCTAAGACACCTCAAGAAGTTGAGGATATGAGACGAATTCCCTATGCATCAGCAGTCGGTAGTTTGATGTACGCCATGTTATGTACACGACCCGACATATGCTATGTAGTGAGAATTGTCAGTAGGTATCAGTCCAATCCTGGATATGATCATTGGAATGTCGTTAAACACGTCCCCAAGTATCTTCGGAGAACGAGGGACTATGTGCTCGTATATGGCGCGAAGGATTTGATCCTTACAGGATACACTGACTCTGATTTTCAAACCGATAAGGATTCGAGGAAATCCACATCGGGATCAGTGTTCACTCTTAACGGAGGGGCAATAGTATGGAGGAGTATAAAGCAAGGTTGTATTGCTGACTCCACCATGGAAGCTGAGTATGTCACGACTTGCGAAGCTGCGAAAGAGGTTGTATGGCTTAGGAAGTTCTTGACGGATTTGGAAGTTGTTCCAAGTATGAATTTGCCTATCACACTTTATTGTGATAATACAGGTGCTGTGGCAAATTCCAAAGAACCAAGAAGTAATAAGCGTGGAAAACACATTGAGCGGAAATATCATCTCATCAGGGAGATAGTGCATCGAGGAGACGTGATCATTATGCAGATCGCCTCAGAGCACAATATTGTTGATCCGTTTACAAAGTCCCTTACAGCTAAAGTGTTCGAGGAGCACCTAGTGTAGTGAGTCTAGGACTGCGAGTTGTATAGTAGGATAGTGGGAGAAAAGCCATGTATGTATTTGATATTCCAGTTTTTCTCATCCAGCATGTAATACTCCACTGACGTTTTAGTCCAAGTGAGAGTTTGTTGGGTTTTATGTCCTAAAACTCGTGGTTTGTAAACTGAATGTATATTCTATTTTGCAATAAAGTTGTTATTGAGTTTTATTCAGTAAAGTTGTTATTGAATAAAGTGAATTATTTTTACTTTTAACCTAACTCCAATAAACAAAGAACCCATGGCTATAGGTTGTATACTTGAACTTCATGTGTAACATGATTGTGGATCAAGTTCAAGTAATAGCTAGAACGGTCTATAGTATAGGGATAAGGTTGGGTACCTTATCCTAGGGACACTATTGGACGCGACCCACTTTGTATAGTACAAACGATGTGATCCGAAATCGTTCATGTGGAGACATGTGAGTGGGGGCGTCCTATGAAATGAGCTTGCATAAGACTGAACCGCGAAACAAGTCGCTCTTTCTTTATAACTTCGTTTACTGTAAAGACCGATTTTTTCATATGATGACCTAGGTAACTCGATCTGAATCCTGAGCACACTATGAACTCCAGTTTGTTCGGGCTTATACTTTGACTTGTATGGGTGAGAGTGGCCCGAGATCGCCGACTCAATAAGCCTACCATCTTGGGGATAAGACCGGGTAGGTAGCTGGGAACATAGTCCTGCGAGATGGAATTCACTCATACCCGCCTTGAGGGATTAGTAGAGAGGTTGTTCCCTTAAGTGTTGACTCCGGGTCTTGAACTAGGGATCCCACCCTCTCATTGGCCCGAGAGAGACTTGGTATAGTGATGAGATCACATACCAATCGGTTTGGTGGTTGGACCACAAACCAATAGTTCATTAGAGGATCAGTGGGACTTAAGGAACAAGATGTAATTACGGGGGTAAAACGATTATTTTGACCCAGCTATAATTACGAACAACCTGTGAAGGATCGACTTACTGATGATGGTTATATCAAGAGGACAAAAATATATCTACGGTGAGGAGAGTGCAACCCTTGGACTTTAGTGGAATCTTTGGGGGTTAACGAATGTTGGTTAGCTTGGCTAAAAAGTTTGACCGGTTAATCTCGTATCGTTGAAGTTCATGATTTGTAGGTCCTTTAGGTTCTCCTGGCTAGCTCGGATTAAGCCGTGTAACAATATGAGAGAAAAATAATTTGAATTTATTCAAATTCATTTTTTGGAAGAATGATGGACATATTTAAATTGGGATCAGTCTAAAACATGAATAGGGATTCATGTGGGATGATTCGATTTAAGATACCGAGATTAATCTTATTATTTAATTAATATTTGATATTGAATTAAATAATAATATTAATTAATTAAAAAGTTTAATTAATTAAAATTTATTTTGTTTATTAAAATTAATTATGAATTAAT
The DNA here is from genome assembly GCA_028017165.1 of Herpetospermum pedunculosum. NCBI lineage: Eukaryota > Viridiplantae > Streptophyta > Magnoliopsida > Cucurbitales > Cucurbitaceae > Herpetospermum > Herpetospermum pedunculosum. The sequence continues at coordinate 14,489,578 of CM051527.1, read as the reverse complement.
TTTAAAATGACAATATTACAAGTGGGATTATCCAAGTCAAAGTTGATTTATCCAACTTGAGTGGATTTATCCAAGCTGAGTGGATTTATCCAAGTTGTGAAGTGGATTGTGAATCACCAACAACATGCATAAACTCATCAATTTTGGAACACTTGGTTGAAGACTAATCCATCCAATTTGAGGTGTCATGCTAAGGAAAGAGTTTGTTGCATGTGAATTGCCTATAAATTGGATGAAGTTCAAATGGTTTGAGGTTGATTAATTTTTCAAAGAGTTTGAATATTTGGATGAGCATGAAGAATATTTGGATGAGCATGAAGAGTTCATGTTACTTGAGAAATTAGAAAGCTAAGTGTTAGATATTTCTCACAAAATCCTCATCACTTTCATCTTCCCATCTTCTTCTTCCAAACTTTTTCTTTCATAAAGGAGTCCCACCACTCCGTTGCTCGACCCGAGGATAGCGGGACTACCAGAGGTGGTTCTCGAAGAGTTCGAGAGAAGCTTTGAAGGGTTCGTGAAGAGATTCGAGCATCGAAATAGAAGTCCTTAGAACTACAAGAGGTATGTGTTCTAATTCATTTTATTTCGATCCTTTGAGCATGTTTCTTATTTAGCTAAATTGATGAAATTAGAGTGCCATTGATCTGTCTCGCTTCCGCTGCGCTACATGCGCTCCATCAATTTCAGTCTTGGCAAAACTTCAACTTCATCGCTAAATTTGTTTCAGTCTCGACAAAGCTTCGACGTAGCTCCATCATCATCGCTGCTCCACAGGTACTTCATCATAGCTCCATCTTCAACTACCAATTGAGGTATGTAATTTTAACCTATTCAACTTCATCAAAACACTGATTTTTGTGCGCAATGTGCCTTTGCAAATATTTTTCCATTATAAGTCGTCCTTGTTCATGTCTTTGCTCCATTTTATCCAATCTTTTCTCATTTCGTAATTCCATTCTCTCTAATCGTTGCTCCAAAGTCAACTGGTTTTGAGGTGGTTAGGACGAACTTGCAGCTAAGTGTTCTTGCTTAAGGGCTAGTTCTTCACTTGAATCCTATCCTTTTAATTCTAAAATGTATTTTTTTATCCATCACGCATGTAGGATGTTTTAACTCCTCATCCGAGCCCCAAATCACCTCAGCCTCGTTGCATAACACTGTAATCAAAGATGGGTGAGCAAGGCCACCGGTCGTAGATGCCTTTTTTGCATGTTTTATTGACTGTTGGACGATGCGTCCCACATCAATGGATTTACCTATGAGAAGTGCGTATAAAAGGATTGCCCGGTCTTTTGTAAAATCGCTAACATGTGTGACGAACAAAAGTTTAGCACAAATAAATTTATATCAAACCTTATTTGTCACACTCAGTTGGGATGTCTTAAAACTCAACCTTTCTGCCAGTCCAGTTTTTCATTGAGTTCCCGACCTGCATAGAACTTCATTAGCGGCATAGGTTCCATAACCATCCCTATCAATGTCCATAAGTGAAAAATCAAAATGCACAATTTTTCTACGCACAACACAAACACTGTGGTCACAATGGGAACTACAGCAGACTAAGATTGCTTAGTGAATTCCTCTCAACCTCTATTTTGAATGTTATAGAAAATACTAGGTTGCTCTTCAGGACATGGTTGTAAACCTCTCTCAGGAATCACATTACGTTTAACAACCAAGTCTAAATAGGAGCGAGAGGCCTCTTCATCCCGAAATCGAGTCCTGCCAAATGACCCAGATGAACTGCCACCAATTTTGGCACACTTCGTAGCTTTAAGGGCCATACCTAGAAGTTTATTCAAAATGGAAATTCACAGCACAACCACAATGAACACAATTTTTTTTTTCACTTCCCAAAAACTGACACCTTCAAATTCACTTTCAATCTGTCTCAACAATCGTTATCAATACTCAAAATCAAACAATTCTACACTCTCAAGCACACAATTTCTTTAGAAAAATTCTTCCCAGACTACTTTTCTTCCACAAATTACTTCCAAAATCTACTAAAAAACATCTCTTTCAAGATAAATTTCTTCTACAACAACTCCAAAAAAATTCACCAATCACCAATTGACTCCTACAAATGTACTCTAAATTCAAGGGGTGACCTTAGATTTTCAGCAAACCTCCACAATCTCTAAATTTCAGTCCAAAAAAGATACATAACAAGGATGAATGCACTTACTTAAAGAAAAAACCCAGAGATTTGAAGTGGAGAACCTTGGAGAAGAAACCCATAGATTTGAAGTGGAGAATCTTGGAGATGTTGTGAATAACTTCACCCACATTGGCAAGCTTGAAAGACCTACAAAAAGCAAGAAATTAGTGGGTGTAAACTAATTGAAACATTGGGAAGAAATTTTGTGGGTAAAGATGGAGATTTGGAGAGAAATGAGACGAAAAATTGAAGAAAATGGGGGATTGCGTTTTTTTTTTAGGCTAGGTGGCTACGATTCTTTTAAGAATCCACAAGCCCTGCCAAATTTTGTTTAAATTTTTTTTTTCGACAGAATTGCGACAGCGCCTATAGGCGCTAAACGTTCTGTCCTAACGATTTTTTTTTTCGACAGAATCGCAACAACGCCTAAGCGCCCAAATACAGCATAGAGGCGACGAGCATTCTGTCCAAATGGAAAAAAATGCTTTGTTTTTTTTATCGATGGATTCGCTACAATCCCTAAGCACCCAAATGTGGCGCCCGTCGCTAGAGTGCCTAAGCACCCAAATGTGGCGCTGAACGTTCTGCCCATATATATATATATATATGTATAATGTTGGGTTGCTGTTGCGTGCTCAATGTGTAAATAAAATGTAATGCGAGAGCACTCAGAACATGCAAGCATACATGGTCTGCAGCAAGTGATAAGTATTTTTTTCATTCGTTTTCCCACAGAGATTGAGTTCTAGTTACTAACGAAGTGAGGTGTTAAATTAGAGAGGGTCACTTAAATTGGGTGGATTTGAGGTTGAAGTGTCAAACTAACAAAGAATGTAAGAAATATGCAAGCATAAACGAAAGCAAGTAAAGAGATTAAGCTTGATGCGGAGAAGAAAGAATTGCGGATCTAGCAATTTCCTAGCAATAAAATCGCAAAAGTAAGAGACTGGAAAAATGGCTAAGGCAAAAACAGAACTATAGAATTGCAGTTCCCGCAATTATCTAGCAATTAATTTAGCAACGATTTAAAGGTGAGATAAAGAAACAAGGTCGACTTAAGACTCCTCTATAGGCCTTTACATACGATCATTCAGCAGTAGATTAACTTATCATGCATTGATTTAGCTCATTCTCATGCATCTCTCGATTACATGCATTAGATCTTCTAGTTCACTCATATCCAAGCAAGACATAAACATCTATTTATACAAGCAAGCTAATGAACCGTGCTAGGAAAACACCTATTCCTAGGTCGTTTTCTGGCTACCATGAAAGGCTAGCATGAATGGATGACTCTGAACTCTTACTCCTTCCGGAGGTTAGGAGTTATTTAGGCAAAATGGATGGCCGATCGAAAGTGCCCATGGAATGAAGTACACATACATTCAATGCATTCGAAGCTATCCTACATGCTGACTCTCGTATTTCTAACCTATAGATTCATCTTTAGCAGACCTTTGTGTGATTAGTTACTCATGGTTGATGGAGAATGGGAAAAGATGCATTGACTAAGCATGCTGTAAAGAACTAAATGAAAGCAGTAGAACAACGATAACAAAGTGAAAGATTTGAAAAGCCTTAAATGATTACTGTCTAAATTGAAGTTCAGAACACAACGTGCGAAGGTACGAAAAACAGTAAAGAACTGAGTGAATTGCAGAACGAATCGAAACAATGTAACAGATGGAAACGAAAGACAGAAAGCAGTAAAGAAAGCTTTAAAAAGGGGCACGGATCTCCTCGTCGCAAGCGCCTCGGATGAAGGGGAAGATTAGCTGATCTTGGGGATGAATTCAATCCGAAGAGAAGAAGGATATTCTCTTCTTCCTCTCGAATTATCGACGCCAAGGGCTGATTTCTTCGTTCCAACAAACGGGGTAAGGAAAATGGGTATGTGGGTTGCGTTGAGACGGAGAACTCCACGCTTCCGAGTTGTTTTTCTCCTTCAGCCTTCACCTCCTTTTATAGCTTTTTGCAGGTACCTTCAGTCATGGAGAACCATCCATTCTAAACAGCAGCCCTCCACGTGGCAGCAGGGGAAAGCTTAGGCGGCTGAAAGATCGCAACTGTGACGACTGACGGTTGGGAAAAACTTAGCAGCAGCAGCTTGACATTGCGGATTCCTTGCGGTGACCGCAATATCCATTGCGGAGACAGCAATATTTTAGCAATTCTCCTGCAATGTACATTTAACTCTTTTAGCATTATTTTCTATTCTTTTTCGTTCCTTTTCCAAATAAGTCATATTTTAGCTTCTCTCCTCGAATTCTCACATTTAAGTACGTGTTAAGCTAAATTCTATCAAAAACACTCAAGAGATTACATGATTTTAAGGTAAATATGTCCCTAAATTATGTACTTTTGGAGAGGTAACAGTTGCCTCCCAAAAAACGCTTGGTTTAAAGTCCTCAGCCCGACATTGCTCTTCCTAAAGTGAACTCAACATCATCGTGGTTTTCATATTGTCAATCATGTCGTGCACATACGACTTCAAATGTTGCCCATTAACCTTGAAGGTATCCCCGATCTCGTTTCTTACTTCAACTGCACCATGAGCAAAAACTTGGACCACAATAAAAGGACTCGACCATCTCGATTTCAACTTTTCGAAAAATAACCTAAGGCGTGAGTTGTAGAGCAACACCTTTTGGCCCGACTCAAAACTTTTTCTTCTAATGTGCTTGTCATGATGTCATGCCTTGGTTCTCTCCTTATAGATTCGAGCATTTTCATATGCCTCATTTCTAACTCTTTCATCTCAGTCAATTGTAACAATCATTTTTCTCCAGTCAGTTTCAAATCCATATTGGGCAATTTCATTGCCCAATATGCCCTATGTTCCAACTCTACTGGGAGGTGACGTGCTTTTCTAAACACTAACCTGTAGGGAGACATCCTAAGAGGAGTTTTGAATGTCGTCTGATATGCCCACAATGCATCATCTAACTTCTTTGTTGAATCCTTGCGTGAATGATGCACCGTTTTCTCGAGTATCCTCTTCACCTCTCTATTACACACCTCCGCTTGTCCATTTGTCTTAGGATGGTACGCTAGAGCCATTCGACGCTTTACCTCATATTTGGCTAGGAGTGCTGCAAATTTCTTATTGTAGAAGTGTGAACCTACATCACTTATTATTGCTCTCGGTGTCCCAAATCTTGTAAATATATTCTTTTTGAGAAAATTTAGGACTATTTTTCCTTCATTTGTTGAAGTAGCAATAACCTCTACCCATCTTGACATCTAGTCAACAACTAGAAGGATATATTTGTTGTGTTGTAAGACGATGGAAAATGTCCCATGAAATCCATGCCCCACACATCAAATAATTCTACTTCCAAGATTGTTTATGCTTATATATTGCCAAAGATGTAAGGAGGAAGAAACAATAGTCTATACCTTCTGAAGCTATAAGAAGGTGGAGAAGAGTTGAATGTATACTCCTTATGTGACTATGAGTTTCCCAAACCATCGCCAAATATTTTCAGATTGGTTATGGTGGTTCAAACAACATTTATTGAAGAAGGCTATGGATGATTTGTTAATTTTGTGTTGGTGTGTGGAATCATCGTAATAATGAGATTCAGGGCGAATCTTTTACCTGGGAAGAGGGATATGACTAAGTGAGAATGGGTTTAAGTATATATTGCCCATTTTCAGTAATTTAATGGCCAACAAATCTGTCCCCCTTTCGGAGTTCTATCCGTCGGCTTAGATGAAAGGCCAAATACATGGATCCCTCGTTACAACAAACCTTCAAACTTAATACAGATGTCGTTCGTGAATGTATGCTTGTGGCGAGAGAGGTTGGCCTTTAAAGTTTGCACCTTTAGATTTTGCCCTAAGGTGAGAAATTCGTTGGCACGTGCTATGGCGAAATGACGATCAAAGATGAGGTTGAGTGTGTTTGGATTGAGGAAGTCTTTGAGTTCCTTCGAAGTATGTAGGGGTTGTCCACTGTCGCTTCTCTCACTCGAGGATGAAAATATTTGTCCATATATAGATATATTCGTCGTAAATTAGAAGGTTCGATATAGATACTAAGGGTTAATGGATACTTTCGATATCTTTTAAATATACCCATAAAACATAAAAATGTCATCTTTTAATTTTAATATGAATCTAGATACTAATAACAAGATGGAAAATTGTAACAGATGTCAATTTAGAGTAAATTATTAAAAATATAACATTTTTTTTAAAAAATTGCAGATATGACAATTTCTATCACTGAAAGTATGGTCTATCGCCGATAGAAGTCTATCTCTATCGCTGATAGTAGTCTATCACCTCAGTTTTTTTTTTTATAGAATTTTAGTCTATCAATGATTGTAGTCTATCACTGATAGTAGACTATCACTGATAATCATATATCAACGATAACTTCTGATAACTACTAATTTTTTGCCATATTTGCAAAATGTTTTAAATTTTGCTAAATTTACAATTATTTTGGGCCTGATTGTTGTTTGTGCAACCAGCTCTAACAAGATCTATAACTTAGTTTAAAAGTAAAAAAAACTTTAATGAGAATGATAAATTTCAACGGTTATATCTATAGATATATCTTTAAAATTGAAATACCGATATCAATATAGACATGAATATTTTCATCCTTGCTTTCACTTAACTTATCTTGGCTTGTTATGTCTTTGTTCTGTTCTCTAACTCTTCATTTCAAAAAAAAAAAAAAAAAAAACCCCAAAGTATGTCATTTAAAAAGGAAAATCGATTAATATTGATTTTAATGAGACAGAAAATGGGAATGGAGAATTTCAACGGTTTCTATGATGGAAGTGAAGCTGAGCCAGAGAAATAGAGCAGACCGTTTTTCTCTCCTCCCCAAGTTGCTCCCACAACCACAACCAACTCTCCCTTCTCTAACTCACAGGTAATTCGCCATTCCCAAATCTCTAATCCCATCACTCATACCCTTTCTTTTGTTTGAGAAAACTTATACAATTTGCTTTGCTTTTGTGCTTTTCCCCCTCCAATTTCTACCCCAGAAATTGGGCCAACACCAAAACGTCATTCAAGAATCGATTCAGAGCCATTGTGCTGGTATGTTTGCTTTTGTGCTTTCTCGGTTTATTTCTGTACTTTAAAAAAAAACTATGTTCGAGGGGCACCAACTTGGAGTTGGGTGGACTGAGTTATTATAACGACATTTGGTCCACCGACTACTATAACTCACCGTCAATAAAGTAATTATACTGACTTAATAACTCACTAAGCACTCCAAACAGATAATTTGAAACCGAAATCTCAACTCTATCCTGTTAGGTTTTAATTACTTCATCCCCATGTTTGAATAGTTCTGTATTCCTTTGTTTTTATCACAGACCCAGGTGTTGATGGGTGACTTAGGGTTTGAATCATCTTTTTCGAAGATGTTTTGTGATTATAAAGAATGGGTTAGTGACTAATCGTTAAGTATTTACTTGTTTCCTAATAAGTTTGTGTTGATGCTGCAGAAATGGAGGTTTCAACTTCAGGATATATCCAAAGATCAATTCTCCACCAAGCACCATTTTGTTCTTATTGTCGAAGGGTAAGAGGAAAAAACAATATTATTTACTCTGCTTTGCTTTTTAGAAGAAATTGATGGTATCTGAAATGTGTATTTTCTAGCCTTAATGACTGAAAAAAGTTTTTTTTTTTTTTTTTGCAAAGGTATTTAATTGAGCGGGGTGGGGGATTGAACCCCTGATCTCTTAGTCAAGGACACAACTTTATGTCAATTGAGCTATGCTCGATTTGACTTTAAATTGTAATAGTTACATGTTGTTTGATAATTTTTTAAATTTTTGCACTAAGATAGGATCAAATCCCCACTCTGGTCTATCTTAGCAGATCGCCCACCTACTGCACCAAGGGGTTTGTAAAAAGGTTTTATGGGCTTACGGGATTTAGAAATACTCTCTTTTGTTGAGAACTTGAAATTGTTAAAAAAGATTTGTTTTTAGTTCCACAGCAAGTTACCATCTGAAATTATTGTTGCTGTTACCTGGATTCTACACTCGTTATGGGATTAAACTTAGTTGTCAATGTAATGATATGCTGTTTTAGAGAATTTTACCTTATTCAAAGTTTCAAATCAACCATATGGGCAATCACACAGTTAAATGAGTTAGTACTGCAGGTAATTTGGTTGAATTTTTGAATGAATACAGTTTCATCTAAGTGTTAAGGTGTCAATTGGTAGGAGCGAGAGCTCGACTTCGATTTCGATCCAGAATGGAGTTCCTTCACATTCCATTGTCATGGCTAATAGGAAGATAATGGACACAGATCTAGAACAAAAGGGGCAGGATATCAAGATTCAAAACCATCGAGCGGTAAGCTAGCTCGTATTCCTTTCCCACTTTTAAACGATGTTCTAAACTCCTCTGTAGTTTTATTTTGTAACTGTCCTTTTCGTGGTTGCTATTTCTAGGTTCTTGTTGAATTACTTCAGAAATAAATTGATAGCTCAAAACTTTTTATAGCAATCATTTTCCAAAGCTATAGATTATGTTTTGATTCTAAACTTTGAGAGCATGGTTATATTTTGATGTGTGAGAGTCCTAGTTAGGGGTTTATGGTATATTAGTATGTTATTAGTAAAGGGTATTTTGGTAATTAGTTAAGGGAGCCCTTGGTTATAAATAGAGTGTGTTAGGGCCTTAGAGAGGAGGGAATCATTTTGGTGGATTGTCCATAGGACTCCTTGGGAGAGATTTAGCCCTCTCGAATGGCTATAGTTATCTTGTGTGTTATTTTGCAAGTATATATGATATAGTCCGCTGTATATTGAAGAACTATCAATATATCGGGGGTATATTTCCATCTATTTCTGGTGTGTTTTGGTATATTTCTCTTTATTTGCAGGTTAAGGTATTTGGATACCTAACACAATCATCTCCAATGTGGTTAAAGCCTTATTCTAGGGGGTTGTCAAGGTTCTAGTTCGCAGATTTTGAGTGATTCAGCATCAAGTTCTTGAAGCTAAAACTCTATTTGAATTTCAGCCCGGTATCGGTATGATTCATTGTGTACCTGAGCTACACGTGAGAAGAATTTGGGGGGCGTTTGTGGCACCAACTTGGAGTTGGGTGGATTGGGTTATTATAACTCAGTCCTCGTTTGGCCCACCGACTATTATAACCCACAGTCAAGAAAGTAACTATACTGACTTCAAAAGTAATTACTATTCACAACTATTATAACCACCGATTATAATAACTCACTCAACGCCCCAAACAGGTCCAATGGCCACAAGAGTCAAATTCTAGTTTCCAATTAGTTTAGAAGAAGATATCACATCAATAAAGTATCGAGTAATTATCAAATTTTATTGATGTTTTGGTAAGCTCCACTTCCAGAATTGTATGATTAGGAGTAGTTAAGGACATTGTTTGAGTTGAGTTCAAGATTGAATTACCATATAATCTATGCTTGTTCTTGGTTTCTTTCTTATATTCTACATAATCACTGCAGAATAGAGATATATATCAATTGCAAGAAAAGCTTCAAAGTTCTCTGAATGGACTTCAAAACTATAAAAAGCTTTTCGAGCTAGCCTCCCCTCGTCTCCCTCCTGTAAGTTTCTTCTCACAAGAACTAATTTTCTTCTTTCATTCAGAGCTATGTAGCTTACACATATAACTTATGCCTACTCATTTGGAAACTTCTTTGAAGTTTATCTGGAGATGTGACAATTCAACAAACTTATCTGTTCTCTCTTCACTTTTATTTTTCTCTCTTTGTCAGGCTAGAACCACTAGTTTTATAGTTTTGGTTCCTCTTATAGTATTTTGTGCCAGATGCATAATTGGTGCCTCTCATGCTCGAGTTTTCGGAACATCATCGAGGCTTGAAACCGTTAATAAACCAGAGGGAGAACGTCACAAGTTGAGAAGCGGCCATTGGAGATCTGCTCTTCGTGATATAAGGGATTTGGATGGTTTGGATTCTGAGTCATCCATAGATTCTACTGTAAGTATTATAATTTTATGCTCCTACTCTTACCCGAGTTCGCCCTTATATGAACGTCACAAGTTGAGAAGCGGCCAAAGTTGTTGAATTGTTGCTTTCATGTCTTTGAGTACCCAACTCCCCAAGCCTTTTCCAGCTGATCATTCATTTTTGTCTATTCCTAATGGAGTTCTCTGGCCATAACTTCCCTTTCTTCTGGTTGGTCTCATCTTTTTGTTTCAATCAGATGATAATACAGCCAAAATGGTAAACTATCTTCAGATAACAACATTGGATTTGCACATGGGGTGGGGTGACCACCTAGGTAAGCAGAGAATAAGTAGTTTTACCCTTCTTTGTTTAGTGAGAGATGCTTGGGAAAAAAATCTGTTGTTTTGCTTGATCCTTAATCCTCATACAAATAGAAAGAAGGGAACAAGGCAGAAATATGCTATTGAGACTGAGAGTGGGTTTAACATGGATAAAAGTACTTAAAAAAATTATAAAAATACTCCTGTAAGAGTACGAAGAGAGGATGTATCGTTAATATCAATAGCCTTTCTAGAGGGTTATTGTTCCACATTAGAGAGAGGGATGCATGTGTTTGCCCGATTGTTGTAGTTTTTTGAGTTCAACAAGTAGGGTGAGGGGATTCGAACCTCCGACCTCAAGGTAAGGAGTACATGCCGCCGCCATTGTTGTAGCTTAGAGAGTCGTCATTTGTCTTATAGTCTGCATTTTCGACAGCCAAAAGTTTTTAATTTGGTAATAGTTTCTAGTTATTGTTTTGCAGAGTCCTTCAGAAGAAGAACATATCTCAGTCGAAGATTTGTCACATGTTTACAAGAAACTGGACCAGGATTACGAAAAATTTCTATCAGAATGTGGACTTAGTAAATGGGGCTAGGCTATGGAGTTGTGAGTTCTCCAGGAGAATGAAGCTTATAACTCTCATTGTGGGAACAGTTTTCTTGTGTAATCTGGTAGAGCAAATTTAAGACAAACCCAACTGATGTAATTAAACTTGAAATTGAACAAAATTTATGCATAATGCATCCCATTTACAACTCTTCACAAAGTTTGAATCCAAATACACTTGATCACAGATATTGCATCAAACTCCCCAGCCATTTCCCTTCTTTCTCCACTTAACGGACACGACGAGCTTTCTCCTCCTGCCCTAGTCCAAGTGATTTCTGAGCATTTGCAATACCTTCAGGGTCTGGTTTGGGATCAGAATGTGTTAGTGTACAAAACATTGAATAATGGCAGCAGATTTCATTACAATGGCAACGGTAATCATTTTTCAGCCTGTATCTCATGATAAACAGGTTTCTTTTCGTCAAGAAATATCATAGCTTTGAAAGTCTCTCAAACTTAAAGAAATTAAATGAATAATTTATTTTACCCATAAGAGAGATGATAATTAAGAAACAACGCACATAAAACTTAAATATTCAAACAGGACATAAATGTGCTTATGGAGTTTAAGCCCTCAAAATATATAAATATCAATAGTAGTTTTAAAGGAAGATGTTCTCGACGTAGTAAGAATGTGCTTCTGATGATATCAACATTGAAGAAGCAACCTCAACAAGATAAACTAAGAATGTTTGATCATTCATTTTATCATTTTATCATTTTAACCAAAACCAAGCAAACAATATCTTCTTTGATAACAATTTGTTCTTAATAATTTCCAACTCATCTATACAGGTTTTTAAATGCATTAGAATACTACTAGTCACTAGAAAAGAAGAACAAATTACGGTCCAATTAGAAAGCTGAGCAAAGTACTTATGGGAATTTAAAAGTCCTATAGTGTTTGTTTACTTTTGTGCCCGTGTGGAGTGCACATCCAAACTTGCAAAAGACAAAAACATTAGGACACATACCAAAGAACTGTGTGAAAATGCGAGTGAAGAAGTGCAAGTTCCGGGAGACATTGTAACCCATGGCCGGTGGAAGAGGTTTGACAATAGTGTCAATGCTAAATACTCGTTGAATAAACTGCACCACAGAAAAATTTAAGAACTTGCAATTTGTTAAAAAACAATTTCATAATTTAATATGAAAATATTTCCAAGGTTATTTCCTTCCAAAAGCACTATAAGTACATTCAACAAATTCTATAATTTAGTGTGTTCATGATGGTTTTAGTCTTAACTAGAGACATCATGGCATTACACTCCTTTTAAATTAAACATGTTCTTATAAATTAAGCATGTTAAAAAGTACAGCAAAATAAAAGTAGACAAATATCTGCATAGACTTGAGTACAAAGATTCATCCATATTTTTAATTCATAACTAAAATTATAGTAAAGTTAAATACTACTCCAATCATTAAAGGAAAGAAATTTAGCTATCTCATGGACAGCATTACCTACCTTGCAATTTCTTGGTGCAATTGTTAAACGTTAAACCTTTTTTATTCCTACTCTTTTGTAACACTTACTACCAATTGGAGAAGTCTTTTGTAACTCCTTTGGTTTTGAGTTTTTCCCCTCTCTTATAATTTCACTCATCAATGAAATTGTTTCTTATCATAAAAAAAAAAAAAAGGCTCCGTAAGAATTGATGTTGATGCCAATGTGTTGGTTAAACATCATATAACCATAATTGTGGGTACCAAGCAGAGTCAGGTCAGCAATAGTATTGGTCATGCCAGGTTGTGTTCCAGATAAAAATAGTGTGTGCACTGCCATTGACTAAGTTGGTTTCTGGTAAAGGACATTGCAGTTTAAAAATACCGTCAGAGAACTCTTGTTTAAATAGCCACCAGGCAGATCCACACTTCGCCTTTGGGTTCACATTGCTAAATTGCATGCCTAACCTTCTTGCATATTCAACTGCTTGTGAGTCAGCAACATCGTTCCATGTAAACCCATCAGGGACTCCAAAGGTGTGCCTGTTGCTTGGAAAGTGTGGGACAACTTTTAATCTAATAGGAAGGTCATCAATGTCCACATATCCCATTTTTTTAATACGAAAGGCAAATTGGGTTGGGATCATGAGATCTGAGGTTATCCTTGGCATTGTCAACCTATTACAATCGTGCAAATGAGACGGATTCGTGAGAACAACTGCACAACACTTTACATATGTCATGACCATACAGCCAGTGGCAAGAATGGCAGCGACTTGTTCAAATTCAGTTATCAACTCCTCATGGTTCAGATTACCTTTGAGTTTATGGTAAGGTTGTAATGCGCCACTCAGAGTAGCTTGTATACCAGTCATTAATCACTGGGGGTGAAGCTCAATGTAATGTGAAGTAGAACTATGTCTAGGAAAGAATTTTCCTAGGATCCCTCGCTTCTTAAGCTCGAGTGTGTAGGCATCATTCCCTTCAGGTAGTTGGTCATCAGGTGAGTAAACGACTGGTCCTACAACCTTGAGTTCGCTAAGAACTTCTGTCTTGCATGACGAGAGTTTTTTCCTTCATAATTTAGAATGGAATAAGATGAAAGGAAGGAGGAAATCTTCTATCTTCTATAGCAGAAATTCAAAGAAAACCGAGCAAGTCATTAAACAGAGTTTGCAGTTACCCCAACTTCATTCATACTTTCATTTTTATAACCCGTAGAGACCCCTTTCTTGAATTGCCAACCATCTGGTTTCCTGGATTTCCGACCCCACGCTTTCCACTTCCTTTCATTCATTTAATGCTTCATCTTTCTCTCTGCCCTTCCGTTGTGCAACTTTAAATTCCTTCTCGTTTTTTGTTGAGACCCCATTAATAATTTCATCTAAATCGATTTTGAACAAAATACATTCTACATTCAAACTACCATCAGCACAACTAAAAGCCCACCACATAAATGCCATCCTCATTGTAAATAGCAGATCCATTAATTAGTAACCTTTCATTTTATATTTTTTGGTACAACAAATTTAGGTTATGAGGATTTGAACCTCCGACTTCAAGAAAAGGAGTACATGTCAATTACCGATGAGCTATACTCATTTTGACATAACCTTTGATTTATTCAAAGCAAACCCAACATCATTTACCTAAGAACAATCCGCAACCCTCTTTAATCAAACTTCTATTGACAACATCCAAGCCACCCACACTACCCCTTCACCTTCCCTAACAATGCCACTTACGATTAAGTCCACTTCCTTGATCATTAAAGGTATAGTTCACCTTAATGTCTTTCCCCCAGCCTCTTCAATTTCCTTCCTTGGAACTATCATCATTTCATCCATAAAATTTTCCTCCTCTCCTCCAATTTAATCCAAACCTTCTGTAATATCTTATCATGCTGCCAACCCCACCAGATATTAATGCACTCTAATTTGATTGGACCAAGAAACCTACATAAATATTTTCTTGCCGTGTCAACTTCTAAACTTCATCCACATCTCAATTTCCTAACAATATTTTTAACAAGAAACAAAAATTTTCATTGAAAAAAAAAAGTTCAAAACTTTTCATATGCTGAAAAGATACAAAACTCTCTTGAGTGAAAGATGAACAAAAACGAGAAATAAAAAAGAACAAAGAAGTGCCCCGAAAGAGAAAGTCTATTTTCTAACCATGTAGAACCATGGCTTTCGATATCACCCGTCCAGCAATACTTGGTAAAGAATGATTCCGCAGCAGAGGATTTGTTTTGAATTTTCCAGCTGTTTCTTGTAAAAGCCCTCCATGGAGACTCCAATTATGATGACTAAGAGGCTTAGTATGCTTGTCAGCATGAATTTGATAGTCAGTAATCAAAGAGCAGATTATTTCTAGAAAATCCTACCATCTAACTAGTGAATCTATGACGGAAGGGAAGTTATCTTTCCAAAATAGCAAAAATATGCAGTGAAGGAAAAAATAAAGAATTCAACACATACAAAAGCTACGAACGGACAAGAAACGATGAATTAGGTGACTAAAAACGCACAATTCAGAGGAGAACTCCAATTGAACACTAACAACAGTGTCAGCAACCAAACAGATTCGACGTTAAGAGAATTAAACCTGGTAATTGCGTTGGAAACTGTAGCGGAGCTCAGGGTCAATCTCGAGGGAATCCTCCTCCTCTTTGGAGCTCTTGGACTTGACGCTCTTCTTTCGAGGAACGTGCATTATCGGAGTCTCGCCGGGATTCTTAGTCACTTTGAGCTTTGCTCCGGCGAACTCATCAACTTCCTCCTCCCCCCGCCATGGAGCTGAAGATGCCAACTGCTTCTTCTTCGCCATTTCTCCGCCCAACCCAAATTTCTCAACACAGCCGTAAACAGCATCATCAGTTAAGAACTTGGAGAAGATGCGATAGGCCTCCGTTTGGCTACATGGATAGCACGTCCGTTATCCGGATAGTTCCATTCCTACACCGGTTTTAGTACTCTGAGGTTTAAGGAGTGTTTGGACACAAGCTTACAGAATTATTGACAAGGATAACCTCTTGGAAAACAATTTATCAAACATCATTTTTTAACATTTATCGGTGTAACTAAAATTCCCTTCTTTTTTTTTTTCGAAAAAAAAAAAAATTTAGGTCTTAGTCGCAACCTTAACTTATCGACAAATATTTTTTTTAAAAAATTCGAAAATATTTTTTAAATATTTTTAGAAGTACCATCAATAATAATGTTTCATATGTTTTTCATTTTAAAACTGTTCACACGAGATTTCGACGAACGATGGAGATTCGAACACGTGTAAATGAAATTTTGAATTTGTATTTATGTATTGTATGTATCAGTGCGTAGTGGATTACAATCTCTAATATTTGATCCTCTGATTCTTTCTCTCTCAAAATGTAAATGTATTTCGAGGGCTTCGCAGCTTGTTCTCGACGTTGAATTTGGATCGAGGGCTCTGCAGCTTGTTCCCGATGTTGAATTTGGATCGAGGGCTTTGCAGCTTGTTCTCGATGTTGAATTTGGATCGAGGGCTTCGCAGCTTGTTCTCGATGTTGAATTTGGATCGAAGGCTTCACAGCTTGTTCTCGATGTCGAATTTGGATCGAGGGCTTCGCAGCTTGTTCTCGATGTTGAATTTGGATCGAGGGCTTCGCAGCTTGTTCTCGATGTTGAATTTGGATCGAGGGCTTCGCAACTTGTTCTCGATGTTGAATTTGGATCGAGGGCTTCGCAGCTTGTTCTCGATGTTGGATTTGGATCGAGGGCTTCGCAGCTTGTTCTCGATGTTGGATTTGGATCGAGGGCTTCGCAGCTTGTTCTCGATGTTGAAGGATTGTTCAGTCTTCCAAGGATTCAGGGAGTCTTCGTTGTTTGGGAATTCTCTCTTAGTTCTTAGGATTAGAAATTTTCTGAACCTTGAAAATGAAGAATGAGCTCTCTATTTATAGAGTTCTCATGGGCCTGGTGCGCTTGGGCTTGGGCTTGGGTCTAATGGACTTTTGGGTTATGGGCCCAATGGATTTTTGAGCTTTGGGCCAAATTGCCATTTAAATAACTTTTTAGCCCGATTCGATTTCGAGCCCAATTGAGCTATGACCGAATTTTCTCGGTTAAGTTTATTCGATCCGCCGGCCAAGATGAAGACACGTGGCGACCGCTGATTGGCCGAAATTTCTCGGTCAACAAATGCCCCTTTTTTCGAGAGTTATGCACATGTAAGTGTGGGTGAGTCTCGGAAAAGTTAAATTTTGAAATTGAAATGTAGGACACCCCTAATTTTGAATATGCCTCGACATATCAATCTTATCGAAATATGAAATTTGGTCCATAAATCAATTCTTTTGATTGATACATCTTTCTATGCCAATTGACCAAAAAATATGAATTGGGCTTACAATTTTGATCTTTCTTATTTGGCAGAAACTTGACTTGAACTTTAGTAGATTCTTGTGTTCTACTTTAATTCCATTTTGGATGTAGAGTAGAGTTTTGGAGTTGCCCAATTGAATTTTGAATAGGATTTGACTTTGAACTTTACTCCAATTTCGAAGTGGGATAAAATTTGGAGTATACTCAACTCGCCAATTTCGATTTGAGACTTAGATTTAGATAAATTTTGACTCTAAATCATGCTTGGAAATAAAATTTGGAATATGTCCAAAATTTTATTTTTAGGAAAATTTTGGATTTTCTTGAAATTTAGCTTGAATGAAAATTTGACTTGGTATAATTTTGGGATTCCAATCAATTGACATAAGGTTCGAAAATTTTAACTTAAGCTCATGATTATGGAAGTAAATTTAGAACCCGCCTAAATTTCAAGTTGAATGAAGTATTACAATCTGAACACAAATGAGAACAACAAAGCTTGTTTGGCAAAGTGAAACATGTATATCCTTTGTTTCCTTTGGTCTTGGGCTCAAGTCCACCTCTATACATATTTTTAGATAATTTTCTTAAACAAATGGTATTTTCATAACTTGGAGATGCGATCGCGCGCGCGGCGGAACTTGGAGATGCGATCGCGCGCGCGGCGGAACTTGGAGATGCGATCGCGCGCGCGGCGGAACTTGGAGATGCGATCGCGCGCGCGGTGGAACTTGGAGATGCGATCGCGCGCGCGGCGGAACTTGGAGATGCTGAACTTGCGCAGCGGAGGAACTTGGAGATGCTGAACTTGCGCAGCGGAACTTGGAGATGCTGAACTTGCGCAGCGGAACTTGGAGATGCTGAACTTGCGCAGCGGAACTTGGAGATGCTGAACTTGCGCAGCAGAACTTGGAGATGCTGAACTTGCGCAGCAGAACTTGGAGATGCTGAACTTGCGCAGCAGAACTTGGAGATGCTGAACTTGCGCAGCAGAACTTGGGGATGATGCAGCAGCAACAGCGAACTTGGGGATGATGCAGCAGCAACAGCGAACTTGGGGATGATGCAGCAGCAACAGCGAACTTGGGGATGATGCAGCAGCAACAGCGAACTTGGGGATGATGCAGCAGCAACAACGAACTTGGGGATGATGCAGCAGCAACAGCGAACTTGGAGATGAAGCGAGGGAGCCTTTGAACTTGAACTCACAGCGAGGAATCCTTCGAACTGGATGCGAGCGATGTTCGGTCTTAAACTTGAAGAGACCAACGCTCGAACTTGAACTTGAAGCGGGCAACACTTGAATTTGATCTTCAGGAACTTGAAGTAAGCGAAGCTTGGACTTGGAGCGAACGAAAACACACATTTGAAGTGAGTGAGGCCTCGAACTTGGACTTGAAGCGAGCGACGCTCTGTTTTGATCTTGTAACAGGCGAAACTCAAATTTGAACTTCAAGGGAACGACGCAGATGAAACGCAAACTTTGGGCGGGCGAAACGTATCGCTTATAGTGGTTTACACATTAAGCTTGTAGTGTCACCGTCACAGTAGTGTGCCCGTTCGATTGGTGGCGCCGCCTTTGTTGTAGTGTGCATCTGCAGGTTTAATATCATATTGTAACTTCAATTATGGTGTTACATTCGATAATGTTGAAAGCTCTCAATTTGTGTCGTGTCGTTTAGTGGAATTTGACGTATCGTCGTCATTCTGAGTAGGTTTGGACATCTTCAATTTGCGGCATCACTCTAAATAAGGATGAAAACCTTTGATCTACAACGACAAACTTTAGTAGTCGTGACACTTATGTTTATTTTTATTTGAAGAGACTGGACTTAAAATTTGTTTAAAGCTCTGCCTACGTACCCTTTGAACAATAGAGATCAAGTCGAGACGTAGTTCAATACATGATGATTTTTTTTTATTGTGACTGGACTTAAAGTATATATTTTTTTCTTTAAGTTGCCTACGTACCCTTGGATGGAAGGGATCAAGTCATGACGTAGTTCAAATCAATGATTTTTTTTTGGGCCGTTCACCTTTTAAGCTCGTGCGGGCCAGGAGCAACATGTAGTTTATACTCTTACGTTAAGGAGTATTACATTTCAAAAGATCTTATCTTCATCATGGTCTTGATCAGATCTTTCGTTTGTAGGATTGGTTAGAATGATGATATTTTTCTTCACCTTCAAGGAGCATTCTTTATTTATGAGAACAAATAATTTCCTCTTCATGCGCGAAGGAAAACGACTATGAATCTTTGTTGCGTGCTCAATGTGTTAATAACAATGAGAAATAAGAGAGAGAGAGCACTCAGAACATGCAAGCATACATGGTCTTACAGCAAGTAGTAAGTATATTTCATTCGTTTTTTCCACAGAGACTCATTTTTAGTTATTCGCGAAGTGTATTTGTTAAGAAAGATGGGGTGGATTTGATGGGGTAAAATTGGTTTTTAATTATCTAATTTTTGCTGAATGTATAAAGGAATATAACATAAACAAATGCAAGTTGAAATTAGACTCAAAAGACAAGAGATGGAATTAATAAACGAAGAAGAAAACAGCTAAACAGAATGAAAATTTAGCAGAATTGCGGAGACCGCAATGTTATCGCAATTAACTGACGGCGAAAATGTGTAAATGGGTGAATTAAGGGCTACTAATGACTATCCTATAGGCCTTTTTATACGATTCTCAAGCACTGGATCTACTCTCTATGCATCAAACTCACTCTATCTCATGTATCGTCCGATTCCATGCATTAGACTCTTAAGTTTACTCGACTCAAAGTAAGGTCTTAATCATCTTGTTAAAACAGAAGTGTTTAGTTTGTACTAGGGAAACGCCTATTCCTAGGCCGTTTCCTGGTTACCATGAAAGGCTAGCATGATTATACGACTCTGAACTCTTACTCCTTCCAGAGGTTAGGAGTTCTTTGGACAAAATGGATGGCCAATCGAAATTGCCCGTGGGATGAAGCTTACATACAATCAATGTTTCGGAGGTGATCCTACATGCTTGGTTCACGTTTTTTTAGCCTATAGTTCTGTCATTAGCATGCCCCTAAGTGACTTAGCTACTCATGGATATATAGAGAACAGAAATGTAAGATGAAACAGACATGCTTAGAAGGGAAATAAACTTAAAACAGCAAGACAAAACCGTAGCAGCAGAAGACGGAAACTGTGAAATGAAACTTGCACTCTGATTACTTTGAATGTTGAACGAACAAAGAGAAACTTAAAGGCAGTAATTCAAAGACAGACAACAACGAAATGCAGTAACTAAAACACTAAACTAGGAACAACAATGATCAAAACTGGAAATTAGAAGAAGAACGACAGAAAACAGTAAAATGGCGCTTGAAAGCTTCGTTGCAGTCGCCTCGAATGAAGGGGATGAAAGGTCAGCCTTGCTTGGATGAATCCAATCGAGAGAGAAGAAGAATCTCCTCTCCTTCCTATCAGATTATTGATTCCAACAGCTGAAACTCTCACTCCAACAGACGGCAAAGGAAAACGGGGAGAAAAAGTGGACTGTGAGAAGGCTTCTACGCTTTCGGATGATGATCAAACCTCCGACTTTGGCCCCCTTTTATAGTAGTTTGCAGGTGCGTTTGGGCCAAGGAGAACCATCAATCTTCAACGTCATATATCAGAATGGATGGAGGAGAAAGAACGAATCCCTGAAATTACGGAAATTAACAGAAAAGGATCAGTCAACTTACGGTTTTCACTTGAATAATTGCGGCTTCAGCAATGTTTTCGCAATGCTGTCGCAATGCAGTTTTTTTCATTCTTTTCCTTCGGTTTTCAACCCTTTTCTTTCCTATTGTGCATAAGTCCTAATTTAGCTACCTTCTTCTCATTCTCATATTTAAGCATAGGTTTAGGCTAAATGCTATCACAAACACCTAAAAGTGTATATCTCCTTAAGCTAAATGGGTCCTAAATAAGTCACTTTCAGAGACTTGACACACCCCCAAACTTAAGGTTTTGCTTGTCCTCAAGCACACTAAGGACTTCCCTAGGCTGCTGTTTCATCTTCTTTAACCACTTACTAACTCCCTTATATTCTTGTCTATAGCAATGCTGTCCTGTGACACACTCCTTAGTTTAAAACTACCCTCTTATCTAGCTTCTTCTGACTTTGCTTGCCTAACATTCCTTCTGTTTTCCTTAACTCCCTACAACTGATCTATTTGCTTTTGTCATATCATGCCACTATCCCTAAGGTTTCAAATTCTTCCTAGCTTTACCTCAGACTCAGTACATGCTCCTAGCTTTATTTTTAATGTGTCTAGGATTCCTTAGAGTCATGCCAGTCTTAGTATTAACGGTGACAGTAGTACTTTTAGAGAACAACCTAAACCCTGGCATCACTACATTGGATAAACACTCATCTCCCTAAACAACCCTACAAGTTACAACTTTGCCCTTAGCTAATTGAGGATCAGAGTTCTTTTTAAATAGGACATCTAAGCTACAAAGTTGTAACTCCTACGTATACATTCTTCTTCCCTATTCCTTTCCCTTTTCTTACTTAGGTGGAGCCTCTCCTTTGGTTGCCTTTTGATGCAACGCCACTTGTGGGTTACACACTTGGCACTGATTACTCAGCAACCTAAGAGAAACTCCCCCCCTTTATTCTTTTTCCATTTTTTTTCAGTTCATCATTTTTTTTTTTTTTGTAAAGGAGAAGAAGAATGCTTATGTTTCTAAGGGAGAGAGGAATGTTCCTAGGCCTAGGGTGGCCTCCCCCAAACTTCAACTACTCATTGTCCCCAATGAGTGTCGGAGGTGGCACACCCCCAAACTTGTCCTAGAAGCATCTAGTCTAAGGTAAAACAAAGAGAAACTAAAGCCCTAGGCATAGACAAAACATTCGAATATCAAATATCACAGCAGCAGAAAACTAAAAAAACAGGCAGATAAGGACTGACAGCTATGCATACTGAGCTATTTAGAGGTTAAATTAAACTATCAAAGGGTGTCCTATGACACTCATCCAGCATGCATCTAGATAAGCTATATAAGGTAGTCATGAAAGCAGCAAAAGAAAGATTTTAAACAGATTACAGCCTAGCTAAACAGACAGTCCAAAACATGCTTTTAGTAATATAAATTGTGGGTACCGCAATTATCTCGCAATTAAGTCTGGGCATATATATCATTCACTAAGGCCCCTAAGCATGCTTTTTCCAGTCATTCAAGCTCTCTAAAAATAAAGCTAAACTATCCTACCTCGTTATCTAGCATCAGACTATACTAAACATCATTAAAGACATAAAACTAAACATCTAAAACAGATCAAAATTGGACTAAAAACAGCAAAGTTCACATGATTAACAGAAAGCAGAAAATTGTTTTTTTTTTTCTAAGGGAACAGCAATACTCCCTTCAGTGCACTTCAAACCAGCACTTAAACTTCTTCATCCTCATCTGGTTGCCGTGGTCGTGGGGGCACCCATGGAGTCAGGAGATTTGTAGGGAAGTCAGGGAAGATGCACCCCAGTTGGTCTGCAACTTCCTTGTCCCTCGCCTGCGCATAAGTGGCCCATTGAGCCATTCTCCTCTGCATATCCATCAGGCAGGCCATGGATAGGGACTGTTCAGCAGCCAGCCTATCCAATTCAAACTCCATATTCCCCTTCCTTCTCAGCCTCAGGTTAGCAGGCAGCTCCAAGTGGCCCGTGTAGGCCATCTGCTGCTCCAGGCGCTCGGTGGGGACTCCTGCAAGCAAACATAGTTTGGTTATGGTATTAGGGAAAAACAGTGGTCCCTTACCTTTCTTGGCGCATTCAGCAATGGCCGCAGTGATGACTTCTCCCACATTGATCGTGAGACCTCTCATTATCGCATACACCAGCAGCGATCGGCTCTGGTTGATTGTAGTCTCGTGAGTCACAGGGGACAATCTCCTTCGCATGAACGAAAACCAAACAGCTGCCTTAGCCGTGAGGTTGGCACTCATGAGAGTGTGCCTCCCATTGCGTGACACGGTCCAGGAAGCTTCAGGCTGGCCAATGGTGCGAATGGCCTCTTCCAGCACTGCCTCAGTAGGCTCATCAACGATCCGTGCATAATCTGTATGTGTTTGGCCTTTGAGACCATAGGCTTCGTTGATGGCCTTGGCTGAGAAATCCACCTCTACCCCTCTGACCACAGACAGGCCATCCTCAGGGCTGAGCACATTGGCGTAGAAATCATACACCATGCTCGTGTAGGCTGGATTGGGCGGTCTGCAGAATTCCTCCCAGCCATGGTTGATCACTCCTGCGCGCAAGAACTGCGGCAGGTCAGCAGGTCGGTCGAGGAAGCCTTTCTCATGCAGCAACTCCCTCTTCCTTAACTCAACGCCCCTGGATTCAGCGTCAGATGAAACATACCTCACTGACTGAGGTTCGTCTTCAGGGTAGAGTTTGGCCTTCCCCTTATCTGCTGGCTTGGCTGACTCGGCAGCCTCAACCTTGAGTCGTTTGAGCGAAGGCTCAGTGCTCTCTTTGTCTGCTGAAGGCACCCTCTTGGCCTTCTTCTTCTTCGGTCTCTTGGATCGCTTGGCCTTGACAATCTTGGCCTTCTTCTTCTTCTTGAGCTTAGCCTTGATATTGATCTGCTGGAGGCATGCCCCCAACGTCTCTTCCATGGAATCATCCTGCTGTGCAGGACTCTCGGCACTAGCTTCCCTCACAGGTGAGACAACCTCTTCTTCCCCACCGTCCCCACTGCCCTGTGTTGATTCTTGATAATCCCCATATGGGAATTCGGGGTCAGGCTGGGGTGAAGTGTGTGACGGCGTGGTATTGAGCCCTGCTGATGGTGTCTGCGCAGAACTCAGTGGCGAAGATGGCAGATCAGGACTCTGCGCTGGCGGTGAATCTGGGCGCTGCACTGGTTCAGATGGTGAAGGGCTGTGCGCAGGTGAAGCAGATGGCGTCGAACCCTCTTTGGCTGACTCGTGGGACGCACGATCAGTTTCTTGACTCTCCACAGAGGGAGCCTTTGCTCTGCTTGGTTCGGCGGCCATCTCGACACTCCACCGGCGTTTCTTGGGCGTACCTGCTGGTTTAGAAGGGCCAGCAGGGATCTCAGTGACGACCCTCCACTTCTTCCTACGAACCGGAAGCTTGGAAAGAGGGCCGGTGCGAACAGCACCATCATCTGCAAGGGTAAGCAGTGCTTCCCTCGCAGCTGCTTCAGCTGCGTCATCAGCCTTCTTCTTGGCTGCGGATCTTTCAGCCCGTGTGGACACCATTGTCGAATCTTGGAGATCTTGAGAGAAGAAACAAAGATGAAGAGAATCACAGAGTTCTTGGAGATCAGAGAATGGGAGAATCGTATCGATCGAGCGCTTTCTAACGGCTATAAAGGAAACGGAAAAAATCCCAACGGCTCTTTTTTTGCGGATCCAGCAATTCTAGGGATATTTTTTCATCAAAATCTCAAACTTTGCTCGTCCGTATCTTTTATTTGGCTCAACCGTTTCTTGATTTTTAAAGCTGGATTTACTCCCCTTGATCCCCTCTTTCGATTCCCTACAAAAACAAATAACACAAACATTAAATACGTAATTAAAATCATACCACAAAACACACAAACGATAACCGGAAAAAAGTGAAAAAATAAACTAAGGCATGAGCCTTATGTTGACGAGCACAACAATCACTCGTCCTCTCCCGTTCTCATTGTCACGCTTCAGTCAAGAGGAAGGCCGAGAGAGTCTTCACATCTCCTTCCTCATAGTAATGCTTCAACCTCGCCCCATTAACCATAAATGGTTGGCCTTGCTGCAAGTTTTTTATCTCTATGGCACCATGAACAAACACATTAGTAATGACAAATGGACCCGACCATCTAGACTTAAGTTTCCCTGGAAATAGTTTCAACCGTGAGTTAAACAACAATACAAGTTGACCCTTCTTAAAGTCCTTAACTCTAAGTCTACTATCATGCCAAATCTTGGTTTTTTCTTTATACATTTTAGCATTTTCATAGGCCATATGTCTAAGCTCATCAAGCTCATGTAATTGTAAAGACCTTAGTGTGCCTGCATCTTTTACACAAAAATTCAATTCCTTCATGGCCCAAAATGCTTTGTTTTCTAACTCAAGTGGTAAATGACAAGTCTTGCCATAAACTAGCCTATAAGGAGACATTCCCAGAGGTGTCTTATATGCTGTCCTATAAGCCCAAAGTGCATCCTCAAGCTTGAAGGACCAGTCTTTCCTATTAGGTTTGACTACTTTCTCTAGGATGTTCTTAATTTCCCTATTTGAAATTTCAGCCTGTCCATTTGAGTGCGGGTGATAGGGAGTGGCTACTCTATGTCTAATGTTATACTTAGCCAACACTCTCTCCATAGCCTTGTTAATGAAATGTG
Source organism: Herpetospermum pedunculosum (assembly GCA_028017165.1). Lineage (NCBI taxonomy): Eukaryota > Viridiplantae > Streptophyta > Magnoliopsida > Cucurbitales > Cucurbitaceae > Herpetospermum > Herpetospermum pedunculosum. The sequence goes on along the minus strand of CM051527.1, from coordinate 14,464,346 downwards.
ACCCCTCATCACTAATGATGGCACGAGGTGTCCCAAACCTAGTAAAAATGTGCCTATGCAAGAAGTTGGTGACTGTTTTAGCATCATTATTAGGACATGCCTTGGCTTCTACCCACTTGGACACATAGTCCACTGCCACTAATATGTAGAGGTTACCTGATGATGGAGGGAATGGTCCCATGAAGTCAATGCCCCATACATCAAAGAGCTCCAACTCTAAGATGTAGGTGAGGGGCATCTCATCCTTTCGACTGAGGTTACCTGTCCTTTGGCATTCATCACAGCTGTGGGCATAGTTGTGGGCATCCTTGAAGATTGTTGGCCAATAGTAGCCACTCTGAAATACCTTTGCAGCTGTTCTTTGGCCACCAAAGTGTCCACCATAAGGAGATGCGTGACAGTGCTGCAGCACAGACTTCGCTTCAGCAGCTGAAACACACTTCCTCAGCAGGCCATCAGCACAGGTTCTGTAAAGTGTGGGGTCATCCCAGATGAATTTTCTTACTTCATGAAGGAACCTCTTCTTCTCTTGTCCTCCCTTGAAAACTGGTAATACCTGTGATGCACGGAAGTTAGCAATGTCAGCGAACCAAGGTTCCTCATCGTTATCACGATGAGACAAAACAAAGATATGTTCATCTATAAAAGCATCAGAAATTGCGGGATCCGCAATTTTTTCGCAATTGTGCTGCAATCGAGAAAGGTGATCTGCAACCACATTTTCACATCCCTTCTTGTCTCGAATGTCCAAATCAAACTCCTGCAGCAATAACACCCACCTAATCAACCTAGGCTTGGCATCAGCCTTCCTCATAAGATATTTCAAGGCAGAATGGTCAGTGTATACAATTGTCCTAGTGCCTACAATATAGTTCCTGAATTTCTCACAAGCAAACACTACAGCAAGCATCTCTTTCTCAGTAGTTGTATAATTACATTGAGCCTCATTCAAGGTCTTACTAGCGTAATATACAGGATGTGTCAGCTTGTCAATCTTCTGTCCTAACATGACCCCTACAGCATAGTCACTAGCATCACATAACATCTCGAATGGGAGATCCCAATCTGGCCCTACTATCACAGGTGCTGTAACTAGTGCTTTCTTAAGGGTGGTCCAAGCTACTAAACAGTCCTTAGAGAAGATGAATGGCCTATTTAGCTCTAGAAGCTCACATAGAGGCTTGGCTATCTTAGAAAAGTCCTTGATGAACCTTCTGTAGAAGCCAGCATGTCTTAAGAAACTCCTAATGGCCTTGACATTCTGAGGCTCTACCAACTTCTCTATGATCTCTATTTTGGCCCTATCGACCTCCACTCCAGCCCTGGACACTCTATGACCTAAGACAATCCCTTCATCTACCATGAAGTGACACTTTTCCCAATTAAGGACTAAGTTAGTCTCTTCACATCTAGCTAAGACTTGTCTTAAATTATCTAGACAGTTGGTGAATGAATCCCCAAAGACTGAGAAGTCATCCATGAATATTTCTATCATGGATTCATCCAACTCAGAGAAGATTGCCATCATGCACCTCTGGAAAGTTGCCGGTGCATTGCATAAGCCAAAAGGCATTCTGCGAAAGGCAAAAGTTCCAAAAGGGCAAGTGAAGGTAGTCTTCTCTTGGTCCTTCGGATCTATAGTAATCTGATTATAGCCAGAATAACCATCTAAGAAACAATAGTAGGCTCTACCAGCTATTCTGTCTAACATCTGGTCAATGAATGGTAGAGGGAAGTGGTCTTTTTTAGTTTCCTTATTTAATTTCCTGTAATCCATGCACACTCTCCATCCTGTGACAGTCCTAGTTGGAATCAATTCGTTGTTCTCATTGACTACCACAGTCATCCCACCCTTTTTAGGTACACACTGTATAGGGCTCACCCACTGGCTACTAGCTATGGGAAAGATCACACCAGCATCTAGCCATTTTATTATTTCTTTCTTAACTACCTCTTTCATAGAGGGATTCAGCCTACGTTGATGATCTACTCTAGGTGTGTGCTCTTCCTCTAGTATAATCTTATGCATACAATAAGAAGGGCTAATGCCTCTAATATCAGCAATAGTCCATGCAATAGCCTTCCTATGTTGCTTAAGCAATAAAATTAATTCAACCTCATGCTTCTCACTCAATTTAGAAGAAATGATAACAGGCAGAGTTTCATTACTTCCTAGATATGCATACTTGAGGTGAGTGGGTAGTGGTTTCAGTTCTAAAATAGGTGGATGCTCAATGGATGGCTTTAAAGGATTCACAGGTCTATCAGTCAAATCTATATTCATACATACATGTTGTGGTTTATCTACAGCTATGTCCATTATGTCAGATACATTCAAGTCAGCTACATCTAATCCTACATATTCATTAGCATGCTTTGTTAATAATACATGCTCCAATTGTTCTTCCATTAAAGAATCAACAACGTCCATACTAGCACAGGATTCAAGGTCAGAGGGATACCTTAAAGCTTTATATACACTGAACTTTACCTCTTCATCATGAACCCTCATAGTAAGCTCACCTTTTTGGACGTCTATAAGTGCCCTACCTGTGGCTAGAAATGGTCTGCCTAGCAGGATGGGGACCTCCTTGTCTGCTTCATAATCCAGGATAATGAAATCTGCAAGGAAAATAAATTTGTCAACCTTTACTAAAATATCCTCAATTTTACCTTCTGGGTATGCAATGGATCTGTCTGCTAATTGTAAGGTGACAGTGGTTGGACGTGCTTCTCCTATTCCCAACTGGCGGAATAGTGAGAGGGGCATGAGGTTTATGCTGGCGCCCAGGTCACAAAGCGCTCTGCCCACGTGCTTGCCTCCAAGTTCTACAGGTAGGGTGAAGGAACCAGGATCCTTCTCCTTCTTGGGCAGCTTGTTTTGGAGTATGGCACTGCACTCTTCAGTGAGGTTTACTGTTTCAAACTCACCAATTATTTTTTTGTTAGTAATAATGTCCTTCAAAAACTTTACATATGAAGGCATAGACTGTAAAACTTCTACAAAAGGAATGTTGACATGCACTTGCTTAAGAATTTCTAAGAATTTATTAAAATGAACTTCCTGTTCCTGCTTCTTCTTAAGCCTTCGAGGATATGGAGGTGGTGGCACATATGCAGGCACGTCAGGACGCCTTAGGATAGGTGGAGGCCTTGGAATTTCTTCTATCTCCTCAATGATTGGCTCCAGCCTGGCTCCTGATGTGCTAGTTGGTGGTGGTCCTTGGCTTGGCAGAGACTCCAGTGGAGCACTAGACTCAGTGTTCTCTACTCTCTTGGGTGTGTCCTTTGTGTTGCTCACCAAGGGTCTACCACTTCTAAGTTCAATTGCTTGAACTTGCTCTTTACCATCCCTCCTTGGCACCTCGGTGTCAGCAGGGAGTCTACCTTGGGGCCTACTCTTGAGTTCATTGGCTAATTGGCCTATTTGATTCTCTAGGCTCCTAAGAGTAGCTTGTTGGCTTTGAAGAGTAGCATCATTCTTAGCTATGTATTCCTTGAGTAGGTTTTCTACAGAAGATCCTACAGGTTGGTTATAAGGTTTTTGATACATGGATTGGTTATGTTGGGGAGTGAAACCAGGTGTTCCACTCGGTCTAGGTTGGTTAGGATTTTGGTTAGCATTTTGTTGGCCACCCCATGACAGGTTTGGGTGGTTCCTCCAACCAGGGTTGTAAGTGTTGGAATAGGGGTTGTTCCTAGGCTGCTGCTGACTTCCAATGTAGCAGACTGAGGCTGGATTCCCAGGGCAGTATTCATACAGGTGCCCTTCCCCACAGAATCCACATATAAGTGCCTCACCTTGACTTGGTTGGGTGCCCATTGACATGGCAGTAGCGGTGTTGGCACTTGTTTCGAGATTGGCTTGAGCCATTTGCTTAACTAGGTTGGTCAGGGCATTTATTTGGGTGCTCATTGCACTTAGAGCATCCTTGTCTTGAGCTCTGGTTGGCTCAACTGGATCATCTGACCACCTACAATGAGATGCTGAGATCTTCTCCAAGATCTCATAGGCCTCGTTGTAACTCTTGGACAACATGGAACCACCAGCAGATGAATTTAAGACTTGCCTAGTGCTGGGGTTGCATCCTTTGAAAAAGACCTCTATTTGGATACACCATGGGATGCCATGATGTGGACATTTAAGAAGAAGATCTTTGAATCTAGTCCAAGCTTCGTGAAGAGACTCATTATCAGCTTGTTTAAACTTGACTATGTCATCACGAAAGGTAGAATTCCTATCAGGTGGGAAGTATTTGACTAGGAATTTTTCTGCTAAATCTGTCCAATTGCGGACAGATCCAGAGGGTAATGAGTTCAACCATGTTTTGGCTTTGTCCCTCAAAGAGTAAGGGAACAAGTATAGCCTTAAAGCTTCTTGGGACACTCCAGGGATGATAAAGGTATCACTGACTCCTAAGAAGTTCCTAAGATGGTTGTGGGGGTCCTCATTTTCTATTCCAAAGAATTGTCCCACAGTGGACAACATTTGGAACATCACTGGCTTCAACTCGAATGAGTTGGCAGTGATTTCAGGACGGATTATGCTGGGGTTCAGCTCCCCAGGCATAGGTACTAGGTATGAAAGAATGGCACTATTCTTGTCATTCGCTATTTCGATGGGGTTGCGAATGACAGGTACCGGATTTGGAACTATATCGTCCATTTCTTCGATTTCAGGTATGAGTTGAGGTATAGGAGGTTGTTTAAAGAGTCGTTTCTTTGCTTTGTTTCTAGCTCTAAGTAGTCTCTCAGGCTCAGGATTGAACTCTAAATCACTACTTGAACGCTCACTCATAAACTAACCCAATAGTACCTGCACAAGAAATGGAAAGTAGATTAGTTTCAATATATAATAAACTTGGTTTTTCAAACTTAACAAACTTCGTTTTCACTTAAAATAAGTCCCCGGCAGCGGCGCCAAAAACTTGTTGCGTGCTCAATGTGTTAATAACAATGAGAAATAAGAGAGAGAGAGCACTCAGAACATGCAAGCATACATGGTCTTACAGCAAGTAGTAAGTATATTTCATTCGTTTTTTCCACAGAGACTCATTTTTAGTTATTCGCGAAGTGTATTTGTTAAGAAAGATGGGGTGGATTTGATGGGGTAAAATTGGTTTTTAATTATCTAATTTTTGCTGAATGTATAAAGGAATATAACATAAACAAATGCAAGTTGAAATTAGACTCAAAAGACAAGAGATGGAATTAATAAACGAAGAAGAAAACAGCTAAACAGAATGAAAATTTAGCAGAATTGCGGAGACCGCAATGTTATCGCAATTAACTGACGGCGAAAATGTGTAAATGGGTGAATTAAGGGCTACTAATGACTATCCTATAGGCCTTTTTATACGATTCTCAAGCACTGGATCTACTCTCTATGCATCAAACTCACTCTATCTCATGTATCGTCCGATTCCATGCATTAGACTCTTAAGTTTACTCGACTCAAAGTAAGGTCTTAATCATCTTGTTAAAACAGAAGTGTTTAGTTTGTACTAGGGAAACGCCTATTCCTAGGCCGTTTCCTGGTTACCATGAAAGGCTAGCATGATTATACGACTCTGAACTCTTACTCCTTCCAGAGGTTAGGAGTTCTTTGGACAAAATGGATGGCCAATCGAAATTGCCCGTGGGATGAAGCTTACATACAATCAATGTTTCGGAGGTGATCCTACATGCTTGGTTCACGTTTTTTAGCCTATAGTTCTGTCATTAGCATGCCCCTAAGTGACTTAGCTACTCATGGATATATAGAGAACAGAAATGTAAGATGAAACAGACATGCTTAGAAGGGAAATAAACTTAAAACAGCAAGACAAAACCGTAGCAGCAGAAGACGAAAACTGTGAAATGAAACTTGCACTCTGATTACTTTGAATGTTGAACGAACAAAGAGAAACTTAAAGGCAGTAATTCAAAGACAGACAACAACGAAATGCAGTAACTAAAACACTAAACTAGGAACAACAATGATCAAAACTGGAAATTAGAAGAAGAACGACAGAAAACAGTAAAATGGCGCTTGAAAGCTTCGTTGCAGTCGCCTCGAATGAAGGGGATGAAAGGTCAGCCTTGCTTGGATGAATCCAATCGAGAGAGAAGAAGAATCTCCTCTCCTTCCTATCAGATTATCGATTCCAACAGCTGAAACTCTCACTCCAACATACGGCAAAGGAAAACGGGGAGAAAAAGTGGACTGTGAGAAGGCTTCTACGCTTTCGGATGATGATCAAACCTCCGACTTTGGCCCCCTTTTATAGTAGTTTGCAGGTGCGTTTGGGCCAAGGAGAACCATCAATCTTCAACGTCATATACCAGAATGGATGGAGGAGAAAGAACGAATCCCTGAAATTACGGAAATTAACAGAAAAGGATCAGTCAACTTACGGTTTTCACTTGAATAATTGCGGCTTCAGCAATGTTTTCGCAATGCTGTCGCAATGCAGTTTTTTTCATTCTTTTCCTTCGGTTTTCAACCCTTTTCTTTCCTATTGTGCATAAGTCCTAATTTAGCTACCTTCTTCTCATTCTCATATTTAAGCATAGGTTTAGGCTAAATGCTATCACAAACACCTAAAAGTGTATATCTCCTTAAGCTAAATGGGTCCTAAATAAGTCACTTTCAGAGACTTAACAATCTTCTTGTCGCTATTTACTTCATCGAAGAGTCTTGCCCCTACGGTCTTCATCTTTCCTTCTTGTTGATCATATGTCCCTTTGAGGCGATCAAAAACAGATGTTGAAGGTCAGTCTTTCTTTGATGTGAAGACACTTAACCTTTGGAAAGCTGAAGTTCGAGTGGAGGTAGAAGTTAGACATGAATTTTCTTCTTTTGTCGCGGCCATACTCATCCTTTGGAAAACCGAAGTTCGAGTAGTTGAAGGCTTGATGCGATTGAAGACAGAGGTTCTTTGGTCGACTTCTTTTGAGTCGTCGACTTCTTCTGCGTTGATGTAGCATGAAGTTGCAAAGATTTATTCCTCTTTTTTTTATGGGAAGGAAACTTCTTGAGTGAGGGAGAGATGAGAGGTAGAGAGGTCCCACCGGGCGTGCCAATCTGTTCACACGAGATTTCGACGAAGGATGGAGATTCGAACACGTGTAAATGAAATTTTGAATTGATGAAAACCTTTGAAAACCATTATGGGCCCAATGGATTTTTGGGCTTTGGACCAAATTGCCATTTAAATAACTTTTTAGCCCGATTTGATTTCGAGCCCAATTGAGCTATGACCGAATTTTCTCGGTTAAGTTTATTCGATCCGCCGGCCAAGATGAAGACACGTGGCAACCGCTGATTGACCGAAATTTCTCGGTTAACAAATGCCCCTTTTTTCGAGAGTTATGCACATGTAAGTGTGGGTGAGTCTCGGAAAAGTTAAATTTTGAAATTAAAATGTAGGACACCCCTAATTTCGAATCTGCCTCGACATATCAATCTTATCGAAATATGAAATTTGGTCCATAAATCAATTCTTTTGATTGATACATCTTTCTATGCCAATTGACCAAAAAATATGAATTGGGCTTACAATTTTGATCTTTCTTATTTGGCAGAAGCTAGACTTGAACTTTAGTAGATTCTTGTGTTCTACTTTAATTTCATTTTGGATGTAGAGTAGAGTTTTGGAGTTGCCCAATTGAATTTTGAATAGGATTTGACTTTGAACTTTACTCCAATTTCGAAGTGGGATAAAATTTGGAGTATACCCAACTCGCCAATTTCGATTTGAGACTTAGATTTAGATAAATTTTGACTCTAAATCATGCCTGGAAATAAAATTTGGAATATGTCCAAAATTTTATTTTTAGGAAAATTTTGGATTTTCTTGAAATTTAGCTTGAATGAAAATTTGACTTGGTATAATTTTGGGATTCCAATCAATTGACATAAGGTTCGAAAATTTTAACTTAAGCTCATGATTATGGAAGGAAATTTAGAACCCACCTAAATTTCAAGTTGAATGAAGTATTACAATCTGAACACAAATGAGAACAACAAAGCTTGTTTGGCAAAGTGGAACATGTATATCCTTTGTTTCCTTTGGTCTTGGGCTCAAGTCCACATCTATACATATTTTTAGATAATTTTCTTAAACAAATGGTATTTTCATAACCGGCGGAACTTGGAGATGCGCGCGCGGCGGAACTTGGAGATGCGCGCGCGCGCGGCGGAACTTGGAGATGCGCGCGCGCGCGGCGGAACTTGGAGATGCGCGCGCGCGCGGCGGAACTTGGAGATGCGCGCGCGCGCGGCGGAACTTGGAGATGCGCGCGCGCGGCGGAACTTGGAGATGCGCGCGCGCGCGGCGGAACTTGGAGATGCTGAACTTGCGCAGCAGAACTTGGAGATGCTGAACTTGCGCAGCAGAACTTGGAGATGCTGAACTTGCGCAGCAGAACTTGGAGATGCTGAACTTTGCGCAGCAGAACTTGGAGATGCTGAACTTTGCGCAGCAGAACTTGGGGATGATGCAGCAGCAACAACGAACTTGGGGATGATGCAGCAGCAACAACGAACTTGGGGATGATGCAGCAGCAACAACGAACTTGGGGATGATGCAGCAGCAACAACGAACTTGGGGATGATGCAGCAGCAACAACGAACTTGGGGATGATGCAGCAGCAACAACGAACTTGGGGATGATGCAGCAGCAACAACGAACTTGGGGATGATGCAGCAGCAACAGCGAACTTGGAGATGAAGCGAGGGAGCCTTTGAACTTGAACTCACAGCGAGGAATCCTTCGAACTGGATGCGAGCGATGTTCGGTCTTAAACTTGAAGAGACCAACGCTCGAACTTGAACTTGAAGCGGGCAACACTTGAATTTGATCTTCAGGAACTTGAAGTAAGCGAAGCTTGAACTTGGAGCGAACGAAAACACACATTTGAAGTGAGTGAGGCCTCGAACTTGGACTTGAAGCGAGCGACGCTCTGTTTTGATCTTGTAACAGGCGAAACTCAAATTTGAACTTCAAGGGAACGACGCAGATGAAACGCAAACTTTGGGCGGGCGAAACGTATCGCTTATAGTGGTTTACACATTAAGCTTGTAGTGTCACCGTCACAGTAGTGTGCCCGTTCGATTGGTGGCGCCGCCTTTGTTGTAGTGTGCATCTGCAGGTTTAATATCATATTGTAACTTCAATTATGGTGTTACATTCGATAATGTTGAAAGCTCTCAATTTGTGTCGTGTCGTTTAGTGGAATTTGACGTATCGTCGTCATTCTGAGTAGGTTTGGACATCTTCAATTTGCGGCATCACTCTAAATAAGGATGAAAACCTTTGATCTACAACGACAAACTTTAGTAGTCGTGACACTTATGTTTATTTTTATTTGAAGAGACTGGACTTAAAATTTGTTTAAAGCTCTGCCTATGTACCCTTTGAACAATAGAGATCAAGCCGAGACGTAGTTCAATACATGATTTTTTTTTTTGTGACTGGACTTAAAGTATATATTTTTTTCTTTAAGTTGCCTACGTACCCTTGGATGGAAGGGATCAAGTCATGACGTAGTTCAAATCAATGATTTTTTTTGGGGCCGTTCACCTTTTAAGCTCGTGCGGGCCAGGAGCAACATGTAGTTTATACTCTTACGTTAAGGAGTATTACATTTCAAAAGATCTTATCTTCATCATGGTCTTGATCAGATCTTTCGTTTGTAGGATTGGTTAGAATGATGATATTTTTCTTCACCTTCAAGGAGCATTCTTTATTTATGAGAACAGATAATTTCCTCTTCATGCGCGAAGGAAAACGACTATGAATCTTCTTGTCGCTATTTACTTCATCGAAGAGTCTTGCCCCTACGGTCTTCATCTTTCCTTCTTGTTGATCATATGTCCCTTTGAGGCGATCAAAAAAAGATGTTGAAGGTCAGTCTTTCTTTGATGTGAAGACACTTAACCTTTGGAAAGCTGAAGTTCGAGTGGAGGTAGAAGTTAGACATGAATTTTCTTCTTTTGTCGCGGCCATACTCATCCTTTGGAAAACCGAAGTTCGAGTAGTTGAAGGCTTGATGCGATTGAAGACAGAGGTTCTTTGGTCGACTTCTTTTGAGTCGTCGACTTCTTCTGCGGTTATGTAGCATGAAGTTGCAAAGATTTATTCCTCTTTTTTTATGGGAAGGAAACTTCTTGAGAGAGGGAGAGATGAGAGGTAGAGAGGTCCCACCGGGCGTGCCAATCTGTTCACACGAGATTTCGACGAAGGATGGAGATTCGAACACGTGTAAATGAAATTTTGAATTTGTATTTATGTATTGTATGTATCAGTGCGTAGTGGATTACAATCTCTAATATTTGATCCTCTGATTCTTTCTCTCTCAAAATGTAAATGTATTTCGAGGGCTTCGCAGCTTGTTCTCGACGTTGAATTTGGATCGAGGGCTCTGCAGCTTGTTCCCGATGTTGAATTTGGATCGAGGGCTTTGCAGCTTGTTCTCGATGTTGAATTTGGATCGAGGGCTTCGCAGCTTGTTCTCGATGTTGAATTTGGATCGAAGGCTTCACAGCTTGTTCTCGATGTCGAATTTAGATCGAGGGCTTCGCACCTTGTTCTCGATGTTGAATTTGGATCGAGGGCTTCGCAGCTTGTTCTCGATGTTGAATTTGGATCGAGGGCTTCGCAGCTTGTTCTCGATGTTGGATTTGGATCGAGGGCTTCGCAGCTTGTTCTCGATGTTGGATTTGGATCGAGGGCTTCGCAGCTTGTTCTCGATGTTGGTTTGGATCGAGGGCTTCGCAGCTTGTTCTCGATGTTGGATTTGGATCGAGGGCTTCGCAGCTTGTTCTCGATGTTGGATTTGGATCGAGGGCTTCGCAGCTTGTTCTCGATGTTGAAGGATTGTTCAGTCTTCCAAGGATTCAGGGAGTCTTCGTTGTTTGGGAATTCTCTCTGAGTTCTTAGGAGTAGAAATTTTCTGAACCTTGAAAATGAAGAATGAACTCTCTATTTATAGAGTTCTCATGGGCCTGGTGGGCCTGGGCTTGGGCTTGGGTCCAATGGACTTTTGGGTTATGGGCCCAATGAATTTTTGGGCTTTGGGCCAAATTGCCATTTAAATAACTTTTTAGCCCGATTCGATTTCGAGCCCAATTGAGCTATGACCGAATTTTCTCGGTTAAGTTTATTCGATCCGCCGGCCAAGATGAAGACACGTGGCGACCGCTGATTGGCCGAAATTTCTCGGTCAACAAAAACATTCTTCCAAAATAATTATAAGAATTTGTAAGGATGATCCGAATATGAAATTTAGATAGGTTTTGAAATAAACACTCTTAAAAGATAAATTAATTAAGTAATTTTTTTTAATATATAAGCACGTTTACTCTAAGTTTTTGCGAGAAGAAAAAAAATCTCAAGATTACGACAAGACTCTTACGAATTTTTTTTCCTTTTCAAATCGACAATTTTTTTCTTTAATATATAAAGAGAAGAAATTTTTTTTCAAGATTACTTTTTTTTCTTTTCAAATCGACCATTTTTTTTTTCATTAAAAAGTAGGAATCTAGTGTTCGTGCACGGAAAAATGCTAAAAATGAAATGTGAAAAATTGACAATTATTTTTATTATTCTTGATAAAAAAAAATTGACAATTATTTTTATTTATTTATTATTATTTTATTTTATTTTTTTTACAATAACCCTAATTTCCGGCCCAGGCCCAGGCCCATTACAAATCCTCGAAATTTCCCTCGTTTTTCTCCGGCGAGGTTCAATCGGTGACTGAGAAATGAGGGGACTGTCGCCGATGAGGATCATCAGATCGTTTTCATTGTTGAAGACTACAAGACGGCGAGATTTTACACATTCAATCCTAAGTTGTTCTTTCTGTACTGGCGATGATAATTACGACGGTAGGATCGGTGATGGAATGCACAGCTCGAAGGTCAAGGTTTTCGATCGTGATCTTAAGCGTAAACAGGTAAGCCTAATTGAGCAGCATTTCCCTTTTGAGCTTTTCATTGATCTCTATGAGCTTACCAGAACAGGTTTCTAGAGGAGTATTTGGAGAAAATATGGTGATATTGTGAAGATAATTTGTAATGGTTGTCTGTACAAAGGGAAATTCTGGCAGGATTATTGTCTTTCATATGTTCGTATCCTGCTTTGGTTCTTTGCTGGAATTGTTGTTTCTTTGAGGATTTCTATATTTTGTTCTTTGCTGGAATTGTTGTTTCTTGGTGACAGCGGGACCGAGCCGCTTGGTTGATGCGCCCAAAGGATTCTCTTGTTGATACGGTTGCAGAAAACTTATTGGATCGTTTGGAGGTATTAGATAACGATATTATGAAATTGTGTTCATTTAAACTTATGAATTCCTGTCATTGATCTCTCAGTTATCATTTTGTTTTTAAAGAAATGTTGCCCCTTTTGATGAAATTTTATGAAATCATTGGATATGGAACTTGGACAGAGATGAGAAAACCATTACTTTAACAATAAGATGAATGCTCATCGAGTCATAGTCGTAACTGTAACATCTTTGGACATTAAATGAAACAGGAACAAGGTTCTATTTCAAATCTCACTAATATCTTCTTACTATTATCAATTTATCATTGTTAACTTGGAATTGTTAATTCCTTGAAACAAAAGTTGTATGCTTATTTATGATCCGGAATGTAACTTACTCTGTTCCTTTTCCCTAAACTTAAGAATGAAAATGAAATATTTAACTTTATCTTATCATGGGTTTCAACGCATAAATCTGGATCCAGTTGACTTCATCATCTTTAAAATCTCAAGTAACTTGACGAGGGCATTTTCTAATTGATTTTACATGTTTCACGTTGTGCCTTTTGAAGGATTGCAAGAAGACATTCCCTACAGCATTATGTTTGGGGGGTTCATTGGAGGCTATCAGGCGATTATTACGTGGCCGTGGTAATAATCTTATTTCCACTTTCTTCAATTATTAGGAAAAAGAAGACTTTGAGAGAGAGAGGGGTAAAGGGGCTAATCATAAATTAAATGCATCACATGAGTTTAAAGGATCGCATTTGAAAGCATGAATATTATATGTTAGGAATATTAAGAATATTAAGGTAAACAAGGATTACTACCCGAAGCATGCAATGATCATATAAAGTCGGAGGGGAGTTTTGATATGTGACTAGTTGAGAACATAAAAGTTTAGCTCTTGTGACAGTTGAAAATTTCTGTCTACATTTTTGTGAGCTTATGAAATTCTTATTTATATACACACTTTGTTCCTTTTCATTTTCTTTCTCTTGAAAGCTATATATTGATCCACTGAAGGTTATTGGTGCACTACTTCATTTATTAGCAATGATAATCGCAAAAGAATTGCAAAAGAGTGTAACTGTTTTTTTTTTCTTGAAACATGAAACAGAAGAACACAATAGACTTCAAAATTGTATCCAATAAACATTTCTTAAAATTATTCTGAGCCTTGAATTATGGTGAATGTTTTATTTTACTTTTTTACAATGGTATGTTTACATGAATAGATTTTTGTATGTAGTCAAAGATTTCAGGGAAATACAGAGTCAAAATGTTGTTTTAGATGGCAATCTGTTACCAGAAGTAATTTGCTGTTGTTTCTATAAATACTTTTTCTTACCTTCATCTTTTAAAATTCATCTTATTTTTCTTGTTATTTTTATGTCTTCTTTTAAGTCCTCGGGTTTTAGGTTTAAGTTCTTGGTACTTTTTTTTTTTAACAAAAACACCCTTCTTCGTTTTTAATTAGAATTATTCCTATTTTTAACTTTTGACCTTCTATCGATAATGAAAATTTCTATTTCTTATTTTAAAATTTTTAAAAAAATAAAAATTCGATTGGAAAATATCTTGCCTCTAGGGAACTCATGTTTCGAGTTTAAAGGTTGAGCTCATTCTTTTTTTCACATCGGATAAATGATGTTTGAATGAACTTGAATTTCTCTGCTCGAGCATGGTCTTGACTTCTTACCTTATCTTTTCTTCTTTTAATTATAATGTCCTGCTCTTTTTTTTTTTTTTTTTTAAAAAAAATTAGCAAGTGTAACTACTTTAGCACAGTTGTTATTGTAGCTGAATGCTGCCTGCAATGATACATGTATAGTTATAAATTGTGACATTGATCAATTTGAAGATTTGACAGCTGAGTTAAAGTTGCCATAGTTATGTGTTTGGCCATTGTTGTTCTTCTCGTTATATTATATATTGTATCGCTTAGGTTCATTAAGAGGTTGCAATTGGTTTTGGTTTAAACAAATAAATAAATTTGTAAACAGCAGCATCGGTAAAACCTAGATAGATCCATTTATCCTGTTTTACTTTTTTTGAATGGTGTTAAGGTGTAAAATAAAATTTAATCCATTTCCCAGGTTCAGTTGAAAAGCTGATCATGATGGATGCATCACATGACATGATAAAATTATGCAAAGAAGATACAGGTGCACATGATCAAGACGTTGAAACATCTTTTATTGTTGGTGATGAAGAGTTTCTGCCTATCAAAGAGAGGTGTTCTTACAGCTTGTTTCTTTTTCAATAATGTCCAGTTATTGGTTGAATGAAACTAATGTTTTATCATTTCTATTCTTCTACTTCTGGTGTGAAGTTCAGTAGATTTAGTTATAAGTTGCTTGGGTCTTCACTGGACAAATGATCTTCCAGGAGCCATGATTCAGGTTTGTCCCCCCTCCCTCCTTCCCCACAAAAAGAAGAAGGAAAGCTACTTGATTGATTCTCATCTTCACATAACCTAATATATGTTGGACAGCAGAATCTACTAATGGAAAACCTTGTTAATTTTACTTTTACAGCTTCTTAACAAGTTAGTTTCTTTTGTCTTTTAAGCTGTCTTATTTAATAATTGAAACTAATGGAAAGTGAAATATCAATTTCAACCTTTGTACTAGAGAGAGGTCTTAACAGAAGTTTTTAGTATGAGGCATGATTGTTGTATAACAATGTCAAAATTCAAATGTATTGCGAACTTGTTACTCCCCATGGTATCTTGTTCTTTTATCCTTTCCTGTTATTTTTTTGAGAAATTTTCATTTTTTACCTCTAAACTTGTCAGGTTGTATCAATTTTCACCCTAAACTTTCATTTCATCAAATTGGACCCTACAAGTGTTGCAATTTTTCCACCATTCAATTTCCGCTAACACTCCCACTGATTTTAACAAAAGGCAATGCAAAAATCTCCATAAACTCACTAATTTCAATAATATCAAGTTTTGCACAAATTTGAACAAAAATCTAGGTCTAATGTTGTTTTTCTTTGAAATCTTTTCAAGTTTGTTTCATACATATGTTTTATAATTCATCGAAAGCACATGAGAATACTTTTTCTAATGATCTTTCAAATGAAAATTGTTAAAGTATTGATATAATTTAATTTATCGTGACCCACCAACTCAAGTTTTTGGGTTAATTGGTGACCCACCAACTCAAGTTTTTGGGTTAATTGGTGATTTTACATGGTATCATGGTAGATCTTGTGTTTGAACCCCTGCAATGTCATTTCCTCTCCAATTAATATTGATTTCCACTTTGTGGGTCTTTTACAAATTTTCAAGCCCACAAGTAAAGTGTCAAAGTATTGATTTAATTAAATTTACCATAACCCATAACCCATCAGCCTAAGCTTTTGGGTTAATTGGTGATTTAACAAAAACTTGTCATAGGGGAAATGGTAACACTTTTCTAAGTTTAATGTTAAAATTGCAACACTTGCTAATGTTTGAGGTGCAATCTGATGAAATTGAAAGTTTAGGGTAAAAATTTATATTTCTCCTATTTTTTTTAATCCTCTTTTAAATTTTGCTTGGTCTTTTTGTATATCATGTCCGGGAGCTAGTATGTTTAGTGGCCTTTTTTGTATCCTTTTTCTTGACAGAGTAGATTGGCACTGAAGCCAGATGGGCTATTTTTGGGAGCGATCTTCGGAGGAGAAACCTTAAGGTTTGTCATGTTTCTTCTTGTTTGAATTTTTAGTTCATTGCTTAAAATCCCTGCTTGATTTCCTTTGCATATACCTGCAATCAGGGAACTGAGAATAGCATGTACTCTTGCACACATGGAGCGTGAAGGAGGCATCAGTCCACGAGTGTCGCCATTGGCACAAGTATGTTATTGCAAACTTTCCTACTTTTGAATGGTAAAAGACTCGAAACACCTTCCGTTTCTCAAAGAATCCAATCAGGAGTATTTCTTGCCTATAATTTTTATTATTGTTTAATCTTTCTTCTTAGTATCATTCTCACTCAGATTTAATTACATGGCTTGGTCGATTGTTTAAGTGGTGATTTGAAATATGAAATAAGAGAAATATGCAAGTTACTTTTGTGGCTCTAAATTGAATCTAGAACTTTCTATTTCTAGATCTAATTATAGTGGTCAGATTCAGAAAGAGAAACAGCATATTCAGACATGTATCTTGTATTTGACTGAATGAAGCACATGTCTGTTTACTTATTTAGGTGAGAGATGCAGGCAATCTTTTGACAAGAGCTGGTTTTACCTTGCCTGGTGTTGATGTCGATGAGTATGTAGTTCGCTATCCAAGTGGTGAGCATGCTTATCTCACTATTTATTGTTTTGTTCAGTAAATTTCTCGCAAGCCAAAATTTACAACCGAACTCGAAAAATTACACCCAAAAAAAAAAAAAAGAACTAATGTACGGTTCTCAAACTTGAAGCAATGTCTACAAAGTCTTGTATCTTATGTTTAATGAATCATTTTTTTCTGTTCTGTTTGTATAATTAAGCACTGGAGCTGGTGGAACACTTGCGTTCAATGGGTGAAACAAATGCCCTTTTACAAAGGAACCCTGTAAGATTTCTTCCTTGCTCGTCTTGAAGAAAAGAAGAGTATAATGGACTTAATGTCATCACTTTTGATATTATCTTGTGTTCATCAACTAAGAATCCACAAGTTTATGTTGTTGATCAATAATATATCATTGATGTTTGAATAATGGAACCCAGATCCTGAAGAGAGAAACAGCCCTTGCAACAGCAGCTATTTATGATTCCATGTTTGCTGCAGAAGATGGAACCATTCCTGCAACCTTCCAGGTCAGCCTAGTAGAGTGCACCTAGCTAAATAATTTGAACTTTATGTTTTAGGTGTGTTGCATATATGGCAAAACAAGCCCAATTAACTATAAATATAGTAAACAACATTCGCCAGTGAGCCTAGCTCGGCAGTAATTGACATGTACTCCTTGAGGTCGGAGGTTCAAACCCTCATACCCCTATTTGTTGTACTAAAAAAAATCATAAACCCTAAATCTTATCCTAAACACACTGACGAAAAAGACAAAATAGCTTTGAAATTGGTCGTAGTTTCTAACCATCAAGGGTTGACCTAGTGGTTATGAAGGGTCTTGAGACTATTAAAGCCCTCCTAAAGGGAATGAGTTCAATTATTTGTGGCCACCTACTTAGCAATTAATTTCCTACGGGTGTCTTTGGCAGTCAAATGTTGTAAGCGGTCTGTCCCGTGAGATTAGTCAAGGCCCGCGTAAACTGGGTCGGACACTCATGGATATCAAAAAAGAAAAGAAATTGGTCGTTTATATCACAGATCGACATTTACCTTGTATTCTAAAAAATCATTCTAAAATTAATAATTCAATCATCACTCCCAAACATGTCCTTACACCGGTTGGCTTTACTCACCTCTCCTTCTTGCAGTCTCAAATGATGATGGCACGAGTTATTCTGAAAGAAGTGAGTGAATTTAGAGTTGACAAATTGTTTTGGTTGTGATTGAAATTGCAGGTAATTTACATGACAGGATGGAAGGAACATCCTTCCCAACAGAAGTCTAAAAGAAGGGGATCTGCAACCATATCCTTCGGTGACATCCAAAAACAACTTGCAAGTGTCAATTGATCTGGTAACAATGACACCTTCAAGCTATGAAATCATTGTGTCCAAGAGGCTAGACTCATTTGCTAGTTTGTAGGGCTTAATAATAATGGTTTTATGAGTTTTAAGATGTAATTTCTATAATTGAAAGTTTAATAGTTTATTAACATCTATTGTTGCGTTGGTTTTGGTAAAAATATTATATTTAATAAGTCGACACATTTCAGCTGGCTTTTTGTGGGGAAGAGGAGAATTGGGAAACGACAGACCAAGTGGAAAAGTTGCATATATAAGAATTTTGTGGGGAAGAGGAGGATTGGGAAACGACAGACTAAGTGGAAAAGTTGCATATATAAGAAAGAGCGGTCGATTCCCAAATAAATGAAAATTACTCATTTTTATATTGGGAAATTGTATTGTCAATTTAAAGTAAAATAATTAAAAATATAGCATTTTTTTAAAAAAATTACGGATATGGCAATTTCTATCATTGATAGTATGGTCTATCGCTGATAGAAATTTATCGCTGATAGAAATTTATCGCTGATAGAAATCTATCGCTGATAGAAATCTATCGCTGATAGAAGTCTTTTTTATAGAATTTTGTCAGTGATAGAAGTCTATCAATAATAGTCATAAAGTCTATCAGTGATAGCCATTGATTTTTTGCTATATTTGCAAAAGGTTTTAAACTTTGCTAAATTTGCAATTATTTTGGGTTTGCGGTTTGTGCAATCAACCCTTTTATATTTGACTAAAAGAGGGTAATTGTTGTAAATAACACAAAACGTTTTGGCCTATATATAAGTATTGTTGTTTTTGAATTTTGAATTTTTGGGTTTAAGTCAAAGCTCGGGTCGACTCAAGGAATAAAAAGTTCTGGCTTGGGCTGACCCGACCCTTAAAACATAGGTCCATATAATCTATGAGTCTAACTCAATAGGTCAAAATTGGATTTCGAGTTGGACTTGAATTGATTGTTTGAATAAAAATATTATATTTAAATATAGGTAACGGTAGAGTGTTGGGCATGAGTCACTTTTTTTTCTTTTTTTTCTTTATTTATATTTTTTTTTCTGAATCATTATTATTACAAATTATATATAATATATTATTATATTGGATCGGGCCTTTGGGTCGGTCCAACGAACCGATCTAAATACGATTTGAATGGACTAGTCCATGGGTCGACCCAATTGAAAAAAAATAGATCCATATCTAGTCAAATTCATGAAAGAGTTGGACTGAGTTGGGTCGGTCAACTGTTGACCATGGATTGAGCTTGGATTGGACTTGAACCGGGTTTTGGGCTTCGGGCCTAATGATGAGGCTGAGTCAAAGGGGCATAGAAACAATTACAATTTTTTTTTAGGGCATATTTTCAAATATGTTAAGATCGCTTTTTCATTTCTATTTTTGATTATGTTTGCTTATCATTATGTCTCATTAATGTGCTCTATTCGTAATCAGTTTTAAATTACAATTGTATAATAAATATAAAATTTTTGTATTCATTTTTGTAACAATATTTTATACGATTTTTGGTTTTTTAATTTGATTTCTACTATTGTAGGAATTTCTTCCAACATTGCTTCCAATATTTTAGCCTTCACAATCAGGTTAATTTTATTTTTTTCACAATTTTTTCATCATCTTCATTTTCTTCATCCCACAACAAAAACCTTCCAAAGTAGGTGATTTTCATAATTGATGCACATGGTCAGGGGCAGACCTCTGAAGGGACTAGGGGGAGCCACGGCCCCCCTAAAGTTTTTGATTTTCTTATACACGTAGGCAAAAATAATGCCTTAAATATATACTATGGCTATTAAATACATTTTGGCCCCCCCAAACTAAATTTTCATTTTGCTGTAGTGGTCATGGTACATGATATATATTTTGTTGTGCGTGAGTTAAAGACTTAACCATAACAATAATTTATTTGTTTTACCTTTCCTTCCATATATGTATATTTTTTTTTAAAAAAATTGTTCTCCCTTTTAATATTTTGTTTATATATATTTAAAAATATATAAATTTCATTCTAGTGCTGAAGAAGGAGTGGGGAGAGAGCCCACCTGAATGCTCTTGTGATGGATTCTTCAGTTCTCTAATTTTATTATGTCACATTCAGTATAAAAAAAAAATTGTAAATCTACAACATAAAAAATAATAATTGTTAAACGGAACATAATTCAATTGGCATAAGATTGTGCACTAAAAGGTCCAAGATTTAATCCTTGCATTGATTAAAGGAAAATTATAACATATGTTAATTTAGAGTAAAATAATTAAAAATATAACTTTTTTTTTTTAAATTGCAGATATAGCAATTTCTATCGCTGATAATATGGTCTATCGCCGATAGAAGTTTATCGCGGATAGTAGTCTATCACCTCAGTTTTTTATAGAATTTTGTCAGTCATAGTAGTCTATCCGTGATAGAAGTCTATTAGTGATAACCACTGATTTTTTGCCATATTTGCAAAATATTTTAAATTTTGCTAAATTTGCAATTATTTTGGGTCTGATTGTTGTTTGTGCAACCAGTCTTTAATTAAATAATATTTTTATAAAAAAAAAATTAAAAATAATTCTGGATCAAACCCATAATCTCTTCGTGAGACACAACTTTATGTCATATGAGCTATATTTGTTTGACATCTATTTTTAATTTTGTACTAATTTTTATGTGATATGAGCTATCAAATATATTTTATTGCAAATATTTTTATGTTATGCTAAATTTGGTATTATTTTAAGTGGTATGAGTATGCATCCAACTACATGCTGAGGCTGTGGTTGGGGTTGGTGATTGCAGTGCAAGTTATGTGTATGATTCATTTGTTATTTTGAGTAGAAGCAACAAAACGCCAATACAAATCATTCATACCAAAAACATATTAAAATATAAAAAAGATACATATAATATCGTGTTAAATTATTAGTATACATAAAGAGAAAGTAGGAATATTAATGGTGGGTATGAGATTGTGAGGTAGAAGTTAGGAATATTTATATATATGTTTTGTTTCGTGTTATATTATATATAAATTTGCACAACAAAGTCGAGATTGATGAAGATATTGTTGTTTGCATTAGTTGTTGTTGTGTGGGACTCGGCGGCGGACCTGATCCAATGCCGATCCCCAAACAACAACACCGACTGCACCATCACAAATTCCTACGCCATGTTTCCGGATCGGAGCATCTGCCGTGTCGAGAGGCGATGTACCCAACCACAGAGGCGGAGGTGTTCTCGGCGGTGGCGGCGGCAACGAGAAGTATGAGGAAAATGAAGGTCGGGACTCGGTTCTATCACAGCGTTCCGAAGCTGGCATGTCCGGAAGGCGAAGATGGGGTGGTGATAAGCACCAAGTACCTGAACCGGACTTTGAAAGTGGACGTGGAGGGCATGAGCATGACCGTGGAGGGAGGAGTGACGCTGAGGCAGCTCATAAGCGATGCTGCAGAGGCTGGCCTGGCAGTGCCGCATGCGCCATATTGGTGGGGACTAACCATCGGGGGGCTCCTAAGCACAGGGGCACATGGTAGCTCCTTATGGGGTAAAGGCAGTGCGGTTCATGATTACGTTCTCGATATTCAATTGGTCACTCCCGGGGGGCCTCAAGATGGCTACGCCAAACTTCGGAGGCTTAGTTTTCTCAAGGATGGCGACCAACATTATCTCAACGCTGCCAAAGTTTCATTGGGAGTTCTTGGAATTATTACACAGGTAATTAAATTAACTATATTTGTTAATGTTATAATCTCCTCTTTGAGATTATAAAATTAAAATACTTTGAGATTTAATACCTAAATCTTGTACTAAACATATATTTTAAAAAGTAATGAAGATATGATGACATGCATGGTGTAGGTTACTCTGAAATTGGAACCTATGTTCAAGCGATCCATCACATATTTAAAAAGGGACGACAATGATTTGGGAGATGAAGTGATTAGGTTTGGGAGAAGTTATGAATTTGGAGACATGATTTGGTATCCAAGCCAGCGAAAAGTCGTGTATCGTAGAGACACCCGCGTTTCATCGAATACCTCTGGCAATGGCTTGTACGATTTTATCCCTTTTCGTCACACTCCTTCGGTAGCCTTGGCACTTATTCGAGCCTCGGGTAATTAAAAATACAACACTTTATTAAAAGATTTGCGCAAATATGACAATAGACTATCTATGACTATCAATTGTTTGATACCATGAGGTTCCATCTCTAAACAAATTGACAATGAGAGGAGTAACCCATGTATCTTATATTGTGAGTGAGGTCTCTTCATCTTTTCAATGTGTGATCCTCAACATGCCTCTCAAGATTGTCCCTCTTTGGGTTCACCAATTCTTAGGTCGAATCCCATTTTTGAACCGAATACCCGTTTGGGCTTTGTGAGGCTCTGATACCATGTTAGATATCATGAGGTTCCATCTTAAAATCAATGGACAATGAGAAGAATGATGTTTCTTTGGGTTCACCATGATAGGGTATTCAGTCTAAAAATGGGATCCGACCCAAAAATGGTGAACCCAAACAGGCATGAGTACTCTCATTATTGTCAATTGATTTTGAGATGAAACTATATGACAGTCATCTAATGTCTATCACTGAATTTTTTTTTTTTTTTTTATCATATTTGCAAAAAATTTGATATTATGCTAGATTTGTCATTACTTGGGCGTGATTGCTATTTATGCAACCACTCTTAATATTATTTAAACATTGCATGCATATAACATATGTTTTAATTAATTAATTAGAGGAGGACCAAGAATCAAGGCGTGATGCAGCTGGGAAGTGTTTTAGTGCAAAGTTTGTTACATCCATTCTTTCACTGTCTGCTTACGGATTAACCAACAATGGTATATATCATATGATTACACAAATTAAAACCGAACAGTTATTTTTGATAATTTACCCTAAAATCGTGTGTGTTTTTGTTTTTTGTTTTTGAGTAGGAATCTCATTTCTTCAATATCCAGTGATCGGGTATCAGAATCGACTTCAGTCGTGTGGATCTTGCCAAGACAGTAAGGATGAGTACTTGAAAATAACAGCATGTCCTTGGGATCCTTTGATAAAAGGAGAGTTCTTCCACCAAACAGCCATTAGCATTGACTTAAAGGTGGTGAAAAGCTTCATTGAAGACGTCCAAAAGCTTGCTGAGTTAGAGCCCATGGCTTTCTGTGGTCTCGAACTCTACAATGGCATCTTGATGCGCTACGTCAAAGCCTCCACCGCCTACTTGGGGAAGCAACAAGATGGAGTTGATTTTGACTTCACATATTACAGAAGCAAAGACCCAATGAGTCCTAGGCTTTTCGAAGATGTCTTTGAAGAGGTTGAACAAATGGCACTGTTCAAATATGGAGGCATTCCGCATTGGGGAAAGAATCGGAACGTAGCGTTTTTACATGCAATTGGGAAGTACAGAAATAGAGATATGTTTTTGAAGATTAAGAAAGAATATGATCCGTATGGGCTGTTCTCAAATGAGTGGACAGATCAAATTCTTGGAGTGGAAGGAACCGTCATCTTAGATAGAGATGGGTGTGCATTGGAGGGATTGTGTTTATGCTCTAAAGATGCTCATTGTGCCCCAAATAATGGTTACTTTTGTAGGGCTGGTAGAGTTTACAAGGAAGCTAGGGTTTGTTCTTATTTAGGATGATTCTATAAAGGTATGGAAATGATGAAATGATCAGTTGCCATTTCCATTGATAAATGAATGTATTTATAGGTTACAAGTTATCTATTTATGAATTATTGGGAGTTACACCAAGTACCAAATATGATGGAAAACTTGTTAATGGTTCTACAACTTAGAAGAATAATATGTTTGACTACTCTACAACTAAGGAGGTAGCTGCACATTATTCTCCAATATGCCCCCGCAAGATAGAGCTCCGAGAGGAGAGACCAATCTTGGAAAGTAGGTGGCTGAATCGGATGCGAGGTAGTGGTTTGGTCAACGCATCTGCTAATTGGTCTGTTGATGAGACATGAGTGACACGAAGAATGCCACCCTGAACTTGTTCGCGGATAAAGTGGTTATCAAGTGCCACATGTTTCATACGAGATTGGAAGACTGGGTTGGACATAGATTGGTTGCTCCAACGTTGTCACAGTAGATAATTGGCGTCTGTGTGGAACTTAGACCAAGCTCGTCTAGAAGAGAAGTGATCCAACGAACCTTAGCGACGGTAGATGCAACAGAGCGATATTCGACTTCAGTGGATGAGCGAGCCACCGTACGTTGCTTCTTCGAGCACCAAAAGATTGGATTCCTACCCAAATATATGATATACGCACTAATGGAGGTAAAGTCATCTTTGTTGCCTGCTCAGTCTGCATCAGAGTACGCATGGAGAGTAAGGGGTGATTGGCGATGAATGAGAACACCAAGATCAAGTGTGCCACATAGGTATCGGAGAAGTCGTTTGACAGCATTCCAATGATCAGTAGTCGGGCGATGCATGAACTGTGACAACTTATTGACTGCATAAGCGATGTCTAGACGAGTAAGAGTGAGATATTGAAGGTTCCCAACAATGGTCCGAAATTCGGTTGGGTCAGATAGTGTTGAGCCAGAGTGAAGAGTAAGGACTGGTGAAGTAGCTCTAGGTGTAGTGATAGGGCGAGAATCAATCATCTTTGTTCGAGCAAGTAAGTCAATGACATATCGCCGCTGAGAGAGGAGCAAACCGTGGGAATGAGGAACCACCTCAATCCCGAGGAAGTAGTGGAGATTACCTAAATCCTTCAGCGAGAAGCGACGAGCAAGAACCGAGACGAAATTCTGGACTGCTAGAACATTGTTACCTGTGACAATGATGTCATCAACATATACAAGTAGAAACAGAGTATCATTGTTAGTTTTCTGTATGAGCAGGGAAGTGTCAGCGACCGAGTTCGAGAAGTGAGATGCAAGCATAAATTGGCGAAGCTCATTGTACCAAGCTCGAGGTGCCTGCTTAAGGCCATAAATAGCCTTTCGTAGGCGGCACACGTGGTGAGGTTGATCAGGATCAACAAATCCTTGTGGATGTGTCATAAATACATCATTAGTAAGAGTGCCTTGGAGAAATGCATTGTTGACATCTAGTTGATGAAGATCTCAGCCATTACTGACAGCCATAGAAAGGACAAGTCGAATTGTCGTGGGTTTGACAACTGGGCTGAACGTCTCATGGTAGTCAACGTCGGGGCGTTGATGAAACCCTTTAGCAACCAATCGAGCTTTGTACCGGTCAATAGAGCCATTAGGTGAATGTTTTATTCGAAAAATTCATTTACATCCCACTATATTTTGAACCATCGTTGGAGGAACTAACTCCCTAGTACCATTCCTAACCAAGGCATCAAACTCGTCTGACATTGCATGTCGCCATTTGCTGTCTTTGATGGCCTGAGTGGCACAAGTTGGCTCAATATCTTGGGCAAGTTGGGCTGAGAGATTGAGTTTGGTTATTGGTTTGAAGATATTATTTTTGGAGCGTGTGATTATAGGCGAGGTGCGGGTGATGGTAGTTGGTACAGATGATAGGTTTTTGGTTGTAAGGTGATCCTGAGGAGGAGGATCAGTGGGTACCACTGGTAGGGATAAGGGAAGTGAGGGAGAAGGGATTTCTGAAACAGGTGGTGGAAGAGGCACAAAGTTGGTAGGGGCAAGGGATGGGATGAAAGAGGTTTGTTGTGGGATCAGGTCCAGTTATGTGGCAAGGTCGATTGGCGAGGGCTGTGGGAGCAACTTGTAGATGGTGTGTAGGTGGTTGGAAGGAGGACATGTTGTGGTAACCAGGTGTTACTGGTGGACTCAGTTGCTTCTGCAAGACTTGGTTCAAAGGTTAACATGGAAAACTCAGACTCAATAAAGCGAACATGACGAGATGAGTAGAGTTACTGAGTGTGAGGATCATAACACAAGTAAGCACTTTGAGTGGACGAGTAGCCTAAAAAGACACACGGAATGGATCTACTAGCAAGTTTGTGCGGTGAGTAAGGGCGAAGCCAAGGATAACAGAGACAACCAAACGCGCGTAGTTTTGAGTAGTTTGGTGGAGAGTCAAATAATTTATGATAAGGGGAGACTGACTCGAGTGTGGGAGTGGGAAGGCGATTAATGAGGTAAGTGGCAGTGAAAAACGCGTATGACCAGAAAGTGAGACGTAAGGAAGCACAGGACAAAAGTGAAAGACCGATTTCAACTATGTGACGATGACGACGTTCAGAAAATCCATTATGTTCTGGGTTATGTGAAGGGGACGTGAGGTGCGAGATTCCATTTGTAGATAAATAGGTCGCAAGTCCAATATATTGCCCCCCGTTATCTGAGTACAGAGTCACAATTTTCTTATAAAAGAAGTTTTCAACAAGTGCTTTAAAACGGAGGAAAATTGTTGCAACCTCAGATTTACGTGTGATAGGGTAAAGCCAAATATAGTGTGTGAAGTGATCCACCAAAATGACATAATATTTGAACTCATTAATGGAATAGATAGGAGAAGTCCATACATCAGAGAATATTATTTGGAGAGGGGAGTGAGACACAAGAGATGATTGAGAGAAAGGTAATTTATGACTTTTATTGCTAAGACAGTCATTGCAATAATAGGTCTTTTTACTGGAAGAATGTACCGCTAGTAGGAATGTAGAGAGAATCTGGCGTAGGATTGACTCGGACGGATGACCCAAACGATGATGCCAGTCATGGTGAGACACTGTGACACTAGTGAAAGTAGATGGACTAGGTGAGGAGGGGGAGGTAGGCAATTCATACACACCATCTTTAGGTTGTCCTTCCAGCAATACTGCCCCCGTCAACAGATCCTTCACACGAAACAAATAGGGAAAGAACTCAACAACAGTGTTATTGGACTTGCAAAATTGAGATATGGAAATAATATTTCTTTTCATGTTAGGAAGACATAAAACATCATGCAATTGAAATTGTTTTGTAGGAGTTGAGAGAGAAGTAGAGCCAGTGTGTGATATATGTAATCCAGTACCATCACTGATGACAATGTCATCAGGATCATCATAAGGAGTGTGGAAGGAGAGATTGCTCAGGTCGGCAGTTACATGGTGAGATGCACCACTATCATGAAGCCAATTAGGCTTCGTAGAGGGAGTGGCGATGGCTGTATGTGCCTTTGGTTGCCACGGAGAGGTTACTGCCTTGTTGTTGGGTGTGGGCGTTCGTCCAGGGGTGGAGGAGGGAATCAATCGGTAAATTGGACAATTTGCGACAGTATGACTGATAACTCCATTTTGGAGCTATTAAATACTTCCTAATTGTAGCTAAAGTCCGCGTTTAATTGGTTAATCTATCTCATTTGTAGGAGAAATGCGGCAAAGAGCTCGTGCGTCCATTGGACCCGTTCGAGAGCTAAAAGTGGAGTTTTAACGCCCTGGGAGTGCGTCGGGAAAGGGCAAGTCGACCCGAGAGCTAGCGTCGAGTGATAGCGTCGAGACGCTAGCTCGACGCTGCCGAAGCGTCGAGACTCTGCTGCGGCGTCGAGACGCTCCGGAGGAGGCGCGCGCAAGGAATCATCGGGCCAGCGTCGAGACGCTGCCCTAGCGTCTCGACGCCATCGCGAGGCGCGCGCGGATTATTTAGGGCGCAGCGTCGAGACGCTGGCCTAGCGTCTCGACGCTACGGCGATTACAGTAGCTAAAATGACGATTTTCTGCGGGATTTTCATTATCTTCTTCATTCCTTAAGCGATTCTTCCTCTTCTTCTTCTCGGTTTTCTCCTAGTTTTCCTTTAGCTCAGCCATTGTTGGCTTGTTTATGAGCTTTCCCCTTGTATTTTGTTGATGACATCTTCCATGGCTTACCTTGGAGCGGAATTGACAACCCGTTCCATGGACGGCTAAGGTAAGAGTGAACGGTTTGGGAATTATTTAAGGGATTTTTGTTAGACGCTTTTAAGTTTTGATAATCCATGCCTTGATTATATTTTGGTGGCTGTTTGTATGCATTTGTCTCTCTTGCTTACCCCAATGCATATGTTAGAATTTTACGATTGACACTCGAACTTTCTAGCATGTTGTGAATGTTAAAGAATAGCGATGTCGTGCCTCTCACTATTCGACTAAGTAACACAGATTGATAAAACTAAATCGGAGTATCGAGTCGTGTATGATAGTTGTTGATTTCATACAGCGTTTGCGGGCAATCAGTTAGCAATTAGATTATATGCTTGAATGTTCGTCGCGGTTAGCTAGTGACTATCTAGAATAAATTTAGGGCTGATCACCTTAATGCAATTTTGGATAATGTTTAATTGGAAATGTGTGGTCTGATTAATTTCTATGGAGCCGGCTACCTTGGGGCTTCTCGGGTAGTCGTCCGTGTTTACTACAAATTGTTTGCCATGAATTTTGTATTAAATGATAAGCTGAAGTTGTCTAACAATTAATCCCGAAAATCCCCAAACCGTGCACGCGTCTCTCTATTTTTATCCTTCCGTTAGCGTCTACTTGCTTTCCTTGCATGCTGAAAAATCCCCCCGTTATAGAAACTCAATCAATTAATTAATTTCAATTTTAATATTAGTTTCGGTCATAACTTCTCCTTGGATCGACCCTGTTACCACTGGCTGCAAAGCCATTGAGAATAGGCTTATAAATCGTATTTTGGCAAGCTTCGACAGCTTGAGATTGGCGATAATTCGAAAATATCGTCTACCAAAATTGGCGCCGTTGCCGGGGAGAAGGCAAATTTGATTGAAATTATGATTGACTTTGAGATTGATTGATTGATGGTCTGCTGAAATTTTTTTTTCTGTTTGTATATTGTATGTTTGAATTCTTGTTTGTGTATGACCCGTTCCTCTGAGATTAGTGGATTGCAGTTTATCCCAGAAATCGACAGAGAAAAGCGGCGGTTAAGGAGAGAAGCCCGGGAGGGGCAGAGATTGTTTGAAGGAGAAGAAGGCAATCCCTTCTTGGTTGAAGAGATGGCGCAAGGCGATGCGCCGCGGACGCTGAAACAGCTGGCAGCGCCAGATCTGAACCTGCAGCCCCTATGCATAAACTACCCCGTGGTAGCAGGTAACTTTGAGTTAAAGTCAGGTTTAATTCACCAGTTACCTTCTTTTCATGGTAACGTAGGGGAGGACGCGAATAAACATCTGATGGAATTTCACTGCGTCTGCGCGGGGATGAAGCCCGCTGGAGTCACGGAGGAGCAGCTGAACATGAGGGCATTTCCCTTCACGCTTAAGGACAAAGCCAAGGATTGGCTGTATTACCTGCCCTCCGGATCGATCACCACGTGGCAGGACATGAAGAGGGTTTTCCTCGAGTAGTACTTCCCTGCGTCCTTGGCCACTACTTTGAGAAAGAGAATCTATGGGATCACCCAGGACGTAGGTGAATCCCTGCACGAATACTGGGAGCGTTTTGGGCGCCTGTGCGCAAGCTTCCCACACCATCAGATTGCCGATCAGCTGCTGATACAGTATTTCTATGAGGGGATGACGCCCCACGATCGACAAATGATTGATGCAGCGAGCGGCGGGGCCTTGATCGACAAGACTCCGGTTGAGGCCAAACAGCTTATAGCGAATATGGCGGCAAACTCGCAGCAGTTTGGTATTCGGGGGCAAGGACAAGTCCATGGTATGACCCAGA
This sequence comes from Herpetospermum pedunculosum, assembly GCA_028017165.1. Lineage (NCBI taxonomy): Eukaryota > Viridiplantae > Streptophyta > Magnoliopsida > Cucurbitales > Cucurbitaceae > Herpetospermum > Herpetospermum pedunculosum. Next base: position 14,434,841 of record CM051527.1, on the reverse strand, counting down.
GCCACGAAATGACAGAAATGAGGGCCCAAGTGGCCGAGATCGGTAGTATGCTGAAAAAGATTGTTGGAGGAACCCGCGAGGCGGAGGAGGTGAATGCGATCGGGGGGTACGCTTCCAACCCGAGGAAGTATGACCCATATTCAAACACTTATAACCCCGGTTGGCGCGATCACCCCAACTTCAGCTATGGGAACAGGGAAGGACAACCTCGCTTTCAAGGCCAGTCTCACGATAGGCCCAACCCTTCCACCCAGGCTCAAGCCTCGAGCTCCTCCAGCTCACTAGAAGAAATGGTAAGGACCATTGTCACGACAACCAACCAGTTCCAAAAAGAAGCTCCAGAAGAGCTTAACTCTCACAAGGCCGAGCTGCAGAATTTAAACAAGCAGCTGACACAAATGGCGGTGTCAATTAGTAAAATCGAGAGCAAGAGCTCAGGGAAGCTTCCTTCCCAAACCACGGTCAACTCATGTGAGAACGTGAGTGCTATTCAGCTGAGGAGTGGAAAGTCACTTTCCACCAGAGCCGTGAAGGAAGTTAAGGACAACCTGAACGAGTCCGCCCCGACTGCTCTCGAGAATCAGAATGAGAAAAAAGAAGAAAAGGTCAGTGTGCCAGAGGAAGTTGCCAGAGCACCCTTCCCAAGTAGGCTTGCGAAGCCTACTTTGGAATCCGACGACGAGGAGGTCCTTCGTACCTTCCAGAAGGTGATGGTCAACATTCCGCTCCTAGAGGCAGTCAGCCAAGTGCCAAAGTACGCCAAATTCTTGAGGAGCTGGTGCACGAAGAAAAGGAAGTCCAGAGGGACTGAGAAGAGAAAAGAGAACGTTTCTGCGATCCTCCCAGGTACGTTGCCCGCCAAGTGCAACGATCCAGGTACCTTTACTATTCCTTGTATGATAGGTAGTAAGGTAGTTAGAAATGCCATGCTTGACTTAGGAGCGTCTGTGAACGTTATGTCTTATGCTTTGTTTCTTGATTTGAACTTAAATGAACTGCATGAGTGTAACGTGACTTTCCAGTTAGCTAATGGGTCGAGTGTATGTCCTAGAGGGAAAGTGGAGGATGTTCTTGTTAGGGTAGGTGATATGATGTTCCCTGCTGATTTCTTTGTTCTCGATATGAATGAAAAATCGTTGCATGCTTCGCCCTCTATGCTGTTAGGACGCCCTTTTCTTAAGACCGCTAGGGTCAAAATCGATGTGTTTAAGGGCGTCGTTTCTTTAGAGTTTGATGATATAATGCATGAATTCTCATTATTTGAAAGGAAGTCTGTGGAGAATGTGTCTGTGGTTGAGTATGACGAGAATGGGAGTCTACCCTCGCGCTTGAGGGATGGTTCCCATTGCTCGGTTAAAAAATCTGACTTAAATTTGATTGATGATACTGCTGTTTTTTGCACTAACGATTGTGATATTCACGTGCTCGAGGCACGAAGAGTGCAAAATTTTTCAAATGATGCTTGCAGGACAAATGTGGACGCGGACAAGTCTGGATGGTCCCCCGCACTTTCAGATTATGGTTGAGTCAGTGGAGAGAATTCAGTCGAGCAAACGAATTTAAAAATTCTGCGCTTCTCGGAGGCACCCGAGCGATGAACTGTTTTTTCTGTTTTAGTTTAGTTGCTGTTTTTTATTGCTTTTTAGATTAATTTAGTCTTACTTTGCTTGCTGTTTTTTTTTTAGGAATCGAGGAAGAGAGGACAATTTTGGGCTTCGATGTATGTGCGCGCCGCTTCCTCACCCTCGCCAGCTTCACAAAGAGTTAGGGAAGTGTAGTTTCTTCTTCCCTTTTACTTTGTATATCTGACTGAATGGCATTGAGGACAATGCCAACTTTTGAAGTTGGGGGTGGAGTTGAACTGATGGATATGCATGTGTAGTCGGTTGAGAAGTGTTATATTGATATTGAAGTGCTTGGGACTCTGTTTACTGTTTTCTGATGATGATAATCTAGGAAATGCATGTTGGAAATCTGAGCACGTACATAATCTAGTTTGTGCATGAGTTTTGCGTTTATTAGGTTCATGTCAAAAATTTTAAATTTTTTTTCTGTTGCTCCCTTGCATCTTTCGCGCACTTAGCAACCCCATCCTAGATTTCGTAGGCTTTGTAAATTGCATGTAGCACTAATTCTCGTTGTCACCCCGAAAGGCACCCATAGGTAGCTTGTTGCATGAGAGTTAGTAGTTGATTAATTGAGATAGCTTATGCTAAGCCTAATGTAAAAAAAAATATAGAAAAGCATGTTGGTTAGAAAATCCTCTCGAGGCGCTCCTCCTTCTTATTAGTGCACTTAAGAAGTGAGCGTTAGTCCTTAAAAACGTGAAGTTTATGCATGAATTTGACGTGTTAGGCAGCTCGAGGTGGAAAGAAAAAGTGAATAAATTGTTGGTTCAAAAAACCTTAATAAAGAGTCAAAGTACTCGTGAAAAGAAAAAGGAATGAGAAAAATACTTAGGTCTCTTAATTTGCTTCTCTCTCTCTCGTGTAAGTCAAGTGTAGACTGTTCTTAAACGCTAGAAGTAGGGGAAAACGGGATGTGCGTTGCATGTGGTTTTTCCGGGTTTACGTGAGTTTAGGAGTGGTTGGCTAGCACACACACACGTTAGGGGGCAAGAGTTAATTTTTGATATGTTCGTAGTAAATGCATGCACGAATTGCTTTCATGATTATGTTGTGTTTAAATTTTCAAATGCATGGAGGTTTGAGTTAGTAGCATTTAGGCGTGTCCTCAGAGTCAATTTCTTTGTAGCACTTGCTCGAGGACTAGCAAGGTTTAAGTTGGGGGTGTTTGATAACTCCATTTTGGAGCTATTAAATACTTCCTAATTGTAGCTAAAGTCCGCGTTTAATTGGTTAATCTATCTCATTTGTAGGAGAAATGCGGCAAAGAGCTCGTGCGTCCATTGGACCCGTTCGAGAGCTAAAAGTGGAGTTTTAACGCCCCGGGAGTGCGTCGGGAAAGGGCAAGTCGAAACGAGAGCTAGCGTCGAGACGCTAGCTCGACGTTGCCGAAGCGTCGAGACTCTGCTGCGGCGTCGAGACGCTCCGGAGGAGGCGCGCGCAAGGAATCATCGGGCCAGCGTCGAGACGCTGCCCTAGCGTTTAGCCATGATTAGTTACGTATATTGATTTGTAGAAAAATAAAACGGAAAGTTGATGAAGTCCACAACATAATAATTTAAATCTCCAAAAAATTTAAAAATTTAAATATGTAAACTCAATTAGAAAGTCAATATAGAAGCATGCCTTATATTCAATTTTAAAAAAGGTGTAATATGTCATTAAACTTTCGATTTTTTGTTCAATAGATATATCAAATTTAAAAGGGAAAAAATCAATTTATACCCTTAAACTTTGAAAGTTGTATCAATTAAAACCCTAAACTAATGATTGTATCAATTTAAACCCTAAACTTTCATATATGTATCAATTTACACCCTCTTATAAAAATACTAGTTTTTACACGTGTAGAGACTTATAATTTATCGATTAAATCCCTAAGTTCTCATACAATTGATTCACTTACGAAAATTTAGGGATTCAATTGCTAAAATTATGAGTTTTAATGTGTTTAAATTAACGTTTTTAAAATAAGGGGTGATTGGCGATGAATGAGAACGCCAAGATCAAGTGTGCCACATAGGTATCGGAGAAGTCGTTTGACAACATTCCAATGATCAGTAGTCGGGCGATGCATGAACTGTGACAGCTTATTGACTGCATAAGCGATGTCTAGACGAGTAAGAGTGAGATATTGAAGGTTGCCAACAATGGTCCGAAATTCGGTTGGGTAAGATAGTGTTGAGCCAGAGTGAAGAGTAAGGACTGGTAAAGTAGCTATAGATGTAGTGATAGGGCGAGAATCAATAATCTTTGTTCGAGCAAGTAAGTCAATGACATATCGCCGCTGAGAGAGGAGCAAACCGTGGGAATGAGGAACCACCTCAATCCCGAGGAAGTAGTGGAGATTACCTAAATCCTTCAGCGAGAAGCGACGAGCAAGAACCGAGACGAAATTCTGGACTGCTAGAACATTGTTACCTGTGACAATGATGTCATCAACATATACAAGTAGAAACAGAGTATCATTGTTAGTTTTCTGTATGAGCAGGGAAGTGTCAGCGACCGAGTTCGAGAAGTGAGATGCAAGCATAAATTGGCGAAGCTCATTGTACCAAGCTCGAGGTGCCTGCTTAAGGCCATAAATAGCCTTTCGTAGGCGGCACACGTTGTGAGGTTGATCAGGATCAACAAATCCTTGTGGCTGTGTCATAAATACGTCATTAGTAAGAGTGCCTTGGAGAAATGCATTGTTGACATCTAGTTGACGAAGATCCCAACCATTACTAACAGCCATAGAAAGGACAAGTCGAATTGTCGTGGGTTTGACAACTGGGCTGAACGTCTCATGGTAGTCAACGCCGGGGCGTTGATGAAACCCTTTAGCAACCAATCGAGCTTTGTACCTGTCAATAGAGCCATTAGGTGAACGTTTTATTCGAAAAATTCATTTACATCCCACTATATTTTGAACCATCGTTGGAGGAACTAAGTCCCAAGTACCATTCCTAACCAAGGCATCAAACTCGTCTGACATTGCATGTCGCTGATAGCTCCAAAATAGAGCTATTATTTACTCCCTAATTGTAGCTAAAATCATGCTCAATATTGATTAAAATGCCTTTTTGTAGGTAAAATCATGGTAGAGAGCTCGAGGAGTCCGAGGACATGTTTCGAGGCTAAAAGCGGCGTTTTAAAGCTTCATGGACACATCGGGAGTGAAGGGGCTTGAAGAATTGAAGAAATGGCAAAAATTGCCATGGAAAGGCAATTTTTGGCCACCAAACCCGAGAGCAAGCGTTGAGCGGCAGCGTCAAGACGCTGGCTCAACGCTGTGCAGCGTCCTAGCGTCTCGACGCCGCCCCGACGATTTCCGAAGATTGGCGAGTGTCAGCGTCGAGCGCGCGCGTCTCAACGCTGACAGCGTCGAGACGCAGTCCTAGCGTCTCGACGCTACCCCGAGCGCGCTCGTGGCCAACTTAGGGCACAACGTCGAGACGCTCCGACGGATATAAAGCCTTCATTTCCGATTTTCAGCCGAATCTTCTCCCCTTTTTCCCCTCGGGATTGCCGTTTTCTTCTCCATTTTTCTGGTTTTTACCCATTTTTTGGGTTGTATGAAGGAGACAACCTCCATGAATGCTTGGACAACCTTCATCTCCATGGATAGCTAGAGGTTAGTGATTGGTTAGTTAAGTTTAGGGATTGATTATCTTTTGTATTAGGTGAGATTAGAGCTTAATTGAATTGTTTAGCATGATTGAATGAGTTTCTTGCATCTCTTGGTCTGTATTAAGAACGGATGACTTGCCTTTCCGATTAGGAGTGACGTCCATAATTAGTTACGCATGATTAGTTGGCTATTGTTGATTTTTGACAAACTTCAATACTTAGTAGCGAAAGTTTAGCTCGTGGCTAATCAATTTGAGCCCAAGTGACAGTTGAGGGTATGAATTGATTAACGTTCTCACGGCGGGCTTAAGATTAAGGGATAAATCGAATTAGTTCTAGGATTAATTCGTCTCAATGATACCCGTTATTGTTTGTTAATTGATTTAAGACTCATGAACTTAGATTAATTAGCGGGCATGTTTAATTAGAATTGCACTTTCCTAATTAATTCATTCGGATGTTTGGACCCAAGAGGGACAAAACATTTTGTGTGCATGAAACGTCTTGGCTAATTCATTTATTAATCCATGAACCAAAGTACATTAGATCAATCCCGACACTTACTAATCAATCATATTCGTCAATTTCATACTTCCCGTTTTAATTTTCCGTTAGCTTAAATTTAGTTTTCGCCACTGTTTTTCCCAAACAAAATCTCCCATTGTTTTTACTTCATTACAAATTCAGTTTAATTAAATTAGGATTATAGATCGCTCCCTGTGGATCGACCTGGTTATCACTAACTACAAGTTAGTCGGTATAACCGTCATATAAATATTATTTTGGCAAGCCTCGACAACTTGAACTTTGTGAACATACAAAAGTTCACTACCAAAATTGGCGCCGTTGCCGGGGAGCAAAAATATAATCTTACTTGATTGAATTTTATTTGTTTTGTGTTTTTATTTTATTTTATTTTTCTTTTGTAAATAATTTTATTTTATTTCATTTTATTTTTTATTTTCTTAGGTTCTGTTTATTTTTATTCTCCTTGTACAGCATGACCCGTTTCTTTTAAGTTTTTGTGTACAGTTTTTTCTCTTTAATTTTTGAGAAAAGTGGAAGTGATGGAGGCTAATTTTGAGGATCAAAGGACTATGAGGCAGTTGGCATCACCGGACTTGGACCGCCAACCACTGTGTATAGCGTATCCGGTAGTTCCAGGTAATTTCCAATTAAAAGCTGGATTAATACACCAACTACCTTCTTTTTGTGGCAATGCAGGTGAGGATCCTGTGAAGCATCTTAAGGAATTTCATCTGGTATGTTCGGGGATGATGCCCCAAGGAGTGACTAAGGACCAACTGTGCTTGAGGGCCTTTTCTTTCACTTTGAAGGAAAAGGCAAAAGCTTGGCTGTATTTTCTTCCATCTGGGTCTGTCACGACATGGAACAGATTGAAGGGCTTATTTTTGGAAAAGTACTTCCCTGCCTCAAAAGCCACTGACATCAGGAGGCAAATCTGTAGGATCACGCAGGGAGCTGAGGAGAATTTATACGAATATTGGGAGCGGTACAACCGACTGTGTGGGAGCCATCCCAATCACCAGATAGCTGAGCATCTTCTCATTCAGTATTTTTACGATGGTATGCTTCCACGAGACCGCCAGATTATTGATGCTGCTAGTGGAGGATCTCTCCTTGATAAGACTCCCGTGGAGGCTAGAATTCTGATCTCTAATATGGCTGGGAATCTTCAGCAGTATGGTGGTGGAGGAGTGGAGCATGCCCGTCTCTCAAAGGATCTGAACGAGCTCAAAGCCCAAGTACCCGAGGTAAGTAACTCACTTCTCATAGTAGCTCAAAGCTTACAAAAATCTCAATCTTCTGTTTCAGATCGAAATGTCGAGGAGATGGTGAGTTCTTACTTGATGAAATTTTCGGCTATGTTTGAGAGTAGTGGAGTTCAAGTGCGAGGTCTGGCTGATACAATGAAGAGGCTCGACGAAAGGCTTAGTAAGGTGGAGGATCAGTGCTCACGAATACCGCCGCAACAACCGATGGCAAGCCCTTGTGAACAAGTGTGCGCCATAACCTTGAGAAGCGGGAAGGAAATCTCTCCAAATTCTACACCAGTGGAGAAGACTCCTGAACCAAGATGGAAAGGGGTAAATTTTGATCCCACCTGTACTAGAGTGTATGTGCCTAAAGCCCCCTTCTCAAGTAGATTGATGGACCCTTCAGCCGAGTTGGAGAGCGAAAAGAAGAAAAATCCTCCAGTTGTTCAACAGTATGTGGCCAAGCCTCCCAATCCAAGAAAACAGCTGAGTCCCAGGATCATTGAAGAAGAGGACCAAGATGAGGAATCTCCTGTGCCTAAGCAAAAATGTGTTCCAGTTGCGCCATTTCCAAGTAGGCTGGCTAAGCCAAAGCCTAAGGTAGATGAGGAAGATAAAGAAGTCTTGGAGACTTTTATGAGGGTTGTGGTGAACATTCCCCTTTTGGAAGCCATCAAGCAAATCCCTAAGTACTCAAGATTCCTTAAGAGTTGGTGCACCTCCAAAAGGAAGCAAAAGGTGGAAGAAGAAGTGAAAAGCTTGAATGACTCGAGAATGTCCAACATTGTTCTACCAACGAAATGCAAGGATCCAGGTATGTTTACTTTACCTTGCATAATAGGGGACAAAATGATTTATGATGCCATGTTAGATCTAGGATCATCAATTAATGTGATGTCTTATGATGTTTTTCAAGAGCTTAAATTGAAATATATGCATAGATCTGGTGTTATAGTGCAACTGGTTGATAAATCATTTGTGTGTTCTATGGGAAAAGTTGAAGATGTTCTTCTTAAAGTTAACAATATGTACTTCCCCGCTGACTTTCATGTGCTTGAAATGAATGAAAACTCATCTCGTATGTCCGCGTCAATTCTTTTAGGACGTCCTTTCATGAAAACTGCTAAGGTTAAAATTGATGTTGATAAAGGAGTCTTATCTGTTGAATTTGATGGAGATAAGAGTGAGTTTAAAATGGATGCATTAACTGATGAACCTGATGGGAATGTGAATGTGAATACTGTGAATGCATTGTTTGGGATTGATGTTGTTAGTGTGCAGGAGAAGCCAAGGAAATTCTTTTCTGTGGACTATGGCGGAAAGATGGATATAGGAAGATGGATGGAGTATCTTCCAAGATGTTGGACTATGGATGAGTAGAGTCTGAGAATACAGTCGAGCAATCGACTTTAAAAATTTGCGCTTCTCGGAGACACCCGAGTTTGAACTGTTATTTTTGTTTGTTTTAGTTCATTACTTTAAGTAACTTAGTTTTTAATGCTTGCTTGCTTGTTTTGTTTCGTTTTTCTTAGGAGAATAAGGAGATTGCCCAGCTTATGGACCTTAAATTGGGAAGAAAAGATAGCGTCCTATCTCCGCCAACCTTGCAAAGATCAGGGAAGTTCTCGTGTTCCCTTATTTTGCTCGTTTTATTGCTTTATCTGATGGTTGATGCATTGAGGACAATGCATCTATATAAGGTTGGGGGTGGTTTGTCTGTGGACTTCTGTGTAGTTATCGAGCATGGGTTTTCTCTGAATTTGAAGTGCCGTAGTCTGAATTTGCATGTTGTTCGATCAGGACAATCTAAGATATGCTTTTAAAATCTTCGTAGTTGCATAATAGGAAAAAGCATGAGATTGTATGCGTTAATTGAGCATTTTTTGAAATTTTTTTAAAATTTTGCCGTTGCTTCCTTGCATCTATCGAGCACGTAGCATCTTGTTCTGTACTCTGTAGGCTTAGAATTACTTTATTTAGCCTGAAATCATGTTGTCACCCCGAAAGGCACCTCTAGGGAAGGCTTGATGCATGATAGGTTGTAATAGGTTAATCGAATTGTAGCGAAGCTATTGCCTAGTAAAAAAAAACAAGCATGAAAATAAAAGCTCTTAAGGAGCTCCTCCTTAGAATCGCGACTAAGAAGTGAGCATTAGTCCTTAAAAATGTGAAGCTTGCCCGTAGTCAGATACATTGTGCAATGGAATTGCGGGTAAGCTGGAACGAAGGCAAGCTTGACATGTTAGGCTCTCCTGGAGAAGCAAAAGAAAGAAAAAGTAAAAATTTAGCAAGATCGAAAGAAAAAAAAATTAGGCCTTTTAATTTGTTACTCTCTTGATTGTTGAAAAGCCGTAGACTGTTCTGTATTGCTAGAAGTAGGGGGAAAACGTGATGTAAGGTTGCATAAAGTTTTTCCGGGTCTATGTGAGCTAGAATATGTTTGCTGAACACACATGCACGTAGGGGAGTAACAGTTAGATTTTCGAAATGTTCTCAATCGGTGCATGCAATTAATTGATTTCTTGTTACGTAAATGCCTTGATCTTTGAAGCATTGAGGTTTGAGTCGATAGCATGCAAAATTTTGTTCTGTGGTGATAATTTAAGAGTAGCCTTGCTCGAGGACTAGCAAGATTATTTAGGTTGGGGGTATTTTGATAGCTCCAAAATAGAGCTATTATTTACTCCCTAATTATAGCTAAAACCATGCTCAATATTGATTAAAATGCCTTTTTGTAGGTAAACTCATGGTAGAGAGCTCGAGGAGTCCGAGGACGTGTTTCGAGGCTAAAAGCGGCGTTTTAGAGCTTCATGGACACATCGGGAGTGAAGGGGCTTGAAGAATTGAAGAAATGGCAAAAATTGTCATGGAAAGGCAATTTTTGGCCACCAAACCCGAGAGCAAGCGTTGAGCGGCAGCGTCGAGACGCTGACTCAACGCTGTGCAGCGTTGAGACGCTGTCCTAGCGTCTCGACGCCGCCCCGACGATTTCCGAAGATTGGCGAGTGCCAGCGTCGAGCGCGCGCGTCTCAACGCTCGCTCAACGCTGACGCTGTCCGAGCGTCTCGACGCTACCCCGAGCGCGCGCGCGGCCAACTTAGGCCACAGCTTCTCGATGCTCCGACGGATATAAAGCCTTCATTTCCGATTTTCAGCCGAATCTTCTCCCCTTTTTCCCCTCGGGATTGCCGTTTTCTTCTCTATTTTTCTGGTTTTTACCCATTTTTTGGGTTGTATGAAGGAGACAACCTCCAGGAATGCTTGGGCAACCTTCATCTCCATGGATAGCTAGAGGTTAGTGATTGGTTAGTTAAGTTTAGGGATTGATTATCTTTTGTATTAGGTGAGATTAAAGCTTAATTGAATTGTTTAGCATGATTGAATGAGTTTCTTGCATCTCTTGGTCTGTATTAAGAACGAATGACTTGTCTTTCCGATTAGGAGTGACGTCCATAATTAGTTACGCATGATTAGTTGACTATTGTTGATTTTTGACAAACTTCAATACTTAGTAGCGAAAGTTTAGCTCGTGGCTAATCAATTTGAGCCCAAGTGACAGTTGAGGGTATGAATTGATTAACGTTCTCACGGCGGGCTTAAGATTAAAGGATAAATCGAATTAGTTCTAGGATTAATTCGTCTCAATGATACCCGTTACTGTTTGTTAATTGATTTAAGACTCATGAACTTAGATTAATTAGCGGGCATGTTTAATTAGAATTGCACTTTCCTAATTAATTCATTGGGATGTTTGGACCCGAGAGGGACAAAACATTTTGTGTGCATGAAACGTCTTGGCTAATTCATTTATTAATCCATGAACCAAAGTACATTAGCTCAATCCCGACACTTACTAATCAATCATATTCGTCAATTTCATACTTCCCGTTTTAATTTTCCGTCAGCTTAAATTTAGTTTTCGCCATTGTTTTTCCCAAACAAAATCTCCCCTTGTTTTTACTTCATTACAAATTCAGTTTAATTAAATTAGGATTATAGATCGCTCCCTGTGGATCGACTTGGTTATCACTAACTACAAGTTAGTCGGTATAACCGTCATATAATTAAGATTGGCGAGTGTCAGCGTCGAGCGCGCGCGTCTCAACGCTGACAGCGTCGAGACGCAGTCCGAGCGTCTCGACGCTACCCCGAGCGCGTGCGTGGCCAACTTAGGGCACAGCGTCTCGACGCTTCGACGGATATAAAGCCTTCATTTCCGATTTTCAGCCGAATCTTCTCCCCTTTTTCCCCTCGGGATTGCCGTTTTCTTCTCCATTTTTCTGGTTTTTACCCATTTTTTGGGTTGTATGAAGGAGACAACCTCCATGAATGCTTGGGCAACCTTCATCTCCATGGATAGCTAGAGGTTAGTGATTGGTTAGTTAAGTTTAGGGATTGATTATCTTTTGTATTAGGTGAGATTAGAGCTTAATTGAATTGTTTAGCATGATTGAATGAGTTTCTTGCATCTCTTGGTCTGTATTAAGAACGAATGACTTGCCTTTCCGATTAGGAGTGACGTGCATAATTAGTTACGCATGATTAGTTGGCTATTTTTGATTTTTTACAAACTTCAATACTTAGTAGCGAAAGTTTAGCTCGTGGCTAATCAATTTGAGCCCAAGTGACAGTTGGGGGTATGAATTGATTAACGTTCTCACGACGGGCTTAAGATTAAGGGATAAATCGAAATAGTTCTAGGATTATTTCGTCTCAATGATACCCGTTACTGTTTGTTAATTGATTTAAGACTCATGAACTTAGATTAATTAGCGGGCATGTTTAATTAGAATTGCACTTTCCTAATTAATTCATTGGGATGTTTGGACCCGAGAGAGACAAAACATTTTGTGTGCATGAAACGTCTTGGCTAATTCATATATTAATCCATGAACCAAAGTACATTAGATCAATCCCGGCACTTACTAATCAATCATATTCGTCAATTTCATACTTCCCGTTTTAATTTTCCGTTAGCTTAAATTTAGTTTTCGCCACTGTTTTTCCCAAACAAAATCTTCCATTGTTTTTACTTCATTACAAATTCAATTTAATTAAATTAGGATTATAGATCGCTCCCTGTGGATCGACTTGGTTATCACTAACTACAAGTTTGTCAGTATAACCGTCATATAAATATTATTTTGGCAAGCCTCGACAGGTTGAATTTTGTGAACATACAAAAGTTCACTACCAGTCGCCATTTTCTGTCTTTGATGGCCTGAGTGACACAAGTTGGCTCAATATCTTGGGCAAGTTGGGCTGAGAGACTGAGTTTGGTTATTGGTTTGAAGATATTATTTTTGGAGCGTGTGATTATAGGCGAGGTGCGGGTGATGGTAGTTGGTACGGATGATAGGTTTTTGGTTGTAATGTGATCCTGAGGAGGAGGATCAGTGGGTACCACTGGTTGGGATAAGGGAAGTGAGGGAGAAGGGATTTCTGAAATAGGTGGTGGAAGAGGCACAGAGTTGGTAGGGGCAAGGGATGGGATGAGAGAGGTTTGTTGTGGGATCAGGTCCAGTTATGTGGCAAGGTCGATTGACGAGGGGCTGTGGGAGCAACTTGTAGATGGTGTGTAGGTGGTTGGAAGGAGGACATGTTGTGGTAACCAGGTGTTACTGGTGGATTCAGTTGGTCGTGCAAGACTTGGTTCAAAGGTTAACATGGAAAACTCAGACTCAATAAAGCGAACATGACGAGATGAGTTGAGTTTCTGAGTGTGAGGATCATAACACAAGTAAGCACTTTGAGTGGACGGGTAGCCTAAAAAGACACACAGAATGGATCTACTAGAAGGTTTGTGCGGTGAGTAAGGGCAAAGCCAAGGATAAAAGAGACAACCAAACGCGCGTAGTTTTGAGTAGTTTGGTGGAGAGTCAAATAATTTATGATAAGGGGAAACTGACTCGAGTGTGGGAGTGGGAAGACGATTAATGAGGTAAGTGGCAGTATGGTAGCGGAATTTTGTGAACATTACGTATGTATCGGGTTGTCGAGACCCGCCAAATTAAAATTTATAACACTGCCTAAGGCTTCTTCAAAACTTGTAGAAAGCGGTAGTCAGGATCGTACCACAGGGAATTTAATAGCTTATTCTAAATTCAGAATTTTAATTGCTTAATGAGAGAAAATGTTGATGGGGGGTTTTGAGAATTAAGAGAAGAAAATAGAAAATAAAGGGAAAAATTAAATGACAATTTGGAATAACGGGAGAAATGGAGATTGTAACGAAAACACTCAATCTAAAGGTTCCGGGTTATTAATTGCGATGTGATTCGGATCATAGACGCCCAAGACTTAGCATGCTTTTGACTAACACCCACGCAAATTACATATTTCTAAGAAGAAACAAGCAATCCCAAGTAGTTGATGAAGAGTTGACAACTCTTCATTAAGCTTCGATGTTAATTCAATTGAGGGCGAACGCTGTCCCAAATAGAATTAACTACGAGCGACGGGTAACCATGCGACAAGTACGTTACTGAGATCTCTAATAACGGGTTCGATTTACTCTTCAACTAGAGCCTAACGGGTAGCTAAATTAAATGCTGCAGCACCAATTTAAATACACTAAGACTGCTGTCACTCAACCCATAAGAGGCAAACGCATAATGAGTTTTTAACCAACCCAACAATCAATAAACAAAATGGGAGTCAAACCAAGAAGAAATTGATGCTGGAAATTAAAGCTTAGATTAGAGAAGAGTTGAATGCTAAACATGCTAAACATACACAAAAAACCCAAGTCTCACCAAATCACATTTACAACATCTAACCCATCTCCTAAAGATCAAGTATTACCTCTTAGTTAGCCATGGATGCAAATGGGAAGAAAGAAATTCATGGGTGGCGTTCCAAGCTCCATTAATGGAGTTACAATACCAAAAAATGGGTGGAGAATCGTTTTTAGAAGAGAAGGGGGAGAAAAGAATGACCTAAAATCAGAAAAAACGGACTTAAATACCCATTTCTGCGTCAGACTAGCGCCTAGGCGCCGCGGGCGCGCACACATAGAATCGGGACAGCGCCTAGGCGCTGAGCTCTCTGGAAAATTTCCAAAATCCGACATTTTTTTAAGACTTTTAATGTCGGGCTTCTTGGAACTTTTAATGATGGGTAATTAGGGTCATGGCTAGGGTCAGCGCGCGAACACGGACTTTTCATGACGGGCGCTCGGGCGCCTGGGCGCTGCGCGGGCGAGGACGCGCGGGGGCGCGCGCGGACACGGGCGTGGGTGGGCGAGCGGCGCGCGCGGGCTTTTGATGTCGGACACGGGCGCGGAGGCGGAGCGGGCGAGGACGCGCAGGCGGCGCGCGCGCGGGACTTTAGATGACGGGCATAGCGCGCGCGTGCGGGCGTCTGGGCTGCTGCTTTCGTTGGGCGCCTGGGCGCTGACCTCTCGGGTCTAAGCCCAATTTTGGGTCGTTTTTGCTCCCGAACTCCGTTTGGCCTATCTTTTTGACCTGAACACTTCCCGAAACGTCTTAAATGACCGATTTAGCCCTGAAATTCATAATTTGACTTCCCGAGCTCTTTGCCACGAAATACCTAAAATAAAGAGATTTAATTGAATTAAGCATGACATTTAGCTAGATTTAAGGCTATAATTATAGCTCTATTTTAGAGCGATCAAAATATCCCCGACCTGAATCTTGCTAGTCCTCGAGCAAGGAATACTTTGATTTATCTCATAAGAATAAGCATGCATGCTGACGACTCGAATCTTAATACTTGCAAAACAAGATAATCATGCTAACGGAAAACAATCAAGCGTATGCATAATTTGTGAATATTTCAAAATATTAGCTCTCATTCCTTAACGTGTGTGTGTGATTATTAGCACCTCCTATCCTAGCTTCCATAGACCCAGAACCACCTTAATCAATCCTAATACTCATCTTCCCCCTACTTCTGGCAATAAGAACAGACTATCGGCTTTTCAATGTCGGAAAGAATAACAAAACAAAAGGCCTAACTAATTTTTTCTTTTCTTTTCTTGAGAGCCTAACACGTCAAGCATTTGTTTCGCTTCACGTTTTTAAGGACTAGTGCTCACTTCCGTTAGTTGCCCTTTCATGCAGTGGCAACCGTGGGTTACACGATCGCCCCTGGTTACACGGGCAACACAAGAAGGAGGAGCACCTCAGAGTATATTACGAACATACTTTTACTCTCTATGAATTTTTTTATAGGCACATAGCTTTGCTAAATCAAATGATTCGTTATAAATTCTAACACATCAAGCCTCCCTAAATGGACCTTTCGGGGTGACAACGAGTTTTCAGACAAAATAAAATAATTCTAAGCCTACAGAACTAAGAGTAAGAGGTCTACGTGCTCAGTGAATGTAGGGGAATAATCGAAATTTTTTTAAAATATGCTCAAAATATGCATACATTCTCATAGTTTTCTCGCAATGCACAACTATGGAGTATTCACAAGCAAATCACAGAAAGTCCTCATCGGACAACATGCATTCAGATTCCTAAACATCTCAAAATCAGAGTACGACATGCTCAAGAACTACAATGGAGTTCAAATATAAATTCCACCCCCACCTAAAAGATTGCATTGTCCTCAATGCATCTAATCCATCATATAATCAATGATAACAACAAAAATTAAAGGGAACAGAAACCTCCCCTGAATTTTTGTGGGATCGGTGAGAGGGTACGTACAACTTCAAGTTCAATGTAGTTCCGAAATATCGGTCATCTCTCCCTTATTACCTAAGAAAGCAAAATAACAAACTTAAACAACTAAAACTGAACAAGTAAAAACTATAAAAAACAGCAACTAATCAAAAATACAGTTCAATGCTCGGGTGCCTCCGAGAAGGGCAAATTTTTAAAGTCGATTGCTCGACTGAATTCTCCCTTTCAAATTCATCCATAATCTAACGGCGCGGGGGATACTCCAATCATCCCTTCGTCCGCGTCGGACCTACAAACCTCAATTGAACAAAATTTTTCTTTTCGTGCCTCATGCACTTCAACATCAGCATTATCGAATAACAAGCAAACAGATCCATCACTATTCACAATAAAATTTGGATCATCGTCAAAAGCATACAGAAAACAAGCAGATTTAGAATTAATGTCATTCAACTTCAGATTCCCGTTCTTATCACAAGTAGACTTTAAATCATGCATAAGAAATTCATTCTTAGTCTCGTCAAATTCCACAGAGAGAGCACCCCTATTAACATCAATTTTGACCCTCGCGGTCTTCATAAAAGGGCGACCCAACAAAATAGAAGATGAGACAGTAGAAGGATTTCCATTCATATCCAGAACATAAAAGTCAGCGGGAAAAACCATGTCATTAACTCTAACAAGAACGTCTTCTACCTTCCCTAATGAACGGATGTAAGATCGATCAGCTAGCTGTACTACTACGCTCGTCTCATGCATTTCACTCAAGTTAAGTTTTTTAAACATGGCATGGGACATAACATTAATAGAGGCTCCAAGATCTATCATAGCATTTTTAATGACTCTACTACCTATCATGCAAGGAAGTGTGAACATACTTGGATCTCCGCATTTAATGGGTAGAGTACCTGGAAGGATCGCTAAGACAATCCTATTCTCTTTCTTCTTCTCATTATTCATTCTTGTCTTCATCTTGCAAGTAACCCAATCCTTCAACAATTTAGCATATTTTGGGATTTTCCTCACGGCCTCCAAGAGTGGAATGTTTACCATTTCCTTTTGGAAGGTCTTCAAAACCACCTCATCTTCGTTCACATCCTTGGGCTTTGCAAGCCTACTGAGGAGGGGTGTTATGGGGATACTTGCTGGAACAATTTCATTGAATTCTTTCTTTTCTTCAAACTCTTCATTCAAAAGATGGCTCGTGGAAGGTGCATTCGGTTCGCTCTTCTTCTCTGGATCAGGACTCAACAAACGACTTGGAACAACTTCATTACCATCACATAAATTTATTGCACATACCTGCTCACAGGGATTCACTGTCAAGTGTGGAGGTATCATCCAAGGGTTTCCGCTGAGCTCTACAGGTGCAGAACGTGAAAGACTATGTCCAACCTTCTTGATCGCACCCAAAATCTCCTCGTCTTTAATCTCCATAGGGGGTCTCATCAACCTACTAGGGAAGGGAGCCTTAGGAACATAAGATTTCATATATGAAAGAGGATTGGAACATACCGGACTTCTTGAAGATGTTGCCTCCTTTCTTACCATGGGCTTTTCTACCTTTTTCTCGCGCTCGATGGAAACTGAGCGCAGGGTAATTTCCTCCCCACTTACGAGACTGATAGCATTAATACTCTCCGCTTCTCGAGTTTCCAACTTGACTATCCTCTCAGCTACTTGGGTTATTGCAGTGCTTAGGTTTTGGAATTGAACTTTATTTGACTCCACCAGAGATTCCATCATTTCCCCAAGTGATTTACCTGAAACAGAAGAACACATTTGTGGTAAGCTTTCTTTCAGTTCATAGACAACGCTACTTACCTCAGCCACGCGGTCCTTCAGCTCGTTCATTTCGCTTTCGAGGCGAATTTGGTCACTTCTTCCACTTCCATATTGCTGAATATTTCCAGCCATGCTTGAGATTAAGAGTCTAGCTTCATTTGGGGTTTTGTCCATGAGAGCTCCACCGCTAGCTGCATCTATCATCCTCTGATCATATGGGAGCAAACCTTCATACACAAACCCAATGAGATTTTGTTCGGAGATCTTGTGATTCGGGCATTCTTCGCACAATATAAGAAACTTCTCTCAATATTCGTGTAGATTTTCGCCCTCTTCCTGTTCAACGGCACGGATTCTTCTCTTAGCGGCAATAACTTCCGAGGCAGGAAAGAATTTCTCTAAGTAAAGCCTCTGCATATCGCTCCAAGTGGAAATGGAGCCCGACGGTAGGTAGTGGAGCCATTCTCTTGCTTTTCCCTTTAAGGTAAAAGGGAAAGCCCTCAAGCTCACTTGATCTTCCGTGGCTTCGACTGTCATTAACCCCGCTCTCACCAACTGAAATTTCTTGAGATGAATATGCGGGCTTTCACCTGCATTACCAAAAAATGAAGGAAGTAAGTTGATGAAGCTAGCCTTTAGTTCGAAATTACCTGTTACCGCAGGATACGATATACATAATGGTTGACGGTTTAAATCTGGCATCGCCAACTCCCTAAGAGTCTTTTGATGCCCATCATTCCTTTCCAAGGCTTCCATCATACCCTGCTCTTAACAAACACTAGGGATACGCTTAAAACAGTAAAAGAAAGAAAAACAAACAAAACAGAATTTTTTTTTTTAAACTAAACAATTAAAATTTAAATCAAGACAAACTAATTTAAAGTCCCCGGCAACGGCGCCAAATTTGGTAGCAGAATTTTGTGAACATTCCGTATGTATCGGGTTGTCGAGACCTGCCAAATTAAAATTTATAACACTGCCTAAGGCTTCTTCAAAACTTGTAGAAAGCGGTAGTCAGGATCGTACCACAGGAAATTTAATAGCTTATTCTAAATTTAGAATTTTAATTTCTTAATGAGAGAAAATGTTGATGGAGGGTTTTGAGAATTAAGAGAAGAAAATAGAAAATAAAGGGAAAAATTAAATGACAATTTGGAATAACGGGAGAAATGGAGATTGTAACGAAAACACTCAATCTAAAGGTTCCGGGTTATTAATTGCGATGTGATTCGGATCATAGACGCCCAAGACTTAGCATGCTTTTGACTAACACCCACGCAAATTACATATTTCTAAGAAGAAACAAGCAATCCCAAGTAGTTGATGAAGAGTTGACAGCTCTTCATTAAGCTTCGATGTTAATTCAATTGAGGGCGAACGCTCTCCCAAATAGAATTAACTACGAGCGACGGGTAACCATGCGACGAGTACGTTACTGAGATCTCTAATAACGGGCTCGATTTACTCTTCAACTAGAGCCTAACGGGTAGCTAAATTAAATGCTGCAGCACCAATTTAAATACACTAAGACTGCTGTCACTCAACCCATAAGAGGCAAACGCATAATGCGTTTTTAACCAACCCAACAATCAATAAACAAAATGGGAGTCAAACCAAGAAGAAATTGATGCTGGAAATTAAAGCTTAGATTAGAGAAGAGTTGAATGCTAAACATACACAAAAAACCCAAGTCTCACCAAATCACATTTACAACATCTAACCCATCTCCTAAAGATCAAGTATTACCTCTTAGTTAGCCATGGATGCAAATGGGAAGAAAGAAATTCATGGGTGGCCTTCCAAGCTCCATTAATGGAGTTACAATACCCAAAAATGGGTGGAGAATCGTTTTTAGAAGAGAAGGGGGAGAAGAGAATGACCTAAAATCAGAAAAACGGACTTAAATACCCATTTCTGCGTCAGACTAGCGCCTAGGCGCCGCGGGCGCGCGTGCACAGAATCGGGACAGCGCCGCGGGCGCTGAGCTCTTTGGAAAATTTACAAAATCGGGCTAGGGTCAGCGCGCGGGCGCGCGCGGACATGGACTTTTCATGACGGGCGCTCGGGCGCTGCGCGGGCGAGGACGCGCTGGGGCGCGCGCGGACACGTGCGTGGGCGGGCGAGCGGCGCGCGCGAGCTTTTGATGTCGGAAACGGGCGCGGAGGCGGAGCGGGCTAGGACGCGCGGGCGGCGCGCGCGAGACTTTAGATGACGGGCATAGCGCGCGCGCGGGCGTATGGGCGCGCGGGCATGCGGGCGTCTGGGCTGCTGCTTCCGTTGGGCGCCTGGGCGTTGGGCGCTGACCTCTCGGGTCTAAGCCTATTTTTGGTTCGTTTTTGCTCCCGAACTCCGTTTGGCATATCTTTTTGACCCGAACACTTCCCGAAACGTCTTAAATGACCGATTTAGCCCTGAAATTCATAATTTGACTTCCCGAGCTCTTTTTCCGCGAAATACCTAAAATAAGGAGATTTAATTGAATTAAGCATGGCATTTAGCTAGATTTAAGCCTATAATTATAGCTTTATTTTAGAGCGATCATAGTGAAAAACGCGTATGACCAGAAAGTGAGAGGTTAGGAAGCACCGGACAAAAGTGAAAGACCGGTTTCAACTATGTGACGAGACGACGTTCAGAAAATCCATTATATTCTGGGTTATGTGAAGGGGACGTGAGGTGCGAGATTTCATTTGTAGATAAATAGGTCGCAAGTCCAATATATTGCCCCCCTTTATCTGAGTACAGAGTCACAATTTTCTTATGAAAGAAGTTTTCAACAAGTGCTTTAAAACGGGGGAAAATTGTTGCAACCTCAGATTTACGTGTGATAGGGTAAAGCCAAATATAGTGTGTGAAGTGATCCACCAAAATGACATAATATTTGAACCCATTAATGGAATAGATAGGAGAAGTCCATACATCAGAGAATATTATTTGGAGAGGGGAGTGGGACACAAGAGATGATTGAGAGAAAGGTAATTTATGAATTTTATTGCTAAGACAGTCATTGCAATAAGAGATTTATTTACTGGAGGAATGTACCGCTAGTTGGAATGTAGTGAGAATCTGGCGTAGGATTGACTCGGACGGATGACCCAAACGATGATGCCAGTCATGGTGAGACACTGTGACACTAGTGAAAGTAGATGGACTAGGTGAGGAGGGGGAGGTAGGCAATTCATACACACCATCTTTAGGTTGTCCTTCCAGCAATACTGCCCCCGTCAACAATCCTTCACACGAAACAAATAGGGAAAGAACTCAACAAAAGTGTTATTGGACTTGCAAAATTGAGATATGGAAATAATATTTCTTTTCATGTTAGGAACACATAAAACATCATGCAATTGAAATTGTTTTGTAGGAGTTGAGAGAGAAGTAGAGCCAGTGTGTGATATATGTAATCCAGTATCATCACCGATGACAATGTCATCAAGACCATCATAAGGAGTGTGGAGGGAGAGATTGCTCAGGTCGGCAGTTACATGGTGAGATGCACCACTATCAAGAAGCCAATTAGGCGTCGTAGAGGGAGTGGTGTGGGTTGTATGTGCCTTTGGTTGCCACGGAGAGGTTACTGCCTTGTTGTTGGGTGTGGGCGTTCGTCCAGGGGTGGAGGAGGGAATCAATCGGTAAATTGGACAATTTGCGACAATATGACCCACAATCTGGCAACCTTGACACTTATCGAGATATGGGCGATGATGGCGAGGGGTTGACTCTGACTGAGGAGGTTGAGAGGATGACCCCAATCGAGGTGTCAAGGGGTGACGTTGACCACCAGGTCGTGTTGAAGTAAGATTCGCTGTGATTGGGTGTAGAGAGAATGTCAGTTTTGACTGCTGAAGAAACGGTTCTCGATTGATAAGTTTCTCATAGAGCTCATCAAATGAGATAGGTGTGTATCGACCTTCAACAATGTCAACGATATGACGATAGTCATCATCGAGGCCTTCAAGTATTTTTTTCAATAAGGTCTTCATGATCTAGAGGTTTTTCTAGAGCAGCGAGTTGATCGGATCGACACTTAATGAATTGCATGTATTCAGAAATTTTCTTGGAGCCTTTGGTGGCTCGTTTGAGCTGATCCTTTATTTGCTTAATGTGGCCTCGAGTCGGGCGAGCATATGTGTTGGCAAGAATTTTCCATGCTTCACAAGGGGTGGCGGCTTGTTGGATCAGGGGTACAAGAGGAGAGGAGATGGAACCGACAAGGGCACCAAACAAAAGTTTGTCTTGTCGAAACAATGGAATAAAGGCTGGGTTTGGAGATGAGGTGTTGTCAATGGAGATGGTTTTGGGTGGACATTGATGAGATTCATCAATATATTTGTGGAGGTCATAACCTATTAGGATGACTTCAATTTGAAGTTTCCAAGCAAAATAGTTTGTGGAGGTAAGTTTTAGGATGTTTTGATGAAGGATGTTGATGAGTTGGAGCGGAAGGGTGAAATTTTCTGTGTTGGGGGTGATGACTCCTTGAGGGGTAGTGGCATTATGGAGCGGAATGGTGGGATTTTCTGTGTTGGGGGTGATGACTCCTTGAGGGGTGTTAACTCTCCAAATGAGAGTTATTTAGGTCCATAATTTCTTTATATTCATGAAGTCTTTTGAGCATTCTAGCTATTATTGAGCAGAATATGTGTTTAATAGTGACATTTGTGAAATGGTGGTAAAATTAATGCTTATGTGAAAAATCTGTGCATAAGTGTGTAATTGGTGAAAAAAATGTCTAATTAATGCCTTGCAGATGTATTGCTGAAGTTTTGCGAGGAGCACAATGGGATTAGAAGAAGGGCAACCGAAAACAGAGCTTTGCGATCGCAACGCAATCGCAATACTGATCTCTTCTGCTGCGTTTTTCCAGCCGCCGACCCTTCCTGTATCTGCCACGTATGAGGTTGTTTCCCTAATTTGGATGGAGATCCGTGATTAGGGAGCAGACTATGGAACCACTAGAGGCTATATAAGAGAGCAAGATGAAGCAAGAAGAACAACCCACTTTACGGTGAAAAGACTCGAAGGCCAAATACCGCAGGAAGAGAGAAAGTTCTCTCGTTTGTTGGATCGAAGAAACAAAGGTTCCCTTGGCGTCAGTAATTCAAGAGGAAGAAGAGAAGATTCATCTTCTCTTCTGATTGAGTTCCTTCCCAAGACAAGCCATTCTTCTCCTTCAACCGAGGTGAATCGTGGATAATCGGGCCTTCACCTATTCTATTGCTTTCCTTTAGTTATTGCTTTCGGATTGAATTGTGTTTTTCTTTTCGAATTATTACTGGATTTGTTTATCATAAGTAATCAATTAGTTTTGTTGAGTTCTTTTATCTCCATAAGTAATCAATTAGTTTTGTTGAGTTCTTCTATTTTTATGAGCAATCAATTAGTTTTGTTGAGTTCTTCTAAAGCCATGAGTAGCTAGTTTTATAAAGGTTAGTTAAGATGAATCTGTAGGACATAACTATGTGAATTCAACATGTAAATATGCATGAATGCATTGAATGAGTGTGAACTTCATCCCATGGACATTTTCTAAAGAGCTCCTAACCTCCGGAAGGAGTAAGAATTCAGAGTCATTCCTTCATGTTAGCCTTTCATGGTAAACAGAGAGTGGTCTAGGAATAGACACTTTCCTAGCACGTTTAATAGCATGCAATTATAAATAGGTTTTTAGCCTTCCTTGGATATGAGTAACTTAAGAATCTAATTCATATAATCGGAACATGTATGAGATCTAGCTAAAACGATGCATGTAATGTTTGTTCACTGCTGAATGATCATGGTTTATGCCTATGGAGGACTCTTAGCCAACCTTGTTGTCTTTACCTAAGATTTTACTAGTCTTTTAATCTATTGCTAGTTCATTGCGAAAGTATTGCGAGACCCGCAATACTATTTTTCTATTCTGTGAGTTAGTTAGCTTATGTTCTTGGACTTATGTTAGATTTTACTAGTCTGTTAATTTATTGTTAGCTTATTGCGAAGGTATTGCGAGACCCGCAATACTATTTTTCAATATTGTAGTCTCCTTAATTCTTTTGCATTGCTGTAACTTTGCGTTTTCCTTGTGTCCTTTACAATTTCGTGTCTCGAATCAAATCCATTTCATTCCTGGTTACCTTATCTAATTTAACACGCATAAAATCGGCATTCACTCAACTTAGTCTCTGTGGGAAATCGATATAAAATATACTTATCACTTACTGCAGACCTTGTATACTTGCATGGTTATTTGCTTAATTTAGTCAATATATAACCCCATTGAGCAAAACAACAAGTTTTTGGCGCCGCTGCCGGGGACTCTGTTGAGTCAAAAAGATTCTGTGTTATTTTAGAAACAACTTAAATGATTGGAGCTAATCTTTTGCGTCCTTTTTGCAGGCATTAACAACGCTGGTTTATGAATGAGTTTCCAAACTACAATCTTGAGTTTGATCCCGAGCCTGAAAGAACTCTAAGGAACAGAAATAAAATTAGAAGGGAAGCTTCACGCCGTTTGAATCAGCAAACTCAATATCAGCCTGAAATTCAGCACATTGTTGACCAAGCAGAATCAGTGCAAACTGAACCGCAACAAGCTGAAATGGAAAGACCAGAAGAAGCACCAAATCGAGCACTTAACACTGCAATCCCATTGACATTGCGAATGATAAGGACAGTTCTATATTATCCTACCTTGTACCTATGCCTGAGGAGCTCAATCCGAGCATAATACGCCCAGAAATCACAGCTCACTCATTCGAACTGAAACCTGTAATGTTTCAAATGCTGTCAACAATAGGCCAATTCTTCGGTGTTGAGAATGAAGACCCTGGTAGCGGAATTTTGTGAATATTCCGTATGTATCAGGTTGCCGAGACCCGCCAAATTAAAATTTATAACACTGCCTAAGGCTTCTTCAAAACTTGTAGAAAGCGGTAGTCAGGATCGTACCACAGGGAATTTAATAGCTTAATCTAAATTCAGAATTTTAATTGCTTAATGAGAGAAAATGTTGATGGGGGGTTTTGAGAATTAAGAGAAGAAAAGATAAAATAAAGGGAAGAATTAAATGACAATTTGGAATAACGGGAGAAATGGAAATTGTAATGAAAACACTCAATCTAAAGGTTCCGGGTTATTAATTGCGATGTGATTCGGATCATAGACGCCCAAGACTTAGCATGCTTTTGACTAACACCCACGCAAATTACATATTTCTAAGAAGAAACTAGCAATCCCGAGTAGTTGATGAAGAGTTCACAGCTCTTCATCAAGCTTCGATGTTAATTCAATTGAGGGCGAACGCTCTCCCAAATAGAGTTAACTACGAGCGACGGGTAACTATGCGACGAGTACGTTACTGAGACCTCTAATAACGGGCTCGATTTACTCTTCAACTAGAGCCTAATGGGTAGCTAAATTAAATGTTGAAGCACCAATTTAAATACACTTAGACTGGTGTCACTCAACCCATAAGAGGCAAACGCATAATGGGTTTTTAACCAACCCAACAATCAATTAACTAAATAGGAGTCAAACCAAGAAGAAATTGATGCTGGAAATTAATGCTTAGATTAGAGAAGAGTTGAATGCTAAACATGCTAAACATACACAAACAATCCAAGTCTCACCCAATCACATTTACAACATCTAACCCATCTCCTAAAGATTAAGTATTACCTCTTAGTTAGCCATGGATGCAAATGGGAAGAAAGAAATTCATGGGTGGCCTTCCAAGCTCCATCAATGGAGTTACAATACCCAAAAATGGGTGAAGAATCGTTTTTAGAAGAGATTTTCCTTACGATGCATTAGGTAAAGATAGTTGTTACGTCTCCAAAAGTGACCTTTTTAGGACTTATTTATCTTAGAAAGATGTACACTCTTAGGTGTTTTTGATAGGATTTAGCTTAAACCTATGCTTATATATGAGAATTAGAAGAAGGTAGCTAAATTAGGACTTGTGTGCAAAAGGAAAGAAAAGGAATGAAAAACGAAGTTAAAAGAATGAAAAATGTGAATTGCGGCAGCATTGCGGAAACATTGCTAAAACCGCAATGTTTCAAGTGAAATCCGTAAGTTGACTGATCTTTTTCTGTTATTTTCCGTTATTTCAGGGATTCGTTCTTTCTCCTCCATCCATTTTGAAGTATGACGTTGAGGATGGATGGTTCTCCTTGGCCCAAACGCACTTGCAGATTACTATAAAAGGGGGTCAAAGTAGAGGGTTTGATCATCATCCGAAAGCGTAGAAGTCTCTTCGCAGCTCCATCTTTTCTCCTGTTTTTCTTCTCCGTCTGTTGGTTTGAGAGGTTCAGCTGTTGGAGTCGACAATCTGATAGGAAGGAGAGAAGATTCATCTTCTCTCCTGATTGGATTCATCCAAGCAAGGCTACCCTTTCTCTCCCTTCAGCCGAGGCATTTGCGACGAGGCGTTCAAGCTCAATTACTGCTTTCTGTCTTTTATTTCTAATTTCCAGCTCTGTTTTGTTGTTGTTTCTTTTCTAGTAGCTAGTTCATTTCATTTCGTTGCTTTCTGTCTTTATGTTATTCACTTTAAGCTTCCCTTTGTTCATTCAAACAATGAAGTAATCAAAGCACAATTCATTATTTCACAGTTTCTTATCTTTGCTGCTTACTGTTTTACCTTGCTGTTTTAAGTTTATTTCTCTTCTAAGCATGTCTACTTCATCCCTTATTTCTGTTCTTTCTATATCCATGAGTAACTAAGTCACATAGGGGCATGCTAATGACAATACTATAGGCTGCAAAACGTGAACCAAGCATGTAGGATAGCTCTCGAAGCATTGATTGTATGTAAGCTTCATCCCACGGGCAATTTCGATTGGCCATCCATTTTGTCCAAAGAACTCCTAACCTCTGGAAGGAGTAAGAGTTCAGAGTCATACACTCATGCTAGCCTTTCAAGGTAGCCAGAAAACGACCTAGGAATAGGCGTTTTCCTAGTACAAACCATATCTTTCTGCTTTAACAAGATGCTTAAGACCTTACTTGGACATGAGTAAACTAAAGAATCTAATGCATGAAATCGGAAGATACATGAGATTGAGTTAGTTTGATGCATAGTGAGTTAATCCAATGCTTGAGAATCGTATGAAAATGCCTATAGAGGAGTCGTTAGTAGCCCTTGTTTCTCCATTTTACACACTTTCGCTGTTAGTAACATTGCGGTAGAATTGCTGTTCTCGCAATTCTGCTAAGTTAAAAATTCTGTTTAGCTATTTTCCTCTTCGTTTACTAATCTCTTCTCTTTTCATTTGAGTTTATCATTGACTTGAACTTGTTTATGTTGCTTCCCTTTACATATTCCTTAGAAATTAGACAACTTAAAACCAATTCTACCCCATCAAATCCACCCATTCTTTCTTAACAATACACTTCACGAGTAGCTAATAATAAATCTCTGTGGGAAAACGAATGAAAAAATACTTACTACTTGCTTACAAGATCATGTATGCTTGCATGTTCTGAGTGCTCTCTCTCTCTTATTGTTGATTTCTTTTACACATTGAGCACGCAAAAAGTTTTTTGGCGCCGCTGCCGGGGATTTAGTTTAGTGAAAACGAAGTTTGTTAAGTTAGAAAACCAACTCTTAATATCTATTGAAGCTGATCTGTTTTCATTTCTTTTGCAGGTACTAGTTGGGTTAGTTTATGAATGAGCCTTCAAGTAGTGATCTAGAGTTCAACCCTGAGCCTGAGAGATTACTTAGGGCCAGAAATAGAGCCAAGAAACGTCTCTTTAACCAACCCCCTTTACCTCAAATAATTGCTGAAACCGCAGAGTTTCCGCAATCCTCTCAAGAAGAAATGGATAGATTAGTTCCAAATCCGGTACCTGTCACTCGCAATCCCATCGAAATAGCGAATGATAAGAATAGTGCCATTCTCTCATACTTAGTTCCCATGCCTGGGGAGCTAAACCCAAGCATAATCCGCCTTGAGATTACTGCTAACTCATTCGAGTTAAAGCCAGTGATGTTCCAAATGTTGTCCACTGTGGGACAATTCTTTGGAGTGGAAAATGAGGATCCCCACAACCATCTTAGAAACTTCTTAGGAGTTAGTGATACCTTCATCATCCCTGGAGTTTCCCAAGAAGCCTTGAGGCTTTACCTCTTCCCTTACTCATTGAGGGACAAAGCAAAGACGTGGTTAAACTCATTACCCTCTGGATCAGTCCTCAATTGGACAGACTTGGCGGAGAAATTCCTAGTTAAATACTTCCCACCTGATAGGAATTCTACCTTTCGTGATGACATAGTCAAGTTCAAACAAGCTGAGAATGAGTCTCTTCACGAAGCTTGGACAAGGTTCAAGGACCTTCTACTTAAATGTCCACACCATGGCATCCCATGGTGTATCCAAATAGAGGTCTTTTTCAAAGGATGCAACCCCAGCACTAGACAAGTCTTAAATTCATCTGCTGGAGGTTCCATGTTGTCCAAGAGTTATAATGAAGCCTATGAGATCTTGGAGAAGATCTCAGCATCTCACTGTAGGTGGTCAGATGATCCAATAGAGCCAAGTAGAGCTCAGGATAAAGACACACTCAATGCTATGAGTAGTCAAATAAGCGCCCTGACCAACCTAGTAAAACAAATGGCTCAAGCCAATCTCCAAACTAGTGTCAACACCGCCACAGCCATGTCAATGGGCACCCAACCAAGTCAAGGTGAGACACTTATCTGTGGATTCTGTGGGGAAGGGCACCTGTATGAATACTGCCCTGGGAATCCAGCCTCAGTCTGCTATGTTGGAAGCCAGCAGCAGCCTAGGAACAACCCCTATTCCAATACCTACAACCCTGGTTGGAGGAACCACCCAAACCTTTCATGGGGTGGCCAGCAGAATGCTAACCAAGCTCCTAACCACCCAAGACCGAGTGGAACACCTGGTTTCACTCCCCAACATAACCAATCTATGTATCAAAAACCATACAACCAACCAGTAGGGTCTTCTGTAGAAAATCTACTCAAGGAGTACATCGCCAAGAATGATGCTACTCTACAAAGCCAACAAGCTACTCTTAGGAGCCTAGAGAACCAAATAGGGCAACTAGCCAATAAACTCAAAAGTAGGCCCCAAGGTAGACTTCCTGCTGACACTGAGGTGCCAAGGAGAGATGGAAAATAGCAAGTTCAAGCAATTGAACTCAGAAGTGGGAGACCATTGGTGAGCAACACAAAGGAAGCCCCAAAGAGAGTAGAGAACACTGAGTCTAGTGCTCCACTGGAGTCTCTGCCAAACCAAGGTCAACCATCACCAAGCACATCAGGAGCCAGGCTGGAGCCAATCATAGAGGAGATAGAAGAAATTCCAAGGCCTCCACCTATCCTGAGGCGACCTGAAGTGCCTGCATATGTGCCACCACCTCCATTTCCTCGAAGGCTAAAGAAAAAACAAGAACAGGAAGTGCACTTTAATAAATTCTTAGAAATTCTTAAGCAAGTGCATGTTAATATTCCTTTTGTAGAAGTTTTACAGTCTATGCCCTCTTATGTAAAGTTTTTGAAGGATATTATCACTAACAAGAAAATAATTGGTGAGTTTGAAACAGTAAATCTCACTGAGGAGTGCAGTGCCATACTCCAGAACAAGCTACCCAAGAAGGAGAAGGATCCCGGTTCCTTCACCTTACCAGTAGAGCTAGGAGGCAAGCACGTGGGCAGAGCTCTTTGTGACCTGGGAGCCAGCATAAACCTCATGCCCCTTTCACTATTTCGCCAGCTAGGAATAGGAGAAGCACGTCTGTTACGTCTCCAAAAGTGACATTTTTAGGACTTAATTATCTTAGAAAGATGTTCACTCTTAGGTGTTTTTGATAGCATTTAGCCTAAACCTATGCTTAAATATGAGAATTAGAAGAAGGTAGCTAAATTAGGACTTATGTACAATAGGAAAGAAAAGGGTTGAAAACCGAAGGAAAAGAATGAAAAACAAGCATTGCGACAGAATTGTGGAAACATTGCTGAAACTGCAATGTTTCAAGTGAAAACCGTAAGTTGGCTGATCTTTTTCTGTTTAGATCCGATTTTTCAGGGATTCGTTCTTTCTCCTCCATCCATTATGAAGTACGACGTTGAGGATGGACGGTTCTCCTTGGCCCAAACGCACCTGCAGAAGCCTATAAAAGGAGGTCAAAGTCGAAGGTTCAATCATCATCCGAAAGCGTAGAAGTCTTCTCGCAGCTCCATCTTTTCTCCTGTTTTCCTTTGCCGTTTGTTGGTTTGCGAAGCTCAGCTGTTGGAATCGATAATCTGATAGGAAGGAGAGGAGATTTGTCTTCTCTCCCGATTGGATTCATCCAAGCAAGGCTGTTCTTTCTCATCCTTCAACCGAGGCAGTTGCGACGAGGCGTTCAAGCTCATTTACTTGCTTTCTGTCTTCATTTCTACTTTCCAGCGTTGTTTAGTTGTTGTTCCTGTTCTAGTGGCTAGTTTATTGCATTTCGTGGTGTCTGTCTTTTTGTTATTCATTTTAAGTGTTCTTTTATTCCTTCAAACAAAGAAGTAATCAAACGCAAAATTCAGTATTTCACAGTTTCCTATCTTTGCAACTCACTGTCTTACCTTGCTGTATTAAGCTTATTTCTCTTCTAAGCATGTCTCTTTCATCTTTTATTTCTGTTTACCCTATATCCATGAGTAACTAAGTCACTTAGGGGCATGCTAATGACAACACTATAGGCTAAAAAACGTGAACCAAGCATGTAGGATAGCTCTCGAAGCATTGATTGTATGTAAGCTTCATCCTACGGGCAATTTCGATTGGCCATCCATTTTGTCCAAAGAACTCCTAACCTCTGGAAGGAGTAAGAGTTCAGAGTCATACTCTCATGCTAGCCTTTCAAGGTAGCCAGGAAACGGCCTAGGAATAGGCGTTTCCCTAGTACAAACCACATCTTTCTGCTTTAACAAGATGCTTAAGATCTTACTTTGACATGAGTAAACTAAAGAATCTAATGCATGGAATCGGACGATACATGAGATTGAGATAGTTTGATGCATAGTGAGTAGATCCAGTGCTTGAGAATCGTATAAAAATGCCTATAGGATAGTCATTGGTAGCCCTTAATTCACCATTTTACACACTTTCGCTGTCGGTAACATTGCGGTAGAATTGCTGTTTCCGCAATTCTGCTAAGTTAAAAATTCTATTTAGCTATTTTCCTCTTCATTTATTAATCTCTTCTCTTCTTCATTTAAGTTTATCATTGACTTGAGCTTGTTTATGTTGCTTCCTTTTAATTATTCAGTAGTAACTAGGCAATTAAAAACCAATTTTACTCCATCAAATCCATCCATTCTTTCTTAACAAAACACTTCACGAGTAGCTCATAATAAATCTCTGTGGGAAAACGAATGAAAAAATACTTACTACTTGCTATAAGATCATGTATGCTTGCATGTTCTGAGTGCTCTCTCCCTCTTATTGCTTATTTATTTTAACACATTGAGCACGCAACAAGTTTTTGGCGCCGCTGCCGGGGATTTATTTAAGTGAAAACGAAGTTTGTTAAGTTTGAAACACCAAGTTTACCATCTATTGTAACTAATCTAGTTCATTTCTTTTACAGGTACCATCGGGTTAGTGTATGAGTGAGCCTTCAAGTAGTGATCTAGAGTTCAATCCTGAACCTGAGAGGTTACTTAGGGCCTGAAATAGAGCCAAGAAACGTCTCTTTAAACAACCCCATTTACCTCAAGTAATTGCGGGAACCGCAATTCCTCCGCAATTGTCTCAAGAAGAAATGGCTGGAATAATTCCAAATCCGGTACCTGTCACTCGCAATCCCATCGAAATAGCGAATGACAAGAATAGTGCCATTCTCTCATACTTAGTACCTATGCCTGGGGAGCTGAACCCCAGCATAATTCGTCCTGAAATCACTGCCAACTCATTTGAGTTAAAGCCAGTGATGTTCCAAATGTTGTCCACTGTGGGACAATTCTTTGGAGTGGAAAATGAGGACCCCCACAACCATCTTAGAAACTTCTTAGGAGTTAGTGATACATTCATCATCCCTGGAGTTTCCCAAGAAGCCTTGAGGCTATACCTGTTCCCTTACTCTTTGAGGGACAAAGCCAAAACGTGGTTAAACTCATTACCCTCTGGATCTGTCCTTAATTGGACAGACTTAGCAGAGAAATTCCTAGTCAAATACTTCCCACCTGATAGGAATTCTACCTTTCGTGATGACATAGTTAAATTCAAACAAGCTGAGAATGAGTCTCTTCACGAAGCTTGGACTAGGTTCAAAGATCTTCTTCTTAAATGTCCACACCATGGCATCCCATGGTGTATCCAAATAGAGGTCTTTTTCAAAGGATGCAACCCCAGCACTAGACAAGTCTTAAATTCATCTGCTGGTGGTTCCATGTTGTCCAAGAGTTACAACGAGGCCTATGAGATCTTGGAGAAGATCCCAGCATCTCACTGTAGGTGGTCGGATGATCCAGTTGAGCCAACTAGAGCTCAAGACAAGGATGCTCTAAGTGCAATGAGCAGCCAAATAAATGCCCTGACCAACCTAGTTAAGCAAATGGCTCAAACCAATGTCAACACCGCTACAGCCATGTCAATGGGCACCCAGCCAAGTCAAGGTGAGACACTTGTATGTGGATTCTGTGGGGAAGGGCACCTGTATGAATACTGCCCTGGGAATCCAGCCTCAGTCTGCTATATTGGAAGCCAGCAGCAGCCTAGGAACAACCCCTATTCCAATACTTACAACCCTGGTTGGAGGAACCACCCAAACCTGTCATGGGGTGGCCAACAAAATGCTAACCAAGCTCCTAACCAACCAAGACCGAGTGGAACACCTGGTTTCACTCCCCAACATAACCAGTCAATGTATCAAAAACCATACAACCAACCTGTAGGATCTTCTGTAGAAAACTTACTTAAGGAATACATAGCCAAGAATGATGCCACTCTCCAGAGCCAGCAAGCTACTCTTAGGAGCCTAGAGAACCAAATAGGGCAACTAGCCAATGAACTTAAAAGTAGGCCCCAAGGGAGACTTCCTGCTGATACTGAAGTGCCAAGGAGAGATGGTAAAGAGCAAGTTCAAGCAATTGAGCTTAGAAGTGGGAGACCATTGGTGAGCAACACCAAGGACACACCAAAGAGAGTAGAGAACACTGAGTCTAGTGCTCCACTGGAGTCTCTGCCAAACCAAGGTCCACCACCAACAAGCACATCAGGGCAAAGGCTGGAGCCAATCATAGAGGAGATAGAAGAAATTCCAAGGCCTCCACCTATCCTGAGGCGACCTGAAGTGCCTGCATATGTGCCACCACCTCCATTTCCTAGAAGGCTAAAGAAAAAACAAGAACAGGAAGTGCACTTTAATAAATTTCTAGAAATTCTTAAGCAAGTGCATGTTAATATTCCTTTTGTAGAAGTTTTACAGTCTATGCCTTCTTATGTAAAGTTTTTGAAGGATATTATAACTAACAAGAAAATAATTGGTGAGTTTGAAACAGTCAACCTCACTGAGGAGTGCAGTGCCATACTCCAGAACAAGCTACCCAAGAAGGAGAAGGACCCTGGTTCCTTCACCTTACCTGTAGAGCTAGGAGGCAAGCACGTGGGCAGAGCTCTTTGTGACCTGGGAGCCAGCATAAACCTCATGCCCCTATCACTATTCCGCCAGCTAGGAATAGGAGAAGCACGTCCAACCACTGTCACTTTACAACTAGCAGACAGATCCATTGCATACCCTGAAGGTAAGATTGAGGATATTCTTGTAAAGGTTGACAAGTTTATTTTCCTTGCAGATTTCATTATCCTGGATTATGAAGCAGACAAGGAGGTCCCCATCCTGTTAGGCAGACCATTTCTAGCCACGGG
Source organism: Herpetospermum pedunculosum (assembly GCA_028017165.1). NCBI lineage: Eukaryota > Viridiplantae > Streptophyta > Magnoliopsida > Cucurbitales > Cucurbitaceae > Herpetospermum > Herpetospermum pedunculosum. The sequence continues at coordinate 14,401,527 of CM051527.1, read as the reverse complement.
TAGGGCACTAATAGATGTCCAAAAAGGTGAGCTCACTATGAGGGTTCATGATGAAGAGGTGAAATTTAGTGTTTATAAAGCCTTAAGGTACCCCTCTGACTCTGAATCTTGTGCTAGCATGGACATTGTTGACTCATTAATGGAAGAACAATTGGAGCATGAATTGTTGACTAAGCATGCTAATAACTATGTAGGATTAGAATTAACTGATTTAAACATAGCTGAGATAATGGACATACCTGTAAATAACCCTCAGCATGTTTGTATGAATATTGACTTAACTGAAAAATCTTTGAATCCATTAAAACCATCCATTGAGCATCCACCTGTCTTAGAATTAAAACCTCTCCCCACTCACCTCAAGTATGCATATCTAGGAAGTAATGATACCTTGCCTGTGATTATTTCTTCTAAATTAAGTGAAAAGCATGAGGTTGAACTGATTTTACTACTTAAGCAACATAGGAAGACTATTGCATGGACTATTGCTGATATTAGAGGCATTAGCCCTTCTTATTGCTTGCATAAGATTATACTAGAGGAAGAGCATACACCTAGAGTAGATCACCAACGTAGGCTGAATCCCTCTATGAAAGAGGTAGTTAAGAAAGAAATAATTAAATGGTTAGATGCTGGTGTGATATTCCCCATAGCTAGTAGTCAGTGGGTGAGCCCTATACAATGTGTACCTAAGAAGGGGGGGATGACTGTGGTAGTCAATGAGAACAATGAACTGATTCCAACTAGGACTATCACAGGGTGGAGAGTTTGCATGGATTATAGGAAACTAAATAAAGAGACCAAAAAAGACCATTTCCCTCTACCATTCATTGACCAAATGTTAGACAGAATAGCTGGTAGAGCCTACTACTGCTTCTTAGACGGTTACTCAGGTTATAACCAGATCACTATAGACCCTAAGGATCAAGAGAAGACTACCTTCACTTGCCCTTTTGGAACTTTTGCCTTTCGCAGAATGCCTTTTGGCTTATGCAATGCACCGGCAACTTTCCAAAGGTGCATGTTGGCAATCTTCTCTGATTTGGATGAGTCCATGATAGAGATATTCATGGATGATTTCTCAGTCTTTGGGGATTCATTTACAAACTGTCTAGAGAACCTAGGACAAGTCTTGGCTAGGTGTGAGGAGACCAACCTAGTCCTAAATTGGGAAAAGTGCCACTTCATGGTGGATGAAGGGATTGTCTTAGGTCATAGAGTGTCAAGGGCAGGTGTAGAAGTTGACAGGGCAAAAATTGAAATAATAGAGAAATTGGTAGAACCCCAAAATGTCAAGGCCATTAGAAGTTTCTTAGGGCATGCTGGTTTCTATAGAAGGTTCATTAAGGACTTTTCTAAGATCTCCAAGCCTCTATGTGAGCTTCTAGAGCTAAACAAGCCATTCATTTTCTCTAAAGAGTGTGTCCTAGCTTGGAAAACCCTTAAGAAAGCACTAGTCACAGCACCTATTATAGTAGGGCCAAATTGGGATCTCCCATTTGAGATGTTATGTGATGCTAGTGACTATGCTGTAGGGGTTATGTTAGGACAGAAGATTGACAAGTTAACACACCCTGTCTATTATGCTAGTAAGACACTTAATGAGGCACAATGCAACTACACAACCACTGAGAAGGAGATGCTAGCTGTAGTGTTTGCTTGTGAGAAATTTAGGAACTATATTGTAGGCACCAGAACAATTGTGTACACTGACCATTCTGCTTTAAAGTACCTTATGAGGAAGGCTGATGCTAAGCCTAGGTTGATTAGGTGGGTACTGCTGCTGCAAGAGTTTGATCTAGACATTAGAGATAAGAAAGGAAGTGAAAATGTGGTTGCGGATCATCTTTCTAGATTGCAGCATAATTGCGAAAAAATTGCGGAACCCGCAATTTCTGATGCTTTTATTGATGAACATGTCTTTGTATTGACTCATCGTGATAACGATGAGGAACCTTGGTTTGCTGACATTGCTAACTTCCTTGCATCACAGGTACTACCAACTTTCAAGGGAGGACAAGAGAAGAAGAGGTTCCTTCATGAAGCAAGGAAATTCATATGGGATGATCCCACACTTTACAAAACATGTGCTGACGGTTTGCTAAGGAAGTGTGTTTCAGCTGCTGAGGCGAAGTCTGTGCTGCAGCATTGCCACACAGCTCCTTATGGTGGACACTTTGGTGGCCAAAGAACAGCTGCAAAGGTATTTCAGAGTGGCTACTATTGGCCAACGATCTTCAAGGATGCCCACAACTATGCCCACAGCTGTGATGAATGCAAAAGAACAGGTAACCTTAGTCGCAAGGATGAAATGCCTCTCACTTACATCTTAGAGTTGGAGCTCTTTGATGTGTGGGGCATTGACTTCATGGGACTATTTCCCCCATCCTCAGGTAACCTTTACATATTAGTGGCAGTAGACTATGTATCCAAGTGGGTAGAGGCCATAGCATGTCCCAATAATGATGCCAAAACAGTCATAAAATTCTTGCATAGGCACATTTTTACTAGGTTTGGAACACCTCGTGCTATCATTAGTGATGAGGGGACACATTTCATTAATAAGGCTATGGAGAGAGTGTTGGCTAAGTATAACATTAGACATAGAGTAGCCACTCCTTATCACCCACACTCGAATGGTCAGGCTGAAATTTCAAATAGGGAGATTAAGAACATCCTAGAAAAAGTGGTCAAACCTAATAGAAAGGACTGGTCATTTAAACTCGAGGATGCACTTTGGGCCTATAGGACTGCATATAAGACACCCCTAGGTATGTCTCCTTACAGATTTGTGTATGGTAAAGCTTGTCATCTTCCATTTGAGTTAGAAATCAAGGCATTTTGGGCACTAAAAGAGTTGAATTATTGCGTGACCGATGCGGGAACGTTGCGGTCTCTGCAATTACATGAGCTTGATGAGCTTAGACATATGTCTTATGAAAATGCCAAAATGTATAAGGAAAAGACCAAGATTTGGCACGACAGTAGACTTAGGATCAAGGACTTTAAGAAAGGCCAACTTGTTTTATTATTTAACTCACGATTGAAATTATTTCCAGGCAAACTTAAGTCTAGATGGTCAGGTCCGTTTGTAATTACTAATGTGTTTGTTCATGGTGCTATCGAGATAAAGAACCTGCAGCAAGGACAACCATTCATGGTTAATGGTGCAAGATTGAAGCACTACTATGAGGAAGGAGATGTGAAGACTCTCTCGGCCTTCCTTTTGTCTGAAACGTGAAAACAAGAACGAGAGAGGACGAGTGATTGCTGTGCTCGTCGATATGAGGCTCATGCCTTAGTTTATTTTTTCCATTTTTCCGGTTATCATTGGTGTATATGTTTGTATGATTTTAATTGCGAATTTGATGTTGATTTTATTTCTTTTTGTAAGGAATCAATAGAGGGAATCAAGGAGATTAAATCCAGCTTAAAAAATCAAGAAGATATTGGGTCAAATAAAAGATACGATGGAGCAAAGATTGACATTTAAATGAAAAAAAAAATCTCCAACGGTCACTAGAATTGCGCTGGATTTGCAGAATCCGCAAAAATATAGCCGTTGGGATTTTTCCGTTTTCTTTATATCCGTTGAGACGCGCGTTGATCTATACGATTTCTCAAGTATCTGAACTCCAAGAAATCTGCGTTTCTCTTCATCTGTGATTCTTCTCTCCAAACCTCCACGATTCAACAATGGTGCTCACGAGGGCTGAAAGATCTGTGGCCAAGAAGAAGGCTGACGACGCTGAAACGGCTGCGAGGGAAGCACTTCTGGCCCTTGCAGAGGCTGATGCTGCGCGAACTGAACGACTTCCCAAACTTCCGATTCGCAAGAAGAAGTGGAAGGTCGTCACAGAGATACCTGTTGGACCCTCTGAACCAGCAGGCACACCCAAGAAGCGCAAGTGGAGTCTGGCTGTGGCCGAGGAAGGAATCAAGAACAAGACTCCCTCTGTGGAGAGTCAAGAACTGGGCCAACCATCCCGCGAGACAGCGGAGCACAGCCCTTCATCATCTCCACCGGTTCGAAGCCCTGAGTTCTCCGCATCGCCACCAGCGCAGAGCCCTGAGCTGCCTTCATCACCGCAAAGTTCTGAGCATACCCCACCAGCAGAGAGCCCTGAGGCATCGCCCACTTCCCCACAACATGACCCTGAATTCCCATATGGTGAGTATCAAGAATCGACGCAGGGTAGTGGGGAAGGTGAGGAAGAAGAAGTCTTCTCTCCTATGAGGGAAGCCAGCCCTGAGAGTCTTGCGCAGAAGGATGACTCGATGGACGAGACACTGGGGGCTTGCCTCCAGCAGATCACCACCAAGGCAAAGCTGAAGAAGAAGAAGGCTGCCAAGATTATCAAGGCCAAGCGGTCCAAGAAGTCAAAGAAGAAGAAGGCCAAAAGGGCGCCTTCATCAGAGAAAGAGAGCGCTGAGCCGTCGCTCAAGAAGCTCAAGATTGAGGCTGCGGAGTCAGCCAAACCAAAGGACAAAGGGAAGGCCAAGCTTTACCCTGAAGATGAGCCTCAATCAGTGAGGTACGTGTCCTCTGACGCTGAGTCCAGAGGCATTGAGCTGAGGAAGAGGGAGTTGCTGCACGAGAAGGGCTTCCTCGACAGACCTGCTGACCTGCCGCAGTTCATGCGTGCAGGAATTACAAATCATGGATGGGAGGAGTTGTGCAGACCACCCAATCCAGCTTACACAAGCATGGTGTATGACTTTTACGCCAATGTGCTTAATCCTGAGGATGGCCTGTCTGTGGTCAGAGGGGTGGAAGTGGAATTCTCAGCAAAGGCGATCAACGAAGCCTATGGCCTCAAAGGCCAAAAACATACGGACTACGCAAGGATTGTTGATGAGCCTACTGATGCTGTCCTGGAAGAGGCCATTCGGACCATTGGTCAGCCTGAAGCATCCTGGACCGTGTCACGGAATGGGAGGCACACTCTCATGAGTGCCAACCTCACAGCTAAGGCGGCTATCTGGTTTTCCTTCGTGAGAAGGAAACTGTCTCCAGTGACTCTTGAGACCACCATCAACCAGAGCAGATCGCTGCTGGTCTATGCAATCATGCGCGGTCTCACAATCAATGTGGGAGAAGTCATTGCAGCTGCCATTGCTGAGTGCGCCAAGAAGGGTAAGGGTCCATTGTTTTTCCCTAATACTATAACTAAACTCTGTTTACGTGCAGGGGTTCCCATTGAGCGAATGGAGCAGCAGATGGCTTACACAGGCCACTTGGAGCTACCTACTGGCTTGAGGCTAAAAAGGAAGGGGAACATGGAATTCGAGCTGGATAGGTTGGCTGCTGATCAGTCGCTGTCCATGGCTTGCCTGATGGATATGCAGAAGAGGATGGCTCAATGGGCCACTTACGCACAGGCACGGGACAAGGAAGTTGCTGACCAACTTGGATGCATCTTCCCTGATTTTCCCACGAATCTCCTGACTCCATGGGTGCCTCCAAGACCAAGAAGGAGTGATGATGAGGAAGATGTCTGAGTGCTAGATTGAGGAGCACCAAAAGGGAGTATTGCTGTTCCCTTAGAAAAATACAAAAAAAAAAAATCTGCTTTCTGTTAGACCATGTGAATTATGATGTTTTTAGTTAATATTTTGATCTGTTTTAGTTGCTTAGTTTTAAGTTTTAAAATTGTTTAGTGTAGTCTGATGATAGCTGAATAGGTAGGTTAGTTTAGTTTTATTTTTGTAGAGCTTGAGTGACGGGAAAAAAGCATGCTTAGGGGCCTTAATCACTGTTATATCTGCCCTGTATCTATTGCGAAATAATTGCGGAAACCGCAATTTTTATTACTGAATGCATGTTTTGGACTGTCTGTTTAGCTAGGATGTGATCTGTTTAAATTCTATCTTTTGCTGCTATCATGACTACCTTATATAGCTTATCTTAAAGCATGCTGGATAAGTGTCATAGGACACCCTTTGATAGTTTAAATTAACCTCTAGAAAGCTCAGCATGCATAGCTGTAAGTCCTTGCCTGTCTGTTTTTTCAATTTTCTGCTGCTGTGATATTTTCTTTTAGAATGTTCTGTCTATGCCTAGGGCTTTTAGATTCTCTTTGTTTTACCTTAGACTAGATGCTTCTAGGACAAGTTTGGGGGTGTGCCACCTCAGACACTCATTGGGGACAATGAGTAGTTGAAGTTTGGGGGAGGCCACCCTAGGCCTAGGAACATTCCTCTCTCCCTTAAAACATAAGCATTCTTCTTCTCCTTTAAAAAAAAAAAAAAAAAGAGAAAATGAGCTGAAAAGAGAAAATGAAAAAAGAACAAAGGAGAGGCTCCACCAAAGTAAGAAAGAAAGAAAAAGAAGAAATAGGGAAGAAGAATGTATACCTAGGAGTTGCAACTTTGTGGCTTAGATGTCCTGAATAAAAAGAACTCTGATCCTCAATTAGCTAAGCATAAAGTTGTAACTTGTAGGGTTGTTTAGGGAGATGAATGTATATCCAATGTAGTGATGTCAGGGTTTAGGTTGTTCTCTAAAAGTACTACTGTCACCGTTAATACTAAGACTGGCATGACTCTAAGGAATCCTAGACAATTTAAAAATAAAGCTAGAAGCATGTACTGAGTCTGGGGTAAAGCTAGGTAGAATTTGAAACCTTAGGGATAGTGGCATGATATGACAAAAGCAAGTAGATCAGTTGTAGTGAGTTAATAAAACAGCAGGAGTATTAGGCAGGCGAAGTCAGAAGAAGCTAGATAAGAGGATAGTTTTGAACTTAGAAGCGTGTCACAGGACAACATTTCTATAGATAAGAATATAGGGGAGTTAGTAAGTGGTTAAAGAAGAAGAAACTGCAGCCTAGGAAAGTCCTTAGATTGCTCGAGGACAAGCAAAACCTTAAGTTTGGGGGTGTGTTACGTCTCCAAAAGTGACCTTTTTAGGACTTAATTATCTTAGAAAGATGTTCACTCTTAGGTGTTTTTGATAGCATTTAGCCTAAACCTATGCTTAAATATGAGAATTAGAAGAAGGTAGCTAAATTAGGACTTATGTACAATAGGAAAGAAAAGGGTTGAAAACCGAAGGAAAAGAATGAAAAACAAGCATTGCGACAGAATTGCGGAAACATTGCTGAAACCGCAATGTTTCAAGTGAAAACCGTAAGTTGGCTGATCTTTTTCTGTTTAGATCCGATTTTTCAGGGATTCGTTCTTTCTCCTCCATCCATTATGAAGTACGACGTTGAGGATGGACGGTTCTCCTTGGCCCAAACGCACCTGCAGAAGCCTATAAAAGGAGGTCAAAGTCGAAGGTTCAATCATCATCCGAAAGCGTAGAAGTCTTCTCGCAGCTCCATCTTTTCTCCTGTTTTCCTTTGTCGTCTGTTGGTTTGCGAAGCTCAGCTGTTGGAATCGATAATCTGATAGGAAGGAGAGGAGATTTGTCTTCTCTCCCGATTGGATTCATCCAAGCAAGGCTGCTCTTTCTCATCCTTCAGCCGAGGCAGTTGCGACGAGGCGTTCAAGCTCATTTACTTGCTTTCTGTCTTCATTTCTACTTTCCAGCGTTGTTTAGTTGTTGTTCCTGTTCTAGTGGCTAGTTTATTGCATTTCGTGGTGTTCTGTCTTTTTGTTATTCATTTTAAGTGTTCTTTTATTCCTTCAAACAAACAAGTAATCAAACGCAAAATTCAGTATTTCACAGTTTCCTATCTTTGCAACTCACTGTCTTACCTTGCTGTATTAAGCTTATTTCTCTTCTAAGCATGTCTCTTTCATCTTTTATTTCTGTTTACCCTATATCCATGAGTAACTAAGTCACTTAGGGGCATGCTAATGACAACACTATAGGCTAAAAAACGTGAACCAAGCATGTAGGATAGCTCTCGAAGCATTGATTGTATGTAAGCTTCATCCTACGGGCAATTTCGATTGGCCATCCATTTTGTCCAATGAACTCCTAACCTCTGGAAGGAGTAAGAGTTCAGAGTCATACTCTCATGCTAGCCTTTCAAGGTAGCCAGGAAACGGCCTAGGAATAGGCGTTTCCCTAGTACAAACCACATCTTTCTGCTTTAACAAGATGCTTAAGATCTTACTTTGACATGAGTAAACTAAAGAATCTAATGCATGGAATCGGACGATACATGAGATTGAGATAGTTTGATGCATAGTGAGTAGATCCAGTGCTTGAGAATCGTATAAAAATGCCTATAGGATAGTCATTGGTAGCCCTTAATTCACCATTTTACACACTTTCGCTGTCGGTAACATTGCGGTAGAATTGCTGTTTCCGCAATTCTGCTAAGTTAAAAATTCTATTTAGCTATTTTCCTCTTCATTTATTAATCTCTTCTCTTCTTCATTTAAGTTTATCATTGACTTGAGCTTGTTTATGTTGCTTCCTTTTAATTATTCAGTAGTAACTAGGCAATTAAAAACCAATTTTACTCCATCAAATCCATCCATTCTTTCTTAACAAAACACTTCACGAGTAGCTCATAATAAATCTCTGTGGGAAAACGAATGAAAAAAATACTTACTACTTGCTATACGATCATGTATGCTTGCATGTTCTGAGTGCTCTCTCCCTCTTATTGCTTATTTATTTTAACACATTGAGCACGCAACAACGTCCAACCACTGTCACTTTACAACTAGCAGACAGATCCATAGCCTACCCTGAGGGTAAGATTGAGGATATTCTTGTAAAGGTTGACAAGTTTATTTTCCTTGCAGATTTCATTATCCTGGATTATGAAGCAGACAAGGAGGTCCCCATCCTATTAGGCAGACCTTTTCTCGCCACAGGTAGGGCCCTGATTGATGTCCAAAAAGATGAGCTCACTATGAGGGTTCATGATGAAGAGGTGAAATTTAGTGTATATAAAGCCTTAAGGTACCCCTCTGACTCTAAATCTTGTGCTAGCATGGACATTGTAGATTCATTAATGGAAGAACAGCTGGAGCATGTATTATTAACTAAGCATGTTAATGAATATGTACAATTAGATTTAACTAACTTGAATGTTTCTGAAATAATGGATATACCTGTAGATAAAACACAGCATGTATGTATAAATAAAGACCTGACTAACAGATCCTTAGATCCTTTAAAACCATCCATTGAGCATCCACCTGTCTTAGAATTGAAACCTCTACCCACTCACCTCAAGTATGCATATCTAGGAAGTAATGATACTTTGCCTGTGATTATTTCTTCTAAATTAAGTGAAAAGCATGAGATTGAACTGATTTTATTACTTAAGCAACATAGGAAGGCTATTGCATGGACTATTGCTGACATTAGAGGCATTAGCCTTTCTTATTGCATGCATAAGATTATATTAGAGGAAGAGCATACACCCCGAGTAGATCACCAACGTAGGTTGAACCCCTCTATGAAAGAGGTAGTTAAAAAGGAAATAATAAAATGGTTAGATGCTGGTGTGATCTTCCCTATAGATAGTAGTCAGTGGGTGAGCCCTATACAATGTGTACCTAAGAATGGGGGGTGACTGTGGTAGTCAATGAGAGCAATGAACTGATTCCAACTAGGACTATCACAGGATGGAGAGTTTGCATGGATTATAGGAAACTAAATAAGGAAACCAAAAAAGACCACTTCCCTCTACCATTCATTGACCAGATGTTAGATAGGATAGCTGGTAGAGCCTATTACTGCTTCTTAGACGGTTATTCAGGATATAACCAGATCACTATAGACCCCAAAGACCAAGAAAAGACTACCTTCACTTGCCCTTTTGGAACATTTGCCTTTCGCAGAATGCCTTTTGGCTTATGCAATGCACCGGCAACATTCCAAAGGTGCATGTTGGCAATCTTCTCTGATTTGGATGAGTCCATGATAGAAATATTCATGGATGACTTCTCAGTCTTTGGGGATTCATTTACAAACTGTTTAGAGAACTTAGGACAAGTCCTGGCTAGGTGTGAGGAGACTAACCTAGTCCTTAATTGGGAGAAGTGCCACTTCATGGTGGACGAAGGGATTGTCTTAGGTCATAGAGTGTCTAGGGCAGGTGTAGAGGTCGATAGGGCCAAGATTGAAATAATAGAGAAGTTGGTAGAACCTCAGAATGTAAAAGCCATTAGGAGTTTCTTAGGACATGCAGGCTTCTATAGAAGGTTCATTAAGAACTTTTCTAAGATCTCCAAGCCTTTGTGTGAGCTTTTAGAGCTGAACAAACCCTTCATCTTCTTTAAAGAATGTTTCCTAGCTTGGAAAACCCTTAAGGAAGCACTAGTCAAAGCACCTATTATAGTAGGGCCAAATTGGGATCTCCCATTTGAGATGTTATGTGATGCAAGTGATTATGCTGTAGGGGTTATGCTAGGACAGAAGATTGACAAGCTAACACACCCTGTATACTATGCTAGTAAGACACTTAATGAGGCACAATGTAATTACACAACTACTGAGAAGGAGATGCTAGCTGTAGTGTTTGCTTGTGAGAAGTTTAGGAATTACATTGTAGGCACTAGGACAATCGTGTACACTGACCATTCTGCTTTGAAGTACCTTATGAGGAAGGCTGATGCTAAGCCTAGGTTGATTAGATGGGTGTTGTTGCTGCAGGAATTTGATTTAGACATTAGAGATAAGAAAGGATGTGAAAATGTGGTTGCGGATCATCTTTCTAGATTGCAGCACAATTGCGAAAAAATTGCGGAAACCGCAATTTCTGATGCTTTTATTGATGAACATGTCTTTGTATTGACTCATCGTGATAACGATGAGGAACCTTGGTTTGCTGACATTGCTAACTTCCTTGCATCGCAGGTACTACCAACCTTCAAGGGAGGCCAAGAGAAGAAGAAGTTCCTGCATGAAGCTAGGAAGTTCATATGGGATGATCCTACACTCTACAAGACATGTGCTGATGGTCTGCTAAGGAAGTGTGTTTCAGCTGCGGAGGCAAGGTCTGTGTTGCAGCACTGCCATACAGCCCCCTATGGTGGACATTTTGGTGGTTAGAGGACAGCTGCAAAGGTGTTCCAGAGTGGCTACTATTGGCCAACGATCTTCAAGGATGCCCACAACTATGCACACAGCTGTGATGAATGCCAGAGAACAGGTAACCTTAGTCGAAAGGATGAGATGCCTCTCACTTACATCTTAGAGTTGGAGCTCTTTGATGTGTGGGGCATTGATTTCATGGGACCATTTTCCCCATCATCAGGTAACCTTTACATCCTTGTAGCAGTAGACTATGTATCTAAGTGGGTAGAGGCCATAGCATGTCCAAATAATGATGCCAAAACAGTCATAAGATTCCTGCATAGACATATCTTTACTAGATTTGGGACACCTCGTGCTATAATTAGTGATGAAGGGACACATTTCATTAATAAAGCTGTGGAGAGAGTGTTGGCTAAGTATAATGTTAGACATAGAGTAGCCACCCCTTATCACCCACATTCGAATGGACAAGCTGAAATTTCAAATAGGGAGATTAAAAACATACTCGAAAAAGTGGTCAAACCCAATAGAAAAGACTGGTCGTTTAAACTCGAGGATGCACTTTGGGCATATAGAACTGCATATAAGACACCCCTAGGTATGTCTCCTTATAGACTTGTGTATGGCAAAGCATGTCACTTACCATTCGAATTGGAAATTAAAGCATTTTGGGCCCTAAAAGAGTTGAATTATTGCGTGACCGATGCGGGAACATTGCGGTCTTTGCAATTACATGAGCTTGATGAGCTTAGACATATGTCCTATGAAAATGCTAAAATGTATAAGGAAAAGACCAAGATTTGGCACGACAGTAGACTTAGGATTAAGGACTTTAAGAAAGGCCAGCTTGTCTTATTATTTAACTCACGATTGAAATTATTTCCAGGCAAACTTAAGTCTAGATGGTCAGGTCCATTTGTAATAACTAATGTGTTTGTTCATGGTGCAATCGAGATTAAGAACCTGCAGCAAGGGCAACCGTTCATGGTTAATGGTGCAAGATTGAAGCATTACTACGAGGAAGGAGATGTGAAGACTCTCTCGGCCTTCCTCTTGACTGAAACGTGAAAATAAGAACGAGAGAGGACGAGTGACCACTGTGCTCGTCCATGCGAGGCTAATGCCTTAGTTTATTTTTTGTTAATTTTCCGGTTACTGTTTGTGTATATTTTTTGTGTGATTTTAATTATGAATTTGATGTTGATTTTATTTTTTTTAATAGGGAATCGATAGAGGGAATCAAGGAGATGAAATCAAAATAAAAAAAATCGAGGAGAGCACCAAGAATCGACGAAGGGTAGTGAGGAAGCTGAGGAAGAAGAGGTCTTCTCTCCCTTGAGGGAAGCCAGCCTTGAGAGCCCTGCGCAGAGGGATGATTCAATGGACGAGACACTGGGGGTTTGCCTCCAGCAGATCACAACCAAGGCAAGATTGAAAAAGAAGGCTGCCAAGGTTGTCAAGGCCAAATGGCCAAAGAAGTCCAAGAAAAAGAAAACCAGGGGGGCGCCTTCATCAAAGAAGGGGAGTGATGAGCCTTCCCCAAAGAAGCTCAAGATTGAGGCTGCGGAATCAGCCAAACCAAAAGACAAAGGGAAAGCCAAGTTGTACCCTAAAGATGAGCCTCAATCAGTGAGGTACGTGTCCTCTGATGCTGAGTCCAGAGGCACTGAGCTGAGGAAGAGGGAACTGCTGCACAAGAAGGGATTCCTCGACGCACTCACAGACCTGCCGCAATTCTTGCGCGCAGGGATCACGAATCACGGCTGGGAAGAGCTGTGCAGGCCGCCCAACCCCGCCTACTCCAGCATGGTGTATGACTTTTACGCCAATTTGATGAATCCTGAGGATGGCCTGTCTGTGGTCAGAGGAGTCGAGGTGGACTTCTCAGCGAAGGCAATCAACGAAGCCTATGGCCTCTAGGGTCAAAAACACACTGATTATGCAAGGATCGTTGATGAGCCAACAGAAGCTGTCTTGGAGGAGGCAATTCGGATCATTGGCCAGCCAGAAGCATCGTGGACAGTATCGCGCAATGGGAGGCACACTCTCATGAGTGCCAACCTCACAGCCAAGGCGGCTGTCTGGTTTTCCTTCGTGCGGAGGAAGCTGTCCCCAGTGACCCATGAGACCACCATCAACCAAAGCAGATCGTTGCTGGTCTACGCGATCATGCGAGGTCTCACAATCAACGTGGGCGAGGTCATTGCAGCTTCAATTGCTGACTACGCCAAGAAGGGTAAGGGTCCACTTTTCTTTCCTAATACAATTACTAAGCTCTGCTTACGTGCAGGGGTCCCAATCGAGCGAATGGAAAGGCAGCTGGCCTACACAGGGCACTTGGAGCTGCCTACAGGCTTGAGGATGCGAAGGAAGGGGAACATGGAGTTCGAGCTGGATGGTTTGGCTGCTGCTCAGTCTCTGTCCATGGCATGCCTGATGGATCTGCAGAAGAGGATGGCTCAATGGGCCACATATGCGCAGACAAGGGACAAGGAGGTCGCTGACCAATTGGGATGCATCTTTCCTGAATTCCCCACGAACCTACTGACTCCATGGGCGCCACCAAGACCAAGAAGGAATGATGATGATGAGGACATCTGAGTGCTAGGCACTCAAGGGAGTATTGCTGTTCCCTTAAAATAAAGAAAAAAATCAAACTGCTTTTTGTTGAACCATGTGAATTATGCTGTTTTGAGTTAATATTTTGATCTGTTTTAGTTGTTTAGTTTTAATTTTTAAAATTGTTTAGTGTAGTCTGATGGTAGCTGAATAGGTAGATTAGTTTAGTTTCATTTTTGTATAGCTTGAATGACTGGAAAAAGCATGCATAGGGGCCTTGATCACTGATATATCTGCCCTGTATCTATTGCGAAATAATTGCGGAATCCGCAATTTTTATTAGTAAATGCATGTTTTTGACTGACTGTTTAGCTAGGCTGGGTCTATTTAAATTATGTCTTTTGCTGCTATCTTGACTGCCTTATATAGCTTATCTAAATGCATGCTGGATGAGTGTCATAAGGCACCTTTGATAGTTTAAATTAGCCTCTTAAAAGTGCTCAGCATGCATAGCTTTAAGTCCTTACCTGCCTATTTTTACGAATTTCTGCTGCTGTGATATTTACTTTTAGAATGTTCTGTCTATGCCTAGGGCTTTTAGATTCTCTTTGTTTTACCTTAGACTAGATGCTTCTAGGACAAGTTTGGGGGTGTGCCACCTCAGACACTCATTGGGGACAATGAGTAGTTTAAGTTTGGGGGAGGCCACCCTAGGCCTAGGAACATTCCTCTCTCCCTTAAAGCATAAGCATTCTTCTTCTCCTTTACAAAAAAAAAAATGAGCTGAAAAAAAAAATGAAAAATAGAATAAAGAGGGGTGTCTCTCTTAGGTTGCTGAGTAATCAGTGTCAAGTGTGTAACCCACAAGTGGCATTGCATCAAAAGGCAACCAAAGGAGAGGCTCCACCAAAGTAAGAAAGAAAAAAGGAAGAAGTAGGGAAGAAGAATGTATACCTAGGAGTTGCAACTTTGTGGCTTAGATGTCCTGAATAAAAAGAACTTTGATCCTCAATTAGCTGAGCACAAAGTTGTAGCTTGTAGGGTTGTTTAGGGAGATGAATGTATGTCCAATGTAGTGATGCCAGGGTTTAGGTTGTTCTCTAAAAGTACTACTGTCACTGTTAATACTAAGACTGGCATGACTCTAAGGAATCCTAGGTAATTCAAAAGTAAAAACTAGAAGCATGTACTGAGTCTGGGGTAAAGCTAGGTAGAATTTGAAACCTTAGGGATAGATGCACGATATGATAGAAGCAAGTAGATCAGTCGTAGGGAGTTAATAAAACAGCAGGAGTATTAGGCGTGCAAAGTCAGAAGAAGCAATATAAAAGGATAGTTGTAAACTTAGAAGTGTGTCACAGGACAGCACTGCTATAGATAGGAATGTAGGGGAGTCAGTAAGTGGTTAAAGAAGATGAAACAGCAGCCTAGGCAAGTCCTTAGATTGCTCGAGGACGAGCAAAACCTTAAGTTTGGGGGTGTGTTACGTCTCCAAAAGTGACCTTTTTAGGACTTATTTATCTTAGAAAGATGTACACTCTTAGGTGTTTTTGATAGGATTTAGCTTAAACCTATGCTTATATATGAGAATTAGAAGAAGGAAGCTAAATTAGGACTTGTGTGCAAAAGGAAAGAAAAGGAATGAAAAACGAAGTTAAAAGAATGAAAAATGTGAATTGCGGCAGCATTGCGGAAACATTGCTAAAACCGCAATGTTTCAAGTGAAATCCGTAAGTTGACTGATCTTTTTCTGTTATTTTCCGTTATTTCAGGGATTCGTTCTTTCTTCTCCATCCATTTTGAAGTATGACGTTGAGGATGGATGGTTCTCCTTGGCCCAAACGCACCTGCAGATTAATATAAAAGGGGGTCAAAGTAGAGGGTTTGATCATCATCCGAAAGCGTAGAAGTCTCTTCGCAGCTCCATCTTTTCTCCTGTTTTTCTTCTCCGTCTGTTGGTTTGAGAGGTTCAGCTGTTGGAGTCGACAATCTGATAGGAAGGAGAGAAGATCTCTCCTGATTGGATTCATCCAAGCAAGGCTACCCTTTCTCTCCCTTCAGCCGAGGCATTTGCGACGAGGCGTTCAAGCTCAATTACTGCTTTCTGTCTTTTATTTCTAATTTCCAGCTCTGTTTTGTTGTTGTTTCTTTTCTAGTAGCTAGTTCATTTCATTTCGTTGCTTTCTGTCTTTATGTTATTCACTTTAAGCTTCCCTTTGTTCATTCAAACAATCAAGTAATCAAAGCACAATTCATTATTTCACAGTTTCTTATCTTTGCTGCTTACTGTTTTACCTTGCTGTTTTAAGTTTATTTCTCTTCTAAGCATGTCTACTTCTTCCCTTATTTCTGTTCTTTCTATATCCATGAGTAACTAAGTCACATAGGGGCATGCTAATGACAATACTATAGGCTGCAAAACGTGAACCAAGCATGTAGGATAGCTCTCGAAGCATTGATTGTATGTAAGCTTCATCCCACGGGCAATTTCGATTGGCCATCCATTTTGTCCAAAGAACTCCTAACCTCTGGAAGGAGTAAGAGTTCAGAGTCATACACTCATGCTAGCCTTTCAAGGTAGCCAGAAAACGACCTAGGAATAGGCGTTTTCCTAGAACAAACCATATCTTTCTGCTTTAACAAGATGCTTAAGACCTTACTTGGACATGAGTAAACTAAAGAATCTAATGCATGAAATCGGAAGATACTTGAGATTGAGTTAGTTTGATGCATAGTGAGTTAATCCAATGCTTGAGAATCGTATGAAAATGCCTATAGAGGAGTCGTTAGTAGCCCTTGTTTCTCCATTTTACACACTTTCGCTGTTAGTAACATTGCGGTAGAATTGCTGTTCTCGCAATTCTGCTAAGTTAAAAATTCTGTTTAGCTATTTTCCTCTTCGTTTACTAATCTCTTCTCTTTTCATTTGAGTTTATCATTGACTTGAACTTGTTTATGTTGCTTCCCTTTACATATTCCTTAGAAATTAGACAACTTAAAACCAATTCTACCCCATCAAATCCACCCATTCTTTCTTAACAATACACTTCACGAGTAGCTAATAATAAATCTCTGTGGGAAAACGAATGAAAAAATACTTACTACTTGCTTACAAGATCATGTATGCTTGCATGTTCTGAGTGCTCTCTCTCTCTTATTGCTGATTTCTTTTACACATTGAGCACGCAACAATAGTCGTACCTCGAATAATCGTCAATGAAGCTGACGAAATATTCAAACCCTCCTCGTGCTTTGACATTCAAAGGACCGCAGAGATTCGAATGCACAATTTCTAGAGGTTCTTTGGACCTATAACCTTTTCCAGTAAAATGTCGTTTAGTCATCTTGCCCTCAAGACATGACTCACATGGCGGTAAAGAGTTGTCCTCTAAACGATTTAGGAGACCGCTCTTAACCAACCTCTCAATTCTATTGAGATTAATGTGACCAACTCTCAAGTGCCAAAGATAGGTACTAGGAGAAAGTTTCTGCCTTTTGGTTTGAGTTTCAGCTGTTTTAAACATCTCGGTGTTCAAAATAACTTCAGCCTCTGCCGGCCTTAACACGTATAAGTTGTTTTCATGTTTAGCAGAACAAACGTGCATACCTCTTTTTCTAATGATGGCTTCATTATCAGCAAAAGATACTTTATACATTTGTTCTAATAAACAAGCTATAGAGACTAGGTTCCTTTTGAAGCTAGGAACCAAAAGCACATTTTCTAGTAAAATGAAACTATCTCTATAAGACAACTTAACAGCTCCCACTGCTTTAGCTGAGACAACCTCTCCAGTACCAACTCTGAGAGTTATCTCACCTTTAGCTAGTGGCTGCCAGGAACTAGTTTCCTGAAACGAAGAGCAAACATGATTAGTGGCTCCTGAATCAAGGATCCAGGCATGACTATCATTTTCCACTAAACACGTTTCACCAACAAGCAAATTACATTTACTTTGTTGTTTCTTCTCAGCACGGCTCATCACTGAGTTGGGAAGAGGACAATCCTCTGTTAAGACACAGCTCAGATCATCACGAACGGGAATCATATTCGAGTTTGTTTTCCAGGTCTCGTATTTTTTGCCAGTTATCTTAACAGAAGCTAATACGTTATTGAACAAGCTAGACATGCTGAAAAAGAAATGTAAATCTATTAGTGAAACGATTTTAACCTATTTAAACCAATCAAAAAGATTTAGCATTTAATAAAGTACCCAAACTCTCTATTAACATGCAACGATACTTTAGTGAGTCAGAATGGTCTCTACCTTGGGGCAGTCGAGCATTCCTTCACTAAACCAAGACATTCTTGACTAAATGTTAATACCAGAATAACTCTTATTCCTATAGCATCTTAGTTATCGTTTTTGGTCAAGATTTACTAACTCCTTAGCAAATCTCGTAAGTGTTACCCTCCATTTTTAGAATGCACAGGACGGCCCCAACAACGCAACCTTAGGGAATGTCAGAGTTGGGAATGTCCCTATGTTTCTTTATCCATAAATGGTGACTGAGATGTTCCGACCCAATGAACGACACTCCTTATTGGATTGGTGCCCCTAGGGCAGCCTGCAGGCGGAACATGGGAATCTCACGGTTCAATCCAATGGAGGAGACCGCAGGATGTACTGACGTACTTCCTTCTCCCACTTACTATAAATACTTTCTCCATTCACCTTGCTATTGAAAGTTGTAAACACTGCCCTTCTCGGGAATGCTCTATTGACATTACACGGCCAAGCAAAATTCTCACGGTGTGAACTTTAGGGAGAGCGTAGCAGGAGAGGGATATATCATATATTCCATCTCAACACATCTACTAAGTATTTTAAACGGTTTAGGGTAAATTACTTCAGGCTTTATCCGGCTAAGTAAATAAAACCTTAAAGTCCAGGTAACCTTTTTACCTAAGATGTCTAGGTTATAAGCACTTTATTAACCTCACACCTCTCACGCATGCTCATAAAGTCGGGTTAACTTTACTCAAGTACCGGATCGTCCCCAGGTAGGAGGTGTTCCGTAAACCGTCAGCTTAAATACCTCTAACCTCGAACAGGATTTCACCAGGTGAGTTTATTGTAACCTTAGCATTTACAAGAAATCGACCTATTCATCTAATGAAAGACCGAATTCGTTTAACCCTAAATGAGCATGCTTTTCTTTGTTATAGATTTTAAAAGTCTATCACAATTTTACAACACTTTGCAAAACTAAGACTTACTACAACAAACATCTACATGCTTCTCAAACACCCATTCGCTAAGGCATGACAAGTTAAATGTTTAAATTTATAATCAATATAACACTTATATCTATTATACTATAAACATACAACTCCCAATTCATAAATTAATATAACACTTATATCAATTCTCATGAATTAAGCATGCATCCTATACATTATAACACTTATAACATACAATATGCTATTAATGTTGGATGTTTTAATTTCATAATTAATATAACAATTATATCAATTATTCTATTAAGCAAACAACAACTAATTCATGTATTAATATAACTCTTATATTAATTCTCATGAATTCTTAAACAAGCATATTATATATATTATAACACTTATAACGTATTTTCAATTCATGAAGCATGCTTCCTATGGTGGGATTTTAAATCTATATGGCATACGTTATGCACATACAAACAAGGATTTAATTAAAACATACATTCACAATGCATAATTAATTAAACACACTAAAGTGGACCAGTTTTGGCATCAAGCAAGCAATAACTAATTTATTACAAGCTTGAACAACAAGAAAAGTCTTAAGCGGACTTCGAACTCTTCGTACCGCCTTGGACAAGCTTGCTCCCCGAACATTTCGGCCAATTTCTCTTCGAGCTTCACATCGAACCGCCCAGAACGAGTTTGAACTGAAACTGAACACTTCGGCGAGCTCAAATCTCGAGCTTCTTTCACAAAGAAACCTATATGGACTCTAATGACTCTAAAAGAATACAGACTCTTCAGCACACATTAAAGCCCATACATTCTCGGGCAATTACAAACAATGAAATTCAAAAATAATTGATGCCAAAACCAACATACACTTTAGACAACCATTTCAGAAACAATTTCTATATTAAAATACCCACCGATTAAATTGATGCAAATTGAGTTGATCAAAATAACGCTCTGATATCAATTGATGAAGCGTATTACGCTGCGGAAGCGATTTTAGATCGTTGATACTCTAATTTCATCAATTTAACAAACTAGAAACATGCTCGAAAAGACGGAAATAAGAAATTTAGAATACATACCCTTGTAGTTCCAATTTCTTCAAGATCCGTCGATCGTATCTTCTCACGAACGCTTCGAGCCTCTTGGCCCGAACGCCTCGAGGACCACCTCCGGTAATCCCACTATCCTCGGCGCCGAACAACGGAGTTGTGGGACTCCGTTAAAAGAAAAGAAAAGAAGAAAAAGGAGAAATGAAGGAGCAGAGGTCTGAAGAGAAATTCAATGGAAGAAGGCAGAACCAAGATTTCTCAAAAAACAATTCACTTCATCTAAATGAAGACCCATGTTAAACTTTTTTTTGAAAACGTTTTTCAAACATCAACCCAAAAAAGCACTAACAAACATATATATAAATCTATATATGTAAAAGTGGTTTACCACTTGGTTTACCTGCAAAATGCGTGTAAACCAATATATATTTTTATTATTATTAAGTAAAATATTAATTCTCAATTAATTTTATATAATAATAAATATTTTATTTATTAAACATTTTAATAAATAAAAAATATATATATAAATATTTATTAATTAAAAAATATTATTTAATTTAATATTAAATATTAATTAAATAATAAGGATAAACTCAGTTTTCCGAAAACCGACTTTTTTGCACATGAATCATATTCATGTTCTAGATCATTCTGATATTTAAATCATATTTAAATATGTCCATCATTCTTCCAAAAACCGAATTTGAACAAATTCAAATTCTTTTTCTTTTTTCTTTTCTCTTATATTATTGCACGACGTTATCCGAGCTAGTTAGGAGAACCTAAAAGACCTACAGATCATGAGCTCCAACGATACGAGATTATCCGGTCAAAACTCTTTTAACCAAACTAATCAACATTCGTTAACCCCAGAAGACACCACTATAGTCCGAGGGTTGCACTCTCCTCACGGTAGATATATTATGTTCTCTTGATATAACCATTATGGGTAAGTCGATTCTTCACAGGTATCCGTAAACACAGCGGGTCATTTATACCGTTTAACCCTTGTATTACCTCTTGTTCCTTAAGTACCACTAACATCTCTAATGAACATATGATCTGTGATCCAATCATCAGATCATTAACCCTCTTCACACAGAAGAGGATGAGGCCTCATGTTCAAGACCCGGAGTCAGCTATTAAAGGAACACTTCTCTACTAGGTCCTCAGCCACCTATTCGAGTTTATCCCCAAGATGGTAGGCTTATTGAGTCGGCGATCTGGCCACTCTCACCCGTGCAAGTCAAAGGATACTCTCGAATAAATAGGAGTTCATAGCGAGCTTAATAAATATTGCTAACAGAGTTCATGGCAAGAGATTTTTTTAACTTAATAAAAATTTCTCTAATGTTCAGGTTGTCGAGACCCGCCAAAATAACATTTATAAATCCGATACAACAGAGCTTTGCAGCTCGTGGTAGTCGGGTGTCGAACCACAAGGAACCAAAATTATTTTCTCTTAATTAACTTCTATTTTCTTTAAATAAAACTCAAATTAAAACAGTAAAATAAAGGGGGAAAACGCTAACGGAGAATTAAACTTAAAACAGAAAAATTGCTAACGGAAAAATAAAATAAAATGCGAGAAAAATAAATGCGAGAAAAATAAACGGAACACGTGCTCCTAATTTGAGTGTCGGGATTGGATGTTGATGTGGTTCGGATCATAGACACAAAATATACTTAGCCGGTTTTTGTTAACACTCACACACATTAAAAGACCCAATTAAAACAAGTGCTCCCATGCTTTAATTAGAACTAATAATCCCAATTAATTAGAAAAGAGTTGACGGCTCTAGACTATGCTTCGCTAATAACTCTAACTTAGGGGCGATCGCTCTCCCAAATTAGAATTAGTCGCGAGCGACGGGTATTCATGCGACGAGCCAATTGATGAAATCTCAATCAATGTGACTCGATTTTACTCTATCTCTATATTTTATCAACAACCCAAACAAATGTGGCCACATTTAATTCAGAATGCTAGATTTAATTACTCAAAACATGAAGTGCGATCGCTAAGTCATGGATTTTTAATCTAACCAACACACAATTAACAAAACGGGTGTCAACCATTAAGAAAATCATGTTGGACATTAAGATCGATGCTAAAGAAGAATTGAATGCTAGAACAAGCCAAGAAGATGATAAAAAGATCAGATCTCACCTAATACATCAAGAACACAAACCATAAACCCAAATTAGAGCACTTACCTTAGTTGCCCGTGGTGAAATCCAAGAGAAATCAACAAGAAATGAACTCTAATGTATTAGAATGGGTAAGAATAAGGTTTTGGCTCAAGAATCGAGCTCTACAACAAATGGGGGCGGAAGAAATTGAGAGAGAATGACCTAAAATCAGCAAAAACGGACTTAAATACCCATTTCTGCGTCAGACTAGCGCCTAGGCGCCATAAGTCAGCGCCTAGGCGCCACGGGCGCGCGCGCACAGAATCGGGACAGCGCCTAGGCGCTGAGCTCTCTGGAAAATTTACAAACCGGGCATTTTTGTTGACTTTTAAGGACGGGCTTCAGCTGACTTTTAATGACGGGCATTTTGCGTCAAGGAAGGGGTGCGCGGCTGGGGCGAGGCGAGTCGAGGCGAGCGGGCGCGCGGGCGTGGGCGTGGGCGAGGCGAGTCGAGGCGAGCGGGCGTGGGCGAGCGGCCGAGCGGCGCGCGCGGGCGAGGACGTGGGCGGGCGCGCGCAGACACGGGCGTCTGGGCCTGCGGCGCGGGCGTGGGCGGTCTGGGCTGCTGCCTCCGTTGGGCGCCTCGGCGCCTGGGCGCTGCCCTCTAGGGTGCAAGCCCAATTTTGGGTCGTTTTGGCTCCCGAGCTTCGTTTGGCCTATCTTCTTGACCCGAACACTTCCCGAAACCTCTTAAATGACCGTTTTAGCCTCGAAAATCATAAATGGACTTCCCGAGCTCTTCGCCACGAAAACACCTATAATAAGGCAATTTAACTAAATTAAGCATGGCATTTAGCTAGATTTAAGGCTATAATTATAGCTCTATTTTAGAGCTATCAAAATACCCCTCACCTGAATATTGCTAGTCCTCGAGCAAGGAACACTTTGATTTATCTTATAAGAATAAGCATGCATGCTAACGACTCGAATCTCAGAACTTGCAAAAACAAGATAATCATGCTAACGGAAAACAATCATGCATATGCATAAATTGTGAATATTTCAAAATATTAACTCCTATTCCCTAACGTGTGTGTGTGATTAGCGCCTCCTATCCTAGTTTCCATAGACCCGAAACCACCTTAATCAATCCTAATACTCATCTTCCCCCTACTTCTGGCAATAAGAACAGTCTAATGGCTTTTCAATGTCGGAAAGAGTAACAAAACAAAAGGCCTAACTATTTTTTTCTTCTTTTCTTTTCTTGAGAGCCTAACACGTCAAGCTTTTAGTTTGCTTCACATTTTTAAGGACTAGTGCTCACTTTCGTTAGTTGCCTTTTCATGCAGTGGCAACCGTGGGTTACACGATCGCCCCTGGTTACACGGGCAACACAAGAAGGAGGAGCAGCTCATAATATATTTCAAACATGTTTTTACTCTCTATGAACATTTTTTATAGGCACATAGCTTTGCTAAATCAAATGATTCGTTACAAGATCTAACACATCAAGCCTCCCTAAAGGTACCTTTCGGGGTGACAACGAGTTTTCAGACCAAATAAAATTATTCTAAGCCTACAGAGCTAAGAGTAAGAGGTCTACGTGCTCAGTGAATGTAGGGGAATAATCGAAAAAATTTTAAAATATGCTCAAAATATGCATAGATTCTCATAGTTTTCTCGCAATGCACAACTATGGAGTATTTACAAACAAATCACAGAAAGTCCTCATTGGACAACATGCATTCAGATTCCTAAACATCTCAAAATCACAGTATGACATGCTCAAGAACTACAACGAAGTCCAACTATACATTCTACCCCCCACCTAAAAGACTGCATTGTCCTCAATGCATCAAATCCCACAAATAAACAATGATAACAACAAAAATTAAAAGGGAACAGAAACCTCCCCTGAATTTTTGCGGGATCGGTGAGTAGGGATGCGCAACCTCGTCTTCAAAACAGATCCAAAATGCAAATCATCTCTCGCTTATTACCTAGGAAAGCAAGAACGAACTAAGCTAGGAAAATAAAAACTAAAAGTAAAGACAGAAATTGAAATACTCATGGGTTGCCTCCCAAGAAGCGCAATTTTTTAACGTCGTTATGCTCGCGTGTCCTCCACTCCGTCAGGGTACGTAAAAATTCTCATACTTCTTCGGCTCCTTCTTCCTTTAATCAATAAAACCTGCTAAGAGAAGCAAGCTCTTCGACTTTTGGAGGCAGCCGGACAGAGTTGTTATTTTTTTGGTTTTTTCAATATATGGGAAAAATAAAGATTCAACAGACTCAAATAAAATAAAACAAGACTCAACTGACTTAGGAGAAAAAGGAAGAAAGCATGCATCAATAGAGAATTTAACAGGAAATAAAACAGATAGAGGCTTGTCAGCCTCAAACTCTATCACCTGAACATCCTCCTCGGGACTAGGCTCGACATCTTCCTTAATCTCACCGATCTCATATTCGCATGGCAGAGCATTCTCAAGCTCTTCATCACTATCGGGGTACATTTCCTCAGAGAACCTCTCCTCAGTGGTATGGTCAACTGGATGATCTTCCTCACCCTCCAATTCCTTCGCAGGATTTAGCAAATGGCTTATTTGCTCATTCGCTTCGCGGAGCTTGGCTTCTAACCGAGCCTCGTGCGTTGCCTGCGAATATTTGTGAGTGCTATCAACTAATTCATTTACCATTTGTTCCAGTGACATACCTCGACAATAATTATGAGGAAATTGGTTTTGTTGCTCCTCCATTCCTTGCAACTCAATTTCAGTCTCTAGGCGAGACTGGCGACCTTCATGCGCAAACTGGAGCGTGCTGTTGACTAAATTGTCAACCATCTGCTCCAATGTCATTCTTTGGCAAGGGCTTGGAGGAGTTTCTTCGGCTTCATACCTTGAAGCTTGACCCCAATAATCAAATGGAAAACCTGTCATGCTAAACAAGAAGACACAAGACAAAGAAAAATATTTTGTGGTTTTTAAACAAATAAAATTTAACTAAGAGAATCTAATTGGTTCCCCGGCAATGGCGCCAATTTTGGCAAGAGATTTTTTTAACTTAATAAAAAATTCTCTAATGTTCAGGTTGTCGAGACCCGCCAAAATAACATTTATAAATCCGATACAACAGAGCTTTGCAGCTAGTGGTAGTCGGGTGTCGAACCACAAGGAACCAAAATTATTTTCTCTTAATTAACTTCTATTTGCTTTAAATAAAACTCAAATTAAAACAGTAAAATAAAGGGGGAAAACGCTAACGGAGAATTAAACTTAAAACAGAAAAATTGCTAACGGAAAATTAAAATAAAATGCGAGAAAAATAAACGGAACATGTGCTTCGAATTTGACTGTCGGGATTGGTTGTTGATGTGGTTCGGATCATAGACACAAAATATACATAGCCGGTTTTTGTTAACACTCACACACATTAAAAGACCTAATTAAAACAAGTGCTCCCATGCTTTAATTAGAACTATTAATCCCAATTAATTAGAAAAGAGTTGACGGCTCTAGACTATGCTTCGCTAATAACTCTAACTTAGGGGCGATCGCTCTCCCAAATTAGAATTAGTCACGAGCGACGGGTATTCATGCGACGAGCCAATTGATGAAATCTCAATCAATGGGACTCGATTTTACTCTATCTCTATATTTTATCAACAACCCAAACAAATGTGGCCACATTTAATTCAGAATGCTAGATTTAATTACTCAAAACATGAAGTGCGATCGCTAAGTCATGGATTTTTAATCTAACCAACACACAATTAACAAAACGGGTGTCAACCATTAAGAAAATCATGTTGGACATTAAGATCGATGCTAAAGAAGAATTGAATGCTAGAACAAGCCAAGAAGATGATAAAAAGATCAGATCTCACCTAATACATCAACAACACAAACCCTAAACCCAAATTAGAGCACTTACCTTAGTTTCCCGTGGTGAAATCCAAGAGAAATCAACAAGAAATCAACTCTAATGTATTAGAATGGGTAAGAATAAGGTTTTGGCTCAAGAATCGAGCTCTACAACAAATGGGGGCGGAAGAAATTGAGAGAGAATGACCTAAAATCAGCAAAAACGGACTTAAATACCCATTTCTGCGTCAGACTAGCGCCTAGGCGCCATAAGTCAGCGCCTAGGCGCCACGGGCGCGCGCGCACAGAATCGGGACAGCGCCTAGGCGCTGAGCTCTCTGAAAAATTTACAAACCGGGCATTTTTGTTGACTTTTAAGGATGGGCTTCAGCTGACTTTTAATGACGGGCATTTTGCGTCAAGGAAGGGGTGCGCGGCTGGGGCGAGGCGATTCAAGGCGAGCGGGCGCGCGGGCGTGGGCGAGCGGGCGAGGACGTTGGTGTGGGCGCGCGCGGAGCGCGCGCGGGCGTCTGGGCGTGCGGCGGTCTGGGCTGCTGCCAACGTTGGGCGCCTGGGCGCTGGGCGCTGCCCTTTGGGTACAAGCCCAATTTTGGGTCGTTTTGGTTCCCGAGCTCCGTTTGGCCTATCTTCTTGACCCAAACACTTCCCGAAACCTCTTAAATGACCATTTTAGCCCCAAAAAATCATAAATGGACTTCCCGAGCTCTTCGCCACGAAAACACCTATAATAAGACAATTTAACTAAATTAAGCATGGCATTTAGCTAGATTTAAGGCTATAATTATAGCTCTATTTTAGAGCTATCATTCCTTAAGTACCACTAACACCTCGTATGAACATATGATCTGTGATCCAATCATCAGATCATTAACCGTCTTCACACAGAAGAGGATGAGGCCTCATGTTCAAGACCCGGAGTCAGCTATTAAAGGAACACTTCTCTACTAGGTCCCCAGCCACTTATTCGAGTTTATCCCCAAGATGGTAGGCTTCTTGAGTCGGCGATCTGGCCACTCTCACTCGTGCAAGTCAAAGGATACTCTCGAATAAATAGGAGTTCATAGCGAGCTTAGGATTGAGAACGAGTTACCTAGGTCATCATATGAAAAAATCGGTCTCTTCAGTAAACGATGTTATAAAGAGAGAGCGACTTAATTTCGCGGTTCAGTCTTATGCAAACTCTTTGCACAGGACGCCCTCGCTTCTCACATCTCCATGTGAAACGATTCAGATCACATCGTTGTGTACTATACAAAGCGAGCTGCATCCAATAGTGTTACCAGGATAAGGTACCCAACCTTAACCATGTACTATAGACCGTTTTGACTGTCTACTTGAGCCTGATCCACATTCATGTCATACATGAAGCTCAAGTACTCATCCTTCGCCATGGGTGTTTGTTATTGGTACAGGTTAATGCAAACACGTTTCACTATATTCAATAAACACATTTACTGAATAAACCTCAATAACTCTTTATTGCGTAAATAGACATATTACATTCACAACCTTTACATATTACGAGTTTTAGGACATAAAACCCAACACATATTGATCTTAAGCACCCTGATAGCACTCCAAAAGTGCTAATATTTATCTCCTAAGTCTTGTAAATTAAGGAATTAATTATGTTTAATTGATATATTTTGTTTAATTAAATTGTTTAGGGTTAAATCAGACCATTACATTAGATTAAAGCTTAAAAGAAGGTTTTAGTGGATAATATTAATTAATCATTTTGAGTGTTTATACTATATAGATTAATTAATCAAATATTATCCCAATTGTGATAAATGGTCTGGTGGTGTAGGAAACCCTTGTTGGAACAACGGCTTAAGTTTGAGTCTAAAGGAGGATAAAATTCCATTGCTTTTTTTCTCAAGCACAGACCCTAGCGTCGAGACGTCACGAAAATTCTGGAGCGTCTCGCTACGACAGATATAAAAAAAACCCATTTTTAACGATTTTTAGGTCATTCACTCTCGGGTTTTGGCTTTGTAAGACGATTTCTCTCTCAAATTTTTGGGGGTTTTCTCCCATTTTCTTCTATATCAAAGTAAAGACTTGGTTTATTTAGCTTGGTTTTCATCCCGAGCAAGGTAAGTTCTCTAATTTGAGGTTAGGAGTTAAATTTGATGCGATTTATGAGGGTTTAGTTCTTTAATTTCGAGCTTAGCATGACTGATTGGGAAATTTATTTCTTCTAAGCATATCACATGAGCATGTTTGATTGATAGGAGTAGACGACCTTGATTTCCAGCATGTTTATAGTTAAAGATTATGATGCCTTGCCTCTCTTAATCACCAAGTAACACGGGTTGAGTTGAGTCATAGGTAGCATAGGCTTTCTTGTTGATCTGTGGTTGAATTGACTTACCTTGAAGAAATAGATAAATCGGAATATTAACTTAGGCTTCCAGGTTAAACAGCCGTCGTAGTGCTCCCATTACTGTCAATTAATCAATATCGAACGTGGTCCCCCAGTTGATTGATTGGCACGTTTAATTAGAATCGAACATCCGTCTCTGTTCTTTATTTAATTTAGAATTGATCACCTAGATTAATTAAAGAATAGTTCACTTAGAACTACACGCTTCTAATTAATTATTTGGGTTACTTGTATTAGTAGTTTCGTGCAACTAAATTATGTGTTTAATTATGCTCTTGCTAAGTATGTTTGAATCCCAATGAATCGAGTCGCATCAAGGTCAACCCCGACCCTTCAAATTAGGAGCACATGTAATTAGTTTTAATTTTTCGTTAGCTTATTTTATGCATGCTTTGCTTTATTTTTTCAGTAACCAACCCCCCTTTTATTTATCGTTTTATTTTGAGTTTAATTAAAAGGCAAATAAAAATTAATTAGGAGAGATTAATTCTTGGTTCCATGCGGATCAACCCGACTACCACTAGCTGCAAAGCTCAGTTGTAGCGGTATTTATAAATGTTATTTTGGCGGGACTCGACACCCCGACCGAACATAGTGGATGTACCAAAATCCCCTTCACCAAAATAGGCGCCGTTGTCGGGGAACAATTTAGTTTCTCTTAGTTGAATTTTATTTGCTTAGAAAAAAAAAAAAATGTATTTCTTTTTCTTTTTTGTAGTTTGCCTTCTTTTGTAGGGGTTTGGCCTAAAGAACAAGATAATGGGCAAAGACCGCGCTGCTCCAACCACCAACCTAACAAAATTCAGGGGAGGTTTTCTGTTCCTTTAAATCTTGTGCTTTTAATTGCTTTATCTGATGGATCGATACATAGAGGATTATGTATCTCTCGAAGGTTGGGGGTGAAGTTGTCTGTTGGATTCATGTAGTTGTTGAGCCGTGGAGATTCTGAATTTGAAGTGTTTTGGTCTACTGTTGCATGTTGTTCGATGAGGACAATCTAGGAAATGCTTTTAAATTCTTAGTATTTGCATATCTAGAAAAGCATGAGATTGTATACAATGTTGAGCTTCATTTCAAAAAAATTAAAAAAATTTATGTTGCTCCCTTGCATCTACCGAGCACATAACAGCTTGTTCTTAGCTCCGTAGGCTTAGATTTACCTTTTGTTGCCTGAAGTCTTGTTGTCACCACGAAAGGCACCCCTAGAAAAAACTTGATGCATAAGAGTTTGTAATAGGTTAATCGAGTATAGCAAAGCTATTAGCCTAATAATAAAAAAAAAAACATGTTAGAAAAATCCTTCTGAGGCGCTCCTCCTTCTTAAGTGCGCATTAAAGAAGTGAGCGTTAGTCCTTAAAAATGTGAAGCTTAGGCATAAATTTGACATGTTAGGATTTCGTGGAGAAGAATATATATATATATATATATATATGTTTATGTGTTGGGTTCAAAGAACCATATAAAGAGTACAAAGTACTCAAAAGAAAAAGAAAGAGAAAAAAAAGCTTAGGCATCTTAATTTGTTACTCTCTCTAATGTGGAAAAACTATAGACTGTTCTTAACTGCTAGAAGTAGGGGAAAAATGAGATGTGTTGCATGAGGTTTTTCCGAGTCTATAAGAGTTAGGACAGGTTGACTATTCACACACACACACGTAGGGAGTAATAGTTAATTTTTGAAATGTTCTCAATTCATGCATGCAATTGATTGTTCTCTTTTGTTGTAAATGCGTTGCTTTTGAAAGTATCGAGGTTAGAGTTGATTGCATGCAACTTCATTCTTAGGAGATAATTAAGAGTTTTTCTTGCTTGATAACTAGCAAGATTTAGGTTGGGGGTTTTGATAGCACTCCAAAAGTGCTAATATTTATCTCATAAGTCTTGTAAATTAAGGAATTAATTGTGCTTAATTGATATATTTTGCTCAATTAAATTACTTAGGGTTAAATCAAACCATTACATTAAATTAGAGCTTAAAGGAAGGATTTAGTAGATAATATTAATTAATCATTTTGAGTGTTTATACTATATAGATTAAATAATCAAATATTATTTTAATTGTGGTAAATGGTCTGGTGGTACAGGAAACCCTTGGTGGAACGATGGCTTGAGTTCAAGTCCAAGGGTGGACAAAATTTCATTTATTTTTCTCAAACACAGACCCTAGCGACGAGACGCGGTACAAAAGTGCATATTTTGGATGTACCAAAATCCACTCCACCACAGCCCCACCTCCGGCGGGATCCGGACCCATCCCTTCATCCCCGCCTCCTTTGTCTGTCCTCTCGACCAAAGGAATCGTCGAAGCTTCCTTAAAGCACTTGTTGGTCCTCGACCAAAGGAATCGTCGAAGCTTCCTTAAAGCACTTGTTGGTGAGACTTATTGTTCTGATCCGACCATAGAGCCCAACAGGTAGTCAAGAAGAGCTTTAGATCCGAAGGAGACAACAAATCAAATGCCCCCAAAAATACATCATGGATATCCCTCTGGGTCGATGCCAACTGCGCTATCAAAAGGAGGATCAAAGTCCAGACTAACTTCGCGCGCTTACATAGAAACAAAAGATGGATATTTGTCTCCTTGTCCTTCTCACACATAACACACCATGGATGCACTGGAACACGCCGAGAGCATAAGCTATGATTCGTCGGGAGAATATCTATATAAATCCTCCAAACCAGAACCTTAATTTTGTTAGGAACATTTGCTTTCCAGAGGTCAACCCACCACTTATCCTCCTTTAGCCCCAGAGAACTCGAGGCAGAAGACAAGCTAGAGATAAAGACCTTATATGCACTTTTGACAGAAAACTCCCCATCTCTTGTTAAATGCCACAACCAACTATCTTGCATAGAGGTTCGACATATTGGAATAGACAAAATCTGCTCAACATCTATCTCCCATAGCACCCCATTAAACTTTTCAACATCCCAACGCCCTTCCCCGTAATAAACTCCCCCACCTTTAAATCTGCATTTGTCAGTAGTGGAGGAGTAATCAAACGAAAATAATACTCATGTGGCACCCATGGGTCCCCAAACAATGAAGTCGACATTCCATCACCAATTCTTCGCCTCATACCCAAACAAAGCAAATCCCTTCCCCGCAATAAGCTTCACCAAACATACGATGGTCGATAACCAAGTTGTGCCTCCAGAACATTCTCATTAGCAAAATATTTCCCCTTAAAAACCCGAGCCACCACAGAATTAGGAAAACAAAGGAAACTTCATACCTGCTTAGCAATCAACGCATGATTAAAACCTTTCAAGCTACGAAACCCCATTCCCCCTTCTCCTTAGGCAAGCACATTTGGATGGAGAAATCGTATAGGAACTCAGGGGAGAAAGAGATTCTGAGAAGCTGGTAAGGAATTGGTAAGTATTTCTAATGATATTATGGGAAGAAATAGGTTTTTAGAATTGAAATTTATGGGTTGTTATTCCTTTGTTAATTTGTAAGTCTCTTTTGAATGTTTAAAAAACTATAGACAAGTATGAGGCTAAAGGTCAGATTAAGGAGTTTTTGGTTAGTTAGTAATGGAAGAAGTGTAATTAGAGTTTAGACATATTGAAATGTAAGGGAATATTGTCTAACTTAAAGAAAATGATGGAAGTTTTAGCATGAGGGAGCTTTGCCACACCAATGGATATTTCTTTTGTAAATTTGATTTAAGTAGAAGGGAGGAGGAAGAAGTGAGATGGAAGAGATTGGATGTTGAAATAGAAGAAGAAAAAAACAGAGGAAATAGGTGAAGAAGAAGAGATTAAACAAATAAAATAAAGAAATTAGATGTTGGTACATTCAGGGGCGGATCCAGACATTGATGTTTGGGGAGCCAAAAAGTTATAGTATATAAATATTAAAAGAAGATCGCAAAAAATACAGAGGTTCGAATTCACACTCTCAAGTTATGTTGACATTAAAAAAATGGTTATCAATGATAAGCATATGTAAGTGTATAAAGACTTAAAAGAAGATCGCAAAAAAATATAGAGGTTCGAATTCACACTCTCAAGTTATGTTGACATTAAAAAAATGGTTATCAGTGATAAGCATATGTAAGTGTAAAAAGACTTACGAACTAAGTTTAAATAAACTTAATATCATACTTTAAACGTGTCATATATTAGACTTTTTTTTTTTTGAGTACATTGGGGGTGGGGGATTCGAACCACAGATCTCGTGGTCGTCAACTCATACATACGTGTCATATATTAGACTTTTTTTTTTTTTAGTACATTGGGGGTGGGGGATTCGAACCACAGATCTCGTGGTCGTCAACTCATACATACGTGTCATATATTAGACTTTTTTTTTTTTTTTGAGTACATTGGGGGTGGGGGATTCGAACCACAGATCTCGTGGTCGTCAACTCATACATATGTCAGCTGAGCTATGCTCGCTTAGGCATCATATATTAGACTTAAACTTGAAAATTTGAGATACAAAATTGAAAGATACAAAATATATTGAACTCTTTTTTAAGTTTGTGGGTCTATTAAATACAAAATTGAAAGTTCAAAGATTTATTAGACATTTTGAAAAAAAATTATTCAAGAAAAAATACAATATAACATGAATTTGTTTCCAAAATTTTTAAAAATATGTTAATATCGTCTAAATTACTTTTGAAAATGTTTATAAATAAACTAATACTAAGAGTTAATTTGAAGATTTGTTTAAAGTATGTAGAGTACTCAATTTAGATATTTGAAATTACAATGACTAAAATAATATAACTCTCAAAAGTATAGATACTACAATAATATTTCAATTAAAAAAAAAATTTATAGAAGTAATTTGGACTTAATTATTTTTTAAAATGAAATTTATATATTTTTAAATATATATAAACAAAATATTAAAAGAGAAATTATTTTTTAGAATGAAATTTATATATTTTTAAATATATATAAACAAAATATTAAAAGAGAGAACAACTTTTTTTTTTAAAATATACATATATGAAAGGAAAGATAAAGCAAATAAATTATTGTTATGGTTGGGTTTCGAACTAAGGCACAACAAAATACATATCTTGTACCATGACCACTACAACAAAATGAAAATTTGTTAATTTAAGGGGGCCAAAATGTATTTAATAACCATAGTATATATTTAAGGCATTATTTTTGCCTACGTGTATAAGAAAATAAAAAAAATTGGGGGGTCGTGGCCCCCTAATCCCTTAAGAGGTCCTGGGTACATTTGAATTTAATGAAGAAATAGAAAAGATATTTTCAATAGATGATGAGAGAGATACCTTATTTGGAAATCAAAAGTTATTTTAGTTTGGGTAAAAGAAAATGGTTTAAGAAGAGAGTGATTAAAGTGTTATTTAATTGGAGAAAAGATAAAAATGTACCTTGTTGATAGATGGGAGAGATTGTGTAGTTTTGTTTGGATTTAAGGAGGAAGCTGGAAATTGGATTAATATATGCATACATAGTAGTGTTATGGTTTTCTAATTACAAATTTGAAAATTGATGAGTAAATTGATTATTGGAGTCTCAGGGGAACATAGATTGAAATAGCTTGTGGTCCTAGGCTTTATCGACAGTTTTGTGAGTGGTTATTTTACGAAATGTTTTTGTTATTTAATTATTGTTAAGAAATTCTAGGAAACATATTATTATGGATGGTTTTGGACCAACTCTTATTAGAGAAATTGATTTGAAATTCTTGAAATTAATTATGAGATTTCTTGGAAATGATAAGAATTTCGAGTGTTTTTCTACGTTCGAAGGAAATTGTCGTTTGAGAAATATTTCAGGTATTTGATGAATATTTAAGAGTTTATAAATGGATTGATCATTTGAGATATTGTTTTAGAGAAAACATGATTATGCTAGTAGTTAAAAGTTTGTGAAATGTTGTTTCATATAAAGAATGGTTTTTAAGTGTTTGATTTTAAGAGTTTTATACTGAGAATGACTTTCGAACCACTAAATTTATGTACCCATGGTGATTACCTGTGTGTTATGTGGATGTGTTTCCATAGAATACCAGAGATAGAGAGTGTGTGCACGTATGACAGAGGCTCTGCTATGTATCTGGAGATTACTCGGTACATAGTATGACAGAGATTGCTCTGCTGTGCGTATTGAGATTACTTTACGCCAGTATGACCAGAGATTGAGTCCATATTGGGTGATGATTTTTACAAATTTGTGTTTATATTTTCAAGAGCTATTTTCTGCCGATTTCTCTAAGATTTTACTAGCGCGTGATGGGAATTTAAATGATGTTAAAACAGATTTCTCGGTGTATTATTCGTCCAGAGTTTATTAAATTATTCGTGATTTACGTTGGTCTAACAGAGGTTTGATTTATTATTGTTTGAGAAAATAGTTGTTTCTTGAAAGTTATGTTATTATTACCGTATCATTCACTGGTCTTTTTAGCTCATTCTTTCATATTTATTTTTCCACCAGGATTGCTCTTGAGTTTCAAAGAGACATAGTTGGGATTAGCATCTGCCACCAGCCTCATCAAGTCAATGCATATCATCTACTGTATGTAAAAAGTGTAACTTTTGCTGCGTGGTTTATATTTGGACGAAGTTTAAGTTAGAAACTAGACAGAGATTTGACAATAGATTCCATTGCACTCTCGGGGTCTATTGTTATCACAGCTCGTCCTAGGTTCGGTAGAGTAATCTTTGACGGGGTGTAACATCAGCAAAAGATAAATGAGAAATAAATGGTTCTTTCTCGCAACTCTACACCCGACCAACAACTTCGAATTATGTGTGGTTGAAATAAGACTGGAAAGACATTCAGAACACAAAAGGAAGAGGTACGGAGACTAAGGGTCCCCTTGACGCAGCCCCCTCTTTGGGTGGAACAACCCTCGCGCACGCCCATTTAACATCACCGAGAAACTGACATTTGACACACAATCTATAACTAAAGAAACCCAGCCCGTGGCAAAACCGAGCTTCAACATGATTTTCTCCAAAAAGACTCACTCAACCCGATCATAGGCTTTAGCCATATCAAGCTTCAAAGCAGCTAGACCCCGAATCCATGTTCTCGTGTTCATAATATGGTGCACACATTCATAGCTAATGAGAACATTATCAGAAATAAGCCTACCTGAAACAAATGCACTTTGGGCTTTAGAGATAATCTTAGGGAGCACAACCTTCAAACGATTAGCAATAACCTTCGTAACAATCTTGTAAGACACATTGCACAAGCTGATCAGTCTGAAATCTTTGACCTCCTTCGGACGCTTGATCTTTGGGATCAAGGCAATGTTGGTGTGATTTAGATCCCGAGCATAGGTCCGACCATTAAGAATATTCAGGCATACCTCCACAATTTTACCCTTCAAGATGTCCTAGAAACGTTGATAGAACAGGGCTGGGAACCCATCTGGCCCCAGGGTCTTCGAAGGAAACATCTGAAAGAGTGCCCCTTCTTCCTCGGTATATGGAGCCATAAGAAGCTCATTCATTTCTTGGGTAACCTTTGTTGGGATTAAAAAATAGCGAGATATAATTAAATGCGGAAGAAACTAAATTATATCTCAACCTCCCACTTCACAGGTTAGAATCCAAAAGCCAATCAGTCACAAAATACAATAATAAAAAGATAAGGGAAAGAATAACAACACCGAGAGATATACTGGTTCGCCCCGATCTCGGGACTACGTCCAGTCTTCTGCAACTGCAGGTTCTACTATAATGGAGATTACAATTGGTCCCTCAAGCTCACGCTACAAAACTCACCCAAATAGCCCAACTAGAACTATTTGCTTCCAAGTACCACAACCCGGTAGCTTAGGATAAACAAAAAAAAAAGACAAACACACAACTTAATCAAAAGGAACAAACTTTTGTTCACTTTAGAAAAAAAGGCTCACAGTAGCTAAAAAGAAAAAGTACAAAACTATTTATTCAAATTTGCTACTGCCGCAGATCACATTCTTTTTTTTGTTCTGCCGCCAAAGTGTGCACTTGAAACTTAGGCAAATAACCTAATAATAAAGATGGGCCTTGGGCCCAACTTTAACTTCAACATTCAACCTGCAGCTTTAAAAGTGTGATTGTTCTCAATTTTGACTTTGGTCAAAATTACTTTACATATATAATATAATATAATTATATATTATATGAGTTTTGTCTCCACAAAACCTAACAATCTCCCACTTGGAGACAAAACAACGATCTTGGCTCCCACTGCAACAAACTGGTCATCTTGGCAAACTCCAAGGCTTTACTCTCACTACAACTGTTATTTTGATCTTCTTGGCAAACTCCAAGGTTCAACAAAAACCTGTAAAACAACAAACTAACAAAACAAGCAACCATCAGAAAAATAATTGTAGCTCATCTGTGCTCGCCCTGAGGTATGGGCTCGCTACGTGGAACTGTCCCTCAGACATAAAGGACAGTCACGTACTCCCACTTCAGCTAAGTGGTAACAACTGTCATCTTCTTCGATCCTGAACACCTGTTCCTGAAGAAGATATATTCTGCAAATGACTTGACTCCTTTATTCAAGTCTGCTGCCAAGCTAGAGACTAAACATGTGACCATAGCAACTGCCTTGGTCTTCAACTTCGATGCCCTTACTCGCCTAGGCGACTTCATCAATTCATTCGAATGTCTGACAATTGAGGATTGACGATAGCCATCATCTTTCTCTCTCGGACTTCCCAATTGTTTCTGAACTGATGGATCTTGATCTAACTGATCGAAATTGGCTATCATTGCTGCTGGCTCAACTGTACCTCTACACCTACCATCTGCAGCTTTAACTGGCATCCACTGTCTCTTTGATCTTTTGGCAACACTAAACTGACATCTATATAGTGTGGAATTTCTGTGGCCAACTGCCACTACCTGGGATTCTAACTTGAGTTTACACTGGCGACTGCCAAACTCACAACTGTAACCCTCATCCTCCAACTTTCCAATAGAGATGAGATTAATTTTCATCCTAGGAACAAACCTGACATTGCGCAACACCAGAACACTGCCACATACTGACTTCAGACTAACATCCCCAATCCCACATGTCTTGGAGACTCTACCATCACCCATTCTCACTAAACCATGATGTCCACCTGTGAATGATGTGAACAAATTTCTATCTGAAGTTATGTGAACTGACGCTGCACTGTCTACAATCCATTCAGATGAGTGGTTACTACTCTCTATGCTACTCTCAACACAGACATAGGCATCATCAACTAAGTTTACCTCATGATCCTCTTTTAATTTCCTACACTGACTTTTGTAATGACCTTTCTTGTGGCAGTAAAAGCATTCTACCTCCTTATTCCTATGACTCCACTTTTTCCTATTGCTATTCAATTTATTATCTTCATAATCAATTTTGTCTTTACCCTTAGTTAAAGCTAAAGCTGATCCTACAGTAGATTCTTTACTACTCCCCTTCCTACGAATTTCCTCAGCTATAGCTAAATCACAAACTCCTGAAAATTTCAGAGTGTTATCTCCAGTCGAATTAGACACTGCTGTCTTCATCGTTTCCCAACTATCAGGTAAAGACATTAATAATTGAATAGCATACACTTCATCAGTAAAGGCTATCTTGACAGACTTCAACTGATTAACTAAAGTGGTAACTTCATTAATATAGGAATTAACTGATGAATTTTCAATCATTTGCATGTTGAAAAATTTCTTAAGTAGATATGCTTTACTATTGGCAGACTGTTTCTCATACCTGTTTGTAAGCGATTCCATTAGCTTGATTGCAGTAGTCTCGTTGGCTACAAGACTAGCCACATCCATCGACAAACACATCCTTATATTTGCAACTGCTTGTTCATCCATATCCAACCAATCTCCATCTGACATCCCTTCTGGTCTCTCCTTCAGTGCCTTGTGCACTTTCTTGCAGGTTAGGAAATCTTTGATTTGCATCTTCCAATAACCAAAATTTTCCCCATCAAATTTTGTGACTCCCTCGAAACTTTTTGGATTCGTCGCTCCCATGATTCCTGAACCAAAAGCTCTGATACCACTTGTTGGGATTAAAAAATAGCGAGATATAATTAAATGCGGAAGAAACTAAATTATATCTCAACCTCCCACTTCACAGGTTAGAATCCAAAAGCCAATCAGTCACAAAATACAATAATAAAAAGATAAGGGAAAGAATAACAACACCGAGAGATATACTGGTTCGCCCCGATCTCGGGACTACGTCCAGTCTTCTGCAACTGCAGGTTCTACTATAATGGAGATTACAATTGGTCCCTCAAGCTCACGCTACAAAACTCACCCAAATAGCCCAACTAGAACTATTTGCTTCCAAGTACCACAACCCGGTAGCTTAGGATAAACAAAAAAAAAAGACAAACACACAACCTAATCAAAAGGAACAAACTTTTGTTCACTTTAGAAAAAAAGGCTCACAGTAGCTAAAAAGAAAAAGTACAAAACTATTTATTCAAATTTGCTACTGCCGCAGATCACATTCTTTTTTTTGTTCTGCCGCCAAAGTGTGCACTTGAAACTTAGGCAAATAACCTAATAATAAAGATGGGCCTTGGGCCCAACTTTAACTTCAACATTCAACCTGCAGCTTTAAAAGTGTGATTGTTCTCAATTTTGACTTTGGTCAAAATTACTTTACATATATAATATAATATAATTATATATTATATGAGTTTTGTCTCCACAAAACCTAACAACCTTCTGGGGAACACACCCTACTGCCTCAAGAATCTTCCATAAGCATTATTTTCAACCAAACACACTTAAGTAGGCCATAGTATCTGCTACATATTCTGCTTCACAACTTGAAAAAGCAACAGAGGTTTGCTTCTTATTGCACCATGAAATAACCCTTGAATCTGTATTAAAATAGTATCTGATTGTGGAACGTTTTTCATTTACGTTACCGGCCCAATATGCATCAACATACAAAATCTTTTTTTTTTTAATGTTATTTCGACTCTTTTAACCATAATTTGCTACTGAGCATGTCTTTATTAATTCAAATGTGATAGATTTTATAGCCAAAATCATGGTAAAAATGACGTTCATCACTTACCATCCTCACAGGAGAAATTATTGCCTTTGAGCATCTTCACGACCTTTATGAACATGATAGTGATTTTCATTCCATTTGGTTTAATTGTTCTAACAACATTGCTTCTGATGACTTTCCCGTTCTTGATGGTTATCTATTTAAGGGTTGACAGACTTTGCATTCCTCACACATCCCTTCGCGAGGCTTTGATCCAATAGTTACACTCGGGATGTTTAGTTGGACACTTCGGACGCGATAAAACGTTAGATCTTGTTTCTAACAGTTTCTTTTGGCCACAAATCCGCAAGGATGTTCACAGTTTCGTAAAACGATGTTTTGTTTGCCAAACTGCCAAATGTTCTTCCACTAATGTTGGCCTTCACATTCCTTTGCCTACCCCCAATTTTATTTAGGAAGACTTATCCATGGAATTTATTCTTGGTCTTCCTTGTAATCAGCGTGGGTTTGATTCAGTTTTGGTTGTGGTGGATAAATTCAGTAAAATGGCTCATTTTTTAGCTTGTAAGAAGACTAATGATATGTCGTTTATATCGCTAACTTATTTTTTCGGGAGGTTGTACGCGTCTTCATGGTATTCCTACCTCCATTGTGTATGATCGAGACGTAAAATTTTAAGCCATTTCTGGAGGACTCTCTAGCTCAAATTTGACACCACCTTGAACTATAACACTACTTTCTGGAGGACTCTCTAGCTCAAATTTGACACCACCTTGAACTATAACACTACTAGCCATCCACAGACTGATGGTCAAACCGAAGTCACTAACCGTACCTTGGGGAATTTAATTTGTTGCCTAAATGGCAATCATCCAAAAAAAAGGGACCTTATCCTTGCCCAAGTCGAGTTCACTCTCAACAACATGAAAACCCGATCCACAACGATGTGCCCATTTGAAATTGTTTACACTAAATGCCTTCGACTTACTGTTGACCTTTCTAATCTTCCTTCTTCTGTCGATATTAGTATCAGATTGTTGGGAAAAAACCTCCCACTTCTACCACAGAAATAAGCATAAAATAACTAAGAAATTAAAATAAAGCAATACAAATAGAAAATACAAGAATTTACGTGGAAAACTCCAAAATCGAAGAAAAACTACGGCCCACCAGAAAGAAGTTCCACCATGTGAAAAATTGTTACAATCACACAGAATTCTCTCCCCGATCCCAATTACAAAACACTCCCTTCAAAACTAATTTGCAACACTCACACCCTTTTTCTCAACTCTAACATTAGAGAATACAATAGGGAATTTAACTAGAGTTAGCACACCAAACTTAAAATGTTTCTAACTGGGAGGATTAAAACTCAAAACCATAGGCTCCTTTTATAGTCCTAGGAGCACATGACTTACCTGAATCTTTCCGATGTGGGACAACCACCATTCTTATATATTGCCAAAATCCCTACAAATTCCACCTTGGCAAGATATTTGAAAAATCCACAACTTATGTTGCATTTGTTGTCTTTACCGTCAACCATAGTCCACAACTTTTGTTGCATCCGTTGTCTTTACCGACAACCATAATCCTCAACACAGAGAACTATAACTCACCCGTTGTCTTTACCGAAAATCATAATCCTCAACACAGAGAATTATAACTCACCATTGTCTTTACCGACAACCATAATCCTCGACACCAACTATAACTCACCATTGTCTTTACCGACAACCATAATCCTCAACACAGAGAACTATAACTCATCATTGTCTTTACCGACAACCATAATTCTCAACACAGAGAACTATAACTCACCATTGTCTTTACCGACAACCATAATCCTCAACACAAAGAATTATAACTCACTATTGTCTTTACCGACAACCATAATCCTCAACACAGAGAATTATAACTCACCATTATCTTTACCGACAACCATAGTCTTCACCATAGAGAACTATAACTCACTCCACCATAAAGAGTAGACCACTTGGAATATCACATTCCAAGATTTTTACTTCTTCGTCACATGCCGATAAACATTGCTGAAATTTATGGTGCAACTTCCACTTACT
This sequence comes from Herpetospermum pedunculosum, assembly GCA_028017165.1. Taxonomy (NCBI): domain Eukaryota; kingdom Viridiplantae; phylum Streptophyta; class Magnoliopsida; order Cucurbitales; family Cucurbitaceae; genus Herpetospermum; species Herpetospermum pedunculosum. The sequence continues at coordinate 14,360,298 of CM051527.1, read as the reverse complement.
TGGCTCACCTGGAAGTTCTCAGTCATCGACATAACTTTCACCACACACCTTGCATAACCGCCAAGTCAATGCCCGTGTGCAAACCTGTGGAACCGCTGACATCACATCCTCTATCATGGTAAAACGGACATACCACAAGGATGAATTATGTCTTCCTTCAATGGAAGCCAGGAACATCTCCTCTAGCGAGAGAGACAATGTCAGCATCCGACCCAGAGCCCTTTGACGAACCTTCTCTGTTAGGACAATCCTGTTTCATGTGCCCAAACTGTTCACATTCCCAGCAACCTTTCTTCTGCACGAAGATCTTCTTCTTCCAATTCCTAGCTACCAACATTGAATCCTCCTGTGAAGTACACCCTCCACTCTTCAGTCTTCTTTCTTCTGAAAGAAGTTTACTAGTAGCCTCAGCAAAATCAAAAGTCTTCTTCCCGTACATCAAGATTGGCTTCATGTGTTTATAAGAAGATGAAAATGACAAGATGAGCCTGAGGGCCTTATCCTCATCATCTATCTTCACTTCAATTAGCTCCAGCTCCGAAACGATGTCATTGAGAACACTCAGATGATTTGAGATTTTTGTACCTTCCCAATCTTCATCACTCATGTTGGACTTCTTAGAACCTCTACTTGAACCACCATCGGACTCCATTGGACCATCATCACCGCTTAACTTTCCAGAAGAATCATCACCTGGTCTTCCATTCGAGGTCTTGTGTAACCCAGATTGTATCAACACATCCTTGAATTGCACTTGCCACAAGCCAAAATTCATCTTTCCATCAAATTTCTCTACATCAATATTCACTGGACTCATAAAGGTTGACATCTTTGCTTCACTCCTAACAAATCTGCAAATAGTTAACAACCCACACTATTCACAATACAAACCTAGTTCGTTTCAAGAAATTTTTTCTGATGTGGAAGCTAAGACAATGCTGCAACCATAGAGCATACTCAAAAATCAAGAAACTACAAACCTAAAGCTCGGATACCACTTGTTGGGAAAAAACCTCCCACTTCTACCACAGGAATAAGTAGAAAATAACTGAGAAATTAAAAGAAAGCAATACAAATAGAAAACACAAAGAATTTACGTGGAAAACTCCAAAAACCGGAGAAAAACCACGACCCACCAAAAAGAAGTTCCACTATGTGAAAAATTGTTACAATCACACAGAATTCTCCCCGATCCCAATTACAAAACACTCTATTCAAAGCTAATTTGCAATAGTCACACCCTTTTGCCCAACTCTAACACTAGAGAATACAATAGGGAATTTAACTAGAGTTAGCACACCAAACTTAAAATGTCTCTAACTGGGATGATTAAAACTCAAAACCATAGGCTCTTTTTATAGTCCTAAGAGAACATGACTTACCTGAATCTTTCTGATGTGGGACAATCAACCTTCTTATATATTGCCAAAATTCCTACACGGATTACCTAGCTTCATCGAGAGGTTCAAGATAATATCAACAAGTCTAACTTTTCTTACAAGGTCGTTGCAGATTAGCATCGTCGGGCTAGTAAGTTTGACATTTATTACAGAACTTATCATGATTCACCTCCGAAAGTTTTGTTTCCTTGTGGGCACTTACAACAAGCTTAAGTACAAGCAACTTGGTCCTTTCAAGGTATTGCAACGCTATGGGGCCAATGCTTATAAGATTGATCTTCCACCTTAGACCAAATCTTCAATGTAGCAGATCTTCACGCATATTCTACTCTTGATGGCTTCCGCTTGACTCCTTGATTTGGATCCTGTGCTTTTCTTCCTCTCCCCTCCTCCATTTGCTTTCCTTCTTCACTCGAGACGAGTTCATTTTGGGCTAGTGGAATATAATGTGTTAGGTTTTAGTTTAAAGCTAACTTTTGTAATTTCCTTTATTTTTTTGTTTGTTTGTTATTGGCCGACAATTTTAGTTTTTTTTTTTTTATTTCCTTCCCCTATTTAAGGGGGTTGGCTTTCCTCTTTGGAGACATTTTTTCAATAAACATACTTCTCCAAGATTTGAGTTACATCACAAAATGTAAGCATGATCATGACATTTAGCGCCTTTACAAGGCATATTTTAAAATACTTAATATGATCTAGATATATGGCTATAAAATTTACTCCTAGTTGAAATTCTTCTAGCTTTAGAGACTTTTAGTTGATTGCCTAAATCTCGTAAACATGTTTGATTTACATTCTCATCACTCTAGTGTTGCAGTAACACAAATCAGCGGCACATATTTTTTCCTCTATAGAATTTACTGACCACATGGTTGGCATAAAATTTTTATATATGAAGTTTTTATATTGAGATATTATCTACCTATTTGAATGTTAAGGGGTGGGCTATGTGCCCAGATCAAGTAATATGGTGGCCCATCAGATTGCAAGCTGGACTTCTACTCCCTTAGGGGAAATCAGAAGAATTTCTACAATTAATTACGCTTAATGGAAAATGTCTAAATACGTGTTTTCTTTGCAGTCTATGTCTATAGATTTTTTAGGAAGAAATTTGTTTGAGTTGGTTCCCCATTATACCCTTTTAGGATTTCCTATTTTAAAAATGATTAGTTTTGAAATTAGTTTATTTCATTTTAAAATTCAATTAGTTTTAAGAGGTTATTTGGTGAGGTGAATCATTTCCTGTAAAAGAAACCGGATTTGTTTTTTTTTTCGTTAACTAATTTCTGGCATTCTGTATCTCTATGTGTTCCTGTGAGTAGAGTCGCCGCACACACCATTTGTCAGGATATACAGTTGGACACTGCCATGGGTAATTACTAGCACCATTTTAATTCTAAATCTTCCCCTAAAAATAGGGAACAACAAATACACTCTCCACCCTACAAATGAGGAGATATCGGTCAAAATGATATCGTTAAACAACAATCCCCCTACAATTATGCATTGTCTACCATTTTTCAGATTTTCCCCGTGAATCTCCAACCTTCATCTAGGGCGATTTTTTTCCCCTTTTCCTTTTCTATCGCGATTTTTTTTTCTTATCATTTTTCAGTTCTTTTGCAATACTAAAAGATTCTTACTCCAACGTTTCACCACACAACACCAACCCATGTCGTACCTTTCTATTACGATGGCATTTGATGGGATTTGGGACGAGATGAACCGTTACACTAATTTCAAAACGTGCACAGTTGTTAGTCCCCCGAATTCAACACTTGCGGAATTCACCAATTCAATATCCAAGGCTCTAGAGCTGGATTCCCACCACACGATTTCACGGCTGTCCCTCGAAGCCACGGTATTCACGGTATGTCTGTCGAATCGAATGCCTTGAAGCCTCACCTAATCGCCTACTCAACACACAAATTTTGAGGAGCAATTCATTTTCGGTGGCGTGTTGCAGGTTTTTCCCCTCGAAGCCATAAATGAAATTATTTCGAATTCTTGAGAATCGTTCACGAATTTGAAAAAATTAGCATTCCCTCTTTTAAGTTGTTGGTCGACCATCTGCCTGGCTCTTTATTACTCTGTGTGCAATCATGCACACACCTGTAGTGATGGATTCTTCGTTGGTTGTATCACTTCCTCAGGGTATACAGATTTTGTCCCCCCGTTTCGTGTGTGTTCATCAGGTATACATACAGTGTCCACAGGTACATACTCGGTCCCCCATATTTTTGTATGTCCCCCAGATTTGTGCGTTTATATTTATTGGTGAGGGTTTAGAATAAGTCACATACCAGGTCCGTGTTTCTGGCTTTCCCCCATTCAACTTCTAAATGTAATTATTGCAAATTCATTGGGAATGTTCACCGTAAATGGTTGGCCGTGCCTTCCCTTTATTACTTTGTGTGAATGCATGTGCCTTCCATTTCTACCATGTGTGCAGGCATGCACACACCGCCACAGATGGATTCGTTGTGGCTGTATTACTTCCTCAGGCATATAGACTAATTTCTTAATTATTTGGGGCGGGAGGTATAACCATGTAACTCTTCATGGGATAAGTGTCAATTCAGTTTTATCATCTCTGTTAAATTCACATCTAAAATTTCTTTCTCTCTCCTCCCAACATTTTATATTTTATTTTTTTCATTGCCAAAATTAGGAGAAATTGTGGAAGGGTAGGCTTGTCCGTTGACTTGTAAATTGCCTTACTAAATATAGGGTTTAGACATAATTCAAATGAAAAAAAGTTTCAGGTTGTCTTTCTTTGTTTTAGACATTCTTCTAGTTTTCCCTACTTGTAAATAGAGGGAATGTGCTTTCTTTTCTCCATATTGGATGATGGATGTTCTACTTTTTTTATACAAATTTTTGTAGCCCTTTAGGCATTTTGAATGAGTAATTTGATGAGCTTCTTCTTTCAAAAAAAAAAAAAAATAATAATAATAATAATAATAATAACTAAATAACATTGCCAAATTTTTCTTGTCCATGAATATACGTTTCGAACACTTTTGGGACCAATGAAAAAATTGTCTCCATTGAGTCCAATCGTCATAAGTTGAGCAAAATGATTGTTGAATTAAATAGAAGACCATAATTAAAAAAAAAAAAAAAAAAAAAAAAAAAAAAAAAAAAAACATTTTGTTCCACCCACAAACACAGTTCAAACAAGCAGGACAAACGCAAACCACTACACGAAAGAAGGATTGTATTCTGCTAGAATCAAAGTAATAACCTTTTCCTTCATTGTAGAATGCAATAACAGTGAGCAACGCCATTCCAAGATGTCGAAAATTGTCAACAAAACAACAAAAGATCCAAACAAGATGTCGAAAATTGTCAACAAAACAACAAAAGATCCAAACAATAGCGATTACAGGAGTGTGGTGATGAAGACCTTTCGTGAATGCGGAACTACAAATGCATCAATCGAAGCAACAAACATGCAATCTTAATATATTGACCCTATATTTAGAATAATTGTCGAGAGTGATTTTGAAATGGTTCTGTTAGAATAGTATTGTAAATATATTAGTTGTAATGTCCTTTACTGTCTTTTCCCCCTTTCCCTAATTAGGTTAACCTTGTACATTGTCATATATATATCTCTCTAATGAATGGAATACAGTATTCTGATTCTCTCAAACCCTTAGCATTTACATGGTATCAGAGCTAGGGTTTTAGAAATTTTTTTTTGCCGTTAGGGTTTTTCAAGTGGGGGTAGGTTGACGTTTGGGTCTTCATTTAGAGTGACCGTTTGTCAACACCACCCACTTCAGCAGCTGCGCCGCCGTCAGGAGAGGAGAATCGCCGTCGCCGTCCGTCAGAAGGAGCCGCGCGTGAAGCCCACGCGCCGCCGAAAGGTTCTGCCTCCGCCGGCGCGTGAGGGCGCGTGCGCCACCCGTTCTCGCTTCCGCCGCCTGGGTTCGTCTCGCAACGTGGTTTCCAGCCTGTCTGTGTATGTAGGTTTGACAAAATCTACTCGGTTTGCCTCTGGTTTGTTGTTTTCCCTCGGTTTGGGTTTGTTTTTCGAGTTTTTCAGTTCTGTTTTTTCTGTGTTATGGGTGATAAGACAACCGTAGTTATGTCCGGCATGATACCGATGGTTTCGAAGGTTACAGAAGACAAGTTGAATGGGTCTAACTACTATGCATGGCGATCGAACGTTCGTCATTATATTCGGAGTATTGAGATGGAGGATCACTTGACTAAAAAACCACCAACGGATGACAGCAAGAAGACTTGGTTGAGGGACGATTCTAGAATGATCCTACAAATCAAGAATTTGATTGAGAAAGAGGTTGTTGGGCTCGTGAATCACTGCGAATCGGTCAAAGAACTAATGGAATACTTGGAATTTCTCTATTCTGGGAAAGATAACCTCAACAGAATGTTTGAAGTGTGTAAGACCCTCTTTCAACCTGCTCAGAGTGGAAAATCTCTTTTGAGTTATTTTATGGAATGCAAACGGAATTGTGCTGAATTTAGCACTTTGTTGCCCGTGGGTCCTGATGTCAAGGTTCAAACTACCCAACGCGACAAATTGTTCATCATGAGTTTCTTATTTGGTCTTGATCCTCAATATGATATGGCAAAAGATCAAGTTCTTTCTAGTTCAGATGTCTCCTCGTTGGAAGATGCTTTTACTCGTATACTTCGTACAGAAAAGTCCGCACCTTTGGTCCCACCATCTGAGTCGAACAGTGCTTTCGTTGGGCATACCAATGAGCATAGAGGTAATCGACGGGCAGGAAACAACTTCTCTAGAGGATATCCTTCTACTACTCAGAAATCTAATTCTGGAGATGTTGTTTGCTATTATTGTCGTAAGCCCGGTCATGTGGTAAAAGATTGCAGAAAACTCTTGTATAAGAACCAGGGTCACAGTCAGGATCAGAGGGTTCAATCTGCCCATGTTGCATCTACTCCTGATAACCCTGAAAAGCCCTTCACGATTTCTCAGTCAGAGTTTGCTAAATTTCAACAGTATCAAGAGTCATTGACGGCATCATCTTCTACTCCTATTACTGCCATCGCCGAGACAGGTAACAAATCTAAATGTCTTCTTTCCTCCTCTTCGAAATGGGTCATTGACTCTGGCGCTACAGATCATATGACAGGTAATCCTAGTTTATTCTCTCATTTTTCTCCATCTACATCTTTGCCTAATGTTACTATAGCCGATGGAACCACTACTCCTGTTTTAGGATCGGGCACAGTCAATCTTACCAAAACAATGTCCATATCCTCTGTTTTAAGTTTACCACAGTTCTCCTTCAATTTGATTTCTGTCAGTAAACTCACTCATGATCTTAATTGTTGTGTCTTATTCTTTCCTGATCATTGCTTATTTCAGGATCTTTTGACGAAGAGGACTATTGGTAGAGGGCGTAAATCTGGAGGTCTCTACATCTTTGAACCACATATACCTACTGCCGTCACATGCTCTAGAGTGTTTTCCCCTTTTGAAGAACATTGTCGTTTGGGTCATCCGTCTATTTCAGTTTTGAAGCGTCTTCGTCCTCAATTTAGTCATTTGTCTTCTTTAGATTGTGAGTCATGTCAGTTTGCTAAGTTTCATCGTGTGAGTTTGTATCCGAGAGTCGATAAACGAGCTAGTGCTCCGTTTGAGTTAGTTCATTCTGATGTTTGGGGTCCATGTCCTATCGAGTCCAAGGGAAAGTTTCGATATTTTGTTACCTTTGTTGACGATTATTCTCGTGTAACTTGGTTATATTTAATGAAAAGTCGTTCTGAGTTGCTTTCTCATTTTTGTAACTTCCATGCTGAAATTAGAACGCAATTTAGCGGTTCTCTTAAAATCCTACGGAGTGATAATGCTAAGGAATATTTCTCTCATGCTCTTGGATCTTATTTAGGTGCACATGGTATTCTTCATCAATCCTCATGTGTCGATACTCCATCCCAAAATGGGGTTGCAGAACGAAAGAATCGTCATCTCCTCGAAACAGCACGAGCCTTAATGTTTCAGATGCACGTTCCAAAACATTTCTGGGCTGATGCTGTTTCGACGGCTTGTTTCTTGATCAATCGCATGCCTTCTTCTGTTCTTAAGGGTGAGATACCTTATCGTACTTTGTGTCCTAAACAACCTTCGTTTTCTCTTACACCAAAAGTATTTGGGTGTACTTGTTTTGTTCGGGATGTTCGACCCCATCTCACCAAATTGGATCCAAAGTCATTAAAATGTATCTTTCTTGGATATTCTCGTGTTCAAAAAGGGTATCGGTGTTATTGTCCTAGTCTTGATAGGTATTTGGTTTCTCCTGATGTCAAGTTCTTTGAAGATTCGTCTTTCTTCCCCTTGCCTTCCAATAAGAGTCGGGGGGAGCATATGAAGGATGATGATGAGTTCCTTATATATACCATTGTGTCTTCTTGTGAGACACGTAACGAATCATCTTCCTTTGTCCCTGTCTCTACTCACCCACCTTTGACTCAGGTTTACTCTCGTCGACAACCAGGTACAGTTATACGCCCTTTATCAGAGGCTTCTTCGTCATTGGATCCAGGTGCAAGCGATGATCGTCCCATTGCCCTTCGTAAAGGTACGCGTCAGTGCACTTACCCTATCTCATCTTTTGTGTCATATAACCATTTGTCTTCTCCTACATGCTCTTTCATTGCATCTATAGAGTCTTTATCTAGTCCTAAATCTGTTCGTGAAGCTTTGTCTCATTCTGGTTGGCGCGCTGCAATGGTGGAGGAGATGAATGCCTTAGATGACAATGGTACTTGGGATTTAGTGTCTCTTCTTGCAGGAAAGAGGCCTATTGGTTGTAAATGGGTATTTGCAGTTAAAGTCAATCCCGATGGGTCTGTCGCTCGGTTGAAAGCTCGTCTGGTGGCTAAAGGCTACGCACAAACGTATGGAATTGACTATTCTGATACTTTTTCTCCAGTTGCTAAAATGGCGTCTGTTAGGTTATTCATTGCGTTAGCATCAACTCATCATTGGCCCTTGCATCAACTTGATATTAAAAATGCATTTCTTCATGGTGATCTTCAAGAAGAGGTGTATATGGAGCAACCGCCGGGATTTGTTGCTCAAGGGGAGAATGGAAAGGTATGTCGCCTTCGAAAATCCTTGTACGGTTTAAAGCAGAGTCCACGAGCATGGTTTGGAAAATTTAGCACCGTAGTTGAAAACTTTGGAATGAAGAAAAGCAAGTCAGATCATTCAGTCTTTTATAAACGATCTGAGAGGGGTTTCATCTTGTTAGTCGTATATGTTGATGATATTGTTATTACTGGTGATGACTCATTGGGTATTCAATCTCTCAAGACTTTTCTCCACAGTCAATTCCATACAAAAGATTTGGGAATGTTGAAATACTTTCTTGGAATTGAGGTAATAAGAAGCAAGAAGGGAATTATGTTATCACAGAGAAAATATGTACTTGACTTGTTGGCTGAAACAGGGAAATTAGGGGCTAAGCCATGCAGTACCCCAATGATGCCCAATTCACAGCTCACAAGAGAGGGCGAATTGCTGAAAGATCCTGAAAGATATAGGAGGTTGGTGGGAAAACTAAATTACCTTACAGTAACTCGACCAGACATAGCCTATTCAGTGAGTATTGTGAGTCAGTATATGTCTTCCCCTACAGTTGACCATTGGGCTGCATTAGAACAAATTCTGTGTTATTTGAAAGCTGCCCCTGGACGTGGTTTAGTATATAAAGATTATGGTCATACTAACATTGAATGTTTCACCGATGCTGATTGGGCAGGATCTAAGGAAGATAGGAGATCTACTTCAGGCTATTGTGTATTTGTTGGTGGTAATTTGGTTTCTTGGAAGAGTAAGAAACAGAATGTGGTGTCACGTTCTAGTGCTGAGTCAGAGTATAGAGCAATGGCACAATCTGTATGTGAATTAGTGTGGATATATCAACTTCTCATTGAATTGGGATTTGATATCACAACACCGACTAAATTATGGTGCGATAATCAAGCAGCTCTTCACATCGCATCTAATCCAGTATTTCATGAGCGAACTAAACACATTGAAGTAGACTGTCACTTTGTACGTGAGAAGATACAGCAAGGCCTGATATCCACAGGATACATCAAGACTGGAGAGCAGTTAGGAGATATCTTCACAAAAGCATTAAATGGAGCACGCATAGATTACCTTTGTAACAAGTTGGGCATGATAAACATATTTGCTCCAACTTGAAGGGGAGTGTTAGAATAGTATTGTAAATATATTAGTTGTAATGTCCTTTACTGTCTTTTCCCCCTTTCCCTAATTAGGTTAACCTTGTACATTGTCATATATATATCTCTCTAATGAATGGAATACAGTATTCTGATTCTCTCAAACCCTTAGCATTTACAAAATCACTTTTGTCATGTTTGAAATCACTCTGAAACATGTTTATAATCTTTCAAAATCATTTTGATGGTATACGTTTAAAAATGTAAAACCAAACATTAAATCGATTTTGAATCATTAAAACTATGTTTCAGAGTGATTTTGAACATTAAAAAAGTGATTTTAACCATTTCAAAATAAAAAATATGATGAATTGCAAGTAAAAGTAGAGACATTAAAAGGTACTAATGGCTAACCATTTGAACAGAAGTATAGGTTGCCTAGAGTAGGCTTAATCAAAGGAAAGTAGAAAGAGGAGATATGTAAAATTAGGTATTAATTGAATGATGTTATCTTATGAAGCCCTTTCCCTTTTCTCCCTCTATACATCAACTACACAATTCCTCTATCCCTGTGACCTTATCAACAATTAGAAGCTGTTCTGTTCTACTTTTGGGGCAAAAAATATTAATAATAATAATTAAAAATGCTGTAAAATCCCTGGGGTAGATTTAATTTTCAATCCTTATTGTTGCTTATATATATACAACACTAATATCAATATTATATTGGTCAAGGTTTTGATGGTTCTTCTTTGTGGACAAAGTTGCAGCATTCAGTTTCAGAGCAGAAAAAACCCTCTTCTACCTTTGATTGTACCAAAGTTAGTTTTCGATCTCGAAAATTACCAGAATCGGTTCAAAGCATATTGCCATAACTCTTGTTCGTCTTCGCTTTGTCGACTCGTGCCTTTCGAAAAGCCTGCTGGATTTGTCTTTCGTGCTCTTTCAGCATCTCTTCAATGTTTCCCCCTGGAGGCACCAACGGTCCTGAGTAATGTATTCTGTTCTTCTTTTGGACATGGCCCTACAAAGCAGATGTTCAAAGTCAGATTCAGTGATAACAAAAACTAAAGAGGAGCACTTCTATTGTACAAAATGATTTAAAAAATAAAAAATAGACAAAACTATTTCGGTCTCTAAACTTGTTTTAGTTCTCGTCATTCATTTTCTATTAATCATGTTCGAAGAATCTTGAACTCGTCCTGAAACTTCACCAGTAGCATGTTTTGACAACACGTGGGGAGGGGGATTCGAACTTGAGACCTCTTGCTCATAGTTCACACATTATGCCGGTTGAGCTATGTTTATGTTGGTTTCACTAGTAGAATGTTGACTTCAAATACTTGCCTATGGAAACTCCATACTCATCACGGGAGAACAACAAACATGTTTATGTCAAATTTTTGTTATATAATCAAAAAAGTTATGGCAAGGATTAAAACAATATTTTATGACTAAATTAGATCTAAAAGTACAAAATTTCCATCCCCAACGGTCTTGATAACCATATAATGATAATTTATAACATAAATTTGAACAAAGGGTGGAAAGAAAGTTGTCTTCATACCATTCCAGAATCCTTAGAACACACTACGTCTTCCTTCATGAGAGAAGAGGTTGACGACAAATCTCCCAATGGCTGAGGCATCTGAGATTTCTGTGTCTTTAACTCTGCACGATTTCTTGACGCCCCAGTAGGCTTACCCCATGAACTTGCAATGCTTGGGTGCACCATCGATGTTGAGTGGGCATACCGATTCTGCGCAACTCTCGAAGGCTCACTGTCCTCTTGAGGGTTGAATTTAGTATTTATCTTTTTCGTGATCGGGTGTACCTGCAGTTTTTGTCCATGAGAAAGATATGTTCTCGGTTGAATAGTGCTTTTTGCAAAATCATTTTTTACACGACGTGTTTGGTTACACGAGAAAGTGCAACTAAAAGCATTTTTCAAAAGGACTGATAGAAAAACTGCTGCACTTAAAAGCACTACTCTCAAAAGTCAACTCAAACTCATGAATGAGTAGTTTTCAATTCGTAACATATACCTTTAACGTAGCGTTTCCTTGAGCATTGAATTCGGGAGTTGGATCTGCCTTGGTGTCTCTGATCGAGCCCCTTCTTACTGATTCGGGATGACGCCCCTTCACAGCTTCTGCTTTTCTCCTGGAATTAAGAGAAATTATATGTATAATGACATCCCCAAAAGGCAGTTTAGTAGCCTTAAGTTCATTTGTCCTTCAATCTTCATAAAGATTTGGCTAGAAATTACCATGTTGATACAAGACTGGTTATGAAATATAACGAGAAAAAAAACTAATCAAAAACTTATATAACGAAGTTTGGAACCATACTTTCTTTCTTCTTCATTTCGCATCTTAGCATCGAATTCCTTGCTCGGAGGATATTTTGGTAAGCTTGACGGGTCACAAGGGAGAGGTTCCGTTCTGAAAAACTGCAAAACCGGATACAGTTACTATAATATACCAAGCAACATCATAAAAAATAACACATCAAGAAGAAGCACTTTTATTTCAACTCTAGCTAGGAAAAAATAAATAGTGCAGTGAGGTTAATGCACATGGTGATAGACATACAAAAGGGAACTGAAAATACCTCACTTCTGAGAGCTAAAGTAGCTGATCCTCTGTGATCTGGTTCAATAGCAAGTAGTTTATTAACAAGAGCCAGAGCTGGAGAAGGAAAACTTTTAAATGTCTCAGAAAGGCAGCTTTTATAACGGTGTTGAGGTTTGAAGCTAGTTGCATGTGGCAATTTTGTTCCCCGCCAGAACTCCTCAGATGGTGAACCACAGAGCTTAAAAATCTTGTGCATTTGTTCCACCTGAAAAGAAATCAACAATTCAACAACTTCCAAATGACTCTTGTGATGATTTCTAGAGTATGTATGAGATGACATAAACAAAAGATTACCAACAACTACATAAACTATTCCTAAAAACTAACAATGATTTTATTTTATTTTCTTAGTGATTACAAGAAACAGAAAAGGCTAAACGAGCGGGTGATAGAACCTCTGTTCTTCCCGGCATAATAGGTTTCCCAGCAAATAGTTCAGCAACGATACAGCCACAGCTCCAGAGATCTATGGCGGGTCCATAATCGGTAGCACCAAGCAAAAGCTCGGGTGCCCTGTACCACAACGTCACTACTCGACTTGTCAATGGCTGCTTTTGATCAGGCTGAAAAAATGTAGCAAGACCAAAGTCTCCAATCTTGAGCACGCCATTATTGTCAATGAGAAGATTTGAACCTTTGATATCCCGGTGCAGAACTCCCCGACTATGACAGTGTTCGAGTCCATGCAGCAATTGTTGCACATAACATTTAATCTGCAAGCGCAAAATGACACACCAAAAATATAATGGTTTCAGTTCCTCCGGATATCAAATATCTCTATAAGTTCCATCTGCTTTCACTACTTTAGATGGCGCAGTTAGAATAAGCATTCATTTTCACAATGGTTCTAGTTCAAGACAAAAGAATTAGAGTGATCAAGAGAAGCCAAGTAGATACCTGAGCCTCGGTAAACTTATGTCCAGGAGCTGCCGCAAGGCCTGCAAGGTCATGCTCCATGTACTCGAAAACAAGGTACAAGCTGCCCGACATTTTGGAAGTGACTATACCCTCAAGTTTCATAACATTTGGATGATCAAGTTTGCGCAAAATAAAGATTTCCCTAGCCATAAAACGGACACTTTCAGGATCCATATTTACAAATCTCACTTTTTTTAATGCCACAGTTTTACCAGTTTCAAGGTCACGGGCTCTATATACACTGCTGTAAGTTCCCTGTCCAATCTGCATATAAGAAAAAACACAATGTGACAATTAGCACATATTGATGCAAAATGAGAAGAGAGATGCACAGCAGAAGATATATGGTACACCTAATATTTTTATGAAGAAACCAACTTTATTTTTTAGTACAACGATTGCAGGGGTGGGGGATCGAACCTCCGACCTCAATGGAAGGAGTGCATGTCAATAACTGCTGACCTAAGCTTACTTTGGCATGAATAAACCAACTTTCATTAAGAAGAAATGAAAGAATACACCATGACAATACAAAAAAGGGAAAGTCCAAGACAAAAAGTGTCAACAACATAGAAAAAAAATCTAATAACCTACAAAATTACAAAAAATAGCTCCTTTTCAAAATAATGAGAAAAAAAAGGGAAATCGCAAAAAATCTTGGTAATCAAGACCCAAAGGTCTACAAAATTACAAAAAAGAGCTCCTTTTCAAAATAATGAGAAAAAAAGGGAAATCACAAAAAATCTTGGTAATCAAGACCCAAAGGGAGGCATTGAACCTATCCAACGCCCAAACCTCCTCTCAAGAGCTCTCCACATATCTAAAAAATCCTTCTATTTCTCTCAAGTCAAATATTTCATAAGATCCTAAAGAGAGCAGCCTGCTAAAAAAATCATCCATCTACCAAAAGAGAGGGTAGTATAAGACCTCCTCCATCATAGACTGATCTGTTGAGAGCCATCTGGACACCAAAAGCCTCCAAGAATCTATGGGAATTCCTATCTACATATTACCTCCTCCAAATCACCCTCATGGGATTGACTATAACCTCTCTATGGCTGACTACTCCTCACTTCTTTCCAAGAAGACACACGGGGTCAAAAACGTCTATGTAACATGCCAACCTGAGCATAGCTCAACTGGTAAATGTAAATGCATTATATTATCGACCAAAAGATCATCAGCTCAAATCTCCACCCCACACGTTGTTGAACTAAAAAAAAAAAAAAAAGTCTATGTAACATACACCAAAGAACCTTACCCAAGGAAAGAAAGAGCATTGCATTATCAATGAAAATAAAAGAAAAGAGCCCTCGACCAATGGGGAGGGGATAGTGAAAAGAAAACCATTGGTGAGAAATTCATTTGAAGGAAAAATACATGCTGTTCAGAACATTAACTAGATTGCTATCCGTTGTTGTTCAATAAATACAAATAAGAAGCATTAGAGTCATATGGTTCTAAGGAATTGAAGTAAAAGAGAAGATAATGAATGGAACTAACTTTGTCCAACTTCTCAAAGGAGTCAGCCCGGCGAGGGACCCACCCTTTGATGGCTTCTCCAGCAACAGAAGCTAACCATGAAGGCCATCCAGCCATGACATGTTCAGCTTCAGCCCCTTTAGACAAGCTAGCTAACTTAAAAATGTCAGGCTGTCTTCCAGGTGCTGAAGCATTATCATTATTTGCTTTTGCAGACTTCATAGATTTATTCACAGATTCATTATCCTCCTTTGGTCGATGGAAAGAGCCTCCATTGGCCTTTGTTTTATGAACAGAACCCCCATTTGCTTTAGATGCCTGCCTTGACAACTTAATCTCTAACAACAAATCGTCTCTTTTTGAGGGAGAAGGAGCAACCAACTGAACTGAAGATTTGTTCAAATCTTTTTCAATTTCAGGTTCTTTCTTACTGCTGGTATCCTCTGGTTCTGAGGAACCTCTTGAGCAAATGCAGCCCATACTCCCTCAAAACTTTCCCCAAAATTTCCTCACGTCTATTCACCAACGTCTTCTACCATTGATAAACCTGCATTTTCCTGGGAAACCCCAAAGTTTCCCCTCTCTGTCAAAACTTTTACACCCGTTTCATCAATCTCCTATTTCTTCAACACTCAAATAATCCTCAATCCCTTAGCATAATTTCCAAGAAATATCCGTTTGAACCGAACATGAATCCCAGAATTCTCAACGAATTTCTTCTAGAAAATCAAATGACAGCCATATGGGGAAGAAAAATCACCCCATGAATGCCCAAGAAACAAAAAAGAACCCACCAATTGTAGAGATAACACAAAGAAAAATAAAAACAAACCCAGATGAGAAATCCTTTTCTCTGATCAGAAAAACCAAGAAAAAGTTTCTGGGTTAAAAACTTTTCAGGTTTCCCCTCAGAAAAAAGAAAAATAGCATAATAAATATTAATAGACAAGAACTAACATGGGCATTGTTGAGGGAAAATGGAAAAGGGGGAGAGAGAAAGAAAGGAAGTTGAAGTGGGTAGTGATGAGGTCCTAGAAATGCGAAGGACCAGCCATCTTTGGCGAAGCTTTTTCTTGTCTTGGGAAAGATCAAAACAGAAATTGGATGAGAAGAAGAAGGGATGAGGCGTAGATTTTGCAAATAATACAATAGAAAAAGATTGTTCAACCCTTCCATTGACAGTGAGGAACGAACAAGAAGAAGAGGTTTCTTTCTCTCTGTGTGCGATGGCGGAAGACGTGCATTGCAGTACTGTCGTGCTCGAATCATTCTTCTCTGCCAAATGTCGATTTCTATGCCTGCGTCTATTCTTAGAACATTCAAGTTCTAAATTCTAACAAAATATATATATGGGTGTTTTTTTTTTGGAAATTGATACCCTTCTGTTTTTAATGTTTTTAATGTTTTTAACATCTTATCTCAAAAAAAAAAAAAAAAAAAAAAAAAATGTTTTTAACATCCAATTAAATTTTATATTTAAATAACTAGTATAATTTAAATTAATATTTTGTTGCTGCAAAATTAATATTTATTTTAATGTTTTAGGAGTATATTTCAACATGTTTTGATTGGACATTGCCATTCAATTGAGTATTGATTTTTGTTTAGAATTTTTTTTTACTATTATTATTTAAAGCTGGAGATTCGAATACCTAACTTCTTAATGATATATGATTTAACTCGATTTTGGAAGTTGTATTGAGTTTTTTTTTCTCCAATCAAATATAAATAAGTCTTAACTATTCAACTTCTCTTAGTGGGACAATCAACATCCTCTTTTTCGCTTTGCAAAAAAAAAAAAAAAAAAACATTCTCTTTTTCTTGGAGAGAGTATGTGTTACTTTGAGAATGAGAAAGTCTACCCAAAAATAGAATAATATCATTTGTTATGGGTAAAATTATGCTCAAATGGTACAAACGTCATTTGACCAAGCCAAACCTTGAACGACCAGGTGGGTCGAGTCCATCAAGCCCATTTAGGACCAAAATCTAATTAGGCCTTGACCCCAAATTTTGGACTAATAAAAAGGGGGCATTACTAAACCTTAAACTTTCATTTGATACTAATTGTAATGCTCCAAAAATTTGTGCAACCTAATCACAATAACTATTCATTTACTTAACACTTTGATAAAGCTAGTAAATCAACAACCCAATTGAAGAAAGGCACCACCTTTATTGCACCTTCAAGGTCAATTAGGGGCCGTTTGGTTTGAGGATTTGCAGATGCCTGGAATAGAAGATGCCTGAGAATAGATGTCTGGGAATAAGATGTCTGGAAATGAATGATGTCTGTGTTTGGTGCTGCATGGGAATGTCATCATATTTTCGTGGGAATAAATGATGTTTATGTTTGGTGCTGTCTGAGAATGTCATCAGATTTGTAAATAAATTTTAAATAATTAATTGTTGTTTATTTTATTTAACAATAAATCTTAATAATTATGTTCAACAAAAGGTATTTAAAATTATACAAATTTTTAATTCTAATTAATTAATTAATACAATAATAAAATTGAAGAACTAATGATAAAAGTTATATAATTCAAAAATCAAATATAATCTATCATCGATTACTAAACATAGGTTGGTGTGCGATACTTGGCAACCTATGCAATCGCATAGGTTGCTGTGCGATAGTTATGCGATCGCATAAGTAGTTGTGCGATAGTTATGCGATCTCATAGGTTGTTGTGCGATCGCATAGCTATCGCACACTAACCTATGCGATCGCATAGCTATCGCACATCTTAAATCAAGAAGCTACTTAAATCGATTTAACAAATAATAATAATAATAATAATAATTACATAGAGCTCTAGATTGTAATGAATTTAACCAAAAAAAAAGAAGAAAAAAATACACAAACTTGAAATTAGAGTTTGGAATTGATTTATAAAAATAAAAAATAAATAAAAATAAACTTGGGTAGAAGAAACGTTGTTAAAAAAAAGAATGAAAAAGAAGATTTATGTACTCAAAAAAAAAAAAAAATGGGAAGAAGAAGACATACCTGGACAAAGGCATCACCATGGCTTTCGGAGAAAGTCGCCTAAAATGGAGGGCATCAGAAAGTCATACTTTTGATGCCTGGGCTACAGCTATGCCCGGGCATAAATGTAAAGACGCCAACCGTGGGAACGGCCATCAGAAAGCCATTCTCATCCTGATGCCCACCCTCAAAGACGCCAACCAAACGTGGCATTAAAACTTCCAAACAAAATAAGTATAACAATGTTCAATACTAAAATCTAAAACTAAGCACACTTCAATAACCATCAAACTCCACCTGGGCAACAAATCAAAGAATAACAAATGAATAACGACGGTCAGATCACAACTCTAAGTCCAGCGACTAGCAGCAAAGCAAAAAAAAAAACCAAGTCGAACAATTTTTTTTAAAATAAATAATGACTAAAATAAGTCCAACAGTCCAAAAATTAAGAACAAAAGGAGGCTAATGGATTCTTTTCGCATGACTCCTCATCCGCATCACCGGATCATCAGGTTCGTAGTATTCCGCATCATCTACAAAATTTGTTGGTGGGTCAGTACATTACACGAGTACCGAGTAAGTAGCTCCCACTTGAAGAGCCACCAACCAATTGAGATTTATGTCCTAAAGCATAGTAATCAATTAATAATTATTTTATTATAATATTTGCAATTTATAATATTCATTATATATAAAAATTTAAGGTTATCAGTGTAATCTTGAACAACATGTAATTGATCATGTTCAAGAAATAAATCTAAATAGTCTATAATGTATGGATAAGGTTGGGTGTCTTATCCGGGTAACACTATTGGTACGACTCACTTTGTAATTGTTACAAATGATTTGATCCAAATCATTCATGTAGAGATATGTGAGTGGGTTATTCTATACAATGAGTTTGTATAAGACTGAACCACGACATATATAATCTCTCTTTATAAATTCGTTATTTGAGAAGATTAATATTTCAAAGGATGATCATATGTGATTCGATCTTAATCCTTAGTGAGTTATGAACTCCTGCTTGTGAGGGTTCGTCCTTTGATTTGTATGGATGAGAATGACATTTATAGTCGATTCCATATCAATAAGCCTACCATTTTAGGGACTTGACCAATTCGTCCTTTGATTTGTATGGATGAGAATGACATTTATAGTCGATTCCATATCAATAAGCCTACCATTTTAGGGACTTGACCAAACAGGGAGCTGTGAACATAAGTTTCACAAGATGAAATTTACTTCTTCCTATATAGGGAAAGTAGATGAGTAGTTCCCAAGTGTTGATTTCGGGACTTGAACAATGGGCCCCACCCTCTCACTAGCCGAGAGGAACTTGGTTTATGGTTGGATCATAAACAAGTTCTTCATTAGATAATCAGTGGTACTTAAGGTGTAAGATGTAATTACAGGGGTAAAACAGACTTTTGATTCAGCTGTAATTACGAACCACTCGTGAAGGATCGATTTGCATGTAATGGTCATATTCATGGACACAACTTGTCCTACAATACATAAGAGTGCAATTCTAGGCCTATAGTGAAGTGATCTAGAGTTATTAAACGAAAGTTAATTAATTGATGTGTTTAATTAATTAATTTTGTATCATTGGAGCTTATAAAGTTGTAGGTCTATAAGGTCCCTTTGCTAGCTCAAAGTATTAATTTAGTTAAAAGAAAAGTTTGAAATATTCAAATTAATATTTAATATATTTGATATATTAAATGTAGAAGAGAAAAATATATTTATTGTATTTGATACATTAAATATTAGAGAAAATAGTTAATGTATTAGATAAAATAATATTAAAAACTATATATACATATGAAATTTGAATGAGATTCAAATTGGTTAAATGTATATTATAAAATATTAATTTTATGATATTTGAAAGAGATTGAAATAAATATAAAAATACATATTTTAATATAATAGATATTAAAATGTATTTTAAATTAATTCCTAAAGACCCTATAAATAAGATATTTAGGTTTAGCCAAAAGTTGGTCAAACATGTTACTCACCCTCCCTACAAAGAATTGTTTTCTCATTCTTTCAAGAAAACTCTCACAAGCCTTGATCCTTTGTTCAAGTCATAGCGAGGAAGATCTCATGGAGAAGGAACACATGAAGATTGTAGTTCATCAATAGTAGTATTGGTTAACCTTCTATTTTAGTTTAATTCTAAATAAATCAAAATCGCTTCCAACGCTTCTGCTGCGGGGTTTGAAGTGTTCATTCCATTCACATACATCATACAAGTAACATCATGTTATCCACACATGTTCATACACAATCAACATGCCACACATTTATGAATCTCATAACCGCATAATACAAAGATCAACTCATGTCCTGCCCATTAAGGGTGTACATGGGTTGGGTTGGGGGTTTTTCAACCCAACCCGAAAATTTCGGGTTGGTGAATTACCAACCCAACATTTCAATCAATCCAACCCAACCCAACCCTTCCATTTTCGGGTTGGGTTGTCGGTTGACTTTTTTTTTTTTTTTTTTAATTACAAGAAAAGGGAAGACAATCAGCTTCAATGCAACAAAATTACAAAATGCAAAGACAAAGATCAAAAGAGACTTGAATGATTTGTATCAATCCTATAACTTTGCCTTTACAAATACAAGCTACAATAGGAAGATAAGTACAAAGAGAATTAACTCTTGGGTGAACTACTCTTCACTCTTTGACAATAAATAAGCTACTCACTCCCAATTGTGAAAGGGAAAAAACCAAACAATACCATTGTCTATAAGATCTTCATGGAAAAAGTAAAATAAAGGCTAGAAGATCTTATGTCCTCACAAACAACAATTAACTAAAACTCATCATTGATTTACCTTTACTGAACACATCTCCAGATCTTTAGGACTTTGCAATAAATCATAAAGTTTCACTGGATTCCAAGCAACCTCAATTCCTTCATATTCATCAAATGCTATGTAACTACAAAAACCCAATTGGAAACCAAACAAACAAACAAAAACCTTTAAAATGCTTCAAAAGAAGATGCAAATGGGTACCCCACAAGATGCAAGAAAACCAAATCCCTACACTGTTTTTAAGCTCATTTTCCCAAATTTTCATTGTACTGCAACAAACAACAAAATCCAAAATAAGAAAAAGGGAAAAAGAGAAAGAGAGAACATGTCTGATTAAGGAAAAAGGGAAAAAGAGAAAGAGAGAACATGTCTGATTAAGAAAAAAGGGAAAAAGAGAAAAAGAAAACCAAATTCATACACGGTTTTTTATTGTTGGAGAGGTCAACCCAACCCAACGTACTGCGCCGTAAACACCGCCCAGAACCCGCCGGTGTCAGAGTTGGAGTCTTTGAAGTTGAAGATCGCTTCGAGTTCGCATTTCGAATGGAGATCTATGACGGGGCAAGGCTGATTGCGAATGGAGATCTACGGAGGGGCGAGGCTAAGACCGACGATGGTGACTGCGGCGAGAGGGAGGTGGGTGACGGAGGCGGAGGGCGGCTGGCGAGAGAGTGACGAGAGAGCATAGAGAGAATCAGTGAGGTGAGGGAGGCGCTGAACTAATTAGGTTTGAAAAAGGAATGAAATGATGTTATATATATATATATATATATATATATATATATTTTTTTTTTTTTTTTAATTTATGGAATTCGGTTCGGTTCGGGTTGAAACGAGCCAAAATTGGTTCAAACCGAAAATTCAATTTTTTAAATTTGCAACCCAACCCAACCCATATATGAAAAAAAAAAACCCAACCCAACCCGAAAAGTTGGGTTGGGTTTGGTGGGTTGCGGTGTTTTTGTACACCCCTAATGCTCATGCACACCCAACACTAGCTTCACAAGCTTTCTCAGAATCTTCTGAATCCTCTCAATCCACTGTGGCCCTCACAAGCCCTCTAAGACTAACTCCTTCGAGTCACATCGACCCCTAACCACTTTTACCCAAGGCATCAACACTTCTCTACGACGGTCAGCATTCGACCCTTGACCATTTTTACCCAAGGCGCACCGATGACATTGCAACGTATTGGCCCTTCCCTCGGTGCCCAATACTTGTTTTCTAACCAATGTGACATATCACCCATCAACCATTTATACCCGAGGCGCACTGATATTCACTCATTTCCCTGTAACCACAAGTTACTAAATGTGACATACCAACCCTCGACCATTTATACTTGAGGCACATTGATACTCACTTGAGCTTTCTGTAACCATAAGTTACACTGGGTAATCTGACCTCTTTCCTCACAAACTCATTGTTAACTTTATGAGCTTCAATCATACCATTTGTTTTGATGATAACAAATCTCTAATTTACTAATGATTTTAGTGTTTCAAAGTTTCCATAGCATAGTTCTTAGAAAGAAGATTCTAATGCATCTTGAATCATTTGAATTTGAGTTCAGACCAGAAATATATTGACAAAAGAAGATTGAAGGCCAAATCCAATGTGGCGTTGACATGTGGCACTTTGCGGATGTTGAATCTGACGTGATAGCTAATGTGGCTCTCATTGTATTCGTAACGTAGAGCTCGGAAAGAAGATTCCAACGCATTTTCAATCGCATAAATCAGACATCAAACAAAGAAGTTACGACCAAAAGAAGATAAAAATATTTACTCAACACGACCAATGACATGGACAATTAGAAAGGCGACACATGGCGCACGTGCACAACACCCCAACACCAACCCTCCTCTTTATACCGTAAACTTTGAAAAATCATCATTTATGATATATATTTTCTTACCATTAAACCCCTACCTTTGGATCTTATAACCTAGATCTAATGACCAATTTTAAATCAGGTTTAATATCGCCAAAATTTTCTATAAATTTAGCAACCTTCCTCCTCCAAATTATCCAATCATTTTGCTGAATTTTTCTCTCCTAAGCCACCATTGTTGATCTCTTCCAAGCTCAATGTTATTCTATATTGCGAGAGATTATAGTGCTTAATTTGTGTATCAACTCTGGTGAGAGTTTGATTTTTGTAGGAACCTTTATTTCATTACTTCAATTGAGATTTGTAATAAGGTGTAGGTGCACCTTGGTAATTGAGTGAGCGGTTTAATCTTGAACTCGAAAAAGGATTTGTAGTGGTTTGATCCTGAACCCGTGAAAAAGACCATTGTGGTTTGATCTTGAACCCGCGAAAAAGATCGATATAGGTTGGGTCCTAAACCTGCAAAAGGATCCGTAGTGGTTTCCTCTTGAACCCGCAAAAAGAGTGATCGTTCGATTTGATTCTCACCCGTAAGAGAATCATGACAGCAAAATACCCAAGAGGAGCTTGGGGAGTGGAGTAGGAATTTTCGAACCACAATAAAAATTTCCGGTGTCATCTCTTAGTCTCTACTCTTTTAATTTTTGTTGCCTATTTACTTATTTGAGTAAGTTGCATGGTTAGGAATGTTTTTACATACTTTTAGCAATTTTAGGGGGTTAATTCTATTAGTTTGCTTTAAACTAATTTAGTTTAATTTCTCGAAAAATAATTTAAAATTGTTAAGCAACCCTATTCACCCTCTAGTGTTGCCAACCGATCCTACAATTGGTATCAGAGAGGTAGCTCGTTTTTAATTTAAATTGATTTTTTGAAAAATGTTGTTTTGGAAGAAAATTTTCTAAAATTATTTTTGAAAATTGTCCTTCTTGAAAACTTAATTGTTTGAGCTTATGACAAACATTAGAGTTAATGATTCGATAAAATATTCATCTTGTATTTCTAACAATTTTATTGATGTGAAAGGAATTTCTAAATCTAAAAATCAAGGGTTTCAACCAATCAAAACAAGAAGATTTTCGAGAATCTCATTGGTGCTTGATGGGTCATACCGATGATGAAAGTGAGAGACGAAGAGGTAAGTAACGAAAATTTCTCTTACAATAAGCTTATGAATGCCTATAATGAAATTAAGTTTGATTTTGAGAAGATAGGTGCTAAATACATGGCCCTTCAAAAGAAGAACATTAAATTAGCTTATGAAAATAATGAGCATGAACTTAGTAATTAATGTGAAGGAAGAAAATGAGAAAAAAAATTTCCCATCTACTTTAGATTTGAAAAATGACTTGAATGCCTTAACGGTTGAAAATAAATTATTGGTTGAAGAAAATGCATGCTTGAAATTAAATCTCAATGATGTTGAAAATTTGTGTGATAAAGAAAAACGTGTTATATGCTAGATAAGATTATATTTGAATTGCATGAACTTGTTAAAGCTCTTAGAGAAAAAGAGTCAATTCTTTTTAAGGAGCTTAATTGTGCCAAAGAGTCCATTAATAAATTGACAATAGATGCACAAAAATTAGATAAAATTATTGACATGGCCAAACCTTCAAATGACAAAAGAAGTATTGGTTATGTTGATGAGAGTGTTACTCCATCTAGTTTGAAAACTACGTTTGTTAAAGTATTTTCTATTATTCTTAGTGATATTTTGCCTAATGTTTTACCCGAATGCGATGTACAAAAATTTATGCATAAGCATGGTAAACCAAAATTTGTGACAAATCATTCTCATGCTAAGGTTAATATTGTGCACAATGCTAGATTTGTTCATAATATAAAATTTGTGCCTACATGTCATTATTGTGGAATTAAAGACCATTTTAGACTAAATTGGTACAAATTGAAAATTTTGCTTAATAGTTATGGGAAACAAGATGTTTCTTATAAAACAAAATTTTAAAATACTTATAAGAAGAACACTTATGTGAAAATGAATAGATATTATGTGAATGGAAAATTTATGCATAATGTTTCTTGTTTCTCTTGTGGAAAATTCGGTCATAAATTAAATTCATGTTATTTGCATAAATCAAATGCTACAAATATTATGAATGCGGGAACTAAAAAGAAATGGGTTCTAATGATTGAGATTAACTTACATGGACCCAAACAAATATGGGTACCAAAAACTATTTGTTAAATCTTTTTTTTTTGTCTGTGTGCTCAATATTCAAATTTTGAAGATTGATTGAGATTCAAAAGAAAATTATTCAAAATTCAAATGCAGCTTTATGGCTCTCTTAGTACTTCAAAAGGAAAAAATCTTTATTTGGTAACTTTATCTTTTAAATGAATTTTGAGATAATTTGAAATATTTTATGATTTCATCTTTGTTTTTGAATTTGAATGTGATATTAATGGAGTCCTTAAATGGAAAGTTGACATTTTTATAATGTGGCATTGAATTGATTTTCTTATCAATGTTATTTATGGATAGTTGAATATATTTGTCTTTTAAAAAAAAATATATATATTTGTGTGATATATACCTTTTGAGTTTGAATTGTATATTCTTGAATTATTGACATTAATATAAATTGTTGTTTGACAAATTGAATTGTTTGTATGTTTTGAAGCTTTGTTATTTTTGAATTGTGACTTGCTTACTATATTGGCTTAAGTATTTTTGGATTGATGATTTATCTCTATTGTATTTATTGATTAGATTGAATTGTCCATGAGATATTTATGAATATTTTTTTTGGCATTTATATTTATTGTTTTGCTTATTTATGGAATATATTATTATGTGCTCTTGAAATTAACTTCAAATTTATTCATAATCCTTATTGATTTGATATTTGAATTTTACAATTACATGTCATGAAAGTTTCTTATTGAAAATCTATTTTAGCATATTATAGTTATTGGTCTTTGAATTTGATTTTTTAGACAATATTCTTGATTGTCTAAAATATTGAGTTTTCATTTGTTTTGATAGTTTCTTTTTGGGAAAAAATCAATTTATACCCTTAAACTTTAGAGGTTGTATCTATTAAAACCCTAAACTTACGATTGTATCAATTTAAACCCCGAGCTTTCAGAAGTGTATCAATCTACACCGTTAGAATTTTATTTTTAAGACGTTAATTTAAACACATGAAAACTTATAATTTTAGCAATCAAACCCTTAAATTATCATAAGTGAAACAATTGTATGAAAGTTTAGAAGTTTAATTGATAAATTCTAAGTCTTTACACGTATGAAAACTAACATTTTTCTAAGAGATAGTGTAAATTGATACACTTATGAAAGTTCCGGGTTTAAATTGATCCAATTATTAGTTTAGGATTTTAATTGATACAACCTCCAAAGTTTAAGGGTATAAATTGATTTTTTTTTTAATAGGTTTATCGAATAAATGATTATTGAGATTCTTTTAAAAACTTACGTGGTTTATACATTGCATGATCTTTGAAATTGATTTGATTTATTTATTGTTATTAATTTGTGAAAGTAATTGTTTGGAAAATATTTTTAACTATCTCACTTGATACATTGTTGTTTGAATTTCACTCTTACAATTGATATTAAGTATTGTTAGTTTAAAAATATTTTTTTTTGCAACGGTAGTTTAATTAATGCGGGGATTGAACCCATGACCTTTTGGTCACCGGCTCAACCCTATGCCAATTGAGCTATGCTCGGTTTGGCTAGTTTAAAAATATTGTGAGATTGTTTTAATGCTTTATTGAGCTTGAATGTATATTTTTTATTAAGCATTATGTTTCATGATTCCTTGAATGTTATTAGATGTCATAAAAAGAATTGTTAAATCCCTCCTAGGAAAAATGTTTTAATTTAAATATCTTTTCATGAATCCTATTGGTTGTGAAATTGAATTTAAATTTGTCCTTAAATGAAATTTGTTTGGGTTGTAATGATTATTGACATGTTTCATTTATTTGATATTCTTTTGTTTCCTTTTATGAAGAAAAATATATTGACTATGTTATTGATATATCTTTGCATGAAATAAACTTTTGAATGTTATATATTTATTTGATCATCATAGAAACTATGTGGTGTGAAAAACTTTGGAAGTTATATAGTTAAATAATTTATGTATATTTTTATAATTGATATCTTATATTGCTTAAATGTTTGATTTCTTATTTAGATTAATTGTGTGTTGATTAATACCTTGAATTGGAATTTATATTTTGGTAGTCATTTACACTATTTGGAAATATGAAAGTGATAAGAATTGAAATTATTTTTTCATATTGATTTATGCAACTCCATGAGTCTAATATGATTTTTTTTAGTATGCTTATTTTTAGGGGGAGCTAATGCCTCTTAAAAATGAGAATTTATGTTGGCTTAGTTTTGAAAATATTAATTGTGATGTTGATTGCTCTTTTGCAATTATTATATGAATTTTTTTATTTGCAACGATATTTTAATTAAAACGAGAATTGAACCCATGACCTCATAGTCACGGGCACAACCTTATGCCAATTGAGCTATGCTCGATTTGGCAATATGACTCACTTGTTTAGGGGAGCAACATATTTATTTTTCTAAATATTATGTTGCTTATGGAGGGAGATTTTGATTGATTTATTGATCATTGATTTCATTTGAATTTGAAGCTATGTTTTGATGAGTTCATTTTTTATTATATTATATTTTCTCCATTTGATTGTCTTCATTTATAATGAGAACTTAAATGAACTGATTGTTATTACTTACTTGATTGTGATGTCTATTATCTTTAGGAGAGCTTTTGTTTTTAATTGTTATCTTTTGAAGATAACAAAAGGGGGAGAAATTGTTTAGAAAAATATATGTGATGTTTAGTGATTGATTTGTGTTGCTCACTGATTGAAATATTTCAATATTATTATTCATATCCTACTTTGAGATATTTTTCTAAAGTGATTTGTCATCATAAAAAAGGGGAGATTGTTAACTTTATGAGCTTAAATTTTGATGATAACAAACCTCTAATTTACTAATGATTTTTGTGTTTCAAAGTGTCCATAGCATAGTTCTTAGAAAGAAGATTCTAATGCATCTTGAATCATTTGAATCTGAGTTCAGATGAGAAATATATTGACAAAAGAAGATTGGAAGCAAAATTCAATGTATAGTTGACACGTGACACTTTGCTATGTGGAATCTGACGTGATAGCTAATGTGACTCTCATTGTATTCGCAATGTAGAGCTCGGAAAGCCGATTTTAACCCACTTTCAATCGCATAAATGGGACGTCAAACAAAGGAGTTATGACCAAAAGAAGATGAAAAATATTTATTCAACACCACCAATGACATGGACGATTGGGAAGAGAACACATGACATGACACGTGCATAACACCCAACACCAACCCTCTTCTTTTTACAGTTAACCTTTAAAAAATCATCATATATTTTTTTTTACCATTAAATCCCACCTTGGATCTTATAACCTAGATCTTATGGTCAATTTTAAATCAGTTTTAATATCATTTTAGGCCAAAATTTTCCATAAATTTAGCAACCTTCCTCCTCCAAATTACGCAATCATTTTGCTGAGTTTTTCTCTCCTAAGCCACCATTGTTGATCTCTTAGAAGCTCAATGTTATTCTATATTGCGAGAGATTTGTGTGAGAGATTATAGTGCTCAATTTGTGTAACTCTGGTGAGAGTTTGATTTTTGTAGGAACTTTTATTTCATTACTTCAATTGGGATTTGTAATAAGGTGTGGGTGCACCTTGGGAATTGAGTGAGCGGTTTAATCCTGAGCTCGAAAAAAGATTTGTAGTGATTTGATCCTGAACCTGTGAAAAGGACCATTGTGGTTTGATCTTGAACCGGCGAAAAATATCGGTATAGGTTGGGTCTTAAACCTACAAAAGGATTCGTAGTGGTTTTCTCTTGAACCCGCAAAAAGAGTGATCGTTCGGTTTGATTCTCACCCGTAAGAGAATCACGACAGTAAAATACCCAAGAGGAGCTTGGGGAGTGGAGTAGGAACTTTCGAACCACTATAAAAATTCTCGGTGCCATCTCTTACTCTCTACTCTTTTCATTTCCGTTGCCTATTTACTTATTTGAGTAAGTTGCATGTTTAGGAAAATTGTTACATATTTTTAGCAATTTTAGGGTGTTAATTTTATTAGTTTTCTTTGAACTAATTTAGTTTAATTTCTCGAAAAAATATTTAAAAATTTTAAGCAACTCTATTCACCCTTCTAGTGTTGTCAACCGATCCTACATTCACTAGAGTACATGAGTTCTACATCATGCATCTAGATCATACTCGATACTTCAACTACATGACAATGCATAACACGCTCACAACATATAAATCATGATCATCCACCCATGTTATACACCAAGAACAACACAACTATTCATCACAACAATCATTACACAACATTCACAATCCATCTTATCAAATCAAAACGCTCATCACTAGGTGTGGCCATCGATCGGTCGACGTCGTATTTGGACGAAACCGCCGCCGACACCACATGATCGGTCAGTCGATTTTGATCGATTTTTGTACCTCTAATGGATTAAAGGAAAAAAATAATGAAAAAGGAATAAAGAAAGAAAAAAAAAAGAAGTGAGATGGAAAAGTGGACATTAATGAATAAACTGAAAAAAGAAAAAAAAGAAGAAAAAAAGAAAAAAAAGAAAGAATGGAAGAGGTTATGGGAAATGATGGAAAATGAATGCACAATTTGAAAATGGAGAAAGAGAAAGTAAAAAGAATTTTTTTTTTTTAAATAATTTCGCCCCTCCGGAAGAGGAAGACCATTCCCAAGGAAATTGTTGCTCTTCTGAAGGGAAGGGGACGTACAACAATTAATTTGTTTTTATTATTTTTTTTTTTTAAACTTGGTGGGTCGGTCGATTTGGGCTCTTATTGAGCTCTCCGACCGCCAATGTCAGAAAATGGATCAACTGACGTCGATTCAGTCGATTTTGGCCTGTCTGATCGGTTTTTTGTTTATTTGTGTCCACCCCTAGTCATCACGCAACTAAACCGACTAAGCAATCCGGTGTGCTTAGCAATATCAAAAGAAATATATTCAACAACACACAAATACATTAATCACTTAAATGTGCTTAGTCTTATCAAAGACGCAACAATATTATAATGCAAATCATGTAATTCATAATATATAAACATATATTCAAACATACAACATACTAGTTGATGAGACAAAAGTGTGCGTGTTTGAAAATGACTTTATATTGTTAAATTCAAGCGCAAGTGCACGCCATCAGCAAGTAGTAATTATGGAAGTACTTCAAGATATCGAACCCCAACAGACTATACTTGAATTCAGTTTAGAAAGCTCAGTAATTCAACAAGTGTTGTAACCAAATGAGAGTAGTGTGTGTAACAAAGATGGTAGTGGTTTTGGTTGGTAACTCTGGTGAATGAATCAAGGTAAAGCAAAGGACTTTGATCCGGTTTAAACCATTATTCCTGAAGGGTTTTTACCCCGATGCGGCCGCAGTACCCGTCATATTGCTCACTTACTTATGGACTGTGAATTCACTTCCTATTCAGCCTCTGTGAGTATACTTTTAGGAGTCTATAGCCATTAAACCTCTATTCCTAGGGCTAATTCAAATGTGGATAGTTAAAGCATACAATTCTTTAGTCCTACGGTGTGTCTTATCCTTATGTGCACTTGACGACCTATTCCTAGGTTCTTAGTCCCGTATTCCCTCATGAGATCCGTATATTGCCAAAGTCTTCTCAACGCTTTGACTCAACTTTCATGTTGATCTAAGTAGGTAATTTAGATTAACAAGACTGAATGATAGTCAATGAGAGAAATAAGTAAAGTAAGCGGTAGCGGGTAAATAAGCTTTATGGAATTAAACTCACTTCATTCTCAGGGCATCCACAGAATCGGATCCCTTGGAGAAATTAGTTCATAAACGAAAGAATTGAAAGCTTCATTGAATTGAAGATCATGATTACAAAATAAAGAATTGAAATTAACTAGGAGTGAAAATGATAGAGAATTTAAATGCATTTATCCTAGAATGAAATTACAAAATGACTTGTAAAACTAAACATTTAAAGGCTACTAATAGGCAACTAAAATGATCAATCTATCACCACTAAAAATGTTCACCCATCAAATGGAGACCTAGGGTTTTCTTTTATAGGAGTAGCTTGAAATGAGAGAGAGTGAGTAGGTTATTGGAACTTCCTCAAAGATTTTTAAAGTCTTCATCCGCAAGAAAATAAGAGTGGACTTGATCTTCAACGACTACTATAACTGCCTTTAACTTGATCTTCGATAAAATTGCACTTGCATTGTTAACTTTGTCATCGCAGAGTTGGTTGCTCATCGAGGATAGTTGGTTCCTCATCAAGGATAATTGCGTCTGCATCGCTAACTTTGCAGCCGCATAGTCGAGGTTTCCTGAAAAATCATAAAACAAGGTTAAATAGCCAATTTTTTTTATCTCTTTTTACCTCAAAATGCTAACATTCTCATTTTATGGTTCCAAGATATATGATTTCCTCTCTTTGATATTTATTGAGCATTTTAGACATGTTTTCTTATCCACATTGATTAAACTGAATCTAAATGACCTAGATTTGGAGGGTAAAATATGAAAAATTTGACGTTCATCACTAGCCTACAAACAAACAAACTCGCCAAGTAGAAGTCACTTACTAAACTAAAATAGGCCAAGGTTCTAAAAACAGTTTAACTTAAATCAGGGATGCTCTGAAATGCACCTAAGCTACAAACATAAATTTCCAGCAATTAAGAAATATTCTTAGCACTTTAAAACAACCTTAAAAAATGTCTAAATGAAACCTTATGATACGAAACCTCCAAGAATAAGCGTGAGAACCCCTTGATTATACGGACCCCCAACACATTAACTTGAAAACCTCAGTAGCCAATTCGGTCTCAACCCCTAAGAAAGGCTAGAAAACGGGTTACTTAGATGATCTAGTAAACCAAGGATCAGACAAAGCTTTTGCCTCCCATCAACCCTCGATCTTCAAAGCACTCCACAAGCAAGACAGATCAATCCTCACTTGAATGCTCCAAATATTTATGCATTCTATCACAAGAACACACAAGAAACCCAAAACACTACATTTCAATATATTCTTATCAACTTTTTTTATATTAGACAAAACAAATTCCTTTTATAGACAAAGAATTATAGTGCATGCAAATTAATGATTTCCCCAACCACCTAACTCCTACTTTCCAACAACCCATATTAAAGGATTTCCCCAACTATCTAATTAAAGGAATTCTCCAACTACTTAATTAAATGCATGCTTTTTAGGAATTCAAATTTGAATATTACAACATTAATAAAGTCTTCATATCACTCCATGCATTTGAACTTGTGACAAAGTGTAGTCATGCATTTCTCTTCTTTGTTGACTTTGGTTGTCCTTGCTCCATAACAATGAATTGACTTCCTTGACCTTCATCAAGGATATGAATTGGATTGTCAAGATAATTCATATCACCTTACCTCTTGAGATTCACCCAAAAATGACTTGAATCCTAACTGGTGGGTAATTGGGAGTGTTCAGAATGGTTTCTCACGGTAAACCGAAGGTTTCTACGCATTAAGATTTAAATTACAACACATCTAGAGTAATCGAAAAGGCTTAGAATGAAGGAATATCTTCTATCTTACCCAAAAAAGTCTTGAATGTGTGTTGGTCCTGATCGACAAGGCCTAAAACTTCAATTTTGAAGCCGTTAAAGAATGAGTAATTCAAATCTAACATCGATTAAGCTTGGGTTAGTGACGAACCTTGTCGAAAAGAAGGAAATCTCACTGATTTTTTGCTGAAACGCAAGGACGAATAAGACAACACGATGGTTGTGGTTGTTCGTGGGTTTGACATCGCACCTACAGAGACGAGAAGCCTCAAGGGTTGTCGGAATGAGAAAAGGAAAAGAAATCTGAGAATAAGACTCATCGTTGCTCACAGTCGCACGAGTAGACGTCGCAAAATCGCTGAATTTGTCGCTCACAAACGCCTAATGTTGCGGATGCGCGAGTCGGGGTTCGTCGGAGGATGAGAACAATCGTCGTCGCGCTCGGTAGCCGCCAAAAGCCGTCGCACCACTATTTAAACGTGTTGTCGTTCGCCGTTGGTTGCGTTGCTAAGGTTGAAGGAATCGTCGTCGAGCTGCTGCCGTCAGAGACGTTGGCCAAAACGAAAATGGACATAAAAGTACAAAGTATCGAAAAAATGTCTAAGTGTCATTTTCTCAACCTCCTCGTCGATCACAGTCTTGATCCTCCCATGCGCGTGGACTATGTCGCCTTGCAAGCCTACGTAAAAGTTAGAAAATGTATAATTTAATTAATTACTAAAAAATGTGTAATTAATATTTAAAAGATAAATTACATAATAAGATTTTTTTTAAAGTAGTAAAGGAAAAACGGGGAGAGAAAGTTTCTCCCTTGTGGTACATAAAAATTGATGGAGCGATTTTTGATCGATGATATTCTAATTTCATCAATTTAATGAAATAGAAAACATGCTCAAACGATGAAATTAAGAAAAATAGAAAACATACCCTTGAAGTTCCACTTTTCTTCGAGTTCCTCGTCACGAACTCTTCCGGCCTCTTCTCACGAACGCCCCGAAGACCACTCCAGGTAGTCTCGCTATCCTCGGCGCCGAACAACGGAGTTGTGGGACTCCATTAGAAGAGAAAATAAAATAAAAAAGAAGAAGAAAGAAGCAAGGAGGATGGACTTCGTAGAACTCAAAAACAGAAAGAACACAAGAACTTCTCAAGTTCATTCTTTACAGAATTGAATTCTACCAAAATTTTTTTTGAAAAAATGAAGACCCAAAAGGGCACTCACCAAACTTAGCCATTAAGTAATTCAACTTTTTTTTTTATATATATATATATAATAGTTATTATTATTAAAAATAATAATAAAATTTTATTTATTAAACTTTTAATAAATAAAAAAAATATATATATATATATATATATAATTATTAATTAAACTTTTTAATTAATAATTATTATTTAATTCAATATCTAATATTAATTAAATAATATGGCTAAACCCGGTTTTTCGAAAATCGACTTTTTGCACATGAATCGCATTCATGTTTTAGACCACTTCCATATTTAAATCATATTTAAATATGTCCATCATTCTTCCACACACCGAATTTGAACAATTCAAATTCTTTTTCTTTTTCTTTTCTCTTATATTGTTGCACGACGTTATCCGAGCTAGCAAGGAGAACCTAAAGAACCTACAGATCATGAACTTCAACGATACGAGATTATCCAGTTAAAACTCTTTTAACCCGAATCAATCAACTTTCGTTAACCCCCGGAGACTCCACTATAGTCTGAGGGTTGCATTCTCCTCACTGTAGATATATTATGTCCTCTTGATATAACCGTCACAGGCAAGTCGGCCCTTCACAGGTTGCTCGTAAACACAGCTAGGTCGTTTAAACCGTTTAACCCCTGTGTTACGTCTTTGTTCCTTAAGTACCACTGACACCTCTAATGAACAATAGATCAGTGGTCCTACCAACAGATCAATTAACCCTCTCTGCTCAGGAGAGGGTGGGCGCTCATTGTTCAAGCCTCTGAGTCAGCTATTAAGGGAATAACCTATCTACTAACCCTGAAGAGCGGGTTAGGAGTGAACTCCATCTTACTACACTATGTCCCCAACTACCTGTTGGACTTTATCCCTGAGATAATAAGTTATTGAGTCGGCGCTAATGGGCCACTCTCACTCGTACAAGTCTAAGGATACTGTCTAATAAGCAGGAGTTCATAGTAAGCTCAGGATTAAGATCTAGTTACCTAGGCCATCAGTTTGAAATAGTCGGTCTCTTCAGTAAACAGCGTTATAAAGAGAGAGCGACTTTTCGTGGTTCAGTCTTATGCAAACTCATTGCATAGGACGCCCCCGCTCGCACATCTCCATGTGAAACGATTCGGATCACATCGTTTTGTACAATACAGAGCGAGTCGCATCCAATAGTGTTACCAGAATAAGGTACCCAGCCTTATCCGTATACTATTGACCATTTTGACTGTCTACTTGAGCCTGATCCACATTCATGTCATACATGAAGCTCAAGTACTCATCATTCGCCATGGGTGTTGATCATTGGTATAGGATAAACCAAACGCGTTTTAATTTATTCCAGTAAACTCTTTTACTGAATAAATCTAATAACTCTTTATTCTAAATAGATATTTACAAACCACGAGTTTTAAGACATAAAATCCAACAAAAATATGATAGTAAGATTAATATATGAGCGGCCTAAAGGTAACTCTTCTCATCAGTTCAAGAAACTAATAAATATATATTTTTTTCAATAATTTTCCATACATATTTTTTCCAATAATTTTCCATACTTTGACTTTAAAGAGTTTAATTTGTTTGAATTTTCAACTTTATATTTTCTAATATAAATTAGAAGTACGGTTGAAAAGAAGATGATAAAAAAGAGAAACATTCATAAAGTATAAACTTAGAAAACAAAATTACATGTTAACTAGATAATCTTACAATATATCTTCCACATTATCAATGGAAAATTAGTCAATCTCAACTATTTGAAGAGCTTGTGCAAATAAGTTAACTATAAAAAGAACTAAATTATTGTTACAAAAATAACTTATTAATGGAAAAGGCAGAAAACAAAGACGGTATTTTAATAAATGCGAGAATTGAACCCATAACCTCTTAGTTACGGGCACAACTTTATGTCAATTGAGCTATGCTCGGTTTGCCAACAAAGACATCATTATTGATACAAGCAAGTTGGGATAAAGAATTCTAGCCAACACATTCTATACTTAGAACATTTCTCCGTCATGCATTGACCTAAAATATCCAAACCGATCAAACTCTGTCTCAATTTTATAAATTTATTTTCCTCCATTAAAGATGCATAAATAGGGCTTCAAAATGTTGGAGTAAATGGCGTTGAGACAATTGTATGGAAATAGTGATTAACATCAATGAATTACAAAACTTTAAACCGTTAATTCGAAAAATTATCCTCACACTTATTATAAATTATTAAAATTTGAGTCATTGTCCTCTAAATATATAAAATTATTGCAATTACACCCTATGGTTGTAACTCCATTAGAAATTGAGTTTAATTACAAAAAGTTTATAACTTCTATACTTCAAAAAAAAAATTAATTGTTACAATTTCAGTAGTAGTTAGTGTATTCTTTATGTTGAATACAAACAACATTGTTTTTTTTTAAGAAAAATAAAAAAGAAAACACTAACTATGAAGATCAAAGTGTTGGTTGTATAAATAACAATCATGCCCAAAATAACGACAAAGGTAGAAAAATATAATATATTTTGTAAATATGACAAAAAATAAGTGATAGTGTCACTAATAATCATTGACGGATAAACTCTATTGACAAAATTCTATAAAATATAGAAGTGTGTCAGTAACTATCACAAGTAGTCATTGATCTATCAGTGACTATCACTAATAAAAATTGTCATATTTGTAAATCTTTTAAAAAAAAACCATAAATTGACAATTTTTCAAAATCAAACCAACTAGATTTGGTTCAAATCAAACTTTTAATTTTAATAATTACTCCTCCATAAATTTACAAAGTAATTTTTTAATATTAAAGTCTACTATTATAACTCTATCAGTAGTTGGGTTTATCACAAAACAAATTGTAAGAATGAATGGTATAATTACAACAATTTTCACAATTTAAATTTCACAGCTTATGTAGCTCCAAAGTTTAATGGTACCCATCACAATAATTTCATTTATCAAGACATTTACTTATCGTTCTAAATTAGTCGTCGTTCAACTATGATCTTTAACATTTTTTCACATTCCTTGACAATTGATTTTCTACGTGGCAGGCATTCATGACGACATGGATTGCAGCCTGTCGAAAAACGACATGTTTAACAAATGTTTTGATCCCGGGCACATTTCTAATAGGCGTGATGACTTTCGGTACTACGTGTAAAAGTCAGCCGATCACCGTCAAGATTTAGGGAACTGTAAAGTCCACAACCGATATCAGTGAATATACTTCTCCTGAATGGTTCGACATCCAAGATAT
The DNA here is from genome assembly GCA_028017165.1 of Herpetospermum pedunculosum. Lineage (NCBI taxonomy): Eukaryota > Viridiplantae > Streptophyta > Magnoliopsida > Cucurbitales > Cucurbitaceae > Herpetospermum > Herpetospermum pedunculosum. The sequence continues at coordinate 14,323,785 of CM051527.1, read as the reverse complement.
CATCAACTTCGTCCTCACTGGCTCCGATGTCTTTGACGGCCAAGGCGTCGCTTGATAACACACTAAATGAGTTGTCTTTAAAGACTTTATTATGCTAGTTTTAGAGTTAAAATGGATGATTTAATGATATTATTTGACTAAATTGTAGATTTCGAGCAATTGGAGCAAACCGAAGCATTCTAGAAGTGTTGGCGTGAAAAATGAGCTAAAAAATTGTATTTTCATGGCCAAATGGCAAGAGAAGAAGGCAAGTCAACATACCCGAGAGCACAACTTTGAAACGCCAAAAATCTTGAGGGGACAACGTCGAGAAGTTGTTCCTAGCGTCTCGAAGCTATAAAGCTATTCATCGCCAACCATGTGCGTCATGAAAGCTTCTATGCCTGTCATTATAGAGCATGTTCGTCATTAAAAGCCTCATGTCCGTCATTAAAAGTCTTATGCTCGACATTAAAACTCCTCTGCCATAGCCTTCATCAACCGTCACCATGTCTGTCATTAAAATCATTATTGTAAAGACCATTTTACCTTTTATATTTTGTTTAGAAAAAATAAGGAAAGAAAATTATTTGGTTTTGGATTAAAAGAGGAAAAAAAAAAAGAGGTCGCATCTAAAATTTAAAGAAAGAAGGGCAGCAATTCTTTTTTTAGACAAATGAAATTGAGGGGCACGTATAAATGTGATGGAGTTGTTATTTTCTTTTTAAGATTGACATGTGGCAGTCAGAGTTTTAAAAATGAAAAAAAATAAAATGAAAACAAACCTAAGGGATTGGGAGAATAAAAGGTGAAATTGGAAAGTGAAGATGGCTAAGATTTCATATTTGGTATGTTTTTCCTAAGAAAATCATGAATATAAATGAGTTTCAAGAGATGGTTTTTATGGGTTTATTCTCCTTTTCTTGTGAAATCAAACCAAGGAAATTGGGGATTTAATAGTAGAATTTCATGAGATTCTCCTCTTTAAGCACCACAAGAAGTTGTTAGTGATGGGGAAAGATTATATTGTTCATTAAAACCTTAAGAAAAAGAGGAAAAATGCTTGAGATTGAAAGGGAAAATAAAATGAAAGTTGGTCAATGTTCTATTATGATGAAACAAAAGAAGTAAATTTATAGAATGAAATTGGAAGAATGAAATTTAATGAAAGGTTATGTGTTGGATTTTTTTTAAAGCAAGAACTTACTCGACAGACATATTTGCTGTTGGAATGAAAAAAGTGTCGATATGAAAGGAAAGATGGAATTTTGGACTTTAGAAGCATGACTAGTTAAAGGAAGCAAAATGGTGAAAAATAAAAGAAAAGAAAAACAGTGCGCTAATTGTTAAAAAGTAGTGGGAAAGCCTAAAATCACATAGGAAGAAGAAATTGAATAAACTAAAGTAATTAAAGAAAAATGGACAAAACTGGCCAATGTGATGAGTAATTTTAGAGAATGAGTGAGAGAAGAGAGAGTGTTTGGTTGAAGTTCCTTATTAAGAAAGGGAAAATAATGATGAAAACTTAAAAGTGAATGTGGAGTTTATATGTCTACTTTTTTTTTTTTTTTTTTTTTGAAATAATACATTGTTAAAGGAATGATCATTGAATTGATTATTGTGATTTAGGTTGGACAAAAAATGGATTGGCTTGTGAACCAAACCATTATCGACAAGTGTTCTATGAGTGGTTTATTTTATAAAGCGTGTTTATTATTTAATTATTATTATCGAATTTCGCGAAAGTAATAAATATGTATGATTTTAGAGCATCTCTTATGAGATTGTAGAGAAATTGATTTGAGATTCCCTGAAATCGTAAAGAGTTTCCAGTGATTTTATGTTTTCAACTAGAATTATCGTTTGAGAAATATTTGAGATATTTGATGAATACTTGAGAGTTTATAAATGTTTTTTTTCTATTGTTTCAGAAATTGAAAGAGTTTAAATGTTATTTGAGAAATCTCTCAAGTTTATGAAATGTTGTTTTAAAGAAAACATGATTCTGATCATTGTTTAAAATTTATGAATTGTTGTTTCATAAAGATAATGATTTTGGTGTGATTTGAGAATTTAAGAGTTTTAATTCAGAGACTGACTTTCAAACCACTAGATATATGTACCCATGGTGATTACCCGTACTAGAGATAGAGAGTTATGTGGGACCCACTCTAGCATACTAGAGATAGAGAGTTCTGCGTGCATGTATGACAGAGGCTCTGCTATATATCTGGAGGTTACTCGGTACATAGTATGACAAAGATTGCTCTGTTGTGCGTATTGAGATTACTCTACGTCAGTATGACCCGAGATTGGGTACATATTTGGTGATGAAATTTACAAGCTTATGTTTATGTTTTCAAGAGTTGTTGCTACATATTTTCTATGATTTTACAGGGATGTGTTGGTTATTTAAATATTGTTATTACAGAGATTTCTTGATGTTTAATTATCCAGAGTTTATTAAATTGTTCATGGTTTTCGTTGGTTTTATAGAGCCTTTGAAGTTATGTTTAGTATGAAAAGAATTTTCTTGAAAGTTATTTTTATTATTGATTATATACCACTCACTGAACTTTTTAGCTCATTTTTTTATATTTATTTTTCCACTAGGGTTGCTCTTGAGTTTCAACCAGAGATAGTTGAGGTCAGCATCTGCCACCAGTCTCACCAAGTCAATGCATATCATCCACTACATGTAAAGAGAGTAACTTTTGTTGCGTTATTTTTATTGGAAATTGAGTTTATGTTATAAGTTAGAGAAAAACTTGGCTATAGATTCCATTGCACTCTCAAGATCTGTTGTCGTCATAGCTCGTCCTAGGTTTGGTAGGATAATCTAGGACGGGGTGTGACAATTAAGTTCGTCATTAAAAGCCTTGCTAGTCAATAAAGATCAACGTCTCGACACTAGCTTTCTATAAATTCATCTTATTCTCATGCGATTGGGGAGCCATCTTTGGGAGATTTGAACACTATTTTGAATACACTCATTGTAGAGGCTAAAAGACACTCTAGAGAGCTGAAGAAGAGATTTGGAAGCCCGGGAACGAGGCTTCGTACGCTACAAGAGTTTTTCTCTTTTACCTTTGATTTTATTGCATTGTTTTATGGATTCTAAACTTTGTCTAAGCATTGTTTTAGTGATATGAGTAGCTAGACTAAATACTTAGGGGATTGATATAATCGTTTTAGTTTTCATGTTTGATTAATCTAAGTTCTTCATATTGCAACGGTTATTCATGTGTTTGTTTGTTTAATGTTTTTATCCTTCTGGTCAAAGTATAAATTTTTACTTATTTAAATTCTAGCTTGAAAAAGTAGAGTTTAAAGTAGAACTCTTACACATGAATGTTTGAAAATTCTTGCATGAATATGCACAAAACAAATTAGAGGTCGTTAATAGAAGTTGCGTAATGTCCTTCTTTTCTATTAAAAACTAGACATACATGTTAGTTTTATAGAAAGATAAAAGAATTAGTTGAGCTCTAACGAGTGTTTTATGGTTTTATTCTTCTTAGCCTATAACTGTATGCATGACTATTCTTGGACTGATAGATTAATTAAACATGAATCTAATGAATGAAATTAATTCCCTAGGTTATTCTCTCCAAAATGTTTTTCATTAATTTTCAGTCATTTAATTTCCACTCAATCTCAAAGTCTTTTTTAGTCTAAATAAAAAAATTTGTTAGTACCTACGATACTCAATTGATCTAGAAAACCAATCATATGGACGATACTCTTTACCTTAAATCACTATATTAAAACTGGACTCGTACACTTGCAGTACGCAATAAATCACGCAACAAGTTTTTGGCGTCGTTGCCGGGGATTTACATATTTAGTTCAATTGATATTGTGGAGAATTCGAAAAATCTTACTTTAGACTTTTTATTTTTTTTATTTTGCACTTTTATCTTTTATTTGTGTTTATCTGGTTAGGTTGATGCTTTAGTTTATGCGAAGGGATAATAGGGTTGTATTACTTCCCTTCGATCCTGAGATAAAGAGGACATGCAAGAGGAATCGGAAAATCCATAAAGAGAAGGAGAAATCAATGACAAAACAAAATATGACTGAAGAGGAGAATAAGGTCATTATGGACTATTTCCAGCCCACATTTGACGTTAATCAATCAAGGATAGTCCTCACCCTTATAGATGCCCACATTTTTCAGTTGACGTTAGAACTTATTCAAATGACCATGAACAATGCATTCAGGGGCCAACCTATTGAGGATCTCAATTGTCATTTGAAGAAATTCTTAGAAATTTGTAGCACTGTAAAAATTAATGGTGTTTCTACTGACGCAATTCGCTTACGCCTTTTTCCTTTCTCTTTACATGATAAAGCAATTGAGTGACTAGAATTATTATAGTCAGGAAGCATTATTACTTGGGAGGTGTTGACACAAGCATTTTTTACTAAATTCTTCTCACCTGCGAAATCTGTCAAGCTTAGAATAGAGATAATAATATTCAGACAACATGAAGGTGAACAATTGTTTGAAGCATTGGAACGGTACAAGGAATTAATAAGGAAGTGTCTGGAGCATGGATATCCAGGCTGGCTCCAAATTCATTTTTTCTACAATGCACTCACGGGACAAACTAAGACAATTGTAGATGCAACATCTGGAGGAACTATCCTGAAGAAAACTATAAATGAAACTCGTACACTATTAGAAGAGATGGCAACCATGAGCTATCATTGGCCAACTGAACGCTATAATCATAAAACAATAGCTAGCCTCCATGAGGTGGATGAAGTAAGTTTCCTTAAAGCTCAAATGACATCTCTAACTAAAACGATGAACAAACTTGCAGGAATAGGTGTTACTCAATCTATTTCAGTCATTACAACAACTCAAATTCCTCAATTTGGTGAGGAATGCAACTTGGAGCAGACCCAATATGTGAACAACATAAGTTTCAACTATGGAGGCCAACAAATGCAAAATAATATTCCTACTCACTACCATCCAGGTTTGAGAAATCATGAGATTTTTTTCTATTGATGAACGTTATTTATGTCGTGTTTCTACCCTTTAAATCATACTCATTAATTGACTTTTTGATTCAAACTAAATATAATTGTGCATGTAATTGATTAAAAAAGAATAAAAATAGGAAAGTCACATGTTCAAGATCATTTTGTCAATATGAAGCAATTTGGAGGGTAAAAGAGTCATTTTTATAAGAATTAATGTTGTTTTAATCATTTTCAGGAAATCTATATTTTTGCTCGTGGCCACATAGAACTCACAGAGAAGTCACAGAATCCAGCTTGTGGCCACCAAGAAGTCACAGAGTGCAGTTGACTGGGTCAAAACGAATTTGTTGGGAGATTTTGGTCAAAGATCTTCAAGCGAATCTCAGCAACCAAATCTCCATTTGACCTAACAACCTCTACAAAGATCTCTCCCCGATTTTTAGCAACCTCCAACAAACCCTAAGGCCTATAAAAGGCACCTCAAGCCTTCATTCAAATTATCGATCAATCTTTACAACAATCAATCTCCACATTGTCGATCAACCTCTTTTCTCTCTCGAAGAACTCACCCAAATCCCGAAACTCCAACAAGAGCGGACCACTCCTCTGGAAAAGTTCAACTTCAGCCATCTCCGGAAGGAAGGTGCTGCGAGGATTCGATTCACATTGACGACGTGAATCGAGCGAGTAGAGACCCTTCATCCATATCCACGAGTTCGAGAGAGAGAAAGTTAGAAAAATTTCCAGATTTATTTTCTATTTTATTCTGCACATTTTCTATTTACATTCTGTTTTTTTTCGAATTTCGTTCGGTTCTTAATTTTTCATGCAAAATTACCATTTTACCCTTTAGCAAGTTTTCGCATTTATAATTTAATTTTCAGTTTAGAACCTTCGTTATTTTAATTGTGTCATTTATTTATTCTGTTTTTATTCCATTTTTCGTTTTGTTCTTAATTTTAGAGTGAAATTACCATTTTACCCTTTTAATAGTTTTTCCACTTATGAATTATTTTTCAATGAAGTATTTTAGTTTATTTATCATTATGAGCTAATTTTTCTTAAGGGATTCAATTATGTGAATGCCCATTAAGAAATGAGCTAGCTTGATAGTTGTAAATTACAGTTTTACCCTTATGCCTTGTGTGGTTCGTCCTTTACTGAATATATGCAAAACATTTCGATTAACTTGATCACTTAATCAACATGAAATGTTAATGTCGATACTGAACAGGTCGGGCAATTAATGGCTCTCGTAAATGTGATATAGCAAAAAAACCTAGGAATAGGATTTCGTCGATTGTCCTTGATGATTGGGGCAAAAGACTATAGGATCAATAAGATTGCATACTTAACCATCTAAGATCACATTATCCACTAGACCGTGAGTATAATGGCTTAGACTCCTAAAGGTACTTGCAAAGAGGCTGAATAGGAGATGAATCTGATCAAAAAACATAAGGTACTATGTGGTGACTCTATGGTCACAGGCTGTCAAGTAAACTCAACTTAGGGCTGAAACATGATTGAATCCCTATTTTTATTATTATTTTCAAACCAAAACCAAAACCAACCCAACATATTATCAATTTATTTTTGTTACTTTTCATTGCATTCGCAAAACAATTCTTTCTAAAACTAAAATTCCACAACAGTCTCTTGGGATTCGATACTTGGAATACTTTCCATATTATTACTTGATTGACAGTGTATACTTGCACTTGACCATATATTTCATTGCAGGTTATTGAACCAAATTACACACCCACGTTTTGGTTCATCACCTATACAAATACTAAGAATGTTTTGCAGCCTCCACCATGTTTTACATCCACTTTTCAATAGCCTCAAAAGAATCCATCCCTTGAAGAATTGGTTGGAGCATTCATTGCAGAATCCAAAAATAGAGTTAACCAATTGGAAAGCACAATGACTAGTCATGGGACAACCATAAAAAAATTTGGAGGTACAAATGAGTCAGATGGTCACATCTATGAATAGTCTCCATAAAGGTAAGTATCCTAGTGACACTGAGGTGAACCCAGGGGAGCAATGCAAAACTGTCACATTGAGAAGTGGAGGGATCATGGATGAGATTGCAAAGGAACCAGCCAAGGAATCTATTCAAAATGATTTCACCCAAGAGAAGTCTATTGAGGAGTTTATTCAGGTTGAAGCACCAAAAGATGTTGAGAAAGAACAAAAGAAGGTTATTGAACCACCTCAGGCTGAACAATCTACTAAGTCTTCTGTGCCTTTTGTTTCCAATTCTATTCTTTATCCTCAACAGTTTAAAAAGAAGAAGCTTGAATCTCAATTTTTAAAATTTTTAGACATCTTAAAAAAGCTTCATATTAATATTCCCTTTGCAGATGTTCTTGCTCAAATGCCACATTATGCAAAATTCATGAAGGACATAATGTCAAACAAGAAGAAACTTGAGTCCTATGAGACAGTCAACCTTACTGAGGAATGTAGTGCCCTCATTCAGAGAAAGTTGCCCTCAGAAATTAAAGGATCCAAGGAGTTTTACTATCCCTTTTGTTATGGGCAATTCTTCTTCTTCTTATAAAGCTTTATGTGACTTAGGAGCTAGCATTAACTTGATGCCTTTATTTTTATATAGGAAACTAGGTTTGAGGGAGGTGCAACCTACAACCATATCTCTTCAGTTAGTTGATCGATCTATCACATAACCTAGAGGTATTGTAGAAGATGTATTGGTTAAGGTTGACAATTTTATATTTCCTGTAGATTTTGTAGTGCTAGACATGGAGGAGGACAGTGAAGTCCCAATAATTTTGGGAATACCTTTCTTGGCGACTAGACGAGATTTAATTGATGTGCAACAGAGTAAGTTATCTCTAAGATTGAACGACGCAGAGGTAACTTTTAATATTTACTAATCTATGAAATTCCATCAAGAGGAGAATGATTGTTTTCGTGTTGACATGATTGATTCTATTTCTTATGAGTTTGAGCATTTTGTGGCTAATTCTTATATGTTAGATAACTTGAGTGTGAACAATAAGATAGAGTAGGTTAAACAGGTGAAGGTGAAACACATGGGCAAACGACCACCATGATGCATTTAAATGAGCCTCGTCCAGCCGAAGACGTTAAACAAAGCGCTTCTTGGGAGGCAACCAAGTTTATTTTTTATTTTTTATTTTTATTTTTTATTTTTATTTTTCTTTTGTATTGTTCTTATGCGGTGCATTGTGTCCTTATATTCCTTTGCTTATCTGGTAGGAGTCTGATCAACAAGTTTCTGTCCCCATCTCAGAAGATAGTAGATTAATTGGCATTTCAGGGAAGATTCAATATCCCCTATCTATTTTCTATTGTCCTATGCATGTTACTGATTTATACATTGATGACAATGTATGTTTAAGTTTGGGGTGGGATTATGCATGTTTTAGGAAAATCTTATTTTTTTTAGCATGATCTTCATGGTTGAATCTTTGTTGCATCACTCGTGGGCAATCTAGAAAGTGTTCTAGACTTTGATATTCTGCTTTTGTTGGACTATGAGACCATGCCTGTAAACTGAGAAAAAATTATTTTTTGAATCCTTCTTGATATCTTTGAATACCTTGTAAGTTAAGGATGCATCTTTAGTTTGAGTTTTAATGCATAAAGGAGATAAACATGATTAGTTTTTTCTTGGAAAAGTTATATGATGTTGTCTCATGTTTTGTTGTTGAATGAAACATGCATAGGAATTGATACAAAACTACACAACTTTTCTGTGAGTTTTTGAGCCAATAAGCATCTCCTTAACACGATGATCTATTCTCTAAAATTGAGTGATTGTCATGCATGATTGATTTTTCTAGAACTTTCTTTGTTATGCATGTCTGGAATCTCGGAATTGAGTTGAATGCATTAATTTCACAAGGGCTTTTAGGTAAAACAACTTTTAGCTTTCTCAAACAGCCTACCTTGACATAATCCTTAGAAAGCCAAATTTTGAGTCTAAGACCTTTTCATTGAAAAATTGTCACATTACAAGTCTTATATCCATTCTCTTATTGTTTTTCTTTCTTTGAAACTTGATCTGAAGGATTATAAATGTTTACCACATGATGTTTCAATCCATCCAAAGAAGAGAGTTGGATTGTGTGAATAGAGTATTCAAAAGGAAACATTCCTTTCATTAGCTTCTTTTAGAGACAAAAGAAAAGAGAAAAGAAAAGAAATATATATTGAGGAAAAGAAAAAAAAAATATTTTGAGGGAAGAAAAAAAGAGAGAAAAATAGTTTATTATGAGAAGGAAAGTCATTGCTTCAACAAAGTTCAAAAATGACCATTCATCAGCGTCACCGAAAAATTGAGCATCATGTGTAAAAGTCTTATAATTCTTTTCATCTAGTAGCTTAAAATATTCATCTGTCTACCCTTCCCTAAACTCAATTACAACCAAAGCAAGACTCTTGAAATTTTACATTCATTTTAATTCATTGATGACAATGGAGATATGATATATTAGCAAGCTTCTGAGAAATATCTTTTATGCTTTGGTTTGAGCATTTATCTTACATATGCCCTAAAGATTGAGTGTTTTGAGTGAAATTATGTGAGGGTATCAAGTAGTCTTGTGCATTCGATTTTAGTAATTTTATGAGATACTTGAGTTTTTTGTTATAAAATTAAAGTCTATGATTGTTTAATCTCTTGATTGGCACTATGACTCGGAAGCCTCCAAAGCTTCGGTGGAACCTGTCAGACAAAAGAAACCAATGGTTGTGTGTAATGCCTCTGCCAAAAAACACTTATGTCTGAAGAGCATGAAGACCACTGCCTGAATTTTCCCTGTCTATTTAAACCTTCACTTCAGTGAAGAAAAGAGAGCTTGGATGTATGAGGATTATTTTCCTAAGTTCGACCAAGTTCCCAAGAAAAAGTGAAGAGGTAGATTGTCAATCTCCTTTGAGAGCTCGCCGGAGGAAGTGACAGCGTGTCGTTGCCGTCGAGAGCGAACGTTGCCTTCACAAGCTTCAATGCAGTTTACTACTTTCCTTTACTTGCTTTCGTTATCAAGATTTCATCTACTTTATTTATTTAAATCGCTTTCATGATTAACTAAACTTTTTATTCAAGACTTGGCCACCGACCCCAATTGTTGTAAGCATGTTTATGTGAAGTATATCTTTTAACAAACATCTTGAATCTTCTTCTTAAGAGTTTTGTCCTTCAATACACTTGTAACGACCTGAACTCAAGGTAAGAGAAATTTATTTAATTATTATTGTTATCGGGCTCGATAAAGAGTTTAAGGGAGTTGATCTTATGAATTTTGGACTGCAAAATGGTTTGGGCATAGGTGGTTGAACAAGTCAACTAGGGTTAGTTTGTTTTCAAAAAAAATTAAAAGAAATTAAGTAATTAAAAATAATAATAATAATAATAAAGTATTTATTAATTAAGTAAAATAAAAAAAAGAATAAATAAATAAATAAAAGAAAATTCTTCTTTCTTCTTCGTTCTACGTATCCAAGCCCCCCCCCCCCCCACCACAAATTTTCTCTCCGCAAAACCTACCCACGTCGCCCAACCTCGCCGCCGCACGCCTTACTCGTTAACGCCACCCTCGCCGCCACACGCCCTTGCTCGCCGACGCCACCCTCGCCTCTACTCGCCGCAAGGCGCCGCCTCTCTCTCATTCGTTCTCCATCTTCGAACCCCAGCATGCCACCACACCCTTCTCCTTCAGCCACACTTCGCTCTCCCCTTTGAACGTTGTCGTCGTCGCTCCATTTCGCCCAGCCGCACGCCGCCGTCCTTCTACGCCAGTCATTAGAGGGTCGTTGCGCCAGCAGCCGCAACGAACATGTGAGGTTTCCTTTCGTTCTTCTTCCATTCTCGTTTTCCACGTCTTGTTGACTCCGAGCCTCATTACCCACTTTATTCTGACTTCAGATTCGCAAATTCAAGCAATCTAGTAATCAGCCGGTCACTAGAGGGTCATCGCGCCAGCTGCTGCTAGGGGGAGTATCGATCGGTTGGCGTCGGTTTTGGGCTCAAACCGCTGCCGACCACCGACAAATTGGTTTACGTCGTTGGTTTTGATCGGTTTTGGGAAGATTAGTGACGTCGGTCGATCGGTCGGTTTTGATCGATTTTGACCGAAATCCACTTGAAGAGACTCCGGCGAAGGCGAACTGTGAAAAAAAGATAGTGAAAAAGAGGGAGACAAACGAAGGCGAGAGAGAGACGACGATGATGGAGATGAGAGGAAGACGAACGGAGGAAGAATTTTGTGGGAAGAAGATGGAAAGAGATGAATTGAGGAAGAAATGACGATATGAAAAAAAATGAATTGGAAAGAGATGAGAGGGAGATGAACGGAGGAAGAAATGTAAGAGATGTATCTAAAACAATGTTTTTTTTTTATTATTAAATGTATTCTTGAGAAGATATGCCTTGGGATAAAAAAAAATCAGTCAGTTTGTTCGGTCGGTTCTAACATTTTTGGGTCAACCGACTGACCGACAATCGGTTTTTCTACCTAAAAAATAGACCCCGGCCGATTATGAGCATAAACCAACCGACTGACGTTGGTTCGGTCAGTTTGGTTTTTCGGTTGGTTTTGCTCACCCCTAGCAGCCGCAACGAACATGTAAGGTTTCCTTTCATTCTTCTTCCATTCTCTTTTTCCACGTCTTGTTGACTTTGAGCCTCATTACCCGCTCTATTCTGACTTCAGATTCGCAAGTTCGAGCAATCTTGTATTTTTACAGCAAGGTTTCATGTCGTTTTGGGTAAGATTCAGTGGGTAAGTTTTACTATAAACCCTCATTCGAACTGCGTTTAAGTGCTGCAAATTAGGTTCTAAACTGTGGAACTTTCCTGTGTAGATTGTTACTAATCGGTTAAGGTTGGGCGTAAATTGGATACATAACCGTTGAATTTTCTCAGAGTTTTTGGTATGCTATCAACCTTCGTGATTTTATCCTTCCGAACTGAGATGTTTAAATTATTGATTTTTGTTAGAAATTATTCAGGTTGGACAAAGAAAATTATAGGAGGGACAAATAGAGTTTGGTAGTCGATCTGGAAGTAAGTGACCTTACTGCTGGCCAACCTTCGGGCTAGGTTGGAAAAAATTTCTGATATTCTTGAGTTGATTGAATCGTTATGTTGTAATTGCATTGAATGTTGAAATTGTTGATTTGAATTCCTTATGAATGTCGAATGGATTTCTGTGTAGCTCTGAAAGCTCTTGTAAGTTAAGAAAATTGTGTTTATTGATGAACAATGTAGTGTTTTTCACCCTTTAATCATGCTCATTAATTGACTTCTTTTTTTTTTTTTTTTTTTTTTTATTAAAACTGAATATAAGCGTGCATGTAATTGATTAAAAATTAGTAAAAATAGGAAAGTTAGATGCTCAAGATCGTTTTCTCAATATGAAGCAATTTGGAGGGTAAAAGAGTATTTTTTTTAAAAGAATTAACTGTTCAATGGTCATATGCAGTAAATCTGTCTTTTTACCCCAGCTTGTGGCCACAGAGAGGTCACATAGTGCAGTTGACTGGGTCAAAACGAGATTGTTGGGTTGGTCAACAACTTGAGAAAAATCAACAATCAACTCATTATTTGACCCAAGAACCTTGGTCAAAGATCTATCCCTCATTTTCGGCAACCTCCAACAACCCTAGAGGCTATAAAAGACGTCGCAAGCTCTCATTTTCAATCATCGATTCTTCACACCTATCGATAATCCAATTTCTCTTTCAAAGAACTCTCTCATTTCCGAAACTCCAACAAGAGCTAACATGTTGGGTTTATGTTCTAAAACTCGTGGTTTGTAAACAGTTATGTTTGTAAGCACTCTATTTAGCAATAAAGAGTTATTGAGTTTTATTCAGTACAAGAGTTTACTGGAATAAAGTGAAACGTGTTTTGTTTATCCTATACCAATACCTAACAACATTGGCGTAGTGTGAGTATTTGAACCACATGTGTGACATGATTGTGGATCAGGTTCAAGTATATTGCCAAAACGGTCTATAGTATATGGATAAGGCTGGGTACCTTATCCTGGTAACACTATTGGATGTGGCTCGCTTTGTATTGTACAAAACGATGTGATCCGAATCGTTTCACATGGTGATGTGAGGAGCGAGGGCGTCCTGTACAATGAGTTTGCATAAGACTGAACCGCGAAAAAGTCGCTCTCTCTTTATAACACCGTTTACTGGTGAGACCGACTATTTCTTATGATGGCCTAGGTAACTCGAGCTTCATCCTGAGCTCGCTATGAACTCCTATTTATTCGATAGTATCCTTTGACTTGTATGGATGAGAGTGGCCAGTTTCGCCCTCAATAAGCTTACCATCTTGGGGATAAAGTCGAATAGATAGCTGAGGACATAGTACAACAAGACGGAATTCACTCCTAACCCGCTTCAGGGTTAGTAGATAGGTTGTTCTCTTAATAGCTGACTTCAGGGCTTGAACAATGAGTACTCGCCCTCTCCTGTGTGGAGAAGGATTCTATCTGTTGGTAGGACCGCAAATATATTGTTCATTAGAGGAGTCAGTGGTACTTAAGAAACAAGATGTAATGCAGGGGTTAAACGGTTTAAATGACCCAGCTGCGATTACGAACGACCTGTGAAGGATCGACTTACCGATGACGGTTATATCAAGAGGACATAATATATCTACAGTGAGGAGAGTGCAACCCTCGGACTATAGTGGAGTCTCCGGGGGTTAACGAATGTTGATTGATTCGGGTCAAAAGAGTTTTGACCGAATAATCTCGTATCGTTGGAGCTCATGATCTGTAGGTCCTTTAGGTTCTCCTGGTTAGCTCGGATAAAGCGGTGTAGCAGTGCTATAGGGAAGAAATTGGAGAAATCCAAATTCGGGTCTCTTGATTGAGGTCTAACATATTTAAATGTGATTTAAATATGTAAACGGAGGAAGACGTATTTAAATATGATTTAAATATTTTGACCGGAGAAAAATATGAATATTGATTCATATTGAAAAAATCGGTTTTCGGAAAACCGGGGCCAAGTTTATTATTTAAATAATATTTGATATTATATTAAATAATAAATATATTAATTAAAAAAGTTTTAATTAATATAAATTATAATTTATAATTTATAATTATAATTATAATGAGATTACACATGCATGATAACATGTGTAATCTCATTATCTTTGGCCATTTTTAATGTAAGTGGAAGTTGGGGTTGTGGATTGAATTAGAGTTTTTTCAATTTGCTTCTCTAAAAAAAACTCTACGGCTTCTCTCTCTAAAGCAACTCTCTCAAGTTCATCAATTGTTGAAGAACGAAGATGAGATTTGCAGCTTGAAGATTGAAGTTTTGGGATTGAATTAAGGTTAGTTCCTTTGGAAAGAATTGAAGTAGCATTGAAGGTGTTCAATATACTTCCCTTAATTTGGTTTTCAAGTGTTGAAATCTTATGAGAGATTTGAAGTTTGGGCGTTTGTAATTTTGAAAAGTTCATAAATTTCAAACGAAAACTTCAATCTCATTTGAATACCCAAGCATACTTCTTCTTCCTCCTTCCTCTTAACAAACCCCCTAGTTAAGGAGTCCCACAACTCCGCTACTAAGCCCGAGGATACCTGGGACTCCTCTAAGGGTGGTCCTCGACATGTTCGTGATAAGCTCGTGACCGGAGGAGAGGTAGAGTTCGAGGGGGTTGTAGAGGTGTTGAGGTAGACGAGAAGGCAAACGTCAAAACCAGGTATTTTTGTTATAATTTATATCGGTGTATATATGATATATACCGGTACTTTTTCTTGAGGAGTTCTCTTTGCTGGAAAATATATCGGTGTATATATGATATATACCGGTGTGTATATACAGTATATACCGGTCAGGAATTCTTCGGTATAATATACTGGTGTATATATGATATATACCGGTGTATATATACTGTTTTTACCGGTCGGGTTCTCTTTGGTAGAAAATATACCGGTGTATATGTGATATATACCGGTGCATTTTCTTGAGTTTTACCGATCAGTTTACCGGTCAACCATTTATTGGTTGGCCTTTACCGATCGGTTTACTGATCGGTAAATGTGTTTATCGATCGGTAAATCAGGCAGAATGGAAATTTTCAAAAATTTTGATTATTTTTCTCTCCCGGTTTGTTGCTCATTGATTGCTGAAGTTCCTCAACCAGTTTTAGGCTATTTTCGCTGCGCCTCTGGTTGAAGTAGGACTTCGGTTCCATCAATTGGTATCAGAGCATGCTTTAAGCTCTCATTTTGGAACAAATTGAGTTCCCGAGGTGGGTTGTTTTGATTTCTCTGCTTGAGTTCCTGGAGTGTATTTAGTTTTGACATTCCCATTTACTTTTGTTTTTTATTTTGATTTGTAATTGGCCTAAGTTTTAAGGCTTGATGTTTGGCAAAGCGTTTGTAATTCATTTAAGTCCTTAGAGTCCTTAGGCAGTTGCTGAGCCGATTTGAAGAAGGTGCAAAAGAGCTGTGGAGCTTGGAGAAGTTCGAAGTGTTCGAAAAGCTTCAAGGAACCCAGCTTGGGGTAAAACAAGCTTTGTAATAGTTAGATTGCTTGTTTTGATTCCAAAGTTTAATCACTTTAGTGTGTTTAATTTACTTATGCATGTGATGTATGTTTTAAATTAACACGCTCTTGCTTGTGCATAAAGTATGTCATGTAGTTTTTAAATCCCACCTTAGGAAGCATGTTGCATGCATATAGTATGTTATATGTGATATAATATATATGATGCATGCTTAATTCATGAGATTCAATATAAGAGTTATATTGATTATGTTTAGGAGTTGTATGTTTAAGAGCATAATCGATATAAGTGTTATATTGATTATGAAGTTAAATATTATACTTGTCATGCCTTATGATGCATGTTTGAGAAGCATGTAGAGTTTGTTGTAGAAAGTCTAAGTTTTGCAAGCGTTGTAAAATTGGATAGACTTGTAAAAGCTATAACAAAGACAAAGGCATGCTCACATAGGGTTGAACAATTCAGTCTTTTCATTAGATGAATAGGTCGATATCTCGTAAATGCTAAGGTTATGAGAAACTCTCCCGGGGAAATCCTGTCTAGGTTGGAGCATTTTGAATTGACAGATCACCTCCTACCTGGGGACTATCCGGTTCTTGAGTATAGTTAACCTGACTTTATGAGCATGCATTAGAGGTGTTAGGTTAATAAAACTTGTTTATAACCTAGACATCTCAGGTAAATTGTTTACCTAGACTTAAGGTTTTATTGTCTTAGCCGGATAAAACCTGAGTATTTTATCCTAAACACCGTCCATGATGCTTAGTAGATGTGTTGAAGAAGGAATATATGATATATCCCTCTCCTGCTACGCACTCCCTGATAGTTCACAACGTGAGAATTTTGCTCGGCCTCGTGTTGTCAATAGGGCAACCCCCCACGGGTGGTATTTGCAACTTTAAATAGCATGGTGAATAGAGTAAGTATCTATAGTAAGTGGGAGAAGGAAGTGCGTCAGTACTTCCTACGGTCTCCTCCATTGGGTTGAACCGGGAGATTCCATGTTTCGCCTGCTCGGTGCCCACAAGTGGTACCAATCCCTTCGGAGGGCGGGGCATGGAAGTCGAACACCTCAATCACCATTTATGGATAGAGAAACACAGGGTCATTCCCAACTCTGACATTCCCTATGGTTGCACTGTTGGGGCCGCCCTACGCATTCTAAAAATGGAGGGTCACACTTACGGAATTTCCTAAGGAGTTAGTAAATCCAGACCAAAACCGATAACTAAGATGCTGTCGGATATGAGTTATCCTGGTGATAGCATTTAGTCAAGATTGTCTTGATTTAGTAAAGGGATGTTCACCTACCCTACGGTAGGAACCATTACTGACTTACTAAAGTATCGTAGCAAGCAAATAAAGAGATAGGGTCCTTTATTTGCTGTTCAACCTCTTAATTGGTTTAAATAGGTTAGAACCGTTTCACTAATAGATTTACAATCGTCTTCAGCGTGTCGAGCTCTTTTATTTAGTTTTTAGCTCTTGACAAGTGTTAACTGGTGAGTAATTACGGAACCGAGAAGTCGAACTCGAATATGATTCTTGTTCTAGACGTTTTTAAGGTTTGTCTTAACAGAGGATTGTCCTCCCCTTCCTAACCTAAATGCAATTCGAATAGTTCGAGTAGCATCTGTTGGTTGGAGTAGGGCTAATGTGAAAGTCACTGCTGCAACCAAGGTATAGACTACAAACAAAAGGAAAGTGTTTCCATTGTGTTGTAGATGGACATTGGTAACACAATTGCCCAAGTACCTTGTAGAGAAATAAGCTGAAAAAGATAGACAAAGTAAATGTGATTTACTGTTGTCGTAACAAGTTTAGTGGAGTATGATTGTCATTCCTGGAATGCTCATTCAAGATCCACTAATCATGTTAATTCTTCACTTTAGGAAGCTTGTTCCTGATAGTTGTTTTCTCTATGTGAGATGACTTATGAAGACATCATCACAGTTGAATCAGTGGGAGATTTCATGAAGTTGTTGTATAGAGATAATCACATTTTACTTGTAAAATGTAATTATTCTCTATATTTCTGGTTTACCTGAACAAGTTGTATACAATATATTTTGTTTGAATAAAGAACGGTTTTTTTCGCAAAAAATGTATACCTGATTGTTCTACTAAACTAGATGACAACTTGGATGTGTTAAGACCGACGGGTTATAAGAAAGCTATAACAAGATCAACGAAGGTTGTTGATCTAGCTAGTCCTTCTCAATAGTTGAGAAAGCCTAATTGTAGTGGGAGCGTTGTCAGACAACTGCACCATTACATTGGATTGTCTTAAACTCAAAGTTTCCATGCTTGATGATAACTTTGAGGACTCGTTGACCTTAAAACAGTCAATGGATCACATAGACAATGACCAGTGGTTCAAAGCCATGAATCTACAAGTGAATGGGGCCAAGTCGTTAAGGTGCAAACCTCTATGGCTTAACTTTCAGGCAAAGAGTCGTTCCCTAAGAGAAAGAAGTTTATTGGGTATTCACTCCTTCTCTTGTTGCCAGGTGAAAGTTATTTAGTTAACTCTTATTCATTGCCATGTTTTGATCAGATAAGGCAATGGATGTCAAGTTAGTTTTTCAGAATGATGTTCTTCTGAATCACTATCTTGAGTAGAGTTGCTATAAGGCTCAACCACTGAGATTCATTATTCAGGATTAGGAGCAAATTGTTTGCGTGCTTATTTAATTCTTTTATGAATTGAAACTAGCATCTGTGTCCTGAATGATAAGGTTTTATACGTGATCAAATCTTATGGGCTTGAACGTTGATTGATAAACCTTGTTTGACAAGAGTTTAATCAATCTGTAGCTTTCGAAGTTTGGTTTCCGTAGTTCAGGTCCTAATCATTGAGAATGATGTAGGATGCACTTCTGACGTATGTGCAAAAACTAGTGACCATATTCAAAATACTTGATTTGGATGTCTTTGATTTGTTCTAAGGATTCAGCTTCATCTGAATCGTAAGAACAGAACGCTAGTTTTGTCTTAGTCATCTTCTATTGGCAAAGCGTTGTTAATATTAGCAATGTGTTGTTAATATTGAATAAGGTGTTGTCGATATTCGATGCTGAATTCCGAATGAAAGGTATGGTACTTTTCAAGTTATGAGTTCTATTGTCTGTGGAAATCGTTTCCTAAGACGCCTCAAATATTGAGGGATTGAGACACTGTCCTTGTGCATATTTATATCGGTTCTCACATGTGTTCCTCTCAGGATACATGACTCGATATGTCTTATGCAGTGGGAGCAGTCAGAAGCGTAGGTCCAATTAGTTTAGTCAATTGGATGATGGTTAAAGTATTGTCCTAGCAAAGAGGAAGGATAAAATACAAGAGTTGTATTGCTAATACCTCAGTGGGAGCTAAATTTGTTGCAGCTTGTGAAGCAACAAATGTTTATAAGTTGAGCTCAGGAAAAGTGTTATGAGGAGATGTGATGGTCACATGGTAAGCCTCGCAACACTTCATGCTGATTTGTTTACTAAGTCTCTCACGGCTAAAGTGTTGAGCAGACACCTAAAAGAGTTTAGGGCTCCGAGTTGCTAAATAGGACAGTGGGAGAAAACTGTGGATATGTGATATCTTAGTTTTATCTACCAACATGTACACCACAAACGTTTAAGTCCAAGTGGGAGTTTGTTGGGTTTATGTCCTAAAACTCGTGGTTTGTAAACAGTTATGTTTGTAAGCACTCTATTTAGCAATAAAGAGTTATTGAGTTTTATTCAGTAAAAGAGTTTACTGGAATAAAGTGAAACGTGTTTGGTTTATCCTATACCAATACCTAACACCCTTGGCGTAGTGTGAGTATTTGAACCACATGTGTGACATGATTGTGGATCAGGTTCAAGTATACTGCCAAAACGGTCTATAGTATATGGATAAGGCTGGGTATCTTATCCTGGTAACACTATTGGATGCGGCTCGCTTTGTATTGTACAAAACGATGTGATTCGAATCGTTTCACATGGTGATGTGAGGAGCGAGGGCATCCTGTGCAATGAGTTTGCATAAGACTGAACCGCGAAAAAGTCGCTCTCTCTTTATAACACCGTTTACTGGTGAGACCGATTATTTCTTATGATGGCCTAGGTAACTCGAGCTTAACCCTGAGCTCGCTATGAACTCATGTTTATTCGATAGTATCCTTTGACTTGTATGGGTGAGAGTGGCAAGTTTCGCCCTCAATAAGCCTACCATCTTGGGGATAAAGTCGAATAGATAGTTGGGAACATAGTACAGCAAGACGGAATTCACTCCTAACCCGCTTCAGGGTTAGTAGATAGGTTGTTCCCTTAATAGCTAACTTCAGGGCTTGAACAATGAGTACTCGCCCTCTCCTGTGTGGAGAAGGATTCTATTTATTGGTAGGACCACAAATATATTGTTCATTAGAGGAGTCAGCGGTACTTAAAAAACAAGATGTAATGCAGGGGTTAAACGGTTTAAATGACCCAGCTGCGATTACGAACGACCTGTGAAGGATCGACTTACCGATGACGGTTATATCAAGAGGACATAATATATCTACAGTGAGGAGAGTGCAACCCTCGGACTATAGTGGAGTCTCCGGGGGTTAACGAATGTTGATTGATTCGGGTCAAAAGAGTTTTGACCGAATAATCTCGTATCGTTGGAGCTCATGATCTGTAGGTCCTTTAGGTTCTCCTGGTTAGCTCGAATAAAGCGGTGTAACAGTGCTATAGGGAAGAAATTGGAGAAATCCAAATTCGGGTCTCTTGATTGAGGTCTAACATATTTAAATGTGATTTAAATATGTAAACGGAGGAAGACGTATTTAAATATGATTTAAATATTTTGACCGGAGAAAAATATAAATATTGATTCATATTGGAAAAATCAGTTTTCGGAAAACCGGAGCCAAGTTTATTATTTAAATAATATTTGATATTATATTAAATAATAAATATATTAATTAAAAAAGTTTTAATTAATATAAATTATAATTATAATTATAATGAGATTACACATCCATGATGACATGTGTAATCACATTATCTTTGGCCATTTTTAATGTAAGTGGAAGTTGGGGTTGTGGATTGAATTAGAGTTTTTTCAATTTGCTTCTCTCAAAAAACTCTACGGCTTCTCTCTCTAAAGCAACTCTCTCAAGTTCATCAATTGTCGAAGAACGAAGATGAGATTTGCAGCTGGAAGATTGAAGTTTTGGGATTGAATTAAGGTTAATTCTTTTGGAAAGAATTGAAGTAGCATTGAAGGTGTTCAATATACTTCCCTTAATTTGGTTTTCAAATGTTGAAATCCTATGAGAAATTTGAAGTTTGGGTGTTTGTAATTTTGAAAAGTTCATAAATTTCAAACGAAAACTTCAATCTCATTTGAATACCCAAGCATACTTCTCTTTCTTCCTCCTTTATTCTTAACAAACCCCCTTAGTTAAGGAGTCCCCACAACTCCGCTACTAAGCCCGAGGATAGTTGGGACTCCTATAAGGGTGGTCCTCGACATGTTCGTGATAAGCTCGTGACCGGAGGAGAGGTAGAGTTCGAGGAGTCTGTAGAGGTGCTAAGGTAGACGAGAAGGCAAACGTCAAAACCAGGTATTTTTGTTATAATTTATATCGGTGTATATATGATATATACCGATACTTTTTCTTGAGGAGTTCTCTTCGCTGGAAAATATACCGGTGTATATATGATATATACCGGTGTGTATATACAGTATATACCGGTCAGGAATTCCTCGGTATAATATATACCGGTGTATATACATTGTTTTTACCGGTCGGGTTCTCTTTGGTAGAAAATATACCGGTGTATATGTGATATATACCGATGCATTTTCTTGAAATTTACCGATCAGTTTATCGGTCAACCATTTATTGGTTGACCTTTACCGATCGATTTACTGATCGGTAAATGTGTTTATCGATCGGTAAATCAAGCAGAATGGAAATTTTTAAAAAGTTTGATTATTTTTCTCTCCCGGTTTGTTGCTCATTGATTGCTGAAGATCCTCAACCAGTTTTAGGCTATTTCCGCTGCGCCTCTGGTTGAAGTAGGACTTCGGTTCCATCATAACCTTCCCCTGAAAAACGTTCTACTTCAGCCATTTTCGGAAGGAAGCTACTGCGAGGATTCGATTCACATTCACGCCGTGAATCGAGCGAGTAGAGAGACCCTTCATCCATTATCCACGAGTTCGAGAGAGAGAATGTTTGAAAAATTCCAGATTTAATTTTCTATTTTAATCTGAACTTTTTCCATTTGAATTTTGTTTTTTATTTATCATTTACATTCTGTTTTGATTCCATTTCCATTTTGTTCTTAGTTTTCAAGTGAAATTATCTTTTTACCCTTTACCTAGTTTTTGTATTTATGAATTATTTATCAATGAAGTCTTTGAATTTATTTTCCATTATGAGTTGATTTTACTAAGAGATTCAATTATGTGAATGCGCATTAAGAAATGAAATAGCTTGACAGCTATAAATTACGATTTTACCCTTATGCCTTATGTGGTTCGTCCTTTACTGAATATATGTAAAAATGTTAGATTAATTTGATCACTTAATTTAGCATGAAATGTTAATGTCGATACTTAACCGGTCGGGCAATTAACATGTCTCGTAAAGGCGATGTAGCAGAAATGCCTAGAAATAGAAATTCGTCGATTGTCCTCGATGATTGCGGCAAAAGACTATAGGATCATATGATTGCATGTTTAACCACCTAAGATCACATTATCCACAAAAATTTAGGTTTAATGGCTTAGACTTCTAAATGTATTTGCAAAGAGGCTGAATAGAAGATAAATTTGATCAACAAACACAAGGTACTATGTGGTGGTTCTATGGTCACAGGTTGTCAAGTAAGGGTCGAAGCATGATTGGATCCCCACTTTTATTATTGTTTTTAAACCAAAACCAATCAATCATTCTCAACTTATTTTTGTTACCTTTCATTGCATTTGAAAAATAATTCATTCTAAAACTAAATTCCACAACAGTCTCTTGGGATTCGTTACTTGAATTCTTTCCAAATTATTACTTGATTGCTAGTGTATACTTGCACTTGACCATATATTTCTTAGCAGTTTATTGAACCAAATTACAAACCCACATTTTGGTCATCACTTATGATGTTAGAAGAGAAATGTATGAATGAAGTGATGAGAATGCTATGTTGTTATCGTGTTGACCATGGATGTTGGGACCTTCATTAGTGCATGCCACATTTTTCAGTCACGATAATTTAGTGACAATTACCCATCCCCTTAGTCATAATTGGTACCTACCTAGTAGACTGAGGCACTGCTCCACTGACTGGATGCCAACTAACTATCAGTGGGGTGAGTCTCTAGAGAAGTCTACTATAGCTAGTAGTTGAGAGAGTTATTGCGAGATTGAGTTCATTGTTCACTTAGATGACCATAATAGAAAATTACAGAACAATTAAGTTTATGTCCCACTAGTTAAAGTCTCAGTCAATTCATGTTGCATGTGATCAAGGGCGGATGCACGTAGGGGTGCCCCTGAAATTTAGTACAGAAAAAATTTAAAGATATCTCTCTAGATCAGTGGTCATGAACTTTTTTGTTACTCTCCGTTGTGCGTTATGGCTTGAGTTCGATCTCAGCCTAGCCTATTTATATGTGTTATTCTATTTTTTTCTTTTGTAAATTTTTATTTATATATTATTTAATCTTGAGTAAATTAGTTTAAAAAAAATTAACAACAAAGGAAAAATAATACATAAATCTATTTCTTTTAAAAAATCATAACTATTTCAAATTTCACTATTTACTTTTATATTTAAATAATTCTATAATAGTTTGTTATAATTTCAAAACTAATATGTTTTTAGTATAAATATTATATAATACGTCATTCAAATTATAAATTATAAAATTATATTTATATGAAGGTAAAATTAGAAATTCGGCCATTCAAATTTTAAAATTATGTATAATAGATTTATGAAGTTTAAACAATGTCTGGTAAGCTCCTAATTTTTTTTAATTTTGTGTTCGGTAAATTTTTGAACTTTAACAATGTCTAATAGATTTATAAAGTATCTAAACTTTATATGAATGTAAAGTTACAAATTCAGTCATTCAAATTTTAAAATTGTGTCTAATAAATTCCTGAAATTTAAATAATGTCTTGTAGGGTCCTAAATTTTTAATTTTATATTTAATATATCCTTGAACTTTAACAATGTCTAATAGATTTATATGATTTTGTATTCACTAAATCTTAGGCATATTATTATTGTTTAAAAAAACAATAATTATTCCAATTAGGCATATTATTATTATTTAAAAAAACAATAATTATTCCAATTAGAGATATTTAATTTTATCTCTAATTGAGACTGAAAGTTTTAATTTTGTATCAAATAGATACGTGATTTTTAAAAAAATGTCGAATAAACTGATGACTTATTAGACACAAAATTAAAATTTATGTTTAATAGAACATTTAATTTTTTTAAATTTAGAATATGTTTCTATTAAATAAAAAAATTGAAAAATTATGAATCTATTAGATATAAAATTGAAAGTTTAGGAAACATATAGACACAAATTCAAAATTTAAGACTAAATTTGTAATTTAGCCTTATTTGAATCGTGCCCCCTCCGACTTGGATCTGCCCATGCATGTGATTGCATAGCCTGACCCTACTAGTGAGATTACTTACTAAGTATTTTATTTAAAATACTCATTCTTTCTTAAAACTTTTTTTTTCCAGGTAATACTAGGAACGTACATAGCGCTTGACGAGGTGATCGAACTATAATGTCAGGGGACATGTGGAGTTAGAGTTTCCGCTTTCATTAATTATTTCGTTATTTATTTTTTAGTTAGTCCAACAGTTTTGCTAAGGATTAGCACCAAGAACATTGATTTAAACTTTTGTATTAAATGAACTCGTTGAACTATTTTAAGTTTTTGACTTGGATCCCGAATTAAATGTATTTACTATCTTTTAACATTTATATGTTGATTTCATTATTTGTAAAATAAAATTTCAAATTATTTCTTTCAATTTATACACATACACATTTTGCATCTTTTGCATCTAATTGTTGCCAGAAAGTTAGTCGATAAAAGGTACCTTTAATAATTTCATATTTCAATTACATGAATATATTTAGTTTCATATTTCAATTACCTTTATACATTTAGTTTTCATCATTTATTTTAGGGTTGCTTGCACAAATAGCAATCAAACTCAAAATAATTGCAAATTTAACAAAGTTTAAAACGTTTTGCAAATATGGTAAAAAATTAGTGACTATCACTGATAGACTTTATGACTATTACTTATAGACTTCTATCTGATAGACTATTATCACTGACAAAATTCTATAAAAAAGATTACTATCAGCGATAAACTTCTATCAGACCATACTATCAGTGATAGAAATTGGACCATAGTGATAGAAATTGTCATATCAGCAAATTTTTTAAAAAACTGCTATATTTTTAATTATTTTACTCTAAATTGACATCGGTTACAATTTCCCTTTATTTTATGTTTTAATTTCTTTAATTTATATATTTTTATTTATGTTATTATAGATTTAATTTGAAATATAAATAGAGATATTATAAAAAAAATTCATGAGACCATTATATGCACTAGGGGTGTAAGAAAAATCCAAAAAAATCGAAAAACAGCTTTAAGTCCCAAACAATTCGAGTTCAGTTCATTTATGCATTCTTATGAATTACTTGTTTGTAAATTATTTTTATTGATCTTAAAAAAAAAATTCGGGATCCGCGCACAAATAATTTTTAAAAATTTAATTTGTTTTTTTCACAGATTGGAGATGTAATGTTTAATGGTGGTGACTGGTGACAGGTTTGAGATTGGAGAGTGTATTGAAGCAGTTTTAAGTGCAACGAATTTTGCCGAATAAAGATTAAAAAGAAAACCAAAGTCCAATCTCTGGTGCAACGAATTTTTCCAAATAAAGAACAGAATCAGTTTCATGAATTCATGCAGCGTAAATAAGTAGCTCTTGGAATTTTGGGAAGTTGTTGAAATAAATAGATTTTATAAATATTGCAACATTTTTTTTCATTAACTTTTGCAGATTTTGCCCAGAGGACAAAATCAGTTTCACCAATTCATGGGAGTTGTTGAAAACATTTATGTAATCTCAATACAAATTAAGTAGAAGACAAAATCAGTTACATGCACATTACCCCATTTTCATTAAATTGAATCAAAGGTTAATTTAAAGTAAAATAATTAAAAATATAGCAGTTTTTCAAAATTTAGAAATACGACAATTTCTATGAATGATAGTTTTAGTGATAGTCACTAGTAGCGGATATCTACTCATATACCTCTCTTTTTTATAAAATTTGTCTATGACTATCGACAGTAGTCTATCCAGGAGTGCTTGAGATACTAATTTAAAGGTGTTTGAGACACCAACTTGGAGTTGGATAGACTGAACTCGATCCATATTTGGTCCATCGACTATTATAACTCATAGTCAATAAAGTAATTATATTGACTTCAATAGTATTTACTATTCACAAACTATATTATAATCCACAGACTATTATAACCATCGACTATAATAACTCACAGAGCGCTCAAACAATTCCTTAATGATAGTCATTGTCACTCCGCCTATGAGTGATTATCATTGATTTTTTTTATCATGTTTGTAAAATATTTTATATTTTGCTATATTTGTTATTATTTTGGGTCTGATTGCTATTTATGCAATTGAACTAACCTATCATTAATTAGTACTCGAAATTTGAAAAAAATTAAAATAAAGAGTATTAGATAACATGGGGTTCCATCCTAAAACCAATTGGTGATAGGAGGACTTGCCCATGTATGTTATATTGTAAGTGAGGCGATGTGGGATTCTCAACATGCCCCCTCAAGATGGTGCCTCTTTGGGTTCATCATCTTGGGTCATTTGGGTTCGTGGGCTCTGATACCATATTAGATAACATGAGGTTTCATCCTAAAACCAATTGGTGATATGAGGAGTAGCTCATGTATGTTATATTGTAAGTGAGGTGGGATCCTCAACATGCCCCCTCAAGATGGTGCCTCTTTGGGTTCACGGTCATTTGGGTTCGTGGGCTCTGATACCGTATTAGACAACATGAGGTTTCATCCTAAAATTAATTGGTGATAGGAGGAGTAACTCATATGTGTTATATTGTAAGGGAGGCGATGTGGCATCCTCAACAAAAAGTACACTGTAGTCATAGTAGGTGATCCAAACCCCCAATTTTGACGTATTGTCACCTTATAAATATGGGGAACTTTCATCTCTCAAATCTCATTCCGATTCTTCCCATTAGAATACTAAAATATTATTATTCTATCTTTACATGCAATGACGAAGAAATGCATGATGACAACCAATTCATCAGTATCCGCAGTGAATGAAGAGATGAAAAAGGAGTACCTTACGAAATTTGGGTGCGTGGGCAAGTCAGAAGTGCCGGAGAATTTCATATGGTCGGAGGAGTTGAAGGCAAGCGATTCGGTACCGGAGCTAGATGTTCCACATATTGACTTGAAGAAGTTTTTGAGTGGAAATGAAAGTGATGTTGAAGAGACGATGCGGTTGGTTGATGAAGCTTGTAAGAAACATGGCTTCTTTGTGGTTGTCAACCATGGAGTTGACATGGGTTTGATGGAAGATGTTCATAAGTGTATGGATGAGTTTTTTGCAATGCCTCTCGATTTCAAGCTCAAGGCACAGAGGATTCCAGGTCAGTATTATTTTTTTTTGTAATGCAAGGATTGAACCCATGACCTCTTTGGTCACGGCCATAAAATTGAGCTATGTTCAGTCTGTCAAAACTAACTTTGGTGAGATTTGAACTCAAGACATAATGAATAACAAACAAAAGTAAGACCCGGACCGTACAAGGGACTAGGGGGGCCATGACCCCCCCAAATTTTTTAATTTTGTTTATATAGGTAGGTAAAAATATTACCTTAAAATATTTTGTTTTAATATTATGTATATTCGCCCCCCAAATCACTCTAGGATACATGGCTCAAATCTCATTGGATACACATTAATTTTTTTATATTTTCTTCTGTATTTTTTCTTAAAAATATTCACTCTATTTTTTCAACTTCCAATTTTGTATCTAATAGGTTTTCGAATTTTTAAGTTTAAGTCTAATATGTTTATGTTATATTCGACATTTTTTAAAATTCATGAATTTATTAGAAACTTATTGTTTATTTAGTTTTCTGATTACTAAGACATCAGGTTAAATTATATGATAATATTAAGTTTATTTGAATTTAGTCAACTTTTGATTCACTTACGTATTTTTTATCACCAATAATTTTTTTTGAAGGTCAATATAACGGTGTGAGTGAATTCAAACGATTTTTTTGTGATAACTTTTTTTTTATATATAATTTTTTTTGTTGGCCCTCCAAATATGAATATCTCATATCTGGATCTGCCCCTGGGTAAGACCAACTGAGCTGGCCGTATTTTTACAGGTCAGTATTATGGCTACAACAATAGCTTCATTAGCAAATACTCCACCAATCATACATGGAAGGAAACCTTTTCTGTTCGTTGTCCTTCCCATGAAAACTCCTCCCTTGTTCATGACTATGTTTGTGAAACTCTAGGTCAAGATTTCTCCCACCACGGGTAAGTATTCGTACGCGTTTTCTTTTCTCGGTCGTGTCTATTTAGTTTATGTACTTTTGATTGAAATATATAATTATACAGGAAAGCATATGAGGAGTGTGGGGAGAAAATGAACGAGTTGTGTATGAACATAGTGGAGCTTTTGGGATTGAGCATCGGCCTTGGGCGAGAAAAATACAAGAAATTCTACGAGGAGAACAATTCAGTAGTTTTGCTAAATTATTATCCGACATGCGAGAATCCAGAACACACATTGGGGCAAGGACCTCACCGTGATCCAACCTCTATAACCATCCTTCACCAAAACCATGTCAGTGGACTTCAAGTCTACGTGGATGATCAATGGCACTCAATTTCTCCAACAAAAGACTCCTTTGTCGTCAACCTCGGTGAAATTTTCATGGTACGATTAATATTCTAATTAATAATTAAGGCACCGTTTCATAATTTTATTTTTGAAAATTAAGGCTCTGTTTGTCATTGCGTTTGAATGAGTAAAAATCGATTGTTGGAGAATTTTAACGATTTAGGTTGTTTGGTAAATTTGATTATTTATTAATGTATGTAAAATCAATTTTCAATTTACTCTTACGTTCAAAATTTTGTAAATACTAGCTTTTGGATTCTGCTTCCCTAAAAAACTGTCATATTCCTTAATTCTATTTTAAAAATTCCAAATTTATCCATTCTATTTTTTTTCTTCTTCTATGTTTATGTTATACAAACGAAGAATGGATTTAAATTTTTTTAACAATTATTTTTTTAAAACTTTTATCAAATTGAACTAAATCATATAAATTTAAAAACACTCCTTTTATAATAAATTTAGATATTAAACATCAATATAAATAGAATTGAAATAATATCTTCACTTTAGTAATCATAGCTAAATTGCAATAATTTAATATTAATTTACCAAACGCTATAACTTAATTTTTGAAGTTTAAAGTTAGAATTTACCAAACGCTAATTTACATTTTGTTGCACCTGATTTTTCTAAAAGTAAAATTAACCACAATTATTTTAAAAGTTACCGCAATACCGAACTTAAGTTTATAAACACTAATTTAATCGTTTGATTTTGATTAGACTCAGACAAATGGGGTTTACAAGAGTTGCTTGCACAGAGCAGTGGTGAACTCGAATGAAGTAAGAAGATCGGTGGCCTTCTTTTTGTTCCCGGAGGCTTCGAAATTGGTGAGGGCGCCAGAGGAACTGGTGGAGAAATATCCACCAAGGAAGTTTCCAGATTACACATGGGCACTGTTGGATGAGTTTACCCAGCAAGTCTACAGGCCTGATCACAACACTTTGGAAGCCTTCGAAGCTTGGCTTAAGAACAAAAACTTGAACACTACTGCCTCTGCTGCTACTTCCCCCTCTCTTTAATTATTCCCCTTCTAATTACTACTCTATTTCTTGTGCAAATAACTTTTCTTCTCCAAGAAGATCATCCTGTAGTTTTTTTTTTTTTTTTTTTTTTTTATGCGCAATACACATATCTTCGCTTTTGCTTATCGTTTGTTCCCTCCTTGTTATTTGCACGTTTGACAATCTCCGTTTTGGCATCACCTTCTAATTAATGCTTAAAGAACACAGTTTTTAAACACTTGAAAAGTCGTTCGAAATATATGCTTAATAAACCTGTTGGGTTTTTCAGGATTAAGTTATTAACCTCCTGAACAACGGAATATACAAAAAACCCTGAGTAAGACTAACCATCAATGGAGAATAGTCACGAGTAGAATTCTCACATGTTCACAATTCAAATTCTTCAATTGAGAGATGTCAATAATTGAGAGACATTGAGAGTATCGAAGTCTTGTCTCTTTTTGGGATTCGTTCTCTAAGTGCCCGTTTGGTAACGTTGTTGTTTCTTGTTTCTTGTTTTTGTTCATCATTTTTTAAGAAACAGACTTATTTGATAACTGTTCCCGTTTTTTGTTTCTAAATTTTGAAAAACGTTTCTAAAAAATGGAATTTTGAGAAAATACAAAATGTTGTTTCTCTTTCTTCCTTTTCTTTTAGAGCAAAACTTGTTGTGGGCTACAAACATCTCTTGCAGCCCAACCATGTGGCACATTGTGAATGGCTAAAATTTTATATTATTAATTTTAACCGCGATTGAGGGGCCGTTTTAAACCTGCTCCCTCATAATTATTTAAAAATAAATATATAATTAATTCATTTAATTAAATAACACATATTTAATTATTACTTACTCAAAAAAACTAAATTAAACACTTTTCAAAGTTTTAAATTCTCCTTCCCAACTATGTTCCTATACACTCTTTTTTGGAACTCCTGAATTTGGTATAAAATATAGTAACGTTCTTGCCCAACATTATTATTGACATGCTTAAACGTGAGGCCAAGAAATAAGTTAAAAAATCTAACATAAACATTTAACTTGTGATCATAGAAGCTACGTGATTTTTCTCATTTGTTTAACATGAGGAATTAGGATTAGTGTTTTCATTGTTGAATTATGCTCATGTTGACACTACTCGTTTTTATTTTAGTTCAACATATGGGAAAACAGATTCGAACCTCTGTATTTTTATTGATGATATATATATCACTAGTTGAACTATAACGTTTGTAAATTAAGAGTTATAATGTTTCTTTACAAAAGATAAAAATCATTGTAGGAACTAATAGGGTGGATGTATATTTGGTGCACGTGCTTGTTAAGGTCGATCACCTTTCTCATGATGATAAGGGAGGACTGGTGTCGTTTGTTAGGCCGAGCACCTAGGACAGCGTCAACTGGTCACCGCGCATCTGTAGTAGCAGTGATCTTATGATTGGCCTGAGCGCCACCTTAAATGTGACTGCCTCGTCAAGTGTGTCTTCCTGACTAGCCTAAACCGAATTTGATAATCTCTGATTTAGGAGATCGAGAGTGACGTGTCTGGGACTAATGTCATGTTGATCTCACTCTCTCGAAATTCTCCCACAATACTTTTCAAACCTTTGACCGAAGCTCGAGATGAATGCGTATCTTGAAGAGCATTCTATAAACGACACGAATTCAAAAACAAAAACAAAAATAAAAAACTCGTTTATCTAAATAGTTTCAAAATAATCTTTTTTTCCACGATTCTTTTTTAAACCCATCCTCTTTATCCAAATAACCCAAAGAGATCTCATATGAATATATCTGTTCATAGAAAACTCCAAAACAAAATGCAAAAAAATGCAAAAAAATGAAAATGAGGATTCATATTGTGGCAGGCATTTGTCGTAATGACTCCACGTGTCCCTCAGCTCTCTCATGCATCTCACCACCTGTGCCCCCTTCATCTTCATCTTCATCTTCTTCTTCTTCCTGATCTGAACTATTCGCCATTTTCTTACACTTGAAGAATAAATTGTCTCTCAGAAACCAAAACCCATTATTTGGTTTTACAGACAGAGATCGATTTTGTGTGTAAAAATTAATGGAGTTGATAAACTCGTTGTTGAATCTGGTGGTTCCACCGGCGAGTTTGGTGATATTGGCTTTTTCCTGGCCGGCATTGTCCTTCATTAATGCCTGTGAGTGGATTTACAGCTCCTTTAATTCTGAAAATATGGAAGATAAAGTTGTCATTATCACTGGAGCTTCCTCTGGTATTGGAGAGGTAATTCATTTCTTCATCCTACATTTTTATGTTAATTAAAACTGCAACTTTTTCATACGGTTTGAACCTTCGACCTTGTGGTTATTAAGTTTCTTTTTTAATAATTTATAAGGTCTCAATTTTGTGGTGGAAAAAAAGAACTCGGATGAAGTTTAACTCTAAACTTTCCATTTCATCGATTTAAACTTCAAACTTGAATAATTGTATTGATTTACACCATCGATTAAGCTTTGGTTTCAATAACTTTTAGAAAAGTTTCTACAAATGTAGACATGTCCAAAGTCACATGTTGTTATATGATAGTTACTCATTTGTTATCTTTTAAAATAATTTACCAAAAAAAAATCTATCATAGTTCAACACGTGACTTTGAGTATGTCATTGAAACGAAATTACCCAACAAGTTGCTTTGGGTGTGTGTGATTGAAACGAAATTGCCTGGCCGAAAGTTAAAATTGATACACTTATTCAAGCTTAGATTGAAGTTTAAATTGATGAAATTGAAAGTTTAAGGTTGAAATTGATACAATATGTCAACGGCTAGGGATTTGAACCCGGATTTTCGAGAGAGATTATTATTCCTTAACCAATTGAGCTTGACCAAATTAAGAAATGTCTTTGAGATTATAAGGACTTGAGATTATAAGGACTGATCACTAGACAATAAATTTAAAAATATTTTAGAAACTGGGTTGTTACGATAGAACGAATAACAAAGAACAAAAAACATAAAAGAAAATCGGCACAGATTTACATGGTTCACTAACGTCGTGTTAACTACATGTCCAGGGCAGAAGGGAAGGGAGAGGGAGAGAACAATATTATTACGAATAAGGAAGAATTACAAATGACAGACTAGGGTGCGATACGGTGAAATCCGTATCGGAAGTGCTAAAATTATTCGCACACCCCCTGAATGAAAAAAAATTGTTTATATATGACACCCTCTTAATGACCTAATACAAAATAAGTCGAAGTCCAAAGCAAATAGTAAAGTGTCATATCAGATGTCGTAAGTATATCGATACAAAATAGGTCAAAGTCCAAAGCAAATAGTAAAGTGTCATATCAGATGTCGTAAAGTGTCATAACAAATTCAAGGCATTTCAACGTGGGTAATTTAGTTAATTTAAAAAATGGAGAAGATGCATAGATTGGATAATTGGTTGGTTTATGGAAGGCAGAGGCAGGTTTGTTAATGAAATTTGTTGAGTGAAAGTGCAGCAAATAGCTTATGAGTATGCGAAGAGAAAGGCGAATCTGATGCTGGTGGCGAGGAGGGAGAACAGGCTAAGAATGATTAGTGAGAATGCGAGGCTAATGGGAGCTAAACGAGTTTTGATCATGGCAGCTGATGTTGTTAAAGAAGATGACTGTCGAAGATTTGTTTCTGAAACTCTCAATTTCTTTGGACGAGGTTCGTATTCAATCTCCAATTTTTTTTTTTTTTTTTCTTTTTCTTTTTTTTTGTTTAAACAACACTTTTGGTCGTAACAATTTAGTCTCTATCGTAAAAAAAAAAAAAACTCATAAACTAATGTCGTTTCCAATGTATCAATATACGTGTCATGAAAAAAAAGGGTCGAACCTCCGACCTTAACAGTGCATAATCCATTTAATGTCAAAACAACTAAACTATTCCAGCGTAATCAATTTTATGTCAATTGAGACATGCTCGGTTTGATATTTGGATAAGATTTCTAAAGTATATGAACAATTAGGGCCTGAATTCTTAGAAACTACAACTATGAAAGTTCAGGTTCAGAAACTTTTTGAAAAAAGAAAAATCAATCAAGAGGGTCAAACCGGCCATAGCTATTCCAGCTTTGTTGTGATTATGAATATTTTGTGCGTAATCACTGAGATATGCTCGCTCGGTTCGACATTTGGATAAGATTTCTAAAGTATATGAACAATTGTTAGGGACTGAATTGGTAGAAACTAAAACAAAAAACATTTCTAAAGTATATGAACAATTGTTAGGGACTGAATTGGTAGAAACTAAAACAAAAAACAAAATCACTAGAAGGAGGGGTCGAACCTCCGACCTTATGGTTAAGGTCCACACGCTCTAACCAACTGAGCTATTCCAACTTTGTTGTTATTATGAATATTTTGTGCATAATTAATTTTATGTCAATTGAGACATGCTCGAGTTGATATTTGGATAAGATTTCTAAAGTATATGAACAATTAGGTCCTGAATTGTTAGAAACTACAACTATCAAAGTTCAGGTTCAGAAACTTTTTGAAAAAACAAAAATCAATCAAGAGGGTCAAACTGGCCATAGCTATTCCAGCTTTGTTGTGATTATGAATATTTTGTGCGTAATCACTGAGATATGCTCGCTCGGTTCGACATTTGGATAAGATTTCTAAAGTATATGAACAATTGTTAGGGACTGAATTGGTAGAAACTAAAACAAAAAACAAAATCGCTAGAAGGAGGGGTTGAACCTCCGACCTTGTGGTTAACAGCCACACGCTCTAACCAACTGAGCTATTCCAGCTTTGTTGTTATTATGAATATTTTGTGCATAATTAATTTTATGTCAATTGAGACATGCTCGGGTTGATATTTGGATAAGATTTCTAAAGTATATGAACAATTAGGTCCTGAATTGTTAGAAACTACAACTATCAAAGTTCAGGTTCAGAAACTTTTTGAAAAAAGAAAAATCAATCAAGAGGGTCAAACCGGCCATAGCTATTCCAGCTTTGTTGTGATTATGAATATTTTGTGCGTAATCACTGAGATATGCTCGCTCGGTTCCACATTTGGATAAGATTTCTAAAGTATATGAACAATTGTTAGGTACTGAATTGGTAGAAACTAAAACAAAATCAAAAAACACAATCGCCCACACGAGACATGCGTTTGATATTTGGATACGATTTCTAAAGTATATGAACAATTAGGGCCTTAATTGTAACTACAACTATGAAAAAATCAAATTATGAATATTTTGGGCGTACCACAATCACTAGAAGGAGGGGTCGAACCTCCGACCTTGTGGTTAACAGCCACACGCTCTAACCAACTGAGCTATTTCAGCTTTGTTGTTATTATGAATATTTTGTGCATAATCAATTTTATGTCAATTGAGACATGCTCAGTTTGATATTTGTATAAGATTTCTAAAGTATATGAACAATTAGGGCCTGAATTGTTAGAAACTACAACTGTGAAAGTTCAAGTTCAGAAACTTTTTTAAAAAAGAAAAATCAATCAGGAGGGTCAAACCGGCCATAGCTAAGTTCAGGTTCAGAAACTTTTAAAACAAAATCGCTAGAAGGAGGGGTCGAACCTCCGACCTTGTGGTTAACAGCCACACGCTCTAACCAACTGAGCTATTCCAGCTTTGTTGTTATTATGAATATTTTGTGCATAATTAATTTTCTGTCAATTGAGACATGCTCGGTTTGATATTTGGATAAGATTTCTAAAGTATATGAACAATTAGGTCCTGAATTGTTAGAATCTACAACTATCAAAGTTCAGGTTCAGAAACTTTTTGAAAAAAGAAAAATCAATCAAGAGGGTCAAACCGGCCATAGCTATTCCAGCTTTGTTGTGATTATGAATATTTTGTGCGTAATCACTGAGATATGCTCGCTCGGTTCGACATTTGGATAAGATTTCTAAAGTATATGAACAATTGTTAGGGACTGAATTGGGTAGAAACTAAAACGAAAACAAAAAACACAATTACTAGAAGGAGGAGTCGAACCTCCGACCTTGTGGTTAACAGCCACACGCTCAAACCAACAGAGCTATTCCAGCTTTGTTGCGATTATGAATATTTTGTGCGTAATTAATGAGATATGCTCCGGTTCGACATTTGGATAAGATTTCTAAAGTATATGAACAATTGTTAGGGACTGAATTTGTAGAAACTAAAACAAAAACAAAACACAAAATCGCTAGAAGGAGGGGTCGAACCTCCGACCTTCGGGTTAAGAGCACGCTCTAACCAACTGAGCTATTCAAGCTTTGTTGTTATTAACAAATGTTAGGGACTAAATGGGTCGAACCTCCGACCTTGTGGTTAACAGCCACACGCTCTAACCAACTGAGCTATTCCAGCTTTGTTATTATTATGAATATTTTGTGCATAATTAATTTTATGTCAATTTAGACATGCTCGGTTTGATATTTGGATACGATTTCTAAAGTATATGAACAATTAGGTCCTGAATTGTTAGAAACTACAACTATCAAAGTTCAGGTTCATAAACTTTTTCAAAAAAGAAAAATCAATCAAGAGGGTCAAACCGGCCATAGCTATTCCAGCTTTGTTATTATTATGAATATTTTGTGCATAATTAATTTTATGTCAATTTAGACATGCTCGGTTTGATATTTGGATACGATTTCTAAAGTATATGAACAATTAGGTCCTGAATTGTTAGAAACTACAACTATCAAAGTTCAGGTTCATAAACTTTTTCAAAAAAGAAAAATCAATCAAGAGGGTCAAACCGGCCATAGCTATTCCAGCTTTGTTGTGATTATGAATATTTTGTGCGTAATCACTGAGATATGCTCGCTCGGTTCGACATTTGGATAAGATTTCTAAAGTATATGAACAGCTAGAAGGAGGGGTCGAACCTCCAACCTTGTGGTTAAGGGCCACACGCTCTAACCAACTGAGCTATTCCAGCTTTGTTGTTATTATGAATATTTTGTGCCTAATTAATTTTCTGTCAATTGAGACATGCTCGGTTTGATATTTGGATACGATTTCTAAAGTATATGAACAATTAGGTCCTGAATTGTTAGAAACTACAACTATCAAAGTTCAGGTTCATAAACTTTTTCAAAAAAGAAAAATCAATCAAGAGGGTCAAACCGGCCATAGCTATTCCAGCTTTGTTGTGATTATGAATATTTTGTGCGTAATCACTGAGATATGCTCGCTCGGTTCGACATTTGGATAAGATTTCTAAAGTATATGAACAGCTAGAAGGAGGGGTCGAACCTCCAACCTTGTGGTTAAGGGCCACACGCTCTAACCAACTGAGCTATTCCAGCTTTGTTGTTATTATGAATATTTTGTGCCTAATTAATTTTCTGTCAATTGAGACATGCTCGGTTTGATATTTGGATAAGATTTCTAAAGTATATGAACAATTAGGTCCTGAATTGTTAGAATCTACAACTATCAAAGTTCAGGTTCAGAAACTTTTTGAAAAAAGAAAAATCAATCAAGAGGGTCAAACCGGCCATAGCTATTCCAGCTTTGTTGTGATTATGAATATTTTGTGCGTAATCACTGACAAAAAACACAATGATTAGATAGGGGTCAAACCTCCGACCTTGTGGTTAACAGCCACACGCTCAAACCAACTAAGCTATTCCAGCTTTATTGTGATTATGAATATTTTGTGCGTAATTAATGAGATATGCTCCGGTTCGACATTTGGATAAGATTTCTAAAGTATATGAACAATTGTTAGGGACTGAATTGGTAGAAACTAAAACAAAAACAAAACACAAAATCGCTAAAAGGAGGGATCGAACCTCCGACCTTATGGTTAACAGCCACACGCTCTAACCAACTGAGCTATTCCAGCTTTGTTGTTATTATGAATATTTTGTGCCTAATCAATTTTATGTCAATTGAGACATGCTCGGTTTGATATTTGGATAAGATTTCTAAAGTATATGAACAATTAGGTCCTGAATTGTTAGAAACTACAACTATCAAAGTTCAGGTTCATAAACTTTTTAAAAAAAGAAAAATCAATCAAGAGGGTCAAACCGGCCATAGCTATTCCAGCTTTGTTGTGTTATGAATATTTTGTGCGTAATCACTGAGATATGCTCGCTCGGTTCGACATTTGGATAAGATTTCTAAAGTATATGAACAATTGTTACGGACTGAATTGGTAGAAACTAAAACAAAAAACAAAATCGATAGAAGGAGGGGTCGAACCTCCGACACCAACTGAGCTATTCCAGCTTTGTTGTTATTATGAATATTTTGTGCATAATTTATGAGATATGCTCCGGTTCGACATTTGGATAAGATTTCTAAAGTATATGAACAATTGTTAGGGATTGAATTGGTAGAAACTAAAACAAAAACAAAACACAAAATCGCTAGAAGGAGGGGTCGAACCTCCGACCTTGTGGTTAACAGCCACACGCTCTAACCAACTGAGCTATTCCAGCTTTGTTGTTATTATGAATATTTTGTGTATAATTAATTTTATGTCAATTGAGACATGCTCGGTTTGATATTTGGATAAGATTTCTAAAGTATATGACCAATTAGGGCCTTAATTGTTAGAAACTACAACTATGAAAAAAATCAAACTATGAATATTTTGTGCGTACCACAATCACTAGAAGGAGGGGTCGAACCTCCGACCTTGTGGTTAACAGCCACACGATCTAACCAACTAAGCTATTTCAACTTTGTTGTTATTATGAATATTTTGTGCATAATTAATTTTATGTCAATTGAGACATGCTCAGTTTGATATTTGTATAAGATTTCTAAAGTATATGAACAATTAGGGCCTGAATTGTTAGAAACTACAACTGTGAAAGTTCAAGTTCATAAACTTTTTGAAAAAAGAAAAATCAATCAGGAGGTTCAAACCGATTGTTAGGGACTGAATTGGTAGAAACTAAAACAAAAACAAAAAACAAAATCGCTAGAAGGAGGGGTCGAACCTCTGACCTTGTGGTTAACAGCCACATGCTCTAACCAACTGAGCTATTCCAGCTTTGTTGTTATTATGAATATTTTGTGCATAATCAATTTTATGTCAATTGAGACATGCTCGGTTTGATATTTGGATAAGATTTCTAAAGTATATGAACAATTAGGGCTTGAATTGTTAGAAACTACAACTGTGAAAGTTCAGGTTCAGAAACTTTTTGAAAAAAGAAAAATCAATCAGGTGGCGGCCATAGCTATTCCAGCTTTGTTGTGATTATGAATATTTTGTGCGTAATCACTGAGATATGCTCCGGTTCGACATTTGGATAAGATTTCTAAAGTATATGAATAATTGTTAGGGACTGAATTGGTAGAAACTAAAACAAAAACAAAAGCAAAAAACAAAATCGCTAGAAAGAGGGGTCGAACCTCCGACCTTGTTGTTAACAGCTACACGCTCTAACAAACTGAGCTATTCCAGCTTTGTTGTTATTAAGAATATTTTGTGCATAATCAATTTTATGTCAATTGAGACATGCTCGGTTTGATATTTGGATAAGATTTCTAAAGTATATGAACAATTAGGGCCTTAATTGTTAGAAACTACAACTATGAAAAAAAAAAACAAATTATGAATATTTTGTGTGTACCACAATCGCTAGAAGGAGGGGTCAAACCTCCAACCTTGTGGTTAAGAGCCACACGCTCTAACCAACTGAGCTATTTCAGCTTTGTTGTTATTATGAATATTTTGTACATAATCAATTTTATGTCAATTGAGATATGCTCGGACTGAATTGGTAGAAACTAAAACAAAAACAAAATCGCTAGAAGGAGGGGTGAGCTATTTCAGCTTTGTTGTTATTATGAATATTTTGTACATAATCAATTTTATGTCAATTGAGATATGCTCGGACTGAATTGGTAGAAACTAAAACAAAAACAAAATCTCTAGAAGGAGGGGTCGAACCTCCGACCTTGTGGTTAACAGCCACACGCTCTAACCAACTGAGCCATTCCAGCTTTGTTGTTATTATGAATATTTTGTGCATAATCAATTTTATGTCAATTGAGACATGCTCGGTTTGATATTTGGATAAGATTTCTAAAGTATATGAACAATTAGGGCTTGAATTGTTAGAAACTACAACTGTGAAAGTTCAGGTTCAGAAACTTTTTGAAAAAAGAAAAATCAATCAGGTGGCGGCCATAGCTATTCCAGCTTTGTTGTGATTATGAATATTTTGTGAGGTGGCGGCCATAGCTATTCCACCTTTGTTGTGATTATGAATATTTTGTGCGTAATCACTGAGATATGCTCCACATTTGGATAAGATTTCTAAAGTATATGAATAATTGTTAGGGACTGAATTGGTAGAAACTAAAACAAATGAATTGGTAGAAACTAAAACAAAAAACAAAATCGCTAGAAGGAGGGGTCGAACCTCCGACCTTGTGGTTAACAGCCACACGCTCTAACCAACTGAGCTATTCCAGCTTTGTTGTTATTAAGAATATTTTGTACATAATTAATTTTATGTCAATTGAGACATGCTCGGTTTGATATTTGGATAAGATTTCTAAAGTATATGAACAATTAGGGCCTTAATTGTTAGAAACTACAACTATGAAAAAATAACAAATTATGAATATTTTGTGTGTACCACAATCGCTAGAAGGAGGAGTCGAACCTCCAACCTTGTGGTTAAGAGCCACACGCTCTAACCAACTAAGCTATTTCAGCTTTGTTGTTATTATGAATATTTTGTACATAATCAATTTTATGTCAATTGAGCAAACAAAATCGCTAGAAGGAGGGGTCGAACCTCCGAACTTGTGGTTAACAGCCACACGCTCTAACCAACTGAGCTATTCCAGCTTTGTTGTTATTATGAATATTTTGTGCATAATCAATTTTATGTCAATTGAGACATGTTCGGTTTGATATTTGGATAAGATTTCTAAAGTATATGAACAATTAGGGCTTGAATTGTTAGAAACTACAACTGTGAAAGTTCAGGTTCAGAAACTTTTTGAAAAAAGAAAAATCAATCAGGTGGCGGTCATAGCTATTCCAGCTTTGTTGTGATTATGAATATTTTGTGCGTAATCACTGAGATATGCTCAGGTGGCGGCCATAGCTATTCCAGCTTTGTTGTGATTATGAATATTTTGTGAGGTGGCGGCCATAGCTATTCCAGCTTTGTTGTGATTATGAATATTTTGTGCGTAATCATTGAGATATGCTCCGACATTTGGATAAGATTTCTAAAGTATATGAATAATTGTTAGGGACTGAATTGGTAGAAACTAAAACAAAAAACAAAATCGCTAGAAGGAGGGGTCGAACCTCCGACCTTGTGGTTAACAGCCACACGCTCTAACCAACTGAGCTATTCCAGCTTTGTTGTTATTAAGAATATTTTGTGCATAATCAATTTTATGTCAATTGAGACATGCTCGGTTTGATATTTGGATAAGATTTCTAAAGTATATGAACAATTAGGGCCTTAATTGTTAGAAACTACAACTGTGAAAGTTCAGGTTCAGGTTCAGAAACTTTTTGAAAAAAGAAAAATCAATCAGGAGGTTCAAACCGGCCATAACTATTCCAGCTTTGTTGTGATTATGAATATTTTGTGCGTAATCAATGAGGTATGCTCCGGTTCGACATTTGGATAAGATTTCTAAAGTATATGAACAATTGTTAGGGACTGAATTGGTAGAAACTAAAAGAAAAAACAAAATCGTTAGAAAGAGGGGTCAAACCTCCGACCTTGTAGTTAAATAGCCACACACTCTAACCAACTGAGCTATTTCAGCTTTGTTGTTAATATGATATTTCGTAATTATATAGATCATATTATTCAAGTATGATTGTGAAGGTCCCGTTTGATAACTATTTGGTTTTTGATTTTTGTAAATTAGGTCTATAAACAATGCATCTATAGATATAAATTCATACCATTACTTTCATTTTTGTTAAGAAAACATTACAATTCTTAACTAAATTTCAAAAACAAAAACAAGTTTTTGAAAGCTTCTTTTTTTTGTTTTCAAGTTTTGGCTTGGATTTTGCAAATACTTGAAAAGATGAATAACACGACAAAAGAATTTAGAGGGAATGTGTTGTTTATAAGCTTAATTTTCAAAAACCAAAAATAAAAAACAAAATGATTATCAAAAGGAGCTTAGGGAATTGACTTTATAAGTTTGTATTAGGATTTATAATTACTTCCGACCTTTCAATTTAGTTATTTTTTCATAAAATACTAGTGGAAAAAAGAATATATTCTAAAATTCAAAACGCACATTTGCACTAGTTCGCAATTATTCATGATGCATCGCAAGGATGAAAATATCCGTAAATCTAGATACTCATGACATAACAAAATCTATAACTTAGTTTGAATGTAAAAAAGTAAAAAGAACCCAATTATTTAATTATTAATTTAAATATATTTTTTTACAAAAAATGATTTACGCAAATATCCGATATTTTATCGATATATCTATGGTCGTAAAATTGAAATATCGATATCAACATAGAGATCGATATTTTCATCCTTGAATTCATACGTATATTATTTATATGCAATAATTTTTTTTCCCTCGTGCAGTGGATCATCTAGTAAATACTGCAAGTTTGGGACATACATTCTACTTCGAGGAAGTTACCGATACGTCGATATTTCCCCATTTGATGGTAAATTTGAGAGTGAAGAAGATGAGATGTTCCTAAAACCTTTGCAGTGCCTTCTAAGTATTATTGGCTAATATTATCTCAAACTGCAGGATATAAACTTTTGGGGAAATGTTTATCCAACTTTGGCAGCCCTTCCATACCTACGCCAAAGCAACGGTCGAGTCATTGTTAATGCATCGGTCGAGACCTGGTTACCTCTGCCCCGGATGAGTCTGTACTCTGTAAGTTCAAACATATCCGTTTTCAGATAAATTAGTCTCTGTTTGATTTTCCAATTCATGTATTTGATGTTAGGATTAAGAACAAAGATTTGAGTATAATAAGTTGAATGAACAACAGGCTGCAAAGGCAGCACTGGTGAACTTCTATGAGACATTGAGATTTGAAGTGAAAGATGATGTTGGGATAACAATTGCCACACATGGTTGGATTGGAAGTGAAATGAGCAGAGGCAAGTTCATGGTAGAAGAAGGTGCAGATATGCTGAGGAAGGAAGAAAGAGAGGTAACACAACAGCTCTTTGGTTTGGACAATCTTCAAATGATGGAGATGAACGGTTCCTTGTCGCATTTTAGGTGCAGGTAACAGGAGGCCCGATTGAGGAGTTTGCAAAGTTGATCGTGTCCGGGGCATGTCAGGGAAGTATATACGTGAAGTATCCAAGCTGGTACGACATATTCCTGCTATACAGGATGTTTGCACCCAATGTCCTGAACTGGACTTTCAGGTTGCTGCTTTCAGCTAACGGTTCGAGGACGACGTCCCTTGTCGGGACGGGAATGCCTGTATATGAAGGAAGTGCGAGGCCTCTTTTGGAGGGCGCGTCTCCTAGAAGACTACTCCTTCCCGCAAATTCCTCACAAAGCCTACAGACCCAGAAGCTGGAATGAAAACCTTTCTTGCAGAGAGAATAAAAAAGTGGTGGTTACTGATTTTCCTATAAAAATCTTGTACATGAATGTTTTGCTCTTTTGATTTGATCTGATTACCAGTTCAATAAACAGTACGTTTTGAGTTCATCTGTAAACTTCAATAAAAGATTGGCACATTTTTTTGCTTCAACAAAAACATCTAGTTTCTTGCTATGTATATGTATAGTATACAAGAACAAATTGGATATTTCCCAAGCCAGAAGAAGATTGAACTTACATCTATTTGAAAGCATCTGAAGCAGAATAAATGAAGTCCAAGAAGCCAGTTCCCTTGAGAAGACCCTTACCAGTTAGGAGCTCAAAATCCAACAACAACAAGAAGCCAATCACTGCTGCTTTTCCATTTATCACTTCATTCTTTCCACTGAAGCCAAACCCTTCAAGATCTTCATCAACCACCATTCTCACCTTTAACACAACATAACAAAGCAGAAGTTCAAGAACTGAAGAAAAATATGGTAGAAGAAAGAAACAGGTTTGATGATTCTCTAGTTACCTCGTCGACATTGACATTGGTCGCTGTTACACCAGGTTGAGCTTTCCCACTGAAGACAATCTCAGCAGACGAATTTGAGTTTCCTCTCAGGTTGATATAGATGTTGTCTTCATCAGTTTTCACAGGGTAGATGAATAGCTTCCTTAAGGCTGGTGTGAGGACTCTGAGGACTGGGTTCTTTGGATACCATTCCTTGATGTCTCCCGTTTGGAGGTCAAATGTGCTGTCTGTCGTTGGACAGACAACACAGCCATCCTGTGTAGAGAAAGAGTATATGATCATTCATTGAAGTGTTCTACATTGCAAGCATTTGAACTTATTATTGTTTCTAAAAGTGAAATGATGATAAATTTTCTTTGGTAAGAAATCAAACTGTTACCAAATCAAACTTTAGAAATGTGAAATACTGGACGAGGGGATACAAAAAAACAAGTCCACAAAATGAATGGAAAGGAAACCCACAACTAATTACAGAAAGGATTCTAATTCAAAAGGACAAGCCGATAATTACAAAATTCCTACAACTAGTTATACAACTAATTACAGAAAGGGTTCTAATCCAAAAGGACATGTTGATAATTACAAAAAGTCGGATGGACAGACCCCCAAAAGGAAGCATTAAACTTAACAACTCCCATACTTTCTTCTAAGATCTCTCTACCTTCTAAAAATCTTCATGTTCCTCTCGGGCCATAAATGGTGATAAATATTAAGAACATTGGAGTTTATTTTTTATTTTTATTAGGAAACAGAAACAATTTTATTAATAATATGAAAGAGTGTTACAAAAGATATCCTATCCTGTTAATTACAAAAGACACCTCCATTGATTATAGAGGGTGGTGAGATCATAATTACGAAAAGGCGGAGATAGCTTGCTCGAAGAGATAGCTAAAAGAGTCGATGAAATAATGAGCATCTTTGAAACTATTCCTGAAGATACGAGTATTCCTCTCATTCCAAAGATTGCACATGAAAGCTCGAACAAAACAGAGTCAAAGGGTCTTTTTCGCTTTCTTGAAAGGGTGACCCATAAATAGAATGTAGATTAGAGAGAGAATGTCTCTAGGTCGGGGAAAGACCATCCAAAGGCATCTTGAATGAAATTCCAGAACTTTGGAGTCTAAACCTAGCCATATGAAATATCATTTGCTGACTTTAAATCACTAAAAAAAACCATTGTTGAAGGGGATAGAAAGGGAGGTCATAAGCATCAAGAGGTACA
This sequence comes from Herpetospermum pedunculosum, assembly GCA_028017165.1. Lineage (NCBI taxonomy): Eukaryota > Viridiplantae > Streptophyta > Magnoliopsida > Cucurbitales > Cucurbitaceae > Herpetospermum > Herpetospermum pedunculosum. Next base: position 14,278,940 of record CM051527.1, on the reverse strand, counting down.
AGTTAAAGCATGTATAGGAAAAAAAAACATTTAAAAGTCGGTTTTGTCAATGCACACCAAAATTTTGAAAACTATTTAGAAGCAATTCGTTGAAAATGCAAACAATGTCTCACAAGAGATGATCCATAGTATATAAATGAGGATAGCATCTCCCCTGTATGAGATTTGTCAAGTGAAATCGGGCTTCACCATCGTACCATTGTAAAGAAATGAGAAGGATGAATTGTCCAATCATACCATTGTAAAGAAATGAGAAGGATGAATTGTCCAAACTCAAGTAGAAACATTTTTCAATATTGATAAAGCAGCCATGACTTTTTGAAACTTAGATGTTTGGAGGAGCATTGAAAACCAAGGGATATTTGTACGGATAACCTCGAATTTTCAGCACTTTAAAGGATTGACTCGAATTTTTTTCAGCACTTTGAAGGATTGACTCGAATTTTAAAAATTAGTCAAATTGAACTTCTGCTGACATCATTTACCATTTTTTTAATAGCTCTAGTTGACTATTTTTCACGTTCTCGCTCACGCTCATGAGAGGGTAGGAAATTTCAGTTCTAAAATGGAGCACGCACAAGAGCGAGAGCGAGCAAAATAATATTAAAAAAAATGATTGATGACAACAGCAAAAGGTCATTTCCGCAAATTTCTGTATTTCGGCTCATTCTCTCGAAGCGGCCTTAATTTAAGGTCATCTGTGCAAATATCACGAAAACGAACCTAATCTACTCTAAATTAGGAAAATATGTCCTATCCAATTTTGGTAAGCTTATCATCGTCTATGAAATGTGTGCAACTAACATATATCCAAACAAACACATGTTTCAAATAAGGAGTTGTTCGTTCTCAATGAAATTCAAAGAATTCTACAAACTTTCTGACAGCCAAAAAAAAACGAAGAAAAAAGTAGAAATGAAATTAACCTGAGTGAGCTTCGCATTGAGTAGACCTTCAGTGTAAGCACCTTCAGCAGGAGATCTATTTTCAATAGCACAAATCTTATCCTTATACCAAAGAAGCAAAATCGTCTCACCGCCCTGAATAATCACGCGCCGCTCCCCTCTCGGCAGCGCCGACAACGGAACCACCGGCACCCAATTACCAGATGCCGACGATTCCTCCGCCACCGAGATCTCCGACGCTTTGCAGGAGATTTTCCGAGAGGCGAAAAGGGAGCGGCGGAGGGCGGGTTTCAGAAAGGGCACGGCGGCGGTACATGGAGCGGAGATCAGATGGGTCCGGCGGAATGTGGTGGCAAAATGGGAAGTGATATTCGTGGGATTGACGGCCATTGGAAGTTGGAAGTGGAAGAGAAATGGAGGGAGTGAGTGATAGTGAGAGAAGAAGCAGGGGAGGAGAGAGAAATTGGAGGATTTTCCATTGACCACATGAAATGGATAACAGAAGAGTCAATGGAAAAGGAATGGCGATGTGAATATGTGCACCAAATTCTTATACGTTGTGTAATGGTTTCACATGGGCCTGCAAGTTTTGTTGTTTATCCACTTATTCGCGACTCCGGACAACAAAACTAACGTGATATAACGACTAGAGATCAACGTATTAAATTCGAGATATTTACTAATGTGATATAACCACTAGAGATTAATAAGTCCTAGGTCCAAAATCTCTAAATATTGTTAAAAATAAAATAAAATTACACGTTTCCCTTATATTAAAGTTTAATTTAAATATTATTGTGAGAAATTCTCATTCTCATAAATTACCAAGTAGAATATTTTTAAATATGTCCTACGATTTTAAATTTTCATTTCTATTTTTTATTAATTTTGATTATCATTATGCTCCTCGTTTATGTGCCCTCCCCATAATAATATTATTATAATATTATTCAATTTATATTGTCATTTTGTGCATTAAATTTCAATTTATAATAAACTCTAATTTTCTCTTACCATTTTAGGTAAGAATGTTTTATACTTTACTGTGATTTCTTCCAACTTTGGGGGTGTTTGGGGCACAACGTGAGTTATTATAGTTGGTGGGTTATAATAGTCTGTGTTTGGGGTGCAGAGTTGTTTAGTCCGAGTTTAGGAAGTCTGTGTTTAGAATACAATTTTCTTTAACATGGAGATCGAAATATGTGTTTATGGTAGTTTATTTTTTTTCTACAACTTTTTGTTGTATTGTATAATTAAATGCATATTACATATTAATTTTTTAAAAGTTAAAAAAATCAATATTATTTAGCAAATTACAAATAATTCACTACAAGAGGCTTCCGCGTTGTGGATGGAGAGAGAAATTTTGGATGAAATCGAAGATAAGGAAGCGTGAGGTGATGAAGACAAAGAGAGAGGAAAAATCGATAAATTGGGTTAAAAAAAGAAAAAAGAAAAAAACAAACAAAGAGAGAGGAAAAATGGATAAATTGGGTGGAAAAAAAAAACAGCCAACGGAGTGAAAAAAAAAATAACAGAAAAAGAAAAACACAAAAAAGAAAAAAAAAAATAACAAGTTGGGGTTATAATAACCCGCAACCCAGGTTTAATAACTCGGTGTCCCAAAACATGGAGTGGGTTATTTAAGCCCACCCCATCCCACCCATGTTGGGGCCCAAACAGCCCCTTTGTTTCCACAATTTTAACATTCTTCTTAAGTTATTGTTTTTTCTTTTTCCGATTTTTCCTCCTCTTTATTTTCATTCATTCTTTTCATTTTCTTCATTTCACAAAACTTTCATTCTTTTCATTTTCTTCATTTCACAAAACTAACATTTCACATATTTATATATAAGCATTTCTCTTGCGTTAGAGTTCTTTATTTTCCAGATTTTTCTTCTTTTTCATTTTCATTCATCATCTTCATTTTTTTTTGTATATATAACCACCATATATACTTGCATGTATTCATATATACTTATAACATGTATTTTTATATATACACCCACCATATATACTTCATCTATGACTATATACTCATACATATTATCTATAAATATATAAATATATATATATATATATATATATATATATATATATATTTATATTTATATTTATAGATAATATGTATTTTTTTTTATAAAATATATGTAATTTTTATATATATCCATCATATATATACTTCATATATGGATATATATTGTATTTTTTTAAAGAAAATATATGTATTTCTTTATATATATTTACCTTATATATTTCATAAAAATATATATTGCGGATATAAAATTATTTAGGTCTAGATACGAGGAGAGAGAAGGCGATTTTAATGAGGAGAGAGACGTGATTAATGAGAGTTTTATGATTTCAATTTTTTTTTCCTTAAATGAGATTGTTTTAATTTTTATTTTATTTTATTAAAATGTTAGAGAAAATTCAATATAAAATGTTAGAGAGGTTGAAGGGTTTGAAAGTAATTACAGCTCAACTTATGAAAAATTTGTAGTTGGACATTTTTTATAAAAATAGGAACGATGGATATTAATATAATATCATATGCATAATGTGATTATTTGTGTAGTTATCCATATTATTTTTAGTAATCATCGCCCCGGTAGTATTAATTAAATACTTTTGCAAAAATAAAAACAATTTATGTAAGAAAAACTCTAGAAGGTTGATTTGAATATTATTTTTAGTAAGTTTTGGATAAAATCTAAACATTTAATTATTATTATTTTTGCAAAGGTATTTAATTAATACATGAGCGAAATTGAACCTCTGACTTCTCAGTCAAGAACACAATTTTATGTCAATTGAGTGATGCTCAGTTTGACTAAATATTTAATCGTTGTTACATACAAAATTAAAAAAAAAAAAAAAAAAAAAAATCAAACCCAAGAAAAACCATAGAAATAGTATGTTTTGGGTAAGTTTTTTTTTTTTTTTTTTTTATATATTTTAAAATTTAAATATTCAAGTGCTATTTTCTTGTTTCATAAAATAAAAAAAAAAAAATAAAATAAAAACTTGTAAAAGAGTAATTTGAATAGTTTTGATAGAATCTAAAATATTTAATTGTTGTTATTTTCTTGTTCCATAAAATAAAAAATATAGGAAATTGAACTTGATATAAATTTAGGTTTTCCATTTAGCAAAATATAGCACATTTTAAAAAGGGAAATTGTAGTAAATGACAATTTAAGACTTATTGTTTGCAAATATAGCATGTTTTTAAAAAATTTGCGGATATAACAATTTCTATCGCTGATATCTTATGACTGATAGAAGTCTATCGCGGATCACCTCAGCTTTTTATAGATTTTTGTCAGTGATAATAGTCTATCACTGATAGAAGTCTATCAATGATATAATAAAGTCTATCAGTGATAGAAACGAGTTTTTTTGCCATATTTGCAAAACATTTTAAAGTTTGCTAAATTTGCAATTAGTTTGGGCCTGATTGCTATTTGTGCAACCAGCCCTTTTAAAAATATAGATATGACAATTTTGTAAAATACGTTTTTTTATTCCCGTTACCCCTAATTTGAATTGAGTGAATTTCATCGTCTCCTTCCTTTCTTTTATTTTCTTTCGCGCGTTTATTCTAGTTCACTCTTACATCTTATCTCTCGCGTTTACTCTTGCCGCCACCCAGTTTTGATCGATCACCAAAAGTCGATTGTTGAAGATTTTTGTTGAGCTTATATAGTTTGTTCTCCTTCCTCTTCCGCCCAAATTAAATCAAGATTGAAGACGATCGAAGAGAAATCGGAAATCAAGAAATCAACGAAATCAATTTCCCTCCAGAATCTGTAAGGAGCTTTAACTCTCTCATTTCCACAACTTTTGAACTAATAGTTTGAAGCTTGATGATATGAACTGTTATCTAATTATGGATGAAAACAAATTTCTTCTTTGCAACACTTACGAATGGCTAAATTATTGTGTAAAAGAGGGCTTTTGGATGTTAAGGTTGTTGGACCTAAATTATTCTGAATAATCCAACATTAAATTATTCTAATCAAACTTCTTTGTTGATTTTTTTTTTTTTTTTTGTTACAATAAAGATAATATTGCAAATAGTTTATGCATAGAGGTTCATAAGACAAAATTTGTAAGTATAAAGAAGCTATGAGTGATAGGTGATCAATCCATTTCCCTTGCAACAATTAAGACCAAGACTTCGGAAGACAGAATATGTAAGTAGCTACAATTGTTTCAACATTCCCAACTTAGTTTATTTGAATTAATTTTTTCACGGAACGTACTTCTGAATGTTAAAAAAATTTGGGTTTAATATCTGTTGGCGCAAGGATTCGGTTGCTCCCTTCTGGCCGGTGGCGCGGACCTACAAAGAGAAAATAGAGGTAAACTTGCACCGGTGAGGGACTCAACCCAATAGACTCTGATGCTGAAGTTAGTTAGACAGTAGTAAGAAGGTTGAGCAGTAGAGTGGAGAGAGGATTGCCACGAGTAGAGAATCTCAGTTACCTCCTAAGGAAGAGTGACACTCTTCATTATATGGTCGTGTGAGTTACACGTGTCAACTGTGATTGGTCGTCTTTCTCATGATGATGAGGGGACGGGCGCTGCTTCATCTTCTCGAATGCATGGGGCAACAATGGTGGGTAGCCGAGAGGTTGTAGTGACGACGTCCCCTATGATTGTCGAGGTGCCGCCATGGATGTGACCTCCAAGTCAGTTGTGTCCCCCGCTAGGCCCAAATCGGGTCCGGTAACCTCCTGTTTTCGCGGGTCGGGGTATGACGTAAGCATGATGCTAGGGGGCGATGCCATGTAGACCTCACCCTTATCGGAATTCTCCCATAACAATATCAATAAGCTATCACTGATAGTATTCTATTAGTGATAATGTGCATCTACATGTAGAAGTCTATCATTGTATCATTGTATGTAGTTCTTAAGGTTCATTTCAACACTCCTATCAAGAAGCTATTAGTGAGAAATTTACACGGTTGTGTAAAAAAAATCTAAATCTACACGGTCGTGTAAAATAAATTTAAATCTATATGATTGTGTAAAAAAATATAAATCTACACGATCATGTAAATCAATCTAAATCTACATGATCGTGTAAAAAAATCTGAATCTACACTATTGTGTAAAAAAAATCTAAATCTACACGATCGTGTAAACTAAATCAACACGGTCGTGTAAGATAAATCAACACGACCGTGTAAAAAAAATCACGATTAAAAAAAAAATCAACACTTTCGTGTAAAAAAACAGGATCGTGTAACTTTTCCTTCCCGATTAAAAAAAATCACCCCGATCGTGTATCGTGCTAGCCCAAATTTCAGAAGTGTATCGTTGCCGTTGAGACGAAAGCCATAGCCATTTTTGTGGTTGAAGAAGGAAACAATGGAGTTGGGAGAGCTTAAAAAAAATTGGACATAAAATGAAGGGAAGGGAAAGTTGGGATTTTAATGAGTTTTCTTTACTTTTCATTTTTTTCTTTTTGGCTACTTATAGAGGAGAAGAAGGGAAAATAAGAAAAGAAAAAAAGATCAGAGAAGAAGGGATAGGATAAAAGAGTAAAATATCATTTTTTTTTTTTTTCCTTTTTGGGTACTTATAGAGGAGAAGAAAGGATGATCATTTTTTTTCCTTTTTGGCTACTTATAGTGGAGAAGAAAGGATGATCATTTTTTTTCCTTTTTGGCTACTTATAGAGGAGAAGAAAGGATGATAAGAAGAAAAAAAAAAGGAGAATAAGGGAAAGATGAGAGAGGAGAAATTTCGAATGATCGCTAAATCTCAAGCTGTCGAGGCTTGCCAAAATACAATTTATAAGCCTATTAACCAAAGCTTTGCAGCTAGTGGCAACAAGGTCGATCCGGAGAAGGACGTGATTGAAATTAAATTGGAATTGAAATTAATTGATCAGTTGGGTTTTGTAACAAGGGGGAGTTCAAGCATGCAAATAAAGGAATTAATCGCTAACGGAAAATTAAGAGAGAGAGAGATTGACGAGTGCACGGTTTGGGGATTTTCGGGATTTCTTTGTTAGACATTCTACAACTTATCATTTAATACAATCCTAAGACTAACAGTTTGTAATACACACGGTCAGTTACCCGGGAAACCCCAAGTGTAACCGGCTCCATAGAAATTAACCAAATCAGAAGATCCAATTAAACATTATTTAAAGCTTCATTAGGGTGATCAGCCCCAAATTGACTCTAAATAGTCACTAGCATACCGCGACGGACATTCGACCACGTAATGAAATTGCTAACTGGCTACCCGCCAACGCTGAATGTAACCAACAACTATCATGCATGACTCGATACTCCGATTTATTTTTATTGTTCTGTGTTACTAGTCGAATAGTGAGAGGCACGACATCGCTACTCTTTAACGCTAACATATGCTAGAAAACACGATTGTCAGTCGGCGAAATCTAACACATGCATAGGATGAAGTAAGAACAATAAATGCATACAAATCAGAAACCAAGTTGGAATTTAAAGCATGGATTATCAAAGCATAGAAGTCTAACAAATTATCCCTCAAATTATCCCAAACCATTCACAATACCTTAGCCGTCCATGGGACGGATTGTCACCACCGCTCCAAGGGAGGCCATGGAAGTCATCTCTATCCTATTACAAGTTAAGAGCTCCAAAACATGCCACAAATGGCGGAGCTAAGCTAAAAGATGGAGAAAAGCCGAGAGGAAGAAGATGAAGTTCTAAAAAATGGTAAAAAGTTGGCTGCAAATCGTCATTACAGCCTTTTAAATTCGTCGGAGCGTCGAGACGCTAGGGCAGCGTCGCGACGCTACGAACTAATTAATCCGCGCGCGCCTCGCGATGGCGTCGAGACGCTAGGCAAGCGTCTCGACGCTAGCCCGATGATTTCTTGCGCGCGCCTCCTCCGGAGCGTCTCGACGCCGAAGCAGGGTCTCGACGCTCGGCAGCGTTGAGCAAGCGTCTCGACGCTGTCTGCTCGACGCTTGCTCTCGGATTTGGGCTGGAAAATTGCCTCTCCTAGGCAATTTTGGTCCGGTTCTTCTTGGATCACTTTGCCCTTTTCCCGATGCACTCCCGGGGCGTTAAAACTCCGCTTTTAGCTCCGAAACGAGTCCAATGGACGCATGAGCTCTTCGCCGCAATTCTCCTACAAACGAGATAAATTAAACATTTAAATGCGGAATTTAGCTAGAATTAGGAAGTGAATAATAGCTCCAAAATGGAGTTATCAACTATGCACTCCCTATAGTTCACAACGTGAGAATTTTGCTCGGCCTCGTGATGTCAATAGGGCATCCCCATTCGGATGGTATTTGCAACTTTCAATAGCAAGGTGAATGGAGTAAGTGTCTATAGTAAGTGGGTGAAAGAAGCGCGTCGGTGCTTCCTGTGGTCTCCTCTGTTGGATTGAACCGTAAAATTCCCATGTTCCGCCTGTAGGTTGCTCTTAGTGGCACCATCCATTCGGAGGGCGGGGCATGGGAGATCGAACATCTCAGTCACCATTTATGGATAGTGAAACACAGGGCCATTCCCAATACTGACATTCCATTCGGTTGCTATGTTGGGGTCGTTCTGTGCGTTCTAAAAATGGAGGGTCACACTTATAGGATTTGCTAAGGAGTTAGTAAATCCAGACCAAAAACGATAACTAAGATGCTATAGGAATATGAGTTATTCTGGAGTTAGCATTTAGTCAAGAATGTCTTGATTTAGTAAAGGAGTGACTCGACTGTCATTTGGCAGCGACCATTCTGACTTACTAAAGTATCGTAGCTAGTAAATAAAGAGTTCGGGTACTTTATTTACTGCTAAAGTTTGTTTTTAATTGGTTTAAATAGGTTAAAACCGTTTCACTAATAGGTTTACATTCTTTTTCAGCATGGCGAGCTCATTTGTACAATTATTAGCTAACGACAAACTTACCGGAGAGAATTACAGAACTTGGAAATCCAACTTGAATACGATTCTTGTATTGGATGACCTAAGATTTGTCTTGACGGAGGACTGTCCTCCAACTCCTGGCTTAAACGCTTTACGAATTGTTCGTGAGGCGTATGATCGCTGGACTAGGGCTAATGATAAAGTCCGAGTCTATATCTTGGCAAGCATGCAGGATGTCTTGGCCAAGAGGCATGAGGTTAGGGTTTCTGCTAAAGAAATCATGTTTTCATTGCAAGAGATGTTTGGACAACCGTCCTCGTCTCTTCGCCATAAAGCCCTCAAATTCGTTTATAATGCTCGAATGAAGGAAGGAACCTCTGTTAGGGAACATGTCCTTAACATGATGGTCCACTTCATGACAGCAGAAGTGAACGGAGCCGCGATTGACGAAAAGAGTCAAGTAAGTTTTATCTTGGAATCTCTCTCGCAGAGTTTCCTGAATTTCAGATCAAATATGGTCATGAATAAGATAGAATTTAACTTGACCACTCTTCTGCATGAGTTGCAGATTTACCAGACCCTTCATGCCTCTAAAGGAAAAGAGAAGGAGGCTAATGTAGTCACTTCGAAGAAGTTCTTGAAGGGGGCTGGGTCTGGGAGTAAGTCTGAAGCAACTTCTACGAGTAGTAGGACTATTCGTAAGAAGAAGAGGAATAGGAGAAAGGGCAATGCCCCTATGCTAGTAGCCAAGGTAAAGTCTTGATCTTCGGACAAAGGAAAGTGTTTCCATTGTAACGAAGAAGGGCATTGGAAGCGCAACTGCCCGAAATACCTTGCAGAGAAACATGCCGAGAAAGAACGATAAGGTAAATGAGATTTATTTGTCTAAACATGTATAGTGGATTTATGAATGTCATACCTGAATGTTTTTCAGGAACCACTAATCATGTTTGTTTTTCTTCCAGGAAACTAGTTCCTGATTGTCGGTTTCTCTGTGCTGGATGACTTGAGAAGACGTCTATTCAGCTGCACAGTGGGAGTTTTGTGCTTATGATGTTGTTGTCTGTATGAACCTAAATCACATATGTGATATGTGTAATTAAGTTGTACATATTTCTGTATTTTTGAGCATATGTATATGAGTATCTTTTGGTGTAAATAAATGAACGGTTCATTTTACAAAAGATGTATACTGTTATGTTCTATTAAATTCAGAAAACAACATGGAAGTTAAGACTAGGCGTATTAGAGGAAAGCTATATCTAAATCAACAAGGGTTGGTGATAGTAGAGTTGGTTATTCTCAATAGTTGAGAAAACCCTAACTCATTGGTTTGTCTATAAAACTCAAGTTATCATACCAGATGATGACTTGAGGATACGTTGTTTTTAATTAGACAATGGATTATTTAGACAAGGACCAATGGTTCGAAGCTGTAGATCTTCAAGAGGTTAAATGACCGAGCATCTAAGGTGAAAACCTTTAAGGCTTGACTTTCTGGTAATGGGACTGTCCCAAAGTGAAGAGGTTGATTGTGTATCAACTTGTTTACTTGTTACCAGACGTAAGTTGTTAGACTACTCTCATTTATTTTTTCTTGTTCTATACTAGATAGGATAAGATAAATAGAAATCAAGACTAGCTATCTTGATTAGTGTGTCTATAAGTCATAATCTCTCTGAGAGTCATATACAAGATTAAGAACAAAATTGTTTTGTTAGCTTATTCAATTCTTTTATGGATTGGAACTAGCAACTTAATCTTGAATGATTAAGGTTTGATGTTCTAATCAAATCTTATGGCTTAAACATGTTATTGATAAACTTTGCTGGGCAAGTATTTTATCAATACTATAGCTTTCATAATATGTTTCCGTAATTAATGTCATATTCATTGAGAATGTAATAGGATGTACTTTCTGACACTCATGCATTAGCTAGCGACCTGTTTCCAGATATGTGATCTGGGAGAGGCTTAATTTATTCTAAAGATTTAGATTAATCTGAGTCGCAAGAACAAATCGCTAGTGTTGTCTCCTACATCTGATATTGACAAGAGTTGTTAATAATCGATGTTATGAGGTGATGTCCCTACGCATTAAACGCATCTTGGGTTAAGATCTATCTCTTCTGAGATAGATGACCCGATATGTTTTATGCAGTAGGAGCTGTCAGTTATATCGGTTAATAATTTGCCATTGTATAAAGGAATGGAATACAAGAGTTGTATTGTTGGTTCCTCTATAAAAGCTAAAATTTGTTGTAGCTTGTATAACAACATCAAAAGGTGGGTTTTGAGCTCTTAAGTAGTGCGGATGAGGAGATGTGTGATGGTCACATGAAATGCCTCATAATACTTCATGCTGATATGTTTACTAAGTCTCTCACGGCTAAAGTGTTTGAGAGATACCTAAAGAGTTTAGGGCTCCAGGTTGCTAAATAGGATTGTGGGAGAAGACTATAGATATATGATATTATAGTTCTCCTCGCCAACATGTACACCACGGACGTTTAAGTCCAAGTGGGAGTTTGTTGGGTTTAATGTCCTAAAACTCGTGGTTTGTAAACAGTTATGTTTGTAAATTATCTATTTAGTAATAATGAGTTATAAAGTTTTATTCAGTAAAGGTGTTTGCTGGAATAAAGTGAAACGTGTTTGCATTAATCTATACCAATGACTAACACCCTTGACGATCATGAGTACTTGAGTTTCATGTATGACATGAATATGGGTCAAGCTCAAGTAGACAGTCAAAACGGTCTATAGGATATGGATAAGGCTGGGTACCTTATCCTGGTAACACTATTGGATGCGGCCCGTTTTGTATTGTACAAAACGATGTGATCCGAGTCGTTTCACATCGAGATGTGCGAGCGGGGGCGTGCTACGCGATGAGTTTGCGTAAGACTGGACCACGAAAAGTCGCTCTCTCTTTATAACACCGTTTACTGAAGAGACCGACTATTTCACCTGATGGCCTAGGTAACTCGATCTCAATCCTGAGCTTACTATGAACTCCTGCTTATTAGACAGTATCCTTAGACTTGAATGGGTGAGAGTGGCAGAATGTCCGCTCAATAAGCCTACCATCTCAGGGATAAAGTCCAATAGGTAGCTGGGGACATAGTGTAGTAAGATGGAGTTCACTCCTAACCCGCTCATCAGAGTTAGTAGATAGGTTGTTCCCTTAATAGCTGACTCTAGGGCTTGAACAATAGGCGCCTACCCTCTCCTCGTTTGAGAGGGTTCCTGATCTGTTGGTTGGACCACTGATCAATTGATCATTAGAGGTGTCAGTGGTACTTAAGGAACAAAGACGTAACGCAGGGGTTAAACGGTTTAAACGACCTAGCTGTGGTTACGAACAACCTTTGAAGGGTCGACTTGCCCGTGACGGTTATATCAAGAGGACACAATATATCTACAGTGAGGAGAGTGCAACCCTCGGACTATAGTGGAGTCTCCGGGGGTTAACGAAAGTTGATTGATTCGGGTTAAAAGAGTTTTGACCGAATAATCTCGTATCGTTGGAGCTCATGATCTGTAGGTTCTTTAGGTTCTCCTGGCTAGCTCGGATAACGCCGTGCAACAATATAAGAGAAAATAAAAGAAAAAGATAAAGAATTTGAATTGTTCAAATTCAGTTTTTGGAAGGATGATGAACGTATTTAAATATGATTTAAATATGGGAATGGTCTAAAACATGAATAGGATTCATGTGCAAAAATTCGATTTTCGGAAAACCGGGTTGAGCCATATTATTTAATTGATATTTGATATTGAATTAAATAATATTAATTAATTAAAAAGTTTAATTAATTAATAATATATATATATATATATATTATTTATTAAAAAGTTTAATAAATAAAATATTTATTATTATTTAAAATTAATATTGTATTAATTTTTAAAAATAATAATTATATATATATATATATATATTTAATATATTAATATATATATATATATAAATATATATGTGTCAGACACATATTAGATTTTATATATATATTGTATATTGAAGTTTGGCTGAGGTTTTGGGCTGTTGGGTTTTTTTAAATTGAAAAAGAGTTTTGAATTTACAAAGTTTAGTTTACTTGAGGTTGGCTACTGCCTTCGGGAGAAGAAGCTTAAAAAAAAGAGATTTTTTTGTTACTTCAAAGACCCACGACCCTCTTTCACCATTTTTCCTTCTTCTACTTATTTTTTTTTCTTTTCTTTTCTCTTGTAACGGAGTCCCACAACTCCGTTGCTCGGCGCCGAGGATAGCGAGACTACCTCGGGTGGTCTTCGGTGCGTTCGTGAGAAAAGACTTGAAGAGTTCGTGACGAAGAACGGCTGGCGGAACGCGAAGAAAAGTAGAACTTCAAGGGTATGTTTTCTATTTTTCTTTATTTCCGCTTTAAGAACATGTTTTTCTATTTGTTAAATTGATGAAATTAGAGTATCATCGGTCCAAAATCGCCTCCGCTGCGTATATCGCTCCATCACTATTATCTACAGATGCCTTAGAACAATCCCACAGCAAGTTTTACAACATAAATGCAAATGAAATAATGATTATAAATTAGAAAAAACTTCAGGTTTCCTTTCAACTTCAAAGTCGAAATCCAATCCCTGTTATCAGAAACTTCTGAGTAATGGAATGAGTTCAGTTCAAGATGAAATATCAGGCTGTTTTTTTTAATATTGTATTTTTTAAAACTTATTATAAAAATATTGTAACTTTCAAACTATTTATAAAAATATAGCATTTTAAATGGAGGGAAAGACGACCTCCACATCTTGTTTCACGTGGATGAAGGTCGTCTTTTTTAAAACTTATTATAAAAATATTGTAACTTTCCAACTATTTATAAAAATATAGCAATTTTAAATGAAAAGACGACCTCCACATCTTGTTTCACGTGGATGAAGGTCGTCTTTTCAAAAGACGATCTTGCTCCACATTGGATGGAGGTCGTTTCTTGAAAAGACGACCTCCATCGTTATGTACTTCCCTTATTAAAAAATTGATATCTTTTTAACCAGATATTCAAAATTTTCAAAAAAGGTATGGCTGGAAATCTAACAGCGAGAGCTTCAATTTGATATGTGGTTTCACTATTTTTGGAGTTGTGTATCAAAAGATAAAGACCATCGAAGTTGGACTATAATTCTGCAAATTTTAGAACTGAAGATTCTTTTGAAGAGTGCACTAAAAAATTGACATCTTTTTACTCAGATATTAAAAATATTCTAAAAATATACAGTTGAAAAGCTAATATAGAGAGCTTCAATTTGATATCTAGTTTCACTATTTGTAGAGTTGTGTATTAAAAGATAGAGATCGTCGAAGTTTAGCTACAGTTTTGAAGTTTTCAGTCGTATCTTCAGTTTTGGGTTTAGTGAAGTTTTCATAACTTTGATGATATATATCTTTTGATACACAACTCAAAAAATAGTAAAACTAGGTATCAATTTGAAGATCTCTGTGTTAACTTTCCAACACTACCATTTTCGATTTTTTTTAATATCGGGATAAAAAGATGTCAATTTTTTAATGCACTCCTCAAAACAATATTCCATTCTGAAATTTCAGAGTTATAGTCCAACTTCGATGGTTTTTATCTTTTGATACGCAACTCCAAAAATAGTGAAACCAGGTATCAAATTGAAGCTCTCGCTGTTAGCTTTCCAACCATACCTTTTTTGAAAATTTTGAATATCTAGTTAAAAAGATATCAATTTTTTAATAAATGAAGTACATAACGATCTCCATCCAATGTGGAGCAAGATCGTCTTTTGAAAAGACGACCTTCATCCACGTGAAGATGTGGAGGTTGTCTTTTGAAAATTGCTATATTTTTATAAATAGTTTGAAACTTACAATATTTTTATAATAAGTTTTAAAAAATACAATATTAAAAAAAACAACCGAAATATCACTGCCTATGTTTCTTAGATTATTATCATTTCCATGAACACTGAATCACAATAAGAAATTATTACTCCCATGAACATTGAATCAAATCACAATAAGAAATTAGGAGTTTTCCATGAACATTGAATCAAATTTTCTGCCTAGTTCAGTTAAGTTTGTTTCAATTTCTTTTTCAACACAAAATATTTTTTTTAGTTCAAAGTTGCAAGAAAAATTAATAACAAATTAAATGGTTATATTCTTCCATTCATAGTTGAGTTTTTGTTAAATGCTAGATGAAAACTAAACTCGATAAATGTGGCAAACTTCATCCATGAATGGACACCATAAGAATCTTGGAAAGGATACCTCTTTGTCTCTCAAAGTATGAACACAAGGGTGCTAATTTTGGCTGAATATACATGTAAGATAATCGATAGGTATAAGGTAGTTATTGATAATCGTAAATAATCCGAATAAATGATTCCTTCTACTTGTCATCGATTATATTTCTAAGAGAATTAAAATTTATTCGTACTAGAGGATTAAATAAAGAAATATCTAGAATTTTATTTAGACAAATAATATTATTACTGGATCAACAACTCCAAATCTTATTATAAATTTAACTTCATTGAAAAGTTAACTTTGACAAAGTTAACTTTGGCTCAAAACTACGATATAAAATTGAGGTTATTACTCCTATGTTACCCCTAGATTATTACTCCCATGAACATTGAATCAAATTTCTTTTTTCTTTTTTCTTTTTTCCGAGGATTACTTGTTTGCCTAAATTTTGTTATGATTATGAACTGTTTTATTTTGTTCTATTTGTTTTGACTTGTCTTATTTCTAGTAAACTTGTGGTTTTGAAGGTACTAAATGCATATCAGTTTTACAATATTAGAAAAACCTCTTTAGATCGAAATTAGTCGATGTAATGTGTAATGGTGATCGTTTTTGCATGCATTTAATCTTTGGAACAAGAAATGTGTTTATGACACACCAAATCTAGATACAATAAGGGATGTAATCTCAAAGATTTATGTTTGATTGTTTAAGATACTTTATGGTTTGATTGTTTAAGATACTCTAAATGAAATGTCAATGAAATTTATTTGTTTAAGATACTTTGGTATTGTATTCTTATGCTCTATTTGATAAATGGTATAATGAGTTAAGTTAAGCTTGTGTAGAAGCTGAGCCTATGTTTGATAAGTTTTTGTGTTATTTTAAAAAAATTGTGTGGATTTGTTCATTTGAAGATCTTCTTGTTTTGTTTTGGAAGCAGGAAAACTTGCACATCTAATCATATTCTCTTATTTACTTTCAGATTTATCTCTCAGAATCGACTCGAAAGTTGACCTAAAGCAAAACTTTCAAGGAAGGGCTTTGATGTAGGACTTCTATGAAACAAAAATTCTTGAAGTCGATGGGCAGATGGTCGCTTTTTTAGGTGTTTTTTATGGTAGGACTATGTATTTTGATGGTAGGACTATGTATTTTGATGTATGAAGAACAAATGTAACTTAATTTTGTGACTACTTTATTAATTTTATGTCAATCTTAAATGTTTAAAAGTAAAAAAAATATGCATGTCAATTTTGTAATTATTTGGCTGAGTGTAGTTGATGAGACTTTTATGTCAATCTTAAAAGTTTAAAATGATTGTTTAAATTCTGTAATTATTTTATGTCAATCCTAAAATAAAAAATAAATAAATAAATAAAAAAAAAAAAACCTAACCCGACGCTAGAAGCGTCGTATACACCCATAGTCTGGATAGATGATTTTATCCGACGTGTTAACGAAGCGTCGGATTAGATAAACTACCTGACGCATACTTAACGCGTCGGGTAAGTTTATACTCGACGCCCAGTCAACGCGTCGGATAAAAATATCTTTATCTGACGCATAGTCCACGCGTCGGATAAAGGTATCTAACCCGACGCGTTGACTGGGCGTCGGGTTAGACCCAAAAACCCGACGCGTTGCGTCGGATGCTAATCTTCCGACTGGTCTTTTACGACCTTCTATCCCGACGCATTAATGCGTCGGGACTGAGTTTACCCGATGCACATGTTTCCTATTCCGACGCTTGATGGCGTCGGGATAAGTGTAAATTCTTGTAGTGTCGAGTCGGTAAGATTATCACCAAAGATCAATCCCAGATTGATTATTTCTTTAATCTTCCGGCAGAGGAAAGATATGAATTTATAATGGAGGTTTTGGAAGAGATATGAAATTGTAATATTTCTTGGGATATGAACATAGGATAGTTTCAGCTCTTGTTTTGAGTTGACATGTTATGGATGAACATTCGAATTAGCATGTCACAATATTATTCGGATATGGATTGACTGTTGGAATATTATACTTATTTTAAGTTGACATGCTATGGATGAACATTCGAATTAGCATGTCAATATTTTGTAATTTCCAAGTCTACGAACATGAAACTATTGAGATATGGATCTGTTGGGTTTTATGTCCTAAAACTCGTGGTTTGTAAACTGTTATGTTTGTAAATAGTCTATTTAGAATAAAGACTTATTAGTTTTATTCAGTAAAAGAGTTTACTGGAATAAAGTGAAACGTGTTTGGCTTAACCTATACCAATGACCAACACCCTTGGCTGAATATGAGTACTTGAGCCTCATGTATGACATGATTGTGGATCAGGCTCAAGTAGTCAGTCAAAACGGTCTATAGTATACGGATAAGGTTGGGTACCTCATCCTGGTAACACTATTGGATGCGGCTCACTTTGTATTGTACAGAACGATGTGATCTGAATCGTTCCACATGGAGATGTGAGAAGTGAGGGCATCCTGTGTAAAGAGTTTACACAAGATCGAACCGCGTATTAAGTCGCTCTCTCTTTATAACTTTGTTTACTGATGAGACCGACTTATACACTTTGATGGCCTAGGTAACTCAAGCTTAATCCTGAGCTTGCTATGAACTCCTGCTTATTCGGAAGTATCCTTTGACTTGTACGGGTGAGAGTGGCGGAACACCCGCTCAATAAGCCTACCAACTTGGGGATAAAGCCGAATAAGTAGTTGGGGGCATAGTGTAGCAAGATTGGAATTCACTCCTAACCCGTTCTTCAGGGTTAGTAGATAGGTTGTTCCCTTAATAGCTGACTCCGGGGCTTGAACAATGTGAGCTCACACTCTCATGTGATGAGAGAGTTATATTGATCTGATGGTTGAACCACAAATCTATTGTTCATTAGAGATGTCAGTGGTACTTAAGGAACAAGATGTAATGCAGGGGTTAAACGGTTTAAATGACCCAGCTGTGATTACGAACAACCTGTGAAGGATTGACTTACCGATGACGGTTATATCAAGAGGACACAATATATCTACAGTGAGGAGAGTGCAACCCTCGGACTATAGTGGAGTCTCCGGGGGTTAACGAATGTTGGTTAGTTCGGTTAAAAGAGTTTTGACCGGATAATCTCGTATCGTTGGAGCTCATGATCTGTAGGTCCTTTAGGTTCTTCTGGCTAGCTCGGATAACGTCGTGCAACAGTATAAAAGAAAAGAAAAAGAAAAAGAATTTGAATTGTTCAAATTCGGTTTATGGAAGGAGGATAGACATATTTAAATATGATTTAAATATGAGAATGACCTAAAACATGAATATGATTCATGTGTAAAAAAGTCGGTTTTCGAAAAATCGGGTTTAGTCATATTATTTAATTAATATTTGATATTGAATTAAATAATAATTATTGATTAAAAAGTTTAATTAATAATTATATATATATATAATTATTTATTAAAAAGTTTAATAAATAATAATAATAATAATATATATATATATATATATATATAACTTTATATATTATATATCTTGCCTGCAGCAAGACACATATATAATATATAAAGTTATATATATATATATATATATGAACTTCACGTGGCTGTGGCTGTGGCTGAGATTGATAAAAAGGAATTGAATTCATTTTGAATTCACTTTTTTCAATTTGAGCAAAGGGTACACGATTTATAAAAAAGGAAAAGAACTTTTGTAGTTCTGTGCCCTTTGTTCTTCTTCTCCTTCCTCCTCTTCTTTTCATCTTCTTTTCTCTTGGTTTCGGAGTCCCACAACTCCGTTGCTCGGCGCCGAGGATAGCGGGATTACCTGGGGTGGTCCTTGGGGTGTTCGTGCGAAGAGGCCGGAAGAGTTCGTGACGAGAAACGTGCGGCGGACTTGAAGAAATTGGAACGGTATGTATTTCTAATTTCTTATTTCCGTCTTTTGAGCATGTTTTCTATTTGTTAAATTGATGAAATTAGAGTATCATCGGTCGGAAATCACTTTCCGCTGCGCATGTCGCTCCATCAATTGGTATCAGAGCGATTTTGTGATTAACTCAATTTGCATCAATTTAAGTTGGTGGGTATTTTAATTTAGAAATTGTTTCTGAATTGGCGTCTAAAGTGAAAATCGATTTTGACATAGTTTCTATTTGAATTTCATTATTTGTAATTGCCCGAGAATGTATGGGCTTTAATGCGTGCTAAAAAAGTCTGTATTTTTAGATTCATTAGAGTCCATATAGGTTTCTTTGTGAAAGAAGCTCGAGTTTGGAGCTCGCCGAAATGTTCGGTGTAAGTTCAAACTCGTTCTAGGAAATACGAGGAGAAATTCGAAGAAAAATTGGCCGAAGCGTTCGGAGGAAGCAAGCTGGTCAAAGGCGGTGCGAAGAGTTCGAAGTCCGCTGAAGATTTAGCTTGTTGATCAAGCTTGTAATAAAATAGTTATTGCTTGCTAAATGCCAAAATCGGTCCACTTTAGTGTGTTTAATTAATTATGCATTGCGAATGTATGTTTTAATTAAAATCCATGTTTGTATGTGCATATCGTATGTCATATAGATTTAAAATCCCACCATAGGAAGCATGCTCCATGCATTGGTATTATGTTATAAATGTTATAATATATAGTATGCATATTTGGAAATTCATGAGTATTAATATAAGAGTTATATTAATACATGAATTAGATGTTGTTAATTTAATAGAATAATTGATATAAGTGTTATATTAATTATGAAATTAAATATATAACATAGGTTGTCATGGTTTTATGCATATTGTAGGTTATGAGTGTTATAATATATAGTATGCATATTTGAGAATTCATGAGTATTAATATAAGAGTTATATTAATTCATGAATTAAATGTTGTTAATTTAATAGAATAATTGATATAAGCGTTATATTAATTATGAAATTAAATATACAACATAGGTTGCCATGGTTGTATGCATATTGTAGGTTATAAGTGTTATAATATATAGGATGCATGTTTAATTCATGAGTATTAATATGAGTATTAATATAAGAGTTATATTAATTCATGAATTAGTTGTTGTTTGCTTAATATAATAATTAATATAAGTGTTATATTAATTATGAAATTAAACTTCCAACTTTAGATGCATAATGTATGTTATAAATGTTATAATGTATAAGATGCATGCTTAATTCATAATAATTGATATAACTGTTATATTAATTTATGAATTAAGAGTTGTATATTTAAGAGCATAATCGATATAAGTGTTATATTGATTATGAAGTTAAATATTCAACTTGTCATGCCTTAGCGAATGTATGTTTGAGAAGTATATAGAAGTTTGTTGTAGTAAGTCTAGTTTTTGCAAGTGTTGTAAAAATGATTTAGACTTTTAAAATATATAACAAAGAGAAGCATGTTCATTTAGGGTTAAATGAGTCGATCTGGTTCATTAGATGAATAGGTCGATATCTCATAAATGCTAAGGTTATGAGAAACTCACCCGGTGAAATCTTGTCTAAGGTTGGAGGATTTGAATTGACCAAACACCTCCTACCTGGGGACGATCCGGTACTTGAGTAAAGTTAATCGGCTTTATGAGCATGCATTAGAGGTGTGAGGTTAGTAAAGTGTTTATAACCTAGACATCTAAGGTAAATAGTTTGCCTAGACTTAAGGTTTTATTTTATTAGCCGGATAAAACCTGAGTAGTTTACCCTAAACCGTCTATGATGCTTAGTAGATGTGTTGAGAAGGAATATATGATATATCCCTCTCCTGCTACGCACTCCGTATAGTTCACAACGTGAGAATTTTGCTCGGCCTCATGTTGTCAATAGGGCAACCCCATTCGGATGGTATTTGCAACTTTCAATAGCAAGGTGAATGGAGTAAGTATCTATAGTAAGTGGGAGAAGGAAGTACGTCAGTACATCCTATGGTCTCCTCCATTGGATTGAACCGTAAGAATCCCATGTTCCGCCTGCAGGTTGCTCTTAGTGGCACCATCCATTCGGAGGGCGGGGCATGGGAGATCGAACATCTCAGTCACCATTTATGGATAGTGAAACACAGGGCCATTCCCAACACTGACATTTCATTCGGTTGCTATGTTGGGGCCGTTTTGTGCGTTCTAAAAATGGAGGGTCACACTTACGGGATTTGCTAAGGAGTTAGTAAATCCAGATCAAAAACGATAACTAAGATGCTATAGGAATATGAGTTATTCTGGAGTTAGCATTTAGTCAAGAATGTCTTGGTTTAGTAAAGGAGTGACTCGACTACCATTCAGTAGTGGTCATTCTGACTTACTAAAGTATCGTTGTTAGTAAATAAAGAGTTTGGGTACTTTATTTACTGCTAAACCTCTTAATTGGTTTAAATAGGTTAAAACCGTTTCACTAATAGATTTACATTACTTTACAGCATGTCGAGCTCTTTTATTCAGTTGTTAGCTCACGACAAATTAACTGGTGAAAATTTTGGGACGTGGAAGTCGAACCTTAATGCAGTTTTGGTTCTCGACAACCTAAGATTTGTCTTAACGGAGGAGTGTCCTCCGGTTCCTGGTTCAAATGGCTCACGAACTGTTCGTGAAGCGTATGATGGTTGGATTCGAGCTAATGATAAAGCTCGAGTTTACATCCTGGCAAGCATATCTGATGTTTTGTCAAGGAAGCATGAGGGGATGGTTTCCGCTAAGGAAATCATGGCTTCACTACAAGAGATGTTTGGAAAGCCTTCCTCATCTCTTAGGTATGAAGCCCTCAAGCACATTTACAACTGACGTATGGCTGAAGGAACCTCTGTTAGGGAACATGTCCTTAACATGATGGTGTACTTCAATACAGCAGAAGTAAATGGGGCAACCGTCGACGAACAAGGTCAGGTTGGATTTATCTTGGAATCTCTTCCGAAGAGTTTCCTGCACTTCAGGACCAATATGGTCATGAACAGCATAGAATACAATCTGACGTCTCTTCTGAACGAGCTTCAGATTTATCAGTCCCTGCATACCTCGAAAGAAAAGGAGAATGAGGTAAATGTTACCACTTCTGTGATGTTCCAGAAAGGGTCTGGGCCTGGGACTAAATCTGAACCTCTTACTGTGAGTAATAAGATTATCCACAAGAAGAAGAGAAGTGCCAGGAAAGGCAAGACCCCAGCTGTAGGTAAGGTAAAAGCTTCACACAGTTGAAAGTGTTTTCATTGTGGTGAAGAAGGGCACTGGAAGCGAAATTGCCCTAAATACCTAGCGGAGAAAAAGGCACAGAATGAACGACAAGGTAAATATGATTTATCTTCTGTCGAAACATGTTTTGTGGATTATGATTGTCATACCTGGATGTTGATTCAGGAACCACTAATCATGTTTGTTATTCTTTTTCAGGAAACTAGTTCCTGTCGGCCTGTTTTCTTGACGCAGACGACTTATGAAGACGTCTACGCAGTATCTACAGTGGGAGCTTGCAGTTTGTTTAGTTGTCTGTATAGAAATAATTCCAACTGTTGTAATTATTGTCTATAAATTCAAGTTTGCTGTGAACGCTTTAGATGTATATAGTATCTTTTGTTTTTTAATGAATAGTTCATTTCACAAAAGATGTATACAAGTAGTGTTCTATTAAACTTGGTAACAACTAAAGTGTTAAGACTTATCTTATTTTATATTGAAAGCTAAATTATATATTAACAATGGTTGTTAATTTTGCTGGTTCTTCTCAAGTGTTGAGAAAACTTTGATGCAGTGGGAGAATTATGAGATAATCCGACCTGCTGTATTAGTATGTTTTATGACTCTGGTTATCATGTTTGATGATGCTAGTGAGTTCATAAACAAGAACCAGTGGATCAAAGCCATGCATCTTCAAGGGGTTTACAGACCAAGTGTATGAGGTGAAAACCTCTAAGGCTTGACTTTCTGGCAAAGGGACTGTCCCAAAGAGAAGGGGTTAATTATGTATTAACTTCGTCTCTTGTTGTCAGATGTAAGTTATATAGAATACTCGTATCCATTACCCTGTTCTATCTGATAGGATAAGGTAAATGAATATCAAGATTAGCTATCTTGATAGAGTATCTATTAGTCTCAATCAGGGAGATACATTATTCAGGATTAAGAGAAAATCGTTTGCGAAGCTTTTTCAATCCATTTATGAATTGAAATAAACATCTATATTCTGATTTATAAGGAGTGTTTTTTTCAAATCTTATGGTTTTGAACATTACATTGATAAAACTTGTTGGACAAGTGTTTAATCAATGTTAGAGCTTTCATAATATATTCCCGTAATTTTGTCCTAATTATTGAGAATGATGTAGGATTCACTTCTGACATTTTAGCATAAACTAGCGACCCACTCCCAAATAGTTGATCTGGAAGTAGGCTTAGTTTGTTCTAAGGATTCAGGTTGTTCTGAGTCGTAAGAACAAATCGCTAGTGTTATCTCTAAAATCTTTTATTGATAAGCTGTTGTCAATATTTGATGGTCTATGGAAATCGTTTCCTGAGACACCTCAAGTGTTGAGGATACGAGATGCACCCAAGTGCATTTACATATTGGAGGTTAGGTGTATCTTTTGAGATACATGACCCGATATGTGCTATGCAGTGGGAGCTGTCAGTAATATAAGTCCAATTGGATTGGATTCCGGTTAAAGTTTTGTCGTTGTACTTAGAGGAGTAGAATACAAGAGTTGTATTGCTGATTCCTCGTTGGTAGCTAAGTCTATTTGCAGCTTGTGAAGCAGCAATAGGTTTATAAGTTGAACTCAAGTATAGTGCTATGAGGAGATGTGATGGTCACATGGAAAACATCGCAGTACTTCATGCTGATTGGTTTACTATGTCTCTCATGGCTAAAGTGTTTGAGAGACACCTAGAAGAGTCTAGGGCTCCGAGTTGCTGAAGAGGACAGTGGGAGAACTTCTGATATATGATATATTAGTTTTCTCCACCTAACATGTACACCACGAATGTTTAAGTCCAAGTGGGAGTTTGTTGGGTTTTATGTCCTAAAACTCGTGGTTTGTAAACTGTTATGTTTGTAAATAGTCTATTTAGAATAAAGAGTTATTAGTTTTATTCAGTAAAAGAGTTTACTGGAATAAAGTGAAACGTGTTTGGCTTAACCTATACCAATGACCAACACCCTTGGCTGAATATGAGTACTTGAGCCTCATGTATGACATGATTGTGGATCATGCTCAAGTAATCAGTCAAAACGGTCTATAGTATACGGATAAGGTTGGGTACCTCATCCTGGTAACACTATTGGATGCGGCTCACTTTGTATTGTACAGAACGATGTGATCTGAATCGTTCCACATGGAGATGTGAGAAGTGAGGGCATCCTGTGTAAAGAGTTTACACAAGATCGAACCGCGTATTAAGTCGCTCTCTCTTTATAACTCTGTTTACTGATGAGACCGACTTATACACTTTGATGGCCTACGTAACTCGAGCTTAATCCTGAGCTTGCTATGAACTTCTGCTTATTTGGAAGTATCCTTTGACTTGTACGGGTGAGAGTGGCGGAACGCCCGCTCAATAAGCCTACCAACTTGGGGATAAAGCCGAATAAGTAGCTGGGGGCATAGTGTAGCAAGATTGGAATTCACTCCTAACTCGTTCTTCAGGGTTAGTAGATAGGTTGTTCCCTTAATAGCTGACTCCGGGGCTTGAACAATGTGAGCTCACACTCTCATGTGATGAGAGAGTTATATTGATTTGATGGTTGGACCACAAATCTATTGTTCATTAGAGGTGTCAGTGGTACTTAAGGAATAAGATGTAATGCAGGGGTTAAACGGTTTAAATGACCCAACTGTGATTACGAACAACCTGTGAAGGATCGACTTACCGATGACGGTTATATCAAGAGGACACAATATATCTACAGTGAGAAGAGTGCAACCCTCAGACTATAGTGGAGTCTCCGGGGGTTAACGAATGTTGGTTAGTTCGGTTAAAAGAGTTTTGACCGGATAATCTCGTATCGTTGGAGCTCATGATCTGTAGGTCCTTTAGGTTCTCCTGGCTAGTTCGGATAACGCCGTGCAACAGTATAAAAGAAAAGAAAAAGAAAAAGAATTTGAATTGTTTAAATTCGGTTTATGGAAGGAGGATAGACATATTTAAATATGATTTAAATATGGACATATTTAAATATGATTTAAATATGAGAATGGCCTAAAACATGAATATGATTCATGTGTAAAAAAGTCGGCTTTCGGAAAATCGAGTCTAGTCATATTATTTAATTAATATTTGATATTGAATTAAATAATAATTATTAATTAAAAAGTTTAATTAATAATTATATATATATATATATATATATTTATTTATTAAAAAGTTTAATAAATAAAATTATTATTATTATTTTTAATAATAATAATAATAATAATAATATATATTGTGTCTTGCATGCATGACACATATATAATATATAAAGTTATATATATATATATATATATATATATATATATGAACTTCACGTGGTGGTTGTGGCTGAGATTGATAAAAAGGAATTGAATTCATTTTGAATTAACTTTTTTCAATTTGAGCAGTACACGATTTATAAAAAAGGAAAAGAACTTTTGTAGTTTTGTGTCCTTTGTTCTTCTTCTTCTCCTTCCTCCTCTTCTTTTCTTCCTCTTTTCTCTTGGTTTCGGAGTCCCACAACTCCGTTGCTCGGCGCCGAGGATAGCGGGACTACCTGGAGTGGTCTTCGGGGTGTTCGTGCGAAGAGACCGGAAGAGTTCGTGACGAGGAACGTGCGGCGGACTTGAAGAAATTGGAACTACAAGGGTATGTATTTCTAATTTCTTATTTCCGTCTTTTGAGCATGTTTTCTATTTGTTAAATTGATGAAATTAGAATATCATCGGTCCGAAATCGCTTTCCGCTGCGCATGTCGCTCCATCAGGATCAATCCCATATTGTGTATGTTATGTTTAGTAATCAATGATAAATTATATTTGGTTTTTGAATTATATAATCTTTATGTTATTTCTTAAATTTTATTATTGTATTAATTAATTACAATTGAAAGTTTATTTGCAAATTTGATGATATTCACATGGAACACCAAACACAAACATCATTTAATTCTCATGGAAATCTTATGACATTCTCATGCAGCACCAAACACATACATCATTGATTCCCATGAAAATCTGGTGACATTCACAGCACCAAACACAGACATCATTGATTCTCAGACATCTTATTCCCAAACATCCCCTATTCCTAGGCATCTGCAAATTCTCAAACCAAACGGCCCCTTAAGGATATTACAGCATTTCAAAAGGATACAAAAAAAAATATAAATGGTTTTGTTTTTAAAGAGAAAATAAACGATAGTAAGGCAATCCAAAAATAATGTCAAATGATTAAACCTTTTAAGCCCTCAACATCCTAAACCTTAAGGGGTCGTTTGTTTCACGTCTTTGAGGGTGAGCATCAGGACGAGAATGAGTTTTTGATGGTCATGTCCGTGTTTGGTTTAAAATTTTAGAATTTATGCCCGGACATACCTTTAGCAAGACATCATTTAGATGGACTTTTGAAAGTATCTAGTTAGACGACTTTTCTCCAAAAGCCACGATGAAGGTATGCATCTTCCTCCCATTTGTTTTTTATTGTTTTTAAATCTTCTTTTTTTTATTTATTTTTACAATGTTAAATCTTCTTCTTCCTATTTTTTTTTTAAATCGATTTCAATAGCAACCTATGACATAGCTATGTGATTGCATAGGTTGTTATGTAATAGCTAGCAACCTATGCGATAGCTATGTGATCGCATACAACCTATGTGATCGCATAGCTATGACATAACAACCTATACGATCGCATAGCTATTGCATAGGTTGCTAGCTATCGCATAGGTTGTTATGCCATAACAACTTATGCGATCACATAGGTTGCTATACCTCGGAAATGAAAACTAAATAAAAATAAAATCTAACCAAATTGAATTGTATGTTATGAACTTTAATTATATATAAATAATTTAATAATTAGACGTAGCTAATATATAATGTATTTTTAGAATATTAATATAAAATAAATAATAATTTATATTATTTATTTGAATTAATTTGAATTAATTATTTATTCATATTTATAATGTAATAAAATTTATATTCTTATTCATGATCACACAAAATACAGATTTAACATCTATTTTCATAAATATCTGATGTCATCCTCATGCACAATTAAATACATATCTTTTAGGGCTGGTTGCACAAACAGCAATCAAGCCTAAAATAATTGCAAATTTAGCAAAGTTTAAAACATTTTCCAAATATGGCAAAAAATCAGTTTCTATCACCGATAGACTCTATCGTTGATATATCTCTATCACGGACAAAATTCTATAAAAAACTGAGTCTATCGGCGATAGACTTCTATCAGCGATAGACCATACTATCAGTGATAGAAATTGCCATATCCGCAATTTTTTTAAAAAAAATGCTATATTTTTAATTATTTTACTCTAAATTGACATATGTTACAATTTCCCTATCTTTTATTCCCAACAATCAGCTTATTCGAGACATATCATTCTCAAACATCTCCTATTCCCAGACATCTGCAAATCCTCAAACCAAACGGTCTCTAAGCTCTTAAGTTAACGTTAATGCAACAGATTGTGACGTAAAAAAATTCAATACACGAGAGTACTTACTGTGTCTTTTTGTTCATACTATGATTTTTCTTTTATACATAATTCTCAAATGCTAGTGGGTTCTACACAAATCTTAAACCCTAAACCCCCTCAAATTATTAATTTTATATGTTTGTAT
Source organism: Herpetospermum pedunculosum (assembly GCA_028017165.1). Taxonomy (NCBI): domain Eukaryota; kingdom Viridiplantae; phylum Streptophyta; class Magnoliopsida; order Cucurbitales; family Cucurbitaceae; genus Herpetospermum; species Herpetospermum pedunculosum. Next base: position 14,251,117 of record CM051527.1, on the reverse strand, counting down.
ATTGGATTTTGAAAAATATAACTATAATTTATATATTTGTATTAATAACGTCGGAATAAATAACAAGATGTTCTTTTGGTCGGTTGACAAGGGGCACATATTTCGAGTTTCCTATTTAGGACATCTTGAGTTTGATACTCAATGAACGCAAGCATCTATTAGACACAAGATTGAAAGTTTAAGGATTTATCAAACTAGTTACGCAGATTTAAAAAAAATTTGGATCCGCCGACGAACTGTGAATGAAATGAGTATGAGAAATTTTCCTCCATTGAGACGATCAATTGCAAAAAAAAAAAAAAAAAAAAAAAACCAAAATAGAATGAATTGTGTGGTGGTTTAGAGAGTGCTTTGACATTTTGAGAGAGAGAGTGACGAGGAACATGTAAATTATTTGATATCATATGTTCCATCTCAAAATTAATTGGCAGGAAAATAATGTATTTATCAAATCGGGAGAATTTCTAGTACATCTGTGGTATGAAAATTTTCCATACCACTGTCTTTAAAAAGATGACACATGGCGAGATAATTGTTTAAGTGAGACCAACACTATTAAATATATTATTTTTCTAAACTATTTCGCCACGTGTCATTTTTTTAAAGGCAGTGGTAGAGAATTTTTCCATACCACAGATGTACTAGAAATTCTCCCTATCAAATCTATGAGTGATGATGTGGATCCTCAACATACCCTCCAAGATGATGGCTATTTGAATTCACCATTTTTTTTTTTATGTCGGATCAGAAATGAGTGAAATCTTGCATGTAAGAGAGAAGAGAGTAGAACAGTTCGAGAATTGAATGAGAATAGATGTCGTTTTGCTTTTAAGAGAAAGAAAATAAGAGAGAATATGCAGGTCATGCATGTAAGAGAGAGAAAATAGCTTGGTTTTCCATGTGATTAATATAATTTAAATACAATATTGTCAATTTGTATATCTATTTAAAATCCCATCTGTATCCTTTGATGATACCGAGTATTTAACTATTTTTGGCGAGCCCAAATTAATGCACAACAAACCTTATCTCTTATTTTCTCTCTCTTACATGCACCACCCTGCCTATTCTCTCTCTTACATGCATAGCCTAGCATATTCACTTTTTTTATAGCATTTTGTTTTAAACCTATAAATTATTGCTCTTAACCATGGTTTCTTGTACTCTATAGCAATTTTTGAAATTGAAGGTATGCCCTACTAATTTGAGAAGCTTGTAAATGCATGAATTCATCTATGCTTTTTTTTAAAGAAAATTATCCTCCAAGTCTCTTCAATTATATGTTTCTAATGGCTATATATTCATTGGAGGTATATATTATACATTTACATGATTATGACTATGAGTATGAGTAGTAATTAACGAAATTTTAGTTTAATTTTTGCAGGCAATAATATGATTCTTCTAGCAATAGGAGTAGCATTTGCAGTTGGTATTATTGGATGGATTTATCAAGTTTTTCTAAAGCCTCCACCTCCAAAGATATGTGGATCTTCAAATGGTCCTCCATTGGCTTCACGTAGAGTAAAGCTCAATGATGGGAGAAATTTGGCCTACATAGAGTTAGGAGTTTCTAAAGAAGAGGCTAAACACAAGATTATTGTTTGTCATGGCCTCAATAGCTGCAAAGATATGGATTTGCCTATCTCTCAAGTACCACATCCTTATTCTTCTCTAACTTTCATTTTGGTTTTTTTTTTTTTTTGCAACCGTGTTTTAATAAATGCGAGGATTGAACTCATGATCTCTTAGTCAATGGCACAACCTTATGCCAATTGAGCTATGCTCGGTTTGGCAAAAATACACATTTTGGAGTCTTGTAAATAACTTGAAAATGGCCTTAATTATATCTAAATTTCCTTTTTAGGTTAAATTATAAAAGTTGGTTCTGATAATTTGGGCTTAGTTTTACTCATATGAAAAATCCACTCATTTTTTCCTGTCTTTTATTCACGTTTTTTTTAATATTGTAATTTTTGAAACTATTTATAAAAATATTGCATGTTTCAAACTATTTTAAAAATTGTAGCAGTTTTTATTGAAGATCGAAACATCTTCTTTCTTTCAGGTGAACACACTGTCTTTTCAAAAGAAAATTTGCATCTACGAAAAGGGTCTTTCGAGCAGTGTGTGCATTAAAAAATTGATATCTTTTTATTTAGATATGCAAAATTTTTGAAAAAATGTATGGTTGGAAAGCTAACATACAACTTCAATTTGATACCTGGTTTCACTATTTTTGGAGTTGTATATCGAAAGATAAAGATCATCGAAGTTGGACTATATATGATTCTGCAAATTTCAGAACTGTAGCTTAACTTTGACGATCGTTATCTTTTTATACACAGCTCCAAAAATAGTGAAACCATGTATTGAATTGAACCTCTCTGTGTTAACTTTCCAGCCATATATTTTTCAAATTTTTTGCATATATGATTATGAGTAAAAAGATATCGATCTTTGAAATTCAGAAGACGATGCGCTGAAGACACTTGGATGTACGTCGTATTTTGAAAAGATGATGTTGCTTTGTGTGAATCAATAAACACTGCAATATTATTTAAATAGTGCAGTATTTTTATAAAAAGTTTCGAAAACAACAACAATATTATAAAAAAAAAATTCATTTTATTCAACCATAAACTATAATATATAGTACTTAACATGGGGTTTTTGTACGGATGACCCACCCCTCGGGGGCCGCGAAGTTTTTTAACCCAGTTTTTGAAAACTTATGTTTTTTGACCTTCTCTCGTGATAAGGAAGTGCACAAAGTCATTTGTACCCTTCGCTTCTCACGAGAAGATCACAGTTGTCTCCTCGTGATTGTGATAAGCGAAAGGTACTAATGACTTTATACAGTTCCTTATCACGAGAGAAGGGCAAAAAACATAGGTTTTCGCGACGAAGGTTAAAAAACCTCGCGGTCCCGAGGGGTGGGTCATCCGTACAAAAATCCCTACTTAACATGGTCAACTAAATAAAACATACCAATTCATTGTCACGTACCTATCATAAACATAACTTAGTGATAATTGACATCTATTTCTTCTCTCTTAATATTTGTACAAAAAAAAAAAAAAAAAAAATCATCGGGAAATAGACAATTTATTTAATATAGTAATGACTTGCAACGAACATGACAATTTGTGAAACTAAATTTGAAACTTAGATTAAATTGAAAATAAACCAAAATCATAAGGATGATGAGAGTGGTAACATAGCATAATCCCATTGACTTCTTTTATATCCCTTTGCTAAACTTTTGTATTATTGTTGAACCTTTGATTTGTAGGAATTGATAGAGGAGCTTAAGTTGTACTTCTTAATCTACGACAGAGCTGGTCATTGTGAGAGTGACCCATATCCATCACGATCAGTGAAGACTGAGGCGTTTGACATTCAAGAATTAGCTGACAAGTTGGAGCTTGGCGCCAAATTTTACGTAATTGGAGCTTCATTGGGAGCATACCCTGTTTGGGGTTGTCTCAAATACATTCCACACAGGTACTATTTTTTCTTTATTTAAATTCTAATTTTTCTTTTCAAATTTAATCATTTGATTTTTAATTATTTATAAACACTACCCCAATTATCGAGAATAATGCGAGATTGTTATTCACTATAATCGATATATGAGAATGAGAATTACCATGGATATTTAATCGAATAAACTGAAACAATGACAAAATAATCTTATGACAGAAAAGGAAAGGATAATGTAGATTAAGTAATTGAAATTCTTTAATTTACGTTACGTTAATACTACTTATTAGTTTCTTTGTTTTGTTATCTACTTTCTATAAATATTTTCAAAATCTATATTAAGTTTTCAGAACTAAAAAAATATTTTTTGTTTTTGAAATTTGCTAAGATAATGTTTTTGAAAAAAGATGAGAAAGATGAAAAGTAAAAAAATGGGTTGGTTGCACAAATAACAATTAGACACAAACTAATTGCAAATTTAACAAACTTTAAAATGTTTTGCAAATATGGCAAAAAAATTCGTTTCTATCATGGATAGACTTTATCATATCACTGATAGACTTCTATCAGTGATAGACTATTATCACCGACAAAAATCTATAAAAGACCTGAGGTGATCAACGATAGACTTCTATCAGCTATAGAAATTGTCATATCCACAATTTCTTTTAAAAAACATGCTATATTTTTAATTATTTTATTCTAAATTGACAACAGTTACAATTTTCCTATAACATAAATTTTAAAAAAATAAAATAAAATAAAAAAATAAAAAAAAAAAAAACAAAATTGTTATCCAACCTAGCCTACAATTTTAAAATTATATCTATTGAGTCCTTTGTTCTAAAAAAAAATTATAATTGGTCTAAAAACTTTCAAAGTTTGTCTATTTTTTAATAGGGTCAATCTCTAACCTTTTGATAACAATTTTGTTTTTAATTTTTAATTTTTGAAATTTAGATTTGTTTTCTCCAAAATTCTTTATTATGAATTTCACTTTTTTTTTTTTAAAAACATTTGAATTCTTAACCAAATTCTAAAAACAAAACATTAAAAACAAAACTAATATTTGAAAATCTAATTTTTTTAATTTTTAAAATTAGAATATTTTTTTAAAACATTGGTAAAAAGTAGATAACAAAACAAAGAAAGTTAGATAGTGAAAGTACCCAATAGTTATCAAACATGGACTTAATTAACTTACTACTCTAATAGATTCCTACTATATGTTAACTTTTTTTGTTTAAGGGTTTACATTATACAATGGCTATATTATCAAAGAATCACCTGATGAGTTGATTTAGAGTAGGTTCATATATTTTGCCGCGTAAGTAATAAATTAAATCGACCTATTAAACACAAACTAACATCGAACATTTACAAAAGTCTATTTAAAATGTTTTTAAAATATAGTGACTAGATTGACCCAACGTCTAAAAAAAGTTTAAGATCTTGGGGTCGGGGATTGAACCTACGACCTCTTCGTCACTAATCGATTCTTCGAGACCTAGTAGAATCTTTCAAAATATATGGACTATATAATTGTTTGTTTTCATAAAAAGATGTTGATGAAGGTTTATTTGCAGACTCCTAGGAGCTTCCCTTGTGAATCCTATTGTGAGCTTTTGGTGGGCTTCACTTCCTTCAGCTTTATTAGAATATTCATATAGGAAGATGCCTCCATGTTTCATACGTACGTATTGGATTGCACATCACACACCTTGGTTGATGTATTGGTGGATGACACAAAAATGGTTCAAAAATTGGGAAAGGGAAGGCATGTTTCCTGACTCGGAATTAGGCACAGTAAAAAGGATAATGGAACGCCCAGAGCAGGTACTTATCTTCTTAATTTATGCTCTTTCAATAATTACATTTTCAAACATACTAGGTAAGTTTTAAGGGATATTTGGCCCGATGACCTTAAATTAAGGTCCATTTGAGAGATTGACCCGCAATTTTAAAAATTAGTCAAAATGACTTTTTGCTGACATCACTCTCGCTTGGATTTCTCTCGCTCTCGTTCACGTTCACGTTCACGAGAACGAGAAATTTTTAGTTATAAAATGGAGCCCGCAAAAGAACGAGAGCGAGAGCGAGAGAAATCATAGCGTGAGTGATGTCATTTGACTAATTTTTAAAATTGGGCGTTAATCCCTCGGGCCTTAATTTAAGGGCATCTGGCCAAATATTCCAAGTTTGAGATGACTTTTAGGAGCTGTTTGAAGTGTTGAGTGAGTTATTACAGTCGGTGGTTATAATAGTTTGTAGATTATTATAGTTGTGAATAATAAATACTATTGAAGTCGGTATAGTTACTCTATTGACAGTGAGTTTTATTATAGTCGGTGGGCCAAACGTAAACTGGGTTATAATAATCCAGTCCACCCAACTCGAAGTTGGTCTCCCAAACACCCAATTAGAGTCCTAAGAAACATTTTTTTTTTAAAGTTAATCACAACAAGTTTGTGTGTCTTATAAAATTGCTTATAGAAAAAGTACTTTTACATACAAACATTTTTTTTAAAAAGTCTTTTTAAACTTATTAGAGAATACTACTATAGAGTGTTTTTAGATGAAATGTTTATTAGAATGTTGGTACTCTCGAAAGACATCTCAAACCTAATTTTCCAAGGTGTTTAGATTTTTATCTGAAACACTTACCATACATAGACTAAGGTAATTATAAGCGGACAACGACTTTAGAGATCCTGACAATGGTATGATATTGTGTCCACTTTGAGCATAGTTCTCATGACTTTACTTTTGGTTTCACCAAAATGTGTCATACCATTGTAGATAGTTGTCCCTTCATATACCCATAAGTCTTTCCTTTATCTAGCCAATGTGAGATATTGGTTGTAAATATTCAGAAGATTTTCACATAAAAAAAAAATAGGATAATTTTAATAGTTGGCAAATTTGGGGTCCACATTTGCAAATATGTCACACACATAATTAATTACAAATATGACATTTTTTTTAAATTCTCGAGTCTATTAGTGATAGACTATCAACGAGATAGACCTTTATTACCGAGACCATAGCCTATTCAACGATAAATCTCTATCGCCGATAAACCATTTTATAGTCTCTATCAACAATAGACCTCTAAGTAAAGTTGTACTATTTTTAGATTAGGCTAGATTTGCTATTATTTTGTGTTAGTTTGTCATATATGGAATTCACCCTATATATATTGAAGTAAAAATATATTTCACTATTCTAAACTCATTTAGTTTTTTTTTTTTTAGTATATTGGGGGTGGGGATTCGAACCACAGATCTCGTGGTTGTCAACTCATACATATGCCAACTAAGCTAGCTCAGTTGGCAACTCATTTAGTTAGTATAATGGAAGATTCTACAAATCACTTTAATTAGTTCTAGTTTTTTTCATTTTTAATACACAACAAATGAAGGTACGAGATTTGAATCTCCATGGATTACTAAGATTGCTTTCTTGCGAGTCTTTTTCATGTCGTGTTACATTAGAATAAAATATAAATTTCAAAAAATTAAAATCTCACACTAAGATCTTTAATTTTGACACCCTTTAAAACGAACCTAGCAGCATTTGGATTTTCTTTCTTTTTTGTAATTTTTTTTTTTTTACTTTAAAGATTAGAACCTCTATCTTCATGATCGAGGGTATGCCTTAACTTAGTTGAGCTATGCTCAGATTTACGATATATTTTTATTTTAAATGAATATGTTAAACCAATTATATATTTGGTCTCTTCTAATATTTTCTTTTGGCACGAAAATCAGAAAAAAGTAGCACAACAAGGTGAATATGAATGTTATCACAGAGACTTGGTGTGTTTTTTTGGAAAATGGGAGTTTGATCCGATGGCCTTAACCAATCCATTTCCTGATAAAAAAGGCGCTGTTCAAATGTGGCATGGAAGTAAAGACCGTTTTGTTCCTAATGAATTGAATCGTTTTGTTGCACAAAAACTTCCTTGGATTCAGTATCATGAGTTTCCTAATTCTGGCCATCTAATATTTCATGAAGCTGAAAACCTTGAAGTCATACTAAGGGCACTTATCGTTCGATAACTTCATCAGATGTCGGTCGGGGCAGGTCGGGGCAGGACGGTGGGCGCGTAGGTAACATTTGGCAATAGTGTATTGTTGTGTTTTTTTGAGACAGATAGTGTATTGTTGTTGTTGAGTTGAATAATAAGACGTATTTTATAGTACTAAGAAACACGGGCGATGCACGCAAATTCTTGTAGTTTTAATTTAAAATTACAAAAATTTCATTTTTTATTTATAATTTTTAATTATGCAATTGAAAAATGGATAGAAAGGTTGTTTGGAGATTCACGTAGAGTGTGGTTATAACCCTTATAAAAGTCAGACTCATTTATGAAGTTGAACCAAATTGAGTAAAAAATAAATTAATAGTAATATTAAACAAATTGATAAAATAAATCATTGCCTTAAATTTTTAAAGTTGTATTGAAAATATATTTTAACTCTAAATTTCAAATTTTGATCGTGTGTTAAATTTCAAATTTTAACGTATTTAGTAATTTAACATTTTTTTAGTTGTTTTAAATGTTTTAAAAATAATAATAAATAATATTATGAATAATATTCATTGCATCATAGATTTATGAGTTGTAGTTAAGTTTTCAATAAAAAAAAAAGTTAAAATGTCCCTCCGTCTCAAAATTAAGTAATATTGATTGAGTAATTTGAAACTGGAAAATAAGAAACAATTTTACATGAGAATAATTATTTATGCATGATTGTAGAATTCAATTTTTGGGACTTAATAAGTGATAGGAAATTGGAGAGGTTGAGGAAAAAATTATGCACATTCATTAACCATACCAAAATATGGAAGAGTTAAATTAGAGAAGACAAACTAAAATGAAGGGCATAATGGAGAATCCCTTGAGCCACTCTTAGATAGGAAAGTAGAAAAAAACAATGAATATCTTCATGCACTACATTTTTTTTTTTTTTAAATCTCGATATATAAAAAGATTATTATATTATTATTATTATATAAAAAAAAGTTAAATACATATATAAGAAATAATACATATGAACTTAACTTAAAACATATTTGCACTCAACTTTTTCAATATGTCCAATATCATATATAAACGTTTTTTTTTTCTTTATCTTCAAGTTTTTTCTTGAATTCTAAAAGACTAACATTGCTACAAAAGAAAAGCAAAGATGAATTTTAGATTAAGTAAAAAAAACAATAATAATAAAAGAAGAAAAATAAAATGAGAGAAAACATGAAAAAACTTATAAAAAAAATGTTAGACTATATATATATATATAGTTGTAGGAGATAAAAAAAAAAAAAAATTACAAAACTCTTGAAATTTTACTATTAAATATAAGTAAAGATAAATTAAATTATAGAAAGGGCAAAATACACTTTTGGTACCCGAGGTTTGAGCTTAAATTCTATTTGGTCCCTGAAATTTAAAAAACAACACTTTAGTCCTTGAAGTTTGGAGAATAGTTCCATATGGTCATTAGCTTTAGTTGACCGTTAGTTGACCTACCGTTAGTTGACCTAACCGAAAAGATGACGTGGCATTTATGTGTGACTAATTTTTTTGATGTGGCATTTGTAAATGAGTTAACATTTTTTTTTAACATTTGATTTGTATGATGTGGTCTTTCTCTTGTTTCTCTTCCTCCTCTCTCTTTACTTCTTCTTTTTCTCTCGTCTCTTATGAGTAGGTTCACTTTTTGAGATCTTTGATATAGAAATGTTAAGTGTTTTGAATTTCTCGGATTTAAGGAGTGTTCTAATTTAAAGACAAAGTCTCTCAAATATCAATTTTGAATACTGTATCTCCATTCGCATTGACTTGAATTATTTTTTTCCGAAAACTTCTCTAATCTGTAATTCGAAGTCTGTCATTTTTTTTCTTTTTCTTTTTGAAAAAACAAAAAAAAAATCTTCAAATCAAGAAAAATGGTGCTCGAACACGAACTCTAGCTCAACAAAACTTGAAGGAGGGAGGGGCAAGAGAAAATCAAAATCAAAGGGATTGTTTTTTAGCAGTAGTAGAAATGAGAATCGTTTCCCCTCCTTTTCGTCTTCCTCCAAAAGCGAAGCACAAGAAATGAGTTTTTCTTATGGGCCAAGAAAATCCCAAATGAAGTATTCGACTGGTAGATTTCGAGTTCTCATTCAGCGTCAACTGGCTCATACCCACCTACCCACCTTCTTCGTCATCATCGAAAGTTTTTGAGTGGCTGGTTCTGGGTTTTCAAATTTGAGATTTGAAACGCAATAGAGGAGAATGGAAGTCGATGGGGTGCAGGGAGAAAGACGATTGCGAGCAAGGAGCACCAACGCCAACACCAACGATGAACAACGAGCGATGGTGGCGGCGCCGATAATTTTTTTTAGAGGAGAAGGATATACAAAAAGGAGAAGAAGAGTATACAAAAAGGAGAAGAAGGGAAGAGAGATGATGGAGAGAAAAGAAAAGCCACATCATACAAATTAATGTAATATATATATATATATATATATATTTTGCCAACTCATTTAAAAATGTCATACCACCGAAATTAGTCACACATAAACTGACAACTCATTTTTCCGTTAAGTCATTTAACGGTCAACTAACATTAAGGACCATTTAAAATTATTTTTCAAACTTTTAGGGACTCTTTCGAAACTTCAGAGACCAAATAGAACATAAATTCAAACCCCGGGACTAAAAATGTATTTTTTCCTTATAGAAATGAAGAGATACAATTTTTCATATTCTAACCTTGTAATCTCTTAAATATATACATGGATGTGAGAATGTCGATGTTAAATAATTAAAGTTCCTTCTTTTATTGTATATTTTTAATTCAATAATAATAAGTGATGATAAAAAAAAAATAAAAAAAATAAAAGTGGACATTGATTTTTTAGTATTTTTTTTAAAAAAATTAAAACAATTTAACTATTTAATGAGTGAGTAGATTTTAAATTTGACATTGATAATGTCAAAAGTATTAAATAATTAATGTTAATTCTTTTAGGAAAATTGTAACAGATGTCAATTTAGAGTAAAATAATTAAAAAAATAGCACCTTTTAAAAAAACAATTGCGGATATGGCAATTGTTCACACGAGAATTCGAACGACGAATGGAAATTCGACACGTGTAAATGAAATTTGAATTTGTATTTAATTGTATGTATCAGTGCGTAGTGGATTACAATCTCTAATGTTTGATCCTCTGATTCTCTCTCTTAAATGTAACTGTACTCGAGGGCTTCGCATGTAACTGTACTCGAGGGCTTCGCAGCTTTAGGGCTTCGCAGCTTATTTTCGAGGTTGAATCTTCAGCTTCGCGTAGCGGTGAAGTCTTCAGGTGTTTGATCTTCCAGTGACGTTCATGAAGGGAATGAACTCTTCATTCCCCGCAGCGGAAGCGATTGGAATCGATCTTTTGTTTTGTTTAGAATTAAACTAAAAACAAGGTTAAGCATATAGATTTTACCTTTGATGAATCATCTTCTTGGGTTCCTTTTTCCACGAGATCTTCCTCGCTATGACTCGAACACGGGATCAAGGCTTGTGGGAGCTCTTTGAAAGAATGAGAGAACAATTCTCTGCCGAAGGAAAGAATGAGAGAGCAATTCTCTGCAGAAGGTGAGTAGTGTGTTTGGCCAACCTTTTGGCTAAACCTAAATGTCTTATTTATAATAAGGCTTTTAGGAATTAATTTTATTTTATAAAATACATTTTAATATCTAATATATTAAAATATGTATTTTATATTTATTTGAATCTTATTCAAATATTATAAAATTAATCTTTTATAATATACTTTAAACCAATTTGAATCTCATTCAAATAACATATGTATATATTTTTTAATATTAATGTATCATATACATAAACTATTTCCTCTAATATTTAATGTATCAAATACAATAAATATACTTTACTCTTCTACATTTAATATATCAAATATATTAAATATTAATTTGAATATTTCAAATTTTTCTTTCAACTAAATTGATCCTTTTAGTGTTACTATGAGCTAGCAAGGGGACCTTATGGACCTACAGATTTATAAGCTTCAATGATACAAAATTAATTAATTAAACTCTTTAATTAATTAACTTTCATTCATTAACTCTAGGTCACTCCACTATAGGCCTAGAGTTGCACTCTTATGCACGGTAGGACAAGTTGTGTCCATGGATATAACCATTACATGCAAGTCGATCCTTCACGAGTTGTTCGTAATTACAGCTGGGTCAAAAGTCCGTTTTACCCCTGTAATTACATCTTACACCTTAAGTACCACTGATTCTCTAATGAACAACTTGTTTATGATCCAACCATAAACTAAGTCCCTCTCGGGCCAGTGAGAGGGTGGGGCCCCATTGTTCAAGTCCCGAAATCAGCACTTAAGGGAACTACTCATCTACTTTCCCTATATGGGAAGAAGTGAATTCCATCTTGTGAAACTTATGTTCCCAACTCCCTATTTGGTCAAGTCCCCAAAATGGTAGGCTTATTGAATCGGCTATAAAGGCCATTCTCACCCATACAAATCAAAGGACGAGCCCTCACAGGCAGGAGTTCATAACTCACTCAGGATTAAGATCGAGTCACATATGATCATCCTGTGAAATATTAATCTTCTCAAATAACGGATTTATAAAGAGAGATTATATATTTCGTGGTCCAGTCTTATACAAACTCATTGTATAGGATACCCCCACTCACATGTCTCTACATGAATGATTTGGATCAAATCATTTGTAACAATTACAAAGTGGGCCGTATCAATAGTGTTACCAGGATAAGGCACCCAACCTTATCCATATACTATAGACCCTTTAGGTTATTACTTGAACATGATCCTCCCGTATGTCAACTACATACAGTTCAAGATTACACTAATAACCTTGGATTTTATTTATATAATGAATATTATAAATTGCAAATAATAATAATAAAATAATTATCAAATAATTATTAATTAATTACGAGGCTTTAGGGCATAAATCCCAACAGTTCAGTCTTCAGGATTCAAAGAGTCTTGCAATGTTTGAGAATTCTCTCTAAGTTCTTAGGAAAAGAAATTTCCTGAACCTTGCAAATGAATGATGAACTCTCTATTTATAGAGTTTCTCATGGACCTAATGAACTTGGGCTTGGATCCAATGGGCTTGGGCCCAATGAACTTTTGCGCTTTGAGCCAAATTGCTATTTAAATAGTCTTCTGGCCCGATTCGATTTTGAGCCATGACCCAAATCGATCTGTTAAGTTTATTTGATCCAACGGTCCTGATGAAGACACGTGGCAACCGCCGATTGACCGAAATTTCTCGGTCAACAAATGCTCCCTTTTTCGAGAGTTATGCACAAGTATATGTGGGTGAGTCTCGAAAAAGTAAAACTTTGAAATTGAAATGTAGGACACCCCTAATTTCGACTCCGCCTTGACATGCCAATTTTATCGAAATATGAAATTTGGTTCATAAATCAATTATTTTAACTGACACATTTTTCCATGCCAATCGATCAAAAATATGAATTTTGCTCGTAATTTTGATCTTTCTTATTTGGCAGAAATTTGACTTGAATTTTAGTAGATTTTTGTGTTCTACCTTAATTCTATTTTGGATGTAGAGTAGAATTTTGCATCTGCCCAATTGAATTTTGAAAAAGGGTTTGACTTTGAATTTTACTCCAATTTTGAGGTGGGATAAAATTTGGACCATACCCAAACCATCAATTTCGATTTTGATACTTAGATTTAGATAAACTTTGACTTTAAATCTTGCTCGAGAGAAAAATTTGGAATATGTCCAAACTTTAAGTCCAAGTAAATTTGGATTTCGTTCAAAAATTTGGCTGGAACGCGTGTTTGTAAAATTGATGAAAATTTGATGGATTTGAGGTTTGAATTTTGGGATGAAATTTGAACCCAACTCGTGATTATGAAACGAAATTTAGAACACGCCCCAAATTTCAATTCGACGAATGGATTAAAATTTCTCATCCAAGCTGAACGAAATATTAAATTCTGAAGCCAATTAATAATGAGAAGCTTGTTTGGTAAAGTGGAATTTGGATGATCTTTGCTTCCTTTGGTCTTGAGTTCGAGTCTAATTGTATACATAAATTTAATCAAGTCTAGGGTATTTTAGTAACTTCACAAATAACCTTAATTTTTTATATATATATTTTGTTTTTACACATTTTTTTTACCGTTTCTTATTATTTTTTATTTATTTATTCTGTATATATTTTTTAAATGACAATTTAAGACTTATTGTTTGCAAATATAGCATGTTTTTAAAATGAAACGAGTTTTTTTGCCATATTTGCAAAACATTTTAAAGTTTGCTAATTTTGCAATTAGTTTGGGCCTGATTGCTATTTGTGCAACCAGCCCTATATTTTTTACCGTTTCTTATTTTTTTTTTTTTATTTATTCTGTATATTTTTTTTATTTACTTTTTTTTCTATTCATATATATATTTTTTATAATTCTTAATATATATCATTTTTTTTCAGCGGTGAATCTCCACTTGATCGATTTGGGTCAATACATTTTTTTTATTATCTTTTGAGGACTGTATTCGATGTATTGGTTATTTGGATGTATTTTAAATTTGGCTCGTTATTGGGTGTATTTGGTTTTAATTTAACTGTACTTTTAATTTGGTTGTTGGTTTTAATTTTAACTGTACTTTTAATTTGGTTGGTTATTTGGACTGTATTTGGTGTATTTGTACTTTTTAATTTGGTTGGTTATTTGGACTATATTCGGTGTATTGGGTTATTTGGTTGGTTATTTGGACTCTATTGGGTTATTTGGATGTATTTTTAATTTGGTTATTTTGATTGTATTGGGTTATTGGGTTATTGGGTGTGTATTGGGTTATTTGAGTGTATTATTTGTATTTTTGGATTATTTGGTTGGTTATTTGGTTGATTATTTGGACTCTATTCGGTTTTATTTGGACTCTATTCGGTGTATTGGGTTATTTGGATGTATTTCTAATTTGGTTATTTTGATTGTATTGGGTTATTGGGTGTATTTTTAATTTGGTTATTTTGATTGTATTGGGTTATTGGGTGTATTCGGTTATTTGAGTGTATTATTTGTATTTTAATTTGTTAATTTGGTGGGAGTTGTAAATTAATTTTGGTGAATTTTGGTGGGAGTTTAATTTAGTGATTTGGTGTTTAGAAATAATGTAATTCAAAATTGGGATTTAGAAATCACTAATTAATTTTGAATTTCAAATTTTATAATTAAATAGCAAGTAATTGGGAATTTGGAATTGAGAATTTTAAAATTAGTAAAAATAAATTTTATTTGTGTAATTTGTAATTTGTGATTAATCTTAATTTGGAATTAAAATTTAGAAATTATCCGAAAATCTGGCATTGGGAAATAAGAAATTACCCCTAAGTAATTTTCATGTAAAACTTGTAAGTTTTGGAGTTGAGATTTTGTTTAACTATATATATAAATATATATTATTTTTTTATTATTATTATTATTATTATTATTATATATATATATATATATATATATATATATATATATATATTCTGAAATTTGTTCACTTTTCAATTTTAAATTGGAACAAGCAAATGGGTGAGTGTTGCGACATTATTTTTTTTTTTGTAGGTGCGCCATTTTTTTTACCGCCAATTCAAGAATTGGCGTACTGATTTAAGGGTGTTATTTCTTCTTTGCGGATGCTTCGATTCTTACTTTGTGTGAGATCGGAGTGTTTGCTTGGGGAACGTACTCCGTCCTTGTTGGTGCGCTGAATCGTCATGTTCAGCTCCTGTGGCCTTGACGTAACAATTTAAGGACGTTATTTCTCCTTAGCAGATGCATGTCTGGTTAGGGAACGTATTCCGTCCTTGTTGGTGCGTCAGGTCGTCATGTTCAGTTCCTGTGGCCTCGACGTAACAATTTAAGGACGTTACTTCTCCTTTGCAGATGCACGTCTGCTTAGGGAACGCATTCCGTCCTTGTTGGTGCGTTGGATCGCCGTGTTCCGTTTCTTTGAGATCGGCGTAACAATTTAAGGACGTTACTTCTCCTTTGCAGATGCACGTCTATTTAGGGAACATACTCCGTCCTTGTTGGTGCGTCGGATCGTCGTGTTCCGTTTCTGTGAGATCGACGTAGCAATTTAAGGACGTTACTTCTCCTTTGGAGATGGACAGCTGCTTAGGGGACGTACTCCGTCCTTGTTGGTGCGTTGGATCGCCGTGTTCCTTTTCTGTGAGATCGGCGTAACAATTTAAGGACGTTACTTCTCCCTTGCAGATGCACGTCTGCTTAAGGAACGTACTCCGTCCTTGTTGGTGCGTCGGATCGTCGTGTTCCGTTTCTGTGAGATCGACGTAACAATTTAAGGACGTTACTTCTCCTTTGTAGATGAACGTCTGCTTAGGGAACGTACTCCGTCCTTGTTGGTGCGTTGGATCGCCGTGTTCCGTTTCTGTGAGATCGACGTAACAATTTAAGGACGTTACTTCTCCTTTGCAGATGGACGTCTGCTTAGGGAACGTACTCCGTCCTTGTTGGTGCGTCGGATCTCCGTGTTCTGTTTCTGTGAGATCGGCGCACCGACTTAAAGACGTTACTTCTCCTTTGTAGATGTACGTCTGCTTAGGGAACGTACTTCGTCCTTGTTGGTGCGTCGGATCGTCGTGTTCCGTTTCTGTGAGATTGACGTAACAATTTTAGGACGTTACTTCTCCTTTGCAGATGGACGTCTGCTTAGGGAACGTACTCCGTCCTTGTTGGTGCGTCGGATCGCCGTGTTCCGTTTCTGTGAGATCGGCACACCGACTTAAGGACGTTACTTCTCCTTTGTAGATGTACGCCTGCTTAGGGAACGTACTTCGTCCTTGTTGGTGCGTCGGATCGCCGTGTTCCGTTTCTATGAGATCGATGTACTGATTTAAGGACGTTACTTCTCCTTTGTAGATGCACGTCTGCTTAGGGAACGTACTCCGTCCTTGTTGGTGCGTCGGATCGCCGTGTTCCGTTTCTATGAGATCGGCGTGCCGACTTAAGGGCGTTATTTCTCCTTTGTAGATGCACGTCTCCTTAGGGAACATACTCCGTCCTTGTTGGTGCGTCGGATCACCATGTTCTGTTTCTGTGAGATCGGCGTACTGATTTAAGGACGTTACTTCTCCTTTGTAGATGCACCAGTTTGGGCATTTCCACTTTACGTGAAATGAGCGCGTCTACTTAGAGAACGTACTCCGTCCTTGTTGGTGCGCCGACTTAAGGATGATACGCCGACTTAAGGACGTTACTTCTCCTTCGTAGATGCGCTAGTTTGGCATTTCCACATTATGTGAAATGGGCGCGTCTGCTTAGGGAACGTACTCCGTCCTTGTTGGTGTGCTTCCACTATAACATTCTCTTCCTTTTTTTTTTTCTTTTTTTTTTTAAATGCTAAGGCCCGCGCTTTAAGATTTTTTTTTTAGGAAGGTTATATGTGTTGTTGTTTTTTTGTCGTTTGGTTATATTATATTTTTTAAGGTTGTATATATTTTTTTGTTGTTGTATTTTCTTGGTAATCACTTCATGCTCGCATTTTTGTTTGAAGGTTGTATATATTTTTGTTGTTGTTGTATTTTCTTGGTAATCACTTCATGCTCGCATTTTTTTTTAGCTCATTTAATGTCGTCGTCACAATTATCGCTTTGTTTTGAATTTATTAACTCTTTCGAATTTGTTTTGCAGGAACATGGTGTATTTTGCAGAGCAAATCGTTTCTGGAGAGAAACACCTCAGTCTTTTACAAGATGAACATCAGTCTTTAAAACACGGAGTTAGCCTCCTAGTAGAAGAACCAAAGATTGACGCTTACTCTGGTTCCCCGTCTAGTACAAGTGGCCGTCACTAGGAAAACCAAGTCGTTTGTCAAATTGGTCCTCAGAAAAACCTTTGGGTCAGGGTTCCCCGTCTATGGTGTGGACGTTAGGTTCTGCGATCCACCGCCAAAATCCCAGTCAAACCCCCGAGCTAACATTAGGACGCTGAATTATCGAGGGTACCACTCGTTGGGACTCTGTATTAAAGATTCCTGGAGAATTCCTTTTTATCTCTCAATATTGGGAGTGGTTGGAGCTTGTCGTCGGTCGCAGTAAGAAAATACTTCGCCATGCTTGTCTGCTAGATGCTGTGATGGCTTCGCTCTATACTTACGATCGCAATAAAGACGTGGTACGAGCCTTTTGTGAAGCACGGTGTCCTGCAACCAATACTCTTCACACCCAGGCTGGGGAACTTTCCATCTCTTTGTGAGACCTTTGGAAATTTGGGGGTCTTTCTATCGAGGGAAAATTTTACGAGGAAGTCATTCCGTGTCTTAAAGAGTTGACTGGATCGGGGCAGAATGGCAGACATCTCCCAAAAAGCTGCGAGCATTTATTTCGCGCGTATTATATACTAATTGCTAAAAAGACAGATCATTCTCATGTTGCCATTAGTGATTGGATTTTACTATAGTTTAAGGGTGCCCAACGATATGGTAAAATACCAGCACAGAGGTCAAAGACGAGAACTGCTTCTAAGGCTACTTCTCGTTCTGGTGTGACTCATAACCCCGACGACACGAAAGTTAAATATCGGGAAGGTCAGACGATGAACGCAACATGTTCCATAGTCTCAATATTGAAGAAGGATGGAATGATAAAAATACTTGGCCGCCTTTTTATGTTGCTGGCTCTGCGCCTTCGTATTTCCTCAGGCCAATGCTCACCACATTCGCCCAGGTGTTTTCAAAATTGCTTGTCTGATGGCCGAGGGAGAAACTTTTAGTCTTGCCATTCCTTTTTTAGCTAACCTTTACCATGGGTTAGGCAAAATCTCAATGGCTTCTAATTCGATCGGTCGTATGAAAACTTGTCTCCCGGTGCATTACATTATTGACTGGTTAGCTCATTATTTTAATACCCATCATAAGACTCCTGAGGAGGTCCAAGGTCTAGGGATGGTTGAGTTTTCCGGCGAAGGTGGGGCTAGATATCTAGATAAATTCGAAGCTCATGAACTGATCCATGAGGGCGTATCGATAACATGACATGTGAATCTCCAAAATAGGAATAAACATGAAATCTTAAAGAAAGAAACCATTAACAACTCTGAAGATTCTTCATACTTTTCGAGTCTCCGATCGTGTTATCTATCAGCGCGATGTGGAGAATCGTTTGTCATCGAATCATATAGTCCATATCGATTTGGTCGTCAGTTTGGGTTCTACCAAGATGTGCCAAATGATATAGGGGAGGATTTTTCTTCAGTCAATTTGTGTAACATTTTACATCATTGGCGAGTTTGTATTTGTGCCGACGTAGGGTGGGAGGTGTTTCTTCCAGCTCGTATGTTGAATCCTCAAGACCATGTCACTTCGTATTACAGAAATTGGTGGTCGATCAAGCATGATGATTATTTGAGAAAATGTGTGGATAAATTGATTGAGAGCGCTCTTCCTCTCTCAGATCGTTCAAAACCTAAGAAGGTCAAAGCAAACCTTGGAGGAAAAAAAATCCACTTGCTCAAAGATAAACCGTCATGCAGCGCCTCAGATCAAGCTGAAGATAGTCAAAGCATTGATAGAGACGTCTATTGGAGGAAGGATAAGAGGCTCAAAGAGACCCCTAATCTCGGTGACAGATTCTTCGCCGACGTTCCTACCGCTTGTGAAATTTTCAATGATGTCGGAGCCTTAGTTCAGTAGCTTTCTCCTTTTTTTTTTGAATTTAATTTTTTTATATCCGCCTTTCGTTTAAATTTATATATATATATATATATATATATATATTAGCAAATAACTTGTTTGAAATTCTTCTATTGTTACAGCTTCACATGGATGATTATATTCAAGCCGAGGGCGAGCAACATAGCGACCAATCGTCGGAGAGTTCAGAGGATTCGGTTTCTATTGATAGGCGACCTGGGAGCTCTCTTGCCCTGCTGGAAGAGCGAAGTACCAATTTGCCTCTGCTTACTATCAAGGAGCGTTCTCAACGTGTTCCATTAAATGTAGTTTCGCAAGCTCCTGAAACTTCTGTTTATTGTTGTTACGTCTCCAAAAGTGACTATTTTAGGACTTATTTGTGTTAGGAAGTTGTGCATTTGTGAGTATTTTTGATAGGATTTAGCTTGAACCTATGCTTATATATGAGAATTAGAAGAAGAAAGCTAAATTAGGACTTGTATGCAAAAGGAAAGAAAATGGATGAAAAACGAAGTTAAAAGAATAAAAACTGTGCATTGCGGAAACATTGCTAAAACCGCAATGTTTCAAGTGAAATCCGTAATTTGGCTAACCTTTTTCTGTTATGATCCGATATTTCAGGGATTCGTTCTTTCTCCTCCATCCACGTTGAAGTACGACGTTGAGGATGGATGGTTCTCCGTGGCCCAATCGCACCTGCAGAATACTATAAAAGAAGGTCAAAGAGGAGGGTTGAAACATCATCCGAAAGCGTAGAAGTCTCTTCGCAGCTCAATTCTTTCTTCTGTTTTTCTCTTCCGTCTGTTGGGTTGGAAAGCTTAGCTGTTGGAGTCGACAATCTGATAGGAAGGAGAGAAGATTCATCTTCTCTTCTGATTGGATTCATCCAAGCAAGGCTTACCTTTCTCTCCCTTCAGCCGAGGCATCTGCGACGAGGCGATCTAGCTCACCTTTACTGTTTTCTGTCTTTAATTACTTATTTCCAGCACCGTTTGTTGTTATTTCTTTTCCATTAGTTAATCCATTCCATTTCTTTGCTTTCTGTCTTTATGTTAGTAACTCTAAGTCTTCATCTGTTCATTCAAACAATTGATTAATCAAAGCACAATTCATTATTTCACCATTTCTTTATCTTCTCTGCCTACTGTTTTTCCTTTCTGTTTTGTCTCTAATTTTCTTCTAAGCATGTCTACTTCATCTAATATTTCTGTTCTCTCTACATCCATGAGTAGCTAAGTCACATAGGGGCATGCTAATGACAATACTATAGGCTAAAACACGTGAACCAAGCATGTAGGATAGCTCTCGAATGCATTGATTGTATGTAAGCTTCATCCCACGGGCAATTTCGATTGGCCATCCATTTTGTCCAAAGAACTCCTAACCTCTGGAAGGAGTAAGAGTTCAGAGTCATACACTCATGCTAGCCTCTCAAGGTAGCCAGAAAACGACCTAGGAATAGGCGTTTTCCTAGTACAAATCATAACTTGCTGTTTTAACAAGATGCTTAAGACCTTACTTGGACATGAGTAAACTAAAGAATCTAATGCAAGAAATCGGAAGATACATGAGAATGAGTTAGTTTGATGCATAGTGAGTTGATCTAATGCTTGAGAATCGTGTGAAAAAGCCTATAGAGGAGTCATTAGTAGCCCTTGTTTCCACATTTTACACACTTTCGCTGTTAGTAACATTGCGGTAAAATTGATGTTCTCGCAATTCTGTTAAAGTTAAAATTCTGCCTTAGCCATTTTTCTCTTCGTTTATTAATCTCTTCTCTTTACATTTGAGTTTATCATTGACTTGCACTTGTTTATGCATCTATCCTTTACATGTTCCTTAGTAATTAGGCAACTTAAAACCAAATCTACCCCATCAAATCCACCCATTCTTGCTTAACAATTCACTTCGCGAGTAACTAAGAATAAATCTCTGTGGGAAAACGAATGAAAAAATATTTATTACTTGCTACAAGATCATGTATGCTTGCATGTTCTGAGTGCTCTCTTATTGCATATTCCTTTTAAACATTGAGCACGCAACAAGTTTTTGGCGCTGCTGCCAGGGATTTAGTTTAGTGAAAACGAAGTTTGTTAAGTTTGAAACACAAAGTTTAATATCTATTGGAAATGATCTTTTTCTCATTTCTTTTGCAGGTACCATTGGGTTAGTTTATGAATGAACATTCAAGTAACGATCTAGAGTTCAATCCTGAGCCTGAGAGATTACTTAGGGCCATAAACAAAGCCAAGAAACGTCTCTTTAACCAACCCTCTGTACCTCAAATAATTGCTGATTCTGCGGAATCTTCGCAATCCCTTCACATAGAAATGGATATACCAGTCCCAAATCCGGTACCTACCACTCGCAATCCCATCGAAATAGCGAATGATAAGAATAGTGCCATTCTTTCCTACCTAGTACCTATGCCTGGGGAGCTAAACCCAAGCATAATCCGCCCTGAAATTACTGCCAACTCATTCGAGTTAAAGCCAGTAATGTTCCAAATGTTGTCCACTGTGGGACAATTCTTTGGAGTGGAAAATGAGGATCCCCACAACCATCTTAGAAACTTCCTAGGAGTTAGTGATACCTTTATCATCCCTGGAGTTTCCCAAGAAGCCTTGAGGCTCTACCTCTTCCCTTACTCTTTAAGGGACAAAGCAAAGACGTGGTTAAACTCATTACCCTCTGGATCAGTCCTCAATTGGACAGACTTGGCGGAGAAATTCCTAGTTAAATATTTCCCACCTGATAGGAATTATACCTTTCGTGATGACATAGTCAAGTTCAAACAAGCTGAAAATGAGTCCCTTCACGAAGCTTGGACAAGGTTCAAGGACCTTCTGCTTAAATGTCCACACCATGGCATTCCATGGTGTATCCAAATAGAGGTCTTTTTCAAAGGATGCAACCCCAGCACCAGGCAAGTGCTAAATTCATCAGCTGGTGGTTCCATGCTGTCCAAGAGTTATAACGAAGCCTATGCGATCCTGGAGAAGATCTCAGCATCTCACTATAGGTGATCAGATGATCCAATAGAGCCAAGTAGAGCTCAAAATAAGGACGCACTCAATGCCATGAGTAGCCAAATAAGCGCCCTGACCAACCTAGTCAAACAAATGGCTCAAGCCAATCTCCAAACTAGTGTCAACACCGCCACAACCATGTCAATGGGCACACAACCAAGTCAAGGTGAGACACTTATCTGTGGATTCTGTGGGGAAGGTCACCTGTATGAATACTGCCCTGGGAATCCAGCCCCAGTCTGCTATGTTGGAAGCCAACAGCAGCCTAGGAACAACCCCTATTCCAACACTTACAATCCTGGTTGGAGGAACCACCCAAATCTTTCATGGGGTGGCCAGCAAAATACTAACCAAGCTCCTAACCAACCAAGACCCAGTGGAACACCTGGTTTCACTCCCCAACATAACCAATCCATGTATCAAAAACCATACAACCAACCAGTAGGGTCATCTGTAGAAAATCTACTCAAAGAGTACATCGCCAAGAATGATGTGTTGGGTTTTATGTCCTAAAACTCGTAGTTTGTAAACTGAATGAATGTATAAATATTATATTTCAATAAAGTTGTTATTGAATTTTAGTGAATTGTGTTTGTATTAACCTATACCAATAACTAACACCCATGGCGATAGTGTGAGTACTTGAACTTCATGTGTGACATGAATGTGAATCAAGTTCAAGTAGATTGCCAAAATGGTCTATAGTATAGGGATAAGGCTGGGTACCTTATCCTGGGGACACTATTGGACGCGGCTCACTTTGTATAGTACAAAACGGTGTGATTCGAATCGTTTCATGTAGAGACATGTGAGTGAGGGCGTCCTGTGCAATGAGTTTGCACAAGACCGAACCAAGAAATAAAATCGCTCTTTCTTTATAACACCGTTTACTGTAAAGACCGGTTTTTTCATATGATCACTTAGGTAACTCGATCTTAATCCTGAGCTTACTATGAACTCTTGTTTATTCAACCTTATCCTTTGATTTGTACGGGTGAGAGTGGCCAGTTCGCCGACTCAATATGCCTACCATCTTGGGGATAAGATTGAATAAGTGGCTGGGGACATAGTTGTAGCAAGATTGAAATTCACTCCTACCCGTTTTAAGGGTGAGTAGAGAGGTTGTTCCCTTAAGTGCTGACTCCAGGTCTTGAACATTGGGCCCATCCTCTCCTGATCAGGGAGGAATCTGATTTGATGGTTGGACCACAAATCAATTGTTCATTAGAGGTGTCAGTGGTACTTAAGGAACAAGATATAATACAAGGGTTAAACGGTTTAAATGACCCGTTGTGATTATGAACAACCTGTGAAGGATCGACTTACTGATGATAGTTATATCAACAGGACACAATATATCTACAGTGAGGAGAGTGCAGCCCTTGGACTTTAGTGGAGTCTCCGGGGGTTAACGAATGTTGGTTAGTTCGGTTGAAAGAGTTTTGACCGGATAATCTCGTATCGTTGGAGCTCATGATCTGTAGGTCCTTACGGTTCTCCTGGCTAGCTCGGATAAAGCCGTGAAACAGTATAAAAGAAAAGAAAAGAATTTGAATCGTTCAAATTCGGGTTTGTGGAAGAAGGATAGACATATTTAAATATGATTTAAATATGAGATTGGTCTGAAAACATGAATAGGATTCATGTGCAAAAAGTCGGTTTTCGGAAAACCGGGATTAATTATATTATTTAATTAATATTTGATATTGAATTAAATAATATTAATTAATTAATATATATATATATATTTTTTTATTAATTAAAAATTTTAATTAATAAAATAATTATTATTATTTTTATTAATAATAATAATAATATATAAATATATATATATATATATATATATATATATATACATGTGTCTTACATGCAAGATGTAAGACACATGTATGTAAAATATATACACAGGTATATATTTTGACAGATCAATCGTCATCAGCTAATTAAAAAATAATAATAAAAAAAAGGAAATAGAATTCTAAAAACTCAGTGCACTTTGGGTTCTTTGATTTGAATTGTGAATTCAAATTGAATTGCTCTCTCTCTATCTCTTGCGTCTTCTGCCTCTGAAGAAAAATAGTTTTTCTTCGTGAAGCTTCTTCCTCTTTTCTCTTGTAAAAGGAGTCCCACCACTCCGTTTCTCGGCCTGAGGATAGCGGGACTACCGTGGGTGGTCCACGAACGTTTCGTGAGAAGGCTCGGTGAGCTCGTGAGGAGCTTCTGGCGGTGAATTTGGAGAAATACGAACGACAAGGGTATGTGTTCTAATTTCTCTTTTTCATTGCTTTTGCATGTTTCCATTTGTTTAAATTGATGAAATTAGAGTGTCTATGATCCAAATCGCTTCCGCTGCGTGCCATGAGCGCTCCATCAATTGGTATCAGAGCGTTTTTGGCCACTCAATTTCAATCAATTTAAGTTATGGTGGGTTTTATTTAGAAATTGTTTCTGAATGGATTCTAAAGTGAATATCGATTTTGGCATAGTTTCTTTTGAATTTCATTATTTGTAATTGCCCGAGAATGTATGGGCTTTAATGTATGCTAAAAAGTCTGTATTTTTTTAGAGTCATTAGAGTCCATATAGGGTTCTTTGTGAAAGAATTTTGAGTTTGAAACTCGCCGAAATGTTCGGTGTAAGTTCAAACTCGTTCTGGGCATTACGAGGAGAAATTCGAAGAAATTTTGGCCGAAGCGTTCGGAGGAAGCAAGTTGGTCAAAGGCGGTGCGAAGAGTTTGAAGTCCGCTCATGACGTGGCTTGTTGATCAAGCTTGTAATAAATTAGTTATTGCTTGCTAAATGCCAAAATCGATCCACTTTAGTATGTTTAATTAATTATGCATTGCGAATGTATGTTTTAATTAAATTCCATGTTTGTATGTGCATAACGTATGCCATATAGATTTAAAATCCCATCGTAGGAAGCATGCTTCATGCATTGAAAATATGTTATAAGTGTTATAATATATCGTATGCATATTTGGCAATTCATGAATTTTGATATAAAAGTTATATTAATTCATGAATTAGTTGTTGTTAATTTAATAGAATAATTGATATAAGTGTTATATTAATTATGAAATTAAATCAACAACATAGATTGCCATAGTTTTATGCACATGGTATGTTATAAGTGTTATAATGTATAGATGCATGTTTATTCATGAGTATTAATATAAGAGTTATATTAATTCATGAATTAGATGTTGTTTGCTTAATAGAATAATTGATATAAGTGTTATATTAATTATGAAATTAAACATCCAACATTAGATGCATTTTGTTTGTTATAAGTGTTATAATGTATAGGATGCATGCTTAATTCATGAGAATTGATATAAGTGTTATATTAATTTATGAATTAGGAGTTGTATATTTAAAAACATAATTGATATAATTGTTATATTAATTATGAAATTAAATATTCAACTTGTCATGCCTTAGTGATGCATGTTTGAGAAGCATGTAGAAGTTTGTTGTAGTAAGTCTTAGTTTTGCAAAGCGTTGTAAAATTGGCATAGACTTTTAAAATCTATAACAAAGACAAAGGCATGCTCACTTAGGGTTGAATGTATCGTTCCGTTTCATTAGATGAATAGGTCGATATCTTGTAAATGCTAAGGTTACAAGAAACTCACCCGGGGACATCCTGTTCGAGGTTGGATGTATTTAAGCTGACGGTTTACGGAACACCTCCTACCTGGGGACCATCCGGTACTTGAGTAAAGTTAACCCGACTTTATGAGCATGCGTGAGTGGTGTGAGGTAATAAAGTGTTTATCACCTAGACATCATAGGTAAAAGTTTGTTTTACCTAGACTTAGGCCTTATTGTCTTAGCCGGATAATGCCTGAGTAATTTACCCATTCCGTCTTAAAATACTTAGTAGAGGTGTTGAGAAGGTATATATGATATGTCCCTCTCCTCCTACGTTCTCTGTCAAGTTCACACCGTGAGAATTATGCTCGGCCTCGTGATGTCAATAGGGCATCCCCATTCGGATGGTATTTGCATAATTCAAGAGCAAGGTGAATGGAGAAAGTATTTATAGTAAGTGGGAGAAGGAAGTATGTCAATACATCCTGCGGTCTCCTCCATTGGATTGAACCGTGAGATTCCTATGTTCTGCCTGCTAGGTGCCCACAAGTGGTACCGATCCATTCGGAGGGCCGTTTCATAGGAATTGGAACATCTCAATCACCATTTATGGATAAAGAAACATAGAGCCATTCCCAACTTTGACATTTCCATTCGGTTGCATCGTTGGGGCCGCCCTATGAATTCTAAAAATGGAGGGTCACACTTACGAGATTTGCTAAGGAGTTAGTAAATCTTGACCAAACAGCGATAACTAAGATGCTATAGGAATATGAGATATTCTGGTATTAGCATTTAGTCAAGAATGTCTTGATTCAGTGAAGGAATGCTTGACTGCCCCTCGGTAGCGACCATTCTGACCCACTGAAGTATCGTTGCAGTTTAATAATGAGTTTTGGGTACATTATTATTCTTTGCTAAATTCTTGATTGGTGTGTAAATTAGGTTAAAACCTTTTCACTAATATTTATTCATTCTCTTTTCAGCATGTCTAGCTCTTTCATTCACTTACTAGCTTCCGATAAGTTAACCGGCGATAACTACGCGACCTGGAAATCGAACTTGAATACGATTCTTGTTCTAGATGATCTAAGGTTCGTCTTATCAGAGGATTGTCCTCCCCCTCCTAGCTCGGATGCGACTCGAACTGTTCGAGAAGCATATGATAGATGGACAAGGGCTAATGTTAAAGCCCGAGTCTATATCTTAGCCAGCATATCTGATGTGTTAGCTAAGAAGCACGAGGATATGGTTTCTGCTAAAGAAATCATGTCTTCATTACAGGAGATGTTTGGACTTCCGTCCTCATCGGTCTGTCATGAAGCCCTCAAATTCGTTTACAACTCTCGCATGAAGGAGGGAACCTCTGTTAGGGAGCATGTCCTTAACATGATGGTCCACTTCAATGTGGCGGAAGTAAACGGAGCTATTATAAATGAGTCAAGTCAAGTAAGCTTTATCTTGGAATCTCTTCCGAAGAGTTTCCTTCAGTTCAGAACCAATTTGGTAATGAACAAGATAAAGTATAATTTGACTTCTCTCCTCAGCGAGCTACAGACCTATCAGTCCCTACAGACTTCTAAAGGAAAAGAGAAGGAGGCAAACGTTGTCACTTCTAGGAAATTCCAAAAGGGGTCGTCTTCAGGGAGTAGGTCTGAACTTTCTTCTATTAAGAATAAGAGTATTCAAAAGAAGAAGAAAGATAAAAGGAAGGGAAAAACACCTGCTACTGCTAAGAGCAAGAGTAAATCTACAGACAAAGGAAAATGTTTCCATTGTGGTGTAGATGGGCACTGGAAACGCAATTGCCCAAAGTATCTTGCAGAGAAAAAGGCTGAGAAGGAAAGACAAGGTAAATATGATTTACTTGTTGTTGAAACATGTTTAGTAGAACATGATTGTCATACCTGGATACTTGATTCAGGAGCTACTAACCATGTTTGTTCTTCTTTTCAGGAAACTAGTTCTTGGCAGCCACTTTCTCGCGGTGAGATAACTCTCAGAGTTGGAACTGGAGAGGTTGTCTCAGCTGAAGCAGTGGGAGCTGTAAAGTTGTTGTATAGAGATAGTTTCATTTTACTAGAAAATGTACTCCTGGTTCCTACCTTCCAGAGGAATCTTGTATCTATATCTTGTTTGTTAGAACAGTTGTATAAAGTATCTTTTGTTCATAATGAAGCGTTCATTAGCAAAAGAGGTGTACGTATTTGTTCTGCGAAACTTGAAAACAACTTGTATGTGTTAAGACCAACCGAAGCCAAAGCTATTTTGAACACTGAAATGTTTAAAACAGCTGAGACTCAAACTAAAAGGCAGAAACTTTCTCCAAGTACTTATCTTTGGCACTTAAGACTAGGTCACATTAATCTCAATAGGATTGGGAGATTGGTTAAGAGTGGTCTGCTAAATCGTTTAGAGGACAACTCTTTACCGCCATGTGAGTCTTGTCTTGAGGGCAAAATGACCAAACGATCTTTTTCTGAAAAAGGTCATAGGTCCAAAGAACCTCTAGAAATCGTGCATTCGGATCTCTGCGGTCCTTTGAATGTCAAAGCACGAGGAGGGTATGAATATTTCATCAGTTTCATTGATGATTATTCTAGGTATGGTTATCTTTATCTAATGCATCATAAGTCCGTAGCTCTTGAAAAGTTCAAAGAGTATAAGGCAGAGGTTGAGAACACATTAGGTAAATCGATAAAAACACTCCGATCAGATCGAGGTGGAGAGTATATGGATTTAAGATTCCAGGACTATATGATAGAACATGGAATAGTATCTCAACTCTCAGCGCCAGGAACACCACAGCAGAATGGTGTGTCCGAGAGGAGAAATAGAACCCTGTTAGACATGGTTCGATCTATGATGAGTTATGCTCATTTGCCTAGTTCGTTTTGGGGATATGCAGTAGAGACTGCAGTATATATTTTGAACATGGTTCCCTCTAAGAGTGTTTCTGAAACACCTTATGAGTTATGGAGAGGGCGTAAAGGTAGTTTACGTCACTTCAGGATTTGGGGGTGTCCGGCACATGTGCTAGTACCCAATCCAAAGAAGTTGGAACATCGTTCAAAATTGTGCCTATTTGTAGGTTACCCCAAGGAAACGAAAGGTGGTCTATTTTATGATCCTCATGAGAACAAGGTACTAGTATCGACTAATGCCACGTTCTTAGAGGAAGACCACATGAGAGATCATCAACCGTCGAGCAAAATTGTTTTGTCCGAATTTTCCAGGAAAGCTACAAACGGATCAACAAAGGTTGTTGATCAGGCTGGTCCTTCTCAAGAGTTGAGAAAGCCTCGACGCAGTGGGAGGGATGTAAGACAGCCTGACCGCTACATTGGCTTGTCTGAAACTCAAGTCGTCATACCTGATGATGGCGTTGAGGATCCATTGACCTTTAAACAGGCAATGAATGATACAGACAAGGACCAGTGGCTTAAAGCCATGGATCTCGAAATGGAGTCTATGTACTTCAATTCGGTCTGGGATCTTGTAGACCAACCAGATAGTGAAAGACCTATCGGTTGCAAGTGGATCTACAAGAGAAAACGAGACCAAGCCGGTAAGGTGCAAACCTTTAAGGCTCGACTTGTGGCAAAAGGTTATTCCCAAAGAGAAGGGGTGGACTATGAAGAAACCTTTTCTCCTGTTGCCATGTTAAAGTCGATTAGAATACTCTTATCCATTGCTACATTTTATGATTATGAAATCTGGCAAATGGATGTCAAGACTGCCTTTCTGAATGGTAATCTTGAGGAGAGTATCTATATGGCTCAACTAGAGGGATTCATACTTCAGGGTCAAGAGCAAAAGGTTTGCAAGCTTAATCGATCCATTTATGGATTGAAGCAAGCATCTAGATCCTGGAATATAAGGTTTGATACGGCGATCAAATCTTATGGCTTTGAACAAAATGTTGACGAACCTTGTGTTTACAAGAAAGTAGTGAATACTGTTGTAGCTTTCTTAGTCTTGTACGTAGACGATATACTACTCATTGGGAATGATGTAGGGTTCCTAACTGACGTTAAGAATTGGCTAGCGACCCAATTCCAAATGAAAGATTTGAGAGAGGCTCAGTTTGTTCTAGGGATTCAGATCATAAGGAATCGTAAGAACAAAGTGCTAGCGTTGTCTCAAGCATCTTATATTGACAAGGTGTTGTCAAGATATTCGATGCAGAATTCCAAGAAAGGTTCGCTGCCTTTTAGGCATGGAATTCACTTGTCTAAGGAACAGTCTCCTAAGACACCTCAAGAGGTTGAGGATATGAGACGAATTCCCTATGCATCTGCAGTTGGTAGTCTCATGTACGCTATGTTGTGTACACGACCCGACATCTGTTATGCAGTAGGAATTGTCAGTAGGTTCCAGTCCAATCCAGGATATGATCACTGGACAGCCGTTAAACATGTCCTCAAGTATCTTAGGAGAACGAGAGACTATGTGCTTGTGTATGGCGCGAAGGATTTGATCCTTGCAGGATACACTGACTCTGATTTTCAGACTGATATAGATTCCAGGAAATCTACATCAGGATCAGTGTTCACTCTTAACGGAGGAGCAATAGTATGGAGGAGTATAAAGCAAGGTTGTATTGCTGACTCCACCATGGAAGCTGAGTATGTCGCAGCTTGCGAAGCAGCGAAGGAAGCTGTATGGCTTAGGAAGTTCTTGACAGATTTGGAAGTTGTTCCAAATATGAACTTGCCAATCACCCTTTATTGTGATAACAGCGGTGCAGTGGCAAATTCTAAAGAACCTAGAAGCCATAAGCGCGGAAAGCATATTGAGCGAAAATATCATCTCATCAGGGAGATAGGGCAACGAGGAGATGTGATCGTCACACAGGTAGCCTCGGAGCACAACATTGCTGATCCGTTTACTAAGTCTCTCACGGCTAAAGTGTTTGAGAGACACCTACAAAGTATAGGGCTGCGAGCTGCTCAGTAGGACAGTGGGAGAAACTTTAGATATTTGATATTCTAGTTCTCTCGACCAGCATGTACTCCACTGACGTTTTAGTCCAAGTGGGAGTTTGTTGGGTTTTATGTCCTAAAACTCGTAGTTTGTAAACTGAATGAATGTATAAATATTATATTTCAATAAAGTTGTTATTGAATTTTAGTGAATTGTGTTTGTATTAACCTATACCAATAACTAACACCCATGGCGATAGTGTGAGTACTTGAACTTCATGTGTGACATGAATGTGAATCAAGTTCAAGTAGATTGCCAAAATGGTCTATAGTATAGGGATAAGGCTGGGTACCTTATCCTGGGGACACTATTGGACGCGGCTCACTTTGTATAGTACAAAACGATGTGATTCGAATCGTTTCATGTAGAGACATGTGAGTGAGGGCGTCCTGTGCAATGAGTTTGCACAAGACCGAACCAAGAAATAAAATCGCTCTTTCTTTATAACACCGTTTACTGTAAAGACCGGTTTTTTCATATGATGACTTAGGTAACTCGATCTTAATCCTGAGCTTACTATGAACTCTTGTTTATTCAACCTTATCCTTTGATTTGTACGGATGAGAGTGGCCAGTTCGCCGACTCAATATGCCTACCATCTTGGGGATAAGATTGAATAAGTGGCTGGGGACATAGTTGTAGCAAGATTGGAATTCACTCCTACCCGTTTTAAGGGTGAGTAGAGAGGTTGTTCCCTTAAGTGCTGACTCCAGGTCTTGAACATTGGGCCCATCCTCTCCTGATCAGGGAGGAATCTGATTTGATGGTTGGACCACAAATCAATTGTTCATTAGAGGTGTCAGTGGTACTTAAGGAACAAGATATAATACAAGGGTTAAACGGTTTAAATGACCCGTTGTGATTATGAACAACCTGTGAAGGATCGACTTACTGATGATAGTTATATCAACATGACACAATATATCTACAGTGAGGAGAGTGCAGCCCTTGGACTTTAGTGGAGTCTCCGGGGGTTAACGAATGTTGGTTAGTTAGGTTGAAAGAGTTTTGACCGGATAATCTCGTATCGTTGGAGCTCATGATCTGTAGGTCCTTACGGTTCTCCTGGCTAGCTCGGATAAAGCCGTGAAACAGTATAAAAGAAAAGAAAAGAATTTGAATCGTTCAAATTCGGGTTTGTGGAAGAAGGATAGACATATTTAAATATGATTTAAATATGGACATATTTAAATATGATTTAAATATGAGATTGGTCTGAAAACATGAATAGGATTCATGTGCAAAAAGTCGGTTTTCGGAAAACCGGGATTAATTATATTATTTAATTAATATTTGATATTGAATTAAATAATATTAATTAATTAATATATATATATATTTTTTTATTAATTAAAAAGTTTAATTAATAAAATAATTATTATTATTTTTATTAATAATAATAATAATATATATATATATATATATATATATATATATATATATATATATATATATATATATATATATATATATATATATATATATATATATATATATATATATATATACATGTGTCTTACATGCAAGATGTAAGACACATGTATGTAAAATATATACACAGGTATATATTTTGACAGATCAATCGTCATCAGCTAATTAAAAAAAAAAAAAAAAAAAAGGAAATAAAATTCTAAAAACTCAGTGCACTTTGGGTTCTTTGATTTGAATTGTGAATTCAAATTGAATTGCTCTCTCTCTATCTCTTGCGTCTTCTGCCTCTGAAGAAAAATAGTTTTTCTTCGTGAAGCTTCTTCCTCTTTTCTCTTGTAAAAGGAGTCCCACCACTCCGTTTCTCGGCCTGAGGATAGCGGGACTACCGTGGGTGGTCCACGAACGTTTCGTGAGAAGGCTCGGTGAGCTCGTGAGGAGCTTCTGGCGGTGAATTTGGAGAAATACGAACGACAAGGGTATGTGTTCTAATTTCTCTTTTTCATTGCTTTTGCATGTTTCCATTTGTTTAAATTGATGAAATTAGAGTGTCTATGATCCAAATCGCTTCCGCTGCGTGCCATGAGCGCTCCATCATGATGCTACTCTACAAAGCCAGCAAGCTACCCTCAGGAGCCTAGAGAATCAAATAGGGCAACTAGCCAATGAACTCAAAAGTAGGCCCCAAGGTAGACTTCCTGCTGACACTGAGGTGCCAAGGAGAGATGGAAAAGAACAAGTTCAAGCAATTGAACTTAGAAGTGGTAGACCATTGGTGAGCAACACTAAAGAAACCCCAAAGAGAGTAGAGAACAAAGAGTCTAATGCTCCACTGGAATCTCTGCCAAACCAAGGTCAACCACCAACAAGCACATCAGGAGCAAGGCTGGAGCCAATCATAGAAGAGATAGAAGAAATTTCAAGGCCTTCACCTATCCTGAGGCGACCTGAAGTGCCTGCATATGTGCCACCACCTCCATTTCCTCGAAGGCTAAAGAAAAAACAAGAACAGGAAGTGCACTTTAACAAATTCTTAGAAATTCTTAAACAAGTGCATGTTAATATTCCTTTTGTAGAAGTTTTACAGTCTATGCCCTATTATGTTAAGTTTTTAAAGGATATAATCACTAACAAGAAAACTATTGGTGAATTTGAAACAGTGAATCTCACTGAGGAGTGCAGTGTTATACTCCAGAACAAGCTACCCAAGAAGGAGAAGGATCCTGGTTCCTTCACCCTACCGTTAGGAGGCAAGCACGTGGGCAGAGCTCTTTGTGACCTGGGAGCCAGCATAAACCTCATGCCCTTATCACTATTCCGCCAGCTAGGAATAGGAGAAGCACGTTCCACCACTGTCACCTTACAACTTGCAGACAGATCCATAGCCTACCCTGAGGGTAAGATTGAGGACATTCTTGTAAAGGTTGACAAGTTTACTTTCCTTGCAGATTTCATCATCCTGGACTATGAAGCAGACAAAGAGGTCCCCATCCTATTAGACAGACCATTTCTAGCCACAGGTAGGGCCCTGATTGATGTCCAGAAAGGTGAGCTCACCATGAGGGTTCATGATGAGGAGGTTAAATTTAGTGTTTTTAAAGCACTGAGGTATCCTTCTGACTCTGAATCTTGTGCTAGCATGGACATTGTAGATTCAGAAGAACAGCTTGAGCATGAATTGTCAACTAAGCATGCCAATGATTATGTACAATTAGATTTAATTGACTTAAACATAGCTGAAATAATGGACATACCTGTAAATAATCCTCAGCATGTTTGTATGACTACTGATTTGACTGAAAGATCCATGAATCCATTAAAACCATCCATTGAGCATCCACCTATCTTAGAATTAAAACCACTGCCTTAAACATCTTAAGTATGCATATTTAGGAAGTAATGATACTCTGCCTGTGATTATTTCATCTAAATTGAGTGAGAAGCATGAGGTTGAGCTGATATTATTACTTAAGCAGCATAAAAAGGCTATTGCATGGACTATTGCTGACATTAGAGGCATTAGCCCTTCTTACTGCATGCATAAAATAATATTAGAGGAAGAGCATACACCCCGAGTAGATCACCAACGTAGGTTGAACCCCTCTATGAAAGAGGTAGTAAAAAAAGAAATCATAAAGTGGTTAGATGCAGGTGTAATCTTCCCTATAGCTAGTAGTTAGTGGGTGAGTCCAATACAATGTGTACCTAAGAAGGGAGGGATGACTGTAGTAGTGAATGAGAGCAATGAACTGATTCCAACTAGAACTATTACAGGATGGAGAGTTTGTATGGATTATAGGAAATTGAATAAGGAAACAAAAAAAGATCACTTCCCTCTACCATTCATAGATCAGATGTTAGATAGGATAGCTGGTAGAGCTTATTACTGCTTTCTAGACGGTTATTCAGGATATAACCAGATCACTATAGACCCTAAGGACCAGGAGAAGACCATCTTCACTTGCCCTTTTGGAACATTTGCCTTTCGCAGAATGCCTTTTGGCTTATGCAATGCACCAGCAACGTTCCAAAGGTGCATGTTGGCAATCTTCTCTGACTTAGATGAATCCATGATAGAGATATTTATGGATGACTTCTCAGTCTTTGGTGATTCATTCACAAACTGTTTAGAGAACTTAGGACAAGTCCTGGCTAGGTGTGAGGAGACCAACCTAGTCCTTAATTGGGAGAAATGCCACTTCATGGTGGAAGAAGGGATAGTCCTAGGTCATAGAGTGTCTAGAGCAGGAGTAGAGGTCGATAGGGCCAAGATTGAAATAATAGAGAAGTTGGTGGAACCTCAGAATGTGAAAGCCATTAGAAGTTTCTTAGGACACGCAGGTTTCTATAGAAGGTTCATTAAGAACTTTTCTAAGATCTCCAAACCTTTGTGTGAGCTTCTAGAGCTGAATAAGCCATTCATCTTCTCTAAAGAATGTTTACTAGCCTGGACAACCCTTAAGGAAGCACTAGTCAAAGCACCTATTATAGTAGGACCAAATTGGGACCTTCCCTTTGAGATGTTATGTGATGCAAGTGACTATGCAGTAGGGGTTATGCTAGGACAAAAGATTGACAAATTAACACACCCTGTATACTATTCTAGTAAGACACTTAATGAGGCACAATGTAATTACACAACCACTGAGAAGGAAATGCTAGCTGTAGTGTTTGCCTGTGAGAAGTTTAGGAATTACATTGTGGGCACTAGAACAATTGTGTATACAGATCACTCTGCACTAAAATACCTTATGAGGAAGGCTGATGCGAAGCCTAGGTTGATTAGGTGGGTATTGCTACTGCAAGAGTTTGATCTGGACATTAGAGATAAGAAAGGCTGTGAAAATGTGGTTGCGGATCATCTTTCCAGATTGCATCATAATTGCGATAACATTGCGGAAACCGCAATTTCAGATGCCTTTATCGATGAACATGTCTTTGTATTAGCACATCGTGATAACGATGAGGAACCTTGGTTTGCTGATATTGCTAACTTCCTTGCATCGCAGGTACTACCAACTTTCAAGGGAAGTCAAGAGAAGAAGAGGTTCCTGCATGAAGCTAGGAAGTTCATATGGGACGACCCTACCGTCTACAAGACATGTGCAGATGGTTTACTGAGGAAGTGTGTGTCAGCTGCTGAGGCGAAGTCTGTGCTGCAGCACTGCCATACAGCCCCCTATGATGGACACTTTGGTGGCCAAAGGACAGCTGCAAAGGTGTTCCAGAGTGGCTACTATTGGCCCACGATCTTCAAGGATGCCCACGAATACGGACACAGTTGTGATGAATGTCAGAGAACAGGTAACCTTAGTCGAAAGGATGAGAGATGCCTCTCACTTACATCCTAGAGTTGGAGCTCTTTGATGTGTGGGGCATTGACTTCATGGGACCATTTCCCCCATCATCAGGTAACCTTTACATACTTGTAGCCGTAGACTATGTGTCTAAGTGGGTAGAGGCCATAGCATGTCCAAACAATGATGCCAAAACAGTCATTAAGTTCCTTAATAGACATATTTTTACTAGGTTTGGTACACCTCGTGCTATAATTAGTGATGAAGGGACACACTTTATTAATAAAGCTATGGAAAAAGTGTTGGCTAAATATAATGTTAGACATAGAGTAGCCACCCCTTATCACCCACATTCGAATGGCCAAGCTGAAATATCAAATAGGGAGATTAAAAACATACTTGAAAAAGTGGTCAAACCCAATAGAAAAGATTGGTCGTTTAAACTCGAGGATGCACTTTGGGCATATAGAACTGCATATAAGACACCCCTAGGTATGTCTCCTTATAGACTTGTGTATGGCAAAGCATGTCACTTACCATTCGAATTGGAAATTAAAGCATTTTGGGCCTTGAAAGAACTGAATTATTGCGTGACCGATGCGGGAACATTGCGGTCTCTGCAATTACATGAGCTTGATGAGCTTAGACATATGTCCTATGAAAATGCTAAAATGTATAAGGAAAAGACTAAGATTTGGCATGATAGTAGACTTAGGATTAAGGACTTTAAGAAAGGCCAACTTGTCTTGTTATTTAACTCAAGGTTGAGATTATTTCCAGGCAAACTTAAGTCCAGATGGTCAGGTCCTTTTGTAATAACTAACGTGTTTGTTCATGGTGCAATCGAGATTAGGAACCTGCAGCAAGGGCAACCGTTCATGGTTAATGGTGCACGATTGAAGCATTATTATGAGGAAGGAGATGTGAAGACTCTCTCGGCCTTCCTCTTGACTGAAACGTGAAAATAAGAGCGAGAGAGGACGAGTGATCACTGTGCTCGTCCATGCGAGGCTATGCCTTAGTTTATTTTTTGTTATTCTTTCGGTTACGATTTGTGTATATTTTTGTGTGATTTTTATTACGAATTTGATGTTGATTTTATTTCTTTTAATAGGGGATCAATAGAGGGAATCAAGGAGATGACTCCTGGATTAAAAATCGGGGAAGATATTGGGCCAAATCAAAGATTACGTTGAGGAAATATGGGCATTTTGAAACGAAGAAATCTCCAACGGCCATTTAATTGCGAAAGATTTGCTGAATCCGCAACAGAAATAGCCGTTGGGATTTTCATCATTACAAATAGCCGTTGGAATATCGTTGGCCCATACGCTTCCTTCATTCATAGAACTCCAAGAAATCTCTCTCCCTCTTCCTCTGCAATTCCTGTTTCCAGGTTCCTACGATTCTACCATGGTGCTAACGAGAGCTGAGAGATCTGCGTCCAAGAAGAAGGCCGACGACGCTGAGATAGCTGCGAGAGAGGCACTCCTTGCCTTGGCAGATGCTGAAGCCGCGCGAACCGAACGCCTTTCCAAGCTCCCTGTCCGCAAGAAGAAGTGGAAGGTAGTGACGGAGATCCCTGCTGGGCCATCTGAACCAGCAGGAACGCCCAAGAAAAGGAAGTGGAAGGTGGCTGTGGCTGACGCAGCGGTCAAGAAGAAGACTCCCTCTGTGGAGAGTCAAGCGAGTGGCCGTCCATCTTACGAGACGGCCAAACAAAGCCATTCTCCACCTTCACCAGCGCAAATCCCTGAACCGTCTCCGTCTCCACAGAGCTCTGAGCAATCTCCACCAGCGCAGGGCCCTGAAGCATCACCCATCTCCCAGACGCCTGAACCTGAAATCCCAGATGCAGAGCATCAAGAATCGGCGCACGGCGGTGAAGAAGCTGAAGAAGAAGAGGTCTTATCGCCGTTGAGGGAAGTCAGCCCCGAGAGCCCAGCACAAGGGGATGATTCGATTGATGAGACATTGGGGGATTGCCTCCAACAGATCACAACCAAGGCGAGATTGAGAAAGAAAGCCACCAAGGTTGTCAAGGCCAAACGGCCAAAAGCTTCGAAGAAGTCCAAGAAAAAGAAAGCCAGGGGTGAGCCTTCATCAAAGAAGGTTAGTGGTGAGCCCTCTCCAAAGAAGCTCAAGATCGAGGCTGCTGAATCAGCCAAAGCAAAAGATAAGGGGAAGGCCAAGCTGTACCCCGAAGATGAGCCTCAAACAGTGAGGTATGTGTCCTCTGATGCGGAGTCGAGGGGGACTGAGTTAAGGAAGAGGGACCTGCTCCATGAGAAGGGGTTCCTTGACGCGCTAGCAGACCTGCCGCAATTCTTGCGCGCAGGGATCACCAATCACGGCTGGGAGGAGCTGTGCAGACCACCCGTCCCCGCCTAATCCAGCATGGTGTATGATTTCTACGCCAACTTGATGAACCCTGAGGATGGCCTATCTGTGGTCAGAGGAATTGAGGTAGATTTCTCAGCTAAGGCAATCAATGAAGCCTATGGCCTCAAGGGGCAAAGACACACTGATTATGCAAGGATCATTGATGCGCCAACTGAGGCGGTCCTGGAGGAAGCGCTGAGGATCATTGGCCAACCTGAGGCAACGTGGACGATTTCGCGCAATGGGAAGCACACTCTGATGAGTGCTACCCTCACAGCCAAGACAGCTGTATGGTTCTCATTCGTGCGGAGGAGGTTATCACCAGTGACCCACGAGACCACCATCAACCAAGGCAGATCGCTGCTGGTTTATGCGATCATGAGGGGCCTCACAATCAACGTTGGTGAGGTCATTGCAGCCACAATCGCAGACTGCGCCAAAAAGGGTAAGGGTCCACTTTTCTTTCCCAATACAATCACTAAGCTTTGCTTACGTGCAAGGGTTCCAATTGAGAGGATGGAAAGGCATCTGGCCTACACGGGGCACCTGGAGCTGCCTACAGGAATGAGGATGCGCAGGAAGGGGAACATGGAGTTCGAGTTAGACGGCTGGCTGCTGCTCAATCTCTGTCAATGGCCTGTCTGATGGACCTGCAGAAGAAGATGGCTCAATGGGCCACATATGCACAGGCAAGGGATAAGGATGTTGCTGACCAATTGGGCTGCATCTTTCCTGAGTTCCCCACGGACCTACTGACACCATGGGCGCCTCCAGGACCACGGAGGGATGATGATGATGAGGACATCTGAGTGCTAGGCTGATTGGCACTCAAGGGAGTATTTTCTGTTCCCTACAAAAAAAAAAATTAAACTGCTTTTTCGTAAACTGTGTGAATGCTGCTATTTTGGAATCAATTTTGATCTGTTTTTAGTTCTTTATTTTTGCTGTTTAGAATTGCTTAGTATAGTCGAATGGTAGCTGAATAGGTAGATTATGTTAGTTTTCTTTTTGGATAGCTTAAATGACTGGAAAGAGCATGCATAGGGGCCTTGATCACTGATTTATCTGCCCTGTATCCATTGCGAAATAATTGCGGAATCTGCAATTTTTGTTAGTAATTGCATGTTTTTGACTGACTGTTTAGCTAGGCTGGTTCTGTTTAATTTTGTTCTTTTGCTGCTATCTTGTCTGCCTTATATAGCCTATCTATAAGCATGCTGGATGAGTGTCTGAAGGCACCTTTGATAGTTTAGATTAGCCTCTTAAAACTGCTCAGCATGCGTAGCTTTAAGTCCTTACCTGCATGTTTTTATAAATTTCTGCTGCTGAAATGTTTGCTTTTAGAATGTTCTGTCTATCCCTAGGGCTTTTTAGATTCTCTTTGTTTTACCCTAGACTAGATGCTTCTAGGACAAGTTTGGGGGTGTGCCACCTCAGACACTCGTTGGGGACAATGAGTAGTTTAAGTTTGGGGGAGGCCACCCTAGGCCTAGGAACATTCCTCTCTCCCTTAAAGCATAAGCATTCTTCTTCTCCTTTACAAAAAAATGATGAACTGAAAAAAAAAAAGAAATAGAATAAAGAGAGGTGTCTCTCTTAAGTTGCTGAGTAATCAGTGCCAAGTGTGTAACCCACAAGTGGCATTGCATCAAAAGGCAACCAAAGGAGAGGCTCCACCAAAGTGAGAAAGAAAAAAGAAAGAAATAGGGAAGAAGAATGTATACCTAGGAGTTGCAACTTTGTGGCTTAGATGTCCTGATTAAAAAGAACTTTGATCCTCAATTAGCTGAGCGCAAAGTTGTAGCTTGTAGGGTTGTTTAGGGAGATGAATGTTTGTCCAATGTAGTGATGCCAGGGTTTAGGTTGTTCTCTAAAAGTACTACTGTCACTGTTAATACTAAGACTGGCATGACTCTAAGGAATCCTAGGTAGCTCAAAAGTAAAAACTAGAAGCATGTACTGAGTCTGGGGTAAAACTAGGTAGAATATGAAACCTTAGGGATAGTTGCACGATATGACAAAAGCAAGTAGATCAGTCGTAGGGAGTTAATGAGACAGTAGGAGCATTAGGCATGCGAAGTCAGAAGAAGCAAAGTAAGAGGGCAGTTGTAAACTTAGAAGTGTGTCGCAGGACAGCATTGCTATAGATAGGAATTTAGGGGAGTCAGCAAGTGGTTAGAAAGGATAAAACAGTAACCTAAGTAAGTCCTTAGTTTGCTCGAGGACGAGTAAAACCTTAAGTTTGGGGGTGTGTTACGTCTCCAAAAGTGACTATTTTAGGACTTATTTGGGTTAGGAAATTGTGCATTTGTGAGTATTTTTTATAGGATTTAGCTTGAACCTATGCTTATATATGAGAATTAGAAGAAGGAAGCTAAATTAGGACTTGTATGCAAAAGGAAAGAAAATGGATGAAAAACGAAGTTAAAAGAATAAAAACTGTGCATTGCGGAAGCATTGCGGAAACATTGCTAAAACCGCAATGTTTCAAGTGAAATCCGTAAGTTGGCTAACCTTTTTCTGTTATGATCCGATATTTCAGGGATTCGTTCTTTCTCCTCCATCCACGTTGAAGTACGACGTTGAGGATGGATGGTTCTCCTTGGCCCAATCGCACCTGCAGAATACTATAAAAGGAGGTCAAAGAGGAGGGTTGAAACATCATCCGAAAGCGTAGAAGTCTCTTCGCAGCTCAATTCTTTCTTCTGTTTTTCTCTTCCGTCTGTTGGGTTGGAAAGCTTAGCTGTTGGAGTCGACAATCTGATAGGAAGGAGAGAAGATTCATCTTCTCTTCTGATTGGATTCATCCAAGCAAGGCTTACCTTTCTCTCCCTTCAGCCGAGGCATCTGCGACGAGGCGATCTAGCTCACCTTTACTGTTTTCTGTCTTTAATTACTTATTTCCAGCACCGTTTGTTGTTATTTCTTTTCCATTAGTTAATCCATTCCATTTCGTTGCTTTCTGTCTTTATGTTAGTAACTCTAAGTCTTCATCTGTTCATTCAAACAATTGATTAATCAAAGCACAATTCATTATTTCACCATTTCTTTATCTTCTCTGCCTACTGTTTTTCCTTTCTGTTTTGTCTCTTATTTTCTTCTAAGCATGTCTACTTCATCTAATATTTCTGTTCTCTCTACATCCATGAGTAGCTAAGTCACATAGGGGCATGCTAATGACAATACTATAGGCTAAAACACGTGAACCAAGCATGTAGGATAGCTCTCGAATGCATTGATTGTATGTAAGCTTCATCCCACGGGCAATTTCGATTGGCCATCCATTTTGTCCAAAGAACTCCTAACCTCTGGAAGGAGTAAGAGTTCAGAGTCATACACTCATGCTAGCCTCTCAAGGTAGCCAGAAAACGACCTAGGAATAGGCGTTTTCCTAGTACAAATCATAACTTGCTGTTTTAACAAGATGCTTAAGAACTTACTTGGACATGAGTAAACTAAAGAATCTAATGAATGAAATCGGAAGATACATGAGAATGAGTTAGTTTGATGCATAGTGAGTTGATCTAATGCTTGAGAATCGTGTGAAAAAGCCTATAGAGGAGTCGTTAGTAGCCCTTGTTTCCACATTTTACACACTTTCGCTGTTAGTAACATTGCGGTAAAATTGCTGTTCTCGCAATTCTGTTAAAGTTAAAATTCTGCCTTAGCCATTTTTCTCTTCGTTTATTAATCTCTTCTCTTTACATTTGAGTTTATCATTGACTTGCACTTGTTTATGCATCTATCCTTTACATGTTCCTTAGTAATTAGGCAACTTAAAACCAAATCTACCCCATCAAATCCACCCATTCTTGCTTAACAATTCACTTCGCGAGTAACTAAGAATAAATCTCTGTGGGAAAACGAATGAAAAAATACTTATTACTTGCTACAAGATCATGTATGCTTGCATGTTCTGAGTGCTCTCTTATTGCATATTCCTTTTAAACATTGAGCACGCAACAATTGTGCTGATAATATAGTATCCAGCCTTCAACGAAAGGCGGCCGTGTCTATGTGGCAAAGTTTGCGAGAGAAGATGGCGCGTACCCCTTTTGAGGATGTTCCCAAAATTGAGCCAGAGATGCGTAAGATTTTTAAAGGCATCTCGGACACCCGGGCAAACAACCTGGCACCTTTACAAGAATTTGTAGAAGACTCCTGTAAGAGGGTGGAAGACTACAACCAGATGCAATTTTCAATTTCCACCCACCTAAACTCCGACAGTAGGGATCGTCAACTAGAAGAAAAGAAGATTTATCTGGAACGATCCCTCTTAGAGGTTACTGTTAAGTCTCTGAAAGTGACTTATTTAGGACCCATTTAGCTTAAGAAGATGTACACTTTTAGGTGTTTTTGATAGCATTTAGCCTAAACCTATGCTTAAATATGAGAATGAGAAGAAGGTAGCTAAATTAGGACTTATGCACAATAGGAAAGAAAAAGGTTGAAAACCGAAGGAAAAGAATGAAAAAAACTGCATTGCGACAGCATTGCGAAAACATTGCTGAAGCCGCAATTATTCAAGTGAAAACCGTAAGTTGACTGGTCCTTTTCTGTTAATTTCCGTAATTTCTGGGATTCGTTCTTTCTCCTCCATCCATTCTGATATATGACGTTGAAGATTGATGGTTCTCCTTGGCCCAAACGCACCTGCAAACTACTATAAAAGGGGGCCAAAGTCGGAGGTTCAAGCATCATCCGAGAGCGTAGAGTCTTCTGGCAGTCCATCCTTTCGCCCTGTTTTCCTTTGCCGTCTGTTGGAGTGAGAGTCTCGGCTGTTGGAATCGATAATCTGATAGGAAGGAGAGGAGAATCTTCTTCTCTCTCGATTGGATTCATCCAAGCAAGGCTGACCTTTCATCCCCTTCATTCGAGGCGACTGCAACGAGGCTTTCAAGCACCCTTTACTGTTTTCTGTCTTATTCTTCTAATTTCCAGCTTTGATCAGTTGTTGTTTCTAGTTTAGTGTTTTATCTACTGCATTTCGTTGTTGTCTGTCTTTGAATTATTTACTTTAAGTTTCCTTTTGTTCGTTCAAACATTCAAAGTAATCAAATTACAAGTTGTCATTTCACAGTTTCTATCTTCTGCTGCTACGGTTTTGTCTTACTGTTTTGAGTACATTTCCCTTCTTAGCATGTCTGTTTTATCTGGTATTGCTGTTCTCTACATATCCATGAGTAGCTAAATCACTTAGGGGCATGCTAATGACAGAACTATAGGCTTAAAAACGTGAACCAAGTATGTAGGATAGCTCTCGAACCATTGATTGTATGTAAGCTTCATCCCACGGGCAATTTCGATTGGCCATCCATTTTGTCCAAAGAACTCCTAACCTCTGGAAGGAGTAAGAGTTCAGAGTCGTATAATCATGCTAGCCTTTCATGGTAACCAGGAAACGGCCTAGGAATAGGCGTTTCCCTAGTACAAACTAAACATTTCTGCTTCAACAAGATGCTTAAGACCTTACTTTGAGTCGAGTAAACTAAAGAATCTAATGCATGGAATCGGACGATACATGAGATAGAGTGAGTTTGATGCATAGAGAGTAGATCCAGTGCTTGGGAATCGTATAAAAATGCCTATAGGATAGTCATTAGTAGCCCTTAATTCGCCCATTTACACACTTTCGCTGTTATTCAATTGCGGTAAAATTGCGGTGTCCGCAATTCTGCTAAGTACCATTCTGTTTAGCTGTTTTCTTCTTCGTTTATTAATTCCATCTCTTGTCTTTTGAGTCTAATTTCAACTTGCATTTGTTCATGTTGCATTCCTTTACACATTCAGCAAAGATTAGATAATTAAAAACCAATTTTACCCCATCAAATCCACCCCTTCTTTCTTAACAAATACACTTCATGAATAGCTAAAAATGAGTCTCTGTGGAAAAAACGAATGAAATATACTTACTACTTGCTGTGAGACCATGTATGCTTGCATGTTCTGAGTGCTCTCTCTACTTTCTTGCTTATTTATCTTTAACACATTGAGCACGCAACAAGTTTTTGGCGCCGCTGCCGGGGACTTATTTTTAAGTGAAAACGAAGTTTGTTAAGTTTGAAAAACCAAGTTTATTATCTATTGAAACTAATCTACTTTTCATTTCTTTTGCAGGTACTATTGGGTTAGTTTATGAGTGAGCCTTCAAGTAGTGATCTAGAGTTCAATCCTGAGCCTGAGAGACTTCTTAGAGCTAGAAACAAAGCAAAGAAACGACTCTTTAAACAACCTCCTATACCTCAAATCATACCTGAAATCGAAGAAATGGACGATATAGTTCCAAATCCGGTACCTGTCATTCGCAACCCCATCGAAATAGCGAATGACAAGAATAGTGCCATTCTTTCATATTTAGTACCTATGCCTGGGGAGCTGAACCCCAGCATAATCCGTCCTGAAATCACTGCCAACT
This sequence comes from Herpetospermum pedunculosum, assembly GCA_028017165.1. Taxonomy (NCBI): domain Eukaryota; kingdom Viridiplantae; phylum Streptophyta; class Magnoliopsida; order Cucurbitales; family Cucurbitaceae; genus Herpetospermum; species Herpetospermum pedunculosum. The sequence continues at coordinate 14,206,248 of CM051527.1, read as the reverse complement.
CATTCGAGTTAAAGCCAGTGATGTTCCAAATGTTGTCCACTGTGGGACAATTCTTTGGAATAGAAAATGAGGACCCCCACAACCATCTTAGAAACTTCTTAGGAGTCAGTGATACCTTCATCATCCCTGGAGTGTCCCAAGAAGCTTTAAGGCTATACTTGTTCCCTTACTCTTTGAGGGACAAAGCCAAAACATGGTTGAACTCATTACCCTCTGGATCTGTCCGCAATTGGACAGATTTAGCAGAAAAATTCCTAGTCAAATACTTCCCACCTGATAGGAATTCTACCTTTCGTGATGACATAGTTAAGTTTAAACAAGCTGATAATGAGTCTCTTCACGAAGCTTGGACTAGATTCAAAGATCTTCTTATTAAATGTCCACATCATGGCATCCCATGGTGTATCCAAATAGAGGTCTTTTTCAAAGGATGCAACCCCAGCACTAGGCAAGTCTTAAATTCATCTGCTGGTGGTTCCATGTTGTCCAAGAGTTACAACGAGGCCTATGAGATCTTGGAGAAGATCTCAGCATCTCACTGTAGGTGGTCAGATGATCCAGTTGAGCCAACTAGGGCTCAAGACAAGGATGCTCTAAGTGCAATGAGCACCCAAATAAATGCCCTGACCAACCTAGTTAAGCAAATGGCTCAAGCCAATCTCCAAACAAGTGCCAGCACCGCCACAGCCATGTCAATGGGCACCCAACCAAGTCAAGGCGAGGCACTTATCTGTGGATTTTGTGGGGAAGGGCACCCATACGAATACTGCCCTGGGAATCCATCCTCAGTCTGCTATGTTGGGAGCCAGCAGCAGCCTAGGAATAACCCCTACTCCAACACCTATAACCCTGGTTGGAGAAACCACCCAAACCTGTCATGGGGGGGCCAATGTTGCGTGCTCAATGTGTTAATAAAAATGAGAAATAAGAGAGAGAGAGCACTCAGAACATGCAAGCATACATGGTCTTACAGCAAGTAGTAAGTATATTTCATTCGTTTTTTCCACAGAGACTCATTTTAGTTATTCGCGAAGTGTATTTGTTAAGAAAGATGGGGTGGATTTGATGGGGTAAAATTGGTTTTTAATTATCTAATTTTCGCTGAATGTGTAAAGGAATATAACATAAACAAATGCAAGTTGAAATTAGACTCAAAAGACAAGAGATGGAATTAATAAACGAAGAAGAAAACAGCTAAACAGAATGAAAATTTAGCAGAATTGCGGAGACCGCAATGTTATCGCAATTAACTGACAGCGAAAGTGTGTAAATGGGTGAATTAAGGGCTACTAATGACTGTCCTATAGGCATTTTAATACGATTCCCAAGCATTAGATCAACTCTCTATGCATCAAACTCACTCTATCTCATGTATCGTCCGATTCCATGCATTAGATTCTTTAGTTTACTCAACTCAAAGTAAGGTCTTAAGCATCTTGTTAAAGCAGAAGTGTTTAGTTTGTACTAGGGGAACGCCTATTCCTAGGCCGTTTCCTGGTTACCATGAAAGGCTAGCATGATTATACGACTCTGAACTCTTACTCCTTCCAGAGGTTAGGAGTTCTTTGGACAAAATGGATGGCCAATCGAAATTGCCCGTGGGATGAAGCTTACATACAATCAATGGTTCGAGAGCTATCCTACATACTTGGTTCACGTTTTTAAGCCTATAGTTCTGTCATTAGCATGCCCCTAAGTGACTTAGCTACTCATGGATATATGGAGAACAAAAATATAAGATGAAACATACATGCTTAGTAGGGAAATGTACTCAAAACAGTAAGTCAAAACCGTAGCAGCAGAAGATGGAAACTGGGAAATGAAATCTTGCAATTTGATTACTTTGAATGTTGAACGGACAAAAGGAAACTTAAAGGAAATAATTCAAAGACAGACAACAACGAAATGCAGTAGATTAATCACTAAACTAAAACAACAACTGATCAAAGCTGGAAATTAGAAAAGGAAGACAGAAAGCAGGAAATGCAGCTTGAAAGCTTCGTTGCAGTCGCCTCGAATGAAGGGGATGAAAGGTCAGCCTTGCTTGGATGAATCCAATCGAGAGAGAAGAAGAATCTCCTCTCCTTCCTATCAGATTATCGATTCCAACAGATGAGACTCTCACTCCAACAGACGGCAAAGGAAAACAGGGAGAAAAAGTGGACTGCGAGAAGGCTTCTACGCTTTCGGATGATGATCAAACCCTCTACTTTGACCCCCTTTTATAGTAGTTTGCAGGTGCGTTTGGGCCAAGGAGAACCATCAATCTTCAACGTCATATATCAGAATGGATGGAGGAGAAAGAATGAATCCCTGAAATTACGGAAATTAACAGAAACGGATCAGTCAACTTACGGTTTTCACTTGAATAATTGCGGCTTCAGCAATGTTTTCGCAATGCTGTCGCAATGCAGTTTTTTTCATTCTTTTCCTTCGGTTTTCAACATTTTTCTTTCCTATTGTGCATAAGTCCTAATTTAGCTACCTTCTTCTCATTCTCATATTTAAGCATAGGTTTAGGCTAAATGCTATCAAAAACACCTAAAAGTGTTCATCTTCTTAAGCTAAATGGGTCCTAAATAAGTCACTTTCAGAGACTTAACACACCCCCAAACTTAAGGCTTTGCTTGTCCTCAAGCACACTAAAGACTTACCTAGGCTGCTGTTTCATCTTCTTTAACCACTTACTAACTCCCCTATATTCTTGTCTATAGCAATGCTGTCCTGTGACACACTCCTTAGTTTAAAACTACCCTCTTATCTAGCTTCTTCTGACTTTGCCTGCCTAACATTCCTTCTGTTTTCATTGACTCCCTACAACTGATCTATTTGCTTTTGTCATATCATGCCACTATCCCTAAGGTTTCAATTTCTGCCTAGCTTTACCTCAGACTCAGTACATGCTTCTAGCTTTATTTTTAATGTGTCTAGGATTCCTTAGAGTCATGCCAGTCTTAGTATTAACGGTGACAGTAGTACTTTTAGAGAACAACCTAAACCCTGGCATCACTACATTGGATAAACACTCATCTCCCTACACAACCCTACAAGTTACAACTTTGTGCTTAGCTAATTGAGGATCAGAGTTCTTTAAATAGGACATCTAAGCCACAAAGTTATAACTCCTAGGTATACATTCTTCTTCCCTATTCTTTCTCTTTATTTTTTTCTTTCTTTCTTACTTTGGTGGAGCCTCTCCTTTGGTTGCCTTTTGATGCAACGCCACTTGTGGGTTACACACTTGGCACTGATTACTCAGCAACCTAAGAGAAACTCCCCCCTTTATTCTTTTTTCATTTTTTTCCAGCTCATCATTTTTTTTTGTAAAGGAGAAGAAGAATGCTTATGTTTCTAAGGGAGAGAGGAATGTTCCTAGGCCTAGGGTGGTCTCCCCCAAACTTCAACTACTCATTGTCCCCAATGAGTGTCGGAGGTGGCACACCCCCAAACTTGTCCTAGAAGCATCTAGTCTAAGGTAAAACAAAGAGAAACTAAAGCCCTAGGCATAGACAAAACATTCAAATAGCAAATATCATAGCAGCAGAAAACTAAAAAAAAAAAACAGGCAGATAAGGACTGACAGCTATGCATACTGAGCTATTTAGAGGTTAATTTAAACTATCAAAGGGTGTCCTATGACACTCATCCAGCATGTATTTAGATAAGCTATATAAGGTAGTCATGAAAGCAGCAAAAGAAAGATTTTAAACAGATTACAGCCTAGCTAACAGACAGTCCAAAACATGCTTTCAGTCATGAAAATTGCGGGTACCGCAATTAATTCGCAATTAGATCAGGGCAGATATAACATTGATTAAGGCCCCTAAGCATGCTTTTTCCAGTCACTCAAGCATCCTAAAAATAAAACTAAACTATCCTACCTAGTCAGCTAACATCAGACTATACTAAACATAATTAAAGACATAAAACTAAACATCTAAAACATATCAAAATTGGACTAAAAACAGCAAAGTTCACATGATTAACAGAAAGCAGAAAATTGTTTTTTTTTTTTCTAAGGGAACAACAATACTCCCTTCAGTGCAATTCAAACCAGCACTCAAATATCCTCATCCTCATCAGGCTGTCGTGGGCGTGGAGGCACCCATGGAGTCAGGAGATTGGTGGGGAAGTCAGGGAAGATGCAGCCTAACTGGTCTGCAACCTCTTTGTCCCGTGCCTGCGCATACGTGGCCCATTGAGCCATCCTCCTCTGCATATCCATTAGGCAGGCCATGGATAGGGACTGATCAGCAGCCAGCCTATCCATTTCAAACTCCATATTCCCCTTTCTCCTCAGCCTCAGGTTAGCAGGCAGCTCCAAGTGGCCTGTGTAAGCCATCTGCTGCTCCATGCGCTCAGTGGGGACTCCTGCAAGCAAACATAGCTTGGTTATGGTGTTAGGGAAAAACAGTGGTCCCTTACCCTTTTTAGCGCACTCAGCAATGGCAGCAGTGATGACTTCCCCCACGTTGATCGTGAGACCTCTCATTATCGCATACACCAGCAGCGAACGGCTCTGGTTGATTGTAGTCTCATGAGTCACTGGGGACAATCTCCTTCTCACGAACGAAAACCAAACAGCCGCCTTAGCCGTGAGGTTGGCACTCATGAGAGTGTGCCTTCCATTACGTGACACAGTCCAGGAAGCTTCAGGCTGGCCAATGGTCCGAATGGCCTCTTCCAGCACTGCCTCAGTAGGCTCATCAACGATCCGTGCATAATCTGTATGAGTTTGGCCCTTGAGACCATAGGCTTCGTTGATGGCCTTGGCTGAGAAATCCACCTCTACCCCTCTGACCACAGACAGGCCGTCCTCAGGGCTGAGCACATTGGCGTAGAAATCATACACCATGCTCGTGTAGGCTGGATTGGGCGGTCTGCAAAATTCTTCCCAGCCATGGTTTATCACTCCTGCGCGCAAGAACTGCGGCAGGTCAGCAGGTCGATCGAGGAAGCCTTTCTCATGTAGCAATTCCCTCTTCCTCAGCTCCACGCCTCTGGACTCAGCATCAGAGGAGACATACCTCACTGACTGAGGCTCATCTTCCAGGTAGAGCTTGGCCTTCCCCTTATCTGATGGCTTGGCTGACTCGGCAGCCTCAACCTTGAGCCGTTTGAGCGATGGCTCAGTACTTTCCTTCTCTGATGAAGGCACCCTCTTGGCCTTCTTCTTCTTCAGCTTCTTGGAGCGCTTGGCCTTAAGAATCTTGGCCTTCTTCTTCTTCTTGAGCTGTGCCTTGATGTTGATCTGCTGGAGGCATGCCCCCAACGTCTCCTCCATGGAATCATCCTGCTGTGCAGGACTCTCTGGGCTAGCTTCCCTTGCAGGCGAGAAGACCTCGTCTTCACCACCTTCCCCACTGCCCTGAGTGGATTCCTGGTACTCCCCATAGGGGAATTCAGGATCAGGCCGTGGAAGCGTGTGCGAAGGTGTGGCACTCTGCTCTGCCGTAGGCGTCTGCACGGAATTCAGTGGTGAAGACGGCGTTTCAGGGCTCTGTGCAGGCGGTGACGATGAAAGCTCTGGGCTGTGCACTGGTTCAGATGATGAAGGGTTGTGCGCAGGTGAGGCAGATGGCGACGAACTCTTCTTGGGCGACTCGTGGGACGCACGATCTGTTTCTTGACTCTCCACAGAGGGAGTCTTTGCTTTGCTTGGTTCGGCGGCCGTCTCAACACTCCACCGGCGTTTCTTGGGTGTGCCCGCTGGTTCAGAAGGCCCAGCAGGGATCTCAGTGACAACCCTCCACTTCTTCCTACGGATCGGAAGCTTGGGAAGAGGTCCGGTGCGTACAGCCCCAGCATCTGCAAGGGTCAGAAGTGCTTCCCTCGCAGCCGCTTCAGCTGCGTCATCAGCCTTCTTCTTGGCTGCGGATCTTTCAGCCCTGGTGGAAACCATTGTCGAATCTTGGAGGTTTGGAGAGAAGGATCAAAGATGAAGAGAATCTCAGTTTTCTTGAAAATCAGAGAATGAGAGAATCGTATCGAACGGGCGCCTCCCAACGGATATAAAAGCAACGGCTAAATCCCAACGGCTCTATTTTGCGGATCCTGCAATTCCAGCGCAATTTTAGGGATTTCTTTTTATCTAAATGGCAAACTTTGTTCGTCCGTATCTTTTATTTGGCTCGAGCGTTTCTAGATTTTTAAAGCTGGGATTACTCTCCTTGATCTCCTCTTTCGATTCCCTATAAAAACAAATAAAACAAACATTAAATACTTAACTAAAATCACACCACAAAACACACAAACGATAACCGGAAATTTGCAAAACATAAACTAAGGCATGAGCCTTGACTAAACGAGCACAGTAACCACTCGTTCTCTCTCGTTTTTAGTTTCATGCTTCATTCAAGAGGAAGGCCGAGAGAGTCTTCACATCTCCTTCCTCATAGTAGTGCTTCAACCTTGCCCCATTGACCATAAATGGCTGACCCTGCTGCAAGTTCTTTATCTCTATTGCACCATGAACAAACACATTAGTAATGACAAATGGACCCGACCATCTAGACTTGAGTTTCCCTGGAAATAGTTTCAACCGTGAGTTAAACAACAAAACAAGTTGACCCTTCTTAAAGTCCTTAACTCTAAGTCTACTATCATGCCAAATCTTGGTCTTTTCCTTATACATTTTAGCATTTTCATAGGCCATATGTCTAAGCTCATCAAGCTCATGTAATTGTAAAGACCTTAGTGTTCCAGCATCTTTTACACAAAAATTCAATTCCTTCATGGCCCAAAATGCTTTGTTTTCTAACTCAAGTGGTAAGTGACAAGCCTTGCCATATACCAGCCTATAAGGGGACATTCCTAGAGGTGTCTTATATGCTGTCCTATAAGCCCAAAGTGCATCCTCAAGCTTGAAGGACCAGTCTTTCCTATTAGGTTTGACCACTTTTTCTAGGATGTTCTTAATTTCCCTATTCGAGATTTCAGCTTGGCCATTTGAGTGTGGGTGATAGGGAGTGGCTACTCTATGTCTAATGTTATATTTAGCCAACACTCTCTCCATAACCTTGTTAATGAAATGGGACCCCTCATCACTAATGATGGCACGAGGTGTCCCAAACCTAGTAAAAATGTGCCTATGCAAGAAGTTGGTGACTGTTTTAGCATCATTATTAGGACATGCTTTGGCTTCTACCCACTTGGACACATAGTCCACTGCTACTAATATGTACAGGTTACCTGATGATGGAGGGAATGGTCCCATGAAGTCAATGCCCCACACATCAAAGAGCTCCAACTCTAGGATGTAGGTGAGGGGCATCTCATCCTTTCGACTGAGGTTACCTGTTCTTTGGCATTCATCACAGCTGTGGGCATAGTTGTGGGCATCCTTGAAGATTGTTGGCCAGTAATAGCCACTCTGAAATACCTTTGCAGCTGTTCTTTGGCCACCAAAGTGTCCACCATAAGGAGATGTGTGACAGTGCTGCAGCACAGACTTCGCTTCAGCAGCTGAAACACACTTCCTCAGCAAGCCATCAGCACAGGTTCTGTAAAGCGTGGGGTCATCCCAGATGAATTTCCTTGCTTCATGAAGGAACCTCTTCTTCTCTTGTCCTCCCTTGAAAACTGGTAATACCTGTGATGCACGGAAGTTAGCAATGTCAGCAAACCAAGGTTCCTCATCGTTATCACGATGAGTCAAAACAAAGACATGTTCATCAATAAAAGCATCCGCAATTTTTTCGCAATTGTGCTGCAATCGAGAAAGGTGATCTGCAACCACATTTTCACATCCCTTCTTGTCTCGAATGTCCAAATCAAACTCCTGCAGCAATAACACCCACCTAATCAACCTAGGCTTAGCATCAGCCTTCCTCATAAGATATTTCAAGGCAGAATGGTCAGTGTATACAATTGTCCTAGTGCCTACAATATAGTTCCTGAATTTCTCACAGGCAAACACTACAGCAAGCATCTCTTTCTCAGTAGTTGTATAATTACATTGAGCCTCATTCAAGGTCTTACTAGCATAATATACAGGATGTGTTAGCTTGTCAATTTTCTGTCCTAACATGACCCCTACAGCATAGTCCCTAGCATCACATAACATCTCGAATGGGAGATCCCAATCTGGCCCTACTATAACAGGTGCTGTAACTAGTGCTTTCTTAAGGGTGGTCCACGCTACTACACATTCCTTAGAGAAGATGAATGGCCTATTTAGCTCTAGTAGCTCACATAGAGGCTTGGCTATCTTAGAAAAGTCCTTGATGAACCTTCTGTAGAAGCCAGCATGCCCTAAGAAACTCCTAATGGCTTTGACATTCTGAGGCTCTACCAACTTCTCTATGATCTCTATTTTGGCCCTATCGACCTCCACTCCAGCTCTTGACACTCTATGACCTAAGACAATCCCTTCATCTACCATGAAGTGACACTTTTCCCAATTAAGGACTAAGTTAGTCTCTTCACATCTAGCTAAGACTTGTCTTAAATTATCTAGACAGTTGGTGAATGAATCCCCAAAGACTGAGAAGTCATCCATGAATATTTCTATCATGGACTCATCCAACTCAGAGAAGATTGCCATCATGCACCTTTGGAAAGTTGCCGGTGCATTGCATAAGCCAAAAGGCATTCTGCGAAAGGCAAAAGTTCCAAAAGGGCAAGTGAAGGTAGTCTTCTCCTGGTCCTTAGGATCTATAATAATCTGATTATAGCCAGAATAACCATCTAAGAATCAATAGTAGGCTCTACCAGCTATTCTGTCTAACATCTGGTCAATGAATGGTAGAGGGAAGTGGTCTTTTTTAGTTTCTTTATTTAATTTCCTGTAATCCATGCACACTCTCCATCCTGTGACAGTCCTAGTTGGAATCAGTTCGTTGTTCTCATTGACTACCACAGTTATTCCCCCCTTTTTAGGTACACATTGGATGGGGCTCACCCACTGGCTACTAGCTATTGGGAAGATCACTCCTGCATCTAACCATTTTATTATTTCCTTCTTTACTACCTCTTTCATAGAGGGGTTTAGCCTACGCTGATGATCTACTCTAGGTGTGTGCTCTTCCTCTAGTATAATCTTATGCATACAATAAGAAGGGCTAATGCCTATAATATCAGCAATAGTCCATGCAATAGCCTTCCTATGTTGCTTAAGCAATAAAATTAGTTCAACCTCATGCTTCTCACTCAATTTAGAAGAAATGATAACAGGCAGAGTTTCATTACTTCCTAGATATGCATACTTGAGGTGAGTGGGTAGTGGTTTCAGTTCTAAAACAGGTGGATGCTCAATGGATGGCTTTAAAGGATTCACAGGTCTATCAGTCAAATCTATATTCATACATACATGTTGTGGTTTATCTACAGGCATATCCATTATGTCAGATATATTCAAGTCAGCTACATCTAATCCTACATATTCGTTAGCATGCTTGGTTAATAATACATGCTCTAATTGTTCTTCCATTAAAGAATCAACAACGTCCATACTAGCACAGGATTCAAGGTCAGAGGGATACCTTAAAGCTTTATATACACTAAACTTCACCTCCTCATCATGAACCCTCATAGTAAGCTCACCTTTTTGGACGTCTATAAGTGCCCTACATGTGGCTAGAAATGGTCTGCCTAGTGTTGCGTGCTCAATGTGTAAAGATAATTATGCAAAAGTGTAGAGAGAGCACTTAGAACATGCAAGCATACATGGTCTCACAGCAAGTAGTAAGTATATTTCATTCGTTTTTTCCACAGAGACTCATTTTTAGCTATTCGCGAAGTGTGTTTGTTAAGAAAGATGGGATGAATTTGATGGGGTAAAATTGGTTTTTAATTATCTAATTTTTGATGAATGTATAAAGGGATATAACATAAACAAATGCAAGTTGAAATTAGATGCAAAGGACAAGAGATGGAATTAATAAACGAGGAAGAAAACAGCTAAACAGAATGCAACTTAGCAGAATTGCGAGAACCGCAATTAATCCGCAATTAACTCAGCAACAAAAGTGTGTAGATGGGTGAATTAAGGGCTACTAATGACTATCCTATAGGCCTTTTTATACGATTCTCAAGCACTGGATCTCCTCTCTATGCATCAAACTCACTCTAGCTCATGTATCGTCCGATTCCATGCATTAGACTCTTAAGTTTACTCGACTCAAAGTAAGGACTTAATCATCTTGTTAAAACAGGAGTGTTTAGCTTGTACTAGGGAAACGCCTATTCCTAGGCCGTTTCCTGATTACCATGAAAGGCTAGCATGATTATATGACTCTGAACTCTTACTCCTTCCAGAGGTTAGGAGTTCTTTGGACAAAATGGATGGCCAATCGAAATTGCCCGTGGGATGAAGCTTACATACAATCAATGATTCGAGAGCTATCCTACATACTTGATGCACGTTTTTTTAGCCTATAGTTCTGTCATTAGCATGCCCCTAAGTGATTTAGCTACTCATGGATACATGGAGAACAAAAAGGGTAGATAAAACAGACATGCTTAGAAGAGAAATGTGCTTAAAACAGCAAGACAAAACCGTAGCAGAACAAGATAGAAACTGTAAAATGCAGAATTGTACTTTGATTATTTTGAGTGTTTGAATGACAAAGGAAAGCTTTGAAAGAAATGAATCCAAGACAGACAACAACGAAATGCAGTAATTAAAACTCTAAACTAAGAACAACAGTGATCAGAAATGGAAATAAGAAGAACAGAACAGAAAAGCAGTAAAGGATTGCTGAAAAACTTCGTGGCAGTCGCCTCGAATGAAGGGGATGAAAGATCAGCCTTGCTTGGATGAATCCAATCGAGAGAGAAGAAGAATCTTCTCTCCTTCCTATCAGATTATCGATTCCAACAGCTGAGACTCTCACTCCAACAGACGGCAAAGGAAAACAGATGGAAATGGTGGACTGCGAAAAGACTTCTGCGCTTCGAGTGATGACTGAACCTCCGACTTTGACCCCCTTTTATAGTAGTTTGCAGGTGCGTTTGGGCCAAGGAGAACCATCAATCTTCAACGTCATATATCAGAATGGATGGAGGAGAAAGAACGAATCCCTGAAAAGTCGGATCTAAACATAAAAAGATCAGCCAACTTACGGTTTTAACTTGAATAATTGCGGTCACCGCAATGTTTCCGCAATTCATTTGCAGTGCTCATTTTTCATTCTTTTCCTTCGGTTTTCAACCCTTTTTCTACCTATTGTGCATAAGTCCTAAATTAGCTACCTTCTTCTAATTCTCATATTAAAGCATAGGTTTAGGCTAAATGCTAACAAAAACACCTAAATGTGTACATCTTCTTAAGCTAAATGGGTCCTAAATAAGTCACTTTCAGAGACTTAACACACCCCCAAACTTAAGGCTTTGCTTGTCCTCAAGCATACTAAGGACTTACCTAGGCTGTTATTTTATCTTCTTTAACTACTTACCGACTCCCCTATAGCCCTATCTCTAGCAGTGCTGTCCTGTGACACACTTCTAAGTTTAGAACTAACCTCTTATCCAGCTTCTTCTGACTTCACCTGCCTACTACACCCGCTGCTTTTGTTAACCCCCTACTACTGATCTAACTACTTTTATGATATCATGCTATTATCCCTAAGGTTTCAAATTCTACCAAGCTTTACTCCAGACTCAGTACATGCTTCTAGATTATTTTTAATGTGTCTAGGATTCCTTAGAGTCATGCCAGTCTTAGTATTAACAGTGACAGTGGTACTTTTAGAGAACAACCTAAGCCCTGGCATCACTACATTGGATATACATTCATCTCCCTAGACAAACCTAAAAGCTACAACCTTGTGCTTAGCTCATTAAGGATCAGAGTTCTTTTTACATAGGACATCTAAGCCACAAGATTATAACTCCCAAGCATACATCCTTCTTCCCTATTTCTCCCTTTTCCTTTTTTACTTAGGTGGAGTCTCTCCTTGGGTTGCCTTTTGACGCAATGCCACTTGTGGTTTACACACTTGGCACTGATTACTCAGCAATTTGAGAAAGACTCCCCTCTTTATTCTATTTTGCAATTTTTATCACAAGATTTTTTTTTTTTTTTTTTTTTTTTTTTTTAGGAGAAGAAGAATGCTTATGTCCTAAGGAAGAGAGGAATGTTCCTAGGCCTAGGGTGGCCTCCCCCAAACTTCAACTACTCATTGTCCCCAATGAGTGTCTGAGGTGGCACACCCCCAAACTATCCTAGAAGCATCTAGTCCAAAGTAAAACAAAGAGAATTTAAAAAATCCTAGGCATAGGCAAAACATTCTAAAAGCAACTATCCCAGCAGCAGAAAATTTGAACATAACAGAAAGTCTTAAGGACTTATGGTTTATGCATGCTGAGCACTATTCAGAGGCAAATTTAAACTATTAAAGGGTGTCCTATGACACTCATCCAGCATGCTTCAAGATCAGCTATATAAGGTAGTCATGCTAGCAGCAAAAGATAGAATTTAACAGATCACAGCCTAACTAAACAGACAGTCCAAAACATGCAATCAGTCACAAGAATTGCGGGAACCGCAATTATTTCGCAATCCAATCCGGGCAGATTTAACATTGACTCAGGCCCCTAGCATGCTTTTTCCTGTTACTCATGCATCCTGAAAATAAAACTAAACTATCCTACCTATTCAGCTAACATCTGACTAGACTAAGCAGAAGAAAAAACATAAAACTAAACATTAAAAACAGATCAAAAGTTGAACACAAAACAGCATAATATACATGATCCTACCAGAAAGCAGAAAAATTGTTTTTTTTTTTTTCTAAGGGAACAGCAATACTCCCTTTAGTGCACTTCAAACCAGCACTCAATTCTCGTCATCCTCATCTGGTTGCCTTGGTCGTGGGGGCACCCATGGAGTTAGGAGGTTGGTGGGGAAGTCCGGGAAGATGCACCCCAACTGGTCTGCAACTTCTTTGTCCCTCGCCTGCGCATAATTGGCCCATTGAGCCATTCTCCTCTGCATGTCCATTAAGCAGGCCATGGATAGGGACTGTTCAGCAGCCAGCCTATCCAACTCAAACTCCATATTCCCCTTTCTTCTCAGCCTCAGGTTCGCAGGCAGCTCCAAATGGCCTGTGTACGGCATCTGCTGCTCCAAGCGCTCGGTGGGAACTCCTGCAAGCAAACACAATTTTGTTATAGTGTTGGGGAAAAATAATGGCCCCTTACCTTTTCTGGCGCATTCAGCAATGGCAGCTGACATGATCTCCCCCACATTGACCGTGAGACCGCGCATGATGGCATAAACCAGCAGTGATCTACTCTGGTTGATTGTTGTCTCGTGGGTCACAGGTGACAACTTCCTCCTCACAAAGGCAAACCAAACAGTTGCCTTTGCTGTCAGATTGGCACTCATCAAGGTGTGCCTACCATTGCGTGAGACAGTCCACGCTGCTTCAGGCTGGCCAATTGTGCGAATGGCCTCTTCCAGCACGGCCTCAGTCGGCTCATCAACTATCCGTGCATAATCTGTGTGAGTTTGGCCCTTGAGACCAAAGGCTTCATTGATGGCCTTAGCTGAGAAATCCACTTCCACCCCTCTGACCATAGACAGGCCATCCTCAGGGCTGAGCACGTTGGCGTAGAAATCGTACACCATGCTCGTGTAGGCTGGATTAGGCGGTCTGCAGAATTCCTCCCAGCCATGGTTGAGCACTCCTGCCCGCAAGAACTGCGGCAGGTCAGCGAGTCGATCAAGGAATCCCTTCTCGTGCAACAGGTCCCTCTTCCTGAGCTCAACACCCCTGGATTCCGCATCAGATGAGACATACCTCACTGACGGAGGTTCGTCTTCAGGGTAGAGTTTAGCCTTCCCCTTATCTGTTGGTTTGGATGATGCAGCAGCCTCCACCTTGAGGCGTTTGAGCGAAGGCTCAGCACTCTCCTTGTCCGTCGATGGCACCTTCTTGGCCTTCTTTTTCTTTAACTTCTTGGCCTTGTCAATTCTGGCCTTCTTCTGCTTCTTGAGCTTGGCCTTGATGTTGAGTTGTGGGAAGCGTGCCCCCAACGTCTCTTCCATAGAATCTTCCTGCTGTGCAGGCTCGGCAGGGCTGTCTTCCCTCATAGGAGAGAAGACTTCTTCTTCCCCAGCATCTCCACTGCCTTGCGTGGACTCCTGATAATCCCCATAAGGGAATTCAGGATCAGGCCGTGGAGAATTGTGCGCTGCTGATGGTGTCGGCGCAGAACTCAGTGGCGAAGACTGCAGCTCAGGGCTCTGCGCTGCTGCAGGTGGTGGCGACTCTGCGCTTGGCACTGGTTCAGATGGGAGAGGGCTGCGCGCAAGTGATGCAGACGGCGACGAACCTTCTTTGGCTGACTCGTGGGAAGCACGATCAGTTTCTTGACTCTCCACAGAGGGAGTCTTGGCTGTGCTTGGTTCGGCGGCCGTCTTGACGCTCCACCGACGTTTCTTGGGCGTGCCCACTGGCTCAGATGGCCCAGCGGGGATCTCAGTGACCACCCTCCACTTCTTCCTACGAATAGGGAGCTTGGGGAGAGGACCGGTGCGAACGGCACCATCGTCTGCAAGGGCGAGAAGCGCCTCCCTCGCAGCCGCTTCAGCTGCGTCATCAGCCTTCTTCTTGGCTGCGGATCGTTCAGCACGTGTGGCCACCATTGCCGGTTCTTGAAGATCTTGAGAGAAGAATCAAAAGATGGAGAGAATCGCTGAATTCTTGGAGAGCAAAGAGAGAGATAATCGTAACGATCGAGCGGCTTCCAACGGATATAAAGGCAACAGATAAAATCCCAACGGCTCTTTTTGCGGATCCAGCAATTTTAGCGCAATTCCAGGGATATTATTTCATGGAAATCCCCAACTTTGCCCGTCCGTATCTTTTATTTGGCTCAACCATTTCTTGATTTTTAAAGTGGGATTTACTCTCCTTGATCCCCTCTTTCGAATCCTTGCAAAAACAAACAAAACAAACGTTAAATACGCAATTAAAATTACACCACAAAACATACAAATGATAACCGGAAAAACAGAAAAAATAAACTAAGGCATTGGCCTTGACTAAACGAGCACAGTAACCACTCGTTCTCTCTCGTCCTTTTTGTCATGCTTCAGTCAAGAGGAAGGCCGAGAGAGTCTTCACATCCCCTTCCTCATAGTAGTGCTTCAACCTAGCACCATTGACCATAAATGGCTGACCTTGCTGCAAGTTCTTTATCTCTATTGCACCATGAACAAAGACATTAGTAACAACAAATGGACCCGACCATCTAGACTTTAGTTTGCCTGGAAATATCTTTAAACGTGAGTTAAATAATAGGACAAGTTGGCCTTTCCTAAAGTCTTTGATCCTAAGTCTACTGTCGTGCCATATTTTGGTCTTTTCTTTATACATTTTGGCATTCTCATAGGCCATATGCCTAAGCTCATCAAGTTCATGTAGCTGCAAAGATCTCAATGTCCCTGCATCCTTTACACAGAAATTTAATTCCTTCATGGCCCAAAATGCTTTGTTTTCTAACTCGAGTGGCAAGTGGCAAGCCTTGCCATACACCAACCTATAGGGAGACATGCCTAGGGGTGTCTTATATGCTGTTCTATAAGCCCAAAGTGCATCCTCAAGCTTAAATGACCAGTCTTTCCTATTAGGTTTGACTACCTACTCTAGGATGTTCTTTATCTCCCTATTGGAAATTTCAGCTTGGCCATTTGAGTGTGGGTGGTAGGGAGTAGCTACCCTATGTCTAATGTTATATTTAGCCAATACTTTCTCCATAACCTTATTGATGAAATGTGACCCCTCATCACTAATGATAGCACGAGGAGTCCCAAATCTAGTGAAAATGTGCCTATGCAAGAAGTTAGTGACTGTTTTAGCATCATTACTAGGACATGCTTTTGCTTCTACCCACTTGGACACGTAGTCTACTGCTACTAATATATAGAGGTTACCTGATGATGGAGGGAATGGTCCCATGAAATCAATGCCCCACACATCAAAGAGCTCCAACTCTAAGATGTAGGTGAGGGGCATCTCATCCTTGCGACTGAGGTTACCTGTCCTTTGGCACTCGTCACAGTTGTGGGCATAGTCGTGTGCGTCCTTGAAGATTGTTGGCCAGTAGTAGCCACTCTGAAATACCTTCGCAGCTGTCCTTTGGCCACCAAAGTGTCCACCATAAGGAGATGAGTGACAGTGCTGTAGCACAGACTTCGCTTCAGCAGCTGAAACACACTTCCTTAGCAAACCATCCGCACAGGTTCTGTAAAGTGTGGGGTCATCCTAGATGAATTTCCTTGCTTCATGAAGGAACCTCTTCTTCTCTTGTCCTCCCTTGAACACTGGCAATACCTGTGAAGCACGGAAGTTAGCAATGTCAGCAAACCAAGGTTCCTCATCGTTATCACGATGAGCCAAAGCAAAAACATGTTCATCTATAAAAGCATCAGAAATTGCGGTCTCCGCAATTTTTTCGCAATTATGCTGCAATCGAGACAGGTGATCTGCAACCACATTTTCACAACCTTTCTTGTCCCGAATGTCCAAATCAAATTCCTGCAGCAATAACACCCATCTAATCAATCTAGGCTTAGCATCAGCCTTCCTCATAAGATATTTCAAAGCAGAATGGTCAGTATATACAATGGTTCTAGTGCCTACAATGTAATTTCTAAATTTTTCACAAGCAAATACTACAGCAAGCATCTCTTTCTCTGTAGTTGTATAATTACATTGAGCCTCATTCAAGGTCTTACTAGCATAATAGACAGGGTGTGTGAGCTTGTCAATCTTCTGTCCTAACATGACTCCTACAGCATAGTCACTGGCATCACATAGCATCTCAAATGGGAGATCCCAATTTGGTCCTATTATGATTGGTGCTGTGACCAATGCTTCCTTAAGGGTTTTCCAAGCGAGTACACATTCTTTAGAGAAGATGAATGGCCTACCTAACTCCAGTAGCTCACATAGAGGCTTGGCTATCTTAGAAAAGTCCTTGATGAACCTTCTGTAGAAGCCAGCGTGCCCTAAGAAGCTTCTAATGGCTTTGACGTTCTGGGGCTCTACCAACTTCTCTATGACCTCTATTTTGGCCCTATCCACTTCTACACCTGCCCTTGACACTCGATGTCCTAAGACAATCCCTTCATCTACCATAAAATGGCACTTTTCCCAATTTAGGACTAGGTTGGTCTCCTCACACCTAGTCAGGACTTGTCCTAAGTTTTCTAGACAGGTTTTAAATGAGTCCCCAAAGACTGAGAAGTCATCCATGAATATTTCTATCATGGACTCATCCAACTCAGAGAAGATTGCCATCATGCACCTTTGGAAAGTTGCCGGTGCATTGCATAAGCCAAAAGGCATTCTGCGGAAGGCAAACGTTCCAAAAGGACAAGTGAAGGTGGTCTTCTCTTGATCCTTAGGGTCTATAGTAATTTGATTATAGCCAGAGTACCCATCTAAAAAACAATAGTAGGCTCTACCAGCTATTCTGTCTAGCATCTGGTCAATAAACGGTATAGGGAAATGGTCTTTTTTAGTTTCTTTATTTAACTTTCTATAATCCATACATACCCTCCACCCTGTGACAGTCCTTGTTGGAATCAGTTCGTTGTTCTCATTGACTACCACCGTTATTCCCCCCTTTTTAGGTACACATTGGATGGGGCTCACCCACTGGCTACTAGCTATGGGGAAAATCACTCCTGCATCTAACCACTTTATTATTTCTTTCTTCACTACCTCTTTCATAGAGGGGTTTAACCTACGCTGGTGATCTACCTTAGGTGTGTGCTCTTCCTCTAATATAATTTTGTGCATGCAATAAGAAGGGCTAATGCCTCGAATATCAGCAATAGTCCATGCTATAGCCTTCCTATGTTGCTTAAGCAGTAAAATTAAATCAACCTCATGCTGTTCACTTAGCTTAGAAGAAATAATTTTAGGCAGCGTGTCATTATCTCCTAAATATGCATATTTGAGGTGAGTAGGTAGTGGTTTCAGTTCTAAAATAGGTGGATGCTCAATGGAGGGTTTCAAAGGATTTACAGTTCTATCAGCTAAATCGATATTCATACATACATGTTGAGGGTTATTTACAGGCGTATTCATTATGTCAGATACATTTAAGTCAGCTACATCTACTTGTACATATTCACTAGCATGCTTGGTTAACAGTACATGCTCTAATTGTTCTTCCATTAGTGAGTCAACAATATCCATGCTAGCACAGGATTCAAGGTCAGAGGGATACTTTAAAGCTTTATAAACACTAAATTTTACCTCTTCATCATGAACCCTCATAGTTAACTCACCTTTTTGCACATCTATTAGTGCCCTACCTGTGGCTAGAAATGGTCTACCTAGCAGGATGGGGACCTCCTTGTCTGCCTCATAGTCCAGGACAATGAAATCTGCAAGAAAAATGAATTTGTCAACTTTAACTAGAATATCCTCGATCTTACCTTCTGGATATGCGATGGATCTGTCTGCTAGTTGTAAAGTGACTGTGGTTGGACGTGCTTCCCCTATTCCCAACTGACGGAATAAGGACAGGGGCATGAGATTTATGCTGGCGCCCAGGTCACAAAGCGCTCTGCCCACGTGCTTGCCTCCAAGTTCTACAGGTAAGGTGAAGGAACCAGGATCCTTTTCCTTCTTGGGCAGCTTGTTCTGGAGGATGGCACTGCACTCCTCGGTGAGGTTTACTGTTTCAAACTCACCAATTATTTTTTTATTAGTAATAATGTCCTTCAAAAACTTTACATAAGAAGGCATAGACTGTAAAACTTCTACAAAAGGAATGTTAACATGCACTTGCTTAAGTATTTCTAAGAATTTATTAAAATGAACTTCCTGTTCCTGCTTCTTCTTAAGTCTTCGAGGGTATGGAGGTGGTGGCACATATGCAGGCACGTCAGGACGCCTTAAGATAGGTGGAGGCCTTGGAATTTCTTCTATGTCCTCAACAATTGGCTCTAGCCTGGCTCCTGATGTGCTAGTTGGTGGTGGACCTTGGCTTGGCAGAGACTCCAGTGGAGCACTAGACTCAGTGTTCTCTACTCTCTTTGGTGTGTCCTTTGTGTTGCTCACCAATGGTCTTCCACTCCTGAGTTCAATTGCTTGAACTTGTTCCTTGCCATCTCTCCTTGGTACCTCGGTATCAGCAGGGAGTCTACCTTGGGGCCTACTTTTAAGTTCATTGGCTAATTGGCCTATTTGGTTTTCCAGGCTCCTAAGAGTAGCTTGCTGGCTCTGAAGAGTAGCATCATTCTTAGCTATATATTCCTTGAGTAGGTTTTCTACAGAAGATCCTACAGGTTGATTGTAAGGTTTTTGGTACATTGACTGGTTATGTTGGGGAGTGAAACCAGGTGTTCCACTCGGCCTTGGTTGGTTAGGATTTTGGTTAGTGTTCTGTTGGCCACCCCATGACAGGTTAGGGTGGTTTCTCCAACCAGGGTTGTAAGTTTGTGAGTAGGGGTTGTTCCTTGGCTGCTGCTGGCTTCCTACATAGCAGACCGAGGATGGATTCCCAGGGCAATATTCATAAGGGTGCCCTTCCCCACAGAATCCACAGATTGGTGCCTCGCCTTGACTTGGTTGGGTGCCCATTGACATGGCTGTGGCGGTATTGGCACTGGTTTGGAGATTGGCCTGAGCCATTTGCTTGACTAAGTTGGTCAGGGCATTTATTTGGGTGCTCATGGCGCTTAGAGCATCCTTGTCTTGAGCCCTAGTTGGCTCTACTGGATCGTCTGACCACCTACAATGAGATGTTGAGATCTTCTCCAAGATCTCATAAGCTTCGTTGTAACTCTTGGACAACATGGAACCTCCAGCAGATGAATTTAGAACTTGTCTGGTGCTGGGGTTGCATCCTTTAAAGAAGACTTCTATTTGGATACACCATGGAATGCCATGGTGTGGACATTTAATGAGAAGGTCTTTGAATCTTGTCCAAGCTTCGTGAAGAGACTCACTTGGAGCTTGTTTGAATTTTATGATATCATCACGAAAAGTTGAATTCCTATCAGGTGGGAAATATTTGACTAGGAATTTTTCTGCTAAATCTGTCCAATTGCGGACAGATCCTGAGGGTAAAGAATTTAACCATGTTTTGGCTTTGTCCCTCAAAGAGTAAGGGAAAAGATATAGCCTCAGGGCTTCTTGGGAAACTCCAGGGATTAGGAATGTGTCACTAACTCCTAAGAAGTTCCTAAGGTGGTTATGGGGGTCCTCATTTTCTATTCCAAAGAATTGTCCCACAGTGGACAACATTTGGAACATCACTGGCTTTAACTCGAATGAGTTGGCAGTGATTTCAGGACGGATTATGCTGGGGTTCAGCTCCCCAGGCATAGGTACTAAATATGAAAGGATGGCGCTATCCTTGTCATTCGCTATTTCAATGGGATTGCGAGTGACAGGCACCAGGTTTTGATTTACTCCAGCCATTTCTTCTTGAGGTAATTGCGGAGGAATTGTAGTCTCTGCAATGATTGGAGGTAACTGGGTTTGTTTAAAAAGACGTTTCTTGGCTCTATTCCTAGCTCTAAGTAATCTCTCGGGCTCAGGGTTGAACTCTAGATCACTACTTGGAGTCTCATTCATAAACTACCCTAAATGGTACCTGAAAAAGAAATGAAAATGGATCAAATTCAATGGAAAATACTTCGATGTTTCAAACTTAACAAACTTCGTTTTCACTTAAAATAAGTCCCCGGCAGCGGCGCCAAAAACTTGTTGCGTGCTCAATGTGTAAAGATAATTATGCAAAAGTGTAGAGAGAGCACTTAGAACATGCAAGCATACATGGTCTCACAGCAAGTAGTAAGTATATTTCATTCGTTTTTTCCACAGAGACTCATTTTTAGCTATTCGCGAAGTGTGTTTGTTAAGAAAGATGGGATGAATTTGATGGGGTAAAATTGGTTTTTAATTATCTAATTTTTGATGAATGTATAAAGGGATATAACATAAACAAATGCAAGTTGAAATTAGATGCAAAGGACAAGAGATGGAATTAATAAACGAGGAAGAAAACAGCTAAACAGAATGCAACTTAGCAGAATTGCGAGAACCGCAATTAATCCGCAATTAACTCAGCAACAAAAGTGTGTAGATGGGTGAATTAAGGGCTACTAATGACTATCCTATAGGCCTTTTTATACGATTCTCAAGCACTGGATCTCCTCTCTATGCATCAAACTCACTCTAGCTCATGTATCGTCCGATTCCATGCATTAGACTCTTAAGTTTACTCGACTCAAAGTAAGGACTTAATCATCTTGTTAAAACAGGAGTGTTTAGCTTGTACTAGGGAAACGCCTATTCCTAGGCCGTTTCCTGATTACCATGAAAGGCTAGCATGATTATATGACTCTGAACTCTTACTCCTTCCAGAGGTTAGGAGTTCTTTGGACAAAATGGATGGCCAATCGAAATTGCCCGTGGGATGAAGCTTACATACAATCAATGATTCGAGAGCTATCCTACATACTTGATGCACGTTTTTTTAGCCTATAGTTCTGTCATTAGCATGCCCCTAAGTGATTTAGCTACTCATGGATACATGGAGAACAAAAAGGGTAGATAAAACAGACATGCTTAGAAGAGAAATGTGCTTAAAACAGCAAGACAAAACCGTAGCAGAACAAGATAGAAACTGTAAAATGCAGAATTGTACTTTGATTATTTTGAGTGTTTGAATGACAAAGGAAAGCTTTGAAAGAAATGAATCCAAGACAGACAACAACGAAATGCAGTAATTAAAACTCTAAACTAAGAACAACAGTGATCAGAAATGGAAATAAGAAGAACAGAACAGAAAAGCAGTAAAGGATTGCTGAAAAACTTCGTGGCAGTCGCCTCGAATGAAGGGGATGAAAGATCAGCCTTGCTTGGATGAATCCAATCGAGAGAGAAGAAGAATCTTCTCTCCTTCCTATCAGATTATCGATTCCAACAGCTGAGACTCTCACTCCAACAGACGGCAAAGGAAAACAGATGGAAATGGTGGACTGCGAAAAGACTTCTGCGCTTCGAGTGATGACTGAACCTCCGACTTTGACCCCCTTTTATAGTAGTTTGCAGGTGCGTTTGGGCCAAGGAGAACCATCAATCTTCAACGTCATATATCAGAATGGATGGAGGAGAAAGAACGAATCCCTGAAAAGTCGGATCTAAACATAAAAAGATCAGCCAACTTACGGTTTTAACTTGAATAATTGCGGTCACCGCAATGTTTCCGCAATTCATTTGCAGTGCTCATTTTTCATTCTTTTCCTTCGGTTTTCAACCCTTTTTCTACCTATTGTGCATAAGTCCTAAATTAGCTACCTTCTTCTAATTCTCATATTAAAGCATAGGTTTAGGCTAAATGCTAACAAAAACACCTAAATGTGTACATCTTCTTAAGCTAAATGGGTCCTAAATAAGTCACTTTCAGAGACTTAACACCTAGCAGGATGGGGACCTCCTTGTCTGCTTCATAATCCAGGATAATGAAATCTGCAAGGAAAATGAATTTGTCAACCTTTACTAAAATATCCTCAATTTTACCTTCCGGATATGCAATGGATCTGTCTGCTAGTTGTAAAGTGACAGTGGTTGGACGTGCTTCTCCTATTCCCAACTGGCGGAATAGGGACAGGGGCATGAGGTTTATGCTGGCGCCCAGGTCACAAAGCGCTCTGCCCACGTGCTTGCCTCCAAGTTCTACAGGTAAGGTGAAGGAACCAGGATCCTTCTCCTTCTTGGGCAGCTTGTTTTGGAGGATGGCACTGCACTCCTCAGTGAGGTTTACTGTTTCAAACTCACCAATTATTTTTTTGTTAGTAATAATATCCTTCAGAAACTTTACATATGAAGGCATAGATTGTAAAACTTCTACAAAGGGAATGTTGACATGCACTTGCTTAAGAATTTCTAAGAATTTATTAAAATGAACTTCCTGTTCCTGCTTCTTCTTAAGCCTTCGAGGGTATGGAGGTGGTGGCACATATGCAGGCACGTCAGGACGCCT
Source organism: Herpetospermum pedunculosum (assembly GCA_028017165.1). Classification (NCBI taxonomy): domain Eukaryota; kingdom Viridiplantae; phylum Streptophyta; class Magnoliopsida; order Cucurbitales; family Cucurbitaceae; genus Herpetospermum; species Herpetospermum pedunculosum. Next base: position 14,183,286 of record CM051527.1, on the reverse strand, counting down.
CAGGATAGGTGGAGGCCTTGGAATTTCTTCTATCTCCTCAATGATTGGCTCCAGCCTGGCTCCTGATGTGCTAGTTGGTGGTGGACCTTGGCTTGGCAGAGACTCCAGTGGAGCACTAGACTCAGTGTTCTCTACTCTCTTTGGTGTGTCCTTTGTGTTGCTCACCAAAGGTCTACCACTTCTAAGTTCAATTGCTTGAACTTGCTCTTTACCATCTCTCCTTGGCACCTCGGTGTCAGCAGGGAGTCTACCTTGGGGCCTACTCTTAAGTTCATTGGCCAATTGGCCTATTTGGTTCTCTAGGCTCCTAAGAGTAGCTTGTTGGCTTTGAAGAGTAGCATCATTCTTAGCTATGTATTCCTTGAGTAGGTTTTCTACAGAAGATCCTACAGGTTGGTTATAAGGTTTTTGATACATTGATTGGTTTTGTTGGGGAGTGAAACCAGGTGTTCCACTCGGCCTTGGTTGGTTAGGATTTTGGTTAGTGTTTTGTTGGCCACCCCATGACAGGTTAGGGTGGTTTCTCCAACCAGGGTTATAGGTATTGGAGTAGGGGTTATTCCTAGGCTGCTGCTGACTTCCAATGTAGCAGACTGAGGCTGGATTCCCAGGGCAGTATTCATACAGGTGCCCTTCCCCACAGAATCCACATACTAGTGTCTCACCTTGACTTGGTTGGGTGCCCATTGACATGGCGGTAGCGGTGTTGACACTTGTTTGGAGATTGGCTTGAGCCATTTGCTTAACTAGGTTGGTCAGGGCATTTATTTGGGTGCTCATTGCACTTAGAGCATCCTTGTCTTGAGCCCTAGTTGGCTCGACTGGATCATCTGACCACCTACAGTGAGATGCTGAGATCTTCTCCAAGATCTCATAGGCCTCGTTGTAACTCTTGGACAACATGGAACCACCAGCAGATGAATTTAAGACTTGCCTAGTACTGGGGTTGCATCCTTTGAAAAAGACCTCTATTTGGATACACCATGGGATGCCATGATGTGGACATTTAAGAAGAAGATCTTTGAATCTAGTCCAAGCTTCGTGAAGAGACTCATTATCAGCTTGTTTAAACTTAACTATGTCATCACGAAAGGTAGAATTCCTATCAGGTGGGAAGTATTTGACTAGGAATTTTTCTGCTAAATCTGTCCAATTGCGGACAGATCCAGAGGGTAATGAGTTCAACCATGTTTTGGCTTTGTCCCTCAAAGAGTAAGGGAACAAGTATAGCCTTAAAGCTTCTTGGGACACTCCAGGGATGATAAAGGTATCACTGACTCCTAAGAAGTTCCTAAGATGGTTGTGGGGGTCCTCATTTTCTAATCCAAAGAATTGTCCCACAGTGGACAACATTTGGAACATCACTGGCTTTAACTCGAATGAGTTGGCAGTGATTTCAGGACGGATTATGCTGGGGTTCAGCTCCCCAGGCATAGGTACTAGGTATGAAAGAATGGCACTGTTCTTGTCATTCGCTATTTCGATGGGGTTGCGAATGACAGGTACCGGATTTGGAACTATATCGTCCATTTCTTCGATTTCAGGTATGATTTGAGGTATGGGAGGTTGTTTAAAGAGTCGTTTCTTTGCTTTGTTTCTAGCTCTAAGTAGTCTCTCAGGCTCAGGATTGAACTCTAGATCACTACTTGAAGGCTCACTCATAAACTAACTCAATAGTACCTGCAAAAGAAATGGAAATTAGATTAGTTTCAATATATAATAATCTTGGTGTTTCAAACTTAACAAACTTCGTTTTCACTTAAAAATAAGTCCCCAGCAGCGGCGCCAAAAACTTGTTGCGTGCTCAATGTGTTAATAAAAATGAGAAATAAGAGAGAGAGAGCACTCAGAACATGCAAGCATACATGGTCTTACAGCAAGTAGTAAGTATATTTCATTCGTTTTTTCCACAGAGACTCATTTTAGTTATTCGCGAAGTGTATTTGTTAAGAAAGATGGGGTGGATTTGATGGGGTAAAATTGGTTTTTAATTATCTAATTTTCGCTGAATGTGTAAAGGAATATAACATAAACAAATGCAAGTTGAAATTAGACTCAAAAGACAAGAGATGGAATTAATAAACGAAGAAGAAAACAGCTAAACAGAATGAAAATTTAGCAGAATTGCGGAGACCGCAATGTTATCGCAATTAACTGACAGCGAAAGTGTGTAAATGGGTGAATTAAGGGCTACTAATGACTGTCCTATAGGCATTTTAATACGATTCCCAAGCATTAGATCAACTCTCTATGCATCAAACTCACTCTATCTCATGTATCGTCCGATTCCATGCATTAGATTCTTTAGTTTACTCAACTCAAAGTAAGGTCTTAAGCATCTTGTTAAAGCAGAAGTGTTTAGTTTGTACTAGGGGAACGCCTATTCCTAGGCCGTTTCCTGGTTACCATGAAAGGCTAGCATGATTATACGACTCTGAACTCTTACTCCTTCCAGAGGTTAGGAGTTCTTTGGACAAAATGGATGGCCAATCGAAATTGCCCGTGGGATGAAGCTTACATACAATCAATGGTTCGAGAGCTATCCTACATACTTGGTTCACGTTTTTAAGCCTATAGTTCTGTCATTAGCATGCCCCTAAGTGACTTAGCTACTCATGGATATATGGAGAACAGAAATATAAGATGAAACAGACATGCTTAGTAGGGAAATGTACTCAAAACAGTAAGTCAAAACCGTAGCAGCAGAAGATGGAAACTGGGAAATGAAATCTTGCAATTTGATTACTTTGAATGTTGAACGGACGAAAGGAAACTTAAAGGAAATAATTCAAAGACAGACAACAACGAAATGCAGTAGATTAATCACTAAACTAGAAACAACAACTGATCAAAGCTGGAAATTAGAAAAGGAAGACAGAAAGCAGGAAATGCAGCTTGAAAGCTTCGTTGCAGTCGCCTCGAATGAAGGGGATGAAAGGTCAGCCTTGCTTGGATGAATCCAATCGAGAGAGAAGAAGAATCTCCTCTCCTTCCTATCAGATTATCGATTCCAACAGCTGAGACTCTCACTCCAACAGACGGCAAAGGAAAACAGGGAGAAAAAGTGGACTGCGAGAAGGCTTCTACGCTTTCGGATGATGATCAAACCCTCTACTTTGACCCCCTTTTATAGTAGTTTGCAGGTGCGTTTGGGCCAAGGAGAACCATCAATCTTCAACGTCATATATCAGAATGGATGGAGGAGAAAGAATGAATCCCTGAAATTACGGAAATTAACAGAAACGGATCAGTCAACTTACGGTTTTCACTTGAATAATTGCGGCTTCAGCAATGTTTTCGCAATGCTGTCGCAATGCAGTTTTTTTCATTCTTTTCCTTCGGTTTTCAACCTTTTTCTTTCCTATTGTGCATAAGTCCTAATTTAGCTACCTTCTTCTCATTCTCATATTTAAGCATAGGTTTAGGCTAAATGCTATCAAAAACACCTAAAAGTGTTCATCTTCTTAAGCTAAATGGGTCCTAAATAAGTCACTTTCAGAGACTTAACAGCCAACAAAACACTAACCAAAATCCTAACCAACCTAGACCGAGTGGAACACCTGGTTTCACTCCCCAACATAACCAGTCAATGTATCAAAAACCTTACAACCAACCTGTAGGATCTTCTGTAGAAAACTTACTCAAGGAATATATAGCTAAGAATGATGCTACTCTTCAAAGCCAACAAGCTACTCTTAGGAGCCTAGAGAACCAAATAGGCCAATTAGCCAATGAACTCAAGAGTAGGCCCCAAGGTAGACTTCCTGCTGACACCGAGGTGCCAAGGAGAGATGGTAAAGAACAAGTTCAAGCAATTGAACTCAGAAGTGGTAGACCCTTGGTGAGCAACACAAAGGACACACCAAAGAGAGTAGAGAACACTGAGTCTAGTGCTCCACTGGAGTCTCTGCCAAACCAAGGTCCACCACCAGCTAGCACATCAGGAGTCAGGCTAGAGCCAATTATTGAGGAGATAGAAGAAATTCCAAGGCCTCCACCTATCCTAAAGCGCCCTGACGTGCCTGCATATGTGCCACCACCTCCATACCCTCGAAGGCTTAAGAAGAAGCAGGAACAGGAAGTTCATTTTAATAAATTCTTAGAAATTCTTAAGCAAGTGCATGTTAACATTCCTTTTGTAGAAGTTTTACAGTCTATGCCTTCTTATGTAAAGTTTTTGAAGGACATCATTACTAACAAAAAAATAATTGGTGAGTTTGAAACAGTAAACCTCACTGAGGAGTGCAGTGCCATCCTCCAGAACAAGCTGCCCAAGAAGGAGAAGGATCCTGGTTCCTTCACCTTACCTGTAGAACTTGGAGGCAAGCACGTGGGCAGAGCGCTTTGTGACCTGGGCGCCAGCATAAACCTCATGCCCCTATCACTATTCCGCCAGTTGGGAATAGGAGAAGCACGTCCAACCACTGTCACCTTACAATTAGCAGACAGATCCATTGCATATCCAGAAGGTAAAATTGAGGATATTTTAGTAAAGGTTGACAAATTTATTTTCCTTGCAGATTTCATTATCCTGGATTATGAAGCAGACAAGGAGGTCCCCATCCTGCTAGGCAGACCATTTCTAGCCACAGGTAGGGCACTAATAGACGTCCAAAAAGGTGAGCTTACTATGAGGGTTCATGATGAAGAGGTGAAGTTTAGTGTATATAAAGCTTTAAGGTATCCCTCTGACCTTGAATCCTTTGCTAGCATGGACGTAGTTGATTCTTTAATGGAAGAACAGTTGGAGCATGTATTATTAACTAAGCATGCTAATGAATATGTACAATTAGATATAGCTGACTTGAATGTATCTGACATAATGGATATGCCTGTAGATAAACCACAACATGTATGTATGAATATAGACCTAACTGATAGATCTGTGAATCCTTTAAAGCCATCCATTGAGCATCCACCTGTTTTAGAACTAAAACCACTACCTACTCACCTCAAGTATGCATATCTAGGAAGTAATGAAACTCTGCCTGTTATCATTTCTTCTAAATTAAGTAAAGAGCATGAGGTTGAACTAATTTTACTGCTTAAGCAACATAGGAAGGCTATAGCATGGACTATTGCTGATATTCGAGGCATTAGCCCTTCTTATTGCATGCACAAAATTATACTAGAGGAAGAGCACACACCTAGGGTAGATCACCAACGTAGGCTAAACCCCTCTATGAAAGAGGTAGTAAAGAAGGAAATAATAAAATGGTTAGATGCAGGAGTGATCTTCCCAATAGCTAGTAGCCAGTGGGTGAGCCCTATACAGTGTGTACCTAAAAAGGGTGGGATGACTGTGGTAGTCAATGAGAACAACGAACTGATTCCAACTAGGACTGTCACAGGATGGAGAGTGTGCATGGATTACAGGAAATTAAATAAAGAAACTAAAAAAGACCACTTCCCTCTACCATTCATTGACCAGATGTTAGACAGAATAGCTGGTAGAGCCTACTATTGTTTCTTAGATGGTTATTCTGGCTATAATAAGATTACTATAGACCCTAAGGACCAAGAGAAGACTACCTTCACTTGCCCTTTTGGAACTTTTGCCTTTCGCAGAATGCCTTTTGGCTTATGCAATGCACCGGCAACTTTCCAAAGGTGCATGATGGCAATCTTCTCTGAGTTGGATGAGTCCATAATAGAAATATTCATGGATGACTTCTCAGTCTTTGGGGATTCATTCACCAACTGTCTAGATAATTTAAGACAAGTCTTGGCTAGATGTGAAGAGACTAACTTAGTCCTTAATTGGGAAAAGTGTCACTTCATGGTAGATGAGGGGATTGTCTTAGGTCATAGAGTGTCAAGAGCTGGAGTGGAGGTCGATAGGGCCAAAATAGAGATCATAGAGAAGTTGGTAGAGCCCCAGAATGTCAAGGCCATTAGGAGTTTCTTAGGGCATGCTGGTTTCTACAGAAGGTTCATTAAGGACTTTTCTAAGATAGCCAAGCCTCTGTGTGAGCTTCTAGAATTAAATAGGCCATTCATCTTCTCTAAGGAATGTGTAGTAGCTTGGACCACCCTTAAGAAAGCACTAGTTACAGCACCTGTTATAGTAGGGCCAGATTGGGATCTCCCATTCGAGATGTTATGTGATGCTAGTGACTATGCTGTAGGGGTCATGTTAGGACAGAAAATTGACAAGCTAACACATCCTGTATATTATGCTAGTAAGACCTTGAATGAGGCTCAATGTAATTATACAACTACTGAGAAAGAGATGCTTGCTGTAGTGTTTGCCTGTGAGAAATTCAGGAACTATATTGTAGGCACTAGGACAATTGTATACACTGACCATTCTGCCTTGAAATATCTTATGAGGAAGGCTGATGCGAAGCCTAGGTTGATTAGGTGGGTGTTATTGCTGCAGGAGTTTGATTTGGACATTCGAGACAAGAAGGGATGTGAAAATGTGGTTGCAGATCACCTTTCTCGATTGCAGCACAATTGCGAAAAAATTGCGGATCCCGCAATTTCTGATGCTTTTATTGATGAACATGTCTTTGTTTTGACTCATCGTGATAACGATGAGGAACCTTGGTTTGCTGACATTGCTAACTTCCGTGCATCACAGGTATTACCAGTTTTCAAGGGAGGACAAGAGAAGAAGAGGTTCCTTCATGAAGCAAGGAAATTCATCTGGGATGACCCCACACTTTACAGAACCTGTGCTGATGGCTTGCTGAGGAAGTGTGTTTCAGCTGCTGAAGCGAAGTCTGTGCTGCAGCACTGTCACACATCTCCTTATGGTGGACACTTTGGTGGCCAAAGAACAGCTGCAAAGGTATTTCAGAGTGGCTATTACTGGCCAACAATCTTCAAGGATGCCCACAACTATGCCCACAGCTGTGACGAATGCCAAAGAACAGGTAACCTCAGTCGAAAGGATGAGATGCCCCTCACCTACATCTTAGAGTTGGAGCTCTTTGATGTGTGGGGCATTGACTTCATGGGACCATTCCCTCCATCATCAGGTAACCTGTACATATTAGTAGCAGTGGACTATGTGTCCAAGTGGGTAGAAGCCAAAGCATGTCCTAATAATGATGCTAAAACAGTCACCAATTTCTTGCATAGGCACATTTTTACTAGGTTTGGGACACCTCGTGCCATCATTAGTGATGAGGGGTCACATTTTATTAACAAGGCTATGGAGAGAGTGTTGGCTAAGTATAACATTAGACATAGAGTAGCCACTCCCTATTGATAGCTCCATTTTGGAGCTATAATTATGTCCCTAATTCACGTTTATTATTGGCCTAATCTTGCTTTTATGTAACTATTGTAGGTGTTCTCGGTGCTTCGCTCTCGAGAGCGTTTCGGCGCTTTTCGGAGCTTAATATCGCGATGTAAAGGCATAAGAACGCTTCCCGGGAAGATCCATGCAAAGGGATGAAGTTTGGGCGCTTTGGGGAAATTGAAGGCGAAATTCCATGCAAAAACCCGAGAGCTAGCGTCGAGACGCTACCCCTAGCGTCTCGACGCTCCGAAGTCTGAAGCGCTGAATTGAAGAAAAAAACCCGAGAGCAAGCGTCGAGGGATAGCGTCTCGACGCTCGCTCGACGCCGACAGCGTCTCGACGCTGAGCGAGCGTCTCGACGCTACCCCGAGCGCGCGCGCCGATTATTTAGGGCGCAGCGTCGAGACGCTACCCCTAGCGTCTCGACGCTACGACAGATTACTTAAATTTCTGTCCGATTTTTAGCCGCCATTATCATCTTCCACCTCGAGCTCCGCGCCTGATTTGACGTCCAGCAGCCATTTTTCACCATGGGAGGGGCTATGAAGCTCGATTTGAAGCCGTCCCACACCACACAAGTCATGAGTGAGTAGATTTACCGTTTTTGGCTCGGGATTGTAGGGATAAATGTAGTAAGGACTCTTGGTGAGGTTGTAGGATTAAAATTCTGAATTGGTTGGATTTTTATTGAATTGAATTCTATTTCTTTGCTTAATCTATGAGCATGTTTGAATGATTTAGGACTAGGCACCCTTGATTTTGAGCATGTTCATTAGTTAAAGGATTTGATGCCGTGCCTCTCGTTTCCGCCAAGTAACAAGGAATTGTGGCTCCTTGAGCGTATTGGCGTCCTTACGCTCTTGATGTTCATTCTTCCCGAATTAGAATTCCAAATCGACATACTAATTTCGCGTCCAAATTAGATAGTCGTCACGGTTAGCTTGTTGCTACCGTTCGGTCTTGGGAGAGCGTTGGCCGTCAATGTCCGAACGGTATGCTTGATTAGCATAATTAATTATGTTTAATTAAATCCATGGAGCATGTCCGGGTTATTTATTAATTTTGGACGAGCCGTGCATTCGTTAAAATTACTTAACCATTACACGCGTCAACCTATGATCCAAGAGGTTTGCTAGTTTTATTCCCGATCGTCCCGAGTCGGAAACTCCGTTAGCTAAATTCTCTTTTTGCTTTGTTCCAATTTAGTCACATAAAACCAACAATTTCCCCTTATTTCACCTATATTAATTGTTTGCAAATTTAATTAAGATTAAGTCAAAATTCCTTAATTCCCTGTGGATCGACCCCGTTACTACTATTCTACAAATAGTTTAGAGATTTCGGGCATTTATAAATTTATTTTGGCGGGTCTCGACAACCCGATGATTGGCGATAGTTCAATAATATCGCTACCACCTATCACCCACACTCAAATGGCCAAGCTGAAATCTCAAATAGGGAAATTAAGAACATCCTAGAAAAAGTGGTTAAACCTAATAGGAAAGACTGGTCCTTCAAGCTTGAGGATGCACTTTGGGCTTATAGGACAGCATACAAGACACCCCTAGGTATGTCCCCTTATAGGCTGGTATATGGCAAGGCTTGTCACTTACCACTTGAGTTAGAAAACAAAGCATTTTGGGCCATGAAGGAATTGAATTTTTGTGTAAAGGATGCAGGGACACTGAGGTCTTTGCAATTACATGAGCTTGATGAGCTTAGGCATATGGCCTATGAGAATGCTAAGATGTACAAGGAAAAAACCAAGATTTGGCACGATAGTAGACTTAGAGTTAAGGACTTTAAGAAGGGTCAACTTGTTTTGTTGTTTAACTCACGGTTGAAACTATTTCCAGGGAAACTTAAGTCTAGATGGTCGGGTCCATTTATCATTACTAATGTGTTTGTTCATGGTGCAATAGAGATAAAAAACTTGCAGCAAGGTCAGCCATTTATGGTCAATGGGGCGAGGTTGAAGCACTACTATGAGGAAGGAGATGTGAAGACTCTCTCGGCCTTCCTCTTGACTGAAGCATGAAAAGAAAACGAGAGAGAACGAGTGGTCACTGTGCTCGTTTAGTCAAGGCTAATGCCTTAGTTTATTTTTTTCACTTTTTCCGGTTATCGTTTGTATGTTTTGTGGTGTGATTTTAATTAAGTATTTAATGTTGTTTTATTTGTTTTTATAGGGAATCGAAAGAGGGGATCAAGGAGAGTAATCTCAGCTTTAAAAATCAAGAAACGATCGAGCCAAATAAAAGATACGGACGAGCAAAGTTTGACATTTTGATGAAAAAATATCCCTAGAATTGCGCTGGAATTGCAGGATCCGCAAAATATAGCCGTTGGGATTTAGCCGTTGCCTTTATATCCGTTAGAAGGCGCTCGATCGATACGATTCTCTCATTCTCTGATTTCCAAGAAAACTGAGATTCTCTTCATCTTTGATCCTTCTCTCCAAACCTCCAAGATTCGACAATGGTTTCCACCAGGGCTGAAAGATCCGCAGCCAAGAAGAAGGCTGATGACCCAGCTGAAGCGGCTGCGAGGGAAGCACTTCTGACCCTTGCAGACGCTGGTGCTGTACGCACCGGACCTCTTCCCAAGCTTCCGATCCGTAGGAAGAAGTGGAGGGTTGTCACTGAGATCCCTGCTGGACCTTCTGAACCAGCGGGCACGCCCAAGAAGCGCCGGTGGAGTGTCGAGACGGCCGCCGAACCAAGCAAAGCCAAGACTCTCTCTGTGGAGAGTCAAGAAACCGATCGTGCGTCCCACGAGTCGACCAAGAAGAGTTCGTCGCCATCTGCCTCACCTGCGGACAACCCTTCATCATCTGAACCAGTGCACAGCCCAGAGCTTTCATCGTCACCGCCTGCACAGAGCCCTGAAACGCCGTCTTCACCACTGAATCCCGTGCAGACGCCTACAGCAGAGCAGAGTGCCACACCTTCGCACACGCCTCCACGACCTGACCCTGAATTCCCCTATGGGGAGTACCAGGAATCCACTCAGGGTAGTGGGGAAGGTGGTGACGACGAGGTCTTCTCGCCTGCACGGGAAGCTAGCCCAGAGAGTCCTGCACAGCAGGATGATTCCATGGAAGAGACGCTGGGGGCATGCCTGCAGCAGATCAACATTGAGGCAAAGCTCAAGAAGAAGAAGGCCAAGATTGTCAAGGCTAGGCGATCCAAGAAACTCAAGAAGAAGAAGGCTAAAAGGGCGCCTTCAGCAGACGAAGAGATCACTGAGCCTTCGCTCAAACGACTCAAGGTTGAGGCTGCCGAGTCAGCCAAGCCATCAGATAAAGGGAAGGCAAAGCTCTACCCTGAAGACGAGCCTCAGTCAGTGAGGTATGTTTCCTCTGATGCTGAGTCCAGGGGTGCTGAGCTGAGGAAGAGGGAGTTGCTGCACGAGAAAGGCTTCCTCGACCGACCTGCTGACCTGCCGCAGTTCTTGCGAGCAGGAGTGATCAACCACGGCTGGGAGGAATTTTGCAGACCGCCCAATCCAGCCTACACGAGCATGGTGTATGATTTCTACGCCAATGTGCTCAGCCCTGAGGATGGCCTGTCTGTGGTCAGAGGGGTAGAGGTGGATTTCTCAGCCAAGGCCATCAACGAAGCCTATGGTCTCAAGGGCCAAACACATACGGATTATGCACGGAGGCTGTCCTGGAAGAGGCCATTCGGACCATTGGCCAGCCTGAAGCTTCCTGGACCGTGTCACGCAATGGGAGGCACACTCTCATGAGTGCCAACCTCACGGCTAAGGCGGCTGTTTGGTTTTCGTTCGTGAGAAGGAGACTATCCCCAGTGACTCACGAGACTACAATCAACCAGAGCCGATCGCTGCTGGTGTATGCGATAATGAGAGGTCTCACGGTCAACGTGGGAGAAGTCATCAGTGCTGCTATTGCTGAGTGCGCCAAGAAAGGTAAGGGACCACTGTTTTTCCCTAACACCATAACCAAGCTTTGTTTGCTTGCAGGAGTCCCCACCGAGCGCATGGAGCAGCAAATGGCTTACACAGGCCACTTGGAGCTGCCTGCTAACCTGAGGCTGAGGAGAAAGGGGAATATGGAGTTTGAACTGGATAGGCTGGCTGCTGATCAGTCCCTCTCCATGGCCTGCCTAATGGATATGCAGAGGAGGATGGCTCAATGGGCCACGTATGCGCAGGCACGGGACAAAGAGGTTGCAGACCAGCTAGACTGCATCTTCCCTGACTTCCCCACCAATCTCCTGACTCCATGGGTGCCCCCACGACCACGGCAACCTGATGAGGATGACGACGTTTGAGTGCTGGTTTGAATTGCACTGAAGGGAGTATTGCTGTTCCCTTAGAAAAAAAACAATTTTCTGCTTTCTGATAATCATGTGAACTTTGCTGTTTTTAGTCCAATTTTGATCTATCTTAGATGCTTCGTTTTATGTTTTTTTCTTTTGCTCAGTATAGTCTGATGTTAGCAGACTAGGTAGGTTAGTTTAGTTTTATTTTTAGACAGCTTGAGTGACTGGAAAAAGCATGCTTAGGGGCCTTAATCAATGTTATATCTGCCCTGAATTGATTGCGAAATAATTGCGGTACCCGCAATGTTTATGACTGAAAGCATGTTTTGGACTGTCTGTTTAGCTAGGCTGTGATCTGTTTAAATTCAATCTTTTGCTGCTAACATGACTACCTTATATAGATTATCTAAAAGCATGCTGGATGAGTGTCATAGGACACCCTTTGCTAGTTTAAATCAACCTCTAAACAGCCCAGCATGCACAGCTTTAAGCCCTTAACTATCTGTTTTTTTTAAAATTACTGCTGCCGTGATATTTTCTTTTACATGTTCTGTCTATGCCTAGGGCTTTAGATTCTCTTTGTTTTACCTTAGACTAGATGCTTCTAGGACAAGTTTGGGGGTGTGCCACCTCAGACACTCATTGGGGACAATGAGTAGTTGAAGTTTGGGGGAGGCCACCCTAGGCCTAGGAACATTCCTCTCTCCCTTAGAAACATAAGCATTCTTCTTCTCCTTTACAAAATATGATGAACTGAAAAAAAAAAAAAATGAAAAATAGAATAAAGAGGGGGGTCTCTCTTAGGTTGCTAAGTAATCAGTGCCAAGTGTGTGACCCACAAGTGGCATTGCATCAAAAGGCAACCAAAGGAGAGGCCCCACCTAAGTAAGAAAAGAATAGGGAAGAAGAATGTATACCTAGGAGTTATAACTTTGTGGCTTAGGTGTCCTATTTAAAAAGAACTCTGATCCTCAATTAGCTAAGCACAAAGTTGTAACTTGTAGGGTTGTTTAGGGAGATGAGTGTTTTTCCAATGTAGTGATGCCAGGGTTTAGGTTGTTCTTTAAAGTACTACTGTCACCGTTAATACTAAGACTGGCATGACTCTAAGGAATCCTAGACACATTAAAAATAAAGCTAGACGCATGTACTGAGTCTGAGGCAAAGCTAGGCAGAATTTGAAACCTTAGGGATAGTTGCATGATATGACAAAAGCAAATAGATCAGTTGTAGGAAGTTAATAAAAGCAGGTGAGTGTTAGGCAAGCGAAGTCAGAAGAAGTTAGATAAGAGGGTAGTTTTAAACTGAGAAGTGTGTCACAGGACAGCAGTGCTATAGATAGGGATATAAGGGAGTCAGTAAAGTGGGTAAAGAAGAAGAAACAGCAGCCTAGGTAAGTCCTTAGTATGCTTGAGGACAAGCAAAGCCTTAAGTTTGGGGGTGTGTTAAGTCTCTGAAAGTGACTTATTTAGGACCCATTTAGCTTAAGAAGATGTACACTTTTAGGTGTTTTTGATAGCATTTAGCCTAAACCTATGCTTAAATATGAGAATGAGAAGAAGGTAGCTAAATTAGGACTTATGCACAATAGGAAAGAAAAAGGTTGAAAACCGAAGGAAAAGAATGAAAAAAACTGCATTGCGACAGCATTGCGAAAACATTGCTGAAGCCGCAATTATTCAAGTGAAAACCGTAAGTTGACTGATCCTTTTCTGTTAATTTCCGTAATTTCAGGGATTCGTTCTTTCTCCTCCATCCATTCTGATATATGACGTTGAAGATTGATGGTTCTCCTTGGCCCAAACGCACCTGCAAACTACTATAAAAGGGGGCCAAAGTCGGAGGTTCAAGCATCATCCGAGAGCGTAGAGTCTTCTGGCAGTCCATCCTTTCGCCCTGTTTTCCTTTGCCGTCTGTTGGAGTGAGAGTCTCGGCTGTTGGAATCGATAATCTGATAGGAAGGAGAGGAGAATCTTCTTCTCTCTCGATTGGATTCATCCAAGCAAGGCTGACCTTTCATCCCCTTCATTCGAGGCGACTGCAACGAGGCTTTCAAGCACCCTTTACTGTTTTCTGTCTTATTCTTCTAATTTCCAGCTTTGATCAGTTGTTGTTTCTAGTTTAGTGTTTTATCTACTGCATTTCGTTGTTGTCTGTCTTTGAATTATTTACTTTAAGTTTCCTTTTGTTCGTTCAAACATTCAAAGTAATCAAATTACAAGTTGTCATTTCACAGTTTCTATCTTCTGCTGCTACGGTTTTGTCTTACTGTTTTGAGTACATTTCCCTTCTTAGCATGTCTGTTTTATCTGGTATTGCTGTTCTCTACATATCCATGAGTAGCTAAATCACTTAGGGGCATGCTAATGACAGAACTATAGGCTTAAAAACGTGAACCAAGTATGTAGGATAGCTCTCGAACCATTGATTGTATGTAAGCTTCATCCCACGGGCAATTTCGATTGGCCATCCATTTTGTCCAAAGAACTCCTAACCTCTGGAAGGAGTAAGAGTTCAGAGTCGTATAATCATGCTAGCCTTTCATGGTAACCAGGAAACGGCCTAGGAATAGGCGTTTCCCTAGTACAAACTAAACATTTCTGCTTCAACAAGATGCTTAAGACCTTACTTTGAGTCGAGTAAACTAAAGAATCTAATGCATGGAATCGGACGATACATGAGATAGAGTGAGTTTGATGCATAGAGAGTAGATCCAGTGCTTGGGAATCGTATAAAAATGCCTATAGGATAGTCATTAGTAGCCCTTAATTCGCCCATTTACACACTTTCGCTGTTATTCAATTGCGGTAAAATTGCGGTGTCCGCAATTCTGCTAAGTACCATTCTGTTTAGCTGTTTTCTTCTTCGTTTATTAATTCCATCTCTTGTCTTTTGAGTCTAATTTCAACTTGCATTTGTTCATGTTGCATTCCTTTACACATTCAGCAAAGATTAGATAATTAAAAACCAATTTTACCCCATCAAATCCACCCCTTCTTTCTTAACAAATACACTTCATGAATAGCTAAAAATGAGTCTCTGTGGAAAAAACGAATGAAATATACTTACTACTTGCTGTGAGACCATGTATGCTTGCATGTTCTGAGTGCTCTCTCTACTTTCTTGCTTATTTATCTTTAACACATTGAGCACGCAACAGTTACAGAGACGAAAACGAAGATAAAAGCTGCGAAAGTCGAGCTTGAGAGGCTTTCCACTTTTGTCTCCGCTCAGGAGCAAGTCTTGAGTCGTGGGACACTTGAAGTCTCGAGTGTACGCGAAGAGATTAGTGTCCTCGAATGTGCCCCCATTATTGATGAGGACGATGCTCGAGCCGTTGCTGCAGTTCGCGAGCTTCTAGAGAGTTCACGCGCGAAGCTGAAAGAGTTTCAGTGGGCGCCTTGATTTACGCATATATATATGTATATATATTTTTTTTTACTTTGTCCATGTATCTTCTTCTGGATTTCTCTCGTGTAAAAGAACTTCCTATTTTTTTTATGACCATTTGGCTTGCCTCCTTCATTTTGGAATAATAATTTTCCTTTATTGCTTTATTGAACTTAACGTTTTTATTGTCTACGTATCCTTGAAAGTAAGAGATCACTTGTTTGAACGTACTTCGAATGGAATGAATATTTTTTTATTGTGACTGAACTTAAAGTATATATATATTTTTTTCTTTAAGTTGCCTACGTACCCTTAGATGGAAGGGATCAAGTAATAATGTAGTTCAGATGGATTTTTTTTTTTTTTTTTTATTGTGACTGAACTTAAAGTATATATATATATTTTTCTTTAAGTTGCCTACGTACCCTTAGATGGAAGGGATCAAGTCATAACGTAGTTCAGATTACATGATGAGTGATTTTTTATTTGGGTCGTTCACCTTTTAAGCTCATGCGGGCCAGGAGCAACATGTAGTTTATACTCTTACGTTAAGGAGTATTACATTTTATGCATAAAATTTCTTTAGAAATTTGCCGTTGATTGGGCCAATCCTTAATCTGTCTTGATCCACAATTTTGTATGCCCCATTTGTATAGACTTCCTTAACATAGGGTCTGTTGGGTTTTATGTCCTAAAACTCGTAGTTTGTAAACTGTTTGAATATGTAAATATTATATTTCAATAAAGTTGTTATTGAATTTTAGTGAATTGTGTTTGTATTAACCTATACCAATAACTAACACCCATGGCGATAGTATGAGTACTTGAACTTCATGTGTGACATGAATGTGAATCAAGTTCAAGTAGACAGCCAAAAATGGTCTATAGTATAGGGATAAGGCTGGGTACCTTATCCTGGGGACACTATTGGACGCGGCTCACTTTGTATAGTACAAAACGATGTGATTCGAATCGTTTCATGTAGAGACATGTGAGTGAGGGCGTCCTGTGCAATGAGTTTGCACAAGACCGAACCAAGAAATAAAATCGCTCTTTCTTTATAACACCGTTTACTGTAAAGACCGGTTTTTTCATATGATGACTTAGGTAACTCGATCTCAATCCTGAGCTTACTATGGACTCCTGTTTATTTGACCTTATCCTTTGACTTGTACGGGTGAGAGTGGCCAGATCGCCGACTCAATATGCCTACCATCTTGGGGATAAGATTGAATAAGTGGCTGGGGACATAGTTGTAGCAAGATTGGAGTTCACTCCTACCCGCTTTAAGGGTTAGTAGAGAGGTTGTTCCCTTAAGTGCTGACTCCAGGTCTTGAATAGTGGGCCCATTCTCTCCTGATCAGGGAGGAATCTGATTTGATGGTTGGACCACAAATCAATTGTTCATTAGAGGTGTCAGTGGTACTTAAGGAACAAGATATAATACAAGGGTTAAACGGTTTAAATGACCCGTTGTAATTATGAACGACCTGTGAAGGATCGACTTACTGATGATAGTTATATCAACAGGACACAATATATCTACAGTGAGGAGAGTGCAGCCCTTGGACTTTAGTGGAGTCTCCGGGGGTTAACGAATGTTGGTTAGTTCGGTTAAAAGAGTTTTAACCGGATAATCTCGTATCGTTGGAGCTCATGATCTGTAGGTCCTTACGGTTCTCCTGGCTAGCTCGGATAAAGCCGTGAAACAGTATAAAAGAAAAGAAAAGAATTTGAATCGTTCAAATTCGGGTTTGTGGAAGAAGAATAGACATATTTAAATATGATTTAAATATGGACATATTTAAATATGAGATTGGTCTGAAAACATGAATAGGATTCATGTGCAAAAAGTCGGTTTTCGGAAAACCGGGATTAATTATATTATTTAATTAATATTTGATATTGAATTAAATAATATTAATTAATTTAAATATATATATATTTTTATTAATTAAAAAGTTTAATTAATAAAATAAGTATTATTATTTTTAATAATAATAATATATAAATATATATATATATATAAATATATATATATTTACATGTGTCTTACATGCAATGTAAGACACATGTAAATATATACAGAGTATATATTTATGTCTCAGATCAATTTATAAAAAAAAAAAAAAAAAAAAAAAGGAAAAACAAAATCTATAGTTATTGACTTTTTGGGTTCACGTAATATGAATTGAAATTTTGATTTCAATTTGAGATTTTGTTTTTCTTCCTCTACTCTCTGTGAAGAAGAAATTGGTTTTTCTTCAGTGAAGCTTCTTCCCTCTTTTCTTGAATTAAAGGAGTCCCACCACTCCGTTTCTCGGCCTGAGGATAGCGGGACTACCGTGGGTGGTCCACGAACGTTTCGTGAGAAGGCTCGTTGAGCTCATGAGGAGCTTCTGGCGGTGAATTTGGAGAAATACGAACGACAAGGGTATGTGTTCTAATTTCTCTTTTTCATTGCTTTTGCATGTTTCCATTTGTTTAAATTGATGAAATTAGAGTGTCCATGATCCAAATCCGCTTCCGCTGCGTTTCCATCAACGCTCCATCAATTGGTATCAGAGCGTTTTTGGCCACTCAATTTCAATCAATTTAAATTATGGTGGGTTTTATTTAGAAATTGTTTCTGAATGGAATTCTAAAGTGAATATCGATTTTGGCATAGTTTCTTTTGAATTTCATTATTTGTAATTGCCCGAGAATGTATGGGCTTTAATGTATGCTAAAGAGTCTGTATTTTTAGAGTCATTAGAGTCCATATAGGGTTCTTTGTGAAAGAAGTTTGAGTTTGAAACTCGCCGAAATGTTCGGTGTAAGTTCAAACTCGTTCTGGGCATTACGAGGAGAAATTCGAAGAAAATTTTGGCCGAAGCGTTCGGAGGAAGCAAGTTGGTCAAAGGCGGTGCGAAGAGTTCGAAGTCCGCTCAAGACGTGGCTTGTTGATCAAGCTTGTAATAAATTAGTTATTGCTTGTTAAATGCCAAAATCGATCCACTTTAGTATGTTTAATTAATTATGCATTGCGAATGTATGTTTTAATTAAATTCCATGTTTGTATGTGCATAATGTATGCCATATAGATTTAAAATCCCACCGTAGGAAGCATGCTTCATGCATTGAAAATATGTTATAAGTGTTATAATATATCGTATGCATATTTGGCAATTCATGAGTTTTGATATAAAAGTTATATTAATTCATGAATTAGTTGTTGTTAGTTCAATAGAATAATTGATATAAGTGTTATATTAATTATGAAATTGAATGAACCACATAGTTTGTCCTAGTTTTATGCACATGGTATATTATAAGTGTTATAATGTATAAGATGCATGTTTATTCATGAGTATTAATATAAGAGTTATATTAATTCATGAATTAGATGTTGTTTGCTTAATAGAATAATTGATATAAGTGTTATATTAATTATGATATTAAACATCCAACATTAGATGCATTTTGTTTGTTATAAGTGTTATAATGTATAGGATGCATGCTTAATTCATGAGAATTGATATAAGTGTTATATTAATTTATGAATTAGGAGTTGTATATTTAAAAACATAATCGATATAATTGTTATATTAATTATGAAATTAAATATTCAACTTGTCATGCCTTAGTGATGCATGTTTGAGAAGCATGTAGAAGTTTGTTGTAGTAAGTCTTAGTTTTGCAAAGCGTTGTAAAATTGGCATAGACTTTTAAAATTTATAACAAAGACAAAGGCATGCTCACTTAGGGTTGAATGTATCGTTCCGTTTCATTAGATGAATAGGTCGATATCTTGTAAATGCTAAGGTTACAAGAAACTCACCCGGGGACATCCTGTTCGAGGTTGGATGTATTTAAGCTGACGGTTTACGGAACACCTCCTACCTGGGGACCATCCGGTACTTGAGTAAAGTTAACCCGGCTTTATGAGCATGCGTGAGTGGTGTGAGGTAATAAAGTGTTTATCACCTAGACATCATAGGTAAAAGTTTGTTTTACCTAGACTTAGGCCTTATTGTCTTAGTCGGATAATGCCTGAGTAATTTACCCATTCCGTCTTAAAATACTTAGTAGAGGTGTTGAGAAGGTATATATGATATGTCCCTCTCCTCCTACGTTCTCTGTCAAGTTCACACCGTGAGAATTATGCTCGGCCTCGTGATGTCAATAGGGCATCCTCATTCGGATGGTATTTGCATAACTCAAGAGCAAGGTGAATGGAGAAAGTATTTATAGTAAGTGGGAGAAGGAAGTATGTCAATACATCCTGCGGTCTCCTCCATTGGATTGAACCGTGAGATTCCTATGTTCTGCCTGCTAGGTGCCCACAAGTGGTACCGATCCATTCGGAGGGCCGTTTCATAGGAATCGGAACATCTCAATCACCATTTATGGATAAAGAAACATAGAGCCATTCCCAACTTTGACATTTCCATTCGGTTGCATCGTTGGGGCCGCCCTATGAATTCTAAAAATGGAGGGTCACACTTACGAGATTTGCTAAGGAGTTAGTAAATCTTGACCAAACAGCGATAACTAAGATGCTATAGGAATATGAGATATTCTGGTATTAGCATTTAGTCAAGAATGTCTTGATTCAGTGAAAAATGCTTGACTGCCCCTCGGTAGCGACCATTCTGACCCACTGAAGTATCGTTGCAGTTTAATAATGAGTTTTGGGTACATTATTATTCTTTGCTAAATTCTTGATTGGTGTGTAAATTAGGTTAAAACCTTTTCACTAATATTTATTCATTCTCTTTTCAGCATGACTAGCTCTTTTATTCACTTACTAGCTTCCGATAAGTTAACCGGCGATAACTACGCGACCTGGAAATCGAACTTGAATACGATTCTCGTTCTAGATGATCTCAGGTTCGTCTTATCAGAGGATTGTCCTCCCCCTCCTAGCTCGGATGCGACTCGAACTGTTCGAGAAGCATATGATAGATGGACAAGGGCTAATGATAAAGCCCGAGTCTATATCTTAGCCAGCATATCTGATGTGTTAGCTAAGAAGCACGAGGATATGGTTTCTGCTAAAGAAATCATGTCTTCATTACAGGAGATGTTTGGACTTCCGTCCTCATCGGTCTGTCATGAAGCCCTCAAATTCGTTTACAACTCTCGCATGAAGGAGGGAACCTCTGTTAGGGAGCATGTCCTTAACATGATGGTCCACTTCAATGTGGCGGAAGTAAACGGAGCTATTATAAATGAGTCAAGTCAAGTAAGCTTTATCTTGGAATCTCTTCCGAAGAGTTTCCTTCAGTTCAGAATCATTTTGGTAATGAACAAAATAAAGTATAATTTGACTTCTCTCCTCAGCGAGCTACAGACTTATCAGTCCCTACACACTTCTAAAGGAAAAGAGAAGGAGGCAAATGTTGTCACTTCTAGGAAATTCCAAAAGGGGTCGTCTTCTGGGAGTAAGTCTGAACTTTCTTCTATTAAGAATAAGAGTATTCAAAAGAAGAAGAAAGATAAAAGGAAGGGAAAAGCACCTGCTACTGCTAAGAGCAAGAGTAAATCTACAGACAAAGGAAAATGTTTCCATTGTGGTGTAGATGGGCACTGGAAACGCAATTGCCCAAAGTATCTTGTAGAGAAAAAGGCTGAGAAGGAAAGACAAGGTAAATATGATTTACTTGTTATTGAAACATGTTTAGTAGAACATGATCGTCATACCTGGATACTTGATTCAGGAGCTACTAACCATGTTTGTTCTTCTTTTCAGGAAACTAGTTCTTGGCAGCCACTTTCTCGCGGAGAGATAACTCTCAGAGTTGGAACTGGAGAGGTTGTCTCAGCTGAAGCAGTGGGAGCTGTAAAGTTGTTGTATAGAGATAGTTTCATTTTACTAGAAAATGTACTCCTGGTTCCTACCTTCCAGAGGAATCTTGTATCTATATCTTGTTTGTTAGAACAGTTGTATAAAGTATCTTTTGTTCATAATGAAGCGTTCATTAGCAAAAGAGGTGTACGTATTTGTTCTGCGAAACTTGAAAACAACTTGTATGTGTTAAGACCAACCGAAGCCAAAGCTATTTTGAACACTGAAATGTTTAAAACAGCTGAGACTCAAACTAAAAGGCAGAAACTTTCTCCAAGTACTTATCTTTGGCACTTAAGACTAGGTCACATTAATCTCAATAGGATTGGGAGATTGATTAAGAGTGGTCTGCTAAATCGTTTAGAGGACAACTCTTTACCGCCATGTGAGTCTTGTCTTGAGGGCAAAATGACCAAACGATCTTTTTCTGAAAAAGGTCATAGGTCCAAAGAACCTCTAGAAATCGTGCATTCGGATCTCTGCGGTCCTTTGAATGTCAAAGCACGAGGAGGGTATGAATATTTCATCAGTTTCATTGATGATTATTCTAGGTACGGTTATCTTTATCTAATGCATCATAAGTCCGAAGCTCTTGAAAAGTTCAAAGAGTATAAGGCAGAGGTTGAGAACACATTAGGTAAATCGATAAAAACACCCCGATCAGATCGAGGTGGAGAGTATATGGATTTAAGATTCCAGAACTATATGATAGAACATGGAATAGTATCTCAACTCTCAGCGCCAGGAACACCACAGCAGAATGGTGTGTCCGAGAGGAGAAATAGAACCCTGTTAGACATGGTTCGATCTATGATGAGTTATGCTCATTTGCCTAGTTCGTTTTGGGGATATGCAGTAGAGACTGCAGTATATATTTTGAACATGGTTCCCTCTAAGAGTGTTTCTGAAACACCTTACGAGTTATGGAGAGGGCGTAAAGGTAGTTTACGTCACTTCAGGATTTGGGGGTGTCCGGCACATGTGCTAGTACCCAATCCAAAGAAGTTGGAACATCGTTCAAAATTGTGCCTATTTGTAGGTTACCCCAAGGAAACGAAAGGTGGTCTATTTTATGATCCTCATGAGAACAAGGTACTAGTATCGACTAATGCCACGTTCTTAGAGGAAGACCACATGAGAGATCATCAATCGTCGAGCAAAATTGTTTTGTCCGAATTTTCCAGGAAAGCTACAAACGGATCAACAAAGGTTGTTGATCAGGCTGGTCCTTCTCAAGAGTTGAGAAAGCCTCGACGCAGTGAGAGGGATGTAAGACAGCCTGACCGCTACATCGGATTGTCTGAAACTCAAGTCGTCATACCTGATGATGGCGTTGAGGATCCATTGACCTTTAAACAGGCAATGAATGATACAGACAAGGACCAGTGGCTTAAAGCCATGGATCTCGAAATGGAGTCTATGTACTTCAATTCGGTCTGGGATCTTGTAGACCAACCAGATAGTGAAAGACCTATCGGTTGCAAGTGGATCTACAAGAGAAAACGAGACCAAGCCGGTAAGGTGCAAACCTTTAAGGCTCGACTTGTGGCAAAAGGTTATTCTCAAAGAGAAGGGGTGGACTATGAAGAAACCTTTTCTCCTGTTGCCATGTTAAAGTCGATTAGAATACTCTTATCCATTGCTACATTTTATGATTATGAAATCTGGCAAATGGATGTCAAGACTGCCTTTCTGAATGGTAATCTTGAGGAGAGTATCTATATGGCTCAACCAGAGGGATTCATACTTCAGGGTCAAGAGCAAAAGGTTTGCAAGCTTAATCGATCCATTTATGGGTTGAAGCAAGCATCTAGATCCTGGAATATAAGGTTTGATACGGCGATCAAATCTTATGGCTTTGAACAAAATATTGACGAACCTTGTGTTTACAAGAAAGTAGTCAATAATGTTGTAGCTTTCTTAGTCTTGTACGTAGACGATATACTACTCATTGGGAATGATGTAGGGTTCCTAACTGACGTTAAGAATTGGCTAGCGACCCAATTCCAAATGAAAGATTTGGGAGAGGCTCAGTTTGTTCTAGGGATTCAGATCATAAGGAATCGTAAGAACAAAGTGCTAGCGCTGTCTCAAGCATCTTATATTGACAAGGTGTTGTCAAGATATTCGATGCAGAATTCCAAGAAAGGTTCGCTGCCTTTTAGGCATGGAATTCACTTGTCTAAGGAACAGTCTCCTAAGACACCTCAAGAGGTTGAGGATATGAGACGAATTCCCTATGCATCTGCAGTTGGTAGTCTCATGTACGCTATGTTGTGTACACGACCCGACATCTGCTATGCAGTAGGAATTGTCAGTAGGTTCCAGTCCAATCCAGGATATGATCACTGGACAGCCGTTAAACACGTCCTCAAGTATCTTAGGAGAACGAGAGACTATGTGCTTGTGTATGGCGCGAAGGATTTGATCCTTGCAGGATACACTGACTCTGATTTTCAGACTGATATAGATTCCAGGAAATCTACATCAGGATCAGTGTTCACTCTTAACGGAGGAGCAATAGTATGGAGGAGTATAAAGCAAGGTTGTATTGCTGACTCCACCATGGAAGCTGAGTATGTCGCAGCTTGCGAAGCAGCGAAGGAAGTTGTATGGCTTAGGAAGTTCTTGACAGATTTGGAAATTGTTCCAAATATGAACTTGCCAATCACCCTTTATTGTGATAACAGTGGTGCAGTGGCAAATTCTAAAGAACCTAGAAGCCATAAGCGTGGAAAGCATATTGAGCGAAAGTATCATCTCATTAGGGAGATAGTGCAACGAGGAGATGTGATCGTCACACAGGTAGCCTCGGAGCACAACATTGCTGATCCGTTTACTAAGTCTCTCACGGCTAAAGTGTTTGAGAGACACCTACAAAGTATAGGGCTGCGAGCTGCTCAGTAGGACAGTGGGAGAAACTTTAGATATTTGATATTCTAGTTCTCTCGACCAACATGTACTCCACTGACGTTTTAGTCCAAGTGGGAGTTTGTTGGGTTTTATGTCCTAAAACTCGTAGTTTGTAAACTGTTTGAATATGTAAATATTATATTTCAATAAAGTTGTTATTGAATTTTAGTGAATTGTGTTTGTATTAACCTATACCAATAACTAACACCCATGGCGATAGTATGAGTACTTGAACTTCATGTGTGACATGAATGTGAATCAAGTTCAAGTAGACAGCCAAAAATGGTCTATAGTATAGGGATAAGGCTGGGTACCTTATCCTGGGGACACTATTGGACGCGGCTCACTTTGTATAGTACAAAACGATGTGATTCGAATCGTTTCATGTAGAGACATGTGAGTGAGGGCGTCCTGTGCAATGAGTTTGCACAAGACCGAACCAAGAAATAAAATCGCTCTTTCTTTATAACACCGTTTACTGTAAAGACCGGTTTTTTCATATGATGACTTAGGTAACTCGATCTCAATCCTGAGCTTACTATGGACTCCTGTTTATTTGACCTTATCCTTTGACTTGTACGGGTGAGAGTGGCCAGATCGCCGACTCAATATGCCTACCATCTTGGGGATAAGATTGAATAAGTGGCTGGGGACATAGTTGTAGCAAGATTGGAGTTCACTCCTACCCGCTTTAAGGGTTAGTAGAGAGGTTGTTCCCTTAAGTGCTGACTCCAGGTCTTGAATAGTGGGCCCATCCTCTCCTGATCAGGGAGGAATCTGATTTGATGGTTGGACCACAAATCAATTGTTCATTAGAGGTGTCAGTGGTACTTAAGGAACAAGATATAATACAAGGGTTAAACGGTTTAAATGACCCGTTGTAATTATGAACGACCTGTGAAGGATCGACTTACTGATGATAGTTATATCAACAGGACACAATATATCTACAGTGAGGAGAGTGCAGCCCTTGGACTTTAGTGGAGTCTCCGGGGGTTAACGAATGTTGGTTAGTTCGGTTAAAAGAGTTTTAACCGGATAATCTCGTATCGTTGGAGCTCATGATCTGTAGGTCCTTACGGTTCTCCTGGCTAGCTCGGATAAAGCCGTGAAACAGTATAAAAGAAAAGAAAAGAATTTGAATCGTTCAAATTCAGGTTTGTGGAAGAAGAATAGACATATTTAAATATGATTTAAATATGGACATATTTAAATATGATTTAAATATGAGATTGGTCTGAAAACATGAATAGGATTCATGTGCAAAAAGTCGGTTTTCGGAAAACCGGGATTAATTATATTATTTAATTAATATTTGATATTGAATTAAATAATATTAATTAATTTAAATATATATATATTTTTATTAATTAAAAAGTTTAATTAATAAAATAATTATTATTATTTTTAATAATAATAATATATAAATATATATATATATAAATATATATATATTTACATGTGTCTTACATGCAATGTAAGACACATGTAAATATATACAGAGTATATATTTATGACTCAGATCAATTTATAAAAAAAAAAAAAAAAACAAAAAGGAAAAAACAAAATCTATAGTTAGTGACTTTTTGGGTTCACGTAATATGAATTGAAATTTTGATTTCAATTTGAGATTTTGTTTTTCTTCCTCTGCTCTCTGTGAAGAAGAAATTGGTTTTTCTTCAGTGAAGCTTCTTCCCTCTTTTCTTGAATTAAAGGAGTCCCACCACTCCGTTTCTCGGCCTGAGGATAGCGGGACTACCGTGGGTGGTCCACGAACGTTTCGTGAGAAGGCTCGTTGAGCTCGTGAGGAGCTTCTGGCGGTGAATTTGGAGAAATACGAACGACAAGGGTATGTGTTCTAATTTCTCTTTTTCATTGCTTTTGCATGTTTCCATTTGTTTAAATTGATGAAATTAGAGTGTCCATGATCCAAATCCGCTTCCCCTGCGTTTCCATCAACGCTCCATCAGGGTCCATCCCACTTAGAGGTGAACTTGCTCCCCGTGTGTCTCGTCTTGATAATACGTCTTCGAACCGCGAGTACTAGATCGCTAACTTGAAATGATCGAGGCTTCAAATTTTTGTTGAAGGCCTTGGTCATTCGCGCTTGGTAACATTCCAATGCTTGCTGAACATCTAATATTCTTTCATCGAGTGCTTCCAATTCTTCGAGACGCAATCTTGCATTCTCTTCGGTAGTTAACCCTTCTTGCACCGCTATTCTTAAGGAAGAGATTTCTCTTTCCAATGGGAGTACAACCTCGGCCCCATAGACCAGGGAATAAGGTGTGACTCCCGTAGGGGTCCGGTGGGTAGTTCGGTAAGCCCATAATGCTTCACCAATCTTTTCTTGCCAGACTCTTTTTGACTTGGAGACTACTTTCTTCAACAAGTTGCACAATGTCTTGTTGAATGCCTCTGCCAATCCGTTTGCTGGAGCGTTGTACATGGATGAATTGCATTGCTTGAACTTGAATTTCTCACATAAATTGTCCATTAGACTCTTGAAAATTTGTCTTCCATTATCGGTCACGATGCGGTGAGGGATGCCGTAACGATAAATGATGTGGGTTCGGATGAAATTCACAACAGTTTCCTTCTTTGCCTCTTTTAACGCGATCGCCTTGGCCCACCTTGAAAAATAATCTGTCCCAGGGAGGATATAAGAATGTCCCGCTGAGGACTCAGGTGTTATTGGACCAACGAGATCAAGCCCCCAAGCTTCAAAGGGCCATGAAGCTATGGTTGGGTGAAGGGGTTCTGGCGGTTGATGTATGAAGTTTGCATGAAACTGACAAGCCTCACATTTCTTTGCATACTCCATCGAGTCTTGAATCATCGTTGGCCAGTGATAACCCATTCTCTTCAACTGAAAATGAAGTTTCGGTCCCGATTGATGAGCACCACAGACCCCTGAGTGCGCTTCCTCTAATGCCTTTATCGATTCTTCTTTTCCTAGGCGTCGAAGAAAAAGTCCGTCATAGGAGCGTCGATAAAGGATTTTCTTGTAGTAGATGAATCGAGCATTTCTTTTTCGTATATCGGCCTTACGCCGGGACTCTGTGGGAAGTTTTTCATGTTGTAGATAATCTACAATCGGTTGTCGCCAATCCTCTTCCTCAATCACATAGACTGATATTACGTTTTCTTCTTGACTTTCAATTTTAGTTGGCGGTACAACCCATTTTTGATAAATCGGGACGTTCAATATTTCACTTTCTGGGACAGTCAGGGCTGTGGCCAAGTTTTCTAATGCATCTGCCTTTGCATTTTCAGCTCTTGGAATATGCTCTATCGTCATACTGCCAAAGCTCTTTAAGAGTCGTCTTGCATAATTAAAGTAAGGAATTAAATCTTCATGCTTCACCTCGTATTGGAGCAACAACTGACTAATTATCAGTTTTGAATCTCCATAGATCTCAATGTAGGTCACTCCAATTTCTATTGCTATTTGAAGACCCATAATGAGTGCTTGATATTCAACAACATTATTCGAACATACCTCTTCAAATGTGAAGCTATACGGCAACATGTGTTTTTCAGGAGTAATGAATACTATTGTTGCGTGCTCAGTGTTTAAATAAATATGCAATGTGAGGTGAATTGTAGCAAGTAATAAGTGTTTTTCAGGAGCAAGCATACATGGTCTTGTAGCAAGTAATAAGTATTTTTTCATTCGATTTCCCACAGAGATTTATTCTTAGTTACTAACGAAGTGAGATGTTAAATTAGAAAGGGTGGTAAAAATGAGGTGAATTGGAGAGTGATGTGCCTAACTAATGAAGAACGTGCGAGATATGCAAGCATAAACAAAGACAAGTAAAGAGGTTAACTTGAATGTAGAAGGAAAAGAATTGCGGAGAAAGCAATTGTATAGCAATAAAATCGCAAAGCTAAAGACTGGAAAAATGGCTAAGGCAAAAATAGAACTGAAAGAATTGCGCAGACAACAATTTTCTAGCAATTAAACTAACAGCGTTTTAAGGGTGAGATGGGGAAACAAGGTCAACTAACGACTCCTCTATAGGCTTTTTCATACGATTCTTCAGCAGTAGATCAACTTATCATGCATCAATTTAACTCATTCTCATGCATCTCTCGATTACATGCATTAAATCCTTTAGTTGACTCATATCCAAGTAAGACTTAAGCATCTATTTATATAAGCAAGTTAATGAATTGTGCTAGGAAAACGCCTATTCCTAGGTCGTTTTCTGGCTACCATGAAAGGCTAGCATGAATGGACGACTCTGAACTCTTACTTATTCCAGAGGTTAGGAGTTCTTTAGACAAAATGGATGGCCAATCGAAATTGTCCGTGGGCTGAAGTACACATACATTCAATGCGTGCGAAGCTATCCTACATGCTGAATTCACGTATTTCTACCTATAGATTCATCATTAGCAGACCCTTGTGTGTTTAGTTACTCATGGATGATGTGGAGTTGGAAAGAATAGATGGATTAAACATGATTCAAAACAAACTGAAAGTAAAGAGAAAACAGAAAGCGATAAGAGATTTGCAAAGTTGTCAAATAATTCCTCTATTGAAATACGATTCAAAGCTTACTGTGCAACGACTATAAAGCAGTAACGACTAAGCAAATGGAAACGAATTGAACCAATGTAGCAAACAGAAGTAAATGGAAACAAACAGAAATGAAAAGGAACGACAGAACACAGTAGAAAGCAAATAAACGTGTGCGTGAACTCCTCGCCGCAAGCGCCTCGGATGAAGGGAGAAAGTGAGCTTTGTTTGGGGATGAATCCAATCAGAAGAGAAGAAGGATCTTCTCTTCTTCCTCTCAGATTATCGATGCCAACAGCTGATTCCTTCACGCCAACAAACAGAAGAGAAAATACGGAGAAACTGCGTTGAGATGGAGAGTTCTACGCTTCCAAGCTTGTTGTTCTCCTTCCCCCTTGACCTCCATTTATAGCTCTTTGCAGGTACTCTTCAGTCAAGGAGAACCATCCATTCTGAACGACGTCTCACCACGTGGCAGCAGGGGAAAAATTGGGCGGCTGAAAGATCGCAACAGAACGGCGGACGGTTGGAACAACTTATCAATTTCAGCTTAAACATTGCGGAGACAGCAATGTTTCCGCAATTTACCTGCAATACAGAATTTCAACTCTTTTAGCTTTGTTTTTTATCCTTTCTTGTTCCTTTTACAAATAACTCTTGATTTAGTTCCATTCTATGAATTCTCATATATAAGCACATGTTTAGACTAAATTCTATAAAAAACGCTTAAGAGTTTACACAATTCTATAGCAAATAAGTCCCTAAAATATGAACTTTTGGAGACGTAACACACCCCCAAAGTTAAGTTAATGCTCGTCCTCGAGCAATATAAGGGCTTACTTAGGCTGCTATCACTCTATCCGACTACTTACTGACTTCCCTAAGTTCACTATCTAAGGCATGGCTGTCCTGTGACACTCTTCTAAGTTCAAACTTGCCCCACATTTTGCTTATTCTGATTTCTCTTGCCTTGTAAACCTACTGCTTTTATAAATTTCCTACAACTAATCTGTCTGCCTTATGTCATTAGGTTCATTGTGCAGCTATCCCTAAGTTTTCAAATTCTGCCTTGCTTCACCCCAGACTCAGTACATGCTTCTAATGTCTTTTTGTTTAAGCTACCTAAGATTCCTTAGAGTCATGTCAGTCTTAGTACACACACAAGTAACAGTAGTACATTTCATAGAACAACCTAAACCCTGGCATCACTACATTGGATATACATTCATCTCCCTTAACAAACCTACAAACTACAGCCCTGTGCTTAGCAACTGAGGATCAGAGTTCATTCATAAAGGACACCTAAGCACATAAGCTATGACTCATAGGCATACATTCTCCTTCCTTTGTTTTTCCTTTTCCTTATTTTCTTTTCCTAGTAGAGTCTCTCCTTGTGGTTTGCCTTTTGATGCAGTGCCACTTGTGGGTTACACAAACGGCCCTGATTACTCAGCATCCTCAAGAGAGACACTACTCTTTATTCTTTTGTTTTCATTTTTTTTTTTTTTAGTATAGTTCATCATTTTTTTTTTCAAAGAAGAAGAATGCTTATGTCTACGAATGGAGAGATGAATGTTCCTAGGCCTAGAGGCTGCCTCCCCCAAGCTTAAACTTCTCATTGTCCCCAATGAGAGTCTGATGTGGCACACCCCCAAATTTGTCCTAGAAGCATCTAGTCTAAGGCAAACCAATCAGAACTTAAAACTCCTAGGCATAAAAATGACCTTCCTAAAGCAGATAACTCAGATGCAAAAACTTTGTAAAACCAACATGGTAAGGGCTTATAGAGGTGCATGCTGAGCAATTAAGGAAGCTAATTCAAACTAACAAAGGTGTACTATGACACTCATCCAGCATGCTCAGCAGATAGATCACATATTGAAGTCAGTAAAGCAGCAAGATATCGAAATTTAAACAGAAACAGCCCATTCAACAGTCACCCAATAGCATGCGAAAACTAACAAAAAAATTGCGGACTCCGCAAAGAATTCGCAATAAACCTACAGAGCATTTTTAGCAGTGATCAAGGCTCCTAACATGCTATATCCAGACATCCAAAACTATATCAAACAGCAAAACTAACTAAGCTAACTACTCAGATACCATCAAACAAAAGTAAACTATCCTAACCAAACAAAAGAACAATTAAAACAGACCATTGATTTGATTTAAAATAAGGGTTACAGTTCACAGAAAAGCAGTATTTTTTTTCTTAAGAGGGATCAGAAAAAAAACTCCCTCGAATGCCGTTCAGATTGGCATTCAAACATCTTCATCCTCATCTCTCCTTGCTGTAGGAGGCGCCCATGGCATCAACAGATCCGTAGGGAAGGCGGGGAATATGCATCCCAGCTGGTCAGCTACATCCTTGTCCCTTGCCTGTGCATACTCAGCCCACTGAGCCATCTTGTGCTGCAGGTCCATTAGGCAGGCCATGAACAGCGATTGTGCCGCAGCCAGGCCGTCCATCTCAAATTCCATGTTGCCCCTCCTACGCATCCTCAAGATGGTGGGCAGCTCCAAATGGCCAGTGTAAGCCAACTGCTTCTCATTCTTCTCCACTGGCACACATGCACGTAAGCACAGTTTAGTTATGGTGTTTGGGAAAAAGAGCTGACCCTTACCTTTCTTTGAACAGTCAGTGATGGAGGCGACAATGACTTCACCCACGTCAATGGTGAGTCCCCGCATGATAGCATACAGCAGCAAAGATCGCCCCTGGTTGATAGTCGTTTCGTGTGTCACAGGGGATATGCGTCTGCGCACAAGGGAGAACCAAACTGCCGCCTTGTCTCGAAGGGTTGCACTCATCAGGGTGTGCTTCCCGTTCCTTGAGACCGCCCAAGACGCCTCAGGTTTTCCTATCGTGTGCAAGGCCTCTTCTAGGACTGCCTCAGATGGTAGGTCAACAATCTTGGCGTATTCAGAATGCGGATACCCCTTGAGCGCATAGGCCTCATTGATGGCATTGGCAGAGAAGTCGACCTCTACCCCCCTCACCGTGGACAGACATGCTTCAGGGTGTGTGAGGTTGGCGTAGAAGTCATGCACCATGTCAGGGTAGGCTGGAATTGGGGGTCTGCACAGCTCCTCCCAGCCATGGGTGATGATTCCTGCGCGCAAGAATTGCGGCAGGTCCGCCAACGCATCAAGAAAGCCCCGCTCGTGGAGGAGTTCCTTCTTCATTAATTCGAGGCCCTTGGCCTCTGCTTCCTTAGAGACGTACCTCACAGCTTGAGGTTCGTCTTCTGGGTACATCTTCTTTTTCCCCTTCTCTTCTGCTTTGGCCGATTCAGCGGCCTCAATCTTCATCTTCTTTAAAGAAGGTTCAGCTCCAACCTTCTTCTTCTTGGCTCGTTTGGAAGACTTCGGCCGCTTACCCTTGACAATCACGGGGGCCTTCTTCTTGTGCCGTGCCTTGGAGGCCAGATGCTGGAGACAATCCCCTAGAGTTTCGTCCATCGAATCCTTGCTTCCCCCCTTCATAGGGCTGTCAAGACTGACATCCCTTAAGGGGGAAAATACCTCCTCTTCCTCCACCGGTTCGTCACTTTGCACCGAGTCTTGGTGCTCTTCAGGTGGAGCTTCAGGCTCCGGCATCTGTGGGGAAGGTTCAGGGCTCTGCCTGGCCGTCTCATTTGATGGGTGGCCACTCCCACGACTCTCCTCGCTGGGATTCTTTTCTTTGATCGGTGAGTCCTCCACCGCAACCTTCCACTTCCATTTCTTAGGTGTACCGACTGGTTCAGAAGGACCAGCAGGTATCTCAGTCACCACCTTCCACTTCTTTCTTCGCACTGGTAGCTTCGGAGGCCGTGAGGGCTGCGCAGCATCGGCGTGTGTTAAGGAAAGCAGCGCCTCTCTCGCAGCTTCTTCTGCGTCAGGCGACGTTTTCTTGGGCGTGGATCGATCTGCTCGCGTGGACACCATTGTCGTTCTTTGAGGATCTGAATGTAGGAGATGCAGAGGAAGAAGAAGACTGAATTTCGGAGGTCCAACGGTTTGAGAAAACGTAAAGGGCAGGGATCCAACGACGGCTATTTGTACTTGAGTACCCTCCAACGACTCTTTCTGTTGCGGACTCAACAAATCTTCCGCAATTAATCCGCCTAGCCGTTGGGATATTTCTTGATTTAAGTTGCGAGATTTAGCAACCAAATCTTCGATTTAGCCAGATCTTCTTCGTGGATCTTCTCTCCTTGATTCATCTCCTTCATTGCCTCTTAAGGATCTTTCATTAATATCCACCTAATTAAAACAAAAATACTTAACTAAAACCAAAAATAAATAAACAAAACACAAACGAAAATTCTTAAAGAAAAATTCTAAGGCATAGCCTTCTGATGGATGAGCACAGTGGTCACTCATCCCCTCTCGATTCGATTCTCAAACTTTAGATAGGAGGAAGGCCGAGAGTGTCTTTACATCTCCTTCCTCATAGTAGTGCTTCAACCTTGCACCATTCACCATGAACGGTTGCCCTTGATGTAGGTTCCGAATCTCAATAGCACCATGAACAAAAACGTTAGTTATCACAAAAGGACCTGACCATCTAGACTTAAGTTTGCCTGGAAATAACCTTAACCGTGAGTTGAATAATAAGACATGCTGGCCTTTTTTAAAGTCCTTGATCCTAAGTCTACCTACTATCATGCCAAATCTTAGTTTTTTCCTTATACATTTTAGCATTTTCATAGGACATATGTCTTAGCTCATCTAACTCATGTAATTGTAGAGACCGCAAAGTTCCAGCATCGGTCACGCAATAATTTAGTTCTTTTAGGGCCCAAAAGGCTTTGATTTCCAATTCGAAGGGAAGATGACATGCTTTTCCATACACTAGCCTATAAGGAGACATACCTAAGGGTGTTTTATATGCAGTCCTATATGCCCACAGTGCATCGTCTAACTTAAAAGACCAGTCTTTTCTATTAGGTTTGACCACTTTTTCAAGTATGTTTTTGATCTCCCTATTGGATATTTCAGCTTGTCCATTCGAGTGTGGGTGATAAGGGGTTGCTACTCTATGTCTAACATTGTATTTAGCTAATACCTTTTCCATAGCTTTATTAATAAACTGAGTTCCCTCATCACTTATTATTGCACGTGGTGTACCAAATCTTATAAAAATATGCCTATTAAGAAACATAATGACTGTTTTTGCATCATTTGAGGGACATGCTATGGCTTCTACCCATTTAGATACATAGTCTACGGCTACAAGTATATAAAGATTACCTGCAGATGGGGGAAATGGTCCCATGAAGTCAATGCCCCACACATCAAAGAGTTCCAATTCTAAGATGTAGGTGAGAGGCATCTCATCCTTCCTACTGAGGTTACCTATCCGTTGACATTCATCGCAGCTGTGTGCATGGTCGTGTGCATCTTTGAAGATCGTAGGCCAGTAGTAGCCACTCTGGAACACCTTTGCAGCCGTCCTTTGGCCACCAAAATGTCCACCATAAGGGGACGTATGGCAGTGCTGCAACACTGACTTCGCCTCAGCAGCTGATACACACTTCCTCAGCAATCCGTCTGCACAAGTCTTGTAAAGTGTAGGATCGTCCCAGATGAACTTCCTAGCTTCATGTAGGAACCTCTTCTTTTCTTGCCCTCATTTGAAAGTTGGTAGTACCTGCGAGGCAAGGAAGTTAGCAATATCCGCAAACCAAGGTTCCTCATCGTTATCACGATGTGCTAACACAAAGACATGCTCATCAACAAAGGCATCAGAAATTGCTGGCTCAACAATTTTTTCGCAATTACTTCGCAATTTAGATAAATGGTCAGCAACTACATTTTCGCTTCCTTTTTTATCTCTAATGTCTAAGTCAAACTCTTGCAATAATAATACCCATCTAATTAACCATGGCTTAGCATCAACCTTCCTCATTAGATATTTTAGTGCATAGTGATCAGTGTACACAATGGTTCTAGTTCCTACAATGTAATTCCTAAACTTTTCACAGGCAAATACTACAGCTAGCATTTCCTTCTCGGTGGTAGTGTAATTAAATTGTGCTTCATTCAGAGTCTTACTTGCATAGTATACAGGATGTGTTAGTTTATCTATTTTTTGTCCTAGCATTACCCCTACTGCATAGTCACTAGCATCACACATCAGTTCAAACGGAAAGTCCCAATTTGGACCTACTATAATTGGTGCTTTGACTAAGGCTTCCTTAAGTGTTGTCCATGCTAGGAAACATTCTTTTGAGAAGACAAACGGTTTGTTAAGCTCTAGAAGCTCACACAGAGGTTTAGAGATTTTTGAAAAGTTTTTAATGAATCTCCTATAAAAACCTGCATGACCTAAGAAACTTCTAATAGCTTTTACATTTTGAGGTTCCACTAGCTTCTCTATTATCTCTATTTTGGCCCTATCGACCTCTACTCCTGCTCTAGATACTCTATGTCCTAGGACTATCCCTTCTTCCACCATAAAGTGGCATTTCTCCCAATTTAAGACTAGGTTGGTCTCCTCACACCTAGTTAGGACTTGTCCTAAGTTTTCTAAGCAGTTATTAAACGAATCACCAAAGACTGAGAAGTCATCCATAAATATTTCTATCATGGACTCATCTAAGTCAGAGAAAATGGCCAACATGCACCTTTGGAATGTTGCTGGTGCATTGCATAAGCCAAATGGCATTCTGCGAAAAGCAAATGTTCCAAAGGGACATGTGTTGCGTGCTCAATGTGTTAAAGATAAATAAGCAAGAAGGTAGAGAGAGCACTCAGAACATGCAAGCATACATGGTCTCACAGCAAGTAGTAAGTATATTTCATTCGTTTTTTCCACAGAGACTCATTTTTAGCTATTCATGAAGTGTATTTGTTAAGAAAGAAGGGGTGGATTTGATGGGGTAAAATTGGTTTTTAATTATCTAATTTTTGCTGAATGTGTAAAGGAATGCAACATAAACAAATGCAAGTTGAAATTAGACTCAAAAGATAAGAGACGGAATTGATAAGCGAAGAAGAAAACAGCTAAACAGAATGGTAACTTAGCAGAATTGCGGATACCGCAATGTTATCGCAATTGTAAGAACAGCAAACGTGTGTAAAGTGGAGAATTAAGGGCTACTATTGACTACCCTATAGGCATTTTTATACGATTC
This sequence comes from Herpetospermum pedunculosum, assembly GCA_028017165.1. Classification (NCBI taxonomy): domain Eukaryota; kingdom Viridiplantae; phylum Streptophyta; class Magnoliopsida; order Cucurbitales; family Cucurbitaceae; genus Herpetospermum; species Herpetospermum pedunculosum. The sequence continues at coordinate 14,147,960 of CM051527.1, read as the reverse complement.
CCAAGCACTGGATCTACTCTCTATGCATCAAACTCACTCTATCTCATGTATCGTCCGATTCCATGCATTAGATTCTTTAGCTTACTCGACTCAAAGTAAGGTCTTAAGCATCTTGTTAAAACAGAAGTGTTTAGTTTGTACTAGGGAAACGCCTATTCCTAGGCCGTTTCCTGGTTACCATGAAAGGCTAGCATGATTATACGACTCTGAACTCTTACTCCTTCCAGAGGTTAGGAGTTCTTTGGACAAAATGGATGGCCAATCGAAATTTCCCGTGGAATGAAGCTTACATACAATCAATGCTTCGAAAGCTATCCTACATGCTTGGTTCACGTTTTTTAGCCTATAGTTCTGTCATTAGCATGCCCCTAAGTGACTTAGCTACTCATGGATATATAGAGAACAAAAGTATAAGATAAAACAGACATGCTTAGAAGGGAAATGTACTCAAAACAGTAAGACAAAACCGTAGCAGCAGAAGATGGAAACTATGAAATGAAGACTTGTAATTTGATTACTTTGAATGTTTGAACGAACAAAAGGAAACTTAAAGTAAATAATTCAAAGACAGAAAGCAACGAAATGAAGTAGATGGAACATTAAACTAGAAACAACAACTGATCAAAGCTGGAAATAAGAAAAGGAAAACAAAAAGCAGTAAATGGTGCTTGAAAGCCTCGTTGCAGTCGCCTCGAATGAAGGGGATGAAGGTCAGCCTTGCTTGGATGAATCCAATCGAGAGAGAAGAAGGATCTCCTCTCCTTCCTATCAGATTATCGATTCCAACAGCTGAGACTCTCACTCCAACAGACGGCAAAGGAAAACAGGAAGAAAAGATGGACTGCGAGAAGACTCTACGCTTTCGGATGATGCTTGAACCTCCGACTTTGACCCCCTTTTATAGTAGTTTGCAGGTGCGTTTGGGCCAAGGAGAACCATCAATCTTCAACGTCATATATCAGAATGGATGGAGGAGAAAGAATGAATCCCTGAAATTACGGAAATTAACAGAAAAGGATCAGTCAACTTACGGTTTTCACTTGAATAATTGCGGCTTCAGCAATGTTTTCGCAATGCTGTCGCAATGCAGTTTTTTTCATTCTTTTCCTTCGGTTTTCAACCCTTTTCTTTCCTATTGTGCATAAGTCCTAATTTAGCTACCTTCTTCTCATTCTCATATTTAAGCATAGGTTTAGGCTAAATGCTATCAAAAACACCTAAAAGTGTACATCTTCTTAAGCTAAATGGGTCCTAAATAAGTCACTTTCAGAGACTTAACACACCCCCAAACTTAAGGTTTTGCTTGTCCTCAAGCACACTAAGGACTTACCTAGGCTGCTGTTTCTTCTTCTTTAACCACTTTACTGACTCCCTTATATCCCTATCTATAGCACTGCTGTCCTGTGACACACTTCTCAGTTTAAAACTACCCTCTTATCTAGCTTCTTCTGACTTCGCCTGCCTAACACTCACCTGCTTTTATTAACTACCTACAACTGATCTATTTGCTTTTGTCATATCATGCCACTATCCCTAAGGTTTCAAATTCTACCTAGCTTTACCTCAGACTCAGTACATGCTTCTAGCTTTACTTTTAATGTGTCTAGGATTCCTTAGAGTCATGCCAGTCTTAGTATTAACGGTGACAGTGGTACTTTAAAGAACAACCTAAACCCTGGCATCACTACATTGGATAAACACTCATCTCCCTAAACAACCCTACGAGTTACAACTTTGTGCTTAGCTAATTGAGGATCAGAGTTCTTTTTTAAATAGGACACCTAAGCCACAAAGTTATAACTCCTAGGTATACATTCTTCTTCCCTATTTTTTTTTCTTTTTCTTACTTAGGTGGGGCCTATCCTTTGGTTGCCTTTTGATGCAATGCCACTTGTGGGTCACACACTTGGCACTGATTACTTAGCAACCTCAGAGAGACCCCCCTCTTTATTCTATTTTTCATCATTTTTTTTTCAGTTCATCATTTTTTTGTAAAGGAGAAGAAGAATGCTTATGTTTCTAAGGGAGAGAGGAATGTTCCTAGGCCTAGGGTGGCCTCCCCCAAACTTCAACTACTCATTGTCCCCAATGAGTGTCTGAGGTGGCACACCCCCAAACTATCCTAGAAGCATCTAGTCTAAGGTAAAACAAAGAGAATCTAAAAGCCCTAAGCATAGACAAAACATTTAAAAGAAAATATCACAGCAGCAGTAATTTTTTAAAAAAAAACAGACAGTTAAGGGCTTAAAGCTGTGCATGCTGAGCTTTGTAGAGGTTGATTTAAACTATGAAAGGGTGTCCTATGACACTCATCCAGCATGCATTTAGATAAGCTATATAAGGTAGTCATGTTAGCAGCAAAAGATAGAATTTAAACAGATCACAGCCTAGCTAAACAGACAGTCCAAACATGCTTTCAGTCATAAAAATTGCGGGTACCGCAATTATTTCGCAATCAATTCAGGGCAGATATAACATTGATTAAGGCCCCTAAGCATGCTTTTTCCAGTCACTCAAGCTTTCTAAAAATAAAACTAAACTATCCTACCTAGTCAGCTAACATCAGGCTATACTGAGCAAAAGAAAAAAACATAAAACGAAGCATCTAAAATAGATCAAAATTGGACTAAAAACAGCAAAGTTCACATGATTATCAGAAAGCAGAAAATTGTTTTTTTTTTTCTAAGGGAACAACAATACTCCCTTCAGTGCAATTCAAACCAGCACTCAAACGTCGTCATCCTCATCAGGTTGCCGTGGTCGTGGGGGCACCCATGGAGTCAGGAGATTCGTAGGGAAATCAGGGAAGATGCACCCAAGTTGGTCTGCAACTTCCTTGTCCCTCGCCTGCGCATAAGTGGCCCATTGAGCCATTCTCCTCTGCATATCCATTAGGCAGGCCATGGATAGGGACTGATCAGCAGCCAGCCTATCCAGTTCATACTCCATATTCCCCTTCCTCCTCAGCCTCAGGCTAGCAGGCAGCTCCAAGTGGCCTGTGTAAGCCATTTGCTGCTCCATGCGCTCGGTGGGGACTCCTGCAAGCAAACATAGCTTGGTTATGGTGTTAGGGAAAAAACAGTGGTCCCTTACCTTTCTTGGCGCACTCAGCAATAGCAGCAGTGATGACTTATCCCACGTTGATCGTGAGACCTCTCATTATCGCATACACCAGCAGCGAACGGCTCTGGTTGATTGTAGTCTCGTGAGTCACTGGGGACAATTTCCTTCTCACGAACGCAAACCAAACAGCCGCCTTAGCCGTGAGGTTGGCACTCATGAGAGTGTGCCTCCCATTGCGTGACACGGTCCAGGAAGCTTCAGGCTGGCCAATGGTCCGAATGGCCTCTTCCAGGACAGCCTCAGTAGGCTCATCAACAATCCGTGCATAATCCGTATGTGTTTGGCCCTTGAGACCATAGGCTTCGTTGATGGCCTTGGCTGAGAAATCCACCTCTACCCCTCTGACCACAGACAGGCCATCCTCAGGGCTGAGCACATTGGCGTAGAAATCATACACCATGCTCGTGTAGGCTGGATTGGGCGGTCTGCAAAATTCCTCCCAGCCGTGGTTGATCACTCCTGCGCGCAAGAACTGCGGCAGGTCAGCAGGTCGGTCGAGGAAGCCTTTCTCGTGCAGCAACTCCCTCTTCCTCAGCTCAGCACCCCTGGACTCAGCATCAGAGGAAACATACCTCACTGACTGAGGCTCGTCTTCAGGGTAGAGCTTTGCCTTCCCTTTATCTGATGGCTTGGCTGACTCGGCAGCCTCAACCTTGAGTCGTTTTAGCGATGGCTCAGTGCTCTCCTTTTCTGATGAAGGCACCTCCTTAGCCTTCTTCCTCTTTAGTTTCTTGGATCGCTTGGCTTTAAGGATCTTGGCCTTCTTCTTCTTCTTCAGCTTTGCCTCAATGTTGATCTGCTGCAGGCATGCCCCCAGCGTCTCTTCCATGGAATCATCCTGCTGTGCAGGACTCTCTGGGCTAGCTTCCCTTGCAGGCGAGAAGACCTCGTCTTCACCACCTTCCCCACTGCCCTGAGTGGATTCCTGGTACTCCCCATAGGGGAATTCAGGGTCAGGCCGTGGAGGCGTGTGCGAAGGTGTGGCACTCTGCTCTGCTGTAGGCGTCTGCACGGAATTCAGTGGTGAAGACGGCGTTTCAGGGCTCTGTGCAGGCGGTGACGATGAAAGCTCTGGGCTGTGCACTGGTTCAGATGATGAAGGGTTGTGCGCAGGTGAGGCAGATGGCGACGAACTCTTCTTGGTCGACTCGTGGGACGCACGATCTGTTTCTTGACTCTCCATAGAGAGAGTCTTGGCTTTGCTTGGTTCGGCGGCCGTCTCGACACTCCACCGGCGCTTCTTGGGCGTGCCCGCTGGTTCAGAAGGGACAGCAGGGATTTCTGTGACAACCCTCCACTTCTTCCTACGGATCGGAAGTTTGGGAAGAGGTCCGGTGCGTACAGCCCCAGCATCTGCATGGGTCAGAAGTGCTTCCCTCGCAGCCGCTTCAGCTGCGTCATCAGCCTTCTTCTTGGCTGCGGATCTTTCAGCCCTTGTGGACACCATTGTCGAATCTTGAAGGTTTGGAGAGAAGGATCACAGATGAAGAGAATCTCAGTTTTCTTGGAATTCAGAGAATGAGAGAATCGTATCGATCGAGCGCCTTCTAACGGATATAAAGGAAACGGCTAAATCCCAACGGCTATATTTTGCGGATCCTGCAATTCCAGCGCAATTTTAGGGATTTTTTTTCATCTAAATGGCAAACTTTGCTCGTCCGTATCTTTTATTTGGCTCGATCGTTTCTTGATTTTTAAAGCTGGAATTACTCTCCTTGATTCCCTCTTTCGATTCCCTACAAAAAGAAATAAAACAAACATTAAATACTTAATTAAAATCACACCACAAAACATACAAACGATAACCGGAAAAAGTGAAAAAAAAAAAAAATAAACTAAGGCCTTAGCCTTGACTAAACGAGCACAGTGACCACTCGTTCTCTCTCGTTTTTAGTTTCATGCTTCATTCAAGAGGAAGGCCGAGAGAGTCTTCACATCTCCTTCCTCATAGTAGTGCTTCAACCTCGCCCCATTGACCATAAATGGCTGACCTTGCTGCAAGTTCTTTATCTCTATTGCACCATGAACAAACACATTAGTAATGACAAATGGACCCGACCATCTAGACTTAAGTTTCCCTGGAAATAGTTTCAACCGTGAGTTAAACAACAAAACAAGTTGACCCTTCTTAAAGTCCTTAACTCTAAGTCTACTATCGTGCCAAATCTTGGTTTTTTCCTTGTACATCTTAGCATTCTCATAGGCCATATGCCTAAGCTCATCAAGCTCATGTAATTGCAAAGACCTCAGTGTCCCTGCATCCTTTACACAAAAATTCAATTCCTTCATGGCCCAAAATGCTTTGTTTTCTAACTCAAGTGGTAAGTGACAAGCCTTGCCATATACCAGCCTATAAGGGGACATACCTAGGGGTGTCTTATATGCTGTCCTATAAGCCCAAAGTGCATCCTCAAGCTTGAAGGACCAGTCTTTCCTATTAGGTTTGACCACTTTTTCTAGGATGTTCTTGATTTCCCTATTTGAGATTTCAGCTTGTCCATTTGAGTGTGGGTGATAGGGAGTGGCTACTCTATGTCTAATGTTATATTTAGCCAATACTCTCTCCATAGCCTTGTTAATGAAATGTGACCCCTCATCACTAATGATGGCACGAGGTGTCCCAAACCTAGTAAAAATGTGCCTATGCAAGAAGTTGGTGACTGTTTTAGCATCATTATTAGGACATGCTTTGGCCTCTACCCACTTGGACACATAGTCCACTGCTACTAATATGTAAAGGTTACCTGATGATGGAGGGAATGGCCCCATGAAGTCAATGCCCCATACATCAAAGAGTTCTAACTCTAAGATGTAGGTGAGGGGCATCTCATCCTTTCGACTGAGGTTACCTGTTCTTTGACATTCATCACAGCTGTGGGCATAGTTGTGGGCATCTTTGAAGATCGTTGGCCAATAATAGCCACTCTGAAATACCTTTGCAGCTGTTCTTTGGCCACCAAAGTGTCCACCATAAGGAGCTGCGTGACAGTGCTGCAGCACAGACTTCGCTTCAGCAGCTGAAACACACTTCCTTAGTAAGCCATCAGCACAGGTTCTGTAAAGTGTGGGGTCATCCCAGATGAATTTCCTTGCTTCATGAAGGAACCTCTTCTTCTCTTGTCCTCCCTTGAAAACTGGTAATACCTGTGATGCACGGAAGTTAGCAATGTCAGCAAACCAAGGTTCCTCATCGTTATCACGATGAGTCAAAGCAAAGACATGTTCATCAATAAAAGCATCAGAAATTGCGGGGTCCGCAATTTTTTCGCAATTGTGCTGCAATCGAGACAAGTGATCTGCAACCACGTTTTCACATCCTTTCTTGTCTCGAATGTCCAAACCAAACACCCACCTAATCAACCTAGGCTTGGCATCAGCCTTCCTCATAAGATATTTCAAGGCAGAATGGTCAGTGTATACAATTGTCCTAGTGCCTACAATATAGTTTCTAAATTTTTCGCAAGCAAACACTACAGCAAGCATCTCTTTCTCAGTAGTTGTATAATTACTTGAGCCTCATTCAAGGTCTTACTAGCATAATAGACAGGGTGTGTTAGCTTGTCAATCTTCTGGCCTAACATCACTCCTACAGCATAGTCACTGGCATCACATAACATCTCAAAGGGCAGATCCCAATTTGGTCCTACTATGATAGGGGCTGTGACTAGTGCTTTCTTAAGGGTGGTCCAAGCTACTATACATTCCTTAGAGAAGATGAATGGCCTATTTAATTCTAGAAGCTCACACAGAGGCTTGGCTATCTTAGAAAAGTCCTTAATGAACCTTCTGTAGAAGCCAGCATGCCCTAAGAAACTTCTAATGGCCTTGACATTCTGAGGCTCTACCAACTTCTCTATAATCTCAATTTTGGCTCGGTCAACTTCGACACCTGCCCTCGACACTCTATGTCCTAAGACAATCCCCTCATCCACCATAAAATGGCATTTTTCCCAATTTAGGACTAGGTTGGTCTCCTCACACCTAGCTAGGACTTGTCCTAGGTTTTCTAGACAGTTTGAAAATGAGTCCCCAAAGACTGAGAAGTCATCCATGAATATTTCTATCATGGACTCTTCCAACTCAGAGAAGATTGCCATCATGCACCTTTGGAAAGTTGCCGGTGCATTGCATAAGCCAAAAGGCATTCTGCGAAAGGCAAAAGTTCCAAAAGGGCAAGTGAAGGTGGTCTTCTCTTGATCCTTAGGGTCTATAGTTATTTGGTTATAGCCTGAATATCCGTCTAAGAAACAATAGTAGGCTCTACCAGCTATTCTGTCTAGCATCTGGTCAATGAACGGTAGAGGGAAGTGATCTTTTTTAGTTTCTTTATTTAATTTCCTGTAATCCATACACACTCTCCACCCTGTGACAGTCCTTGTTGGAATCAGTTCGTTGTTCTCATTGACTACCACAGTTATTCCCCCCTTTTTAGGTACACATTGGATGGGGCTCACCCACTGGCTACTAGCTATTGGGAAGATCACTCCTGCATCTAACCATTTTATTATTTCCTTCTTTACTACCTCTTTCATAGAGGGATTTAGCCTACGTTGGTGATCTACCCTAGGTGTGTGTTCTTCCTCTAGTATAATTTTGTGCATGCAATAAGAAGGGCTAATGCCTCGAATATCAGCAATAGTCCATGCTATAGCCTTCCTATGTTGCTTAAGTAGTAAAATCAGTTCAACCTCATGCTCTTCACTTAATTTAGAAGAAATGATCACAGGCAGAGTTTCATTACTTCCTAGATATGCATACTTGAGATGAGTAGGTAGTGGTTTCAGTTCTAAAACAGGTGGATGCTCAATGGAGGGCTTTAAAGGATTCACAGATCTATCAGTTAGGTCTATATTCATACATACATGTTGTGGTTTATCTACAGGCATATCCATTATGTCAGATACATTCAAGTCAGCTACATCTAATTGTACATATTCATTAGCATGCTTAGTTAATAATACATGCTCCAATTGTTCCTCCATCAAGGAGTCTACTACGTCCATGCTAGCACAGGATTCAAGGTCAGAGGGGTACCTTAAAGCTTTATATACACTAAACTTCACCTCTTCATCATGAACCCTCATAGTAAGCTCACCTTTTTGGACGTCTATAAGTGCCCTACCTGTGGCTAGAAATGGTCTGCCTAGCAGGATGGGGACCTCCTTGTCTGCCTCATAGTCCAGGACAATGAAATCTGCAAGGAAAATAAATTTGTCAACTTTCACTAGAATATCCTCAATCTTACCTTCAGGGTATGCGATGGATCTGTCTGCTAGTTGTAAAGTGACAGTGGTTGGACGTGCTTCTCCTATTCCCAACTGGCGGAATAGGGACAGGGGCATGAGATTTATGCTGGCGCCCAGGTCACAAAGCGCTCTGCCCACGTGCTTGCCTCCAAGTTCTACAGGTAAGGTGAAGGAACCAGGATCCTTCTCCTTCTTGGGCAGCTTGTTCTGGAGGATGGCACTGCACTCCTCAGTGAGGTTTACTGTTTCAAACTCACCAATTATTTTTTTGTTAGTAATGATGTCCTTCAAAAACTTTACATAAGAAGGCATAGACTGTAAAACTTCTACAAAAGGAATGTTAACATGCACTTGCTTAAGAATTTCTAAGAATTTATTAAAATGAACTTCCTGTTCCTGCTTCTTCTTAAGCCTTCGAGGGTATGGAGGTGGTGGCACATATGCAGGCACGTCAGGGCGCTTTAGGATAGGTGGAGGCCTTGGAATTTCTTCTATCTCCTCAATAATTGGCTCTAGCCTGGCTCCTGATGTGCTAGTTGGTGGTGGACCTTGGTTTGGCAGAGACTCCAGTGGAGCACTAGACTCAGTGTTCTCTACTCTCTTTGGTGTGTCCTTTGTGTTGCTTACCAAGGGTCTACCACTTCTGAGTTCAATTGCTTGAACTTGTTCTTTACCATCTCTCCTTGGTACCTCAGTGTCAGCAGGGAGTCTACCTTGGGGCCTACTCTTGAGTTCATTGGCTAATTGGCCTATTTGGTTTTCTAGGCTCCTAAGAGTAGCTTGCTGGCTTTGAAGCGTAGCATCATTCTTAGCTATGTATTCCTTGAGTAAGTTTTCTACAGAAGATCCTACAGGTTGATTGTATGGTTTTTGGTACATTGACTGGTTATGTTGGGGAGTGAAACCAGGTGTTCCACTCGGTCTAGGTTGGTTAGGATTTTGGTTAGTGTTTTGTTGGCCACCCCATGACAGGTTTGGGTGGTTTCTCCAACCAGGGTTGTAGGTGTTGGAGTAGGGGTTATTCCTAGGCTGCTGCTGGCTCCCAACATAGCAGACTGAGGATGGATTCCCAGGGCAGTATTCGTATGGGTGCCCTTCCCCACAGAATCCACAGATAAGTGCCTCGCCTTGACTTGGTTGGGTGCCCATTGACATGGCTGTGGCGGTATTGGCACTGGTTTGGAGATTGGCCTGAGCCATTTGCTTAACTAGGTTGGTTAGGGCGTTTATTTGGGTGCTCATGGCGCTTAGAGCATCCTTGTCTTGAGCTCTAGTTGGCTTTACTGGATCATCTGACCACCTACAGTGAGATGTTGAGATCTTCTCCAAGATCTCATAAGCTTCGTTGTAACTCTTGGACAACATGGAACCTCCAGCAGATGAGTTTAGAACTTGTCTGGTGCTGGGGTTGCATCCTTTAAAGAAGACTTCTATTTGAATACACCATGGAATACCATGGTGTGGACATTTAATGAGAAGGTCTTTGAATCTTGTCCAAGCTTCGTGAAGAGACTCACTCGGAGCTTGTTTGAATTTGATGATATCATCACGAAAGGTCGAATTCCTATCTGGTGGGAAATATTTGACTAGGAATTTTTCTGCTAAGTCTGTCCAATTGAGGACAGATCCTGAGGGTAATGAATTTAACCACGTTTTGGCTTTGTCCCTCAAAGAGTAAGGGAACAGATATAGCCTCAGGGCTTCTTGGGAAACTCCAGGAATGAGGAAGGTATCACTGACTCCTAGGAAGTTCCTAAGGTGGTTATGGGGGTCCTCATTTTCTATTCCAAAGAATTGTCCCACAGTGGACAACATTTGGAACATCACTGGTTTTAACTCGAATGAGTTGGCAGTGATTTCAGGACGGATTATGCTGGGGTTCAGCTCCCCAGGCATAGGTACTAGGTACGAAAGGATGGCGCTATCCTTGTCATTCGCTATTTCAATGGGATTGCGAGTGACAGGCACCAGGTTTTGATCTATTCCAGCCATTTCTTCTTGAGTGGATTGCGGAGACTCTGCGGTTTCAGCAATTATTTGAGGTAAAAGGGGTTGTTTAAAGAGACGTTTCTTGGCTCTATTTCTAGCTTTAAATAATCTCTCAGGCTCAGGGTTGAACTCTAGATCACTACTTGGAGTCTCATTCATAAACTACCCTAAATGGTACCTGTAGGAGAAATGAAGATGGATCAAATTCAATGGAAAATAACTTGATGTTTCAGACTTAACAAACTTCGTTTTCACTTAAAATAAGTCCCCGGCAGCGGCGCCAAAAACTTGTTGCGTGCTCAATGTGTTAAAGATAAATAAGCAAGAAGGTAGAGAGAGCACTCAGAACATGCAAGCATACATGGTCTCACAGCAAGTAGTAAGTATATTTCATTCGTTTTTTCCACAGAGACTCATTTTTAGCTATTCATGAAGTGTATTTGTTAAGAAAGAAGGGGTGGATTTGATGGGGTAAAATTGGTTTTTAATTATCTAATTTTTGCTGAATGTGTAAAGGAATGCAACATAAACAAATGCAAGTTGAAATTAGACTCAAAAGATAAAAGACGGAATTGATAAGCGAAGAAGAAAACAGCTAAACAGAATGGTAACTTAGCAGAATTGCGGATACCGCAATGTTATCGCAATTGTAAGAACAGCAAACGTGTGTAAAGTGGAGAATTAAGGGCTACTATTGACTACCCTATAGGCATTTTTATACGATTCCCAAGCACTGGATCTACTCTCTATGCATCAAACTCACTCTATCTCATGTATCGTCCGATTCCATGCATTAGATTCTTTAGTTTACTCGACTCAAAGTAAGGTCTTAAGCATCTTGTTAAAACAGAAGTGTTTAGTTTGTACTAGGGAAACGCCTATTCCTAGGCCGTTTCCTGGTTACCATGAAAGGCTAGCATGATTATACGACTCTGAACTCTTACTCCTTCCAGAGGTTAGGAGTTCTTTGGACAAAATGGATGGCCAATCGAAATTGCCCGTGGAATGAAGCTTACATACAATCAATGCTTCGAAAGCTATCCTACATGCTTGGTTCACGTTTTTTAGCCTATAGTTCTGTCATTAGCATGCCCCTAAGTGACTTAGCTACTCATGGATATATAGAGAACAAAAGTATAAGATAAAACAGACATGCTTAGAAGGGAAATGTACTCAAAACAGTAAGACAAAACCGTAGCAGCAGAAGATGGAAACTGTGAAATGAAGACTTGTAATTTGATTACTTTGAATGTTTGAACGAACAAAAGGAAACTTAAAGTAAATAATTCAAAGACAGAAAGCAACGAAATGAAGTAGATGGAACATTAAACTAGAAACAACAACTGATCAAAGCTGGAAATAAGAAAAGGAAAACAAAAAGCAGTAAATGGTGCTTGAAAGCCTCGTTGCAGTCGCCTCGAATGAAGGGGATGAAGGTCAGCCTTGCTTGGATGAATCCAATCGAGAGAGAAGAAGGATCTCCTCTCCTTCCTATCAGATTATCGATTCCAACAGCTGAGACTCTCACTCCAACAGACGGCAAAGGAAAACAGGAAGAAAAGATGGACTGCGAGAAGACTCTACGCTTTCGGATGATGCTTGAACCTCCGACTTTGACCCCCTTTTATAGTAGTTTGCAGGTGCGTTTGGGCCAAGGAGAACCATCAATCTTCAACGTCATATATCAGAATGGATGGAGGAGAAAGAATGAATCCCTGAAATTACGGAAATTAACAGAAAAGGATCAGTCAACTTACGGTTTTCACTTGAATAATTGCGGCTTCAGCAATGTTTTCGCAATGCTGTCGCAATGCAGTTTTTTTCATTCTTTTCCTTCGGTTTTCAACCCTTTTCTTTCCTATTGTGCATAAGTCCTAATTTAGCTACCTTCTTCTCATTCTCATATTTAAGCATAGGTTTAGGCTAAATGCTATCAAAAACACCTAAAAGTGTACATCTTCTTAAGCTAAATGGGTCCTAAATAAGTCACTTTCAGAGACTTAACAACATGTAAAGGTTGTTTTCTCCTGGTCCACAGGGTCTATGGTGATTTGGTTATATCCAGAATAACCATCTAGAAAGCAGTAATAGGCTCGGTCAGCTATTCTATCTAACATTTGATCTATAAATGGTAAAGGAAAATGATCTTTTTTTGTTTTTTTGTTTAATTTTCTATAGTCCATACAGACTCTCCATCCTGTAACAGTTCTAGTTGGTATAAGTTCATTATTCTCATTAACTATTACAGTCATTCCATCCTTCTTAGGCACACATTGAATTGGACTCACCCATTGACTATTGGCTATAGGGAAAATTACACCAGCATCTAACCATTTGATAATTTCTTTTTTAACTACCTCCTTCATGGAGGGGTTCAACCTACGTTGGTGATATACCCTAGGTGTATGTTCCTCTTCCAATAATATCTTATGCATGCAATATGAAGGACTAATACCTCTTATATCAGCAATCGTCCATGCAATAGCTTTTTTATGTTGCTTAAGCAGCAATATTAGCGCAATTTAATGCTTTTCACTTAATTTGGACGAAATGATAACAGGCAAAGTATCATGCTCTCCTAGATATGCATACTTAAGATGATCAGGCAATGGTTTTAATTCTAATAGAGGTGGATGTTCAATTGATGGTTTCAATGGATTCGTGGATCGTTCAGTCAAGTCATTAGTCATACAAACATGCTGAAGATTGTCCACAGGTATAGCCATCAATTCAAAAATGTTTAAATCAGTTATATCTATTTGTACATAGTCAGTAGCATGCTTAATTAACAGTTCATGCTCAAGTTGTTCTTCCATCAGTGAATCTACTACATCTATACTTGCACAGGATTCAGAATCAGAAGGATACCTTAGAGATTTAAATACACTAAATTTAACCTCCTCGTCATGAACTCTCATGGTGAGCTCACCTTTTTGGACATCGATCAAAGCCCTACCTGTGGCTAGAAATGGTCTGCCTAGTAAGATGGGTACCTCCTTGTCTGCCTCATAATCCAGAATGATGAAGTCTGCAAGAAAGATGAATTTGTCAACCTTGACAAGTATATCCTCAATCTTCCCCTCCGGGTATGCTATGGATCTGTCTGCAAGCTGCAAGGTGACAGTAGTAGGACGTGTTTCCCCTATTCCAAGCTGACGGAATAGTGATAAGGGCATGAGATTGATGCTGGCTCCCAGATCACAAAGAGCTCTGCCCACGTGCTTCCCTCCCAACTCGACTGGTAAGGTGAAGGAACCAAGATCCTTCTCCTTCTTTGGTAGCTTGTTTTGGAGTATAGCACTGCACTCCTCGGTGAGATTCACTGTTTCAAATTCACCAATGATTTTCTTGTTAGTAATTATATCTTTCAAAAATTTAACATAAGAAGGCATAGATTGCAAAACTTCTACAAATGGGATATTCACATGCACTTGTTTTAAAATTTCTAAAAACTTATTAAAGTGCACTTCCTGTTCTTGTTTTTTTCTCAGCATTCTAGGGAATGGCGGTGGTGGCACATATGTAGGCAATTCAGTTCGCCTAATGACAAGTGGAGCCCTTGGAATTTCTTCTGGTTCCTCTATGATAGGTTCCAGCCTCACCCTTGTTGTGCTTGGTGGTGGTTGATCATGGGTTGGCAGAGAATCCAGTGGAGCACTAGACTCTTCATTCTCTACTCGCTTTGGTGCTTCTCTATTGTTGCTCACCAATGGTCTCCCACTTCGAAGTTCAATTGCTTGAACTTGCTCTTTTCCATCCCTTCTTGGTACTTCAGTGTCTGCAGGCAATCTACCTTGGGGCCTATTTTTCAGTTCATTTGCTAACTGCCCTATTTGGTTTTCTAAGCTCCTAAAGGTGGCTTGCTGACTTTGTAGGGTTGCATCATTTTTTGCAATGTATTCTTTGAGTAAATTCTCTACTGATGACCCTATTGGTTGGTTATATGGCTTTTGGTACATAGACTGGTTATTTTGTTGAGTGAAACCAGGTGTTCCACTCGGTCTTGGTTGGTTTTGAGCTTGGTTAGTATTTTGTTGCCCACCCCAAGAAAGATTTGGGTGGTTCCTCCAACCAGGATTATAGGTGTTAGAATAGGGGTTGTTCCTAGGCTGCTGTTGACTTCCAACATAGCAGACTGAGGCTGGATTCCCAGGGCAGTAATCATACAAGTGCCCTTCCCCACAGAACCCACAGATTAGTGTCTCACCTTGACTAGTTGATGCGCCCATTGAAATGGCTGCTGCGGTGTTGACACTAGGTTGGAGATTGGCTTGAGCCATTTGTTTTACTAGATTGGTCAGGGCGTTTATTTGGCTACTCATTGCACTAAGTGCATCATTATCTTGAGCTCTCCTAGGCTCTACAGGATCGTCTGACCATCTACAATGGGAAGTCGAGATTTTCTCCAAAATCTCGTAGGCTTCATTGTAGCTCTTAGAAAGCATGGAACCACCAGCTGAAGAATTCAGCACTTGCCTTGTGCTGGGGTTGCATCCTTTAAAGAACACTTCTATTTGGATACACCATGGAATGCCATGGTGTGGACATTTAAGCAATAAATCTTTGAATCTTGTCCAAGCTTCGTGAAGGGATTCGTTTTCGGCTTGTTTGAACTTGATTATATCATCACGAAAGTTGGAATTCCTATCAGGTGGGAAGTATTTGACTAAGAATTTTTCAGCCAGATCTGTCCAATTGACAATCGATCCAGAGGGTAAGGAATTTAACCACGTTTTGGCTTTGTCTCTTAATGAGTAGGGAAAGAGATAAAGTCTTGAGGCTTCTTGGGAAACTCGAGGGATGAGGAAAGTATCACTAACTCCTAGGAAATTTCTCAGATGATTATGGGGATCTTCGTTTTCCACTCCAAAGAATTGTCCTACGGTGGACAACATTTGGAAAATTACTGGCTTTAACTCGAATGAGTTGGCAGTAATCTCAGAGCGTATAATGCTTGGATTAAACTCCCCAGACATGGGAACTAAGTATGAGAGGATGACACTATCCTTATCATTCGCAATTTCGATGGGGTTGCGAATGGTAGGTGCTTGGTTTGGGACTGGTCTATCCATTTCGGTTTGATGGAATTGCGACGACTCCGCGGAGTCAGCAATATTTTGAGTTATAGGGGGTTGTTTAAAGAGGCGTTTCTTAGCTTTGTTTCTGGCCCTAAGTAATCTTTCAGGCTCAGGATTGAACTCTAGATTGCTACATGAATGCTCATTCAATAACTAACCCGATGGTACCTGTAAAAGAAATGAGAGTAGATTAGCTCCAATAGATATTAAGTTTTGTTTTTTCTAGAATAACAAACTTCGTGTTTACTAAACAAAATCCCCGGCAGCGGCGCCAAAAATTTGTTGCGTGCTCAGTGTTTAAATAAATATGCAATGTGAGAGCACTCAGAACATGCAAGCATACATGGTCTTGTAGCAAGTAATAAGTATTTTTTCATTCGATTTCCCACAGAGATTTATTCTTAGTTACTAACGAAGTGAGATGTTAAATTAGAAAGGGTGGTATAAATGAGGTGAATTGGAGAGTGATGTGCCTAACTAATGAAGAACGTGCGAGATATGCAAGCATAAACAAAGACAAGTAAAGAGGTTAACTTGAATGTAGAAGGAAAAGAATTGCGGAGAAAGCAATTGTATAGCAATAAAATCGCAAAGCTAAAGACTGGAAAAATGGCTAAGGCAAAAATAGAATTGAAAGAATTGCGCAAACAACAATTTTCTAGCAATTAAACTAACAGCGTTTTAAGGGTGAGATGGGGAAACAAGGTCAACTAACGACTCCTCTATAGGCTTTTTCATACGATTCTTCAGCAGTAGATCAACTTATCATGCATCAATTTAACTCATTCTCATGCATCTCTCGATTACATGCATTAAATCCTTTAGTTCACTCATATCCAAGTAAGACTTAAACATCTATTTATATAAGCAAGTTAATGAATTGTGCTAGGAAAACGCCTATTCCTAGGTCGTTTTTTGGCTACCATGAAAGGCTAGCATGAATGGACGACTCTGAACTCTTACTTCTTCCAGAGGTTAGGAGTTATTTAGACAAAATGGATGGCCAATTGAAATTGTCCGTGGGCTGAAGTACACATACATTCAATGCGTGCGAAGCTATCCTACATGCTGAATTCACGTATTTCTACCTATAGATTCATCATTAGCAGACCCTTGTGTGTTTAGTTACTCATGGATGATGTGGAGTTGGAAAGAATAGATGGATTAAACATGATTCAAAACAAACTGAAAGTAAAGAGAAAACAGAAAGCGATAAGAGATTTGCAAAGTTGTCAAATAATTCCTCTATTGAAATACGATTCAAAGCTTAATGTGCAACGACTATAAAGCAGTAACGACTAAGCAAATGGAAACGAATTGAACCAATGTAGCAAACAGAAGTAAATGGCCACAAACAAAAATGAAAAGGAATGACAGAACACAGTAGAAAACAAATAAACGTGTGCGTGAACTCCTCGCCGCAAGCGCCTCGGATGAAGGGAGAAGGTGAGCTTTGTTTGGGGATGAATCCAATCAGAAGAGAAGAAGGATCTTCTCTTCTTCCTCTCAGATTATCGATGCCAACAGCTGATTCCTTCATGCCAACAAACGGAAGAGAAAATAGGGAGAAACTGCGTTGAGATGGAGAGTTCTACGCTTCCAAGCTTGTTGTTCTCCTTCCCCCTTGACCTCCTTTTATAGCTCTTTGCAGGTACTCTTCAGTCAAGGAGAACCATCCATTCTGAACGACGTCTTACCACGTGGCAGCAGGGGAGAAATTGGGCGGCTGAAAGATCGCAACAGAACGGCGGACGGTTGGAACAACTTATCAATTTCAGCTTAAACATTGCGGAGACAGCAATGTTTCCGCAATTTACCTGCAATACAGAATTTCAACTCTTTTAGCTTTGTTTTTTATCCTTTCTTGTTCCTTTTACAAATAACTCTTGATTTAGTTCCATTCTATGAATTCTCATATATAAGCACATGTTTAGACTAAATTCTATCAAAAACGCTTAAGAGTTTACACAATTCTATAACAAATAAGTCCCTAAAATATGCACTTTTGGAGACGTAACAACTATACCCGCTCCTGCGCCATATCTTCGAGTTGCACCGTCAAAATACATAATCCAAGGTTTAACAATTTCAACGTAGAAGATTTCTTTGTCAGGCAGGTCGTCAGATAATTTCCAGTCTGACGGTACTGGATCATCTGCCAAGAAATCAGCCAAGGCTTGCCCCTTCACCGCCTTTTGCGGAACATAAACAATATCATACTGTTGTAGTAAGATTGCCCACTTTGCCAACCGGCCTGAGATAATTGGTCTAGACAGAACATACTTGATTGGGTCAGCCTTAGCCACTAAATGCACTGTGAATGCCTGCATATAATGCCTCAACTTGTCAATGGCGAAGGAGAACGAAAGACACATCTTCTCAATGGGTGAATAATTCAGCTCTGCCCCATTGAGAGTTCTACTTAAGTAGTAGAGGGCACATTCTTTACCCTTCTCGCTTTCTTGTGCAAGCAATGCCCCAAGCGACCTTTCTTGCGCCGTAATATAAAGTATCAATGGTTTTTCTGCTACGGGGGCGCCCAAGACAGGAGGGTTAAGCAAATATTGCTTTATGTTGTTAAAGGCATTTTGACATGCTTCATCCCACTCAAAGGTCGTGTCTTTCCTCATCAATCTATGAAATGGTTGGCATCGGCCTGCTAGATTGGAGATGAACCTCCTGATATAAGCAAGTCGTCCTTGGAGACTTCTTAGTTCATGCAAGTTTCGCGGTTCTGGCATTTTTTGAATGGCGTCGATCTTGGATTGATCAATCTCGATCCCTCGATGTTTTACGACAAAACCAAGGAATTTCCCCGAAGTTACACTGAATGCACATTTGAGAGGGTTCATTCTCAATTGGTACTTCCTCAAACAATCGAAAACCACCTTTAGATCTTTCAAGTGATCCTGTCGCTTTTTGGACTTGACTACGACATCGTCGACGTAGCACTCGACATGTTTATGCAGCATATCATCGAAGATCTTTTGCATGGCACGTTGATAAGTTGCGCTGGCGTTCTTTAATCCAAAGGGCATTACCTTGTAACAGTATATCCCTTTCGGAGTCCGGAACGCTGTCATTTCTTCATCTTTGAGGGCCATTTGAATCTGGTTATACCCTGATGACCCATCCATGAAAGACAAAGCTTCATGCCCTGTGGTAGCATCGACCATTAGTTCAGTGATGGGCACTGGGAAGTCGTCTTTCGGACATGCACTATTCAGATCGCGAAAGTAAACGCATACCCGTAATTGTCCGTTTTTCTTTCAGACGGGGACAATGTTTGCTATCCATGTCGGGTAGTTTACTTCGCGAATGAACCCTGCTTCAATTAACTTGTTAACCTCATTTTCGATTTGGGGAATGAGCTCTGGCCTGAAACGTCGTTGAGCTTGTTTGACTGGTCGATACCCATGTTCGATAGCGAGATGATGCACTGCAACTTTTGGATCAAGTCCCGACATCTCTTTATACGACCAAGCAAAAACATCCTTGTACGCAATGAGCAAACTCAAGTACTCGCACTCCTCTTCACCGGAAAGTGATGCGCTTATAAAGGTTGGACGTGGTTCTTCCGTCGTACCAAGATTAACCTCTTTTAGTTCATCAACTGTTGGTTGACTTCCATCTTCGAGTGGCAGTGGTGCCTCTTCAACATCCTCTTCAGATATCTCGGCCTCCGTTTCTTCCTCGGCAGTAATATGGTAACAAGAGGCTTCACCCCAATTCTCCACTGCACATTTGCTTGCAGGGTTGGTGATGATGACATTGCGTCGTTTAACCTTCAGTGCACCACCTGTATTCACGGTAACAAAAGTTTTTCTTTTCATTCGTGAGGGAACGATACTGCGGATTGTTAAGTCTCTGAAAGTGACTTATTTAGGACCCATTTAGCTTAAGAAGATGTACACTTTTAGGTGTTTTTGATAGCATTTAGCCTAAACCTATGCTTAAATATGAGAATGAGAAGAAGGTAGCTAAATTAGGACTTATGCACAATAGGAAAGAAAAGGGTTGAAAACCGAAGGAAAAGAATGAAAAAAACAAGCATTGCGATAGCATTGCGAAAACATTGCGGACACCGCAATTATTCAAGTGAAAACCGTAAGTTGACTGATCTTTTTCTGTTAATTTCCGTTATTTCAGGGATTCGTTCTTTCTCCTCCATCCATTCTGATATACGACGTTGAAGATTGATGGTTCTCCTTGGCCCAAACGCACCTGCAAACTACTATAAAAGGGGGTCAAAGTCGGAGGTTCAAGCATCATCCGAAAGCGTAGAAGTCTTCTCGCAGTCCATCTTTTCTCCTGTTTTCCTTTGCCGTCTGCTGGATTACGAAGCTCAGCTGTTGGAATCGATAATCTGATAGGAAGGAGAGGAGATTCTTCTTCTCTCCCGATTGGATTCATCCAAGCAAGGCTGTTCTTTCTCATCCTTCATTCGAGGCGACTGCAACGAGTCATTCGAGCTGTTTATTGCTTTCTGTTCTTCATTTCTATTTTTCCAACTCTGCCTTGTTGTTGTTTCTTTTCTAGTAGTTAGATTAAGATAATTCGTTGTGTTCTGTCTCTCTGTCATTTGCTTTAAGCTTTCTTTTGTCTATTCAAACAATCAAGTAATCAAGTTTCAATTCCGTATTTCACAGTTTCTGCCTTTTCATTCTACTGCCTTCCCTTACTGTTTTAAGCACATTTCCCTTCTAAGCATGTCTGTTTTATCCTTTAGTTCTGTTCTCCTTATATCCATGAGTAACTAAATCACTTCGGGGCATGCTAATGACAACACTATAGGCTAAAAAACGTGAACCAAGCATGTAGGATAGCTCTCGAACATTGATTGTATGTAAGCTTCATCCCACGGGCAATTTCGATTGGCCATCCATTTTGTCCAAAGAACTCCTAACCTCTGGAAGGAGTAAGAGTTCAGAGTCATATTATCATGCTAGCCTTTCAAGGTAACCAGGAAACGGCCTAGGAATAGGCGTTTCCCTAGTACAAACCATATCTTTCTGCCTTAACAAGATGCTTAAGACCTTACTTTGAGTTGAGTAAATGGTAGCGGAATTTTGTGAATATTCCGTGTGTTTCGGGTTGTCGAGACCCGCCAAATTAAAATTTATAAACACTGCCTAAGGCTTCTTCAAAACTTGTAGAAAGCGGTAGTCAGGATCGTACCACAGGGAATTTAATAGCTTAATCTAAATTCAGAATTTTAATTGATTAATTAGAGAAAATGATGATGGGGGGTTTTGAGAATTAAAAGAAGAAAAGAGAAAATAA
Source organism: Herpetospermum pedunculosum (assembly GCA_028017165.1). Taxonomy (NCBI): domain Eukaryota; kingdom Viridiplantae; phylum Streptophyta; class Magnoliopsida; order Cucurbitales; family Cucurbitaceae; genus Herpetospermum; species Herpetospermum pedunculosum. Next base: position 14,127,241 of record CM051527.1, on the reverse strand, counting down.
CGGGAAAAATTAAATGACAATTTGGAATAACGGGAGAAATGGAAATTGTAACGGAAATACTCAATCTAAAGGTTCCGGGTTATTAATTGTGATGTGATTCGGATCATAGACGCCCAAGACTTAGCATGCTTTTGACTAACACTCACGCAAATTACATATTTCTAAGAAGAAACTAGCAATCCCGAGTAGTTGATGAAGAGTTGACAGCTCTTCATCAAGCTTCGATGTTAATTCAATTGAGGGCGAACGCTCTCCCAAATAGAGTTAACTACGAGCGACGGGTAACCAAGCGACGAGTACGTTACTGAGATCTCTAATAACGGGCTCGATTTACTCTTCATCTAGAGCCTAATGGGTAGCTAAATTAAATGCTGCAGCACCAATTTAAATACTCTAAGACTGCTGTCACTCAACCCACAAGAGGCAAACGCATAATGAGTTTTTAACCAACCCAACAATCAATAAACAAATTGGGAGTCAAACCAAGAAGAAATTGATGATGGAAATTAATGCTTAGATTAGAGAAGAGTTGAATGCTAAACATGCTAAACATACACAATAAACCCAAGTCTCACCCAATCACATTTACAATATCTAACCCATCTCCTAAAGATTAAGTACCTACCTCTTAGTTAGCCATGGATGCAAATGGGAAGAAAGAAATACATGGGTGGCCTTCCAAGCTCCATTAATGGAGTTACAATACCCAAAAATGGGTGGAGAATCGTGTTTAGAAGAGAAGGGGGAGAAGAGAATGACCTAAAATCAGAAAAACGCGCTTAAATACCCATTTCTGCGTCAGAATAGCGCCTAGGCGCCATAAGTCAGCGCCTAGGCGCCGCGGGGGCGCGCGCACAGAATCGAGACAGCGCCTAGGCGCTATAAGTCAGCGCCTAGGCGCTGAGCCTTCTGGAAAATTTCCAAAATCTGGGATTTTTTTATAACTTTTTATGTCGGACTTTTTCAGGACTTTTAATGACGGGTAATCTGTGTCATGGCTAGGGTCAGCGCGCGGACGAGGCGAGGCGAGGCGAGCGGCGCGCGCGGACGTGGGCGTGGGGCGCGCGCGGGACAGGCGAGGCGAGGCGAGCGGCGCGCGGACACGGGCGTGGGCGGTCGAGCGGGCGAGCGGGCGCCTGGGCGCTGCGCGGGCGGCGCGCGCGCTGACTTTTGATGTCGGACACGGGCGCTGAGGCGGACGAGCGAGGACGCGCGCGGGTGTTGGCGTGCGGCGCGCGCGCGGACTCGGGCGCTGGGGTGCGCGATGGCGGGACGCGCGGGGCAAGGACCGGGGCGAGCGCGCGCGGACGCGCGCGCGGGGCTTACGATGACGGGCACCCGGCTGCGCGCGCGGACACGGGCGTGCGCGGGCGTCTGTGCGTGGGCGGTCTGGGCGTGGGCGGTCTGGGCGTGCGGCGCGGTTGGGCGCCTGGGCGCTGGGCGCCGGCGCCTAGGCGCTGACCTCTCGGGTCTTGGCCCATTTTTGGCTCGTTTTGGCTCCCGAGCTCCGTTTTGCCTATCTTCTTGACCCGAACACTTCCCGAAACCTCTTAAATGACCGTTTTAACCCTGAAATTCATAATTTGACTTCCCGAGCTCTTTGCCACGAAATACCTAAAATAAGTAGATTTAATTGAATTAAGCATGGCATTTAGCTAGAATTAAGGCTATAATTATAGCTCTATTTTAGAGCTATCAAAATAAGAATACCCCCGACCTGAATCTTGCTAGTCCTCGAGCAAGGAATACTTTGATTTATCTTATAAGAATAGACATGCATGCTGACGACTCGAATCTCAATGCTTGCAAAAACAAGATAATCATGCTAACGGAAAACAATCAAGCGTATGCATACTTTGTGAATATTTCAAAATATTAGCTCTCATTCCCTAACGTGTGTGTGTGATTATTAGCACCTCCTATCTTAGCTTCCATAGACCCGGAACCACTTTAATCGATCCTAATACTCATCTTCCCCCTACTTCTGGCAATAAGAACAGACTATCGGCTTTTCAATGTCGGAAAGAATAACAAAACAAAAGGCCTAACTATTTTTCTTCTTTTCTTTTCTTGAGAGCCTAACACGTCAAGCTTTTGATTTGCTTCACGTTTTTAAGGACTAGTGCTCACTTCCGTTAGTTGCCCTTTCATGCAGTGGCAACCGTGGGTTACATGATCGCCCCTGGTTACACGGGCAACACAAGAAGGAGGAGCACCTCAGAGTATATTACAAACATGCTTTTACTCTCAATGAATTTTTTTTTTTTTTAATAGGCACATAGCTTTGCTAAATCAAATGATTCGTTATAACTTCTAACACATCAAGCCTCCCTAAATGGACCTTTCGGGGTGACAACGAGCTTTCAGACAAAATAAAATAATTCTAAGCCTACAGAACTAAGAGTAAGAGGCCTACGTGCTCAGTGAATGTAGGGGAATAATCGAAAAAATTTTAAAATCTGCTCAAACTATGCATACATTCTCATAGTTTTCTCGCAATGCACAACTATGGAGTATTTACAAACAAATCACAGAAAGTCCTCATCGGACAACATGCATTCAGATTCCTAAACATCTCAAAATCAGAGTACGACATGCTCAAGAACTACAACGAAGTTCAAATATAAAGTCCACCCCCCACCTAAAAGACTGCATTGTCCTCAATGCATCTAATCCACCATATGATCAATGATAACAACAAAAATTAAAGGGAACAGAAACCTCCCCTGAATTTTTGTGGGATCGGTGAGAGGGTACGCACAACTTCAAGTTCAATGTAGTTCTGAAATATCGGTCATCTCTCCCTTATTACCTAAGAAAGCAAAATAACAAACTTAAACAACTAAAATTGAACAAGCAAAAACTATAAAAAACAACAACTAATCAAAAATACAGTTCAACGCTCGGGTGCCTCCGAGAAGCGCAAATTTTTAAAGTCGATTGCTCGACTGAATTCTCCCTTTCAAATTCATCCATAATCCAACGGCGCGGGGGGTACTCCAATCATCCCTTCGTCCGCGTCGGACCTACAAACATCCATTAAACAAAATTTTTCTTTTCGTGCCTCATGCACGTCAACATCATCATTATCAAATAACAAGCAGACAGATCCATCAGTATTCACAATAAAATTTGGATCATCGTCAAAAGCATACAGAAAACAAACAGATTTAGAATTAATCTCATTCAAATTCAGATTCCCATTCTTATCCCAAGTAGACTTTAAATCATTCATAAGAAATTCATTCTTAGTCTCATCAAATTCCACAGAGAGAGCACCCCTATCAACATCAATTTTGACCCTCGCGGTCTTCATAAAAGGGCGGCCCAACAAAATAGAAGATGAAACAGTCGAAGAATTTCCATTCATATCCAGAACATAAAAGTCGGCAGGAAAAACCATATCACTAACTCTAACAAGAACGTCTTCTACCTTCCCTAATGAATGGATGTAGGATCGATCGGCTAGCTGTACTACTACGCTCGTCTCATGCATTTCACTCAAGTTAAGTTCTTTAAACATGGCATGGGACATAACATTAATAGAGGCTCCGAGATCTATCATAGCATTTTTAATGACTCTACAACCTATCATGCAAGGAAGTGTGAACATACCTGGATCTCCGCATTTAGTAGGTAGAGTACCTGGAAGGATCGCTAAGACATTCTCTTTCTTCTTCTCATTATTCATTCTTGCCTTCATCTTGCAAGTAACCCAATCCTTCAAAAATTTAGCATATTTTGGGATTTTCCTCACAGCCTCCAAGAGTGGAACGTTTACCATTTCCTTTTGGAAGGTCTTCAAAATCACCTCATCTTCGTTCACATCCTTGGGCTTTGCAAGCCTATTGAGGAGGGGTGCTATGGGGATACTTGCTGGAACAATTTCGTTCAATTCTTTCTTTTCTTCAAACTCTTCATTCAAAAGATGGCTCGTGGAAGGTGCATTCGGTTCGTTCTTCTTCTCTGGATCAGGACTCAACAAACGACTTGAGACAACTTCATTACCATCACATAAATTTATCGCACATACCTGCTCACAGGGATTCACTGTCAAGTGTGGAGGCATCATCCAAGGGTTTCCACTGAGCTCTACAGGTGTAGAACGTGAAAGACTGTGTCCAACCTTCTTGATCGCACCCAAAATCTCCTCGTCTTTAATCTCCATAGGGGGTCTCATCAACCTACTAGGGAAGGGAGCCTTAGGAACATAAGATTTCATATATGAAGGAGGATTGGAACATACCAGACTTCTTGAAGATGTTGCCTCCTTTCTTACCATGGGCTTTTCTACCTTTTTCTCGCACTCAATGGAAACTGAGCGTGGTGAAATTTCCTCCCCACGTATGAGAGTGATAGCATTAACACTCTCCGCTTTGCGAGTTTCTATCTGGACTATCCTCCCAGTCATTTGGGTTATCGCATTGCTTAGATTTTGAAATTGCTCCTGGCTTTGTTTTTGTAGAACTAAATTTGACTCCATTAGAGATTTCATTATTTCCCCAAGCGATTTACCTGAAGCAGAAGAACAAATTTGCGGTAAGCTTTCCTTCAGTTCATATACAGCGCTACTTACCTCAGCCAAACGGTCCTTCAACTCATTCACATCGCTCTCGAGGCGAATTTGGTCACTTCTTCCACAACCATATTGTTGAATATTTCCAGCCATGCTTGAGATTAAGAGTCTTGCTTCACTTGGGGTTTTGTCCATGAGAGCTCCACCGCTAGCTGCATCAATCATCCTTTGATCATATGGGAGCAAACCTTCATACACAAACCCAATGAGATTTTGTTCGGCGATCTTGTGATTCGGGCATTCTTCGCACAATCTAAGAAACTTCTCCCAATATTCATATAGATTTTCGCCCTCTTTCTGTTGAATGGCATAGATTCTTTTCTTGGCGGCAGTAGCTTCCGAAGCAGGAAAGAATTTTTCTAAATAAAGCCTCTGCATATCGCTCCAAGTGGAAATAGAGCCCGACGGAAGGTAATGAAGCCATTCTCGAGCTTTTCCCTTTAAGGTAAAAGGGAAAGCTCTCAAGCTCACTTGATCTTCTGTGGCTTCGACTGTCATTAACCCCGCTCTCACCAACTGAAATTCCTTGAGATGAATATGCGGGCTTTCACCTGCATTACCAGAAAATGAAGGAAGTAAGTTGATGAAGCTAGCCTTAAGTTTGAAATTACCTGTTACCGCAGGATACGATATACATAATGGTTGCCGGTTTAAATCTGGCATCGCCAACTCCTTAAGAGTCTTTTGATACCCATCATTCCTTTCCAAGGCTTCCATCATACCCTGCTCTTATCAAACACTAGAGAAACGCTTAAAACAGTAAAAGAAAGAAAAACAAACAAAACAGAAATTTTTTAAACTAAACAATTAAAATTTAAATCAAGACAAACTAATTTAAACTCCCCGGCAACGACGCCAAATTTGGTAGCGGAATTTTGTGAATATTCCGTGTGTTTCGGGTTGTCGAGACCCGCCAAATTAAAATTTATAAACACTGCCTAAGGCTTCTTCAAAACTTGTAGAAAGCGGTAGTCAGGATCGTACCACAGGGAATTTAATAGCTTAATCTAAATTCAGAATTTTAATTGATTAATTAGAGAAAATGATGATGGGGGGTTTTGAGAATTAAAAGAAGAAAAGAGAAAATAACGGGAAAAATTAAATGACAATTTGGAATAACGGGAGAAATGGAAATTGTAACGGAAATACTCAATCTAAAGGTTCCGGGTTATTAATTGTGATGTGATTCGGATCATAGACGCCCAAGACTTAGCATGCTTTTGACTAACACTCACGCAAATTACATATTTCTAAGAAGAAACTAGCAATCCCGAGTAGTTGATGAAGAGTTGACAGCTCTTCATCAAGCTTCGATGTTAATTCAATTGAGGGCGAACGCTCTCCCAAATAGAGTTAACTACGAGCGACGGGTAACCAAGCGACGAGTACGTTACTGAGATCTCTAATAACGGGCTCGATTTACTCTTCATCTAGAGCCTAATGGGTAGCTAAATTAAATGCTGCAGCACCAATTTAAATACTCTAAGACTGCTGTCACTCAACCCACAAGAGGCAAACGCATAATGAGTTTTTAACCAACCCAACAATCAATAAACAAATTGGGAGTCAAACCAAGAAGAAATTGATGATGGAAATTAATGCTTAGATTAGAGAAGAGTTGAATGCTAAACATGCTAAACATACACAATAAACCCAAGTCTCACCCAATCACATTTACAATATCTAACCCATCTCCTAAAGATTAAGTACCTACCTCTTAGTTAGCCATGGATGCAAATGGGAAGAAAGAAATACATGGGTGGCCTTCCAAGCTCCATTAATGGAGTTACAATACCCAAAAATGGGTGGAGAATCGTGTTTAGAAGAGAAGGGGGAGAAGAGAATGACCTAAAATCAGAAAAACGCGCTTAAATACCCATTTCTGCGTCAGAATAGCGCCTAGGCGCCATAAGTCAGCGCCTAGGCGCCGCGGGGGCGCGCGCACAGAATCGAGACAGCGCCTAGGCGCTATAAGTCAGCGCCTAGGCGCTATAAGTCAGCGCCTAGGCGCTGAGCCTTCTGGAAAATTTCCAAAATCTGGGATTTTTTTATAACTTTTTATGTCGGACTTTTTCAGGACTTTTAATGACGGGTAATCTGTGTCATGGCTAGGGTCAGCGCGCGGACGAGGCGAGGCGAGGCGAGCGGCGCGCGCGGACGTGGGCGTGGGGCGCGCGCGGGACAGGCGAGGCGAGGCGAGCGGCGCGCGCGGACACGGGCGTGGGCGGTCGAGCGGGCGAGCGGGCGCCTGGGCGCTGCGCGGGCGGCGCGCGCGCTGACTTTTGATGTCGGACACGTGCGCTGAGGCGGACGAGCGAGGACGCGCGCGGGTGTTGGCGTGCGGCGCGCGCGCGGACTCGGGCGCTGGGGTGCGCGATGGCGGGACGCGCGGGGCAAGGACCGGGGCGAGCGCGCGCGGACGCGCGCGCGGGGCTTACGATGACGGGCACCCGGCTGCGCGCGCGGACACGGGCGTGCGCGGGCGTCTGTGCGTGGGCGGTCTGGGCGTGGGCGGTCTGGGCGTGCGGCGCGGTTGGGCGCCTGGGCGCTGGGCGCCGGCGCCTAGGCGCTGACCTCTCGGGTCTTGGCCCATTTTTGGCTCGTTTTGGCTCCCGAGCTCCGTTTTGCCTATCTTCTTGACCCGAACACTTCCCGAAACCTCTTAAATGACCGTTTTAACCCTGAAATTCATAATTTGACTTCCCGAGCTCTTTGCCACGAAATACCTAAAATAAGTAGATTTAATTGAATTAAGCATGGCATTTAGCTAGAATTAAGGCTATAATTATAGCTCTATTTTAGAGCTATCAGTAAACTAAAGAATCTAATGCATGGAATCGGACGATACATGAGTTTGAGATAGTTTGATGCATAGAGAGTAGATCCAGTGTTTGAGAATCGTATAAAAATGCCTATAGGATAGTCATTAGTAGCCCTTAATTCACCCATTTACACACTTTCGCTGTTATTATAATTGCGGTAGAATTGCGGTCCCCGCAATTCCGTCTAAGTTTCCATTCTATTTAGCTGTCTTTACCTTCATTTATTAATCTCGTCTCTTTTCATTTGAGTTTAGCTTTCACTTGTTCTCGTTTATGTTGCTACCCTTTACACATTCAGCAAAAATTAGATAATTAAAAACCAATTTTACCCCATCAAATCCACCCCTTCTTTCTTAACAAAACACTTCGCGAATAGCTAAAAATAAATCTCTGTGGGAAAACGAATGAAATATACTTACTACTTGCTATAAGATCATGTATGCTTGCATGTTCTGAGTGCTCTATCTCTTTTATTGCCTAATTATTTCAACACATTGAGCACGCAACACGGATCTCTTCATCGCTTTTTGTCTTGCTAGACTCTTTATCGTTCAAAGTCTCTCGAGTCTCTTCGTGTAGGAGGCGATCAAAAATGGAAGTGGATGAAAGTTTCTTATCTCTCTTTGTGGTCACGCTTAATCTTTGCAACGTTGACGTTCGTGAGAGAGATTTATCGGGCAACGTATTTTATTTCTCCTCTGTCGGCTTACTCAATCTTTGAAATGTTGACTTCCGTAAGAGAGGTTTAGTGGACGGTGTGTTTTTCTTCTCATCTGCTGGCTTACTCAACCTTTGAAATGCTGATTGCCGTGAGAGAGGTTTAGTGGACAACGTGTTTTCTTTTTTATCTGTCGGCTTACTCAACCTTTGAAAGACGGAAGATCTGATGGGATTAGGTATTGAGTGTGAACTGTTTTCTTCTGTCACAACCGCTTTCAATCGCTGGAAGGTCGAAGCGCGCGTAGCCGGCGGCTTGATGTGCTTAAAGATAGAGATTCTGGGTTTGACAACTTCCTCTTCTTTTGAGTTGTCTACCTTCTTGGTCGTTGTGTTATTACGTTGACCACTTTCTCTTTCCCTTTCCGGGTTATACGGACCGGTTCGGGCGACTTGTATCCAAGCCTTTTTCTTGATGCCGGTAAGGGGCATCCCTCCTTTAGGAGCCTCTTTTGTGTCGAAAAAAGCTCAGGCCTGCCTTCTAATATTTTCAGGCCCTTGAACTCGGTGTGAGTTGTGAAGTCATAACCTGCTTTTGCTAACAGTTTATATGCTTTAGGATCGTATCCCTCTTTCGTCCGTTTCTCAGGCAAAACCATCCCTTTCTAGGTATCTTTAGGCTTCTTGATCTCTTGTTTTGTTATCTTCGTAAGAGAGGTGACAAAGCTTTCCTTCAGGATCTTAATGTCACCAACATTCAAACTTTTCGTACATTTCGCGAATGACGATTCACCCTTCTTACGCCGGGACAAAGGGACGTAGCGTAAAAAAAGAGGGTTAGACATTTTTTCGTCTTTTAAGGCCTTAGCCTTTGTAGGGCTGGCGGATGTCTTGCTTTCTTGAAAACTGGAAACGTTCTCTTCTTTGATAGATTCTTTTCCCGCGTCAATTTTTTGTTTCACGCTGAGTTTATCATCCCTATTGATCAAAGGAATTTCTATCGGCATTATTTCCCCGACGTTGCCGTCATTTATGTAAAATTTGGCGTCCGCAAAGTGAGACTCGACCTCTGAAAATGGCTTAGTGTCTGTCTCAACCTTTTTTACACCATCTTGATAAAATTTGAAGCATTGATGTAAGGTGGAACTTATTACCCCATTTCCATGAATCCAAGGGCGACCTAATAATATTTTGTAGGTAGTCCTGGAATCTATAACATGAAATAGGGTATGTGCTTTTAAGTCCCCAATGATGAGCTCCAAGCGAATCATGTCGATCGCTCGCTGTCCTCTCTAATTGAAGTCCTTCAACACGTCGGTAAGAGTAGTGTTACCTCTCCAAAAGTACATTATTTAGGGACATATTTACCTTAAAATCATGTAATCTCTTGAGCGTTTTTGTTAGAATTTAGCTTAATACGTGCTTAAATGTGAGAATTCGAGGAATGAAGCTAAAATAGGACTTATTTGGAAAAGGAACGAAAAAGAATAGAAAATGAGGCTAAAAGAGTTAAACTGTACATTGCAGGAGAATTGCTGAAACATTGCTGGGAGCGCAATGAACATTGCGGACACCGCAAGGAAACCGCAATTCCAAGCTGCTGCTGCTGAACTTTTCCCAGCCGCCAGTCGTCGTGGTTGCGATCTTTCAGCCGCCTAAGCCTTCCCCTGCTGCCACGTGGAGGGTTGCTGTTCAGAATGGATAGTTCTCCATGGCTGAAGGTACCTGCAAAAGCTATAAAAGAGGTGAAGGGTGAAGGAGAAACACAGCTCGGAAGCGTGGAGTTCTCCGTCACAACGCAATCCACATACACATTTTCCTTACCCCGTTTGTTGGAACGAAAAAATCAGCCCTTGGCGTCGATAATTCGAGAGGAAGAAGAGAAGATCCTTCTTCTCTTCTGATTGAATTCATCCCCAAGAATAGCTAATCTTCCCCTTCATCCGAGGTGCTTGCGACGAGGAGATCCGTGCACTCTTTTACAAAGCTTTCTTTACTGCTTTCTGTCTTTCATTTCTATTTGCTACACTGATTCGATTTGTCTCTCATTTACTCAGTTCTTTACTGTTTTTCATACCTTCGCAGCAGCCTAGGAACAACCCCTATTCCAATACTTACAACCCTGGTTGGAGGAACCACCCAAACCTGTCATGGGGTGGCCAACAAAATACTAACCAAAATCCTAACCAACCTAGACCGAGTGGAACACCTGGTTTCACTCCCCAACATAACCAATCAATGTATCAAAAACCATACAACCAACCGGTAGGATCTTCTGTAGAGAACTTACTCAAGGAATACATAGCTAAGAATGATGCTACTCTTCAAAGTCAGCAAGCCACTCTTAGAAGCCTAGAGAACCAAATAGGCCAATTAGCCAATGAACTCAAGAGTAGGCCCCAAGGTAGACTCCCTGCTGACACCGAGGTGCCAAGGAGAGATGGTAAAGAGCAAGTTCAAGCAATTGAACTTAGAAGTGGTAGACCATTGGTGAGCAACACAAAGGACACACCAAAGAGAGTAGAGAACACTGAGTCTAGTGCTCCACGGGAGTCTCTGCCAAACCAAGGTCCACCACCAACTAGCACATCAGGAGTCAGGCTAGAACCAATTGTTGAGGAAATAGAAGAAATTCCAAGGCCTCCACCTATCCTAAGGCGCCCTGACGTGCCTGCATATGTGCCACCACCTCCATATCCTCGAAGGCTTAAGAAGAAGCAGGAACAGGAAGTGCATTTTAATAAATTCTTAGAAATTCTTAAGCAAGTGCATGTCAACATTCCTTTTGTAGAAGTTTTACAGTCTATGCCTTCCTATGTAAAGTTTTTAAAAGATATTATTACTAACAAAAAAATAATTGGTGAGTTTGAAACAGTAAACCTCACTGAGGAGTGCAGTGCCATACTCCAAAACAAGTTGCCCAAGAAGGAGAAGGATCCTGGTTCCTTTACCTTACCTGTAGAACTTGGAGGCAAGCACGTGGGCAGAGCGCTTTGTGACCTGGGCGCCAGCATAAACCTCATGCCCCTATCACTATTCCGCCAGCTAGGAATAGGAGAAGCACGTCCAACCACTGTCACTTTACAATTAGCAGACAGATCCATTGCATACCCAGAAGGTAAGATTGAGGATATTTTAGTAAAGGTTGACAAGTTTATTTTCCTTGCAGATTTCATTATCCTGGATTATGAAGCAGACAAGGAGGTCCCCATCCTGCTAGGCAGACCATTTTTAGCCACAGGTAGGGCACTGATAGACGTCCAAAAAGGTGAGCTTACTATGAGGGTTCATGATGAAGAGGTGAAATTTAGTGTGTATAAAGCTTTAAGGTACCCCTCTGATCTTGAATCCTGTGCTAGCATGGACGTAGTAGACTCCTTAATGGAGGAACAATTGGAGCATGTATTATTAACCAAGCATGCCAATGAATATGTAGGTTTAGAATTAACTGACTTAAACATAGCTGAGATAATGGACATATCTGTAAATAACCCTCAGCATGTATGTATGAATGTAGAATTAACTGATAGATCCTTAAATCCTTTAAAGCCATCCATTGAGCATCCACCTGTATTAGAGTTAAAGCCACTCCCCACTCACCTCAAGTATGCATATTTAGGGAATAATGAGACTTTGCCTGTAATTATTTCTTCTAAGCTAAGTGAACAGCATGAGGTTGATTTAATTTTACTCATTAAGCAACATAGGAAGGCTATTGCATGGACTATTGCTGATATTAGAGGCATTAGCCCTTCTTATTGCATGCATAAGATTATATTAGAGGAAGAGCACACACCTAGAGTAGACCACCAACGTAGGCTGAATCCCTCTATGAAAGAGGTAGTTAAGAAAGAAATAATTAAATCGTTAGATGCTGGTGTGATCTTCCCCATAGCTAGTAGCCAGTGGGTGAGCCCTATACAATGTGTACCTAAGAAGGGTGGGATGACTGTGGTAGTCAATGAGAACAACGAACTGATTCCAACTAGGACTGTCACAGGATGGAGAGTATGCATGGATTATAGGAAGCTAAATAAAGAAACTAAAAAAGACCACTTCCCTCTACCATTCATTGACCAAATGTTAGACAGAATAGCTGGTAGAGCCTATTACTGTTTCCTAGACGGTTATTCAGGGTATAACCAGATCACTATAGACCCCAAAGACCAAGAAAAGACTACCTTTACTTGCCCTTTTGGAACTTTTGCCTTTCGCAGAATGCCTTTTGGCTTATGCAATGCACCGGCAACTTTCCAAAGGTGCATGTTGGCAATCTTCTCTGATTTGGATGAATCCATGATAGAGATATTCATGGATGACTTTTCAGTCTTTGGGGATTCATTCACCAACTGTCTAGAAAATCTAGGACAAGTCTTGGCTAGATGTGAGGAGACTAACTTAGTCCTTAATTGGGAAAAGTGTCACTTCATGGTAGATGAGGGGATTGTCTTAGGTCATAGAGTGTCGAGGGCAGGTGTAGAAGTTGACCGAGCCAAAATTGAGATCATAGAGAAGTTGGTAGAGCCTCAGAATGTCAAGGCCATTAGGAGTTTCTTAGGGCATGCTGGTTTCTATAGAAGGTTCATTAAGGACTTTTCTAAGATAGCCAAGCCTCTGTGTGAGCTTCTAGAGCTAAATAGGCCATTCATCTTCTCTAAGGAATGTTTAGGAGCTTGGAAAACCCTTAAGAAAGCACTAGTCACAGCACCTGTTATAGTAGGGCCAGATTGGGATCTCCCATTTGAGATGTTATGTGATGCTAGTGACTATGCTGTAGGGGTTATGTTAGGACAGAAGATTGACAAGCTAACACACCCTGTCTATTATGCTAGTAAGACCTTGAATGAGGCTCAATGTAATTATACAACCACTGAGAAAGAGATGCTTGCTGTAGTGTTTGCTTGTGAGAAATTCAGGAACTATATTGTAGGCACTAGGACAATTGTATACACTGACCATTCTGCCTTGAAATATCTTATGAGGAAGGCTGATGCCAAGCCTAGGTTGATTAGGTGGGTGTTATTGCTGCAGGAATTTGATTTGGACATTCGAGACAAGAAAGGATGTGAAAATGTGGTTGCGGATCACCTTTCTCGATTGCAGCACAATTGCGAAAAAATTGCGGAGCCCGCAATTTCTGATGCTTTTATTGATGAACATGTCTTTGCTTTGACTCATCATGATAACGATGAGGAACCTTGGTTTGCTGACATTGCTAACTTCCGTGCATCACAGGTTTTACCAGTTTTCAAGGGAGGACAAGAGAAGAAGAGGTTCCTTCATGAAGCAAGGAAATTCATATGGGATGACCCCACACTTTACAGAACATGTGCTGACGGCTTGCTAAGGAAGTGTGTTTCAGCTGCTGAAGCGAAGTCTGTGCTGCAGCACTGTCACGCATCTCCTTATGGTGGACACTTTGGTGGCCAAAGAACAGCTGCAAAGGTATTTCAGAGTGGCTACTATTGGCCAACGATCTTCAAAGATGCCCACAACTATGCCCACAGCTGTGATGAATGCCAAAGAACAGGTAACCTCAGTCGAAAGGATGAGATGCCCCTCACCTACATCTTAGAGTTGGAGCTCTTTGATGTATGGGGCATTGACTTCATGGGGCCATTCCCTCCATCATCAGGTAACCTTTACATCTTAGTGGCAGTGGACTATGTGTCCAAGTGGGTAGAAGCCAAAGCATGTCCCAATAATGATGCCAAAACAGTCACCAAATTCTTGCATAGGCACATTTTTACTAGGTTTGGGACACCTCGTGCCATCATTAGTGATGAGGGGTCACATTTCATTAACAAGGCTATGGAGAGAGTGTTGGCTAGGTATAACATTAGACATAGAGTAGCCACTCCCTATCACCCACACTCGAATGGACAAGCTGAAATTTCAAATAGGGAAATTAAGAACATCCTTGAAAAAGTGGTCAGACCTAATAGGAAAGACTGGTCCTTTAAGCTTGAGGATGCACTTTGGGCTTATAGGACAGCATATAAGACTCCCCTAGGTATGTCTCCTTATAGGCTGGTATATGGCAAGACTTGTCACTTACCACTTGAGTTAGAAAACAAAGCATTTTGGGCCATGAAGGAATTAAATTTTTGTGTAAAGGATGCGGGGACACTGAGGTCTTTGCAATTACATGAGCTTGATGAGCTTAGACATATGGCCTATGAAAATGCTAAAATGTATAAGGAGAAGACCAAGATTTGGCACGATAGTAGACTTAGAGTTAAGGACTTTAAGAAGGGTCAACTTGTCTTGTTGTTTAACTCACGGTTGAAACTCTTTCCAGGGAAACTTAAGTCTAGATGGTCAGGTCCATTTGTGATTACTAATGTGTTTGTTCATGGTGCCATAGAGATAAAGAACTTGCAGCAAGGCCAACCATTCATGGTTAATGGTGCAAGATTGAAGCACTACTACGAGGAAGGAGATGTGAAGACTCTCTCGGCCTTCCTCTTAACTGAAGCATGAAAAAAGAACGAGAGAGGACGAGTGATTACTGTGCTCGTCAACATAAGGCTTATGCCTTAGTTTATTTTTTGCGATTTTCCGGTTATCGTTTGTATGTTTTGTTGTATGATTTTAATTACGAATTTGATATTGTTTTTATTTCTTTTTGTAGGGAATCGAAAGAGGGAATCAAGGAGAGTAATTCCAGCTTTAAAAATCAGGAAAAGATTGAGCCGAATAAAAGATACGGACGAGCAAAGTTTGCCATTTAGATGAAAAAAAATCCCTAAAATTGCGCTGGAATTGCAGGATCCGCAAAATATAGCCGTTGGGATTTATCCGTTTCCTTTATAGCCGTTAGAAGGCGCTCGATCGATACGATTCTCTCATTCTCTGATTTCCAAGAAAGCTGCGATTCTCTCATCTTTGATTCTTCTCTCCAAACCTCCAAGACTCAACAATGGTGTTCACACGGGCTGAAAGATCTGCAGCCAAGAAGAGGGCTGATGACGCTGCTGAAACAGCTGCGAGAGACGCACTACTTGCCTTGGCTACGGCTGACGCTGCACGCACCGAACGTCTTCCCAAGCTTCCGATCCGTAGGAAGAAGTGGAGGGTTGTCACAGAAATCCCTGCTGGACCCTCTGAACCAGCGGGCACACCCAAGAAGCGCCGGTGGAGTGTCGAGATGGCCGCCGAACCAAGCAAAGCGAAGACTCCCTCTGTGGAGAGTCAAGAAACGGATCGTGCGTCCCACGAGTCGACCAAGAAGGGTTCGTCGCCATCTGCATCGCCTGCGCACAGCCCCTCACCATCTGAACTAGCGCAGAGCCCTGAACTGCCATCTTCGCCACTGAGTTCTGCGCAGACACCTACAGCAGCGCAGAACACCACGCCGTCGCACACTTCCCCACGGCCTGACCTTGAATTCCCATATGGGGAGTACCAAGAATCAACGCAGGGCAGTGGGGAAGGTGAGGACGAGGAGGTTTTCTCTCCTGTAAGGGAAGCTAGCCCGGAGAGTCTTGATCAGAAGACTGACTCAATGGAAGAGACGTTGGGGGCGTGCCTGCAGCAGATCACCATTGAGGCAAAGCTCAAGAAGAAGAAGAAGGCCAAGATTCTTAAGGCCAAGCGATCCAAGAAGCTGAAGAAGAAAAAGGCCAAGAAGGTTGAGGCTGCCGAGTCAGCCAAAGAGAGCACTGAGCCTTCGCTCAAACGACTCAAGGTTGAGGCTGCCGAGTCAGCCAAGCCAGCAGATAAAGGGAAGGCCAAGCTCTACCCTGAAGATGAGCCTCAGTCAGTGAGGTATGTATCCTCGGATGCTGAGTCCAGGGGCGTTGAGCTGAGAAAGAGGGAGCTGCTGCACGAGAAGGGCTTCCTCGATAGACCTGCTGACCTGCCGCAGTTCTTGCGCGCAGGGATTATCAATCACAGCTGGGAGGAGTTGTGTAGGCCACCCAATCCGGCTTACACAGCTATGGTATACGACTTCTACGCCAACCTGCGCAACTCTGAAGAGGGGCTCTCTGTGGTGAGGGGAGTAGAGGTGGACTACTCAGCAAAAGCCATCAACGAAGCTTATGGCCTCAAGGGCCAAAGACACACTGATTATGCACGGATCGTTGATGAGCCTACTGAGGCAGTGTTGTAGGAGGCCATTCGAACCATTGGCCAACCTGAAGCAGCGTGGACTGTATCACGCAATGGGAGGCACACCCTCATGAGTGCCAACCTGACAGCAAAGGCAGCTGTATGGTTTGCCTTTGTACGGAGGAAGCTGTCCCCTGTGACCCATGAGACGACCATCAACCAGAGCAGATCGCTGCTGGTCTACGCCATTATGCGAGGTCTCACGGTCAATGTGGGGGAAATCATGTCAGCTGCCATTGCTGAGTGCGCCAAGAAAGGTAAGGGACCACTGTTTTTCCCTAACACCATAACCAAACTATGTTTGCTTGCAGGAGTCCCCACTGAGCGAATGGAGCAGCAGATGGCTTACACAGGCCACTTGGAGCTGCCTGCTAGCCTGAGGCTGAAGAGGAAGGGGAATATGGAGTTTGAACTGGATAGGCTGGCTGCTGATCAGTCCCTATCCATGGCATGCCTGATGGATATGCAAAGGAGGATGGCTCAATGGGCCACTTACGCGCAGGCACGGGACAAGGAAGTTGCAGACCAACTTGGGTGCATCTTCCCTGACTTCCCCACAAATCTCCTGACTCCATGGGTGCCTCCACGACCACGACAACCTGATGAGGATGAAGACGTTTGAGTGCTGGTTTGAATTGCACTGAAGGGAGTATTGCTGTTCCCTTAGAAAAAAAACAATTTTCTGCTTTCTGATAGACTATGTGAATTATGCTGTTTTTAGTACACTTTTGATCTGTTTTAGATGCTTAGTTTTATGTTTTTAATTTTGCTCAGTATAGTCTGATGATAGGAGCCTAGGTAGGTTAGTTTTATTGTATTTCTAGAAGAGCTTGAATGACTGGAAAAAGCATGTTTAGGGGTCTTAATCACTGTTATATCTGCCCTGACTGAATTGCGAAATAATTGCGGTCCCCGCAATTTTTATGACTGAAAGCATGTTTTGGACTGTCTGTTTAGCTAGGCTGTGATCTGTTTAAATTCCATCTTTTGCTACTATCATGACTACCTTATATAGCTTATCTAAATGCATGCTGGATGAGTGTCATAGGACACCCTTTGATAGTTTAAATCAATCTCTAAAAGGCTCAGCATGCACAGCTTTAAGCCCTTGACTGTCTGTTTTTAAAATTACTGCTGCTGTGATATTTTCTTTTCAATGTTCTGTCTATGCCTAGGGCTTTAGATTCTCTTTGTTTTACCTTAGACTAGATGCTTCTAGGATAGTTTGGGGGTGTGCAACCTCAGACACTCATTGGGGACAATGAGTAGTTGAAGTTTGGGGGAGGCCACCCTAGGCCTAGGAACATTCCTCTCTCCCTTGGAAACATAAGCATTCTTCTTCTCCTTTACAAAAAAAAAATGAACTGAAAAAAAAAAAAATGAAAAATAGAATAAAGAGGGGGGTCTCTCTGAGGTTGCTAAGTAATCAGTGCCAAATGTGTGACCCACAAGTGGCATTGCATCAAAAGGCAACCAAAGGAGAGGCCCCACCTAAGTAAGAAAAAGGGAAAAGAATAGGGAAGAAGAATGTATACCTAGGAGTTATAACTTTGTGGCTTAGATGTCCTATTTAAAAAGAACTCTGATCCTCAATTAGCTAAGCACAAAGTTGTAACTTGTAGGGTTGTTTAGGGAGATGAGTGTTTATCCAATGTAGTGATGCCAGGGTTTAGGTTGTTCTTTGAAAGTACTACTGTCACCGTTAATACTAAGACTGGCATGACTCTAAGGAATCCTAGACAAGTTAAAAATAAAGCTAGAAGCATGTACTGAGTCTGAGGTAAAGCTAGGCAGAATTTGAAACCTTAGGGATAGTGGCGTGATATGATAAAAGCAAATAGATCAGTTGTAGGGAGTTAATGAAAACAGATGAGTGTTAGGCAGGCGAAGTCAGAAGAAGCTAGATAAGAGGGTAGTTTTAAACTGAGAAGTGTGTCACAGGACAGCAGTGCTATAGATAGGGATATAGGGGAGTCAGTAGGTGGTTAAAGAAGGTGAACCAGCAGCCTAGGTAAGTCCTTAGTGTGCTTGAGGACAAGCAAAACCTTAAGTTTGGGGGTGTGTTAAGTCTCTGAAAGTGACTTATTTAGGACCCATTTAGCTTAAGAAGATGTACACTTTTAGGTGTTTTTGATAGCATTTAGCCTAAACCTATGCTTAAATATGAGAATGAGAAGAAGGTAGCTAAATTAGGACTTATGCACAATAGGAAAGAAAAGGGTTGAAAACCGAAGGAAAAGAATGAAAAAAACAAGCATTGAGATAGCATTGCGAAAACATTGCGGACACCGCAATTATTCAAGTGAAAACCGTAAGTTGACTGATCTTTTTCTGTTAATTTCCGTTATTTCAGGGATTCGTTCTTTCTCCTCCATCCATTCTGATATACGACGTTGAAGATTGATGGTTCTCCTTGGCCCAAACGCACCTGCAAACTACTATAAAAGGGGGTCAAAGTCGGAGGTTCAAGCATCATCCGAAAGCGTAGAAGTCTTCTCGCAGTCCATCTTTTCTCCTGTTTTCCTTTGCCGTCTGCTGGATTACGAAGCTCAGCTGTTGGAATCGATAATCTGATAGGAAGGAGAGGAGATTCTTCTTCTCTCCCGATTGGATTCATCCAAGCAAGGCTGTTCTTTCTCATCCTTCATTCGAGGCGACTGCAACGAGTCATTCGAGCTGTTTATTGCTTTCTGTTCTTCATTTCTATTTTTCCAACTCTGCCTTGTTGTTGTTTCTTTTCTAGTAGTTAGATTAAGATAATTCGTTGTGTTCTGTCTCTCTGTCATTTGCTTTAAGCTTTCTTTTGTCTATTCAAACAATCAAGTAATCAAGTTTCAATTCCGTATTTCACAGTTTCTGCCTTTTCATTCTACTGCCTTCCCTTACTGTTTTAAGCACATTTCCCTTCTAAGCATGTCTGTTTTATCCTTTAGTTCTGTTCTCCTTATATCCATGAGTAACTAAATCACTTAGGGGCATGCTAATGACAACACTATAGGCTAAAAAACGTGAACCAAGCATGTAGGATAGCTCTCGAACATTGATTGTATGTAAGCTTCATCCCACGGGCAATTTCGATTGGCCATCCATTTTGTCCAAAGAACTCCTAACCTCTGGAAGGAGTAAGAGTTCAGAGTCATATTATCATGCTAGCCTTTCAAGGTAACCAGGAAACGGCCTAGGAATAGGCGTTTCCCTAGTACAAACCATATCTTTCTGCCTTAACAAGATGCTTAAGACCTTACTTTGAGTTGAGTAAACTAAAGAATCTAATGCATGGAATCGGACGATACATGAGTTTGAGATAGTTTGATGCATAGAGAGTAGATCCAGTGTTTGAGAATCGTATAAAAATGCCTATAGGATAGTCATTAGTAGCCCTTAATTCACCCATTTACACACTTTCGCTGTTATTATAATTGCGGTAGAATTGCGGTCCCCGCAATTCCGTCTAAGTTTCCATTCTATTTAGCTGTCTTTACCTTCATTTATTAATCTCGTCTCTTTTCATTTGAGTTTAGCTTTCACTTGTTCTCGTTTATGTTGCTACCCTTTACACATTCAGCAAAAATTAGATAATTAAAAACCAATTTTACCCCATCAAATCCACCCCTTCTTTCTTAACAAAACACTTCGCGAATAGCTAAAAATAAATCTCTGTGGGAAAACGAATGAAATATACTTACTACTTGCTATAAGATCATGTATGCTTGCATGTTCTGAGTGCTCTATCTCTTTTATTGCCTAATTATTTCAACACATTGAGCACGCAACACGGATCTCTTCATCGCTTTTTGTCTTGCTAGACTCTTTATCGTTCAAAGTCTCTCGAGTCTCTTCGTGTAGGAGGCGATCAAAAATGGAAGTGGATGAAAGTTTCTTATCTCTCTTTGTGGTCACGCTTAATCTTTGCAACGTTGACGTTCGTGAGAGAGATTTATCGGGCAACGTATTTTATTTCTCCTCTGTCGGCTTACTCAATCTTTGAAATGTTGACTTCCGTAAGAGAGGTTTAGTGGACGGTGTGTTTTTCTTCTCATCTGCTGGCTTACTCAACCTTTGAAATGCTGATTGCCGTGAGAGAGGTTTAGTGGACAACGTGTTTTCTTTTTTATCTGTCGGCTTACTCAACCTTTGAAAGACGGAAGATCTGATGGGATTAGGTATTGAGTGTGAACTGTTTTCTTCTGTCACAACCGCTTTCAATCGCTGGAAGGCCGAAGCGCGCGTAGCCGGCGGCTTGATGTGCTTAAAGATAGAGATTCTGGGTTTGACAACTTCCTCTTCTTTTGAGTTGTCTACCTTCTTGGTCGTTGTGTTATTACGTTGACCACTTTCTCTTTCCCTTTCCGGGTTATACGGACCGGTTCGGGCGACTTGTATCCATGCCCTTTTCTTGATGCCGGTAAGGGGCATCCCTCCTTTAGGAGCCTCTTTTGTGTCGAAAAAAGCTCAGGCCTGCCTTCTAATATTTTCAGGCCCTTGAACTCGGTGTGAGTTGTGAAGTCATAACCTGCTTTTGCTAACAGTTTATATGCTTTAGGATCGTATCCCTCTTTCGTCCGTTTCTCAGGCAAAACCATCCCTTTCTAGGTATCTTTAGGCTTCTTGATCTCTTGTTTTGTTATCTTCGTAAGAGAGGTGACAAAGCTTTCCTTCAGGAACTTAATGTCACCAACTTTCAAACTTTTCGTACATTTCGCGAATGACGATTCACCCTTCTTACGCCGGGACAAAGGGACGTAGCGTAAAAAAAGAGGGTTAGACATTTTTTCGTCTTTTAAGGCCTTAGCCTTTGTAGGGCTGGCGGATGTCTTGCTTTCTTGAAAACTGGAAACGTTCTCTTCTTTGATAGATTCTTTTCCCGCGTCAATTTTTTGTTTCACGCTGAGTTTATCATCCCTATTGATCAAAGGAATTTCTATCGGCATTATTTCCCCGACGTTGCCGTCATTTATGTAAAATTTGGCGTCCGCAAAGTGAGACTCGACCTCTGAAAATGGCTTAGTGTCTGTCTCAACCTTTTTTACACCATCTTGATAAAATTTGAAGCATTGATGTAAGGTGGAACTTATTACCCCATTTCCATGAATCCAAGGGCGACCTAATAATATTTTGTAGGTAGTCCTGGAATCTATAACATGAAATAGGGTATGTGCTTTTAAGTCCCCAATGATGAGCTCCAAGTGAATCATGTCGATCGCTCGCTGTCCTCTCTAATTGAAGTCCTTCAACACGTCGGTAAGAGTAGTGTTACCTCTCCAAAAGTACATTATTTAGGGACATATTTACCTTAAAATCATGTAATCTCTTGAGCGTTTTTGTTAGAATTTAGCTTAATACGTGCTTAAATGTGAGAATTCGAGGAATGAAGCTAAAATAAGACTTATTTGGAAAAGGAACGAAAAAGAATAGAAAATGAGGCTAAAAGAGTTAAACTGTACATTGCAGGAGAATTGCTGAAACATTGCTGGGAGCGCAATGAACATTGCGGACACCGCAAGGAAACCGCAATTCCAAGCTGCTGCTGCTGAACTTTTCCCAGCCGCCAGTCGTCGTGGTTGCGATCTTTCAGCCGCCTAAGCCTTCCCCTGCTGCCACGTGGAGGGTTGCTGTTCAGAATGGATGGTTCTCCATGGCTGAAGGTACCTGCAAAAGCTATAAAAGAGGTGAAGGGTGAAGGAGAAACACAGCTCGGAAGCGTGGAGTTCTCCGTCACAACGCAATCCACATACACATTTTCCTTACCCCGTTTGTTGGAACGAAAAAATCAGCCCTTGGCGTCGATAATTCGAGAGGAAGAAGAGAAGATCCTTCTTCTCTTCTGATTGAATTCATCCCCAAGAATAGCTAATCTTCCCCTTCATCCGAGGTGCTTGCGACGAGGAGATCCGTGCACTCTTTTACAAAGCTTTCTTTACTGCTTTCTGTCTTTCATTTCTATTTGCTACACTGATTCGATTTGTCTCTCATTTACTCAGTTCTTTACTGTTTTTCATACCTTCGCACATTGTGTTCTGAACCTTAATTTAGAAAGTAATCACTTAAGTCTTTTCGAGTTCTTCATCTTGTTATCTTCTAATCTCTTGCTTTCATTGAGTACTTTAAATCATGCTTAATCATTCCATCTATTCTAAGTTTCCACAAACCATGAGTAACTAATCACACAAAGGTCTGCTAAAGATGAATCTATAGGTTAGAAATACGAGAGTTCAGCATGTAGGATAGTTTCGAATGCATTGAATGTATGTGTACTTCATCCCATGGGCAATTTCGATCGGCCATCCATTTTGTCTAAAGAATTCCTAACCTCCGGAAGGAGTAAGAGTTCAGAGTCGTCCATTCATGTTAGCCTTTCATGGTAGCCAGAAAACGACCTAGGAATAGGCGTTTTCCTAGCATGATTCATTAGCTTGCTTGTATAAATAGATGTTTATGTCTTACTTGGATATGAGTGAACTAAAAGATCTAATGCATGTAATCGAGAGATGCATGAGACTGAGCTAAATCGATGCATGATAAGTTAATCTACTGCAGAATGATCGTATGTAAAAGCCTATAGAGGAGTCTTAAGACGACCTTGTTTCCTTATCTCACCTTAAAATCGTTGCTAAATTAATTGCTAGATAATTGCGGGAACCGCAATTCTATAGTTCTGTTTTTGCCTTAGCATTTTTCCCAGTCTTTTACCTTTACGATTTTATTGCTAGAATGTTGCTAGATCCGCAATTCTATCTTCTCCACATCAAAGCTTAATCTCTTTACTTGCTTTCGTTTATGCTTGCATACTTCTTACATTCTTTGTTAGTTCGGCACATCAACCTCAAATCCACCCAATTTAAGTGACCCTCTCTAATTTAACACCTCACTTCGTTAGTAACTAAACTCAATCTCTGTGGGAAAACGAATTAAAAAATACTTATCACTTGCTGCAGACCATGTATGCTTGCATGTTCTGAGTGCTCTTCGCATTACATTTTATTTACACACTGAGCACGCAACAAGTTTTTGGCGCCGCTGCCGGGGATTTTGTTTAGTAAACACAAATTGTGTTATTTTAGAAAAACTTAATATTTATTGGAGCTAATCTTTTTGCATTTCCTTTACAGGTACTATCAAGCTTGTTTATGAATGAGTTTCCAAATCTCAACCTAGAATTCAATCCTGAGCCTGAAAGACTTTTAAGGGCCAGAAACAAAACTAAGAAACGCCTTTTTAAACAGCCACCTATAACTCAACACATTGCGGACCACGTAGAGTCATCGCAATCACAACAAACCGAAATGGATAGGGAAGCACCAAACCGAGCACCTATCATTCGCAACCCCATTGAAATTGCGAATGACAAGGATAGTGCCATTCTTTCATATCTTGTACCAATGCCTGAGGAGCTTAATCCGAGCATTATACGCCCTGAGATTACAGCTCACTCATTCGAGTTAAAGCCCGTTATGTTTCAAATACTGTCCACAGTTGGACAATTCTTTGGAGTGGAGAACGAAGACCCCCACAACCACTTGAGAAACTTCCTAGGAGTAAGTGACACCTTTGTCATCCCAGGAGTGTCTCAAGAAGCCTTAAGACTTTACCTTTTTCCCTATTCGTTAAGAGATAAGGCCAAAACGTGGTTAAATTCCAACCCCTCTGGATCAATTGTCAATTGGACAGATCTAGCTGAAAAGTTCCTAGTAAAATACTTCCCACCAGATAGCAACTCCAACTTCCGTGATGATATTACAAAATTCAAGCAAGCCGAAAACGATTCATTACATGAAGCTTGGACTAGATTCAAGGATCTTTTACTTAAATGTCCACACCATGGCATTCCATGGTGTATTCAAATAGAAGTGTTCTTCAAAGGATGCAACCCCAGCACGAGGCAAGTGTTGAATTCCTCAGCTGGAGGTTCCATGCTTTCAAAGAGCTACAATGAGGCCTATGAGATTTTGGAGAAAATCTCAACATCACATTGTAGATGGTCAGACGATCCTGTGGACCAAGGAAGGCTCAAGACATGGATGCACTTAGTGAAATGAGCAGCCAAATCAATGCCCTGACCAATCTAGTAAAACAAATGGCTCAAACTAATATTCAACAAAGTGTCAACACTGCAGCAGCCGTTTCAACGAGCGCAGCAACCAACCAAGATGAGGCACTAGTCTGTGGATTCTGTGGGGAAGGGCACCTGTATGATTTTTGCCTGGGAATCCATCCTCGGTATGTTATGTTGGAAGTTGTTGCGTGCTCAATGTGTAAAATAAATAAGCAATAAGAGAGAGAGAGCACTCAGAACATGCAAGCATACATGATCTTATAGCAAGTAGTAAGTATTTTTTCATTCGTTTTCCCACAGAGATTTATTATTAGCTACTCGTGAAGTGTATTGTTAAGTAAGAATGGGTGGATTTGAAGGGGTAGATTTGGTTTTAAAATTCCTATTTACTGCTGAATCAATAAAGGATAGCAACATGAACAAGTGCAAGTCAATGATAAACTCAAATGAAAAGAGAAGAGATTAATAAACGAAGAGGAAAATAGCTAAACAAAATTTTTAACTTAGCAGAATTGCGAGAACAGCAATTCTACCGCAATGTTACTAACAGCGAAAGTGTGTAAAATGGAGAAACAAGGGCTACTAACGACTCCTCTATAGGCATTTTCATACGATTCTCAAGCATTGGATCAACTCACTATGCATCAATCTAACTCATTCTCATGTATCTTCCGATTTCATGCATTAGATTCTTTAGTTTACTCATGTCCAAGTAAGGTCTTAAGCATCTTGTTAAAGCAGAAAGATATGGTTTGTACTAGGAAAACGCCTATTCCTAGGTCGTTTTCTGGCTACCTTGAAAGGCTAGCATGAGTGTATGACTCTGAACTCTTACTCCTTCCAGAGGTTAGGAGTTCTTTGGACAAAATGGATGGCCAATCGAAATTTCCCGTGGGATGAAGCTTACATACAATCAATGCTTCGAGAGCTATCCTACATGCTTGGTTCACGTTTTTTTAGCCTATAGTATTGTCATTAGCATGCCCCTATGTGACTTAGTTACTCATGGACATAGAGAGAACATAAATATTAGATAAAGTAGGCATGCTCAGAAGAGAAATAAACTTAAATTAGCGAAGCAAGACAGTAAATCGCAAAGACAAGAAACTGTGAAAGAATGAATTGTGCTTTGATTAATTGCTTGTTTGAATGAACAAAGGGAAACTTAAAGTGAATAACTTGAAGACAGAAAGCAACGAAATGAAGTGAACTAACTAATAGAAAAGAAACAACAACTAAACAATGTTGGAAATGAGAAGTAAAAAGACAGAAAGCAATAAGTAAGCTTGAACGCCTCGTCGCAAACGCCTCGGCTGAAGGGAAAGAAAGGTGAGCTTTGCTTGGATGAATCCAATCAGGAGAGAAGATATCAGATTGTCGATTCCAACAGCTGAGCCTCTCAAACCAACAGACGGAAAAGAAAAACAGAAGACAGAATGGAGCTGCGAAGAGACTTCTACGCTTTCGGATGATGATCAAACCCTCTACTTTGACCCCCTTTTATAGTAATCTGCAGGTGCGTTTGGGCCAAGGAGAACCATCCATCCTCAACGTCGTACTTCAAAATGGATGGAGGAGAAAGAACGAATCCCTGAAATAACGGAAAATAACAGAAAAAGATCAGTCAACTTACGGATTTCACTTGAAATATTGCGGTTTTAGCAATGTTTCCGCAATGCTGCCGCAATTCTCATTTTTCCTTCTTTTAACTTCGTTTTTCATTCCTTTTCTTTCCTTTTGCACACAAGTCCTAATTTAGCTACCTTCTTCTAATTCTCATATATAAGCATAGGTTTAAGCTAAATCCTATCAAAAACACCTAAGAGTGTACATCTTTCTAAGATAAATAAGTCCTAAAAAGGTCACTTTTGGAGACGTAACAGAAGTCAACAGCAACCAAGGAACAACCTCTACTCCAACACTTATAACCCTGGTTGGAGAAACCACCCAAATCTCTCTTGGGGTGGACAACAAAATACCAACCAAATACAAAATCAACCAAGACCGAGTGGAACATCTGGTTTCACTCAACAAACTAACCAACCCACTTACCAAAAACAATATAACCAACCAATGGGATCATCAGTAGAGAACTTGTTGAAGGAGTACATTGCAAAGAATGATGCAACTATGCAAAGTCAGCAAGCAACACTGAGAAGCTTAGAAAATCAAATAGGGCAGTTGGCAAACGAACTGAAAAATAGGCCCCAAGGCAGATTGCCTGCAGATACTGAAA
Organism: Herpetospermum pedunculosum; assembly: GCA_028017165.1. Classification (NCBI taxonomy): domain Eukaryota; kingdom Viridiplantae; phylum Streptophyta; class Magnoliopsida; order Cucurbitales; family Cucurbitaceae; genus Herpetospermum; species Herpetospermum pedunculosum. The sequence goes on along the minus strand of CM051527.1, from coordinate 14,100,782 downwards.
CGCCAAGAAGGGATGGAAAAGAACAAGTTCAAGCAATTGAACTTCGAAGTGGAAGACCGTTGGTGATCAACAACAGAGAAGCCCCAAAGCGAGTAGAGAATGAAGAGTCTAGTGCTCCACTGGATTCTCTGCCCAACGTTGATCAATCACCACCAAGCACAACGAGGGTGAGGCTGGAACCTATCATTGAGGAACCAGAAGAAATCCCGAGGCCTCCACCTGTCATTAGGCGACCTGAATTGCCTACATATGTGCCACCACCTCCATCCCTAGATGGCTAAAGAAGAAACAAGAACAGGAAGTGCACTTTCATAAGTTTTTAGAAATTTTGAAACAAGTGCATGTTAATATCCCATTCGTGGAAGTTTTGCAATCTATGCCATCTTATGTTAAATTCTTGAAAGATATAATTACTAACAAAAAAACTATTGGTGAATTTGAAACAGTGAATCTCACTAAGGAGTGCAGTGCTATACTCCAAAATAAACTGCCAAAGAAGGAGAAAGATCCTGGTTCCTTCACCTTACCAGTCGAATTGGGAGGCAAGCACGTGGGCAGAGCTCTGTGTGATCTGGGAGCCAGTATCAATCTCATGCCCTTGTCACTATTCCAACAACTTGGGATAGGGGAAGCACGACCTACCACTGTCACCTTGCAGCTTGCAGACAGATCCATCGCATACCCTGAGGGTAAAATTGAGGATATACTTGTCAAGGTTGACAAATTTATTTTTCTTGCAGACTTTATAATTCTGGATTCTGAGGCAGACAAGGAGGTACCAATCTTATTGGGCAGACCGTTCTTAGCCACAGGTAGGGCTCTAATCGATGTCTAGAAAGGTGAGCTCACCATGAGAGTTCATGATGAGGAGGTTAAATTCAGTGTATTTAAAGCTTTAAGGTACCCCTCTGATCTTAAATCCTGTGCAACTATAGATGTAGTAGATTCACTAATGGAAGAAGAACTGGAGCATGAATTGTTAATTAAGCATGCTACTAACTATGCACAAGTAGATGTATATGATTTAAATATCTCTGAATTGATGGATGAATCTGTGGACAACCTCAGCATGTATATATGACTAATAAACTGTCTGAGAGCACCACAACTCCTTTAAAGCCATCAATTGAATACCCACCTTTGCTAGAATTAAAACCATTGCCTGAACATCTTAAGTATGCATATCTAGGAGAGAAGGATACCTTGCCTGTTATTATTTCGTCCAAACTAAGTAAACAGCATGAAATTGCGTTAATATTGCTGCTTAAGCAACATAAAAAAGCTATTGCCTGGACGATTGCTGACACAAGGGGTATTAGTCCTTCCTACTGCATGCATAAAATATTGTTGGAAGAGGAACATACACCTAGGGTAGATCACCAACGTAGGTTGAACCCCTCCATGAAGGAGGTAGTTAAAAAAGAAATTATCAAATGGTTAGACGCAGGTGTAATCTTCCCCATAGCCAACAGTCAATGGGTTAGTCCGATTCAATGTGTGCCTAAGAAAGGTGGTATGACTGTAATAGTTAACGAAAACAACGAACTAATACCAACTAGAACTGTTACAGGATGGAGAGTCTGTATGGACTACAGAAAACTTAACAAAGAAACCAAAAAAGACTATTTTCCTTTACCATTTATAGACCAAATGTTAGATAAAATAGTTGGTCGAGCCTATTACTGCTTTTTAGATGGTTATTCAGGATATAACCAAATTACCATAGACCCTGAGGACCAGGAGAAAACAACCTTTACATGTCCCTTTGGAACATTTGCTTTTCGCAGAATGCCATTTGGCTTATGCAATGCACCAACAACATTCCAAAGATGCATGTTGGCTATTTTCTCCGACTTAGATGAGTCCATGATAGAAATATTTATGGTTGACTTCTCAGTCTTTGGTGATTCTTTTAACAACTGCTTAGAAAACCTAGGACAAGTCCTAACTAGGTGTGAAGAAACCAACCTAGTCTTAAATTGGGAAAAATGCCAATTTATGGTGGAAGAAGGAATAGTACTAGGACATAGAGTATCCAGAGCAGGAGTAGAGGTCGATAGGGCCAAAATAGAAATCATTGAGAAGCTAGTGGAACCTCAAAACGTCAAAGCTATAAGGAGTTTCTTAGGTCAAGCAGGTTTTTATAAGAGATTTATAAAAGACTTCTCAAAGATCTCTAAACCCTTGTGTGAGCTTCTAGAGCTAAATAAACCTTTTGTCTTCTCAAAAGAATGTTTCCTAGCATGGACAAAACTTAAAGAAGCCTTAGTCAAAGCACCAATCATAGTAGGCCCAAATTGGGATTTACCTTTTGAACTAATGTGTGATGTTAGTGACTATGCGATTGGGGCTATGTGGTGGGCGGATTTTTGAATATCCACTTAATCTCAAGCTGTCGAGGCTTGCCAAAATACGATTTATAAAGCCTATGACCAAGGCTTTGCAGCCAGTGGTAACAGGGTTGATCCAAGGAATAGGAAGATTGAATTTACTAGTGAAATTGGGATTTAATTGATTAATTGGTAACGGGGGGTTTTAATCATGCAAGAGAAATAATGATGAAAGCTAACGGAAGAAAGAAATAATAAGAAGAGAACGTGTGCACGGTTTGGGGAGTCTCGGGATCAATTGTTAGACAAATTCAGCTTATCATTTAATTCTAATAACATGGAATTCAATTTACTGAACACGCGGACGACTACCAGAGAAGCCCCAAAGTAGCCGACTCCATGGATTTTTATTAGACCACACAGTTCTAATTACACTTTATCTAATCCTACGTCAAGGTGATCAGCCCCAAAGTAAATTTAGACAGTCACTAGCTAACCGCGACGAACATTCGAGCGTGAATTCTAATTGCTAGTAGATTGCCCGCAAATGCTGTATGCAATCAACAATTATCCAACCCGACCCGATACTTCGATTTAATTCTATCTACCTGTGTTACTTAGTCGAGCAGTGAGAGGCACGGCATCGCTACTCTTTAACATACACAACATGCGAAACTACTCGAGTGTCAATCGGCGTATTTTAACATGCGCGTTGGATTAAGCAAAGTAGATAAATGCAAAGTAAACAGAACCAATATGCATATCAAAACTCAGATTATCAAAGCTAAATCGTCTAACAAAATCCCCCTAAACAAATCCCAAACCGTCACCCTTACCTTAGCCGCTCATGGCGCGGTTCGTCAATCCCGCTCCAACAACGACCATGGAAGAGTTCATCTACTTATTACAATGGTGGTGGAGCTCACAAGCATGCCAACAATGGCGGAGCTCCACGGAAAATAGAGAGAAAATGGGGAAGAAGAAGACCAAAATCGTCCAAAACCGTAGAGAGATGAAGAAGATGAAGATATGAAAAATGTGCAGAAAAATCGTCTTTTAGCTGCTGCCATCGTCGTAGCGTCTCGACGCTGTGCCCTAAGTTTTCCGCGCGCGCGCTCGCGATGGCGTCGCGACGCAAGGCCAGCGTCGCGACGCTGCCCCGATAAAATTCCTGCGCGCGCCTCCTCCGGAGCGTCTCGACGCCAAGCAGGGTCTCGACGCCAGGGCAGCGTCGAGCTAGCGTCTCGACGCTATCACTCGACGCTTGCTCTCGGGTTTTTCCAGCGTCGAGCCAGCGTCTCGACGCTATAGCTCGACGCTGGCTCTCGGGTTTGGGGCTGAAGCTTTGCCTCTCCAAGGCAGTTTTGGCCCATTTCTTCACGGAACAAGTTCCCCTCTTCCCGATGCATTCCCGGGGCGCTAAAACTCTACTTTAAGCTCTCGAACATGCCCAACGGACGCACGAGCTCTTTGCCGCTTTTCTCCTACAAAAGAGATATATTTAATCAATTGAAAGCGGACTTTAGCTATAATTAGGACGTATTTAATAGCTCCAAAATGGAGTTATCACTATGCTGGGGCAAAAGATAGATAAACTAACACACCCTGTATATTATGCAAGTAAAACTTTAAATGAAGCGCAATATAATTACACTACCACAGAGAAGGAAATATTAGCTGTAGTGTTTGCATGTGAAAAATTTAGGCCTTATATTGTAGGTACTAAAACAATTGTTTACACTGATCACTCTGCAATAAAATATTTAATGATGAAGGCTGATGCTAAACCACGTCTAATTAGATGGGTGTTATTATTGCAAGAGTTTAACTTAGACATTAAAGATAAAAAAAAGGATGCGAAAATGTAGTTGCTGATCATTTATCTAGATTGCGGAGTAATTGCGAAATAATTGTTGAGCCCGCAATATCTGATGCCTTTGTTGATGAACATGTCTTTGTGTTAGGGCATTGTGATAACAATGAGGAACCTTGGTTTGCGGATATTGCTAACTTCCTTGCCTCGCAGGTATTACCAACTTTCAGAGGGGGGCAAGAAAAGAAGAGGTTCCTACACGAAGCTAGGAAGTATATATGGGACGATCCTACACTTTACAAAAGTTGTGCGGATGGATTGCTGAGGAAGTGTGTGTCAGCTGCTGAATCAAAGTCAGTATTGCAGCATAGTCATACATCTCCTTACGGTGGACAGTTTGGTGGTTAAAGGACGGCTGCAAAGGTGTTCCATAGTGGCTATTACTAGCCCACGATCTTCAAGAATGCACACGACTATGCACACAACTGCAATGAGTGTCAACGTACAGGTAACCTTAGTAGAAAAGATGAGATGCCTCTCACATGCATATATCTTAGAGTTGGAACTCTTTGATGTATGGGGCATTGACTTCATGGGGCCATTCCCTCCATCTGCGGGTAATCTTTACATACTAGTAGCTGTAGATTATGTTTCTAAATGGGTAGAAGCCATTGCATGTCCCTTAAATGATGCCAAAACAGTCGTTAAATTTCTAAATAGGAATTTTTTACAATATTTGGTACACCACGTGCAATCATAAGTGATGAAGGAACCCACTTTATAAACAAAGCTATGGAAAAGGTACTAGCTAAATATAATGTTAGACATAGAGTAGCAACCCCTTATCACCTAGACTCAAATGGACAAGCTGAAATATCTAATAGAGAGATCAAAAGCATACTTGAAAAAGTTGTTCAACCTAATAGAAATGACTGGTCTTTTAAGTTAGACGATGCACTATGGGCGTATAGGACTGCATATAAAACGCCCTTAGGCATGTCTCCTTATAGGTTAGTGTCTGGAAAAGCATGTCACTTACCCTTTGAATTAGAAATCAAAGCCTTTTGGGGCTTGAAAGAGTTGAATTATTGCTTAACCGATGCGGGAACATTGCGGTCTCTGCAATTACATGAGCTAGATGAACTAAGACACATGTCATATGAAAATGCTAAAATGTATAAGGAAAAAACTAAGATTTGGCATGATAGTAGACTTAGGATCATGGACTTCAAAAAGGGCCAGCATGTTTTATTATTCAACTCACGATTGAGGTTATTTCCGGGCAAACTTAAGTCTAGGTGGTCGGGTCCTTTTGTGATTACTAATGTCTTTGTTCATGGTGCAATTGAAATTCAAAATCTGAATCAAGGGCAGCCGTTCATGGTAAATGGTGCGAGGTTGAAGCATTATTATGAGGAAGGAGATGTGAAGACACTCTCGGCCTTCCTTCTATCCGAAGCCTAAGAAGCAAATCAAGAGAGGATGAGCAAGGATGGGTGATGAAAATATCACTGTGCTCATCCGTCAGAGGGTTATGTCTTAGATTTTTCTTTATTGTTTTTAGATTGCGTATCATATGGTTATTTCTTGTTTTAATTAAGTGTTTTTATTTTGATTAGGAGCGGGGTAATGGGTGATCTTAAGCGACAAAGAGGGAGGTGAATCAAGAGGAGAAAATCGAAGAAAAGATCTGGAGAGATCAAAGATTTTGTTGCTAAAATCTTGCAACATAAATCAAGAAAAATCTTAACGGTTATATTGTAAATGCTGAAAAATTGCTGAAGAATTGCGGCGTCCGCAATAAAAGAGCCATTGGGAGAACACTCGAGTATAAATAGACGGCGTTGGGGATCGCTTTCCTCTACGATTTCTCAAACCGTTGGGACTCCACAATTCAGAACTCTCATTCCTCTGAAACTCCCAAGCTCAGATCTTCAAAGAAGCAACAATGGTGACCACAAGAGCCGACCGATCCACACCTAAGAGAGCGTCACCTGACGTAGAAAAGACAAGACTGGTAAGGGTGGCGTTGCTATCTTTGGCAGACGCCGACGCTGCGCAACCCTCGAGGCCCCCAAAGCTTCCTGTGAGAAGGAAGAAATGGAAGGTGGCGACGACGGTAGCTGCTGACCCCTCTGATCCGGCAGGAACTCCTAAGAAGAAGAAGTGGAAGGTCGCAGTGTCTGATTCCCTGATCAGAGAGAAGAAGACCCCGAGCGAGGAAAGCCTCGACAGTGGCCGGCCATCATTTGAGACGGCCATGCAGAGCCCTGAACCTCCTCAGCATGCGCCGGAGCCGGAAATTCCTTCTGAAGAGCACCAAGATTCGGTGCCAATCGATGATCCGGCTGAGGAGGAAGAGGTGTTTTCCCCCTTCAGGGATGTCAATCTTGACAGCCCTGTGGAGAGGGAAAGCATGGACTCAATGGAGGAAACGCTGGGTGAATGCCTCCAGCACATGGCCACAAAGGCGCGACTCAAGAAGAAGGCACCTGTGATTGTGAAGGGCAAGCGGCCAAAGGCCTCCAAATGAAAACTGAGGCTTTTGAATCGGCCAAAGAAAGGGAAAAGGGGAAGAGAAAGATGTATCAAGAAGATGAGCCTCGAGCTGCGACGTATGTCTCCAAGGAAGCAGAGGCCAAGGGCCACGAATTGATGAAGAAAGAACTCCTCCACGAGAGAGGATTTCTTGATGCCCTTGCGGACCTGCCGCAGTTCTTACGCGCAGGGATTATGAATCATGGCTGGGAAGAGCTATGTAGGCCTCCAATTCCAGCCTACTCTGACATGGTGTACGACTTCTTCGCCAACCTCACGCACCCTGAAGGTTGTTTTTCAATGGTGAGGGGAGTAGAGGTTGATTTCTCAGCCAACGCAATCAACGAAGAGTATGCTCTCAAGAGGCATAAGCACTTTGAATACGCAAGGATAATGGCATCACCCTCAGAGGCAGTCCTAGAGGAAGCTCTGAATACAATAGGCAAACCTGAGGCAGCTTGGACAGTCTCAAGGAATGGGAGGCACACATTGATGAGTGCGGCCCTCAGGGACAAAGCAGCCATCTGGTTCTCCATAATCCGAAGACGACTCTCCCCTGTCACACATGAGACAACCATCAACCAGGGGAGATCGCTGCTGCTCTATGCAATAATGAAGGGACTCACCATTGATGTGGGTGAAGTCATTGCCGCCTCTATCATCGAATGCTCCAAGAAAGGTAAGGGCCAACTCTTTTTCCCCAATACCATTACTAAGCTTTGTTTGCGTGCAGGAGTGCCTGCTACGAAGGATGAAAGGCAATTGGCCTATACTGGCCATCTGGAGCTGCCCACTATCTTGAGGATGAGAAGAAGGGGCAACATGGAGTTCGAGATGGATGGACTGGCTGCTGCACAGTCATTGTCCATGGCCTGCCTGATGGACTTGCAACACAAGTTAGCCCAATGGGCAGAATATTCGCAAGCAAGGGACCGAGAGCTGGCTGAGCACCTGCGATGCACGTTCCCTACCTTCCCTGCTGGATTGCTGAACCCCTGGGTGCCTCCAAGAGAAAGGAGTGAAGAAGATAAGGATGATTTAATGTCAGACTGACGACATTCGAGGGAGTATTTCTGATCTCTCTAAAAAAAACAAGAAATCTGCTTTTCTGTGACCTGTTACCCCCCCCCCCCCCCCCTATAATCAATTGTGTGATCTGTTTTGAATTGTTAATTTGTTTGTTTAGAGTAGTTTAGTTTTGTTTAAATGTCATCTGAGTAGGTAGCGTAGGTAGTTTTGCTGTTTTTGTAGTTGTTTAGGCACGAATATCGCATGCTAGGAGCCTTGATCACAGTTAAATTTGCTCTGTTGGAATAATTGCGAGTCCCTTGCGGTTTCCGCAATATTTTGTTAGTTTTTCGCATGCTGTTGGATGACTTTCGGATGGGCTGTCTGTGTTTAAATCTCAATATTTTGTTGCTTTACTGAATTCATTAGGTAATCTGTCTATTGAGCATGCTGGATGAGTGTCAAAGTACACCCTTGTTCGTTTAATTTAGCTTCATATATTGCTAAGCATGCACCTCTGTGAGACCTTACCATGTTGTTTTTAGTGAAATTTGGCTTATGAGTTATCTGCACTACGAAGGTCATTCTATACCTAGGAGTTTTAAGTTCTACTTGTTTTTCCTTAGACTAGATGCTTCTAAGACAAGTTTGGGGGTGTGCCACCTCAGACTCTCATTGGGGACAATGAGAAGATAAGTTTGGGGGAGGCAGCCTCTAGGCCTAGGAACACTCCTCTCTCCCTCTTGAAAAAACATAAGCATTCTTCTTCTTTGAAGAAAAAAAAAATGAAAAAAAAAAGAAACAGAAAAATAAAGGGTAGTGTCTCTCTAAAGGATGCTGAGTAATCAGGGCCATTTGTGTAACTGGTAGTAGGATTTTTGAATATCCTACAAATTTCAAGCTGTCAAGGCTTGCCAAAATAATATTTATAATCCGAACTCACTAAGATTTGGAGCTAGTGGCAACAGAGTCGATCCACATGGAGCAAGCTATAATCCTAACTTAATTAAATTGAATTTGTAATGAAGTAAAAACAATGGGAGGTTTTGTTTGAAAAATTACTAACATGCAAAGAATTGCGCTAACGGAAAATTAAAGAGGGAAATATGAAATTGACAAGCATGCTTAATTAGAAAGTATCGGGATTGCTCTATTGTATTTTAGTTCATCGATAAACATGGAAATTAGCCGAGATGCTCATGCACGCGAAATGTTTGCTCGGCACCGATACAAACACCCCGAAGAATTAATTAGAAACAGACAATTCTAATTAAACATGCCTCTTAATCAATTCAAGGTGATTAGTCCTAAATTAATCAGAAAACAGTAATGGGTAACATCGCGACGAATTAATCCTAAAATTAATTTGATTTCTCTCTTAACCTTGAGCCCACCGCGATACGATAATCAATTCATACCTCATTCGTCACATAGAGTTAAATTGATTAGGCACGATTAGACCCTCGCTACTTGCATTAAGACTAATCAGGAATCAATGCTAGCCGACTAACATGCGTAACAATTATGGGCGTCAATCCTAATTAGAAAGGCATGCTATTCGTTCTTAATACAGGAAAGAGATGCAAGAGTTCATACACATATGCTAAACATTCATATAAAGCACAAATCTCACCTAAATACAATAGAAATCAATCCCTCAACTAACTAATCAAGCATTTACCTCTAGCCTTCCATGGGAGATGGAGTATTCCAAGCTTCCATGGAGGTTGTAGAGTTCATACAACCCAAATGGAGAAGAAGAGCTTCAAAAATGGTGAAAAAACGTCAATCCCGAGCCCAAAACGGAGGTGGAATGACCTAAAATCGCGAAAATGTTCTTTTTATACTTCAGAGTAGCGTCGAGACGCTGTCCTAGCGTCTCGACGCTACGGAGAATGGCAAAATGGAAAACACCACTTTTTAGACTTTTAATGACGGGCATTTTTTTATCTTTAATGACGGGCATTTACAGTCACGGATACGCGCGCGGGGTGAGTCGGCAGGCGCGCGCGGTCTTGGGCCGTCTGATGGATGGTCTGAGCGTTGACCGTTGACTTTCTACAAAAATAATAAAATTCTGCTCCCACCAGAATTTGAACCTTGGATTCACCATTTTCTTAAAAAGCCCTACACCATCAAGCCACAAATCAATTTTGAGTTAAGATTAGATTATTTAATTAATGTAGCTTAATCACTCAAAACGACTAACTAATAAAATATTATAAAATATTCATTTAAGCTCTTAATTATCGCAAATGCCCGATTTACCCCTTAGCAATTAAATTATACCAAATAAATCAATTAAGCCCAAATAATTACTCTAATTTACAAGACTTAGGAGCTAACTATTAGCACTTTTGGAGTGCTATCGTAACCCATAAGTGGCACTGCATCAAAAGGCAAACCAAAAGAAGACTCTACCGAAAAAAAAGAAAAAGAAAAATAAGACCAAGGAAGAAGAGTGTATGCCAACAAGCTATGGCCTAACTGCTTAGGTGTCCTGTGTAATTGAACTCTGATACTTAGTTTGCTAAGCACAGGGCTGTAGCTTGAATGTTTGTCAAGGGAGATGAGTGTCGATCCAACTCAGTGATGCCAAGGATTAGTTGTTCTATGGACTGCACTCTGATTCTCGTATGTGCTAAGCTTGGCATGACTGTAAGGATTCCTAGGTAGCTCAATAATAAATACATTAGAAGCATGTACTGAGTCTGGGTTAAAACTAGGGAGAATTTAAAAACTTAGGGATAGTTGCACAATGAACCTAATGACATAGGCAGATAAATCATTTGTTAGGAAGTTTGTAAAGACAAAAGGTTTTAAAGGCAAGAGAAACCAGAATGAGCAAAATGTGGAGTTAGTTTGAACATAGGAGAGTGTCACAGGACAGCAGTGCCTTGGATAGTAAGCCTAAGGAAGTCAGCAAGTCAGTTAGATAGAGTTTAAAAGACAAGAATTAATAGCCCAAGTAAGCCTTTATATTGCTCGAGGACGAGCAATAACTCAAGTTTGGGGGTGTGTTACCTCTCCAAAAGTACATTATTTAGGGACATATTTACCTTAAAATCATGTAATCTCTTGAGCGTTTTTGTTAGAATTTAGCTTAATACGTGCTTAAATGTCAGAATTCGAGGAATGAAGCTAAAATATGACTTATTTGGAAAAGGAACGAAAAAGAATAGAAAATGATGCTAAAAGAGTTAAAATATACATTGCAGGAGAATTGCTGAAACATTGCTGGGAGCGCAATGAACATTGCGGACACCGCAAGGAAACCACAATTCCATGCTGCTGCTGCTGAACTTTTCCCAGCTGCCAGTCGTCATGGTTGCGATCTTTCAGCCGCCTAAGCCTTCCCCTGCTGCCACGTGGAGGGTTGTTGTTTAGAATGGATGGTTCTCCATGCCTGAAGGTACCTGCAAAAGCTATAAAAAGAGGTGAAGGGTGAAGGAGAAACACAGCTCGGAAGCGTGGAGTTCTCCGTCACAACGCAATCCACATACACATTTTCCTTACCCCGTTTGTTGGAACTAAGAAATCATCCCTTGGCGTCGATAATTCGAGAGGAAGAAGAGAAGATCCTTCTTCTCTTCTGATTGAATTCATCCCCAAGAACAGCTAATCTTCCCCTTCATTCGAGGCGCTTGCGACGAGGAGATCCGTGCACTCTTTTACAAAGCTTTCTTTACTGCTTTCTGTCTTTCATTTCTATTTGCTACACTGATTCGATTCGTCTCTCATTTACTCAGTTCTTTACTGTTTTTCATACCTTCGCACATTGTGTTCTGAACCTTAATTTATAAAGTAATCACTTAAGTCTTTTCGAGTTCTTCATCTTGTTATCTTCTAATCTCTTGCTTTCATTGAGTACTTTAAATCATGCTTAATCATTCCATCTATTCTAAGTTTCCACAAACCATGAGTAACTAATCACACAAAGGTCTGCTAAAGATGAATCTATAGGTTAGAAATACGAGAGTTCAGCATGTAGGATAGTTTCGAATGCATTGAATGTATGTGCACTTCATCCCATGGGCAATTTCGATCGGCCATCCATTTTGTCTAAAGAAATCCTAACCTCCGGAAGGAGTAAGAGTTCAGAGTCGTCCATTCATGCTAGCCTTTCATGGTAGCCAGAAAACGACATAGGAATAGGCGTTTTCCTAGCACGATTCATTAGTTTGCTTGTATAAATAGATGTTTATGTCTTACTTGGATATGAGTGAACTAAAAGATCTAATGCATGTAATCGAGAGATGCATGAGACTGAGCTAAATCGATGCATGATAAGTTAATCTACTGCTGAATGATCGTATGTAAAAGCCTATAGAGGAGTCTTAAGTCGACCTTGTTTCCTTATCTCACCTTTAAATCGTTGCTAAATTAATTGCTAGATAATTGCGGGAACCGCAATTCTATAGTTTTATTTTTGCCTTAGCATTTTTCCCAGTCTTTTACCTTTGCGATTTTATTGCTAGAATGTTGCTAGATCCGCAATTTTATCTTCTCCACATCAAAGCTTAATCTCTTTACTTGCTTTCGTTTATGCTTGCATACTTCTTACATTCTTTGTTAGTTCGGCACATCAACCTCAAATCCACCAAATTTAAGTGACCCTCTCTAATTTAACACCTCACTTCGTTAGTAACTAAACTCAATCTCTGTGGGAAAACGAATTAAAAAATACTTATCACTTGCTGCAGACCATGTATGCTTGCATGTTCTGAGTGCTCTTCGCATTACATTTTATTTACACATTGAGCACGCAACAAGTAGTTTGGTCCATTGGAGGCAACTTCGCTACTTCTAGAGAAGGTGTTTCCTCCAGCTTCGTTACCAACTCCGTTGAGCTTGGAGTAGTATTATCGTCCTCGATTATACCGACGACGTGGCATGTAGCAGTTCCAAATGTTTCTTCCTGTTTTTCATTAAAGAATCCCTTGGGGAAAAATTTCCGTAGGGTCATAGGTTGTTGGGGTCGAGGGAGGTCTTTGTTTTCCTCCACGACGAGCTTAGGCCTTCTCGTACTCTTTCTTCCTTTCCTCTTTGGAAGTTTGCTTTTTCGCCTATACTCTTGAAATAGGCGGGTTTCTTTCTGGATAGATCTTTGTCGTCGCATTTTTCGACGAGTTACGACGGTCCAACCTTCATCTTCATCTTCGGCAGGTTCGGTTTTTACCTGCGAAGTCTTCTTTGGGACCTCACATCTGAACTGAACAAGTATTGGTTCGAAAGTCCCAAACTGGATCGGACCTTCATTTTGTTTCTCAAATGAATCTGGAGGTAACTGAATGCCAGAGTTCATTGTTACGGCGGCATGATTTGTCTGAGCTACCTCGTCAAGATCCAGCTCGATTTTCTTTTCATCGGCTAACCTCATGATTAGCTCTTTCAGAACAAAACACTTCCCTACTGGATGACTGACGACCCGGTGATATTTGCAGTAGTTAGGATCATTTATCTTTCCTAAATCTTATGGTCGTTTACATTCGTGAAGTTGGATGAGTCGTGTTTCCAGCAATTGCTCTAACATGTCTGGAATGTCAGAGTCTGGAAACGGGTAGACTTTTTCTTGTCTCTCTTTTAAAGTAAGGCGACGTCTCTCGCCTCCGTCATTTCTTTTTTCCATCTTGTTTTCCTTTCCTTTGGAGGAAAACCTTAAAGGGGCCGTGTTGACAACCATAGATTCTTTCACGACATTCTTCGTGATTTTCCCAACGGTCTTCATTTTCGTCTTTATTTTCTTTACGCCGGGGATTAAGAGGTCTTTGTTTCCTCTATTGGCAATACTCAGCTCCATATCATGGGCGCGAGTTGCTAACTCCTCAAATGTTTGGGGCTTTATCCCTTGTAGGATGTAGTGAAGTCCCGAATGCATGTCGCCGATGCACATCTCGACAGCAGACACTTCCGTGAGTCGGTCCTTGCAGTCAAGACTCAACGATCTCCAATGGTTAATGAAATCGACGACTGGATCGCCCATTCTTTGGCTAGCGTGCGAGAGTTCAGACATGCTGATTGTCCGCCTCGTGCTGTAGAAGCGATTCAAGAAGTCTCTCTCAAACTGCTCCCAACTGTCAATCGTATCGGGATCCAAGTCGGTGTACCAGTCAATGGCTTTTCCTTTAAAAGTTCGGACGAATTGCTTAACCAGCAAGTCTCCGCGAGTTCCAGCGTTCTCGCACGTTTCGACGAAGTGGGCAATGTTCTGTTTAGGATTGCCCTTCCCATCGAACTGTTGAAATTTCGGCGGCTGATACCCAGTGGGCATCCTCAAGTTGTCGATCCTCTTGGAATACGGTTTGGTATACAAGAGGGTGCTCTGGGCTGGTCCACCGTACTGAACTCGGATGGTGCTGGTAATCATATCCTGCAGTTGTTGGACAGATAAGAAAGCGACCAATGTTGAGTGTTGCGCTTGGTCTTCCTGGATGACGATTTTTTCCTTGTCACTCTTTCTGGCCGCAGGAGTTAGACTTGACTCCGCGACCTCACGACTTTGCATCTGATTCCTCAGATGGGCAATCTCGAAGTCTTTGTCCTCGACTGCTTTCATCAGAAAGTTAATTTTCTTTTCCATTTCAGCCATCCCTTCGTCGTTAGTGATGGAGCGACATGCGCAGGGGAAAGCGATTTCGGACCGATGATACTCTAATTTCATCAATTTAACAAATAGAAAACATGCTCTTAAAGCGGAAATAAGAAATTAGAAATACATACCCTTGTAGTTCCAATTTCTTCAAGCTCCGTCGTCCGATCTTCGTCACGAACTCTTCCGGCCTCTTCTCACGAACGCTGGGAGAACCACCCCAGGTAGTCCCGCTATCCTCGACGCCGAGCAACGGAGTTGTGGGACTCCGTTACAAGAGAAAAGAAAAGAAAAAGAAGAAGAAGAAGAAGGAATGATGAACTGAAGAACTTGAAAGGAAAAATGAAAAACTTTTTTTTTCAATTCCTTTCAATCACCCGAGAGTGAACTTCTTCAAAAATTGAGATTGTCAATTGAAAACCCTTTTCAATTTTAAACAACCCAAAAGCCCATCACCTAAATTTTACCAAAACATATATATAGTCCAAACATATGTATATATATATAATAAACAAGTGTCCTACATGCATAATGCATGTAGGCCACTTTCACCCTTTTTTTTTTTTTTTTTATATATATATATATATATTATTATTTTTTAAAATTAATACAATATTAATTTTAAATAATAATAAATATTTTATTTATTAAACTTTTTAATAAATAAAATATATATATATTATTAAGAAAAATTGTAGTAAATGACAATTTAAGACTTATTGTTTGCAAATATAGCATGTTTTTAAAAAATTTGCGGATATAGCAATTTCTATCGCTGATATCTTATGACTGATAGAAGTCTATCGCTGATCACCTCAGCTTTTTATAGATTTTTGTCAGTGATAATAGTCTATCAGAGATAATAGTCTATCACTGATAGAAGTCTATCAGTGATATAATAAAGTCTATCAGTGATAGAAACGGGTTTTTTTGCTATATTTGCAAAACATTTTAAAGTTTGCTAAATTTGCAATTAGTTTGGGCCTGATTGCTATTTGTGCAACCAACCCTATTATTAATTAATTAAACCTTTTAATTAATTAACATTATTTAATTCAATATCAAATATTAATTAAATAATATGGCTAAACCCGGTTTTCTGAAAACCGACTTTTTGCACATGAATCCTATTCATGTTTTTGACCATTCTCATATTTAAATCATATTTAAATATGTCCATCCTTCTTCCAAAAACCGAATTTGAACAATTCAAATTCTTTTTCCTTTTTCTTTTATTTTCTCTTATATTGTTGCACGGCGTTATCCGAGCTAGCCAGGAGAACCTAAAGGACCTACAGATCATGAGCTCCAACGATACGAGATTATTCGGTCAAAACTCTTTTAACCCGAATCAATCAACTTTCGTTAACCCCCGGAGACTCCACTATAGTCCGAGGGCTGCAGTCCCCTCACTGTAGATATATTGTGTCCTCTTGATATAACCGTCATGGGCAAGTCGACCCTTCACAGGTTGTTCGTAACCACAGCTAGGCCATTTAAACCGTTTAACCCCTGCGTTACTTCTTTGTTCCTTAATTACCACTAACACCTCTAATGAACAATTGATCAGTGGTCCAACCAACAAATCAAGAACCCTCTCTAACGAGGAGAGGGTAGGCGCCTATTGTTCAAGCCCCGGAGTAAGCTATTAAGGGAACAACCTATCTACTAACCCTGAAGAGCGGGTTAGGAGTAAACTCCATCTTACTACACTATGTCCCCAGCTACCTATTGGACTTTATCCCTGAGATGGTAGGCTTATTGAGCGGACATTCTGCCACTCTCACCCATACAAATCTAAGGATACTGTCTAATAAGCAGGAGTTCATAGTAAGCTCAGGATTGAGATCGAGTTACCTAGGCCATCAGGTGAAATAGTCGGTCTCTTCAGTAAACGGTGTTATAAAGAGAGAGCGACTTTTCGTGGTTCAGTCTTACGCAAACTCATCGCGTAGGACGCCCCCGCTCGCACATCTCGATGTGAAACGACTCAGATCACACCGTTTTGTACAATACAAAACGGGCCGCATCCAATAGTGTTACCAGGATAAGGTACCCAGCCTTATCCATATACTATAGACCATTTTGACTGTCTACTTGAGCTTGACCCACATTCATGTCATACATGAAACTCAAGTATCCATGATCGTCAAGGGTGTTGGTCATTGGTATAGATTAATGCAAACACGTTTCACTTTATTCCAGCAAACACCTTTACTGAATAAAACTTAATAACTCATTATTACTAAATAGATAAATTACAAACATAAAAGTTTACAAACCACGAGTTTTAGGACATTAAACCCAACAAACTCCCACTTGGACTTAAACGTCCGTGGTGTACATGTTGGCGAAGAGAACTATAATATCATATATCTATAGTCTTCTCCCACTACCCTATTTAGCAACCCGAAGCCCTAAACTCTTTAGGTATCTCTCAAACACTTTAGCCGTGAGAGACTTAGTAAACATTTCAGCATGAAGTACTATGAGGCATTCCATGTGACCATCACATCTCCTCATCCGCACTACTTAAGAGCTCAAAAAATACTTTTTATATGTTGCTAAACAAGCTGCAACAAATTTTAGCTTTTATAGAGGAATTAGCAATACAACTCTTGTATTCCATTCCTTTATACTATGACAAATTATTAACCGATATAACTGACAGCTCCCACTGCATAAAACATATCGGGTCATATATCTCAGAAGAGATAGATCTTAACCCAAGAAGTGTTAATGCGTAGGGACAGCACCTCATAACATCGATTACTAACAACTCTTGTCAATATCAGATGTTAGGAGACTATACTAGCGATTTATTCTTGCGACTCAGATTAATCTGAATCCTTAGAATAAACTAAGCCTCTCCCAGATCACATATCTGGAAATGGGTCGCTAGTTTATGCTTAAGTGCCAGAAACTACATCCTATAACATTCTCAATGAATAGGACATTAATCACGGAAACATATTATGAAAACTATAGTATTGATAAAACATTTGCCCAGCAAAGTTTATCAATAACATGTTTAAGCCATAAGATTTGATTAAAACATCAAACCTAAATCATTCAAGATTAAGTTGCTAGTTCCAATCTATAAAAGAATTGAATAAGCTAACAAAACAATTTTGTTCTTAATCTTGTATATGACTCTCAGAGAGATTATGACTTATAGACACTCTAATCAAGATAGCTAGTCTTGATTTCTATTTATCTTATCCTATCTAGTATAGAACAAGAAAAATAGATGAGAGTAGTCTAACAACTTACGTCTGGTAACAAGTAAACAAGTTGATACACAATCAACCTCTTCACTTTGGGACAGTCCCATTACCAGAAAGTCAAGCCTTAAAAGTTTTCACCTTAGAGGCTCGGTCATTTAACCCCTCGAAGATCTACAGCTTCGAACCATTGGTCCTTGTCTAAATAATCCATTATCTAATTAAAGACAACGAATCCTCAAGTCATCATCTGGCATGATAACTCGAGTTTTATAGACAAACCAATGAGTTAGGGTTTTCTCAACTATTGAGAATTACCAACTCTACTATCAACAACCCTTGTTGATTTAGATATAGCTTTCCTTTAATATTATTAGTATTAACATCCATGTTGTTTTCTGAATTTAATAGAACATAACAGTATACATCTTTTGTAAAATGAACCGTTCATTTATTTACACCAAAAGATACTTATATACATATGCTCAGAAATACAGAAATATGTACAACTTAATTACACATATCACATATGTTATTTAGGTTCATACAGACAACAACATCATAAGCACAAAACTCCCATTGTGTAGCTGAATAGATGTCTTCTCAAGTCATCCAACACAGAGAAACCGACAATCAGGAACTAGTTTCCTGAAAGAAAAACAAACATGATTAGTGGTTCCTGAAAAACATTCAGGTATGACATTCATAAATCCACTATACATGTTTAGACAAATAAATCTCATTTACCTTGTCGTTCTTTCTCGGCATGTTTCTCTGCAAGGTATTTCTGGCAATTGCGCTTCCAATGCCCTTCTTCGTTACAATGGAAACACTTCCCTTTGTCCGAAGACTTTACCTTGGCCACAACAACAGGGGCTTTGCCCTTTCTCCTATTCCTCTTCTTTTTACGAATAGTCCTACTACTCGTAGCAGTTGCTTCAGACTTACTCCCAGACCCAGCCCCCTTCAGGAACTTCTTCGAAGTGACTACATTAGCCTCCTTCTCTTTTCCTTTAGAGGCATGAAGGGTCTGGTAAGTCTGCAACTCGTGCAGAAGAGTGGTCAAGTTGAATTCTATCTTATTCATGACCATGTTTGATCTGAAATTTAGGAAACTCTGCGGGAGAGATTCCAAGATAAAACTTACTTGACTCTTTTCGTCAATCGCAGCTCCGTTCACTTCTGCCGTCATGAAGTGGACCATCATGTTAAGGACATGTTCCCTAACAGAGGTTCCTTCCTTCATTCGAGCATTATAAACGAATTTGAGGGCTTCATGGCGAAGAGACGAGGATGGTTGTCCAAACATCTCTTGCAATGAAAACATGATTTCTTTAGCAGAAACCATAACCTCATGCCTCTTGGCCAAGACATCTTGCATGCTTGCCAAGATATAGACTCGGGCTTTATCATTAGCCCTAATCCAGCGATCGTACGCCTCACGAACAGTTCGTGAAGCGTTTGAGCCAGGAGTTGGAGGACAGTCCTCCGTCAAGACAAATCTCAGGTCATCCAACACAAGAATCGTATTCAAGTTGGATTTCCATGTTCCGTAATTCTCTCCGGTAAGTTTGTCGTTAGCTAATAACTGTACAAATGAGCTCGCCATGCTGAAAAAGAATGTAAACCTATTAGTGAAACGTTTTTAACCTATTTAAACCAATTAAAAACAAACTTTAGCAGTAAATAAAGTACCCGGACTCTTTATTTACTAGCTACGATACTTTAGTAAGTCAGAATGATCGCTGCCGAATGGCAGTCGAGTCACTCCTTTACTAAATCAAGACATTCTTGACTAAATGCTAACTCCAGAATAACTCATATTCCTATAGCATCTTAGTTATCGTTTTTGGTCTGGATTTACTAACTCCTTAGCAAATCCCGTAAGTGTGACCCTCCATTTTTAGAACGCACAGAACGGCCCCAACATAGCAACCGAATGGAATGTCAGTGTTGTGAATGGCCCTGTGTTTCACTATCCATAAATGGTGACTGAGATGTTCGATCTCCCATGCCCCGCCCTCCGAATGGATGGTGCCACTAAGAGCAACCTGCAGGCGGAACATGGGTATCTTACGGTTCAGTCCAATAGAGAAGACCACAGGAAGCACCGACGCGCTTCCTTCACCCACTTACTATAGATACTTACTCCATTCACCTTGCTATTGAAAGTTGCAAATACCATCCGAATGGGGATGCCCTATTGACATCACGAGGCCGAGCAAAATTCTCACGTTGTGAACTATAGGGAGTGCGTAGCAGGAGAGGGATATATCATATATTCCTTCTCAACACTTCTACTAAGCATCGTGGACGGTGTTTAGGGTAAATACTCAGGTTTTATCTGGCTAAGTAAATAAAACCTTAAGTCTAGGCAAACTATTTACCTGAGATGTCTAGGTTATTAACAGATTTAATTAACCTCACACCTCTCATGCACGCTCATAAAGCCTGGTTAACTTTACTCAAGTACCGGATCGTCCCCAGGTAGGAGGTGTTCCGTAAACCGTCAGCTTAAATACCTCCAACCTCGAACAGGATTTCACCGGGTGAGTTTCTCATAACCTTAGCATTTACGAGATAACGACCTATTCATCTAATGAACCCGATCGTCTCATTAACCCTAAATGAACATGCTCTTTTCTTTGTTATAGTTTTTAAAAGTCTAAGTCATTTTTACAACGCTTGCAAAAGCAGACTTTCTATAACAACCATCTATATGCTTCTCAAACATACATTCCCTAAGGCATGACAAGTTGAATATTTAACTTCATAATCAATATAACACTTATATCGATTATGCTCTTTAAACATACAACTCCTAATTCATAAATTAATATAACACTTATATCAATTTTTAATGAATTAAGCATGCATCCTATACATTATAACAATTATAACATACAATATGCATAAAACTAATGTTGAATGTTTTAATTTCATAATTAATATAACACTTATATTAATTATTCTATTAAGTAAACAACATCAAATTCATGAATTAATATAACTCTTATATTAATACTTATGAATTAAACATGCATATACATTACAACACTTATAATATACAATATGCATAAAACTAGGATAACTAATGTTGTACGTTTAATTTCATAATTAATATAACGCTTATATCAATTTCTCTATTAAACTAACAACATTCAATTCATGAATTAATATAACTTTTATATTCATTCATATGAATTCCTAAATATGTATACTATATATTATAACACTTATAACATATTTACTATGCATGGAGCATGCTTCCTACGGTGGGATTTTAAATCTATATGGCATACGTTATGCACATACAAACATGGATTTCAATTAAAACATACATTCACAATGCATAATTAATTAAACACACTAAAGTGGATCGATTTTGGCATTTAGCAAGCAATAACTAATTTATTACAAGCTACGTCTTGAGCGGACTTCGAACTCTTCGCACCGCCTTGGACCAGCTTGCTCCCCCGAACACTTCGGCCAATTTCTCTTTGAATTTCTCCTCGTATTGCCTAGAACGAGTTTGAACTTATACCGAACATTTCGGCGAGTTCCAAACTCAAACTTCTTTCACAAAGAAACCTATATGGACTCTAATGACTCTAAAAATACAGACGCTTCAGCACACATTAAAGCCCATACATTCTCGAGCAATTACAAATAATGAAATTCAAATAGAAACTATGCCAAAATCGATTTTCACTTTAGACACCAATTCAGAAACAATTTATAAATTAAAATACCCACCAACTTAAATTGATGCAAATTGAGTTAATCACAAAATCGCTCTGATACCAATTGATGGAGCGACATGCGCAACGGAAAGCGATTTCGGACCGATGATACTCTAATTTCATCAATTTAACAAATAGAAAACATGCTCTTAAAGCGGAAATAAGAAATTAGAAATACATACCCTTGTAGTTCCAATTTCTTCAAGCTCCGTCGTCCGATCTTCGTCACGAACTCTTCCGGCCTCTTCTCACGAACGCTGCGAGAACCACCCCAGGTAGTCCCGCTATCCTCGACGCCGAGCAACGGAGTTGTGGGACTCCGTTACAAGAGAAAAGAAAAGAAAAAGAAGAAGAAGAAGAAGGAATGATGAACTGAAGAACTTGAAAGGAAAAATGAAAAACTTTTTTTTTCAATTCCTTTCAATCACCCGAGAGTGAACTTCTTCAAAAATTGAGATTGTGAATTGAAAACCCTTTTCAATTTTAAACAACCCAAAAGCCCATCACACAAATTTTACCAAAACATATATATAGTCCAAACATATGTATATATATATAATAAACAAGTGTCCTACATGCATAATGCATGTAGGCCACTTTCACCCTTTTTTTTTTTTTTTTTTTTATATATATATATATATATATTATTATTTTTAAAAATTAATACAATATTAATTTTAAATAATAATAAATATTTTATTTATTAAACTTTTTAATAAATAAAATATATATATATATTATTAAGAAAAATTGTAGTAAATGACAATTTAAGACTTATTGTTTGCAAATATAGCATGTTTTTAAAAAATTTGCGGATATAGCAATTTCTATCGCTGATATCTTATGACTGATAGAAGTCTATCGCTGATCACCTCAGCTTTTTATAGATTTTTGTCAGTGATAATAGTCTATCAGAGATAATAGTCTATCACTGATAGAAGTCTATCAGTGATATAATAAAGTCTATCAGTGATAGAAACGGGTTTTTTTGCCATATTTGCAAAATATTTTAAAGTTTGCTAAATTTGCAATTAGTTTGGCCTGATTGCTATTTGTGCAACCAACCCTATTATTAATTAATTAAACCTTTTAATTAATTAACATTATTTAATTCAATATCAAATATTAATTAAATAATATGGCTAAACTCGGTTTTCTGAAAACCGACTTTTTGCACATGAATCCTATTCATGTTTTTGACCATTCTCATATTTAAATCATATTTAAATATGTCCATCCTTCTTCCAAAAACCGAATTTGAACAATTCAAATTCTTTTTCCTTTTTCTTTTATTTTCTCTTATATTGTTGCACGGCGTTATCCGAGCTAGCCAGGAGAACCTAAAGGACCTACAGATCATGAGCTCCAACGATACGAGATTATTCGGTCAAAACTCTTTTAACCCAAATCAATCAACTTTCGTTAACCCCCGGAGACTCCACTATAGTCCGAGGGCTGCAGTCCCCTCACTGTAGATATATTGTGTCCTCTTGATATAACCGTCATGGGCAAGTCGACCCTTCACAGGTTGTTCGTAACCACAGCTAGGCCATTTAAACCGTTTAACCCCTGCGTTACTTCTTTGTTCCTTAATTACCACTAACACCTCTAATGAACAATTGATCAGTGGTCCAACCAACAAATCAAGAACCCTCTCTAACGAGGAGAGGGTAGGCGCCTATTGTTCAAGCCCCGGAGTAAGCTATTAAAGGAACAACCTATCTACTAACCCTGAAGAGCGGGTTAGGAGTAAACTCCATCTTACTACACTATGTCCCCAGCTACCTATTGGACTTTATCCCTGAGATGGTAGGCTTATTGAGTGGACATTCTGCCACTCTCACCCATACAAATCTAAGGATACTGTCTAATAAGCAGGAGTTCATAGTAAGCTCAGGATTGAGATCGAGTTACCTAGGCCATCAGGTGAAATAGTCGGTCTCTTCAGTAAACGGTGTTATAAAGAGAGAGCGACTTTTCGTGGTTCAGTCTTACGCAAACTCATCGCGTAGGACGCCCCCGCTCGCACATCTCGATGTGAAACGACTCAGATCACATCGTTTTGTACAATACAAAACGGGCCGCATCCAATAGTGTTACCAGGATAAGGTACCCAGCCTTATCCATATACTATAGACCGTTTTGACTGTCTACTTTAGCTTGACCCACATTCATGTCATACATGAAACTCAAGTATCCATGATCGTCAAGGGTGTTGGTCATTGGTATAGATTAATGCAAACACGTTTCACTTTATTCCAGCAAACACCTTTACTGAATAAAACTTAATAACTCATTATTACTAAATAGATAAATTACAAACATAAAAGTTTACAAACCACGAGTTTTAGGACATTAAACCCAACAGTTAGTGCGCACATCCGCCATCATTACAGATACGTTGGAGTCAGATATCTTCTCCGACTGATCAGAGGAGGGAACAACCTCATCGAACAAGGGATTGTCCTTGATGATTATCCCAACCTGCGCAGACTCCGTCAGTCGTTTGTAAATTTTGCTCACGATGGTAAGAGTGTGTTCGCCCGTCTGCGAGGCTTCTTTGATGAAGCAGCTGCGGGTGACAGGTCCCTTGTAAGGGCTGTTGGAAATGACGGACCTGGATGTCGCTTTCTTTGATGTCATTGTTAATTTCAGCTAAAAGAGTGAGAGATGAGAGGTAGAGTTGTCCCACCGGGCGTGCCAATCTGTTCACACGAGAATTCGAACGACGAATGAAAATTCGACACGTGTAAATGAAATTTAAATTTGTATTTAATTGTATGTATCAGTGCGTAGTGGATTACAATCTCTAATGTTTGATCCTCTGATTCTCTCTCTTAAATGTAACCGTACTCGAGGGCTTTGCAGCTTATTTTCGAGGTTGAATCTTCAGCTTCGCGTAGCGGTGAAGTCTTCAGGTTTTTGATCTTCCAGTGACGTTCAGTCTTCAGGATTCAAAGAGTCTTTCGTTGTTTGGGAATTCTCTCTGAGTTCTTAGGAGAAGAAATTTTATGAACCTTGCAAATCAAGGATGAGCTCTCTATTTATAGAGTTTCTCATGGACATAATGGGCTTGGGCCTGGATCCTAATGGGCTTGGGCTTGGATCCAATGGGCTTGGGCCCAATGAGCTTTTGGCCTTTGGGCCAAATTGCTATTTAAATAGTCTTCTGGCCCGATTCGATCTTGAGCCCAATTGCGATTATGACCCAAATCGATTGGTTAAGTTTATTTGATCCAACAGTCCTGATGAAGACACGTGGCAACCGCCGATTGACCAAAATTTCTCCGTCAACAACTGTCATTTTGGAAGTTGTACTCTTCGCAATCAAGAAGGTAAATTTTGTTATTCCCTTTCTCTTCTTTCTAAATTGGAGAAATATCTAATAAAAGTTAGTGTGGGGGCAAAATGAGTTGATTCATTCTGCGAAATGTCTATATGTGTAGTTGCTATTTTATTAATTATAATACATATCGGCAGGTTAGTGAAATTGGTCTTTAACATCGTATAATGGCTCCGATAAATGGTCTCCAACATTTCCTGTTTTAATGCGTTGTTAATAAAGTTAATTTGGCCATCAGACTATATATGCACAAACATTTAACAGAATTACCCATGTTTTTATGTGAGATTTGTACTTGGATGAATCTGATTTAAATTTGAAAAAAAGGAAAAATGTAAATATTTTACTTCAAATTGATTTGAGTTGAAGATTTTATGTTGGTGGATTTATTCCAAAATTATAGCTTAAATTAGTTAAGCTTTCTTTATGGAATAAATTTTATATAGGTTGAGTTTTATTGTATATTTGTTTGAGTTTAAAATATTTCAAATCCTTTTATACCTTATAAGTATTTAACAATATATGTGATTTAAAATGAAGGATCACATCTTATCATTATTTAACAATATGTGATTTAAAACGAAGGATCAAAACATGATGAATTTACTAATATTTATGCAATATGAGTGACTAAACTGTTAGCTGAGAAATGTAGCTTTTGTTATTGATTCGTGAAAATTCAATCTCTTACTTGAGAATAGATGCCTGAGTTGGAAAGAACATTTCATGGCTAAATCAAAGAAAAGCGGAATGAAAGGTTGTGAGACTTTTCCATAAATGGTTTTGATGTGCAAGAAGATAACTGATTTGTTGAGGGATAAAGTTGATTACCTAATATATATTAGGCATGAGATGAGTATTTCCTTAAATTCATTGGATTTGTGTCTCTTTGTTCATTGTAATTCACATGATTATTATATTTGAGTTTAATATATAAATATATTTAATGAGTATATATTTATTTATTTTATGAGCTAACGATATAGATTTGTTTCCCATGAATGGTGTGGTTATGATGTTTATCATGAGAAAAATTCTATTGACTCAAACTAAATTGCAAGTCAAAGTGGATGATGTCAAATATTAGTTGAGAAGATACTAAATAGAGGTATTCTTCTAGATTGATTAGAATCAATTAGTTTTTTATCGTATTAAATATATTGTGTGGACTTATGCTTTTTAATATCTTGATAAATATTATTGAAATTTTGTATTTGATTTAATCAAATAATTGGTTTAAATTCGTTCAATTATGTTGAAGATATTTTGGGTGGTTAATTAGTTTCATCAATATAGTTTAACTTATTGATTTATTGATGATTGATATTGAATTAATTTTATTTAGATTGAATCTAATATTGTGAGATTAAAGATTTTCAAATCTTTAGATATGAGATATGATTTAGCAACTTTATTTCACGACTATATTTGGACATAATATTCAATATATATTTGATGAGTATATATTTCTTTATTATTAGTTCACTATTTCAAATTATTTCTCCATGACATGAGGTAAGGAAAATAATAATATTATTATTATTGTATTATGTTTCTAACATCAAATGTGATGTTATTTGAGAAGTCTAATTATCATATTAGCATGGATGAAAATAATTATTATTATTGTAGACGGAGCTCATGTATGTAGAATGACATTTTTGAAAATGATGAAATAATATTGTTAAAGTTGTTTAGTGATGCAACTTGAAATTGTGAAAAATGATTAATATTGCTAAAGTTGTTTAGTGGTGCAGCTTGAAATTGTGAAGCAATTAAAAGATTGAGGTAATGAGTATTTTTAATTGACAATACAAATGCGTGATTGATATCATAAATTGTCATGTTTAAAAGTATTCAATTTTGCCATAGTTTTTTTTTTTTTTTTTTTTTATGAAATTGAAAATTATTATTAGTGATAATAATTTAGTTTGTCCTTAGAACAATATTGGTTTATTACCTAGCTTGTTGGTAGCAAAGAAAAAAAAAATGCAAAATCTCTCATGTCTATGTGGAGCTCGTAGAAATTGATTATAGTTTAAGATCTTGATAGCTATGTTAAAATGATATTTTATAAGGGTTATTTAAGATCTTGTTGGTCAATTATGCATGCATATTTTCATTGATTGAAAATATGAAGTTATTCATGTCAAATATTTTATCGAACATGTCTATGATTATGAAAAATGAAAAGAAATTTTTTGTCTAATTTTTCTTATTAATGATTCATAGATAAGAACAGCAAATATATAAAGTGTGAATAACACGTATGATTGAGATGTTCCATGTATTGTGACATTGAGATGCATTTGTGTTCTGATTATGTTGTTATGTGATTTTGAAATGTAACAACTAATGAATAAATGTTTTGGATAACGTTTCTTGAAATATGCATATTATGTCATTATGAAGAGATATCATAAGCAATACATCTCTTATTGATGAAATGTATGGAAATAGTCCTGTGAAATTAAATGAATTATTGGCGAAGTAAAAAATTTGTGATGCTTCCACTCATGTCTTATAATTTTTATGATAGTAAACATCAATTTATTGTGATGTTTATAATTTATGTATTCATGCATAAATATGTTTGAGAGATTGAAATATACTTTTAATATCTCAAATGTGGGGGAGATGGTGATTAAAGTCATTATTCAGTGTAGAAGAATGGAAAAATTATTTGATTTTACTGATGTGATACTATGTCATTATTCAGTGTAAAAGAATGAAAAAAAAATCATTTGACTTTATTGATGTGATACTAGGTGTGAAAACTTACTAAAGAGATTTAATTGTTATGAGGTTACTCTTGTAAGTTTATGATGCTAGTATGAGTCTTGAAGAATAATGAAGATATTGTTACTCGATCTGAATATGCAAAACCTATACGGAGTGTCATGTTTCTGATGAACTATTTAGACCTGATATTACATATGTTGGGAGTAGATCGAGTAGAGATATACACATATTCTTGAAAAAGACCATTGGACTGCTCTTCGTCGATTCTTGAGGTACCTTAAAGGTACATTGAATTTATATTTGCATTTTAATAAGTTTTATGTAGTGTTAGAAGAATATTGTGATGCAAACTGGGTAACGAATAATGACTATGTGAGTACCCCTAGAGGATATGTGTTCGTACTAGTGAGAGAAGTTATTTCATGGAAATAAGAAAATCAGACATGCATAGAGCACGATCCAACATAGAGTCTGAGTCCATAGCTCTCGAGCTAGTAGGGCTAGAGTAAAAATAGCTAAGAAACCTACTGGGAGACGTACCATTGTGGGGGTGTCAGTACCAGTCTCTATGCATTGCGATTCACAGGTTGTCATAGGTATTGTTAAAAACACTGTGTATAACGGCAAAAGAAGGCATTTACGCCTTAGACATGGACATGTGAAACAATTCATGAAGAGTGAAATTCTCTCCTTGGAGTATGTGAGGTCTAAGAGGAATCTAGCGGATCCCCTCACTAAAGGCCTAATAGGGAGAGTAATTCTCGAGTCTTCAGAAAGTATGAGAATCAAACCCTTATAGTGGATCCATAGCCCTTTATTTGGGTGGTCTGAGTAAGATTTGATGGAACGCTTGAAAGGTATCCATAGCCCTTTATTTGGGTGGTCTGAATACAGACTTGATGGAACTCCTGGAAGTCTTCATAGCTCAGTTGTTGAGTGGTCTGAGTACAGACTTGATGAAGTATTTAACGTGATTGTGAAGGTGTGGCCACCTTCTATGAAAGAGTATAGGGTCTCTTTCTAGAGCTTTCATGGTGACCCGAGGTTCGATGTGCATGGCTTTAAAAGCACTAGATGTTGTATCTGTATCGCAGATTCAAGATAAAACATAAGGAATGGAGCGTAAACGATTCACACCAAGGTCGTGCCGAATTTTGCTTTCAAGGCAGTGGTTTACCACGAACAATTATCCTTCTGATTGATTTTCGGTTCTCGATTTCCAACAATCGTCGTCCCCTTCCTTCTCGGCGACCAAGGCGAGGCTCTCACCGAAGCCATTTCTGATCTCCTCAGCCCCTTCGGTCTTCTCCTCCTCCCCATCCTCCTCCGATCGCGACTCCTTCGTCTCCGCCATCTCCTCCTCCGGTGAGCCCGACTTCATCCACCGTGTTGACACCGTATTTTGTCCGGCTTTGTTTATCATCATTTTAGGTTTTTACCTCATTTTATGTTTTTTTCACCTTTTCTATGTATTTTGGAGTTTTTCTTTAATTTCGTATTTTTTCCGTTATTTTCAGAGTTTTCGAGAAAATCACCAAAAAAGTGTCTTCCGTTAGTGGGTCGTTTGAAGCGTCCTGTTTCGGTTTTAGGGTTTGGTGTCTCGAGATTCAATTTTACGGTTTCTTGTTTTATGGTTTGGTATATCTCGATTTCAGGATTCTAGTTTAGGGTTCCTTGGTTTAGGGTTTCGTGTTTTAGGGTTTGGTGTCTCGGTCTCGGGATTCCAGCTTAGGGTTTCCAGTTAAGGGTTCTTTGTTTTAGGGTTTCTAGTTTAGGGTTCCTTGGTTTATGGTTTCTAGTTTAGGGTTTCATGTTTGAGGGTTTGGTGTCTCGGTATTCTAGTTTAGGGTTTCTTGTTTTAGGGTTTGGTGTCTCAGTCTCGAGATTCCAATTTGGGGTTTCATTTGTTTAGGGTTTAAGGCCCATTTCGTTTGACCTAGTTTGTTTACTATATAGAGAAAGAGAAAGAAGACAAAAAAAATATAGAGGAAGGTTTGGGAGGAAAAGGACAAAATGGGTGGGATCCCAAAAATTGATTAAAAAAAATCATTTCTCTCCTCACTATTGATCATTTCTTTCATCCATCTCCACCACCTTCAACCTAACTCCGACAAGACTCACGGCAGCGACGGTACGACGGTGGTCTAGCAGCGATCCTCTTCATTTTTCTCCACGATGACAACGACATCCACGACAGCGGTCGGATCTCCTTGTCTTCTTCAGCGGACCTACCCAACTCTGGAAAACCAAATCGGCGGCGGCACGACGATCTTCACAAATCCAGGCGCAATCTGACGGCAACGCACCTCTTCTTTCTCCGATTGAACCACGAACGGCGGCGGTTCTCAATGCTCCTCACGCACAGACGGATGGCGATCTTCTTCCTCGACTTCATCTTCCTCACGACGAACCAGGCGGAGCTCAGCTTAGATCTTAAGCTTCAACCTTCAAATCGGTGACGGACCACCTTGAACCTCGAATCAGCAGCTGCAAACCCAGACGCACGGCGGACCACCTCTTCCTCAGACGACGACGGTGAACCAGGAGCTGCAAACCAGCGACGGCGCACCAGATCTTCAAGGCGAAGTTGCAGAAACGATGGCGGCGCAAGCTCGAACCAGACGACTTCATTCTTCGATGTCGACAACGACGGACGAACCAGCGACTTCGAAACCAGAGGCGGCCGAAGAAACTTTGGGCACCGGTGTAGCTTGAACGACGGCGAGCAGACCTCACCTCGACGACAGAGTTCCAGCTGCTCACGGCAGCATTCATCTTCTCCATTTCAACTCCGACGAACTCGAGCTTCAACTCCGGCGAACTCCAGTAGCTTCAATGGCGGACTGCAAACCAACGGTGGTGCACCACCATCCACGACGGATCTTCTACGGTGGGAGCGTGCGACAGCTTCGGCGAACCCGATCTGGATGCAACAAGCCTTAAGCAGCGAACGACGGTTGTGTCTTCATGGGTATATTTTTTATTTTTAATAAAATTACTATAATTCCCCTATCCTTATATTGAAGCATATAGCTGGTCTGTTTTGTGCTTATATATGCCCCTGCATGTTCGATATATACCCTGATATGCTTGTTTGTTGTATGCCTAGGTTATATCGCATGTGCCTACTGTTTAAAATCGATATCGCTGCTGTTTTGTTAAATGTGTTGTGTACCCGAGTATGTCGGAGTAGTGTGTTGTGGTATTCTTTGGTTATATTTGATATATACCCCCACTATTTTGAACATGATATATACCCCTGCCTATTTCATATATACCCCCTGATTGGTTTTCAGAAAAAGACCGTTTGATCATCTTGCCCTCAAGACAAGACTCACATGGTGGTAAAGAAGTTGTCCTCTAACCGATTTAGGAGACCACTCTTAACCAATCTCCCAATCCTATTGAGATTAATGTGGCCTAGTCTCAAGTGCCAAAGATAGGTACTTGGAGAAAGTTTCTGCCTTTTAGTTTGAGTCTGAGCTGTTTTAAACATCTCGGTGTTCAAAATAGCTTTTTCCTCTGTTGGTCTTAACACATACAAGTTGTTTCAAGTTTCGCAGAACATATATGTACACCTCTTTTGGTAATGAACGCTTCATTAAAATCAAAAGATACTTTATACAAATGTTCAAGTAAACAAGAGATAGATACAAGGTTCCTTTTAAAGCTAGGAACGAACAGTACATTTTCAAGTAAAATGAAACTATCTCTATATAACAACTTGAAAGCTCCCACTGCCTTGGCTGAGACAACCTCTCCTGTTCCAACCCTGAGAGTTATCTCACCTTCAGCAAGCAGCTGCCAGGAACTAGTTTCCTGGAAAGAAGAACAAACATGGTTAGTGGCTCCTGAATCCAGTATCTAGGCAGAACTATCATGTTCCACTAAACATGTTTCAACAATGAGTAAATCATATTGACTTTGTTGTTTCTTCTCAGCTTTCCTCACCACGAGGGTATCAAGATAGACCGATGAGGATGGTTGTCCAAACATCGTCTCTAATGAATCCATGATCTCCTTAGCGAAGACCATTACCTCATGCTTCTTAGCTAACACATCGGATGTGCTGGCCAAGATGTAGACTCGGGCATTATCATTAGCCCTAGTCCACCTGTCAAATGCATCTCGAACAGTTCGAGTTGCAGACGAGCTAGGAGTGGGAGGACATTCCTCTGTTAAGACAAACCTAAGATCATCGATAATAAGAATCGTATTCAAGTTCGATTTCCAGGTCGTGTAGTTATCGTCGTTTAGTTTATCAGAAGCTAGTAATTGGATAAACGAGCAAGACATGCTGAAAAGAATGAATTCTATTAGTGAATTGAACTTAACCTATTTTCAACAACCAATCAAGAATTTAGCAAAAAGTAATAATGTACCCATAAACTCATTATTAATTTGCAACGATACTTCAGTGAGTCAGAATAACTGCTACCATGTGGCAGTCAACCACTCCTTCACTGAACCAAGACAATCTTGACTAAATGCTAATACCATAATAACTCATATTCCTATAGCATCTTAGTTATCGCTGTTTGGTCAATAATTTACTAACTCCTTAGCAAATCTTGTAAGCGTAACCCGCCATTTTTAGATTTCTTAGGGCGGCCCCAACAGTGCAACCGTATGGAATGTCAGTGTTGGGAATGGCTCTAAGTAATCTTTATCCATTTCTGGTGACTGAGATGTTCCGACTCCCATGAAATGGCCCTCCGTACGGACGGTGCCTCTAAGAGCAACCAGCAGGCGGAACATGGGAATCTCACGGTTCAATCCAATGGAGGAGACCGCAGGATGTATTGACATACTTCCTTCTCCCACTTAATATAAATACTTTCTCCATTCACCTTGCTATTGATTTATGCAAACACCACCCGTCTGGAGATGCCCTATTGACATCATGAGGCCGAGCATAAATCTTACAGTGTGAACTTCAAAAAGAGCGTAGGAGGAGATTGATATATCATATATACCTTCTCAACACCACTAATAAGTATTTTAGAACGGTTTGGGTATACTTTTACTTAGGCATTATCCGGCTAAGACAATAAAACCTAAGTCTAGGTAGAACATACTTTTACCTCAGATGTCTAGGTGATAAACGTTTTATAACCTTACACCTCTCACGTGCATGCTCATAAAGTCGGGTTAACTTAACTCAAGTACCGGATCGATTCCCAGGTAGGAGGTGTTTCGTAAACCGTTATCTTAAATACCTCCAACCTTAGTACAGGATCTCACCGGGTGAGTTCTCTCATAACCTTAGCTTTACAAGATATCGACCTATTTTAACTATTAAAACAGATCAATATTAAATTCCTAATCGCATTGGAATTCTTTAACCCTGAATGAGCATGCATTTATCTTTGTTATAGATTTTAAATGTCTATCTCATTTTACAACGCTTTATAAAACAAAGACATGCTATAACATGCTTCTTAAGCTAGAATATAACCATTACATTCATTTTATAACATGCTTCCCAAGCAAGAATATAACAATTATATTCAACTAAGGAAACTATGTTGTATGTTTAATTTCACAATTAATATAACACTTATATCAATTATACTTTTAAACAAGCAACATCCAATTCATAAATTAATATAACACTTATATTAATTCTCATGAATTAAGCATGCATACTATACAACATAACACTTATATTATACTTTCAATGCATGCAACATGCTTCCTATGGTGGGCTTTGACATCTATATGGATTACTTTATGCACATACAAGAGACTTTAATTAAAACATACATTCACAATGCATAATTAATTAAACACACTAAAGTGGATCGGTTTTGGCATCACGGGCAAACAAGCAACTAAATTATTACAAGAATAATTCATAAACTAGGTTGAGACGCTTCCGAACCCTTCGAACCGCCCCGAACCGGCTTGAATTTGCTTGAACCGGCCAAAAAAACAGCAACTACAAGCTTCAAATAAGTTGAACCGGTCCAAAACAGTTATCCCGACTTCAATAGCCCGGAATCGGACCAATAACGACCCGAACCGGACCAAACGAACGCTGAACCGGACCTCCAGAGGATGAAGAACAAGGAACCGGTCTGACTTTCAGTGAACCGGACCGCCCGAGGACCGAACCAGACCGTTTCTTCTACCTTGCGCTGAACCGGTTTTATGCTGGAAATTTGCAGAAAA
Source organism: Herpetospermum pedunculosum (assembly GCA_028017165.1). NCBI lineage: Eukaryota > Viridiplantae > Streptophyta > Magnoliopsida > Cucurbitales > Cucurbitaceae > Herpetospermum > Herpetospermum pedunculosum. The sequence goes on along the minus strand of CM051527.1, from coordinate 14,067,278 downwards.
AAAAAACAGCATGCTGTTTTTTTCGACACCCGAGCTTGAGTGACTTATTTTGCGGTTCAGTCTTATGCAAACTCATTGCACAGGACGCTCCCACTCGCATGTCTCCACATGAACGATTTCGGATCACATCGTTTGTACTATGCAAAGCGGGTCGCGTCCAATAGTGTTCCCAGGATAAGGTACCCAGCCTTATCCCTATACTATAGACCGTTCTGGCTATTACTTGAACTTGATCCACAATCATGTCACACATGAAGTTCAAGTATACAACCTATAGCCATGTGTTCTTTGTTTATTGGAGTTAGGTTAAAAGTAAACACAATTCACTTTATTCAATAACAACTTTACTGAATAAAACTCAATAACAAATTTATTGCAAAATAGAATATACATTTAGTTTACAAACCACGAGTTTTAGGACATAAAACCTAACAGAAGCTCCTTTCATTAGCTAAAAATTAAATTCAGATCTACCAACCTCACTTAATAAAGTCATAGTCAAACACCCACAACATCACTAAACAACCTTCCACATGCTACAAAAAGCAACATCATACATATCATTAATTGCCATACATAAATCATGAACTTCTCTTTTCTAAAAAACAATAATAAAGAATAAAACAATCTTGTAACAACGACGTACCTGACGATGACGAAGGACCTGTTGATGAGTCATTGGAACATTTAGGGCTTACGATGTAAGCCAGTCTATAGAACTTAAAGCTAGCCTTTTATACCAACTGTAACGATCCAACTTTGTATGACATCACTCTAGGGCCGTTACTAAGAACATGACGTCATAGAACTCAATAAATAATTTAAAACTATATTTCAGAAATATGAAAAGCAAAAATATAATTGTTCAAAATCAACAAATACTTTTAATTCGGGATCCCAATGAAAACATAAAAATAATTTAATAAGTTCTTTAAAAATAAAGCTTAAAACCAAACTATTTGTTCTAATCTATAACGAAACCGTTGGACCGACTCAATTAATTAATAAAACTAGGAGTGGACAATAAAACCGAAAAACCGACCAACCGACCGAACTGATATCATTTGGTCGGTTTAGAGAGCTGTTCGGTCGGGGTCGATTTTCTGTATTAAAAAAACCGACGTTTGGTTGGTCGGAGTGGCCGGAATTAGAATTCCGACCGACCGAACTTTTCATTTTGTTTAAAAATATTGAAGTTTTTTATGCCTTGATTCACGTGAATGCCTAAAATTATGCAATCTATATATATATATATATATATATATATATATATATATATTAATTGTTTTATTAATCTATCAAATCACAACTCACATCTCCTCTTTTTTCTCTTTTTTTACCTTCCTCATGCCATTTACTCTCTCTCCACTTTAATTATCATTCTCCCTCTTCCTCTCGTTCCAATTTTCAACCATCTTTCTCTAACTCTTCATCTCTCTCCTTTATTCTTCATCTTCCTCTTTGGTTCTTCTCCATTTTTTTCCTTTCTTTTCTCTTTTCTTCCAACATCCTCGTTTTTTTTTTTAAGTTTAGTTATTTTATTTCCATTTTTATGTTGATTTCTTTTCTTCTGCCTTCATCATTGTTTTTCAGTTCGCCGGAAATTCAAAAACTGACCAAAACCGATCGTCCGACCGTATGGTTGGTCGGCCGACGTAACTAACCTTCCATAAATCGTCGGAAACCGACATGTCGGTGGTCGGCGGCGGTTTCCGCCCAAAACCGATTCCGACCGACCGATGACCACCCCTAAATAAAACAATCAATGAAAGTGGAAGCTCTGAGTCCATGTGTCCCATGACATCATCAACAAATCACCTCGTTAAACGCCCGGTACGTCCCTAGTATTACCTGAAAAAAAACGTTTTAAAAAATGATGAGTATTTTAAATAAAATACTTAGTAAGTAACCCCACTACTGGGGGTCAGGCTATGCAATCACATGCAACATGAACTGACTGAGACTTTCACTAGTGGGATCTAAACCTGACTGTTCTGCAATTTTCTATGATGGCCATCTAAGTGAACAATTAACCCAATCCCACAATAACTCTCACAACTACTCGGTATAGTAGACTCTTCTGGAGACTCACCCCTACTGATGTTTAGTTGGCATCCAGTCAGTGGAGCAAAGCCTCAGTCTACTAGGTACCAACATGACTAGGGGGATGGGTATAATTGTCACTAAATTATCCTAACTGAAAAATGCAACATGCAATAATGAGGTCCCACAACATATATACTCATCATGTTAAAACATGAAATTTCATAACATCAATCATATCCTTATCATATGCTCATCATGATAAAATATAACATTCTCGTCATTCAATCATAAATTATCCTCTAACATCATATGAGCAATCAATATAACATAAGCTTTCAGAGCTACATCCAAAAATTCATTCAACATTCAAATAGAATTAAATTCACATCTAGACAACATATATACAACATCCAACAACTATTCAACATCTCAACATTCAATTAATGTTCAACATACAATTCAATCAACTCCACAACATCATAAAATTTTCCAGCTGAGCCCGAAGGCGCACCAGCAGGAAGGTCACTTACCTCAATTGATTGTCTGCAAAATAACTGTATGTTGGTTTACAAAAGCCTAAGTACCAACCCAAGAACCTATACTCCAAAAATTCGTCTCTTGACAACAACAAATCGCTTGAATCCTAAACGCCAGAAACCAAGTCTCAAATTAAAAGAACTTTACATTTACAAGGGAATTCAAAAGGGATCGAGGCTTCGCTACCCACCGAAAAATCGCTACGGAGTCGTTATTTCTTGCTGGACAGCAAGCCTAACACCCTTAAATCTGCGAATCTAAAGTCTGATCGTTGCGGGTAATTATGTTCGGAGTCAACTAAATTCGTGGGTAACGAGAACGGAAGAAGAATGAGAGGCAACCTCACCTATCGTTGCGGCTGCCGGAGCAATGACCCTTCAGTGACTGGCGAAGGAGGACGGCGACGACGCGCGACTAAGCGGCAGATGGAGGCGGCGACGCGTGCGGCGGAGTGGGGATCGAAAGAGGAGAGAGAGGGACGGGGCAACGACTGTCGGAGGGGAAAAGGGAGAGTGAAGACGGGAGGAGGAGGGGGGCGTTTGTGGGGTTTTGTGGGTTTGAGTCTGACCCAACTTTTACTTATATATATATATATATATATATATATATATATATATATATATAGGACTGGTTGCACAAACAACAATCAGGCCCTGCAAATTTAGCAAAGTTTAAAATATTTTGCAAATATGACAAAAAATCAGTGGCTATCACCGATAGACTTTATCGTTGATATATGACTATCACTGATAGACTTTGTTGTTTCAAAGAGAGAAGAGAAATGGGAATGCAACTACTACATTTTCATTCAATAATAACTAGCTTTAAATACACTTTTCTTAATGTTAAAAATAACATCTATCTAAGAATAACCATTACTAAAAATAATGATTAAGAAACTTGCTAAAGTTACTCAACTAATGATAGTAAACCCACAATCCTAAACTTTAGGATCAAGGGAAGACTATTCTTCTTCCTCTATTTTAGGCACTTTGACTTTAACTAACAAACTACTATCACTGTTAGACTACTATCACTAACAAAATTCTATAAAAAACTGAGTCTATCAGCGATAAACTTCTATCAGCGATAGACCATGCTATCAGTGATAGAAATTGTCATATCTACAATTTTTTTAAAAAGTGCTATATTTTTAATTATTTTACTCTAAATTGACATTTGTTACAATTTCCCTATATATATATATATATATTTTTAAATAAATAAATAATAATATTATATTATATAAATAATAATATATGAATAATAATAATATATGAATAATAATAATAAATATTATTAATATTATTATTATTATTATTATTATTATTATTATTATTATCCTTTATTTATTTTTAATTACTTCTCAAAATAAATAAACCTAGTGGACTTAGTCAACTCTAAGCCCAATTCTTTTTTTTAAGCCTAAATTCCATGAACCTTCCACTTAACCCACTATCGAGCCCGATAAATTAAGTATTTTCTCTTACCTGGAGTTCGGGTCGTTACAAATGCCCCAATTCCTAATTCAGCTTCTCAAATCGGCCCCAAGTTAATTATTTGTTTTCATATTCAAGAAACAAAGATTAATAGTAAAAAACAGAGCACTCGCCATAGCTGAACAAGAAGAAATGTTAGAGCTGATGGTGAAGAGAAGAAGAGAGAGAGTCATGATCGCAAGAGGGAGAGATGAAGAATCGTGATTGCAAGATGAAGAGATGGAGAATCACAAATTTAGAGAAATGAGCGCGAGAATAATATTGACTTTTCACGTGTGATGACGTTAGCAAAATGTCATAAAAACATGCATTAGGCCTTTAGTCTACTCATGAAAAAAAAACCACATGAGTACACATTTTTAGTGAGGTCGTTAAAAATAGCAACATAATAAAAGTGATTTTGCAAAAAAAAAAAAAAAAACTTTTAATCAAATAATCATGATTTGTGAATTAATCTATTATGCCATATTGATTGATTGGAGTTTATAGTTAGCCAACACAATTTATTCTCTTCATCTAGATGAAAACACAAAAATAGACAATATATTATCAAAAAGATTCCTTCAGAAACATGTGTGTTCTAGAATTAAAAACAAAACATCCAAAACGAATAAACTAATAAGAAATAAATGAACTCAATCCTAAGGCACATCGTTCTCAATTGCCAATGTTTCCAGACAAGGGCTGCTTAGCAAACAGCTCAACATATGGTTTTGCATTGTAATGCTACCCTTGTTTGCCTTCAACTTCAAATGCCTCAACTTATTGAACATGAAAGCTTCTTCTTCCATTTGAGAAGGAAGATTATTCTGTGAAAGAACCTAAAACAAAAAAACAAAATGGAACAAACAAGAATCAGCACATCATATAAATATATCCAAAGTACATATACATATTCATATACATGAATATTAAATGGCATATTTTTTAGAGATTAAAATCACTCATAAACATGTTTTTATTCATTTAAAATCAATTTCAATCATATGGAAATCACTTGTTACGATATAATTGAATAACAAACAACAAAAGTGCAAAAGAAGATCGACACTGATTTACATGGTTCACTAAAGTCATGTTAGCTACGTCCACGGACAGAATAGAGAATAATATTATTACAAATATGAGAGAATTACAAATAACAAACTAGGGGCGACTGAAATCATTAAAAAATTTATATATGACATCATTCTAATAATCTAAAACAAATAGTAAAACCAAAACAAATAGCGAGACCCCCGTGATGTAGAGGGTCATAACAGATTCAACTCATTCCAACATCACTTTTAATATGAATCACTTATAAACAAATAATTTTCACTATATTCACTATTTCTAGAATCACTCCAAAACATATCTTAAATACCTCAAGAGTAGTTAAATTAAGCGTAAGTGAGTTGGCATTTTGAAGAAGAGTCAGCACCCCTCTTAGTCTTTCTCCCACCTGTTGCTTCTTCTCATGATCATCATCTTCAGAGATTATTAATAAACTATAATGGAGAAGAGAGAATTCAAATTTGTGTTGAGAGAGAAAATGATGAGTAGAGAATGTGACAAATGGTAAGAGATTTTCAAATTTGACAGAAGCCAGCTGAGGTGTACACAACACAATCTCTGGAAACTGATACTCATAATAATTATCATAATTATCCCTCAATCTAAAACCCATTTCCAAATATTCAAGTTTCGGAGCAGTGATTCTCGAACGAGCAAAACAAGGCCCTCGTAAAACCAAACGTTCGAGAAGTGGGCAGCTCCGAAACATGTCTCCATCAAGTTTCATATAAGAATCTAACTGGAAATTCTCAATCTCAAGAGATTTCAGGAATTCTGACGCCATAGGTTCCCACGTGCCATCGAGGCATCCCGTCAACTTCACCGACCGACATGTCGAAAAACAGAAGTTCCAACGTAAAGTTATCTTGGCACTTGAACGATACCAGATGAAATATATCTTTGGCCACCGGGATAGACCAATAATTATTCAGGAGAGAACAAGTTAACTTTTTGATGTTTGAAAATGGACGACGACGCGATAAAACTCGTAGAATGAAGTGGCAGAAGGAAGTTAGTTTTGAAGGTTCACCGAACAAATGTTTTTCAAAAAGATATGAGTTTGGGGAGAAGGAAGCAAAGTCGAAGATTAAAGTTGGCATGGAAGTCCAAAGGTTTTTCCATCTTTTTGATAAAAGGCAAGTTTTGATGGCCGATTGAATGTTTAGGAAACAAAGTATGTGATGAAGAAGGTCATCTGATAAGAGGCTGATTCCATCGCCTTCCTTTTTCTTCTTCTTCGATGATCGCTTGAGATTCATTATTATTATTGGAGAGAACCAGAAGAAAATGGGAAAACTCAATGCATTGCAAAGAGACGTTTGGAAATTTGTACTTATGAAGGATTTTGAAACAGAGATTAATGGGGAAAATGGCAGATTCAATTTTTTTTCTCTCGATATTATTAAGGTGCATGGGAAAAATGACAGAGCATACGAACAGCCAGAGGTTGGAAAACTAAATTAATAAAGTCTTTTGATTATTTCTTTCTTTTTACAAATTGCTTTTTTATATTACACCCATCCAAGATTACCCTACCAAACGGATGAATTGTGACGACATCTGTTACGGGCTACTTCAGCCCCGCGTCACCCGCTGACGTCACACCCGCTCCCCAAAGAGTGGCGGCCACCTCACCAAGCCCCGAGCGAACCTACCACCAGAGGCCGACCTCGGAAATTCAGTAGATGAAGCTCGCTACAGCTGACGAAGGCAGGTTGTCGTCATACCGCCCCTCGATTAGCGCGAGATGTGACCGACAAGACAGCCTGCCACGACTGACGAAGAGGCGACACAGCAGCGCCCCATAGTTCTTCCAATCTAGTAGCTTAAAAGTTTCATCCATCTACCCTTATCTAAGCCCAATTACAACCAAAGTGAGACCCTTAAAATTTTGTATTCATTCTATTCATTGATAATGAAGATGTGATATATTAGCAAACTTATGGTTAAAAATATTTTATGCTTTGGTTTGAGCGTTTATCTTACATATGCCCTAAAAAGTTCAGCGTTCTGAGTGAAATTCTGTGAGGGTATCAAGTCTTGTGCATTCAATTTCAGTAATTTTATGGGATTCTTGAGTTTTTGTTATAAAACCGTAATTTATGAATGCTTAATCTTTTCATTGCTACTATGACTTAAGTCATTTATGTTTGTTTAGTTTTATTTGTATTCTTAGATATCAAGAGAAGTTAAATTGCACACACTCACAAGAGACACAAAGATTTGTTTTTAATTGTCTTAATGATGAGTTGTGGTTTAATATATAGTTCAATTGTGGATTATCTGTCTTAAGAACACCGAGGCTTGAGTCTCGTGCATGTTTCTATTGATTCATTTAGGTCTTGTTTTATTTTGCTCGAAGACTAGCAAAAACTAAAGTTTGGGGGTATTTGATACCTCACAAAATGACCTACACCTATTTTATGTTAGTTTAGAGATTTACATAGCTAACTTTTAGTTGTTTTACGTTTATATTTTTATAGATACCGAGCACTTGGAGCAAACCCGTGGGAAGAGTATCTAGACGCTGAAAAATAAAATAAAAAAATGAGTGAGCAGCATCCCAAACTCGAACTCAGGACTGCGGGGCAAGCATACAAAATTCCCAAACTCTGTTCTACCAATGCAGCTTACTACAAAGTTAATAAGTTTCCTGCAATTTCTATTATATTCAATAAAGCCCATCCCAATTCTGATCATATTTCAGCCCCTGCAGCTTCATGAAAGTCAATGTATGTGCGTCATTGGTGTTCCCAACACCCGACTTCCCTAATTCTTTTTATATTGGAATTTTGCCCCAAATTTTCATATAAATACATTTTTTTTTTTTAAGTTTTTGGGAGCCAATTTGGAGAGTCATTCTCAATTTCGAAAATACATAATTTTAAGAGTTAGAGTAGATTTTTTGGAGCAAAAAAAAGACAATTACATGCTCGGGATCGTGTAATTTTGAGTTTATATTTTGTAATGTCGAACATGATTAGCTAAACTCATTTATCTTCGGGATTGATGTAGCCATTAGATGGAAGTTTTGATTAATTTCAATGTATTTGATTGATTGCTTTTATTTTCATTCATGCTTTTATGTGCTTGCATATAATCTATTAGCTACACATTATTTGTTTAATTGATCTAATTTACTCTGATAAGTTGTAATTTAGATTAGATTTTAATTGCATGACTGAAGAGGTTTCTGACAAGAAATTGATCCGTACTTCTTCAGATGTTGTTAAATGAAAAGTCGTAATGCCTTGCATGTTATTAAAAACTATACATATATGTTAGTTTTATAATTTTGCATGAGATTTAATTGTACTCGAAAGATGCAGTTTTTTACATATGAATTCTTGACTTATGATTTATTGCATGATTCTTAGTCGTTAATTAATTGATTTATTGGTCTAATTGGTGAAATCAACTCCTTAAGATACCTCTCTCCTCATTGTTCTTCATTTTTTTTATTTTATGTTTTTTATTTTGTTTCAACATATCCATCTATCGCTTTATTTCTCTAAATAAAATTGGGTGATTATATTCGCGGTACTTAAGTGAACTAGAAAACCAATCCTGAAGACGATACTCGTATTTACATACACTCTATTAAAACTTGACATGTACACTTGCGGTTTTGCATTGCATTAAATTGCGCAACAATGGTGGGCTCAAGGTTAGGAGAGAAATCAAATTATATTGATAGCTCTAAAATAAAGCTATAATTATAGCCTCAAATCTAGTTAAATGTCGTGTTTAATTTGGTTAAATTGCCTTATTATAGGTGTTTTGTTGCGAAGAACTCGGGAAGTCCATTTATGATTTCGGGGCTAAATTGGTCATTTTAGGAGTTTCGGGAAGTGTTCGGGTCAAGGAGATAGGCCAAATCGAGCTCGGAAGCTAAAAATGGTGCAAATTAGGGCTCAAACCCGAGAGGGCAGCGCTCAGGCGCCCAAAGGAGGCACCAGACCCGCGCGCCCGTCATTAAAGGTCTCAGACGCCTAGGCCCAAACGCACCCAACATTAAAAGTCCATGACGCGCCCGTCATTAAAGGTCCAGACCCCGCGCGCCCGCTCGCCCTCGCCTCGCGCCGCTCGCCCGTCATCAAAGGTCACAGACATCCGCGCCCGCACGCCCTCGCCTCGCCGCGCCCGCACGCCCTCGCGCGCCCTATCCTTGACTCAAAATGCCCGTCATTAAAAGTCAACAAAAACCCGTCATTAAAAGTCAACAAAAATGTCCGATTTGTAAATTTTCCAGAGAGGTCAGCGCCTAGTCGCTGACTTATGGCGCCTAGGCGCTGTCCCGATTCTGTGCGCGCGCGCCTGCGGCGCCTAGGCGCTAGTCTGACGCTGTTTTGGGTATTTAAGTCTGTTTTTGTTGATTTTAGGTCATTCTCTCCCAATTTCTTCCGTCCCCATTCTTTGTAGAGCTCGTTTCTTGAGCCAAAACTTATTTCTTACCTATTCTAATACATTGGAGTTGATTTCTTGTTGATTTCTCTTGAATTTCACTACGGGCAACTAAGGTAAGTGCTCTAATTTGGGTTTAGGGTTTGTGTTGTTGATGTATTAGGTGAGATTTGAACTTTTTATCATTTTCTTAGCTTGTTCTAGCATTCAATTCATCTCTAGCCTCGTTCTTAATTTATGTTGGGTTTAATGTCCTTAAACTCGTGGTTTGTAAACTATGTTTGTAAATATACTATTTAGAATAATCAGTTATTAGTTTTATTCGATAAATGCGTTTACCGGAATAAAGTGAAACGTGTTTTGCATTAATCTATACCAATACACAAAACCCTTGACATATGCCAAATACTGGAGCTTCATGTATGACATGATTGTGGATCAAGCTCTAGCATTTATAGTCAAAACAGTCTATAGTATATGGATTAGGCTGGGTACCTATTCCTGGTAACACTGTTAAAGCGCTTTATCCAAGCAGGCTGCATTCAACAGTGTTACCAGGAATAGGTACCCAGCCTAATCCATATACTATAGACCATTTTTTACTATAAATGCTAGAGCTTGATCCACAATCATGTCATCCGTGAAGCTCTAGTATTTGGCATACGTCAAGGGTTTTGTGTATTGGTATAGATTAATGAAAAACACGTTTAACTTTATTCCGGTAAACACATTTACCGAATAAAACTAATAACTGATTATTCTAAATAGTAAATTTACAAACATAGTTTACAAACCACGAGTTTAAGGACATTAAACCCAACAAACTCCCACTTGGACTTAAACGTCCGTGGTGTACATGTTGGTAGGGAGAGAACTACAATGTCTCACATCAGTTTGTAATCTCCCACTATCATTTTAGCAACTCGAGTCCCTAGACTCTTCTAGGTGTCCTCTCAAACACTTTAGCCATGAGAGACTTAGTAAACCTATCAGCATGAAGTACTACGAGGTTTCCTATGTGACCATCACATAGCCTCACGGTACTGCTTAAGACTTCAACAGTCTAACTATTGCTGCTTTAAATAAGCTGCAATTCGTGCTAGTTATTACTGAGGCACCCACAATGCAACACTTGTATTATGTTCCTCATGAACGTTAATGACAAACTTTTAACCAGGATTAAACACTCTCTGACAACTCCCACTGCGATAAGCATATTGGGTTATGTATTTGAGAAAAAATACATCTTAACATCCAATTACTTAAAGCATAGGAATAACATCTCTTTTTACCTAGATTATAAACAACTCTTGTCAATATCAGGTATAAAGAGATTATACTAGAGATTTGTTCTTACGACTCAGATGAACCTGAATCCATAGAACAAATAACCATTTTCAGAGCAATGTGAAAACGTGTCACTAGTATATGCTAAAAAGTCAGAACTTAATCCTACATCATTTAAAAAGATTAAGACAAGAATTATGAAACCCATATTATAAAAGCTATGATCTCAACATTCAAAATCACGAGACTTTGATAATCAAATCAATCCCTACATTATTTGAGACTAAGTGCTAGGTTCAATTCAGAAGTGAATTGAACAATCTCGCAACAGTATTGCTCTTAATCTAAAATAAGGATTTACAGAGGTTGAGACTCATAGATACTCTTACCAAGATAGCTAATCTTGATATGAGTAACCTAATTAACTTATATTTTGGTAACAAGTAAAGAAGTTGATACACAATCAACCCCTCTACTTTAGGACAATCCCTTTACCAAAAGTTCAAACCTTAAAGGTTCGGTCTCCAAACCTTTGTAAATCTGTGATTTTAAATCATTGGTTTCTAGTCTATAAATTCATTGTTTAATTAAAGACAATGAATTCTCAATATTATCATCAAACATGATAACATTGAGTCATATGGACAAACCAACGTTTGATGGTTTTCTCAACTATTGAGTATAACCAAGACAGCTTACTATAATATAAAGTCTTAACCACAATGTTGTTATCTGATTTAAATAGAACATAGTATATATCTTTTGTTAAAATGAACAGTTCATTTATATACAACAAAAGATACAATATATACAGAAGTTCTATTGTAGCAGAAATATATACAGATAATTACATAACCAGAGTTTGTGATTAAATATATACAAACAACACTCAAAACAGACAAGCTCCCAAGCGAGCAGCTATGAAGATGTCTTCAAAAGTCATCTGTATGGAGAAACCAACAGTCAGGAACTAGTTTCCTGAAACAGAAAGAACAAACAAGATTAGTGGTTCCTGAAAGATAATTCAGGTATGACATTCATAAATCCACCAAACTTGTTTAGACAAATAAATCTTATTTACCTCGTCGTTCTTTCTCGGCGCGTTTCTCCTCAAGGTATTTCGGGCAATTTCGCTTTCAGTGTCCGTCTTCGTTACAATGGAAACATTTTCCTTTGTCCGAAGTTTTAACTCTAGCCACAACCATCGGAGCCTTGCCTTTTCTCCTACTACTCTTCTTTTTACGAATAGTCTTACTACTCATAGTAATGGCTTCAGACTTAGTTCCCGACCCGATCCCCTTCTGGAATTTCTTTGAAGTGACTACATTAGCCTCCTTCTCCTTTCCTTTAGAGGCTCGTAGGGACTCGTAAGTCTGCAACTCATGCAGAAGAGTGGTCAAGTTATATTCAATCTTATTCATGACCATATTAGATCTGAAATTTAGAAAGCTCTTCGAAAGATATTCTAGAATGAAGCTAACTTGGCTCTTTTCATCGATCGTTGCCCCGTTTACTTCTGCTGTCATGTAGTGGACCATCATATTAAGGACATGCTCCCTAACAGATGTGCCCTCCTTCATTCGAGCATTGTAAACGTATTTGAGGGATTCATGGCGAAGCGTTGAGGACGGTTGTCCAAACATCGCTTGCAATGAAGTCATGATTTCCTTAGCGGAAACCATTACTTCGTGCCTCTTGGCCAAGACATCTTGCATGCTTGCCAAGATATAGACCCGGGCTTTATCATTAGCCCTGATCCAGTGATCGTATGCCTCACGGACACTTCGTGAAGCATTTGCAGCAAGAGTCGGAGGACAGTCCTCCGTTAAGACAAATCTTAGGTCGTCCAACACTAGAATCGTATTCAAGTTGGACTTCCATGTCGCATAATTTTCGCCGGTTAATTTGTCGTTCGCTAATAACTGTACGAAAGAACTCGCCATGCTGAAATAGAATGTAAAACTATCAGTGAAACGATTTTAACCTATTTAAACCAATTAAAAAGTTTAGTAGTAAATAAAGGACCCAAACTCTTTATTTACTAACAACGATACTTTAGTAAGTCAGAATTGTCGCTGCCGACTGGCAGTCGAGTCACTCCTTTACTAAACCAAGACATTCTTGACTAAATGCTAACTCTAGAATAACTCATATTCCTATAGCATCTTAGTTATCGTTTTTGGTCTAGAATCATTAACTCCTTAGTAATTCCCGTAAGTGTGACCCTCCATTTTTAGAACGCACAGGACAGCCCCAACAACGCAACCGACTGTAATGTCAAAGTTGAGAATGACCCTATGTTTCTTTATCCATAAATGGTGACTGAGGTGTTTGATCTCCCATGCCCCGCCCTCCGACTGGATTGGTGCCTCCTAGGGTCACCTTGCAGGCGAAACATGAGAATCTTACGGTTCAGTCCAATAGAGGAGACTACAGAAAGCACCGACGCGCTTCCTTCACCCACTTACTATAGACACTTACTCCATTCACCTTGCTATTGAAAGTTGCAAACACCACCCGACTGGAGATGCCTCTAATGGCATCATGAGGCCAAGCAAAAATCTCACGATGTGAACTTTAGGGAGTGCATAGCAGGAGAGGGATATATCATATATTCCTTCTCAACACTTCTACTAAGCTTCGTAGACGGGAACAACCTATCTACTAACCCTGAAGAGCGGGTTAGGAGTAAACTCCTTCTTGCTACACTATGTCCCCAGCTACTTATTCGAGTTTATCCCCAAGTTGGTAGGCTTATTGAGCGGGCGTTCCGCCACTCTCACCCATACAAGTCTAAAGATACTCTCGAATAAGCAGGAGTTCATAGCAAGCTCAGGATTCAGATCGAGTTACCTAGGCCATCATAAAGTGAAATAGTCGGTCTCTTCAGTAAACGGTGTTATAAAGATAGAGCGACTTTTTCGTGATTCAGTCTTACGCAAACTCATCGCGTAGAACGCCCCTGCCCGCAGATCTCAATGTGAAACGATTCAGATCACATCGTTCTGTGTAACACAGAGCAGGCCGCATTCAACAGTGTTACCAGGAATAGGTACCCAGCCTAATTCATATACTGTAGACCGATTTTTACTATAAATGCTAGAGCTTGATCCACAATCATGTCATCCATGAAGCTCTAGTATTTGACATACGTCAAGGGTTTTGTGTATTGGTATAGATGAATGCAAAACACGTTTAACTTTATTCCGGTAAACATATTTACCGAATAAAACTAATAACTTATTATTCTAAATAGTAAATTTACAAACATAGTTTACAAACCACGAGTTTAAGGACATTAAACCCAACAAACAGAGCATGATTTTCTTAATGGTTGACACCCGTTTAGTTAATTGTGTGTTGGTTCGATTAAAAATTCATGACTTAGCAATTGCACTTCATGTTTTGAGTAATTTAATGTAGCATTCTGAATTAAATGTGGCCACATTTGTTTGGGTTGTTGATAAATTATAGAGATAGAATAAAATCGAGTCCCATTGTTAGAGATTTCATCAATTGGCTTGTCACACGATTACCCGTCGCTCGCGACTAATCCTAATTTGGGAGAGCGATCGCCCCTAAGTTGGAATTATTAGCGAAGCTTAGTTAGGAGCTGTCAATTCCTTAGTAATTACTTGAGATTATTAGTTCTAATTAAAGCATGAGAGCACTTGTTTTGATTGAGTCTTTTAATGTGTGTGAGTGTTAACAAAAATCGGTTAAGTATATTTTATGTCTATGATCTTAATTATATCAACAACCAATCCCGACACTCAAATTAGGAGCACATGTTCCGTTTATTTTTCTCGCATTTATTTTTCTCGCATTTTAGTTTAATTTTTTGTTTTAGTTTAATTCTCCGTTAGCATTTCCCCCTTTATTTTACTGTTTTATTTTGAGTTTTATTAAAAGCAAGTAAATATTAATTAAGAGAAAATAATTTAGGTTCCCTGTGGTTCGACACCCGACTACTACTAGCTGCAAAGCTCTGTAGTATCGGATTTATAAATGTTATTTTGGCGGGTCTCGACAACCCGACATAGAGAATTTTATAAATTAAAAAATCTCTTGCCATATATTCTTCAGAATAATTTGTCGCGATGTTTCCCGTCACTGTTCTTTAATTTGTTTAGGATTTGTCACCTTAGATTAATTAAGGAGCAAGTTTAATTACAATTGCACGTTTCTACTTAATTCGTTGGGTTGTTTGTTACGCGTTCGAGCAAACAATTTGTGTGCATGAGATAAAATAGCTAAGCATGTTAGAATCCCTATAATCTAAGTCGCATCAAAGTAAATCCCGATCTCTTAAATTAGGAGCACAAGTTACAATTTTACTTTCTATTATTTAATTTTCCATTAGTTATTTTTCTGCATGTTTTACTTTTTGTTTTCTTTAACCAATCTCCCATTTACTTTTGAGTTTTAATTAAGGAAAATAAAAGTTGATTAAGAGAGGTTAATTCGAGGTTCCCTGAGGACCGACCTGACTATTATTTGCAAGCTAGATAAGCAAAAAAATTATTATAAATGTAATTTGGAGGGCCTCGACAACCCGTTCACCAGTAAGAATAAGAATTCAGGCCCATATGGTTTTATGGTGGATTTTTTAAAAAACAATTATGGTCTAGTTTAAAAAATGACCTCCAACCGATTTTCTCGAAATTTCATAATAACGGCCATCTGAATGCTTGCATCAAAGAAAAATTTATATGTCTTATTCATAAAAAGGAATCAGTAACATTTGTGAAAGACTTTCACCCAATTAGTCTTATGATGTCAATTTAGAAGATTTTAGCAAAAGTTCTTATAGAGAGATTAAGGAAAGTCATGCCATCAATCATTCAACATTCTCAAAGTGCTTTCATATCAAGTGGACAAATTTTGGATCTGATTCTTATAGCTAATGAAGTTGTGGAAGAATACAGAGTTCATAAGAAAAAAAGGTTGGATTCTAAAGCTTCACTTAGAAAAAGCTTTCGACAATGTGGATTGGCATTTCTTATCTAAAGTAATGAAGTTTAAGGCCTTTGATGATAAATCGATCGAATGGATAGATGGATGTATTCAACATCCCAAGTTTTCCATTTTTATTAATGGGAGGCTTCGAGGTAGAGTTGAGGCTTTGCGTGGATTGAGGCTGTCTCCATTTTTATTTCTACTTGTAAGTGAAGTCTTAAATGACCTCATTGACCTCGCTTTTTCCAAAGGTGCCTTCGAAGGATTTGTGGTTGGCAAAGATAAAGTTCATGTTCCTATTCTACAGTTTGTAGATGATACACTTATTTTTTTGTAAGTATGATGATACCATGCTAAATTCTCTCATCCACTTAATTGAATTATTCGAATGGTGTTCTGGTCTGAAAGTTAATTGCGAAAAATCAACATTGTGCAGGCTGAATGCGGACGAATTAGAAACTCAACTGGTTGTTTCTCGCTTGCATTGCGAAGTTGAATGATTGCCCTTTTTGTATCTCGGTCTCCCTCTGTGGGAGGTAACCCCAAGATCTATCATTCCTTATGGCAGCCAGTATTAGATAAGATTGATACAAAACTTGACCATTGGAAGAGATTTAATTTATCTTGTGGTGGTCGTTTGACCCTTTGCAACTCTGTTTTATCCATCATTCCTTTATATTACTTGTCTCTGTTCTCTATGCCTTCCGAAATCAGGTTAAAAAACGGAGAGATCAATGAGATCTTTTTTCCGAGAGGTAAAGAGGGTGGCAAAGTCAACCATTTAGTGAGATATACTTTGCCTTCCAAATTACCGTTGAAGGTGGCCTTGGTATTGCAGGTTTGAAACATAGAAACAATGCTCTTTTAGCTAAATGAGGTTGGAGGTTTCCGTCCGAACAAGGGTTTTTTTGGTGCAAAGTTATCAAAAGCATTAATGGGCTCCACTTCTCATGGATGGCACACAGCTGAAAATAAATCTTTGAGCCTTAGCGAAGTCCATGGATCAACATCTCCAAAATCTAGAAAAAAAAAGGTGGAAATGATGGCTTTGTTTTCCTTAGGGAAGGGAAAAAGAATTATTTATTGGAAAGATATTTGACTTAACAACAACACCTTGATATCGAGGTTCTTGCGTTTAGCTAAAATCTCCTCCTCCCTTAATGGTTCGGTGTTCGACCATTGGGATGTGGATACTTCCTCTTGGAACCTTGTATTACGTAGGCTTCTTAAAGATGAAGAAGTTCTCGATTTTCAGCAGCTTTTATCTTGTATTTCGGCCTTCCAAGTTGGTTCTTCTTTAGACTCTAGACGACAGTCTCTTGAAAAATCGGGCACATGTTTAGAGTTAAGTCATTAACTCGGTTTTTTGCCTCTTCCATTTCTTAATTAGACAAAGAAGTGTTTTTAGCCATCTGGAAACCCAAAAAGCCCCAAGAGGGTTAATGTACTCACTTGGATAATGTTAAATGACTCTTTGAATTGTTTAGCCGTCTTTAAAGTGGTAGAGCACTTTTTGGTGTACTCCAATTTCGGGGTGTCGAGTCCCGCCAAAATGAAATTTATAATACCGATACTACTAAGCTAACTTGTAGCTAGTGGTAACGGGTCAATCCGCAGGGAACCTAAATTAAATTTTCTTAATTAATTTCTATTTGATTTTTATTGAAAAGTATAAAATAAAACGATAAAAAGGGGAATTGGGTTACAGAAATATAAAGGAAAGCAGAAAAATGTAGCTAACGGAAAAGTAAAATAAAGTAACTTGTTCTCCTAATTTGAGTGCTCGGGATTTACTTGATGCGCTTAGATCATAGGGATTCTAATTATGCTTAGCTATTTTATTTAATGCCCACAAAATGCTTTGTCCCTCCTGGGTCCAAAACACCCCAAAGGATTAATTAGAAACATAGGAATCTAATTAAACATGTTCGCTAATTAATCTAAGTTGATTAGTCCTAAATTAACTAACGAACAGTGATGGGCTGGGGCGGATCCAGACATTGATGTTTGGGGGGCCAAAAAATTAGAGTATAGAAATATTAAAAACAGATCGCCAAAAATCCATAGGTTCGAATTCACACTCTCAAGTTATGTTGACATTCCAAAAAAAGTTATCAGGGATAAACATATGAAAATAATTTTGCTCATCTAAAAAAAAAAAAAATAAATAAAAAAAAAAAAAAATTAAAAAAAAAATAAAAAAATTGAGTCCCTAAACTTTAAAAAGTTTTTAATGCATCCCTATACTTTCAATTTTGTTTCTAATGAATTCTTAGATTTTAAAAAATGTCAAATAAATACAAGGATATATTAGACTTAAACTTGAAAATTTGAGGACCAATTAAATACAAAATTGAAAGTTAAAAAATATATTGAACCCTTTTTTAAGTTAGTGATCTATTAAACACAAAGTTCAAAGTTCAAAGATTTATTAGACATTTTTAAAAAAAATTATTTAAAAAAAAAACACAATATAACATGAATTTGTTTACAAAATTTATAAAAAAGAGGTTAATATAGTCTAAATTACTCTTGAAAATGTTAATAAATAAACTAATACTAAGAGTTAATAAAAAAAAAAAAAAGTTCTTAATTATTTTTAAGAATGAAATTTCTATATTTTTAAATATATATAAACAAAATATTAAAAGAGAACAATTTCTTTTTAAAAAAACATACATATATAGAAGGAAATGTAAAACAAATAAATTATTGTTATAGTTGAGTTTCGAACTCAGGCATAACAAAATATAAAGCATGCCCAATGACCACTGCAGCAAAATGAGATTTTGTTAATTTGGGGGGGCCAAAATTTATTTAATAACAACAGTATATATTTAAGGCATTATTTTTGCCTACGAGTATATGAAAATCAAAAAATTTGGGGGGGCCGTGGCCCCCCCTAGTCCCTTCAGAGGTCCGCCCCTGGTGATGGGTAACATTGCGACGAACTAATCCTAAGACTAAATCGATTTCTCTCCTAAACTTGAGCCCACCGTGAAAACGTTAATCAACTCCTACCCCCAACTGTCACTTAGGCTCGAATTGATTAGCCACAAGCTAGACCCTCGCTACTTGCATTAAAATTAATCAAGAATTGCTAACCCACTAACATGCGTAACAATCAAAGACGTCACTCCCTAATTAGAAAGGCATGTCATTCGTTCTTAATACAGTTAGAAGATGCAAGAAATTAACAAAACCTAAGCTAGAAATTCATACAAAACTCTCTCTAAGCATCAAGATAAATCCCTAACCTCAAATTAGAGCACTTACCTTGCTCGAGATGAACTCCAAGCTCAATAAACAATGGTTTAAGCTTTATTACAACAAAGAGGGGAGAAAGCCCCGAATTCTAGAGAGAAAACCGTAAAGAAGAGGGGAAAGAGGAAGAATGACCTAAAAATTGGAAAAAATGGGTTTTATACCTGCCGTAGCGTCGAGACGCTACAGACATAATTTCTTCAGCACGCGCGTTCAGAGCGTCGAGACGTTTGTTCTCGGGTTTTTCCTTAAATGTTGATGGAGTAGCGTCGAGACGCTGGACCAAAAGTGAAACTTTGGTCCTTAATTAGATCCTCTTCTTTGCCCGGTTGCTTCCCAAAGCTTCCAAAATGCCCTCCTTAGCACCGAAACACGTCCTTGGACTTCTCGAGCTCTATGACCGTGAAACACCTACAATAGAGGCAAATAAACATCTTTAAGCATGATATTTAGCTAATATTAGGGAGTAAATAATAACTCTATTTTGGAGCTATCAGCACCCGAAACACTTTTTATCCTCCTCAATTTGCTTCCTTTGCTTATCAACATCAGATACTTTGCAATATATATTCTTCGATTACCCGTATTCTCGGAATTGTTGGCTCAAATTATTCTCAATCTTTAATATCCATTGGGGTTTCTCCAACTTGTTTAAAGATAATGTTCTCCGAGTTATCATAGGGAGTTCTGTAGCTCCAAAAGCTAAATTATTGTGGTATAATGGGATGAAAACTCTCTACTCTCTGAACTTTTGTTTGGAATAAACAAACGCCTCTTCCAAGATAAGCACCTCTCATGGCCTCATCGTTTTGACTCGGTTCGTCTCAAGGCTTCTCCCTAGTGTGCTCTCTCCAAGCTATTCTTAGATTATTATTTTCAACAACTAAGTCTGAATTGGAAGGTTCTTATCTTTGCTTCGTTATTTTATGTTTTCTTCATAATTATTTTTTCGTTTCTCTGTGGAGCTTGTATTTTCATTATTGTTTTTCGCTCCTCTGTGGAGCTTGTGTTATTATTATTGTTTTTTTTTTTCGCTCCTCTGTAGAGTTTGAACTTTTTGAGCATTAGTCTCTCTTCATTTTATCAATGAAAAGTTGTGTTTCTTGTTTCAAAAAACGTAAACATGCCCTTAAATCTACACACGTCAGTTTTTTATTGAAGACACTTTGAGTCATTACTATCAAGTCTTATGGTTCACGACAACTCAAGTAAGTTTAAGGTTAATTTAATTGATGACATTAATTCAAGTTTTTATTTTATTTTATTTATAGGTATTCTAAGTTAAGGCTTAAATGTAAGTCAATTTTAACCTTTAGGCTTTCAAGTTCAACCATCATTATATACCCTCACTAAGAAAATTAGTCTTTTGCGACAATTGTTTTACAATGGTTTAGAAAGTGTTGCAAAATTTAATAAAATCGCAACAATTTAGAGAAACAAATAAAAAACTGTTGCAAAATATATGTATTGCAAAGATTTTCTTGTTGCGATTTTAAAATATATTGCAATAGGGTGTTCATTTTTTTGGGACAATTGGCGAAGCCCAAATAAAAAAAATATCTTTTAAAAATTTAAAGCCCAAATAAATAAGAAAGTGTTGCTATTTATTTCAAAAATGTTATAATAGGATGGATGCTATTTCAACGGTTGTGAGAAGTCATTCCAACACTTTAAAAAGTGTTGCTAGATCCCTTACAACACTGGTTTAGGCAGGGGTTTCTCAAGCGTTGCAAAAAGTGTAGCCTTGTTTTCTTGTAGTGCCTCTTTCTTTGAAGTTCAACGTTTAAAACCATGAAATTGAAAATTACGGTAATTAACAAAAAAAAAACCTTCTAACCTCATGGTCGTGGCAAGCCCCCTTCTAAAACCATGAAATTAAAAATTTACTATAATTAACGAAAAAAAAATGGAGTAAGAGGATTCAATCTTCTAATGGGCAAACCCCCTTCTTACACCTCACACTAAGGTAAAAGATTCAATCGTCTAATGGGGCAAGCCCCTTTCTAAAATCATGAAATTGAAATTTACGATAATTAACACACACACACAAAAAAATAAAAATAAAAAATAAATAAAAAAATAAATAAAAATGGAGTAAGATGATTCAATCTTCTAACATTGGTTGTGGACAAGCCCCCTTCTTACACCTCACTTTTATAAAAAAAAAACCTTCTATTGTTTTTTTTGTTCACATGGCCCTTCCATTGTTTCTTATACATAATAATAGGTTGTGAAAACAAATTAAAAGAAAACTACAGAAATCTAAAATTCAAAAAATAATAATAATAATAAAAATCATAAACAAATCAAAAGAGATTTGTTAATTAATATAATTTGCATATTGAATTATTAGAGTTTGTAGTTAATCAACTCATAAGTTATTCTCTTCACCCAGATAAAATCGAAAAAAAAAAAAAAAAAAAAAGACTAAATTGTCAAAAAACAATGTACACTAACTTTTGAGAAGCTAAACCAAAAACGATTCCTTCAGAAACATGTGTGTTTTAGAATTAAAAACAAAACATCAAAAGCGATAAACGAACAAGAAATAAATTAACTCAGTCCTAAGGCACCTCGTCCTCAATTGTCACTGCTTCAAGAGAAGGGCTGCGTAGCAAATACCTCAACATATGGTTTTGCATTGTCATGCTTTGCTTGTTTGCCGTCAACTTCAAATTCCTCAACTTATCGAACATGAAAGCTTCTTCTTCCATTGGAGAAGGAAGATTCTGTGAAAGCACCTAAAACAAAACGCAATCAAACAAACAAAAACCATCACATTGTATGTGTATAAGTTCAAATACCATGTTAGATGTACTTTGAGTTTAATTTTATTTTATTTTTTTGCAAATATGACAATTTTTATGAGTGATAGTAGATCATTGACGATCAGTGATAACTATTTGATACACTTCTATTTTTTATAGAATTTTATCAATGACTATCACCGATAGCAGACTATCAGTGATAATCATTTTATCAATAGTTATCCGCGATAGCAGTCTATCCGTAACTATCACTAATTTTATTAGGGTGTGTTTGTCATTATTTTAAGCCTGATTGTTATTTATACCAGAAGAAATCAATGTGAGCATGTTGTCATAAAATTTGTTGAGAGAAAATTAATAGAGACTATTTTTTTTTAAAGTCGGACAATATTAATAAACTAAGAGACTATTTTTTAGATTTATTGAAAGTGTAAATTTGGATATTTGAAAAGTAGAACGGCAAAAATATAGGGTTGGTTGCACAAACACCAATCAGACCGAAAATAATTATAAATTTAGCAAAATTTAAAACATTTTACAAATATGACAAAAAAAATAAGTGGTTATCACTGATAGACTCTATCGTTGATATATAATTATCACACTTCTATCACTGATAGACTACTATCACTTACAAAATTCTATAAGAATCTGAGGTGATAGACTACTATCAGCATAAACTTTTATCAGCGATAAACTTCTATCAGTGCTAGAAATTGGCATATCCGTAATTTTTTTAAAAAAATTGTATATTTTTAATTATTTTATCCTAAATTGACATCGGATACAATTTCTCCAAAAATATATGATATTTTAACATTATATAAATATATCTAAGCACACACTTAACTATATGCATAAATTATATACCTCCAGAGCAATTGAGTTAAGGGTAAGTGAAGTGGCATTTTGAAGAAGACTCAACACCCCTTTTAGTCTTTCTCCATCTTGTTGCTTGTTTTGCTTCTTCTCATGATCATCTTCTTCAGAGATTACTAAACTAGAATAGAGAAGAGAGAATTCAAATTTGTGTTGAGAGAGAAAATGATGAGTAGAGAATGTGACAAATGGTAAGAGATTTTCAAATTTGATAGAAGCCAGCTTAGGTGTACACAACACAATCTCTGGAAATTGATCCTTATAATAATCATAATTCCTCAATCTAAACCCCATTTCCAAATATTCAAGTTTCGGAGCAGTGATTCTCGAACGAGCAAAACAAGGCCCTCGGAGAACCAAACGTTCGAGAAGTGGGCAGCTCCGAAACATGTCTCCATCAAGTTTCATATAAGAATCTAACTGGTAATTCTCAATCTCAAGAGATTTCAAGAATTCCGATGCCATAGGTTCCCACGTGCCGTCGAGGCATCCTGTCAACTTCAGCGACCGACATGTCGACAAACAGCAACGCCATGTCGCAAAATCCACACATCTCCCGTCAAGACAAAGTTCGTCGACATGGTACGATGATGCGAAGTTAAACAGAAGCTCCAACATGAAGTTGTCTTGGTACTTAATGATAATCATATCGAACATAGTTTTGGCTTCTGGGATAGAGCAAGTATTAAAGAGAGAACAAGTCAACTTTTCGACGTTTGAAAATGGATTACGACGCGATAAAACTAGTAGAATGAAGTCGCGGAAATGATTTACTTTTGAAGTTTCACTGATCAAATGGTTTTGAAAAAGAGCAGATTTAGGGGAGAAGGAGGCAAAGTCGAAGACTAAAACTGGCATGGAAGTCCAAAGGTATTTCCATCTTTTTGATAAAAGACAAGTTTCGATGGCTGATTGAATATTTAGGAACGAAAGTATGTGATGAAGGAGGTCATCTGACAAGAGGCTAATTCGGTCGGCTGCCTTTTTCTTCTTCTTCGATCTCTTGAGATTCATTATTATTGGAGAGAAGTTGAAGATAATGAGAAAGCTCAATGCAGAAACATTTGAAACAGAGAAATGGAGTTTGGTTTGGAAGATGTGAAAAGCTATTAGAAAAGAACGGGAGTGATGGTTTTGCCGATTCGATTTTTTTTTCTTTATATTATCAAACTGCATGGGGAAAGATGGCAGAGCATACGAACAGCCAGTAATAAAGATTTTTTATCACTGAAATTTAAACTTAGTTTATATTTGGTACCGAGTTTTAAAGCTAACATTTCTAACCATTCCGATTTTTTTTTTTTTTTTTTTTTTTTTTTTTTTTTTTTTTTTAATTTTTTTTTATTTAGGCTAATGCAATAACAACTAAAGAACAAAGTCCAAAGGACCACCAATTGAACGGAAAGAAATAACACCGGTAGGAACAAGATCCTCCCACCGGGCAGAATCTTCTCCAGCCATGGCCTTCGAAGCAAGAAGATGGGTCATTCGATTCCTCCCTCTATTTGTATGGAGAAAGGAAACAACCCCTGCTGCTGATTTTAGAGCGAGCGCCTCACCAATGTAATGGGTAACTTCAGTGAGGTCGACCATAGATTCATTCAAGAGAAGGCAAACTTCAAGACAGTCTGATTCAACCTCAATTTGTCTCCTATTTCCATCGGACCACGTATCTATCACTACTTTCAACCCTTTGATGACCGTCATCGCCTCAAGGACCTTGACTTCTCGGCATTCTGCAATCGCCCTACAGCCAGCCAGCATGACGCAACCGTTGTGATCCCGTAGAGCCCAACCCACGCCCGCTCTGTGTCTGGAGGAACTGACTGAAGCGTCGACGTTGAGTTTCAGTCGGCCTACCACTGGGGGAGCCAATCATCCCTGGCGACACCGACCGAAACTGCTGAAACGGCCGGTACGATGCATTTCCCTTTATTATGAACATAGGGAACATCAAGTGAGCTTGAATTCTGTGAAGTAGTTAGGTCAAGCTTAGAGTTGATGAAATGATCGGTCACTTGTAACTTTTGGAAGATTATTTGGTTCCTAATCTCCCAAATCCTGCCCACCAACGTCATTGCTCTCTCGACATCCTCATTAGAGCCACGGACAAGAAGCCAGTCCCAATGCTCCTGAATAGTCCAGTTATTCCTGTTATCACACAGACACCTTAAGTCATTATTAGGAATTTGGCTCCAACAATCCTTTATTACCTCACAATGCCAAAAAAGGTGTTGGGACGATTCCTCGTGAGTCCTGCAAAAAACATATAAAGCATCACATTTTACTCCTTTTTTTAAAAGGTTTAGCTTGTTGGGAATAATATCGTTGTAAACTTTCCAGCAAGAGATTTTGGTTTTAGGAGGAGCCTTGGATCCCCAAAAAACTTTTCATCTCTTACTTTGAGATTCAACAGTAGAGGAGGAGGCCTCCCCCCTATTCCCACAACTTAAACCAAGGTGATAAGCAGATTTAACAGAAAAAACGCCCTGTTTGGACGGATTCCAAATGACTTCATCATCACCACCATGTGGGTGTATAGCGATCTGAAAGATAGCTTCTACATCAATAGGAAGAAATATCTCCCTTATTCGAGCATCATCCCACTGACCAGGACCAGACATCAGAGATTCAACGGAGTAATGTTGGACCGAATGAGGGGGAGAAATCAATCGACCATCAACTCGCCCTGGAATCCAAGGATCACAATCAATCAAAGTAGAGCGCCCATTGCCAATTCGCCATTTGTACCATTTTCTAACCATTCCAATTTGAATTTAGGCCTCGTTTACTTTGACATGATTTAATTTTGCTTGCAGTTGTAAGGAAAACCAATGAAAAAGTGCATAAATTGAAATCTGCAAAAGACCAGATTACTTACCGGTTAAATTTTGTATATTTACCATAATACCATTTCATTCGAATCTTGTTCATAATCTTGTGCATACTCTTTGTCTTACTATAGTGCTTTAGTGGACTCTCACTTTTTTGCAGACTCTCGACGCTAGTCGAGAATGCTAAAGAAAAGTCATTACCATCAGTAAAATTGGACAAAATACGAAGAACACAAAGCTTAAAAATTGAAACCAACTCACAAGAATAATTTGGGAACGAACGGGAAGAGTTTGTGGATAAATCACTTTGCACATTATTTTCATGAATGGGAGGAAAAAAGTGAAGAAGACTAACTCTGAAGATTATTTCAAGACAAACTCATTTCAAGAATGGGAGAAGAAAATGAAGAAGATGAAGTTGAAAATTACTTGACAAACTCATTTGAAGATTGAGATAAAAAAAAAATGAATAAGATGAAGTAGAAGAGATGTCAAGACAAAGTCATTTCAAGGATGAGAAAAAAAAAAGATGAAGAAGATAGAGCAGAAGAGATGTCCAAAACAAACTCATTTCAAGAGAGAAGAAAAAAATAAATAAAGAAATCAAGTTGATGATTTCGAGGAAGAAAGAGAAATGACAAAACATGTAAAACATAAGGAAAAAAAATGGGTTGTGAGTCGTAATGTTGCAATGGTAATCCCATTGAAGATCCTAATCTGATTGCAAACTAGGGTGAGACCCACATACTTATTACGTTTGCGATTTTGGATAAACAATCCCAATGAAAAAGAAAAGTAGATGTGGCCTTAATTTGGGGCAATTTGACTTTTTATACCCAAAAGCAAAACAAATGGGTGTTTTAGGCTCCCAAAAAAAAAACTTGCAGTTTTAGACCCCTGATGTGAAAGGTCTTAAATGCCCTTACTTTTTAGGGATGTGAACTGTCTAAGATGCCCCTCATCATAAACCCCAAAAAACTTTTCATTTCTTTCTTCTTCATCTTCCGTCATCTTCTTCATCTTCTCATTTTCTTCTTCTTGAACTTCAAGCTTTTGATTCCAGCTTTCCAGCTTCCAACTTCCGTCATCTTCTTCAGCTTCCGATTTTCTTCTTCCTTCTTCAAACTTCAAGCTTGGCAGGTATTCTTTAAGCTTGGGTCGATCATGTTTTGTTTTGGGCGTTTCTATTTCATGGGTTTAGGTTAGGGCGTTTCGATTTCATGTTTCGATAAAGAGATTTGGGCGTTTCAATTTCATGGGTTTAGGTTAGTCATGTTTCGATAAAGAGATTTGGGCGTTTCAATTTCATGGGTTTAGTGTTTCGATTTCATGTTTCGATCTGTTTTTCAAGTGATTTTGAGTTCTTTGGAAGAAGGTTTGGGGGGGTTGTTGCAGACGAACGAAGGAGATGAAGTACCGACCGGTACGTTTACCGGTCGATTTTATCCCACCGGTAAATTGAAAAATTTGGGGGAAATTGCCATCGGGTAAATTTACCGGTCGGTTTTATCCCCGACCGGTAATTTACCGGCATGAATTACCACCGGTAAATTACCCGGTCGGTTTTTATTTATAACTTAGGAATTACCAACCGGTAAATTACCGGTCGGTTTTTTCTAACCGGTAACTTAAGCAGAAGGAATTTACCCGACCGGTAATTCCTTCTGGGGTAAATTCCTTCTGCTTAATTTACCGGTTAGAAAAAACCGACCGGTAATTTACCGGTTGGTAATTCCTAACCGGTAAAAAAAACAGAATGGGTTGTGTTGTTTTTTTTCGACCCTAAACCCTAAAACCCTAAAAAAAACAGAATGTAAATTCATGCTTTGTGTTGTTGGTTGTTGTTGTTGGTTGTTGTGTTGTTCATAAGCATTTTGAATTTGTTGTGTTGTGTAGGTTTACCATGGAATCAGAAATGAGTCAAATGGTTGATAAAATCCCCCTTAGTGACCATTTTCCAGCCTTGTTGACCTGTTGTGGCCACATTAGTACCACTAAGAAAAACATCACCCAAAAACTCTCAGTAACCCAATTGGCAATGTTTAGGGAAACTTGTTTTGGCCCTATATTCGATACCTCTATAGTTTTTAATGGACAGTTAGTTCACTACATCCTTCTTAGGGAAGTTGAGGTTGAGGATGAAACATCTGAAACGGGAGATGCTATGAGTTTTAACTTGTTAGGAAGTAGAGTGTCTTTCGGTAAGCGAGAATTTCACATTATAACCGGTCTTAGACATGGGCGTAGAAATGTTCGGAGGGTTGTAAATCAAAATAGACTGAGATGCCTTTATATGAGGGATGTAGAGGGTATTAGGGCTGATGAGTTTGAGAAGTTATACCCAACTATAGTGTTTGAGAACGATGAGGATGCTGTGAAAGTATCCTTGTTTTATTTCATTGAGGCGGGTTTAATTGGGAGGGAGAAGAGGCAAAAAATGAATACTAGCCTCTTGAATATCATCGACGACTGGGAGCAATTCTGTAATAAGGATTGGAGCAGCCTGATATTCAAGAAAACGATTGAAAGCCTAAAAAAAGCTTTGCATGGGAAAGTTGATTCCTATAAAGGGAAGACATATGCGTTGAAGAAGTCGGAGACATATAGTTTGTATGGTTATCCGCATGCACTCCAGGTTTGCACTATTTAAAGTTATACATTAACAAACTCATATGAGATTATTTGTTTTTTAAGTAGTTTTTTTGTTAATGCAGATATGGGCATATGAGATTGTTTCGTCGTTGACTCTTGTCGCAACTCGTCTCAATGATTCGGCCATCCCACGTATTCTTAGATGGTCATGTCGCGTGTCACCTTCATATAAACGGCTTCGCGACGCGGTGTTCCAGGCGGATGTGGTTAGTTCTCAATTTTGTTATTGCCACTATTAACTGTGAACATTTTTTTGAATCTAATCTAAGTTATGTTACAGACTACAATTGTGGCCATGGTACCGACGGATGAAGAGATTCGATTTATTAATCGAAGATTGGAGGTTCCTCGTCCAGAAATTGTACTTGAAGAGGGTGATGTACCCGAAGGGGGTCAAGTTGTACCCGAGGAGGTTGAGGATATGACGGTCCATCACATTGACATGTCATCACAGAACCCAGATGTAGGGCCAGGTGTAGGGTCCGTACATGTTGAAAAGATGCCTGACTCGAGAGGTTCGCCACATGTGAAAGGTGAAGTCAATGATGAGGTGACGAAGAGGAAGAAGAGGAAGAAGAGTTGCAAATGCACTAAGCACCTGCAACGTATGGATGAACGTATGGAGGGTATGGAGTCTGATTTGAAGGCCATAAAAAGGTTGTTGCGACGGCTTTACAAGGTAATCTATTTTATATTAAAAAGTTTTTTCTTTAGGGTTTAGGGTTTAGGGTTTTTAGGGGTTTTAGGGTTTTTTTTTCTTAAATGCATATATTTGTTTTCTCACTGTTACTATTTTGGGAGATGTAGAGCGGAGATGTGGACCCGACCCACTATTGTGGGCCTAAACATACCGATGATGAAGGGGGGCCATCGAGAAGAGAAGATCGGGATATGGATGGTCGAGATCATAGTTCACATCTTGACGACAATGTTGGGGATGAAGATGCTAAAGTTGACCAAACGAAGGACGTCGGGGCACAGAACGAGGCACATGTGCCAATGGACCGTGAAGCACTTCCTGACAACGAGGCACATG
The DNA here is from genome assembly GCA_028017165.1 of Herpetospermum pedunculosum. Taxonomy (NCBI): domain Eukaryota; kingdom Viridiplantae; phylum Streptophyta; class Magnoliopsida; order Cucurbitales; family Cucurbitaceae; genus Herpetospermum; species Herpetospermum pedunculosum. The sequence goes on along the minus strand of CM051527.1, from coordinate 14,038,057 downwards.
TGCCAATGGACATCGATGTCCATGATCGTGTGGAGGATGTAGTCACCGATCGTGTGGAGGATGTAGTCACGGATCGTCCAGATGATGTACTCACCGATCGTCCAGATGATGTACTCACTGGTCATCCCGAGGAAGTACTCACCGAGCGTCCAGATGATGTACTCACGGATCGTCTAGATGATGTACTCACCGATCATCCCGAGGAAGTAGTCACCGAGCGTCCAGATGATGTACTCACCGATCATCCCGAGGAAGTAGTCACCGATCATCCCGAGGAAGTACTCACCGATCGTCCCGAGGATGTAGCCACCGTGAAGTTGGAGGAGGTAACCTCATTTCTTCATAAAAAATTTAAAACTTTTATTAAATATTTCTATAATGTTAACATTTTAATTTGCATTTGTCTTATGTAGCCGATAGATTACGTGGTAGAAGTTAGCGGACCTGTACCTGCGAATCAAGTACCACGTCGGGGCCTGCGTACCCGTACCGTCCCATGGAAACTTCGTAGTCTAGTAATTTTCAAGAATCGGCAGGGTCAGCTGATGTACACGGATAAAGGCAACCCATTACGTAAAATACCTCCACCATTGTATCAGAAGTTTGAAAAATGGATGGACGATGAAAATAAGTTCTGGCGAAGAACAACGTACGCACACAGAGACAAACAATGGTTTCGAGATCTTCTGACACCATCTCATTGGACGAGCGACGAGGTATGTAATACTATTCTTCATGTAATACTATTATGGTATATTAGGAATTAACAAGTAATAAATTAATGTGTAGGTCATGGACTCACTTTTTCTGTTCATTCGCAAGAAGTTACACTTGAGACCGAATTTCTGCAATCACAAATTTGTCACTGCAGATGTAGTTGTCACGGTAAGTAGTTATATTATTTTACGCAATCTAATTTGTCTATCAATAACCTGACTCACAATTTCATTCATTCATTATGTGATTCAGTCATTTCTAAGAGGAAAAGAGGTGTACGAAGAGATGTCGAACAGACTCCCGAGTGATCCACGCATCGAATGGAGTAAGTACAACAATGTCGTCGACTATACGTTAGGGAAGAAGACCGACTACGACGTACCATGGAATACCGTTGATGTGGTGTACATGCCATTCAATATAGGAGGTAACCATTGGGTGTTGTTGTGTGGTGATTTGCGGAATGCCGAGTTGACAGTGTACGATTCTTGCATGGCGCTGACTACAGACGACCAATTGAAGATGGAGCTGAAGCATGTCCGCACAAATTTCTACATGTTGTTGGGACAGTGTGGGGTCTTGCAGATGAGAACCACACTGCCCATCCTACCATGGGAGGTGTATAGACATCGTGACGTTCCCCAACAAATTGATAGTGGTGACTGTGGTATTTTTGCTGCTAAGTTTTTAGAATATCTTGTAATGGGATGTCCAATGGACACCCTATCTCAGGATAACATTGATTTTTGTAGGCGTCAGTATGCTGTACAACTGTGGGCCAATAGACCATTATTGTAACCCGAAATATTTTTTAATGTATTAAAGTTTTTTATTATTTCGGTTTTCTCTTATATTGTATTAAGAAATATTGTTTTAATAAGAAACCCTAAAGAATGATAAACAAAAAATGGTAGCATAACCAATTGAACAAACCTTCTTAAACCCTAAAGCCTAACAAAATAATCTAGAATCTGACAAATTTATGTATTTCAGTCTCGTTAATGTTTAGGGTTTGCAGTCTGGTTAATGTTTAGGGTTTAGGATTTTAGGGTTTTCAGTCTCGTTAATATTTAGGGTTTTCAGTCTGGTTAATGTTTAGGGTAATGTATTCTTTTTAGAAGTATTAAACCCTAAAAACCCTAAAACCTAAAACCTAAACCCTAAACCCTTAACCAAAACTAACCTAAATCTAGAAACTAACAAAATTACCGGTCAATTTCCCAGATTTTGCCCATTCGTTTCTGGGAAATTTACCGACCGGTAAATTCCCCAGAATCGTTTTGCCCATTTGTTTGAGGAAAATTTACCGACCGGTAAATTTTCCAGAATCCTTCCACCTTTGTGTATGGGAAATTTATCAGATTCTAGATTATTTAGGGTTTAGGGTTTAAGGTTTTAGGGTTAAGAGTTTAGGGTTTACCGACCGGTTAAGAGTTTAGGAGTTTAATCTTTGTTTCGAAAAGATACCGAATACATTGAATAACAACATTAAACGTTGCGAAGAAATAATATAATGAAGTGTTGTTACATAGTAAAAACAAAGTTCATTGTTACATATTACAAACATAGTATCATACAGTGCTTAGGGGCTGTTTGGGCCCCCCGAGTAGAGTAGGGTGGGGTGGGCTTAAATAGCCCACCCACCGTTTAGGGCGTCAACTTAATAAAACGGGCGTGGGGTTATTATAACCCTCGTTTTGCTACAGTATACTACTGTAGAAGACGGTGGGTTTGGGTAGGAGTTTCAACGCAGCCGACAGGGGGTTTGGGGGAGTTTCAACGCAAGCCTCCCTCTTTTCTCAAGCTTCTCAATCGCTCTCTGCTCTCTCTTCCGCTCAATCGATCGTCTTCTCCAACGCTTCTCAATCGCTCTCTGCTCTCTCTTTCGCTCAATCTATCGTCTTCTCCAACGCTCTCAATCGATCGTCTTCTCCAACAATTACTCTTCTTCGTTTGTGCCACCATTTCTGCTCCTAAAATCGACGCTTTCATCTCTTCTTCTCAGCACAGGTTTTGTTCATATTCTTCCAATTTTTCACTTCTCGAATCTGATTCCCATGTTTCAATCCCCTTAATTTCACCCAAATTTTGGTGGGTTCGGTGCGATAATCACAATATATCAGAAACCATGAACTTAATTCGTTTGATTTAGGAGGAAACTTTATTTAGGTTTTTGTTTCAAACAACGGCTGGCAGAGAAAAAGCAAACAACTTGAAACCAAAATCCTTACAAAAAAAAGAGAAAAAAAAAAGCAACCCAAAATCAGTGGCGGAGAAGAAGAATTCCCGTTGTAAATTTATCCCTAGCGCTCTCGCCCGCTTTATCTCTTAAACCCTTTTGTTATTTCTCTCTCTATAGCCTAACCTTACTATTTTACGCCTCTTTCTCTCTGTATATCTCTCTAAATCTTGGCATTTGCTAGTAGTTCACGTGGTTTTTTAAATTTTCTCTTTGATGGGTTCATATATGAGAATGAATCTTAAATGAGTTTTGTTTTTCTTTTCGGTGGAGCATTGTAGAAAAATCTATGGAGGTCGCAACAAAATCGAATCACAGAGACAAGAGAGTGAGAGAGAATTGTGGTTCTGTGATTATCAAACGAAGTAGGTAAGTAAATCCCAGTGTTTTGAGATAAAATAGAATATGCTAATTCTGTTTATTATTTTACTTTGTATCAATGGAAAATGCCATCGAAGAAGATCATGATTTTTCTTTATTGTTATATTGTCACGGGAACTAATTCAAAACCCCAGAGGCGTTGGATTTTTGTGGACTTACAAGTGTTTAGTGTGGTGTATGAGGATAAGTAATGTGGTTGATGTTTGTTTTGTTTTGTTTAGAGCGAAAAAGGAGATGAGAGAAATTGAAGGGAGAGAAATGGTTGAGGGGAACAAACAATTGGAGAGGTTTTCTTATGGATTTTTCTTGAAGATGACTCAAGGACAAATTGAAGGAGCCCCTAATTGAATGAGAGGAATTTGGTAAGTTTTTTCTTGAGGACCATGAAAAGAATTGAAAAGAAATGAGTTTTTTTCTTCATTAAAAGAGATGGATTTAAGGATTGTCTTCTCTTTACTTGTAAACTACTATTGATGTTCAATCCTTGAGGATAAAGATTAAAGTTGTTTATGGTGTTAATTGGTTAGGTGGAAGTGGAAAAATGGTAGAAATTTAAGGAAATATGGCTATTGTTATGGGAAAGAGAAAAGAGATTGACTATAACAAAACAATAGCTTGCATTAAAGAAAAGAGAATTATTAACTAAAAGAAGCCCCGAGTCTGTGATGGGTCATATCATCAAAAAAAACTTGAATAAAAATGTTGTGTAGCTGTGTTTTGTGGTAGTTTTATCCAGGTACTGGGGATCGGTTGTGTTTTTTTTCTCTTTCTGTTTATCTCTCGTGTTTTGGTATGGTTATGTCATATGTGGTTCTGAGTTTGATGTTATGAAATAGATTATCTATGATCACCCCACATGTTTGAAGTTTTGAACTTTAAAATTTTTTATGTGGATTTTTTTTTTTTTTTTTTTTTATATACTAGAGTTTATTCAGAATGTTACATATATATATTTTTTAATGAATAGAGTAAGTATCATCTTATGATTAAGTACAAGAACAAAAATGTATTTTTGAATCTATATCTTATTGATCTTGTTGATTTTTTGGGGTTGAATATTAGGGAAGCTAACACCAGAGGAGTTTGAGAAGCATTCACAGAGAGAAAGGGATCAAGAAATGGAAGAGCAATATATGGGTATCAGTTAAAGGATTGAAGGTTCCATTGTGGAAAATTTGTTTGCTTAAATACTACAAGCATTTCTTATAGTTAGATCATGTATTATTGATGATACTAGTTTATATATGCCTGTGGTTCAGAATAACGTGCGATGATGACAAGGAGCGGGAGAGCCAAAAGAGTTGCCGGGGCTGCAAGTCTTGTGTGTGCTTCGGATGCCTCCGGTGCCGCTTCTTGGACTGCCATTGCCGTGCCTGCATCGATTTTGTGCAAGATTCAACACCTTGACCTCACACTTTAGATGAAACTTTGATGGCTTCTGATGGCTTCATGTCGTTGATGCAGTTTATTTGAATTTGACAAGAAAAAAAATGTTGTAGGATTGAAGAGATTGAATGCATCTTTATGTTTATGTTCGACTCCATGCTATGTTTTAACTACTCTCATCGAAACTTTTGTTGTGATGGCCATCAAATATAGTGGATTATTTGTGTTTTATTTTTTAAATGAGCATATTCTTAAGAGCCATAAGTTTGAAAGTCAACTGTGATGATTCAAATTTTGATATTCTGTGATAAACTGAGCCATCTAAATTTTTATATTTCCCTCCTTCAAAACTTGAGCAGTTTTTTTTTTTTTTTAAATGTCAGTGAAAATAGATTAAAATCAATCCATAGATGTAATGATTTTTGAAAGAAAGAAGTTTTTAGTAGAACAAAAAATCAATTATTTTAAACCATGCTTAATATTTTTAATTTTTCAATCATCTGCTCTTTTCAAATTTTTTTTTTTTAGGGAAAAAAATTCAAATTTGGACTCACGAAAACTAGTCACCATTCTTACAGCCTGGAATATAACACCATTCAACTTACCTTAGACACCACATTAGACAAGTAACATTGTTACGAGTCATACGGGAGTCTGACTGACTTATGTTGTCGCGAGCGAGAGCACGAGAATTGATCAAAGTTGTTTTTCGAACTTTGCAACTTGCTTAAAACAACGGACGATTTGCTTAATTTTGTATGCAATGTTTTTTTGTGCATCCTAAACCATATTTATTCTTTCAAGTTTTACAAAAATTATTATGTAATGTACATTTAACTATACCATACAACAAAAAAAAAGTTGTAAAAAAAAATAAACCATCTCAAACACAGACTAAACAACTCTGCACCCCAAACACAGACTTCCTAAACTCAGACTAAACAACTCTGCACCCCAAACACAGACTATTATAACCCACCAACTATTTTAACCCACCAACTATAATAACCCACCAACTATAATAACCCACCCTGCGCCCCAAACGCCCCCTTAGTGGTTGTCGACAAGTTTTTCTATTGTGTCCCAAATTCCCACAACGACTGCATCTATGGACTTGTTGGGTTTCACCTGTAGAGGGTATTCGCAAGGTCTGGCGTCGACCAACTCTTATGACCTGCTTGGGGGGAAGTACCTCACAGTCAACGAAATCATCTGATCTCTTCCACTCTGAGAGATGACCAAGCGGAAATATGGGCTCCAAGTACGAGTTGATCAAAGTTTCCATATTGTAAACCGAAGAGCAGAGGGTCATGGGGTCTATGCCACGAAACCAACATCCAGCTATTGCGTGAGAACATGGGATATCATAATAGTCAAACTCACGACAAGTACATGTTCTGGTCTCAATGTTGACACGTCCACCCAGATACCCATCATCAACCTCGAATTCAAATCTATCAATTGGATCAACTTTGTGCCTCCTCGCATTCTCTACTGATATTTCCAGAAGGCCCTCGACATATTTGGATACGAGGGACTCCTCACCACGAATTGCGTGCTTGGTCCGACGCTTGTAATACTTCCTTTGAAACCACCCTCTGATATGGTCTAATAATCCTGTAATCGGAAGTTGACGCGCGTCCTTAAATACAGAGTTCCTGCATTTTGCGAGATTGGTGGTGTTCTGGTTGTACCTTCTTCCACATTGGAAAACACGAGCCCATCGGTCTAGCCCAAATCCTCCAAATAAGTTTGTGCACCCGGATACTTTACAAGTTGTCCCCAAAATTCATTGAATTGTACTTCGCGGCATGCCTTCGCTGTTTGGAGAAATACCTTACAAATGTCTTCATTCTTATACTTTGTCTTAAGGTTCTCACTTATATGATGTATACATAAACAGTGAACAGCTTCAGGAAATACAATTTGAATCGCTTTTCGAATGCTCGGGTGTCTATCAGACACAATGACTAACCTGGGGACATGTCCGATTGCACATTCCATCTGTCGAAGAAAATACACCCACGAGGCTTCAGATTCCCCTTCACCGATTCCAAAACCGATGGGGTATATTTGGTTGTTGCCATCAACACCAGTTGCAAGTAGAAGTTTACCCTTGTACTTCCCCCTCAAGTGAGTACCGTCTATTATTAGTACAGGCCGAATGCAACCCACGAAACCTCTAATGGCGGGACCTAACGCCATAAATACATATTTGAAGTATTTATTTTCATCGAGTTGCAAATCAAACACCGTACCTGGATTTTCAATTTTCAAAGCCTCACCGAACCTTGGCAAGAGTTTGAAAGATTCTTCTGGCGACCCCCAAGCAAGACGCAGTGCTATTTCTCTAGCTCGCCAAGCCTTGTCATAGGTTAGGTTAACACCATACTCCTTTCGAATATCATTGACAATGTCCTTGGCTTTGTGGATACAGCTGATATCCTCAAACTTCGACTTCAATAAATGGCCAAGAACTGAAGATTTCGCTTGTCTATGGTTGTGAGTCAACATTTTCTTTTTGCATGTATGAATGTTTGCATATTGTGTAACGTTGAATATATCACAATTCTTCAACTTCATAGCCCGAAGTCTCCATTTGCATTCAGCATTCCTACATATCATTACGCACAGTGTCTTGTTCGACTTCTTAGCCTTAAACTCAAAGCTAGTCTTCATTGCTATAACGGACAATCTCATCAACAAAGCTTTTTTAGTCATAAAAAGTTCTCCAACTTTTATGTCTTCAGTAGACTGACCTAACAATGAAGCATGAACCGATGCAGAAGGAACATCAACCACACGTGCAACAGGACCAGCAGGAACCTCAACAGTATTTTGTACATGTACTTGAACAGGCTCGTCGTCCCTTTCTTCCCCACCATCATCATCTTCTTCTACACCATTATTATACTCACCATAATCTTCACCGGGCTCGCCCTCCCCACCATCATCTCCACCATCACCATCATTATAATTATATTCATTATAATCAACACCGCCACCTGTATTTTCTACACCACGGTCGTCCCCTTCTTCAACACCATGATGTTGAGTATGGTCTGCGTCATCCCCCAAGTTATATGCCTCCACATTAGCGTAAGACAATTGTGGCACGCTAGGGTAAGGCATGGTAGGGTAAGGAACGTTAGGGTAAGGCATGCCCGGGTAAAACATAGGGTAAAATTGTGTGCCTGGTATATATGGAATGGACGATGTGGATGGTATTTGCCCTATGTTATACGGGAAGGATGTGGACGTTGTTGGAATTTCTTGGTTGGAAGTGGATGGAATTTGCATTTCAGGTGTTTGGGTCAACTTTGACATAGTGGATATATACAAAGGATATACAGAGACTTCACCCCAAGTCAAGAAAGTACGAAGGTCCTCGTCATTGCTAATAACAAAAGCCGGTGCTCTGGACTTCAATTGGAGTATACATCTAATTACAAGATCGTATAGATCTGGATTTATACTACATAGGGTATAGACCCGCCCTAAAAAATCATTGTACGTAATTTCAGTCTCTAAGTCACACCCTCTTGTTTTCCCACCATAATAACAATTTTCTATTTCATTCCACACACCACCAAAACATACCCAAACTCGAGGCATCTGCAAACATATAAATAAATAAAAGTTAAGAAAAAAGTTGAGGGGGAAAATGATCTGCGAAATTACCAGACCGGTAATTTCAATAACAAAAATTTACCGGTCGGTAATTTTTGTTATTGAATTTACCGGTCGTGGAATTACCACCAATAACAGAAAATTTTGAAATTGTATTTTTCTGACTAATACAAAATTGTTTAATAACAGAACACAATGGTTTAGGGTTTAGGGTTTAGGGTTTCGTTTCGTGTTCAAATTTAACCCTTAACCCTAAACACATTGTGTTTTTGTGTCAAAAATACCGACTATTTAATAACACATCAAGGGACCGACATTGTTTTAGAATGAAAAAAAATAAACCGACATCAAGGGACCGACATAAAGGGTTTAGGTACACATACCTTCAGCAAGAATAATGATAGAGTTCAATAACGGAGAATGATCGACTTTGAAAAACTCCTTCGGTGTTCAGCAAGAATAATGAACGTGAACAATGTGATGGGAGAGAATAAACCCGGTGTGGAGATGTCAGAGAATGATGAAGATTGTTGGATGAATGTTATTTGTTACAAACAACAAAAACGTGGAGAATGTGAGAATAATGAAAAACATGAAATTTAGTTTCATGAATGTTTGAGGTAAAAGGTGGGTAAGTGAAAAGTAGGTGAAAAGTAGGTGAAAATTGGGTGAAAAGTAGGTGAAAGTAATGAAAAATTGAAGCCTATTCAATTGGGGTTGTTGAAGGGCATTTTAGACATTTCACATCCCTAAAAGGGAGGGCATTTAAGACCTTTCACATCAGGGGTCTAAAACTGCAAGTTTTTTTTTGGGAGCCTAAAACACCCATTTGTTTTGCTTTTGGGTATAAAAAGTCAAATTGCCCCTTAATTTGTTTAAATTCTTGAAGTTTCAAGACTGACCTAGTGTAAATACCCATTTGTCCTTAAATACTATTTTATTAAGGAAGATGGAAAGATATTAGTTAAGAAAATTAAAGAAAATGATTTAAAAAAACTAAAGAGAAATAAATGAAAAATTAGATTTTTGGTTTTAGAAAAAAAAAAAAAAAAAAAAAGTTGTAATTTGAAGTGGGTAGATGAACCATAGCTCAATTGACATAAGGTTGTGTCATTGACTAAGAGGTCATGGGTTCAATTCTCGTATTAATTAAAATACCGTTGCAAAAAAAATGTTTTGAACACGTGAAAAAGAAAAAAGAAAAAACAAAGAAGGAAAAAGGAATCGGGAGAGAGAAAGAAAAATGAAGGAGTTGCAGGGAGAGATTTAAAGGTTGAATAGTTGCTTTGAGCTTTGGTAAGTTATTTTGTGAAGACAATTGAAGTTGGCTAGACGATACTAAAAAAAATAAAGAAGGAAAAAGAAACCGGGAGAGAGAAAGAAAAATGAAGGAGTTGCACGGAGAGATTTAAAGGTTGAATAGTTGCTTTGACCTTTGGTAAGTTATTTTGTGAAGACAATTGAAGTTGGCTAGACGATACTTCTCATACCAATTTGATGTACCCTAAATTGGCACTCCAAAAAAGTCTAATTCAATGTGTTATTCAAATCTGAAATTAATGAATATAGGAAGAAAATTCTTTATAAATAAAGAATTAAAAGAAAACTAAATCTTAAAAAAAAATATAAATGATTAACGAATGATTTGTTGGGAAAATGAAGCCTAAACAAGCCAAAGGCCCATATATAAATATATGAGTTATGGTAGATTTATATTTTTTAAACCTAGCTAGTTTTTTAGGTAGTTGTTTACTGCAAGTTGAAGCACTGCAGCGACTTCAATTTTTTAAGACAAGAAAAAGGACGGTAGAAAAATTGAAATTGTTTTGTTTTTGGTGTTGTTGACCGAAACGAAAAAAAAGAAGAAGATTTGTGAGGTTTTTGAGTGCACGTTCGTATAGAGTTATTCGTAAAGGTGAGACTTTGAGAGTTTTTCTTGTGTGTTGTTGTAAGGATGTTTCATCTCCATTGAAGAATTTTGAGTGCACATTCTTATAGAGTGATTCGTGAGCATTTTCTTCGAGAGAAAAGTGAGAGAAATCATCTTGAACGTTTTGTAAACTCTTGTAATCTTCTCCCTGACGATTTAGTGGAATATGCATCGGTAGCAGAGAACTGGACGTAGTTCACATTGGATGAACCACTATAAATCTGGTGTCATTCTCTCTTCCCTTAATCTTGGTTAATATCGTTCTTACTACTTATAAGCTTTATGTTGGTTTATCTAACTCTGTTAAGGCTGTTGAGTTCCAAATTGTTAATTCCGCTTTAGATTTGGAACCATAACCTAATATGGGATTTTAGATCAAATATATATTGTCTGGATCTTGTAGAATTTGGATTGCTTATATTTGTATCGACGCCTATCAGGATTAATATTAAATTACCTCTAAGTTAACCCTAATCCTACCGTATCAATGTTAATGAAAATGGGAAGGTAGTAGTCGATGCTTCGAGGCAGTTGAAAAAGCATGAGCAAAATTATCCAACTCATGATCTCGAGCTAGGTGTAGTAGTGTTAGCCTTAAAGGTGTGGCGACATTAGTTATATGAGGAGAAATGTCATATTTTTACCATTCATAAAAGTCAAAAATATATATTTGATCAAAAGGAGTTGAATTTGCGCCGGAGAAGATGGATTGAGTTATTAAAGGTTATGGTTGTACCATTAATTACTACCCGTGGAAAGCTAATGTTGTTTGCAGACTCTTTAAGCGGCATGACTCACTACAAGAAAACAGGACTATTGCAGAGCTTTTTTGAGCTATAGCAGCGGTTTTAAACTGCGGCAACACTTTTTGCAACGCTTGAGAAACCCCTGGCTAAACCAGTGTTGTAAGGGATCTAGCAACACTTTTTAAAGTGCTGGAATGACTTCTCACAACCGTTGCAATAACACCCATCCTATTGTAACATTTTTGAAATAAATAGCAACACTTTCTTATTTGTTTGGGCTTTAAATTTTTTAAAGATTTTTTTTTATTTGGGCTTCGCCAATTGTCCAAAAAAAATGAACACCCTATTGCAACACATTTTAAAATCGCAGCAAGAAAATCGTTGCAATACATATATTTTGCAACAGTTTTTTATTTGTTTCCAGAAATTGTTGCGATTTTATTAAATTTTGCAGCACTTTCTAAACCGTTGTAAAAAAATTGTCGCAATAGACTAATTTTATTGTAGTGACTCAACAACTTCATCTACTGAGTTTCTCCTTATTGGGTGAATTTAATACCATGAGTGCAAAATTATCAGTGGATGAATTAGGAGCCTCACTAGCAAATTTTTTAGTAAGATCTGTTTTGATTTATAGAATTATAGTTTCCAGTCTAGTGATCCAGTTCTAGACAAGCGGAAGGGGGAAGTGAAAAGTATTCAGCGATCAGATTATATTTTGAGACACGAGGAGCTTTAACTAAGTCTTATAGAATATGTGTACCTAAATGATCCACACCTAAAGAAAGAAATACTTGAAGAATCCCATAATTCAACTAAGGCTATGCATCCAGGAAGTACAAAAATGTTATGAATGTTGAAGGAACATTATTGGTGGCAAGACATTAAAAGAGAAATAACTGAATATGTTTCTAGATGTTTAATTTTTCAATGAGTGAAACCAGAACGCCAAAAAATGGCAAAACTTTTGAATTCCTTGTCAATTCCTGAATGGAAATGAGGGCATATTACTATGGACTTTTTATTCAGTCTTCTTTACTCACCGATAGGTCATGATGGCATTTGGGTGATTGTTGATAGATTAACGAAAACTACAAGGTTTTTGCCAATCCAAATCCTATATTACTTAGATAAACTGGCTAAGTTGTATGTGGAGGAGATAGTCTGTTTATATGGAGCTCCAATGTCGATAATTTTTTTTTTTTTTATAGAGATTCAAGGTTCACTTCTAAACTTTATCCTAACTTACAGCCAACCTTGGGTAGCAAGTTACACTTTAGTACGATATCTCATCCCCAAATAGATCGACAGTCAAAAAGCACTATTGATGAAAACCTAATTTACCGCATTTTACTATCCAAATCTAGGCGATTTAGACCCAATTTTAATCAGTGCGGATCAGTAAACATGTCTAAAAGGCTCAATAAATGTCGAAAAGGGGAAACCATGAATCTTGGAACCATAAAATGAGAATAAATGCATTTCTAGGTAAAAAGAGGTGAAAATGAACTATTTAACCTTGTTTTATGACTTTTCAGGAAATGTTAACTATGCGGCAGCAAGGCTGGCGATGCTGGTGCAATGTTCCTCGATGAGCAGCAACGATGCGGCCAACTATGCAGGGACGATTCTATCGAAGACCAAGTCAAATATGTTAGAGTCGTCGTTAAACACCCTATCTACTCTTCTACTCTTGCGGCTGAAGAGCTCAGAAATCTCTGAAGAGGTTTCAACAATCTAAACAATTCTCTCCCACTTCAAACTCCACCTATAAAAGGCAATCCTAGGCCTCCATTTCAAGGCATCGTGATTAGTGCGATCAATTTGCAAGCACCTCACACAATTTGTTCATAATTTTAGCTTGCTTTAGTAGTTTTTTTTAGTTTCTGAAGTTCTAAGTTTCATTTTATTTTCATTGTAGCTCATCGCATTTCAATTTTGTTGTAATTTTCATTCTTAGTTAATTTCAATTCAGTATTTTGTATCTATGAACTTAAATTCAATGAAGTTGTCATTTATTTCCATAATGAACTAAATTTTCCTAGGGGTCCAATTCGGTGGATGCACGGGGAATGACGTGATTTTAATTCCATAAAGCTTATTTACCCGTTGCTGCTTATTTTCTAACATTTTCCTCATTGAATAACATTCAGTCTTGTTGATTTGAACTAGCTACTCAGATTAACATGGTAGTTGAGTCAGAGCACTAAGAATACTTTGACAATATATGGATCTTAGGAGGGAATACAAAACTAAGAGTCTAGGAATAGGTCGTCACGTGACCTTAGGAATAAGGCACACCGTAGGACTAAAGAATTGTGCACTTAAATTATCTGAGTTTGCATTAGCCTTAGGAATCAAGGTTTAATGGATATGGACTCCTAAAGATATACTCACGGAGGTTGAATGAGAGGTGAATTCACAGTCCATAAGTAAGTAAGCAATGCGGCGGGTGAAACGGTCACATCGAGATTAAAAGCCTTCAAGAATAGTGGTTGAAACCGGATCAAAGTCCCTTTACTTACTTTAGATCTTTCACCACGGTTACCAATCAAATAAATCTCATCATCTTTGTTACAAACATATTTCTCTCATTTGGTACAATGCTTGTTGATTTTCTCTGCTTTCGAAATTGAATTCAAGTCTAGTCCTTTTTTCTAGATTCAATATCTTGAAGTACTTCCATAATTATTACTTGCTGAAAGCGTGCACTTGCGTTTGGACACTTATTAATAAATCTATTTTTCATACACACACTTTTGTCCCGTCAAGTTTTTGGCGCTGTTGTCGATGACTGCAATGTAATTCAGTTTATTTTTCAGTATCTTAGCAAGTTTTTGGCCAAATATTCCTATCTCAGTCTATCTGACTTCACTTTCATCTTTTGCAGATAGAAGATAGAACATAAGTGAGGGAAACCCCCTCCTAAGACAGAGGAGGTCATCCTCTTGTATACACAAGAGGAAAGAAGGAAGGAGAACAAAGAAGAAGATCAGAAGATCAAGGCGAGATCTGGTGCACAACTCATCTTAGATGGATCGAACTGATTTGGCCCATTCACCATCATTACCACACAGTGGGACCAACCATTACACAAGTGCCACCAGCACAATATCAAGAAGGAAGTTCTAACACAATACTTAGAATATGGAGACAACAACAGCTCAGCTTGAGCTAAACCTATAATGTTCCAAATGATGCAAACAATGGGATCATTCGCAGGTCGTCTAAATAAAGACCCATTCAAGCACGTTAGATGCTTCACCAAAATCTGCAATGTGTTAGGAACCTAAAAAATTGAAAGAGATGTCTTAAGAGTAAGATTATTCCTATTTACCTTAGTTGGAGATGCAGACACATGGATAATTTCAATTCCAACACGCGCAATTGCCACATTGTTAGTTTTAGTGGAAAGGTTCTTGGAGAAGTTTGCTTCTTCCACCATTAATGGGAAACAAGAAGAAGTAAGTGATGCAGGCGCATCAAAGCCGCATCAGAATATGAGTAGAATAGTTGAGGAGCCAACTCCCCTTCCCCACAAAAATAAAGCGTGTATCATGATTGAACACTTCCATCATGATCGAAATGAAGGCATATTGGCTCAAAGAAACATGCCCACTAATAAAGTCACAAGTTTAAAGACTGAGGAAGAAATCAACAAGAGCATATTTGAGAAAATCAATGTTAGAGCCTCTCTTTAGGGCAGATGGTTGAAGCCCTACTGATGAAAAACAACCATACAATCCAGTTACACATTTTTATTCAGCAACACTTTATGCTTACTTTATCAAGCACTTCATCATTTTACCGAATGTCCATTTAAACCTATGTATGATTGTTTTGTAAGAACACAAAGATTTCAACCTAAGATGCATTAGAAATCAAGTGAGGAGACATCTTCTTTAAATTTAGAGAGGATACTATTAGATTACATGGCAAGGAATGATGCCGCGATGAGGAGATTGAAGAGACAAGTCGAACAATTCGCTCGGAAAATCTAAAGCAAACCACTTATAACAGAGCCCCTAGGTCTCTAGGCATCAGTTCCAAGAGAATAGACTAGGAAGGACAACGAGATAGCACAAATCCAAATAGAGAGATAAGCAGCCACCGATGCAGGGGTATCAGGGGTAAAATCAGAAAATTTGGTCCAAGAAAGAACAACTTATTCTGGGAAGAAGGACCAACAAGAGCCTAATATGCAAGGCAGTAGGATTCTTGACCTACTGAAACAACTCTATAACTCGATGGTAGAGTCCACCAGACAAATCATTACCCATGAAAAGCTCCAATAAGCTACAACCAATGAAGGCAACACCTCCATACAAGAAAGAGTATCCTCTTTACTCACAAATCCATGAAGCTTTTCATTACCTTGTGAAGTTGGAGACATAAAATTAGAGAATGCCATCTGTGACCCTAGATTACGAACTTGTATGATACAACTTTCCATCTTTAATAGGATTGGAATGTTGGCAAGCCCTGTTAAGAATTAGTGCAAAGTCATTATGCAATTTTTTTTCATTTAGTTTTATTTTATATATTTCAAATTAAGGTGATGCATTCATTTAGGATAGTGACATGTGCTTAGGTAGTGCTTCCAATTTTGTAGGATAATGGCTTATAATTTGGAGGAATGTGCCTTAGTGGCATAATGGCATGATCATAGAGAATTTTAAGGTTAGTGGGTAGTTTATGGGTTAGTGCTTTAATATTTACTTACCTATAAATACTTGTAAAATTTTCAATTCAACATATTGAATTCAATTGAAATAATTCTTTCTTTCGTGCAATTTCTCTCTTGTTTCCACACTTCCGTTCTCTTCGTTTTGTTACATAGTATCCGAGCTTCTAGGTTCTTTGTCTTGTGTTTGAGTTTCAATACTCGTTGAAGATGAACGGTGAAAATGGTGCTTATGTAGACAAGTTTGTCGGTGATAATTATAGCTATTGGAAGCTATGTATGGAAGATTTTCTACAGGGACAAGATCTGTGGGATCTTGTTTCCGGTGATGATGCATAAATTCCAGAAGATACTCTGGAGAATGTTGAGGCACGAAGAAAGTGGAAGGTCAAGTGTGGCAAAGCTTTATTTGCTTTGCAGACTTCCATTGGCAAATAGTATATTGAGCATGTTCGTGTTATAAATTCTCCAAAGAAAGTGTGAGACACACTTGAAAGGTTGTTCACTCAAAAGAACACGACGATGTTGCAGTATTTGGATAACGAACTTGCTGGAAGGACTCAAGGTAATTTGTCGGTTTCAAAATATTTTCTGAAAATTAAAACTTTATGTTCTGAAATTTTAGAATTGGATAAGGAGGATCTTATTTAGTGATGCTCGTGTGCATTGTTATCTTGGAATCCTTATGTCATTTATTTCATCGATACAAGGTTGGGTAAATCAACCTTGTATCATTGAGTTGAAAAATTTGCTTTCAAATCAGGAAGCATTGATGAAACAAATGTTTAGCAACTACAAGCAAACTCACTCTGAGGTGGAAGCTGTTATTTATCCAAAAGACAAGGGAAATGTTAATTCTTCTCCAAGGCTTTATTCAAATGACGGTAAGGATTCCAAGATTGAAGGGAAGTCCAAGGGCACTATAAAATGATGTTTTAGGTGCGACAAGCCAGGACACATCAAACGCGATTGTCGAGTAAAGGTGGCGTGTCAACGTTGTGGAAAATTAGGTCATATTAGACAAAATTGTCGGGTGATTCTCAAAGAAGCAGAAGCAAATGTTGTACATGAAAGTAACAAACCTCAACAAGTTACTTGGGAACAATGCTTATCAATTGAAGCTATTAATCAACCCAATAATTTGCATGCTAATGCTTCTATAGATTATAATGAGGATTGGATTGTTGATTCTGGTTGTTCTCATCATTCAACTGGAAATGTTTCTCTTCTCTCTGATGTACGTATCCATCAAGGAAGAAGAGTCATTGTGACGACTGATAATTTCATACATCCTGTTGTTCAAGAAGGGAAAGTTAACGTTAAGGATGATGCATCAAATGCCGATGGTGTTTCTCTAGAAGATGTTTATCATGTTCCAGGTTTAAAGAAGAATCTGGTTTCGGTCTCTTAGATTGCCGACTCTGGGAGGTATGTTCTCTTTGGTCCAGATGATGTGAAAATTGTTTCTAATATTAAACAATTTGATGCTGATGTTTTGTTTACTGGAGAGAGGAAAGATTCTCTCTATGTTTTGTCTGCAACTGATGCCAGGGGCGGATCCAGAAATTTATGTCAGAGGGGCACAATTCAAGTAAGGTTAAATTACAAATTTAGTTATAAATTTTGAATTTGTGTCTATATGATTCCCAAACTTTAAAAGGTGTGTAATAGGTCCTCAAATTTTAAATTTGGTATCTAAAAGATCCATAAATTTTCAATTTTTTATTCGAAACCTATTCTAAATTTTAAAAAATCAAATGTTTTTATTAAACATAAATTTTGTGTCCATTAGGTTTTCAACCTTTTTTTTTTTAATTATTATTATTATTATTCACGTATCTATAGGTACAAAATGAAAACTTTAAGGTTCAATTAAAGATAAAATTAAATCTCTCTAATAGATCAACTATTTTTAAAAAAAAAAAAAATTGAGAGCTTATAAATCTATTAGACATTGTTAAAATTCAAGGATTTACTGGACACAAAATTAAAAAATTTAGGAATCTACAAAATATATTGTTTAAATTTCAGGGTCTATCAAACACAATTTTAAAATTTGAATCACTGAATTTATAATTTTACCTTCATTTAAATATAATTTTAAATACATTGATATATAATAAAATTCGAAATATTGATTATTTCTTAAAATAAAATTATTCGTTCTTTTTTTTTTTTTTTGCAAAAACTAATTTAGTAAACATTAAAAAAAAAATTGGTATATATTAATATATGGAATTAACTAAATTTTTATATGTTTAAGCATTTTAAAATTAAATACCATGTAAAGTCAAATTTGTAAAATAAAAAACTGGAACAAAACCTTCCAAATTTGGAGTAGAGCTAAGATCGAATTCAGGTTGCAAGGGGGCACAACTATCAAAAAGTACACAACTTGACCACCAATGCAACTACAAACTTTAACAACTTTTCTGCATTTTATTATATACATAAATACATGGATTATTTCTGCATTATTGTATATACATAAAAAACTGAAATAATTCGAGGGGGGGCACGTGTCCCCCCTGGCCCCTAACTGCATCCGCCCCTGACAGATGCATATGTTGAAAATACATGTCAGAAAGATAGTGCAACACTTTGGCATGCTCGGTTGGGCCATGTTGGTTATCAATTGTTGCAAAGAATTTATATGAAGAAACTTATTGATGCTATTCCCATCTTTAAAGAAATTCGTCATGTTGTGGTTTGTCCTGATTGTCAATTTGGGAAATCACATCGTCTTTCTTTCCCAAATTCAAATAACATAGCTACTGTTGCATTGCAGTTAGTTCATTCAGATTTGATGGGGTCGACGAAAATACCCAGTTATTCTTGTTGTCGTTATGTTATGGTTATAGTGGACGATTTTACTCGGTTCACTTGGGTGTATTTTTTGGAGGCTAAAAGTAAGACTTTCTCCAAGTTTATCCAGTTCAAGGAGTTAGTGGAGAAGGAATTTATGCTACCGATAAAGTGTCTTCGCACAGATAATGGGGGAGAATATATGTTTGATCAATCTCAGACATATTGCAAAGAGCATGGCATTCAACGCTAAATGACATGTCTCAACACTCCACAACAGGATGGAGTTGATGAACGTAAATTAGCACATCTTACATCTATGTGCTTGTCTTGGCTGCATGTAAAGGACCTTCCAAAGGAGCTTTGGGCAACAGCTATTCAGTCAGCTTGTCACGTCATAAATCGTCTACCTCCATGGGCGGGGTCGGATCTATCTTCTTTTGAGGTATTATATCGTCGTAAACCTAATGTGAGTTATCTTCGAGTTTTTGGGTCAGTTTGTTATGTTCATGTTTCAAAGAGTAAGCGTACTAAACTTGACCCAAAGGCTAGGCGTTGTATTTTTGTGGGATATGATACTCACAGAAAAGGATGGAGATGTAGGGATCCGAATACAAGAGAAGTTTTTGTTTCTCGAGATGTGGTGTTTGATGAAGTTTCATCACATCAAATTGATGCAAGTTTAAAGAAAGGTGTTGTTGACTTGTCATCTTTCTTTACTGGTGATGAATCGAATGAAAATGAGATTAATACTAGTTCTGGAGAAAATGTTCAAGCAGATGAAGATACATAGACGGTTGTTCGAAGGTCTTTTAGGCGAAGAACACAACCCAGTTATTTATCTGGTTATGAGGTACAATTAAATAATTGTTCAGTTGTATCTTGTTTTTTAATGGGTGATATTTGTGAAGATGAACCCCAGCTTTATGATGAAGCTAGAGGTATTCTTGAATGGGAAGAAGCAATGCAGGAGGAAATCTTTTAGGACATCGCCTAACGGGATCAAGAACTTCCATGTATTGATATGAAAAGATATATGAAATACAAGATTACAAGTGATTATAGGTACTTGCACCCTCCCATCTTGAGAACTATCTCAAGTCTTAGTCCACTTAACCAATTGACTCCCTTCCTCTAATCTCACTCCCTCTATTTATAACCATATTCTCTAACTAACTTCCTAAGTAACTACCCTAAAAGCCTTTCCTACTAACTAGGGTCCTTACAAAATGTACCATTGACATGTATAAAACTCGTCTTGCTCGAGGTTTTTCACAGCAATATGGTGTAGATTACGAGGAGACATTCAGTCCTGTTGCAAAAATGGTAACTAATCGTACAATTATTTCATTAGATGCTTGCAAAGATTGGAAATTATGGCAGTTAGATGTGAAGAATGCTTTCCTTTATGGAGAGTGGATCGAGACATTTTTATGGAACAACCTCATGGTTTTGTTTCTAAGGAGTCTCCAAATTATGTGTCGACTCAAAAAGACTTTGTATGGTCTTAAGCAAACTCCTCGTGCTTGGTATGGTAAGATTGCTCAATATCTTGAGTTTTGTGGGTTCAAGTCTGCAAATGCAGATTCAAGTTTATTTGTTAAAAAGACAACTTTAGTATGTACAGTGCTTCTACTCTATGTTGATGACATGATCATAATGGGTGATGATGAAGTTGGAATTAATAATCTTCGAGATGTTTTGTCTATTCGTTTTGAAATGAAGAGTTTGGGTGAAGCGAGATGTTTTCTTGGCTTGGAGGTTGAAAGGTCAGATGGATACTTTGTCTCACAGAAAGGATATGCAAACAGTTTTTTGGATCGTTTTGACATGAATGAGTCAAAGTCAATGACTACTCCTATGGAGCCATACTTGAAGTTGATTAAGGAAGAAGGAAAACGATTGTCGGATGCAACACTTTTTCGACAACTTGTTGGTAGTTTAATTTATTTAACTATCACAAGGTCTGACATCTCTTATTCTGTTGGTGTCGTTACTCAGTTTATGGATAAGCCGTGTGAAGCTCATTTAATTGTTGCAAAGAGGATTCTTCGATATTTGAAGAGCACCCTGTGTTTTGGCTTGTTGTATAAACAAGCTACATCTTTTGTGTTAAATGGTTTTGTTGATGCAGATTGGGATGGTAACGTAAATGACAGACGTTCCACAACTTGATACTGTTTTAATACAGGTTCAGGGGCTACTTCATGGTGCAGTAAGAAGCAAACCTCTGCTGCTCTTTCAAGTTGTGAAGCAGAATATATAGCAGCTACTATCGCTAGTCAAAAGTGCATTTGGTTGAAGAGGCTTATGGGAGAAATCTTTTCAATTTTGGATTATCCAGTTTCCATTTTCTGTGACAATGAAAGTGCAATCAATCTTACAGGGAATCTAGTGTTTGATGCTCGTACAAAGCACATTAAAACACATTTTCACTTTGTTCGAGAGAAAGTTCTAACGCAAGACATTCAATTACTGAAGATACATTCCAAGGAGCAAGTTGATGATATATTTACCAAGGCGCTTGGTAAATCCAAGTTTGAAGAATTCAGGAGTGCACTTGGTGTTGTTGATCGTATGTTTGCAGTAAGGGAGAGTGTTAAAAATTAGTGCAAACCTTTATTTCTTTTTACTTATTTGAAATTAAGTTGAAGCCACCTATTTAGCCTAGTTCCATGTATTTAGGTAGTGGCTTAGAAGAATATTCCTTAGTGGCATAATGGGATAATGGTAGAAAAATTTAAGGATAGTGGGATAATTTGTGGGTTAGTGGTGTACTGCTTACTTACCTATAAATACTTGTAGGATTTTCAATTCAAAACATCGAATTCAATTAAAGTAATTCTTTCCTTCGTGCAATTTCTCTCTTGTTTCCACACTTCCGTTCTCTTCGTTTTGTTACAAGCCCCGCGATGATCGGGGAGCTTAATGATGTGCTTGTTAAAATCAATCAATTACTGGTGCCTAACCAATTCTTTGTTGTTCATGATTCAACAATCCCAAGAAATGAGGTAGTTCTGCGACGATGATTGTGAGGACCCGATTTGAGGGAGGAAAAGAAGAAGAAAAAAGGGAAAAGGGCTTTAAAAGGAAAAAAATATATATTTTTATTTTAATTATTTTCTTTGGTTGATATACATGTGCAAGTGGTGCGTGAGGTGTAGTAGAGACTAGCCTACACGTGGTGTTTGTTTTTTTTTAAAAAGAGAAAGAGATTGGTTTTGTTTGACTAAATCAAAGAAGGAAACAGAGGGGTAGAAAGAAATGGAAGGAAGAATTAGCAAATTAAGGAGGGAAGGCTTGAGAGAGTGGTAGAGTTTGAAAGGGTTGTTGAAATCTTGGTAAGTTGAATTTTGAAGACCTTGTAATCTTCAACCTTGTGTTTGTATGAAGTTTTATTTTGTAAATCTTGAGTTTGATAGGTTTGATTTCTTAGTTGTGAAGGTCAAAAGGAAAGATTTTGGTGGATAATTTCAATGAGTTTTAGTCTTAAAGGCTGTTTTGAAGGGTTTGTTAAGCTGTGTTGAGAGACTTTTTAAAGAATTTAAGGTGGAGGAATTTGGAAAGAAATGAAGAATAAGTTTTGTGGGTTTGACTTCATTTTTGCTTGTGATTGTTTTATGAATAAATTGGATGCCTCAATACATGGAGATGGAGACTAAACCTTGATTTTGGTATTAGAATTGGAAGAAATGAAATTTGGGTTTTGTTTAAAATGTTGAAGTTAGAGAGGAGATGGAGTTTTTGTGGACTTGATAAAGAAATGAATGAATTGAAAATGTGAAGAAAGGAAAGAAGAAAATAAACTCATCTTGGTGGGAGCTTTGATTGGACAACAAAGTTAATTAGAGAGACATTGGAGAAATTTAGAGTGAAAGCAAACAAAAATAAGATGAAGAAGAAATGTGGGTTGCAAAAACAGGAGAGCTTGTGAAGAAAAGGGAAACAAATAAGGATTTTGGGGGGATTCAAACTACAGACCTCTTGGTCGTCAACACATACATATGCCCGCTGAGCCATGCTCGCTATGGCAATAAAGATTTTGAAAGGGACACAATTGAATAAAAGGAAAGAAAAAGGGAATGATGGTACAATCAAATTAAATGAAGGGTGATAAATGTATTTTGAATTTGGAGGGTTTCATGTAATTGTGGTATTTGAGAAATTGAAATATTATTTTGTTTTAATAAAGTGTGATGTGAAAGGAGTAGATGTGAATAAAATTAATTAGAGAAAAATGACAAAAAGGTACCTGGAAATTAATAGTGGAGAGATGGTGTAATTTGGAATTGGACTAATTGATTTTTATTTGGTGTTTAATTGGTGCAAAGATTTTCTAAATATAGATGGTTGGAAGATGGGTTATTAAGTTGGTTATTGAAATGTCAGGTCCATCAGAAATTAGAATAGTTGTCGATTTGAATTATTTCGACAAGAAGTATGTGAGTGGTTAATTTACGAAATGTTTTCGTTATTTAATTATTATTATGAAATTTCAGTAAAATTATAAGTATGTATGATTTTAGAACATCTCTTATGAGATTTTAGAGAAATTGATTTGAGATTCCCTGAAATCCGTAAAGAGTTTCCAATGATGTTAATACTTTCAACTGGAATTATCGTTATTGAAATATTTGATGAATATTTTAGAGTTTATGAATGCTTTTATGTTATCGGAGAAATCAGAGATATTTTATATTATTGAGAAATCAGAGATGTTTTATGAATTGTTGTTTTAGAGAAAGCATGATTTTGTAATGGTTTAAAGTTTCTAAAATGTTGTTTCATAAAGAGAATGATTTTAGAATGTCTTGAGAACTTAAAAGTTTTATACACAGAATGACTTTTCAAACCACTAGATTTATGTACGTGATTACCTGTATGCTATGTGGATGTGTTTCCATAGTATACTAGAGAGAGAAAGGTATGTGTGACCTACTCTAGCATACCAGATATAGAGAGTTCTGCATGCACGTATGACAGAGGCTCTATTGTGTATCTGGAGATTACTCGGTACATAGTATGACACAGATTGCTCTGTTGTGCGTATTGAGATTACTCTACGCCAGTATGACTAGAGATTTGGTACATGCCTGATGAAGTATTTGACAGACTAGTGTTTATGTTTTCAAGAGTAGTTACAAATTTTATACTTATTTAAAGATTTTTATAAGAGGTTTCTGATAACACACAAAAGAAGCTATCTTTATGACTTATTTTATGCTAGTTTAGAGGATTAAATGTGTACTTTCACGATTATATTAGATTATTTTATAGATATCGAGCATTTTAGAGCAAATTGGGGAATTAAGAAGCTTTGTGGTGAAAGCTAAGATATTTGGATGAAATTTGAAGTTCCCAAGTGACAAAAAAAAGGAAATTGGATCCAAAACCCAAGAGCTTAGGGCCTAGGCGCCCATTCCGAGCGCTGGAAATTATAAAAGAAAAAAATAAAACAGCGCCTAGAATCGATCTCAAGCCACATGTTACGTGCTCAATGTGTTAAAATAAATATGCAATCAGATAGAAA
Organism: Herpetospermum pedunculosum; assembly: GCA_028017165.1. Lineage (NCBI taxonomy): Eukaryota > Viridiplantae > Streptophyta > Magnoliopsida > Cucurbitales > Cucurbitaceae > Herpetospermum > Herpetospermum pedunculosum. The sequence continues at coordinate 14,014,009 of CM051527.1, read as the reverse complement.
GAGCACTCAGAACATGCAAGCATACATGATCTTATAGCAAGTAGTAAGTATTTTTTCATTCGTTTTCCCACAGAGATTTATTATAAGCTATTCATGAAGTGTAAAGTTAAGAAAGAAGGGGTGGATTTGATGGGGTAGAATTGGTTTTAAATTGTCTATTTCCTACTGAATATGTAGATGGTAGCAACATAAACAAGAACAAGTCAAAGCTAAACTCAAATGAAAAGAGACGAAATTAATAAATGAAGGCAAAGACAGCTAGACAGAATTGTGACTTAAACAGAATTGCGGAGACAGCAATTCTATCGCAATTTAAATAACAGCGAAAGTGTGTAAAGTGATGAATTAAGGGCTACTAACGACTATCCTATAGGCTTTTTCATACGATTCCCAAGCACTGGACCAACTCACTATGCATCAAACTATCTCATTCTCATGTATCTTCCGATTTCATGCATTAGATTCTTTAGTTTACTCATGTCCAAGTAAGGTCTTAAGCATCTTGTTAAGGCCGAAGGATATGGTTTGTACTAGGGAAACGCCTATTCCTAGGCCGTTTCCTGGCTACCTTGAAACGCTAGCATGATAGTATGACTCTGAACTCTTACTCCTTCCAGAGGTTAGGAGTTCTTTGGACAAAATGGATGGCCAATCGAAATTGCCCGTGGGATGAAGCTTACATACAATCAATGCTTCGAGAGCTATCCTACATGCTTGGTTCACGTTTTTTAGCCTATAGTGTTGTCATTAGCATGCCCCTAAGTGACTTAGTTACTCATGGATATGAGGAAAACAGAAATAAGAGATGAAAGAGACATGCTTAGAAGAGAACTATACTAAAAACAGCAAGGTAAAACAGTAAGATGCGAAGACAAGAAATTGTTTAAATGAAGAATTGTGCTTGGATTACTTAATTGGTTGAATGAACAAAAAGAGTAACTTAAAGTGCAAAACAGAAAGACAGAACACAACGAAATGGACTGATCTAGTTACAAGAAAGGAAACAACAACAAACTTAAGCTGGAAAATGGAAATAAAGACAGAAAACAGTAAAAGATGCTTGAAAGCCTCGTTGCAACCGCCTCGGCTGAAGGGGATGAAAGAATAGCTTTGCTTGGATGAATCCAATTCCTATCAGATTGTCGATTCCAACAGCTGAGACTCTCACACCAACAGACGGCAAAGGAAAACAAGAAGAAAGATGGCGCTGCGAGAAGACTTCTACGCTTTCGGATGATGCTTGAACCTTCGACTTTGACCCCTATTTATAGTAGTCTGCAGGTGTATTTGGGCCAAGGAGAACCATCAATCTTCAACGTCGTACTTCAGAATGGATGGAGGAGAAAGAACGAATCCCTGAAATAACGGAAATTAACAGAAAAAGATCAGTCAACTTACGGTTTTCACTTGAAACATTGCGGTTTCAGCAATGTTTCCGCAATGCTATCGCAATGCTTGTTTTTCATTCTTTTCCTTCGGTTTTCAACCCTTTTCTTTCCTATTGTACATAAGTCCTAATTTAGCTACCTTCTTCTAAATCTCATATTTAAGCATAGGTTTAGGCTAAATGCTATCAAAAACACCTAAGAGTGGACATCTTTCTAAGATAATTAAGTCCTAAAAAGGTCACTTTTGGAGACGTAACACACCCCCAAACTTAAGGTTTTGCTTGTCCTCGAGCAAACTAAGGACTTTCCTAGGCTGCTGTTTCTTCTTTCCTTAACCACTTACTAACTCCCCTAAATTCTTATCTATAGCAGTGCTGTCCTGTGACACACTTCTAAGCTTCAAACTACCCTTTCATTTAGCTTCTTCTGATTTCGCATGCCTCATACTCCTACTGTCTTTATTAACTCCCTACACTGATCTACCTGCTTTTGTCATTTCCTGCCACTATCCCTAAGGTTTCAAATTCTACCTAGCTTTACCCCAGATTCAGTACATGCTTCTAGTTTATACTTATGAGCTACCTAGGATTCCTTAGAGTCATGCCAGTCTTAGTATTTAATGGTGACAGTAGTACTTTTAGAGAGCAACCTAAGCCCTGGCATCACTACATTGGATATACACTCATCTCCCTAAACAACCCTACAAGCTACAACTTTGCTCTTAGCTAATTGAGGATCAGAGTTCTTTTTAAACAGGACATCTAAGCCACAAAGTTGCAACTCCTAGGTATACATTCTTCTTCCCTACTTTTTCCTTTTTTCTTTCTCAGGTGGAGCCTTTCCTTTGGTTGCCTTTTGATGCAATGCCACTTGTGGGTTACACACTTGGCACTGATTACTCAGCAACCTAAGAGAGACTCCCCTCTTTATTCTATTTTTCATTTTTTTTTTAGTTCATTATTTTTGTCAAGGAGAAGAAGAATGCTTATGTTTTAAGGGAGAGAGGAATGTTCCTAGGCCTAGGGTGGCCTCCCCCAAACTTCAACTACTCATTGTCCCCAATGAGTGTCTGAGGTGCCACACCCCCAAACTTGTCCTAGAAGCATCTAGTCTAAGGTAAAACAAAGAGAATCTAAAAGCCCTAGGCATAGACAGAACATTTTAAAAGAAAATATCACAGCAGCAGAAAACTGAAAAACACAGACAGGCAAGGACTTACGGCTATGCATGCTGAGCTTTTTAGAGGTTAATTTAAACTATTAAAGGGTGTCCTATGACACTCATCCAGCATGCATATAGATAAGCTATATAAGGTAGTCATGATAGCAGCAAAAGATAGAATTTAAACAGATCACAGCCTAGCTAAACAGATAGTCCAAAACATGCTTTCAGTAATAAAAATTGCGGGTACCGCAATTATTTCGCAATCAAGTCAGGGCAGATATATCATTCACTAAGGCCCCTAAGCATGCTTTATCCAGTCATTCAAGCTCGACAAAAATAAACCTAAACTATCCTACCTAATCAACTAGCAGCAGGCTATACTAAGCAATTTAAGAAAACGTAAAACTAAGCAACTAACACAGATCAAAATTGTACTAAAAACAGCATAATTCACATGGTCTATCAGAAAGCAGAATTTTTTTTTTCTATTCTAAGGGAACAGCAATACTCCCTCGAGTGCAATTCAAACCAGCACTCAGATGTCTTCATCCTCATCAGGTCGTCGTGGTCGTGGAGGCACCCATGGATTCAGAAGATTTGTGGGGAAGTCAGGGAAGATGCAGCCAAGCTGGTCAGCAACTTCCTTGTCTCGTGCCTGCGCGTAAGTGGCCCATTGAGCCATCCTCCTTTGCATATCCATCAGGCAAGCCATGGACAGTGACTGATCAGCAGCCAACCTATCCAGCTCGAATTCCATGTTCCCCTTCCTTTTTAGCCTCAAGCCAGCAGGCAGCTCCAAGTGGCCTGTGTAAGCCATTTGCTGCTCCATTCGCTCAATAGGAACTCTTGCAAGCAAACATAGTTTAGTTATAGTATTAGGGAAAAACAATGGACCCTTACCTTTCTTCGCGCACTCAGCAATGGCAGCTGACATGATTTCACCCACGTTGACCGTGAGACCTCGCATGATGGCATAGACCAGCAGCGATCTGCTCTGGTTGATGGTGGTCTCATGAGTCACGGGGGACAGCTTCCTCCTTACAAAGGCAAACCATACAGCCGCCTTAGCTGTGAGGTTGGCACTCATGAGAGTGTGCCTCCCATTGCGTGACACGGTCCAGGATGCTTCAGGCTGGCCAATGGTTCGAATGGCCTCCTCCAGGACTGCCTCAGTAGGCTCATCAACGATCCTCGCATAGTCAGTATGTTTTTGGCCCTTGAGGCCATAAGCTTCGTTGATGGCTTTTGCTGAGTAGTCCACTTCTACTCCCCTAACCACAGACAGCCCCTCCTCAGAGTTTCGCAGGTTGGCGTAGAAGTCATATACCATACTCGTGTAAGCCGGATTGGGTGGCCTGCACAACTCCTCCCAGCTATGATTCACAATGCCTGTGCGCAAGAATTGCGGCAGGTCAGCAGGTCTGTCGAGGAAGCCCTTCTCGTGCAGCAACTCCCTCTTTCTCAGCTCAATACCCCTGGACTCAGCGTCAGAGGACACATACCTCACTGACTGAGGCTCATCTTCAGGGTAAAGCTTGGTCTTCCCTTTGTCCTTTGGTTTGGCTGACTCCGCAGCCTCAAGCTTGAGCTTCTTGAATGATGGCTCAGCACTCTCTCCCTCTGATGCCAGTGCCCTCTTGGCTTTCTTTTTCTTTAATTTCTTGGTCCGTTTGGCTTTGATATTCTTGGCAGCCTTCTTCTTCTTCAGCTTTGCCTTGGTTGCGATCGCATGGAGGCAAGCCCCCAATGTCTCTTCCATGGAATCATCCTTCTGCGCAGGACTCTCAGGATTGGCTTCCCTCAACGGAGAGAAAACCTCTTCTTCCTCACCGTCCCCACTGCCCTGCGTCGATTCTTGGAACTCCCCATATGGAAATTCAGGGTCATGTTGTGGGGCAGTGGCTGACGGAGTAGTGCTTTGTGCGACTGTGGGGGTCTGTGCAGAGCTTTGTGGTGATGAAGGCAGTTCAGGACTCTGCGCTGGTGGTGATGAGGAAAGCTCAGGGCTTTGAACTGGCGGAGATGGTGACGGGCTGCGCTCGGCTGACTCGTGGGATGGGTGGCTTTGTTCTTGACTCTCCACAGAGGGAGTCTTGTTCTTGATTTCTTCCTCGGCCACAGCCATACTCCACTTGCGCTTCTTGGGTGTGCCTGCTGGCTCAGAGGGTCCAGCAGGTATCTCTGTGACGACCTTCCACTTCTTCTTGCGAATCGGAAGTTTGGGAAGGCGTTCAGTTCGCGCGGCGTCAGCCTCAGCCAAGGCAAGCAGTGCGTCTCTCGCAGCCGTTTCAGCGTCGTCAGCCTTCTTCTTGGCCGCAGATCTTTCAGCCCTCGTGAACACCATTGTTGAATCGTGGGGGTTTGGAAAGAAGAATCACAGATGAAGAGAATCGCAGTTTTCTTGAAGTTCAGAGAATGGGAGAGTCGTACAGATCAACGCGCCTTCTAACGGATATAAAGAAAACGGATAAATCCCAACGGCTATATTTTTGCGGATCCTGCAAATCCACCGCAATTTTAGTGACCGTTGGAGATTTTTTTTCATCTAAATGTCAATCTTTGTTCATCCGTATCTTTTATTTGGCCCAATATTTTCTTGATTTTTAAAGCTGGATTTACTCTCCTTGATTCCCTCTATCGATTCCCTACAAAAAGAAATAAAATCAACATCAAATTCGCAATTAAAATCACACAAACTTATACACAAATGATAACCGGAAAATCGTAAAAAAATAAACTAAGGCATGAGCCTCATGTTGACGAGCACAACAATCACTCGTCCTCTCTCGTTCTTAATTTCATGCTTCAGTCAAGAGGAAGGCCGAGAGAGTCTTCACATCTCCTTCCTCATAGTAGTGCTTCAACCTTGCACCATTAACCATGAATGGTTGTCCTTGCTGCAAGTTCTTTATCTCAATAGCACCATGAACAAACACATTAGTAATCATGAAAGGACCTGACCATCTGGACTTTAGTTTGCCTGGAAATAACCTCAATCGTGAGTTAAATAATAAAACAAGTTGGCCTTTCTTAAAGTCCTTGATCCTAAGTCTACTATCGTGCCAAATCTTGGTCTTCTCCTTATACATTTTGGCATTTTCATAAGACATTTGTCTAAGCTCATCAAGCTCGTGTAATTGCAGAGACCGCAACGTTCCCGCATCGGTCACGCAATAATTCAACTCTTTTAGTGCCCAAAATGCCTTAATTTCTAACTCAAATGGAAGATGACAAGCTTTACCATATACAAGTCTGTAAGGAGACATACCTAGGGGTGTCTTATATGCAGTCCTATATGCCCAAAGTGCATCCTCGAGTTTAAAGGACCAGTCTTTCCTATTGGGTTTAACCACTTTTTCTAGGATGTTCTTAATCTCCCTATTTGAAATTTCAGCCTGACCATTCGAGTGTGGGTGATAGGGAGTGGCTACTCTATGTCTTATGTTATACTTAGCCAACACTCTCTCCATAGCCTTGTTAATGAAGTGTGTCCCCTCATCACTAATGACAGCACGAGGTGTCCCAAACCTAGTAAAAATGTGCCTATGCAAGAATTTTATGACTGTTTTAGCATCATTATTAGGACATGCTATGGCCTCTACCCACTTGGATACATAGTCTACTGCCACCAAAATGTAAAGGTTACCTGAGGATGGGGGAAATGGTCCCATGAAGTCAATGCCCCACACATCAAAGAGCTCCAACTCTAAGATGTAGGTGAGAGGCATTTCATCCTTGCGACTGAGGTTACCTGTTCTTTGGCATTCATCACAGCTGTGGGCATAGTTGTAGGCATCCTTGAAGATCGTTGGCCAATAGTAGCCACTCTGAAATACCTTTGCAGCTGTTCTTTGGCCACCAAAGTGTCCACCATAAGGAGCTGTATGACAGTGCTGCAGCACAGACTTCGCCTCAGCAGCTGAAACACACTTCCTTAGCAAGCCGTCAGCACATGTTTTGTAAAGTGTGGGGTCATCCCAGATGAATTTCCTTGCTTCATGAAGGAACCTCTTTTTCTCTTGTCCTCCCTTGAAAACTGGTAATACCTGTGATGCAAGGAAGTTAGCAATGTCAGCAAACCAAGGTTCCTCATCGTTATCACGATGAGTCAATACAAAGACATGTTCATCAATAAAAGCATCAGAAATTGCGGGTTCCGCAATTTTTTCGCAATTGTGCTGCAATCGAGAAAGGTGATCCGCAACCACATTTTCACATCCTTTCTTATCTCGAATGTCCAAATCAAATTCCTGCAGCAATAACACCCACCTAATCAACCTAGGCTTAGCATCAGCCTTCCTCATGAGATACTTTAAGGCAGAATGGTCAGTGTACACAATTGTCCTAGTGCCTACAATATAGTTTCTAAATTTCTCACAAGCAAACACTACAGCAAGCATCTCTTTCTCAGTAGTTGTATAATTACATTGAGCCTCATTCAGGGTTTTACTAGCATAGTATACAGGGTGTGTTAGCTTGTCAATCTTCTGTCCTAACATAACCCCTACAGCATAGTCACTAGCATCACATAACATCTCAAATGGGAGATCCCAATCTGGTCCTACTATAATAGGTGCTGTGACTAGTGCTTCCTTAAGGGTTTTCCAAGCTACTAAACATTCCTTAGAGAAGATGAATGGCCTATTTAGCTCTAGAAGCTCACACAGAGGCTTGGCTATCTTAGAAAAGTCCTTAATGAACCTTCTGTAGAAGCCAGCATGCCCTAAGAAACTTCTAATGGCCTTGACATTCTGAGGCTCTACCAACTTCTCTATGATTTCTATCTTTGCCCTGTCAACTTCTACACCTGCCCTTGACACTCTATGACCTAAGACAATCCCTTCATCCACCATGAAATGGCACTTTTCCCAATTTAGGACTAGGTTGGTTTCCTCACACCTAGCCAAGACCTGTCCTAAATTCTCTAGACAGTTTGTAAATGAATCCCCAAAGACTGAGAAATCATCCATGAATATCTCTATCATGGACTCATCCAAATCAGAGAAGATTGCCAACATGCACCTTTGGAAAGTTGCCGGTGCATTGCATAAGCCAAAAGGCATTCTGCGAAAGGCAAAAGTTCCAAAAGGGCAAGTGAAGGTGGTCTTCTCTTGATCCTTAGGGTCTATAGTGATCTGGTTATAACCTGAATAACCGTCTAAGAAACAGTAGTAGGCTCTACCAGCTATTCTGTCTAACATTTGGTCAATAAATGGTAGAGGGAAATGGTCTTTCTTGGTCTCTTTATTTAGCTTCCTATAATCCATGCAAACTCTCCATCCTGTGACAGTCCTAGTTGGAATCAGTTCATTGTTCTCATTGACTACCACAGTCATCCCACCCTTCTTAGGTACACACTGTATAGGGCTCACCCACTGACTACTAGCTATGGGGAAGATCACACCAGCATCTAACCATTTAATTATTTCTTTCTTAACTACCTCTTTCATAGAGGGGTTCAGCCTACGTTGATGATCTACTCTAGGTGTGTGCTCTTCCTCTAGTATAATCTTATGCATGCAATAAGAAGGGCTAATGCCTCTAATATCAGCAATAGTCCATGCAATAGCCTTCCTATGTTGCTTAAGTAGTAATATTAATTCAACCTCATGCTGTTCACTTAGCTTAGAAGAAATAATTACAGGCAAAGTCTCATTATTTCCTAGATATGCATACTTGAGGTGAGTGGGGAGAGGTTTTAATTCTAACACAGGTGGATGCTCAATGGATGGCTTTAAAGGATTTAAGGCTCTATCAGTTAAGTCAATATTCATACAAACATGCTGAGGGTTATTTACAGATATGTCCATTATCTCAGCTATGTTTAAGTCAGTTAATTCTAATCCTACATATTCATTAGCATGCTTGGTTAATAATACATGCTCCAATTGTTCTTCCATCAAAGAATCTACAACGTCCATGCTAGCACAGGATTCAAGGTCAGAGGGGTACCTTAAAGCTTTATACACACTAAATTTCACCTCTTCATCATGAACCCTCATAGTGAGCTCACCTTTTTGGACGTCGATCAGGGCCCTACCTGTGGCAAGAAACGGTCTGCCTAATAGGATGGGGACCTCCTTGTCTGCTTCATAATCCAGGATAATGAAATCTGCAAGGAAAATAAACTTGTCAACCTTTACTAAAATATCCTCAATCTTACCTTCTGGGTATGCGATGGATCTGTCTGCTAGTTGTAAAGTGACAGTGGTTGGACGTGCTTCTCCTATTCCCAACTGGCGGAATAGTGATAGGGGCATGAGGTTTATGCTGGCGCCCAGGTCACAAAGCGCTCTGCCCACGTGCTTGCCTCCAAGTTCTACAGGTAAGGTGAAGGAACCAGGATCCTTCTCCTTCTTGGGCAGCTTGTTCTGGAGTATGGCACTGCACTCCTCAGTGAGGTTTACTGTTTCAAACTCACCAATTATTTTTTTGTTAGTAATAATATCTTTCAAAAACTTTACATAGGAAGGCATAGACTGTAAAACTTCTACAAAAGGAATGTTGACATGCACTTGCTTAAGAATTTCTAAGAATTTATTAAAATGCACTTCCTGTTCCTGCTTCTTCTTAAGCCTTCGAGGATATGGAGGTGGTGGCACATATGCAGGCACTTCAGGTCGCCTTAGGATAGGTGGAGGCCTTGGAATTTCTTCTATCTCCTCAATAATTGGCTCTAGCCTGGCTCCTGATGTGCTAGTTGATGGTGGACCTTGGTTTGGCAGAGACTCCAGTGGAGCACTAGACTCAGTGTTCTCTACTCTCTTTGGTGTGTCCTTGGTGTTGCTCACCAATGGTCTACCACTTCTAAGTTCAATTGCTTGAACTTGCTCTTTACCATCTCTCTTTGGCACCTCGGTGTCAGCAGGGAGTCTACCTTGGGGCCTACTCTTGAGTTCATTGGCTAATTGGCCTATTTGGTTTTCTAGGCTCCTAAGAGTGGCTTGCTGACTCTGTAAAGTGGCATCATTTTTGGCTATGTATTCCTTGAGTAAGTTTTCTACAGAAGATCCTACAGGTTGGCTGTAAGGTTTTTGATACATTGATTGGTTATGTTGGGGAGTGAAACCAGGTGTTCCACTTGGTCTAGGTTGGTTAGGATTTTGGTTAGTATTCTGTTGGCCACCCCATGACAGGTTTGGGTGGTTCCTCCAACCAGGGTTATAAGTATTGGAATAGGGGTTGTTCCTAGGCTGCTGCTGACTTCCAATATAGCAGACTGAGGCTGGATTCCCAGGGCAGTATTCATACAGGTGCCCTTCCCCACAGAATCCACATATAAGTGCCTCACCTTGACTTGGTTGGGTGCCCATTGACATGGCGGTAGCGGTGTTGACACTTGTTTGGAGATTGGCTTGAGCCATTTGCTTAACTAGGTTGGTCAGGGCATTTATTTGGCTGCTCATTGCACTTAGAGCATCCTTGTCTTGAGCTCTAGTTGGCTCAACAAGATCATCTGACCACCTACAGTGAGATGCTGAGATCTTCTCCAAGATCTCATAGGCCTCGTTGTAACTCTTGGACAACATGGAGCCTCCAGCGGATGAATTTAAGACTTGTCTAGTGCTGGGATTGCATCCTTTGAAAAAGACCTCTATTTGGATACACCATGGGATGCCATGGTGTGGACATTTAAGAAGTAGATCTTTGAACCTTGTCCAAGCTTCGTGAAGAGACTCATTATCAGCTTGCTTGAATTTAACTATGTCATCACGAAAGGTAGAATTCCTATCAGGTGGGAAGTATTTAACTAGGAATTTTTCTGCTAAGTCTGTCCAATTAAGGACAGATCCAGAGGGTAATGAGTTCAACCACGTTTTGGCTTTGTCCCTCAAAGAGTAAGGGAACAGATATAGCCTCAAGGCTTCTTGGGAAACTCCAGGGATGATAAAGGTATCACTGACTCCTAAGAAGTTTCTAAGATGGTTGTGGGGGTCCTCATTTTCCACTCCAAAGAATTGTCCCACAGTGGACAACATTTGGAACATCACTGGCTTTAACTCGAATGAGTTGGCAGTGATTTCAGGACGGATTATGCTGGGGTTCAGCTCCCCAGGCATAGGTACTAGGTATGAGAGAATGGCACTATTCTTGTCATTCGCTATTTCGATGGGGTTGCGAATGACAGGTACCGGATTTGGAACTATTCCATCCATTTCTTCTTGAGACAATTGCGGAGGAATTGCGGTTCCCGCAATTGTTTGAGGTAAAGGGGGTTGTTTAAAGAGACGTTTCTTGGCTCTATTTCTGGCCCTAAGTAACCTCTCAGGTTCAGGATTGAACTCTAGATCACTACTTGAAGGCTCACTCATAAACTAACCCGACTGTACCTGTAAAAGAAATGAACTAGATTAGTTACAATAGATGGCAAACTTGGTGTTTCAAACTTAACAAACTTCGTTTTCACTTAAATAAATCCCCGGCAGCGGCGCCAAAAACTTGTTACGTGCTCAATGTGTTAAAATAAATATGCAATCAGATAGAAAGAGCACTCAGAACATGCAAGCATACATGATCTTATAGCAAGTAGTAAGTATTTTTTCATTCGTTTTCCCACAGAGATTTATTATAAGCTAATCATGAAGTGTAAAGTTAAGAAAGAAGGGGTGGATTTGATGGGGTAGAATTGGTTTTAAATTGTCTATTTCCTACTGAATATGTAGAGGGTAGCAACATAAACAAGAACAAGTCAAAGCTAAACTCAAATGAAAAGAGGCGAAATTAATAAATGAAGGCAAAGACAGCTAGACAGAATTGTGACTTAAACAGAATTGCGGAGACAGCAATTCTATCGCAATTTAAATAACAGCGAAAGTGTGTAAAGTGATGAATTAAGGGCTACTAACGACTATCCTATAGGCTTTTTCATACGATTCCCAAGCACTGGACCAACTCACTATGCATCAAACTATCTCATTCTCATGTATCTTCCGATTTCATGCATTAGATTCTTTAGTTTACTCATGTCCAAGTAAGGTCTTAAGCATCTTGTTAAGGCCGAAGGATATGGTTTGTACTAGGGAAACGCCTATTCCTAGGCCGTTTCCTGGCTACCTTGAAAGGCTAGCATGATAGTATGACTCTGAACTCTTACTCCTTCCAGAGGTTAGGAGTTCTTTGGACAAAATGGATGGCCAATCGAAATTGCCCGTGGGATGAAGCTTACATACAATCAATGCTTCGAGAGCTATCCTACATGCTTGGTTCACGTTTTTTAGCCTATAGTGTTGTCATTAGCATGCCCCTAAGTGACTTAGTTACTCATGGATATGGGGAGAACAGAAATAAGAGATGAAAGAGACATGCTTAGAAGAGAACTATACTAAAAACAGCAAGGTAAAACAGTAAGATGCGAAGACAAGAAATTGTTTAAATGAAGAATTGTGCTTGGATTACTTAATTGGTTGAATGAACAAAAAGAGTAACTTAAAGTGCAAAACAGAAAGACAGAACACAACGAAATGGACTGATCTAGTTACAAGAAAGGAAACAACAACAAACTTAAGCTGGAAAATGGAAATAAAGACAGAAAACAGTAAAAGATGCTTGAAAGCCTCGTTGCAACCGCCTCGGCTGAAGGGGATGAAAGAATAGCTTTGCTTGGATGAATCCAATCGGGAGAGAAGATGAATCTTCTCTCCTTCCTATCAGATTGTCGATTCCAACAGCTGAGACTCTCACACCAACAGACGGCAAAGGAAAACAGGAAGAAAGATGGCGCTGCGAGAAGACTTCTACGCTTTCGGATGATGCTTGAACCTTCGACTTTGACCCCTATTTATAGTAGTCTGCAGGTGTATTTGGGCCAAGGAGAACCATCAATCTTCAACGTCGTACTTCAGAATGGATGGAGGAGAAAGAACGAATCCCTGAAATAACGGAAATTAACAGAAAAAGATCAGTCAACTTACGGTTTTCACTTGAAACATTGCGGTTTCAGCAATGTTTCCGCAATGCTATCGCAATGCTTGTTTTTCATTCTTTTCCTTCGGTTTTCAACCCTTTTCTTTCCTATTGTACATAAGTCCTAATTTAGCTACCTTCTTCTAAATCTCATATTTAAGCATAGGTTTAGGCTAAATGCTATCAAAAACACCTAAGAGTGGACATCTTTCTAAGATAATTAAGTCTTAAAAAGGTCACTTTTGGAGACGTAACACCACACGTGCACAAAAAAATCTCCACCTGACGCTTCACTAACATAAGCAACCACATGTTATGAGTATAATTTCAGCAAAAGATTATTTATTCTTCAGATTAACAAGATTCTTCAGCCCTCCGCACCCGCATCAAACTCCATGGACGCGCGCCGCACCTGATCGTCGCCCGCCCAGATCTGTTATGCACGATTTTTACCTAAATTTCCATATAAATACATATTTTTTAGAATGTTTTAGAGAGCCGATTTGGAGAGTCAATCCTAATTTCAAAATTACATACTTTTTAGAGTTTGAAGAGATTTTTGGGAGCAAAAAGTACATATTTACATACTCGGGATCGTGGAGATTGCAGCGGAAACGTGGAATCGACATGAGTTTTATTTCTTCTTTCTCTTTTAATTTGTAGTTTTGTTATGAATTTATTTTTTAGTTTATATTTTGAACTATTGAATATGATGAGCTAAACTTTCTTGACTTTGAGCCTCGATGTATTCGTTCATTGAATCTTATTCTTTTTAATTAATAGTTGGTATTTCAATTTCATATGGGTTGTGAGAATTTTTCTGGGCTTAATACATGTTAGGATTTGGTCATTCTTTGCATGATTTTTATATCAATGATTTGAGGTCGAGAGAAGATTATTGTTGATGATCGTGAATTGTTTTCCCTGACTTATACATGAGATAGACATATCATTGTAGATTTTGTGACAACTAGAGTTTTACGTTCTTCATATTTGAATTGTCTGAATTGCGATAGAAATATAGGTAATTTACTTTTCAAAGAATATTGTTATTGTTCGAGAGAGAATAGCAAGTCTATAGGGTAGAACTTGTCAACAATCTAGAAATTAAATAATTTTAGCTTTTAATGAATGAAGAATAAGAGCAGATAACAGTGAAGTCATTGCTCAAGTCAATTCCTTAGGACATATCTCTACTTATTGTTCTCCATATTTTATTTTATGTTTTAATTTGTATTTTGTTTGAATCATATTCTTCTATTTTCTTTCTCTAAATAAAATTGAGTGATAGTATTCGTGGTAATTAGGTGAACTAGAAAACAAATCCTGAGGACGATATCCGTATTTTTTATACACTATATTAAAACTTGACCCGTACACTTGCGGTATTTTATTGCACTAATTTTGCACAACAAGTTTTTGGGAAATATTTCACTTTGAGTCATGTATAGCATGATTTTTAGCTTAAATTTTAAATTTTGAGCATGCTCTTCATGATTGAATCTTTGTTGCATTGCTTGTAATTAGGACAACCTAGGAAGTGTTCTAAGTTTGATAATATGAAGCTCTTGGACTATGAGACCATGCCTGTAAACAAAGTAAATTTTTATTTTTGAGTCCCTAATGATATCATTGAATACTTTGTAAGCTAAATGTGCATCTTTGTTTTGAGTTTTAAGCATGAGAGGGATAAACATGATTAGTATTTCGTTGAAAAATATATGATGGTGTCTCTTTGAGTTATTGAATGAATAATGCATAGGATTTTATGCCAAACTACCCTGTTTTTCTATGAGTTTTTGAGCCATTAAGCATCTCCATTACACGGTGCTAATCTCTTAAATTGTGTGATTACCATGCATGATTGATTTTTCTAGAACTTGCTTTGTTATGCATGTCTGGAATCTCTGAATTGATTTGACTGCTTTAATTTCACAAGGGAAATTAGGTAAAATCACTTTTAGCTTTATGAAACAGCTTACCTTGACATTATCCTTAGAAAGCCAAATTTTGAGCCTTAGACATGTTCATTTGGAAAGTTACCACATTACAAGCCATAAATCCATTCTTTTGTCGTTTTCCTTTCTTTGAAACTTGAAATGAAGGATTATATTTGCTTACCACATGAAGTTTCAGTTAATAAAAAGGAGAGAGCTGATCATTTGTCAATAGAGTAGTCAAAGGGAAGCATATCTTTCATAGCTTCTTTTAGAAACAAAAAATAGAAATAGAAAAGAAAAGAAAAGAAAAGAAAAAAGAGAAAAAATATGTATTGAAAAGAAAAAAAAAATAGTTCATTATGTGAAGGGAAGCTAATGCTTCAACAATATTAAAAAAAAATTATCGTTCTTTGAGAGTTAACCAAAAAATTGAGCTTCGTGTGAAAAAGTCTTATAATTCTTCTATTCTAGTAGCTTAAAATTTTCATCCATCTACCCTTACCTAAGCCCAAGAACAAACAAAGTGAGACCCTAGAATTTTTTTTACATTAATTCTATTCATCGATGATAAAGATGTGATATATTAGCAAGCTTATGGTAAAAATCTTTTATGTTTTGGTTCGAGTGTTTATCTTATGCATACCATAAACAGTTGAGCATGGTGAGTGAAATTTCGTGAGGGTGTTAGGTCTTGTGCATTCGATTTTGGTAACTTGATGAAATGCATGAATTTTTGGTACAAAATGTAGTCTATGAATACTTATTTTCTTGATTGTCACTATGACTCAAGTCATTGATGTGTGTTTAGATTTATTTGGATTCATAGATATCATTGGGGAGATTAATTTGCACACACTCATGCAAGAGATACAATGATTTATTTTTAAATGTTTTAATGATGGGTTGTGGCTTAATATGTCTTTCAATTGTGGATTATTTATTTTATGAACACTGGGGTTTGAGTCACTTGCATGCATTTGTTGATTTAATTAGTGGTCCTGTTTTATTTTGCTCGAGGACTAGCAAAAGCTTAAGTTTGGGGTATTTGATAGCACACAAAATGAGTTATCTTTATGACTTATTTTATGCTAGTTTAGAGGACTAATGGTGTACTTTCACGATTATATTTTATTATTTTATAGATATTGAACATTTTGGAGCAAACTAGCGAATTTAGAAGCTTTGTGGTGAAAACTAAGATATTTGGATGAAATTTGAAGTTCACAAGTGACAAAAAGAAGGAAATTGGATCCAAAACCCGAGAGCTTAGTGCCTAGGCGGTGGAAATTATAAAAGAAAAAAGTAAAACGCACCTAGAATTGAATTCAAGCCACACACACACAAGAAATAATTCTCCACCTAACGCTTCACCAACTTAGCCAACCACATGTTATAAGTATAATTCCAGCAAAATATTATTTATTCCTTAGATTAACAAGATTCTTCAGCCCTCCACACCTGCATCAAACTCCATAGATGCGCGTTGCACCTGATCGTCGCCCGCCCAGATCTGTTATGCACGATTTTTACCTAAATTTCTATATAAATACATATTTTTTAGGATTGTTTAGGGTGCCGATTTGGAGAGTCAGCCCCAATTTCGAAATTACATACTTTTTAGAGTTAGAAGAGATTTTTGGGAGCAAAAAGTACAAATTTACATGCTCGGGATCGTGGAGATTGCAGCGGAAACGTGGAATCGACACGAGTTTTATTTCTTCCTTCCCTTTTAATTTGTAGTTTTTTTATGGGTTTAATTTTTAGTTTATATTTTGAATTGACCATGATTAGCTAAACTCTTTTGACTTAAAGCTTGATGTAATCTTTTTTTTTAACCTTATTCTTCTTAATTAATAGTTGGTAGTTTAATTTCATATTGGTTGTGAGAATTTTTCTCAGCTTAATGCATGCTAGGATTTGACCATTCTTTGCATGATTTTTATATCAATGATTTAAGGTCGAGAGACGATTATTGTTGATGATCCCAAATTGTTTTCCTTGATTTATACCTGAGATACACATATACTGGTAGGTTTTGTGGCAATTATAGTTTTGCGTTTTTCATATTTGGATTGTCTGAATTGCCATAGAAATATAGGTAATTTACTTTTCAAAGAATATTATTCTTGCTCGAGAGAGAATAACAAGTCTATAGGGTAGAACTTGTCAACAATCTAGAAATTGATTAATTCAATCTTTTAATGAATGAAGAATTTGATTAGATAATGGTGAAGTCATTGTTCAAGTCAATTCCCTAGGATATATCTCTCCTTATGGTTCTCCAAATTTTATTTTGTTTTAATCATATCCTTTGATTTTCATTCTTTAAATAAAATTGAGTGATAGTATTCATGGCAATTAGGTGAACTAGAAAACCAATCCTGAGGACGATATCTGTATTTTTATACACTATATTAAAACTTGACCCGTACAGTTGCGGTATTTTATTGCACTAAAATTGCACAACAATTTCTCGATGTGTTGTTCATCCAGAGTTTATTAAATTGTTCATGATTTACGTTAATTTTACAGAGTGATGATTTACTTTTTTTTTTTTTTTTTTTGTGAAAAGAGTTTTACTTAAAGTTATTGTATTATTAATTATCACTCATTGGCTTTTTAACTCATTCTTTTATATATTTTTTTTCACCAGGGTTGCTCTTGAGTTTCAATCAGAGATAGTTGGGATCATAAATTGCCACCAGTCTCATCGAGTCAATGCATATCACCTACTGTATGTAAAGAGTGTACTTTTCGGGCGTATTTTTTATTTGAGTTGGGATTTAGGTTATAAGCTTAGAGAGAGACTTTGATAGTAGATTCCATTGCACCCTCGGGATCTAATATCATCACAACTCGTCCTAGGTTTGGTGGATTAATCTGGGACGGGGTATCACAATCATTCCTAGGCTTATAACACAAATGAGGAAAAGATGAAATTCACATCTTAGGGATGGCTAAGGCGAACACATCCTAGGGATGGTTGAGGCGAAAGAACCAGAAAAACCAATCAGGACCAATGCGGGCAACAATGCGGCCACACTAGAGATAACACTAGGGAAGCTAAAAATTCATGAATAAGCAAACAAGGTAGTACCCCCGGATTATCACACAAGGAGGGTGGATCAGAATGAGGATTCGAACATCATTAGAAGCCTTGTTTACAAAGGAAAGAGACATGCTCAAGTGAAAGGACTTGGCATGGCAACGAGTAACTTGTTTAGGGTAGCTTGAGTTGGGGCTAAGAAGAAGTAAGAAAAAAAAATTATACTCCTCTAAGAAAAAAAAAATTATACTCCTCTACTTTTTAATTTTTGATCCAATGATTATTTTATGGACATGTGAAAATAAGGAAGAAGTTGGGAGATAGAAGAAATCATGAGTCAAACATGCAAATCTGGATGGTAAGCATTGCGGCCTCAATGCTTACAATGTCAAACACGATGTGACCGCATCATGTCCCAACTATCTGAAAATGACATCATTTATAAAGGTCAACTCAAGATTTTGGAGGGAATTCTATAAATAGGCCCAACGACCCTTTTTTCTTCTCCACCATGCAATCAAAATTCGCCTGAAGCCCAAGAAATTCAAACAACTCAAAATTTCTCTCCCAAACCTTCAAGATTCATCAATGGAGCACACAAAAACCACAATCAACGATTCCACGAGCAAGAAGAGGTCGACCCGTTCTGTAGGCCATCGCAAATTCGACTACCAAAGTCTAGCGGAGGCGATTCCTTACACGCAGTCGCAACATGAAATTGCACCTGGCGAATCTCTCACTGCCGCGACAACACACTTGTTCGAGAAGAGGGCAGAGATGAAGGCTTCAAGAGAAACATTGATGTGAAAGACGAATGCAACCGCTCTGGGAAATTCACTTAAGAAACGCTGAATAAATCAACCAAGAACTAAGAGAGAAACATCACGACATCAGAGCAACCCTTTATGAGTTCTCATGTAAACCCCTCAATTTTTCAAACCCCTATGCAATCGAGCCAAATGCAAGCCTATATAAGGAGCCCGCAGGCAGAATCAAAGAAGGCAAGATCATGAGAGAAGAAGGAAGGAGAAACTGCACCCAAGGCCATGCAGTTAGAGGGTGAATTAATCTCCACAAGCTTGTTGAATGCTCTGGTGTAGAAATCACTAAAGAAAGTGCTCGAGAAGGACCACGAAGAGAATCAAAGGATTCTTGAAGAAGAGAATAGGTAAGTAGAAGAAGAAACAAGAAAGAAATTAAAGAAGGATGGGGCCATCTAGAGGGTCATTGAAGAAGAAGAAAAGGATAAGAGAAGAAAGCTCTAGTCCAAGAACAAGGCGAAAAATAATTTGCCTTGCATTAAAGAGGGTGAAGAAGAAGAATCAGAAGAAAAAAAAAAGCGTGAGGTTGATGAAGGCGCATCAAGGCCGCAGAGTAGTGAGGAAGAGTCAGAATCTGACCACTCCTCAACAGATGATGAACCTTTATCTGAGAAGGTGATCAAGGAGGATGCTCCAGGTAGCGAAGTAGAGGATTACATCAAGGAACTTGATTAAGATGAGATCTCGGTGGCAGCCTTCCTTCGCAAAATAAAGGTTGAAGTTACAGTCGAAAGAAGAACCAAGATGAAACATGGCCTCATTGTCTTTAACAAGCCAAGGACCAAGTCAGGGTTCGTGTCTCCAATTAGGCCAAGTGCCCCAGCAACCAAAAAGAAGTCAGTTGCACCTAAGGCAACAAAGTCACCGAAGAAGAGTGTTGTGGTGAAGATTAACCCCTTCGAGAGCATAAAGAAGATAGACGTAGCTCAAACGAGCAAAGTTATTAAAGGGAGGGACCTATTTAGGGAAAAATATGTCAGCGATATATGTGGCCTTTTGTTGCGCGCTTAGTGTGTGTGCAAAATAAATATGAAGCGTTCAAATCATGCAAGTATACATGGTCTATCCAGCAAGTAATAAGTAAATTTATATCGATTCCACAGGGATTTGATGACTTCTATGTTAAGTTAGGTTGATTAAAGACGAATGTAATCGATAAAAAAATGTGGTTTGACTTTGCGAAAATAATGACAGAATATAAAAGACGCAAAAACAAGCAAACAAACGAACGTAGAACTCAGAACTAAAGATGTTGAAACAAAACTGAAGCGCAATAACTAAAATAGAAGAACATCCACAAATAAACAACGCAATGGTAAAAACAAAAGCTAAAGAACAACAAAAACTTGGTTAACAAGAAATCTCTACTACGTAGAGAACACAAGGTCGGGTTAGAAGTATTTTGAAGAAAATGCAAAATAAATGCTTTTGCGACCTAAACGCATCAACTAACCACATATCACAAACATCGAAACCATATCGGTGCTTCAAACACTAGAAGCCAACTCTCGTCGTACTCTTATTCATACAAACATGTTGTTTTAAGTGTGTTAGGTGAGTGGATATCTCTAAACTCCTCACTGAAACAATGAAAGGGTAACATAAACATGAACAATCGGAACATCCCACTTCTCTCGAAGATCAAAAGTTCATTAACACATAATGGATGGTCGGTCGAAAATGCATTATTAGAATGAGAACAAACATGTTTAGAAAGCTTTGCGAGATTGAGGCTAAAACATCATAAAATCTTCTACTTCATACTTCTAACCCCCTCCCCCCTCATAACAACAAATATAACAATTAAAACAAGGAGTGGTACACAAATAAGTAAAAAGATGAAGGGAAAAAAACAGGGCGCCATGTCACACCCCGTCCCAGATTACCCTACCGAACCTAGGACAGGCTGTGATGACAACAGACCCCGAGAGTGCAGTGAAATCTATTGTCAAGTCTCGGGGTCTGTTGTCATCACAACTCGTCCTAGGTTTGGTAGGGTAATCTGAGATGGGGTGTGATAATTTGGTAACAGAGCATGAAGATTATGTAGGACGCGAGTAGTAAAAGCATGTTAGTTAATTTTGGGTGATAAGCATTGCTTTGTGAGCGAAAGATGAGTCGTGGTGGCAAATCTCGTACGTTACAAGAAATTGAAACTCAATTAGCTACTAGTAGGTAAAACAGGGTGGATGGAGAAATGATTGGAGAGACTAGTTACCAAGAGGATGGGCAACTAGGTTTTGTGATTGATAAGAGGAAGTTATTTGATGAATAAAACTATGTTCGGTGTATTTTAAGAGTTGTGGATGTTAGAGAAGATAGTTCTTGGCCAAAATTGGATATAGTGTAGTTTTGAGGATGAGAATGGTAAAAAATGATAATTAGAAGAACCGTAAGTTTGAACGGTTGAAAGAATTGGGAGGTCTTTTATTGGGACAATGCATGAATTCAACTAATGCAGAAATTTGAATGGATTAAAGGGAAATGTTTTTCTCAGCTTAATGAATGCTAAGAATTAACAAATGAATTAACTTGAGCGAGAATCTTTCGTGCGCCTATACAGGGGCAATTATATCCCCTTGAAGGTCGACATTACTCGATTCTCAATTCTAATCCTACAAGGTGTAGCCCGGGTAGGAGGCTTGTGGTTGTGTGTGGAATGCATGACAATGAAAAAAAAGAATTGCGATAAATAAGTTACAAAAAATAAATAGTACATAAATAAAATGAAACAAACCAAACAAAGGACCAACAAAGAAAATAAAATTGGATAATAAAAGATAAAATGTAATGGCCTGACCCTCTAAAAAAAAGGTCCCCAGTGGAGTCGCCATGCTGTCGCAACATCATCGCGACGCGGAGCGGCCGACGTCCTCTTTTAAGGGTTTTGTTTTAAAAAACAAAGAGATGAAGTCGCCACCAACCATTTTGGGTGTGATTGGTCACCTTAAAACAAAAGCTGGTCTAAGAAAGCAGACATTCAAGTTCGGGGGTCGGTTGAGTGTAGGGAAGGTGTTAGCACCCTACAACACCCGTTAAAACGGTAGCCAAAATTTGTCTTTATTATCCAATTAAATTTATTTAAAATGTCCTTAATTTGAGAAAAGAAAAAAAAGAAATAATATTAAAAGAGAATGTCTCAACTAATCTTGCCTTAACTTTAAAATAAAGTAAGGACTCGATTTGTGAGTGGAATTACCCTTCAATTTTGCCATTAGTTGCCTTAATCCCATAACGCGGATTACGCAATAAACAAATATTTTTTGAAAGATTTTTGAAATACTTTTGATTTAAAAATTAATTTGAAATTCATTTCAAACCAGTTTAAAATAAAATAAAATTTCATGTTTTGGAAACAATTTTGAAAGTCAATTTAACATTTAAAAGAAAACTAATTCATTTGAAAATATTTTTAAAAACAAAATTTTGAAATCCCGGTAAATTATAGATTTAGAAATAAATGAAAATCAAAGTTTTAAAATTGTTCAAAATCAATTTGAAAAAAACCATTTAGAAAGGAATTGGAAACTAAATTAATTTTTTTATTTTTCTAAAAAAGTTTAGAAATCAATTGGAAAACTTAAAAAAAAAAACGACTTTATAAATGACACATAATGGCGTACTTGTAAATTAAAATCAATAACAAAGATGTAATTAAACCGACACAAAATATAATTAGAAAAAAAAAGAAATATAAATGAGACATAATATAAACCATGCTTGAAATTTCATATAAACCAGAGGACATAATTGTAATTAACTTAAAAAAAACTTTAAAATGAAATTTAAATTACATTACCCACGCGTGCGAAGATGATGAAGCCTATTTCTCCAAGCTGCCGCCTGTGTATTCCACCGTTTCTTCACCTTGGAAGTCGCTGATGTCGTTGGATTCGCCGCCGAGGAGCTCCGTCCGCCGCGAGAGGTGCTGCGCTGCTGATGTTTCGTCCGTCCGCCGCGAGAAGTGGTGCGCCGCCGACGGTAATGGTGGTCGGAGATGGTGGTGGGATGAAGGTAGAGAAGATGATGAATATTAGACTCTCGATTTGCGTACCTGAAAAAAATCGAAAAAAAGAAGAAAGAGAAAGTAGAATTTGGAGGGAAAACTTCTTTTTGGTCAAAGAAAAATCAACTTTGACTTCAAAATCACTCTTTTAAACTTCTCTAAAAAAAACTCTAATTTATCGGTCTCTCTACGACTTTTTCTCTGATACTTCTCTTTTCTCTCTTTGGTCGGTATTTATAGATCGTTGGAAACTCCCACCAAAGGTAAAAATTGAAGTAAATTTATGATTCGATATTTTTCTCATTCAAAACTGATTTTTGACCATAAAATGAACAAATATTTTATACTCATAAATGAATATAAAATTTTAACCCAAAATGAATTAAATATTTTATACTCATAAATGAATATCAAAATTTTAGTCATAAAATGACTTAAGAATTTTATACTCATTAAGTATTAATCTTTATTGTCAAATTAGGTAAAAATCTTTCCCAAACAATTAAAACATTATTTTTGTTATTTTTCTCCAATTTCGAAATTAATTAAATACATAATAAAAAGTGAATTTACAACTTAAAAAGATTCAATCAAATTTGATAAAAATAAATAAATAAGGTAAAATTATTAATAATAAACAAATGCCCGGACCAAATACGGTGTCAGAGGTAGTGGAATGTTTGAGGATAAAGTGTAAAGTTTCTACGTTCCTTGTAGGGAAGTGGCTCAGAGTTAGTGACAGCCAATTACAGGTATGCAATTAGATTCTCCGGTGATTAATTGGAAGGAATTAAAGAAAGCTTTATTTGTTAAAAGTGATGGTTCCATGGAGTTGGAAATGAGGAAAGGAGATAGTGTTGGAAGTGTACAATGAAAATAATAATGTCCAGAAGTTCATAAGATATGAGAAATAAAATAAATTTCTAAACTTGGAGCAAGAGTCAATGACATTTACTAAATATCAGGAAGTATTTAAATTCTGAAGTATGCAACTACCATGTTTGAGTATAAATTTGAAAGGTGTAAAAGATTTGAGGATTAGTTAGAAGAGAAAATTTGAACTTATGTTACAAGGTCAAAGTAAAAAGAGTTTAGAAGAGATGGAGCTCAGATTAAGTTTAAATTGTTTGTGTGGTACTAACAAATTGAATTTGAAGAATGAGATATTGGAAGGGGCTCATAGCTCGACTTATGTTATAAATCCAGAGTTTATTAAATTGTTCGTGATTTACTTTGGTTTACAGAGGTTTGATTTACTATTGTTTGTGAAAAGAGTGTTTTTTTTCCTTGAAAGGCTTTTTTTAGTTCATTTTTATTTTCCGTTGCTCTTGAGTTTCAACTAGAGATACTTCAGATCAACATCTGCCGCCAGCCTCATCAAGTCAATGCATATCATCTACTATATGTAAAAAGTGTAATTTTTGGTGCGTGATTTTTATTTGGAGAAAGTTTAAGTTATAAACTAGAGAGAGACTTGACAATAGATTCCATTGCATTCTCGGAGTCTGTTGTCATCATAGCTCGTCCTAGGTTCGGTAGGGTAATCTGGAACGGGTGTGACATGCCAAGCCGGCGGAAGATGGTCTTCTTCAAGCTCACTTCCTCCCGCAATTTGATTAAGTCAAATAAAGTTGAATTAGTTTATAATAATAATAATAATATTATTATTATTATTATTATTATTATTAGTTTTAATATTAATATTAAAAATTAAAAAAAAAAAAAACAAAAAAATGAAAGAAAGAAAATGAGGGTTGAGCGTTTCCGCCTCCCCCTTCATTTTTTTTCTCCTTTATTTTCTCTCGCCACACACCTACGCTCTCTCTCCTCAACTCACGTCTCTCTTTCTCCGATCTTCACCACCGCGCAGCCGCCCTCTCCGATCAGATCTCCAACGACACTACCCCTCCGCCTGAGCGGCAGTAGTAAAGTGCAAAAAGTGACTTTAGACAAAAAGTTGGCCAAAACTGACCTGTCACCCCAAAATTTAATGTTTGGACATGTTTGAGGGGAAATGGCATAAAGTGACCTGTCAGAGCAAAACATTAACAAAATTGATCCGTCACCCACAAAAATGATTAAACTGACCGGTTTGAGGGAATGGGGGTGTGAAATTATACATATGCCCTTCATTAAGGAAACCCGAATGTGTCTATGCGATCGCAGAGCCTATGCCATGGCATAGACTATTTCAAAAAAATTTAAACTTCTTATGCCATGGCATAGACTATTTCCATCCCACAGTCTATGCCATGGCATAGGCTATTTCAAAAAAAATTCAACTTCCTATGCCATGACATAAGCTATTTCCATCGCACAGTCTTTGCTATGGCATAGGTTATTTCAAAAAAATTCCAACTTCTTTTTCTTTCTTTTTTCAAATTGGGTTTTTGTTTTTTGTTTTTGGTTTTTGGGTAGTGATAAAATTTTAAAATTTAGAGAGAAAATGAATCAGCTTGTGGAATTTCATTGTCAAGGTCTGCATGCAGGATTTGTAAATGAAGAAGAAGAAGATCAGATGGATCATACACAGATCTGGAACCATTTGGTTACATGGATTTAATCGAAGATAGCAATGAGTTTTTCGATCCGACTTGTATTTTCCAGAACGAACAACAAGAACATCACGAAGACGGGTTAGAGGATTTGCAATTGGAGAGGTTTGAAGAAGTGAAAATGGAGGATTTGATGATGATGCATGAAGGAGAAGAAGAAGGTGTTTTTGGAGTGGCTGAGGAGTAATAAAGAGACGGTTTCTGATGATGATTTGAGAAATGTGAGAATCAAGAAATAGAAGTTTTAAATAGCCTATGCCATGGATTTACTCGAAGAAAGCAATGAGTTTTTTCGTCCTCTGTTTTCAAATTTTTTTTTTTTTTTTTGGTAAGAAAAAGAAGTTTGAAATAGCCTATGTCATGGCATAGGCTGTGCGATGGAAATTACCTATGCCATGGCATAGGCTGTGCGATTCCCTCAAACCGGTCACTTTTATTTTTTTTGTGGGAGACGGATCAGTTTTGTTAATTTTTTGCTCTGACGGGTCACTTTCCATGTTTGCTCTGACAGGTCATTTTCCACGTTTGAGGCTTTTTGAGGCGTGAAATTCACTCCTTATCCTGACTTAAGAAATTCAGTTTTTTTTTTTTTTCTTTTTCTCCTCTCCCTCTGCATTTTTTATTCTCTTTATTCTTTCATATCCCACCATAGTTTGAGCACAATTCATCAATCTTCAACGTCCTCGTGATCTTTCATCTACAATCAGTTAGGGACATTTGTCGATGGAACGGCCGAACAAGCTATCTACTAACATGTAGAACTCGAAAATATACATGGGATTAAAAAAAATCTTCCAATTTGGTCTGCGATCAAAGTTATGACGTTTTAAGGTTTAAATTAAATTCATTTGATTTCATGGAGATTACTACAGAATATACTTCAATATTTGCTCACAGTTTATAAACATGGTCGTAAAGAATGCAAAAAACGTACGAAACGAGTGGTTATTTAGCTAAAATAGAGTTGTACCGAAGGAGATACGATCTTCAGAAGATAGACGCAGAATCGCGTTATGAGATCACGCATTGCGCATGTGCGATCGCGCATGCGCGTGTGCGATGAGGTGTTCGATCTCATAGCACGATTCTGCGTTTATCTTTCGAAGGTCGAATCTCCTTCGATACAACTTCGTTTTAGCAAAATGACCACTTATTTTCATAAGGTTGTTCACGTTCTTTACAACCATGCTTATAAACGGAGCAAAATATTGAATTATCTTGAGTTTTAATCTCCGTAAAGTCAAATTGAACAAAATATTGAAGTATCTTGAGTTTTAATCTCCGTAAAGTAGAATTGATTTAATCTAAACTTTAAAATTTCATAACTTTGAAGCTCACTACACCAAATTGAAAGGTTTTTTTTATCCCATGTAAATTAATTTACGAGTTCTACATGTTAGAACAATTTGATTTCAACTACTTTAAACATTTTTAAGAACTCTATTTTTTAACTATTTGTTTCAAGGGGTTTTTCATGGGTTAATACATGGTATTTGCATTCACCAAATTGCAAGTTTCTTCCAATTCAATTAGATTGTTACACGTTTTTAGTTGACACTCTTTTTTCTACTATTTGTTTTGAAGTTTAGGTGAATGCGATAGTATAGAATTTTCAATGGGATGAAAACACAAGGTATTCGCATAAACAAAATTGCAAGTTTTGTTTTAATATGATTAAATTGTTGGAGGTTTTTACCTGGTACCAGGGCGGACCTCTGAAGGGACTAGGGGGGCCACGGCCCCTCCAAATTTTTTGATTTTCTTATACTCGTAGGCAAAAATAATGCCTTAAATATATACTATTGTTATTAAATACATTTTGCCCCCCCTAAATTAATAAAATTTTATTCTACTGCAGTGGTCATTATGCATGATTTATATTTTGTTGTGCCTGAGTTCGAAACTCAACCATAACAATAATTCTTTATATTTCCTTCCATATATGTATATATTTTTTTAAAAAAAATTGTTCTCTTTTAATATTTTATTTATATATATTTAAAAATATATAAATTTCATTCTTAAAAATAAATAAGACTTTTTTTTTTTTTTATATTTACTTCTATAAGATTTTTTTTAATTTTTTTTTTTTTATAGCTAGATTTTTTTTTAATGGAAATGTCATTGTAGTATCTTTACTTTAGAGTTATATTATTTTAGTCATTGTAATTTCAAATATCTAAATTTAGTATTCTTCATACTTTCAAAAAATCTATTAACTCTTAATATTAGTATGTTAAATCTTTACTTTAGAGTTATATTATTTTAGTCATTGTAATTTCAAATATCTAAATTTAGTATTCTTCATACTTTAAAAAAATCTATTAACTCTTAATATTAGTTTATTTATTAACATTTTCAAAAGTAATTTAGACTATATTAAATCTCTCTTTTATAAATTTTGGAATTTTTTTTTTTTTTTTTAACAAAATTATATGATGGTATTAAGTTTATTTAAACTTAGTCCGTAAGTCTGTGATACACTCACATATGTTTATCACTGATAACTTTTTTTTAATGTCAACCTAACTTTAGAGTGTGAATTCGAACCTCTGAATTTTTGGCAATCTTTTTTTAATATTTATATACTCTAATTTTTTGGACCTCCAAATATCAATGTCTGCCGCTGACACTCTTTTTCTACTATTTGTTTCAAGTGATTTTCATTGGGTTGTGAATATAAGATATTTGCTTCACTAAATTGCAAGCTTTTTGTTTGCATTCACTGAATTGCAAGCTTTTTGTTTTTAATTTTATTAGACTTGTTGTAGGGTTTTTAGTTGACATTATTTTTCTACTCTTAGTTTTGAATTTTACGTGAAATTTTAGGTGGAATTTTAGGTGGATTTTACTCGGGGGGATTTCAATGGGTTCCAAATACAAGGTATTTACTGAATTGCGAGTTTTTAAAACATAAAGAAGATGTGCTTTTTAATTCTAAACAAGAATTGTTGACAAGCTTTTGTAGTAAATCGACGAGATCATACCGAGAGATATAGATTTGCTTTAAAGAATAAAAATACAATTATTGACTACTGCATGCATTATTAAATGGAGGAGATCTAAAGAGTTTTAAAATGTAAACAAATATGCTGCGAAGAAAATGAACTTCAAATGGTTTTATAACTTTTGTCATTGTTAAAAAGATTAGTCACTTGATGGGTCATCTGCAGAGGCAACTTCAGCGCATGTTTGAGGGTTTTGCTTTCCAGAGAGGGCGGG
The DNA here is from genome assembly GCA_028017165.1 of Herpetospermum pedunculosum. NCBI lineage: Eukaryota > Viridiplantae > Streptophyta > Magnoliopsida > Cucurbitales > Cucurbitaceae > Herpetospermum > Herpetospermum pedunculosum. Next base: position 13,985,964 of record CM051527.1, on the reverse strand, counting down.
TTTCACATTTAAACACTGAGACTTAATTGGTCCTTCGCTTCCGCTGTAAGTGAGATCGATATCAGCAAGTTCCACGCCTTCACATGGTAAACTTTCGCTGCAAACAAGTTTGACTGCGACCGGAGTAGCAGAAGTGCCTCTGATATTCTTGAAGCTAACTTTGCTGATCTTAATATTTGATGGAACCTAAACATACCAAAAAATAAAACCATCATTGAAATAAATATCACTCAACTCTGCACCTTTTATTTAATACTTCTTGAAGCTGATAAAACGTAGGCATAATTCATACATATACCTTTCTGTTGCATTGATTCCATGGACAATATTCTTGGTCTATAAGGACAGGATTGCTGACATTGACCATTTCAATATCTTCAAAATGCATGTCAGAGGCTGGGTATGCAACGGCCGAATCTGGCCATGTTTTGATCCTCACACCGTTCGTAGTACTGATTAATTTGCATTTACTCACAAAAACTCCTTCCACGTCTTTTTCCTTCGCGTACTTGCCCAAACTTCCAATGCTAATGCCATGTCCTGGTCCGCAAGTTACATTTGTAATAGTTACTTGTTTGTTACTATCTCCTACGGACACACAATCATCTCCAGTTGCAATTTGTGTATTGAGAATGTTAATCTGCTCTGAACCACTCACGTGAACTCCATCGGTGTTGGGGCTGTTCTCTGGTGCAGTAATTATCACGTGATCAAAAGTAAGATTCTTGCAGCCCAACGTATTTATATGGAAATTCTTACTATCCAATGAAGTTATGTCCTTCACTATTGAATTGGTGATGAAATTAAACTTCAAGTTCTGCTCATTTGAAACAAACAAAAAAACTCTTAAGAGTTAAAACGTATGTGTTAATTGAGATCATGTTTGATTAAATTATGTACGATATTATGCCAAAAACGAAAGACTATTATAATTAGAGCGTTTACCATGGGAAGCTTGGTACATTCTTTCTTTAAGTGGCAATCGTTCTTTTCCCAACCTGCTACTCCTTGGCCATCGAAAACTCCAGTGCCTGACAATGTCAATTGATCAATATATTCCAAAACAACCATTCCTTCTCCTACTGGGTCGGGATGAGCTTGCAATGTCCCTTCGACTTGAATCTCAATAGGACTCTTGCAAGGGCCTTTGAGGTTGGATTGAGTTAATTGGTAAACTCCTTTTGGAATTAAAACTTTACTTGGAGTGATCGATGCACATGCTTCCTTCCATGCATCTGCTAAAGCCTGTCAATTGAATTATTTCATCATATAAAAGTTTTCTTTAGTAATTAAAAATAGTTTATCAAACCACTCTATACTTACTTGAGTTATATCAGCATCAGGTTTGGCGCCATACTTAGTGACATCAAAAACAGATTGACCATTGGTCGTAGATACCAACAGTAACAACAAAGGTAGTAATACCACAATGTTTGATCTTAATCCCATCATTTGTGTGCCTTTTACTTTGGTTATTTTCTCCTTGTTTAGATCACTATCTTAGAAATTGAGATCAGTCTCTTTCAGATATCCATATTAATCTAACCCTCCTTATATAGGAGGGAGAAAATCAATATTGTTGAAAATTCTCTCTCAATTCTTATTAGCTAAATTTGTCAAAGATGAAAGAGAGGTTGGAGTTAGACGGTTATGTGTCTATCATTCATTAGTCTTTCCTTAAATATTGTGATGACTAGTTCTCTCCCTCTCATAAAATTTATTCCTTAAATTTTTGTTTGAGACAAACATGCATGACCATAGTGCACAAGGTGCTACAAGTAGTGGCGCACAAACAATATGACATAAGATTTTGATTCAATATAGTTTGGACCAAATTATGTATAAATTAATGGTGATCATTCATAAATTTTAATTGTATTAACTTTGGACTATTATTATTATGAAACATTAATTCTCATGTTTAGAGTAACCAACTAATATCAGAAGACAAAATACATTTTTGAAGTTGTAATAACATAAATGCTTAACTTAGAAAAAAACAAACTAAATTTCTTCCCTTTTATGTGAGAATATGAGCTCAAAATCTAATCTAAGCTTCATTCCTAAAGGCTAGAAGCTTCCTCCTACCTATGATTCATTCAATGAACTTCTCAAAATTGTTTGAAGAACCTCCACATGCATGTATACTTCTCCTAATCTTCTCATTCAGCTCCGCACATCTTGCTCTCATACTTTCATCTTCAAGCACTTCTTCAACCTTCTTCACCACTTCCTGGCGAGACTCGACGTCGTATTCGTCTTTGTCCAATTTTTTTCCCGACGTTCTATATATCACAAAGGTAGTTTTTGTTCAAAAAGTTGTTCCCAATATAAAAACCTTGAATTTTGGCATTACAAGGTTGGTCGGGTTATGCTTGCAAGTTGTACCCCACTACCCTTAATAAATATTATTTTCACCTATAAATTCTTTTGTCAAATCGAGCATAGCTCAATTGATATAAGGTTGTGCCTGTGGCTAAGAGGTCATGGGTTCAATCCTCGCATTAATTAAAATACCATTGCAAAAAAAAAAACCTAGAGCTCAGACCCTCCAGAGTTGAACTCCAACCGCAATGGCTAACAAGAAAATCCAATGTAGGGTGGCTCAACACCGTCTGCTGAGGCATTCAACCAATGATCAATCATGTTCGGCCCTGCCCACATAAACAAGTGGGTGGTGAGCTCGAGGCCGAGAGCAAGCTCCTGCAATTTAGTTGTGTCAAAGCCTGAGCTTACTACCCTTCAAATCCTTTAGGAAAATCATGTCAGTTGAGTTTTTGAAAAAACATTGGGTAAGAATTTTGGGAGGTTACATCAGCTGGATTTGGAGAAAAAAAAAGGGCTTGATTGAAAAGCTCCATGCCTGGCATCTGAGTTAGGGTTGAAGAAAGTCATCTTTGAATCTGTTTCCACGATGTCCATTAGTGTCTTTTCTTGCTCTCAAAGTTTCATTATCGAAGTTGGGCTTTGGATTTCTGAGGCCTCTTCCCATTTGGACTCTCTTGATTTTTATAAATTTTCTCATGTGAATGGAACATGCAATTGTTTAGCCCATGTCATTACCTCTAAGTTTGGTTTGAGGATTTGCAGATGCCTGGGAATAGGGTATGCTTGAGAATAAGATGTCTGAGAATCAAAGATGTCTGTGTTTGGTGCTGGTTGAGAATGCCATCAGATTTCCATGGGAATCAATGATGTCTGTGTATGGGAATTAAATAATGTTTGTGTTTGGTGTTGCATGTGAATGTCATCAAATTTGCAAATAAATTTTCAATTGTAATTAATTAATACAATAATAAAATTGAAGAAATAACGATAAAGATTATATAATTCAAAAACCAAATATAATTTATCATTGATTACTAAACATAACATACACAATATGGGATTGATCCATATCCCAATTGACAAAATGTTTAAAATCATCACATCTATGATTAGTTATTATATGGTAGTCTTAGTTCAAACAAATCATCACATCACACTTATAATTACTTATTATGCATGGTTCTAGTTCTCTTTTCATCTTTGATGTTACGACACATATAATATTTTTTCTGTTATGACCTTCTACGAAGTCGGTACCGATTGTGCGATCTTATAGCCTAGCTTGTGCGATCGCATAGGTTGTGTGATCTCATAGCATAGGTTGTGCGATTGCATAGGTATCTATACGATAGTTATGCGATCACATAGGTAGTTATGCCATCGCATAGCTACCTATGCGATCGCACAACTATTGCACAACTATTTCATCGTTACCTATGCGATCACACAACCTATGCGATCGCACAACCTATGCTATGAGATCGCACAACCTATGTGATACGATCTCATAGCTAACACACAGGTTTAGCTATCACATAGTTCTTCGATTCTGGTTCATCTTCAGATCGAATAGGTTTCAATAGCTAGAGATTGAAATGAATCTAACCAAAAAAAAAAAAAAAAAAAAACCAACTGAGAAGAAGAAGACATACCTGGAAAAGTCGGAGAAGAAGAAGAAGAAGAATGGAGAAAATTATGCCCGGCCTAAACGAAAAGTCGTGATTTTCGAAGGGTTTGAAAAGCCATACCTAAAACTAATAAATGATGTCCGGGCTAAAGGAATGCCCGGGCATAAATTGTCAACTTTCAAACCAAACATGGGCTTGGACATCCCAAGCCCATGTCCACCCTTCAATGTCATCGAACCAAACGGCCCCTAAGGCCACACTCTTACTTTACCTTCTATTTGGGTTGGAATTTTCCATCATTGGTTGTTATCTGAGGTTCAAGAAGACCTCTTTTCTCACCCTTGTGGTGTTTATATACAATTTCTCCTTTTAAAAAAAAAATCTCTCACAATATGGAATAAAATTGAGTTTGATAGAGATCAACAATGGAGGCTTTAGGAGAGAAAATTTCAGCAAAAATTATTGAGTAATTTGGAGGAGAAATGTTGTTAAATTTAAAGGAAATTTTGGCCTAAAATGATATTAAAGTTGATTTAAAAGTGACCATTAGATCTAGGTTATAAGATCCAAAGGTGAGAGTTTAATGGTAAAACAAAATATTATAAATGAAGATTTTTCAAAGGTTAACGATAAAAAGAAGAGGGGTTAGCATGGGTGGGTTGTGCACGTGCATGTGTCGCATTTCCAATCATCTACCTCATCGTCATGTTGAGTAATTATTTTCAATCTTCTTTTGGCCATAACTTATTTGTTTGATGTCCGATTTAAGCGATTGAAAATGCGTTGGAATAATCTTATCGAGTTCTACGTTACGAATACAACGAGAGTTACATTAGTGGCAACGTCAAATTTCACTTCAGCAAAGTGCCACGTGTCAACGTTAGATTGGATTTTGTTTCCAATCTTCTTTTCCGTATATCTTTCTTGCCTGAGCTCGGATTCGAATGGTTCAAGATGCATTAAAATCTTCTTTCTAAGAACTTTTCTATGCACACTTTGAAACACTAAAGTCATCAATAAATTAGAGGTTTTTTATCATCAAAACAAATGGTATGATTGAAGCTCATAAAATTAACACGACTCTCGTAAAGGTGATATAGCAGAAATGCCTAGAAATAGGATTTCCTCGATTGTCCTCGATGATTGAGGAAAAAGACTATAGGATCATAGGATTTTATACTTAAACACCTAAGATCACATTATCCATAGAAATGTAGGTTTAATGGCTTAAACTTCTAAAGGTATTTGCAAAGAGGCTGAAAAGAAGATAAATCTGATCTAGAAGCTCAAGGTATTATGTGGTGACTCTATGGTCATAGGTTGTCAAGTAAACTTTTCTTAGGGCTAAAGCATGATTGAATCCCCACTTTTATTGTTTTTTTAAACCAAAAACAATCAATCATCATCAACTTATTTTTGTTACCTATCATTGCATTCAAAAAATAATATTTTTTTATAACTAAATTTCACAACAGTCTCTTAGGATTCGATACTTGGAATACTTTCCAAATTATTACTGGATTGATACTTGGTATACTTGCATTTGAGCATATCTTTCTTAGTAGGTTATTGAACCAAATTACACACTCATATTTTGGTCATTAGATTTTTGGCGCCGTTGTCGAGGACTATTTAACGGAATTCATTTTTTTAAGACATTGTGATTTGATTGCGACACATAGTTATTATCTCAGAAATTCTGACTTGGTTTACATTTTATCTTACAAATTGAAGTCAGTACATGAGCAAAGGTCATTGCCTTTTTTTAGCTATATCTTGAGATAGAACGCACGAGAAAATCTTTAAGATAACCAACATGTTGGGAAAATCAATCTAGGTAATTTAAGTAGTGCTTTTCACCCTTTAATCATGCTTATTACTTAACTTTTTAATTAAAATTGAATGTAAATGTGCATGTAATTGAGCGTAAAAGAGTAAAAATAGGAAAGTCACATGCTCAAGGTTGTTTTCTAAATATGAAGCATTTTAGGGGGTAAAATAGTCGTTTTTTTCTAAGAATTAACTAGTTGTTGGTCATATGCAAAGGCTCCCCAAGCCTCCACTTTCAATCATCGATTATTCACAACGTTTGATCATTCAATTTCTCTCTCGAAGAACTGCCTCATTTCCAAAACTCCAACAAGAGCAAACCTTCCTCTAAAAAATGCTCTACATAAGCCATTTTCGGAAGAAATGTGTTGCGAGGATTCGATTCACATTGACGTCGTGAATCGAGCAAGTAGAGACCTTTCATCCATTATCCACGAGTTCGAAAGAGAGAGAGTTGGTAATTTCAAGATTTACTTTACTGTTTTAATCTGAACTTTTGCTACTTGAATTCTGTTTTTGAATTATCATTTACATTTGTTTTTGTTTCCATTCCCCTTTTGTTCTTTGTTTTCAAGTGAAATAACCATTTTTCCTTTTACCTAGTTTTTGTACTTATGAATTATTTATCAATGAAGCCTTTGAATTTATTTTCCATTATGAGCTAACTTTTCTAAGGGATTCAATTATGTGAATGCCCATTAAGAAATGAGTCAGTTTGACAGCTGCAAATTATAATTTTACCCTTATGCCTTGTGTGGTTTGTCATTTACTAAATATATGCAAAAATGTTAGATTAACTTTTTTTTTTAAAGAAAATGTTAGATTAACTTGATTACTTAATTTAGCATGTAATAGTAATGTTGATACTTAATCAGCCTGGCAATTAATGAATCTCGTAAATGTGATATAGCAGAAATTCCTAGAAATGGGATTTCATTGATTGTCCTTGATGATTGGGGCAAAAGATTATAGGATCATAGGATTGCATGCTTAAACACCTTAGATCACATTAACCACATAAATGTAGATTTAATGGCTTAGAATTCTAAAGGTACCTGCAAAAAGGCTAAATAAAAGCTTTCAAGTCTTGTGCTCAGGAGCGTTTACTCAATCAAACCTTGAGAGATCAGCTGAACAAGGCTTCCCAATCCTTCCTCGAGCTCAAGACTGATCAAGAGATATGCAAGATGATCTTCTTCGGTCATCCGGCATATGAAGACACTGGGGAGCTTATGATGCACTCAAGTTTTGGTCTTCTCCTCAATACGACGAGTTATCTGACCGAGGTTTAGATTGTCGAGCTTTGGCGGGACATGAAGCTTGTCTGGGCCGCCGAAGCCACGAGTCGGTCTCTTTGAGCTCCTACTCTTGGAGCTGGGCCATCCCGTACAACTATTGTAGGAGAGCTCGAGGTGGTTCTAGAGAAGATAGTTTGCACGGAGGAGGTCTCAAAGGAGCCTTCTAATCTGGAGGGGTGATAGCACTCCAAAAGTGCTAATATTTAGCTCCTAAATCTTGTAAATTAGAGTAATTATTTGGGCTTAATTGATTTATTTGGTATAATTTAATTGCTAAGGGGCAAATCGGGCATTTGCGATAATTAAGAGCTTAAATGAATATTTTATAATATTTTATTAGCTAGTCGTTTTGAGTGATTAAGCTACATTAATTAAATAATCTAATCTTAACTCAAAATTGATTTGTGGCTTGATGGTGTAGGGCTTATTAAGATAATGGGGGTGCCAAGGTTCAAATCTTGGTGAATGCAGAATTTTATCTCATTTTATAAAGGTCAATGGTCAACATCCAAGCCCATCCGCGCGGCCCAATTGGCCAATTTCGGCCCAAAACTCATTTTTTTAGCTTTTTAAGCACTTTTGACCTAGTTTTTCAGCCACCATTCACTTAGGAGAGAGAAAAATCGATTTTGAGAGTTTTGGCCTCGGGTTTGGTGATATTTTCATCAGTTTTCAAGGTTTTTGGACAATTTTGGATCGATTTTCAACACGTTTGGCTAAGGTAAGTGCTCTAATTTGAGTTAGGGTTTTACTTTGATGCTTAGTGAGGGTTTTTGTATGAATTTCTAGCATTGTGTTGTTGATTTCTTGCATCTCCAATCTGTATAAAGAACGAATGCCATGCCTTTCTAATTAGGATTGAAACCCATAATTGTTACGCATGTTAGTAGGCTAAGCGTTAATTCTTGATAAGCTTTAATGCATTGTAGCGAGGGTCTAGCTCGTGGCTAATCAATTCGAGCCTAAGTGACAGTGGGGTATGAGTTGATTAACGTTTTCACGGTGGGCTCAAGGTTATGAGAGAAATCGAATTAGTCTTAAGAAATAATTCGTCGCAATTATACCCGTTACTGTTTTCTGATTAATTGATGGCTTATCACCTTAGATTAATTAAGAAGCATGTTTAATTAGACTTGACACCTCTAATTAATTCTTTGGGGTGCTTTGGACCCGGTTGGGACAAGGCATTTTGCGTGCATGAAATAAAATTACTTTGCTAATTAGAATCCCTATGAACTAAGCGCATCAAGTAAATCCCGAACACTCAAATTAGGAGCACGCGTTACGTTTAATTTTTCCGTTATTTATATTTTCGTTAGCTAGTTTACATGTACTTAGTTCAATTCTTCCGTTAGCTAGTTTGCATGCTTACTTTAATTTTCCGTTAGCAATCCCCCTTTTATTTATCGTTTTATTTTATTATTTTAGTTAATTAAAAAGAAAATAGAAATTAATTAGGAGAAAATAATTTAGGTTCTCTGTGGATCGACCCGGCTACCACTAGCTGCAAAGCTCAGTTGTAGCGGAATTATAAATGTTATTTTTGCGGGACTCGACACCCCGAAATTTATAGGATATTCAAAAATCCTAGTACCAAAATTGGCGCCGTTGCCGGGGAACCATTTAGTTTCTCTTAGTTAAATTTTATTTGTTTAAAAACCACAAAAATATTTTCCTTTTCTTGTGTCTTCTTGTTTTAGCATGGCAGATTTTCGACAGCAATTTTGGGGACAATTTAAAAGAAGCAACGCCGAAGACATTCTCCGAACCTCTGAGGAGGAGGTCATTATCGAGTTGTACCCCGATTTTGAGGAAGGAATCGAGGAATTTCTGACATGCGGAGGCGAGAAACGGTGAGACCGAGGAGGATGAGCTTGACATCGAGGAGCATCCCGAAGAGATTAGTGATGCAAACGAGCTAAGGAGTGGAGCTGAAACTTCTTCAAGGTGGGTTAGTTTGGATGAATTTCTCGCATCTCCCAGTGATGAAGAAGAACTCAGATAATTTTACAAGGTAAGTATATCTCCACCGATTGATTTTGACTTAGAGCATGAATTTTGTATTGAAAATATATTTGAGGATTCATGCACTAATGAGCTCGAGCATCTGTCTGTTAATGAGAATATTTTAAGAAATCTTTTCTTTGAGGATGTAGAACCAGCATGCTATGAAAATTCTGTTGTGATGGATGAGGAAGTGGCAATTGTGCCTTTAGATTATTTATCTCCTCTTGTTAGGTCAATGGATCCTCAACGTCATCATCAGGTATGACGACTTGAGTTTCAGACAAGCCGATGTAGCGGTCAGGCTGTCTTACATCCCTCCCACTACGTCGAGGCTTTCTCAACTCTTGAGAAGGACCAGCCTGATCAACAACCTTTGTTGATCCGTCTGTAGCTTTCCTGGAAAATTCGGACAAAACAATTTTGCTCGACGGTTGATGATCTCTCATGTGGTCTTCCTCTAAGAACGTGGCATTAGTCGATACTAGTACCTTGTTCTCATGAGGATCGTAAAATAGACCACCTTTCGTTTCCTTGGGGTAACCTACAAATAGGCACAATTTTGAACGATGTTCCAACTTCTTTGGATTGGGTACTAGCACATGTGCCGGACACCCCCAAATCCTGAAGTGACGTAAACTACCTTTACGCCCTCTCCATAACTCATAACGTGTTTCAGAAACACTCTTAAAGGGAACCATGTTCAAAATATATACTGCAGTCTCTACTGCATATCCCCAAAACGAACTAGGCAAATGAGCATAACTCATCATAGATCGAACCATGTCTAACAGGGCTCTATTTCTCCTCTCGGACACACCATTCTGCTGTGGTGTTCCTGGCGCTGAGAGTTGAGATACTATTCCATGTTCTATCATATAGTCCTGGAATCTTAAATCCATATACTCTCCACCTCGATCTGATCGGAGTGTTTTTATCGATTTACCTAATGTGTTCTCAACCTCTGCCATATACTCTTTGAACTTTTCAAGAGCTTCGGACTTATGATGCATTAGATAAAGATAACCGTACCTAGAATAATCATCAATGAAACTGATGAAATATTCATATCCTCCTCGTGCTTTGACATTCAAAGGACCGCAGAGATTCGAATGCACGATTTCTAGAGGTTCTTTGGACCTATGACCTTTTTCAGAAAAAGATCGTTTGGTCATTTTGCCCTCAAGACAAGACTCACATGGCGGTAAAGAGTTGTCCTCTAAACGATTTAGCAGACCACTCTTAACCAATCTCCCAATCCTATTGAGATTAATGTGACTTAGTCTTAAGTGCCAAAGATAAGTACTTGGAGAAAGTTTCTGCCTTTTAGTTTGAGTCTCAGCTGTTTTAAACATTTCAGTGTTCAAAATAGCTTTGGCTTCGGTTGGTCTTAACACATACAAGTTGTTTTCAAGTTTCGCAGAACAAATACGTACACCTCTTTTGCTAATGAACGCTTCATTATGAACAAAAGATATTTTATACAACTGTTCTAACAAACAAGATATAGATACAAGATTCCTCTTGAAGGTAGGAACCAGGAGTACATTTTCTAGTAAAATGAAACTATCTCTATACAACAACTTTACAGCTCCCACTGCTTTAGCTGAGACAACCTCTCCAGTTCCAACTCTGAGAGTTATCTCACCTCGAGAAAGTGGCTGCCAAGAACTAGTTTCCTGAAAAGAAGAACAAACATGGTTAGTAGCTCCTGAATCAAGTATCCAGGTATGACAATCATGTTCTACTAAACATGTTTCGACAACAAGTAAATCATATTTACCTTGTTTTTCCTTCTCAGCCTTTTTCTCTGCAAGATACTTTGGGCAATTCCGTTTCCAGTGCCCATCTACACTACAATGGAAACATTTTCCTTTGTCTGCAGATCTAGTCTTGCTCTTAGCAGCAGCAGGTGCTTTTCCCTTCCTTTTATCTTTCTTCTTCTTTTGAATACTCTTATTCTTAATAGAAGAAAGTTCAGACCTACTCCCTGAAGACGACCCCTTTTGGAATTTCCTAGAAGTGACAACGTTTGCCTCCTTCTCTTTTCCTTTAGAAGTGTAAAGGGACTGATAGGTCTGTAGCTCGCTGAGGAGAGAAGTCAAATTATACTTTATCTTGTTCATTACCATATTGGTTCTGAACTGAAGGAAACTCTTCGGAAGAGATTCCATGATAAAGCTTACTTGACTTGACTCATCAATAGTAGCTCCGTTTACTTCCGCCACATTGAAGTGGACCATCATGTTAAGGACATGCTCCCTAACAGAGGTACCCTCCTTCATGCGAGAGTTGTAAACGTATTTGAGGGCTTCATGACAGACCGATGAGGACGGTAGTCCAAACATCGCCTGTAATGAAGACATAATTTCTTTAGCAGAAACCATATCCTCGTGCTTCTTAGCTAACACATCAGATATGCTGGCTAAGATATAGACTCGGGCTTTATCATTAGCCCTTGTCCATCTATCATATGCTTCTTGAACAATTCGAGTCGCATCCGAGCTAGAAGGGGGAGGACAATCCTCTGATAAGACGAACCTGAGATCATTTAGAACGAGAATCGTATTCAAGTTCGATTTCCAGGTCGCGTAGTTATCGTCGGTTAACTTATCGGAAGCTAGTAAGTGAATGAAAGAGCTAGACATGCTGAAAAGAGAATGTAAAATATTAGGGAAAAGGTTTTAACCTAATTTACACACCAATCAAGAATTTAGCAAAGAATAATAATGTACCCAAAACTCATTATTAAACTGCAACGATACTTCAGTGGGTTAGAATGGTCGCTACCGAGGGGCAGTCAAGCATTCCTTCACTGAATCAAGACATTCTTGACTAAATGCTAATACCAGAATATCTCATATTCCTATAGCATCTTAGTTATCGCTGTTTGGTCAAGATTTACTAACTCCTTAGCAAATCTCGTAAGTGTGACCCTCCATTTTTAGAATTCATAGGGCGGCCCCAACGATGCAACCGAATGGAAATGTCAAAGTTGGGAATGGCTCTACGTTTCTTTATCCATAAATGGTGATTGAGATGTTTCGATTCCTATGAAACGGCCCTCCGAATGGATCGGTACCTCTTGTGGGCACCTAGCAGGCGGAACATAGGAATCTCACGGTTCAATCCAATGGAGGAGACCGCAGGATGTATTGACATACTTCCTTCTCCCACTTACTATAAATACTTTCTCCATTCACCTTGCTCTTGAATTATGCAAATACCATCCGAATGGGGATGCCCTATTGACATCACGAGGGCGAGCATAATTCTCACGGTGTGAACTTGACAGAGAACGTAGGAGGAGAGGGACATATCATATATACCTTCTCAACACCTCTACTAAGTATTTTAAGACGGAATGGGTAAATTACTCAGGCATTATCCGGCTAAGACAATAAGACCTAAGTCTAGGTAAAACAAACTTTTACCTATGATGTCTAGGTGATAAACACTTTATTACCTCACACCACTCACGCATGCTCATAAAGTCGGGTTAACTTTACTCAAGTACCGGATGGTCCCCAGGTAGGAGGTGTTCCGTAAACCGTCAGCTTAAATACCTCCAACCTCGAACAGGATGTCCCCGGGTGAGTTTCTTGTAACCTTAGCATTTACAAGATATCGACCTATTCATCTAATGAAACGGAACGATACATTCAACCCTAAGTGAGCATGCCATTGTCTTTGTTATAGATTTTAAAAGTCTATGCCAATTTTTACAACGCTTTGCAAAACTAAGACTTACTACAACAAACTTCTACATGCTTCTCAAACATGCATCACTAAGGCATGAAAAGTTGAATATTTAATTTCATAATCAATAGAACACTTATATCGATTATGCTCTTAAACATTCAACTCTTAATTCATAATCAATATAACACTTATATCAATACTTTGAATTAAGCATGCATTCTATACATTATAACACTTATAACAAACAAAATGCATCTAATGTTGGATGTTTAATTTCATAATTAATATAACACTTATATCAATTATTCTATTAAGCAAACAACATCTAATTCATGAATTAATATAACTCTTATATTAATACTCATGAATAAACATGCATCCTATACATTATAACACTTATAATATACCATGTGCATAAAATTAGGGCAACCTATGTTGTTCATTCAATTTGATAATTAATATAACACTTATATCAATTATTTTATTAAGCAAACAACAAGTAATTCATGAATTAATATAACTTTTATATCAAAACTCATGAATTGCCAAATATGCATACGATATATTATAACACTTATAACATATTTTCAATGCATGAAGCATGCTTCCTATGGTGGGATTTTAAATCTATATGGCATACGTTATGCACATACAAACATGGAATTTAATTAAAACATACATTCGCAATGCATAATTAATTAAACACACTAAAGTGGATCGATTTTGGCATTTAACAAGCAATAACTAATTTATTACAAGCTTGAACAACAAGCTACGTCTTGAGCGGACTTCGAACTCTTCGCACCGCCTTTGACCAACTTGCTTCCTCCGAACGCTTCGGCCAAATTCTCTTCGAATTTCTCCTCGTATTGCCTAGAATGAGTTTGAACTTACACCGAACATTTCTGCGAGTTTCAAACTCAAACTTCTTTCACAAAGAAACCTATATGGACTCTAATGACTCTAAAAAATACAGACTCTTTAGCATGCATTAAAGCCCATACATTCTCGGGCAATTACAAATAATGAAATTCAAAAAGAAACTATGCCAAAATCGATATTCACTTTAGACATCCATTCAGAAACAATTTCTAAATAAAACCCACCATAACTTAAATTGATAGAAATTGAGTGGCCAAAAACGCTCTGATACCAATTGATGGAGCGCATGGCACGCAGCGGAAGCGATTTGGATCAGAGACACTCTAATTTCATCAATTTAAACAAACGGAAACATGTAAACGCAATGAAAAAAGAGAAATTAGAACACATACCCTTGTCGTTCGTATTTCTCCAATTTTCACCGCCAGAAGCTCCTCACGAGCTCAACAAGCCTTCTCACGAAATCTTCGTGGACCACCCACGGTAGTCCCGCTATCCTCGGGCCGAGAAACGGAGTAGTGGGACTCCTTTTACAAAAGAAAAGAAGGAAGAAGCTCACCAAAGAAAAAACTTATTTTTTCTTTACAGAGCCGAGGAAGAAGACGGAGCAATTCGAAATTGAAAACAAACTTCAAATTGTGTACCCCAAAGTGCACTACCTTTTGATTTTTGTTTTTTTTTTTTTTTTTTTAATTGATCTGATCTTTTATATATATATCCCTTGTATATATTATACATGTGTCTTACATGCATGTAAGACACATGTATATATATATATATATATATATATATATATATATATATATATATATATATATATTTAAATATTATTATTATTAAAAATAATAATAATTATTTTATTAATTAAACTTTTTAATTAATAAAAAATATATATATATATATATTATTTAATATTATTTAATTCAATATCAAATATTAATTAAATAATATAATTAAACCCGGTTTTCTTAAAACCGACTTTTTGCATATGAATCCAATTCATACTGTAGATCAATCTCATATTTAAATCATATTTAAATATGTCCAAATTCTTCCACAAACTCGAATTTGAACGATTCAAATTCTTTTCTTTTCTTTTATAATGTTTCACGGCTTTATCCGAGTTAGCTGTTAAGTCTCTGAAAGTGACTTATTTAGGACCCATTTAGCTTAAGAAGATGTACACATTTAGGTGTTTTTGTGAGCATTTAGCCAAAACCTATGCTTTAATATGAGAATTAGAAGAAGGTAGCTAATATAGGACTTATGCACAAGAGGTAGGAAAAGGGGTGAAAACCGAAGAAAAGAATGAAAAAATAACCCTTGCGAATGCATTGCGGAATAATTGCGGTGGCCGCAATTATTCAAGTTAAAACCGTAAGTTGGCTGACATTTTTCTGTTTAGATCCGACTTTTCAGGGATTCATTCTTTCTCCTCCATCCATTCTGATATACGACGTTGAAGATTGATGGTTCTCCTTGGCCCAATCGCACCTGCAAACTACTATAAAAGGGGGCCAAAGTCGGAGGTTCAATCATCATTCAACGTGCAGAAGTCTTCTCACAGTCCACCATTTCTCTCGATTTTCCCTTGCCGTCTGTTGGAGTGAGGTTCTCAGCTTTTGGAGTCGATAATCTGACAGGAAGGAGAGAAGATTCTTCTTCTCTCTCGATTGGATTCATCCAAGCACGGCTGAATTCTCATCACCATCATTCGAGGCGACTGCCACGAAGATTTCCAGCAACCTTTACTGTTTTCTGCTCTTTTCTTCTCATTTCCATTACTGATCATTGTTGTCTTAGTTTAGTCAGTTCAATTATTGTATTTCGTTGTTGTCTGCCTTGAATTCATTCTGTTTAAGCTTTCCTTTGCCATTCAAACACTTGAAGTAATCAAAGTACGTTTTTGCATTTCACAGTTCTTCCTTGTTCTGCTACGAGTTTCACTTACTGTTTCAAGCACTTTTTCCTTCTAAGCATGTCTACTTTATCTTATATTTCTGTTCTACATATATCCATGAGTAACTAAATTCATTTAGGGGCATGCTAATGACAGAACTATAGGCTAAAAAACGTAAGTCAAGTAGGTAGATCAACACTCGAACATTGATTATATGTAAGCTTCATCCCACGGGCAATTTCGATTGGCCATCCATTTTGTCCAAAGAACTCCTAACCTCTGGAAGGAGTAAGAGT
This sequence comes from Herpetospermum pedunculosum, assembly GCA_028017165.1. Taxonomy (NCBI): domain Eukaryota; kingdom Viridiplantae; phylum Streptophyta; class Magnoliopsida; order Cucurbitales; family Cucurbitaceae; genus Herpetospermum; species Herpetospermum pedunculosum. The sequence goes on along the minus strand of CM051527.1, from coordinate 13,970,096 downwards.
TCAGAGTCGTATAATCATGCTAGCCTTTCATGGTAATCAGGAAACGGCCTAGGAATAGGCGTTTCCCTAGTATAAACTGAACACTCCTGTTTTAACAAGATGCTTAAGACCTTACTTTGAAGTCGAGTAAACTTGAGTCTCTCATGCATGGAATCGGACGATACTTGAGATAGAGTGAGTTTAATGTGTAGAGAGTTGATCCAAAGCTTGATAATCGTAATAAAATGCCTATAGGACAGTCATTAGTAGCCCTTAATTCACCCATTTAACCAGTTTTTCGCTGCCAATTAATTGCGGATTAATTGCGGTTCTCGCAATTCTGCCAAATTGTCTTCTGTCTAGCTGTTTTCTTCTTCGTTTAGTGATTCCATCTCTTGTTCTTTAAGCCTGATTTTTACTTTAATTTGTTTATGGCATGTTCCTTTATACATTCAGCAAAAAGTAGTTAATTAAAAACCAATTTTACCCCATCAAATCCATCCCATCTTTCTTAACAAACACACTTCGCGAATAGCTAAAATTAAGTCTCTGTGGAAAAAACGAATTAAATATACTTACTACTTGCTGTGAGACCATGTATGCTTGCATGTTCTAAGTGCTCTCTCCATCCTTTTGCTTATTTATCTTTACACACTGAGCACGCAACAAGTTTTTGGCGCCGCTGCCGGGGACTTATTTTTAAGTGAAAACGAAGTTGTTAAGTTTAAGAAAACCAAGTTTATCATTGAGTGAAACTAATCTGTGTCATTTCTTTTGCAGGTGCTATTAAGGTAGTTTATGAGTGAGCGTTCACATAGTAATTTAGAGTTCGATCCTGAACCTGAAAGATCACTCCGAGCTAGAAATAAAGCAAAGAAACGCCTCTTTAAACAACCTCCTATACCTCAAATCTTACCTGAAAACAAAGAAATGGGCGATTTAGTTCCAAATCCGGCACCTGCCGTTCGCAACCCCATAGAAATAGCGAATGACAAGAATAGTGCCATTCTTTCATATCTAGTACCTATGCCTGGGGAGCTGAACCCCAGCATAATCCGTCCTGAAATCACTGCTCACTCCTTTGAGTTAAAGCCAGTGATGTTCCAAATGTTGTCCACTGTGGGACAATTCTTTGGAATAGAAAACGAGGACCCCCACAACCATCTTAGGAACTTCTTAGGAGTTAGTGACACCTTCCTAATCCCTGGAGTTTCCCAAGAGGCCCTTAGGCTATATCTTTTCCCTTATTCTTTGAGGGACAAAGCCAAAACATGGTTGAACTCGTTACCCTCAGGATCTGTCCGCAATTGGACAGATCTAGCAGAAAAATTCCTAGTCAAATATTTCCCACCTGATAGGAATTCTACTTTCCGTGATGACATAGTCAAATTCAAACAAGCTCCAAGTGAGTCTCTTCACGAAGCTTGGACTAGATTCAAAGATCTTCTCGTTAAATGTCCACACCATGGCATTCCATGGTGTATTCAAATAGAAGTTTTCTTTAAAGGATGCAACCCCAGCACCAGACAAGTCTTAAATTCATCTGCTGGAGGTTCCATGTTGTCCAAGAGTTACAACGAAGCTTATGAGATCTTGGAGAAGATCTCAGCATCTCACTGTAGATGGTCAGACGATCCTGTAGAGCCAACTAGAGCTCAAGACAAGGATGCTCTAAGCGCCATGAGCACCCAAATAAATGCCCTGACCAACTTAGTTAAGCAAATGGCTCAGGCCAATCTCCAAACCAGTGCCAATACCGCCACAGCCATGTCAATGGGCACTCAACAAAGTCAAGGCGAGGCACCAATCTGTGGATTCTGTGGGGAAGGGCACCCTTATGAATATTGCCCTGGGAATCCATCCTCGGTCTGCTATGTAGGAAGTCAGCAGCAACCAAGGAATAACCCCTACTCACAAACCTATAACCCTGGTTGGAGAAACCACCCTAACCTGTCATGGGGTGGCCAACAAAACACTAACCAAAATCCTAACCAACCAAGGCCGAGTGGAACACCTGGTTTCACTCCCCAACATAACCAGTCAATGTACCAAAAACCTTATAATCAACCTGTAGGGTCTTCTGTAGAAAACCTACTCAAGGAATATATAGCTAAGAATGATGCTACTCTTCAGAGCCAGCAAGCTACCCTTAGGAGCCTGGAAAACCAAATAGGCCAGTTAGCCAATGAACTTAAAAGTAGGCCCCAAGGTAGACTCCCTGCTGATACCGAGGTACCAAGGAGAGATGGCAAAGAACAAGTTCAAGCAATTGAACTCAGGAGTGGAAGACCATTGGTGAGCAATACAAAAGACACACCAAAGCGAGTAGAGAACACTGAGTCTAGTGCTCCACTGGAGTCTCTGCCAAGCCAAGGTCCACCACCAACTAGCACATCAGGAGCCAGGTTGGAACCAATTGTAGAGGACGTAGAAGAAATTCCAAGGCCTCCACCGATCCTAAAGCGTCCTGACGTGCCTGCTTATGTGCCACCACCTCCTTATCCTCGAAGGCTTAAGAAGAAGCAGGAACAGGAAGTTCATTTTAATAAATTCTTAGAAATACTTAAGCAAGTGCATGTGAACATTCCTTTTGTAGAGGTTTTACAGTCTATGCCTTCATATGTGAAGTTTTTGAAGGATATCATTACTAACAAAAAGATAATTGGTGAGTTTGAAACAGTAAACCTCACCGAGGAGTGCAGTGCCATCCTCCAGAACAAGCTGCCCAAGAAGGAGAAGGATCCTGGTTCCTTCACCTTACCTGTAGAACTTGGAGGCAAGCATGTGGGCAGAGCGCTTTGTGACCTGGGCGCCAGCATAAATCTCATGCCCCTGTCCCTATTCCGCCAGTTGGGAATAGGAGAAGCACGTCCAACTACTGTCACTTTACAGCTAGCAGACAGATCCATCGCATATCCAGAAGGTAAGATTGAGGATATTCTAGTTAAAGTTGACAAATTCATTTTCCTTGCAGATTTCATTGTCCTGGACTATGAGGCAGACAAGGAGGTACCCATCCTGCTAGGTAGGCCATTTCTAGCCACAGGTAGGGCACTAATAGATGTGCAAAAAGGTGAGTTAACTATGAGAGTTCATGATGAAGAGGTAAAATTTAGTGTTTACAAAGCTTTAAAATACCCCTCTGATTCTGAGTCTTGTGCTAGCATTGATGTTATTGACTCACTTATGGAAGAACAATTAGAGCATGTATTATTAACCAAGCATGCTAGTGAATATGTACAAATAGATGTAGATGATCTAAATGTAGCTGACATAATGAACATGCCTGTAAATGACCCTCAGCATGTATGTATGACTATAGATTTAACTGATAGAATTATTAACCCTCTGAAGCCCTCCATTGAGCATCCACCTGTTTTAGAACTAAAACCACTACCTACTCACCTCAAATATGCATATCTAGGAGATAATGACACACTGCCTGTAATTATTTCTTCTAAGCTAAGTGAACAGCATGAGGTTGATTTAATTTTACTGCTTAAGCAACATAGGAAGGCTATAGCATGGTCTATTGCTGATATTCGAGGCATTAGCCCTTCTTATTGCATGCACAAAATTATATTAGAGGAAGAGCACACACCTAGGGTAGATCACCAGCGTAGGTTAAACCCCTCTATGAAAGAGGTAGTGAAGAAAGAAATAATAAAGTGGTTAGATGCAGGAGTAATTTTCCCCATAGCTAGTAGCCAGTGGGTGAGTCCCATCCAGTGTGTACCTAAAAAGGGGGGAATAACTGTGGTAGTCAATGAGAATAACGAACTAATTCCAACAAGGACTGTCACAGGGTGGAGGGTATGTATGGATTACAGAAAACTAAATAAAGAAACTAAAAAAGACCACTTCCCCATACCGTTTATTGACCAGATGCTAGACAGAATAGCTGGTAGAGCCTACTACTGTTTCCTAGATGGCTATTCAGGCTACAATCAAATAACTATAGACCCTAAGGATCAAGAGAAGACCACCTTCACTTGCCCTTTTGGAACGTTTGCCTTCCGCAGAATGCCTTTTGGCTTATGCAATGCACCGGCAACTTTCCAGAGGTGCATGATGGCAATCTTCTCTGAGTTGGATGAGTCCATGATAGAAATATTCATGGATGACTTCTCAGTCTTTGGGGATTCATTTAAAACCTGTCTAGAAAACCTAGGACAAGTCCTGACTAGGTGTGAGGAGACTAACCTAGTCCTGAATTGGGAAAAATGCCATTTTATGGTAGATGAAGGGATTGTCTTAGGACATCGAGTGTCAAGGGCGGGTGTAGAAGTGGATAGGGCGAAAATAGAGGTCATAGAGAAGTTGGTAGAGCCCCAAAATGTCAAGGCTATTAGGAGTTTCTTAGGGCATGCTGGCTTCTATAGAAGGTTCATCAAGGACTTTTCTAAGATAGCCAAGCCTCTATGTGAGCTTCTAGAGCTAGGTAGGCCATTTATCTTCTCTAAGGAGTGTGTAGTAGCTTGGAAAACCCTTAAGGAAGCACTGGTCACAGCACCAATCATAGTAGGACCAAATTGGGATCTCCCATTTGAGATGCTATGTGATGCCAGTGACTATGCTGTAGGAGTCATGTTAGGACAGAAGATTGACAAGCTCACACATCCTGTATATTATGCGAGTAAGACCTTGAATGAGGCCCAATGTAACTATACAACTACAGAGAAAGAGATGCTTGCTGTAGTATTTGCTTGTGAAAAATTTAGGAACTATATTGTAGGAACTAGGACCATTGTATATACTGACCATTCTGCTTTAAAATATCTAATGAGAAAGGCTGATGCTAAGCCTAGACTAATTAGATGGGTGTTATTGCTGCAGGAATTCGATTTGGACATTCGGGACAAGAAGGGATGTGAAAACGTGGTTGCAGATCACCTGTCTCGATTGCAGCACAATTGCGAAAAAATTGCGGACCCCGCAATTACTGATGCTTTTATAGATGAACATATCTTTGCTTTGACTCATCGTGATAACGATGAGGAACCTTGGTTCGCTGACATTGCTAACTTCCGTGCATCACAGGTATTACCAGTGTTCAAGGGAGGACAAGAGAAGAAGAGGTTCCTCCATGAGGCAAGGAAATTCATCTGGGATGACCCCATACTTTACAGGACCTGTGCTGATGGGTTGTTGAGGAAATGTGTTTCAGCGGCTGAAGCGAAGTCTGTGCTGCAGCACTGTCATTCATCTCCTTACGGTGGGCACTTTGGTGGTCAAAGAACAGCTGCCAAGGTATTTCAGAGTGGTTACTACTGGCCAACAATCTTTAAGGACGCCCACAACTATGCCCACAACTGTGACGAGTGCCAAAGGACAGGTAACCTCAGTCGTAAGGATGAGATGCCCCTCACCTACATCTTGGAGTTAGAACTCTTTGATGTATGGGGCATTGATTTCATGGGACCCTTCCCTCCATCATCAGGTAACTTGTACATTCTAGTAGCAGTAGACTACGTGTCAAAGTGGGTAGAAGCTAAGGCATGTCCTAATAATGATGCTAAGACAGTCACTAATTTCTTGCATAGGCACATTTTCACTAGATTTGGGACTCCTCGTGCTATCATTAGTGATGAGGGGTCACATTTCATTAATAAGGCTATGGAGAAGTTATTGGCTAAGTATAACATCAGACATAGGGTAGCTACTCCCTACCACCCACACTCAAATGGCCAAGCTGAGATTTCCAATAGGGAGATTAAGAACATCCTAGAAAAGGTAGTCAAACCAAATAGACAAGACTGGTCTTTCAAGCTTGAGGATGCACTTTGGGCTTATAGAACAGCATATAAGACACCTCTAGGAATGTCTCCCTATAGGTTGGTATATGGCAAGGCTTGCCACTTGCCACTTGAGTTGGAGAATAAGGCATTTTGGGCCATGAAAGAATTAAATTTTTGTGTGAAGGATGCAGGGACACTAAGATCTTTACAGCTACATGAACTTGATGAGCTTAGGCACATGGCCTATGAGAATGCCAAGATGTACAAAGAAAAGACAAAAATATGGCATGACAGTAGACTTAGGATCAAAGACTTTAAGAAGGGCCAACTTGTATTGCTATTTAATTCACGATTAAAGCTATTTCCAGGCAAATTAAAGTCTAGATGGTCAGGTCCCTTTATTATTACTAATGTCTTTGTTCATGGTGCCATAGAGATTAAAAACTTGCAGCAAGGACAGCCATTTATGGTCAATGGTGCTAGGTTGAAGCACTACTATGAGGAAGGGGATGTAAAGACTCTCTCGGCCTTCCTCTTGACTGAAGCATGACAAAGAGAACGAGAGAGAACGAGTGGTTACTGTGCTCGTTTAGTCAAGGCCCATGCCTTAGTTTATTTTTTCTGTTTTTATCGATGATCGTTTGTATGTTTTGTAGCGTGATTTTAATTGTGTATTTAATGTTTTTTTTGTTTGTTTTTGTAGGGAATCGAAAGAGGGGATCAAGGGGAGTAAATCGCACTTTAAATATCAAGAATCGGTTGGGCCAATTGAAAGATACGGGCGATCAAAGTTTGGATTTTGTATGAAATCTTGTCCCTAGAATTGCGAAAATATTGCTGACTCCGCAAAAAGAGCCGTTGGGATTTCATCCGTTGCTTTTATAGCCGTTAGAGGGCGCCCGTTTGATACGATCTTCCCATTCTTTGCTCTCCAAGATTTCTGCGATTTTCTCAACCTTTGATCTCTCTCTCCAAACCTCCAAGATTCGACCATGGTTTCCACTAGGGCTGAGAGATCCGCCGCCAAGAAGAAGGCCGACGACGCAGCTGAAGCGGCTGCGAGGGAAGCGCTTCTCACCCTTGCTGATCAGGGTGCTGTACGCACTGGCCGTCTTGGCAAGCTTCCTATTCGTAGGAAGAAGTGGAGGGTGGTAACTGAAATCCCTGCTGGCCCATCTGAGCCGGTGGGTACGCCCACGAAGCGCCGGTGGACTGTCAAGACTGCCGCCGGACCAAGCAAATCCAAGACTCCCTCTGTGGCGAGTCAAGAATCTGATCGTGCATCCCACGAGTCAGATAAAGAAGGTGCGACGCCGTCTGCATCACCTGTGCGCAGCCCTCTGCCGTCTGAATCACCTGTGCGCAGCCCCCTGCCATCTGAACCAGTGCTAAGCACCGAATCAGCACCGCCTGCGCAGAGCGCCGAGTCATCTCCAGCACCTCAGAGTGCTGATCTACCACCTGCGGCTGTGCAGAGTCCTGAGTTGCCGTCTTCGCCGTGGAGTTCTGCGAATACCCCATCAGCAGAGCACAAGTCTCCACGGCCTGATCCGGAATTCCCTTATGGGGATTACCAAGAATCCACGCAAGGCAGTGGAGAGGCAGAAGAAGAAGAAGTCTTCTCTCCCATGAGAGAAGACAGCCCTGATGAGCCTGCACAGCAAACGCCTGCTGATGATTCTATGGAGGAGACGCTGGGGGCCTGTTTCCCACAACTCCAGGCGAGGCAGAAGGCCAAGAAGAAGGCCAACAAGGAAGCCAAGAAAGCCAAGAAACTGAAGAAGAAGAAGGCCAAGCGAGTGCCTTCAGCAGAAGAAGACAGTGCTGAGCCTTCGCTCAAACGCCTCAAGGTGGAGGCTGCTGAATCTTCCAAGCCTACTGATAAGGGGAAGGCTAAACTCTACCCCGAAGATGAACCTCCATCAGTGAGATATGTCTCGTCTGATGCTGAATCAAGGGGCGTGGAGCTGAGGAAAAGGGACCTGTTGCACGAGAAGGGGTTCCTTGATCGCCTAGCTGACCTGCCGCAGTTCTTGCGCGCAGGGGTGATCAACCATGGCTGGGAGGAATTCTGCCGACCTCCCAACCCAGCATACACGAGCATGGTCTATGACTTTTATGCTAACGTGCTCAGCCCTGAGGATGGCCTGTCTGTGGTCAGAGGGGTAGAAGTGGACTTCTCTGCTAAGGCCATCAATGAAGCATTCGGTCTAAGGGGCCAGCCCCACACAGATTACGCCCGGATAGTTGATGAGCCGACCGAGGCTGTGTTGGAAGAAGCCATCCGCACCATTGGCCAGCCTGAGGCCTCCTGGACAGTCTCACGCAATGGGCGGCACACGCTCATGAGTGCCAACCTCACGGCAAAGGCAGCTGTGTGGTTTTCATTCGTGAGAAGAAGACTCTCCCCGGTGACGCATGAGACCACCATTAACCAGAGCCGTTCGCTGCTGGTTTATGCTATCATGAGAGGTCTCACGATCAACGTGGGAGAAGTCATCAATGCTGCCATCGCCGAGTGTGCTAAAAAGGGTAAGGGGCCATTATTTTTCCCCAACATTATAACGAAGTTATGCTTGCTTGCAGGAGTTCCCACCGAACGCTTGGAGCAGCAGCTGCCCTACACAGGCCATCTGGAGTTGCCTGCACACCTACGGCTGAGAAGGAAGGGCAATATGGAGTTTGAGTTGGATAGGTTGGCTGCTGAGCAGTCCCTATCCATGGCCTGTTTGATGGACCTGCAGAGAAGAATGGCTCAATGGGCCAACTATGCGCAGGCGAGGGACAGAGAAGTTGCAGACCAATTGGGGTGCACCTTCCCGGACTTCCCCACCAACCTCCTAACTCCATGGGTGGCCCCACGACCAAGGCAACCAGATGAAGATGATTGAGTGCTGGTTTGAAGAGCACTAGAGGGAGTATTACTGATCCCTCAAGAAACAAAGACAATTTTCCTGTTTTTTTTTTATAGATTCATGTATATTATGCTGTTTTGTGGTTAAGTTTTGATCTGTTTTGGATGTTTAGTTTTATGTTTTCCTTTTTGATTAGGATAGTCTGATGTTAGTTGATTAGGTAGGATAGTTTAGTTTTATTTTTAGGATGCATAAGTCACGGGAAAAAGCATGCTAGGGGCCTGAGTTAATGTTAAATCTGCCCAGATTGTATTGCGAAATAATTGCGGTTCCCGCAATTTTTGTGACTGATTGCATGTTTTTGACTGCCCGTTTAGTTAGGCTGTGATCTGTTAAATTCTATCTTTTGCTGCTAGCATGACTACCTTATATAGCTGATCTTGAAGCATGCTGGATGAGTGTCATAGGACACCTTTTGATAGTTTAAATTTGCCTCTGAATAGTGCTCAGCATGCATAAACCATAAGTCCTTAAACCTATCTGTTATGTTCAAATTTTCTGCTGCTGGGATAGTTGCTTCTAGAATGTTTTGCCTATGCCTAGGATGTTTAGATTCTCTTTGTTTTACTTTAGACTAGATGCTTCTAGGACAAGTTTGGGGGTGTGCCACCTCAAACACTCATTGGGGACAATGAGTAGTTGAAGTTTGGGGGAGGCCACCCTAGGCCTAGGAACAGTCCTCTCTTCCTTAAGACATAAGCATTCTTCTTCTCCTAAAAAATTTTTTGTGATAAATAGAAAAAGTGAAAAATAGAATAAAGAGGGGAGTCTCTCTCAAGTTGTTGAGTAATCAGTGCCAAGTGTGTAAACCACAAGTGGCATTGCATCAAAAGGCAAACCAAGGAGAGACTCCACCTAAGTAAAAAAAAAAAAAAAAAGAGAAAGAAAAAAGAGAAATAGGGGAAGAAGAATGTGTGCTTGGGAGTTATAATCTTGTGGCTTAGATGTCCTATGAAAAAAGAACTCTGATCCTTAAATGAGCTAAGCACAAGGTTGTAGCTTTTAGGTTTGTCTAGGGAGATGAATGTATATCCAATGTAGTGATGCCAGGGTTTAGGTTGTTCTCTATAAAGTACCACTGTCACTGTTAATACTAAGACTGGCATGACTCTAAGGAATCCTAGACACATTAAAAATAAGCTAGAAGCATGTACTGAGTCTGGAGTAAAACTTGGTAGAATTTGAAACCTTAGGGATATTAGCATGATATCATAGAAGTAGTTAGATCAGTAGTAGGGGGGTTAACAAAAGCAGTGGGTATAGTAGGCAGGTGAAGTCAGAAGAGGCTAGACAAGAGGCTAGTTCTAAACTTGGAAGTGTGTCACAGGACAGCATTGCTATAGACAAGAATATAAGGGAGTTAGTGAGTAGTTAAAGAAGAAGAAACAGCAGCCTAAGTAAGTCCTTAGTATGCTTGAGGACAAGCAAAGCCTTAAGTTTGGGGGTGTGTTAAGTCTCTGAAAGTGACTTATTTAGGACCCATTTAGCTTAAGAAGATGTACACATTTAGGTGTTTTTGTGAGCATTTAGCCAAAACCTATGCTTTAATATGAGAATTAGAAGAAGGTAGCTAATATAGGACTTATGCACAAGAGGTAGGAAAAGGGGTGAAAACCGAAGAAAAGAATGAAAAAATAACCCTTGCGAATGCATTGCGGAATAATTGCGGTGGCCGCAATTATTCAAGTTAAAACCGTAAGTTGGCTGACATTTTTCTGTTTAGATCCGACTTTTCAGGGATTCATTCTTTCTCCTCCATCCATTCTGATATACGACGTTGAAGATTGATGGTTCTCCTTGGCCCAATCGCACCTGCAAACTACTATAAAAGGGGGCCAAAGTCGGAGGTTCAATCATCATTCAACGTGCAGAAGTCTTCTCACAGTCCACCATTTCTCTCGATTTTCCCTTGCCGTCTGTTGGAGTGAGGTTCTCAGCTTTTGGAGTCGATAATCTGACAGGAAGGAGAGAAGATTCTTCTTCTCTCTCGATTGGATTCATCCAAGCACGGCTGAATTCTCATCACCATCATTCGAGGCGACTGCCACGAAGATTTCCAGCAACCTTTACTGTTTTCTGCTCTTTTCTTCTCATTTCCATTACTGATCATTGTTGTCTTAGTTTAGTCAGTTCAATTATTGTATTTCGTTGTTGTCTGCCTTGAATTCATTCTGTTTAAGCTTTCCTTTGCCATTCAAACACTTGAAGTAATCAAAGTACGTTTTTGCATTTCACAGTTCTTCCTTGTTCTGCTACGAGTTTCACTTACTGTTTCAAGCACTTTTTCCTTCTAAGCATGTCTACTTTATCTTATATTTCTGTTCTACATATATCCATGAGTAACTAAATTCATTTAGGGGCATGCTAATGACAGAACTATAGGCTAAAAAACGTAAGTCAAGTAGGTAGATCAACACTCGAACATTGATTATATGTAAGCTTCATCCCACGGGCAATTTCGATTGGCCATCCATTTTGTCCAAAGAACTCCTAACCTCTGGAAGGAGTAAGAGTTCAGAGTCGTATAATCATGCTAGCCTTTCATGGTAATCAGGAAACGGCCTAGGAATAGGCGTTTCCCTAGTATAAACTGAACACTCCTGTTTTAACAAGATGCTTAAGACCTTACTTTGAAGTCGAGTAAACTTGAGTCTCTCATGCATGGAATCGGACGATACTTGAGATAGAGTGAGTTTAATGTGTAGAGAGTTGATCCAAAGCTTGATAATCGTAATAAAATGCCTATAGGACAGTCATTAGTAGCCCTTAATTCACCCATTTAACCAGTTTTTCGCTGCCAATTAATTGCGGATTAATTGCGGTTCTCGCAATTCTGCCAAATTGTCTTCTGTCTAGCTGTTTTCTTCTTCGTTTAGTGATTCCATCTCTTGTTCTTTAAGCCTGATTTTTACTTTAATTTGTTTATGGCATGTTCCTTTATACATTCAGCAAAAAGTAGTTAATTAAAAACCAATTTTACCCCATCAAATCCATCCCATCTTTCTTAACAAACACACTTCGCGAATAGCTAAAATTAAGTCTCTGTGGAAAAAACGAATTAAATATACTTACTACTTGCTGTGAGACCATGTATGCTTGCATGTTCTAAGTGCTCTCTCCATCCTTTTGCTTATTTATCTTTACACACTGAGCACGCAACATTAGCCAGGAGAACCGTAAGGACCTACAGATGATGAGCTCCAACGATACGAGATTATCCGGTCAAAACTCTTTCAACCGAACTAACCAACATTCGTTATCCCCCGGAGACTCCACTAAAGTCCAAGGGCTGCACTCTCCTCACTGTAGATATATTGTGTCCTGTTGATATAACTATCATCAGTAAGTCGATCCTTCACAGGTCGTTCATAATCACAACGGGTCATTTAAACCGTTTAACCCTTGTATTATATCTTGTTCCTTAAGTACCACTGACACCTCTAATGAACAATTGATTTGTGGCCCAACCATCAAATCAGATTCTTCCCTGATCAGGAGAGGGTGGGCCCACTGTTCAAGACCTGAAGTCAGCACTTAAGGGAACAGCCTCTCTACTAACCCTTAAAGCGGGTAGGAGTGAATTCCAACTTGCACAACTATGTCCCCAGCCACTTATTCGATCTTATCCTCAAGATGGTAGGCTTATTGAGTCGGCGATCTGGCCACTCTCACCCGTACAAATCAAAGGATAAGGTTGAATAAACAGGAGTTCATAGTAAGCTCAGGATTGAGATCGAGTTACCTAAGTCATCATATGAAAAAACCGGTCTTTACAGTAAACGGTGTTATAAAGAAAGAGCGATTTTATTTTTTGGTTCGGTCTTGTGCAAACTCATTGCACAGGACGCCCTCACTCACATGTCTCTACATGAAACGATTCGAATCACATCGTTTTGTACTATACAAAGTGAGTCGCGTCCAATAGTGTCCCCAGGATAAGGTACCCAGCCTTATCCCTATACTATAGACCATTTTGGCTGTCTACTTGAACTTGATCCACATTCATGTCACACATGAAGTTCAAGTACTCACACTGTCGCCATGGGTGTTAGTTATTGGTATAGCTTAATACAAACACAATTCACTAAAATTCAATAACAACTTTATAAAATATATACATTCAAACAGTTTACAAACTACGAGTTTTAGGACATAAAACCCAACAGGAATAGTATCCCAACTCTCACCGCCCGGTACATCTCAGCAGAACGGTGTATCTGAAAGAAGAAATAGAACCTTATTAGACATGGTTCGATCTATGATGAGCTATGCTCAGCTGCCTAATTCGTTTTGGGGATATGCAGTAGAGGTTGCTGCATATATTTTGAACATGGTTCCTTCAAAAAGTGTTTCAGAAACACCTTATGAGTTATGGAGAGGGCGTAAAGGGAGTTTATATCACTTTAGGATTTGGGGGTGTCCGGCACACGTGCTGGTACCCAATCCAAAGAAATTGGAACGACGTTCAAAGTTATGCTTATTCGTAGGATACCCCAAGGAAACGAAAGGTGGGATGTTTTACGATCCTCAAGAGAACAAGGTGCTTGTGTCGACAAACGCCACGTTCTTAGAGGAAGACCACATGAGAGATCATCAACCTTCGAGAAAATTTGTTTTGATTGAAATTTCCTGGAAAGCTACAGATAAATCAACAAGAGTTGTTGATCAGGCTGGTCTTTATCAAGAGTTGAGAATGCCTTGACGTAGTGAGAGGGATGTTAGACAACCCGACCGTTACATGGGTTTGACAGAAACTCAGGTCGCCATACCTGATGATGGCGTTGAGGATCCATTGACCTTTAAACAGGCAATGAATGACATAGACAAGGACCAGTGGCTTAAATTCATGAACCTCGAAATGGAGTCGATATACTTCAATTCAGTCTGGGATCTTGTAGAGCAACCTGATAGTGAAAGACCTATCGGTTGCAAGTGGATCTACAAGAGGAAACGATACCAAGCCGGTAAGGTGCAAACCTTTAAGGCTCGACTTATGGCAAAGGGTTATTTCCAGAGGGAAGGGATGAACTATGAAGAAACTTTTTCTCTTGTTGCCATGTTAAAGTAGATTAGAATACTCTTGTCCATTGCCACATTTTATGATTATGAAATCTGGAAAATGGATGTCAAGACAGCCTTTCTAAATGACATTCTTGAACAGAGTATCTATATGGCTCAACTAGAAGGGTTCATAGTTCAGGGTCAAGAAGAAAACGTTTGCAAGCTTAATCGATCCATTTATGGGTTGAAGCAATCGTCTAGATCCTGGAATATAAGGTTTGATACTGCGATCAAATCTTATGGCTTTGAACAGAATATTGACGAACCTTGTGTCTACAAGAAAATAGTCAATTATGTTGTAGCTTTCTTAGTCTTATACGTAGACGGTATTTTACTCATTGGGAATGATGTAGGGTTCTTGACTGACGTTAAGTTATGGCTAGCGACCCAATTCCAAATGAAAGATTTGGGAGAGGCTCAGTTTGTTCTAGGGATTCAAATCGTACGGAATCGAAAAAACTAAACTCTAACGTTGTCTCAAGCATCTTATATCGACAAGGTATTGATACGATATTCGATACAGAATTCGAAGAAGGGTTCATTACCTTTCTGGCATGGAATTCAATTTTCGAAGGAAGAGTGTCCTAAGACACCTCAAGAAGTTGAGGATATGAGACGAATTCCCTATGCATCAGCAGTTGGTAGTCTGATGTACGCCATGTTATGTACACGACCCGACATATGTTATGCAGTGGGAATTGTCAGTAGGTATCAGTCCAAACCTGGATATGATCATTGGACTGTCGTTAAACATATCCTCAAGTATCTACAGAGAACGAGGGACTATGTGCTCGTGTATGGCGCAAAGGATTTGATCCTTATAGGATACACTCACTCTGATTTTCAAACCGATAAGGATTCGAGAAAATCCACATCTGGATCAGTGTTCACTCTTAACGGAGGGGCAATAGTATGGAGGAGTATAAAGCAAGGTTGTATTGCTGACTCCATCATGAAAGTTGAGTATGTCACAGCTTGCGAAGCTGCGAAGGAAACTGTATGGCTTAGGAAGTTCTTGACGGATTTGGAAGTTATTCCAAATATGAATTTGCTATCACACTTTATTGTGATAATACTGGTGTTGTGACAAATTCAAGAGAACCTAGAAGCCATAAGCATGGAAAGGACATTGAGCGGAAATATCATCTCATTAGGGAGATAGTGCATCAAGGAGACGTGATCGTTATGCATATCGCTTTTGAGCACAATATTGTTGATCCGTTTACAAAGTCCCTCACGGCTAAAGTGTTCGAGGGGCACCTAGTGAGTCAAGGACTGCGAGTTGTACAGTAGGACAGTGGGAGAAAAACCATGGATGTATTTGATATTCCAGTTTTTTCTCTTCCAGCATGTAATACTCCACTGACGTTTTAGTCCAAGTGGGAGTTTGTTGTGTTTTTTGTCCTAAAACTCATGGTTTGTAAACTGAATGTATATTCTATTTAGCAATAAAGTTGTTATTAAGATTTATTTTGAATAAAGTGAATTGAGTTTATATTTAACCTAACTCAAATAAACAAAGAACCCATGGTTATAAGTTGTATACTTGAACTTCATGTGTCACATGATTGTGGATCAAGTTCAAGTAAATAGCCAGAATGGTCTATAGTATAGGGATAAAGTTGGGTACCTTATCTTGGGGACACGATTGGACGTGACCCGCTTTGCATTGTACAAACGATGTGATCCGAAATCGTTCATGTGGGGACATGCGAGTGGGGGTATCCTGTGCAATGAGTTTGCATAAAACTGAAACGCGAAATCAAGTCACTCTTTCTTTACAACTTCGTTTACTGTAAAAACCTAGTTTTTCATATGATGACCTAGGTAACTCGATCTGAATCGTAAGCACACTATGAGCTCTTGTTTATTCGGGATTATCCTTTGATTTGTATGGGTGAGAGTGACCTTGTTCGCCGACTCAATATTCCTACCACTTTGGGGATAATACCGAGTAGGGAGTTGGGAACATAGTCTTGCGAGATGGATTTCACTTTTACCCACCTTTAGGGATAGTAGAGAGGTTATTACCTTAAGTGTTGTCTTCGGGCCTTGAACTAGGGATCCCACCCTCTCACTAGCCCGAGAGAGAATCAGTTTGATGGTTGAACCACAAACCAATAATTCATTAGAGGAGCAGTGGGGACTTAAGGAACAAGATGTAATTACGGGGGTTAAACGGTTTATATGACCCAGGTGTGTAATTACAAACGACCTGTGAAGGATCGACTTACTAATGACGGTTACATCAAAAGGACAGAAATATATCTACAGTGAGGAAAGTGCAGCACTTGGACTTTAGTGGAGTCTCCGGGGGTTAACTAATGTTGGTTAGCTTGGCTAAAAAGTTTGGCTGGTTAATCTGGTATCGTTGGAGCTCATGATCTGTAGGTCCTTTAGGTTCTCCTAGCTAGCTCGGATTAAGCCGTGTAACAATATGAGAGAAAAAGAATTTGAATTTATTCAAATTTGGTTTTTTGGAAGAATGATAGACATATTTAAATACGGGATTGGTCTAAACATGAATACGGATTCATGTGCGAAAAGTCGATTTTTGAAAAATCGGGATTAGTCTTATTATTTAAGTAATATTTAATATTGAATTAAATAATATTAATTAATTAAAAAGTTTAATTAATTAAAATATATATTGTATTTATTTAAATTAATTATGAATTAGTTTTTAAATAAATAATAAAATAATATATGTTAAAATTAAGTTTCATGCATGTTGAACACATGCATGATGACTAATCAAATAAAAACTTATCACTTAATTTTGCAAAAAAAAAAATAATAATAATAATAATAACCAAATATGTTGGATTTTATACTTTTTGAGTTGCACAAGCTTACGTCAGGGGTTGGAGAAGTTGGTTTTTGAAAATGGATAGTTTTTTTTAAAAAAACCTCTTTCATCAGTCTTCCTTCTTCTTCTTTTTTTCCTTTTTTTTCTCTCATAAAGGAGTCTCACCACTCCGTTGCTCGACCCGAGGATAGTGGGACTACCGAAGGTTGTCCTCGAAGAGTTCGAGAGAATAATCGAAGAGTTCGTGAGCAATTTGAAGCAACGGAATTGAAGAAATATGAACTACAAAGGTATGTGTTCTAATTTCTTTTATTTCCAAGTTTTGAGCAGGTTTCTAGTTTAGCTAAATTGATGAAATTAGAGTGTCAACGATCCAAATCGCTTCTGCAACGTTATATGCGCTTCATCATATCTTTCTTGATGCCACAACTTACCGCGTCGGGAAAAGTTATCTTTCTCGACGCGATTAACCAATGCGTCGAGAAGACAACTTTTCCAAACACTACAAATTACCGCGTAGGGAAAAGTAATCTTTCTCGATGCAAAAATTTGTGGTGTCGGGAAAAGTTAAGTTCTAAATCTCTAATTATTTTGATTTCCTCTTCTTCCTCACGAAAAATCTACAAAGGTCGCGATTTTTTCTTCTTTCCCGTTGTCGTTGTCACCCTCGATTCTTCTTCGCACCGCTGCTCAAATTCTTTACCGCCATCATCCTCATTAACTTCAAACGCGAATTCGATCTTGTTCGTCGATATTTTGAATCAATCTTAAGTTTCGTTTAAATGACTAATTTAATGGATTATTTGGTGTTTTCGGATTTTGTATGATACCTATGTTATGTTCTTGGCTGCAACAGTTGTTTGTTTTGGTAACCACTTCTGCCTTCTTTTCATCCTTTGTTTTCTTAATTTTCTCCTTAATTTCACTCCAACCCAAAACTTAACAAATTCAACGAATAAAATATTTGCATAGTCTAATACAAAATGTACATAAGGAAAATATCAACCAATAAGTATTTACATAGTCTAATACACGTCCGTAGTTGAAGCGGGAGGTGGTCGTACGCTGAGACTATCTCAAAAATCATTGAAGAGTATGAGCGGAAGTCATTTGGTAAAAATGTTGGCAATCTGATAACGGGATGGAACATGAAGCACACGAACCTGGCCTCGTGCGACTTTCTCACGTACGAAGTGAATGTCCATCTCTATTTGTTTAGTGCGTTGATGGTGAACATGATTACTCGAAAGATATACTGCACTAACATTATGACAATAGACCAAAGTGGCCTTGGGGATCGGACAATAAAGTTCCAGAAGAAGATTTTGAATCCAACAGGATTCTGATACAACATTTGTCAATCCTCGATACTCAGCTTTAGCACTAGATTTAGACATCGTAGGTTGTCGCTTAGACGACCAAAAAATCAAATTGTCACCAAGAAACACACAATAGCCAGACGTCGAACGACGAGTATCGAGACAACCACCCCAATCGGCGTCCGTATAGGATATGAGGCGAGACGTTGAAGATGGATAAAGGTGAAGGCCTAGATGAAGAGTACCCTGAATATAGCGAATAATGCACTTAAGATTATGCATGTGTGGTTTCCTCGGGTAATGCATAAATAGAGAAACATGTTGGACAGCATAAGAAATGTCTAGTCTGGTGAATGTGAGATACTGAAGAGCATCAGCAAGACTGCGGTAATGCGTAGGATCATCGAAAGGATTACCAGACGAGGCACTTAGTTTGGCCTTAGTATCAACAGGTGTGGAAGATGGTTTGTAGGAAGATGGTTTGTAGGAAGACATGTCAGTTCTCTCAATGATCTCTTCTGCATATTGGCGTTGAGAAAGAAACAATCTCGTAGAGTGACGAGTTACTGCAATGTTAAGAAAGTAACTCAGAGGACCAAGATCCTTCATGGAAAATTCTAAATTGAGACGAGAGATAATTGATTGTTGTCGTGTGTCAGAAGATGAGGCAAGAATGATGTCATCAACAAATAGCACAATATAAGCCATATCTAAACCTTAACGATAGACAAATAGAAAGTGGTCGGAAATACTATGTGAAAACCCCATGGTGGAAACATAATCTGCAAATCACTGTTACCAAGCCCTGGGAGCCTAATTCAACTCATAGAGAGATTTCCTCAATAAGCATACATGATCAGGGAGAGTAGGATCTTGAAAACTAACAGGTTGATTCATGTATACAGTTTCTAGAAGATTGCCATGAAGAAAAGCATTATTGACATCTAACCGATGCAGGGACCAAGATTTGGACAGTGCAATGCTGAGGACTGTCTGAATGGTGGTTGGTTTAACAACCGTGCTAAAATTCTCATCACAATTGATCCCAACCTACTGCGAGCGGCCATCACCTACCAGACGGGCTTTATGCCTCTCAAAATCACCATTAGATTTCTTATTTTGCCTGAAAATCTACATACTACAAATGATATTAGCATTAAATGAACGGGGCACCAAATCCAACGTCTTAGTTTCAATTAGAGCATTGTATTCACCCAACATGGCCAATTTCCAATTGTGGTCATTGAGGGCTTGTATAGGATTGTTAGGAAGAGGAAAATGGAAGGTGTAGTCAAAATACTAAGATTGAATTGTCGTGTCGGCTTAAAAATCACGTGATAACTACGAGTGCTCATTTGAGGTGACAAAACTAGAGGGGGAGGCGGAGAAGGTGGGGGCAAAGGGGGATTCGTTGTTTAGGTCGTGGGCCATGGCGGGATCATGGCCGGGATTGGGGTGTCGCAAGCTGGGTGGGAGGGGGAGTTTAGGTTGAGGAAGTGGTGAGGCAAGAGGGGAGTGGAGTTATTGGAGAGTAATGGGGTGAAGCCCTGCATCCAAAAACACATACATAGAGGGTGAGGGAGTATGTGATTTGGCAAATGGAAAAGGGATTTCATCAAAATGACATGTCGTGAGATTAAAATTTTCCGATTTGTAAATCATAACACTTATATCCTCTATGGCTTGAGAGATATCCCAAAAATACACAAGGCGTAGACCGAACTTGGAGTTAATGTATGGAGGTAGAGGGAAATAGTGGGTAACATAAACATTTGAAGACTCGTAACTAAGACTACGTGGGATCTTGCTTGTAGAGTATTTTAGTGGGAATTTGACAAGAGAGAGATTTTATAGGAAGAACATTAAGCAAATATGTTGTCATTTCCAATGCATGCTGCCAAAAATAGGGTGGCATAGAAGAGTGGGCCAAAAGAGTACGGACAAAGTTATTAATTGTTCTAATTTTTCTTTCGGCTTTACCATTTTGTGAGGATGTGTAAGGACAAGAAAAACGAAAATGCATCCCATTTAATTCACAAAATTTGTGGAATGGTGCATTGTTATATTCCCTACCATTATCACACTTAAAGAATTTTATCTCTCATTCAAATTGAGTGCAGAACATATGCGTGAAAAGACATAAACACATAATGCATTTGTGACTTATTTACAATGGGAAAGGTCCAAGTTCGTTAATACAAAAGCTAAAAGCTAAAAGTTAAGTTGAGAAGGAGGTAAAAAGCGGCGATGGGCTTCTCTCTCTCGACATGAGGGTGCTCCCTCCTTCTGAGGGCTGGTTTTATTTTATTTTGCGGCGGCAAGGGCTGGTTTATTTCGCGACGGCTAGGGCTGGAGGATAGGCGGACGACGGCGAGTTTTCAGAGTTTGACGACGGGACTAGGAGGCTGTTTTCGGAGGACCAACGCAGTGGGAGGCTCAGTGTGGATATTTCTTTTTCACAGGTTTGCGTTTTTTCTCTGCTTTGACGGTTTGGGCGTTTTGGGCTTGTTGGGAGTGAAGCGATTGGAGTTTTTCGGGGCGATTGATACTGCCTGATTACAGTCAATGGTGTGGTTTGAGGTTGTGTGACAGAGCTATTTTTTGGGGGTTTTGGCCGAGCAGAGGTTGGGTTTTTTTGGGGGGTTTGAGTATAATTTATACTACTCTGCTGGGTTTTTGCTATTATTTGTGAAGCGGTTGTGGGGCGATTTTTGTCGATCCCTTCGGGGAGTTCTACTGGGTTTTTGCTCTTATTTGTGAAGCGGCTGTGGGACGATTTTTCGTCGATCCCTTTGGGGAGTTCCAATTTGTTTTTTTGTTTATTGTGTTGCGGTTTGGAACGATGGAAGATTTGTCCCGCCGGTGGGAACGTTTCACTCTGACTGAGAGTGAGGAAATTGAGATTGCGGCTTCGAATTCGAATCTGTTGTGGTCGTCAGCCAATATTCAGAGATGCATAGTTGCAAAATTGTTATCAAGCAAAAAAGCCAATGCGGAATCGTTCCGCTCAGTTATGAAGGCTGTATGGAAGGTCCACGCAAATACCCGAATCGAGATGGCAGACGAAAATATTTTTTATGTTTATTTTTGCACAGAGGCGGAGAAGGTAAGGGTTTTGAAGGAGGGCCCTTGGACCTTCGATCGATCGTTGATTCTTATGGTGTCGCCGGCGGCTTCTGAGCAGTTATTTGATTTGGATTTTAGAAGGGCTTCTTTCTGGATTCAAATCCACAATGTTCCGGCAAATTGTATGACCCGTGAGATGGCAGAGTTGGCAGGGAAGCTCATTGGTAATGTCGAGGAGATTGAGTGCGACGATTTAAACAGTTGGATTGGTCCGTACATGAGAATGAGGGTCAGTATCGACGTTACCAAGCCACTGCGGAGAGGTCAGAAATTCAGAACAATTGAGGGTAGGTCTGTATGGTGTCCCATTCTTTATGAAAAATTGCCCGACTTGTGTTTTAATTGCGGGATACTAGGACACCCTCATCGGGAGTGTCTACAGGAGAGTAACGATGCCTCAATGACAGGGCTTCATCAATATGGAGATTGGATGCGAGCAACCATTTTGAAGAAGTCTGTGGTGGGTTCTTGGGAGGATGGGAGTAGTGGGGATGGGTTTTGGGGCAGTCGGTTTCGAGGGAGGGGGGGGGGGGGCGTTTTGACAGATGGGGAGGTCGGGGGAGGAGCGATCAGGCTAGTTGGCGTCGAGAGCAGGGCACCACAATTACCCCTGGTTCGAAAGAGGTTGGGGAGGGCGAGGGGGAGCTTCCAAAGCGGGACACCCCATTGGTAGGGAGTGGAGTGGAAGAGTCTGAGGGGAGGGTAGGGATTTCTATCCCCGGGTTGGGCAAGGGTGAGATGGAGAATGTCTATGGGGTCGGGGCAAGTGAGGGGTTGAGGGAGAAGGTGGTTTTGGGGAGTGTGGAACGAGTAGTTATGTTGGGGGATGTGAGGGCTATTGGGCCGGACTTGGAGGGGTCAGTGGGGGAGGGG
This sequence comes from Herpetospermum pedunculosum, assembly GCA_028017165.1. Classification (NCBI taxonomy): domain Eukaryota; kingdom Viridiplantae; phylum Streptophyta; class Magnoliopsida; order Cucurbitales; family Cucurbitaceae; genus Herpetospermum; species Herpetospermum pedunculosum. The sequence continues at coordinate 13,948,276 of CM051527.1, read as the reverse complement.
CTGGTGATGGGGTCTGTGGGAAATAACTCTAGTTCAGAGATGGAAGTGGAAGCAGCGGTTCAGGGAGGAAGGAGTTTGTCTACTATCGGGAGAAGGTATCGTAAATTGGAGGGGGCAGGTAGGAAAACTGGGGAATGTAGTGGGTCTGAGCCCGTCCTGGGTGGAAAGCGAAAGGGGGTTGAGGAGTGTCCTGAAGCTAGGTTGGCAAAGAAGGGAAGGCCATTTACAGCTCTGGAGTTTGACCTTTTATCGGCGGAGACTGTGGATCAGTCTCGCCGTTCGCAATGAAAATTATTTGTTGGAACGTCCGGGGACTGGGAAACCCGAGGACGTTCAGAGACCTGAAAGATGTTGTTCGTCTTAACAATCCTGGTATGGTTTTCTTGTCTGAAACGAAGTGTGGTACAGGCAGGATGGAGGAGGTACGTGTGGCGTTGAATTTTGCTGGTTGTTTGACGGTGGAAAGTAATGGTAACAGTGGGGGACTCTGTCTTCTCTGGCGGAAAGAGGTGTCGGTGGAGGTACGATCTTTCTCGTTAAATCATATAGATTGTAGTATTGTCTGGCGTGGTTTAAAATGGCGTTTTTCGGGTATTTATGGCTGTCCTGAAAGTCAGAATAAGCGATTAACTTGTGAACTCATTTGTCGCCTTGCTAACGATGACGATTCACCCTGGTTAGTGGGAGGAGATTTAAATGAATGTTTGTGGGCGAAAGAGAAGAAAGGGGGGGCGACTACTCACACTCGGTCGATGGAAATGTTTCGGGAGATGGTTCAGGAGGTGTGCCTGAGGGATTTGGGTTTTCTGGGGCGTGCTTTCACCTGGTCAAATAGGTGGCAGGAAGGTGGGGTAATTCTAAAACGCCTTGATCGGTTTTTGGGGAATTCGAATTTTGAGAAGTTATTTGGTCGGACACGGGTGAGTCATTTGGACTGGTACGCTTCAGATCATAGGCCTATTTGTGTTGAGCTTCAGATTCAGTTACCCAGAAGGTCGGCTGCCAGCTGGGTGCACAACTTTCGTTTTGAGGAAATGTGGACTTTGGATCCTGATTGTGGGGATCAAGTTAATACTTTCTGGTCTGAGGCTGATCGGCAGGGTGGCTTAGTTGACTCGGTGGAACGATCTTTTCGAGACTCATTGAACAGATGTAGTAAGGGCCTCCAGGAGTGGGGAAGGTTGAAGAAAAAAGATTTCTACAAGGAGATTGATACGCAACGAACTTTGTTGCAATGTGAGTATGATAGGGAGGAGGGTTCTGATTTTGGCGAGATTCGCAAAATTGAGCGAAGATTAGAGAAAGCTTTGTTGGCTGAAGAAGTTTATTGGAAGCAACGTTCTCGCGAAAGTTGGCTCAAGTGGGGAGATCAGAACACAAAGTGGTTTCATCGAAAAGCTTCTCTCCGAAAAGAAAGGAATCATATCAGCCAGATTAAAGGATCCCAAGGGCAATGGGTGTCAGAGGGTGCGGCGATGAATGAGGTTTTTCTGGGCTATTTTGAAAGCTTGTTCAGCTCGTCTTTTCCAACTGAGGGCGAAATTGAAGATGTTATTCAGTCCATCCCTTGTAAGGTGTCTAGGGAGATGAATGATTTTTTGACGGCCCCTTATTCTGAGATGGAGGTGCGGGAAGCGTTGTTTCAGATGGCTCCGACGAAGGCTCCGGGTCCCGATGGATTCCTGGCTTTATTTTTTCAGAAATACTGGGGAATCACCAAGGATAAAACAGTGGCTACTTGTTTAAATGTGCTAAATGCGGGGGCCTCAGTAAGGAAGTTTAATCATACAAATATTGCGTTGATACCAAAGAAGAAGCAGCCTGTTGAGGTAGCGGATTTTCGTCCTATCAGTTTGTGCAACGTTTGTTACAAGCTCATAACAAAGGTGGTGTCAAATAGGCTGAAACGGGTTCTACCAATGGTAATCTCTGAGTTCCAAAGTGCTTTTGTACCAGGTAGATTGATCTCCGACAATATCCTGGTGAGTTATGAATGTATACACCACATTATGAATAGGCGACAAAAGGGATATGGGCTTGTGGCTCTAAAGTTGGATATGAGCAAGGCTTATGACAGGGTAGAATGGTCTTTCCTGAGAAGGGTGTTGATTAAACTCGGGTTTGCTGCAACCTGGATTGATTTAGTTATGGACTGTATATCCACTGTGAGCTTCTCTCTCCTTATAAACGGGCAGTCGACAGGTTTTTTCAGGCCACAACGAGGGTTGAGACAAGGTGACCCGCTGTCTCCGTATCTCTTTCTTTTGTGCACGGAAGGTTTGTCCTCTTTGCTCTCGTCGGCTATGGACCGTAGGGAGATATCGGGGTGTCAGGTTGCGCGTAGCTGCCCAAAAATGTCACATCTCTTCTTTGCTGATGACAGCCTTATTTTTTGCAAAGCAAACCAGGAGGAATGTTTGTCTGTTCAGCGGGCCCTTGATATGTATGCAAAGGCTTCTGGTCAAAGTGTAAATTTCTCCAAATGTTCAATGTTGTTTAGTCCAAATGTTCCAATCCCTTTACGCAGTTCGTTAAGCGGGCTGTTACAAGTCCGGGTGGTGGAGAATATGGGGCGTTATTTAGGCCTCCCGTCTCATTTTTCGCGTAATAAGAAAATGGACCTGAATTTTCTTCATGAAAGAGTGCAAAAAGTTCTAGCAGGTTGGAAGGGGAGGCTTTTCTCTGTAGGGGGAAAGGAAGTTCTTATAAAGGCTGTGGCACAATCTATTCCGACTTATACAATGTCTTGTGTCAGGATTCCAAAGAATGTATGTGATGAATTGACCAGATGCTTTGCTAGGTTCTGGTGGGGATCATCTACCCTTCATAAGAAGATCCATTGGAAAGCATGGGATCGAGTGTGTTGGTCAAAGGAAAAGGGAGGTTTGGGGTTTAGAAGTTTGGAAGGATTTAATCAGGCATTACTGGCTAAACAGGTTTGGCGTATTTTGCAGACCCCTAACTCGTTGGTGGCTCAGGTGTACAAAGGGAGATATTTTCGTGATTCCTCGGTGTTGGAAGCGGAATTAGGGTGGAAACCATCTTTTGTTTGGCGTAGTCTGTTGTGGGGGCGTGAGCTCCTTGCAAAGGGAGTGCGAAAAAGGATTGGGAATGGGGAGGAAACAAAAGTTTTTGGTGACCCGTGGGTGCCGAGAGAACACTCTTTCAAGTTGATCACGCATCCCTCTTCGGATAATGTTGATATGCGAGTTTGTGAGCTTCTGACGGGGGAAGGTCGGTGGGACGAAGGGAAGGTTCGAGAGGTCCTTTGGGAAGTGGATGTGGACCAAGTGTTTGCAGTTCCGATTTGTCGTTCACATATAAAGGACAGTTGGCTTTGGCATTTTAGTAAAGATGGTGTTTTTTCTACAAAAAGCGCATATAAGCTTTTTATCTCTGATAAGGAGGAGGCCTCTTGCTCTCAACCAGGAAGGTTGGCGCTTTGGTGGAATAGGCTATGGAAGGCTCCCATACCAAATAAAATTAAGGTATTTATATGGCGTCTTTTTCATAATATACTTCCAACAAATGATAATTTATGTAAGAGACGAGTCCCTATTCATCCTTGGTGTGTTAACTGTAAGCGAGAAAGAGAGACAACATGGCATACGTTTTTTTCGTGTAAGAGGGCAAAAGCTATTTGGTCCTCTTTTATCCCTGTGGTGAGTGTACAACAGGGTTTGCTCCCTTCAATCCAAGATATGTGTGTGTGGGTGGCGGTACATCTGAGTATGGAGTTGGCTAGTCTCTTTTTTGTGACATGTTGGTTTATATGGATTGATCGAAATGCTGTCAATCTGGGTAGAGTCATTCCCAACGTGGATGATCGTTTGGAGAAGATCAGGTCTTACCTATGGGAGTTGGACCAGTCGCGAGAATTGGGTGATGGTGGATTAGTAGGGGAACAAAGGGTGAGCGGGGGCCCGCTTACGCAGGTTTGGGCAGCGCCGATCATGGGCATGCTTAAGCTTAATACTGATGCTGCAGTTTCTAAATCCATGCGGCGGTCGGGTCTGGGGATGGTGATTCGGGATGCGGGAGGTAAGCTGATTGTGGCGCAAGCGGAGGTTGCGGAGGGTCTGATTGACGTTTTGTCTGCTGAAGCTTTGGCTTTGCTCAAAGGGCTGCAACTTGCAGTGTCTTTGAGTTTGTCAAATATTTGTGTGGATTTGGATGCTCAGATTTTGGTTCGAGCTTTGCACTCAAATGGCCTGACTTTGGCTCCTCAGGGTGTTTTGCTGGAAGAGATTAAGTTGTTGATGCCTCAGTGTGGTGTGATGGGGCCGTTCTTTAGCCCGCGAGCGACTAACAAAGTGGCCCATAATTTGGCGGGTTATGCTTTGTCTACGGGGGGTTGTTCTGTTTGGGATTTAAGCCCCCCAGACTGGTTGTCTAGTATTTTGCTTTCAGATTCTTCTACTTGTAGCCCTTTGGGCATAACTATTGCGTAATCTACTAGGTCCAAAGAAAATTTGAATAATCATTTACAAACAGAACATAGTATCGATGCCCGGAAAAGCTCAAAAGTGGCGATGTTAAAAGATTGACATGCACAATATCAAATGGCAACAAAGTAAAAGACTTAGAATCAATAAAAGACAATTTAATGTGTTTCCCAAGAGAACAAGAATGACAAAAAAGTATCTTTGGACTTATTATATTCAATTAAACGATTTGTCTTAAGAGAATGTAATATATTTGCTCCCGAATGTCCGAGTTGTTCATGCCATAAGTGAGAGGAAATAACAACAAAAGAAGATGGATTAGTGGATGAAGTTGAAGCAATAATGAAAAGATAAAGATCTCTCATGTTATCACATCTCATGATTTACATCTCCGTCCGTAAATCCTTCACAGAAAACCCAAAAGGATCAAAGTCAACAGAAACTGAATTTTGAGTACTAAATTGACGCACTGAAATAAGGTTTTTAGTGAGTTGGGGAGCATGCAAGACATTACGAAGTGATAATGGGGGTTCGAAGATGGAAGAGATGCAATACCACAACCAACAATTGGAATCTTATGACCATTTTCGACAATAATATTTTTATTTTTGCTCAATTGAAAATAAGACGAGAGATTACCTCCATTGGATGTCATGTGAGATGTAGCTCCAATATCCATGTACCACTGATCATTCGGCACTTGAAGAGAGAGAGAGTGTGTGGCCTGTTGTATATCAATAGGAGCATAAGAAGGTGCAACAGAAATAGAATAACCCTCTACAAGAGGGCGGGGGCTCAGAACCCCATGTTGTGGTGGGGGAAGTTGCCTTGGCCAACCTATCGTGGGGTAGGGGCAAGGAGGCACGGCCACAGAGACGGACCCCACAAACTCCATCCAGGGTAGGTTATAGGTCGTGGTTGCTACTGCATAGGAAAAGAACCACCAGACTGTGATCGACTTGGAGAGTTAGTGTTTTGGCCACCTGAGTTCGAACGACCAAAATTACAGTCTTTGTTTCCACGATTGTTCCCACGATTGTTCCCTCGATTGTTTCTACGATTATTCTCGTTCGAGTGTACGGGCATATGATCAACATGACTATTAGGGGTAGTTAGAAGGGCAGAGCTAGAAAAATAATTCGCTGCCTGTTTTACCTTCCTCGTTTCCTCGAACAAAAGCATAGACCAAGCAACATAAAAATCAGGAAGGGGATTTGAATGTTGAATAATTGAGGCAACTGATAGCTCCAAAATAGAGCTATTATTTACTCCCTGATATTAGCTAAATGTCGTGCTTAAAGATGTTTATTTCCCTCTGTTGTAGGTGTTTCACAGTCATAGAGCTCGAGAAGTCCAAGGACGTGTTTCGATGCTAAGGAGGGCATTTTGGAAGCTTCGGGAAGCAACCGGCCAAAGAAGACGAGCGAAGGACCAAAGTTTCACTTTTGGTCTGGCGTCGAGACGCTGCCCTAGCGTCTCGACACTACTCCATCAAAATTTCAGGAAAAACTCGAGAGCAAGCGTCGAGCGAGAGCGTCTCGACGTTGCCCCCCAGCGTCGAGACACTACCATAGCGTCTCGACGCTCCGAACGCGCACGCTGAAGAAATTACGTCTGTAGCGTCTCCAACCGACAACCTAACAAAATTCAGGGGAGGTTTTTTGTTCCCTTAAATTTTGTCGTTTTAACTGCTTGGTCTGAAGTGTTAATACATAGAGGACTATGTATCCTTTTAGGTTGGCGGTGGAGTTGTCTGTTGGATGAATTTCTGTAGTTGTTGAGCTGTGGAGATTCTGAATTTGAAGTGTTTTTGTCTGTTGTTGCATGTTGTTCGATGAGGAAAATCTAGGAAATGCTTTTAAATTTTTCATAGTTGCATATCTAGAAAAGCATGAGATTGTATGTGTTAGTTGAGCATTTTTAAAAAAAAAATAAAAAATTTCTATTGCTCCCTTGCATCTATCGAGCACTTAGCAATATATTCTTGGTTCTGTAGGTTTAGAATTATCTTGTGTAGCCTGAAGTCATGTTGTCACCCCGAAAGGCACCCTAGGGAAGGTTTGATGCATGATAGGTTGTAATAGGTTAATTGAGATTTTAGCAAAGTTATTAGCCTAAAGTAAAAAAAGCAAGCATGAAAATAAAAACTTCTTAGGTGCTCCTCCTTCTTAGAATCGCGACTAAGAAGTGAGCATTAGTCCTTAAAAGTGTGAAGTAGTTAGATACATTGTGCAGTGAAACTGCAGGTAAGCTGAAACGAAGGCAAGCTTGACATGTTAGGCTCTCTTGGAGAAACAAAAGAAAAGTAAAAAAAAAAATAGTGGTTCAAAAGAAATAAAGAGTACAAAGTACTCAAGAAAAAAAAAATGTTTAAGACTTTTAATTTGTTACTCTCTTGGTTGTTGAAAAGCCAATAGAGTGTTCTCAATTGCTAGAAGTAGGGGGAAACGAGATGTAGGGTTGCATAAGGTTTTCCGGGTCTATAAGAGTCAGAATAGGTTGGTTACGCACACACCCACGTAGGGGAGTAATAGTTGAATTTTTGAAATGTTCTCAATTTGTGCATGCAATTGATTGTTATCTTTTGTTGTAAATGCCTTGCTTTTAAAAACGTTGAGGTTAGAGTCGATGCATGCAATATTAGTCTGTAAAGATAATTCAGAGTAGCCTTGCCCGAGGACTAGCAAGATTTAGGTTGGGGTATTTTGATAGCTCCAAAATAGAGTTATTATTTACTCCCTAATATTAGCTAAATGTCGTGCTTAAAGATGTTTATTTGCCTCTGTTGTAGGTGTTTCACGGTCATAGATTTCGAGAAGCCCAAGGACGTGTTTTGATGCTAAGGAGGGCATTTTGGAAGCTTTGGGAAGCAACCGGGCAAAGAAGACGAGCCAAGGACCAAAGTTTCACTTTTGGTCCGGCGTCGAGACGCTTCCCTAGCGTCTCGATGCTACTCCATCAAAATTTCAGGAAAAACCCAAGAGCAAGCGTCGAGCGAGAGCGTCTCGACGCTGCTCCCCAGCGTCGAGACGCTCCGAACGTGCGCGCCGAAGAAATTTCGTCCGTAGCGTCTCGACGCTACGACGATTATATAGGCCATTTCTCCAATTTTTAGGTCATCTTCTCCGCATTTTCATTTTCTCCATTGTTGTAGAGCTCGGTTTTGAGAGCCAAAACTCTGTTTTCTTCCCTTTTCTTGTAAATAAAGCTTGAACATTGTGGATTTCTCTTGATTTGCACAACGGGGTAGTAAGGTAAGTGCTCTAATTTGAGGTTTAGGGATTAATCTTGATGCTTAGTGAGAGTTTGTTTGGATTTACAGCTTATAATTGTTGATTTCTTGCATGTTTTTTCCTTAGATTGTATCCAAATAGCATGTGCGACTGATTAGGAGCGACGCCCGAGTTCTTATGCATGTTTTACCGTTAAAGATTAGGAAGTATAATTGCCTCAATCGCCAAGTAACAAGGGTCTAAGCGTGGCTAATTAATTCTAGCCTAAGTGACAGTTGGGGGATTTGAATTAATTATTGTTTTCACGATAGACTTAGGGAAAGAGGAAAAATCGAGTCAATTGGTCGAGTTCTCAATCAATTGGTTCGTCGCGATATTACCCGTTACTGTTCTTTAATTGGTTTAAGCGTAGCTAACTTAGATTAGTTAAAGAGCATGCTTAATTAGAATTTATGCCTCTATTAATTCATTGGGATGTTTGCTACAAAAACGAGCAAACATTTCCCGTGCATGAGATATCATTGCTAAGCATGATTAGAATCCCTATGATCTAAGCGCATCAAGAAAATCTTGATCCCTCGAATTAGGAGCACACGTTACATTTATTTTTCCGCTCTTTACTTTTCACACTCTTTACTTTTCTATTAGTTTAATTTCCTGTTTAGTTTAGTTTTCTTTAACTTCCCCTTTTTATTGCTTTATTTTATACTTTTCAGTAAAAAGACAAATATAAATTAATTAGGAGAAATTGATTTAGGTTCCCTGCGGATCGACCCATTACCACTAGCTACAAGTTAGTTTAGTTGTATCGGTATTATAAATTTCATTTTGGCTGGACTCTTTAGTTTAGTTGTATCGGTATTATAAATTTCATTTTGGCTGGACTCGACACCCCGATAAATTGTAGGACATTAAAAAATCCTTCTAACAGCAACCCCATCATATGCATCAGTAAGACCACGCAACAACTGAACGATTAAACGGTCGTTGGAGACTTTAGATCGGACACTAGCAAGGGTTTTGACATGCTTACAATAGGAGGCCATATTCGAAAATCTAGACAAATCAGCCGTGGAAAATTCATGCTCAAGATTAACAGCCCGGGAATTGTTGTTATCTTGAAAATATACCTTGTAAACGCGTTCATGCTTGTTGAGTGGTGGAATCAGGCTCGAGGATGGTGAGAAGGAAATCATTGGAAATAGTGCCATAAATCCTTTGAAGGACAATACATTCAAGGCGCTCCAATAACTCGAGATTAGTAATCTTGAGAGAATCAGAAGATGAGGATTCCTTTGGAGGAATAATGTGATAAAGCACCTAACAATCCTTGGCATTTATCTTGAATAGTTCAACCCAAGAAAAATAATCCACTTTCTCAGGTTCAAGAGTGATGGGAATGAGACTCTTAATGTTGGTAACCATGGTAGCAGGATGAATAGTCTTGGAGTCAGACTTTGACATGACGACAATTATTCAAAGAAAAAATTTGTATTAAAGTTATCGAAAACTGTAGGATAGAACACGGGCTGCAGATCTGGGCAAAACTCTCGTCGTAATGAGTTGGGCAGAATGCGGCGGCGAACGCTGTCGAAAAGAAGAGCTCCGGCGGGCGGATCTGTGCGGCAGACGGATCTGTAAGGCAGAAGCGACAGCGGACGAATCTCGACGAGCAGAGCTCTGCGAACGGTCGGCGGCAGACAGATCTGTGCGTTGGACGGTTTGGGATAGACTGGGCAGAACCGGCGGCAGACGGATTAGGCAGATCGATCTGTGCTTACAGATCAGCTGCGAGTTGTGCAGACGAGTAAGGTTGTTGCTACCTGCGGTCAGACGGAGCTGGGCGGAAGCCGCGACGGACGGAGCGACGACCTGTGCTGTTGTGCGAACGATGCGGCGGCGGCAGCTGGCAGGTGAAGATGTTGTTTGCTAGGACAAAAAAGAAAGAAAAAAAATTAAAATTAACCTAAGACACTTGTTACCATGTTTTTTGTTGTCTTTCTCATTCCTTTAATTCAATACATATACAAAATGTACATAAGGAAAATATCAACCAATAAATATTTACCTAGTCTAATACATACATCAAAATTAAATTCACACAAAAGAAATGCGATTGATCAAGATATGTCCTTAAGATTTGGTAATACAGTATCACAGAGCAATCTCACATACGGGAGGGCTGCTTCTCTAGCAGCATCACGAACCTCAGGCTTCTCAGCTCTCTTCTTTTGAATGACCTCCAATGTAGCACCCACAATAGACCTTGAGCATGGTTTCTTGGCGGCACGTCTCCTCTTCTTTACAGGCTCTTGAGCAATGTCCTACATGAATGAAAAGAAAGGAACATTCAATATTTCACCAATTATTTAGTAAAAACCGTTGTTAAGGAACATAATACAGTAGATAATTAGGTTAGTACCTTCACAAAACATGAGAAACTCTGTGTTATTGAGAAATTATGATCTAAAAGTACCACAGACAAATCATTATGTGCAGGAGAAGCTCTCTGTAATGGACTTTGTCGATAAGATTAATGAAGATTTTCAACCTGTCTATCCACCATCTTTGGGCTGTACTCCTTTCAAACTCATAGAGGAAGTCAATGATTTGAAAGAACTGGCAGCTAAATTTCAAAGGGTGAATGAATTTGCTGTACAGAACTATATTACTAGTCTAATTTTATAATGTCATAATAAGGAAGCATATATGATCAGAAGGATTTATTTTGTATTGACTATATTTAGGCTGTGTTTTAAATTCTTCTGGCATTTCAAATGATTACGTCTCAAGCTTTCATGTTTGCATTATTAATTTGAGATGGGGAAGAAATCAGTAAAAAAACATAAGTATGAATTCAATATATGTTGCAGTAGAGTAGCATCAAATAAATCAGAGATTGGCGCTTTTGTTTTCAACATCTCATACAATTGGATTCCTCCTTTCAGGCTCATGATCCTTTATTTGAAAAATTATCTGGTGGTTGGCCGTCAAATTCCAGTTTAGCTTGGAACTCTAACTCAGCTAACTACGATCACCCTGTCTAATGATGATGACAATAAGTAATATTATGAATAACGAGATAGATAAGAAATTTCAAGAACTCGAAGACACCCTCCACATAGGATCTTCAGTTGGAGATACTTCAAGTTATTACATTCATATACACATGTTTTTTAGGGCGGCACATTTTCGTATTAAATCAATTTAATTAATATTTTGTATTTTTGTAGATGATAATACGTGTTGGGAACAAAATAGGCTTAAGTGTGGTACTTTGTTTGAGGGGAGGATTGTTAAGGTTACAAAACAATATCCCACATTGGATAGATAAGGGAAAGATCTTGGGTATATAAGGGAGGACACTTATCTCCAATGTCAAAGAAAACATTTTTCGATAGTTGTTAAAGATGAACTAGTTCCTATCAATATCATACCATTGTGAAGATGTATGGGTTCCTTATCCTTAATAAGTGGTATCAAAGCTATGTTCCTGACTTAGCCATGTTTGTAAAATCCTCGAGTGTCGAATAAAAATATTGACGAGTCTCCCAATGACATTGTCATAATTTGAGTCATAGTGAATCCGTGGTTGAGTTTTGCGGGTTGCTCAAGTGTAATTCGAATGGATGACTATTTGAAGGTCGCGGTTGAGCTTTCCGGGTTGCTCAAGGATTCTATCTGTGGGGAGGTCGTGGGTACTTAGGCTTAAGTGTGGTACTTTGTTTGAGGGGAGGATTGTTAGGATACAAACAATATTCCACATTGGCTAGAAAAGGGAAAGATCATGGGTATATAAGGGAGGACAATTATCTCCAAGGGTATGAGGCCTTTTGGGTGAAACCAAAAGCAAAGTCATGAGGGTTTAGTCCCAAAGTGGACAATCATCATACCATTGTGGAGATGCCTGGGTTCGTTGTCCTTAACCGTGGCAAAATTTGTTATGTGAATGCAGAAATTAATATGGAGATATGAGAGTTTTAAGGGCTGATTTGAAGAAGATAGCTAAGAGATCAGTGAAAAAGAGTGTGGTTTGTAAGTGAAGATATGGCCAGTGACATAAATGGGAGAGAGAAATAAATGCACATACGAAATGGAAATAGGAAAAGAAAAACATTGACTACTGAGTACATAAATTAATTTGAAGAATCGGCATACCTCTAAAAGCAGCCCCCAACGATTTTACATTATCGACATCGACTTCAACAAACCATAGTTGCACCTTTTTCCCTGTCACGTCACGGCACACACCTTAACAAATTAGTAAACAACACTATAGGTTTATAGACGAGGAAATACCAGATAACTCAAACTTCTGAGAAATGACGTAGAAATGCAGAAGTTAATAGAAGCGAAGTAATTCAAATTCAAACATATCTTCGAGGAAGTATAACTAGCCATATTCAAATTAACATGGAAGGGTCACCTGTTGCGACCACCGATAGCGATTTGATGTCCGGGACAGAACTTGGAGAGAGCAATGACGATAGAGACTCTTCTCCACATACAGGTTTTAGGCTGTGTTAGGGTGCGCTTGCCCTTTAGGGGCAGCTCTGTGCGCGTGAGCAGATTTGTTTTCCTATGTATAAGGTTTAGGGTATGCATAGTATGACCAGAAATTGCCCCATGACTAAAACAATCCCCACAACAATGGTACAAATGCAATGTGGCTTTAATCGAAGCTTATATGATAGTTGTGTATATGTAAAACATATAACAGATAAAAGACACTCACTTTTCTAGCTGATAAAAGACACTCACTTTTTTAGCTTCTATGTGGATCATTACTACAACAAATTCGACGTTTTTAGACTCCAAATTACATTACAATTTGCATCAAAAAAGTGTCGGCAGTTCCTATTCCCAAAGGAAAAAAAAAAAACTCCAAGCAGTTCAGAAGCAATTGGTGAGTGGTTTTAGCTAAGTTCTAAGCCAAACCAGCTCCTAAAATTCAAAACCAATGTACAAGATCCTAATAAAGAGTAGTAATTAACTTATAAATCTGTACTAATACTCCTCAACATGCCATTCCTCCAGAGAAGGGCTTTTTAGCAAACAGGTTAAGATATGATTTGGCATTTTAACGCGTCCGTTCAACCTCAAATGCCTCAATTTCTGAAACATGAAAGCTTCATTTTTCTTTGGAGGAGGAACAATCGAAAGCACCTGTAACCAAAAAGTGAAACTAACGGTTACGATAGAATCGAATAACAAAGAACAAAAGAGCTGACACAGATTTACATGATGCACTAACGTCGTGTTAACTACCACGTGCAGAAGGGAGAGAACAATATTATTACGAATAGGAGAAAATTACAAATGACAGACTAGGGGGCGCTGAAGTCATTTGAAGGTTTATTTTTTGAAAAAGAAACAATTTCATTGATAGTATGAAATTACAAAAGAAAGGGATGTCTCCCAAGATTACAAAAGACCTCTCCAATTAGAAAGGAGGGTATCAAAGCTATAGTGATGGAAGAGGGGGGATCGTTTCGACCAAAGCGCAACCGTATTGACAATAGCTTCGAAGAACCTAAAATAAGAAGATTCTTTTTCTTGAAAAATTCGCTTGTTCCGCTCTTGCCAAATGGCCCAACAAAAAGCCCTTGTGAAATTCTCCCACAAAATCTTCTTCTTCTTTTTGAAAGGATGACCTCCAAGGATGAGAGCTAGAAAGAGCTTTGGCTCTTCCGGAAATGCCGTAAGCCAATTGAAGGATGCTAAAATATCGTTCCAAAACAAACGAGCAAATTTGCAAGATATCAATAAATGGCTTTGAGATTCTGAATGGTTTTTGCAAATAATGCACCATTGTGGAGAAAGAGCCATGTAGGGAAGCCTTCTTTGTAGTTTATCATTAGTGTTGATAGCCTTGTGTGATAGCTCCCATAAGTAGAACTTTATCTTCTTGGGATAAATACCTTTCCAAATCAAATCATAGAGTTTTGTTGGCTCGTTGACCGATGGAGAGATGTCACTTAGAAGGGACCTTATGGTAAATAGACCATTTGGTTCCAAATTCCATGACACTCTATCCCTCCTATGATTAATGGCACAAAAGGATAAACAATGGAGAAGGGAGACAAATTCATCAATCTCAACATCTTTAAGATTTCTTCTCGATCTCAAATCCCAAAATCCAAACTCTGCATTCCAGAAATCCTTTACAGCCCCCTGTTTTGAAATAGTCAAATTATAAATCAGAGGAAAGGTTCTAGCAAGAGATTCTTCCCCAATCCAAATATCATCCCAAAAAGAGATGTTAGCTCCATCCCCCAACACAAATGAGGTTCTGCCATAGATTAGATTTCCTTGCTTCATTATTGATTTCCATGGACCTTTGGCTTTTGTTAAAGAGATACTACCCGGCTTCATGTTAAGGCTAGTAGTTCCATATTTAGCATCAATCACTTTCCTCCATAAAGCATTCGGTTCGTTTTGGTATCGCCAAATCCATTTGGCAAGAAGAGCTTTGTTTCTATTTTTGATACTATGTAAACCGAGCCCACCATTCTCGAGGGGAAGGAGAAGGTTTTCCCACTTGATAAGATGCATTCCCTTCTTTTCTTCATTTCCTTTCCACAAAAAGTTTCTGATCATTCGATCAAAGATGGAAGAAACTTTGGATGGCATTTGGAAAATGGAAAGATAATACGTTGGAAGATTAGTAAGTGTGGCTTGTATGAGCGTGTGTCTTCCACCTTTCGAGATGAAGGAATTCTTCCAAGATAGAAGTCGTTTCTCAACCTTTTCAATCATAGGATCCCAAAATGATAATGTTCTCGGCTTTCCATTGAGAGGGAGACCAAGATAAGTTGCTGGCCAATAACCAGCTTTGCAGCCAAACTTCTGTGCAATGCTGAATACCTCTTGGTCTTCAAGGTTAATGCCAAATAGTTCAGATTTTTTGTGATTGATATTGAGCCCAGAAGCCATTTCAAAGAACCTCACAATGCTGAACATATTTTCTAGTGCAGAATCTTCTTTTGTAGAGAAAAGAATAGTGTCATCAGCAAATTGAAGATGGTGGATGTTCAATAAACCCCTCTCCATAGAGAACCCTTCAATCATCTTTCTATTTGCAGCATGTATCATGAGCCGGCTAAAACAGTCCATAACCAATATAAAGAGGAAAGGGGAAAGGGGGTCACCTTGCCTAAGGCCTCTCGAGGCAAGGATTTTACCCCTTGGGCGGCCATTGATGATGATAGAAAAGTTTGGCGATGTAATGCATCCTCTAATCCATTTTCTCCATGTGGGGCCAAAGCCTTTTGCTACTAAAATTTCATCAAGGAAGTCCCAATCAACTTTGTCAAAAGCCTTTTCAATGTCGAGTTTAATGACCACCCCTTTTTTCTTTGTCCTCTTCCATTCATCAATAAGCTCGTTCGCTATAAGAGAAGCATCTAAGATTTGCCTTTCGGCAACAAAAGCGGATTGATAAGCTGTGATAGTATGGGGAAAGACTGTCTTGAGCCTTTCGGAAAGCACTCTAGCAATAATCTTGTACATACATGAGATAAGGCTAATGGGCCGATAGTCACCCACCCCTTTGGCATCCACTCTCTTTGGGATAAGGCAAATATAGGTCTCGTTTAAGCTTGCATTGATAATACCTTTCTTGAAAAAATCTTGGAACACCCTCATAATGTCAGCTTTGAGAATGTTCCATGACTTTTTATAGAATTCAGCGGTAAAACCATCCGGCCCCGGAGTCTTGTTGGTCCCCAAATCGTTAACAGCACATCGAATTTCATCTTCTGTGAACGGTCTTTCTAGATCTGCAGCTTGTTGGGATGAAATGGGATCCCAATTTAAAGGGGTGGGGAGAAATCTATCGCCCTCTTTTTTTTTATATAATTCTTCATAGAATCTCAAGAATTCTTCTTCAATCTCAGAATCATGAGTCAAACTTTTACCCTGTGTGGACAGGATTTCCAGGATGGAGTTTTTTCTCCTTCTGGCAGCCACGATTCGGTGAAAGAAACTGGTATTAATGTCCCCCTCGCTCAACCATTTCAGCTTACAACTCTGTCTCCACAAAGACTCCTCTTTCACAACCATGGCTAGTAATTGAGCTTTGATAGAAAGTCTTTGTTGAATTTGTACCAGTTGAATATCCCCTGTTTCTTCAATAGAATCCAGCACCCCTAATTCAATGACAAGTTGCTCTTTCAGACTATTATTGATGTTATAAGTGACTCTATTCCACTCTTTAACAACTGTTTTCAGCCCCTTGAGCTTTTGTATGAAACCATGACCAGGAAAGCCTCTTAAAGGGGTGTTGAGCCACCAATATTCAAACATGTGGGTGAAACTTTGTTCCGATAACCAATGGTTTTGGAATCGAAAAGGGGTTGGCCCCCATTTGTCCACCCCGAATGAGAGTTGAATAGGATAATGATCTGAGGTAACTCTTTCAAGCCTTTTGGCCGTAGCATTATGAAAACGATCCATGAAAGCTTCATTTGCGAGGAACCTATCAATAAGCGAGAGAGTAGGGGACTGTCTAAAATCAGACCAAGTGTACAAGCCATTGGATAGAGGAAAATCAGTAAGTGCTGCTTATTCAATAAAAATATTGAAGTTGTTCATATGCCTATTCGATCTTCTATAAACAGACTTCTCACTGGTCCATCGAATAACATTGAAATCACCACCTAACAGCCAAGCACCATAACAACGAGTAGATAATCCCTTGAGCTCTTCCCAAAAAGGTTGATACAATTCTGTTCTTGTTGGGCCATAGATGCCAGAAACCCAAAAGTGAAACCCATCTACAAGAGAAAAATTTAGTGAGAGTGAGAACTGACCTTTGGTGATTCCAGAGATTGCAAAAGATGAGTCATTCCAAAGAATGATGATGCCTCCAGCAGTACCAATTGATTCCAAGATTGACCAACTCACATCCCTAGCACTCCATAGAGATTTGATGAAAAGCCTAGTGACAGAAGCAACTCTGGTCTCTTGAAGAATGACAATAGTGGGGTTGTGCTTGATGATGGAGTTTTTAATAAGGGCCCTTTTCTCAGCACAACCCAAACCTCTAACATTCCAAGAGATGATGATCATAAAAAGTTGTTCTGCCCACCATGTTGTGTTGAGGAAGAAGGCTTATCATATGTGACAGAGGAAGAGAGGTTGGACATTTCCCGAACCCATTTATTTTGTTTCCTCAAATCCTTTGCTTGTTTGGATAATTTTGTTGGCAGAGGCAGAATTCCAAGACCCATCGTTTTCAACCAAGGAACAACCATCTGTAGATAAATCGAGGGGTGTATGGCTGGATCAGAGAGAGGAGGATGGGCTGTTTGCAAGGGTTGATGATCTTTAGTGATGAGAGCAACTTGTGTCAAATCCATGGGATTTTCCATGTAAGACCTGTATTCAATCTCCTTATACAATAGATGTGGCTGTGAAGATGAGGGGCTATAAAGGGTAAGAGGTTGAGGTGGAGAGCAGGGGGAAGAAGGAGCTAGTGTGGATGGGTAAGGACTGGATAGGTAGTTTTCTGACTCGGAGGCCATATTTAGGAGGTTTGTGGAGTGTTTTGTGCCACTGATAAAGAAAGTATCTTTATTAGCAATGTTAATGGGTTTTTTTGGGCTGAAGTGGAGATGGGCAGGGTCGGGTAGGTCGGGTATAATTAATGGGGAGAGAGTCAAGCCGAAATTTGACCTTGGGTCGGGTAAAGTAGGCAAAACCGAAGGGATTGGGTCGGGTGTTGGGTCGAGTGTTGGGGCTGTATTCAACAGAGATGGGTCAGATGATGGGAGTGGATTTGAGTTGACTGGAGAAATGAGGGCAGGGAGAGGAGTAGGGTCAAGTACAGGGGCAAAGTTGAGTGTAGAAGTCACCTTATCCAGTGGTCTGAAGGGAGTATCATCAAGCTTTTTGGAGGAACCAATGGTTTTTGCAGAATAAGTACCATCCTCCATTAAAGTTTCTGTACCAGAAGGAGTGTGATGTCCATGTTTTGTACTTCTTTGGGTTGTTGCCAAAAGATCAGATTTCTTAAAAACCGGACCACTGTGTTGCTTGTCTGCTCGAGGGTACGGCCCTAGAATGCTTTCAGACTTGTCAGTAGGCTTCTTTAATTCAAAGATCTCGCCGGCAGTTGTCTCCGACGGTATGCTTCCATGGATTCCGGCCAAATATCCTATATGAGTTTTTGATACAAAGAAGGGGTCAATAATCACCTTCAGGGCCACATTAGATGTCGATGGGATCTCGACCTCAGCTGGGATGAATCCTCTTGTGTTTTCTTTAACTTTTATGGATGCTTCCATTAGATCAATTCGCATATGGGTCTTTTTGGCCGTTTCAAGATAACCTCCACAAGCGTCCCCTATTTCTCGGAGAGTCTTTTCATCCCATTTGTCCAGTGGAAGGTTTCTAATCTTTATCCATCCACCATATGATGGAACTACCGAGCTGTTTCCCTTGTCCACAGAGGTTGTAGGCTGAAACTTTAAGTGATAATCACCCACTTTACACCATTCTTTATCCTTACAAAGGTTCTTAGCTTGGTCTAAGTTTCCACAAGTTAGCAGTGCTTTGTCAGCTTGGAAAGGATTTGTGTAGCAAAAGTCACCAACATGTTCTTGTAGAGCTCTAACAATCTTATACCATTCATCATGGAAGCATCTCCTGTGGACAATAATGGTAGAGAGGGGTTGTGGGTCCATCTCTGTCTTGTTTCTCTTTAAGTCTGTAATTTCTCCAGTGGAAAGTGACTTTTTTGGTTGGTAGATAGGAATAACTTTGCTTGTCTTTCTGATGGCTTCTTTCCCCTTGATAAGAGCATTACGGTAAGAGGCAGGAATATTCTCTTTGATGGAAAGTGGCTTTGGTTTGGTTTGGTCTTTAATGAGACGAGGGTTTGGTGGGGTAGATGGGGGTGGTAAAGAGGTATTAATAAGGGTATAAAAAGTCTTCCAACCATGTCTTTCTTCACCCACTGGAATAACAAGTCTGTTTAGACCACCATTGTTATCAAGCTTGGTTATTTCAGCCAAAGTTCCTTTCCTGTTCAGTGTTTTCTCGACCCAGAGATGGTGATCATCGATCCTTGTCTCCGTGAAAAAGCTCTGGTTAAGGGGGGTGGAGATAAGGGTAGCAAAAGATTTTGCAAGCCATTGTAAGGAGGTCCAGTGTATGGAGATGAAGAAGGCCCTGTCTTTGGTGGTTTCAGTAAGTTTGACTCTACTTCCTCTGTATCTTTGATCAATATCAACTGTATACTTCTTTCTTTCTATGTTGGACGATCTTGGGTACTTTAGTTTGTCCATCGCCGTGAGAGGATCGGTTAAAGTCTAGAGTCATTTTGGGGAAGATTCCGGCAGTGGTGTAGGGGAGGTGGTGAAGGGGGATATGAGTGGGGGGATGGAGAGAGCATTTTTTCTTGACAATGACTGTAAAAAAAAAAAAAAAAAAAAAACGAAATGGTTATCAAACGGGACCTTCCATTAGAAGGTTTATATATGGCACTCTAACAAATAGTAAAATTCAAATCAAATTTTTACTTTGGGGCGTTACTCCCATAACCCACCAGGGCGCGAACTCCTGGACCCCGACTCGTTGACCGAGTAGCGAGACCCCGTATCGAACTAGTCGTAGAAGGTCATAACAGATTCAAGGCATTCAAACACTAGCATTATAAATATAAAACTTTCATATTATGTATAAATCCAAGCGCGCGCGCACATATATATATATACCTTCACAGCAACTGAATTAAGGGTTAATGAATTGGCCTTTCGAAGCATCTTCAACAAGCTTCTTAGCCTTTTTAGAACTCGTTGCTTCATCTCATCGTCACGATATGATTCAACCTTGTAATCGAGAGAAAATTCAACTTTGTGTAGAGAGTGAAAATCATCAGTAGAGATCAAAGTCGGTACAACATCATATAACTTGACACAGGCCAGCTTAGGTGTAGACAACCAAATCTCTGGAAGGAACCTATCTTCACCACAGGATCTACAGGCAATTTCCAAATATTCAAGTTTAGGAGCAGAGATGTAGGCATGGTCGAAACAAGAACCTCGTAGAATCAAACGTTCGAGAAGTGGGTATGTCGGAAAAATGCCTCCTTCGAGTTCCAAAAAAAAATGTGGATGAAAATTCTCAATCTCAAGAAACTTCAAGAATTGAAAACTATGAGGTACCCATATGCTGTCGATGTATCCCGACACCTTCAGCGACCGACATGTCGAAAAATGGCGACACCAATTTGAAAAATCCACATCTCCTCCGTTGATGCAGAGCTCTTCCACTTCATTCAAAGCTGCAAAGTAAAACAAGAGTTTGAAAACAATTCTATCTTCATTCTCAAATCTTTCTGTATCCTCCAATTCTTCGGAGTTATCACGACTACCTAAGTGCTCGCTGACGAAACAGAGACTTAATTTCTTGACCTTTGAGAGTGGACTTGAATGCATACGGCGATGCGATAAAACCCTTTTAACGAAACGACGGAATCAATTTTCCCGGCGATTCAAATGATGGCATGAGAAGGAAGGAAAGTCGAAGAGTAAAGTTGGGATTGAAGTCCAAAGGTTTTTCCATCTTTTTGATAAAATGTAAGTGGTTTTGATGACCATTTGAGTATCTAGAACAGACAGAATGTGATGGAGAATGTCATCTGGTAAGAGACTAATCCTGTCTTCTTCCGTTTCCATCTTCCTTCTTCTTTGCTCTGTTGTCGGCGTTGAATAATTGGAACGTTACAAAACAAGTAGCTTTGAAACTATCTGAAAATGATTTGGATCAAACATATTCTGTATGGCCCCAGAATGGATCGATAAGCTTAACGACAAAAATCGAATTCTATGGCCGCAGCAATGACCAAAAGTCTTCTCTTACGCTTTACCTTCTTCTCTCACCTCTTGAGCCAAGTATACGATGGGATCGCATAAGTGAATTGGGAGGAATTTCTTTTTCATCTTCCATTCAAGATATGTTTTCGATCCCAATTTTGATAATTTTTACCCCATTCCTGAAATTTTGGGTTAGGGATGATGAAAATAGTTGAAGGATCCCGAAGCTTTTTTTTTGTTTTTGGTTTAAAACGAACGAGGGAGGGTTTTGTTTATAGCTTTTTTTGTTGTGTTTTGTCGATGTCTGAGCAGTGGAATGGCCAGAAGAAGCTTGTATTTTCATTTTCTATGACTGTTAATATTATCGCATAATAGAGATTTTGCAATCGCAAATAGGGTGTGCGATCTCAAAGCTATTATAGGCCTATATAGGCCTATGCGATCGCATAGCTACTAGAGGGATGTGCAGATCTCATAACTATTATAGGGATGTGCGATCTCATAGCTATTATACATGGACCGATAAATTTACAAACCGATCCATTTTTCCTCATCTGTAAATTTATCGGTCACAATAAACCGACCAGTAAATTTACCGGTCTAGACGTCCACCGGTAAAAAAACAAAACTGTTTCCGGCTTATTTTTTCATAAGTTTTTTTTTTTAAATTTTTGTAGGTTGACCATGGAATTGCAAGTGGTTTGATAAAATCTCCTCAGTGACCACTTTCCAGCCCTGTTGACTTGTTGTTCTCACGTTAGTACAACTAAGAAAAACATCATTGATAAACTCTTAGCAACTCAATTGGATATGTTTAGGCAAACGTGTTTTGGCCACATATTTGATAGATCGATAGTGTTTAATGGTTCATTATATCATTCTTAGGGAAGTTGGGGATGATAGGGTAGATGTAATGAGTTTTAACCTGTTAGGAAGAATAATGTGTTTTGGTAAGGAAGAGTTTGACATTATAACAGGTCTTAGACATGGTCGTGGAAATGTTGGGAGGGTTATAAATCGTAGTAGATTGAGAGACATGTATATAAGGGATTCAAAGGGTATTGAGGTTGATGAGTTTGAGAAGTTATACCCGACCATAGTGTTTGAGAATGTGATAGCACACAAAATGAGGTATCTTTATGACTTATTTTAGGCTAGTTTAAAGGATTAAATATGTACTTTCACGATTATATTTGATTATTTTATAGATATCGAGCATTTTGGAGCAAATTGGAGAATTTATAAGTTTTGTGGTGAAAACTAGGTTATTTGAATGTTATTTGAAGTTCACAAGTGACAACAAAAATAAGAAAATAGGTCCAAAACTCGGGAGCATAGCGCCTAGGCACCCATTCCGAGCGGAGATAAAATTTCTCTCACCCATGGAGTCATCGAAAAATATAGAAAAGTCAAGGACACATATAATTGAAAAATGAAAATATAAAATTTATCTTGTAAATACCATTTTCGAAAAAATAAAGATTGACATTAATTAATTTAATATATATAAAAAAACAAATTTGTAATTTTAAAAAGTAAAATAAAACTAACTATATCTATTTAATTCCCAACAAACAATTAAGTTAGGCCGGATAGAATTGACTAAATCGAACCTAACTCAATTGATATTACCTTCCGCCATGAACAAATAAAAGTAAAAAACTTAAAATAAAAGGAACGATAATTTCTAAAAAAAAATCTAAATCTAAAAGGTCTCTAATTGTCGTTTTATCTCTCCTCATCTGTCTTTGTCTTCTTCACCTGACACAACTGCAACTTCCTCTTCATCACAGTGTCAATTGTTTGTCCTTTTTATTGAAGAAAAAAAAAACCGAAGATGACCTATATTTTATAGTTGAGAGACAATGTTTGGACTGTCGTTGTCGATTTATTTTTCGATAAATTTTCTTCCTTTTAGTGCAGCAATTGAATAACCTTCAAGCAATCGCATTTTCAAAGCCTTCTTTTCAAGGACCATCGTCGGGTGATGCTAAAACTTTATCTATGACTTTATTTTATACATCCATATTTATATTTATGTTAGAATCGTAGTGGGAAGACAAAAAAAATATATTGTTTAATAATAATATAAATGATAGGTTAGATTCATGGTATATTTAGTAGGAAGATGAAAGATGCAATAAAAAATGATGGAAGATTAAAGGAAATTGATGTGAAAGATAAAGATCCTAAATTTGCTTGTCCAAAAAAGAAATAAAAAAATAATAGTAAAAGGAAAAGTAAACGTGAAAGTGAATGAGGAAGGGAAGGGAAAATTTCTAGTACATCGGTGCCGATGTACTGTGAAGTTTTTTCATACTAATGTCTTTCAATGACTTCCACGTGGATTCTTTTAAAATTAAAAATAAGTGAATTTTTATGTGGGACTTACCAAATTTCTCACTCTTTGGTCTTTTTCCGTTCTCCTTCCTCACTCTTTATTTCATTCCCCTTCATCTTCTTCAATTGATTTAAAATAAATCAACTCTTTTTCCGTTCTCCTTCCTCACTCTTTCTTTCACTCTCCTTCATCTTCTTCAATTGATTTAAAATAAATCAATAACAAATTTGGTCAAGAACTTTCAGTCAGATATATTTAATATGTTTAATAGGTCTTGAAGTTTTAATTTTCTAAACTTTAAGAAATGTTTAATAAAATTTCCAATTTTTCAATTTTTCAAATCTCTAATACCTTTAACCTGTTACAAACCTTTGTTTTCATAGATCTTCTAAAGATTTACTTATTTTTTTATTTTAAAAGAATCATGTACCCGTTATTGAAAGACAGTGGTATGAAAACAAAATCCAATTAGAAAGGAAGATGAAAACAAATGATGAAATGGAGAGATATTGTTTCTCAAAAAATCACTTTTACATATAGAACATAAATGTGATCGATTTCTTTATATTATAGAATTACAAATGGCAGGCCAAGCTTCTCGGATTATGGTGTTATTTTGATTGCTTGAAAATAAATGTGACTGATTTCTTTATAGCTCAAATATGGGGTGTTTTTTTTTTAATATTGTACTTTTCTAAATTTTTTATAAAAATAATACACGTTTGAAACTATTTTAAAAAATAATGTTGTTTTTTTGGGAGGTTGTCTTTGGAAAAGACGAAAGCTCCATGCAAGCAAAATCGTCTTTTCAAAAGACGACCTTGTTCCACGTGGATGCAGGTCGTCTTTTCAAAAGACGATACACGTGGCTTTCAGTCGATCGTCTTTTGAACCATGTATCCCCAAAAAGATCGATATCTTTTTACTCAGGTATGCAAAAAAATCGAAAAATATATAGGTGGAAAGTTAGGTTCAATTTGATATGTGATTTCACTATTTATGAAGTTGTATATAGAAAGATAAAGATCGTCGAAGTTGAGCTACAGTTATGAAAGTTGCAGAACCATAGTCCAACTTCGATGTTCCATAGTTTCTGAGCATTAAAAAAATCGATATCTTTTTACTCAGATATTAAAAAAAATCAAAAAAAAAATATGATTGGAAAGCTAACACAGAGAGCTTCAATTTTATACTTGGCTTCCGTATTTTTGGAGTTGTATATCAGAAGATAAACATCATCGAGGTTGGACTATGGTTCTCCAAATTTCAGAATTGTAGCTCAACCTCAACAATCTCTATCTTTCGAAATACAACTTCAAATGTTGGAATGCCTTGAATCTGTTTTGGGCTTTGACCCATTTTGTATTAGGTCATTAGAAGGGTGTCATATATAAATCTTCTAATGACTTCAGCCGCCTCTATCGATTCATTTTGTAATCTCTTCTACTTCGTAATAATACTGCTCTCCCTTCTGCCCGTGGACGTAGCTAACACGACGTTAGTGAATCACGTAAATTTGTGTCGTTCCTTTTCTGCGCTTACTTATTCTTTGTTATTGATTTATCGTAACGAATTGGTATCAGAGCCTCATCGTTAGTTTTCAAAATTTAGCATTTTTTCGATAACAAAGATGTCTGGTGTAAGCATGAAAATCGACAAGTTCAATGGGAGAAACAGTTTCAGTTTATGGCAGATCAAGATGCGAGCCTTGTTGAAGAACAAGGGTTTGTGGGCGTCGCTGTCTAAGAAAACGAAAAAAGCGGGCGCAGATGACGATGAATGGAATAGTCTGGAGGAGAAGGCTCATTCAACAATCATGCTATGTTTAGCTGATAATGTCATCACTAAAATCGCAGGTGAAGAGACTG
The DNA here is from genome assembly GCA_028017165.1 of Herpetospermum pedunculosum. Lineage (NCBI taxonomy): Eukaryota > Viridiplantae > Streptophyta > Magnoliopsida > Cucurbitales > Cucurbitaceae > Herpetospermum > Herpetospermum pedunculosum. The sequence continues at coordinate 13,923,568 of CM051527.1, read as the reverse complement.
TTGCGGGTCTCTGGTTGAAGCTTGAAAGTCTCTACATGAGGAAGTCTTTAACCAGTAAGTTGCTTTTGAAGCGACGTTTGTTTACTTTGCATATGCACGAAGGTACGCCTCTTAGAGACCATCTAGATAAACTAAATACGATTTTGCTAGACCTGCGAAATATTGAGGTTAAAATAGATGATGAGGATACTGCCTTAATTCTGTTGTTTCTTTGTCTCCTTCATATGAGAATTTTGTTGACTCTTTTATTGCTGGGAAAGAAATTGTGTCTCTAGAAGAGGTCAGATCTGCTCTTCATACCAAAGAAGACCGTTATAAGGCATCTGCTCCAGGTACAGAAACACAGACAGTCGGGTTAGTTGCTGCAACTAGTAGGGGATATGGTAATTCAGAAAATACAAGGAAAAAGAAGAAATCAAATTTTAAGCCTAGGGGTCCTACAACTAACGATGTCTGTAGATACTGTAAGGAGAAAGGGCATTGGAGAAACCAATGTCTTAAGCTAGCAAAGCATAATGGAAATAAGGAAGGTTCTGCCGCTGTGGCAGAAGCTGATATCGATTCTGATTCTGATTTGGTCTTAGTTGCAAATAAATCTTCACATTGTAAGGATGTGTGGATTATTGACTCTGTCGCTTCTTACCATATTTGTCTAATCAGGGAGTGGTTTACAACTTATGAGCAGATAGATGGAGGCAATATCTTTATGGCCAACAGTGAAGTCTGCAAGGTAGTAGGAATTGGCTCAATCAAGATACAGACACATGATGGTATTTTATGCACCTTGAACGAAGTTAGACATGTTCCCCAAATGATGAAGAATCTGGTATCGTTGAGTGTTCTTAACAGTAAGGGTTTCAGTTTCAAAGGTGAAGGTGGAGCTGTGAATATCTGTAAGGGTTCTAAGGTGGTTCTGAAAGGTGTCAAGCGTGACACCTTGTATTTTCTGACAGGGTCTACAGTAACAAGTTCTGCTATTGTTGCATCGTCGTCGACGGTTCACCAAGAGGATATGACCAAGCTATGGCATATGAGGCTTGGTCATATGAGTGAAAAAGGGATGCAAATTTTGTCTAAGAGGATCTTCTTTGTGGGCACAAGATGCAGGGTCTTGAATTCTGCGAGCATTGTGTATTTGAGAAACTACATCGCAGTAAGTTTCCAAAGAGTGGTGTTCATTGTACAAAGGGAACACTCGATGACATTCATTCTGATTGTTGGGGCCCTTCACGAGTGGAATCTATGAGAGGCAGTAAGTATTTTTTTTGTCTATGATTGATGATTATTCAAGAATGACTTGGGTAATTATGATGAAGCATAAAAGTGAAGCCTTCAAGAATTTCAAGCAGTGGAAGGCATTAGTGGAAAATTAGACTGGGAAGAAGATCAAAAGATTGCGAATAGACAACGGTCTGGAATTTTGTTCGTCTGAGTTCAATGAGTTCTGCAAGGATGAAGGGATTGTCCGTCATCACACTGTGAGACATACCCCGCAGCAAAATGGTGTGGCAGAACGCATGAATCAGACATTGTTGGAGAGAGCAAGGTGCATGCTCTCTAATGCTGGGTTATCTAGAAAATTTTGGGCAGAAGCAGTAACCACAAAATGTTTCTGATTAATCGTAGACCTCACATAAGTATTGACTGTAAAACACCTTACGAGGTGTGGTCTGGTAAGCCTGCTAATTACTCTTTATTAAAAGTTTTTGGTTGTACTGCTTATTACCATGTTAATGAGGGTAAATTAGAGCCAAGAGTTAAAAAAATGTGTATATGTGGGTGTTAGGGATGGAGTTAAAGGGTATAGAATCTGGTCATCTTCTGAAAATAGAGTCATACTAAGTAGGAATGTGATATTTGATGAAAATTATATGTTTAACTCTACTGTGAAGTCTACTGTTGCAGAAGATGTTAGTAATGTTGATAAAGAGGTGGAGTTGAAATTCATTCCATTTGGGAGTGAATCACAGCCTCAAGATGGAGAAGATCAACATGTTGAAAATGAATTTGAGATTGTGCCAGAAGAAACTGATATGCCAGAGAGTTCTAGTTCACAGGAAGCTAGTTCAGAAGCTTCTAGTTCACAGACACATCAACCATATATAGCTCTTGATAGAGTTAGGAGAGTTGGTTTTGGACCTCCAAAGAGGTATCAGGATATGGTGAACTATGCACTGCAGGTTGCTGAAAATGTGGATGCTCATGAGCCATCCACCTACAGAGAAGTTGTTTCATGTAGTGAGTCTGAAAAATGGCTTGCTGCAATGGGCGATGAGATGGAGTCCCTAGATAAGAATCAGACTTGAGAACTAGTCAAACAACCTAAAGGGAGAAAAATTGTTACTTGCAAGTGGGTCTTCAAGAAAAAGGAAGGTATCACACCTGAGGAAGGTATTAAGTATAAAGCTCGAGTAGTTGCAAGAGGGTTCACACAAAGGGAGGGAGTTGACTACAATGAGATTTTTTCACCAGTGGTCAAACATACTTCCATCGAAGTGCTACTAGCAATGGTGGCACATCAAAATTTGGAACTTGAGCAGCTAGATGTGAAAACAGCTTTCTTACATGGAGAGTTGGAAGAAGAGATTTATATGAGCCAACCAAATGGTTTTCACCTTCTTGGTAAAGAAGATTATGTCTGCAAGCTGAAGAAGTCCTTATATGGACTAAAGCAGTCTCCAAGGAAATGGTATAAGAGGTTTGACAGTTATATGATTGAGTTAGACTACAACAAGAGTCCTTATGATTGTTGTGTGTATCACAACAAAGCTGGTGATAATTCTATTATTTATCTAGTGTTGTATATAGACGATATGCTCATAGCTGCGAAGTCCAAGTTTGAGATTCAGAAATTGAAAGGTCTTCTTAGTGCTGACTTTGAAATGAAGGATTTGGGTGCTGCTAGGAAAATTTTGGGTATGGAGATCTATAGGGAAAGAAATCAGAATAAGCTCTTTTTATCACATAAAGGCTACATTCAGAAGATATTGTCCAAGTTTGGTATGTCATCAGCTAAGCCTATAGATACTCCTAGTACTGCAAATGTTCGTTTGTCTGCTGAATTTGCACCTCAATCTAAAGTTGAGAAGGACTACATGTCTCGAGTCAATAGGTAGTTTACCAGTCATAGTCCCGTATGCTAGTGCAGTAGGTAGTTTGATGTATGTTATGGTCTGCACTAGACCTAATCTTGCACATGTTGTTAGTGTCGCCAGCAGGTTCATGGGGCAACCTGGAAAGGAACATTGGCAAGCTGTGAAGAGGATCTTTCAGTACCTTAGAGGTACATCTGATGTCAGTTTGGTTTATGGAAATGATACAGAGTGTTTAGTGACCGGCTATTCTGACTCTGATTATGCTGGAGATGTCGACAACATAAGGTCTATGACTGGCTATGTTTTTACCCTTGGTGGTTCAGTTCTTAGTTGGAAGGCAACTCTGCAGCCTACAGTTACTTTGTCAACTACTGAAGATTTGTTGGAATGTCTTGAATCTGTTTTGGGCTTTGGCCCATTTTGTATCTTTGTGTTGCATCTAGTACATTTGTCAGTTGTGGGAGAATTCAAGTCAAGGTGGAGGTTTGTTGGAATGTCTTGAATCTGTTTTGAGCTTTGACCCATTTTGTATTAGCTCATTAGAAGGGTGTCATATATAAACCTTCTAATGACTTCAGCCGCCTCTATCTGTTCATTTTGTAATCTCTTTTACTTCGTAATAATACTGCTCTCTCTTCTGTCCGTGGACGTAGCTAACACGACGTTAGTGAACCATGTAAATCTGTGTCGTTCCTTTTTTGCGCTTACTTATTCTTTGTTATTGATTTATCGTAACATAAAAAATAGTGAAACCACATATCAAATTGAAGTTATCGGTGTTAGCTTTCCAACCATATCTTTTTCAAATTTTTTTCATACTTGAGTAAAAAGATATCGATCTTTGAAGTTATATTATTCGAAAGACATGTGTTGAAAGCCACCGGAAGGGAGATCGTCTTATGTGTGGGGCCAGAAGAAGATCGTCTTTTGAGAAGACGATCTACATCCTCATCTACGTGGTAGGAGTGTACATGGGTTGGGTTGGGTTAGAGGGTTTTTCAACCCAACCTGAAAATTTCGGGTTGGTGAATTCTCAACCCAACCCAACCCAACATTTCAGTCAACCCAACCCAACCCAACCCTTTCATTTTCGGGTTGGGTCGGGTTGGGTTGGCGGGTTAGTATTTTTTTAATTATTTAAAATTCTCTGGTCATTCACATTCCAGAAATACAATACAAAATATATTATTCACACTTTATCTAACTAACTCATAATTAAAATAAAATTAAACTCAACCAATCACAAATTAGATAGATTCATCTAACCCTAACCCTAACAATTTCTAAGAAAACATTTAGAATACAATTTTCTAACTAATTAATAATTTCAGTACTAATGAATATTTAACAAATGCTTGCCATAGAAAAATAAAATCAGAAACGGAATGTTTGTAATTGAAAAATCAATTATCATGGCTTCATGCCAATCAGAATAGTTATCTCATTGTCTCATTTTAAAAAAAATATATACCTCAAACAACAATGATTCATGAACTTTGAAGTTGAACCATCATAAATCATAATGCAATTAATTTAAAAAAAAAAACAGATGTTGTTTAGAGGCATCAGAATCCCTCATTGTCAAAATAAAAATGAAAACTTGTACAACATTTTAGAAAAAAAAAACAGGGAGCGACGACGGAGACGGCGGCGGAAGGCGACGAAGATGGAGACGAGAGAGAGGTAGGCGGAGTCGGAGGGAAGCTGAGGGCGACTTCGTCTTCAACTTGCGAGAAAAGGTAGAGACGTGGAGGCTGAAGGCGACGAAGTCGGAGGGAGGCTGAAAGCGACTTCATCTTCAACTTGCGAGAGAAGAGAGAGATGGCGGAAGGCGAAGAAGTCGGAGGGAGGTTGAAGGAGACTTCGTCTTCAACTTGCCAGAGGAGAGAGATACGTGGAGGTTGAGCCGGAGGGAGGCGTATGGGAATTGTGAGGCGCTGCAAAGAAACCTAATTCGTTTTCTTTATATATATATATATAACTTTTTTAAAAAAATATATGGTATTCGGTTCGGTTCGGGTTAAACCGAACCAAAATTGGTTCAACCTGCGAACCGACTCGAAAATTCGGTTTTTCAAAATCTTAACCCAACCCAACCCATACTAAAAAAACTCAACCCAACCCGAAAAGTTGGGTTGGGTTGGGTTGAGTTTCGCGGGTTGCGGGTTTTTTGAACACCCCTACTAAGTGGAATGAGATTTTTACCTGCCTGAGGAGGTCGTCTTTTCAAAAGACGATGTTCCATTAGAAACAACTATATTTTTTAAAATGGTTTGAGACCCGCTTACTTTTATAAAAAATTTCAAAAATTACAATATAAAAAAAAACAACCTCAAATATGAACTAAACTCCAATTTTTGTTTATTCTCATTGTCGATTTTGATTTCTTAGGACAGTCCTCTGATGGGTTCTCTTCCCCCATCCTCATCGCGATTGCTCCCAAAATCCCCAAATCAAACCCCTATCGACGAAGCCACACTCCTCAATCTCTTCAAATCCCAACAAAATCACCTCAATTTCTTCTTCCACAATCTCGATCTCTCCCAGACTCTCAAATTCACCGTTACCCTTCTCAATTCCCCCGGAACCATCTTCTTCTCCGGTGTCGGCAAGTCCGGCTTCGTCGCTCGCAAGATCTCACAAACCCTGGTTTCGCTCGGAATCCGATCCGCCTTTCTTTCCCCTCTCGATGCGCTTCATGGGGATATCGGCATTTTGAATTCCGGCGATGTTCTTGTGCTCTTTAGCAAGTCTGGCAACACCGAAGAGCTTCTTCGCCTTGTCCCTTGCGCTAGGGCCAAAGGTGCGTATCTCATCGCTGTCACCTCTGTTGAAGCCAATGTGCTTGCTGGGGTTTGTGATATGAATGTGCATTTGCCTCTCGAGCGCGAATTGTGCCCTTTTGATCTGGCCCCTGTCACCTCCACTGCCATTCAGATGGTTTTTGGAGATACTGTGGCGATTGCGCTTATGGGTGCGCGGAATTTGACCAAAGAGGAATATGCCACTAATCATCCCGCGGGGAGGATCGGCAAGAGCCTCATTTTCAAGGTTAGTTCAACTTTTACTTGACTAAACAGTATGTTGTGAACATTCGAATATCTCTAATCTATTAGTCGAGAATATAATGTCTTAACAGTCAGAATTATGCTCAGGTTAGCTTGACCGAGTTGATCTTGATCTTGAGCTGGTTTAATGTGAATAGGGATTTTTGGGAAAATTTTAGCATGTTCGTTCGTTCCTTCTTGTAACTTGATTTTGCCTATATATCATGGTTTCTATTAGGAGCTCTGTAATTAGGCTCCCAAATTAGTTGTATCATGAACTTTTAGTATCTGAATCAAATTAGTAGATTGCATTTTTATCTGAGGTAAACGTTCGTTCTAACTTCTACTTCAACCTCATCATATTTTCTCCCCATCTTCGGTAGATTAAACATAAGTTTATTCAAGTTGCTGGAAATGTCAATTTGAACCATATTTCATTCGTGTGATATATTAGGAATAAGCTTTGGTTGTACCAAAAACTGTGACATAGAGTCATCTTTCTACCTAGATGTCAGAAACATAATGGTGTTTCATGGTTGATCGATTAGTAAACATTCTAATGTAACTATGAAGTTTTCACCTTACTCTTGGAACCTTCTGTTAGATCTTTGTCTAGTGAATTCGAGGGGCATTTCTTTGATCTTGTTGGATCTCAACTGTTTTCACTACTGTTCTGCAGCAAGTTTTTTGGTTTTGACTTCTGAGAGACCTGTTTGGGTTTTGATTGTTAGTTTATCGCGATTTCTTCTTTTACAGCGCAATTTATGCATTTGATACTGGTTAATACTCCTTCTGTTAATTGAATTCTTAACTATAGAAAGGAAACAGCTTAAATCACTTTGTTCATTGTTAGCCACACAGTGCAGCTTGCACACACCTAGACTAATCTCATAGACAATCGCTTGAATCTACTACATTTGGTTGCCAAATGAAACTCGTAGGATATTAAATCCTAGATAGGTGGTCACCATGGTTTGTACCTATTCACTCTAAGCCCTTTATCATTCTCATGACCCTTGGCCCTTATTAACAACGAGGTCATCCCCCTGAGGGTTATTTTATTTATCTCTATAAAAGTGGTTTTCTCATTTTTTTTTTCTTAAAAAAATCTTGGTTATGAAGATCTAGTGGAACTGAGTTGATTGTTGTGCTTTTCCATAATTTGAGAACTTTATCTTCTTACAGAGAGTGATCCCAAATGAGAAATGATATTGAGTCTTATCCAATAAGACAGAACTTGATATTTGTTTGTATGTGGTCTTGACCGGGTTTAGGTAAAAGATGTGATGAAGAAACAGAATGAGCTTCCTGTCTGCAAAGAAGGAGATCTAATAATGGATCAATTGGTGGAGCTTACGAGCAAAGGATGTGGATGCCTACTTGTCATAGATGAGGAACATCACCTGATTGGGACATTTACCGACGGTGATTTGAGGCGTACTCTCAAAGCTAGTGGTGAAGGCATCTTCAAGCTCACTGTGGGCGAAATGTGCAACAGGTACGAATCTGTAATAACCACTGATTTTATAGAAGATCTTGCTGTTTGTTGAACTTGTACCATCTGGGTAGAAATTCTAAATACTAGTACAGAGGATTCATTTTTTTGTTGTTATATATTCAAAGAAAAATAGAAAATACAAATTCGATCTAAATCTAACGCAGGAATATGCTTAGTAGTTGAGAGATTGATTGTGATGGTAAACCATATGACAGGAAACCAAGAACAATCGATCCCGAGGCAATGGCGGTTGATGCAATGAAAAAGATGGAAGCACCCCCATCTCCTGTTCAATTTCTGCCTGTTATCAATCAACAAAATATCTTGATTGGCATTGTCACATTGCATGGACTAGTTTCTGCAGGACTGTGATTGGCATATTGCACATTTTCTTTGTCTGTAATAGAGGTTTTTATTATTGTTCAATTCTTTGTATTAATGTAAAACATTGATAATGCAGTTGGAAGTGTAGTGATTACATAAGTGTAAGAAAACTATATATGTATATGATAAATCATTCTATATTCTTATATCTGTCTTTGGTACACACAAATGAAAAATAGGTTGGATTCTACAGAAGAAAGAAAAAGGGGGAAATGTAAATGAAAAAAAATTAGGGCATGACCCTCACAAAATGAGCCTGGTGCTAAGTTGCCAATGAAGTGTGCTCGACTCGGGTAAGATGGGTTTTCGACACACTCCTTTTGGGGGTTTGAACATAAATGATCCTATAAGATATATGTTATTTCAAAAATGTCCAATATAAGTTTTTATTATTTTAATGTCGGGTAGGTCTCATGCCATAACTCATAATGACATATTTTGTCTAAACTGTTCAAAATATCCTCTCGATGCCACTAAAACATTAAATTAATTACAAAATAAAAATTAACCCAATTAATGTGATTAATTGACTTTATGACATATATCAAATATGTTATTTTATTATGATATATCTCAATCATATATATTTCAAATTGGCTATTTAAATTATGACATTTAATTTTTTTTCTTATTTTTTAAATTTTAACCTCAATTTTCGTTTTTCTTCTTGTCGTCAAGCTTCCTCATTTTTCCTTCACATATACTATATTTATATATTATAATTTAACATATATGTCTCGTTTATATATATTAATTCAATATATATACTAAGTTTTTTTTAATTTGAATTATATACTACATATTATTAAATATATTATGTATATTATTTAATATATACCTCATATTATGAACAATATATATCTCATATTATTAAATATAACATAGAATGAAACAATAAAATATACTTTATATTATTAAATATATCTCATGTTTATGAAACATATCCGTGAAAAAAAATAATCTTATAATGCGACATTATGAGCAACCTTCAATATATATATATATATATATATATATATATACGTGATATATATTATCTATCCGAGGGCGAAAATGGACCGACGACGATGGTTGGCGATGGTACGCCGAAAAATCGATTTAACGGCGAAAATCAAAGATGTACGACGACGATGGTAAGATAGAAATAGAGTGGTGAATAAAGAAGAAGAAATGAGGAGAAATTGATGGAGAGAAGCAAAAACGTTTTTTAAAATAAAGGAAAAAAATATATACTAAATGTCATAAATAAATTAAAAAAATGTTATTAATTGTGATTTATAATTATCATAACCACAAATTCGTTTTTATGAATGAAAAATTAAAAAAAAAAAAAAAAAAAAAAAAAAAAAAAAAAAAACCCTCGAAAAGTATAGAAATAATAATAATAAAAAGTTATATTAGAGTGAAAATATGATTTCAAAAATTGTCCCCAGCAGATCTCTTTACCTATTTTTCAATTTTTTTTCGCGGTAAAAAACTATTGTTCAGTCGAGAAAAGGGGAAAGACACAAGCCTACCGTCCAAATACAACATGTAGGGTGGAGAATTCAAATCTCTTACCTCTTGTTCGAAGGCATATATCTAAACTAGTTGAGCAATATTCAGGTTGGCGGCCTACCGTCTCGGTAGGACCTCAGAATAGAATAGAAACTATTGAGATTCGGTTCTACATTCTCGATTTGATGGGGGAGAAACTCGTGTCCATGATCGTAGTATGTGACGACAACTTGTTCCCACCAATATCTCTGTGGAGAATGAAATAAATATATTTATCACTTGTTGTTAGATTATGTATATCTGCACATTCTTAGTGTGAATTACTTTGCATATTTTAAATACACTTTTGCGGTGCAAAAGTGAAAGAGAAAAAAATAGGAAAAGGAGGAATGAGAAAAAAAGAAGGAAGGGAGGAAGATAGATGGAGATGAATATGGAGGAAGAAGGAGTGATAATTATTAAATTTTTGTTTAAAAAACAAAAATAAAAAATTGATGTGAAGGGTTTCGGGTTTGGGGTTTTAGTTTTCTTTTATTATTTAATTTTATAATTTGATGTCAAGGGTAGTTTTTTTTTAATCTTCTTTAGCCTTTTTTGTGTTTTGATTTTATAATTAATAATAAGTTTTTTTAATTTTTAGCTTACAATCAATTAAATATATTTGGATAATGAAATAATGAAATAACGATACATCAAACTTTAAAATTAATAAAGTTTGTCAAACGAACATACCTCTGACATAAAATTGTGTCATCGACTAAGAGGTCATGAGTTCAATCCTCGCATTAATTAAAATGTCTGAGTTTAAAATTTTAAAAATTCAATGATCAAAAGGCAACCTAAGTCAAACCTCATAAGACCAAAAATGTTTTTTTTTTTTTTTTTTTTTTTTTTTTTTTTGCCAAACCGAGCATAGCTCAATTGGCATAAGGTTGTGCCCGTGACCAAAAGGTCATGGGTTCAATTCTCGCATTTATTAAAATACCGTTGCAAAAAAAAAAATGTTTTTTTTTTCTTTTAAAAATGTTAGAGAGCTAAAGAGAGAAATTAGAGAGGTAACCAACAAATTATGTAGGAGGTAGGCAACTCAAATATGCAATTTTGCTCACCCATCTTCCCATAGACGGTCTTTATTAGTTTATTATTCTTTTATTTTTCGAAACAACTTTCATTCAAAGCCTAAAAGCAATTGAGTATGCATTATGAACATAGTTCAACTTTCATAAAGTTAACATGTGTTAACGATTAAGAGATCTGTATTTTGAATCTCTTCACCCCATATTGTAGTAAAAAAAATGAGTATGTTTTAAACGTAAACCACAATTATCATATAATTTGAGATTTATAAATGTGAGGTCAAAATAAATAAACCTAATCTGGAAGATTTCATCTCCATCAAATCTCTAGAACTTTTGGTTCAAAAAAAAAAAAAAAAAAAATCTCTAGAACTTTCCAAAATATATGAAGCCTTCGAATAACTCCAAAAGTACCTAAAAACAACTAATAGAAAAACTTAAACAAGAGAACAAATACACACGCAATTTTATAATATGATATAACAAAAGTAATGTACAATGTCGCTTTTGTATTCAAAAGAGTAAGGATGTGCTTAAAATAAATAAAAAGTGTCTAACTCACCTCACATAATGCATTTCAAACAAACTAGTTTGGTTCCTAAGGGGGCGTTTGGCCCAAGGAGTTGGGAGGAGTTGAAGTTGTTTAGTCTGGGAGTTATGAAGTATGTGTATTTGGGGCAGAGAGTTGTTTAGTCTGAAGTTCTGAGATTTGTAGTGTGTTTGGAGCATAGAGTTGTTGAACCTGTAGTTCTGAATTCTGACTTTATTTTAGTTGTTTTTTTCTGCACAATTTTTTTTTACAAACTTTCAAAATTTTATTATTAAGGATTTCTTCCAATTCCAATAAATTTTAAAAATGAAATTTTTTATTTTTATTTTATCTATCATTTACAAATTTATTTTAAGACAACAAAAATAATTTTCACAATATTTCACATTATTTTTTCACATTGATAAACCCTACTACCTCCCTCCATTTTTGTTAGGACTCATCTATAATTTTATGAATTTTAAGATTGATTTTTTTTTTTATTATTAATGTAAGTATATTTTACAAACTTTTTTAAAGAAAAAAAGAACACCACATAAGTATAGTTTTACCCTAACCCATATCTCAAACACATCTTTCTCCGCCTCCACTCTCAAAAACTCGTCATTCCGTCTGAATCTACTGCGCCCGGAAACCAACATCTCAGCAATGGCGATTTATTTTAGCTATTTTTTGTACAAATTTTCTATAATTTTCCATATTTTCATTGTTAAGGACTTCTTCCAATAAATTTCAAGAATGCAGTTTTTTATTTTTATTTTAGGTATCATTTGCAAATTTCTTTGAAGATAACAAAAATAATTTTGACCACAATACTTCACATCTTTTTTCAATATCACTCACATTAATTATTCATTTTATTTGGATAATTTTGAAATAAAATAGAGTCGTACAATAGTGTGTTAAATATTTACCTGTGAATTTGAAAATTTTTAATTCATTAATTTAAACAGATCCAAATAAGTTGATCTTCTTCTCTTCTCTTCCTCTCTCTCCTTTCTTCTATCTTTCAGATTTCAATTTTTTTTTTTTTTTTTTTTTTTTTTTAAATCAAATCAGTCACTTCTTTCCCTCTTTCTTGGGAAAGTTTTGTCACTTCTTTCCCTCTTTCTTGGGAAAGTTTTTTTTTTTTTTTTTCTTCATTTCTTCATCTCTTCATCTTCTTCTTTCTTCTTTTTTTTTTTTTTTTTTCTTCATGGTTTAGCAAACTAAAGGTAAAAAGTTTACAAACAACCTCAAATGCCAAAAAATAAGTGTAGTTTAGAGATAAAGATCAAATACCGAACCAAAAAACGTGTTGTGACGCTTTCAGATCTGGAACACGAGCGACGGTGTCGGCTCCATCACCTCCGGCGTTTGAGTGACAAAAACTTCAAGCTTTCAGATCTGAACCACGAACGGCGGCGAACGTTCAGATCTGATTTTTTTTTTTTTTTTTTTTTTTTTCATTTTTTTTTTTTTTTCTTCTTCTCTTGAAGAAGAATGTAAACGATTTTTTTTCATATTCTTCTCTTGAAGAACACAAACTAGAACTCATACGAAATCAGAAAAAAATCGGAGGAATAAGGTTGGGCGAACTCACTTCACCATCGAAGGAACAAAGTTGGGCGACGGCGGCGGAATCGCCGCCGCCCTAGCGTTTCAGTATGATCGAGTTTAAGATCGACGCTCTGATACCATGCTAAAACACATTGAGTTTCTTGATAAATTTTGTTTTTGTGTTTTTGTCTTAGGTTTTTTCATTAGAATAGGATGTATTTATACAACCCTAAACTCCCAAAACATATAGGAAAACTAACTAAATGCTAACTAAACACTAACTAGTTTCCTAATCCGGTAATTCCCTAATAGGTATAGAGGTTTCGTCGAGAAGTACTTATCTCAACGCTTTTTGACAAAACCATGGGTAGTTCTTCAAGAATTTATTTTTTATTTTCCAGTTTTTTAAATCTCAATATGTTTTTCTCATTTTTCTTTGAGATGACATTAAAATTTGAAGCTTATTGTACATGAAATTATATAAATGTACATTTATATTAAACCAAATTTGTACAATTTGTTGGTAGAAAGTTTGAATACAATTTTTTTTTTTTTTTTAAGAAACACCAACAATAAGGCTGTTTTTTTATTAATATTGTTGTTTCTGAAACTTATTATAAGAATATTACACTTTTCAAACTATTTATAAAAATATAGCAGTTTTTATTCGAGGTCGTCTTTTCAAAAGACGATCTCGACACTGAGGCAAAGGTCGTCTTTTGGAAAGACGACCTCTGCTTTCGTGGAAGGCAGGTCGTTTTTTCAAAAGACGACCTAGGTGATGTGGCGCCACAAAGGCAGGTCGTCTTTTCAAAGGACGACCTACACATCTGAAAGTCATCTTTTGAAAAGACGACCTAGAAGGGCACGTGTGAAAGATGACCTCCATATATTCAATCTGCCGCACCTGCCAACTGTTAAAGGAATTTATTCCTTTTAAATTTCCCAGGTGGTAGGTCGTCTTTTGAAAATATGACCTACACTAGGGAATCGACACGTGGCGAGGTTGTCTTTTGAAAAGACGACCTCCTTGTGCAGTCTTCAATCCGCCACTTCACCTGCCAAACTGAAAAGGAAAAGGAATTAATTCATTTTCAATTTCCTAGACCCTGAAAAGACGACCTTGGTATTTTTTTAAAAAAAAACTCTTTCCTTTCCCTCCATTCCTTCCTTCGTCCGATTTCTTTCTATCCTTCATCCCTCCTTCCTTTTTTTCATCTGATTTCTCTCCATCCTTTATTCTTCATTCCTAAAAAATTTCTTTGAATCCAAGATTTTATGCTCATCAATCTTCATCCTTCAAACATCTCTTTTAATCCGATATCTTATACTCCCTCATCCCTAAAAAAATTCTTTTAACCCGAGATCTTCGACTTTTTCATCTCTCAAAACTCTCTGTTTTTTAGATTTTTTTCTCATCCTTTAATCTAATTCTGTTTTTTTCATACAAACAATCTTGTAAGTTTTTTTTTCTTGAATATTATTTATTTTGTTTGATTTTTTCTTTGTTTTGAGGAGGAATATTTATGATATTATTGTGTTTTTTTACAGGGAAGTGTCAAGTTTATTCATTCAAATATAGAGAGGAGATACCGGAGGCCACACGCATTTGTGATTTTTTTAGATTATTTGTAGTTTAATTTTTCTTATATGAATTTTTTTTAGATTTGTTGTATAATTGTTTATATAATTTGCCTAAAAAGTAGAGTGTTTTTTTTTTTTTTTTTTTGTTTAATTCTCATATATAATTTTATTTTGATTAGTAATTTTAATTAGTTTTATAAATTAATAGTATTTATAATTTATTTTATTTTTTTGAACGTATGTTTTAATTTGTTTATTGTTACTTTAATTTTAATAATAAAAAAAAAAGAGTAAAGTAGGTTATTTTAGTTTAATTCGTCTATATTATTTTTTTTTTAGATTTAATAGATAATTGTGTAATTAAAAAGTATGGTATGTTATTTTTTTTTGTTTAATTTGTGTATATGATTTTTTTATATTTAATAGATAATTGTGTAATTAAAAAGTAGAATATGTTATTTATTTTTATTTTTTTTTAATTTGCCTATATGATTGTATTTCGATTAATAATTTTAATTAGTTTTTTAAATTCATAGTATTTATAATTTATTTATTTTTTAGAGTATGTTTTAATTTTTTTTATTGTTACTTTAATTTTATTAAAAAAAAAATAGAGTATGTTATTTGTTATTTTTTTTTTGTTTGTTTAATTTGCCTATATGATTTTTTTTTATTTAATACATAATTGTGTAATTAAAAAGTAGAGTACGTTATTTTATTTTATTTTTGTTTAATTTGCCTATATGATTTAATAGATAAGTGTGTAATTAAAAAGTAGAATATGTTATTTTTTGTTTAATTTGCTTATATGATTTTATTTTAATTAGTTTTATAAATTCATAGTATTTATAATTTTTTTGAAAGTATGTTTGAATTTATTTATTAGAAAACTAAACTAAGTTATCTAGTTTAATTAAATAATTGCACCTTTAAAATTATGTATAATATACTTTTATTTCTTATTAGAAAATGGGAGACAAGTCTTTGACATTTGTTTTATATATGAATGAGTCTATGATTGATGGTGTCGATGGAGTTGAATATGATAAACCTGCTTGCGGAGGTTTTAGTTTTAATGTGAACAACGGGGTTGTATTTCAACAATTTGTTGAAATGATAGGGTTGTATCTCGGTGTAGATGTAAGGGAAAATCAATTAGAGGTTGTATATAAACACCCTAAGCAAACAAGAGATCGATCAATAAAATATATGCTAAT
The DNA here is from genome assembly GCA_028017165.1 of Herpetospermum pedunculosum. Classification (NCBI taxonomy): domain Eukaryota; kingdom Viridiplantae; phylum Streptophyta; class Magnoliopsida; order Cucurbitales; family Cucurbitaceae; genus Herpetospermum; species Herpetospermum pedunculosum. The sequence continues at coordinate 13,908,081 of CM051527.1, read as the reverse complement.
ATCAATATCTAACAAACAAGGCATTAATTTTATGTTTTCAATTGTTTGGCCTATCCTAAATTTGGTGCATTTATATGTCACTGTGGGAAGGGCAAACACAAATGTCCAATTAAACATTCTAGAAAGTCGTCAATGTATGGATCATAATCAAATTAGTCTCGACTCTGGGCGTGAATCAGACCCAAAGACTGCGTTGTCGTGGGATGATGGAGATATGGTGGCAAATAATACTTTTAAAGAGTTTAGGACTGAAACAGACGAAGAATTTGAAAATTTGGACTTCAATGGTCGTGAATATGTTATCCCTTCAGAAACATTCACTAGTTTAGACATAGTTGTTGTAGATAGCATTAGAGAACACGACCCTGTTGACGAACCAAACGTCGTTCGAAATAACATGTTATATAAGGGGTTAATTTGTCAAGACAAAGATATCATCCTTCAACATGTAGTAAAAAGTTTTGTTGTTCAGTGTCATGCATCATTCGAGGTGGTGAAATCAACACCAACAAAATGGGCAGTAAAATGTTTGAAGTGGGGGAAGGATGCCCATGGAGGCTTCGTGGCAGTAAGAAAAAATCATATGGACTTTTTGAGATCACTGTATATGATGGTTAACACAACAGTTTTTACTCAGAATTAAATCAAAGTCATGTTCAATTGGATTCATCAATGATCGCCATGGAATTTCTACAAGCTGTTAAAGATGATCATTCCATCACAGTGTCAAAACTACAAGGTAACATATTAGAAAAGATTGACTACCACGCTCCTTATCAGAGGACTTAGGAAGGAAAAAGAAAAGCATTGACCAAAGTGTATGGTGATTGAGACGAATCATATAAACTTTTGCCTAAATGGATGTACATGATGAAGCAGAGTAATCCTGATACATGTATAGAATGGAAAATAAATAATTTATCCTTGCTTCTATTTTTGCTTACCGCACATCGTTAGCAACTTCAATACCAAATATAAGAATACAAAATTGAGAAACTTAGTTCAACGTGTTGGGAGTGAATTCCAAGTTCGTAAGTACAACAAGGTTGTTCAAGAGATTAAAACAATCAATAGCAGTTATATGAACTTTTTCAACAACGTCGATGCTGAGAGATGGACCCTGTCACATGATGGAGGGTATAGATATGGGTGGATGACCACTAACATGGCGGAGTGCATTAATGGAGTTTTAAAAAAGGCTCGTATGATGTCAATCACTGCACTCGTTCAACACACATTTTGCTGATGTGTGAGATATTTTGAGAAACGAAGAATAGTCATAAGAGAGGCTATGACACAACGACGCAAATATACCGGGTAATGAATCAACTTATTTTCTAAATTTGTCAACTCATCTTTGTTAAATGGGCGAAAAGATCATATTAATCATACCAATTCAAATATATATTAGGTACGCTCATGAAAAGATTGTTAAATGGGTGAGAAGATCAACTAAGCACGATGTCGTGTCATATGATCGATCCACTAGTGTGTTTCATGTGAAGACTGGGCTCCATTATTTCAATTTCAGAGGTGGCAATATCCAAACGTTGACCTTAATTGATGGAAAGGGGTATTGTTCATGCAACAAGTGGCAAAGTTTTGACATTCTTTGCTCTCATTTTATGGTTGTCTGCTAAAAAATAAATTTGCAGTACGAAAATTTCATTGAGGACTAATACAAAATTTCAACATATTCTACATTTTACGATCATCAGTTTTATCTGATCCCACATGAAGAGTATTGGATTGCCCCTCCTATCTTATACGCTGATCCAAGGTTGTTGAGAGAACGTGGTAGACCAAAAAGTACTCGCTACCATAACGAGATGGATTGGGGATAGTCTAGTAGTCAACAAAAATGCGGGATTTGTAATCAATCGAAGGAGGTGTCCTTCTAGACAAGGATAAATAATCCAAATATTTGTGTTTTAGGGTGTGTTCATTCGATGTTGTAATTTAATATTTTATGACACTATTTTATTAATGTGATTGTGTTATTGATTATCTTCATTTGATATTGTATTATTGATTATGTTATTTTTTAGATAATGAATCAAATTCCTGGACGAATAGATCCATCCGTATTACACACTCAGCAGTCTCATCGTTCACAACTTGTTTGGGAGGATCGAACGCTAGGAGAGTTACATTGTAGACGTCGTGGGACTGTAGTTGAACGCACCATCCCACTTCATCCTCTTATATTCCCTGCACTTCGTTCTTCTGGTTTTTATGGGGTGGCTACGTTGGGATTCATTTCACTAGATTGACATTTCATCACCGCACTCGTGGAGAGATGGAGACCGGAAACACATACTTTTCACGTGCCTGGTGGAGAGTGTATTATCACTCTACAGGACGTATCAATGTTACTTGGGTTACCAATTGATGGCCACCCTGTCACGGGATCAATGAATTACGATTAGATACAATTGTGTCAACAACTACTAGGAGTGACTCTAGGGAACAACAACATTAGGGGAAACAGATTGAGTCTACCATGGTTAGCATCTCAATTTCAACTACTGGCTGACGATGCTGATGAGGTAGCCATAGCAAGATATGCTAGAGCGTACATTTTACAGCTTCTTGGTGGGCAGTTGTTAATTGACAAGTCAAACAACTTGGTTTACTTGATGTTCCTGCCACTATTAGAAGATTTCGAAGTTGCAGGACGATATTCCTGGGGTGGAGCATGCCTAACATGGATGTATAGACAGTTTTGCAAGGCAACAACATTAGATGCTCGTGACATTGTTGGCCCATTACTTCTACTTCAAATTTGGGGTTAGAAAAGATTTTCAATGATGGCTCTTTAACGCCACAACATACATGCTCATGAATTAGTTGGATGAGCTGGTTGTTCACGATACGTAAATTACTTTCAGATTTAATGTTCTATACATCTAATTGATTTAACGATTAATTTTTAATGTAGGTGGAAAGATCAATTCAACGTGACTAGCTCACCTACGCATGTTATTTCTCAATACAGATATATGTTTGATCTCCTTCATCCGGACCAAGTACATGCTCACACAAATACAAATATTATAATATTGTTTATCTAATCTTTTATAATGTTGTGTTTTAAGTCATTTGGGAGCCATATAACAGCTTCATGGTCACATTACCCGATTACTGTAGAAATTGTCATGACATATGGCGCACAATAAGCCCCTTATGTTTTTATATTGCTGAGTGGCATCTGCCTAACAGAGTCATGAGACAGTTCGGCATGGTACAACTTGTCCAGGATCAATGTAATACGGAATCAGAGCTACATAGCATAGATCTTCAAAATCAAGAATGACCGAGCAAGATTGCACCTTATGTAGCGCGCTGGAGTTTACGTAGAAAATGTGTTGCAGTCGGTAGTCTAGTGAATGATGCTCAAGAAACTTCTCCTGAATATATGTTTTGGTATCATAACATTACTAGGCGCTACATCACTCGTGAAGGAGCTGCTTACGGTGAAGCGGTACGCATTTTGATTCAATTTCAAGTATTAATAAATTTTAAATATCATCTAACTTGTCTTATCATTGAAGATGTCGTGCTTCAGTCGTACTTGTAATCTTTCACTAGATTTGAAGATCCTTAATTTATGCGACAAAGGTGAAACAAACATGGAGCAATTGCATTACATGTATAACACACCTGTTGCAGCTCCTCGTGCTCCTAGGCGTAAAAAACGTGTTCGAGAACAGATAGAGGGGGTTGAAGATGTACATGCTGACAAGATTCGCCACAACTCTGAAGACATGCCTTATACGACTCAAATGCAGAAAGTTGGTGGTACTTCATCGCATGTTCAAGAACAAGAGCAACAAGAAGAACGAGCTCCTCGCCGTCGTCGACAACCACATCGTACTCGGAGACGTCCGCCTTGTGGCACACATTAAATATATAATGTACCTTACTCGTTTACTGTTATTAGATGCAAATTTGACATTTTATTTTTCCTAATTTGTTTACTATTAATATTGGATGTTTTTTTAGGAAAAATTTACAAATTTGTAATAGCATGCCACAAAACAGCCAATATTAATAGTAAACAAATTAAGAAAAATAAAATGTCAAATTTGCATCTAATAATAGTAAACGAGTAAGGTACATTATATATTTAATGTGTGCCACAAGGCGGACGTCTCCGAGTACGAGGTGGTTGTCGACGACGACGAGGAGCTGGTTCCTCTTGTTCCTTTTGTTCCTCTTGTTCGTGAACATCTGATGAAGAACCACCAACTTCCTGCGTTTGAGTCGTATAAGGCATGTCTTCAGAGTTGTGGTGAATCTCGTCAGCATGTACATCTTCAACCTCCTCTATCTGTTCTCGAGTACGTTCTCTACGCCTAGGAGCACGAGGAGCTGCAAAATGTGTGTTATACATGTAATGCAATTGCTCCATGTTTGTTTCACCTTTGTCGCATAAATTAAGGATCTCCAAATCTAGTGAAAGATCACGAATACGACTGAAGCACGACCTCTTCAATGATAAAACAAGTTAGATGATATTTAAAATTTATTAATACTTGAAATTGAAGCAATGTAATTTTGAATCAAAATGCGTACCGCTTCACCGTAAGCAGCTGCTTCACGAGTGATGTAGCGCCTAGTAATGTTATGATACCAAAACATATATTCAGGATAAGTTTCTTGAGGATCATTCACTAGACTACCGACTGCAACACAATCTCTACGTAAACTCCAACGCGCTACATAAGGTGCAATCTTGCTCGATCAATCTTGATTTCAAAGATCTATGTTATGTAGGTCTGATTCCGTATTACATTGATCCGGGACAAGTTGTACCATGTCGAACTGTCTCATGACTCTGTTAGGCAGATGTCACTCAGCAATATAAAAACATATGAGAGAGCTTATTGTGCGTCAGATGCCATGACCATTTCTACAGTAATCGGGTAATGTGGCCATGAAGCTGTTATATGGCTCACAAATGACCTAAAACACAACATTATAAAAAATTAGATAAACAATATTATAATATTTGTATTTGTGTATGCATGTACTTAGTCCGGATGAAGGCGATCAAACATATATTTGTACTGAGAAATAACATGCGTAGGTGAGCCAGTCACGTTGAATTGATTTTTCCACCTACATTAAAAATTAATCGTTAAATCAATTATATGTATAGTACATTAAATCTGAAAGTAATTTACGTACCGTGAACCACCAGCTCGTCCAACTAATTTATGAACATGTATGTTGCGGCGTTGGGAGCCATCATTGAAAATCTTTCCCAACTCCAAATTTGAAGTAGAAGTAATGGGTCAACAATGTCACGAGCATCTAATGTTGTTGTCTTGCAAAGTTGTCAATACATTCATGCTAGGCATGCTCCACCCTAGGAATATCGTCCTGCAGCTTCGAAATCTTCTAATAGTGGCAAGAACATCAAGTAAACCAAGAAGCTGTAAAATGTACGCACTAACATATCTTGTTATGGCTACCTCATCAGCATCGTCAGCCAGTAGTTGAAACTGAGATGCTAACCATGGTAGACTCAATCTGCATCCCCTAATGTTGTTGTTCCCTAGAGTCACTCCTAGTAGTTGTTGACACAATTGTATCCAATCGTAATTCATCGATCCCGTGACAGGGTGACCATCAATTGGTAACCCAAGTAATACTGATACGTCATGTAGAGTGATAGTACACTCTCCACCAGGCACGTGAAAAGTATGTGTTTCCGGTCTCCATCTCTCCACGAGTGCGGTGATGAAATGTCAATCTAGTGAAATGAATCCCAACGTAACCACCCCATAAAAACTAGAAGAACGAAGTGCATGGAATATAAGAGGATGAAGTGGGATGGTGCGTTCAACTACAGCCGCACGACGTCTACAATGTAACTCTCCTAGCGTTCGATCGTCCCAAACAATTTGTGAACGATGAGACTGCTAAGTGTGTAATACGGATGGATCTATTCGTCCAGGAATTTGATTCATTATCTAAAAAATAACATAATCAATAATACAACATCAAATGAACATAATCAATAACACAATCACATTAATAAAATAATGTCATAAAATATTGAATTACAACATCAAATGAACATACACCCTAAAACACATATATTTGGATTATCTATCCTTGTCTAGAAGGACACTTCCTTCGATTGTGACCCAATTGATTACAAATCCCACATTTTTGTTGACTACTAGACTCTCCACAACCCATCTCGTTATGGTAGCGAGTACTTTTTGGTCTACCAGGTTCTCTCAACAACCTTGGATCAGCGTATAAGATAGGATGGTTAGGAGGGGCAATCCAATAATCTTCATGTGGGATCGGATAAAACTGAGGATCGTAAAATGTAGAATATGTTGAAAGTGTGTAGTAGTCCTCAATGGAATTTTCGTACTGCAAATTTATTTTTGAGCAGACAGTCATAAAATGAGAGCAAGGAATGCCAAAACTTTGTAACTTGTTGCATGAACAATACCTCTTCCCATCAATTAAGGTCAACGTTTGAATATTTCCACCTTTGGAATTGAAATAATGGATCACAGTCTTCACATGAAACACACTAGTGGATCGATCATATGACACGACATCGTGCTTAGTTGATCTTCTCGCCCATTTAACAATCTTTTCATGAGCGTACCTAATATATATTTGAATTGGTATAATTAGTATGATTTTTTCCCCCATTTAACAAAGATGAGTTGACAAATTTAGAAAATAAGTTGATTCATTACCCGATATATTTGCGTCGTTGTGTCATAGTCTCTCTTATGGCTACTCTTCGTTTCTCAAAATATCACACACATTTGCAAAAGGTGTGTTGAACGAGTGCAGTGATTGGCAACATACGAGCCTTTTTTAAAACTCAATTAATTCACTCTGCCATGTTAGTGGTCATCCCCCCATATCTATACCCTCCATCATGTGACAGGGTCCATCTCTCAGCATCGATGTTGTTGAAAAAGTTCATACAATGTGACAGGGTCCATCTCTCAGCATCGATGTTGTTGAAAAAGTTCATACAATGTGACAGGGTCCATCTCTCAGCATCGATGTTGTTGAAAAAGTTCATACAATGTGACAAGGTCCATCTCTCAGCATCGATGTTGTTGAAAAAGTTCATATAATGTGACAAGGTTCATCTCTCAACATCGATGTTGTACTTACGAACTTTGAATTCACTCCCAACACGTTCAACTAAGTTTCTCAATTTTGTATTCTTATATTTGGTATTGAAGTTGCTAACGATGTGTCGTAAGCAAAATTTGTACTGAGTATCAATATCAGTACCAGGTACTCTCCAACCGTTGGATTCATTGTTGACTGCAGAAATGATACAAGCATGTCGATCTGAAATCAAACATATCTTTTTCTGTGTAACAATCAATCTCAGGTGTTTCAAAAACCATCCTCATGTTTCACGCCGTTACGAGTCTACAACGGCAAACGCAAGTGGAAACAACTTTTCATCACCATCGATTGATGTTGCAATCGGTAACGTCCCTTTATATTTGCCATATAAATGAGTACCGTCTATTTGAATGATGGGTCAACATTTCTTGAAAGCCTCAATACAAGGACCGAAAGTCCAAAAAACAGAAGTAAGGATGACATGACTTGCACTCGATAAAGTATTTATTTTTCATTCTTTACATGTACCAGGATTACTTTGTTTCATCATGTACATCCATTTAGGCAAAAGTTTATATGATTCGTCACAATCATCTGACACTTTGGTCAATGCTTTTCTTTTTCCTTCTCAAGTCTTCAGATAAGGAACGTGGTAGCCAAAATTTTCTAATATGTTACCTTGTAGTTTTGACACTGTGATGGAATGATCATCTTTAACAGCTTGTAGAAATTTCATGGCGATCATTGATGAATTCAGTTGAACATGACTTTGATTTAATTCTGAATAAAAACAGTTGTGTTCACCATCATATATAGTGATCTCAAAAAGTCCATGTGATTTTTTCTTACTGTCACGAAGCCTCCATGGGCATCCTTCCCCCACTTCAAACATTTTACTGCCCATTTTGTTGGTGTTGACTTCACCACCTCGAATGGTGCATGACACTGAACAGCAAAACTTTTTACTACATGTTGAAGAATTTCTTTGTCTTGACAAATTAACCTCTTATATAACATGTTATTTCGAACGACGTTTGGTTCGTCAACAGAGTCGTGTTCTCTAATGCTATCTACAGCAACCATGTCTAGACTAATGAATGTTTCTGAAGGGATAACATATTCACGACCATCGAATTCCAAATTTTCAAATTCGTCGTTTGTTTCAGTCCTAAACTCTTTAAAAGTATTATTTGCCATCATATCTCCATCATCCCACGGCGACGCAGTCTCTGGGTCTGATTCATCGTCTGATTCACGCTAGAGTCAAGACGAATTTGATTATGATCCATACATTGACGGCTTTCTAGAAAGTTTAATTGGATATTTGTGTTTGCCCTTCCCACAGTGACATATAAATGAACCAAATTTGGGATAGGCAAGGCAATTGAAAACATAAAATTCATATCTTGTTTGTTAGATATTGATATTGGCATATATTTTATTGATTCATCTCTGGTTTGCTCAGGGTGTATATATACAATCTCTAACTGATTTTCCCTTACATCTACACCGAGAGGCAACCCTATCATTTCAACAAATTGTTGAAATACAACTCCGTTGTTCACATTAAAACTAAAACCTCCGCAAGCAGGTTTATCATATTCAACTACATCGAGACCATCAATCATAGACTCATTCGTATATAAAACAAATGTCAAAGACTTGTCTCTTATTTTCTAATAAGAAATAAAAGTATATCATAAAATTATACATAATCTTAAACGTGCAATTATCTAATAAACTAGAAATAACTTACTTTACTTTTCTAATTAACAAATTAAAACATACTTTCAAAAAAATAAAATAAATTATAAATACTATGAATTTATAAAACTAATTAAAATTATTAATCGAAATAAAATCATATAAGCAAATTAAACAAAAAAATAACATACTCTACTTTTTAATTACACACTTATCTATTAAATCTAAAAAAATCATAATGACAAATTAAACAAAAAAAAAAATAACTCTCTACTTTTTAATTACACAATTATGTATTAAATCCAAAAAAATCATATAGGCAAATTAAAAAAAAAAAAAAATATAACATACTCTACTTTTTTTTTTAATAAAATTAAAGTAACAATAAAAAAATTAAAACATACTTTCAAAAAAAAAATATATATATATAAATACTATGAATTTAAAAAATTAATTAAAATTACTAATCGAAATAAAATCATATAGGCAAATTAAAAAATAAAAATAAAAAAATAAAAAAAAAAAATAAAAAAAAATACTTTACTTTTTAGTTACACAATTATCTATTAAATCTAAAAAAGCATATAGACAAATTAAACAAACAAAAAAATAACATACTCTATTTTTTAATTACACAATTATCTATTAAATCTAAAAAAATCATATATGCAAATTAAACAAAAAAAAAATAACATACCATACTTTTTAATTACACAATTATCTATTAAATCTAAGAAAAATAATATAGGCAAATTAAACTAAAAATAACCTAATTTACTTTTTTTTTAATAAAATTAAAATTAAAAGAACAATAAACAAATTAAAACATACTTTCAAAAAAAATAAAATAAATTATAAATACTATGAATTTTTTAAAAATAATTAAAAAGTACTAGTCAAAATAAAATCAAATATGAAAATTAAACAAAAACAAAATAACATACTCTACTTTTTAGGCAAATTATATACACAATTATACAACAAATCTAAAAAAAAATCATATAAGAAAAATTAAACTACAAATAATCTAAAAAACCTCACAAATGCGTGTAGCTTCCGGTATCTCCTCTGGATATTTGAATGGATAAACTTGACCCTTCCCTATAAAAAAACACAATAATATCATAAACATTCCTCTTCAAAACAAAGAAAAAATCAAACAAAATAAATAATATTCAAGAAAAAAAAAAACTTACAAGATTGTTTGCATGAAAAAAAAAACAAAATCGGATTAAAGGATGAGAATTTTTTTTAAAAAACAGAGAGTTTTGAGAGATGAAGAAGCCGAAGATCTCGGGTTAAAAGAAATTTTTTAGGGATGAGGGAGTATAAGATATCGGATTAAAAGAGATGTTTGAAGGATGAAGATTGATAGAACATAAAATCTTGAATTCAAAGAGATTTTTTAAGAATGAAGAATAAAGGATGGAGAGAAATCGGATGAAAAAAAGGAAAGAGGGATGAAGGATGGAAAGAAATCGGATGAAGGGAGGAATGGAAGGAAAAGGAAGGGTTTTAAAAAAATAAATACCAGGATCGTCTTTTCAATTAATTCCTTTTCCTTTTCCGTTTGGCAGGTGAAGCGGCGGATTGAAGACTGCACAAGGAGGTCGTCTTTTCAAAAGACGACCTCGCCACGTGTCGATTCCCTAGTGTAGGTCATATTTTCAAAAGACGACCTCCACACGTGCCCTTCTAGATCGTCTTTTCAAAAGACGACTTTCAGATGTGTAGGTCGTCCTTTGAAAAGACGACCTGCCTTTGTGGCGCCACATCACCTAGGTCGTCTTTTGAAAAAACGACATGCTTCCACGAAAGCAGGGGTCGTGTCTTTTCAAAAGACGACCTTTGCCTCAGTGTCGAGGTTGTCTTTTGAAAAGACGACCTCGAATAAAAACTGCTATATTTTTATAAATAGTTTGAAAAGTGTAATATTTTTATAATAAGTTTCGAAAACAACAATATTAATAAAAAACAGTCCCTACAATAATCTAGAAAAAAAAATTCATTCATTCTCGTCAGCTTCATATAATCTGGAATGTAGCTTTCTCGTCAGCTTCATATAATCTTGTAGAGTAGTTTTCGAGAATAATATCAACTCAAACCACCTAAAAAGATGAAAGTCAACTCATTAGAACGTACCACTAAAAAACAAAATTGAATTAACCTTTCAAAAGGAATGAACATAACATTAAAAATACTTAAATTAAGTTAAAACACATAAGAACTAAATTTACAAAAAATAAATAAATAAATAACAATCAAAACTTGTGAACATAACATCTAAAAACTCAACTATCATAAACTATATATATCAAACAAATCAAATAAACTCAAAGCTTGTAAACTTATAAAAACTTGAGAACAAAAACTCAAAATTGGCAACTTCCAACACATAAAGAACTAAATTTACCTACCACTTTTCAAAACTAATGAACATAACATACAAACAAATAAACTCAAAGCTTGTAAACTTATAATAACTTAAACTTAAGAACATGAACTCAAAATTGGTAACCTTTTTTTTTTTACGGTATTTTAATTAAAGCGAGGATTGAACCCATGACCTCATAGTCACGGGCACAACCTTATGTCAATTGAGCTATGCTCGGTTTGGCCAAAATTGGTAACTTACAACACACATAAGAACTAAATTTACCTAACACTGTTTAAAACTTACGAACATAACATCTTAAGCTCAACTATCATGCACTATATATACCAAACAAATCAAATAAACTTAAACCTTGTAAACTTATCATGAATTGTCAACTAAAATAATCAAAACAATTCTTCACCCACCCCTATACTCAAGACAATCTATAAGAGCATGCACTAACCCACCCCTATACTCAAATCAATCTCAGAAGCATTAACCCACTTCCTATACTCAAAATCATTAGCTACCATAACTGTAGAATATCCATACAACATGTCTCATTACCTACAAATAATTAGCTAAATAAATATTTTGCTACCATAACTGCAGAATAGCAACAAAACTATTTGACTGATTACATATTACAAGAGGAGAGAGTTCATACCTATTTAGATGTTCCTCCTTGTGAATCCATGATTTGTTTAAGCATTTCCTTAAGGCCAGCTACCTCGGCTTTAGATCTAGCTAATTCGAATGTAGTTCGAGCCTCAACCTGTTCCAATTTCTCTTTGATTTGCCTCATAGTCACGCTTAATTCATGCTCTCTCTGCTATGAAGATGCAGTAAAGGTGAGTTATTCTTATAAGATCTCAAACGTGCCTAAAAAGCATTTTGGGACGTTAAAGAAACCAAACATGCATAAAAGGAACTAACAACACCTAACTAGCTCAAACATGCTGCTCAAACATGCCTACAAAGGATTTGGGGCCTTACGAAACAAAAAATGACCTAAACCGGAATAATAGTGTATAATCCACTCCTAAACCCTCCCTAACCAGCACTTTGTGTTGTCGAACTAGCTCAAACATGCCTAAAAAGCATTCTCAAAGGTTGAGGAACCAAAAATATGCCTAGAGGGAACTAAAAGTGCCTAATCCAGTCTTAAACCGTTCCAAATTATGATTTTGTGTGTCAACTAGCTTAAACGTGCCTAAAAAAACATTATAGGAGGTTAAGAAACCAAAAACGTGCTTATCCCACTCATACACCCTCCTTAACAAGCGCGTCGAACTAGCTCAAATGTTCATTTTTTTTAATAAGATACGGAACTTTTCATTGAAGAGATGAAAAGAAATTAATGTTAAAATATATAAACTCCACAAAGGAGTGAAACAAAAGCAATAAAAGTAATATTGTAATAGTAAAGCGATAAAGATAGAAAAACTAAATGGGGAATATAAAAGTGCCTCAAATGTTCCTAAAATATATTTTAGAACCTTAAGGAACAAGAAACATACCAATAGGGAATTAAAAGTACTCCTAAAGCCTCTCAAACTAGAACTTGGTGCATTGAAATAGGCTTAAGTGTACTTTAAGACCTCAAGGAACAAAAAAATGTATCTATAGGGAACTAAATGTAGTGCGCTATGCGCCAAAAGAGCTCAAATGTGCCTTAAATTCATTTTAGGATCTTAAGGACCCAAAAAGATGCCTAAAGTGCCCAACCCACCCTTAAACCCTCAAAACTAGAACTTTATACACCGAAATAAGTCGAACGTGTTTGAAGTGTATTTTAAGATCTCAGGGAACAAAAAAACACACGTGAAGAAAACTAAACGTGTCAAACCCACTCCTTAACCCTTCAAAACTATCACTTTGTGCACAGAAATAACTCTAAAATCCACAAAACATGCAATTCAACATAAAGTCCCAAAATCCAAAATGCAAGGCAACATAAATCCTAAAATCTAAATACAATTGAAAATAAAGATGAAAAAAGGGGATATTAATAAGCCACACCTGTCAATCAATCACATTAAGAAAATTCCATGACAAAAAAACTGAAACACACCATTTTCAGGTTATTATCCTTATTGAAGCATATTATTTTAATAAAAAAACATAAGAATATCCATATTCAAGCATATATATACATATAGAAACAGAAACCACTTCATTCAACCAAAATAACTAGAGACAAAAAACCAAACGAACAAAGGGACAAGGCATCCATTTTCCAAAAAACACTAAAAGGTTACATAAAAGTCTTCCAATATAAGTTGATGAGGAAAGTGAAATCATAAAGACAATTAACATGAAGAACCAAGTCTGTTGGGAGGTAGGCAGTGAAAAGCAAAAAACATACTTAAGACAACTTAACAATGTTTTTTATATTTGGTTTTACTTAATCTCCTCCTAACCTTGAACTATTTTTTCTGCGAATTTTCTTCATATATACCCAATGTGATATCTCTCTAACTTAACCTCATCTCCCTCTCCTTCAAATTATGCCCTAATTTCTGTTTAATTAATATATCACAGAAAGATTAAATTTTTTCTTTTGGTTTTTTTTTAAAGGTTCATGCAAATGGCTGGTGGTGATCAAGATATGGCACTTCACTCTCTTTCTTCTAAAGTTTCCTTTTGGCTAAATGGCTTTGGCGCTTTCTTCTTGAAAAGGAAGCATGGCATCGGGTCATTGCTAACAAATATGGGACCTCCCACTTTGACCTCAAACCAAACACATTAACTTTATACTCATCCAAAGGAACACTTCCCTTTTGGCTAAATGGCTTTGGGGCTTTCATCTTGAAAAGGAAGCATTATGGCATCAGGTCATTGCTAAAAACTACGGGACATCCAACTTTGACCTCAAACCAAACACATTAACTTTACACTAATCCAAATGCCTGTGGAAATCCATTGATTTGTTGAAACTTATTGTTTATCAACACATTACTGTCAAGGTGGGTGACGGAGCCAATACTCTTTTTTGGAAGGATGTTTGGTTTGGGATGGTTAGTTTACAGCATCTTTTCCCAAGACTTTTTCATCTTCTCATAAAAAAGATAAGTCTATTGCTGATATTTGGTCCTCACAGTCGGGTATGTGGATTCTTCATCTTAGAAGGAACCTGTTGGATGTCGAGAATAAGGAATGGACCACATTGACATCTTTTTTACAGCCATTTAATGCCTTGAATAGATTTGATCTGTGGTTATGGAAACATGCGAAAGATAATATTTTTTCATCCAAATCTCTATCAAAGGCCCTATCAACCAATAAACATAGTGTGAATTCTGCTTTGTACACGAAGATATGGTCAGGTCGTTATCCCAAAAAGGTGAAATTTTTTATTTGAGAGTTCAGTCACTCATGTATCAATACTTATGACAAGCTTCAAAGGAGATCTCCATGGCTTTATCTTTCTCCTAGTTGCTGCCCTTTATGCATATCCAATGCTGAAACGCAAATTCATATCTACAGTGACTGCCCTTTTGCCACTATGTTTTGGTGCTTTCTACAAGATGCTTTTGGATGGGAATTTCCTAGACCAGGTGATATTCTTTCCCCCATTTCTCTTTCGATATTGGGTCACCCTTTTAAAAAGGAAACTGAAACCCGTTGGTTATTTTTTGTTCGTGCATTTTTGTGAAATCTTTGGATGGAGCGGAACTCTCGTATTTTCTTGGACAAGTCTCACGATTTTAGTTCTTTTATTGACTCTACTTTTTTTAGCAATCACTTGGAGCAAACTATCTCCTCCTTTTTGGTAATTATGATCTATCTACCCTCATTATTCATTAGGTGTTTTTTTATAATTGTTCTTAGATGGGACATTCTTTTGTATCTCATTTCATCATATCAATGAATGGTTATTGTGTTCTATCAATTAAAAAAAAAAAAAAAAAAAAAACTCTCCGAAGTTCATAAAAATAAAAAATAAACACCCACACCCACACTTGATTACTTAATCATTAATCTAAGGGGGGAAAGTGTGAAGAAGAAAACATTGCAAAATGTACACGTGCATTCAATGCAACATATGGATACATATTCTCATAATATATAACGGAACAAAGAGAGAGAAACCCTGTAATTCATTAAGAGCCCCTAGGCCAGAATTTGAAATAAAGAGTAAATTAGCATAACTCTAAGCAGGAAACCACAAAATTACAACAACCAAAAATTAAAGAAAAAAAAGAAACCCATAACATATACTGTAATTACTCCTGTAAATTAAGGTTGATGATAATAAACTAGAACACAAACATTGAAAGTTATGTTATTTCATCCTCTGTGACATAAAAAAAGATTAAACGACATAGTTATACCTGATTGTGATCAACCTCGAAGTCCAACATTTCTAAATTCGGGCAATTTAGAGAATGCATCAATGTAGTGATAGGTAAGCTTATTGTTTTGCTGGTTGCGTCTGTTTTCAACTTCAAATATCTCAAATTAGGAAAAGAACAACTACTTAGAGAAGAAGTATCTGACAATAGCCCCTTGTAAGCAAATAAGACACAAAGTTAATTAGGAAAATGTAGAGCGAGAAAAAATGCATAAAAATTGAAGGAATGAATAAATATTAGATACCTCCATTGCCTTCAAAGGCAGTGTGAAAGACCTTGCATTATGAAACACTCGAAGCAAGTGAGAGATGGTCCATGTCAAGTATTGCATAGCTAAACCATCCCCATCAAAATCAGAGTCATCATTATCAAGTGCTATATTTACTTCTTGTATACACGAAAAATCTGAATTTGAGTTTGAGTTGACAATTGGTAAAACATTGCAAAACTTGACTCTTTTAAGATTTGGTGTTAGTAATTCTAATTTTGGAAATCTATCCCATTCAGAAGAAGAAGAAAAAGACAATTCAAAACTCTGAAGCTCTGGAGTATCTATAGAAGCACTTTCAAAACGACAATTAACTAAAACCAAAGATTCCAAACTTGGACAGTCCTCCAGCCTCCTATTTGTATAGTATTCTGGAGCGTAATCCCAATCATACCCAATTTCTAAAATTCTCAACCATGATGAATACAAGTCATCCCAGTTATCCAAAAAACCACATGTCATCTTGAGCACAGAGAGCGAATCAGATTTTAGTAAATCCAATGGCCAGTCGAAGTAAACAGTATTAAAGGTATTGATACAAAGTTCTTGAACCTGGCGGTGTCGTCCATAGCATAACAACAATTCCACTACTAAAGCCGCTTCGTCAGTGTGGATTGAGGAAGAGTAACTCAACTTTTTGATGGATTTGCAACGATGATCAGAAAAAACCCTAAAGATGAAGCGCTTAATCGAAGAATATTTGGAATTGGGAGCGATTCCAGTTGGGTCTTCAAATGGGTAGGAGTCAAAATCAAAGTTGAGAGTGGGGATATCAATCCAAAGGGTTTTCCATCGTTTTGATAGAACGCAGGTCTGGACAACTGATTTTATGTCTACGAAGGAGAGAATTTCATGAAGAAGAGAGTCTGATAGAAGGCTGATTCTGTCCTGGCTATTCGTGATCGACATTGGAAGGGTTATGAGGAGAGAGTTTGGGAGACGAGCAAGCTTGGCTTAAAACCCCAAATCAATAGGCTTTCATTTTGGGGGAAATTGCAAAAAGTAATCTTTGAATCGAAAACTATAACAATTGTAATGCTTTGACATGTTTATGTAATAAATCTTTTTTTTTTTTCTTTTTCTCTTCTCCTCTCAACTTTTTATTCTCTTTATTCTCTCCATCTTACCATAGTTTAAGTATTCATCACCCGATTTTAAATACTCGTTTTAGCCACTTGTTTTTATACATTTTTTCAAGTTCTTTATGATCATACTTATAAACTTTGTAAAATATTGAAGTCTTTTGAGATTTAATCTTTGTAAGGTCGAAATGATTTAATTTAAACTTTAAAATGTCGTAACTTTGAGCTCAGTTGACTAAATTAAAAGTTTTTTTTCAGGCAAATTTTCGAGT
This sequence comes from Herpetospermum pedunculosum, assembly GCA_028017165.1. Classification (NCBI taxonomy): domain Eukaryota; kingdom Viridiplantae; phylum Streptophyta; class Magnoliopsida; order Cucurbitales; family Cucurbitaceae; genus Herpetospermum; species Herpetospermum pedunculosum. The sequence goes on along the minus strand of CM051527.1, from coordinate 13,890,889 downwards.
TCTACATGTTAGAAAATAGCTTGTTCAATCCTTCTATCGAAAAATGTATGTAACTGATTGTAGATGAACGACGGTGAAGACATTGAAGATTGATGATTAGTGCTTAAGGAGAATAAAAAAATGTAGAGGGAGAGAAGAAAGAGAAAAAAGAAAAAAAAAATCTTAAATCAAAGATAAGGAAGGAAATTTACACCTCAAAAAACCTCAAAGGACAAAAACATTAAATTGTGGAAGGATGAGTCAATTTTGACAAATTTTTTATCGTTAGAAATTGCAATTTTCCTACATTTTACTCACTCATTTGGTGGCATAATATATAAATTATGAATTAGCCGCCAACATCACAGTTTCAAATTTCCATCTTTCACTTTATTTCATTTTCTAATTCACATTGCCTTGGTTGAACTTTTAAAATTATGGGAAAATTATATTAATGGTCTCTTGGGTTTGGGTTTGGTGCATGTCTTCAAGGTTTCAAATCCAACAATTATATTAAATTTGGTTCGTTTTTAATCCCGTCAAATTTTGTCTTAAATCTTAACAGAATGCTGACGTGACACTTACTTTTAATTAAAAATAGTTTTTAATTATTAAATTCTTAAAATATATATAAGGCTGACGTGACACTTACTTTTAATTAAAAATATTTTTTAATTATTAAATTCTTAAAATATATATATATATATATATATATATATATATATATATATATATTTCTTTTTCTTTTTTTTCTTTTTCTTTTTCCTTCCTTCTCCTTCCATTTTCCTTCCCCTTCATCCATCTTCCATCTTCCTCCCATAGTTGTCACCGGTGATACGGCAGTGACTGTTTTTTTTTTCTTTTTAAACGAGCAGAAAAAAAAAGAGGAGATGGAGGTAGGATGGAGAAGGAGAGGAAAAGGAAGAGGGAGAGGGAAAAGAAGAGGGGAATATTTTCTTTTTTTAACACAGATATGTACAAACAGAGTACTCTAATATATATATATATATATATATATATATATATATATATATATATATATTTCTTTTCTTTTTTTAAGTGAGGAGAAGAAAGGGAGAGATGGAGAGGAAGAGGGAGAGAAAGACACAGAGGGAGAAGAAGAGGGGAAGAGTAAAACAAAAAAGAAAAAAGGGAAGAAGAAGGAAGATAGAAGATGGAAGATGGAGGATGGAAGGAGGAAAAAGAAAAAAGAAAAAAGATTTTTTTTTTTTTTATATAAAATAATTTTAATAATAAAAAATATTTTTAGTCAAAATGACTCAACATAAAATTTTGGACTAAAAACAACAAATTCAAACTTATAATTAGAGATGTACATGGGGCGGGGTGGGGCCGGGTAATGCCTTCCCCGCCTCCGTCCCCGTCCCCCATTTCATTACCCGTCTCCGAAATTTCCTGTTTAATTTTGGGGGACGGGGCGGGTATTCCTCGCGGGGAATTCGCGGGTAACGGGTATTCCCTCGGTAATTTTCCCTGCAAATAATTTACTTTTTAATTTATTCTTATCATTTTTTTTAAGTTTTGTTATTTGTTAAGTTGATTAATATTATATATATTGTTCACAGCAGAATTCGACGAAGGAAATTAGTGTGTTTGGTTTAGCTTCCTAAGTGTATAATTTTTGCAAAAAGTTATTTTGGAATAAATTGAAGTGTTTGGCAACCATCCAAAATGAATTTTTGGAGAATGAGTTTTTGAAATAATGCATTTTGGATGAAACACTTGATATTAACTTTTGAAAAAAATGTTTTTGAGTGTTTATTTGAAAAACCTACATAATTCTCATATTGTATTCAAATTACCAAAATACCCTCACACTCCTCTTTTAAATTTTCTCCACCAACCAACCTCCTTCGACCACCGCCGTCCCTCACCGACCATCTCCGATCGCCGCCGACCACCACCTCCAAACTCCGACCACCACCGTCCAACTCCGGCCACCCGTCGTAGGCCACCGCCTCCCACTCTTGCCATCCGTCACCCCGCTCAAACCGCCCGACCCCGGCCACCGCCGCCGCCACCCGACCCCTAGCAACCGCCGCCGCCACCCGACCCCGGCCACCGCCGCCGCCACCCGACCCCAGCCACCGTCGCCGCCACCCGACCCCCAGCAACCGCCGCCGCCCGACCCCGACTCCCGCCGCCCCAGCCACCCGACCCCAACCCTACCACCGCTGGCCAGGACCTGACCACCGCCGACCCGGCCACCCGACCACCGCCGACCCGACCACCCGACCCTGACCCCGACCACCTGACCCCGACCCCGGCCACCCGACCCCGGCTACCCGACCCCAGCCACCGCCGCCCTATCCCGGCCACCCGACCCCGACCCCCGCCGCCCCAGCCACCTGACCCCGACCCTACCACCGCCGACTCGACCACCCGACCCGGACCCCGACCACCACCGTCCCCCGACCTGGCCACCCGACCCTGACCACCCCACCTCGACCCCGACCCCGACCCCGACACCGACCGCCCGACCTCGACCCCTACCCCAGCCCCGACCCCGACCCCGTCTGCCCGACCGCGACCCTGACCCTAACCCCGATCCCGATCCCGATCCCGACCCCGAGCCCAGCCTCGGCCCCGACCCCGACCACCACCGGCCACCCGACCTCGACCCCGACCCCAGCCGCCCGACCCCAGCCGCCCGACCCCGACACCAACCCCGACCCTAACCCTGACTGCCCAACCCCGTCCCTGACTCCGGCTGTCCGAACTCGACCCCGGCCCCGACCTCGACCGCCCGACCCTGACCCCGACTCCGACCCTAACCGCCAGACCCCGATCCCGACCGCCAAACCCCGACCATCAACAATAGTAAACCCTAAACTCTAAACGGCAAATATAAATTTAAACTTATTAATTCATATTGTTTATTAATAATTGTCCTTATAGTAATTTGACATTGAGAGAAACACTTTTAGTGTAGAACAAACCAAACACACTTGTAGATAAAAACACTTTTGAGAAAATGTAACCAAACACATGAGTGTTTTAATTATAAACATTTCTAGAAAAAATGTTTTTGAAAAAATGCATTTTTTGAAAAACATTTTTTTAGTAGTCAATCCAAACACACCCTAAACACGTGTAAATGAATCTTTTGATTTGTATTGTATTGTATGTATCTGTATCAGTGCGTCGCTCTAATGTTTATGAGGTTGAATCTTGATTTGTATTGTATGTATCTGTATCAGTGTGTAGCGGATTACAATCTCTAATATTTATGAGGTTTAATCTTCAGCTTCGCGTAGCGGTGAAGTCTTCAGGTGTTTGATCTTCAAGCGGTGTTCAGTCTTCAGGATTCAAATAATCTTTCGTTGCTTAGGAATTCTCTCTTAGTTCTTTGGAGAAGAAATTTTCTGATCCTTCAAAATGAAGAATGAGCTCTCTATTTATAGAGTTCTCATGGGTCGAATGAGCTTGGGCCTGGATCCAATGACTTGGGCTTGGGCCTAATGGACTTTTGGGCTATGGGTCAAATTGTCATTTAAATAACTTTCTAGGCCGATTTGATTTTGAGCCCAATTGCGATATGACTCAATTTGATCGGTTAAGTTTATTTGATCCAACGGTTATGATGAAGACACGTGGCAACTGCTGATTGGCCTAAATTTCTCGGTCAACAAATGCCCATTTTTCGAGAGTTATGCACAAGTATGTGTGGGTAAGTCTCGGAAAAGTTAAATCTTGAAATCGAAATGTAGGACACCCCTAATTTCGACTTCGCCTTGACATATCAATTTTATCGAAATATGAAATTTGGTTCATAAATCTATTATTTTAATTGATACATCTTTCTATGTCAATTGACCAAAAAATATGAATTTGGCTCACAATTTTGATCTTTCTTATTTGGTAGAAGCTTGATTTGAACTTGAGTAGATTTTTGTGTTCTACCTTAATTCTATTTTGGATGTAGAGTAGAGTAGAGTTTTGCGTCTGTCCAATTGAAATTTGAATAAGGTTTGACTTTAAACTTTACTCCAATTTCGACGTGGGATAAAATTTTGAGTAATTTTGAGTATACCCAAATCGTCAACTTCGATTTGAGACTTGGATTTGGATAAATTTTAACTTTAAATCTTGCTCGGGAATAAAATTTGGAATATGCCCAAAATTTTAATTCTCAGAATATTTATGATATTTTCTCAAAATTTGACTCGAACTCGGAGTAGAAGTGATGGAAGTTTGATTTGGCCTAAATAACAAGCGAAATATTAAAATCTGAAGACAAATGATAATAACAAAGCTTGTTTGAGAAAGTGGAACTTGTAAGACATTTGCTTCTTTAGGTCTTGAGTTTGAGCCCAACTTCATGCACATTTTGCCCAAAATTTCTTAACTCATCTCTTGCTATAAAAAGAATGATAAGCCTTAATTCTTTTGTTCCTAGAAGTTGAAGAGGCAGAAGAAGAGGAGACTTCAGTCGTCGCCAGCCGTTGCGCCTCACATCACCCGTCGCAAGCCCACGCCCAGCCGCCGCAACTTTAGGTTTGTCTTTTTTTTTTTTTTTGGCTAAGCGCTCGGTGTTCATCGTGGAACGCTCTAATCCATTTCTTGATACAGAAGGTTTACTACAAGTAAATGTTTTTATTATCCCTATTTGATTTGGACTGTATTTTATTTTGTTTAATTTGGACTGTATGAACTGTATTTTAATTTGTGATTTTCTCATTTGAGACTTTGATTTGGACTGTATTTTAATTTGTTTAATTTTGTTTAATTGGACTGTATTTTAATTTGTTTAATTTTGTTTAATAACGCTCTAATTCGTTTCTTGATATAGAAGGATTATGGATTACTACAAGTAAAATTTTTTATTATTTATATTTGATTTGGACTGTATTTTAATTTGTTTAATTTGGACTGTATGAACTGTATTTTAATTTGTGATTTTCTCATTTGGGACTTTGATTTGGACGACTTTAATTTGGACTGTATTTTAATTTGTTTAATTTTGTTTAATTGGACTGTATTTTAATTTGTTTAATTTTGTTTAATTTGGACTGGACTGTATTTTAATTTGTGATTTTCTCATTTGGGATTGTATTTTAATTTGGACTGTGATTTGAACTTTAATTTGTACAATTTATATCTCGTAAATTACAAGTAATTAGGAATTTAGAATTAAAAAATTAGGAAATTGGGAGTTTAGAGTTAAAATTAGAATTAGAAACTTTCATGTAACTCTTGGAATTGAGAATTTAGAATTAAAACTTGTAATTAGAAATTTAAGAAATTGGGGGAAATTAAAACTTAGAATTATTTTTTTTTTTTTAAATTGGGAATTTAGAATTAAAACTTAAAATTAAGATTTTTTTTTTCTTCGAAAATTGGGAATTTGGAATTGAAACCTAGAATTAGAAATTTTTTAAATTAAAAATTTGTAATTAAAACTTAAAATTAGAATTTTTTTTTTTTAAATTGAGAATTTGGAATTAAAACCTAGAATTAGGAATTTTTTAAATTGGGAATTTGGAATTAAAACTTAATATTAAGAATTTTTGAAATTGAGAATTTGAAATTAAAAATTAAAATTAGGAATTTAGGAAATTGGGAGTTTAGAATTAAGAATTTTTGAAATTGTATGTAATTTTTTTTGGAATTGAAAACTTAGAATTAGAAATTTTTAAACTCGCGTCGTCTGAAATGATTGCAAATTCGAATGTCATTTTGTTTTTTCATGTGTTAGCTTGAAGAAAGCTTTTTTTTTTTTTTTTTTTTTTTTTTTTTTTTTTTTTTTTTTTTTTTTCTTTTCAGTCTGGAGGAGTTAAAGGATGTGACACTAGGTAGTAGGATGTCCACTTGTCGGATGCGACTTGTAGGTCTATCTTGTGCCAAGTGTTGCCCCTGCTACGGATGTCCACTTGTCTGATACGACTTGTAGGTCTATCTTGTGTCGAGTGTTGCCCCTGCTAGGGATGTTCACTTGTCGAATGCGACTTGTAAATCTATCCTGTGCAGACATTTTTAACCTCTTTGGATTTAATTTCTTTTCCTTTTGCAAAAAAGTTAGAGATGTGACACTGGGTAGCGGGATGTCCACTTGTCGGATGCGACTTGTAGATCTATCTTGTGCCGAGTGTTGCCCCTGCTACGGATGTTCACTTGTCGGATGCGACCTGTAGGTCTAATGCGACTTGTAGGTCTGTCTTACGCAGACATTTTTACCCTCTTTGGTCTAGGAAATAAAATGAGAATTATTTTTTTGCAAAGAAGTTTGGGATGTGACACTGGGTAGCGAGATGCCCACTTGTCGGATTCGACTTGTAGGTCTATCCCGTGCCGAGTGTTGCCCCTGCTAGGGATGTCCACTTGTCGAATGTGACTTGTTGGTCTATCCTGCGCAGACATCTTTAACCTCTTTGGATTTAATTTCTTTTCCTTTTGCAAAGGAGTTAGAGATGTGACACTGGGTAGCGGGATGTTCACTTGTCGGATGCGACTTGTAGGTCTATCTTGTGCCGAGTGTTGCCCCTGCTACGGATGTCCACTTGTCGGATGCGACTTGTAGGTCTATCCTGCACAAACATCTTTCACCTCTTTGGACTTGATTTCTTTTCTTTTTGCAAAGGAGTTAGAGATGTGACACTAGGTAGCGGGATGTCCACTTGTAGGTCTATCCCGTGCCGAGTGTTGCCCCTGCTAGGGATGTCTACTTGTCGAATGCGACTTGTAGGTCTATCCTGCGCAGACATCTTTAACCTCTTAATTTTTAATTTTTTTTTTTATTATTTTTTTTTTATATATTTTTTTTTATATATTTTTGTTTATTTTTTTATATTTTTTTTTAACGTTGGATCAGAGTCCCCATTGTAAACTTGGTTTCTTCATTATTGTTATTTTTGTAGGTCAAGTCATGGTTTTTTTTACCGAGTTTTCAGACGATGCCGGAGGAAATTTGGTTGTTTTAGAAGACAAAAATCAACTACTTAAAAGTGGCATCTTTTTCCTTATGGAAGATCCGCCTAAAGAATCAGAATTGGACAACTCGCATTTTTTGGCTGAATGGTCTATAGAGAGACCCCGCGATCAACACTCCCCCATCACAGTGTGGATTTTACAATCCTCTTTACATAGAGGGAAAGCCAAATCCAATCCGGAGCCAACCCTTGGGCGTCGTATTATTGCGAGCGGAATTCGTTGGGGTTCTACGTTTAAACTTAATGGTGAATTCCTTTACACTCCCCTTTATTGGAAGTGGCTTGAATTCATCGTTGCTCGAAACAAGGTCTCATTGCAAGGCTCGGGTCTGCTATCGCCCGTGATGGCCTCTCTGTATACCTATAATCGCAACTTAGATGTGATTCGGGCCTTCTGCGAAGCTTGGTGTCCTTCAACCAACACCATTAACACCTCCTCTAAAGAAGCATCTCTTTTTTTGTGGGACATGTGGAAACTCAGAGGTCTTTCAGTCAAAGGAAAATTCTATAATGAAATCATTCCAAGTTGTGAGGAAATGATGGGTCCGTGCGTGGGCCTGCGTGTCCGAGGTGAGCATCTTCCAAATAGTTGTACTTCTCTTTTTTATGCTAACTACCGGATTGCTTCTCAGCAAGTAGAGAAATCACAAATTTTCATCCATTCATGGATCAAATTTTGGTTCAAGGGTGATATAAAATATAACAAACCCCCTACCCGGAGGTCTAAAAAATCTTCCCGCCCTCGCTTAACTCATAACCCGTCGGGCTTTATTCCTGATCCACGTGTCTGGTCTGACGAAGAGCAAGAATTATTCCACGCACTGGGGGTAGAAGAAGACTTGAAGGACCAAACATATTTGGCTGCCTTTCTCTCGTGTTGGTGTTGGCTGTGTGTTTTCGTGTTTCCCTATAAGAGTGGGAACTTTATTCGTCCTAATGTGTTTAATATAGCATCCCTCATGGCTGAAGGTAGCCTTTTGAACCTTGCAGTCCCAGTTTTATCCAATATTTATCATGGACTTAGCCAACTTTACAACACCCCTCATTCATTCGGGCGCTCCGATATTTGCTTCCCGGTACACTATGTTTATGGTTGGCTTGCTCATTACTTTGGTACACACTTTAGAATATCCACAACAGCAGGCCCGATGATGGTTGACTACTCAGGAGAAGGTGGTGTTAAATACTATGTTGCGTTCGCAGCCCGCAAAGTAGTTCATCAAGGCACGTCCATAGCGTGGCATGCAAACCCTCAACCCAAGAGCCAAGGTGGCACTTTAAACGATGTTAAAGGTTTATCATTCACTTCCTCTTCATACTTTATAAGCATTCGATCGTGTTACTTATCCTCTCATCACGAAACACAAATGACTATCCAGGCCTACCACCCTTGTCGGTTTAGTCGACAACTTGGCTTTTATCAAGATATACCGAACGAGTTACGTGAAGATCCGCCCACAGTCAACCTGGACAATGTATTCCACCATTGGAGGATTTGTACTGAGACACTAACTTCGTCCCGTGTACATCTCCCTGAGTGTATGCCAAACCCTGTCGATCATGTCACAGCGTCCAACAAGAAGTGGTGGAACAAAAAACATGGGAACTATTTCGGGGTGAACATACAACTATTAGTTAGCAGTATCACCCTTCCTCCCGCAACTAAGACAAAATCTCCTAAAAACACCAATAAAAAGGTTTGCGCCCCGAGGAAAGAGGTGTTAACTCACGTGGTGAGTAGTTCTGACGAAGACGCTGACACTCAGAGCAGCAACAACGACCGCTGCTGGAAGCAGACTAAATCCCGGAAGAGATCGAAAAATATTGTTGATGCCCCTTTTGAGGGCGCTTCCGATGATGCCCCAAAATTTCCTGAAGTTGCTGTGCCTTTGGTTGGTGACTCATTCATCCTTTCTCTTTTGTATATATGTATTCCTTTTTTTTTAGTTCGAGCATTTTTTTATACGTTTCTTCATCGTTATTTACTCGTTTCCATATTATTTTTCTCATTTCGTAGGCGTCTTCGAGCAAGCGGTCATTGACGATTGTGGCTCATAACCCTCTTAACCAGGCGATTGTGGCTTTCACGGGTCCCTCTATTTTAGATTTTATCGCGCCAGCCTCTAGGTGTTTTAGAACATCGGTCAATAAAGAGATTTGTCGTGCTCCTGCGGTCTCTGTTGGCTCAAGCTCTCAGCCGAAGCATGCAAATGTAGACATCACAACTTCAGAGGCTTCCAATTTTGTTGCTGATGACATAATTTCCAAAGCACGTCGCTATTTTGCCTTGGCTATGTGGAAGGTTGTACAATAAAAACTTGGTCGTACTCCTTTTGAGAAGACTTCCTCCCTTGAACCCAAGATACAAAAAATATTCGATGTCGCCTCCGAGGTCGATGCGACGAGTTTGGCATCTCTGAAAAGTCTTGTGACTGAGTACTTTCGAAATGTGGACCAGTATAACGAGCTGCAATCACGCTACTCTTCTTGCTTGACCTCATCTGGTAAGAATCAGGACTTGACAAAGTTGAGATGCAGCCTGGAGGATGTCTTGTCTGGTAAAAATCTTCTGCTCGAAGAAAAGAATGTACTCTACGACCGGTCTGAGCAGACGCTCTCGGAGATTGAAAGTCTCAAGGCCAAACTGAAGACTTTGGAAGCTGACCACAAATCACTTTCTGCACTTATTTTGGAGAAAGAAAGACATTTTAATGAAAGACAACTTGAAGCAAACAGAATATGTGCGGAAATTAGCAACATTGAAGATACTCCCGCTATTGGTAACGAAGCTATAACTTCTCTAGACGTACTACGTGGCTTTCCAGAAACTGCGCGCGAGGAATTGAGGGACTTCAGATGGATACTTTGATCCATTTTTATTTTATTAGGCGTTCATTTATTTTGTTCATATTATGACTGAATTTACAGTTCCTCTTTTTTCTATTGATGACTGCATAAAATTGAATGAAATCTTTTTTTTTATATATATCGTGATTGAACTCAAAGCTTTTATATATTTTTTTTTCTTTAATTGCCTACGTACCCTTGAAAGTAAGGGATCAAGTCATAACGTAGTTCAGATGCATGATTTTGATTTTTTTTTTGTGACTGAACTCAAAGTATATATTTTTCTTTAAGTTGCCTGCGTACCTTTAGATGGAAGGGATCAAGTCATAACGTAGTTCAGATGCATGATTTTTATTTTTTATTGTGACTGAACTCAAAATATATATTTTTCTTTAAGTTGCCTACGTACCCTTAGATGGAAGGGATCAAGTCATAACGTAGTTCAGATGAATGATTGTTTGATTTTTTTTTACTCGGGTCGTTCACCTTTTAAGCTCGTGCGGGCTAGGAGCAACATATAGTTTATACTCTTACGTACGTTGCAGAGTATTTACATTTCAAGTGACTTTATCTTCATCACGGTGTTGATCACATCCTTTGTTTGTAGGATTTGTTATGATGATAAGATTTTTCTTCACCTTCAAGGAGCCTTCTGTATTTATCAGAACAGAGAATTTCCTCTTCATGCGTGTAGGAACACGACTGTGAATTTTCTTGTCGTCACTTTCTTCATCGAAGAGTCTTGCCCCTACGGTCTTCATCTTTCCTTATTGTTGATCATTTGTCACTTTGAGGCGATCAAAAACAAATGTTAAAGGTTGGTCCTTATTTGATGTAGAGACACTTAACCTTTGGAAAGCTGAAGTTCGAGTGGAGGTAGAAGTTAGACATGAATTTTCTTCTTTTGTCGCGACCATACTCATCCTTTGGAAGACCGAAGCTCGAGTAGTTGAAGGCTTGATGCGATTGAAAACAGAAGTTCTTTGGTCGACTTCTTTTGAGTCGTCGATTTCTTCTGCGTTGATATAGCATGAACTTGCACAAATTTCTTCATCTTTCTTGATGGGAAGGAAAATTCTTGAGAAAAATTCTTTTAAAGTCACCCGTCGTCGAGGTTGAGAAAAATATTTGGTTTCTCTTCTCTCATGTTTAGAATCCCTTGGGCTCTCTTTTCTTTCATGTTTCAGGACAAAATGTTGTTTCTGTTTCTTCCGACGGGTCATAACAGTCCATCTTTTATCTTCATCATTGATAGGTTTGACTTCGTCTGGAGCTTCATTTCCTGGTACATCATGTTGAAACCACACAGACACAGGTTCCAAGGTTCCAAATTGGACTAGGCGCACTCTTTTATCATGGAGATGACCGAAGTGCATTTGGCTGCGCATACTTGTTGTCACCGCGGCATGGTTTGATTGAGCTATTTCATCAAGGTCTAGCTCAATTTTTCCTTCTTTAGCCAAGCTTAAAATGAGTTCTTTTAAGACGAAACATTTTTCCACTGGGTGACTGATAACTCGATGATACTTACAATAGTTGGGATCATCGACTTTGTCCATCTCTTCCGGGCGCCTACACTCAGGAAACTGAATCAGTCGTGTTGTCAATAGTTGCTCTAACATGTCAGGGACGTCAGAGTTTGGAAATGGGTAGACTTTTTCTTGTCTTTCTTTTAAAGTAAGTCGACGTCTCGCCTTCGTCATTTCTTCTTTCTGTCCTGTTTTCCTTTTCTTTTGAGGAAAACCTTACAGGGGTCATGCTGACGACCATGGATTCTTTCACAACATTTTTCGTGATTTTCTCAGTGTCCTTCATTTCTTTTTTCATTTTGTTTATATCTGGAATTAAGAGGTTCTTTCTCCCTCTGTTAGCGATGCTCAACTCCATATCATGAGCGTGAGTTGCTAACTCTTCAAAGGTATGAGGCTTTATCCCTTGCAGGATGTAATGTAATCCCCAATGCATGCCGTTGATGCACATTTCGACGGCAGACACTTCAGTGAGTCGGTCATTGCAGTCAAGACTCAATGATCTCCAATGGTTGATGAAATATATGACCGACTCGTCCATCCTTTGTTTTGCGGTCGAGAGTTCGGTCATGCTTACTGTTCGTCTCGTGCTGTAGAAGCGATTCAGGAAGTCTCTTTCGAACTGTTCCCAACTATCAATTGTCTCGGGCTCCAAGTCAGTGTACCAATCGAAGGTATTTCCTTTCAGAGTCCGGACAAACTGCCTAACCAGCAGGTCTCCCCGAATTCCAGCGTTCTCGCACGTCTCAACAAAGTGGGCAATGTGTTGTTTAGGATTGTCCTTGCCGTCAAATTGTTGAAACTTTGGCGGCTGATACCCGGTGGGCATTCTCAAGTTGTCGATCCTCTTTGTATAAGGTTTGGTATACAAGAGGGAGCTTTGGGTGGGTCCATCGTATTGAGCTCTGATAGTGTTCGTGATCATGTCCTGGAGTTGTTGGACAGACAGAGAAGCGACCGACGTTGAGTGCTGCGGTTGATCTTCTTGGATGACAATTTTTTCTTTGTCATTCCTCCTTGCTGCAAGAGTTAGACTTGACTCTACAGCCTCTCGACTTTGCATCTGATTTCTAAAGTGAGCAATCTCGAGGTCTCGTTCTTCAACTTCTTTCATCAAAAAAATTAATTTCTTTTCCATTTCATCCATTGCTTCATCGTTAGTGCATGCGTCTGCCATCATTACAGACATTATGTTGGAATCGAACACCTTTTCCGACTGATCAGAGGAAGAAACATATTCATCGTACAAGGGATTTTCCTGGATGATTATCCCACCCTGCGCAGACTCCGTCAGTCGTTTGTAAATTTTGCTCATGATGACAGGAGTGTGTTCGTCCATCTGCGAGACTTCTTTGATGAAGCGGCTGCAGGTGACAGGTCTCTTGTGAGGGCTATTGGAAATGAGAGACCTGGATGTTGTTTTCTTTGATGCCATTGTTAACTTTAGTTGAGAGAGGGAGATATGAGAGGTAGAGTTGTCCCACTAGGCGTGCCAATCTGTTCACACGAGAATTCGACGAAGGAAATTTAACACGTGTAAATGAATCTTTTGATTTGTATTGTATTGTACGTATTTGTATCAGTGCGCAGCGGATTACAATCTCTAATGTTTATCCTCTGATTCTTTCTCTCCCAAATATAACTGTACTCGAGGGTTTCGCTGCTTGTTCTCGAGGTTGAATCTTCAGCTTCGCGTAGCGGTGAAGTTTTCAAATGTTTGATCTTCAAGCGATGTTCAGTCTTCAGGATTCAAATAGTCTTTCGTTGCTTAGGAATTCTCTCTGAGTTCTTTGGAGAAGAAATTTTCTGAACCTTCAAAATGAAAAATCAACTCTCTATTTATAGAGTTCTCGTGGGCCTAATGGGCTTGGGCCTGGATCCAATGGCTTGGGCTTGAGCCCAATGGACTTTTGGGCTTTGGGCCAAATTGCCATTTAAATAACTTTCCAGGCCGATTTGATTTTTAGCCCAATTGCGATATGACTCAATTTGATCGATTAAGTTTATTTGATCCAACGGTCATGATGAAGACACGTGGCAACTGCTGATTGGCCGAAATTTCTTGGTCAACATATATATATTTAATTCAATAAACTTTATTTGTAAGATGTGTGTTTTTTTAGATTGGTAAGATGTGTAGTTTTTTAGACCAAAAAATGAGTGTATAGTTAATTTTTTGATGAATAATATATATATATATATATATATAAAAGTATACTGGGCGGGCGGGTATTCGGGGCGGGTCGGGTATGCTATTACCCGTCTCCGCCCCGTTTAACTAACGGGGCAAAACAAATTCCTCGCTCCCTGCCCCATTCCCCGTGTAATCGGAGATTCCCCGTCCCATTCGAGGCGGGGCGGGGCGGGGCAAATTGACATCTCTACTTATAATTCTTGGATTTGAAACCTTGAGACCCAAATGCTACCAAACCGAGACCAGTAATTTTCCCAAAAATTATTTACAACCAAGACCATGATTTCGTGATCTCACGGGTATTCAACTTCAAATAACAAAAAATAAATTTTAAAAAAATATTTTTTATTTTTAACCGTTAAAAATATAAACATTTTTTTCCTTACATTTTTTTTTTAATAATACATTAGGCGATAAATTCCAACCTCTAAACTTGGACCATATTTACCACACATAGAACTGTCGTAATGAATTAAAACTTCAATCGTAATCAGTTTATAGTGTTTAATGAAAGTTAATTCAAACGTAATATGAATTTCATTGATAGTGTTTACTTGCACATAATCATTCGTGAGTTTACCATAATACCCTTTTGCTTTAATCGTGTTCAAAATCGTGTGTTGACTCGTTGTCCGGACGTTACGCGTGTACATACTATTTGTTCGAGCATTACTCGTGTGCAGACTCGTGAACCCATTTTTCAACATGAATTCTTTACTTCCCTCTTTTTATTCTCTTTTTCTTTCTTCGTTTTTCGCCATTGAAGCTTCAATCTCTTACTTCCTCTATTAACCCATTTTTGTTTCTTCCTAACAATAGAAAAACAATTCCCAATTTTCAACGGTTTCAAAAAGTGATCAGTTTCTTTTTTTTCTCCACAATTTGTTCATCTTTTATCAAATACCAACAATCTGGTTATCTTTTTTATCAAAATGAGTTTCTTTTTCTTCTCCACAAGTTTTGGATTCAAAAATTTGTAGCCATTTTTGTTTCTTCCTCACAATAGAAAAACAACTCCCAATTTTCAAGGGTTTCAAATGAGTTTCTATTTTTCCTCCACAATTTGTTCATCTTTTATCAAATACCAACAATTTGTTTATCTTTTTTATCAAAATAAGTTTTTTTTTTTTTTTTTCACGAGCTTTGGATTCAAAAACTTGTAGAGATAAAGAGAAATGAGATTGGCGAGGAGACGTGAAAATATTTGTTGAAAGAAAAAGGAAATTAACTTCTCGAAAGAGAAAAAAATAAGAAAACTCTTTTTTTTTAAGAAAAAGAAAAAAAAAAAAACTCTAACGTAAGGGCGACGACGGGCTGAAGTGAGGTGGGTGGCGACGAAGTTGGCTGGAGGAGGGGAGAAGAAGAATAAAGTGAAGGAGATGATCATGACTTCTTTGACACTTCAAGAAAGTTAGTGAAAGTTAGCGAAAGAGGCAAACATGGACAAAAAAAAAAAAACAAAAAATGAGTGGGGGAGGGGAGAAGAAAAATAAAGTGAAGTCTGACCATGACTTTTTTGACATTTCAAGAAAGTTAGTGAAAGAGGCAAACATGGACAAAAAAAAAAAAAAAAAAAAAAAAAAAAAAAAAAAAAAAAAAAAAAAAATGAGTGGCACTGATTGATTACATTTAAAAGAAATAGATCGATTACATTTTGAAAGAAGGTTGATGTTGCCTTAGTTTGATCAATATTAACTAGGCATATATTTTTATTTACAGTTGTAACCCATTGTTTAATCTGATTGGTATTGATCACCTCTATTGTGTATAATCATAGACTTTCTTTATACATGTAAACAATAGATAGATAAAATAAATTGCTACTTTAATTTTCTTTTATTAATATTAACAATTATAAACTCTTTATTTATTTTGATTATGCATATCATAAATGCCATGACATACAACATTTTTTTATTTTCTTCATAACTTGGGTTTAAAGCCAAAGATGTGTCTTCCTGTTGTCGTTCTAACTTTTGAAGATTCCTAGATTTGTCCCTTTTCACTATAGTATCCCTACATTCATCTCACATCCAATATGATGGTAAAGATGATTTCTAGCTAGGGGTTAGCCAAATCGTAGATAACTTGTATAACCTTATAGATTCATGTCATGTCTTAGAGGTGTTTGGGGCACCAACTTAGAGTTGAGTGAACTGGATTATTACAACTCAGTCTATGTTTGGCCACAAACAGTCAATAAAGTGATAGCAAGTAATAAAGTATGGAGTTTATCTTAACCTGGAGAGGTATCTTAGGTCCGCTCTATGAGAAATGTGGCTAAGATCTGCTGACAGTAGTTTCATCGCTCTACTCGCTAGAGTTTCTACAATTGTGTTGATCGCTGTACTCGCTAGAGTTTCTACAATTGTGTTGATCTCGTACAAATATGGATGACTTTCTTAAATTCTATCCAAAGAATATTTTCTAGAACTTCAAACTTTATTGAATATATTGTTTTGAATGCAAAGCCTCTTTTTAAAAAAGAACTAAAAATGGGTTTTCCTCGACGCCATCAAGCCACGTTGACAATCCAAAAAAAATTGTAAGCTTGAAACAATCAGCATCTGAAGCATAAACAAGAGAAATGAGTATCCTGGGTTAGGAATTAGAATTGGAGAGCAAGATTGAGGTAAATAAATCTAATATGGATAATGGACAATGAACATAGTATCAAAAGCACTTCTTAAATTTCAAATCCATTCTCGGATTTTAGAAAGCATTCTTCAAATAACTCAAAACTAAAAAAAGAAATCTAAAATGAGAATAAGCACGTTAATAGATACTGAAATCTTAACTGATTGTGAAGATGTAATTCTCATTAATTGAGGATAACATGTACAACCCTATTTATATAGAGGAGAAACACCTAACAGAAAAGGTAACAAATTACTACACTTATAATCAAAACATAAGATAAATAACTAATAGAAAAGTACTTTGAATGACAGGAAGGTAAATTCAATACACGAAGAACATAGTTAAGAATCTCTTGGTTAGGATGGCCTAACTGGTTATGCCACAAAGAAGATGAAGACTTAGTGCTAACATGAGCAACAAGACGTTGGGAAGCACAGACAATCGCATCCGAAGGAAGTTGGGCTGGTGGGAATGGGATAAAGACTATTCACACTAGGACCTTGGAACAAAATTTTGCTCGAACACTTATCCTGAATTAAGAATTCGTTAGAATCGAAAATGATAAGGCAGTTGTTATCAACACAAAGTTGGTGGACAAAAAATAAAATAAGTTGGAAGCAATATTGGGAACGTGAAACAAGTTATTCAAAGCAAAAGATGTGAAAGGAGTATGAAGAGTACCACAACCTAGACTGCCCACTGTCAATTGAGCCTTCTTCATCACCATTGTACTATGAAGCTAATGAAATAGACTCAAATCAAAGGTAACATGAGCATTACATCCAGAATAAGTAAGCCAAGGTGCTGAAGTGTTAGAGGCAGTAGCAGCAAATTGTTAATTCTGAACAACAACCATAGCAACAAATCAAAACAATTATAAAAACCGGACTATACCAGTCGGCTCGAATTTTACACACCCCTAACTACAATCGACCAATCCCAAAATTGTGCCTACCTTCTAGAGCCCCCCTAATCTTATTATGCCACTACTAATAATTCTTATAAAATAAAAATAGCTTACGCACGCACCTTGACTAATCTCACGAGACAACCTCCTGACCCTACAACATTTGGTTGTCAAAGAAACCCTCGACTAATCTCACGAGACAACCTCCTGACCCTACAACATTTGGTTGCCAAAGAAACCCTCGACTAATCTCACGAGACAATCTCTTGACCCTATAACATTTGGTTGCCAAGAAACCCTCAACTAATCTCACGAGACAACCTCCTGACCCTACAACATTTGGTTGTCAAGGAAACCCATAGGAAATTAATTCCTAGATAGGAGGCCACCATGAATTGAACCAATTTCCTCGAAGTACTTTATTATTAACAAGGCCCTTATTGACCACTAGGCCAACCCACGATGGTTAAAATTTATGCCACTATTAATATCCTAATATCATTCCAATATATCCCAATAATACCCTCTAACAAAAACATCTCAATCTATCCCTATAAATACCCAAACAAAAACATCCGAAAGGGTCGGGAATCCATTTGCATGCAACTGTATTCCCTTGTAAGCACAATTGGTTCATCATACAATTCTAAGCTTAAGCAAGTTATGATTGAAATAGAAAAGATATGATTAATTCCAACTATCCCATCCCCAAATTCTCTTTTGAATAAAACATTCAGCTACAAACACTCAAACAAATCCCTCTTTTGTGATAAGATTGATTTAGTATGGAAACTTGTGCATAATGTTGGTAAAAAAACTTATACAAAATATGTCTAACTTTTTAGTATATTTCAAGGAATTTCATACTTTTTAGACATACTCTACCTCATCGTTTATCCCATTTTAGTTTTGTTATTTGAATAAAGTAACAAAAGAATGCATGAACTTGAGTGACCTACATTGATACATCTGTATAAGAAGCTATATAGGGTAAACACAAACATTACTAATAACAGATCCAAAATAGAGGTCACTCAAGCTTTTGATGCATTCCAGTCATTGCCATATTTTTCAGTAGGATGAGAGCAACAAAGCTTTTGAGGAAGGATAAAAATGAAGTATTAGTTATAGCATACATGCAACAATTATCAAACAAAAGAAGACATGCATTACTAATTGAAAATGAAAAGGACCACTTCAATGTCAGGCTACACCTAAATCAAATAGCTCGTTATTTCACAATTTATCAGGTGGCGAGAGAACTTTTAGAGTCTAATACTATTGTATGCATGTGATTACCAGAAAAGAGTTTATCATCAAAGCAAGAAATTCATAATAGATCCTTCTTGCTTGCCAAAAATATAAAAGCAAATAGTCTCGACTCCAAATTAGGCACGTTGTTTCCAATAATTCTTTCAGTATGTGACTGCTAATAGTCAGGCTTAAAAGTTTCCTAAGACGAGGGCAACCCGAAAAAATGAAAAGAGGCGGAAAGAAGTAAGGTTTGAAAGGAAAAAACAAGAAAAATGAATTAGAAGAGGAGACCAACATTGAGGTAAAGCCAATTCCAATCCAATATAGATAATGGATTATTAACATATTATAATGTTGGTAAAAAAACTGATATTTGTTTTGGTACAACAAATGTTGACCATTTAACTTGAACATGCATCCAAACTCACAAACTCCAGTGTTTCATTAAAACACACACTTGATCTATCAAAGGAAAAAATTGACAAAATGTGATGAAGAAAACATGGCAAAGCAGACACGTGCATTCAATCCAACAATAAGATATTTCTCATTTACATAACGGAACAATGAGAGGAAAACTTTGTAATTCATTAGGAGTCCCTAGGCTAGAATTCAAAATAAACAGTAGATTAACATAACTCTTGAGTGTAAAAGGAGTAAGGACGTCCTCCATGAAAACCATTCAGCATCCAAAAACCCCATTAAGCACTCTGTAATTACTCCTGTAAATTAAGGTTAATGATGTTACACTAAAAGACAAACATTAGAAGCTATGCTATTTTCTCCTATCTTACAAAACAAAACTCAGTCAACATAGTTTTACCTGATTGGGTTCAACCTCCAACTTTTCTAAATTCGGGGATTTAAGTGAATTCATCAATGTACTAATAGACAAGCTTTCCTTTTGGTTGGTTGCCTCTGTTTTCAACTTCAAATATCTCAAATTATGAAAAGAAACTCCGCTTAAAGATGAAGGAACAGACAATAGCATCTTGTAAACAAACAAGCAAAAAGTCAATTAGGAAAGTGTAGAGATAAAAAAATACATAGAAGTGAAGGAAAGAATAAATAATAGATACCTCCATTGCCTTGAAAGGCAGTGTGAAAGACCTTGCATTATGAAACACTTGAAGCAACTGAGAGATGCTCACCTTCAATTCTTGTATAGCTGAACTATCCCCACCAAAATCAGAGTCATCAACTGCTATATTTACTTGGTGAATACACGAAAATTCTGAAGCAGTCTTCACAGTGGGTAACATATTGCTAAACTTAACACTTTTAAGACTTGGTGTAAGTAATTCAAGTTGTGGAAAACTTAATGACCATCTAGAAGAAGAAGCCGATAATTCCAAATTCTCAAGTTTTGGAGCAGAGACATCAACATTTTCAAATAGATAATTAACTAAAACCAAAGATTCCAAATTTGGACAGTCGGAGAACGTCTCGCTTCCTTCTTTTACTCCTAGTTGAAACCAATGATCCTGTTCATATTCAATCTCTAAAATTCTCAAGGATGGTGGATACGGGGTTCCCCAATAATCCGCAAAAGTACATTTCATCTTCAGCACAGTGAGCGATGAACATGTTGATAAGCCCAATGGCCATTTGTGGTAAACAGTATTAAAGGTATTGAGGCAAAATTCTTTAACTGTGTGGTGTCGTGCATAGCATACTAACAAGTCTACTATTAAAACCGCTTCGTCAGTATGAATTGAAGAAGAGAAACTCAATTTTTTAATAAATTTGGTACGATGTTCAGATAAAAACCTGCAGATGAAGCGCTTGATCGAAAATTCTTTCGAACTGGGAGCATTTCCAGTTGATCCTTGAAATGGGTAGGAGTCGAAATCAAAGTTGAGAGTTGGGATTTCAGTCCAAAGGGTCTTCCATCGTTTAGATAGAACACAAGTCTGGACAACTGATTTTGTGTTCAAGAAGGAGAGAATTTCATGAAGAAGACACTCTGGTAGAAGGCTGATTCTGTCCATGTTCTTCATGATCGACATTGAAAAAGCATCTGGAGAGATTTTGGGGGTCTCGTCTGCTACAATAAGCTAAAGCGCATAAGAGCCCTGGCCCCTCCCTGGTTAGCCCTCGTTTGGGAGACGAGCAAGGGTCGTATATTTTTGGGTGGGAATCCAACCCTCCACGGATGATGTTGGGTGAGTTATCCATTTAACTATTTAGCTAGGTTGGAATTCATCAATTTGGTATTTTATTAATGTTGGGTGGGATTGAGCCTCTCTCGTACTCTAGGTCAGATCAGCTATGCTTCGACATCGACAAAACATTTCTTAGTCTTTTTAACTTTAACAATTTAGTTCATGAACTTAAATATGTAACCATTTTGTTACGGGCTACCTCAACATGAGGTCAGTCGCCGACGTCATGGCGCGCTATCCAAAGAAAGCCTAGGCGCCTAAATACAAGTTGCTACTTGGGGTTCCGACCCCAGTCCTCTGGGGGTTCGAGCTTGACATCCCACTCGAGGACCCATAGTTGTCAGACCGTCACTCGATCCGCGTGAGATGTGACATCCCGACTCACCTGACATAGGCAGCGCAACAACACCCCCAATTCCCTTGGGAATCGAGAGACGACAGTTGCCTTCATCATGACAAAATGCGTAGGTTGACTTCGGAGGCTCACATGATGACAGGCCCGCCGAACCACTCAAGGAACTCTCCCTCCTCACCAACTATAAATACCTCACCTGTCCAAAGAAAAAGGGGGGGACGAAAACGACGGGTAACTCTACCTTAATCCTCTACTATTCCTACTCATGCTCAGACCTCTCTGACTTAAACATCGGAGCCGTGTGGGCTCAGCCCCACACCGGTGCAAAGTTTACCCTTCTCCTCCTCTTGCGGGTACTCTACGAATCCGCTGGTTGCCACACGCAGTGGAGCGTACGGAGGAGCAGGGAAGGCCAAAATTCTGCATCAACACATTTAGTTGATGAACTTCTAAATTTGTAATAAATAAGTCTTTGAACTTTAGCATGTAACAACTTAATTTTTATACTATAAAATAATCTCTACTGTGATTTTTTTTTTTTATTTTTTTTTTTATCAAAATTAAGTGCATTTTTATTATCTTAATTTTTGTAGTTTATAAACACGTGGCTTCTAATTAGAATATTTATCTACATATATATTAAAAAAAAAAAACTCATTTAATTTTATAATCTTGTCATAATATAGACTCAATTCTTACAAATTTAAAAGTATATGGACTAAATTATTACATAATAAAGTTCATGAACTAATTACAAAATGAAAAATACATGGTCAAAATCATTATGTCCCAATGGACATGCCAATTTGGTCACCCAAAATTTCTAGAGAAATTTAATTCGTGAAAGTGAAAGTTGTTGACGCAAGATTCTGGACCTCCTAGCCGGCGGGCTGCGGATGACCGGGTAGCCGTGTAGTCCGAGCCCGACCGGCAAGGAGAGAGAGAAAACTTGCACCGGTGCGAGGCTGAGTCCACACCACTCTATTGCTTAAGTTAGTAAGAGAGTCCCAAGCATAAGCAGGAGAAAGAATGATGTGTACCGTATCGTATGTCGCATGCCTTCATAGGCCTAGGAGGTGACGTATGGCGGGTGACGTCATACGTCTAGTAGGTAGCGTGTGTCAAACACTGGAGTCTGCCGAGCTGAGGGTGCTGGCCCCATGGTGTAGGTATGGTAGGTCCAACATGGGCCTACGCTGATACTGGTTGGGCCCAAGGCCCAATACTATGGGCTTGGGCTGATTTCACCAATAACAAAAGTGAAATTGAATTTGTATTTGTATTGATTTTGAATAGTATTGATACAATCTCTAATGCATTGTCAATTGATTCTTTCTCTTACACATGTACTTGACCTGAATTGATCAATGGTGATTTAAATTGATATAAGAGATTTTCTTAATTTTTTAAATTTTATGGTGCACACCTAGGTGAAGGAGATGAAAGAAGAAGAGTTAAGAAGAAAGAAGAATGAAAAAAAAAAATGAGAAAGAAAGAAGATGATGAAAGACCAAAAGTATTAACTGGACAAAAAAGAGATCTAACTCAAATTAGCTCAAAATATTGAGTTTGAGAACTCAATGGTTCAAATGCACCCTTGAAAAAGAGATTTGACTCAAACCAATGATGAAAATATCTATTGTGAAAATATCCATTGTGGTAGGGTTGGATATAAATGGTTAATGAAAATCTCCAATATCTTTTACAAATACCTGTAAAATATAAAAAATTATCATTTATTAATCTTAATATTGATATATATACTAATATCAAGATCTATAACTTAGTTTGAAATTATAATCAATATCCATGAGTTAAAATATTGAGTTTGAGGAGTCCGTTCAAATGCACCCTTAGTCAAACTCAAAAATATATTTTTCCAATTAAAAAAGTTAGAGAGAAATGACTAAATGAGAGGAGTAGCCAACAAATTATGTAGGGCCCAGGCAACTGAAACAACTTCCCATAGAATTTGTCTTTATTATTATTATTTTACAAATGAGGGTAATATTCCAAATTTATTGAAAACAACATTTTTTTTAGATGAATTATTGAAAACAACTCTCATTCAAACCTAAAAACAATTAAGTATGCATTAAACCACAATTATCATATAATTTGAGATTTATACTAAAACCAAAATTGTTCTTATAATTCACATAATTTGCCTGTACAAAATGTGAGTTCAAATTAAATAAAGTAAAACAACACCATAAACCCAAAGTAAATAAACCTAATCTAAAAGTCTTAATCCTCATCAAATCCCTAAATTTCCAAAATATATGAAGCCTTTAAATAACACCAAAAGTACCTGAAAAAATAAAATAAATAGTAGAAAAAGTTTAACAAGAGAACAAATACTCACGCGATTTTATAATTTGATATAACAAAAGTAACGTACAATGTCGTTTTTATATTCAAGCCAGTAAGCATGTGTTTAAAACGAACCAAGGGTGCCTAAACCACCCCACCCAATGCATTTTAAACAAGCCAGTTTGGTTCCTAAGTGACCAAAGTGCCCTTTGGGTGTTGAAGCAACTTAGGACATGTCTAACCATAGCCATTCTAGCCATTTTGAATATCAACCGGTCAAAAGGTGCCTAACAGAGTCATTCGAGTGTTCAAGCAATCTATAACGTGCCTAAAGTGTCATTTGGGTGGCTAACGTACCTAAAGTGAACTAAACATTTCAAATTTGATAGCCACAAAACCATACACAATTATTTTCTCTAAACAAGAATACATGCTTAGCTTAGCTAACTCAAAATCTCATTACCACAAATGTTTGGTTACCATAATTGCAAGATAGCTACGCAAGCAATTGCATAATTCTTCATCAATTCAAGAAACTAATACAAATTAAAGAACATCCATACCTAGTTCGAAGTTCCCCTCGTTCCTTGACCCCCCCGGAAACGAATCATGAATTCTTCAAACTGTTTTAGTTTTGCTTTCATTTCAGATATCTCCCGGTCCCTCTCCCGTTCCATCTGCCAATCTCTCGCTCTTCAAGCATCTAAAGCCTTAGTCATCTCCTCGCACATCTACAAAGAAGCACTACTGAAATAACTCCCTTTTAAGTGATTTTGGCTTTGGGCCACAACTTAATCTTTTATATTAACTTTATCATAAACCTAAGGATATTTTAAATGTGTATAATGTCCATAGTCTCTAACATACTCTAACATACATACTAACATTAGGATTAACTAGCACAAACATGCCTCATTTTTTTTTTTTTTTGTAACTTAAGAAACCAAATAGTATGCCTAAAGGGAGCTAACGGTGACTAACACAATTCTAAACCCTTTCACCAAACTAGCTCAAATATGCATAAAAGATATTTGAGGACCTCAAGCAACCAAAAACATTCATGAAGGGGACTAAATGTGCCTAACCTACTCCTAGTCCTTTCCGAATTAGCACTTTGTGCGTCTTAAGATCTCAAACATGCCTAAAAAGCATTTTGGTACCTTAAAGAAACCAAAACATGCATAAAGGGAACTAACAACACCTAACTCACTCTGTAAACCCTCATTACCTAGCACTTTGTATACCGAACTAGCTAAAACATGCCTAAAAAGGATTTGGGACCTTAAAGGAACAAAAAATGTACTTAAAAGAAATAACAGTGTCTGACCCACCTCCTAAACCGTCCCTAACTAGCACTTCCTGTGTCATACTAGCTCAAACATGCCTAAAAAGCATTCTCAGAGGTTAGGGAACAAAAAATATGCCTAAAAGGAAACTAAAAGTGCCTATCCCACTCTTAAACTGTTCCAATTATAATTTTGTGTGCCAAACTAGCTCAAACGTGCCTAAAAAATATTCTAGAAGCTTAAGAAACTAAAAACGTGCCTATCTAACTCATACACCCTCCTTAACAAGCACTTTGTGCCTCGAACTAGCTCTCCAATGTTCATTTTTTTTAACAAGATATCAAATTTTTCATTGAAGAGATGAAAAGAGAGTAGAGACTTCACTTCAATGAAAAGTTTTGTGTCTTGTTAAAAAAATAAACATTTGGAAGGACCTCTCGCTGGGGGATACATCTCTAAAAGATGCTTTCCCTGAGATTTTCTCTTTCGGCGAAGAGAGATCCTGCTGTTAATGACTGTAGGGATGATACTCAGAAGACCTGGAACTTGGGAATCATTAGAGGGGGGTTTCTCTACAGAGAGTTTCAGGCATGGGATAGGTTGATTGTGAAACTGGAAAGCTTCCGTTTAGACAACATTAAACTAGAACACAAACACTTAAGCAAACATTGAAAGTTATGTTATTTCCTCCTGTAATTACTCCTGTAAATTAAAGTTGACGATATTAAACTAGAATACAAAGATTGGAAGTTTTGTTATTTCATTCTATCTAACATAAAAAAAAAAGATTAGACAACATAGTTCTACCTGGTTGGGATCAACCTCGAAGTCCAACATTTCTAAATTCGGGCATTTTAGTGCATTCATCAATGTATTGATAGGCAAAGCTTGTCGTTTTTTTGGTTGCCTCTGTTTTCAACTTCAAATGTCTCAAATTATGAAAAGAACATCCACTTGGAGAAGAAGGAACTTACAACAGCACCTTGTAAACGAATAAGACACAGATAATTAGGAAAATGTGGAGAAAAAAAATGCATAAAAATTAAAGGAAATAATAAATATTAGATAGCTCCATTGCCCTCAAGGCAGTGTGAAAGACCTTCCATTATGAAACACTTGAAGCAATTGAGAGAACTCCTCTGTCAACTTTGGGTAGCTGAACCATCCCCATCAAAATCAGAGGCATCAAGTTCTATAAATACTTCTTATATACACGAAAATTCCGAATCAGACTTGACCGTGGGTAAAACATTGCAAAACTTGACACTTTTAAGATTTGGTGTTAGTAATTCTACTTTTGGAAAACTTAATTCCCATTCGAAAGAAGAAAGAGGGAATTCAAAATTATCAAGTTTTGGAGCTTCTATATAAACACTTTCAAAAAGACAATTACCTACAACCAAAGATTCCAAACTTGTACAGTCCAACACATACTAGGTTCTTTGTATTTTGCCTGGTAAACCAATCCTCCCATTCATATCCAATCTCTAAAATTCTTAAGGATAGTAAACACAAGTCCTCCCAGTCAATCAGGAAACCACATGTCATCTTCAACACAGTGAGCGAAGAACATTCTAATAAATCCAATGGCCAGTCGAAGTAAACAATATTTAAAGTATTGACACAAAATTCTTCAACCGGGTGATGTCGTGCATAGCATGTCAACAATTCTATCACTAAAACTGTTTCTTCAGGAATCCATTTGCATGCAATTGTATTCCCTTGTAAGCACAATTGATTCATCATACAATTGTAAGCTTAAGCAAGTTATGATTGAAATAGAAAAGATATGATTAATTCCAACTATCCCATACATTTCACATTCACTTGTAAGCTTAAGCAAGTTATGATTGAAATAGAAAAGATATGATTATATCCAACTATCCCATACATTTCACATTCACTGTTTCTTCAGGAATCCATTTTCATACTTTTTAGACGTACTCTACCTCATCGTTTATCCCATTTTAGTTTTGTTATTTGAATAAAGTAACAAGAGAATGCATGAACTTGAGCGAACTACATTGATACATCTGTATAAGAAGCTATACAGGGTAAACACAAACATTACTAATAACATATCCAAAATAGAGGAAAGATTGCACAATTGGGGAAATACCCACATATCCAAGGGAGGTAGATTGACCCTTATACAAGCTATCCTCTCTAATCTGCCCATATACTACCTCTCTCTTTTCTCCATTCCCGTTAGAGCGGCCGAGAGCATTGAAAGGTGTTGGGTTTTATGTCCTAAAACTCGTAGTTTGTAAACTGAATGAATGTATATATTATATTTCAATAAAGTTGTTATTGAATTTTAGTGAATTGTGTTTGTATTAACCTATACCAATAACTAACACCCATGGCTGTAGTGTGAGTACTTGAACTACATGTGTGACATGAATGTGAATCAAGTTCAAGTAAACAGCCAAAATGGTCTATAGTATAGGGATAAGGCTGGGTACCTTATCCTGGGGACACTATTGGACGCGACTCACTTTGTATAGTACAAAACGATGTGATTCGAATCGTTTCATGTAGAGACATGTGAGTGAGGACGTCCTGTGCAATGAGTTTGCACAAGACCGAACCAAGAAATAAAATCGCTCTTTCTTTATAACACCGTTTACTGTAAAGACCGGTTTATTCATATGATGACTTAGGTAACTCGATCTCAATCCTGAGCTTACTATGGACTCCTGTTTATTTGACCTTATCCTTTGACTTGTACGGGTGAGAGTGGCCAGATCGCCGACTCAATATGCCTACCATCTTGGGGATAAGATTGAATAAGTGGCTGGGGACATAGTTGTAGCAAGATTGGAATTCACTCCTACCCGCTTTAAGGGTTAGTAGAGAGGTTGTTCCCTTAAGTGCTGACTCCAGGTCTTGAACAGTGGGCCCATCCTCTCCTGATCAGGGAGGAATCTGATTTGATGGTTGGACCACAAATCAATTGTTCATTAGAGGTGTCAGTGGTACTTAAGGAACAAGATATAATACAAGGGTTAAACGGTTTAAATGACCCGTTGTGATTATGAACGACCTGTGAAGGATCGACTTACTGATGATAGTTATATCAACAGGACACAATATATCTACAGTGAGGAGAGTGCAGCCCTTGGACTTTAGTGGAGTCTCCGGGGCTTAACGAATGTTGGTTAGTTCGGTTGAAAGAGTTTTGACCGGATAATCTCGTATCGTTGGAGCTCATGATCTGTAGGTCCTTACGGTTCTCCTGGCTAGCTCGGATAAAGCCGTGAAACAATATAAAAGAAAAGAAAAGAATTTGAATCGTTCAAATTCGGGTTTGTGGAAGAAGATTTGACATATTTAAATATGATTTAAATATGGACATATTTAAATATGATTTAATTATGAGATTGGTCTGAAAACATGAATAGGATTCATGTGCAAAAAGTCGGTTTTCGGAAAACCGGGATTAATTATATTATTTAATTAATATTTGATATTGAATTAAATAATATTAATTAATTTATATATATATTTTTTATTAATTAAAAATTTTAATTAATAAAATAATTATTATTATTTTTAATAATAATAATATATATAAAAATATATATATATATATATATATACATGTGTCTTACATGCAAGATGTAAGACACATGTATGTTTTATATATACACAGCATATATATTTTTTTGACTC
This sequence comes from Herpetospermum pedunculosum, assembly GCA_028017165.1. Lineage (NCBI taxonomy): Eukaryota > Viridiplantae > Streptophyta > Magnoliopsida > Cucurbitales > Cucurbitaceae > Herpetospermum > Herpetospermum pedunculosum. The sequence continues at coordinate 13,862,795 of CM051527.1, read as the reverse complement.
ATCAGTCTTTTTTTTAAAAAAAAAAAAAAAAAAAAAAAAAAAAAGAATTGAGATAGTGGAGTTTGGGGTTGTCAATTGAAATGTGAGATTTTCAATTCCTCTCTCTCTCTATCTCTTCTGCTTCTGCTTCTCCGTCTTCTTCTTCTCAGCAGCTCTCTGTTTAGAAAAAAGTTTTCTTTCAGTGAAGCTTCGTCCTTCTTTTCTTTTGTAAAAGGAGTCCCACTACTCCGTTTCTCGGCCCGAGGATAGCCGGACTACCGTGGGTGGTCCACGAACGTTTCGTGAGAAGGCTCGGTGAGCTCGTGAGGAGTTTCTGGCGGTGAATTTGGAGAAATACGAACGACAAGGGTATGTGTTCTAAATTCTCTTTTTCATTGCTTTTGCATGTTTCCATTTGTTTAAATTGATGAAATTAGAGTGTCCATGATCCAAATCGCTTCCGCTGCGTTCCATCAACGCTCCATCAAAAGGCTCTTGTGAGAACCCTAGTTAGGGGTGTATGGGCAATATTAGTATGATAGTAGTAAGGGCATAAAGGGTAATTACTTAGAAAGTTAGTTAGAGGATACGATTATAAATAGAGGGAATGAGATTAGAGGAAGGCAAGCAGGAATTGAGTGGATTAGGGCTTGAGATAGTTCTCAAGATGAGAGGGTGCAAGTACCTTTAAACACTTGCTTATCTTGTAATTCTTTTACTTTTCATTGCAATACATGGTTGTTCTTGATTCCGTTAGGCGGTATCCTAACTATTGGTATCAGAGCCATTCGATTCTAGCAATGGATTTCGATCATATGATAGAGTTAGTGTCAATGGCAGACAAATCCATGGGCAAACAAAAAAAGCAGATGATGGCAGTGCAACAATCGTTGGGAGAAATGCAACAAATATTGGGAGGAATTCAAAATCAGTTTGAGATCAATCACCAAGGGGTGGAAAGAGGAAAGAAACCTAAGGGGGAAGATGTCATTTTCCAGATTGGAAGAAACAAAGAAGCATTGGAGAAAAGAAAAAGTACGAAAAAGCGGATGGGATCAAGATCGAGTAGGAAAATCGCCCAAAATTTGTCCATTTGTAGTCAAAGAGTGGCGAGAACACCTCCGAAAATGCAAGGAAATACCGATCGACAAGGTCAGAGGGAAGGAAGGAAGGAGGAATCACCGGCGAAGACAAGTTCGAAAAAAAAAATGAGGAACTTTCCGATAAACCGATGTTTGAAGAAACGACGAAGGAGAGACGACAAAAGACGTGGAGACAGACGAAAGGAAAAAAAACGGAGGACAGATTTACCGACGAAAATCGGCGTCCGAATGAAGAAATCGAAAGTTGGGCTGAAAATCATCGGCGGACGGACGAAGACAACAACAGAGGGAATGCTGGAAGTCTCCGATGATGGGCGGCGACGGTGGAAGACGAAATGGCAGCGAAAGAAGTCGACGGGACGGGCGGAAGGAGAAACGACCATGGAAAAACATGGAGGCAGGAGGAAGAAGAAGTTGTGTTGGGTGAAACTTGCAGAAGTTGGGTGGTGGCTGTGTTTAGGGTTAAGTGTTAGGGGAAAAACATTAAAAGAGTTTGGGCTGAATACACTAAAGCAAGCCCACCTTGATAAAAGAGATAAATCTGGAGATATATCTAAAGGTTTTTGGACCAAAGCTTGACCATATGGGCCTTTGGACTCTTTTGTCCTTAATGAAATGAAAAGCAACAATTGGGTGGGTGAAGAAATCAGGGCAAGGATGCAGGCTGAATGGACCCAAAAGAAAAATGTTGTCCAACTTAAATTGATGGTGCAAAAAGAAGGTGGGCCTAGGCCATTGAAAAAGAAGACGACAACAAAAAGAATTTGGATAGTTTGTATTGGGTTTGCATTGATTGTAATGATTTTTATTTTTATTTTGGGGTAACCAGAAGAATGTCTACAAACTAGAAAGCCAAGATGAAAAATGTCCAACACTTTTTTTTCTTTTGAATAATGTCTAAACCCTATATTTAGTAAGGCAACCTAAACACAATTGGACAAACCTACCCTCCTACTATTTTCAATAATTTTGAAAATAAAAATACTACAAAAATGTAGATTGTTGGGAGGAGAGAGGGAAAGTTATGGATGGAGAGTTAAAAAGACGTTAAAAAGGAAAAAAATAATTTACATTTATTCCATGAGAGTTACATGGTTATACTCCCAAGATTCGAAATTTTAACAGAAGGCTCTGTATACCTGAGGAAATGATGAATTTCGGCTCTGTATACCTGAGAAAATGATGAATTTCGGCTCTGTATACGCTTTGTATACCTGAGGTGATGAATTTAGGCTCTGTATACGCTTTGTATACCTGAGGTGATGAATTTCGGCTCTGTATACCTGAGAAATTTTGGCTCTAGGAATTTTGGCTCTGTATACTTGAGGAATTTCGGCTTTGTATATGCTCTGTATACTTGAGAAAGTGATGAATTTGGGCTCTATATACCTAAGTGATGAATTTCGGCTCTGTATATCTGATGAATTTCGGCATTGTATACCTGAGTGTGATGAATTCCGGCTCTGTATATCCTGAGGAAGTGATGAATTTCGGTTGTGTATACCTAAGGAAGGGATGAATTTCAGCTCTGTATACCTTAGGAAGTGATGAAGCTGCAGAAAAATTCACCACGTCACGTCAGGTGTATACATGGTTGTACACATAGTAATAAAAGGAAACCATATGATTGACCAACCACTTACAACAGATGGATGGTATGCATGAGTCGCTCCGAATGGCAGATTGACAACCACTGTATACCGTTCCCCGATGAGTTGCTTCATTCCTCCATTGAAGTGTATACAGTGCAATATTAACCCCACAACTTTTGAATCGGACAAATCGTAACAAATCGAAAATAAAACGTACGATTAAAAAACTCAATAAATCCAAAAAAAAAAACAAAAAAAAATACCGTGTCAGTAGTCGGAGAAAGCTTCGATTGACAGCTTCACGACGATTAAAAATTGGAGAAGCTATTGCGTGACGAAGCGATAACAAAAAATAAAAGAAAACGATCTGTAGATGATAGAGATGTGTGAGATTGAAGATGAACCCTAACTAAACTAACGAAAAAAATCTCAATCAAACTCAAATCGGTTATTATATATAGGGATTTCATTCTACTAAATATTAATAATATTATTATTTTATTTAGTTATTTAAATTTTAAAATATTTACTTTTCTAATTCTACTCTATTTAATTAATTAAATATTTTGTAAAAAAAAAATCTAAATGAATGAATATCCTTGTATATAGGGATTTTATTAAAACTTATATTATTTAATTATTTAGATTTTAAAATATTTACTCTTCTAATTATACCCTATTTAATTAATTAAATGTATTTAAATTTTAATATCTTCCATTTGTTAGAGTTGATATCGTATTTTCTAAACTATTTTAAATCTTTAAATTATGTAATATTTTCATTTTGGAGTTGTTCACACGAGAATTCGAACGACGAATGGAAATTCGACACGTGTAAATGAATTTGAATTTGTATTGATGTATTTGTATGTATCAGTGCGTAGTGGATTACAATCTCTAATGTATGATCCTCTGATTCTCTCTCTTAAATGTAACGTACTCGAGGGCTTCGTAGCTTGTTCTCGAGGTTGAATCTTCAGCTTCGCGTAGCGGTGAAGTCTTCAGGTATTTGAATTTGGAGTGACGTTCAGTCTTCAGGATTCAAAGAGTCTTTCGCTGTTTGGGAATTCTCTCTGAGTTCTTATGAGAAGAAATTTTCTGACCCTTAGAAATGAAAATGAACTCTCTATTTATAGAGTTTTCATGGGCCTGGATCCAATGGGCTTGGGCTTTGGGCCCAATGGGTTTGGGTTTGGACCCAATGGGTTTGGGTTTGGACCCAATGGGCTTGGGTTTGGACCCAATGGGCTTTTGGGCTTTGGGCCAAATTGTCATTTAATCTTTCTGGCCCGATTCGACTTCGAGCCCAATTGCAGTTTGGCCGACTTTGCTCGGTCAAGTCTATCTGATCCCCGGTCGTGATGGAGACACGTGGCGACCACTGATTGGCCGAAATTTCTCGGTCAACAAATGCCCCCTTTTTCGAGAGTTATGCACAAGTATGTGTGGGTGAGTCTCGGAAAAGTTGAATAGATAAATCGAAACGTAGGACATCCTAATTTCGACTCCGCTTTGACGTATCAATTTTATCGAAATATGAAGTTCGATTCATAGATCAATTATTTTAATTGACGTCTCTTTCCATGTCAATCGATCAAAAATATGAATTTGGCTCGTAGTTTTGATCTTTCTTATCTGACAGAAATTTGATTTAAACTTCGGTAGAGAGATTTTTTTTCTACCTTAGTTTATCTTGAGATGTAGAGTAAGGACTTGTGTCTGCCCAATTGTATTTTGAATAGGGTTTGACTTTGAATTTTTACTCTAATTTCGACGTGGATAAAATATACCCAAACCGCCAATTTTGATTTGAGACTTGGATTTAGATAACTTTTGACTCTAAATCATGTCTGAAAATAAATTTTGGAATATGCCCAAAAATTTTAATTTTCTCGGTAAAAAGAAATGGTAAGCTTCTAAAGTTTGGCTTGAATTCGGAATAAGAGTGTTGGAAAATAATTGGCCAGCCGAAATACTAGAATGTGAAGACAAATGATAACCCAGAAGCTTGTTTGGTAGAGCGGAACTTGGACGGCTTTAGTTGTTATTGGTCCTGAGTTCAAGTCTGACTTCGTACATTATTTTTTTGCAACTTTTTTAACTTAAATGAAGGACATTTAAGTAATTTTACTCTCCAAACCCTAACCCATTTAGGTTTTCTAACTCATATAAATAGAATGAGATGGAATTTGAAGAGTTAGAATAGGGTTTTAGGGTTTATTTGGAGAGGAAAGGCAAAGTTTGCTTGGAGAGGAAGAAGGAGCTCCAGCCGCCGCCGCCGCGCTTCAGCCCGCCGCCGCACCGCCGCCAGCCCGCGCCGCCTGCTTCGCTCAGCCTGCACCGCCGCGTCACTCCACCCGCACCGCCGTGCCGCCGCGTCGTTCCGCCTGCAACGCCGCGCCGCCGCGTCGCTCCGCCTGCAACGCCGCGCCGCCGCGTCGCTCCGCCAGCCGCGCTTCTGCCAGCGCCGTGTCATTCTGCCAGCGGCCTTCTCGTCGTCTCGCCGTCTCGCTTCAGCCAGCGCCGCACCAGCAGCGCTTCTCGCCGTCTCGCTTCAGCCAGCGCCGCACCAGCAGCGCTTCTCGCCGTCTTGCTTCAGCCAGCGCCGCACCACCGCTCCGCCAGCAGCTCCGCCTGCACCGTCGCGTCTCTTCGCCAGCCCGCGCCGCTCCGCCTGCACCGTCGCGTCTCCTCGCCAGCCCGCGCCGCTAGATCTGCCGCCGCTCCACCGCTGCTGGCCGAAGCCCAACCGTTCGAGGCGTGCCGTCGTTCGCGAAGGAATCCTGCTTCCACAGCCGTCGCTCCGGACCGCCGCGCCCGATCTGCCGCCGCACGCTCCAGCTCCGCCTCAGCCTTGCGCGCCTCCGCGGGTGAGTTTCCTCTTCTTCTTCCCTTTTTTTTTTATTTGTTTTGTTTTGTTTTTTTTTTTATTTTTTTTGTTATTATTATTATATTTCTTTTTATTATATATATATGTATATATATATATATATATATATATATATATATTTTTATGTTTTATTCTAACTTTATGTATATATATATTTTTTTATATACAGGTGCCTATTTCATTCTCCCGGTGTTCTTCGTACCGACCTTAATTTGGTAATTTAATTTACTGTATGCAATTTTAATGTGTGTAATTTATGGATGTGATTTATGTATGTAATTTAGTTTATGAGTTGTAATTACTTATGGGTTGTAATTTATTTACGTAATTTAATGTAATTTATTTATGGGCTGTAATTTACTTATGGGTTGTAATTTATGGGTTATGGGTTGTAATTTATGGGTTGTGATTTATGTTAATTTACTTATGGGTTGTAATTTATGGGTTATGAGTTGTAATTTATGGGTTGTGATTTATGTTAATATTTTGCTATTTTGCATTTTGTTATTGTTGGTTGTGATTGACATTTATTTTATGAACATTGAGCTTTATTTTTCAATTTGGTATTTTGTGATTAAAAAGCCAAATAAGAAATTTGTTAATTTGAAATTAAAGTTTTTTTTTTTTTTTCAAAATTAGTTAAAGTGATTTGAGATTTTGTAATTAAAAACCCAATAAAAATAAATTTTAATTTGAAATTAAGGCATTTTAAAATTAGTTAAAGTGATTTGAGATTTTGTAATTAAAAACCCAATAAAATTAAATTTTAATTTGAAATTAAGGGCTTTTTAAAATTAGTTAAGTGATTTGGGATTTTGTGATTAAAAACCCAATAAAAAATAAATTTTAATTTGAAATTAAGGCTTTTTAAAATTAGTTACGTGATTTGGGATTTTGTGATTAAAAAGCAATTATTTTTTTTTATTTTTTATTTTTTTTTATTTTTTTTTTAATTTTAAATTTTAAATTAAGGCTTCTTAAAATTAGTTAAGTGATTTGAGATTTTAAAAATTTTAATTTTGTTTTTTCTTTTTTAAATGAAATTAAGAATTAGAATTAGTTATTTTAATTTTGAAATTGAGATTTTATAAATACATTAAAGTAATTTGGGAATTGGGGGTTAGGAAATTTAAAATTAGTTAAATGATTTTGAATTTGACATTTTATGAATATATTATTTTCTTATATATATACACCTTGACTTGAAATTGGGGGTTAGGAAATTTAAAATTAGTTAAATGATTTTGAATTTGACATTTTATGAATATATTATTTTCTTATATATATACACCTTGACTTGAAATTTATTCACTTTTCGATTTTAATTTGTTTATTCCAAATGGGGAACGTTGCGACTTTTTTTTTGTAGGTGTGTCACTTCTTTTACCGCCAAGTCGTTCTGTTCAGCTCCCGTGGCCTCGACGTAACAATCTACGGACGTTACTTCTCCTATGCAGATGCACGTCTGTTTAGGGAACGTATTCCGTCCTAGGTTGTGCGTCGAGTCGTTCTGTTCTGTTCCCATGGTCTCGACGTAACAATCTACGGGCGTTACTTCTCTTATGCAGATGCACGTCTGTTTAGGGAACGTATTCCGTCCTAGGTTGCGCGTCGAGTGGTTCTGTTCTGTTCTCGTGGTCTCGGCGTAACAATCTACGGGCGTTACTTCTCTTACGCAGATGCACGTCTGTTTAGGGAACGTATTCCGTCCTAGGTTGCGCGTCGAGTGGTTCTGTTCTGTTCTCGTGGTCTCGGCGTAACAATCTACGGGCGTTACTTCTCTTATACAGATGCACGTCTGTTTAGGGAACGTATTCCGCCTAGGTTGCGCGTCGAGTGGTTCTGTTCTGTTCTCGTGGCCTCGGCGTAACAATCTACGGGCGTTACTTCTCTTATGCAGATGCACGTCTGTTTAGGGAACGTACTCCGTCCTAGGTTGCGCGTCGAGTGGTTCTGTTCTGTTCTCGTGGTCTCGGCGTAACAATCTACGGGCGTTACTTCTCTTATGCAGATGCACGTCTGTTTAGGGAACGTATTCCGTCCTAGGTTGCGCGTCGAGTGGTTCTGTTCTGTTCTCGTGGCCTCGGCGTAACAATCTACGGGCGTTACTTCTCTTATGCAGATGCACATCTGTTTAGGGAACGTATTCCGTCCTAGGTTGCGCGTCGAGTTGTTCTGCTCTGTTCTCGTGGCCTCGGCGTAACAATCTACGGGCGTTACTTCTCTTATGCAGATGCACGTCTGTTTAGGGAACATACTCCGTCCTAGGTTGCGCGTCGAGTCGTTCTGTTCTGTTTTCATGGCCTCGGCGTAACAATCTACGAGCGTTACTTCTCTTATGCAGATGCACGTCTGTTTAGGGAACGTATTCCGTCCTAGGTTGCGCGTCGAGTTGTTCTGTTTCTATGAGATCGGCGTGCCGACTTAAAGGCGTTACTTCTCTTTTGTAGATGCGTCAGTTTGGGCATTTCCACTATACGTGAAATGTGCGCGTCTACTTAGAGAACGTACTCCGTCTTTGTTGGTATGTCAGATCGTCGCATTCCGTTTCTGCGAAGTCGACGTACTGATTTAAAGACGTTGCTTCTCTTTTGTAGATGCGTCAGTTTGGGCATTTCCAATATACGTGAAATGTGCGCGTCTACTTAGAGAACGTACTCCGTCTTTGTTGGTATGCCGAATCGCCGCGTTCCGTTCCTATGAGATTAGCGTGCCGACTTAAAGGCGTTACTTCTCTTTTGTAGATGCGTCAGTTTGGGCATTTCCACTCTACGTGAAATGAGCGCATCTACTTAGAGAACGTACTCCGTCTTTGTTGGTACGTCGGATCATCGCGTTCCGTTTCTGTGAGATCGACGTACTGATTTAAAGACGTTACTTCTCTTTTGTAGATGCGTCAGTTTGGGCATTTCCACTCTACGTGAAATGAGCGCATCTACTTAGAGAACGTACTCCGTCTTTGTTGGTACGCCGAATCGCCGCGTTCCGTTCCTATGAGATTAGCGTGCCGACTTAAAGGCGTTACTTCTCTTTTGTAGATGCGTCAGTTTGGGCATTTCCACTCTACGTGAAATGAGCGCATCTACTTAGAGAACGTACTCCGTCTTTGTTGGTACGCCGAATCGCCGCGTTCCGTTCCTATGAGATTAGCGTGCCGACTTGAAGGCGTTACTTCTCTTTTGTAGATGCGTCAGTTTGGACATTTCCATTTTACGTGAAATGAGCGCATCTACTTAGAGAACGTACTCCGTCTTTGTTGGTACGCCGAATCGCCGCGTTCCGTTCCTATGAGATTAGCGTGCCGACTTAAAGGCGTTACTTCTCTTTTGTAGATGCGTCAGTTTGGGCATTTCCACTATACGGGAAATGTGCGCGTCTACTTAGAGAACGTACTCCGTCTTTGTCGGTGTGCTTCCCCCATAACACTCTCACCCTCTTTTTTTTGCTTTAAGATTTCTCCCCATTTTTGGAAGGCCATATGTGTTGTCATTTTCTTTTTTGTCATTCGGTTTGTTTTGTTTTAAGGGTCTATATAGCTCCTTTTTTTTTGTTGCGTTTTCTTGGTAGTCGCTTCATGCTTGCATGTTTGTGTAGCTCATTTAATTCCTTCGCCATACTTATCGCTTTGTTTTGAATTTATTAACTCTTTCGAATTTGTCTTGCAGGAACATGGTGTATTTTGCAGATGCAGATCTTCTCTGGAGAGAAACATCTCGTTCTTTTACAAGATGAACATCAACCCCTAAAACTCGGAGTTAACCTCCTAGTAGAAGGACCCAATATCGGCGATTACTCCAATAAGTGGCCGCGACTCGGAAAACCAATCTAAACTCCAACAGTAAGGAACGTCAACTGGAAGAAAAGAAGATTTATTTGGACCGATCCCTCCTAGGTGTTACAGAGACGAAAACGGAGATAGAAGAGGCGAAAGCGAAAGCTGCGAAGATCGAGCTTGAGAGGCTTTCCAATTTTGTCTCCGCTCGGGAGCAGGTCCTGCGTCGCGGGACACTTGAAGTCTCGCGTGTACGCGAAGGGATTCGTGCCCTCGAATGTGCCCCCATTATTGACGAGGACGATGCTCGAGCCGTTGCTGCAGTTTGCGAGCTTCTAGAGAGCTCGCGCGCGGAGTTGAAAGAGTTTCAGTGGGCGCCTTGATTTACGCATATATGTGCATATATATTTTTTTATCTATCTTCTTCTAGATTTCTCTCGTGTAAAGGAACTTTATTTTTTTTTATGAACATTTGGCTTGTCTCCCTCATTTTGGAATAATACTTTTCCTTTGTTGCTTTGTTGAACTTTTTTTGTTGCTTACGTATTTCCGAAATCAAGAGATCACTTGTTTGAACGTAGCTCGAATGGAATGAATGTATATTTTTTATTGCGTCGAAATCAAGAGATCACTCGTTTGAACGTAGCTCGAATGGAATGAATGTATATTTTTTATTGCGCGCGCGCCTGGACTTAAAGTATATATGTATTTTTTTTCTTTAAGTTGCCTACGTACCCTTAGATGGAAGGGATCAAGTCATAACGTAGTTCAAATTACATGAAGAGTAAATTATATATTTTTTTTTTTTTTTTTGGGCCGTTCACCTTTTAAGCTCGTGCGGGCCAGGAGCAACATGTAGTTTATACTCTTACGTTAAGGAGTATTACATTTGTTTTTTTTTTTTATGCATAAAATTTCTTAAGAAATTTGCCGTTGATTGGGCCAATCCTTAATCCATCTTGATCCACGATCTTGTATGCCCCATTTGTGTAGACTTCTTTGACAACATAGGGTCCGTCCCATTTAGGACTGAACTTGCTCCCCGTGTGTCGCGTTGTGATGATGGGTCTTCGAACCCGGTCTTAGCTAACCTTTACCACGTGTTAGGAAAAATCTCAATGACTGCTAGTTCGGTTGGCCGTATCGAAACCTGTCTCCCGGTGCATTACATTATAGGCTGGTTAGCTCATTACTTTAATACTCATCACAAGACTCCTGAGGAGGTCCAAGGTCCAGGGATGGTTGAATTTTCCGGCGAAGGTGGGGCTAAATATCTAGATGAATCTGAAGCGCATGAACTGATCCATGAGGGTGCATCGATAGCATGGCACGTGAATCTCCAACATAGGAATAAACACGAAATCTTAAATAGAGAAACCATCAACGACTCTGAAGATTCTTCATATTTTTCGAGCCTCCGATCGTGCTATATATCAGCGCGATGTGGGGAATCGCTTGTCATCGAATCATATAGTCCGTATCGATTTGGCCGTCAGTTCGGGTTCTACCAAGACGTGCCAAATGATATAAGGGAAGCTTCTTCTTCGGTCGATTCGTGTACTATTTTACATCATTGGCGGGTTTGTATTTACGCTGACGTAGGGTGGGAAGTGTTTCTTCCAGCTCGAATGTTGAACCCTCATGACCATGTTACTTCAAATTATCGAAAGTGGTGGTCAATTAAGCATGGCGATTATTTGAGGAAAGGTGTTGATAAATTGATTGACAGCGCTCTTCCTCACTCAGATTGTTCAAAACCTAAGAAATCTAAGAAGGTCAATGTTAACCTCGGAGGAAAGAAAATTCATTTGCTCACAGATAAACCGTCATGCCATGCCCCAGATCAAGCTGAAGGTAGTCGAGACGTTTATTGGAAGAAGGATAAAAGGCTCAGACAGACCCCCGATCTCCCCGATCTCGACGACAGATTTTTCGACGATGTCCCTACTGCTTGTGACATACCTGATGACGTTGGAGCCTTAGTTCAGTAACTTTCTCCTTCTTCTTTTTTTTTTAATATATATTTTTTTTTTATTTTTACATCCACCTTTCGTTTAAATTTTTATGTATACATATATATATCGGCAAATAACTTGTTTGAAAATCTTCTATTGTTACAGCTTCACCTGAATGATTATATTCAAGCCGAGGGCGAGCAACCTAGCGACCAATCGTCGGAGGGTTCAGAAGCTTCGGTTTCTATTGATAGGCGACCTGGGAGCTCTTCTGCCCCATTGGAAGAGCGAAGTACCAATTTACCTCTGCTTACCATCAGGGAGCGTTCTCAACATGTTCCATTGGATGCAGTTTCGCAAGCTCCTGAAACTTCTGTTTATTGTGCTGACAACATAGTATCCAGCCTTCAACGAAAAGCGGCCATGTCTATGTGGCAAAGCTTGCGAGAGAAAATGGCGCGTACCCCTTTTGAGGATGTTCCGAAACTTGAGCCAGAAATTCGTAAGATTCTTAAGGGCATCTCGGACACTCGGGCAAACAACCAGGTGTCTCTGCAAGAATTTGTAGAAGGCTATTGTAAGAGAGTGGAAGACTACAACCAGATGCAATCTTCAATTTCCACCCATTTAAACTCCAACAGTAGGGATTGCCAATTAGAAGAAAAGAAGAGTTATTTGGACCGATCCCTCCTAGAGGTTACAGAGGCGAAAACGGAGATAGAAGAGGCGAAAGCGAAGATAGAAGCTGCGAAGCTCGAGCTTGAGAGGCTTTCCACTTTTGTCTCCGCCCGGGAGCAAGTCTTGAGTCGCGGGACACTTGAAGTCTCGCGTGTACGCGAAGAGATTCGTGCCCTCGAATGTGCCCCCATTATTAACGAGGACGATGCTCGAGCCGTTGCTGCAGTTCGCGAGCTTCTAGAGAGCTCGCGCGCGGAGTTGAAAGAGTTTCAGTGGGCGCCTTGATTTGCGCATATATGTGCATATATATTATTTTATCTATCTTCTTCTAGATTTCTCTCATGTAAAGGAACTTTATTTTTTTTTATGAACATTTGGCTTGTCTCCCTCATTTTGGAATAATACTTTTCCTTTGTTGCTTTGTTGGACTTTTTTTTTTTTGTTGCTTACGTATTTCCGAAATCAAGAGATCACTTGTTTGAACGTAGCTCGAATGGAATGAATGTATATTTTTTATTGCGTCGAAATCAAGAGATCACTTGTTTGAACGTAGCTCGAATGGAATGAATGTATATTTTTTTATTGCGCGCGACTGGACTTAAAGTATATATGTATTTTTTTCTTTAAGTTGCCTACGTACCCTTAGATGGAAGGGATCAAGTCATAACGTAGTTCAAATTACATGAAGAGTAAATTATATATTTTTTTTTTGGGCCGTTCACCTTTTAAGCTCGTGCGGGCCAGGAGCAACATGTAGTTTATACTCTTACGTTAAGGAGTATTACATTTGTTTTTTTTTTTTATGCATAAAATTTCTTAAGGAATTTGCCGTTGATTGGGTCAATCCTTAATCCATCTTGATCCACGATCTTGTATGCCCCATTTGTGTAGACTTCTTTGACAACATAGGGTCCGTCCCATTTAGGACTGAACTTGCTCCCCGTGTGTCGCGTTGTGATGATGGGTCTTCGAACCGCGAGCACTAGATCACCAACTTGAAATGATCGGGGCTTCAAATTTTTGTTGAAAGCCTTGGTCATTCGCGCTTGGTAACATTCCAATGCTTGCTGAGCATCCAATCTTCTTTCATCGAGCGCTTCCAATTCTTCGAGGCGCAATCTTGCATTGTCTTCGGTAGTTAGCCCTTCTTGCACCGCCATTCTTAAGGAAGGGATTTCTCTTTCCAAAGGGAGCACAGCTTCAACCCCATAGACTAGGGAATAAGGTGTGACCCCTGTAGGAGTGCGGTGGGTAGTTCGGTAAGCCCATAATGCCTCACCAATCTTTTCCTGCCAGTCTCTTTTTGACTTGGAGACTACCTTTTTTAGCAAGTTGCACAATGTCTTGTTGAATGCTTCTGCCAATCCATTTGCCGGAGCGTTGTACATGGATGACTTGCATTGCTTGAACTTGAATTTCTCACATAAACTGTCCATCAGACTATTGGAGAATTGTCTTCCGTTATCGGTCACGATGCGGTGAGGGATGCCGTAACGGTAAATGATGTGGGTTCGGATGAAATTCACAACAGTTTCCTTCTTTGCCTCCTTTAACGCAATTGCTTCGGCCCACCTTGAAAAATAATCTGTCCCAGCGAGTATATAAGAATGTCCCGCTGAGGACTTAGGTGTTATTGGACCAACGAGATCAAGCCCCCAAGCTTCAAAGGGCCATGAAGCTATGGTTGGGTGAAGTGGTTCTGGCGGTTGATGTATGAAGTTGGCATGAAACTGACAAGCCTCGCATTTCTTAGCATACTCCATCGAGTCTTGAATCATCGTTGGCCAGTGATAACCCATTCTCTTCAACTGAAAATGAAGTTTCGGTCCCGATTGATGAGCACCACAGACCCCTGAGTGTGCTTCCTCTAATGCCTTTATCGATTCTTCTTTTCCTAGGCATCGAAGAAAAAGTCCGTCATAGGAGCGTCGATAAAGGGTTTCCTTGTAGTAGATGAATCGAGCACTTCTTCTTCGTATATCGGCCTTACGTCGGGACTCTGTGGGAAGTTTTCCATGTTGTAGATAATCTACAATCGGTTGTCGCCAATCCTCTTCCTCAATCACATAGACCGATATTACGTTTGCTTCTTGACTTTCGACTTCAGTTGGCGGTATAACCCATTTTTGACAAATCGGAACGTTCAATATTTCACTTTCGGATACAGTCAGGGCTGTGGCCAAGTTTGCTAATGCATCTGCCTTTGCATTTTCAGCTCTTGGAACATGCTCTATCGTCATACTATCAAAACTCTCTAAGAGTCTTCTTGCATAATTAAAGTAGGGCATTAAATCTGGGTGTTTCACCTCGTATTGGAGTGACAACTGATTAATTATCAGTTTTGAATCCCCATAAATCTCAATGTAGGTCACTCCAATTTCTATTGCTATTTGAAGACCCATAATGAGCGCTTGGTATTCAGCAACATTATTCGAACATACCTCTTCAAATGCGAAGCTATACGGCAGCATGTGTTTTTCAGGGGTAATGAATACTATACCTGCTCCTGCGCCATATCTTCGAGCTGCACCGTCGAAATACATAATCCATGGGTCAACAATTTCAACGTAGAAGATTTCTTCGTCAGGCAGGTCGTCAGATAATTTCCAGTCTGACGGCACCGGATGATCTGCCAAGAAATCAGCTAAGGCTTGCCCCTTCACCGCCTTTTGTGGGATATAGACAATATCATACTGTTGTAGTAAAATTGCCCACTTTGCCAACCGACCTGAGATAATTGGTCTAGACAGGACATATTTGATTGGGTCAGCCTTAGCCACCAGATGCACTGTGAATGCCTGCATATAATGCCTCAACTTATCGATGGCGAAGAAGAGCGAAAGACACATCTTCTCAATGGGTGAATAATTCAGCTCTGCCCCATTGAGAGTTCTACTTAAGTAGTAGAGGGCACATTCTTTACCCTTCTCGCTTTCTTGTGCAAGTAATGCCCCAAGCGACCTTTCTTGCGCGGTAATGTAGAGTATCAATGGCTTTCCTGCTACGGGTGCGCCCAAAACAGGAGGGTTAAGCAAATATTGCTTTATGTTGTCAAATGCATTTTGACATGCTTCATCCCACTCAAAGGTCGTGTCTTTCCTCATCAGTCTCTGAAATGGTTGGCACCGGCCTGCTAGATTGGAGATGAACCTCCTGATATAAGCAAGTCGTCCTTGGAGACTTCTGAGTTCATGCAAGTTTCGCGGTTCTGGCATTTTTTGAATGGCGTCGATCTTGGATTGATCAATCTCGATCCCTCGATGTTTTACAACGAAACCAAGGAATTTCCCCGAAGTTACACCGAATGCACATTTGAGAGGATTCATCCTCAATTGGTACTTCCTCAAACGATCGAAAACCACCTTTAGATCTTTTAAGTGATCCTGTCGCTTTTTGGACTTGACTACAAGATCGTCGACGTAGCACTCGACATGTTTATGCAGCATATCATCGAAGATCTTTTGCATGGCACGTTGATAAGTCGCGCCGGCGTTCTTTAATCCAAAGGGCATTACCTTGTAACAGTATATCCCTTTTGGAGTCCGAAACGCTGTCATTTCTTCATCTTTGAGGGCCATTCGAATCTGGTTGTATCCTGATGACCCATCCATGAAAGACAAAGCTTCATGCCCTGTGGTAGCATCGACCATTAGTTCAGTGATGGGCAATGGGAAGTCGTCTTTCGGACACGCACTATTCAGATCGCGAAAGTCAACGCATACCCGTAATTGTCCGTTTTTCTTTCTGACGGGGACAATGTTTGCTATCCATGTCGGGTAGTTTACTTCGCGAATGAACCCCGCTTCAATTAGCTTGTTGACTTCATTTTCAATTTGGGGAATGAGCTCTGGCCTGAAACGTCGTTGAGCTTGTTTGACTGGTCGATACCCATGTTCAATAGCGAGATGATGTACTGCGACTTTTGGATCAAGTCCCGGCATCTCTTTATACGACCAAGCAAAGACATCTTTATACGCAATGAGCAAACTCAAGTACTCACACTCCTCTTCATCGGAAAGTGATGCGCTTATAAAGGTTGGACGTGGTTCTTCCGTCGTACCCAGATTAACTTCTTTCAGTTCGTCAACTGTTGGTTGACTTCCATCTTCGAGTGGCAGTGGAGCCTCTTCAACATCCTCTTCAGATATCTCGGCTTCCATTTCTTCCTCGGCAGTAATATGATAACAAGAGGCTTCATCCCCATTCTCTGCATGTTTGCTTGCAGGGTTGGTGATGATGACATTACGTCGTTTAACCTTCAATGCACCATCTGTATTCACAGTGACAAAGGTTTTCCTTTTCATCCGTGAGGGGACGATACTGCGGATCTCTTCATCGCTTTTTGTTTTGCTAGACTCTTTATTGTTCAAAGTCTCTCGAGTCTCTTTGTGTAGGAGGCGATCGAAGATGGAAGTGGATGAAAGTTTCTTATCTCTCTTTGTGGTCACGCTTAATCTTTGCAACGCTGACGTTCGTGAGAGAGATTTATCGGGCAACGTATTTTCTTTCTCCTCTGTCGGCTTACTCAACCTTTGAAACGCTGACTTTCGTGAGAGGGGTTTAGCGGACACTGTGTTTTCCTTCTCATCTGTTGGCTTACTCAACCTTTGCAATGCTGATTGCCGTGAGAGAAGTTCAGCAGACGACATGATTTCTTTGTTATCTGCTGGCTTACTCAACCTTTGAAATGCTGATTGCCGTGAGAGAGGTTCAGCGGACGGCGTGCTTTCTTTTTTATCTGCCGACTTACTCAACCTTTGAAAGACGGAAGATCCGGTGGGTTTGGGTGTTGAGTGCGAACTGTCCTCTTCTGTCACAGCCGTTTTCAATCGCTGGAAGGCTGAAGCGCGCGTAGCTGGCGGCTTGATGCGCTTAAAGATAGAGATCCTTGGTTTGACAGTTTCCTCTTCTTTTGAATTGTTTGCCTCTTTGATCGTTATGTTATTACTGTTAACCACTTTCTCTTTCCCTTTTCGGGTTATCCGGACTGGTTCAGGCGACTTATATCCAAGTCCCTTTCTTGATGCCGGTATAGGATATCCCTCTTTTAGGAGTTTCTTCTGTGTCGAAGAAAGCTCTGATCTGCCCTCGAGGATTTTCAGGCCCTTGAACTCAGTGTGAGTTGTAAAATCATATCCTGCCTTTGCTAGCAGTTTATATGCCTTGGGATCGTATCCTTCTTTCGTTCGTTTCTCAGGTAGGACCATCCCTTTTTGAGTCTCTTTGGACTTCGTGACCTCTTGTTTCGTTATCTTCGTAAGAGGGGTGACAAAGTTTTCTTTTAGGATCTTAATGTCACCGACTTTCAAACTTTTAGTACATTCTGCGAATGGTGATTCACCTTTCTTACGCCGGGACAAGGGAACGTATCGCAGGACAGAGGGTTCGAACTTTTCTCATCTTTCAAGGCCTTAGCCTTCGTAGGGCTGACAGATGTTTTACTTTCGCAAAACTTGGGAACATTTTCTTCTTTGATGGATTCTTTCCCTGCGCAAGTCTTCTGCTCCCCGCTGATCAAAGGGATTTCTTTTGGCATTATTTCTTCTATGTTGCTGTTATTTATATAAAACTTGGCATCCGCGAAATGAGACTCAGCCTCTGAAAATGGCTTAGTGTCTGCCTCAACCTTTTTTACGCCGTTCTGATAGAACTTGAAGCACTGATGCAAGGTGGAAGTTATTACCCCATTTCCATGAATCCAAGGGCGACCCAACAATATTTTATAGGTGGTCCTGGAGTCTATGACATGAAATAAGGTATGTGCTTCTAAGTCTCCGATGATGAGCTGTAGGCGAATCATGCCGATCGCTCGTTGTCCTCCCTGATTGAAACCCTGGATTACCAGCTTGCTACTTGATAGTTCTTCCATCAGGATGCCAATCTCCTTCATGAGTGATTTCGGCATTATGTTGACGGCCGATCCATCATCAATGAGGATTCGACCGACCCTCTGTTCTCGAATGTATCCCGAGACGAACAAAGGTCTATTGTGAGGTTTTGACCCCAACATCAAATCATCATCGGTGAAGCTTATGGACATGCAATCAGACGCACCTGCATGTGCTGTAGAGGTTGACGGTTCTGAAACATTAGAGTCCTTCAATGTGTTGACGTGAGCAGTTTTGTCCATTTGAGGCAAATCT
Organism: Herpetospermum pedunculosum; assembly: GCA_028017165.1. Taxonomy (NCBI): domain Eukaryota; kingdom Viridiplantae; phylum Streptophyta; class Magnoliopsida; order Cucurbitales; family Cucurbitaceae; genus Herpetospermum; species Herpetospermum pedunculosum. The sequence continues at coordinate 13,844,683 of CM051527.1, read as the reverse complement.
ACTAAATTGGGGGAAGGTGTATTGTCCAGCTTTATTGCCAACTCCGTTGAACTTGGAGTGGCGCTGTCATCCTCAATTGCCACGACGACATGGCACGTAGCAATTTCAATTATTTCTTCCGTCTTCTCATTAAGGAATCCCTTGGGGAAAAATTCCCGTAGGGTCATAGGCTGCTGGGGTCGAGGGAGGTCTTTGTTTTCCTCCACGACAAATTTTGGCTTTCTCATACTCTTTCTTCCTTTTCTCTTTGGAAGTTTACTTTTTCGCCTATACTCTCGAAGTAGGCGGGCTTCTTTCTGAACAGGTCTCTGTCGCCGCATTTTCCGACGAGTTACGACGGTCCATCCTTCATCCTCATCTCCAACGGGTTCGGGCTCCACCCGCGAAGTCTCCTGTAGGATTTCATGTTCGTATCGAACGATTACAGGTTCGCAAGTCCCGAACTGGATCAAACTCTCCTCTTGCTTCTTAGGAGAGACAGGAGATAATTGAACGCCGGAGTTCAATGTTACAGCGGCGTGATTTGCTTGAGCTATTTCGTCGAGATCTAGCTCAATCTTATTTTCACTAGCTAACTTCATGATTAGCTCTTTCAGGACGAAGCATTTGCCTACAGGATGACTGACGACCCGGTGGTATTTGCAGTAGTTAGGATCATTTACCTTTCCTAACTCCTCCGGTCGTTTGCATTCTGGCAGTTGGATGAGTTGCGTTTCCAGCAACTGCTCTAACATATCGGGAATGTCCGAGTCTGGAAACGGGTAGATCTTTTCTTGTCTTTCTTTCAGCGTAAGGCGACGTCTTTCGCCTTTGTCATTTCTTACTTCTGTTTTGTTTTCCTTTGCTTTGGAGGAAAACCTTAAGGGGGCCGTGTTGACGACCATGGATTCTTTCACGACATTCTTCGTGATCTTCCCAACGCTTTTCATTTCCGTCTTTGTTTTCTTTACATCGGGGATTAAGAGGTCTTTGTTTCCTCTATTGGCAATACTCAACTCCATATCGTGGGCGCGAGTTGCCAGCTCCTCGAATGTTTGGGGTTTTATCCCTTGCAGGATGTAGTGAAGTCCCCAATGCATGCCGCCGATGCACATCTCGACAGCAGACACTTCCGTGAGTCGGTCCTTGCAATCAAGACTCAACGATCTCCAGCGGTTAATGAAGTCGACGACAGGCTCGCCCATTCTTTGGCTAGCATGCGAGAGTTCTGACATGCTGACTGTTCGCCTCGTGCTGTAGAAGCGATTCAGGAAGTCTCTTTCAAACTGCTCCCAACTGTCGATCGTCTCGGGTTCCAAGTCGGTGTACCAGTCAAAGGCGTTTCCTTTCAAGGTTCGGACGAATTGCCTAACCAGCAAGTCTCCGCGAGTTCCAGCATTCTCGCATGTTTCGACGAAGTGGGCAATGTGTTGTTTAGGATTGCCCTTCCCATCGAATTGTTGAAACTTTGGCGGCTGATACCCAATGGGCATTCTTAAGCTGTCAATCCTCTTGGAATACGGTTTGGTATACAAGAGGGTGCTTTGGGCTGGTCCGCCGTACTGGACTCGGATGGTGTTGGTAATCATGTCCTGCAGTTGTTGGACAGACAAGGAGGCGACTGACGTCGAGTGTTGCGCTTGGTCTTCCTGGATGACCATTTTTTCTTTGTCATTCTTTCTGGCCGCAGGAGTTAGGCTTGACTCCGCGACCTCACGGCTCTGCATCTGACTCCTCAGTTGGGCAATCTCGAAGTCTTTGTCCTCGACTGCTTTCATCAGGAAGCTGATTTTCTTTTCCATTTCAGCCATTGCTTCGTCGTTAGTACGCGCATCCGCCATCATTACAGATACGCTGGAGTCAGACACCTTCTCCGGCTGATCAGAGGAGGGAACAACCTCATCGAACAAAGGATTGTCCTTGATGATTATCCCAACCCGCTCGGACTCCGTCAGTCGTTTGTATATTTTGCGCACGATTGCAGGAGTGTGTTCGCCCGTCTGCGAGACTTCTTTGATGACGCGGCTGCGGGTGGTAGGTCCCCTGTAAGGGCTGTTGGAACTGACAGCCTGGAACGTTGTCTTCTTTGATGCCATTGTTAAATTTTGTTGAGAGAGAGAGATGAAAGGTAGAGTGGTCCCACTGGGCGTGCCAATCTGTTCACACGAGAATTCGGACGACGAATGGAAATTCGACACGTGTAAATGAATTTGAATTTGTATTGATGTATTTGTATGTATCAGTGCGTAGTGGATTACAATCTCTAATGTATGATCCTCTGATTCTCTCTCTTAAATGTAACGTACTCGAGGGCTTCGTAGCTTGTTCTCGAGGTTGAATCTTCAGCTTCGCGTAGCGGTGAAGTCTTCAGGTATTTGAATTTGGAGTGACGTTCAGTCTTCAGGATTCAAAGAGTCTTTCGCTGTTTGAGAATTCTCTCTGAGTTCTTATGAGAAGAAATTTTCTGACCCTTAGAAATGAAAATGAACTCTCTATTTATAGAGTTTTCATGGGCCTGGATCCAATGGGCTTGGGCTTTGGGCCCAATGGGTTTGGGTTTGGACCCAATGGGTTTGGGTTTGGACCCAATGGGCTTGGGTTTGGACCCAATGGGCTTTTGGGCTTTGGGCCAAATTGTCATTTAATCTTTCTGGCCCGATTCGACTTCGAGCCCAATTGCAGTTTGGCCGACTTTGCTCGGTCAAGTCTATCTGATCCCCGGTCGTGATGGAGACACGTGGCGACCACTGATTGGCCGAAATTTCTCGGTCAACAGGAGTTATTTAATGTTTGAATATATAATTCTCTAAGATAAACTTTGCTATTTATATTTATATTTTAATGTTATTTACCAATTCAAACTTACGCTATACGATACAATAAATTTTAAATTTGATACACGTTTCGTTGGTTTTTGACACACCCGTGGAGATATACAACGACAACGCCCCACACACATTCGGTCAGGGTATACGTTTGGACACACCCTAATTACTAACACCTTGTAATCCTAGAGCTTCACCTAAGAATAGGGAACAACCAAAACACTGCTCACCCTACGAAGTAGGAGAGATTAGTCAATATCAGATAGAACACATGGAGATACACAACGACATAAATTACATAACGGAAAAAATAACAAAGTTTTTTTTAATGGAAAATCATCCACTAATTAATTTTTAAAATAGGATAATGGAGAACCAACTCAAACAAACTTCTTCCTAAAAAAACTCTAGACATGTGATGCAAACAATACACGTATCTAAACATTTTTCATTATGTCTAATTATTTGTAGACATTCCTCTTAAATTCCCTTTTATTTTTGGGGGAGTTGGGTATTTTTATTTAGCACTTATCATGATTGTTGGACAACTCACACCTTGAGGACAAGGTGTGTTTGAAGGACGGGGTAATGTGAGAACCCTAGTTAGGGGTGTATGAGCAATATTAGTATGATAGTAGTAAGGGCATAAAGGGTAATTACTTAGGAAGTTAGTTAGAGGATATGGTTATAAATAGAGGGAATAAAATTAGAGGAAGGCAGGAACTGAGTGGATTAGGGCTTGAGATAGTTCTCAAGATGGGAGGGTGCAAGTACCTTTAAACACTTGCTTATCTTGTGATTCTTTTACTTTTCATTGCAATACATGGTTGTTCTTGATTCCGTTAGGCGGTATAATATTGACTCAATTCTTACAAATTTAAAGGTATATGGACTTAATTATTACATACTAAAGTTCAGTAACTAAATTGTTACAAAATTAAAAGTACATTGACAAAATCATGATGTCCCAATGGACATGCCAATTTGTTCACCCAAAATTTCTAGATTTTTTTTTTTGTTAAAGTGAAAGTGAAATTGAATTTGTATTGATTTTGAATAATATAGAATTGTGAATTGATTCTTTCTTTTAGACATGTACTTAACCTTGAATCCATCGATGGTGATTTAAGGGATTTTTTTTTCTAGTTTTTTCGATTCTACAATGCACACCTAGGTGAAGGAGATGAAAGAAGAAGAGAAAAAAGAAGAAAGAAGGGAAGATGATGAAAGACTCAAATTAGATTAAAATATTGAGTTTGAGAACTCAAGAGTTCAAATGGACCCTTGAAAAAGAGATTTGACTCAAACCAAAGATGAAAATATACGTCGATATATTCGTAAATCAAAGGGTTCAATATGGATGGTTAATGGATATCTCCAATATCTTTTATAAATATCCGTAAAACATAAAAAAAAAAAAAAAAATATCATTTATGATCTATGTTGGCGCAAGATTCTGAACTTCCCTTTTTCTCGTGTGCTCCGCCGCAGGTAGTCGTTGCCGGAGTCGAGAAGTACCTCCCTACGGAAGAAGATCAACTTGCATTGGTGTGGGGCTAGGCCTACGACACTTTGATGCTTAAGTCAGGTAGAGTACTGAGCGTAAGTATGAGCATAAGTAGGAGCGATAGAGTGAGAACTCGTTATAGCGTATATTGCGTACCTCGGACATACCCTTATGGGCATGTTTTATAGGTGGGAGATCATGGGTCGATCGGGACGACTCGTCCTTTCCTCATCATGAAGATCCAGGATCTCGACGAAGAGGTGTGGACCAATCAGTGTCAGTCCGTACTTATCCTCATGATGAGGATCTTCGATCCTTGGCGGATTGGGAGGGGTTGTTGTATCGCTACCTTGTTAGGTAAAGTAGGAGTGTCCCATCGATTCACTCGTTATCCCTCCGTGGGGGTGTTGACGGTATGACAACAACCGGTATGGGAATGACCTGAGGTCATCTACCATGGAGAACCGAGAGGTCGGACGTTCACCTCACGGACGTCTGATGATGCCCTTAGGGTCTCTCGGACCTGTGACGCCATAATCATGACGCCAGGCGCTTACCTCATGTTGAGGTAACCCGTAACAAACTTAAATAATTGTTTTTCAAAAATGATTTGAGTGTGAGGACTCAGGGTTCAAATGCAAATGCACCCTGGGTCAAACACAAAAATATATTTTTCTACTTACAAAAAAGAGAGAAATGACTAAATGAGAGCGGTAGCGAACAAATTATGTTGGACTCAGGCAACTGAGACAACTTTCCATAAAATTTGTCTTGCTTATTATTATTTTACAAATGAGGGAAATATTCCAAATTTATTGAAAACAACTTTTTTTTAGATGAATTATTGAAAACAACTCTCATTCAAACCTAAAAACAATTGAGTATGCATTAAACCAAAATTATCATATAATTTGAGATTTATACTAAAACCAAAATTGTTCTTATAATTCACATAATCTGCCTGTACAAAATGTGAGTTCAAAATAAATAAAGTAAAACAACAGCATAAACCCAAAATAAATAAATAAAGTAAAACAACAGCATAAACTCAAAATAAATAAACCTAATCTAAAAGCCTTCATCTTTATCAAATCCCTAAATTTCCAAAATATATGAAGCCTTCAAATAACACCAAAAGTACCTGAAAAAATAAAACAAATAGTAGAAAAAGTTTAACAAGAGAACAAATACTCACGCGATTTTATAATTTGATATAACAAAAGTAACGTACAATGTCGTTTTTATATTCAAGCCAGTAAGCACGTGTTTAAAACGAACCAAGGGTGCCTAAACCACCCCACCCAATGCATTTTATACAAGCCAGTTTGGTTCCTAAGTGACCAAAGTGCTTAAAGTGCCCTTTGGGTGTTGAAGCAACTTAGGACATGTCTAACCATAGCCATACTAGCCATTTTGAATATCAACGGGTCAAAAGGTGCCTAAAAGAGTCATTCGAGTGTTCAAGCAATCTATAACGTGCCTAAAGTGTCATTTGGGTGACTAAGGTACCTAAAGTGAACTAAACATTTCAAACTTGATAGCCACAAAACCATACACAATTATTTTCTCTAAACAAGAATACATGCTTAGCTTAGCTAACCCAAAATCTCATTACCACAAATGTTTGGTTACCATAATTGCAAGATAGCTACGCAAGCAATTGCATAATTCTTCATCAATTCAAGAAACTAATACAAATTAAAGAACATCCATACCTAGTTCGAAGTTCCCCTCATTGTGTCCCCCCTTGGAAACGAATCATGAATTCTTCAAACTGTTTTAGTTTTGCTTTCATTTCAGATATCTCCCGGTCCCTCTCCCATTCCCTCTACCAATCTCTCGCTCTTAAAGCATCTAAAAAGCCTTAGTCATCTCCTCGTACATCTACGAAGAAGCACTACTGAAATAACTCCCTTTTAAGTGATTTTGGCTTTGGGTCACAACTTAATCTTTTATATTAACTTTATCATAAACCTAAGGATATTTTAAATGTGTATAATTTCCATAGTCTCTAACATACGTACTAACATTAGGATTAACTAGCTCAAACATGGCTAAAAAATAATTTTGTAACTTAAGAAACCAAAGAGTATGCCTAAAGGGAGCTAACGGTGACTAACCCAATTCTAAACCCTTTCACCAAACTAGCTCAAATATGCATAAAAGACATTTGAGGACCTCAAGCAACCAAAAACATTCATGAAGGGGACTAAATGTGCCTAACCTACTCCTAACCCTTTCCGAATTAGCACTTTGTGCGTCTTAAGATCTCAAACATGCCTAAAAAGCATTTTGGTACCTTAAAGAAACCAAAACATGCATAAAGGGAACTAACAACACCTAACTCACTCTGTAAACCCTCATTACCTAGCACTTTGTATACCGAACTAGCTAAAACATGCCTAAAAAGGATTTGGGACCTTAAAGGAACAAAACATGTACTTAAAAGAAATAACAATGTCTGACCCACCTCCTAAACCGTCCCTAACTAGCACTTCCTGTGTCGTACTAGCTCAAACATGCCTAAAAAGCCTTCTCAGAGGTTAAGGAACAAAAAATATGCCTAAAAGAAAACTAAAAGTGCCTATCCCACTCTTAAACTGTTCCAATTATAATTTTGTGTGCCAAACTAGCTCAAACGTGCCTAAAAAACATTCTAGAAGCTTAAAAAACCAAAAACGTGCCTAAAAAACATCTAGAAGCTTAAGAAACCAAAAACGTGCCTATCTAACTCATACACCCTCCTTAACAAGCACTTTGTGCCTCGAACTAGCTCTCCAATGTTCATTTTTTTTAACAAGATATCAAATTTTTCATTGAAGAGATGAAAAGAGAGTAGAGACTTCACTTCAATGAAAAGTTTCGTGTCTTGTTAAAAAAAATAAACATTTGGAAGGACCTCTAGCTGGGGGATACATCTCTAAAAGATGCTTTCCCTGAGATTTTCTCTTTCGGCGAAGAGACATCCTGCTGCTAATGACTGTAGGGATGATACTCAGAAGACCTGGAACTTGGGAATCATAAGAGGGGGTTTTCTCTACAGAGAGTTTCAGGCATGGGATAGGTTGATTGTGAAGCTGGAAAGCTTCCGTTTAGACAACATTAAACTAGAACACAAACACTTGAAGCAAACATTGAAAGTTATGTTATTTCCTCTTGTAATTACTCCTGTAAATTAAGGTTGACAATATTAAACTAGAATACAAAGATTGAAAGTTATGTTATTTCATTCTATCTAACATAAAAAAAAAAAGATTAGACAACATAGTTCTACCTGGTTGGGATCAACCTCGAAGTCCAACATTTTTAAATTCGGGCATTTTAGTGCATTCATCAATGTATTGATAGGCAACGCTTATCGTTTTTTTGGTTGCCTCTGTTTTCAACTTCAAATGTCTCAAATTATGAAAAGAACATCCACTTAGAGAAGAAGGAACTGACAACAGCACCTTGTAAACGAGTAAGACACAGATAATTAGGAAAATGTGGAGAAAAAAAAATGAATAAAAATTAAAGGAAAGAATAAATATTAGATACCTCAATTGCCCTCAAAGGCAGTGTGAAAGACCTTGCATTATCAAACACTTGAAGCAATTGAGAGAACTCCTCTGTCAACTTTAGGTAGCTGAACCATCCCCATCAAAATCAGAGGCATCAAGTTCTATAAGTACTTCTTGTATACACGAAAATTCTGAACCAGACTTGACAGTGGGTAAAACATTGCAAAACTTGACACTTTTAAGATTTGGTGTTAGTAATTCTACTTTTGGAAAACTTAATTCCCATTCGAAAGAAGAAAGAGAGAATTCAAAATTCTCAAGTTTTGGAGCTTCTATATAAGCACTTTCAAAAAGACAATTACCTACAACCAAGGATTCCAAACTTGGACAGTCCAACGACATACTAGGTTCTTTGTATTTTGCCTCGTAAACCCAATCCTCCCATTCATATCCAATCTCTAAAATTCTTAAGGATGGTAAACACAAGTCCTCCCAGTCAATCAGAAAACCACATGTCATCTTCAACAGAGTGAGCGAAGAACATTCTAATAAATCCAATGGCCAGTAGAAGTAAATAGTTTTTAAAGTATCGACACAAAATTCTTCAATCGGGTGATGTCGTGCATAGCATATCAACAATTCTACCACTAAAACCGTTTCTTCAGGAATCCATTTGCATGCAATTGTATTCCCTTGTAAGCACAATTGGTTCATCATACAATTGTAAGCTTAAGCAAGTTATGATTGAAATAGAAAAGATATGATTAATTCCAACTATCCCATACATTTCACATTCACTGGGGACCCCTCCGGCTTGCATCATCCAGTTTGATTTTGCATCATAGGTAAGGCAAAGCGCTTTCTTTTAAGAATGCATCTGGTTCGAACCAAATCCCTCTTTTGTGATAAGATTGATTTAGTATGGAAACTTGTGCATAATGTTGGTAAAAAAACTTATACAAAATATTTCTAACTTTTTAGTATGTTTCAAGGAATTTCATACTTTTTAGACATACTCTACCTCATCGTTTATCCCATTTTAGTTTTGTTATTTGAATAAAGTAACAAGAGAATGCATGAACTTGAGCGATACATCTGTATAAGAAGATATATAGGGTAAACACAAACATTACTAATAACATATCCAAAATAGAGGAAAGATTGCACAATTGGGGAAATACCCACATATTCAAGGGAGGTAGATTGACCCTTATACAAGCCCTCTGTAATCTGCCCATATACTACCTCTCTCTTTTCTCCATCCCCGTTGGAGCGGCCGAGAGCATTGAAAGGCTCTTTCGTAACTTTTTGTGGAAAAGACACCGAAAAAGGGGGGATGCACAACCTAAGATGGGAAAAGGTGAAGCTGCCAGCTGAGGAAGGAGGCCTTGGGATTGTGGATATCAAGTTGAAAAACTCTTCCCTCCTTGCTAAATGGCTTTGGAGATTCTATAATGAAAAATCAGCCCTTTGGAGAAGAGTCTTTAGATCAAAGTTCGGAGTTACACACTTCAATAATAAACCGGGTGTTAAATCCCTAGGCACCTCAAAAGGACCTTGGAAACACATACAGAAGGTTCAACACCAGATTTTCTCTAGGATTGCTTGTAAAGTGGGCAATGGTCAATCTACTTACTTTTGGAGTGACAAATGGTTGATTAATGAAGCCTTAAAAGATAGCTTCCCCCATCTCTATGCCATATCCCGGAGGAAAGAGGGTGTTGTGGCAGATATGTGGAACCAAGCATCACTTTCTTGGAATTTTTGCCCAAGAAGACACCTCAATGAAGGTGAAATTGACGAGTGGACAGCCCTCTCTTATGCCCTTGAATCCCTTCAAGGGAATGATTTATCTGATAAGTGGCAGTGGACTCTTGAAAAGGATGGGAGATTCTCTTCTAAATCTCTCACTAGCTCATTAACGTCTAAAGGCAACTTGGAGAAAAAGGAGATTTACAAGTACATTTGGGAAGGACATTATCCTAAAAAGGTCAAGTTTTTCTTGTGGGGGCTTAGCCATCATTTTCTAGGTACACAAGACATTCTACAGAAGAGGATGCCATGGCTAAACATTTCCCCCAACTGTTGTGCTATGTGTAAGAAAGGGGAGGAATCCCACAGCCACCTATTTTTTTGGTGTTCTCAGCCCAAAGGACTTCGGAACCACACCCTACATGCTTTCGGTTGCTGCACTGTTTTCTCGAAGGGATGTGATGACATTCTTCCCATCCTTTTACATGGTCATCATTTCAAAAAAGAGAAAAAGGTTATTTGGCTCAACATGATAAGGGCTTTCTTATGGTCTACTTGACTTCATCGGAATTCCTTGATCTTCTCTGATAAGAAACAATACTTACACAAATTCCACTCTTCAATTATTTATCTTATTATGAATTGGTGTATTTTGAATTCTTCCTTTTTGTGATTATAGTCTTTCTTCTCTTATCAACAATTGGAGAAGTTTTTGTAATTTGGATACTTGTATCCTTTCATTATATCAATGAAATTCTCTGTTTCTTACCAAAAAAAAAAACAAAATAAATGTCACACAAGCTTTTGATGATAGCTTTCCAGTCATTGCCACATTTTTCAGTAGGATGAGAGCAACAAAACTTTTGGGGAAAGATAAAAATGAAGTATTAGTTATAGCATACATGCAACAATTATCAAACAAAAGAAGACATGCATTATTAATTGAAAATGAAAAGGACCACTTCAATGTCAGGCTACACCTAAATCAAATAGCTCGTTATTTCACGATTTATCAGGTGGCGAGACAACTTTTAGAGTCTAATACTATTGTATGTATGTGATTACCAGAAAGAGACAGTTTATCATCAAAGCAAGAAATATTCATATTAGATCCTTCTTGCTTGCCAAAAATATAAAAGCAAATAGTCTCAACTCCAAATGAGGCACGTTGTTTCCAATAATTCTTTCAGTATGTGACTGCTAATAGTCAGGCTTAAAAGTCTGCTAAGACGAGGGCAACCCGAAAAAATGAAAAGAGGCTGAAAGAAGTAAGGTTTGAAAGGAAAAAACAAGAAAAATGAATTAGAAGAGGAGACCAACATTGAGGTAAAGCCAATTCCAATTCCAATCCAATATAGATAATGGATTATTAACATATTATAATGTTGGTAAAAAAACTGATATTTGTTCTGGTACAACAAATGTTGACCATTTAACTTGAACATGCATCCAAACTCACAAACTCCAGTGTTTCATTAAAACACACACTTGATCTATCAAAGGAAAAAATTGACAAAGTGTGATGAAGAAAACATGGCAAAGCAGACACGTGCATTCAATCCAACAATAAGATATTTCTCATTTACATAACGGAACAATGAGAGGGAAACTTTGTAATTCATTAGGAGTCCCTAGGCTAGAATTCAAAATAAACAGTAGATTAACATAACTCTTGAGTGTAAAAGAAGTAAGGACGTCCTCCATGAAAACCATTCAGCATCCAAAAACCCCATTAAGCACTCTGTAATTACTCCTGTAAATTAAGGTTAATGATGTTACACTAAAAGACAAACATTAGAAGCTATGCTATTTTCTCCTATCTTACAAAACAAAACTTAGACAACATAGTTTTACCTGATTGGGTTCAACGTCAACCTCCAACTTTTCTAAATTCGGGCATTTAAGTGAATTCATCAATGTACTAATAGACAAGCTTTCCTTTTGGTTGGTTGCCTCTGTTTTCAACTTCAAATATCTCAAATTATGAAAAGAAACTCCGCTTAGAGATGAAGGAACAGACAATAGCATCTTGTAAACAAACAAGCAAAAAGTCAGTTAGGAAAGTGTAGAGATAAAAAATACATAGAAGTGAAGGAAAGAATAAATAATAGATACCTCCATTGCCTTGAAAGGCAGTGTGAAAGACCTTGCATTATGAAACACTTGAAGCAACTGAGAGATGCTCACCTTCAATTCTTGTATAGCTGAACTATCCCCACCAAAATCAGAGTCATCAACTGCTATATTTACTTGGTGAATACACGAAAATTCTGAAGCAGTCTTCACAGTGGGTAACATATTGCTAAACTTGACACTTTTAAGACTGGGTGTAAGTAATTCAAGTTGTGGAAAACTTAATTCCCATTCGGGAGAAGAAGCAGATAATTCAAAATTCTCAAGTTTTGGAGCAGAGACATAAACATTTTCAAAAAGATAATTAACTAAAACCAAAGATTCCAAATTTGGACAGTTTTTGAACGTCAAGTATGCTTCGTTTACTGCTAGTAGAAACAAATGATCCCATTCATATTCAATCTCTAAAATTCTCAAGGATGGTGAATACCGGGCTCCCCAAGCCTCCGGAAAATTACGTTTCATCTTCAGCACAGTGAGCGATGAACATGTTGATATGCCCAATGGCCAGTCGTGGTAAACAGTATTAAAGGTATTGAGGCAAAGTTCTTGAACTGTGTGGTGTCGTGCATAGCATACTAACAAGTCTACTATTAAAACCGCTTCGTCAGTATGAATTGAAGAAGAGAAACTCAATTTTTTAATAAATTTGGTACGATGTTCAGATAAAAACCTGCAGATGAAGCGCTTGATCGAAAATTCTTTCGAACTGGGAGCATTTCCAGTTGATCCTTGAAATGGGTAGGAGTCGAAATCAAAGTTGAGAGTTGGGATTTCAGTCCAAAGGGTCTTCCATCGTTTAGATAGAACACAAGTCTGGACAACTGATTTTGTGTTCAAGAAGGAGAGAATTTCATGAAGAAGACACTCTGGTAGAAGGCTGATTCTGTCCATGTTCTTCATGATCGATATTGAAAAAGCATCTGGAGAGATTTTGGGGGTCTCGTCTGCTACAAGAAGCTGAAGCGCATAAGAGCCCTGGCCCCTCCCTGGTTAGCCCTCGTTTGGGAGACGAGCAAGGGTCGGATATTTTGGTGTGTCTTTTCCATTTTCCATTTAGCTAGGTTGGAATTGATCAAATTTTTTTTTTTTGTGCAAAAGTATTTTATCAATGGTGGTGGCAATTAAAGTTCCGAACTCCTACTTTAGGTCAAATGAGCTATGCGCGGGACGGTTTAACTTTAACAATTTATCCCATGAACTTAAATAGGTAACCCATTAGATCATTGACTTCTAAATTTGTAATAAATGACTCAATTTTTGTAGTTTATAAAAACGCAACTTCTAATCATAATATTTATCTGCATATATAAAAAAAACTCATTCACTTTTATAATCTTGTCATAATATAGACTCAATTCTTACAAATTTAAAAGTATATGGACTTAATTATTACATACTAAAGTTCAGTAACTAAATTGTTACAAAATTAAAAGTACATTGACAAAATCATGATGTCCCAATGGACATGTCAATTTACCCGAAATTTCTAGAAAAAAATAATTTGTTAAAGTGAAAGGGAAATTGAATTTGTATTGATTTTGAATAATATAGAATTTTGAATTGATTCTTTCTTTTAGACATGTACTTAACCTTGAATTGGTCGATGGTGATTTAAATTGATTTAAGGGATTTTTTTAGTTTTTTCGATTCTATGGTGCACACCTAGGTGAAAGAGATGAAAGAAGAAGAGAAAAAAGAAGAGAAGATGATGAAAGACTCAAATTAGGTTAAAATATTGAGTTTGAGAACTCAAGAGTTCAAATGGACCCTTGAAAAAGAGATTTGACTCAAACCAAATATGAAAATATACGTCGATATATTCGTAAATCAAAGGGTTCAATATGGATGGTTAATGGATATCTCCAATATCTTTTATAAATATCCGTAAAACATAAAAAATATCATTTATGATCTATGTTGGCGCAAGATTCTGAACTTCCATTTTTCTCGTGTGCTCCGTCGCAGGTAGTCGTTGTCGGAGTCGAGAAGTACCTGCCTAGGGAAGAAGATCAACTTACATTAGTGTGGGGCTAGGCCTACGACGCTTTGATGCTTAAGTCAGGTAGAGTACTGAGCGTAAGTAGGAGCAATAGAGTGAGAACTCGTTATAGCATATATTGCGTACCTCGGACATACCCTTATGGGCATGTTTTATAGGTGGGAGATCATGGGTCGATCGGGACGACTCGTCCTTTCCTCATCATGAAGATCCAGGATCTCGGCGAGGAGGTGTGGACCAATTAGTGGCAGTCCGTACTTATCCTCATGATGAGGATCTTCGATCCTTGGCGGATTGAGAGGGGTTGTTGTACCGCCGCTGCCTTGTTAGGTAAAGCAGGAGTGTCTCATCGATTCACTCGTCATCCCTCCGTGGGGGTGTTGACGGTATGACAACAACCGGTATGGGAATGACCTGAGGTCATCTGCCATGGAGAACCGAGAGGTCAGACGTTCACCTCACGGACGTCTGATGATGCCCTCAGGGTCTCTCGGACCTGTGACGCCATAGTCATGAGGACTCGAGGGTTCAAATGCACCCTGGGTCAAACCCAAAAATATATTTTTCCACCTAAAAAAAGTTAAGAGAGAAATGACTAAATGAGAGAGGTAGCCAACAAATTATGTTGGACTCAGGCAACTGAAACACCTTCCCATAAAATTTCTCTTTATTATTATTATTTTACAAATGAGGGTAATATTCCAAATTTATTGAAAACAATATTTTTTTAGATGAATTATTGAAAACAACTCTCATTCAAACCTAAAAACAATTGAGTATGCATTAAACCACAATTATCATATAATTTGAGATTTATACTAAAACCAAAATTGTTCTTATATTTTCCTGTACAAAATGTGAGTTCAAAATAAATAAAGTAAAACAACAGCATAAACCCAAAATAAATAAACCTAATCTAAAAGCCTTAATCCTCGTCAAATCCCTAAATTTCCAAAATATATGAAGCCTTCAAATAACACCAAAAGTACCTGAAAAAATAAAACAAATAGTAGAAAAGTTTAACAAGAGAACAAATACTCACGCAATTTTATAATTTGATATAACAAAAGTAACGTACAATGCCGTTTTTATATTCAAGCCAGTAAGCACGTGTTTAAAACGAACCAAGGGTGCCTAACCCACCCCACCCAATGCATTTTAAACAAGCCAGTTTGGTTCCTAAGTGACCAAAGTGCTTAAAGTGCCCTTTGGGTGTTGAAGCAACTTAGGACATGTCTAACCATAGCCATACTAGCCATTTTGAATATCAACTGGTCAAAAGGTGCCTAAAAGAGTCATTCTAGTGTTCAAGCAATCTATAACGTGCCTAAAGTGTCATTTGGGTGACTAAGGGTACCTAAAGTGAACTAAACATTTCAAACTTGATAGCCACAAAACCATACACAATTATTTTCTCTAAACAAGAATACATGCTTAGCTTAGCTAACCCAAAATCTCATTACCACAAATGTTTGGTTACCATAATTGCAAGATAGCTACGCAAGCAATTGCATAATTCTTCATCAATTCAAGAAACTAATACAAATTAAAGAACATCCATACCTAGTTCGAAGTTCCCCTCGTTCCTTGAGAGCCTCCTTGTGTCCCCCCTTGGAAACGAATCATGAATTCTTCAAACTGTTTTAGTTTTGCTTTAATTTCAGATATCTCCCGGTCCCTCTCCTGTTCCCTCTGCCAATCTCTCGCTCTTAAACCATCTAAAGCCTTAGTCATCCCCTCGTACATCTACGAAGAAGCACTACTGAAAGAACTCCCTTTTAAGTGATTTTGGCTTTGGGCCACAACTTAATCTTTTATATTAACTTTATCATAAACCTAAGGATATTTTAAATGTGTATAATGTCCATAGTCTCTAACATACGTACTAACATTAGGATTAACTAGCTCAAACATGCCTAAAAACCATTTTTGGAACTTAAGAAACCAAAGAGTATGCCTAAAGGGAGCTAACGGTGACTAGCCCAATTCTAAACCCTTTCAAACTAGCACTTTGTGCACCAAACTAGCTCAAATATGCATAAAATACATTTGAGGACCTCAAGCAACCAAAAACATTCATGAAGGGGACTAAATGTGCCTAACCTACTCCTAACCCTTTCCGAATTAGCACTTTGTGCTCACAAACATGCCTAAAAAGCATTTTGGTACCTTAAAGAAACCAAAACATGCATAAAGGGAATTAACAACACCTAACTCACTCTGTAAACCCTCATTACCTAGCACTTTGTATACCGAACTAGCTAAAACATGCCTAAAAAGGATTTGGGACCTTAAAGGAACAAAAAATGTACTTAAAAGAAATAACAGTGTCTGACCCACCTCCTAAACCGTCCCTAACTAGCACTTCCTGTGTCATACTAGCTCAAACATGCCTAAAAAGCATTCTCAGAGGTTAAGGAACAAAAAATATGCCTAAAAGGAAACTAAAAGTGCCTATCCCACTCTTAAACTGTTCCAATTATAATTTTGTGTGCCAAACTAGCTCAAACGTGCCTAAAAAACATTCTAGAAGCTTAAGAAACCAAAAACGTGCCTATCTAACTCATACACCCTCCTTAACAAGCACTTTGTGCCTCGAACTAGCTCTCCAATGTTCATTTTTTTTAACAAGATATCAAATTTTTCATTGAAGAGATGAAAAGAGAGTAGAGACTTCACTTCAATGAAAAGTTTCGTGTCTTGTTAAAAAAATAAACATTTGGAAGGACCTCTCGCTGGGGGATACATCTCTAAAAGATGCTTTCCATGAGATTTTCTCTTTCGGCGAAGAGAGATCCTGCTGTTAATGACTGTAGGGATGATACACAGAAGACCTGGAACTTGGGAATCATAAGAAGGGGTTTCTCTACAGAGAGTTTCAGGCATGGGATAGGTTGATTTCCGTTTAGACAACATTAAACTAGAACACAAACACTTGAAGCAAACATTGAATGTTATGTTATTTCCTCCTGTAATTACTCCTGTAAATTAAGGTTGACGATATTAAACTAGAATACAAAGATTGAAAGTTATGTTATTTCATTCTATCTAACATAAAAAAAAAAGATTAGACAACATAGTTCTACCTGGTTGGGATCAACCTCGAAGTCCAACATTTCTAAATTCGGGCATTTTAGTGCATTCATCAATGAATTGATAGGCAAAGCTTATCGTTTTTTTGGTTGCCTCTGTTTTCAACTTCAAATGTCTCAAATTATGAAAAGAACATCCACTTAGAGAAGAAGGAACTGACAACAGCACCTTGTAAACGAGTAAGACAGATAATTAGGAAAATGTGGAGAAAAAAAAATGCATAAAAATTAAAGGAAAGAATAAATATTAGATACCTCCATTGCCCTCAAAGGCAGTGTGAAAGACCTTGCATTATGAAACACTTGAAGCAATTGAGAGAACTCCTCTGTCAACTTTGGGTAGCTGAACCATCCCCATCAAAATCAGAGGCATCAAGTTCTATAAGTACTTCTTGTATACACGAAAATTCTGAATCGGACTTGACAGTGGGTAAAACATTGCAAAACTTGACACTTTTAAGATTTGGTGTTAGTAATTCTACTTTTGGAAAACTTAATTCCCATTCGAAAGAAGAAAGAGAGAATTCAAAATTCTCAAGTTTTGGAGCTTCTATATAAGCACTTTCAAAAAGACAATTACCTACAACCAAAGATTCCAAACTTGGACGGTCCAATGACATACTAGGTTCTTTGTATTTTGCCTCGTAAACCCAATCCTCCCATTCATATCCAATCTCTAAAATTCTTAAGGATGGTAAACACAAGTCCTCCCAGTCAATCAGAAAACCACATGTCATCTTCAACACAGTGAGCGAAGAACATTCTAATAAATCCAATGGCCAGTCGAAGTAAACAATATTTAAAGCATCGACACAAAATTCTTCAACCGGGTGATGTCGTGCATAGCATATCAATAATTCTACCACTAAAATCGTTTCTTCAGGAATCCATTTGCATGCAATTGTATTCCCTTGTAAGCACAATTGGTTCATCATACAATTGTAAGCTTAAGCAAGTTATGATTGAAATAGAAAAGATATTGATTAATTCCAACTATCCCATACATTTCACATTCACTGGGGACCCCTCCGGCTTGCATCATCTAGTTTGATTTTGCATCATAGGTAAGGCAAAGCGCTTTCTTTTAAGAATGCATCTGGTTCGAAACAAATCCCTCTTTTGTGATAAGATTGATTTAGTATGGAAACTTGTGCATAATGTTGGTAAAAAAACTTATACAAAATATTTCTAACTTTTTAGTATGTTTCAAGGAATTTCATACTTTTTAGACATACTCTACCTCATCGTTTATCCCATTTTAGTTTTGTTATTTGAATAAAGTAACAAGGGAATGCATGAACTTGAGCGAACTACATTGATACATCTGTATAAGAAGCTATATAGGGTAAACACAAACATTACTAATAACAGATCCAAAATAGAAGAAAGATTGCACAATTGGGGAAATACCCACATATCCAAGGGAGGTAGATTGACCCTTATACAAGCTACCCTCTCTAATCTGCCCATATACTACCTCTCTCTTTTCTCCATCCCCGGCCGAAGCATTGAAAGGCTCTTTCGTAACTTTTTGTGGAAAGGACACCGAAAAAGGGGGGATGCACAACCTAAGATGGGAACAGGTGAAGCTGCCAGCTGAGGAAAGAGGCCTTGGGATTGTGGATATCAAGTTGAAAAACTCTTCCCTCCTTGCTAAATGGCTTTGGAGATTCTATAATGAAAAATCAGCCCTTTGGAGAAGAGTCATTAGATCAAAGTTCGGAGTTACACACTTCAATAATAAACTGGGTGTTAAATCCCTAGGCACCTCAAAAGGACCTTGGAAACACATACAGAAGGTTCAACACCAGATTTTCTCTAGGATTGCTTGTAAAGTGGGCAATGGTCAATCTACTTACTTTTGGAGTGACAAATGGTTGATTAATGAAGCCTTAAAAGATAGCTTCCCCCGTCTCTATGCCATATCCCGGAGGAAAGAGGGTGTTGTGGCAGATATGTGGAACCAAGCATCACTTTCTTGGAATTTTTGCCCAAGAAGACACCTCAATGAAGGTGAAATTGACGAGTGGACAGCCCTCTCTTATGCCCTTGAAGGGATTCAAGGGAATGATTTATCTGATAAGTGGCAGTGGACTCTTGAAAAGGATGGGAGATTCTCTTCTAAATCTCTCACTAGCTCATTAACGTCTAAAGGCAACTTGGAGAAAAAGGAGATTTACAAGTACATTTGGGAAGGACATTATCCTAAAAAGGTCAAGTTTTTCTTGTGGGAGCTTAGCCATCATTTTCTAGGTACACAAGACATTCTACAGAAGAGGATGCCATGGCTAAACATTTCCCCCAACTGTTGTGCTATGTGTAAGAAAGGGGAGGAATCCCACAGCCACCTATTTTTTTGGTGTTCTCAGCCCAGAGGATTTTGGAACCACACTCTACATGCTTTCGGTTGTTGCACTGTTTTCCCGAAGGGATGTGATGACATTCTTCTCATCCTTTTACATGGTCATCATTTCAAAAAAGAGAAAAAGGTTATTTGGCTCAACATGATAAGGGCTTTCTTATGGTCTACTTGACTTCATCGGAACTCCTTGATCTTCTCTGATAAGAAACAATACGTACACGAATTCCACTCTTCAATTATTTATCTTACTATGAATTGGTGTATTTTGAATTCTCTCTTTTGTGATTATAGTCTTTCTTCTCTTATCAACAATTGGAGAAGTTTTTGTAATTTGGATACTTGTATCCTTTCATTATATCAATGAAGTTCTCCGTTTCTTACCAAAAAAAGGTCACACAAGCTTTTGATGATAGCATTCCAGTCATTGCCACATTTTTCAGTAGGATGAGAGCAACAAAACTTTTGGGGAAAGATAAAAATGAAGTATTAGTTATAGCATACATGCAACAATTATCAAACAAAAGAAGACATGCATTATTAATTGAAAATGAAAAGGACCACTTCAATGTCAGGCTACACCTAAATCAAATAGCTCGTTATTTCACAATTTATCAGGTGGCGAGAGAACGTTTAGAGTCTAATACTATTGTATGTATGTGATTACCAGAAAGAGACAGTTTATCATCAAAGCAAGAAATATTCATATTAGATCCTTCTTGCTTGCCAAAAATATAAAAGCAAATAGTCTCAACTCCAAATGAGGCACGTTGTTTCCAATAATTCTTTCAGTATGTGACTGCTAATAGTCAGGCTTAAAAGTTTGCTAAGACGAGGGCAACCCGAAAAAATGAAAAGAGGCTGAAAGAAGTAAGGTTTGAAAGGAAAAAACAAGAAAAATGAATTAGAAGAGGAGACCAACATTGAGGTAAAGCCAATTCCAATTCCAATCCAATATAGATAATGGATTATTAACATATTATAATGTTGGTAAAAAAAACTGATATTTGTTTTGGTACAACAAATGTTGACCATTTAACTTGAACATGCATCCAAACTCACAAACTCCAGTGTTTCATTAAAACACACACTTGATCTATAGAAGGAAAAAATTGACAAAATGTGATGAAGAAAACATGGCAAAGCAGACACGTGCATTCAATCCAACAATAAGATATTTCTCATTTACATAACGGAACAATGAGAGGGAAACTTTGTAATTCATTAGGAGTCCCTAGGCTAGAATTCAAAATAAACAGTAGATTAACATAACTCTTGAGTGTAAAAGGAGTAAGGACGTCCTCCATGAAAACCATTCAGCATCCAAAAACCCCATTAAGCACTCTGTAATTACTCCTGTAAATTAAGGTTAATGATGTTACACTAAAAGACAAACATTAGAAGCTATGCTATTTTCTCCTATCTTACAAAACAAAACTCAGTCAACATAGTTTTACCTGATTGGGTTCAACCTCCAACTTTTCTAAATTCGGGCATTTAAGTGAATTCATCAATGTACTAATAGACAAGCTTTCCTTTTGGTTGGTTGCCTCTGTTTTCAACTTCAAATATCTCAAATTATGAAAAGAAACTCCGCTTAAAGATGAAGGAACAGACAATAGCATCTTGTAAACAAACAAGCAAAAAGTCAATTAGGAAAGTGTAGAGATAAAAAATACATAGAAGTGAAGGAAAGAATAAATAATAGATACCTCCATTGCCTTGAAAGGCAGTGTGAAAGACCTTGCATTATGAAACACTTGAAGCAACTGAGAGATGCTCACCTTCAATTCTTGTATAGCTGAACTATCCCCACCAAAATCAGAGTCATCAACTGCTATATTTACTTGGTGAATACACGAAAATTCTGAAGCAGTCTTCACAGTGGGTAACATATTGCTAAACTTGACACTTTTAAGACTGGGTGTAAGTAATTCAAGTTGTGGAAAACTTAATTCCCATTCGGGAGAAGAAGCAGATAATTCAAAATTCTCAAGTTTTGGAGCAGAGACATAAACATTTTCAAAAAGATAATTAACTAAAACCAAAGATTCCAAATTTGGACAGTTTTTGAACGTCAAGTATGCTTCGTCTACTGCTAGTAGAAACCAAGGATCCCATTCATATTCAATCTCTAAAATTCTCAAGGATGGTGAATACCGGGTTCCCCAAACCTCCGGAAAATTACGTTTCATCTTCAGCACAGTGAGCGATGAACATGTTGATATGCCCAATGGCCAGTCGTGGTAAACAGTATTAAAGGTATTGAGGCAAAGTTCTTGAACTGTGTGGTGTCGTGCATAGCATACTAACAAGTCTACTATTAAAACCGCTTCGTCAGTATGAATTGAAGAAGAGAAACTCAATTTTTTAATAAATTTGGTACGATGTTCAGATAAAAACCTGCAGATGAAGCGCTTGATCGAAAATTCTTTCGAACTGGGAGCATTTCCAGTTGATCCTTGAAATGGGTAGGAGTCGAAATCAAAGTTGAGAGTTGGGATTTCAGTCCAAAGGGTCTTCCATCGTTTAGATAGAACACAAGTCTGGACAACTGATTTTGTGTTCAAGAAGGAGAGAATTTCATGAAGAAGACACTCTGGTAGAAGGCTGATTCTGTCCATGTTCTTCATGATCGACATTGAAAAAGCATCTGGAGAGATTTTGGGGGTCTCGTCTGCTACAATAAGCTAAAGCGCATAAGAGCCCTGGCCCCTCCCTGGTTAGCCCTCGTTTGGGAGACGAGCAAGGGTCGTATATTTTTGGGTGGGAATCCAACCCTCCACGGATGATGTTGGGTGAGTTATCCATTTAACTATTTAGCTAGGTTGGAATTCATCAATTTGGTATTTTATTAATGTTGGGTGGGATTGAACCTCTCTCGTACTCTAGGTCAGATCAGCTATGCTTTGACATCGACAAAACATTTCTTAGTCTTTTTAACTTTAACAATTTAGTTCATGAACTTAAATATGTAACCATTTTGTTACGGGCTACCTCAACATGAGGTCAGTCGCCGACGTCATGGCGCGTTATCCAAAGAAAGCCTAGGCCACTGCTCCTGCCTCAATACAAGTTGCTACTTGGGGTTTCGAGCTTGACATCCCACTCGAGGACCCACAGCTGTCAGGTCGCCACTCGATCCGCGTGAGATGTGACATCCCGACGCACCTGACATAGGCAGCGCAACAGCACCCCCAATTCCCTTGGGAATCGAGAGACGACAGTTGCCTTCATCATGACAAAATGCGTAGGTTGACTTCGGAGGCTCACATGATGACAGGCCCACCGAACCACTCAAGGAACTCTCCCTCCTCACCAACTATAAATACCTCACCTATCCAAAGAAAAAGGGGGGGGCGAAAACGACGGGTAACTCTACCTTAATCCTCTACTATTCCTACTCATGCTCAGACCTCTCTGACTTAAGCATCGGAGCCGTGTGGGCTCAGCCCCACACCGGTGCAAAGTTTACCCTTTTCCTTCTCTTGCGGGTATTCTACGAATCCGCTGGTTGCCACACGCAGTGGAGCGTACGGAGGAGCAGGGAAGGCCAAAATTCTGCATCAACACATTTAGTTGATGAACTTCTAAATTTGTAATAAATAAGTCTTTGAACTTTAGCATGTAACAACTTAATTTTTATACTATAAAATAATCTCTACTGTGATTTTTTATTTTTATTTTTTATCAAAATTAAGTGACATTTTTATTATCTTAATTTTTGTAGTTTATAAACACGTGGCTTCTAATTAGAATATTTATCTACATATATATTAAAAAAAAAAAACTCATTTAATTTTATAATCTTGTCATAATATAGACTCAATTCTTACAAATTTAAAAGTATATGGACTAAATTATTACATAATAAAGTTCATGAACTAAATTGTTACAAAATGAAAAATACATGGTCAAAATCATGATGTCCCAATGGACATGCCAATTTGGTCACCCAAAATTTCTAGAGAAATTTAATTCGTGAAAGTGAAAGTTGTTGACGCAAGATTCTGGACCTCCTAGCCGGCGGGCTGCAGATGACCGGGTAGTCGTGTAGTCCGAGCCCGACCTGCAAGGAGAGAGAGAAAACTTGCACCGGTGCGAGGCTGAGTCCACACCACTCTATTGCTTAAGTTAGTAAGAGAGTCCCAAGTATAAGCAGGAGAAAGAATGATGTGTACCGTACCGTATATCGCATGCCTTCATAGGCCTAGGAGGTGACGTATGGCGGGTGACGTCATACGTCTAGTAGGTAGCGTGTGTCAGACACTGGAGTCTGCCGAGCTGAGGGTGCTGGCCCCATGGAGTAGGTATGGTAGGTCCAACATGGGCCTACGCTGATACTGGCTGGGCCCAAGGCCCAATACTGTGGGCTTGGGCTGATTTCACCAATAACAAAAGTGAAATTGAATTTGTATTTGTATTGATTTTGAATAGTATTGATACAATCTCTAATGAATTGTCAATTGATTCTTTCTCTTAGACATGTACTTGACCTGAATCGATCAATGGTGATTTAAATCGATATAAGGGATTTTCTTAATTTTTTAAATTTTATGGTGCACACCTAAGTGAAGGAAATGAAAGAAGAAGAGTTAAGAAGAAAGAAGAATGAAAAAAAAAATGAGAAAGAAAGAAGATGATGAAAGACCAAAAGTATTAACTGGACAAAAAAGAGATTTAACTCAAATTAGCTCAAAATATTGAGTTTGAGAACTCAATGATTCAAATGCACCCTTGAAAAAGAGATTTGACTCAAACCAATGATGAAAATATCTATTGTGAAAATATCCATTGTGGTAGGGTTCGATATAAATGGTTAATAGAAATCTCCAATATCTTTTACAAATACCTGTAAAATATAAAAATTATCATTTATTAATCTCAATATTGATATATATACTAATATCAAGATCTATAACTTAGTTTGAAATTATCATCAATATCCATGAGTTAAAATATTGAGTTTGAGGAGTCCGTTCAAATGCACCCTTAGTCAAACCTAAAAATATATTTTTCCAATTAAAAAAGTTAGAGAGAAATGACTAAATGAGAGGGGTAGGCAACAAATTATGTAGGACCCAAACAACATTTTTTTTTAGATGAATTATTGAAAACAACTCTCATTCAAACCTAAAAACAATTAAGTATGCATTAAACCACAATTATCATATAATTTGAGATTTATACTAAAACCAAAATTGTTCTTATAATTCACATAATTTGCCTGTACAAAATGTGAGTTTAAAATAAATAAAGTAAAACAACAGCATAAACCCAAAGTAAATAAACCTAATCTAAAAGCCTTAATTCTCATCAAATCCCTAAATTTCCAAAATATATGAAGCCTTCAAATAACACCAAAAGTACTTGAAAAAATAAAACAAATAGTAGAAAAAGTTTAACAAGAGAACAAATACTCACGCGATTTTATAATTTGATATAACAAAAGTAACATACAATGTCGTTTTTATATTCAAGCCAGTAAGCACGTGTTTAAAACGAACCAAGGGTGTCTAAACCACCCCACCCAATGCATTTTAAACAAGCCAGTTTGGTTCCTAAGTGACCAAAGTGCCCTTTGGGTGTTGAAGCAACTTAGGACATGTCTAACCATAGCCATACTAGCCATTTTGAATATCAACTGGTCAAAAGGTGCCTAACAGAGTCATTCGAGTGTTCAAGCAATCTATAACATGCCTAAAGTGTCATTTGGGTGACTAAGGTACCTAAAGTGAACTAAACATTTCAAATTTGATAGCCACAAAACCATACACAATTATTTTCTCTAAACAAGAATACATGCTTAGCTTAGCTAACCCAAAATCTCATTACCACAAATGTTTGGTTACCATAATTGCAAGATAGCTACGCAAGCAATTGCATAATTCTTCATCAATTCAAGAAACTAATACAAATTAAAGAACATCCATACCTAGTTCGAAGCTCCCCTCGTTCCTTGAGAGCCTCCTTCTGTCCCCCATGGAAACGAATCATGAATTCTTCAACCTGTTTTAGTTTTGCTTTCATTTCAGATATCTCCCGGTCCCTCTCCCATTCCCTCTGCCAATCTCTCGCTCTTCAAGCATCTAAAGCCTTAGTCATCTCCTCGCACATCTACGAAGAAGCACTACTGAAATAACTCCCTTTTAAGTGATTTTGGCTTTGGGCGACAACTTAATCTTTTATATTAACTTTATCATAAACCTAAGGATATTTTAAATGTGTATAATGTCCATAGTCTCTAACATACGTACTAACATTAGGATTAACTAGCTCAAACATGCCTAAATTTTCTTTTTCGTAACTTAAGAAACCAAAGAGTATGCCTAAAGGGAGCTAACGGTGACTAACCGAATTCTAAACCCTTTCACCAAACTAGCTCAAATATGCATAAAAGATATTTGAGGACCTCAAGCAACCAAAAACATTCATGAAGGGGACTAAATGTGCCTAACCTACTCCTAACCCTTTCCGAATTAGCACTTTGTGCGTCTTAAGATCTCAAACATACCTAAAAAGCATTTTGGTACCTTAAAGAAACCAAAACATGCATAAAAGGAACTAAAAACACCTAACTCACTCGGTAAACCCTCATTACCTAGCACTTTGTATACCGAACTAGCTAAAACATGCCTAAAACAGATTTGGGACCTTAAAGGAACAAAAAATGTACTTAAAAGAAATAACAGTGTCTGACCCACCTCCTAAACCGTCCCTCACTAGCACTTTCTGTGTCGTACTAGCTCAAACATGCCTAAAAAGCATTCTCAGAGGTTAAGGAACAAAAAATATGCCTAAAAGGAAACTAAAAGTGCCTATCCCACTCTTAAACTGTTCCCATTATAATTTTGTGTGCCAAACTAGCTCAAACGTGCCTAAAAAACATTCTAGAAGCTTAAGAAACCAAAAACGTGCCTATCTAACTCATACACCCTCCTTAACAAGCACTTTCTACCTCGAACTAGCTCCAATCCAATGTTCATTTTTTTTAACAAGATATCAAATTTTTCATTGAAGAGATGAAAAGAGAGTAGAGACTTCACTTCAATGAAAAGTTTCGTGTCTTGTTAAAAAAATAAACATTTGGAAGGACCTCTCGCTGGGGGATACATCTCTAAAAGATGCTTTCCCTGAGATTTTCTCTTTCGGCGAAGAGAGATCCTGCTGTTAATGACTGTAGGGATGATACTCAGAAGACCTGGAACTTGGGAATCATAAGAGGGGGGTTTCTCTACAGAGAGTTTCAGGCATGAGATAGGTTGATTGTGAAACTGGAAAGCTTTCGTTTAGACAACATTAAACTAGAACACAAACACTTGAAGCAAACATTGAAAGGTATGTTATTTCCTCCTGTAATTACTCTTGTAAATTAAAGTTGACGATATTAAACTAGAATACAAAGATTAGAAGTTTTGTTATTTCATTCTATCTAACATAAAAAAAAAGATTAGACAACATAGTTCTACCTGGTTGGGATCAACCTCGAAGTCCAACATTTCTAAATTCGGGCATTTTAGTGCATTCATCAATGTATTGATAGGCAAAGCTTGTCGTTTTTTTGGTTGCTTCTGTTTTCAACTTCAAATGTCTCAAATTATGAAAAGAAGATCCACTTAGAGAAGAAAGAACTTACAACAGCACCTTGTAAACGAATAAGACACAGATAATTAGAAAAATGTGGAGAAAAAAAAGGCATAAAAATTAAAGGAAAGAATAAATATTAGATAGCTCCATTGCCCTCAAGGCAGTGTGAAAGACCTTCCATTATGAAACACTTGAAGCAATTGAGAGAACTCCTCTGTCAACTTTGGGTAGCTGAACCATCCCCATCAAAATCAGAGGCATCAAGTTCTATAAATACTTCTTATATACACGAAAATTCCGAATCAGACTTGACAGTGGGTAAAACATTGCAAAACTTGACACTTTTAAGATTTGGTGTTAGTAATTCTACTTTTGGAAAACTTAATTCCCATTCGAAAGAAGAAAGAGAGAATTCAAAATTCTCAAGTTTTGGAGCTTCTATATAAGCACTTTCAAAAAGACAATTACCTACAACTAAAGATTCCAAACTTGTACAGTCCAACACATACTAGGTTCTTTGTATTTTGCCTCGTAAACCCAATCCTCCCATTCATATCCAATCTCTAAAATTCTTAAGGATAGTAAACACAAGTCCTCCCAGTCAATCAGGAAACCACATGTCATCTTCAACACAGTGAGCGAAGAACATTCTAATAAATCCAATGGTCAGTCGAAGTAAACAATATTTAAAGTATTGACACAAAATTCTTCAACCGGGTGATGTCGTGCATAGCATGTCAACAATTCTACCACTAAAACTGTTTCTTCAGGAATCCATTTGCATGCAATTGTATTCCCTTGTAAGCACAATTGATTCATCATACAATTGTAAGCTTAAGCAAGTTATGATTGAAATAGAAAAGATATGATTAATTCCAACTATCCCATACATTTCACATTCACTTGTAAGCTTAAGCAAGTTATGATTGAAATAGAAAAGATATGATTATATCCAACTATCCCATACATTTCACATTCACTGGGGACCCCTCCGGCTTGCATCATCCAGTTTGATTTTGCATCATAGGTAAGGCAAAGCGCTTTCTTTTAAGAATGCATCTGGTTCGAAACAAATCCCTCTTTTGTGATAAGATTGATTTAGTATGGAAACTTGTGCATAATGTTGGTAAAAAAACTTATACAAAATATTTCTAACTTTTTAGTATGTTTCAAGGAATTTCATACTTTTTAGACGTACTCTACCTCATCGTTTATCCCATTTTAGTTTTGTTATTTGAATAAAGTAACAAGAGAATGCATGAACTTGAGCGAACTACATTGATACATCTGTATAAGAAGCTATACAGGGTAAACACAAACATTACTAATAACATATCCAAAATAGAGGAAAGATTGCACAATTGGGAAAATACCCACATGGGAGGTAGATTGACCCTTATACAAGCTACCCTCTCTAATCTGCCCATATACTACCTCTCTCTTTTCTCCATTCCCGTTGGAGCGGCCGAGAGCATTGAAAGGCTCTTGTGAGAACCCTAGTTAGGGGTGTATGGGCAATATTAGTATGATAGTAGTAAGGGCATAAAGGGTAATTACTTAGAAAGTTAGTTAGAGGATACGATTATAAATAGAGGGAATGGGATTAGAGGAAGGCAAGCAGGAATTGAGTGGATTAGGGCTTGAGATAGTTCTCAAGATGAGAGGGTGCAAGTACCTTTAAACACTTGCTTATCTTGTAATTCTTTTACTTTTCATTGCAATACATGGTTGTTCTTGATTCCGTTAGGCGGTATCCTAACAATTGGTATCAGAGCCATTCGATTCTAGAAATGGATTTCGATCATATGATAGAGTTAGTGTCAATGGCAGACAAATCCATGGGCAAACAAAAAAAGCAGATGATGACAGTGCAACAATCGTTGGGAGAAATGCAACAAATATTGGGAGAAATTCAAAATTAGTTTGAGATCAATCACCAAGGGGTGGAAAGAGGAAAGAAACCTAAGGGGGAAGATGTCATTAGCCAGATTGGAAGAAACAAAGAAGCATTGGAGAAAAGAAAAAGTACGAAAAAGCGGATGGGATCAAGATCGAGTAGGAAAATCGCCCAAAATTTGTCCATTTGTAGTCAAAGAGTGGCGAGAACACCTCCGGAAATGCAAGGAAATACCGATCGACAAGGTCAGAGGGAAGGAAGGAAGGAGGAATCACCGGCGAAGACAAGTTCGAAAAAAAAAATGAGGAACTTTCCGATAAACCGATGTTTGAAGAAACGACGAAGGAGAGACGACAAAAGACGTGGAGACAGACGAAAGGAAAAAAAACGGAGGACAGATTTACCGACGAAAATCGGCGTCCGAATGAAGAAATCGAAAGTTGGGCTGAAAATCATCGGCGGACGGACGAAGACAACAATAGAGGGAATGCTGGAAGTCTCCGATGATGGGCGGCGGCGGTGGAAGACGAAATGACAGCGAAAGAAGTCGACGGGACGGGCAGAAGGAGAAACGACCATGAAAAAACATGGAGGCAGGAGGAAGAAGAAGTTCCGTTGGGTGAAACTTGCAGAAGTTGGGTGGCGGCTGTGTTTAGGGTTAAGTGTTAGGGGAAAAACATTAAAAGAGTTTGAGCTGAATACACTAAAGCAAGCCCACCTTGATAAAAGAGATAAATCTGGAGATATATTTAAAGGCTTTTGGACCAAAGCTTGGCCATATGGGCCTTTGGACTCTTTTGTCCTTAATGAAATGAAAAACAACAATTGGTTGGGTGAAGAAATCAGGGCAAGGATGCAGGCTGAATGGACCCAAAAGAAAAATGTTGTCCAACTTAAATTGATGGTGCAAAAAGAAGGTGGGCCTAGCCCATTGAAAAAGAAGACGACAACAAAAAGAATTTGGATAGTTTGTATTGGGTTTGCATTGATTGTAATGATTTTTATTTTTATTTTGGGGTAACCAGAAGAATGTCTACAAACTAGAAAGCCAAGATGAAAAATGTCCAACACCTTTTTTCTTTTGAATAATGTCTAAACCCTATATTTAGTAAGGCAACCTAAACACAATTGGACAAACCTACCCTCCTACCATTTTTAATAATTTTGAAAATAAAAATACTACAAAAATGTAAATTGTTGGGAGGAGAGAGGGGAAGTTATGGATGGAGAGTTAAAAAGACGTTAAAAAGGAAAAAAATAATTTACATTTATTCCATGAGAGTTACATGGTTATACTCCCAAGACTCGAAATTTTAACAGAAGGCTCTGTATACCTGAGGAAATGATGAATTTCGGCTCCCAATGTAGGGATTTTATTAAAACTTATATTATTTAATTATTTAGATTTTAAAATATTAACTCTTCTAATTATACCCTATTTAATTAATTAAATGTATTTAAATTTTAATATCTTCCATTTGTTAGAGTTGATATCGTATTTTCTAAACTATTTTAAATCTTTAAATTATGTAATATTTTCATTTTGGAGTTATTTAATGTTTGAATATATAATTCTCTAAGATAAACTTTGCTATTTATATTTATATTTTAATGTTATTTACCAATTCAAACTTACGCTATACGATACAATAAATTTTAAATTTGATACACGTTTCGTTGGTTTTTGACACACCCGTGGAGATATACAACGACAACGCCCCTCACACATTCGGTCAAGGTATACGTTTGGACACACCCTAATTACTAACACCTTGTAATCCTAGAGCTTCCCCTAAGAATAGGGAACAACCAAAACACTGTTCACCCTACGAACTAGGAGAGATTAGTCAATATCAGATGGAACACATGGAGATACACAACGACATAAATTACTTAACGGAAAAAATAACAAAGTTTTTTTTAATGGAAAATCATCCACTAATTAATTTTTAAAATAGGAAATCCTATAAGGGGTATAATGGGGAACCAACTCAAACAAACTTCTTCCTAAAAAAACTCTAGACATGTGATGCAAACAATACACGTATCTAAACATTTTTCATTATGTCTAATTATTTGTAGACATTCCTCTTAAATTCCCTTTTATTTTTGGGGGAGTTGGGTATTTTTATTTAGCACTTATCATGATTGTTGGACAACTCACACCTTGAGGACAAGGTGTGTTTGAAGGACGGGGTAATGTGAGAACCCTAGTTAGGGGTGTATGGGCATTATTAGTATGATAGTAGTACGAGCATAAAGGGTAATTACTTAGGAAGTTAGTTAGAGGATATGGTTATAAATAGAGGGAATAGAATTAGAGGAAGGCAGACAGGAACTGAGTGGATTAGGGCTTGAGATAGTTCTCAAGATGGGAGGGTGCAAGTACCTTTAAACACTTGCTTATCTTGTAATTCTTTTACTTTTCGTTGCAATACATGGTTGTTCTTGATTCCGTTAGGCGGTATAATATTGACTCAATTCTTACAAATTTAAAGGTATATGGACTTAATTATTACATACTAAAGTTCAGTAACTAAATTGTTACAAAATTAAAAGTACATTGACAAAATCATGATGTCCCAATGGACATGCCAATTTGTTCACCCAAAATTTCTAGAAAAAAATAATTTGTTAAAGCGAAAGTGAAATTGAATTTGTATTGATTTTGAATAATATAGAATTGTGAATTGATTATTTCTTTTAGACATGTACTTAACCTTGAATCCATCGATGGTGATTTAAGGGATTATTTTTTCCAGTTTTTTCGATCATACAATGCACACCTAGGTGAAGGAGATGAAAGAAGAAGGGAAAAAAGAAGAAAGAAGGGAAGATGATGAAAGACTCAAATTAGATTAAAATATTGAGTTCTCAAACTCAAGAGTTCAAATGGACCCTTGAAAAAGAGATTTGACTCAAACCAAAGATGAAAATATACGTCGATATATTCGTAAATCAAAGGGTTCAATATGGATGGTTAATGGATATCTCCAATATCTTTTATAAATATCCGTAAAACATAAAAAAAAAATATCATTTATGATCTATGTTGGCGCAAGATTCTGAACTTCCCTTTTTCTCGTGTGCTCCGCCGCAGGTAGTCGTTGCCGGAGTCGAGAAGTACCTCCCTACGGAAGAAGATCAACTTGCATTGGTGTGGGGCTAGGCCTACGACACTTTGATGCTTAAGTCAGGTAGAGTACTGAGCGTAAGTATGAGCATAAGTAGGAGCGATAGAGTGAAAACTCGTTATAACATATATTGCATACCTCGGACATACCCTTATGGGCATGTTTTATAGGTGGGAGATCATGGGTCGATCGGGACGACTCGTCCTTTCCTCATCATGAAGATCCAGGATCTCGGCGAGGAGGTGTGGACCAATCAGTGTCAGTCCGTACTTATCCTCATGATGAGGATCTTCGATCCTTGGCGGATTGGGAGGGGTTGTTGTATCGCTACCTTGTTAGGTAAAGTAGGAGTGTCCCATCGATTCACTCGTTATCCCTCCGTGGGGGTGTTGACGGTATGACAACAACCGATATGGGAATGACCTGAGGTCATCTACCATGGAGAACCGAGAGGTCGGACGTTCACCTCACGGACGTCTGATGATGTCCTTAGGGTCTCTCGGACCTGTGACGCCATAATCATGACGTCAGGCGCTTACCTCATGTTGAGGTAACCCGTAACAAACTTAAATAATTATTTTTTAAAAATGATTTGAGTGTGAGGACTCAGGGTTCAAATGCAAATGCACCCTGGGTCAAACCCAAAAATATATTTTTCTACTTGAAAAAAAGAGAGAAATGACTAAATGAGAGCGGTAGCCAACAAATTATGTTGGACTCAGGCAACTGAGACAACTTTCCTTAAAATTTGTCTTGCTTATTATTATTTTACAAATGAGGGAAATATTCCAAATTTATTGAAAACAACTTTTTTTTTTAGATGAATTATTGAAAACAACTTTTATTCAAACCTAAAAACAATTGAGTATGCATTAAACCACAATTATCATATAATTTAAGATTTATACTAAAATCAAAATTGTTCTTATAATTCACATAATTTTCCTGTACAAAATGTGAGTTCAAAATAAATAAAGTAAAACAACAGCAAAAACCCAAAATAAATAAACCTAAGGTAAAAGCCTTAATCCTCATCAAATCCCTAAATTTCCAAAATATATGAAGCCTTCAAATAACACCAAAAGTACCTGAAAAAATCAAACAAATAGTAGGAAAAGTTTAACAAGAAAACAAATACTCACGCGATTATATAATTTGATATAACAAAAGTAACATACAATTTCATTTTTGTATTCAAGCCAGCAAGCACGTGTTTAAAATGATACAAGGGTGCCTAACCCACCCCATCCAATGCATTTCAAACAAGTCAGTTTGGTTCCTAAGTGACCAAAGTGCCTAAAATGTCCTATGGGTGTTGAAGCAACTTAGGACATGTCTAAAATGAACTAAAATCCCCCAACCCACCACAATGCTTTCCATACTAGCAATTTTGAATATCAACTGGCCAAAAGGTGCTTTAAGAGTCATTCGAGTGTTCAAGCAATTTATAACGTGCCTAAAGTGTCATTTGGGTGACTAAGGTACCTAAAGTGAACTAAACATTTCAAACATGATAGCCACATAACCATACACAATTATTTTCTCTAAACAAGAATACATGCTTAGCTTAGCTAACCCAAAATCTCATTACCACAAATGTTTGGTTACCATAATTGCAAGATAGCTACGCAAGCAATGACATAATTCTTCACCAATTCAAGAAACTAATACAAATTAATGAACATCCATACCTAGTTCGAAGTTCCCCTTGTTCCTTGAGAGCCTTCTTCTGTCCCCCCTTGGAAACGAATCATGAATTCTTCAAACTGTTTTAGTTTTGCTTTCATTTCTGATTTCTCCCGGTCCCTCTCCCGTTCCCTCTGTCAATCTCTCGCTCTTAAAGCATCTAAACCTTTAGTCATCTCTTGGTACATCTGCAAAGAAGCACTACATCTGCAAAGGGCGTTCTTGTAATTAGCGCATAATGGTTGTAACAATAAATCCTCAAAAATAGGAAAACCCTATTTATCCCGGGATTTCATTAAAATTAAAATACCATCGATATGAGAGGAACAATCCTTCATCTCTCTCGGGGTTGCAAATTATTATTAAAATACCCTCGAGATGAAAGGAACAGTCATTCATCTCTCCCGGGGTTGCAAATTATTATTAAAATACCCTCGAGATGAAAGGAACAGTCCTTCATCTCTCCCGGGGTTGCAAATTATTATTAAAATACCCTCGAGATGAAAGGAACAGTCCTTCATCTCTCCCGGGGTTGCAAATTATTATTAAAATACCCCCGAGATGAAAGGAACAGTCATTCATCTCTCCCGGGGTTATAAATTAATTTTAAAATATCCTCGAGATGAGAGGAAGAATCCCTCATCTCTCCCAGGGTTACAAATTTAAATTTAATATATGCGCATATAATATGAACGAAGACGACAAAAAATAAAAGAAGCGACAAATAAATAATTAAGTAAACTACCGTTACCTCTTCAAAGGAGAGTTATTTAGGGGTATAATTACTTGATATTCATGAAGTCTTTCGAGCATTTTAACTATTAATGAGCATAATATGTGTTTTATCGTGACATTTTGTGAAATGAGGTTAATTTAAGGCTTATGTGAAAAATCTGTGCATAAGTGTGTAAATTGATGAAAAAATGTCTAATTAATGCCTTGCAGATGTATTGCTGAAGTTTTGCGAGGAACTCAATGGGATCAGAAGAAGGGAAGCTGGAAACATAGCATTGCGATCGCAAAGCAATTGCAATACTGGTCTTTGCTGCTGCGTTTTTCCAGCCGCCAACCCTTCCTATAGCTGCCACGTGTGAGGTTGTTACCTCAAATTGGATGAAGATCCGCAGCCCATGGAACCTCTGAAGGCTATATAAGAAAGCCAGATGAAGAAGAAAGAGAAAAACCACTCGACGGTGAAGAGAATCAAAGGCCAATACCGCAGAAACGAATTACGGTCTCCCGATTGTTGGATCGAAGAAACAAAGGCTCCTTGGCGTCGATAATTCAAAAGGAAGAAGAGAAGATCCATCTTCTCTTCTGATTGAATTCTTTCCCAATATCAGCCATTCTTCTCCTTCATCCGAGGCGAATCGTGGTCAAGAGGACCTTCATCTAATCTACTGCTTTTCTTTTTAGCTTTTGTCTTCGAATTGGATTTTGCTGTCTTTTAATTTCTATGTTTGGTTCCTCTACTGTTTCGTTTTAATTATTGTTTTTAGATTGAGTTGTGTTTGCTTTATGAATTGTTAATGGATTTTTCTTTCAATAGTAAGCAATTAGTTTTGTTGAGTTCTTCTCTCAATCGTATTTTAATCAATTAGTTTTGTTGAGCTCTTCATTTCATGAGTAATCAATTAGTTTTGTTGAGTTCTTCTAAAGCCATGAGTAGCTAATTTTATAGAGGTTAGCTGAGATGAATCTGTAGGATATACTTATGTGAAATCAGCATGTAAATGAGCATAAATGCATTGAATGAATGTGAGCTTCATCCCATGGACATTTTCGACCGGCCATCCATTTTGTTCTAAAGAATTCCTAACCTCTGGAAGGAGTAAGAATTCAGAGTCATTCATTCATGTTAGCCTTTCATGGTAACCAGAGAGTGATCTAGGAATAGGTGCTTTCCTAACACGTTTAAAAGCATGCAATCATAAATAGGTTC
This sequence comes from Herpetospermum pedunculosum, assembly GCA_028017165.1. Taxonomy (NCBI): domain Eukaryota; kingdom Viridiplantae; phylum Streptophyta; class Magnoliopsida; order Cucurbitales; family Cucurbitaceae; genus Herpetospermum; species Herpetospermum pedunculosum. The sequence goes on along the minus strand of CM051527.1, from coordinate 13,809,288 downwards.
TTAGCCTTACTTGGATATGAGTAACTTATGAATCTAATGCATATAATCGGAAGATGTATGAGATCTAGCTGAATACGATGCATGTAATGTTTGTTCACTGCTGAATAATCATAGTGTATGCCTATGGAGGGTTCTTAGCCAACCTTGCTGTTTTATCTTAGATTTTACTTGCTGTTAATCTGTTGTTAATCCATTGCGAGAGTATTGCGAAAGCCGCAATCTTTTTTTCTGCCTTTAACTTGGATTTCACTTATCAATTCATTGCTAGCTTATTGCGAAAGTATTGTGAGATCCACAATACTATTTTCCAATAGTGTAGTTCCTTAGCTTGTTTTGCAATTGCTGTAACTTTGTGTTTCCTTTGTGTCCTTTACAATTTTGTGTCTCAACCCAAAATCCATTCATTCGTGGTTACCTTAACTAATTTAACACGCATAAAATCGGCATTTACTCAACTTAGTCTCTGTGGGAAATCGATATAAAACATACTTATCACTTGCTGCAGACCATGTATACTTGCATGATCTAAGTGCTCTTCTCACTTAATTTACATACACACTGAGCACGCAACAAGTTTTTGGCGCCGCTGCCGGGGACTCTGTTGAGTCAAAACGATTTGTGTTATTTTAGAAAGAACTTAAATGATTGGAGCTAATCTTTTGTGTCCATTTTGCAGGTACTAACATCACTGGTTTATGAATGAGTTTCCAAACTACAATCTAGAGTTTTATCCCGAGCCTGAAAGAACTCTAAGGAACAAAAATAGAATTAGAAGGGAAGTTGCACGTCGTTTGAATCAGCAAACTCAAAATCAACCTGTATTTCAACACATTGCTGACCACGCAGAGTCAGTGCAAGTCGAACCACAACAAGTTGAAATGGACAGAGCAGAAGAAACACCAAACCGAGCACTTAACACTCGCAATCCCATTGAAATTGTGAATGATAAGGACAGTGCTATACTATCCTACCTTGTACCTATGCCTGAGGAGCTCAATCCGAGCATCATACGCCCAGAAATCACAGCTCACTCATTCGAACTGAAACCTGTAATGTTTCAGATGCTGTCCACAGTTGGCCAATTCTTCGGCGTTGAGAATGAAGACCCCCATAACCACTTAAGGAACTTCCTGGGAGTGAGTGACATCTTTGTCATCCCAGGAGTGTCTCAAGAAGCTTTGCGGCTGTACCTATTTCCATACTCGTTGAGAGACAAAGCCAAGACATGGTTAAATTCCTTTCCATCCAGATCAATTGTCAACTGGACAAACCTAGCTGAGAAGTTTTTGGTGAAGTATTTTCCCCCAGATAGGAACTCAAATTTTCGTGACGATATCATCAAATTTAAACAAGCTGAGAATGAATCTCTGCATGAAGCCTGGACCAGATTCAAGGATCTTCTACTCAAATGTCCACACCATGGCATCCCATGGTGTATCCAGATTGAAGTATTCTTCAAAGGATGTAACCCCAACACGAGGCAAGTTCTGAATTCCTCAGTTGGAGGATCTATGCTATCAAAGAGCTATAACGAGGCTTATGAAATTTTGGAGAAAATCTCAACTTCACACTGCCGATGGTCAGATGATCCCGTGGAGCCAAATAGAAGGAAGACTCATGACATGGATGCACTCAGTGCAATGAGCAATCAGATAAATGCATTGACAAATCTGATGAAGCAAATGCCTCAGACGAACATCCAACAAAATGCCAATACAGTGGCATCTTCTTCAACAAGCACATCAGTGGCTAATCAATTAGAGGCACTCGTGTGTGGATTCTGTGGAGAAGGGTATGTGTATGACTATTGCCCTGCGAATCCAGCCTCTGTGTGCTATGTTGGAAGTCAGCAACAACCTAGAAATAACCCCTATTCAAATACATATAACCCTGGCTGGAGAAACCATCCTAATTTCTCTTGGAGTGGACAACAAGGCACCAGCCAGATGCAAAACCAAACAAAACCAAGTGGACCACCTGGGTTCACTCAACACACTCAAAGTAATCAACCTCCATACCAAAAACAATATGCCAACAATCAACCGATGGGAACATCAGTGGAAAGCTTGCTAAAGGAATACATAGCCAAGAATGATGCAACCTTGCAGAGCCAGCAAGCAACCTTGAGAAGTTTGAAGAATCAAATTGGGCAATTGGCAAACGAGCTAAAGAATAGGCCCCAAGGCAGACTGCCTACTGATACTGAAAATCCTAGAAGGGATGGTAAGGAACAAGTTCAAGCTATTGAACTACGAAGTGGAAGACCATTGATGAGTAGTAGCAGGGAAGCACCAAAAAGAGTAGAGAACGAAGAGTCTAGTGCTCCACTGGACCCTCTACCTGACATTAATCAAGTACAACTAAAAACAACAAGGGCGAGGCTTGAGCCCATCATTGAGGAACCAAAAGAAATTTCAAGACCTCCCCCTGTCATTAGGCAACCTGATTTGCCTACCTATGTGCCACCACCTCCATTTCCTAGACGACTTAGAAAGAAACAGGAACAAGAAGCTCATTTCCATAAATTTTTGGAAATCTTGAAGCAAGTCCATGTTAATATTCCTTTTGTGGAAGTATTGCAGTCCATGCCAACATATGTGAAGTTTTTAAAGGACATCATAACCAATAAGAAAGTCATTGGAGAGTTTGAAACTGTTAATCTTACTGAAGAGTGCAGTGCCATACTCCAGAACAAGCTGCCAAAGAAAGAGAAGGATCTTGGTTCCTTCACTTTGCCAGTAGAATTGGGAGGCAAGCATGTGGGCAGAGCTTTATGTGATATGGGAGCCAGTATAAACCTCATGCCCTTGTCATTATTCCAACAGGTTGGAATAGGAGAGGCACGTCCAACAACAGTCACCTTGCAACTTGCAGACAGATCCATCTCATACCCTGAAGGTAAAATTGAGGATATTCTAGTCAGGGTTGACAAATTTATTTTTCTCGCAGATTTCATTATCTTGGACTATGAGGCAGACAAAGAGGTGCCAATCATCTTAGGCAGACCTTTCTTAGCCACAGGTAGGGCCCTAATTGATGTTCAAAAGGGTGAACTTACCATGCGAGTCCATGATGAAGAGGTTAAGTTTAGTGTTTTTAAGGCTTTAAGGTACCCTTCTGACCTTAAACACTGTGCTACTGTAGATATAGTAGATTCACTAATTGAAGACGAACTTGAGCATGAATTATTAGTCAAGCATGCTACTGATTATGCACAAATTGATTTGAATGATTTAAATATTGCTGAAATTATGGATATATCTGTGAACAACCCTCAACATGTATGCATGACCAATGAACTATTTGAAAGATCCACAACTCCTATGATGCCATCTGTCGCAACGTCATCGCGACGTGGAGCGGCCGACGTCCTCTTTTAAGGGTTTTGTTTTAAAAAACAAAGAGATGGAGTCGCCAGCAACCATTTTGGGTGTGATTGGTCACCTTAAAACAAAAACTGGTCTAAGAAAACAGAAAATCAAGTTCGGGAGTCGGTTGAGTGTAGGGAAGGTGCTAGCACCCTACAACACCCGTTAAAACGGTAGCTGTTATGTCTCCAAAAGTGACTTATTTAGGACTTATTTAGCTTAGAAAGATGCACACTCTTAGGTGTTTTTGATAGGATTTAGCTTAAACCTATGCTTATTTGTGAGAATTAAAAGAAGGTAGCTAAATTAGGACTTGTGTGCAAAAGGAAAGAAAAGGATTGAAAACCGAAGTAAAAGAATGAAAAAACTACATTGCGACAGCATTGCGGAAACATTGCTGAAACCGCAATGTTTCAAGTGAAAACCGTAAGTTGACTGATCTTTTTCTGTTAATTTCCGTTATTTCAGGGATTCGTTCTTTCTCCTCCATCCATTTTGAAGTACGACGTTGAAGATTGATGGTCCTCCTTGGCCCAAACGCACCTGCAGATTGCTATAAAAGGGGGTCAAAGTCGAGGGTTCAATCATCATCCGAAAGCGTAGAAGTCTTCTCGCAGCTCCATCTTTTCTCCTGTTTTTCTCTGCCGTCTGTTGGTTTGCGAAGCTCAGCTGTTGGAATCGATAATCTGATAGGAAGGAGAGGAGATTTATCTTCTCTCTCGATTGGATTCATCCAAACAAGGCTGATCTTTCTCATCCTTCAGCCGAGGCGGTTGCGACGAGGCGTTCGAGCTTGTTTTACTGCTTTCTGCTCTTTATTTCCATTTTCCAGCTTTGTATTGTTGTTGTTTCTTTTCTAGTAGCTAGATCAGTTCATTTCGTTGTGTTCTGTCTTCTGTTATTCACTTTAAGTTGCTCTTCTGTTCATTCAAACAATCAAGTAATTAAAGCATAGTTCTTCATTTCTCAATTTCCTATCTTTGCAACTCACTGTCTTACCTCGCTGTTTTCAGTTTATTTATCTTCTAAGCATGTCTATTTTATCTCTTCTTTCTGTTCTCCCTATATCCATGAGTAACTAAGTCACATAGGGGCATGCTAATGACAATACTATAGGCTAAAAAACGTGAACCAAGCATGTAGGATAGCTCTCGAAGCATTGATTGTATGTAAGCTTCATCCCACGGGCAATCTCGATTGGCCATCCATTTTGTCCAAAGAACTCCTAACCTCTGGAAGGAGTAAGAGTTCAGAGTCATACACTCATGCTAGCCTTTCAAGGTAGCCAGAAAACGACCTAGGAATAGGCGTTTTCCTAGTACAAACCATAACTTTCTGCTTTAACAAGATGCTTAAGACCTTACTTGGACATGAGTAAACTAAAGAATCTAATGCATGGAATCGGACGATACATGAGATTGAGTGAGTTTGATGCATAGAGAGTTGATCCAATGCTTGAGAATCGTGAGAAAATGCCTATAGAGAAGTCGTTAGTAGCCCTTGTTTCTCCATTTTACACACTTTCGCTGTTAGGAAAATTGCGGTAGAATTGCTGTTTCCGCAATTCTGCTAAGTTCACAATTCTGTTTAGCTGTTTTCTTCTTCATTTATTAATCTCGTCTCTTTTCATTTGAGTTTAGCTTTGACTTGCACTTGTTTATGTTGCTACCCTCTACGTATTCAGTAGGAAATAGACAATTTAAAACCAATTCTACCCCATCGAATCCACCCTTTCTTTCTTAACTTTACACTTCACGAGTAGCTTATAATAAATCTCTGTGGGAAAACGAATGAAAAAATACTTACTACTTGCTATAGGATCATGTATGCTTGCATGTTCTGAGTGCTCTCTCTATCTTATTGCTTATTTATTTTAACACATTGAGCACGCAACAAGTTTTTGGCGCCGCTGCCGGGGATTTATTTAAGTGAAAACGAAGGTTGTTAAGTTTGAAACACCAAGTTTATTGCCTATTGAAGCTGATCTGTTTCATTTCTTTTGCAGGTACTATTGGGTTAGTTTATGAGTGAGCCTTCAAGTAGTGATCTAGAGTTCAATCCTGAGCCTGAGAGATTACTTAGGGCCAGAAATAGAGCCAAGAAACGTCTCTTTAACCAACCCTCTTTACCTCAAGTAATTGCGGGAACCGCAATTCCTCCGCAATTGTCTCAAGAAGAAATGGATGGAATAGTTCCAAATCCGGTGCCTGTCACTCGCAATCCCATCGAAATAGCGAATGACAAGGATAGCGCCATACTCTCTTACCTAGTACCTATGCCTGGGGAGCTGAACCCCAGCATAATCCGTCCTGAAATCACTGCCAACTCATTCGAGTTAAAGCCAGTGATGTTCCAAATGTTGTCCACTGTGGGACAATTCTTTGGAATAGAAAATGAGGATCCCCACAACCATCTTAGAAACTTCTTAGGAGTCAGTGATACCTTTATCATCCCTGGAGTTTCCCAAGAAGCCTTGAGGCTATACCTTTTCCCTTACTCTTTGAGGGACAAAGCCAAGACGTGGTTAAACTCATTACCCTCAGGATCAGTCCGTAATTGGACAGACTTAGCAGAGAAATTCCTAGTTAAATACTTTCCACCTGATAGGAATTCTACCTTTCGTGATGATATAATCAAGTTCAAGCAAGCTGACACTGAGTCTCTTCACGAAGCTTGGACAAGGTTTAAAGATCTTCTTCTTAAATGTCCACACCATGGCATCCCATGGTGTATCCAAATAGAGGTCTTTTTCAAAGGATGCAACCCCAGCACTAGACAAGTCTTAAATTCATCTGCTGGAGGTTCCATGTTGTCCAAGAGTTACAACGAAGCCTATGAGATCTTGGAGAAGATCTCAGCATCTCACTGTAGGTGGTCAGATGATCCAGTTGAGCCAACTAGAGCTCAAGACAAGGATGCTCTAAGTGCAATGAGCAGCCAAATAAATGCCCTGACCAACCTAGTTAAGCAAATGGCTCAAGCCAATCTCCAAACAAGTGTCAACACCGCCACAGCCATGTCAATGGGCACCCAACCAAATCAAGGTGAGACACTTATCTGTGGATTCTGTGGGGAAGGGCACCTGTATGAATACTGCCCTGGGAATCCAGCCTCAGTCTGCTATATTGGAAGCCAGCAGCAGCCTAGGAACAACCCCTATTCCAACACTTACAATCCTGGTTGGAGGAACCACCCAAACCTGTCATGGGGTGGCCAACAGAATGCTAACCAAAATCCTAACCAACCAAGACCGAGTGGAACGCCTGGTTTCACTCCCCAACATAACCAATCCATGTATCAAAAACCATACAACCAACCTGTAGGATCTTCTGTAGAAAACTTACTTAAGGAATACATAGCCAAGAATGATGCCACTCTGCAGAGTCAACAAGCTACTCTTAGGAGCCTAGAGAACCAAATAGGGCAACTAGCCAATGAACTTAAAAGTAGGCCCCAAGGTAGACTACCTGCTGACACTGAAGTGCCAAGGAGAGATGGTAAAGAGCAAGTTCAAGCAATTGAACTTAGAAGTGGTAGACCATTGGTGAGCAGCACCAAGGACACAAAAAAGAGAGTAGAGAACACTGAGTCTAGTGCTCCACTGGAGTCTCTGCCAAACCAAGGTCCACCACCAACAAGCACATCAGGAACAAGGCTGAAGCCAATCAAAGAGGAGATAGAAGAAATTCCAAGGCCTCCACCTATCCTGAGGCGACCTGAAGTGCCTGCCTATGTGCCACCACCTCCATTTCCTAGAAGGCTAAAGAAAAAACAAGAACAGGAAGTGCACTTTAATAAATTTCTAGAAATTCTTAAGCAAGTGCATGTTAATATTCCTTTTGTAGAAGTTTTACAGTCTATGCCTTCTTATGTAAAGTTTTTGAAGGATATTATAACTAACAAGAGAATAATTGGTGAGTTTGAAACAGTCAATCTCACTGAGGAGTGCAGTGCTATACTCCAAAACAAGCTACCCAAGAAGGAGAAGGATCCTGGTTCCTTCACCCTACCTGTAGAGCTGGGAGGCAAGCACGTGGGCAGAGCTCTTTGTGACCTGGGAGCCAGCATAAACCTCATGCCCCTATCACTATTCCGCCAACTAGGAATAGGAGAAGCACGTCCAACCACTGTCACTTTACAACTAGCAGACAGATCCATAGCATACCCTGAAGGTAAGATTGAGGATATTCTTGTAAAGGTTGACAAGTTTATTTTCCTTGCAGATTTCATTATCCTGGATTATGAAGCAGACAAGGAGGTCCCCATCCTGTTAGGCAGACCATTTCTAGCCACAGGTAGGGCACTGATAGATGTCCAAAAAGGTGAGCTCACTATGAGGGTTCATGATGAAGAGGTGAAATTTAGTGTGTATAAAGCCTTAAGGTACCCCTCTGACTCTGAATCTTGTGCTAATATGGACATTGTAGATTCATTAATGGAAGAACAATTGGAGCATGAATTGTTGACTAAGCATGCTCATGAATATGTAGGATTAGAATTAACTGACTTAAACATAGTTGAGATAATGGATATACCTGTAAATAACCCTCAACATGTTTGTATGAATATTGACTTAACTGAAAAATCTTTGAATCCATTAAAACCATCCATTGAGCATCCACCTGTCTTAGAATTAAAACCTCTCCCCACTCACCTCAAGTATGCATATCTAGGAAGTAATGATACTTTGCCTGTGATTATTTCTTCTAAATTAAGTGAAAAGCATGAGGTTGAACTGATTTTACTACTTAAGCAACATAGGAAGGCTATTGCATGGACTATTGCTGACATTAGAGGCATTAGCCCTTCTTATTGCATGCATAAGATTATATTAGAGGAAGAGCATACACCTAGAGTAGATCACCAACGTAGGCTGAACCCCTCTAAGAAAGAGGTAGTTAAAAAGGAAATAATAAAATGGTTAGATGCTGGTGTGATCTTCCCCATAGCTAGTAGCCAGTGGGTGAGCCCTATACAATGTGTACCTAAGAAGGGGGGGATGACTGTGGTAGTCAATGAGAACAATGAACTGATTCCAACAAGGACTATCACAGGGTGGAGAGTTTGCATGGATTATAGGAAACTAAATAAAGAAACCAAAAAAGACCATTTCCCTCTACCATTCATTGACCAGATGCTAGATAGGATAGCTGGTAGAGCCTACTACTGTTTCTTAGATGGTTATTCAGGATATAACCAGATTACTATAGACCCTAAGGACCAAGAGAAGACTACCTTCACTTGCCCTTTTGGAACTTTTGCCTTTCGCAGAATGCCTTTTGGCTTATGCAACGCACCGACAACTTTCCAAAGGTGCATGTTGGCAATCTTCTCTGATTTGGATGAGTCCATGATAGAGATATTCATGGATGATTTCTCAGTCTTTGGGGATTCCTTTACAAACTGTCTAGAGAACCTAGGACAAGTCCTGGCTAGGTGTGAGGAGACCAACCTAGTCCTAAATTGGGAAAAGTGCCACTTCATGGTGGATGAAGGGATTGTCTTAGGTCATAGAGTGTCAAGGGCAGGTGTAGAAGTTGACAGGGCAAAAATTGAAGTAATAGAGAAATTGGTAGAACCCCAAAATGTCAAGGCCATTAGAAGTTTCTTAGGGCATGCTGGTTTCTATAGAAGGTTCATTAAGGACTTTTCTAAGATCTCCAAGCCTCTATGTGAACTTCTAGAGCTAAACAAACCATTCATTTTCTCTAAAGAGTGTGTCCTAGCTTGGAAAACCCTTAAGGAAGCACTAGTCACAGCACCTATTATAGTAGGGCCTAATTGGGATCTTCCCTTTGAGATGTTATGTGATGCCAGTGACTATGCTGTAGGGGTCATGTTAGGACAGAAGATTGACAAGTTAACACACCCTGTATACTATGCTAGTAAGACACTTAATGAGGCACAATGCAACTACACAACCACTGAGAAGGAGATGCTAGCTGTAGTGTTTGCTTGTGAGAAATTTAGGAACTATATTGTAGGCACCAGAACGATTGTGTACACTGACCATTCTGCTTTAAAGTACCTTATGAGGAAGGCTGATGCTAAGCCTAGGTTGATTAGATGGGTACTGCTGCTGCAAGAGTTTGATCTAGACATTAGAGATAAGAAAGGATGTGAAAATGTGGTTGCGGATCATCTTTCTAGATTGCAGCATAATTGCGAAAAAATTGCGGAAACCGCAATTTCTGATGCTTTTATTGATGAACATGTCTTTGTATTGACTCATCGTGATAACGATGAGGAACCTTGGTTTGCTGACATTGCTAACTTCCTTGCATCGCAGGTACTACCAACTTTCAAGGGAGGACAAGAGAAGAAGAGGTTCCTTCATGAAGCAAGGAAATTCATATGGGATGACCCCACACTTTACAAAACATGTGCTGACGGCTTGCTAAGGAAGTGTGTTTCAGCTGCTGAGGCGAAGTCTGTGCTGCAGCACTGCCATACAGCACCCTATGGTGGACATTTTGGTGGCCAAAAGACAGCTGCAAAGGTGTTCCAGAGTGGCTACTATTGGCCAACAATCTTCAAGGATGCCCACAACTATGCCCACAGCTGTGATGAATGCCAAAGAACAGGTAACCTCAGTCGAAAGGATGAGATGCCTCTCACCTACATCTTAGAGTTGGAGCTCTTTGATGTGTGGGGCATTGACTTCATGGGACCATTTCCCCCATCATCAGGTAACCTTTCCATATTAGTGGCAGTAGACTATGTATCCAAGTGGGTAGAGGCCATAGCATGTCCCAATAATGATGCCAAAACAGTCATAAAATTCTTGCATAGGCACATTTTTACTAGGTTTGGAACACCACGTGCTATCATTAGCGATGAAGGGACACATTTCATTAATAAGGCTATGGAGAGAGTGTTGGCTAAGTATAACATTAGACATAGAGTAGCCACTCCCTATCACCCACTGGCTACTAGCTATGGGGAAGATCACACCAGCATCTAACCATTTTATTATTTCTTTCTTAACTACCTCTTTCATAGAGGGATTCAGCCTACGTTGGTGATCTACTCTAGGTGTGTGCTCTTCCTCTAGTATAATCTTATGCATACAATAAGAAGGGCTAATGCCTCTAATATCAGCAATAGTCCATGCAATAGCCTTCCTATGTTGCTTAAGCAGTAAAATCAGTTCAACCTCATGTTTTTCACTTAATTTAGAAGAAATGATAACAGGCAGAGTTTCATTACTTCCTAGATATGCATACTTGAGGTGAGTGGGTAGTGGTTTCAGTTCTAAAACAGGTGGATGCTCAATGGATGGCTTTAAAGGACTCACAGATCTATCAGTTAGGTCTATATTCATACATACATGTTGTGGTTTATCTACAGGCATATCCATTATGTCAGATACATTCAAGTCAGCTACATCTAATTGTACATATTCATTAGCATGCTTAGTTAATAGTACATGCTCCAATTGTTCTTCCATTAAAGAATCAACAACGTCCATACTAGCACAGGATTCAAGGTCAGAGGGATACCTTAAAGCTTTATACACACTAAATTTCACCTCTTCATCATGAACCCTCATAGTGAGCTCACCTTTTTGGACGTCTATAAGTGCCCTACCTGTGGCTAGAAATGGTCTGCCTAGCAGGATGGGGACCTCCTTGTCTGCTTCATAATCCAGGATAATGAAATCTGCCAGGAAAATAAATTTGTCAACTTTCACTAGAATATCCTCAATCTTACCTTCAGGGTATGCGATGGATCTGTCTGCTAGTTGTAAAGTGACAGTGGTTGGACGTGCTTCTCCTATTCCTAGCTGGCGGAATAGTGATAGGGGCATAAGGTTTATGCTGGCGCCCAGGTCACAAAGCGCTCTGCCCACGTGCTTGCCTCCAAGTTCTACAGGTAAGGTGAAGGAACCAGGATCCTTCTCCTTCTTAGGCAGCTTGTTTTGGAGTATGGCACTGCACTCCTCAGTGAGGTTTACTGTTTCAAACTCACCAATTATTTTTTGTTAGTAATAATATCTTTTAAAAACTTTACATAGGAAGGCATAGACTGTAAAACTTCTACAAAAGGAATGTTGACATGCACTTGCTTAAGAATTTCTAAGAATTTATTAAAATGCACTTCCTGTTCCTGCTTCTTCTTAAGCCTTCGAGGATATGGAGGTGGTGGCACATATGCAGGCACGTCAGGGCGCCTTAGGATAGGTGGAGGCCTTGGAATTTCTTCTATTTCCTCAACAATTGGTTCTAGCCTGACTCCTGATGTGCTAGTTGGTGGTGGACCTTGGTTTGGTAGAGACTCCAGTGGAGCACTAGACTCAGTGTTCTCTACTCTCTTTGGTGTGTCCTTTGTGTTGCTTACCAAGGGTCTACCACTTCTGAGTTCAATTGCTTGAACTTGTTCTTTACCATCTCTCCTTGGTACCTCAGTGTCAGCAGGGAGTCTACCTTGGGGCCTACTCTTGAGTTCATTGGCCAATTGGCCTATTTGGTTCTCTAGGCTCCTAAGAGTAGCTTGCTGGCTTTGAAGAGTAGCATCATTCTTAACTATGTATTCCTTGAGTAAGTTTTCTACAGAAGATCCTACAGGTTGGTTGTATGGTTTTTGGTACATTGATTGGTTATGTTGGGGAGTGAAACCAGGTGTTCCACTCGGTCTAGGCTGGTTAGGATTTTGGTTAGCATTTTGTTGGCCACCCCATGACAGGTTTGGGTGGTTCCTCCAACCAGGGTTGTAAGTATTGGAATAGGGGTTGTTCCTAGGCTGCTGTTGGCTTCCTACATAGCAGACTGAGGATGGATTCCCAGGGCAGTATTCATATGGGTGCCCTTCCTCACAGAATCCACAGATAAGTGCCTCGCCTTGACTTGGTTGGGTGCCCATTGACATGGCTGTGGCGGTATTGGCACCGGTTTGGAGATTGGCCTGAGCCATTTGCTTAACTAGGTTGGTCAGGGCATTTATTTGGCTGCTCATCGCACTTAGAGCATCCTTGTCTTGAGCTCTAGTTGGCTCAACTGGATCATCTGACCACCTACAGTGAGATGCTGAGATCTTCTCCAAGATCTCATAGGCTTCGTTGTAACTCTTGGACAACATGGAACCACCAGCAGATGAATTTAAGACTTGCCTAGTGCTGGGGTTGCATCCTTTGAAAAAGACCTCTATTTGGATACACCATGGGATGCCATGATGTGGGCATTTGAGAAGAAGGTCCTTGAACCTTGTCCAAGCTTCGTGAAGAGATTCATTATCAGCTTGCTTGAATTTAACTATATCATCACGAAAGGTAGAATTCCTATCAGGTGGGAAGTATTTGACTAGGAATTTTTCTGCTAAATCTGTCCAATTAAGGACAGATCCAGAGGGTAATGAGTTCAACCATGTTTTGGCTTTGTCCCTCAAAGAGTAAGGGAACAAGTATAGCCTCAAGGCTTCTTGGGAAACTCCAGGGATGATGAAGGTATCACTAACTCCTAAGAAGTTCCTAAGATGGTTGTGGGGGTCCTCATTTTCTATTCCAAAGAATTGTCCCACAGTGGACAACATTTGGAACATCACTGGCTTTAACTCGAATGAGTTGGCAGTGATCTCAGGACGGATTATGCTGGGGTTCAGCTCCCCAGGCATAGGTACTAAATATGAAAGAATGGCACTATTCTTGTCATTCACTATTTCGATGGGGTTGCGAATGACAGGTACCTGATTTGGAACTATCTCTTCCATTTCTTCGATTTCAGGTATGATAGGAGGTTGTTTAAAGAGACGTTTCTTGGCTTTATTTCTGGCTTTAAATAGTCTCTCGGGCTCAGGATTGAACTCTAGATCTCTATTTGAAGGCTCACTCATAAACTAACCCAATAGTACCTGCAAAAGAAATGAAACAGATCAGCTTCAATAAGCAATAAACTTGTTTTTTCAAACTTAACAAACTTCGTTTTCACTTAAAATAAGTCCCCGGCAGCGGCGCCAAAAACTTGTTGCGTGCTCAATGTGTTAATAAGAATAAGCAATAAGAGAGAGAGAGCACTCAGAACATGCAAGCATACATGATCTTATAGCAAGTAATGAGTATTTTTTCATTCGTTTTCCCACAGAGACTTATTTTTAGCTATTCACGAAGTGTTTTGTTAAGAAAGAAGGGGTGGATTTGATGGGTTCAAATTGGTTTTTAATTGCCTACTTCTTACCGAACATATAAAGGAATGTAACATAAACAAATGCAAGTTGAAATTAGACTCAAAGGACAAGAGATGGAATTAATAAACGAAGAAGAAAACAGCTAAACAGAATGGTAACTTAGCAGAATTGCGGATACCGCAATGTTATCGCAATTGTAAAAACAGTAAAAGTGTGTAAAATGGAGAATTAAGGGCTACTAACGACTATCCTATAGGCATTTTAATATGATTCCCAAGCATTGGATCAACTCTCTATGCATCAAACTCACTCTATCTCATGTATCGTCCGATTCCATGCATTAGATTCTTTAGTTTACTCAACTCAAAGTAAGGTCTTAAGCATCTTGTTAAAGCAGAAGTGTTTAGTTTGTACTAGGGGAACGCCTATTCCTAGGCCGTTTCCTGGTTACCTTGAAAGGCTAGCATGATAATATGACTCTGAACTCTTACTCCTTCCAGAGGTTAGGAGTTCTTTGGACAAAATGGATGGCCAATCGAAATTGCCCGTGGGATGAAGCTTACATACAATCAATGGTTCGAGAGCTATCCTACATACTTGGTTCACGTTTTTTAGCCTATAGTTCTGTCATTAGCATGCCCCTAAGTGACTTAGTTACTCATGGATATAAGGAGAACAGAACTAAAAGATAAGATAGACATGCTTAAAAGGGAAATGTGCTTAAAACAGTAAGGGAAGGCAGTAGAATGAAAAGGCAGAAACTGTGAAATACGGAATTGAAACTTGATTACTTGATTGTTTGAATAGACAAAAGAAAGCTTAAAGCAAATGACAGAGAGACAGAACACAACGAATTATCTTAATCTAGCTATTAGAAAAGAAACAACAACAAGGCAGAGTTGGAAAAATAGAAATGAAGAACAGAAAGCAATAAACAGCTCGAATGACTCGTTGCAGTCGCCTCGAATGAAGGATGAGAAAGGACAGCCTTGCTTGGATGAATCCAATCGGGAGAGAAGAAGAATCTCCTCTCCTTCCTATCAGATTATCGACTCCAACAGCTGAGCTTCGCAAACCAGCAGACGGCAGAGGAAAACAGGAGAAAAGATGGACTGCGAGAAGACTTCTACGCTTTCGGATGATGCTTGAACCTCCGACTTTGACCCCCTTTTATAGTAGTTTGCAGGTGCGTTTGGGCCAAGGAGAACCATCAATCTTCAACGTCATATATCAGAATGGATGGAGGAGAAAGAACGAATCCCTGAAATCACGGAAATTAACAGAAAAAGATCAGTCAACTTACGGTTTTCACTTGAAATATTGCGGCTTCAGCAATGTTTTAGCAATGCTGTCGCAATGCAGTTTTTTTCATTCTTTTCCTTCGGTTTTCAACCCTTTTCTTTCCTATTGTGCATAAGTCCTAATTTAGCTACCTTCTTCTCATTCTCATATTTAAGCATAGGTTTAGGCTAAATGCTATCAAAAACACCTAAAAATGTACATCTTCTTAAGCTAAATGGGTCCTAAATAAGTCACTTTCAGAGACTTAACACACCCCCAAACTTAAGGTTTTGCTTGTCCTCAAGCACACTAAGGACTTACCTATGCTGCTGTTTCACCTTCTTTAACCACCTACTGACTCTCCTATATCCCTATCTATAGCACTGCTGTCCTGTGACACACTTCTCAGTTTAAAACTACCCTCTTATCTAGCTTCTTCTGACTTCGCCTGCCTAACACTCCATCTGCTTTTATTAACTTCCTACAACTGATCTATTTGCTTTTGTCATATCATGCCACTATCCCTAAGGTTTCAAATTCTGCCTAGCTTTACCTCAGACTCAGTACATGCTTCTAGCTTTATTTTTAATGTGTCTCGGATTCCTTAGAGTCATGCCAGTCTTAGTATTAACGGTAACAGTAGTACTTTTAAAGAACAACCTAAACCCTGGCATCACTACATTGGATAAACACTCATCTCCCTAAACAACCCTACAAGTTACAACTTTGTGCTTAGCTAATTGAGGATCAGAGTTCTTTTTAAATAGGACATCTAAGCCACAAAGTTATAACTCCTAGGTATACATTCTTCTTCCCTATTCTTACTTAGGTGGGGCCTCTCCTTTGGTTGCCTTTTGATGCAATGCCACTTGTGGGTCACACACTTGGCACTGATTACTTAGCAACCTAAAAGAGACCCCCTTTTTATTCTATTTTTCATTTTTTTTTCAGTTCATCATTTTTTGTAAAGGAGAAGAAGAATGCTTATGTTTCTAAGGGAGAGAGGAATGTTCCTAGGCCTAGGGTGGCCTCCCCCAAACTTCAACTACTCATTGTCCCCAATGAGTGTCTGAGGTGGCATACCCCCAAACTTTCCTAGAAGCATCTAGTCTAAAGTAAAACAAAGAGAATCTAAAGCCCTAGGCATAGACAAAACATTCGAACGACAAATATCACAGCAGCAGTAATAAAAAAAAACAGACAGATAAGGGCTTAAAGCTGTGCATGCTGAGCTTTTTAGAGGTTGATTTAAACTAGCAAAGGGTGTCCTATGACACTCATCCAACATGCTTTTAGATAAGCTATATATGGTAGTCATGATAGCAGCAAAAGATGGAATTTAAACAGATCACAGCCTAGCTAAACAGACAGTCCAAAACATGCTTTCAGTAATAAAAATTGCGGGTACCGCAATTATTTCGCAATCAAGTCAGGGCAGATATAACAGTGATTAAGGCCCCTAAGCATGCTCTTTCCAGTCATTCAAGCTCTTCTAAAAATAAAACAAAACTAACCTACCTAGTCACCTATCATCAGACTATACTAAACAAAATTAAAAACATAAAACTAAGCATCTAAGACAGATCAAAAGTGTACGAAAAACAGCATAATTCACATAATCTATCAGAAAGCAGAAAATTGTTTTTTTTTCTAAGGGAACAACAATACTCCCTTCAGTGCAATTCAAACCAGCACTCAAACATCTTCATCCTCATCAGGTTGTCGTGGTCGTGGAGGCACCCATGGAGTCAGGAGATTTGTGGGGAAGTCAGGGAAGATGCACCCAAGTTGGTCTGCAACTTCCTTGTCCCTTGCCTGCGCATAAGTGGCCCATTGAGCCATCCTCCTCTGCATATCCATCAGGCAGGCCATGGATAGGGACTGATCAGCAGCCAGCCTATCCAGTTCAAACTCCATATTCCCCTTTCTCTTCAGCCTCAGGCTAGCAGGCAGCTCCAAGTGGCCTGTGTAAGCCATCTGCTGCTCCATTCGCTCAGTGGGGACTCCTGCAAGCAAACATAGTTTGGTTATGGTGTTAGGGAAAAACAATGGTCCCTTACCTTTCTTGGCGCACTCAGCAATGGCGGCTGACATGATTTCCCCCACATTGACCGTGAGACCTCGCATAATGGCATAGACCAGCAGCGACCTGCTCTGGTTGATGGTCGTCTCATGGGTCACAGGAGACAACTTTCTCATTACAAAGGCAAACCATACAGCTGCCTTTGCTGTCAGGTTGGCACTCATGAGGGTGTGCCTCCCATTGCGTGATACAGTCCACGCTGCTTCAGGCTGGCCAATGGTTCGAATGGCCTCCTCCAGCACTGCCTCAGTAGGCTCATCAACGATCCGTGCATAATCAGTGTGTCTTTGGCCCTTGAGGCCATAAACTTCGTTGATGGCTTTTGCTGAGTAGTCCACCTCTACTCCTCTTACCACCGATAGCCCCTCTTCAGAGTTGCGCAGGTTGGCGTAGAAGTCGTATACCATAGCTGTGTAAGCCGGATTGGGTGGCCTACATAATTCCTCCCAGCTGTGATTTATAATTCCTGCGCGCAAGAACTGCGACAGGTCAGCAGGTCTGTCGAGGAAGCCCTTCTCGTGCAGCAACTCCCTCTTCCTCAGCTCAACGCCTCTGGATTCAGCGTCAGAGGACACGTACCTCACGGACTGAGGCTCATCTTCAGGGTAGAGCTTGGCTTTCCCTTTGTCTGCTGGCTTGGCTGACTCGGCAGCTTCAACCTTGAGTCGTTTGAGCGAAGGCTCAGTGCTCTCTTTGGCTGACTCGGCAGCCCCAACCTTCT
The DNA here is from genome assembly GCA_028017165.1 of Herpetospermum pedunculosum. Taxonomy (NCBI): domain Eukaryota; kingdom Viridiplantae; phylum Streptophyta; class Magnoliopsida; order Cucurbitales; family Cucurbitaceae; genus Herpetospermum; species Herpetospermum pedunculosum. Next base: position 13,791,716 of record CM051527.1, on the reverse strand, counting down.
TGGCCTTCTTCTTCTTCAGCTTCTTGGATCGCTTGGCCTTAAGAATCTTGGCCTTCTTCTTCTTCTTGAGCTTTGCCTCAATGGTGATCTGCTGCAGGCACGCCCCCAACGTCTCTTCCATTGAGTCAGTCTTCTGTTCAAGACTCTCCGGGCTAGCTTCCCTCACAGGCGAGAAAACCTCCTCGTCCTCACCTTCCCCACTGCCCTGCGTTGATTCTTGGTACTCCCCATATGGGAATTCAGGGTCAGGCCGTGGGGTAGTGTGCGACGGCGTGGTGCTTTGCTCTGCTGTAGGTGTCTGCGCAGAACTCAGTGGTGAAGACGGCTGTTCAGGGCTCTGTGCAGGCGGCGATGAAGAACGCTCTGGGCTCTGCACTGGTTCAGATGGTGAAGGGTTGTGCGCAGGTGATGCAGATGGCGACGAACCCTTCTTGGTCGACTCGTGGGACGCACGATCCGTTTCTTGACTCTCCACAGAGGGAGTCTTTGCTTTGCTTGGTTCGGCGGCCATCTCGACACTCCACCGGCGCTTCTTGGGTGTGCCCGCTGGTTCAGAGGGTCCAGCAGGGATTTCTGTGACAACCCTCCACTTCTTCCTACGGATCGGAAGCTTGGGAAGACGTTCGGTGCGTGCAGCGTCAGCCGTAGCCAAGGCAAGTAGTGCATCTCTCGCAGCTGTTTCAGCAGCGTCGTCAGCCCTCTTCTTGGCTGCAGATCTTTCAGCCCGTGTGAACACCATTGTTGAGTCTTGGAGGTTTGGAGAGAAGGATCAAAGATGAAGAGAATCGCAGCTTTCTTGGAATTCAGAGAGTGAGTGAATCGTATCGATCGAGCGCCTTCTAACGGATATAAAGGAAACGGCTAAATCCCAACGGCTCTATTTTGCGGATCCTACAATTCCAGCGCAATTTTAGGGATATTTTTCATCAAAATGTCAATCTTTGCTCGTCCGTATCTTTGATTTGGCTCAATCGTTTCCTAATTTTTAAAGCTGGAATTACTCTCCTTGATTCCCTCTTTCGATTCCCTACAAAAAGAAATAAAAACAACATCAAATTCGTAATTAAAATCGCACAACAAAACATACAAACGATAACCGGAAAATCGCAAAAAATAAACTAAGGCATGAGCCTTATGTTGACGAGCACAGTAATCACTCGTCCTCTCTCGTTCTCATTGTCACGCTTCAGTCAAGAGGAAGGCCGAGAGAGTCTTCACATCTCCTTCCTCATAGTAGTGCTTCAATCTTGCACCATTAACCATGAATGGTTGGCCTTGCTGCAAGTTCTTTATCTCTATGGCACCATGAACAAACACATTAGTAATCACAAATGGACCTGACCATCTAGACTTAAGTTTCCCTGGAAATAGTTTCAACCGTGAGTTAAACAACAAGACAAGTTGACCCTTCTTAAAGTCCTTAACTCTAAGTCTACTATCGTGCCAAATCTTGGTCTTTTCCTTATATATTTTAGCATTTTCATAGGCCATATGTCTAAGCTCATCAAGCTCATGTAATTGCAAAGACCTCAGTGTCCCCGCATCCTTTACACAAAAATTCAATTCCTTCATGGCCCAAAATGCTTTGTTTTCTAATTCAAGTGGTAAGTGACAAGCCTTGCCATATACCAGCCTATAAGGAGACATACCTAGGGGTGTCTTATATGCTGTCCTATAAGCCCAAAGTGCATCCTCAAGCTTAAAGGACCAGTCTTTCCTATTAGGTTTGACCACTTTTTCTAGGATGTTCTTAATTTCCCTATTTGAAATTTCAGCTTGTCCATTCGAGTGTGGGTGATAGGGAGTGGCTACTCTATGTCTAATGTTATACTTAGCCAACACTCTCTCCATAGCCTTGTTAATGAAATGTGACCCCTCATCACTAATGATGGCACGAGGTGTCCCAAACCTAGTAAAAATGTGCCTATGCAAGAATTTGGTGACTGTTTTGGCATCATTATTGGGACATGCTTTGGCTTCTACCCACTTGGACACATAGTCCACTGCCACTAATATGTAGAGGTTACCTGATGACGGAGGGAATGGCCCCATGAAGTCAATGCCCCACACATCAAAGAGCTCCAACTCTAAGATGTAGGTGAGGGGCATCTCATCCTTTCGACTGAGGTTACCTGTTCTTTGGCATTCATCACAGCTGTGGGCATAGTTGTGGGCGTCTTTGAAGATCGTTGGCCAATAGTAGCCACTCTGAAATACCTTTGCAGCTGTTCTTTGGCCACCAAAGTGTCCACCATAAGGAGCTGTGTGGCAGTGCTGCAGCACAGACTTCGCTTCAGCAGCTGAAACACACTTCCTTAGCAAGCCGTCAGCACATGTTCTGTAAAGTGTGGGGTCATCCCATATGAATTTCCTTGCTTCATGAAGGAACCTCCTCTTCTCTTGTCCTCCCTTGAAAACTGGTAAAACCTGTGATGCACGGAAGTTAGCAATGTCAGCAAACCAAGGTTCCTCATCGTTATCACGATGAGTCAAAGCAAAGACATGTTCATCAATAAAAGCATCAGAAATTGCGGGGTCCGCAATTTTTTCGCAATTGTGCTGCAATCGAGACAGGTGATCCGCAACCACATTTTCACATCCCTTCTTGTCTCGAATGTCCAAATCAAACTCTTGCAGCAGCAGTACCCACCTAATCAACCTAGGCTTAGCATCAGCCTTCCTCATAAGATACTTCAAGGCAGAATGGTCAGTGTACACAATTGTCCTAGTGCCTACAATATAGTTTCTAAATTTTTCGCAAGCAAACACTACAGCAAGCATCTCTTTCTCAGTAGTTGTATAATTACATTGAGCCTCATTCAAGGTTTTACTAGCATAATAGACAGGGTGTGTTAGCTTGTCAATCTTCTGTCCTAACATCACTCCTACAGCATAGTCACTGGCATCACATAACATCTCAAAGGGAAGATCCCAATTTGGTCCTACTATGATAGGGGCTGTGACTAGTGCTTTCTTAAGGGTGGTCCAAGCTACTACACATTCCTTAGAGAAGATGAATGACCTATTTAATTCTAGAAGCTCACACAGAGGCTTGGCTATCTTAGAAAAGTCCTTAATGAACCTTCTGTAGAAGCCAGCATGCCCTAAGAAACTTCTAATGGCCTTGACATTCTGAGGCTCTACCAACTTCTCTATGATCTCAATTTTGGCTCGGTCAACTTCTACACCTGCCCTCGACACTCTATGACCTAAGACAATCCCCTCATCTACCATGAAGTGACACTTTTCCCAATTAAGGACTAAGTTAGTCTCTTCACATCTAGCCAAGACTTGTCCTAGATTCTCTAGACAGTTGGTGAATGAATCCCCAAAGACTGAGAAGTCATCCATGAATATTTCTATCATGGACTCATCCAACTCAGAGAAGATTGCCATCATGCACCTTTGGAAAGTTGCCGGTGCATTGCATAAGCCAAAAGGCATTCTGCGAAAGGCAAAAGTTCCAAAAGGGCAAGTGAAGGTAGTCTTCTCTTGGTCCTTAGGGTCTATAGTAATCTGATTATAGCCAGAATAACCATCTAAGAAACAATAGTAGGCTCTACCAGCTATTCTGTCTAACATCTGGTCAATGAACGGTAGAGGGAAGTGGTCTTTTTTAGTTTCTTTATTTAATTTCCTGTAATCCATGCACACTCTCCATCCTGTGACAGTCCTAGTTGGAATCAGTTCGTTGTTCTCATTGACTACCACAGTCATCCCACCCTTTTTAGGTACACACTGTATAGGGCTCACCCACTGGCTACTAGCTATGGGGAAGATCACACCAGCATCTAACCATTTTATTATTTCTTTCTTAACTACCTCTTTCATAGAGGGATTCAGCCTACGTTGGTGATCTACTCTAGGTGTGTGCTCTTCCTCTAGTATAATCTTATGCATACAATAAGAAGGGCTAATGCCTCTAATATCAGCAATAGTCCATGCAATAGCCTTCCTATGTTGCTTAAGCAGTAAAATCAGTTCAACCTCATGTTTTTCACTTAATTTAGAAGAAATGATAACAGGCAGAGTTTCATTACTTCCTAGATATGCATACTTGAGGTGAGTGGGTAGTGGTTTCAGTTCTAAAACAGGTGGATGCTCAATGGATGGCTTTAAAGGACTCACAGATCTATCAGTTAGGTCTATATTCATACATACATGTTGTGGTTTATCTACAGGCATATCCATTATGTCAGATACATTCAAGTCAGCTACATCTAATTGTACATATTCATTAGCATGCTTAGTTAATAGTACATGCTCCAATTGTTCTTCCATTAAAGAATCAACAACGTCCATACTAGCACAGGATTCAAGGTCAGAGGGATACCTTAAAGCTTTATACACACTAAATTTCACCTCTTCATCATGAACCCTCATAGTGAGCTCACCTTTTTGGACGTCTATAAGTGCCCTACCTGTGGCTAGAAATGGTCTGCCTAGCAGGATGGGGACCTCCTTGTCTGCTTCATAATCCAGGATAATGAAATCTGCCAGGAAAATAAATTTGTCAACTTTCACTAGAATATCCTCAATCTTACCTTCAGGGTATGCGATGGATCTGTCTGCTAGTTGTAAAGTGACAGTGGTTGGACGTGCTTCTCCTATTCCTAGCTGGCGGAATAGTGATAGGGGCATAAGGTTTATGCTGGCGCCCAGGTCACAAAGCGCTCTGCCCACGTGCTTGCCTCCAAGTTCTACAGGTAAGGTGAAGGAACCAGGATCCTTCTCCTTCTTAGGCAGCTTGTTTTGGAGTATGGCACTGCACTCCTCAGTGAGGTTTACTGTTTCAAACTCACCAATTATTTTTTGTTAGTAATAATATCTTTTAAAAACTTTACATAGGAAGGCATAGACTGTAAAACTTCTACAAAAGGAATGTTGACATGCACTTGCTTAAGAATTTCTAAGAATTTATTAAAATGCACTTCCTGTTCCTGCTTCTTCTTAAGCCTTCGAGGATATGGAGGTGGTGGCACATATGCAGGCACGTCAGGGCGCCTTAGGATAGGTGGAGGCCTTGGAATTTCTTCTATTTCCTCAACAATTGGTTCTAGCCTGACTCCTGATGTGCTAGTTGGTGGTGGACCTTGGTTTGGTAGAGACTCCAGTGGAGCACTAGACTCAGTGTTCTCTACTCTCTTTGGTGTGTCCTTTGTGTTGCTTACCAAGGGTCTACCACTTCTGAGTTCAATTGCTTGAACTTGTTCTTTACCATCTCTCCTTGGTACCTCAGTGTCAGCAGGGAGTCTACCTTGGGGCCTACTCTTGAGTTCATTGGCCAATTGGCCTATTTGGTTCTCTAGGCTCCTAAGAGTAGCTTGCTGGCTTTGAAGAGTAGCATCATTCTTAGCTATGTATTCCTTGAGTAAGTTTTCTACAGAAGATCCTACAGGTTGGTTGTATGGTTTTTGGTACATTGATTGGTTATGTTGGGGAGTGAAACCAGGTGTTCCACTCGGTCTAGGCTGGTTAGGATTTTGGTTAGCATTTTGTTGGCCACCCCATGACAGGTTTGGGTGGTTCCTCCAACCAGGGTTGTAAGTATTGGAATAGGGGTTGTTCCTAGGCTGCTGTTGGCTTCCTACATAGCAGACTGAGGATGGATTCCCAGGGCAGTATTCATATGGGTGCCCTTCCTCACAGAATCCACAGATAAGTGCCTCGCCTTGACTTGGTTGGGTGCCCATTGACATGGCTGTGGCGGTATTGGCACCGGTTTGGAGATTGGCCTGAGCCATTTGCTTAACTAGGTTGGTCAGGGCATTTATTTGGCTGCTCATCGCACTTAGAGCATCCTTGTCTTGAGCTCTAGTTGGCTCAACTGGATCATCTGACCACCTACAGTGAGATGCTGAGATCTTCTCCAAGATCTCATAGGCTTCGTTGTAACTCTTGGACAACATGGAACCACCAGCAGATGAATTTAAGACTTGCCTAGTGCTGGGGTTGCATCCTTTGAAAAAGACCTCTATTTGGATACACCATGGGATGCCATGATGTGGGCATTTGAGAAGAAGGTCCTTGAACCTTGTCCAAGCTTCGTGAAGAGATTCATTATCAGCTTGCTTGAATTTAACTATATCATCACGAAAGGTAGAATTCCTATCAGGTGGGAAGTATTTGACTAGGAATTTTTCTGCTAAATCTGTCCAATTAAGGACAGATCCAGAGGGTAATGAGTTCAACCATGTTTTGGCTTTGTCCCTCAAAGAGTAAGGGAACAAGTATAGCCTCAAGGCTTCTTGGGAAACTCCAGGGATGATGAAGGTATCACTAACTCCTAAGAAGTTCCTAAGATGGTTGTGGGGGTCCTCATTTTCTATTCCAAAGAATTGTCCCACAGTGGACAACATTTGGAACATCACTGGCTTTAACTCGAATGAGTTGGCAGTGATCTCAGGACGGATTATGCTGGGGTTCAGCTCCCCAGGCATAGGTACTAAATATGAAAGAATGGCACTATTCTTGTCATTCACTATTTCGATGGGGTTGCGAATGACAGGTACCTGATTTGGAACTATCTCTTCCATTTCTTCGATTTCAGGTATGATAGGAGGTTGTTTAAAGAGACGTTTCTTGGCTTTATTTCTGGCTTTAAATAGTCTCTCGGGCTCAGGATTGAACTCTAGATCTCTATTTGAAGGCTCACTCATAAACTAACCCAATAGTACCTGCAAAAGAAATGAAACAGATCAGCTTCAATAAGCAATAAACTTGTTTTTTCAAACTTAACAAACTTCGTTTTCACTTAAAATAAGTCCCCGGCAGCGGCGCCAAAAACTTGTTGCGTGCTCAATGTGTTAATAAGAATAAGCAATAAGAGAGAGAGAGCACTCAGAACATGCAAGCATACATGATCTTATAGCAAGTAATGAGTATTTTTTCATTCGTTTTCCCACAGAGACTTATTTTTAGCTATTCACGAAGTGTTTTGTTAAGAAAGAAGGGGTGGATTTGATGGGTTCAAATTGGTTTTTAATTGCCTACTTCTTACCGAACATATAAAGGAATGTAACATAAACAAATGCAAGTTGAAATTAGACTCAAAGGACAAGAGATGGAATTAATAAACGAAGAAGAAAACAGCTAAACAGAATGGTAACTTAGCAGAATTGCGGATACCGCAATGTTATCGCAATTGTAAAAACAGTAAAAGTGTGTAAAATGGAGAATTAAGGGCTACTAACGACTATCCTATAGGCATTTTAATATGATTCCCAAGCATTGGATCAACTCTCTATGCATCAAACTCACTCTATCTCATGTATCGTCCGATTCCATGCATTAGATTCTTTAGTTTACTCAACTCAAAGTAAGGTCTTAAGCATCTTGTTAAAGCAGAAGTGTTTAGTTTGTACTAGGGGAACGCCTATTCCTAGGCCGTTTCCTGGTTACCTTGAAAGGCTAGCATGATAATATGACTCTGAACTCTTACTCCTTCCAGAGGTTAGGAGTTCTTTGGACAAAATGGATGGCCAATCGAAATTGCCCGTGGGATGAAGCTTACATACAATCAATGGTTCGAGAGCTATCCTACATACTTGGTTCACGTTTTTTAGCCTATAGTTCTGTCATTAGCATGCCCCTAAGTGACTTAGTTACTCATGGATATAAGGAGAACAGAACTAAAAGATAAGATAGACATGCTTAAAAGGGAAATGTGCTTAAAACAGTAAGGGAAGGCAGTAGAATGAAAAGGCAGAAACTGTGAAATACGGAATTGAAACTTGATTACTTGATTGTTTGAATAGACAAAAGAAAGCTTAAAGCAAATGACAGAGAGACAGAACACAACGAATTATCTTAATCTAGCTATTAGAAAAGAAACAACAACAAGGCAGAGTTGGAAAAATAGAAATGAAGAACAGAAAGCAATAAACAGCTCGAATGACTCGTTGCAGTCGCCTCGAATGAAGGATGAGAAATGACAGCCTTGCTTGGATGAATCCAATCGGGAGAGAAGAAGAATCTCCTCTCCTTCCTATCAGATTATCGACTCCAACAGCTGAGCTTCGCAAACTAGCAGACGGCAGAGGAAAACAGGAGAAAAGATGGACTGCGAGAAGACTTCTACGCTTTCGGATGATGCTTGAACCTCCGACTTTGACCCCCTTTTATAGTAGTTTGCAGGTGCGTTTGGGCCAAGGAGAACCATCAATCTTCAACGTCATATATCAGAATGGATGGAGGAGAAAGAACGAATCCCTGAAATCACGGAAATTAACAGAAAAAGATCAGTCAACTTACGGTTTTCACTTGAAATATTGCGGCTTCAGCAATATTTTAGCAATGCTGTCGCAATGCAGGTTTTTTCATTCTTTTCCTTCGGTTTTCAACCCTTTTCTTTCCTATTGTGCATAAGTCCTAATTTAGCTACCTTCTTCTCATTCTCATATTTAAGCATAGGTTTAGGCTAAATGCTATCAAAAACACCTAAAAATGTACATCTTCTTAAGCTAAATGAGTCCTAAATAAGTCACTTTCAGAGACTTAACACCAACCTCACAGCTAAGGCGGCTGTCTGGTTTTCCTTCGTGAGAAGGAAGCTGTCCCCCGTGACACATGAGACCACAATCAACCAGAGCAGATCGCTGCTGGTCTATGCAATCATGCGAGGTCTCACAATCAACGTGGGCGAAGTCATGTGAGCTGCCATTGCTGACTGCGCCAAGAAGGGTAAGGGTCCATTGTTCTTCCCTAATACTATTACTAAACTATGCTTGCGTGCAGGAGTCCCCATTGAGCGGATGGAACAGCAGATGGCTTACACAGGCCACTTGGAGCTGCCTACAGGCTTGAGGCTGAGAAGGAAGGGAAACATGGAGTTCGAGCTGGATAGATTGGCTGCTGCTCAGTCACTGTCCATGGCGTGCCTGATGGATTTACAGAAGAGGATGGCTCAATGGGCCACATATGCACAGGCGAGGGACAAGGAAGTCGCTGACCAGCTGGGTTGCCTTTTCCCTGAATTCCCCACGGACTTGCTGACTCCATGGGCGCCTCCAAGACCACGAAGGCCTGATGAGGATGAAGACATCTGAGTGCTAGATTGAATTGCACTCAAGGGAGTATTGTTGTTCCCTTACAATTACAATAAAAAAAAAAATCAAACTGCTTTTTGTAAACCGTGTGAATTATGCTGTTTTTAGTTAATATTTTGATCTGTTTTAGTTGCTTAGTTTTAAGTTTTTAAATTGTTTAGTGTAGTCTGATGCTAGCTAATTAGGTAGATTAGTTTAGTTTCATTTTTAGAGAGCTTCAATGACTGGAAAAAGCATGCGTAGGGGCCTTACTCACTGTTATATTTGCCCTGTATCTATTGCGAAATAATTGCGGATACCGCAATTTTTATTAGTAAATGCATGTTTTTGACTGATTGTTTAGCTAGGCTGTGATCTGTTTAAATTCTATCTTTTGCTGCTATCATGACTACTTTATATAGCTTATCTTAAAGCATGCTGGATGAGTGTCATAGGACACCCTTTGATAGTTTAAATTAGCCTCTTAAAAGTGCTCAGCATGCATAGCTTTAAGTCCTTACCTGTCTGTTTTTTTTTCACCTTTCTGCTGCTGTGATAATTACTTTTAGAATGTTCTGCATATGCCTAGGACTTTTAGATTCTCTTTGTTTTACCTTAGACTAGATGCTTCTAGGACAGTTTGGGGGTGTGCCACCTCAGACACTCATTGGGGACAATGAGTAGTTTAAGTTTGGGGGAGGCCACCCTAGGCCTAGGAACATTCCTCTCTCCCTTAAAAACATAAGCATTCTTCTTCTCCTTTACAAAAAATGATGAGCTGAAAAAAAAAAATGAAAAATAGAATAAAGAGGGGTGTCTCTCTTAGGTTGCTGAGTAATCAGTGCCAAGTGTGTAACCCACAAGTGGCATTGCATCAAAAGGCAACCAAAGGAAAGGCTCCACCTAAGAAAGAAAAAAAAAAAAGGAAAAAGTAGGGAAGAAGAGTGTATACCTAGGAGTTACAACTTGGTGGCTTAGATGTCCTGATAAAAAGAACTCTGATCCTCAATTACCTGAGCACAAAGTTGTAGCTTGTAGGGTTGTTTAGGGAGATGAATGTATGTCCAATGTAGTGATGCCAGGGTTTAGGTTGTTCTCTAAAGTACTACTGTCACTGTTAATACTAAGACTGGCATGACTCTAAGGAATCCTAGGTAACTCAAAAGTAAAAACTAGAAGCATGTACTGAGTCTGGGGTAAAGCTAGGTAGAATTTGAAACCTTAGGGATAGTGGCATGATATGACAAAAGCAAGTAGATCAGTTGTAGGGAGTTAATGAAAACAATAGGAGTATTAGGCATGCGAAGTCAGAAGAAGCTAGATAAGAGGATAGTTCTAAACTTAGAAGTGTGTCACAGGACAACACTGCTATAGATAGGGATATAGGGGAGTCAGTAAGTGGTTAAAGAAGATGAAACAGCAGCCTAGGCAAGTCCTTAGATTGCTTGAGGACAAGCAAAACCTTAAGTTTGGGGGTGTGTTATGTCTCCAAAAGTGACTTATTTAGGACTTATTTAGCTTAGAAAGATGCACACTCTTAGGTGTTTTTGATAGGATTTAGCTTAAACCTATGCTTATTTGTGAGAATTAAAAGAAGGTAGCTAAATTAGGACTTGTGTGCAAAAGGAAAGAAAAGGATTGAAAACCGAAGTAAAAGAATGAAAAAACTACATTGCGACAGCATTGCGGAAACATTGCTGAAACCGCAATGTTTCAAGTGAAAACCGTAAGTTGACTGATCTTTTTCTGTTAATTTCCGTTATTTCAGGGATTCGTTCTTTCTCCTCCATCCATTTTGAAGTACGACGTTGAAGATTGATGGTTCTCCTTGGCCCAAACGCACCTGCAGATTGCTATAAAAGGGGGTCAAAGTCGAGGGTTCAATCATCATCCGAAAGCGTAGAAGTCTTCTCGCAGCTCCATCTTTTCTCCTGTTTTTCTCTGCCGTCTGTTGGTTTGCGAAGCTCAGCTGTTGGAATCGATAATCTGATAGGAAGGAGAGGAGATTTATCTTCTCTCTCGATTGGATTCATCCAAACAAGGCTGATCTTTCTCATCCTTCAGCCGAGGCGGTTGCGACGAGGCGTTCGAGCTTGTTTTACTGCTTTCTGCTCTTTATTTCCATTTTCCAGCTTTGTATTGTTGTTGTTTCTTTTCTAGTAGCTAGATCAGTTCATTTCGTTGTGTTCTGTCTTCTGTTATTCACTTTAAGTTGCTCTTCTGTTCATTCAAACAATCAAGTAATTAAAGCATAGTTCTTCATTTCTCAATTTCCTATCTTTGCAACTCACTGTCTTACCTCGCTGTTTTCAGTTTATTTATCTTCTAAGCATGTCTATTTTATCTCTTCTTTCTGTTCTCCCTATATCCATGAGTAACTAAGTCACATAGGGGCATGCTAATGACAATACTATAGGCTAAAAAACGTGAACCAAGCATGTAGGATAGCTCTCGAAGCATTGATTGTATGTAAGCTTCATCCCACGGGCAATCTCGATTGGCCATCCATTTTGTCCAAAGAACTCCTAACCTCTGGAAGGAGTAAGAGTTCAGAGTCATACACTCATGCTAGCCTTTCAAGGTAGCCAGAAAACGACCTAGGAATAGGCGTTTTCCTAGTACAAACCATAACTTTCTGCTTTAACAAGATGCTTAAGACCTTACTTGGACATGAGTAAACTAAAGAATCTAATGCATGGAATCGGACGATACATGAGATTGAGTGAGTTTGATGCATAGAGAGTTGATCCAATGCTTGAGAATCGTGAGAAAATGCCTATAGAGAAGTCGTTAGTAGCCCTTGTTTCTCCATTTTACACACTTTCGCTGTTAGGAAAATTGCGGTAGAATTGCTGTTTCCGCAATTCTGCTAAGTTCACAATTCTGTTTAGCTGTTTTCTTCTTCATTTATTAATCTCGTCTCTTTTCATTTGAGTTTAGCTTTGACTTGCACTTGTTTATGTTGCTACCCTCTACGTATTCAGTAGGAAATAGACAATTTAAAACCAATTCTACCCCATCGAATCCACCCTTTCTTTCTTAACTTTACACTTCACGAGTAGCTTATAATAAATCTCTGTGGGAAAACGAATGAAAAAATACTTACTACTTGCTATAGGATCATGTATGCTTGCATGTTCTGAGTGCTCTCTCTATCTTATTGCTTATTTATTTTAACACATTGAGCACGCAACAGTAGCCAAACTTCTATCCTTATTATCCAATTAAATTTATTTAAAATGTCCTTAATTTGATGAAAGAAAAAAAATATATTTAAAGAGAATGTCTCAACTAATATTTTCTTAACTTTAAAATAAAGTAAAGACTCGATTTGTGAGTGGAATTACCCATCAATTTTGCCATTAGTTGCCTTAATCCCATAACGGGGATCACACAATAAAAACAAAGATTTTAGAAAACAAATTTTCAAATATCTTCGATTAAAATTTAATTTGAAATTCATTTGGAAACTATTTTAAAAATCAAATAAAGTTTCGTTTTTTAAAACAGTCTTAAAAGTCAACTTAAAACGTTTTTTTTTAAAAGGTTAATTCATTTGGAAATACTTTAGAAAAATAAATTTTGAAATCACTGTAGATTTAAAATTAAATGAAAACAAAAATTTAAAAAATCAATCGAAAATCAATTTACCAATTCATTTGGAAAATAATAGAAAATTAAAGTAAAATTATTTGAAATTTTAGATTTAAAATAGTTTGAAAATCAATTGAAAAACTTTAAAAAATGCAATTTTGTAAATGGCACATAATGACATACTTGTAATTTAAAACTAATAGCAAAAGACTTAATTAAACATGCACGGACATAAATGTAATTAGAAACATGAGCATAAATGAAAACTACATAAATCCAGTTATATTTGAAATCTTATATAAACCAAGGTATATTTTGAATTCATATAAACCATGGGATATTTAAAATTTCATATAAAACCAAAAGGATATAATTGTAATTAAAACAAAAATCTAAAAAATGAAAATTTCATACCCACGTGAAAAAAAAAAGCTTCTTCAGCCATTGACTGTCATGAAGCTTCTTCCGCCGCAGATCTCCGTCGTTGCCCGTCGTGCGCTGTCACGTTGAAGTTTGTCGTCGTCTGTCGTGGAGTTCCTGCTGGTTCGCGCTCCGCCGTCGCGTTGAAGTTTGCCCGCCACGTGCGCCGCCGCGTTGAAGCTCGTCGTCGTCTGCCGTGGAGTTCCTGCTGGTTCGCGCTCCGCCGCCGAGGAGTTCCGTCCGCCGCGAGAGGTGGTGCACCGCAGACAGTAATGGTGGTCAGAGATGGTGGTTGGATGAAGATGGAAAAGATGAAGTTGGGGAAGAAGATGAATAGTAAGACCTCGATCTGCGTGTACCCCAAAAAATGGAAAAAGAAATAAAGGGAAAAATGGGATTTTGGAGAAAGAAAAATGATTTTTTAGTCAAATCAAGATTTTGACTTCAAAAACCATATTTTAAATTCTTAAACTCTAATTTTATCGATCTCCCCTCTACGAGCCTTTTGCTATGATCTTCCCCTCTTTTTTTAAATTCCATGCTGTCGCAACGTCCTCTTTTTTTTTTGAATGATTCTTTACCCGATATTTATAGACGATGAGAACGTCAAACAAGGTTAAAATTAAACAATTAATGACTCGAAATTTTATTCTTAATTGAAACGGATTTTGACAAAAAATGAACAAATATGTTATACTCATAAATGAATATCAAATTTTTAATCCAAAAATGAATTAAATAATTTATACTCATAAATGAATATTAAATTTTAACTCAAAAAATGAATTAAATAATTTATACTCATAAATGAATATCAAATTTGTAATCCAAAAATGAATTAAATAATTTATACTCATAAATGAATATCAAATTTTAACCCAAAAATGAATTAAATAATTTATACTCATAAATGAATATCAAATTCTAACCCAAAAATGAATTAAATAATTTATACTCATAAATGAATATCAAATTTTAACCCAAAAATGAATTAAATATTTTACTCATTGGATATAAATAAATGAATATTAAATTCTAGCCATAAAATGATTTATAAATTTTATACTCATAAAATGCTAATTTTATTTGTCAAATTAGGTAAAAATCCTTCCCAAACAATTAAAACATTATTTTTGTTATTTTTCTCCAATTTTTTAAATTAATTAAATACATAATAAAAAAGTGAATTTACAACTTAAAAAAACTCAATCAAATATGATAAAAAAAATAAATAAATAAGGTAAAAACATTAATAATAAACAAATGTCCGGACCAAATACGGTGTCTACACCATCAATTGAACAACCACCTTTGTTAGAATTAAAACCACTGCCACAACACCTTAAATATGCATATCTAGGAGAGAAAGACACATTGCCTGTCATTATTTCGTCCAAATTGAATGAACAACATGAAAATGCGTTAATTTTGCTGCTTAAGCAACATAGAAAGGCAATTGGGTGGACGATTGCTGACATTGGGGGCATGAGTTATTCTTATTGTATGCACAAGATACTGTTAGAGGAAGGACACACACCTAGGATAGAGTATCAACGTAGGTTGAACCCCTCCATGAAAGAGGTAGTTAAAAAGGAAATCATTAAATGGTTAGATGCTGGTGTAATCTTCCCAATATCCAATAGTCAGTGGGTCAGTCCTATCCAATGTATACCAAAAAAGGGTGGTATGACAGTAGTAGTTAATGAAAACAATGAATTAATACCCACTCGAACCGTCACAGGATGAAGAGTATGTATGGACTACCGAAAACTTAATAAAGAAACAAAAAAAGACCATTTCCCTTTACCTTTTATCGACCAAATGCTAGATAGATTAGCTGGCCAAGGCTTCTATTGCTTTTTAGATGGCTACTCAGGGTATAATCAAATCACCATAGACCCTAAAGACCAAGAGAAGACAACATTTACATGTCCATTTGACACGTTTGCTTTTCGCAGAATGCCATTCGGCCTCTGCAATGCACCAGCAACGTTCCAACGATGTATGTTGGCAATCTTCTCTGATCTAGATGAGTCCATAGTAGAAATATTCATGGATGATTTTTCAGTGTTTGGTGATTCCTTTAACCACTGTTTAGCCAATCTAGGACAAGTTCTCACTCGTTGTGAGGAAACCAATCTAGTCTTGAATTGGGAAAAATGCCACTTCATGGTGGAAGAAGGCATAGTATTAGGACATAGAGTGTCCAAAGCAGGAATAGAAGTTGATAGAGCCAAAATAGAAGTCATCGAGAAGTTAGTTGAACCTAAGAATGTGAAAGCCATAAGAAGTTTCTTAGGACACGCAGGGTTTTATAGAAGATTTATAAAAGACTTTTCAAAAATCTCCAAACCCCTCTGTGAGCTGCTAGAGTTAAATAGGACTTTTATCTTTTCAAATGAATGTTTGTTAGCTTGGACTAAGCTTAAAACTGCCCTAGTAAAAGTTCCAATCATAATCGGCCCAAATTGGGATATGCCCTTTGAATTGATGTGTGATGCGAGAGATTATGCAATTGGAGCCATGCTTGGCCAGAAGAGAGATAAATTAACACATCCTATTTATTATGCAAGTCAAACATTAAATGAAGCTCAATGTAACTACACTACTACTAAAAAGGAAATGTTGTCCGTAGTGTTTGCATGTGAGAAATTCAGAGCCTATATTGTAGGAAACAAAACAATTGTATATACTGATCATTCTGCAATAAAGTACTTAATGAGAAAGGCTGATGCCAAGCCTCGGCTAATTAGATGGGTGCTACTCTTGCAGGAATTTGATATGGAAATACGAGACAAAAAGGGATGTGAAAACGTGGTTGCTGACCACTTATCAAGATTGCAGAGTCATTGCGAATCTATTGCGAAGCCCGCAATGATGGATTCTTTTATTGATGAACATGTTTTTGTCTTATTACATTGTGATAATAACGTTGAGCCTTGGTTTGCTGACATTGCAAATTTTCTTGCCTCACAGGTGCTACCTGAATTCAATAAAGAACAGGACAAGAAGAAGTTCTTGAATGATGCCAGGAAGTACATTTGGGATGATCCAACTCTTTACAAGTGCTGTGCAGATGGATTGCTAAGGAAATGTGTGTCAGCTGCTGAAGCAAGATCCATCCTGCAACATTGCCATACAACCCCGTATGGAGGACATTTTGGTGGTCAAAGGACGGCTGCAAAGGTATTTCAGAGTGGCTGTATTTCAGAGTGGCTATTTTTGGCCAACAATCTTCAAGGATGCACATGACTACGCACACAATTGCAATGAATGCCAACGAACAGGTAACCTCAGTAGGAAGGATGAGATGCCTCTGACATACATCTTAGAGTTAGAACTCTTTGACGTATGGGGTATTGACTTCATGGGTCCATTCCCACCATCTGCTGGTAATCTATATATTTTAGTAGCTGTAGACTATGTCTCAAAATGGGTTGAGGTAATTGCATGTCCTTTAAATGATGCTAAAACTGTTATAAAATTTCTTAATAGACATGTCTTCACACAATTTGGCACTTCTCGTGCCATCATAAGTGATGAAGGAACACATTTCATAAACAAATCTATGGAAAAGGTGCTAACTAAGTATAATGTCAAGCATAGGGTGGCAACACCCTATCATCCCCATTCAAATGGGCAAGCAGAAATCTCTAATAGAGAGATCAAAAGTATCTTAGAGAAAGTTGTAAAACCGAATATAAATGATTGGTCTTTTAAATTAGATGATGCACTGTGGGCATATAGAACTGCATATAAAACACCTTTAGGAATGTCACCCTATAGGTTAGTTTATGGAAAAACATGCCATCTCCCCTTGAATTAGAAAACAAAGCCTTTTGGGCTTTAAAGGAGTTAAACTTTTGCGTGACTGATGCAGGAACATTGCGGTCTCTGCAATTACATGAAATAGATGAATTAAGGTACATGTCATACGAAAATGCTAAGATGTATAAAGAAAAATATAAAATTTGGCATGATAGTAGACTTAGGCTAAAGGATTTCAAAAAGGGCCAACATGTTTTATTATTTAATTCACGATTGAAGATGTTCCCTGGAAAACTCAAGTCTCGCTGGTCTGGTCCCTTTTTCATTACTAATGTGTTTGTGCATGGTGCAATTGAGATCCAAAATTTGGAACAAGGCCAACCGTTTATGGTGAATGGTGCAAGATTAAAACACTACTACGAGGAAGGAGACGTGGGAACACTCTCGGCATTCCTCTTGTCCGAAGCTTGAAGTCAATCTAAAAAGGATGAGCATGGACGTTATGGGAAATATCTTTGTGCTCAAAATATTATTGTTTTTCATGTTTATTTCGATTTAATGTTTTTGTTATTAAATTCTTAATTACTGTATAATTAATTTTGTTTTAATGTTGATTGAAATTAGGAGGCAATATTTGGAATTTAAAATGACAAGATCGGTGGATCAATCAAGAGGAAGAGAGGAATTATAGGAGAATCAAGAAAATCAGAGATTTGGGAATTGCGAAGATCCTGCGGCAGTCGCCAAAACGGGAAATAAAATCTCCAACGGTTACATTTTGAAGATTTTGTGTGAGATTAGATGTATTGCGATTGCGTTGCGGAGTCCGCAAAGGCATAGCCTTTAATTGTGCAAACCGTTATAAATAGGGAAAGACTGCAACTCTCTTTTATTGCGAAATCCGAAACCCCCGATCTCTCAACAGAAAATTTTCCCTTCTTCTTCTCGAAAATTCGTTTCTTTACCTCCAAGAAAATCATGGTATCCACACGAGAATCCCGCCGTCAAGAAGCTGAAGGCTTCACCCCAACTAAACCTTCCCCCACAACGGAAGAAACTGCTATGGCAGGGGATGCCCTGATCTCCTTAGCCTCGGCTGAGGCAACCATTCCCTCTGAACCTAGAAAGATCCCTGCAAAACGAAAGAGGAAGGTCACGGCAGGAAGGGATCCCCGGACCAAGATCAGAGAGGACACGAGTGAAGACAGCCCCACCGCCAGCGTACCGTCGTTCGAAACGGCCATGCAAAGCCCGTCGGCCGCGCAACAACAGTCAGGTACTGAGGTCTCTCCTCCAACACAGTCAAATTCGGCATCTACCACAATTGGTGATGCGGGAAAAGACGAGGAGATCATCAGCCTCATCAGGGACGTTAGCCCTAATGTGCAAGGGGGAGAGGAAGTCGACAGTCCCCTGAGGGATGGAAGTCCTGTTGAAGAAGAGATGGAGAGACGGTCACCTGTGACCGAAACAATAGATGAATGCATCAAACGGGTGGCTGCTGAAGTGGTGGCTGGATTAGAAAAAGGGACAGAATCGGTGCCTAAGAAGAGGACCCCTGTAATCATAAAGGCGAAAAGGCCAAAGGCCTCAAAGAAAGCCAAGAAAAAGAAAACTGAATCCGAACCCCTTGCAAAGAAGATGAAGACGGAAGCTGTTGAGGCAGCTAAGGCCAAGACCAAGGCGAAAGGCAAAAGGAAAATGTATCGAGAGGATGAACCTCCAGCTGAGAGGTATGTGTCTGAGGCAGCGAAGGCCAGGGGTGTGACTTTGATGAAGAGGGACCTCCTCCATGAAAGAGGATTTTTGGATACATTTGCGGACCTGCCGCAATTCTTGCGCACAGACATTGCCAATCATGGTTGGGAAGAATTGTGTAGGCCACCAATCCAAGCTTACTCAGAGATGGTCTATGATTTTTATGCCAACCTCAGTCATCCCGAAGACTGTTATTCCACAGTAAGAGGTGTTGAGATAGACTTCTCACCCGAGGCGATCAATGAAATTTATGCTCTCAAGGAGCATAAGAATTCGGAGTATGCAAGGATCATGGCCAAACCATCTAAGGCAATCCTGGAAGAGGCTTTGAGAGAGATAGGCACGCCTGAGGCAACATGAGCGGTTTCTAAACAGAAGAAGCATACATTGATGAGTGCAGCTCTTAAGGACAAGGCAGCCGTTTGGTTCTCCTTAATTCGAAGAAGGATGACCCCTGTCACACACGAGACGACGATTAATCAAGAGAGGTCCTTGCTAGTGTATGCAATCATGAAAGGGCTCACCATTGATGTTGGCGAGCTCATATCTGCCTCCATTATCGAATGCTCCAAGAAGGGAAAGGGCAGACTTTTCTTCCCCAATACCATCACTAAGTTGTGTCTTCGCGCAGGAGTGGCTGTGACACAACAAGAGAAGAAATTGACCTACGCAGGCCACTTAGAGCCGCCAAGCGACCTGAACCTGAAGAGGAAGGGTAATATGCAGATTGAGCTTGATAGCCTTGCCTCTACTCAAGCTGTTTCTATGTCATGTGTTCTGGACATGCAGCAAAAGCTAGCCCAATGGGCTGAGTACTCTCAAGCAAGAGACATAGAACTGGCTGAGCACTTGAGGTGCAAGTTCCCTACATTCCCTGCTGCCTTGTTGGACCCTTGGATGCCTCCAAATGTGGAGAAGATTGATGAAGAAGAAGAAGAAAATGAATGAATGCCATTGACTGTCGGCATTCGATGGGTATTCTTTATTCCCTCACCCTGCTTTTCTGTTACCTGTGACCCCCCCCCCCCCCCCCTCCCCCAATATCAACTGATTAGAGTAGTTTAGGAGCTTTGATCAATGCCATATCTGCTCTGTTGAATAAATTGCGTGCTCATTGCACTTTCCGCATAGCCCTCTCCAGCATGTTTTTTCTAAAGCCAACATGTTCTCATTATAAATATCCAAGCATGCTATTGCTGTGCAATGTCTTTTCTGCTATTTGCCATGTTTTTATCTCTTCCTATTTAGTTGAATGTGATTCTCTGCGAGCTGGTTGCTATTTGTTGAGTTTGCTGGATGAGTGTTGAGTACATTCTTTAAAGATTGACTTAGCTTCATAAGTTGACAAATCATGTGCCCTATAAAACCTTACCTTTTGTTTTAAATAAACCTTTGCTTGATGTGTTATCCAACCTAGGAGAGCCATTCCAACCCTTAGATTTTTAAAGTTTACTTGCTTTTAACTTAGAACTAGATGCTTCTAATTAAGTTTGGGGGTGTGCCACCCAATACTCTCATTGAGGACAATGAGAAGTCCAAGTTTGGGGGAGGCAGCCTTCTAGTCCTAGGAACACTCCTCTCTCCCTTAGTAGATATACATTGTTCTTCTTTGGAAAAAAAAAAGACAACAAAAGAAAAAGAGGCATTATCTTTTCTCTAGGAATGCTGAGTAATCAGGGCCATTTGTGTAACCCACAAGTGACACTGCATCAAAAGGCAAACTTAAGGAGAAAGAAAGCATTGCAAGAAAAAAAAATATATAATAAAAAAGCAAAGAAGAAGGATGTATGCCATAAGGTTGCAGCCGTAAGTGCTTAGATGTTCTATGTACTGAACTCTGATCCTAAGTTAGCTAAGCAATGAGCTGTAACTAGAAGGCTTATCTAGGGAAATGAGTGTCTGTCCTAACAAGAGTGATGCCATGGCTTAGACTGTTCTATGAATTTTGTACTCTGTCACTTTGTTTTGGTTCTGAGCATGGCATGACTCTAAGGATTCCTAGGAAATAAAAGAATAAAAATTTAGAAGCATGTACTGAGTTTTAAGTTAAGAGGAGGAAAATTTTAGAGCTAAGGGATGACTGCACAATGTGCTTGATGATATAGGCGGATAAACCATAAGGTAAGAAGTTATTTAAAGCTGAAGGTTTTAAAGGCAAAGGAATTAAGAATGACAAAACATGAAGTTGGTTTTAGCTTGAAGTGTGTTACAGGACAACAATACCTTCGACAGTAGGCCAAGAGATTAAACAATTTGGTTACTTAGAGATAAAAGACAAGAGTTAGCAGTTAGATAGTAGAAAAAAAGAGGGAAAGTGAGTCTTTGTATTGCTCGAGGACTAGCAATAACTCAAGTTTGGGGGTGTGTTACCTCTCCAAAAGCGAGTTATTTAGGGCTATAATTACTTGATATTCATGAAGTCTTTCGAGCATTTTAACTATTAATGAGCATAATATGTGTTTTATCGTGACATTTTGTGAAATGAGGTTAATTTAAGGCTTATGTGAAAAAGTTGTGCATAAGTGTGTAAATTGATGAAAAAATGTCTAATTAATGCCTTGCATATGTATTGCTGAAGTTTTGCGAGAACGCAATGGGATCAGAAGAAGGGAAGCTGGAAACAGAGCATTGCGATCGCAAAGCAATCGCAATACTGGTCTTTGCTGCTGCGTTTTTCCAGTCGTCAACCCTTCCTATAGCTGCCACGTGTGAGGTTGTTACCTCGAATTGGATGGAGATCCGCAACCCATGGAACCTCTGAAGGCTATATAAGAAAGCCAGATGAAGAAGAAAGAGAAAAACCACTCGACGGTGAAGAGAATCAAAGGCCAATACCGCAGAAACGAATTACGGTCTCCCGATTGTTGGATCGAAGAAACAAAGGCTCCTTGGCGTCGATAATTCAAAAGGAAGAAGAGAAGATCCATCTTCTCTTCTGATTGAATTCCTTCCCAAGATCAGCCATTCTTCTCCTTCATCTGAGGCGAATCGTGGTCAAGAGAACCTTCATCTAATCTACTGCTTTTCTTTTTAGCTTTTGTCTTCGAATTGGATTCTGATGTCTTTTAGTTTCTATGTTCGGTTCCTCTACTGTTTCGTTTTAATTATTGTTTTTAGATTGAGTTGTGTTTGCTTTATGAATTGTTAATGGATTTGCCTTTCAATAGTAATCAATTAGTTTTGTTGAGTTCTTCTCTCAATCGTATTTTAATCAATTAGTTTTGTTGAGCTCTTTATTTCATGAGTAATCAATTAGTTTTGTTGAGTTCTTCTAAAGCCATGAGTAGCTAATTTTATAGAGGTTAGCTGAGATGAATCTGTAGGATATACTTATGTGAAATCAGCATGTAAATGAGCATAATGCATTGAATGAATGTGAGCTTCATCCCATGGAAATTTTCGACCGACCATCCATTTTGTTCTAAAGAATTCCTAACCTCTGGAAGGAGTAAGAATTCAGAGTCATTCATTCATGTTAGCCTTTCATGGTAACCAGAGAGTGATCTAGGAATAGGTGCTTTCCTAACACGTTTAAAAGCATGCAATCAAAAATAGGTTTTTAGCCTTACTTGAATATGAGTAACTTATGAATCTAATGCATATAATCTGAAGATGTATGAGATCTAGCTGAATACGATGCATGTAATGTTTGTTCACTGCTGAATAATCATAGTGTATGCCTATGGAGGGTTCTTAGCCAACCTTGCTATTTTATCTTAGATTTTACTTGTTGTTAATCTGTTGTTAATCCATTGCGAGAGTATTGTGAAAGCCGCAATCTTATTTTATGCCTTTAACTTGGATTTCACTTATCAATTCATTGCTAGCTTAGTGCGAAAGTATTGCGATATCCGCAATACTATCTTCCAATAGTGTAGTTCCTTAGCTTGTTTTGCAATTGCTGTAACTTTGTGTTTCCTTTGTGTCCTTTACAATTTTGTGTCTCAACCCAAAATCCATTCATTCCTGGTTACCTTAACTAATTTAACACGCATAAAATCGGCATTTACTCAACTTAGTCTCTGTGGGAAATCGATATAAAACATACTTATCACTTGCTGCAGACCATGTATACTTGCATGATCTGAGTGCTCTTCTCACCTAATTTACATACACACTGAGCACGCAACAACTACGTAAATAAACCTGAAAACAAGCTTAAAATTTAAAAGAACTGAAACAAAGAATAAGAAAAACAACAGGCATATGCAATATATTCCAACGTATATAAACCAAACAGGCATGAATATATCAAATAGGCATGGGTATATATGCATATATCCCGCGTATATATGAACACACAACAATAGGGGCAGAATTATAAATAACACAAAATTAAGGGCATTTTCGTAAATAACTAAAAATCTAAAATTTGACCTTCTTCTTCTTCACGAATTGCTCAGCTGCCGAAGCTTCTTCTTCCTCGCTGAATTGCTGTCTCGCCGTTCATGGAGCTTCATCCACTACCGCGTAGGGGTCGTCGTTGAAGATCGCCATGGAGAATGAAGGTCTGCCGCCGGAGTTTGCAACTTCGTGAAGCTCTACTTTCGCCGCTGCTATGAGGAGGATCGTTCGGCCGCTGGTCTGCCATGAATGCCGTCGTGGAGGTTCGAGGGGACGAGGCTTGAAGTTGGGAGCTCCGCCGTCGTTGTCTGAGGAAGATGAAGTGTAACGTCCCTAGATTTTCATACACACCCTGTTGTGATCACCTGGAGACGCTACTATAAAAATACAAAGACCCCTCCCTAAATCAAAAAAAAAAAGTTGGTCACATAAGTAAAACTCTAAAGGAACAACATCCTGACATAAAGAGAAGTTGTAGAAGATTTGGTGTTCCTAAAAGATACTAAAGTCAAGGATAAATTACAGAAAGTTTCAAGTACTACGTATTGTTAAGCTATGGACTAGAAGCAAGACTTCGGGTCTAATTACACTGCATCTATAAACATGAAACAAAAAAAGTAGTCCCGAGACTCCTAAAAGACATCACTGCCATGGCCCGACACGCGAAATATTTCTTATCATCCGCCTCGTATGTTTTGGTTGTTGCCTGAAAAGAGACAATAAAACTAAGTGAGTATATAATATACTCAGCAATTAGCCCTGCTGAATTCAATCTCATGTGTGAACTATGCATTAGACAACGTGACGAGCTCTAACTGTTTTACAGAAACTTGTACTGACTGAGAGAACAATTAACCTATCCCAAAAACTGAGCCAACTCTGTATTGTGTCTATGTGGGCCTGATCTGTAAACGAAACTCCACTAGTAGATTGTTGGCGCCCTACTAGTGACGTTAGGTCTCTCCCAACATAGCACCTGCTGATTATGTGTACCTGAAGCTGACATTTCTTATCAAGCTTATCTGTGTACACTACATGCTATGGGAAGGTATTTTGTTCTAACTTAACTGTAACTTGACATAGCAAGCAAGACTGAGACTCCTCTATACAGAACACTGCTCATCAAGAGCATATGTTGTATTTACATGACTGAGCTAACATGACATGCCTGACTGAATAACCTGCAAACTAAACATTGCTCATTAAGAGCATATGTTATATTCATTTAAACAAAGCTAGCATAACATGTTTGACTGAGTAACCTGCATACAGAACATTATATTACTCATTAAGAGCACATGTTATATTTATTTAAACTAAGCCTAAGCTAGCATAATATGTTCGACTAAGTAACCTGCACACAGAACATTGCCCATCATGAACATATATCATACATACATGTCAACTGAATTATATAACGAAGCCCCGAGGCGCTTAAAGCTGAGAGTCAGGCCACTTACATTGCTTGCGTAAACTCCTAATAAAAACTTTTGTCGCAAATCTTGGCTTCGCCTGAATGACGAAAACAATTGAACCAATCAATTGGAGGCGCAACCCAACTAAAAACAACTTGCGAATGCTGTTAATTTATTCTAAAAAAAAATGCCCCAAAATACTATTTCACCAAAGCTAACTCCAAACAAAGTTGGGCAAATCTAAAATTGCACAACGAAAAACTCATAAGAGTTTAGAGAGAAACGCACCCGCCGCGCTTAAACGACTTGCAAACTTGCTGAAAATTACTTTTCCACGCCAATGGACAACTCACAACGTTGCCGCATAAGCCGCCTCAACTGACCAGCGGAGGGGAAGGAGGATTTAAGGGGATGGGCGGAGAGAAACAGAGAGAGTGTGAGAGAGTAAGGGGATGGGCTGAGAAAAACATAGAGAGGTTGAGAGAGAAAGGGGGAAACGAAGACTCAGGAAATGAAAAAAGAAAAAAAAGGAATTTGGGTGAAGAATACGTGAGAGTTTCTCGGGGAAGATGGGTTGGTTAGGAGAAATGAAAAAAAAAACAAAAAGTAAAGATAAAATTAAAAAAAAAAAAAAAAATTTATTATTTATTTATTTATTTTTAAACTTCATTCTTATCTTGTTTTTTTTCTTTTTTCTTTTCTTTTTCTTTTAAAAAAAAACCAAAAAAAAACTAAAGAAAAGAATAGACCATTTTTTTTTTTTTTTTGTTCTCGGGCGTTACAACCTTTCCACCTTAAGAACTTTCGTCCCCGAAAGCTTCTAATCTCTGAATAGTTCTGGATGCTTGGCTCTCATTTCGTCCTCTCGTTCCCATGTAGCTTCCTCAAACTTGTGATTCTGCCAGAGGACTTTTAGGAGAGCTATCTCACGATTACGGAGAGTTTTCACTTCCTTTGCCAGAACTTGCTTAGGTTTTTCATTATAACTCAAGTTCTCATTCAAGTATAGGGGTTCATAGTCAATGATATGGGATGGGTCCGCCATATACTTTCGCAACATAGAAACATGAAAAACATCATGTACTGTTGAAAGAGATGGTGGAAGGGCTAAACGATAAGCTACCAGACCAATTCGCTTCAAAATCTCAAATGGTCCAATGAAACGTGGACTAAGCTTTCCTTTACGCCCGAATCTTAAAACTCCCTTCATTGGTGCCACCTTTAGAAACACATGGTCACCCACTTCAAACTCTAAGTCTCTTCGTCTTGTGTCAGCATAGCTTTTTTGTCTGCTCTGTGCCGTTTGCATCCTTGCTCTAATCTTTTGGATGACTTCACTCGTGATTTGGATCAATTCAGGTCCTAATATTTTGCGTTCACCTACCTCATCCCAAAAGACCGGGGTTCTGCATCTCCTTCCATAAAGGGCTTCAAACGGCGCCATGCCGATAGTAGCCTGATAGCTATTATTATACGCAAACTCAATAAGATGCAAATGAGTGTCCCAACTTCCTACAAAGTCCAATGCACATGTGTTATGTCTCCAAAAGTGACTTATTTAGGACTTATTTAGCTTAGAAAGATGCACACTCTTAGGTGTTTTTGATAGGATTTAGCTTAAACCTATGCTTATTTGTGAGAATTAAAAGAAGGTAGCTAAATTAGGACTTGTGTGCAATAGGAAAGAAAAGGATTGAAAACCGAAGTAAAAGAATGAAAAAACTACATTGCGACAGAATTGCGGAAACATTGCTGAAACCGCAATGTTTCAAGTGAAAACCGTAAGTTGACTGATCTTTTTCTGTTAATTTCCGTTATTTCAGGGATTCGTTCTTTCTCCTCCATCCATTTTGAAGTACGATGTTGAAGATTGATGGTTCTCCTTGGCCCAAACGCACCTGCAGATTGCTATAAAAGGGGGTCAAAGTCGAGGGTTCAATCATCATCCGAAAGCGTAGAAGTCTTCTCGCAGCTCCATCTTTTCTCCTGTTTCCCTTTGCCGTCTGTTGGTTTGCGAAGCTCAGCTGTTGGAATCGATAATCTGATAGGAAGGAAAGGAGATTTATCTTCTCTCTCGATTGGATTCATCCAAGCAAGGCTGATCCTTCTCATCCTTCAGCCGAGGCAGTTGCGACGAGGCGTTCAAGCTCACTTACCTGCTTTCTGTCTTTATTTCCATTTTCCAGCTTTGTATTGTTGTTGTTTCTTTTCTAGTAGCTAGATCAGTTCATTTCGTTGTGTTCTGTCTTCTGTTATTCACTTTAAGTTGCTCTTCTGTTCATTCAAACAATCAAGTAATTAAAGCATAGTTCTTCATTTCTCAATTTCCTATCTTTGCAACTCACTGTCTTACCTTGCTGTTTTCAGTTTATTTCTCTTCTAAGCATGTCTGTTTTCTCTCTTCTTTCTGTTCTCCCTATATCCATGAGTAACTAAGTCACATAGGGGCATGCTAATGACAATACTATAGGCTAAAAAACGTGAACCAAGCATGGAGGATAGCTCTCGAAGCATTGATTGTATGTAAGCTTCATCCCACGGGCAATTTCGATTGGCCATCCATTTTGTCCAAAGAACTCCTAACCTCTGGAAGGAGTAAGAGTTCAGAGTCATACACTCATGCTAGCCTTTCAAGGTAGCCAGAAAACGACCTAGGAATAGACGTTTTCCTAGTACAAACCATAACTTTCTGCTTTAACAAGATGCTTAAGACCTTACTTGGACATGAGTAAACTAAAGAATCTAATGCATGGAATCGGACGATACATGAGATTGAGTGAGTTTGATGCATAGAGAGTTGATCCAATGCTTGAGAATCGTGAGAAAATGCCTATAGAGGAGTCGTTAGTAGCCCTTGTTTCTCCATTTTACACACTTTCGCTGTTAGTAAAATTGCGGTAGAATTGTTGTTTCCGCAATTCTGCTAAGTTTAAAATTCTGTTTAGCTAAGTTCCTTTTCGTTTATTAATCTCTTCCCTTTTCATTTGAGTTTAACTTTGATTTGCACTTGTTTATGTTGCTACCCTTTACACATTCCTTAGAAATTAGATAATTTAAAACCAATTCTCCCCCATCAAATCCATCCATTCTTTCTTAACAAAACACTTCACGAGTAGCTTATAATAAATCTCTGTGGGAAAACGAATGAAAAAATACTTACTACTTGCTATAAGATCATGTATGCTTGCATGTTCTGAGTGCTCTCTCTCTCTTATTGCTTATTTCTCTTAACACATTGAGCACGCAACAACATGCGCGTAACATATCTTCCAAGGTTTGGTTCAACCGTTCAGTTTGGCCATCCGTCTGCGGATGAAAAGCCGTGCTGAGTTCTAACTGCGCACCTAAAGCCTTCTGCAAACTTTGCCAAAAATGGGATGTGAACCGGGGATTACGGTCTGAAATAATTGAAACCGGCACCCCATGAAGTTTGACTATCTCTTCTAAAAATAAACGCGCCCACCTTTCCACTGAGTAAGAAGATTTACCAGGTAATAAATGCGCTGACTTGGTGAGTCTATCAATGATGACCCATAACACAGTATAACCCTTGGCTGTTCTAGGTAGCCCTGTAATGAAGTCCATAGATATGTGTTCCCATTTCCACTCTGGCACACTAAGAGGCTGAAGCAGACCTGAGGGTTTCTGTCTTGATGCCTTTACTTGTTGAGAAACTAGACATTTACTGACTAAATCATATATGTCTCTTTTCATGTTCTTCCACCAATAACACTGTTTTAGATCTCGATACATTTTTGTGCTGCCTGGATGTATCGAAAATGGAGAATTATGGGCTTCAGTTAATATCTTCGTCTTAAGATCAATATTCATGGGTACACACAAACGCCCCTGAAAAAGAAGACCATGGTCTGGTGATATGGTGAACTCTCTCACCTGCCCTGACATTACCTGATGAATAATAACAAGAAAATCAAGGTCTTCTTGTTGGGCATCGATAATCTTTTGCCTCAGGGTTGGTTGTACTGACAATTGAGCTAGTTGTGAGATAACGTTACCCATTGCAACTACTATTTCTGCACGCTCCAGATCTGCGCACAAGCGAGCTTGGGTAGTGACTAAGACCGACGTATGAGCTACATTCCTACTAAGAGCATCGGCAACTACATTTGCCTTACCCGGATGGTATAGGATCTCACAATCATAGTCTTTCACTAACTCAAGCCACCTTCGTTGCCTCATGTTTAACTCTTTCTGCGTGAAGAAATACTTCAGGCTCTTATGATCCGTGAAGATTTGAGTTTTCTCTCCATATAAATAATGTCTCCAAATCTTCAGGGCAAAAACTACTGCTGCTAACTCCAAATCATGGGTCGGATAGTTACGCTCGTAATCTTTTAACTGCCGTGAAGCATAGGCAATGACTTTACCATGCTGCATTAAAACACAACCCAATCCTCTCTTGGAGGCATCACTGTAAATAACAAATTCCCCAGTTCCATCAGGTACAGTGAGCACTGGTGCTGTAACCAACCTTTGCTTGAGCTCCTGAAAGCTCGCTTCACAGGCCTTACTCCAAATAAATGAAGAACTCTTTCGGGTCAACTGAGTTAAGGGCGTCGCTATCGAAGAAAAATCCTGCACGAAACGACGGTAGTAGCCTGCCAACCCCAAAGAGCTACGCACCTCCTTAACCGTGGACGGACGGGGCCAATTGGACACTGCTTCAATCTTTATCGGGTCCACTGATATTCCGTTTCTCGACACCACGTGTCCTAAAAATGACACCTGCTGTAGCCAAAATCCGCACTTGGAGAACTTGGCATAAAGTTTGTTCACCCTTAAGGTTGTCAAAACTTTTCTAAGATGTTCATCATGTTCCACCTCTGACTTGGAATAAACCAAGATATCGTCGATAAACACAATTACGAAGGTGTCGAGAAATTCCTTAAACACCCTATTCATCAAGTCCATGAAAATTGCGGGTGCATTTGTCAGACCAAAGGACATCACAGTGAACTCATAATGTCCATACCTTGATCTGAAAGCTGTTTTAGGAATATCATAATCTTTTATCCTCAACTGATGGTAGCCTGATCGCAAGTCAATCTTAGAAAATACTTTTGCTCCCTGCAACTGATCGAAGAGATCATCTATTCGGGGGAGTGGATACTTGTTCTTAATGGTTGACTTGTTCAGCTCTCGGTAGTCTATGCAAAGTCGCAAAGACCCATCTTTCTTCTTTACAAACAGAACTGGTGCGCCCCAAGGCGACACACTGGGACGTATAAAGCCTCTATCTAGCAGTTCCTGTATCTGTAACTTGAGTTCTTTTAGCTCTGCTGGAGCCATTCTGTACGGAGCCCTAGAAATGGGGGTTGTTCCTGGTTCAAGTTCTATGCTGAAATCAACTTCTCGTGCTGGTGGTAAACCAGGAAGGTCTTCAGGGAACACATCTAGAAATTCATTAACAACTGGTACTGAACTTATATCGACCTGCTCACATCTGGTGTCAGTTACTCTAGCCAACAAACCCCATGCCCCCTGGTTAATTAGTCGTCTTGCCTTTAGTGCAGAGACCATTCTAGGAGCTACTTCAGTTTCAGATCCTCTGAACTTAAAGTTTGCCCCATCTGGCGGTCTGAACACGACTTCCTTACGATGACAATCAATGATGGCATGGTTTTCAGCCAACCATTCCATACCGAGAATCACATCAAAATCGCTCATGTCTAAGACTACTAGTGTCACATCCAGGAAATGATCTGACACTAACACCTGACAAGCCTTTACTTTTTTGCTGGCTAAAAAAGACATCCCTGCTGGAGTAGACACCGACAATACAAACCCTAATGGTTCCAACTCCAACTTAGTTTGACTCACAAACGAAGCTGATATGAATGAATGAGTGGAGCCTGAATCGAATAGTACTAAAGCATGATGTTCAAGTATAAGTAGCGTACCTGTCACTACGGCGTTTGAGTTCTCTGCCCCCTTACGAGTAGTTGCAAATGCTTTGCCTCTCTGCTGAATTTGCTTACCATCATTCGCATGACTCAGGTTTGAAGGTTGTCTGGCAACAAAGGAGTTATCCTTTAAACAACCTGCAGCCAAGTGTCCTTCCTTCCCACACTTGTAGCATATTCTCGTACTTGCCAAACAACGCCCATCATGGTGCTTCCCACAAGTCTTACACAAAGGTTTATCGTACATAAGAGGTCGTTGTTGGTTAGTCTGTGATTTCTGAGTCGAATCTTGATAAGGTTTAGTAGAAAAGTGTTGAGGTTGTTGTGGTCTTGAAAATGATGCTTGATCAAACCTTCTCTTCTGTCCTGAGCTAGACTCTTGCCTAGCAACTACTGAGGGTACACCGGAAGCACTACGATCAATCAACGTGGCTGCTCGAAAAGCTGCTGCATAATCTGATGAGGCAAGGGCTGCAACAATGCCTTGAATTTCTTCTTTCAGGCCCGAAATAAAACGCTCAGCCTTTTTAACTTCGGCGTCCACTAAGTCTGGGGCAAAACGAGACAACTTGGTAAAATCTCGTTCATACTCGTCTATTGACCTCGTGCCCTGCTTGAGACACAGAAATTCTGCTTGTTTCCTGAATCGTAATATAACTGGATAATATTTCTGAAAGAATGTCTCCCTGAACTGAGTCCAAGTAATTGGACCACCACTCACATCAATTGACCGCTCTGCAGACTCCTACCAAAGGAGAGCATCATCTCTCAACATAAAAACAACACATTGTACTTTCTGACCTTCCGGGCACCTCATATAACGAAAGATAGTCTCTATTGACGACAACCATGCTTCTGCCATGGTCGGGTCCATAGACTGCCCGTCGAAGGGTCGAGGGTCATATTTCTTGAAATCCCGCAAATACCTGGCCTCACTGGACATGCTTCCTGAATCCTGGGAGGCGTGTGTCACATGACTAGAGACAACAGTTTGAATGAGTGTCTGAAGGGCCTCTAGTGTCAGGGTTACTGTAGGCACTTGCAAAGGAGGCTCAGATTGTCCCGATGACTGCCCACTTGGTTGCCCACTAACCTGAGGGTTAAGTATGGCTGGTTCTGTCACTTATGGAGTAGTTCGATCCCTACAGGAAAGTAACCACAATAAGAGAACAAAAGGATTGCAACCTACTTAATAGGATACGACGTGACAATCAAACATGCAACGCAAACTAAGTCTGTTAGTAAATGCTGCCAAGTATAACATAACAATAGATACCACCGCTAAGTAGTAATCAACCAACCAACATACCTGGCGATGACAAGTTATATTTCTTGTGTCTGGCCATGGACAACTAATACTTACGATGTAAGCAAGTCTACAGAATCAAAAGAAAACACTGAGCTCTGATACCAATTGTAACGTCCCTAGATTTTCATACACACCCTGTTGTGATCACCTGGAGACGCTACTATAAAAATAACAAAGACCCCTCCCTAAATCAAAAAAAAAGTTGGTCACATAAGTAAAACTCTAAAGGAACAACATCCTGACATAAAGAGAAGTTGTAGAAGATTTGGTGTTCCCAAAAGATACTAAAGTCAAGGATAAATTACAGAAAGTTTCAAGTACTACGTATTGTTAAGCTATGGACTAGAAGCAAGACTTCGGGTCTAATTACACTGCATCTATAAACATGAAACAAAAAAAGTAGTCCCGAGACTCCTAAAAGACATCACTGCCATGGCCCGACACGCGAAATATTTCTTATCATCCGCCTCGTATGTTCTGGTCGTTGCCTGAAAAGAGACAATAAAACTGAGTGAGTATATAATATACTCAGCAAGTAGCCCTGCTGAATTCAATCTCATGTGTGAACTATGCATTAGACAACGTGACGAGCTCTAACTGTTTTACAGAAACTTGTACTGACTGAGAGAACAATTAACATATCCCAAAAACTGAGCCAACTCTGTATTGTGTCTATGTGGGCCTGATCTGTAAACGAAACTCCACTAGTAGATTGTTGGCGCCCTACTAGTGACGTTAGGTCTCTCCCAACATAGCACCTGCTGATTATGTGTACCTGAAGCTGACATTTCTTATCAAGCTTATCTGTGTACACTACATGCTATGGGAAGGTATTTTGTTCTAACTTAACTGTAACTTGACATAGCAAGCAAGACTGAGACTCCTCTATACAGAACACTGCTCATCAAGAGCATATGTTGTATTTACATGACTGAGCTAACATGACATGCCTGACTGAATAACCTGCAAACTAAACATGGCTCATTAAGAGCATATGTTATATTCATTTAAACAAAGCTAGCATAACATGTTTGACTGAGTAACCTGCATACAGAACATTATATTACTCATTAAGAGCACATGTTATATTTATTTAAACTAAGCCTAAGCTAGCATAATATGTTCGACTAACTAACCTGCACACAGAACATTGCCCATCATGAACATATATCATACATACATATCAACTGAATTATATAACAAAGCCCCGAGGCGCTTAAAGCTGAGAGTTAGGTCACTTACATTGCTTGCGTAAACTCCTAATAAAAACTTTTGTCGCAAATCTTGGCTTCGCCTGAATGACGAAAACAATTGAACCAATCAATTGGAGGCGCAACCCAACTAAAAACAACTTGCGAATGCTGTTAATTTATTCTAAAAAAAAATGCCCCAAAATATTATTTCACCAAAGCTAACTCCAAACAAAGTTGGGCAAATCTAAAATTGCACAACGAAAAACTCATAAGAGTTTAGAGAGAAACGCACCCGCCGCGCTTAAACGACTTGCAAACTTGCTGAAAATTACTTTTCCACGCCAATGGACAACTCACAACGTTGCCGCATAAGCCGCCTCAACTGACCAGCGGAGGGGAAGGAGGATTTAAGGGGATGGGCGGAGAGAAACAGAGAGAGTGTGAGAGAGTAAGGGGATGGGCTGAGAAAAACATAGAGAGGTTGAGAGAGAAAGGGGGAAACGAAGACTCAGGAAATGAAAAAAGAAAAAAAAGGAATTTGGGTGAAGAATACGTGAGAGTTTCTCGGGGAAGATGGGTTGGTTGGGAGAAATGAAAAAAAAAACAAAAAGTAAAGATAAAATTAAAAAAAATAAATAAACTTTTATTATTATTATTTTTTTTTTAAACTTCATTCTTATCTTGTTTTTTTTTTCTTTTTTTCTTTTTTCTTTTTTTTTTCTTTTTCTTTTCTTTTTCTTTTAAAAAAAAACCAAAAAAAAAACTAAAGAAAAAAATAGACCATTTTTTTTTTTGGTTCTCGAGCGTTACATGAAGTCGCTGGTTCATTGCCCGCAGCTTCGCCGTTGAAGATCCACCACCGCAACCTTGAAGATCTGCAGCTTGTTCGAGTCGAAACTCCGTCGCCGTCTGCTGGAGCTTGGAGTGGTTCGCCGTCGTGGGTCTGCTTGAGGAAAATGGAGATCGTCGCCGTGGGGTTTCGAGATTGCACCGTCGTCGTCGTCGGAGGTTGATGACCGCCGTGAGGTCCGCCGCTGGTTCGAAGGCTGAGGAAGATGAAAACTCGCCGCCTAGCTCGTCGTTGTTTGAAGCTTAGCCGGAGAAGAAGGTGGAGCTCCGATCTGGACTTGAGGAGAGGCCGAAGAACGAGCTTCGCCGGAGAAGACAAATTTGAGATGGTCCGCCGCCGTGCGCAGCCGTGGATCACCGGAGATCCGCCGCCGTGCGTGGTGGTTCTTCGCCGTGAGCCCGCTGGAATTGGGTGGTGGCTGGATTTGATTGAGGTGATGAGAGGAAGGGGATGATGAATAGTGAGGAGAGAGAATGAAGAGAAGAATGATTTTTTATGGAGTTTTGGGATCCCCACCTTTTTGGCCTTATCTTTTTCCAATCCATCTCACTTTTTTTCTCTTTCTATTTATAGTGAACAAACTAGGTCACCCTCAAAATGGCCATAAACCCTAAATAAAAGAAACCCCAAATTGAAACCCTTTAAAACAAAATGCTAAATTGGAGTCCCGAGACTAAGACACCAAACCCTAAAATGATAAACTCTAAATCAGAATCCCGAGGCCGAGACACCTAAACTGGAAACTCTAACATAAGACCTAAAACTGGAATCCCGAGACCGAGACACGAAACCCTAAAACAAGAAAACCTAAAATTGAACACTAAACTCTCAAACAAAAACCATAAACTGGAAACCCTAAATTAGAACCCTAAATTGGAACTCTAAAATAAGACTTGGACATCTGAACGATCCACTAACGGAGGACAAACCTAGTGATTTTCTCGAAAATCCCGAAAATAACGAATAAATGACGAAATTAAAGAAAAACTCCAAAAATACTTAAAAAATGAAAAAAAACATAAAATGTGATGAAGAATTCAAAATGATGATAAACAAGGCCGGACGAAATACGGTGTCAACAAGGACCATTACCAGTTGAGCCTTCAAATGGGTAGGAGTCGAAATCAAAGTTGAGAGTGGGGATTTGAGTCCAAAGGGTTTTCCACCGTTTTGATAGAACACAAGTCTGGATGACTGATTTTATGTTTAAGGATGATCAGAGAATGTGATGAAGAAGAGTGTCTGATAGAAGGCTGATTTTGTCCATGTCCTTCATGATCGACAATGGAATAGCATCATCTGAAGAGATTTTGAGGGTGTCGTCTGCTACTAGAAGCTAAGGCGTATTACAACTCTGGTTTGGGAGACGAGCAAGCTTGGCTCTGGCTCAAGAACCCAAATTCGTTTTAGTGTTTTATTTCATTTCATTTTATTTTAGGGCCCGTTTGATAACGTTCCGTTTCTTGTTTCCTATTTCCTGTTCTTGTTTCTCATTTCTTATTTTTTTTTATTTTGAAAACTAGAAACAGAAACATGTTTGATAAGTACTCCTATTTACAGAATTAGAAACTTGTTGGATAACGTTTTCTTGTTTCTTGTTTCTTGAAAAAAAGACAAAAACAAAAACATCTTATTTGATAATTGTTTCTTGATTTTTTTTTCTTCATATTTTTTTCATTTTGTATAGTTTAAATAGTCTTAAAAATAATTATCCAAAGCTTACCTAATCTAATGCAAATAAGTTTTTATGCAAAATTAATTTCAAAAAAATATATTAATTCGCTTAAATAAATTATGAAAATCGAAGCTAAATAATTTAGTAGTTAGTAACTTTCATTTCATTCCATGTGGAGGACGATAATTGATATTACTTGGGACGATTCGTACCCTTGCGAAATCGAACACCATCAATAACCCACCCCACCATACATAGTAGATCGCTTGAAATGTCACCCATTGTTGGGAGTGGACCAACATCCCACATTGGTTAGGAAATGGGAAGATCAAGGGTATATAAGTGAGAACAACTATCTCCAATGTATGATGCCTTTTGGATGAAACCAAAAGCAAAGCCATGAGGGTTATACCCCAGAGTCCATTTGGTAGAGATTGGTGTGCTCCGGAGAAAATGAGTTGGCACAGACGTAGTCATTTGGTAGAGTTCCGTTATTGGACTAACGGTGTGCTCCGAAAATGAGTTGGCACAGACGTAGTCATTTGGTAGAGTTCCGTTATTGGACTAACGGTGTGCTCCGAAATGAGTTGGCACAGACGTAGTCATTTGGTAACGTTCCGTTATTGGACTAACGGTGTGCTCCGAAATGAGTTGGCACAGACGTAGTCATTTGGTAACGTAGTCATTTGGTAACGTAGTCATTTGGTAACGTAGTCATTTGGTAACGTAGTCATTTGGTAGAGATCCGTTATTGGACTAACGGTGTGCTCCAGAGAAAATGAGTTGGCACAGACGTAGTCATTTGGTAACGTAGTCATTTGGTAGAGATCCGTTATTGGACTAACGGTGTGCTCCAGAGAAAATGAGTTGGCCTGAATAAGAGCGAGACACGACTCGTGGTCCGTGAGCTCTATTGGACTGACGGTGTGCTCTGTTGAAAATGAGTTGGTCTGGATAAGAGCTAGGAGAATAGATGACTATTTGAAGGGAGACTCGGTCCGTGCTCCGTGAGCTCTATTGGACTGACGGTGTGCTCTGGAGAAAATGAGTTGGACTATTTGAAGGGAGACTCGGTCCGTGCTCCGTGAGCTCTATTGGACTAACGGTGTGCTCTGGAGAAAATGAGTTGGTCTGGATAAGAGCGGTCCGTGAGCGGTGTGCTCCTGAGAAAATGAGTTGGCCTATTTGAAAGGAGACTCGGTCCGTGGTCCGTGAGCTCTATTGGACTGACGGTGTGCTCTGGAGAAAATGAGTTGGTCTGGATAAAAGCTAGAAGAATAGATGACTATTTGAAGATAGACTCGATCCGTGGTCCGTTAGCTCTATTGGACTGATGGTGTGCTCCGGAGAAAATGAGTTGGCCTGGATAAGAGCTAGAAGAATAAATGACTATTTGAAGGGAGACTTGGTCTGTGGTTCGTGGTTGAGCTAGAAGAATAGATGCTTCGTGAGAAAATGAGTTAGCCTGGATAAGAGCTAGAAGAATAGATGCTCCGTGAGAAAATGAGTTGACCTGGATAAGAGCTAGAAGAACAGATGATTATGGAAGAATTGTTGGGGAATCTGACCAAAGTCTCACATTTGTTAGGAAAGGGTAAAATTATGGATATATAAATGAGGACAACTATCTCCTAAGTCCCTTCAAAAAAAAAAAAAAAACTATCTCCTAAGTCTTTTTGTTTGAAACTAAAAACAAAGTCATGAGGACTATGTTAAATATCATATCATTGTGTAGATGTCTAGGTTCGTTGTCCCTAACACCCTTTGCATTCCATCATTCTCGACCTCTATAAGCGTCTGAACCCTAACCACTTTCTCAAGAACTCTCCCAGCATCGTCGTGGCTATTCCTCGGCCCGAATGCTCCACATCCACAACATAACTAATATGTGCTCTGTATTTCTCTTCCCATTCCAGCTTGACCGAAACGTATCCGACAGAACGAACGTCCAGACATATGGACCGCCGCCATGGATGAGGAATCGCGACCTTCTCCTGGTAGGTTAATGATTCTTCTTTGGAGGTAATTGTGTTCCATTGAAGATATCGGGTTGGTTGGATGAAAATTCTTGATGAATCCATTGATAGGAAATGATTAATAGTTGAAATTTTCGTAATTTATTTGGGTCAACTTCCACTTAAAATTTCAATTTTCTCTCGATTAGTTGAGCTATTATAACCAACATCTATTATCAACATTTTTTTTTATGACGTACAAAAATTAAACATATCAATAGTTTGCAATCAACATAAAGATCAGGTATAATTAAACCCATCGTTAGCCTATTAACATTTTACGTGTCAAAAAGTTTATGTTTTATAATTTGTTCATAGTATTAGTTCGACACATGAGAATGTGAATGAGTTGATCATATTTTATATTTCACTATGTGCAGGGGCGGATGCATGTAGGGGGGCACGTGACCCCCCTCGAATTATTTAGTTTGTATATTTATATATAAAATTGTAGAATTAAATTGAATTAGTTGTTATTATAATACAAAGAAATGCAGAATTTTATTAATATCTAATTGATGGAAGGATGGTCGTTGGGCATGCCTCCAATTCTCTGCACTCTTGGGCTCGAGTTCGATTCTAGCCACTGTATCTTTTAGCTTTTGTTCTCATTTTAAATTGAGGACCTATTAGACACAAAATAAAAATTTATGTTTAATAAAACAAATATTTTTTTTAAATTTAGAATATGTTTCTATTGGATAAAAAAATTGAAAATTTATGGATTTGTTAGATACAAAATTGAAAGTTTAAATACCTATTACATAGGTTTTAAAGTTTATGGATCATATATACACAAATACGAAATTTAAGACTAAACTAGTAATTTAACATTATTTGAATTGTGCCCCTCTGACATAAATTCCTGGATCCGCCCCTGACTATGTGTGTGATAGTTGATCCCTACTAAGATTTAGGGTTTAGTGAAATAAAAGAAAATATGCAAGTTTTCAGGTGAATAAAAGCCAATTTATGGGGCAATATATCCAATTTAACCAAACCCTAACTAAATTAAAATTGGTAAAATCATAGGTATCAAAAACTAAACCTACACCATCAAATTTAACTCAAACTTTTAATACTATGCCCAAACGGTAAAGGTAAATTTTGCAATTCATTTTTTTTTTTAAATTAAGGATTAAAATAGATTAGTTTTTTCTAAAAAAATAAAACAATATTTGGGTCCCCATATTTATATTAAAGTAATAATATAGTCTCTAAACTTTAGTTATAATGATTTAATCTTTATACTTCCAAATTTGTAATAATTACCTTAAATGGACAAGACTATGATACTAAGTCTCTACGGTGAAAAATCTCAACAAAATAAAGTGTCATTGCTTATTATGTAATGTTCTAGTCTAGTGTATAAACACATTTGATGCTAATTAAATTATCAGTCTTAATAGGTAAAGAATCTCACTAAATTTTAGCAAAATTTTTCACCATAGAAGCTTAAATTCCTACCAAACTGATAGTATTAAGAACTAAATTATTACAAATTTAAAATAACAACCCACTAAATTTAACAAATAAAGATTAAAGATTAAATTGGACCAAAAGTATTTTTTTTAACCATATATATATATATATAAATTTAAATTAAACAAAAGAAGAAAAATTGACGACTAAAGCAGACATTTGACACCTTCCTAAGTTTAACAATCTTCCTAACTAGAACAGACGTTTAACAAACTTCCTAACTAAATAAAACAAAAAAAATCGTATGCGAGACTCATGCGTCCACCGGAAGCAAATCAATTTTAACTCTCCAAAACCAAAATTTGAAAAGAATTACAAATGAACAGATAATTGTACATCTACATGGTATTTTTACCAGTTTTTCAAAATGATTTGAATTTGAAAAAAAAAAAAAGGCAAATTCTTGAAAATATTTCCTTACTTTTATATATATTTTTTTCTCTTTTATCACGTTTTTTTTTCTCCTATTCATCGTCGGCGACTTTTCGATGACGACTTCATCGATAACTCTCACGTGTCGATTTGAGAACCATGTTTTTTTTTTCAAATTTAAAACATTTCAGATCTATAAAAAAAAAAAAATCG
Organism: Herpetospermum pedunculosum; assembly: GCA_028017165.1. Lineage (NCBI taxonomy): Eukaryota > Viridiplantae > Streptophyta > Magnoliopsida > Cucurbitales > Cucurbitaceae > Herpetospermum > Herpetospermum pedunculosum. Next base: position 13,752,358 of record CM051527.1, on the reverse strand, counting down.
AATTTGGAAAATTTTTCAGATCTGAAATGAAGCTAGAGGCAGAGCGACACAAACCCGCGCCCGCAGCTAGACCTAAAAAATGATTATGTCAGCCGGAGATCAATTTGACTTATTTTTCAAATTCAGGTTAATTTGACAAACAGACCAAAATATATGTTACGATAAATTAATAACAAAGAATAAGAGAAAGCGTAGAAAAACGACACAAACTTACGTGATTCACTAACGTCGTGCTAGCTATGTCCACGGGCAGAAAAGAGAACAATATCATTACGAAATAGGAAAGAATTACAAATGAACAGATAAGGGGCGACTGAAGTAATTAAAAAGTTTATATATGACACAGTTCTAATACAAAATGAGCCAAAACACAAAACAAAAATTCAAATCAGATTTTTTCGTACCAACCCATCGTAGAGGATCAAATAAAAGATTCAAGGCAGGACAATTTTCCCATCTTCTTCCTCCATTTCTAGTTTCTACTCTCTATAAAAACCCCCCACTGAACTCCCCAACATAACAACCAAAAAATAATGGCAGCGATGGTGCTAACTCTCCGGCCACTAGATCTCACCGACATCGACGATATCATGCGGTGGGCATTGGACGAGAAAGCGGCTCAATTCTGTTCCTGGGAGCCCTACATGGGCAAATCAGACGCCATAAAGTTCATCAACAACCAAATCCTGCCGCACCCTTGGTACCGGGCGATCTGCGTCGACGGTCGGCCGGTCGGGGCGATTTTTGTGACGCCGAATACGACGACGATGGACCGGTGTAGGGCAGAGCTAGGGTATGTTTTGGGGACCAAATTTTGGGGGAAAGGGATCGCGACCGCGGCAGTGAAGTTGGTGGTGGAGAAGATTTTCGTCGAGCGGCCGGAACTGGAGAGGCTGGAGGCGATGGTGGTTGTGGAGAATTTAGCGTCTCAAAGAGTTCTGGAGAAGGCTGGATTTGAGAGAGAAGGCGTTATGAGAAAGTATGCAGTGTTGAAGGGAAAAACTTGGGATTTGGTTATGTTTAGTCTCATTTCTGCTGATGTTGAATTGAAAACTGATGAACGTTAAGAATTGGAAGTTTGATTTTTTTTTTTTTTTTTTTAGTACATTGGGGTGGGGGATTCGAACCATAAACCTCTTGGTCGTTAACACATACATATGCCCGCTGAGCTATGCTCGCTTTGGCTTGGAAGTTTGATTTCTGTTTGGAAGGGCGGCCATTGTTGTATTATGTGTCAGTTGGATAGGTATGTGTCATTACAAAATAAATATATAATGCAACATAAAACATTATATTTTTGGCTATATCGACAAATTCTTTCGGTTGTTTAACCTAAGTTTGATTTCTCTAATGCAAAGCTGTCATTGTTATATTGTGTACAGTGTGCATTGTGTAAGCTAATAGGAGTGTTTTTAGATTTACTACTTAAAAAAATGTTTTGTTTTTTTTTTTTTTTTTTTTGAAAGGATGCATTTTTTTTAAATATTTTTAAAAATGTTTATAATTAAAACAATTTTTGTTACATTTTCTAAGAAAATGTTTTGATGTAGGAGTTGGTTTGATTTGTTCTATATGAGGAGTGTTTCTCGTCAAATTACAACTATTAATAAATAATATAAATTAATAAGTTTAAATTTGTATTTTAAAAATTATGATCGACGTTTACTGTTATCGATGGTCGGTGACGAGGTAAAAGTTGTGGTGGTTATCATTAGTTGCCGGAGGTTGTCGTCGGAGGTGTCGCCGAAGATAGGCCGGAATTTTGCCGGAGGTCATTGTTGGTGATCAGAGGTGTCGTCGGCGGTCTGTCGAATTTCTTCGGAGGCGGCAGAGGTTGTCGCTGGAGTGGTCACCGGATATCAACAATGGTGGCTGGAGATGGCCGCTGGAGATCGGCGACGGTTTCGAGAGATGTCCGCTGAAATCAACGACAGTGGCCGGAGATGTCCGCCGAAATCGACGACGGTGGCCGAAGATTTCTGCCGGAGATCGACGACGATGGTCAGAGGTGGTCGCTGGCAGTGGCCAGTGACGCCGACGTCGGAGGAAGTGGCCGACAACAATCATGAATGGAGAAAATTTAAAAGAGTAATGAGAGAGTGTTTTGGTAATTTTAATGCATTATGAAAATTATTTAGGTTTCTCAATTAAACACACAAAAAAACACATTTATTCTAAAAGTTAATATCGAGTGTTTCACCTAAAAGAATTTATTTCTAAAACTCATTCTCAAATAAATTATTTTGGATTGCGCCTATTTTTTCAAAAATTAAACTGTTAGAAATGCAAACCAAACACCCATATCTCTTTTAGTTTAGGGAATTCATGGTAAATGACCTTTTTTGGAAACTCATTTTAATGGATGTCTTTTTTTTTTTAAATTGAGTTTGGTGTCATTTTTAAAAAAACAAAATATCTCTACTAATCTTTTTCTTTCCATTTTGTCCTCATAACAACTATTCCTATCAAAAAAAAAAAAAACAACTATTCTTAAACAAATCTTTCCATTTTTCTTCCTGTTCTGCTTCTAGCCAGCATCGTTAGTGAAAATAAAGTTTACAGATGGGCTGCTTTTCTTAGTGAAAGAATTGACCTCGAGGGAAAAGAAGGAATTGAGGCAACTCTCTCTATTTTCTATTATTCAATAATGAAGATATTACAAATATATTGAAACCCTAGTGTTAGGGTTTTAACCTAAATTAGTATATCTAACTTAATTAGAGAATATATAATACACGTGGCATAAGCCAATATTAAAGACAATAATTACAGGAAATATGTAAATACTATATTTCCTTAATATCCGCCCTCAAACGAGAGGGTAGTTCAACTATTCCGAGTTTGCTGCGAAGATACCCAAACTGAGTGTGAGATAGTGGCTTGGTGAGACAGTCTGCTAGTTGATTTGCTGACGGAACGTAGCGAACTTGCAAGGCGCCACGAAGAACCTGATCTCGAACAAAGTGAACATCAATTTCAATGTGTTTGGTGCGGGCATGAAAAACAGGATTGGTGGCCAAGGCACCGGCACTCAGATTATCACACCACAGTATAGGAATGGAAGGAGAAGTGACTCGGAGCTCAGTCAATAATTGTTGTAGCCAAATAATCTCAGTAGAGGCATGTGCTAAGGCCCTGTACCCAGATTCAGTGCTGCTGCAAGCAACGACAGTTTGTTTTCTAGAGGACCAGGAGATAAACGTGTTACCAAGGAACACACAGTAGGCTGCAACGGACTTTCGATCATCAACATTGGCTGCCCAATCTGCATCAGAAAATGCAACCACTGAGGGGATAGTGCTGGGCTGAATGAGAAGTCCCATGTGACGAGTACCACTGAGATAGCGAAGGACTCGCTTGACCGCATGCCAGTGAACATCAGTAGGTTATTTAAAAATTGACTGAGATGATTGACAATATATGCAACGTCAGGCCGCGTATGGGTGAGGTACTGAAGAGCTCCAAGTGTGCTGCGATAGAAAAAGGGATCAGACATAGGCGTCTCATCACTGATAGACAGATGTGTTCCCATAACTGCAGGTGAAGGAGTGGGTCTGAGATGTACCATATCAAGTTTGTGCAACAAGTCATCGATATACTTGGTTTGGGTCAGTAAGAGCCCAGACTCAAGATGAGAGACCTAAATCCCAAGAAAATAGCTCAGGAGACTCAAGTCCTTTAGAGGAAAACTAGCATCCAGATCAGCAACCAGACTAGACAGTAGGGGATCATTGCCTGTGATAATAACGTTATCAACATAAACTAGAAGAAAAATTGTGGACTTGCCTTTGTTGTAAATGAACAGAGATGGATCATCTCTGCTGTGCGTGAAGCCACGAGACAACAAGGCATTCTTCAAGGTAATGTTCCAGGCACGAGGTGTTTGTTGGAGACCATAGATAGCCTTTGTCAGTTTACACACATGAGTGGGACAATTCTGATCAACATAACCAGGAGGCTAAACCATGTACACATCTTCCTCAAATTTTCCATTCAGAAAGGCATTGTGAAAGTCAAGTTGACGTAGGACCCAACCTCGAGAAACTGCAATGGAGAGCACCACTCGAATCGTAGAGGGTTTCACTACAGGACTGAAAGTCTCAAAAAAATCAATACCTGGACTCTGATGAAAACCTTTTGCCACAAGACGAGCTTTGTATCGTTCCACACTACCATCTGTTGCTCGCTTGATGCGAAAAACCCATTTGTTACCAACCACATTTTGATTTGGAGAAGACTTAACAAGTTGTCAAGTCTGATTTCGCATAAGTGCAGAGAACTCAAGATCCATTGCTGCTTTTCAGACTAGAATGGCAATGACATCAGCTACACGGGTCGGTTCAGTTATCCGCCAGTCAGTACGAGCGACAGTCATCCATGCTTTAGGCTTAAAGACACCAGCCTTAGCACGTGTGACCATAGGATGAGTGGACTATACTGTAGAAGTAGGAGAGACAGAAGTACTGGAGATATCATGTGATATAGCAACAGTACCTGATGATGGGGAGGAGACTGCATGCTCAGAGAATTCCAAGGCGACATTTGTCGGACTTCCTGAGACACCCCGGGATGGTGATGAGTCAGACCTCACGGTGTTACAATGATCTGGTGGATTGCGTGATGTCATCGATATAAGTGATGATGACAGGGGTGACGAAGGCAACGCAATGGATGCAGTAGACATCTGTTTTGGAGATGAAAAATGACTGGCTTGCAAGCCAGGAAGCTGTGTGGATGAACTCAGTAAGTTAGGTGGAAACCAAGAGCTTACAGAGGAACCATCTTGAGATAAAGAGTCAGCTGTGTCACAGTCAGAGAAACCTGATGCAAAAGGAAAATTAGCCTCATTAAACTGAACATGTCGAGAGATAATGATTTTCCCTGATGAGTAGAGACATTTATGTCCCTTGTGAGCTGGACTGGGACCCAAGTAGACACATCTTTCTGTCTTGAACTGAAACTTGTTGGCATTATACGGCTTTAGATAAGGGTAGCAGGCACACCCAAACGTTTTAAGTTCCATAAAGTTCAGTCGATGCCTAAGTAACAATTCCATAGGTGACTTGCCCTGAAGTGCAGATGATGGCAGGCCCTTTATGAGTAAGGTAGATGCCAGAAAGGCATCCAACCAATACTGTAGTGGCATGGTAGATTGAGCCAAGAGGGTTAACCCAGTTTCAACTATTTGTCTGTGCTTCCTTTCTGCTCTTCCATTCTAGGCAGAAGTATATGGACAGAAAAATCTTGATTTAATTTCACTTTGTGCACACAGATCATGCACTCTTCTGTACTCACCCTCATTGTCAGATTGTAGTGGTTTGATCTTCTTTCCAAACTGTGTTTGTATCATCCTGTGGAAGTGACTAAAAGATGCAAGTGTGTCACTTTTCAACGTAGAGGATAAATCCATACAAACCTACTAAAGTCGTCAAGAAAGTGAACGTAGTAGCGATATCCTTTTGTAGATACAACTGGAGCAGGTCCCCATAAATCAGTATGAATCAGATCAAACGGAGCAGCAGCACGAGAAGTAGAGCGTGAGAAGCGGAGTGCATGGCTTTTACCAAACTTGCAAGCTTCACAAAAATCAAATGTATCATTTCCTTTACATGGAAGGTGACATTGACTAATCAAGTTTCCTAATGACTTTGAAGAGGGATGACCAAGTCTTCTATGCCAAATAGCTTTGGACACAGCGACATTCACACTGATACTAGAACTGGGAATAATAAAGCTGGAATAAACAGCTGCCTTTTGTCCTGACTTCACACTTCTTGAGGATCCAAGTTGGTATAAGCCATCTTTAAGTACCTCTTTCAGCACTACGCTGCCCGTACGAGTATCCTTAACAAGACAATAATCAACATGAAACTCAATGTATACATGATTATCCTGGGCAAGCTTAGAAACACTAACAAGATTTTTGGTTATATCATGTACACACAAGACATTCTCAAGATGGAGCAATTTATTGTTTGCAATCAGACAAGATGAGCCAATATGAGAAATTACTAACTCATTACCATTTCCAACAATAACAGTTTCCTTACCTCCATATTCTGTGGGATAATTCATGTTGGTGTGATCTGACGTCACATGGTTCGAAGCTCCACTATCAACATACCAATTAGGATCAGCAACTGTAGCCGGTTTAACTACCAGGAAGGGATTGGGATTATTCTGAGTTGCAACAAAAGCTTGAGGCGAAACCCAAGTGCTGCATAATGATTATTATTTCCCATTCCCTGATTTCCTCGCTCATTAGGCCACCTGTTCTGATCCTGATTTGGGAAAGTTTTATCAGATAGTTCAAGACATTTTGAAGCAGGATGTCCAGTCTTACCACACCACTGACACACAATTCTGTTACTTCCACGGCCACGTCTTCTACCACGACTACCTCGCGAGGAGGAGTGATTAAAGTTCTCATTGCCATTTTGTGACTGTTGCACATTGTTGGGTATGATAGAACCTGACTGGCCTCTTACATTTGTGAAATTGACAGAAGCAGACTGACTAACAACAACATTGTTCTTCTGAGTATTTTACAATTCAAGTCTTTTCTCAAATACAAGTAACTCACCTTGCAATTCAGACCAGGAAATATGGATTCTACCTTGAATCATTGCAACGACATGATTGTACTCCTTATCAAGACCTAGAAGTACTTGAGATACTAGGGAGCGCGTATAGGCACTGGACTTCCAGCTTGTCCCAAGTTGTCTGCATTGCATTTAATAATACGCAGATAATCTATCATTTTACTTGAATTTTTTCTAGTAGTTTGAAATACCTGACGCAAGAAATCTTCTTCGGCTCTAGACTGAATTCCGAACAACTCTTGTATTGCTGTCCATAGGTCTTTTGCATTATCATACCCCAGAAGTTGAGTGACCACTTCAGGAGTCATTGAGTTATATAGCCAACCAAGTAACAGTTGGTCAACCACGAGCCAATGGTCGAGTTGGGCTTGCCTTACTATGCTGCAAGAGAGTCGGAGATCAATTCCATAAGAAAAAGAGGTGTCCGAGCCGAATTCTGCAGCCGAGCCGAAGCCTGCAACCAAGCTGCCCGAGCCAAAACCTGTTGCAGTCAAGCCGCCTGAGTCAAAAACTGCACCCAAGTCGTCCAAGCCGAATCTCGCAGCTCAGCCATTCAAGACGAATCTCGCAGCCGAGTCACTCGAGCTGAAGCCAGTAGCTGAGTCGCTTAAACCGAAGCCAGTAGCCGAGCTGCCCGAGCCACATCTTGTACCTGCAATTAAAATCGAGTAATTTTCGATTCTTCTTGTTGCAGGGTCGCCGCCGATGCTAAGGGATGCATCTCCGATCCATGTCGTCGCACGCCTGTCTGCCACCGCTGGGACATCGCCGGCCGCCGTCGCACGCTTGTCGTCGGCCGCTGCGGATGAATCGCCCACTGTGGCGATTCTGTCAGTTGCAGATCCCTTGCCGCCGCCGGATGCCGAGAGTTCCATGGATGATGGTGTGCGCGCTGCTGCTGCTCCACCATAGTTGGTCGGTATCTCATACAAAGAGGGACAGACTTTTGTACCTGTAAGATGTTCTTCAAGACGATAGCTTCGAAGGATGGGCATTGCAAGGGTTTTCCATAGAAGAAAATTTCCTCTATCCAGCTTGATGGTTGTGATTTGATTTAGAAGTTGATTGAGAGGAGGGCTGGAAAAGGTAGGGTTGATTGAGGCGTTAGCCATTGCTAAGCTCTGATACCAAGTGAAAGAATTGACCTTGAGGGAAAAGAAGGAATTGAGGCAACTCTCTGTATTTTCTATTATTCAATAATGAAGAGATTACAAATATATTGAAACCATAGTGTTAGGGTTTTAACCTAAATTAGTATATCTAACTCAATTAGAGAATATATAATACATGTGGCATAAGGCAATATTAAAGACAATAATTACAGGAAATATGTAAATACTATATTTCCTTAATATTCTTCCCCTCAAACACCTGTCTTCACACTTAAATGGGTCTTTCTGGAATTGGGTTGGAATTATGATTTAGGATATGAGGTTCTTTGATTTCAGTAGGAGCCAAAGATAAATTTTGTTGGAAAATCCAGAGAAATTTTTTGTTGGAAAATCGTGATTTGGGAGATGGGAGATGGAAAATTTTGATGAGATGAATTTTTTAGATTTTTTAGAGGTGGATTTTGTTGAAAAAATCATGATTTGGGAGATTTGATTTCAATAGATGGAAATCTTGATCCGGGAAATCGATTTAGGAGATGAGAGAAAAATTGATATGCGAGATAATTTTTTTTAGATTTTTTAGACTTTTTAGATGTGGATTTTGTTCGGAAATCTCCCTAGATTTTATTATATGGTCTTTGATTAGGTAGAATTTGTGGATATTTATTAAATTTCTGTTTATGGGGAATTCGTGATTTGGGAGCTAGAAGGAGATTATAGCCAAGCGACTCCGCCGATCATTGAAACTTTGGCGTCCACAAAAACTTTCAGGTTTTTATTTAAATATTTTTTTTCTTCTAAAGTATTGGTGTTGGTTTTCTAAAACAATTATCATTCGTAAAATTGTACAATTTCAAGTACGGTATAATTTCAATTTGCGAAATTGTAAATAACTTGGAAGTTATATAAATGTTTTTTTTTCGGTATTGGTGTTGGTTTTCTAAAACAATTACAATTCGTAAAATCAATTTGTGAAATTATAAATAACTTTGAAGTGCAGTTTGCAAAATTATAAATACAGTATAGTTTCATTTTTCATCTCTGCTTTATTTTCTTCCGTTTATGTAATTCTAATACGAAATGGACGGTTTGTTTTGTTTTTCTCCCAATTGTTTTTGTCACTATTTACAACCGTATGTTATGTTTTGTTTATTTACCATGTATTTGATAATTGAAAATACACTTTAATTAAAATTTGCAAATCACATTTATGTTTTGTTTAGCCTTCTGATGTATTTACCGTGTATTTGTTACTTTAATTAAAATTTACAAATAACAGTATGTTATGTATTTTTTTTTTGCCTTCTGATACTGTGTATTTGTGCAAATACAATGTCATTACAAATTGCAAAATTTATCTGATGTATTTACGGTGTATTTGTTAGTTTAATTAAAATTTACAAATAACAGTATGTTATGTTTTTTTTTTTTGCCTTCTGATATTGTGTATTTGTGCAAATACAATGTCATTACAATTTGCAAAATTGTAAATACACAAAATTGTAAATAACTGTAATTAAAATTTGCAAAATTGTAAATACACTATAATTGCAATTTGCAAACTTAGAATGCATAAGTTCTGATTTTTTTTTTCTTTATTCTTATGATTTTTTAAGTCGATTTTGTACGATTTTTAATTTTTGAAACGAGTAAAAAGAGGGAGAGAAGAGAGTTTTTTTTTTTTTATTCTTCTGATTTTTTAAGTCGATTTTGTACGTTTTTTAATTTTTGAAACGAGTAAAAAGAGGGAGAGAAGGGAGAAAATCTTAGGGGAGAAATTTAATTTTTGGAGAAAATATTGAAGGAGTGAGAGTTAGTTTTTTTTTTAAATTATAAAATCTTATAAATTGAGGTGAGAGATTGAGATTTAAGGGACGGTAAATAAGGATTGAAAAAATAAGAGAGAGATAAATTAAACTAAAAAGGAACCTATATCAATTTTTTTTTTAAAAAAGACATCTACCAATATTAATACTTTAAAATGGTCATCTGTCTTATTGCTCCTTTAGTTTAAGGGTTCCCGATTATTGGAAATCATTTTTTTTTACTATCTATTTTTTTATAGAAATAAATGATATTTATGCTATGTGATTAATCTTAAAAATATTATTTTGATACATTGTTTAATGAATTGATCAAAATTAATTTCAATTAGTATATATAAATTAATTGATTATAAAGAATTTTAATTAAATAGTTAAGTATAAGTATTGAAAATGAATATTTATATTAAATTAATCCATCTACTTATAATTAGTTAAACAAATGCACTTAAACATTAGTAAATTATGAAGGTAATTACTTTTTAGTTTTTAAAATTTTGAATTTGTGTCAATTTAATATTTTAAAATCAGATAATCAAATCATCAAATCGTTTTCAAAATGTTTGATTTTGTCCCTAAATTAACATAATCAGTTAAATAGATAACATGAGTTGAGGAGATAATAATAATAAAAATAATAATAATAATTAAAAAAGAAACATATATCTCCTCACTCACCCATCACTAAATTTTTGTTTTTCTCGACGTAGAAATCGTGGAAAGAAGAAAAAAACTGTCGAGAGACGTTTTCTCGACGAAAAAAAAATCGTCGGCACGAACCGTCGACAAAACTCCGTCGGGAGAGCCTCTCTCGACAGTTATTTTGCGTTCCGTCGAGAGAACGATTTGTCTCTACGGGTTAGATAAACCGTCGAGGGAACCCGTTTTCTTGATGGTTTAAGTTAATCGTCGAGAAAGACGATTCTCTCGACGGAACCGGCTTTTTCCGACGGTTTAGTTAAACCGTCGAGGGAACAACATTTCTCTCGAAGGTTTAAGTTTAACTAAACCGTCGAGAGAATCGTAGCTCTCTCGACGGTTCGGTTAACCGTCGAGAAAAATATTGTTCTCTCGACGATTTAGTTAGACTCAAACCGTCGAGAGAAATGATGCATCCATTAAGACTATTTTTTTTTTTAATATTTGTATACAAATATTCAATAAAATTCCTAAAATGCTGAGTTGGTTCGTTGCCAAGAGGGCACAGTTTAAATTACAAGAGACTTCGGTTATAGTTTGATGCTCGTGTGCTTGTAATTAGTTCTCTATTAATTTGATTATTATTATAGTTTGTTATTTCAGTTACTATAAAGCTTCGATAATCTTGTTATATCATTGAGAATATAGAATAAACAAATACTACTACAAGAGTAATATTTCATGGTATCAGAGCTCCACCAACTTACGTCTCCACATGCCTCTTCTTCTTCCACCACTTCCACTAATGTTTTTGTTCTTAATCAACATTTCTCCTGGTTTTTCTTTTGTCCAATGTATGCAATCTTGTTTCGATTAAACTTGATTGTCTAGAAAGTGAACAAATTATGGTTCACTGCTCTATTGTATGTTAAATAATCTAATTTAAGTAAAAACAAAGTCAAAGCTCATTTCTGACCCTGAGTTGCTAAGTATATAAGTATTTGACATAAATAAATCAAGTTTTTCTTACTTTAAATATGTTTTCTAGTGTAATCATTTCAAACCCAAAATGCGTTAGGAAATGCGCGCTCACATATTAGCCCGAGAGTAGAAGACTCTAGAAGATTCCATAATAAGAATACTGTCAAGCAAACATTAATAATACGCCCAACGAATGCAGGCGCAATTTAGGTTTTGATAGAATTGGGCAGAATCGTAGGAAATCTGGAAAAACTTGAAGATCTTCGATTATCTTTCCAAACTCGTGGCGTGCTGATTATGACGATTCATCACACTAATCTTGGCAGAAGTCCTAGACCTTGAGGTTTGTATAAAGGCGACTAAGAGTAGAAGAAAACGAAGTTCTCACGTTCGAGAGTGACACTCGTTCATAGAAGTTCACCATTCTTCTAGAGCATATCCATTTTACTGTTTTTATTTACTTCTTGTATGAGTCACACCGAGGTTCTGCCTTTGTTATATTATTTCTCAGACACCAGCATCGAAAGAGTAGTATAAGAACTTAATGTGTCGATTGGTGTGAAAGCGAACACAAATATACGTTTTCCTTAACAAGTAATAAAGTGCATGTATCTCCAGTATCGAATCCCAAAAGGAACAATGTTAATGAAACTCACTGTTTGTACTGAAAATGTGCTCAAAGTGTGCAACCAAATAACAAAAAAATATATAATAATGGAGCATAAATAGTAAATGATAAAAGTTGTAAACATTAGGTAAATAAAGATGAGATATAAAAGAGAATTCAAAGTAGTTTCAGCCTTAGTCAGGAGCAATTGCCAGCCCTAGTCAGGAGAAATTGTGCTCGCAAATTAGCTTAATAAATGGAAGAACACAGATTAATATCACTGCCATGATGCATATGTAGACAATCCTTTCAACAAGATACTAATTTGCGCCCAACAATCTAACCTCTTAACAAAATGACTCGACTCAACCCCAAGACCCTATAAGCTTGCCCTATACTGTGGAGGCTCAAGACATAGTCCTATTGTGCTTAGGTATTGCTTTTCCTATGTACTTACAAATTTAAAAGTAAAATCTATAGGCATGCCCTATGGTCAAATGATGTGAACACCCTCAATTGAAATTAGAAACCCTTTGGTTATCTGAACCCCTAGTTCTCAAATGCTAAAACACCCAAATCAACTTGATTTCAATCCTAAAGATTGGGTTAGACACAGATTGCCTTAAGATCAAAGCTCTTGAGACAAAGAACAAGTTCTTGGCTCAAGAGTCGAACAACTCCACTTGGCATGCAATTCAAGCCATGAATTGCAAAGTGGATCAAGAAGCTCTCTTGGCTAAACTTGACAGAAAAACATAAAACTTAAACTCAATTCATCGTAATCTCCTCTTACAATCCAATGGCAAAGCTTTATATAGCCTCCCAAAATCCTAAATGTCAAATCATAATTCATAGCAAAATTACTAAAATAACCCTACTTGAATATGTCATAAAAGGATAAAATTAGAAAATAATAAAATTACACCAAATTATTAAATAAAATATAAATAATAATTTGATGCCTTGGGCGGTTCATATCACCCTCTCCTTCTTTTGAAGGATTCGTCCTCGAATCCAAATCAATTCCTTGTAATGCAGTTTTAAAGTCATGAGAAGAAAATGGTTTGACTATTCTTGGATTTCTCTTGGATGGTCTCCCTTGTAAAGCAACTTTATAAGCATAAAATGTCAAATGTTCATATCTCTTTGAATTCTATCTCTTTCGAAAATAATGTTGATCATAAGAATTCACATGCAGTTGACAACCATGAATAGGTTTAGGGTCAATCTTTGAGATTTGCTTTATAATCAATACTTTAATAGCCTGCAAAAACTCAAAAGAAAAACTAGGCAAACTTGGTTGAAGCTCACCTGTCAGAAAACAAACTCTTTTGTTAAAAAGTTCATGAATGTTTTGTGTTGAAATCAAGAAATATTTTACCTCAAAAGTTTCTAAACTCACATTCTTGGCTTTTCTCTCGTTTTTATTTAGAGATTGAGTATTACTCACTTTTTTTTTCTATCTCGTTCGTGTTTTCACACTTTTCTTCTTCATATATCTCTATTGTTTTTTCCTCAGTCTCATGCCTTTTGTTTTCCAACTCACACACATCAAGTTTTACTTATCTTGGAAGAAATGATACATTAATAGGATCATATGTTATTTTGTGATCGTCTAATGTACTAACAATGTCCTCACATAGTACTCTCATTTCAAGCTCACTACCATCTTCTTCCTCTACTCGACTACTATCAACACATGCTACTCCAGAGATAAGTGGTACAACATTTGTAGTAGAATTGCAATCATGTGATTCTTTGCTATCTAATGGCCTACTAAGTAGAATTTCATTATCATGCATAGGTACAATATTAGCAACTTTCTCTATACCACACCCTACTTTAGTAAAATGCTCATATTTTGTAGGTAAATTAATCATTCCCACAACAGTATTGGAATTAGAGCTAGATTTAAATTTAGCGTACCTTGAAGATCTTCTTTGAAGTATCCTTTCTATCTTGATGGCAACGTACACCTGATGGAGCGCATGTAGCGCAGCCGAAGCGAGTCAGATCAATTGGCACTCTAATTTTATCAATTTAGCTAAATAAGAAACATGCTAAAAGCTTTGAAATAAAAGAAAAAGAAAACAAACCTTTTGTAGTTCTAAAAACTTCTATTCCGATGCTCGAACCACTTCACGAACACCTCGAACCTTCTCTCGAACACTTCGAGGACCACCTCCAGTAGTCCCGCTATCCTCGGGCCGAGCAACGGAGTGGTGGGACTCATATATGAAAGAAAAAGTTTGGAAGATGAAGATGGGAAGGTGAATGTGATGAGGGTTTTGTGAGAAATATCTAACACTTAGATTTCTAATTTCTCAAGTAACATGAACTCTTCATCAACCCTCATCCAAAATGTTCAAACTCTTTGAAAAATTCATCAACTTCAAACCATTGGAACTTCATCCAATTTATAGGCAATTCACATGCAACAAACTCTTTTCTTAGCATGACACCTCAAATTGGATGGATTAGTCTTCAACCAAATGTTCCAAAATTGATGAGTTTATGCATGTGGTTGGTGATTCACAATCCACTTCACATCTTGGATAAAACCACTGAACTTGGATAATCTCACTTGTAATATTTTGTCATTTTAAAATGAATTCATAATTAATTTTAATAAACAAAATAAATTTTAATTAATTAAATTACTTAATTATTTAATATTATTATTTAATTCAATATCAAATATTAATTAAATAATAAGACTAATATCGATTTCTTAAACCGAATCATCACACATGAATCCCTATTCATGTTTTAGACCGATCTCATATTTAAATCATATTTAAATATGTCCATCATTCTTCCAAAAACGAATTTGAATAAATTCAAATTCTTTTTCTCTCATATTGTTACACGATTTAATCCGTGCTAGCCAGGAGAACCTAAAGGACCTACAGATCATGAGCTCTAACGATACGAGATTAACCGGCCAAACTCTTTAGCCAAGCTAACCAACATTCGTTAACCCCCGGAGACTCCACTAAAGTCCAAGGGTTGCACTCTCTTCACCGTAGATATATTTTTGTCCTCTTGATATAACCATCATCAGTAAGTCGATCCTTCACAGGTCGTTCGTAATTATAGCTGAGTCAAAATAACCGTTTTACCCCCGTAATTACATCTTGTTCCTTAAGTCCCACTGATCCTCTAATGAACTATTGGTTTGTGGTCCAACCACCAAACCGATTGGTATGTGATCTCATCACTATACCAAGTCCCTCTCGGCCCAATGAGAGGGTGGGATCCCTAGTTCAAGACCCGGAGTCAGCACTTAAGGGAACAACCTGTCTACTAATCCCTCAAGGCAGGTAGGAGTGAATTCCATCTCGCAGGACTATGTTCCCAACTACCTACCCGGTCTTATCTCCAAGATGGTAGGCTTATTGGGTCGGCGATCTCAGGCCACTCTCACCCATACAAATCAAAGGATAAGCTCGAATAAACAGGAGTTCATAGCGTGCTCAGGATTCAGATTGAGTTACCTAGGTCATCATATGAAAAAGTCGGTCTTTACAGTAAACAGAGTTATAAAGAAAGATCGACTTTTTTCGCGGTTTAGTCTTATGCAAACTCATTGCACAGGACGCCCCCACTCGCATGTCTCCACATGAACGATTTCGGATCACATCGTTTGTGCTATGCAAAGTAGGCCTCGTCCAATAGTGTCCCCAAGATAAGATACTCAGCCTTATCCCTATACTATAGACCGTTCTGGCTATTACTTGAACTTGATCCACAATCATGTCACACATGAAGTTCAAGTATACAACCTATAGCTATAGGTTCTTTGTTTATTGGAGTTAGGTTAAAAGTAAACACAATTCACTTTATTCAATAACAACTTTACTGAATAAAACTCAATAACAACTTTATTGCAAAATAGAATATACATTCAGTTTACAAACCACGAGTTTTAGGACATAAAACCCAACAAACTCCCACTTGGACTAAAACGTCAGTGGAGTATTACATGCTGGATGAGAAAAACTGGAATATCAAATACATCCATGGCTTTTCTCCTACTATCCTACTGTACAACTCGCAGTCCTAGACTCACTAGGTGCCCCTCGAACACTTTAGTCGTGAGGGACTTTGTAAACGGATCAACAATATTTTGCTCTGAGGCGATCTGCATAACGATCACGTCTCCTCGATGCACTATCTCTCTGATGAAATGATATTTCCGCTCAATGTGCTTTCCACGTTTATGGCTTCTTGGTTCTATGAAATTTGCCACAATAAAGTGTGATAGGCAAATTAATATTTGGAACAACTTCCAAATCCGTCAAGTACTTCCTAAGCCATACAACCTCTTTCGTAGCTTCGCAAGCCGCGACATACTCAGCTTCCATGGTGGAGTCAGCAATACAACCTTGCTTTATACTCCTCCATACTATTGCCCCTCCGTTAAGAGTGAACACTTATCCCGATGTGGATTTCCTCAAATCCTTATCAGTTTAAATATCAGAGTCAGTGTATCCTGTAAGGATCAAATCCTTCGCGCCATACACAAGCACATAGTCCCTCATTCTCCGAAGATACTTGAGGATGTGTTTAACGGCATTCCAATGATCATATCCCAGATTGGACTGGTACCTACTGACAATTCCCACTGCATAGCATATGTCTGGTCTTGTACATAACATGGCGTACATCAGACTACCGACTGCTGCATAAGGAATTCGTCTCATATCCTCAACTTCTTGAGGCGTCTTAGGACACTCTTCCTTTGACAATTGAATTATGTGCCTGAAAGGTAAAGAACCCTTCTTGGAATTCTGCATCGAATATCGTATCAAAATCTTGTCGATATAAGATGCTTGAGACAGTGCTAGCGTTTTGTTCTTACGATTCCTTACGATTTGAATCCCTAGAACAAACTGAGCCTCTCCCAAATCTTTCATTTGGAATTGGGTCGCTAGGCATTGCTTAACGTCAGTCAGGAACCCTACATCATTCCCAATGAGTAGGATATCATCTACGTATAAGACTAAGAAAGCTACAACAGAATTGACTATTTTCTTGTAGACACAAGGTTCGTCAACATTCTGTTCAAAGCCATACGATTTGATCGCAGTATCAAACCTTATATTTCAGGATCTAGACGCTTGCTTCAACCAATAAATGGATCGATTAAGCTTTCAAACATTTTGCTCTTGACCCTGAACTATAAACCCCTCTGGTTGAGCCATATAAATACTCTCTTCAAGATTGCCATTCAGAAAGGTTGTCTTGACATCTATTTGCCAAATTTCATAATCATAAAACGTGGCAATGGATAAGAGTATTCTAATCGACTTTAACATGACAACAGGGGAGAAGGTTTCTTCATAGTCCATCCCTTCCCTATGGGAATAACCATTTGCCACAAGTCGAGCCTTAAAGATTTGCACCTAACCGGCTTGGTCTCGTTTCCTATTGTAGATCCACTTGCAACCGATAGGTCTTTCACCATCAGGTTTCTCTACGAGATCCCAGACCGAATTGAAGTACATCGACTCCATTTCGAGGTCCATGGCTTTAAGCCACTGGTCCTTGTCTATGTCATTCATTGCGTGTTTAAAGGTCAATGGATCTTCAACGCCGTCATCAGGTATGACGACCTGGATTTCTGTTAAATCCATGTAGCGGTTGGGTTGTCTCACATCCCTCCCACTACGTCGAGGTATTCTCAACTCTTGAGAAGGACCAACCTGATCAACAACTCTTGTTGACCCATTTGTAGCTTTCCTGGAAAGTTCGGTCAAAACAATTTTGCTCGAAGGTTGATGATCTCTCATGTGGTCTTCCTCTAAGAACGTGGTGTTTGTCGATACAAGCACTTTGTTCTGTTCAGGATCGTAAAATAGACCATCTTTCGTTTCTTTGGGTAGCTGTTACGTCTCCAAAAGTGACTATTTTAGGACTTGTTTGCTATAGAAAGATGTACACTCTTAGGTGTTTTTGGTAGGATTTAGCTTAAACTCGTGCTTATATATGAAAATCAGTAGAAGGAAGCTAAATTAGGACTTATATGTAAAAGGAAAGGAAAAGAACCAAAAACAAAGTTAATAGAGTGAAAATTGCACATTGCGGAAGCATTGCGAAAACATTGCTAAAACCGCAATGTTTTAAGTGAAATCCGTAAGTTGTCTAACCAATTTCTGTTTTGTTCCGATCTTTCAGGGGCCCATTCTTTCTCCTGCTGCCACATAGAAGAACGACGTTGAGAATGGATGGTTCTACTTGACCCAATCGTACCTGCAGAACACTATAAAAGGAGGTCAAGATGGAAGGTTGAAACACACTCGAAAGGCGTAGACTCTTCAGTTCAACGCAGTCTTTTCCACTCTTTTTCTCTTTCCCGTCTGTTGGTTTGAAAGGATCAGCTGTTGGAGTCGACAATCTGATAGGAAGAAGAGAAGATTTATCTTCTCTTCTGATTAGATTCATCCAAGCAAGCCTTTCCTTCACCCTTCAGCCGAGGCGTTCGCAACGAGAAGATCACGCACGGATTTATTTGGTTACTGCTTTATTTTCCTGTTTCCTTTGCTGTTTGTTGGCATTTCACTTTCGTTTGCTACTCTATTTCATTTCGTTGCTTTCTGTTTTACTTTAGTTATTCAAAGCTATCATTTGTTTAGTTCAAACGCTGGTTAATCAAAGCATTATTTCATCACTTCGCAAGTTATTCACCTTCTCTGCTTACTGTCTTTAGCTTCTGTTTTGTCTTTAATATTCTACTTAGCATGTCGTCTCTATCTATTCTTCCCATTCCATCTTCATCCATGAGTAACTAAATCACATAAGGGCATGCTAATGACAAATCTATAGGTAGAAACACGTGAATCAAACATGTAGGATAGCTCTCGAATGCATTGAATGTATGTAAGCTTCATCCCACGGGCAATTTCGATTGGCCATCCATTTTGTCCAAAGAACTCCTAACCTCTGGAAGGAGTAAGAGTTCAGAGTCGTACATCCATGCTAGCCTCTCAAGGTAGCCAGAAAATGACCTAGGAATAGGCGTTTTCCTAGTACAAACCAATACTTGCTGTTATAAAAAGATGCTTAAGACCTTACTTGGACATGAGTAAACTAAAGGATCTAATGCATGAAATCGGAAGATACATGAGAATGAGTTAGTTTGATGCATGATGAGTTGATCTAATGCTTGAGAATCGTGTGAAAAAGCCTATAGAGGAGTCGTTAGTAGCCCTTGTTTCCACATTTTACACATAATTCGCTGTTAGTAACATTGCTAAATAATTGTTGTTTCCGCAATTCCCTTAGTTAAAATTTTTCCTTAGCCATTTCTCTCTTCGTTTGATTGTTCTCTTCTTTATATTCTAGTTTATTATCTACTTGCACTTGTTTATGCTTCCATCATTTACACATTCCTTAGTAATTAGGCACTTTAAAACCAAATCTACCCCATTTAATCCACCCATTCTCACTTAACAAATCACTTCGCTAGTAACTAAGAATAAATCTCTGTGGGAAATTGAATGAAAAAATACTTATTACTTGCTACAAGATCATGTATGCTTGCATGTTCCGAGTGCTCTACCATTGCATATTTCTTTTAAACATTGAGCACGCAACAAGTTTTTGGCGCCGCTGCCGGGGATTTTGTTTAGTAAAAACGAAGTTTGTTAAGTTAGAAACACAAAGTTTAATATCGATTGGAACTAATCTATTTTCATTTCTTTTTCAGGTACCATTGGGTTAGTTTATGAATGAGCATTCAAGTAGCGATCTAGAGTTCAATCCTGAGCCTGAGAGATTACTTAGGGCCAGAAACAGAGCTAAGAAACGTCTCTTCAAACAACCCCTTATACCTCAAAACCTTGTTGATTCTGCGGAGTCATCGCAATCCCATCAAATAGAAATGGATAGAACAGTCCCAAATCCAGCACCTACCATTCGCAACCCCATCGAAATAGCGAATAACAAGGATAGTGCCATTCTCTCCTACTTAGTTCCCATGCCTGGGGAGCTAAATCCAAGCATTATCCGCCCTGAAATTACTGCCAACTCATTCGAGTTAAAGCCAGTAATGTTCCAAATGTTGTCCACTGTGGGACAATTCTTTGGAGTTGAAAATGAGGACCCCCACAACCATCTAAGAAACTTCCTAGGAGTTAGTGATACCTTCCTTATCCCTGGAGTTTCCCAAGAAGCTTTGAGGCTTTACCTCTTCCATTACTCATTAAGAGATAAAGCCAAAACGTGGTTAAACTCATTACCTTCCGGATCAGTTGTCAATTGGACAGATCTGGCTGAGAAATTCCTAGTCAAATATATCCCACCTGATAGGAATTCAAACTTTCGTGATGACATAATCAAATTCAAACAAGCCGAAAATGAGTCTCTTCACGAAGCTTGGACAAGGTTCAAGGACCTTCTGCTTAAATGTCCACACCATGGCATCCCATGGTGTATCCAAATAGAAGTCTTTTTTAAAGGATGTAACCCAGCACAAGGCAAGTGCTGAATTCTTCAGCTGGTGGTTCCATGCTTTCTAAAAGCTATAATGAAGCCTATGAGATCCTGGAAAAGATCTCAGCCTCTCACTGTAGGTGGTCAGATGATCCAGTAGAGCCTAGGAGAGCTCAAGACAAGGATGCTCTTAGTGCAATGAGCAACCAAATAAACGCCCTGACCAACCTAGTCAAACAAATGGCTCAAACCAATCTCCAAACCAGTGTCAACACCGCAGCAACCGTCTCAATGGGGGCACAAACAAGTCAAGGTGAGACACTGATCTGTGGATTCTGTGGGGAAGGGCACCTGTATGAATACTGCTTTGGGAATCCAGCCTCAGTCTGCTATGTTGGAAGTCAACAACAGCCTAGGAACAACCCCTACTCTAACACTTACAATCCTGGTTGGAGAAACCACCCAAATCTTTCTTGGGGTGGCCAACAAAACACTAACCAAAGTCAAAACCAACCAAGACCGAGTGGAACACCTGGTTTCACTCCCCAAAATAACCAATCCATGTATCAAAAACCATATAACCAACCAATAGGGTCATCTGTAGAAAATCTACTTAAGAAGTACATTGCAAAGAATGATGCTACTCTACAAAGTCAGCAAGCTACCCTTAGGAGCCTAGAGAACCAAATCGGGCAATTAGCCAATGAACTCAAAAGTAGGCCCCAAGGTAGACTGCCTGCTGACACTGAGGTGCCTAGAAGGGATGGAAAAGAGCAGGTTCAAGCAATTGAACTTCGAAGTGGGAGACCATTGGTGAGCAACACTAGAGAAACACCAAAGAGAGTAGAGAATGAAGAGTCTAGTGCTCCACTGGATTCTCTGCCAAACCAAGGTCAACCACCAACAAGCACATCAAGGGTGAGGCTGGAACCTATTATAGAGGAACCAGAAGAAATTCCAAGGCCTCCACCTGTCCTGAGACGACCTGAAGTGCCTAAATATGGGCCACCACCTCCATTCCCGAGAAGGCTAAAGAAAAAACAAGAACAGGAAGTGCACTTTAATAAATTTTTAGAAATTCTAAAGCAAGTGCATGTTAATATTCCGTTTGTAGAGGTTTTGCAATCTATGCCTTCTTATGTTAAGTTTTTGAAGGATATAATCACTAACAAGAAAATTATTGGTGAATTTGAAACAGTGAATCTCACTGAGGAGTGCAGTGCTATACTCCAGAATAAGCTACCAAAGAAGGAGAAGGATCCTGGTTCCTTCACCTTACCAGTGGAGTTGGGAGGCAAGCACGTGGGCAGAGCTCTTTGTGACCTGAGAGCCAGCATAAATCTCATGCCCCTATCACTATTCCGTCAACTTGGAATAGGGGAAGCACGTCCTACCACTGTCACCTTGCAGTTGGCAGACAGATCCATAGCCTACCCTGAGGGTAAGATAGAGGATATTCTTGTCAAGGTTGACAAGTTCATTTTTCTTGCAGACTTCATCATTCTGGATTATGAAGCAGACAAGGAGGTCCCCATCCTATTAGGCAGACCATTTCTAGCCACAGGTAGGGCCTTGATCGATGTCCAGAAAGGTGAGCTCACCATGAGGGTTCATGATGAGGAGGTTAAGTTTAGTGTCTTTAAAGCGCTAAGGTATCCTTCTGACTCTGAATCTTGTGCAAGTATGGACATAGTAGATTCACTGATGGAAGAACAGCTTGAGCATGAACTGTTGATTAAGCATGTCAATGACTATGTACAATTAGATGTAACTGACTTAAATATTTCTGAAATAATGGATATACATGTGGATAAACCTCAGCATGTTTGTATGACTAGTGACTTGACTGAAAGATCCATGAATCCATTGAAACCATCCATTGAGCATCCACCTATCTTAGAATTAAAACCACTGCCTGATCATCTTAAGTATGCATATCTAGGAAATGATGATATTTTGCCTGTTATTATTTCGTCCAAATTGAGTGAAAAGCATGAAATTGAGTTGATATTATTGCTTAAGCAACATAAAAAGGCTATTGCATGGACGATTGCTGACATTAGAGGTATTAGCCCTTCTTACTGCATGCATAAGATAATATTGGAAGAAGAACATACACCCCGAGTAGATCACCAACGTAGGTTGAACCCCTCCATGAAGGAGGTAGTTAAAAAAGAGATAATCAAATGGTTAGATGCTGGTGTAATCTTCCCTATAGCCAATAGTCAGTGAGTGAGCCCAATTCAATGTGTACCTAAGAAGGGGGGGATGACTGTAGTAGTGAATGAGAGTAATGAACTAATTCCAACTAGAACTATTACAGGATGGAGAGTCTGTATGGACTATAGAAAATTGAATAAAGAAACAAAAAAAGATCACTTTCCTTTACCATTTATAGATCAGATGTTAGATAGGATAGCTGGTAGAGCTTATTACTGCTTTCTAGATGGTTATTCTGGATATTATCAAATCACCATAGACCCTGTGGACCAGGAGAAAACAACCTTCACATGTCCCTTTGGAACGTTTGCTTTTCGCAGAATGCCTTTTGGCTTATGCAATGCACCAGCAACTTTCCAAAGGTGCATGTTGGCCATTTTCTCTGACTTAGATGAATCCATGATAGAGATATTTATGGATGACTTCTCAGTCTTTGGTGATTCTTTTACAAATTGCTTAGAGAACTTAGGACAAGTCCTAGCTAGGTGTGAGGAGACCAACCTAGTCCTTAATTGGGAGAAATGCCACTTTATGGTGGAAGAAGGAATAGTCTTAGGTCATAGAGTGTCTAGGGCAGGAGTAGAGGTCGATAGGGCCAAGATTGAAATAATAGAGAAGCTAGTGGAACCTCAGAATGTATAAGCTATTAGAAGTTTCTTAGGACACGCAGGTTTCTATAGAAGGTTCATTAAGAACTTTTCGAAGATCTCTAAACCTTTGTGTGAGCTTCTAGAGCTTAATAAACCATTCATCTTCTCAAAAGAATGTTTCTTAGCGTGGACAACCCTTAAGGAAGCATTAGTCAAAGCACCTATTATAGTAGGACCAAATTGGGACCTCCCATTTGAGATGTTGTGTGATGCGAGTGACTATGCAGTAGGGGTTATGCTAGGACAAAAGATTGACAAACTAACACATCCTGTATACTATGCTAGTAAGACACTGAATGAGGCACAATGTAATTACACAACCACAGAAAAGGAAATGCTAGCTGTAGTGTTTGCCTGCGAGAAGTTTAGGAATTACATTGTAGGCACTAGGACCATTGTGTACACTGATCATTCTGCACTAAAATACCTTATGAGGAAGGCTGATGCTAAGCCTAGGTTAATTAGATGGGTATTGTTGCTGCAAGAGTTTGATCTAGACATTCGAGATAAGAAAGGATGCGAAAATGTAGTTGCGGATCATCTTTCTAGATTGCGGCATAATTGCGATAAAATTGCGGAAACCGCAATTTCTGATGCCTTTATCGATGAGCATGTCTTTGTGTTAGCACATCGTGATAACGATGAGGAACCTTGGTTTGCTGATATTGCTAACTTCCTTGCCTCGCAGGTACTACCAACTTTCAAGGGAGGACAAGAAAAGAAGAGGTTTCTACATGAAGCTAGGAAGTTCATCTGGGACGATCCTACACTCTACAAGACATGTGCAGATGGTTTGCTAAGGAAGTGTGTGTCAGCTGCTGAAGCGAAGTCTGTGCTGCAGCACTGCCATACATCTCCCTATGGTGGACACTTTGGTGGCCAAAGAACAGCTGCAAAGGTGTTCCAGAGTGGCTACTATTGGCCTACGATCTTCAAAGATGCCCACGACCATGCACACAGCTGCAATGAATGCCAGAGAACAGGTAACCTTAGTCGGAAGGATGAGATGCCTCTCACTTACATCTTAGAGTTGGAGCTCTTTGATGTGTGGGGCATTGACTTCATGGGACCATTTCCCCCATCAGTAGGTAACCTCTATATACTCGTAGCTGTAGATTATGTATCTAAGTGGGTAGAAGCCATAGCATGCCCAGCAAATGATGCCAAAACAGTCATTAAGTTCCTTAATAGACATATCTTTACTAGGTTTGGAACACCCCGTGCGATAATTAGTGATGAAGGGACTCACTTTATTAATAAGGCTATGGAAAAAGTGTTGGCTAAGTACAATGTTAGACATAGAGTAGCCACCCCGTATCACCCACATTCGAATGGACAAGCTGAGATATCCAATAGGGAGATTAAAAACATACTTGAAAAAGTGGTCAAACCCAATAGAAAAGATTGGTCGTTTAAATTAGAGGATGCACTTTGGGCATATAGGACTGCATATAAGACACCCCTAGGTATGTCTCCTTATAGACTTGTGTATGGCAAAGCATGTCACTTACCATTCGAATTGGAAATCAAAGCATTTTGGGCCTTAAAAGAACTAAATTATTGCGTGACCGATGCGGGAACATTGCGGTCTCTGCAATTACATGAGCTCGATGAGCTGAGACATATGTCCTATGAAAATGCCAAAATGTATAAGAAAAAAACTAAAATTTGGCATGATAGTAGACTTAGGATTAAGGACTTTAAGAAAGGCCAACATGTCTTGTTATTTAACTCAAGGTTGAGATTATTTCCAGGTAAACTTAAGTCCAGATGGTCAGGTCCTTTTGTTATAACTAATGTGTTTGTTCATGGTGCAATTGAGATTAGGAACCTGCAGAATGGGCAACCGTTTATGGTCAATGGTGCACGTTTGAAGCATTACTACGAGGAAGGAGATGTGAAGACTCTCTCGGCCTTCCTCTTATCTGAAGCTTGAAAATAAAACCGAGAGAGGACGAGTGATTACTGTGCTCGTTCATGCGAGGCTATGCCTTAGTTTTTTTTGTTGTTTTGAATTTCTTCGGTTGTTATTTTTGTATGTTTAGGTGTGATTTTTATTACGAATTTGTTGTTAATTTTGTACGTTTTAATAGGGGATTACAAGAGGAAATCAAGGAGATGAATCAAGGGTAAAAAATCGAGGAAGAAATCGGGCCGAATCAAAGATTGAGTTGTGAGAATCTTGGGATTTATATCAAGAAAATCTCCAACGGCCATTTAATTGCGGTGGATTTGCTGAAACCGCAACAGAAAGAGCCGTTGGGATTCGCTTGATTACAAATAGCCGTTAAAACAGCTGTGCCCCGTACGCTTCCGTCATTCGTTGGCCTTCAAGAAATCACTCTCCTTCTTCCTCTGCATCTCCTATCTTCAGATCTCTCCAAATCAACAATGGTGCTTACACGGGCTGAGCGATCTGCTTCCAAGAAGAAGTCACCGGACGCCGAGGTAGCTGCGAGAGAGGCACTACTTGCCTTGGCAGATGCCGAAGCTGCGCAACCCGTACGACCACCTAAGCTTCCTGTACGCAAGAAGAAGTGGAAGGTGGTGACTGAAATTCCTGCTGGTCCATCTGAACCAGTAGGTACACCCAAGAAGAGAAAATGGAAGATGGCAGTCGGGGATGCACCGATCAAGGAAAAGACTCCCACTGTGGAGAGTCAAGGGAGTGGTCGTCCATCCTACGAGACAGCCAGACAAAGCCCCGAGCCATCTCCACCATCACAGAGCCCTGAGCTATCTCCATCTTCGCAGACGCCTGAGCCTGAAGCCCCAATTGAAGAACATCAAGAATCAGCGCCGAGCGAAGAAGCGGCTGAGGAAGATGAAGTTTTCTCTCCTTTGAGGGAAGTCAGCCACGATAGCCCAGCAGAAGGGAGAGACTCGATGGATGAGACGTTGGGGGACTGCCTCCAGCAGATCACCACCAGGGCACGGCTGAAGAAGAAAGCGCCCAAGACCGTGAAGGCCAAACGACCAAAAGCTTCCAAACGATCCAAGAAGAAGAAGGTCAGTAGTGAGCCTTCTTTGAAGAAGCTGAAGGTCGAGGCTGCTGAGTCGGCCAAGGAAAGGGATAAGGGGAAAGCCAAATTGTACCCCGAAGATGAACCTCAAGTTGTGAGGTATGTGTCTTCAGACGCAGAATCAAGGGGCAGTGAGTTGAGGAAAAGAGACCTACTCCATGAGAAGGGGTTTCGTGATGCATTGGCAGACCTGCCGCAATTCTTGCGCGCAGGGATCACCAACCACGGCTGGGAAGAGCTGTGCAGACCGCCCATCCCTGCCTATTCCAGCATGGTGTACGACTTCTACGCAAATCTAACGCACCCCGAGGATGGTCTGTCCATGGTGAGGGGGATTGAGGTTGATTTTTCAGCCAAGGCTATCAATGAAGCCTATGGCCTCAAGGGGCAGAAGTATACTGACTACGCAAGGATCATCGATGCACCAACTGAGGCGGTCTTGGAAGAAGCCCTGCGCATCATAGGCCAACCTGATGCGGCTTGGACAATCTCACGTAATGGGAAGCACACTCTGATGAGTGCGACCCTTACGGCCAAGGCAGCCGTATGGTTCTCCTTCGTGCGCAGGCGTCTGTCCCCAGTGACCCACGAAACCACCATAAATCAGGGGAGATCGTTAGTGGTGTATGCGATCATGAGGGGCCTCACTATAGGTGTTGGTGAGGTCATTGCAGCCTCCATATCAGATTGTGCCAAGAAAGGTAAGGGCCCTCTTTTCTTTCCAAACACCATCACTAAGCTATGTTTACGTGCAGGTGTGCCAATTGAGAGGATGGAGAGGCAGTTGGCCTACACGGGACATCTGGAGCTGCCTACAGGCCTGCGAATGCGAAGAAGGGGGAATATGGAATTTGAGCTAGACGGCCTGGCTGCAGCTCAATCTCTTTCCATGGCTTGCTTGATGGATCTCCAGCGCAAGATGGCACAGTGGGCTGAGTACGCTCAAGCGAGGGATAAGGACGTGGCTGATCAATTGGGATGCATCTTCCCTGCTTTCCCCACGGATCTCCTGAAGCCATGGACACCTCCAAGGGAGAGGAAGGATGATGAGGATGTCTGAGTGCCAGTTTGAAGGGCACTCGAGGGAGTACTTCTGTTCCCTCTTTCATAAAAAAAAAAAATTATGCTTTTCGTTAAACTGTGTGAATCCTGTTGTTTTGAATCCATTGTTTGATCTGCTTTTCATTCTTTCTTTTGGTTGTTTAGGATAGTTTAGTTTAGGTAGATGGTATATGAGTAGTTAGGTTGTTTTAGTTTCCTTTTTGTATAGCTGTAGATGACTGGAAATAGCATGCACAAGGGGCTGCTTACTGATAAATTTGCCCTGCGGGTTCATTGCGAGATTGTAGCGGATGCCGCAATTTTTGTTAGTCATCGCATGCTTTTGGCTGACTGTTAGATAGGCTGGTTCTGTTTCAATTTTGTTCTCTTGCTGCTTTCTTGACTGCCATATATGCCCTATCTATAAGCATGCTGGATGAGTGTCTTAGGACACCTTGGATAGTTTAAATTTAGCTTCCTTAAATTGCTCAGCATGCATCGCTTTAAGTCCTTACCATACTGTTTTTACAACATTCTGCTGTTGTGTTATTTGCTTTAAGAATATTCATTCTATGCCTAGGACTTTTAGATTCTCCTTGTTTTGCCCTAGACTAGATGCTTCTAGGACAAGTTTGGGGGTGTGCCACCTCAGACTCTCATTGGGGACAATGAGAAGTTTAAGTTTGGGGGAGGCCACCCTAGGCCTAGGAACATTCCTCTCTCCCTTTAGACATAAGCATTCTTCTTCTCCTTTGCAAAAAAATGATGAAAAAAAATAATAAGAATAGAATAAAGAATGGTGTCTCTCTTAAAGTTGCTGAGTAATCAGTGCCATGTGTGTAACCCACAAGTGGCATTGCATCAAAAGGAAACCTAAGCAGAGGCTCCACCAAAGAAAGAAAGAAAAAGGAAAAATTAAGGAAGAAGAGTGTATGCCTAGGAGTTGCAGCTTTGTGCTTAGGTGTCCTGAATAAAAGAACTCTGATCCTCCATTAGCTAAGCACAAGGTTGTAGCTTGTAGGTTTGTTTAGGGAGATGAATGTATATCCAATGTAGTGATGTCAGGGTTTAGGTTGTTCTATGAATGTACTACTGTCACTGGTTTATACTAAGACTGGCATGACTCTAAGGAATCCTAGGTAGCTCAAAAGAAAAACATTAGAAGCATGTACTGAGTCTAGGATAAAGCTAGGTAGAATTTGAAACCTTAGGGATAGTTGCACAATGAACTTAATGACCAAAGCAAATAGATCAGTTGTGGGGAGTTAATGAAACAGTAGGATCATAAGGCGAGAGAAGTCAGAAGAAGCAAAATGAGAAGTTAGTTTTAAGCTTAGGAGCGTGTCACAGGACAGCATTGCCATAGATAGGAACTTAGGGGAGTCAGCAAGTGGTTAGAGAAGTTAACAGCAGCCTAGATAAAGTCCTTAGATTGCTCGAGGACGAGCAAAACCTTCAGTTTGGGGGTGTGTTACGTCTCCAAAAGTGACTATTTTAGGACTTGTTTGCTATAGAAAGATGTACACTCTTAGGTGTTTTTGGTAGGATTTAGCTTAAACTCGTGCTTATATATGAGAATCAGTAGAAGGAAGCTAAATTAGGACTTATATGTAAAAGGAAAGGAAAAGAACCAAAAACAAAGTTAATAGAGTGAAAATTGCACATTGCGGAAGCATTGCGAAAACATTGCTAAAACCGCAATGTTTTAAGTGAAATCTGTAAGTTGTCTAACCAATTTCTGTTTTGTTCCGATCTTTCAGGGGCCCATTCTTTCTCCTGCTGCCACATAGAAGAACGACGTTGAGAATGGATGGTTCTCCTTGACCCAATCGTACCTGCAGAACACTATTAAAGGAGGTCAAGATGGAAGGTTGAAACACACTCGAAAGGCGTAGACTCTTCAGTTCAACGCAGTCTTTTCCACTCTTTTTCTCTCTCCCGTCTGTTGGTTTGAAAGGATCAGCTGTTGGAGTCGACAATCTGATAGGAAGGAGAGAAGATTTATCTTCTCTTCTGATTAGATTCATCCAAGCAAGGTTTTCCTTCACCCTTCAGCCGAGGCGTTCGCAACGAGAAGATCACGCACGAATTTATTTGCTTACTGCTTTATTTTCCTGTTTCCTTTGCTGTTTGTTGGCATTTCACTTTCGTTTGCTACTCTATTTCATTTCGTTGCTTTCTGTTTTACTTTAGTTATTCAAAGCTATCATTTGTTTAGTTCAAACGCTGGTTAATCAAAGCATTATTTCATCACTTCGCAAGTTATTCACCTTCTCTGCTTACTGTCTTTAGCTTCTGTTTTGTCTTTAATATTCTACTTAGCATGTCGTCTCCATCTATTCTTCCCATTCCATCTTCATCCATGAGTAACTAAATCACATAAGGGCATGCTAATGACAAATCTATAAGTAGAAACACGTGAATCAAGCATGTAGGATAGCTCTCGAATGCATTGAATGTATGTAAGCTTCATCCCACGGGCAATTTCGATTGGCCATCCATTTTGTCCAAAGAACTCCTAACCTCTGGAAGGAGTAAGAGTTCAGAGTCGTACATCCATGCTAGCCTCTCAAGGTAGCCAGAAAATGACCTAGGAATAGGCGTTTTCCTAGTACAAACCAATACTTGCTGTTATAAAAAGATGCTTAAGACCTTACTTGGACATGAGTAAACTAAAGGATCTAATGCATGAAATCGAAAGATACATGAGAATGAGTTAGTTTGATGCATGATGAGTTGATCTAATGCTTGAGAATCGTGTGAAAAAGCCTATAGAGGAGTCGTTAGTAGCCCTTGTTTCCACATTTTACACATAATTCGCTGTTAGTAACATTGCTAAATAATTGCTGTTTCCGCAATTCCCTTAGTTAAAATTTTGCCTTAGCCATTTCTCTCTTGGTTTGATTGTTCTCTTCTTTACATTCTAGTTTATTATCTACTTGCACTTGTTTATGCTTCCATCATTTACACATTCCTTAGTAATTAGGCACTTTAAAACCAAATCTACCCCATTTAATCCACTCATTCTCACTTAACAAATCACTTCGCTAGTAACTAAGAATAAATCTCTGTGGGAAATCGAATGAAAAAATACTTATTACTTGCTACAAGATCATGTATGCTTGCATGTTCTGAGTGCTCTACCATTGCATGTATACTTTATGCACATACAAGAGACTTTAATTAAAACATACATTCACAATGCATAATTAATTAAACACACTAAAGTGGACCGGTTTTGGCATCACGGGCAAACAAGAAACTAAATTATTACAATAATAATTCAAAACCTAGGTTGAGACGCTTCCGAACCCTTCGAACCGCCCCGAACCGGCTTAAATTTGCTTGAACCGGCCAAAAAACAACAACAACAAAGCTTCAAATAAGTTGAACCGGAACATAACAGTTGTCCCGACTTCAACAGCCCGGAACCGGACCTATAACGACCCGAACCGGACCAAACGAATGTTGAACCAGACCGTCAGAGGGTGAAGAACAAGGAACCGGTCTGACTTTCAGTGAACCGAATCATCCGAGGACCGAACCAAACCGTTTCTTCCACCTTGCGTTGAACCGGTTTTGTGCTGGAATTTTGCAGAAAAAAAAAACAGCATGCTATTTTTTTCGACACCCGAGCTTCTGTCATCGAATTGAAAGCCTATATGGACTCTAATAACTTCGAATTTTTTACAGACTCTTCTGCACACATTAAAGCCCACACACACTCGGGCATTTACAAAATGAGGTACAAATAAAAGCTCAAAAAAATATGCCAAAACCGAAAAAACACTTTAGACGCCCAACATAAACAATTTCTTAAAAATACCAACCGAGCATAAATTGATGCAAATTGAGTGACAAAAAAAACGCTCTGATACCAATTGATGGAGCGCATGTAGTGCAGCGGAAGCGAGTCAGATCAATTGACACTCTAATTTCATCAATTTAGCTAAATAAGAAACATGCTCAAAGGTTTGAAATAAAAGAAAAAGAAAACAAACCTCTTGTAGTTCTAAAAACTTCTATTCCGATGCTCGAACCTCTTCACGAACACCTCGAACCTTCTCTCGAACGCTTCGAGGACCACCTCCAGTAGTCCCGCTATCCTCGGGCCGAGCAACGGAGTGGTGGGACTCCTTTATGAAAGAAAAAGTTTGGAAGATGAAGATGGGAAGGTGAATGTGATGAGGGTTTTGTGAGAAATATCTAACACTTAGATTTCTAATTTCTCAAGTAACAAGAACTCTTCATCAACCCTCATCCAAAATGTTCAAACTCTTCGAAAAATTCATAAACTTCAAACCATTTGAACTTCATCCAATTTATAGGCAATTCACATGCAACAAACTTTTTTCTTAGCATGACACATCAAATTGGATGGATTAGTCTTCAACCAAGTGTTCCAAAATTGATGAGTTTATGCATGTGGTTGGTGATTCATAATCCACTTCACAACTTGGATAAAACCACTCAACTTGGATAATCTCACTTGTAATATTTTGTCATTTTAAAATTAATTCATAATTAATTTTAATAAACAAAATAAATTTTAATTAATTAATATTATTATTTAATTCAATATCAAATATTAATTAAATAATAAGACTAATCCCGGTTTCTTAAACCGAATCATCACACATGAATCCCTATTCATGTCTTAGACCGATCTCATATTTAAATCATATTTAAATATGTCCATCATTCTTCCAAAAACGAATTTGAATAATTCAAATTCTTTTTCTCTCATATTGTTACACGACTTAATCCGAGCTAGCCAGGAGAATCTAAAGGACCTACAGATCATGAGCTCCAACGATACGAGATTAACCGGCCAAACTCTTTAGCCAAGCTAACCAACATTCGCTAACCCCCGGAGACTCCACTAAAGTCCAAGGGTTGCACTCTCTTCACCGTAGATATATTTTTGTCCTCTTGATATAACCATCATCAGTAAGTCGATCATTTACAGGTCGTTCGTAATTACAATTGGGTCAAAATAATCGGTTTACCCCCGTAATTACATCTTGTTCCTTAAGTCCCACTGATCCTCTATAGAACTATTCGTTTGTGGTCCAACCACCAAACCGATTGGTATGTGATCTCATCACTATACCAAGTCCCTCTCGGGCCAATGAGAGGGTGAAATCCCTAATTCAAGACCCGGAGTCAACACTTAAGGGAACAACCTATCTACTAATCCCTCAAGGCTCAAGGCGGGTAGAAGTGAATTCCATCTCGCAGGACTATGTTCCCAGCTACGTACCCGATCTTATCCCCAAGATGGTAGGCTTATTGAGTCGGCGATCTCAGGCCACTCTCACCCATACAAATCAAAGGATAAGCCCGAAAAAATAGGAGTTCATAGCGTGCTCAGGATTCAGATCGAGTTACCTAGGTCATCATATGAAAAAGTCGGTCTTTACAGTAAACGGAGTTATAAAGAAAGAGCGACTTTTTTCGCGGTTCAGTCTTATGTAAACTCATTGCACAGGACGCCCCCACTCGCATGTCTCCACATGAACGATTTTGGATCACATCGTTTGTACTATGCAAAGCAGGCCGGGTCCACTAGTGTCTCTAGGATAAGATACCCAGCCTTATCCCTATACTATAGATCGTTCTGGCTATTACTTGAACTTGATCCATAATCATGTCACACATGAAGTTCAAGTATACAACCTATAGCCATGGGTTCTTTGTTTATTGGAGTTAGGTTAAAAGTAAACACAATTCACTTTATTCAATAACAACTTTACTGAATAAAACTCAATAACAACTTTATTGCAAAATAGAATATACATTCAATTTACAAACCACGAGTTTTAGGACATAAAACCCAACAACACCATCTCTTCCAAATCCTCGCAAGGCCGAATTTTTTCTCGTTCAACAATCATCTTAGCAATCTTCCCATTAAGACCATTGTAGAATCGATCCATGGTAGCTTCTTCTTCCTCATGTAAGTCCAATCTCTCCATCAACATTTGCATCTCCTATTAATAATCATCAACACTTTTGCTCCCTTGACGTAGAACTTGGAGTCTTAGTGCACAATCTCTCAAGTATAGTTTCGGTACGAATTGCTTCCTCATGAGCTCTTTCAATTCTAGCCATGTTTTCACTTTACCTTCTTGATATCTTCTTCTCTTAGAACACACGTCATCCCACCAAGTTTGGGCATAACTTTTAAAATGTGTCAGAGAGATGATTACCTTTTTCTCTTCAGTGAGATTGTTGGTATGGAAAAGTGTCCAACTTCATGCTCCCACTGTAAGTAGTTTTCAGGATTAAATGTTCCATAAAATTTTGTGAATTTCATTACTACAAAAGAATAACAAGTGAAGAAAAATTGGACCTCACAATTCACTCCCTCACGTGTTTCACTCGATAGATGAAAGTCACTCGTGTTTACACTCAAAGATGTAGCATCCCCTTAAAAAACATGTCGATTCTCTCAAATAGGAAACAAGTAGCCAAGAGTTTGCAATCCCATGTACTTAAGAAGCAAGCCTTGAACACAAAAGCAAGAATGATGTGAAGTATTGACACTCAAGCGAAGAAACAAGTAGAACTAACAAAAATAAGAAAACAAAGGATCCAGAACCTAATGTTCCCGACACAAAAAACTAGGACAAGAAACAATGAAATTAAGATATTTAAAATCTAGAATTTAAGATTCAAGATTCAATAGAATTATGTGAGATGAACAAAGAAAAGGGTAATCTAGACAAATAGTCGAAGCAAACAAAGAAACAATGAAGCAAGATTGAAGAATATAAATATAAATTCTCCCGAACTCTAAAATTATCAAGAGGTAGCCTTTAGAATTCTAGAAGTTGAAAACTGGAATGATTTGATCTTGAAACATTTAATCTATGGAGAAAATTGAAGTTTTCACCAACTTGCTTCAGCAACTACAAAATTCGCCAGAACTAAAATTCAACTTGATTTTTCAATTGAATCCAAACTACAAATTTAATTCCATTCACCGGTTTCAATCGATTCAATGTGAGTCACCTGCCCAAACAATTTCACCTTCTTGATCGATTCAATTTCCGCCTTCTGTTTATTTTTTCTCCGAATTCACCAAATTCCAAGCCCATAAATCACAAAATTCAATTGAAAAATGCACCGCCTATTTTTTTTTCAAAGTAATCGGACTGATTTTTTTTCACCCCTCTTCACAAACTCACAGCTCCAGCAAACTAAACCACGACCTTCTATTATGTTTTTTTTTTTCTCGAAAAAAATTAAAACTCAACAGAATTCAACCAAGAAATTGAAAACTATGATTCTAAACACTACATTCCTAAGATTGCAATTTTTTTTTCTTCTAGAATAATAAGAATGCAAACATCAATAATTTTAGAACTACAAATATGAATAAAATGAAAACCCTAAAGCTGCAATCTAAACTCAAATAAATAAGGATAAAAACTCACAGGATATATCCGATCTAGAGCGCCTAAGCTCTGATACCAAATGATGTGAACACCCTAGCCAATTGAAATTAGGAACCCTTTGGTTATCTGAACCCCTAGTTCTCAAATGCTAAAACACCCAAATCAACTTGATTTCAACCCTAAGGATTGGGTTAGACACAGATTGCCTTAAGATCAAAGCTCTTGAGACAAAGAACAAGTTCTTGGCTCAAGAGTCGAACAACTCCACAAGATAGAAGGATCAATCCTACTTGAATGTTCTTGACATGCAATTCAAGCCATGAATTGCAAAGTGGATCAAGAAGCTCTCTTGGCTAAACTTGACAGAAATACATAAAGCTTAAACTCAATTCATTATAATTAATCTCCTCTTACAATCCAATGGCAAAGCTTTATATAGCCTCCCAAAATCCTAAATGTCAAATCATAATTCATAGCAAAATTACTACAATAATCCTACTTGAATATGTCATAAAAGGATAAAATTAGAAAATAATAAAATTACACCAAATTATTAAATAAAATATAAATAATAATTTGATGCCTTGGGCGGTTCATATCACAAGTCCTATGGTGTGCATGCATTTTCTTCTATATTACTTTTATGAAAACTAATTTTATAACCCAACCCTTCGAGTATTGAATTTTTATTTATATGCTTTTCTAAGTGATTAGCAAAGAAAAACAATTAACATTAAACTCAATAAAAGTAAACAATGCTAAGCGTTAAACAATGCTACTTTTAGGACATATAGTGGAGCTTTCGATTCTTTAAGGAATCCACATACTTTGAATCCCTAAAGAAGTTTAGCTCATGATAGAAAGTAAAATGAAAGACAATGATTGCGAAATAAACTTCATTGGTAGTGAACTTTTGTACGTTCACAAATTTCGGGTTGTCGAGACCCGCCAAAATGAAATTTATAAACCCGAATGCACCGAGCAATTTGCAGCTAAGTGGTAACGGGGTCGATCCACAGGGAACAATTAATAATCCTAATTTAATTGAATTAAATTTGCAATGATAAAAATAGGGGGATTTGTTTGGAAAAATTAGTGGCGAAAACTAAATTACGCTAACGGAAAATTAAAACGGGAAGTATGAAATTGACGAATACGATTGATTAGCAAGTGTCGGGATTGATCTAATGTATTTTGGTTCATTGATTAACATGTGAATTAGCCGAGACGTTTCATGCACACAAAATGTTATGTCCCTATCGGGTCCAAACATCCCAATGAATTAATTAGGGGAGTGCAATCCTAATTGAACATGCCCACTAATTAATCTAAGTTCATGACTCTTAAATTAATTAACAAACAGTAACGGGTATCATTGAGACGAATTAATCCTAGAACTAATTCGATTTATCTCTTAGTCTTAAGCCCGCCGTGAGAACGTTAATCAATTCCTACCCCCAACCGTCACTTGGGCTCGAATTGATTAGCCACGAGCTAGACTTTCGCTACTAAGTATTGAGGTTTGTCAGAAATCAATATTAGCCAACTAAGCGTGCGTAACTAATTATGGACGTCACTCCTAATCGGAAAGGCAAGTTATTCGTTCTTAATACAGACCAAGAGATGCAAGAAAATCATTCATTCATGCTAAACATTCAATTAAGCTCTAATCTCACCTAATACAAAAGATAATCAATCCCTAAACTTAACTAACCAACCACTAACCTCTAGTTATCCATGGAGTTGAAGTCTTGCCAAGCTTCCATGGAGGTTGTCTTCATCATACAACCCAAAAATGGGCAAAAACCAGAAAATTAATGGGGAAAACGGCAATCCCGAGGGGAAAAGGGGAGAAGATACGTTAAAAATCAGAAAAATATGAATTTATATCCGTCGGAGCGTCGAGACGCTAGGGCAGCGTCTCGACGCTGTGCCCTAAGTTGGCCGCGCGCGCGCTCGGGGTAGCGTCGCGACGCTGTCGGCGTTGAGCGAGCGTTGAGACGCTGGCGCTCGTCCATCTTTGAAAATCGTCGGGGCGGCGTCGAGACGCTAGGACAGCGTCTCGACGCTGCGCAACGTTGAGCCAGCGTCTCGACGTTGTTGTTCAACGCTTGCTCTCGGGTTTGGTGGCCAACAATTGCCTTTCAATGGCAATTTTTGCCATTTCTTCAATTCTTCAAGCTCCTTCAATCCCGATGCATCCATAAAGCTCTAAAATGTCATTTTTAGCCTCAAAACACGTCCTCGGACTCCCCGAGCTCTCTACTATGAAATCACCTACAAGAAGGCATTTTAATCAATATTTGTCATGGTTTTAGCTATAATTAGGGAGTAAATAATAGCTCTATTTTGGAGCTATCAAAATACCCCCAACCTAAATCTTGCTAGTCCTCGAGCAAGGCTATTCTTAAACTATCACCACAGAACAAAATTTTGCATGCTATCGACTCAAACCTCAACGCTTCAAAGATCAAGGCATTTACTTAACAAGAAAGCAATTAATCGCATGCACTGATTGAGAACATTTCGAAAATCTAACTGTTACTCTCCTACGTGTGTGTGTGTTCAGCAAACATATTCTAGCTCACATAGACCCGGAAAAACTTTATGCAACCTTACATCACGTTTTCCCCCTACTTCTAGCAATAAAGAACAGTCTACGACTTTTCAACAATCAAGAGAGCAACAAATTAAAAGGCCTAATTTTTTTTTCTTTTCTTTTGCTTCTCTAGGAGAGCTTAACATGTCAAGCTTGCCTTCGTTCCAGCTTACCTGCAATTTCATTGCACAATGTATCTGACTACGGGCAAGCTTCACATTTTTAAGGACTAATGCTCACTTCTTAGTCGCGATTCTAAGAAGGAGGAGCACCTCAAGAGCTTTTATTTTCATGCTTATTTTTTTTTACTAGGCAATAGCCTCGCTACAATTCGATTAACCTATTACAACCTATCATGCATCAAGCCTTCCCTAGCGGTGCCTTTCGGGGTGACAACATGATTACAAGCTAAATAAAGCAATTCTAAGCCTACAGAGTCCAGAATAAGATGCTACATGCTCGATAGATGCAAGGAAGCAATGACAAAAAATTTAAAAATTTTCGAAAAATGCTCAATTAACGCATATAATCTCATGCTTCTCCTATTATGCAACTACGAAGATTTTAAAAGCACATCTTAGATTGTCCTCATCGAACAACATGCAAATTCAGACTACGGCACTTCAAATTCAAAGAAAACTCATGCTCGATAACTACACAGAAGTCCACAGACAAACCACCCCCAACCTTAGAGAGATGCATTGTCCTCAATGCATCAACCATCAGATAAAGCAATAAACGAGCAAAATAAGGGAACACGAGAACTTCCCTGATCTTTGCAAGGTTGGCGGAGAGAGGGCGTTATCATTTCTTCCCAATTTAAGGTCCATAAGCCAGGCAATCTCCTTATTTTCCTAAGAAAAACGAAACAAAGCAAACAAGCAAGCATTAAAAACTAAGCTAGTTAAAGTAATCAACTAAAACAAACAGAAATAACAGTTCAAACTGGGTGCCTCCGAGAAGCGCAAATTTTTAAAGTCTATTGCTCGACTATATTCTCGGACTCTACTCATCCATAGTCCAACATCTTGGAAGATACTCCATCCATCTTCCTATATCCATCCTTCCTGCCAAAGTCCACAGAAAAGAATTTCCTAGGCTTCTCCTGCACACTAACAACATCATTCCCAAACAATGCATTCACAGTATCCACATTCACATTCCCATCAGGTTCATTAGTTAATGCATCCATTTTAAACTCACTCTTATCCCCATCAAATTCAACAGATAAGACTCCTTTATCCACATCAATTTTAACCTTAGCAGTTTTCATGAAAGGACGTCCTAAAAGAATTGACGTGGGCATACGAGATGAGTTTTCATTCATTTCAAGCACATGAAAGTCAGCGGGGAAGTACATATTGTTAACCTTAACAAGAACATCTTCAAGTTTTCCCATAGGATGCACAAATGATTTATCAGCCAGTTGCACTATAACACCATATCTATGCATATATTTCAATTTAAGCTCTTGAAAAACATCACAAGACATCACATTAATTGATGATCCTAGATCTATCATGGCATCATTAATCATTTTGTCCCCTATTATGCAAGGTAAAGTAAACTTACCTGGATCCTTGCATTTCGTTGGTAGAACAATGTTGGACATTCTTGAGTCATTCAAGCTTTTCACTTCTTCTTTCGCCTTTTGCTTCCTTTTGGAGGTGCACCAAGTCTTAAGAAACCTTGAGTACTTAGGAATTTGCTTGATGGCTTCCAAAAGGGGAATGTTTACCACAACCCTCTTAAAAGTCTCCAAGACCTCTTTATCTTCCTTATCTACCTTAGGCTTTGGCTTAGCCAGCCTACTTGGGAATGGCGCAACTGGAACACAATTTTACTTAGGCACAGGAGATTCCTCATCTTGGTCCTCTTCTTCAATGATCCTGGGACTCAGCTGTTTTCTTGGATTGGGAGGCTTGGGCACATACTTTGGAACAACTGGAGGATTTTTCTTCTTTTCGCTCTCCAACTAGGCTGGAGGATCCATCAATCTACTCGGGAATGGGGCTCTAGGCACGTACACTCTAGTACAGGTAGGATCAAAATTTACCCCTTTCCATCTTGGTTCAGGAATCTCCTCCACTGGTGCAGAAATTGGAGAGATTTCCTTCCCGCTTCTCAAGGTTATGGCGCACACTTGTTCATAAGTGTTTGTCATCGGTTGTTGCGGCGGTATCCGTGAGCACTGATCCTCCACCTTACTAAGCCTTTCGTCGAGCCTCTTCATTACATCAGCCAGACCTCGCACTTGAGCTCCACTATTCTCAAACATGGCCGAAAATTTCCCCAAGTAAGAACTCACCATCTCCTCGACATTTCGATCTGCAACAGAAGATTGAGATTTTTGTAAGCTTTGGGCTACTATGAGAAGTGAGTTACTTACCTCGAGTACTTGGGCTTTGAGCTCGTTCAGATCCTTTGAGAGACGGGCATGCTCCACTCCTCCACCACCATACTGCTGAAGATTCCGGCCATATTAGAGATCAGAACTCTAGCCTCTACGGGAGTCTTATCGAGAAGAGATCCTCCACTAGCAGCATCAATCATCTGGCGGTCTCGTGGAAGCATACCATCGTAAAAATACTGAATGAGGAGATGCTCAGCTATCTGATGATTGGGATGGCTCCCACACAGTCGGTTGTACCGCTCCCAACATTCGAATAAATTCTCCTCAGCTCCCTGCGTGATCCTACAGATTTGCCTCCGGATTTCAGTGGCTTTTGAGGCAGGGAAGTACTTCTCCAAAAATAAGCCCTTCAGTCCGTTCCATGTCGTGACAGACCCAGATGTAAGACAATACAGCCAATCTTTTGCCTTTTCCTTCAAAGTGAAAGGAAAGGCCCTCAAGCACAGTTGGTCTTCAGTCACTCCTTGGGGCATCATCCCCGAACATACCAGATGAAATTCCTTAAGATGCTTCTGAGGATCCTCACCTGCATTACCACAAAAAGAAGGTAGTTGGTAAATTAATCCAGATTTTAATTGGAAATTACCTGGAACTACCGGATACACTATACACAGTGGTTGGCGGTCTACGTCCGGTAATGCCAACTGCCTCATGGTCCTTTGATCCTCAAAATTAGCCTCAGCCTCCATTTCTTCCACTCTCCTCAAAATTAAAATAAAACTGTACACAAAAACTTAAAATAACCTGGTCATATTGTACAAGAAGAATAAAAATAAACAGAAACCAAGAAAATAAAAATAAAAATAAATAAAATAAAATAAAATTATTTACAAAAGAAAAATAAAATAAAATAAAAACACAAAACAAATAAAATTCAATCAATCAAGATTATATTTTTGTTCCCCGGCAGCGGCGCCAATTTTGGTAGTGAACTTTTGTACGTTCACAAATTTCGGGTTGTCGAGACCCGCCAAAATGAAATTTATAAACTCGAATGCACCGAGCAATTTGCAGCTAAGTGGTAACGGGGTCGATCCACAGGGAACAATTAATAATCCTAATTTAATTGAATTAAATTTGCAATGATAAAACGTTAATCAATTCCTACCCCCAACCGTCACTTGGGCTCGAATTGATTAGTCACGAGCTAGACTTTCGCTACTAAGTATTGAGGTTTGTCAGAAATCAATATTAGCCAACTAAGCGTGCGTAACTAATTATGGACGTCACTCCTAATCGGAAAGGCAAGTTATTCGTTCTTAATACAGACCAAGAGATGCAAGAAAAAATCATTCATTCATGCTAAACATTCAATTAAGCTCTAATCTCACCTAATACAAAAGATAATCAATCCCTAAACTTAACTAACCAACCACTAACCTCTAGCTATCCATGAAGTTGAAGTCTTGTCAAGCTTCCATGGAGGTTGTCTTCATCATACAACCCAAAAATGGGCAAAAACCAGAAAATTAATGGGAAAACGGCAATCCCGAGGGGAAAAGGGGAGAAGATACGTTAAAAATCGGAAAAATATGAATTTATATCCGTCGGAGCGTCGAGACGCTAGGGCAGCGTCTCGACGCTGTGCCCTAAGTTGGTCGCACGCGCGCTCGGGGTAGCGTCGAGACGCTAGGCCAGCGTCGCGACGCTGTCTGCGTTGAGACGCGCGCGCTCGACGCTGGCGCTCGTCCATCTTTGGAAATCGCCGGGGCGGCGTCGAGACGCTAGGACAGCGTCTCCACGCTGCGCAACGTTGAGCCAGCGTCTCGACGTTGTTGCTCAACGCTTGCTCTCGGGTTTGGTGGCCAACAATTGCCTTTCAATGGCAATTTTTGCCATTTCTTTAATTCTTCAAGCTTCTTCAATCCCGATGCATCCATAAAGCTCTAAAACGTCGTTTTTAGCCTCGAAACACGTCCTCGGACTCCCCGAGCTCTCTACCATGAAATCACCTACAAGAAGGCATTTTAATCAATATTTGTCATGGTTTTAGCTATAATTAGGGAGTAAATAATAGCTCTATTTTGGAGCTATCATTCATATTAAAGATAACTTGAATGCATACAACTTGAGTTCCAAAACTAAATGATAGAAAACATACGAAGGGAATTGTAAAGTGGTGGAAAATGTAAAGGAAAGCTATAAAAGCTAACTGTAGCTTCCCTTTGATCCTCTAACTCTAACTCCTAAGAGTCGTTACACTGCTTATTCGATGCTAGTGTCCGAGATAGGTTAGAACAAAGGTAAGAACCTCAGCTTAGCTACTACAATAATAAAAGAAAAATAGTAAGGAGATGCTTCAGATTGTTGTGTAGAAGTTCCAAGAACAAGTGTCACTCGTGTCAAAGGAAATCTTCTCCCTTTTCATCTAGTCTTGACTGCCTTTATATAGACCTCAAGGTCTAGGGTTTGTTGTCGAGATCATTGTGAGGAGTCACCATATTCAACTACCATGATTTGGGGAAGAATAAATCAGATCTTACAAAGATCACCAGATTTTATGAGATATTCTGCGATTTCGTCAAAAACCTAAATGACGCCCCCATCTTGGCTACATTTCCAACATCTGAGACAATCTTTAGCTTCTGGACTCTTCTAGAGTCTTCCTTCATCTGGCCAATATGTGGGCGCATATCCAATGCATGTTAGGCCTAAAATAATTCTTTCACAAAAACACTAGAAAACACATAAAAACTAGCAAAACTTGACTCTATTATGCATAAAAACTTATACTTAGCAAAACATGATCCGAAATGGGCTCTTGCCTTGTTTTTACCTAAATTAGCTTACTTTGACAAGTTATAAAACTATGAACACAATTTCAAAGCAATAATTATAGTTTTAGAGACTAAATAATTCACATAAATGAGAGTTAATCTAAACTCTATTAAACTCGAAAGAGGTTGAATAGAGTTAGAGTTAGAGTTAGAGGAGGAAAGGAGGCTGAAATTAACAATTCTTTACTGTTTCTGCACTTTACATTTTTCAACACTTAAGTTTTTGTCTTTCATTTAAACTCTAGTTGTACTCGTTTTACTCTATTAATATGAAGTTCATTGCTACATCTTTGTGTTATGTTTTTCTTTCTATTATGAGGCTAAATCTCTTCACGGATTCAAAGCATGTGGATACCCTAAAGTATGTGAGAAAGCCCCACTATATGGTCTTAAAGTAACTTTGCTCAACTCTTAACATTGTTTACTTTTATTAACTTGAATTTTTATTGTTTTTCTTTGTTGATCACCTAGAAGAGCATATAGGTAAAAGTCCAATATTGAAAGGGTTGGATGAAAAAATAATTTTTCATAAAAGTAATTTAGGAAAAGTACCTAAACACCATAGGACTATATTTTTACCCTAAACAACATAGGGCGAAGTCTATAGGACCTTAGAGTTGTGTTTTTAATTCTCTAAGTTTTAAATTAGCCATAGACATATGTGTTTAATTTCTTAGGTCTCTCAAATGCTTTGAAAGTTGGTGTTTGGGTTGATTGAATTCGGCTAACTTTGTTAAGAGGTTAAGTTGCATGCGCAAATTAAGTATTCTTTTTAGCCACCATGAATACCTGAAAGTTAATTTGGGGGCGCATAATGGACGCATTTTCTCTTATTTGGGTTGAAGCTAGCTTTGAGTTCTCATTCTTTTATTTTTATTTTACCTAATGTTTTCGCAACATTCTCTATCTCATTATTGCTATGTCACTTTCTATTCTTTTTACCAAAAACCCGATTGCATGCTTTGAACACATTTTCATTAAAATCTCTTAATTTTGTTAACTTTATTTCATTGAGATTTTCGATACTTCCAATACTCCACTCCATTTTATTACTTGTAAGGACAAAGTATACTTGCGTTGACATTTCCACCCACAAGGTATACTTGCGTTGACATTTCCACCCATCAAGTTTTTGGCACCATACACGAGGAACAAATTTTCAATACAGCTGTTTTTAGTTAAAATTGTGATTAGATTGCGATCGTAATTCTCTTTGTCTAGAATATATTAACTTTGATTTGCATTATTTTGCTCAAAACTTCAATATTTTGCAGGTTAGGATCATGAGAAAAATATCTTGTTCTACTGAGCTAGATCCTGAGTAAGAGAAAACCCTTCATCGGCGTTGTAAAGAGCAGATGAGGTAAAAAAAGAGCAACGAGAGTTGAGCGCACATGAATTTTTTGCAGAAACGGTTCAAAGACAATCCATCATGAATCACCCTGGAGTCGATCTTCAAGTTGGTCGTCGTCAGTCGTCATCGCCACCCTTGTAACTGACGGACAACCACGACTTTGGCGCACTCAGTCTGAGCGGCATGTGGACAACGACGACCTTTGTCCTCGATGACGTCGGCTCAACCCACATTCGCGGCGACAACACCCCCACATCCACCACTGCGATTTCCCCTCTACTTCCGCCGCTCACGACGCAGGCTAGCTCTTCCAGTCGTCGTCACCATCACTATCGACACGAACACCTTCCTC
This sequence comes from Herpetospermum pedunculosum, assembly GCA_028017165.1. Lineage (NCBI taxonomy): Eukaryota > Viridiplantae > Streptophyta > Magnoliopsida > Cucurbitales > Cucurbitaceae > Herpetospermum > Herpetospermum pedunculosum. The sequence continues at coordinate 13,708,326 of CM051527.1, read as the reverse complement.
GTTCCATGGTAGGAAGAAGGAAGATCCTCCTTGTTTCATAGATATGAACGAAGGAGATTTCCATTCATTCCAAATCTCTAGAACAAAGGAAGGCGGAGGAGGGAAAGCTTGAAGGCTCTCCTTGGAGCCGACGTCATCGAGGACAAAGGTCGAACTTGGAGGACCAAATGTGTATTTTACCCCCAAAAATTACAAAGACCAAGTATATAAAGATCATCGCATAGAATTATGCTCATAAGAATGTCAAAACAATTTTATTTGTAGAAAAATACAATGATCAAATTTTCCGATATGAATAGATTATTACATCAAAAAAAGTAAAAGAGATTAGACCTTAGTGTGTTGTATAGTTATTTCATTTTATAATTTTCCCAATTTGACAAAGACTAGCATATAGTTGGGGTTTTTCTAGGGATGACCCTCTTAAAGTTTCTTGACCCAAGACTTAAAATGCAAGTTTTTTTTATCTTCTCTCGTGATCAACAAGTGTGAAAAGTCATTTGTACCCTTTTTTTAGCACGATCACAAGGGAGACAACGGTAGTGCCTTTGTGCTCAATGAAGAGTACGAATGACTTTTCACACACTTGATGATCACGAGAGAGAAGGTCGAAAAACTTGCGTTTTAAAAAATCGGGTAAAAAAATCTTACGCCCGGAGGAGGGTCCTTCGTACAAAACCCCCCACATATAGTTTGTCTAAAAAAAATAAATGGAAAAAAAAGCCCTCATATACTCAACCTTTTACTACAAACTACTACAACAAAGTGTGAAGTAAACATGCAAAACAGACACATGCATTCAATCCAACATATATATATATATATATGAAGGTACATTCTCACATATATAATGAAATAAAATGAGAGAAGAAGCTTAGGAAATAGCTAAGAGTTTTTAGGCTAAAGTTAAAAATAAGAGTATTACAAACAAAACTCAAGGACGTCTCGCTCCATACCAACATTCAGACACAAGTAGCATCCATCAAAACTCTACTCTCGTTGCCCGGTAAATCATTGATGAAGAATGTAATGTATATTAAGCACAAACAATGAAATTACCAATCTAATTATTGTTTTCAAATGTTCTTATAGAAAAATTTAATTCGTTTATAAAACCATTTTTCCAAAATTATTCCAAATACACCGTAATTGTCCCACCCGTCCCAGATTACCCTATCAATCTAGGATAAAATGTGACGACAAGAGACCCCGCTTATAACAGCTGCTAATATCATATAGCTTTCTCAAAATCTTTAATTTCTTGAAATCAGTCTAACATATTAATTCAAAGTATGACCTCTTACTTAACCATCAGTCATTTCTTACTTTACTCTCTTTCTTCATAATCATTTATTTTTCCAAACTTAACAAATACTTGAGGGAAATTGGTTCTTACAGTAATTCTTCAACTCATATAGCATTAAAAAGCTTGCATAGACATGGTTATATACCTCATTGAGAACAGCCAACGTTTCTAAATTCGGACATTTTAGGGTGTGTTTGGTTTAGATTCTTAAGTGTTTAATTTTTGCAAAAAGTCATTTTGGAATAAATTGAAGTGTTTGGCAACCATCCAAAATGAATTTTTGGAGAATGAGTTTTTGAAATAATGCATTTTGGATGAAACACTTGATATTAACTTTTGAAAAAAATATTTTTGGGTGTTTATTTAAAAAACCTCCTTAATTCTCATATTGTATTAAAATTACCAAAATACCCTCACACTCATCTTTTAAATTTATTCCACCAACCAACCTCCTTCGACCACCGCCGTCCCTCACCAACCATCTTCGATCGCCGCCGACCACCGCCTTCAAACTCCGACCACCACCGCCCAACTACGGCCCGTTGCAGGCCACCACCTCCCCACCCGGGCCATCCGTCGCCTCGCTCCGACCGTCCGACCCCGGCCACCGTCGCCGCCACCCGGCCACCGTCGCCGCCACCCGACCACCGCCGCCGCCACCCGACCCCGGCCACCGCCGCCGCCACCCGACCCCAACCACAGCCGCCGCCACCCGACCACCGGCCACCGCCGCCACCACCCGACCCCGACCATCGCCGCCGCCACCCGACCACCACCGCCACCACCCGACCCCGGCCACCGCCGCCGCCACCCGAACCCGACCACCGCCGCCGCCACCCGACCCCGGCCACCGCCGCCGCCACCCGACCCCGACCACCGTTGCCGACACCCGAACCCGACCACCGCCGCCGCCACCCGAACCCGACCACCGCCGCCGCCACCCGACCCCGACCCCCGCCGCCCCAGCCACCCGATCCCAACCTCGACAGCCCGACCCCGGCCTCGGTCCTGACCCCGGCCGCCGACGCCCCAGCCCGGCCACCCGAACCCCACCCTACCACCGCCGGCCCGGACCCGGCCACCCGACCACCGACCACCGCCGACCCGACCCGGACCCCGACCACCCGACCATCGCCGACCCGACCCCAACCTCGACCGCCCGACCCCGGCCTCGGTCCTGACCCTGGCAGCCGCCGCCCCAGTCCGGCCACCCGACCCCGACCCTATCACCGTAGGCCCGGACCCGGCCACCCGACCCCGACCCGAACCCGACCACCCGACCACCGACCACCCGACCCGTACCCCGACCACCCGACCCTGAAACCGACCCTGACCCTGACCCCGACCCCGACCCCTGCCACCGCCGCCCCAGCCCAGCCACCCGACCCCGACCTCGACACTGACCGCCCGACCCCGACCCCAACCCCAGCCCCTACCTCGACCTCGACCGCCCGACCCTGATCCTGACCCCGACCCTGACCCCATCCGCTCGACCCCGACCTTGGCCCCGACACCGACCCAGACCCTAACCCTTGTTGCCCGATCCCGACCCTGACTCCGGCTGCCCGAACCTGACCTCGACCCCGACCATCAACAATAGTAAACCCTAAACTCTAAACGACAAATATAAATTTAAACTTATTAATTCATATTGTTTATTAATAATTGCCCTGATAGTAATTTGACATTAAGAGAAACACTTTTAGTGTAGAACAAACCAAACACACTTGTAGATAAAAAACACTTTTGAGAAAATGTAACCAAACACATGAGTGTTTTAATTATAAACATTTCTAGAAAAAATGTTTTTAAAAAAATGCATTCTTTAAAAAATATTTTTTTAGTAGTCAATCCAAACACACCCTTAGTGTCAATACACTAATTGGCATGTCTATCACCTTCACGTTGTCAGTCATCTCAGTTTTCAACTTTAAATGTTTCAAATTATGAAAAGTAATTCCACTTAAAGCAGGAGGAAGTGATGAAACGACCTTGTAAAATTGAGAAAAAATTAATACATATATAGTTAGATATTATAATTCGTAAAATGCTAAGAAAAATTGCACAAGAAAGAAGAAAGAACAAAAACGCAAAAAAAAAAGATCGACACAGATTTACGTGGTTCACTAACATCGTGTTAGCGTCCACGGGCAAAAAGGAGAGAACAATATTATTACGAATATGAGAGAATTACAAATGATAGACTAAGGAAAACTGTAGTCGTTACAAGGTTTTGAGTTATAACCCTAAAACCCCATATCAAACCAGTCGTAGAGAATCATAACAAATTCAAAGCATATTCTAACAGAAAGAATGGAAGATGGAGTTTTAGATGTACCTGCATTTCCTCTAAAGGCAGTGTGAAAGACCTTGCATTATGAAACACTCTAAGTAACTCACAAAGATTTGCAGATGACTTTTTCCTATTTACTTTGTGTCTTCCAAAATTAGAGTCTTCAACTTCAATATCTACTTTGTGTATACACGAAAATTCTGAAGCAGACTTGACAGTAGGCAAAACATTGCTAAAAGTGACATTTTTGAGACTTGGTGTAAGTAATTCAACTTCTAAAAAAAGTAATTTCCGTTCGAAAAAAATAGATAATTCCAAATTCTCAAGTTTGGGAGCAGAAATAGTAGCGCTCTCTATAGGATAGTTAACCAAAACCAAAGATTCCAAATTTGGACAGCCCGAGTACGTCATGTTTGGACAGCCCGAGAAATTCAATTTTTGAATATGCGTACCGACATGTTTAGATAAAACTCTGGGACATAGCATGAAATTAAAGTTGAGAGTGGGAATATGAGTCCAAAGGGTTTTCCATCGTTTCGAAAGAACACAAGTTCGGACAACGAGCTTTGTGTTCAAAGAGGAGAGAATGTGGTGAAGAAGAGAATCTGGGAGATGGCTTATTCTGTCTTCCATCTTGTTCTTTTTGATCTTCATGTTGGACATTATGATTATTGAAAGGGTCAATAATTCAATTGAGAAACTCGAAGTTAAAAATGCCTCTATATAATGATAGTATTGCAACAGACACATGAAGCGTCGCAAAATAAGGAATTGCATGCACTGGGTGTCGGTTGACAATTTGTCACTTAAATCAACGTACACGAAATTCGAAAGAATGGTAATAAAACGAACAGCGACCGAAAATTTCTAGTACGCATAAACTCCCTACCACTGCCTTTAAAATAATGACGCCTAGCGAAATGGTTTAAAAAAATAATATATTTAATAGTGTGGGTCCCAGTTAAACAATTATCTCGCACTGAAAAAAATAATATATTTAAAAGTGTGGTATAAAATAATATATTTGATGTACTAGAAATTCTCCCACAGCCACCTATTGATTTCAAAACTTGAATAATGTATATAAGTCATCTAATTTAGTAATTAGGGTTAGTGCCATATTTCCATTTTTCTGTTTTTAGGACAACAAAATATTAATCATTGCCTCTCTTAACTATCTTCAATTACTATTTGTTATAAACAAATAAAAAGCTGATTCAAACACTTTAAGAACTAATCTGAACTTTCTCTAATGAGTTGTGTGTTTGACATCCCCTCCAGCCAGCAAAAATACAAAGATAACATTGAAGATTGCGTTGGATTTTGTAGAGCCGAAATCATCTCGAAGACTCAATTTTAAGACACATTCAAAACTCGAATCCAATAAAATGGAGAGAGGGTGAAGAAAAAAAGCATTGGCGCTACGACGCTACTATATAGAGGGTCGTTGTAACGTCCCAGATCCAAGATTCAGAATCCGGATTCGACACCTGATGGCCCCAACATTCTCCTAGGATGCGACCTGGCCACGTTATCCAGTTCTCTTGACTGTGTTAAACTGCTTCTAAGAGTGAATACTTTCCCCACAAACCAACACGGGTCCTCTCAACATGTTTTGTCCTCACTCACATGATCAGTCCTAGAAAAATCAACCATAAATTTTTTCAAGCCAAGCACGCTTAACTTTGAAGTTCTTACGATTGAGCCACCGAAAAAGAAGGTGCACCTTGTTGGTATAGGTAGTAACTATCCATTCTTTTAAGCCTTTCTTAACCATGCCTTTCTTCACTTCAGGATCCCTCTCATTCAGATGTGGTCTCGATTCATTCATGTTCACTCTTTTAAGTCTTTCTTAATCAGGCTTTCTTGACTTCAGGATCACTCTCATTCAGATGTGGTCTCGGTTCAATCATGCATCCCTCCTAAACTTGAGGCATTATATTCGTGACACTAGTCTACGAATAAGAGGTTTTTTACTTCCAGAGTGTCATGGTGTTATCATAAAGAGCCACAATTCTACAATTCTACAACTTGAAGCATAAGGTATATATTTTTTTAAGCCCCATGGGTCCATAATAGAGCCATGTAGGGGTGAACATTAAATACCGAAAAATCGATGTCAGTTGGTCGAGATTGGTTTTTTACTGTAACGCCACAAGTCTAGGATACATAATTTGGATTAAGCACCTGATAGCCCCAACATTCTCATGCATCCCTCCGTGATCTGGCCACGACACCTATTATGTCTCAATCGGCTTGCGAGATTAAAAATTGTCCCGACAAACTAACACATTCCTTTTGGTACATGTTTTGTTCTCACTCACATTGATAAGGCAAACTCAATTGCAAGTCCAAACACCCAAGCCTAATTTAGCAAGAACCCTTGAAGCGGGAATTAGAACCCTCCTAGATCTAGATGCTATCAACCCAAGGAAAGTAAAATTTTGATTACCTTGATGATCAAATATCTCAAGGCAAGGAAGATCATTTCTTGTTTGAGATCCGAATCACTCCACAATATAGTTTGATCAAGACCACTTGATCAATGATTCTCAGCATGCAACCTAAACTACATAGAATTGCAAATTTTCTTAGCTCTAGGCTAAAAGAAAGCACAAAGGCTCTTTTTTACTACATTTTCATCTCCCCCTCCTAAAGACAACATACATGGCTTTATATAGCCTAAAAAGAAAACCATAGACCTTCCATGAGGTAGTTGAATAGTTGTAACCTTCAATCTTTATGATCATAATCAACCACTAACTAAATGTAACATAAAAAGTTCATGAAAAGTCTTAAAACTAAAAAAACACTACAAATGCTCCATAAATCCGAGAATTGGACTTTACAATCATCCAACTAATAATTTGTAACCATCCAAGAGATAATGAATAGCAACTTGAAGAAGCTTGAAGTCCTTGTTCCATAAATGAAGCATGTGTTGGAATTGAGTTCAACTTTAAGAAAACTTGACTTCATTTAATGTGTCTTGATTTTAACTTGAGTTCCTCATAAATGAAGCCCGAGTGCATTTAATGCAACTTCATCTTGTTGAAATCTGGGACAACATGTAGGGTACATGGTTCATATCACACATGCACCTGATGGCTCCGACATTCTCCTCCATCCCCCGCGACCTGACCACGTCACCTTACTTTTGCGATCGGCTTACGAGAGTATGAAGATTGTCCGACAAGCCCAACATAGGTTACTTCGACATGTTGTGTCCTCACTCACAGGCTTCCTGCTTAACTTTGATGTTTCTATTGATCGAGTCACCGAAAAAAAAGATGTAGCTTTTTAGTTTAGGTAATAACTATCAATTCTTGTAACTCACTCTCAACCATACTTTCATATCTCATGATCTCTCTCATTCATATGTGGTCTCTTTTCATTCATGTACATTGTAACCCCTTCTACTCTAGTGTCACATGCCAACCAGCTTCGCCTTGGTTAACATCTGAGGGCCCGAGGATCCAATTTTTTTTGTTTAGAGGGACTTTACTTAAAATTAAGTAAAAATAATTTATCAGTAAGTAATTCTAAAAAGTCATAAAAATCCAGAAATGAACTGAACTATTACTTTCGTTACATCACAATTGTCCTTTTTTTTAAATATGCTTTACGAACTTGGTCTCGAATATTACAATTGTAATCAAGAATTCTAGTTCTTAGACCTGGATCTGCCGGTAAATCTTATAAATTTACTTCTGTCAAGTATTTATCAAAACTATTGTTACTTCTCTTCAATGGAGATGGCCGTTGATTTTTTTTTTTAATAATATTTCTCCATTTAGATTTCAAATTATATGTACGATAACATAAATATATATATATATATAAATATATAGAAGAAAGAGACTAAAATATACAAAATAAAAAACGATGAAAACTTAATGTATAAAAATAGTTGAAACATGAAAACTAAATGTATAAAACTAAATAAGTAATTGTAACATGAAAAGTAAATGTATAAAAAGCTGAGGTGATAGACTATTATCACTAAATGTATAAAACTAAATAAGTAATTGTAACATGAAAAGTAAATGTATAAAAAGCTGAGGTGATACTTGAAACATGAAAACTAAAATCTATAAAAAGCTGAGGAGGGCTCGAGCCCCCTTGGACCTATACTAAATCGGTCGTTGGATGGCCCCAATATTCCTCTTCAACTCCTGCCACTTGGCCACGTTTCACATTACTTGTCTCGATCGACTTGTAAGAATAAAGATTGTCCCCACAAAACAACACAGGTTCTTTTAGCCGGTTTTATCTTCACTCATTTTTCTTAAGAAATTAGTATTGATAAAACCATAAGTGGTTTGGATTGTAACTTATTTATGTTATTATTTATTTATTTAATTAAATAAATTTTTATATCTCTGTTAAGATACACTTGTATATAAATACACCATTTGTATTTCAATTAATAATATGACCGATTATATATATTTTCTCATTTTCTAAAGTATTTCATGTTATTAGAGTAGTAATACTTCTCGCAATGTCAAACCAAACATAACATAATTCAATTGGCATAAGGTTGGGCCTTTGACTAATAGGTCATGGTACAATCCTCGCATTAGTTAAAATATCGTTGCAAAAAAAAAAAAAGTTCATCAGCCAATGACTTGAATTCTCCAATCTTACTACTCACAAACATCTGCAATCTGATTTCAATCAGACTTGATGCCTCAAATTATATGTCCTCTGAAAATTCCAGTTCACAATTCATCAAAACATACCGCAACCCAACCCATAATTATATGGATCACCAAAGACCATGCCCTAACGACCCTAATTAACGCAACTTTATCCTTTGTTGCGCTTAAATTGGCCTATGTCTCCAATCTTATTATTTATGCACTCGATGGTTTATCATTTGACTACAATACTGTTCGTACATTTATGAGAACTCGTTTGCAATTGGTCACCTTTGAAGAGTTGCACGTTATCCTAGGGGAGAATTTCTAGTATATCGGTGGTATGAAGTTTTTCCATACCACTGCCTAAAGGAATGACACGTGCCAAAATAGTTGTTTGATTGGGACTGCACTCTATTAAATGTATTATTTTTTTAAACCATTTTGCCACGTGTCATTAGGGCATGGTCTTTTAATTGTATCGATTACAATTTTCAAGGACGTCCATCCTCCAATGCACTAGCTGTCATGGTTGTTCTCCACAACAATCAATATGCTTCCACAGTTTCAAATCCTTCCACGCCTTGGCTTGCTGACTCCTTGTGCAATGCACATGTTAGTTGATCTCAGTCAACTCTCACTTTCTTCGAAATACAATGGTGATGATCAACTGTCTGTTGGCAGTGTGGACAGTCTCTCCTATTGGAGAATAATGTGTACCTACCTCCTTAGTTGTAGAGTAGTCAAACATATTATTCTCCTAAGTTGTAGAACCATTAACAAGTTTCATCATATTTGGTACTTGGTGTAACTTCCAATAGTTCATAAATAGATAACTTGTAACCTATAAATACATTCATTTATCAATGGAAAGTGCAACTGATCATTTCATCATTTCCATACCTTTATATGGTATCAGAGCTTTTACTCCCAATCTCCTTCCTTCCTCAACCGCAACGATCAACTATGGCCATGGTTAATACCACCACCCCTCAAGGAGTCATCACCCCCAACACAGAAAATCCCACCATTCCGCTCCATAATGCCACTACCCCTCAAGGAGTCATCACCCCCAACACAGAAAATCCCATCCTTCCGCTCCAACTCATCAACATCCCTCATCAAAACATCCTAAAACTTACCTCCACAAACTATCTTGCTTGGAAACTTCAAATTGAAGTCATCCTAATAGGTTATGACCTCCACAAATATATTGATGAATCTCATCAATGCCCACCCAAAACCATCTCCATTGACAACACCTCATCTCCAAACCCAGCCTTTATTCCATGGTTTCGACAAGACAAACTTTTGTTTGGTGCCCTTGTCGGTTCCATCTCCTCTCCTCTTGTACCCCTGATCCAACAAGCCGCCACCTCTTGTGAAGCATGGAAAATTCTTGCCAACACATATGCTCGCCCGACTCAAGGCCACATTAAGCAAATAAAGGATCAGCTCAAACGAGCCACCAAAGGCTCCAAGACAATTTCTGAATACATGCAATTCATTAAGTATCGATCCGATCAACTCGCTGCTCTAGGAAAACCTCTAGATCATGAAGACCTTATTGAAAAAATACTTGAAGGCCTCGATGATGACTATCGCCATATCGTTGACATGAGAAACTGTTTCTTCAGCAGTCAAAACCGACATCGTCTCTACACCCAATCACAGCGAATCTTACTTCAACACGACCTGGTGGTCAACGTCACCCCTTGACACCTCGATTGGGGTCATCCTCTCAACCTCCTCAGTCAGAGTCAACCCCTCGCCAGCATCGCCCATATCTCGGTAAGTGTCAAGGTTGCCGGAATGTGGGTGATACTGTAGCAAATTGTCCGATTTACCGATTGATTCCCTCCTCCACCCCTGGACGAACGCCCCCACCCAACAACAAGGCAGTAACCTCTCCATGGCAACCAAAGGCACATACAACCATCGCCACTCCCTCTACGACGCCTAATTGGCTTCTTGATAGTGGTGCATCTCACCATGTAACTGCCGATCTGAGCAATCTCTCCCTCCACACTTCTTATGATGGTTCTGACGACATTGTCATCGGTGATGGTACTGGATTACATATATCACACACTGGCTCTACTTCTCTCTCAACTCCTACAAAACAATTTCAATTGCATGATGTTTTATGTGTTCCTAACATGAAAAGAAATATTATTTCCATATCTCAATTTTGCAAATCCAATAACACTTCTGTTGAGTTCTTACCCTATTTGTTTCGTGTGAAGGATCTGTTGACGGGGGCAGTATTGCTGGAAGGACAACCTAAAGATGGTGTGTATGAATTGCCTACCTCCCCCTCCTCCCCTAGTCCATCTACTTTCACTAGTGTCAAAGTGTCTCACCATGACTGGCATCATCGTTTGGGTCATCCGTCCGAGTCAATCCTACGCCAGATTCTCTCTACATTCCAATTAGCGGTACATTCCTCCAGTAAAAAGACTTCTTATTGCAATGACTGTCTTAGCAATAAAAGTCATAAATTACCTTTCTCTCAATCATCTCTTGTGTCTCACTCCCCTCTCCAAATAATATTCTCTGATGTATGGACTTCTCCTATCTATTCCATTGATGGGTTCAAATATTATGTCATTTTTGTGGATCACTTCACACACTATATTTGGCTTTACCCTATCACACGCAAATCTGAGGTTGCAACAATTTTTCCCCGGTTTAAAGCACTTGTTGAAAACTTCTTTGATAAGAAAATTGTGACTCTATACTCAGATAACGGGGGGGAATATATTGGACTTGCGACCTATTTATCTACAAATAGAATCTCGCACCTCACGTCCCCTCCACATACCCCAGAACATAATGGATTTTCTGAACGTCGTCATCGTCACATAGTTGAAACCGGTCTTTCACTTTTGTCCTGTGCTTCATTACCTCTCACTTTCTGGTCATATGCGTTTCTCACTGCCACTTACCTCATTAATCGTCTTCCCACTCCCACACTCGAGTCAGTCTCCCCTTATCATAAATTATTTGACTCTCCACCAAACTACTCAAAACTACGCGCGTTTGGTTGTCTCTGTTATCCTTGGCTTCGCCCTTACTCACCGCACAAACTTGCTAGTAGATCCATTCTGTGTGTCTTTTTAGGCTACTTGTCCACTCAAAGTGCTTACTTGTGTTACGATTTTCACACTCAGAAACTCTACTCATCTCGTCATGTTCGCTTTATTGAGTCTGAGTTTCCCATGTTAATCTTCGAACCAAGTCTTGCACGACCAACTGAGTCCACCAGTAACACCTGGTTACCACAACATGTCCTCCTTCCAACCACCTACACACCATCTACAAGTTGCTCCTACAGCCCCTCGTCAATCGACCCTGCCACACAACTGGACCTGATCCCACAACAAACCTCTCTCATCCCATCCCTTCAATATCTCACTCTTACTCGTCTAGACCCAACCGAATTTCGGACCATTGTGGGAAGCCTTCAATATCTCACACTTACTCGTCTAGACATCGCTTATGCAGTCAATAAGCTGTCACAGTTCATGCATCGCCCAACTACTGATCATTGGAATGCTGTCAAACGACTTCTTCGATACCTATGTGGCACACTTGATCTTGGTGTTCTCCTTCATCGCCAATCACCCCTTACTCTCCATGCGTACTCTGATGCAGACTGGGCAGGCAACAAAGATGACTTTACCTCCACTAGTGCGTATATCATATATTTGGGTAGGAATCCAATCTCTTGGTGCTCGAAGAAGCAACGTACGGTGGCTCGCTCATCCACTGAAGTCGAATATCGCTCTGTTGCCTCTACCGCTGCTGAGGTTCGTTGGATCACTTCTCTTCTAGACGAGCTTGGTCTAAGTTCCACACAGACGCCAATTATCTACTATGACAATGTTGGAGCAACCAATCTATGCTTCAACCCAGTCTTCCACTCTCGTATGAAACATGTGGCACTTGATTACCACTTTATCCGCGAACAGGTTCAGGGTGGCATTCTTCGTGTCACTCATGTCTCATCAACAGATCAATTAGCAGATGCGTTGACCAAACCACTACCTCGCATCCGGTTCAACCACCTACTTTCCAAAGATTGGTCTCTCCTCTCGGAGCTCCATCTTGCGGGGGCATATTGGAGAATAATGTGTACCTACCTCCTTAGTTGTAGAGTAGTCAAACATTTTATTCTCCTAAGTTGTAGAACCATTAACAAGTTCCATCATATTTGGTACTTGGTGTAACTTCCAATAGTACATAAATAGATAACTTGTAACCTATAAATACATTCATTTATCAATGGAAAGTGCAACTGATCATTTCATCATTTCCATACCTTTATATCTCCCTATTATCCATTCAGGTTGTGGAACTATTGATACACATTCTACCTCTTTTATCTTGTCTAATTTGTTTCATGTTCCAAATATTTCTTCCAACTTGTTATATGTTAATCAAGTATATGTTGATAACAACTGTATCATTGTCTTTGATTCTAACCACTTATTTATTGAAGACAAGCTTTCACGCAAAATTTTATTCCAAGGACCTAGTGTCAATGGTCTATACCCCATTCCCCATACGGCTTCCTTTGCAACCCGACATCACATTGTTCATATCAGCACTAAGTCTTCGTCTTCTTTATGCATGTCATAATCGGTTAGGCCATCTTAGCCATGATGTTCTCAATTTTGTTCTTTGTGTAATGAATTTACCTTCATGTTCTCAATTATGTGTTGATAACAATTGTCTCATAGTCTTTGATTCTAACCACTTTTTTACTCCGGACAAGCTTTCAGGTCAAATTTTATTTCAAGGATCTAATATCAATGGTCTAAACCCCATTCCCATCGGTGGTTCTCCTTCTGATACGATTTTCTTTACAACCCGACGTCTCATTGCTCATATCCGCCCTCATGACTTTGCTTTTGGTTCCACCCAAAAGACCGCATGTCCCTCAAAAGTAAGCACTCCCAACAATCCTCCCCTCGAAATAAGGACCACAAATCCCTCATCAATCTATGTTTAGACTCGAGCATTATCACTTTTAACCAGGCCACTCTTCACTAGAGCATACCTATGTTCGATAAACTCAACCATGAATCAACAATGACTATGTCATCGAGGCACACCGACATAGTTAAATCAGGGGCATGACTCTGATACAACAAACATCCACATATCTCCACATTGGTATGATATTGTTCACTTTGGATATGTGGATGTTTGTTGAGATATGCCAATGAAGATGATGTCCCTCACTTATATACCCATGATCTTCCCATCTCCTAAGCAATGTGAGACTTTGTTCGACTCTCAACACCATCCTAGCCATGATGTTCTCAATTGTGTTCTTCGTGTAATGAATTTACCTTCATGTCGTTCTTGTTCTTGCATACGTAAACATTATTTACATGGTAAAATGAAGAAATTGTCTTTTTTCACTCCACCTATTTTTTCTTAAATCCATTAGAACTTATACATACTGATGTTTGGGCCTGCTCTTGAACCTTTTATCCATTGTCATATTTATTATGTTGCTTTTTATTGATGATATGTCTAGTTACACTTGGGTTTTTTTAGCTTAATCGCAAATCTATTGTTTATTCCACTTTTACAAAATTTAAGTTTTTTTTTTTTTTTTTTTTTTTCTAAAAGCAACATATGATTACATCAATTCAAGCACGCTTAACTTTGAAGTTTCTATTGTCTGAGATGCACCTTGTTGTATACATAGTAACTATTAATTATCTTAAGGCTTTCTCAATAATACTTGCATATCCTCAAGGTTCTCTCTCATTCGAATGTGGTCTCGTTATTCATGCACCCCTCCTCTACTCGGGTGTCACATGCCCACCAACTTCTACCTTGGTTCATCCCCAAACCACATCATACTAGGAAAGTTTCCGCTTTGATACCATTTGAAACGCCTTAGACCCAAGATTCGGACGAGGATTCAGAATCTAGATTAATATGACTGTCAAAGATATCAAAATCAAGTCAATGCATATTTAGCTCATTATTTTATATTTATTTTCCACCAGAGTTGCTCTTGAGTTTCAACAAGAGATAACTGGGATCAACATCTGCCACTAGCCTCATCAAGTTAATGCATATCATATACTGTAGGTAAATGGCGTAATTTTTGTTGCGTGGTTTTTATTTGGATGGAGTTTAAGTATGTAAATGCCGTAATTTTTGCTACGTGGTTTTTATTTGGATGGAGTTTAAGTTATACATTAGAGAGAAACTTAACAATAGATTACATTGCACTCTCGGGGTCTGTTGTTCTCACAACTCGTCCTAGGTTCGGTAGGGTAGTCTGGGACGGGGTGTGACACCATGTATACTTGCATGTTCTGAGTGTTCATCTCTTACATATTAAACTTGCATTGAGAGAGCACGCAACACTCTTTGTTGGTTTTCACAACCATGAGTTGTAGATAAGCAAAACCACTAAAAAAATTGTGATATTTGCACATATGATCCCCTTGGGGGTCTTATTTTTTTTTACCTTTCCTCGAAAACGCATATTTTTGCCCCTTTAAATTTGTTGACGTCATCTAGGGGTGAGTATCGGTCGGTCGACGTTGGTTTTGGGCTCAAACCGCCGCCGACCACCGACAAGTCGATTTACGTCGGTCGGTTTTGATCAATTTTAAAGAGATGTGTGACGTCGATCGACCGACTGTCGGTCGGTTCAGTCAGTTTTGATCGGTTTCGAGGAGATGGGTGACTCCAAGCCAACTGTGAAAAAAAATAGAGGGAGACGATCAGACTCGGAGGAAGGGAGAGCGAAAGACAATGTTGATGGAGACGAGATCGGAGGCGAGAGGAGGGAGTCGATCGGCGGGGAGGCGAGAGGCCGAGGGGAGAGGCGAGAAGTGGGGGGGAAACTGAAATAAAGAAAGAAAGAAAGAAATGAGATGAGGGAGAAAGAAAGAAAGTAATTTTTTTTTATTTATTTATTAAATGAGTTTCTTGAGACAAGATTGTTGCCTACCCTATGTGCCTTATGGTTATGCACACAACCTTTTTCTTTTCCAATTTTTTTTTTTTTTTAATTAGTCGGTCAGTTTTAGTGTTTTTGGGCTGACCGACTGATCGACTTGTCGGTTTTCCAACTTGAAAAATTGACCCCGATCAAATATTGGAATAAACCGTCCGACTAAAGTCGATTCGGTTTTTCGGTTGGTTTTGCTCACCCCTAACGTGATCCTACACCGAGCACGATTGCGAGAAAAAAGTATGTAGTACCCTTCACTGAGCACAAAGGCACTATAGTCGTCTCCCTTGCAACCGTGCTTAACGAAGGGTACAAATAACTTTTCACAAAGGGAAAGGGGTTTGCTGATCACGAGAGAAGGTAAAAAACATGTGTTTCACAAAAACGGGTCATTTGACATTAAAACCCCCTCGAAGATCATCAGTACAAAACACCCCTCAAAAGTTCTATTCCTTCTCTCCTTCCCCAATGACTTTCACGACCAGGGAAATTTTACTTTCTTTTGTCTTTGTTTTTTTTAATTATATTTTTTTAATTAACACTCTTAGCCACCTGTCAAACAACCCATCCGTTATCAATATGGGCGAATTTCTAGTACATCGGTGGTATGGAGTTTTTCCATACCACTGCTTTTAAAGGAATGACACGTGACAGAATAGTTGTTTGACTGGGATCCTCACAATTAAATATATTATTTTTTAAATTATTCTGCTACGTGTCATTCATTTAAAGGCAGTAGTATGGAAAAACTTCATACCACGGATGTACTAGAAATTCTCCCTTATCAATACACATGTCCATGCGCCTATAATAACCATCTGCCAAAAAAAAATCCAAAACTCATTTTTTTCTTTTTTTTTTTTCAAAAACGGGTCCTCACAAAACGTTTCTTCAAATTGAGTTGATAATTTTGGCCCCACAAAAAAGATCCAATACAATAATCTTATTATCTTTGTATATGGATATTTGGGTTAGGTAAGAAAACCTTTAAACCCAACCTATGTACATCCCTATAGAACATGACGACTTAGAGGATCATGTGAAACACAACTCATTAGAAAAAGTTATGGGGTAATAAGAAGAATGTCTAAAACCTAGGAGGCCAACATGAAAAATGTTTAACACAGTTTTTTTTTGGGGCAATTGCAAAAATAGCAAAAAAAAAAATAGGTTAATTGCATTTGTAGCAACTATGTTTAGTTTTTGCATATATATAAAAAAAATCAGGATAATCACGTGTTAATCCGGTGGTAATCATTAACTTAAAAGTTGAAAAGTCGAAAATACCCTCTCCATTACACTTTACAGTAATCACGGATTAATCACTACCCTAAATACCTAAATGATTGCAAGTTGATACACCTCTGCTGATACACACTCGATACACTGATACAAATCTGATATATTGTTTTCATTTTTTTACCTTCAAATAATTTAAGCCCATAAAACTGAGTGTTAAGCCCAGCCCAAACGAATAAATTAAAGCCTCATTTATTAAAATTGGAAAGCCCTCTCCATCACTTTAATCACCTCATGCCTTTAAACCTTAGAAGTAAGTTTACATCGATTCATCTCCCTTCAAGATCGATTCTTCTCTAATCAACATCCATTCATCTCCCTTCAACATCGATTCCTCTCCCTTCAACATCAGGATTCCTCTCTAATCAACATCGATTCATCTCCCTTCAACATCGATTCATCTCCCTTCAATTGTTGGGTTTTATGTCCTAAAACTCGTAGTTTGTAAACTGAATGAATGTATATATTATATTTCAATAAAGTTGTTATTGAATTTTTTAGTGAATTGTGTTTGTATTAACCTATATCAATAACTAACACCCATGGCGATAGTATGAGTACTTGAACTTCATGTGTGACATGAATGTGAATCAAGTTCAAGTAGACAGCCAAAATGGTCTATAGTATAGGGATAAGGCTGGGTACCTTATCCTGGGGACACTATTGGACGCGGCTCACTTTGTATAGTACAAAACGATGTGATTCGAATCGTTTCATGTAGAGACATGTGAGTGAGGGCGTCCTGTGCAATGAGTTTGCACAAGACCGAACCAAGAAATAAAATCGCTCTTTCTTTATAACACCGTTTACAGTAAAGACCGGTTTTTTCTTATGATGACTTAGGTAACTCGATCTCAATCCTGAGCTTACTATGAACTCCTGTTTATTCAACCTTATCCTTTGATTTGTACGGGTGAGAGTGGCCAGATTGCCGACTCAATATGCCTACCATCTTGGGGATAAGATTGAATAAGTGGCTGGGGACATAGTTGTAGCAAGATTGGAATTCACTCCTACCCGCTTCAAGGGTTAGTAGAGAGGTTGTTCCCTTAAGTGCTGACTCCAGGTCTTGAACAATGGGCCCATCCTCTCCTGATCAGGGAGGAATCTGATTTGATGGTTGGACCACAAATCAATTGTTCATTAGAGGTGTCAGTGGTACTTAAGGAACAAGATATAATACAAGGGTTAAACGGTTTAAATGACCCGTTGTGATTATGAACGACCTGTGAAGGATCGACTTACTGATGATAGTTATATCAACAGGACACAATATATCTACAGTGAGGAGAGTGCAACCCTTGGACTTTAGTGGAGTCTTCGGGGGTTAACGAATGTTGGTTAGTTCGGTTGAAAGAGTTTTGACCGGATAATCTCGTATCGTTGGAGCTCATGATCTGTAGGTCCTTACGGTTCTCCTGGCTAGCTCGGTTAAAGCCGTGAAACAATATAAAAGAAAAGAAAAGAATTTGAATCGTTCAAATTCGGGTTTGTGGAAGAAGGATAGACATATTTAAATATGATTTAAATATGGACATATTTAAATATGATTTAAATATAAGATTGGTCTGAAAACATGAATAGGATTCATGTGCAAAAAGTCGGTTTTCGGAAAACCGGGTTTAATTATATTATTTAATTAATATTTGATATTGAATTAAATAATATTAATTAAATATATATTTTTTTATTAATTAAAAAGTTTAATTAATAAAATAATTATTAAGACACATGTAAGAAGGGTATATATATATTGACAGATCATTAAAAAAAAAAAAATAAAAAAAATAAAAAATAAAAAAAAAAAAAAAATAATTAAAATGCAGTAGTGCATTTTGGGGTATATGATTTACATTTTGAAATGAGATTTCAAATTGAAGAGCCCCTACGTCTTCTTCCTTCCGCCTCTGCTCTCTGAAGAAAATTGGTTTTCTTCAGTAAAGCTTCTTCCCTCTTTTCTTTTGTAAAAGGAGTCCCACTACTCCGTTTCTCGGCCCGAGGATAGCGGGACTACCGTGGGTGGTCCACGAAGGTTTCGTGAGAAGGCTCGGTGAGCTCGTGAGGAGCTTCTGACGGTGAAATTGGAGAAATACAAACGACAAGGGTATGTGTTCTAATTTCTCTTTTTCATTGCTTTTGCATGTTTCCATTTGTTTAAATTGATGAAATTAGAGTGTCCATGATCCAAATCGCTTCCGCTGCGTTCCATCAACGCTCCATCAATTGGTATCAGAGCGTTTTTGGCCACTCAATTTCTATCAATTTAAGTTATGGTGGGTTTTATTTAGAAATTGTTTCTGAATGGACGTCTAAAGTGAATATCGATTTTGGCATAGTTTCTTTTTGAATTTCATTATTTGTAATTGCCCGAGATTGTATGGGCTTTAATGCATGCTAAAGAGTCTGTATTTTTAGAGTCATTAGAGTCCATATAGGTTTCTTTGTGAAAGAAGTTTGAGTTTGAAACTCGCCGAAATGTTCGGTGTAAGTTCAAACTCGTTCTGGGCAATACGAGGAGAAATTCGAAGAAAATTTTGGCCGAAGCGTTCGGAGGAAGCAAGTTGGTCAAAGGCGGTGCGAAGAGTTCGAAGTCCGCTCAAGACGTGGCTTGTTGATCAAGCTTGTAATAAATTAGTTATTGCTTGCTAAATGCCAAAATCGATCCACTTTAGTATGTTTAATTAATTATGCATTGCGAATGTATGTTTTAATTAAATTCCATGTTTGTATGTGCATAACGTATGCCATATAGATTTAAAATCCCACCGTAGGAAGCATGCTTCATGCATTGAAAATATGTTATAAGTGTTATAATATATCGTATGCATATTTGGCAATTCATGAGTTTTGATATAAAAGTTATATTAATTCATGAATTAGTTGTTGTTAGTTCAATAGAATAATTGATATAAGTGTTATATTAATTATGAAATTGAATGAACAACATAGGTTGTCCTAATTTTATGCACATGGTATATTATAAGTGTTATAATGTATAGGATGCATGTTTATTCATGAGTATTAATATAAGAGTTATATTAATTCATGAATTAGATGTTGTTTGTTTAATAGAATAATTGATATAAGTGTTATATTAATTATGAAATTAAACATCCAACATTAGATGCATTTTGTTTGTTATAAGTGTTATAATGTATAGGATGCATGCTTAATTCATGAGAATTGATATAAGTGTTATATTAATTTATGAATTAGGAGTTGTATATTTAAAAACATAATCGATATAATTGTTATATTAATTATGAAATTAAATATTCAACTTGTCGTGCCTTAGTGATGCATGTTTGAGAAGCATGTAGAAGTTTGTTGTAGTAAGTCTTAGTTTTGCAAAGCGTTGTAAAATTGGCATAGACTTTTAAAATCTATAACAAAGATAAAGGCATGCTCACTTAGGGTTGAATGTATCGTTCCGTTTCATTAGATGAATAGGTCGATATCTTGTAAATGCTAAGGTTACAAGAAACTCACCCGGGGACATCCTGTTCGAGGTTGGGGGTATTTAAGCTGACGGTTTACGGAACACCTCCTACCTGGGGACCATCCGGTTCTTGAGTAAAGTTAACCCGGCTTTATGAGCATGCGTGAGTGGTGTGAGGTAATAAAGTGTTTATCACCTAGACATCATAGGTAAAAGTTTGTTTTACCTAGACTTAGGTCTTATTGTCTTAGCTGGATAATGCCTGAGTATTTTACCCATTTCGTCTTAAAATACTTAGTAGAGGTGTTGAGAAGGTATATATGATATGTCCCTCTCCTCCTACGTTCTCTGTCAAGTTCACACCGTGAGAATTATGCTCGGGCTCGTGATGTCAATAGGGCATCCCCATTCGGATGGTATTTGCATAATTCAAGAGCAAGGTGAATGGAGAAAGTATTTATAGTAAGTGGGAGAAGGAAGTATGTCAATACATCCTGCGGTCTCCTCCATTGGATTGAACCGTGAGATTCCTATGTTCCGCCTGCTAGGTGCCCACAAGTGGTACCGATCCATTCGGAGGGCCGTTTCATAGGAATCGGAACATCTCAATCACCATTTATGGATAAAGAAACATAGAGTCATTCCCAACTTTGACATTTCCATTCGGTTGCATCGTTGGGGCCGCCCTATGAATTCTAAAAATGGAGGGTCACACTTACGAGATTTGCTAAGGAGTTAGTAAATCTTAACCAAACAGCGATAACTAAGATGCTATATGAATATGAGATATTCTGGTATTAGCATTTAGTCAATAATGTCTTGATTCAGTGAAGGAATGCTTGACTGCCCCTCGGTAGCGACCATTCTGACCCACTGAAGTATCGTTGCAGTTTAATAATGAGTTTTGGGTACATTATTATTCTTTGCTAAATTCTTGATTGGTGTGTAAATTAGGTTAAAACTTTTTCACTAATATTATTTATTCATTCTCTTTTCAGCATGACTAGCTCTTTTATTCACTTACTAGCTTCCGATAAGTTAACCGGCGATAACTACGCGACCTGGAAATCGAACTTGAATACGATTCTTGTTCTAGATGATCTAAGGTTCGTCTTATCAGAGGATTGTCCTCCCCCTCCTAGCTCAGATGCGACTCGAACTGTTCGAGAAGCATATGATAGATGGACAAGGGCTAATGATAAAGCCCGAGTCTATATCTTAGCCAGCATATCTGATGTGTTAGCTAAGAAGCACGAGGATATGGTTTCTGCTAAAGAAATCATGTCTTCATTACAGGAGATGTTTGGACTACCGTCCTCATCGGTCTGTCATGAAGCCCTCAAATACGTTTACAACTCTCGCATGAAGGAGGGAACCTCTGTTAGGGAGCATGTCCTTAACATGATGGTCCACTTCAATGTGGCGGAAGTAAACGGTGCTACTATTGATGAGTCAAGTCAAGTTAGCTTTATCATGGAATCTCTTCCGAAGAGTTTCCTTCAGTTCAGAACCAATATGGTAATGAACAAGATAAAGTATAATTTGACTTCTCTTCTCAGCGAGCTACAGACCTATCAGTCCCTTCAGACTTCTAAAGGAAAAGAGAAGGAGGCAAACGTTGTCACTTCTAGGAAATTCCAAAAGGGGTCGTCTTCAGGGAGTAGGT
Organism: Herpetospermum pedunculosum; assembly: GCA_028017165.1. Lineage (NCBI taxonomy): Eukaryota > Viridiplantae > Streptophyta > Magnoliopsida > Cucurbitales > Cucurbitaceae > Herpetospermum > Herpetospermum pedunculosum. The sequence continues at coordinate 13,686,686 of CM051527.1, read as the reverse complement.
CTGAAAACTTTCTTCTATTAAGAATAAGAGTATTCAAAAGAAGAAGAAAGATAAAAGGAAGGGAAAAACACCTGCTGCAGGTAAGAGCAAGACTAGATCTACAGACAAAGGAAAATGTTACCATTGTGGTGTAGATGGGCACTGGAAACGGAATTGCCCAAAGTATCTTGCAGAGAAAAAGGCTAAGAAGGAAAGACAAGGTAAATATGATTTACTTGTTGTTGAAACATGTTTAGTAGAACATGATTGTCATACCTGGATACTTGATTCAGGAGCTACTAACCATGTTTGTTCTTCTTTTTAGGAAACTAGTTCTTGGCAGCCACTTTCTCGAGGTGAGATAACTCTCAAAGTTGGAACTGGAGAGGTTGTCTCAGCTGAAGCAGTGGGAGTTGTAAAGTTGTTGTATAGAGATAGTTTCATTTTACTAGAAAATGTACTCTTGGTTCCTACCTTCCAGAGGAATCTTGTATCTATATCTTGTTTGTTAGAACAGTTGTATAAAGTATCTTTTGTTCATAATGAAGCGTTCATTAGCAAAAGAGGTGTACGTATTTGTTCTGCGAAACTTGAAAACAACTTGTATGTGTTAAGACCAACCGAAGCCAAAGCTATTTTGAACACTGAAATGTTTAAAACAGCTGAGACTCAAACTAAAAGGCAAAAATTTTCTCCAAGTACTTATCTTTGGCACTTAAGATTAAGTCACATTAATCTCAATAGGATTGGGAGATTGGTTAAGAGTGGTCTGCTAAATCGTTTAGAGGACAACTCTTTACCGCCATGTGAGTCTTGTCTTGAGGGCAAAATGACCAAACGATCTTTTTCTGAAAAAGGTCATAGGTCCAAAGAACCTCTAGAAATCGTGCATTCGGATCTCTGCGGTCCTTTGAATGTCAAAGCACGAGGAGGGTATGAATATTTCATCAGTTTCATTGATGATTATTCTAGGTACGATTATCTTTATCTAATGCATCATAAGTCCGAAGCTCTTGAAAAGTTCAAAGAGTATAAGGCAGAGGTTGAGAACACATTAGGTAAATCGATAAAAACACTCCGATCAGATCGAGGTGGAGAGTATATGGATTTAAGATTCCAGGACTATATGATAGAACATGGAATAGTATCTCAACTCTCAGCGCCAGGAACACCACAGCAGAATGGTGTGTCCGAGAGGAGAAATAGAACCCTGTTAGACATGGTTCGATTTATGATGAGTTATGCTCATTTGCCTAGTTCGTTTTAGGGATATGCAGTAGAGACTGCAGTATATATTTTGAACATGGTTCCCTCTAAGAGTGTTTCTGAAACACCTTATGAGTTATGGAGAGGGCGTAAAGGTAGTTTACGTCACTTCAGGATTTGGAGGTGTCCGGCACATGTGCTAGTACCCAATCCAAAGAAGTTGGAACATCGTTCAAAATTGTGCCTATTTGTAGGTTACCCCAAGGAAACGAAAGGTGGTCTATTTTACGATCCTCTTGAGAACAAGGTACTAGTATCGACTAATGCCACGTTCTTAGAGGAAGACCACATGAGAGATCATCAACCGTCGAGCAAAATTGTTTTGTCCGAATTTTCCAGGAAAGCTACAGACGGATCAACAAAGGTTGTTGATCAGGCTGGTCCTTCTCAAGAGTTGAGAAAGCCTCGACGCAGTGGGAGGGATGTAAGACAGCCTGACCGCTACATCGGCTTGTTTGAAACTCAAGTCGTCATACTTGATGATGGCGTTGAGGATCCATTGACCTTTAAACAGGCAATGAATGACATAGACAAGGACCAGTGGCTTAAAGCCATGGATCTCGAAATGGAGTCTATGTACTTCAATTCGGTCTAGGATCTTGTAGACCAGCCAGATAGTGAAAGACATATCGGTTGCAAGTGGATCTACAAGAGAAAACGAGACCAAGCCGGTAAGGTGCAAACCTTTAAGGCTCGACTTGTGGCAAAAGGTTATTCCCAAAGAGAAGGGGTGGACTATGAAGAAACTTTTTCTCCTGTTGCCATGTTAAAGTCGATTAGAATACTCTTATCCATTGCTACATTTTATGATTATGAAATCTGGCAAATGGATGTCAAGACTGGCTTTCTGAATGGTAATCTTGAGGAGAGTATCTATATGGCTCAACCAGAGGGATTCATACTTCAGGGTCAAGAGCAAAAGGTTTGCAAGCTTAATCGATCCATTTATGGGTTGAAGCAAGCATCTAGATCCTGGAATATAAGGTTTGATACGGCGATCAAATCTTATGGCTTTGAACAAAATATTGACGAACCTTGTGTTTACAAGAAAGTAGTCAATACTGTTGTAGCTTTCTTAGTCTTGTACGTAGACGATATACTACTCATTGGGAATGATGTAGGGTTCCTAACTGACGTTAAGAATTGGCTAGCGACCCAATTCCAAATGAAAGATTTGGGAGAGGCTCAGTTTGTTCTAGGGATTCAGATCATAAGGAATCGTAAGAACAAAGTGCTAACGCTGTCTCAAGCATCTTATATTGACAAGGTGTTGTCAAGATATTCGATGCAGAATTCCAAGTAAGGTTCGCTGCCTTTTAGGCATGGAATTCACTTGTCTAAGGAACAGTCTCCTAAGACACCTCAAGAGGTTGAGCATATGAGACGAATTCCCTATGCATCTGCAGTTGGTAGTCTCATGTACGTTATGTTGTGTACACGACCCGACATCTGCTATGCAGTAGGAATTGTCAGTAGGTTCCAGTCCAATCCAGGATATGATCATTGGACAGCCGTTAAACATGTCCTCAAGTATCTTAGGAGAACGAGAGACTATGTGCTTGTGTATGGCGCGAAGGATTTGATCCTTGCAGGATACACTGACTCTGATTTTCAGACTGATATAGATTCCAGGAAATCTACATCAGGATCAGTGTTCACTCTTAATGGAGGAACAATAGTATGGAGGAGTATAAAGCAAGGTTGTATTGTTGACTCCACCATGGAAGCTGAGTATGTCGCAGCTTGCGAAGCAGCGAAGGAAGCTGTATGGCTTAGGAAGTTCTTGACAGATTTGGAAATTGTTCCAAATATGAACTTGCCAATCACCCTTTATTGTGATAACAGCGGTGCAGTGGAAAATTCTAAAGAACCTAGAAGCCATAAGCGTGGAAAGCATATTGAGCGGAAGTATCATCTCATCAGGGAGATAGTGCAACGAGGAGATGTGATCGTCACACAGGTAGCCTCGGAGCACAACATTGCTGATCCGTTTACTAAGTCTCTCACGGCTAAAGTGTTTGAGAGACACCTACAAAGTATAGGGCTGCGAGCTGCTCAGTAGGACAGTGGGAGAAACTTTAGATATTTGATATTCTAGTTCTCTCGACCAGCATATACTCCACTGACGTTTTAGTCCAAGTGGGAGTTTGTTGGGTTTTATGTCCTAAAACTCGTAGTTTGTAAACTGAATGAATGTATATATTATATTTCAATAAAGTTGTTATTGATTTTTTTAGTGAATTGTGTTTGTATTAACCTATATCAATAACTAACACCCATGGCGATAGTATGAGTACTTGAACTTCATGTGTGACATGAATGTGAATCAAGTTCAAGTAGACAGCCAAAATGGTCTATAGTATAGGGATAAGGCTGGGTACCTTATCCTGGGGACACTATTGGACGCGGCTCACTTTGTATAGTACAAAACGATGTGATTCGAATCGTTTCATGTAGAGACATGTGAGTGAGGGCGTCCTGTGCAATGAGTTTGCACAAGACCGAACCAAGAAATAAAATCGCTTTTTCTTTATAACACCGTTTACTGTAAAGACCGGTTTTTTCTTATGATGACTTAGGTAACTCGATCTCAATCCTGAGCTTACTATGAACTCCTGTTTATTCAACCTTATCCTTTGATTTGTACGGGTGAGAGTGGCCAGATTGCCGACTCAATATGCCTACCATCTTGGGGATAAGATTGAATAAGTGGCTGGGGACATAGTTGTAGCAAGATTGGAATTCACTCCTACCCGCTTCAAGGGTTAGTAGAGAGGTTGTTCCCTTAAGTGCTAACTCCAGGTCTTGAACAATGGGCACATCCTCTCCTGATCAGGGAGGAATCTGATTTGATGGTTGGACCCCAAATCAATTGTTCATTAGAGGTGTCAGTGGTACTTAAGGAACAAGATATAATACAAGGGTTAAACGGTTTAAATGACCCGTTGTGATTATGAACGACCTGTGAAGGATCGACTTACTGATGATAGTTATATCAACAGGACACAATATATCTACAGTGAGGAGAGTGCAGCCCTTGGACTTTAGTGGAGTCTCCGGGGGTTAACGAATGTTGGTTAGTTCGGTTGAAAAAGTTTTGACCGGATAATCTCGTATCGTTGGAGCTCATGATCTGTAGGTCCTTACGGTTCTCCTGGCTAGCTCGGATAAAGCCGTGAAACAATATAAAAGAAAAGAAAAGAATTTGAATCGTTCAAATTTGGGTTTGTGGAAGAAGGATAGACATATTTAAATATGATTTAAATATGGACATATTTAAATATGATTTAAATATAAGATTGGTCTGAAAACATGAATAGGATTCACGTGCAAAAAGTCGGTTTTCGGAAAATCGGGTTTAATTATATTATTTAATTAATATTTGATATTGAATTAAATAATATTAATTAAATATATATATATTTTTTTATTAATTAAAAAGTTTAATTAATAAAATAATTATTATTATTTTTAATAATAATTATATATATATACATGTGTCTTACCTGCAAGCATGTAAGACACATGTAAGAAGGGTATATATATATTGACAGATCATTTAAAAAAAAAAAAAAAAAAAAAAAAAAAAAAATTAAAATGCAGTAGTGCATTTTGGGGTCTTCTTCCTTCTGCCTCTGCTCTCTGAAGAAAATTGGTTTTCTTCAGTAAAGCTTCTTCCCTCTTTTCTTTTGTAAAAGGAGTCTCACTACTCCGTTTCTCGGCCCGAGGATAGCGGGACTACCGTGGGTGGTCCACGAAGGTTTCGTGAGAAGGCTCGGTGAGCTCGTGAGGAGCTTCTGATGGTGAAATTGGAGAAATACGAACGACAAGGGTATGTGTTCTAATTTCTCTTTTTCATTGCTTTTGCATGTTTCCATTTGTTTAAATTGATGAAATTAGAGTGTCCATGATCCAAATCGCTTCCGCTGCGTTCCATCAACGCTCCATCATCAATATTGATTCATCTCCCTTCAACATTAGGATTCCTCTCCCTTCAACGTCGATTGATCCTCCTTTATTTCGTTCATCTTACCCACTACAAGGTAGCTTACTGATTTACTTTAGCATACTGTTTATTTTCCACTTTTTGGTTTTTGTATATCACTCTTGTATAGAAATTAAATGAAGGTGAATGTCGATTTATGATTTACTGTAGTTTACAATTTGTTGTTCATCTCACCCTTTTTTTTTTTTTTGTATTCTCCACGTTTCCTGCCACTACGACCTTTGTCCTCTTCCTCTCTTAAACATATATTTTCTTTTAAAAAAAATTGCTTTGTTTTGTTTATAACTAGTCTTTTAATTTTGAAGAGAGGTCTAGCTTGGGATGAAAACTACATAACTGTCCTCTTCCTCTCTTAAACATATATTTTATTTTAAAAAAAATTGCTTTGTTTTGTTTATAACTAGTCTTTTAATTTTGAAGAGAGGTCTAGCTTGGGATGAAAACTACATAACTTCCCACTTGATAATGATACATCTGTGTGATTCTACTGATTGTTTTTGTTGATTGCATACTGATTGCTTTTGCTGATTGCCTACTATTTTTGTTGATTGCCTACTTATTGCTTTTGCTGATTTCCTACTGATTGATTTTGTTGATTGTCTACTGATTGCTTTTGCTGATTGCCTACCGATTGTTTTTGCTGATTGCCTACCGATTGTTTTTGCTGATTGTCTATTGATTGCTGAGGGTAAATTAGGAATATATAAAAAAACGAAATTCAAAATTTGGAAATTTTGCCATATTTGCAAAACCAATAAAGTGTAGCTAAATTGTCAATTAGCCTAATTTTTTTTGCTATTCATTATAATTTCTCTTTTTTTTTAATAATGTCTAAACCCTTTATTTACTAAGGAAACCTACATACAATTGGACAAGCCTACCCTCCTACAAGTCTAAATCCTTTATTTAGTAAGGAAACCTACCCACAATTGGACAAGCCTACCCTTCTGCAAGTCTAAATCATTTATTTAGTAAGGAAACCTACACACAATGGACAGGCCTACCTTTCTACAATTTTCCATTATTTTGAAAATGAATAAAAACATGCTGAAAAAATGTAAATTACTAGCTTTTGCCTACGAAAAATTCTTTTGTCCCAACCTAAAACAACTCTTATCAATTAATATAGAATTTTCAAGGCCGAGATGAGTGCTGCAAAATTTGTTGAAACAACAAATTAGAGGTTATCGAAACGATCCTCGATTGATGTCGCTCCTAAACTAATGTAGTTTAATGAGAAAGCGACCCCGACACTAAACAAAAAGGATTTCAATGGTTAGGGTCGATCTAGAAATTTAAATTGAAAGAACAAGGGTTGAATCGGGTTGTTACCTACTGAGCAATGCCAAGAGAAGTTGGAAAAGAAATCATAATCTCACCTTTACAAGCAGCGAGTTCCTAAATATGTCCTAGCGTTGTTGTCCACACACCGTCAAATATCGAAGCTGCCGCAAAGGGGTTCTGGTCGTGCTGGTCAGCCCCCTGAACGCGAGGTGTCGACGCACAACAACCCTCAAGCCATTGCAGGTAAAGTCGTGGTGAAAGCAGTCACTTCTATGTGGGTTGGTCATGCTTGCGGCGCAAGTGAAGGCAATGAGGGTTGGGCATCGATCAGAATGGAGCGACGGAGGTGGTTGGTCATCGATCGAAAATGAGCGATGGTGGTGGTTTGGCGTAAATCGAACGGACGACGGCGACTCAGCGTAAATCGAATAGAGTGACGTCGTGGTGATGTGTGGCCGCTACAACTCGCCGAAAACGCACTGGTCGAAGGAGATGGAATCACGTCGCTCCAATTTCTTGAACTCGTCTGCGTTTGTCGAAATATTGAGGTCAAACGTTTGGTCGTCAGAGAATAACAATTGTCGGATTGAGAAGATGAGGGGAGGCGTTGAGTGGCTGCTGAAAACGGAGGGAGATGGGCATATCGATAAAGATGGAGGGAGAAAGACAAAGTTAGGGTTCATTTTTTTTTCTTTCTAATTTCTTTTCTTTTCAAATTATCGAAAAAATAGGTTTTTAACTACATAATTTTAGACTTTAAAATTCTCGTCCAAATTCACAAATTTAATAATCTTATATGAGACCGCTTGAATCTAATTCACTCAAATTAGATTTCAAACGACAATTATAAATAACCCAACCAAAAATCATAAATTTGAAAATATTACAATAATCTTATCTGAAATGCTGGGCATTACAATTACATCGAGGTTACACGGATTAGAGGAAGTCCTTAGGGTTTGTCCATATATATACCCTACCGTGTGTGTGGCCCAATCCCACTTGAAGGAATCCATGGAGGTATACCATGACCAAAATAACTTAACGACAAAAATAACGAAGCTCCTTTTAACCGAAAATCACCCACATCATCCAGAGCAAAATGAGAAACTAAATAAAACAAACATCCCCTAAAATTAGTCTAAATAGGGGGCAAACTATTCTTAACTTTAAACATTTTCCATTACTCCTAATTAAAACTAGACATTCTTCCGGTCCCAAAAATTGGTTATTATTACTTCTTAAGTGGTTCGATCTTTTTTTTATTTGTTATATATACTAAATAGTAGTTTTGTTTTAGGAAAAATGGTCTTTTTAGTACAACAAATGTTAAGTATAAGTATGAGAATTTAAACTTCTAAGGTGAACTAAAATAATTAAGAGATTGGAGCCTGTTCGTTTGGAATGCTAATTAATGAAGTTTGGATTGGAGCCTGTTCGTTTCCTGTACCATTAATTGTTTAAATTATCGTGCATGTTAATTTATCTGTTTAGAGTACCATTGCATGCGACGCTTCAATACAACTTTTAAGCTTTTTTGAATTTTGTGTTGCTAGATTATTATATATTACAGTGGCGTTTATAACTTTTTCTAGTACGAGTTTCTCAGTTGTCATCCTTTCAAACAAAATGTCGAACATGAAGAAAAAGATGGAAGACAGAATCAGCCTTCTCCCAGAGGTTCTTCTCCATCACATTCTTTCCTCCTTAAATATAAGGTCAGTCGTCCAGACTTGTATTCTCTCAAAACGGTGGAAGACTCTTTGGACTCGCACACCCACTCTCAAATTTACTTACAACCCATTTATAAATAAAGATGATCATGATCAAGAAAAAGCAAGATTCCTTAAGCGCTTTATCTTCTGAGTTGCTTAGAGTGTTTCGCAATGCAAGGTCTTTCACACTACCTTTAAAAGAAATGCAGGTAAATCTAAGGTTTATTTGTAATGATTTTCTAAGTGCTCATTTTTAAGCACTTCAAAGTCATTTCAAACATTTGCCCTAAAGCTTCCTCTTTCATTGTTTCTTGTGCAATTTTTGTCAACATTTTGGAATTATAACTACTAATGTGTATTAATTTCTCAGTCTTACAAGGTGGTTTCATCACTTCCTTCTTTGAGTGGAATTACATTTCATAATTTGAAACATTTGAAGTTGAAAACTCAAATGACCAACGAGGTGAAGATGATAGACTTGCCAATTTGTGTATTGGCACTAAGATGCCCAAATTTAGAAACGTTCGTTGTACTCAATGAGGTAACCACATGTCTATGTGCTTTTTTTTTTTTTTTTTTTTTTTAGTTCAATAACATGTGCGAGTGAGAAGATTTGAATCTCTCTGTATATATTCAACCAATTTAAATACTATGTTTTGGTTGACAGTATATTTCAATGTTTGTGTCTTAACTTATATATCCTTTCACATTGTTGATTTACAGGAGAACTACTAAAGAACTTTGACTAATGCTTCTTGTTGCTTAATGGCTTGCATGGAGGATGTCCTTCTAGATCAGTTTTTGTTTGTCTTATTTTGAATTTTAGCCCTAAGAACTCTTAGTTATTCACTAAGTTTCACCTCTCTAGTTTGTTTTCGTATTATATATATATATTGGAATGCCTTGAATCTGTTTTCACATTATATAGTATGGAGGTTTCGCTAACCGATCAACGAGTCAGAATATAGGGACGAAGCGTATGATGTATTAAGTCTATTTTAGGGTTTTACTATATTGTTCTATATTGGGCATTGCCTCAACTCAATATATATTAGGTCATTAGGATATAAAAACAAGTAACAAATTGAAGAACCTCTTCTCGAAAACAACATTTAAACTCTTTCTAAGTTATATCTAGATTTCTCAAATAACATTTAAACTCTTTCAATTTCTCAAATATTTAGATTTCTCAAATAACATTTAAACTCTTTCAATTTCTCAATAATATGAAACACCTCTAATTTCTCAAATAAATCATGAAACGTTTATAATTTTTTTATTATTCATCAAATATCTTAACCCATAAATCCAATTGAAAACATAAAATTGGTGGACAACTCTTAACAATTACACTAAATCTCAAATCAATTCCTCTAAAATTTTAAATAAATCTCTTGAAATTCCAATAAAATCAAGCAATGAAAACATTTCATAAAATTAACTACGAGGATTATTGGTGGACAACTCTTAACAATTACACTAAATCTCAAATCAATTCCTCTAAAATTTTAAATAAATCTCTTGAAATTCCAATAAAATCAAGCAATGAAAACATTTCATAAAATTAACCACGAACATAATCCTCGTTATAACAATTCGGTGTTGAAATATTCTATTAGTCAAATAATCATCCTCATATTTATAGGATCTTTGGAGATGAATTTAGTCTTTCAAGTTGTTAGTACAACGTTTGTTTTATGTTGATACAGTTATATGTAAAGGCTATTTAATGGCCTAATCTCTTTTATTCAATTACAACAGAAATTCAGACACAATCTTTCAGTATCTTTAGTTTATTTGATAACATTTGGTATCAGAGCCATCATAAGGTCTGATCAAAATTTGAAGCAGCAGTCTTCAAAAAAAAAAAAAAAAACACATGGAGGGTTCAAGTTCTTTTGTGCAACCAGCAGTTCCAAAATTTGATGGGCATTATGATCATTGGGAAATGCTCATGGAGAATTTTCTACGATCCAAGGAATATTGGGGATTGATAGAAGATGGACTTCCTACAGTAGCGGAAGGTGTGGTTCTCACAGATGCACAAAAGAAGAACATCGACGATCAAAAGCTGAAAGACTTGAAAGCCAAGAACTATTTATTTCAGGCTTTGGATCGCTCAATTTTAGAAACAATTATGGACAAAGATACGTCAAAGAGCATATGGGATTCTATGAAGCAGAAGTATCAAGGGACAAATCGAGTCAAGCGTGCACATTTGCAAGCACTTAAGAAGGAATTTGAAGTTCTACACATGAAGGCTGGAGAACCTGTGAATGAATATTTTGCTCGAACTCTTACCATTGTCAACAAGATGAAAGTTGTTGGTGCAAAGAAAGGTGATGTTGATGTAGTTAAAAAAATTTTGAGATCCATGAATCCTAAATTTAATTATGTTGTATGTTCTATTGAAGAGTCAAAGGATATAGATACATTAACTATTGATGAGTTGCAAAGCAGTTTGTTGGTGCATGAGCAACGTATGAATGCTCAAGTTGACGAAGAACATGCCTTGAAGATAACTCACGGTGATGAGTCAGGAGGACGAGGTCGAGGACGTGGAAGAGGATCACGAGGACGAGGAAGGGGCCGCCAATTTTTTGACAAATCCACAATTGAATGTTATAATTGTCACAAATTTGGACATTTCCAGTGGGAATGTCTAAATAAAGAGAAAGGAGCAAACTTTGTTGAGACGGAAGATGAGTTGTTGTTGATGACTTGTTCAAATATGAGCAAAGATCACAAAGAAGATGTGTGGTATCTTGACTCAGGTTGCAGTAATCATATGTGTGGTAAGAAGGAGTATTTCTCTGATTTAAATGAAAAATTTAGAGAATCAGTCAAATTAGGCAACAATTCCAGCATGATTGTTATGGGAAAGGGGAACATTAGATTGAAAGTGAATGAAACCATCCAAATTATTACTGGAGTTTTTTATGTACCCGAATTGAAAAACAATTTGTTGAGCATTGGCCAATTGCAGGAGAAAGGACTTTCCATTATGTTTCAACATGGTAGATGTAAGGTGTTCCATGAAGAAAAAGGTTTGATTATGGATATGAAAATGTCTACAAATCGAATGTTTATTTTAGAAGCTATTTCTCAACCTATAACATCGGTTTGTTTTAATACCATAACAGAGGATATGGTGCAGCTTTGGCATTGTAGATATGGACACTTGAGTTTTACCGGTCTTAAAACTCTCCAACAAAAAGGAATGGTGAATGGCTTACCACAACTCAAGACTCCTTCGAGGTTATGCAAAGATTGTTTAGTAGGAAAGCAACACAGGGATTCATTTTCAAAAATAAGCACTTGGAGAGCCACACAAATTCTTCAATTACTACATGCTGACATTTGTGGACCAATCAAACCTACTTCCAATGGCAGAAAACGGTACTTACTTACTTTTACTGATGACTTCAGTAGAAAAACATGGGTTTTCTTTTTGACAGAAAAGTCAGAAGCCTTTGATGTTTTCAAGAGATTAAAGGTTCGTGTGGAAAAGGAGACAAACACACCAATTCGAGCTTTGCGAACAGATCGAGGAGGAGAATTTACATCACAAGAATTTAGTAAATTTTGTGCTGAAAATGGCATAAAAAGACAATTGACAGCTGCATATACGCCACAACAAAATGGAGTCGCCGAACGCAAAAATAGAACCATTATGAATATGGTACGAAGTATGATTTCAGAAAAGAAAGTTCCTAAACTGTTCTGGCCTGAAGCTGTCAACTGGACCGTTCATATTTTAAATCGAAGTCCAACTTTGGTTGTAAGAAACAAGACCCCAGAAGAAGCATGGAGTGGAATAAAACCTTCGGTGGAGTATTTTAGAGTTTTTGGTTGCATATCTCATGTTCATGTGCCTGATAACAAACGTGCTAAACTAGATGATAAAAGTCTTACTTGTGTTTTGTTGGGAGTTAGTGAAGAATCGAAGGCCTATAGACTTTATGATCCTATTTCACAAAAGATCATAGTAAGTCGAGATGTTGTCTTCGAAGAAGATAAAAGTTGGGATTGGGATAAAAAACATGAAGAAGCAATTGCATGCGACTTGGAGTGGGGCGATCGAGAGGAAGAAGCAGTGGATCATACTGGAAATGAAGCTAATATAGAAGAGGAGGAAACCATTCCCACCACTGATTCTCCTGATGAGGAGAGCTCACATGAAGAGCGAATTAGAGGACAACCAACTTGGATGCAAGACTATGAAACAGGGGAGGGTCTTTCTGAAGAAGAAACTCAATTTGCCATGTTTGCAACTTCTGACCCCATTCACTTTGAAGAGGCTGTAAAAAGCGAGAAATGGAGGAAAGCCATGAATGTGGAAATGGATGCGATAAAACGAAACAACACATGGGAGTTGACAGAGCTACCTGCAGGTGGGAAGGTAATTGGAGTGAAATGGGTCTACAAAACCAAGTTAAATGAAAAGGGTGAAATTGACAAATACAAAGCAAGGCTCGTAGTGAAGGGGTATTCTCAACAACATGGGGTGGATTTCACTGAAGTCTTTGCACCTGTAGCACGTATGGAAACAATACGTTTAGTTGTTTCTCTTGCAGCTCAACATGGATGGACTATCTATCAACTAGATGTTAAATCAGCTTTTCTATATGGTGAGCTAAATGAGGAGGTTTTTGTGGAGCAACCTAGTGGTTATGTCCAAAAAGGACATGAACACAAGATTTATAAATTGAAAAAGGCTCTCTATGGCCTTAAGCAAGCACCACGTGCCTGGTATAGTCGCATATTTTATAAAGGAAGGGTTTGAGAAATGTGACTATGAACATACCCTCTTTATCAAGATAAGCAAAGAAGGTAAAATTTTGATTATAAGTTTGTACGTGGATGATTTGATTTTTACCAGCAATGATGAACAAATGGTTTCAAATTTTAAAAATTTCATGAAGAGTGAGTTTGCAATGACAGATCTTGGTAAGATGAGGTTTTTTCTTGGCCTTGAAGTTCTTCAAAATTTCAAAGGTGTATTCATCAATCAAAAAAGATATGCTTTGGAAGTTCTGCAAAGATTTGGCATGGATAAAAGCAACTCCGTCCTAAATCCTATTGTTCCAGGCTGCAAACTTGTGAAGGATGAAAGTGGCACTAAGGTAGACAAAACTCAGTTTAAACAGATAGTTGGTAGCCTCAGGTATCTTACAGTTACTAGACCAGATGTGATGTTTGTAGTAGGTCTTCTTAGTAGGTACATGGAAAATGCTACTGAACTTCATTTACAAGTTGCAAAAAGAGTGTTGCGATACTTAAAAGGAACGCTTGATTTTGGAATTTTCTACAAGCAGGGAGGAAATAATGCACTTATTGCCTATACAGACAGTGATTATGCTGGAGACTTGGAAGATAGAAAAAGCACTTCGGGTTATGTGTTCTTGTTTGGCTCTAGAGCGGTATCTTGGTTATCAAAGAAACAACCAGTAGTAAGTTTATCTACCACTGAAGCTGAATTCATTGCTGCATCTTCTTGTGCATGTCAAGCAATATGGTTGAAGAGGGTGCTGAAAAAATTAGGTAAGAATCAAGATACTACAACCGTGATTTATTGTGACAGTAGTTCTGCAATCAAGCTTTCGAAGAATCCTGTAATGCATGGTCGAAGTAAGCATATAGATGTACGTTTTCATTTCCTTCGAGATCTCACAAAGGATGGCTATGTGGAGTTGGTTTACTGCAACACAAGTGAACAATTAGCCGATATAATGACAAAGCCACTTAAGCTGGATGCTTTCGTAAAGTTGCGTACATCTTTAGGTGTTTGTTCTGAAGCTGATGTAAACTGATGCTTGCACGCATTCAGTTTAAGGGAGGAAATGTTGAAATATTCTATTAGTCAAATAATCATCCCCATATTTATAGGATCTTTGGAGATGAATTTAGTCTTTCAAGTTGTTAGTACAACGTTTCTTTTATGTTGATACAGTTATATGTAAAGGCTATTTAATGGCCTAATCTCTTTTATTCAATTACAACAGAAATTCAGACACAATCTTTCAGTATCTTTAGTTTATTTGATAACATTCGGTTCACAAGCTATTCCAACTTACGTTCAACCTAAATCAGGATCTTCACCAAAACTCAACCCACGAACAAACCTTTCATCTTCTCCCTCAAACCCCTTTCTCTTCTCTCTTGTCTTTTTTCTTTCCCTCTTTTTCGATTTTTTTTTTTTAAAAAATTTAAACAAACCAAAACAAAAACTTAGCCCTAAAGCATACAATACCCACCTTCTACTTTCTTCTTTCTAAAAAACGAGTCATCACAATATTACTCCTTTTAAGAATTTGGTCGAATTCACATTGACCAAACAATTAAAGAAACACGAGCACTTAACATAATTTATGTTAGGGACAACTAACATCCACATTGTAACGATATTGTCCACTTTGGGCATGGCCCTCATGGCTTTGCTTTTGGTCACCCCAAAAGGCCTCATTACAATGGAGATGTTGTCCCTTACTTATATACCCATGATCTTCCCCTTTTCTAACCAATGCTCCCCTCAAATGAAGGACCACAAAGCCTCCCCTCAAATATCTATCCGTGTTTAAACTCGAGTATTATCACCTTTAACCAAGTCACTCTTCATGAGAGCATACCCCTGCCGGATAAGCTCGACCACCTATGTCATCAAGGCACACCGACATGGTTAGGTAAGGGGCATGGCTCTGATACCACTTGTTAGGGACAACTAACATCCACATTGTAACGAGATATTGTCCACTTTGGGCATGACCCTCATGGCTTTGCTTTTGGTCACCCAAAAAGGCCTCATTACAGTGGAGATGTTGTCCCTTACTTATATACCCATGATCTTCCCCTTTTCTAACCAATGTGGGACTTTGTTTGCACTTACAACAATTTCTAATGAAGAGAAATAATATATTTGCATCAACTATTAGTTATCTTTCATATATAGGAAAATATTAGATATCGTTTACCTCTATCATTGGCAAGTCTATCAACTTTGTTTTTTCTTGAATTGAATTGAAGTCTATCACCTTGTTCTTTTTTGTTTTTCAATCGAGGTCTATCAACTTGTTGTATCATATCTTTGTTCTTCTACTTTGTCACTTGTTTTATTTTATTCATCATACTTTTAAACATCATACTTTTTCAATGGAGGTCTATCAACGTAAGACACTATAATGTTTGGTGAAAAATGTGAGGATAAAGTGAAGAGATTCAAAAAAGAAGAAGAGTGATTTTGTATAGTACCAAATGGATAAAAAAAAAATCCAAAAAATAATGTACAAAGAGAGAACCAGAAAAGAAGAATGGTGATTTTGTAGATTGTACCAAGTTTGAGCACGGGAAGCTTGCTTTGCTCGTCGACATTCTCTTCAATTTCTTCTTTTTCGTTTGAAGTTTTCGGCTATAACTTTTTTCTTCTCCTTGTTATGGAGTAGAGGTCATGAAAGAAGCTCCTTCTAGTTGTATGAGAGACTTGTTAGGAGAACTTAAAGCATTCAAGTGTTATGACTGAAAGAGAAATAAAACGAAAAAGTAAAATGTTTATAGGAATCTTACCGATAAAACCACCATAGAATCAACTACCTTTACTTTTTCTGTAATATTAAAATGTAGAACCTGCATTAAAATAAATTTATTTAGTCTCCTCCGTCAGAATCTTGGAACCTAATTTTGTAAAGTTGGCATTCAGGGATCTCAACATAGTTGATAGACGACCTTCTAATAATATCCTCCAAAAATATCTGAAAGTATGAGAATATGAAATGAAACAACTAGAGAAAAAGAAAATCAAGCATCTACCGTTACCTCCCTTCTTTAGAGTATTTGGATACCCATTTAAACAACAGACATGAAGTAGAAAGAGACATGAAAGAGAAAGAGACATGAAGAAGTATCCACTCTTTGGGTTGAATATGTGCCTACAAAGCCATAAATGTACTGTAATTAGGAAGGAAAAAAAAAAGACAATTATAGTGTACATATAACATAGACAGAGTATTTAAATACTTGGTAAAATGCTCCACCTAGATTAATCTAAAATGCTTCAGATGCAATTAATAATAAATCACACCAACATCACTCCACAACCCAACTCAGCAGACGAACGCAACAAACATGGAAATAACGTAAGATAATTGTAGTCTCTTCTGACTTCCCTTTTGGGTGCTGACAGTTGCTTTCTGAATTTCCATATCAAAAAATTAAGCTCAAAATGATTGCTGCAAATTAGTATAATTCAGTATCAATTTGAGGTCTAAATTGATACAAAATTCTTTCTTTGCCTTCTTTTTTTCTTTGTAAATATGATTCTCCTCTTTACGTGTAGTATATGTAGCAAAATGTTATAATAGTGTGAGATAATCAAATTCAATTGAATTGACACACTAATTCCTCCCTCTTTTGTGTTATTGGCTCATAATTCTTTCACTTTCAATAGAATTACCTTCCGCAATTTCCATCTTCAGCAGCTCATCGTCGTCCATAATCAAATATCTTCTTGTCTCGTTGTCGATTTCTCCGGCCGAAAAAGCAACAAGACTAAACTGCATCGCTCGAGCTTCCTTAGAAATCACCTCACCTTGTTGCTGTGAGGCCTGTTTTTATAAAGTAAAAAGATAATAATAAAAATAATAATAAAAATAAATAAATAAAAAAGAAAAAAGAAAAAAAATTGAAGGGAATTTTGTTTGCCACGTGTGCCTTTGTGGAGGGGTTTGTGGTGTTAAAGATTTTGACAAGTGTCAAGTTTGTTTAAAAAAAAAAAGAAAAAGAAAAAGACAAAAAGAAAAAAGAAAAGAGGGGAGATGAATTCGTAGAAGATGGGAGAATAACTAAGAAAAGGAAGAAAAAATGAGGGTTTGCAGAGAGGAAAGATTGGAGATGAGAAAATTTGAGGAAGAGCAAAATTTGTGAGTCCGAGAATCAAATGAGAGATTTGAAACAAGAAGATTTGATGGAGCGAAGAGTTCTAATTTGGTAATATTTTTTAAGAAACCATTGAAATTAATGAGTTTTAAGAGAGGGTTTTTATGGGTGTTTATCCTTGCTTGTGAAAATACTGCAAATCATGAAAATTGGAAGTTGAATAGTGAAATTTTGTAGGTTTCTCCTTCAGTTCAAGTTTTGTAATTCAATGAAACTAAATGAAAATTTATAAAACCATAAGGAAAAGATGGAAATGCTAGAGATTGAAAGGAAATTAGTTGGAAGTTAATCATTGTGGTTTTATTAAAGAAATGTAGTGAAGAAGAGAATTTGAAATTTGGCAAAATACAAATAAGCATATGTGGACTGGGGGAAGAAAGGTTGAAGAAGAAGAATACTTGGGGTTAGGTGTGATACAGAAAATTTGTGTTGTGTTTAAATATTGGAAAAGAATAAGATAATTAAAAGTAAATAATATTGGAGAAAGATGTGTTTGTAACAAGGATTAAAATGTCGATGTCGACGGAAATGTCGAGGTCAAGATTTTACGAAAATGTCGATGAAAATTTCAAGAAATTTTTATGAAAATCGTGGAAATTGACTGAGGTAGAAATTTTCATGGAAATCGTGGAAATTGACTGAGGTAGTCCATAAAATTTTAATTGTGACTTAATTAGACTGACTATTTTTAATTATCCTATCTAAAAATTAAGAAAATATTTTTATGTAAATGTCGAGCAGAAATTTTGAAAAAAAAATATGAAAATTGCTTAGAATTGTTTAAATTATTTCATAAAAGTTTAATTGTGATGTAATTATAATATAATTAATTATTGTTAACCATGATATCTAAAATATATATAATATTTATATTGAAATGTTGATGTTAGTAAAAACTTGGGAAAAAAATATAGAAATCGATGGAAATTGTTTGAATTAATAAAGGAGACTTTAACTATAAATTAACTATTTTTAATAGCATATTAAGAAAAAATATAAGTACTATTTACATGAAAATTGACATTGTTGATTGGAATGCTTTTTAAAAAATTAAGAAGACTAATCAAACATATTTAAATTAGTAAATGTGATAAATATGAAAATATCGAAGAAAAATTTTTTTTAATTTTTTTTTATTCTTTAATAATTAATTCAAATAAAATCTTTATAAAATTTTAATTGATTAAGTTGATTTGGACTTCCAAATTTGGCAATATACTAGGGAGCCTCCCTATATTTTAATTAAAATATAGGGTAATTATTATAGATAGCTAACTTAAAATAACCGTAATGAAATATAACTAACTTATTTTATTATTTGTATCCAATAGCTAACTAGATTATAGGGAAGGAAAGAGAAGACGTAATATACCTAATATGTCCTTTATAGATCACCCTTTTTACAAGACTGTCACCCAACCGATTTGTTAATTTATTTATTTTAGGAATGAAAAAACGTCACAACTCACATCCTAAATTTATGGCTTCAACAAAACTGATTTGAGATTGTCTTTATGTATATATCTAACTCTTTTTTTTTTGCAACTGTAGTTTAATAAATGCACGGATTGAACCCATGACCTTTTGGTCATCGGTACAACCCTATGCCAAGTGAGCTATGCTCGGTTTGGCTGTATATATCTAACTCTTAATCTAATACATTTCCAAAAAGTTACTCAAATCGCAGTAACTACACATTTACGGTGGCTCCATCTTGAGACAATGTATCAAAGGAGGTGTAAAGAGCTACATACTTACAATTGAGGGTAGATTGGCAGTCATATTCGTATAAACCACACCACAATATTTTTGTGTTTAGAAATAAGGTTTAATTAGGAGTATGTACCTTGAAACTAGATTGATCAGTCATGGTAGCATTGCCCCATGGGTGTTCCTTAAGTATGCTACCAACAAATTACTAATAAAAGACAAAGTATGGTATCAACATACATACTTAGATTTATATAACACACATTACAACATGTTGTGGATTCAGCGTTATACATTAGGAGTATGTACCTTGAAACTAGATTGATCAGTCATGGTAGCATTGCCCCATGGGTGTTCCTTAAGTATGCTACCAACAAATTACTAATAAAAGACAAAGTATGGTATCAACATACATACTTAGATTTATATAACACACATTACAACATGTTGTGGATTCAGCGTTATACATGCAGGTATACACGGGGACCATTAATTTACTTTTTAATTTGATTCGTTGAGTCAGTGTATACTAGAAAATACAAGGACAGTAAGGTCTGATTTTGTACTTCGAGTGAGTGTATACTGAGAAATACAAGGATTGGAAGATCTGGTTTTTGTTTGTCGAGTCAGTGTATCCTAAGAAATACAAGGAGTGGAAGGTCCGATTTTTGTTTCATTTAAAATTTTCAACTATTTACTAATGTTACGATTTTTGCTCCAAACTAATATCTCTCTCATAAAATATGTAATTTTATCGTCAAACTTCTCGCACTAGATGCCCAAAAATAATTTCACAATTGTCCATTTTTAATCTCTTTAGGAACGAGGAAGAGACATCATTGATCACAAGGCTATCTAAAGACATGAATCTTGTGTGGATGCTAGCAGGTTACTCAAATAGGATGTACCACGACTATTGTTTGGTCGTGGATGATGAAGTTGTAGATACGAACACATACAAAGACGACGCGTGTCTTAAGATTCTTAATACCAAAAATATGATATGATGAGATTATTAGTAGAGTATATAATATTATATACATGTAAATTACTAACAACTATCAAGAGAAACAACAATGTGTCTTATTTGCATGTAATTAAACATATCAAATCAGTCAATACTTGTATGTATATAACGATACATACGTGTGAAAAACTACAACAACAATCTATAATAGTCAATAGTACTACATACTAGTAACATATGTGTCTTACATACATATGATACCCCCACTAAATATATAGCAAACTTATATATACAATCATATGCATATGCATTTCTATATGTACGTAAGAGTATATACATGCAATTAATCACAAAGCTATATATACAATTATTGTGATTTAAATCAAAGACATTACAAAAAAAAAAAAAAAAAAAAATCTCTAAAGAAGTGAAATCAAATTAGTAAGTCCTTTCATAAATAAATAAAAGTTGCAAAAATCCTTAAAAAATGTAGAAACAAGCTTTAGAATCCAAAATTTGTATTAAAATCGAATATAAATTGTGATTTAAATCAATGATATTACAAAAATCCCTAAAAAGTGGAATCAAATTAGTCTCATTATTTTATAAATCAAATACGTTGCAAAAAAAAACCCCTAAAAAGTGGAATCAAGTTTTAGAATCCAAAATTTATATTTAAAATTGTGAAACGTGGCACCTATAAGTCCTATCATTTTTTCATAGGTTCGTGCAACAAAATCTCTCAAATATCGGGATAGCGTTCAAGATTTAAATACAAAATATTTTTAAAAAAAAACCAGTTAAGCGAATAACACATATCTATCTCCAAACTCGAATTTACAGAATGCAAAATTTAAGGATGCAAAATTCAAAGGGATATAGAAGAAAGAAGAACATGGTGGAAACGATGAAGGTTAGAGGAAATCTAAACAGAGCTATAGGTAAATATATTTTCATTTGGTGAATGTCATTTTGGATTATTTTTTAATTTAGATTACTTGATGTTGTTGAGATCTCAAGATTAGACATTGTTGTTGGGATGTAAAATATTTCTAAATCATTTTAGGTTGTCCATTTTAAATTAGTAAGTTTGGTTTTTCATTTTTGAATCAAGTGTATCCTTTTCAATATATCATTTTTAAAGCTCGAACCACGTATTCATAGGTTTAATTACGTCTATATACCCAATAGAAACACTAACACAATTTTTCACTGCAAAAAATAACCATTATAATTCAAATTATTTTAAATAGATCCAACGGTTTTCTAATTGTTACGTTTTTTTCTCCCAACTAATTTCTCTTTCCTAAAATCAAACCTTTTTTCTAGTTGATTTAATATTTCTATCGGTCAAATTTCATAGGGGTATTTAAGTCTCAACGTAGTTTAAATAGTTTACTAATTATAGTTGTTAGTTATATTTCATTCATTTAATAACTTTAGCTATTTTTCAGTAACTACTATTTCATTCTAGCTATTCCTCTGCTTGCCCCTTTTGTATTTGGTCATAAAAAGTGTCTCATATATAATCCAAAGTGTCTCATATATAATCTTTCTAATGGCTTTCAGTCGCTCCTTGTTTGTCATTGTTGTAATTCTCTCTTATTCGTAATACAATTGTTTTGTGCCCTGTCCTATTTGTCATTGTTGTAATTCTCTCTTATTCGTAATACAATTGTTTTTTTTCCTCTCCTATTCGTAATACAATTGTTCTCTCCCTTCTGCCCGTGGACGTAGCTAACACGACATCAGTGAACCACGTAAATTTTGTGTCGATTTTCTTTTGCGATTTTATTCTTTGTTATTCGGTTCTATCATGGCAATCTCCAAAATCTCTATAAAAACAATCTGTCTGATCATCTCATCATTGAAAGAAGGAAAGAAAGAAAAAACAAATTTGTTGTAGAAGGAAATTAGTGGAAAATTGTCCCACATCAGAAAGACGCCGTAGACATTGGTTGCTTGAGAGTTTAGTATAGAAAGGAGGGAGCACTTGAGAAAAAAGCATGATCCTTCAGACAAAAGGGGATGTGATGAGTGGTTGACTCTCGCAAAGAATGCGAGTTGGATGCTTCGCCCCAACGCTCCAACGCTTGGTTACGACAATTGGGCACTCTCATTGGGCACTCTCATTCCTTCCAATACGATCCCTACTACCTAAAGGACTAAACTTTTTCTTTATTATTGATTTTTCTAATATATATTTTTTAGCACAAAGAAATTCTTTTTTCAATAAGTATTAAATAACTGAAAAAAGAATAGTTGTTATTTGTGGCTATAAATGTGATTTTTTATATTGGGAAATACAAATCCCGACACATTTTGGCTTTGCATCGTGCCTACGCCTAAGATTACACCACTATAGACCTGAGAAAAGAACAAATAATATGAAAAAATGAACTTAAACCAAAAACAATAAAAGAAAAGAAATCCCTAAAAGTTTTTCAAAAGATATATATTTATATTTATATTTTGCATAAAAGTAGCCAAAAAGTGTTAAAGTGTCATTTTGAGTCTCAAAAACCAGCCTACAAAGTAACCTAAAACACATAATTTGGCCCTAACACTACAAACAAGCTAAAATGAGCTTAAAGTATGTCTAAATAGCCTTAAAAGTGTCCAAACTCACTTTAAATCCAATCACTCTCTAATCTCACAAAGTATATCGATAACCACGCCCCATAGAACCTACAAAATAACCAAAAATTAACTAACCACGCTCCATAGAACCTACAAAATATAGAGAAACCTACAAACAGCCTAAAATAAACCTAAAGCACATAGCCCACCCCTAGCACTACAAACTAGCTAAAGTTGGCTTAAAGTTTGCCTAGGTGGCCTAAAACTTAAAAGTGCCCAAACTCACTTTAAATCCAATATGATCTAACCTACAAAATATAGAGAAATGACTTGAGAAACAAGAGAAAGATAGGGAAAAAATAATAAATGTTGGAAAAACTTCTTTTAATTTTAAAAAATCAGGTCAAATTCTTAGGCAAAAAAATTTAGATTCGTATGTCAAAATACTCAGTAAGAATTTGCCTCTAAATTTATTGTTTTTAACCCAGAAGTAACATCTATAACTACTGGACACAGTTCCTTAAATTCGAAAATCAAAATCAGCTTTCAAAAACTACTACCAAATGCATTCTAAAAACTAGTAAGAACACAGTAATATACAATAACTTTTTGTCCATCGAAACTTTAATTCCGGACATAAAATTTGCAGCAAAGCCCCGTCAGGTATACCTGTTCCCTAATACAAAAATAATTGAACTTCAATAAATTCAAGACTTCAGAATGTTTTCTAGATGAGTCAACATCATCAATATTCAAGACTTCAGAATGTTTTCTAGATGAGTCAACATCATCAATATCATACATCACATAAGCATTCATTAGATAATAAAAACGTTTGATAGAAACAGGAATGCACATGTATTGTGTGTAAGCACACAAATTATAACCAAACAACACTTTTCAACCTCCAACTAAAACAACTAAAACCGAGGGATAGAAAAAGAAGAAAGCGATTGATTCATAAACTAATCACTCGAATACCCATCGTCATTCTCATCCTCGTGATCTCTCACCACTTTCTCGATTATCTTTCTTCGTACTCCTTCGAGCACGGATTTTCTCGATCCATCATTTCCAGACTGACCGTCATTAAGCACTGGATCTGCTTGACAAAGAACTAATGCAACACCTGAAAACCATCAACGCAGATTTACTTCTTGGTTAAACAAAACAAAAATTACATGATCAGTTGCAGATATCAAGAGCTTACAACCCAAATATGACCAACATAGTAAAACCTGGGCTAATGATGTAGAGAATTATAGGTTTTTCTATTCGATCTTTCAGTTTTTTACCCACTGCAAATTAGTCTTTACAGTTAACTTTTCTGTTTCGGCTAAGAACTAGCTGTTGGGCTGTAAGTATATTCACTTAAGACTGTTTGGTTAGTTAGTTATGCTTTTGCTTGTATAAATACAGCCATGTATGGGTCATCACTTTTTCTTAATAAAGCAAACCGCAGTCTAAAGGCCTTGGGGATGAGGGATCCCTAAGCCTAGATCAAGAAGATCAAAAAAGGAAGGGCATGAATGAGAGAACGCTCATCCCTAAGCCTAGATCAAGAAGGTCAAAAAAGGAAGGGCATGACCATGAATGAGAGAACGTTGTGTGTTACAAAAAGAATTGTGTAAAGCACTCCAAGAAGAGGCTGTGAACTGTATATTTTCACAAAAAAACACTGAAAGTAGAGGTCTTATCTTAGAACAGTCTTCTGATTCTTTCCTTCCAAAGAGCCCAAAGGAAAACTCTACATGCGTTACTCCACAAGACTTTTGCCTTCTCTTTGAACCACCAACCAGACAGCCATTCAAAAAGACAATCTTCCACTTTCTTCGGAGGGCACCAAACCAAATAAAACAGTTGATGATGTACATCCTACCCTTAAGTGCAAACTCACTCTTCACTCTTATAAGAGACAGATATTTGGAGAGAGAGCCAAATGTGGATTTCTTCTTCTTTTTTTTTTTATAAGAATGTTTTTTTTTAATATGAAACAGAAACAATTTCATCCTGTTAATTACAAAAAACACCTCCATTGATTATAGAGGGTGGTAAGATCATAAATACAAAAAGGAGTGCTTAACTTGCTCCAAGATAAAGCTAATAAAGTTGTCGACTCGATGAATCTCCTAGTATCTTGGGCTGAATCTCTAAAGATACGAGTGTTCCTCTCATTCCAAAGATTCCACCTCCATTGATTATAGAGGGTGGTAAGATCATAAATACAAAAAGGAGTGCTTAACTTGCTCCAAGATAAAGCTAATAAAGTCATCGAATGAATCTCCTAGTATCTTGGGCTGAATCTCTAAAGATATGAGTGTTCCTCTCATTCCAAAGATTCCAAAATAAAGCACGGATAAAATTGAGCCAAAGGTTCTTCTTTGCTTTCTTGAATGGGTGACCCAAAAGAAGAATGTAGATCACTGATAGCATATTATCCGGTCGAGGGAAAGTCCATCTAAATGCATCAAGGAGGAAGTTCCAAAACCTTTCAACATAAGTGCATTGGCTGAATATGTGGATTTGTGATTCCTCACTTGCTAAGCACAAATGACAACAATTTGGGGAGATAAGTAATGCATTGGAAGCCTCTTTTGAAGCTTATCATGAGGGTTGATACACGAATGACTAAGCTCCCATATGAAGAACTTCACATTTTTTGGATATCTTCCAGCCCAAATGGACTTGTAAAGGACAGAATGTTCACATAAGCCCATCGATGATAAAGCAACTGCCATCGATTTAGTAGAGAAGGTACTGTTTTTTTCAAGATTCCATAACCAAGTATCTTCCCTTTCATTAGGAGTGAAAGAGCTCATAATACTATTGAAGGAAGACCATTCCTCCACTTCCTCATCCAGTAGGTTTCTTCTTAAATTCAGCAGCCACATCTTCGTCATAGGACACCAAATCTCGGCTATAGATGCCTCTTTTTTCATGGATAGATGGTATAATCCCGGAAAGAGAACTTGGAGGGTAGTAGGGCCACACCAAGTATCTTTCCAAAAGGAAGTCAAATCCCCATTTCCAACTTTTATGGACAAGTGCTCATAAATCAAGTTTTGTAGAGGAACAATTGTCTTCCATGGCCCATGTGTCGAGTGTAAAGATATGGAGTTCGGCCTGGTATCAAAATGTGTAGAATCATATTTGGCTTTTATGATTTGTCTCCATAAAGCCCCATTTTTCCTCATGAAATCTCCAAATCCACTTTGTTAAAAGCGATTTGTTTCTCACTTTCATATCAAGTATGCCAAGGCCACCCTCCATAATGGGAGTTTTAACCTTATCCCATATAAGCAAATGAGACCCTTTGTGTTCTAGACTTCCTCTCCATAGATAGTTTCTAAAGAGCCTCTCACTGATTTTGGGGCCTTTTAAAGAGACAAATAATATATAGGCAAATTAGCCAAAGTGGCTTGAATAATAGTTAGTCTTCCCCCTTTGATATATTTGTACCCCAAGATGATAGTCTCTTTTCAATCTTCTCTAAAATGGGAGCCCAAAAAGTCTTGGTACTAGGTTTACCATTTAACGGCAAGCCAAGATAAGTGTTTGGCCAATATCCTCTTTTACACTTATTGGTTGCCAGAAAATCAACTTGATCCTCCTCCATGTTGAGACCCAAAAATTCAGATTTTTTGCTATTTATAATAAGGCACGAGGCCCTTTCAAACTCTTCAATCGTGAGGAAGAGATCCTTAATGCAATTCTCTTCATTAGAAGAAAATAAAAGGGTGTCATCAGCAAATTGAAGGTGAGTGACTGATAGGTCGGGAACTCTATTCATCACAAAACCCTTTATATCTCCCCTTTTTTCAACATTTATCAACATACGGCTAACACAGTCAACCACAATAATGAAGAGAAAATGTGAAAGAGGGTCACCTTGTCTAATACCTCTTGAAGCCTTTATCTTTCCTCGGGGTTTGCCATTGATCATAATAGAGAAATTTGTCAAGGAAATGTAACCATGAATCCCTCTTCTCCATTTGATTCTGAATCCTTTAACTATCCAAGAAGCTCCAATCAACCATGTCAAAAGCTTTTTCTATATCAAGCTTGATAACAATCTCTTCTTTCTTCCTTCTTTTGTACTCATCAATCAATTCATTAGCAATTAAGGAAGCATCCAGAATTTGCCTATTAGCTACGAAAGCTGACTGATACCCAGTGATGGTAGAGGAAAGAACCCTTTTAAGTCTCTCAGATAAAACTCGGGCTATGATTTTGTATAACCCCGTATAGTAAGGCTAATGGGTCTATAATCTCCCACTCCCTTGATCCCATTCTTCTTTGGGAAAGACACACATTAGTGCTTGCATTTATAAGACCATTCCTAAAAAAATCATTGAACACCCCCTTTATGTCGGACTTAAGAGTGTTCCATGATTTTTTATAGAATTCTGACGAGAATCCGTCCGGCCCCGGGGATTTGTTAGCACCTAGGTCAGTAATAGCTTTGTAAATCTCCTCTTCCGAGAAGGGTTCTTCTAGCTGTTTGCTTTCAAGATGGGATATGGGCTCCAATCCGAGATTCCGGGAAGGGATCTCTCACCCAACTTTCTAGTATAAAGCTTACTGAAAAAATCAATAAATTCAGCTTCTATTTCCCCTTCAATGACCAAACTAGTACCTGAAGAAGAGGTGATCTCCACTATCGAGTTTCTTCTTTTATTCGCTGCTGCCAATCTATGAAAAAAACATGTGTTTTCATCCCCTTCAATTAGCCATTTAGCCTTGCATCTTTGTTTCCATAAGGACTCTTCGCGGGCAGCGATGGTTAGTAGGTCGGACTTTATCAAGTTTCTTTGATTGATTTGCCCCTCATCAAGAAGAATAGTTTCCTCCAAAGCATCAAAAACATCCAGCTCCTTTATCAAATTCATTTTTTGGTCGCCAATGTGGCCAAAGGTGTGGGAATTCCATTCCTTTAGAGCCACTTTGAAAGATTTCAATTTTTGCATAAAGTCGGGCCCCGACCATACAGTTGGTACATAGTTCCTCCACCATTCGGATAACATTTTCTCAAATGAATGATGTTCAAAGCCAACTATTGATGAATTTGAAAGGGGATGGGCCCCAGTTTTCTTTACCCAAATTCAATAAAATGGGATAGTGGTCAGAAGTGATTCGGGATAGGCGACTGACCTTGGCAACTTCGAACTTCAAAACAATATCATCAATGACTAAAAATTTGTCTATCAATGTTCTTACTCTGCTTTGAGACCATGTGTATTTACCATTGGAGTGAGGGATGTCTATCAAGTTCACTGATTGAATAAAAGCATTGAAATTCATCATCCCACGAGTCAGGGGAGATAAAGTAGACTTTTCCCAAGACCGTCTGGTAATATTGAAGTCCCCTCCCAAGATCCATGAGGGGGAACATTTAAGAGCTAATTCATGAAGGTCAAGCCACAATTTATCCCGATCGGATGATGCGTTAGGACCATAAATGCTTATTATCCACAAAGCTGAATTATAAGCTAAAACAACTTTGATGGATAGAGAGTGCATACCTTTTGTCACATCTGTAATCTCTATATTCAATTCGTTCCACATAATTAATATGCCTCCGACTGTTCCATTGGCATCAAGAGATGTCCATCCAATAAATCTCGAGCTCCATATTGACTTAACAAACTTGTTGTCAATATTCATAGATTTGGTTTCTTGAAGAATAGCAATGAATGGATTCTTACCCTTGAGAAAGTCCTTTATAAGGGCCCTTTTTTTGGTCGAGTCAAGACCTCTCACATTCCAAGATAAAACTATCATAAAGGAATAGGCGACCCTTCAATGTGTTGTTTGCTACTACTGCTAACTTTGTTGTAGTTTATCCCCGATTTTAGATTCAGTAGTTCTCTCTCCCAATTCCTCTGTTTCTTTATGGTTGTGTTTCCTTTTTGTTTCGGCATGGGCATAATACATATCCCATAATCACTTAGCCAATTGAATAAAAATGGGAGGAGGGAGGAAGGATCTGATGATTGTGTAGCTTCCTCTACATCTTCTTCTTCATCAATATCTCCTTTGCTGCCCAATTTTGAATTGACTCTCATGGACTTGGTAAGGGATCTCGGAAGCAATGGGGGTGGCCATTAGGGGAAGCTATCTTCCATCTCTTCGGGTGGGGCAAAAAGGGAAGCTATCTCTAAATGTTGAGAGGAGAAAGGTTTTTTGGATGGAGTGTTAGCTAAGGTATCTGGGGATGAAAGTAAATCATCTGATTCGGAGAGAGCTTGGTCAGTGGAGTTGGTGTATTTAGTTCCAATAACTAAGTGGGTTAGTTTCTGGTTAATGACAACCGATTTTAGGGTGGGATTTGGTTTAATAAATGTGTGGAGAAATGTGGCTGAAAAGGGTGAAATTGTGGCTGATATGGGTGATGGGACAAGAGATAATGACTTGGTTTGGGGTTGGTCAGTAAAAGGTGGGATGTGACTGATTGGGTCTTGTACTATCTTGGAGGTTGTGTTATTATTTGAGGACAAGGCAAGGGGGGGTGAGAGAGAGAGTCAGTAGAATTGAGGGCAACACAAAAGGAGTACAAATCACTGACCTTTCTTTTTCATAAACAGTGTTGTTCACTGTTTGTGGGGCCTCCTTGTACGAAGTTATCTTTTCCACATGGGTGATCAGCCCCATCTCATTTTCTGACGCGCTTAACTTGGATGGATTGGGACCAATGGCGCGTGTAATACCATTTCCGGCAGCTTTAGGGGTCTGTTTTCCATGGACTCCGACGATGAAGTTCATCGCATATTCAGCCTTGAAAAATGGGTCAATCCGCACTGTAATAGGCTTTTTTCTTAGAGATTTGATTTGTATCTCAACAGGGATGAATCCATGGTTATTCTCTTCAACTTTTATACATGTTTCCATCATTTCTAACCTTGATAAAGACTCTTTGTGGCAACTTCAATAAAGTCACCACATTCATCACCGATGCTCTTAAAAGTTTCTAGAGACCATCTTTCAAAAGGGAGGTTTCGAATTTTTATCCACCCCCCATAAGATGGAACCATAGAGCTCTCTAGATAAGCTTCTTCATTTCATTGTTCAAATCTGATTTTGTATTTACCCGCCAAAGTCCATCATTTGATTCTGCAAAGAGTAATACCTTGTTCTTTATTTTGTACCTTCAATAGAGCTCTGTCTGGTTAAATGGGGGAGATGGATCCCGCATTTGTGATATCAAGTTGAATAGCCTTGATAATCGCTGCCCAACTATCATGGAAGTTTTCTCTAAAGACTAATATTACCTCTTCTGGGTAAAAATTGGCCATCTCTGTTGTAAGTTTAGCCTTTTCTGTCTTTGCTTGTTGTATGGCTTGTTTCAGTGTTGTGGAGGATAAGGACTCTTTCTTGTTGTTCTTCAATGCTTCTTTATAGGACAGATGGTTCCTATTCAAAAAGGATTTTTGAGCCACATTGATGATCTTCTTTGGCTGGTTGTTGTGGGAGTTAAGTAGAGAGAGGAAGCTCTTCCAACCATATTTATTATTACCAATAAGTATAATAATTTTCTCCAATCCTCCCTTTGAACCAAGCCTAGCAATTTCTGCACAATGTCCCTTCCATGTGGAGATCTTTTCAACCCAAATAACATATTCATCAAGTCTATCCTCTACAAAGAAACTCATAGTGAGTGGAGCTTCCAAGAGAGTAGTAAATGATTTGATCAGTCATTGTTGTGACTCCTTTTTTAGAGAAAGGGTATAGGATCTATCCCTTGGTTCTTCCGTGATGCTTAATCTGTTTCCTATTTTGATGGAGAAGGACTTTCTATCTATGGTGAACCGAGGATGAATGCCCTTTCCCTCCATACTGATGAAGATCCAAGCTCCGGCGACCTATGGATGAGGTCGAGGAACAAGTTCCGGGGAAAGGAGAGATGAGAGCATTTTTTTCGAACTTGTTCCATCCTTCTCAAATAAAATACTGTGTATACTTGACGGTATTGAAAGTGGGATTTTAGAGGGTACAAGTTAGCGGAACATCCAATTTCCAACCAGCAGCCTTCATTACAGTTCAAGTTGTTAAGTCATCAATTTCTCCGAGAGCAAAGTTTGTAAAGCATTCCTTAGACGCGCGTTTCACAAAACCAACTAAAGTAAACATACTAGATTTGATGAAGTAATCGATGTTGATGGCTTAGAATTCAACCGTATAACATGATTTCAAATGCAAATTGTGCCATGATTAAATTATTGACATCACACAAATGTGGAAAATGATAGCATACTCTCGAATATCTAACCAAATTTCATGAAAGATTGTTGAACATTAATGTAATGATATCTACTCACTAGCTAGATACAAAGTTACAGAGGGCACAAAAAAAGAAAATGAGGCATTCTTAGTTGAATATAAATGTGTACCTTCTGGTGTGCATCTTCTGCCAAAACTTCGAAGGCCCACGTGATTTGCTTTCACTGCACTATTGTTGTAAACTAACAAAGTAGGAAGATTACAATCTGGGTAGTTCGGAATGCAATCTGTGGATATTATTTTAACAAATTTTGTGGCTGGATATCTCGCGGCCAGTTCTTGCAAACAGTTCATCAACACATCGCATTCTTGAATTCTATCATGAGATCATATTATACCATAACATGGATAACACCAGAGAGTAAATGTCAACAAAATATAGAGAACATAAAAACATTCAGGGTGTTGGATATGGATGGTACCCTTCTTTGTAGAGAATAACGACAACCCAAACATCAGACGGAGCCTGTGAAACCTCTCGCACAAAATCTGACCCTGATATTGGATTTACTGATCCAAATTTAGAGATTTTAGTTGCTTCTCTAATCTCCTCCAACCTCTTTTTCCTATCCCAAAAATAAGGTTGCATCAAATTCAGAGATCAATAAAATTAGAGAAAAGCAACAAGCAAAGAAGGAAAAGCAACCTATACTCTTGGAGGAAGCTGTCATCATCAAGATCTAGATCATCCTCAAGGTCTTCGAGCTCCTCTTCAGTCTTATGGTCGATCCAAGACTTGTCTTTGGGGACGGACGCCTCATCTTGGGCAGGTGTGAAGGCTGGGGGCTTGAATGGAGCAGGCTTTGGAGGTAGGTTTCCTAGCTTTCTTTGAATGTCATCCCACTGAGTGGAGGCTCCTTCAACGTCCTTGTACACAAAGTGGTAATCACCCATTGTTTAGCGAGTTCTACAAGCCACGGGCCTCAATTTCGTGAGGATCAGGGGTATTGTGACTTTGCAAAAGGTTTATTTTAAATTTTTCGTCCTCGTCCTGCAAAATAGAGTTCAAGGTTATGGATAACAAACAATTTAATGAAAAATCAACATTATTCAACCCTACTACTAAATAAAAACCCTAAAGCCAAAGCCAGCATGATTCAGCTGACATATGCATGTGTTGGTGACCAAGAGATATGTGGTTCGAATCCTCCACTCCAATGTAATATAAATAAATTAAATTAAATTAAAAAAAAAAAAAAAAAAAAAAAAAAAAAACCTAAAAATCTTAAATACAAAACCTAAAACAGAGATATAACACATAAGTAGAAAATATTAATAATAATTAAGATCTTTTCTCTCTGAAGTCTCATCCAACATATCCTAAATTGAATGTGTCCAAAATTGAATCTTATTAATTATATTTCATATATATGTATTATGATTCATCAAACACATCTTAACTTTAACTATCTTTTGAACCAAAAACTCATCGGAAAGTTTAAATTGCAATATATTTTAAAGCTTAGCGTTAACATTGCAACACGTATCTAAGTTAATTGAAATTTTAGGATTTAGGATTTAGGGAATAAATCCTAGACATAAAAAAAATATGTCAATAACCTATTGGACATAAAATTCAAAGAACTTAGTGATTTATTAGACACAAAATTGAACCATTTAAGACCCAGACCCGATTCGAAAAGCCCAAGCCCCACCCTACCTACCTAGAAAGGAAACCCTAAACCAAATGTCGCTATTAAATTGTTCCCACCCCCCTATCTTCAATCATCGTTAATTCACTGCGTAAATTCAAAGCAAAGAGCCAATTTCTCTCTGTTTTTCATTCAGATTTTCGATATTCCTCTTCAATTTCTGCAAGATCTTTCTTCTAATGTCGCGAATGGTTTCGTTTTGTTTAGATTTGGGGGAAAAAGAATGAAAATGGAAATGATTTAGCCTTCAAATAACCAGTGGTTCTCTTTCCATACCGTCTCGTTCAGACAGAGGCTTACATAAATAATATGATCGGATATCAAATTCCATCAACGAATCTGTTTTTTATTTTGATCCTCTCCTAAATAGATTCGAACACTTCTCTTCATCCCCATTTATCTATTCATTTTTTTTTTTGTCTTTACCTCTTTTTATAAGGAAATTGATCTGGGTTCTATTAGGTTTTGCAAATCTAAGCTATCTGAATTGAATGTTATTTCTTTTTAGTGGAATCGGGAGGGTTGGATTTATATTTCGATTCTGTTTTGATTGAAGAAAGCTTTGTAGATTTGTGAAAATGGTGTTCTGCAGATCGATTTGGACTTGGGAATTTAAACCCTCCAATATGTTTTCGTTCAAAATATTGCAGCAGAACAATATAATGGATGAATTAGCCAGCAAAAAATCACCTAGAGGGGATAAAGATAGGACCCTAACTCCCAAACAAGTAAATTTGCTTGGAATGATAAGAATCTGCCTGTGGGGTATGCTCAACAAGACGCAACGAACCTAAGCTCGATTTATGTATTTACAGCCAAGATCTATCTAGGTCAATCAACACGTAGTTACAATCACAAGATCAGGGGTGTTCGAAAAAGAATTGGAAATCATACAATAGTTCCGTGTTCAGCGAGAGAAAATAAAATTATGTTCAGAAAATTTGATCAGATTTAGATTACCTGAGAGAAAGAAATGGATTAGTGAGGAAGAGGCGGCGTGGCAGAGCAGCTACGGCGAGAGGCACTGAAAGAAGCGGCGCAAGAGAAGAGTTAAAGAGGAAGGGGTCGTCAATGGCGACTGTGCTGGCTGCAGATATATATACCGCAATTGAAAGAAACAATGAAGGGAGGGGAAATGCAAATATCCAATTTTCTTTTTAAAAACAAAAAAAAAAAAAAAACTTTCTTGAAAATAAGATTAAAGTCGTGGAAGTCTGGAATTTTTTTCTTTAATTTTTTTTAATAAAATGTTTTGGAAAAAATCAATTATTTCCCAACTTTTGTATCAATTTTTATCCTATATTTTTTTATTTATTTATTATATTTATCAGTCCAAGAAAACCCACCACACGACCTTACAACATTTAGCTGTCATGCCAAACCGAGCATAGCTCAATTGGCATAAGGTTGTGTCCGTAAAAACATTTGGCTTTCAAGAAAATCTTCCAAAAAATTAATTCCTACTCTAGACTTAGATAATTGTTGCAATTTCTACCATTTATCTTTATTAATTCAACCACTAATTTTAACCAAAAAAAAAAAAAAAAAAAAAAAAAAAACAATCCAAAATTATTCATAAACTTACTAAATTTCAATAATATCAAATTTTGCACCAATTTTAAATTGATTAAAGTAGAAACAAAACATTGAATAACTTTGTCATAGCTAACAAGTTTCAATATCAATTTTGTTCTAATATCTTTTTTTCTTTGAAATCTTATTGACTTTATATTATATATATATATATATATATATATATATATATATATATATTTATAATAACTTTGTCATAGCTAACAAGTTTCAATAGCAATTTTGTTCTAATATCTTTTTTTCTTTGAAATCTTATTGACTTTATATTATATATATATATATATATATATATATATATATATATATATATATATATTTATAATTCATTGGACGCGTATATATGAGAATACTTTTTAATGACATTTTTAACCAAGGGTGGAAAAATTACAACACATTTTTTAAGTTTAAGGTTAATATTGCAAACATTTACTTGAGTTTGAGGTGCGATTTGATGAAATTAAAAGTTTAAGATAGAAATAACTTGAGATCTCTCATAATTCATACAATATGTCGGTTGGGCTATGCTTTTGTTGGCATGCGTTGGTCAAATGTCAAGTTGTGTGCATTAAGTAGCATTGCTACAATATATTTGCGGGAAAAAACAACTAGTGTGGAATTGGCTGAAAATGAGTACTAAAACAGTAGAGAGTTGTGAGCATTTAGTGGTAGTCTTGCAAGCCTCATGACTTAAAGTGAGTCTCCCCATGTCACATGTTTGTGTCATAGTATGGGTCAGTGCCACACCGGTACTAGATATCTTTCTTGTCTCCTTTGGTATTGCATGTTGTAGCTCCAAATATCAAATTTACCGTTGATACAAAAAATCAGTAATTAACAACCGTTTGATGTATCCACGTTACAACAAATTTTTCCACAATCAACAAAAGAGAATAAGTAAATTTGCAAATTAGTTAGTTAACCGTCTCTTATGGTGATTGAAGTCTCTTATGGTGATTGAAATTTATTCTTTTATCACTAATCTGGAGTTGTTCATGAGTAAATAACTTATCTAAATTTCTGGACCAAAGACACTTTGTTTTCTTAGTAGGGTGTAGTTTTCCTAAGAGAGTTTCTCGTTCTCCTATATTTAGATTAAAGCATTAAGGGTCTATTTGATAACGTTCACATTTTCGGTTTCTTATTCTTGTTTCTCATTTTTTAACAAACAGATTTGTTTGATAATTATTTTCGTTTCTTATTTCTAAAATTTGAGAAACGTTTCTAAAAAATTGACAAATTTTGAAAAACTACAAAAAAAAAATGTTTATCTTTGTTCCGTTTCTATATTTATTATTTCGTTCCCATAATAACATAAAATACATTTTGGTTTGATGGTCATAGAATGCTCCATACTCCATTTGACTTCTTGGCTTTGATGCATAGATAGAGCATTTTTTTTAATTTTTTTTTATTTTATTTATCAATTTTGCAGTATTTTTTTTATGTATTATTTTGAATTTGAATTTTTAAATTTTGTAATATATATTATTTATTAATTTTGCAGTATTTGTTTTTTAGGGCTGGTTGCACAAATAGCAATCAGGCCCAAACTAATTGCAAATTTAGCAAACTTTAAAATGTTTTGCAAATATGGCAAAAAAACTCGTTTTTATCACTGATAGACTTTATTATATCACTGATAGACTTCTATCAGTGATAGACTATTATCTCTGATAGACTATTATCACTGACAAAAATCTATAAAAAGCTGAGGTGATCAGCGATAGACTTCTATCAGTCATAAGATATCAGCGATAAAAATTGCTATATCCGCAAAAATTTTAAAAACATGCTATATTTGCAAACAATAAGTCTTAAATTGTCATTTACTACAATTTCCCTGTTTTTTATGTATTATTTTAATTTTTAAATTTTGCAATATATATTTATATATTATATAAATTTTACAAAATATATATATATATATATATATATATGTGTGTGTGTTTTTTTAGTTTGTAGTACACTTAAATCAATTAGAATTTTGCAAATATAAATTTTGCTCACTAAAACATGCATTTACTTTAACTTTAATATTTTAAAACCACGACATTTATCGAGCTATGTAATTGAGTTGGATCTGAGTCGACATCATTTAAGGCGTAATGACTTGAGTGAGAGATAACATTGCATTTACAGAGCTATATAATTGAGTTGGATCTGAGTCGACATCATTTAAGGTGGAATGACTTGAATGAGAGATAACATTGTATAATATTGCATATCAAATTTGGACATCATTTAAAAGATAAAAATAATTTTGCATCGGGATTTACTTGTATTAGACAAGGTAGATTTTTTATAATTATTTTTTTTTTTTGTATATATTTTAACGCGTGTTATATTTTTTATATTACTAAATTCTATTTAAAAAAAGAAAAAACATAAATAATTTTTTTAAAAAAAAAAAAACATAAACTTTTTTTTCCTTTACAAGAAACAAGAAACATGAGTCAAACATGTTTTTGTTTTTAATTCACAAAAAACAAGAAACGTTAAACAGAGAACATGAAATGGAAAACGGGAACGTTATCAAACAGGCTCTGAATAACCACTTGGATGATCTTCTTGTATAACACCAAATTAACTTATTCCCTGCTTGGTTCAAGAACTCCACTTGATCAACTTCCATTGTGTAATGCTTGCTTAAAGTATTTTCTAATTCAAAAGCCAATATAAACCATCAAGGATTGACGTAGTGGTCATAAAGGACCTTGGGACGTCAATGCCCTCCTAGAGGGAATGAGTTCAATCATTGGTGTCCCACCTACCTACCTAAGAATTAATTTCCTACAAGTAGATTTCCTTTACAACCAATTAAGCTAACCCGGACACTCACGGATATCAAAAACTAATATAGTTGCAAAAATCGTATATTGACTCATGGAGGATCCAACTATATATCTAGTCCACAAGACAAGTAATACCTTTAACAGTAGCACCTTCATAAATCTTGTACTAACTTGTATTAATCTCCAAAATCTCTATAACAATCAACATTATAAAAGAAAGAAGAACAAAATTGTAATTGTTGTATTAGGAAATTAGTAGAAAATTGTCCCACATCAGAAAGAGGTAGACATTGGTTGCGTGAGAGTTTAGTATAAAACGGAGGAAGCACTTTAGGAAAAAGCATGATCCTTCAGGCAGAAAGGGGATGTGATGAGTGGTTGACTCTCGCAAAGAATGTGTGTTGGGTGCTTTGCCCCAATGCTTGGTTACGACAATTGGGCACTCTCATTCCTTCCAATCTGATCCCTACTTCTTGAAGGACTAATTATTTTTTTATATTAATGATTTTTCTAATGTATGTTTTTTATCCCATAAATAAATATTTTATTTTTCAATAATTATTTAATAACTGTTTTTGAAATTATAAAAAAAAATAGTTTTTATTTGTGTGTACAATCAAGGATTGAAATGTCGATCGATTCGAAAAAATTTATGAAAATTTGTGAATTATTAGTTTATTAACGAACATTAAGAATACACAAAAAAAAATATAAAGAAATAGAGATGTAGGGTATCAATCCCCGTACCTCTCGCATGCTAAGCAAGCGCTCTACCATCTGAGCTACATCTCCATTGTTGGCAAGAATGTAAAGTAAATTAATATTTTACACATGTTATACTCAACCTTATCCATATACTATAGATCGTTTTGACTGTCTACTTGAGGCTCGAGTATGATGGAGCGCATGTAGCGCAGCGGAAGCGAGTCAGATCATTGACACTCTAATTTCATCAATTTGTGTTGAAGTTTTGGTGTGATATGATATTGCATGTATGACATGCGATGAAAAATTATAAAGCATGCAATGGTTTACGATATTTTACATAACGTGGTAGTGCAAGTGCACACTAACATGTCAGTCAAGTAATAAAGTGGAATACATGTAATTCAAGATCAAATCCAAAGTAATAAGCGGTAGCGCAACCGGTAAACTTCACAAGCAACCACTGGTAAATGATACACTAGTAAATCTCGACCGGATAAACCATAAGAATAAACGAGCACCAAAACCATACCGATAAGTTTCATCAAACTTACACCCGACCCTGGCCACCGCCGCCACCCGACCTCAACCACCGTCGCCGCCCGACCCCGACCGTCGCCGCCACCCGATCCGAGCCACCGCCGCCACTCGACCCGGGCCACCGCCGACCCGGACCACCACCGCCCCAGCCCGGCCACCCAACCCCCGTCGCCCCGACCACAACCACCCGACCCCGACCCCGGCCACCCGACCCCAACCCCGCCGTAATTAATTTATGACATAAACGTTAGATTAGCACAAAAAAAAATTGAAAAATATGGATAGATCTAGACATGTCCAATATGGTTTTTATTCACACCCAATTCAAGACAACTTATTTGCCCAACATTGTTCAAATACGTGAGCGGCAGGATTCGAACCTGCGCGAGCAAAGCCCACATGATTTCTAGTCATGCCCGATAACCACTCCGGCACGCCCACTTAGATGAAGGTTATATGTTACATATTAATTAATTTATGACATTGTGAAAATTGATGAAAATTGGACAAGGTTTAGATGTGAATGTCGATGAAAAAAAATGTATATAAAAAATGTATATAAAAATGTATTAATTATATTTTTTAACCATCGTATCTAAAATATATATAATATTTATATTGAAATGTCTAATATATATAAAAAAAAATCTTTAAATTATTTAAGAAGTGATATAAATTAAAAAGTGAATTCAAAGTTAAGACTCATAATTTAAATAAAGAGAATTTGAAATTAGGGTGGGTAGAAAATGAAGATGAAAGAAATATTTATAAGTGGTAAATAATATATATAAATAAAAAAAAAATAGAAACTGAAATAGAAATAGAAATAGAAATAAGAGAAAGTGAAGAAATATAAAATTAATATTATATTTTTATTTACTAGCGTGTGAAGAATGAAGATTAGAAAAGATAAAGAGGAGGAAAAGATGGAGGAGATGTATTTGTCCCACATCGATGAGAATGAAGGAAGGAACAACTCCTCTATAAAATTATAATCCGTTTCTACCTTTTCATTCTATCAAACTTGGGCTTCAAAAATGTTGGCTCTAACCCAATTATCAGGTTGAACAATATAAATTTTATTTAGTAGACCGAGACATTTTGACAAAATCTCGTAATTTCGACGATAATTCAAAAATATAATAAGCTTGTTTTGAGCTATTAAAACATATTTGTTTGATAATTACTTTTGTTTTATTTTTTTTTTTATAAAATTTGAAAAACATTTTTAAAAATTGACAAATTTTAAGAAACTACAAAAATATGTTTTTTTTTATTCCGTTTCTATATCTATTATTTTGTTTCCATAAAATACATTGTGGTTTGATGGTCCTTTATTTTGAATTTAAATTTTTAAATTTTGCAATATATATTATTTATTAATTTTGCAGTATTTTTTTTTATGTATTATTTTATTTTTAAATTTTACAATATATATTTATATATATATACACACGTGTGTGTTTGGTTTTTTTAGTTACTTAAATCAATTAAAATTTTACGAATATAAATTTTGCTCACTAAAACTTGCATTTACTTTAACTTTAATATTTTAAAATTACGATATTTACCGAGCTATGTAATTAAGTTGGATCTGAGTCGACATCATTTAAGGCGTAATGACTCGAGTGAGAGATAACATTGCATTTACAAAAACTATATAATTGAGTTGGATCCGAGTCAATATCATTTAAGGCGGAAAGACTCGAGTGAGAGATAACATTGCATAACATTGCAGATCAAATTTGGACATCATTTAAAAGATAGAAAATAATTTTGCATCGGGATTTACTTGTATTAGATAAGGTAGATTTTTTATAATTTTTTTTTTTTGTATATATTTTAACGCTGTTATATTTTTTATATTATATATCTAAATTCTATTTTAAAAGAAAAAAAACATAGTTATTAAAAAAGTTTTTGTTTCTATTTTTTTTTCTTTTCAACAAACAAGAAATAAGAAATAA
Source organism: Herpetospermum pedunculosum (assembly GCA_028017165.1). Taxonomy (NCBI): domain Eukaryota; kingdom Viridiplantae; phylum Streptophyta; class Magnoliopsida; order Cucurbitales; family Cucurbitaceae; genus Herpetospermum; species Herpetospermum pedunculosum. The sequence goes on along the minus strand of CM051527.1, from coordinate 13,646,725 downwards.
GAGTAATTATCAAATATGTTACTGTTTTTAATTCTCAAAAAACAAAAAACGGGAAACAAGGAACAATAAACAGGGAACATGAAATGGAAAACGGAAACGTTATCAAACGGGCCCTGAATAACCACTTGGGTGATCTTCTTGTGTAACACCAAATTAACTTATTCCGGACTTTGTTCAAGAACTCCAATCGATCAACTTTCATTGTGTAATGCTTGCTTATTGTATTTTCTAATTCAACCCTCCTAGAGGAAATGAGTTCAATCTTTGGTGGCCACCTACCTATTTAAGAATTAATTTTCTACAGGTAGGTTCCCTTGGCAGCCAATAAGCCAAATAAGTTAATCCAGACACTCACGGATATAAAAAACTATATAGTTACACAAAATTTCTCCGCCGATTCTCGTCAACTCTTGAAACCGAAAATAGCACCTTATTTCTCTTTATTTTGATCAGAATCATGTACAGACAACATTTTATGCTAAATAAATTTGATCTCCACAACCACAATCTTATCTTAGACATATGTGAACGTAACTTGTATTAATCTCCAAAATCTCTATAAAAATCTGGACGATCAACATTATAAAAGAGAAAAATAAAATTGTTGTATTAAGAAATTAGTGGAAAATTGTCCCACATCGGAAAGATGTAGGCATTGGCTGCTTGAGAGTTTAGTATAAAAATGAGGAAACATTTTAGGAAAAGGTATGATCCTTCAGGCAGAAAGGGGATGTGATGAGTGGTTGACTATCGCAAAGAATGCGAGTTGGGTGCTTTGCCCCAACGCCTGGTTACGACAATTGGGCACTCTCATTCCTTCCAATCTGATCCCTACTACTTGAAGGACTAATTGCTTTTTTTATTAATGATTTTTCTAATGGATGTTTTTTAGTGAAATTACGATAATGCCCCTGTCCTTATTTTGATGTGGCTGATCTGTTTTGTGTCCATATATACCCCTGCCTATGATATATACCCCCTCTGATTTGGATATATACCCCCTGCATGTTCAATATATACCCTGCTTTATATACCTAGGTTATATCGCATAGGCCTGCTGGTTTATTTAGTTTCAGTTTTTAATTCTTAAGTGTGTTTTCGGGTTTAGTTATATTAGCTTGCGCGTTTATTTAATTATCGCTTTATTTTCGTTATTTCCCTTCTCGTTAGTTTGTGTGCAGCATTTTAATATTAATTTGTTAACCCCGGGAGAGATGAAGGACCGTTCCTTTCATCTCGAGGGTACTTTAATTTTAATTTGCAACTCCAGGAGAGATGAAGGACTGTTCCTCTCATCTCGAGGGTATTTAGTTTTAATTTGCAACCCCGGGAGAGATGAAGGACTGTTCCTTTCATCTCGAGGGAATTTTAAGTTTAAGTTGCCACCCCGGGAGAGATGAAGGACTGTTCCTCTCATCTCGAGGGTATATTAATTTTATTCAAATCTCGGGATAAATAGGGTTTCCCTATTTTTGAGGATTATTATTACCGCCATTATGCGCTAATTACAAGAACGCCCTTCTTTTAAAAATGAGTTTTCATTTGATTTTTAAATTGAATTTTGTTACTATTTCAAAACAAAAATACATTTTTAGTTCAAATCACGTTTTAAATTAAAATTCAAATGGTTTGGTTTTCAAAACAAAAATCGTTTTAATTTTAATTCAAGTTTTAATCGAATTTCAAATTGAATTTGAAACAAAACGATTTTATTCAATGATTTTTTAAAGTTCTATGATCTCGGTATCGAGATTAAGGCGTTAATGGCGAAATCAATAAACTTGCTCACAAAAATCAAATTCCTACTTTCTTTAAAGTTAGGATATGATTAGTTGAGACATTGTATTATTTTTAATTGTTTATTTCATTTATTAAGGACTATTTGAAATTAGCTAGACAAATTAGGATAAAATGTTTTGGCTACCGTTTTAAACGGGATGTTGTAGGGTGCTAGCACCTTCCCTACACTCAACCGACCCCCGAACCTCGTCTTTTACTTCGTAGACCGTATTTTTAAGGTGACCAATCACACCCGAAATGATTGGTGGCGACTCCATTTTTTGTGAAAACCCCTGTTTAACAGAAGGTTGTCGGCCGCTCCGCGTCGCAAAAACGTTGCGACAATTATAGTTGTACGAGTGTAAGATACCTTTATAAAATCCATTGTTGTTAAATCTCTTATTTCGTATGAATTTAGTTAGAAAAAGTAAAGTACAAGATTAAATCTCTATGATCATCGAATTCTCCAATTTGAAAGTGGTTGGGTACAGTGATGGACGACGTTCTCCAGCAGATGGGATCCTTTTTACCCTTCGCCTCCCAGCTTGAACTATTCTCAATGGTGGGAGGATTTTCATTTCGACATATTCAGATGGTTTCTTCCATTCAGACATATGGCCTATGTTACCTCGCCAAAAGTACATTATTTAGGGCTATGTTTACCTTTAAATCATTTACATTCTTGAGTGTTTTTGTTAGAAGTTAGCTTAATGTGTGCTTAAATGCGAGAATTTGAGAAATGATGCTAAAATAAGACTTATTTGGAAAAGGAACGAAAAATGATGAAAAATGATGTAAAACAAGCTAAAATGTACATTGCAAGAAACTTTGTTGAAATATTGCTGAAGCCGCAATGAAGCATTGCGACCCTCGCAAGGAAACCGTAAGGAAACAGTCATGCTGCTGCAATTTTTTCCCAGCCGTCAGTCTTTATTGACTGAGATTTTCCAGTCGTCAACTCTCCCTACTGCTGCCACATGTCAAGCTTGACTACCTCACAAAGATGAATGGTGATCCACGATTAATGAGCAGCCTTCTGCAACCACCTAGAGGCTATAAAAGGAGACGGATGATGAAGGGGAAAGGCAGCTCAGAAGCGTGGAGATCCCAGTTGCAAAGCAATCTGCAGACGAATTTTCTTCTCCCGTTTGTTGGAACGAAGAAATCAGCCCTTGGCGTCGATAATTCAAGAGGAAGAAGAGAAGATCCTTCTTCTCTTCTGATTGAATTCATCCCCAAGATTAGCTAATCTTCCCCTTCATCCGAGGCGTTTGCGACGAGGAGATCCGTGCACTTTTACAACTTTCTTTACTGTTTTTTCTCTTTATTGATTCCATTTGCGACATTGTTCTGATTCATTCTCCATTACACTTGATCTTTACTGCTTTCATATCATTACATGTTGTTCTTATGAAGTGTTTTGAACCTTGTTTTTAAAGAGTAATCAATTAAGCCTTCTTGAGTTCTTCAGTTTGTTATTTCTTATTCAATTGCTTTTCCTAAGTTCTTTAAAGCATGATCCACCAATCCATCTTTTTTAGTTCTTCAAAAACCATGAGTAACTAATCTAAGAAGGGTCTGCTAAAGATGAATCTGTAGGCTAGAAGTACGAGAATTCAGCATGTAGGATAGTATGATTGCATTGAATGTATGTAAGCTTCATCCCACGGGCAATTTCGATCGGCCATTCATTTTGTCTAAATAATTTCTAACCTCCGGAAGGAGTAAGAGTTCAGAGTCATCCATTCATGCTAGCCTTTTATGATAACCAGAAAATGACCTAGGAATAGGCGTTCTCCTAGCACGTTCATTAGCTTGTTTGTATAAATAGGTGTTTATGTCTTACTTGGATATGAGTGAACTAAAGATCTAATGCATGTAATCGAGAGATGCATGAGACTGAGCTAAAACGATGCATGATATGCTAATCTACTGCTGAATGATCATAGTTAAGTGCCTATAGAGGAGTCTTAAGTCGACCTTGCTGTTGTACTTTACATTAAAAACGTTGCTAATTTATTGCTAGATTATTGCGAGAACCGCAATAAAACATTCCTGCTTTTTGCCTTAGTCTTTTTATTAGCTTTTTATCTTTGCAATTTTATTGCTAAATAATTGCGAGACCCGCAATTATTCTTCTTCACATTATAGCTTTATCTCTTTACTTACTCCCCGTTTATGATCGCATCCTTCTTGCATCTTTTATAGTTCTGTACCTCAAACCAAAATCCAACCAACAACATTTTTCCTTTGAGGGAAGCCAGCCTTGAGAGCCCTGCACAGAGGGATGACTCGATGGACGAGACACTGGGGGATTGCCTCCAGCAGATGACAACGAAGGCACGATTGAGGAAGAAGGAAGCCAAGGTTGTCAAGACCAAACGACCAAAAACAAAAAAGAAGTCCAAGAAGAAGAAGAAGTCTAGGGCTGCGCCTTCATCCAAGAAGGGGAGTGACGAGCCTTCCCTAAAGAAGCTCAAGATTGAGGCTGCTGAGTCAGCCAAACTGAAAGACAAGGGGAAGGCCAAGCTGTACCCTGAAGATGAGCCTCAGTCAGTGAGGTACGTGTCTTCTGACGCTGAGTCTAGAGGCATGGAGCTGAGGAAAAGGGAGCTGCTGCACGAGAAGGGCTTCCTCGACAGACCTGCTGACCTGCCGCAATTCTTGCGCGCAGGAATTACGAATCACGGCTGGGAGGAGTTGTGCAGACCACCCAATCCAGCTTACACAAGCATGGTGTATGACTTCTACGCCAATTTGAGGAATTCTGAGGAGGGATTGTCTGTGGTCAGGGGAGTAGAAGTAGACTTCTCAGCAAAGGCAATCAACGAAGCCTACGGCCTCAAGGGCCAGAAACACACTGATTATTCAAGGATCGTTGATGAGCCTACAGAAGCTGTCTTGGAGGAGGCCATTCGGATCATTGGCCAGCCTGAAGCATCATGGACCGTGTCGCGCAATGGGAGGCACACTCTCATGAGTGCCAACCTCACAGCTAAGGCGGCTGTCTGGTTTTCCTTCGTGAGGAGGAAGCTGGCCCCCGTGACCCATGAGACCACAATCAACCAGAGCAGATCGCTGCTGGTCTATGCAATTATGCGAGGTCTCACAATCAACGTGGGCGAAGTCATTGCAGCTGCCATTGCTGACTGCGCCAAGAAGGGTAAGGGTCCATTGTTCTTCCCTAATACTATTACTAAACTATGCTTGCGTGCAGGAGTCCCCATTGAGCGGATGGAACAGCAGATGGCTTACACAGGCCACTTGGAGCTGCCTACAGGCTTGAGGCTGAGGAGGAAGGGGAACATGGAGTTCGAGCTGGATAGATTGGCTGCTGCTCAGTCACTGTCCATGGCGTGCCTGATGGATTTACAGAAGAGGATGGCTCAATGGGCCACATACGCACAGGCAAGGGACAAGGAAGTTGCTGACCAACTGGGATGCATCTTCCCTAACTTTCCCACGAACCTATTGTCTCCATGGGTGCCCCCACGACCACGAGGGACTGATGATGAGGAAGATGTATGAGTGCTAGGTTGAGGAGCACTAAAGGGAGTATTGCTGTTCCCTTAGAAAAATTTTAAACTGCTTTTTGTGAACCGTGTGAATTATGCTGTTTTTAGTTAATATTTTGATCTGTCTTAAGTTGCTTAGTTTTAATGTTTAAATTTGTTTAGTGTAGTCTGATGGTAGCTGATTAGCTAGATTAGATTAGTTTCCTTTTTGTATAGCCATGGATGACTGGAAAAAGCATGCATAGGGGCCTTAATCAATGATATATCTGCCCTGTCTTTATTGCGAAATAATTGCGGAAACCGCAATTTTTATTACTGAATGCCTGTTTTTTACTGTCTGTTTAGTTAGGCTGATTCTGTTTAAATTCTTTCTTTTGCTGCTATCATGACTACCTTATATAGCGTATCTCAAAGCATGCTGGATGAGTGTCATAGGACATCCTTTGATAGTTTAAATTAACCTCTAAACAGTGCTCAACATGCATAGCTTTAAGTCCTTACCTGTCTGTTTTTTTCAAATTTCTGCTGATGTGATATTTACTTTTAGAATGTTCTGTTTATGCCTAAGACTTTTAGATTCTCTTTGTTTTACCTTAGACTAGATGCTTCTAGGACAGTTTGGGGGTGTGCCACCTCAGACACTCATTGGGGACAATGAGTAGTTTAAGTTTGGGGGAGGCCACCCTAGGCCTAGGAACATTCCTCTCTCCCTTAAAAACATAAGCATTCTTCTTCTCCTTTACAAAAAAATGATGAGCTGAAAAAATGAGAAATAGAATAAAGAGGGGTGTCTCTCTTAGGTTGCTGAGTAATCAGTGCCAAGTGTGTAATCCACAAGTGGCATTGCATCAAAAGGCAACCAAAGGAGAGGATCCACCAAAGTGAGAAAGAAAAAGAAAAAAAATAGAGAAGAAGAATGTATACCTAGGAGTTGCAACTTTGTGGCTTAGATGTCTTGATTAAAAAGAACTCTGATCCTCAATTAGCTGAGCACAAAGTTGTAGCTTGTAGGGTTGTTTAGGGAGATGAATGTATGTCCAATGTAGTGATGCCAGGGTTTAGGTTGTTCTCTTAAAGTACTACTGTCACTGTTAATACTAAGACTGGCATGACTCTAAGGAATCCTAGGTAGCTCATAAGTAAAAACTAGAAGCATGTACTGAGTCTGGGGTAAAGCTAGGTAGAATTTGAAACCTTAGGGATAGTGGCATGATATGACAAAAGCAAGTAGATCAGTTGTAGGGAGTTAATAAAACAGTAGGAGTATTAGGCATGCGAAGTCAGAAGAAGCTAGATAAGAGGATAGTTTTAAACTTAGAAGTGTGTCACAGGACAGCACTGCTATAGATAGGGATATAGGGGAGTCAGTAAGTGGTTAAAGAAGATGAAACATCAGCCTAAGTAAGTCCTTAGTTTGCTCGAGGACGAGCAAAACCTTAAGTTTGGGGGTGTGTTATGTCTCCAAAAGTGACTTATTTAGGACTTATTTAGCTTAGAAAGATGCACACTCTTAGGTGTTTTTGATAGAATTTAGCTTAAACCTATGCTTATTTGTGAGAATTAAAAGAAGGTAGCTAAATTAGGACTTATGTACAAAAGGAAAGAAAAGGATTGAAAACCGAAGTAAAAGAATGAAAAGTAAGCATTGCGGCAGCATTGCGGAAACATTGCTGAAACCGCAATGTTTCAAGTGAAAACCGTAAGTTGACTGATCTTTTTCTGTTAATTTCCGTTATTTCAGGGATTCGTTCTTTCTCCTCCATCCATTTTGAAGTACGACGTTGAAGATTGATGGTTCTCCTTGGCCCAAACGCACCTGCAGATTACTATAAAAGGGGGTCAAAGTCGAGGGTTCAAGCATGATCCGAAAGCGTAGAAGTCTTCTCGCAGCTCCATCTTTTCTCCTGTTTTCCTTTGCCGTCTGTTGGTTTGCGAAGCTCAGCTGTTGGAATCGATAATCTGATAGGAAGGAGAGGAGATTTATCTTCTCTCCCGATTGGATTCATCCAAGCAAGGCTGATCTTTCTCATCCTTCAGCCGAGGCGGTTGCGACGAGGCGTTCAAGCTCATTTACCTGCTTTCTGTCTTTCATTTCTACTTTCCAGCATTGTTTAGTTGTTGTTTCTGTTCTAGTAGCTAGTTTATTGCATTTCGTGGTGTTCTGTCTTTGTGTTATTCACTTTAAGCTTTCTTTTGTTCCTTCAAACAATCAAGTAATCAAAAGCAAAATTCAGGATTTCACAGTTTCTTACCTTTGCAGTCTACTGTTTTCCCCTACTGTTTTGTCCTTAAATTCCTTCTGAACATGTCTGTTTTATCTTTTATTTCTGTTCTCCCTACATCCATGAGTAACTAAGTCACATAGGGGCATGCTAATGACAATACTATAGGCTAAAAAACGTGAACCAAGCATGTAGGATAGCTCTCGAAGCATTGATTGTATGTAAGCTTCATCCCACGGGCAATTTTGATTGGCCATCCATTTTGTCCAAAGAACTCCTAACCTCTGGAAGGAGTAAGAGTTCAGAGTCATACACTCATGCTAGCCTTTCAAGGTAGCCAGAAAACGACCTAGGAATAGGCGTTTTCCTAGTACAAACCATAACTTTCTGCTTTAACAAGATGCTTAAGACCTTACTTGGACATGAGTAAACTAAAGAATCTAATGCATGGAATCGGACGATACATGAGATTGAGTGAGTTTGATGCATAGAGAGTTGATCCAATGCTTGAGAATCGTGAGAAAATGCCTATAGAGGAGTCGTTAGTAGCCCTTGTTTCTCCATTTTACACACTTTCGCTGTTAGGAAAATTGCGGTAGAATTGCTGTTTCCGCAATTCTGCTAAGTTTACAATCCTGTTTAGCTGTTTTCTTCTTCGTTTATTAATCTCGTCTCTTTTCCTTTGAGTTTAACTTTGACTTGCTCTTGTTTATGTTGCTATCCTTTACATATTCCATAGGATTTAGACAATTTAAAACCAATTCTCCACCGTTAAATCCACCCATTCTTTCTTAACTTTACACTTCATGAATAGCTTATAATAAATCTCTGTGGGAAAACGAATGAAAAAATACTTACTACTTGCTATAAGATCATGTATGCTTGCATGTTCTGAGTGCTCTCTCTATCTTATTGCTTATTTATTTTAACACATTGAGCACGCAACAAGTTTTTGGCGCCGCTGCCGGGGATTTATTTAAGTGAAAACGAAGTTTGTTAAGTTTGAAACACCAAGTTTATTGTCTATTGTAACTAATCTAGTTTCATTTCTTTTATAGGTACCATCGGGTTAGTTTATGAGTGAGCCTTCAAGTAGTGATCTAGAGTTCAATCCTGAGCCTGAGAGATTACTTAGGGCCAGAAATAGAGCCAAGAAACGTCTCTTTAAACAACCCCCTTTACCTCAAGTAATTGCGGGAACCGCAATTCCTCCGCAATTGTCTCAAGAAGAAATGGCTGGAATAATTCCAAATCCGGTGCCTGTCACTCGCAATCCCATCGAAATAGCGAATGATAAGGATAGCGCCATACTTTCCTACCTAGTACCTATTCCTGGGGAGCTGAACCCCAGCATAATCCGTCCTGAAATCACTGCCAACTCATTCGAGTTAAAGCCAGTGATGTTCCAAATGTTGTCCACTGTGGGACAATTCTTTGGAGTGGAAAATGAGGATCCCCACAACCATCTTAGAAACTTCTTAGGAGTCAGTGATACCTTTATCATCCCTGGAGTTTCTCAAGAAGCCTTGAGGCTATACCTTTTCCCTTACTCTTTGAGGGATGATAGCTCCAAAATAGAGCTATTATTTACTCCCTAATATTAGCTAAAACCATGCTCGATATTGATTAAAATGCCTTCTTGTAGGTGATTTCATGGTATAGAGCTCGAGGAGTCCGAGGACGTGTTTCGAGGCTAAAAACGACGTTTTAGAGCTTAATGGATGCATCGGGATTGAAGGAGCTTGAAGAATTGAAGAAATGGCAAGATTTGCCATTGAAAGGCAAAAGTTGGCCACCAAACCCGAGAGCTAGCGTTGAGCGGCAGCGTCGAGACGCTGGCTCAACGCTGCTCGGCGTCTCGACGCTGGCCTAGCGTCTCGACGCTGCCCCGACGATTCCCGAAGATGGACGAGCGCCAGCGTCGAGCGCGCGCGTCTCAACGCTCACTCAACGCCGACAGCGTCGCGACGCTGGCCTAGCGTCTCGACGCTCCGAAGTCTGAAGCGAACATTTGAAATTCCACCCGAGAGCAAGCGTCGAGCGCAAGCGTCTCGACGCTCGCTCGACGCCGCGCCAAGCGTCTCGACGCTGCGCGAGCGTCTCGACGCCACCCCGTGCGCGCGCGCTGATAATTTAGGGCACAGCGTCGAGACGCTGCCCTAGCGTCTCGACGCTCCGACTGGTATAAAATCACATTTTCCGATTTTTAACGGATCTTCTTCTCTTTTCCCCTCGGGATTGCCGTTTTCTCCCCTCATTTTCTGGTTTTTGCCCATTTTTGGGTTGTATGTTGAAGACAAACTCCATGGATGCTTGGGAAACCTTCATCTACATGGAAAGCTAAAGAGGTTAGTGGTTGATTAGTTAAGTTTAGGGATTGAACACTTTTGTATTAGGTGAGGTTTAAGCTTAATTGAATATGTTTAGCATGAATGAATGAATTTCTTGCATCTCTTGGTCTGTATTAAGAACGACTAACTTGCCTTTCCGATTAGGAGTGACGTCCATAATTAGTTACGCATGCTTAGTGGGCTAATATTGATTTCTGACAAACCTCAATACTTAGTAGCGAAAGTCCAGCTCATGGCTAATCAATTCGAACCCAAGTGACGTTGGAGATAGGAATTGATTAACGTTCTCATGGCGGGCTTAAGACTAGGAGATAAATCGAATTAGTTCTAGGATTAATTCGTCTCAATGGTACCCGTTACTGTTTGTTAATTAATTTAAGAGTCATGAACTTAGATAAATTAATGGGCATGTTTAATTAGGATTGCACTTACCTAATTAATTCATTGGGATGTTTTGGACCCGTTTGGGACATAACATTTTGTGTGCATGAAACGTCTCGGCTAATTTCCATGTCAATCAATGAGCCAAAATACATTAGTTCAATCCCGACACTTGCTAATCAATCGAATTCGTCAATTTCATACTTCCCGTTCTAATTTTTCCGTTAGCGTAAATTTAGTTTTAGTTACTGTTTCCCAAACAAATCCCCCTATTTTAGCATTGCAAATTTAGTTCAATTAATTTAGGATTATTAATCACTCCCTGTGGATCGACCCCGTTGCCACTTAGCTGCAAATTGCTCGGTGTATTCGGGTTTATAAATTTCATTTTGGCGGGACTCGACATCCCGAAATTTGTGAACGTACAAAAGTTCACTACCAAAATTGGCGCCGTTGCCGGGGAGTAAAAATATAATCTTGATTGATTGAATTTTATTTGTTTTGTGTTTTTATTTTTATTTTTATTTTTCTTTTTGTAAATAATCTTATTTTATTTCTTTTCATTTTTATTTTCTTGGGTTCTGTTTATTTTTATTCTTCTTGTACAGTATGACGGGGTTCTTTTAAGTTTTTGTGTACAGTTTTATTTTAATTTTTGAGGAGAGCTGAAGAGATGGAGGCTGAGGCTAATTTTGAGGATCAAAGGACCATGAAGCAGTTGGCATTACCGGACGTAGACCGCCAACCACTGTGTATAGTGTATCCGGTAGTTCCAGGTGATTTTCAATTAAAATCTGGATTAATTAACCAACTATCTTCTTTTTGTGGTAATGCAGGTGAGGATCCTCAAAAGCATCTTAAGGAATTCCATCTGGTATGTTCGGGGATGATGCCCCAAGGAGTGACAGAAGACCAACTGTGCTTAAGGGCCTTTCCTTTCACTTTAAAGGAAAAGGCAAAAGATTGGTTGTATTGTCTTCCATCTGGGTCTGTCACGGCATGGAACGGACTGAAGGGCTTATTTTTGGAGAAGTATTTCCCTGCTTCAAAAGCCACCGAAATTCGGAGTCAAATTTATGGGATCAAGCAGGGAGCTGAGGAGAATTTATTTGAATGTTGGGAGCGGTACAACCGACTGTGCGGGAGCCATCCCAACCACCAGATAGCTGAGCATCTCCTCGTTATGAATTTTTACGATGGTATGCTTCCTCGAGACCGCCAGATGATCGATGCTGCCAGTGGAGGATCTCTCCTTGATAAGACGCCCGCGGAGGCCAGAGTTCTGATCTCTAATATGGCTGGGAACCTTCAGCAGTATAGTGGTGGAGGAGTAGAGAATACCCACCTCTCAAAGGAACTAAAGGAACTCAAAGCCCGAGTACTCGAGGTAAGTGACTCACTTCTCATAGTAGCCAAAGGCTTACAAAAACCTCAATCTTCTGTTGCAGATCGAAATGTCGAGGAGATGGTGAGTTCTTACTTGGGGAAATTTTCGGACATGTTTGAGAGTTGTGGAGCTCAAGTGCGAGGTCTGGCTGATGTAATAAAGAGGCTAGATGAAAGGCTCAGTAAGGTGGAGGATCAGTGCTCACGGATACCGCCGCAGCAACCGATGGCGAACACTTGTGAGCAAGTGTGCGCCATAACCTTGAGAAGCGGGAAGGAAATCTCTACACCTGTGGAGGAGATCCCTGAGCCAAGATGGAAAGGTATAAATTTTGACCCCACCTGTACTCGAGTGTACGTGCCTAAAGCCCCATTCCCGAGTAGACTGATGGATCCTCCAGCCCAGTTAGAGAGCGAAAAGAAGAAAAGTCCTCCAGTTGTCCCAAAGTATGTGCCCAAGCCTCCCAATCCAAGAAAACAGCTGAGTCCCAGAATTATGGAAAAAGAGGACCAAGATGAGGAATCTCCTGTGCCTAAGCAGAGTTGTGTTCCAGTTGCACCATTCCCAAGTAGGCTGGCTAAGCCGAGGCCTAAGGTTGATAAGGAATATAAAGAAGTCTTGGAGACTTTTAAGAGGGTTGTGGTGAACATTCCCCTTTTGGAAGCCATCAAGCAAATCCCTAAGTACTCGAGGTTTCTTAAGAGTTGGTGCACCTCCAAAAGGAAACAAAAGGCGGAAGAAGAAGTGAAAAGCTTGAATGACTCAAGAAGGTCCAACATTGTTCTACCAACGAAATGCAAGGATCCAGGTAAGTTTACTTTACCTTGCATATTAGGGGACAAAATGATTCATGATGCCATGTTAGATCTAGGATCATCAATTAATGTGATGTCTTATGATGTTTTTCAAGATCTTAAATTGAAATATATGCATAGATCTGATGTTATAGTACAACTGGCTGATAAATCATTTGTGCATCCTATGGGAAAAGTTGAGGATATTCTTGTTAAGGTCAACAATATGTACTTCCCCGCTGATTTTCATGTGCTTGAAATGAATGAAAACTCATCTCGTATGCCCACGTCAATTCTTTTAGGACGTCCTTTCCTGAAAACTGCTAAGGTTAAAATTGATGTTGATAAAGGAGTCTTATCTGTTGAATTTGATGGGGATAAGTGTGAGTTTAAAATGGATGCATTAATTGATGAACCTGATGGGAATGTGAATGTGGAAACTGTGAATGCATTGTTTGGGAATGATGTTGTTAGTGTGCAGGAGAAGCCTAGGAAATACTTTTCTGTGGACTTTGGCAGGAAGGATGGATATAGGAAGATGGATGGAGTATCTTCCAAGATGTTGGACTATGGATGAGTGGAGTCCGAGAATACAGTCGAGCAATCGACTTTAAAAATTTGCGCTTCTCGGAGGCACCCGAGTTTGAACTGTTATTTCTGTTTGTTTTAGTTTATTACTTTAAGTAGCTTAGTTTTTAATACTTGCTTGTTTTGTTTCGTTTTTCTTAGGAGAATAAAGAGATTGCCGGCTTATGGACTTCAAGTTGAGAAGAAAAGATTGTGCCCTCTTTCCGCCAACCTTGCAAAGATCAGGGAAGTTCTCGTGTTCCCTTATTTTGCTCGTTTATTGCTTTATCTGATGGTTGATGCATCGAGGTCAATGCATTTTTCTAAGGTTGGGGGTGGTTTGTCTGTGGACTTCTGTGTAGTTGTCGAGCATGGGTTTTCTCTGAATTTGAAGTGCCGTAGTCTGAAATTGCATGTTGTTCGATGAGGACAATCTTTGATATGCTTTTAAAATCTTCGTTGTGCATAATAGGAAAAGCATGAGATTGTATGCGTTAATTGAGCATTTTTCGAAAATTTTTAAAATTTTTGTCGTTGCTTCCTTGCATCTATCGAGCACGTAGCATCTTATTCTGGACTCCGTAGGCTTAGAATTGCTTTATTTGGCCCGAAATCATGTTGTCACCCCGAAAGGCACCTTTAGGGAAGGCTTGATGCATGATAGGTTGTAATAGGTTAATCGAAGTGTAGCGAAGCTATAGCCTAGTAAAAAAAATGGCATAAAAATAAAAGCTCTTGAGGTGCTCCTCCTTCTTAGAATCGCGACTAAGAAGTGAGCATTAGCCCTTAAAAATGTGAAGCTTGCCCGTAGTCAGATACATTGTGCAATGAAATTGCAGGTAAGCTGAAACGAAGGCAAGTTTGACGTGTTAGGCTCTCCTAGAGAAGCAAAAGAAAGAAAAAAGTAAAAATTTAGCAAGTTCAAAAGAAAAAAAAAAAAAAAAAAAAAAAAAAAAAATTAGGCCTTTTAATTTGTTGCTCTCTTGATTGTTGAAAAGCCGTAGACTGTTCGTTATTGCTAGAAGTAGGGGGAAAACGTGATGTAAGGTTGCATAAAGTTTTTCCGGGTCTATGTGAGCTAGAATATGTTTGCTAAACACACACACACACGTAGGGGAGTAACGGTTAGATTTTCGAAATGTTCTCAATCAGTGCATGCGATTAATTGCTTTCTTGTTAAGTAAATGCCTTGATCTTTGAAGCATTGAGGTTTGAGTCGATAGCATGCAAAATTCTGTTCTGTGGTAATAATTTAAGAATAGCCTTGCTCGAGGACTAGCAAGAATTAGGTTGGGGGTATTTTGATAGCTCCAAAATAGAGCTATTATTTACTCCCTAATATTAGCTAAAACCATGCTCGATATTGATTAAAATGCCTTCTTGTAGGTGATTTCATGGTATAGAGCTCGAGGAGTCCGAGGACGTGTTTCGAGGCTAAAAACGACGTTTTAGAGCTTAATGGATGCATCGGGATTGAAGGAGCTTGAAGAATTGAAGAAATGGCAAGATTTGCCATTGAAAGGCAAAAGTTGGCCACCAAACCCGAGAGCTAGCGTTGAGCGGCAGCGTCGAGACGCTGGCTCAACGCTGCTCGGCGTCGAGACGCTGGCCTAGCGTCTCGACGCTGCCCCGACGATTCCCGAAGATGGACGAGCGCCAGCGTCGAGCGCGCGCGTCTCAACGCTCACTCAACGCCGACAGCGTCGCGACGCTGGCCTAGCGTCTCGACGCTCCGAAGTCTGAAGCGAACATTTGAAATTCCACCCGAGAGCAAGCGTCGAGCGCAAGCGTCTCGACGCTCGCTCGACGCCGCGCCAAGCGTCTCGACGCTGCGCGAGCGTCTCGACGCCACCCCGTGCGCGCGCGCTGATAATTTAGGGCACAGCGTCGAGACGCTGCCCTAGCGTCTCGACGCTCCGACTGGTATAAAATCACATTTTCCGATTTTTAACGGATCTTCTTCTCTTTTCCCCTCGAGATTGCCGTTTTCTCCCCTCATTTTCTGGTTTTTGCCCATTTTTGGGTTGTATGTTGAAGACAAACTCCATGGATGCTTGGGAAACCTTCATCTACATGGAAAGCTAAAGAGGTTAGTGGTTGATTAGTTAAGTTTAGGGATTGAACACTTTTGTATTAGGTGAGGTTTAAGCTTAATTGAATATGTTTAGCATGAATGAATGAATTTCTTGCATCTCTTGGTCTGTATTAAGAACGACTAACTTGCCTTTCCGATTAGGAGTGACGTCCATAATTAGTTACGCATGCTTAGTGGGCTAATATTGATTTCTGACAAACCTCAATACTTAGTAGCGAAAGTCCAGCTCATGGCTAATCAATTCGAACCCAAGTGACGTTGGAGATAGGAATTGATTAACGTTCTCATGGCGGGCTTAAGACTAGGAGATAAATCGAATTAGTTCTAGGATTAATTCGTCTCAATGGTACCCGTTACTGTTTGTTAATTAATTTAAGAGTCATGAACTTAGATAAATTAATGGGCATGTTTAATTAGGATTGCACTTACCTAATTAATTCATTGGGATGTTTTGGACCCGTTTGGGACATAACATTTTGCGTGCATGAAACGTCTCGGCTAATTTCCATGTCAATCAATGAGCCAAAATACATTAGTTCAATCCCGACACTTGCTAATCAATCGAATTCGTCAATTTCATACTTCCTGTTCTAATTTTTCCGTTAGCGTAAATTTAGTTTTAGTTACTGTTTCCCAAACAAATCCCCCTATTTTAGCATTGCAAATTTAGTTCAATTAATTTAGGATTATTAATCACTCCCTGTGGATCGACCCCGTTGCCACTTAGCTGCAAATTGCTCGGTGTATTCGGGTTTATAAATTTCATTTTGGCGGGACTCGACATCCCGAAATTTGTGAACGTACAAAAGTTCACTACCAAGGGACAAAGCCAAAACGTGGTTAAACTCATTACCCTCTGGATCTGTCCTTAATTGGACAGACTTAGCAGAGAAATTCCTAGTCAAATACTTCCCACCTGATAGGAATTCTACCTTTCGTGATGATATAATCAAGTTCAAACAAGCTGAGAGTGAGTCTCTTCACGAAGCTTGGACAAGGTTCAAGGACCTTCTTCTCAAATGTCCACATCATGGCATCCCATGGTGTATCCAAATAGAGGTCTTTTTCAAAGGATGCAACCCCAGCACTAGACAAGTCTTAAATTCATCTGCTGGTGGTTCCATGTTGTCCAAGAGTTACAACGAGGCCTATGAGATCTTGGAGAAGATCTCAGCATCTCACTGTAGGTGGTCAGATGATCCAGTTGAGCCAACTAGAGCTCAAGACAAGGATGCTCTAAGTGCAATGAGCTGCCAAATAAATGCCCTGACCAACCTAGTTAAGCAAATGGCTCAAGCCAATCTCCAAACAAGTGTCAACACCGCCACAGCCATGTCAATGGGCACCCAACCAAGTCAAGGTGAGACACTTATCTGTGGATTCTGTGGGGAAGGGCACCTGTATGAATACTGCCCTGGGAATCCAGCCTCAGTCTGCTATATTGGAAGCCAGCAGCAGCCTAGGAACAACCCCTATTCCAATACTTACAACCCTGGTTGGAGGAACCACCCAAACCTGTCATGGGGTGGCCAACAAAATGCTAACCAAGCTCCTAACCAACCAAGACCGAGTGGAACACCTGGTTTCACTCCCCAACATAACCAATCCATGTATCAAAAACCATACAACCAACCTGTAGGATCTTCTGTAGAAAACTTACTCAAGGAATACATAGCCAAGAATGATGCCACTCTACAGAGCCAACAAGCTACTCTTAGGAGCCTAGAAAACCAAATAGGGCAACTAGCCAATGAACTCAAAAGTAGGCCCCAAGGTAGACTTCCTGCTGACACTGAAGTGCCAAGGAGAGATGGTAAAGAGCAAGTTCAAGCAATTGAACTCAGAAGTGGGAGACCATTGGTGAGCAACACCAAAGAAACACCAAAGAGAGTAGAGAACACTGAGTCTAGTGCTCCACTGGAGTCTCTGCCAAACCAAGGTCCACCACCAACAAGCACATCAGGACCAAGGCTGGAGCCAATCATAGAGGAGATAGAAGAAATTCCAAGACCTCCACCTATTCTAAGGCGACCTGAAGTGCCTGCATATGTGCCACCACCTCCATTTCCTAGAAGGCTAAAGAAGAAACAAGAACAGGAAGTGCACTTTAATAAATTTCTAGAAATTCTTAAGCAAGTGCATGTTAATATTCATTTTGTAGAAGTTTTACAGTCTATGCCTTCTTATGTAAAGTTTTTGAAGGATATCATAACTAACAAGAAAATAATTGGTGAGTTTGAAACAGTCAATCTCACTGAGGAGTGCAGTGCCATACTCCAGAACAAGCTACCCAAGAAGGAGAAGGATCCTGGTTCCTTCACCTTACCTGTAGAGCTAGGAGGCAAGCACGTGGGCAGAGCTCTTTGTGACCTGGGAGCCAGCATAAACCTCATGCCCCTATCACTATTCCGCCAGCTAGGAATAGGAGAAGCACGTCCAACCACTGTCACTTTACAACTAGCAGACAGATCCATAGCATACCCTGAAGGTAAGATTGAGGATATTCTTGTAAAGGTTGACAAGTTTATTTTCCTTGCAGATTTCATTATCCTAGATTATGAAGCAGACAAGGAGGTCCCCATCCTGTTAGGCAGACCATTTCTAGCCACAGGTAGGGCACTGATAGATGTCCAAAAAGGTGAGCTCACTATGAGGGTTCATGACGAGGAGGTTAAGTTTAGTGTGTTTAAAGCACTGAGGTATCCTTCTGACTCTGAATCTTGTGCTAGCATGGACATTATAGAATCTTTAATGGAAGAACAATTGGAGCATGAATTGTTGACTAAGCATGCTCATGAATATGTAGGATTAGAATTAACTGACTTAAACATAGCTGAGATAATGGACATACCTGTAAATAACCCTCAGCATGTTTGTATGAATATTGACTTAACTGAAAAATCTTTGAATCCATTAAAACCATCCATTGAGCATCCACCTGTCTTAGAATTAAAACCTCTACCCACTCACCTCAAGTATGCATATCTAGGAAGTAATGATACTTTGCCTGTGATCATCTCTTCTAAATTAAGTGAAAAGCATGAGGTTGAACTGATTTTATTACTTAAGCAACATAGGAAGGCTATTGCATGGACTATTGCTGATATTAGAGGCATTAGCCCTTCCTATTGCATGCATAAGATTATACTAGAGGAAGAGCATACACCTAGAGTAGATCACCAACGTAGGCTGAATCCCTCTATGAAAGAGGTAGTTAAGAAAGAAATAATAAAATGGTTAGATGCTGGTGTGATCTTCCCCATAGCTAGTAGCCAGTGGGTGAGCCCTATACAATGTGTACCTAAGAAGGGGGGATGACTGTGGTAGTCAATGAGAACAATGAACTGATTCCAACAAGGACTATCACAGGATGAAGAGTTTGCATGGATTATAGGAAACTAAATAAAGAAACCAAAAAAGACCACTTCCCTCTACCATTGATTGACCAGATGCTAGATAGGATAGCTGGTAGAGCCTATTACTGTTTCTTAGACGGTTATTCAGGATATAACTAGATTACTATAGACCCTAAGGACCAAGAGAAGACTACCTTCACTTGCCCTTTTGGAACTTTTGCCTTTCGCAGAATGCCTTTTGGCTTATGCAATGCACCGGCAACTTTCCAAAGGTGCATGTTGGCAATCTTCTCTGACTTGGATGAGTCCATGATAGAGATATTCATGGATGATTTCTCAGTCTTTGGGGATTCATTCACAAACTGTCTAGAAAACTTAGGACAAGTCCTGGCTAGGTGTGAGGAGACCAACCTAGTCCTAAATTGGGAAAAGTGCCACTTCATGGTGGATGAAGGGATTGTCTTAGGTCATAGAGTGTCAAGGGCAGGTGTAGAAGTTGACAGGGCAAAAATTGAAGTAATAGAGAAATTGGTAGAACCCCAAAATGTCAAGGCTATTAGAAGTTTCTTAGGGCATGCTGGTTTCTATAGAAGGTTCATTAAGGACTTTTCTAAGATCTCCAAGCCTTTATGTGAGCTTCTAGAGCTAAACAAACCATTCATTTTCTCTAAAGAGTGTGTCCTAGCTTGGAAAACCCTTAAGAAAGCACTAGTCACAGCACCTATTATAGTAGGGCCTAATTGGGATCTTCCCTTTGAGATGTTATGTGATGCCAGTGACTATGCTGTAGGGGTTATGTTAGGACAAAAGATTGACAAGTTAACACACCCTGTATACTATGCTAGTAAGACACTTAATGAGGCACAATGTAACTACACAACTACTGAGAAGGAGATGCTAGCTGTAGTGTTTGCTTGTGAGAAGTTTAGGAATTACATTGTAGGCACTAGGACAATTGTGTACACTGACCATTCTGCTTTGAAGTACCTTATGAGGAAGGCTGATGCTAAGCCTAGGTTGATTAGATGGGTTTTGCTGCTGCAGGAGTTTGATTTAGACATTAGAGATAAGAAAGGATGTGAAAATGTGGTTGCGGATCATCTTTCTAGATTGCAGCATAATTGCGAAAAATTGCGGAAACCGCAATTTCTGATGCTTTTATTGATGAACATGTCTTTGTATTGACTCATCGTGATAACGATGAGGAACTTTGGTTTGCTGACATTGCTAACTTCCTTGCATCACAGGTACTACCAACTTTCAAGGGAAGCCAAGAGAAGAAGAGGTTCCTTCATGAGGCAAGGAAATTCATATGGGATGATCCCACACTTTACAAGACATGTGCTGATGGTCTGCTCAGGAAGTGTGTTTCAGCTGCTGAGGCGAAGTCTGTGCTGCAGCACTGCCATACAGCACCCTATGGTGGACATTTTGGTGGCCAAAGGACAGCTGCAAAGGTGTTCCAGAGTGGCTACTATTGGCCAACGATCTTCAAAGATGCCCACAACTATGCCCACAGCTGTGATGAATGCCAAAGAACAGGTAACCTTAGTCGCAAGGATGAAATGCCTCTCACTTACATCTTAGAGTTGGAGCTCTTTGATGTGTGGGGCATTGACTTCATGGGACCATTTCCCCCATCATCAGGTAACCTTTACATATTAGTGGCAGTAGACTATGTATCCAAGTGGGTAGAGGCCATAGCATGTCCCAATAATGATGCCAAAACAGTCATAAAATTCTTGCATAGGCACATTTTTACTAGGTTTGGAACACCTCGTGCTATCATTAGTGATGAAGGGACACATTTCATTAATAAGGCTATGGAGAGAGTGTTGGCTAAGTATAACATTAGACATAGAGTAGCCACTCCTTATCACCCACACTCGAATGGTCAGGCTGAAATTTCAAATAGGGAGATTAAGAACATCCTAGAAAAAGTGGTCAAACCCAACAGAAAGGATTGGGCGTTTAAACTCGAGGATGCAGTTTGGGCATATAGGACTGCATATAAGACACCCCTAGGTATGTCTCCTTACAGACTTGTGTATGGTAAAGCTTGTCATCTTCCATTCGAGTTAGAAATTAAGGCATTTTGGGCACTAAAAGAGTTGAATTATTGCGTGACCGATGTGGGAACGTTGCGGTCTTTGCAATTACATGAGCTTGATGAGCTTAGACATATGTCTTATGAAAATGCCAAAATGTATAAGGAAAAAACCAAGATTTGGCACGACAGTAGACTTAGGATTAAAGACTTCAAGAAAGGCCAACTTGCCTTATTGTTTAACTCACGATTGAAATTATTTCCAGGTAAACTTAAGTCCAGATGGTCAGGTCCTTTTGTAATTACTAATGTGTTTGTTCATGGTGCCATCGAGATAAAGAACCTGCAACAAGGACAACCATTCATGGTTAATGGTGCAAGACTGAAGCACTACTATGAGGAAGGAGATGTGAAGACTCTCTCGGCCTTCCTTTTATCTGAAACGTGAAAACATGAACGAGAGAGGACGAGTGATTGCTGTGCTCGTCAATATGAGGCTCATGCCTTAGTTTATTTTTTTTTCATTTTTCCGGTTATCGTTTGTGTATATGTTTGTATGATTTTAATTACGAATTTGATGTTGATTTTATTTCTTTTTGTAGGGAATCAATAGAGGGAATCAAGGAGATTAAATCCAGCTAAAAAGATCAAGGAGATATTGGGCCAAATCGAAGATACGGTTGAGCAAAGATTGGCATTTAAATGAAAAATAAATCTCCAACGGTCACTAGAATTGCGCTGGATTTGCAGAATCCGCAAAAATATAGCCGTTGGGATTTTTTTTTGTTTTCTTTATATCCGTTAGAAGCGCGAAGATCCGTACGACTCTCCCATTATCTGAACTCCAAGAAATCTGCTTTTCTCTTCATCTGTGATTCCTCTTTCCAAACCTCCACAGTTCAACGATGGTGCTAACAAGAGCTGAACGGTCGGCGTCCAAGAAGAGGGCTGGCGAGGCTGAAACGGCTGCGAGGGAAGCACTTCTTGCCCTTGCAGACGCTGATGCTGCGCGAACTGAACTACTTCCCAAACTGCCGATCCGCAAGAAGAAGTGGAAGGTTGTCACGGAGATACCTGCTGGACCCTCTGAACCAGCAGGCACACCCAAGAAGCGCAAATGGAGTATGGCTGTGGCCGAAGAAGAAATCAAGAAAAAGACTCCCTCTGTGGAGAGTCAAGAACTAGGCCAGCCATCCCACGAGACAGCCGAGCACAACCCTTCACCATCTCCACCGGTTCGAAGCCCTGAGCTCTCTTCATCGCCACCAGCGCAGAGCCCTGAGCTGCCTTCATCACCGCAGAGTTCTGAGTGTACCCCACCAGCAGAGAGCCCTGAGGCATCGCCCACTTCCCCACAACCTGACCCTGAATTCCCATATGGCGAGTATCAAGAATCGACGCAGGGCAGTGGGGAAGCTGAGGAAGAAGAGGTCTTCTCTCCTTTGAGGGAAGCCAGCCTTGAGAGCCCTGCACAGAGGGATGACTCGATGGACGAGACACTGGGGGATTGCCTCCAGCAGATGACAACGAAGGCACGATTGAGGAAGAAGGAAGCCAAGGTTGTCAAGACCAAACGGCCAAAAACAAAAAAGAAGTCCAAGAAGAAGAAGAAGTCCAGGGCTGCGCCTTCATCCAAGAAGGGGAGTGACGAGCCTTCCCCAAAGAAGCTCAAGATTGAGGCTGCTGAGTCAGCCAAACTGAAAGACAAGGGGAATGCCAAGCTGTACCCTGAAGATGAGCCTCAGTCAGTGAGGTACGTGTCTTCTGACGCTGAGTCTAGAGGCATGGAGCTGAGGAAAAGGGAGCTGCTGCACGAGAAGGGCTTCCTCGACAGACCTGCTGACCTGCCGCAATTCTTGCGCGCAGGAATTACGAATCACGGCTGGGAGGAGTTGTGCAGACCACCCAATCCAGCTTACACAAGCATGGTGTATGACTTCTACGCCAATTTGAGGAATTCTGAGGAGGGATTGTCTGTGGTCAGGGGAGTAGAAGTAGACTTCTCAGCAAAGGCAATCAACGAAGCCTACGGCCTCAAGGGCCAGAAACACACTGATTATTCAAGGATCGTTGATGAGCCTACAGAAGCTGTCTTGGAGGAGGCCATTCGGATCATTGGCCAGCCTGAAGCATCATGGACCGTGTCGCGCAATGGGAGGCACACTCTCATGAGTGCCAACCTCACAGCTAAGGCGGCTGTCTGGTTTTCCTTCGTGAGGAGGAAGCTGGCCCCTGTGACCCATGAGACCACAATCAACCAGATCTGATCGCTGCTGGTCTATGCAATTATGCGAGGTCTCACAATCAACGTGGGCGAAGTCATTGCAGCTGCCATTGCTGACTGCGCCAAGAAGGGTAAGGGTCCATTGTTCTTCCCTAATACTATTACTAAACTATGCTTGCGTGCAGGAGTCCCCATTGAGCGGATGGAACAGCAGATGGCTTACACAGGCCACTTGGAGCTGCCTACAGGCTTGAGGCTGAGGAGGAAAGGGAACATGAAGTTCGAGCTGGATAGATTGGCTGCTGCTCAGTCACTGTCCATGGCGTGCCTGATGGATTTACAGAAGAGGATGGCTCAATGGGCCACATACGCACAGGCAAGGGACAAGGAAGTTGCTGACCAACTGGGATGCATCTTCCCTAACTTTCCCACGAACCTATTGTCTCCATGGGTGCCCCCACGACCACGAGGGACTGATGATGAGGAAGATGTATGAGTGCTAGGTTGAGGAGCACTAAAGGGAGTATTGCTGTTCCCTTAGAAAAATTTTAAACTGCTTTTTGTGAACCGTGTGAATTATGCTGTTTTTAGTTAATATTTTGATCTGTCTTAAGTTGCTTAGTTTTAATGTTTAAATTTGTTTAGTGTAGTCTGATGGTAGCTGATTAGCTAGATTAGATTAGTTTCCTTTTTGTATAGCCATGGATGACTGGAAAAAGCATGCATAGGGGCCTTAATCAATGATATATCTGCCCTGTCTTTATTGCGAAATAATTGCGGAAACCGCAATTTTTATTACTGAATGCCTGTTTTTTACTGTCTGTTTAGTTAGGCTGATTCTGTTTAAATTCTTTCTTTTGCTGCTATCATGACTACCTTATATAGCGTATCTCAAAGCATGCTGGATGAGTGTCATAGGACATCCTTTGATAGTTTAAATTAACCTCTAAACAGTGCTCAGCATGCATAGCTTTAAGTCCTTACCTGTCTGTTTTTTTCAAATTTCTGCTGATGTGATATTTACTTTTAGAATGTTCTGTTTATGCCTAGGACTTTTAGATTCTCTTTGTTTTACCTTAGACTAGATGCTTCTAGGACAGTTTGGGGGTGTGCCACCTCAGACACTCATTGGGGACAATGAGTAGTTTAAGTTTGGGGGAGGCCACCCTAGGCCTAGGAACATTCCTCTCTCCCTTAAAAACATAAGCATTCTTCTTCTCCTTTACAAAAAAATGATGAGCTGAAAAAATGAGAAATAGAATAAAGAGGGGTGTCTCTCTTAGGTTGCTGAGTAATCAGTGCCAAGTGTGTAATCCACAAGTGGCATTGCATCAAAAGGCAACCAAAGGAGAGGATCCACCAAAGTGAGAAAGAAAAAGAAAAAAAATAGAGAAGAAGAATGTATACCTAGGAGTTGCAACTTTGTGGCTTAGATGTCTTGATTAAAAAGAACTCTGATCCTCAATTAGCTGAGCACAAAGTTGTAGCTTGTAGGGTTGTTTAGGGAGATGAATGTATGTCCAATGTAGTGATGCCAGGGTTTAGGTTGTTCTCTTAAAGTACTACTGTCACTGTTAATACTAAGACTGGCATGACTCTAAGGAATCCTAGGTAGCTCATAAGTAAAAACTAGAAGCATGTACTGAGTCTGGGGTAAAGCTAGGTAGAATTTGAAACCTTAGGGATAGTGGCATGATATGACAAAAGCAAGTAGATCAGTTGTAGGGAGTTAATAAAACAGTAGGAGTATTAGGCATGCGAAGTCAGAAGAAGCTAGATAAGAGGATAGTTTTAAACTTAGAAGTGTGTCACAAGACAGCACTGCTATAGATAGGGATATAGGGGAGTCAGTAAGTGGTTAAAGAAGATGAAACAGCAGCCTAAGTAAGTCCTTAGTTTGCTCGAGGACGAGCAAAACCTTAAGTTTGGGGGTGTGTTATGTCTCCAAAAGTGACTTATTTAGGACTTATTTAGCTTAGAAAGATGCACACTCTTAGGTGTTTTTGATAGGATTTAGCTTAAACCTATGCTTATTTGTGAGAATTAAAAGAAGGTAGCTAAATTAGGACTTATGTACAAAAGGAAAGAAAATGATTGAAAACCGAAGTAAAAGAATGAAAAGTAAGCATTGCGGAAACATTGCTGAAACCGCAATGTTTCAAGTGAAAACCGTAAGTTGACTGATCTTTTTCTGTTAATTTCCGTTATTTCAGGGATTCGTTCTTTCTCCTCCATCCATTTTGAAGTACGACGTTGAAGATTGATGGTTCTCCTTGGCCCAAACGCACCTGCAGATTACTATAAAAGGGGGTCAAAGTCGAGGGTTCAAGCATGATCCGAAAGCGTAGAAGTCTTCTCGCAGCTCCATCTTTTCTCCTGTTTTCCTTTGCCGTCTGTTGGTTTGCGAAGCTCAGCTGTTGGAATCGATAATCTGATAGGAAGGAGAGGAGATTTATCTTCTCTCCCGATTGGATTCATCCAAGCAAGGCTGATCTTTCTCATCCTTCAACCGAGGCGGTTGCGACGAGGCGTTCAAGCTCATTTACCTGCTTTCTGTCTTTCATTTCTACTTTCCAGCATTGTTTAGTTGTTGTTTCTGTTCTAGTAGCTAGTTTATTGCATTTCGTGGTGTTCTGTCTTTGTGTTATTCACTTTAAGCTTTCTTTTGTTCCTTCAAACAATCAAGTAATCAAAAGCAAAATTCAGGATTTCACAGTTTCTTACCTTTGCAGTCTACTGTTTTCCCCTACTGTTTTGTCCTTAAATTCCTTCTGAACATGTCTGTTTTATCTTTTATTTCTGTTCTCCCTACATCCATGAGTAACTAAGTCACATAGGGGCATGCTAATGACAATACTATAGGCTAAAAAACGTGAACCAAGCATGTAGGATAGCTCTCGAAGCATTGATTGTATGTAAGCTTCATCCCACGGGCAATTTCGATTGGCCATCCATTTTGTCCAAAGAACTCCTAACCTCTGGAAGGAGTAAGAGTTCAGAGTCATACACTCATGCTAGCCTTTCAAGGTAGCCAGAAAACGACCTAGGAATAGGCGTTTTCCTAGTACAAACCATAACTTTCTGCTTTAACAAGATGCTTAAGACCTTACTTGGACATGAGTAAACTAAAGAATCTAATGCATGGAATCGGACGATACATGAGATTGAGTGAGTTTGATGCATAGAGAGTTGATCCAATGCTTGAGAATCGTGAGAAAATGCCTATAGAGGAGTCGTTAGTAGCCCTTGTTTCTCCATTTTACACACTTTCGCTGTTAGGAAAATTGCGGTAGAATTGCTGTTTCCGCAATTCTGCTAAGTTTACAATCCTGTTTAGCTGTTTTCTTCTTCGTTTATTAATCTCGTCTCTTTTCCTTTGAGTTTAACTTTGACTTGCTCTTGTTTATGTTGCTATCCTTTACATATTCCATAGGATTTAGACAATTTAAAACCAATTCTCCACCGTTAAATCCACCCATTCTTTCTTAAATTTACACTTCATGAATAGCTTATAATAAATCTCTGTGGGAAAACGAATGAAAAAATACTTACTACTTGCTATAAGATCATGTATGCTTGCATGTTCTGAGTGCTCTCTCTATCTTATTGCTTATTTATTTTAACACATTGAGCACGCAACAACAACCAAGGAACAACCCCTTCTCAAACACTTATAATCCTGGTTGGAGAAACCACCCAAATCTCTCTTGGGGTGGACAACAAAACCAAATGCAAAATCAACCAAGACCGAGTGGAACATCTGGTTTCACTCAACAAACTAGTCAACCCCCATATCAAAAGCAATACAACCAACCAATGAGGACATCAGTGGAGAACTTCCTGAAGGAGTACATAGCGAAGAATGATGCAACTCTACAAAGTCAGCAAGCAACACTGAGAAGCTTAGAAAATCAAATAGGGCAGTTGACAAACGAGCTGAAGAATAGAACCCAAGGCAGATTGCCTGCAGACACTGAAACCCCAAGAAGGGATGGAAAATAACAAGTTCAAGCCATTGAACTTCGGAGTGGACGGCCATTGGTGATCAACAACAGAGAAACACCAAAGCGAGTAGAGAATGAAGAGTCTAGTGCTCCACTGGATTCTCTGCCCAATCTTGATCAAACACAACCAAACACAACAAGGGTGAGGCTGAAACCTATCATTGAGGAACCAGAAGAAATTCCTAGGCCTCCCCTACCATTAGGCAACCTGACTTGCCTACCTATGTGTCACCACCTCCATTTCCAAGACGAATCAAGAAGAAACAAGAGCAGGAAGCTCATTTCCATAAGTTCTTAGAAATCTTGAAACAAGTGCATGTTAATATTCCCTTTGTGGAAGTTCTGCAATCTATGCCATCTTATGTAAAATTCTTAAAAGATATTATTACTAACAAAAAAGTTATTGGTGAATTTGAAACAGTGAATCTCACTGAGGAGTGCATTGCCATACTCCAAAATAAGCTGCCAAAGAAGGAGAAGGATCCTGGTTCCTTCACTTTGCCAGTAGAACTGGGAGGCAGACATGTGGGCAGAGCCTTGTGTAATCTGGGAGCCAGCATCAATCTCATGCCCTTGTCACTATTCCAACAGCTTGGGATAGGGGAAGCACGACCAACAACTGTCACCTTGCAACTTGCAGACAGATCCATCGCATACCCTGAAGGTAAGATTGAGGATATACTTGTCAAGGTTGACAAATTTATTTTTCTCGCAGACTTTATAATTCTGGATTACGAGGCAGATAAAGAGGTGTCAATCCTATTGGGCAGACCGTTCTTAGCCACAGGTAGGGCTCTAATTGATGTCCAGAAAGGTGAGCTCACCATGAGAGTTCATGATGAAGAGGTTAAGTTCAGTGTGTTTAAAGCTCTAAGGTACCCTTCTGATCTTGAATCTTGTGCAACTATAGATATAGTAGACTCATTAATGGAAGAAGAACTTGAACATGAATTGTTAATTAAGCATGCTACTAATTATGCACAAGTAGATGTAGATGATTTAAATATTTCTGAATTGATGGATGTATCTGTGGACAACCCTCAGCATGTATGCATGACCAATGAATTGTCTGATAGAACTACAACTCCTATGATGTCATCAATTGAACAACCACCTTTATTAGAACTGAAATCATTGCCTGAACACCTTAAGTATGCATATCTAAGAGAGAAAGATACCTTGCCTGTTATTATTTCGTCCAAACTAAGTAAACATCATGAAATAGCGTTAATATTGCTGCTCAAGCAACATAAAAAAGCTATTTCCTGGACGACTGCTGACATTAGGGGTATAAGTCCTTCGTATTGCATGCATAAAATATTGTTGGAAGAGGAACATACACCTAGAGTAGATCACCAACGTAGGTTGAACCCCTCCATGAAAGAGGTAGTTAAAAAAGAAATTATTAAATGGTTAGATGCAGGTGTGATCTTTCCAATAGCCAATAGTCAATGGGTCAGTCCTATTCAATGTGTACCTAAGAAGGGTGGTATGACTGTAATAGTGAATGAAAACAACGAATTAATACCAACTAGAACTGTTACAGGATGGAGAGTATGTATGGATTACAGAAAACTTAATAAAGAAACCAAAAAAGACCATTTTTCTTTACCCTTTATAGACCAAATGTTAGATAGAATAGCTGGCCGGGCCTTTTACTGCTTTTTAGATGGTTACTCAGGATATAACCAAATTACCATAGACCCTGAGGATCAAGAGAAAACAACCTTTACATGCCCCTTTGGAACATTTGCTTTTCGCAGAATGCCATTTGACTTATGCAATGCACCAACAACATTTCAAAGGTGTATGTTGGCGATTTTCTCTGACCTAGATGAGTCCATAATAGAAATATTCATGGATGACTTCTCAGTCTTTGGTGATTCCTTTAACAACTGCCTAGAGAACCTAGGACAAGTCCTAACTAGGTGTGAAGAAAACAACTTAGTCCTAAATTGGGGAAAATGCCACTTTATGGTGGAAGAAGGAATAGTATTAGGACATAGAGTGTCCAAGGCAGGAGTAGAGGTCGATAGGGCCAAAATAGAAATCATTGAGAAGTTAGTAGAACCTACAAATGTCAAAGCTATAAGAAGTTTCTTAAGACATGCAGGATTTTATAGGAGATTTATAAAAGACTTTTCAAAAATCTCTAAACCCCTGTGTGAGCTTCTAGAGCTAAATAAAACTTGTCTTCTCAAATGAATGTCTAAGAGCATGGAAAAAACTTAAGGATGCCTTAGTCAAAGCACCAATCATAGTAGGCCCAAATTGGGATTTACCTTTTGAACTAATGTGTGATGCTAGTGACTATGCAATTGGGGCTATGCTTGGCCAAAAGATAGATAAACTAACACACCCTGTATATTATGCAAGTAAAACTTTAAACGAAGCACAATGTAACTACAATACCACAGAGAAAGAAATGTTAGCTGTAGTGTTTGCATGTGAAAAATTTAGGCCTTATATTGTAGGTAAGAAAACGATTGTTTATACTGATCATTCTGCAATAAAATATTTGATGAGGAAGGCTGATGCTAAGCCTCAGCTAATTAGATGGGTGTTATTATTGCAAGAGTTTGATCTAGAGATTAGAGATAAAAAAGGATGTGAAAATGTAATTGCTGATCATTTATCAAGATTGCAGAGTCATTGCGAAAAAATTGCGGAGCCCGCAATATCTGACTCATTTATTGATGAACATGTCTTTGTGTAGTGCATTATGATAACAATGAGGAACCTTGGTTTGCGGATATTGCTAACTTCCTTGCCTCACAGGTGTTACCAACTTTCATAGGGGGGGGCAAGAAAAGAAGAGGTTCCTACACGAGGCTAGGAAGTACATCTGGGACGATCCAACACTCTACAAAAGCTGTGCGGATGGATTGCTGAGGAAGTGTGTGTCAGCTGCTGAATCAAAGTCAGTCTTGCAGCATTGTCATACAGCTCCGTGTGGTGGACATTTTGGTGGTCAAAGGACGGCTGCAAAGGTGTTCCAAAGTGGCTACTTCTGGCCCACGATCTTCAAAGATGCACACGACTATGCACACAACTGCAATGAGTGTCAACGAACAGGTAACCTTAGTAGGAAGGATGAGATGCCTCTAACATATATCTTAGAGTTAGAACTCTTTGATGTATGGGGCATTGACTTCATGGGATCATTCCCTCCATCTGCTGGTAATCTTTACATTCTAGTAGCTGTAGATTATGTTTCAAAATGGGTAGAAGCAATTGCATGTCCCTTAAATGATGCCAAAACAGTCCTTAAATTTTTAAATAGGCACATTTTTACACGATTTGGCACACCACGTGCCATCATAAGTGATGAAGGAACCCACTTTATAAACAAAGCTATGGAAAAAGTGTTAGCTATGTTGGGTTTTATGTCCTAAAACTCGTAGTTTGTAAACTGTATGAATGTATATATTATATTTCAATAAAGTTGTTATTGAATTTTTTAGTGAATTGTGTTTGTATTAACCTATACCAATAACTAACACCCATGACGACAGTGTGAGTACTTGAACTTCATGTG
The DNA here is from genome assembly GCA_028017165.1 of Herpetospermum pedunculosum. Lineage (NCBI taxonomy): Eukaryota > Viridiplantae > Streptophyta > Magnoliopsida > Cucurbitales > Cucurbitaceae > Herpetospermum > Herpetospermum pedunculosum. The sequence goes on along the minus strand of CM051527.1, from coordinate 13,616,465 downwards.
TGACATGAATGTGAATCAAGTTCAAGTAGACAGCCAAAATGGTCTATAGTATAGGGATAAGGCTGGGTACCTTATCCTGGGGACACTATTGGACGCGGCTCACTTTGTATAGTACAAAACGATGTGATTCGAATCGTTTCATGTAGAGACATGTGAGTGAGGGCGTCCTGTGCAATGAGTTTGCACAAGACCGAACCAAGAAATAAAATCGCTCTTTCTTTATAACACCGTTTACTGTAAAGACCGATTTTTTCATTTGATGACTTAGGTAACTCGATCTCAATCTTGAGCTCACTATGAACTCCTGTTTATTCGACCTTATCCTTTGACTTGTACGGGTGAGAGTGGCCAGATCGCCGACTCAATAAGCCTACCATCTTGGGGATAAGATCGAATAAGTGGCTGGGGACATAGTTGTGCGAGATGAAATTCACTCCTACCCGCTTTAAGGGTTAGTAGAGAGGTTGTTCCCTTAAGTGCTGACTCCAAGTCTTGAACAATGGGCCCATCCTCTCCTGATTAGGGAGGAATCTGATTTGATGGTTGGACCACAAATCAATTGTTCATTAGAGGTGTCAGTGGTACTTAAGGAACAAGATATAATACAAGGGTTAAACGGTTTAAATGACCCGTTGTGATTATGAACGACCTGTGAAGGATCGACTTACTGATGATAGTTAGATCAACAGGACACAATATATCTACAGTGAGGAGAGTGCAGCCCTTGGACTTTAGTGGAGTCTCCGGGGGTTAACGAATGTTGGTTAGTTCGGTTGAAAGAGTTTTGACCGGATAATCTCGTATCGTTGGAGCTCATGATCTGTAGGTCCTTACGGTTCTCCTGGCTAGCTCGGATAAAGCCGTGAAACAATATAAAAGAAAAGAAAAGAATTTGAATCGTTCAAATTCGGGTTTGTGGAAGAAGAATAGACATATTTAAATATGATTTAAATATGGACATATTTAAATATGATTTAAATATGAGATTGGTCTGAAAACATGAATAGGATTCATGTGCAAAAAGTCGGTTTTCGGAAAACCGGGTTTAATTATATTATTTAATTAATATTTGATATTGAATTAAATAATATTAATTAATATATATATTTTTTTTATTAATTAAAAAGTTTAATTAATAAAAATAATTATTATTATTTTTAATAATAATATATATATATATATATATATATATATATATATATATATTTACATGTGTCTTACATGCAATGTAAGACACATGTAAACATAAGGGATATATATATTGACAGATCAATTATAAAAATAAAAAAAAAAAAAAAAAAAAAAAAAAGAAAAAGGAAAAAGAAAAACAAAAGAGCTGAGTGCTGTTTTGTGTCTTTGAATTGAAATTGAGAATTTCAATTTGAGTTTCTTCTTCTTCTCTCGGCTCTCTGTAATTCAGAAGAAAATAGTTTTCTTCAGTGGAGCTTCTTCTTTCTTTTCTCATGTAAAAGGAGTCTCACTACTCCGTTTCTCGGCCTGAGGATAGCGGGATTACCGTGGGTGGTCCACGAAGATTTCGTGAGAAGGCTCGGTGAGCTCGTGAGGAGCTTCTGGCGGTGAAATTGAAGAAATACGAACGACAAGGGTATGTGTTCTAATTTCTCTTTTTCATCGCTTTTGCATGTTTCCGTTTGTTTAAATTGATGAAATTAGAGTGTCTATGATCCAAATTCGCTTCCGCTGCGTTCCATCAATGCTCCATCAAGCTAAATATAATGTTAGACATAGAGTAGCAACACCTTATCATCCACACTCGAATGGACAAGCTGAAATATATCTAATAGAGAGATCAAAAGTATACTTGAAAAAGTGGTGAAACCGAATATAAATGATTGGTCTTTTAAGTTAGATGATGCACTGTGGGCGTATAGGACTGCATATAAAACGTCATTAGGAATGTCTCCTTATAGGTTAGTGTATGGAAAAGCATGCCACTTACCTCTTGAATTAGAAATCAAAACCTTTTGGGCCTTAAAAGAGTTGAATTATTGCGTAACCGATGCGGGAACATTGCGGTCTCTGCAATTACATGAGTTAGATGAACTAAGACATATGTCATATGAAAATGCTAAAATGTATAAAGAAAGAACTAAAATTTGGCATGATAGTAGACTTAGGATTAAGGACTTCAAAAAGGGCCAGCATGTTTTACTATTCAACTCACGACTTAGATTATTTCCGGGCAAACTTAAGTCTCGTTGGTCAGGTCCTTATGTGATTACTAATGTAGTTATTCATGGTGCTATTGAAATTCGAAATCTGAATCAAGGTCAGTCGTTCATGGTAAATGGTGCTAGATTGAAGCATTACTATGAGGAAGGAGATGTGAAGACACTCTCAACCTTCCTCTTATCCGAGGCCTAAAAAGCAAGTCAAGAAAGGATGAGCAAAGGCGTTCAATGGAATGATCATTATGCTCAATCATCAGAGGAATATGGAATAAATAGTCTTTCGTAATTGTTTTTCTTTTAGATTGATTACAATATTGTTATTTCTAGTTTTAATTTAGTTTGTTTTTATTGATTAGGAACGTGGCAATTGGAGATTTTTAAACGGCAATGAGGGAGTAAACCACGAGGAAAGGAAAGATCAAGGAAGAGATCTTGCTAAATCGAAGATTTAGTTGCTAGGATCTTGCAACAAATATCAATCAAGGATAATATACTAACGGTTATATCTTCAAAGGATTACCGAAGATTTGCGGAAAAATTGCGGAGTCCGCAACGAAATAGCCGTTGGAGCAACAACCGAGTATAAGTAGGACGAGTTGGAGATCATTCCCATTTACGATTCTCAAACCCTTGAAATCCCACAACTCAGAGCTCTCCTTCCTCATAAATTCTCAAGCTTAGACTCCAAGAAACGGCCATGGTTTCCACAAGATTTGAACGATCCACACCCAATAAGACATCCCCAATCACGGAGGATGTTGAATTGGTGAAAGAGGCGTTGCTGTCTTTGGCAAATGTCGAAGTTGTGAAACCTTCGAGACCTCCAAAGCTTCCTGTGAAGAGGAAGTGGAAGGTGCTGGCAACTGAAGCTGGAGACACTTCTGAACCAACACAGTCCCCTAGACGAACGTGGAAGGTCACATTGGAGGATCCAAAGACCAAGAGTAAGAATTCCATGAGTGAGGACAGCCTCAACAGTGGTAGGCCATCGTTTGAGACGACCATGCAAAGTCCGGATTCCCCTCAACAACAATCGGAACCTGAAGTTCCATCTGAAGAACGACCAGATTCGACATCAATTGGTGATCCGAATGAAGAAGAAGAGGTAGCTTCTCCCTTCAGGGATGTCAATCTTGACAGCCCTATGGAGAGGGAAAGCAAGGATTCAATGGAGGAAACGCTGGATGAATGCCTCCAACAAATAACTACCAAGGCACGGCTCAAGAAGAGAGCCCCTGTGATTGTGAAAGGCAAGCGGCCAAAAGCCTCCAAGAAGGCTAAAAAGAACAGGGTTGAAGCTGGACCCTCTATCAAAAAAATGAAAACGGAGGCTGTTGAAGCAACCAAGGCCAATGACAAGGGGAAGAGAAAGATGTACCAAGAGGATGAGCCTCGAGCTGCGAGGTATGTGTCCAAGGAAGCAGAGGCGAGGGGCCTGAAATTGATGAAGAAAGAACTCCTCCACGAGAGAGGATTCCTTGATTCTATTGCGGACCTGCCGCAATTTCTGCGCGCAGGAATTATGAACCACGGCTGGGAAGAGCTGTGTAGGCCTCCCATTCAGGCCTACTCTGACATGGTGTACGACTTCTACGCCAATCTCACTCGCCCCGAAGGCTGTTCTTCAATGGTGAGGGGGTAGAAATTGACTTCTCAGCCGAAGCAATCAACAACGTGTATGCTCTCAAGGGGCATAAAGATTATGAATACGCAAGGATCATGGCTTCACCTTCAGAGGGAGTCCTGGAGGAAGCACTGAATATAATAGGGAAGCCTGAGACAGCCTGGGCAGTCTCAAAGCATGGGAAGCATACACTTGTGAGTGCATCCCTCAGGGACAAAGCAGCTGTGTGGTTCTCCCTGATTCGAAGACGAATCTCCCCTGTCACACATGAAACAACCATCAATCTGGGGAGATCGCTACTGATTTATGCAATAATGAAGGGACTCACCATTGATGTGGGTGAAGTCATAACAGCATCAATCGTCGAATGCTCCAAGAAAGGTAAGGGCCAACTCTTTTTCCCCAATACCATTACTAAATTATGCTTACGCGCAGGGGTGCCTGTGACGATGGAGGAGAAACAATTGGCCTATGCTGGCCACCTTGAGCTGCCTAGTGACCTGAGGGTGAGGAGAAGAGGCAACATGGAGTTCGAGATGGATGGACTTGCTGCTGCACAGTCATTGTCCATGGCTTGCCTGATGGACTTACAACGAAAGTTAGCCCAATGGGCTGAATATTCGCAAGCAAGGGACCAAGAGCTGGCTGAGCACCTGCGGTGCACGTTTCCTGCCTTCCCTGCTGGGTTATTGAGTCCTTGGGTGCCTCCGAGTGAGAGGAATGTTGAAGATGATAAGGATGAATGAATGTCAGATTGACGGCATTCGAGGGAGTATTTCTGATCCCTCTCAAAAAGGAAAAAAAAATCTGCTTTTCTGTGACCTGTTACCCCACCAATATCAATTGTTTGTTCTGTTTTAAATTCTTAAATTTGCCTGAGTAGAGTAGATTAGTTTAGTTTAATGTCGTCTGATTAGGTAGTTTAGATAATTTTGCTATTTTCTGTAGTTGTTTATGAACGAATATCGCATGCTAGGAGCCTTGACCATAGTTAAAACTGCTCTGTTGGAATCATTGGGAATTTTTTGCGGTCCCCGCAATATTTTGTTAGTTTAAGCATGCTGGTGTATGACTTTCTGATGGGCTGTCTGTCTTTAAATCTCATGATTTGGCTGCATTACTGATGTCCATAGGTAGTCTGTCTATTGAGCATGCTGGATGAGTGTCAAGTACACCTTTGTTAGTTCTAATTAGCTTCATGAATTGCTGAGCATGTACCTCTGTTAGACCTTACCATGTTGGTTTTAGTAAATTTCTGTTGTTGAGTTATCTGCACTATGAGGGTCATTCTATCCCTAGGAGTTTTAAGTCTGTCTGGTTTTTATTTAGACTAGATGCTTCTAAGGCAAGTTTGGGGGTGTGCCACCTCAGACTCTCATTAGGGACAATGAGAAGTTTAAGTTTGGGGGAGACAACCTCTAGGCCTAGGAACACTCCTCTCTCCTTTGAAAAATAGACATTCTTCTTCTGTAAAAAAAAAAATGAGTAAAAAAAAGCAAAAGCAAAGTAAAGGGTATTATCTCTCTCTAAGGATGCTGAGTAATCAGGGCCATTTGTGTAACCCACAAGTGGCACTGCATCAAAAGGCAATTCAAAGAGAAGACTTTGCCAAAAGAGAAAAAAAAGGGAAAAATAAAACCAAGGAAGAAGAATGTGTGCCAAAGAGCTACGACCTAAGTGTTTAGATGTCCTGTAAAATTGAACTCTGATCCTTAGTTTGCTAAACACAGGGCTGTAGCTTGAAGGTATGTCAAGGGAGATGAGTGTCTATCCAACATAGTGGTGCCAGGGCTTAGTTTGTTCTATGGATACTGAACTCTAATACTCGTGTGTGCTAAGCCTGACATGACTTTAAGGAATCCTAGGTAATTCAAAAATAAAAACATTTAGAAGCATGTACTGAGTCTGAGTTAAAACTAGGGAGAATTTGAAAGCTTAGGGATAACTGCACAATGAGCCCAATGACATAGGCAGATAAGCCATAAGATAGGAAGTTAGTAAAAACAGAAGGTTTTAAAGGCAAGGGAAATCAAAATAGGCAGAATATAAAGCTAGTTTGAACTTAGAAGAGTGTCACAGGACAGCAGTGCCTTTGATAGTAAGCCTAGGGAAGTCAACAAGTCAGCTAGGTAGAGTTTGAAAGACAAGATTTAGCAACCAAAGTAAGCCTTTATATTGCTCGAGGACGAGCAATAACTCAAGTTTGGGGGTGTGTTACCTCGCCAAAAGTACATTATTTAGGGCTATGTTTACCTTTAAATCATGTACATTCTTGAGTGTTTTTGTTAGAAGTTAGCTTAATGTGTGCTTAAATGCGAGAATTTGAGAAATGATGCTAAAATAGGACTTATTTGGAAAAGGAACGAAAAAGGATGAAAAATGATGTAAAACAAGCTAAAATGTACATTGCAGAAAACTTTGCTGAAATATTGCTGAAGCCGCAATGAAGCATTGCGGCCCTCGCAAGGAAACCGCAAGGAAACAGTCATGCTGCTGCAATTTTTTCCCAGCCGTCAGTCTTTATTGACTGAGATTTTCCAGTCGTCAACCCTCCCTACTGCTGCCACATGTCAAGCTTGACTACCTCACAAAGATGAATGGTGATCCACGATTAATGAGCAGCCTTCTGCAACGACCTAGAGGCTATAAAAGGAGACGAATGATGAAAGGGAAAGGCAGCTCAGAAGCGTGGAGATCCCAGTTGCAAAGCAATCTGTAGACAAATTTCCTTCTCCCGTTTGTTGGAACGAAGAAATCAGCCCTTGGCGTCGATAATTCAAGAGAAAGAAGAGAAGATCCTTCTTCTCTTTTGATTGAATTCATCCCCAAGATCAGCTAATCTTCCCCTTCATCCGAGGCGTTTGCGACGAGGAGATCCGTGCACTTTTACAACTTTCTTTACTGTTTTTCTCTTTATTGATTCCATTTGCGACATTGTTCTGATTCATTCTCCATTACACTTGATCTTTACTGCTTTCATATCATTACATGTTGTTCTTATGAAGTGTTTTGAACCTTGTTTTTAAAGAGTAATCAATTAAGCCTTGTTGAGTTCTTCCGTTTGTTATTTCTTATTCAATTGCTTTTCCTAAGTTCTTTAAAGCATGATCCACCAATCCATCTCTTTTAGTTCTTCAAAAACCATGAGTAACTAATCTAAGAAGGGTTTGCTAAAGATGAATCTGTAGGCTAGAAGTACAAGAATTCTGCATGTAGGATAGTATGATTGCATTGAATGTATGTAAGCTTCATCCCACGGGCAATTTCGATCGGCCATCCATTTTGTCTAAATAATTCCTAACCTCCGGAAGGAGTAAGAGTTCAAAGTCATCCATTCATGCTAGCCTTTTATGGTAACCAGAAAATGACCTAGGAATAGACGTTCTCCTAGCACGTTCATTAGCTTGCTTGTATAAATAGGTGTTTATGTCTTACTTGGATATGAGTGAACTAAAGATCTAATGCATGTAATCGAGAGATGCATGAGACTGAGCTAAAACGATGCATGATATGCTAATCTACTGCTGAATGATCGTAGTTAAGTGCCTATAGAGGAGTCTTAAGTCGACCTTGCTGTTGTAGTTTACATTAAAAACGTTGCTAATTTATTGCTAGATTTTTGCGAGAACCGCAATAAAACATTCCTGCTTTTTGCCTTAGTCTTTTTATTAGCTTTTTATCTTTGCGATTTTATTGCTAAATAATTGCGAGACCCGCAATTATTCTTCTTCACATTATAGCTTTATCTCTTTACTTACTCCCCGTTTATGATCGCATCCTTCTTGCATCTTTTATAGTTCTGTACCTCAAACAAAAATCACACCAACAACACTTTTGTCACCTGTTACATTTTCCTTCAATCAATCTCTACTTAGCATAAACTTAATCAAATCTCTGTGGGAAAACGAATTAAAAAATACTTATCACTTGCTGCAGACCATGTATGCTTGCATGATCTGAGTGCTCTTCGCATTACATTTTATTTACACACTGAGCACGCAACAACCTACTGGAGATATGGCCTCCGCATATGCACACTTTAGTGAATTTACGATATAACAGTTGTTGCAAAGGTTGGATGTCATGATATTTCGTTCCCTAGCTGCAACAATAGCATGCGAGCAAGGAATCTCCAAACATTGGAACTTTTTGCAAGTGCATTTACCTGTGGTTAAGTCAACGATAGCATCGAACTGACCATCTCTTACATGAAATCTATAATAATCAATTCCCTCAAAAGTGTGTCTCCTTGCCTTCTCACACTCATCAACCAACATGGTTTGAACATAATCTAAGTGGGTCGACTCTTTTGATGACCAATATTCTGGTCGGTCATAAAACCACTCTTGCAGGTCACCTCTAAGGAATTCAAGCAACGCTGTTATGGGCATCAATCTAGTTGCAACTGTTACAGAGTTGAATGACTCAACATTGTTGTTTGTGATATTATTATATCTTCTCTCTGTTTGATAACATCTAGCCCATCGTTCTACTCCGACCTCTTCCAAGTATGCCGCTACAACCCCATCTTTAAAGGCACGAAGTTGTTCCCAATACATGTTGAACTCAGACTCTCAGTATGCTTTAGACGCCTTATTGAATACCTTACCAACTGCGTTGTTTTTTAACTTAGTTAGGAAATTCTTCTTTAGGTGAAAGGTGCATAGGCCGTGAAATGCAGTAGGAAATACGAATTTTACTGCCTTCGAGATGGACATGTGATGATCAGACACAATAACTAGGTTATGGTCCTCCCCCACGATATTCTTCAAATTTGTCATGAACCATGTCCAGGACTCATCTGTCTCTGTGTCGACAATTGCATATGCTAGTGGATATAATTGATTGTTACCGTCCATGGAAATACCCACCAACATACATCCTCCGTATTTTCTTTTCAAATGTGATCCATCAACAACAACCACTGGACGATAATTTACATAACCTCGGATTGAAGGACCTAATGCCATGAACACATATTTGAAGTGCATAGAATGATCATGGACAATAATTTCGAATATCGTACCTGGGTTCTCTATTTTCAAAGCTTCCCTGTACGCATGCAAAATTGAGTATGACTCTTCCAGAGTTCCTCTAACAAGTGCATGTGTTTTTTCTCTTCCACGCCATGCTTTGTCGTGATTGACACACCGAAATCCTTCCGTACATCATCCATAATGTCTTTTGGTTTGTACACACGACTAACTTATATTCTATATTTTATCATATGTCCAACCGCATAAGCATGTGCATGTCTATGGTTGTGGTTCAGCAACCCACTACCGCACGTGTGTAAGTTAACGTACTTTGAAATCCGAAATATTCCACAACCTGGCAACGCGATCCCACAGAGTCGCCACTTGCAATTTTCCAACGCATCGCACCGTGTAGAGGTCCTTCGACAATTTCTTAAAGGTGAATTCAAAATTCTTCTTGATGGCATACAATGTCAATTGATACTTCAAGTCATCTTTACTTAAGAAGATTTCATCTTCACGAATATCAGTTGATGACGTACCAGTCATTACAATGCCCTGGTTGTTTGCCGTTCGTATTCGTGCATTTCTAGAGACTGAGGACATACCAGTGGTAATGTCATCGTCGTCATTTCTATGGTTTAGGTCGTTGCCCAGTGATATCGTAGGTGTGTCGGCTTGCGTCGACCCGAACTGACATACATGCTCAATTGAGGTCGTTGCAAGTTCTTCGGGGTCTTCCCATGAGAAAATGTCATCGTTTCCCAATGATATCGTAGGTTGTAGTGTGTCTGCTTGCGTCAGCCCGCACTGATATACATGCTCGTTGTTTGTCGCATGAGTTAAGTTATTATTATGCTCTTCCTTAGTCCGTACAATTGTTATGCATAATTGCAACTTTCGTACCCTTTCGTGGTTCAGAAATAATTTAACGTCCTTCTTATTAAGAATGTAAACCGATGGTGATGATTCCTGGAGGTTGTATTTCACCCCTATTTGAATGTTGTAATCTGATGGGCTGAGTTCCATAGCCTCGTATATTAGTTCCTTCAATTTATTGTAGTTGGTTCTGTGACGAACCCTAATACCTCTTATCGTACCCCCGACATAGGAGGCATGTTGGTTGTCCCATGCACCCCCATAACAGATGTATACGCTGACCTTCTTCTTCGCTGTCATACCTCGTATATTAGTTCCTTCTTCTTCATCTCTGAAATCCAAAAAAGAATTATGCATCGCATATAGGAGGCGTGAGTGCAATGGTAATATACAAAGTGAACGTTGGGGGGTACTACCGGATCAGATTAGAAGATGTGTCAAATCCTACGTGGGGAAATGTTATGATTTTGGTGGTTTCGATGAACAATGGTCAAATCACACGCTTATCGCTATGTGTCAAATCCGTCAATTATCGCGATTTATTGAATGTTATGTATTCACTTAACTCGATGAACAATGTTCCTCGTTATGCTTATCGCGAGTTTAGGGTTTAGTGTAGACCGCCTGATGATTATGTACATGTAGACTAGCTGATTATTTATTAATTGGCGGATGTTTCAAATCCTACGTGGGGAAATGTTATGTTATTCACTTGTCTCGATGAACAATGGTCAAATCACACGATTATCGTGATGTGTCAAATCCTTCACTTATCGCGATTTATTGAATGCTATGTATTCACTTATCTCGATGAAAATGTTCCTCGTTATGCTTATCGCGAGTAAATAAGGCTTATCGCGAGTAAATAAAGAAAAGTAAAATTACGCAGATTGCCTGACTATGATTATTTATTAACGTGTAAAATCGTATGTTATGATTTCGGTGGTCTCGATGAACAATGGTAAAAATAACACGTTTATCGCGATTTATCGAATGTATTCACTTATCTCGATGAATAATGTTCCTTGTTATTTTTTACTGTTGAATGTTTATCGCGAGCAGAAAAGAAAAATGAAATTTTGTAGACTGTCTGATTATTTTTTACTGTTATTTCTTCGGTCATGTTATTTCTTCGTTCTTGTTCAATGCTTACCTCGAAATGTCATTCGATCGTCGCGATATCGTATCGTTATTCGGTTTAAGCAAGTATAAACAAAGTAAAAAAATATGAACAATTCTACTGGATAGATAATTAAACAACAGAAACGAAAGTAAAGAAAAGTAAACAAGAAAACGAAATAAAGTAAGAAGTACTGAAAGAAAAGAACAAAATAAAACAATAACTACAGATTAAAAAGAGAGGTCCTTGTTCTTCGGGTCGTGGTTGTTGGGGTCATCATTCTTCATCATTATCTGAATCCGCAATGCACACCAAAGAGGGGAGATCTCGGTGCAATTTCTTCTTGGTAGCTTTGCTATCACTGTCATCGACTACGTTCCGCCCCCTTTTTCGGAGTAAGACCAGGTTCTACCTCCACGTTTGCAGTTTGCATGTGGTCCTTTGACTGTGTGTCGTCACTCGAAATTTCAATGGTCACCGACCGTGGTGGGGTGGTGTACAAAATTTCGAGGCTACTATCCTCCTCCTCCGTGTTGACTTCCTCTTTCTTTTCGTCCATGCTTTCCTACGATTTAGAAGTCGTGATGCCAAAAAAATGATTGTAAATACCATAACCGTGTTCTCCGCGGGAAGGTGGGAACTCCACTTGAGTGTTCATCTCTTGCATATTAAACTCGCATTGAGAGAGCACACAACAATTTTTGTGGGTTTTCACAACCATGAGTTGTAGATAAGCAAAACCACTAAAAATTTGGGATATTTGCACATATGACTCCCTTGGGGGTCTTATTGTTTTTTGACCTCTCCTCGAAAACACATATTTTTTGCCCCTTTAAATTTGTTGACGTCATCTAGGGGTGAGTATCGGTCGGTCGACGTCGGTTTTGGGCTCAAACCGTCGCCGACCACCGACAAGTCGATTTTTATCTATTTTAAGGAGATGGGTGACGCCGATCGACCGACTGTCGGTCAGTTCAGTCGGTTTTGATCGGTTTCGAGGAGATGGGTGAAGCCAAGCCAACTGTGAAAAAAAAATAGAGGGATACGATCAGACTTGAAGGAAAGGAGAGCGAAAGACAATGTTGATGAAGACGAGATCAGAGGCGAGAGGAGGGAGTCGATCAACGGGGAGGCGAGAGGCAGAGGGGAAAGGCGAGAAGTGGGGGAGAAACTGAAAGAAAGAAAGAAAGAAAGAAATGAGATGAGGGAGAAAGAAAGAAAGAAAATATTTTATTTTATTTTATTAAATGAATTTCTTGAGAAGAGATGAACATCTCTTCCCAAGATGGTTGCCTACCCCATGTGCCTTATGGTTATGCACACAACCTTTTGTTTTTCTAATTTTTTTTAACCTAACTTTATTGAGTTTTATTCAGTAAAGTTGTTATTGAATAAAGTGAATTGTGTTTACTTTTAACCTAACTCCAATAAACTAAGAACCCATGGCTATAGGATGTATACTTGAACTTCATGTGGTGACATGATTGTGGATCAAGTTCTAGTGATAGCCAGAATAGTCTATAGTATAGGGATAAGGTTGGGTACCTTATCCTGGGGACACTATTGGACGCGGCCCACTTTGTATAGTACAAACGATGTGATCCGAAATCGTTTATGTGGAGACATGCGAGTGGGGGCGTCCTATGCAATGAGTTTGCATAAGACTGAACCGCGAAACAAGTCGCTCTTTCTTTATAACTCTGTTACTGTAAAGACCAACTTTTTCATATGATAACCTAGGTAACTCGATCTGATTCCTGAGCACGCTATGAACTCCTGTTTATTCGGGCTTATCCTTTGACTTGTATGGGTGAGAGTGACCCGAGATCGCCGACTTAATAAGCCTACCATCGTGGGGATAAGACCGGGTAAGTAGCTGGGAACATAGTCTTGCGAGATGGAATTCACTCCTACCCGCCTTGAGGGATTAGTAGAGAGGTTGTTCCCTTAAGTGCTGACTCCGGGTCTTGTACTAGGGATCCCACCCTCTCATTGGTCCGACAGGGACTTGGTATAGTGATGAGATCACATATCAATCGGTTTGGTGGTTGGACCACAAACCAAGAGTTCATTAGAGGATCAGTGGAACTTAAGGAACAAGATGTAATTACGGGGGTAAAACAGTTATTTTTACCCAGCTGTAATTACGAACAACCTATGAAGAATCGACTTACTAATGATGGTTATATCAAGAGGACAGAAATATATCTACGGTGAGGAGAGTGCAACCCTTGGACTTTAGTGCAGTCTCCGAGGGTTAACGAATGTTGGTTAGCTTGGCTAAAGAGTTTGGTCGGGTAATCTCGTATCGTTGGAGCTCATGATCTGTAGGTTCTTTAGGTTCTCCTGGCTAGCTCGGATTAAGCTGTGTAACAATATGAGAGAAAAAGAATTTGAATTTATTCAAATTCGTTTTTGGAAAAATGATGGACATATTTAAATATGAGATTGATCTAAAACATGAATAGGGATTCATGTGTGATGATTCGGTTTAAGAAATCGGGATTAGTCTTATTATTTAATTAATATTTGATATTGAATTAAATAATAGTAATATTAATTAAAAAGTTTAATTAATTATAATTTATTTTGTTTATTAAAATTAATTATGAATTAATTTTAAAATGACAAAATATTACAAGTGGGATTATCCAAGTCAAGTGGATTTATCCAAGTTGAGTGGGTTTATCCAAGTTGTGAAGTGGATTGTGAATCACCAACCACATTGATAGCACTCTAAAAGTGCTAATATTTAGCTCCTAAGTCTTGTAAATTAGAATAATTATTTGGGCTTAATTGATATATTTGGTATAATTTAATTGTTAAGGGGTAAATCGGGCATTTGCGTAAATTAAGAGCTTAAATGAATATTTTAGAGCATTTTATTAATTAACGGTTTTGAGTGATTATACTACATTAATTAAATAATCTAATTATAACTTAAAACTGATCAATGGCTTAATGGTGTAGGGCTTGCTAAGATAATGGGTGTGTCTAGGTTCAAATTTTGGTGGATGCAAGATTTTCCTTCATTTTGTAAAAGTCAACAGCACCAGTCAATGGTCAACGATCGGTCAACACCTCATGCCCGCGTCATTAAAACTCAGCAGAAGCCCGTCATTAAAAGTCAACAAAAATGCCCGATTTTGTAAATTGTAAATTTTCCAGAGGCGCTGGCCCGACGGAAAAATGGGTATAAATACCCATTTTTCTTAATTTAGGGCATTCTCTTTTGGCTTTTCTCCTACCTCTTTCGAATTTAGGGCATTCTTAGCCATTTGTGGCACTCTTCTTCATCTCCATGGATAGCTAAACAAGTAAGTGTTTGATTTCTAGTTTGGGATTGTAATCAATTTGGATTAAGGGGAGATTTGCCCCAATTTGTGTATGAATTAGATTGTCTTCCTTATGCATCTTCTTCCTTGTTCTTCATCTAAATAGCTTGGGTAACTGATTAGGAGTGACGCCCGAGTCCTTATCCATGCTTTACCGTTAGAGATTAGGACGTATAATTGCCTCAATCGCTAGGTAACACAAATCTGAATATGGGTATTTAGTTTGATCCCAAGTGACAGTTGGGGTAGAAATTAGATAACCTTCATGTTAGATTTTGGGTAAAGAGGAAAAATCGATTTAGTCTCCGGGTTAATTCGTCGCAATGTTCCCGTCTCTGTCCGTTAATCATTTTAGGATTGATCACCTTATTTTGAGTAATTGTCAAGAACAATTAGAATTGCACTTTTCTAATTGTATCTTTGGGTCGTTTGAGTTAGAAATAACCAAACGAATTGGGTGCTTTAAGCGTTGTGTCTCTGTATTTAGTTATCGATGATCCGAACACAAATTGTGATCAATCCCATTCTTTGAAGTCAAACATGTCATTTAAATTTGTTACTTCACAGTTTTTATTGTTTTATTTTCCGTTAGCTACAATAGTTTAGAGTTCCCTTTTTACAATCCAACTTCCCCTATTTTTACCGTTAGCAACTTAACATTAATCTAGTTTGAATTAATCTAATTCCCTGTGGTTCGACCTGGTTATCACTAACTATAAATTAGTCGGTATAATCGGCTTATAAATATTATTTTGGCGGGCTTCGGCAACCCGAAATTTGTGAACGTACAAAATTTCACTACCACACATGCATAAACTCATCAATTTTGGAACACTTGGTTGAAGACTAATCCATTCAATTTGAGGTGCCATGCTAAGCAAAGAGTTTGTTGCATGTGAATTGCCTATAAATTGGATGAAGTTCAAATGGTTTGAGATTGATGAATTTTCAAAGAGTTTGAATATTTGGACGAGCATGAAGAGTTCATGTTACTTGAGAAATTAGAAAGCTAAGTGTTAGATATTTCTCACAAAATCCTCATCACTTTCATCTTTCCATCTTCTTCTTCCAAATTTTTTCTTTCATAAAGGAGTCCCACCACTCCGTTGCTCGGCCCAAGGATAGTGGGACTACCGGAGGTGGTTCTCGAGGAGTTCGAAGGAAGCATCGAAGGGTTCGTGAGGAGATTCAAGCATCAGAATAGAAGTTTTTAGAACTACAAGAGGTAAGTGTTCTAATTTCTTTTATTTCTACTTTTGAGCATGTTTCTAGTTTAGCTAAATTGATGAAATTAGAGTGTCAATGATCCAACTCGCTTCCGCTGCGCTACATGCGCGCCATCAATTGGTATCAGAGCATCCCACTTGGACTAATAGTAGGACAGTGGGAGAAAAGCCATGGATGTATTTGATATTCCAGTTTTTCTCATCCAGCATGTAATACTCCACTGACGTTTTAGTCCAAGTGGGAGTTTGTTGGGTTTTATGTCCTAAAACTCGTGGTTTGTAAAATGAATATATATTCTATTTTGCAATAAAGTTGTTATTGAGTTTTATTCAGTAAAGTTGTTATTGAATAAAGTGAATGTGTTTACTTTTAACATAACTCCAAAAAACTAATAACCCATGGCTATAGGATGTATACTTGAACTTCATGTGGTGACATGATTGTGGATCAAGTTCGAGTGATAGCCAGAATAGTCTATAGTATAGGGATAAGGTTGGGTACCTTATCTTGGGGACACTATTGGACGCGACCCACTTTGTATTGTACAAACGATGTGATCCGAAATCGTCATGTGGAGACATGTGAGTGGGGGCGTCCTATGCAATGAGTTTGCATAAGACTGAACCGTGAAATAAAGTCACTCTTTATTTATAACTCCGTTTACTGTAAAGACCGACTTTTTCATATGATGACCTAGGTAACTCGATCTGAATCCTAAGCACGTTATGAACTCCTGTTTATTCAGGCTTATCCTTTGACTTGTATGGGTGAGAGTGACCCGAGATCACCGACTCAATAAGCCTACCATCTTTGGGATAAGACCGAATAGGTAGCTGGGAACATAGTCCACTTTGAGATTTATTCAGTAAAGTTGTTATTGAATAAAGTAAATTGTGTTTACTTTTAACCTAACTCCAATAAACTAAGAACTCATGACTATAGGATGTATACTTGAACTTCATGTGGTGACATGATTGTGGATCAAGTTCGAGTGATAGCCAGAATAGTCTATAATATAGGGATAAGGTTGGGTACCTTATCCTGGGATAAGGTTGGGTACCTTATCCTGGGGACACTATTGGACGCGACTCACTTTGTATAATACAAAAGATGTGATCCGAAATCGTTCATGTGGAGACATGTGAGTGGGGGCGTCCTGCTTCTCAGCAAAGAAAGTTCCACTCCCAAACCTACCAGTACTCTCAAGTTCAGAGTAAACCATCTCCACCTGCTTCTCAGCAAAAAATGTTCCACTCCCAAACCTACCAACAATCTCAAGTTTAGAGTAAACCATCTCCACAACAAGACTTCTGTGCTCCACTCCAATTAGGGCAAAAAAATCGATCTCCTTCATCCCAACAACATCAAAATAAGCCAGCCACACCAGGTAGCTCCCATCGCTTCGACAGTCTAGAGTGCTCTTGTTCAACACTCAAATTGGAAAGGTCAAAGCAATGGCAGCGTAGACGTCGACAATTGACTACTTCTTTTGTGGACCGGGTTCTTCTTTGACAAGTAAAGTTCATTAAACATGATGGGCTTGCCCACCTGCCTCCAGAACCTAAGCTACTAGGCCAACCCCAACAAATATCGAAAATTCCATCCGGGTATAGCACTAACATATGCGAGCTATTAGACATTTTTGTTTTCAATACCTCGTTGAGGAGGGTAAGAAAAAACGTCGATGAGAATTCGAGACAACCCCCAGTCAGGAAGTGGGTTCGTGAACCATGTGAAGAGAGAGGGCAAGGCTCCCATGGAGAGCCAAACGTCTTCAAGCATGCCAAAACAACAAGCTAGCCTTAATAAGACTCCTCATCCATATTTAAATCGGGATTAGTCTTATTATTTAATTAATATTTGATATTGAATTAAATAATAATATTAATTAATTAAAAAGTTTAATTAATTAAAATTTATTTTGTTTATTAAAATTAATTATGAATTAATTTTAAAATGACAAAATATTACAAGTGAGATTATCCAAGTCAAATGGATTTATCCAAGTTGAGTGGGTTTATCCAAGTTGTGAAGTGGATTGTGAATCACCAACCACATGCATAAACTCATCAGTTTTGGAACACTCGATTGAAGACTAATCCATCCAATTTGAGGTGTCATACTAAGCAAAGAGTTTGTTGCATGTGAATTGCCTATAAATTGGATGAAGTTCAAATGGTTTGAGGTCGATGAAATTTCAAAGAGTTTGAATATTTGGATTAGCATGAAAAGTTCATGTTACTTGAGAAATTAGAAAGCTAAGTGTTAGTTATTTCTCACAAAATCTCATCTCTTTCACCTTCCTATCTTCATCTTCCAAAGTTTTTCTTTCATAAAGGAGTCCTACCACTTTGTTGCTCGGCCCGAGGATAGCGGGACTACCAGAGGTGGTTCTCGATGGTTCTCGAGGAGTTCGAGGGAAGCTTCAAAGGGTTCGTGAGGAGATTCGAGCATCAGAATAGAAGTTTTTAGAACTACAAGAGGTAAGTGTTCTAATTTCTTTTATTTCTAGTTTTGAGCATGTTTCTAGTTTAGCTAAATTGATGAAATTAGAGTGCCAATGATCTGACTCGCTTCCGCTGCGCTACATGCGCTTCATCAGATCAATCAAATGAGTAGCCCAAATTTTGTGTTATGGAATCAACACACAATTTATTCTCTCTAAAAGCTACACTACAAAACTCATATCTTATTTTAACTCTATGATCAATCAAATGGGTAGCCCAAATTTTGTGTTATGGAATCAACACACAATTTATTCTGGGGAGATGTTTGATGGTTTCTCCGGTAGATGAATAGGGAAAAACAGAGGTTCCTGCTCGATTTTCGTCGGGGAGTTGGTACGATATGTTTAATTTGATCAATGTGATTGTTTTAGAAAAATGGCATTATGTGAATCTGGATGCACCTCTCCATGTGGTTAATGTTCATTTGTATTGGAATTCATTTTTGGCGATGCAACTGTCACACCCCGTCCCAGATTACCCTACCAAACCTAGGACGAGCTGTGATGACAACAAATCCCGAGGGTGCAATGTAATCTATTGTCAAATCTCTCTCTAAGTTTATAACCTAAATTCCAAATAAAACAACACCGCAAAAGTACACTCTTTGCCTACAGTGGATGATATGCATTGACTTGATGAAACTGGTGGCAAATGATGATCTCAACTATCTCTGTTGAAACTCAAGAGCAACCCTCGTGGAAAAATAGAAATAAAGAATGAGCTAAAAAACCCAGTGAGTGGTACAATCATAACAAAATAAATTTCAGAGAAATACTCTCTTTATAAACAAGAGTAATTCAAACTCTATAAAAACCAGCGTAAATCGTGAATAATTTAATATTACTCCAGATGATTAAAATATCGAAAAATCTCTTATAAACAACTTTAAATCGCCAAGCTAGTAAAAACGTAATGATCAATCTCTTTACAAACTCTTAGAAACGTATACACAAGCTTGTAAAATACAACACCAAACATGTACCCAATCTCTGGTCATACTGACGTAGAGTAATCTCAATACGCACAGCAGAGCAATCTTTGTCATACTATGCACCGAGTAATCTCCAGGTACATAGCAGAGCCTCTGTCATACGTGCACGCATAACTCTCTATCTCTGGTATGCTAAAGTGGGTCCTACAAATCTCTGTATCTCTGGTATGCTATGGAAACACATCCACATAACATACGGGTAATCAATGGGTACATAAATCTAGTGGTTTGAAAACCAGTATGATTTGTATAAAATTCTTAAGTTCTCAAATAATTATAAAATCATTTTTATTTATTTATTTATTTTTTTTATAAAAAACAACATTTCACAAACTTTAAACCATTATCAGAATTATGTTTTCACTAAAACAATATTTCATTAAACATCTCTGATTGTGTAAATAACATAAAATATCTCTAGTTTCTTAGACATCACGAAATATCTCTAATTTCTCAGATAACATAAAATATTTATAAGGTGTCAAATATTCAACAAATATCTCAAATATTTCTCAAACAGTGATTCTAAGAAAGCATAAAAATAACATAAAATATTTATAAGGTCTCAAATATTCAACAAATATCTCAAATATTTCTCAACCAGTGATTTTAGCTTAAAATCACTGGGAACTCTTTACCATTTTAGGGAAACTCAAATCCATTTCTCTAAAATCTCATAAGAGATGCTCTACAATCATAAATACTTATAATTTTCCTGAAATTCGATAATAATAATTAAATAATAAATACTCTTTATAAAATAAACCACTCACAGAACTTTGGTCGTAGACCGGATCGTAAGCGATATCAATTTCGAGTCCTGACATTTCAATAATCAATTCAATAATCATTCTCTAAACTATGTAATTAGAGAATCATAATATCTTATAAACATCAATTAATCCAATTTCTAATTTCTTTGATAAATTCAAACCCCAAAATATACATTTCCTTCATTCAAATCCAATAATTATCATAGAGTCATTTCCTCCCATTTAACACTATTTCTCTCTCTTCTTACCATTTTCTCCTTCTTTCATCAATTCAATTTCTTTTGTACAAACCAAGGTATTAAATTCGTTTTTCCCCCGATTTCGGCAAAACATCAAGGAAATCTCAAAATTTCGAGAAATAAACGACATATCAAAGCTAAACCCGAAATTTCGAAACCATATGCCAAAAAATTATTAGTTTGCCTGACTTTTAACAAGCTTTAAAAGCCCAAATTTGATGCCCAATAAGACATGGAAAATGTTATAGTTCAAAAAGGGTAAGAAGGAGTATTTATACTATATGTCAATCACTACCTTATTTTTTCACATTTGTCTCTCATCCTTCTCCTTATTTTTTTCACATTCTCACTAGTTCACACAAATATATCTTTTTATTCTCTTTTTTTCAAATGTTTTGTTTTATTTATTTTTATATATTTTAATTAAATTATATGGAGTTTTTTTCACATTCTCACTAGTTCACACAAATATATCTTTTTATTCTCTTTTTTTCAAATGTTTTGTTTTATTTATTTTTATATATTTTAATTAAATTATATGGAGGCTCCATAGTATATTGCCAAATTTGGAAGTCCAAATCAACCTAATCAATTAAAATTTTATAAAGATATTATTTAAATTAATTATTAAAGAATAAAAAAGAATTAATAATTTTTTTTTCGATATTTTCATATTTGTCTCATTTACTAATTTAAACATGTTTGATTACTCTTCTTAATTTTTCAAAAAAACATTTCAATAGACATTGTCAATTTTCATGTAAATAGTACTTATATTTTTTCTTAATATGCTATTAAAAATAGTTAATTTATAGTTAAAGTCTCCTTTATTAATTCAAACAATTTCCATCGATTTCTATATTTTTTTCTAAAGTTTTTACTAACATCAACATTTTAATATAAATATTATATATATTTTAGATATCATAGTTGACAATAATCAATTATAGTATAATTACATCACAATTAAACTTTCATGAAATAATTTAAACAATTATAACCAATTTGCATATTTTTTTTCAAAATTTCTACTCGACACTTTCATCAACATTTACATAAAAATATTTTCTTAATTTTTAGATATGATAATTAAAAATAGTCAGTCTAATTAAGTCACAATTAAAGTTTCATGGACTACCTCAGTCAATTTCCACGATTTCCATAAAAGTTTCCTGAAATTTTCATCGACATTTTCGTAAAATCTGGACCTCGATATTTCCGTCGACATCGACATTTTAATCCTCGTTACAAACACATCTTTCTCCAATATTATTTACTTTTAATTATCTTATTCTTTTTCAATATTTAAACACAATACAAATTCTCTATCTCACACCTAACCCCAAGTATTCTTCTTCTTCAACCCTTCTTCCCCTTTTTTTTTCATTTTTCAGTCAACATATGCTTATTTGTATTTTGTCAAATTTCAAATTCTCTTCTTCACTACATTTCTTTAATAAAAGTGTAATAAAAGTACAATGATTAACTTCCAACTAATTTCCATTCAATCTCTAGCATTTCCATCTTTTCCCTATGGTTTTACTTGTACTTAAGAAGGAGAAATCTACAAAATTTCACTATTCAACCTCTAATTTTCATGATTTGCAGTATTTTCACAAACAAGGATAAACATCCATAAAAACTCTCTTAAAACCCATTCATTTCAATGGTTTCTTAAAAAATATTACCAAATTAGAACTCTTCGCTCCATCAAATCTTCTTGTTTCAAATCTCTCATTTGATTCTCGAACTCACAAATTTTTGCTCTTCCTCAAATCTTCTCATAATCTTTCCTCTCTGCAAATCCTCATTTTTTCTTCATTTTTTTTTAGTTATTCTCTCCTCTTCTACGAATTCATCTCCCCTCTTTTCTTTTTCTTTTCTTTTTTCTTTTTTTTTCTTTTCTTTTTAAACAAACTTGACACTTGTCAAAATCTTTAACACCACAAACCCCTCCACAAAGGCACACGTGGCAAACTAAATTCCCTTCAATTTCCTTTCTTTTTTCTTTTTTATTTATTTATTTATTTTATTATTATTATTATTATTATTATTATTATTATTATTATTATCTTTTTACTTTATAAAAACAGGCCTCACAGCAACAAGGTGAGGTGATTTCTAAGGAAGCTCGAGCGATGCAATTTAGTCTTGTTGCTTTTTCGACAACGAGGCAAGAAGATATTTGATTATGGACGACGATGAGCTGCTGAAGATGGAAATTGCAGAAGGTAGTTATATTGAAAGTGAAAGAATTATGAGCCAATAACACAAAAGAGGGAGGAATTAGTGTGTCAATTCAATTGAATTTGATTATCTCACTATTATAACATTTTGCTACATATACAAGAGGAGAATCATATTTGCAAAGGAAAAAAGAAGGCAAAGAATGAATTTTGTATCAATTTAGACCTCAAATTGATACTGAATTATACTAATTTGCAGCAATCATTTTGAGCTTAATTTTTTGATATGGAAATTCAGAAAGCAATTGTCAGCACCCAAAAGGGAAGTCAGAAGAGACTACAATTATCTTACGTTATTTCCATGTTTGTTGCGTTCGTCGGCTGAGTTGGGTTGTGGAGTGATGTTGGTGTGATTTTTTATTATTTGCATCTGAAGCATTTTAGATTAATCTAAGTGGAGCATTTTACCCAGTATTTAAATACTCTTGTCTATGTTATATGTACACTATAATTGTCTTTTTTTTCCTTCCTAATTACAGTACATTTATGGCTTTGTAGGCACATATTCAACCCAAATAGTGAATACTTCTTCATGTCTCTTTCTCTTTCATGTCTCTTTCTACTTCATGTCTGGTTGTTTAAATGGGTATCCAAATACTCTAAAGAAGGGAGGTAAGTGTGGATGCATCCCTCCACAACCCAACTCTCTTAAAACCCAAAAATATCTGAAAGTATGAGAATATGAAATGAAACAACTAGAGAAAAAGAAAATCTAATTTTTGGAGGATATTATTAGAAGGTCGTCTATCAACTATCAACTATGTTGAGAGCCATGAATGCTATTTTTACAAAATTAGGTTCTAAGATTCTGACGGAGGAGACTAAATAAATTTATTTTAATGCAGGTTCGACATTTTAATATTACAGAAAAAGTAAAGATAGTTGATTCTATGGTGGTTTTATCGGTAAGATTCCTATAAACATTTTACTTTTTCGTTTTATTTCTCTTTCATTCATAGCACTTGAATTCTTTAAGTTCTCCTAACAAGTCTCTCATACAACTAGAAGGAGCTTCTTTCATGACCTCTACTCCATAACAAGAAGAAGAAAAAAGTTATAGCCGAAACTTCAAACGAAAAAGAAGAAATTGAAGAGAATGTCGACGAGCAAAGCAAGCTTCCCGTGCTCAAACTTGGTACAATCTACAAAATCACCCTTATTCTTTTCTCGTTCTCTCTTTGTACATTGGTTTTTGGATTTTATTTTTTTATCCATTTGGTACGGTACAAAATCACTCTTCTTCTTTTCCGAATCTCTTCACTTTATCCTCACATTTTTCACCAAACATTATAGTGTATTTGCATATAGTGTATTACGTTGATAGACCTCCATTGAAAAAGTATGATGAATAAAATAAAACAAGTGACAAAGTAGAAGAACAAAGATATGATACAACAAGTTGATAGACCTCCATTGAAAAACAAAAAAGAAGAAGGTGATAGACTTCAATTCAATTAAAGAAAAAACAAAGTTGATAGACTTGCCAATGATAGAGGTAAACGATATCTAATAATTTCCTATATATGAAAGATAACTAATAGTTGATGCAAATATATTATTTCTCTTGATTAGAAATTATGTTAAGTGCTCATGTTTCTTTAATTGTTTGGTCAGTGTGAATTCGACCAAATTCTTAAAATGAGTAATATTGTGATGGCTCGTTTTTTAGAAAGAAGAAAGAGAAGTAGAAGTAGAAGGTGGTATTGTATGCTTTAGGGCTCAAGTTTTTGTTTTGGTTTGTTTAAATTTAAAAAAAAAATTGAAAAAGAGGGAAAGAAAAAAGACAGAGAGAAGAGAGAGGGGTTTGAGGGAGAAGATGAAAGGTTTGTTCGTGGGGTTGAGTTTTGGTGAAGATCCTGGTTTAGGTTGAACGTAAGTTGGAATAGCTTGTGAACCCAATTCGACAAGGATTATGTGAGTGGTTAATTTTATGAAATGTTTTCATTGCTTGATTTTATTGGAATTTCAAGAGATTTATTTAAAATTTTATAGGAATTAATTTGAGATTTAGTGTAATTGTTAAGAGTTGTCCACCAATTTTATGTTTTCAATTGGATTTATCGGTTAAGATATTTGATGAATATTAAAAAAATTATAAACGTTTCATGATTTATTTGAGAAATTAGAGGTGTTTCATATTATTTGAGAAATTGAAAGAGTTTAAATGTTATTTGAGAAATCTAAATATTTGAGAAATTGAAAGCGTTTAAATGTTATTTGAGAAATCTAAATATTTGAGAAATTGAAAGAGTTTAAATGTTATTTGAAAAATCTAGATATAACTTAGAAAGAGTTTAAATGTTGTTTTCGAGAAGAGGTTCTTCAATTTGTTACTTGTTTTTATTTTAGCTCAATACTTTCAAATATTAAAATTTAATTTATAATTTCAATAAGTTTTAAAATTAGTTCATACCTTAATTTATAGTTAACTTTTCTAAAACAAAATAGTAAAATTTATTTTATACCCCTAAAATTTTGGAAGTTATAACAATTAATAATTAAAACTCTAAACTGATAAATTTTATCAATTAAAACTTAAACTTTTAAAAGAGTATCAAGACACCATTTTTAGATTCTGTTTGAAAAACGTTAATTGGCTGTGTAGAGATTTATAATTATATCAATTAAACCCCTACATTTTCATAGTTAAAACTTACAATTGTGC
The DNA here is from genome assembly GCA_028017165.1 of Herpetospermum pedunculosum. Taxonomy (NCBI): domain Eukaryota; kingdom Viridiplantae; phylum Streptophyta; class Magnoliopsida; order Cucurbitales; family Cucurbitaceae; genus Herpetospermum; species Herpetospermum pedunculosum. The sequence continues at coordinate 13,591,691 of CM051527.1, read as the reverse complement.
GGATCAAACCTCTAAACTTTCATACGATTGATTGAAAGTGTGTAGAGGTTATTGATACAATTATAAGTCTTTACACTTGTAAATTAACGTTTTCGAAACGAAATCTGACGGATGAGTGTAAGTAAATTGATACACTTGTAAAAGTTCGGTGGTTTTAATTCATACAACACCCAAAATTTAAAAGTATAAATTTATTTTTTCCAAAAAAAAAAATATATATGAGCATCAAACTGCATAGACCAAAATTGGAACTAAGTAAATGCCTGTATGGGTCATAATTTTGGTAAAAAATTTGACCATGGTTGCACATGAGTATCTTCAATAGTCACCAATTTAGGAAAGAGAATTCACAAAAACAAAGTATACACATATCTTATTGTTTCAGTATAGTTATTTCATTTTATAGTTTTTCTTCAATTGGAAAAGGACAGCATAGTCAACCTTTTGCTATGAACTACGACAACGAAATGTGAAGTAAAAACGAGCAAAACGGACACATTCATTCGATCCAACATATCTTTACATATTCATTTACGATAGAATTTCACGAACAAGAAAAATAACGATAATCAACACATAGTTTACTTGGTTTACTAACGTTATATTAGTTACGTCCACAAGTAGAAGGAAGAGACAATTGTATTACGAATTAGGAAAGATTAAATCTTTAAGCCAGATTAAAGCCGACAAAAGTTATTAGAAGGTTTATATCCTAATGACCTAATATATATTGAGTTGAGGCAATGCCCAATATAGAACAATATAGTAAAACCCTAAAATAGACTTAGTACATCATACGCTTCGTCCCTATATTCTCTCGTTGATCGGTTAGCAAAACCTCATGTGAAAACAGATTCAAGGCATTCCAATATATATATAATATGAAAACAAACTAGAGAGATGAAACTTAGTGAATAACTAAAAGTTCTTAGGGCTAAAATTCAAAATAAGACAAACAAAAACTGATCTAGAAGGACATCCTCCATGCAAGCCATTAAGGAACAAGAAGCATTCGTCAAAGTTCTTTAGTAGTTCTCCTGTAAATCAACAATGTGAAAGGATATATAAGTTAAGACACAAACATTGAAATATACTGTCAACCAAAACATAGTATTTAAATTGGTTAAGGAATATATACAGACAGATTCAAATCTTCTCACTCGCACATGTTATTGAACTCAAAAAGAAATAAAAAACATGTGGTTACCTCATTGAGTACAGCGAACATTTCTAAATTGGGGCATCTTAGTGCCAATACACAAATTGGCAAGTCTATCATCTTCACCTCGTTGGTCATTTGAGTTTTCAACTTCAAATGTTTCAAATTATGAAATGTAATTCCACTAAAAGAAGGAAGTGATGAAACCACCTTGTAAGACTGAGAAATTAATACATTTTTAGTTATAATTCCAAAAATGTTGACAAAAATTGCACAAGAAACAATGAAAGAGGAAGCTTTAGGGTAAATGTTTGAAATGACTTTGAAGTGCTTAAAAATGAGCACTTAGAAAATCATTACAAATAAACCTTAGATTTACCTGCATTTCTTTTAAAGGTAGTGTGAAAGACCTTGCATTGCGAAACACTCTAAGCAACTCAGAAGATAAAGCGCTTAAGGAATCTTGCTTTTTCTTGATCATGATCATCTTTAAGGAGGAAAGAATGTGATGAAGAAGAACCTCTGGGAGAAGGCTGATTCTGTCTTCCATCTTTTTCTTCGACATTTTGTTTGAAAGGCTGACAACTGAGAAACTCGTACTAGAAAAAGTTATAAACGCCACTGTAATATATAATAATCTAGCGACACAAAATTCAAAAAGCTTAAAAGCTGTATTGAAGCGTCGCATGCAATGGTACTCTAAACAGATAAATTAACATGCACGATAATTTAAACAATTAATGGTACAGGAAACGAACAGCCTCCAATCCAAACTTCATTAATTAGCATTCCAAACGAACAGGCTCCAATCTCTTAATTATTTTAGTTCACCTTAGAAGTTTAAATTCTCATACTTATACTTAACATTTGTTGTACCAAAAAGACCATTTTTCCTAAAACAAAACTACTATTTAGTATATATAACAAATAAAAAAAAGATCGAACCACTTTAGAAGTAATAATAACCAATTTTTGGGACCGGAAGAATGTCTAGTTTTAATTAGGAGTAATGGAAAATGTTTAAAGTTAAGAATAGTTTGCCCCCTATTTAGACTAATTGTAGGGGATGTTTGTTTTATTTAGTTTCTCATTTTTCTCTCGATGATGTGGGTGATTTTCGGTTAAAAGGAGCTTCGTTATTTTTGTCGTTAAGTTATTTTGGTCATTGTATCCTCCATGGATTCCTTCAAGTGGGATTGGGCCACACACACGGTAGGGTATATATATGGACAAACCCTAAGGACTTCCTCTAATCCGTGTAACCTCGATGTAATTGTAATGCCCCGCATTTCAGATAAGATTATTGTAATATTTTCAAATTTATGATTTTTGGTTGGGTTATTTATAATTGTCGTTTGAAATCTAATTTGAGTGAATTAGATTCAAGCGGTCTCATATAAGATTATTAAATTTGTGAATTTGGACGAGAATTTTAAAGTCTAAAATTATGTAGTTAAAAACCTATTTTTTCGGTAATTTGAAAAGAAAAGAAATTAGAAAGAAAAAAAAATGAACCCTAACTTTGTCTTTCTCCCTCCATCTTTATCGATATGCCCATCTCCCTCCGTTTTCAGCAGCCACCCAACGCCTCCCCTCATCTTCTCAATCCGACAATTGTTATTCTCTGACGACCACACGTTTGACCTCAATATTTCGACAAACGCAGACGAGTTCAAGAAATTGGAGCGACGTGATTCCATCTCCTTCGACCAGTGCGTTTTCGGCGAGTTGTAGCGGCCACACATCACCACGACGTCACTCTATTCGATTTACGTTGAGTCGTCGTCGTCCATTCGATTTACGCCAAACCACCACACCATCGCTCATTTTCGATCGATGACCAACCACCTCCGTCGCTCCATTCTGATCGATGCCCAACCCTCATTGCCTTCACTTGCGCCGCAAGCATGACCAACCCACATAGAAGTGACTGCTTTCACCACGACTTTACCTGCAATGGCCTGAGGGTTGATGTGCGTCGACACCTCGCGTTTAGGGGGCTGACCAGCACGACCAGAACCCCTTTGCGGCAGCTTCGATATTTGACGGTGTGTGGACAACAACGCTAGGACATATTTAGGAACTCGCTGCTTGTAAAGGTGAGATTATGATTTCTTTTCCAACTTCTCTTGGCATTGCTCAGTAGGTAACAACCTGATTCAACCCTTGTTCTTTCAATTTAAATTTCTAGATCGACCCTAACCATTGAAATCCTTTTTGTTTAGTGTCAGTGTCGCTTTCTCATTAAACTACATTAGTTTAGGAGCGACATCAATCGAGGATCGTTTCGATAACCTCTAATTTGTTGTTTCAACAAATTTTGCAGCACTCATATCGGCCTTGAAAATTCTATATTAATTGATAAGAGTTGTTTTAGGTTGGGAGAAAAGAATTTTTCATAGGCAAAAGCTAGTAATTTACATTTTTTCAGCATGTTTTTATTCATTTTCAAAATAATGGAAAATTGTAGAAAGGTAGGCCTGTCCATTGTGTGTAGGTTTCCTTACTAAATAAATGATTTAGACTTGCAGAAGGGTAGGCTTGTCCAATTGTGGGTAGGTTTCCTTACTAAATAAAGGATTTAGACTTGTTGGAGGGTAGGCTTGTCCAATTGTATGTAGGTTTCCTTAGTAAATAAAGAGTTTAGACATTATTAAAAAAAAAAAAGAAATTATAATGAATAGCAAAAAAAATTAGGCTAATTGACAATTTAGCTACACTTTATTGGTTTTGCAAATATGGCAAAATTTCCAAATTTTGAATTTCGTTTTTTTTATATATTCCTAATTTACCCTCAGCAATCAATAGACAATCAGCAAAAACAATCGGTAGGTAATCAGCAAAAGCAATCAGTAGACAATCAACAAAATCAATCCGTAGGAAATCGGCAAAAGCAATCAGTAGGCAATCAACAAAAACAGTAGGCAATCAGCAAAAGCAATCAGTATGCAATCAACAAAAACAATCAGTAGAATCACAGATGTATCATTATCAAGTGGGAAGTTATGTAGTTTTCATCCCAAGCTAGACCTCTCTTCAAAATTAAAAGACTAGTTATAAACAAAACAAAGCAATTTTTTTAAAAATAAAATATATGTTTAAGAGAGGAAGATGACAGTTATGTAGTTTTCATCCCAAGCTAGACCTCTCTTCAAAATTAAAAGACTAGTTATAAACAAAACAAAGCAATTTTTTTTAAAAGAAAATATATGTTTAAGAGAGGAAGAGGACAAAGGTCGTAGTGGCCGGAAACGTGGAGCATACAAAAAAAAAAAGGTGAGATGAACAACAAATTGTAAACTACAGTAAATCATAAATCGACATTCACCTTCATTTAATTTCTAGACAAGAGTGATATACAAAAACCAAAAAGTGGAAAATAAACAGTATGCTAAAGTAAATCAGTAAGCTACCTTGTAGTGGGTAAGATGAACGAAATAAAGGAGGATCAATCGACGTTGAAGGGAGAGGAATCCTAATGTTGAAGGGAGATGAATCGATGTTGAAGGGAGATGAATCGATGTTGATTAGAGAGGAATCCTGATGTTGAAGGGGGAGGAATCGATGTTGAGGGGAGATGAATCGATGTTGATTAGAGAAGAATCGATCTTGAAGGGAGATGAATCGATGTAAAATTACTTCTAAGGTTTAAAGGCATGAGGTGATTAAAGTGATGGAGAGGGCTTTCCAATTTTAATAAATGAGGCTTTAATTTATTCGTTTGGGCTGGGCTTAACACTCATTTTTATGGGCTTAAATTATTTGAAGGTAAAAAAATGAAAACAATATATCAGATTTGTATTAGTGTATCGAGTGTGTATCAGCAAAGGTGTATCAGCTTGCAATCATTTAGGTATTTAGGGTACTGATTAATCCGTGATTACTAGAAAGTGTAATGGAGAGGGTATTTTCGACTTTTCAACTTTTAAGTTAATGATTACCACCGGATTAACACGTGATTATCCTGATTTTTTTTATATATATGCAAAAACTAAACATAGTTGCTACAAATGCAATTAACCTATTTTTTTTTTTTGCTATTTTTGCAATTGCCCAAAAAAAACTGTGTTAAACATTTTTCATGTTGGCCTCTTAGGTTTTAGACATTCTTCTTATTACCCCATAACTTTTTCTAATGAGTTGTGTTTGACATGATCCTCTAAGTCGTCATGTTCTATAGGGATGTACATAGGTTGGGTTTAAAGGTTTTCTTACCTAACCCAAATATTCATATACAAAGATAATAAGATTATTGTATTGGATCTTTTTTGTGGGGCCAAAATTATCAACTCAATTTGAAGAAACGTTTTGTGAGGACCCGTTTTTGAAAAAAAAAAATAAGAAAAAAATGAGTTTTGGATTTTTTTTTTTTTTTTTTTGAAACGGTAGTTTAATTAATGCGGGGATTGAACCTATGACACCGGCACAACCCTATGCCAATTGAGCTATGCTCGGTTTGGCAATTTTGGATTTTTTTTTGGCAGATGGTTATTATAGGCGCATAGACATGTGTATTGATAAGGGAGAATTTCTAATACATCCGTGTTATGAAGTTTTTCCATACTACTGCCTTTAAATGAATGACACGTAGCAGAATAATTTAAAAAATAATATATTTAATTGTGAGGATCCCAGTCAAACAACTATACCACCAATGTACTAGAAATTCGCCCGTATTGATAACGGATGGGTTGTTTGACAGGTGGCTAAGAGTGTTAATTAAAAAAATATAATTAAAAAAAACAAAGACAAAAGAAAGTAAAATTTCCCTCGTCGTGAAAGTCATTGGGGAAGGAGAGAAGGAATAGAACTTTTGAGGGGTGTTTTGTACTGATGATCTTCGAGGGGGTTTTAATGTCAAATGACCCGTTTTTGTGAAACACATGTTTTTTTACCTTCTCTCGTGATCAGTGTAAAATTTGTGAACAAAATCAAATCTATCACTCAAAAGAGACAAAGAAGAAAGGAGAGAGTTAATTTGTTTTCCTTTGAAATAGAAACAGAAATTAGTTTTAAACTGTTTTCAGTTTGTAACAGAGCTTATCTTCTCCATCATAAATACTCCTTCTCACTTGTAATAGTTGAAGTAGAAAATCTGGAATAGAGAAGTTAGATGTGTGAGAATATTATACTGTTTTGGAATGAAGAAATAAAGCATCAGTTACCTGTTCGAGAGTGGATGTAGGCCTCGTTGCTGAACCACTATAAACACATTGTCATCTTCTTCTATTCTCTCTTCTTGCTCCATTTTTCTCCACAGATTGTTTTTTGTTTTTTTCTTTTTTTGGATCTTGAATTTCTGAAGCCCGAGAAATTAGAGAGAGAGAAACCTGAAACAGCAAACCAAGAGAGATGAAAAGAGGCGATGTGGCTCATTGAGGTTCACACAACAAATAGATTTGTTGTTATTATTTGATTGGTTGTGGAGATTTAAAGTCACGTGCTGATTTTAACAACTGGTATCAGAGCTTGGTTAATCAAGAACCCATCAAGAACCAATCAAGAACCAATCAAGAACTCATCAAGAATTTTTTCAAATGGCTGTAGCAAAATATGAAGTTGAAAAATACAGTGGACAAGGAAACTTTAGACTATGGTCAAAGAAAATTAAAGCAGTTTTGATGTCACAAAAGGCTCTTCTTTCCTTGAGTGATCCAAAGACATTTCCTGCCACTATCACAGACGAAGAAAAGAAGCCAATTGAAGAGACTTGGTATAGTGCTCTGGTTTTAAACGTTTCAGACAATGTTCTAAGGCAAGTAGAAGATGAAACCACAACTTATGGAATATGGGGAAATCTATTGTCCCTGTATGAAAGAAAAGATCTTTCAAGCAAGATTTATGTAAGAGAAAAATTGTTTACTTTCAAAATGAGTTCATCCAAATCTTTAGATGCCAATCTTGATGAGTTCAAAAAGTTGACAAATGAGTTTAATCAAAACGAAGAGAAACTAAGCAGTGAAAGTGAGGCAGCTATCTTAATCAACTCCTTGACAGAAAGTTACAAAGATGTGAAGATTGCCATGAAATATGGAAGAGATTCAGTTACTTGTAATACAGTAATTTCAGCATTGAAATGCAAAGAGTTAGAGCTGCAAACAGAACCTAAAGGTAGTGGAAATAATGAATCTTTGTTCATCAAAGGAAAACAATGTTTCAAGAAAAAGGGTTTCAATCGATATCATAAGAATCAAAAGGGGAAGACAGTCCTAAAATGCTATATTTGTCACAAGGAGGGACATTTCAAAAGAAATTGCCCCGAAAGAAGAAGAGACTTTGTTAAAGGAAAGGAACATAGTAAAGGAGAAGCTTTTGTTGGTGAAGAAGGTTATGAGTACTCCGAAGTACTTGCTGCCACTGAGGAAAAAGCCATTGAAACTAATGTGGAAAAGGAAGACTGGGTCTTGGACTCAGGGTGTACCTATCACATGACTCCTTCAAAGCAATGGTTTGTTAATTACAAATCTTGGGAAGGAGGTTCAGTTTTTATGGGAGATAACCATGGTTGCGAAATCGTGGGAATAGGCTCAGTGGTCCTGAAACTTCAAGACAACAGAGAAGTTCTCCTAAGGGAAGTAAGACATGTTCCTAAATTGAGAAGAAATTTAATCTCTTTGGGAATGTTAGATGATCAAGGCTGCACATACCATGGAAAGAATGGTTGTTTTGAAATCTGGAAATCTAATAGATTTGTGTTCTCTAGAGAAAAACAGAATGGGCTTTATATCCTAAAGAATGTTGTATGTACTAAATATGCTGAAGTTGCACAAGCCGAAAATTCAGAGGATATTGAACTTTGGCATCGAAGACTATCTCATATTAGTGAGAAAGGTTTGCAAGAATTGATGAAACAAGGGTTGATTAAAACACATGGAACCAAAAGACTCAATTTCTGTGAACATTGTGTCTATGGAAAGGCAAAGAGAATGAAATTCTCCAAAGGAGAACACACTACAACAGCCATATTGAACTACATTCATGCTGATCTATGGGGGCCAAATAAAACTCCATCTTGGGGAGGATCAAGGTATTTTCTATCTTTAGTTGATGATTTTTCTAGAAAAGTTTGGACTTTCCTTCTTAAAACTAAGGATCAAACCTTTGAAAAGTTTAAAGAATGGAAAACTAGAGTTGAGACTCAAACTGATAGAAAGATAAAGTACTTGCGAACTGACAATGGCTTAGAGTTCTTAGGAAATCAGTTTAATAACTTTTGTATTGAGAATGACATCACTAGACACAAGACCGTTACTTACACACCTCAACAAAATGGTGTGGCTGAGCGTATGAATAGAACTATTATGGAAAGAGTTCGTTGTATGTTGTCAGAAGCAAAAGTTGTTGAAAATTTCTGGGCTGAAGCTGTGGCAACAACCACTTATACTATCAATAGGTGCCCATGCACCTCCATAGATCTCAAAACAGCAGAAGAAAAATGGACAGGTAAGTCACCTAATCTTTCTAATCTAAAATTTTTTGGATGCATTGCTTTTGTTCATGTGAGACAAGGGAAAGTGCAGCCAAGAGCCATTAAATGCATGTTCCTTGGGTATCCTGAAGGAACTAAGGGGTACAAGCTATGGGACTTCAATGCTAACCGGACTATTGTTTCTAGAGATGTTGTTTTTAGAGAATCAGAATTCTATATGAATTCAAATGGGGTTGAATCCTCCACTAAAGTTCTTGAAGAAAAGGAAAGTTGTAGTTCTAAGGTGGAGCTTTTTAAGAAGGCAGTTGATACTAATTTACAGTCCACTGAAAGTGACTCTCCACAGTTGGAAAGTCAAGAAACAATAGTTGATGTTGAAGAAGAGGCTGTTGAAAATCAAGAGAGTGACTTGACAAACTATTCTCTCACTAGAGATAGACAAAGAAGGACAGTGAGACCTCCCTCGAGGTTTACTCAAGCTGATTTTGCAGCTTATGCTTTTAATTCAGTGGATAAAATTGAAGAAGATGAGCCAAGAACTTTTGAAGAGGCTATGAAATCTAAAGATTCATCTAATTGGGAGAAAGCTATGGATGAGGAGATGAATTCTCTTCATAAAAATCAAACTTGGGAGCTGGTTTATTTGCCACCAAGTCAGAAGGTAGTACCTTGCAAATGGGTCTACAAAAGAAAAATGGGAGGAGAGGATCAGAAGACTATAAAGTTCAAGGCTAGATTGGTAGCCAAGGGCTTTATCCAAACAGAAGGAGTGGACTACAATGAAATCTTCTCTTCAGTTGTCAAACACACATCCATTAGAATCATCCTTGCTATTGTTGCCTGCCTAGACCTAGAACTTGAGCAAATGGACGTGACAACTGCTTTTCTCCATGGAAATTTGGAGGAAACTATCTACATGGCTCAACCCCCTGGGTTTGAAAAGGGCAAGAGCAAAGGACTTGTTTGTCTACTAAAAAGGTCCTTATATGGGCTAAAACAGTCACCGAGGTATTGGTACAAGCGTTTTGATGACTATGTCATAAAAATTAACTTCAAGAGAAGTCTATATGACCCATGTGTTTACTATAAAGAAACTAGCAGCAGTGATAAAATATATCTTCTTTTATATGTCGATGACATGCTACTTGCTGGGAAAGATCCTCTAGAATTACTGAAAATAAAACAATTGCTTAGAAAAGAATTTGATATGAAGGTGTTGCGTGCTCAATGTGTAAAAGAAATAAGCAATAAGATAGAGAGAGCACTCAGAACATGCAAGCATACATGATCTTGTAGCAAGTAGTAAGTATTTTTTCATTCGTTTTCCCACAGAGATTTATTATTAGTTACTCGCGAAGTGTGTTGTTAAGCAAGAATGGGTGGATTTGATGGGGTAGATTTGGTTTTAAGGTTCCTATTTACTAATGAATATATAAAGGATAGATGCATAAGCAAGTGCAAGTCAATGATGAACTCAGATGTAAAGAGAAGAGATTAATAAACGAAGAGAAAAATGGCTAAGGCAGAATTTTAACTTAACAGAATTGCGTGAACAACAATTTTACCGCAATGTTACTAACAGCGAAAGTGTGTACAGTGTGGAAACAAGGGCTACTAACGACTCCTCTATAGGCATTTTCACACGATTCTCAAGCATTGGATCAACTCACTATGCATCAAACTAACTCATTCTCATGTATCTTCCGATTTCATGCATTAGATTCTTTAGTTTACTCATGTCCAAGTAAGGTCTTAAGCATCTTGTTAAAGCAGTAAGTTATGATTTGTACTAGGAAAACGCCTATTCCTAGGTCGTTTTCTGGTTACCTTGAGAGGCTAGCATGAGTGTATGACTCTGAACTCTTACTCCTTCCAGAGGTTAAGAGTTCTTTGGACAAAATGGATGGCCAATCGAAATTGCCCGTGGGATGAAGCACACATACATTCAATGCATATTGAAGCTGTCCTACATGCTTGGTTCACGTGTTTTAGCCTATAGTATTGTCATTAGCATGCCCCTATGTTACTTAGTTACTCATGGATGTAGAGAGAACAGAAATATTAGATGAAGTAGACATGCTTAGAAGAGAATTAAAGACAAAACAACAAGGGAAACAGTAGGCAGAGAAGAAAAAGACAAAGTGCGAAATGATGAATTGTGCTTTGATTAATCAATTGTTTGAATGAACAGATGAAGACGTAAGATTACTAACATAAAGACAGAAAGCAACGAAATGGAATGGATTAACTAATGGAAAAGAAATAACAACAAACGGTGCTGGAAATGAAAAGTAAAGACAGAAAGCAGTAAAGGTGAGCTTGATCGCCTCGTCGCAGACGCCTCGACTGAAGGGAGAGAAAGGTAAGCCTTGCTTGGATGAATCCAATCAGAAGAGAAGATGAATCTTCTCTCCTTCCTATCAGATTGTCGACTCCAACAGCTGAACCTCTCAAACCAACAGACGGAGAAGAGAAAGAATGGAAAAGACTGCGCTGCGAAGAGACTTCTACGCTTTCGGATTATGTTTCAACCCTCTACTTTGACCTTCTTTTATAGTATTCTGCAGGTGCGATTGGGCCAAGGAGAACCATCCATTCTCAACGTCGTACTTCAACTTGACTGGAGGAGAAAGAACGAATCCCTGAAATATCGGATCACAACAGAAAAAGGTTAGCCAACTTACGGATTTCACTTGAAACATTGCGGTTTTAGCAATGTTTCCGCAATGCTTCCGCAATGCACAGTTTTCATTCATTTAACTTCGTTTTTCATTTCTTTTCTTTCCTTTTGCACACAAGTCCTAATTTAGCTTCCTTCTTCTAATTCTCATATATAAGCATAGGTTTAAGCTAAATCCTATCAAAAACACCTAAGAGTGTACATCCTTCTAAGATAAATAAGTCCTAAAATGGTCACTTTTAGAGACGTAACACACCCCCAAACTTAAGGTTTTGCTCGTCCTCGAGCAAACTAAGGACTTACTTAGGCTGCTGTTTTATCTTCTCTAACCACTTGCTGACTCCCCTATATTCCTATCTATAGCAGTGTTGTCCTGTGACACACTTCTAAGTTTACAACTACCCTCTTACTCTGCTTCTTCTGACTTCGCATGCCTAATGCTCCTACTGTTTCATCAACTCCTTACAGCTGATCTACTCGCTTCTGTCATATCGTGCAACTATCCCTAAGGTTTCAAATTCTACCTAGCTTCACCCCAGACTCAGTACATGCTTCTAGTTTTTACTTTTGAGCTACCTAGGATTCCTTAGAGTCATGCCAGTCTTAGTATAAACAGTGACAGTAGTACATTTAGAGAACAAACTAAACCCTGGCATCACTACATTGGACATACATTCATCTCCCTAAACAACCCTACAAGCTACAACTTTGTGCTCAGCTAATTGAGGATCAGCGTTCTTTTTAATCAGGACATCTAAGCCACAAAGTTGCAACTCCTAGGTATACATTCTTCTTTCCTATTTCTCCCATTTTTTTCTTTCTTACTTTGGTGGAGCCTCTCCTTTGGTTGCCTTTTGATGCAATGCCACTTGTGGGTTACACACTTGGCACTGATTACTCAGCAACTTTAAGAGAGACACCCCTCTTTATTCTATTTTTCATTTTTTTTTTTTAGCTCATCATTTTTTTTTGTAAAGGAGATGAAGAATGCTTATGCTTTAAGGGAGAGAGGAATGTTCATAGGCCTAGGGTGGCCTCCCCCAAACTTAAACTACTCATTGTCCCCAATGAGTGTCTGAGGTGGCACACCCCCAAACTTACCTAGAAGCATCTAGTCTAGGGCAAAACAAAGAGAATCTAAAAGTCCTAGGGATAGACAGAACATTCTTAAAAGCAAACATTTCAGCAGCAGCAATTCATAAAAACAGGCAGGTCAGGACTTAAAGCTACGCATGCTGAGCATTTTAAGAGACCAATTTAAACTAGCAAAGGTGCCTTAAGACACTCATCCAACATGCTTTTAGATAGGCTATATAAAGTAGTCAAGACAGCAGTAAAAGAACAAAATTAAACAGAACCAGCCTAGCTAAACAGTCAGTCAAAAACATGCAATTACTAACAAAAATTGCAGATTCCGCAATTATTTCGCAATGGATACAGGGCAGGTATATCAGTGATCAAGGCCCCTATGCATGCTCTTTCCAGTCATTTAAGCTATACAAAAAGGAAACTAACATAATCTACCTATTCAGCTACCATCAGACTATACTAAGCAAATTTAAACAATAAAAATAATGAACTAAAGACAGATTAAAAATGTACTCAAAAGTAACAGAATTCACATGGTTCAACGAAAAGCAATTTGATTTTTTTTTCTTTTAGGGAACAGAAATACTCCCCTGAGTGCCAATCAGCCTAACACTCAGATATCCTCATCATCATTATCCCTTCTTGGTCCTGGAGGCGCCCATGGTGTCAGTAGGTCCGTGGGGAACTCAGGAAAGATGCATCCCAATTGGTCAGCAACATCCTTATCCCTTGCCTGCGCATATGTGGCCCATTGAGCCATCTTCTTCTGCAGATCCATCAGACAGGCCATTGACAGAGACTGAGCAGCAGCCAGGCCATCGAACTCGAACTCCATGTTCCCCTTTCTGCGCATCCTCAGGCCTGTAGGCAGCTCCAGGTGCCCCGTGTAGGCCAGCTGCCTTTCCATCCTCTCGATTGGAACCCCTGCACGTAAGCAAAGCTTAGTGATTGTATTAGGAAAGAAAAGTGGACCCTTACCCTTTTTAGCGCAGTCTGCGATTGAGGCTGCAATGACCTCACCAACATTGATTGTGAGGCCCCTCATGATTGCATAAACCAGCACTGATCTGCCTTGGTTGATGGTGGTCTCGTGGGTCACTGGGGACAACCTCCTTCGCACGAATGAGAACCAAACAGCTGCCTTGGCTGTGAGGGTAGCACTCATCAGAGTGTGCTTCCCATTGCGTGAAACTGTCCATGCTCCCTCCCTCTTTATCGATGTGCCCATCCCCTCTCTTTTCAACAGCCACCCAACGCCACCCAACGCCTCCCCTCATCTTCTCAATCCGATAATTGTTATTCTCTGACGACCACACATTTGACCTCAATATTTCGACAAACGCCGACGAGTTCAAGAAATTGGAGCGACGTGATTCCATCTCCTCCGACCAGTGCGTTTTCGGCGAGTTGTAGCGGCCACACATCACCACGATGTCGCTCTATTCGATTTACGCTCAGTCGTCGTCGTCCGTTCGATTTACGCCAAACCACCACCATCGCTTATTTTCAATCGATGGCCAACCACCTCCGTCGCTCCATTCTGTTTGATGCCCAACCCTCATTGCCTTGACCAACCCACATGGAAGTGACTGGTTTCACCACGACGTTACCTGAATGGCCTGAGGATTGTTGTGCGTCGACACCTCACGTTTAGGGGGTTGAACAACGCTACCAGAATCCCTTTGCGGCAGCTTCGATATTTGACGGTGTGTGGACAACAACGCTAGGACATATTTAAGAACTTGCTGCTTGTAAAGGTGAGATTATGAGTTCTTTTCCAACTTCTCTTGGCATTGCACAGTAGGTAACAACCCGATTCAACCCTTGTTCTTTCAATTTAAATTTCCAGATCGACTCCTAACCATTGAAATCTTTTTTGTTTAGTGTCGGGGTCGCTTTCTCATTAAACTACATTAGTTTAGGAGCGACATCAATCAAGGATCATTTCAGTAACCTCTAATTTGTTGTTTCAACAAATTTTGCAGCACTCATCTAGACCTTAAAAATTCTATATTAATTGATAAGAGTTGTTTTCGATTGGGACAAAAGATTTTTTCGTAGGCAAAAGTTAGTAATTGTGGACTTCGCCTTAAGTAAGTGACTAATGTCATCACATCCATCTGTTGTAGGTTGCTGGTCAACCATATTATTGCTTTTAATACGCTGTGTACCCCCATGTATACACCTGACGAGGGACGATCCGCTTGTAGCTTCATCAGTTCCTGAGGTATACAGAGGCCTCTATTAAATTTGCGGGTCCTAAAGGTATAACCATGTATCTCTCACGAGTTAAGTGTTAGTATTTTTTTCCCTTTTTAACGTCTTTGTTAACTCCCCATCTATAACTTCTCTCTCTTCTCCCAACAATTTAAATTTTTTCAGCATGTTTTTATTCATTTTCAAAATAATGGAAAATTGTAGAAGGGTAGGCTTGTCCATTGTGTGTAGGTTTCCTTACTAAATAAAGGATTTAGACTTGTAGAAGGGTAGGCTTGTCCAATTGTGGTTAGATTTTCTTACTAAATAAAGGATTTAGACTTGTAGGAGGGTAGACTTGTCCAATTGTGTGTAGGTTTCCTTACTAAATAAAGGGTTTAGACATTATTAAAAAAAAAAAATGTGTTAGACATTTTTCATGTTGACCTCCTAGGTTTTAGGCATTCTCCTTATTACCCCATAACTTTTTCTAATGAGTTGTGTTTGACATGATCCTCTAAGACGCCAGGTTCTATAGGGGTGTACATAGGTTGGGTTGCGTTTAAAGGTTTTCTTACCCAACCCAAATATTCATATACAAAGAGAATAAGATTATTGTATTGGATCTTTTTTGTGGGGCAAAATTATCAACTCAATTTGAAGAAACGTTTTGTGAGGACCCGTTTTTGAAAAAAAAAAATAAGAAAAAAAATGAGTTTTGGATTTTTTTTTTCATTTGGCAGATGGTTATTATAGGACGCATGGACATGTGTATTGATAATGGATGGGTTGTTTGACAGGTGGCTAAGGGTGTTAATTAAAAAAATATAATTAAAAAAAACAAAGACAAAAGAAAGTAAAATTTCCCTTAAAAGTCATTGGGGAAGGAAAGAAAGAAGTGAACTTTTGAGGGGTGTTTTGTAGGGATGATCTCCCAGAGGATCTTAATGTCAATGACCCGTTTTTGTGAAACACATGTTTTTTTACCTTCTCTCGTGATCAGCAAACCCCTTTTCCTTTGTGAAAAGTTATTTGTACCCTTCGTTAAGCACGGTTGCAAGGGAGACGACTATAGTGCCTTTGTGTTCGGTGAAGGGTACTACATACTTTTTTCTTGCAATCGTGCTCGACGTAGTGCTGATCACGTTATAGGTGAGCAAAACCAACCGAAAAACCGAACCGACTTTAGTCGGTCGGTTTATTCCAATATTCGATCGGGGTCAATTTATCAAGTTGGAAAACCGACAAGTCGATCGGTCGATTAGCCCAAAAACACTAAAACCGACCGACTAATTAAAAAAAATAATAATAAATTAGAAAAGCAAAAGGTTGTGTGCATAACCATAAGGCACATGGGGTAGGCAACCATCTTGGGAAGAGATGTTCATCTCTTCTCAAGAAACTCATTTAATAAAATTAAAAAAAACAAAAAAAACTACTTTCTTTCTTTCTTTCTCTCCCTCGTCTCATTTCTTTCTTTCTTTCTTTCAGTTTCTCCCCCACTTCTCGCCTTTCCCCTCTGCCTCTCGCCTCCCTTCCGATCGACTCCCTCATCTCGCCTCTGATCTCGTCTCCATCAACATTGTCTTTCGCTCTCCCTTCCTCCGAGTTTGATCGTCTCCCTCTGTTTTTTTTTCACAGTTGTCTTGGCGTCACTCATCTCCTCGAAACCGATCAAAACCGACTGAACCGACCGACAGTCACCCATCTCCTTAAAATCGGCGTCACCCATCTCCTTAAAATCGATAAAAATCGACCGACGTAAATCGACTTGTCGGTGGTCGGCGGCGATTTGAGCCCAAAACTGATGTCGACCGACCGATACTCACCCCTAGATGACGTCAACAAATTTAAAAGGGCAAAAAATATGCGTTTTCGAGGAGAGGTCAAAAAACAATAAGACCCCAAGGGAGTCATCTGTGCAAATATCTCAATTTGTTTAGTGGTTTTGCTTATCTACAACTCATGGTTGTGAAAACCCACAAAGAGTGTTGCGTGCTCTCTCAATGCGAGTTTAATATGTGAGAGATGAACACTCAGAACATGCAAGTATACATGGTATCACACCCCGTCCCAGACTACCCTACCGAACCTAGGACGAGTTGTGAGAACAACAGACCACAAGAATGCAATGTAATCTATTGTTAAGTTTCTCTCTAATGTATAACTTAAACTCCATTCAAATAAAAACCACGCAGCAAAAATTACGCCATTTACCTGCAGTATATGGTATGCATTGACTTGATGAGGCTAGTGGCAGATGTTGATCCCAATTATCTCTTGTTGAAATTCAAGAGCAACTCTGGTGGAAAAATAAATATAAAATAATGAGCTAAATATGCATTGACTTGATTTTGATATCTTTGGCAGTTCATATTAATCTAGATTCTGAATCCTGGTCCGAATCTTGGGTCTAAGGCGTTTCAAATGGTATCAGAGCAAAAACTCTCTTAGTAGGATGTGGTTCGGGGATGAACCAAGGTAAAAGTTGGTGGGCATGTGACACTCGAGTAGAGGAGGGGTGCATGAATAACGAGACCACATTCGAATGAGAGAGAACCTTGAGGATATGCAAGTATTATTGATAAAGCCTTAAGATAATTAATAGTTACTACATATACAACAAGGTGCATCTTCCTTTTCGGTGACCCAGACAATAGAAAATTCAAAGTTAAGCGTGCTTGAATTGATGTAATCATATCTTGATTTTAGAGAAAATTAGATTTTCAAAAAAAAAAAAAAAAAAAAAAAAAAAAAACTTAAATTTTGTAAAAGTGGAATAAACATTAGATTTGCGATTAAGCGAAAAAACCCAAGTGTAACTAGACATATCATCAATAAAAAGCAACATAATAAATATGACAATGGATAAAAAGATTCAAGAGCAGGCCCAAACATCAGTATGTATAAGTTCTAATGGATTTAAGAAAAAAGAGGTGGAGTGAAAAAAGACAATTTCTTCATTTTACCATGTAAATAATGTTTACATATGCAAGAACAAGGACGACATGAAGGTAAATTCATTACACGAAGAACACAATAGAGAACATCATGGCTAGGATGGTGTTGGGAGTCGTACAAAGTCTCACATTGGTTAGGAAATGGGAAGATCATGAGTATATAAGTGAGGGACATCATCTTCATTGGCATGAGGCCTTTTTGGTGAAAAGCTTATGACCCAAAGTGAACAATATCATACCAATGTGGAGATATGTGGATGTTTGTTGTATCGGAGACATGCCCCTAATTTAACTATGTCGGTGTGCCTCGATGACATAGTCATAGTTGATTCGTGGTTGAGTTTATCGAACATATGTATGCTCTAGTGAAGAGTGACCTCGTTAAAAGTGATAATGCTCGAGTCTAAACATAGATTGATGAGGGATTTGTGGCCCTTATTTCGAGGGGAGGATTGTTAGGAGTGCTTACTTTTGAGGGACATGAGGTCTTTTAGGTGGAACCAAAAGCAAAGCCATGAGGGCGGATATGAACAATGGGATGTCGGGTTGTAAAGGAAATCGTATAAGAAGGAAAACGACCGATGGGAATGGGGTTTAGACCATTGATATTAGATCCTTGAAATAAAATTTGACCTGAAAGCTTGTCCTGAGTAAAGAAGTGGTTAGAATCAAAGACTATGAGACAATTGTTATCAACACATAATTGAGAACATGAAGGTAAATTCATTACACGAAGAACAAAATTGAGAACATAATGGCTAGGATGGCCTAACCGATTATGGCATGCATAAAGAAGACGAAAACTTAGTGCTGATATGAGCAATGTGACGTCAGGTTGCAGAGGAAGCCGTATCAGAAGGAGAACGACTAGTGGGGAATGAGGTATAGACCATTGACACTAGGTCCTTGGAATAAAATTTTGCTTGAAAGCTTGTCTTCAATAAATAAGTAGTTAGAATCAAAGACAATGAGACAGTTGTTATCAACACATACTTGATTAACATATAACAAGTTGGAAGAAATATTTGGATCATGAAACAAATTAGACAAGGTAAAAAAGGTAGAATGTGTATCAATGGTTCCACAACCTGAATGGGTAATGGGGAGAGACTGTCCACAATGCCCATTGTATTTCGAAGAAAGTGAGAGTTGACTGAGATCAACTGTAATATGTGCATTGCACAAGGAGTGAGCAAGCCAATGTGTGGAAGTATTTGAAACTGTGGAAGCATATTGATTGTTGTGGAGAACAACCATGACAGCTAGTTGCATTGGAGGATGGATGTCCTTGAAAATTGTAATTCATACAATTAAAATAGGAGTAAAACTTGCAGCTGAGTGGATAATTATTTATATCATTTTTTTTTTGCCCATTTTCTCTCAAATTCTCTGTTAGGGACAAGTAACATCCACATTGTAACGATATTGTCTACTTTGGGCATAGCCCTCATGGCTTTGCTTTTGGTCACCCCAAAAGGCCTCGTTACAATGTAGATGTTGTCCCTTACTTATATACCCAAGATCTTTCCCTTTCTTAACCAATATGGGACTTTGTTTGCACTCACAACATTCTCCTTCCTCCCACTGTCCTTTCCCTTTTCTCTCATTTCCTTCAACCCCTCCTCCTTTGGTGGCCATAGAAATCGAGCTCCAACCTCAATGAATTAAAACATAATCCCACTTTCTCTTCGACAGGATGAGGACGTTAAATGTTTCCCGATTTTAAACAGGAACTGAGGATGTTAAAGGTTTAAAGAGGTGAAAGTTTTAACGGTTTTTGTGAAGGGAAGGCTGATCGGAGTGGCGGCAACGATTTTGAAATTGGAGGAGGGAGAAAATTAGAGGTTTTGTTCAATTGGGATCCCCGTGTGAGATTTGTGATGTGTGTGGATTGTAATGGAAGCCGTAAAGTTTTGGATTATAGGAGAAGAAGACAATATGGGTTGATACAAATTTCAATTTGAGGCTTTTTTTAGGGAGTAAAAAAATAGATTTTCCTTTTTTCTTTTTTAAATTTAATTTTAGTGTTGGACATAGATTGGGAGGAATGAAGCAGAAGAAAGATGAAAATCGATTTCCACGTTACGAGAGGGGTTGAAGGACAGGAGGAGAAGGACTTTCAAAAGAGGAAGGAAGAGGTGAGAGGAGAGAAAAAGTTGAACAAAAAAATCGAAGTAAAGTAACGACATTTGGACTTTCAAAAGAGGAAGGAAGAGGTGAGAGGAGAGAAAAAGTTGAACAAAAATATCGAAGTAAAGTAACGACATTAGAAAATTAGGGAGGATTTTTTTTATAAAAAAAATATAAGGATTTAGCCAATGACAATGTGCCACATGGATGGGCCGCAAAAGATGGTTGTAGCCCGGTATGCAAGCAAATTTTACTCAATTTTACTCTGAAAATAGTTCAATGCAACATGTTAATGATGATTGCTTATCTGACACAGAATTCGACCATGAGGTTGTGGAAAATATTTCCAAATTATCTGGAGCATTGTGATCTACCACGACCTTGAGCTCCAAAGTTACTGTTATTCATAAAATTTTCAGGGGAAAACGCCCACGACCTTGATTCTCAAGGTTTTCTTCGATTCTCAGACTGATTTCCATGACCCCGACCCCCAAAATTTCCACGACCTCGTGAAAAATTGGCAGTGTGTGGATTGTTCGTGACAGCAACCATGGCGAATGGTGGAGGGAATAATTGATCCCTTTTGAGTTGTTTTTCGAGGGCAGGTTCCTCAAAGACTAGTATAACGTGCAACTCTTCAAAGGTGACCAATTGCAAACGAATAGATGTACGAAAAGTATTGTAGTCAAATGATAAACCATTGAGTGTAGGTATTTTTCACATTAGCGGTGGAAAGCCAAAAAGTAAAAGCCCAATAGGAAATTTAGGCCTTATTTAAAGGTAAAAAGCCAACTGGATTTGTTGTTGCAACCAAATCGAGGAGAGAGAAAAACGGAATTAGAGAGAAAGAAAAGAGCAGAATTCTACACCCGTACAATTTTCATATTTCAGTCTTCTGGGGATCAATCCGTGGTCCGATCGAGCTGCAATTTGGACAGCGTGTTCCCGACACGAAGGTATTCAATCTGAACGGTGGAGATTTCGTTTGGAGCTATCTACCGGGAGATTCCAGTGAGTAGTTCGTGGCCACTTTAATGAGATCTTTCTTCTTTACTCTCTTGAATTATTGTCGTTTGTTGCCGAGATTGCTCATCTTGAGATATCAATAGTTGTATGCCTCTAGTTGTGACTAGGGAGAACTCGTTGTAGCCCATTGTTGATTATAGTGGAGTTTTTGACTTAGGTCCGTGGTTTTTTACTCTTCGCATTGAAGAGGTTTTTCCACGTTAAAATTGCTTGTGTCCCGTGGTTAAATTATATTGTGTTCTACTTGTTTAATTTCCTATTAGGTTCAAACAAGAGAGATAATTGAATAATAGAATTTAGTAATTATCTCAACAAGTGGTATCAGAGCGAGGTTGTGATTAATTAAGTGATTAATTAAGTGCCTTGTGTTGAACATGAAAACTAGTACAGGTAAGAGGATAACTTTGAATGGCTCAAATTATCAAGTTTGGAAAAGGAAGATGAAAGATATTTTGTATGTGAAAGATTTGTATCATTCTGTATTTTTACTTGAGAAGCCTAAAGATAAAACTGATTCAGAATGAGAAATTTGTCATAGGAAAGTGTGTGGCACAATTAGACTTTGGGTAAATGAAAATTTCCTGAATCATATTGGTGAAGAAACTCATGCACGAACGATGTGGAACAAGCTTGAATTGTTCTTGATTAGTGCATGCATTGGATTGCTTTCTAGATTATTGTAAATGCCTTGAGTTTTAAAGCATCGAGATTAGAGTTAGTAGCATGCAATTGTAGTCCTTAGAGATAATTTGAAGTTTACCTTGCTCGAGGACCAGCAAGATTTAGGTTGAGGGTGTTTGATAGCTCAAATTTGGAGCTATGATTAACTCCTTAACTACAGCTAAAACCGTGCTTAATTATTGCTAAATTGCCTTTGTTAGGTATTTGTTGGTGCAGAGCTCATGAAGTCCAAAAGACGTCATTCGGGGGATAAGAAGGCCATATTAAGGCCTCGGGATCGCATCGGGAGAGGAAGAGCACCCAAGTGAAGATTTTTGTCTAAGGGGGCAGCGTTTCGACGCTGCCCAAAGACAAAATAAATTGTCAAAACTCGAGAGTAAGCATCGAGACGCTGCTCAGCATCTCGACGCTGTCCCAGAGCGTCTCAATGCTCCCTGAAGGCACGCGCGCGCAGAATTTCCGTCTGTAGCGTCTCGACGCTACAACGATTATAAAATGTCATCTTCTCTGATTTTAGGTCAATTCCTTCTTCGATTTTCTGATTTATTCCACCATTGGACCTCAGTGTGGAGCTTCTTCTTAATTTAAGGCGTAATGACTCGAGTGAGAGATAACATTGCAGAGCTATATAATTGAGCTGGATCCGAATCGACATCATTTAAGGCAGAATGACTTGAGTGAGAGATAACATTGTATAACATTGCATATCAAATTTGGACATCATTTAAAAGATAAAAATAATTTTGCATCGGGATTTACTTGTATTAGACAAGGTAGATTTTTTATAATTATTTTTTTTTTGTATATATTTTAACGCGTGTTATATTTTTTATATTACTAAATTCTATTTAAAAAAAGAAAAAACATAAATAAGTTTTTTTCCTAAACAAGAAACATGAGTCAAACATGTTCCTGTTTTTAATTCTCAAAAAACAAGAAACGTTAAACACAAAACATGAAATGGAAAACGGGAACGTTATCAAACAGGCTCTGAATAACCACTTGATGATCTTCTTGTATAACACCAAATTAACTTATTCCCTGCTTGGTTCAAGAACTCCACTTGATCAACTTTGATTGTGTAATGCTTGCTTAAAGTATTTTCTAATTCAAAAGCCAATATAAACCATCAAGGATTGACGTAGTGGTCATAAAGGACCTTGGGACGTCAATGCCCTCCTAGAGGGAATGAGTTCAATCATTGGTGTCCCACCTACCTACCTAAGAATTAATTTTCTACAGGTAGATTTCCTTGACAACCAATTAAGCTAACTCGGACACTCACGAATATCAAAAACTATATAGTTGCAAAAATCGTATATTGACTCATGGAGGATCCAACTATATATCTAGTCCACAAGACAAGTAATACCTTTAACAGGTAGCACCTTCATAAATCTTGTACAGACAACATTTTATACTAACTCCACAGCCACAATCTTATCTTAAACAGAGGTGAACATAACTTGTATTAATCTCCAAAATCTCTATAACAATCAACATTATAAAAGAAAGAAGAACAAAATTGTAATTGTTGTATTAGGAAATTAGGAGAAACTAGAGCAAACCAAACAAACTTGTAGATAAAAAATATTTTTGATTAAATGTAACGAAACATAGTGTTTTAATTATAAATATTTCTAGAAAAAAATGCATTATTTTAAAAATATTTTTTTAATAGTCAATCCAAACACTCCAGGTTAAGTAAAATTTGCAAATGAGTTGGCACTCCGTTAAGTAAAATCTGCAAATGAGTTGGTTAAGTGTCTCTTCAGCCTATCATCATTTCGCAAAATGCATTTAGCAAAATGTGGAGTCGTTCATAAGTAAATACCTCATCTAAATTTCTAGACCAAAGGCACGCTTGCCAAAATCTGGAGGATCATCTCATCATTGAGAAAAGGAAAGAAAGGAGAACAAAATTGTTGTATTAGGAAATTAGTGGAAAATTGTCCCACATCGAAAAGACGTAGGCATTGGCTGCTTGAGAGTTTAGTATAAAAATGAGGATGCACTTTAGAGAAAAACATGATCCTTCAGGCAGAAAGGGGATGTGATGAGTGGTTGACTCTCGCAAAGAATGCGTGTTGGGTGCTTTGCCCCAATGCCTGGTTACGACAATTGGGCACTCTCATTCCTTCCAATCTGATCCCTACTTCTTGAAGGACTAATTATTTTTTTATATTAATGATTTTTCTAATGTATGTTTTTTATCCCATAAATAAATATTTTATTTTTCAATAATTATTTAATAACTGTTTTTGAAATTATAAAAAAAAAATAGTTTTTATTTGTGTGTACAATCAAGGATTGAAATGACGATGCCATGGATTTGAAATTTGAAATTTGTGAATTATTAGTTTATTAACGAACATTAAGAATACACAAAAAACAATATAAAGAATACACAAAAAACAATATAAAGAAATGGAGATGTAGGGTATCGATCCCTAAGCAAGCGCTCTACCATCTGAGCTACATCCCCATTGTTGGCAAGAATGTAAAGTAAATTAATATTTTACACATGTTATACCCAACCTTATCCATATACTATAGATCGTTTTGACTGTCTACTTGAGGCTCAAGTATGATGGAGCGCATGTAGCACAGCGGAAGCGAGTCAGATCTTTGGCACTCTAATTTCATCAATTTGTGTTGAAGTTTTGGTGCGATATGCTATTGCATGTATGACATGCGATAAAAAATTATAAAGCATGCAATGGTTTACGATATTTTACATAACGTGGTAGTGCAAGTGCACACTAACATGTCAGTCAAGTAATAAAGTGGAATACATGTAATTCAAGATCAAATCCAAAGTAATAAGCGGTAGCGCAAACGGTAAACTTCACAAGCAACCACTGGTAAATGATACACTAGTAAATCTCGACCGGATAAACCATAAGAATAAACGAGCACCAAAACCATACCGATAAGTTTCATCAAACTTACACCCGACCCCGGCCACCGCCGCCGCCACCGCCGCCACTCGACCCGGGCCACTGCCCCAGCCCGACCACCCAACCCCCGTCGCCCCGACCACAACCACCCGACCCCGACCCCGCCGTAATTAATTTATGACATAAACGTTAGATTAGCACAAAAAAAAATATGGTTTTTATTCACACCCAATTCAAGACAACTTATTTGCCCAATATTGTTCAAATACGTGAGCGGCAGGATTTGAACCTACGCGGGCAAAGCCCACATGATTTCTAGTCATGCCCGATAACCACTCCGGCACGCCCACTTAGATGAAGGTTATATGTTACATATTAATTAATTTATGACATTGTGAAAATTGATGAAAATTGGACAAGGTTTAGATGTGAATGTCGATGAAAAACAATATCTTAATTAATTATATTTTTTAACCATCGTATCTAAAATATATATAATATTTATATTGAAATGTCTAATATATAAAAAAAAAAATTTAAATTATTTAAGAAGTGATGATAAATTAAAAAGTGAATTCAAAGTTAAGACTCATCATTTAAATAAAGAGAATTTGAGAGGAATAGAGAATTTGAAATTAGGGTGGATAGAAAGTGAACATGAAAAGAGAATTTGAGAGGAATAGAGAATTTGAAATGAGGGTGGATAGAAAGTGAACATGTAAACCGCTCTCCTTGTTGAGAGTAACATTCTCTCTATTTGAGAGTAACTCTCCTGGCTTGTTCAGGTAAGACTACATACTATTTTAGATCTTTTTGGCTGAACATTGTGGTTTCTGTGAATGATTACCATGGACCTTGAAGATATAACCAACAGATGGAAAAATCTGAAGTTGTCACTTGCAGAATCCGCAATAACGAATGTGGCAGAATTACCAAACACTCAAACTGAAGCGGACTTTCATCTCTGTCTGGTAGGAAAGGTATGGACCCAAAGGTTGGTGAATATAGATGCTTTTCGTAGTGTAATGAAATCAGTATGGCGTGTCAATCAAACTACTTCTATCGAATGTATTGGGAAGAATACATTTTTCTTTAAATTTCATAATGGAATTGAAAAGAATAGAGTTTTGAATAATGGTCCATGGTTCTTTGATAAGAATATTATCTTGCTGGACAGACCGAATGTGCATATCCAACCCAAGAATATGGTGTTCAAATGTGCTACTTTTTGGGTGCAACTACATGATCTACCTTTGTCATGCTTCTCTAAAGCTACTGTTTGTGAGTTAGGGGGTCGATTGGGGACTGTAATTGAAGTGGATACTAATCAGAAAGGGGAATTTTGGGGTCGATTTGCTCGAGTGCAGGTTCGAATTGATATTACCAAGCCATTGATACGAGGGGTGACAATCACCACCTCCGAGGAAAGTGGTGCATTATGGATTCCTTGTCGATACGAAAAGCTTCCTGAATTTTGTTACCAGTGCGGATGTGTTGGTCATACACTTAAAGAGTGTGACTCCCTGATGCCCCAAGTGGGCAAAGAAGTTGCTCTTCCGTTCGGGCCAGGATTGAGGGCTAGTGAGGGGAGAAGATTAATGGCTATGGGAGAACATGAAGAAAAATCCAGTGATCCAAAGGATAAAACTGAGAGAGGAAGAGGATGGCGGGGGAGGGGAAGTAACGTGTCCGGACGTGTAGGAAGCGGCTGGAAAAATCAGTTTGACTATTCAGATTCAGATGAAGAGATCGAAGTCGAAAGGGCTAAGAGAAGTACATCAGCGGAGGTCATGGATGACCGATCAACGGTGGGGGAGTTTAGAAAGGGACCTCCGACGACGGTGACTGAAAAGGAAAGTCCGGCGGTGGTAATTGAGAAGAAAAAATTGGTGGTGCCGGAGATGGAAAATAAGGTAACTGATACTGCCTTAATTATGGAAGGAGTCAAAAAGTCAATTCAGATGGAAAGATTGGAAGGGAAGACAAAATTAGGGGGAATGGGTGATTTATTGCCAGCAGTAATGGAAATTCCTACAACAGTTATGGAAGGAAGAAATAAAGAAATGGTAAAAATGGGGGGACCCACTATAAATCCGTTTTTGACAATTAATGAGGAAAATGTGGAAGATCAGGGGAATGATCCAATTGTTGATAATCCAATGGCGGTTGATATTCGGCCCATTTTTGTACCTCCCAAAAAGTGGACTAGAGTGGATCGTGGACAAGAAAATTTAAATAAGATGGTGGTTGAGATTGACCATGTTGGTAAGAGGAAAATTGAATTCCAGAAGGAAGATGACACTCAAGGGGACCCTGAAGCCTCACGTGAGAAAAAACAGAGGAAGAGTGTGGATGAGGAGGAAGATTCTAGTAGAGCGGCGACCTCTGTGAATCAGGGGCGCCGAGAGCCATGAAAATTTTATGTTGGAATGTTCGTGGATTGGGAAATCCACGGACATTCAAGACGGTACAACAGTTGGTGAACGAGGAAAAACCACATATTATTTTTCTGAGTGAAACTAGACTGTGTGGTGCCAAAGCGAGAAATGAGGGAAGGAAGTTGGGTTTCGAGAATGTTTTAACTAATGTTTGTGACGGTAGCAGTGGGGGGTTGTGTATGATGTGGAGGCAAGGAATAAACATATTTGTCCAGTCATTTGGTAAATTTCATATTGATGTCATTGTCCAAGAAATTGAGAGGAAATGGAGATTCACTGGTTTCTATGGTGATCCTAAGACATCGGATAGAATCTGCTCATGGAATTTGCTTCGACGACTTAATGGTATCATGTCTATCCCATGGTTAGTGGGTGGCGACTTTAATGAAATTCTTTGTGATGCAGAGAAGTGGGGGGGTTGTACACGTCCGTTGAGACAAATGAGGGCTTTTCAGGATGTAATTGATGATTGCTCCCTTCGTGATTTAGGGTTCAAAGGGGGGCCTTTTACTTGGATTCGGAAACAACAAGGAAAGATTATTATGAAGGAGAGGTTGGACCGTGGTTTTGGAAATTCAGAATTCTTGCAAATGTTTCCTTTCACTACAGCCAAGCATTTGGATTTCTTGAGGTCTGATCATTGCGCTATAGTGATCGAGGTGAAACACAATGCCTTAGAACTCGAAAAGAAAAGACAAACTCGCTTTCGTTTTGAAGAAGTATGGACTCATTATGCTGATTGTGGGGAGGTGGTTCGAGAAGGATGGAATTATCCTAATCAAAATCCTTTACACCTCAATGTTTTATCTAAATTATCTCAGTGTGCGCATGTGCTTAGCTCTTGGGGCAAGTCAAAACGAGGCGATTATGATCGAAAAATTTTCTTAGCAAGGAAAGATCTCCAACTAGCTATTGAAAAGAACTCTAATATTGACAGAGTTGGAAGTAGGCTGGAAAACCTCTTGGGTGAAGAGGAGATCTATTGGAAACAACGAGCGCGAGTGGATTGGCTACAATGGGGTGATCGTAACTCAAAGTGGTTCCACCAAAGGGCAAACCACCGTCGGAAAACAAATCTGATTGAGGGCCTTTATGATAATAATGGTGTGTGGAGATCTGACTCGAGAGAAATGGAGGTAATTATTGGCGACTATTTTCAATCATTATTTACTTCTAATAATCAGCAGGAGAGTTTACCCCTCCAAGCGTTTTTGAGTGAGCTTGATCAGTCTATCCCTGAGGAGACTCGAAATCAACTAAATGGAGTGTTTGTGAAAGAGGAGATTGAAAGGGCACTTCATCAAATGAATCCTTCAAAGGCCCCTGGGCCGGATGGATTCTCGGCCATGTTTTTTCAAAAGTACTGGCATATTGTCGGCATGGAGGTAACTATGTTTTGTTTACATATTTTGAATGATGGCGGGTCTATGGACGAAATTAATAAGACAATTATTGTTCTGATCCCAAAATGTAAGAATGTGACAACAACAGCGGATTTCCGGCCAATTAGCCTTTGTAATGTGATTTATAAGCTCGTTTCTAAGACTATTGTGAATCGTTTTAAAAAGGCGTTGGAAGATATAATCTCTCCTAACCAGAGTGCTTTTGTGGCTGGGCGAAATATTATGGATAATGCTATTTTGGGCTTTGAATGTTTGCATAATATTCGAAACAAAAGACAAGGAAAAATGGGATGGGCTGCTCTAAAACTCGATATGAGTAAAGCTTATGATCGGGTTGAGTGGTCCTTCTTAGAGAAGTTTATGTTGAAGATTGGAATGGGGAGCACCTTTGTAAATTTGATTATGAAATGTGTTACTACAACATCGTTTACATTTATGATTAATGGTCAGAGGAAAGGTCAGATTGTCCCATCTCGTGGCCTTAGACAAGGGGACCCTCTCTCACCTTATTTGTTCCTCTTATGTGCGGAGGGTCTCTCCCGACTGCTTTATCTCGCTGAATGTAAAGGGGACATTCGTGGACTAAGGATTTCTCGAAATAGTCCTTCACTGTCCCATCTTTTCTTCGCAGATGACAGCCTCTTATTCTTTAGAGCTACGTGCTCCGAGGCAGATAAGATTGGGTTAATGTTATCTGATTACTCTGTTTTAACAGGACAGGAGATTAACTACACAAAATCTGCTATAGTCTTCAGTCCGAATACAGATAATGCAATTATTCGTGAGATTCGAGACAGGCTGCAGGTGAAACATGCTGCTTTTCATGATAAATACCTTGGTCTCCCGGTCTTTTTCTCGCGACATAAGATCCGAGAATTCCAATATATTAAGGATCGCATGTGGCTTTTTCTGAACAAATGGCAATCCTCAATTTTCTCGGCTGGGGGGAAGGAAATCTTAATTAAAGCGATTCTACAAGCTATTCCTAGCTATACGATGAGTTGCTTTAGACTTCCCAAAGGCCTTCTAAAAGAGTGCAACAAGCTTATCGCCCGTTTCTGGTGGGGTGGTGATGGTACGAGCAGAAGGATGCATTGGGTGAAATGGAAGAAGGTATGTGTATCAAAGTTTAAAGGAGGTTTGGGTTTTCGTGACTTGGAACATTTCAATCAAGCCTTAATAGCTAAACAGGGATGGCGGATACTGACCCAACCAACTTCACTTTTATCCAGAATTTTAAAAAGTAAATACTTTCCTACGGAGTCATTTTTAAGTGTTAGGCCGAAGGCCACTGCATCAATAGTTTGGAAGAGTATTTGCTGGGGCAATGAGCTTCTGAGGAAGGGGATGAGATGGAGAATTGGTAATGGGAAATCTGTGTTAATTAATGGGGATCGGTGGATTCCTCGGCCAACCACGTTCCAACCTATTAGACCTATTCATTTACAAGGAATCACTACTGTAAATGCTCTTATGGTGCCGGGTGGAGGATGGAATGAAGCTCTAATAAAGGAGCACTGTACCGAAGAAGATGTAGAGGCTATTCTTGGCATCCCTCTGCCTCGTATGAATCATGAAGATAAGCTCATCTGGCACTATGAAAAAAATGGGATTTATTCAGTTCGAAGTGGCTATAAGGTGAGAGGGGCCGTGGATGATATTGGTTCTACTTCCGGGGGAGGCGAACTAGAAGGTTGGTGGAAATTACTTTGGCAAACAAATATCCCAAACAAAATTAAAGTCTTTACTTGGAGGGCCTTTCATGATTATCTACCAACTTTGAAGGCTTTAGCTTCAAGGGGAATCAACACCCAAAGCATTTGCCCCAGATGTATGAAGAGGGAAGAGACAATAATTCATGCTATTTGGGGCTGTAAGAAAGTGAAGCAAAGTTGGGATGAAACTCCTTTTGCCCATTTGGAGTTCCCTACTCATGTCCAGTTTTTTGCTGATTGGATATTGTGGTTTAAACAAAAATTGCCCATTGATGGGCTGGAAGAGCTGTTAATTATGTGTTGGTGTATGTGGAGTCGGCGTAATAGAGAAGTTCATGGAGTAGCTTACGGTCACGAGGGTGGTTTGAGTGATTGGGAATGGGTGAAAGTGTATATTGCCCATTTCCGTTCTTTTAATGGTCGTAGACTTTGCCCACAACCGACCGACCTAATTGAAGGGTCTTCTTCGCAGTTAAATTTATGGCAAGCCCCTCAACAACCAAATTTTAAACTCAACACAGATGCAGCCATTCGTTTTCAACACAAAAGAAGTGGGGTGGGAGGAATCATCCGAAATTATAAAGGAGAAGTTATGCTCACCTGCCTTAAATTGTTCCCAAATGTGGTGGATGTTGATGCTGCTGAAGCCCTGGCGATTCGTGAATGTCTTGTGGTGGCAAGGGATGCTGGACTCTTTCGGCTTGAAGTAGAAACCGATTCTCAACGGATTACAAACCTAATGAAGAGGGGGAGCAAAGATGAATCATCTTTTGGAGTAATCGTGCAGGAAATTATTAAATTGGCGCTCACCTTTGAGTTTATCTCCTTCAATTTCTGCCCCAGGAAGAGGAATTCCATGGCGCATGCACTTGCGAAGGAAGCTGTCGACCGAAGCGTTGAAGGAGTGTGGATTGAAGAAGTTCCAGGAGGTTTGTGTGATCTGTACGAGAGAGAAATGTCCTATGTGGGGCCCTCACTTTAATTTACTCATTTGTTTTGTTCAGTTTCGCTTCAAAAAAAAAAAAAAAAAAAAAAAAGAAAGTGAACATGAAAGGAATATTTATAACTGGTAAATAATATATATAAATAAAAAAATAGAAATAGAAATAGAAATAGAAATAGAAATAAGAGAAAGTGAAGAAATATAAAATTAATATTATATTTTTATTTAATAGTGTGTGAAGATTGAAGATTAGAAAAGATCAAAAGAGGAGAAAAACATGGAGGAGATGTATTTGTCCCACATCGATGAGAATTGCTGAAGACAACTCCTCTATAAAATCATAATCCCTTTCTACCTTTTCATTCTATCAAACGTGGGATTCAAAATTGTTGGCTTTAACCCAATTATCAGGGTTGAACAATTTAAATTTTATTTAGTAGCCCGAGACATTTCGACAAAATCTCGTAATTTTGGCGATAATTCAAAAATATAATAAGTTTGTTTCTTATTCCTGAGCTTCATTAAAACAAATTTGTTTTAAAAAATATGTTTCTCTTTATTTCGTTTTTATATCTATTATTTTATTTCCATAATAACATAAAATACATTGTGGTTTGATGTCCTAGGAATGCTCCATACTCCGATACTAGATAGAGCATTTTTTTATTAATCTTTGCAGTATTGTTTATGTATTATTTTAAATTTGAATTTTTAAATTTTGCAATATATATTATTTATTAATTTTGCAGTATTTTTTTTTATGTATTATTTTATTTTTGAATTTTAATTTTTAAATTTTACAATATATATTTATATATATACACACGGGTGTGTGTTTTTTTTTTTAGTTTGTAGTACACTTAAATCAATTAGAATTTTGCAAATATAAATTTTGCTCACTAAAACTTGCTGTTGACCGAGAAATTTCGGCCAATCAACGGTCGTCACGTGTCTTCATCACGGTCGGTGGATCAGATAAACTTGACCGAGCAAATTCGGTCACACCGTAATTGGGCTCGAAATCGGGTCGGTCTAGAAAAGATATTCAAAAGACAATTTGGCCCGAAGGTCAAGCCCATTTGGCTCAAAATTCAAAAGCTCATTTGAACCAAGCCCATTGGGTCCAAACCCATTGGATCCAAGCCCAAGCCCATTGGATCCAGGCCCAAGCCCACCAGACCCATGAGAGCTCTATAAATAGAGAGCTCATTTTCATTTGCAAGGTTCAGAAAATTTCTACTACTAAGAGCTCCGAGAGAATTCCCAAGCAACGAAGACTCCCTGAATCCTTGGAAGACTGAACGATCATCCAACATCGAGAACAAGCTGCGAAGCCCTCGAAACAAATCCAACATCGAGAACAAGTTGCGACATCGAGAACAAGCTGCGAAGCCCTCGAAACAAATCCAACATCGAGAACAAGTTGCGAAGCCCTCGAGATACATTTACATTTAAGAGAGAGAATCAGAGGATACATTTACATTTAAGAGAGAGAATCAGAGGATCAAACATTAGAGATTGTAATCCTACGCACTGATACAATACATCAATACAAATTCAAATTTCATTTACACGTGTCTAAAATTTCCTTCGTCGAAATCTCATGTGAACACTTGCATTTACTTTAACTTTAATATTTTAAAACCACGATTTTTATCTAGCTATGTAATTAAGTTGGATTTGAGTCGACATTATTTAAGGCGTAATGACTCGAGTGAGAGATAACATTGCATTTACAAAGCTATATAATTGAGTTGGATCCGAGTCGATATAACATTATTGCATTTACAAAGCTATATAATTGAGTTGGATCCGAGTCGATGTTATTTAAGGCGGAAGGACTCGAGTGAGAGATAACATTGCATAACATTGCAGATCAAATTTGGACATCATTTAAAAGATAAAAATAATTTTGCATCGGGATTTACTTGTATTAGATAAGGTAGATTTTTATAATTATTTTTTTTGTATATATTTTAACGCGTGTTATATTTTTTATATTATATATCTAAATTCTATTTTAAAAGAAAAAAAAATATAGTTATTAAACAAGTTTTTGTTTTTATTTTTTTTTCCTTCAAGAAACAAGAAATAGGAGTAATTATCAAATATGTTACTGTTTTTAATTCTCAAAAACAAAAAACGGGAAACAAGGAACAAGAAAGGGACAACTACGAGAATAGCTGAAACAAGCGTTTGCAAGTTGAAAAATAGCTAAACTAATTTTTGTGCTCAAAATTAATTAACTCCTATAATTAGAAATTTCTTTAGAATGTAGTTGGACGAAACTACCCTTCAGTCATTTAACTCTACAAAAAAAGAAGAGATTTAATAACAAATAATTAAATGAAAAATAAATGGTGAACAGTTGGAAAATTTAAAATAATCAAAACAAACCATTTTGTAGAATATTTTGGGACGAAACTACCCCTCTGATTTACCTGTTAAACTATGTTGCAACACGGGGAAATTTAACAACAAAACAATAATTTGAAAAAAAAAGTTGGTGCATAGTTAGAAAAATTGAAATTACCATAACAAAAATGGTGTTGGACATGGACTATGAGAATTTAAAATTACCAGTGTATTGTCAAATATATACCCTCATTACACCCTCAAAATATTGTCAAGTAACTACCCTCATTACACCCTCAAAATAGAAACACATTTCATGCAACCATTTAATAGTAAGGTGAACCTCTTCATCTACTCTTAATGATGGCCAATTAATGTAGAGAACCCAAAACATGATTGTCAAACAAAAAAAAAAGAAAAAAAAAAAGCCAAACACAAAAACAGAAGTTGAGAAAATTTAAAATGAAAAGCTGTGAAATTTTAATTTTGAAAATAGAAATTGTAAATTAAAAGATTTGTTAGCCATTGAGTGTTTATATCTTAAAAATCCTCATTTACCAAAATCCTATTTTTTAAAAAAAATTGCAGAAACACGCCTCACCCACCTTCATCTGCCTCATATTCGTGGTGCTGCACGCAACCCAGCGCCTCCGTCCCGTCCGGCAAACGTCTTCGTCTTGTCCGGCGAGCTTCTTCGTCTTGTCTGGCCAGCGCCTCCTCCGTCCCGCACAACAAGGCTTCCACCGTCCCATCCGTCCGGCCACCTCCTCCGTCCCGCACAACAAGACTTTTGTCCATCAACGCAATGACTTTGTTCGGCCACTCAGCGCCTCGAGCGGTTGACGGCTACGAACACCGCAGCAGCCCATTGCCCATCGCCCATCTTCCATCTCTCATCTTCCATCTCCCAAATGTCGACCGAAGGCTTTTGTCCGTCACACAGCTAATCATTAGGTACATGGACTATAACTAATTTTGTTGAGATATATCTTATTAAATATTTAGTTAGGATCCCGTTTTTCAAGGGATTTTATTTACTCCAAATTTTTTAAAAAAAAATTGTTGTTAACCCATAAAATTTGGGTTCCTATATAGTATTGTTCCTGTAACATTTTCATCCCGAGATGGCAAGGGCTAGCGAACGGTTGAAGGCTGCAAGTGTAATGTCTACCAAGAAATCAAAGAAGCAAACATCTCCAATATGAGTAGATGAAGAGAATGAGGTAATTTCAATTAGATACCTACCATACTATATGTAAATCCAACTTATATTGATTGTGGAAGCAAACATCTCCAACCTCGCAGTGAAGAGGTTTTTCCACGTTAAAATTGATTGTGTCCTGTGCTTGGATTATATTGTGTTCTACTTGTTTAATTTCCTATTAGGTTCACACGAGAGTGGGATAATTGAATTATAGAATTTAGTAATTATCTAAAGAGGGTCCATTATTTCTCTATCCACATTTCTCATAATTAAGATGGGTTTCAACATTTCTCTTCCCATTTTTTCTCATTATTACGGTGGGTCCCACCATTTTTCTTCCAATTTCACCCTTTAAAAGATTCAACTAATCTAATTAACAATTTAATTTTCTAGTTGTAAGATAAAAAAAAATATTTTAAGCGGATATTATTAAGAATAGCCTTTTTGACAGATCAACTATCAAGACTAACGTTGTTTTTTGCCACTATCATTTTTTGCGTTGTTAGGTGCAATCCTGACCTGGATCGAGGACCAAGATTCAATAGTTGTATGCCTCTAGTTGTGACTAGGGATAACTCGTTATAGCCCATTATTGAGATATCAATAGTTCTATGCCTCTAATTGTGACTAGGGATAAATCGTTATAGCCCATTATTGATTATAGTGGATTTTTTTTACTTCGGTCCGTTATTTTTTTACTCTTCGCATTGAAGAGGTTTTTCCACGTTAAAATTGCTTGTGTCTTGTGCTTGAATTATATTGTGTTCTACTTGTTTAATTTCCTATTAAGTTCACACAAGAGAGGGATAATTGAATTATAGAATTTAGTAAATATCCCAGGAGAGTCATTATTTTTCTCTCCACATTTCTCATATAATTAAGGTGGGTCTCAACATTTCTCTTCCCATTTTTTCTCATTATTATGGTGGGTCCCACCATTTTTCTTCCAATTTCACCCTTCCTAATTAAAAGATTCAACTAATCTAATTAACAATTTAATTTTCTAGTTGTAAGATAAAAAAAAAAATTTTTAAGCGGTTATTATTAAGAATAGCCTTTTTTACAGATAAACTATCAAGACTAACGTTGTTTTTTGTCACTATCTTTTTTAGCGTTGTTAGGTGCAATCTTGACCTGGATCGAGGACCAAGATTCACTGTTTTTTTTGTCAATTAAAAAAAAAAAAAAAAAATTTACATCCTCGTTGCAATCTTGGCTAGGATTGCAACTTTTTTTTAAATCAAATGACACTTTACCTTGCTATATTGTTTATCAAACTTTAATTTTTTACACTCATTTCTATATTGTTTCTTTACTTTCTCTTTATACAATCATTTCAATATCATTATAAATTTATAATTTTAACCTTACAAGAATTAAATAGTTAATGGTTAAGGAGTCTTTGTTCATCTCTGAACTTTCCCATTATAAATTTATAATCATAACATTATAAGAATTAAATAGTTAATGGTTAAAGAGTCTTGTTTGTTTATCTCTAGACCTTCCAAAATTCAAAACTTTTGTTAGTTGGATTTAAAGAAAGAAAAAAATTGACAATGGCAAAAAATAACGTTAGTTTTGACAGTTTATTTGTCAAGAAGGTTATTCTTGGTAATAACCTCAATTTACTCATGTTAATATTTTAAAAAATAACATTTAATTTTTAAGTTAACAAATTAAAATTAAAAAATAATAATAATTAACAATATTTAATTTATTTCAAAATAGAATGTGATTTTCCTCTAATTACAAAATTAGAACTTTCTTTTTTTATTCTTAATTTTTTAAATTTCTTCTTCGTTTTATAATTCATGTGAATCTTAACTTTATGAAATTTTTGAAATTATAAACTTGTATTTAGGGAGACACATATTTGGGTAATATTATCCAAATACAATAGTAGGTTGTTGTTTCATTCTTATTTTCTTCCCTTTTGGTTTTTCAGTTTTTATTTTTTAATTCCTTATCCAAATATGTTTTTTTTTTTAATATCAAACCGATTGACATGACATGTTATGTTTTTGGAGACGTTTGAATGAAGCAAACTTGAGTTTATTCTTAGACTATAACCTTTTTATGTTTTGATTGTTAGAAATAGTTTTCTTATTCTTAGACTATAACATAAATTAAATGTTTCATTCAAACGTCTAAAAAAAAGTCACATGTTGCATAAAAAATTCTACAATTCACAAAACATACACTAGAAAATAAGAAAAAAAAATGAAGTAGCAAAAGGAAAAAAGAAAAAGAAAAATTGTCCAAACTCGAGTTTCAGAACACTACACCCGAAACACTGACTTCTGATTCCCAGACTTCCCAACACTGCACCCCAAACACAGTTTTCTGATTCTCGGGCTTCCCAACACTGCACCCCAAACACTGTTTTCTGATTCTCAGGGTTCAGAACTCTCTCAAACAAACCCCCCAGGGTTTTGATTCTTCCCAGGGTTCTGAACCAAAAACAAGGGGTCAAACGCCCCCTAATGGAATAAACAGTATATTATATACCTTGTTGCTTCTTGTCTTACGGAAGTCTCGTTGTCCAGTGGGGTATGAGAGCAACGCCCCTAAAAAAAAATTGATTTAAATTGGGGTAACAAGAAGAATGGAAAAATTGTACGACTGACCCCCTATTTTGGCCCGTTTGTCAAACTGACCCGGATCTGAAAAATAAGTCAAATTGACCTTTGCTGACATCGTCATTTTTTTTTTAATATTATTTTCTAGCTCTAGTTCCGAGCGAGGGTTGATCTCACTCTAGCTGCGTGCGCTGGCTGGTCTCGCTCTAGTTGCGGGCTGGTCTCGAATCTGAAAAAAAAAACTTCAGATCTTGAAATTTTCAGATCTTAAATGAAGCTAGAGCTAGAGCGAGACCAACCCGCAACTAGAGCGAGACCAGCTCGCGCCCGCATCTAGAGCTAGCAAATAATATTAAAAAAAAAATGATGATGTTAGCAGAAGGTCATTTTGCTTTTTTTTTCATATCCGGGTCATTTTGACAATCCACCCAAAATACCGGATCAATTGTACAATTCTCCCAAGAAGAATGTCTAAAGAGGGAGAGTCATGGAAAATGCCTAAATCACTCTTATTTTGGAAAAATGTCTAAAAGCTAAATTTAGTAAGTAAACTTACACACTTAGTGGACAAAAATACCCTCCCACTATATTCTACAATTTAACGATTAAATGAAATAATATTTTATAATAGGAAATTCTTAGGATAAGAGAGAGAAAGGTAATGGATGCCAAAATAACATAAACGTTAAAATCAAGAAATTGACAACTATAGTTAAAGGGGAAACAATGAAAAATTACATTTGACGGGTATTGTATACCTGCGGACATACTTTTGTACCCTCACATCGAGGTCCACCGATGTTGTATATAGGCTTGTATATAGTTCATTAATACCCATTACAACTTTTGGGTACTCGTCAAATGCCGAATCTAGCTCAAAATTCAATACTAGACAGTAAGCAATTACGCCAAAATCTCACAAATTTAGCGTTGGACGAAGTAAGTGATGACTTTCAAAGTTGAATAGAACGCTTGAAAATTAACAAAAATTGAAATCGTAAGGATTGTGGGTTAAAATCGATGTTCAGCCAACCAAGACGAGAGATCGTCGGAGGAGGAGAAGACTTACCCACTGCCACGTTGTGCCCTCATCGAAGATGCCACCGAAATAAGTCGTCGTTGGACGTGGGTGTGTTGTCGGAGATGAGATCGGAGAGGAAGGGAGACGTGAGGTGGTGGCGATTGGAGGAGTCATGAGTTGAGAGAGAGAGCGGTTGAATGAAGAAAAAAAACGTGAGGAAGAGAGAGAAGAATAGAGTCTGTTAATTTTTAAAACAATTTCTTTTTTTGTGTTTTTTTCTCTTCTTGATTTTTTTTCTTCTAAATGTTGAAATTTGAAAATAAATTGGGTACCCTCCTTACAAAGATGAAGAAAAAACGTGAGGGCGGTTTGGTCGGTTCACCGTTTACTCTTTCGATGGACCGTCTACAGATTTTCGTATTAAAAAAATTTAAGCTTCACTAATGCTTGAACCTAAGACCTTGTGTAAACAAGAGCTAATGTTAACCGATATGCTAGATATGTTTTTATTAAATATTTGACTTTAAATATATATAATATAAGCTATGTTTGTTATTTTTTTCCTTTTGATTTTTTTTTTTATTCATTATTTTGGTTTCATTTTTTCTTTGTTATTCTTCCATTAGTTTTATAAATTTTATTTTTATTTCTCTTCTCGATCCTTTATTTTATTAATTTATTATTTATTTTTCACTTTTTATCTTTGTCTTAGATTTTTTTTTACAAATTATAATTTAATTAAAAAAATAATAATTTAATTTTAACTTTAACCTTAATCTAACAAATTCAATTCAAAATTTATTCATGAAATAACAAAACATTAACTTTATATTAAATTTTAAAAATTACAATCGAAATTGAATTCTAAATAAGAATGAGAGAGAAATTAATATAATTTTGAAACATTCTCCTTCATGAAACATTTTCCTTCGCTCTTTGTCTTTTAGCTGCTTCCTGCAGACAAGATTTGAAATCTACAAAATAATAATAATAATAATTAAAGAAAAATTAATGTAATTTTAAAATTAAGTTTCAAAAATTAAAAAAAGTTTCAAACCTTCTTCAACGACAAAAACTTCTCCAAATGTGATTGGAGGTCGAAACTGATAGCATTAGAACGTAGCTAATTTTGTGCACAAATAAGTGCCTCAGCTGTGGATGGAGCAAAAGTGAAGCGAAAAGGATCAATCACTCTCCCACCAGTACTGAATGCAAACTCAAAAGCAACTGTAGACACTGGAATTGTCAAAACATCTCGTGCAACCTTACTAAGAACCTTATACCTAGAAGAGTTCACTTTCCACCATTCTAAGATGTCATAATTCTCATCTACTTTTGCATGACGTTCCAATAAGTAAACATCCACCTTTGTGTCAACATCAAAATCATCTTCATCATCTTCCATATCAGCATGTTGAAAGCGCAAAGGATTACTTGTTATAATAGAAGAATCATTAGAACTAGATTGACTCATCTGACTCCTTGACATAAAAGATGATGAACTTGAACGTGAAACATAAGCATTCTTAGACTCTAACAAATTATACTCGTTGAACAATCGTCTCAACACATCTTCCACTTTTTTTCCTATTTCCCTTGCCACTTTATCCTCAAATAACTGATTCAAACAATACATAAGGAACTTCATCTTGTGACGAGGATCGAGAACAAATGCAACATATAATAAGTAATTCGCCTTTTCACTATTCCCCCAATACTTATCATATTTAAATTGCATTTTGGTCACAACATCAGTAATAACTGAACTATCATTACCCGAAGAATACTTTCGTATACAATTCTGGATAGTTGCAATTTCATCGAAGACCATATTAGAAGTAATATAAAGAGAACCGGAAATTCTATGAGTCACCTCATAAAATACAGACAAGAACTTAGTAAATATGCGAGCGACCTCCCAATCTTTACTATTTGGATTCTGTTTCTCATCTTTCATTTTCAAGTATGTCGTAATAATCTAATCTATCAAATGCCTTCTCAAATTTTTCAACAGCCTCAAGCATCAAATATATAGAGTTCCACCTAGTTGGAACGTCAAGACATAAAAGACTCTTGCTAGATATATTCTCAACCTCAATACACTTCTTAAATTTAGCAAATCGAGTTGGAGAAGATCTAACAAATCTAACAGAATCTCGAATTCGTGTCACTCACTCATGCACATCTTTCAAGTCATCGTTCACAGTCAAATTAAGAATATGTGCCAACACCTAACATGCAAATACTCACCATCCAAAATCAACCCATGTTTGAAACGTTCAACTAGATAAGCAATAGCAGTATCATTGGACGAAGCGTTATCAATAGTCAATGTCAATATCTTTTCAATCCCCCAACGTTTCAAACATCGTTCAACTTCTCTTCCTATGGTCTCACCTTTATGATCATCTATTTGAGAGAAATTGATGATCCTCTTATGCAATTTCCAACTACTGTCAATAAAATGCGCGGTCAAGACCATATAGCTAATATTTTGACAGGATGTCCATGTATCAGTTGTGAGTGAAATTCTATAGGCTTAATCTACAAAAACTTCTTCCAAAGCTTGTTTTTTAGTGGCATATATAGCTAGAATATCCTTAGCAATTGTAGTTCGAGAAGAAAGAATAAATTTAGGTTCCAATAAAGTGATGGTCTCATCCACAAACCTTCTAAATCCTTCACTCTCCACAAATCTAAAAGATAACTCATCAATTATGATCATTTCAGCAAGAAGTCTTCTAGCATTCTCTACACTAAAAACTGCACACCTAAGAGAGGTATTTGTTCTATTTTCTCCCACGTCACCATTCTTTTTAAATACCAATTGATGTTGAGATGCATCTTTTGTCTTTACCAAAGGACTTTGTTTGCAGTAACTCTCAATATGCATTCTCATTGTCCCTGTCCCATTCCTCTTTATGACATGCATAAATAGTGCCATAATAATTACATTTGGCTTGAGGTCTATCTTCGGTACAATCAAGTAATTTAGTAAAGTGATCCCATACCATAGAAGTTCTTTTCCTCTTTCTTTCATCCTTAGGCGATGGTGGCATCTCAGCAAGCTCGCCCATAGTGTCATTCTCCTCAGAATCAATTTCACCCTCATTCCTGGTTGAATTTGTCATAATTTGATAATTTGATAGCACGTCACCTTAAAAAAAAATTGAAGTATCAGTCAATAAAGAAAATTCACTAAATATTAACTAACGATTAAGTCAATAATTCTAAGTAAAACCTTACAATTTACTTTTTGAATGATAATTTTGAACTTAAAAAAAAAAGTAAAAATATATATTTTTTTTAATTATAATTTATATTTATTAACTAAAAGAAATAAAAGGTTAAAGTTAAACTAAAAAAAATATATGAAACTGAAAAATATAAATTAGAAGAAAATAATTTTTTTTTTTTTTTTTTAACTGGAAATTTTCAATTATATCCTACCCACCTAACAAACAAATCTATAAATATATATATTCTAATTATTTTATATTCTAATTATTACTAATTCATCACCACTTTAAAATTGAATGATATATTCTAATTATTAATAATTCATCCCCACTTTAAATTTAAATTATAATGATTAAAGTCTATTTTATTGAAACAAAATGTTATATTAAAAAAAAAAAAAAAAAAAAAAACTAACCTTTGAAAATTGAAAGTAAGGTCACGTGAAGGTGAAATGGTGAAATTGGACTTGTGGAGCACTCTTCTTTTTACTATTATCTATGTCTCTATGGAGTGTACAATCATAGTACTATTGTGGAGAAATGAGCATTGGCCGTTTGGTGGGTTGATGTGACTATTGAGTATTGACTTGACTAGCACACTCTCCAAATTGAGTTGACACTCAATGTTGGAAATTCAAAAGTTAAACACCACACCCAAAGTTTTGAAGAAACTTGTAAAATAAACCAAACGTCTTTCTCACTCTCAAACTCTCTCTCTATCTTTCTCTCTACTCTCTAACTTCAACCTTCAACTTATGTCTTATGGTGTGGGCGTCATGGTTTTTTTATACTTGAAACGATTTGGAAATGAAACGAAGAAAAAAGATGCAGTGTACCTTGGAAACCATCGAAATTCAAAACAAAAAAGAAGAAGAGATGCATATTGCATCGATCCAAGCATTGTTGCTGCTGGAAGCTTGGAAGTGGAATGGATGCATCGATCGAATCCAGTACCTTGGAAATCGTCGCATCTACTCGGCTTCTTATCGGTCGGTTCGGTTTCTTATCGGCGTGATTCATGGAAAACCGAACCCGACTGATTTTATTCGATTTCTCCAACCTCCAAACCGCAGCCGACTGCCTAGACCGAACCGCAACCGAACCGACGTCGGTTTGGGCGGTTTTAACTTGCACCCCTACTGGCCACACCTAACGAAAAATGGAAATTCCAGCTGCAATTAACGGTAACCTAACATCTCACCCAAAAATATTTCTTAACGGTAACCAAACACCCCACCCAAAAATATTCTGGTCTCCAATCATTTTATTTTAAAATTATGAATTGTAAATTAAGAAAGAGGTAATAACTAATAGAGTTATAATGGGGAACAAAAATTAACAACCCTCCCCTACAATCACTCTAGACATAGAGTGATTCTCATAGACATTTTTCATTTTCATTATTTAAAGCTAGACATTCCTCTTAATTTCTCATTTAAATTTTAGTATTCGTTTTGGGCTTTAAGCCATTTTGTATTGGGTAATTATTATAGATAGCTAACTTAAAATAACCGTAATGAAATATAACTAACTTATTTTATTATTTGTATCCAATAGCTAACTAGATTATATGGAAAGAAAGAGAAGACGTAATATACCTAATATGTCCTTTATAGATCACCCTTTTTACAAGATTGCCACCCAACCGATTTGTTAATTCAACTAACCAAATTTATTTATTTTAGGAATGAAAAAAACGTCACAACTCACATTCAACTTCCATCCTAAATTTATGGCTTCAACAAAACTGATTTGAGATTGTCTTTATGTATATATCTAACTCTTAATCTAATACATTTCCAAAAAGTTACTCAAATCGCAGTAACTACACATTTACGGTGGCTCCATCTTGAGACAATGTATCAAAGGAGGTGTAAAGAGCTACATACTTACAATTGAGGGTAGATTGGCAGTCATATTCGTATAAACCACACCACAATATTTTTGTGTTTATAAATAAGGTTTAATTAGGAGTATGTACCTTGAAACTAGATTGATCAGTCATAGTAGCATTGCCCCATGGGTGTTCCTTAAGTATGCTACCAACAAATTACCAATAAAAGACAAAGTATGGTATCAACATACATACTTAGATTTATATAACACACATTACAACATGTTGTGGATTCAGCGTTATACATGCAGGTATACACGGGGACCATTAATTTACTTTTTAATTTCATTCGTTGAGTCAGTGTATACTAGAAAATACAAGGACAGTAAGGTCTGATTTTGTACTTCGAGTGAGTGTATACTGAGAAATACAAGGATTGGAAGATCTGGTTTTTGTTTGTCGAGTCAGTGTATCCTAAGAAATACAAGGAGTGGAAGGTTCGATTTTTGTTTCATTTAAAATTTTCAACTATTTACTAATGTTACGATTTTTTCTCCAAACTAATATCTCTCTCATAAAATATGTAATTTTATCGTCAAACTTCTCGCACTAGATGCCCAAAAATAATTTCACAATTGTCCATTTTTAATCTCTTTAGGAACGAGGAAGAGACATCATTGATCACAAGGCTATCTAAAGACATGAATCTTGTGTGGATGCTAGCAGGTTACTCAAATCGGATGTACCACGACTATTGTTTGGTCGTGGATGATGAAGTTGTAGATACGAACACATACAAAGACGACGTGTGTCTTAAGATTCTTAATACCAAAAATATGATATGATGAGATTATTAGTAGAGTATATAATATTATATACATGTAAATTACTAACAACTATCAAGAGAAACAACAATGTGTCTTATTTGCATGTAATTAAACATATCAAATCAGTCAATACTTGTATGTATATAACGATACATACGTGTGAAAAACTACAACAACAATCTATAATAGTCAATAGTACTACATACTAGTAACATATGTGTCTTACATACATATGATACCCCCACTAAATATATAGCAAACTTATATATACAATCATATGCATATGCATTTCTATATGTACGTAAGAGTATATACATGCAATTAATCACAAAGCTATATATACAATTATTGTGATTTAAATCAAAGACATTACAAAAAAAAAATCTCTAAAGAAGTGAAATCAAATTAGTAAGTCCTTTCATAAATAAATAAAAGTTGCAAAAATCCTTAAAAAAATGTAGAAACAAGCTTTAGAATCCAAAATTTGTATTAAAATCGAATATAAATTGTGATTTAAATCAATGATATTACAAAAATCCCTAAAAAGGTGGAATCAAATTAGTCTCATTATTTTATAAATCAAATACGTTGCAAAAAAAACCCTTAAAAAGTGGAATAAGTTTTAGAATCCAAAATTTATATTTAAAATTGTGAAACGTGGCACGTATAAGTCCTATCATTTTTTCATAGGTTCGTGCAACAAAATCTCTCAAATATCGGGATAGCGTTCAAGATTTAAATACAAAATATTTTTTTAAAAAAACCAGTTAAGCGAATAACACATATCTATCTCCAAACTCGAATTTCCAGCAAAATTTAAGGATGCAAAATTCAAAGGGATATAGAAGAAAGAAGAACATGGTGGAAACGATGAAGGTTAGAGGAAATCTAAACAGAGCTATAGGTAAATATATTTTCATTTGGTGAATGTCATTTTGGATTATTTTTTAATTTAGATTACTTGATGTTGTTGAGATCTCAAGATTAGACATTGTTGTTGGGATGTAAAATATTTCTAAATCATTTTAGGTTGTCCATTTTAAATTAGTAAGTTTGGTTTTTCATTTTTGAATCAAGTGTA
The DNA here is from genome assembly GCA_028017165.1 of Herpetospermum pedunculosum. Lineage (NCBI taxonomy): Eukaryota > Viridiplantae > Streptophyta > Magnoliopsida > Cucurbitales > Cucurbitaceae > Herpetospermum > Herpetospermum pedunculosum. Next base: position 13,546,802 of record CM051527.1, on the reverse strand, counting down.
TCCTTTTCAATATATCATTTTTAAAGCTCGAACCATGTATTCATAGGTTTAATTACGTCTATATACCCAATAGAAACACTAACACAATTTTTCACTGCAAAAAATAACCATTATAATTCAAATTATTTTAAATAGATCCAACGGTTTTCTAATTGTTACGTTTTTTTCTCCCAACTAATTTCTCTTTCCTAAAATCAAACCTTTTTTCTAGTTGATTTAATATTTCTATCGGTCAAATTTCATAGGGGTATTTAAGTCTCAACGTAGTTTAAATAGTTTACTAATTATAGTTGTGAGTTATATTTCATTCATTTAATAACTTTAGCTATTTTTCAGTAACTACTATTTCATTCTAGCTATTCCTCTGCTTGCCCCCCTAAAATATATAAAAATAAATAAAACAAAACATTTGAAAAAAAGAGAAAAAAAAGATATATTTGTAAATAGTGAGAATGTGAAAAAAATAAGGAGAAGGATGAGAGACAAATGTGAAAATATAAGGTAGTGATTGACAAATAGTATAAATACTCCTTCTTACCCTTTTTGAACTATAACATTTTCCATGTCTTATTGGGCCTCAAATTTGGGCTTTTAAAGCTTGTTAAAAGTCCAGGCAAACTAATAATTTTTTGGCATATGGTTTCGAAATTTCGGGTTTAGCTTTGATATGTCGTTTATTTCTCGAAATTTTGAGATTTCCTTCATGTTTTGCCGAAATCGGGGAAAAACGAATTTAATACCTTGGTTTGTACAAAAGAAATTGAATTGATGAAAGAAGGAGAAAATGGTAAGAAGAGAGAGAAATAGTGTTAAATGGGAGGAAATGACTCAATGATAATTATTGGATTTGAATGAAGAAAATGTATATTTTGGGGTTTGAATTAATCAAAGAAATTAGAAATTGGATTAATTGATGTTTATAAGATGTTATGATTCTCTAATTACATAGTTTGGAGAATGATTATTGAATTGATTATTGAAATGTCAGGACTCGAAATTGATATCGCTTACGATCCGAGGGTCTACGACCAAAGTTCTGTGAGTGGTTTATTTTATAAAGAGTATTTATTATTTAATTATTATTATCGAATTTCAGGAAAATTATAAGTATATATGATTGTAGACATCTCTTATGAGATTTTAGAGAAATGGATTTGAGTTTCCCTAAAATGGTAAAGAGTTCCTAGTGATTTTATGCTTTCAGCTGGTTGAGAAATATTTGAGATATTTTGTTGAATATTTGAGACCTTATAAATATTTTATGTTATCTTAGAAATTAGAGATATTTCGTGATGTCTAAGAAACTAGAGATATTTTATGTTATTTGCACAATTAGAGATGTTTAATGAAATATTGTTTTAGTGAAAACATAATTCTGATAATGGTTTAAAGTTTGTGAAATGTTGTTCTTTTTTTTTTAAAAAAAAAAAAAAAAAAAAAAAAAATTAGAGTTATTTGAGAACTTAAAATTTTTATACAAATCATACTCATTTTCAAACCACTAGATTTATGTACCCATGGTGATTACCCGTATGTTATGTGGATGTGTTTCCATAGCATACCAGAGATACAGAGATCTGTGGGACCCACTTTAGCATACCAGAGATAGAGAGTTATGCGTGCACGTATGACAGAGGCTATGCTATGTACCTGGAGATTACTCGGTGCATAGTATGATAGAGATTGCTCTGTTGTGCGTATTGAGATTACTCTACGCCAGTATGACCAGAGATTGGGTACATGTTTGGTGTTGTATTTTACAAGCTTGTGTATACGTTTCTAAGAGTTTGTAAAGAGATTGATCTTTACGTTTTTACTAGCCTGTGTTGGCGATTTAAAGTTGTTTATAAGAGATTTTTCGATATTTTAATCATCTGGAGTAATATTAAATTATTCACGATTTACGTTGTTTTTTATAGAGTTTGAATTACTCTTGTTTATAAAGAGAGTATTTCTCAAAAATTTATTTTGTTATGATTGTACCACTCACTAGGTTTTTTAGCTCATTCTTTATTTCTATTTTTCCACCACGGTTGCTAGGCAAAGAGTGTACTTTTGCGGCGTTGTTTTATTTGGAATTTAGGTTATAAACTTAGAGAGAGATTTGACAATAGATTACATTGCACCCTCGGGATTTGTTGTCATCACAGCTCGTCCTAGGTTTGGTAGGGTAATCTGGGACGGGGTGTGACAGTTGCATCGCCAAAAATGAATTTCAATACAAATGAACATTAACCACATGGAGAGGTGCATCCAGATTCACATAATGCCATTTTTCTAAAACAATCACATTGATCAAATTAAACATATCGTACCAACTCCCTAACGAAAATCAAGCAGGAACCTCTGTTTTCCCCTCATCAAACATCTCCCCAGAATAAATTGTGTGTTGATTCCATAACACAAAATTTGGGCTACCCATTTGATTGATCTGATGGAGCGCATGTAGCGCAGCGGAAGCGAGTCGGATCATTGACACTCTAATTTCATCAATTTAGCTAAACTAGAAACATGATCAAAACTAGAAATAAAAGAAATTAGAACACTTACCTCTTGTAGTTCTAAAAACTTCTATTCCGATGCTCGAATCTCCTCACGAACCCTTCGAAGCTTCCCTCGAACTCCTCGAGAACCACCTCTGGTAGTCTCGCTATCCTCGGGCCGAGCAACGGAGTGGTAGGACTCCTTTATGAAAGAAAAACTTTGGAAGATGAAAATAGGAAGGTGAAAGAGATGAGATTTTGTGAGAAATAACTAACACTTAGCTTTCTAATTTCTCAAGTAACATGAACTCTTCATGCTAATCCAAATATTCAAACTCTTTGAAAATTCACCGGCCTCAAACCATTTGAACTTCATCCAATTTATAGGCAATTCACATGCAACAAACTCTTTGCTTAGCATGACACCTCAAATTGGATGGATTAGTCTTAAACTAAGTGTACCAAAACTGATGAGTTTATGCATGTGGTTGGTGATTCACAATCCACTTCACAACTTGGATAAACCCACTCAACTGGGATAAATTCACTCAACTTGGATAAATCCACTTGACTTGGATAATCTCACTTGTAATATTTTGTCATTTTAAAATTAATTCATAATTAATTTTAATAAACAAAATAAATTTTAATTAATTAAACTTTTTAATTAATTAATATTATTATTTAATTCAATATCAAATATTAATTAAATAATAAGACTAATCCCGATTTAAATATGGATGAGAAGTCTTATTAAGGCCAACTTGTTGTTGTTTTGGCATGCTTGAAGACGTTTGGCTCTCCATGGGAGCCTTGCCCTCTCTCTTCACATGGTTCACGAACCCACTTCCTGACTATGTGAAGAGAGAGGTTCGATGGAGCTGCGGTGGTTGTTGAGGGTTGTCTCGAATTCCCATCGACGTTTTTTCTTACCCTCCTCAACGAGGTATTGAAAACAAAAATGTCTAATAGCTCGCATATGTTAGTGTTATACCCGGATGGAATTTTCGATATTTGTTGGGGTCATAGCCTAGAAGCTTAGGTTCTGGAAGCGGGTGGGCAAGCCCATCATGTTTAATGAACTTTACTTGTCAAAGAAGAACCTGGTCCGCAAAAGAAGTAGTCAATTGTCGACGCCTACGCTGGCCATTGCTTTGACCTTTCCAATTTGACTGTTGAACAAGAGCACTCTGGACTGTCGAAGCGATGGGAGCTACCTGGTGTGGTTGGCTTATTTTGATGTTGTTGGGATGAAGGAGATCGATTTTTTTGCCCTAATTGGAGTGGAGCACAGAAGTCTTGTTGTGGAGATGGTGTACTCTAAACTTGAGATTGCTGGTAGGTTTGGGAGTGGAACTTTCTTTGCTGAGAAGCAGGTGGAGATGGTTTACTCTGAACTTGAGATTGCTGGTAGGTTTGGGAGTGGAACTTTCTTTGCTGAGAAGCAGGACGCCCCCACTCACATGTCTCCACATGAACGATTTCGGATCACATCGTTTGTATTATACAAAGTGGGCCGCGTCCAATAGTGTCCCCAGGATAAGGTACCCAACCTTATCCCTATACTATAGACTATTCTGGCTATCGCTCGAACTTGATCCACAATCATGTCACCACATGAAGTTCAAGTATACATCCTATAGTCATGAGTTCTTAGTTTATTAGAGTTAGGTTAAAAGTAAACACAATTTACTTTATTCAATAATAACTTTACTGAATAAATCTCAAAGTGGACTATGTTCCCAGCTACCTACCCGGTCTTATCCCCAAGATGGTAGGCTTATTGAGTCGGTGATCTCGGGCCACTCTCACCCATACAAGTCAAAGGATAAGCCCGAATAAACAGGAGTTCATAGCGTGCTTAGGATTCAGATCGAGTTACCTAGGTCATCATATGAAAAAGTCGGTCTTTACAGTAAACGGAGTTATAAATAAAGAGTGACTTTATTTCGCGGTTCAGTCTTATGCAAACTCATTGCATAGGACGCCCCCACTCACATGTCTCCACGTGACGATTTCGGATCACATCGTTTGTACTATACAAAGTGGTTCGCGTCCAATAGTGTCTCCAGGATAAGGTACCCAACCTTATCCCTATACTATAGACTATTCTGGCTATCACTTGAACTTGATCCACAATCATGTCACCACATGAAGTTCAAGTATACATCCTATAGCCATGGGTTATTAATTTTTTGGAGTTATGTTCGAGGGATCAAAAACTGCTAATTCGTATAGGGCCATTGAACCGGCCCAACCAGCAACTAGAGCTGTATGCATTATATGAACAAAAAGCAAACGACCGCACATTCACTTTATTCAATAACAACTTTACTGAATAAAACTCAATAACAACTTTATTGCAAAATAGAATATATATTCATTTTACAAACCACGAGTTTTAGGACACAAAACCCAACAAACTCCCACTTGGACTAAAACGCCAGTGGAGTATTACATGCTGGATGAGAAAAACTGGAATATCAAATACATCCATGACTTTTCTCCCACTGTCCTACTATTAGTCCAAGTGGGATGCTCTGATACCAATTGATGGAGCGCATGTAGCGCAACGGAAGCGAGTTGGATCATTGACACTTTAATTTCATCAATTTAGCTAAACTAGAAACATGCTCAAAACTAGAAATAAAAGAAATTAGAACACTTACCTCTTGTAGTTCTAAAATTTTCTATTCCGATGCTTGAATCTCCTCACGAACCCTTCGAAGCTTCCCTCGAACTCCTCGAGAACCACCTCTGGTAGTCCCGCTATCCTTGGACCGAGCAACGGAGTGGTGAGACTCCTTTATGAAAGAAAAAATTTGGAAGAAGAAGATGGAAAGATGAAAGTGATGAGGATTTTGTGAGAAATATCTAACACTTAGCTTTCTAATTTCTCAAGTAACATGAACTTTTCATGCTCATCCAAATATTCAAACTCTTTGAAAATTCATCAATCTCAAACCATTTGAACTTCATCCAATTTATAGTCAATTCACATGCAACAAACTCTTTGCTTATCATGACACCTCAAATTGGATGGATTAGTCTTCAACCAAGTGTTCCAAAATTGATGAGTTTATGCATGTGGTTGGTGATTCACAATCCACCTCACAACTTGGATAAACCCACTCAACTTGGATAAATCCACTTGACTTGGATAATCCCACTTGTAATATTTTGTCATTTTAAAATTAATTCATAATTAATTTTAATAAACAAAATAAATTATAATTAATTAAACTTTTTAATTAATTAATATTATTATTTAATTCAATATCAAATATTAATTAAATAATAAGACTAATACCGATTTCTTTAACCGAATCATCACACATGAATCCCCATTCATGTTTTAGATCAATCTCATATTTAAATATGTTCATCATTTTTCCAAAAACGAATTTGAATAAATTCAAATTCCTTTTCTCTCATATTGTTACACGGCTTAATCTGAGCTAGCCAGGAGAACCTAAAGGACCTACAGATCATGAGCTCCAACGATACGAGATTACCCGGTCAAACTCTTTAGCCAAGCTAACCAACATTCGTTAACCCTCGGAGACTGCACTAAAGTCCAAGAGTTGCACTCTCCTCACTGTAGATATATTTCTGTCTTCTTGATATAACCATCATTAGTAAGTCGATTCTTCACAGGTTGTTCGTAATTACAGCTGGGTCAAAATAACTGTTTTACCGCCGTAATTACATCTTGTTCCTTAAGTTCCACTGATCCTCTAATGAACTATTGGTTTGTGGTCCAACCACCAAACCGATTGATATGTGATCTCATCACTATACCAAGTCCCTCTCGGACCAATGAGAGGGTGGGATCCCTAGTTCAAGACCTAGAGTCAGCACTTAAGGGAACAACCTCTCTACTAATCCCTCAAGGCGAGTAGGAGTGAATTCCATCTCGCAGGACTATGTTCCCAGCTACCTACCCGGTCTTATCCCCAAGATGGTAGGCTTATTGAGTCGGCGATCTCGGGCCACTCTCACCCATACAAGTCAAAGGATAAGCCCGAATAAACATGAGTTCATAGCGTGCTCAGGAATCAGATCGAGTTACCTAGGTCATCATATGAAAAAGTCGGTCTTTACAGTAAACAGAGTTATAAAAAAAGAGCGACTTGTTTCGCGGTTTAGTCTTATGCAAACTCATTGCATAGGACGCCCCCACTCGCATGTCTCCACATAAACGATTTCGGATCACATCGTTTGTACTATACAAAGTGGGTCGCGTCCAATAGTGTCCCCAGGATAAGGTACCCAACCTTATCCCTATACTATAGACTATTCTGGCTATCACTAGAACTTGATCCACAGTCATGTCACCACATGAAGTTCAAGTATACATCCTATAGCCATGGGTTCTTAGTTTATTGGAGTTAGGTTAAAAGTAAACACAATTCACTTTATTCAATAACAACTTTACTGAATAAAACTCAATAACAATAAAGTTAGGTTAAAAAAAATTAGAAAAACAAAAGGTTGTGTGCATAACCATAAGGCACATGGGCTAGGCAACCATCTTGGGAAGAGATGTTCATCTCTTCTCAAGAAACTCATTTAATAAAATAAAAAAAATAAAAAAATTACTTTCTTTCTTTCTTTCTCCCTCATCTCATTTCTTTCTTTCTTTCTTTCTTTCTTTCAGTTTCTCCCCCACTTCTCGCCTTTCCCCTCTGCCTCTCGCCTCCCCGCTGATCGACTCCCTCCTCTCGCCTCTGATCTCGTCTCCATCAACATTGTCTTTCGCTCTCCCTTCCTTCGAGTCTGATCGTATCCCTCTATTTTTTTTTCACAGTTGGCTTGGCGTCACCCATCTCCTCGAAACCGATCAAAACCGACTGAACCGACCGACAGTCGGTCGATCGGCGTCACCCATCTCCTTAAAATCGATAAAAAACGATCGACGTAAATCGACTTGTCGGTGGTCGGCGACGGTTTGAGCCCAAAACCGACGTCGACCGACCGATACTCACCCCTAGATGATGTCAACAAATTTAAAGAGGCAAAAAATATGCGTTTTCGAGGAGAGGTCAAAAAACAATAAGACCCCCAAGGGAGTCATGTGTGCAAATATCCCAAATTTTTAGTGGTTTTGCTTATCTACAACTCATGGTTGTGAAAACCCACAAAAAGTGTTGTGTGCTCTCTCAATGCGAGTTTAATATGCAAGAGATGAACACTCAAGTGGAGTTCCCACCTTCCCGTGGAGAACACGGTTATGGTATTTACAATCATTATTTTGGCATCACGACTTCTGAGTCGTAGGAAAGCATGGACGAAAAGCAAGAGGAAGTCAACACGGAGGAGGAGGATAGTAGCCTCGAAATTTTGTACACCACCCCACCACGGTCGGTGACCATTGAAATTTTGAGTGACGACGCACAGTCAAAGGACCACATGCAGACTTCAAACGTGGAGGTGGAACCTGGTCTTACTCCCAAAAGGGAGCGGAACGTAGCCGATGACGGTGATATCAAAGCTACCAAGAAGAAATTGCACCGAGATCTCCCCCCTTTGGTGTGCATTGCGGATTCAGATGATGATGAAGAATGATGACCCCAACAACCACGACCCGAAGAACAGGGATCTCTCTTTTTAATCTGTAGTTATTGTTTTATTTTGTTCTTTTCTTTCAGTACTTCTTAATTTATTTCGTTTTCTTGTTTACTTTTCTTTACTTTAGTTTCTGTTGTTTAATTATCTATCCAGTAGAATTGTTCATATTTTTTTACTTTGTTTATACTTGCTTAAACCAAATAACGATACGATATCGCGACGATCGAATGACATTTCGAGGTAAGCATTGAACAAGAACGAAGAAATAACATGACCGAAGAAATAACAGTAAAAAATAATCAGGCAGTCTACAAAATTTCATTTTTCTTTTCTGCTCGCGATAAACATTCAACAGTAAAAAATAACAAGGAACATTGTTCATCGAGATAAGTGAATACATTCGATAAATCGCGATAAGCGTGTTATTTTTACCATTGTTCATCGAGACCACCGAAATCATAACATACGATTTTACACGTTAATAAATAATCATAGTCAGGCAATCTACGTAATTTCACTTTTCTTTATTTACTCGCGATAAGCCTTATTTACTCGCGATAAGCATAACGAGGAACATTGTTCATCGAGATAAGTGAATACATAGCATTCAATAAATCGCGATAAGTGACGGATTTGACACATCGCGATAATCGTGTGATTTGACCATTGTTCATCGAGACAAGTGAATAACATAACATTTCCCCACGTAGGATTTGAAACATCCGCCAATTAATAAATAATCAGACTGTCTACATGTACATAATCACCAGGCGGTTTACACTAAACCCTAAACTCGCGATAAGCATAACGAGGAACATTGTTCATCGAGTTAAGTGAATACATAACATTCAATAAATCGCGATAATTGACGGATTTGACACATCGCGATAAGCGTGTGATTTGAACATTGTTCATCGAAACCACCGAAATCATAACATTTCCCCACGTAGGATTTGACACATCTTCTAATCTGATCCGGTAGTACCCCCCCAAAGTTCACTTTGTATATTACCATTGCACGCACGCCTCCTATATGCGGTGCATAATTCTTTTTTGGATTTCAGAAAAGAAGAAGAAGTAACTAATATACGAGGTATGACAGCGAAGAAGAAGGTCAGCGTATACATCCGTTATAGGGGTGCATGGGACAACCAACATGCCTCATATGTCGGGGGTACGATAAGAGGTGTTAGGGTTCGTCGCAGAACCAACTACAATAAATTGAAGGAACTAATATACGAGGCTATGGAACTCAGCCCATCAGATTACAACATTCAAATAGGGGTGAAATACAACCTTCAGGAATCATCACCACCGGTTTACATTCTTAATAAGAAGGACGTTAAATTATTTATGAACCACGAAAGGGTACGAAAGTTGCAATTATGCATAACAACTGTACGGACTGAGGAAGAGCATAATAATAACTTAACTCATGCGACAAACAACGAGCATGTATGTCAGTGCGGGCTGACGCAAGTAGACACACTACAACCTACGATATCATTGGGAAACGATGACATTTTCTCATGGGAAGACCCCGAAGAACTTGCAACGACCTCAACTGAGCATGTATGTCAGTTCGGGTCGACGCAAGCCGACACACCTACGATATCATTGCGCAACGACCTAAACCATAGATCGACGACGATGACATTACCACTGGTATGTCCTCAGTCTCTAGAAATGCACGAATACGAACGACAAACAACCAGGGCATTGTAATGACTGGTACGTCATCAACTGATATTCGTGAAGATGAAATCTTCTTAAGTAAAGATGACTTGAAGTATCAATTGACATTGTATGCCATCAAGAATAATTTTGAATTCACTGTTAAGAAATTATCGAAGGACCTCTACACGGTGCGATGCGTTGGAAAATTGCAAGTGGCGACTCTGTGGAATCGCGTTGCCAGGTTGTGGAATATTTTGGATATCAAAGTACGTTAACTTACACACGTGCGGTAGTGGGTTGCTGAACCACAACCATAGACATGCACATGCTTATGTGGTTGGACACATGATAAAATATAGAATATGAGTTAGTCGTGTGTACAAACCAAAAGACATTATGGATGATGTACGGAAGGATTTCGGTGTGTCAATCAGTTACGACAAAGCATGGCGTGGAAGAGAAAAAGCACATGCACTTGTTAGAGGAACTCTGGAAGAGTCATACTCAATTTTGCATGCGTACGGGGAAGCTTTGAAAATAGAGAACCCAGGTACGATATTCGAAATTATTGTCCATGATCATTTTATGCACTTCAAGTATGTGTTCATGGCATTAGGTCCTTCAATCCGAGGTTATGTAAATTATCGTCCAGTGGTTGTTGTTGATGGATCACATTTGAAAGGCAAATACGGAGGATGTATGTTGGTGGGTATTTCCATGGACGGTAACAATCAATTATATCCACTAGCATATGCAATTGTTGACACAGAGACAAACGAGTCCTGGACATGGTTCATGACAAATTTGAAGAATATCGTGGGGGAGGACCATAACCTAGTTATTGTGTCTGATCATCACATGTCCATCTCGAATGCAGTAAAATCCGTATTTCCTACTGCATTTCACGGCCTATGCACCTTTCACCTAAAGAAGAATTTCCTAACTAAGTTAAAAAAACAACGCAGTTGGTAAGGTATTCAATAAGGCGTCTAAAGCATATCGAGAGTCTAAGTTCACCATGTATTGGGAACAACTTCGTGCCTTTAAAGATGGGGCTGTAGCGGCATACTTGGAAGAGGTCGGAGTAGAACGATGGGCTAGATGTTATCAAACAGAGAGAAGATATAATAATATCACAAACAACAATGTTGAGTCATTCAACTCCGTAACAGTTGCAACTAGATTGATGCCCATAACAGCGTTGCTTGAATTCCTTAGAGGTGACCTGCAAGAGTGGTTTTATGACCGACCAGAATATTGGTCATCAAAAGAGTCGACCCACTCAGATTATGTTCAATCCATGTTGGCTGATGAGTGTGAGAAGGCAAGGAGACACACTTTTGAGGGAATTGATTATTATAGATTTCATGTAAGAGATGGTCAGTTCGATGCTATCGTTGACTTAACCATAGGTAAATGCACTTGCAAAAAGTTCCAATGTTTGGAGATTCCTTGTTCGCATGCTATTGTTGCAGCTAGGGAACGAAATATCGTGTCATCCAACCTTTGCAACAACTGTTATATCGTAAATTCACTAAAGTGTGCATATGCGGAGGCCATATGTCCAGTAGGCCATATGTCTGAATGGAAGAAACCATCTGAATATGTCGAAATGAAAATCCTCCCACCATTGAGAATAAGTCAAGCTGGGAGGCGAAGGGTAAAAAGGATCCCATCTGCTGGAGAACGTCGTCCATCACAAAGTTGTAGTCGGTGTAGAAATGTGGGACACAATAGGGTGACTGTACCCAACCACTTTCAAATTGGAGAATTCGATGATCATAGAGATTTAATCTTGTACTTTACTTTTTCTAACTAAATTCATACGAAATAAGAGATTTAACAATAATGAATTTTATAAAGGTATCTTACACTCGTACAACTATAATCACATCTTTAATTTTAAAAAGTGAAATCTGAATTAGTTATTAAACACATCTTCTTGATCATTTATATCAAAGAGGACCTAAGTAATTAATTTTAAGGAATGTACTAAACTGAATTAGTTATTAAACATAAACAACCTTAATGTTTTTTATATAAATGCTAAAACTAAACATATAATATAGTACCTACAAATGCAATTAGCCTATTTCTTTATGTTATTCTTGCAACTCCCCCAAATTAATATGTATCATAAATTTTCATAAATTTAAAATCTTCAAAATGTGAATTTCTCATTAAGACTAACCTTTTAATAGCATATATTAGAATTTCGAGAGGTACAAAAAAAATACTAATCAGATTCGGTTCCGTCGATAATCACAAATATGGAGTTGTCCCTCTTCCTCTTCTTCTCCCTTCGTACAAAGTCTCTTTGCGTATTTGCTTTTGCAGTTGACGGAGCCCTATCCTCATCTTCACCCTTTGCGTCTGCAGCTGCTAGGCGATTCTCTTCAAGATTCTTAGCACAGGAGACAAGTGAAAGTGGTGGTGCCTGGTTGACGCTGGGATATGATATTTGCGGCTCCTCATTGGGATAAGTGTCCGCCAAAGTTGGAGAAGCTGGTCGGGGATTTTTTGGTGAATGTGAGGAACTAGATGAGGACGACGAAGTGTGATATGATAGTTCATCATCCTTGCTCTCTTCCAATGTCGTGGTTCGTTTATAGGACGACACACTAGATTCGTCATCTGAATCGCAATATGGTGCACTCGGGTATTCAAAGAATGCATCATCAAATGAGTCGTCCGAATACATTTTTTGGGGGTGAAAAACGAATAATTGATAAGAAGAATAAGAACTGTGAGAGAACAACCGAATGTAAGGTGGTGTAGTGAGTGTAGTAAATAGAAGTTTCGTAGGGAATATGAAGGGGTGGGTGTACCTGCATTAAATCGACGTCAGACATTGTAAAGTCTCGACATAATAACCCAACGGTAACAAATCCTGACAAACAAAGGTCGAAAATCGCGGTCAATCGCGACCGTCAAGAAGTGTGAAATAATCGCGAAAAACATACTATGCGAACTCGCGACCAACACATCACGAAATTCGAGACAAACACATATCGAAAATCGCGACAAGTATACTATGCGAATTCGCGACAAGCACATACCGAAAATCGTGACAAGTATAATATGCGAACTCGCGACCAGCACATACCGAAAATCGCGACCAGACATGGGGGAAATTGGCGAAGGGTAAAATTGTCTTTGTATGCGACGTCAGATGGCTAGCGGTCGTGATCAGGATGTTGATGACGACAACAAAAGGACAGAAAACTTGCACTTCAAGCCCGAGGGTCAAAAAACCTCGGGACCCCCGGGAGTGGGTCACCCGTAAAAAAACCCCCTCTAAGGAGGGAGAGAGGAAAAGAGAGAATGTGTTGCATTAAAAAATGAGACAAATTTCAATAGTCCTCCCAACTCTACTCCGGGACCAAACCACTTTACGTATCAATTTTCTTTTTTCAAAAAGAGAATTGAAAATTGAATTATAAATTATTTAATTTTTTTTTAGAGATAAAATGTATTTAATAAAAAAAAAAAGGTTAAAAATGGGTCCAATCTTTGTACCCACAAATAAAAACAATTTTTTTTTTTATAATTTCAGGAACAGTTATTAAATAATTATTGAAAAATAAAATATCTTTCTACGGGCTAAAAAAACATCCATTAGAAAAATCATTAATAAAAAAAGCAATTAGTCCTTCAAGTAGTAGGGATCAGATTGGAAGGAATGAGAGTGCCCAATTGTCGTAACCAGGCGTTGGGGCAAAGCACCCAACTCGCATTCTTTGCGAGAGTCAACCACTCATCACATCCCCTTTCTGCCTGAAGGATAATACTTTTTCCTAAAGTGCTTCCTCATTTTTATACTAAACTCTCAAGTAGCCAATGCCTACGTCTTTACGATGTGGGACAATGTTCCACTAATTTCCTAATACAACAATTTTATTTTTCTTTCTTTTATAATGTTGATCGTCCAAATTTTTATAGAGATTTTGGAGATTAATACAAGTTACGTTCACATCTGTCTAAGATAAGATTGTGGCCGTGGAGATCAAATTTATTTAGCATAAAATGTTGTCTATACATGATTCTGATCAAAATAAAGAGAAATAAGGTGTTATTTTCGGTTTCAAGAGTTGACGGGAATCGGCGGAGAAATTTTGTGTAACTATATAGTTTTTGATATCCGTGAGTGTCAGGATTAGCTTATTTGGCTTATTGGCTGCCAAGGAAACCTACCTGTAGAAAATTAATTCTTAAGTAGGTAGGTGGCCACCAAAGATTGAACTCATTTCGTCTAGGAGGGTTGAATTAGCAAATACAATAAGCAAGCATTACACAATGAAAGTTGATCGAGTGGAGTTCTTGAACCAAGTCCGGAATAAGTTGGTGGTGATCACTTTTAGGGTAATCCAAATTTCGAGTTCTCGAGACTCGCCAAAATAAAATTTGTAAGCCTATTAACCAAAGCTTTGCAGCTAGTGGTAACAGGGTCGATCCAAGGAGAAAGTTATGATTGAAATTGAATTAAACTTGAAATTAATTGATCGATTGGGTTTTTTGTAACGGGGGGATTTGTAAGCATACAAATAAGGGAATAGAACGCTAACGGAGAAATAAAAGAGAGAGAGACGAGTGCACGGTTTGGGGATTTTCGGGATTTGTTTGTTAGACATTCTTCAGCTTATCATTTAACACAATTCTAAGGCGAGCAGTTTGCAATACACACGGTCGGTTACCCGAGAAGCCCCAAGGTAACCGGCTCCATAGAAATTAATTAGACCACACAGTTCTAATCAAACATTATCTAAAGTTGCATTAGGGTGATCAGCCCCAAATTTACTCTAAATAGTCACTAGCATACCGCGACAGACATTCGATCACGTAATCTAATTGCTAACTGGTTACCCGCAAACGCTGTATGTAACCAACAACCACCATGTATGACTCGATACTCCGGTTTAATTTTATTATTCTGTGTTACTAGTCGAATAGTGACAGGCACGACATCGCTACTCTTTAACACTAACAAAATGCTAGAAAACACGAGTGTCAATCGGCGAAATCTAACATATGCATGGGATGAGGCAAGAATAATAAATGCATACAAATCAACCACCAATTCAGAAATTAAAGCATGGATTATCAAAGCTAAAAAATCTAACAAACAATCCCTCAAATTATCCCAAACCGTTCACCTTACCTTAGCCGTCCATGGGACGGATTGTCACTACCGCTCCAAGGATAGCCATGGAAGTCGTCTCTAAGCTAATACAATTCAAAAGCTCCAAAACATGCCACAAATGGCGGAGCAAAGGTGAAAAACGAAGAAAAACCGAGAGGAAGAAGATGAAGTTTCGCCCAAAAGTTGCTGCAAAATCGTCCTACAACTTCTTTAAAACGTCGTAGCGTCGAGACGCTAGGGCAGCGTCGCGACGCTACGCCCTAAGTGATCCGCGCGCGCCTCGCGATGGCGTCTCGACGCTAGGCGAGCGTCTCGACGCTGGCCCGATAATTCCTTGCGCGCGCCTCCTCCGGAGTGTCTCGACGCCGCAGCAGGGTCTCGACGCTTCGGCAGCGTCGAGCAAGCGTCTCGACGCTTGCTCTCGGGTCTAGGCTGGAAAATTGCCTCTCCAAGGCAATTTTGGTCCGTTTCTTCTTGGATCGACTTGCCCTTTTCCCGAAGCACTCCCGGGGCGTTAAAACTCCGTTTTTAGCTCCGAAACGAGTCCAATGGACGCATGAGATCTTTGCCGCATTTCTCCTATAAACGAGATTAATTAAACAATTAAATGCGGAATTTAGCCATAATAAGGAAGTGAATAATAGCTCCAAAATGGAGTTATGAAACACCCCAACTTGAATCTTGCTAGTCCTCGAGCAAGGCTAATAAAGAAATTGACTCTAAGGACATGCCTACATGCTACTAACTCAAACCTCCATGCATTTTACAAATTCGAACACAACATAATCATGAAAGCAATCCGTGCATGCATTTACTACGAACATATCAAAAATTAACTATTGCCCCCTAACGTGTGTGTGTGCTAGACAACCTATCCTAAACTCACATAAGCCCGGAAATACCACATGCAACACATCGTCCCGTTTTCCCCCTACTTCTAGCGTTTAAGAACAGTCTACACTAGACTTACACGAGAGAGAGAAGCAAACTAAGAGACCTAAAAATTTTCTCTTCCTTTTTCTTTTCACGAGTACTTTGTACCCTTTTATTGAGGTTCTTTGAACCCAACATTTTATTCTCTTTTTCTTTCCAACCTCGAGTTGCCTAACACGTCAAATTCATGCATAAACTTCACGTTTTTAAGGACTAACGCTCACTTCTTAGGTGCACCAATAAGAAGGAGGAGCGCCTCGAGAGGATTTTCTAACCAACATGCTTTTCTATTTTTTTTTTTTTTTTTTACTTTAGGCTTAGCATAAGCTAACTAGATTAATCTACCGCTAACTCTCATGCAACAAGCTACCTAAGAGTGCCTTTCGGGGTGACAACGAGAATTAATGCTACATGCAATTAACTAAGCCTACGGAATCTAAGATGAGGTTGCTAAGTGCTCGATAGATGCAAGGGAGCAACAAAAATTTTTTTTAAATTTTTTGACATGAACCTAATAAATGCAAAAGTCATGCAAAAACTAGATTATGTACGTGCTCATATTTCCAACATGCATTTCCTAGATTATCATAGTTAGAAAACAGTAAACAGAGTCCCAAGCACTTCAATATCAAAATAGCACTGCTCAACCAACTACACATGCAAATCCACAAACTCCACCCCCAACTTCAAAAGTTGGCATTGTCCTCAATGCCACTTAGTCAGATACACAAAGTAAAAGGGAAAGAGAAACTACACTTCCCTGACTCTTTGTGAAGTTGGCGAGGGAAAGGAAGCGGCGCGCTCATCATCGAAGCCCAAAATTTTCCTCAACTTCCTCGATTCCTAAAAAAAACAGCAACCTACATAAGTCTAAATTAAACTAAAAAGCAACAAAAAACAGCAACTAAACTAAAACAGAAAAAACATTTCAACACTCGGGTGCCTCCGAGAAGCGCAAAATTTTTAAAGTCGTTTGCTCGACTGAATTCTCTCCAAAGACTCATCCATATTCTGATAGTGCGGGGGACGTTCCAATCTTGTCCTCTTCCACACTACACCTGCACACATCATTCAAAACTTTTTGCACTCTTCGTGCCTCGAGCACGTGAATATCACATTTGTTAGTGCAAAAAACAGCATTCACATCAATTAAATTCAGATCAGATTTTTTCACAGAGACATGAGAATCATCCCTCAAGAGCGAGGTAAGACTCCCATTCTCATCATACTCAACACATGCAATATTCTCCACCGATTTCTTTTCAAATAACGAAAATTCATGCACTGTATCATCAAACTCTAAGGAAATGACACCCTTAAACACATCGATTTTGACCCTAGCGGTCTTAAGAAAAGGGCGTCCTAACAGCATAGAGGACGAAGCATGCAGAGATTTTTCATTCATATCTAGCACAAGAAAATCAGCAGGGAACATCATATCTCCTACCCTCACGAGAACATCCTCGACCTTCCCTCTAGGACATATACTCGACCCGTTAGCTAACTGGACAACCACGTTACACTCATGCAATTCATTTAAGTTCAGTTCACGAAATAAAGCATAAGACATAACGTTCACAGAAGCTCCTAGATCAAGCATGGCATTTCAAACTATTTTACTACCTATCATGCAAGAGATAGTAAAAGTACCTGGGTCGTTGCACTTGGCGGGCAACGTACCTGGGAGGATCGCAGGAACATTCTCCTTTTTCTTCTCAGTCCCTCTGGACTTCCTCTTCTTTGTGCACCAGCTCTTGAGGAATTTGGCATATTTTGGCACTTGGCTCACTGCCTCAAGGAGCGGGATGTTTACCATCACCTTCTGGAAGGTACGCAGGACCTCCTCATCTTCGGTCTCCAAAGTAGGCTTCGCAAGCCTACTAGGGAAGGGTGCTCTGGCGACATCCTCTTGCTCTCTGATTTCTTCTTTCTTCTCAACATTCAGATTCTCGGGAGCAATCTGGGCGGACTCATTCAGGCTGTCCTTGGCTTCCTTCACGACTCTGGAGGAAAGTGATTTCCCACTCTTTAGCTGGATTGCACTCACGTTCTCACATGAGTGTACCGTGGTTTGGGAAGGAAGCTTCCCAGAGCTCTTGCTCTCTATCTTACTGATCGACACAACCATTTGCGTCAGCTGCTTGTTCAAATTTTGCAGCTCTGCCTTGTGGGAGTTTAGCTCTTCTCGAGCTTCCTTCTGAAACTGGTTGTTCGTCGTGACGATTGTCCTTACCATTTCTTCCAATGAGCTGGAGGAGCTCGAGGCTTGAGCTTGGGTGGAAGTGTTAGGCCTATCGTGAGACTGGCCTTGGAAGCGTTGTTGTCCTTCCCTATTCCCATAGCTGAAATTGGGGTGATCGCGCCAACCGGGGTTGTATGTATTCGAGTAAGGATCATACTTCCTCGGGTTGGAAGCATATCCCCCGATTGCGTTCACCTCCTCCGCCTCGCGGTTTCCTCCGACAAACTTCTTCAACATATTTCCGATCTCGGCCACCTGGGCCCCCATCTCTGTCATCTCATGGCTCTGGGTCACACTGTGGACTTGCCCCTGTCCTCGAATACCAAACTGCTGCGAGTTGGCTGCCATGTTTGCAATTAGCTGCTTGGCCTCCACCGGGGTCTTATCAATCAATGCCCCACCGCTCGCGGCGTCTATCATCTGCCGATCATGAGGCGTCATGCCCTCATAGAAATACTGGATCAAGTGCGGGAAGCTTGCGCAGAGGCGCCCAAAGCGTTCCCAGTACTCGTGCAAGGACTCACCCACGTCCTGAGTGATCCCATAAATTCTCTTCCTCAAAGTCGTGGCCAAGGACGCAGGGAAATACTTCTCCAGGAAAACCCTCTTCATGTCCTGCCACGTCGTTATCGAGCCGGAGGGCAAATAATAAAGCCAATCCTTGGCTTTGTCCTTGAGCGTAAAGGGGAATGCCCTCATATTCAGCTGCTCCTCCGTCACTCCCGTGGGCTTCATCCCCGCACAGACGCAGTGAAACTCCATTAAGTGCTTGTTCGCGTCCTCCCCTGCATTACCATGAAAAGAAGGCAACTGGTGAATTAAACCTGACTTTAACTCAAAATTACCTGCTACCACGGGGTAGTTGATGCATAGGGGCTGCAAATTCAAGTCTGGCGCTGCCAGCTGTTTCAGCGTCCTCGGCGCTTCTCCTTGCGTCATCTCCTCAACAAAGAAGGGATTGCCTTCTTCCTCAAACAATCTCTGCCCCTCCCGGGCCTCTCTTCTCAACCGCCGCTCTTCTCTTTCGATCTCAAGTATAAACTGCAGTCCACTAAGCTCAGAAGAACGGGTCATACACAAACAAAAATTTTAACATACAAAGACAAACAGAAAAAAAAATTTCAGCAACCAACCAATCAACCAAATTCAAATTCAAACATAATTTTAATCAAATTTTTGCCTTCTCCCGGCAACGGCGCCAATTTTGGTGGTGATCACTATTAGGGTAATCCAAATTTCGAGTTGTCGAGACTCGCCAAAATAAAATTTGTAAGCCTATTAACCAAAGCTTTGCAGCTAGTGGTAACAGGGTCGATCCAAGGAGAAGGTTATGATTGAAATTGAATTAAACTTGAAATTAATTGATCGATTGGGTTTTTTGTAACGGGAGGATTTGTAAGCATGCAAATAAGGGAATAGAACGCTAACGGAGAAATAAAAGAGAGAGAGACGAGTGCATGTTGCGTGCTCAATGTGTTAAAATAGATAAACAATAAGGTAGAGAGAGCACTCAGAACATGCAAGCATACATGGTCCTATAGCAAGTAGTAAGTATATTTCATTCGTTTTCCCACAGAGATTTATTATAAGCTATTCATGAAGTGTAAAGTTAAGAAAGAAGGGGTGGATTTGATGGGGTAGAATTGGTTTTTAATTGTCTATTTCCTACTGAATACGGAGAGGGTAGCAACATAAACAAGTGCAAGTTAAAGCTAAACTCAAATGAGAAGAGACAAGATTAATAAATGAAAGCAAAAACAGCTAGACAGAATTGTAACTTATGCAGAATTGCGGAAACAGCAATTCTACCGCAATTTTAGTAACAGCGAAAGTGTGTAAAATGATGAGTTAAGGACTACTAACGACTATCCTATAGGCTTTTTCTCACGATTCTCAAGCATTGGATCAACTCTCTATGCATCAAACTATCTCATTCTCATGTATCTTCCGATTTCATGCATTAGATTCTTTAGTTTACTCATGTCCAAGTAAGGTCTTAAGCATCTTGTTAAGGCAGAAAAATATGGTTTGTACTAGGGAAACGCCTATTCCTAGGTCGTTTCCTGGTTACCTTGAAAGGCTAGCATGATAGTATGACTCTGAACTCTTACTCCTTCCAGAGGTTAGGAGTTCTTTGGACAAAATGGATGGCCAATCGAAATTGCCCGTGGGATGAAGCGTACATACAATCAATGCTTCGAGAGCTATCCTACATGCTTGGTTCACGTTTTTTTAGCCTAAAGTGTTGTCATTAGCATGCCCCTATGTGACTTAGTTACTCATGGATATAAGGTAAACAGATATAAGAGATGAAACAGACATGCTTAGACGGAAATTAAGGACAAAACAGTAAGGCAAAGCAGTAGAGTGCAAAGGCGAGAAACTGTGAAATGAAGAATTGAGATTTAATTTACTTGATTGTTTGACTCAACAAATGAAAGCTTTAAAGTAAATAACAGCAAGACAGCACACAACGAAATAGTCTAATCTAGCTACTAGAAAGGAAACAACGACAAGACAAAGCTGGAAAATGGAAATGAAGAGCAAAAAGCAGTAAAACAGCTCGAATGTCTCGTTGCAGCCGCCTCGAATGAAGGATGAGAAAGGTCAGCCTTGCTTGGATGAATCCAATCAGGAGAGAAGAAGAATCTCCTCTCCTTCCTATCAGATTATCGATTCCAACAGCTGAGCTTCGCAAACCAGCAGACGGCAAAGGAAAACAGGAGAAAAGTTGGACTGCGAGAAGACTTCTACGCTTTCGGATGCCTTTGAACCCTCGACTTTGACCCCTTTTTATAGTAATCTGCAGGTGCATTTGGGCCAAGGAGAACCATCAATCTTCAACGTCGTACTTCAGAATGGATGGAGGAGAAAGAACGAATCCCTGAAATCACGGAAGTTAACAGAAAAAGATCAGTCAACTTACGGTTTTCACTTGAAACATTGCGGTGTCCGCAATGTTTCCGCAATGCTATCGCAATGCTTGTTTTTCATTCTTTTCCTTCGGTTTTCACCCCTTTTCTTTCCTATTGTACTTAAGTCCTAATTTAGCTACCTTCTTCTAATTCTCATATTTAAGCATAGGTTTAGGCTAAATGCTATCAAAAACACCTAAGAGTGAACATCTTTCTAAGATAATTAAGTCCTAAAAAGGTCACTTTTGGAGACGTAACAGTGCACGGTTTGGGGATTTTCGGGATTTATTTGTTAGACATTCTTCAGCTTATCATTTAATACAATTCTAAGGCGAGCAGTTTGCAATACACACGGTCGGTTACCCGAGAAGCCCCAAGGTAACCGGCTCCATAGAAATTAATTAGACCACACAGTTCTAATCAAACATTATCTAAAGTTGCATTAGGGTGATCAGCCCCAAATTTACTCTAAATAGTCACTAGCATACCGCGACAGACATTCGATCACGTAATCTAATTGCTAATTGGTTACGCGCAAACGCTGTATGTAACCAACAACCATCATGCATGACTCGATACTCCGGTTTAATTTTATTATTCTGTGTTACTAGTCGAATAGTGAGAGGCACGGCATCGCTACTCATTAACACTAACAAAATGCTAGAAAACACGAGTGTTAATCGGCGAAATCTAACATATGCATGGGATGAGGCAAGAATAATAAATGCATACAAATCAACCACCAATTCAGAAATTAAAGCATGGATTATCAAAGCTAAAAAATCTAACAAACAATCCCTCAAATTATCCCAAACCGTTCACCTTACCTTAGCCGTCCATGGGACGGATTGTCACTACCGCTCCAAGGATAGCCATGGAAGTCGTCTCTAAGCTAATACAATTCAAAAGCTCCAAAACATGCCACAAATGGCGGAGCAAAGGTGAAAAACGAAGAAAAATCGAGAGGAAGAAGATGAAGTTTCGCCCAAAAGTTGCTGCAAAATCGTCCTACAGCTTCTTTAAAACGTCGTAGCGTCGAGACGCTAGGGCAGCGTCGCGACGCTACGCCCTAAGTGATCCGCGCGCGCCTCGCGATGGCGTCTCGACGCTGGCCCGATAATTCCTTGCGCGCGCCTCCTCCGGAGAATCTCGACGCCGCAGTAGGGTCTCGACGCTTCGGCAGCGTCGAGCAAGCGTCTCGACGCTGATGCTCGACGCTTGCTCTCGGGTCTAGGCTGGAAAATTGCCTCTCCAAGGCAATTTTGGTCTGTTTCTTCTTGGATCGACTTGCCCTTTTCCCGAAGCACTCCCGGGGCGTTAAAACTCCGCTTTTAGCTCCGAAACGAGTCCAATGGACGCATGAGATCTTTGCCGCATTTCTCCTATAAACGAGATTAATTAAACAATTAAATGCGGAATTTAGCCATAATAAGGAAGTGAATAATAGCTCCAAAATGGAGTTATCAAACACCCCCAACTTGAATCTTGCTAGTCCTCGAGCAAGGCTAATAAAGAAATTGACTCTAAGGACATGCCTACATGATACTAACTCAAACCTCCATGCATTTTACAAATTCGAACACAACATAATCATGAAAGCAATCCGTGCATGCATTTACTACGAACATATCAAAATTTAACTATTGCCCCCTAACGTGTGTGTGTGCTAGACAACCTATCCTAAACTCACATAAGCCCGGAAAAACAACATGCAACACATCGTCCCGTTTTCCCCCTACTTCTAGCGTTTAAGAACAGTCTACACTTGACTTACACGAGAGAGAGAGAAGCAAACTAAGAGACCTAAAAATTTTCTCTTCCTTTTTCTTTTCACGAGTACTTTGTACCCTTTTTTTGAGGTTCTTTGAACCCAACATTTTATTCTCTTTTTCTTTCCAACCTCGAGTTGCCTAACACGTCAAATTCATGCATAAACTTCACGTTTTTAAGGACTAACGCTCACTTCTTAGGTGCACCAATAAGAAGGAGGAGCGCCTCGAGAGGATTTTCTAACCAACATGCTTTTCTATTTTTTTTTTTTTTACTTTAGGCTTAGCATAAGCTAACTCGATTAATCTACCGCTAACTCTCATGCAACAAGCTACCTAAGAGTGCCTTTCGGGGTGACAACGAGAATTAATGCTACATGCAATTAACTAAGCCTACGGAATCTAAGATGAGGTTGCTAAGTGCTCGATAGATGCAAGGGAGAAACAAAATTTTTTTTAAATTTTTTGACATGAACCTAATAAATGCAAAAGTCATGCAAAAACTAGATTATGTACGTGCTCAGATTTTCAACATGCATTTCCTAGATTATTGTTGTGCAATTTTAGTGCAATAAAATACCGCAAGTGTACGGGTCAAGTTTTAATATAGTGTATAAAAATACGGATTATCGTCCTCAGGATTGGTTTTCTAGTTCACCTAATTACTATGAATATTATCACTCAATTTTATTTAGATAATGAAAATCAAATGATATGATTCAAACAAAATTAAAATAAAACATAAAATAAAAATTGGAGAACAATAAGGAGAAATATATCCTAGGGAATTGACTTGAGCAATGACTTCACCGTTATCTCATCCTATTCTTCATTCATCAAAAGATGGAATTAAACAATTTCTAGATTGTTGACAAGTTCTACCCTATAGACTTGTTATTCTCTCTCGAGCAATAACAATGTTCTTTGAAAAGTAAATTACCTATATTTCTATGACAATTCAGACAATGCAAATATGAAGAACGTAAAACTATAGTTGTCACAAAATCTACAAGGATATATCTATCTCATATATAAATCAGGGAAAACAATTCAGGATCATCAACAATAATCGTCTCTCGACCTCAAATTATTGATATAAAAATCATGCAAAGAATGGTCAAATCCTAACATGCATTAAGCTCAGAAAAATTCTCACAACCAATATGAAATTGAAATACCAACTATTAATTAAAAAGAATAAGTTTCAATAACGATTACATCAAGGCTCTAAGTCAAAAGAGTTTAGCTAATCATGTTCAATAGTTCAAAATATAAACTCAATAATAAACCCATAAAAAACTACAAATTAAAAGGGAAAGAAGAAATAAAACTCGTGTCGATTCCACGTTTCCGCTGCAATCTTCACGATCCCGAGCATGTAAATCTGTACTTTGTGCTCCAAAAAATCTCTTCAAACTTCAAGAATTATGTAATTTTGAAATTGGGATTTTCTCTCCACATCGGCTCCTAAAAAATTCCATAAAAAATACGTATTTATATCGAAATTTAGGTGAAAATCGTGCAAAATAGGTCTGGAGGAGCTCGGATCAGGTGCAGCGCGCGTTCATGGGGTTTGATGCAGGTGCGGAGCTGAAAATTGGGAAAATGAACTACCGTTTTAAATATCAAATGCGCGGTTTAAGTATAAAATGTTGTAGTTGGCTTAGTGGTGAACTGGCTGTCAGGCTGAGCTAAGCGCGCGAGGATGCCTGAGTTCTAGCCAAGCTAATGTTTTATATTTTTCTTTTATAATTTCCAGCGCCTAGGCGCTCGGAATGGGCGCCTAGGCGCTATCCTCTCGGGTTTTGGACTTATTTCCCTTCTTTTTATCACTTGGGAACTTCAATTTTCATCCAAAAAACTTAGTTTTCACCACAAAGCTTCTAAATTCCCCGGTTTGCTCCAAAATGTTCGATATCTATAAAATAATCAAATATAATCGTGAAAGTGCACATTTAATCCTCTAAACTAGCATAAAATAAGTCGTAAAGATAGCTCATTTTGTGTGCTATCAAATACCCTCAAACTTAAGCTTTTGCTAGTCCTCGAGCAAAATAAAACAAGACCACTAATTAAATCAACAAATGCATGCAAGTGACTCAAACCTAAGTGTTCATAAAACAAATAATCCACAATTGAAGGACATATTAAACCACAACCCATCATTAAGACATTTAAAAACAAATCATCGTATCTTTTGCATGAATGTGTGCAAATTAAACTTCCCTTGATATCTATGAATCCAAATAGACTAAACACATATCAATGATTTGAGTCATAGTGACAATCAAGAAAATAAGCATTCATAGGCTACATTTTGTACCAAAAACTCAAACATCTCATCGAGTTACCAAATTCGAATGCACAAGACCTAACACCCTCACAGATATTCACTCAATACGCTCAACTGTTTATGGTATATATAAGATAAACACTCGAACCAAAACATAAAAGATTTTTACCATAAGCTTGCTAATATATCACATCTTCATCATCGATGAATAAAATGAATGCAAAAAATTTCAAGGGTCTCATTTTGGTTGTATTTGAGCTTAGGTAAGGGTAGATGGATGAAAATTTTAAGCTACTATAACAGAATTATAAAACTTTTTCACATGAAGCTCAATTTTTCGACTTTTGAACAATGATCATTTTTTAACTTTGTAGAAGCATTAACTTCCCTTCACTTAATGAACTATTTTGCTTTTTTTTTTTCAATACATATTCTTTCTCTTTCTATTTTTTTTTTCTTTTCTTTTATCTTTCTATTTGTTTTTTCTCTCTAAAAGAAGCTAAGAAAGATATGCTTCCCTTTGACTACTCTATTGACAAATGATCAACTCTCTTCTTTTGATTAACTGAGACTTCATGTGGTAAGCAAATATAATTCTTCATTTCAGGGTTCAAAGAAAGGAAAATAACAAACAAATGGATTTATGGATTGTAATGTGGTAATTTTCCAATGAACATGTCTAAGGCTCAAAATTTGGCTTTCTAAGGATTATGTCAAAGGTAAGCTCATTGAGAAAGCTAAAAGTGGTTTTACCTAATTGCCCTTGTGAAATTAAAGCATTCAAATCAATTCAGAGATTCCAGACATGCATAACAAAGCAAGTTCTAGAAAAATTAATCATGCATGGTAATCACACAATTTAAGAGATTAGCACGGTGTAATGGAGGTGCTTAATGGCTCAAAAGCTCACAGAAAAGCAGGGTAGTTTGGCATAAAATCCTATGCATTCTTCATTCAATAACTCAAAGAGACACCATCATATATTTTTCAACGAAAAACTAATCATGCTTATCCCTCTCATGCTTAAAACTCAAAACAAAGATGCACATTTAGCTTACAAAGTATTCAATGATACCATTAGGGACTAAACAAAAATAAAAATTTACTTAGTTTACAGGCATGGTCTCATAGTCCAAGAATTTCAGATTATCAAACTTAGAACACTTCCTAGGTTGTCATAACCACAAGCAATGCAAAAAAAAATTAATCATGAAGAGCATGCTCAAAATTAAAAATTTAAGCTCAAAATCATGTTATTTAGGACTCAAAGTGAAATATTTCCACCCACAAACTTAAGATATACATTGTCCTCAATGTATAAACTACTAAGTAATGCGAAGGACAAAGAAAATACAAGAGTGGATAATACTGCCCTGATAAATGAGAGAGCCAACATTAGCGGTAGATTTGTGGAAGAGATTGATGGTGATCTTGCTCCTACAAAAAATAAAATAACAGAAACATGAGGACAACGACACACAACAAAATAAAGAAAATAACAAAAAACTTAAAAACTTAAAGAATGTAAACTTGGGTTGCCTCCCAAGAAGCGCTTTATTTAACGTCTTAGCTAGACGAGAGGAACATTTATGAGTCAGGGTACATAAAACTCCTCTATTTTCTTCGGTCCCTTCTTGCTTGAATCGATGTAACCTACTAAGTTTAGTAGGCTCACTTGTTTCTCATGGGTACCTGAAGAATAAATATTTTTTTTATTTTTATTTAAATAAATAAAAGAAGAAAAATACAAAAAATCAAAATCACAACCACAAAATTCGTGAGAATAAAGAAAAGAAATATCAACTTTAAGAGGAAATTCTGGAAATAAAATAATGTGAGACTTTTCAGCCTCATACTCTAAAATATGAATTTACTCCTCCACATTAGACTCATTTTCTTTCTTTATCTCACAAACATCATCCTGACATGACTTAAAAGTCTCCAATTCATCCTCCCTCTCAATGTCTATGGCTTCACAAATTTTTATATAATCGGTCTCATTGACATCAACACAATTTTCTTCTTGTAAAGCTATTAGTGAGTCAGTACTAACTTGATATCCTATAGAATTGTATTTTGATGTAAGAGCTTCTATTTGGGTATTAAGTCTCTCTCTTGACTCATTCATGAGTAAACAACTAGCTCGTTGTTCAACAATGTACTCTTGCAATAAAGTTTGATTGGCTTCCAAGACAGATTTTAAATCAATTTTGTTGGGAGAGTAAAAATTTTGGTTCTGAATGCCCTCATCATTATCATAAAAATAATTTTCATAACTCATAGATTCAGAATGATAATAATCATGCATTTGATTTCCCTGAAAGTCATAATTATCATTATAATTCGCATTGCCATAAGAGGTGTAGTTCAAAGGGAATGAATTGAAGGATGGTCTTGGTTCTTGGGTGGTTTGAAACTCCCGATAAGGCCACCCATAATTATTAAAAGCCATAAAATAAAATAAAAAACTAGACTTAGGCTTTCAAGTAAATGCAAACACCAATAAAAAATATAGTCAGGATGTAAAAACAAAAACTCAAAGTAAAAACAATAAAATAGCAACACAAAAAATAAAAATAAAAATAAAATAAAACTCTAAAGTAAGACCGAGTGAGTTCTCCACAATATTAGGTGAAACTAAATAATTACCAATCCCCGGCAACGGCGCCAAAAACTTGTTGTGCAATTTTAGTGCAATAAAATACCGCAAGTGTACGGGTCAAGTTTTAATATAGTGTATAAAAATACGGATTATCGTCCTCAGGATTGGTTTTCTAGTTCACCTAATTACTATGAATACTATCACTCAATTTTATTTAGATAATGAAAATCAAATGATATGATTCAAACAAAATTAAAATAAAACATAAAATAAAAATTGGAGAACAATAAGGAGAAATATATCCTAGGGAATTGACTTGAGCAATGACTTCACCGTTATCTCATCCTATTCTTCATTCATCAAAAGATGGAATTAAACAATTTCTAGATTGTTGACAAGTTCTACCCTATAGACTTGTTATTCTCTCTCGAGCAATAACAATGTTCTTTGAAAAGTAAATTACCTATATTTCTATGACAATTCAGACAATGCAAATATGAAGAACGTAAAACTATAGTTGTCACAAAATCTACAAGGATATATCTATCTCATATATAAATCAGGGAAAACAATTCAGGATCATCAACAATAATCGTCTCTCGACCTCAAATTATTGATATAAAAATTATGCAAAGAATGGTCAAATCCTAACATGCATTAAGCTCAGAAAAATTCTCACAACCAATATGAAATTGAAATACCAACTATTAATTAAAAAGAATAAGTTTCAATAACGATTACATCAAGGCTCTAAGTCAAAAGAGTTTAGCTAATCATGTTCAATAGTTCAAAATATAAACTCAATAATAAACCCATAAAAAACTACAAATTAAAAGGGAAAGAAGAAATAAAACTCGTGTCGATTCCACGTTTCCGCTGCAATCTTCACGATCCCGAGCATGTAAATCTGTACTTTGTGCTCCAAAAAATCTCTTCAAACTTCAAGAATTATGTAATTTTGAAATTGGGATTTTCTCTCCACATCGGCTCCTAAAAAACTCCATAAAAAATACGTATTTATATCGAAATTTAGGTGAAAATCGTGCAAAATAGGTCTGGAGGAGCTCGGATCAGGTGCAGCGCGCGTTCATGGGGTTTGATGCAGGTGCGGAGCTGAAAATTGGGAAAATGAACTACCGTTTTAAATATCAAATGCGCGGTTTAAGTATAAAATGTTGTAGTTGGCTTAGTGGTGAACTGGCTGTCGGGCTGAGCTAAGCGCGCGAGGATGCCTGAGTTCTAGCCAAGCTAATGTTTTATATTTTTCTTTTATAATTTCCAGCGCCTAGGCGCTCGGAATGGGCGCCTAGGCGCTATCCTCTCGGGTTTTGGACTTATTTCCCTTCTTTTTATCACTTGGGAACTTCAATTTTCATCCAAAAAACTTAGTTTTCACCACAAAGCTTCTAAATTCCCCGGTTTGCTCCAAAATGTTCGATATCTATAAAATAATCAAATATAATCGTGAAAGTGCACATTTAATCCTCTAAACTAGCATAAAATAAGTCGTAAAGATAGCTCATTTTGTGTGCTATCAATTATCATAGTTAGAAAACAGTAAACAGAGTCTCAAGCTCTTCAATATCAAAATAGCACTGCTCAACCAACTACACATGCAAATCCACAAACTCGACCCCCAACTTCAAAAGTTGGCATTGTCCTCAATGCCACTTAGTCAGATACACAAAGTAAAAGGGAAAGAGAAACTACACTTCCCTGACTCTTTGTGAAGTTGGCGAGGGAAAGGAAGCGGCGCGCTCATCATCGAAGCCCAAAATTTTCCTCAACTTCCTCGATTCCTAAAAAAAACAGCAACCTACATAAGTCTAAATTAAACTAAAAAGCAACTAAACTAAAACAGAAAAAAAAAATTCAACACTCGGGTGCCTCCGAGAAGCGCAGAATTTTTAAAGTCGTTTGCTCGACTGAATTCTCTCCAAAGACTCATCCATATTCTGATAGTGCGGGGGACGTTCCAATCTTGTCCTCTTCCACACTACACCTGCACACATCATTCAAAACTTTTTGCACTCTTCGTGCCTCGAGCACGTGAATATCACATTTGTTAGTGCAAAAAACAGCATTCACATCAATTAAATTCAGATCAGATTTTTTCACAGAGACATGAGAATCATCCCTCAAGCGCGAGGTAAGACTCCCATTCTCATCATACTCAACACATGCAATATTCTCCACCGATTTCTTTTCAAATAACGAAAATTCATGCACTGTATCATCAAACTCTAAGGAAATGACACCCTTAAACACATCGATTTTGACCCTAGCGGTCTTAAGAAAAGGGCGTCCTAACAGCATAGAGGACGAAGCATGCATAGATTTTTCATTCATATCTAGCACAAGAAAATCAGCAGGGAACATCATATCTCCTACCCTCACGAGAACATCCTCGACCTTCCCTCTAGGACATATACTCGACCCGTTAGCTAACTGGACAACCACGTTACACTCATGCAATTCATTTAAGTTCAGTTCACGAAATAAAGCATAAGACATAACGTTCACTGAAGCTCCTAGATCAAGCATGGCATTTCTAACTATTTTACTACCTATCATGCAAGAGATAGTAAAAGTACCTGGGTCGTTGCATTTGGCGGGCAACGTACCTGGGAGGATCGCAGAAACATTCTCCTTTTTCTTCTCAGTCCCTCTAGACTTCCTCTTCTTTGTGCACCAGCTCTTGAGGAATTTGGCATATTTTGGCACTTGGCTCACTGCCTCAAGGAGCGGGATGTTTACCATCACCTTCTGGAAGGTACGCAGGACCTCCTCATCTTCGGTCTTCAAAGTAGGCTTCGCAAGCCTACTAGGGAAGGGTGCTCTGGCGACATCCTCTTGCACTCTGATTTCTTCTTTCTTCTCAACATTCAGATTCTCGGGAGCAATGTGGGCGGACTCATTCAGGCTGTCCTTGGCTTCCTTCACGGCTCTGGAGGAAAGTGATTTCCCACTCCTTAGCTGGATTGCACTCACGTTCTCACATGAGTTTACCGTGGTTTGGGAAGGAAGCTTCCCAGAGCTCTTGCTCTCTATCTTACTGATCGACACAGCCATTTGCGTCAGCTGCTTGTTCAAATTTTGCAGCTCTCCCTTGTGGGAGTTTAGCTCTTCTCGAGCTTCCTTTTGAAACTGGCTGTTCGTCGTGACGATTGTCCTTACCATTTCTTCCAATGAGCTGGAGGAGCTCGAGGCTTGAGCTTGGGTGGAAGTGTTAGGCCTATCGTGAGACTGGCCTTGGAAGCGTTGTTGTCCTTCCCTATTCCCATAGCAGAAATTGGGGTGATCGCGCCAACCGGGGTTGTATGTATTCGAGTAAGGATCATACTTCCTCGGGTTGGAAGCATATCCCCCGATTGCGTTCACCTCCTCCGCCTCGCGGTTTCCTCCGACAAACTTCTTCAACATATTTCCGATCTCGGCCACCTGGGCCCTCATCTCTGTCATCTCATGGCTCTGGGTCACACTGTGGACTTGCCCCTGTCCTCGAATACCAAACTGCTGCGAGTTGGCTGCCATGTTTGCAATTAGCTGCTTGGCCTCCACCGGGGTCTTATCAATCAATGCCCCATCGCTCGCGGCGTCTATCATCTGCCGTTCATGAGGCGTCATGCCCTCATAGAAATACTGGATCAAGAGTTGATCGGCGATCTGATGGTGCGGGAAGCTTGCGCAATGGTAGTCGGATTTTGGGTATATCCTACTAATTTCGGGGTGTCGAGTCCCGCCAAAATAACATTTATAATTCCGCTACAACTGAGCTTTGCAGCTAGTGGTAGTCGGGTCGATCCACAAGGAACTTAAATTATTTCTCCTAATTAATTTCTATTTGCTTTTTAATTAACTAAAACAATAAAATAAAACGATAAAGTAAAACATTAAAGTAAAGGGGGATTGCTAACGGAAAATTACAGAAAAACATAAAAAGTAGCTAACGGTGAATTAAAACTAATTACGTGTGCTCCTAATTTTAAGGGTCGGGGTTGACCTTGATGCGACTCGATTCATTGGGATTCAAACATACTTAGCAAAAACATAATTAAACACATAAACGGTTGCCCGACAACCCTGAAGCAACCGGCCACATATATATTAATCAGAATTTTCAATTCTAATTAAACGATGCTATTAATTAACTCGGATTGATCAGTTCTAAATTAACTAAAGCAGTAACTAGCATTTTATGACGAACATTCAATTAAACATCCTAAATGCTAATTGATTACCCGGCAACCCTGAAGTAATCAACATTCACAACGTTTAATATGATACTTCGATTTGTTCTATTTCATCAAGATAAATTCCAACCAAGATCAACTGGAATCCTATGTTATCTATGGCTCGACTTATCCGTGTTACTTGGAGATTAAGAGAGGCACGGCATCATAATCTTTAACAATCAAACATGCTGGAAATCAAGGGTGCCTAGTCCTAAATCATTCAAACACATTCATGTGATATGCTTAGAAGAAATAAATGCCCAATCAGTCATGCTAAGCTCGAAATTAAAGATCTAAAACCCTCATGAATCGCATCAAATTTAACCCCTAACCTCAAATTAGAGCACTTACCTTGCTCGGGATGAAAACCAAGCTAAAACCAACAAGTCTTTGCTTTGATATAGAAGAAAAGGGGAGAAAACCCCCAAAATTTGAGAGAGAAATCGTCAAAAACAAGCCAAACCCGAGAGAGAATGCCCTAAAAATCGTTAAAATATGGGTTTTATACAGTCGGAGCGGAGACCCTACAAGCAGCATCTCGACGCTCGTACGGAAATTTCCAGCGCCTGTTGTCGGGGTAGCGTCGAGACCCTACAGGCAGCGTCTCGACGCTTTGTCTGTGCCTGAAGGAAATATATATGAAATTTTGTCCTCCTCTAGACTTGAACTCAGGCCTATCAACTTGCCAAATTCCTCCTGCACCACCAAACCACTTATCACAATTGAAATATCATTTGATTAATTAATATACATAGTATAAACACTCAGAATGATTAATCAAAATTATCCTCTAAACGTTCTTTTAAGCTCTTAATTAATTCAATGGTCCGATTTACCCCTAAGTAATTAAATTATACAAAATATATTAATTAAGCACAATTAATTACTTAATTCGCAAGACTTAGGAGCTAAATATTAGCACTTTTTGATTGCTATCAAAACCCCCAACCTAAATCTTGCTAGTCCTCGAGCAAGGAAAACTCTAAAATAGCTCCTAAGGACTATACATGCATGCTTCTAACTCAAATCTCGATGCTTTAAGAATCAAGACATTTACATAAACAAGTAAGCAATCGATCGCATGCACTTAATCAATGAACATGTCAAAAATTAACTACTACTCCCCTACGTGTGTGTGTGATAGCGACCCTCTCCTAAACCATGCAAGCTCAGAAAAACAACATGCTATAATTCATCTTGTTTTCCCCCTACTTCTAGCATTGAAGAACAGTCTATAGCTTAATCACATCAGAGAGAGCAACAAATTAAGAGGCCTAAAACAATTTTCTCATACATTTTTTTTTTCTTTTTGAGTACTTTGTACCATTGGTTAAGGTTCTTTGAACCCAACTTTTTATTTTCTTTTTCTTTCCAATCCCGAGTTGCCTAACACGTCAAATTCATGCATAAACTTCACGTTTTTAAGGACTAACGCTCAATTCTTAAGTGCACTCTTAAAAAGGAGGAACGCCTCGGGAGAATTTTCTAGCCAAACATGCTTTTCTATTTTTTTTTTTTATTTAGTTTAGGCTAATAGCTTTGCTAACTCGATTAACCTATTACAAACTCTCATGCAACAAAGCTTCCCTAGGGGTGCCTTTCGGGGTGACAACAAGAATCCATGCAACATGTGGTCAATCTAAGCATACGGAGTCTAAGAGAAGTTGCTAAGTGCTCTTTAGATGCAAGGGAGCAACAGAAAAAATTTTAAATTTTTTGACATGGACCTAATTAGTGCAAACTACTTCATGCTAATCTAGATATGCAAATATGAAGATTCTAAAAACATTTCCTAGATTGTCATTATTAGAAAGCATGTAAATAGAGTCCCAAGCACTTCAAATTCAAAATCTTCACAACTCAACAACTACAGGAATCCAACAGACAACTCCACCCCCAACCTTCGAAAGATACATAGTCCTCTATGTATCCATCCATCAGATAAAGCAATAAAAACTACAAAATTAAAGGGAACAGAAAACCTCCCCTGAATTTCGCGAGGTGGGTGGTTGGAGTGGCACGGTCTTTGCCCATTATCTCGTTGTTTAGGCCAAACCCCTACAAAAGAAGGCAAACTACAAAAAGGAAAAACAAACAAATAAAATCTAACTAAGAGAAATTAAATGGTTCCCCGGCAACGGCGCCAATTTTGGTAGTGCACTTTTGGGGTACTCCAATTTCAAGCTGTCGAGTCCCGCCAAAATAACATTTATAATTCCGCTACAACTGAGCTTTGCAGCTAGTGGTAGTCGGGTCGATCCACAAGGAACCTAAATTATTTCTCCTAATTAATTTCTATTTGCTTTTTAATTAACTAAAACAATAAAATAAAACGATAAAGTAAAACATTAAAGTAAAACATTAAAGTAAAGGGGGATTGCTAACGGAAAATTACAGAAAAGCATAAAAAGTAGCTAACGGTGAATTAAAACTAATTACATGTGCTCCTAATTTTAAGGGTCGGGGTTGACCTTGATGCGACTCGATTCATTGAGATTCAAACATACTTAGCAAAAACATAATTAAACACATAAACGATTGCCCGGCAACCCTGAAGCAACCGACCACATATATATTAATCAGAATTTTCAATTCTAATTAAACGATGCTATTAATTAACTCGGATTGATCAGTTCTAAATTAACTAAAGCAGTAACTAGCATTTTATGACGAACATTCAATTAAACATCCTAAATGCTAATTGATTACCCGGCAACCCTGAAGTAATCAACATTCACAACGTTTAATATGATACTTCGATTTGTTCTATTTCATCAAGATAAATTGCAACCAAGATCAACTGGAATCCTATGTTATCTATGGCTCGACTTATCCGTGTTACTTGGCGATTAAGAGAGGCACGACATCATAATCTTTAACAATCAAACATGCTGGAAATCAAGGGTGCCTAGTCCTAAATCATTCAAACACATTCATGTGATATGCTTAGAAGAAATAAATGCCCAATCAGTCATGCTAAGCTCGAAATTAAAGATCTAAAACCCTCATGAATCGCATCAAATTTAACCCCTAACCTCAAATTAGAGCACTTACCTTGCTCGGGATGAAAACCAAGCTAAATCCAACAAGTCTTTGCTTTGATATAGAAGAAAAGGGGAGAAAACCCCCAAAATTTGAGAGAGAAATCGTCAAAAACAAGCCAAACCCGAGAGAGAATGCCCTAAAAATCGTTGGGTTTTATACAGTCGGAGCGGCGTACGGACGTACGGAAATTTCCAGCGCCTGTTGTCGGGGGAGCGTCAAGACCCCAGCGTCTGTGTCCGTGTCTGAAGGAAAAATATTGGAAATTATGTCCTCCTCTGGACTTGAACTCAGGCCTATCAACTTGCCAAATTCCTTATGCACCACCAGACCACTTATCACAATTGAGATATCATTTGATTAATTAATATACAAAGTATAAACACTCAGAATGATTAATCGAAATTATCCTCTAAACGTTCTTTTAAGCTCTTAATTAATTCAATGGTCCGATTTACCCCTAAGTAATTAAATTATACAAAATATATTAATTAAGCACAATTAATTACTTAATTCGCAAGACTTAGGAGCTAAATATTAGCACTTTTTGAGTGCTATCAAAACCCCCAACCTAAATCTTGCTAGTCCTCGAGCAAGGAAAACTCTAAAATAGCTCCTAAGGACTATACATGCATGCTTCTAACTCAAATCTCGATGCTTTAAGAATCAAGACATTTACATAAACAAGTAAGCAATCGATCGCATGCACTTAATCAATGAACATGTCAAAAATTAACTAGTCCAATGGACGCATGAGCTCTTTGCCGCATTTCTCCTATAAACGAGATTAATTAAACAATTAAATGCGGAATTTAGCCATAATAAGGAAGTGAATAATAGCTCCAAAATGGCTTGTAGAACTCGCTAAACAATGGGTGATTACTACTTTGTGTACAAGGACGTTGAAGGAGCCTCCACTCAGTGGGATGACATTCAAAGAAAGCTAGGAAACCTACCTCCAAAGCCTGCTCCATTCAAGCCCCCAGCCTTCACACCTTCCCAAGATGAGGCGTCCGTCCCCAAAGACAGGTCTTGGATCGACCATAAGACTGAAGAGGAGCTCGAAGACCTTGAGGATGATCTAGATCTTGATGATGACAGCTTCCTCCAAGAGTATAGGTTGCTTTTCCTTCTTTGCTTGTTGCTTTTCTCTAATTTTATTCATCTGTGAATTTTATGCAACCTTATTTTTGGGATAGGAAAAAGAGGTTGGAGGAGATTAGGGAAGCAACTAAAATCTCTAAATTTGGATCAGTAAATCCAATATCAGGGTCGGATTTTGTGCGAGAGGTTTCACAGGCTCCGTCTGATGTTTGGGTTGTCGTTATTCTCTACAAAGAAGGGTACCATCCATATCCAACGCCCTGAATGTTTTTATGTTCTCTATATTTTGTTGACATTTACTCTTTGGTGTTATCCATGTTATGTTATAATATGATCTCATGATAGAATTTCATGTTATGTTATAATATGATCTCATGATAGAATTCAAGAATGTGATGTGTTGATGAACTGTTTGCAAGAACTGGCCGCGAGATATCCAGCCACAAAATTTGTTAAAATAATATCCACAGATTGCATTCCGAACTACCCAGATTGTAATCTTCCTAGTTTGTTAGTTTACAAAAATAGTGCAGTGAAAGCAAATCACGTGGGCCTTCGAAGTTTTGGCAGAAGATGCACGCCAGAAGGTACACATTTATATTCAACTAAGAATGCCTCATTTTCTTTTTTTGTGCCCTTTGCAACTTTGTATCTAGCAAGTGAGTAGATATCATTGCGTTAATGTTCAACAATCTTTCATGAAATTTGGTTAGATATTCGAGAGTATGTTATCATTTTCCACATTTGTGTGATGTCAATAATTTAATCATGGCACAATTTGCATTTGAAATCATGTTATACGGTTGAATTCTAAGCCATCAACATCGATTACTTCATCAAATCTAGTATGTTTACCTTAGTTGGTTCTGTGAAACGCGCGTCTAAGGAATGCTTTACAAACTTTGCTCTCGGAGAAATTGATGACTTAACAACTTGAACTGTAATGAAGGCTGCTGGTTGGAATTGGATGTCTCGCTAACTCGTACCCTCTAAAATCCCACTTTCAATACCGTCAAGTATACAAAGTATTTTATTTGAAAAGGATGGAACAAGTCCGAAAAAAATGCTCTCATCTCTCTCCTTTCCCCAAAACTAGTTCCTCGACCACATCCATAGGTCGCCGGAGCTTGGATCTTCATCAGTATGGAGGGAAAGGGCATTCATCCTCGGCTCACCATAGATGGAAATTCCTTCTCCATCAAAATAGGAAACAAATTAAGCATCACAGAATAAACAAGAGATAGATCCTATACCCTTTCTCTCAAAAAGGAGTCACAACAATGGCTGATAAAATCATTTACTCTCTTGGAACCATTAAGGGTTGACCTAGTGGTCATAAAGGGCCTTGAAACTTCAATGCCCTCTTAGAGGGGATGGGTTCAATCCTTGGTGACCACCTACTTAGGAATTAATTTCCTACGGGTTTTCTTGGTAGCCAAATGTTGTAGGGTCAGGCGGTTTGTCCCGTGAGAATAGTCGAGGTGCGCGTAAGCTGGCCCGGACACTCACGGATATAAAAAAAAAATTATTTACTACTCTCTTGGAAGCTCTACTCACTATGAGTTTCTTTGTAGAGGATAGACTTGATGGATATGTTATTTGGGTTGAAAAGATCTCCACAAGGAAGGGACATTGTGCAAAAATTGCTAGGCTTGGTTTAAAGGGAGGATCGAACAAAATTATTATTCCTATTGGTAATAATAAATATGGTTGGAAGAGCTTCCTCTCTCTACTTAACTCCCACAACAACCAGCCAAAGAAGATCATCAATGTGGCTCAAAAATCCTTTATGAATAGGGCTCAAAAATCCTTTCTGAATAGGAACCATTTGTCCTATAAAGAAGCATTGAAGAACAACAAGAAAGAGTCCTTATCCTCCACAACGCTGAAACAAGCCATACAGCAAGCGAAGATAGAAAAGGCTAAACTTACAACAAAGATGGCCCATTTTTACCCAGAAGAGGTAATATTAGTCTTTAGAGGAAACTTTCATGATAGTTGGGCAGCAATTATCAAGGCTATTCAACTTGATATCACAAATATGGGATCCATCTCCCCCATTCAACCAGACAAAGCTCTATTGAAGGTACAAAATAAAGAACAAGGTATTACTCTTTGCAGAATCAAAGGATGGACTTTGGCGGGTAAATACAAAATCAGATTTGAACAATGAAATGAAGAAGCTTATCTAGAGAGCTCTATGGTTCCATCTTATGGGGGTGGATAAAAATTCGAAACCTCCCTTTTGAAGGATGGTCTCTAGAAACTTTTAAGAGCATCGATGATGAATGTGGTGGCTTTATTGAAGTTGCCACAAAGACTTTATCAAGGTTAGAAATGATAGAAGCATGTATAAAAGTTGAAGAAAATAACCATGGATTCATCCTTGCTGAGATACAAATCAAATCTCTAAGAAAAAAGCCTATTACAGTGCGGATTGACCCATTTTTCAAGGCTGAATATGCGATGAACTTCATCGTCGGAGTCCATGGAAAATAGACCCCTAAAGCTGTCGGAAAAGGTAGTACACGCGCCATTGGTCCCAATCCATCCAAGTTAAGCCCGTCAGAAAATGAGATGGGGCTGATCACCCATGTGGAAAAGATGACTTCGTACAAGGAGGCCCCACAAACAGTGAACAACACTCTTTATGAAAAAGA
This sequence comes from Herpetospermum pedunculosum, assembly GCA_028017165.1. Taxonomy (NCBI): domain Eukaryota; kingdom Viridiplantae; phylum Streptophyta; class Magnoliopsida; order Cucurbitales; family Cucurbitaceae; genus Herpetospermum; species Herpetospermum pedunculosum. Next base: position 13,508,136 of record CM051527.1, on the reverse strand, counting down.
AAGGTCAGTGATTTGTACTCCTTTTGTTGCCCTCAATTCTACTGACTCTCCTTCTCACCCCCCTTTGTCCACAAATAATAACACAACCTCCGAGATAGTACAAGACCCAAACCAAGTCATTATCTCTTGTCCCATCACCCATATCAGCCACAATTTCACCCTTTTCAGCCACATTTCCCCACACATTTATTAAACCAAATCCCACCCTAAAAACGATTGTCATTAACCAGAAACTAACCCACTTAGTTATTGGAACTAAATACACCAACTCCACTGATCAAGCTCTCTCCGAATCATATGATTTACTTTCATCCCCAGATACCTTAGCTAACACTCCATCCAAAAAACCTTTCTCCCCTTAACATTTAGAGATAACTTCCCTTTTTTCCCCACCCAAAGAGATAGAAGATAGCCTTCCCCTAATGGCCACCCCCATTGCTTTCGAGATCCCTTACCAAGTCCATGAGAGTCGATTCAAAATTGGGCAGCAATGAGATATTGATGAAGAAGAAGAAGATTTAGAGGAAGCTACACAATCATCGGATCCTTCCTCCCTCCTCCCATTTTTATTCAATTGGCTGAGTGATTATGTGATGTGTATTATGCCCATGCCGAAACAAAAAGGAAACACAACCATAAAGAAACAGAGGAATTGGGAGAGAGAACTACTGAATCTAAAATTGGGGATAAACTACAACAAAGTTAGCAGTAGTAGGAAACAACACATTGAAGGGTCGCCTATTCCTTCATGATAGTTTTATCTTGGAATGTGAGAGGTCTTGGCTCGACAAAAAAAATGGCCCTTATAAAGGACTTTCTCAAGGGTAAAAATCCATCCATTATTATTCTTCAAGAAACCAAATCTATGAATATTGACAACAAGTTTGTTAAGTCAATATGGAGCTCGAGATTTATTGGATGGACATCTCTGGATGCCAATGGAACAACTAGAGGTATATTAATTATGTGGAACGAATTGAATATGGAGATTATAGATGTGACCAAAGGTATGTACTCTCATCCATCAAAGTTGTTTAAGCTGATAATTCATCTTTGTGGATAACAAGCATTTATGGTCCTAGCGCATCATCCGATCGGGATAAATTGTGGCTTGAGCTTCATGAATTAGCTCTTAAATGTTCCCCCTCATGGATCTTGAGAGCGGACTTCAATATTACCAGATGGTCTTGGGAAAAGTCTATTTTATCTCCCCTAACTCGTGGGATGAAGAATTTGAATGCTTTTATTCAATCAGTGAACTTGATAGACATCCCTCTCTCCAATGGTAAATACACATGGTCTCAAAGCAGAGTCAGAACATTGATAGACAAAATTTTAGTCACTAAAGATATTTTTTGAAGTTTGAAGTTGCCAAGGTCAGTCGCCTATCCCGAATCACTTCTGACCACTATCCCATTTTATTGAATATGGGTAAAGAAAAATGGGGCCCATCCCCTTTCAAATTCATCAATAGTTGGCTTGAACGTTGTTGATGCAAGATTTTGGACCGCCTTTCAACTTCTTCCTTCCGACGAGAATGACGGACGTCGGGGGTTTTATCAGGGTCCTGCGAAGGAAAAAAAGGTAAACTTGCACCGGTGTGGGGCTAGGCCCACGACGCTCCGATGCTTAAGTTAGAGATGATCTGAGAGTAAGTAAGAGAGTCTGAGTGTAAATATGCTAGATATTGCGTACCTCCAACACATCGGGCTAAATGTGCTTTTATAGACGAAGTATTACAGGTCGGGTCGACCCATATCTGTTTCATTATGAGGCTCCAGGATCCGCGACAGGACGGGATGGTCTGTAGACGTCGACCCATGCTCATTTATTGCAAATAGATCATTACTCCCTCGATCTTAGCCAAACTCTTGGGGAGTGTTGTACTTCCGCCGTCCTCGGTATGGCGGGGAGGTCCCATCCGCCGTCCAGTCAAATCCACGTGGAGGCAAAGGTGCATCGGGCGACCGATTCGGGGGGTGCCCTTTGAGGTCGTAGCCGCTCCCGAGGTCGGCTGGTGATGATTAGGTCAATGCCGGAGGGTGAGGACTGCTGACGTGAGAACCCTGAAGTCATGAATTCTTCTTTACTGAGATCATCCCGTAACAAACATCATTCATTTGAAAAAATGTTATCCGAATGGTGGAGGAACTATGTACCAATTGTGTGGTCGGGGCATGGCTTTATGCAAAAATTGAAATCTTTCAAAGTGGCTCTAAAGGAATGGAATTCCCACACCTTTGGCCACATTGGCGACCAGAAAATGAATTTGATAAAGGAGCTGGATGTTTTTTATGCTTTGGAGGAAACTATTCTTCTTGATGAGGGGCAAATCAATCAAAGAAACTTAATAAAGTCCGACCTACTAACCATCGCTGCCCGCGAAGAGTCCTTATGGAAACAAAGATGCAAGGCTAAATGGCTAATTGAAGGGGATGAAAACACATGTTTTTTTCATAGATTGGCAGCAGCGAATAAAAGAAGAAACTCGATAGTGGAGATCACCTCTTCTTCAGGTACTAGTTTGGTCATTGAAGGGGAAATAGAAGCTGAATTTATTGATTTTTTCAGTAAGCTTTATACTAGAAAGTTGGGTGAGAGATCCCTTCCCGGAATCTCGGATTGGAGCCCATATCCCATCTTGAAAGCAAACAACTAGAAGAACCCTTCTCGGAAGAGGAGATTTACAAAGCTATTACTGACCTAGGTGCTAACAAATCCCCGGGGCCGGACGGATTCTCGTCAGAATTCTATAAAAAATCATGGAACACTCTTAAGTCCGACATAAAGGGGGTGTTCAATGATTTTTTTAGGAATGGTCTTATAAATGCAAGCACTAATGTGTGTCTTTCCCAAAGAAGAATGGGATCAAGGGAGTGGGAGATTATAGACCCATTAGCCTTACTATACGGGGTTATACAAAATCATAGGCCGAGTTTTATCTGAGAGACTTAAAAGGGTTCTTTCCTCTACCATCACTGGGTATCAGTCAGCTTTCGTAGCTAATAGGCAAATTCTGGATGCTTCCTTAATTGCTAATGAATTGATTGATGAGTACAAAAGAAGGAAGAAAGAAGAGATTGTTATCAAGCTTGATATAGAAAAAGCTTTTGACATGGTTGATTGGAGCTTCTTGGATAGTTAAAGGATTCAGAATCAAATGGAGAAGAGGGATTCATGGTTACATTTCCTTGACAAATTTCTCTATTATGATCAATGGCAAACCCCGAGGAAAGATAAAGGCTTCAAGAGGTATTAGACAAGGTGACCCTCTTTCACATTTTCTCTTCATTATTGTGGTTGACTGTGTTAGCCGTATGTTGATAAATGTTGAAAAAAGGGGAGATATAAAGGGTTTTGTGATGAATAGAGTTCCCGACCTATCAGTCACTCACCTTCAATTTGCTGATGATACCCTTTTATTTTCTTCTAATGAAGAGAATTGCATTAAGGATCTCTTCCTCACGATTGAAGAGTTTGAAAGGGCCTCGTGCCTTAATATAAATAGCAAAAAATATGAATTTTTGGGTCTCAACATGGAGGAGGATCAAGTTGATTTTCTGGCAGCAACCAATAAGTGTAAAAGAGGATATTGGCCAAACACTTATCTTGGCTTGCCGTTAAATGGTAAACCTAGTACCAAGACTTTTTGGGCTCCCATTTTAGAGAAGATTGAAAAGAGACTATCATCTTGGGGTACAAATATATCAAAGGGGGAAGACTAACTATTATTCAAGCCACTTTGGCTAATTTGCCTATATATTATTTGTCTCTTTAAAAGGCCCCAAAATCAGTGAGAGGCTCTTTAGAAACTATCTATGGAGAGGAAGTCTAGAACACAAAGGGTCTCATTTGCTTATATGGGATAAGGTTAAAACTCCCATTATGGAGGGTGGCCTTGGCATACTTGATATGAAAGTGAGAAACAAATCGCTTTTAACAAAGTGGATTTGGAGATTTCATGAGGAAAAATGGGGCTTTATGGAGACAAATCATAAAAGCCAAATATGATTCTACACATTTTGATACCAGGCCGAACTCCATATCTTTACACTCGACACATGGGCCATGGAAGACAATTGTTCCTCTACAAAACTTGATTTATGAGCACTTGTCCATAAAAGTTGGAAATGGGGATTTGACTTCCTTTTGGAAAGATACTTGGTGTGGCCCTACTACCCTCCAAGTTCTCTTTCCGGGATTATACCATCTATCCATGAAAAAAGAGGCATCTATAGCCGAGATTTGGTGTCCTATGACGAAGATGTGGCTGCTGAATTTAAGAAGAAACCTACTGGATGAGGAAGTGGAGGAATGGTCTTCCTTCAATAGTATTATGAGCTCTTTCACTCCTAATGAAAGGGAAGATACTTGGTTATGGAATCTTGAAAAAAACAGTACCTTCTCTACTAAATCGATGGCAGTTGCTTTATCATCGATGGGCTTATGTGAACATTCTGTCCTTTACAAGTCCATTTGGGCTGGAAGATATCCAAAAAATGTGAAGTTCTTCATATGGGAGCTTAGTCATTCGTGTATCAACCCTCATGATAAGCTTCAAAAGAGGCTTCCAAAGCATTACTTATCTCCCCAAATTGTTGTCATTTGTGCTTACCAACTAGCAAGTGAGGAATCACAAATCCACATATTCAGCCAATGCAGTTATGTTGAAAGGTTTTGGAGCTTCCTCCTTGATGCATTTAGATGGACTTTCCCTCGACCGGATAATATGCTATCAGTGATCTACATTCTTCTTTTGGGTCACCCATTCAAGAAAGCAAAGAAGAACCTTTGGCTCAATTTTATCCGTGCTTTATTTTGGAATCTTTGGAATGAGAGGAACACTCATATCTTTAGAGATTCAGCCCAAGATACTAGGAGATTCATTCGATGACTTTATTAGCTTTATCTTGGAGCAAGTTAAGCACTCCTTTTTGTATTTATGATCTTACCACCCTCTATAATCAATGGAGGTGGAATCTTTGGAATGAGAGGAACACTCGTATCTTTAGAGATTCAGCCCAAGATACTAGGAGATTCATCGAGTCGACAACTTTATTAGCTTTATCTTGGAGCAAGTTAAGCACTCCTTTTTGTATTTATGATCTTACCACCCTCTATAATCAATGGAGGTGTTTTTTGTAATTAACAGGATGAAATTGTTTCTGTTTCATATTAAAAAAAACATTCTTATAAAAAAAAAAAGAAGAAGAAATCCACATTTGGCTCTCTCTCCAAATATCTGTCTCTTATAAGAGTGGAGTGAGTTTGCACTTAAGGGTAGGATGTACATCATCAACTGTTTTATTTGGTTTGGTGCCCTCCGAAGAAAGTGGAAGATTGTCTTTTTGAATGGCTGTCTGGTTGGTGGTTCAAAGAGAAGGCAAAAGTCTTGTGGAGTAACGCATGTAGAGTTTTCCTTTGGGCTCTTTGGAAGGAAAGAATCAGAAGACTGTTCTAAGATAAGACCTCTACTTTCAGTGTTTTTTTGTGAAAATATACAGTTCACAGCCTCTTCTTGGAGTGCTTTACACAATTCTTTTTGTAACACACAACGTTCTCTCATTCATGGTCATGCCCTTCCTTTTTTGACCTTCTTGATCTAGGCTTAGGGATGAGCGTTCTCTCATTCATGCCCTTCCTTTTTTGATCTTCTTGATCTAGGCTTAGGGATCCCTCATCTCCAAGGCCTTTAGACTGCGGTTTGCTTTATTAAGAAAAAGTGATGACCCATACATGGCTGTATTTATACAAGCAAAAGCCTAACTAACTAACCAAACAGTCTTAAGTGAATATACTTACAGCCCAACAGCTAGTTCTTAGCCGAAACAGAAAAGTTAACTGTAAAGACTAATTTGCAGTGGGTAAAAAACTGAAAGATCGAATAGAAAAACCTATAATTCCCTACATCATTAGCCCAGGTTAAGCCAACTTTAGCTAGTTTGTAGTGCTAGGGGTGGGCTATGTGCTTTAGGTTTATTTTAGGCTGTTTGTAGGTTGGTTTGAGACTCGATGGCACTTGGATACTTTATTTTTTAGTTATTTTTTTGGTTATTTTGTACGTTCTATGGGCGTGGCCGCGTGGTTAGTTAATTTTTGGTTATTTTGTAGGTTCTATGGGGCGTGGTTAACGATATACTTTGTGAGATTAGAGAGTGTGATTGGATGAGTTTGTTGGATTTAAAGTGAGTTTGGACACTTTTAAGGCTATTTAGACATACTTTAAGCTCATTTTAGCTTGTTTGTAGTGTTAGGGCCAAATTATGTGTTTTAGGTTACTTTGTAGGCTGGTTTTTCGGACTCAAAATTACACTTTAACACTTTTTGGCTACTTTTATGCAAAATATATATATATATATATATATATATATATCTTTAAAAAAACTTTTAGGGATTTCTTTTTCTTTTATTGTTTTGGTTTAAGTTCATTTTTTCATATTATTTGTTCTTTGGTCTATAGTGGTGTAATCTTAGGCCTAGGCAGAACATCGCGATGCAAAGCCAAAATGTGTCGGCACATTTATAGCCACAAATAACAACTATTATTTTTTCAGTTATTTAATACTTATTGAAAAAAGAATTTCTTTGTGCTAAAAAATATATATTAGAAAAATCAATAATAAAAAAAAAGTCTAGTCCTTTAGGGGTAGTAGGGATCGTATTGGAAGGAATGAGAGTGCCCAATTGTCGTAACCAAGCGTTGGGGCGAAGCACCCAACTCGCATTCTTTGCGAGAGTCAACCACACATCACATCCCCTTTCTGTCTGAAGGATCATGTTTTTTTCTAAAGTACTTCCTCCTTTCTATACTAAACTCTCAAGCAACCAATGTCTACGTCGTCTTTCTGATGTGGGACAATTTTCCACTAATTTCCTTCTACAACAAATTTATTTTTTCTTTCTTTCCTTCTTTCAATGATGAGATGATCAGACAGATTGTTTGTTATAGAGATTTTGGAGATTGCCATGATAGAACCGAATAACAAAGAATAAAATCGCAAAAGAAAATCGACACAAAATTTACGTGGTTCACTGATGTCGTGTTAGCTACGTTCACGGGCAGAAGGGAGAGAACAATTGTATTACGAATAGGAGAGGGAAAAAAACAATTGTATTACGAATAAGAGAGAATTACAACAATGACAAATAGGACATGACAAAAAACAATTGTATTACGAATAAGAGAGAATTACAACAATGGCAGACAAGGAGCGGCTGGAAGCCATTAGAAAGATTATATATGAGACACTTTGGATTATATATGAGACACTTTTGATGACCAAATACAAAATGGCTTAAAGCCCAAAAGGAATACTAAAATTTAAATGAGAAATTAAGAGGAATGTCTAGCTTTAAATAGTGAAAATGAAAAATGTCTATGAGAATCACTCTATGTCTAGAGTGATTGTAGGGGAGGGTTGTTAATTTTTGTTCCCCGTTATAACTCTATTAGTTATTACCTCTTTCTTAATTTACAATTCAAAATTTTAAAATAAAATGATTGGAGACCAGAATATTTTTGGGTGGGGTGTTTGGTTACCGTTAAGAAATATTTTTGGGTGAGATGTTAGGTTACCGTTAATTGCAGCTGGAATTTCCATTTTTCGTTAGGTGTGGCCAGTAGGGGTGCAAGTTAAAACCGCCTGAACCGCCCAAACCGACGTCGGTTCGGTCTAGGCGGTCGGCTGCGGTTTGGAGGTTGGAGAAATCGAATAAAATCAGTCGGGTTCAGTTTTCCATGAATCACGCCGATAAGAAACCGAACCGACCGATAAGAAGCCAAGTAGATGCGACGATTTCCATGGTACTGGATCCGATCAATGCATCCATTCCACTTCCAAGCTTCCAGCAGCAACAATGCTTGGATCGATGCAATATGCATCTCTTCTTCTTCTTTGTTTTGAATTTCGATGGTTTCCAAGATACACTGCATCTTTTTTCTTCGTTTCATTTCCAAATCGTTTGGTTTCCAAATCGTTTCAAGTATAAAAAAACCATGACGCCCACACCATAAGACATAAGTTGAAGGTTGAAGTTTGAGAGTAGAGAGAAAGATAGAGAGAGAGTTTGAGAGTGAGAAAGACGTTTGGTTTATTTTACACGTTTTTTCAAAACTTTGGGTGTGGTGTTTAACTTTTGAATTTCCAACATTGACTTGTCAACTCAATTTGGAGAGTGTGCTAGTCAAGTCAATACTCAATAGTCACATCAACCCACCAAATGGCCAATGCTCATTTCTCCACAATAGTACTATGATTGTACACCCCATAGAGACATAGATAATAGTAAAAAGAAGAGTGCTCCACAAGTCCAATTTCACCATTTCACCTTCACGTGACCTTACTTTCAACTTTCAAAGGTTAGTTTTTTTTTTTTTTTTTTTTTTTTTTTAAATATAACATTTTGTTTCAATAAAATAGACTTTAATCATTATAATTTAAATTTAAAGTGGGGATGAATTATTAATAATTAGAATATATAATTCAATTTTAAAGTGGTGATGAATTAGTAATAATTAGAATATATATATTTATAGATTTGTTTGTTAGGTAGGTAGGATATAATTGACAATTTCCAGTTAAAAAAAAAAATTATTTTCTTTTAATTTATATTTTTCAGTTTCATATATTTTTTTTAGTTTAACTTTAACCTTTTATTTCTTTTAGTTAATAAATATAAATTATAATTAAAAAAATATATATTTTTACTTTTTTTTTTTAAGTTCAAAATTACCATTCAAAAAGTAAATTGTAAGGTTTTACTTAGAATTATTGACTTAATCATTAGTTAATATTTAGTGAATTTTCTTTATTGACTGATACTTCAATTTTTTTAAGGTGACGTGCTATCAAATTATCAAATTATGACAAATTCAACCAGGAATGAGGGTGAAATTGATTATGAGGAGAATGACACTATGGACGAGCTTGCTGAGATGCCACCACCACCATCGCCTAAGGATGAAAGAAAGAGGAAAAGAACTTCTATGATATGGGATCACTTTACTAAATTACTTGATTGTACCGAAGATAGACCTCAAGCCAAATGTAATTATTGTGGCACTATATATGCATGTCATAAAGAGGAATGGGACATGGACAATGAGAATGCATATTGAGAGTTACTGCAAACAAAGTACTTTGGTAAAGACAAAAGATGCATCTCAACATCAATTGGTATTTAAAAAGAATGGTGACGTGGGAGAAAATAGAACAAATACCTCTCTTAGGTGTGCAGTTTTTAGTGTAGAGAATGCTAGAAGACTTCTTGCTGAAATGATCATAATTGATGAGTTATCTTTTAGATTTGTGGAGAGTGAAGGATTTAGAAGGTTTGTGGATGAGACCATCACTTTATTGGAACCTAAATTTATTCATCCTTCTCGAACTACAATTGCTAAGGATATTTTAGCTATATATGCCACTAAAAAACAAGCTTTGAAAGAACTTTTTGTAGATCAAGCCTATAGAATTTCACTCACAACTGATACATGGACATCCTGTCAAAATATTAACTATATGGTCTTGACCGCACATTTTATTGACAGTAGTTGGAAATTGCATAAGAGGATCATCAATTTCTCTCAAATAGATGATCATAAAGGCGAGACCATAGGAAGCGAAGTTGAACGATGTTTGAAACATTGGGGGATTGAAAAAATATTGACATTGACTATTGATAACGCTTCGTCCAACGATATTGCTATTGCTTATCTTGTTGAACGTTTCAAACATGGGTTTATTTTGGATGGTGAGTATTTGCATGTTAGTGTTAGATTTATTTGACAAATATATATATAAAATGTGTTTGGGCTATTTTTTATTTGGAACTCAATAAAAATAAGGTGATCATTAAGTATTTATTATTTTTATTGAGTAAGTTACATAATTAATATAATTAATGGGATGGAAGTTATGTGTAGAAACCGTCAAATTTATTTATTATTTATGATGGTTAAATAATAAATAAATAACAAAAATATAAAGGGTTGTGGTTCCCCGATTCATAAGTGATAAGTTTTCATTTCTCATTAACCTCCATCGTTAGAGAGAGAAGGGTGAAAACCGCTTGTAGAATTGGAAGAGCAAACCCAATTCAAAGATCTTCTTCATCATGAATCCAGGTACGCTTCCGCTTATTTAATCAACTCATGAACATAGAGATTCATGTATTAGGTTTGTGATTCATGCATGTTAGATATTATCAATCTATAGGATTATAGATTAAAGCCTAAAAGAAATCTAACAAGTTAGAATCATGAACTTAGGAATAAAGAAATCCTACAATTGGTATCAGAGTCAATCTCTATGTTAATATGTTGATATTAAGATTAAGATTTTCATGATATAAGATTATGATTAAGATTAAGATTTTTATAATCGTATAAGATTTTCATGATATTGAGATTAAGATTTACAGAAAAATATTAAAAGTTTTAGGGTTTGCTTGAGTTTTTCTAGATAATTATCGTAAATAAAATAATTAAGAACTTAAGGAATTAAGAATTTAATTAATAAATTCAATAAAGTTTTTTTTTTTTGAGATTTAAGGAGTTTATTATTTTAAACCAATCAATTGAAACAACATATTAATTACCAAAGTAATTTATCTTGTGAATGTTGATTCGGTATGGATTTTAAATGATAAGTACGTCTGTAATTCATGCGGATATTATATCGGTCCAAAGAAAGATTAATATTGTCGGGCCGAATTACAGAAGTACCTGTGATGATAAATATGTGACGATTATTCGGTTCCATGTGAACAATAATTCAATCCAAAGATAGAATTATTGTTTGACAGGATTTATTGTCAGTATTTGATCATTGCACAAAAATATCACTTACAAGTTAATATTTTTGTCCAAAGACTAAATATTAATGTTGTGCTAGATATATATATATATATATATATATATTTTTTTTATGATGGAAAAATCTCAATGTGAATTTATTAATCAAGATGTAAAAATGTGTTCATAGTATTCTTTTGTTTTAATTTCAGTTAATGCTTCCGCATCTACAATATCTGCCAATGTCAATTCTATTCCTATACTGAATGGAAATAACTTTAAAGATTGGAAAGAAAATGTTTTGATTATCCTCGGGTGTATGGATCTAGACCTTGCGCTTCGGATTGATCGACCCACTATTACGGATCAAGGTACCCTTGTTGAAAAACAGGACCTTGAAAAATGGGAAAGATCAAATCGCATGTGTCTAATGATCATTAAGCGAGGAATTCCAGAAACGTTTAGGGGTGATATCTCTGAAGTCACTAATGCTAAGGAATTCATTGAGGAAATTGAGAAACGTTTTGCAAAAAACGATAAGGCTGAAACAAGCACGCTTCTTGCGAGCTTGACCTCAATGAAGTATAAGGGAAAAGGAAACATAAGGGAGTACATAATGGAAATGTTTCACCTTGCTTCAAAACTAAAAGCACTAAAGTTAGAGCTTTCTGATGAACTGCTCGTGCATTTGGTTTTGATCTCTCTTCCTGCACAATTTAATCAGTTTAAGGTCAGCTATAACTGTCAGAAGGAGAAATGGACTCTTAATGAGCTCATTTCATACTGTGTGCAAGAAAAAGAGAGATTGAAGCAAGATCGGACTGAAAGTGCTCATTTGGCTTCAGGAAGTAATTTCAGAGATAAAAGGAATAAAAGGAAGAACCCTAAAGAAGCTGCAGGTGGTCCCGTGCAAAAGAAACAACAAACTAAAGAAAATGAGGAATTTAATTTTTTCTTTTGTCGGCAATCCACACACTTGAAGAGGGACTGTACCAAATATCACGCATGGCGTGCAAAGAAAGGTGAATCTCTTACTTTAGTTTGCTCTGAGGTTAATTTAACTTCAGTACCGAGTCACACTTGGTGGGTAGATTCTGGTGCTACTACTCACATTAGTGTTTCTATGCAGGGTTGCCTGAGCTGCCGAAAGCCAAGTGATGATGAAAGATTCATTTTTGTGGGCGATGGCAAATCAGTTGAAGTCGAGGCTATTGGGAGTTTTAGATTATTATTAAGAACTGGTTTTTTATTTGGATTTGAAAGACACTTTTGTTGTACCGTCCTTTAGACGGAATTTGGTTTCTATTTCTGTTTTGGACAAATTTGGTTATTGTTGTTCATTTGGAAATTGTCAGTTTAGTCTTTCTTTAAATTCAAGTATTATTGCAACTGGTTCTTTGTCGGTTTATGATAATCTATATTTACTTGATACAATTGCCTCATATAATGAAACCTTGCATACAAGTACTCGCGGTACTAAAAGAAAATTAACAAATGAAAATTCTGCATCAATTTGGCACAAGCGTTTAGGTCATATATCTAAACACAAAATTGAAAGGCTTGTAAGTGATGGAATTCTTGATTCTCTTGATTTTTCCAATTTTGAGGTTTGTATTGGATGTATTAAGGGAAAGCAAACAAATGTAAAGAAATTGGGTGCCAACAGAACTACAGACATCTTAGAACTCATTCATACTGATATTTGTGGGCCATTCCCTACGGCTTCTTGGAATGGTCAACGATATTTTATTTTGTTCATAGACGATTATTCAAGATATGGCTACCTTTATCTCATTAGTGAGAAGTCTCAAGCACTGGACGTGTTTAAGGCATACAAAGCTGAAGTAGAAAATCAGCTTGGTAAAAGAATTAAAGCTGTCAGATCTGACCGTGGTGGTGAATACTATGGTCGATATGATGGATCAGGAGAACAACGTCCAGGACCATTTGCTAAATTCCTAGAGGAATGTGGAATTGTACCTCAATACACTATGCCAGGTTCTCCTCGCATGAATGGTGTATCTGAGAGACGAAACAGAACTCTTAAAGATATGGTAAGAAGCCTGATTTCTCATTCTACTTTACCGGAATCTCTCTGGGGAGAAGCAATAAAGACTACAGCATATATTCTTAATAGAGTTCCAACTAAAGCAACAACTAAAACTCCTTATGAGCTTTGGACCGGTAAAAAGCCAGTCCTAAAGCATTTTCATATTTGGGGATGTCCAGCAGAGGCAAGACCTTATAAGCCTAATGAAAAGAAATTGGACTCCAAAACAGTTAGTTGTTACTTTATTGGATATTCTGAGAAATCAAGGGGTTATAAGTTTTTTGTTCCCACGAACAGAACTATTTTTGAGACGGGAAATGCGGTGTTCTTTGAGGATATTGAGTTTGAGGGGAGAAATACTAAGGAAATTGTATTTGAAGAGGAATTTGTTCAAATTCCTACAATTGCTACTGATGATAATCATGAATTTATTTATGATATTAATCAAGAAGCAATTCCAGAACTTCAAGACAATAATACAAATCTTCCCATTGAAAATGAGGTAAACATTCCTGAAGAACAAACTCAATAACCTCAAGAACAAATGTCATTACGGAGATCCACGAGAGAAAGGAGAAATGCTATTTCGGATGACTATATTGTATTTCTCCAAGAACATGAGGATAGCGTTGAAATGATGGAAGATGATCCTATCAACTTACATCAAGCAATGCATAGTTCTAATTCTCATAAATGGATTATTGCCATGAATGAAGAAATTAAGTCTATGGAAGACAATGACGTTTGGGATCTAATCTCATTACCTGAAGGTGCGAAACCTATTGGTTGTAAATGGATATTTAAAACCAAAAGGGATTCAAAGGGTGATGTAGAAAGATATAAGGCACGTCTTGTTGCAAAGGGTTTCACTCAGAGGGAAGGTATTGATTTTACAGAAACCTTTTCCCCTGTTTCGACAAAGGACTCTTTTAGGACGATCATGGCATTAGTGGCGCATTTTGATCTTGAGCTACACCAAATGGATGTTAAGACTGCGTTTCTAAATGACAACATTGATGAAATAATTTTTATGAATCAACCAGAAAATTTTGTGGTGGGAGATCCAAACAAAATGGTTTGTAAACTAAAGAAATCCATATATGGTCTCAAGCAAGCTTCTCGTCAATGGTATCACAAATTTCATGAAATTATTATCTCATTTGGTTTTAAGAGTAATTTAATTGATGATTGTGTATACCACAAATTCAGTGGGAGCAGACATATTTTTCTGATTTTATATGTTGATGATATATTGCTCGCTAGCAATGATACAAGCTTACTGTATGAAACTAAAAGATTTCTTTCAACTAAGTTTGAAATGAAAGATCTTGGTGAGGCCTCTTTTGTATTAGGAATTCAGATACATCGAGATCGTTCTCGAGGTATACTTGGATTATCACAAAAGAGTTACATTGAAAATGTACTAAAAAGATATGGCATGCAGGATTGTAAATCAGGAAATACCCCCGTTGTTAAAGGAGACAAATTTTGTCTTCAACAATGTCCTAAGAATGATCTTGAAGTTAAAGAAATGCAGAAAATTCCTTATGCATCTGCAGTAGGAAGTTTGATGTATGCACAAGTATGTACTCGACCAGATTTGGCATACATTGTCGAAATGTTGGGCAGATATCTGAGTAACCCTGGTATGGATCATTGGGTAGCTGTCAAGCGGGTTATGCGTTATTTGAAAAGAACTAAAGACTACATGCTCACATATAAGAAATCGGACCAACTGGAGATCGTTGGATATTCGGATTCAGATTTTGCTGGATGCCAAGACAATCGGAGATCCACTTCAGGTTATATCTTTATGCTTGTTGGAGGAGCAATCTCATGGAAAAGTGTTAAACAAACACTCATTGCTTCTTCCACTATGGCCGCTGAATTTATAGCATGTCATGAGGCATCCAATCATGGAATGTGGCTGCGAAATTTTGTCACTAGGCTAAAGATTGTGAAAGGAATTGAAAGACCACTAAAGTTATTCTGTGACAATAAATCAGCAGTCATGTATTCGAACAACAATAGGAGTTCAACTAAGTCAAAGCACATTGACATCAAGTTCCTAGTTGTTAAAGAAAGAGTTCAGAGTGATCATTTATATATAGAACATATTGGTACAAACTCTATGATTGCGGATCCGTTAACTAAGGGACTACCACCCAAGGTCTTTTTGGAGCATACTGCTCAAATGGGTGTTATGTTATTTGAAGATATTCAGATTTAGTGGGAGTTTGTTTCTATATATATGTATGTTATACAGACTTATTGATTACTGCAGTTTATGGATAATAAAGAATTTTGTTACACTCTGTTTATGGAAAATTTTGATCTCATTAGGGACCAGTTAGAAGTTGACATGATGGATCACATTGGATGTCATTTCTATGCTACACATCCGTACTATGATCTATGTCATTTAATTATATTGATATTCGTGATCATTGATGGGTTGAATTACGAACTAATGTAATTAAACCGCTTTGGTTCAATGTTAATATGATTAATGGACGAGATTGATTTGGAGTAACTTTAAATTATGATAGCCACATTCAGGGGCGGAGCCACGTTGGGGCCAGGGGGGGGCACGTGCCCCCCCTCAAATTATTAATTTTATAAATTTGTATATAAAAGGTCGGAAAATATAACTGCATTTTATATATATGTATAAACAAATTCGGAAAAATTAACAAAATGTTGATTTGGTCTGTTGGTAAGGGGCACGAATTTCAATTTTGTTTATTGGGTGGGGTGTGGCCTAAGTTCAAAACTCCCCAACGCAGAATTATTTCCTTAATTTTGCTTTTGGATAAAAAGAAAACACAATTCTATTTTTAAAATTTTATTTTATTTTGAAAATTGGTAAATATTTCAAATTTTATTATTTAATCATATATATTTAAGTTGAAATTCTAAAATAGTTTATTATTATTTTTTAATTAATATTACTTAATATAAATAATTTTGTGTCTAATAGATATGTAATTTTTTTTTTAAAATGTCAAATAAGTTGAAGCAAATTAATTTTATGTCTAACAAAACATTTAATATTTTAAATTTTCTAATATGTCTTTATCAATACAAAATTGAGAGTTTAAAGATCTATTAGACACAAAATTAAAATTAAATTTTTAAATATGTCTTTATTAGATACAAAATTGAGAGTTTAATGATTTATTAGACACAAAATTAAAATTAAATTTTCTAATATGTCTTTATTAGATACAAAAGTGAGAGTTTAAGGATCTATTAGACCCAAAATTAAACGTCTCTTATGCACATTTTAAAGTTCAAGGACTATATGGACATAAATCGAAAATTTCAAGAACTAAACTTGTAATTAACCTTATTGAAATTGTGCCCCCCTGACAAAAATTCCTGGATCCGCCCCTGGCCACATTATTTGCGCATAAAGATGAACACATGTAATTATATATATTGTCCAAGTGGAAGATTGTTAGATTTATTGGACAAATATATATATAAAATGTGTTTGGGCTATTTTTTATTTGGAACTCAATAAAAATAAGGTGATCATTAAGTATTTATTATTTTTATTGAGTAAGTTACATAATTAATATAATTAATGGTATGGAAGTTATGTGTAGAAACCGTCAAATTTATTTATTATTTATGATGGTTAAATAATAAATAAATAACAAAAATATAAAGGGTTGTGGTTCCCCGATTCATAAGTGATAAGTTTTCATTTCTCATTAACCTCCATCGTTAGAGAGAGAAGGGTGAAAACCGCTTGTAGAATTGGAAGAGCAAACCCAATTCAAAGATCTTCTTCATCATGAATCCAGGTACGCTTCCGCTTATTTAATCAACTCATGAACATAGAGATTCATGTATTAGGTTTGTGATTCATGCATGTTAGATATTATCAATCTATAGGATTATAGATTAAAGCCTAAAAGAAATCTAACAAGTTAGAATCATGAACTTAGGAATAAAGAAATGCTACAGTTTTGACAATTCCAGTGTCTACAGTTGCTTTTGAGTCTGCATTCAGTACTGGTGGGAGAGTGATTGATCCTTTTCGCTCCACTTTGGCTCCATCCACAGTTGAGGCACTTATTTGTGCACAAAATTAGCTACGTTCTAATGCTATCAGTTTCGACCTCCAATCACATTTGGAGAAGTTTCTGTCGTTGAAGAAGGTTTGAAACTTTTTTTAATTTTTGAAACTTAATTTTAAAATTACATTAATTTATCTTTAATTACTATTATTATTATTTTGTAGATTTCAAATCTTATCAGGAAGCAGCTAAAAGACAAAGAGCGAACGAAAATGTTTCATGGAGGAGAATGTTTCAAAATTATATTAATTTCTCTCTTATTCTTATTTAGAATTCAATTTCGATTGTAATTTTTAAAATTTAATATAAAGTTAATGTTTTGTTATTTCATTAATAAATTTTGAATTGAATTTGTTAGATTAAGGTTAAAGTTAAAATTAAATTATTATTTTTTTAATTAAATTATAATTTGTAAAAAAAAATCTAAGACGAAGATAAAAAGTGAAAAATAAATAATAAATTAATAAAATAAAGGATGGAGAACAGAAATAACAATAAAATTTATAAAACTAATGGAAGAATAACAAAGAAAAAATGGAACCTTAACAAAAAAAAAAAAAAAAATGAATAAAAGTTAAAAAAAAATCAAAAGAAAAAAAATAACAAACATAGTTTATATTATATATATTTAAAGTTGAATATTTAATAAAAACATATCTAGCATATCGGTTAACATTAACTCTTGTTTTCACATGGTCTTAGGTTCAAGCATTAGTGAAGCTTAAGTTTAATTTTTAATTCGAAAATCTGTAAACGGTCCAACAAAAGAGTAAACGGTGAACCGATAAACCAAACCGCCCTCACGTTTTTTCTTCATCCAAGTTCGTAAGGATGGTACCCAATTTATTTTCAAATTTCAACATTTAGAAAAAAAAAAAAAACAAGAAGAGAAAAAAACACAAAAAAAGAAATTGTTTTAAAAATTAAATACTCAAAACAAACTCTATTCTTCTTTCTCTTCCTCACGTTTTTTTCTTCAATCAACCGCTCTCTCTCTCAACTCATGACTCCTCCAATCGCCACCACCTCACGTCTCCCTTCCTCTTTGATCTCATCTCCGACAACACACCCACGTCCAACAACGACTTATTTCGGTGGCATCTTCGACGAGGGCACGACGTGGCAGTGAGTAAGTCTTCTCCTCCTCCGACGATCTCTCGTCTTGGTTGGCTGAACATCGATTTTAACCCACAATCCTTTCAATTTCAATTTTTGTTAATTTTCAAGCGTTCTATTCAACTTTGAAAGTCATCACTTACTTCGTCCAACGCTAAATTTGTGAGATTTTGGCGTAATTGCTTACTGTCTAGTATTAATTTTTAGCTAGATTCGGCATTTGACGAGTACCCAAAAGTTGTAATGGGTATTAATGAACTATATACAAGCCTATATACAACATCGGTGGACCTAGATGTGAGGGTACAAAAGTATGTCCGCAGGTATACAATACCCGTCAAATGTAATTTTTCATTGTTTCCCCTTTAACTGTAGTTGTCAATTTCTTTATTTTAACGTTTATGTTATTTTGGCATCCATTACCTTTCTCTCTCTTATCCTAAGAATTTCCTATTATAAAATATTATTTCATTTAATCGTTAAATTGTAGAATATAGTGGGAGGGTATTTTTGTCCACTAAGTGTGTAAGTTTACTCACTAAATTTAGCTTTTAGACATTTTTCCAAAATAAGAGTGATTTAGGCATTTTTCATGTTGCACTCTCCCTCTTTAGACATTCTTCTTGGGAGAATTGTATAACTGATCCGGTATTTTGGGTGGATTGTCAAAATGACCCGGATATGAAAAAAAAGGCAAAATGACCTTCTGCTAACATCATCATTTTTTTTTTTATTATTATTTGCTAGCTCTAGATGCGGGCGAGAGCTGGTCTCGCTCTAGTTGCGGGCTGGTCTCGCTCTAGCTCTAGCTTCATTTAAGATCTGAAAATTTCAAGATCTGAAGTTTTTTTTTCAGATTCGAGACCAGCCCGCAACTAGAGCGAGACCAGCCAGCGCACGCAGCTAGAGTGAGATCAGCCCGCGCTCGGAACTAGAGCTAGAAAATAATATTAAAAAAAAATGATGATGTCAGCAAAGGTCAATTTGACTTATTTTTCAGATCCGGGTCAGTTTGACAAACGGGCCAAAATAGGGGGTCAGTCGTACAATTTTTCCAATCTTCTTGTTACCCCAATTTAAATCAATTTTTTTTAGGGGCGTTGCTCTCATACCCCACTGGACAACGAGACTTCCGTATTGACCCAGTCGTAGAGAGTCGTAACAAATTCAAAAGCAGTCCAACGGAAAACAATACAAGTTACGTTTGAGAATAAAACACAAACATCCGAGAAATATCAAAAAAGGGAAATTCTAAGACAAGAAGCAACAAGGTATATAATAAAATGTTTATTCCATTAGGGGGCGTTTGACCCATTGTTTTTGGTTCAGAACCCTGGGAATCAAAACCCTAGGAGGTTTGTTTGGGAGAGTTCTGAACCCTGAGAATCAGAAAACAGTGTTTGGGGTGCAGTGTTGGGAAGCCCGAGAATCAGAAAACCGTGTTTGGGGTGCAGTGTTGGGAAGCCTGGGAATCAGAAGTCAGTGTTTCGGGTGTAGTGTTCTAAAACTCGAGTTTGGACAATTTTTCTTTTTCTTTTTTCCTTTTGCTACTTCATTTTTTTTCTTATTTTCTAGTGGATGTTTTGTGAATTGTAGAATTTTTTATGCAACATGTGACTTTTTTTTAGACGTTTGAATGGAGCATTTAATTTATGTTATAGTCTAAGAATAAGAAAACTATTTCTAACAATCAAAACATAAAAGGTTATAGTCTAAGAATAAACTCAAGTTTGCTTCATTCAAACGTCTCCAAAAACATAACATGTCATGTTTTGATATTTAAAAAAAAAAACATATTTGGATAAGGAATTAAAAAAAAAAAATGAAAAACCAAAAGGGAAGAAAACAAGAATGAAACAACAACCTACTATTGTATTTGGATAATATTACCCAAATATGTGTCTCCCTAAATACAAACTGAAGTTTATAATTTCATAAAGTTAAGTTTCACATGAATTATAAAACGAAGAAGAAATTTAAAAAATTAAGAATGAAAAAAGAAAGTTCTAATTTTGTAATTAGAGGAAAATCACATTCTATTTTGAAATAAATTAAATATTGTTAATTATTATTATTTTTTAATTTTAATTTGTTAACTTAAAAATTAAATGTTATTTTTTAAAATATTAACATGAGTAAATTGAGGTTATTATCAAGAATAACCTTCTTGAAAAATAAACTGTCAAAACTAACATTATTTTTTGCCATTATCAATTTTTTTCTTTCTTTAAATCCAACTAACAAAAGTTTTGAATTTTGGGAAGGTCTAGAGATAAACAAACAAGACTCTTTAACCATTAACTATTTAATTCTTATAATGTTATGATTATAAATTTATAATGGTAAAGTTCGCAGATGAACAAAGACTCCTTAACCATTAACTATTTAATACTTGCCAAACCCAGCATAGCTCAATTGGCATAAAAAGTTGAGCCCGTGACTAAGAGGTCATGGGTTCTATCCTCGCATTAATTAAAATACCGTTGCAAAAAAAAACAACGTTAGTCTTGATAGTTTATCCGTCAAAAAGGCTATTCTTAATAATATCCGCTTAAAATATTTTTTTTTTATCTTACAACTAGAAAATTAAATTGTTAATTAGATTAGTTGAATCTTTTAATCACGAAGGGTGAAATTGAAAGAAAAATGGTGGGACCCACCATAATAATGAGAAAAGATGGGAAAGAAATGTTGAAACCCATCTTAATTATGAGAAATGTGGATAGAGAAATAATGGACTGTATAATTACTAAATTCTATAATTCAATTATCCCTCTCTCGTGTGAACCTAATAGGAAATTAAACAAGTAAAACACAATATAATTCAAGCACAGGACACAATCAATTTTAACGTGGAAAAACCTCTTCAATGCGAGGTTGGAGATGTTTGCTTCCACAATCAATATAAGTTG
This sequence comes from Herpetospermum pedunculosum, assembly GCA_028017165.1. Lineage (NCBI taxonomy): Eukaryota > Viridiplantae > Streptophyta > Magnoliopsida > Cucurbitales > Cucurbitaceae > Herpetospermum > Herpetospermum pedunculosum. Next base: position 13,487,178 of record CM051527.1, on the reverse strand, counting down.
GATTTACATATAGTATGGTAGGTATCTAATTGAAATTACCTCATCCTCTTCATCTACTCATATTGGAGATGTTTGCTTCTTTGATTTCTTGGTAGACATTACACTTGCAGCCTTCAACCGTTCGCTAGCCCTTGCCATCTCTGGATGAAAATGTTACAGGAACAATATTTAAACTTATATAGGAACCCGAATTTTATGGGTTAACAACAATTTGTTTTAAAAAAAAAAATTGAAGTAAATAAAATCCCTTAAAAAACGGGATCCTAACTAAATATTTAATAAAATATATCTCAACAAAATTAGTTATAGTCCATGTACCTAAAGATTAGCTGCCTGACGGACAGAAGCCTTCGTTGTCGACATTTGGGAGATGGAAGATGGGTGGGCGATGGGCTGTTGCGGTGTTCGTAGCCGTCAACCGCTCGAGGCGCTGAGTGGCCGAACAAAGTCATTGCGTTGAGGGACAAAAGTCTTGTTGTGCGGGACGGAGGAGGTGGCCGGACGGATGGGACGGTGGAAGCCTTGTTGTGCGGGACGGAGGAGGCGCTGGCCAGACAAGACGAAGAAGCTCGCCGGACAAGACGAAGTCGTTTGCCGGACGGGACGGAGGCGCTGGGCTGCGTGCAGCACCACGAATATGAGACGAATGAAGGTGGGTGAGGCGTGTTTCTGCAATTTTTTTAAAAAATTAAGATTTTGGTAAATGAGGATTTTTAAGATATAAACACTCAATGGCTAACAAATATTTTAATTTACAATTTCTATTTTCAAACATTTTCAAAATTAAAATTTCACAGCTTTTCATTTTAAATTTTCTCAACTTCTTTTTGTGTTTGGCTTTTTTTTTTCATTTTTTTTTGTTTGACAATCATGTTTTGAGTTCTCTACATTAATTGACCATCATTAAGGGTAGATGAAGAAGTTCACCTTACCTTACCATTAAATGGTTGCATGAAACGTGTTTTTATTTTAAGGGTGTAATGAGGGTAGTTACTTGACAATATTTTGAGGGTGTAATGAGGGTATATATTTGACAATACACTCGTAATTTTAAATTCTCATAGTCCATGTCCAACACCATTTTTGTTATGGTAATTTCCATTTTTCTAACCATGCACCAATTTTTTTTCTTCAAATTATTGTTTTGTTGTTAAATTTCCCCTTGTTGCAACATAGTTTAACAGGTAAATCTCAGAGGGGTAGTTTCGTCCTAGAATATTCTACAAAATGGTTTGTTTTGGTTATTTTAAATTTTCCAACCGTTCACCATTTTTTTTCATTTAATTCTTTGTTATTAAATCTCTTATTTCATTTAATTCTTTGTTATTAAATCTCTTATTTTTTGTACGTATTTCAAGAGTTAAATGACTTAAGGTAGTTTCGTCCAACTACATTCTAAAGAAATTTCTAATTATAGGAGTTAGTTAATTTTCAACACAAAAATTAGTTTAGCTATTTTTCAACTTGCAAACGCTTATTTCAGCTATTCTTGTAGTTGCCCCTTTCTTGTTCCTTGTTTCCCGTTTTTTGTTTTTGAGAATTAAAAACAGTAACATATTTGATAATTACTCTTATTTCTTGTTTCTTGAAGAAAAAAAAAATAGAAACAAAAACTTGTTTAATAACTATATTTTTTTTTCTTTTAAAATAGAATTTAGATATATAATATAAAAAATATAACACGCGTTAAAATATATACAAAAAAAATAATTATAAAGAATCTACCTTATCTAATACAAGTAAATCCGGATGCAAAATTATTTTTATCTTTTAAATGATGTCCAAATTTGATCTGGAATGTTATGCAATGTTATCTCTCACTCGAGTCCTTCCGCCTTAAATAATATCGACTCGGATCCAACTCAATTATATAACTTTGTAAATGCAATGTTATATCGACTCGGATCCAACTCAATTATATAGCTTTGTAAATGCAATGTTATCTCTCACTCGAGTCATTACGCCTTAAATAATGTCGACTCAAATCCAACTTAATTACATAGCTAGGTAAATATCGTGGTTTTAAAATATTAAAGTTAAAGTAAATGTAAGTTTTAGTGAGCAAAATTTATATTTGCAAAATTCTAATTGATTTAAGTGTACTACAAACTAAAAAAAAAACACCCACCCGTGTGTATATATAAATATAGATTGTAAAATTTAAAAATTAAAATTCAAAAATAAAATAATACATAAAAAAAAATACTGCAAAATTAATAAATAATATATATTGCAAAATTTAAAAGTTCAAATTTAAAATAATACATAAACAATACTGCAAAGATAAATAAAAAAATGCTCTATCTAGTATCTATGCATCAAATGGAGTATTCCTAGGACCATCAAACCACAACGTATTTTATGTTATTATGGAAACAAAATAATAGATATTAAAACGAAATAAAGAGAAACATATTTTTAAACAAATCTGTTTTAATGAAGCTCAGGAATAGGAAACAAGCTTATTATATTTTTGAATTATCGACAAAATTAGAAATGTCTCAGACTACTAAATAAAATTTAAATTGTTCAACCCTGATAATTGGGTTAAAGCCAACAATTTTGAATCCCACGTTTGATAGAGTGAAAAGGTAGAAAGGGATTATGATTTTATAGAGGAGTTGTTCCTTCCTTCAGCAATTCTCATCGATGTTTTCCTCCTCTTTTGATCTTTTCTAATCTTCATTCTTCACACACTATTAAATAAAAATATAATATTAATTTTATATTTCTTCACTTTCTCTTATTTCTATTTCTATTTCAATTTTTATTTTTTTATTTATATATATTATTTACCACTTATAAATATTCCTTTCATGTTCACTGTCTATCCACCCTGATTTCAAATTCTCTATTCCTCTCCAATTCTCTTTTCATGTTCTAATTTCAAATTCTCTATTCCTCTCAAATTATCTTTACTTAAATGATGGGTCTTAACTTTGAATTCATTTTTTAATTTATCATCACTTCTTAAACAATTTAAAGATTTTTTTTATATATTAGACATTTCAATATAAATATTATATATATTTTAGATACGATGGTTAAAATATATAATTAATTAAGACATTTTTTTTCATCGACATTCACATCTAAACCTTGTCCAATTTTCATCAATTTTCACAATGTCATAAATTAATTAATATGCAACATATAACCTTCATCTAAGTGGGCGTGCCGGAGTGGTTATCGGGCATGACTAGAAATCATGTGGGCTTTGCCCGCGCAGGTTCGAATCCTGCCGCTCACGTATTTGAACATTGTTGGGCAAATAAGTTGTCTTGAATTGAGTGTGAATAAAAACCATATTGGACATGTCTAGATCTATCCATATTTTTCAATTTGTTTTTGGTGCTAATCTAACGTTTATGTCATAAATTAATTACGTTGGGGTTGGGGTTGGGGTTGGGGTTGGGGTTGGGGTCGGGCTTGGGTGGAGGTGGTCGGGGTCGGGGCGACGGGGGTTGGGTGGCCGGGCTGGGGCGGTGGTGGCCCGGGTCGAGTGGCGGCGGTGGCTCGGATCGGGTGGCGGCGGCGGTGGTTGAGGTCGGGTGGCGGCGGTGGCCGGAGTCGGGTGTAAGTTTGATGAAACTTATCGGTATGGTTTTGGTGCTCGTTTATTCTTATGGTTTATCCGGTCGAGATTTACTAGTGTATCATTTACCAGTGGTTGCTTGTGAAGTTTACCGTTTGCGCTACCGCTTATTACTTTGGATTTGATCTTGAATTACATGTATTCCACTTTATTACTTGACTGACATGTTAGTGTGCACTTGCACTACCACGTTATGTAAAATATCGTAAACCATTGCATGCTTTATAATTTTTTATCGCATGTCATACATGCAATAGCATATCGCACCAAAACTTCAACACAAATTGATGAAATTAGAGTGCCAAAGATCTGACTCGCTTCCGCTGTGCTACATGCGCTCCATCATACTTGAGCCTCAAGTAGACAGTCAAAACGATCTATAGTATATGGATAAGGTTGGGTATAACATGTGTAAAATATTAATTTACTTTACATTCTTGCCAACAATGGGGATGTAGCTCAGATGGTAGAGCGCTTGCTTAGGGATCGATACCCTACATCTCCATTTCTTTATATTGTTTTTTGTGTATTCTTTATATTGTTTTTTGTGTATTCTTAATGTTCGTTAATAAACTAATAATTCACAAATTTCAAATTTCAAATCCATGGCATCGTCATTTCAATCCTTGATTGTACACACAAATAAAAACTATTTTTTTTTTATAATTTCAAAAACAGTTATTAAATAATTATTGAAAAATAAAATATTTATTTATGGGATAAAAAACATACATTAGAAAAATCATTAATATAAAAAAATAATTAGTCCTTCAAGAAGTAGGGATCAGATTGGAAGGAATGAGAGTGCCCAATTGTCGTAACCAGGCATTGGGGCAAAGCACCCAACACGCATTCTTTGCGAGAGTCAACCACTCATCACATCCCCTTTCTGCCTGAAGGATCATGTTTTTCTCTAAAGTGCATCCTCATTTTTATACTAAACTCTCAAGCAGCCAATGCCTACGTCTTTTCGATGTGGGACAATTTTCCACTAATTTCCTAATACAACAATTTTGTTCTCCTTTCTTTCCTTTTCTCAATGATGAGATGATCCTCCAGATTTTGGCAAGCGTGCCTTTGGTCTAGAAATTTAGATGAGGTATTTACTTATGAACGACTCCACATTTTGCTAAATGCATTTTGCGAAATGATGATAGGCTGAAGAGACACTTAACCAACTCATTTGCAGATTTTACTTAACGGAGTGCCAACTCATTTGCAAATTTTACTTAACCTGGAGTGTTTGGATTGACTATTAAATTTTTTTTTTTAAAATAATGCATTTTTTTCTAGAAATATTTATAATTAAAACACTATGTTACATTTAATCAAAAATGTTGATTGACTATTAAATTTTTTTTTTAAAATAATGCATTTTTTTCTAGAAATATTTATAATTAAAACACTATGTTACATTTAATCAAAAATGTTTTTTTTATCTACAAGTTTGTTTGATTTGCTATAGTTTCTCCTAATGTCAAAATTACTAGTCGAATCTCATTTATAGCCACAAATAACAACTATTCTTTTTTCACTTATTTAATACTTGTTGAAAAAAGAATTTCTTTATGCTAAAAAATATATATTAGAAAAATCAATAATAAAGAAAAAGTTAAGTCCTTTAGGTAGTGGGGATCATATTGGAAGGAATGATGAGAGTGCCCAATTCTCGTAACCAGGCATTGGGGCGAAATCATATTGGAAGGAATGATGAGAGTGCCCAATTCTCGTAACCAGGCATTGGGGCGAAGCACCCAACTCGCATTCTTTGCGAGATTCAACCAGAAGGATCTTCCTCCGTTTTATACTAAATTCTCACGCAGCCAATGTCTACCTCTGATGTGGGACAATTTTCTACTAATTTCCTAATACAACAATTACAATTTTGTTCTTCTTTCTTTTATAATGTTGATTGTTATAGAGATTTTGGAGATTAATACAAGTTACGTTCACCTCTGTTTAAGATAAGATTGTGGCTGTGGAGTTAGTATAAAATGTTGTCTGTACAAGATTTATGAAGGTGCTACCTGTTAAAGGTATTACTTGTCTTGTGGACTAGATATATAGTTGGATCCTCCATGAGTCATCTACGTGTAGAAAATTAATTCTTAGGTAGGTAGGTGGGACACCAATGATTGAACTCATTCCCTCTAGGAGGGCATTGACGTCCCAACGTCCTTTATGACCACTACGTCAATCCTTGATGGTTTATATTGGCTTTTGAATTAGAAAATACTTTAAGCAAGCATTACACAATAAAAGTTGATCAAGTGGAGTTCTTGAACCAAGCGGGGAATAAGTTAATTTGGTGTTATACAAGAAGATCATCCAAGTGGTTATTCAGAGCCTGTTTGATAACGTTCCCGTTTTCCATTTCATGTTCTCTGTTTAACGTTTCTTGTTTTTTGAGAATTAAAAACAGGAACATGTTTGCATCATGTTTCTTGTTTCTTGTAAAGAAAAAAAAAAGTTTATATGTTTTTTTTTTAAAAAAAAATTATTTATGTTTTTTATTTTTTTAAATAGAATTTAGTAATATAAAAAATATAACACGCGTTAAAATATATACAAAAAAAAAAAATAATTATAAAAAATCTACCTTGTCTAATACAAGTAAATCCCGATGCAAAATTATTTTTATCTTTTAAATGATGTCCATCAAGCTCTACCAACAAAGGTAAACATAGATTTCCATAAATCTTTGTCAAAACAAGTGCATCTGGTAAAAATCAAATCTTTAACCTCATACACAAAATTATAGTTTCTCACTATCCAGAGATATTTTGAGAAACAAATTTCAATTTTTCACGCAATGATTATACCACTGGGTTAACTAATATTTGCTAACCAATTTTACTATAAAATGTTATGTCTGATGTGTACATTAGATTTTCTCTCACTCAAACGTGGATATGCAATCTTATGTTCTCAACATTTTGAGGTGTCTGAGGATACTATTCCTTAGAACAAATAAACTTCAGGTAAGGATGATACATTATCATTTTTGAAGTACTACATCATATACTTGACAACATTTTTGTCAATATAAAATGTGTGCATAGATAACATTTTGTCCTCGAAATCTCTATTTATAGGACATGTAATTTAAATCATTCATTTGAAATTGGTTAGGTAGTCAAAATTTTATGTTGGATTGAAATCTTACATCATTCACAATGAGTAATAAGTCATCCACATAAAATATGAGAAAACTCCACTAAGTATATAATGATATTCTTGTCTATACAAGATCATTAATATTTATTCGAAGTCATAGTTTTTTATACTTTTATCAACCTTACATTAAAAAATCTAGTGATAAAATTCATTTCATAAATGAACCATTACTACATGCAAACCTTTTGCTTTTGATTTTTTGAAAATGAACTCATGTAATTGATTTGTAAAAGCATTCTTTAAGATTTCTTTTCAGAAGATTTCTTAAACCTTCACTTGACATATCTCATATGCAACTATGAATTAGAAAATGCTTATAGACTCTAGTATGACAACGAATGAAAAAGATTACTCATGGTTTACTTTCTCCCACAATATTTGTCATTAGTCTTATTTTGAAGGTTTGTACCTTTCTATTTACAATTCTTTTACTTTTGTAGATATATTCATAACCTATGAGTTTTATCCCATCAAGAATATCTACAGGTTCTAGATAAAGTATATATACTTTATCTCGAGGTTTATGACTTTGGTTTATTAATTCATATCAATAGCTCTCAATTTTGTCATCTAATATGACAACTTAGGCTTTAATTAAACTCTCAAAATGGTCGGGTCATCTCATAACTCTCCCACTACGATGAGGCTTATCCCATTTAGGACTAAGATCCATTTGACTATCAAATATAATTAAATTGTTAACAACTTTTGTTAACTATTTAGTGGCTTCACTTGGAACCAACTTATCAACACTATTGAACATATTCCAGTCTTTTCGGGATAGTTTCAGTATGTATACTTAAAATTCCCAAAACATGAAGGGTTGTAAACTAGTTTTACTACTCTTCTGTAATCTCAAAGTTGTCTCATGGACACTTTTTAGATAGAATGATGTTCACTATACAATATTATATACCCTTAATAGAGTCTGATAATGACGTGTAATTCTTTATTGTTCTGACCATGTCTAACAAGGCCTTGTTTCTCCTCTTACATCACAATTTCACACAATTGTACTTTGTGCTAGAGTTGAGATAAAATCTCACTTTCTATCAATTAGTCTTAGTACGTAAGGTTCATGTACTTTTCACTGTGATCTGATCATAGTGTCTTGATAGATTAACCTAATTGACTTTCAACTTGAGTCTTATATTCCTCGAACTTTTCAAAATATTCAGACTTATGTTGCATTTGGTTACGATACTTATTCCTTTAATAATCATCAACTAGAGTGATGAAATATTCATAAGTGTTCTTTGGCCTGTAGGTTTTTCCAACAAAAATCTATTGATTATCTTGCATGAAAGGCAAGATCTTAAGACGTATAAAGTAATTAACTCTAACATTTAGAGAATCACCTCTTAGTAATATATATATTTTTTTTATTCAAATTGATCAGAATCAATCTTGAGTGCCAAAGACAAGTATCATCCTTTAGGAGAATTTATTTTTTCTTTATATCCTGGATTCTATAATCCTGAATATCTCAGTATTGTGTAGTATTTTAAATGTTAACAATTTAACACATACAAATTGTTCTTATTTTAGCGGAACTTTTTCAACCAATTTTGAAAATAAAAACTCTAGTACTAAAATATTCATACTATATGATTTTTTTTATTAGTAATACCGTTAGAGAAATTGAATTTCTCCTATGGTACTAAAAAAGACCACATTCAGCATTAAGTAACAATTATTTCTTATGGACATCTTAATGTCTCCCACTACATCAATTGAGATGAATTTTTTTATTGCCAACATATACACTATTAAGTATTTTCCAAGAATTATATATAAAATACCGAAGAAAAAATCTCGATAGTGGATCTGAATCTACTATCTAGGTGGTAATGTTTATCTTCCACCAAAATTCTAGTAAATCAAATTTACTTTTATTCATGTTCTTCTTCTCCTAGAGGTATTTCATAAATTCCTCTTATTATGACTGCTTTGCTAATTTAGAATCTATTTTTTTTTTTGTTTTAGCTAGTCATATGATTATTTTCTTGGATTTTGGTAATACTTAATTTTTTAGATATTTAGATAAATATCTAAATCTAACTTTTATTGACTTCAACATCTCACATGTTGTTATCATTTTCTTTATCTTCTTAGTTTGACATCTAACATGTGAAACATGAAATATTTATAAGCTACCTCGTTATCTTGGTTTATTAATCATGTGTTCTACGAACGATTCGATTCACATTGACAATAAGTTTTTGAGAACATTTCTCAATAAAGACTAATTCAAAAATTTACACGACCATTATAGTGTTTAAGTTACTTTTTCATGTGATATGATTTTCTCAATTTGACAAATATATACGTGGAAAACTAAAATTGAGAGAAATAGACATAATATTGAAATATATAAAAATATATTATTTATCTAATAACATGCAATCAATATTCATTCAATTTCAGCATAGAAAACAAACAATTTGACAATTGAACCCTAAAACATTAATTTCTAATGCTATGATACTTTAGTGAGTTAAAACAAGTGCCGCCGTAGGGTAGGTCAAATGCTCCTTCACTAAACTGAGACAATCTCAACCAAGTGTTATCCCAAAATAACTCTTATTTCTATAACATTTAGTTACCATTAGTTTGGTCAAGAAAATCATTAACAACCTTAATGAGATCTTTGTAAGTGTAACCCATCATTTTAGATTCTATAATTTTATCCCAACAAGTGCCGCCGTAGGGTAGGTCAAGTATTGGAAATAAAATTACAATCATATTCTTCTCAGGAGATTCACCGTGATATTGACCCATGTAAACACCTTCCGTAGGGGGACAGTCCAAAAGCCGACTCGAGGCCCCACATGGATCTCACGTTGTGAACCAATGATAGAGACCGTAGGATATGTTGACACATTTCCTTCTCACACTTACTATTTAAAATACTTTCTCAAGAGATTCACCCTGATATTGACTCATGCAAACACCTTCCGTAGAGAGGACGGTCCAAAGCTGCCACAAGGCCTCACATGAATCTCACTTTATGAATCTATGATAGAGACCGTAGAATTATCTTGACATATGTCTTTCTCCCACTAAGTATTTTGAAATAGAGTTTTCTATTACTTGTGTACAAATTAGGCTAATCTCATTTATCTAAGTTTTTCAATTTACCATTTCATAACCCTTATGTTGGTTAGATTGATTTTAATGTGACATACCAAGTATATTAAACTATTTAAAACTAATCACATTATGAGCATGCTTAATGAAATAAAATAAAATTTGACTAATTCAAACCCCAGGCCAAATCTAAGGTAGAGATGTTCCTTTTCAGTCAACTTAAGTACCTCACCCGAGTAACCTTTCTTAAACAGGGTTCCCTTATAGTCAATTTTTATTTCAAATTCATTAATCTTTAATTAATTATTAATTACTAGATTAATGAACTTTAGTTGATTTTAAGCAATGTTTTTAATTATATTAAAAACTAATTCACCTCATGAATAATCTTGAAATTTTAACACTTTAAACCCTTTAAAACAAAAATAAAAGATTATCATATATTTTAATCTCATTAGAATAAAAGATAAACTAAATTCAAATATTATAACTATGTTAAAAAAATGAATTAATTTATCTTTTAATTTAGGAAAGAAAAATCCTAATATTATTGGAAAAATTTCATAATCTTTATTATGAAAAGAAGAATTTATATTAGAAAGAAAATATCCTAATCTAAAAATCATAATATTTATTATGAAAATATGATTTCATTTTATGAAAGGAAGTATCCTAATTTAAATTTCCAAATATTGAAAGATATGAAAATAAAAACATATTAGAAAATCATCTAATCAAATTACATGATCATTTTAATCATAATATTCCAAATATAACAATTATATTAAAAATAATTAAAAGGCATGATCATGCTTAACCTATGGTGGGATTTGAATCTAGATGACATACTATGCAATCAATTAAACAATTTAAAATATACATCACATGCATAATTAAATTAAAAAACACTAGCAAAATTGACCGGTATATTTGGCATATCCTAAGAAATTGAAAACAATTTAAATTACAATCAATTTAAATCCAAGATATATCTTGGTCAACCCTCATTTTGTTTTTTGTCCTATGAAGATCCGGCGGCTGAAAATGCAAAACCCACGTCAAAACTAGTCAGGTGATATAAAGTCTTGCCGCAACCATTGCTCGTGTGTGAAGATTGGTGGTAACGACAGGTTCATGAATTGAAGGACTCGTGAACTGAAAGGGAAATTTCACTCACACTTGTAAATACCACTGAATTACACTTTCCACTTTCCAAGTATCCACCTGTTTTGTGGTTTGTGCAGCCCAACATAAAGAGGTTCCGAGAGGAGAATTCCACTCCCATGTCTTTAATTACACCAACTACAAATACATGGATTTTCTTTTCTTTTACCATGAAGTACCTCACTGCCTTTTCACCCGTATCTTAGTATGTTCAACCTCTTGAAACTCCTTTCATCTTCATATCTTAAATACAACAAAAACTCAACCTTTATGGTTTTACAAATAATTTAATAAACAAACTTTTAAATCTAAGGCCAAATAAACCTAAACAATCAATTTTCAAACCACATATCATGTATAAATTATTTAAAATACCCACTATACATAAACTTTTAATTCTAAAAAAAATTCAAAGCAAGCTTTGATACCAATTGAAGGGAATGAACTCTTCAAACCCGTTGGAATCGATATTTGAGTTTATTTAGAATTAAATTAAATACAAGGTAAGCAATATATTACCTTTGAAGACCCAAAATCTTATTGTGTTCCTTTTACACGAGATCATCTTCCATTTCCACAAGATTTTCTTCTCTATGACTCGAACACGGGACCAAGGCTTGTGGGAGACCCCAAGAGAGAACAATTCTCTTTGTAGAAGTTTGAGTAGTGTGTTTGGCCAACCTTTTGGCTAAACTAGATGTTAGGGCTTTTAGGAATTAATTTTATTTAATGAAATACATTTTAGAATCTATTATATTAAAATATGTATTTTATATTTATTTGAATCTCATTCAAATATTATAAAATTATTCTTTTATAATATACATTTAACTAATTTGAATCTCATTCAAATTTTACATGTGTATATAGTTTTCAATATTAATGTATCTAATACATTAACTATTTCCTCTAATATTTAATGTATGAAATACAATAAATATATTTTTCTCTTCTACATTTAATATATCAAATATATTAAATATTAATTTGAATATTTCAAATTTTTCTTTCAATTAATTGATCATTTTAGTGTTACTATGAGCTAGCAAGGGGACTTTATGGACCTACAAATTTATAAGCTCCAACGATACAAAATTAATTAATTAAACTCATTAATTAATTAACTTCCATTCATTAACTTTAGGTCACTCCACTATAGGCCTAGAGTTGCACTCTTATGCACTGTAGGACAAGTTGTGTCCATGTATATAACCATTACATGCAAGTCGATTCTTCACGAGTTGTTCGTAATTACAGTTGGGTCAAAAGTCCGTTTTACTCCTGTAATTACATCTTACACCTTAAGTACCACTGATTCTCTAATGAACAACCTGTTTATGATCCAACCATAAACCAAGTCACTCTCGGGCCAGTGAAAGGGTGGGGCCCCATTGTGTTGAGTTTTATGTCCTAAAACTCGTGGTTTATAAACGATAAACATATTTTATTACTAATAAAGTGTTATTTAGGTTTATTCAATAAAGTTATTATTGAATATGTGAATTGCTTATTTCATTTTAGAAAACCCTAAATTCAATAAACTAAGATCCATGGCTATAACATGAGTACTTGAACTTTATGTGGAGACATAAAAGTGGATCAAGTTCGAGTAAATAGCCAAAACAGTCTATAGTATACGGATAAGGCTGGATACCTTATCCTGAGGACACTATTGGATGCAGCCCATTTTGTATATAGTACAAACGATGTGATCATGAATCGGTCATGTGGAGAGATGTGAATGGGGGCATCCTATGCAAAGGGTTTGCATTAGACCGAACCGCGAAATAAGTCACTCTTGCTTTATAACGCTGTTTACTGTTTTAAAGACTGACTTTTTCAAAACGATGACCTAGGTAACTTGACCTCAATCCTGGGCTAACTTTGAACTCCTGTTTATTCAGGATAATCCTTAGATCTGCATGGGTGAGAGTGGCTCAACAACGCCGACTCAATAAGCCTCCCATTTCAGGGGTAAGACTGGATATATAGCTGGGAACATAGGGTGCAAGATGGAATTCACTCCTACCCGTCTCTAGGGATAGTAGATAGGTTGTTCCCTTAAGTGCTGACTCCAGGTCTTGAACAAGGGGCCCCACCTTCTCATTGGCCCGAGAGGGACTCGATATAATTAATGATTAGATAACATACCAATCGGTTTAGTGATTGGATCACAAACCAATTGTTCATTAGAGGATCAGTGGGACTTAAGGAGCAAAATGTACTTACGGGGGTAAAACATATATTTGACCCAACCGTAAATTCCGAACAACCTGGGAAGGGTCAACTTACTAATCATGGTTATATCGAGTGGACATAAATATATCTATAGTGAGGAGAGTGCAACTATTAGGCTATAGTGGAATGTCCTGGTAGTTAACGAATGTTGATTAACTGGGTTAAAGAGTTTAATAAGTGAATCTCGGATCGTTGGAGCTCATGATCTGTAGGTCCATGAGGTCCCCCCTGCTAGCTCATATCAGACTAAACCTTAGAACAGTGTGACGAGTGAATTCGAAGTGTTCGAATTAGAATTATGGAATAAACGTTAAATATATGTGATATATTTAACGACATAACGTTCAATTGCGAATTGAACAAAAGAGAGAGATGGAGATATGTAAATAAGATTTAAATATAGAAAATATGAATATGGATTCATAATCATGTATATTGGGAATGATCGGGATTAGTGTTGGATTTATTGGATATTAAATTTTAATTAATTAAATTGTTTAATTATTTATTTAATATTAATTTAATTTAATTTAAAACTAATTATTTGAATTAATTTTTAAATTGAATTAATTTGATCAGTCAAAAGTCAAATTGCAGACAATTGACTAAAACTTTGAAAGTAAAAAGTCAAATGTTGACTCCACTAAACTTTAAAAGTCAAGAGTCAATTTGATGACTACAGTTAATGGAAAAATCCAATTCTTAAGTTAGTGGAAAAATCCAATTCTTGAGTTAGTGGGAAAAACCATTTGTTGATGTTTTTATGACTCAAACTTTTTTGCTAAGTGTTCATCCCACATCAAGCCACTAATCCCACTAAATTGAGTGGATTCTAGATGTTATCCTATTGTTAACTCAATTTTGCATGTTTTTGCATGTAGTCTTCTATATAAACAAAGGGTTAATTAGATTAACTTCTTCTTGGAATTTTGATAAATTTTGAGAATTGTAAAGACAATTTCTCTACCATTCTCTCCAAATCCATCTTCAATTCCTCTTTTAAATTAGTCACTCAAAGGATCCCACAATCCCGTTCTAAGGCCGGAGAATAGTCAGGAAGACTCTCGTGGTGGTTCGTTTCCGTTACGTTCGAAGGTCGGGTTTGGAATCAAGAAGAATTTGAACTTCAAAGGTAATTCCTAAATTATTCTCTTTGATTTTTAAATTACATGCTTTTCCTTTGAAATTAACAAAATAAGAGTACTTAGATGGCAACGTTGCTTCCGCTATGCATGCCAAACTCTTTCAAATGGTATCATAGCATACTTTAAGTACTATTTTTTGGTTAATTTAGATTGGTGGGTAGTAATTCATGTGATGAATGCATGTGTGCTAAAATGGATATTTTTTGGTCTTTGGCATCCTTTTTTTCTTCCAATTTGTAATAATTATTGTAAATGCCTTGTGATGGGCTTTAATGTGTTACAAAGAGTCTGTATTTTTTCTAGAGTCATTAGAGTCCATTTTAGGGTGTAATTCATCAAAATTGGAAGAGACGTCGAGTGGCGGTTCGGTCCGGTTCGACGACGGTTCGTGCAATCCAACAACTTACAAGCGGTTCGAGCCGATTCGAAGTGTTCGGGGGCAGTTCGAGGTTTTTTCCTAATTTATTATTGTAATAATTTAGGTAATTGCTTGTTTAGGATGCCAAAACCAATCCATTTTTAGTGTGGTTTATTTATTTATTTATGAATTGTGAATGTATAGTTTAAATAAACATAATCTTGTGTGCATATTGTATGCCATATAAATTTAAAATCCCACCATAGGATAAGCATGTAACATGCATTGAAAGTATGTTATAAATGTTATAACATATAATATGCATGTTTAGGATTCCATGAGATATGATATAAGTTGTTATATTTTTGCATGGAATAATTTTATATAGTTGTTATATAAAAGCATGTTAGATGTATGTTATAAGGTTTGTCTTATTTTATAAGTGTTATAAAATGAATTAGACATTAAAACCTATAACAAAGATAAATGCATGTTCAGTTAGGGTTAACCACCAAACAATCTCCTGTTTTAATAGTTAAAATAGGTTGATATCTTGTAAGACTTCGGTTACAAGAAAAACTCACCCGGTAAGATGCTGTCTAAGGTTGGGGGTATTTAAGTTGACGGTTTACGGAACACCTCCTACCTGGGCATCGAACTGGCGTTTGAGTTTAGCTAACCCGGTTTTATGAGCATGCGTGAGTGATGTGAGGTTTTAAAAGGTTTATCACCTAGACATCATAGGTTAAAATCCAGTATAAATGTTATACTCGGAAAGATTACCTAGACTTAGGATATGTTTTAGTTAGCCAAAATATATGCCTAAGTAAAATCATACCCAACCATCTAGAACACTTCAGTGGGAGGAAAAATGTTTTCAGCTCCTATGTCCCTAAGAGTTCACACCGTGAGATTCATGTCTGACTTTGAGTAAAAAACAAGGTGAATAGGGAAAGTCGTTCATAGTAAGTGAGCGAAGGCTGTGTGTCAACACATCCTACGGTCTCCTCCATTAGGTTGCACCGTGAGATTCTCATGATGCGCCTGCGAGTCTGCCCTGGGAGCGACCACCCCTTAGAAGGGTTGTATCATGGGATTCGGAACACCTCGAACTCCAGAAATGGATAGGGTCTCATAGGTCCGTTTTTAGCATTGTCTTTTCAACTTCGGGAGCTTGTTGATTCCGATCTCTGAGGTCTGAAAATGGAGGGTCACACTTACTAGAATTACTAAGTGTTAGTAACTTCTTGACCAAAGTAAACGATAGCTAAAAGATCTATTGGAATATGAGTTATTCTGGTATTAGTGATTAACTGAGATTGTCTCAATTCAAAGGAGGAGTGATAGACTGCCCCTAGGTGGATGTTGCTCTAAACATTTGTAGTATTGTTGCAATAAAGAATAAATGATGGGTACATTATTACTTTTGCTAAAACTTGATTGGATAATATAAAAGGGTTAATAGCAATTTCACTAAATACGATATGTTTACTTTTTTCAGCATGTCCAACTCAATAGTAAAGTTACTAGCTTCCGAGAAACTTAACTGGGATAATTACGCAACGTGAAAATTAAATTTAAACACAGTACTGGTAATTGATGATCTAAGGTTCGTTTTAACTGAGAAGTGTCCTCCAAACCCCGACACAAATGCAAATCGAAATGTTCGGGATGCATATGACAGGTGGACAAGGGCAAATGATAAAGCCCGCGTCTACATTCTGGCCAACATATCTGATGTATTGGCTAAGAAACACGATGGTATGGGTGCTGCCAAAGAGATTATGGAATCTCTGAAGGGGATGTTTGGACAACCGTCCTTCTCCCTTAGGCATGATGCCATCAAGTATGTTTATAACTGTCGCATGAGAGAAGGGACCTCTGTTAGAGAACATGTCTTGGACATGATGGTACATTTTAATGTGGCAGAAGTAAACGGAGCTGTCATAGATGAGAAGAGTCAGGTCAGTTTTATTCTGGAGTCTCTTCCGAAGAGCTTCCTACAGTTCCGCACGTATGCGATGATGAATAAAATTGAATATAACTTGACTACTCTTCTGAATGAGCTTCAAACTTATCAATCCCTCCTGAAAACTAAGGGGCATGGAGTGAAGGAAAACGTTGCTACCACTAAAAAGTTCTATAGAGAATCGTCCTCTAGGACGAAGTCTGACCCTTCTTCTTCTAAAAATAAGGGTATTTCGATGAAAAAGAAAAGGAAGGGGAAAAGTAAAACTCCTAATGACCGCAAAAGCAAGGTTCAAGTTGCAGATAAAGGAAAATGTTTCCATTGCAACGAGAATGGACATTGGAAAAGAAACTGCCCAAAGTACCTTGCAGAGAAGAAAGCTGAAAAGGCAAAACAAGGTAAATACTATTTACTAGTTGTTGAAACATGTTTAATGGAGAGTGATAACTCTTCCTGGATACTGGATTCAGGGGCCACTAATCATATTTGTTCTTCTTTTCAGGAAACTAGTTCCTGGAGAACGCTTGCGGAAGGCGAGATAACTCTCAGGGTTGGAACATGAGAGGTTGTCTCAGCAAAATCAGTGGGAGATTTGAAGTTATTTTTTGGAGATAGATTTATTATATTAGATAATGTGTATCTTGTTCCTGGAATGAAAAGGAATCTTGTATCTATCTTTTGTTTGTTAGAACAATTGTATAAAGTATCTTTTGAAATTAATGAAGTGTTCATTACCAAAAGAGGTATTCCTATTTGTTCTGCAAAACTAGAAAACAACTTATATAAGTTAAAACCGACCAGAGCGAAAGTTATTTTAAATATCGAGATGTTTAAAACGGCTGAGACGCGAAACAAAAGGCAAAAAGTTTCTTCAAGTACATATCTTTGACACTTAAGACTTGGCCATATTACTCTCAATGGGATTGAAAGATTGGTTAAAAATGGTCATCTAAGCCAATTAGAAGACAACTCTTTACCAGCATGTGAGTCTTGTCTTGAGGGGAAAATGACGAAAAGATCTTTTGCTGGAAAAGGTCTTAGAGCCAAAGAATCCTTAGAACTCGTGCATTCGGACCTCTGTGGACCAATGAATGTCAAAACACGAGGAGGATATGAATATTTCATCAGTTTCATAGATGATTATTCAAGATACGGTTATGTTTACCTAATGCATCATAAGTCCGAAGCTCTTGAAAAGTTCAAGGAGTATAAGGCTGAAGTTGAGAACTTATTAGGTAAAACAGTTAAGACACTTCGATCAGATCGAGGTGGAGAGTACATGGACATGAGATTCCAGGACTATTTGATAGAACATGGAATCCAGTCACAACTCTCTGCACCTAGTACGCCTCAGTAAAACAGTGTATCAGAGAGAAGAAACAGAACCTTGTTAGACATGGTTCAATCGATGATGAACTATGCTCATTTGCCTGATTCGTTTTGGGGATATGCAGTAGAGACTACTGCCTACATTTTGAACAATGTTCCCTCTAAAAGTGTTACAGGAACACCTTATGCATTATGGAGAGGGCGTAAAACTAGTTTACGTTACTTCAGGATCTGGGGATGCCCGACACATGTGTTGGTGCAAAACCCTAAGAAATTGGAACGCCGTTCAAAAGTATATTTATTCATAGGCTACCCAAAAGAATCGAAAGCTGGATACTTCTTCGATCCAGAAGAAAATAAAGTATTTGTATCGACAAATGCTACTTTTCTCGAAGAAGATCACATGAGAGATCATCAACCTCGCAGTAAACTAGTATTGCGTGAAATTTCTAAAGAAGCTACAAATAGATCAACAAGAGTTGTTGATGAGATTGGTCTCTCAACAAGAGTTGTTGATGAAGCTAATACTTCTGATTACTCACATCCATCTCAAGATTTGAGAGTACCTCGACGTAGTGGGAGGGTTGTGCAACAACCTGACCGTTACGTGGGTTTAGTAGAAACTCAAATCATCATACCTGATGATGGAAAAGAGGATCCATTGACCTATAAACAGACAATGAATGATGTTGACAAAGATCAGTGGATCAAAGCCATGGACCTCGAAATGGAGTCGATGTACTTCAATTCGATCTTGAAACTTGTAGATCAACAAGATGGGGTAAAACCTATTGGTTGTAAATGGATCTACAAAAGGAAACGAGACCAAGCTGGTAAGGTACAAACCTTTAAAGCTCGATTAGTGACAAAGGGTTATACCCAGAGAGAGGGGGTAGACTATGAAGAAACCTTCTCTCCGGTTGTCATGTTAAAATCAATTAGAATACTTTTATCCATTGCCACTTATTATGATTATGAGATTTGGCAAATGGATGTCAAGACAACCTTTCTGAATGGCAATCTTGAAGAGAGTATCTATATGTCTCAACCAGAGGGGTTTATAGTACAACATCAAGAACAAAAAGTTTGTAAGCTTAAACGATCCATTTATGGGTTGAAACAAACATTTAGATGCTGAAATATAAGGTTTGATACTGTGATCAAATCATTATGGTTTCGAACAAAACATTGACGGACCTTGTGTTTACAAGAAGATTGTCGAAATATCTGTAGCATTCCCCGTGTTATATGTCGATGATATCTTACTCATTGAGAATGATGTAAGATGCCTGACTGACGTCTAGAAATGGCTAGCAACTCAATTCCAAATGAAGGATTTGGGAGAAGCTCAGTATATTCTTGGGATCCAAATAGTTTGGAACCACAAGAATAGAACATTAGCCATGTCTCAAGCATCCTATATTGACAAGATGTTGTCAAGATATAAGATGCAGAATTCCAAGAGGGGTTTGCTACCCTTCAGGCATGGAATTCACTTGTCGAAGGAACAGTGTCCTAAGACACCTCAAGAAATTGAGGATATGAGACGCATTCCCTATACATCGGCAGTTGGAAGTCTGATGTATGCTATGTTGTGTACACGACCCGACATATGCTATGTAGTAGGTGTTGTCAGCAGGTTTCAGTCCAATCCCTGACTTATACATTGGACAACCGTTAAGAATATCCTCAAGTATCTTAGAAGAACGAGGGATTACATGCTTGTGTATAAAGGTAAGGATCTGGTTCTTACAGGATACACTGACTCTGATTTTCAGCCGGATAAAGATTCGAGAAATCAACATCAAGATAAGTGTTCAGTCTGGATGGAGGAGCTGTAGTATGGCGGAGTATCAAGCAAAGTTGTGTTGCTGACTCCACTATGGAAGCGGAATACGTAGCTGCCTGTGAAGCAGCAAAAAAAGCTGTATGGCTCTGAAAGTTTTGAATGATTTGGAAGTGGTTCCAAATATGCTACTGTCTATCACCCTCTTTTGTGATAACAGTGGAGCAGTTGCTAATTCAAAAGAGTCAGGGAGCCATAAACGCGGGAAACATATTGAGCAGAAATATCATCTCATTCGAGAGATCGTCCAAAGAGGAGATGTTATTGTGAAACAGATAGCATCTGAGGACAACATTGTTGATCCATTTACAAAGGCTCTCACGGCTAAAGTGTTTGAGGGTCACCTAGTAAGACTAGGACTACAAGATGTATAATCTAGGGCAAGTGGGAGAAAACTATGGGTATGTGATGCCCTAGTTTATTGTATTTATTTCTCATCCTGAAAAACTCAACATTATGTATATATATGGATATATATTTGTTACCATTGGAGTTTTAGTCCAAGTGGGAGTTTGTTGGGTTTAATGTCCTAAAACTCGTGGTTTGTAAACGATAAACATATTTTATTACTAATAAAGTGTTATTGAGGTTTTTTCAATAAAGTTATTATTGAATATGTGAATTGCTTATTTCATTTTAGAAAACCCTAAATCCAATAAACTAAGATCCATGGCTATAAGATGAGTACTTGAACTTTATGTGGAGACATAAAAGTGGATCAAGTTCGAGTAAATAGCCAAAACGGTCTATACTATACGGATAAGGCTGAATACCTTATCATGGGGACACTATTGGATGCAACCCATTTTGTATATAGTACAAACGATGTGATCCTGAATCGTTCATGTGGAGACATGTGAATGGGGGCGTCCTATGCAAAGAGTTTGCATTAGACCGGACCGCGAAATAAGTCACTCTTGCTTTATAACGCTGTTTACTGTTTTAAAGACTGGCTTTTTCAAAACGATGACCTAGGTAACTTGACCTCAATCCTGAGCTAACTATGAACTCCTGTTTATTCAGGATAATTCTTAGATCTGCATGGGTGAGAGTGGCTCAACAACGCCGACTCAATAAGCCTCCCATTTCAGGGCTAAGATCGGATAGATAGCTGGGGACATAGGGTGCAAGATGTAATTCACTCCTACCCGTCTCTAGGGATAGTAGATAGGTTGTTCCCTTAAGTGCTGACTCCAGGTCTTGAACAAGGGCCCCACCTTCTCATTGCCCGAGAGGGACTCGGTATAGTGATTAGATAACATACCAATCGGTTTAGTGATTGGATCACAAACAAATTGTTCATTAGAGGATCAATGAGACTTAAGGAGCAAGATGTAATTACGGGGGTAAAACAGATATTTGACCCAACCATAAATTACGAACAACCTGTGAAGGGTCAAATTACTAATCATGGTTATATCGAGTGGACATAAATATATCTACAATGAGGAGAGTGCAACTATTAGGCTATAGTGGAATGTCCTGGTAGTTAACGAATGTTGATTAACTGGGTTAAAGAGTTTAATCAGTTAAACTCGGATCATTGGAGCTCATGATCTGTAGGTCCCTAAGGTCCCCCTGCTAGCTTATATCAGTCTAAACCTTAGAACAGTGTGGCGAGTGAATTCGAAGTGTTCGAATTTGAATTGAAGATATTTAAATAAGATTTAAATATCGAAAATATGAATATGGATTCATAATCATGTATATCGGGAATGATCGGGATTAGTGTTGGATTTATTGGATATTAAATTTGAATTAATTAAATTGTTTAATTAATTATGTAATATGAATTTAATTTAATTTAAAATTAATTCGTAAATTGAATTAATTTAATCAAAGTTAGTCAAAAGTCAAATTGTAGACAATTGACTAAAACTTTGAAAGTCAAAAGTCAAATGTTGACTCCACTAAACCTTGAAAGTCAAGAGTCAATTTGATGACTAAAGTTAGTGGAAAAATCCAATTCTTGAGTTAGTGGGAAAAACCATTTGTTGGTGTTTTTATGACTCAAACGTTTTTGCTAAGTGTTCATCCCACATCAAGCCACTAATCCCATTAAATTGAGTGGATTCTAGATGTCATCCTATTGTTAATTCAATTTTGCATGTTTTTGCATGTAGTCTTCTATATATCAAAGGGTTAATTAGATTAATTTCCTTTTGGAATTTCGATTAATTTTGAGAATTGTAAAGACAATTTCTCTACCATTCTCTCCAAATCCATCTTCAATTCCTCTTTTAAATTAGTCACTCAAAGGATCCCATAATCCCGTTCTAAGGCTGGAGAATAGTCGGGAAGACTCTCGTGGTGGTTCCTGACCGTTACGTTCGAAGATCGGGTTTGGAATCAAGAAGAATTTGAACTTCAAAGGTAATTCCTAAATTATTGTCTTTGATTTTCAAATTACATGCTTTTCCTTTGAAATTAACAAAATAAGAGTACTTAGATGCAACGTTGCTTCCGCTATGTATGCCGAAACTCTTTCACATTGTTCAAGTCCCGAAATCAGCACTTAAGGGAACTACTCATCTACTTTCCCTATATGGGAAGTAGTGAATTTCATCTTGTGAAACTTATGTTCCCAGCTCCCTATTTGGTCAAGTCCTCAAAATGGTAGGCTTATTGAATCATCTGTAAAAGTCATTCTCACCCATACAAATCAAAGGACGAGCCCTCACAGGCAGGAGTCAGAATTTAAAGTCTAAATTATCAAAATATTACAAAACGTTACAAAATCCCTACATTCTTCCCAAATCCGTCACAATACCTTAGCCTTCCATGGAGATTTGAAGTATCCAAGCTCCCATGGAGGCCTTGGAAGTCATCCCAAGCAAAAGAGAAGAAGAAAAGCTTAAAAACGAGCCTACAATGGCGGAAAACCGAGAGGAAATGGCGGAGAAGATGATAAAAAATCATCAAAATGGGTTTTATAACCCGTCGGAGCGTCGAGACGCTACGCCCTAAAAATACCAGCGCCTGTTGTCGTGGTGGCGTCGAGACGCTGCGCCCAACTTTTCCAGCGTGCGCACCTCTTCGGAGCGTCGCGACACTTCGGCAACTTTGAGCAGCGTCCCGACGCTTCCGCTCAACGCTTGCTCTCGGGTTTGGGGGCTAAAAATTGCCTTTGAAAGACATTTTTTCCCCAATTCTTCATGCTTGAAGCTCCCATTTTCCCGATGCATTCCCGGAGCGCTAAAATAACTTCCTAAGCTTCGAAACACGTCCAATGGACACCATGAGCTCTTCGCCGTAAATTACCTAAAAACAAGGTAAATTACACATTTAAACACGACTTTTAGCTAGAATTAGAGAGTGAAATATAGCTCCAAAATGGAGTTATCAAACACCCCCAACCTAAATCTTGCTAGTCCTCGAGCAAGGCAAACCTAGAATTTAACTCTAAAGGACTATGCATACATGCTTCTAATTCAAACCTCAAAGCTTTTAAAGATCAAAACATTTACATGCTCAAGAAAGAAATCGGCACATGTATTTAATCAAGAACATATCAAAAATTAACTATCGCTCCCTAACGTGCGTGTGTGCTAGCCAACCTATCTTAAACCTACGTAAACCCGAAAAAACCGCATGCAACATGTCATCCCGTTTTCCCCCTACTTCTAGCATTTAAGAACAGTCTAAAGCTTGATCACATAAGAGAGAGCAACAAATTAAGAGGCCTCAAACATTTTCTCATTCTTTTTCTTTTGAGTACTTTGTACTCTTTATTCTTGGTTCTTTGAACCCAACTTTTTATTTTCTTTTTCTTTTTCTTTGGAGTACTTTGTACTCTTTATTCTTGGTTCTTTGAACCAAACTTTTATTTTATTTTTGTTACCAAACCCGAGAAGCCTAACATGTCAAGCTTAGGCCTTAAGCTTCACATTTTTAAGGACTAACGCTCACTTCTTTAATGCGCACTTAAGAAGGAGGAGCGCCTCGAGAGGATTTTCTAAACAACATGCTTTTCTATTTTTTTTTCTTTAGGCTTAATAGCTTTGCTAACTCGATTAATCAATTACTAACTCTCATGCAATAAGCTACCCTAGAGATGCCTTTCGGGGTGACAACAAGAATTAATGCAACATGCGATTAATCTAAGCCTACGGAGTCTAATAAGAGGTTGCTAAGTGCTCGATAGATGCAAGGGAGCAACATAAAGTTTTTTAAATTTTTTGACATGGACCTAATAAATGCAAAACTACCTCATGCAAATCTAGATATGCAAATGCCAAGATTCTAAAAACATTTTCTAGATCATCATAATTAGAAAGCATGTAAATAGAGTCCCAAACACTTCAAATTCTAAGTCTACTCTTGCTCAACAACTGCACATGGAAATCCATAACATCCACCCCGAAGCTCAGAATATAGCATTGTCCTCAATGCTTCTCATCAGATATGCAAAAATAAAAAGAAAGGAAAACGACACTTCCCTGATCTTTGCGAGGTTAGCGAGGGACGAGAGGCGGCGCTTTCTTACTCAAGGCCAATTTCCTCAACTTCTCATCTTTCTCCTAAAAAAAACAGCAAGCAAAATAAACTAAATTAACCTACTAAACTTGAACAAAAACAATAAAACTAAAGACTGAAAACAGTTCAACACTTGGGTGCCTCCGAGAAGCGCATAATTTTTAAAGTCGTTTGCTCGACTGAATTCTCCCTACGAACTCAACCATAATCTGACAGCGCGCGGGATGTTCCAATCATTTCCTCGTCCGCGCTGGACCTGCAAACATCCATCAAACACAATCTTTCTCTTCGTGCTTCAAACACATGAATATCATCATTAAAAGTCTCATAAAAGACAGAACCATCAACAAATAAATTCAAATCATTTTTCTTCATAGAAACATATGAATCATCCCTCAAGCCCAAGGTCAAATTCTTATCCTTCACACAGTCCACAAATTTTGCATTTTCATTCTCCTCATACACAGAAGATTTCGATGCATTCATAAAAAGTTCATTCACCATTCCATCAAATTATACAGACAAGACACCCCTATCAACATCAATCTTGACCTTAGCGGTCTTCATAAACTGACATCCTAGTAAGATAGAAGAGGAAACATGCGAATAATTTTTGTTCATATCTAGCACGTAGAAATCAACTGGAAACAACAGATCATTCCCCTTAAGTAAAATGTCCTCAATTTTTCCTAACGGATGCACATAAGATCGATCGGCTAGTTGGACAACTACATTAGTCTCAATAAAATTGCACAATTCAAGTTCTTTGCATATGTCCGAAGACATCACATTAATTGAGGCACCAAGATCAAGCATGGCATTTTCAATCAATTTAGTACCAACAGTGCATGGGATAGTGAACATACCTGGATCATCGCACTTTGGTGGAAGCGTACCTTGGAAAATTGTAGAGACAATTTCTTTCTTTTTCTCATCGTTCTTTCTCGATGTTCTTTTACCCGTGCACCAACTCTTGAGGAACTTGGCATATTTCGGAATTTGTTTCACGGCCTCCAAGAGTGGAATGTTCACCGTCACCTTCTGGAAGGTTTTGAGGACCTCCTCATCTTCATTCACGACCATAGGCTTTGCGAGCCTACTCGGGAAGGGTGCTATGGGAACATTCTCCTACACGTATTTCTCCAGTTCTTCATTTTTTTCAACCTTCTCATTATCAAGATGGCTCGGGGAGTATGCAATCGGTTTCCCCTTGGGCTTGTAATCTTTCAAATTTGAGGGCGGATCTAACCGAACTCCCTTTCTCCTTGACTCAAGATCTTCAATCTTTTCCTCAGTCTTGCTTTCCTCTTTCTCCAAAACAACTGTGTTTGAAGAAATTTCTCTCCCACTTCGTAAATTTATAGCGCAAACCTGCTCACAAGAAATTTCTCTCCCACTCCGTCGGGGTCTTGTCAATCAGCGCCCCTCCACTAGCTACATCAAGCATTCGACTATCATGCGGGCGCAAGCCTTCATAGAAAAAACGAATAAGATCAGCCTCCGATATCTGATGGTGGGGGAAGCTGTCACACATCTGGGTATACCGCTCCCAGCATTCATGAAATGTCTCACCTTCCTCTTGAGCAATCCTGTAGATCTGCTTCCTGATAAATGTGGCTCTAGAGGCGGAAAAATACTTTTCTAAAAACAGGCCTTTCAACCCGCTCCATGTAGAGATAGTCCCCGAGGGTAAGTAATACACCCAATTCCTCGCCTTATCCTTCAAGGTGAAAGGAAAGGCCCTCAAACTAAGCTGATCATCAGTTACTTCACTTGACTTCATCGCAGAGCACACCATTTGGAACGCTTTAAGGTGCTTGATAGGATCTTCATCTGTTTCACCATGAAAAGAAGGAAGTAAGTTAATCAAACTTGCTTTAAGCTCAAAACTACATGTTGTTGCCGGATATGAGATACACAACGGTTGCCGGTTCAAGTCAGGTTTCGCCAACTGCCTTAGCGTTTTCTGAACCTCATTGTTGCTCCCCAAGACTTCCATCTCTTCCGAATATAATCTGGACCTTAATAATCTTGGAAGAGAGGATCGTTATCCAATTAAAGAAAAATAGACACAATAAACTAAAACAATTTTTTGAAAACAATCAATCAACCTAAATCCAAAACAAACATAATTTCGTCTTAGTTGCTCTCCCCGGCAACGACGCCAATTTTTGGTGTGAGTATTTTGGAATAAACTCCAACTAATTTCTCAAGTTGTCGAAGCTTGCCAAAAATGAAATTTATAACCTGTAGCCCTTAGCTTTGCAGCTAGTGATAACAGGGTCGAACCACAGAGAGAGTTTAAAGATGAAATTAATTGCTCGAAGTGTAAATAAATTGATTGATTAATTCTCACAAAATTGGGGGTTTTTCTCATGCAAGTCGATTCTAAAAAGTGCTAACGGAAAAATATAACAGAGATTCAAGCGTGATGAATTTGGGAATTTCGAGATTTGCTAAGTAATGTAATCTTTATCATTTAGTTCTATGGCATGTCAATGGATGAAATGCGCACGTGAACGGTTGCCCGACAACCCTAAAGCAACCGACCACATATAAATTAATCAGAATTTGCAATCCTAAATAAACAATGTTATTAATTAAATTAGAATGATCAGCCCCAAAATAACCAAAGGAGTCACTAGCAATTCACTACAAACATTCAATTAAACATGATAAATGCTAATTGATTACCCGACAACCCTAAAGTAATCAACATTCAGAACGCTCAATATGATACTTCGATTTGTTCTACCCCCTCTGTGTTACTAAGTCGATTAGGAGAGGCACGACATCGCTAATCTATAACGTTAAACTATGCTAGAAATCGAGATCTTCATTCTGCCAATCTAACATACTCATGGATTAAGCAAGAAGGAGTAGATGCTCACATACAAACATGTCAAGACAAAATTTAAAGTCTAAATTATCAAAATATTACAAAACGTTACAAAATCCCTACATTCTTCCCAAATCCGTCACAATACCTTAGCCTTCCATGGAGATTTGAAGTATCCAACCTCCCATGGAGGCCTTGGAAGTCATCCTAAGCAAAAGAGAAGAAGAAAAGCTTAAAAACGAGCCTACAATGGCGGAAAACCGAGGGGAAATGGCGGAGAAGATGATACAAAATCGTCAAAATGGGTTTTATAACCCGTCGGAGCGTCTCGACGCTAGGGCAGCGTCTCGACGCTACGCCCTAAAAATCCCAGCGCCTGTTGTCGTGGTGGCGTCGAGACACTAGGGCAGCGTCTCGACGCTGCGCCCAAATTTTTCAGTGCGCGCGCCTGTTGCGTGCTCAGTGTGTATGTAAAATGTAAATGCGAAGAGCACTCATATCATGCAAGCATACATTGTCTGCAGCAAGTGATAAGTATTTTTTAATTCGTTTTCCCACAGAGATTGAGTTTAGTGACTAACGAGTTGAGGTGCTAAATTAGATAAGGTAACTTAAATTGGGTAGATTTGGGGTTGATGTACTGAAATAATAAAGAAGCAAGAAGGATGCAATCATAAACGGAAAGCAAGTAAAGAGATAAAGCTATAATGTGGAGAAGAAGAATTGCGGGTCTCGCAATGTTTTCGCAATAAAATCGCAAAGATAAAAAGCTAATAAAACGACTAAGGCAAAAAGCAGAAATGTTTTATTGCGGTTCTCGCAATAATCTAGCAATAAATTAGCAATGATTTTAAAAGTAAAGTAAAACAGCAAGGTCGACTTAAGAATCCTCTATAGGCATTTAACTACGATCATTCAACAGTAGATTAACATATCATGCATCGTTTTAGCTAAGTCTCATGCATCTCTCGATTACATGCATTAGATCTTTTAGTTTACTCATATCCAAGTAAGACTTAAAAACCTATTTATACACACAAGCTAACAAACGTGCTAGGAGAACGCCTATTCCTAGGTCATTTTCTGGTTACCATAAAAGGCTAGCATGAATGGATGACTCTAAATTCTTACTCCTTCTGGAGGTTAGGAATTCTTTAGACAAAATGGATGGCCAGTCGAAATCGCCCGTGGGATGAAGCTTACATACATTCAATGCAATCATGCTACTCTACATGCTGGACTCTCGTATTTCTAGCCTACAGATTCATCTTTACCAGACCTTTCTTAGATTAGTTACTCATGGTGTTCAAAGAACTAAAGAAGACAGATTGATTGATCATGACTTAAAGAACTCAGTAAATTAATTGAATAAGAAATAACGAAGTGAAGAACTCAACAAACTAAGTGATTACTCTTCAAAGACCAAATACAAATACTTCATAAAACAAACGTGCAAAGGTTCGAAAGCAGTAAAGAATAATGGGTGTAGAAGTAACGATCCAGATCAATGTCGCAAATGGAAACCAGTAGAAAGAAAACAATAAGAAAGATGTAAAAGTGCAAGGATCTCCTCGTCGCAAACGCCTCGGATGAAGGGGAAGATTAGCTGATCTTGGGGATGAATTCAATTAGAAGAGAAGAAGGATCTTCTTTTCTTCCTCTCGAATTATCGACGCCAAGGGCTGATTTCTTCGTTCCAACAAACGGGAGAAGGAATTTCGTCTGCAGATTGCTTTGCAACTAGGATCTCCACGCTACTGAGTCTGTTTTTCCCTTCATCATTTGTCTCTTTTTATAGCTTCTGCAGGTACCCTCAGCCGCGGATCTCCATCCATTCTGAACAACAATCTTCCACGTGGCAGCAGTGGAAAGCTTTGGCGGCTGGAAAATCGCAACAATGACGACTGACGGCTGGAAAAGTTCAGCAGAAGAAGACTGGCATTGCAGTTTCTTTGCGAGGGCCGCAATGCTCTGTTTAGCATTTCATTGCGGTTTTAGCAATGTTCCTGCAATGTACATTTTAACTCCTTTTACATCATTTTACATCCTTTTTCGTTCCTTTTCCAAATAAGTCCTATTTTAGCATCATTTCTCAAATTCTCACATTTAAGCACACATTAAGCTAACTTCCAACAAAAACACTCAAGAATTTACATGATTTTAAGGTAAATATAGCCCTAAATAATGCACTTTTGGAGAGGTAACATCGCCTCTTCGGAGCGTCGCGACGCTTCCGCTCAACGCTTGCTCTCGGGTTTGAGGGCTAAAAATTGCCTTTGCATGGCAATTTTTTCCCAATTCTAAATGCTCGAAGCTCCCCTTTTCCCGATGCATTCCTAGAGCGCTAAAACGACTTCCTAAGCCTCGAAACACGTCCAATGGACACCATGAGCTCTTCGCCAGAAATCACCTAAAAACAAGGTAAATTACACATTCAAACACGACTTTTAGCTAGAATTAGGGAGTAAAATATAGATCCAAAATGGAGTTGTTGTGTTCTGGAATAGCAAGAACGAGTATAATGAAATAGCAAGAGCGAGTACAATAAACTAGCAAGAGAGAATACATTAAACAATTAAACAACAAAAAAGCATAGATTATAAAACATTTCTTCTCATTCCCGAAGTATTGGGGTCATGATCGAACCTGCTTGCCGATAGGGGTGCATTACATCTCTGTCTATTGTGTCCGGTATTCCCACAACGACCACATCTTCGTGTTGGACGTGGCCGTTCACCAGCAGAAGGAATACGTTGAACTCTGTCGTGACCAACTCGAGTTACGGTCTTTGGAGGTAGGATATGAACTTGAACGTAGCCGGGGGGGGGGGGGGTTTCTTCCATTCGGATACCTGTCCAACCGGACATATTGGTTCGGCGTATGCGAATACGAGAGATTCGAAGGTGTATAGGCTATTACATAGTGTTTCGGGTTCTTTGTGTCTATACCTTGCAACCATTATAGCATGACTACAAGGAATTTTCATGGAATCAAAAACCCTACAAGTGCACGTACGAGTTTGTATGTCAACAATACCTCCGAACTGTTCATCCTGGACGTTGAATCTCCACTGATTAATTGGTTCTACTTGGCATCGCCTTCCCCTCTCCGAACCTTGTGCTAACTGAGAACGAGCGTAATCTGATAATGTGGTTGTGCGTGCCTCCCAATACTCACGCCTAACCCTAAACCATTTCTAAATGAACGATCAAACGAAATCTAGCAGAGCAGTAACTGGCAAATACCTCGCTTCCCTTGTTAATGCATTCAGACACTCCGCATTGTTACTGGTCATATTGTCATATCGTTTGTCTATCTGACGACATCGAGCCCATCTCTCGATGCCCGCGCCTTCAAGATAGGATGCAACCGGGCTATTACAGAATAGACGTATCTGCTCCCAATAAATCTCAAATTCGGACTCACTAAACGCTCTCGAAGCCTTACTAAACAACTCCACAATCGCAGAGTTTTAAAAAAAGCTTTTCTAGATTCCCTTTCATATGGTATGTACAAAGTGCATGGAATGCGTTGGGAAATACCTCTTGGACTCCATTCGCTATGGTGGCATGACGATATGACAAAATCACTAAATTTCTATTGTCCCTTATACAAGTCTTCAAATTGTTCATGAACCATTTCCACGAACGATCATTCTCATTGTCAACGACTGCAAAAGCTAATGGATAACACTAGTTGTTGCCATCCATTGCAACACCTAGGAGCATGCAACCCTTGTATTTTCCTTTTAAATGTGCACCGTCGACAATAACCACTGGCCGAATGCTACTCAAGTAGCCCCTTACACAAGGTCCTAGTGCCATGAAAACGTATTTGAAGTACATTGAATCTTCAAGCTCAATCTCAAAAATAGTTCCGAGATTCTCGAGTTTTAGGGCTTCCCCATACGCATGTAATATGTCATATGATTCCTCAGGAGATCCCCTTACAAGGCTCTGTGCTATTTCTTTTTCCATCCTCGCCTTGTCATAGCTTATATTCACCCCGAAGTTTTTTTGCATATCCTCAATAACTTTTTTAGGGGTGTACACACGTCCTATTCCTTGGAATTTTCCCTTTATTAACTCACCAACGACCCTCGCACTTGCTTGTCTGTAGTCATGATTTAGAAAGTCTTGAACATGTGTGTGTACAAACATACTTTGTTATATAAAACAAATCGCAACCATCCATCTTCATAGCACGTAGTCTCCAAGTGCAGTCAAAATCCATACAACCTAATGTGTACAATATAGTCGTAGACTTCTTCACTCGAAATTCAAAATTATTGTTCATTGCGTAGACAACCGCTCTCGTTTTTAAATCTCTCTTTGATAAGAATACTTGTCCTTCACAAACATCCCATGCACAACCTGCATGATTTTGAATAACCAATTCAGTACAAAATCTCCCACTTAGTGGGGTCTGCTCATGTACTTCAGAACACGCAGTATTTTCAAAAACGCCGACTTCAACTTCAGCCGCTTCATGATCAGTCGAGTACTCTTCATCATCTTCTTTGGCCGTTGTCTCATCCTCTTCATTGTCATCCAGATCATACGTCTCATCTTCATTCTCAGTTGTCTCCTCTTCCACCGCCTCCGAAGGTGCATATTCCTCATCATCTTCATCGGGTGTATCCAACCAATCGTCAATTAACCATCCCTGGTTTTGTCCTTCATTTTGGAAACCCAATGAATTATTCGGGTCCGTTGGGTCCCCATGTTCTTCCAAATTCATATCACGTGTATCGTTATTAAAACTATCCATCTGGTAGAATATATCTTCTACATGCTTTGGTTCCTTGGTTATAAAAATCTGAAACTGGTCAACATTAGATTCTTGCATAAAAAACCAAACATCATAATTGTTTTAATGATGAATGGAGGTAAGGATAAAGCGAACAGGTACGTAACCCTGATTACTATGTTGTAATCTTCTTGGCTAATATTCGAAACCTGATATATCGTTTGGTAGAGTTCTTCATAATTGATAGTAGAAGGGACATAAATACCTTTTAGTATACCATCTTCGTAACAATTCTTTACCTCATCCCACAGACCATCGTATCGAATAAACAATTTCTTCATGGCCATCTTCCTCAATGAACCTGTGTCTAGTTTGAACCTTGAATGTAGAAATTATCACTGTGTACCTACTTTTCTCTTCCACATACTATTATACTCCTTTTCCCACGATCAATTGATTTGAAAGGGATGGTGGTGGTACTTGGTTTAGGCTTTAATTCTTTCTCAAGGTGGGTGAACATGAAGATATTGATTTCGAGCATCGAAATATTGAATCTTTAACGCTCGCTCTCGCTACCACTTCTCCCTATTATGGCGCTCGCTCGCAAAATTGAACGATACTAATTTTTTTCTGCCTAGGATTTTCCGTTTCTCGCTCTCGCTACATGTATTAGTCGTCTATGCTCGTTCTTGTTACCATGAAACGTATGAACCCGCACTTATTTTATTATCGCTCCAACGCTCGGTTTTTATGGAATTCAATTTGATTAGAATGATGCGTACATAAGGTGGGAAAAAATCATCGTAATCATGGCAATCGCTAGGAAGGATTAAATGTGATTTCAACTATTTCAAGGCCAAGATTTAAGTCGCTCGCTCTAGCTACCACTTCTTGCTATAGGTACGAAAATAAGTCGTCTATTCTCATTGTTATTACAACTGGTTCTTGATACCAGCAAACGTATTAACCCGCACTTATTATTCATCCAACGCTCGGTATTAATGGAATCAAATTTGATCAGAAGGATACGTAGATAAGGTGTAATGATGGAACTCGTTATGTTGGCGCTCGCTCGAAAAATTCAACGATATTAAATTTAATTTCAACTATTTCAAGAAAAAAACATTATTCACCATAAACCCTACTTAATTTATTTATTTATTTTTCCCCAAAGTACTTAATTTATTTATTTATTTTGAAAAAAACGACGTAATTTTAAATTTGAACTGTTATTGTCAAACAACAAATGCTTTTTTTAAAATTTTTTTTTACATAAAATAGAAGAGAAATAAAAATTCCAAAAAAAAAGAAAGAAAAAATTATTTAAGCAAGATAGTTGGCTTCACACTTCACTTAACTTCCATACGAAATGCCACAATAGAAACTCTATATATTTATTTACGCTTACTAGTTTAAACTCAGTTTAACCTCTTCAGACCTTCCTCATTCTTTACATTTCAATAACATGTCTTCAGACGACTCATTCGCAGACATCTTTGGAGGGTATCATTGCCCAAATGAGTTTAACACGGACTACGAGTCCTACAATGAATGGGATTTTAAACGGACGACGACGTCCGATGAGAGTGAGGAAGAAAAGCGATCGTACCACACCACCCCCGCATCATCTCACTCATCTGCTCTTTCACAAGCGAAGTTCGGCGGGACTTCACCTAATGAGCAGGAGACGTCTCCTATTGAGGAACGGGAGGTGTCCAGCCCCAGTGTGAACCAACCTCCTCTGCCGTCCCCACCATCATTGCTCTCTCGTGCTAGGGAGGTTGAAGAAAACAAACCTCCTCCGCCGCAACCAACATTAAAAAAAGCAGGACCGAGCGGGGCCGACAACAGGGGGAAGAACAGGAAGGCGCCATCTCCATTTGTCATCATCGATGATAGGGCATCAGAGAAGTAGGAAGCATGCTTTTTTTTTTATGTTGTTATGTTTTTTGTTTTTTTTTAAAGATTTTATGTTTTTTTTTTTGGTTAAGTAATGCTAATTTGAATTTAACGTGTGTGTTCTAAACGAGTTATACTAACGAGAGCGAGTAAATCCATTACCGAGAGCGAGTAATTGAAAAATAGCGAGTAAGTCCATTACCGAGAGCGAGTAATTGAAAAATAGCGAGTAAGTCTATTACCGAGAACGAGTAATAACGAGTAAGTCCATTACCGAGACCGAGTAATAGTGAGTAAGTTCGATTTTTAATTCGTGCGAGTTGAATAAAACATAACGAGAGCGAGCGCTTTTCAAAAAAAAGGTTATTTTTTTCTCTCGCTATGTTGCGGGTTGCCTCAATAAATCAAAAAGGTGAGGGTACTATTTGAACAAAAAGAATTGTGGATTTCTCGGGATCCTCACCTGACGCACACAAAAGGTCAGTTTGCCTTCTTTCTCAGATTCGGGTCATTTTGATAATCTGCCCAAAATATCGGGTCAATTGTACAATTCTCCCGAAATTATGGACAATTGGAGATTTGAGAAAAAGTGGTTTTGGTAATTTAGGAGGAGAGAGACTTTTTCTTGAATGTGTTGTGATTGAATTAAAGTTTTAATTATTGAAAGAAAGGAAAGTAAATTATTATGGAAAAGATTTGGTTACGAGAAAAAGATAAAAGATAGATTTTTAATAAGAATAATGACCAATGAGACTTTGGTATGAATGAGATGGAATGAGAAGGAAAGATAATTTGGGATTTGAAATAAGAGAAATAATTTGGAAATTAGTTTAATTGATTTAAGTGAAGCTGATGTTTATTTCATTTTTGGAAATAATTCATAGTTTGATGAAATGATTAATGGAATTTAAGGATTTGGATAGAGTTTGATATCGCTTACTTTTCAAGGGTTTACAACAAGAGTTCTGTGAGTGAGTTATTTGATTAAATGTTTCTATTATTTAATTATTATTATCGAATTTCAGGAAGATTATAAGAATGTATGATTTTAGAGCATCTCTTATGTGATTTTAGAAAACTTTATTTGAGATTCCCTAAAATGGTAAAGAGTTTAAGTGATTTTATGTTTTCCACATTTGAGAAACCAGAGATATTTTTATGTTATCTGAGAAACTAGAGATATTTTATGTTACTTGCGAAATCAAGGATGTTTTATGAAATGTTGTTTTAGAGAAAACATGATTCGGTAAATGGTTTAAATTTCCTGAAATGTTATTTCATATTGACATTGAATTTAGAGTGTTCTGATAACTTAAGAGTTATATGCAGAGAGTGACTTTCAAACAACTAGATTTATGTACCCATGATGAATAATCGTATGCTATGTGGATGTGTTTCTATAGCATACCAGAGATAGATAGGTCTGTGGGACCCACTCTAGCATACCAGAGGTAAAGAGTTTTGCATGCACGTATGACAAAGACTTTGCTATGTACCTAGAGATTACTCGATGCATAGTATGACAAAGATTGATCTGTTGTGCATATTGAGATTACTCTACGCCAGTCTGACCAGGGATTATGTACATATTTGGTGATGTATTTTACAAACTCGTGTTTACGTTTTTCCAAGAGTTGTTGTTACAGATTTGATCTTTATGGTTTTATTTCTCTGCGCTGACAATTTAAAGGCTTTGATAAAATATTTTCTGATATTTTATTCATCTAAAGTTTATTAAATTCTTCGTGATTTAAGTTGGTTTTATAGAGTTTTGAATTATGTTGTTTGTGAAACTAATATTTTTTTTTTTTTTGAAAGTAATTTTATTATCAACGTACCACTCACCTTGTCTTTTTAGCTCATTTTTTATATTTATTTTTCCACCAGGTTGCTTTTGAGTTTCAACGAGAGATAATTTTGATCAACATCTGCCACCAGTCTCCTTGATCAATGCATATCATCCACTGTACGTAAGAGTGGAAAGTTTGTATTTTATCTTTATTTGAGATAAAGTTAAGAGAGAGACTTGACAATAGATTTCATTGCACTCCCGAGGTCTGTTGTTGATAACACTCTAAAAGTGCTAATATTTAGGTCCTAAGTCTTAGGAATTAGAATAATTAATTGAGCTTAATTGGTATATTTTGTATAATTTAATCGCTCAGGGGTAAATCGGGCATTTGCATTAATTAAGGGCTTAAGTGGATATTTTAGGAAATTTTATTAATTAATTGTTTTGAGTGACTATACTACATTAATTAAATAATCTAATCTAAATTCAAAATTGATTAAGGGTTAATGGTGTTGGCCATGTTAAGAATTTTGGAGCGCCTAGGTTCAATTCTGAACGGATGCATGATTTTCTTACATTTTGTAAAAGTCAACAGCTCCAGTCAACAGTCAGCACCTCAAGCCAGCCCAGCACCTCAAGCCCAGATGCGCGCGCGGCCCGTTCCTCAGCGCCCGCTACAGCTCCATTCGGCCCACCCGCTCCAGCGCGGCCCAAACTCATTTTTTTTCTTCAATTTTTAAGCGTTTCTAACCTAGTTGTAGCCGCACTATTCATTGGAGAGAGAGAAAATTAGATATTTTTCCATTAGCTTCTGGTCTTGTGAGTTTTATACTCATTTTCAAGGTGTTTGGGCGATTTTGGATCGATTCTCGACATATTTGGCTAAGGTAAGTGCTCTAATTTGAGATTAGGGATTGTTTTGTTGATGTATTAGGTGAGACTTGAACTTTTTAACACATATTTAGCTTGTTCTAGCGTTCAATTCTTCTCTAGCCTCGTTCTTTAATGTCCTGCATGATTTTCTTTATGGTTGACACCCGTTTAGTTTATTGTGTGTTGGTTCGGTTAAAAATTCGTGAAGTAGCGATCGCACCTCATGTTTTGAGTAATTAAAATCTAGCATTCTGAATTAAATATGGCCATGTTTGTTTGATGATAAATTATAGAGAATGAATAAAATCGAGATCCGTTGTTAGAGATTTAAGCAATTGGATCGTCGCACGATTACCCGTCGCTCGCGACTGATTCTAATTTGGGAGAGCGATCGCCCCTAAGTTAGAATTATTAGCGAAGCTTAGTTTAGAGCTGTCAACTTTTTATTAATTACTTGGGATTACTAGTTCTAATTAAAGCATGAGATTACTTGGGATTACTAGTTCTAATTAAAGCATGAGATCACTTGTTTTGATTAGACCTTTTAATGTGCGTGAGTGTTAACAAAAATCGGCTAAGTATCTTTTGTGTCTATGATCTTAATTACATCAACAGTCAATCCCGACACTCAAATTAGGAGCACATGTTACATTTAATTTCTTGTTATTTATTTTTTCATTAGCTATTTTATGTTTTACTTTAATTTTTCCGTTAGCTTAATTCTTGCATGTTTTAATTTTAGTTTCGCTTCCTTTAAATTTCCCCATTTTTTTACTTGTTCTTTTTAATTAAGGCAAATAGAAATTAATTAGGAGAAAATAATTTAGGTTCCCTGTGGTTCGACACCCGACTACCACTAGCTGCAAAGCTTAGTAGTATCGGAATTATAAATGTTATTTTGGCGGGATTCGACACCCCGAGCATAGAGAACAATATACCGAAAAGTTCTCTTACCAAAATTGGCGCAGCTGCCGGGGATCCATTTAGTTTCTCTTAGTTAAATTTTATTTGTTTAAAAACGAAAAAAATATTTTTCTTTTCTTGTGTCTTCTTGTTTTAGCATGGCAGATTTTTTACCGCAATTTTGGGGACAATTTACAAGGAGCGAAGCCGACAAAGCTTCCCAGAACCCTCTCCGAACCACTGAGGAAAGGGTCATAATCGAGATGTACCCCGATTTTGAGGAAGGAATCGAAGAATTTCTGACATGCGGAGGCGAGAACGGTGGGGTTGAGGAGGAAGAGCTTGACCTTGAGGAGCATCCCGAAAAGGCTAATGATGCGAGCGAGCTAAGGAATGGAGCTGAGACTTCTTCACGATGGATGACGTGGGAAGATGACCCATGGACTAGTGATGAAGAATATCTCAGAGAATTTTACAAGGTAAGTATATCTCCACCGATTGATTTTGACTTAGAATATGAATTTTGTATTGAAAATTTATTTGAGGATTCATGCACTAATGAGCTCGAGCATCTGCCTGTTAATGAGAATATTTTTGGAAGTCTTTTCATGGATGATGTAGAACCAACTTGTACTGAATTAGAAGTGTTTTGGTCTGCTGTTGCATGTTGTTCGATGAGGACAATCTATAAAATGCTTTAAAATTCTTCTTATTTGCATAACTAGAAAAGCACGAGATTGTATGTGCATGTTGAGCATTTTTCAATTTTTTTTAACATTTTTCTGTTGCTCCCTTGCATCTATCGAGCACGTAGCATCCTATTATTGGTTTTGTAGGCTTAGATTTATCTTATGTTGCATGAAATCTTGTTGCCACCCCGAAAGGCACCCCTAGGGAAGACTTGATGCATGATAGGTTGTATTAAATTAATCGTGTTATAACGAAGTTATTGCCTAAAAAAAGAGACTAAGCATGTAAATAAAAACTCCTGAGGTGCTCCTCCTTCTTAAAGTGCACATTAAGAAGTGAGCATTAGTGCTTAAAAATGTGAAGTTTACCCGTAGTCAGATACAGTGTGCAGTGAAACTGCAGGTAAGCTGGAACGAAGGCAAGTTTGACGTGTTAGGCTCTCTTGGAGAGGTAAAGAAAAGAAAAGTGAAAAAAACAGGAGAAAATTTAGGCCTTTGTTACTCTCTTGAATGTTGAAAAGCCTTTAGACTGGTCTTAAATGCTAGAAGTAGGGGGAAAACGAGATGTATGGTTGCATATGGTTTTTCCGAGTCTATCAAAGCTAGAATAGGTTGGCTAATCACACATGCACGTAGGGGAGTAGCAGTTTAATTTTTGAAATGTTCTCAATTTGTGCATGCAATTAATCGCTTTCTTGTTGTTGTAAGTGCCTTATTTTTTAAAGCATTGAGGTTAGAGTCGATGCATGCAATATCGGTCTTTAGAGATAATTCAGAGTAGCCTTACTCGAGGACTAGCAAGATTTAGGTTGGGGGTATTTTGATAGCACTCTAAAAGTGCTAATATTTAGCTCCTAAGTCTTGAGAATTAGAATAATTAATTGAGCTTAATTGGTATATTTTGTATAATTTAATCGCTCAGGGGTAGATCGGGCATTTGCATTAATTAAGGGCTTAAATGGATATTTTAGAAAATTTTATTAATTAATTGTTTTGAGTGACTATACTACATTAATTAAATAATCTAATATGAACTCAAAATTGATTAGTCACTTAATGGCGTTGGCCATGTTAAGAATTTGGTAGCGCTTAGGTTTGATTCTAGACGGATGCATGATTTTTTTACATTTTGTAAAAGTCAACAGCTCCAGTCAACGGTCAGGACCTCAAGTCCAGACGCCCAGGCCCAGACACGCGCTCCAGACGGCCCACCCTCGCGCGACCTTCAGCCAAGATGCGCGCGCGGCCCGCTCCAGCTCCATCCAGCCCATCCGCGCGCGCGACCCGCTCCAGCCCCTGCGCGGCCCAATCTGTCAGTTTCGGCCCAAACTCATTTTTTTTTCTTCAGTTTTTACGCGTTTTTAACCTAGTTGTAGCCGCACTATTCATTGGAGAGAGAGAGAGAAAATTATATATTTTCCATTGGCCTCGGGTTTTGTGAGTTTTATACTCATTTTCAAGGTTATTGGGCGATTTTGGATCGATTCTCGACATATTTGGCTAAGGTAAGTGCTTTAATTGGAGATTAGAGATTGTTTTGTTGATGTATTAGGTGAGACTTGGACTTTTTAACGCATATTTAGCTTGTTCTAGAGTTCAATTCTTCTCTAGCCTCGTTCTTTAATGTCCTGCATGATTTTCTTTATGGTTGACACCCGTTTAGTTTATTGTGTGTTGGTTCGGTTAAAAATCCATGAAGTAGCGATCGCACCTCATGTTTTGAGTAATGAAAATCTAGCATTCTGAATTAAATATGGCCATGTGTTGTTTGGAATGCTGATAAGTTATAGAGAATGAATAAAATCGAGACGCGTTGTTAGAGATTTCAGCAATTGGCTCGTCGCACGATTACCCGTCGCTCGCGACTAATTCTAATTTGGGAGAGCGATCGCCCCCAAGTTAGTATTATTAGGGAAGCTTAGTTTAGAGTTGTCCACTCTTTATTAATTACTTGAGATTACTAGTTCTAATTAAAGCATGTGATCACTTGTTTTGATTAGGCCTTGTAATGTGCGTGAGTGTTAACAAAATTCGGCTAAGTATCTTTTGTGTCTATGATCTGAATTACATGAACAACCAATCCCGACACTCAAATTAATTTTTCCGTTAGCTTAATTCTTGCATGTCTTAATTTTAGTTTCGTTTCCTTTAACTTTCCCCCTTTTTTTACTTGTTGTTTTTAATTAAGGCAAATAGATATTAATTAGGAGAAAATAATTTAGGTTCCCTGTGGTTCGATACCCGACTATCACTAGCTGCAAAGCTTAGTAGTATCGAAATTATTAATGTTATTTTGGCGGAATTCGACACCCCGAGCATAAAGAACAATATACCCAAAAGTTCTCTTACCAGTTGTCGTCACAACTCGTCCTAGGTTTGGTAGAGTAAATTGGGACGGGGCATGACATATATAGTTTGTTATTTCGCAGTTTATTTATATCTCGTTGTTATTTTATCCTAACACAGGCACCAACTAACCCCTTCCCACACAGATGCGTCCCTCCAGCAATTCTGACAAACGTGCGCCTTCTTCTCTAGCGTAAACCAGCGCGAGCGACGACCTTGGAGGTTGTAGTTGTTCGTGGGGGTATAACTAAGGCCGTGTAGTTGTTCGGGCCTTAAGTTTTTGCATCTAGGAGGAGTTAGACACGAAATCTTCTTAAATCTAAGCCGAATCTACTTCAATTTTCAGATCTGGTGATTTTTTTCTTCTAATAATGTTCTATTCTCTTTCTACTTTTCAGTTATCTGTAATTTCTCCCCCAAGAAACCCCCAAAGAATCAAGTTCAACAACAAATTACAATATGAAAATCGAAAGAAAGCTTAATGGTAGCTTTGCTTTCAGTTTTCTATGCAATTAGCCACTACTGGATATTATGTTTCATGCATTGAAATTCATCCATCTTGAGGAATGTTGATTGTCAATTGTTATCTGATTTTGATACCCTTTCGTTGAAGAAATATTATAGCAGCTTTTTGATCAATTTTCATAGCTAGTTTAAGCATCCCCATTCACGTGCAGATCAATAGTTTTCCTTGCCAATAAAGCGTCACATCGAGAGAAAAAGATAGAAAATTCTCAAGGCTCTTTGGAAACTGATTTCAGAAATAGTTTCCTTTTACTTTAGAACAAAAGTTTAATGGCTAACAACAAATTACAATATGTCTAAAATATAACATGGTGGCAACAAGGATTATTGTTTTCTTTCGGGTTAAAGAAGATTTAATTTGGCTTAAAAAATAGGGTCCAAAGACGTCATCATTCTTCGCGGTTTTGCTAGGATTTATTGTTTTTTTTTTCTTGGCTCATTTAGAGTACGCTGCAAATAGGTACGAATATTGGATTTGTTTTTTGTTCTCTAATTTTCATTTTATAATCGTGTAATGTTCATTTTTTTCACTTACAAACGATGTGGATTGAAATTGTGTAGTATTGTAACGACCCGACTACAGGTAAGAGAAATTTAATTTTATTAATGTTATCGGGGTCGTTAGTTGGTTTGGAAGAGTCACGTGAAATCTGGGCTTAAAAGAGGCTAGGGCTAGTCGGTTGACTAAGTCAAACATTTGGGTTAATGAATTAATAATAATAATAGTATTATTATTATTTAAAAAAAAATCAAGTTCAAAGTAGGTCTTCGTGAAACCAAGACCCACGCTGCCCCAACCACTCTCTCTCCCCAAATTCTCTCTCTCTCCCTCACCCTTCCTCTCTTCCCCTTCGACGTCGACCGCTGTTCTCTCTCTCTTCCCCTCCGATGTCGACCATTGTTCTCTCTCTCTTCCCCTCCGACGCCGCCGCCGCTCGTCCCTCTCCCTCCGTCGCTCCATTCTGCCGTCGCCGCACGACGCCGCCGTATTCCTGCACCGGTCATTGAAGGGTCGTCACGCCGACAATCGCAATGATTAGGTGAGGTTTCCTCTCATTCTTCTTTCGTTCTCGTTAGCCACGAATTTAGTTGACTCCGAACATAATTACCCGCTCAATTTAGACTTTAGAATTGCAGATTCAAGAGGCGTTTGCCCACTATCCAGCAAGGTATCGGGTGCTTGGGTGAGTTTTCATTGGTAACGTTCGTCCCCTAAAGTTTTCTATGAAATTGTGGGATGCTTTGGTAATTTTTCTAACAACGATTTCTTCCTTGGGTAGTCCCGATTTGGGTAATTTTACTCTTTGAGCATCGTTGAGATCGAAAGCGAGGTTTTGGAGTAGATAGTAGTTTGGTCATATTTTAGGATTGAAGTTAAGCTTTTACAAGTCAGTTTGGAGGGCTGAGGTTGCTGGAATTAGTTTCAAGTAAGTAACTTACTGCTGGCTAACCTTTGGGCTAGGTTGGGAACTTTTCTAATGTTTGTTTGAAATGCGCAATGTATTTCTGTAAGTATTTCTGAAATTATTTATATGGTTTATGAATGTGAAATGTTTTTGTGAAATTATTTCTGCGGGTTTTGAAGAAATTATTCAGGTGACGTCGTTGAGGGATTTATGAATGATGAAAAGAGAAGGTTATCTCTTTATGAGTTTTGGGTTATGTCTATGCATTGAAATGTGTTTGTAAAGCTTGAATGTTGTTGTTGTGTGAAATGTTTATGGATGAGATGCATGTTGAAATATGACCGTTAATGCAGGAGAGAAAATTACTCCATGTTGCATCATTTCTAGTATCTGAAATGTTTTAGGTGGAACCGATGCATTTATGCATTTGTGTGTGACATATGAGTGATGAGATTGTAAAATAGCTACTCTCCATTCCCTCTGAAATTTATCTGCATGAAAGCGATGCAGGTTTAAGGATTTTAATCACATGAAAGTGATGTGCTTAGAGCCGGTGAGTATGAAAGTGAGGTATCTGAGATTGATGTGTATGAAATTGATGCACATCCAGAATAACTGGAATGAAGTGGTAAGCTAAAAGAGGCAGGTCCCACTAGTTAAAATTTTCAGTCAGTTCATGATTGCATGTGATTGCATAGCCTGACCATGGTAGTGGAGTTTCTTTCTGAGTATTTTATTTAAAATACTCATTCTTTCTTAAAATATTTTTTAGGAATTGCTAGGAACATACAAGGCGTTTGACGAGGTGATCGATGGATGAAGTCATGGGATCTGAGAAGTTAGAGCTTCCGCATTTAGTCATTTATTCATTTGAGTCTCGTTATTTCCTTCTCCTAAGAATTTGGACGGACAATTTTGACTTAAAGTTTGTTTTAAATGAACTTGAATTAATTATTTTTTGTTTTATTGGGATTCCAAAAGTAAATGTATTTTTTTTTTATGTTGAGACGTTCTGGAAAAAATATATTTTTATTTCTTCACTTCTAAATTAAAGTTTTAAATTATTTATTGAGAATTATGATGTCATGCATGTAATAACGGTCCTAGAGTGAGGTCATAAAAAGTCAGGTCGTTACAATTGGTATCAGAGCCTAAGTTTTAGATTTTGTAGACACGCTTACATCGTAAGCCCTAAGTGTCCCCATGGCTCATCAACAGGTACCTCGTCATCGCCAGATATGTTCAGTTTTAACAAGCTTTATGAAAGATTATATTTAAATGATTTTCAGTATCTTGATGCATTAGTAGTGATTCTTGTCTTGATTGATGATTTGATAAAGTAGTGGGACTATATTTGGTAGGTTATGACACGTAACATAGACTTAGTCAGGCGAGGTTGGACTAGAAGTGGTTGGAATGTTAAAGTAGATTTTGCCAGTCTTGTAACTAAATATTTGTGCAAGAATGGTTTCAAACTATTGGTGATGTTATTTATCTCACATTTCTATGAATTTGTTTTGGTATCACTAGTTATAAGAGGAATCAAAGAGATTAAACAACACCATTAATGTTAAGGATTAATGTTATGTTTTGTTATCGACAATGAAAGTTGTGGTGCTAAAGTAAGCTCTATCACGAGAAGACACATGTTTAGGCATGAAGTTAAATAAGTTGATAGACAGGGAAGCGGAGGATTCCAACAGGTCGAAGTTTTTTAGTAAGTGGATAGTGAAAATGCTAGTTTTAAAGGAGTTGTATTTTATGATCTCTTTTGAGTAGTTTATGGTATTGATGGTCGAACTTGTTAGTAAAGTTTGAGATGTTTTGACTTGAGATCAATTTAGTACTAGAAACTGATGAAGTCATCAATTTGATTAAAAGAAGATAGTAGGTCACCTTGAAGCAAATGAAAAGTTGTGTTAGTGTTAAATAAAGTAAAATGGACATCTCTCACATAAAGGAAACACTTGTTAAGATTCTGTCTAAGGAGACTGATGTGTTGAAGGATCAAACAATCAATTTTGTAGAAATTTTATGGAGAACCAACTAAGTATCTATAGTTGTTTAAGCAACAAAACTTTCGAGGACGA
Source organism: Herpetospermum pedunculosum (assembly GCA_028017165.1). Lineage (NCBI taxonomy): Eukaryota > Viridiplantae > Streptophyta > Magnoliopsida > Cucurbitales > Cucurbitaceae > Herpetospermum > Herpetospermum pedunculosum. The sequence continues at coordinate 13,442,680 of CM051527.1, read as the reverse complement.
AAGTTCTTAAGTGGGGAAGATTGTAATGACCCGAACTCCAGGTAAGAGATTTTTTTTTTTTATTAATGTTATCGGGGTCGTTAGTAGGTTTGGAAGGGTCACCTGAAATCTGGGCTTAAAAGAGGCTAGAGCTAGTCGGTTGACTAAGTCAAACATTTGGGTTAATGAATTAATAATAATAATAATATTATTATTATTTAATATAATATAATAATATTATTATTTAATTTAATATAATATAATAATATTATTATTTAATTTAATATAATATAATAATATTATTATTATTTAAAAAAAAAATTAAAGTTTAGCGTAGGTCTTCGTGAAACGAAGAGCCACACCGCCCCAACCACTCTTTCTCCCTCAGTCTCTCCCTCACCCTTCCTCTCTTCCCCTCTGACGTCGACCGCCGTTCTCTCTCTCTTCCCCTCCGACGCCGCCGCCGCTCGTCCCTCTCCCTCCGCCGCACCATTTTTCCGTTTCCGCACGCCGCCGCCGTCCTCCTTCGCCGGTCATTGAAGGGTCGTCGCGCCGACAACCGCAACGATCAGTTGACGTTTCCTCTCATTCTTTTTTGGTTCTCGTTAACCACGAATTTAGTTGACTCCGAACATAATTACCCACTCAATTTAGACTTTAGAATTGCAGAGTCAGGGGACGTTTGGCCACTGTCCCGCAAGGTATCGGGTCCTTGGGTGAGTTTTCGTTGGTAACGTCCGTCCCCTAAAGTTTTCTATGAAATTGTTGGATGCGTTGGTAACTTTTCTAACAACGATTTCTTCCTTGGGCAGTCCCGATTTGGGTAATTTTACTCTATGAGCATTGTTGAGATCCAAAGCGAGGTTTTGGAGTAGATATTAGTTTGGTCATATTTTAGGATTAAAGTTAAGCCTTTACAAGTCAGTTTGGAGGACTAAGGTTGCTGGAATTAGTTTCAAGTAAGTAACTTACTGCTAGCTAACCTTCGTGCTAGGTTGGAAATTTTTTAGATGTTTGTTTGAAATGCGCAATGTATTTCTATATGTATTTTTGAAATTATTTATATGGTTTATGAATGTGAAATGTTCCTATGAAATTGTTTCGGCTAACTTTGAAGAAATTATTCAGGTGACGTCGTTGAGGAATTTATGAATGATGAAAAGAGAAGGTTATCTCTTTATGAGTTTTGGGTTATGTCTTTGCATTGAAATGTGTTTGTAAAGCTTGAATGTTGTTGATGTGTGAAGTGTTTATGAATGAGATGCATGCTGAAATATGACTGTTAATGCATGAGAGAAAATTACTCCATGTTGCATCATTTCTTGTATCTGAAATGTTTTAGGTGGGACCCATGCATTTATGCATTTGTGTGTGACATATGATTGATGAGATTGTAAAATAGTTACCCTCGACTCCCTCTGAAATTTGTTTGCATGATAGTGATGCAGGTTTAGGGGTTCTCATCACATGAAAGTGATGTGCTTAGAGCCGGTGACTATGAAAGTGATGCTCACCTATGCATGAAAGTGATGCATGCATAGAGGGTTGCCAATCCTAGGTATACATTCTTCTTCCCTATTTCTTCCTTTTTTCTTTCTTACTTTGGTGGAGCCTCTCCTTATTCTATTTTTTCATTTTTTTTTCAGCTCATCATTTTTGTAAAGGAGAAGAAGAATGCTTATGCTTAAAGGGAGAGAGGAATGTGCCTAGGCCTACGGTGGCCTCCCCCAAACTTAAACTACTCATTGTCCCCAATGAGTGTCTGAGGTGGCACACCCCCAAACTTGTCCTAGAAGCATCTAGTCTAGGGTAAAACAAAGAGAATCTAAAAGTCCTAGGGATAGACAGAACATTCTCAAAGCAAACAACTCAGCAGCAGAAATTTGTAAAAAACAGGAAGGGAAGGACTTAAAGTTACGCATGCTGAGCAATTTAAGAGACTAATTTAAACTATCAAAGGTGCCTTGAGACACTCATCCAACATGCTTATAGATAGGCTATATAAGGTAGTCAAGACAGCAGCAAAAGAACAAAATTAAAACAGACCCAGCCTAGCTAATCAGTCAGTCAAACATATGCAATTACTAACAAAAATTGCGGATTCCGCAATAATTTCGCAATGGATACAGGGTAGATATATCAGTGATCAAGGCCCCTATGCATGCTTTTTCCAATCATCTCAGCTATACAAAAAGGAAACTAAAACAACCTACCTATTCAGATACCATCAGACTATACTAAGCAATCCTAAACAACAGAAATAAAGAACTAAAGACAGATAAGATATTGATTCAAAAATGACAGCATTCACACAGTTTAACGAAAAGCAGAGTTTTTTTTTTTAGGGAACATAAATACTCCCTTGAGTGCTCTTCAGACTAGCACTCAGACGTCCTCATCATCATCCCTCCGTGCTCGTGGAGGTGCCCATGGCGTCAGCAAGTCCGTGGGGAACTCAGGAAAGATGCAGCCTAACTGGTCAGCAACATCCTTATCCCTTGCTTCAGCATACTCAGCCCATTGAGCCATCTTCTTTTGTAGGTCCATCAGGCATGCCATAGAGAGGGATTGAGCAGCAGCCAGGCCGTCTAGCTCAAACTCCATGTTCCCCTTCCTGCGCATCCTCAGGCCTGTAGGCAGCTCCAGATGCCCCGTGTAGGCCAGCTGCCTCTCCATCCTCTCGATTGGTACTCCTGTACGTAAGCAAAGCTTAGTGATTGTGTTGGGGAAGAAAAGTGGACCCTTACCTTTTTTGGCACAGTCTGCGATTGAGGCTGCAATGACCTCGCCAACATTGATCGTGAGGCCCCTCATGATCGCATATACCAGCAGCGACCTCCCTTGGTTGATGGTGGTCTCGTGGGTCACTGGGGACAGCCGCCTTCGCACGAAGGAGAACCAGACAGCTGCCTTGGCTGTGAGGGTAGCACTCATCAGAGTGTGCTTCCCATTGCGCGAAATCGTCCACGCTGCCTCAAGTTGGCCGATGATCCTCAGCGCTTCCTCCAGGACAGCCTCAGTTGGCGCATCAATGATCCTTGCATAATCAGTGTGCTTCTGCCCCTTGAGGCCATAGGCTTCATTGATCGCCTTGGCTGAGAAGTCCACCTCGATTCCTCTTACCACGGACAAGCCATCCTCAGGGTTCATCAGGTTGGCGTACAAATCGTACACCATGCTGGAGTAGGCGGGGATGGGCGGTCTGCACAGCTCTTCCCAGCCGTGGTTGGTGATCCCTGCGCGCAAGAACTGCGGCAGGTCTGCTAGAGCATCAAGGAACCCCTTCTCATGGAGTAGGTCCCTCTTCCTCAACTCAGTGCCCCTCGACTCTGCATAAGAGGACACATACCTCACAGTTTGAGGCTCATCCTCGGGGTACAGCTTGGCTTTCCCCTTATCTTTTGCTTTGGCTGATTCAGCAGCCTCGATCTTTAGCTTCTTCAGAGAGGGCTCACTACTAACCTTCTTCTTCATGGATTTCTTTGAAGCTTTTGACCGTTTGGCCTTGACAACCTTGGTGGCTTCCTTTCTCAACCGTGCCCTGGTGGTGATCTGTTGGAGGCAGTCCCCCAACGTTTCATCCATTGAATCTTCCCCCTTTGCTGGGCTATCGGGGCAGACTTCCCTCAAAGGAGAGAAGACCTCATCCTCTTCAGCTGTGTCTTCGCCTGGTGCCGATTCTTGATGTTCTTTGCTTGGAATTTCAGGCTCAGGCGTTTGCGATGATGGTGATGCCTCAGGGCTTTGCGGCGGTGGAGATTGGTCAGAGCTTAGTGGAGATGGGGAAGGCTCGGGGCTTCGCGCAGGTGGAGATGGAGAAGAGCTTTGTCTGGCCGTCTCGTAGGATGGACGGCCACTTTCTTGACTCTCCACAGTGGGAGTCTTCTTCTTGATCGCTGCGTCGTCGACAGCCATCTTCCACTTCCTCTTCTTAGGCGTTCCTGCTGGTTCAGATGGCCCAGCAGGGATTTCGGTCACCACCTTCCACTTCTTCTTGCGGACAGGGAGCTTGGGAAGTCGTTCAGTGCGCGCGGCTTCGGCATCTGCCAAAGCAAGGAGTGCCTCCCTCGCAGCTGTCTCAGCGTCAGTAGCCTTCTTCCTGGAAGCAGATCTCTCAGCCCTTGTGAGCACCATGGTCGAATCGGAGAAATCTGGAAAGAGGAATTGCAGAGGAAGAAGGAGAGATATTTCTTGAAGATCAGCGAATGGAGGAAGCGTACGGGCCACAGCTATTCCAACGGCTATTTGTAATGATGTAAATCCCAACGGCTATTTTGTTGCGGATTCAGCAAATCCACCGCAATTAAATGGCCGTTGGAGATTTTTCTCCAATATTCTCTCAACTTAATCTTTGATTTGGCCCAATATTTTTCCCGATTTTTTATCCTTGATTCATCTCCTTGATTTCCTCTTTCGATCCCCTATTAAAAGAAATAAATTTAACATCAAATTCGTACTAAAAATTATACACAAACATACACAAATAACAACCGAAAGAATAACAAAAAAAAATAAACTAAGGCATAGCCTCGCATGGACGAGCACAGTAATCACTCGTCCTCTCTCGATTTTATTTTCAAGTTTCAGCCAAAAGGAAGGCCGAGAGAGTCTTCACATCTCCTTCCTCATAATAATGCTTCAATCGTGCACCATTAACCATGAACGGTTGCCCGTGCTGTAGGTTCCTAATCTCGATTGCACCATGAACAAACACGTTAGTTATCACAAAAGGACCTGACCATCTGGACTTAAGTTTGCCTGGAAATAATCTCAACCTTGAGTTAAATAATAAGACAAGCTGGCCTTTCTTAAAGTCCTTAATCCTAAGTCTACTGTCATGCCAAATCTTAGTCTTTTCCTTATACATTTTAGCATTTTCATAGGACATATGTCTAAGCTCATCAAGCTCATGTAATTGCAGAGACCGCAATGTTCCCGCATCGGTCACGCAATAATTCAGTTCTTTCAAGGCCCAAACTGCTTTAATTTCCAATTCGAATGGTAAGTGACATGCTTTGCCATACACAAGTCTATAAGGAGACATACCTAGGGGTGTCTTATATGCAAACCTATATGCCCAAAGTGCATCCTCGAGTTTAAACGACCAATCTTTTCTATTGGGTTTGACCACTTTTTCAAGTATGTTTTTAATCTCCCTATTCGATATTTCAGCTTGTCCATTCAAATGTGGGTGATAAGGAGTGGCTACTCTATGTCTAACATTGTATTTAGCCAACACTTTTCCCATAGCTTTATTAATAAAGTGTGTTCCTTCATCACTAATTATAGCACGAGGTGTACCAAACCTAGTAAAGATATGTCTATTAAGGAACTTAATGACTGTTTTGGCATCATTGTTTGGACATGCTATGGCTTCTACCCATTTAGATACATAGTCTACAGCTACAAGTATGTAAAGGTTACCTGCTGATGGGGGAAATGGTCCCATGAAGTCAATGCCCCACACATCAAAGAGCTCCAACTCTAAGATGTAAGTAAGAGGCATCTCATCCTTTCGACTAAGGTTACATGTTCTCTAACATTCATCACAGCTGTGTGCGTATTCGTGGGCATCTTTGAAGATCGTGGGCCAATAGTAGCCACTCTGGAACACCTTTGCAGTTGTTCTTTGGCCACCAAAATGTCCACCATAGGGGGCTGTATGGCAGTGCTGCAGCACAGACTTCGCCTCAGCAGCTGACACACACTTCCTCAGCAAACCATCTGCACATGTCTTGTAGAGTGTAGGATCATCCCATATGAACTTCCTAGCTTCATGTAGGAACCTCTTCTTCTCTTGGCTTCCCTTGAAAGTTGGTAGTACCTGCGAGGCAAGGAAGTTAGCAATATCAGCAAACCAAGGTTCCTCATCGTTATCACGATGGGCTAATACAAAGACATGCTCATCGATAAAGGCATCAGAAATTGCGGTTTCCGCAATTTTATCGCAATTATGTTGCAATCTAGAAAGATGATCCGCAACCACATTTTCGCATCCTTTCTTATCTCTAATGTCTAGATCAAACTCTTGCAACAACAATACCCATCTAATTAACCTAGGCTTAGCATCAGCCTTCCTCATAAGGTACTTTAGAGCAGAATGATCAGTGTACACGATTGTCCTAGTGCCTACAATGTAATTCCTACACTTCTCGCAGGCAAACACTACAGCTAGCATCTCCTTTTCTGTGGTTGTGTAGTTACATTGTGCCTCATTAAGTGTCTTACTAGCATAGTATACAGGGTGTGTTAGTTTGTCAATCTTTTGTCCTAGCATAACCCCTACTGCATAGTCACTTGCATCACATAACATCTCAAATGGAAGGTCCCAATTTGGTCCTATTATAATAGGTACTTTGACTAGTGCTTCCTTAAGGGTTTTCCAGGCTAGTACACATTCTTTTGAGAAGATGAATGGCTTATTTAGCTCTAGAAGCTCACACAAAGGTTTGGAGATCTTGGAAAAGTTCTTAATGAACCTTCTATAGAAACCTGCGTGTCCTAAGAAACTTCTAATGGCTTTTACATTCTGAGGTTCCACTAACTTCTCTATTATTTCAATCTTGGCCCTATCGACCTCTACTCCTGCTCTAGACACTCTATGACCTAGGACTATCCCCTCTTCCACCATGAAGTGGCACTTTTACCAATTAAGGACTAGGTTGGTCTCCTCACACCTAGCTAGGACTTGTCCTAAGTTCTCTAAACAGTTTGTGAATGAATCACCAAAGACCGAGAAGTCATCCATAAATATTTCTATCATGGATTCATCTAAGTCAGAGAAGATGGCCAACATGCACCTTTGGAACGTTGTTGGTGCATTGCATAAGCCAAAAGGCATTCTGCGGAAAGCAAATGTTCCAAAGGGACAGGTGAAGGTTGTCTTCTCCTGGTCCACAGTGTCTATGGTGATTTGGTTATATCCAGAATAACCATCTAAGAAGCAGTAATAAGCTCTACCAGCTATCCTATCTAACATCTGGTCAATGAATGGTAAAGGGAAGTGATCCTTTTTTGTTTCCTTATTCAATTTTCTATAGTCCATACAGACTCTCCATCCTGTAATAGTTCTAGTTGGAATCAGTTCATTGCTCTCATTCACTACTACAGTCATCCCCCCCTTCTTAGGTACACATTGTATAGGACTCACCCACTGACTACTAGCTATAGGGAAGATTACACCTGCATCTAACCATTTTATGATCTCCTTCTTAACTACCTCTTTTATAGAGGGGTTCAGCCTACGTTGGTGATCTACTCGAGGTGTATGTTCTTCTTCCAATATTATCTTATGCATGCAGTAAGAAGGGCTGATGCCTCTAATGTCAGCAATTGTCCATGCAATAGCCTTTTTATATTGCTTAAGTAATAAGATTAACTCAGTTTCATGCTTTGCACTCAATTTGGACGAGATAATAACAGGCAGAGTATCATTGCTTCCTAAATATGCATACTTAAGATGAGTGGGTAAGGGTTTCAATTCTAAGATAGGTGGATGCTCAATGGATGGCTTTAATGGATTCATGGATCCGTCAGTCAAGTCACTATTCATACAAACATGCTGTATTTTATCTACAGGTATATCGATTATTTCAGAAACATTTAAACCAGTTAAATCTAATTGTACATAATTATTAGCATGCTTAATCAATAATTCATGCTCCAGCTGTTCTTCCATCAGTGAATCTACAATGTCCATGCTAGCACAAGATTCAGAGTCAGAGGGGTACCTTAGGGCTTTAAAAACACTAAACTTAACCTCCTCATCATGAACCCTCATGGTGAGCTCACCTTTCTGGACATCAATCAGGGCCCTACCTGTGGCTAGAAATGGTCTGCCTAAGAGGATGGGAACCTCCTTGTCTGCTTCATAATCCAGGATGATGAAATCTGCAACGAAAATAAACTTGTCAACCTTTACAAGAATATCCTCAATCTTACCCTCAGGGTATGCTATGGATCTGTCTGCAAGTTGTAAGGTGACAGTGGTAGGACGTGCTTCTCCTATTCCCAGCTGGCGGAATAGTGATAGGGGCATGAGGTTTATGTTGGCTCCCAGGTCACAAAGAGCTCTGCCCACGTGCTTGCCTCCTAACTCCACTAGGAGGGTGAAGGAACCAGGATCCTTCTCCTTCTTGGGTAGCTTGTTCTGGAGTATAGCACTGCACTCCTCAGTGAGATTCACTGTTTCAAATTCACCAATAATGTTTTTGTTAGTGATTATATCCTTTAAAAATTTAACATAAGAGGGCATGGACTACAAAACTTCTACAAAAGGAATATTAACATGCACTAGTTTAAGAATTTCTAAAAATTTATTGAAGTGCACTTCCTGTTCTTGTTTTTTCTTTAGCCTTCGAGGGAATGGAGGTGGTGGCACATATGCAGGCACTTCAGGTCGCCTCAGGATAGGTGGAGGCCTTGGAATTTCTTCTATCTCTTCTATGATTGGCTCCAGCCTTGCTCCTGATGTGCTTGTTGAGGGTTGACCTTGGTTTGGCAGAGATTCCAGTGGAGCTGTTACGTCTCCAAAAGTGACCTTTTTAGGACTTAATTATCTTAGAAAGATGTTCACTCTTAGGTGTTTTTGATAGCATTTAGCCTAAACCTATGCTTAAATATGAGAATTAGAAGAAGGTAGCTAAATTAGGACTTATGTACAATAGGAAAGAAAAGGGTTGAAAACCAAAGGAAAAGTATGAAAAATGCACACTGCGATAGCATTGCGGAAACATTGCTGAAACCGCAATGTTTCAAGTGAAAACCATAAGTTGACTGATCTTTTTCTGTTTAGATCCGATTTTTCAGGGATTCGTTCTTTCTCCTCCATCCATTATGAAGTACGACGTTGAGGATGGACGGTTCTCCTTGGCCCAATCGCACCTGCAGAAGCCTATAAAAGGAGGTCAAAGTCGAAGGTTCAGTCATCATCCGAAAGCGTAGAAGTCTCTTCGCAGCTCCATCTTTTCTCCTGTTTTTCTTCTTCGTCTGTTGGTGTGAGAGTTTCAGCTGTTGGAATCGACAATCTGATAGGAAGGAGAGAAGATTCATCTTCTCTCCCGATTGGATTCATCCAAGCAAGGCTACTCTTTCTCTCCATTCAGACGAGGCATTCGCACGAGGCGTTCAAGCATCATTTACTGTTTTCTGTTTTTCAATTCTAATTTCCAGCTCTGTTTAGTTGTTGTTTCTCTTCTAGTAGCTAGATCATTTCATTTCGTTGCTTTCTGTCTTTACATTATTGACTTTAAGATTCCCTTTTGTTCATTCAATCAATCAAGTAATCAAACGCAAAATTCAGTATTTCACAGTTTCCTACCTTTGCAACTCACTGTCTTACCTTGCTGTTTTAAGCTTATTTCTCTTCTAAGCATGTCTCTTTCATCTTTTATTTCTGTTTACCCCACATCCATGAGTAACTAAGTCACTTAGGGGCATGCTAATGACAACACTATAGGCTAAAAAACGTGATCCAAGCATGTAGGATAGCTCTCGAAGCATTGATTGTATGTAAGCTTCATCCCACGGGCAATTTCGATTGGCCATCCATTTTGTCCAAAGAACTCCTAACCTCTGGAAGGAGTAAGAGTTCAGAGTCATACTCTCATGCTAGCCTTTCAAGGTACCCAGGAAACGGCCTAGGAATAGGCGTTTCCCTAGTACAAACCATATCTTTCTGCTTTAATAAGATGCTTAAGACCTTACTTTGACATGAGTAAACTAAAGAATCTAATGCATGGAATCGGACGATACATGAGATTGAGATAGTTTGATGCATAGTGAGTAGATCCAGTGCTTGAGAATCGTATGAAAATGCCTATAGGATAGTCATTGGTAGCCCTTAATTCACCATTTTACACACTTTCGCTGTCGGTAACATTGCGGTAGAATTGCTGTTTCCGCAATTCTGCTAAGTTAAAAATCCTGTTTAGCCAATTTCCTCTTCGTTTATTAATCTCTTCCCTTTTCATTTGAGTTTATCATTTACTTGAACTTGTTTATGTTGTTTCCCTTTATCTATTCAGTAGTAATTAGGCAATTAAAAACCAACTTTACCCCATCAAATCCATCCATTCTTTCTTAACAAAACACTTCACGAGTAGCTCATAATAAATCTCTGTGGGAAAACGAATGAAAAAATACTTACTACTTGCTATAAGATCATGTATGCTTGCATGTTCCGAGTGCTCTCTCTCTCTTATTGCTTATTTATTTTAACACATTGAGCACGCAACAAGTTTTTGGCGCCGCTGCCGGGGATTTATTTTAGTGAAAACGAAGTTTGTTAAGTTTGAAACACCAAGTTTATTATCTATTGAAACTGATCTACTTTTCATTTCTTTTGTAGGTACTAGTAGGGTAGTTTATGAGTGAGCCTTCAAGTAGTGATCTAGAGTTCAACCCTGGGCCTGAGAGATTACTTAGAGCTAGAAACAAAGCAAAGAAACGTCTCTTTAAACAACCCTCTATACCCCAAATAATTGCTGAAACCGAAGAAATGGAAGAGATAGTTCCAAATCCGGTACCTGTCATTCGCAATCCCATCGAAATAGCGAATGACAAGAATAGTGCCATTCTCTCATACTTAGTTCCCATGCCTGGGGAGGTAAATCCAAGTATAATCCGCCCTGAGATCACTGCCCATTCCTTCGAATTAAAGCCAGTGATGTTCCAAATGTTGTCTACTGTGGGACAATTCTTTGGAGTGGAAAATGAGGATCCCCACAACCATCTTAGAAACTTCCTAGGAGTTAGTGATACCTTCATCATCCCTGGAGTTTCCCAAGAAGCCTTGAGGCTATACCTTTTCCCTTACTCATTGAGGGACAAAGCAAAGACGTGGTTAAACTCATTACCATCTGGATCTGTCCTTAATTGGACAGACTTGGCGGAGAAATTCCTAGTCAAATACTTCCCACCTGATAGGAATTCTACCTTTCGTGATGACATAGTTAAATTCAAACAAGCTGAGAATGAGTCTCTTCACGAAGCTTGGACAAGGTTCAAAGATCTTCTTCTTAAATGTCCACATCATGGCATCCCATGGTGTATCCAAATAGAGGTCTTTTTGAAAGGATGCAATCCCAGCACTAGGCAAGTCTTAAATTCATCCGCTGGAGGCTCCATGTTGTCCAAGAGTTACAACGAAGCATATGAGATCTTGGAGAAGATCTCAACATCTCATTGTAGGTGGTCAGATGATCCGATAGAGCCAAATAGAGCTCAAGATAAGGAGACACTCAATGCTATGAGTAGTCAAATAAGTGCCTTGACCAACCTAGTTAAGCAAATGGCTCAGGCCAATCTCCAAACTAGTGTCAACACCGCCACTGCCATGTCAATGGGCACCCAGCCAAGTCAAGGTGAGACACTACCCTGTGGATTCTGTGGGGACGGGCATCTGTATGAATATTGCCCTGGGAATCCATCCTCAGTCTGCTACGTTGGAAGCCAGCAGCAGCCTAGGAACAACCCTTATTCCAATACTTACAACCCTGGTTGGAGGAACCACCCAAACCTGTCATGGGGTGGCCAACAAAATGCTAACCAAGCTCCTAACCAACCTAGACCGAGTGGAACACCTGGTTTCACTCCCCAACATAACCAACCCATGTATAAAAAACCATACAACCAACCTGTAGGATCTTCTGTAGAAAACTTACTTAAGGAATACATAGCCAAGAATGATGCCACTTTACAGAGCCAGCAAGCTACTCTTAGGAGCCTAGAGAACCAAATAGGCCAGTTAGCCAATGAACTCAAGAGTAGGCCCCAAGGTAGACTCCCTGCTGACACAGAGGTACCAAGGAGAGATGGTAAAGAGCAAGTTCAAGCAATTGAACTTAGAAGTGGTAGACCATTGGCGAGCAACACAAAGGAAGCACCAAAGAGAGTAGAGAACACTGAGTCTAATGCTCCACTGGAGCCTCTGTCAAACCAAGGTCAACCATCCACAAGCACATCAGGAGCCAGGCTAGAGCCAATTATTGAGGAGATAGAAGAAATTCCAAGGCCTCCACCTATCCTAAGGCGACCTGAAGTGCCTGCATATGTGCCGCCACCTCCATATCCTCGAAGGCTTAAGAAGAAGCAGGAACAGGAAGTGCACTTTAATAAATTCTTAGAAATTCTTAAGCAAGTGCATGTTAACATTCCTTTTGTAGAAGTTTTACAGTCTATGCCTTCCTATGTAAAGTTTTTGAAAGATATTATTACTAACAAAAAAATAATTGGTGAGTTTGAAACAGTAAACCTCACTGAGGAGTGCAGTGCCATACTCCAGAACAAGCTACCTAAGAAGGAGAAGGATCCTGGTTCCTTCACCTTGCCAGTAGAACTAGGAGGCAAGCATGTGGGCAGAGCGCTTTGTGACCTGGGCGCCAGCATAAACCTCATGCCCTATCACTATTCCGCCAGCTAGGAATAGGAGAAGCACGTCCAACCACTGTCACTTTACAACTAGCAGACAGATCCATAGCGTACCCTGAAGGTAAGATTGAGGATATTCTAGTGAAAGTTGACAAATTTATTTTCCTTGCAGATTTCATTATCCTGGATTATGAAGCAGACAAGGAGGTCCCCATCCTATTAGGCAGACCGTTTCTTGCCACAGGTAGGGCCCTGATAGACGTCCAAAATGGTGAGCTCACTATGCGGGTTCATGATGAAGAGGTGAAATTTAGTGTGTATAAAGCTTTAAGGTACCCCTCTGACCTTGAGTCCTGTGCTAGCATGGACGTTGTAGATTCTTTAATGGAAGAACAATTGGAGCATGTATTATTAACCAAGCATGCTAATGAATATGTACAATTAGATGTAGCTGACTTAAATGTATCTGAGATAATGGATATACCTGTAGATAAACCACAACATGTATGTATAAATAAAGACTTAACTGATAGATCCTTAAATCCTTTAAAGCCATCCATTGAGCATCCACCTCTTTTAGAATTAAAACCACTGCCCACACACCTCAAGTATGCATACTTAGGAAATAATGAAACTCTGCCTGTAATTATTTCTTCTAAGCTAAGTGAACAGCATGAGGTTGATCTAATTTTATTACTTAAGCAACATAGGAAGGCTATTGCATGGACTATTGCTGATATTAGAGGCATTAGCCCTTCTTATTGTATGCATAAGATCACATTAGAGGAAGAACATACACCCCGAGTAGATCACCAACGTAGGTTGAACCCCTCTATGAAAGAGGTAGTTAAAAAGGAAATAATAAAATGGTTAGATGCTGGGGTAATCTTCCCTATAGATAGTAGTCAGTGGGTGAGCCCTATACAATGTGTACCTAAGAAGGGTGGGATGACTGTGGTAGTCAATGAGAGCAATGAACTGATTCCAACTAGGACTGTCACAGGATGGAGAGTATGTATGGATTATAGGAAACTAAATAAAGAAACTAAAAAAGACATCTTCCCTCTACCATTCATTGACCTAATGTTAGACAGAATAGTTGGTAGAGCTTATTACTGCTTCCTAGACGGTTATTCAGGGTATAATCAGATCACTATAGACCCCAAAGACCAAGAAAAGACTACCTTCACTTGCCCTTTTGGAACATTTGCCTTCCGCAGAATGCCTTTTGGCTTATGCAATGCACCGACAACATTCCAAAGGTGCATGTTGGCAATCTTTTCTGATTTGGATGAGTCCATGATAGAAATATTCATGGATGATTTCTCAGTCTTTGGGGATTCCTTTACAAACTGTCTAGAGAACTTAGGACAAGTCCTGGCTAGGTGTGAGGAGACTAACCTAGTCCTTAATTGGGAGAAGTGTCACTTCATGGTAGATGAAGGGATTGTCCTAGGTCATAGAGTGTCAAGAGCAGGAGTGGAGGTCGATAGGGCCAAGATAGAAATCATAGAGAAGTTGGTAGAACCTCAGAATGTAAAAGCCATTAGGAGTTTCTTAGGAGATGCAGGCTTCTATAGAAGGTTCATTAAGGACTTTTCTAAGATAGCCAAGCCTCTGTGTGAGCTCCTAGAGCTAAACAAACCCTTCATCTTCTCTAAAGACTGTTTAGTTGCATGGAAAACCCTTAAGGAGGCACTAGTCAAAGCACCTATTATCGTAGGGCCAAATTGGGATCTCCCATTTGAGATGTTGTGTGATGCAAGTGACTATGCTGTAGGGGTCATGTTAGGACAAAAGATTGACAAGTTAACACATCCTGTATATTATGCTAGTAAAACACTTAATGAGGCTCAATGTAATTATACAACTACTGAGAAAGAGATGCTAGCTGTAGTGTTTGCTTGTGAGAAATTTAGAAATTACATCGTAGGCACTAGGACGATTGTGTACACTGACCATTCTGCTTTAAAGTACCTCATGAGGAAGGCTGATGCTAAGCCTAGGTTGATTAGGTGGGTGTTATTGCTGCAGGAATTTGATTTGGACATTAGAGACAAGAAAGGATGTGAAAATGTGGTTGCGGATCACCTTTCTAGATTGCAGCATAATTGCGGAAAAATTGCAGAAACCGCAATTTCTGATGCTTTCATTGATGAACATCTCTTTGTACTGACTCATTGTGATAGCGATGAGGAACCATGGTTTGCTGACATTGCCAACTTCCTTGCATCACAGGTACTACCAACTTTCAAGGGAGGCCAAGAGAAGAGGAAGTTCCTCCATGAAGCAAGGAAGTTCATATGGGATGATCCCACACTCTACAAAACTTGTGCTGACGGACTGCTAAGGAAGTGTGTTTCAGCTGCGGAGGCAAGGTCTGTGTTGCAGCACTGCCACACAGCCCCATATGGTGGACATTTTGGAGGTCAGAGAACAGCTGCTAAGGTGTTCCAGAGTGGCTACTATTGGCCAACGATCTTCAAAGATGCCCACAACTATGCACACAGCTGTGATGAATGCCAGAGGACAGGTAACTTGAGCCGCAGGGATGAGATGCCTCTCACTTACATTTTAGAGTTGGAGCTCTTTGATGTGTGGGGCATTGATTTCATGGGGCCATTCCCTCCTTCATCAGGTAACCTTTACATCCTTGTAGCAGTGGATTATGTCTCTAAGTGGGTAGAGGCTATAGCATGTCCCAATAATGATGCAAAAACAGTCATAAAATTCTTGCATAGGCACATTTTTACTAGGTTTGGAACACCTCGTGCTGTCATTAGTGATGAAGGGACACATTTCATTAATAAGGCTATGGAGAGAGTGTTGGCTAAATATAATGTTAGACATAGAGTAGCCACTCCTTATCACCCACATTCTAATGGCCAAGCTGAAATTTCAAATAGGGAGATTAAGAACATCCTAGAAAAAGTGGTTAAACCCAATAGAAAGGACTGGTCATTTAAACTCGAGGATGCACTCTGGGCGTATAGAACTGCATATAAGACACCCCTAGGTATGTCCCCTTATAGGCTGGTATATGGCAAAGCTTGTCACTTACCACTTGAGTTAGAAATCAAAGCATTTTGGGCCATGAAAGAGTTGAATTACTGCGTAACTGATGCGGGAACATTGCGGTCTTTGCAATTACATGAGCTTGATGAGCTTAGACATATGGCCTATGAAAATGCTAAAATGTATAAGGAAAAGACCAAGATTTGGCACGACAGTAGACTTAGGATTAAGGACTTTAAGAAAGGTCAGCTTGTCTTGTTGTTTAACTCACGGTTGAAACTATTTCCAGGTAAACTTAAGTCTAGATGGTCAGGTCCATTTGTGATTACTAATGTGTTTGTTCATGGTGCTATCGAGATAAAGAACCTGCAGCAAGGACAACCATTCATGGTTAATGGTGCAAGATTGAAGCACTACTATGAGGAAGGAGATGTGAAGACTCTCTCGGCCTTCCTTTTGTCTGAAACGTGAAAACGAGAACGAGAGAGGACGAGTGATTGCTGTGCTCGTCAAGACGGGGCTCATGCCTTAGTTTATTTTTTCCATTTTTCCGGTTATCGTTTGTGTATATGTTTGTAGGATTTTAATTACGAATTTGATGTTGATTTTATTTCTTTTTGTAGGGAATCAATAGAGGGAATCAAGGAGATTAAATCCAGCTTAAAAAATCAAGAAGATATTGG
The DNA here is from genome assembly GCA_028017165.1 of Herpetospermum pedunculosum. NCBI lineage: Eukaryota > Viridiplantae > Streptophyta > Magnoliopsida > Cucurbitales > Cucurbitaceae > Herpetospermum > Herpetospermum pedunculosum. Next base: position 13,426,634 of record CM051527.1, on the reverse strand, counting down.
GCCAAATCAAAGATACGGTGGAGCAAAGATTGACATTTAGATGAAAAAATCTCCAACGATCACTAGAATTGCGCTGGATTTGTAGAATCCGCAAAAATATAGCCGTTGGGATTTTTTTTTCCGTTTTCTTTATATCCGTTGAGACGCGCGTTGATCTATACGATTTCCCAAGTATCTGAACTCCAAGAAATCTGCGTTTCTCTTCATCTGTGATTCTTCTCTCCAAACCTCCACGATTCAACAATGGTGCTCACGAGGGCTGAAAGATCTGCGGCCAAGAAGAAGGCTGACGATGCTGAAACGGCTGCGAGGGAAGCACTTCTGGCCCTTGCAGAGGCTGATGCTGCGCGAACTGAACGACTTCCCAAACTTCCGATTCGCAAGAAGAAGTGGAAGGTCGTCACAGAGATACCTGCTGGACCCTCTGAACCAGCAGGCACACCCAAGAAGCGCAAATGGAGTCTGGCTGTGGCCGAGGAAGGAATCAAGAACAAGACTCCCTCTGTGGAGAGTCAAGAACTGGGCCAGCCATCCCGCGAGACAGCGGAGCACAGCCCTTCATCATCTCCACCGGTTCGAAGCCCTGAGTTCTCCGCATCGCCACCAGCGCAGAGCCCTGAGCTGCCTTCATCACCGCAAAGTTCTGAGCATACCCCACCAGCAGAGAGCCCTGAGGCATCGCCCACTTCCCCACAACATGACCCTGAATTCCCATATGGTGAGTATCAAGAATCGACGCAGGGCAGTGGGGAAGGTGAGGAAGAAGAGGTCTTCTCTCCTATGAGGGAAGCCAGCCCTGGGAGTCTTGCACAGAAGGATGACTCGATGGACGAGACACTGGGGGCTTGCCTCCAGCAGATCACCACCAAGGCAAAGCTGAAGAAGAAGAAGGCTGCCAAGATTATCAGGGCTAAGCGGGCCAAGAAATCAAAGAAGAAGAAGGCCAAAAGGGCGCCTTCATCAGAGAAAGAGAGCGCTGAGCCGTCGCTCAAGAAGCTCAAGATTGAGGCTGCGGAGTCAGCCAAACAAAAGGACAAAGGGAAGGCCAAGCTTTACCCTGAAGATGAGCCTCAATCAGTGAGGTACGTGTCCTCTGACGCTGAGTCCAGAGGCATTGAGATGAGGAAGAGGGAGTTGCTGCACGAGAAGGGCTTCCTCGACAGACCTGCTGACCTGCCGCAGTTCTTGCGCGCAGGAATTACAAATCATGGATGGGAGGAGTTGTGCAGACCACCCAATCCAGCTTACACAAGCATGGTGTATGACTTTTACGCCAATGTGCTTAATCCTGAGGATGGCCTGTCTGTGGTCAGAGGGGTGGAAGTGGACTTCTCAGCAAAGGCGATCAACGAAGCCTATGGCCTCAAAGGCCAAAAACATACGGACTATGCAAGGATTGTTGATGAGCCTACTGATGCTGTCCTAGAAGAGGCCATTCGAACCATTGGTCATCCTGAAGCATCCTGGACCGTGTCACGGAATGGGAGGCACACTCTCATGAGTGCCAACCTCACAGCTAAGGCGGCTATCTGGTTTTCTTTCGTGAGAAGGAAACTGTCTCCAGTGACTCATGAGACCACCATCAACCAGAGCAGATCGCTGCTAGTCTATGCAATCATGCGCGGTCTCACAATCAACGTGGGAGAAGTCATTGCAGCTGCCATTGCTGAGTGCGCTAAGAAGGGTAAGGGTCCATTGTTTTTCCCTAATACTATAACTAAACTCTGCTTGCGTGCAGGGGTTCCCATTGAGCGAATGGAGCAGCAGATGGCTTACACAGGCCACTTGGAGCTGCCTACTGGCTTGAGGCTAAAAAGGAAGGGGAACATGGAATTCGAGCTGGATAGGTTGGCTGCTGATCAGTCGCTGTCCATGGCTTGCCTGATGGATATGCAGAAGAGGATGGCTCAATGGGCCACTTACGCACAGGCACGGGACAAGGAAGTTGCTGACCAACTTGGATGCATCTTCCCTGAGTTTCCCACGAATCTCCTAACTCCATGGGTGCCTCCAAGACCAAGAAGGAGTGATGATGAGGAAGATGTCTGAGTGCTAGTTTGAGGAGCACCAAAAGGGAGTATTGTTGTTCCCTTAGAAAAATACAAAAAAAAATCTGCTTTCTGTAGACCATGTGAATTATGCTGTCTTTAATTAATATTTTGATTTGTTTTAGTGCTTAGTTTTAAGTTTTTGAATTACTTAATATAGCTTGCTTCTAGCTGATTAGGTAGATTAGTTTAGTTTCATTTTTAGAAAGCTTGAATGACTGGAAAAAACATGCGTAGGGGCCTTAAACATTGATATATCTGCCCTGACTTTATTGCGAAATAATTGCGGAACCCGCAATTTTTATTACTGAATGCATGTTTTTGACTGACTGTTCAACTAGGCTGTGATCTGTTTAAATTCTATCTTTTGCTGCTATCATGACTACCTTATATAGCTTATCTTAAAGCATGCTGGATGAGTGTCATAGGACACCCTTTGATAGTTTAAATTAACCTCTAAAAAGCTCAGCATGCATAGCTTTAAGTCCTGATCTGTCTGTTTTTCTCAAATTTCTGCTGCTGTGATCTTGACTTTTAGCATGTTCTGTCTATACCTAGGGCTTTTAGATTCTCTTTGTTTTACCTTAGACTATATGCTTCTAGGACAAGTTTGGGGGTGTGCCACCTCAGACACTCATTGGGGACAATGAGTAGTTGAAGTTTGGGGGAGGCCACCCTAGGCCTAGGAACATTCCTCTCTCCCTTAAAACATAAGCATTCTTCTTCTCCTTAAAAAAAAAAAATGAGTTGAATAGAAAAATGAAAAAAGAATAAAGGGGGGAGTTTCTCTTAGGTTGCTGAGTAATCAGTGCCAAGTGTGTAACCCACAAGTGGTGTTGCATCAAAAGGCAACCAAAGGAGAGGCTCAACCAAAGTAAGAAAGAAAGAAAAAGAAGAAATAGGGAAGAAGAATGTATACTTAGGAGTTGCAACTTTGTGGCTTAGATGTCCTGAATAAAAAGAACTCTGATCCTCAATTAGGTGAGCACAAAGTTGTAACTTGTAGGGTTGTTTGGGGAGATGAATGTATATCCAATGTAGTGATGCCAGGGTTTAGGTTGTTCTCTAAAAGTACTACTGTCACCGTTAATACTAAGACTGGCATGACTCGAAGGAATCCTAGACAATTTAAAAATAAAGCTAGAAGCATGTACTGAGTCTGGGATAAAACTAGGTAGAATTTGAAACCTTAGGGATAGTGGCATGATGTGACAAAAGCAAGTAGATCAGTTGCAGTGAGTTACTAAAAACAGCAAGAATATTAGGCGTGCGAAGTCAGAAGAGGCAATATAAAAGGTTAGTTATAGACTTAGAAGGGTGTCACAGGACAGCAGCGCTATAGATAAGAAGGTAGGGGAGTCAGTAAGTGGTTAAAGAAGAAGAAACAGCAGCCTAGGAAAGTCCTTAGATTGCTCGAGGACAAGCAAAACCTTAAGTTTGGGGGTGTGTTACGTCTCCAAAAGTGACCTTTTTAGGACTTAATTATCTTAGAAAGATGTTCACTCTTAGGTGTTTTTGATAGCATTTAGCCTAAACCTATGCTTAAATATGAGAATTAGAAGAAGGTAGCTAAATTAGGACTTATGTACAATAGGAAAGAAAAGGGTTGAAAACCAAAGGAAAAGTATGAAAAATGCACACTGCGATAGCATTGCGGAAACATTGCTGAAACCGCAATGTTTCAAGTGAAAACCATAAGTTGACTGATCTTTTTCTGTTTAGATCCGATTTTTCAGGGATTCGTTCTTTCTCCTCCATCCACTATGAAGTACGACGTTGAGGATGAACGGTTCTCCTTGGCCCAATCGCACCTGCAGAAGCCTATAAAAGGAGGTCAAAGTCGAAGGTTCAGTCATCATCCGAAAGCGTAGAAGTCTCTTCGCAGCTCCATCTTTTCTCCTGTTTTTCTTCTTCGTCTGTTGGTGTGAGAGTTTCAGCTGTTGGAATCGACAATCTGATAGGAAGGAGAGAAGATTCATCTTCTCTCCCGATTGGATTCATCCAAGCAAGGCTACTCTTTCTCTCCATTCAGACGAGGCATTCGCACGAGGCGTTCAAGCATCATTTACTGTTTTCTGTTTTTCAATTCTAATTTCCAGCTCTGTTTAGTTGTTGTTTCTCTTCTAGTAGCTAGATCATTTCATTTCGTTGCTTTCTGTCTTTACATTATTGACTTTAAGCTTCCCTTTTGTTCATTCAATCAATCAAGTAATCAAACGCAAAATTCAGTATTTCACAGTTTCCTACCTTTGCAACTCACTGTCTTACCTTGCTGTTTTAAGCTTATTTCTCTTCTAAGCATGTCTCTTTCATCTTTTATTTCTGTTTACCCCACATCCATGAGTAACTAAGTCACTTAGGGGCATGCTAATGACAACACTATAGGCTAAAAAACGTGATCCAAGCATGTAGGATAGATCTCGAAGCATTGATTGTATGTAAGCTTCATCCCACGGGCAATTTCGATTGGCCATCCATTTTGTCCAAAGAACTCCTAACCTCTGGAAGGAGTAAAAGTTCAGAGTCATACTCTCATGCTAGCCTTTCAAGGTACCCAGGAAACGGCCTAGGAATAGGCGTTTCCCTAGTACAAACCATATCTTTCTGCTTTAATAAGATGCTTAAGACCTTACTTTGACATGAGTAAACTAAAGAATCTAATGCATGGAATCAGACGATACATGAGATTGAGATAGTTTGATGCATAGTGAGTAGATCCAGTGCTTGAGAATCGTATGAAAATGCCTATAGGATAGTCATTGGTAGCCCTTAATTCACCATTTTACACACTTTCGCTGTCGGTAACATTGCGGTAGAATTGCTGTTTCCGCAATTCTGCTAAGTTAAAAATCCTGTTTAGCCAATTTCCTCTTCGTTTATTAATCTCTTCCCTTTTCATTTGAGTTTATCATTTACTTGAACTTGTTTATGTTGTTTCCCTTTATCTATTCAGTAGTAATTAGGCAATTAAAAACCAACTTTACCCCATCAAATCCATCCATTCTTTCTTAACAAAACACTTCACGAGTAGCTCATAATAAATCTCTGTGGGAAAACGAATGAAAAAATACTTACTACTTGCTATAAGATCATGTATGCTTGCATGTTCCGAGTGCTCTCTCTCTCTTATTGCTTATTTATTTTAACACATTGAGCACGCAACAGAAGCACTAGACTCTTTGTTCTCTACTCTCTTTGGGGTTTCTCTAGTGTTGTTCACCAATGGTCTCCCACTTCTAAGTTCAATTGCTTGAACTTGTTCTTTTCCATCTCTCCTTGGCACCTCAGTGTCAGCAGGTAATCTACCTTGGGGCCTACTTTTGAGTTCGTTGGCTAGTTGCCCTATTTGGTTCTCTAGGCTTCTAAGGGTACCTTGCTGACTTTGTAGAGTGGCATCATTCTTGGCGATTTACTCCTTAAGTAGATTTTCTACAGAGATCCTATTGGTTGGTTGTATGGTTTTTGATACATGGATTGGTTATGTTGGGGAGTGAAACCAGGTGTTCCACTCGGTCTTGGTTGGTTAGGAGCTTGGTTAGTATTTTGTTGGCCACCCCATGAAAGATTTGGGTGGTTTCTCCAACCAGGATTGTAGGTGTTAGAGTAAGGGTTGTTCCTAGGCTGCTGTTGGCTTCCAACATAGCAGACTGAGGCTGGATTCCCAGGGCAGTATTCATACAGGTGCCCTTCCCCACAGAATCCACAGACAAGTGTCTCACCTTGACTTGGTTGTGTGCCCATTGACATGGCTGTGGCGGTGTTGACACTAGTTTGGAGATTGGCTTGAGCCATTTGTTTTACTAGGTTGGTCAGAGCGCTTATTTGACTACTCATGGCATTGAGGGCGTCCTTATCTTGAGCTCTACTTGGCTCTATTGGATCATCTGACCACCTACAGTGAGATGCTGAGATCTTCTCCAGGATCTCATAGGCTTCGTTATAACTCTTGGATAGCATGGACCCTCCAGCAGATGAATTTAACACTTGTCTGGTGCTGGGGTTGCATCCTTTGAAAAAGACCTCTATTTGGATACACCATGGAATGCCATGGTGTGGACATTTAAGCAGAAGGTCCTTGAACCTTGTCCAAGCTTCGTGAAGCGACTCATTTTCAGCTTGTTTGAACTTGAGTATGTCGTCACGAAAAGTAGAATTCCTATCAGGTGGGAAGTATTTTACTAGGAATTTCTCCGCCAAGTCTGTCCAATTGAGAACTGATCCGGAGGGTAATGAGTTTAACCATGTTTTTGCTTTATCCCTCAAAGAGTAAGGGAAGAGGTAGAGCCTCAAGGCTTCTTGGGAAACTCCAGGGATGAGAAAGGTATCACTAACTCCTAGGAAGTTTCTAAGATGGTTATGGGGGTCCTCATTTTCCACTCCAAAGAATTGTCCCACAGTGGACAACATTTGGAACATTACTGGCTTTAACTCGAATGAGTTGGCAGTAATTTCAGGGCGGATTATGCTTGGGTTTAGCTCCCCAGGCATAGGTACTAGGTAAGAGAGAATGGCACTATCCTTGTCATTCGCTATTTCGATGGGATTGCGAGTGGTAGGTACCGGATTTGGGACTGGTCTGTCCATTTCTTCTTGATAGAATTGCGGAGACTCCGCGGTTTCAGCAATTATTTGAGGTATAGAGGGTTGGTTAAAGAGACGTTTCTTAGCTTTGTTTCTGGCCTTAAATAATCTCTGAGGCTCAGGATTGAATTCTAGATCGCTACTTGAATGCTCATTCATAAACTAACCCAATGGTACCTGCAAAAGAAATGAGAAAAAGATCAGTTCCAATAGATATTAAACTTTGTGTTTCTAACTTAACAAACTTCGTTTTCACTAAACTAAATCCCCGGCAGCGGCGCCAAAAACTTGTTGCGTGCTCAATGTTTAAAAGGAATATGCAATAAGAGAGCACTCAGAACATGCAAGCATACATGATCTTGTAGCAAGTAGTAAGTATTTTTTCATTCGTTTTCCCACAGAGATTTATTCTTAGTTACTCGCGAAGTGTATTGTTAAGCAAGAATGGGTGGATTTGATGGGGTAGATTTGGTTTTAAGTTGCCTAATTACTAAGGAATATGTAAAGGATAGATGCATAAACAAGTGCAAGTAAATGATAAACTCAAATGCAAAGAGAAGAGATAACTAAACGAAGAGGAAAAATGACTAAGGCAGATTTTAACTTAAAGGAATTGCGGGAACAGCAATTATACCGCAATGTTACTAACAGCGAAAGTGTGTAAAGTGGGGAAACAAGGGCTACTAATGACTCCTCTATTGGCTTTTTCACACGATTCTCAAGCATTAGATCAACTCACTATGCATCAAACTAACTCATTCTCATGTATCTTCCGATTTCATGCATTAGATTCTTTAGTTTACTCATGTCCAAGTAAGGTCTTAAGCATCTTGTTAAAACAGTAAGTTGTGGTTTGTACTAGGAAAACGCCTATTCCTAGGTCGTTTTCTGGCTACCTTGAGAGGCTAGCATGAGTGTATGACTCTGAACTCTTACTCCTTCCAGAGGTTAGGAGTTCTTTGGACAAAATGGATGGCCAATCGAAATTGCCCGTGGGATGAAGCTTACATACAATCAACGCATTCGAGAGCTATCCTACATGCTTGGTTCACGTGTTTTAGCCTATAGATTTGTCATTAGCATTCCCTTATGTGACTTAGCTACTCATGGATGCAGATAGAATAGAAAGAGTAGATGAAGAAGACATGCTTAGAAGTTTATTAAAGACAAACCAGAAGCTAAAGGCAATAACAGAGAAGGTAAAGAAACTTGTGACTTGGTGAAAATAGCACTTCGATTTATTAAGATTTGAACTAAACAAATGACAGCCTTAAAGAACTAAAGTAAAGCAGACAGCAACGAAATGAATTAGAGTAGCTATTGGAAAGGAAATAACAACAAACAGTATTGGAAATGGGAAACTAAAGAAGAAAGCAATGAAGTTGAGCGTGATCGCTTCGACGCAGATGCCTCGGCTGAAGGGAGAGAAAGGTAAGCCTTGCTTGGATGAATCCAATCAGAAGAGAAGATGAATCTTCTCTCCTTCCTATCAGATTATCGACTCCAATCAGCTAAACTTTTCAACCCCACAGACGGAAGAGAAAAACAGGAGAAAGAACTGTGCTGCGAAGAGACTTCTACGCTTTTCGGATGTGTTTCAACCCTCCACTTTGACCTCCTTTTATAGTATTCTGCAGGTGCGATTGGGCCAAGGAGAACCATCCATTCTCAACGTCGTACTTCTACGTGGCTGGAGGAGAAAGAACGAATCCCTGAAATATCGGATCACAACAGAAAAAGGTTAGCCAACTTACGGATTTCACTTAAAACATTGCGGTTTTAGCAATGTTTCCGCAATGCACAGTTTCCATTCTCTTAACTTCGTGTTTTATTCTTTTTCTTTCCTTTTGCATACAAGTCCTAATTTAGCTTCATTCTTCTAATTCTCATATATAAGCATAAGTTCAAGCTAAATCCTATAAAAAATACTTACAAATGCACAACTTTCTATCACAAATAAGTCCTAAAATAGTCACTTTTGGAGACGTAACACCAGTACATGAAATTGATGTATTTGGGACTGAGGTGTATGAAATTGATGCACATCCAGAATAACAGAAATGGAGTGGAAAGCTAAAAGAGGCAGGTGTAGGTCCCACTAGTTAAAGTTTTCAGTTAGTTCATGATTTCATGTGATTGCATAGCCTAACCACGGTAGTGGAGTTGCTTACGGAGTATTTTATTTAAAATACTCATTCTTTCTTAAAATATTTTTCAGGAATTGCCAGGAACATACAAGGCGTTTGAAGAGGTGATCGGTGGATGAAGCCATGTGATCTGAGAAGTCAGAGCTTCTGCAGTTAATCATTTATTCATTTGAGTCTCGTTATTTTCTTCTCCTAAGAATTTGGATGGACAATTTTGACTTAAAGTTTGTTTTAAATGAACTTAATTTAATTATTTATTGTTTTATTGGGATTCCAAAAGTAAATGTATTTGTTTTGGTGTTGAGATGTTCTAGAAACATTATATTTTTATTTATTCACTTCTAAATTAAAGTTATAAATTATTTATCGAGAATTATGATGAGAATTATGATGTCATGCATGTAGTAACGGTCCTAGAGTAATGTCATAAAAAATCGGGTCGTTACAAGTATCCTCTACAATCGTGGACTTCCAATCTTGCTTACTAGAGATGAAGGTGTTAAAGACCTTACATTTTTAATCAAATTGCTCAGCTTTCTGGTAAGTTCGCTTTCTCTAAATGAAAGATTTGTATTGTATTTTGGAGTAAGATTTTTCTTCTACTGGTCCCTCTTCATAAATTTGTACTCTCTGTGCGTTAACTTTAAAATTTATTTCCCATCTTGTGTGAACAGATCAATAGCGCAATATGATTAGACTTTACTAACAACGAATGGTCGTGTCCATTGACATTTCAACTTTCCTGGAAAGAGACGGAGTCTTGAATTAAACAATAGTACTTCCATCCATTCTTGAAAGTCTCGCTTTCTAATGCACTTATCATGCCAGCGCTTGCTTCTTTATTTGCACAACTTTGCGTTTTCAGAGGAGAAAAGGCAGAGTTCTTCCAATTCTGTTAGCTGCAGCTCTCGATTCACTCCTACCGCATATAGATCAAAATTTAACTTTTTGAGTGCCTAGTGAGCATTGTACTCAAGTTCAACTGGTACATGACAGGACTTCCCAAAGACTAAGAGGTAAGATGACATCCATATTGACATTTTAAATGTATGTTGTTCGGTAAGCCCGTAACGGTTCATCCATATGCAATGACCAGTCCTTTTGGCTAGAGTTTACCACTTTGCTAATCACTCACTTGATTTCTCTTTTGGAAATTCTGCCTGTCCGTTAGTCTGCGAGTGATATGCGATAGTGATCCGTTGATTAACATTATAATTCTGCACTAGCTTCTCCATTATCTTGTTGATGAAATGGGTTCCTTCATCGCTGATTAATGCACGTGGCAATCCATATCCGGAGAAAATGAATTTCTTCAAAAAATTGGAAACGGTCACCGCGTTGTTTCTAGGGAAGGCGATGGCTTCAATCCATTCAAACATGTAGTCCACTGCGAGAAGTATATAAAGATTCTCATTTGATTGTGGCAATTGACCCATGAAATCAATTCCCCAGACATCGAACAATTGAATTTCTAGCACGAATGACTGTGGCATTTCATCCTTGGCAGAGATATTTCCCACGCGCTGGCAATTGTCACATTGCTGCACTAATCTCCTTGCATCGCTAAATAATGTTGGCCACTTGAAACCACTCTGAAGCACATTTGTTGTACTCCTCACGCTTACAAAATGCCCCCATAGGGTGAGGTATGGCACTCGTGTAAAATTCTTACTGGCTCTGCTTCGTCATGCATCTTCGAAATACTTGGCAGTGCCCACACGAAAAAGATACAGTCCATCCCAAAAGTAGTTGTTCCACTATTTGAAGAACTATTTTCGCTATTGTGGTGTAATGTCTGGCGGTTCAACTTTAGTGACCTTGTAGTCGACTATGTTTGCAAACCATGGAACCTTAGTTTCAATCTACAAGAGGCTTTCGTCAGGGAAGAATTTTTCAATGTCTCCTGGCGTGGTTGCGACTTCAAGGTTTTCTAGCCTTGACAAGTGATCGGCTACTTGTTTTTCACATTATTTTTTATCATTGATTTCCAAAATTGGATTCTTGTAGCAGCTATACCCATCGTATCAACCGCGGCTTGGCATCTTTCTTCTTCATTAGGTAGCAAATTGTAGCATGATCTATGTAGACTATCACTTTGGTCTCAATTAGATATGCACTAAATTTATCGAATGCAAAAACCACTGCCAGCAACTCTTTTTCTGTTGTTGTATAATTAACTTGGGCCTCATTCAACGTTTTGCTTGTATAGTATATGAGATGTATAAGTTTTTTATGCTTCTGGCCCATTATTGCACCTACTGCTACATCACTAGCTTCACACATTAGTTCTAATGGGAGCGCCCAAGGCCGTTCGGCCAGTTAGGCGATTCTTCTCCACGACCCTTTTAGAAAGTTGTTACGTCTCCAAAAGTGACCTCTTTAGGACTTAATTAACTTAGAAAGATGTTCACTCTTAGGTGTTTTTGATAGCATTTAGCCTAAACCTATGCTTAAATATGAGAATTAGAAGAAGGTAGCTAAATTAGGACTTATGTACAATAGGAAAGAAAAGGGTCGAAAACCGAAGGAAAAGAATGAAAAACAAGCATTGCGACAGCATTGCGGAAACATTGCTGAAACCGCAATGTTTCAAGTGAAAACCGTAAGTTGACTGATCTTTTTCTGTTAATTTCCGTTATTTCAGGGATTCGTTCTTTCTCCTCCATCCATTCTGAAGTACGACGTTGAAGATTGATGGTTCTCCTTGGCCCAAATGCACCTGCAGATTGCTATAAAAGGGGGTCAAAGTCGAGGGTTCAATCATCATCCGAAAGCGTAGAAGTCTTCTCGCAGCTCCATCTTTTCTCCTGTCGTTCTTCTCCGTCTGTTGGCTTGAGAGTTTCAGCTGTTGGAATCGACAATCTGATAGGAAGGAGAGAAGATTCATCTTCTCTCCCGATTGGATTCATCCAAGCAAGGCTATTCTCTCTTCCCATTCAGACGAGGCAGTCGCAACAAGGCGCTCACGCTCAATTTCTGCTTTCTGTCTTTCATTTTCCATTTCCAACTGTGTTCTGTTGTTGTTTCGTTTCCAGTAGCTAGTTTATTTCATCTCGTGGTGTTCTGTCTTCTGTTATTTACTTTAAGTTGCTCTTCTGTTCATTCAAACGATCAAGTAATTAAAGCATAGTTCTTCATTTCTCAATTTCTTATCTTTGCAACTCACTGTCTTACCTTGCTGTATTAAGCTTATTTCTCTTCTAAGCATGTCTCTTTCATCTTTTATTTCTGTTTACCCTATATCCATGAGTAACTAAGTCACTTAGGGGCATGCTAATGACAACACTATAGGCTAAAAAACGTGAACCAAGCATGTAGGATAGCTCTCGAAGCATTGATTGTATGTAAGCTTCATCCTACGGGCAATTTCGATTGGCCATCCATTTTGTCCAAAGAACTCCTAACCTCTGGAAGGAGTAAGAGTTCAGAGTCATACACTCATGCTAGCCTTTCAAGGTAGCCAGAAAACGACCTAGGAATAGGCGTTTTCCTAGTACAAACCATAACTTTCTGCTTTAACAAGATGCTTAAGACCTTACTTGGACATGAGTAAACTAAAGAATCTAATGCATGGAATCGGACGATACATGAGATTGAGTGAGTTTGATGCATAGAGAGTAGATCCAGTGCTTGAGAATCGTATAAAAGTGCCTATAGGATAGTCATTGGTAGCCCTTAATTCACCATTTTACACACTTTCGCTGTCAGTAGCATTGCGGTAGAATTGTTGTTTCCGCAATTCTGCTAAATTACAATTCTGTTTAGCTGTTTTCTTCTTCATTTATTAATCTCGTCTCTTTTCATTTGAGTTTAGCTTTAACTTGCACTTGTTTATGTTGCTACCCTCTACGTATTCAGTAGGAAATAGACAATTTAAAACCAACTCTACCCCATCAAATCCACCCTTTCTTTCTTAACTTTACACTTCACGAATAGCTTATAATAAATCTCTGTGGGAAAACGAATGAAAAAATACTTACTACTTGCTATAAGATCATGTATGCTTGCATGTTCTGAGTGCTCTTTCTATCTTATTGCTTATTTATTTTAACACATTGAGCACGCAACAAGTTTTTGGCGCCGCTGCCGGGGATTTATTTTAGTGAAAACGAAGTTTGTTAAGTTTGAAACACCAAGTTTATTATCTATTGAAACTGACCTACTTTTCATTTCTTTTGCAGGTACTAGTAGGGTAGTTTATGAGTGAGCCTTCAAGTAGTGATCTAGAGTTCAACCCTGAGCCTGAGAGATTACTTAGAGCTAGAAACAAAGCAAAGAAACGTCTCTTTAAACAACCCCCTATACCCCAAATAATTGCTGAAACCGAAGAAATGGAAGAGATAGTTCCAAATCCGGTACCTATCATTCGCAATCCCATCGAAATAGCGAATGACAAGAATAGTGTCATTCTCTCATACTTAGTTCCCATGCCTGGGGAGCTGAACCCCAGTATAATCCGCCCTGAGATCACTGCCCATTCATTCGAATTAAAGCCAGTGATGTTCCAAATGTTGTCCACTGTGGGACAATTCTTTGGAGTGGAAAATGAGGATCCCCACAACCATCTTAGAAACTTCCTAGGAGTTAGTGATACCTTCATCATCCCTGGAGTTTCCCAAGAAGCATTAAGGCTATACCTTTTCCCTTACTCGTTGAGGGACAAAGCAAAGACGTGGTTAAACTCATTACCATCTGGATCAGTCCGCAATTGGACAGACTTGGCGGAGAAATTCCTAGTTAAATACTTCCCACCCGATAGGAATTCTACCTTTCGTGATGACATAGTTAAGTTCAAACAAGCTGATAATGAGTCTCTTCACGAAGCTTGGACAAGGTTCAAAGATCTTCTTCTTAAATGTCCACATCATGGCATTCCATGGTGTATCCAAATAGAGGTCTTTTTCAAAGGATGCAATCCCAGCACTAGACAAGTCTTAAATTCATCCGTTGGAGGCTCCATGTTGTCCAAGAGTTACAACGAAGCCTATGAGATCTTGGAGAAGATCTCAGCATCTCACTGTAGGTGGTCAGATGATCCAGTTGAGCCAACTAGAGCTCAAGACAAGGATGCTCTAAGTGCAATGAGCAGCCAAATAAATGCCCTGACCAACTTAGTTAAGCAAATGGCTCAAGCCAATCTCCAAACAAGTGTCAACACCGCTACCGCCATGTCAATGGGCACCCAACCAAGTCAAGGTGAGGCACTTATATGTGGATTCTGTGGGGAAGGGCACCTGTATGAATACTGCCCTGGGAATCCAGCCTCAGTCTGCTACGTTGGAAGCCAGCAGCAGCCTAGGAATAACCCCTATTCCAATACTTACAACCCTGGTTGGAGGAACCACCCAAACCTGTCATGGGGTGGCCAACAGAATGCTAACCAAAATCCTAACCAACCTAGACCGAGTGGAACACCTGGTTTCACTCCCCAACATAACCAATCCATGTATCAAAAACCATACAACCAACCTGTAGGATCTTCTGTAGAAAACTTACTCAAAGAATACATAGCCAAGAATGATGCCACTTTGCAGAGTCAGCAAGCTACTCTTAGGAGCCTAGAGAACCAAATAGGCCAATTAGCCAATGAACTCAAGAGTAGGCCCCAAGGTAGACTCCCTGCTGACACCGAGGTGCCAAGAAGAGATGGTAAAGAGCAAGTTCAAGCAATTGAACTTAGAAGTGGTAGACCATTGGTGAGCAACACAAATGACACACCAAAGAGAGTAGAGAACACTGAGTCTAGTGCTCCACTGGAGTCTCTGCCAAACCAAGGTCCACCATCAACTAGCACATCAGGAGCCAGGCTAGAGCCAATTATTGAGGAGATAGAAGAAATTCCAAGGCCTCCACCTATCCTAAGGCGACGTGAAGTGCCTGCATATGTGCCACCACCTCCATATCCTCGAAGGCTTAAGAAGAAGCAGGAACAGGAAGTGCATTTTAATAAATTCTTAGAAATTCTTAAGCAAGTGCATGTCAACATTCCTTTTGTAGAAGTTTTACAGTCTATGCCTTCCTATGTAAAGTTTTTGAAAGATATTATTACTAACAAAAAAATAATTGGTGAGTTTGAAACAGTAAACCTCACTGAGGAGTGCAGTGCCATACTCCAGAACAAGCTACCCAAGAAGGAGAAGGATCCTGGTTCCTTCACCTTGCCAGTAGAACTAGGAGGCAAGCACGTGGGCAGAGCGCTTTGTGACTTGGGCGCCAGCATAAACCTCATGCCCCTATCACTATTCCGCCAGCTGGGAATAGGAGAAGCACGTCCAACCACTGTCACTTTACAACTAGCAGACAGATCCATTGCATACCCAGAAGGTAAAATTGAGGATATTCTAGTGAAAGTTGACAAATTTATTTTCCTTGCAGATTTCATTATCTTGGATTATGAAGCAGACAAGGAGGTCCCCATCCTGTTAGGTAGACCATTTCTTGCCACAGGTAGGGCACTAATAGACGTCCAAAAAGGTGAGCTCACTATGAGGGTTCATGATGAAGAGGTGAAATTTAGTGTGTATAAAGCCTTAAGGTACCCCTCTGACCTTGAATCTTGTGCTAGCATGGACGTTGTAGAGTCATTAATGGAAGAACAATTGGAGCATGAACTATTGACTAAGCATGCTCATGAATATGTAGGATTAGAATTAACTGACTTAAACATAGCTGAGATAATGGACATATCTGTAAATAACCCTCAGCATGTTTGTATGAATATTGACTTGACTGAAAAATCTTTGAATCCATTAAAGCCATCCATTGAGCATCCACCTGTATTAGAATTGAAACCTCTCCCCACTCACCTCAAGTATGCATATCTAGGAAATAATGAGACTTTGCCTGTGATTATTTCTTCTAAATTAAGTGAAAAGCATGAGGTTGAACTGATTTTACTACTTAAGCAACATAGGAAGGCTATTGCATGGACTATTGCTGATATTAGAGGCATTAGCCCTTCTTATTGCATGCATAAGATTATACTAGAGGAAGAGCATACACCTAGAGTAGATCACCAACGTAGGCTGAACCCCTCTATGAAAGAGGTGGTTAAGAAAGAAATAATTAAATGGTTAGATGCTGGTGTGATCTTCCCCATAGCTAGTAGTCAGTGGGTGAGCCCTATACAATGTGTACCTAAGAAGGGGGGGATGAATGTGGTAGTCAATGAGAACAATGAACTGATTCCAACTAGGACTGTCACAGGGTGGAGAGTATGTATGGATTATAGGAAACTAAATAAAGAGACAAAAAAAGACCATTTCCCTCTACCATTTATTGACCAAATGTTAGACAGAATAGCTGGTAGAGCCTATTACTGCTTCTTAGACGGTTACTCAGGTTATAACCAGATCACTATAGACCCTAAGGATCAAGAGAAGACCACCTTCACTTGCCCTTTTGGAACTTTTGCCTTTCGCAGAATGCCTTTTGGCTTATGCAATGCACCGGCAACTTTCCAAAGGTGCATGTTGGCAATCTTCTCTGATTTGGATGAGTCCATGATAGAGATATTCATGGATGATTTCTCAGTCTTTGGGGACTCATTTACAAACTGTCTAGAGAATTTAGGACAAGTCCTGGCTAGGTGTGAGGAGACTAACCTAGTCCTAAATTGGGAAAAGTGCCACTTTCATGGTGGATGAAGGGATTGTCTTAGGTCATAGAGTGTCAAGGGCAGGTGTAGAAGTTGACAGAGCAAAAATTGAAATAATAGAGAAATTGGTAGAACCCCAAAATGTCAAGGCCATTAGAAGTTTCTTAGGGCATGCTGGTTTCTATAGAAGGTTCATTAAGGACTTTTCTAAGATCTCCAAGCCTCTATGTGAGCTTCTAGAGCTAAACAAGCCATTCATTTTCTCTAAAGAGTGTGTCCTATCGCAATGCTTGTTTTTTCATTCTTTTCCTTCGGTTTTCACCCCTTTTCTTTCCTATTGTGCATAAGTCCTAATTTAGCTACCTTCTTCTCATTCTCATATTTAAGCATAGGTTTAGGCTAAATGCTATCAAAAACACCTAAAAGTGTGCATCTTCCTAAGCTAAATGGGTCCTAAATAAGTCACTTTCAGAGACTTAACACACCCCCAAACTTAAGGTTTTGCTTGTCCTCAAGCACACTAAGGACTTACCTAGGCTCCTGTTTCACCTTCTTTAACCACTTATTAACTCCCCTATATCCCTATCTATAGCACTGCTGTCCTGTGACACACTTCTAAGCTTAAAACTACCCTCTTATCTAGCTTCTTCTGACTTCGCCTGCCTAACACTCCTTCTGCTTTCATTAACTTCCTACAACTGATCTATTTACTTTTGTCATATCATGCCACTATCCCTAAGGTTTCAAATTCTGCCTAGCTTTACCTCAGACTCAGTACATGCTTCTAGCTTTATTTTTAATGTGTCTAGGATTCCTTAGAGTCATGCCAGTCTTAGTATTAACGGTGACAGTAGTACTTTTAGAGAACAACCTAAACCCTGGCATCACTACATTGGATAAACACTCATCTCCCTAAACAACCCTACAAGTTACAACTTTGTGCTTAGCTAATTGAGGATCAGAGTTCTTTTTAAATAGGACATCTAAGCCACAAAGTTATAACTCCTAGGTATACATTCTTCTTCCCTATGCTTTTCCCTTTTTCTTACTTAGGTGGAGCCTCTCCTTTGGTTGCCTTTTGATGCAATGCCACTTGTGGGTTACACACTTGGCACTGATTACTTAGCAACCTAAGAAAGACCCCCCTCTTTATTCTATTTTTCATTTTTTTTTTTTTTCAGTTCATCATTTTTTGTAAAGGAGAAGAAGAATGCTTATGTTTCTAAGGGAGAGAGGAATGTTCCTAGGCCTAGGGTGGCCTCCCCCAAACTTCAACTACTCATTGTCCTCAATGAGTGTCAGAGGTGGCACACCCCCAAACTTGTCCTAGAAGCATCTAGTCTAAGGTAAAACAAAGAGAATCTAAAAGACCTAGGCATAGACAGAACATTCTAAAAGAAAATATCATAGCAGCAGGAATTTGAAAAAAAAACAGACAGATAAGGTCTTAAAGCTGTGCATGCTGAGCTTTTTAGAGGTTAATTTAAACTATCAAAGGATGTCCTATGACACTCATCCAGCATGCTCTTAGATAAGCTATATACGGTAGTCATGATAGCAGCAAAAGATGGAATTTAAACAGATCACAGCCTAGCTAAACAGATAGTCCAAAACATGCTTTCAGTAATAAAAATTGCGGGGACCGCAATTATTTCGCAATTAAGTCAGGGCAGATATAACAGTGATTAAGGCCCCTAAGCATGCTCTTTCCAGTCATTCAAGCTCTCCTAAAAATAAAACAAAACTACCCTACCTAGTCACCTATCATCAAGCTATACTAAGCAAAATTAAAAACATAAAACTAAGCATCTAAAACAGATCAAAAGTGCACTAAAAACAGCATAATTCACATAGGCTATCAGAAAGCAGAAAATTGTTTATTTTTTCTAAGGGAACAGCAATACTCCCTTCAGTGCAATTCAAACCAGCACTCAAACGTCTTCATCCTCATCAGGTTGTCGTGGTCGTGGAGGCACCCATGGAGTCAAGAGATTTGTGGGGAAGTCAGGGAAGATGCACCCACGTTGGTCTGCAACTTCCTTGTCCCTTGCCTGCGCGTAAGTGGCCCATTGAGCCATCCTCCTTTGCATATCCATCAGGCACGCCATGGATAGTGACTGATCAGCAGCCAGCCTATCTAGTTCAAACTCCATATTCCCCTTCCTCTTCAGCCTCAAGCTAGCAGACAGCTCCAAGTGGCCTGTGTAAGTCATCTGCTGCTCCAGTCGCTCAGTGGGGACTCCTGCAAGCAAACATAGTTTGGTTATGGTGTTAGGGAAAAACAGTGGTCCCTTACCTTTCTTGGCGCACTCAGCAATGGCGGCTGACATGATTTCACCCACGTTGACCGTGAGACCTCGCATAATGGCATAGACCAGGAGCGATCTGCTCTGGTTGATTGTTGTCTCATGGGTCACCGGGGACAGCTTTCGCCTCACAAAGGCAAACCATACAGCTGCCTTTGCTGTCAGGTTGGCACTCATGAGGGTGTGCCTCCCATTGCGTGATACAGTCCACGCTGCTTCAGGCTGGCCAATTGTTCGAATAGCCTCCTCCAGCACTGCCTCAGTAGGCTCATCAACGATCCTCGCATAATCAGTGTGTCTTTGGCCCTTGAGGCCATAGGCTTCGTTGATGGCCTTTGCTGAGTAATCCACCTCTACTCCTCTCACCACAGAAAGCCCTTCTTCAGAGTTATGCAGGTTGGCGTAGAAGTCATATACCATAGCTGTGTAAGCCGGATTGGGTGGCCTACACAACTCCTCCCAGCTGTGGTTTATAATTCCTGCGCGCAAGAACTGCGGCAGGTCAGCAGGTCTGTCGAGGAAGCCCTTCTCGTGCAGCAGCTCCCTTTTCCTCAACTCAATGCCTCTGGACTCAGCGTCAGAGGACACATACCTCACTGATTGAGGCTCCTCTTCAGGGTAAAGCTTGGCATTCCCTTTGTCTGCTGGCTTGGATGATTCTGCACCCTCAACCTTGAGTCTTTTGAGCGATGGCTCAGTGCTCTCCTTGTCTGCTGAAGGCGCCCTCTTGGCCTTCTTCTTTTTCAGCTTCTTGGATCGTTTGGCCTTGAGAATCTTGGCCTTTTTCTTCTTCTTGAGCTTAGCCTTGATGGTGATCTGCTGGAGGCAGGCTCCCAATGTCTCCTCCATGGAATCATCCTGCTGTGCAGGACTCGCTGGACTAGCTTCCCTCACAGGTGAGAAAACCTCCTCGTCCTCACCTTCCTCACTGCCCTGCGTTGATTCTTGGTACTCCCCATATGGGAATTCAGGGTCAGGCCGTGGGGTAGTGTGCGACGGCGTGGTGCTTTGCTCTGCTGTTGGTGTCTGTGCAGAACTCAGTGGTGAAGAAGACAACTCAGGGCTCTGTACAGGCGGCGATGAAGAGAGCCCTGGGCTCTGCACTGGTTCAGATGGTGAAGGGCTGTGCGCTGGTGGCGAGGCGCTCTTCTTGGCTGAATCGTGGGACACACGATCAGTTTCTTGACTCTCCACAGAGGGAGTCTTTTCTTTGCTCGGTTCAGCAGCCGTCTCGACACTCCACCGGCGCTTCTTGGGTGTGCCCGCTGGTTCAGAGGGTCCAGCAGGGATTTCTGTGACAACCCTCCACTTCTTCCTACGGATCGGAAGCTTGGGAAGACGTTCGGTGCGTGCAGCACCAGCATCTGCGAGGGCAAGAAGTGCTTCCCTCGCAGCTGTTTCAGCTTCATCAGCCCTTTTCTTGGCTGCAGATCTTTCAGCCCGTGTGAACACCATTGTTGAGTCTTGGAGATTTTGAGAGAAGAATCAAAGATGAAGAGAATCGCAGTTTTCTTGGAAATCAGAGAATGGGAGAATCGTATCGATCGAGCGCCCTCTAACGGATATAAAGGAAACGGCTAAATCCCAACGGCTATATTTTGCGGATCCTGTAATTCCAGCGCAATTTTAGGGATTCTTTTTCATCTAAATGGCAAACTTTGCTCGTCCGTATCTTTTATTTGGCTCAATCTTTTCTTGATTTTTAAAGCTGGAGTTACTCTCCTTGATCCCCTCTTTCGATTCCCTACAAAATAAAATAAAAACAACATCAAATTCGTAATTAAAATCACACAACAAAACATACAAACGATAACCGGAAAAACTGAAAAAATAAACTAAGGCATGAGCCTTGTGTTGACGAGCACAACAATCACTCGTCCTCTCTCGTTCTCATTGTCTCGCTTCAGTCAAGAGGAAGGCCGAGAGAGTCTTCACATCTCCTTCCTCATAGTAGTGCTTCAATCTTGCACCATTAACCATGAATGGTTGGCCTTGCTGCAAGTTCTTTATCTCTATGGCACCATGAACAAACACATTAGTAATCACAAATGGACATGACCATCTAGACTTAAGTTTCCCTGGAAATAGTTTCAACCGTGAGTTAAACAACAAGACAAGTTGACCCTTCTTAAAGTCCTTAACTCTAAGTCTACTATCGTGCCAAATCTTGGTCTTTTCCTTATACATCTTAGCATTTTCATAGGCCATATGTCTAAGCTCATCAAGCTCATGTAATTGCAAGGACCGCAAAGTTCCCGCATCCTTTACACAAAAATTCAATTCCTTCATGGCCCAAAATGCTTTGTTTTCTAACTCAAGTGGTAAGTGACAAGTCTTGCCATAAACCAGCCTATAAGGAGACATACCTAGGGGTGTCTTATATGCTGTCCTATAAGCCCAAAGTGCATCCTCAAGCTTGAAGGACCAGTCTTTCCTATTAGGTTTGACCACTTTTTCTAAGATGTTCTTAATTTCCCTATTTGAAATTTCAGCCTGTCCATTCGAGTGTGGGTGATAGGGAGTGGCTACTCTATGTCTAATGTTATACTTAGCCAACACTCTCTCCATAGCCTTGTTAATGAAATGTGATCCCTCATCACTAATGATGGCACGAGGTGTCCCAAACCTAGTAAAAATGTGCCTATGCAAGAATTTGGTGACTGTTTTAGCATCATTATTAGGACATGCTTTGGCTTCTACCCACTTGGACACATAGTCTACTGCCACTAATATGTAAAGGTTACCTGATGATGGAGGGAATGGCCCCATGAAGTCAATGCCCCACACATCAAAGAGCTCCAACTCTAAGATGTAGGTGAGGGGCATCTCATCCTTTCGACTGAGGTTACCTGTTCTTTGGCATTCATCACAGCTGTGGGCATAGTTGTGGGCATCCTTGAAGATTGTTGGCCAATAGTAGCCACTCTGAAATACCTTTGCAGCTGTTCTTTGGCCACCAAAGTGTCCACCATAAGGAGCTGTGTGACAGTGCTGCAGCACAGACTTCGCTTCAGCAGCTGAAACACACTTCCTTAGCAAACCATCAACACAGGTTCTGTAAAGTGTGGGGTCATCCCAGATGAATTTCCTTGCTTCATGAAGGAACCTCTTCTTCTCTTGTCCTCCCTTGAAAACTGGTAATACCTGTGATGCACGGAAGTTAGCAATGTCAGCAAACCAAGGTTCCTCATCGTTATCACGATGAGTCAAAACAAAGACATGTTCATCAATAAAAGCATCAGAAATTGCGGGCTCCGCAATTTTTTCGCAATTGTGCTGCAATCGAGAAAGGTGATCTGCAACCACATTTTCACATCCTTTCTTGTCTCGAATGTCCAAATCAAATTCCTGCAGCAATAACACCCACCTAATCAACCTAGGCTTGGCATCAGCCTTCCTCATAAGATATTTCAAGGCAGAATGGTCAGTGTATACAATTGTCCTAGTGCCTACAATATAGTTCCTGAATTTCTCACAAGCAAACACTACAGCAAGCATCTCTTTCTTAGTAGTTGTATAATTACATTGAGCCTCATTCAAGGTCTTACTAGCATAATAGACAGGGTGTGTTAGCTTGTCAATCTTCTGGCCTAACATGACCCCTACAGCATAGTCACTAGCATCACATAACATCTCAAATGGGAGATCCCAATCTGGCCCTATAATAACAGGTGCTGTAACTAGTGCTTTCTTAAGGGTGGTCCAAGCTACTACACATTCCTTAGAGAAGATGAATGGCCTATTTAGTTCTAGCAGCTCACACAGAGGCTTGGCTATCTTAGAAAAGTCCTTAATGAACCTTCTGTAGAAACCAACATGCCCTAAGAAACTTCTAATGGCCTTGACATTCTGAGGCTCTACCAACTTCTCTATGATCTCTATTTTGGCCCTATCGACCTCTACACCTGCCCTTGACACTCTATGACCTAAGACAATCCCTTCATCCACCATGAAATGGCACTTTTCCCAATTGAGGACTAGGTTGGTCTCCTCACACCTAGCCAGGACTTGTCCTAGGTTTTCTAGACAGTTTGTAAATGAGTTCCCAAAGACTGAGAAGTCATCCATGAATATTTCTATCATGGACTCATCCAACTCAGAGAAGATTGCCATCATGCACCTTTGGAAAGTTGCCGGTGCATTGCATAAGCCAAAAGGCATTCTGCGAAAGGCAAAAGTTCCAAAAGGGCAAGTGAAGGTAGTCTTCTCTTGGTCCTTAGGGTCTATAGTAATCTGATTATAGCCAGAATAACCATCTAAGAAACAATAGTAGGCTCTACCAGCTATTCTGTCTAACATCTGGTCAATGAACGGTAGAGGGAAGTGGTCTTTTTTAGTTTCTTTATTTAATTTCCTATAATCCATGCACACTCTCCATCCTGTGACAGTCCTTGTTGGGATCAGTTCATTGTTCTCATTGATTACCACAGTCATCCCCCCCTTTTTAGGTACATATTGGATAGGACTCACCCACTGGCTACTAGCTATGGGAAAGATCACACCAGCATCTAACCACTTTATTATTTCTTTTTTAACTACCTCTTTCATAGAGGGATTCAGCCTACGTTGATGGTCTACTCTAGGTGTGTGCTCTTCCTCTAGTATAATCTTATGCATGCAGTAAGAAGGGCTAATGCCTCTAATATCAGCAATAGTCCATGCAATAGCCTTCCTATGTTGCTTAAGCAGTAATATCAGTTCAACCTCATGCTTTTTACTTAGTTTAGAAGAAATGATAACAGGCAGAGTTTCATTACTCCCTAAATATGCATACTTGAGGTGAGTGGGTAGTGGTTTCAGTTCTAAAACAGGTGGATGCTCAATGGATGGCTTTAAAGGATTCACAGATCTATCAGTTAGGTCTATATTCATACATACATGTTGTGGTTTATCTACAGGCATATCCATTATGTCAGATACATTCAAGTCAGCTACATCTAACTGTACATATTCATTAGCATGCTTGGTTAATAATACATGCTCCAATTGTTCTTCCATTAAAGAATCAACAACGTCCATGCTAGCACAGGATTCAAGGTCAGAGGGGTACCTCAAAGCTTTATACACACTAAATTTCACCTCTTCATCATGAACCCTCATAGTGAGCTCACCTTTTTGGACGTCTATCAGTGCCCTACTTGTGGCTAGAAATGGTCTGCCTAACAGCATGGGGACCTCCTTGTCTGCTTCATAATCCAGGATAATGAAATCTGCAAGGAAAATAAACTTGTCAACCTTTACTAAAATATCCTCAATTTTACCTTCTGGATATGCAATGGATCTGTCTGCTAATTGTAAAGTGACAGTGGTTGGACGTGCTTCTCCTATTCCCAACTGGCGGAATAGTGATAGGGGCATGAGGTTTATGCTGGCTGTTGCGTGCTCAATGTGTAAAGATAAATATGCAAAAGGGTAGAGAGAGCACTTAGAACATGCAAGCATACATGGTCTCACAGCAAGTAGTAAGTATATTTCATTCGTATTTTCCACAGAGACTCATTTTTAGCTATTCGCGAAGTGTAATTGTTAAGAAAGATGGGGTGAATTTGATGGGGTAAAATTGGTTTTTAATTATCTAATTTTTGCTGAATGTGTAAAGGGATATAACATAAACAAATGCGAGTTGAAATTAGACTTAAAAGACGAGAGATGGAATTAATAAACGAGGAAGAAAATAGCTAACCAGAATGAAAACTTGGCAGAATTGCGAGGACCGCAATGTTACCGCAATTAAATAACAGCGAAAGTGTGTAAATGGGTGAATTAAGGGCTACTAATGACTATCCTATAGGCATTTTATTACGATTCTCAAGCATTGGATCAACTCTCTATACATCAAACTCACTCTATCTCAAGTATCGTTCGATTCCATGCATTAGAGTCTTAAGTTTACTCGACTTCAAAGTAAGGTCTTAAGCATCTTGTTAAAACAGGAGTGTTTAGTTTGTACTAGGGAAACGCCTATTCCTAGGCCGTTTCCTGATTACCATGAAAGGCTAGCATGATTATATGACTCTGAACTCTTACTCCTTCCAGAGGTTAGGAGTTCTTTGGACAAAATGGATGGCCAATCGAAATTGCCCGTGGGATGAAGCTTACATACAATCAATGATTCGAGAGTTAACCTACCTACTTGATTCACGTTTTTTAGCCTATAGTTCTGTCATTAGCATGCCCCTAAGTGACTTAGCTACTCATGGAAGTATAGAGAATGGAAATGTAAGATAAAACAGACATGCTTAGAAGGAAAATATGCTTAAAACAGCAAGACAAAACGTAGCAGCAGAAGGTGGAAACTGTGAAATGCAGAATTGTACTTTGATTACTTTGAATGTTTGAACGACAAAGGAAAGCTTTAAAAGAAGTGATACAAAGACAGACAACAACGAAATGCAGTAAGTAAAACACTAAACTAGAGCAACAACTAATCAAAGCTGGAAATGAGAAGAAGAAGACAGAAAAGCAGTAAAGAGGTGCTGGAAAGCTTCGTTGCAGTCGCCTCGAATGAAGAGGATGAAAGGTCAGCCTTGCTTGGATGAATCCAATCGAGAGAGAAGAAGAATCTTCTCTCCTTCCTATCAGATTATCGATTCCAACAGCTGAGACTCTCACTCCAACAGACGGCAAAGGAAAACAGAGAGAAATGATGGACTGCGAGAAGACTTCTGCGCTTCGAATCATGATCAAACCCTCTACTTTGACCCCCTTTTATAGTAATTTGCAGGTGCGTTTGGGCCAAGGAGAACCATCAATCTTCAACGTCGTATATCAGAATGGATGGAGGAGAAAGAACGAATCCCTGAAATAACGGAAACTAACAGAAAAAGATCAGTCAACTTACGGTTTTCACTTGAATAATTGCGGCTTCAGCAATGTTTTAGCAATGCTGTCGCAATGCAGTTTTTTTCATTCTTTTCCTTCGGTTTTCAACCCTTTTCTTTCCTATTGTGCATAAGTCCTAATTTAGCTACCTTCTTCTCATTCTCATATTTAAGCATAGGTTTAGGCTAAATGCTATCAAAAACACCTAAAAGTGTACATCTTCTTAAGCTAAATGGGTCCTAAATAAGTCACTTTCAGAGACTTAACACACCCCCAAACTTAAGGTTTTGCTTGTCCTCAAGCACACTAAGGACTTACCTAGGTTGCTGTTTCATCTTCTTTAACCACCTACTGACTCCCCTATATCCCTATCTATAGCACTGCTGTCCTGTGACACACTTCTAAGCTTAAAACTACCCTCTTATCTAGCTTCTTCTGACTTCGCCTGCCTAACACTCCTTCTGTTTTCATTAACTTCCTACAACTGATCTATTTGCTTTTGTCATATCATGCCACTATCCCTAAGGTTTCAAATTCTGCCTAGCTTTACCTCAGACTCAGTACATGCTTCTAGCTTTATTTTTAACTTGTCTAGGATTCCTTAGAGTCATGCCAGTCTTAGTATTAACGGTGACAGTAGTACTTTTAAAGAACAACCTAAACCCTGGCATCACTACATTGGATAAACACTCATCTCCCTAAACAACCCTACAAGTTACAACTTTGTGCTTAGCTAATTGAGGATCAGAGTTCTTTTTAAATAGGACATCTAAGCCACAAAGTTATAACTCCTAGGTATACATTCTTCTTCCCTATTCTTTTCCCTTTTTCTTACTTAGGTGGGGCCTCTCCTTTAGTTGCCTTTTGATGCAATGCCACTTGTGGGTCACACATTTGGCACTGATTACTTAGCAACCTCAGAGAGACCCCCCTCTTTATTCTATTTTTCATTTTTTTTTCAGTTCATCATTTTTTTTTTTTGTAAAGGAGAAGAAGAATGCTTATGTTTCCAAGGGAGAGAGGAATGTTCCTAGGCCTAGGGTGGCCTCCCCCAAACTTAAACTACTCATTGTCCCCAATGAGTGTCTGAGGTGGCACACCCCCAAACTTGTCCTAGAAGCATCTAGTCTAAGGTAAAACAAAGAGAATCTAAAAGCCCTAGGCATAGACAGAACATTCTAAAAGTAAATATCACAGCAGCATAAATTCGTAAAGACAGGCAGGTAAGGACTTAAAGCTATGCATGCTGAGCACTTTTAAGAGGCTAATTTAAACTATCAAAGGTGTCCTATGACACTCATCCAGCATGCTTTGAGATAAGCTATATAAGGTAGTCAAGATAGCAGCAAAAGACATAATTTAAACAGAACCAGCCTAGCTAAACAGTCAGTCAAAAACATGCATTTACTAATAAAAATTGCGGATTCTGCAATTATTTCGCAATAGATACAGGGCAGATATATCAGTGATCAGGGCCCCTATGCATGCTTTTTCCAGTCATTCAAGCTATACAAAAATGAAACTAAACTAATCTACCTATTTAGCTACCATCAGACTACACTAAACAAATTTAAATAACAAAAATAAAGAATTAAAGACAGACCAAATATTAACTCAAAACAGCAGAATTCACATGGTTCGACGAAAAGCAGTTTGATTATTTTTTTTTTCTTTTAAGGAACAGAAATACTCCCTTGTCAATCTGCCTCATATGGATATTCTTCAATGTTTCGAGGCATCACTTTTGCTCCTTTAAGATACTTAAGTCTTGATTTACGGGGTCGGACATTCTGCCACACCTTGAATTTGTTGATTCTTTCAAAGAGACTGCATGTTATAACATCCCACGGTTTGTACTTTCTGTGCGTTGGTTTTGTTTCTACAATATTTGCTACAACATAGCTTTGATGCGATGAGACTTCTTTTTTTGGCACAACTTTTTCTAACTCCTTCAGCTGGAGCATTTGTGGTGGTGGTGGCTCAACTCTTTCATTGGTGGAGAAGCTTGCTACAACCTCAAACATTTCAAATTCTTGTTCCTCAAGCAGTGCATTAGTCTCTGTGGCCTCATCCAGCACAATTTCATTTTTCTCAACTTTCACCAACTCCACCATTTCATATGGAGATTCCATTGGATCACTCTTCTCAGATTCGAAGGTAACAAAAGATTCATCATCATAAAAATCGAACATCTGAGGGCATGGTGGTAGTGATTTTGCTATAGCAAGTAGCTCTTGTAAGTCATTTGTGAGCTGAGCTAATTGCACATCCATTCTCCTCATGGATGCATCATTCCTTTCCATGAATTCTATCCATAGCGCCTCCATAGCGGGTGATAATTCTTCATTTGGAGTTGGGGCATAATGTTGATAGTCTTCATGTTGGGGGAACTCTTCATAATGAGCAATTTGCACATGCTCTTCCCAAGGATTATTTGAGAGTTGCCACTGATCATGTTCACACATGTACGAATAATGGTTGTCATAGCTTTGTTGATATTGCCTCTCTTGATAATTCAAGGTTGGGCAATTCTCCAAGTTATGATTATCCCCACAATAAGCACATGGCTGATAAAATTCTTCAAACTGTTGTGGGCAAACTCTTCCTCCAATTAAGTTTTGCAGCGTATTCATTTACTTTGTCGTACACATACGTTTTCCACCTGCAAAGTTTCTCTCTGTTGCGAGTTGAGGTTTGGAAACTCTTTCATAAACTAGCTTGATAGTACCTGTAAAAGAAATGAAAGAAGATTAGCTCCACTAGATATTGAGTTTTTTTTTTTTCTCTAACTTAACAAACTTCGTTTTCACTTAAAATAAGTCCCCGGCAGCGGCGCCAAAAACTTGTTGCGTGCTCAATGTGTAAAGATAAATATGCAAAAGGGTAGAGAGAGCACTTAGAACATGCAAGCATACATGGTCTCACAGCAAGTAGTAAGTATATTTCATTCGTATTTTCCACAGAGACTCATTTTTAGCTATTCGCGAAGTGTAATTGTTAAGAAAGATGGGGTGAATTTGATGGGGTAAAATTGGTTTTTAATTATCTAATTTTTGCTGAATGTGTAAAGGGATATAACATAAACAAATGCGAGTTGAAATTAGACTTAAAAGACGAGAGATGGAATTAATAAACGAGGAAGAAAATAGCTAACCAGAATGAAAACTTGGCAGAATTGCGAGGACCGCAATGTTACCGCAATTAAATAACAGCGAAAGTGTGTAAATGGGTGAATTAAGGGCTACTAATGACTATCCTATAGGCATTTTATTACGATTCTCAAGCATTGGATCAACTCTCTATACATCAAACTCACTCTATCTCAAGTATCGTTCGATTCCATGCATTAGAGTCTTAAGTTTACTCGACTTCAAAGTAAGGTCTTAAGCATCTTGTTAAAACAGGAGTGTTTAGTTTGTACTAGGGAAACGCCTATTCCTAGGCCGTTTCCTGATTACCATGAAAGGCTAGCATGATTATATGACTCTGAACTCTTACTCCTTCCAGAGGTTAGGAGTTCTTTGGACAAAATGGATGGCCAATCGAAATTGCCCGTGGGATGAAGCTTACATACAATCAATGATTCGAGAGTTAACCTACCTACTTGATTCACGTTTTTTAGCCTATAGTTCTGTCATTAGCATGCCCCTAAGTGACTTAGCTACTCATGGAAGTATAGAGAATGGAAATGTAAGATAAAACAGACATGCTTAGAAGGAAAATATGCTTAAAACAGCAAGACAAAACGTAGCAGCAGAAGGTGGAAACTGTGAAATGCAGAATTGTACTTTGATTACTTTGAATGTTTGAACGACAAAGGAAAGCTTTAAAAGAAGTGATACAAAGACAGACAACAACGAAATGCAGTAAGTAAAACACTAAACTAGAGCAACAACTAATCAAAGCTGGAAATGAGAAGAAGAAGACAGAAAAGCAGTAAAGAGGTGCTGGAAAGCTTCGTTGCAGTCGCCTCGAATGAAGGGGATGAAAGGTCAGCCTTGCTTGGATGAATCCAATCGAGAGAGAAGAAGAATCTTCTCTCCTTCCTATCAGATTATCGATTCCAACAGCTGAGACTCTCACTCCAACAGACGGCAAAGGAAAACAGAGAGAAATGATGGACTGCGAGAAGACTTCTGCGCTTCGAATCATGATCAAACCCTCTACTTTGACCCCCTTTTATAGTAATTTGCAGGTGCGTTTGGGCCAAGGAG
The DNA here is from genome assembly GCA_028017165.1 of Herpetospermum pedunculosum. Classification (NCBI taxonomy): domain Eukaryota; kingdom Viridiplantae; phylum Streptophyta; class Magnoliopsida; order Cucurbitales; family Cucurbitaceae; genus Herpetospermum; species Herpetospermum pedunculosum. Next base: position 13,396,919 of record CM051527.1, on the reverse strand, counting down.
AACCATCAATCTTCAACGTCGTATATCAGAATGGATGGAGGAGAAAGAACGAATCCCTGAAATAACGGAAACTAACAGAAAAAGATCAGTCAACTTACGGTTTTCACTTGAATAATTGCGGCTTCAGCAATGTTTTAGCAATGCTGTCGCAATGCAGTTTTTTTCATTCTTTTCCTTCGGTTTTCAACCCTTTTCTTTCCTATTGTGCATAAGTCCTAATTTAGCTACCTTCTTCTCATTCTCATATTTAAGCATAGGTTTAGGCTAAATGCTATCAAAAACACCTAAAAGTGTACATCTTCTTAAGCTAAATGGGTCCTAAATAAGTCACTTTCAGAGACTTAACACTGGCGCCCAGGTCACAAAGCGCTCTGCCCACGTGCTTGCCTCCAAGTTCTACAGGTAAGGTGAAGGAACCAGGATCCTTCTCCTTCTTAGGCAGCTTGTTTTGGAGTATGGCACTGCACTCTTCAGTGAGGTTTACTGTTTCAAACTCACCAATTATTTTTTTGTTAGTAATAATGTCCTTCAAAAACTTTACATAGGAAGGCATAGACTGTAAAACTTCTACAAAAGGAATGTTGACATGCACTTGCTTAAGAATTTCTAAGAATTTATTAAAATGCACTTCCTGTTCCTGCTTCTTCTTAAGCCTTCGAGGGTATGGAGGTGGTGGCACATATGCAGGCACGTCAGGGCGCCTTAGGATAGGTGGAGGCCTTGGAATTTCTTCTATCTCCTCAATAATTGGCTCTAGCCTGGCTCCTGATGTGCTAGTTGATGGTGGACCTTGGGTTGGCAGAGACTCCAGTGGAGCACTAGACTCAGTGTTCTCTACTCTCTTTGGTGTGTCCTTTGTGTTGCTCACCAAGGGTCTACCACTTCTAAGTTCAATTGCTTGAACTTGCTCTTTACCATCTCTCCTTGGCACCTCGGTGTCAGCAGGGAGTCTACCTTGGGGCCTACTCTTGAGTTCATTGGCTAATTGGCCTATTTGGTTCTCTAGGCTCCTAAGAGTAGCTTGCTGGCTTTGAAGAGTAGCATCATTCTTAGCTATGTATTCCTTGAGTAAGTTTTCTACAGAAGATCCTACAGGTTGGTTGTAAGGTTTTTGATACATTGATTGGTTATGTTGGGGAGTGAAACCAGGTGTTCCACTCGGTCTAGGCTGGTTAGGATTTTGGTTAGCATTTTGTTGGCCACCCCATGACAGGTTTGGGTGGTTCCTCCAACCAGGGTTGTAAGTATTGGAATAGGGGTTGTTCCTAGGCTGCTGCTGGCTTCCAATGTAGCAGACTGAGGCTGGATTCCCAGGGCAATACTCATACAGGTGCCCTTCCCCACAGAATCCACATACAAGTGTCTCACCTTGACTTGTTTGGGTGCCCATTGACATGGCGGTAGCGGTGTTGGCACTTGTTTGGAGATTGGCTTGAGCCATTTGCTTAACTAAGTTGGTCAGGGCATTTATTTGGGTGCTCATTGCACTTAGAGCATCCTTGTCTTGAGCCCTAGTTGGCTCAACTGGATCATCTGACCACCTACAGTGAGATGCTGAGATCTTCTCCAAGATCTCATAGGCCTCGTTGTAACTCTTGGACAACATGGAACCACCAGCAGATGAATTTAAGACTTGCCTAGTGCTGGGGTTGCATCCTTTGAAAAAGACCTCTATTTGGATACACCATGGGATGCCATGATGTGGACATTTGAGAAGAAGATCTTTGAACCTTGTCCAAGCTTCGTGAAGAGATTCATTATCAGCTTGTTTGAACTTAACTATATCATCACGAAAGGTAGAATTCCTATCAGGTGGGAAGTATTTGACTAGGAATTTCTCTGCTAAGTCTGTCCAATTAAGGACAGATCCAGAGGGTAATGAGTTCAACCATGTTTTGGCTTTGTCCCTCAAAGAGTAAGGGAACAAGTATAGCCTCAAAGCTTCTTGGGACACTCCAGGGATGATAAAGGTATCACTGACTCCTAAGAAGTTCCTAAGATGGTTGTGGGGGTCCTCATTTTCTATTCCAAAGAATTGTCCCACAGTGGACAACATTTGGAACATCACTGGCTTTAACTCGAATGAGTTGGCAGTGATTTCAGGACGGATTATGCTGGGGTTCAGCTCCCCAGGCATAGGTACTAGGTATGAAAGAATGGCACTATTCTTGTCATTCGCTATTTCGATGGGGTTGCGAGTGACAGGTACCGGATTTGGAATTATTCCAGCCATTTCTTCTTGAGACAATTGCGGAGGAATTGTGGTTCCCGCAATTATTTGAGGTATAGAGGGTTGGTTAAAGAGACGTTTCTTGGCTCTAGTTCTGGCTCTAAATAGTCTCTCGGGCTCAGGATTGAACTCTAGATCACTACTTGAATGCTCACTCATAAACTAACCCAACTAGTACCTGCAAAAGAAATGAAACTAGATTAGTTCCAATAGACAGTAGACTTGATGTTTCAAACTTAACAAACTTCGTTTTCACTTAAATAAATCCCCGGCAGCGGCGCCAAAAACTTGTTGCGTGCTCAATGTGTTAATAAGAATAAGAAATAAGAGAGAGAGAGCACTCAGAACATGCAAGCATACATGATCTTATAGCAAGTAGTAAGTATATTTCATTCGTTTTCCCACAGAGACTTATTTTTAGCTATTCGCGAAGTGTTTTGTTAAGAAAGAAGGGGTGGATTTGATGGGGTAAAATTGGTTTTTAATTATCTAATTTTTGCTGAATGTGTAAAGGAATGCGACATAAACAAATGCAAGTTGAAATTAGACTCAAAGGACAAGAGATGGAATTAATAAACGAAGAAGAAAACAGCTAAACAGAATGGTAACTTAGCAGAATTGCGGATACCGCAATGTTATCGCAATTGTAAAAACAGTAAAAGTGTGTAAAATGGAGAATTAAGGGCTACTAATGACTATCCTATAGGCATTTTATACGATTCTCAAGCACTGGATCTACTCTCTATGCATCAAACTATCTTAATCTCATGTATCGTCCGATTCCATGCATTAGATTCTTTAGTTTACTCAACTCAAAGTAAGGTCTTAAGCATCTTGTTAAGGCAGAAAAATATGGTTTGTACTAGGGAAACGCCTATTCCTAGGTCGTTTCCTGGTTACCTTGAAAGGCTAGCATGATTATACGACTCTGAACTCTTACTCCTTCCAGAGGTTAGGAGTTCTTTGGACAAAATGGATGGCCAATCGAAATTGCCCGTGGGATGAAGCTTACATACAATCAACGCTTCGAGAGCTATCCTACATGCTTGATTCACGTTTTTTAGCCTATAGTGTTGTCATTAGCATGCCCCTAAGTGACTTAGTTACTCATGGATATAAGGAGAACAGAACTAAAAGATAAAATAGACATGTTTAGAAGGGAAATGTGTGTAAAACAGCAAGGGAAAGCAGTAGAATGCAAAGGCGAGAACTGTGAAATACTGAATTCTATGTTTGATTGATTGATTGTTTGAACGAACATAAGAGATACTTAAAGTAAAGAACAGAAAGACAGAACACAACGAAATGAACTAAATTTGCCACAAGAACAGAAACAACACAAAACAGAGTTGGAAAAATAGAAATGAAGACAGAAAACAGTAAAGCAAGCTCGAAAGTCTCGTTGCAGCCGCCTCGAATGAAGGATGAGAAAGGTCAGCCTTGCTTGGATGAATCAAATCGGGAGAGAAGAAGAATCTCCTCTCCTTCCTATCAGATTATCGATTCCAACAGCTGAGCTTCGCAAACCAGCAGACGGCAAAGGAAAACTAGGAGAAAAGATGGACTGCGAGAAGACTTCTACGCTTTTGGATGATGATTGAACCTCCGACTTTGACCCCCTTTTATAGTAGTTTGCAGGTGCGTTTGGGCCAAGGAGAACCATCAATCTTCAACGTCGTATATCAGAATGGATGGAGGAGAAAGAACGAATCCCTGAAATCACGGAAATTAACAGAAAAAGATCAGTCAACTTACGGTTTTCACTTGAATTATTGCGGTGTCCGCAATGTTTTCGCAATGCTATCGCAATGCTTGTTTTTTCATTCTTTTCCTTCGGTTTTCACCCCTTTTCTTTCCTATTGTGCATAAGTCCTAATTTAGCTACCTTCTTCTCATTCTCATATTTAAGCATAGGTTTAGGCTAAATGCTATCAAAAACACCTAAAAGTGTGCATCTTCCTAAGCTAAATGGGTCCTAAATAAGTCACTTTCAGAGACTTAACAGCTAGCTGTAGTGTTTGCTTGTGAGAAATTCAGGAATTACATTGTAGGCACTAGGACAATAGTGTACACTGACCATTCTGCTTTAAAGTACCTTATGAGGAAGGCTGATGCTAAGCCTAGGTTGATTAGGTGGGTACTGCTGCTGCAAGAGTTTGATCTAGACATTAGAGATAAGAAAGGAAGTGAAAATGTGGTTGCGGATCATCTTTCTAGATTGCAGCATAATTGCGAAAAAATTGCGGAACCCGCAATTTCTGATGCTTTTATTGATGAACATGTCTTTGTATTGACTCATCGTGATAATGATGAGGAACCTTGGTTTGCTGACATTGCTAACTTCCTTGCATCACAGGTACTACCAGCTTTCAAGGGAGGACAAGAGAAGAAGAGGTTCCTTCATGAAGCAAGGAAATTCATATGGGATGACCCCACACTTTACAAAACATGTGCTGACGGCTTGCTAAGGAAGTGTGTTTCAGCTGCTGAGGCGAAGTCTGTGCTGCAGCACTGCCACACAGCTCCTTATGGTGGACACTTTGGTGGCCAAAGAACAGCTGCAAAGGTATTTCAGAGTGGCTACTATTGGCCAACGATCTTCAAGGATGCCCACAACTATGCCCACAGCTGTGATGAATGCCAAAGAACAGGTAACCTCAGTCGCAAGGATGAAATGCCTCTCACTTACATCTTAGAGTTGGAGCTCTTTGATGTATGGGGCATTGACTTCATGGGACCATTTCCCCCATCCTCAGGTAACCTTTACATATTAGTGGCAGTAGATTATGTATCCAAGTGGGTAGAGGCCATAGCATGTCCCAATAATGATGCCAAAACAGTCATAAAATTCTTGCATAGGCACATTTTTACTAGGTTTGGAACACCTCGTGCTATCATTAGTGATGAAGGGACACATTTCATTAATAAGGCTATGGAGAGAGTGTTGGCTAAGTATAACATTAGACATAGAGTAGCCACTCCTTATCACCCACACTCGAATGGTCAGGCTGAAATTTCAAATAGGGAGATTAAGAACATCCTAGAAAAAGTGGTCAAACCTAATAGAAAGGACTGGTCATTTAAACTTGGTAACGATATTTTTGAACTATCGCTATAAACTCAAGCTGTCGAGGCTTGCCAAAATAAATTTATAATGCCTATTGCCAAGGCTTTGCAGCCAGTGGTAACAGGGTCGATCCAAGGAATAGGAGAGTTGAATTTACTAGTGAAATTGAGATTTGATCGATTAATTGGTAACGGGGGGTTTTAATCATGCAAAGAAATCAATAAGAAAGCTAATGGAAGAAAGAAATAATATGTAGAAAACGTGTGTACGGTTTGGGGAGTCTCGGGGTCAATTGTTAGACAAATACAACTTATCATTTAATTCTAATAACATGGAATTCAGTTTACTATGCACGCGGACGACTACCAGAGAAGCCCCAAAGTAGCCGACTTCATGGATTTTAATTAGGCCACACAGTCCTAATTACACGTTATCTAATCTCACATTAAGATGATCAGTCCTAAGATGAATTTAGACAGTTACTAGCTAACCGCGACGAACATTTGGGCGTGAATTCTAATTGCTAGTAGGTTGCCCGCAAACGCCGTATGCAACCAACAATTATCCTACCCGACCCGATACTTCGATTTAGTTCTATTTACCTGTGTTACTTAGTCGAGCAGTGAGAGGCACGGCATCGCTACTCTTTAACATACACAACATGCGAAACTATCCGAGTGTCAATCAACATAATTTAACATGCGCGTTGGATTAAGCAAGGTAAACAAATGCACGTAAACAGAACCAATATGCAATCTAAATTCAGATTATCAAAGCTATAAAGGTCTAACAAAATTCCCCTAAACAAAATCCCAAACCGTCACCCTTACCTTAGCCGCTCATGGCGCGGATCGTCAATCCCGCTCCACCAACGACCTTGGAAGAGTTCATCTACCTATTACAAATGGAAATGGAGCTCACTCGCATGCCAACAATGGCGGAGCTCCACGGAAAGTAGAGAGAAAATGGGGAAGAAGGGAAGAAGAATCGCCGGATTCCGTTGAGAGATGAAGGAGAAAAGGCTTGGAGAAGATATCAAAAATGTGCAGAAAAATCGTCCTTAAGCTACTGCCTTCGTCGTAGCGTCGAGACGCTAGGCCAGCGTCTCGACGCTGTGCCCTAAGTGATCCGCGCGCGCGCGCGCTGGCGTCGCGACGCAAGGCCAGCGTCGCGACGCTGCCCCGATGAATTTCCTGCGCGCGCCTCCTCCGGAGCGTCTCGACGCCAAGCAGGGTCTCGACGCCAGGGCAGCGTCGAGCTAGCGTCTCGACGCTATCACTCGACGCTTGCTCTCGGGTTTTTCCAGCGTCGAGCTAGCGTCTCGACGCTATAGCTCGACGCTGGCTCTCGGGTTTGGGGCTGATGCTTTGCCTCTCCAAGGCTGCTTTGGCCCGTTTCTTCACGGAACAAACTCCCCTCTTCCCGATGCAATCCCGGGGCGCTAAAACTCTGCTTTAAGCGCTCGAACATGCCCAATGGACGCACGAGCTCTTTGCCGCTTTTCTCCTACAAAAGAGATACAGTTAATCAATTGGAAGCGGACTTTAGCTATGATTAGGACGTATTTAATAGCTCCAAAATGGAGTTATCAAACACCCCCAACTTAAACATTGCTAGTCCTCGAGCAAGCACTACAAAGACATTGACTCTAAGGACGCTCTTACATGTATTCTAACTCAAACCTCCATGCATATTGAAATTTAAACACGAGTATAATCATGGAAGCATTTCGTTCATGTATTAACTAGGACATATCAAAAATTAACTCTTGCCCCCTAACGTGTGTGTGTGCTAGACAACTACTCCTAAACTCACGTAAACCCGGAAAACCAACATGCAACGCACATCCCATTTTCCCCCTACTTCTAGCGTTTAAGAACAGCTACACTTGACTTACACGAGAGAGAGAAACAAATTAAGAGACCTAATTATTTTCTCATTCTTTTTCTTTCTTTTCAAAAGTACTTTGTACTCTTTTATTTGGGTTCTTTGAACCAACTTTTCATTTCTTTTTCTTTCCTACTCGAGTTGCCTAACACGTCAAATTCATGCATAAAACTTCACGTTTTTAAGGACTAACGCTCACTTCTTTTAAGCGCAAATAAGAAGGAGGAGCGCCTCGAGAGGAACTTTTCTACAAAACATGCTTTTCTATTTTTTTTTATTAGGCTAAGCACATGCTTCCTCAATTAATTAGCTACTAACTCTCATGCAACAAGCTACCTAAGGGTGCCTTTCGGGGTGACAACGAGAATTAGCTAAACATGCGACAGACCAAGCTTACGGAATCTAGGGAGAAGTTGCTAAGTGCGCGATGAGTGCAAGGGAGCAACAGAAAAAATTTTAAAATTTTTGACATGAACCTAATAAACACAAAACTCATGCAAAAACTCGATTATGAACATGCTCAGAATTCCAACATGCATTTCCTAGGCTATCACAGTCAGAAAACAGTAAACAGAGTCCCAAGCACTTCAATATCTTTATAACACTTCTTAACAAACTACACAAGCACATCCATCGGACTACTCCACCCCCAACTTCAAAATTTGGCATTGTCCTCAATGCCAACCAGTCAGATACATCAAAGCAAAAGGGAAGAAGAAGAACACTTCCCTGACTCTTTGTGAAGCTGGCGAGGGCGAGGAAGCGGCGCACGAACGCATCAGAGCTCAAAATTGTCTCCTCTTCCTTGATTCCCTAAAAAAAAACAGCAAGCTAAATTAATACTAAAAAGCAATAAAACTAAACTAAAGCATAAAAACAGTTCAACACTCGGGTGCCTCCGAGAAGCGCAGAATTTTTAAAGTCGGTTGCTCGACTGTATTCTCTCAACAGACTCATCCATAGTCTGTAGGTGCGGGGGACGATCCATACTTGTCCATGGCCACACCTTTTCCATCATTCACCTGAAAAACATTTTGCACTCTTCGTGCCTCGGGCACGTAAATATCAGACATGTTAGTGCAAAAACCAGCATCATTATCACACACATTTAAATCAGAAATTTTTACTGAGACATGGGAACCATCCCTCAAGCGCGAGGGTAGACTCCCATTCTCATCATGCTCACAAACAACAGAAACATTCGCAACAGATTTCCCATCAAATAAAGAAAACTCATGTAAAGTATCATCAAACTCTAACGAAACGACGCCCTTATACACATCGATTTTGACCCTAGCGGTCTTAAGAAAAGGGCGTCCTAACAGCATAGAGGACGAAGCATGCAATGAATTTTCTTTCATATCTAAAACAAGGAAATCGGCGGGAAACGTCATATTCCCGACTCTAACTAAAACATCCTCTACCTTCCCCCTAGGACAGATGCTCGACCCATTAGCCAACTGAACAGAAACATTACACTCATGCATTTCATTTAAATTCAGTTCACGATATAATGCATAAGACATAACATTAACAGAGGCTCCTAGGTCTAACATGGCGTTATGAACAATTTTACTACCTATAGTGCATGGGATAGTAAAAGTACCTGGATCGTTGCACTTTGCAGGCAACGTACCTGGGAGTATGGCAGAGACGTTTTCTTTCTTTTTCTCAGTCCCTCTGGACTTCCTCTTCGTAGTGCACCAGCTCCTTAAGAATTTTGCATATTTGGGCACTTGACTGACTGCCTCTAGGAGCGGGATATTTACCATCACCTTCTGGAAGGTTCGAAGGACCTCCTCGTCATCAGATTCCAAAGTAGGCTTCGCAAGCCTACTCGGGAATGGTGCTTTGGCAACATCCACAGGTACACTGACCTTCTCATTTCTTTTCTCATTCTGAGTCTCAGGAGCAGTCGGGGCGGACTCGTTCAGGCTGTCCGTGGCTTCCTTCGCAGCTCTGGTGGAAAGTGACTTCCCACTGCGCAGCTGAATGGCACTCACGTTTTCACATGAGTTAACTGTAGTTTGGGAAGGAAGCTTCCCCGAGCTCTTGCTCTCAATCTTACTAATAGACACCGCCATTTGTGTCAGCTGCTTGTTCAAATTTTGCAGCTCTACCTTATGAGAATTAAGCTCCTCGCGAGCCTCTTTCTGGAACTGGCTGGTGCTAGTCACGATGGTCCTGACCATCTCTTCAAGTGAGCTGGAGGAGCTCGAAGCTTGAGCCTGGGTGGAAGAGTTAGGCCTATCCTGGGACTGGCCTTGGAAGCGATTTTGTCCTTCCCTGTTCCCATAGCTGAAGTTAGGATGGTCACGCCAACCGGGGTTGTAAGTGTTAGCATATGGATCATACTTCCTTGGGTTGGAAGTATACCCCCCGATTGCATTGACCTCCGCCTCTTCGCGTTGTCCTCCGACAATTTTCTTCAACATACTACCTATCTCGGCCACCTGGGCCCTCATTTCAGACATCTCATGGCTCTGAGCCACGCTGTGCACTTGTCCTTGCCCCCTGATTCCAAACTGCTGCGAATTGGTAGCCATATTTGCAATGAGCTGCTTGGCCTCAACTGGGGTCTTGTCAATCAGCGCCCCTCCACTCGCTGCATCGATCATCTGCCGGTCATGGGGCGTCATCCCCTCATAAAAATACTGAATGAGCAGCTGATCGGCGATCTGGTGGTGTGGGAAACTCGCGCACAGGCGCCCAAAGCGTTCCCAATACTCATGCAGGGACTCACCTACATCCTGGGTGATCCCATATATCCTCTTCCGCAGAGTAGTGGCTAAGGATGCGGGAAAGTATTTTTCTAAAAATACCCGCTTCATGTCCTGCCACGTGGTGATGGATCCGGAAGGCAAATAATACAGCCAATCCTTGGCCTTGTCCTTGAGCGTGAAGGGGAATGCCCTCATATTCAGCTGCTCTTCCGTGACCCCTGCGGGCTTCATCCCCGCGCAGACGCAATGGAACTCCATCAAATGTTTGTTCGCGTCCTCACCTGCGTTTCCATGGAAAGAAGGTAACTGGTGAATTAAACCAGATTTCAGCTCGAAGTTACCTGCTACCACGGGGTAGTTAATGCACAAGGGCTGCAGGTTCAGGTCTGGCGCTGCCAGTTGCTTCAGCGTCCGTGGCGCTTCACCTTGCGCCATCTCGTCAAACAAGAAGGGATTGCCTTCTTCTCTTTCAAACGTTCCTTGCCCCTCCCGGGCTTCTCTACGTAACCGCCGCTCCTCTCTGTCAATCTCAGGAATATACTGCAAACTACCCTCAGAGGAACGGGTCATACACAAACAAAAATCTAAACATACAACATACAAACAGAAAAAATTTTCAGTCAACCATCAATAAATCAAATTCAAACTTCAATCATAAATCCAATCAATTGCCTATTCCCCGGCAACGGCGCCAATTTTGGTAACGATATTTTTGAACTATCGCTATAAACTCAAGCTGTCGAGGCTTGCCAAAATAAATTTATAATGCCTATTGCCAAGGCTTTGCAGCCAGTGGTAACAGGGTCGATCCAAGGAATAGGAGAGTTGAATTTACTAGTGAAATTGGGATTTGATCGATTAATTGGTAACGGGGGGTTTTAATCATGCAAAGAAATCAATAAGAAAGCTAATGGAAGAAAGAAATAATATGTAGAAAACGTGTGTACGGTTTGGGGAGTCTCGGGGTCAATTGTTAGACAAATACAACTTATCATTTAATTCTAATAACATGGAATTCAGTTTACTATGCACGCGGACGACTACCAGAGAAGCCCCAAAGTAGCCGACTTCATGGATTTTAATTAGGCCACACAGTCCTAATTACACGTTATCTAATCTCACATTAAGATGATCAGTCCTAAGATGAATTTAGACAGTTACTAGCTAACCGCGACGAACATTTGGGCGTGAATTCTAATTGCTAGTAGGTTGCCCGCAAACGCCGTATGCAACCAACAATTATCCTACCCGACCCGATACTTCGATTTAGTTCTATTTACCTGTGTTACTTAGTCGAGCAGTGAGAGGCACGGCATCGCTACTCTTTAACATACACAACATGCGAAACTATCCGAGTGTCAATCAACATAATTTAACATGCGCGTTGGATTAAGCAAGGTAAACAAATGCACGTAAACAGAACCAATATGCAATCTAAATTCAGATTATCAAAGCTATAAAGGTCTAACAAAATTCCCCTAAACAAAATCCCAAACCGTCACCCTTACCTTAGCCGCTCATGGCGCGGATCGTCAATCCCGCTCCACCAACGACCTTGGAAGAGTTCATCTACCTATTACAAATGGAAATGGAGCTCACTCGCATGCCAACAATGGCGGAGCTCCACGGAAAGTAGAGAGAAAATGGGGAAGAAGGGAAGAAGAATCGCCGGATTCCGTTGAGAGATGAAGGAGAAAAGGCTTGGAGAAGATATCAAAAATGTGCAGAAAAATCGTCCTTAAGCTACTGCCTTCGTCGTAGCGTCGAGACGCTAGGCCAGCGTCTCGACGCTGTGCCCTAAGTGATCCGCGCGCGCGCGCGCTGGCGTCGCGACGCAAGGCCAGCGTCGCGACGCTGCCCCGATGAATTTCCTGCGCGCGCCTCCTCCGGAGCGTCTCGACGCCAAGCAGGGTCTCGACGCCAGGGCAGCGTCGAGCTAGCGTCTCGACGCTATCACTCGACGCTTGCTCTCGGGTTTTTCCAGCGTCGAGCTAGCGTCTCGACGCTATAGCTCGACGCTGGCTCTCGGGTTTGGGGCTGATGCTTTGCCTCTCCAAGGCTGTTTTGGCCCGTTTCTTCACGGAACAAACTCCCCTCTTCCCGATGCAATCCCGGGGCGCTAAAACTCTGCTTTAAGCGCTCGAACATGCCCAATGGACGCACGAGCTCTTTGCCGCTTTTCTCCTACAAAAGAGATACATTTAATCAATTGGAAGCGGACTTTAGCTATGATTAGGACGTATTTAATAGCTCCAAAATGGAGTTATCAAAACTCGAGGATGCACTTTGGGCATATAGGACTGCATATAAGACACCCCTAGGTATGTCTCCTTACAGACTTGTATATGGTAAAGCTTGTCATCTTCCATTTGAGTTAGAAATCAAGGCATTTTGGGCACTAAAAGAGTTGAATTATTGCGTGACCGATGCGGGAACATTGCGGTCTCTGCAATTACATGAGCTTGATGAGCTTAGACATATGTCTTATGAAAATGCCAAAATGTATAAGGAAAAGACCAAGATTTGGCACGATAGTAGACTTAGGATCAAGGACTTTGAGAAAGGCCAACTTGTTTTATTATTTAACTCACGATTGAAATTATTTCCAGGCAAACTTAAGTCTAGATGGTCAGGTCCGTTTGTAATTACTAATGTGTTTGTTCATGGTGCCATCGAGATAAAGAACCTGCAGCAAGGTCAACCATTCATGGTTAATGGTGCAAGGTTGAAGCACTACTATGAGGAAGGAGATGTGAAGACTCTCTCGGCCTTCCTCTTGACTGAAGCGTGAAATTAAGAACGAGAGAGGACGAGTGATTGCTGTGCTCGTCAACATGAGGCTCCTGCCTTAGTTTATTTTTTGCGATTTTCCGGTTATCATTTGTGTATAAGTTTGTATGATTTTAATTGCGAATTTGATGTTGATTTTATTTCTTTTTGTAGGGAATCAATAGAGGGAATCAAGGAGATTAAATCCAGCTTTAAAAATCAAGAAAATATTGGGCCAAATCAAAGATACGGTTGAGCAAAGATTGACATTTAAATGGAAAAAATCTCCAACGGTCACTAGAATTGCGCTGGATTTGCAGGATCCGCAAAATATAGCCGTTGGGATTTTTCCGTTTTCTTTATATCCGTTGAGACGCGCGTTGATCTATACGATTTCCCAAGTATCTGAACTCCAAGAAATCTGCGTTTCTCTTCATCTGTGATTCTTCTCTCCAAACCTGCACGATTCAGCGATGGTGCTCACGAGGGCTGAAAGATCTGCGGCCAAGAAGAAGGCTGACGACGCTGAAACGGCTGCAAGAGACGCACTGCTTGCCTTGGCTGAGGCTGATGCTGCGCGAACTGCACGACTTCCCAAACTTCCGATTCGCAGTGGAAGGTCGTCACAGAGATACCTGCTGGACCCTCTGAACCAGCAGACACACCCAAGAAGCGCAAGTGGAGTATGGCTGTGGCCGAGGAAGGAATCAAGAACAAGACTCCCTCTGTGGAGAGTCAAGAACGAGGCCAGCCATCCCACGAGACAGCCGCGCGCAGCCCTTCACCATCTCCACCGGTTCAAAGCCCTGAGCTCTCCTCATCGCCATCAGCGCAGAGCCCTGAGCTGCCGTCATCCCCGCAGAGTTCTGCACAGACCCCTACAGCAGCGCAAAGCACCACTCCGTCGCCCACTTCTCCACGGCCTGACCCTGAATTCCCATATGGGGAGTACCAAGAATCGACGCAGGGCAGTGGGGGGGCTGAGGAGGAAGAGGTCTTCTCTCCGTTGAGGGAAGCCAGCCTTGAGAGTCCTGCGCAGGAGGATGATTCGATGGAAGAAACACTAGGGGCTTGCCTCCAGCAGATCGCCACCAAGGCAAAGCTGAAGAGAAAGAAGGCTGCCAAGATTTTCAAGGCCATGCGGTCCAAGAAATCAAAGAAGAAGAAGGCCAAAAGGGCGCCTTCATCAGAGAAAGAGAGCGCTGAGCCGTCGCTCAAGAAGCTCAAGATTGAGGCTGCGGAGTCAGCCAAACCAAAGGACAAAGGGAAGGCCAAGCTTTACCCTGAAGATGAGCCTCAATCAGTGAGGTATGTTTCCTCTGACGCTGAGTCCAGAGGCATTGAGCTGAGAAAGAGGGAGTTGCTGCACGAGAAGGGCTTCCTCGACAGACCTGTTGACCTGCCGCAATTCTTGCGCGCAGGCATTTCGAATCACAGCTGGGAGGAGTTGTGCAGACCACCCAATCCGGCTTACACAAGCATGGTGTATGACTTCTACGCCAACCTGAGAAATTCTGAGGAGGGGTTGTCTGTGGTCAGGGGAGTAGAAGTGGACTTCTCAGCAAAAGCCATCAACGAAGCCTATGGCCTCAAGGGCCAAAAACATACTGACTATGCGAAGATTGTTGATGAGCCTACTGAGGCAGTCCTGGAAGAGGCCATTCGGACCATTGGCCAGCCTGAAGCATCCTGGACTGTGTCACGCAATGGGAGGCACACTCTCATGAGTGTCAACCTCACAGCTAAGGCGGCTGTATGGTTTTCCTTTGTGAGAAGGAAACTATCCCCAGTGACTCATGAGTCCACCATCAACCAGAGCAGATCGCTGCTGGTCTATGCAATCATGCGAGGTCTCACGATCAACGTGGGTGAAGTCATGTCAGCTGCCATTGCTGAGTGCGCAAAGAAAGGTAAGGGTCCATTGTTTTTCCCTAATACTATAACTAAACTCTGTTTGCTTGCAGGGGTTCCCATTGAGCGAATGGAGCAGCAGATGGCTTACTGTTAAGTCTCTGAAAGTGACTTATTTAGGACCCATTTAGCTTAAGAAGATGTACACATTTAGGTGTTTTTGTTAGCATTTAGCCTAAACCTATGCTTTAATATGAGAATTAGAAGAAGGTAGCTAATTTAGGACTTATGCACAATAGGTAGAAAAAGGGTTGAAAACCGAAGGAAAAGAATGAAAAAATGAGCATTGCGAATGAATTGCGAAAACATTGCGGTGACCGCAATTATTCAAGTTAAAACCGTAAGTTGGCTGACCTTTTTCTGTTTAGATCCGACTTTTCAGGGATTCTTTCTTTCTCCTCCATCCATTCTGATATATGACGTTGAAGACTGATGGTTCTCCTTGGCCCAAACGCACCTGCAAACTACTATAAAAGGGGGTCAAAGTCGGAGGTTCAGTCATCACTCGAAGCGCAGAAGTCTTCTCGCAGTCCACCATTTCCATCTGTTTTCCTTTGCCGTCTGTTGGAGTGAGAGTCTCAGCTGTTGGAATCGATAATCTGATAGGAAGGAGAGAAGATTCTTCTTCTCTCTCGATTGGATTCATCCAAGCAAGGCTGACTTCTCATCACCATCATTCGAGGCGACTGCCACGAAGTTTTCCAGCAATCTTTTACTGCTTTTCTGTTCTGTTCTTCTTATTTCCATTTCTGATCACTGTTGTTCTTAGTTTAGTATTTTACTTACTGCATTTCGTTGTTGTCTGTCTTGGATTCATTTCTTTTAAAGCTTTCCTTTGTCATTCAAACGTTCAAAGTAATCAAAGTAAAATTCTGCACTTCACAGTTTCTACCTTGTTCTGCTACGGCTTTGTCTTGCTGTTTTAAGCACATTTCCCTTCTAAGCATGTCTATCTTATCTACCATTTCTGTTCTCTATGTATCCATGAGTAGCTAAGTCACTTAGGGGCATGCTAATGACAGAACTATAGGCTAAAAAACGTGAATCAAGTATGTAGGATAGCTCTCGAATCATTGATTGTATGTAAGCTTCATCCCACGGGCAATTTTGATTGGCCATCCATTTTGTCCAAAGAACTCCTAACCTCTGGAAGGAGTAAGAGTTCAGAGTCATATAATCATGCTAGCCTTTCATGGTAACCAGGAAACGGCCTAGGGATAGGCGTTTCCCTAGTACAAACTAAACACTCCTGCGTAAACAAGATGCTTAAGTCCTTACTTTGAAGTCGAGTAAACTTAAGACTCTAATGCATGGAATCGGACGATACTTGAGGTAGAGTGAGTTTGATGTATAGAGAGGAGATCCAGTGCTTGAGAATCGTATAAAAAGACCTATAGGATAATCATTAGTAGCCCTTAATTCGCCCATTTACACACTTTTGCTGTTGAGTTAATTGCGGATTAATTGCGGTTCTCGCAATTCTGCTAAGTTGCATTCTGTTTAGCTGTTTTCTTCCTCGTTTATTAATTCCATCTCTTGTCCCTTGCATCTAATTTCAACTTGCATTTGTTTATGTTATATCCCTTTATACATTCAGCAAAAATTAGATAATTAAAAACCAATTTTACCCCATCAAATTCATCCCATCTTTCTTAACAAACACACTTCGCGAATAGCTAAAAATGAGTCTCTGTGGAAAAAACGAATGAAATATACTTACTACTTGCTGTGAGACCATGTATGCTTGCATGTTCTAAGTGCTCTCTCTACACTTTTGCATAATTATCTTTACACATTGAGCACGCAACAAGTTTTTGGCGCCGCTGCCGGGGACTTATTTTAAGTGAAAACGAAGTTTGTTAAGTTTGAAACATCAAAGTATTTTTCATTGAATTTGATCCATTTTCATTTCTTTTTCAGGTACCATTTAGGGTAGTTTATGAATGAGACTCCAAGTAGTGATCTAGAGTTCAACCCTGAGCCCGAGAGATTACTTAGAGCTAGGAATAGAGCCAAGAAACGTCTCTTTAAACAAACCCTTCTACCTCCAATCATTGCAGAGACTACAATTCCTCCGCAATTACCTCAAGAAGAAATGGCTGGAGTCAATCAAAACCTGGTGCCTGTCACTCGCAATCCCATTGAAATAGCGAATGACAAGGATAGCGCCATCCTTTCATATTTAGTACCTATGCCGGGGGAGCTGAACCCCAGCATAATCCGTCCTGAAATCACTGCCAACTCATTCGAGTTAAAGCCAGTGATGTTCCAAATGTTGTCCACTGTGGGACAATTCTTTGGAATAGAAAATGAGGACCCCCATAATCACCTTAGGAACTTCCTAGGAGTTAGTGACACATTCCTAATCCCTGGAGTTTCCCAAGAAGCCCTGAGGCTATATCTTTTCCCTTACTCTTTGAGGGACAAAGCCAAAACATGGTTAAATTCTTTACCCTCAGGATCTGTCCGCAATTGGACAGATTTAGCAGAAAAATTCCTAGTCAAATACTTCCCACCTGATAGGAATTCGACCTTTCGTGATGATATCATAAAATTCAAACAAGCTCCAAGTGAGTCTCTTCACGAAGCTTGGACAAGATTCAAAGACCTTCTCATTAAATGTCCACACCATGGCATTCCATGGTGTATCCAAATAGAAGTTTTCTTTAAAGGATGCAACCCCAGCACCAGACAAGTCTTAAATTCATCTGCTGGAGGTTCCATGTTGTCCAAGAGTTACAACGAAGCTTATGAGATCTTGGAGAAGATCTCAACATCTCACTGTAGGTGGTCAGACGATCCAGTAGAGCCAACTAGGGCTCAAGACAAGGATGCTCTAAGCGCCATGAGCACCCAAATAAATGCCCTGACCAACTTAGTCAAGCAAATGGCTCAGGCCAATCTCCAAACCAGTGCCAATACCGCCACAGCCATGTCAATGGGCACCCAACCAAGTCAAGGCGAGGCACCAATCTGTGGATTCTGTGGGGAAGGGCACCCTTATGAATATTGCCCTGGGAATCCATCCTCGGTCTGCTATGTAGGAAGCCAGCAGCAGCCAAGGAACAACCCCTACTCACAAACTTACAATCCTGGTTGGAGAAACCACCCTAACCTGTCATGGGGTGGCCAACAGAACACTAACCAAAATCCTAACCAACCAAGGCCGAGTGGAACACCTGGTTTCACTCCCCAACATAACCAGTCAATGTACCAAAAACCATACAATCAACCTGTACGATCTTCTGTAGAAAACCTACTCAAGGAATATATAGCTAAGAATGATGCTACTCTTCAGAGCCAGCAAGCTACTCTTAGGAGCCTGGAAAACCAAATAGGCCAATTAGCCAATGAACTTAAAAGTAGGCCACAAGGTAGACTCCCTGCTGACACCGAGGTACCAAGGAGAGATGGCAAGGAACAAGTTCAAGCAATTGAACTCAGGAGTGGAAGACCATTGGTGAGCAACACGAAGGACACACCAAAGAGAGTAGAGAACACTGAGTCTAGTGCTCCACTGGAGTCTCTGCCAAGCCAAGGTCCACCACCGACTAGCACATCAGGAGCCAGGCTAGAGCCAATTGTTGAGGACGTAGAAGAAATTCCAAGGCCTCCACCTATCTTAAGGCGTCCTGACGTGCCTGCATATGTGCCACCACCTCCGTACCCTCGAAGGCTTAAGAAGAAGCAGGAACAGGAAGTTCATTTTAATAAATTTTTAGAAATACTTAAGCAAGTGCATGTTAACATTCCTTTTGTAGAAGTTTTACAGTCTATGCCTTCATATGTAAAGTTTTTGAAGGACATTATTACTAACAAAAAGATAATTGGTGAGTTTGAAACAGTAAACCTCACCGAGGAGTGCAGTGCCATCCTCCAGAACAAGCTGCCCAAGAAGGAGAAGGATCCTGGTTCCTTCACCTTACCTGTAGAACTTGGAGGCAAGCACGTGGGCAGAGCGCTTTGTGACCTGGGCGCCAGCATAAATCTCATGCCCCTGTCCCTATTCCGCCAGTTGGGAATGGGAGAAGCACGTCCAACTACTGTCACTTTACAGCTAGCAGACAGATCCATCGCATATCCAGAAGGTAAGATTGAGGATATTCTAGTTAAAGTTGACAAATTCATTTTCCTTGCAGATTTCATTGTCCTGGACTATGAGGCAGACAAGGAGGTCCCCATCCTGCTAGGTAGACCATTTCTAGCCACAGGTAGGGCACTAATAGATGTGCAAAAAGGTGAGTTAACTATGAGGGTTCATGATGAAGAGGTAAAATTTAGTGTTTATAAAGCTTTAAAGTATCCCTCTGACCTTGAATCCTGTGCTAGCATGGATATTGTTGACTCACTAATGGAAGAACAATTAGAGCATGTACTGTTAACCAAGCATGCTAGTGAATATGTACAAGTAGATGTAGCTGACTTAAATGTATCTGACATAATGAATATGCCTGTAAATAAACCTCAACATGTATGCATGAATATCGATTTAACTGATAGAACTATAAATCCTTTGAAACCCTCCATTGAGCATCCACCTATTCTAGAATTGAAACCACTACCTACTCACCTCAAATATGCATATTTAGGAGATAATGACACTTTGCCTGTAATTATTTCTTCTAAGCTAAGTGAACAGCATGAGGTTGATTTAATTTTACTACTTAAGCAACATAGGAAGGCTATAGCATGGACTATTGCTGATATTCGAGGCATTAGCCCTTCTTATTGCATGCACAAAATTATATTAGAGGAAGAGCACACACCTAAGGTAGATCACCAGCGTAGGTTAAACCCCTCTATGAAAGAGGTAGTGAAGAAAGAAATAATAAAGTGGTTAGATGCAGGAGTAATTTTCCCCATAGCTAGTAGCCAGTGGGTGAGCCCCATCCAATGTGTACCTAAAAAGGGGGGAATAACGGTGGTAGTCAATGAGAACAACGAACTGATTCCAACAAGGACTGTCACAGGGTGGAGGGTATGTATGGATTACAGAAAGTTAAATAAAGAAACTAAAAAAGACCATTTCCCTATACCGTTTATTGACCAGATGCTAGACAGAATAGCTGGTAGAGCCTACTATTGTTTTTTAGATGGGTACTCTGGCTATAATCAAATTACTATAGACCCTAAGGATCAAGAGAAGACCACCTTCACTTGCCCTTTTGGAACGTTTGCCTTCCGCAGAATGCCTTTTGGGCTATGCAATGCACCGGCAACTTTCCAAAGGTGCATGATGGCAATCTTCTCTGAGTTGGATGAGTCCATGATATAAATATTCATGGATGACTTCTCAGTCTTTGGGGACTCATTTAAAACCTGTCTAGAAAACTTAGGACAAGTCCTGACTAGGTGTGAGGAGACCCACCTAGTCCTAAATTGGGAAAAGTGCCATTTTATGGTAGATGAAGGGATTGTCTTAGGACATAGAGTGTCAAGGGCAGGTGTAGAAGTGGATAGGGCAAAAATAGAGGTCATAGAGAAGTTGGTAGAGCCCCAGAATGTCAAGGCTATTAGGAGTTTCTTAGGGCATGCTGGCTTCTACAGAAGGTTCATCAAGGACTTTTCTAAGATAGCCAAGCCTCTATGTGAGCTACTGGAGCTAGGTAAGCCATTCATCTTTTCTAAGGAGTGTGTAGTAGCTTGGAAAACCCTTAAGGAAGCACTGGTCACAGCACCAATCATAGTCGGACCAAATTGGGATCTCCCATTTGAGATGCTATGTGATGCCAGTGACTATGCTGTAGGAGTCATGTTAGGACAGAAGATTGACAAGCTGACACACCCTGTCTATTATGCTAGTAAGACCTTGAATGAGGCTCAATGTAATTATACAACTACAGAGAAAGAGATGCTTGCTGTAGTCTTTGCTTGTGAAAAATTTAGAAACTATATTGTAGGAACTAGGACCATTGTATATACTGACCATTCTGCTTTAAAATATCTTATGAGGAAGGCTGATGCTAAGCCTAGATTGATTAGATGGGTGTTATTGCTGCAGGAATTTGATTTGGACATTCGGGACAAGAAAGGTTGTGAAAACGTGGTTGCCGATCACCTGTCTCGATTGCAGCATAATTGCGAAAAAATTGCGGAGACCGCAATTTCTGATGCTTTTATAGATGAACATGTATTTGCTTTAGCTCATCGTGACAACGATGAGGAACCTTGGTTTGCTGACATTGCTAACTTCCGTGCTTCACAGGTATTGCCAGTGTTCAAGGGAGGACAAGAGAAGAAGAGGTTCCTTCATGAAGCGAGGAAATTCATCTGGGATGACCCCACACTTTACAGAACCTGTGCGGATGGTTTGCTAAGGAAGTGTGTTTCAGCTGCTGAAGCGAAGTCTGTGCTACAGCACTGTCACTCATCTCCTTATGGTGGACACTTTGGTGGCCAAAGGACAGCTGCGAAGGTATTTCAGAGTGGCTACTACTGGCCCACAATCTTCAAGGACGCACACGACTATGCCCACAGCTGTGATGAGTGCCAAAGGACAGGTAACCTCAGTCGCAAGGATGAGATGCCCCTCACCTACATCTTAGAGTTGGAGCTCTTTGATGTGTGGGGCATTGATTTCATGGGACCATTCCCTCCATCATCAGGTAACATGTACATTTTAGTAGCAGTAGACTACGTGTCCAAGTGGGTAGAAGCCAAAGCATGTCCTAATAATGATGCTAAAACAGTCACTAGCTTCTTGCATAGGCACATTTTCACTAGATTTGGGACTCCTCGTGCTATCATTAGTGATGAGGGGTCGCATTTCATTAATAAGGCTATGGAGAAGATATTGGCTAAATATAACATTAGACATAGGGTAGCTACTCCCTATCACCCACACTCAAATGGTCAAGCTGAGATTTCCAATAGGGAGATAAAGAACATCTTAGAGAAGGTAGTCAAACCTAATAGGAAAGACTGGTCATTTAAGCTTGAGGATGCACTTTGGGCTTATAGGACAGCATATAAGACACCTCTAGGCATGTCTCCCTATAGGTTGGTGTATGGCAAGGCCTGCCACTTGCCACTTGAGTTAGAAAACAAGGCATTTTGGGCCATGAAAGAATTGAATTTTTGTGTAAAGGATGCAGGGACATTGAGATCTTTGCAGCTACATGAACTTGATGAGCTTAGGCATATGGCCTATGAGAATGCCAAAATGTATAAAGAAAAGACCAAAATATGGCACGACAGTAGACTCAGGATCAAAGACTTTAGGAAAGGTCAACTTGTCCTATTATTTAACTCACGTTTAAAGATATTTCCAGGCAAACTAAAGTCTAGATGGTCGGGTCCATTTGTTGTAACTAATGTCTTTGTTCATGGTGCAATAGAGATAAAGAACTTGCAGCAAGGTCAGCCATTTATGGTCAATGGTGCTAGGTTGAAGCACTACTATGAGGAAGGGGATGTGAAGACTCTCTCGGCCTTCCTCTTGACTGAAGCATGACAAAAAGAACGAGAGAGAACGAGTGGTTACTGTGCTCGTTTAGTCAAGGCCAATGCCTTAGTTTATTTTTTCTGTTTTTCCGGTTATCATTTGTATGTTTTGTGGTGTAAATTTAATTGCGTATTTAATGTTTGTTTTGTTTGTTTGTGCAAGGATTCGAAAGAGGGGATCAAGGAGAGTAAATCCCACTTTAAAAATCAAGAAACGGTTGAGCCAAATAAAAGATACGGACGGGCAAAGTTGGAGATTTCAATGAAATAATATCCCTGGGATTGCGCTAAAATTGCTGGATCCGCAAAAAGAGCCGTTGGGATTTTATCCGTTGCCTTTATATCCGTTGGAAGCCGCTCG
This sequence comes from Herpetospermum pedunculosum, assembly GCA_028017165.1. Classification (NCBI taxonomy): domain Eukaryota; kingdom Viridiplantae; phylum Streptophyta; class Magnoliopsida; order Cucurbitales; family Cucurbitaceae; genus Herpetospermum; species Herpetospermum pedunculosum. The sequence goes on along the minus strand of CM051527.1, from coordinate 13,374,528 downwards.
ATCGTTACGATTATCTCTCTCTTTGCTCTCCAAGAATTCAGCGATTCTCTCCATCTTTGATTCCTCTCCCAAGATCTTCAAGAATCAGCAATGGTGGCCACACGTGCTGAACGATCCGCAGCCAAGAAGAAGGCTGATGACGCAGCTGAAGCGGATGCGAGGGAGGCGCTTCTCGCCCTTGCAGACGATGGTGCCGTTCGCACCGGTCCTCTCCCCAAGCTCCCTATTCGTAGGAAGAAGTGGAGGGTGGTCACTGAGATCCCCGCTGGGCCATCTGAGCCAGTGGGCACGCCCAAGAAACGTCGGTGGAGCGTCAAGACGGCCGCCGAACCAAGCACAGCCAAGACTCCCTCTGTGGAGAGTCAAGAAACTGATCGTGCTTCCCACGAGTCAGCCAAAGAAGGTTCGTCGCCGTCTGCCTCACCTGCGCGCGGCCCTCTCCCATCTGAACCAGTGCCAAGCGCAGAGTCGTCACCGCCTGCACAGAGCCCTGAGCTGTCTCCAGCACCTCAGAGTTCTGATCCGACACCTGCAGCAGCGCAGAGCCCTGAGCTGCAGTCTTCGCCACTGAGTTCTGCGCCGACACCATCAGCAGCGCACAATTCTCCACGGCCTGATCCTGAATTCCCTTATGGGGATTATCAGGAGTCTACGCAAGGCAGTGGAGATGCTGGGGAAGAAGAAGTCTTCTCTCCTATGAGGGACGACAGCCCTGCCGAGCCTGCACAGCAGGACGATTCTATGGAAGAGACGTTGGGGGCATGCTTCCCACAACTCAACACCAAGGCCAGGCTCAAGAAGCAGAAGAAGGCCAGAATTGACAAGGCCAAGAAGTTAAAGAAAAAGAAGGCCAAGAAGGTGCCCTCGGCGGACAAGGAGAGTGCTGAGCCTTCGCTCAAACGCCTCAAGGTGGAGGCTGCTGCGTCATCCAAACCAGCAGATAAGGGGAAGGCTAAACTCTACCCTGAAGACGAACCTCCGTCAGTGAGGTATGTCTCATCTGATGCGGAATCCAGGGGTGTTGAGCTCAGGAAGAGGGACCTGTTGCACGAGAAGGGATTCCTTGATCGACTTGCTGACCTGCCGCAGTTCTTGCGCGCAGGGGTGATCAACCATGGCTGGGAAGAATTCTGCAGACCGCCTAATCCAGCATACACGAGCATGGTGTATGATTTCTACGCTAATGTGCTCAGCCCTGAGGATGGCCTGTCTGTGGTCAGAGGGGTGGAAGTTGATTTCTCAGCCAAGGCCATCAATGAAGCCTTTGGTCTAAAGGGCCAAGCTCACACAGATTATGCACGGATAGTTGATGAGCCGACTGAGGCCGTGCTGGAAGAGGCCATTCGCACAATTGGCCAGCCTGAGGCAGCGTGGACTGTCTCACGCAATGGTAGGCACACCTTGATGAGTGCCAATCTGACAGCAAAGGCAGCTGTTTGGTTTGCCTTTGTGCGGAGGAAGCTGTCACCTGTGACCCACGAGACAACAATCAACCAGAGTAGATCACTGCTGGTTTATGCCATCATGCGCGGTCTCACGGTCAATGTGGGGGAGATCATGTCAGCTGCCATTGCTGAATGCGCCAGAAAAGGTAAGGGGCCATTATTTTTCCCCAACACTATAACCAAATTGTGTTTGCTTGCAGGAGTTCCCACCGAGCGCTTGGAGCAGCAGATGCCGTACACAGGCCATTTGGAGCTGCCTGCGAACCTGAGGCTGAGAAGAAAGGGGAATATGGAGTTTGAGTTGGATAGGCTGGCTGCTGAACAGTCCTTATCCATGGCCTGCTTGATGGACATGCAGCGGAGAATGGCTCAATGGGCCAACTATGCGCAGGCGAGGGACAAAGAAGTTGCAGACCAGTTGGGATGCATCTTCCCGGACTTCCCCACCAACCTCCTAACTCCATGGGTGCCCCCACGACCAAGGCAACCAGATGAGGATGATGAGAATTGAGTGCTGGTTTGAAGAGCACAAAAGGGAGTATTGCTGTTCCCTTAGAACAAAAAACAATTTTTCTGTTTTCTAGTAGGATCATGTATATTATGCTGTTTTGGGTTCAACTTTTGATCTGTTTTTAATGTTTAGTTTTATGTTTTTTCTTTTGCTTAGTCTAGTCAGATGTTAGCTGAATAGGTAGGATAGTTTAGTTTTATTTTTAGGATGCATGAGTAACAGGAAAAAGCATGCTAGGGGCCTGAATCAATGTTAAATCTGCCCGGATTGAATTGCGAAATAATTGCGGTTCCCGCAATTTTTGTGACTGATTGCATGTTTTGGACTGTCTGTTTAGTTAGGCTATGATCTGTTATATTCTATCTTTTGCTGCTAGCATGACTACCTTATGTAGCTGATCTTCAAGCATGCTGGATGAGTGTCATAGGACGCCCTTTGATAGTTTAAATTTGCCTCTGAATAGTGCTCAGCATGCATAAACCATAAGTCCTTAAGACTTTCTGTTATGTGCAAATTTTCTGCTGCTGGGATAGTTGCTTTTAGAATGATTTGCCTATGCCTAGGATTTTTAAATTCTCTTTGTTTTACTTTGGACTAGATGCTTCTAGGATAGTTTGGGGGTGTGCCACCTCAGACACTCATTGAGGACAATGAGTAGTTGAAGTTTGGGGGAGGCCACCCTAGGCCTAGGAACATTCCTCTCTTCCTTAGGACATAAGCATTCTTCTTCTCCTAAAAAAAAAAAAAAAAAAATCTTGTGATAAATAGAAAAATTGAAAAATAGAATAAAGAGGGGAGTCTTTCTCAAGTTGCTGAGTAATCAGTGCCAAGTGTGTAAACCACAAGTGGCATTGCATCAAAAGGCAAACCAAGGGGAGACTCCACCTAAGTAAAAAAGGAAAAAGGGAGAAATAGGGAAGAAGAATGTATGCTTGGGAGTTATAATCTTGTGGCTTAGATGTCCTATGTAAAAAGAACTCTGATCCTTAATGAGCTAAGCACAAGGTTGTAGCTTTTAGGTTTGTCTAGGGAGATGAATGTATATCCAATGTAGTGATGCCAGGGCTTAGGTTGTTCTCTAAAAGTACCACTGTCACTGTTAATACTAAGACTGGCATGACTCTAAGGAATCCTAGACACATTAAAAATAAGCTAGAAGCATGTACTGAGTCTAGAGTAAAGCTTGGTAGAATTTGAAACCTTAGGGATAGTGGCATGATATCATAAAAGTAGTTAGATCAGTAGTAGGGGGTTAACAAAAACAGTAGGTATGGAGGCAGGTGAAGTCAGAAGAAGCTTGATAAAGAGGTTAGTTCTAAACTTAGAAGTGTGTCACAGGACAGCACTGCTAGAGATAGGGATATAAAGGGAGTCGGCAAGTAGTTAAAGAAGATAAAATAAACAGCCTAGGTAAGTCCTTAGTATGCTTGAGGACAAGCAAAGCCTTAAGTTTGGGGGTGTGTTAAGTCTCTGAAAGTGACTTATTTAGGACCCATTTAGCTTAAGAAGATGTACACATTTAGGTGTTTTTGTTAGCATTTAGCCTAAACCTATGCTTTAATATGAGAATTAGAAGAAGGTAGCTAATTTAGGACTTATGCACAATAGGTAGAAAAAGGGTTGAAAACCGAAGGAAAAGAATGAAAAAATGAGCATTGCGAATGAATTGCGAAAACATTGCGGTGACCGCAATTATTCAAGTTAAAACCGTAAGTTGGCTGACCTTTTTCTGTTTAGATCCGACTTTTCAGGGATTCTTTCTTTCTCCTCCATCCATTCTGATATATGACGTTGAAGACTGATGGTTCTCCTTGGCCCAAACGCACCTGCAAACTACTATAAAAGGGGGTCAAAGTCGGAGGTTCAGTCATCACTCGAAGCGCAGAAGTCTTCTCGCAGTCCACCATTTCCATCTGTTTTCCTTTGCCGTCTGTTGGAGTGAGAGTCTCAGCTGTTGGAATCGATAATCTGATAGGAAGGAGAGAAGATTCTTCTTCTCTCTCGATTGGATTCATCCAAGCAAGGCTGACTTCTCATCACCATCATTCGAGGCGACTGCCACGAAGTTTTCCAGCAATCTTTTACTGCTTTTCTGTTCTGTTCTTCTTATTTCCATTTCTGATCACTGTTGTTCTTAGTTTAGTATTTTACTTACTGCATTTCGTTGTTGTCTGTCTTGGATTCATTTCTTTTAAAGCTTTCCTTTGTCATTCAAACGTTCAAAGTAATCAAAGTAAAATTCTGCACTTCACAGTTTCTACCTTGTTCTGCTACGGCTTTGTCTTGCTGTTTTAAGCACATTTCCCTTCTAAGCATGTCTATCTTATCTACCATTTCTGTTCTCTATGTATCCATGAGTAGCTAAGTCACTTAGGGGCATGCTAATGACAGAACTATAGGCTAAAAAACGTGAATCAAGTATGTAGGATAGCTCTCGAATCATTGATTGTATGTAAGCTTCATCCCACGGGCAATTTCGATTGGCCATCCATTTTGTCCAAAGAACTCCTAACCTCTGGAAGGAGTAAGAGTTCAGAGTCATATAATCATGCTAGCCTTTCATGGTAACCAGGAAACGGCCTAGGGATAGGCGTTTCCCTAGTACAAACTAAACACTCCTGCGTAAACAAGATGCTTAAGTCCTTACTTTGAAGTCGAGTAAACTTAAGACTCTAATGCATGGAATCGGACGATACTTGAGGTAGAGTGAGTTTGATGTATAGAGAGGAGATCCAGTGCTTGAGAATCGTATAAAAAGGCCTATAGGATAATCATTAGTAGCCCTTAATTCGCCCATTTACACACTTTTGCTGTTGAGTTAATTGCGGATTAATTGCGGTTCTCGCAATTCTGCTAAGTTGCATTCTGTTTAGCTGTTTTCTTCCTCGTTTATTAATTCCATCTCTTGTCCCTTGCATCTAATTTCAACTTGCATTTGTTTATGTTATATCCCTTTATACATTCAGCAAAAATTAGATAATTAAAAACCAATTTTACCCCATCAAATTCATCCCATCTTTCTTAACAAACACACTTCGCGAATAGCTAAAAATGAGTCTCTGTGGAAAAAACGAATGAAATATACTTACTACTTGCTGTGAGACCATGTATGCTTGCATGTTCTAAGTGCTCTCTCTACACTTTTGCATAATTATCTTTACACATTGAGCACGCAACACTTACACAGGCCACTTGGAGCTACCTGCTGGCTTGAGGCTAAAAAGGAAGGGGAACATGGAATTCGAGCTGGATAGGTTGGCTGCTGATCAGTCGCTGTCCATGGCTTGCCTGATGGATATGCAGAAGAGGATGGCTCAATGGGCCACTTACGCGCAGGCACGGGACAAGGAAGTTGCTGATCAACTTGGATGCATCTTTCCTGATTTTCCCACGAATCTCCTGAATCCATGGGTGCCTCCACGACCACGACGGCCTGATGAGGATGAAGACATCTGAGTGCTGGTTTGAATTGCACTCAAGGGAGTATTGCTGTTCCCTTAGAAAAATAAAAAAAAATCTGCTTTCTGATAGACCATGTGAATTATGCTGTTTTTAGTTAAAATTTTGATCTGTTTTAGTTGCTTAGTTTTACGTTTTTAAATTGTTTAGTGTAGTCTGATGATAGCTGACTAGGTAGGTTAGTTTAGTTTTATTTTTGTAGAGCTTGAGTGACTGGAAAAAGCATGCGTAGGGGCCTTAAACATTGATATATCTGCCCTGACTTGATTGCGAAATAATTGCGGAACCCGCAATTTTTATTACCGAATGCATGTTTTGGAATGTCTGTTTAGCTAGGTTGTGATCTGTTTAAATTCTACCTCTTGCTGCTATCATGACTACCTTATATAGCTTATCTTAAAGCATGCTGGATGAGTGTCATAGGACACCCTTTGATAGTTTAAAGTAACCTCTAAAAAGCTTAGCATGCATAGCCGTAAGTCCTTACCTGTCTGTTTTTTTCAATTTTCTGCTGCTGTGATATTGTCTTTTAGAATGTTCTGTCTATGCCTAGGGCTTTTAGATTCTCTTTGTTTTACCTTAGACTAGATGCTTCTAGGACAAGTTTGGGGGTGTGCCACCTCAAACACTCATTGGGGACAATGAGTAGTTGAAGTTTGGGGGAGGCCACCCTAGGCCTAGGAACATTCCTCTCTCCCTTAAAGCATAAGCATTCTTCTTCTCCTTTACAAAAAAAAAAAAAAAAAAAAAAAAAAAAAAAAAAAAAAAATGAAAAAAGAATAAAGGGGGGAGTCTCTCTTAGGTTGCTGAGTAATCAGTGCCAAGTGTGTAACCCACAAGTGGCGTTGCATCAAAAGGCAACCAAAGGAGAAGCTCCACCAAAATAAGAAAGAAAAAAGGAAGAAGTAGGGAAGAAGAATGTATACCTAGGAGTTGCAACTTTGTGGCTTAGATGTCCTGAATAAAAAGAACTCTGATCCTCAATTAGCTAAGCACAAAGTTGTAACTTGTAGGGTTGTTTAGGGAGATGAATGTATATCCAATGTAGTGATGCCAGGGTTTAGGTTGTTCTCTAAAAGTACTACTGTCACCGTTAATACTAAGACTGGCATGACTCTAAGGAATCCTAGACAATTTAAAAATAAAGCTAGAAGCATGTACTGAGTCTGGGGTAAAGTTAGGTAGAATTTGAAACCTTAGGGATAGTGGCATGATATGACAAAAGCAAGTAGATCAGTTGGAGGGAGTTAATGAAAACACTAGGAGTATTAGGCATGCGAAGTCAGAAGAAGCTAGATAAGAGGATAGTTTTGGACTTAGAAGCGTGTCACAGGACAGCATTGCTATAGATAAAAATATAGGGGAGTTAGTAAGTGGTTAAAGAAGAAGAAACAGCAGCCTAGGAAAGTCCTTAGATTGCTCGAGGACAAGCAAAACCTTAAGTTTGGGGGTGTGTTACGTCTCGAAAAGTGACCTCTTTGGGACTTAATTATCTTAGAAAGATGTTCACTCTTAGGTGTTTTTGATAGCATTTAGCCTAAACCTATGCTTAAATATGAGAATTAGAAGAAGGTAGCTAAATTAGGACTTATGTACAATAGGAAAGAAAAGGGTTGAAAACCGAAGGAAAAGAATGAAAAACAAGCATTGCGACAGCATTGCGGAAACATTGCTGAAACCGCAATGTTTCAAGTGAAAACCGTAAGTTGACTGATCTTTTTCTGTTAATTTCCGTTATTTCAGGGATTCGTTCTTTCTCCTCCATCCATTCTGAAGTACGACGATGAAGATTGATGGTTCTCCTTGGCCCAAATGCACCTGCAGATTGCTATAAAAGGGGGTCAAAGTCGAGGGTTCAATCATCATCCGAAAGCGTAGAAGTCTTCTCGCAGCTCCATCTTTTCTCCTGTCGTTCTTCTCCGTCTGTTGGCTTGAGAGTTTCAGCTGTTGGAATCGACAATCTGATAGGAAGGAGAGAAGATTCATCTTCTCTCCCGATTGGATTCATCCAAGCAAGGCTATTCTCTCTTCCCATTCAGACGAGGCAGTCGCAACAAGGCGCTCACGCTCAATTTCTGCTTTCTGTCTTTCATTTTCCATTTCCAACTGTGTTCTGTTGTTGTTTCGTTTCCAGTAGCTAGTTTATTTCATCTCGTGGTGTTCTGTCTTCTGTTATTTACTTTAAGTTGCTCTTCTGTTCATTCAAACGATCAAGTAATTAAAGCATAGTTCTTCATTTCTCAATTTCTTATCTTTGCAACTCACTGTCTTACCTTGCTGTATTAAGCTTATTTCTCTTCTAAGCATGTCTCTTTCATCTTTTATTTCTGTTTACCCTATATCCATGAGTAACTAAGTCACTTAGGGGCATGCTAATGACAACACTATAGGCTAAAAAACGTGAACCAAGCATGTAGGATAGCTCTCGAAGCATTGATTGTATGTAAGCTTCATCCTACGGGCAATTTCGATTGGCCATCCATTTTGTCCAAAGAACTCCTAACCTCTGGAAGGAGTAAGAGTTCAGAGTCATACACTCATGCTAGCCTTTCAAGGTAGCCAGAAAACGACCTAGGAATAGGCGTTTTCCTAGTACAAACCATAACTTTCTGCTTTAACAAGATGCTTAAGACCTTACTTGGACATGAGTAAACTAAAGAATCTAATGCATGGAATCGGACGATACATGAGATTGAGTGATTTTGATGCATAGAGAGTAGATCCAGTGCTTGAGAATCGTATAAAAGTGCCTATAGGATAGTCATTGGTAGCCCTTAATTCACCATTTTACACACTTTCGCTGTCAGTAGCATTGCGGTAGAATTGCTGTTTCCGCAATTCTGCTAAATTACAATTCTGTTTAGCTGTTTTCTTCTTCATTTATTAATCTCGTCTCTTTTCATTTGAGTTTAGCTTTAACTTGCACTTGTTTATGTTGCTACCCTCTACGTATTCAGTAGGAAATAGACAATTTAAAACCAACTCTACCCCATCAAATCCACCCTTTCTTTCTTAACTTTACACTTCACGAATAGCTTATAATAAATCTCTGTGGGAAAACGAATGAAAAAATACTTACTACTTGCTATAAGATCATGTATGCTTGCATGTTCTGAGTGCTCTTTCTATCTTATTGCTTATTTATTTTAACACATTGAGCACGCAACAAAAGTCTAGTTCAAGAACCAATACAGATGGCACTTGAACAGGGTTAAGAAGAAAAGAGAGGCCCGAGGTAAAAAGACAACAAAAGGAGAAGCAAAGGAAACTGGAAGAAGAAAGAAAACAAGAAGAGGATGAAAAGGTCATTCTTACGGCCATTGAGAAAGAAGAATAAGATATAAGACGAGAAATCAAGTCAAAGAATAGCGCAGAGAAAGAGAAGCCTCAGGTTGAAGAGGTTGAAGAAGCTGGGGAAGTCAGAGAGGTCGATGCAGCTGCATCAGGGCCACACCATGAAGAAAGTGTGGAGAAGTCTAAATCAGATAAATCCTCGGAAGAAGTTGCACCTTTCGTTGAGAAGGTGATTAAGATGCATGAGAGGGATGCCCCGACCAATCTCACAGAAGATGGCATCCAACAGTTAGATGATGATCACATCTGAGTGGCAACCCTCTTGAGAAAAAGAAAGGAAAAAGGAAAGGCCGAGAGAAAAACCAAATTGAAGCACTGTCCAACAACTTTCTGTAGGCCAAGGACAAGGTCAGGGTATATGTCGCCAATCCGACCCATCACCCCGATGACCTATAAGAAACAAGTTGCAGCTAAGGCAACGAAGTCACCCAAGAAGGGTCCAGCCGCTAAGAAGGGTTCATCGTTGTTCACTTTACATTTTCAGTTCGCTACTTTCAATTCGTTATTATGTATTTATGCACATTTATTCCATGAAGTCTTTGAGTACTTATTTCAATTTGAACTAAATTGTTTAAGGGAACTAATGTAAGAGAAATCCTGAGAATGAAGTAGTTTATATTAGACACCACGGGGTTCCATCCTAAAACCAATTGGTGATAGGAGGAGTAGCCCATGTATGTTATATTGTGAGTGAGGTCCCTTCATCTGTTCGATGTGGGATCGGGATCCTCAACATGCCCCCTTGGGTCGGGATCCCAGATGATGCCTCTTTGGGTTCACCATCTTGGGTCGGGATCCCATTTTTTTGGACCGTAGGCTCTGATACCATATTAGACACCATGGGGTTCCATCCTAAAACCAATTGGTTTTAGGTTGGAACCCCGTGGTGTCTAATATGCTCTTTGGTTTTAGGATGGAACCCCGTGGTGTCTAATATGGTATCAGAGCCTACGGTCCAAAAAAATGGGATCCCGACCCAAGATGGTGAACCCAAAGAGGCATCATCTGGGATCCCGACCCAAGGGGGCATGTTGAGGATCCCGATCCCACATCGAACAGATGAAGGGACCTCACTCACAATATAACATACATGGGCTACTCCTCCTATCACCAATTGGTTTTAGGATGGAACCCCGTGGTGTCTAATAGTTTAAGGGTATGTTTGTGAGTGATTTTTGCATGACCAAAATCAATTTTTCCATTGCGAAAATCACTTCCCTTTAAAAATAAATTTGTTTGGCAAAAGTCAAAATTGATTTTAGCTAAATTTAAAATAATTTAAAATTGATTATTAAAGCATTAGTTGATAGGTGATTTTGGTTGAGGTGATGTACCGGGAATCACCACTCAAATTTTTGCTCATTTATTAAAATGTGAAAATACCAATTTATCCTTCTATTTAAGAAAAAAAATTGTAGACTATAGAGGACGGTCACAACCCGTCATTGAAACAAATACATATCCCAACAAACATGAAAGTTGTAAATTTTCCCTCATTCTATTCAAATGTGAAAATACCAATTTATCCTTCTATTTAATGCCCTTTTGGTCATTTAGAAATTCTAAAATCAATTTTGAAACCAAACATGAATAATTCAAAATCACTTATCATTCTATGAAAATCACTTCAACCAAACATGAAAATGATTGTATGAAAATCAATTTTACAAAATTAATTATACTTAAATCACTAATTCAACAATCACTTTCAACCATGTCCAAAGTCTATAAGGCCAATTTTACCCGTCGCCGCAAGTGTTACCTCTCCAAAAGAGAGTTATTTAGGGCTATAATTACTTGATATTTATAGAATCTCTTAAGCATTTTAGTTAGAAGTAAGCATAATATGTGTTTAAAAATGACATTTTGGGAATTGAGGTTAATTTAAGGCTTTTGTGAAAAAGCTACGAATTAGTGTACAAAGTGATGCAAAAATGTCTAATTAATGTTTTGCAGATGTATTGCTGAAGTTTTGCGAGCGCAATGGGATCAGAAGAAGCACAACCGAAAATAGAGCATTGCGATCACAACGCAATCGCAATACTGGTCTTTGTTGCTGCGTTTTTTCAGCCGTCGACCTTCCTATAGCTTCCACGTGTGAGGTAGTTACCTCAAATATGGATGGTGATCCATGATTAAGGAGCAGCCTATGGCAACCTCTGAAGGCTATATAAAGAGAGCTAGATGAAGGATCAAAGCATTGAATTGAAGGGAATTCAATCCATAAACCACTCGACGGTGAAGAGAATCAAAAACCCTCTCCCGATTGTTGGATCGAAGAACCAACGATCCCTTGGCGTCGATAATTCAAAAGAAGGAAGAGAAGATTCATCTCTCTTCTGATTGAATTCCTTCCCAGGATCGACCATTCTTCTCCTTCATCCGAGGTGAATTGTGGTCAAGAGGATCTTCATCTGATCTACTGCTTTCTTTAAATCGTTTTCCGAATTAGCTAATGTTTTCTTTAAGTTCTGTTTCGGATCATCTACTGTTTTTCCCTTTAACTATTGCTTTCGGATTGACGTATGTATGCTTTACAAATTGTTATTTGATTTGCCTTTTAAGAGTAATAAATTAGTTTTGTTGAGTTCTTCATTTAATCGTCTTTCATTCAATTAGTTTTGTTGAGTTCTTCATTCCATGAGTAGTCAATTAGTCTTGTTGAGTTCTAAAGCCATGAGTAGCTAAAGTTTATAGAGGTTTGCTAGAGATGAATCTATAGGATATGCTTATGTGAATTCAGCATGTAAAGTAGCATGAATGCATTGAATGAATGTGATCTTCATCCCATGGACAATTTCGACCGACCATCCATTTTGTCTAAAGAATTCCTAACCTCTGGAAGGAGTAGGAATTCAGAGTCGTTCATTCATGTTAGCCTTTCATGGTAGAGAGAGTGGCCTAGGAATAGGCATTCTCCTAGCACGTTTGTTAGCATGCATTTATAAATAGGTTTTTAGTCTTACTTGGATATGAGTAATCTAAGAATCTAATGCATATAATCGGAAGATGTATGAGATCTAGCTAAGACGATGCATGAGATGTTAATTTACTGCTGAATGATCAAAGTTTATGCCTATGGAGGATTTTTAGCCAACCTTGCTGTTTTATCTTAAGATTTTGTTCGTTGCGAGTTCGTTGCGAAAGCATTGCGAGAGCCGCAATCTTATTTTCTGTCTTTATCGTAAATTTCGCTTGTCTGTTAATCTGTTGTTAACTTATTGCGGAAGTATTGCGAAACCCGCAATACTATTTTCTATTCTACAAGTTGCTATTATTTCAGCATTTTCGCTATTTACTTGTTTCTGCATTTTGTATGTTCTGTCGTTATTTCAGCAACCCAACCAACAACATTTTGTCACCGGTTACATTTTCCTTCAATCAATTTGTACTTAGCATAAACGTAATCAAATCTCTGTGGGAAAACGATATAAAATATACTTATCACTTGCTGCAGACCATGTATACTTGCATGATCTGAGTGCTCTTCGCATCTAATTTATACACACACTGAGCACGCAACAACAAGCTTTACTATTTCCCTCATTGATTTCATTTTTTACTTGTTAATTTGAATTAGCTACTTAGGTTAACATGGTAGTTGAGTCAGAGCACTGAGAAGACTCGGGCAATATACAGATCTCATGGCCTTAGGAATAAGGGACAAATAATCTACGAATAGGTCGTCACATGGCCTTAGGAATAAGGCACACCGTAGGACTAAAGAATTGTGTGCTTAGTTTATATGAGTTCACATTAGCCTTAGGAATAAAGGTTTAATGGCTTGGACTCCTAAAGGTATACTCATAGAGGCCAAATAGAAGGTGAATTCACAGTCCATAGTAAAGTTGGAATTGCAACGGGTGATGCAACTGCATTGGGCTAAAACCTTCAAGATTAGCGGCAGAACCCAAATCAAAGTCCCTTGTTTTATCTTAAATTCATTAAACATCGTTACCCATAACAATCACAACTATTTTTGTTACACATCACTACTACTTGGTTTCGTCTCTTGTTCCTTTACTACATTAGAAACTGAATTTCCACGCACAGTCTTTTAGGATACGATATCTTGGAGTACTTGCAATCTTTATTACTTGTTGACAAAGCTCACTTGTGCTTGGACTTAAATTTCCAGAACCAATTTGCATACGCGCACTTTAAGTCCATCAGAAACTCATCGGTCCTGAAGAACCATACTTTTGGGAAATAGTGAACTTGTGTATGTTTTTTTAATTATACACTACCTTTATAGTATGTTTAGTAAATTTATTACATAGATATTGTCGCAACGTTTTTGCGACACGGAGCGGCCGACAACCTTCTGTTAAACAGGGATTTTTACAAAAATATAAAAACAAAACGGAGTCGCCACCAATAATTTTGGGTGTGATTGGTCACCTAAAAAATTGTCTACGAAATCAAAAACAAGGTTCGGGGGTCGTTTGGGTGTAGGGAAGGTGTTAGCACCCTACAACATCCCGTTAAAATGGTAGCCAAAATCATTTTGATCCTAATTATCTAGCTAAATTTCAAATGGTCTTTAATTTGAGAAAAAAAAACAACAATTAAAATTAAAACAAATGTCTCAGTTAATCGTACCCTAACTTTAAAATAAAGTAGGGACTTGATTTGTGAGCGACGTTGTTAATTTGCCATTAGTTGCCTTAATCCCATTTACCGGGATCGTACAACAAAAACAAGAATTTTGAAATCAATTAAGAGAATCATTTTGTTATGAAATCAAAACAATTTTTGAAACTCAATTTTAAATCAACAAATCATTTTGTTTTGAAATCAAAGCAATTTTGAAATTTAATTTAACTCAAATGGAAAATCAAATTCTTTTTGTTTTGCAATCAAAATAACTTTGAAATTTGATTTAAACTGAATTTGGAAATTCAATGTAAGCTTAAAAAATGGGTGATTTAGTAATTAGTGCATAATGACATTGTTTTTAAAAAAAATTACAACGAATCATCCAAATAGGGAAACCCCTATTTATCCCGGGATTAACATTTTAGAACAACGAAACTTGATGACATCCTCAAGGTGGGAGGAACGATCCACCACCTATCCCGAGATTCTAAATAAAATAAAGCGACAAAACTCATAAACAACCTCAAGGTGGGAGGAACAATCCTCCACCTATCCCGGGATTGAAATTTAAAACTAATTGAACAAGCTAGAAAAATAATGAAACTGCTCTTTAAAATTAAACAACATGCATCGAAATTAAAAAAAAAAGCGAATCAAGAATACCCAATAAGGGGTATATATGGAATAAACAGGGGCATATGAATGCTCAATACAGTGGGGGTATATATCATATAACCCAGGTATATATCGAATGTAACCAAGGAATACAACGGCACATTACTCCGGTATATACTCGGGTACACAACACAATCAACAAAACAACAGTATATCGAGCTCAAACAGTAAATACAAGATATAAAGCCTAGGATTTTAGACACAAGTAGATCAGGGTATATATTGGATATGCGGGAGTATATATGGGCACAACATTAGTGGCAGAAGCGTAAATTCACTAAAAATAAAAAAAGAACACCAGCCTTGTTACCCCAAAGAAAATTTGTAGCCGTGTGGTTCTCCTCCTCACGCAATGCTTTTGCCATCATAGCTCCGACCACCGCCGCGCGCCGTCGTCTGGGTTCGAGAACGCCGCCATTGGCCTGAGGTTGCGCCGCCGTGCACCGCCGCCGTCAGGTTCAAGTTAGAAGATCGCCACAGGAGAAGATGAAGATGATACCGCGAGGTCGCTGCCGTTGGTCCGAGATCGAATCCGGCGCCAAATTTGTGGAGTTCCGCTCTCTCGCCTCCGTCTGGGTTCGCTGCCGTCGGGTCTAGATTGCATTTGCCGGAGAGATGAGCGACCCGCCGCTGGTTTGCTCGGAGCTTGAAGGTGAAGCTCCGCCGTCTGGTTCGGGGAGTGAACGAAACCACTGTCTGGTTTGAAGTTTGCGCCGCCGTTCGTGGAGGTATTCAAGATTCGTTGCCGGAGATAGTTGGGATGGAGATGTGGAGATGGCGCTGTCATCTGAAGATCTGCAACCGTACGCCTTTGTCTGGGTTCAGAGCTCGGAATCGCCGTCTAAAATGAGGTCGGGTGTGGTCTGGTTCGAGGTTGGAGATCCACCGAGCTCGAGTTCGCTCGAGAAGGTGGGCTTGCTGCCGTGCGTCTGCTTGAGAAAGATGGAGACCGCCGCCGTGCGCGGTGGTTCTCCACCGTTCGTCTGCTCGAGGAAGTCGTCGCAGTTCTTGGAAAGTCGCCGGAGTTCTTGGATTTTCCCAAAAGATGAAGACAAGGGAGGAAGAGCATGAATAGTGAAGAGAGAGAATGAGATTTTTAGAATTCTAGAAAAGCCCCCATTTTTGTCTTCTTCCTCCAAAACTTTTCTCCTTCTATATATAGCATCTTTATTAGGTCAACATCCAAATGGGCCTTAAATCCTAAACAAATGAAACCCCAAATCGAAACCCCAAAATTAAAACCCTGAGATGGAATCCCAAGACCGAGACATCAAACCCTAAAACGAGAAACCCTAAACTAGAATCCTGAGGTCGAGACCCAAAACCCTAAAAGAAGAAACCCTAAACTGGAATCCCGAGATCGAGACCCCAAACCCTAAAACTAGAAACCACAAATTGAAACACTAAACCCTAAAACAAAATCAGGAAGCTTCGAACGACCCACTAACGGAAGACATTTTTTTTGTGATTTTCTTGAAAACTTCAAAAATAACGAAAAAACACGAAATTAAAGAAAAACTCCAAAAATACTAAAAAAAAGTGAAAAAACATAAAATGAGGTGAAAACCCCAAAATGATGATAAACAAGCTCGGAAAAAATACGGTGTCAACATATATGATATATCTCCAACAAAAAGATATTGAAATAGATTTAAACATATATTATGTTATATTTGGGGATTAGTTTACATGAATTTATTTTATGAATCTATTTTGGATCTAGTTGGATGTGAAGATGCAGGTTATTTATCTAACCCATATAAAGTGAGATCTTAGATAAGTTATTTAATAAAAGTGGAAGAACATTTTTTATATTGTGGAAGTCTTTGAAGCAGACTATATCAATTACTTTTTAAATCATGTTGAAATCATTCACGAGACAAACCGAGAATGTGCATGACTAAGATCAATGATTCAAAATGTTCATGAAACTTGTGGCATGTCTTCCCACGAAGATCATATGAACAACATTATATGAAGGCAATACAACATGTATAGCACAAATGAAAAGAGTATATATATTGAATAAAGATAGAACGAAACATGTCTCACCAAAGCTCTTCGACACACATGACCTTGAAGAAAATGACGACTGTTCAACAAATTCTTCAAAAGACAACTTGGTAGACTTATTTACAAAGACATTACCTACTGCAATATTTGAGAAGTTGGTAAACAATATTGGAAAGCAATGACTGAGAGATATCAAGTGATGTTTCCATGAGGGGAGAAAATGTGTTGCACTCTTTTTCCCTTGACTATGGTTTTGTCCCACTGGATTTTCCTAGCAAAGTTTTTAATGAGCAGGTTATTAAAGTATATGAATATAATGTACTATTTTTCCTTCATTTGGATTTGTCCCATTGGATTTTTCCTAGTAAGGTTTTAACGAAGCATAAATTTTATATACTACGAACATCTAAGGGGGAATGTTATGAATATTAATATAGATGTACATTTAGATAAGATATCCTTATCTAATCTCTTCCATTATCTTCTCCATATCTTGTAAACCCTATAAATAATGGTCGTTCTGACCTTTGACATATATAACTAAATAGAGAATACATATGCTCCCTACTTTCTCATCCTCCCTACTTTGTTCTTATTCTTTCGTTTCACAACAATTAGAAACTATTTTGTATATTTAACCTAGAAAAATTGACTAAACAAAATAAACAAGAGAGAACGAATAAATAAAAATAAATAAAGAAAACAACCTTATGGTCTCATCAAAGTGAAGACCGACCCCAAACATTTTCTTCACAATTTAGTTTGATAATCATTCATTCCATTTGCTTGATAATGGCCTTTCTTCCCATTCTCCTCGTCTTCATCCTCACTCTCTTGATTCTTCTTCTGGTTCACAAAAAGATTAAACTCTCCATCGACGTTCTTCTTCATCGACGACTGCCACACCCCCTTCCCTCTAAACTGCTCCGTCATAAACCCACCTTCATTAAAATTATCAGCCATCTCCTCTGCATCCATATCCCCCTGTTTTACCACCAACAACGACACATTAGTCGCAAAGCTTGATGTCACTAGTGCATCTCCGAGCACCCCCAGGTCCGGTGAGTCGCTCCACTCTGACAAGCCTGACACTAGCTGCGACACCATCCCCCTGCTTCTTCCAACAATGTACATGCTGAAATCGTTTTCCAGTGTACTTATTGCCTTTAACGTTTCATCCCCATTATTCACCACCACTTCAGCATATCCGATCGATGGGTTGCACGAGATTTTCAAAAGGAAGTTTTGTATATAATCGTTATCAATCACCTTCTCTTTCTCTACTCTTGCTAAGGCTGTAAGAATCTCGACGTTTTCTTCTCCAGGGAAGTCTGTTATGCTCATTTCTTTGATTTTATCTCCAGGGAGGAATCTTACGACTGTTACCAGGATGTCGGGATGCTCCGACATCCGCCATGCGTAAGCTAGAGCTTCTCTGTCATCAGGGCCACCGATGAAGAATAGAGCGAAGCATTGTTGTAGGCGATTGGAACGGTTGGAGTCAGTGAGGCTTGTGGCGGAGAGGCCACGATCAACAAGGACAGCAACAGAACAAGAAGCATTGGCCATCACATTGTTGTTGACGAGCCCAATTGAAGGGTTGCCATCTTCCAATCCGCTATCGAGGGTGGATTGCTTATGAAACGGGACAATGATCAAGTTCACACGCTTCTCCGCCGCAATGCCACATATGTCGTCGTGCATTGTGGCATACGGCGACACTGATGTGAGGGAATGGACAGTGACGCCGTTGTTATGGCCCTCAAACTTGTCAAAAGCATTGATAATGTGGTCGGTCTGGACCTTGGCTTTGGCGGAGCTGGCTTTGCATTGGCCGTGGACGATCAACATTGTTGTGGCGCGACCAGCAAGCTCGACCAGGTGAATAGCAAAGACTAAGAGTGGAGATTGCTTGGTGGGGTTTGAAGCTCCGAGAAGATGGATGATTCCGTAGACATTGCGGGTGGAGTGGACACAAGCCACCACTCGAAACTCTGCCTCTGGTTTGATGTTTTGAATGGTTCTGTACCTATTTTTTCTCGATGTCTTGATTGATTTATAGGTAAAAGCCAATGTTGGTCCGATCAGAGCCGTCATTACCCAGAAAGACATGATCATCACTGTGAACGTAAGAGGACCCAAAGCCTAGTAAAATATAGAAAGCTTAGTCATTTAAAATTCATTATTGAAGGAAGAATATCAATCAAATTCATTATTCATTTTACCTTCATATCTCGTCCGACACTAATGATTATCAAGGCAAGTAAGCCTTTGGTATTCATGAGTGAGCCAAGAGTTAAGCCCTCTCTCGGTGGCATGTTGCAGAAGATAGCCACAAGGAAAGTGCTAACAATTTTGGCGGAGACAGACAAAAAGATGATCAAGAACACCAACACCCAATCAGAGTCTCTAGAAATGCTATTCCAATCAACTCTGAGGCCAGTGACCAAGAAAAACGTAGGCATCAAAATTGATTTAACTAAATCTTCAACCTTTCGCATGATCATGTCCTTTAGCTCACCCTTGGGCATGATAACTCCCCACATGAATGCCCCGACGATCGAATGCGAGCCACACACATCGGTAATCAAGCCACAGGCCACGACGCCGGTCATGACAAAGCAAATATGGAACTCATTGTAGTTCCCATCCTTGGTGCTGACGCGAATGAGCCACTTGAGAGCAGGGCGGAAGAGGAAAAGGCAAATACACACAAAAATAAATGTGGAGAAAACTGTATAGTATTTCCCTACATTACTTATTGACATGGTGATCACAAGAAGCATCCAAGAGCAGAGGTCTGTGATAACGGCGGCAGATAAAGCAGTTCTTCCGATCTCAGAATGCAAAAGCTTGACGTCAGAGAGGATCCGCGACAGGTCTGGGAAGTTAGTCGTGGCTAAGGAAATTCCCCAAAACAAAGGGCCATGGACGGCGGCCTCTCCCATCTTTGGTGTGTTCTTGTTGCTGTTGATTAGGTGATGCAAGCCAATTCCAATAGGAATAGAAAGAAGAAGACCAAGAAAAGCAATGCTTATGGACTTCCCTCCAGCACGCACAATTGGGGCCATGTCCAGCTGAAGACCAACAAGAAATATGTAATAAACTAAACTCAAATTTGCTACTGTTTCCAACGCCAACAAGCTCTTCAAAGCAAATATGTATTGAGTAAAAAAATCGCTTAGTCCCAATACTGAGGGCCCCAACAATACCCCAGCCTACATTAAAAAAAACAAGAGTCAATATTTCTCTCAGGCAAATAAACAAACACGTAGTGGGCATAATCAAAACATGAATATCAAAGAACAATTTGAAACTTACAAGAACTTCAGCCACGATGGGTGGCTGGCGCAGAGGTTTCAAGACGAAAATGAGGACACGAGACAAGAAAATAATAAGGCAAAGTTGGAGAGCAAATACAGGGAGAGTTGAAGCCACAGGATTCTCGGCCCGCCATAGACAACCTTCGTGGGTTATATTGCTATTGTAACATACCACTGCGTGATCATTGTACCTATGTTTTGTATAATACTCAACATGTTGTGGCCACTGCATTTTCGAGCGTTGCAACCACAAAAAATAGTTGTTTCTGTTACCGGCGAGTCGGTCACCGCCCTGTAAAGAAAAAAGGAGACAAAATTGAAATGCACAACAAAAAATTTGTTCGAGGAAAAATCAAGTTTGAATTGTTTCAAATACGGAAAGCATTTGGTTGTTTATATACTTTTCACCTCCACAATTTTTTTTTTGTTTGCCAGCATTATGGATTTGTTGTGTTTCACTGTCAACAACCTTCATAAACCAAATGGGGAAATTTCAACAATATTGTAGTTTAAAAAAATCAAAACTAAAGTAGTTCTTAAAATAACATTAACAAATAATTGATGATGATATGATATTAGAAATAAAGTAATTTTTTTTAGTAATTAAATATAGAAACTCGTCAGTACATAAAAGGATCAAGCTCGTTAAGAAATATTTTAGGCCCTTGAACTTTTATTGATGTAATAATTACTCTATACTCTCAAATTTGTAACAATTTAATCAAAAATCTCATCAAAACTTAGTGCCAATTTTTGTTAGGTAATAACTTAGTTTTTGTTATTTATAAACACATTTGGTACATAATCAATTTATATGTGTAAGGAAATTTCATTCCAAATTAATTTTTTTTAGGAGATGGACTAAATCGTTACAAATTTTAAAATACAGCTATTAAATTGTTACCAACTAAAGTTTAGTGACTAAATATTGTTAAAAATTTGAAAATATAGAGACTAAACTGTTACAATCTAAATATCAATGAGTAAATTGTTACTTCCATGAAACTTTAGGGAATAAAAGTGTTTTTTAACTTCAAATAATTGGTATTTGTTCTTTCGAAGAAGATTATATATATATATTAATTCAAAAGAGAAAAAAAAGATTATATATATATAAATATATAATTGCCTCTCGACACATTTTTGTTAAATAAAACACCGTCTTAATTTTTAAAAAACAAAAAACTAACACCAAATCATTTATTTTATTTTCGGTACTCATAAGTAAATTAAGATTGAAAATCATAGGAATTATAACTATATAATACCATGGACTTAAATAAATATTATAAAGATGAATAAATTATCTTAACATTATATTATCTAAAACTAAAGGTAAATGAATTTAACTTGGACATTTCTTTCAAGAAAATAACCTCTATCTAATATAATATTTTAAAAAAGTTAATTACTGAGTTTATCCCATCGAAACAATCAACTGTTGATAATTTAGAAATAAATTTAAAAAATAATGCTTGATTTTATTTTTTAAATTGTTTTTAAAAATTGTAATGAAATAGTTGCTGGTTGTTTTCCATTTTCATCATGAACTAATTTTTTTTTTTTTTTTGTCAAAGCTTAGCTCAATATACCCATCTATCGCTAGATTGAGCATAGCTCAATTGACATAATGTTGAGCTGACTAAGAGGTCATGAGTTCAATACTCGCATTAATTAAAATACCGTTGCAAAAAAAAAAAAAAAAAAAAACCCCTTTATTGTTACTAAATTATGAGCTAATTAATTATCTTAATTGTTCTTTCATTGAATCTTCATCTTGAGAATATTTATTTTTATTAATTTCTTTTGCCCGTTTGGCCAACTAGTAGTGACGAATCCAAAAAATTATGTCAGAGGGGGCTTGATATTTTGATATTAATTTATCAACATAAGCATAACTCAACTGACATATAACATGTATACCTTCGACCAAAAGGTCAGATATTGTTGTCTGCCCAGATGGTGTGCAAAATATTAATGGGAAGTACTACTCATGCAAGCATACATGGACAGCAACAAGTGATAAGTATAATTTATATCGTTTTCCCACAGAGATTTGAGTTAAGCATGCGCGGTTTATACTGTTAACAATGAGAAGGTAACCAGTGACAAATTGGTATAGGTGGAATGCTGCGGAAATGCGGTAAAAGCTATAGAACTAAACATAAAGTGTCACTAAATAATAAAATGCGGAAATAATGCGAGACAATAATACATAAATAGAACACAAAGGTTAAAACTGCGAATGCGTGAACAACAAGATAAACGCAAATAAAACAGCAACAAAACTTCTATTCTAACAAACAGGGTAGGCTAGGAATCATGTAAGAACTCATAGATCGGGAAGTTTCAGCTACGAATAAACATGCATATGCACCGTTCTAACATTTACACAAAAGATCTCTCGACCTTGAGCATTAGGAATCAAGTTCATTCATATCCAAATGAGGCTATTAACCTATTCATACAAGCATGCTATCTAACGTGCTAGGAGAGTGACTACGATTAGACTCCTCTCTGGATACCTAGAAAGACTAGCAAAAACACATGACTCAGACTTCCTACTGCTCTCGGAGGTTCAGAAATCAGTAACACATAATGGATGGCTGATCGAAAATGCATTATTATCATGAAAACACACATGCTTTGAACATTTCATGCTAAACATTTGCTGAAATCCCAATCTATTTATTATTAAATCATCCTAGCCATCCCTTAACGAGATTAGCTACACATAACTTGAAAAACAGAAAGAACAACAACAAAGTTCATAAACATTTAGTCTAGCTACAACAACAACGAAATAAAAGGGAAGAAGACAAGAATGGCTATGAATGAGCAAGAGTTGATGAAGAAGCTTCAAACTACTCGATTCCCTTCGGATCTTCAAGCAACTCCTTCTCCTTCTCAGCAATCGACACTCCTTGAGCTCCTCTCCAGGTGCTAATCTTCACAGCTACGACTTTCTTGGAGAGCATTTCAATGAAGTTCTTCTTGTTCTCTCTAAAAGCTCTCAAAACGAAGCAAATCCTTCTAGAAATTCTTTATTCTCCTCTAACGACTCTCTCTTTTTTCTTTCTACCATTTTCTATTTATATACGCAGAGTTTTCACCCTCAAATTGCCCTAAAATGATCCAATGCTCCTCATTGGATGGCTGCAACCGAAAAAACATCTTGGTTTGTACGGCAGGGGACAGGCACTGCCATTTCACGTGCTTCAAGTACAGTTTTTGCGAATGCGTTGCGATCGCAAAAATCCTTAAAAACACCAACTTTGCTGCCGGTTCGCGTCCGCAAAACTCCTATGATCTTCGATCCAGCCTTCCTGGTCTGATGCTTCCTTAGCGAGATCCTCGTGAAACCTGCAGTGCGCACAAAAGAGCTTATTTAAGTACAAAGAGGCTTGAATATGTTCATTTATCGCTTAAGGACTCAAAAGCAACCTCTTACTCAAATACATGCTAAATCCTTTGAAACACTGATTTAAAACTTATGAAATACTCACTAAGGACTCTATATTCTTCCTAGTTTAGCTCTAAATAACTCTCATTTGGAGAGTTAACACACCCTCAAACTTGAGTTATTACTCGTCCTCGAGTAATGATCATGCTCACCATTCTCCTAGTATTGACAATAAAGTTTATAACCCTAAAATTATTGTCTACCACTTTAGCTGCCCAACATACCCACTTCATCTTTTTGCTAACACGCAATTTGCTAGCAACTACTGCATGGTGAAATCATCTTGAAGCTACCTGACTAGCACTCTTGCTGTCCTGTAACCGACTAAAGTAAAGCATAAACTTCTCTCTATTTGCTAAATAGCTCTACCAACTTCCTTTTAGAACTTTGCAATCTTATCATTCTAAAATTTCCACCTACTGGTAAGATCTACTTTTGGGGTAGTCCAAATTCGGGTTGTCGAGACCCGCCAAAATACAATTTATAAGCCTATTAACCCAAGCTTTGCAGCTAATGGTAACAGGGTCGATCCACGGAGAAGGTTATGATTGAAATTAAATTGAACTTGAAATTAATCAATCAATTGGGTTTTTGTAACGGGGAATGTTTAAGCATGCAAATAAGAGAAATAAACGCTAACAGAGAAATAAAAGAGAGAGAGACGAGTGCACAGTTTGGGGATTTTTGGGATTTCTTTGTTAGACATTCTACACTTATCATTTAATACAATCCTAAGGCTAGCAGTTTGTAATACACGCGGTCAGTTACCCGAGAAGCCCCAAGTGTAACCGGCTCCATAGCAATTAATTAGACCACAAAGTTCTAATTAAACAGTATCTAAAGTTTCATTAGGGTGATCAGCCCCAAATTGACTCTAAACAGTCACTAGCATACCGCAACGGACATTCGATCACATAATCTAATTGCTAACTGGCTACCCGCCAACGCTGTATGTAACCAACAATTATCATGCATGACTCGATACTCCGGTTTAATTTTATTATTCTGTGTTACTAGTCGAATAGTGAGAGGCACGACATCGCTACTCTTTAACGCTAACATATGCTAGAAAACACGAGTGTCAGTCGGCGAAATCTAACATATGCATAGGATGAAGTAAGAATAATAAATGCATACAAATCAGCAACCAAGTTGGAAATTAAAGCATGGATTATCAAAGCATAAAAGTCTAACAATTTATCCCTCAAATTATCCCAAACCGCTCACTATACCTTAGCCGTCCATGGGACGGATTGTCATCACCGCTCCAAGGAAGGCCATGGAAGTCATCTCTAAGCTATTACAAGTTACAAGCTCCAAAACATGCCACAAATGGCGGAGCTAAGGTAGAAAATGGGGAAAAGCCGAGAGGAAGAAGATGAAAAACGAAGCAAGAATGGCTGAAAATCGTCCTTCAGCCGATTTAAAATCGTCGTAGCGTCGAGACGCTGGGACAGCGTCGCGACGCTGCGACCTAATTAATCCGCTCGCGCCTCCTCCGGAGCGTCTCGACGCCACAGCAGGATCTCGACGCTTCGGCAGCGTCGAGCAGGCGTCTCGACGCTTCGGCAGCGTCGAGCAAGCGTCTCGACGCTTGCTCTCGGGTTTGGGCTGGAAAATTGCCTCTCCTAGGCAATTTTGGTCCGTTTCTTCTTGGATTGACTTGCCCTTTTCCCGATGCACTCCCGGGGCGTTAAAACTCCGCTATTAGCTCCGAAACGAGTCCAATAAACGCATGAGCTTTTCGCCGCATTTCTCCTATAAACGAGATTAATTAAACATTTAAATGCGGAATTTAGCTATTATTAGGAAGTATTTAATAGCTCCAAAATGGAGTTATCAAACACCCCCAACTTGAATCTTGCTAGTCCTCGAGCAAGGCTAATAAAGAAATTGACTCTAAAGACATCCTTACATGCTACTAACTCAAATCTCAATGCATTTTACAAATTCAAACACAACATAATCATGAAAGCAATCCGTGCATGCATTTACTACGAACATATCAAAAATTAACTATTGCCCCCTAACGTGTGTGTGTGCTAGACAACCAATCCTAAACTCACATAAGCTTGGAAAAACCACATGCAACACATCATCCCGTTTTCCCCCTACTTCTAGCGTTTAAGAACAGTCTACACTTGACTTACACGAGAGAGAGAAGCAAACTAAGAGACCTAAATATTTTCTCTTTCCTTTTTCTTTTCACGAGTACTTTGTACTCTTTATTAAGGTTCTTTGAACCCAACAAATTATTCTCTTTTTCTTTCCAACCTTGAGTTGCCTAACACGTCAAATTCATGCATAAACTTCACGTTTTTAAGGACTAACGCTCACTTCTTAGGTGCACCAATAAGAAGGAGCACCTCGAGAGAATTTTCTAACCAACATGCTTTTCTATTTTTTTTTTTTTTTACTTTAGGCTTAGCGTAAGCTAACTCGATTAATCTACCGCTAACGCTCATGCAACAAGCTACCTAAGAGTGCCTTTCGGGGTGACAACGAGAATTAATGCTACATGCAATTGACTAAGCCTACGGAATCTAGGATGAGGTTGCTAAGTGCTCGATAGATGCAAGGGAGCAACATAAATTTTTTTTTAAAATTTTCGACATGAACCTAATAAATGCAAAACTCATCATGCAAAAACTAGATTATGTATATGCTCAGATTTCCAACATGCATATCCTAGATTATCATCACAAGCAAGCAGTAAACAGAGTCCCAAGCACTTCAATATCAAAATAGCACTGCTCAACCAACTACACATGCAAGTCCACAAACTCCACCCCCAACTTCAAAAGTTGGCATTGTCCTCAATGCCACTTAGTCAGATACACAAAGTAAAAGGGAAAAAGAAACTACACTTCCCTGACTCTTTGTGAAGTTGGCGAGGGAAAGGAAACGGCGCGCTCATCATCGAAGCCCAAAATTTTCCTCAACTTCCTCGATTCCTAAAAAAAAAACAGCAAGCTATGTAAGGCTAAATTAAACTAAAAACAACAAAAACAACAACTAAACTAAGACATAAAAACATTTCATCACTCGGGTGCCTCCGAGAAGCGCATAATTTTTAAAGTCGTTTGCTCGACTGATTTCTCTCCAAAGACTCATCCGTATTCTGATAGTGCGGGGGACGTTCCAGTCTTGTCCTCTTCCACACTACACCTGCAAAACACATCAACAAATTTCTTTTCTCTTCGTGCCTCAAACACGTGAATATCTCTTTGATCAGTTCACATTCAACAGATTTAAATCAGATTTTTTTATTGAGACATGAGAATAATCCCTCAAGCGCGAGGTAAGACTCTCATTCTCGACATACTCAACACAAGCAATACTCTCCACATTCACAAGAGATTTCGATGCATTTACAAAAAAACTCATTCACCATTCCATCAAATTCTACCGACAAGGCACCCCTATCAACATCAATTTTGACCTTAGCGGTTGTTGCGTGCTCAATGTTTAAAATAAAGATGCAATGATAGAGCACTCAGAACATGCAAGCATACATGATCTTGTAGCAAGTAATAAGTATTTTTTTCATTCGATTTCCCACAAAGATTTATTCTTAGTTACTAGCGAAGTGTTTTGTTAAGTGAGAATGGGTGGATTAAATGGGGTAGATTTGGTTTTAAGGTGCCTAATTACTAAGGAGTGTGTAAATGATGGAAGCATAAACAAGTGCAAGTAGATGATAAACTTGAATGTAAAGAGAAGAGAATAACAAACGAAGAGAGAAACGGCTAAGGCAGAATTTTAACTAAGGGAATTGCGGAAACAGCAATTATTTAGCAATGTTACTAACAACAAATTATGTGTAAAGTGTGGAAACAAGGGCTACTAACGACTCCTCTATAGGTTTTTTCACACGATTCTCAAGCATTAGATCAACTCATCATGCATCAAAATAACTCATTCTCATGTATCTTCCGATTTCATGCATTAGATCCTTTAGTTTACTCATGTCCAAGTAAGGTCTTAAGCATCTTTTTATAACAGCAAGTATTGGTTTGTACTAGGAAAACGCCTATTCCTAGGTCGTTTTCTGGCTACCTTGAGAGGCTAGCATGAATGTACGACTCTGAACTCTTACTCCTTCCAGAGGTTAGGAGTTCTTTGGACAAAATGGATGGCCAATCGAAATTGCCCGTGGGATGAAGCTTACATACATTCAATGCATTCGAGAGCTATCCTACTTGCTTGATTCACGTATTTCTGCCTATGGACTTGTCATTAGCATGCCCTTATGTGATTTAGTTACTCATGAATGAAGATGGAATGAGAAGAGTAGATGAAGATGACATGCTTAGTAGAATATTAAAGACAAAACAGAAGACAAAGACAGTAAACAGAGAAAGTGAAGAACTTGCGACGTGATGAAATAATGCTTTGATTAACCAACGTTTGAACTAAACAAATGACAACCTTGAGCAACTACAACTAAACAGAAAGAGACGAAATGAAGTAGAGTGGCAAACGAAAGTGAAATGACAACAAACAGCAAAGGAAACATAAAGATAAAGCAGTAAGCAAATAAATCCGTGCGTGATCTTCTCGTTGCGAACGCCTCGGCTGAAGGGTGAAGGAAAGCCTTGCTTGGATGAATCTAATCAGAAGAGAAGATAAATCTTCTCTCCTTCCTATCAGATTGTCGACTCCAACAGCTGTTCTCTTCAAACCAACAGATGGATGAGAGAAAAAGAGTAGAAAAGACTGCGTTGAACTGGAAGTCTACGCCTTTCGAGTGTGTTTCAACCTTCCATCTTGACCTCCTTTTATAGTGTTCTGCAGGTACGATTGGGTCAAGGAGAACCATCCATTCTCAACGTCGTTCTTCTATGTGGCAGCAAGAGAAAGAATGGGCCCCTGAAAGATCGGAACAAAACAGAAATTGGTTAGACAACTTACGGATTTCACTTAAAACATTGCTGTTTTAGCAATGTTTTCGCAATGCTTCCGCAATGTTCAATTTTCACTCTATTAACTTCGTTTTTCGTTCTTTTCCTTTCCTTTTACATATAAGTCCTAATTTACCTTCATTCTACTAATTCTCATATATAAGCACGAGTTTAAGCTAAATCCTACCAAAACCACCTAAGAGTGTACATCTTCTATAGCAAAATAAGTCCTAAAATAGTCACTTTTGGAGACGTAACAGCGGTCTTCATAAATGGGCGTCCTAGTAAAATAGAAGAGAAAACATGCGAAGAATTTTCATTCATATTCAGCACATAGAAATCGCATGGAAACAATAAGTCCTTCACTTTGACTAAAATGTCCTCGATTTTCCCTAACGGATGGACATAAGATCGATCGGCTAGTTGGACAACTATATTAGACTCAATTAAATCACACAATTCAAGCTCTTTAAATACATCAAAAGACATGAAATTAATTGAGGCACCGAGATCTAACATGGCATTTTCAATAAGTTTAGTGCCGATAGTGCATGGGATAGTAAACATACCAGGATCGATGCACTTCGGCGGAAGAGTACCATGGAAAATTGCGGAGACAGTTTCTTTCTTTTTCTCATCATTCCTTTTCGACATTCTCTTGTTCGTGCACCAATTCTTGAGGAACTTTGCGTATTTCGGCACTTGGCTTACTGCCTCAAGAAGCGGTATGTTCACCACCACCTTCTGGAAGGTTCTCAAGACCTCCTGGTGTGCGGATTTTTGAATATCCACTTAATCTCAAGCTGTCGAGGCTTGCCAAAATACGATTTATAAAGCCTATGACCAAGGCTTTGCAGCCAGTGGTAACAGGGTCGATCCAAGGAATAGGAATGATCAAAAGCACAATTAAAATTGGGATTTAATTAATTGATAGATTTTTGGTAACGGGGGTGATAGCTCTAAAATAGAGCTATAATTATAGCCTCAAATCTAGCTAAATGTCATGCTTAATTGAGTTAAATTGCCTTTTTATAGGCATTTTCGTGGCGAAGAGCTCGGGAAGTCCATTTATGATTTTCGGGGCTAAAACGGTCATTTAAGAGGTTTCGGGAAGTGTTCGGGTCAAGAAGATAGGCCAAACGGAGCTCGGGAGCCAAAAAGACCCAAAATTGGGCTTAGACCCGAGAGGGCAGCGCCCAGGCGCCCAACGGAACCAGACGCCCACGCCCGCGCACGCCCGCGCGCACAGACCGCGCGCACCCCGCGCGCGCTCCGCCCACACTCGCGCCGCACGCCCGCGCGCCCTGC
Source organism: Herpetospermum pedunculosum (assembly GCA_028017165.1). Lineage (NCBI taxonomy): Eukaryota > Viridiplantae > Streptophyta > Magnoliopsida > Cucurbitales > Cucurbitaceae > Herpetospermum > Herpetospermum pedunculosum. The sequence goes on along the minus strand of CM051527.1, from coordinate 13,345,474 downwards.
GCGCCACCTCGCCCCGCCCACGCCCGTGTCCGCCCACGCCCGCGCGCGTCGCTCGCCCGCCTCAGCGCCCGAGCGCCCGTCATCGTAAGTCTGCGCGCGCGCCGCTCGGCCGTGTCCGCGCGCGCCCTAGCCCACGCCTCGCCTCGCCCGCACGCACACCCCTTCCCTGATGCAAAATGCCCGTCATCTAAAGTCCTGAAGCCCGACATTAAAAGTCTACAAAAATGCCAAGTTTGTAATTTTTCCAGAGGGCTCAGCGCCTAGGCGCTGACTTATGGCGCCTAGGCGCTGTCCCGATTCTGTGCGCGCGCCCCCGCGGCGCCTAGGCGCTGACTTATGGCGCCTAGGCGCTAGTCTGACGCAGAAATGGGTATTTAACTCCGTTTTTGCTGTTTTTAGGTCATTCTTTCAATTCTCTCTCAATTTCTTCCGCCCCCATTTGTTGTAGAGCTCGATTCTTGAGCCAAAACATTATTCTTACCCATTCTAATACATTTTAAGTTGATTTCTCTTGATTTTCACAACGGGCAACTAAGGTAAGTGCTCTAATTTGGGTTTAGGGTTTGTGTTGTTGATGTATTAGGTGAGATCTGTTCTTTTTATCATTTTCTTGGCTTGTTCTAGCATTCAATTCATATCTAAAGTTTCTCCCACTGTCCTACTGAGTAGCTCGCAGCCCTAGACTTTTTAGGTGTCTCTCAAACACTTTAGCCGTGAGAGACTTAGTAAACGGATCAGCAATGTTGTGCTCCGAGGCTACCTGTGTGACGATCACATCTCCTCGTTGCACTATCTCCTTGATGAGATGATATTTCCGCTCAATATGCTTTCCACGCTTATGGCTTCTAGGTTCTTTAGAATTTGCCACTGCACCGCTGTTATCACAATAAAGGGTGATTGGCAAGTTCATATTTGGAACAACTTCCAAATCTGTCAAGAACTTCCTAAGCCATACAGCTTCCTTCGTTGCTTCGCAAGCTGCGACATACTCAGCTTCCATGGTGGAGTCAGCAATACAACCTTGCTTTATACTCCTCCATACTATTGCTCCTCCGTTAAGAGTGAACACTGATCCTGATGTAGATTTCCTGGAATCTATATCAGTCTGAAAATCAGAGTCAGTGTATCCTGCAAGGATCAAATCCTTCGCGCCATACACAAGCACATAGTCTCTCGTTCTCCTAAGATACTTGAGGACGTGTTTAACGGCTGTCCAGTGATCATATCCTGGATTGGACTGGAACCTACTGACAATTCCTACTGCATAGCAGATGTCGGGTCGTGTACACAACATAGCGTACATGAGACTACCAACTGCAGATGCATAGGGAATTCGTCTCATATCCTCAACCTCTTGAGGTGTCTTAGGAGACTGTTCCTTAGACAAGTGAATTCCATGCCTAAAAGGCAACGAACCTTTCTTGGAATTCTGCATCGAATATCTTGACAACACCTTGTCAATATAAGATGCTTGAGACAACGCTAGCACTTTGTTCTTACGATCCCTTATGATTTGAATCCCTAGAACAAACTGAGCCTCTCCCAAATCTTTCATTTGGAATTGGGTCGCTAGCCAATTCTTAACGTCAGTTAGGAACCCTACATCATTCCCAATGAGTAGTATATCGTCTACGTACAAGACTAAGAAAGCTACAACAATATTGACTACTTTCTTGTAAACACAAGGTTCGTCAATATTTTGTTCAAAACCATAAGATTTGATCGCCGTATCAAACCTTATATTCCAGGATCTAGATGCTTGCTTCAACCCATAAATGGATCGATTAAGCTTGCAAACCTTTTGCTCTTGACCCTGAAGTATGAATCCCTCTGGTTGAGCCATATAGATACTCTCCTCAAGATTACCATTCAGAAAGGCAGTCTTGACATCCATTTGCCAGATTTCATAATCATAAAATGTAGCAATGGATAAGAGTATTCTAATCGACTTTAACATGGCAACAGGAGAAAAGGTTTCTTCATAGTCCACCCCTTCTCTTTGGGAATAACCTTTTGCCACAAGTCGAGCCTTAAAGGTTTGCACCTTACCGGCTTGGTCTCGTTTTCTCTTGTAGATCCACTTGCAACCAATAGGTCTTTCACTATCTGGTTGGTCTACAAGATCCCAGACCGAATTGAAGTACATAGACTCCATTTCGAGATCCATGGCTTTAAGCCACTGGTCCTTGTCTATGTCATTCATTGCCTGTTTAAAGGTCAATGGATCCTCAACGCCATCATCAGGTATGACGACTTGAGTTTCAGACAAGCCGATGTAGCGGTCGGGCTGTCTTACATCCCTCCCACTGCGTCGAGGTTTTCTCAACTCTTGAGAAGGACCAGCCTGATCAACAACCTTTGTTGATCCGTCTGTAGCTTTCCTGGAAAATTCAGACAAAACAATTTTGCTCGACGGTTGATGATCTCTCATGTGGTCTTCCTCTAAGAACGTGGCATTAGTCGATACTAGTACCTTGTTCTCATGAGGATCGTAAAATAGACCACCTTTCGTTTCCTTGGGGTAACCTACAAATAGGCACAATTTTGAATGATATTCCAACTTCTTTGGATTGGGTACTAGCACATGTGTCGGACACCCCCAAATCCTGAAGTGACGTAAACTACCTTTACGCCCTCTCCATAACTCATAAGGTGTTTCAGAAACACTCTTAGAGGGAACCATGTTCAAAATATATACTGCAGTCTCTACTGCATATCCCCAAAAGGAACTAGGCAAATGAGCATAACTCATCATAGATCGAACCATGTCTAACAGGGTTCTATTTCTCCTCTCGGACACACCATTCTGTTGTGGTGTTCCTGGCGCTGAGAGTTGAGATACTATTCCATGTTCTATCATATAGTCCTGGAATCTTAAATCCATATACTCTCCACCTCGATCTGATCGGAGTGTTTTTATCGATTTACCTAATGTGTTCTCAACCTCTGCCTTATACTCTTTGAACTTTTCAAGAGCTTCGGACTTACGATGCATTAGATAAAGATAACCGTACCTAGAATAATCATCAATGAAACTGATGAAATATTCATACCCTCCTCGTGCTTTTGACATTCAAAGGACCGCAGAGATCCGAATGCACGATTTCTAGAGGTTCTTTGGACCTATGACCTTTTTCAGAAAAAGATCGTTTGGTCATTTTGCCCTCAAGACAAGACTCACATGGCGGTAAAGAGTTGTCCTCTAAACGATTTAGCAGACCACTCTTAACCAATCTCCCAATCCTATTGAGATTAATGTGACCTAGTCTTAAGTGCCAAAGATAAGTACTTGGAGAAAGTTTCTGCCTTTTAGTTTGAGTCTCAGCTGTTTTAAACATTTCAGTGTTCAAAATAGCTTTGGCTTCGGTTGGTCTTAACACATACAAGTTGTTTTCAAGTTTCGCAGAACAAATACGTACACCTCTTTTGCTAATGAACGCTTCATTATGAACAAAAGATACTTTATACAACTGTTCTAACAAACAAGATATAGATACAAGATTCCTCTGAAAGGTAGGAACCAGGAGTACATTTTCTAGTAAAATGAAACTATCTTTATACAACAACTTTACAGCTCCCACTGCTTCAGCTGAGACAACCTCTCCAGTTCCAACTCTGAGAGTTATCTCACCGCGAGAAAGTGGCTGCCAAGAACTAGTTTCCTGAAAAGAAGAACAAACATGGTTAGTAGCTCCTGAATCAAGTATCCAGGTATGACAATCATGTTCTACTAAACATGTTTCAACAACAAGTAAATCATATTTACCTTGTCTTTCCTTCTCAGCCTTTTTCTCTGCAAGATACTTTGGGCAATTCCGTTTCCAGTGCCCATCTACACCACAATGGAAACATTTTCCTTTGTCTGTAGATCTAGTCTTGCTCTTAGCAGTAGCAGGTGCTTTTCCCTTCCTTTTATCTTTCTTCTTCTTTTGAATACTCTTATTCTTAATAGAAGAAAGTTCAGACCTACTCCCTGAAGAGGACCCCTTTTGGAATTTCCTAGAAGTGACAACGTTTGCCTCCTTCTCTTTTTCTTTAGAAGTGTGTAGGGACTGATAGGTCTGTAGCTCGCTGAGGAGAGAAGTCAAATTATACTTTATCTTGTTCATTACCAAATTGGTTCTGAACTGAAGGAAACTCTTCGGAAGAGATTCCATGATAAAGCTTACTTGACTTGACTCGTCTATAGTAGCTCCGTTTACTTCCGCCACATTGAAGTGGACCATCATGTTAAGGACATGCTCCCTAACAGAGGTTCCCTCCTTCATGCGAGAGTTGTAAACGAATTTGAGGGCTTCATGACAGACCGATGAGGACGGTAGTCCAAACATCTCCTGTAATGAAGACATGATTTCTTTAGCAGAAACCATATCCTCGTGCTTCTTAGCTAACACATCAGATATGCTGGCTAAGTTATAGACTCGGGCTTTATCATTAGCCCTTGTCCATCTATCATATGCTTCTCGAACAGTTCGAGTCGCATCCGAGCTAGGAGGGGGAGGACAATCCTCTGATAAGACGAACCTGAGATCATCTAGAACGAGAATCGTATTCAAGTTCGATTTCCAGGTCGCGTAGTTATCGCCGGTTAACTTATCGGAAGCTAGTAAGTGAATAAAAGAGCTAGTCATGCTGAAAAGAGAATGAATAAATATTAGTGAAAAGGTTTTAACCTAATTTACACACCAATCAAGAATTTAGCAAAGAATAATAATGTACCCAAAACTCATTATTAAACTGCAACGATACTTCAGTGGGTCAGAATGGTCGCTACCGAGGGGCAGTCAAGCATTCCTTCACTGAATCAAGACATTCTTGACTAAATGCTAATACCAGAATATCTCATATTCCTATAACATCTTAGTTATCGCTGTTTGGTCAAGATTTACTAACTCCTTAGCAAATCTCGTAAGTGTGACCCTCCATTTTTAGAATTCATAGGGCGGCCCCAACGATGCAACCGAATGGAAATGTCAAAGTTGGGAATGGCTCTATGTTTCTTTATCCATAAATGGTGATTGAGATGTTCCGATTCCTATGAAACGGCCCTCCGAATGGATCGGTACCACTTGTGGGCACCTAGCAGGCAGAACATAGGAATCTCACGGTTCAATCCAATGGAGGAGACCGCAGGATGTATTGACATACTTCCTTCTCCCACTTACTATAAATACTTTCTCCATTCACCTTGCTCTTGAATTATGCAAATACCATCCGAATGGGGATGCCCTATTGACATCACGAGGCCGAGCATAATTCTCACGGTGTGAACTTAACAGAGAACGTAGGAGGAGAGGGACATATCATATATACCTTCTCAACACCTCTACTAAGTATTTTAAGACGGAATGGGTAAATTACTCAGGCATTATCCGGCTAAGACAATAAGGCCTAAGTCTAGGTAAAACAAACTTTTACCTATGATGTCTAGGTGATAAACACTTTATTACCTCACACCACTCACGCATGCTCATAAAGCCGGGTTAACTTTACTCAAGTACCGGATGGTCCCCAAGTAGGAGGTGTTCCGTAAACCGTCAGCTTAAATACCTCCAACCTCGAACAGGATGTCCCCGGGTGAGTTTCTTGTAACCTTAGCATTTACAAGATATCGACCTATTCATCTAATGAAACGGAACGATACATTCAACCCTAAGTGAGCATGCCTTTGTCTTTGTTATAGATTTTAAAAGTCTATGCCAATTTTACAACGCTTTGCAAAACTAAGACTAACTACAACAAACTTCTACATGCTTCTCAAACATGCATCACTAAGGCACGACAAGTTGAATATTTAATTTCATAATTAATATAACAATTATATCGATTATGTTTTTAAATATACAACTCCTAATTCATAAATTAATATAATACTTATATCAATTCTCATGAATTAAGCATGCATCCTATACATTATAACACTTATAACAAACAAAATGCATCTAATGTTGGATGTTTAATTTCATAATTAATATAACACTTATATCAATTATTCTATTAAGCAAACAACATCTAATTCATGAATTAATATAACTCTTATATTAATACTCATGAATAAACATGCATCTATACATTATAACACTTATAATATACCATGTGCATAAAACAAGGGCAACCTATGTTGTTGATTCAATTTCATAATTAATATAACACTTATATCAATTATTCTATTAAATTAACAACAACTAATTCATGAATTAATATAACTTTTATATCAAAACTCATGAATTGCCAAATATGCATACGATATATTATAACACTTATAACATATTTTCAATGCATGAAGCATGCTTCCTACGGTGGGATTTTAAATCTATATGACATACGTTATGCACATACAAACATGGAATTTAATTAAAACATACATTCACAATGCATAATTAATTAAACACACTAAAGTGGATCGATTTTGGCATTTAGCAAGCAATAACTAATTTATTACAAGCTTGATCAACAAGCCACGTCTTGAGCGGACTTCGAACTCTTCGCACCGCCTTTGACCAACTTGCTTCCTCCGAACGCTTCGGCCAAAAATTTCTTCGAATTTCTCCTCGTAATGCCCAGAACGAGTTTGAACTTACACCGAACATTTCGGCGAGTTTCAAACTCAAACTTCTTTCACAAAGAAACCTATATGGACTCTAATGACTCTAAAAAATACAGACTTTTTAGCATACATTAAAGCCCATACATTCTCGGGCAATTACAAATAATGAAATTCAAAAAGAAACTATGCCAAAATCGATATTCACTTTAGAATCCACTCAGAAACAATTTCTAAATAAAACCCACCATAATTTAAATTGATAGAAATTGAGTGGCCAAAAACACTCTGATACCAATTGATGGAGCGTTGATGGAACGCAGCGGAAGCGATTTGGATCATGGACACTCTAATTTCATCAATTTAAACAAATGGAAACATGCAGAAGCAAAGAAAAAGAGAAGTTAGAACACATACCCTTGTCGTTCGTATTTCTCCAATTCACCACATGAAGCTCCTCACGAGCTCACCGAGCCTTCTCACGAAACCTTCGTGGACCACCCACGGTAGTCCCGCTATCCTCGGGCCGAGAAACGGAGTGGTGGGACTCCTTTTACAAAAGAAAAGAGGGAAGAAGCTCACTGAAGAAAACTATTTTCTTCTTTAACCAGAGAGCAGCCGAAGAAAAGAAGAAGAAGTTCAAATTGAGAATTCAATTCTCAATTGAATACCCCAATCTGCACTATCTATTTCTTTTTCTTTTTTCTTTTTTCTTTTTTCTTTTTTTTTTATTTTGATTGATCTGTCAAAAATATATACCTGTATATGTATAAACAATACATGTGTCTTACATTTGCATGTAAGACACATGTATATATATATATATATATATTTAAAATATATATATATATATATTAATTAATATTATTTAATTCAATATCAAATATTAATTAAATAATATAATTAATCCCGGTTTTCAGAAAACCGACTTTTTGCACATGAATCCTATTCATGTTTTCAGACCAATCTAATATTTAAATCATATTTAAATATGTTCATATTTAAATCATATTTAAATATGTCTATTCTTCTTCCACAAACCCGAATTTGAACAATTCAAATTCTTTTCTTTTCTTTTATACTGTTTCACGGCTTTATCCGAGCTAGCCAGGAGAACCGTAAGGACCTACAGATCATGAGCTCCAACGATACGAGATTATCCGGTCAAAACTCTTTCAACCGAACTAACCAACATTCGTTAACCCCCGGAGACTCCACTAAAGTCCAAGGGCTGCACTCTCCTCACTGTAGATATATTGTGTCCTTTTGATATAACTATCATCAGTAAGTCGATCCTTCACAGGTCGTTCATAATCACAACGGGTCATTTAAACCGTTTAACCCTTGTATTATATCTTGTTCCTTAAGTACCACTGACACCTCTAATGAACAATTGATTTGTGGTCCAACCATCAAATCAGATTCCTCCCTGATCAGGAGAGGATGGACCCATTGTTCAAGACCTGGAGTCAGCACTTAAGGGAACAACCTCTCTACTAACCCTTAAAGCGGGTAGGAGTGAATTCCAATCTTGCTACAACTATGTCCCCAACCACTTATTCAATCTTATCCCCAAGATGGTAGGCATATTGAGTCGGCGATCTGGCCACTCTCACCCGTACAAATCAAAGGATAAGGTTGAATAAACAGGAGTTCATAGTAAGCTCAGGATTGAGATCGAGTTACCTAAGTCATCATATGAATAAACCGGTCTTTACAGTAAACGGTGTTATAAAGAAAGAGCGATTTTATTTCATGGTTCGGTCTTGTGCAAACTCATTGCACAGGACGCCCTCACTCACATGTCTGTACATGAAACAATTCGAATCACATCGTTTTGTACTATACAAAGTGAGCCGCATCCAATAGTGTCCCCAGGATAAGGTACCCAGCCTTATCCCTATACCATAGACCATTTTGGCTATCTACTTGAACTTGATTCACATTCATGTCACACATGAAGTTCAAGTACTCACACTATCGCCATGGGTGTTAGTTATTGGTATAGGTTAATACAAACACAATTCACTAAAAATCAATAACAACTTTATTGAAATATAATATTTACATTCATTCAGTTTACAAACTACGAGTTTTAGGACATAAAACCCAACACAGCATGATTTTCTTAACGATTGACACCCGTTTAGTTAATTGTGTGTTGGTTCGATTAAAAATCCATGACTTAGCGATCACACTTCATGTTTTGAGTAATTAAATCTTGCATTCTGAATTAAATGTGGCCACGTTTGTTTGGTTTGCTGATAAATTATAGAGATAGAATAAAATCGAGTCCCATTGATAGAGATTTCATCAATTGGCTCGTCACACGATTACCCGTCGCTCGCGACTAATCCTAATTTGGGAGAGCGATCGCCCCTAAGTTAGAATTATTAGCGAAGCATAGTCTAGAGTCGTCACCTCTTTTCTAATTAATTGGGATTATTAGTTCTAATTAAAGCATGGGAGCACTTGTTTTAATTGGGTCTTTTAATGTGTGTGATTGTTAACAAAAACCGGCTAAGTATATTTTGTGTCTATGATCCGAACCACATCAACAACCAATCCCGACACTCAAATTAGGAGCACGTGTTCCGTTTATTTTTCTCGCATTTATTTTTCTCGCATTTTATTTTATTTTACCGTTAGCTATATTTTTTTGTTTTAGTCTAATTCTCCGTTAGCGTTTTCCCCCTTTTATTTATCGTTTTATTTTATTGTTTTAGTTTATTAAAAACAAATAGAAGTTAATTAAGAGGAAATAATTTTGGTTCCTTGTGGTTCGACACCCGACTACCACTAGCTGCAAAGCTTTGTTGTATCGGATTTATAAATGTTATTTTGGCGGGTCTCGACAACCTGAACATTAGAGAAATTTTATTAAGTTAAGAAAATCTCTTTGCCAAAATTGCGCCTAGGCGCTGTCCCGATACAACAGAGCTTTGCAGGTTGTCGAGACACGCCAAAATAACATTTATAAATCCGATACAACAGAGCTTTGCAGCTAGTGGTAGTCGGGTGTCGAACCACAAGGAACCAAAATTATTTCCTCTTAATTAACTTCTATTTGTTTTTAATAAACTAAAACAATAAAATAAAACGATAAATAAAAGGGGGAAAACGCTAACGGATAATTAGACTAAAACAGAAAAATATAGCTAACGGTAAAATAAAATAAAATGCGAGAAAAATAAATGCGAGAAAAATAAACGGAACACGTGCTCCTAATTTGAGTGTCGGGATTGGTTGTTGATGTGGTTCGGATCATAGACACAAAATATACTTAGCCGGTTTTTGTTAACAATCACACACATTAAAAGACCCAATTAAAACAAGTGCTCCCATGCTTTAATTAGAACTAATAATCCCAATTAATTAGAAAAGAGGTGACGACTCTAGACTATGCTTCGCTAATAATTCTAACTTAGGGGCGATCGCTCTCCCAAATTAGGATTAGTCGCGAGCGACGGGTAATCGTGTGACGAGCCAATTGATGAAATCTCTATCAATGGGACTCGATTTTATTCTATCTCTATAATTTATCAGCAAACCAAACAAACGTGGCCACATTTAATTCAGAATGCAAGATTTAATTACTCAAAACATGAAGTGCGATCGCTAAGTCATGGATTTTTAATCGAACCAACACACAATTAACTAAACGGGTGTCAATCGTTAAGAAAATCATGCTGGACATTAAGAACGATGCTAGAGATGAATTGAATGCTAGAACAAGCCAAGAAAATGATAAAAAGAACAGATCTCACCTAATACATCAACAACACAAACCCTAAACCCAAATTAGAGCACTTACCTTAGTTGCCCGTTGTGAAAATCAAGAGAAATCAACTTAAAATGTATTAGAATGGGTAAGAATAATGTTTTGGCTCAAGAATCGAGCTCTACAACAAATGGGGGCGGAAGAAATTGAGAGAGAATTGAAAGAATGACCTAAAAACATCAAAAACGGAGTTAAATACCCATTTCTGCGTCAGACTAGCGCCTAGGCGCCATAAGTCAGCGCCTAGGCGCCGCGGGGGCGCGCGCACAGAATCGGGACAGCGCCTAGGCGCCATAAGTCAGCGCCTAGGCGCTGAGCCCTCTGGAAAAATTACAAAATTGGGAATTTCTTGACTTTTAAGGACGGGCTTCAAGACTTTAGATGACGGGCATTTTGTGTCAGGGAAAGGGCTGCGCGCGCGGGCGAGGCGAGGCGTGGGCGAGCGGCGCGCGCGGGCGTGGGCGGACACGGGCGTGGGCGAGGCGAGCGGCGCGCGCGAACTTTCAATGACGGGCGGACGGAGCGCGCGCGGGCGTGCGGCGCGAGTGTGGGCGGAGCGCGCGCGGGGTGCGCGCGGTCTGGGCGCGGCGTGCGCGCGGTCTGTGCACGGTTTTATCATGCAAGAGAAATAGTAAGAAAGCTAACGAAGAAAGAATAATAAGAAGAGAACGTGTGCACGGTTTGGGAGTCTCGGGATCAATTGTTAGATAAATTCGGTTCATCATTTAATGCTAATAACATGGAAATCAGTTTATTATGCACGCGGACGACTACCAGAGAAGCCCCAAAGTAGCCGACTCCATGGATTTTAACTAGACCACACAGTTCTAATTACACGTTATCTAAGCTTACATCAAGGTGATCAGCCCTAAGGTAAATCTAGACAGTTACTAGCTAACCGCGACGAACATTCGAGCGTGAATTCTAATTGCTAGTAGATTGCCCGCAAACGCCGTATGCAATCAACAATTATCCTACCCGACCCGATACTTCGATTTAGTTCTATCTACCTGTGTTACTTAGTCGAGCAGTGAGAGGCACGGCATCGCTACTCTTTAACATACACAGCATGCGAAACTACCCGAGTGTCAATCGTCGTATTTTAACATGCGCGTTGGATTAAGCAAAGTAAATAGATGCAAACATACAGATTCCAATATGCATAATTCAAAACACAGATTATCAAAACCAAATTTACTAACAAAAATATCCCTAAAACATTCCCAAACCGTCACCCTTACCTTAGCCGCTCATGGCGCGGTTTGTCAATCCCGCTCCAAAGACGACCACGGAAGGATTCATCAACGTATTACAATGGAGGTGGAGCTCACTAGCATGCCAACAATGGCGGAGCTCCACGGAAAATAGAGAGAAAACGGGGAAGAAGAAGATGAAGAAGAGCAAAATTCGTAATGGAGAGCTCCCAAAAAAAGTGCAGAAAAATCGTCTTTAAGCTTTTGCCATCGTCGTAGCGTCGAGACGCTAGGCCAGCGTCTCGACGCTGTGCCCTAAGTTTGCCGCGCGCGCCTTCGATGGCGTCGCGACGCTGGGTAGCGTCGCGACGCTGCCCCGATAAAATTCCTGCGCGCGCCTCCTCCGGAGCGTCTCGACGCCAAGCAGGGTCTCGACGCCAGGGCAGCGTCGAGCTAGCGTCTCGACGCTATCACTCGACGCTTGCTCTCGGGTTTTTCCAGCGTCGATCCAGCGTCTCGACGCTGGCTCTCGGGTTTGGGGCTGAAGTTTTGCCTCTCCAAGGCTGTTTTGGCCCGTTTCTTCACGGATCAAGTTCCCCTCTTCCCGATGCATTCCCGGGGCGCTAAAACTCTACTTTAAGCACTCGAACAGGCCCAACGGACGCACGAGCTCTTTGCCGCTTTTCTCCTACAAAAGAGATATATTTAATCAATTGAAAGCGGACTTTAGCTATAATTAGGAAGTATTTAATAGCTCCAAAATGGAGTTATCAAACACCCCCAACTTAAACATTGCTAGTCCTCGAGCAAGCACTACAAAGACATTGACTCTAAGGACGCGCTTACATGCATTCTAACTCAAACCTCCATGCATATTGAAATTTTAAACACGAGTATAATCATGGAAGCATTTCGTTCATGTATTAACTAGGACATATAAAAAATTAACTCTTGCCCCCTAACGTGTGTGTGTGCTAGCCAACCACTCCTAAACTCACGCAAACTCGGAAAACCCACATGCAACGCACATCCCGTTTTCCCCCTACTTCTAGCGTTTAAGAACAGCTACACTTGACTTACACGAGAGAGAGGAGCAAATGAAGAGACCTAATTATTTTCTCATTCTTTTTCTTTTTATAAGTACTTTGTACTCTTTTATTTAGGTTCTTTGAACCAACTTTTTGTTTCTTTTTCTTTCCATCCCGAGCTGCCTAACACGTCAAATTCATGCATAAACTTCACGTTTTTAAGGACTAACGCTCACTTCTTAAGTGCACTAATAAGAAGGAGGAGCGCCTCGAGAGGAATTTTCTATCAAACATGCTTTTCTATTTTTTTTTAGATTAGGCTAAGCACATGCTTTCTCAATTAACTAACCACTAACTCTCATGCAACAAGCTACCTAGAGATGCCTTTCGGGGTGACAACGAGAATTAGCGAAACATGCGATAAACAAAGCCTACGGAATCTAGGGAGAGGTTGCTAAGTGCGCGACAAGTGCAAGGGAGCAACAGAAAAAAAATTTAAAATTTTTGACATGAACCTAATAAACACAAAACTCATGCAAAAACTCGATTATGAACATGCTCAAATCTCCAACATGCATTTCCTAGGCTATCGTAGTCAGAAAACAATAAACAGAGTCCCAAGCACTTCAATATCAAAGTAGCACTTCTCAACAAACTACACATGCACATCCATCGGGCTAACTCCACCCCCAACTTCAAAATATGGCATTGTCCCCAATGCCATCCAGTCAGATAAACAAAGTAAAAAGGGAAGAAGAAGTACACTTCCCTGACTCTTTGTGAAGCTGGCGAGGGCGAGGAAGCGGCACATAAACGCATCAGAGCCCAAAATTGTCTTCTCTTCCTCGATTCCTAAAAAAAACAGCAAGCTAATTAAAACTAAGTTAATCTAAAAAGCAATAAAAACTAAACTAAAGCATAAAAACAGTCCAACACTCGGGTGCCTCCGAGAAGCGCAAAATTTTTAAAGTCGGTTGCTCGACTGTATTCTCTCCACAGACTCATCCATAGTCTGTAAGTGCGGGGGACGATCCAGACTTGTCCACATCCACACTTTCCCTGCAAACATAATTTGAAACCATTTGCACTCTTCGTGCCTCGGGCACGTGAATATCAGAATTGTTAGTGCAAAAACCAGCATCATTATCACACAAATTTAAATCAGATTTTTTAACAGAGACATGGGAACCATCCCTCAAGCGCGAGGGTAGACTCCCATTCTCATCATGCTCAATAACAGATATATTTCCAGCGGATTTCCTATCAAATAAATAGAACTCATGCAAAGTATCATCAAACTCCAGAGAAACAACGCCCTTAAACACATCAATTTTGACCCTAGCGGTCTTAAGGAAAGGACGTCCCAACAACATGGAGGACGAAGCATGCGATGACTTTTCATTCATATCTAAAATAAGGAAATCAGCGGGAAACGTCATATTCCCAACTCTAACCAAAACATCCTCTACCTTCCCCCTAGGACAGATGCTTGACCCATTAGCCAACTGAACAGAAACATTACACTCATGCATTTCATTTAAATTCAGTTCACGAAACAGTGCATAAGACATAACATTTACAGAGGCTCCTAAGTCTAACATGGCATTATGAACAACTTTACTACCTATAGTGCAAGGGATAGTAAAGGTACCTGGATCGTTGCACTTTGCAGGCAACGTACCTGGGAGTATGGCAGAGACGTTCTCCTTCTTTTTCTCAGTCCCTCTGGACTTCCTTTTCGTAGTGCACCAGCTCCTTAGGAATTTTGCATATTTGGGCACTTGACTGACTGCCTCTAGGAGCGGGATATTTACCATCACCTTTTGGAAGGTTCGCAGGACCTCCTCATCTTCAGATTCCAAAGTAGGCTTCGCAAGCCTACTCGGGAATGGTGCTCTGGCAACATCCTCAGGTACACTGACATTTTCATCTCTTCTCTCATTCTGAACCTCTGGAGCAGGCGGGGCGGACTTGTTCAGGCTGTCCGTGGCTTCCTTCACAGCTCTAGTGGAAAGTGACTTCCCACTGCGCAGCTGAATGGCACTCACGTTTTCACATGAGTTGACTGTAGTTTGGGAAGGAAGCTTCCCCGAGCTCTTGCTCTCAATCTTACTGATAGACACCGCCATCTGTGTCAGCTGCTTGTTCAGATTCTGCAGCTCTGCCTTGTGCGAATTAAGCTCTTCTCGAGCCTCTTTTTGGAACTGGCTGGTGCTAGTTACGATGGTCCTTACCATCTCTTCAAGCGAGCTGGAGGAGCTCGAGGCTTGAGCCTGGGTGGAAGAATTAGGCCTATCCTGGGACTGGCCTTGGAAGCGAGATTGTCCTTCCCTATTCCCATAGCTAAAATTAGGATGGTCACGCCAACCGGGGTTATACGTGTTGGAATATGGGTCGTACTTCCGTGGGTTGGAAGCGTACCCCCCGATCGCGTTGACCTCCTCCGCCTCGCGGTGTCCTCCAACGATTTTCTTCATCATACTGCCTATCTCGGCCACCTGGGCCCTCATCTCAGTCATCTCGTGACTCTGAGCCACGCTGTGCACTTGTCCTTGCCCCCGAATACCGAATTGCTGCGAGTTTGTTGCCATGTTTGCAATCAACTGCTTGGCCTCAACTGGGGTCTTGTCAATCAGTGCCCCTCCACTCGCTGCATCAATCATCTGGCGGTCATGGGGCGTCATCCCCTCATAAAAGTATTGAATCAACAGCTGATCGGCAATCTGATGGTGTGGGAAACTCGCGCACAGGCGCCCGAAACGTTCCCAGTATTCGTGCAGAGACTCACCTACATCCTGGGTGATCCCATAAATCCTCTTCCGCAGAGTGGTGGCTAAGGATGCGGGAAAGTATTTTTCCAAAAATACCCGCTTCATATCCTGCCACGTGTTGATCGATCCGGAGGGCAGGTAATACAGCCAGTCTCTGGCTTTGTCCTTGAGTGTGAAGGGGAATGCCCTCATATTCAATTGCTCCTCCGTGACCCCTGCGGGCTTCATCCCCGCGCAGACGCAATGGAACTCCATGAAGTGTTTGTTCGCGTCCTCACCTGCGTTGCCATGGAAAGAAGGTAACTGGTGAATTAAACCAGATTTCAATTCGAAGTTACCTGCTACCACGGGGTAGTTTATGCACAAAGGCTGCAGGTTCAGGTCTGGCGCTGCCAGTTGCTTAAGCGTTCGTGGCGCATCACCTTGCGCCATTTCGTCAACCAAGAAGGGATTGCCTTCTTCTTCTTCAATCGGCCTCTGCCCCTCCCGGGCTTCTCTTCGTAACCGCCGCTCCTCTCTGTCAATCTCAGGGATAAACTGCAATCTACTACCCTCAGAGGAACGGGTCATACACAAACAAAAATCCAAACATACAATTTACAAATAGAAAAAAAAATTTCAGCCAACCATCAATAAATCAAATTCAAACTTCAATCATAAATTCAATCAAATGCCTATTCCCCGGCAGCGGCGCCAATTTTGGTGTGCGAATTTTTGAATATCCACTTAATCTCAAGCTGTCGAGGCTTGCCAAAATACGATTTATAAAGCCTATGACCAAGGCTTTGCAGCCAGTGGTAACAGGGTCGATCCAAGGAATAGGAATGATCAAAAGCACAATTAAAATTGGGATTTAATTAATTGATAGATTTTTGGTAACGGGGGGTTTTATCATGCAAGAGAAATAGTAAGAAAGCTAACGAAGAAAGAATAATAAGAAGAGAACGTGTGCACGGTTTGGGAGTCTCGGGATCAATTGTTAGATAAATTCGGTTCATCATTTAATGCTAATAACATGGAAATCAGTTTATTATGCACGCGGACGACTACCAGAGAAGCCCCAAAGTAGCCGACTCCATGGATTTTAACTAGACCACACAGTTCTAATTACACGTTATCTAAGCTTACATCAAGGTGATCAGCCCTAAGGTAAATCTAGACAGTTACTAGCTAACCGCGACGAACATTCGAGCGTGAATTCTAATTGCTAGTAGATTGCCCGCAAACGCCGTATGCAATCAACAATTATCCTACCCGACCCGATACTTCGATTTAGTTCTATCTACCTGTGTTACTTAGTCGACCAGTGAGAGGCACGACATCGCTACTCTTTAACATACACAGCATGCGAAACTACCCGAGTGTCAATCGTCGTATTTTAACATGCGCGTTGGATTAAGCAAAGTAAATAGATGCAAACATACAGATTCCAATATGCATAATTCAAAACGCAGATTATCAAAACCAAATTTACTAACAAAAATATCCCTAAAACATTCCCAAACCGTCACCCTTACCTTAGCCGCTCATGGCGCGGTTTGTCAATCCCGCTCCAAAGACGACCACGGAAGGATTCATCAACGTATTACAATGGAGGTGGAGCACACTAGCATGCCAACAATGGCGGAGCTCCACGGAAAATAGAGAGAAAACGGGGAAGAAGAAGATGAAGAAGAGCAAAATTCGTAATGGAGAGCTCCCAAAAAAAGTGCAGAAAAATCGTCTTTAAGCTTCTGCCATCGTCGTAGCGTCGAGACGCTAGGCCAGCGTCTCGACGCTGTGCCCTAAGTTTGCCGCGCGCGCCTTCGATGGCGTCGCGACGCTGCCCCGATAAAATTCCTGCGCGCGCCTCCTCCGGAGCGTCTCGACGCCAAGCAGGGTCTCGACGCCAGGGCAGCGTCGAGCTAGTGTCTCGACGCTATCACTAGACGCTTGCTCTCGGGTTTTTCCAGCGTCGATCCAGCGTCTCGACGCTGTAGCTCGACGCTGGCTCTCGGGTTTGGGGCTGAAGTTTTGCCTCTCCAAGGCTGTTTTGGCCCGTTTCTTCACGGATCAAGTTCCCCTCTTCCCGATGCATTCCCGGGGCGCTAAAACTCTACTTTAAGCACTCGAACAGGCCCAACGGACGCACAAGCTCTTTGCTGCTTTTCTCCTACAAAAGAGATATATTTAATCAATTGAAAGCGGACTTTAGCTATAATTAGGAAGTATTTAATAGCTCCAAAATGGAGTTATCACCTCCTCGTCTTCGTTCAACAGAGTAGGCCTCGCAAGCCTACTAGGGAAGGGTGCTTTGGTGACATTCTCTTGCACATTCTTTTCTTTCTCAATATTCAGCTCATCAAGAGCAACTGGGGCGGACTCATTCAGGCTGTCCTCTGCTTCCTTCACGACTCTGGTGGGAACTAATTTTCCACTCCTCAGCTGGATTGCACTCACGTTTTCACATGAGCTCACCATGGTTTGGGAAGGAAGCTTCCCAGAGCTCTTGCTCTCTATTTTGCTGATCGACACAGCCATTTGCGTCAGCTGCTTGTTCAAGTTTTGCAGCTCGGCTTTGTGTGAGTTTAGCTCTTCTCGAGCTTCTTTCTGAAACTGGCTGGTCGACGTCACGATGGTTCTGACCATCTCTTCTAATGAACTGGAGGAGCTCGAGGCTTGAGCTTGGGTGGAAGTGTTAGGCCTATCGTGGGACTAGCCTTGGAAGCGTTGTTGTCCTTCCCTATTCCCATAGCTGAAATTGGGGTGATCGCGCCAACCGGGGTTGTATGTGTTCGAGTAAGGATCATACTTCCTCGGGTTGGAAGCATATCCCCCGATTGCGTTCACCTCCTCCGCCTCGCGGTTTCCTCCGACAAACTTTTTCACCAGATTTCCAATTTCGGCCACCTGGGCCTTCATCTCTGTCATCTCATGGCTTTGGGTCACACTGTGGACTTGCCCCTGCCCTCGAATACCAAACTGCTGCGAGTTGGCTGCCATGTTCGCGATTAGCTGCTTGGCCTCAACCGGGGTCTTATCAATCAAAGCCCCACCGCTCGCTGCGTCTATCATCTGCCGATCATGAGGCGTCATACCCTCATAAAAATACTGGATCAGAAGCTGATCGGCAATCTGATGATGTGGGAAGCTTGCACACAGGCGCCCAAAGCGTTGCCAGTACTCATGCAGAGACTCACCTGATGGAGCGCATGGCACGCAGCGGAAGCGAATTTTGATCATACACACTCTAATTTCATCAATTTAAACAAATGGAAACATGCAAAAACATTGAAAAAGAGAAATTAGAACACATACCCTTGTCGTTCGAATTTCTTCAATTTCACCGTCAGAAGCTCCTCACGAGCTCAACGAGCCTTCTCACGAAATCTTCGTGGACCACCCACGGTAGTCCCGCTATCCTCAGGCCGAGAAACGGAGTAGTGGGACTCCTTTTACAAAAGAAACGGAGGAAGAAGCTCACTGAAGAAAACAATTTTCTTCTTTTTACGGAGAGCCGAGAGAAGAAGAAGAAGAAGTTTGAAATTGAGAATTCAATTTTATTTTGAATACCCCAAAGAGCATTAACTTCTTTTTCTTTTTTTTTTTTTTCTTTTTTTTTTTATTGATCTGATCTTATATATATATACCTTGTATATATATCTTACATGTGTCTTACATTTGCATGTAAGACTATATATATATATATATATATATATATATATATATATATATATTTATATATTATTATTATTAAAAATAATAATAATTATTTTATTAATTAAACTTTTTAATTAATAAAAATATATATATATATATATATATATTTATTAATATTATTTAATTCAATATCAAATATTAATTAAATAATATAATTAAACCCGGTTTTCCGAAAACCGACTTTTTTGCACATGAATCCTATTCATGTTTTAAGACCAAATTCATATTTAAATCATATTTAAATATGTCCATATATTAATTAAACTTTTTAATTAATATATTTTAATTAATTAAACTTTTTAATTAATTAATATTATTTAATTCAATATCAAATATTAATTAAATAATATGATTAAGCCCGGTTTTCCGAAAACCGACTTTTCACATATGAATCCAATTCATATTGTAGACCAATCTCATATTTAAATCATATTTAAATATGTCCATATTCTTCCACAAACCCGAATTTGAACGATTCAAATTCTTTTCTTTTCTTTTATATTGTTTCACGGCTTTATCCGAGCTAGCCAGGAGAACCGTAAGGACCTACAGATCATGAGCTCCAACGATACGAGATTATCCGGTCAAAACTCTTTCAACCGAACTAACCAACATTCGTTAACCCCCGGAGACTCCACTAAAGTCCAAGGGCTGCACTCTCCTCACTGTAGATATATTGTGTCCTCTTGATATAACTATCATCAGTAAGTCGATCATTCACAGGTCGTTCATAATCACAACGGGTCATTTATACCGTTTAACCCTTGTATTATATCTTGTTCCTTAAGTACCACTGACACCTCTAATGAACAATTGATTTGTGGTCCAACCATCAAATCAGATTCCTCCCTGATCAGGAGAGGATGGGCCCATTGTTCAAGACCTAGAGTCAGCACTTAAGGGAACAACCTCTCTACTAACCCTTAAAGCGTGTAGGAGTGAATTCCATCTCGCACAACTATGTCCCCAACCACTTATTCGATCTTATCCCCAAGATGGTAGGCTTATTGAGTCGGCAATAAGGCCACTCTCACCCGTACAAGTCAAAGGATAAGGTCGAATAAACAGGAGTTCATAGTGAGCTCAGGATTGAGATCGAGTTACCTAAGTCATCACATGAAATTAAAACGGTCTTTACAGTAAACGGTGTTATAAAGAAAGAGCGATTTTATTTCTTGGTTCGGTCTTGTGCAAACTCATTGCACAGGACGCCCTCACGCACATGTCTCTACATGAAACGATTCGAATCACATCGTTTTGTACTATACAAAGTGAGCCGCGTCCAATAGTGTCCCCAGGATAAGGTACCCAGCCTTATCCCTATACTATAGACCATTTTGGCTGTCTACTTGAACTTGATCCACATTCATGTCACACATGAAGTTCAAGTACTCACACTATTGCCATGGGTGTTAATTATTGGTATAGGTTAATACAAACACAATTCACTAAAATTCAATAACAACTTTATTGAAATATAATATATTTACATTCAAACAGTTTACAAACTACGAGTTTTAGGACATAAAACCCAACAAACTCCCACTTGGACTAAAACGTCAGTGAAGTACATGTTGGTCGAGAGAATTAGAATATAAAATATCTAAAGTTTCTCCCACTGTCCTACTGAGTAGCTCGCAGCCCTAGACTTTTTAGGTGTCTCTCAAACACTTTAGCCGTGAGAGACTTAGTAAACGGATCAGCAATGTTGTGCTCCGAGGCTACCTGTGTGACGATCACATCTCCTCATTGCACTATCTCCCTGATGAGATGATATTTCCGCTCAATATGCTTTCCACGCTTATGGCTTCTAGGTTCTTTAGAATTTGCCACTGCACTGCTGTTATCACAATAAAGGGTGATTGGCAAGTTCATATTTGGAACAATTTCCAAATCTGTCAAGAACTTCCTAAGCCATACAGCTTCCTTCGCTGCTTCGCAAGCTGCGACATACTCAGCTTCCATGGTGGAGTCAGCAATACAACCTTGCTTTATACTCCTCCGTACTATTGCTCCTCCGTTAAGAGTGAACACTGATCCTGATGTAGATTTCCTAGAATCTATATCAGTCTGAAAATCAGAGTCAGTGTATCCTGCAAGGATCAAATCCTTCGCGCCATACACAAGCACATAGTCTCTCGTTCTCCTAAGATACTTGAGAACGTGTTTAACGGTTGTCCAGTGATCATATCCTGGATTGGACTGGAACCTACTGACAATTCCTACTGCATAGCAGATGTTGGGTCTTGTACACAACATAGCGTACATTAGACTACCAACTGCAGATGCATAGGGAATTCGTCTCATATCCTCAACCTCTTGAGGTGTCTTAGGAGACAGTTCCTTAGACAAGTGAATTTCATGCCTAAAAGGCAGTGAACCTTTGTTGGAATTCTGCATCGAATATCTTGACAACACCTTGTCAATATAAGATGCTTGAGACAGCGCTAGCACTTTGTTCTTACGATCCCTTATGATCTGAATCCCTAGAACAAACTGAGCCTCTCCCAAATCTTTCAGTTGGAATTGGGTTGCTAGCCAATTCTTAACGTCAGTTAGGAACCCTACATCATTCCCAATGAGTAGTATATCGTCTACGTACAAGACTAAGAAAGCTACAACAGTATTGACTACTTTCTTGTAAACACAAGGTTCGTCAATATTTTGTTCAAAGCCATAAGATTTGATCGCCGTATCAAACCTTATATTCCAGGATCTAGATGCTTGCTTCAACCCATAAATGGATCGATTAAGCTTGCAAACCTTTTGCTCTTGACCCTGAAGTATGAATCCCTCTAGTTGAGCCATATAGATACTCTCCTCAAGATTACCATTCAGAAAGGCAGTCTTGACATCCATTTGCCAGATTTCATAATCATAAAATGTAGCAATGGATAAGAGTATTCTAATCGACTTTAACATGGCAACAGGAGAAAAGGTTTCTTCATAGTCCACCCCTTCTCTTTGGGAATAACCTTTTGCCACAAGTCGAGCCTTAAAGGTTTGCACCTTACCGGCTTGGTCTCATTTTCTCTTGTAGATCCAATTGCAACCGATACGTCTTTCACTATCTGGTTGGTCTACAAGATCCCAGACCGAAATGAAGTACATAGACTCTATTTCGAGATCCATGGCTTTAAGCCACTGGTCCTTGTCTATGTCATTCATTGCCTGTTTAAAGGTCAATGGATCCTCAACGCCATCATCAGGTATGACGACTTGAGTTTAAGACAAACCGATGTAGCGGTCGGGCTGTCTTACATCCCTCCCACTGCGTCGAGGCTTTCTCAACTCTTGAGAAGGACCAGCCTGATCAACAACCTTTGTTGATCCGTCTGTAGCTTTCCTGGAAAATTCAGACAAAACAATTTTGCTCGACGGTTGATGATCTCTCATGTGGTCTTCCTCTAAGAACGTGGCATTAGTCGATACTAGTACCTTATTCTCATGAGGATCATAAAATAGACCACCTTTCGTTTCCTTGGGGTAACCTACAAATAGGCACAATTTTGAACGATGTTCCAACTTCTTTGGATTGGGTACTAGCACATGTGCCGGACACCCCCAAATCCTGAAGTGACGTAAACTACCTTTACGCCCTCTCCATAACTCATAAGGTGTTTCAGAAACACTCTTAGAGGGAACCATGTTCAAATTATATACTGCAGTCTCTACTGCATATCCCCAAAACGAACTAGGCAAATGAGCATAACTCATCATAGATCGAACCATGTCTAACAGGGTTCTATTTCTCCTCTCGGACACACCATTCTGTTGTGGTGTTCCTGGCGCTGAGAGTTGAGATACTATTCCATGTTCTATCATATAGTCCTGGAATCTTAAATCCATATACTCTCCACCTCGATCTGATCAGAGTGTTTTTATCGATTTACCTAATGTGTTCTCAACCTCTGCCTTATACTCTTTGAACTTTTCAAGAGCTTCGGACTTATGATGCATTAGATAAAGATAACCGTACCTAGAATAATCATCAATGAAACTGATGAAATATTCATACCCTCCTCGTGCTTTGACATTCAAAGGACCGCAGAGATCCGAATGCACGATTTCTAGAGGTTTTTTTGGACCTATGACCTTTTTCAGAAAAAGATCGTTTGGTCATTTTGCCCTCAAGACAAGACTCACATGGCAGTAAAGAGTTGTCCTCTAAACGATTTAGCAGACCACTCTTAACCAATCTCCCAATCCTATTGAGATTAATGTGACCTAGTCTTAAGTGCCAAAGATAAGTACTTGGAGAAAGTTTCTGCCTTTTAGTTTGAGTCTCAGCTGTTTTAAACATTTCAGTGTTCAAAATAGCTTTGGCTTCGGTTGGTCTTAACACATACAAGTTGTTTTCAAGTTTCGCAGAACAAATACGTACACCTCTTTTGCTAATGAACGCTTCATTATGAACAAAAGATACTTTATACAACTGTTCTAACAAACAAGATATAGATACAAGATTCCTCTTGAAGGTAGGAACCAGGAGTACATTTTCTAGTAAAATGAAACTATCTCTATACAACAACTTTACATCTCCCACTACTTTAGCTGAGACAACCTCTCCAGTTCCAACTCTGAGAGTTATCTCACCTCAAGAAAGTGGCTGCCAAGAACTAGTTTCCTGAAAAGAAGAACAAACATGGTTAGTAGCTCCTGAATCAAGTATCCAGGTATGACAATCATGTTCTACTAAACATGTTTCGACAGCAAATAAATCATATTTACCTTGTCTTTCCTTCTCAGCCTTTTTCTCTGCAAGATACTTTGGGCAATTCCGTTTCCAGTGCCCATCTACACCACAATGGAAACATTTTCCTTTGTCTGTAGATTTAGTCTTGCTCTTACCTGCAGCAAGTGCTTTTCCCTTCCTTTTATCTTTCTTCTTCTTTTGAATACTCTTATTCTTAATAGAAGAAAGTTCAGACCTACTCCCTGAAGACGACCCCTTTTGGAATTTCCTAGAAGTGACAACGTTTGCCTCCTTCTCTTTTTCTTTAGAAGTGTGAAGGGACTGGTAGGTCTGTAGCTCGCTGAGGAGAGAAGTCAAATTATACTTTATCTTGTTCATTACCATATTGGTTATGAACTGAAGGAAACTCTTCGGAAGAGATTCCATGATAAAACTTACTTGACTTGACTCATCAATAGTAGCTCCATTTACTTCCGCCACATTGAAGTGGACCATCATGTTAAGGACATACTCCCTAACAGAGGTACCCTCTTTCATGCGAGAGTTGTAAACGTATTTGAGGGCTTCATGGAAAACCGATGAGGACGGTAGTCCAAACATCTCCTGTAATGAAGACATGATTTCTTTAGCAGAAACCATATCCTCGTGCTTCTTAGCTAACACATCAGATATGTTGGCTAAGATATAGACTCGGACTTTATCATTAGCCCTTGTCAATCTATCATATGCTTCTCGAACAGTTCGAGTCGCATCCGAGCTAGGAGGGGGAGGACAATCCTCTGATAAGACGAACCTGAGATCATCTAGAACGAGAATCGTATTCAAGTTCGATTTCCAGGTCGCGTAGTTATCGCCGGTTAACTTATCGGAAGCTAGTAAGTGAATGAAAGAGCTAGACATGCTGAAAAAAGAATGAAAAATAATTAGTGAAAAGGTTTTAACCTAATTTACACACCAATCAAGAATTTAGCAAAGAATAATAATGTACCCAAAACTCATTATTAAACTGCAACGATACTTCAATGGGTCAGAATGGTCGCTACCGAGGGGCAGTCAAGCATTCCTTCACTGAATCAAGACATTCTTGACTAAATGCTAATACCAGAATATCTCATATTCCTATAGCATCTTAGTTATCGCTGTTTGGTCAAGATTTACTAACTCCTTAGCAAATCTCGTAAGTGTGACCCTCCATTTTTAGAATTCATAGGGCGGCCCCAACGATGCAACCGAATGGAAATGTCAAAGTTGGGAATGGCTCTATGTTTCTTTATCCATAAATGGTGATTGAGATGTTCCGATTCCTATGGAACGGCCCTCCGAATGGATCGGTACCTCTTGTGGGCACCTAGCAGGCGGAACATAGGAATCTCACGGTTCAATCCAATGGAGGAGACCGCAGAATGTATTGACATACTTCCTTCTCCCACTTACTATAAATACTTTCTCCATTCACCTTGCTCTTGAATTATGCAAATACCATCCGAATGGGGATGCCCTATTGACATCACGAGGCCGAGCATAATTCTCACGGTGTGAACTTGATAGAGAACGTAGGAGGACAGGGATATATCATATATACCTTCTCAACATCTCTACTAAGTATTTTAAGACGGAATGGGTAAATTACTCAGGCATTATCCGACTAAGACAATAAGACCTAAGTCTAGGTAAAACAAACTTTTACCTATGATGTCTAGGTGATAAACACTTTATTACCTCACACCACTCACGCATGCTCATAAAGCCGGGTTAACTTTACTCAAGTACCGGATGGTCCCCAGGTAGGAGGTGTTCCGTAAACCGTCAGCTTAAATACCTCCAACCTCGAACAGGATGTCCCCGGGTGAGTTTCTTGTAACCTTAGCATTTACAAGATATCGACATATTCATCTAATGAAACGGAACGATACATTCAACCCTAAGTGAGCATGCCTTTGTCTTTGTTATAGATTTTAAAAGTCTATGCCAATTTTACAACGCTTTGCAAAACTAAGACTTACTACAACAAACTTCTACATGCTTCTCAAACATGCATCGCTAAGGCATGATAAGTTGAATATTTAATTTCATAACCAATAGAACACTTATATCGATTATGCTCTTAAACATTCAACTCTTTAATTCATAATCAATATAACACTTATATCAATACTCTGAATTAAGCATGCATCCTATACATTATAACACTTATAACAAACAAAATGCATCTAATGTTGGATGTTTAATTTCATAATTAATATAACACTTATATAAATTATTCTATTAAGCAAACAACATCTAATTCATGAATTAATATAACTCTTAAATTAATACTCATGAATAAACATGCATCCTATACATTATAACACTTATAACATACCATGTGCATAAAATTAGGACAACCTATGTTGTTCATTCAATTTCATAATTAATATAACACTTATATCAATTATTCTATTGATTTAACAACAACTAATTCATGAATTAATATAACTTTTATATCAAAACTCATGAATTGCCAAATATGCATACGATATATTATAACACTTATAACATATTTTCAATGCATGAAGCATGCTTCCTACGGTGGGATTTTAAATCTATATGGCATACGTTATGCACATACAAACAAGGAATTTAATTAAAACATACATTCGCAATGCATAATTAATTAAACACACTAAAGTGGATCGATTTTGGCATTTAGCAAGCAATAACTAATTTCTTACAAGCTTGATCAACAAGCTACGCCTTGAGCGGACTTCGAACTCTTCGCACCGCCTTTGACCAACTTGCTTCCTCCGAACGCTTCGGTCAAATTCTCTTCGAATTTCTCCTCGTATTGCCTAGAACGAGTTTGAACTTACACCGAACATTTCGGCGAGTTTCAAACTTAAACTTCTTTCACAAAGAAACCTATATGGACTCTAATGACTCTAAAATACAGACTCTTTAGCATGCATTAAAGCCCATACATTCTCGGGCAATTACAAATAATGAAATTAAAAAAGAAACTATGCCAAAATCGATATTCACTTTAGACGCCAATCAGAAACAATTTCTAAAATAAAACCCACCATAACTTAAATTGATGGAAATTAAGTGACCAAAAACGCTCTGATACCAATTGATGGAGCGCATGACACGCAGCAGAAGCGAATTTGGATCATAGACACTCTAATTTCATAAATTTAAACAAATGGAAACATGCAAAAACATTGAAAAAGAGAAATTAGAACACATACCCTTGTGGTTCGAATTTCTTCAATTTCACCGTCAGAAGCTCCTCACGAGCTCAACGAGCCTTCTCACGAAATCTTGGTGGACCACCCACGGTAGTCCCGCTATCCTCAGGCCGAGAAACGGAGTAGTGGGACTCCTTTTACAAAAGAAACGGAGGAAGAAGCTCACTGAAGAAAACAATTTTCTTGTAATCCGAGAGAAGAAGAAGAAGAAGTTTGAAATTGAGAATTCAATTTTATTTTGAATACCCCAAAGAGAATTAACTTTTTTTTTTTTTTTTTTTTTTTTTTTTTTTTTTTTTTTTTTTATTTATTGATCTGATCTTATATATATATACCTTGTATATATATCTTACATGTATATATATCTTACATGCAAATGTAAGACACATGTGTATATATATATATATATATATATATATATATATTTATATATTAGTATTATTAAAAATAATAATAATTATTTTATTAATTAAACTTTTTAATTAATAAAAATATATATATATATATATTTATTAATATTATTTAATTCAATATCAAATATTAATTAAATAATATAATTAAACTCGGTTTTCCGAAAACCGACTTTTTTGCACATGAATCATATTCATGTTTTAAGACCAAATTCATATTTAAATCATATTTAAATATGTCCATATATTAATTAAACTTTTTAATTAATTAATATTATTTAATTCAATATCAAATATTAATTAAATAATATGATTAAGCCCGGTTTTCCGAAAACCGACTTTTCACATATGAATCCAATTCATATTGTAGACCAATCTCATATTTAAATCATATTTAAATATGTCCATATTCTTCCACAAACCCGAATTTGAACGATTCAAATTCTTTTCTTTTCTTTTATATTGTTTCACGGCTTTATCCGAGCTAGCCAGGAGAACCGTAAGGACCTACAGATCATGAGCTCCAACGATACGAGATTATCCGGTCAAAACTCTTTCAACCGAACTAACCAACATTCGTTAACCCCCGGAGACTCCACTAAAGTCCAAGGGTTGCACTCTCCTCACTGTAGATATATTGTGTCCTCTTGATATAACTATCATCAGTAAGTCGATCATTCACAGGTCGTTCATAATCACAACGGGTCATTTATACCGTTTAACCCTTGTATTATATCTTGTTCCTTAAGTACCACTGACACCTCTAATAAACAATTGATTTGTGGTCCAACCATCAAATCAGATTGCTCCCTGATCAGGAGAGGATGGGCCCATTGTTCAAGACCTGGAGTCAGCACTTAAGGGAACAACCTCTCTACTAACCCTTAAAGCGGGTAGGAGTGAATTCCATCTCGCACAACTATGTCCACAGCCACTTATTCGATCTTATCCCCAAGATGGTAGGCTTATTGAGTCGGTAATAAGGCCACTCTCACCCGTACAAGTCAAATGATAAGGTCGAATAAACAGGAGTTCATAGTGAGCTCAGGATTGAGATCGAGTTACCTAAGTCATCACATGAAATAAAAACGGTCTTTACAATAAACGGTGTTATAAAGAAATAGCGATTTTATTTCTTGGTTCGGTCTTGTGCAAACTCATTGCACAGGACGCCCTCACTCACATGTCTCTACATGAAACGATTCGAATCACATCGTTTTGTACTATACAAAGTGAGCCGCGTCCAATAGTGTCCCCAGGATAAGGTACCCAGCCTTATCCCTATACTATAGACCATTTTGGCTGTCTACTTGAACTTGATCCACATTCATGTCACACATGAAGTTCAAGTACTCACACTATCGCCATGGGTGTTAATTATTGGTATAGGTTAATACAAACACAATTCACTAAAATTCAATAACAACTTTATTGAAATATAATATATTTACATTCAAACAGTTTACAAACTACGAGTTTTAGGACATAAAACCCAACATCACCCACGTCCCGAGTGATCCCATAAATTCTCTTCCTCAGTGTCGTGGCCAAGGACGCAGGGAAATACTTCTCCAGGAAAACCCTCTTCATGTCCTGCCACGTTGGTATCGAGCCGGAGGGCAGATAGTAAAGTCAGTCCTTGGCTTTATCCTTAAGCGTAAAGGGGAATGCCCTTAAATTCAGTTGCTCCTCCGTCACTCCTGCGGGCTTCATCCCCGCACAGACGCAATGAAATTTCATTAAGTGCTTGTTTGCATCCTCGCCTGCATTACCATGGAAAGAAGGCAACTGGTGAATTAAACCTGACTTTAATTCAAAATTACCTGCTACCACGGGGTAGTTGATGCACAGGGGCTGCAAATTTAAATCTGGCGCTGCCAGCTGTTTCAGCGTCCTCGGCGTTTCACCTTGCGCCATCTCGTCAACAAAGAAGGGATCGCCTTCTTCTCCAAACAATCTCTGCCCCTCGCGGGCCTCTCTTCTCAACCGCCGCTCTTCTCTTTCGATCTCAGGTATAAACTGTAATCCACTAATCTCAGAAGAACGGGTCATACACAAACAAAATTTTTAACATACAAAGACAAACAGAAAAAAATTTCAGCACACAATCAATCAACCAAATTCGAATTCAAACATAACTTCAATCAAATTTTGCCTTCCCCGGCAACGGCGCCAATTTTTTGGTAAGATCTACTTTTGGGGTAGTCCAAATTCGGGTTGTCGAGACCCGCCAAAATACAATTTATAAGCCTATTAACCCAAGCTTTGCAGCTAATGGTAACAGGGTCGATCCACGGAGAAGGTTATGATTGAAATTAAATTGAACTTGAAATTAATCAATCAATTGGGTTTTTGTAACGGGGGAATGTTTAAGCATGCAAATAAGAGAAATAAACGCTAACGGAGAAATAAAGAGAGAGAGTAATACACGCGGTCAGTTACCATTCTACACGTGGTTTGGGGATTTTCGGGATTTCTTTGTTAAACATTCTACACTTATCATTTAATACAATCCTAAGGCTAGCAGTTTGTAATACACGCGGTCAGTTACCCGAGAAGCCCCAAGTGTAACCGGCTCCATAACAATTAATTAGACCACAAAGTTCTAATTAAACGGTATCTAAAGTTTCATTAGGGTGATCAGCCCCAAATTGACTCTAAACAGTCACTAGCATACCGCGACGGACATTCGATCACATAATATAATTGCTAACTGGCTACCCGCCAACGCTGTATGTAACCAACAATTATCATGCATGACTCGATACTCCGGTTTAGTTTTATTATTATGTGTTACTAGTCGAATAGTGAGAGGCACGACATCGCTACTCTTTAACGCTAACATATGCTAGAAAACACGAGTGTCAGTCGGCGAAATCTAACATATGCATAGGATGAAGTAAGAATAATAAATGCATACAAATCAGCAACCAAGTTGGAAATTAAAGCATGGATTATCAAAGCATAAAAGTCTAACAATTTATCCCTTAAATTATCCCAAACCGCTCACTATACCTTAGCCGTCCATGGGACGGATTGTCATCACCGCTCCAAGGAAGGCCATGGAAGTCATCTCTAAGCTATTACAAGTTACAAGCTCCAAAACATGCCACAAATGGCGGAGCTAAGGTAGAAAATGGGGAAAAGCCGAGAGGAAGAAGATGAAAAACGAAGCAAGAATGGCTGAAAATCGTCCTTCAGCCGATTTAAAATCGTCGTAGCGTCGAGACGCTGGGACAGCGTCGCGACGCTGCGACCTAATTAATCCGCGCGCGCCTTGCGATGGCGTCGAGACGCTAGGGCAGCGTCTCGACGCCACAGCAGGGTCTCGACGCTTCGCCAGCGTCGAGCAAGCGTCTCGACGCTTGCTCTCGGGTTTGGGCTGGAAAATTGCCTCTCCTAGGCAATTTTGGTCCGTTTCTTCTTGGATTGACTTGCCCTTTTCCCGATGCACTCCCGGGGCATTAAAACTCCGCTATTAGCTGCGAAACGAGTCCAATGGACGCATGAGCTCTTCGCCGCATTTCTCCTATAAACGAGATTAATTAAACATTTAAATGCAGAATTTAGCTATTATTAGGAAGTATTTAATAGCTCCAAAATGAAGTTATCACCTACTGCTTGATTTCATTATCTCCCAAATTTTAGCTCAAAACTTTCTTCCTATCAATCTTGCATTCAGTACATACTTCTAGCTTTGTTAAACAAATTCCTTTTTTTTTTCTCAATATCTCCCTTTTAGTCATGTCATTTCCACAAACCAAGTGATCAGATTTCAAATTCATAGAACAAGTGGAACATGGCATCACCTTAAGGTAACCATTCTTTTCCCCAGCACACTCTTCAGATACAACTCTTCACTTAGTTTTTAGACATAAGATCAGAGTTCAATTCCTCGGACATCTAAGCCTTTCAGAGTTGTATCTTAAGAGTGATGAGTCCTTCCCTTTTGCTATACTTTTGCTCTTTTTACATTTTCCTTTTTTCTTAGTTGCCTTTTTACGCAGTGTCAACTGTGAGGTTCCCAATCAATCCTGGTTCCTCAGCAACTTAGAGAAAAAAAAATTCTTTTTAGCACTTTTTAGGGAAATTCTCTTAGGAAAGAGAAATGTTATTGAGTTTTCTTCTTTTCTCTAGGTTGCCTCACCCCCAAACTTAAACTTCTCATTGTCCTCAAGAGAGCATTGGAAGGTGGCTCCCTCAAACTTCGCTAGACGCATCTAACACAAGACTGAGCTAGAGGATCATTTCTATTGCTAATTTGTGGAATGAGATCTCCTAGGCTTTATCCAGTGCTATAAGATCGCTTAGCTCGCGCAAAAAAGATGGTAATACCAGTCTTATTGACTGCCTAGAGAATTTTAATGCCTTGCCTAAGTTTAGCTCATGACACTCATCCAACAAGCTTATCCTAACCAGCTAACTCAGCAAACAGACCATACAACTTATGCAATCAAAGCAGGCAGTTACATCACAAGACAGAAACGTAAAGATGTGGCAACAATGCTAGATTTACAAAACTAACGCAATACTATAGAGAATTAACGCAAGATAACAGAATTAGCATACACGAGAGAGTGACATGCTTCTTAAATAATGGACACAAATGGATGCAAACGACAATTTCATTAATCGACCATGCAAAGGGTAACTACCCAAACTAATCTAACTAATCTAACTACCAGGGCCCAGCGGGCAAAGCAATAAAAACGCAAAACTAAATTAAACTACTCTATCCTAAAAAGTAAACAGAATAATATTGATTTCATGATGGGGGGGGGGGGGGGGGGGGTAATAGGGTTATCAGAAGCATATTTTTAGACAGGGAACGACAGGGGGGGTAACAGGGTTATCAGAAGCATATTTTTAGACAGGGAACGACAACTTACCCGGACGATTCTAGTCCTCTCGTTCCTCTTCATCATCGCACGATGCAACCCATGGCTGAAGGAGCTCCTCAGGGAAAGCAGGCAATGGGCACTGAAAGTGGGCGCTAAGGGCTTCGTCCCTTGCTTTGGCGTAGAGAGCCCACTTGAGCTATTTTGCTGGAGATTTGCGACCTGAGCCGCTACTTTGCATTGCGTATTTGCCAAATTGCCCAGCTCGATCTACATATTTCCCTTTCTCCTCAGCTTCAGCTGCGTTGGCAGTTCTATATGCCCCGTATATGGAAATTTTTTCTCTTCAGCTGAGATCTTTACTCATGCAAGCAAACACATTTTGGTAATCGTGTTGGGGAAAAATAATTGCCCCTTTTCTTTCTTAGAACACTCCTTGATGGAGCTGCAGATAAGTTCGCCAATCGTGAATCCCTTCAGGATCGCATACAGTAGAAGGGTGCGGTTCCGATTAATTGATGTCTCATGGGTGACTCGAAGCAAACGTCTCTTCAGCAGTGCAAACCATACGCCAAATTTGTCCTTCAAGTGGGAGTTCAGCAGGGTGTGCTTCCCTTGCTTTGAAGCTGACCACTGAGCTTGGGGTTTCCCAAGTTCATTCAGGGCGGCTTCCAGCACTGCGTCTGATGGATTTTCAATGAGCAGCGCATACTCCGACTTTTGCTGATCTGACAAAGCATACACATCGTTAATGGCCTTTGGGGTGAAGTCAACCTGCACTCGTCTTACCACTGAGTAAGCTCCCTTCTCAGTTTCTATGTTGGCATAGAAATCATACACCATGTCCGGATAGGCTGCAACAGGTGGTCTGCAGAACTCGGTCCACCCATGGTTTATAATCCCCGCTCTCAGAAATTGAGGGACGTCATTTAGAGCATCCAGAAATCCTTTCTCATGAAGGAGGCCCCTGGTCCACAAAATTTCACCCTGTTCGCAGGCCTCAGTAGAAATGTAATGCTCTGGTGGTGGCGCTTCGTCCTCTTTGAACATTTTGCTTTTCCCTTTTTCCTTCTTTTTGGCTGCTTCGACAACCTCATCTTTGATGCATGGCTTTTGCGCTGGCAGCGATACTTTGAGCGCAACTCTTCTTGAAAATTGAAGAGTGCTATTAACTAATTTATTAACCATTTGTTCCAGTGACATACCTTAGAAAGGATTCTGAGAAGCTTCTTTAGCTTCATGACTTGAAGCTCGTCCCCAATAATCTCGTGGAAAATCTGCCATGTTAAAACAAGAAGACATAAGAAAAGAAAAATATTTTTGTGGTTTTTAAACAAATAAAATTTAACTAAGAGAATCTAATTGGTTCCCCGGCAGCGGCGCCAATTTTGGCAAGAGATTTTTTTAACTTAATAAAAATTCTCTAATGTTCGGGTTGTCGAGACCCGCCAAAATAACATTTATAAATTTGATACAACAGAGCTTTGCAGCTAGTGGTAGTCGGGTGTCGAACCACAAGGAACCTAAGTTATTTTCTCTTAATTAACTTCTATTTGCTTTAAATAAAACTCAAATTAAAACAGAAAAATAAAGGGGAAAAACGCTAACGGAGAATTAGACTAAAACAGAAAAAAAAATAGCTAACGATAAAATAAAATAAAATGCGAGAAAAATAAATGCAAGAAAAAAAAACGGAACACGTGCTCCTAATTTGAGTGTCGGGATTGGTTGTTGATGTGGTTCGGATCATAGACACAAAAGATACTTAACCGGTTTTTGTTAACACTCACACACATTAAAAGACCCAATTAAAACAAGTGCTCACATGCTTTAATTAGAACTAATAATCCCAATTAATTAGAAAAGAGTTGACCACTCTAGACTATGCTTCGCTAATAACTCTAACTTAGGGGCGATCGCTCTCCCAAATTAGAATTAGTCGCGAGCGACGGGTATTCATGCGACGAGCCAATTGATGAAATCTCTATCAATGGGACTCGATTTTATTCTATCTCTATAATTTATCAACAACCCAAACAAATGTGGCCACATTTAATTCAGAATGCTAGATTTAATTACTCAAAACATGAAGTGCGATCGCTAAGTCATGGATTTTTAATCTAACCAACACACAATTAACAAAACGGGTGTCAACCATAAAGAAAATCATGCTGGACATTAAGAACGATGCTAGAGATGAATTGAATGCTAGAACAAGTCAAGAAGAAGATGAAAAGATCAGATCTCACCTAATACATCAACAACACAAACCCTAAACCCAAATTAGAGCACTTACCTTAGTTGCCCGTTGTGAAATCCAAGAGAAATCAACAAGAAATCAACTCTAATGTATTAGAATGGGTAAGAAATATGTTTTGGCTCAAGAATTGAGCTCTACAAAGAATGGGGACGGAAAAATTGAGAGAGAATGACCTAAAATCAGTAAAAACGGACTTAAATACCCATTTCTGCGTCAGACTAGCGCCTAAGCGCCATAAGTCAGCGCCTAGGCGCCACGGGCTCGCGCGCACAGAATCGGGACAGCACCTAGGCGACAAGCGCTGAGCTCTCTGGAAAATTTACAAACCAGGCATTTTTGTTGACTTTTAATGACGGGCTTCAGCTGACTTTTAATGACGGGCATTTTGCGTCAAGGAAGGGGCGCGCGGGCGTGGGCGAACGGCCGAGCGGCGCGCGCGCGTGACTTTTGATGACGGGCACTCGGGCGAGGGCGCGGGCGAGGCCGAGCGGCGCGCGCGGGCGTGGGCGGTCTGGTGTTGAGAAGTGGATGCAAAACCTGGTGGAGGCTGTTAAGTCTCTGAAAGTGACTTATTTAGGACCCATATAGCTTAAGAAGATGTGCACTTTTAGGTGTTTTTGATAGCATTTAGCCTAAACCTATGCTTAAATATGAGAATGAGAAGAAGGTAGCTAAATTAGGACTTATGCACAATAGGAAAGAAAAAGGTTGAAAACCGAAGGAAAAGAATGAAAAAAACTGCATTGCGACAGCATTGCGAAAACATTGCTGAAGCCGCAATTATTCAAGTGCAAACCGTAA
Organism: Herpetospermum pedunculosum; assembly: GCA_028017165.1. NCBI lineage: Eukaryota > Viridiplantae > Streptophyta > Magnoliopsida > Cucurbitales > Cucurbitaceae > Herpetospermum > Herpetospermum pedunculosum. Next base: position 13,310,226 of record CM051527.1, on the reverse strand, counting down.
GTTGACTGATCCTTTTCTGTTAATTTCCGTAATTTCAGGGATTCGTTTTTTCTCCTCCATCCATTCTGATATATGACGTTGAAGATTGATGGTTCTCCTTGGCCCAAACGCACCTGCAAACTACTATAAAAGGGGGTCAAAGTCGGAGGTTCAGTCATCATCCGAAAGCGTAGAAGCCTTCTCGCAGTCCACCTTTTCTCCCTGTTTTCCTTTGTCGTCTGTTGGAGTGAGAGTCTCAGCTGTTGGAATCGATAATCTGATAGGAAGGAGAGGAGATTCTTCTTCTCTCTCAATTGGATTCATCCAAGCAAGGCTGGCCTTTCATCCCCTTCATTCGAGGCGTCTGCAACGAGGCTTTCGAGCATCTTTACTGCTTTCTGTTTTCTTCTTCTAATTTCCAGCTTTGATCAATTGTTATTTCTAGTCTAGTGTTTTAGTTACTGCATTTTGTTGTTTTCTGTCTTTGAATTACTGCCTTTACGTTTCCCTTTTGTTCGTTCAACATTCAAAGTAATCAAATTGCAAGTTTCATTTCACGGTTTCCATCTTCTGCTGCCACGGTTTTGCCTTGCTGTTTTGAGTACATTTCCCTTCTAAGCATGTCTGTTTCATCTTATATTTCTGTTCTCTATATATCCATGAGTAGCTAAGTCACTTAGGGGCATGCTAATGACAGAACTATAGGCTAAAAAACGTGAACCAAGTATGTAGGATAGCTTTCGAAGCATTGATTGTATGTAAGCTTCATCCCACGGGCAATTTCGATTGGCCATCCATTTTGTCCAAAGAACTCCTAACCTCTGGAAGGAGTAAGAGTTCAGAGTCATATAATCATGCTAGCCTTTCATGGTAACCAGGAAACGGCCTAGGAATAGGCGTTTCCCTAGTACAAACTGAACACTTCTGTTTTAACAAGATGCTTAAGACCTTACTTTGAGTTGAGTAAACTTAAGAATCTAATGCATGGAATCGGACGATACATGAGATAGAGTGAGTTTGATGCATAGAGAGTAGATCCAGTGCTTGAGAATCGTATAAAAATGCCTATAGGATAGTCATTAGTAGCCCTTAATTCACCCATTTACACACTTTCGCTGCTGTTTAATTGCGGTAACATTGCGGTCCCCGCAATTCTACTAAGTTTTCATTCTGTTTAGCTGTTTTCTTTTTCGTTTATCAATTCCATCTCTTGTCCTTTGAGTCTGATTTCAACTTTCATTTGTTTATGTTGCATTCCTTTATACATTCAGCAAAACTTAGATAATTAAAAACCAATTTTACCCCATCAAATCCACCCCATCTTTCTTAACAAATACACTTCGCGAATAGCTAAACATAAGTCTCTGTGGAAAAAACGAATGAAATATACTTACTACTTGCTGTGAGACCATGTATGCTTGCATGTTCTGAGTGCTCTCTCTACTTTCTTGCTTATTTATCTTTACACATTGAGCACGCAACAAGTTTTTGGCGCCGCTGCCGGGGACTTATTTTAAGTGAAAACGAAGTTTGTTAAGTCTGAAACACCAAGTTATTTTCCATTGAATTTGATCCATCTTCATTTCTTTTTCAGGTACCAATTAGGGTAGTTTATGAATGAGACTCCAAGTAGTGATCTAGAGTTCAACCCTGAGCCCGAGAGATTACTTAGAGCTAGAAATAGAGCCAAGAAACGTCTCTTTAAACAATCCCTTTTACCTCAAATAATTGCTGAAACCGCAGAGTCTCCGCAATCCACTCAAGAAGAAATGGCTGGAATAGATCAAAACCTGGTGCCTGTCACTCGCAATCCCATTGAAATAGCGAATGACAAGGACAGCGCCATCCTTTCATACCTAGTACCTATGCCTGGGGAGCTGAACCCCAGCATAATCCGTCCTGAAATCACTGCCAACTCATTTGAGTTAAAGCCAGTGATGTTCCAAATGTTGTCCACTGTGGGACAATTCTTTGGAATAGAAAATGAGGACCCCCATAACCACCTTAGGAACTTCCTAGGAGTTAGTGACACATTCCTGATTCCTGGAGTTTCCCAAGAAGCCTTGAGGCTATATCTGTTCCCTTACTCTTTGAGGGACAAAGCCAAAACGTGGTTAAATTCATTACCCTCTGGATCTGTCCTCAATTGGACAGACTTAGCAGAAAAATTCCTAGTCAAATATTTCCCACCAGACAGGAATTCAACCTTTCGTGATGATATCATCAAATTCAAACAAGCTCCAAGTGAGTCTCTTCACGAAGCTTGGACAAGATTCAAAGACCTTCTCATTAAATGTCCACACCATGGCATTCCATGGTGTATCCAAATAGAAGTCTTCTTTAAAGGATGCAACCCCAGCACCAGACAAGTTCTAAATTCATCTGCTGGTGGTTCCATGTTGTCCAAGAGTTACAACGAAGCTTATGAGATCTTGGAGAAGATCTCAACATCTCACTGTAGGTGGTCAGATGATCCAGTAGAGCCAACTAGAGCTCAAGACAAGGATGCTCTAAGCGCCATGAGCACCCAAATAAACGCCCTGACCAACCTAGTTAAGCAAATGGCTCAGGCCAATCTCCAATCCAGTGCCAGTACCGCCACAGCCATGTCAATGGGCACCCAACCAAGTCAAGGCGAGGCACTTATCTGTGGATTCTGTGGGGAAGGGCACCCTTATGAATACTGCCCTGGGAATCCATCCTCAGTCTGCTATGTAGGAAGCCAGCAGCAGCCTAGGAATAACCCCTACTCCAATACCTATAACCCTGGTTGGAGAAACCACCCTAACCTGTCATGGGGTGGCCAACAAAACACTAACCAAAATCCTAACCAACCAAGGCCGAGTGGAACACCTGGTTTCACTCCCCAACATAACCAGTCAATGTACCAAAAACCATACAATCAACCTGTAGGATCTTCTGTAGAAAACCTACTCAAGGAATACATAGCTAAGAATGATGCTACTCTTCAAAGCCAGCAAGCTACTCTTAGGAGCCTAGAAAACCAAATAGGCCAATTAGCCAATGAACTTAAGAGTAGGCCCCAAGGTAGACTCCCTGCTGACACCGAGGTACCAAGGAGAGATGGTAAGGAACAAGTTCAAGCAATTGAGCTTAGGAGTGGAAGACCATTGGTGAGCAACACAAAGGACACACCAAAGAGAGTAGAGAACACTGAGTCTAGTGCTCCACTGGAGTCTCTGCCAAACCAAGGTCCACCACCAACTAGCACATCAGGAGCCAGGTTAGAGCCAATCATTGAGGAGGTAGAAGAAATTCCAAGGCCTCCACCTATCCTAAGGCGCCCTGACGTGCCTGCATATGTGCCACCACCTCCATACCCTCGAAGGCTAAAGAAGAAGCAGGAACAGGAAGTTCATTTTAATAAATTCTTAGAAATTCTTAAGCAAGTGCATGTTAACATTCCTTTTGTAGAAGTTTTACAGTCTATGCCTTCTTATGTAAAGTTTTTGAAGGACATTATTACTAACAAAAAAATAATTGGTGAGTTTGAAACAGTAAACCTCACCGAGGAGTGCAGTGCCATCCTCCAGAACAAGCTGCCCAAGAAGGAGAAGGATCCTGGTTCCTTCACCTTACCTGTAGAACTTGGAGGCAAGCACGTGGGCAGAGCGCTTTGTGACCTGGGCGCCAGCATAAATCTCATGCCCCTGTCCCTATTCCGTCAGTTGGGAATAGGAGAAGCACGTCCAACCACTGTCACTTTACAACTAGCAGACAGATCCATCGCATACCCTGAAGGTAAGATTGAGGATATTCTAGTTAAAGTTGACAAATTTATTTTCCTTGCAGATTTCATTGTCCTGGACTATGAGGCAGACAAGGAGGTCCCCATCCTGCTAGGCAAACCATTTTTAGCCACAGGTAGGGCACTTATAGACGTCCAAAAAGGTGAGCTTACTATGAGGGTTCATGATGAAGAGGTGAAGTTTAGTGTATATAAAGCTTTAAGGTACCCCTCTGACCTTGAATCCTGTGCTAGCATGGATATTGTCGACTCACTAATGGAAGAACAATTAGAGCATGTACTATTAACCAAGCATGCTAACGATTATGTACAATTAGATATAGCTGACTTGAATGTATCTGACATAATGGATATGCCTGTAGATAAACCACAACATGTATGTATGAATATAGATTTAACTGATAGATCTGTGAATCCTTTAAAGCCCTCCATTGAGCATCCACCTGTTTTAGAACTGAAACCACTACCTACTCACCTCAAGTATGCATATCTAGGAAGTAATGAAACTCTGCCTGTTATCATTTCTTCTAAATTAAGTGAAAAGCATGAGGTTGAACTGATTTTATTGCTTAAGCAACATAGGAAGGCTATAGCATGGACTATTGCTGATATTCGAGGCATTAGCCCTTCTTATTGCATGCACAAAATTATACTAGAGGAAGAGCACACACCTAGGGTAGATCACCAGCGTAGGCTAAACCCCTCTATGAAAGAGGTAGTAAAGAAGGAAATAATAAAATGGTTAGATGCAGGAGTGATCTTCCCAATAGCTAGTAGCCAGTGGGTGAGCCCCATCCAATGTGTACCTAAAAAGGGGGGAATAACTGTGGTAGTCAATGAGAACAACGAACTGATTCCAACAAGGACTGTCACAGGGTGGAGAGTGTGTATGGATTACAGAAAATTAAATAAAGAAACTAAAAAAGATCACTTCCCTCTACCGTTCATTGACCAGATGCTAGACAGAATAGCTGGTAGAGCCTACTATTGTTTCTTAGACGGTTATTCAGGCTATAATCAAATAACTATAGACCCTAAGGATCAAGAGAAGACCACCTTCACTTGCCCTTTTGGAACGTTTGCCTTTCGCAGAATGCCTTTTGGCTTATGCAATGCACCGGCAACTTTCCAAAGGTGCATGATGGCAATCTTCTCTGAGTTGGATGAGTCCATGATAGAAATATTCATGGATGACTTCTCCGTCTTTGGGGACTCATTTTCAAACTGTCTAGAAAACCTAGGACAAGTCCTGGCTAGGTGTGAGGAGACCAACCTAGTCCTAAATTGGGAAAAATGCCATTTTATGGTGGATGAGGGGATTGTCTTAGGACATAGAGTGTCAAGGGCAGGTGTCGAAGTTGACCGAGCCAAAATTGAGATCATAGAGAAGTTGGTAGAGCCCCAGAATGTCAAGGCCATTAGAAGCTTCTTAGGGCATGCTGGCTTCTACAGAAGGTTCATTAAGGACTTTTCTAAGATAGCCAAGCCTCTGTGTGAGCTTCTAGAATTAAATAGGCCATTCATCTTCTCTGAGGAATGTGTAGTAGCTTGGACCACCCTTAAGAAAGCACTAGTCACAGCCCCTATCATAGTAGGACCAAATTGGGATCTTCCCTTTGAGATGTTATGTGACGCCAGTGACTATGCTGTAGGAGTGATGTTAGGACAGAAGATTGACAAGCTAACACACCCTGTCTATTATGCTAGTAAGACCTTGAATGAGGCTCAATGTAATTATACAACTACTGAGAAAGAGATGCTTGCTGTAGTGTTTGCTTGCGAAAAATTTAGAAACTATATTGTAGGCACTAGGACAATTGTATACACTGACCATTCTGCCTTGAAATATCTTATGAGGAAGGCTGATGCCAAGCCTAGGTTGATTAGGTGGGTGTTATTGCTGCAGGAATTTGATTTGGACATTCGGGACAAGAAAGGATGTGAAAACGTGGTTGCGGATCACCTGTCTCGATTGCAGCACAATTGCGAAAAAATTGCGGATCCCGCAATTTCTGATGCTTTTATTGATGAACATGTCTTTGTTTTGACTCATCGTGATAACGATGAGGAACCTTGGTTTGCTGACATTGCTAACTTCCGTGCATCACAGGTATTACCAGTGTTCAAGGGAGGACAAGAGAAGAAGAGGTTCCTTCATGAAGCAAGGAAATTCATCTGGGATGACCCCACACTTTACAGAACATGTGCTGACGGCTTGCTAAGGAAGTGTGTTTCAGCTGCTGAAGCGAAGTCTGTGCTGCAGCACTGTCACACATCTCCTTATGGTGGACACTTTGGTGGTCAAAGAACAGCTGCAAAGGTATTTCAGAGTGGCTACTATTGGCCAACGATCTTCAAAGATGCCCACAATTATGCCCACAGCTGTGATGAATGCCAAAGAACAGGTAACCTCAGTCGAAAGGATGAGATGCCCCTCACCTACATCTTAGAGTTTGAGCTCTTTGATGTGTGGGGCATTGACTTCATGGGGCCATTCCCTCCATCTTCAGGTAACCTTTACATATTAGTAGCAGTGGATTATGTGTCAAAGTGGGTAGAAGCCAAAGCATGTCCTAGTAATGATGCTAAAACAGTCACCAATTTCTTGCATAGGCACATTTTTACTAGGTTTGGGACACCTCGTGCCATCATTAGTGATGAGGGGTCACATTTCATTAACAAGGCTATGGAGAGAGTGTTGGCTAAATATAACATTAGACATAGAGTAGCCACTCCCTATCACCCACACTCAAATGGCCAAGCTGAAATCTCAAATAGGGAAATTAAGAACATCCTAGAAAAAGTGGTCAAACCTAATAGGAAAGACTGGTCCTTCAAGCTTGAGGATGCACTTTGGGCTTATAGGACAGCATATAAGACACCTCTAGGAATGTCCCCTTATAGGCTGGTATATGGCAAGGCTTGTCACTTACCACTTGAGTTAGAAAACAAAGCATTTTGGGCCATGAAGGAATTGAATTTTTGTGTAAAAGATGCCGGAACACTGAGGTCTTTGCAATTACATGAGCTTGATGAGCTTAGGCATATGGCCTATGAAAATGCTAAGATGTACAAGGAGAAGACCAAGATTTGGCACGATAGTAGACTTAGAGTTAAGGACTTTCAGAAGGGTCAACTTGTTTTGTTGTTTAACTCACGGTTGAAACTATTTCCAGGGAAACTTAAGTCTAGATGGTCAGGTCCATTTGTGATTACTAATGTGTTTGTTCATGGTGCAATAGAGATAAAGAACTTGCAGCAAGGTCAGCCATTTATGGTCAATGGGGCGAGGTTGAAGCACTACTATGAGGAAGGAGATGTGAAGACTCTCTCGGCCTTCCTCTTGACTGAAGCATGAAACTAAAAACGAGAGAGAACGAGTGGTTACTGTGCTCGTTTAGTCAAGGCTAATGCCTTAGTTTATTTTTTCACTTTTTTCGGTTATCGTTTGTGTGTTTTGTGGTGTGATTTTAATTGAGTATTTAATGTTTGTTTTATTTGTTTTGATAGGGAATCGAAAGAGGGAATCAAGGAGAGTAATCCCAGCTTTAAAAATCTAGAAACGATCGAGCCAAATAAAAGATACGGACGAACAAAGTTTGCCATTTAGATAAAAAGAAATCCCTAAAATTGCGCTGGAATTGCAGGATCCGCAAAATAGAGCCGTTGGGATTTAGCCGTTGCTTTTATATCCGTTGGGAGGCGCTCGTTCGATACGATTCTCTCATTCTCTGATTTCCAAGAAAACTGAGATTCTCTTCATCTTCGATCCTTCTCTCCGAACCTCCAAGATTCGACAATGGTTTCCACCAGGGCTGAAAGATCCGCAGCCAAGAAGAAGGCTGATGACGCAGCTGAAGCGGCTGCGAGGGAAGCACTTCTGACCCTTGCAGATGCTGGGGCTGTACGCACCGGACCTCTTCCCAAGCTTCCGATCCGTAGGAAGAAGTGGAGGGTTGTCACTGAGATCCCTGCTGGGCCTTCTGAACCAGCGGGCACACCCAAGAAACGCCGGTGGAGTGTTGAGACGGCCGCCGAACCAAGCAAAGCAAAGACTCCCTCTGTGGTGAGTCAAGAAACAGATCGTGCGTCCCACGAGTCGCCCAAGAAGAGTTCGTCGCCATCTGCCTCACCTGCGCACAACCCTTCATCATCTGAACCAGTGCACAGCCCAGAGCTTTCATCGTCACCGCCTACACAGAGCCCTGAAACGCCGTCTTCACCACTGAATTCCGTGCAGACGCCTACAGCAGAGCAGAGTGCCACACCTTCGCACACGCCTCCACGGCCTGATCCTGAATTCCCCTATGGGGAGTACCAGGAATCCACTCAGGGCAGTGGGGAAGGTGGTGAAGACGAGGTCTTCTCGCCTGCAAGGGAAGCTAGCCCAGAGAGTCCTGCACAGCAGGATGATTCCATGGAGGAGACGTTGGGGGCATGCCTCCAGCAGATCAACATCAAGGCACAGCTCAAGAAGAAGAAGAAGGCCAAGAGAGTGCCTTCATCAGAGAAGGAGAGCACTGAGCCATCGCTCAAACGACTCAAGGTTGAGGCTGCCGAGTCAGCCAAGCCATCAGATAAAGGGAAGGCAAAGCTCTACCCTGAAGACGAGCCTCAGTCAGTGAGGTATGTTTCATCTGATGCTGAGTCAAGGGGTGCTGAGCTAAGGAAGAGGGAGTTGCTGCACGAGAAAGGCTTCCTCGACCGACCTGCTGACCTGCCGCAGTTCTTGCGCGCAGGAGTGATCAACCACGGCTGGGACGAATTTTGCAGACCGCCCAATCCAGCCTACACGAGCATGGTGTATGATTTCTACGCGAATGTGCTTAGCCCTGAGGATGGCCTGTCTGTGGTCAGAGGGGTAGAGGTGGATTTCTCAGCCAAGGCCATCAACGAAGCCTATGGTCTCAAGGGCCAAACACATACAGATTATGCACGGATCGTTGATGAGCCTACTGAGGCAGTGCTGGAAGAGGCCATTCGCACCATTGGCCAGCCTGAAGCTTCTTGGACCGTGTCGCGCAATGGGAGGCACACTCTCATGAGTGCCAACCTCACGGCTAAGGCGGCGGTTTGGTTTTCGTTCGTACGAAGGAGATTGTCCCCAGTGACTCACGAGACTACAATCAATCAGAGCCGATCACTGCTGGTGTATGCGATAATGAGAGGTCTCACGATTAATGTGGGAGAAGTCATCACTGCGGCTATTGCTGAGTGCGCCAAGAAAGGTAAGGGACCACTGTTTTTCCCTAACACCATAACCAAGCTATGTTTGCTTGCAGGAGTCCCCACCGAACGCATGGAGCAGCAAATGGCTTACACAGGCCACTTGGAGCTGCCTGCTAACCTGAGGCTGAGGAGGAAGGGGAATATGGAGTTTGAACTGGATAGGCTGGCTGCTGAACAGTCCCTATCCATGGCCTGCCTGATGGATATGCAGAGGAGAATGGCTCAATGGGCCACTTATGCGCAGGCACGGGACAAAGAGGTTGCAGACCAGCTAGGCTGCATCTTCCCTGACTTTCCCACCAATCTCCTGACTCCATGGGTGCCCCCACGACCACGGCAACCTGATGAAGATGAAGACGATTGAGTGCTGGTTTGAATTGCACTGAAGGGAGTATTGATGTTCCCTTAGAAAAAAAAACAATTTTCTGTTTTCTGATAGATTATGTGAATTATGCTGTCTTTTAGTATACTTTTGTTCTGTTTTAAATGCTTAGGTTGATGTTTTTTCTTTTGTTTAGTATAGTCTGATGTTAGCTGACAAGGTAGGATAGTTTAGTTTTATTTTTAGGATGCTTGAGTGACTGGAAAAAGCATGCTTAGGGGCCTTAATCAATGTTATATTTGCCCTGATCTAATTGCGAAATAATTGCGGTACCCGCAATTTTCATGACTGAAAGCATGTTTTGGACTGTCTGTTAGCTAGGCTGTGATCTGTTTAAATTCTATCTCTTGCTGCTAACATGACTGCCTTATATAGCTTATCTAAATGCATGCTGGATGAGTGTCATAGGACACCCTTTGATAGTTTAAATCGACCTCTAAAAAGCTCAGCATGCACAGCTTTAAGCCCTTAACTGTCTGTTTTTTTAATTACTGCTGCTGTGATATTTTCTTTTAAATGTTCTGTCTATGCCTAGGGTTTTAGATTCTCTTTGTTTTACCTTGGACTAGATGCTTCTAGGATAAGTTTGGGGGTGTGCCACCTCAAACACTCATTGGGGACAATGAGTAGTTGAAGTTTGGGGGAGGCCACCCTAGGCCTAGGAGCATTCCTCTCTCCCTTAGAAACATAAGCATTCTTCTTCTCCTTTACAAAAAAATGATGAACTGAAAAAAAATGAAAAAAGAATAAAGGGGAGAGTTTCTCTTAGGTTGCTGAGTAATCAGTGCCAAGTGTGTAACCCACAAGTGGCGTTGCATCAAAAGGCAACCAAAGGAGAGGCTCCACCAAGGTAAGAAAGAAAGAAAAAAAAAGAGAAGAAGTAGGAAAGAAGAATGTAAACCTAGGAGTTACAACTTTGTGGCTTAGATGTCCTATTTAAAAAGAACTCTGATCCTCAAAGTAGCTAGGCACAAAGTTGTAACTTGTAGGGTTGTTTAGGGAGATGAGTGTTTATCCATTGTAGTGATGCCAGGGTTTAGGTTGTTCTTTAAAGTACTACTGTCACCGTTAATACTAAGACTGGCATGACTCTAAGGAATCCTAGACACATTAAAAATAGAGCTAGAAGCATGTACTGAGTCTGAGGTAAAGCTAGGCAGAATTTGAAACCTTAGGGATAGTGGCATGATATGACAAAAGCAAATAGATCAGTTGTAGGAAGTTAATAAAAGCAGGTGAGTGTTAGGCAGGCAAAATCAGAAGAAGCTAGGGGAGTTTTAAACTGAGAAGTGTGTCACAGGACAACAATGCTATAGGTAGGGATATAAGGGAGTCAGTAGGTGGTTAAAGAAGGTGAAACAGCAGCCTAGGTAAGTCCTTAGTATGCTTGAGGACAAGCAAAACCTTAAGTTTGGGGGTGTGTTAAGTCTCTGAAAGTGACTTATTTAGGACCCATTTAGCTTAAGAAGATGTGCACTTTTAGGTGTTTTTGATAGCATTTAGCCTAAACCTATGCTTAAATATGAGAATGAGAAGAAGGTAGCTAAATTAGGACTTATGCACAATAGGAAAGAAAAAGGTTGAAAACCGAAGGAAAAGAATGAAAAAAACTGCATTGCGACAGCATTGCGAAAACATTGCTGAAGCCGCAATTATTCAAGTGAAAACCGTAAGTTGACTGATCCTTTTCTGTTAATTTCCGTAATTTCAGGGATTCGTTCTTTCTCCTCCATCCATTCTGATATATGACGTTGAAGATTGATGGTTCTCCTTGGCCCAAACGCACCTGCAAACTACTATAAAAGGGGGTCAAAGTCGGAGGTTCAGTCATCATCCGAAAGCGTAGAAGCCTTCTCGCAGTCCACCTTTTCTCCCTGTTTTCCTTTGCCGTCTGTTGGAGTGAGAGTCTCAGCTGTTGGAATCGATAATCTGATAGGAAGGAGAGGAGATTCTTCTTCTCTCTCGATTGGATTCATCCAAGCAAGGCTGACCTTTCATCCCCTTCATTCGAGGCGTCTGCAACGAGGCTTTCGAGCATCTTTACTGCTTTCTGTTTTCTTCTTCTAATTTCCAGCTTTGATCAATTGTTATTTCTAGTCTAGTGTTTTAGTTACTGCATTTCGTTGTTTTCTGTCTTTGAATTACTGCCTTTACGTTTCCCTTTTGTTCGTTCAACATTCAAAGTAATCAAATTGCAAGTTTCATTTCACGGTTTCCATCTTCTGCTGCCACGGTTTTGCCTTGCTGTTTTGAGTACATTTCCCTTCTAAGCATGTCTGTTTCATCTTATATTTTTGTTCTCTATATATCCATGAGTAGCTAAGTCACTTAGGGGCATGCTAATGACAGAACTATAGGCTAAAAAACGTGAACCAAGTATGTAGGATAGCTTTCGAAGCATTGATTGTATGTAAGCTTCATCCCACGGGCAATTTCGATTGGCCATCCATTTTGTCCAAAGAACTCCTAACCTCTGGAAGGAGTAAGAGTTCAGAGTCATATAATCATGCTAGCCTTTCATGGTAACCAGGAAACGGCCTAGGAATAGGCGTTTCCCTAGTACAAACTGAACACTTCTGTTTTAACAAGATGCTTAAGACCTTACTTTGAGTTGAGTAAACTTAAGAATCTAATGCATGGAATCGGACGATACATGAGATAGAGTGAGTTTGATGCATAGAGAGTAGATCCAGTGCTTGAGAATCGTATAAAAATGCCTATAGGATAGTCATTAGTAGCCCTTAATTCACCCATTTACACACTTTCGCTGCTGTTTAATTGCGGTAACATTGCGGTCCCCGCAATTCTACTAAGTTTTCATTCTGTTTAGCTGTTTTCTTTTTCGTTTATCAATTCCATCTCTTGTCCTTTGAGTCTGATTTCAACTTTCATTTGTTTATGTTGCATTCCTTTATACATTCAGCAAAACTTAGATAATTAAAAACCAATTTTACCCCATCAAATCCACCCCATCTTTCTTAACAAATACACTTCGCGAATAGCTAAACATAAGTCTCTGTGGAAAAAACGAATGAAATATACTTACTACTTGCTGTGAGACCATGTATGCTTGCATGTTCTGAGTGCTCTCTCTACTTTCTTGCTTATTTATCTTTACACATTGAGCACGCAACAGAGGCTGCAAAATATTCTTAGTATTAGCATATGAAAAATTCTCATGATTTCTCAAACCTGGATGGTAGTGAGTAGGAAGATTATTTTGCATCTGTTGGCCTCCATAGCTGAAATTTCTATTGTTCACATATTGGGCCTGTTCCAAGTTGTATTCCTCACCAGATGGAGGGGTATGAGATGCTCCTAAGGCTGCAATAGATTGAGTGACACCTATTCCTGCAAGTTTGTTCATGGGATTAGTAAGAGATGCAATTTGAGCCTTAAAGGAACTTACCTCATCAACCTCATGGAGGTCAGCTACTGTTTTATAATTGGAGCGTTCATTTGGCCAATGATAGCTCGTAGTTGCCATCTCCTCTAATAGTGTACGAGCTCTATCTACAGTTTTCTTAAGGATAGTTCCTCCAGATGCTGCATCTACAATTGTCTTAGTTTATCCTGTGAGTCCATTGTAAAAAAATTGAATTTGTAGCTAGTCTGGATACCCATGCTAAGGACACTTCCTTATTAGTTCCTTGTACCGCTCCCATGCTTCAAACAACTGTTCACCTTCATTTTGTCTGAAGGTTCCTATCTCAGTTCTAAGCTTGGCAGATTTAGCAAGTGAGAAGAATTTAGTCAAAAATGCATGTGTCAACCCCTCCCAAGTAGTGATGCTTCCTGGTTGTAATGATTCTAGCCAATCAGTTGCTTTTTCCTGCAAAGAGAAAGGAAAAAAGCGTAAGCGAATTGCATCAGTAAAAACACCATTTATCTTTTCGGTGCTAGAGATTTCTAAGAATTTCTTCAAATGGAAATTGGGGTCTTCAGTGGGACAGCCCCCGAATGCATTGTTCATGGCCATTTGAATCAGTTCTGTCTTTAACTCAAAATGGTTAGCATCTATAGGTGTGAGGACTATCCCGGATTGATTAATGTCAAATGTGGGCTGGAAATAGTCCATAATGGCCTTGTTCTCCTGTTCAGCCATATTTTGTTGTGCCAATGATTTTTCCTTCTCTTTATGGATTTTCTGATTCCTCTTGTAGGTCCTTTCTATCTCAGGATCGAAGGGAAGTAAGGAAACTCCCTTGTCCTTTCGCATAAACTGAAACACGAACCTGACAAGAAAAACACAAATAACAGAAAATTAATAAAAAATAAAAATAATCTCAAGTAAGATTTGTTGAATTCTCCACAATATCAATTGATCAAAATATGCCAATCTCCGACAACGGCGCCAAAAACTTGTTGCGTGATTTATTGCGTACCGCAAGTGTACGGGTCAAGTTTTAATATAGTGATTTAAGTAAAGAGTATCGTCCACAAGATTGGGTTTCTAAATCAATTGAGTACCATAGGTACTAACCACAAATTTTATTTAGATTAAAAAGACTTTGAGTTTGAATGAAAATTAAATGACTGAAAAGTAATGGGAAACCTTTTGGAGAGGTAAACCTAGGGATTTGATTTCATCGAATAGATTCATGCTTAATTAATCTATTAATCCAAAAATATTCATGCATACAATTATAGGCCAAGAAGAATAAAATCATAAAAGACTCGCTAGAGCTCAAATAATTCTCTTCCCTTCGAATAAAACTAACATGCCTGTCCAGTTTTTAATAGAAAAGAAAGGCATTAAGAAACTTCTATTAATAGCCTCTAAGAGAATTCTTCATGTCCATGCAAAAATTTACAAATAGCCATGCGGTTGAGTTCTACTTTAAAAACTACTTTTTCAAGTTACAGATTAATCAAACAACAATTTATACTTTGGCCAAAAGGATAAAAGCATTAAGCAAACAACCACACGAATAATTGATGCAATATGAAGAACTTAGATTAATCAAACATGAAAACTAAAACGATTACATCAATCCTCTAAGTAAGAGTTTAGCTACTCATAATAACTAAAATAACTCTTAAACAAAGTTTAGAATCCATAAAATAACGCAATGAAATAAAAGGTAAAGAGGAAAAACTCTTGTAGCGTGCCAAGCCTCGTCCCCGATGTGATATGCACGTTCCTGAGCCTCCGAATCTCTTCTTCAGCTCTCTAGAATGTCCCTTCAGCCTTCCCAATTAGTGTCTTTCGAAATTAGGGTTCAAATCTCCCAAAAATTGGCCTCCCCGTCGAATGGAGAAAAAACTGCATTTAAAGTAAAAATCGGTATAGCGTCTAGACCCTAGGGGTAGCGTCTCGACCATACCCTGCGAAAAAAAAATAAAATTGGAAAGCTAGCGTCTAGACACTAGGCACAACGTCTCGACACTACGGACGGAAATAACGCTGATGAGATTATTCAGATCGTCTCGAAACTACTATTGCGGGATAAATAGCTTGGAGGAGGATTTTTTAGTGTCTCGATGCTACTGCTGCAAGTTTTCTGGCTTGATCTCCTTCTTCTCTTGACTTGGCTTCTTCTATGATCACCCAATTGACTCCTCTTTTCAATAGTAATCCCCATAAAGCTCCAAATTGCTCAATTTGCTCAATTTCTACACAACAAATGGAAATCAACGTGAATGTACTCGTTTGAGCAACAAAACTAGCGATAAAAAGGCTCTAAAGATAGTACACTTTGTGTGCTATCAAACTTCCCGATCTATGAGTTACTATATGAATTCTAGCCTACCATGTTTGTTAGAATAGAAGTTTTGTTGATGTTTTATTTGCGGTTATCTTGTTCTTTACGCATTCTTACTTTGAACCTTTGTGTTCTTTTTAAGTATTGTTGTCTCGCATTATTTCCGCATTTTATTCTCTCGTTGCACTATACTTTTAGTTTTCATTGCTTTTATCGCATTTCTGCAGCATTCCACCCAAACCAATTTTTCACTAGTTACCTCTCATTGCTAACAAATATAAATTGTGCATGCTTAACTCAAATCTCTGTGGGAAAACGATATAAAATATACTTATCACTTGCTGCTGACCTTGTATGCTTGCATGAGTAGTACTTCCCATTAATATTTTGCACACCATCTGGGCAGACAACAAGTTTTTGGGGTCGTTGCCAGAGATTTGCTTGTTTAGCAAAACGGATTTTGTTAGCTTGAGACTTGATTTAAACGATTGGATTTTAAGTGTTGCTTGTTTTTGCAGGTACTTAAGGCGTTGGTTTATGAGCGAATTTCCTAGCTACAAATTTAATCTAGATCGAGAGTCGGAAAGAAGTTTTAAGAGTAGACTAAGAGAACAGAGAGAGTCCATAGCCACTATGGAGAATCAAAATAGAAACCCACCTCCTATAGTGCCCAGGAACCAACCTAACCTTAACTCGCCTGGTAATGTGCAAGCAGCAGCTGAACCAAATAGGGCAGGAATCCTTAGAAACCCCATTGATATAGCCAATGATAAGGATAGTGCCATTCTGAGTTACTTAGTCCCAATGCCAGAGGAGCTAAATCCCAACATTATTAGACCTGAAGTCACAGCTCACTCATTCGAGTTGAAGCTAGTGATGTTTCAAATGCTGTCCACAGTGGGACAATTCTATGGGATTGAAAATGAGGACCCACATAATCACTTGTGTAATTTCCTTGGTGTTAGCGATACCTTCGTTATACCTGGAGTTATACAATAGGCGTTGCACTTGTACTTATTTCCATATTCTCTGTGGGACAAAGCGAAAACTTGGCTAAACTCACTACCATCAGGATCTATTGCTAACTGGACCGATCTAGCTGAGAAATTTTTAGTTAAGTATTTTCCTCCCGATAGGAATTCAAATTTTAGAGATCACATTATTAAATTTAAGCAATTCGAGAATGAGTCAGGGCATAAAGCATGGACTCGTTTCAAGGACATGTTGCTTAAATGTCCGGATCATGGCATTCCATGGTGTATTCAAATAGAAGTCTTCTTTAAAGGTTGTAATCCGAGTACGAGGCAGGTACTAAACTCATCAGCTGGAGGGTCAATGTTGTCTAAGAGCTATAATGAGGCATTTGAAATCTTGGAAAAGATTTCAGCCACAAATTAAAGATGGTCAGATGATCCTATAGAGCCAAGTAGGAAAAAAGGGGCATATGAAGTTGATGCGTTTAATGTGATGAGCAATCAGATTGCAGCGTTGACAAACATGATGAAGCAATTAGCTCAAGCAAACCTTAAACAGAATGCTAATGCTAATGCTTCCTCTTCAACCCCGCATCTGTTTGTTATGTAAGAAGTCAACCTCAACCCAGAAACAATACATACACAAACACTTATAATCCTGGATGGAGGAACCATCCAAATTTCTCGTGGAATGGGTAAGGGAATAGAAATCCAATGCCAAATATGCAACCTAGACCCAATGGACCTCCATAATTTTCACAAAATCATCAATCTAATCCAAACCAATTTAAAAAACAGCCAGTAGCAAATCAACCCATGAGTTCGTCAATAGAAAATTTGTTGAAAGAATACATGGCCGAGAATGATGCTACTATTCAAAGCCATCAAGCTTTATTGAGAAGTTTAAAGAACCAAATAGGTCAATTAGCAAGTGAACTCAAAACTAGACCCTAAGAGCGTTTGCCCTCAGATACAGAGAACCCTAGGAGAGAGGGAAAGGAACAAATGCAAGCTATTGAACTTAGAAGTGGTAAACCTTTAGCAAGCAACGTTAGGACTGAACCAAAGAGAGTAGAGGACAGTGAGCCTAATGCTCCACTGGTGACCCAGCGAAACTCTAGCAATGAAAATGCAAAAGATACGCAAAAATCCAGACTTGAACCTATAGAGGAGGAGACATAAGAGATTATTAGGACCATTTATGTAGGGATTAGACCTAACATCCCTATGTACGTTCCAGCTCCACCCTTCCCAAGGCGTCTGAAAAAGAAACAAGAGCAAGAGGCTCATTTTCATTTAGGAATTTATGAAAATGAGCCTCTTGCTCTTGTTTCTTTTTCAGACGCCTTGGGAAGGGTGGAGGTGGAACGTACATAGGGATGTTTAGTCTAATCCCTACAGAAATGGTCCTAATAATCTCTTATGTCTCCTCCTCTATAGAGTCAAGTCTGGATTTTTGCGTATCTTTTGCATTTTCATTGCTAGAGTTTCGCTGGGTCACCAGTGGAGCATTAGGCTCACTGTCCTCTACTCTCTTTGGTTCAGTCCTAACGTTGCTTGCTAAAGGTTTACCACTTCTAAGTTCAATAGCTTGCACTTGTTCTTTTCCCTCTCTCCTAGGGTTCTCTGTATCTGAGGGCAAACGCTCTTGGGGTCTAGTTTTGAGTTCACTTGCTAATTGACATATTTGGTTCTTTAAACTTCTCAATAAAGCTTGATGGCTTTGAATAGTAGCATCATTCTTGGCAATGTATTCTTTCAACAAATTTTCTATTGACGAACTCATGGGCTGATTTGCTACTGGCTGTTTTTTAAATTGGTTTGGATTAGATTGATGATTTTGGGAAAATCCTGGAGGTCCATTGGGTCTAGGTTGCATATTTGGCATTGGATTTCTATTCCCTTACCCATTCCACGAGAAATTTGGATGGTTCCTCCATCCAGGATTATAAGTGTTTGTGTATGTATTGTTTATGAGTTGAGGTTGACTTCTTACATAACAAACAGATGTGGGGTTGAAGAGGAAGCATTAGCATTAGCATTCTGTTTAAGGTTTGCTTGAGCTAATTGCTTCATCATGTTTGTCAACGCTGCAATCTGATTGCTCATCACATTCAACGCATTAACTTCATATGCCCCTTTTTTCCTACTTGGCTCTATAGGATCATCTGACCATCTACAATTTGTGGCTGAAATCTTTTCCAAGATTTCAAATGCCTCATTATAGCTCTTAGACAACATTGACCCTCCAACTGATGAGTTTAGTACCTGCCTCGTACTAGGATTACAACCTTTAAAGAAGACTTCTATTTTAATACACCATGGAATGCCATGATGCGGACATTTAAGCAACATGTCCTTGAAACGAGTCCATGCTTCATGCCCTGACTCATTCTCGAATTGCTTAAATTTAATAATGTGATCTCTAAAATTTGAATTCCTATCGGGAGGAAAATACTTAACTAAAAATTTCTCAGCTAGATCAGTCCAGTTAGCAATAGATCCTGGTGGTAGTGAGTTTAGCCAAGTTTTTGCTTTGTCCCACAGAGAATATGGAAATAAGTACAAGCGCAACGCCTCTTGTTTAACTCCAGGTATAACGAAGGTATCGCTAACACCAAGGAAATTACGCAAGTGATTATGCGGGTTCTCATTTTCAATCCCATAGAATTGTCCCACTGTGGACAACATTTGAAAGATCACTAGCTTCAACTCGAATGAGTGAGCTGTGATTTCAGGTCTAATAATGTTGGGATTTAGCTCCTCTGGCATTGGGACTAAGTAACTCTGAATGGCACTATCCTTATCATTGGCTATATCAATGGTGTTTCTAAGGATTCCGGCCTTATTTGGTTCAGCTGCTGCTTGCACATTACCAGGCGAGTTAAGGTTAGGTTGGTTCCTGGGCACTATAGGAGGTGGGTTTCTATTTTGATTCTCCATAGTGGCTATGGACTCTCTCTGTTCCCTTAGTCTAATCCTAAAACTTCTTTCCGACTCTCGATCTAGATTAAATTTGTAGCTAGGAAATTCGCTCATAAACCAACGCCTTAAGTACCTGCAAAAACAAGCAACACTTAAAATCCAATCGTTTAAATCAAGTCTCAAGCTAACAAAATCCGTTTTGCTAAACAAGCAAATCTCTGGCAACGACCCCAAAAACTTGTTGTCTGCCCAGATGGTGTGCAAAATATTAATGGGAAGTACTACTCATGCAAGCATACAAGGTCAGCAGCAAGTGATAAGTATATTTTATATCGTTTTCCCACAGAGATTTGAGTTAAGCATGCACAATTTATATTTGTTAGCAATGAGAGGTAACTAGTGAAAAATTGGTTTGGGTGGAATGCTGCAGAAATGCGATAAAAGCAATGAAAACTAAAAGTATAGTGCAACGAGAGAATAAAATGCGGAAATAATGCGAGACAACAATACTTAAAAAGAACACAAAGGTTCAAAGTAAGAATGCGTAAAGAACAAGATAACCGCAAATAAAACATCAACAAAACTTCTATTCTAACAAACATGGTAGGCTAGAATTCATATAGTAACTCATAGATCGGGAAGTTTGATAGCACACAAAGTGTACTATCTTTAGAGCCTTTTTATCGCTAGTTTTGTTGCTCAAACGAGTACATTCACGTTGATTTCCATTTGTTGTGTAGAAATTGAGCAAATTGAGCAATTTGGAGCTTTATGGGGATTACTATTGAAAAGAGGAGTCAATTGGGTGATCATAGAAGAAGCCAAGTCAAGAGAAGAAGGAGATCAAGCCAGAAAACTTGCAGCAGTAGCATCGAGACACTAAAAAATCCTCCTCCAAGCCATTTATCCCGCAATAGTAGCGTCGAGACGATCTGAATAATCTCATCAGCGTTATTTCCGTCCGTAGTGTCGAGACGTTGTGCCTAGTGTCTAGACGCTAGCTTTCCAATTTTTTTTTTTTTTTCGCAGGGTAGGGTCGAGACGCTACCCCTAGGGTCTAGACGCTATACCGATTTTTACTATAAATGCAGTTTTTTCTCCATTCGACGGGGAGGCCAATTTTTGGGAGATTTGAACCCTAATTTCGAAAGACACTAATTGGGAAGGCTGAAGGAACATTCTAGAGAGCTGAAGAAGAGATTCGGAGGCTGAGGAACGTGCATATCACAACGGGAACGAGGCTTGGCACACTACAAGAGTTTTTCCTCTTTACCTTTTATTTCATTGCGCTATTTTATGGATGCTAAACTTTGTTTAAGAGTTATTTTAGTGATTATGAGTAGTTAAGCTCTTACTTAGAGGATTGATGTAATCGTTTTAGTTTTCATGTTTGATTAATCTAAGTTCTTCATATTGCATCAATTATTCGTGTGGTTGTTTGCTTAATGCTTTTATCCTTTTGGCCAAAGTATAAATTGTTGTTTGTTTAATCTGTAACTTGAAAAAGTAGTTTTTAAAGTAGAACTCAACCGGCATGGCTATTTGTAAATTTTTGCATGGACATGAAGAATTCTCTTAGAGGCTATTAATAGAAGTTTCTTAATGCCTTTCTTTTCTATTAAAAACTAGACAGACATGTTAGTTTTATTCGAAGGGAAGAGAATTATTTGAGCTCTAGCGAGTCTTTTATGATTTTATTCTTCTTGGCCTATAATTGTATGCATGACTATTTTTGGATTAATAGATTAATTAAGCATGAATCTATTCGATGAAATCAATTCCCTAGGTTTACCTCTCCAAAAGGTTTCCCATTACTTTTCAGTCATTTAATTTTCATTCAAACTCAGAGTCTTTTTAATCTAAATAAAATTTGTGGTTAGTACCTATGGTACTCAATTGATTTAGAAACCCAATCCTGTGGACGATACTCTTTACTTAAATCACTATATTAAAACTTGACCCGTACACTTGCGGTACGCAATAAATCACGCAACAAGTTTTTGGTGCCGTTGCCGGGATTGGCATATTTTGATCAATTGATATTGTGGAGAATTCAACAAATCTTACTTGAGATTATTTTTATTTTTTTATTAATTTTCTGTTATTTGTGTTTTTCTTGTCAGGTTCGTGTTTCAGTTTATGCGAAAGGACAAGGGAGTTTCCTTACTTCCCTTCGATCCTGAGATAGAAAGGACGTACAAGAGGAATCAGAAAATCCATAAAGAGAAGGAAAAATCATTGGCACAACAAAATATGGCTGAACAGGAGAACAAGGCCATTATGGACTATTTTCAGCCCACATTTGACATTAATCAATCCGGGATAGTCCTCACACCTATAGATGCTAACCATTTTGAGTTGAAGACAGAGCTGATTCAAATGGCCATGAACAATGCATTTAGAGGCTGTCCCACTGAAGACCCCAATTTCCATTTGAAGAAATTCTTAGAAATCTCTAGCACCGTAAAGATAAATGGTGTTTCTACTGATGCAATTCGCTTACGCCTTTTTCCTTTCTCTTTGCAGGAAAAAGCAACTGATTGGCTAGAATCATTACAACCAGGAAGCATCACTACTTGGGAGGGGTTGGGACATGCATTTTTGACTAAATTCTTCTCACTTGCTAAATCTGCCAAGCTTAGAACTGAGATAGGAACCTTCAGACAAAATGAAGGTGAACAGTTGTTTGAAGCATGGGAGCGGTACAAGGAACAAATAAGGAAGTGTCCTGAGCATGGGTATCCAGACTAGCTACAAATTCAATTTTTTTACAATGGACTCACAGGATAAACTAAAACAATTGTAGATGCAACATCTGGAGGAACTATCCTTAAGAAAACTGTAGATAGAGCTCATACACTATTAGAGGAGATGGCAACTACGAGCTATCATTGGCCAAATAAACGCTCCAATTATAAAACAGTAGCTGGCCTCCATGAGGTTGATGAGGTAAGTTCCTTTAAGGTTCAAATTGCATCTCTTACTAATGCAATGAACAAACTTGCAGGAATAGGTGTCACTCAATCTATTGCAGCCTTAGGAGCATCTCATACCCCTTCATCCGGTGAGGAATACAACTTGGAACAGGCCCAATATGTGAACAATAGAAATTTCAGCTATGGAGGCCAACAGATGCAAAATAATCTTCCTACTCACTACCATCCAGGTTTGAGAAATCATGAGAATTTTTCATATGCTAATACTAAGAATATTTTGCAGCCTCCACCGGGTTTTGCATCCACTTCTCAACAGCCTGAAAAGAAGCCATCCCATGAAGAATTGGTTGGAGCATTCGTTACAGAATCCAGAAATAGAGCCAACCAAATGGAAAGAACAATGACTAGTCAGGGAGCGGCCATAAAGAATTTGGAGGTGCAAATGAGTCAGATGGCCACATCTATTAACAGTCTCCATAAAGGTAAATATCCTAGTGACACTGAAACAAATCCGAGGGAGCAATGCAAAGCTTGCAAGGCTATCACATTAAGAAGTGGAAGGATGGTTGATTAGATTGCAAAAGAACCAGTTGAGAAGTCTACTGAAAAAGAGCTCACTCTAGAGCCATCTACTAATGTGTTTATTCAGGTTGAGGAAGAACAAAAGAAGACTACTGCATCACCTGAAGCTGAACAATCTACTAAGTCTTCTGTGCCTTTTGTTCCTAACTCTATTCCTTATCCTCAACGGTTTAAAAAGAAAAAGCTTGAATCTCAATTTTCTAAATTTTTAGACATATTTAAAAAACTTCATATTAATATCCCATTTGCAGATGCTCTTGCTCAAATGCCACACTATGCAAAATTCATGAAGGACATAATGTCAAACAAGAAGAAATTTGAGGCCTGTGAGACAATCAACCTTACTGAGGAATGCAGTGCCATCATTCAGAGAAAATTGCCTCAGAAATTAAAGGATCCAAGGAGTTTTACTATTCCTTGTGTTATGGGAAATTCTTCTTCTCCTTATAAAGCTTTATGTGACTTAGGAGCTAGCATTAACTTGATGCATTTATCTGTATACAGGAAACTAGGTTTGGGGGAGGTGCAACCTACCACCATATCTCTTCAGTTAGCTGATCGATCTATCACATATCCTAGAGGTATTGTAGAAGATGTATTGGTTAAGGTTGACAAGTTTATCTTTCCTGTAGATTTTGTAGTGCTAGACATGGAGGAGGACAGTGAAGTCCCAATAATTTTGGGAAGACCTTTCTTAACCACTAGACGAGCTTTAATCGATGTACAACAGGGTAAGTTATCTCTAAGATTGAATGATGAAGAGGTAACTTTCAATATATATAACTCTATGAAATTTCATGAAGAAGAAAGTGATTATTTTAGTGTGGACATGATTGATTCCATTACTAATGAGTTTGAGAAATTTGTGGCAAATTATGATATTTTAGATAAATTAAATTTAGACAATGAGAATGAGCAGGTGAAACAGGTGGAGGTGAAACACATGGGAAAGTGACCACCTTGATGAATTTAATGAGCCTCGTCTAGCCAAAGACGTTAAACAAAGAGCTTCTTGGCAGGCAACCCAAGTTTATTTTTTAGTGTATTTTTATTCTTTTGTTTTGTTCTTTTGTGGCATGTTGTTGTCCTTATATCCCTTTGTTTTTCGTATAGGAGCTTGATCACGAAAGTCTTTCTCCCCATCTCAGAAAATAGAGGATTCACTCGCACTTCAGGGCAGTTTCGATATCCCCTATTTTTTTTTATTGTCCTTTGCATACTATCGATTATACATTGAGGACAATGTATGCTTTAAGTTTGGGGGTGGGATTATGCATGTTATGCATGTTTTAGGAATATTTTAATTTTTTTAGCATGATCTTCATGGTTGAATCTTTGTTGCATCGCTCGTGATTAGGACAATCTAGGAAGTTTTCTAAAGTTTGATATTCTATTTTTGTTGGACTATGAGACCATGCCGGTTAACGGAGAAATTTTTATTTTTTGAGTCCCTTTTGATATGTTTGAGTACTTTGTAAGCTAAGGATGCATCTTTAGTTTGAGTTTTAATGCATAAAGGAGATAAGCATGATTAGATTTTTCTTTGAAAAGTTATATGATGGTGTCTCATTTTTTGTTGCTAAATGAAGAATGCATAGGATTTGATACCAAAATACCATGCTTTTTTGTGAGATTTTGAGCCAATAAGCACTTCCTTAACACGATGCTCTATTCTTTTAAAATTGAGTGATTGTCATACATGATTGATATTTATAGAACTTGCTTTGTTATGCATGTCTAGAATCTCTGAATTTGACTTGAATGTTTTAATTTCACAAGGGGATTTAGGTAAAATCAATTTTAGCTTTCTCAAACAGAGCCTACCTTGACATAATACTTAGAAAGCCAATTTTTTAGCCTTAGAACTTTTCATTAGAAAATTACCACATTACAAGCCTTATACCCATTCTCTTGTTGTTTTCTTTTCTTTGAACCCTTAATTGAAGGTTTATAAGTGATTACCACAGGATGTGTCAATCCATCCAAAGGAGAAAGTTGAATGGTGTTAATAGAATATTCAAAAGGAAGCATTCATTCCATTAGCTTCTTTTAGAGACAAAGGAAAAAAAAATAAATAAAAAAAAAAAAAAAAAAAAAGCTTCATGTGGTAAGTCTTATAATTCTTCTGTTCAAATAGCTTAAAATGTTCATCCATCTATCCTTACCTAAGTCCAATTACAACCAAAGCCAGACCCTTGAAATTTTACATTCAATCTAATTTATCGATGATGAAGATGTGATATATTAGCAAGCTTATGGTAAATATCTCTTATGTTTTGGTTTGAGCGTTTATCTTACATATACCATAAAAGTTTGAGCGTCTTGAGTGAATTTATGTGAGGGTATCAAGTCTTGTGCATTCGATTTCAGTAATTTTATGAGATGCTTGAGTTTTTTGTTATAAAATTGAAGTTTATGATTGCTTAATCTCTTGATTGTAACTATGACTCAAGTTATTGATGTGTGCTTAGTTTTATCGGTATTCATAGATATTAAGGGAAGAAAAGTGAGCACGCATGCAAAATATAAAATGGTTTGATTTTTAAAATTTATTGTTGATAGGTCATGGTTTAATATGTCTTCTTTTGTGGTTTATTTGTCTTAAGAACTCTTACTTAGGGGATTGATGTAATCATTTTAGTTTTCATGTTTGATTAATCTAAGTTCTTCATATTGCAACAATTATTCGTGTGGTTGTTTGCTTAATTCTTTTATCTTTTTGGCCAAAGTATAAATTGTTGTTTGTTTAATCTCTAGCTTGAAAAAATAGTTTTTAAAGTAGAACTCAACCGCATGGCTATTTGTAAATTTTTGCATGGACATGAAGAATTCTCTTAGAGGCCATTAATAGAAGTTACTTAATGCCTTTCTTTTCTATTAAAAACTAGACATACATGTTAGTTTTATTTAAAGAGAAGCGAATTATTTGAGGTCTAGCGAGTCTTTTATGATTTTATTCTTCTTGGCCTATAATTGTATGCATGACTATTTTTGGATTAATAGATTAATTCAGCATGAATCTATCCGATGAAATCAATTCCCTAGGTTTTTCTCTCCAAAAGGTTTCCCATTACTTTTCAGTCATTTAATTTTCATTCAAACTCAAAGTCTTTTTAATCTAAATAAAATTTGTGGTTAGTACCTATGGCACTCAATTGATCTAGAAACCCAATCCTGTGGACGATACTCTTTACTTAAATCACTATATTAAAACTTGACCCGTACACTTGCGGTACGCAATAAATCATGCAACAAAGTTTCAGCTGCGAATAAACATGTATATGCACCGTTCTAACATTTACACACAAGATCTCTCGATATTGAGCATTAGGCATCAAGTTCATTTATATCCAAATGAGGCTATCAACCTATTTATACAAACATGCTATCTGACGTGCTAGGAGAGTGACTACGATTAGACTCCTCTCTGGCTACCATGAAAGGCTAGCAAAAACACATGACTCAGACTTTCTACTCCTCTCAGAGGTTCAGAAATCAGTAACACATAATGGATGGCCGGCGAAAATGCATTGTTGGAATAAAAACACACATGCTTTGAACATTTCATGTTAAACAGTTGCTGAAATGCCAATCTATTATATTACTAAATCATCCTAGCCATCTCTTAACGAGATTAGCTACTCATAACTTGAAAAACATAAATAACAACATCAAAGTTCATAAACATTTAATCTAGCTACTGAAATAACAAAATGAGAGAGAAGAAGGTAAAAATGGCTAAGAATGAGAAGAAATGGATGAAGAATCCTTCAGCTGCTTGATTCCCTTCGGATCTTTAAGCAGCTTCTGCTTCTTCTTCGCAACCGACCCTCCTTGAGCTCTTCTTCAGGTGCTACACTTCACAACTCCGACATTCTTGGAGAACACCTCAAGGTGGGTCTTCTTCTCCTCTTCAAAAGCTCCAAAAACTGAAGAATACCCTTCTCGAAATCCTCTATTCTTCAGTCCTCTTTATTCACGTCTTCTCTTTCTCTTTCCACTCTTTTCCCTTTATACTGCTAGGATTTCTCCACAATTTGCCTTAAAAAAGGTCCAGACAATCTCATTGGATGAGCTGCAACGAATAAAGCAGACTGGCATGTACGACAGGGGACAGGCGCTGCCATTTCACGTGCTTCAGGTATAGTTTTTATGATTGTGTTGCGATCGCAAAAATCCTTAAAGGCGCCAACTTTGCTGCCACATCGCGATCGCAAAGCCCCTCTGATTTCCAATCCAGCCTTCCTGGTCTGATGCTTCCTTAGCAAGATCCTCACGAAACCTGCAATACGCACAAAAAGGCTTATTTAAGTACAAACAGGCTTGAATATGTTCATTTATCGCCTAAGGACTAAAAAGCAACCCTTTACTCAAATATATGCTAAATCCTTTGAAACATTCACTGAAAGCTTATCAAACACTCGTTAAGGACTCTCTATTCTTCCTAATTTGGCTCTAAATAACTCTCATTTTGAGATTTAACCGTTAGTGTATGGCAAAGCATGTCATTTACCACTTGAACTAGAGAACAAAGCTTTTTGGGCGCTAAAAGAATTAAACTTTTGCTTAACAAATGCAGGAACTTTGCGTTCCCTGCAATTATATGAATTAGAGGAATTTAGGCATATGGCGTATGAGAATGCTAACCTGTATAAGGAAAAAACAAAGATCTGGCATGACAATCGCCTAAGGCCTAAAGATTTTGAAAAATGGCAAAAAGTTTTATTGTTTAATTCTCGATTGAAGCTTTTTCCAGGAAAATTGAAGTCCATATGGTTAGGACCATACATTGTGACTAAGGTTTTCACCTATGGTGCCATTGAGATACAACATCCGGAGAAGGGAGATCCATTTCTTGTTAATGGCGCAAGATTAAAGCATTTTTATGGAGAAGAGGAGTAGAGGACGCTCTCGGCATTCCTCTTAACAGAAATTTAATCCTCCTGGAATGATTCATGGAGCATCAAATGAGCAAGGATGACATCTTTATTGCTCCAGCTGCGTTAAATTTTATTTCAGTACGATAAGTTGTGTTTTTAATTTACATTTTGTTATTTAATATTGATTTCTTTCTTTTATGAAGGGAGTAATTGCTAAAAGGGCGTTAGAGAGGTTAACGACTATAATTTCAAAGAGCAAGGACAAGAGCTGCAGAGGTTCAGCATAATGTGACGTTGAGCGAGCGTTGCGATTTTACCATAACCGGTAAATCCCAACGGTAACTTTTCCATGCACCTCATTGGGTGAGGAATTGTCGGCTTAATGATAACATTCGCAACGACTCTTCAGCCCTAAAAATCTATAAAAGCCACCTCTTCTATTCTTCCAAACCACACTCACATATTTTAGACCTTCCAAAAGAAAGAAAAATTCTCTTGCCTTGCCAATTCTTTTATACTTTCCAAATTCCCCAACCAAAAATCAGAAACCTAAAATGGTGTCGACAAGGGAATCGTTGCGATCATCGTCGTCAACAACTAAGGGCTCGAAAGGAAGCAGGGAGCCTGAGAGCGAAAGAAGAGAAGAAACAGTTGTCGACGAACCAACTATCGTCAGTACCATCGCAGAGATAGCATTAACTGGCGCAACAACAACTGTCGCGAGTGAGCCAAAGCAGCCCATTCCATTCGAACAAGGGGAAAAACCGAGCGTTAATTCGAAGAAGACTAAGAAGATAAAAAAAGCATCGGAGAAAGGAAGGGCACAGCCAAGATTCGCCTTTAGCAGCCCCTTCAATCCAAGAGCTGCAGAGCCCTCCGTCTATGACATCAAAGAAGCGGTCCTGGACTAAGATCTCGCAAATGCGCCAGCCTGACCTAAACAGTAAGGCTGTCGAAGACGAAGGACCTGAGGCTGAGATAGCCACAAGCCTAACAAAAGATGTGGGCGCAGATGAGAAGGTGATTCTTGAAGAAGAGAAGCTAGAGGAAGAAGAAAAAGCGGAGGACAATCCACAAGAGAAGGAAGAGGAACGACAACGAATTGAAGCTCTAATAGAGAAGTTTGACGCTAAACGGGGGGCAGATACAAACGAAGAGCCCAAAAAGAAAAGGAAAAAGATGCTAGTAATCAAGGCCAACTGGCCAAATCCATCAAGAAGAGTTCCGCTCAAAGTATCGCTGCCAGCGCAAAAGCCATGCATCAAAGAGAAGGTTGTCGAAGCAGCCAAAAAGAAGGAAAAAAGGGAAAAGCAAAATGTTCAAAGAGGACGAAGCGCCACCACCAGAGCATTACATTTCTACTGAGGCCCGCGAAAAGGGTGAAATTTTGTGGACCAGGGACCTCCTTCATGAGAAAGGATTTCTGGATGCTCTAAATGACGTCCCTCAATTTCTGAGACCGGGGATTATAAACCATGGGTGGACCGAGTTCTGCAGACCACCTGTTGCAGCCTATCCGGACATGGTGTATGATTTCTATGCCAACATAGAAACTGAGAAGGGAGCTTACTCAGTGGTAAGACGAGTGCAGGTTGACTTCACCCCAAAGGCCATTAACGATGTGTATGCTTTGTCAGATCAACAAAAGTCGGAGTATGCGCTGCTCATTGAAAATCCATCAGACGCAGTGCTGGAAGCCGCCCTGAATGAACTTGGGAAACCCCAAGCTCAGTGGTCAGCTTCAAAGCAAGGGAAGCACACCCTGTTGAACTACCACTTGAAGGACAAATCTGGCGTATGGTTTGCACTGCTGAAGAGACGTTTGCTCCGAGTCACCCATGAGACATCAATTAACCGGAACCGCACCCTTCTACTGTATGCGATCATGAAGGGATTCACGATTGGCGAACTTATCTGCAGCTCCATCAAGTAGTGTTTTAAGAAAGAAAATGGGCAATTATTTTTCCCCAACACGATTACCAAAATGTGTTTGCTTGCATGAGTAAAGATCTCAGCTGAAGAGAACAAATTTCCATATACAGGGCATATAGAGCTGCCAACGCAGCTGAAGCTGAGGAGAAAGGGAAATATGGAGATCGAGCTGGGCAATTTGGCAAATACGCAATGCAAAGTAGCGGCTCAGGTCGCAAATCTCCAGCAAAATAGCTCAAGTGGGCTCTCTACGCCAAAGCAAGGGACGAAGCCCTTAGCGCCCACTTTCAGTGCCCATTGCCTGCTTTCCCTAAGGAGCTCCTTCAGCCATGGGTTGCATCGTGCGATGATGAAGAGGAACGAGAGGACTAGAATCGTCCGGGGAAGTTGTCGTTCCCTGTCTAAAAATATGCTTCTGATAACCCTGTTACCCCCCCCCCCCCCCCCCCCCCCCCCATCATGAAATCAATATCATTCTGTTTACTTTTTAGGATAGTGTAGTTTAATTTAGTTTTGCTTTTTTATTGCTTTGCCCGCTGGGCCCTGGTAGTTAGATTAGTTAGATTAGTTAGGGTAGTTAGTATACCCTTTGCATGGTCGATTAATGAAATTGCCATTTGCATCCATTTGTGTCCATTATTTAAGAAGCATGTCACTCTCTCGTGTATGCTAATTCTGTTATCTTGCGCTAATTCTCTATAGTATTGCGTTAGTTTTGTAAAACTAGCATTGTGGCCACATCTTTACGTTTTTGTCTTGTGATGTAACTGCCTGCTTTGATTGCATAAGTTGTATGGTCTGTTTGCTGAGTTAGCTGGTTAGGATAAGCTTGTTAGATGAGTGTCATGAGCTGAACTTAGGCAAGGCATTAAAATTCTCTAGGCAGTCAATAAGACTGGTATTACCATCCTTTTTGCGCGAGCTAAGCGATCTTATAACACTGGATAAAGCCTAGGAGATCTCATTCCACAAATTAGCAATAGAAATGATCCTCTAGCTCAGTCTTGTGTTAGATGCTTCTAGCGAAGTTTGAGGGAGCCACCTTCCAATGTTCTCATTGAGGACAATGAGAAGTTTATGTTTGGGGGTGAGGCAACCTAGAGAAAAGAAGAAAACTCAATAACATTTCTCTTTCCTAAGAGAATTTCCCTAAAAAGTGCTAAAAAGAATTTTTTTTTTTTCTCTAAGTTGCTGAGTAACCAGGATTGATTGTGAACCTCATAGTTGACACTGCGTAAAAAGGCAACTAAGAAAAAAGGAAAATGTAAAAAGAGCAAAAGTATAGCAAAAGGGAAGGACTCGTCACTCTTAAGATACAACTCTGAAAGGCTTAGATGTCCGATGAATTGAACTCTGATCTTATGTTTAAAAACTAAGTGAAGAGTTGTATCTGAAGAGTGTGCTGGGGAAAAGAATGGTTACCTTAAGGTGATGCCATGTTCCACTTGTTCTATGAATTTGAAATCTGATTACTTGGTTTGTGGAAATGACATGACTAAAAGGGAGATATTGAGAAAAAAAAGGAATCTGTTTATCAAAGCTAGAAGTATGTACTGAATGCAAGATTGATAGGAAGA
This sequence comes from Herpetospermum pedunculosum, assembly GCA_028017165.1. NCBI lineage: Eukaryota > Viridiplantae > Streptophyta > Magnoliopsida > Cucurbitales > Cucurbitaceae > Herpetospermum > Herpetospermum pedunculosum. The sequence goes on along the minus strand of CM051527.1, from coordinate 13,279,356 downwards.
AAGTTTTGAGCTAAAATGTGGGAGATAATGAAATCAAGGAGTAGGTGGAAATTTTAGAATGATAAGATTGCAAAGTGCTAAAAGAAAGTTGGTAGAGCTATTTAGCAAATACAGAGAAGTTTATGCTTTACTTTAGTCGGTTACAGGACAGCAAGAGTGCTAGTCAGGTAGCTTCAAGATGATTTCACCATGCAGTAGTTGCTAGCAAATTGCGTGTTAGCAAAAAGATGAAGTGGGTATGTTGGGCAGCTAAATTGGTAGACAATAATTTTAGGGTTATAAACTTTATTGTCAATACTAGAAGAATGGTGAGCATGATCATTACTCGAGGACGAGTAATAACTCAAGTTTGAGGGTGTGTTAACTCTCCAAATGAGAGTTATTTATAGCTAAACTAGGAAGAATATAGAGTCCTTAGTGAGTATTTCATAAGTTTTAAATCAGTGTTTCAAAGGATTTAGCATGTATTTGAGTAAGAGGTTGCTTTTGAGTCCTTAAGCGATAAATGAACATATTCAAGCCTCTTTGTACTTAAATAAGCTCTTTTGTGCGCACTGCAGGTTTCACGAGGATCTCGCTAAGGAAGCATCAGACCAGGAAGGCTAGATCAAAGATCATAGGAGTTTTGCGGACGCGAACCGACAGCAAAGTTGGTGTTTTTAAGGATTTTTGCGATCGCAACGCATTCGCAAAAACTGTACCTGAAGCACGTGAAATGGCAGTGCCTGTCCCCTGCCGTACAAACCAAGATGCTTTTTCGGTTGCAGCCATCCAATGAGGAGCATTGGATCATTTTAGGGCAATTTGAGGGTGAAAACTCTGCAGATATAAATAGAAAATGGTAGAAAGAGAAAAGATAGAGTCGTTAGAGGAGAATAAAGAATTTCTAGAAGGATTTGCTTCGTTTTGAGAGTTTTTAGAGAGAACAAGAAGAACTTCATTGAAGTGCTCTCCAAGAAAGCCGTAGCTGTGAAGATTAGCACCTGGAGAGGAGCTCAAGGAGTGTCGATTGCTGAGAAGGAGAAGGAGTTGCTTGAAGATCCGAAGTGAATCGAGTAGTTTGAAGCTTCTTCATCAACTCTTGCTCATTCATAGCCATTCTTGTCTTCTTCCCTTTTTATTTCGTTGTTGTTGTAGCTAGACTAAATGTTTATGAACTTTGTTGTTGTTCTTTCTGTTTTTCAAGTTATGTGTAGCTAATCTCGTTAAGGGATGGCTAAGATGATTTAATAATAAATAGATTGGGATTTCATCAAATGTTTAGCATGAAATGTTCAAAGCATGTGTGTTTTCATGATATTAATGCATTTTCGATCAGCCATCCATTATGTGTTACTGATTTCTGAACCTCCGAGAGGAGTAGGAAGTCTGAGTCATGTGTTTTTGCTAGTCTTTCTAGGTATCCAGAGAGGAGTCTAATCGTAGTCACTCTCCTAGCACGTTAGATAACATGCTTGTATGAATAGGTTAATAGCCTCATTTGGATATGAATGAACTTGATTCCTAATGCTCAAGGTCGAGAGATCTTTTGTGTAAATGTTAGTGTTGGGTTTTATGTCCTAAAACTCGTGGTTTGTAAACTGTTATGTTTGTAAATATTCTATTAAGAATAAAGAGTTATTAGTTTTATTCAGTAAAAGAGTTTACTGGAATAAAGTGAAATGTGTTTACGTTAACCTATACCAATGACCAACACCCTTGGCTGAATATGAGTACTTGAGCCTCATGTATGACATGATTGTGGATCAGGCTCAAGTAGTCAGTCAAAACGGTCTATAGTATACGGATAAGGTTGGGTACCTTATCCTGGTAACACTATTGGATGCGGCTCACTTTGTATTGTACAAAACGATGTGATCCGAATCGTTTCACATGGACATGTGCGAGTGAGGACGTCCTGTGCAAAGAGTTTGCATAAGATCGAACCGCGTATTAAGTCGCTCTCTCTTTATAACTCCGTTTACTGATGACACCGACTTATACATTTTGATGGCCTAGGTAACTCGAGCTTAATCCTGAGCTTGCTATGAACTCCTGCTTATTCGGAAGTATCCTTTGACTTGTACGGGTGAGAGTGGCGGAACGCCCGCTCAATAAGCCTACCAACTTGGGGATAAAGTCGAATAGGTAGCTGAGGACATAGTACAGCAAGATTGGAATTCACTCCTAACCCGCTCTTCAGGGTTAGTAGATAGGTTGTTCCCTTAATAGCTGACTCTGGGGCTTGAACAATGTGAGCTCACACTCTCATGTGACGAGAGAGTTATATTGATCTGATGGTTGGACCACAGATCTATTGTTCATTAGAGGTGTCAGTGGTACTTAAGGAACAAGATGTAATGCAGGGGTTAAACGGTTTAAATGACCCAGTTGTGATTACGAACAACCTGTGAAGGATCGACTTACCGATGACGGTTATATCAAGAGGACACAATATATCTACAGTGAGGAGAGTGCAGCCCTCGGACTATAGTGGAGTCTCCGGGGGTTAACGAAAGTTCATTGATTCGGGTTAAAAGAGTTTTAACCGAATAATCTCGTATCATTGGAGCTCATGATCTGTAGGTCCTTTAGGTTCTCCTGGCTAGCTCGGATAACGCCGTGCAACAGTATAAAAGAAAAAGAATTTGAATTGTTCAAATTCGGGAAAAAGAAAAAGAATTTGAATTGTTCAAATTCGGGAAAAAGGAAAAGAATTTGAATTGTTCAAATTCGATTTATGGAAGGAGGATAGACATATTTAAATATGATTTAAATGTAGACATATTTAAATATGATTTAAATATGAGAATGACCTAAAACATGAATGAGATTCATGTGTAAAAAAGTCGGTTTTCGAAAAACCGGGTTTAGTCATATTATTTAATTAATATTTGATATTGAATTAAATAATAATTATTAATTAAAAAGTTTAATTAATAATTATATATATATATTTTTTATTTATTAAAAAATTTAATAAATAAAATAATTATTATTAATAATAATTATTATATATATATATGTGTCTTGCATGCAAGACACATATATATACATATTAAGTAATATATATAGATATGTGATTTCAGATGGCCACAAAATGAGGGAGGGTTTTGAGATTTGAAGAGATTTCAATTCAATTTGAATTGAAAGCAGAAGGGTACACGAATTGTTCAGAAAAAAAAAAATAAAAAAATTTCATACCCTCTGCTTCATTTCTTTCTTCTTCCTTCTTCCTCTTTTCTTTTTCTTTTCTCTTCTTTCGGAGTCCCACAACTCCGTTGCGCGGCGCCGAGGATAGCGGGATTACCTGGGGTGGTCCTCGGGGTGTTCGTGCGAAGAGGTCGGAAGAGTTCGTGACGAGAAAAGAGCGGCGGACTTGAAGAAATTGGAACTACCAAGGGTATGTATTTCTAATTTCTTATTTCCGTCTTTTGAGCATGTTTTCTATTTGTTAAATTGATGAAATTAGAGTATCATCGGTCCGAAATCGCTTTCCGCTGCGCAAGTCGCTCCATCAGTTAGAACGGTGCATATGCATGTTTATTCGTAGCTGAAACTTCCCGATCTATGAGTTCTTACATGATTTCTAGCCTACCCTTTTTGTTAGAATAGAAATTTTGTTGCTGTTTTATTTGCGTTTATCTTGTTGTTCACGCATTCGCAGTTTTAACCTTTGTGTTCTATTTATGTATTGTTGTCTCGCATTATTTCCGCATTTTATTATTTAGTGGCACTTTATGTTTAGTTCTATTGCTTTTACCGCATTTCCGCAGCATTCCACCTATACCAATTTGTCACTGGTTACCTTCTCATTGTTAACAGTATAAACCGCGCATGCTTAACTCAAATCTCTGTGGGAAAACGATATAAACTATACTTATCACTTGTTGATGTCCATGTATGCTTGCATGAGTAGTACTTCCCATTAATATTTTGCACACCATCTGGGCAGACAACAATATCTGACCTTTTGGTCGAAGGTATACATGTTATATGTCAGTTGAGTTATGCTTATGTTGATAAATTAATATCAAAATATCAAGCCCCCTCTAACATAAATTTTTGGATTCGTCACTACTAGTTGGCCAAACGGGCAAAAGAAATTAATAAAAATAAATATTCTCAAGATGAAGATTCAATGACAGAACAATTAAGATAATTAATTAGCTCATAATTTAGTAACAATAAAGGGGTATTTTTTTTTTTTTGCAACGGTATTTTAATTAATGCGAGTATTGAACCCATGACCTCTTAGTCAGCTCAACATTATGTCAATTGAGCTATGCTCAATCTAGCGATAGATGGGTATATTGAGCTAAGCTTTGACAAAAAAAAAAAAAAAAATTAGTTCATGATGAAAATGGAAAACAACCAGCAACTATTTCATTACAATTTTTAAAAACAATTTAAAAAATAAAATCAAGCATTATTTTTTAAATTTATTTCTAAATTATCAACAGTAGATTGTTTCGATGAGATAAACTCAGTAATTAACTTTTTTTAAAATATTATATTAGATAGAGGTTATTTTCTTGAAAGAAATCTCCAAGTTAAATTCATTTACCTTTAGTTTTAGATAATATAATGTTAAGATAATTTATTCATCATTATAATATTTATTTAAGTCCATGGTATTATATAGTTATAATTCCTATGATTTTCAATGTTAATTTACTTATGAGTACCGAAAATAAAATAAATGATTTGGTGTTAGTTTTTTGTTTTTTAAAAATTAAGACGGTGTTTTATTTAACAAAAATGTGTCGAGGGGCAATTATATATTTATATATATATATATAATCTTTTTTTTCTCTTTTGAATTAATATATATATAATCTTCTTCGAATGAATAAATACCAATTATTTGAAGTTGAAAAACACTTTTCTTCCCTAAAATTTCATGGAAGTAACAATTTACTCATTGATATTTAGATTGTAACAGTTTAGTCTCTATATTTTCAAATTTTTAACAATATTTAGTCACTAAACTTTAGTTGGTAACAATTTAATAGTTGTATTTTAAAATTTGTAACGATTTAGTCCATCTTCTAAAAAAAAAATAATTTAGAATGAAATTCCCTTACACATATAAATTGATTATGTACCAAATGTGTTTATAAATAACAAAACCTAAGTCATTACCTAACAAAAATTGGCCCTAAGTTTTGATGAGATTTTTTATTAAATTGTTACAAATTTGAGAGTATAAAGAGTAATTATTACATCAATAAAAGTTCAAGGGCCTAAAATATTTCTTAACGAGCTTGATCCTTTTATGTACTGACGAGTTTCTATATTTAATTACTAAAAAAAATTACTTTATTTCTAATATCATATCATCATCAATTATTTGTTAATGTTATTTTAAGAACTACTTTAGTTTTGATTTTTTTAAACTACAATATTGTTGAAATTTCCCCATTTGGTTTATGAAGGTTGTTGACAGTGAAACACAACAAATCCATAATGCTGGCAAACAAAAAAAAAATTGTGGAGGTGAAAAGTATATAAACAACCAAATGCTTTCCGTATTTGAAACAATTCAAACTTGATTTTTCCTCGAACAAATTTTTTGTTGTGCATTTCAATTTTGTCTCCTTTTTTCTTTACAGGGCGGTGACCGACTCGCCGGTAACAGAAACAACTATTTTTTGTGGTTGCAACGCTCAGAAAATGCAGTGGCCACAACATGTTGAGTATTATACAAAACATAGGTACAATGATCACGCAGTGGTATGTTACAATAGCAATATAACCCACGAAGGTTGTCTATGGCGGGCCGAGAATCCTGTGGCTTCAACTCTCCCTGTATTTGCTCTCCAACTTTGCCTTATTATTTTCTTCTCTCGTGTCCTCATTTTCGTCTTGAAACCTCTGCGCCAGCCACCCATCGTGGCTGAAATTCTTGTAAGTTTCAATTTGTTCTTTGATATTCATGTTTTGATTATGCCCACTACGTGTTTGTTTATTTGCCTGAGAGAAATATTGACTCTTGGTTTTTTTTAATGTAGGCTGGGGTGTTGTTGGGGCCCTCAGTATTGGGACTAAGCGATTTTTTTACTCAATACATATTTGCTTTGAAGAGCTTGTTGGCGTTGGAAACAATAGCAAATTTGAGTTTAGTTTATTACATATTTCTTGTTGGTCTTCAGCTGGACATGGCCCCAATTGTGAGTGCTGGAGGGAAGTCCATAAGCATTGCTTTGCTTGGTCTTCTTCTTCCTATTCCTATTGGAATTGGCTTGCATCACCTAATCAACAGCAACAAGAACACACCAAAGATGGGAGAGGCCGCCGTCCATGGCCCTTTGTTTTGGGGAATTTCCTTAGCCACGACTAACTTCCCAGACCTGTCGCGGATCCTCTCTGACGTCAAGCTTTTGCATTCTGAGATCGGAAGAACTGCTTTATCTGCCGCCGTTATCACAGACCTCTGCTCTTGGATGCTTCTTGTGATCACCATGTCAATAAGTAATGTAGGCAAATACTATACAGTTTTCTCCACATTTATTTTTGTGTGTATTTGCCTTTTCCTCTTCCGCCCTGCTCTCAAGTGGCTCATTCGCGTCAGCACCAAGGATGGGAACTACAATGAGTTCCATATTTGCTTTGTCATGACCGGCGTCGTGGCCTGTGGCTTGATTACCGATGTGTGTGGCTCGCATTCGATCGTCGGGGCATTCATGTGGGGAGTTATCATGCCCAAGGGTGAGCTAAAGGACATGATCATGCGAAAGGTTGAAGATTTAGTTAAATCAATTTTGATGCCTACGTTTTTCTTGGTCACTGGCCTCAGAGTTGATTGGAATAGCATTTCTAGAGACTCTGATTGGGTGTTGGTGTTCTTGATCATCTTTTTGTCTGCCTCCGCCAAAATTGTTAGCACTTTCCTTGTGGCTATCTTTTGCAACATGCCACCGAGAGAGGGCTTAACTCTTGGCTCACTCATGAATACCAAAGGCTTACTTGCCTTGATAATCATTAGTGTCGGACGAGATATGAAGGTAAAATGAATAATGAATTTGATTGATATTTTTCCTTCAATAATGAATTTTAAATGACTAAGCTTTCTGTATTTTACTAGGCTTTGGGTCCTCTTACGTTCACAGTGATGATCATGTCTTTCTGGGTAATGACAGCTCTGATCGGACCAACATTGGCTTTTACCTATAAATCAATCAAGACATCGAGAAAAAATAGGTACAGAACCATTCAAAACATAACACCAGAGGCAGAGTTTCGAGTGGTGGCTTGTGTCCACTCCACCCGCAATGTCTACGGAATCATCCATCTTCTCGGAGCTTCAAACCCCACCAAGCAATCTCCACTCTTAGTCTTTGCTATTTACCTGGTCGAGCTTGCTGGTCGCGCCACAACAATGTTGATCGTCCACGGCCAATGCAAAGCCAGCTCCGCCAAAGCCAAGGTCCAGACCGACCACATTATCAATGCTTTGGACAAGTTTGAGGGCCAGAACAACGACGTCACTGTCCATTCCCTCACAGCAGTGTCGCCGTATGCCACAATGCACGACGACATATGTGGCATTGCGGCGGAGAAGCGTGTGAACTTGATCATTGTCCCGTTTCATAAGCAATCCACCCTCGATGGCGGATTGGAAGATGGCAACCCTTCAATTGGGCTCGTCAACAACAATGTGATGGCCAATGCTTCTTGTTCTGTTGCTGTCCTTGTTGATCGTGGCCTCTCCGCCACAAGCCTCACTGACTCCAACCGTTCCAATCGCCTACAACAATGCTTCGCTCTATTCTTCATCGGTGGCCCTGATGACAGAGAAGCTCTAGCTTACGCATGGCGGATGTCGGAGCATCCCGACATCCTGGTAAGAGTCGTAAGATTCCTCCCTGGAGATAAAATCAAAGAAATGAGCATAACAGACTTCCCTGGAGAAGAAAACGTCGAGATTCTTACAGCCTTAGCAAGAGTAGAGAAAGAGAAGGTGATTGATAACGATTATATACAAAACTTCCTTTTGAAAATCTCGAAAAACCCATCGATCGGATATGTTGAAGTGGTGGTGAACAATGGGGATGAAACGTTAAAGGCAATAAGTACACTGGAAAACGATTTCAGCATGTACATTGTTGGAAGAAGCAGGGGGATGGTGTCGCAGCTAGTGTCAGGCTTGTCAGAGTGGAGCGACTCACCGGACTTGGGGGTGCTCGGAGATGCACTAGTGACATCAAGCTTTGCGACTAATGTGTCGTTGTTGGTGGTAAAGCAGGGGGATATGGATGCAGAGGAGATGGCTGATAATTTTAATGAAGGTGGGTTTATGACGGAGCAGTTTAGAGGGAAGGGGGTGTGGCAGTCGTCGATGAAGAAGAACGTCGATGGAGAGTTTAATCTTTTTGTGAACCAGAAGAAGAATCAAGATAGTGAGGATGAAGACGAGGAGAATGGGAAGAAAGGCCATTATCAAGCAAATGGAATGAATGATTATCAAACTAAATTGTGAAGAAAATGTTTGGGGTCGGTCTTCACTTTGATGAGACCATAAGGTTGTTTTCTTTATTTATTTTTATTTATTCGCTTGTTTATTTTGTTTAGTCAATTGTTCTAGGTTAAATATACAAAATAGTTTCTAATTGTTGTGAAACGAAAGAATAAGAACAAAGTAGGGAGGACGAGAAAGTAGGGAGCATATGTATTCTCTATTTAGTTATATATGTCAAAGGTCAGAACGACCATTATTTATAGGGTTTACAAGATATGGAGAAGATAATGGAAGAGATTAGATAAGGATATCTTATCTAAATGGACATCTATATTAATATTCATAACATTCCCTCTTAGATGTTCGTAGTATATAAAATTTATGCTTCGTTAAAACCTTACTAGGAAAAATCCAATGGGACAAATCCAAATGAAGGAAAAATAGTACATTATATTCATATACTTTAATAACCGCCTCATTAAAAATCTTGCTAGGAAAACCCAGTGGGACAAAACCATAATCAAGGGAAAAAGAGTGAAACACATTTTCTCCCCTCATGGAAACATCACTTGATATCTCTCAGTCATTGCTTTCCAATATTGTTTACCAACTTCTTAAATATTGCAGTAGGTAATGTCTTTGTAAATAAGTCTACCAAGTTGTCTTTTGAAGAAATTTGTTGAACAGTCGTCATTTTCTTCAAGGTCATGTGTGTCGAAGAGCTTTGGTGAGACATGTTTCATTCTATCTTTATTCAATATATATACTCTTTTCATTTGTGCTATATGTTACCTCTCCAAGAGTGCATTATTTAAGGCCATATTTACCTAGAAATCATGGAAATTCTTGAGTGTTTTTGTTAGAAGTTAGCTTAATGTGTGCTTAAATGTGAGAATTTTAGAAATGATGCTAAATTAAGGCTTATTTGGAAAAGGAACGAAAAAGGATGCAAAATGATGTAAAAAGAGCTAAAATGTACATTGCAGGAACATTGCGGAAACATTGCGGAGCTCGCAATGAAATTCACTGAAACAGAGCATTGCGGCCCTCGCAAGGTGGTGTTGCGAATTTTTGAATATCCACTTAATCTCAAGCTGTCGAGGCTTGCCAAAATACGATTTATAAGCCTATAACCAAGGCTTTGCAGCCAGTGGTAACAGGGTCGATCCAAGGAGTAGGTATGACCAAAAATCACTATTAAAATTGGGAATTAATTAATTGATTGGTTTTGTAACGGGGGGGATTTTTAGCATGCAAGGAAAAATAATAAAGTGCTAACGGAAGAATAACAAGTATAAAAACGCGTGCACGGTTTGGGAGTTTCGGGATTAATTGCTAGACTATTTCAGTTCATCATTTAATGCTAAATTCATGGTATGCAGTTTATTGTACACACGGACGACTACCCGAGAAGCCCCAAGGTAGCCGACTCCATAGATTTTAATCAGACCACACAGTTCCAATTATACGTTATCCAAAATTGCATTAAGGTGATCAGCCCTAAGTTAACTTTAGACAGTCACTAGCTAACCGCGACGAACATTCAAGCGTGAATTCTAATTGCTAGTAGATTGCCCGCAAACGCTGTATGCAATCAACAACTATCCTACACGACTCGATACTCCGATTTAGTTTTATCTACCTGTGTTACTTAGTCGAGCAGTGAGAGGCACGACATCGCTACTCTTTAACATACACAACATGCAAGATGACTCGAGTGTCAATCGTCGAAATCTAACATGCGCGTTGGATTAAGCAAGATAGATAAATGCAAATAAACAGCAACCAATATGCATAATCAAAGTGTAAATTATCAGAACCAAAACGTCTAACAAAAGTTCCCTAAACTATCCCCAAACCGTTCACCCTTACCTTAGCCGCTCATGGCGCGGTTTGTCAATTCCGCTCCAACAATGGCTATGGAAGGTGTCATCAACATATTACAAGGGTAAGAAAGCTCTCTAACATGCCAACAATGGCGGAGCTTGAAGAGAAATAGAGAAAACTAGAGGAAGAAGAAGATGAAAAGCTCCAAAAATAATGGTGATGTCCCCCAAAAAAAGTGCAGAAATCGTCTTTTACAGCTTCTGTAATCGTCGTAGCGTCGAGACGCTAGGCCAGCGTCTCGACGCTGTGCCCTAAGTAATCCGCGCGCGCCTTCGATGGCGTCGCGACGCTGCCCCGATGATTTTCCTACGCGCGCCTCCTCCGAAGCGTCTCGACGCCAAGCAGAGTCTCGACGCTGGGTAGCGTCGAGCTAGCGTCTCGACGCTATCACTCGACGCTAGCTCTCGGGTTTTTGCAGCGTCGAGCCAGCGTCTCGACGCTGGCTCTCAGGTTTGGGGGCTAGAACTTTGCCTCTCCTAGGCAGTTTTGACCCGTTTCTTCACGGATCAACTTCCCCTTTCCCGACGCACTCCCGAGGCATTAAAACTCCACTTTAAGCACTCGAACGGGCCCAACGGACGCACGAGCTCTTTGTCGCATTCCTCCTACAAACGAGATATATTAACAAATTAAACGCGGACTTTAGCTATAATTAGGAAGTACTTAATAGCTCCAAAATGGAGTTATCACAAGGAAACCGCAACGCCAGTCTTTTCTGCTGAACTTTTCCAGCCGTTAGTCGTTGTTGTTGCGATTTCCCAGCCGCCAAAGCTTTCCACTGCTGCCACATGGGAGGTTGTTACTCAGAATGGATGGAGATCCGCGGCTGAAGGTACCTGCAGAGGCTATTAAAGAAGATGAATGACGAAGGAAAAAACAGACTCAGAAGCGAGGAGATCCCAGTTGCGAAGCAACCCGCAGACGAAATTCCTTCTCCCGTTTGTTGGATCGAAGAAATCAGCCCTTGGCGTCGATAATTCGAGAGGAAGAAGATAAGATCCCTCTTCTCTTCTGATTGAAATTATCCCCAAGATCAGCTAATCTTCCCTTTCATCCGAGGCGTTTTGCGACGAGGAGGATCCTTGCACGTTTACAGCTTTCTTACTGCTTTCTCCCTACTACTTTCCATTTGCGACATTGTTCTGAATCATTCTCTAATACACTTAATCTTTACTGCTTTCGGATCATCGGACGTTGTTCAATGAAGTGTTATGAACCTTGTTTTTAAAGAGTAATCAATTAGTTTTGTTGAGTTCGTTATCTTATCATTTCTTATTCAATTAATATTACTGAGTTCTTTAATTCATGTTCACTTAATCCATCTCCCTCAGTTCTTCGAAAACCATGAGTAATTAATCTAAGAGAGGTCTGCTAAAGATGAATCTGTAGGCTAGAAATATGAGAATTCAGCATGTAGAATAGCATGAATGTATTGAATGTATGTGAGCTTCATCCCATTGGCGATTTCGACTGGCCATCCATTTTGTCTAAAGAATTCCTAACCTCCGGAAGAAGTAAGAATTCAGAGTCATCCATTCATGTTAGTCTATTATGGTAATCAGAGAATGACCTAGGAATAGGCGTTCTCCTAGCACGTTTGTTAGCTTGTGTGTATAAATAGGTTTTTAAGTCTTACTTGGATATGAGTAAACTAAAAGATCTAATGCATGTAATCGAGAGATGCATGAGACTTAGTTAAAACGATGCATGATATGTTAATCTACTGTTGAATGATCGTAGTTAAATGCCTATACATGATTCTTAAGTCGACCTTGTTGCCTTACTTTACATTTAAATCGTTGCTAATATTGCGAGATTATTGCGAGAACCGCAATAAAACATTTCTGCTTTTTGCCTTAGTCTTTCCCATAGGTTTTTATCTTTGCGATTTCATTGCGAAAGAATTGCGAGACCCGTAATTCTTCTTCTCCACATTATAACTTTACTTCTTTACTCGCTTTGCCTTTACACTTGCTTTCTTGTTGCATCTTCTATATTTCGGCACCCCAACCCAAAATCTACCCAATTTAAGTTACCTTATCTAATTTAGCACATCAAATCGTTAGTCACTAAACTCAATCTCTGTGGGAAAACGAATTAAATTATACTTATCACTTGCTGCAAGACCATGTATGCTTGCATGATCTGAGTGCTCTCCCATTCAATTTTACATACACACTGAGCACGCAACAAGTTTTTGGCGCCGCTGTCGGGGATTTTGTTTAGTAAACACGATTTGTGTTATTTTAGAAGAGCTTAATTTATTGGAGCTAATCTTTTGTGTTTATTTTTCAGGTACCAACAAAGCTAGTTTATGAATGAGTTTCCAAACCACAATCTAGAATTTGATCCTGAGCCTGAAAGGACTCTAAAGAACAGAAATAGAAGTAGGAAACGACTTTTTAAACAGCAAACCCAAAATCAACCTGTATTTCAGCACATTGCTGACCACGCAGAGTCAGTACAATTTGAACCACAACAAGCTGAAATGGATAGACCAGAAGGAGCACCAAACCGAGCACCTAACATTCACAATCCCATTGAAATTGCGAATGACAAGGATAGTGCTATTCTATCATACCTTGTACCTATGCCTGAGGAGCTTAATCCACGCATCATACGTCTAGAGATTACAGCTCACTCATTCGAACTGAAACCCGTCATGTTTCAGATGCTGTCCACGGTTGGACAATTCTTTGGAGTGGAGAATGAAGACCCCCACAACCACTTGAGAAACTTTCTAGGAGTGAGTGACACATTTGTCATCCCAGGAGTGTCTCAAGAGGCCTTGAGACTTTACCTTTTTCCATATTCATTAAGAGACAAGGCCAAGACGTGGCTGAACTCCTTCCCCTCTAGATCAATTGTCAATTGGACAGACCTAGCTGAGAAGTTCCTGGTAAAATACTTCCCTCCAGACAGGAACTCTAACTTCCGTGATGACATCATCAAGTTCAAGCAAGCTGAGAACGAATCACTACATGAAGCTTGGACCAGATTTAAAGACCTGCTACTCAAATGTCCACACCATGGCATTCCATGGTGTATTCAAATTGAAGTATTTTTCAAAGGATGCAACCCCAGCACGAGGCAAATGTTGAATTCCTCAGCTGGCAGTTCGATGCTATCAAAGAGCTATAATGAAGCCTATGAGATTTTGGAGAAAATCTCAACATCACATTGTCGGTGGTCAGATGATCCGGTGGAGCCAAACAGAAGGAAGGCTCAAGACATGGATGCACTCAGTGCAATGAGCAGCCAGATCAATGCTCTGACCAACCTAGTGAAGCAAATGGCTCAAACCAATATTCAACAAACTGTCAACACCGTGGCAGCCGTTTCAACAAGCACATCAGTAGCCAACCAAGGTGAGGCACTAGTCTGTGGATTCTGTGGGGAAGGGCATATGTATGACTTTTTCCCTGGTAATCCGTCCTCGGTGTGCTATGTTGGGAGTCAACAACAACCAAGGAACAACCCCTACTCAAACACATATAACCCTGGTTGGAGAAACCACCCAAATCTCTCTTGGGGTGGACAACAAAGCACAAGCCAAATGCAAAATCAACCAAGACCAAGTGGACCATCTGGTTTCACTCAACAAACTAGTCAACCCCCATATCAGAAACAATATGTCAACAACCAACCAATGGGAACATCAGTGGAGAACTTGCTGAAAGAATACATAGCAAAGAATGATGCAACTCTGCAGAGCCAGCAAGCAACACTGAGAAGCTTAGAGAATCAAATTGGGCAGTTGGCAAACGAGCTGAAGAATAGGCCCCAAGGCAGACTGCCTGCAGACACATAAACTCCAAGAAGGGATGGCAAGGAACAAGTTCAAGCCATTGAACTTCGAAGTGGAAGGCCATTGGTGATCAACAGCAGAGAAGCACCAACGAGAGTAGAGAATGAAGAGTCTAGTGCTCCACTGGATTCTCTGCCTAATCTTGATCAAATACAACCAAACACAACAAGGGTGAGGCTCGAACCTATCATTGAGGAACCAGAAGAGATTCCTAGGCCTGCCCCTATCATTAGGCAACCTGAACTGCCTACCTATGTGCCACCACCTCCATTTCCTAGACGGCTCAGAAAGAAATAAGAACATGAAGCTCATTTCCATAAGTTTTTGGAAATCCTGAAACAAGTCCATGTTAATATTCCCTTTGTGTAAGTTTTGTAGTCTATGCCAACCTATGTAAAATTCTTAAAAGATATTATAACTGACAAAAAAGTTATTGGTGAGTTTGAAACAGTAAATCTCACTGAGGACTGCAGTGCCATACTCCAAAATAAGCTGCCAAAGAAGGAGAAGGACCCTGGTTCCTTCACTTTGCCAGTAGAATTGGGAGGCAAACATGTGGGCAGAGCCTTGTGTGATCTGGGAGCCAGCATCAACCTTATGCCCTTGTCACTATTCCAACAACTTGGGATAGGTGAAGCACGACCAACAAAAATCACCTTGCAACTTGCAGACATATCAATCGCATACCCTAAAGGTAAGATTGAGGATATACTAGTCAAGGTTGACAAATTTATTTTTCTTGCAGATTTTATAATCTTGGACTACGAGGCAGACAAAGAGGTGCCAATCCTACTGGGCAGACCTTTCTTAGCCACAGGTAGGGCCCTAATTGATGTCCAAAAAGGTGAACTCACCATGCGAGTCCATGATGAAGAGGTTAAGTTCAGTGTGTTTAAAGCTTTAAGGTACCCCTCTGATCTTGAACACTGTGCAACTGTAGATATAGTAGACTCATTAATTGAAGATGAAATTGAGCATGAATTGTTAGTCAAGCATGCTACTGATTATGCACAAATAGATTTGAATTATTTAAATATTTATGAATTGATGGATGTATCTGTGGATAACCTTCAGCATGTATGCATGACCAATGAACTGTCTGAAAGAACCACAACTTCTTTGATGCCCTCAATTGAACAACCACCTTTATTAGAACTGAAACCATTGCCTCAACACCTTAAATATGCATATCTAGGAGAGAAAGATACCTTGCCTGTCATTATTTCGTCCAAACTAAATAAACAGCATGAAATTGCGTTAATATTGCTGCTTAAGCAACATAGAAAGGCAATTGGTTGGACGATTGCTGACATTAGGGGTATAAGTCTTTCCTACTGCATGCATAAGATATTGTTGGAAGAGGAACATACACCTAGAGTAGATCACCAACGTAGGTTGAACCCCTCACATGTGGCAGCTATAGGAAGGTCGGCGGCTGAAAAAACGCAGCAACAAAGACCAGTATTGCGATTGCGTTGTGATTGCAATGCTCTGTTTTCGGTTGTGCTTCTTCTGATCCCATTGCGCTCCTCGCAAAACTTCAGCAATACATCTGCAAAGAATTAATTAGACATTTTTGCATCACTTTGTACACTTATTCGTAGATTTTTCACAAAAGCCTTAAATTAACCTCAATTCCCAAAATTGTCACTTTTAAACACATATTATGCTTACTTCTAACTAAAATGCTTAAAATATTCTATAAATATCAAGTAATTATAGCCCTAAATAACTCTCTTTTGGAGAGGTAACACTTGCGGCGACGGGAAAATTGGCCTTATAGACTTTGGACATGGTTGAAAGTGATTGTTGAATTAGTGATTTAAGTATAATTAATTTTGTAAAATTGATTTTCATACAATCATTTTCATGTTTGGTTGAAGTGATTTTCATAGAATGATAAGTGATTTTGAATTATTCATGTTTGGTTTCAAAATTGATTTTAGAATTTCTAAATGACCAAAAGGGCATTAAATAGAAGGATAAATTGGTATTTTCACATTTGAATAGAATGAGGGAAAATTTACAACTTTCATGTTTGTTGGGATATGTATTTGTTTCAATGACGGGCCGTGACCGTCCTCTATAGTCTACAATTTGTTTTCTAAAATAGAAGGATAAATTGGTATTTTCACATTTTAATAAATGAGCGAAAATTTGAGTGGTGATTCCCGATCCATCACCTCAACCAAAATCACCTATCAACTAATGCTTTAATAATCAATTTTAAATTTAGCTAAAATCAATTTTGTCTTTTGCCAAACAAATTTATTTTTAAATGGAAGTGATTTTGGCAATGGAAAAATTGATTTTGGTCATGCAAAAATCACTCACAAACATACCCTTAAACTACTTCATTCTCAGGATTTCTCTTAGATCAGTTCCCTTAAACAATTTAGTTCAAATTGAAATAAGTACTCAAAGACTTCATGGAATAAATGTGCATAAATACATAATAACGAATTGAAAGCAGCGAACTGAAAATGTAAAGTGAACAACGATGAACCCTTCTTAGCGGCTGGACCCTTCTTGGGTGACTTCGTTGCCTTAGCTGCAACTTGTTTCTTATAGGTTATCGGGGTGATGGGTCGGATTGGCGACATATACCCTGACCTTGTCCTTGGCCTACAGAAAGTTGTTGGACAGTGCTTCAATTTGGTTTTTCTCTCGACCTTTCCTTTTTCCTTTCTTTTTCTCAAGAGGGTTGCCACTCAGATGTGATCATCATCTAACTGTTGGATGCCATCTTCAGTGAGATTGGTCGGGGCATCCCTCTCATGCATCTTAATCACCTTCTCAACGAAAGGTGCAACTTCTTCCGAGGATTTATCTGATTTAGACTTCTCCACACTTTCTTCATGGTGTGGCCCTGATGCAGCTTCATCGACCTCTCTGACTTCCCCAGCTTCTTCAACCTCTTCAACCTGAGGCTTCTCTTTCTCTGCGTTATTCTTTGACTTGATTTCTCGTCTTATATCTTATTCTTCTTTCTCAATGGTCGTAAGAATGACCTTTTCATCCTCTTCTTGTTTTCTTTCTTCTTCCAGTTTCCTTTGCTTCTCTTTTTGCTGTCTTTTTACCTCGGGCCTCTCTTTTGTTCTTAACCCTGTTCAAGTGCCATCTGTATTGGTTCTTGAACTAGAGTTTCTAAAATGGTCGTGGAGAAGAATCGCCTAACTGGCCGAACGGCCTTGGGCGCTCCCATTCGAACTAATGTGTGAAGCTAGTGATGTAGCAGTAGGTGCAATAATGGGCCAGAAGCATAAAAAACTTATACATCTCATATACTATACAAGCAAAACGTTGAATGAGGCCCAAGTTAATTATACAACAACAGAAAAAGAGTTGCTGACAGTGGTTTTTGCATTCGATAAATTTAGTGCATATCTAATTGAGACCAAAGTGAGAGTCTACATAGATCATGCTACAATTTGCTACCTAATGAAGAAGAAAGATGTCAAATCGCGGTTGATGCGATGGGTATAGCTGCTACAAGAATCCAATTTTGGAAATCAAAGATAAAAAATAATGCGAAAAACAAGTAGTCGATCACTTTACAAGGCGAGAAAACCTTGAAGTCGCAACCACGCCAGGAGACATTGAAAAATTCTTCCCTGACGAAAGGCTCTTGTAGATTGAAACTAAGGTTCCATGGTTTGCAAACATAGTCGACTACAAGGTCACTAAAGTTGAACCGCCAGACATTACACCACAATAGCGAAAATAGTTCTTCAAAGAGTGGAACAGCTACTTTTGGGATGGACTGTATCTTTTTCGTGTGGGCACTGCCAAGTATTTCGAAGATGCATGACGAAGTAGAGCCAGTAAGAATTTTACACGAGTGCCATACCTCACCCTATGGGGGCATTTTGTAAGCGTGAGGACTACAACAAATGTGCTTCAGAGTGGTTTCAAGTTGCCAACATTATTTAGCGATGCAAGGAGATTAGTGCAACAATGTGACAATTGCCAGCGCGTGGGAAATATCTCTGCCAAGGATGAAATGCCATAGTCATTCGTGCTAGAAATTCAATTGTTCGATGTCTGGGGAATTGATTTCATGGGTCAATTGCCACAATCAAATGAGAATCTTTATATACTTCTCGCAGTGGACTACATGTCCGAATGGATTGAAGCCATCGCCTGCCCTAGAAACAACGCGGTGACCGTTTCCAATTTTTTGAAGAAATTCATTTTCTCCGGATATGGATTGCCACGTGCATTAATCAGCGATGAAGGAACCCATTTCATCAACAAGATAATGGAGAAGCTAGTGTAGAATTATAATGTTAAGCAACGGATCGCTATCGCATATCACCCGCAGACTAACGGACAGGCAGAATTTCCAAAAGAGAAATCAAGTGAGTGATTAGCAAAGTGGTAAACTCTAGCCGAAAGGACTGGTCATTGCATATGGATGAACCGTTATGGGCTTACCGAACAACGTACATTTAAAATGTCAATATGGATGTCATCTTACCTCTTAGTCTTTGGGAAGTCCTGTCATGTACCAGTTGAACTTGAGTACAAGGCTCACTAGGCACTCAAAAAGTTAAATTTTGATCTATATGCGGTAGGAGTGAATCGAGAGCTGCAGCTAACAGAATTGGAAGAACTCTACCTTTTCTCCTCTGAAAACGCAAAGTTGTGCAAATAAAGAAGCAAGCGCTGCATGATAAGTGCATTAGAAAGCGAGACTTTCAAGAATGGATGGAAGTACTATTGTTTAATTCAAGACTCCGTCTCTTTCCAGGAAAGTTGAAATGTCAATGGACACGACCATTCGTTGTTAGTAAAGTCTAATCATATTGCGCTATTGATCTGTTCACACAAGATGGGAAATAAATTTTAAAGTTAACGGACAGAGAGTACAAATTTATGAAGAGAGACCAGTAGAAGAAAAATCTTACTCCAAAATACAATACAAATCTTTCATTTAGAGAAAGCGAACTTACCAGAAAGATAAGCAATTTGATTAAAAATGAAGGTCTTTAACACCTTCATCTCTAGTAAGCAAGATTGGAAGTCCACGATTGTAGAGGATACTTGTAACGACCCGATTTTTTATGACATTACTCTAGGACCGTTACTACATGCATGACATCATAATTCTCGATAAATAATTTAAAACTTTAATTTAGAAGTGAATAAATAAAAATATAATGTTTCTAGAACATCTCAACACAAAAACAAATACATTTACTTTTGGAATCCTAATAAAACAATAAATAATTAAATCAAGTTCATTTAAAACAAACTTTAAGTCAAAATTGTCCGTCCAAATTCTTAGGAGAAGAAAATAACGAGACTCAAATGAATAAATGATTAACTTTGGAAGCTCTGACTTCTCAGATCACATGGCTTCATCCACCGATCACCTCGTCAAACGCCTTGTATGTTCCTGGCAATTCCTGAAAAATATTTTAAGAAAGAATGAGTATTTTAAATAAAATACTCCGTAAGCAACTCCACTACCGTGGTTAGGCTATGCAATCACATGAAATCATGAACTAACTGAAAACTTTAACTAGTGGGACCTACACCTGCCTCTTTTAGCTTTCCACTCCATTTCTATTATTCTGGATGTGCATCAATTTCATAAACCTCAGTCCCAAATACATCAATTTCATGTACTGGCAACCCTCTATGCATTCATCACTTTCATGCATAGGTGAGGATCACTTTCATAGTCACCGGCTCTAAGCACATCACTTTCATGTGATTAGAACCCCTAAACCTGCATCACTATCATGCAGACAAATTTCAGAGGGAGTGGAGGGTAACTATTTTACAATCTCATCAATCATATGTCACACACAAATGCATAAATGCATGGGTCCCACCTAAAACATTTCAGATACTAGAAATGATGCAACATGGAGTAATTTTCTCTCATGCATTAACGGTCATATTTCAGCATGCATCTCATTCATAAACACTTCACACATCAACAACATTCAAGCTTTACAAACACATTTCAATGCAAAGACATAACCCAAAACTCATAAAGAGATAACCTTCTCTTTTCATCATTCATAAATTCCTCAACGACGTCACCTGAATAATTTCTTCAAAGTCAGCCGAAACAATTTCATTGGAACATTTCACATTCATAAACCATATAAATAATTTCAAAAATACATATAGAAATACATTGCGCATTTCAAACAAACATCTAAAAATTTTCCAACCTAGCACGAAGGTTAGCTAGCAGTAAGTTACTTTCTTGAAACTAATTCCAGCAACCTTAGTCCTCCAAACTGACTTGTAAACGTGGGTTACACGATCGCCCCTGATTACACGGGCAACAAAAGAAGGAGGAACACCTCAAGAAAGAACATTTTTCATGCTTTTTACTCACAGAAAATTGAAAATTTTTTGGCATAGAATTTTGTTAACAACAAATGAGTTATTACAAATTCTAACACATCAAGCCTCCCTAAATATGCCTTTCGAGGTGACAACAAATTTTCAGATCAAATAAAATAACTCTAAGCCTATCAGAACCAAGAGTAAGAGGGCTATGTGCTCGATGAATGTAGAGAGTATTCGAATTTTTTTTAAAATAAGCTCAAAATATGCATACAACTCATGGTTTACTCAAAATGCACAAATATGGAGTATTCACGAGTAAATCACAGACAGTCCTCATCGGACAACATGCAATCAGATTCTCATACATCTCAAAATCAGAGCATCCATCCACAAAAACTATAAAGAAGTCCAAAACTAAACCCACCCCCCACCTAAAACATTGCATTGTCCCCAATACAACTAATCCAACAGATAAAACAGTGAGAGCGATAAAATTATTAAGGGAACAGGAACCTCCCCTGAATTTTAACGGGATCGGTGGAAAGGGATGCGTGTCCTCATTTTTTCCGAAATGGATCCGCAATGGTGGTCACTTCTCTTCTCTCACCTATGAAAATAAGACAACAAACTTAAACAACTAGAAATAAACAACAATAGTAAACTAATAACAAACAGAAAATACAGTCCAAGCTCGGGTGCCTCCGAGAAGCGCAATTTTTAGAGTCGATTGCTCGACTCATCCATAATCATACTTGGAAGATGCCCCATCCATCTTCACAATTTTATCATTCCTACAAAAACAAACAAACAATTTTCTCTCTTGTGCCTTCTGCACACATACTACATCAATTTCAAATAAAACATAAACAACTTCGACATTCCCAACAGACACTCCTGCAATTTTAACCCATCAATCGTAAACTCACTCACATCTCCATCAGACTCAACATACAGGACACCTTCATCAACATTGATTTTATCTTTTACAGTTTTTATAAAAGGACGTCCCAATAGAATTGATGCATAAACATGAGAGGGTTTAACATTCATTTCAAGAACATAAGAATCAGCAGGAAAGTGCAAATTAATTAGTCTGACTAAAACGTCCTCCACCTTTCCCAAGGGATGCGCATATGATTTATCAGCCAATTGTACATTAACATCGATTCCATGCAAGTCATTAAGTTTAAGCTCTTTAAAACCATCATGCGACATTACATTAGTCGATGCTCCTAAATCTAGCATGGCATGATTAATTATTTTATCTCCTATAGTGCAAGGCAAAGTAGAAGGGAGTATCTTAGCAGGATTCTCAACAATTGTCAAGGCAGAAACAGTTGAATCACAAAATTCAGTCAAGGGTGGTTCATGCAACTCATGTTCATCAAAAAGTTCAGTTAAAAATAATGGGTCATCCCCATCCTCAACAGTCATGCATACGTTATGTGCTAGTGTATCAATCGTGTCTACCTGACAAAGAGAAACTACCTCCTCATAGGATTTCTTAGGTGGTCTTGCTAACCTGCTAGGAAAAGGGGCCTTAGGCACATACACTCTAGTACATGTAGGATCGAAGTTTACCCCTTTCCACCTTGGTTCGGGAGCTTCCATATGTGGCTCGCTGTGGCCATGATCGACTTCCACCGGCGGGGTACTCGTGGGAAGCTGCTTCCCACTTCTCAAGGTGATGGCACTCGCGCTTTCAGCTTTTTGCTTTTCCATCCTATTTACCTTCTCGGTCATATGAGACATTTTCTTGCCCAAATCTTGCACCATAGTTCCAAAACCATCGAGTCTTTCCCGAGTGTCCTCCTGAAATTTTAGGTTAGCTGAAACAAAACTTTGCAAAAAAATTTCAAAAGAATTACCTGAAAATGATGTCTGAGCTTGCACGGAAGCCTGAGAAACATTTTCCGCTAACCGGATCATTGCATTACCTATTTCTGACACTCGAGCATTAAGCGCGTTTAACTCGTTTGAGAAACGGTCTTGCTCACTCCATTTACCTTTGTAATGGTGGGAATTTCCAGCCATATTTTAGATTAGTTGTCTTGCTTCTTCAGGTGTTTTATCCATGAGTGAACCTCCACTGGCGGCATCAATAAACTGTCGAACACGTGGGAGCAAGCCATCACAAAAATGTTGAATGAGGTGTTGATCGGTTATTTGATGATTAGGACAACTCTCACACAAACGATTAAACCTTTCCCAACAATCATAAAGGTTCTCTCCTTCTGCTTGCATGATACCGCAAATTTGCTTTCTGAGGGCGGCGACCTTCGAAGGGGGAAAATACTTCTCTAAGAACATTCCCTGCATCTTCTCCCATGTGGTGATGAACCCAGATGGAAGGTAATACATCCAATCCTTCGCCTGTTCCTTTAAAGTGAAGGGGAAGGCCCTTAGAAAAAGCTGAGCTTCGGTTGCATTATCGGTCCTCATTGACGAACACACCATCTTGAAGGCTTTGAGGTGTCTGATGGGATCCTCATCTGCGTTACCAAAGAAAGAAGGTAGTGAGTTAATTAGACTAGCCTTGAGTTCAAAGTTACCTGCTGATACCGGATACAATATACTCGATGAATTCCGGTCTAGCCTAGCTGCGGCAAGTTGCCTCAAGGTTCTTTGTTGCTCATGACTACCCACGACCTCCATCTTTGCGCTTCTTTTGAATTTTCAAAGAATATCTGCACTCAAAAACTCAAAAAGGAACGGGTAAAATAATACAAAAAAAATAAAAATAAATAAATAAAACTGTACAAACAAAAGATTTTTTTAAAAACAAACAAATTAAAATCAACCAAGCCAAATTAAATTTAATTCCCCGGCAACGGCGCCAATTTTGGTAGTGAACTTTTGTACGTTCACAAATTTCAAGCTGTCGAGGCTTGCCAAAATAATATTTATAAGCCGATTATACCGACTAATTTATAGTTAGTGATAACCGGGTCGAACCACAGGGAATTAGCTTAATTCAAACTTAATTAATTCTAAATTGCTAACGGTAAAAATAGGGAAAATTAGATTTTAAAAGGGAGCTCTAACTATTGTAGCTAACGGAAAATTAAAACAATAAAAACAGTGAAGTTAACAAATTTAAATGGCATGTTTGACTTCAAAGAATGGGATTGATAACAATTGGTGTTCGAATCATCGATAATTAAATACATAGACACAACGCTTAAAGCACGCAATTCGTTTGGTTATTTCTAACTCAAACGACCCAAAGATACAATTAGAAAAGTGCAAGTCTAATTGTTCTTGACAGTTACTCAAAATAAGGTGATCAATCCTAAAATGATTAACGGACAGAGACGGGAACATTGCGACGAATTAACCCGGAGACTAAATCGATTTTTCCTCTTTACCCAAAATCTAACATGAAGGTTATCTAATTTCTACCCCCAACTGTCACTTGGGATCAAACTAAATACCCATATTCAGATTTGTGTTATCTAGCGATTGAGGCAATTATACGTTCTAATCTCTAACGGTAAAGCATGCATAAGGACTCGGGCGTCACTCCTAATCAGTTACCCAAGCTATTTAGATGAAGAACAAGGAAGAAGATGCATAAGGAAGACAATTCATACACAAATTAGGGCAAATCTCCCCTTAATCCAAATTGCTACAATCCCAAACTAGAAATCAAACACTTACTTGTTTAGCTATCCATGGAGATGAAGAAGAGTGCCACAAATGGCTCAAAATTCGAAAGAGGTAGGAGAAGAGCCAAAAGAGAATGCCCTAAATTAAGCCAGCGCTAACCTCTCTGGAGGATTTACAAATCAGGCATTTTTTTTTACTTTTAATGACGGGCGAGGCGAGGCTTTTAATTATGGGCGCGGGCACGCGGGCACGGAGCGACCTTTAATGACGGGCGCTGATCTGGGCATGAGGTGTTGACTGTTGACTGGTGCTGTTGACTTTTACAAACATGAAGGAAAATCTTGCATCCACCAAGATTTGAACCTGGGCACCCCCATTGTCTTGGCAAGGTCTGCGCCATTAAGCCATTAATAGATTTTGAATTTAGATTAGATTATTTAATTAATGAAGCTTAATCACTCAAAACGACTAATTAATAAAATATTCTAAAATATTCATTTAAGCTCTTAATTATCGCAAATGCCCGATTTACCCCTTAACAATTAAATTATACAAAATATATCAATTAAGCCCAAATAATTATTCTAATTTACAAGACTTAGGAGCTAAATATTAGCACTTTTAGAGTGTTATCACTTAGGAGCTAGTATAAACCTAATGCCACTCTCGCCTTTTCAACGGTTAGGCATAGGAGAAGCTCGCCCCACCACAGTCACGTTGCAATTGGTAGATCGATCAATCTCTTATCCTGAAGGTAAGATTGAAGATATCTTGGTCAAAGTTGATAAATTCATTTTCCTTGCAGATTTCATCATCCCGGATTATGAAGCTGACAAGGATGTGCCCATCATTTTGGGAAGACCATTTATTGCGACAAGAAGAGCATTGATAGATGTTGAGAAAGGTGAGCTAACCATGAGGGTAAATGAAGAAGAGGTAAAATTCAGTGTGTTCAAAGCGCTAAGGTACCCTTCTGATCTCAAAGATTGTTCTGTTGTGGATATTATTGATACATTACTAGAGCATGAGCATGAGATGGAATTATTAGAAATGCATGTCAACAAGCATGTCCAAGTGGAATTAGATGATTTAAATATCTACATTGCACATGATGCTGTTAAAAGCAATCTTGACGCAATATCGCATGCTAGCATGACTAATGTTATTAATGATCGCACAATTTCTCCAATGTTACCTTCTATTGAGCAGCCGCCTACACTAGAACTTAAACCTCTGCCTGTGCACCTAAATTATGCATATCTAGGAGAGAATGAAACCTTGCCTGTTATCATCTCATCTGCATTAAATATGGAACATGAACTTGAGTTGTTGAATCTGCTAAAACAACACAAAAAAACCATAGGCAGGACATTGGCTGATATTAAGGGAATTAGTCCTTCCTATTGCATGCATAAAATTTTGTTAGAAGAATGACACTATCCCAGAATTGAACATCAGAGACGTTTAAATCCCTCTATGAAAGAGGTAGTTAAAAAAGAAATCATTAAATGGTTAGATGCTGGAGTAATTTTTCCTATTTCTAATAGCCAGTGGGTTAGTCTTATTCAGTGCGTCCCTAAGAAGGGAGGAATGACTGTTGTGGTTAATGAACTGAATGAATTAATCCCTACTCGCACCATAACTGGTTGGCGAGTATGCATGGACTATAGGAAGTTGAACAAAGCAACTAAAAATGATCATTTCCCACTGCCCTTCATAGATCAAATGCTTGATAGGTTAGCAGGGTAGGCCCTTTATTGTTTTCTGGATGGTTACTCAGGATATAATTAAATAACTATTGATCCAAAAGATCAAGAAAAAACGACCTTCACTTGTCTCTTTGGTACATTTGCTTTTCGCAGAATGCCATTTGGATTATGCAATGCGCCCGCAACATTTCAGCGGTGCATGCTTGCTATTTTTTCTGATCTAGTTGAGTCAATTGTTGAGATCTTCATGGATGATTTCTCTGTCTTTGGTGATTCATTTGAGCACTACTTAGTGAATTTAGGAAGAGTATTAGAAAGATGTGAAAAAATCAATTTAGTGCTTAATTGAGAAAAATGTCATTTCATGGTGAGAGAGGGGATTGTGCTAGGACATAGAGTGTCCAAAGAGGGAATATCAGTAGATAAATCTAAGGTGGAAGTTATTGAGAAACTTAATCCACCAACACATGTCAAAGGAATCAGGAGTTTTTTAGGACACGCAGGATTTTATAGGAGGTTTATTAGAGAGTTTTCAAAAATTTCAAAACCCCTATGCGAGCTGTTAGAGTTAAACATGACATTTATCTTCTCGGATGAATGCTTGACTGCGTGGGAAACACTAAAACATGCCTTAGTGCATGCACCAATAGTCGTAGGACCTAATTGGGAAGTTCCTTTTGAGCTAATGTGTGATGCGAGCGACTATGCGGTTGGCGCAACGTTAGGGCAAAAGGTTGGAAAGATTACACATCCAGTTTATTATGCAAGCAAGACGTTGAACGAATCTCAGCGCAATTACACCACAACCGAAAAGGAGATGCTACCTGTAGTGTTTGCTTGTGAAAAATTAAGAGCTTATCTTGTTGCAATAAGACCACTGTCTATACTGATCATTCAACCATTAAATACTTGATGAACAAGGTTGATGCTAAGCCTAGATTAATACGATGGGTCTTGTTGTTGCAAGAATTTGATTTAGAGATCAGGGATAAAAATGGATGTGAAAATGTGATTGCGGACCATTTATCAAGAGTGGAAGGATTTCGCGAAGTGATAGCTCCGTTTTGGAGCTATAATTATGTCCCTAATTCACGTTTATTACATGCTTAATCTTGCTTTTATGTGTTAATTGCAGGTGTTCTCGGTAATTCGCCCTCGGGAGCGTTCCGGCGCTTTTCGGGGCTTAATATCGCATTTTAAAGACCTAAGAACACTTCCGGGGAAGATCCATGCAAAAACATGATGATTGGGCGTTTTGGGGAAATTGAAGGCAAAATACCATGCAAAAACCCGAGACCTAGCGTCGAACGACAGCATCGCGACGCTAGCTCGACGCTGCCCAAGCGTCGAGACGCTCCGAAGTCTGAGGCGTGAAATTGAAAATCCACCCGAGAGCAAGCGTCGAGTGACAGCGTCTCGACGCTCGCTCGACGCCGCGCAAGCGTCTCGACGCCACCTCGTCTGCGCGCGCGGATTATTTAGGGCGCAGCGTCGAGACGCTGCCCTAGCGTCTCGACGCTCCGACGGATTACTTAAGTTTTTGTCCGATTTTTAGCCGCAATCTTCATCCCCTACCTCGGGCTCCGCACCTGATTAGACGTTCCAGCAGCCATTTTCACCATGGGAGAGGCTAGGAAGCTTGGATTTGAGCCATCCCACATCACACACATCATGAGTGAGTAGTTATAGCGTTTTTGGCTCGGGATTGTATAGGAATAATGTAGTTTGAACTCTTGGTGAGGTTGTTGAATTAAATTCTGAATTGGCTTGAATGATTTATTGAATTGGTTTCTATTTCTTTGTTTATTCCATGAATGTGCTTGAATGATTTAGGACTAGGCACCCTTGATTTTGAGCATGTTTCATTCGTTAAAGGTTTTGATGCCGTGCCTCTCTAAACCGCCAAGTAACAAAGATTTACGACACCTTTGAGCGTATTGGCGTCCTTGCGTTCTTGGTGTTCGTTCTTCTCGAATTAGAATCCGAAATCGATACACTAATTTCGCGTCCAAATTAGATAATCGTCGTAGTTAGCTCGTTGCTATCGATCGGTCTTGGGAGAGCGTTGGCCGCCAATGTCCGATCGATATGCTTGATTAGCATGATTCATTATATCTAATTAATTTCCATGGAGCATGTCTGAGTTAATCTATTAATTTGAGACGAGCTGCGTATTCGTTAAATTGTTTAGCCATTATACTCGTCAACCTATGATCCAAGAGGCATGCTAAATTTATTCCCGATCGTCCCGAGTCGAACGCTCCGTTAGTTGAATTTTTCCCGTTTGCATTGTTTCCTCTTAGTTAATTAAAAACCAACAAATCCCCAATATTTCATTTATTTTAATAGTTTGCAAATTTAATTAAGATTAAGTCTAATTAACTTAATTCCCTGTGGATCGACCCCGTTGCCACTAATCTACTAATAGTTCAGTGAATTCGGGTAAATATAAATTCATTTTGGCGGGTCTCGACAACCCGATGATTGGCGATAGTTCCAAATTATCGTTACCAAAATTGGCGCCGTTGCCGGGGAGTTAAGTGTAATTCGGCCTAATTTAGATTTGATTTGTAGACTTTTGATTTTTACTTTAAAAATTTGTTTATTCTTTTATTATTTGCAAGATTTGGTTTGTTTAAGTGTGCTAGAAGCGCCTAATTTTTTATTGAGAAAATGGAGGTTGACGATGAGGCTGGAGCCCCAAAAACACTCAGGCAGTGGACATCGGTTGCTATGGGCCACCAACCTTCTTGTATTTCCTACCCGGAAATCTCAGGTGAGTTTGTACTTAAGTCGGGCTTAATTAACCATTTGCCTTTTGTTGCGTGCTCAAATGTTTAAATAAAAATGCAATGTGAGAGCACTCAGAACATGCAAGCATACATGGTCTTGTAGCAAGTAATAAGTATTTTTTCATTCGATTTCCCACAGAGATTTATTCTTAGTTACTTACGAAGTGAGATGCTAACTTAGAAAAGGTGGTTTAGATGGGGTAGAATTGGGTTTAATGTGTCTAACTAATAAAGAGAGTGCAAGATATGCAAGCATAAACAAGAGCAAGTAAATAGATTAACTTGAATGTAGGAGAAAAAGACTTGCGGAGAGAGCAATTAAATAAAATCGCAAAGCAAAAGAAAGCTGGAAAAATGGCTAAGGCAAAAAGTGAAACTGGAAGAATTGCGCAAACAGCAATGTTCTCGCAATTCTGCAGCAACGTTTTAAGGGTAAGTTGTGGAAACAAGGACTACTAACGACTCCTCTATAGGCTTTTTCATACGAATCTTCAGCAGTAGATCAACTCATCATGCATCAAACTAACTCATTCTCATGTATCTTCCGATTTCATGCATTAGATCCTTTAGTTTACTCATGTCCAAGTAAGGTCTTAAGCATCTTTTTATAAAAGTGAGTTTAGTGATTTGTACTAGGAAAACGCCTATTCCTAGGTCGTTTTCTGGCTACCATGGAAGGCTATCATGAATGTACGACTCTGAACTCTTACTCCTTCCAGAGGTTAGGAGTTCTTTGGACAAAATGGATGGCCAATCGAAATTGCCCGTGGGATGAAGCTTACATACATTCAATGCATTCGAAACTAACCTACATGCTTGATTCACGTATTTCTACCTATGGACTTGTCATTAGCATACCCTTATGTGGTTTAGTTACTCATGGATGAAGATGAAATAGAAAGATTTGAGTAATTAAACATGCTTAACAAAATTTAATGACAGCAAACGAAGAAAGAAAGCATTAAAGAGAATTGCGAAGTAGTCAAATAATTCCTCTATTGCGTGAGATTCAAAGCTTAATGTGCCATGAGTACAAAACAAGAAAGACTAAATGATTGAAGGAGAATTGAATTGCAGTAGCAAACAGAAGTAAAGAGCAGAAGACAGTAAAGAAAATAAGAGACAAAAAGCAGTAGAAAGCAATCTAAAGTGTGTGCGTGAACTCCTCGCCGCAAGCGCCTCGGATGAAGGGCGAAGGTGAGCTTGTTTGGGGATGAATCCAATCAGAAGAGAAGAAGGATCTTCTCTTCTTCCTCTCAGATTATCGATGCCAACAGCTGAAACCTTCACGCCAACAAACGGGAGAAGAAATAGGGAAGAAACCGCGTTGAGATGGGAGTTCTACGCTTTTCGAGTGTGTTTCAACCTTCCACTTTGACCTCCTTTTATAGTGTTCTGCAGGTACGATTAGGCCAAGGAGAACCATCCATTCTAAACGTCGTATCTCAACGTGGCAGCAGGAGAAAGAATGGGCCCCTGAAAGATCGGAACAAAACAGAAATTAGTTAGACAACTTAGGGATTTCACTTAAAACATTGCGGTTTTAGCAATGTTTTCGCAATGCTTCCGCAATGTGCACATTTTAAGTCTTTAACTTCGTTTTTGGTTCTTTTTCCTTCCTTTTGCATATAAGTCATAATTTAGCTTCATTCTTCTAATTCTCATATATAAGCACAAGTTTGAGCTAAATTCTACCAAAAACACTTAAGAATGCACAACTTCCTATAGCAAATAAGTCCTAAAATAGTCACTTTTGGAGACGTAACACACCCCCAAACTTAAGGTTTTGCTCGTCCTCGAGCAACACAAGGACTTACTTAGGCTGCTGTTTAACTTCTCTAACCATTTGCTGACTCCCCTAAATTCACTATCTATGGCAATGCTGTCCTGTGCCACACTTCTTAGTTTAAAACTAACTTCCCATTTTGCTTCTTCTGACTTCTCTCGCCTTATACTCCTACTGTTTTATTAACTCCCTACAACTGACCTATTTGCTTCTGTCATTAAGTTCATTGTGCAACTATCCCCAAGGTTTCGAATTCTACCTAGCTCTACCCTAGACTCAGTACATGCTTCTAATGTTTTTTCTTTTTGAGCTACCTAGGACTCCTTCGAGTCATGCCAGTCTTAGTATAAACCAGTGACAGTAGTACATTCATAGAACAACCTAAACCCTGGCATCACTACATTGGATATACATTCATCTCCCTTTAACAAACCTATAAGCTATAACCCCGTGCTTAGCTAATTGAGGATCAGAGTTCTTTTATTGAGGACACCTAAGCACAGAGCTAAAACTCATAGGCATACATTCTTCTTCCTTATTTTTTCTTTTTTCCCTTCTTTCTTTGGTGGAGCCCCTCCTTATTCTATTTTCATTTTTTTTTTTAGTTCATCATTTTTTCCCATGGAGAAGAAGAATGCTTATGTTTAAAAGGGAGAGAGTAATGTTCCTAGGCCTAGGGCTGCCTCCCCCAAACTAAAACTTCTCATTGTCCCCAATGAGAGTCTGAGGTGGCACACCCCCAAACTTGTCCTAGAAGCATCTAGTCTAGGGCAAAACAAAGAGAATCGAAAAGTCCTAGGCATAGAACGAACTTTCCTAAAGCAAATAACACAGCAGCAGAATCTTATAAAAACAGTCAAGTAGGGCTTAAAGAGATGCATGCTGAGCAATTTAAGGGAGCTAATTTAAACTATCAAAGGTGTTCTAAGACACTCATCCAGCATGCTTACAGATAGGCTATATAAGGTAGTCAAGAAAGCAGCAAAAGAACAAAATTGAAACAGAACCAGCCTATCTAACAGTCAGTCAAAAGCATGTGACAACTAACAAAAATTGCGGAATTCGCAATAATTTCGCAATGAACCCGCAGGGCATATGTATCAGTAAACAGCCCCTTTTGCATGCTTTTTCC
The DNA here is from genome assembly GCA_028017165.1 of Herpetospermum pedunculosum. Taxonomy (NCBI): domain Eukaryota; kingdom Viridiplantae; phylum Streptophyta; class Magnoliopsida; order Cucurbitales; family Cucurbitaceae; genus Herpetospermum; species Herpetospermum pedunculosum. The sequence continues at coordinate 13,247,878 of CM051527.1, read as the reverse complement.
AGTCATCTACAGCTATACAAAAAGGAAACTAAAACAGCCTACTTAATCAGATACCATCTACCTAAACTAAACTACCCTAAACAATCAAAAGAAAGAACTAAAAGCAAATCAAATATTGACTCAAAATACCAGAATTCACACAGTTTAACGAAAAGCAGAGATTTTTTTTCTTATTTCAAAGAGGGAACAGAAGTACTCCCTCGAGTGCCCTTCAGACTGGCACTCATACATCCCCATCATCATCCCTCCGTGCTCTTGGAGGCGTCCATGGCTTCAGTAGATCAGTGGGAAAGGCAGGGAAGATGCAGCCCAACTGATCAGCCACGTCTTTGTCCCTCGCCTGAGCATACTCGGCCCATTGCGCCATCTTCCTCTGAAGATCCATCAGGCAGGCCATAGAGAGAGATTGAGCTGCAGCCAGGCCGTCTAGCTCAAACTCCATATTCCCTTTTCGTCGCATCCGCAAGGCTGTGGGCAACTCCAGATGCCCAGTGTAGGCCAGCTGCCTCTCCATCCTCTCGATTGGAACACCTGCACGTAAACATAGCTTAGTGATGGTGTTTGGAAAGAAAAGAGGGCCCTTACCTTTCTTGGCACAGTCTGCTATGGAGGCTGCAATAACCTCCCCAACATTGATAGTGAGGCCTCTCATGATCGCATATACCAGCAGCGATCTCCCCTGATTAATGGTGGTCTCGTGGGTCACTTGGGACAGACGCCTTCGCACGAATGAAAACCAGACAGCTGCCTTGGCCGTGAGGGTAACACTCATCAGAGTGTGCTTCCCATTGCGTGAGATCGTCCAAGCTGCCTCAGGCTGGCCTATGATGCGCAGTGCTTCCTCCAGGACAGCCTCAGTTGGTGCGTCAGTGATTCTTGCATAGTCAGTATGCTTCTGCCCCTTGAGACCATAGGCCTCATTAATAGCCTTGGCTGAAAAGTCAACCTCCAGCCCCCTCACCGGTGACAGGCCATCCTCAGGGTGCGTCAGATTGGCATAGAAGTCGTACACCATGCTGGAGTAGGCGGGGATGGGCGGTCTGCACAGCTCTTCCCAACCGTGGTTGGTGATCCCTGCGCGCAAGAATTGCGGCAAGTCTGCCAATGCATCCAGGAACCCCTTCTCGTGGAGTAGGTCCCTCTTCCACAGTTCAGTGCCCCTTGATTCGGCGTCTGAAGACACATACCTCACAGATTGAGGTTCATCTTCGGGGTATAACTTGGCTTTCCCCTTTTCCCTGGCCTTGGCTGATTCAGCAGCCTCGATCTTTAGCTTGTTCAAAGAAGGCTCATTGCTGACCTTCCTTTTCTTGGATTTCTTTGAAGCTTTTGGCCGTTTGGCCTTGACAACCTTGGGTGCTTTCTTCCTCAGTCGTGCCCTGGTGGTGATCTGCTGGAGGCAATCCCCCAACGTCTCATCCATTGAGTCGTCCCCCTTTGCTGGGCTGTCGGGGCAGACTTCCCTCAAAGGAGAGAAGACCTCATCTTCTTCATCCGTTTCATCGCCCAGTGCTGATTCTTGTTGTTCTTCAATTGGGATTTCAGGCTCGGGCGACGGCGATGGTGATGCCTCAGGGCTCTGTGGAGGTGGAGAGAGCTCAGGACTCTGTGGAGATGGAGATGGCTCGGGGCTTTGTCTGGCCGTCTCGTAAGAAGGACGACCACTCCCTTGACTCTCCACAGTGGGAGTCTTCTCCTTGATCGGTGCGTCTTCGACAGCCATCTTCCATTTTCTCTTCTTGGGCGTTCCTGCTGGTTCAGATGGACCAGCAGGGATTTCGGTCACCACCTTCCACTTCTTCTTGCGGATAGGAAGCTTGGAAGGTCGTTCGGGTCGCGCAGCTTCGGTATCTGCCAAGGCAAGTAGTGCCTCTCCCGCAGCTGCCTCAGCGTCGGACGCCTTCTTCTTGGAAGCAGATCTCTCAGCCCGTGTAAGCACCATGGTCGAATCGGAAAAATCTGAAAAAGAGGAATTGCAGAGGAAGAAGAAGATAGTTTCTTGAAGTTCAATGAATGAAGGAAGCGTACGGGCCATAGCTATTCTAACGGCTATTTGTAATCAAGTGAATCCCAACGGCTATTTCTGTTGCGGTTTCAGCAAATCTACCGCAATTAAATGGCCGTTGGAGATTTTCTTGATTTAAATGCCAAGATTCTCATAACTTAATCTTTGGCCCGATATCTTCCCCGATTCTTTACCCTTGATTCATCTCCTTGATTTCCTCTTTTGATCCCCTATAAAAAACATACACAATTAACAACAAATTCGTAATAAAAATCACTCATAAACGTACAAAAATAACAACCGAAGGAATAAAAAACAGCAAAAATAAACTAAGGCATAGCCTCGCATGGACGAGCACAGTAATCACTCGTCTTCTCTCGGTCATATTTTCAAGCTTCAGATAAGAGGAAGGCCGAGAGAGTCTTCACATCCCCTTCCTCGTAGTAGTGCTTCAAACGTGCACCATTGACCATGAACGGTTGCCCGTGTTGCAGGTTCCTAATCTCAATTGCACCATGAACAAACACATTAGTTATAACGAAAGGACCTGACCATCTGGACTTAAGTTTGCCTGGAAATAATCTCAACCTTGAGTTAAATAACAAGACATGCTGGCCTTTCTTAAAGTCCTTAATCCTAAGTCTACTATCATGCCAAATTTTAGTTTTTTCCTTATACATTTTGGCATTTTCATAGGACATATGTCTCAGCTCATCAAGCTCATGTAATTGCAGAGACCGCAATGTTCCCGCATCGGTCACGCAATAATTCAGCTCTTTTAAGGCCCAAAAGGCTTTGATTTCCAATTCGAAGGGAAGATGACATGCTTTTCCATACACTAGCCTATAAGGAGACATACCTAAGGGTGTTTTATATGCAATCCTATAGGCCCACAGTGCATCATCAATTCATGCTAAACGACTATGATTGTTGGCACATAATAAATATTTCATTCCCAAAATAAACTACTCCTAACATACGAAAACTAAACAAAGCATGATAAAATCCTAATTTAAGAGTTTAGGGATCAGAAATCTCCCTTGTCAATCTGCCTCATATGGATATTCTTCAATGTTTCGAGGCACCACTTCTGCTTCTGTAAGATACTTAAGTCTTGATTTACGGGGTCGGACATTCTGCCACACCTTGAATTTGTTGATTCTTTCAAAGAGACTGCATGTTATAACATCCCAAGGTTTGTACTTTCTGTGCGTTGGTTTTGTTTCTACAACATTTGCTACAACATAGCTTTGATGCGATGGGACTTCTTTTTCGGGCACATCTCTTTCTAACTCCTTCAGCTGGAGCATTTGTGGTGGTGGTGGCTCAACTCTTTCATTGGTGGAGAAGCTTGCTGCAACATCAGACATTTCAAATTCTTGTTCCTCAAGCAGCGCAATAGTCTCTTTGGCCTCATCCAGCACAATTTCATTTTTCTCACCTTTCACCAACTCCACCATTTCATATGGATATTCCATTGGATCACTCTTCTCAGATTCGAAGGTAACAAAGGATTCATCATCATAAAAATCGAACATCTGAGGGCATGGTGGTAGTGATTTTGCTATAGCAAGTAGATCTTGTAAGTCATTTGTGAGCTGAGCTAATTGCACATCCATTCTCCTCATGGATGCATCATTCCTTTCCATGAATTCTATCCATAGCGCCTCCAAAGCGGGTGATAATTCTTCATTTGGAGTTGGGGCATAATGTTGATAGTCTTCATGTTGGGGGAACTCTTCATAATGAGCAATTTGCACATGCTCTTCCCAAGGATTATTTGAGAGTTGCCACTGATCATGTTCACACATGTACGAATAATGGTTGTCATAGCCTTGTTGATATTGCCTCTCTTGATAATTCAAGGTTGGGCAATTCTCCAAGTTATGATTATCCCCACAATAAGCACATGGCTGATAAAATTCTTCAAACTGTTGTGGGCAAACTCGTCCTCCAATTAAGTTTTGCAGCGTATTCATTTACTTTGTCGTACACATACGTCTTCCACCTGCAAAGTTTCTCTTTGTTGCGAGTTGAGGTTTGGAAACTCTTTCATAAACTAGCTTGATAGTACCTGTAAAGGAAATGAAAGAAGATTAACTCCAATAGATATTAAGTTTTTTTTCTAAATTAACAAACTTCGTGTTCACTAAACAAAATCCCCGGCAGCGGCGCCAAAAACTTGTTGCGTGCTCAAATGTTTAAATAAAAATGCAATGTGAGAGCACTCAGAACATGCAAGCATACATGGTCTTGTAGCAAGTAATAAGTATTTTTTCATTCGATTTCCCACAGAGATTTATTCTTAGTTACTTACGAAGTGAGATGCTAACTTAGAAAAGGTGGTTTAGATGGGGTAGAATTGGGTTTAATGTGTCTAACTAATAAAGAGAGTGCAAGATATGCAAGCATAAACAAGAGCAAGTAAATAGATTAACTTGAATGTAGGAGAAAAAGACTTGCGGAGAGAGCAATTAAATAAAATCGCAAAGCAAAAGAAAGCTGAAAAAATGGCTAAGGCAAAAAGTGAAACTGGAAGAATTGCGCAAACAGCAATGTTCTCGCAATTCTGCAGCAACGTTTTAAGGGTAAGTTGTGGAAACAAGGACTACTAACGACTCCTCTATAGGCTTTTTCATACGAATCTTCAGCAGTAGATCAACTCATCATGCATCAAACTAACTCATTCTCATGTATCTTCCGATTTCATGCATTAAATCCTTTAGTTTACTCATGTCCAAGTAAGGTCTTAAGCATCTTTTTATAAAAGTGAGTTTAGTGATTTGTACTAGGAAAACGCCTATTCCTAGGTCGTTTTCTGGCTACCATGGAAGGCTAGCATGAATGTACGACTCTGAACTCTTACTCCTTCCAGAGGTTAGGAGTTCTTTGGACAAAATGGATGGCCAATCGAAATTGCCCGTGGGATGAAGCTTACATACATTCAATGCATTCGAAGCTAACCTACATGCTTGATTCACGTATTTCTACCTATGGACTTGTCATTAGCATACCCTTATGTGGTTTAGTTACTCATGGATGAAGATGAAATAGAAAGATTTGAGTAATTAAACATGCTTAACAGAATTTAATGACAGCAAACGAAGAAAGAAAGCGTTAAAGAGAATTGCGAAGTAGTCAAATAATTCCTCTATTGCGTGAGATTCAAAGCTTAATGTGCCATGAGTACAAAACAAGAAAGACTAAATGATTGAAGGAGAATTGAATTGCAGTAGCAAACAGAAGTAAAGAGCAGAAGACAGTAAAGAAAATAAGAGACAAAAAGCAGTAGAAAGCAATCTAAAGTGTGTGCGTGAACTCCTCGCCGCAAGCGCCTCGGATGAAGGGCGAAGGTGAGCTTGTTTGGGGATGAATCCAATCAGAAGAGAAGAAGGATCTTCTCTTCTTCCTCTCAGATTATCGATGCCAACAGCTGAAACCTTCACGCCAACAAACGGGAGAAGAAATAGGGAAGAAACCGCGTTGAGATGGGAGTTCTACGCTTTTCGAGTGTGTTTCAACCTTCCACTTTGACCTCCTTTTATAGTGTTCTGCAGGTACGATTAGGCCAAGGAGAACCATCCATTCTAAACGTCGTATCTCAACGTGGCAGCAGGAGAAAGAATGGGCCCCTGAAAGATCGGAACAAAACAGAAATTAGTTAGACAACTTACGGATTTCACTTAAAACATTGCGGATTTAGCAATGTTTTCGCAATGCTTCCGCAATGTGCACATTTTAAGTCTTTAACTTCGTTTTTGGTTCTTTTTCCTTCCTTTTGCATATAAGTCCTAATTTAGCTTCATTCTTCTAATTCTCATATATAAGCATAAGTTTGAGCTAAATCCTACCAAAAACACTTAAGAATGCACAACTTCCTATAGCAAATAAGTCCTAAAATAGTCACTTTTGGAGACGTAACACCTTCCTTTTGTGGTGAAACAGATGAAGACCCCTTTAAACATCTTAAGGCTTTTCAAATGACAAGTTCCGCGATGAAGCCAGGCGACATAACTGAAGATCAGCTCTACCTGAGAGCTTTTCCATTCACCTTGAGAGGTGAAGCTCGAGATTGGCTACATTACTTGCCATCGGGAACCATCTTCACTTGGGAGAAGTTAAAGGGTCTATTCTTGGAAAGGTATTTCCCAGCTTCAAGAGCCAGAGCCGTGAAAAAAGATATCTTTAGTTTCAAGCAGGATGAGAAAGAGGCATTTCACGAGTGCTGGGAGAGATTCATTAAGCTCTGCGAGAGATGCCCGAACCATCTGATAGCAGAGGTCGCGCTTATCGAATTCTTCTATGATGGTTTGCTTCCGCATGACTGTCAGATGCTCGATGCATCGAGTGGAGGAGCCCTTAGGGAGAAAACGCCTGTGGAAGCCAGACAGTTGATCAACAACATGGCTGAGAACTGTCGCCAATACGGGGGAAGAAACGAACAAGCTAAAATGTCTACCGACATAGAAGAGCTCAAAGAAAAAGTGTCTCAGGTATTTGGTTTATTTCATACGTTGCACGAAAAATCATCTCAGGTTGTTTCTTCTATTTCAGGTCAAACCCTCGAAGGCATGTTCAAGTCACTTATGGAATCTAGCAACGAGACCAATTCGCAGATGCGGTCTCTAAGAGATGAGACCAGGTCGGAGATGCAATCGCTAAGAGATGGGTTCACTGAGGTGAAGGAAAGGATGAGTAAGATAGAATCCAAAGCGGAAAGCGTTAGTGCGATAAATCTCTGAAGTGGTAAGGAGATACCATCACGGACCACTCCCGAGGACTCTAACAAGGATACAGAGATATCTCCAGATAAGTGTCCTCAAACACCCTCTGAAACGGTTGTAGCTTCTCCTTATATTTCTATGAAGTCTTACACTCCCGTTGCTCCTTTTCCGAGTAGGTTGGTGAGGCCACCTAAGGAGGTCGAGGACGCGGACGTCCTCGAGACGCTGAAAAAGGTTGGGATCAATATGCCGCTGCTTGATGCAATTCAGCAAATCCCAAGGTACGCGAAATTTCAAAAGGAGATGTGCACCATGAAGAGGAAGACTAAAGGTGCTGAGAGAGTCGTGGTAAGCAAGAATGTTTCTGCCCTGATAACACAAGGTATTCCAAACAAATGTCAGGACCCAGGTATGTTCCTCTTGCCATGTACTATAGGAGATAGAGAAATCGAGCACGCCATGCTAGACCTAGGAGCCTCAATTAATGTTATGCCATACTCAGTCTACAAGAGTCTCGATTTAGAAGGTATGCAGGAAACAAGTTTAATTATCCAGTTAGCTAATAGGTCTTCTATTCATCCTTTAGGGGTGATTGAGGATGTGTTGGTTAGAGTTAAGGACCTGATCTTTCCTGCTGATTTTTATGTGATAAATATGGAAGAAAACGCATCACCCACTACTTCAGTTTTACTAGGTAGACCATTCATGAAAACCGCTAAGACAAAAATTAATGTGCATGATGGTACCTTGTCTGTTGAATATGAAGGGGATGTGTTCGAATTTAATGTATTTGATGCCATGAAAAACCATGCTGATGTGCATTCTGTCTGTAAAATTGATCTTATCGATACTTTAGAACAAGAAGAATGCATAATTGTTGTTGATGGGGATGACCCACTCGTTTTTACTGAAATTGTTGGCGAGGTTGAAAGTAGCACTCCCATATTGTCTGACCCATCTGAACAAGCTACTTTTGCTTTAGAGGCGTGTGAAAAGCCAACTAAAATATTACCATCTCTTTTGCAGGCTCCCAAGTTGGAACTTAAGGAGTTGTCGGGTCATCTCAAGTACGTATACTTGGGTGAGGTGGAGACACTCCCGGTAATTATCTCCAAGGAGCTTACATCGGAGCAAGAAGGAGAGTTGGTTGAGGTCTTGAAAAAGAACAGAAGAGCCATAGGATGGACATTGGCAGACTTGCACGGGTTGAGTCCAGTTCTGTGCATGCACAAGATTCGGCTGGATGAGGGAGCGAAGCCATCCCGAGAGCCTCAGCGGAGACTGAACCCAGCAATGAAAGAGGTAGTGTTGTCTGAAATACACAAACTCCTTAATGCTGGTATTATCTTTCCCATTTCTGATAGCCAGTGGGTTAGCCCTATTCATGTTGTACCTAAAAAGACGGGCATAACCGTTATTAGGAATGATAAGGGAGAGTTAGTACCTAAGAGAGTGCAAAATGGGTGGAGAATGTGTATAGATTTTAGAAAACTGAATGATGTGACTAAGAAGGACCATTTTCCTATTCCCTTTATAGATCAAATGGTGGAGCGTTTAGCTGGGAAGCCATACTTCTGTTTTCTAGATGGTTTTTCTGGGTTTTATCAAATTCCCATAGCCCAGGAAGACCAAGAAAATACTACTTTTACCTGTCCATTCGGAACTTACGCATACTTTCCTTCAAGTAAATCTTATTTGGTAGAGATTTACTTAAATAAAGTGATTCCAATTTGGTTCACAATTCTACTGGTTTATCAACATCATTAACATGTCGAAGCACATTATCAGAAAGATGAAGAATCATTGTGTTATTTCCTCGATTTCAAGTTGTTTTTCTTTGGTTATTTCTACCGGCCATACTTTTAGTTTATCTAATACTTTACCCAGTTTATGTTGTACCAAAAGAGCTTTCAACTTTTTTCTCCAAATACTAAAATTCTCTTTTCCGTCAAACATATTTTGTTCGAATTTTGCATACATTTTTTGGGAATTTAACGGCCAAACAAAAATACTGCCAACTTCACAGTAACTTTAGATCAGCCCAAAACAACTTCAAACCAGACAAACAAAATCAGGTCAGCCCAACCAGACAAACAAAATCAGGTCAGCCCAACCAGTAATACGAATCTGCCAACCGATAAAATTTCAGACCAATCAACCAAGCCAAAAGAAACAAAGACGAAAGACTTACAAATTCAAAACTGGAAAATCATTGCTACTGATCAATTTGTCATTGCTCTGATACCATTTGTTGTGAAATATCAAACAAAACCCACTGCTTTAACTAAATCCCAGCAAACTAATTGGGATAAAACATTAAACAATTAAAGGAAAAATTACAGAATAAATACTGGAATTTATAGTGGTTCAACCAAGGAGGTCTACATCCACTGTGCAAGACGATATCAATTTTATTGCTTCAACGTCAAGAACATGCCATCGATCGAAATCAAAATAAAAATATGGAAGAGGAATAAATTCCAACAAAGCTCAAAACTCTCTCTCACAAAGAATCACCATACACCATTGAAGAAGAAAAATACTCAACAAAGAGAAATAATTTCTCGTGAAACTTCTTCAAAAACGAAAAAGATGGCTCCAAGACCGTCTGTATTCTCTGATTTTTTGCATTTTTTGCACGATTGGAGAAGAAGATTCAGTTTCTAACTTCACGACAAATGGATGGTGATGCGGAGTCTTTCACATGGGCTTTGAGACCCATTCATTTAGGCTTTCTTCAAACAATAATTTCAGCCCAAAACTTCTAATAACTATTGGTTAGATATGACTTGAATCAAACACCCAAATCAACATGTATCTTGATCTATTACTTGCCTTAAAACACTATCATGTAGGTTTAACACGAGTGTCTCCATTGATTGTTGTCTCCATTGATTCTAGTTCTCCAGTCATCGTTTTTGGAAGCTTTTCAGGGTCTTCGATTTCTTTAACAACCTTCTGTTGTCCAAGAAATGCTTTAATTTTTGCTTTCTAAAGTTTGAAATCCCCTCTCCCATCGAATTTGTCAATCTCATACCTTGTGATTAACATTCTTGAGTTTCTTTATTTCAAGAAAGTTTTTCTTTCTTTCTTTGTGTGATGCCTGATGCTCTAATACCAATTTGTTAGTGTGCAGAAACGTGGCAGTAACTTTTGTTGACGAAGAAGCTCACACGTGACAAACAATTGAAAACCTCTACATGTCCCATCAAACAATCATTCCGGCCACGTGTCATCCATTTAACGGTAGTGGTATGGAAAAATTTCATACCACCGATGTACTAGAAATTCTCCCCACTCTACATGCAACCAAACGAATGAGGAAAATTTTCCATTCACCCTTTCTCAGCCAAAGACAGAAACAGAAAGAAGGGAAAATTAGTGAATGACCCTCCAACAACCTCCCTCTCTCCTCATTTAACTCTCCCAAAATTACTCATTACTACATTCTATTTCCACAAGTTTTGATGGTTGATAACCGTTTCACTCTCTTCATTTTTTTTTTTATTTTTTTTTGATAAAGTGTCAGCCTTAAATCAGACTGACAAGGAGACAAGACTCCTAGAAATAGAAGCTAATGGGACAGAACCCCCACTTAGTTCATAAGTAACCAAAACGTCTTCATCATTTAGATGAACTAGATTAGGAGGAAAAATTTCATTCCAAGAGTTTGATATTCTTTGTTCACACGCAGAGGTCGCCAGGTAATGGGCCATTGCGTTCTGCTTGCGATTCACATGTGAGAAGGAAACCACATTCCTCGCTTTAGCCAGCTCAAGCACTTCATCCATGAAGTTCGTGAGCTCCGTATTATCTGTGATTTCAGAATTGAGAAGTTTCACAATCGTGAGAGCATCCGACTCCACAATGATATTTTGGGAAACATCGATAGGTATCTCTTTCAATCCTTCGGCGATGGCCAAAGCCTCTAGCCACTCGATTTTCCAAGGTCGCGAGATGCACCTCTGTCCGGCCTGAAGAAGGGTGCCAGTCCAGTGACGAAGAACCCAACCAATGCCGCCCCTTTGATGCGTTGGGTTCCAACTTGCGTCACATGATAGTTTCCATATGCCATCCGGTGGTCGTTTCCATCTTCGCAGCTCCATCTGACTTTGGGTATTTGAGATCTGCACCCCATTGTAAGTGTTTTCTGCTTCATCTGCCCCCATCTGAGTCGAAGTTAAAAACTCGTCCATGTATTTCGAAATTTGAGTCTGAAGAGTCTCTGAATTATTTGTTGTTCTCTTGTGCTTTATGTTGTTTCGGTGATTCCATATTTGCCAGCATATGATTAAGCTTCGTTCAAGATAGTCATCATCTTCTCGACCTGAGATCTCCTTTTTCCAGAACCATTCACAGTAGTCCGCTACTTGCCACAAGTTCCTGTTCAAATTAAAAAACTCATCAAGATTAGAGAAAAACTTTGGCCATAATCCTTTTGTACTACACATGACAATGAGTTGATATTTTCCATTTGGCTTAATCCAAAATCATTCGGAAGAAGTTTTAAACAAAATGATTATTTCACATAGTCTAAACAACAGTTAAGAATATTCTATTCCCTTCTATTCTTAATGTTTTTTAGAATTAAAAAATATTTATTTCTATCTTCTTATATTTTACCTACACACTTATTCTTTTTTAAAAATATTAGCACAATTCTTGAATAAATACAAATTAAAAATTTAGAATTTCAACTTTATTCCTATTTTCTTTTAAAAATATGATTATAGTATCAACCTTTTGCTACAAACCACAAATAAAGAAGTAAACATGCATTGAATCCAACACAAAGTACAATATTTTCTCAGATATAAATGAACCTAAATCAAACAACATATCAGCTGGTAATAACTAATTAAAAGCCGCTAAAGAATGAAATACGACAAAGAGTAGCGAACCTAACCATAATTCAACCGTCAAATTGTAGAAACTAATGACTAATAGGTCATAGATTCAATCTGAACCACATGTTATAAAAAAAAAATACAAGAAAGAGTAAATTGACAAAATGACGAAGAATAGAATCTTTAGAAGAACGTCCTTCCTGGTCCAAATCCATACAAGCCATTATTCCTGAAATTATTCCTGTGTAAGTTTAGAATAAAACAATACAAATGTCTAAACCAATGCTAGAGTGTTTAATTTTACAATTAATTACCTGATTAGGATGAATTGCCAACGTTTCTAAATTGAGGCAATTTTGTAAAAATGTCAATGTACTTATTGACAAGTTTATCGATGTTGGCTTCTTGACCTCCTTTGTTTTCAACTTCAAATGTTTCAAATTAGGAAAAGAAAATCTGCAAAGAGGAGTCTGAACTGACAAGAGTGCCTTCAAAACAGACAAAAAGTACAAAAGTTAATTAAAAAAAAGTACGAGGAAAACAATAGGGTTAATGTTAGAAAGAAAAATTGGCAAAAACGAATTCATTTGAAACTATTTAGAAAAATATGATATTTTATTATTATTATTATTATTATTATTATATATATATAAATATATATATATATATATATATATATATATATATATATATTTTTTTTTTGTCTTTTTCAGACATGCGCCTCTTGAATGTGTATCTCGAAGAGACATTCCTTTATCTTTAATTGAAAATTTCAAAGGTAGGTGACATAAATAATAATTAGGTTAAAAATAAGGGTTGGTTGCACAAATAGCAATCAGGCCCAAACTAATTGCAAATTTAGAAAACTTTAAAATGTTTTGCAAATATGGCAAAAAAACCCGTTTCTATCACTGATAGACTTTATTATATCACTGATAGACTTCTATCAGTGATAGACTATTATCTCTGATAGACTATTATCACTGACAAAAATCTATAAAAAGCTGAGGTGATCAGCGATAGACTTCTATCAGTCATAAGATATCAGCGATAGAAATTGCTATATCCGCAAAAATTTTAAAAACATGCTATATTTGCAAACAATAAGTCTTAAATTGTCATTTACTACAATTTCCCTAAAAATAATGACAAATATAACAAAATATAAAACATTTGGTAAATATGACAAAAAAATCACTCTATCACTGATATTCATTGAGAAAATGATTATCACGACTACACTATCAGTAATAGCAACGAACTAAATTTTATAAAAAAAAAAACAAAGGTGATAAACTACTTATATCAACGATAAAAATAACTATATTTACAATTTTTTTAAAAAAATATTATATTTTTAATTATTTTACTCGGGATACAAATTTCCTTCAAATGAACTCATTTTTACCTTCTTTTTTTTTACTAATTAACCCCAAAAACAAAGCATTAAAAGGGAGGAGAGAAACATTTTGGATACCTCTATCGCCTTAGAAGGCAATGTGAAATACCTTGCCTTGTGAAACACTCTAAGCAACTCACCAAAGTTTTCTAGCGACAATTGCGTTTGTGAGCCTCCTCTTTCAAAATTACGGTCGTTAACTCCAATATTTACACGGTTTATGCAAGAAAATCGCACAGAAGACTTCACCAAAGGTAAAACATTGCTAAACTTAACACTTTTGAGATTTGGTGTACACAATTCAATCCGAGGGAAGGTTAATGGCCATTTGGAAGAAACACATAACTCAAAATTCTCAAGTTCTGGGACACAAATAGAAGCACTTTCAGCTTGATAGTTAATTAAAATCAAAGATTCCAAATTCGGACAGCCCGAAAACAACTCAACTCCTTCGTACTTTTCATTGAGATTCCAATAACCCTCATTGTCACGTTGATCAATCTCTAAAAATCTCAATGATCGTAACTTTAAGGCTCCAAGATCTTCAACAATCCCACATATGATCTTCAGTACAACGAGGGATGTACAATTCAACAAACAACATGGGAAGGAAAAATAAGAAATATTACATGTATTGAGGCAAAGTTCTTCAACCTCATGGCATCGAGCATAGCATATTAACAATTGTGCTTCCCAAATCGCATCCTTAGTATTTGCTGTTAGGAATGCTAACAAAGTCCTACATTGGTTAGGGAAGAGATTGATCCATGGCATATAAGTGAGGACAATTATTTTCATTGATATGAGGCCTTTTGGGTGAAACCAAAAGCAAAGCCATGCGGGTTTAGGCCCAAAGTAGACAATATCATACTAATGTGGAGATATGTGGAGTTCCGTTGTCCTTATCATTTGCAGTGGAAGCGTAGCTCAATTTTTGAATATTCTCGCCACGATGTTCCGCTAAGAATCTGAAAATGAATTGCAATCTTTCTTTCGAAAAAGACCAATATGTAAATGGGTAAGAGAGAAAATCGAAGTTGAGTGTGGGAATATGAGTCCAAAGGGTGTTCCACCGTTTTGAGAGAAGACAAGTTTGGACAACTTGTTTTGTGTTTAAGAAGGAGAGAATGTGATGGAGAAGAGAATTTGGTAGACGGCTGATTCGGTTCACCATCTTCTTCACCATTGAAGGACTTTGGGGTCAATTTTTAAGGCAGATGATACAAAGAATGAACTTAATTAATTACAATGGCATAGCAAGAGACATATAAATGGTAAAGGACTTAGCAACGGTCTGGAAGATGTAGAGATCGAGTAGCAGTGGCCACTTCAATTTTCTTGATATTATCAAAATGCATGAAATAGATGGCAGTAGTGGAGACGAAGAGCCATAGTTGAAATTTTATATTAAGTTTTTTTTTTTTTTTTTTTGTGTACATCAAAGGATAAAACACTAGTACACATAGTAAGTCTCCTCTTGCAAAAGCCAAAAACAAGTATATATATATATATATATATATATATATTTGCACCTCTTTCAATAGTTATTCGCACGAACATATGTTAGAGACTTTGTTTCAACCGTGTTTTCGGCGACTTAGATAGACAATGATTATTGTACTTTTGATGGTACTTTCTAAATCTTTGATAAAATTCTTATTTTAGCGTATATTTTTTTTACCAACGGTTTTAATATTTTTTTTCCTATGTGGAGTCTCAATGTTTTTTTAATATTTTTTTTACCTACTTTATTTTCGGTTTACCTTCTAATATCATGTTTTTTTTAGTTTAGCATTTAAGGTTTTGTATGGTGATCGTTACATTGTTTAATATGTTTTATTTATTTTATTTTTATCTGATATTGTCTAAATTCAAAAAATGAATTTTCCCAACGACGAAATCAATAGGGTTCGGGATACCCTTACTCTAGGTTCTTAAGGTGAGAGGTCCAACTCTTGGGATACTGAGAATTGATTTCGATAGTTCCTTCTTAAAAATATGTTTTTCCCAACCTTTCCTTGTAAAAAAATAATCACATTAAATTTGAATTGATTTTAATATATATATTTTTTTAATTACTAATACTAGTTGTAAAAAATCCTTCCCAAATTGTGATTCTCGATAGTATTTATTATAGGAAAATTGTAACATATATCAATTTAGAATAAGATAATTAAAAATATAGTATGTTTTTAAAAAAATTGCGGATATGGCAATTTCTATCGCTGATATTTTATGGCTGATAGAAAGTCTATCGCTGACCACCTCAGTTTTTTATAGATTTTTGTCGGTGATAATAGTCTATTAGTGATAATAGCGTATCAGTGATATGATAAAGTTTATCAGTGATAGAAACGAATTTTTTTTTGCCATATTTGCAAAACATTTTAAAGTTTGCTAAATTTGCAATTAGTTTGGGCCTGATTGCTATTTGTGCAACCAACCCTTTATTATATGTAGTAAATTTAATTAAAAATCTAAAAAAAAATCCAATGATGGAACGTATTATTTAATTCACGATATTAAATTTCATTAAAAACCTAAAAAAAACATTCCAGTGGAACCTAGAGTGTTCGGGATATTGTTGTGCTCCTAACCAGAGATCATTTATTGGGGTACCAAGATTTTATTACAATACTTCTTTCCAAAAATATATATATATATATATATATATATATTATCTTTAAGGAAGTTTTCAAAAAAAAAAAAAAAAAAAAAAACTCAAATCCAAAATTCTATTTTCAATAAAACTTCACTAATTTAGAGTAAAAAAATAAATAAATAAAGAGTTTTTATTATATGAATATATATATAATATCTTTAAGGAAGTTTTCAAAAAAAAAAAAAAAAAAAACAAACTCAAATCCAAAATTCTATTTTTAATAAAACTTCACGAGTAAAAAAATAAATAAATAAAGAGTTTTTATTATATGAAATTTCTTAATCATGCATTTTAAAATAATAAACCAACGGTTTAAAAATAATTAAAACCTTCCTATGACGAAAGTTGAGAATTAAATATTTAATTTTCTAATATATTCGTGGTTGATTTTTATTTGGTATGACAAATAAAATTCAAAGCGATTTTTCCAATTGATGGTATTATGTCACTCATAATTATTGGTCATTATTCTTTTTCTATAAATAAGGATGAGCAAAACATGAAACATTTTAAAAAAAAATTAAATAAAATATTCTTTTACAAAGGTCATTTTTTTAAAAAAATATCACAAGAGAAATAAATCTTTGTTTATGGAATGAGTGTCGTGGGGTGCTAATATCTTCCCCAATGCACAAAAGACCCCTGAACCCTACCCTTTATTCCGCAGACCATTTTTTTAGTATTGTTGGATGCACTGTCACATCCTATAAATAATTGTTGTGGCAACTCCATTTCTCTCCTCTCGGGAACCAAGTCGGTCGCTCCGCGTCGCAAACCCGTAGCGACAATTGATAGTCATAGATAACAATCAATTTTTACCCGTGATAGTCACTTATGGTAATCAATTTTTATACGTGACTATCATAGATAAAAATTGTGCCAAAAAATCACCGATAAAAATTGATCGCTATTACAAATTATCATATTTGTAAATCTTTTCAAAATTTGCTATATTTGTAATTATTTTGAGTATAATGGCTATTTATGCAATCAACCCCTAAACTAATTAATGCTCACTTTGGTTAGTTTTTGTTTGGGAAAAATAGACAAATGACCATTTTTTATTATAAAAAACGATGTCATTTTTTTAAAATGTTTGATATATGTCCATTTTCGGTTTAATCTTTATCTCCCCTATTTTTTTTATTCCTTATTTACCCTTCCTAAGATCTCAATTTCCTCCCTAATTTATAAGATTTAATAATTCAAAAAAACTAACCCTCACTCCTACTAAATAAATATAGAATTGAAAATCACTGTAAATCAAACGATGACAGAACCACAAATAAAACTTATCAGAAAAAAAAAAAATCACAACCCCTTTTCATAGTTGGATAAATACATAGAGAATCCAAACAATCTAATTACAAATTGATAGATAATTTGAAAATTACATAAATCAAACGATAAGAAAAATAAACATAAAAGTGCAAATATATTGTTTTTACAAATCATTTTCCATTTTGCAATTACAGTGTATTTTTATTCGGGAAAGACAACGACAATACTTAGAAGACAAAAAAAAAACATAACATACTGTGACACAAAATTGGAGAAAAAATATGTTCTTAGTCTTCTTACTCCATCATCAAACTGAAAACATAAGAAGAAAATACAGTGTTTACAGTGTTTTTCAATTCACTGGAAATAAAAAACAATATATTTTTCTGACCATAAGAAGAAAATACAGTGTTTATAGTGTTTTTTCAATTCACTGGAAATGAAAATACAATATATTTTTTAATTGAAAATAAAATCACAGGTATCCATCGGTAGAATGCAATATTGCAAAGTGCAATTACACGATACATTGCAAAGTGCAATTACAGTGTAATTGTAATTTGCAAACTTTAATTACACGATACATTGCAAAGTGAAATTAGAGTGTCATTGTAATTGTAATTTGCAAACTGCAATTACACGATACATTGCAAAGTGCAATTATAGTGTAATTGTAATTTGCAAACTACAATTAAAAGATAAGGTGCAATTACACGATACATTGCAACGTGCAATTAATTGTAATTTGCAAACTGCACTTACACGATACATTGCAAAGTGCAATTACAGTGTAATTGTAATTTGTAAACTGCAACTACACGATACATTGCAAAGTGCAATTGTAATTTGCAAATTGACTGCAATTACACGGTGTAAATGTAAGTTGCAAACTTCAATTACACAGTACAAATACTGTGTATTTGCAAAAAACTCAAAAAAATTGTACTGAAGACAAATACACATACACGGTATTTGAAAAAAAAAATCAAATAAATAGTTTTTGTAAAAAAAAAAAAAAAAAAAAAAAAAAAAAAAAAAAAAAAAAAACCTTCACCTGCAACATGATCTAATCAAATACTCGAAGCGGTGGTTCCAAGAACAAGAACAATCGCAAGTCGAACTTGATTTGTCAATTCTGAAAGGTAGGATTCTCCTTCACAAATTCTCACTTGAAAATCCACCCAATCAACAAACCCACTTCAATTTCTAATTACAATTCCCGAAAAGGGGAAGAATAAAAAAAACACAGAAATCCAATCACCATTTTTTACCTTCTTGGATTTGTAGAGATCCTCATGAATATGAAAAGTATTAGGATCAAAATTCTCATTCGGCTCTCGAACATGAACCGCAACCACATTATCCCCTATTTTCACCACCACCACAAGCGATTAGAGCAGAATCGCTCTGCCGAAATTTAAAGAATTCAAGCCGATGATCCTTCTCTTCTTGGTCGTTGTCGATTTGGGTCTGACGTTTGGGTCTCCATTACTTCAAACACTATTCTTGGTCGTCGTCGATTTGGGTATGTCGATGTGGCTACGCTATTTCAACCTGAGGTATAAGTTGAAAGAGACTAAAATCTAACATTTTTTTTAATTGAGAATAAAACCAAAGAGATTGAATCATTGGTTATCGGAGATTTTGGGTCAGAGGAGAGAGAATAAAGAATAAGATTGAATTAAAGAGAAGGATTTTGTTGGAGAAAATCTTGCAAGGGAGAGATGAATTTTTTTTTTAAAGATAAAATTTAAAATAAAATTTTAAAATGAGATGAGAAGTTGGAAGGGTAAAAAAAGGAATGAAAAGTGAAGGAAAGAGAAAATAAAAAAAGAAAAGTTACACGAAATTTAATTTTAAGAAATGGAACCTCGGTTCAAATGTGTTCCCAAAAACGACCATTTAGTATGAATTTCCTTTTTTTTTTTTCTTTTGTACCTAATAGTGGTTTGAGTTTATTGCCATGATTTTTGGATTTAAGGTTTAGGGTTTAACCAAAAACTAATAGCCATATTATCCATCATTCTTTAACAAAAACTTTGGCTCTCAATTTTTTTTCTCTACTTCCTAGTTTTCTATCATTTTTTCCTATCATTTCTTTAACTTTTAAAGTCTCTTTAATATCACAAACAAGTAAAACGTTATGACACATTTCAAAATATAAGATTCATGAATCAATTGCATATATGACAATCTAACTTAAAATAATATTAAATATAGTATAATTTTAAAATTTTTGTAGATATGACACATTTATTAACGAAAATAATGGTCTCAATGATAGAAGTTTATCGTTGATAGACTATAAAAATGGACCAAAAAATTTAAAAATGTCTGTATTCACAAATTACTTATTTGTGTGACATATTTGCAAATGTGACAACCAATTTTGTCACTCATCACAATTATCTTTAATTGTTGGAGTTTTTTTCTTTCAATTCTTAGTCTCTTCAAATACTAATTTAGTTGAGGTTATTAGATTGTTTTATATTTTTCTAATAAATAATAAGAATATTCAACTACATTACATGAACCATATGATCAAAGGGTTTTTCATTTTTTTTCTTCTTAATTCTTAGTCTCTTCAATACTTAGTTAGGGATAAACTTCCAATAAATTCAACCTCTTTATATTCTAACTCTTCAAAGGGTAAGTTTTCACATCATTAAATTAAAAAACTAATTAAATAAGTACCAAAAATTCAAAAAAATAAATTAACTCATCCGCTCTATATGGGCAAAAAAAAAAAAAAAAAAGAAGGAAAAAAAAAACTCACCCACTCTATAGCGTATGTTGTGTGAGAAGCTTGTTGTTGTTTTTTTTTTTTTTTTCTTTTTTTCATATAAAACAAAAAGTTATTTATTATTAGTACTCTTTATATACATATAGATGTAGAATAGATAGATTACTAAATTATTAAGGTAAGGTAAGGATATATTTGGATAGTTATTTTAGTTAAAACTTAAAATTTATTTTTTTGTGAGCTAATTTTGGATAATAGATTTTAGATAAATTTGAAATCAATTTAATGAAGATTATCACTAAATGATTAAGTTAGTTTGGTTAAAATTAATAATTAACTGTTACTAATTTAATTACTAAGCAACTAAAATAGTCCCATGTAAAGCTAATTTTGATATATGTTTTAATTTTGCACAAAATAGGATTTAATTAATTAAAATTGACATAAAGTTGTGTACTTGATTAAAAGGTCATGAATTCAATCCCCGCTTTAATTAAAAAATCTTTGCAAAAAAAAAAAAACAACTAAAATTAAATCAAACAATATTTAAGAACTTGGATTAAAAAATGATATGCAATCCAAGTACTAAAATTGGGAAGGTCGTGGGTTGTGTCGCAGGTGGCAAGAAAAAGCGAAAGAAAGTGAGAGAAAGGGATAAAAATTATTTTTAGGTTGTGCCACCATCGCTGCTACCGTCGATATGTGGCGGCTGTGAGCGGTGAAGGGGGAGATTGAGAGAGTAGAAAAAAAAGAAAAGTGAGATTGAGAGAAGAAGTTTTTTTGACCTTCTCTCGTGATCAACAAGCCTACTTCCTCTGTGAAAAATCATTTGTACTCTTCGCTGAGCAGGAGGGCACTATAGTCGTCTCCTTCGAGATGGTGCTCAACGAAGGGTACGAATGACATTTCACAGAGGGGTGGGCTTGCTGATCACGAGAGAAGGTAAAAAAAAACATGCATTTTAAGCATTGGGTAAAAAAGCCTTTTGCCACCCGGGGGAAGGGGGTTCATCCGCACAAAAATCCAATGAACATAGGGTAATTGTCCTCAATAGCCTATTATTGTTTCTATCTATCATAACTAGCACTCTCTTAAGGAAGAATCATTTTTGGGCCTTTTCCGGTGCCAATCCGGACCAGGATCGGGACCGAAATTTAAGATTTATTTTTTCATCTTCTTTCTCTCTAGGAAAATTGCTTTGGGATTGATTTTTCTTTCACCTTTTCCATCTTCCCATGTTCCCTACTTTTCAAGAATCACCCACCTCCGGTAAATCCTTCTCCCACATCTCCACGCATATTGCAAATCCTCCTCTAGCTTCTCATCCACCGACGACCCGACCTCTAACTCCTCTTCCACCTGCAACCCCACAACATTTCACTACTACAAAATTTGGCTTTTATTGATAGCTAAAAAACGTCAACTATCATTATAGTTGACATTTTTTAGCCGTCAACAACAATAATATTGACATTTTCTAACCTGTATCCAAGAACTTTCAACTTTACATTTTTTGTTGACATTTTTCAGCATTCAAAGCAGGGTAATATTGACGCCTTTTGACCATAAACTATAATATCTAAACTGTCAACATAATGTTTTACTGACGTTTTCTAACCGTCGAGTGTGACATTTTAATTGACATTTTAATTCTCGCGCGCTTAGCTAAGCCTAACAGCCAATTCACCACTGCGCCAACTACAACATTTTATACTTAAACCGCGCATTTGATATTTAAAACCGTAGTTCATTTTCCCAAGTTTCAGCTCCGCACCTGCATCAAACCCCATGGACGCGCGCTGCACCTGATCCGAGCTCCTCCAGACCTATTTTGCACGATTTTCACCTAAATTTCGATATAAATACGTATTTTTTATGGAGTTTTTGGAGAGTCGATTTGGAGAGTCAATCCAAATTTCGAAATTACATAGTCTTTGGAGTTTGAAGAGATTTTTGGGAGCACAAAGTGCAGATTTACATGCTCGGGATCGTGAAGATTGCAGCGGAAACGTGGAATCGACACGAGTTTTATTTCTTCTTTCCCTTTTAATTTGTAGTTTTTTTATGGGTTTATTTTTGAGTTTATATTCTGAATTATTGAACATGATTAGCTAAACTCTCTTGACTTTGAGCTTGATGTAATCGTTCTTTTAATTTTATTCTTCTTAATTAATAGTTGGGATTTCAATTTCATATTGGTTGTGAAAATTTTTCTAGGCTTAATACATGTTAGGATTTGGCCATTCTTTGCATGAATTTTATATCAATGATTTGAAGTCGAGAGACGATTATTATTCATGATCCGAATTGTTTTCCCTGATTTATACATGAGATAGACATATCCTTGTAGATTTTGTGACAATCATAGTTTTACGTTCTTCATATTTGGATTTTCTAAATTGCCATAGAAATATAGGTAATTTACTTCTCAAAGAATATTGTTATTACTCAGAGAGAGTAACAAGTTTATAGGGTAGAACTTGTCAACAATCTAGAAATTGATTAATTCCATATTTTAATGAATGAAGAATTTGATAAAATAACGGTGGAGTCATTGCTCAAGTCAATTCTCTAGGACATATCTCTTCTTATTGTTCTCCAAATTTATTTTATGTTTTATTTTAATTTTGTTTTAATCATATCCTTTGAGTTTCATTCTCTAAATAAAATTGAGTGATAGTATTCATGGTAATTAGGTGAACTAGAAAACCAATCCTGATGACGATATCCGTATTTTTTATACACTATATTAAAACTTGACCTGTACACTTGCGTAGTTTATTGCACTAATTTTGCACAACAAATATCCAATGGTATCTAGGTGAACGAGTTGTCGAGACCCGCCAAATTGATATTTATAAAACTGCTATGCTTATTTAGCTCGTAGACAGCGGTAGTCAGGTCGATCCGCAGGGAACTAATATTAATTCAATCTCAATCAAATCGAATTTCCTAATTTAAAATAAAAGCAGGAGAAGATTTGATTTTTGAAACATGTACCAATGAAACTAACCGAAGAATCTAACACTGAAATTGACAACTAAACAAATGTGCTCGACTGGAAGAACCGGGATTGATAACTAATGCACTTCAAATCATCACAATATTCTACAAACTTAGCCAGAACAATTCAAACACATAAATTGCCTACTCGGAACTGTCGTAGTAAAAATCCCAAATAATTAATTAGAAATGTGCAATTCTAATTAAACTTGACAATTAATCAATTGGGGGCGATCGTTCCATATTGATTAATTGCCAGTGACAGGAACATTATGACAGATGTTAACTCGGATAGCCTAAGTTAATTTTCCGATTTATCTTCTAATTCAAGGTTAGCTAATGCAAACAATGTTTAAAAATGATAGCCTATGTTACCCACGACTTAACTTAACCCCTGTTACTTTGGCGATTAGGAGAGGCACGGTATCACTAATCTAATGAACGACTTAGCATGCATAAATAACTCGGGTGTCAACCAAATAAAAAATACATGCTAATTTGATAAGCTTAGGAGAAGAAGATGCTTGAAGGTTTAGCTAAGTAGAAATTTAAGCTCTAATCTTACATTAATGCATTAATTAGTCAATCCCTACATCCTAAAATCAAACACTTACCTTTCAGCCTTCCATGAAGGTTCAGAGACTCAAAAAATCCATAGAAAGCTCCCAGACATCCAAAAATGGTAGAAAGTAGCCCAAGTTCGGCAGTTCGGCAAAAGAAGGTCCAAAAATCGAGAGTGACAAGACAAAACAACCTAAAAATCAGACATTTTCTATTTATTTTCATCGTAGCGTCACGACGCTAAAGACGGAAAAGATTCTCTGCGCATTTTCGAAGCAGTGATTTCCTCGTCAGAGCGTCGCGGCGCTACTGTTCAACGTCTCGACGCTCGAGCTCGACCCTTGCTCTCGGATTTTGGATTAAAAATCTGAAGCTTTAGCCTCGCGACGCTCCTCTTAGCGTCTCGACGCAGGACCAAAAGTGCAACTGGTGCTTTTTGGCTTATCTTCTTCCTTCGGCTAAATTTCGAGGCTCCTATAGCTCTCTTTTAGCTTGACTCATGTGACTCATGTTTATTTTATAGTGGTTTAATTTCATAATTGTATTTTGCTTTTGTTTGGTATAAGCTAAATTTCAAGTTCCCAAGAGGGAAGCTTTAAACAAATCAACTAGGAATACAAAGATATTAACCAAAGAAACTGATAGCGCTTTTAGAGCTCAATGAAGTTCAAGACATCATTTGGAGCTTAAAGGAGGATAAAAATAACCATGTGGATGCACCAAGTGAAGTGAGGGAACCAATTATGCATTTTCACCCCAAGGTCCAACATCAAGACGCCGTTTGGAGTGCCCAACAATTAAGAATCTGAAGTTCAAACCTGAGAGCAAGCGTCGCAACGCCGTGAGGGAGTCTCGACGTTGCACTGTTCATATTTTATAAAATCAACCCAAGAGCAATCGTCGAGACGTTGGGCCTACAACGTCGCGACACAACGACTTTGGAGATTCACAATAAGTCCGTCATGAAAAGGCGCGCACGTCTGTTTTCTGTTTGAAGCGTCGAAACGCTGTCTGTAGCGTCTCGATGCTCCCCTGTCACTATAAAAGCTTACTTTTTCCATTTTAGGTCATTCTATGATCGTTTTTGGGATTCTAGCCACCTTTATCTCTCAACTTAAATTCTCTTTGTTATTTTGTATGAACTATTGCAACTCCATGAGATTTTTGGAGCAATCCACCACCATGGTAGGGTAAGGTAAGTGTTTAATTTAAGGGAAACGTATTGTTAGTTGATGTATTAGGTGAGATTTGTACTTACGTTCTACTTAGCATATTTAAGTCCAAGCATGTTCTTCTCATGAGTATATCCCATTAGAAAGAAACTTTGATTGAATTGACGCTCTAATTGCTTTTGCATACTAGATAGTTGAAAGTTAAAAACATAAGTGTTGTGTTTTAATCGCCAAGTAACAAGGGTCTAATTATGCCTAATTGTGTCGTAGGCTATCCATGATCGCTTTAGTTTGCATGATAAGCTTCAGGTTAAAAGATAAATCGAGCTATTTGTTTAGGTTATCCAAATGAATAGTCAGTCTCAGTGTTTCCCGTCACCGAAATTTAATCAATATGGAACAGTCGTGCCCAGTTGATAAAATGTCAAGTTTAATTGGGATTCCATGATCTTAATTAATTATTTGGATTTTGTTTGTTATGAGTCTGGGCAAACAAACTATGTGTTTGAGATGTTTTAACTAATATTTTAGAGTTTCAATGATCTGAAATGCATCAGTGATCAATCTCGATCCTTTAAATTAAGTGCATTTGATTATTTGTCAATTTACGTGATAATTTTTAGGTTCAATTCCTCCGTTAGTGTCACACCCCGTCCCAGATTACCCTACCGAACCTAGGTCGAGTTGTGATGACATCACACCCCGAGAATGCAATGGAATCTATTGTCAAGTCTCTCTCTAGTTTATAACTTAAACTTCGTACAAATATAAACCACGCAGTTAAAAGTACTACACTAATTGCAAACAGTAGATGATATGCATTGACTTGATGAGGCTGGTGCCAGATGCTGATCTCAATTATCTCTCGTTGAAACTCAAGAGCAATCCGGAAAAATAAACATAAAAGAATGAGCTAAAAAGCCTAGTGAGTGGTACACTAATAATAAAATAAAATTAAGGGATATACTCTTTTCATAAACAAGAGTAATTTGAAACTCTATAAACACGAGCGTAAATTGTGAATCTAGATGGATAAAACATCGAGTAATCTCTTATCAAAACCTTTAAATTGCTAACGCAGATAAATAAATTCATAAAGATCAAATTTGTAACAACAACTTTTGAAAATGTAAACACAAGTTTGTAAAATACATCACCAAATATGTACCCAAACTTTGGTCATACTGGCGTAGAGTAATCTCAATACACACAGCAGAGCAATCTCTGTCATACTATGCACCGAGTAAACTTTAGATACATAGCAGAGTCTCTGTCGTACGTGCACGCAAAACTCTCTATCTCTGGTATGCTATGGAAACATATCCACATAGCATATGGATAATCACCATGGGTACATAAATCTAGTGGTTTGAAAACCAAGTCTGATATGTATAAAACTCTTAAATTTTCAAATAACTCTAAAATCATTCTCTTTATGAAATCAACATTTCACAAATTTTAAACCGTTTTCAGAATCATGTTTTCACTAAAACAATATTTCATAAAAACATCTATGATTGCGCAAATAACATAGAATATCTCTAGCTTCTCAACCATCTCAACAAATTTCTCAAATATTTCTCAAACAGTAATTCTAGCAGAAAGCATAAAGTCACTAGGAACTCCCTACAATTTCATGAAAACTCAAATCAATTTCTCTAAAATCTCATAAGAGATGTCGATAATAATAATTAACAATAAATACTCTTTATAAAATAAATCACTCACCCAACTCCTGTTGTAAACCCTCGAGTCGTAAGCGATATCAAATTTTGTTCACATCGTGAGATTCCAATAATCAATTCAAGGATCAATTTCTAAACTTTGTAATTAGAAAACTATAACAACAATTAGTCCAATTTTCCCATCTAATCTAACTCCCTTAACTAAATCCAAATTTCACATTTATCCTTTCTCTTTCATCCATATTTTACCAAAATATCAATCCTGATTCATTCAGAATTTAATACTACCTTAAGCTCTCACTTCATGAGTCATTTCCTCTTCCCAAAATAACATAATTTTCTCAATTTCTCACCAGATCTCATTTCTCTCAGATTCCTTCCATAATTTTAGCCTTTTCCAATAATCTAACTTGTTTTTAGAATGTTTTCTCTCTCCCAACTCCACTTAATCTTCTTCTTCAACCTTCCTTTTCGTGTTTTTATTCATTTTACACAACAAATGTTTCTTTACATTTCCAAATTTCAAATCATTTTATTAACTTTCACTAATTTCCTTTGCATTTAAAGTATTTCCATCTTTTTACTTTGGTTTAACAAATTCAATTTCCATATTTCTTCAAGATTTTTTATTCAAATTTTACAATAATACTTACCTAATTCACCTCCAATCTTTGTTTTTTTTTTTGCAACGGTATTTAATTAATGCGAGGATTTAACCTATGACTAGCACAACCTTATGCCAATTGAGCTATGCTCGGTTTGGCACCTCCAATCTTTGTTCATAAGCTGCTAAACCCACAAATTCATTTATTCTTGAAATAATCCGCAAATTCAACGATAAATCAGCTTCCTCCTTTAACCTATCCCTTTTTCTGAAAAATTCTTCTTTTCTCTCCCTTTTCCTTTCCTTTCGAGATTTATGTTTTTCTGTTTTTCCTTTTCTTTTTGTTTTTTTTTTAAAAAAAAAAAAATCAAATCACGAGCCACATGTCTAATTTATCATAAAACCACTCTGACCCACATGCACAAGCCTAAAACTGCCACTTGCCTTTTTCTATTTTTTAAATCTTTCTCTTTTCCCTTTCATTTTCCTTTTTATTTCTTTCTCAAAATTAATTTGTTTTTAAGTCTTTTTATTCTACGCAAACGGGTCCTCACAAGTTAGCCTTAATTTGCAACCACAAATAGGATTTAGTTAGGAAAAACTAATATTTTGGTTTCCTGTATTCGACCTGGCTTCACTATTCTATTAATTAAAATAAGAACTACTTTATAAAGTCAATTTGAAGTCAATTTGGCGAGACAACCCGTTTACTAAAAATATATCAGAAAAATTGCCATATCATTAAAATAAGAACTACTTTATAAAGTCAATTTAAAGCTAATATTTTGTACTAGCATGTAGTATGTGGAAATTGAGGGTTGGAAGGTGAGAGATGAGGGAGGAGAACGAAAAGAAAAAAAGAGAGGTTTATAACCAATGGGCGTTCTTACACTAGAATTCAAATATAAAGAGAAAACTAACCAAACCAAAGAGAAACAAAAAGGAAGAAGAGTGCTTTGTAGCAAACAGAAGCTCTTATGCTAGAAATCAAATAAAAAGAAAAATAACATAAAACATGCAGCAACTACAAAATCAAATACCACAAAATCACAAATCACGTCCTCCTCATCTCAGGTAAGCCAGATTCAGCAACTTCAACCACACAAGTGTTGATTTCACAACCAAACATATATTTGTAATGACCAAAACCTTAACTCAAGCAGTGGTTATTGTTTGCAAATTGGGACAGTCTACGAAATTGGGGATTGTGTTTGGAGCAACTGTCACCTCTGCTTTCTCCTTGGTCCGGTATGTTTTGAACTCCTTCAAATGTCTCAAATTGGGAAAAGAACATCCATTTAAAGAAGGATGTTTAAAGATGACCTTGTAAACAGATAATAAAATTAAATAAAAAGAGTTAAAATTTGTTGACAAAAAAAGACATAAAAATTAGGAAGGAAAACAAGAAGTGTAGATGAATAATACCTTTGTTGCATTTGGAGGCAGCGTAAGAGAGACTACATTATTAAAAACTCTAAGCAGCTGAGAGATAGTTTCATCCATCATTCGTTCTTGAGTTAGACCTAATTCCCTCTCAACTGCTATGCTTACTTTCTCAATGTACAGCAAGTCAGAGGCCGGCTTCACAAAATAAGGTATAAAATTTCCAATCTTGACACTTTTGAGATTTGGTGTATGCAACTCAACTCTTGGAAAAATAAATATAGATTCAGAACTTAGCTCCAAATTCTCAAGTTTTGGAGCATAAATACGAACATTTCCCCAAACACAATCAAATAAAACTAAAGAATTCAAATTTGGGCAACCTGAGAATGTATTTTCATTCAAATATATGTTCTGCTCATAGTATCTTTCGTAGTTTTCGTCACCGTACTCGTCGTCGTCATTGTAGCCTTCTGTATCCCAGAATACAGATACCCTTTTAATCTCTAAGATTCTCAAAGAAGGTAACACCAAAGATCCCAACATATCTAGATTCCTGCATGTAATTTTCAGGACAGTGAGCAATTTGCAAGACAACAAACATGACCACATCCATTGATATGCACCATAGGTCGTAATGGAAAGTTCATGAGCTCTGTGGCAATAATGGAATAAGAGTTTTGTCAACAAATCGTTCTTAACAAATGTACCACGTCTGAGGCTAGAGTAACTCAATTTTTGAATATATTCACTACAATGTTTGAATAAAACTCTGAAGATGAAATTCCTAAATGAACTGTCTTCCCTTCTGGCATTCTCCATACGATTATGACCTGTGGCTTTAAATGGGAAAGGAAATGGGAAGTGAAAGTTGAGAGTAGGAATATATTCACTTCAATGCATGAGGAGAATTTCTAGTACATCTGTGGTAGGTAGTTTTTTCATACGCCTTTAAATGAATGATACATGCTCAAATGGTTTAAAAAAATAATATATTTAATAGTGTGGATCCCAATTAAACAACCACTTCGGTACGTGTCATTTTTTTAAAGACAGTAGTATGAAAAAACTTTATACCATGTACTAGAAATTCTACCCAATGCATGGTAGTGGAGACGAGAAGGCGTCCTTGGAAAACCAAATGAAAAGAGTGTCCTTTAATACTAGGCGTTGGTGGCATTATTATAGGTTTTTTTTATTTTTTTTATTCTTTTTTTAATATTTTTGAGAAACAACATGTCTATATATCTACGGGCCTTCCAATTTTAGAATGTGTTTCGAAACTTTATTTACACCCTCAAATATCTACTGTTAGAATATTAACGTTGTAGTTATTTATTTTTCGTATTTTATGCATTAGTTGATTCTATTTCTCTTATTTTACGTTCTGTTAGAATTTTTTTTAGTATTTACTATTTAATTCAGTATCCAAGTGTTGTTAATCCATTATAAATGAGTAAAACAAGAGAATAACCTAGTTTGTCATGGTATCAGAGTTTATTCTAAAAAATCCAAGGAGAACGGCATCGGCTGACCAAGTTTTGAGAGGTCGGCGGCGGTGGTTCGGCGAGCGACATAACATCATCGAGAGTTCGGTGGTGGGTCTTCTCCAAGGGTGCGGTTGGCGAAAGGTTTCAACAGTTCGTTTGACGGAGAGTTCCAACGTTCGACAGTGGCCGAAAGTACGGTGGTTTTCGAGAGAATAGGCGGCGTATGAGAGTGAGACACGACATACGAGAGAAGTTAATGCTTTAACAAAGTAAAAAAAAAAAAAATGATTATTCAAAAGTCGACCAAAAAATTGAGCTTCATGTGGAAAAGTCGTATAATTCTTGCATTCTTGTAGCTTAAAATTTTCATTCATCTACCCTTACCTAAGTTCAAGTACAACCAAAACGAGACCCTTGAAATTTTGCATTCATTATATTCGTTGTGATGAAGATGTGTTATATTAGCAAGCTTGTGTGGTAAAAAAGTTTTATGCTTTGGTTTGAGTGTTTATCTTATACATACCATAAACAGTAGAGCATATTGAGTGAAATTTTGTGGAGGTGTTAGGTCTTGTGCATTCGATTTTGGTAACTTGATGAGATGCTTGAGTTTTTGGTACAAAATGTAGATTATGAATGCTTATTTTCTTGATTGCCACTATGACTTTATAAGTCATTGATGTGTGTTTAGCTTTATTTGTATTTTTAGATATTAAGAGAAGATTAATCTGCACACATGCATACAAGAGATACAATGATTTGCTTTTAAATGTTTTAATGATGGGTTGTGGTTTAATATGTTCTTCAATTGTGGATAATTTGTTATAAGAATACTGATGTTTGAGTCACGTGCATGCATTCATTGATTCATTTAGTGGTTTTGTTTTATTTTGCTCGAGGACTAGCAAAAGCTTAAATTTGGGGTATTTGATAGCACACAAAATGAACTATATTTATGACCTATTTTAGGCTAGTCTAAAGGATTAAAAGTGTACTTTCATGATTATATTTTAGATTTTTTTTAGATATCAAACATTTTGGAGCCAACGGGAGAATTTATAAGTGTGAAAAAAACTAAGTTACATCTATAACAACGAAATTTCCATCATATTAATGTTTATAAAAACTAAAATGTTCATAGACGGTTGTAAGAAAATGATAAAAATGGGTGCCCTCGATAACTTCTAGTGTGGGTATATATTCATACTTACATCTATAACAATGTACGTGTAAGTATATAATATGAAGTATATGCGTGTATATACACACCATAAACCATTAATCCGTAAGCATTGAACAAATGATACTAAAAAAAATAAATTGTATATGCATGTTAAGTTTACCGGAGAAAACGTTCAATCAATTGTATCATTACTTGCAACATTGAATTAGAAGATTTGAAAATCTTCCATCTTTCAAATCGATTTGAAACAGTTATTGATTCTCAACTTTGAAACCCTCTACCTTGAAAAAAATTATCTACCTAAACCTTCTACATCGTTGAACGCTTGAATTGAACTAAAAATTTTGACTCCCAAAATCTTCTATGACGTGTTTTCGGAGTGAGTAATAGGGGTGATAGTCAAAATCGAAAAACCGACAAACCGAACCGAACCGAACTGATCCAGTGGTTCGGATCGGTTATTGTGTCTTCTTGAATTTTTATTGTAGGAAATACAAAGCGAAGTGAAAATATTTTTTTCAAGCTAGAAGTCATATTGCAACAAATGATGAACTTTTTTGTTGGGTTAAATGAATATTTTATAATGTTATGTAACATTTTACCATTAATGTTGCAACAATTTAGGGGCATCGTAGTTAGTTTCAATATTGTATACATGTGAATTAGTTTATGTAAAAGTTGATGAACTTTGATATTTGAATGATTTATTGATATATAGATCTTATTTCAATGATATTGAATTGTGTCAAACTTAGATTTATTTATTTTGCTTTGTAATTTTCATTATTATTAATTAATAATAATAATAATAACGACAATTAAAAATATAAATATTAATATATTTAGATTTGATACAAAAAAAAAATCTATTATTGATTTTTTGACAAAAAAATCATGTCATTGAATTTGTTTTCTTGACTCACAATAATTGTGGTCTTCAAGCTATTAGTGACAGAAAAATTAAGTCATCAAAGGGTACAAAATTTACTGTCACCCATTCGGATTCGATGACAAAAATTATATGTCGTCAATTGTGTTTAAATGACAAAATATGATATGAGTGGTCATTTAGTGACAATGTTTAGGTGTCATAAAATAAGGTCTCTTGACTGAAAATAATTGTCATTAACCGTATTATGAAGACAGAAGAAAACTGTCACCAAACAAACATTGACGACAGTTTTCAGTTTTTGTCACCTATAGAGTAAAGAAGACAGGGGCTATAACGATTGAAAAAACTTGTCATCTAAAGTCCTGATGACAGTTTTTATTTGTCATCATAGCCCGAATTTCTACTAGTGTGTCGGTTTGTATATATGAAAAACTGTTTTTTTTTTGTTCAGTTCGATTTTGAATTGAAAAATCCAACCAAAACCGAACCAAGCCGAAGTATATATATCCTCCTTTTGAGAAACTTTAACCCTCCTTAGTTTTTTTCTTTTCATTTGAAGTCGTCATACTTTCTCTGACTCTCGGTCTCTAGAATCAACCCTAACACTCTTTAATTTCTTTTCTTTTCATTCGTCTCTAGATTTCCATCTGCCATCGCACCTCGCCATCTTATATTGCATATCGTCGTCGTACCTCGACGTCGCACCTCCCTCCTCTCTCATCTTTAAATCTGAATTTGATCTTCTTATGTGTATCTTTTTCTTTTTTCTTTCGTGTAGTTGCATTTTGATTTTGGAAGAGATTTGTTTTTTTTTCTTTCCATTTCGGTAGAATTTTGATTTTGGAAGATATTTGTTTTGATTTTGGAAGGTTTTGTTTTGATTTTGGAAGGAATTTGTTTTGATTTATGTGTTTTCGTCACACCATCTCCCTTCTCTCTCAATCTCACGCGGTTTCACCAGGGCAAAAAAAAAAAAAAACTTAATAGTTCATCAAACCGAAAAATGAACCAACAAATAACCAAACCGAGCATAACCGAACCAATCGATATTTTCGAACATGTTCTACATTTATCAAAACCGATATTTTCTACATTTATCAAAACCGATATTTTCGGTTCAGTTCTCGGTTTGGTCCAAAATCGAAGAAAACTGAACCGATATCATCCCTAGTGAGTAAGGATCTTCGTCTCCCTCAACTTTCGTCTCAACTTTGTTAAAAAAAAAAAAAAAAAAAAAAACTCCTCTTTTCAAAATGCATGAATCTAAGAGGGTTGTTAGTGGGATGAATTTGTTTTTTTTACTGTTAAACATTTTCAAATCTAAGTTTTTGAGATTTGTTTTTCTTCCACAACCCATGAATCTGTTTGTTAGAAACTTAAAAAAAAAATGATTATTTGGGTTGTTGGTAAATAAACATATATACCAGGGGTATATTCGGGATGAAAATTGTCAACTCCATTCCCTAAAATTTTGGTAGTCATTTGATGTACATATGAAAACAGATTTTTTTTTTCAAAACCCATGAATAATCTTGTTGTTAGAAACTAAAACGAAAAAAAAAAATTAAAACTGGTTAGGTGGGCTGTCTGTAAATAAGCTTATATACCAGGGGTATAATCGGGATGAAAATTGTTAACTCCATCACCTAAAATCTTGGTATTCATTGGATGAAAATATGAAAGTTTGTTAGCTAATTTTCAACTCGGTTTTTCTTTTTAGTTTTTCTTCAGAATTCCCCAAGATAATTACAAGGATATAATTTTTTAAATCATATTTTTCACAGATGTCTTTATAACATTTTTATTTTATTTTATTTTATTTTACATCATATATACTAGGGGTGAACAAAACAAATCAAAAACTCAACCTGACAAATCAAAACCGACCGAATTGACTTAGACCAGTCGATTTATGGTCAATTTCGGTCTGGGTCGGTTTTGCATAAACCGACCAGTCGGTCAGTCAGCGAGTCCAAGAGGGCTCAAAATGACCGACTTTAAAAAAGAATAATGCATGTTTGTGTTTGCGTATATGCAAATGAAACCCCTAAACCCTATTTTCTGCCCATTACGTCTTGGGAAGAGGAAAAGGTTTTATATATATATATATATATAAATTACTCAAAGTTGCTCGTAATGTCGCATCATATGATTTGTTTTTTACTTTACATACAGTATAAAAGCGCATACTTTTGTAGCGTATAAATCTTCATATTCTCTGACAGATCTACTTCATCGAGCTCCTCACAACAACGAAAGAAGGCTAGCAAGTAGCGATGGTGCCCGACCAGTGAAAGACGGTGCATTTCGAGTGGCAAAAACATACGAGTACGAAGCCAAATCTGACGCTTCCCTTCTTCAACGAAAACTCAAAGCAACCACTACAAGAATTTATTGTTTTCCAGACGAACTCTAACCCGACGCCTGGACCGGGCGTCGGGTTAGATATGTCTAACTCGACGCATGAACCATGCGTCGGGTTAGATATATCTAACCCGACGCATAGTTCATGCGTCGGGTTAGACATATTAAACCCTAAAGACTTTCGCATTTTTCTCAAATCCATCAGACCTTTGTCGTTCGCCCTTCGCCCTTCGCCCTTTGCCGTTCGTCGTTCGTCCCCCGCCGCCCTCCGTCGTTCGTCCTCCGCCGCCGCCGCCCTCCGCCGTTCGTCCTCCGCCGCCCTCCGCCGTTCGCCTTTCGCCTTTCGCCCTCCGCCGCTCGCCTTTCGCCGTGGGTAATGTCTACTGCCGCTCTGTTTTTTGTTCGTTTTTTCTTTTTCTTCGTGTTCGTTCTTGGTTAGATCCTATGTAGTTGAATCGTTAATTTCATTTGCAAGTTTGCATGTTTAGAATGGTAAACCATACGGACCTTGGTTATGTTGATTGTGAGGAATTCGTTTAATTTATTGTAGCACTGAATCGTAAATGGAGAGCTAATTAAGAAAAGAGATTCTGTTTGTTTTGACAGCAACCATTTGGCATCAGAGTAAGTATTTACACAGAATATAGGCACTCAGGGGCCCCTCACTGCCCTACCCCCTCACTGGTCAATGCCCCAATTCATTCATAACTAAATAAAACAAAAATAAACTATATCTCTTCACATTACACATTTCAACCACTCACTTTCTTCCCACCCAATTTTAAACTTTCAAAACCGACATACCCAATTGCTATAAAGACGTGTCTCTAACTATAAAGGTCTGAGGTTATAAACTAGTTATATTTATCTAACTTAACAACTAATTAATCACCAATCTCAAACAAAATTATTAAAAGTGGATTTTTTTGATCTATGTATCTTGTTAATTGTAGGTCGATTCTATGCATTTGAGAAAGCCCATAGGTTAGATCCAACTTCTAGTGGGCGTGGTGTTCGGCAATTTAAAACTGCTCTACTTCAACGGCTTGAAAGGGTTAGCTCTCTCTTCTTATATAAAATATCTTATATAAAATAGTCTTTAGAACTGTGGAGGTCGATCAAGAGTAGATTTGGAGTTTGGCTCTGGCTCATTGTTATGGCTCTTTTTGTGCTTCTAATACAATTTTTTTTCTCGTGTTTATATATATCAATATTAATTCTTAATGATTGGAGCTTATTTTTGTGATTTTTGGCCGTGTAATTTGGGTTTTTCCTTTTTCTATATGGCACTTGCTTTTGTGCTCTCTTTATTTTCCATGAAAGTTGGTTTTTGAGTGGAAAAAGAATTAAAAGTTAACCTTGAAAGGGTGGCTTAGTGTTAAGGATTAGAATGTTTGAAGATACTTCTCAAGGGTCCTAAGTTCAAACTTTTAGGTAGGAAACTTGGTAATTCAAATCTTAGTTGTGTCCTAGAGCTGGCTTTTGGGATGGCAAAGCCTCCTTAGGGATTAATGAGAATTGGCCATGAGTATAATGCAAGGAGTGAGGTCTCTAACCAAGTTATAGAAAAAGAAAAAAAAAGGAAATATAGGTTTTCTTTTACGAACAAATAAAACCAACTATTTCAAAAGTTTCATGTATCCTCATGATATCCCTTTGAACAAATTATTACGAAAGAATCTCTATTACCCTTTATTTCAAGGCATTTGGATATGCTATAAGCAAACAATCTCCTGCCTTAGGGATACTCTATTTGCCATTTGTGCATAACTTGTGCATACTTAAGTTCCTAATTTTGTAACTTGTGCATACTTTTTTTTTTTAACAAATATAATCAATATGAATAACTATTGCATACTTAAGTTCCTAATTTTGTAATCTTTTACATCTTCCAGACATGGAGCGAGAGAAGAGACGTGGTAGACGGATTCGAGAGATAGATGATGTAATTAGAAATACAAACCGTCCAAACGTGGAGCGGGAGACGCCAGTGGCCCCAGTGGCAGCAGGTTAATAAATTTTAAGTTAAAATATGATTGCTTCCTTCTCTTGTGATTGAACCAATTTCTTGACTAATAAGTTAATTTCTTCATTTTTTTCAGGTTCTAGACCCCGCTCAAATCGGAAGAGAGCGAAAACTCGAAACATTGGGCTAGATCGGGAAGTTGAAGCCCATGGGAGGTTGAAAATAGTGGTTGACGAAACAGTTGGAAAACCAATTTGTCGCCTCGCACCAAAATTTAGTAATGCAATTGGTGCAATCACAAGAGAAGAAATTTCATTGCATTGCCGGACATGGGATGATGTACCCGAACAAGTCATACAAGAAGTTAAGGATCGAATATCGGTAAGTGACTCCTTTTTAACGTATTCGGTTAAGTACTTTAGAGTTTTCAACATTGATTATTAATAACAACTATGCAGACACAATGGGACATGGATTTGTCAAAGGATCATGTGCATCGATATTTAGAATCAGCACTTGGAAAAAAAAGTGGCAGATCTAAGGTCGAAGGTAGAGGACGTATCGAAAATGAATGAGACAGTGCTTAGTCAGATGGCAATGTGGGAAGGAAGGTGGGCGGAAATGCAGAATTTGTGTACTCAAAGGCGGAACGGGGATGGACCTTCCAACACATAGTACGTTGTAAGTTTAAAGTTTTATTGAATATCTTATTATTGTGTTGAAGGTTTTATAGATTGTGTGTATGTATGTGTGTGGCTATCCTGCAGCTATGGTAGCCAATGCATGTAATGAATTCATTTCTAGGGGTGTTTTGTAGGTGGTGTTAATGTATTCTACTTCAATTGTGTCGAATATAATAGTGTGAAAATTGGAGTTTCCATCGAATCTAAAAACTAAAAAAGATCCGAACTTCAAACCATAATGTTCTGAAAATCGGTGCCAATTCTTATGCAACCAAACAGTGCAGTTTTTTTTATTTACCATCTTATGAATTATACTGAGTTAGGATAGTTAATATTACTTGATTCAGGGGTTATTTGTTCATATTGTTAAATAAAGCCCATGAATCTCTACAGGGGAGGTAGATATTGTGTTATTGTGTTATTTTCTCACTTTGAAGCACTAGTTTACTCACAAAATACTAACAACTTCTCTAACTATTTATTAATACTTTGGATGTAAAAGAGGTTATCTATTTGTAATGCAAGTATAGATATATTGGTAATGTAAATATAGTCTCACATCGATTAGAAAAAGAGAAGATTCATAATATATAAATAAGAGGACAATATCTTTATTAATAAGAAGTTTATTCGAAGTTGTCGGATGTAATTTAGGAGTCGGTGAAAGGAAGATGGGGAGGGCAAAGAAGCTAAAGGGTGTGGTTTGGGAAAAGACAAGGAATGAGAGGTTGGTTTGTTTATAGGTTAATTTTTGTGAGGTTATAAAAAAAAGTGGAAGAGGCAAGGGGAATGGACCACAACCCCACCCATTTTCCATCATATTATAGTTTTAAAACAAACCCCATCCAAAGCACAAGCCTTAATTTTGGCAACACCTTTTGTTTGCCTTGTGGCTGTAGCTGCCATTTCCTTTGCTCATAATTCAACAGTAAACAACTTCTCCTTCATTTATTCTAGAAAAATTAAGAACCGATACAAAATAGGTTTTTAATCCGAATGCGTTATGTTTCAAAGTATAATTTTTGTTAATTACTTTTGTATACCTCTTTGAAGAATTCTGTGAGTAAATTCAACATTATAGTTAAAACAACAGAGATGCTTCTTGATTGATCCGGATTTGACATCAAGCATTTTGGTATTATCTCTTCTTGTATTGTGTTATATTGAACATGTTAAATCTTTGATGTAGGACTTTCAAGGAAGGGCTATGAAACAAGAATTTTTGAAGTCGATGTGCAAATGGTCGCTTTTTTAGGTGGTTTTGATGGTAGGACTATGTATTTTGATGTATGAAGAACAAGTGTAACTTAATTCTGA
Organism: Herpetospermum pedunculosum; assembly: GCA_028017165.1. NCBI lineage: Eukaryota > Viridiplantae > Streptophyta > Magnoliopsida > Cucurbitales > Cucurbitaceae > Herpetospermum > Herpetospermum pedunculosum. The sequence goes on along the minus strand of CM051527.1, from coordinate 13,209,914 downwards.
TTGTAGCTTAACTGATTTTGGAGTGTAACTTTTATGAAGAACAAATGTAACTTAATTGTGATTGTAGCTTAACTGATTTTGGAGTGTAACTTTTATGAAGAACAAGTGTAACTTAAGTGATTTTGAAGTGTTATTTGACTGATTGTAGTTGATCATAAGACAGTTTTATGTCCATTTTAAAAGTTTAAAATGATTGTTTAAATTCTGTAATTATTTTATGTCAATTAAAAAAAAAAAAAAAAAAAAAAAAACACCTAACCCGACGCGTTCTTGACGCGTCGGATTAGATAGACTACCCGACGCATACTTGACGCGTCGGGTTGGTCTAACCCGACGCTCAATCAAAGCGTCGGGTTAGATGACTTTATCCGACGCTTGGACTAAGCGTCGGATAAAGTCATCTAACCCGACGCTTTGATTGAGCGTCGGGTTAGACCAAAAAAGCCGACGCGTTGCGTCGGATGTTAATCATCCGACTGGTCTATTGCGACTCTCTGTCCCGACGCACCAATGCGTCGGGACAGAGTTTACCCGACGCAAAAGGCATCTATTCCGACGCTTGATGGCGTCGGGTAAAGTGTAAATTCTTGTAGTGAACCCTTTTGACGTACAATTGAACAAATCCTCGACGATGACAAACAAATAACTCTTCAACACGACTCTGGCGCACACATACAAGCAACCCTTCCGTTCTCTTCCATTTCTCTCTGTCCACTTTCGTGTTGTTCTATTCCCCATTCGATGACGACAACTAGGGCTATCGTTGTTTAGGATGAAAGTTTAAGGATTTTTTTTTCCACTTGTATGTTTCATAAACGTGTGATATGTTTAAAAATATGAGGTTTATATTATTGTCTCATTATATGTTATATTTAATAATATGAGGTATATATTAAATAATATGCAGGATATATTTAATAATATGTGGTATATAATTCAAATTGAATAAAATTGAGTATATATGTGAGATTAATATATATAAACTTAATATATATGTTCGATTAATATATATATATATATATAAAACTGGAATATATATGTTGGATTAATATATATAAACAAAGTGTATATATGTTGGATTAATTTTTAGTTTTTCTCGACGCAAAAAAATCGTGCAGAGAAGCCACTAAACCGTCGAGATAGGCTTTCTCGACGGAAAAAAAATCGTCGGGGTGGATCGTCGGGAGAGCCTCTCTCGACGTTTTTTTGGCGACCGTCGAGAGAACCTTCTCTCTCGACGGTTTGGTCAACCCGTCGAGAGAATATGTTCTCTCGACGGTTTAAGTAAACCGTCGAGATAGATAGTTCTCTCGACGGATCCTGTTTCTCTCGACGGTTACCCTAAACCGTCGGGAGAATATCCTCTCTCGACGGTTGGTCAAACCGTCGAGGGAAGCCTATCTCTCTCGACGGTTTACGGTTTACTAAACCGTCGGGACTAACATATTTCTCTCGACGGTTTAACTAAACCGTCGAGAGAAATTATAGTACTCTCGACGGTTTGGTTTCACAAAACCGTCGAGAGAGTGTATAGGTTATCTCGACGGTTTGATTTAACCAAATCGTCGAGAAAGCATGATCTTTCTCTCGACGGTTTAGCTAAACCGTCGAGAAAAATATATGTTCTCTCGACGGTTTAATTAAACCAAACCGTCGAGAGAAATGTATGTTTGGGTTTTTGGTATATTATTTTTATTCCATAATTTTTTTTTAATTAAAATACCTAATAATATCTAAATAAATTGGAACATTACTTTGTAAAAAAAGTATCTTCATTAAAATATAAAGTAATTGGTACAAAGTTCGGTTACAGAGCAAAACTAAGCCTACATATATAATCTTTGAGGCTTCTTCGAGGCTTTGTGAATAACATCAACCCAAAATATACCTGAAAAAAGAAAAATGATGGAATTATAACTTAAAACATAAACTCAAAAGATAACTTCAACTAAACTAAAATTAACTTAAACTACACTTACCTAAACTTTAAACAACCAAAATAATTAACTTAAACTACACTTACCTTAACTTAAACTAACTTTAAACAATCAACATACTAAAACAACCCACATATATATAGTTTTTTTACACTAAACTCAACACATATACTTGAACTAAAGTTTAAACAATACAAAACAACCCAAATCTAATTCAACTAAAGAAAAACAACAAAATGAACTTAAACTAAACTTACCTAAACTTAAACTAACCCTAAACAATGAAATTCAATCAACTTAAACTAAAACAACCAAAATCTACTTCCACCAAACTAAAACAACCCACATATATATAGTTTTTTTACACTAAACTCAACACATATACTTCAACTAAAGTTTAAACAATACAAAACAACCCAAATCTAATTCAATAAAGAAAAACAACAAAATGAACTTAAACTAAACTTACCTAAACTTAAACTAACCCTAAACAATGAAATTCAATAAACTTAAACTAAAACAACCAAAGTCTACTTCCACTAAACTAAAACAACCCACATATATATAGTTTTTTTACACTAAACTCAACACATATACTTCAACTAAAGTTTAAACAATACAAAACAACCCAAATCTAATTCAACTAAAGAAAAACAACAAAATGAACTTAAACTAAACTTACCTAAACTTAAACTAACCCTAAACAATGAAATTCAATAAACTTAAACTAAAACAACCAAAGTCTACTTCCACTAAACTAAAACAACCCACATATATATAGTTTTTTTACACTAAACTCAACCCATATACTTCAACTAAAGTTTAAACAATACAAAACAACCCAAATCTAATTCAACTAACTTTAAACAACACCAAACTGAACACACATATACTCAAAATCATATTGGCTACCATAACTGCAAGATAGCCAAAAACTCAACACACATATACTCAAAATTATATTGGCTACCATAACTGCAGGATAGCCAAACTTAACAAACATATACTCAAAATTATATTGGCTACCATAACTGCAGGATAGCCAAACTCAACACACATATACTCAAAATTTTATATTGGCTACCATAACTGCAGGATAGCCAAACTCAACAAGTTTTCCTAAACTAGAAATAATTTTATTACAAGAGGATATAGTTCATACCTATTTCGATGTTCCGCCTTGTGAATGCACGAGTTTGTTAAGCATTTCCCTAAGGCTAGCTAATTCGGCTGCATTTTTCGCTCGTTCAGATGTATGTTCAGTCATCATTTGTCTCAACTCTTGTTGAGTATCATTCAGTCGTTCCACGGTCTCATTCAATTGTTGTTTGGTGCTACTCAACTCTTCTTGCGTCTGAGTCGCAACAAGACTTAGTTCATGCTCTCTCTGCGATGGATAGGTTGAGCTACACTTTCTTGCTTTTGATGGCCTTGGTCCATAACCAGCACCTTTAACGTGACATGATCTACTGCCCAATACTTCTTCACGTATTTCTTCCTCAGAAAGTGGTTGGGTCTCTTCTAGAGTGGGGCGACTTTGCAACTCTTTCATTTTTTCCTGCGATAATAAATTGATATAAGAATGTTGATACCAACTTAACTAAAATTAAATATCTTTAGGAAGTAGGAAACTTACAAAACTTTCACGAGCGGCATCATTCACCCACTCATTTTCACCTTCTTTATGAGTTCTTGTTGCACGAAATAATTCAATAGGTCCTAAATGCACACCTTTTGCTTTCTACAACAAAGTTTTTTACCATATCAATAATCATCCAATAAAAAAACATAAACCATAAATCGTTTTTCCAACATACCATTGATTCGTGTACGTAAAGGAATGACTTAGTTCTAGTGCAATGATTGAAAGGCATCATGTCTCGATTCTGTTTATTGGTGTCCGCATTTTTCTAAGAAAATAAGAGATTATTAGTGTGAAAAATTAATGTAAATTGCGTCATATGTCATCTCTAACAAATGTAAGTAATGTACCTTAAATTCCGGGTTATCCCACCTATCGCATAGGTGAAGCCAATCCGCTATATCAGGTACTCGATTATGCGGGCGTGTACGTCCCTCCTCAGGGGAGGCTGCTTTTTTATAATGTCTGATCAATTCCGCTCTGAACTCCTTAAAAGAATTCTTTGAATTGTTCTCAATACATTCATGGACCACGAGATTCGACAAATCAATCACAAAATGGTTCTGCAAAAAAAAAAAAACATAAGTAAAGTATTTTTAGATAATATTCACAAACAACTAAACAATAAACTTACCATGAGTCGATGTTTAACGTGGTCCCTTACGTCTTGTGGCACTTGTTTCCATGATTTGTATCTGACTGAAAAACTCTCTCACAATAGTACCAATGGCTAAGCTGAACGTTGAGGCAAACTCACACGTTGGCTTCCGGATTTCATCAGATATGTGTATTGGAATTTTCACGTGTTTTCGAACATATCTGTCCAAATTTAGATTTCTACCATATCTCCTAACGTTACGTACTATCGTATCTGAAATAAATAATGAACATACAGTTTAATATCAATATCATATCGAAAAATAGATATCTATTGAAACTAACCTGAAGACTCATCTTCCGCAGAAGATGGTGTGCCCGTCATCCGCAATCCTTCCAAATAAATATTAGCTGCATCTCGGGAATTAATACGATAAGATGCCATCGTCTACCTACAAGCAGTCATGAAATGTATAAATGATACGAATACAAGAATAAAGATAAATGACATCTAAAATAAGAAATGAAACACATAGTTACAGACATGTACATACAGATTTCAATCCAAATTTTCATCACATGAACCAATGTCATAATATACTTGTACATCCTCATCTTCATCTTCCTCTTCTTCCTCCACCTCATCTTCCTCTTCTTCCTCTTCCTCTTCCTCTTCATCATTTATGAAATCATCATTGTTTGACGATACATTTCTACTCTGTGATTGAATAATTTGACCGTCCACAATTGTAGGAGGAACATCATCTCTGCATAATGTGATGCCATCATCTATGGATGTGTTCTCATCGACTCTTGTACCGCCATCTACTTCCAACAAATCAAGTTGGTCATTTCCAAGATCTTCTACCTCCGGAATGTCCCATAAGCGTTTATTTTGGACCAATTGCACTACTTTCCAATGATTACCATATTTTGGGTCATTGAGGTAGAATACTTGTTGTGCTTGATTAGCATAGATGAAAGGATCATCAACATACCAATAATGAGACGTATTAATTGATGTAAACCCTAAATCCACGTGTGGATTATTCTTCTTAGTGTCAAACCATTTACATTTAAAAACAATAGTACGTCTTCTCATGACATACTCCAAGTCCAAAATGTCAGTCACTACACCATAGAATTTCGACTCAACACCTTGACTGTCTGTCTCTCCAGGCACCATCACTCCACTATTCTGCGTTGTCCGACGATTATCACGCGCTACCGTGTGAAAACGTATTCCATTAACATTGCATCCAGTATAAGAGCGCACTAAAGAAGTGGGACCCATCGCTAGAGAATACACGTCATCAGACACATTTTCTCTCTTACGCAATGAGAGAACCTGTGAATTCGGACATATATCTTAGAAATGCATAACATTACTCATAACATTACTCGTAACTATATACTTACATGATATATGAACCAATCGGGAAATTGTTCCTTATGTCTTATTTCTAAGTCAGATATGCTTCGTGATTGAGAACGAATTAGTCTCAAATGTTGCCTATTAAACACAAAAAACAAGAATTATGACTCATATTTATTTCACTTGCACCCTAAAAGTGAAAATTACAATATAGATACATACGTACCTACGATAAGGTTTTATCTCATCACAATTGTTCAGAATATACCATTGTGCTATCCGTTTCTCCTCAATTGATAAGGTCCTTGAAGTTGAACCCCCAAACGGTCGTGCCCTTTGTCTAAACAATTCAAATTCACCACAAGTATCGTTCTCGAGAATTTGATCATTCATTGAACAAAAATTCATCGATTCATTCATTACATACTCTTCTGCTATAGATCCCTTGGGACGCGCTTTATTTCGAACATATTGTTTTAATGTTCGTAAACTTGCATGTAGTTGGAAGTATTCGCCACTAACACAATCATAGGTGCGCACACCATTATTCCACAACTCTTTCAACTCTTCAATCAATGGTTGCAAGAAAACATCAATTTCTTTTCCAGGAGACTTTGGCCCGGGAATAAGTAAAGAAAGAAAGAAATTGGTTTCTTTCATGCATTTCCAAGGTGGCAAATTGTACAGAATTAGCATCACTGGCCACATACTATACGAATTGCTCATATTCCCGAACGGATTGAATCCATCTGAAGCTAATCCCAAACGAACATTTCGTTGTTCCGAAGCGAACTCTGGAAATTTACTATCAAAATGCTTCCACCCTTCCGCATCAGCAGGATGTCGTAACACACCATCATCGACACGCTTATCTTTATGCCAACTCATTTCAGAAGCAACGTGCTTGGATGAAAACATCCTTTTCAATCTGGGTATCAAAGGAAAGTGACATAAAATCTTATGTGGAATCTTCTTCCCTCCTTCCTCGACAACTTTATATCGAGATTCACCACATATTGGACATTCTTGCAAATCGGCATTTTCTTTCCAATATAAGATGCAATCATACTTGCAAGCATCAATGTTCTGATAGCCGAACCCCAAGTCACGCAACTTCCTCTTAGCTTCGTAGAATGAACTAGGTATACATGCACCAATTGGAAATGCGTCCTTTAACAATTCTAACAACATATCCAATGATTTATTACTCCAATTGTTAATAACCTTAATATGCATTAACTTCACCTAAAAAATTAATGAAGATAACGTACAACCAGGGTAGAGTTCATTACATGCTTCAGCCATTAAATCCTCAAATCGGTTTGAACTATCACTTTCTGGGACATTAGTGGAAATCTCGTTTGCAAAATCTTCTTGGTGAACACTCGTTTCTACGTTTGGGGCTTGTAAGTCATTCAGAAGGTCCAAAATGTCATTCTCTTCATCAAAAAAATTAGATGTTGCACGTAGTCCCTCATCGGGTATTGAATTAGTTGATTGATTTTCGAACCTAGATAAGTTGCTTGGTTCTCCATGATATACCCATTGACCATAAGAGGGAGATATTCCATTTGTGAATAGATGTCGTTCTACCCCATCCAAAGACTGCCACATTGCATTCATACAATGTTTACATGGACATCTTGTTTTCCCCAAATGATTAACGTGAGACTTCGCCATTTCCATAAACTGAGCAACCCCTTCTACGTACTCGGTAGAGAACCTATCTCTAAGTTTAATCCAATCTTTATTCATTCTTAATTCTACAATTTTCAAACCCACCCGTGAATCGTGAATAATTAAGTCCTGTAGGGATTGAATAAAAATTTAAACATATCAATTTCAGTTTCAATTAGCCTAACCATATCTACAAATTAGCTTAATCATATATTTACGACAAATGAAACAATGAAATCAGCAAAAAGTAAAATAAATTAGCCTAATTCAGAAACCATGAATCATTAGGTGCAAAAGTAAACCATGATACCTAGAGGCGAACGGTTGAGCTGTTTGAAGTAGCGTGGAGCGGGGAACGACAGCTGTCTTGCGGGCGAGCGACCGGCGAATGGTGGTTGTGTATCATAAATTGAAAGCAAATTATATACACTAACAAAATTGAAAAACAAAATTAGGGACGGTTTGAATTAAAAAAATACCTACAAGCGGCGGGCGGCGGCGGGCTAGGGCGATGGAGGGAGGAGGCGGCGCGGAAGGGCGAGGGCGAGGGCGGCGCGGCGAGGGCGAGGGCGAGGGCGGGAGCGGGAGCGAGGGCGAGGTGGATGGAGAAGGCGGCGCAGCGAGGGCGAGGAAGAGAGAAGGCAACGACGGCGAGGGCGGGAGCGAGGGAGAGAAGGCGACGACGGCGAGGGCGGGAGCGAAGGAGAGAGAGAAGGCGATGGCGGCGAGGCGGAGAAAATGAAGAAGACGATCGAAAATTTAGGTTATTAAGCTCTCTCTCGACGGTTTTTAAAAATCGTCGAGAGAGGATACCGGTTCTCTCGACAGTTCATTGAAACCGTCGAGAGAGGCTACAGGTTCTCTCGACGGTTCATTGAAACCGTCGAGAGAGGCTACCGGTTCTCTCGACGAAATAAATATCGTCGAGAGAAATGGCCGGTTCTCTAGACGGCTGGGTGAAACCGTCGATATAACCATAATTTGTCTCGACGGTTTTTAAAAACCGTCGAGATAAGGGGAATTTATCTCGACGAATTTTAACAGTCGTCGAGAAAACCCGACTTTATCCCGACGGTTTTTAAAAACCGTCGGGAGAGCATGTACTGTCTCGACGCTTGTGATAAACCGTCGAGATAGAATAATGCTCTCTCGACGGTTCTTCAAAACCGTCGAGAGAGTCATATGTTCTCTTGACGAAATAATATTTCGTCGAGAGAAGACGATACTCTCTCGACGGTTTCTAAAACCGTCGAGAGAGCATTGTTCTCTCGACGAAAACGAAACCGTCGAGAGAACATCCGTCGAGAGAATATAAAATTCTTGTAGTGCCACTTGTATGTTTCATAAACGTGTGATATGTTTAAAAATATGAGGTTTATATTATTGTCTCATTATATGTTATATTTAATAATATGAGGTATATATTAAATAATATGCAGGATATATTTTAATAATATGTGGTATATAATTCAAATTGAATAAAACTTAGTATATATGTGAGATTAATATATATAAACTTAATATATATGTTCGATTAATATATATATATAAAACTGGAATATATATGTTGGATTAATATATATAAACAAAGTGTATATATGTTGGATTAAATATATATAAATGGAGCATATCTGTTGTACTATAATATATAAATGTAGTATATATGAAGGAAAAACGGTGAAGCTCGACGACAAAGGGAGAAACAAAAATTGAGGTGGTTTCCGACGAAAATAAAATTGAAAAATAATGAAGAAAAAAAATAAACAAAAAAATATAAATGTCATAAATTAAATAACCAATTTGATATATATATATATATATATATATATATATATATATATATGACTGAGATATGCCATAAAAGTTAATCAATCAAATTAATTGGGTTAATTTTTGTTTTTTTTATTATTTTAGTGACATCGAGAAAGGGTGGACAGTTTAGACAAAATGTGTCATCATAACATAGGATCCACCCCATGAATATTGTCACACCCCGTCCCAAATTACCCTACCAAACCTAGGACTAGTTGTGACGACAACAGACCCCGAGAGTGCAATGAAATCTATTGTCAAGTCTATGTCTCTTAGCTTATAACTTAAACTCCATCTCAAATAAAAACAACGCAACAAAATTTACATTATTTACAAAACAGTAAATAACATGCATTTACTCGATGAGACTGTTTGCAAAGTATAATCTCAACTCTCTCCGGTTGAAACTCAAGAGCAACCCTGGTGGAAAAATAACGAAAAAAGGAGCTAAAAAGTCTAGTGAGTGGTACGTTAATAAAAAATAAATAACTTTATGGAAAAAAAATTCTATACTTAAATAGAAAATCAAAACTTTGTAAAACCAATATAAACCATGAACAATTTAATAAGCTCTAGATAGTTAAAACATCGAAAATTTTATTTTAACAACATTTAAATCATCAACACAAATTAGTAAAATCATAGAGAAATCTTTAACAATAACTCTTGATGAAAACATAAACATCATTTTGTAAAATTCATCTCAAATATGTATTCAATCTTTGGTCATACTGGCGTAGAGTAATCTCAATACGCACAACAAAACAATCTATGTCATACTATGTACGAGTAATCTCTAAATACATAGCAGAACAGAACCCCTGTCATACATACACACAGAACTGCCCCAAAGGGTTAAGAACCCTAACACACGACTCAAAGCCTATGTGTGTGCTAGAGTGGGTTTTGAAGACCTCTATATCTCTAGTCTACTATGGAAACACATCCACATAGCATACGAACAATCACCATGAGTACATAAATCTAGTGGTTTGAAAGTCACTCTCTATATAAAACTCTTAAGGTCTCAAATTACTCTAAAATAATCTTCTTTATGGCGATGGCGTTGGCGTGCAAGTGAAGCGTTATTCGCGGCAATAAATAGCTCACTGAGTGATGGTTGATATAAAGTTCCAACCTCTGAAAGCAAGAGACTAGACATTTCCTACTGTCAACACAGTTTATCAACATATGCGAGAACCCAAGATGCAAAACTCAAGGGAAGTCAAATGCATTCTTCGTTATCTTAAACACACAATTAATGCACTATGAAAAATTATGTTTCTTAAAAATAGCTCTTTGAATTTGTGTGCCTATTGTGATACTGGTTGGGGTGGTTGTCAAATCACACGCAGAAGCAAGTCTAGATATTGCGTATTTCTCGTTTGTATACTCAACTTGAATATAGAGCCATGGCCAACACAACGACGGAACTCACTTGGATAACCTTTCTTATGGAACATTGACATTCGTCTCCAACAAGCCACCAGAACTATTATGTGACAATTGAGTGCACTTCATGTGTCCATCAATCCTGTTTTCCATGCCCGAACCAAACACATTGAACTAAATTACCACTTTGTTAGAGAATAAAGGTGGCTCTTGGTTCATTAATCACTCGTTATGTTCCTTCACCAAAACAACTAGCAGACATTCTCACCAAGCCACTTCTCAAAGAACTACACCGTGAATTAATAAGCAAACTTGGCCTTCGGGTTTTTCCTACCTCCAATTTGAAAACAGATGTAAACAAGGATAAAAAAATCACACAGCCCAAGGGAGGACGACATCATGCAAGATGACACAAAATCAACTTGATTGCAGCTGCTGCCAGACCAAAGATATCAATCAAACAGGTCACACAATGATCATATGGCGGCTGTCAATTGAGCCTTCTATATCCTTGCTAAATTCTCGTAATTATCTCAAATTTTCATGTGATTTTAGCTGGATTAATATATCCCAATCAGCTGATTTTACTTTTCTTTTGTAGCCCTTATTCTCTGTATTTAGTGGAAGACAAAGTGCTTTTTGTAAATTATTGAAGAATTCGTTTTACATTCTGATTGTGTAAGAATACATAAACAATTCTCAGCCATCTCTCCGCTCTCAATTTTAAACATTTACTTGTACATTCAAGTTGGCTTGCCTTACTCAAGGTATTGGTTTATTTTACTATTTATTTTGAATTATGGCCTAAGAACTCTTAGTTCTTACCAGACTCCCCCCCTATATTTGTTCCATTCTATACGTGACAACTGACATCTATGATCTATCCTTTATATGTTGGATTGCAGGCATATGTCCGTTTTGTATGTTTACTTCTTCACACATGGTTTATAGCAAAAGTGTTGACTCTGATTATTGTTGAAGATCCCACATCGAAAAGATGAAGGGACCTCACTCACAATATAATAACATACATGAGTTACTCCTTCTACGATCAATTGGTTTTAGGATGGAACTCCATGATTAAAAGTAATTATGTACGTTTTTTAAATTGCAAAAGAAAGAGAATAAATAAGGCAATGCAACAATAAGGTCTGAAATTTTACTATAAAAGTTTAGAAAATATAGAGATCATCTTTGAAATTAATTAGTACTTAATTAAAAGTCGCCTTAGTCAACATGAACATAGCTCAACCGACATAATGAACGAACAAGGTCTAATTTTTTTTTTTTAATCTGTCTTACTCTAGAATTCAAATATAAAGAGTAATTAAATAAACAAAATAACAAAAAATCTGTGAAAGAGATTTGTCCATGCAAGCCATTCAGCAACAAAAATCCCACCAAAAAGCATTGATCTGGAATAGTGTAACTACTCCTGCAAGTTTAGGATATAATGATGTTAGCCTAAAACACAAATATTACAACAGAAATTTAGACAATAGTTTTAGGGTTTACCCGACAGGGATCAACCACAAAGGTTTCTAAATTGGGGCAGATTTGCAGAAAAGCCAATGTAGTGATTGGTGAGTTAATCACTGTCAGCTTGTTGTTGTTGATCTCCTTCGTTGTCAACTTCAAATATCTCAAATTCTGATAAGAAATTCCTTTTAAAGAAGTAGGAAACAACATAAAGAGCACCTACGATAAACAGAAAAGAACAACATTAAATTTCAAAATGTAGAGAGAGAGAGGGATACATAATAATTAAATTTTAAGTTTAGTCTCTAAACTTTGAAGTTTATTTTATTTTTCTAATTCTAAACTTTAAACTTTCAAAAAAATTAAACATAAACTTAATTACACACAAACTTCAATTTAAAGTCGCAATATTCAATAAAACTTCAATTTTACATATAATAGATCAATTTATTTAAAAAAAATTAGACTAAAGCTTAGGCCTATAAAACATTTTTTTTTTATGTTATTGGACCTATTACACACAAAATTGAAAGTTTAAAACTCTATTTCATGTTATGGGGCGGAGGGGAGTTTAAAATTGAAAATTTAAAGTCACAAGCTTCTGGCAGTGTGGTAGATTCAAACTTGTGACCGGGCAGAGGGGGAATACAACAGGGGCGATGAAGTAACCAACGAAGCAATACGAATTATCTGGAATTTTTGCCCATCGTTTGATATATAATAGATAATTTCAAAAGTTGAGGGGGCATGTGCCTCCTGGTCCCTTAGTAGATCCACCACTGTCTCCGAGGACGTAAGGTTCTTTTGACCTCACTGCAAAAATTTATGTTTGTTGACCTTCTCAAGATCATCAAATCTCGTGTGAAAAGTCATGTATACCCTTCGCTGAGCACAAGAGCATTATATTGTCTCCTTGTGATCGTTCTTAGTAAACAGTACTACAGACTTTGTGGACTTGGTTATGAGAAAAGAAAGTCAAAAAATATAACTTTTAAAAAAATTGAGTAAAAAAATCTTAGACCTCTTAAGGGGTCATCTATACAAAAATCCTAAAAGATGTCTAACAAGTGAGTAAATGTCATACTAACATATTTGAAATACAGAAGTCTACATGTTGAGAAAGTGAAGAAAAAGGTTTAGATATATAACCTGTATTGCTTTCAAAGGCAGTGTGAGAGAGCATGCATTATGAAATACTCGAAGCAAGTGACATAAATTCCTTGTTGACTTCTGGCAGTGTGGGGATTTCCTTTCAAAATTACAGTCTCCAACTTGTATGTATACTTTTTGTATGGACGAAAATTCTGGAGCGCCTGGCTTGACAGTGGGTAAAACATTACTAAACTTGATACTAGTGAGACTTGATGAATCAAATTCAAGTTCAGAAAATCTTAATTTCCCTTCAGAAGAAGCAGTATATGATAATTCAAAATTCTCAAGTTTTGGAGCACAAATAGTAACACTTTTAAAAAAAACATTCATTAAAGCCAAAGACTCCAATTTTGGACAGCCCGAGATCATTTTAGTTTCTTCATAATTTATTGTGTGAAAATTATTCCCCAATTCACATTCAATCTCTAAAATTCTCAACGATCGTAACTTCAAGGTTTCCAAGCCATGAATAAAACCACATTTCATTTTCAGCACAGTGAGAAACAAACAGTCGAATAAACTGCATGGCCAGTTTGAGTACAAAGTTCCGTAGGTATTGAGGTAAAGTTCTTCAACTCTGTGGTATTGTGCGTAGCATATCAACAAATCTACTACTAAAACCACATCCACACTCTCGGTTGAAGAAGTGTAACTCAATTTTTTGACAGAGCTGCTTTGAAAATCAGATAGAACTCTAAAGATGAATCGCTTGAACGATATTTCTTTTGCATTTTCAATTGAGCCTTGAAATGGGTAGGAGTCGTAATCGAAGTTGAGTGTGGAAATATGAGTCCAACGGGTTTTCCACCGTCTTGATAGAACACATGTCTGGACAACTTGTTTTGTGTTTAACAAGGAAAGAATGGAATTAAGAATAGGATCTGGTAGAAGGCTGATTCTGTCGAGATCCTTCTTGTTCGACATTGAAAAGTTATGATGAACAAGGCTACACACCTGAAAGCAAACTGAATTTAAAACAGAAAATAGCATAGCAAGAGACACAAGCGAAGTTAATGCTACAAAATAAAATAAACATATCGGTTGCATGGAAGTTTAAGAGTACGGCAGTTTTTCCATAAAAAAAGAGAGGAAAAGATGCCACTAACCTAATTAATAGGACTTTATTAGTTTAATTTCCCAATACACGGCTGTTCGTTTTTTTTAAATATTTTTCTCACAAGTTATTACCAACTTTTTTTTTAAAAAAAAATGGTTATAATTCTAATATTGATGTTTTTGGTTACAATTTCTTTAAAATCATTTTAATTGCAAGCATATTTCCTTTTTATCTTTTAATTAATATTTGATAGGCAAGCATTAATTCCTATTGTTGATACGTCAATTTGGTCTGTATTCCGATACAAAAGATAAAAAGGAAATCATGCTTGCAATACAAAGAGAATAATTGCACACTCTTTATGAGTGAAACCATGAAGGTGTCTTCCCACAAATTAGTTCCAATCGAAATAAATTTTGGTCGATTTCAAATAAAATTTGAGGTTATTATTATTGTAAATATTAAAATGCAATTTAATAAAAATAAAAGTTTTTAACTAGAGTCATTCTTCACTAAAATAAAATTGATAATTTTGTTTGCATGTCTTTGTATATTAATTAAAAAAAATTAATAATAATAATTTTTTATTAGAAAAAATACGTCTCAAGTTTGGGTTTGGTAGCACTTGAGTTTCTCGATTTCAAATTCCACAATTATACCTTAAGGTTTGAATTTGATTCGTTTTTGGTCATACGTCCAATTTTCTGACGTGACACATATTTTAAATTAAAAATATTTTTTTAATTATTAATTTTTTTTAAAAAAAAAATATATATATATATATATATATATATTTTTTGTTTTTCTCCTTCTTTCTCTTTCTCCTCCATCCTCCATCCTCCATCATCTATCATCCTCCTCCTCATCCTTCATCATCTACCTTCCATCTTCTTCCTCTCATGATCGTCGTCGGCGTATCGCCCAGCTACTATTTTTTTTTTTTTTTTTCCTCTTTCACTTTTCTTCTTTCTCTTTCTCCGGCCTCCCCCTCCCCTCTCACCTCATAATGGATTCCATTTGCAAAACGTATTGTCTGCGAGTAACTTATACTCTTTGTTGCTCTAGTTGTGAGAATAATCTTTGGAAAACATTACCTAGTTTGAGCAATAATGGGAATCTCTTATCCTAAGGCTGGACAACCAACAATTATATCAAATGTTGAAAAACTCTTAACAAATGTAATAATTTTTCTTATTCATGTTGAATCACCACATCCTTTACAACAATTGGAGCTTGAGCACTTCTTTCCATACGATGGTTAGCTTGGATCCTCGCTATACTTAAATAACGATTACGGTAAGTGAACTCCACCAGAAACTAATGGATATCCCATCTTCCATCGAGCTACTAATCGTCTGTGACATTACTTCCAAAATCTAGATAATTCATTTCAATCATCTATCCAATTTGGAGTGAGCAACACTACTAAAATGTAACTTAGTACTCTCATGCCTTGACACACTATGATTAAGCCATACTTTTGGAAGTATTCTAAAATCTTTGTCAAATACTTTTATTTTAATTTTCTCTAGAATCTCATATCTGACTATTGCACCCCATATATATATCGTCATTACCATTATGTGAATGAGGAAGTCCAACCAAGAAATCCATAATAATATGCTCTCATTTCCACTATAGAATCGAAAGGTGAAATTAGAAGTCCCGCTACTTATGGCATATTGTTTCACTTGTTGACAGACTAAACAATTAGAAACATATACTCTGCAGTCTTTCTCTTCATATCAGACCACCAATAATGTTCCTTCAATGTTTTGTGCAACTTCGTACTCCTTGAATGCATATCATAAGTCCAACTATAAGCTTCTTCTAGAATTTCACTTTTCAGATCCAAATTGTTATGTACACACAAGTGACTAAACTTAATCAAATCAGCTAACTCATCTCTTCCTAATGCATAATCGGTTGACTGAAAAATTAACACTTTATCCTTTATCTTATTCAAAATTCAATCATCCAATTAAGCATCTACCTGTTTAGTAATCAAAGTGAGTCTACTCCCTATTTGCAAATAGAGTTTCCAATTATTCTTCTCTGAAAGTTCTGCATTCCAAGTAATAACTAAACATCACCAATCAAGGAATATCTAACTGCATTAAGTAAAATTGTTGAACCACTTTTCCCCTAAGCTTAAGGAACCAACAACAACATTACTCTTTCTTGGAGAATAGTCAATGTTATAATCATAATATTTTCTCATCTCTAAGTCATTTTCCCTTACACAAGCTCTGTACTTTATAGTAAGAGATATACTTTACACCCGTGTGATTAGCTCACAAATGAAACTTTTCTTCAAAAATAATATTATCAATCTTTAAATATCTCAAACTCTTAAGACCAATACCATTGTAGTTACTCGTAAGTATGAGTTGGATAATTTTGCTCATGCTTCTACAAACATTTTGAACCATTATTTTTTCAATTTGCATAGAAGCACACAAACCTTGATTAGAAAGCCACTATAGATAACAAATTCTACATTATGCATTATAAATGAAATTGAGTGACATTGGTCTTTTCTACAAGTTTCAATGATTGTGATCACACTTGTTTATCCATACAAATCTTGAACTGTCTTTTTAGTCTCATTGGTCAATAGAAGTGTCGGCTTGGAGAATCTTCCAAACTCTCTTCATTGTGACTCTACAACACCTAAGTTCAAATTTTCACTTGTAATTCATCCTCAAATTTTAATACTTTTCACTCAAACTCAATCACAGTTGGGTCATTTTAAACCGTTTAACCCCTGCATTACGTCTTGTTCCTTAAGTACCACTGACACCTCTAATGAATAATAGATCAATGATCCAACCAACATATCAGTTAACCCTCTCTGATCAGGAGAGCGTGAGCGCTCATTGTTCAAGCCCCGAAGTCAGCTATTAAAGGAACAACCTATCTACTAACCCTGAAGAGCGGGTTAAAAGTGAACTCCAATTTTGTTGTACTATGTCCCCAGCTACATATTCGACTTTATCCCCAAGATGGTAGACTTATTGAGTCGGCGCTTATGAGCCACTCTCACCCGTGCAAGTCAAAGGATACTTTCGAATAAGCATGAGTTCATAGCGAGCTCAGGATTAAGATCGAGTTACCTAGGTCATCATATGAAAATGTCGGTCTCATCAGTAAACGGTGTTATAAAGAGAGAGCGACATATTTCGCGGTTCGGTCTTATGCAAACTCTTTGCACAGGACGCCCTCACTCGCACATCTCCATGTGAAACGATTCGGATCACATCGTTTTGTACAATACAAAGTGAGTCGCATCCAATAGTGTTACCAATATAAGGTACCCAGCCTTATTCATATACTATAGACCGTTTTGACTGACTACTTGAGCCTGATCCACAGTCATGTCATACATGAGACTCAAGTACTCATATTCAGCCATGGGTGTTGGTCATTGGTATAAGTTAATCTAAACACGTTTCACTTTATTCCAGCAAACTCTTTTACTGAATAAAACTAATAGTTCTTTATTCTAAATAGAATATTTACAAACATAACAATTTACAAACCACGAGTTTTAGGACATAAAACCCAACAGTTTTAGGTGCGGCAAGTTGTTGTCCGATTTCGCAAGTGTACGAATCGTTCCAAGTAATATGGTAGTGTAAGTACTAATTATCGTTCTCCACAGGGAATGAAAGTTACTAATTACCAAATTCTTTAGCTTCAATTTTATCTGAGCAATCGATCAGTCAAGGATAAATGAACTATTAAAAAGCTTTGAACTAAAGTAATTAAAATAGTAAAACTAACAACCGTTATGATAAATGTAGATGATTGAGACTCTAGAGCAAAGACTTCATCGCTATCTCCTCCTATTCTTCAATAATTGAAAGTTATAAAAGTTTGATTTCTAGACTGTTGACAAGTTCTACTCAAATGGCTTGCTACTCTCTCTCGAGTAATAACAATATTCATTAAAATGTCAATTGCCTATATTTCTATGACAATCGGAACAATTCAATTATGAAGGTTGTAAAACTAGCATTGTCACAAAACCTACAAGGATATGTCTATCGCTCATATAAATTAGGGAAAACAATTAAGGTTCGTCAATGATTATCGTCTATCGACCTCAAAACATTGATATAAAGTCACACTAAGATTGACCAAATCCTAACATGCATTAAGCTCATAAGGGTTTTCACAATCTAATATGAAATCAAATTCTTAACAATCAACAATGAAAAATAAGGTTCAACAACGACTACATCAACGCTCTAGATAAGAGAGTTAGTTCATAATGAAAAACTCAACAACAATCTCAAAATTCAGCAAGTTCATAACAAGTAAGAAAAGAGAGGATCAAAAGAGGAAAAGAAACAAAAATCCCGGCGATTCCACGAGTTTCCTAGCGTTGCTCTCGCTCCGTTTGGGTGCTCGGATCTTCAAAATCCATGCTCATCCGTTTCTCTATGTCTCTTCCCCAATCTCCGTCCGCCCCCCCACAATTAAAATCTAGTAAAAGGCTTTTATACTTAGGGCAAAGGTCGTCGCAGCGCCTAGGCGCTCAGTTACAGTGCCTCGGCGCTAGGGGGAATCACCGCTTCAGACTTCGTAGCGCCTAGGCGCTGAAAGCCAGCGCCTAGGCGCTACACCTTCTGTCCAATTCTTCTCATCAGCGCCTAGGCGCTACAGCTACTGTCAATTTCTTCTCATCAGCGCCTAGGCGCTAGGCTTTTTTCCATCAATTTGCAGCTGCTTTGCCCCCTTTTCACTCTTATTTCCGATCTTCATCCAACTTCCTTATTTCTTCACCTACATGCAATATAAACAACAATCAGACAGAAATAAGAGACAAAACCTCTTCTTACTCAATTAAAACTCTGAAAACAACTCGCTTTAATAAGCCTAAATAACACTTAACAAACTACCCCCAACTTATCATTTTGCTCGCCCTCGAGCAAAGAGCAAGAGGATTCTATGGAAAGACAACTACATTCAAATGACTCAAATCTCACGCATTTATTGACGACCTAAATGCACACGAAAGTAAGTGAAACAATTGAGTACAATCAACCAGTGAGACTTCTAGATTCCTTACAATTCCAAGTGTTCTTTTCAAATTTCTTAATATCTAAGAATACTGGTAAGCTAAGTACACATCAATTACTTTGGTTATACAAACAGTCAAGAGAATAAGCATTCATCGAGTACAAATTTAACTAAAAACTCAAGTATCTCATCAAACTATCAAAATTGAATGCACAAGGTCTACTACCCTCACAGGAATTCACTCATAACGCTCAACTGTTTAAGGCATATTTCAATGACTCTCACACCAATACATACAAAACTTTTGTCATAAACTTGCTCATATATCACATCCAAGCCATCGATGAACATAATGAATGCACAAAAATTAAGGGTCTCATTTTGGTTGTACTTGGGCTTAGGTAAGGGTAGATGGATGGAAATTTTAAGCTACTAGAATGAAAGAATTATAAAACTTTTTCACATGAAGCTCAATTTTTCGACTCTTGAACAAAGATCATTTTTTAACTTTGTTGAAGCATTAACTTCCCTTCACGTAATGAACTATTTTGCTCTTTTTTTTTTTTTTTCAATACATATTCTTTCTCTTTCTTTTTCTTTTCTTTTATTTTCTCTTTCTCTTTCTATTTTTTTTTCTCTCTAAAAGAAGCTAAGAAGATAAACTTCCCTTAGACTACTCTATTGACAAATGATCATCTCTTTTTTTTTTATTATTAACTGAAACTTCATGTGGTAAGCAAATATAATCTTTCATTTCAAGGTTCAAAGAAAGGAAAACAACAAAAGAATGGATCTATGACTTGTACTGTGATGATTTTCCAATGAATAGGTCTAAGGCTCAAAATTTGGCTTAACTAAGGACTCAATGTTGAGGTAGGCTATTTTAGAAAGCTAAACATTGGCTTCACCTAAATTACCCTTAAAATTTTAGCATTCAAAACTATTCAGAGGCTACAGACATGCATAACCAAGCAAGTTCTACAAAAATCTAAATATGCACGGCATTCACACACTTTAAGAATTGAAAGCACCATGTAATGAATGTGCTTAAAGGCTAAAAAACTCACATGAAAACAGGTTGTTTTGGCAATAGATCTTGCGCATTCGTCATTCAATAATTCAACAAACACCATCATGCATTCCTTTTAAGTAAAAACATGAATCAAGCTCTTCTCTCTTATGCAATATAACCCAACAACCAATGTGTTCCTAACTTACATAGTCTTCCAAAATATCTCGAAAAATTGAAGAGACACACTTCTTAGAATGTAGAAATCATATAGAATGTCACACCTATCCTAAAAAACATACTCAACAGAATCTAACCCCAGCCCCAACTTAAAATTCAACATTGTCCTCAATGCGAAAAGAAAATGACAGACACAAAGGAAAAACACAGCAAATAAGAAGAAAAAAAAAACGAATAAGGGAAACGAAAACTTCCCTGAGTGAGCGTCGCTCACATATTCTCTTCTTCATCAGATGATCGAGGGGGCGTTGGACAAAGAATGGGATCATCTCCTTGATTGAACCCTGGACGTGCCAACACCTGAAAAAGCCTATCAAAGCATTGAGTGTTATGCTTCATGTGTCGTTGCATTCGTCTTTCCATTCTTCGTCGTCCTTGCTCTTGTCTTTCCTCCATCCTGTCCAACCGTTGTGTTTGACGAAGCTCCATTCGCTCTAATCTTTCCTCCAAGGATAACTGATCTTCAGGTGGATCATGAGGCGATTGCTCTGGAGGAGGTTGGGACGAACTGCCAATTAAAAATTGTTGGCTGTTACGTCGCCAAAAGTACATATTTTAGGGACTTATTTACCATAGAATTGTGTGAACTCTTAAGCGTTTTTGTTAGAATTTAGTTTGAATGTGTGCTTATATATGAGAATTTATAGAATGGAACTAAATCAGGACTTATTTGTAAAAGGAACAAGAAAGGATCAAAAACAAAGCTAAAAGAGTTGAAATTCTGTATTGCAGGAAAATTGCGGAAACATTGCTGTCTCCGCAATGTTTTAAGCTGCAAATGATAAGTTGTTCCAACCATCCGCCGTTTTGTTGCGATCTTTCAGCCGCCCAATTTCTCTCATGCTGCCACGTGGAAGGTCGTCGTTCAGAATGGATGGTTCTCCTTGACTGAAGAGTACCTGCAAAACACTATAAAAGGAGGTCAAGGGGGAAGGAGAACAACAAGCTTGGAAGCGTAGAACTCCCATCTCAACGCAGTATTCTCTCTGTTTTCTCTTCCGTTTGTTGGCGTGAAGGATTCAGCTATTGGCATCGATAATCTAAGAGGAAGAAGAGAAGATCCTTCTTCTCTTCTGATTGGATTCATCCCCAAACAAAGCTCCCCTTCTCCCTTCATCTGAGGCGCTTGCGGCGAGGAGTTCACGCACACGTTTAATTGTTTCTACTGCTTTCTGCCTTTCCTTTTCGCTGCTGTTTGGTGCCTTTTGGTTTTGTTAGCTACATTGTTTCATTTCGTCTTTGTCTGTTTAGTCTTTACAGTTTTAAAGTTGTTGCTTGTTAAGCTTTGAACCTTGGTTAATCGAAGAATTATTTGACTACTTCGCAAGTTATCCATTGATTCTTTCTTCTGTTGCTGTCATTTGAATTATGCCAAGCATGATTAATAAATCAAGTCTTTCCACTCCACCATCATCCATGAGTAACTAAACCACATAAGGGTCTGCTAATGATGAATCTATAGGTAGAAATGCGTGAACTCAGCATGTAAGATAGCTTCAAATGCATTGAATGTATGTGTGCTTCATCCCACGGGCAATTTCGATTGGCCATCCATTTTTTCCAAAGAAATCCTAACCTCTGGAAGGAGTAAGAGTTCAGAGTCGTCCATTGATGCTAGCCTTTCATGGTAGCCAGAAAACGACCTAGGAATAGGCGTTTTCCTAGCACAATTCATTAACTTGCTTTTATAAATAGATGCTTAAGTCTTACTTGGACATGAGTGAGCTAAAGGATCTAATGCATGAAATCGAGAGATACATGAGAATGAGTTAATTTGATGCATGATAAGTTGATCTACTGCTGAAGAATCGTATGAAAAAGCCTATAGAGGAGTCGTTAGTAGCCCTTGTTTCCACACTTCACCCTTAAAACGCTGATAGTACAATTGCTAGAAAATTGCTGTCTGCGCAATTTTCTTAGTTTAATTTTTGCCTTAGCCATTTTTTTCAGTTTTCTGTTTTGCGATTTTATTGCTAGATAATTGCTCTCTCCGCAAATTTTTTTCTTCTACATTCAAGTTAACCTCTTTACTTGTCTTTGTTTATGCTTGCATATCTCGCACGTTCTTTATTAGTTAGGCACATTAATCCCAATTCTACCCCATTTAAACCACCCTTTCTAATTTAACATCTCACTTCGCTAGTAACTAAGAATAAATCTCTGTGGGAAATCGAATGAAAAAATACTTATTACTTGCTACAAGACCATGTATGCTTGCATGTTCTGAGTGCTCTCACATTGCATTTTTATTTACACGTTGAGCACGCAACATTGGCTATGGGTCAGGTCTTCAACCAATGTCGGGTCTTTTAATCCTAAGATGTGTTTTTTGTCCATCACACATTTAGGATGCTTTAACTCCTCATCTGAGCCCCAAATCACTCCGGCGGCTTTGCATAAGGATGTAATCAATGAAGGGTGAGCGAGGCCACCGGTTGTGGATGCCTTCTTGGTATGTTTGATGGATTGCTGAATGATGCGACCCACATCAATGGATTTACCAGTTACAATGGCGTACAAAAGGACTGCCCTGTCTTTGGTCACATCACTCACATGTGTTACAGGCAAAAGCTTAGCACAAATAAAATTGTGCCAAACTTTATTCATCACACTAAGGTGGGTTGCCTTAAAATTCAGCTTTTCTCCTTGTCTGGTCGCCCATTGAGTGCCCGACTGACACAATGTCGCTATGATCTCATCATAATCAACTTCATTGGCGGCATAGGTTGCATAACCATCCCGATCAATGCTTGGAAGATTATAAAAACGGTTTATGGATGCAAAATCAAACGGCACCAACTTGCCCCGCACAAATACTTTTGTTTTGTCTTCTTGCATATTAGCATAAAATTCCCGAACAAGTGGGACAACAGCAGACTCAGGTTGTTTCGTGAATTCTTCCCAACCTCTTTTGCTAATATTATGATAAATACTTCGCTGCTCGCCAATACAAGGTAGTAAACCTCGCTCCAGAATTACATTCCGCTTAATAACCAACTAGGAATATAATTTCGAGGCCTCTTCGTCCCGGAATCGATATCTGTCAAAGGCTTCAGAAGACCCTTCGCCCATTTTCGCACGCTTAGAAGTCTTGGGAGCCATAACAATTAACAGTACTTCGCACGCTTAATGCCTTGAATTTATCTTCCAACTTGCGTACCAACACCTCAATAATCCAACAATTCCAACCACCCAAATTAACAAGGCAGAACTCCCCCGCACTTCCAACAAAAATTTACCAATCCTCCACAAGCTCTAAATTTCAGCCCAAATAAAACACTTTACAAAGATAAATGCTTACTTGGAGAAGAAACACAGAGAGTTGAAGCGAAGAGGCAACCTTGTGTTGGGTTTTATGTCCTAAAACTCGTAGTTTGTAAACTGTTTGAATGTAAATAAATATTATATTTCAATAAAGTTGTTATTGATTTTTAGTGAATTGTGTTTGTATTAACCTATACCAATAACTAACACCCATGGCAGTAGTATGAGTACTTGAACTTCATGTGTGACATGAATGTGAATCAAGTTCAAGTAGACAGCCAAAATGGTCTATAGTATAGGGATAAGGCTGGGTACCTTATCCTGGGGACACTATTGGACGCGGCTCACTTTGTATAGTACAAAACGATGTGATTCGAATCGTTTCATGTAGAGACATGTGAGTGAGGGCGTCCTGTGCAATGAGTTTGCACAAGACCGAACCAAGAAATAAAATCGCTCTTTCTTTATAACACCGTTTACTGTAAAGACCGGTTTATTCATATGATGACTTAGGTAACTCGATCTTAATCCTGAGTTTACTATGAACTCCTGTTTATTCAACCTTATCCTTTGATTTGTACGGGTGAGAGTGGCCAGATCGCCGACTCAATATGCCTACCATCTTGGGGATAAGATTGAATAAGTGGCTGGGGACATAGTTGTAGCAAGATTGGAGTTCACTCCTACCCGTTTTAGGGTTAGTAGAGAGGTTGTTCCCTTAAGTGCTGACTCCAGGTCTTGAACAATGGGCCCATCTTCTCCTGATCAGGGAGGAATCTGATTTGATGGTTGGACCACAAATCAATTGTTCATTAGAGGTGTCAGTGGTACTTAAGGAACAAGATATAATACAAGGGTTAAACGGTATAAATGACCCGTTGTGATTATGAACGACCTGTGAAGGATCGACTTACTGATGATAGTTATATCAACAGGACACAATATATCTACAGTGAGGAGAGTGCAGCCCTTGGACTTTAGTGGAGTCTCCGGGGGTTAACGAATGTTGGTTAGTTCGGTTGAAAGAGTTTTGACCGGATAATCTCGTATCGTTGGAGCTCATGATCTGTAGGTCCTTACGGTTCTCCTGGCTAGCTCGGATAAAGCCGTGAAACAGTATAAAAGAAAAGAAAAGAATTTGAATCGTTCAAATTCGAGTTTGTGGAAGAAGGATAGACATATTTAAATATGATTTAAATATGGACATATTTAAATATGATTTAAATATGGACATATTTAAATATGATTTAAATATGGCATCGGCCTGAAACATGAATGAGATTCATGTGAAAAAAGTCGGTTTTTTCTGAAAAATCGAGTTTAGTTATATTATTTAATCAATATTTGATATTGAATTAAATAATATTTATTAATTAAAAAGTTTAATTAATAATTATATATATATTTTTTATTTATTAAAATGTTTAATAAATAAAATTATTATTATTTTTAATAATAATAATAATTATTATATATATATATATATATATATATATATATATATATATATATATATATATATATATATATATATATATATACATACATGTGTCTTGCTGCATGCAAGACACATGTTAAAGTATATATAAATATATATATATCGTACGTTTGGGCTGATAAACATAGAAGAAAGAAGGGAATTGAAAGTAAGTTTCATTGAATTGAATTTGATTCAATTCAAACAGGGGTACATGTTTTGTTTTTTAAAAACATCAGCTTCTCCCTCTGTCTTCTCTTCTTCCTCTTCCTCTTCTCCTTTTCTCTTGTAAAAGGAGTCCCACCACTCCGTTTCTCGGCCCGAGGATAGCGGGACTACCGTGGGTGGTCCACGAACGTTTCGTGAGAAGGCTCGGTGAGCTCGTGAGGAGCTTCTGGCGGTGAATCTGGAGAAATACGAACGACAAGGGTATGTGTTCTAACTTCTTTTTTTCATCGCTTTTGCATGTTTCCATTTGTTTAAATTGATGAAATTAGAGTGTCCATGATCCAAATTCGCTTCCGCTGCGTGCCATGAGCGCTCCATCAATTGGTATCAGACCGTTTTTGGCCACTCAATTTCTATCAATTTAAGTTATGGTGGGTTTTATTTAGAAATTGTTTCTGAATGGAATTCTAAAGTGAATATCGATTTTGGCATAGTTTCTTTTTGAATTTCATTATTTGTAATTGCCCGAGAATGTATGGGCTTTAATGCGTGCTAAAGAGTCTGTATTTTTAGAGTCATTAGAGTCCATATAGGTTTCTTTGTGAAAGAAATTTGAGATTGAAACTCGCCGAAATGTTCGGTGTAAGTTCAATTTCATTCAAGGCAATACGAGAAGAAATTCGAAGAAATTTTGGCCGAAGCGTTCGGAGGAAGCAAGTTGGTCAAAGGCGGTGCGAAGAGTTCGAAGTCCGCTCAAGACGTGGCTTGTTGATCAAGCTTGTAATAAATTAGTTATTGCT
Organism: Herpetospermum pedunculosum; assembly: GCA_028017165.1. Classification (NCBI taxonomy): domain Eukaryota; kingdom Viridiplantae; phylum Streptophyta; class Magnoliopsida; order Cucurbitales; family Cucurbitaceae; genus Herpetospermum; species Herpetospermum pedunculosum. The sequence continues at coordinate 13,183,808 of CM051527.1, read as the reverse complement.
TGCTAAATGCCAAAATCGATCCACTTTAGTGTGTTTAATTAATTATGCATTGCGAATGTATGTTTTAATTAAAATCCATGTTTGTATGTGCATAACGTATGCCATATAGATTTAAAATCCCACCGTAGGAAGCATGCTTCATGCATTGAAAATATGTTATAAGTGTTATAATATATCGTATGCATATTTGGCAATTCATGAGTTTTGATATAAAAGTTATATTAATTCATGAATTAATTGTTGTTAGTTCAATAGAATAATTGATATAAGTGTTATATTAATTATGAAATTAAATCAACAACATAGATTGCCATTTTTTTATGCACATGGTATATTATAAGTGTTATAATGTATAGGATGCATGTTTATTCATGAGTATTAATATAAGAGTTATATTAATTCATGAATTAGATGTTGTTTGCTTAATAGAATAATTGATATAAGTGTTATATTAATTATGAAATTAAACACCCAACATTAGATGCATTTTGTTTGTTATAAGTGTTATAATGTATAGGATGCATGCTTAATTCATGAGAATTGATATAAGTGTTATATTAATTTATGAATTAGGAGTTGTATATTTAAAAACATAATTGATATAATTGTTATATTAATTATGAAATTAAATATTCAACTTATCATGCCTTAGTGATGCATGTTTGAGAAGCATGTAGAAGTTTGTTGTAGTAAGTCTTAGTTTTGCAAAGCGTTGTAAAATTGGCATAGACTTTTAAAATCTATAACAAAGACAAAGGCATGCTCACTTAGGGTTGAATGTATCGTTCCGTTTCATTAGATGAATAGGTCGATATCTTGTAAATGCTAAGGTTACAAGAAACTCACCCGGGGACATCCTGTTCGAGGTTGGAGGTATTTAAGCTGACGGTTTACGGAACACCTCCTACCTGGGGACCATCCGGTACTTGAGTAAAGTTAACCCGGCTTTATGAGCATGCGTGAGTGGTGTGAGGTAATAAAGTGTTTATCACCTAGACATCATAGGTAAAAGTTTGTTTTACCTAGACTTAGGCCTTATTGTCTTAGCCGGATAATGCCTGAGTAATTTACCCATTCCGTCTTAAAATACTTAGTAGAGGTGTTGAGAAGGTATATATGATATGTCCCTCTCCTCCTACGTTCTCTGTCAAGTTCACACCGTGAGAATTATGCTCGGCCTCGTGATGTCAATAGGGCATCCCCATTCGGATGGTATTTGCATAATTCAAGAGCAAGGTGAATGGAGAAAGTATTTATAGTAAGTGGGAGAAGGAAGTATGTCAATACATCCTGCAGTCTCCTCCATTGGATTGAACCGTGAGATTCCTATGTTCTGCCTGCTAGGTGCCCACAAGTGGTACCGATCCATTCGGAGGGCCGTTTCATAGGAATCGGAACATCTCAATCACCATTTATGGATAAAGAAACATAGAGCCATTCCCAACTTTGACATTTCCATTCGGTTGCATCGTTGGGGCCGCCCTATGAATTCTAAAAATGGAGGGTCACACTTACGAGATTTGCTAAGGAGTTAGTAAATCTTGACCAAACAGCGATAACTAAGATGCTATAGGAATATGAGATATTCTGGTATTAGCATTTAGTCAAGAATGTCTTGATTCAGTGAAGGAATGCTTGACTGCCCCTCGGTAGCGACCATTCTGACCCACTGAAGTATCGTTGCAGTTTAATAATGAGTTTTGGGTACATTATTATTCTTTGCTAAATTCTTGATTGGTGTGTAAATTAGGTTAAAACCTTTTCACTAATATTTATTCATTCTCTTTTCAGCATGTCTAGCTCTTTTATTCACTTACTAGCTTCCGATAAGTTAACCGGCGATAACTACGCGACCTGGAAATCGAACTTGAATACGATTCTTGTTCTAGATGATCTAAGGTTCGTCTTATCAGAGGATTGTCCTCCCCCTCCTAGCTCGGATGCGACTCGAACTGTTCGAGAAGCATATGATAGATGGACAAGGGCTAATGATAAAGCCCGAGTCTATATCTTAGCCAGCATATCTGATGTGTTAGCTAAGAAGCACGAGGATATGGTTTCTGCTAAAGAAATCATGTCTTCATTACAGGAGATGTTTGGACTTCCGTCCTCATCGGTCTGTCATGAAGCCCTCAAATTCGTTTACAACTCTCGCATGAAGGAGGGAATCTCTGTTAGGGAGCATGTCCTTAACATGATGGTCCACTTCAATGTGGCGGAAGTAAACGGAGCTATTATAAATGAGTCAAGTCAAGTAAGCTTTATCTTGGAATCTCTTCCGAAGAGTTTCCTTCAGTTCAGAACCAATTTGGTAATGAACAAGATAAAGTATAATTTCACTTCTCTCCTCAGCGAGCTACAGATTTATCAGTCCCTACACACTTCAAAAGGAAAAGAGAAGGAGGCAAATGTTGTCACTTCTAGGAAATTCCAAAAGGAGTCGTCTTCTGGGAGTAAGTCTGAACTTTCTTCTATTAAGAATAAGAGTATTCAAAAGAAGAAGAAAGATAAAAGGAAGGGAAAAGCACCTGCTACTGCTAAGAGCAAGAGTAGATCTGCAGACAAAGGAAAATGTTTCCATTGTGGTGTAGATGGGCACTGGAAACGCAATTGCCCAAAGTATCTTGCAGAGAAAAAGGTTGAGAAAGGAAAAACAAGGTAAATATGATTTACTTGTTGTAGAAACATGTTTAGTAGAACATGATTGTCATACCTGGATACTTGATTCAGGAGCTACTAACCATGTTTGTTCTTCTTTTCAGGAAACTAGTTCTTGGCAGCCACTTTCTCGCGGTGAGATAACTCTCAGAGTTGGAACTGGAGAGGTTGTCTCAGCTGAAGCAGTGGGAGCTGTGAAGTTGTTGTATAGAGATAGTTTCATTTTACTAGAAAATGTACTCCTGGTTCCTACCTTCCAGAGGAATCTTGTATCTATATCTTGTTTGTTAGAACAGTTGTATAAAGTATCTTTTGTTCATAATGAAGCGTTCATTAGCAAAAGAGGTGTACGTATTTGTTCTGCGAAACTTGAAAACAACTTATATGTGTTAAGACCAACCGAAGCCAAAGCTATTTTGAACACTGAAATGTTTAAAACAGCTGAGACTCAAACTAAAAGGTAGAAACTTTCTCCAAGTACTTATCTTTGGCACTTAAGACTAGGTCACATTAATCTCAATAGGATTGGGAGATTGGTTAAGAGTGGTCTCCTAAATCGTTTAGAGGACAACTCTTTACCGCCATGTGAGTCTTGTCTTGAGGGAAAAATGACCAAACGATCTTTTTCTGAAAAAGGTCATAGGTCCAAAGAACCTCTAGAAATCGTGCATTCGGATCTCTGCGGTCCTTTGAATGTCAAAGCACGAGGAGGGTATGAATATTTCATCAGTTTCATTGATGATTATTCTAGGTACGGTTATCTTTATTTAATGCATCATAAGTCCGAAGCTCTTGAAAAGTTCAAAGAGTATAAGGCAGAGGTTGAGAACACATTAGGTAAATCGATAAAAACACTCCGATCAGATCGAGGTGGAGAGTATATGGATTTAAGATTCCAGGACTATATGATAGAACATGGAATAGTTGATGGACCAAAACGTGGGTGTTTAATTTGGTTCAATAACCTGCAATAGATATATGGTCAAGTGCAAGTATACACTGTCAATCAAGTAATAAAATGGAAAGTATTCCAAGTATCGTATCCCAAGAGACTGTTGAAGAATTTAGTTTTAGAAAGAATTGTTCTCCGAATGCAATGAAAAGTAACAAAAATAAGTTGATAATGTTTGGTTGGTTTTGGGTTGAACAGAAATAATAAAAACAGGGATCCAATCATGTTTCAGCCCTAAGTTGAGTTTACTTGACAGCCTGTGACCACAGAGTCACCACATAGTACCTTATGCTTTTGGATCGGATTCGTCTCCTATTCAGCCTCTTTGCAAGTACCTTTAGGAGTCTAAGCCATTATACTCACGGTCCAGTGGATAATGTGATCTTAGATGGTTAAGAATGCAATCCTATTGATCCTATAGTCTTTTGCCCCAATCATCAAGGACAATCGACGAAATCCTATTCCTAGGTTTTTCTGCTATATCACCTTTACGAGAGCCGTTAATTGCCCGACCTGTCCAGTATCGACATTAACATTTCATGCTAATTAAGTGATCAAATTAATATAACATTTTTGCATATATTCAGTAAAGGACGAACCACATAAGACATAAGGGGTAAAACCGTAATTTACAGTTGTCAAGCTAGCTCATTTCTTAACGGGCATTCACATAATTGAATCCCTTAGGAAAACTTAGCTCATAATGAGAACTAGACTAAAATACTTCATTGAAAAATAATGCATAAGTACAAAAATTGCTAGAAGGGTAAAATGGTAATTTTACTCGAAAATTAAAGATAAAATGAAAATGGAATAAAAACAGAATGTAAATAATAAATAAAGGACAGAATTGGAATAACAAAGGTTTTGAACTGAAAATTAAATTATAAATGCGAAAGTTGCTAAAAGGGTAAAATGGTAATTTTGCATGTAAAGTTAAGAACGGAAATAAATGCGAAATAAAAACAGAATGTAAATAGAAAATGTGCAGAATTAAATAGAAAGTAAATCTGGAAATTTTCCAACTTTCTCTCTCTCGAACTCGTGGACAACGGATGAAGGGTCTCTACTCGCTCGATTCACGTCGTCAATGCAAATCGAATCCTCGCAGCACCTTCCTTTCGGAGCTGGCTGAAGTAGAACTATTACAGAGGAGTGGTCCGCTCTTGTTTGGAATTTCGGGAATTTGGGTGAGTTCTTCGAGAGAGAAAGGAGGTTGATCGACTATGTGGAGATTAATTGTTGTAAAGAATGATCGATGGTTTGGATGAAGGATTGAGGTGCCTTTTATAGGTCTTAGGGTTTGTTTGGAGGTTGCTAAAATGAGGGAGAAATCTTTGGAAATGTTTGTTAGGTCAAATAGGGAGTAGGTTGGCTGAATCTTTGGAAGATCTTTGACAAAATATCTCAACCAATTCGTTTGACCAGTCAACTGCACTTTGTGGCCTCTTATGTGGCCACAAGCTGGATTCTGCACTCTGTGACTCCTCTGTGGCCACAAGCTAGATTTTGCACTTTGTGACTCCTCTGTTGCCACAAGCTGAAGCAGAATACAGTTTTCCTGAAAATAATTAAAACAACATTAATTCTTATAAAAAATGACTCTTTTACTCTCTTAATTGCTTCATAATGACAAAACGACCTTGTGCATGTGACTTTCCTATTTTTATTCTTTTCTTATCAATTACATGCACAATTATCTTTAATTCAACTCAAAAAGTCAATTAATGAGTATGCTTTAAAGGGTAAAAACATGACATAAATGACGTTCATCAATAGTATCTCAACTCTCAGCGCCAGGAACACCACAGCAGAATGGTGTGTCCGAGAGGAGAAATAGAACCCTGTTAGACATGGTTCGATCTATGATGAGTTATGCTCATTTGCCTAGTTCGTTTTGGGGATATGCAGTAGAGACTGCAGTATATATTTTGAACATGGTTCCCTCTAAGAGTGTTTCTGAAACACCTTATGAGTTATGGAGAGGGCGTAAAGGTAGTTTACGTCACTTCAGGATTTGGGGGTGTCCGGCACATGTGCTAGTACCCAATCCAAAGAAGTTGGAACATCGTTCAAAATTGTGCCTATTTGTAGGTTACCCCAAGGAAACGAAAGGTGGTCTATTTTATGATCCTCATGAGAACAAGGTACTAGTATCGACTAATGCCACGTTCTTAGAGGAAGACCACATGAGAGATCATCAACCGTCGAGCAAAATTGTTTTGTCCGAATTTTCCAGGAAAGCTACAAACGAATCAACAAAGGTTGTTGATCAGGCTGGTCCTTCTCAAGAGTTGAGAAAACCTCGACGCAGTGGGAGGGATGTAAGACATCCTGACTGCTACATCGGCTTGTCTGAAACTCAAGTCGTCATACCTGATGATGGCGTTGAGGATCCATTGACCTTTAAACAGGCAATGAATGACATAGACAAGGACCAGTGGCTTAAAGCCATGGATCTCGAAATGGAGTCTATGTACTTCAATTCGGTCTGGGATCTTGTAGACCAACCAGATAGTGAAAGACCTATCGGTTGCAAGTGGATCTACAAGAGAAAACGAGACCAAGCTGGTAAGGTGCAAACCTTTAAGGCTCGACTTGTGGCAAAAGGTTATTCCCAAAGAGAAGGGGTGGACTATGAAGAAACTTTTTCTCCTGTTGCCATGTTAAAGTCGATTAGAATACTCTTATCCATTGCTACATTTTATGATTATGAAATCTGGCAAATGGATGTCAAGACTGCCTTTCTGAATGGTAATCTTGAGGAGAGTATCTATATGGCTCAACCAGAGGGATTCATACTTCAGGGTCAAGAGCAAAAGGTTTGCAAGCTTAATCGATCCATTTATGGGTTGAAGCAAGCATCTAGATCCTGGAATATAAGGTTTGATACGGCGATCAAATCTTATGGCTTTGAACAAAATATTGACGAACCTTGTGTTTACAAGAAAGTAGTCAATACTGTTGTAGCTTTCTTAGTCTTGTACGTAGACGATATACTACTCATTGGGAATGATGTAGGGTTCCTAACTGACGTTAAGAATTGGCTAGCGACCCAATTCCAAATGAAAGATTTGGGAGAGGCTCAGTTTGTTCTAGGGATTCAAATCATAAGGAATCGTAAGAACAAAGTGCTAGCGCTGTCTCAAGCATCTTATATTGACAAGGTGTTGTCAAGATATTCGATGCAGAATTCCAAGAAAGGTTCGCTGCCTTTTAGGCATGGAATTCACTTGTCTAAGGAACAGTCTCCTAAGACACCTCAAGAGGTTGAGGATATGAGACGAATTCCCTATGCATCTGCAGTTGGTAGTCTCATGTACGCTATGTTGTGTACAAGACCCGACATCTGCTATGCAGTAGGAATTGTCAGTAGGTTCCAGTCCAATCCAGGATATGATCACTGGACAGCCGTTAAACACGTCCTCAAGTATCTTAGGAGAACGAGAGACTATGTGCTTGTGTATGACGCGAAGGATTTGATCCTTGCAGGATACACTGACTCTGATTTTCAGACTGATATAGATTCCAGGAAATCTACATCAGGATCAGTGTTCACTCTTAACGGAGGAGCAATAGTATGGAGGAGTATAAAGCAAGGTTGTATTGCTGACTCCACCATGGAAGCTGAGTATGTCGCAGCTTGCGAAGCAGCGAAGGAAGCTGTATGGCTTAGGAAGTTCTTGACAGATTTGGAAGTTGTTCCAAATATGAACTTGCCAATCACGCTTTATTGTGATAACAGCGGTGCAGTGGCAAATTCTAAAGAACCTAGAAGCCATAAGCGTGGAAAGCATATTGAGCGGAAATATCATCTCATCAGGGAGATAGTGCAACGAGGAGATGTGATCGTCACACAGGTAGCCTCGGAGCACAACATTGCTGATCCGTTTACTAAGTCTCTCACGGCTAAAGTGTTTGAGAGACACCTAAAAAGTTAGGCAGAAGTTGAAACCTTAGGGATAGTGGCATGATATGACAAAAGCAAATAGATCAGTTGTAGGGAGTCAATGAAAACAGAAGGAATGTTAGGCAAGCAAAGTCAGAAGAAGCTAGATAAGAGGGTAGTTTTAAACTAAGGAGTGTGTCACAGGGCAGCATTGCTATAGACAAGAATATAAGGGAGTTAGTAAGTGGTTAAAGAAGATGAAACAGCAGCCTAGGTAAGTCCTTAGTGTGCTTGAGGACAAGCAAAACCTTAAGTTTGGGGGTGTGTTAAGTCTCTGAAAGTGACTTATTTAGGACCCATTTAGCTTAAGAAGATGTACACTTTTAGGTGTTTTTGATAGCATTTAGCCTAAACCTATGCTTAAATATGAGAATGAGAAGAAGGTAGCTAAATTAGGACTTATGCACAATAGGAAAGAAAAGGGTTGAAAACCGAAGGAAAAGAATGAAAAAAAACTGCATTGCGACAGCATTGCGAAAACATTGCTGAAGCCGCAATTATTCAAGTGAAAACCGTAAGTTGACTGATCTTTTTCTGTTAATTTCCGTAATTTCAGGGATTCATTCTTTCTCCTCCATCCATTCTGATATACGACGTTGAAGATTGATGGTTCTCCTTGGCCCAAACGCACCTGCAAACTACTATAAAAGGGGGTCAAAGTCGGAGGTTCAGTCATCATCCGAAAGCGTAGAGTCTTCTCGCAGTCCATCTGTTCTCCCTGTTTTCCTTTGCCGTCTGTTGGAGTGAGAGTCTCAGCTGTTGGAATCGATAATCTGATAGGAAGGAGAGGAGATTCTTCTTCTCTCTCGATTGGATTCATCCAAGCAAGGTTGACTTTTCATCCCCTTCATTCGAGGCGACTGCAACGAAGCTTTCAAGCTCCATTTTACTGTTTTTTTGTCTTTCCTTTCTCATTTCCAGCTTTGATCAGTTGTTGTTCTAGTTTAGTGGTTAATCTACTGCATTTCGTTGCTTTCTGTCTTTGAATTATTTCCTTTAAGTTTCCCTTTGTTCGTTCAAACATTCAAAATACTCAAATTACAAGTTTGCATTTCACAGTTTCCATCTTCTGCTGCTACGGTTTTATCCTACTGTTTTGAGTTCATTTCCCTTCTAAGCATGTCTGTTTTATCTTGTATTTCTGTTCTCTACATATCCATGAGTAGCTAAGTCACTTAGGGGCATGCTAATGACAGAACTATAGGCTTGAAAACGTGAACCAAGTATGTAGGATAACTCTCGAACCATTGATTGTATGTAAGCTTCATCCCACGGGCAATTTCGATTGGCCATCCATTTTGTCCAAAGAACTCCTAACCTCTGGAAGGAGTAAGAGTTCAGAGTCGTATAATCATGCTAGCCTTTCATGGTAACCAGGAAACGGCCTAGGAATAGGCGTTTCCCTAGTACAAACTAAACACTCCTGCTTTAACAAGATGCTTAAGACCTTACTTTGAGTTGAGTAAACTAAAGAATCTAATGCATGGAATCGGACGATACATGAGATAGAGTGAGTTTGATGCATAGAGAGTTGATCTAATGCTTGGGAATCGTATTAAAATGCCTATAGGATAGTCATTAGTAGCCCTTAATTCTCCATTTTACACACGTTTACTGTTTTTACAATTGCGATAACATTGCGGTGTCCGCAATTCTGCTAAGTTACCATTTTGTTTAGCTGTTTTCTTCCTCGTTTATTAATTCCACCTCTTGTCCTTTGAGTCTAATTTCAACTTGCATTTGTTTATGTTGCATTCCTTTATACATTCAGCAAAAATTAGATAATTAAACACCAATTTTACCCCATCAAATCCACCCCTTCTTTCTTAACAAATACACTTCATGAATAGCTAAAAATAAGTCTCTGTGGAAAAAACGAATGAAATATACTTACTACTTGCTGTGAGACCATGTATGCTTGCATGTTCTGAGTGCTCTCTCTACCTTCTTGCTTAATTATCTTTAACACATTGAGCACGCAACAATTCCCAGGGCAATATTCATACAGGTGCCCTTCCCCACAGAATCCACAGATAAGTGTCTCACCTTGACATGGTTGGGCGCCCATTGACATGGCTGTGGCGGTGTTGACACTAGTTTGGAGATTGGCTTGAGCCATTTGCTTAACTAGGTTGGTCAGGGCGCTTATTTGGCTACTCATGGCATTGAGTGCGTCCTTGTCTTGAGCTCTAGTTGGCTCAACTGGATCATCTGACCACCTACAGTGAGATGCTGAGATCTTCTCCAAGATCTTATAGGCTTCGTTATAACTCTTGGAAAGCATGGAACCTCCAGCAGATGAATTTAACACTTGTCTGGTGCTGGGGTTGCATCCTTTGAAAAAGACCTCTATTTGGATACACCATGGGATGCCATGGTGTGGACATTTAAGAAGAAGGTCTTTGAACCTTGTCCAAGCTTCGTGAAGAGACTCATTCTCAGCTTGTTTGAACTTGATTATGTCATCACGAAAGGTAGAATTCCTATCAGGTGGGAAGTATTTGACTAGGAATTTCTCCGCCAAGTCTGTCCAATTGAGGACTGATCCAGAGGGTAATGAGTTTAACCACGTTTTTGCTTTGTCCCTCAAAGAGTAAGGGAAGAGGTAGAGCCTCAAGGCTTCTTGGGAAACTCCAGGGATGATGAATGTATCACTGACTCCTAGGAAGTTTCTAAGATGGTTGTGGGGGTCCTCATTTTCCACTCCAAAGAATTGTCCCACAGTGGACAACATTTGGAACATCACTGGCTTTAACTCGAATGAGTTGGCAGTGATTTCAGGGCGGATTATGCTGGGGTTCAGCTCCCCAGGCATAGGTACTAAGTATGAGAGAATGGCACTATCCTTGTCATTCGCTATTTCGATGGGATTGCGAGTGATAGGTACCGGATTTGGAACTAATCTATCCATTTCTTCTTGAGAGAATTGCGGAGGAATTGCGGTTCCCGCACTTATTGGAGGTATAGAGGGTTGGTCAAAGAGACGTTTCTTGGCTCTGTTTCTGGCTCTAAATAATCTCTCAGGCTCAGGATTGAACTCTAGATCACTACTTGAAGACTCATTCATAAACTAACCCAATGGTACCTGCAAAAGAAATGAAAATAGATCAGCTTCAATAGATAATAAACTTGGTGTTTCAAACTTAACAAACTTCGTTTTCACTAAACTAAATCCCCGGCAGCGGCGCCAAAAACTTGTTGCGTGCTCAATGTGTACAAGAAATAAGCAATAAGAGAGAGAGAGCACTCAGAACATGCAAGCATACATGATCTTATAGCAAGTAGTAAGTATTGTTTCATTCGTTTTCCCACAGAGATTTATTATTAGCTACTCGTGAAGTGTATTGTTAAGTAAGAATGGGTGGATTTGAAGGGGTAGATTTGGTCTTAAAATTCCTATTTACTACTGAATTTATAAAGGGTAGCAACATAAACAAGTGCAAGTCAATGATGAACTCAAATGAAAAGAGAAGAGATTAATAAACGAAGAGGAAAATAGCTAAACAGAATTTTTAACTTAGCAGAATTGCGAGAACAGCAATTTTACCGCAATGTTACTAACAGCGAAAGTGTGTAAACTGGAGAAACAAGGGCTACTAACGACAACTCTATAGGCATTTTTGTTGGGTTTTATGTCCTAAAACTCGTGGTTTGTAAACTGTTATGTTTGTAAACAATCTATTTAGTAATAAAGAGTTATTAAGTTTTAATTCAGTAAAGGAGTTTACTGGATTAAAGTGAAACATGTTTTATCCTATACCAATAACCAACACCCTTGGCATTGTTTGAGTATTTGAACCTCATGTATGACATGATTGTGGATCAGGTTCAAGTATACTGCCAAAATGATCTATAGTATATGGATAAGGCTGGGTACCTTATCCTGGTAACACTATTGGATGCGGCTCACTTTGTATTGTACAGAACGATGTGATCCGAATCGTTCCACATGAAGATGTGAGAAGTGAGGGCGTCCTGTGTAAAGAGTTTACACAAGATCGAACCGCGTATTAAGTCACTCTCTCTTTATAACACCGTTTACTGATCGAGACTGACTTATACACTTTGATGGCCTAGGTAACTCGTTCTTAATCCTGAGCTTGCTATGAACTCCTGCTTATTCGGAAGTATCCTTTGACTTGTACGGGTGAGAGTGGCAGAACACCCGCTCAATAAGCCTACCAACTTGGGGATAAAGCCGAATAAGTAGCTGGGGACATAGTGTAGCAAGATTGGAATTCACTCCTAACCCGCTCTTCAGGGTTAGTAGATAGGTTGTTCTTTTAATAGCTGACTCCGGGGCTTGAACAATGTGAGCTCACACTCTCATGTGATGAGAGAGTTATATTGATCTATTGGTTGGACCAAAGATCTATTGTTCATTAGAGGTGTCAGTGGTACTTAAGGATCAAGATGTAATGCAGGGGTTAAACGGTTTATACGACCCAGCTGTGATTACGGACAACCTGTGAAGGATCGACTTACCAATGACGGTTATATCAAGAGGACACAATATATCTACAGTGAGGAGAGTGCAGCCCTTGGACTTTAGTGGAGTCTCCGGGGGTTAACGAATGTTGATCGATTCGGATCAAAAGAGTTTTGACCGAATGATCTCGTATCGTTGGAGCTCATGATCTGTAGGTCCTTTAGGTTCTCCTGGCTAGCTCGGATAAAGCTGTATAGCAGTGCTATAGGGTTGAATTCGGAGAAATCTGAATTAGGGTTTGTTCGAGGGGTTTGTATATTTAAATGTGATTTAAATATATAATCGGAGGAAGTTGTATTTAAATGTGATTTAAATACTCGACCGGAGAAAAATATGAATATTGATTCGTATTTTGGAAAAGTCAGTTTTCTGAAAACCGGGCAATAGTGGAAGGTTTATTATTATATTAGTATTTGATATTAATATTAATAATAAATTAAATAATTAAAATTGTTTTAATTATTATTAATTTTAATAAATAATAATTATTTATAATTATTATTATTATCATTAATAGGATTAATGCATGTCCAACATGTGTATTCCACTATGTTGCTTTTCCTTACTCATGAAGCAAGTCAAATGAAATTATCTCATGATTTTGGCTTGTGAAGGAGATAATCTCTAAGCTTGAGAAATTCAGCACTTCTCTCTCTCTCTACGTGGGAACTTCTTCTCTGAAGCATTTGGATTGTGCATCTTCAAGTGTGGAAGGCAATATCCATAGTTGAAGCTTGAAGAAGAAGAGAAGTTGTAGCTTTGGTTGTTGTAAAATCAAGGTGACTCTTTGGGAAAGATTAAAGAAGAGTTAAGTTGTTAATTCTTTTTCCCTTGATTTTTTGGATTTCAAGTTGTTGAAATTCAAAGGGTTTGTTGTTTTGTGTTCTTGATGTTCTTGATGAATTGTTCATCAAATTCATATTAACACAAAACCAAACACAAACCAAAAGCTTCATCCTGTCCTCTATAGGCATTTTCACACGATTCTCAAGCATTGGATCAACTCACTATGCATCAAACTAACTCATTCTCATGTATCTTCCGATTTCATGCATTAGATTCTTTAGTTTACTCATGTCCAAGTAAGGTCTTAAGCATCTTGTTAAAGCAGTAAGTTATTATTTGTACTAGGAAAACGCCTATTCCTAGGTCGTTTTCTGATTACCTTGAGAGGCTAGCATGAGTGTATGACTCTGAACTCTTACTCCTTCCAGAGGTTAGGAGTTCTTTGGACAAAATGGATGGCCAATCGAAATTGCCCGTGGGATGAAGCTTACATACAATCAATGCATTCGAGAGCTATCCTACATGCTTGGTTCACGTTTTTAAGCCTATAGTCTTGTCATTAGCATGCCCCTATGTGACTTAGCTACTCATGGATATAGAGAGAACAGAAAGAATAGATGAAGTAGACATGCTTAGAAGAACATGAAAGACAAAACAGCAAGGAAAAGGGAGACAACAAAGGTAAAGACAAAGTGTGAAATAATGAATTGTACTTTGATTAATCGATTGTTTGAATGAACGAATAGAAACTTGAAGTGAGTAACATAAAGACAGACAGCAACGAAATAGAATGGAATGACTAATGGAAAGGAAATAACAACACAACAGTACTGGAAATGAAAAGTGAAAGACAGAAAGCAGTAAATGAGCTTGAACGCCTCAGTTGAAGGATGAGAAAGATCAGCCCTGCTTGGATGAATCCAATCAGAAGAGAAGATGAATCTTCTCTCCTTCCTATCAGATTGACGACTCCAACAGCTGAACCTCTCAAACCCACAGACGGAAAAGGAATTGAATGGGAAAGACTGCGCTGTGAAGAGACTTCTACGCTTTCGGATGATGATCAAACCCTCTACTTTGACCCCCTTTTATAGTAATCTGCAGGTGCGTTTGGGCCAAGGAGAACCATCCATCCTCAACGTCGTACTTCAAAATGGATGGAGGAGAAAGAACGAATCCCTGAAATAACGGAATATAACAGAAAAAGATCAGTCAACTTACGGATTTCACTTAAAACATTGCTGTTTTAGCAATGTTTCCGCAATGCTGCCGCAATGCACATTTTTCATCTTTTAGCTTCGTTTTTCATCCCTTTTCTTTCCTTTTGTACATAAGTCCTAATTTAGCTACCTTCTTCTAATTCTCATATATAAGTATAGGTTTAAGCTAAATCCTCTCAAAAACACCTAAGAGTGTACATCTTTCTATGAAAAACAAGTCCTAAAAAGGTCACTTTTGGAGACGTAACAGTTTTTCACAACAATATGGTGTAGATTACGAGGAGACATTCAGTCATGTTGAAAAAATGGTAACTATTCGTACAATTATTTCATTAGCTGCTTGCAAAGATTGGAAATTATGGCAGTTAAATGTGAAGAATGCTTTCCTTTATGGAGAGTTGGATCGAGACATTTTTTGAAAGAGTTTCGGCATGCATAACGTTAGCAACGTTGGATCTAAGTACTCTTATTTTGTTAATTTCAAAGGAAAAACATGTAATTTGAAAATCAAAGACAATAATTTAGGAATTACCTTTGAAGTTCAAATTCTTCTTGATTCCAAACCCGATCTTCGAACTAACGGTCACGAACCACCACGAGAGTCTTCCCAACTATTCTCCGGCCTTAGAACGAGATTGTGGGATTCTTTGAGTGACTAATTTAAAAGAGAATTGAAGATGGATTTGGAGAGAATGGAAGAGAAATTGTCTTTACCATTCTCAAAATTTCAAGAAGAAGTTAATCTAATTAACCCTTTGTATATATAGAAGACTACAGGCAAAAACATGCAAAATTGAGTTAACATTAGGATGACATCTAGAATGCACTCAATTTAGTGGGATTAGTGGCTTGATGTGAGATGAACACTTAGCAAAAAAGTTTGAGCCATAAAAACACCAACAAATGGTTTTTCCCACTACCTCAAAGAATTAGATTTTTCCACTAACTTTAGTCATCAAATTGACTCTTGACATTCAAGGTTTAGTGGAGTCAACATTTATGTTCACTCGATATAACCATGATTAGTAAGTTGACCCTTCACAGGCTGTTCGTAATTTTCGGTTGGGTCAAATATTTGTTTTACCCCCGTAATTACATATTGCTCCTTAAGTCCCACTGATCCTCTAATGAACAATTGGTATGTGATCTGATCACTTAACCGATTGGTATGTGATCTAATCACTATACCGAGTCCCTCTCGGGCCAATGAGAAGGTGGGGCCCCTTGTTCAAGACCTGGAGTCAGCACTTAAGGTAACAACCTATCTACTATCCCTAGAGACGGGTAGGAGTGAATTCCATCTTGCACCCTATGTCCCCAACGTATCCGGTCTTACCCCTGAAATGGGAGGCTTATTGAGTCGATGCTGTTGAGCCACTCTCGCTCATGCAGATCTAAGGATAATCCCGAATAAACAGGAGTTCATAGTTAGCTCAGGATTAAGGTCAAGTTACCTAGGTCATCGTTTTGAAAAAGTCAGTTGGTAGGATGGATTTTTGAATATCCAACTAAATTCAAGCTGTCGAGGCTTGCCAAAATACAATTTATAATCCGAATGCACCGAGCTATTTGCAGCTAAGTGGTAACGGGGTCGATCCACAGGAAAATAAGAAATCTAATTTAACCAAGCCTAATTTGTTAATTATAAAAAGTATGCACAATTTAAAGAATGGTAATTTGGTTTGGGGGGGAAGGGAGCTCCTAATATGCAACTAACGGAAATTAAATGACAACGTGCAAAATTAAATGGTTGTGCTTAACTTCGAGAAATGGAATTGCTCGTTATGGATGTTCGGTTCATCGATACAATTTACTCGCTAGCCATGTTCATGCACACAATTCATTTAGTTATTTCTAACTCAAATGACCCAAGGATTTAATTAGACGCGTGCAATTCTAATTAAACTTGGCCAATAATCTATCCAAGGTCGCGACCCCTAAATCGACTACGTGCCAGTGACGGGAACATTGCGACGGTCTAATCCTAAGACTAACCCGGTTTCTCTCTTGCCTTAAGCCTAGCATGAAAACGTTAATTAATTCAGATTACCAACTGTCACTTTGGGTTGAACTAATTAGCCATGCTTAGACCCGTGCTACCTAGCGGTTTGGGCAATTATACGTCCCAACCTTTAGCCCTCTATCATGCATAGGAACTAGGGCGTCAACCTAATTTAGCTACACATGCTAGATATTATGAAGATCAAGCAAGAAGATGCATAAACAAGCTAATTACATCAACATTCACAAAGGGGAAAATCTCCCCAAACATCCATAATTTACAAACCAAAACTCAAAATCAAGCACTAACCTCGGTTTAGCCTTCCATGGAGGATGAATTAATCCAATCCCCCATGGAAGAGCTTAGTAGCATGCACAAAGGAGAAGAAGAAGTACAAAAATGGTGGAAATGGAGTGTAGACTCGAGAACAAAAGTTGAAAGAAGAAGGAGAGTGAAAAGCTTGCTGGAAAATGGCGTTTTCACGCCTTTAAGTGTCGGAGCGTCGAGACGCTTGGCAAGCGTCGAGACGCTGTGCCCTAAGTTGGCTGCCGCGCGCGCGCGCGCGCGTCGAGACGCTCGGACAGCGTCTCGACGCTGTCGCGCGTCCATCTGGAAAAATGTCGGGCTGGCGTCGAGACCCTCGGGCGGCGTCTCGACGCTGGGGCGCGCTCGTGCGTCGAAAGGTGTCGGGGCAGCGTCGAGACCCTCGGGCGACGTCTCGACGCTGTCGCGCGCTTCTTCTGCGTTTGGCAATCGGGGCGGCGTCGAGACCCTCGGCCGGCGTCTCGACGCTGGGGCGCGCGCGTGCTTCGGATGGTGTCGGGGCGGCGTCGAGACGCTCGGCCAGCGTCTCGACGCTGGCAGCGTCGAGCTAGCGTCGAGACGCTGCCGCCCATGCAAGAGTGCTCTCGGGTTTGTGATGCCAAATTTGTCTCTTCAAGGCCATTTTTGCCATCTCTTGGATTCTTTAAGCCATTTCACTCCTGATGCATCTATGAAGCTCTAAAACGACACTTTAAGCCCCGAAATGTGTCTAAGGACTTCCCGAGCTCTCTACCATGAAATCACCTACAAGGAAGCATTTTAATCAATATATGTCATGGTTTTAGCCAGAATTAGGGACATAAAGATAGCTCTATTTTGGAGCTATCAAAATACCCCCGACCTAAATCTTGCTAGTCCTCGAGCAAGGTATACTCTAAATTATCTCCAAAGAATTAAATGCATGCTTAGACTCTAACCTCGATGCTTGTGAAACAAGGTACTTGGATAAATGTAAAACCATCAAATGCATGCAAACGTTGAAAACATTTCAAAATTTTAACTCCTATTCTCTTACGTGTGTGTGTGTTTAGCACCTCTCAACCTAGCTCAAGCAAGCCCGGAACAACCTTATACAGCCCTATAACTCGTTTTCCCCCTACTTATGGCGATAAGAACAGTCTAATGGCTTTCAGCGATAGAAAAAGCAACAAAACATAAGACCTACATTTTCTTTCTATTTCTTGAGTACTTTGTACCCATTTTTGAACCACTTTTTTTTTATTTTTCTCCAAGAGAGCCTAACACGTCAAACCAAATTTAGCTTCACGTTTTTAAGGACTATTGCTCACTTCTATTAGTTCCCCTTTCATGCAGTGACAACCGTGGGTTACACGATCGCCCCTGGTTACACGGGCAACACAAGAAGGAGGAGCAACTCTAGAGTTTTTATTTTTCATGCATACTTTTTTTTTAGGCAATAGTTTCGCTATACAACAAATGAGTCATTACTACTTCTACACATCAAACCTCCCTAATGGTACCTTTCGGGGTGACAACAAGGTTTCAGACCAAATAAACTCATTCTAAACCTACAGAACTGAGAATAAGAGGGCTATGTGCTTTGTGAATGTAGGGAAATAACAGATTTTTTTTTAAAATAGGCTCAAAATGTGCATACAATGTCAAATTTCTCAACCTACACAAGTACGGAGTGTTCACAAACAAATCACAGACCGTCCTCATCGGACAACATGCATTCAGATTCTAATCTAACAGTCAGAGTACACGTATGCTCGACAACTACTAGGAAGTCTTATCTCTATCAACAAACTCCACCCCCCACCTAAAGATATGCATTGTCCCCAATGCATTAAACAATCAAAGCAATAAAATCCTAAGGGAACAGAAAACCTCCCCTGAGTCTTATGGAGCCGACGGGTGGAGATGTGCACCATCGTCCTCCAATGTGCTCTCGAATTGTCGGCCATTCCACCTTTTCTCCAAAGAAAACAAGAAAACAAACAACGAATTCAAAAGCTAATATAAACAAAAGCAAAACAGTAAATAACAGAATTACAGTCCAAACTCGGGTGCCTTCGAGAAGCGCAAATTTTTAGAGTCGATTGCTCGATGTATTCTCTCGTCAACTCATCCATAGTCGAACTTGGAAGATGCCCCATCCATCTTCCTGATTACCTCTTTCCTGCGAAAATCCATGAACAGTTCTTTCTCTCGTGCCTTCTGCGCACATACAACATCAATTTTAAATTTAACAGGTTTTATAAAAGGTTGATCCCATAAAATTGATGTAAAAACATGAGAGAGATTTCCATGCATTCCAAAAGCATAAGGATCAACAGGAAAGAACGGGTCATTTACTTTGCCCAAAACATCTTCCACCTTTTCCAAGGGGTGCACATAAGATTTATCAACCAATTGCATAATAGACCAGATTCATGCAAGTCATTCAGTTTAAGCTCATTAAAAACAGCATGCGACTCAACATTAACCGATGGTCCTAAATCTAGCATGGCTTGATTAGTCATTTCATTTCCAAAAGTGCAAGGTAAAGTAGAAGGAAGTAGATTAGCAGGGTTCTCAACAATTGTCAAAGCAGAAACAGATGAATCACAAAATTCAGTCAAGGGTGGTTCATGCAACTCATGATCATCAAAAAGTTCAGTTAAAAATAATGGGTCATCCCCATCCTCAACAGTCATGCATTCATTATGAGCTACAGATTCAAATGTGTCTACTTGACAAAGAGAGAATACATCATCAACATGCTCTTCTACAATGGGCAGATGCATCTCAACAACCTCTCCGCCATACTCAACAGATAAAATGCCCTTATCCACATTTATTTTAGTTTTAGCAGTTTTCATAAAGGGCCTACCTAATAAGATCGAAGCATGCGGAGAGGAATAATTTTCATCCATTTTCAGAACATAAAAGTCAACAGGAAAAATTAACTCATTAACTTGCACTAACACATGTTCTACTATTCCTAGAGGATGCACAGAAGTTCTATCAGCAAGTTGAATAACTGTTCCTGTTTTATTCATTCCTTTCAATTTCAGTTTCTGATAAATGGAATAAGGCATAACGCTAATGGAGGCTCCTAGATCCAGCATTGCTCTTCTAATATGCATGCCTCCAATCTTACAAGGGAGAGAGAACATACCTGGATCGTCGCATTTAACCGGTAAGCTCTTTGTGATCAAAGCAGAAACGTTCTCACTTACCACGACGCGTTCACTCTCCTTTGTCTTCCTCTGGTTTGTGCAAAGTTTCCTAAGGAACTTGGCGTACCTCGGAATTTCCTTCAGAGCGTCCAACAGAGGGATGTTGATCTCTACCTTCCTGAATGTGTCTAGGAACTCCTTCTCGTAGTCCTCCTTAGACGGTCTCGCTAACCTGCTAGGAAAAGGAGCCTTAGGCACATAAACTCTAGTGCATGTAGGATCGAAATTTACCCCATGCCACCGTGGTTCGGGATTTTCTGTCTGTGGCTCGACGTGGCCATAATCGACTTCCACCGGCGGGGTACTCGTGGGAAGATGCTTCCCACTTCTCAGAGCGATGGCACTCAAATTTTCAGCTTTTTGCTTTTCCATCACATTTACCTTCTCGGCCATAAGGGACATTTCCTTACACAAATCTTGCATCTGAGTTCCAACGTTATCGAGCTTGTCCGAGGTTATTGTAAGAAGAGCTTGAAGCATGTCCTCGACAGATCTACCTGAAACAGAAGATTGGGATTTCAGAAAATCATCCTTTAAAGCGAGAACAACTTTACTTACCTCAAAAAGCTGAGCCTTAAGCTCATCCACGTCCCTTCTCAAGCGAGCTTGCTCCTCGCTTCCGTCTCCACTCCGCTCCAAGCTTCTAGCCAAGTTGGAAATTAAAACTCTAGCTTCAGCGGGTGTCTTGTCCATGAGCGAACCGCCACTGGCGACATCAACTAACTTTCGGTTTGGCGGTAAGAGACCCTCGTAGAAATTCTGAATTAGGCGTTGGTCAGACACTTGGTGGTTGGGACAATCCTCACACAACCGGCCAAATCTCTCCCAACACTCGAGAACCGTCTCTTTTTCTCCTTGCTCAATTCTATTAATCATTCTTCTAAAGGCGACTACCTTGGGAGGTGGAAAATACTTCGCGTAAAATGCTCCCTGCAGCTCTGCCCAAGAACTAATGGACCCGGTCGGTAGGTAATACATCCACTCTCTTGCCTCCCCCTTCAAGGTGAAAGGAAAAGCTCTAAGATGGAGTTGATCTTCAGTGATGTCGTCGGTCCTGAATGAAGAACACACCATCTGAAATGCCTTGAGGTGTCTGACGGGATTCTCATCTGTATTACCATAAAAAGAAGGTAATAAGTTAACCAGACCAGCTTTAAGTTCAAAATTACCTGAAGCTACCGGATACGATATACTCGATGTGTTCCGGCTTAGCTCAGATGATGCAAGCTCCCTCAAGGTTCTTTGATGCTCATAGTTACCCCCGACCTCCATCTTTGCGCTTCTTTTGAATTTTCAAAGAATGTTGCGCTCAAAAACTCGAACAAAAACGGGTAAAATAATACAAAAGAATTAAACTGTACAAAAAAAAAGTAAAGAAAATTTTTAAAACCAATAAACTAAACTTAACTAAATTAAATTAAACTTTGTTCCCCGGCAACGGCGCCAATTTTGGTAGGATGGATTTTTTAATATCCAACTAAATTCAAGTTGTCGAGGCTAGCCAAAATACAATTTATAACCCGAATGCACCGAGCTATTTGCAGCTAAGTGGTAACGGGGTCGATCCACAGGGAAATAACAAATCTAATTTAACCAACCCTAATTTGTTAATTATAAAAAGTATGCACAATTTAAAGAATGGTAATTTGGTTTGGGGGGGAATGGAGCTCCTAATATGCAACTAACGGAAATTAAATGACAACGTGCAAAATTAAATGGTTGTGCTTAACTTCGAGAAATGGAATTGCTCGTTATGGATGTTCGGTTCATCGATACAATTTACTCGCTAGCCATGTTCATGCACACAATTCATTTAGTTATTTCTAACTCAAATGACCCAAGGATTTAATTAGACGCGTGCAATTCTAATTAAACTTGGCCAATAATCTATCCAAGGTCGCGACCCCTAAATCGACTACGTGCCAGTGACGGGAACATTGCGACGGTCTAATCCTAAGACTAACCCGGTTTCTCTCTTGCCTTAAGCCTAGCATGAAAACGTTAATTAATTCAGATTACCAACTGTCACTTTGGGTTGAACTAATTAGCCATGCTTAGACCCGTGCTACCTAGCGGTTTGGGCAATTATACGTCCCAACCTTTAGCCCTCTATCATGCATAGGAACTAGGGCGTCAACCTAATTTAGCTACACATGCTAGATATTATGAAGATCAAGCAAGAAGATGCATAAACAAGCTAATTACATCAACATTCACAAAGGGGAAAATCTCCCCAAACATCCATAATTTACAAACCAAAACTCAAAATCAAGCACTAACCTCGGTTTACCCTTCCATGGAGGATGAATTAATCCAATCCCCCATGGAAGAGCTTAGTAGCATGCACAAAGGAGAAGAAGAAGTACAAAAATGGTGGAAATGGAGTGTAGACCCGAGAACAAAAGTTGAAAGAAGAAGGAGAGTGAAAAGCTTGCTGGAAAATGGCGTTTTCACGCCTTTAAGTGTCGGAGCGTCGAGACGCTTGGCAAGCGTCGAGACGCTGTGCCCTAAGTTGGCTGCCGCGCGCGCGCGCGCGGGCGTCGAGACGCTCGGACAGCGTCTCGACGCTGTCGCGCGTCCATCTGGAAAAATGTCGGGCTGGCGTCGAGACCCTCGGGCGGCGTCTCGACGCTGGGGCGCGCTCGTGCGTCGGAAGGTGTCGGGGCGGCGTCTCGACGCTGTCGCGCGCTTCTTCTGCGTTTGGCAATCGGGGCGGCGTCGAGACGCTGGGGCGCGCGCGTGCTTCGGATGGTGTCGGGGCGGCGTCGAGACGCTCGGCCAGTGTCTCGACGCTGCCGCCCATGCAAGAGTGCTCTCGGGTTTGTGATGCCAAATTTGTCTCTTCAAGGCCATTTTTGCCATCTCTTGGATTCTTTAAGCCATTTCACTCCCGATGCATCTATGAAGCTCTAAAACGGCACTTTAAGCCCCGAAATGTGTCTAAGGACTTCCCGAGCTCTCTACCATGAAATCACCTACAAGGAAGCATTTTAATCAATATATGTCATGGTTTTAGCCAGAATTAGGGACATAAAGATAGCTCTATTTTGGAGCTATCATCAGTCTTTAAAACAGTAAACAACGTTATAAAGCAAGAGTGACTTATTTCGCGGTTCGGTCTAATGCAAACTCTTTGCATAGGACGCCCCCATTCACATGTCTCCACATGAACGATTCAGGATCACATCGTTTGTACTATATACAAAATGGGTCGCATCCAATAGTGTCCCCAGGATAAGGTATCCAACCTTATTCGTATACTATAGACTGTTTTGGCTATTTACTCGAACTTGATCTACTTTTATGTCTCCACATAAAGTTTAAGTACTCATGTTATAGCAATGGATCTTAGTTTATTGGATTTAGGGTTTTCTAAAATGAAATAAGCAATTCACATATTCAATAATAACTTTATTGAATAAACCTCAATAACCCTTTATTAGTAATAAAATATGTTCATCGTTTACAAACCACGAGTTTTAGGACATAAAATCCAACATTTTTATGGAACGGGCTCATGGTTTTGTTTCTAAGGAGTCTTCAAATTATATGTGTCGACTAAAAAAGGCTTTGTATGGTCTTAAGCAAGCTCCTCGTGCTTGGTATGGTAAGATTGCTCAATATCTTGAGTTCTGTGGGTTCAAGTCTTCAAATGCAGATTCAAGTCTATTTGTTAAAAAGACAACTTTAGTATGTGCAATGCTTCTACTCTATGTTGATGACATGATCATAACGGGTGATGATGAAGTTGAAATTAATAATCTTCGAGATGCATTGTCTATTCGTTTTGAAATGAAGAGTTTAGGTGAAGCAAGATGTTTTCTTGGCTTGGAGGTTGAAAGGTCAGATGGATACTTTGTCTCACATAAAGGAAATGCAAAAAATTTCTTGGATCATTTTGGCATGAAGGAGTCAAAGTCAATGACTACTTCTATGGAGTCATCATTGAAGTTGATTAAGGAAGAAGGAAAACGATTGTCGGATGCAACACTTTTTCGACAACTTGTTGGTAGTTTAATTTATTTAACTATCACAAGGCCTGACATCTCTTATTCTGTTGGTGTCATTGCCGACTTTATGGATAAGCCGTGTGAAGCTCATTTAATTGTTGCGAAGAGGATTCTTCGATATGTGAAGAGCACCCTGTGTTTTGGCTTGCTCTATAAATAAGCTACATCTTTTGTGTTAAGTGGTTTTGTTGATGCAAATTGGGCTGGTAACGTAAATGACAGACGTTTCACAACTGAATACTGTTTTAATACAGGTTCAGGGGCTATTTCATGGTGTAGTCAGAAGCAAACATTTGTTGCTCTTTCAAGTTGTGAAGCAAAATATGTAACAACTACTATGGCTACTCAAAAGTGTATTTGGTTGAAAAGACTTATGGGAGAAATCTTTTAAAGTTTGGATTATCCAGTTTCCATTTTTTTGACAATGAAAGTGCAATCAAGCTTGCAGAGAAACCAGTGTTTCATGCTCGTACAAAGCACAATGAAACACATTTTCACTTTGTTCGAGAGAAAGTTCTGATGCAAGAAATTCAATTACAGAAAATACATTCCAAGGAGCAAGTTGCTGATATATTTACCAAGGCGCTTGGTAAATCCAAGTTTGAAGAATTCAAGAGTGCACTTGGTGTTGTTGATCGTATGTTTGCACTAAGGGGGAGTGTTAAAAATTAGTGCAAACCTTATGGTGCCACCTATTTAGGCTAGTGCCATGTATTTGGGTAGTGACTTTTATTTTGGAGGAATATGCCTTAGTGGCATAATGGGATAAATTTAAGGATAGTGGGATAATTTGTGGGTTAGTGGTGTAGTGCTTATACTTACCTATAAAATGTTTGTAATGTTTTCAATTCAAATCATCGAATTCATTTGAGTAATTCTTTCCTTCGTGCAATTTCTCTCTCGTTTCCACACTTCCATTCTCTTCGTTTTGTTACAAATTTGTCTGTTAGGTGAGCTTACTATTCCATGCATCAAACGATTTTACCCTCCCTAAATAATTCATACACAGAACTTCCTTATTTTTAAGGACAGTGCATAGGAGTCTGGGTCTGGAATTACTCCAACTACTTAACTTCATTTTTTTCCCAAAACATTAGATTTTCGGTTGAAATATTTTGAAGTCAGTTCAATCATTACCTACCTAAGATTTTTATTTTATTTTATGTGTTGAGATGGGTGTCACATCATCAAAACTCTCCAATGATTTGACCATTTTCATCCTAGTAATACATTAACCTCTACTAAATTATGATTGTTTATTATTTAAATACACAATATTTTTTATATTTTCTCCCCAGTAATACATTACTGCTAAATGTTGGTTGTTTATTTTTTAAATACACTGTATTCTTTGATTTCTAATACACTATATTTTTTTTGTATTTCTCGCCCTAGTAATGCATTACCCATTTTTTTTATGGATTAATCTATTAGTATGAGAAATCACAAAAAAAAATATGATTTTGTTGTTTGAAACATTCTTTTTATTTGTGGTAGAGTTGTTTTTTATTTTTTATAATAAATTTAATTGATTTTTTTATAATAAATTGGTTATATTGTATCTTTTCTATATAGGTGTAGCTGAATTAGATGCAACTCAATTAGATCTTTTGTGCTGATTTGATACATCATTTTAGGCGTAAATACATTACATCTTTTGTGTTGATTTTATACACATTTTAGGATTAATTTAGAAATGGTTGCATAAGGGTAGTTTAATCTTTAGTCACTCCAGTGACACACCTAAATATAGTTTTTTAGATATTTTGCCAAAAAAAAAATAGTTTGGACACCCATTAGAATGACTATTCAATTTTGGACATTCTTCTAGTTATCCCTTTATTTTTAGGGACGCTATCCTTCATGGTTTTGGCTTGATTTCTTCAACATGCACTCTTTTGGCCATTTTTCACCATCTTCCAACTTTCTCTAAACTACTCAATTCCTACAAAATAGACAAATAAACTGTTAAGTAACAAAACTATCATGAATTAAGGCATATA
The DNA here is from genome assembly GCA_028017165.1 of Herpetospermum pedunculosum. Taxonomy (NCBI): domain Eukaryota; kingdom Viridiplantae; phylum Streptophyta; class Magnoliopsida; order Cucurbitales; family Cucurbitaceae; genus Herpetospermum; species Herpetospermum pedunculosum. The sequence continues at coordinate 13,158,230 of CM051527.1, read as the reverse complement.
AAATAACACTAGGTGCTATTCACAATGTCATCAAAACATGTCTAGCTACTGTAATTGTAAAAACAAAGTATCCATGTACATTTGCATGCATAGATATGTAAATTTAGATAAGACGGTGACAAATGTAAAAACTTTGATAGGCTCGTCAAAAGCTCAAGTTTACTTATTTAAAAATGTTACGATATAACCGAATAATAACAAAGAACAAAAGAGCAAAAGAAGATCGACACAGATTTAATACGTAGTTCACTAACGTCATGTTAGCTACGTCCACAAACCGAAGGGAGAGAACAATATTATTACAAATAAGAGAGAATTACAAATGACATAGTAGGGGCTAGTGAATCATTAGAAGATTTATATATGACACTCTTCTAATAACCTAATACAAAATGGATCAAAACCCAAATTCAATGCATAATAGATTCAAGCAATCCCAAAAACTATTTTCATAAACAATCATAAATTGAGGTTCATAAAAATTCTAAACATTCTTACAGGTAACAAACCCTCGAAAAGTAAGGTGAACATGCCACCAACAAAATTAAAAGACTTTATTAATTTGGTTTTCCAACAACGCCTTATCGTTTCCACTGCCATCTATAAATTTATTTAGCTTCAACCTTTGATGTCCCTTCCTATCCCCCCTATAAAAATACAGCCTTCAAAACTCTTCATTAAAATACAAGTATCTAGCAAAGTCTACTTAAATCAACCACACAAAAGTCCGTCAATTCTCTTTTCAATGTCGCAAAAGAATGACCTTGACAGAATCAGCCTTCTACCTGATTGTCTTATTCATCACATTCTCTCCTTCTTAAACACAGAACAAGTTGTGCAAACTTGTGTTCTATCTAAACGGTGGAAAATCCTTTGGACTCATATATCCAGACTCGAGGTTTATTTCCCCTCCAGCCCATATGAAAACTCAAGTAGAAATGCTCGTATTTACAATCAGTTTAAGTACTTCTTCCTCAAAGTTAGGCCTGAAAAACGTAGCGGATATATTCAAAAATCGAATTTGTTTGCCCCCTTATACATTCAAGGGGATTTTTCAAAATTGTTGAAATGCGACATGGCTCAAGAACTTTACGTTAGGACCTATGAGGCATCTGACTGCATACAATGCTTATCACCATGTAAATTGCTCACTGTACTCAAGTTGACATGTAAGCTTTTGGATGGTGACGACTTGAGATCCTTGATTTTGCCATCTTTGAGAATTTTAGTACTAAAAAGGGTGTTATCTTTTGAGAATTGGGATGATGAGGACATCGATAGCCGTTTTATTTAATTTTCTTTTGGAACCTTCTTTTATTTGTGCTCCAAGATGCTTTTAATTGGTGTCTAACATATCCAGAAATTGGGTTGCGTATACCAAATCTAGATGAACTTGATAAGGACAACAAAACTCCACATTAGTATATGATATTGCATGGTATGATATTGTCCACTTTGGGCCTAAACCCGGCTGGTTTGCTTTTGGCCTCACTTATATACCATGAATCAATCTTCCTCACTTATATACCATGAATCAATCTTCCTCACTTATATACCATGAATCAATCTCTTCCCTAACTAATGTGGGACTTTGTTAGCACTCCTAACAATCCTCCTCTCAAACAAAGATCTACTATTCCTATCTTCTTGATAGGGCTCTCGAACAAAGATCTCTTCCCTAACCAATGTGGGACTTTTTTAGCACTCCTAACAATCCTTCTCTCGAACAAAGATCTACTCTTTCTATCTTCTTCATAGAGCTACTCCTTTTATCAATCTAGAAGACTTGATAGAGTTATAGTTCTTGCTTGTCACTCAAGCACTTTTTGTTCGATCCGGGGAGTTCTCTTTGTTCGGAATCTGAGGAAATTTTCACACAACTAGGGTACCATGACTTTGATACCAATTGATAAGGACAATGAAACTCCACATATCTCCACATTAGTATGATATGGCTTTGCTTTTGGTTTCACCCAAAAGGCCTCGTACTAATGGAGATAATTGTCCTTACTTATATACCATGAATCAATCTCTTCCCTAGCCAATGTGAGACTTTGTTAGCACTCCTAACAGAACTAAGTATAGCATTAAGAGTTGATCCTTACAATAGTCTTACAAGTGAAGATTCAAAGGCATATATTTCTCAGCTGCTTAGAGTTTTCCATAATGCAACATTTCTTACGTTACCTCCCAATGCAACACAGGTATCAAGATTTTTTTCATCTTTTCCATTCAATTTTCTCCGCAATATTTTTCTAACTTTGCATTTATCCTATTTACATATTTACATATTTAGGAATGAGGATTGAGAGGAAAAATGGTACATTAACATTATCACACGAAGAGTATGTGAAAAATGTGTTAATCAGATTTCACATCTTTTTCACATGGAAGATGCAAAAACTGTGAGTACTTTCTTAGCTTGTCACATTTTAGATTATCTAAGAAGCACTCACCCACTACTGAACAAGAAAGAAATCATATGGCTCAAGTGTCATATGCTTCAGCTATAGGTAGCCTGATGTACATCATGGTTTGCATAAGACCGAATATTATTGCACATGTCGTGGAAGTAGTTAGCAAATATATGAGTAATCTAGGGAAACATCATTGGGATGTTGTGTAGTGGATTTTCAGATATTTGGGAGGATGTTAAGTGTTATTTAGGCTTATTAAAACGAGTTGTTTTCAGAGTTTTAATTGAGTGAGAAGACGTTTTGTCTCTTGTTTCTGTCTGATTGTTGTTTATATTGCATGTAGGTGAAGAAAGAAGGAAGTTGGATGAAGATCGGAAATAAGAGTGAAAAGGGGGGCAAAATAGCTGGAAATTGATGGAAAAGGCCTAGCGCCTAGGCGCTGCCTTTGAGCGCCTAGGCGCTGATGAGAAGATATTGACAGTAGCTGTAGTGCCTAGGCGCTGTCTTTCGGCGCCTAGGCGCTGATGAGAAGAAATTGACAGTAGCTGTAGCGCCTAGGCGCTGATCAGATGAAGAATGCAGTAGCTGTAGCGTCGAGGCGCTGTTTTTCGGCGCCTAGGCGCCCGAACGTAAAAAATGGGCAGAAGCTATAGCGCCGAGGCGCTTCCTTTCAGCGCCTAGGCGCTACGAAGTCTGAAGCGGTGATTCCTCCTAGCGCCTAGGCGCTGTAACTGAGCGCCTAGGCGCTGCGACGACCTTTGCCCTAAGTATAAAAGCAGTTTATTAGATTTTAAATGGGGGATCAGAGGGAGATTGGAGAAGAGACATAGAGAAACGGCTGAGCATGGACTTTGAAGATCCGAGCACCCAAACGGAGCGAGAGCAACGCTAGGAAACTCGTGGAATCGTCGGGATTTGTTTCTTTTCCTCTTTTCATCCTCTCTTTTCTACTTGTTATGAACTTGCTGAATTTTGAGATTGTTGTTGAGTTTTTCATTATGAACTAACTCTCTTATCTAGAGTATTGATGTAGTCGTTGTTAAATTATGTTTCTTATTGATCAATAGTTAAGAGCTTGATTCCTTGTTAGATTGTGAAAATTCTTATATGCTTACTAAGTACATGTTAGGATTTGCCCAATCTTAGTGTGAGATTTTATCAATGCGTTGAAGTCGATAGACAATTCTCGTTGACGAACCTTAATTGTTTTCCCTAACTTATATAAGAGATAGACATATCCTTGTAGGTTTTGTGGCATAATTTAGTTCTACAATCTTAATAATTGAATTGTTCTGATTGTCATAGAGATATAGGGAATTGTCATTTTAATGAATATTGTTATTACTCGAGAGAGAGTAACAAGTCTTCCGAGTAGAACTTGTCAACAATCATAGGATCAAGCGTTTATAACTAGAAATTAATGAGGAATAGGATGAGACAACGATGAAATCTTTGCTCTAAAACCTCCATCATCTACATTTATCATAACGATTGTTAGTTTTAGTATTTTAATTACTTTAGTTCAAAGCTTTTTAATAATTCATTCATCCTTGACTCATTGATTGCTCAGATAAAATTGAAGCTAAAGAATTTGGTAATTAGTAACTTTCATTCCCTGTGGAGAACGATAATTAATACTTACACTACTATATTACTTGGAACGATTCGTACACTTGCGAATTCGGACAACAAGTTTTTGGCGCCGTTGCCGGGGAATGATTGTTTTTCTTTACTAATATCTGAAATCAAGAACTTTAATCTTACTCTGAGTTTTGTGTTACTTTTATTGATTGTGTTCTTTCACTCTTGATTGCAGGAGTTAGAGAGAGTGCATGCCGAAATTTGGAAGTAGCAGCTTACTTCCAATTAATCTCGAAATCGAACGTACCTGTCGAAAGAACAGAAAAGAAAAGAGAGAGCGTGTTGCACAAGAGAAGTTGAAAATGGCGGACAACCAAGGGGGCGAAAACAGGACTTTGAGGGATTATGTGTTGCCAAATGTAACGGGGTTACATTCTGCAATCCAAAGACCCGCAATTCAGGCGAATAACTTTGAGATTAAACTTGCCACGATTCAAATGATCCAAACCTCAGTGAACTACAGTGGGTTGAGGAATGAGGATCCAAACTCTCATATTTCAGATTTCCTGGAACTCTGCGATACATTCAAGATGAATGGAGTGTCAGATGATGCCATTAGACTTAGGTTGTTTCCCTTTACTCTTAGGGGGCAAGCTAAACAATGGTTGAGCTCGTTGCCAGCAGGTTCAATAGAGACTTGGAATGATCTTGCCCAAAAGTTTCTCGCCAAGTTCTTCCCACCAGCAAAGACAGCAAAGATCCGGAGTGAGATTGGAAATTTTCTTCAAGAAGATGGAGAATCTCTTTATGATGCATGGGAAAGATTTAAGGAACTTTTAAGAAAGTATCCTCATCATGGGTTTCCTCGATGGATGCAAGTGCATAACTTTTACAATGGGTTAGATGGTGGTACTAGAACCACAATCGATGCAGCAGCTGGGGGATCTTTCATGAAGAAAACAGAGAATGACGCTTTTGAATTGTTGGAAGAGATGACGGTAAATCATTATGAATGCCCAAGTGGGAGAATGACTCAGAAACAGCCGATGGGAGTTAATGAAGTGGATGCCATCACCGCATTGACCGCACAAGTTGCCTCGCTTACTCAGCAACTTCAATCAAGGCAACTTGCGGTAAATTCGATTCAAACCCCACCTATCTTTTGTGAATATTGTCATGGAAGCCACAAGAGTGAAGATTGTCAAATGAGAAATCCATTTATGCAAGGTCAAGTTGAGCAAGCTCAATTTTTTGGGAATTACAATCGACAACCAAACAACTCGTACTCCAACACATTTAATCCAGGGTGGCGAAATCATCCTAACTTCGCATGGAAGCAGAATCAGACACAACATCCACCTCCTCCAGGATTTCAACAACCAGAAAAGAAAACTAGCCTTGAGGAGGCAATGATTCAAATGGCGAACACTACGAGTCAGTTCATGGCTGACACAAAGACCAACTTCCAGAATCAAGGTGCAACAATTAAGAATTTAGAAGTGCAAGTTAGTCAGCTAGCCAATATGATGGTGGATAGGCTTCCAGGAAATTTACCGAGCACAATCGAAATTAATTCAGTTGGACAACTAGCTGTTGATTTTAATATACTAAAAAAGGGAAAGGCTCATGTGGTTAATGATCAAACTCAAATTGAGCATTGTAAGGTCACCAGGGTGCATCACATGGATAAAAGTCAAGAACATGATCAAGAAAAGATTGAGGAGCCAACATCAATCATTGAAAAAGAAGTAGAAATAGTATCACATTTACTGGAGGCCGAAAAGCCTATTACTTCTACTTTATCTACTTCTTTTATTCCTTCAGCTAATCCTCAGCTCAAGAAAAAGAAAAAGAAAAATTTAAACTCTGAGGTTGTTAAATTTATGGATATTTTCATGAAACATAACATTAATCTTCCTTTTTCAGATGCTCCAAAGCAAATGCCTAACTACGTCAGGTTCATGAAGGAATGGCTCTCTAAGAAGAAGAAAAATAAAAAGTTTGAGACAGTGCATCTCGCTGAGGCATGCAGTGCTAGACTTAAGAAGAAACTACCACATAAATTGAATGATCCAGGGAGTTTTTCTATTCCTTGTAGTTTTGGTAGTCATTCTTTTAGGGCTTTATGCGATCTAGGTCTAGCATTAATTTACTCCCTATGTCACTATGTAAGAAATTAAAAATTGGGGAGATAAAGCCCACTACTGTGAAACTCCAATTAGCTGATAGATCCATAGTTTGTCCATATGGAGTTGTAGAGAATGCACTAATTAAAGTGGGAAAATTCTTTATCCCAATTGACTTTTATGTGATAGATGTGAAGGAAGACAATGCACTACCAATTATTCTTGGAAGGACATTCCTGGCAACTGGGAGAGTTTTAATTGATGTGGATAAAGGAGAGTTGATCATTAGAGTCCAAAATGAAAAAGAACTTTTTAAAGCCATAGTGGACTCTAAATCTCAAACTGAAACATTAATGTTGGTCTACAAAAAGGGTGAAAGAAAGCGAGCTCGTGATATATTAAATGTCTTTCGACCACCTTAATGCTTAAACGTTGATTGCGTCTAGCTAGAGACTTTAAACCAAGCGCTAATTGGGAGGCAACCCGTCTTTGTAAAAAAAAAAAAAAAAAAAAAAAAAACAGAATGCTCAGCGCCTAGGCGCTGCCTTTTGGGCGCCTAGGCGCTGTCGAAAAGAAACATCCGGGTTTAGGACAGAATGCTCAGCGCCTAGGCGCTGTCGCGATTTTTCCCCCTTTACAAAAGACAGAACGCTCAGCGTCGCGGCGCTGACGCGATTCTGACGAAAAAAAAAAAAAAAAAGTTGGGGGTTTAAAATCGAATTTTTCCTTTCTCAAAACCCTAGTTTTCAAATTCCTTCAGTTTTCCTCTCTCTTTTGCTCTCTATTCTCCTCTTCTCTTCCAAATCTCTCTCTTCATCTCTCTTCTCTTTCAAATCCTCTCCTTTACCCACAAATTTCTCCCCTTTTGTTTCACCAACCAAACCCTTACTTTATCACTAACATTTGATTTTGTAGGAGTTTGAAGTTTGCAAAAGTGTGAAGTTTTCCAAGAGTTTCTTCTCCACAGTGACGGTTCTTCTTCAAGGTTGCCTCTTCACTTCAACTCTCTGTGTTTCTTCTCCAAGTAAGCATTTATCTTTGTAAAGTATTTTATTTGGGCTGAAATTTAGAGCTTGTGGAGGATTGGTAAATTCTTGTTGGAAGTGCGGGGGAGTTCTGCCTTGTTAATTTGGGTGGTTGGAAGTGTTGGTTTATTGAAGTGTTGATACGCAAGTTGGAAGATAAGTTCAAGGCTTTAAGCGTGCGAAGTACTGTTAATTGTTATGGCTCCCAAGACTTCTAAGCGTGCGAAAACGGGCGAAGGGTCTTCTGAAGCCTTTGACAGATATCGATTCCGGGACGAAGAGGCCTCGAAATTATATTCCGAGTCGGTTATTAAGCGGAATGTAATTCCGGAGCGAGGTTTACTACCTTGTATTGGCGAGCAGCCATGTATTTATCATAATATTAGCGAAAGAGGTTGGGAAGCATTCACGAAACAACCTGAGTCTGCTGTTGTCCCGCTTGTTCGAGAATTTTATGCTAATATGCAAGAAGACAGAACAAAAGTATTTGTGCGAGGCAAGTTGGTGCCGTTTGATTTTGCATCCATAAACAAGTTTTATAATCTTCCAAGCATTGATCGGGATGGTTATGCAACCTATGCCGCCAATGAAGTTGATTATGATGAGATCATAGCGACATTGTGTCCGCCGGGCACTCAATGGGCAACCAGACAAGGAGAAAAGCTGAATTTTAAGGCAGCCCACCTTAGTGTGATGAATAAAGTTTGGCACAATTTTATTTGTTCTAAACTTTTGCCTGTAACACATGTGAGCGATGTGACCAAAGACAGGGCAGTCCTTTTGTACGCCGTTGTAACTGGTAAATCCATTGATGTGGGTCGCGTCATTCAGCAATCCATCAAACATACCAAGAAGGCATCCACAACCGGTGGCCTCACTCACCCTTCGTTGATTACATCTTTATGCAAAGCCGCCGGAGTGATTTGGGGCTCAGATGAGGAGTTAAGGCATCCTAAATGTGTGATGGACAAAAAAACACATCTTAGGATTAAAAGGCCCGACATTGGTTGAAGATCCGGCCCATAGCCAACAATTTTTAATTGGCAGTTCGTCCCAACCTCCTCCAGAGCAATCATCTCATGATCCACCTGAAGATTAGTTATCCTTGGAGGAAAGATTAGAGCGAATGGAGCTTCGTCAAACACAACGGTTGGACAGGATGGAGGAAAGACAAGAGCAAGGACGACGAAGAATGGAAAGACGAATGCAACGACACATGGAGCATAACACTCAATGCTTTGATAGGATTTTTCAGGTGTTGGCACGTCCAGGGTTCAATCAAGGAGATGATCCCATTCTTTGTCCAACGCCCCCTCGATCATCTGATGAAGAAGAGAATATGTGAGCGACGCTCACTCAGGGAAGTTTTCGTTTCCCTTATTCGTTTTTCTTCTTATTTGCTGTGTTTTTCCTTTGTGTCTTTCGTTTCTTTTCGCATTGAGGACAATGTTGAATTTTAAGTTGGGGGTGAGAATTGATTCTGTTGAGTATGTTTTTGAGGATAGGTGTGGCATTCTATATGATTTCTACATTCTAAGAAGTGTGTCTCTTCAATTTTTCGAGGTATTTTGGAAGACTATGTAAGTTAGGGACACATTGGTTGTTGGGTTATATTGCATAAGAGAGAAGAGCTTGATTCATGTTTTTACTTAAAAAGAATGCATGATGGTGTTTGTTGAATTATTGAATGACGAATGCGCAAGATCTATTGCCAAAATAACCTGTTTTCATGTGAGTTTTTGAGCTATTAAGCACATTCATTACATGGTGCTTTCCATTCTTAAAGTGTGTGAATGTCGTGCATATTTAGATTTTTGTAGAACTTGCTTTGTTATGCATGTCTGTAGTCTATGAATAGTTTTGAGTACTTAAATTTTAAGGGTAATTTAGGTGAAGCCAATGTTTAGCTTTCTAAAATAGCCTACCTCAACATTGAGTCCTTAGTTAAGCCAAATATTGAGCCTTAGACCTTTTTCATTGGAAGATTACCGCACTAAAAGCCAAAAATGCCATTTGTTGTAATCCTTTTCTGTGAATCCTAGATTGAAAGTTTACATATGCTTACCACATGAAGTTTTTAATTTGTTGGGAAAGTTGCAACATGTGAATTAAGGGATTCCTAAATGGAAGCGTGATTTTAAAAGAAAAAAATGGTGTGGATGAAAAGAAGTCGATGCTTCAACCAAGCTAAAAAAAAAAAATACAAAAAAATAAAATAAAATAATCGTGCTTGAGTTTAAATTCCTTGGAAGTAGAAGTGTTAGCTTCATGTGGATAAGTTGTGTAAAATTCTTTCAATAAAAAAAAAAAAAAAAAAAAAAAAAAAAGAGCTTAAAATTTCCCTTTCCATCCACCCGTTCCTAAGCCAAATTACATCCAAAATAAGACCCTTCATTTTTGTGCATTCATTATGTTCATCGATGGCTTGGATGTGATATATGAGCAAGTTTATGACAAAAGTTTTGTATGTATTGGTGTGAGAGTCATTGAAATATGCCTTAAACAGTTGAGCGTTATGAGTGAATTCCTGTGAGGGTAGTAGACCTTGTGCATTCAATTTTGATAGTTTGATGAGATACTTGAGTTTTTAGTTAAATTTGTACTCGATGAGGGCTTATTCTCTTGACTATTTGTATAACCAAAGTAATTGATGTGTACTTAGCTTACCAGTATTCGTAGATATTAAGAAATTTGAAAAGAACACTTGGAATTGTAAGGAATCTAGAAGTCTCACTGGTTGATTGTACTCAATTGTTTCACTTACTTTCGTGTGTATTTAGGTCGTCAATAAATGCGTGAGATTTGAGTCATTTGAATGTAGTTGTCTTTCCATAGAATCCTCTTGCTCTTTGCTCGAGGGCGAGCAAAATGATAAGTTGGGGGTAGTTTGTTAAGTGTTATTTAGGCTTATTAAAACGAGTTATTTTCAGAGTTTTAATTGAGTGAGAAGACGTTTTGTCTCTTGTTTCTGTCTGATTGTTGTTTATATTGCATGTAGGTGAAGAAAGAAGGAAGTTGGATGAAGATCGGAAATAAGAGTGAAAATGGTGGCAAAGTAGCTGGAAATTGATGGAAAAGGCCTAGCGCCTAGGCGCTGATGAGAAGATATTGACAGTAGCTGTAGCGCCTAGGCGCTGCCTTTCGGCGCCTAGGCGCTGATGAGAAGAAATTGACAGTAGCTGTAGCGCCTAGGCGCTGCCTTTAAACGATTACTTTATAAATTAAGATTCAAAGCTCAATGTGCGGAGGTAGGAAAAACAGTAAAGAACTGAACAAATTAAAGACGAATCAAAACGATGTAGCAACAGAAGTAAAAGACAGAAAGCAGTAGAGAAAGCGGCGTAAAAGTGTGCACGGATCTCCTCGTCGCAAGCACCTCGGATGAAGGAGAAGATTAGCTGATCTTGGGGATGAATTCGATCAGAAGAGAAGAAGGATCTTCTCTTCTTCCTCTCGAGTTATCGACGCCAAGGGCTGATTTCTTCGTTCCAACAAACGGGGTAAGGGAATTGTGTTTGTGGATTGCGTTGAGACGGAGAACTCCACGCTTCCGAGCTGTTGTTCTCCTTCACCCTTCACCTTCTTTTATAGTTTTTGCAGATGCCTTCAACCATGGAGAACCATCCATTCTAAACAACAATCCTCCACGTGGCAGTAGGGGAAAGCTTAGGCGGCTGAAATATCGTAACAAGGACGACTGACGGCTGGAAAAAGTCAGCAGCAGCAGCTTCGGGATTGCGGATTCCTTGCGGCGACCGCAATGTTTATTGCGCAGACAGCAATGTTTCAGCAATTCTCCGGCAATGTACATTTTAACTCTTTTAGCATCATTTTCTATTCTTTTTCGTTCCTTTTCCAAATAAGTCTTATTTTAGCTTCTCTTCTTGAATTCTCACATTTAAGTACGTGTTAAGCTAAATTCTAACAAAAACACTCAAGAGATTACATGATTTTAAGGTAAATACATCCCTAAATTATGTACTTTTGGAGAGGTAACAAATACCGTAGCTTCGAGGGACACCCGTGAAATCGTGTGGTGGGAATCTAGCTCTAGAGCCTTGGAGATTGAATTGGTGAATTCCGCAAGTGTTGAATTCGGGGGGACAACAACTGTGCACGTTTTGAAATTAGTGTAACGGCTCATCTCGTCCCAAATCCCATCAAATGCCACCATAATAGAAAGGTACGACATGGGTTGGTGTTGTGTGGTGGAACGTTGAAGTAAGGATCTTTTGGTCTTTCAGAAGAACTGGAAAAGGATAAGTAAAAAAAAATCGAGATAGAAAAGGAAAAGGGGAAAAAAAATCGCCCTAGATGAAGGTTGAAGATTCACGGGGAAGAATCTGAAAAATGGTAGACAATGCATAATTGTTGGGGGATTGTTGTTTAACGATATCATTTTGACCGATATCTCCTCATTTGTAGGGTGGAGAATGTATTTGTTGTTCCCTATTTTAGGAGAAGATTTAGAATTAAAATGGTGCTAGTAATTACCCACGACAGTGTCCAATTGTATACCCTTACCGGATGTATGTACAACGCAGTCGCTGTATATCTCCACGGGTGTGCCCAAGCGTATACCCTGACAGATGGTGTGTGCGGCGACTCTACTCACAAGAACACATAGAGATACAGAATGCCAAAAATTAGTTAACATAAAAAAATATCTGATTTCTTTTAACGGGAAATGATCCACCTCACCAAATAACATCTTAAAACTAATTGAATTTTAAAATAAAACCAATTAATTTCAAAACTAATAATTTTTAAAATAGGAAATCCTAAAAGGGTATAATGGGGAACCAACTCAAACAGATTTCTTCCTAAAAAAAATCTATAGACATAGACTGCAAAGAAAACACGTATTTAGACATTTTCCATTAAGCGTAATTAATTGTAGACATTCTTCTGGTTTCCCCTACTATGATTTCCCTTGATTTTTTTGTGTCCACCTCCCCAAATAACCTGGTAAAACTAATTGAATTTTAAAATAAAACCAATTAATTTCAAAACTAATAATTTTTAAAATAGGAAATCCTAAAACGGTATAATGTGAACCAACTCAAACATATTTCTTCCTAAAAAATCTATAGACATAGACTATAAAGAAAACACGTATTTAGATATTTTTCTAATTAATTGTAGATATTCTTCTGATTTCTCCTATTATGATTTTCCTTGATTTTTTTTTTGTGTCTAAGTGACACATTGTTGGGAATAATAGAGCCAAAAATAGCCTAAGGCCCACATCCAACATCCTCTTAGTCGGCCCAATTGTCTAATTAGCCTAATTTTCAAATGGCTGATATTGTTTGTGAAGTTGACTTTGCAACTTGGTGGGTGAACTTAGGAAAAAAGAAAAATCAATTACTGGTCGTGGGTGCTTTTTACGGAAACGAAAAACAAGAAGAAAAATCTTTGTTTAAGCTTTTGAGAGATTTTTCATGTGGGTTATTGTAGGGGTGTTTCATCTCCATTGAAGAGTTTTAAGAGCATTTTTATAGAGTGATTTGTGAGACTTTTCTTTGAAAGAAAAGTGAGAGAAATCACCTTGAGCGTTTGCAAACTCTTGTAAATTTCTCCCTGACATTCTCTCTTCTCTTAAACTTGTTTAATTATTGGTCTGGGTGCTTTTTACGGAAACGAAAAACAAGAAGAAAAATCCTGAGTAATTTCGGGAGAATTTCTAGTACATCCATGAAAAACTCCATACAACTTTAAATGAATGACACGTGCCAAAATAGTTGTCAGATTGGGACCCACTCTATTAAATATATTATTTTTTAAAATTATTTTGGCACGTGTCATTCATTTAAAAGCAGTGATATCATTCTTTTAAAAGCAGTGGTATACATACCACGGATGTACTAGAAATTCTCCCAGTAATTTTCTTGTGTAAGCTTTTGAGAGATTTTTCTTGTGGGTTGTTGTAAGGAGTGTTTCATCTCCATTGAAGAGTTTTAAGAGCATTTTTATAGAGTGATTTGTGAGACTTTTCTTTGAAAGAAAAGTGAGAGAAATCACCTTGAGCGTTTGCAAACTCTTGTAAATTTCTCCCTGACATTCTCTCTTCTCTTAAACTTGTTTAATTATTGGTCTGGGTGCTTTTTATGGAAACGAAAAACAAGAAGAAAAATCCTGAGTAATTTCGGGAGAATTTCTAGTACATCCATGAAAAACTCCATACAACTTTAAATGAATGACACGTGCCAAAATAGTTGTCAGAGACCCACTCTATTAAATATATTATTTTTTAAAATTATTTTGGCACGTGTCATTCATTTAAAAGCAGTGATATCATTCATTTAAAAGCAGTGGTATACATACCACGGATGTACTAGAAATTCTCCCAGTAATTTTCTTGTGTAAGCTTTTGAGAGATTTTTCTTGTGGGTTGTTGTAAGGAGTGTTTCATCTCCATTGAAGAGTTTTAAGAGCATTTTTATAGAGTGATTTGTGAGACTTTTCTTTGAAAGAAAAGTGAGAGAAATCACCTTGAGCGTTTGCAAACTCTTGTAAATTTCTCCCTGACGATTTAGTAAAACCTGCCTCGGTAGCAGAGAACTGGACTTAGCCCATATTGGGTGAACGAATATAAATTATGTGTCATTCTCTCTTCTCTTAAACTTGTTTAATATTGTTCTTATTACTTAGAAGCTTTAGGATGATTTATCTAATTCTTTTAAGCTATTGTGTTCCAAATTGTTAATTCTGCCTTAGATTTGGATCCAGTGATCAGAGATTTTAGATCAAATATAAATTGTCTGAATCCGGTAGAATTTGAATTATTTATATTTGTATCGACCCCTAACAGTGATTGTGTTTTTAAAAAGATGGGGTAGCAAAAATCGGAGCAAGATCGATCTTACTTTCAAGGGAATAAATTCCCTTCAATTCGGCCCGGACGCGCAACAACACGCAACCATAATCAATCGCTGCAAGATCATCTTTTGAAAATATGATCTACAACACGTGTCGGCACATCGTCTTTTGAAATGATGATGTGTCACAGCTGACGCACATCGTCTTTTCAAAATACGAAAGACGATGTGCATGCACACATGTTGTAGATCGTCTTTTGAAAAGACAATGTGTGTGTTCGGGTGGGCATATCGTCTTTTCTCGATTTAAAACATCTATATTTTTAATTTTTATAAATAGTTATTTTTTTGCTTTATTTTTATAAATAGTTTAAAAAATTACAATATTATAAAAAAAAAAAAAAACACCTCAATTTTTCAAGATTTTTAAAAATAAAAGACTAAATAAATAGATATGTAAAAAAAAGTAAAGTAAAAGACTATTATGCAATTTAGTTTTCCAACCATGTCTCTTCGACTTCTGCTGCCATCTATCATCCAATATGGTTATTCTCTTCGTCTTCACGTCTATCAACGAAGCCACTCATTACTCCATTCTATACAAAATGTTGCATTAAAAAATCTTCAGAATTACAAGTTTTTTTTGTAAACTCTCTACTTTCTCCTTTCAAATGTGGAACAACAAGAAAAGCAAGATGGAAGACAGAATCAGCCTTCTTCCAGATTTTCTCCTTCATCACATTCTCTCCTCCTTAACCACAAAACTAGTTGTCCAAACTTGTGTTCTATCAAAACGATGGAAAACCCTTTGGATTCATATCACCACTCTCAACTTTGAAGGGCCAATATATGGTCCATGGATTCATATCCCCACTCTCAACTTTGAAGGGCCAATATATGATCCTAATTCAAACTCCAAAGAATTATTTAGACGCTTCGTCGTCAGAGCAATATCTGAACATCGTGGTTCATATATTCAAAAAATTACCTACTCTTTCCCCAGATATAATGAAGATCATTTAGTGAAACTTGTGATATGCTATGCGCAATATCACATGGTTCAAGAATTTTACCTTAGGGTCTACAACGCACATGACTGCATGCCGAACGTATCCGCATGTAAATTACTCACTGTACTAAAGATTACATGTAGATTCGTTTTATATGATTTTGGATCCTTGATTTTACCATCTTTGAGAGTTTTAGAGGTTAGAAGTGTATTGGGAACCTGCTATGATCACTATTCTGACGATTCTGACGATGACGACGACGACAACGATTACGATTATATACGGATGGATGAGAAGACGCTCTCGGGTTGTCCAAATTTAGAATGTTTAGTTTTAATTAATTGTGTTCGGGAGAGTGGTACATGTATTTGTGCTCCAAAACTTGTTAGTTTGGAACTAATCTTTTATTGGTACTATCCCAGTTTAACTTTTCCAGATGTTGAGTTGTGTACACCAAATCTCACAAGTGTCAAGTTTAGTAAAACTTTACCCTTTGTGAAGTCTGCTTCAGATTTTATGTGCATAGACAAAGTAATTATAGTAGTTGATTCGTATGATATGGAAAGTAAGGGACGAAACAGGCAAAAGATGGCGGAAAATATGTCTCAATTACTTAGAGTGTTTCACAATGCAACGTCTCTCACGCTGCCTCCTAATCCAGCAGAGGTAGGTATCTAAAATTTCTTGTTTAATTTCCTTCCTTTTAATACATGTTTTTTTAGAATTAATTTCTAACTTTGTGTATTTTATCTCTCTTTTAACAAGGTTTTCTTTAATGTTCCTACTCTAAGCGGGTGTTGTTTTCATAATTTGAGACATTTGAAGTTCAAAAAAGAGTGGATCGACGAGATGATAGAGATTCCAATTGGTCCAAACACAATCTCCAATTTAATAGAATGTCCCAATCTGCTGTCTTATGCGGTTGACTCAACAGTACCTAGAGATTTTTAATTCAGCTGCATTTACAAGACAAATTTTAATGTTTTATTTGGCTGTTTGAGGTAATGTTTTTGGCAGTAGATCTGGAGATATTTGGCCATTTATTTTGTCATGGAAATCAACATTTGTGGTTGAAAGCTGCTGAATATGGCTGACGACGAGGAAGGGTTTTGCAACTTTAATTTGTTGTGACTTTGTGATTTCCTATTTTTTTGGATCATGTCATTTCTCTTTAAATTTGTACTCTAGCGTAGGATTGCTCAATATGCACAGTTTGTTTACATATTTTCTAAAATTGTTGAGGATCCTACATTGTAAGGCTCACTTACTTGAGTGCAAGAAAAAATTGAAAAATCTAATCGCTCAAACGGATCAAAATCGAGCTAGTTTGGCGGTTTTGGTTTGAAAATAATTAAAACCGAATAATTTCGGTCAGTTTCGGTTTTCTGTAAGATTGAACCCGAAAATAATCGAACCGACTCATACCATATTTATATCAAAAAATCGAACTCATTTATATGGGTAATTTAGGAGAAGGAGTGATATTTGAAACAAATTAAAAGAATATGGTGCTTTTGAAAAAAAATTGAGAAAATGTGTTCTTTTTTTTGTCCAATTAGGAGTGAGGGTTGAACCGGCGCATTCTGACCGTCAAATCTTTCCACTTGCCACATGGACTACGCTTCTGTGCACTCTATATTATGGCAACTTCCCCGAACACATAATTGTAATCAATTTTTTTTTTAAATAAAATTAACAGTCAAATCTTTCAACTTGTCACATGGATTTGGGGTTTAGGGTTTAGGGTTTAGAGTAACTTATTGGATACATAATCAAAAAAACAAAAGTCTTAGATATTAAAGTTAACTTATTATAAACCTTAAAGTTCGAGACCTATTAAACTCAAAATTGAAAATTTACTTCTTAGATTGGTTTTAAAATTAGTTAAATATTTTAAAAAAATTAAGATTATTGTTAACTTTTTTTAAAAAAAAATTGATTACTATTATTCGTCTTTTTCAAATATTGAAAACATAACCTTAAAAAATTATTACTATTATCGGTTGTTTTAAAAAATTGGTTATGACCAAACCGAGCATAGCTCAATTGACATAGGGTTGTGCCAGTGACCAAAAGGTCATGGGTTCAATCCCCGCATTAATTAAACTACCGTTGCAAAAAAAAAAAATTGGTTATGTTTTCAACATTTGAAAATAACCACAACATGATGACAAAAACTATTATTCTCATTTTCAAATGTTGCCTTAAAAATTGGTTATTTTTAATTAATTTTAACAATCACGTAAACTTCAATGGTAGAGAAGCGATTGCAGTTGTTGCAATAATATAAGTTTTTTGTTTTTTTGCAACGATATTTTAATTAATCCGAGGATTGAACCCATGATCTCTTAGTCAAAACCTTACAACTTGATGTCAATTGAGTTATGCTCGATTTGGCCAAGAAGAGCTAAACTTGCATGATTTTCTTTTTTTGCAACGAAATTTTAATTAATGCGAGGATTGAACTCGTGATCTCTTAGTCAAAACCTTACAACCGGATGCTAATTGAGCTATGCTCGATTTGGCCCAAGAAGAGCTAAACTTACAACCTGATGCCAATTGAGATTTTAATTAATGCGATGATTGAACCCATGATCTCTTATAGTCAAAACCTTACGACATGATGTCAATTGAGCTATGCTCGATTTAGCCTAAGAAGAGTTAAACTTACAACCTGATGTCAATTGAGCTATGCTCAATTTTCCCTAAGAAGAGTTGAACCATTTGGCCCAATAAGAGCTAAACTTGCATGAGTTCCACTTTACCAAACAAGTTTTATTTTTTTTTGTTTTTTTCCAAAGGTATTTAAGTAATGCAGAGATTGAACCCATGACCTATCTTATGTCAATTGAGCTATGCTCGATTTGGCCAAAAATGGGTGTTGACCGAGAAATTTTGGTCAATCAGCGGTTGCCACGTGTCTTCATCATGACCGTTGGAGCAAATAAATTTAACCGATCAAATTGGGTCATATCGCAATTGGGCTCAAAATCAAATCGGCCCAGAAAGCTATTTAATGGCCCATTGGGCCCAAAATCCAAAAGTTCATTGGACTCAAGCCCATTGGATCCAAGCCCAAGCCCAAGCTCATTAGGCTCATGAGAACTCTATAAATAGAGAGCTCATTCTTCATTTTCAAGGTTCAAAAAAATTCTACTTCTTAGAGCTCAGAGAGAATTCACAAATCCTTGGAAGACTGAACACTCCACAGTTGAAAACTTCACATCTTCGAGAAGCTGAAGATTCAACATCGAGGACAAGCTGCGAAGCCCTCGATCCAAATTCAACATCGAGAACAAGCTGCAAAAGCCCTTGAAACAAATCCAACATCGAGAACAAGTTGTGGAGCCTTCGAAACAAATCCAACATCGAGAACAAGTTGTGAAGCCCTCGAAACAAATCCAACATTGAGAACAAGCTGCAAAGCCCTCGAAACAAATCCAACATCGAGAACAAGCTACAAATCCCTCGAAACAAGTTCAACATCAAGAAAAAGCTGCAAAGCCCTCGAAACAAATCCAATATCAAGAACAAGCTGCAAAGCCCTCGAAACAAATCCAACATCGAGAACAAGCTGCGAAGCCCTCGAGATACATTTACATTTGAGAGAGAAAGAATGAGAGGATAAACATTAGATACTGTAATCCACTATGCACTTATACAGATACAAACATAAATGCAAATCAAGATTCATTTACACGTGTTAAATTTCTCGTCGAAATCTTCGTGTGAACAGATTGGCACGCCTAGTGGGACAACTCTACCTCTCATCTCTCCCTCTCTCAACTAAAATTAATGATGACATCGAAGAAAACAACATCCAGGTCTGTCATTCTCAGCAGCCGTTACAAGGGACCTGTCACCCGCAGCCGCTTCACCAAAGAAGTCTCGCAGACGGGCGAACAAACTCATGTCATCGTGAGAAAAATTTACAAACGAATGAAGGAGTCTGCGCAGGGTGGGATAATCATCAAGAAAAATTCCTTGTATGAGGAATATGTTCCCTCATCTGATCAGTCGGAGAAAATGTCTGATCCGAACGTGATGTCTGTAATGATGACAGACGCTCGCACGAGCGACGAAGCAATGGCTGAAATGGAAAATAAACTAAACTTCCTGATGAAAGCAGTTGAAGACAGAGACCTCGAGATTTCCCATTTGAGGAATCAGATGCAAAGCCGAGAGGCTGCAGAGTCAAGTCTTTTTCCTGCAGCAAGAAGAAATGACAAAGAAAAAAATGTCATCCAAGAAGACCAACCGCAACACTCAACGTCGGTCGCTTCTCTGTCTGTCCAACAACTAAAGGACATGATCACGAACACTATCAGAGCTCAATACTTGGACCCACCCAGAGCTCCCTCTTGTATACCAAATCGTATACAAAGAGGATCAACAACTTGAGAATGCCCACTGGGTATCAGCCGCCAAAGTTTCAACAATTTGACGGCAAGGGCAATCCTAAACAACGCATTCCCCACTTCGTTGAGACGTTTGAGAATGCTGGAACTCGGGGAGACCTGCTGGTTAGGCAGTTTGTCCAGACTCTGAAAGGATATGCCTTCGATTGGTACATTGACTTAGAGCCCGAGACAATTGATAGTTGGGAACAGTTCGAAAGAGACTTCCTGAATCGCTTCTACAGCACGAGGCGAATAGTCAGCATGATCGAACTCTAGACCGCGAATCAAAGGTCGGACGAGTCGGTCATCGATTTCATCAACCGCTGGAGATCATTAAGTCTTGATTGCAAAGACCGACTCACTGAGGTGTCTGTCGTCGAAATGTGCATCAGCGACATGCATTGGGGACTTCATTACATCCTGCAAGGGATAAAACCCCACACATTTGAAGAGTTAGCAACTCGCGCCCATGACATGGAGCGAAGTATCGCTGACAGAGGAAGCAGGGACCTCTGAATCCCGGATATAAACAAAGTGAAAAAATAAATGAAGAACACTGAGAAAATCACGAAGAATGTCGTGAAATAATCCATGGTCGTCAACACGACCCCTGTAAGGTTTTCCTCAAAAGGAAAGGAAAACAGAACAGAAAGAAGAATGGACGGAGGCGAGAGACGTCGCCTTACGTTAAAAGAAAGACAAGAAAAATTCTACTCGTTTCCAGACTCTAACATTTTTTACATGTTAGAGCAACTACTGAAAACACGACTGGTTGAGTTTTCCTAGTGTAGGCGCCCGGAAGAGATGGACAAAGTCGATGATCCCAACTATTTTAAGTATCATCGAGTTATCAGTCATCCAGTGAAAAAACGTTTCGTCATAAAGAAGCTAATTCTATGGTTAGCTAAAGAAGGAAAAATTGAGGTAGACCCGGATGGAATAGCTCAATCAAACCATGTTGCGGTGACAACAAGTGCGCGCAGCGAAACGCGCTCTCGTCCGCTCCATGATCAGGAAATGCACCTAATCCAGTTTGGAACCTTAGAACCCGTATCTATATGGTTTCAACATGATGTACCAGGCAATGAATTTCCAGACGCGGTTAAACCTATCAATGATGAAGATAAAAGATGGACTGTTGTGACCCGGTCGGAAGAAACAAGAACAACGTCTTATCCTGAAACATCAAAGAAAGAAGAGCCCAAGGGAGCCTAAACACGAGAGAAGAGAAAATAAATATTTTTCTCAACCTCGACGACGGGTGACTTTAAAATAATTATTCTCAAGAAGTTTCCTTCTCATCAAGAAATAGGAAGAAATTTGTGCAAGTTCATGCTACATCAACGCAAAAGAAGTCGACGACTCAAAAGAAATCGACCAAAGAACTTCTGCCTTCAATCGCATCAAGCCTTCAACTACTCGAACTTCGGTCTTCCAAAGGATGAGTATGACCGCGACAAAAGAATAAAATTCATGTCTAACTTCTACCTCCACTCGAACTTCAGATTTCCAAAGGTTAAGTGTCTCTACATCAAAGAAAGACCGACCTTCAACACTTGTTTTTGATCGCCTCAAAGTGACAAGTGATCAACAAGAAGGAAAGATGAAGATCGTAGGGGTAAGACTCTTCGATGAAGAAAGTGACGACAAGAAAATTCACAGTCGTGTTCCTTCACGGATGAAAAGGAAATTCTCTGTTCTGATAAATACAGAAGACTCCTCGAAGGTGAAGAAAAATCTCATCATCATAACAAATCCTACAAACAAAGGATGTGATCAACACCGTGATGAAGATAAAGTCACTTGAAATGTAAATACTTCTTAACGTAAGAGTATAAACTACATGTTTCTCCTGGCCCGCACGAGCTTAAAAGGTGAACGACCCAAAAAAAATCAAAATAATTTTTCTAAACTACGTTATGACTTGATCCCTTCTATTCAAGGGTACGTAGGCAACTTAAAGAGAAAAAAACACTTTAAGTTCAGTCACAACAATAAAAAATCATCATGTATTGAACTTAAAAAACAACGATGTTTGATTATTTTGTGCTTAGTAAAATAAATAAATTAAACTTTGGGATAAGGTTTGAAAGCATGCTTCAAGCTCGAACACACATGTACAAACAAAAAAAAAGAGGAAGTTTGGATTTGCAACCAGTTCGTCAAGCATTGACGCATTGAAAATCAAGCATACATTCAACAAACTACCATCCAAATTACATTCCCCAAGTACAACAAGTTCAAATTCCAAATTACAGCGACAATCCAAATAAATACAAGCTATGCATCTCATCTTCAAGTTCGCTGATAGAAGTGGACTTGAACTCAAGACCAAAGGAAGCAAAGGTTATATATATTCCACTTTACCAAACAAGTTTTATTGTTACTATTTGTCTTCAGATTGTAATTCTTCATTCAACTTGAAATTTAGGCGGGTTCTAAATTTCCTTCCATAATCATGAGCTTAAGTTCAAATTTTCGAACTTAATGTCAAAATTGATTGGAATCCCAAAATTATACCAAGTCAAATTTTTATCACTTCTACTCCGAGTTCAAGCCAAATTTCGAGCAAAATCCAAAAAATTTCTAGAATTAAAATTTGGGTATATTCCTAATTTTATTCCCGATCAAGATGTAGATTCCTAAATTATCTAAATTCAAGTCTTAAATCGAAATTGATAGTTTGGGTGGACTCCAAATTTTATTCCACATCGAAATTGGAGTAAAGTTTAAAGTCAAACCTTATTCAAAATTCAATTAGGTAGACGCAAAACTCTACTCTACATTTAAAATAGAATTAAGTAGAACACGAAATCTACTGAAGTTCAGGTCTAGTTTCTGCCAAGTAAGAAAGATCAAGATTGTGAGCCAGATTCATGTTTTTGGTCAATTGGCATAGAAGAATGTGACAATTAAAATAATTGATTTATGAACCAAATTTCACATTTCGATAAAATTGATATGTCAAGGCGGATTCGAAATTAGGGATGTCCTACATTTCAATTTAAAACATTTAACTTTTTTCGAGACTCACCCACACAAACTTGTGCATAACTCTCGAAAAAAAAGGGGGCATCTGTTGACAGAGAAATTTTGGTCAATCAGCGGTTGCCAGTGTCTTCATCATGACTGTTGGAGCAAATAAATTTAACCGATCAAATTGGGCATATCGCAATTGGCCTCAAAATTAAATCGGCCCAGAAAGCTAGTTAAATGACCCATTGGGCCCAAAACCCAAAAATTCATTGGACTCAAGCCCATTAGGCTCATGAGAACTATATAAATAGATAGCTCATTCTTCATTTTCAAGGTTCAGAAAATTTCTAGAACACTCCACACTTGAAGACTTCACATCTTCGAGAAGATCCAAATTCAACATCAGAACAAGATGCGAAGCCCTACTTCACATCTTCGAGAAGATCCAAATTCAACATCAGAACAAGATGCGAAGCCCTCAAAACAAATCCAAAAGCCCTTTGCATTTGAGAGAGAAAGAATCATAAACATTAGAGATTGTATTCTAGGATTAATCAACTCTCACTCTAGGCTCTAGGGTAGAATCGAACCCCCACTCTTTGTTATCTTAGGCGGATCCCTCACCCACTGCACCAAGTGATTGTTCAATTTAAAACTTAAATTGAATGTGTTATTAAACCACCCCTAATATTTTTTTTAATTCTTGATGTCATGCCAGAGACAATTGGGTATGTTCTTTTAAGGCCTATAGAAGAAAACAAAACGAATAACTTGGCCATGATTGACAGAAAAGGAAAAAAAATTTAAAGACTTGGAAAAAAATAGCAAGACAAAAAGGGGGATTGAGGTTTGAGAACTAGGTAGTTGTTACGTCTCCAAAAGTGACTATTTTAGGACTTATTTGCTATAGGAAGTTGTGCATTCTTAAGTGTTTTTGGTAGGATTTAGCTTAAACCTATGCTTATATATGAGAATTAGAAGAAGGAAGCTAAATTAGGACTTGTATGCAAAAGGAAAGAAAAGGAATGAAAAACGAAGTTAGAAGAATGAAAACTGTGCATTGCGGAGGCATTGCGGAAACATTGCTAAAACCGCAATGTTTTAAGTGAAATCTGTAAGTTGGCTAACCTTTTTCTGTTGTGATCCGATATTTTAGGGATTCGTTCTTTCTCCTCCAGCCACGTTGAAGTACGACGTTGAGGATGGATGGTTCTCCTTGGCCCAATCGCACCTGCAGAGAACTATAAAAGGAGGTCAAAGAGGAGGGTTGAAACATCATCCGAAAGCGTAGAAGTCTCTTCGCAGCGCAGTCTTTTCCATTCATTCTCTCTTCCGTCTGTTGGTTTGAGAGGTTCAGCTGTTGGAGTCGACAATCTGATAGGAAGGAGAGAAGATTCCTCTTCTCTCCTGATTGGATTCATCCAAGCAAGGCTTACCTTTCTCTCCCTTCAGCCGAGGCGTTTGCGACGAGGCGATCAAGCTCACTTTACTTGCTTTCTGTCTTTAACTTTTCATTTCCAGCACCATTTGTTGTTATTTCTTTTCCATTAGTTAAATCATTCCATTTCGTTCATTTCTGTCTTTATGTTAGTAACTTTAAGTCTTCATTTGTTTAGTTCAAACGCTTGATTAATCAGAAGCATAATCCATTATTTCGCAGTTTCTTGTCTTTGCGGTCTACTGTTTTACCTTGTTGTTTTAAGTTTAATCTTCTTCTAAGCATGCCTACTTCATCTATTATTTCTGTTCTCCCTACATCCATGAGTAACTAAGTAACATAGGGGCATGCTAATGACAATACTATAGGCTAAAACACGTGAACCAAGCATGTAGGACAGCTCTCGAATGCATTGATTGTATGTAAGCTTCATCCCACGGGCAATTTCGATTGGCCATCCATTTTGTCCAAAGAACTCCTAACCTCTGGAAGGAGTAAGAGTTCAGAGTCATACACTCATGCTAGCCTCTCAAGGTAGCCAGAAAACGACCTAGGAATAGGCGTTTTCCTAGTACAAATCATAACTTACTGCTTTAACAAGATGCTTAAGACCTTACTTGGACATGAGTAAACTAAAGAATCTAATGCATGAAATCGGAAGATACATGAGAATGAGTTAGTTTGATGCATAGTGAGTTGATCCAATGCTTGAGAATCGTGTGAAAATGCCTATAGAGGAGTCGTTAGTAGCCCTTGTTTCTCCATTTTACACACTTTCGCTGTTAGTAACATTGCGGTAAAATTGCAAGAATTCTGCCTAGCTATTTTCCTCTTCGTTTATTAATCTCTTCTCTTTACGTTTGAGTTTATCAGTGACTTGCACTTGTTCATGTTGCTATCCTTTATATATTCATTAGTAATTAGGCAATTAAAAACCAAATTTACCCCATCAAATCCACCCATTCTTGCTTAACAACACACTTCGCAAGTAACTAATAATAAGTCTCTGTGGGAAAACGAATGAAAAAATATTTACTACTTGCTACAAGATCATGTATGCTTGCATGTTCTAAGTGCTCTCCCATTGCATATTTATTTTAACATTGAGCACGCAACAGTAGTGAAAAAAATCGGAGGAAAACGCAGAAATACCAATCTCTAAAAGAAAGAATTTTGATTCTAATTAAAACAGAACAATTGAAATGTAGCAAGAAAATTGAAAAAACTTCAAGAATCATTAAAAAGAATCAAAATTTTGATTCTAAGGAGTAATTCAAACTTACAGGAGAATACAATTCAACAACAGAGAAAACCCATTACAAAACGTGTAAAAGAAAACAATCTCACCCGTCCAAGCCCTAAGAAATTAAAAAAAAAAAAACAGAAGCAAAATGACGAAAAAATAGATAACAAATGCAAGAAAGTTGTGACTTCTCACCGAGTTTATGAAATGCAGGATGTGGGGATAGATCATCTCCTCGACGTGCCACTCACATCAACAACAACAAAGTGCCCAATCAATTGAGATTGAGGGAGAAAGAAATGTGAAGCGCACAATCAAGTAAGAACCGACAAGGAAAATTCGCTAAACAAAATATAATTTATATTGAGCATTAAACATATAAAAAAATATTTAGTGCGAGACAAATTTGCTAGCAACCACGTACTGACTTCACCTTAGATATGCAACCACAAATCTATTTACCATGGACTGACGTCACCTTAGATATACAACCACCAATCTATCTACCATGGGCTGACTTCACCTTAGATATGCAGCCACCAATCTTCTTTTAGAATCAAGGAGAGAGATTGTTTTGTTTTAACTAGTGAAGATGTGGAAATGGAAGAGACTCAGGAAAACAAGAGAGTTCACACAAACTACTCCCAAGGACTGGGAGAGATATCGTCGGACACCATGAAAATCTTAAATTGGAACGTTTGAGGATTGGGGAACTCTAAAAAAAATTGAAACCTACGATGAAGTGCGTAGGAAAAATTCCCTATTAGTCTTTTTGATGGGAACCAAAGTTATGAGAGACAAAGATGATTATTGGAAAGGAAGGACTAAGTTTGAGTTGGGTTTTGATTCTTGCTTCAGTGTTCCCAGTGAAGGAAAAAGTGGTGGGATTATGTTGTTTTGGAACCAAGATCAAGTGGTATCCATCAATTCCTTTTCTTTGGGACATATTGATGCAACTATCAAAAGCAATGTGTGGTGGTGGAAATTCTCGGGGTTTTATGGGAATAAAAACCATGATAAAAGGGTTGATTCATGGAGACTTTTAGAGAGGCTTAAGGATGTATCTGGTCTTCCCTAGATTATAGGGGGATTTCAAATAAATTATGTTTGTGGACGAAAAAGAGGAGAGAGCAAGAAAGAAGATGCGCTTGATAAACAATTTATGTGATTGCATTAACGATTGGCAGTTAGTTCATCAAGGTTTAAAGGAGATAGATTCATGTGGAAGAAGGGGAACAAAAAAGGTAAAGACATTTATGATAAGGTTTTCTTAAACGAGAGCCCAAGGAATAAGTTAAAAAAAAGTCGTGGTGGAGCATCTAAGCTTTCATAACTCTAACCACATATCGATCCTTGCCACATTATTAGTCATTGAGAAGAGTTATAAGACCAAGTCCAGGAAAAAGGTGGCAAGATTCGAGGAAGGTTGGGTCAACTTTGATGAGTCCAGAAATATCATTCAAGAGACTTGGAACACTAACAGAAGTGGGGGGATTTAATCCTTTAATCTCGAAATCGGTGTGTGCTTAGAAAGACTTTCTGTTTGGAACAAAGATAGACTTAATGGGTCGCTGAAAGGAGACATTGAGAGAAATTCGAAAGAAGTCCATGAGGCTGAGAATAAGTTTTTGGCTGGTGTTGAGGAAAGGCTTTTGAAGGCTGTAAGAGAGCTTTATGAGCTTCTAGATGAGGAAGAAATATATTGGAAGATTAGATCTTGAGAGGACTGGTTGAAGTGGGGTGATAGAAACACGTAGTGGTTTCATGTGAGGGTTTACTAGAGAAAAAAAAAGAATGAGTTAGAAGGGTTGTTGTCCAGGTCAAGTGTTTGGGTGGATTCCAAAGAAGATATGGGTAAGGTAGCTATGAGATACTTTAAAACTCTCTTTCAACCCGTAAACCATAGTCCAATTGACATTGACAAAGTGACAAGGTGGCTAAAAACAAAAGTCACTGAGGTCCAAAACTTGGAACTCCGGAAAGGTTTCACCCAAGGCAACGTAGAAAAAGCTTTAAAAGATATGAACCCCACCAAAGCCTCAAGTCTGGAACATTGGTGGAGACGAAACAACGAATTTTTTTTTGAAAGTTCTTAATGAGGGTGAGGATATAAAAAACCCATTAACAAATCATGGATGACCCTCACCCCTAGATCAAAGACAAAGGAAAATGGAAGAGTTCAGGCCCACAAGCCTTTGCAACTTTATTTATAAAATTGTGGCAAAGGTCCTGACTAACAGATTCAAAAAAGTCTTTAAAGACATTATTTCTCTCTCTCAAATGGCTTTTCTACCTGGAAGACAAATGTAAGAACTCTAGAACTTGTATTTATTAGTAACCTGAAGTAAGCCCGAATCGGTACTCAACTCCCCCAATCTACAAGAGATTTCTTTAGTCAATTGCTAGGTATCCTTCTTATGAACAATACAAGTGTATTTAAAGAGAAACTATAACAGTCTAAAGTAACTAACAGTCATAACTTCTTCAAGAAGCAGTTTAACAACTATTAACAATACCCGTCGCCTCGAAGTCAACCTTGTCCTCAAGGTTGAAGTGTGGGAACTGACTCCGCATATCACGAACATTCTCCCATGTAGTCTCGTGTTCTGGAAGTCCTTGCCAGGAGATCAAAGCCTCGACAGCCCCGGTTTGATCGTTCTTCTGGTAGGCAAACCCTTCTTTTGGTTCTGCCACCCATTCGAAATCATCAGTGAGTATTGGAGGTTCTTGTTGTGCTTCTTCGCTTGCCCCTAAGGCCTTTTTTAGTTGGGACACATGAAACACTGGATGTATTCGAACCCCAATGGGCAAGTTGAGGCGATAAGCTACTGCCCCTACTCGCTCTTGGATCTTGTAAGGTCCAAAATACTTTGGAGCTAATTTCTCATTCCTTCTTTTAGCCACAGATGCTTGGCGATAAGGCCTAAGCTTGACATACACCAGATCTCCTACTTCAAACTCCACGTTTCGTCGTTTCGGGTCTGCATACTTTTTCATTCGTGATTGAGCTATTAGCAAAGTTTCCTTTAACCGGTGTAAGGTTTTATCCCTTTCACTCAACTGTTGGTCAAGTGTAGCATTTGGTGTTTTCATTCCATCGTATGCTACTAAGGCAGGGGGTAGTCGCCCATAGACTGCTTGGAAGGGTGTGATGCCAATGGATATGTGGAATGATGTATTGTACCAATATTCAGCCCACCCGAGCCACTTAACCCATTGCTTGGGTTTTTCTCCACAAAAACAACGGAGGTATGTTTCCAAACTTTTGTTAACAATCTCTGTTTGGCCGTCCGTTTGGGGGTGATAAGAGGTACTTCTGCAAAGCCGCGTTCCAGCCATTCGAAAGGTTTCTTTCCAAAAATTACTGAGGAATACCTTATCTCGATCTGATACAATGCTCTTAGGCAAACCATGTAATCGAACAATTTCGGAAGTGAAGACTTCCCCAACGGAAATGGTTGAGAAAGGGTGCTTTAGGGGCAGAAAATGCGCATACTTACTCAATCGATCCACCATCACAAAGATTACCGAGAATCCGGAGGACTTTGGCAATCCTTCAATGAAATCCATTGAAATATCTCCCAAATTTGTTTGGGAATGGACAAGGGCTGCAGTAGACCACTTGGTGAAGTTGTTACTGATTTATTTTGATGAAAAATTGGACAGCTTTCAACATGGTGCTTTGTATCCGCCTTCATTCCTTCCCAATACAATTCTCCAGTTAATCTTTTATAGGTTCGGAGGAACCCCGAATGCCCACCAAGAATCGAGTTGTGGTACGTATGTAACACTGTTCCAATAAGGGAGGAAGTTGCGGACAAGACCAGGCGTCCTTTGTATAATAACGTTCCCTTATACAATGAAAATTTGTCATGGATGTCTTTGTCGAGTTCAAGCTGTTGGACCACAGTTTGTAGTTTGGGATCTCTCAATACCTCGTCTCTTACTACCTCTATATCAACCAAATTTGGAACTGATATTGATGCTAGTTGTGCTTCCGGAGGAATTCGAGACAAGGCATCGGCTGCCTTATTTTCCACCCCTGGGCGATACTGTACTTCAAAGTTATACCCCAATAATTTGGAAAGCCTGAAGGGAATGAACTCTTCATTCCCCGCAGCGGAAGCGTTTGGAATCGTTACTTTGATTTATTTAGAATTAAACTAAAAAATAAGTTAAGCATATGTATTACCTTTGATGAACAATCATCTTCTTGTGTTCCTTTTATCACGAGATCTTCCTCGCTATGACTCGAACACGGGATCAAGGCTTGTGGGAGCTTTTTGAAAGAATGAGAGAACAATTCTCTGCAGAAGGTGAATAGTGTGTTTGGCCAACCTTTTGGCTAAACCTAAATGTCTTATTTATAATAAGGCTTTTAGGAATTAATTTTATTTTATAAAATACATTTTAATATCTACTATATTAAAATATGTATTTTATATTTATTTGAATCTTATTCAAATATTATAAAATTAATCTTTTATAATATACTTTAAACCAATTTGAATCACATTCAAATAACATAAGTATATAGTTTTTAATATTAATGTATCATATACATAAACTAATTCTTCTAATATTTAATGTATCAAATACAATAAATATATATACTCTTCTACATTTAATATATCAAATATATTAAATATTAATTTGAATATTTCAAATTTTCTTTCAACTAAATTGATCCTTTTAGTGTTACTATGAGCTAGCAAGGGGACCTTATGGACCTACAGATTTATAAGCTCCAATGATACAAAATTAATTAATTAAACTCATTAATTAATTGACTTTCATTCATTAACTCTAGGTCACTCCACTATAGGCCTAGAGTTGCACTCTTATGCACTGTAAGACAAGTTGTGTCCATGGATATAACCATTACATGCAAGTCGATCCTTCACGAGTTGTTCGTAATTACAGCTGGGTCAAAAGTCCGTTTTACCCCTGTAATTACATCTTACACCTTAAGTACCACTGATTCTCTAATGAACAACTTGTTTATGATCCAACCATAAACCAAGTCCCTCTCGGGCCAGTGAGAGGGTGGGGCCCCATTGTTCAAGTCCCGAAATCAGCACTTAAGGGAACTACTCATCTACTTTCCCTATATGGGAAGAAGTGAATTCCATCTTGTGAAACTTATGTTCCCAACTCCCTATTTGGTCAAGTCCCCAAAATGGTAGGCTTATTGAATCGGCTATAAAGGTCATTCTCACCCATACAAATCAAAGGACGAGCCCACACAGGCAGGAGTTCATAACTCACTCAGGATTAAGATCGAGTCACATATGATCATCCTGTGAAATACTAATCTTCTCAAATAACGGATTTATAAAGAGAGATTATATATTTCGTGGTCCAGTCTTATACAAACTCATTGTATAGGATACCCCCACTCACATGTCTCTACATGAATGATTTGGATCAAATCATTTGTAACAATTACAAAGTGGGCCGTATCAATAGTGTTACCAGGATAAGGCACCCAACCTTATCCATTTACTATAGACCCTTTAGGTTATTACTTGAACATGATCCTCTCATATGTCAACTACATACAGTTCAAGATTACACTAATAACCTTGGATTTTATTTATATAATGAATATTATAAATTGCAAATAATAATAATAAAATAATTATCAAATAATTATTAATTAATTACGAGGCTTTAGGGCATAAATCCCAACAAAGCCATCGTTGGTATTGTGGCTGAATCACACGTTGTTCCAACAGAAATTTGAGAGCTCTTTGATCTGATTTGACAATGAATCTTTGCCCCAATAAATATGGGCGCCATCGCTGGACGACCATGACAATAGCCATCAATTCCCTTTCATAGATGGAGGCAGCTTGTGCCCGTGCAGACAAGGTGTGACTGTAATAGGCAATGGGGCGTTGTTGTTGCATAAAAACAGCACCCAAACCGGTCCCTGATGCATCTGTTTCTACGATAAATGCCTGCGTAAAGTCTGGCATTGCCAAGACGGGAAGGGTAACCATGGCTCTTTTCAATGTTTCAAAAGCCACGGTAGCCTGATCATTCCATACAAAGGCTCATTTCTTAAGTAGAGATGTCAGAGGGAACGCAATCGTTCCGTAGTTCTTGACGAACCTCCGATAGTATCCTGTTAATCCAAGAAAGCCTCTGAGCTCCCGAATACCCACTGGTTGTGGCCAATCGAGCATTGCTCTAATTTTTTCAGAGTCAGCTTCCACTCCTTTTGCTGTTATCCAATGGCCAAGATACTCAATCCTTTCTTGAGCCATTTGACATTTCTCACCATTCGCAAATAGCTCATGATCTTTAAGTATGGCAAATACAATCTCCAAATGCCGGAGATGCTCCTCAAGATCCTTGCTGTATACTAATATGTCATCAAAGAAGACTAATACAAACTTCCTCAAATATGGTTTAAAAACCGTATTCATTAATGATTGAAAAGTAGCCGGAGCGTTGGTTAAACCAAAGGGCATTACCAAGAACTCGTATTGCCCCTCATGAGTTCGGAAAGCTGTCTTCTTGATGTCTTCTTCTCGGACTCTGATTTGATGATACCCTGCACGTAGGTCTAATTTTGAATACACCCTTGACCCATTCAATTCATCGAACAACTCCTCTACCACGGGAATAGGAAACTTATCGGGGATTGTTACATTGTTCAACGCTCTGTAATCAACACAAAAACGCCACCCCCTGTTTTCTTACGCACGAATAATACTGGGCTGGAATAAGGACTGATGCTTGGACGGATTATTCCAGCCTTCAACAATTCCGTTACCATTTTCTCAATTTCTGTCTTCTGCGAGAAACCGTACCGATAAGGGCTAACATTTACACTGGTGACTCCTTCTTGTAAATGAATTTGATGATCAACTAGGCGCCGTGGAGGCAACTCTGATGGGGGTTCAAATATTACCTGATACTTGAGTACTAGCTCCTGAATCCCCATTGGCAGAGGGTCCAAGAATGGATTCGGAGAAAGGTTAGTTGATGGTGATTCCAAAGATCGGAATTCAATCAAGTACCCCTGATCATCAGTTCCCCAAGACTTAGCCATACTGTTCAACGATACCTGAGATTTAGTTAGGCTGAGATCACCCCGAAGTATTACTTGCTCCTTACCCTTACCGATTCGAATGGTGAGCAACCTCCAATCTACCTCAGTAACACCCAAGGTGTGCAACCATTTCATTCCCAAAACAATTTGAACAGCTCCTCCCAACTCAAAAGGAAGGAAATCTTCCACAATTGAAAATTGATCAAGGCAAAGGACTACAGACTTACATACTCCTTTTCCCTGCAACGTTTTTCCTGAACCCATAATGACCCCATAATGATTTGTTTCGGATAACGGTAGGTTCAATTCCTCAACCAAAGTTTGGCTGATAAAATTGTGCGTTGCTCCGCAATCGACTAGGACCACCACTTCTTTTTCACCCACGGTTCCTTTCAACTTGATCATTCCTGGAGACGAAAGTCCTACCACTGAGTTTAGTGATAACTCCACCGCATCACCTATTTCGATTGGTTGAAGCGCTGCCATGACGGGCAATTCTTCTTCTTCCCTTATTTCCAACTCCTCTGAATCCTCCTGAACCACCAACACCCTTAAGTCCTTGGCTTTACACCGGTGCCCTGGAGCGAACGGTTCTTCGCAACGGAAGCAGAGGCCTTTCTCCCTTCTTGAACAAAAATCGGCATCCGAAATTCTTCGGGTAGGAACGTCTCTCTGTACATTCGACTGTGCTGGGTTTACCAAAGTGATTATTCCGGTCGGAGCCGACCCGTTCGTCTTATCGTTTCCCTTTAGGCCCAATAATGGTTTAAGGCCCGAACTACTCGCGTGATTATTAGCGGGCTTTTGGGCCTCCAACTTCGTCAACTGCACATCTTCCACCACTGGGCAAGCTTCATTGTCTCCTTCAATCCCACAGGTCTCAGACAACGCACCTCCGAACGAACTACTGGATCAAGACCGTTGAGGAACGTATCTATCAAAACCTCCGCCGGTAGATGAGGCAGCGGTGCGACCAAACGATCGAACTCCTTTCGGTATGCTTCTACTGTCGTGGTCTGTTTGATCGCAAGAAACTGACCACACAAACTCCCTTTTTGGGTTGGTCGAAACCTCTTCAGCATTTGCTCCTTTAGCTCCGGCCAAGTCCGAAACTCATCCTGATCTTCTTCTCCATGAAACCAGTGCAAAGCCGCACCCGAAAAACTAATGACAGACACGGTGAGTTTTCCCAAATCGGTGAGTTTATGGATTCGAAAATACCTTTATGCTCTGAATAGCCATGAATCGGGATTTTCTCCATAAAAAATGGGCATCTCAACTTTCTTGAACTTACTCCGATCAGTACCTCCCTCGTCTATCTTCTCCACTACAGGCTGCTCTTCTTCGGTAACCTGACTTCCATACCGAGTTTCACCTCGACGGCTGCCATTTTAAGTCTCATTGCTGCCAAATCGATCGCAATGTTGGACATCATTATCGCGGACTTCTCTGACGCCTTCTTTTGCTCCCCGAGTTGCAATGAAAGCTGTTGTATCGCAGTCGTTAGGGTTGACACATTTTCTTCAAGAACGGGCATTTTCTCCACATGAGCTCGGATTCCCCCTAACTCAAAATCGGCCTGATCTAGCCTTTCTTCGATTCTTCGTTGCGCCATTATTCCGGTTCTTCCTAGAATGCGACGGCTCTGATACCAAATGTAAGAACTCTAGAACTTGTATTTATTAGTAACCTGAAGTAAGCCCGAATCGGTACTCAACTCCCCCAATCTACAAGAGATTTCTTTAGTCAATTGCTAGTTATCCTTCTTATGAACAATACAAGTGTATTTAAAGAGAAACTATAACAGTCTAAAGTAACTACGGCTCTGTTTGAGATTGCGGTGACTTCGAAAATAATTGCTTCTAGCTGTGCTTTTAGAAAAATCAGTTGTACTAAGAAGTAAATAAGTGTTTGGTAAATTTCAATTTTAAACCTAAAAAAATAGGTGGTAATGTTTGGTAAATTAATACCGAATTTGGGAGATTTAACTATAATGACCAAAATAGACATATAATTTCAAAGAATTAAAAACAAAATTTAATATAATAATTAAAATTACAAAATATAATTTTTTTAATTAAATTTATTTTGATAAAATGATGTGAGAAATAATTTTTATTATTTCAAATTTAATTAAAAAAATATATAAGAAAAATAAATTAATGTTAATTTATTTTTAATTTTAATTTTATCCACCATTTTAAATTACTTGATATATTATTTCAATAAAATTATAGAACAAAAAGATAGAATTGTCTTTGGAAAAAGTTTCCAAAAAAATAGAGTTGAAAGTAGGAAAAAAAAATGGATGAATTTGTTTTTGATGAATGGATCGTGGGAGAAGATGGAAGTTATGGAGGGATAAAATAGGAATTATGAAAGTTAGTTGGAAGAGGCACTAGATTGTTTGAGAATCCAATTTCAAAAGCTACTCTCTATCAGATTTTAGAAAAGGAAGTAATTAAAAAAGTGATTTGATTTAAATTAATATAAAATTAGATTTACCAAACATAAAAACGGTTAAAATTATTTAAAAATCACTTTAATCACCTTCAAACGTAACCCCAAACGGGGCCTAACAGTCATAACTTCTTCAAGAAGCAGTTTAACAACTATTAACTAACTTGTTAACCACCTATACTTGGAGTTCCTATTTTACCCCTCCTTACATAGTACTTAGTAATAGGTGGCCTAACAACAAATTACGGACAATGTTCTATTAGGCTTTGAGTGCATTCACGCCATCAACAATAAGAGAGGTAAAGAGAGGCTAATTGGTATGAAGCTAGATATGAGAAAAGCTTAACACATAGTCGAGTGGTCATTTCTGAGAATGATGATGGAAAAGTTGGGCTTTGAGAGAAGCTGGATTTCGTAGATTATGAGGTGTGTTGAATCAGTTTCCTACTCGGTCCTGGTCAACGGGGTTCCTCATGGCGAGCTCGATCCTGGAAGAGGGTTAAGACAAGGAGATTTGTTGTCTCTCTACTTGTTCCTGATATGTGCAGAAGGTTTTTCGACATTACTAAATAGGGAAGAATATAGTTCTAATATTCAAGGCATTCACATTAATAATCATTGCCCTTCTATTATTCATATTTTCTTGTTGATGATAGTCTTGTGTTTTGCAAGTCTTCTTGGAAAGATTATAATACTATCAAAGAAGTGTTGAGAATTTACGAAGCAGCTTCAGGGAAAACGTCTATCAACCTCGGGAAGTCTAATGTTATGGTTAGCAAGATTATTAATAGAAACATGACTTTGAAGCTCATCCATCTCCTTGGTGTCAAACTCACTGACTCTCTAGGTAATTATTTGGGGATGCCTTCTCAGTTAGGGAGAAACAAAAATAGAATATTCCACAATATCAAAGAAAGAGTTTGGAAGGTGCTTCAAAGATGGAAAGAAAAATTATTCTTGCTAGGAGGAAAGGAAACTTTGATCAAAGTTATAGATCAAGCCATACCCAACTATACTATGAGTTTTTTTCGTTTCCTTAACAAAATATGTGATGAAATTAACGAGTTATGTGCACGATTCTAGTGGAGGGAGTCTAGGGATAAGAAGAAAACTCACTGGATGAGTTGGAAAAAGATGTGTAGAAGTAAATGCTCGGGGGGATGGGATTTAGGGACCTTCATTTGTTCAACCAAGCAATGCTAGCCAAGCAAAGTTGGCGTATCTTAAGGTACCCCAATAGCCTCTTAACTAAGCTCCTAAAAGGGAAATATTTTAAGGATGGAGACTTCTTAAATACTTCTTTGGGGGAAGAAACCATCTCTAACTTGGATGAGTATTGTGTGGGGGAGGGATTTGTTCTTGAAAGGTTACCGTTGGAGTCTGGGGGATGGTAGAAGAATTTTTATTGATAAAGACCCTTAGATTAATAGGATTGGGAGTAGCAAGCCCGTTTTGGTGTCTGAAGCCTTAAAAGGAAGATTTGTGCACTCCCTCATTGACTATAAGGGTGTGTGGAAAGAAGATGTGATTACCAGGCATTTTACTGGGCTCAATGCGAAGGCCATTCTCAATCTTGCAAGAGGTTCCTCAAACTCAGAAGATGATATTATTTGGAATCTTAACACAAACGGAATTTTCACGGTGAAGAGTGCTTATCACCTTGCCACAAATTTGGCTAACAACCATTTTGGCTAAAATTCGGATCAATCTAAAGATGTTGGATGTTGGAAGCAATTATGGAAAATCAAAAGCCTCCCTAAAACGAAAATTGGTGTCGGGAAAATTATCCATGATATTATCCCGACTTGTGACAACATTATAAAAACAAAAGAGTGGATATTAATCCAAATTTTCTTTTTTGGAAGTCTAAAAGAGAAACCACATTTCCACATAATGTGGGGCGGTAAGTTTTCAAGAGAAATTTGGAAGAAATATTTTACTAAGCTTATAGATCTATTTTCTGTTGGCAAGGAAAAATGGACTCCTAAAGCGGCTTGGGATTGGTGGTGGACAAGCTCCCGAAAAGGAGTTGGAGAGGGCAACTACTTTGATGCGAGGCATTTAGAATTACAGAAATTCTATCATCATCTCGAAAAACTCTAGCTCCTTGTTGGATTTTTTCTGATTTGTTGATATGCATATGAATCAGGAGATCGAAACAAGCAGGGAGAATTTACTTACCTCTTAGTGGAAGAACCATTCGAGCCATGAATTATTGGATACCTCTGCCGACGAATGTGTGGAAATTGAACGTATATGCTTCGTGGAAGACCGAGTTGGGAATGGGAGCAATCGGCGGGATAATTCGTGACTCTTATGGTTCTCATATATCTGCTCGGGGAACCAGAGATGCGACACGCTGGATCAGATCAAGGTTCTTGAAGTGTTGGCGATCCGGGAAGGTCTAAGGCATATCTCGTTATTCAGTTCGTCTGCCGACTTTGATGGTGGAATCTAACGCCCTGACTGTAATCATTTTGTTGAACAAAATTGATGAAGACCTCTATGAGGTCAAGAACATTGTCAACGACATTCGTGAGTTGACGCGCAATTGGGGATCAATTGTCTTCTCTCACTACCATCGGTCGAGAAATTCTGCTGCCCATGGAATGATGGAGCGTTGATGGAACGCAGCGGAAGCGATTTGGATCATAGACACTCTAATTTCATCAATTTAAACAAACGGAAACATGCAAACGCAATGAAAAAGAGAAATTAGAACACATACCCTTGTCGTTCGTATTTCTCCAATTTTCACCGCCAGAAGCTCCTCACGAGCTCAACGAGCCTTCTCACGATACCTTCGTGGACCACCCACGGTAGTCCCGCTATCCTCGGGCCGAGAAACGGAGTAGTGGGACTCCTTTTACAAAAGAAAAGAGGGAAGAAACTCACTGAAAAAAAACTTATTTTTCTTTACAGAGAGTTTAGGAAGAAGAGAGAAGAAGACGGAGGATTCACAATTTGAAATCTCATTTCAAAAAAATGTACCCAAAAAAGCACTCAGCTTTTTGTTTTCATTTCTTTTTTTTTTTTTTTTTTTTTTTTTTAATTTGATTGATCTGAACTTTTATATATATACCCTGTATATAATCCTACAGACACATGTAATTATTATTATTTTTAATAATAATAATATATAAATATATATATATATATTTATATATTATTATTATTAAAAATAATAATTATTATTTTATTAATTAAACTTTTTAATTAATAAAAATATATATATATATATATATATTAATTAATATTATTTAATTCAATATCAAATATTAATTAAATAATATAATTAAACCCGGTTTTCCGAAAACCGACTTTTTGCACATGAATCCTATTCATGTTTTCAGACCAATCTCATATTTAAATCATATTTAAATATGTCCATATTCTTCCACAAACCCGAATTTGAACGATTCAAATTCTTTTCTTTTCTTTTATATTGTTTCATGGCTTTATCCGAGCTAGCCAGGAGAACCGTAAGGACCTACAGATCATGAGCTCCAACGATACGAGATTATCCGGTCAAAACTCTTTCAACCGAACTAACCAACATTCGTTAACC
Source organism: Herpetospermum pedunculosum (assembly GCA_028017165.1). Lineage (NCBI taxonomy): Eukaryota > Viridiplantae > Streptophyta > Magnoliopsida > Cucurbitales > Cucurbitaceae > Herpetospermum > Herpetospermum pedunculosum. The sequence continues at coordinate 13,120,102 of CM051527.1, read as the reverse complement.
CCCGGAGACTCCACTAAAGTCCAAGGGCTGCACTCTCCTCACTGTAGATATATTGTGTCCTGTTGATATAACTATCATCAGTAAGTCGATCCTTCGCAGGTCGTTCATAATCACAACGGGTCATTTATACCGTTTAACCCTTGTATTATATCTTGTTCCTTAAGTACCACTGACACCTCTAATGAACAATTGATTCGTGGTCCAACCATCAAATTAGATTCCTCCCTGATCAGGAGAGGATGGGCCCATTGTTCAAGACCTGGAGTCAGCACTTAAGGAAACAACCTCTCTACTAACCCTTAAAGCGGGTAGGAGTGAATTCCATCTCGCACAACTATGTCCCCAGCCACCTATTCAATCTTATCCCCAAGATGGTAGGCATATTGAGTCGGCGAACTGGCCACTCTCACCCGTACAAATCAAAGGATAAGGTTGAATAAATAGGAGTTCATAGTAAGCTCAGGATTGAGATCGAGTTACCTAAGTCATCACAATGAAAAAACCGGTCTTTACTGTAAACGGTGTTATAAAGAAAGAGCGATTTTATTTTTTTGGTTCGGTCTTGTGCAAACTCATTGCACAGGACGCCCTCACTCACATGTCTCTACATGAAACGATTCGAATCACATCGTTTTGTACTATACAAAGTGAGCCGCGTCCAATAAGGTCCCCAGGATAAGGTACCCAGCCTTATCCCTATACTATAGACCATTTTGGCTGTCTACTTGAACTTGATCCACATTCATGTCACACATGAAGTTCAAGTACTCACACTATCGCCATGGGTGTTAGTTATTGGTATAGGTTAATACAAACACAATTCACTAAAATTCAATAACAACTTTATTGAAATAGAATATATACATTCAAACAGTTTACAAACTACGAGTTTTAGGACATAAAACCCAACAAACTCCCACTTGGACTAAAACGTTAGTGGACTACATGCTGGTCGAGAGAACTAGAATATCAAATATCTAAAGTTTCTCCCACTGTCCTACTGAGCAGCTCGCAGCCCTAGACTTTTTAGGTGTCTCTCAAACACTTTAGCCGTGAGAGACTTAGTAAACGGATCAACAATGTTGTGCTCCGAGGCTACCTGTGTGACGATCACATCTCCTTGTTGCACTATCTCCCTGATGAGATGATACTTCCGCTCAATATGCTTTCCACGCTTATGGCTTCGAGGTTATTTAGAATTTTCCACTGCACCGCTAAAATCACAATAAAGGGTGATTGGCAAGTTCATATTTGGAACAATTTCCAAATCTGTCAAGAACTTCCTAAGCCATACAGCTTCCTTCGCTGCTTCGCAAGCTGCGACATACTCAGCTTCCATGGTGGAGTCAGCAATACAACCTTGCTTTATACTCCTCCATACTATTGCTCCTCCGTTAAGAGTGAACACTGATCCTGATGTAGATTTCCTGGAATCTATATCAGTCTGAAAATCAGAGTCAGTGTATCCTGCAAGGATCAAATCCTTCGCGCCATACACAAGCACATAGTCTCTCGTTCTCCTAAGATACTTGAGGACATGTTTAACGGCTGTCCAGTGATCATATCCTGGATTGGACTGGAACCTACTGACAATTCCTACTGCATAGCAGATGTCGGGTCTTGTACACAACATAGCGTACATGAGACTACCAACTGCAGATGCATAGGGAATTCGTCTCATATCCTCAACCTCTTGAGGTGTCTTAGGAGATTGTTCCTTAGACAAGTGAATTCCATGCCTAAAAGGCAGCGAACCTTTCTTAGAATTCTGCATCGAATATCTTGACAACACCTTGTCAATATAAGATGCTTGAGACAGCGCTAGCACTTTGTTCTTACGATTCCTTATGATCTGAATCCCTAGAACAAACTGAGCCTCTCCCAAATCTTTCATTTGGAATTGGGTCGCTAGCCAATTCTTAACGCCAGTTAGGAACCCTACATCATTCCCAATGAGTAGTATATCGTCTACGTACAAGACTAAGAAAGCTACAACAGTATTGACTACTTTCTTGTAAACACAAGGTTCGTCAATATTTTGTTCAAAGCCATAAGATTTGATCGCTGTATCAAACCTTATATTCCAGGATCTAGATGCTTGCTTCAACCCATAAATGGATCGATTAAGCTTGCAAACCTTTTGCTCTTGACCCTGAAGTATGATTCCCTCTGGTTGAGCCATATAGATACTCTCCTCAAGATTACCATTAAGAAAGGCAGTCTTGACATCCATTTGCTAGATTTCATAATCATAAAATGTAGCAATGGATAAGAGTATTCTAATCGACTTTAACATGGCAACAGGAGAAAAGGTTTCTTCATAGTCCACCCCTTCTCTTTGGGAATAACCTTTTGCCACGAGTCGAGCCTTAAAGGTTTGCACCTTACCGGCTTGGTCTCGTTTTCTCTTGTAGATCTACTTGCAACCGATAGGTCTTTCACTATCTGGTTGGTCTACAAGATCCCAGACCGAATTGAAGTACATAGACTCCATTTCGAGATCCATGGCTTTAAGCCACTGGTCCTTGTCTATGTCATTCATTGCCTGTTTAAAGGTCAATGGATCCTCAACGCCATCATCAGGTATGACGACTTGAGTTTCAGACAAGCCGATGTAGCGGTCGGGCTGTCTTACATCCCTCCCACTGCGTCGAGGCTTTCTCAACTCTTGAGAAGGACCAGCCTGATCAACAACCTTTGTTGATCCGTCTGTAGCTTTCCTGGAAAATTCGGACAAAACAATTTTGCTCGACGGTTGATGATCTCTCATGTGGTCTTCCTCTAAGAACGTGGCATTAGTCGATACTAGTACCTTGTTCTCATGAGGATCGTAAAATAGACCACCTTTCGTTTCCTTGGGGTAACCTACAAATAGGCACAATTTTGAACGATGTTCCAACTTCTTTGGATTGGGTACTAGCACATGTGTCGGACACCCCCAAATCCTGAAGTGACGTAAACTACCTTTACGCTCTCTCCATAACTCATAAGGTGTTTCAGAAACACTCTTAGAGGGAACCATGTTCAAAATATATACTGCAGTCTCTACTGCATATCCCCAAAACGAACTAGGCAAATGAGCATAATTCATCATAGATCGAACCATGTCTAACAGGGTTCTATTTCTCCTCTCGGACACACCATTCTGCTGTGGTGTTCCTTGCGCTGAGAGTTGAGATACTATTCCATGTTCTATCATATAGTCCTGGAATCTTAAATCCATATACTCTCCACCTCGATCTGATCGGAGTGTTTTTATCGATTTACCTAATGTGTTCTCAACCTCTGCCTTATACTCTTTGAACTTTTCAAGAGCTTCGGACTTATGATGCATTAGATAAAGATAACCGTACCTAGAATAATCATCAATGAAACTGATGAAATATTCATACCCTCCTCGTGCTTTGACATTCAAAGGACCGCAGAGATCCGAATGCACGATTTCTAGAGGTTCTTTGGACCTATGACCTTTTTCAGAAAAAGATCGTTTGGCCATTTTGCCCTCAAGACAAGACTCACATGGCGGTAAAGAGTTGTCCTCTAAACGATTTAGCATACCACTCTTAACCAATCTCCCAATCCTATTGAGATTAATGTGACCTAGTCTTAAGTGCCAAAGATAAGTACTTGGAGAAAGTTTCTGCCTTTTAGTTTGAGTCTCAGCTGTTTTAAACATTTCAGTGTTCAAAATAGCTTTGGCTTCGGTTGGTCTTAACACATACAAGTTGTTTTCAAGTTTCGCAGAACAAATACGTACACCTCTTTTGGTAATGAACGCTTCATTATGAACAAAAGATACTTTATACAACTGTTCTAACAAACAAGATATAGATACAAGATTCCTCTTGAAGGTAGGAACCAGGAGTACATTTTCTAGTAAAATGAAACTATCTCTATACAACAACTTTACAGCTCCCACTGCTTTAGCTGAGACAACCTCTCCAGTTCCAACTCTGAGAGTTATCTCACCTCGAGAAAGTGGCTGCCAAGAACTAGTTTCCTGAAAAGAAGAACAAACATGGTTAGTAGCTCCTGAATCAAGTATCCAGGTATGACAATCATGTTCTACTAAACATGTTTCGACAACAAATAAATCATATTTACCTTGTCTTTCCTTCTCAGCCTTTTTCTCTGCAAGATACTTTGGGCAATTCCGTTTCCAGTGCCCATCTACACCACAATGGAAACATTTTCCTTTGTCTGTAGATTTAGTCTTGCTTTTACCTGCAGCAGGTGCTTTTCCCTTCCTTTTATCTTTCTTCTTCTTTTGAATACTCTTATTCTTAATAGAAGAAAGTTCAGGCCTACTCCCTGAAGATGACCCCTTTTGGAATTTCTTAGAAGTGACAACGTTTGCCTCCTTCTCTTTTCCTTTAGAAGTGTGAAGGGACTGATAGGTCTGTAGCTCGCTGAGGAGAGAAGTCAAATTATACTTTATCTTGTTCATTACCATATTGGTTCTGAACTGAAGGAAACTCTTCGGAAGAGATTCCATGATAAAGCTTACTTGACTTCACTCATCAATAGTAGCTCCGTTTACTTCCGCCACATTGAAGTGGACCATCATGTTAAGGACATGCTCCCTAACAGAGGTACCCTCTTTCATGCGAGAGTTGTAAACGTATTTGAGGGCTTCATGACAGACCGATGAGGACAGTAGTCCAAACATCTCCTGTAATGAAGACATGATTTCTTTAGCAGAAACCATATCCTCGTGCTTCTTAGCTAACACATCAGATATGCTGGCTAAGATATAGACTCGGGCTTTATCATTAGCCCTTGTCCATCTATCATATGCTTCTCGAACAGTTCGAGTCGCATCCGAGCTAGGAGGGGGAGGACAATCCTCTGATAAGACGAACCTTAGATCATCTAGAACGAGAATCGTATTCAAGTTCGATTTCCAGGTCGCGTAGTTATCGTCGGTTAACTTATCGGAAGCTAGTAAGTGAATGAAACAGCTAGACATGCTGAAAAGAGAATGAAAAAATATTAGTGAAAAGATTTTAACCTAATTTACACACCAATCAAGAATTTAGCAAAGAATAATAATGTACCCAAAACTCATTATTAAACTGCAACGATACTTCAGTGGGTCAGAATGGTCGCTACCGAGGGGCAGTCAAGCATTCCTTCACTGAATCAAGACATTCTTGACTAAATGCTAATACCAGAATATCTCATATTCCTATAGCATCTTAGTTATCGCTGTTTGGTCAAGATTTACTAACTCCTTAGCAAATCTCGTAAGTGTGACCCTCCATTTTTAGAATTCATAGGGCGGCCCCAACGATGCAACCGAATGGAAATGTCAAAGTTGGGAATGGCTCTATGTTTCTTTATCCATAAATGGTGATTGAGATGTTCCGATTCCTATGAAACGACCCTCCGAATGGATCTGTACCTCTTGTGGGCACCTAGCAGGCGGAACATAGGAATCTCACGGTTCAATCCAATGGAGGAGACCGCAGGATGTATTGACATACTTCCTTCTCCCACTTACTATAAATACTTTCTCTATTCACCTTGCTCTTGAATTATGCAAATACCATCCGAATGGGGATGCCCTATTGACATCACGAGGCCGAGCATAATTCTCACGGTGTGAACTAGACAGAGAACGTAGGAGGAGAGGGACATATCATATATACCTTCTCAACACCTCTACTAAGTATTTTAAGACGGAATGGGTAAATTACTCAGGCATTATCCGGCTAAGACAATAAGACCTAAGTCTAGGTAAAAAAAACTTTTACCTATGATGTCTAGGTGATAAACACTTTATTACCTCACACCACTCTCGCATGCTCATAAAGCCGGGTTAACTTTACTCAAGTACCGGATGGTCCCCAGGTAGGAGGTGTTCCGTAAACCGTCAGCTTAAATACCTCCAACCTCGAACAGGATGTCCCCGGGTGAGTTTCTTGTAACCTTAGCATTTACAAGATATCGACCTATTCATCTAATGAAACGGAACGATACATTCAACCCTAAGTGAGCATGCCTTTGTCTTTGTTATAGATTTTAAAAGTCTATGCCAATTTTACAACGCTTTGCAAAACTAAGACTAACTACAACAAACTTCTACATGTTTCTCAAACATGCATCACTAAGGCATGATAAGTTGAATATTTAATTTCATAATCAATAGAACACTTATATCGATTATGATCTTAAAACATTCAACTCTTAATTCATAATCAATATAACACTTATATCAATACTCTAAATTAAGCATGCATCCTATACATTATAACACTTATAACAAACAAAATGCATCTAATGTTGGATGTTTAATTTCATAATTAATATAACACTTATATCAATTATTCTATTAAGCAAACAACATCTAATTCATGAATTAATATAACTCTTATATTAATACTCATGAATAAACATGCATCCTATACATTATAACACTTATAATATACCATGTGCATAAAATTAGGACAACCTATGTTGTACATTCAATTTCATAATTAATATAACACTTATATCAATTATTCTATTGAACTAACAACAACTAATTCATGAATTAATATAACTTTTATATCTAAACTCATGAATTTCCAAATATGCATACGATATATTATAACACTTATAACATATTTTTAATGCATGAAGCATGCTTCCTACGGTGGGATTTTAAATCTATATGGCATACGTTATGCACATACAAACATGGAATTTAATTAAAACATACATTCGCAATGCATAATTAATTAAACACACTAAAGTGGATCGATTTTGGCATTTAACAAGCAATAACTAATTTATTACAAGCTTGAACAACAAGCTACGTCTTGAGCGGACTTCGAACTCTTCGCACCGCCTTTGACCAACTTGCTTCCTCCGAACGCTTCGGCCAAAATCTTTTCGAATTTCTCCTCGTATTGCCTAGAACGAGTTTGAACTTACACCGAACTTTTCGGCGAGTTCCAAACTCAAATTTCTTTCACAAAGAAACCTATATGGACTCTAATGACTCTAAAATTACAGACTCTTTAGCATGCATTAAAGCTCATACATTCTCGGGCAATTACAAATTTTGAAATTCAAAAAGAAACTATGCCAAAATCGATATTCACTTTAGATATCCATTCAGAAACAATTTCTAAATAAACCCCACCAAAACTTAAATTGATTGAAATTGAGTGGCCAAAAACGCTCTGATACCAATTGATGGAGCGTTGATGGAACGCAGCGGAAGCGATTTGGATCATAGACACTCTAATTTCATCAATTTAAACAAACGGAAACATGCAAACGCAATGAAAAAGAGAAATTAGAACACATACCCTTGTCGTTCGTATTTCTCCAATTTTCACCGCCGGAAGCTCCTCACGAGCTCAACGAGCCTTCTCACGAAACCTTCGTGGACCACCCACGGTAGTCCCGCTATCCTCGGGCCGAGAAACGGAGTAGTGGGACTCCTTTTACAAAAGAAAAGAGGGAAGAAACTCACTGAAGAAAAACTTATTTTTCTTTACAGAGAGTTTAGGAAGAAGAGAGAAGAAGACGGAGGATTCACAATTTGAAATCTCATTTCAAAAAAATGTACCCAAAAAAGCACTCAGCTTTTTGTTTTCATTTCTTTTTTTTTTTTTTTTTTTTTTTTTTAATTTGATTGATCTGAACTTTTATATATATACCTTGTATATAATCCTTACATGTGTCTTACATGCTTGCATGTAAGACACATGTATATATATATATATATATTTATATATTATTATTATTAAAAATAATAATAATAATAATTATTTTATTAATTAAACTTTTTAATTAATAAAAATATATATATATATATATATATATATTAATTAATATTATTTAATTCAATATCAAATATTAATTAAATAATATAATTAAACCCGGTTTTTCGAAAACCGACTTTTTGCACATGAATCCTATTCATGTTTTCACACCAATCTCATATTTAAATCATATTTAAATATGTCCATATTCTTCCACAAACCCGAATTTGAACGATTCAAATTATTTTCTTTTCTTTTATATTGTTTCATGGCTTTATCCGAGCTAGCCAGGAGAACCGTAAGAACCTACAGATCATGAGCTCCAACGATACGAGATTATCCGGTCAAAACTCTTTCAACCGAACTAACCAACATTCGTTAACCCCCGGAGACTCCACTAAAGTCCAAGGGCTGCACTCTCCTCACTGTAGATATATTGTGTCCTGTTGATATAACTATCATCAGTAAGTCGATCCTTCACAGGTCGTTCATAATCACAACGGGTCATTTATACCGTTTAACCCTTGTATTATATCTTGTTCCTTAAGTACCACTGACACCTCTAATGAACAATTGATTTGTGGTCCAACCATCAAATCAGATTCCTCCCTGATCAGGAGAGGATGGGCCCATTGTTCAAGACCTGGAGTCAACACTTAAGGGAACAACCTCTCTACTAACCCTTAAAGCGGGTAGGAGTGAATTCCATCTCGCACAACTATGTCCCCAGCCACTTATTCAATCTTATCCCCAAGTTGGTAGGCATATTGAGTCGGCGAACTGGCCACTCTCACCCGTACAAATCAAAGGACAAGGTTGAATAAATAGGAGTTCATAGTAAGCTCAGGATTGAGATCGAGTTACCTAAGTCATCACAATGAAAAAACCGGTCTTTACAGTAAACGGTGTTATAAAGAAAGAGCGATTTTATTTTTTTGGTTCGGTCTTGTGCATACTCATTGCACAGGACGCCCTCACTCACATGTCTCTACATGAAACGATTCGAATCACATCGTTTTGTACTATACAAAGTGAGCCGCGTCCAATAGTGCTCCCAGAATAAGGTACCCAGCCTTATCCCTATACTATAGACCATTTTGGCTGTCTACTTGAACTTGATCCACATTCATGTCACACATGAAGTTCAAGTACTCACACTATCGCCATGGGTGTTAGTTATTGGTATAGGTTAATACAAACACAATTCACTAAAATTCAATAACAATTTTATTGAAATAGAATATATACATTCAAACAGTTTACAAACTACGAGTTTTAGGACATAAAACCCAACATGGAATTGATCGTGCGATTTTTTAAGGTAGATTTTTGAAAGATCAGAATCCTTCTTCTCGGAAGAGGAAAGGGTGGATTATAATTTTGACATTCTTATTTGGGTGCATTTATTGTTATTAGAAGACCTAACTTTATCTACCCCGTCAGGCTTTGTTGATTAATGAAGTATTGTTTTCCAAAAAAAAAAAAGTAATTTGACTAAACATATTCAACCTAACTTATTCAACTTTGACGTCTTTTGTTGTCCATAAGACACATACTTGCTCCATCATTTAATTTAGTTCTTTTTCCTTTCTTATTTTTTTTTATTTTACACTAAAAGTTGGTTTCCTATTTCATTTTCTTTCTTTTACTCACATGAGTCATTTCCAAACCTGAACACACAAAAGAATCCATCAATTTCTTGAACCATAAGATGAAACTCATGAAGATGTCCTCCAAGTTCTTCATTTCTCCAAAGTCTCCTCAAAAGAAAAATGGCTTACAAAGTTGAAATTTTTCCAAAAAGCTTCTTTGAACTACTTCTTTCATTATCAACAACTTTTCCGACAAGTTTCCCGACTCTTCAATCCACTTTCGGTGAGTTTGAACGCTCTCTAACTTCACCATCTCTCTTTCTCCCTCTATTTATGTCTTTCCCTTACCTTTTTTTTTTCATTTTTGGGTTCCTTCTCTTAGTAAATGGCCTTTTCTGGGACTCCATTTCGACAGATGTTCTCTTTTTTTAAAGTTTGATTTGGTGTCTTTTTTGTTGTTTCATTTTCTCTCTCCTTCATTTTCCATTCCTTTTTTACCCTCACAACTTCTCCTCCCATTTAAAGATTATATCTTTACAAAAAAAAACTATTTATCTATCTATTTTCTCCAACAAAATCATTCTCTCTCCTCTCACCCCTAATCTTCATTTACGTATTCTCTCTTCTCTTTCCTCCCACCACAAATCTCCAATAACCAATTATTCACTCTCTCTCATCTAAAAAAACCCTTCTCTTTCCTCTCACTCCTAATCTTCATTTAGGTATTATTCCTTCTCTCCTCTCACCCCAAATCTCCAATAACCAATTATTATTTTCTCTCTTTGACCTAACCGTATTGCTTTTTCCATTGATTTCTCTTCAATCGATCATCTCATACATTTTGCACACTACGACTTTTCAGATCATCTCATACATTTGCAACCTACAACACATTGTCATCGAGGATCCATCGAGGATCCATCATCTCATAGATTTGCACACACTACGACACATTTGCATCCACCATTGATTATCTCATACATTTCATTTCTCTCTCTCCTTCCTTTTATTTCACGGATTTCTAGCTTTGTCTCTGTGTTGCATCAGTTCCACAACACATTTGCACAATACGTCTTAGAGTTCATCTCTTGCGTCCGTTCACTACCGGTGTTCCAATTTAAATCGGTATTTGCTCGATGACATTTAAGCTACATCGTTTCTTTCATTTGATTCATTAATACACTCTTATTTCTTCATAACTTTTCTTAGATAACACATAGGTTACACTCCTTCTATTTATATATTTCCATAACACATCCCATTGTCCTCACAGTTTAATGAGATTGACATTTAATTTAGTGCTGATTTTATTAATTACACTGTCACAACCTAATTTTTCCCTACTTTATGTCATGTTACATTTAATTACATGTATGTTTTTTTATATATTACTGTAACACATCCCATTGTTTTTTTTTTCTTCGAGTTTTCTAATCTTGACATTTAAGTTAGTTCTGGTTTTATTAATTACACTGTCACACCCAATTTTCCCCAGCCACCTTGTGTTGTTTTACATTGATTTTACAGTGCTGCTTTTATCATATTACAGTCGCACAGTGGACGTGAGTCTAAATTTCTTTCATTACACATTAGAATGACATTTAATCTTATTTATGTTGTTATAGATAGTTCCAGTAAGCCAATTATACTTTCAAGTAAAGAATCACACTGAACAATACGAGGTGGACATAGTCGCCCGCAGGGGCGGAGCCACATGGGGGTCAGGGGCACGTATTCCCTTCAAATTATTAGTTTTATATATTTATATATAAAATTTTGAAAAATATAACCATAATTAGTCTATTTGTATATATGAAATCAAAACTTTTACAAAAGTATTGTTTGGTTTGTTGGTAAGGGGCACGAAATTCAATCATGCTTACTTGTGTTTTTATTTATTTTGTTTTTCAGGTTGTTAAAAAAAACATAATTCTATTTTAATATTTTAAATCTTTAAATTGTTTTAGATTCTAAAAAATAAAAAATTAATTCAATTTTAAAAAATGATAAATAATTCAAATTTTATTACTTAATACATTTGGTAGAGTATTCTAAAATAGTTTATTATTATTTTTGAATTAATATTACTTTATATAAATATTATATCTTCTAAAAAAATAAATTATATATAAATATTTAAAATTATATTTATATGAATAGAGAATTACAAGTTTAGTCTTTCAATTTTTAAATTTGTGTTTAATAGATTCGTGAAGTTTAAACATTTTAGATTTATTAACTTTAATTTTGTATGTAATAATAGGTCTTAGGCATTTAATTTTTTTTTCCTAATAAAAATCAACTATTGATGACTCAATTAAATTTATTAACTTTAATTTTGTATCTAATAGGTCTTAGAGATTTAATTTTTTTTTCCGTAAAAATCAATTAATGACGACTCGCCCGTACCTGCACTTGTAGACGATGAGATTTGGACATTATTCCATGTTGTCACGCATGTTTGAATTACACAACTATGCACATTCATTTTACCATATGTCAAATTTAACCAGTTATATAGTGTAGATGTATTCCCTGTTGAGATTTATGCCCTAAAGCCTTGTAATTAATTAATAATTATTTTATAATTATTTTATTATTATTATTTGCAATTTATAATATTCATTACATATAAAAATCCAAGGTTATTAGTGTAATCTTGAACAGTATGTAGTTGACATATGAGAGCATCATGTTCAAGGAATAACCTAAACAGTCTATAGTATATGGATAAGGTTGAGTGCATTAACTTGGTAACACTATTGATACGACCCACTTTGTAATTGTTACAAATGATTTGATCCAAATCATTCATGTAGAGATATGTGAGTGGGGTATCTTATACAATGAGTTTGTATAAGACTAGACCACAAAATGTATAATCTCTTTTTATAAATCCGTTATTTGAGAAGATTAATATTTCACAAGATGATCGATCTTAATCCTGAGTGAGTTATGAACTCCTGCATGTGAGGGCTCGTCCATTGATTTGTATGAGTGAGAATGACCTTTATAGTTGATTCAATAAGCCTATCATTTTGGGGACTTGACCAAATAGGGAGCTGAGAACATAAGTTTCACAAGTTGGAATTCACTATTTCTCATATAAGAATAGATGAGTAGTTCCCAAGTATTGATTTTGGGACTTGAACAATGGGGCCCTACCCTCTCACTGGCCTGAGAGAGACTTGGTTTATGGTTGGATCATAAACAAGTTGTTCATTAGAGAATCTGTGGTACTTAAGCTGTAAGATGTAATTACAGGGGTAAAGCAGACTTTTGACCCAGATGTAATTACGAACAACTCGTGAAAGATCGACTTGCATGTAATGATTATATCCATGGACACAACTTGTCCTATAGTGCATAATAGTGCAACTCTAGACCTATAGTGAAGTGACCTAGAGTTAATGAATGAAAGTTAATTAATTAAAGCGTTTAATTAATTAATTTTGTATCATTGGAGCCTATAAATTTGTAGGTTCATAAGGTCCCTTTGCTAGCTCATAGTAACACTAAAATGATCATTTTAGTTGAAAGAAAAATTTAAGATATTTAAATTAATATTTCATATATTAAATGTAGAAGGGAAAAATATATTTATTGTATTTGATACATTAAATACTAGAGGAAATTGAAATAGTTTATGTATTAGATACATTAGTATTGAAAACTCTATATCCATATAAAATTTGAATGAGGTTCAAATTGGTTAAATATATATTATATAAGATTAATTTTATGATATTTGAATGAGATTCAAATAAATATAAAATACATATTTTAATATAATAGATATTAAAATGTATTTTATTAAATAAAATTAATTCGTAAAGATCCTGTAAATAGGACATGAAGGTTTAGCCAAAAAGGTTGGCCAAACACATACTCAATTTTCCTACGCAGAGAATGATTCTATCAAAACTCTCATTCTTTCAAGAAGGTTCCCACAAGTTTTGATCCCGTGTTTGAGTCATAGCGAGGAAGGTTTTGTGCAAATGAAATACAATAAGATTATTGGTCTTCAAAGGTAATAGTTTGTTTAACTTGCATTTTATTTTAATTCTAAATAAACTCAAAGAACGATTCCAACTCTTCCGCGGTGGGATATGAACTGTTCATTCCTGATTCAAAGAGTCTACTAATTTCTCCGGTCAACTCTTTCATACGAAAGTCTCATCCGACCGCCTAATGTGAAATGCCCGCCCGCCCTAAGAAGAATAAAATTTTATCTCACAATGAGAGCACATCAAGAATTAGGTGTGATCGATGTTGACATGTGGGTCACAACCGAAGAGCATGCAAGAATCCACTATCCAATTGATGTTAAATATAATTTTTTTTACATGATATATGTTTTTATTATGTTCTAATTAAACATTCATTTATTTTTCGATACGTTTTAGTGTCCTAATTATATTTACATTATATTTCTTAACGAGAAATGTGTTTGGAAATCTATCAATAAAGTCAGCTTGTAGTCTTAGTGTTAAATTATTGTGTAATTGATTTTGCACATCTATCGTTGCTACATATTCACGTTCTCTTTTCCCTTGTTAATAAATTTTACGTGTATATTTCATATGCACTGTATGAATCCTTTTTGCACCAATTGTGTTTATATACACATAACGTATCTTTATTTCATTCTTAACATTTTTCCTATAAGTATTGAATATTTACAGTGTATTTTACATTACACACAGTTACGGTGTATTGTCAAATTTTTAAGTACAATTTCAACTTATATTTTCAGCAAGGTATGTCATTAGTACATCAGTCCACATGTACAGTCTTTTCCAAGGGTAGTTTACCTAATTACTTTGTAATTGTGAAGTACACCCCATTTTATTTCATTCTCATACTTGGAATTTTGTTTTGATCTCATATCTCATATAGGCAAGTAATAGTTACACTTTATTTTTTTGTTTCACACAATATGAGTTCCATATTATGTTTACTTCATTCTAAAATATTAGACACCTCATATTTTCACATGACTCGGTGTCATAAAAATATTTTCTCTTGATGCATGAACTAAACAAGAACAGTATTAAACACTAATTAAACAAATAGTGTTCTACAATAAAACCAAAATTTTACTGAATATTCCATACTTTAGAATTAAGCATACACTTTCGTTTTACAAATAATCACAGACTAGGGCATATCCCTTACTTTTAGCAAATGTATTACTGTTTCCTTTTTGTAATTGTATTAAGAAGAGAGAAGTATTTTTCTTTAAAAAAAAATTCTTTTTTGGATTTTTTTTTTGTGTAAACCGTACAACACCCGAATTTTGTGCACAAAATCTTTCAAATCTCAAAATATAAGTAAATCCACAAACAAATCTTTAAAATTTGTCTCCACCAATTTTCTAACCGTAATCTCACAGTTGTTTGATCACCATCTACAAATTTCTTTTCGAGTTCAAGAATACCCCTGTTGAATAGGTTAGAATTACATACCTCTATCGGTAGTTGAAGATGGAGCTACGTCGGAGCTTTGCCGAGACTGAAACCAATTTAGCGATGAAGATAAAGTTTTGTCGAGACTGAAATGTTGTTTGGTAGGGGTGAAGTTTTTATCTCCAACAAAAAATGAAACATTTTTCCTTCATTTTTATCTCACAAATACAAACGAGGATTTTTCATCATCACACATGGGAGCTTGTGATTGTATTTTTGCATGCAAGTTATTATTTTAATTTTCATCCAATTTGATGTATGTTTAAATTCAATTTCAATTTTTAGTTTGAACTTCATACTTTCATTTTGTTTTTTTTTCAATGCCTAAACCAACAAAAAGTGTTATGGTTGTTTGTGATTGTGTAAGGCCTAATTTTAGTAGATTGAATTACACCCTAATCTACCTTATTTAATGGGGATTTAATTTGTTTATAATCCATAATTCCATATTATTTTTAGATAAATGACATATATCAAACCTTTTAAAAAATGCTATCGCTTTTTAGAATAAAAAATGGTACTATGTCTTTCATCTTTAGTTATTTCTCAATTTGCCCAAAATTTAAAGACAGCCTGGAGTAGATATATGAATTTGAACAGGTTGTTTTCCTCTCTCCCAAAAAAAAGAGTAATCTAATGGCACTAACATAATGGAAAGACAAGTTTCAAAAAGAAAAAAACATAATGAAACGACAGTAATGAATTTAGTTTTCCAAGCACACCTTCTGTCGTCTCCACTGCTATCCGTCTATCTGTTTGATGCATTTAATTCATTAGAGGTTGTTTTAATTTTGCAATGATCGACTTTACATCTTCCACAGTTCCAAACCAGACCAGTGCTGTAATATATACTCATTTGCTATCCGAATTTCTAGTACATTCGTGTTACGGAGTTTTTCCATACTACTGCCTTTAAAAAAAGAACACGTGGCGAAATGGTTTAAAAATATAATATATTTAATAGTGTAGGTCCCAGTTAAACAATCATTTTTTTTGGTATGGAAAAACTCCCTACCACGGATGTACTAGAAATTCTCCCCTATATAATGCTGCATGCCTTTTTCTTTGTAATCTGACTTCCAAAATCTCTCAAATCCCCTTTCGTTTGCCGATCATGAATGACCATGACAGAATCAGCCTTCTACCTGATTCTCTTCTTCATGACATCTTGTCCTTCTTAGACTCTAAACAGGTTGTGCAGACATGTGTTCTATCAAAACGGTGGGAAACACTTTGGACTCATATCCCCACTCTCAACTTCGATTACAACTACTTCTCATCTGAACCGTCAAGTATAGATTCTTGCTATTCGTTTGATGACTACATCTTCAGAGTTTTATCTGAACGTCATCGTCCTCGCCAGACGAATATTCAAAAATTGAGTTACTCTTGTCTCAAATGGAGTGAAGCGTATTCAAAGAAATCGTGGATACGCAATGTAGAATTGAATATGCTTCAAGAACTTCACATTACGGCCTTCGAAGTAGGTGAGTGGACGCAGGGCTTAGCAACATGTAAACTGCTCACTGTACTAAACATGACAATAAGGTTAATGGAGGAGGACTTTGACTTAGAGTCCTTGATGTTACCAGGTTTGAGAATTTTAGTGATTAAACGTACACTCAACGACTGGGACGAGTATGATGACTACGATTATGATTATGGTCATGATTCTGATTATGATTACAATTACGGTTACAAGGGCGAGGACGATGTAGGATTGAATGAAAAGACGCTATCAGGCTATCCAAGTTTGGAATGTTTATCTTTAATTAATTGTCTTTTGAGAAGCAGTGCTTGTATTTGTGCCCTTAAACTTGAGAATTTGGAGATAAGTACAACAGATTCAGAAAGTGATTTGGTTTTCCCAGAAGTTGAGCTGCGTACACCAAATCTTCGAAGTGTCAAGTTTAACAATACTTTACCTTATGTAAAGTCAGCTTCAGACATGTTGTGCATAGACAAAGTAACTATAATAGTTGATGACTTTTCTAAATATTTTGAAGGGGGAGTCTACATCAAGCAGAAGATGGAGATGAATATCTCTCAGTTGCTTGGAGTTTTTCATAATACGAGGTCCCTTACGCTGCCTTCTAAGTCACTAGAGGTATCTATTATTTCTTGTTTTCCTTACCTCTTTTGATGGGGTATTTGTACGCATAAGGCTTCTAAGTCATTTGAGGTACGCATCAAGATCCAAATGCTAAACCCTTTTTTGATCTACGGGTGATAAACAAGTTTCTTCTCCTGTGAAAAGTCATTCGTACCTTTCGTTTAGCACGAGGACACTATAGTTGTTTCTTTGTGATCGTGCTCAGTGAAGAGTACGATAGACTTTGTGCACTGCTTATAACGAGAGAAGGTCAAAAAACATAAGTTTTTTAAAAACTAGGTTATAAAACTTTATGCTGCCTGAGGGGAGTGTCATCCGTACAAATACTCCTCTTTTGATTGATCCTCAGCAAATTAATTTCTAACTTTTGTTTTTCTTTGTTTATTACAAGGTTATCTATAAATTAGCTCCTTCTCTATGCGGATGTTCATTTCATAATTTGAGACATTTGAAATTCAAAAGGCAGTGTGCCAACGAGATGATGATAGAGGTGCAAATTGGTCCAAACACAATCTCCAATTTCATAGAATGTCCCAATTTAGAATCTTTTGTGGTTGACTCAACATTATCTGAATCATTAAGTCAACTGAATTTACAGCACTGATTTTAATTAGTGGTTTATTGGCTGCTTGAGGTAAGGTTTTGGGCATTAGATCTTGAGATATTAGGCAACTTTTGTGTGGCACTGAATATGGCTCGCGGAAGGGAGGACGTCCTCTTACAACTTTTTTGTGATTTTATGATTTTTCATTTTCTACAGAGCTCTGTTAATTTTCTCTTTATATTTGATTTCTAGCATAAGATCAGCTTTTGATTAATTAGTGAAAGACTCTTTTCCCTTTCCGGTTCTATTTGGTTTTGTTTAATTTACTCTTTATATTGAATTCTAGTGTAACAACACTTTTGTTAGTTACCGACAAAATTCAAACAACAACGAATAAAGTAAAAATTAACACAAAATTTACGTGGTTTACTGACGTTGTATTAGCTACGTCCCTGGACAGAAAAGATAGTAGTTTGTATTACGAAATATGAGGGATTACAAATTGCAAACTAAAGGAGCGGCAGAAGTCATGAGAAAATTGATATATATGACACTTTTTACATAATGGGTCAAAGCTCAATTGAAATATAGAATGGTAAAACCCAAAATCAAATTACAAACTAAAGGAATGACGGCGTTGATGCTTGCGCTTCGCTTGATAGAATGGCCGAACTTCGTAGCGTCGAGACGCTGCGACGCTTGCTCTTGTGTTTTTTGCCAACTTGTACACATTTTATTCACTTGATTCTTCAATTTGAGCCTTTTTGTCTCATTTCTTCACTACTTTATGCCTATGAACTCCAAACGCTCCAAATCACCCAAATCCTATAAAATAATCAATCAAACACGGATAAGTATAAAAAAAAATGACTAGAATTAAGGCAATAAAAAAACAAAAAAATTTAAGATAATAATGACATTCAAAAGAGAGAGAGAAAATTGACGACGTTATCTTCTTAGCGTCGTCAAAGCCTTTGCTGACGCTAAGGAGATTGCGTTAGCAAAAATATCTTTTGTCGACGAGGAAGTGTTGACGCTCTCTCTAACTTAAGCATCAGAGCGTGTTGGGCTAAGCATCACACCGATGCAAGTTATCTTTCTCTGTAGATCAGCTCGGACAAGGCAACTCAGTCGAGTTGAGAAAGATCGTGCACCAACATTTTGACGTCGTCTGTGGCAAAAACACTGTACACTCAAAACCAAGTCCCCTACCCTTTGAATCCCGGTCATGTCGCGAGTTGAAGGACTCCGGTCACGAACGGGGAAAGTGACACTGAGCGTCGAAGACTAAATAGAGATGAGCCGAGAAGGTTGACTCAGAATGACGAAGTACCCCTGCTTTCAGCCAACACGACCTGACAGCTTCGATCGACCACCTTCAAGGCCCGCAAGGTCCAAAGGACCTCAACGATCAAGCCGGTCAAGAGTCGCGGAGTCGGGGCGATGATGGCATCCTTCCAGACCCAAATGAATGACTTCATGAGAAGAATGAAGGTCATGGCCAAGGAGGTCCTCTACCAACGCGCCGATGCCTCCAGGCATGCCGTGTCGGCTCTAGAGCGCGACCCTAGGAAAGAGAAATCCAAGCAAGGCGATGGGGACGACCCCACCGCCCGCCGGGGCCTACTCGAAAAGAGTGTCGACAAGCTTAGACTCGGACCTTCGGCCAAGACACGCTCCGTCCAATGGGGAGACTTGCGTGACTACATCAACGACAATGCCGAAGACCGATCCACGAAGCTCACAGGCCGCATCGACACTGAGGTGCTAAGCTTTGTTAGTGAGTGTTCCGATTAGACGTGGAAAGGATCTTCCCGGCTAAACAGACTAAAGAAAAAACTACGTGGGAAGATTCGCGAAGAGTTGGCCGGGCTGCGACAAAACACACCCCTTAGAAGGGTCAAGCTGGCCAAAGAGCTGCTAAAGTGGGACACCGCTCCTTTCATAGAGGAGATCATGTCCGTCCGCATGTCGATCAGACTTCTAACTCCAGAAGCCTAAGGAAGAGCTTGTTCGTGAGACTTCTAACCAACTACCGGTAACAATTTTGGGGAATGGAATGAAGAAAGATGCCCCTACTAACTCGTGTATCACATACACGAGTTTCATGTGACAGACGATGTATCCAATATTGTGACACGTTAGGTACATCGTGTGCACGAATTATCTAAATCGTGGCACATGAATACGCTCTAGTTCAAAACTATCATTTTTATGTAATTTTTGTTATTAAAATTATATTATTTTTTTAAAAAAGGACCCCAAATTTCAAACGGAGTAAAGGGAAACTTTCAAAAATTTAGAGAGAATTGAAAAAAATCAAGTCTCTTGGCCAGGCTCTTCTGCCATCCTTGAGGTTCCGTGTTCGTTTTGGCAATCTGAAGAAATTTTACTCTTTCAATTTTTTCATGTACGAGTTTCTCAGTTAGGTCTTTCAGTAATGGCGTATATGTACAATGAGAAAAGATGGAAGACAGAATCAGCCATCTCCCAGATTCTCTTCTTCTTCTCATTCTCTCCTCTTTGAACACAAAGCTCGTGGTCCAAACTTGTGTTCTTTCAAAACGATGGAAAACCCTTTGGACTCGAATTCCAACACTCAACTTTGATTTCAACTCCTACCCATTTACAAAGATGTCAAAAACAAACGCTGATCAATGGAAAGAAACTTCGTTCATGCGTTTCATCTACAGAATGTTAGCTGAACACAGCGGCAGAAAAATTCAAAAACTGAGCTACTCTTCTTCCGAAAACCAAGGTGAAGATATTTTGGTTGAGTTATTAATATGCTACGCACGATCTCACAATGTTCAAGAACTTTGGATCGATACCTATTCTATTGGTCGTTATGACTGGAAACATAGTTTATTATCATATTCATCGCTCACTGTGTTGAAGATAGTATTTGGGTTTGTGGATGATTGGGAAATCTTGACTTTACCATTGTTGAAAGTTTTAGAGATTGAATGTCAGTAGGAGGAAAAGGATTGGAAAAAAGATTACAATGGGATTAGAATGCTTTCGGGCTGTCCAAATTTAGAATCTTTAAAACTTAGAGAATTTAGAATTATGTTCCAGATATGAATTAACTCATCCTGAAGTTGAATTATTGTGTACAAACAGTCTAAAAAATGTCACGTTTAGGGATATTTTACCCACTGTGAAGTCTGCTTCAGAATTTTCATGCAGACACAAAGTCAATATAGCAGTTCATGATTCTCAATTAGAGACAGATTCAAAATCTCGAAAGTTTATGCCAAAGTTCTGTGAGTTACTTAGAGTGTTTCATAATGCAAGTTGTTTCACACTGCCTTTGAAGGGAACACAGGTATCCAAAATTTGTTCATTTTCTTCGTTTTAATTGCCTTTTATTCTTTTGTTCTCAGCAACATTTTCCTAATTAACCTTGAACTTTTTGTTTACAAGGGTATCTTGTCGGTTCCACTTTATTCAAAAGAATTGTCTTTTCATAATATGAAACATTTGGATTTGACATCAGGTCAAAGTCTGAGGACCAAGCGGCGGATAGACTTACCGATCAGTGAATTGGCGGACTTACTAAAACGCCCCAATTTAAAAACATTGGTTGTTCTCGATGAGGTAACCAACCGTGTGTCATGTTTGTGTTTTTTGTTTTTGGGATAATAATTTCAATGTTTGTCTTATTGTTACATCTTTCACATGGATTTACAGGAGGACAAGGATAAAACTTCAAGGAGTTTTGAGTGGTGACATTGCTGCATGGAGGACGTCCTTTTATAGTTTTTTTCTTTTTCTTCTTCTTCGTGAGTTTTAGTGAATTTCCTACTTGGGATTGTAGCAAATTGGTTGTAGCTTGTCTGTTGATTTGCTCTCTATTTACAAAGATCATGACTTTGCTTTGCTAAATTGTTGGAATGCCTTGAATTTGTTTGATTTGGGTTTTTACTTATCTGTTTTGGGCTTTGGCCCATTTTGTATTAGGTCATTAGAAGGGTGCCATATATAAACCTTCTAATGACTTCAGCCGCCTCTTGTCTGTTCATTTGTAATTCTCTCCTACTTCGTAATAATACTGCTCTCCCTTCTGCCCGTGGACGTAGCTAACACGACGTTAGTGAACCACGTAAATCGTTGTCGTTCTTGTTCTGCGCTTACTTATTCTTTGTTATTGATTTATCGTAACAAATTGGTATCAGAGCCTCATCGTTAGTTTTCGAAATTTCGCATTTTTCGATAACAAAGATGTCTGGTGTAAGCATGAAAATCGACAAGTTCAATGGGAGAAACAGTTTCAGTTTATGAAAGATCAAGATGCGAGCCTTGTTGAAGAACAAGGGTTTGTGGGTGCCGCTGTCTAAGAAACCGAAGAAAGCGGGCACAAATGACGATGAGTGGAATAGCTTGGAGGAGAAGGCTCATTCAACAATCATGCTATGTTTAGCTGATGACGTCATCACTGAAATCGCAGATGAAGAGGCTGCGGGTCTCTGGTTGAAGCTCGAAAGTCTTTACATGACGAAGTCTTTAACCAGTAAGTTGCTCGTCTTTACATGACGAAGTCTTTAACCAGTAAGTTGCTTTTGAAGCGACGTTTGTTTACTTTGCATATGCACGAAGGTACGTGTTACGTCTCCAAAAGTGACTATTTTAGGACTTATTTGCAATAGAAAGATGTACACCCTTAAGCGTTTTTTGTAGAATTTAGCTTAAACTTGTGCTTATATATGAGAATTAGTAGAATGAAGCTAAATTAGGACTTATGTGTAAAAGGAAAGAAAAAGAAACAAAAACAAAGTTAAAGACTTGGAATTTGCACATTGCTGAAGCATTGCGAAAACATTGCGGTCTCAGCAATGTTTTAAGTGAAAGTTGTTATTTGTTTAACTGATTTCCATTTTGTTACGATCTTTCAGCTGTTCGTTTTTTCTCCTGCTGCCACGTGGAGTATTGTTGTTCAGAATGGATGGTTCTCCTTGGACGAATCGTACCTGCAAACTACTATAAAAGGAGGTAAAAGGGGAAGGACAAAACACACTCAAACGGCGTAGAATCTTCAGTTCAAACGCAGTCTTTTCTACTCTTTTTCTCTTTTCCGTCTGTTGGTTTGAAGGGTTCAGCTATTGGAGTCGACAATCTGAGAGGAAGAAGAGAAGATTTGTCTTCTCTTCTGATTAGATTCATCCAAACAAGGCTCTCCTTCGTCCTTCAGCCGAGGCGTTCGCAACAAGGGAATCTACGCACGGATCTACTTGCTTTCTCTACTGTCTGTTTCTGTTTTCGTTGCTGTCGGTTGTAATTTGATTGACAATTGCTACTCTAGTTCATTTCGTCTTTGTCTGTTTAGATTTCATCATTTTATGTTGTTGATTTGTTCAGTTTGAACCGTGGTAATCAAAAGGGTTAATTTGGCTATTTCGCATCTGTCTACTGTCTTCTTCTTCTTCTGTTTTGTCCTTTATATTCTGTTAAGCATGTCGTCTCCATCTATTCTTCTTATTCTACCTTCATCCATGAGTAACTAAACCACATAAGGGCATGCTAATGACAAGTCTATAGGTAGAAATACGTGAATCAAGCATGTAGGATAGCTTCCAAATGCATTGAATGTATGTAAGCTTCATCCCACGGGCAGTTTCGATTGGCCATCCATTTTGTCCAAAGAACTCCTAACCTCTGGAAGGAGTAAGAGTTCAGAGTCGTACATTCATGCTAGCCTTTCATGGTAGCCAGAAAACGACCTAGGAATAGGCGTTTTCCTAGTACAAATCAATAACTTGCTTTTATAAATAGATGCTTAAGGCCTTACTTGGACATGAGTAAACTAAAGGATCTAATGCATGAAATCGAAAGATACATGAGAATGAGTTAGTTTGATGCATGATGAGTTGATCTACTGCTTGAGAATCGTATGAAAAAGCCTATAGAGGAGTCGTTAGTAGCCCTTGTTTCCACACTTTACACTTAATTCGCTGTTAGTAACATTGCTAGAAAATTGCTGTTTCCGCAATTCTCTTAGTTCAAATTTTGCCTTAGCCATTTCTCTCTTAGTTTGTTATTCCCTTCTCTCTACATTCGAGTTTAATTATTTACTTGCACTTTTTAAGCTTTCATAACTGACACATTCCTTAATAGTTAGGCACTTTAAAACCAAATCTCCCCCATTTAATCCACCCATTCTCACTTAACAACTCACTTCGCTAGTAACTAAGAATAAATCTCTGTGGGAAATCGAATGAAAAAATACTTATTATTTGCTACAAGACCATGTATGCTTGCATGTTCTGAGTGCTCTACCATTGCATCTTTAATTTAAACATTGAGCACGCAACAAGTTTTTGGCGCCGCTGCCGGGGATTTTGTTTAGTAAAAACGAAGTTTGTTAAGTTAGAATCACACATTTTAATATCAATTGGAGCTGATCTATTTTCATTTCTGTTGCAGGTACCATTGGGTTAGTTTATGAATGAGCATTCAAGTAGCGATTTAGAGTTCAATCCTGAGCCTGAAAGATTACTTAGGGCCAGAAACAAAGCTAAGAAACGCCTCTTCAAACAACCCCTTGTAACCCAAAGTATTGCTGACTCCGCAGAGTCTTCGCAATTCTATCAAGAAGAAATGGATAGACCAAACCCAAATCCAGCACCTACCATTCGCAACCCCATCGAAATAGCGAATGACAAGGATAGTGCCATCCTCTCCTACCTAGTTCCCATGCCTGGGGAGCTAAACCCCAGCATCATACGCCCTGAAATTACTGCCAACTCATTCGAGTTAAAGCCAGTAATGTTCCAAATGTTGTCCACTGTGGGACAATTCTTTGGAGTGGAAAATGAAGACCCCCACAATCATCTAAGAAACTTCCTAGGAGTTAGTGATACATTCCTTATCCATGGAGTTTCCCAAGAAGCTTTAAGGCTTTACCTCTTCCCCTACTCATTAAGAGATAAAGCCAAAACGTGGTTAAACTCATTGCCCTCCGGATCAATTGTCAATTGGACAGATCTGGCTGAAAAATTCCTAGTCAAATATTTCCCACCTGATAGGAATTCCAATTTCCGTGATGACATTATTAAATTCAAACAAGCCGAAAACGAGTCCCTTCACGAAGCTTGGACAAGGTTCAAGGACCTTTTGCTTAAATGTCCACACCATGGCATTCCATGGTGTATGTTAAGTCTCTGAAAGTGACTTATTTAGGACCCATTTAGCTTAAGAAGATGTACACTTTTAGGTGTTTTTGATAGCATTTAGCCTAAACCTATGCTTAAATATGAGAATGAGAAGAAGGTAGCTAAATTAGGACTTATGCACAATAGGAAAGAAAAGGGTTGAAAACCGAAGGAAAAGAATGAAAAAAACTGCATTGCGACAGCATTGCGAAAACATTGCTGAAGCCGCAATTATTCAAGTGAAAACCGTAAGTTGACTGATCCTTTTCTGTTAATTTCCGTAATTTCAGGGATTCGTTCTTTCTCCTCCATCCATTCTGATATATGACGTTGAAGATTGATGGTTCTCCTTGGCCCAAACGCACCTGCAAACTACTATAAAAGGGGGCCAAAGTCGGAGGTTCAAGCATCATCCGAAAGCGTAGAGTCTTCTCGCAGTCCATCTTTTCTCCCTGTTTTCCTTTGCCGTCTGTTGGAGTGAGAGTCTCAGCTGTTGGAATCGATAATCTGATAGGAAGGAGAGGAGATCCTTCTTCTCTCTCGATTGGATTCATCGAAGCAAGGCTGACCTTCATCCCCTTCATTCGAGGCGACTGCATCGAGGCTTTCAAGCACCATTTACTGCTTTTTGTTTTCCTTTTCTTATTTCCAGCTTTGATCAGTTGTTGTTTCTAGCTTAATGTTCCATCTACTTCATTTCGTTGCTTTCTGTCTTTGAATTATTTACTTTAAGTTTCCTTTTGTTCGTTCAAACATTCAAAGTAATCAAATTACAAGTCTTCATTTCACAGTTTCAATCTTCTGCTGCCACGGTTTTGTCTTACTGTTTTGAGTACATTTCCCTTCTAAGCATGTCTGTTTTATCTTATACTTTTGTTCTCTACATATCCATGAGTAGCTAAGTCACTTAGGGGCATGCTAATGACAGAACTATAGGCTAAAAAAACGTGAACCAAGCATGTAGGATAGCTTTCGAAGCATTGATTGTATGTAAGCTTCATTCCACGGGCAATTTCGATTGGCCATCCATTTTGTCCAAAGAACTCCTAACCTCTGGAAGGAGTAAGAGTTCAGAGTCGTATAATCATGCTAGCCTTTCATGGTAACCAGGAAACGGCCTAGGAATAGGCGTTTCCCTAGTACAAACTAAACACTTCTGTTTTAACAAGATGCTTAAGACCTTACTTTGAGTCGAGTAAACTAAAGAATCTAATGCATGGAATCGGACGATACATGAGATAGAGTGAGTTTGATGCATAGAGAGTAGATCCAGTGCTTGGGAATCGTATAAAAATGCCTATAGGATAGTCATTAGTAGCCCTTAATTCTCCATTTTACACACGTTTGCTGTTTTTACAATTGCGATAACATTGCGGTATCCGCAATTCTGCTAAGTTACCATTCTGTTTAGCTGTTTTCTTCTTCGTTTATTAATTCCATCTCTTGTCTTTTGAGTCTAATTTCAACTTGCATTTGTTTATGTTGCATTCCTTTACACATTCAGCAAAAATTAGATAATTAAAAACCAATTTTACCCCATCAAATCCACCCCTTCTTTCTTAACAAATACACTTCATGATTAGCTAAAAATGAGTCTCTGTGGAAAAAACGAATGAAATATACTTACTACTTGCTGTGAGACCATGTATGCTTGCATGTTCTGAGTGCTCTCTCTACCTTCTTGCTTATTTATCTTTAACACATTGAGCACGCAACAAGTTTTTGGCGCCGCTGCCGGGGACTTATTTTAAGTGAAAACGAAGTTTGTTAAGTCTGAAACACCAAGTTATTTTCCATTGAATTTGATCCATCTTCATTTCTTCTTCAGGTACCATTTAGGGTAGTTTATGAATGAGACTCCAAGTAGTGATCTAGAGTTCAACCCTGAGCCTGAGAGATTATTTAAAGCTAGAAATAGAGCCAAGAAACGTCTCTTTAAACAACCCGTTTTACCTCAAATAATTGCTGAAACCGCAGAGTCTCCGCAATCCACTCAAGAAGAAATGGCTGGAATAGATCAAAACCTGGTGCCTGTCACTCGCAATCCCATTGAAATAGCGAATGACAAGGATAGCGCCATCCTTTCATACCTAGTACCTATGCCTGGGGAGCTGAACCCCAGCATAATCCGTCCTGAAATCACTGCAAACTCATTCGAGTTAAAACCAGTGATGTTCCAAATGTTGTCCACTGTGGGACAATTCTTTGGAATAGAAAATGAGGACCCCCATAACCACCTTAGGAACTTCCTAGGAGTCAGTGATACCTTCCTCATTCCTGGAGTGTCCCAAGAAGCCCTGAGGCTGTATCTGTTCCCTTACTCTTTGAGGGACAAAGCCAAAACGTGGTTAAATTCATTACCCTCAGGATCTGTCCTCAATTGGACAGACTTAGCAGAAAAATTCCTAGTCAAATATTTCCCACCAGATAGGAATTCGACCTTTCGTGATGATATCATCAAATTCAAACAAGCTCCGAGTGAGTCTCTTCACGAAGCTTGGACAAGATTCAAAGACCTTCTCATTAAATGTCCACACCATGGTATTCCATGGTGTATCCAAATAGAAGTCTTCTTTAAAGGATGCAACCCCAACACCAGACAAGTTCTAAACTCATCTGCTGGAGGTTCCATGTTGTCCAAGAGTTACAACGAAGCTTATGAGATCTTGGAGAAGATCTCAACATCTCACTGTAGGTGGTCAGATGATCCAGTAGAGCCAACTAGAGCTCAAGACAAGGATGCTCTAAGCGCCATGAGCACCCAAATAAACGCCCTGACCAACCTAGTTAAGCAAATGGCTCAGGCCAATCTCCAAACCAGTGCCAATACCGCCACAACCATGTCAATGGGCACCCAACCAAGTCAAGGCGAGGCACTTATCTGTGGATTCTGTGGGGAAGGGCACCCATACGAATACTGCCCTGGGAATCCATCCTCAGTCTGCTATGTTGGGAGCCAGCAGCAGCCTAGGAATAACCCCTACTCCAACACCTACAACCCTGGTTGGAGAAACCACCCAAACCTGTCATGGGGTGGCCAACAAAACACTAACCAAAATCTTAACCAACCTAGACCGAGTGGAACACCTGGTTTCACTCCCCAACATAACCAGTCAATGTACCAAAAACCATACAACCAACCTGTAGGATCTTCTGTAGAAAACTTACTCAAGGAATATATAGCTAAGAATGATGCTACTCTTCAAAGCCAACAAGCTACTCTTAGGAGCCTAGAGAACCAAATAGGCCAATTGGCCAATGAACTCAAGAGTAGGCCCCAAGGTAGACTTCCTGCTGACACCGAGGTGCCAAGGAGAGATGGTAAAGAACAAGTTCAAGCAATTGAACTTAGAAGTGGCAGACCCTTGGTGAGCAACACAAAGGACACACCAAAGAGAGTAGAGAACACTGAGTCTAGTGCTCCACTGGAGTCTCTGCCAAACCAAGGCCCACCACCAACTAGCACATCAGGAGCCAGGCTACAGCCAATTATTGAGGAGATAGAAGAAATTCCAAGGCCTCCACCTATCCTAAAGCGCCCTGACGTGCCTGCATATGTGCCACCACCTCCATACCCTCGAAGGCTTAAGAAAAAGCAGGAACAGGAAGTCCATTTTAATAAATTCTTAGAAATTCTTAAGCAAGTGCATGTTAACATTCCTTTTGTAGAAGTTTTACAGTCTATGCCTTCTTATGTAAAGTTTTTGAAGGACATCATTACTAACAAAAAAATAATTGGTGAGTTTGAAACAGTAAACCTCACTGAGGAGTGCAGTGCCATCCTCCAGAACAAGCTGCCCAAGAAGGAGAAGGATCCTGGTTCCTTCACCTTACCTGTAGAACTTGGAGGCAAGCACGTGGGCAGAGCGCTTTGTGACCTGGGCGCCAGCATAAATCTCATGCCCCTGTCCCTATTCCGCCAGTTGGGAATAGGAGAAGCACGTCCAACCACTGTCACTTTACAACTAGCAGACAGATCCATCGCATACCCTGAAGGTAAGATTGAGGATATTCTAGTGAAAGTTGACAAATTTATTTTCCTTGCAGATTTCATTGTCCTGGACTATGAGGCAGACAAGGAGGTCCCCATCCTGCTAGGCAGACCATTTCTAGCCACAGGTAGGGCACTTATAGACGTCCAAAAAGGTGAGCTTACTATGAGGGTTCATGATGAAGAGGTGAAGTTTAGTGTATATAAAGCTTTAAGGTACCCCTCTGACCTTGAATCCTGTGCTAGCATGGACGTAGTAGACTCCTTGATGGAGGAACAATTGGAGCATGTATTATTAACTAAGCATGCTAATGAATATGTACAATTAGATGTAGCTGACTTGAATGTATCTGACATAATGGATATGCCTGTAGATAAACCACAACATGTATGTATGAATATAGACCTAACTGATAGATCTGTGAATCCTTTAAAGCCATCCATTGAGCATCCACCTGTTTTAGAACTGAAACCACTACCCACTCACCTCAAGTATGCATATCTAGGAAGTAATGAAACTCTGCCTGTTATCATTTCTTCTAAATTAAGTGAAGAGCATGAGGTTGAACTGATTTTACTGCTTAAGCAACATAGGAAGGCTATAGCATGGACTATTGCTGATATTCGAGGCATTAGCCCTTCTTATTGCATGCACAAAATTATACTAGAGGAAGAGCACACACCCAGGGTAGATCACCAACGTAGGCTAAACCCCTCTATGAAAGAGGTAGTAAAGAAGGAAATAATAAAATGGTTAGATGCAGGAGTGATCTTCCCAATAGCTAGTAGCCAGTGGGTGAGCCCCATCCAATGTGTACCTAAAAAGGGGGGAATAACTGTGGTAGTCAATGAGAACAACGAACTGATTCCAACAAGGACTGTCACAGGGTGGAGAGTGTGTATGGATTACAGGAAATTAAATAAAGAAACTAAAAAAGATCACTTCCCTCTACCGTTCATTGACCAGATGCTAGACAGAATAGCTGGTAGAGCCTACTATTGTTTATTAGACGGGTATTCAGGCTATAATCAAATAACTATAGACCCTAAGGATCAAGAGAAGACCACCTTCACTTGCCCTTTTGGAACTTTTGCCTTTCGCAGAATGCCTTTTGGCTTATGCAATGCACCGGCAACTTTCCAAAGGTGCATGATGGCAATCTTCTCTGAGTTGGATGAGTCCATGATAGAAATATTCATGGATGACTTCTCAGTCTTTGGGGACTCATTTTCAAACTGTCTAGAAAACCTAGGACAAGTCCTGGCTAGGTGTGAGGAGACCAACCTAGTCCTAAATTGGGAAAAATGCCATTTTATGGTGGATGAGGGGATTGTCTTAGGACATAGAGTGTCGAGGGCAGGTGTCGAAGTTGACCGAGCCAAAATTGAGATCATAGAGAAGTTGGTAGAGCCCCAGAATGTCAAGGCCATTAGAAGTTTCTTAGGGCATGCTGGCTTCTACAGAAGGTTCATTAAGGACTTTTCTAAGATAGCCAAGCCTCTGTGTGAGCTTCTAGAATTAAATAGGCCATTCATCTTCTCTAAGGAATGTATAGTAGCTTGGACCACCCTTAAGAAAGCACTAGTCACAGCCCCTATCGTAGTAGGACCAAATTGGGATCTACCCTTTGAGATGTTATGTGATGCCAGTGACTATGCTGTAGGAGTGATGTTAGGCCAGAAGATTGACAAGCTAACACACCCTGTCTATTATGCTAGTAAGACCTTGAATGAGGCTCAATGTAATTATACAACTACTGAGAAGGAGATGCTTGCTGTAGTGTTTGCTTGCGAAAAATTTAGAAACTATATTGTAGGCACTAGGACAATTGTATACACTGACCATTCTGCCTTGAAATATCTTATGAGGAAGGCTGATGCCAAGCCTAGGTTGATTAGGTGGGTGTTATTGCTGCAAGAATTTGATCTGGATATTCGAGACAAGAAAGGATGTGAAAACGTGGTTGCAGATCACCTGTCTCGATTGCAGCACAATTGCGAAAAAATTGCGGACCCCGCAATTTCTGATGCTTTTATTGATGAACATGTCTTTGCTTTGACTCATCGTGATAACGATGAGGAACCTTGGTTTGCTGACATTGCTAACTTCCGTGCATCACAGGTATTACCAGTTTTCAAGGGAGGACAAGAGAAGAAGAGGTTCCTTCATGAAGCAAGGAAATTCATCTGGGATGACCCCACACTTTACAGAACCTGTGCTGATGGCTTGCTGAGGAAGTGTGTTTCAGCTGCTGAAGCGAAGTCTGTGCTGCAGCACTGTCACACATCTCCTTATGGTGGACACTTTGGTGGCCAAAGAACAGCTGCAAAGGTATTTCAGAGTGGCTATTTCTGGCCAACAATCTTCAAGGATGCCCACAACTATGCCCACAGCTGTGATGAATGCCAAAGAACAGGTAACCTCAGTCGAAAGGATGAGATGCCCCTCACTTACATCTTAGAGTTAGAGCTCTTTGATGTATGGGGCATTGACTTCATGGGGCCATTCCCTCCATCATCAGGTAACCTTTACATATTAGTAGCAGTGGACTATGTGTCCAAGTGGGTAGAGGCCAAAGCATGTCCTAATAATGATGCTAAAACAGTCACCAACTTCTTGCATAGGCACATTTTTACTAGGTTTGAGACACCTCGTGCCATCATTAGTGATGAGGGGTCACATTTCATTAACAAGGCTATGGAGAGAGTGTTGGCTAAATATAACATTAGACATAGAGTAGCCACTCCCTATCACCCACACTCAAATGGCCAAGCTGAAATCTCAAATAGGGAAATTAAGAACATCCTAGAAAAAGTGGTCAAACCTAATAGGAAAGACTGGTCCTTCAAGCTTGAGGATGCACTTTGGGCTTATAGGACAGCATATAAGACACCCCTAGGTATGTCCCCTTATAGGCTGGTATATGGCAAGGCTTGTCACTTACCACTTGAGTTAGAAAACAAAGCATTTTGGGCCATGAAGGAATTGAATTTTTGTGTAAAGGATGCGGGGACACTGAGGTCTCTGCAATTACATGAGCTTGATGAGCTTAGGCATATGGCCTATGAAAATGCTAAGATGTACAAGGAAAAAACCAAGATTTGGCACGATAGTAGACTTAGAGTTAAGGACTTTAAGAAGGGTCAACTTGTTTTGTTGTTTAACTCACGGTTGAAACTATTTCCAGGGAAACTTAAGTCTAGATGGTCGGGTCCATTTGTCATTACTAATGTGTTTGTTCATGGTGCAATAGAGATAAAGAACTTACAGCAAGGTCAGCCATTTATGGTCAATGGGGCGAGGTTGAAGCACTACTATGAGGAAGGAGATGTGAAGACTCTCTCGGCCTTCCTCTTGAATGAAGCATGAAACTAAAAACGAGAGAGAACGAGTGGTCACTGTGCTCGTTTAGTCAAGGCTAATGCCTTAGTTTATTTTTTTCACTTTTTCCGGTTATCGTTTGTATGTTTTGTGGTGTGATTTTAATTAAGTATTTAATGTTTGTTTTATTTGTTTTTACAGGGAATCGAAAGAGGGGATCAAGGAGAGTAATCTCAGCTTTTAAAACCAAGAAACGATCGAACCAAATAAAAGATACGGACGAGCAAAGTTTGCCATTTAGATGAAAAAGAATCCCTAAAATTGCGCTGGAATTGCAGGATCCGCAAAATATAGCCGTTGGGATTTAGCCGTTGCCTTTATATCCGTTAGAAGGCGCTCGATCGATACGATTCTCTCATTCTCTGATTTCCAAGAAAACTGAGATTCTCTTCATCTTTGATCCTTCTCTCCAAACCTCCAAGATTCGACAATGGTGTCCACAAGGGCTGAAAGATCCGCAGCCAAGAAGAAGGCTGATGACGCAGCTGAAGCGGCTGCGAGGGAAGCACTTCTGACCCTTGCAGATGCTGGGGCTGTACGCACCGGACCTCTTCCCAAACTTCCGATCCGTAGGAAGAAGTGGAGGGTTGTCACAGAAATCTCTGCTGGCCCTTCTGAACCAGCGGGCACGCCCAAGAAGCGCCGGTGGAGTGTCGAGACGGCCGCCGAACCAAGCAAAGCCAAGACTCTCTCTGTGGAGAGTCAAGAAACAGATCGTGCGTCCCACGAGTCGCCCAAGAAGAGTTCGTCGCCATCTGCCTCACCTGCGCACAACCCTTCATCATCTGAACCAGTGCACAGCCCAGAGCTTTCATCGTCACCGCCTGCACAGAGCCCTGAAACGCCGTCTTCACCACTGAATTCCGTGCAGACGCCTACAACAGAGCAGAGTGCCACACCTTCGCACACGCCTCCACGGCCTGACCCTGAATTCCCCTATGGGGAGTACCAGGAATCCACTCAGGGCAGTGGGGAAGGTGGTGAAGACGAGGTCTTCTCGCCTGCAAGGGAAGCTAGCCCAGAGAGTCCTGCACAGCAGGATGATTCCATGGAAGAGACGCTGGGGGCATGCCTGCAGCAGATCAACATTGAGGCAAAGCTGAAGAAAAAGAAGAAGGCCAAGATCCTTAAAGCCAAGCGATCCAAGAAACTAAAGAGGAAGAAGGCTAAGGAGGTGCCTTCATCAGAGAAGGAGAGCACTGAGCCATCGCTCAAACGACTCAAGGTTGAGGCTGCCGAGTCAGCCAAGCCATCAGATAAAGGGAAGGCAAAGCTCTACCCTGAAGACGAGCCTCAGTCAGTGAGGTATGTTTCCTCTGATGCTGAGTCCAGGGGTGCTGAGCTGAGGAAGAGGGAGTTGCTGCACGAGAAAGGCTTCCTCGACCGACCTGCTGACCTGCCGCAGTTCTTGCGCGCAGGAGTGATCAACCACGGCTGGGAGGAATTTTGCAGACCGCCCAATCCAGCCTACACGAGCATGGTGTATGATTTCTACGCCAATGTGCTCAGCCCTGAGGATGGCCTGTCTGTGGTCAGAGGGGTAGAGGTGGATTTCTCAGCCAAGGCCATCAACG
Organism: Herpetospermum pedunculosum; assembly: GCA_028017165.1. Lineage (NCBI taxonomy): Eukaryota > Viridiplantae > Streptophyta > Magnoliopsida > Cucurbitales > Cucurbitaceae > Herpetospermum > Herpetospermum pedunculosum. The sequence goes on along the minus strand of CM051527.1, from coordinate 13,086,530 downwards.
AAGCCTATGGTCTCAAGGGCCAAACACATACAGATTATGCACGGATTGTTGATGAGCCTACTGAGGCTGTTCTGGAAGAGGCCATTCGGACCATTGGCCAGCCTGAAGCTTCCTGGACCGTGTCACGCAATGGGAGGCACACTCTCATGAGTGCCAACCTCACGGCTAAGGCGGCTGTTTGGTTTTCGTTCGTGAGAAGGAGATTGTCCCCAGTGGCTCACGAGACTACAATCAACCAGAGCCGATCGCTGCTGGTGTATGCGATAATGAGAGGTCTCACGATCAACGTGGGAGAAGTCATCACTGCTGCTATTGCTGAGTGCGCCAAGAAAGGTAAGGGACCACTGTTTTGCCCTAACACCATAACCAAGCTATGTTTGCTTGCAGGAGTCCCCACCGAGCGCATGGAGCAGCAAATGGCTTACACAGGCCACTTGGAGCTGCCTGCTAGCCTGAGGCTGAGAAGGAAGGGGAATATGGAGTATGAACTGGATAGGCTGGCTGCTGATCAGTCCCTATCCATGGCCTGCCTAATGGATATGCAGAGGAGAATGGCTCAATGGGCCACTTATGCGCAGGCGAGGGACAAGGAAGTTGCAGACCAACTTGGGTGCATCTTCCCTGATTTCCCTACGAATCTCCTAACTCCATGGGTGCCTCCACGACCACGGCAACCTGATGAGGATGACGACGTTTGAGTGCTGGTTTGAATTGCACTGAAGGGAGTATTGTTGTTCCCTTAGGAAAAAAAAACAATTTTCTGCTTTCTGATAATCATGTGAACTTTGCTGTTTTGAGTCCAATTTTGATCTGTTTTAGATGCTTCGTTTTATGTTTTTTCTTTTGCTCAGTATAGTCTGATGTTAGCTGACTAGGTAGGATAGTTTAGTTTTATTTTTAGAAAGCTTGAGTGACTGGAAAAAGCATGCTTAGGGGCCTTAATCAATGTTATATCTGCCCTGAATTGATTGCGAAATAATTGCGGTACCCGCAATTTTTATGACTGAAAGCATGTTTTGGACTGTCTGTTTAGCTAGGCTGTGATCTGTTTAAATTCTATCTTTTGCTGCTAACATGACTACCTTATATAGCTTATCTAAATGCATGCTGGATGAGTGTCATAGGACACCCTTTGATAGTTTAAATCAACCTCTAAAAAGCTTAGCATGCACAGCTTTAAGCCCTTAACTGTCTGTTTTTTTTAAACTTACTGCTGCTGTGATATTTTCTTTTAAATGTTCTGTCTATGCCTAGGGCTTTTAGATTCTCTTTGTTTTACCTTAGACTAGATGCTTCTAGGATAGTTTGGGGGTGTGCCACCTCAGACACTCATTGGGGACAATGAGTAGTTGAAGTTTGGGGGAGGCCACCCTAGGCCTAGGAACATTCCTCTCTCCCTTAGAAACATAAGCATTCTTCTTCTCCTTTACAAAAAAATGATGAACTGAAAAAAAATGAAAAATAGAATAAAGAGGGGGGTCTCTCTTAGGTTGCTAAGTAATCAGTGCCAAGTGTGTGACCCACAAGTGGCATTGCATCAAAAGGCAACCAAAGGAGAGGCCCCACCTAAGTAAGAAAAAGGGAAAAGAATAGGGAAGAAGAATGTATACCTAGGAGTTATAACTTTGTGGCTTAGATGTCCTATTTAAAAAGAACTCTGATCCTCAATTAGCTAAGCACAAAGTTGTAACTTGTAGGGTTGTTTAGGGAGATGAGTGTTTTTCCAATGTAGTGATGCCAGGGTTTAGGTTGTTCTTTAAAGTACTACTGTCACCATTAATACTAAGACTGGCATGACTCTAAGGAATCCTAGACACATTAAAAATAAAGCTAGAAGCATGTACTGAGTCTGAGGTAAAGCTAGGCAGAATTTGAAACCTTAGGGATAGTGGCATGATATGACAAAAGCAAATAGATCAGTTGTAGGAAGTTAATGAAAGCAGGTGAGTGTAGGCAGGCGAAGTCAGAAGAAGCTAGATAAGAGGGTAGTTCTAAACTGAGAAGTGTGTCACAGGACAGCAGTGCTGTAGGTAGGGATATAAGGGAGTCAGTAAAGTGGTTAAAAAAAGAAGAAAACAGCAGCCTAGGTAAGTCCTTAGTGTGCTTGAGGACAAGCAAAACCTTAAGTTTGGGGGTGTGTTAAGTCTCTGAAAGTGACTTATTTAGGACCCATTTAGCTTAAGAAGATGTACACTTTTAGGTGTTTTTGATAGCATTTAGCCTAAACCTATGCTTAAATATGAGAATGAGAAGAAGGTAGCTAAATTAGGACTTATGCACAATAGGAAAGAAAAGGGTTGAAAACCGAAGGAAAAGAATGAAAAAAACTGCATTGCGACAGCATTGCGAAAACATTGCTGAAGCCGCAATTATTCAAGTGAAAACCGTAAGTTGCCTGATCCTTTTCTGTTAATTTCCGTAATTTCAGGGATTCGTTCTTTCTCCTCCATCCATTCTGATATATGACGTTGAAGATTGATGGTTCTCCTTGGCCCAAACGCACCTGCAAACTACTATAAAAGGGGGCCAAAGTCGGAGGTTCAAGCATCATCCGAAAGCGTAGAGTCTTCTCGCAGTCCATCTTTTCTCCCTGTTTTCCTTTGCCGTCTGTTGGAGTGAGAGTCTCAGCTGTTGGAATCGATAATCTGATAGGAAGGAGAGGAGATCCTTCTTCTCTCTCGATTGGATTCATCCAAGCAAGGCTGACCTTCATCCCCTTCATTCGAGGCGACTGCATCGAGGCTTTCAAGCACCATTTACTGCTTTTTGTTTTCCTTTTCTTATTTCCAGCTTTGATCAGTTGTTGTTTCTAGCTTAATGTTCCATCTACTTCATTTCGTTGCTTTCTGTCTTTGAATTATTTACTTTAAGTTTCCTTTTGTTCGTTCAAACATTCAAAGTAATCAAATTACAAGTCTTCATTTCACAGTTTCAATCTTCTGCTGCCACGGTTTTGTCTTACTGTTTTGAGTACATTTCCCTTCTAAGCATGTCTGTTTTATCTTATACTTTTGTTCTCTACATATCCATGAGTAGCTAAGTCACTTAGGGGCATGCTAATGACAGAACTATAGGCTAAAAAAACGTGAACCAAGCATGTAGGATAGCTTTCGAAGCATTGATTGTATGTAAGCTTCATTCCACGGGCAATTTCGATTGGCCATCCATTTTGTCCAAAGAACTCCTAACCTCTGGAAGGAGTAAGAGTTCAGAGTCGTATAATCATGCTAGCCTTTCATGGTCACCAGGAAACGGCCTAAGAATAGGCGTTTCCCTAGTACAAACTAAACACTTCTGTTTTAACAAGATGCTTAAGACCTTACTTTGAGTCGAGTAAACTAAAGAATCTAATGCATGGAATCGGACGATACATGAGATAGAGTGAGTTTGATGCATAGAGAGTAGATCCAGTGCTTGGGAATCGTATAAAAATGCCTATAGGATAGTCATTAGTAGCCCTTAATTCTCCATTTTACACACGTTTGCTGTTTTTACAATTGCGATAACATTGCGGTATCCGCAATTCTGCTAAGTTACCATTCTGTTTAGCTGTTTTCTTCTTCGTTTATTAATTCCATCTCTTGTCTTTTGAGTCTAATTTCAACTTGCATTTGTTTATGTTGCATTCCTTTACACATTCAGCAAAAATTAGATAATTAAAAACCAATTTTACCCCATCAAATCCACCCCTTCTTTCTTAACAAATACACTTCATGATTAGCTAAAAATGAGTCTCTGTGGAAAAAACGAATGAAATATACTTACTACTTGCTGTGAGACCATGTATGCTTGCATGTTCTGAGTGCTCTCTCTACCTTCTTGCTTATTTATCTTTAACACATTGAGCACGCAACAGTGTATCCAAATAGAAGTCTTTTTTAAAGGATGTAACCCCAGCACAAGGCAAGTGCTGAATTCGTCAGCTGGTGGTTCCATGCTTTCTAAAAGCTATAATGAAGCCTATGAGATCCTGGAGAAGATCTCAACCTCTCACTGTAGGTGGTCAGATGACCCAGTAGAGCCAAGTAGAGCTCAAGACAAGGATGCACTCAGTGCCATGAGTAGCCAAATAAACGCCCTGACTAACCTAGTCAAACAAATGGCTCAAACCAATCTCCAAACCAGTGTCAACACCGCTGCAACCATCTCAATGGGAACATCAAATAGTCAAGGTGAGACACTAATTTGTGGATTCTGTGGGGAAGGGCACCTGTATGAATACTGCCCTGGGAATCCAGCCTCAGTCTGCTATGTTGGAAGCCAACAGCAGCCTAGGAACAACCCTTACTCTAACACTTACAACCCTAGTTGGAGAAACCACCCAAATCTTTCTTGGGGTGGCCAACAAAACACTAACCAAAGTCAAAACCAACCAAGACCGAGTGGAACACCTGGTTTCACTCCCCAAAATAACCAATCCATGTACCAAAAACCATATAACCCTCCAATAGGGTCATCAGTAGAAAATCTACTTAAGGAGTACATTGCGAAGAATGATGCTACCCTACAAAGTCAGCAAGCTACCCTTAGGAGCCTAGAGAACCAAATAGGGCAGTTAGCCAATGAACTCAAGAGTAGGCCCCAAGGTAGGTTGCCTGTTGACACTGAAGTACCTAGAAGGGATGGAAAAGAGCAAGTTCAAGCAATTGAACTTCGAAGTGGGAGACCATTGGTGAGCAACACTAGAGAAACACCAAAGAGATTAGAGAATGAAGAGTCTAGTGCTCCACTGGATTCTCTGCCTACCCATGGTCAACTATCTCCAAGCACATCAAGGGTGAGGCTGGAACCTATCATAGAGGAACTAGAAGAAATTCCAAGGCCTCCACCTGTCCTGAGGCGACCTGAAGTGCCTACATATGTGCCACCACCTCCATTCCCTAGAAGGCTGAAGAAAAAACAAGAACAGGAAGTGCACTTTAATAAATTTTTAGAAATTTTGAAACAAGTGCATGTGAATATTCCTTTTGTAGAGGTTTTGCAATCAATGCCTTCTTATGTTAAATTTCTAAAGGATATTATTACTAACAAAAAGATCATTGGTGAATTTGAAACAGTGAATCTTACTGAGGAGTGCAGTGCTATACTCCAGAACAAACTTCCAAAGAAGCAGAAGGATCCTGGTTCCTTCACCTTACGAGTTGAGTTAGGAGGCAAGCACGTGAGCAGAGCTCTTTGTGACCTGGGAGCCAGCATAAACCTCATGCCCTTATCACTATTCCGTCAGCTTGAAATAGGGGAAGCACGTCCTACTACTGTCACCTTGCAGCTTGCAGACAGATCCATAGCATACCCTGAGGGTAAGATTGAGGATATTCTTGTCAAGGTTGACAAATTTATTTTTCTTGCAGACTTCATCATTCTGGATTATGAAGCAGACAAGGAGGTCCCCATCGTATTAGGCAGACCATTTCTAGCCACAGGTAGGTCCTTGATCGATGTCCAGAAAGGTGAGCTCACCATGAGGGTTCATGATGAGGAGGTTAAGTTTAGTGTCTTTAAAGCTCTAAGGTATCCTTCTGATTCTGAATCCTGTGCAAGTGTAGATATAGTAGATTCACTAATGGAAGAACAACTTGAGCATGAATTGTTGATTAAGCATGCCAATGACTATGTACAGATAGATGTAACTGACTTGAATATTTCTGAAATAATGGATATACCTGTGGATAAACCTCAGCATGTTTGTATGACTAATGACTTGACTGAAAGATCCATGAATCATTTAAAACCATCCATTGAGCATCCACCTCTCTTAGAATTGAAACCATTGCCTGATCATCTTAAGTATGCATATCTAGGAGAGCATGATACTTTGCCTGTTATCATTTCGTCCAAGTTAAGTGAAAAGCATGAAATTGCGCTAATATTGCTGCTTAAGCAACATAAAAAGGCTATTGCATGGACGATTGCTGACATAAGAGGTATTAGTCCTTCCTACTGCATGCATAAGATATTATTGGAAGAGGAACATACACCCCGAGTAGATCACCAACGTAGGTTGAACCCCTCTATGAAGGAGGTAGTTAAAAAAGAGATAATCAAATGGTTAGATGCAGGTGTAATCTTCCCTATAGCCAACAGTCAGTGGGTGAGTCCAATTCAATGTGTACCTAAGAAGGGGGGATGACTGTGAAAGAATTTCGGCATGCATAGCGGAAGCATCGTTGGATCTAAGTACTCTTATTTTGTTAATTTAAAAAGAAAAAGCATGTAATTTGAAAATCAAAGACAATAATTTAGAAGTTACCTTTGAAGTTCAAATTCTTCTTGATTCCAAACTCGATCTTCGAATGTAACGGTCACGAACCACCACGAGAGTCTTCCCGACTATTCTCCGGCCTTAGAACGGGATTGTGTGATCCTTTGAGTGACTAATTTAAAAGAGAATTAAAGATGGAATTGGAGAGAATGGTAGAGAAATTGTCTTTACAATTTCTCAAATTTCATAAAAATTCCAAGAAGAAGTCAATCTCATTAACCCTTTGTATATATAGAAGACTACATGCAAAAACATGCAAAATTGAGTTAACAATAGGATGCCATGTAGAATCCACTCAATTTAGTGGGATTAGTGGCTTGATGTGGGATGAACACTTAGCAAAAAAGTTTGACTCATAAAACCACCAACAAATGGTTTTTCCCACTAACTCAAGAATTGGATTTTTCCACTAACTTAAGAATTGGATTTTTCCACTCACTTTAGTCATCAAAATGACTCTTGACTTTCAAGGTTTAGTGGAGTCAACATTTGACTTTTGACTTTCAAAGTTGTAGTCAATTGTCTTAAATTTGACTTTTGACTAACTTTGATCAAATTAATTCAATTTAAAAATTAATTCAAATAATTAATTTTAAATCAAATTAAATTAATATTAAATAATTAATTAAACAATTTAATTAATTCAAATTTAATATCCAATAAATCCAACACTAATCCCGATCATTCCCGATATACATGATTATGAATCCATATTCATATTTTCGATAATTAAATCTTATTTAAATATCACCATCTCTCTCTATTGTTCAATTCGCAATTGAACGTTATGTCGTTAAATATATCACATATATTTAACGTTAATTCCCTAATTCGAATTCGAACACTTCGAATTCACTCGTCACACTATTCTAAGGTTTAGTCCGATATGAGCTAGCAGGGGGACCTCATGGACCTACAGATCATGAGCTCCAACGATCCGAGATTAACTGATTAAACTCTTTAACCTAGTTAATCAACATTCGTTAACTACCAGGACATTCCACTATAGCCTAGTAGTTGCATTCTCCTCACTGTAGATATATTTATGTCCACTCGATATAACCATGATTAGTAAGTTGACCCTTCACAGGTTGTTCGTAATTTACGGTCGGGTCAAATATCTGTTTTACCCCCGTAATTACATCTTGCTCCTTAAGTCCCACTGATCCTCTAATGAACAATTGGTTTGTGATCCAATCACTAAACCGATTGGTATGTGATCTAATCACTATACCGAGTCCCTCTCGGGCCAATGAGAAGGTGGGGCCCCTTGTTCAAGACCTGGAGTCAGCACTTAAGGGAACAACCTATCTACTATCCCTAGAGACGGGTAGGAGTGAATTCCATCTTGCACCCTATGTCCCCAGCTATCTATCCGGTCTTACCCCTGAAATGGGAGGCATATTGAGTCGGCGCTGTTGAGCCACTCTCACCCATGCAGATCTAAGGATAATCCCGAATAAACAGGAGTTCATAGTTAGCTCAGGATTAAGGTCAAGTTACCTAGGTCATCGTTTTGAAATAGTCAGTCTTTAAAACAGTAAACAGCGTTATAAAGTAAGAGTGACTTATTTCGCGGTCCGGTCTAATGCAAACTCTTTGCATAGGACGCCCCCATTCACATGTCTCCACATGAACGATTCAGGATCACATCGTTTGTACTAAATACAAAATGGGCCGCATCCAATAGTGTCCCCAAGATAAGGTATCCAGCCTTATCCGTATACTATAGACCGTTTTGGCTATTTACTCGAACTTGATCCACTTTTATGTCTCCACATAAAGTTCAAGTATTCATGTTATAGCCATGGATCTTAGTTTATTGGATTTAGGGTTTTCTAAAATGAAATAAGCAATTCACATATTCAATAATAACTTTATTGAATAAACCTCAATAACACTTTATTGGTAATCAAATATGTTTATCGTTTACAAACCACGAGTTTTAGGACATAAAACCCAACAAACTCCCACTTGGACTAAAACTCCAGTGGTAATAAATATATATCCATATATATACATAATGTTGAGTTTTTCAAAATGAGAAATAAATACAATAAACTAGGGCATCACATACCCATAGTTTTCTCCCACTTGCCCTAGATTATACATCCTGTAGTCCTAGTCTCACTAGGTGACCCTCAAACACTTTAGCCGTGAGAGCCTTTGTAAATGGATCAGCAATGTTGTCCTCAGAGGCTATTTGTTTCACAATAACGTCTCCTCGTTGGACGATCTCTCGAATGAGATGATATTTTCGCTCAATATGTTTCCCGCGTTTATGGCTCCTTGGCTCTTTTGAATTTGCAACTGCTCCACTGTTATCACAAAAGAGAGTGATAGGCAGATGCATATTTGGAACAACTTCCAAATCGTTCAAAAACTTTCTAAGCCACACAGCTTCTTTTGCTGCTTCACAGGCAGCTACGTATTCTGCTTCCATAGTGGAGTCAGCAACACAACTTTGCTTGATACTCCGCCATACTACAGCTCCTCCATTCAGAGTGAACACTGATCCCGATGTTGATTTTCTCGAATCTTTATCCGACTGGAAATCAGAATCAGTGTATCCTGTAAGAATCAGATCCTTACCTTTATACACGAGCATGTAATCCCTCGTTCTCCTAAGATACTTGAGGATATTCTTAACGGTTGTCCAATGTATAAGTCCAGGATTGGACTGAAACCTGCTGACAACACCTACTGCATAGCATATGTCGGGTCGTGTACACAACATAGCATACATCAGACTTCCAACTGCCGATGCATAGGGAATGCGTCTCATATCCTCAACTTCTTGAGGTGTCTTAGGACATTGTTCCTTCGACAAGTGAATTCCATGCCTGAAGGGTAGCAAACCCCTCTTGGAATTCTGCATTTTATATCTTGACAACATCTTGTCAATATAGGATGCTTGAGACATGGCTAATGTTCTATTCTTGCGGTTCCGAACTATTTGGATCCCAAGAATATATTGAGCTTCTCCCAAATCTTTCATTTGGAATTGAGTTGCTAGCCATTTCTTGACGTCAGTCAGGCATCTTACATCATTCCCAATGAGTAAGATATCATCGACATATAATACGAGGAATGCTACAGATGTTTTGACAATCTTCTTGTAAACACAAGGTTCGTCAATGTTTTGTTCAAAACCATAAGATTTGATCGCAGTATCAAACCTTATATTCCAGCATCTAGATGCTTGTTTCAACCCATAAATGGATCGTTTAAGCTTACAAACGTTTTGTTCTTGATGTTGTATTATAAACCCCTCTGGTTGAGACATATAGATACTCTCTTCAAGATTGCCATTCAGAAAGGCTGTCTTGACATCCATTTGCCAAATCTCATAGTCATAATATGTGGCAATGGACAAGAGTATTCTAATTGATTTTAACATGACAACAGGAGAGAAGGTTTCATCATAGTCTACCCCCTCTCTCTGGGTATAACCCTTTGTCACTAATCGAGCTTTAAAGGTCTGTACCTTACCAGCTTGGTCTCGTTTCCTTTTGTAGATCCATTTACAACCAATAGGTTTTACCCCATCTGGTTGATCTACAAGTTCCCAGACGGAATTGAAGTACATCGACTCCATTTCGAGGTCCATGGCTTTGATCCATTGATCTTTGTCAACATCATTCATTGCCTGTTTATAGGTCAATGGATCCTCTATTCCATCATCTGGTATGATGATTTGAGTTTCTACTAAACCCATGTAACGGTCAGGTTGTTGCACAACTCTCCCACTACGTCGAGGCATTCTCAACTCTTGAGATGGATGTGAGTAATCAGAAGTATTAGCTCCATCAACAACTCTTGTTGAGGGTCCAATCTCATCAACAACTCTTGTTGATCTATCTGTAGCTTCTTTAGAAATTTCACGCAATACTAGTTTACTGCGAGGTTGATGATCTCTCATGTGATCTTCTTCGAGAAAAGTAGCATTTGTCGATACAAATACTTTATTTTCTTCTGGATCAAAGAAGTATCCAGCTTTCGATTCTTTTGGGTAGCCTATGAATAAACATACTTTTGAACGACGTTCCAATTTCTTAGGGTTTTGCACCAACACATGTGTCGGGCATCCCCAGATCCTGAAGTGACGTAAACTAGTTTTACGCCCTCTCCATAACTCATAAGGTGTTCCAGTAACACTTTTAGAGGGAACATTGTTCAAAATGTAGGCAGCAGTCTCTACTGCATATCCCCAAAACGAATCAGGCAAATGAGCATAGCTCATCATCGATCGAACCATGTCTAACAAGGTTCTGTTTCTTCTCTCCGATACACCGTTTTGCTGTGGCGTACTAGGTGCAGAGAGTTGTGACTGGATTCCATGTTCTATCAAATAGTCCTGGAATCTTAGGTCCATGTACTCTCCACCTCGATCTGATCGAAGTGTCTTAATTGTTTTACCTAATAAGTTTTCAACTTCTGCCTTATACTCCTTGAACTTTTCAAGAGCTTCGGACTTATGATGTATTAGGTAAACATAACCGTACCTTGAATAGTCATCTATGAAACTGATGAAATATTCATATCCTCCTCGTGCTTTGACATTCATTGGTCCACAAAGGTCCGAATGCACGAGTTCTAAGGATTCTTTGGCTCTAAGACCTTTTCCAGTAAAAGATCTTTTCGTCATTTTCCCCTCAAGACAAGACTCACATGCTGGTAAAGAGTTGTCTTCTAACTGGCTTAGATGACCATTCTTAACCAATCTCTCAATCCTATTGAGATTAATGTGGCCAAGTCTTAAGTGCCAAAGATATGTACTTGAAGAAACTTTTTGCCTTTTGTTTCGCGTCTCAGCCGTTTTAAACATCTCGATATTTAAAATAGCTTTCGCTCTGGTCGGTTTTAACTTATATAAGTTGTTTTCTAGTTTTGCAGAACAAATAGGAATACCTCTTTTGGTAATGAACACTTCATTAATTTCAAAAGATACTTTATACAATTGTTCTAACAAACAAGAGATAGATACAAGATTCCTTTTCATTCCAGGAACAAGATACACATTATCTAATATAATGAATCTATCTCCAAAAAACAACTTTAAATCTCCCACTGATTTTGCTGAGACAACCTCTCCTGTTCCAACCCTGAGAGTTATCTCGCCTTCCGCAAGTGTTCTCCAGGAACTAGTTTCCTGAAAAGAAGAACAATTATGATTAGTGGCCCCTGAATCCAGTATCCAGGAAGAGTCATCACTCTCCACTAAACATGTTTCAACAACTAGTAAATCATATTTACCTTGTTTTGCCTTTTCAGCTTTCTTCTCTGCAAGGTATTTTGGGCAGTTTCTTTTCCAATGCCCATTCTCGTTGCAGTGGAAACATTTTCCTTTATCTGCAACTTGAGCCTTGCTTTTGCGGTCATTAGGAGTTTTACTTTTCCCCTTCCCTTTCTTTTTCATCGAAATACTCTTATTTTTAGAAGAAGAAGGGCCAGACTTCGTTCCAGAGGACGATCCTCTATAGAACTTTTTAGTGGTAGCAACATTTGCCTCCACTTCATGTCCCTTAGTTTTAAGGAGGGACTGATAAGTCTGAAGCTCATTCAGAAGAGTAGTCAAGTTATATTCAATTTTGTTCATCATCGCATTTGTGCGGAACTGTAGGAAGCTCTTCGGAAGAGACTCCAGAATAAAACTGACCTGACTCTTCTCATCTATGACAGCTCCATTTACTTCTGCCACATTGAAATGGACCATCATGTCCAGGACATGTTCTCTAACAGAGGTCCCTTCTCTCATGCGACAGTTATAAACGTACTTGATGGCATCATGCCTAAGGGAGAAGGACGGTTGTCCAAACATCCCCTTCAGAGATTCCATAATCTCTTTGGCAGCACCCATACCATCGTGTTTCTTAGCCAATACATCAGATATGCTGGCCAGAATGTAGACGCGGGCTTTATCATTTGCCCTTGTCCATCTGTCATATGCATCCCGAACATTTCGGTTTGCATTTGTGCCGGGGTTTTGAGGACACTCCTCAGTTAAAACGAACCTTAGATCATCAATTACCAGTATTGTGTTTAAATTTGATTTCCACGTTGCGTAATTATCCCCGTTAAGTTTCTCAGAAGCTAGTAACTGTACTATTGAGTTGGACATGCTGAAAAATATAAACATATCGTATTTAGTGAAATTGCTATTACCCTTTTATATTATCCAATCAAGTTTTAGCAAAAGTAATAATGTACCCATCATTTATTCTTTATTGCAACGATACTACAAAGGTTTAGAGCAACATCCACCTAGGGGCAGTCTATCACTCCTCCTTTGAATTGAGACAATCTCAGCTAATCACTATTACCAGAATAACTCATATTCCAATAGATCTTTTAGCTATCGTTTACTTTGGTCAAGAAGTTACTAACACTTAGTAATTCTTGTAAGTGTGACCCTCCACTTTCAGACCTCAGAGATCGGAATCAACAAGCTCCCGAAGTTGGAAAGACAATGCTGAAAACGGACCTATGAGACCCTATCCATTTCTGGAGTTCGCGGTGTTCCGAATCCCATGATACAACCCTCCTAAGGGGTGGTCGCTCCCAGGGCAGACTCGCAGGCGCATCATGGGAATCTCACGGTGCAACCTAATGGAGGAGACCGTAGGATGTGTTGACACACAACCTTCGCCCACTTACTATGAACGACTTCCCCTATTCACCTTGTTATTGACTCATGCAAATACTTTCCTACTGGAGGTCGCTCCCAGGGCGACTCGAAGCCGAGCATGAATCTCACGGTGTGAACTCTTAGGGACGTAGGAGCTGAAAATATTTTTCCTCCCACTGAAGTGTTCTAGACGGTTGGGTATGATTTTACTTAGGCATATATTTTGGCTAACTAAAACATATCCTAAGTCTAGGTAATCTTTCCGAGTATAACGTTTATACTGGATTTTAACCTATGATGTCTAGGTGATAAAACTTTTTAAAACCTCACATCACTCACGCATGCTCATAAAACCGGGTTAGCTAAACTCAAACGCCAGTTCGATGCCCAGGTAGGAGGTGTTCCGTAAACCGTCAACTTAAATACCCCCAAGCTGAGACAGCATCTTACCGGGTGAGTTTTTCTTGTAACCGAAGTTTTACAAGATATCGACCTATTTTAACTATTAAAATAGGAGATTGCTTGGTAGTTAACCCTAAATGAGCATGCATTTATCTTTGTTATAAGTTTTAATGTCTAATTCATTTTATAACACTTATAAAAAAAAACTTATAACATACATCTAACATGCTTTTATATAACAATTATATAAAATCATTCCATGCAAAAATATAACAACTTATATGAAATCTCATGGAATCCTAAACATGCATACTTATATTATAACACTTATAACATATTTTCAATGCATGTTTCATGCTTATCCTATGGTGGGATTTTAAATCTACATGGCATACAATATGCACACAAGATTATGTTTATTTAAACTATACATTCACAATGCATAAATAAATAAACCACACTAAAAATGGATTGGTTTTGGCATCCTAAACAAGCATTTACCTAAATTATTACAATAATAAAATAGGAAAAAGTCTTGAACCGCCCCCGAACACTTCGAATCGGCTCGAACCGCTTGTAAGTTGTGGAATTGCACGAACCGCCGCCGAACCGAACCGAACCGCCACTTGACGCCTCTTCCAATTTTGATAAATTACATCCTAAAATGGACTCTAATGACTCTACAAAAATTACATACTCTTTGTAACACATTAAAGCCCATTACAAGGCAATTACAATAATTATTACAAATTGGAAAAGAAATGGATGCCAAAGACCAAAAATTTCCATTTTAGCACACATACATTCATCACATGAATTACTACCCACCAACTCTAAATTAACCAAAAAAGAGTACTTAAAGCATGCTCTGATACCATTTGAAAGAATTTCGGCATGCATAGCGGAAGCATCGTTGGATCTAAGTACTCTTATTTTGTTAATTTAAAAAGAAAAAGCATGTAATTTGAAAATCAAAGACAATAATTTAGAAGTTACCTTTGAAGTTCAAATTCTTCTTGATTCCAAACTCGATCTTCGAATGTAACGGTCACGAACCACCACGAGAGTCTTCCCGACTATTCTCCGGCCTTAGAACGGGATTGTGGGATCCTTTGAGTGACTAATTTAAAAGAGAATTAAAGATGGAATTGGAGAGAATGGTAGAGAAATTGTCTTTACAATTTCTCAAAGTTCATAAAAATTCCAAGAAGAAGTCAATCTCATTAACCCTTTGTATATATAGAAGACTACATGCAAAAACATGCAAAATTGAGTTAACAATAGGATGCCAGGTAGAATCCACTCAATTTAGTGGGATTAGTGGCTTGATGTGGGATGAACACTTAGCAAAAAAGTTTGACTCATAAAACCACCAACAAATGGTTTTTCCCACTAACTCAAGAATTGGATTTTTCCACTAACTTAAGAATTGAATTTTTCCACTCACTTTAGTCATCAAAATGACTCTTGACTTTCAAGGTTTAGTGGAGTCAACATTTGACTTTTGACTTTCAAAGTTGTAGTCAATTGTCTTAAATTTGACTTTTGACTAACTTTGATCAAATTAATTCAATTTAAAAATTAATTCAAATAATTAATTTTAAATCAAATTAAATTAATATTAAATAATTAATTAAACAATTTAATTAATTCAAATTTAATATCCAATAAATCCAACACTAATCCCGATCATTCCCGATATACATGATTATGAATCCATATTCATATTTTCGATAATTAAATCTTATTTAAATATCACCATCTCTCTCTATTGTTCAATTCGCAATTGAACGTTATGTCGTTAAATATATCACATATATTTAACGTTAATTCCCTAATTCGAATTCGAACACTTCGAATTCACTCGTCACACTATTCTAAGGTTTAGTCCGATATGAGCTAGCAGGGGGACCTCATGGACCTACAGATCATGAGCTCCAACGATCCGAGATTAACTGATTAAACTCTTTAACCTAGTTAATCAACATTCGTTAACTATCAGGACATTCCACTATAGCCTAGTAGTTGCATTCTCCTCACTGTAGATATATTTATGTCCACTCGATATAACCATGATTAGTAAGTTGACCCTTCACAGGTTGTTCGTAATTTACGGTCGGGTCAAATATCTGTTTTACCCCCGTAATTACATCTTGCTCCTTAAGTCCCACTGATCCTCTAATGAACAATTGGTTTGTGAGCCAATCACTAAACCGATTGGTATGTGATCTAATCACTATACCGAGTCCCTCTCGGGCCAATGAGAAGGTGGGGCCCCTTGTTCAAGACCTGGAGTCAGCACTTAAGGGAACAACCTATCTACTATCCCTAGAGACGGGTAGGAGTGAATTCCATCTTGCACCCTATGTCCCCAGCTATCTATCCGGTCTTACCCCTGAAATGGGAGGCATATTGAGTCGGCGCTGTTGAGCCACTCTCACCCATGCAGATCTAAGGATAATCCCGAATAAACAGGAGTTCATAGTTAGCTCAGGATTAAGGTCAAGTTACCTAGGTCATCGTTTTGAAATAGTCAGTCTTTAAAACAGTAAACAGCGTTATAAAGTAAGAGTGACTTATTTCGCGGTCCGGTCTAATGCAAACTCTTTGCATAGGACGCCCCCATTCACATGTCTCCACATGAACGATTCAGGATCACATCGTTTGTACTAAATACAAAATGGGCCGCATCCAATAGTGTCCCCAAGATAAGGTATCCAGCCTTATCCGTATACTATAGACCGTTTTGGCTATTTACTCGAACTTGATCCACTTTTATGTCTCCACATAAAGTTCAAGTATTCATGTTATAGCCATGGATCTTAGTTTATTGGATTTAGGGTTTTCTAAAATGAAATAAGCAATTCACATATTCAATAATAACTTTATTGAATAAACCTCAATAACACTTTATTGGTAATCAAATATGTTTATCGTTTACAAACCACGAGTTTTAGGACATAAAACCCAACAGACTGTAGTAGTGAATGAGAGTAATGAAATAATTCCAACTAGAACTATTACAGGATGGAGAGTCTGTATGGACTATAGAAAATTAAATAAAGAAACAAAAAAAGATCACTTTCCTTTACCTTTTATAGATCAGATGTTAGATAGGATAGCTGGCCGAGCCTACTACTGTTTCTTAGATGGTTATTCTGGATATAACCAAATCACCATAGACCCTGTGGACCAGGAGAAAACAACCTTCACATGTCCCTTTGGAACATTTGCTTTTCGCAGAATGCCTTTTGGCTTATGCAATGCACCAGCAACATTCCAAAGGTGCATGTTGACTATTTTCTCTTACTTAGATGAATCCATGATAGAAATATTTATGGATGACTTCTCAGTCTTTGGTGATTCGTTTACAAATTGCTTAGAGAACTTAGGACAAGTCCTAGCTAGGTGTGAGGAGACCAACCTAGTCCTTAATTGGGAGAAATGCCACTTTATGGTGGAAGAAGGGATAGTCCTAGGTCACAGAGTTTCTAGAGCAGGAGTAGAGGTCGATAGGGCCAAAATTGAAATAATAGAGAAGCTAGTGGAGCCTCAGAATGTAAAAGCCATTAGAAGTTTCCTAGGACACGCAGGTTTCTATAGAAGGTTCATTAAGAACTTTTCAAAAATCTCTAAACCTCTGTGTGAGCTTCTAGAGCTGAATAAACCATTTGTCTTTTCCAAAGAATGTTTCTTAGCCTGGACAACCCTTAAGAAAGCCTTAGTCACAGCACCTATTATCGTAGGACCAAATTGGGACCTACCATTTGAGATGTTGTGTGATGCTAGTGACTATGCAGTAGGGGTTATGCTAGGACAAAAAATTGATAAACTAACACATCCTGTATACTATGCTAGTAAGACACTGAATGAGGCACAATGTAATTACACAACCACGGAGAAGGAAATGCTAGCTCTAGTGTTTGCTTGCGAGAAGTTTAGGAATTACATTGTAGGTACTAGGACCATTGTGTACACTGATCACTCTGCACTAAAATACCTAATGAGGAAGGCTGATGCTAAGCCTAGGTTAATTAGATGGGTATTGTTGTTGCAAGAGTTTGATCTAGACATTAGAGATAAGAAAGGATGCGAAAATGTAGTTGCTGATCATCTTTCTAGATTGCGACATAATTGCGATAAAATTGCTGAAACCGCAATTTCTGATGCCTTTATCGATGAGCATGTCTTTGTATTAGCACATCGTGATAACGATGAGGAATCTTGGTTTGCTAATATTGCTAACTTCCTTGCCTCGCAGGTACTACCAACTTTCAAGGGAGGGCAAGAAAAGAGAAGGTTTCTACATGAGGCTAGGAAGTTCATCTGGGACGATCCTACACTCTACAAAACATGTGCAGATGGGTTGCTGAGGAAGTGTGTGTCAGCTGCTGAAGCGAAGTTTGTGCTGCAGCATTGCCATACATCTCCCTATTGTGGCCATTTTGGTGGCCAAAGAACAGCTGCAAAGGTGTTCCAGAGTGGCTACTACTGGCCCACGATCTTCAAAGATGCCCACGATCATGCACACAGCTGCGATGAATGTCAAAGAACAGGTAACCTTAGCCGGAAGGATGAGATGCCTCTCACTTACATCTTAGAGTTGGAGTTCTTTGATGTGTGGGGCATTGATTTCATGGGACCATTTCCCCCTTCAGCAGGTAATCTCTATATACTTGTAGCTGTAGACTATGTATCTAAATGGGTTGAAGCCATAGCATGCCCATCCAATGATGCCAAAACAGTCATTAAGTTCCTTAATAGGCATATCTTTACTAGGTTTGGTACACCCCGTGCTATAATTAGTGATGAAGGGACGCACTTTATTAATAAAGTTATGGAAAAGGTGTTAGCTAAATACAATGTTAGACATAGAGTAGCTACCCCTTATCACCCACATTCGAATGGACAAGCTGAAATATCCAATAGGGAGATTAAAAACATACTCGAAAACGTGGTCAAACCTAATAGAAAAGATTGGTCGTTTAAGTTAGAGGATGCACTTTGGGCATATAGGACTGCATATAAGACACCCCTAGGTATGTCTCCTTATAGACTTGTGTATGGAAAAGCATGTCACTTACCCTTCAAATTGGAAATCAAAGCCTTTTGGGCCTTAAAAGAGCTGAATTATTGCGTGACCGATGCGGGAACATTGCGGTCTCTGTAATTACATGAGCTCGATGAGCTGAGACATATGTCCTATGAAAATCCCAAAATGTATAAGGAAAAAACTAAAATTTGGCATGATAGTAGACTTAGGATTAAGGACTTCAAGAAGGGCCAGCATGTCTTGTTATTTAACTCAAGGTTGAGATTATTTCCAGGCAAACTTAAGTCCAGATGGTCAGGTCCTTTTGTTATAACTAACGTGTTTGTTCATGGTGTAATTGAGATTAGGAACCTGCAGAATGGGCAACCGTTTATGGTCAATGGTGCACGTTTGAAGCATTACTACGAGGAAGGAGATGTGAAGACTCTCTCGGCCTTCCTCTTATCTGAAGCTTGAAAATCAAATCGAGAGGGGACGAGTGATTACTGTGCTCGTCCATGTGAAGGCTATGCCTTAGTTTATTTTTCGTCTTTTTTTTCGGTTGTTATTTTGTGTGTTTAGTTGTGATCTTTATTACGAATTTTGTGTTAATTTTGTACATTTTAATAGGAGATCTTGAAGAGGAGATCAAGGAGATGAATCAAGGGGAGATAATCACCAAGAAAAATCGGGCTAAATCCAAGATTTGATCAATTGAATCTTGAGATTTAAATCAAGAAAATCCCCAACGGCCAGCCCATTTAATTGCGGTTGATTTGCTGAAACCGCAACGGAAAGAGCCGTTGGGATCCACTTGATTACAAATAGCCATCAAATCAGCTGTGCCCCCTACGCTTTCTTCACTCGTTAGACTTCAAGAATCAATCATCTTCTTCCCCTGCATCTCCTACCTTCAGATCTCTCCAAACCAACAATGGTGCTTACACGAGCTGAGCGATCTGCCTCCAAGAAAAAGTCACCTGACGCAGAGGAAGCTGCGAGGGAAGCATTGCTCTCCTTGGCAGATGCCGAAGCTGCGCAACCCGTACGACCGTCTAAGCTTCCAGTACGCAAGAAGAAGTGGAGGGTTGTGACAGAGATCCCTGCTGGTCCATCTGCGCCAGCAGGTACGCCAAAGAAAAGGAAGTGGGCGGTGGAGGTGGAGGATGCGCCCACCAAAGAAAAGACTCCCAGCGAGGGGAGTCGAGGGAGTGGCCGTCCATCCTACGAGACGGCCAGACAAAGCCTTGAGCTATCTCCACCTGCACAGAGCCCTGAGGCATCACCATCTTCGCAGACGCCAGAGCCTGAAGTCCCGATTGAAGAGCACCAAGAATCAGTGCCGAGCGAAGAGGCGACTGAGGAAGATGAAGTCTTCTCCCCTTTGAGGGAAGTCAACCCTGATAGCCGAGCGGAGGGGAGAAGCAGAGACTCGATGGATGAGACGTTGGGGGACTGCCTCCAGCAGATCACCACCAGGGCACGGTTGAGGAAGAAGGCGCCCAAGATTGCGAAGGCCAAGCGACCGAAAGCTTCCAAGCGATCCAAAAAGAAGAAGGGCAGTGGTGAGCCTTCTTTGAAGAAACTGGAGGTCGAGGCTGCTGAGTCGGCCAAGGCAAGGGATAAGGGGAAAGCGAAATTATACCCTGAAGATGAACCTCAAGCCGTGAGGTATGTCTCTTCGGATGCAGAGTCGAGGGGCAATGAATTGAGGAAGAGAGACCTTCTCCATGAGAAGGGATTTCTTGATGCACTGGCAGACTGGTGGACGATATTTTGAACTATCGCTTAATCTCAAGCTGTCGAGGCTTGCCAAAATACGATTTATAAAGCCTATAACCAAGGCTTTGCAGCCAGTGGTAACAGGGTCGATCCAAGGAGTAAGAACGATCAAAAGCACAATTAAAATTGGGATTTAATTAATTGATTGATTTTTGGTAATGGGGGGTTTTATCATGCAAGAGAAATAATAAGAAAGCTAACGGAAGAAAGAATAACTAGTAGAGAACGTGTGCACGGTTTGGGGAGTTTCGGGATCAAATGTTAGACAAATTTGGTTCATCATTTAATGCAAATTTCATGGTATTCAGTTTATTGAGCACGCGGACGACTACCAGAGAAGCCCCAAAGTAGCCGACTCCATGGATTTTAATTAGACCACACAGTTCTAATTACACGTTATCTAAGCTTACATCAAGGTGATCAGCCCTAAGGTAAATTTAGACAGTCACTAGCTAACCGCGACGAACATTCGAGCGTGAATTCTAATTGCTAGTAGATTGCCCG
This sequence comes from Herpetospermum pedunculosum, assembly GCA_028017165.1. Lineage (NCBI taxonomy): Eukaryota > Viridiplantae > Streptophyta > Magnoliopsida > Cucurbitales > Cucurbitaceae > Herpetospermum > Herpetospermum pedunculosum. The sequence continues at coordinate 13,065,920 of CM051527.1, read as the reverse complement.
CAAACGCCGTATGCAATCAACAATTATCCTACCCGACCCGATACTTCGATTTAGTTCTATCTACCTGTCTTACTTAGTCGAGCAGTGAGAGGCACGACATCGCTACTCTTTAACATACACAACATGCGAAACTACTCGAGTGTCAATCGTCGTATTTTAACATGCGCGTTGGATTAAGCAAGGTAGATAAATGCTAATAAACAGAACCCAATATGCATAATTCAAAACGCAGATTATCAGAACCAAATTATCTAACAAAATCCTCCTAAATCATTCCCAAACCGTTCACCCTTACCTTAGCCGCTCATGGCGCGGTTTGTCAATTCCGCTCCAACGACGGCCATGGAAGGAATCATCCACCAATTACAAAGAAGGTAGAGCTCACTCGCATGCCAACAATGGCGGAGCTCCACGGAAAGTAGAGAAAAAACGAGGAAGAAGAAGATGAAGGAGAGCAAAAATGGTGGTGAAGAACTCCTCAAAATGTGCAGAAAATCGTCAATATAAGCTGCTGTAATCGTCGTAGCGTCGAGACGCTAGGAGACGCTGTGCCCTAAGTTTTCCGCGCGCGCCTTCGATGGCGTCGCGACGCTGGGTCAGCGTCGCGACGCTGGGTCAGCGTCGCGACGCTGCCCCGATAAAATTCCTGCGCGCGCCTCCTCCGGAGCGTCTCGACGCCAAGCAGAGTCTCGACGCCAGGGCAGCGTCGAGCTAGCGTCTCGACGCTATCACTCGACGCTTGCTCTCGGGTTTTTCCAGCGTCGAGCCAGCGTCTCGACGCTATAGCTCGACGCTGGCTCTCGGGTTTGGGGCTGAAACTTTGCCTCTCCAAGGCGGTTTTGGCCCATTTCTTCACGGATCAAGTTCCCCTCTTCCCGATGCATTCCCGGGGCGCTAAAACTCCACTTTAAGCTCTCGAACGGGTCCAACGGACGCACGAGCTCTTTGCCGCTTTTCTCCTACAAATGAGATAATTTAATCAATTAAAAGCGGACTTAAGCTAATATTAGGAAGTATTTAATAGCTCCAAAATGGAGTTATCAAACACCCCCAACTTAAACATTGCTAGTCCTCGAGCAAGCACTACAAAGACATTGACTCTAAGGATGCGCTTACATGCATTCTAACTCAAACCTCCATGCATATTGAAATTTTAAACACGAGTATAATCATGGAAGCATTTTGTTCATGCATTAACTAGGACATATCAAAAATTAACTCTTGCCCCCTAACGTGTGTGTGTGCTAGCCAACCACTCCTAAACTCACGCAAACTCGGAAAACCAGCATGCAACGCACATCCCGTTTTCCCCCTACTTCTAGCGTTAAAGAACAGTCTAAACTTGACTTACACGAGAGAGAGAAGCAAATTAAGAGACCTAATTGTTTTTCTCATTCTTTTTTTTCTTTTCACAAGTACTTTGTACTCTTTTATTTAGGTTCTTTGAACCAACTTTTTATTTCTTTTTCTTTCCAACTCGAGCTGCCTAACACGTCAAACTTAGGCCTAAGCTTCACGTTTTTAAGGACTGACGCTCACTTCTTTTAAGCGCTACTAAGAAGGAGGAGCGCCTCGAGAGGAATTTTCTATCAAACATGCTTTTCTATTTTTTTTTTAAATTAAGCTAAGCACATGCTTTCTCAATTAACTAACCACTAACTCTCATGCAACAATCTACCTAAGGGTGCCTTTCGGGGTGACAACGAGAATTAGCGAAACATGCGATTTACAAAGCCTACGGAATCTAGGGAGAGGTTGCTAAGTGCGCGACAAGTGCAACGGAGCAACAAAATTTTTTTAAAATTTTTTGACATGAACCTAATAAACACGAAACTCATGCAAAAACTTGATTATGAACATGCTCAAATTTCCAACATGCATTTCCTAGGCTATCATCGTCAGAAAACAGTAAACAGAGTCCCAAGCACTTCAATATCAATAATAGCACTTCTCAACAAACTACACATGCGAATCCATCAGACTAACTCCACCCCCAACTTCAAAATATGGCATTGTCCCCAATGCCATCCAGTCAGATATACAAAGTAAAAGGGAAAAAGAAGTACACTTCCCTGACTCTTTGTGAAGCTGGCGAGGGCGAGGAAGCGGCGCACAAACGCATTAGAGCCCAAAATTGTCTTCTCTTCCTCGATTCCTAAAAAAAAACAGTAAGCTAATTAAAACTAAGTTAATCTAGAAAGCAATAAAACAAAACTTAAAGCATAAAAACAGTCCATCGCTCGGGTGCCTCCGAGAAGCGCAGAATTTTTAAAGTCGGTTGCTCGACTGTATTCTCTCCACAGACTCATCCATAGTCTGTAAGTGCGGGGGACGGTCCAAGCTTGTCCTTGTCCACACCTTTCCTGCAATCATCCTGAAAAATATGTTGCACTCTTCGTGCCTCGGGCACGTGAATATAAGAATAGTTAGTGCAAAAACCAGCATTGTTATCACTCAAATTTAAATCAGATTTTGTAACTGAGACATGGGAACCATCCCTCAAGCGCGAGGGTAGACTCCCATTCTCGTCATGCTCAACCACAACAGAAATATTCTCAGCAGATTTCCTATCAAATAAAGAAAACTCATGCAAAATATCATCAAACTCTAACGAAACGACGCCCTTATACACATCGATTTTGACCCTAGCGGTCTTAAGAAAAGGGCGTCCTAACAGCATAGAGGACGAAGCATGCGATGACTTCTCATTCATGTCTAAAACAAGGAAATCAGCGGGGAACATCATATCCCCAACTCTAACCAGAACATCCTCTACCTTCCCCCTAGGACATATGTTTGACCCATTAGCCAACTGGACAGAAACATTACACTCATGCAATTCATTTAAATTCAGTTCACGAAACAGTGCATAAGACATAACATTAACAGAGGCTCCTAAGTCTAACATGGCATTATGAACGACTTTACTACCTATAGTGCAAGGAATAGTAAAGGTACCTGGATCGTTGCACTTGGCAGGCAACGTACCTGGGAGTATGGTAGAGACGTTCTCCTTTCTCTTCTCAGTCCCTCTGGACTTCCTTTTCGTAGTGCACCAGCTCCTTAAGAATTTCGCATACTTAGGCACTTGACTGACTGCATCTAGGAGCGGGATATTTACCATCACCTTTTGGAAGGTTCGAAGGACCTCCTCGTCATCGGATTCCAAAGTAGGCTTCGCAAGCCTACTCGGGAATGGTGCTCTGGCAACATCCTCAGGTACACTGACTTTCTCATCTCTTTTCTCATTCTGAACCTCGGGAGCAGGCGGGGCGGACTTGTTCAAGCTGTCCGTGGCTTCCTTCACAGCCTTAGTGGAAAGTGACTTCCCACTGCGCAGCTGAATAACACTCACGTTTTCACATGAGTTGACTGTAGTTTGGGAAGGAAGCTTCCCCGAGCTCTTGCTCTCAATCTTACTGATAGACACCGCCATTTGTGTCAGCTGCTTGTTCAGATTCTGCAGCTCGGCCTTGTGAGAATTAAGCTTTTCTCGAGCCTCTTTTTGGAACTGGCTGGTGCTAGTCACGATGGTCCTTACCATCTCTTCAAGCGAGCTGGAGGAGCTCGAGGCTTGAGCCTGGGTGGAAGAATTAGGCCTACCCTGAGACTGGCCTTGGAAGCGAGATTGTCCTTCCCTGTTCCCATAGCTAAAGTTTGGATGGTCGCGCCAACCGGGGTTATACGTGTTGGAATATGGGTCGTACTTCCTTGGATTGGAGCGTACCCCCCGATCGCGTTGACCTCCTCCGCCTCGCGGTGTCCTCCAACGATTTTTTTCAACATACTGCCTATCTCGGCCACCTGGGCCCTCATCTCGTGGCTCTGAGCCACGCTATGGACTTGTCCTTGCCCCCGAATACCGAATTGCTGCGAGATGGTTGCCATGTTTGCTATCAACTGTTTGGCCTCAACTGGGGTTTTGTCAATCAGTGCCCCTCCACTCGCTGCATCAATCATTTGCCGGTCATGGGCGTCATCCCCTCATAAAAGTACTGTATGAGCAGCTGGTCGGCAATCTGATGATGTGGGAAGCTCGCGCACAGGCGCCCGAAACGTTCCCAGTATTCGTGCAGGGACTCACCGACATCCTGGGTGATCCCATATATCCTCTTCCGCAGTGTGGTGGCCAAGGATGCGGGAAAGTACTTCTCCAAGAATACCCGCTTCATATCCTGCCACGTGTTGATCGATCCGAAGGGCAGGTAATACAGCCAATCCCTGGCTTTGTCCTTGAGTGTGAAGGGGAATGCCCTCATATTCAACTGCTCCTCCGTGACTCCTGCGGGCTTCATCCCCGCGCAGACGCAATGGAATTCCATCAAGTGTTTGTTCGCGTCCTCACCTGCGTTGCCATGAAAAGAAGGTAACTGGTGAATTAAACCGGATTTCAATTCGAAGTTACCTGCTACCACGGGGTAGTTTATGCACAAAGGCTGCAGGTTCAGGTCTGGCGCTGCCAGTTGCTTTAGCGTCCGTGGCGCATCACCTTGCGCCATCTCGTCAAACAAGAAGGGATTGCCTTCTTCTCCTTCAAACGGTCTCTGCCCCTCACGGGCCTCTCTCCGTAACCGCCGCTCCTCTCTGTCGATTTCTGGGATAAACTGCAATCCACTAACCTCAGAGGAACGGGTCATACACAAACAAAAATTCAAACATACAATTTACAAACAGAAAATTTTTTCAGCCAACCATCAATAAATCAAATTCAAACTTCAATCATAATTTTAATCAAATTGCCTACTCCCCGGATACGGCGCCAATTTTGGTGGGCGATTGTTGCGTGCTCAATGTGTTAAAATAAATAAGCAATAAGATAGAGAGAGCACTCAGAACATGCAAGCATACATGATCTTATAGCAAGTAGTAAGTATTTTTTCATTCGTTTTCCCACAGAGATTTATTATAAGCTATTCATGAAGTGTTTTGTTAAGAAAGAATGGATGGGTTTGATGGGGTAGAATTGGTTTTAAATTATCTATTTTCTAAGGAACGTGTAAAGGGTAGCAACATGAACAAATGCAAATCAAAGTCAAACTCAAAGGAAAAGAGATGAGATTAATAAACGAATAAGAAAACAGCTAAACAGAATTGTGAACTTAGCAGAATTGCGGAAACAGCAATTCTACCGCAATTTTCCTAACAGCAAAAGTGTGTAAAATGGAAAAACAAGGGCTACTAGTGACTCCTCTATAGGCATTTTCTTACGATTCTCAAGCACTGGATCAACTCTCTATGCATCAAACTCACTCAATCTCATGTATCGTCCGATTCCATGCATTAGATTCTTTAGTTTACTCATGTCCAAGTAAGGTCTTAAGCATCTTGTTAAAGCAGAAAGTTATGGTTTGTACTAGGAAAACGCCTATTCCTAGGTCGTTTTCTGGCTACCTTGAAAGGCTAGCATGAGTGTATGACTCTGTACTCTTACTCCTTCCAGAGGTTAGGAGTTCTTTGGACAAAATGGATGGCCAATCGAAATTGCCCGTGGGATGAAGCTTACATACAATCAATGCTTCGAGAGCTGTCCTACATGCTTGGTTCACGTTTTTTAGCCTATAGTATTGTCATTAGCATGCTCCTATGTGACTTAGTTACTCATGGATGTGGGGAGAACAGAAAGAAGAGATAAAACAGACATGCTTAGAAGGAATTTAAAGACAAAACAGTAGGGGAAAACAGTAGACTGCAAAGGTAGGAAACTGTGAAATACTGAATTTTGCTTTTGATTACTTGATTGTTTGAAGGAACAAAAGAAAGCTTTAAATGAATAACACAAAGACAGAACTCCACGAAATGCAATAAACTAGCTACTAGAACAGAAACAACAACTAAACAATGCTGGAAAGTAGAAATGAAAAATAGAAAGCAGGTAAATGAGCTTGAATGCCTCGTCGCAACCGCCTCGGCTGAAGGATGAGGAAGATCAGCCTTGCTTGGATGAATCCAATCGGGAGAGAAGATAGATCTCCTTTCCTTCCTATCAGATTATCGATTCCAACAGTTGAGCTTCGCAAACCAACAGACGACAAAGGAAAATAGGAGAAAAGATGGAGCTGCGAGAAGACTTCTACGCTTTCGGATGATGATTGAACCCTCGACTTTGACCCCCTTTTATAGTAATCTGCAGGTGCGTTTGGGCCAAGGAGAACCATCAATCTTCAACGTCGTACTTCAAAATGGATGGAGGAGAAAGAACGAATCCCTGAAATAACGGAAATTAACAGAAAAAGATCAGTCAACTTACGGTTTTCACTTGAAACATTGCGGTTTCAGCAATGTTTCCGCAATGTTGTCGCAATGTAGTTTTTTCATACTTTTACTTCGGTTTTCAATCCTTTTCTTTCCTTTTGCACACAAGTCCTAATTTAGCTACCTTATTTTAATTCTCACAAATAAGCATAGGTTTAAGCTAAATCCTATCAAAAACACCTAAGAGTGTGCATCTTTCTAAGCTAAATAAGTCCTAAATAAGTCACTTTTGGAGACATAACACACCCCCAAACTTGAGGTTTTGCTTGTCCTCAAGCAATCTAAGGACTTGCCTAGGCTGCTGTTTCATCTTCTTTAACCACTTACTGATTCCCCTATATCCCTATCTATAGCAGTGCTGTCCTGTGACACACTTCTAAGTTTAAAACTATCCTCTTATCTAGCTTCTTCTGACTTCGCATGCCTAATACTCCTACTGTTTTATTAACTCCCTACAACTGATCTACTTGCTTTTGTCATATCATGCCATTATCCCTAAGGTTTCAAATTCTACCTAGCTTTACCCCAGACTCAGTACATGCTTCTAGTTTTTACTTTTGAGCTACCTAGGATTCCTTAGAGTCATGCCAGTCTTAGTATTAACAGTGACAATAGTACTTTAAGAGAACAACCTAAACCCTGACATCACTACATTGGACATACATTCATCTTCCTAAACAACCCTACAAGCTACAACTTTGTGCTTAGCTAATTGAGGATCAGAGTTCTTTTTATCAGGACATCTAAGCCACAAAGTTGCAACTCCTAGGTATACATTCTTCTTCCCTACTTTTTTTTTTTTTTTTTTTTTTCTTTCTTAGGTGGAGCCTTTCCTTTGGTTGCCTTTTGATGCAATGCCACTTGTGGGTTACACACTTGGCACTGATTACTTAGCAACCTAAGAGAGACTCCCCTCTTTGTTCTATTTTTCATTTTTTTTCAGTTCATCATTTTTGTCAAGGAGAAGAAGAATGCTTATGCTTTTAAGGGAGAGAGGAATGTTCCTAGGCCTAGGGTGGCCTCCCCCAAACTTAAACTACTCATTGTCCCCAATGAGTGTCTGAGGTGGCACACCCCCAAACTTGTCCTAGAAGCATCTAGTCTAAGGTAAAACAAAGAGAATCTAAAAGCCCTAGGCATAGACAGAACATGCTAAAAGTAATTATCACAGCAGCAGAATTTTGAAAAAAACAGGCAGGCAAGGACTTAAAGCTATGCATGCTGAGCACTGTTTAGAGGTTAATTTAAACTACCAAAGGGTGTCCTATGACACTCATCCAGCATGCTTTTAGATAAGCTATATAAGGCAAGCATACTAGCAGCAAAAGACAAAATTTAAACAGAACCAACCTAGCTAAACAGACAGTCAAAAACATGCAATCAGTAATAAAAATTGCGATATCCGCAATTATTTCGCAATAAAAACAGGGCAGATATATCAGTGATTAAAGCCCCTACGCATGCTTTTTCCAGTCATTCAAGCTTTCTAAAAATGAAACTAAACTAATCTACCTAATTAGCTAGCATCAGACTACACTAAACAATTTAAAAACTTAAAACTAAGCAACTAAAACAGATCAACATATTAACTAAAAACAGCATAATTCCCACGGTTCACAAAAAGCAGTTTGTTTTTTTTTCTAAGGGAACAACAATACTCCCTTCAGTGCTTCTCAAACCAGCACTCAGATGTCTTCATCCTCATCAGGTCCTCGTGGTCGTGGAGGCACCCATGGAGACAGTAGGTTCGTGGGAAAGTCATGGAGACAATGGACCCTTACCCTTCTTGGCGCAGTCAGCAATGGCAGCTGACATGACTTCGCCCACATTGATGGTGAGACCTCGCATGATTGCATAGACCAGCAGCGATCTGCTCTGGTTGATTGTGGTCTCATGGGTCACGGGGGCCAGCTTCCTCCTCACGAAGGAAAACCATACAGCCGCCTTAGCTGTGAGGTTGGCACTCATGAGAGTGTGCCTCCCATTGCGCGACACGGTCCATGATGCTTCAGGCTGGCCAATTATCCGAATGGCCTCTTCCAAGACAGCCTCTGTAGGCTCATCAACGATCCTTGAGTAATCAGTGTGTTTCTGGCCCTTGAGGCCGTAGGCTTCGTTGATTGCCTTTGCTGAGAAGTCTACTTCAACTCCCCTGACCACAGACAATCCCTCCTCAGAATTCCTCAAATTGGCGTAGAAGTCATACACCATGCTTGTGTAAGCTGGATTGGGTGGTCTGCACAACTCCTCCCAGCCGTGATTCATAATTCCTGCGCGCAAGAATTGCGACAGGTCAGCAGGTCTGTCGAGGAAGCCCTTCTCGTGCAGCAGCTCCCTTTTCCTCAGCTCAATGCCTCTAGACTCAGCGTCAGAAGACACGTACCTCACTGACTGAGGCTCATCTTCAGGGTACATCTTAGCCTTCCCCTTGTCTTTCAGTTTGGCTGACTCAGCAGCCTCCATCTTGAGCTTCTTTGGGGAAGGCTCGTCACCCTTCTTGGATGAAGGCACAGCCCTGGACTTCTTCTTCTTCTTGGACTTCTTTTTTGTTCTTGGCCGTTTGGCCTTGACAACCGTGGCTTCCTTCTTCCTTAATCGTGCCTTTGTTGTCATCTGCTGGAGGCAGTCCCCCAGTGTCTCGTCCATCGAGTCATCCTTCTGTGCAGGGCTCTCAGGGCTGGCTTCCCTCAAAGAGAGAAGACCTCGTCTTCCTCAGCTTCCCCACTGCCCTGCGTCGATTCTTGGTACTCCCCATATGGGAATTCAGGGTCAGGCCGTGGAGAAGTGTGCGAAGGAGTGGTGCTTTGTGCTGCTGTAGGGGTCTGTGCATAACTCTGCGGTGATGAAGGCAGCTCAGGGCTCTGCGCTGGTGGCGATGAGGAGAGCTCAGGGCTTTGAACCGGTGGAGATGGTGAAGGGCTGCGCTCGGCTGTCTCGTGAGATGGCTGGCCCAATTCTTGACTCTCCACAGAGGGAGTCTTTTTCTTGATTTCTTCTTCGGCCATAGCCATACTCCATTTGCGCTTCTTGGGCGTGCCTGCTGGTTCAGAGGGTCCAGCAGGTATCTCCGTGACAACCTTCCACTTCTTCTTGCGAATCGGAAGTTTGGGAAGTCGTTCAGTTCGCGCAGCATCAGCGTCTGCAAGGGCAAGAAGTGCTTCCCTCGCAGCCGTTTCAGCTTCATCAGCCCTTTTCTTGGACGCAGATCGTTCGGCTCTGGTTAGCACCATCGTTGAATTGTGGAGATTTGGAGAGAGGAATCACAGAGGAAGAGAAACGCAGCTTTCTTGGAGTTCAGATAATGGGGGAATCGTGCGGATCAACGCGCCTTCTAACGGATATAAAGAAACCCAAAAAATCCCAACGGCTATATTTTTGCGGATTCTGCAAATCCAGCGCAATTCTAGTGACCGTTGGCGATTTTCTGCATTTAAATGTCAATCTTTGCTCAACCGTATCTTTGATTTGGCCCAATATCTTCTTGATCTTTTTAGCTGGATTTAATCTCCTTGATTCCCTCTATTGATTCCCTACAAAAAGAAATAAAATCAACATCAAATTCGTAATTAAAATCATACAAACATATACACAAACGATAACTGGAAAATCGCAAAAAATAAACTAAGGCATGAGCCTCATATTGACGAGCACAGCAATCACTCGTCCTCTCTCGTTCTTAATTTCACGCTTCAGTCAAGAGGAAGGCCGAGAGAGTCTTCACATCTCCTTCCTCATAGTAGTGCTTCAACCTTGCACCATTAACCATGAATGGTTGTCCTTGCTGCAGGTTCTTTATCTCGATGGCACCATGAACAAACACATTAGTAATTACAAATGGACCTGACCATCTAGACTTAAGTTTACCTGGAAATAATTTCAATCGTGAGTTAAACAATAATACAAGCTGGCCCTTCTTGAAGTCCTTAATCCTAAGTCTACTGTCGTGCCAAATCTTGGTCTTTTCCTTATACATTTTGGCATTCTCATAAGACATATGCCTAAGCTCATCAAGCTCATGTAACTGCAAAGACCGCAACGTTCCCGCATCGGTCACGCAATAATTCAACTCTTTTAGTGCCCAAAATGCCTTAATTTCTAACTCAAATGGAAGATGACAAGCTTTACCATATACAAGTCTGTAAGGAGACATACCTAGGGGTGTCTTATATGCAGTCCTATACGCCCAAAGTGCATCCTCGAGTTTAAATGACCAGTCCTTTCTATTAGGTTTGACCACTTTTTCTAGGATGTTCTTAATCTCCCTATTTGAAATTTCAGCCTGACCATTCGAGTGTGGGTGATAAGGAGTGGCTACTCTATGTCTATTGTTATACTTAGCCAACACTCTATCCATAGCCTTATTAATGAAATGTGTCCCTTCATCGCTAATGATAGCACGTGGTGTTCCAAACCTAGTAAAAATGTGCCTATGTAAGAATTTTATGACTGTTTTGGCATCATTATTGGGACATGCTATGGCCTCTACCCACTTGGATACATAGTCTACTGCCACTAATATGTAAAGGTTACCTGATGATTGGGGAAATGGTCCCATGAAGTCAATGCCCCACACATCAAAGAGCTCCAACTCTAAGATGTAAGTGAGAGGGATTTCATCCTTGCGACTAAGGTTACCTGTCCTTTGGCATTCATCACAGCTGTGTGCATAGTTGTGTGCATCCTTGAAGATTGTTGGCCAATAGTAGCCACTCTGAAACACCTTTGCAGCTGTTCTTTGGCCACCAAAGTGTCCACCATAAGGGGCTGTGTGGCAGTGCTGCAGCACAGACTTTGCCTCAGCAGCTGAAACACACTTCCTTAGCAGGCCGTCAGCACATGTTTTGTAAAGTGTGGGGTCATCCCATATGAATTTCCTTGCTTCATGAAGGAACCTCTTCTTCTCTTGTCCTCCCTTGAAAGTTGGTAGTACCTGCGATGCAAGGAAGTTAGCAATGTCAGCAAACCGAGGTTCCTCATCGTTATCACGATGAGTCAATACAAAGACATGTTCATCAATAAAAGCATCAGAAATTGCGGTTTCCGCAATTTTTTCGCAATTATGCTGCAATCTAGAAAGATGATCCGCAACCACATTTTCACTTCCTTTCTTATCTCTAATGTCCAGATCAAACTCTTGCAGCAGCAAAACCCATCTAATCAACCTAGGCTTAGCATCAGCCTTCCTCATAAGGTACTTCAAAGCAGAATGGTCAGTGTACACAATTGTCCTAGTGCCTACAATGTAATTCCTAAACTTCTCACAAGCAAACACTACAGCTAGCATCTCCTTCTCAGTAGTTGTGTAATTACATTGTGCCTCATTGAGTGTCTTACTAGCATAGTATACAGGGTGTGTTAACTTGTCAATCTTCTGTCCTAACATCACCCCTACAGCATAGTCACTAGCATCACATAACATCTCAAAGGGAAGATCCCAATTAGGCCCTACTATAATAGGTGCTGTGACTAGTGCTTTCTTAAGGGTTTTCCAAGCTAGGACACACTCTTTAGAGAAAATGAATGGTTTGTTTAGCTCTAGAAGCTCACATAGAGGTTTGGAGATCTTAGAAAAGTCCTTAATGAACCTTCTATAGAAACCAGCATGCCCTAAGAAACTTCTAATGGCCTTGACATTTTGGGGTTCTACCAATTTCTCTATTATTTCAATTTTTGCCCTGTCAACTTCTACACCTGCCCTTGACACTCTATGACCTAAGACAATCCCTTCATCCACCATGAAGTGGCACTTTTCCCAATTTAGGACTAGGTTGGTCTCCTCACACCTAGCCAGGACTTGTCCTAGGTTCTCTAGACAGTTTGTAAATGAATCCCCAAAGACTGAGAAATCATCCATGAATATCTCTATCATGGACTCATCCAAATCAGAGAAGATTGCCAACATGCACCTTTGGAAAGTTGCCGGTGCATTGCATAAGCCAAAAGGCATTCTGCGAAAGGCAAAAGTTCCAAAAGGGCAAGTGAAGGTAGTCTTCTCTTGGTCCTTAGGGTCTATAGTGATCTGGTTATAACCTGAGTAACCGTCTAAGAAACAGTAGTAGGCTCTACCAGCTATCCTATCTAGCATCTGGTCAATGAATGGTAGAGGGAAATGGTCTTTTTTGGTTTCTTTATTTAGTTTCCTATAATCCATGCAAACTCTCCATCCTGTGATAGTCCTTGTTGGAATCAGTTCATTGTTCTCATTGACTACCACAGTCATCCCCCCCTTCTTAGGTACACATTGTATAGGGCTCACCCACTGACTACTAGCTATGGGGAAGATTACACCAGCATCTAACCATTTAATTATTTCTTTCTTAACTACCTCTTTCATAGAGGGATTCAGCCTATGTTGGTGATCTACTCTAGGTGTATGCTCTTCCTCTAATATAATCTTATGCATACAATAGGAAGGGCTAATGCCTCTAATATCAGCAATAGTCCATGCAATGGCCTTCCTATGTTGCTTAAGTAGTAAAATCAGTTCAACCTCATGCTTTTCACTTAATTTAGAAGAGATGATCACAGGCAAAGTATCATTACTTCCTAGATATGCATACTTGAGGTGAGTGGGGAGAGGTTTTAATTCTAAGACAGGTGGATGCTCAATGGATGGTTTTAATGGATTCAAAGATTTTTCAGTTAAGTCAATATTCATACAAACATGCTGAGGGTTATTTACAGGTATATCCATTATCTCAGCTATGTTTAAGTCAGTTAATTCTAATCCTACATATTCATGAGCATGCTTAGTCAACAATTCATGCTCCAATTGTTCTTCCATTAGTGAATAAACAATGTCCATGCTAGCACAAGATTCAGAGTCAGAGGGGTACCTTAAGGCTTTATACACACTAAATTTCACCTCTTCATCATGAACCCTCATAGTGAGCTCACCTTTTTGGACATCTATCAGTGCCCTACCTGTGGCTAGAAATGGTCTGCCTAACAGGATGGGGACCTCCTTGTCTGCTTCATAATCCAGGATAATGAAATCTGCAAGGAAAATAAACTTGTCAACCTTTACAAGAATATCCTCAATCTTACCTTCAGGGTATGCAATGGATCTGTCTGCTAGTTGTAAAGTGACAGTGGTTGGACGTGCTTCTCCTATTCCTAGCTGGCGGAATAGTGATAGGGGCATGAGGTTTATGCTGGCTCCCAGGTCACAAAGAGCTCTGCCCACGTGCTTGCTCCTAGCTCTACAGGTAGGGTGAAGGAACCAGGATCCTTCTCCTTCTTGTGTAGCTTGTTCTGGAGTATGGCACTGCACTCCTCAGTGAGATTGACTGTTTCAAACTCACCAATTATTTTCTTGTTAGTTATAATATCCTTCAAAAACTTTACATAAGAAGGCATAGACTGTAAAACCTCAACAAAAGGAATATTAACATGCACTTGCTTAAGAATTTCTAGAAATTTATTAAAGTGCACTTCCTGTTCTTGTTTTTTCTTTAGCCTTCTAGGAAATGGAGGTGGTGGCACATATGCAGGCACATCAGGTCGCCTCAGGATAGGTGGAGGCCTTGGAATTTCTTCTATCTCTTCCATGATTGGCTCCAGCCTTGCTCCTGATGTGCTTGTTGGTGGTGGACCTTGGTTTGGCAGAGACTCCAGTGGAGCACTAGACTCAGTGTTCTCTACTCTCTTTGGTGTGTCCTTGGTGCTGCTCACCAATGGTCTCCCACTTCTAAGTTCAATTGCTTGAACTTGCTCTTTACCATCTCTCCTTGGCACCTCAGTGTCAGCAGGGAGTCTACCTTGGGGCCTACTTTTGATTTCATTGGCTAGTTGCCCTATTTGGTTCTCCAGGCTCCTAAGAGTAGCTTGCTGACTCTGTAGAGTGGCATCATTCTTGGCTATGTATTCCTTAAGTAAGTTTTCTACAGAAGATCCTACAGGTTGGTTGTATGGTTTTTGATACATTGACTGGTTATGTTGGGGAGTGAAACCAGGTGTTCCACTCGGTTTTGGTTGGTTAGGAGCTTGGTTAGCATTTTGTTGGCCACCCCATGACAGGTTTGGGTGGTTCCTCCAACCAGGGTTGTAAGTATTGGAATAAGGGTTGTTCCTAGGCTGCTGCTGGCTTCCAATATAGCAGACTGAGGCTGGATTCCCAGGGCAATACTCATACAGGTGCCCTTCCCCACAGAATCCACAGATAAGTGTCTCACCTTGACTTGGTTGGGTGCCCATTGACATGGCTGTGGCGGTGTTGACACTTGTTTGGAGATTGGTTTGAGCCATTTGCTTAACTAGGTTGGTCAGGGCATTTATTTGGCTGCTCATTGCACTTAGAGCTTCCTTGTCTTGAGCTCTAGTTGGCTCAACTGGATCATCTGACCACCTACAGTGAGATGCTGAGATCTTCTCCAAGATCTCATAGGCCTCGTTGTAACTCTTGGACAACATGGAACCACCAGCAGATGAATTTAAGACTTGCCTAGTGCTGGGGTTGCATCCTTTGAAAAAGACCTCTATTTGGATACACCATGGGATGCCATGATGTGGACATTTAAGAAGAAGATCTTTGAACCTAATCCAAGCTTCGTGAAGAGACTCATTCTCAGCTTGTTTGAATTTAACTATGTCATCACGAAAGGTAGAATTCCTATCAGGTGGGAAGTATTTGACTAGGAATTTCTCTGCTAAGTCTGTCCAATTAAGGACAGATCCAGAGGGTAATGAGTTTAACCACGTTTTGGCTTTGTCCCTCAAAGAGTAAGGGAACAGGTATAGCCTCAAGGCTTCTTGGGAAACTCCAGGGATGATAAAGGTATCACTGACTCCTAAGAAGTTTCTAAGATGGTTGTGGGGGTCCTCATTTTCCACTCCAAAGAATTGTCCCACAGTGGACAACATTTGGAACATCACTGGCTTTAACTCGAATGAGTTGGCAGTGATCTCAGGGCGGATTATGCTGGGGTTCAGCTCCCCAGGCATAGGAACTAAGTATGAGAGAATGGCACTATTCTCATCATTCGCTATTTCGATGGGATTGCGAGTGACAGGTACCGGATTTGGAACTATTCCAGCCATTTCTTCTTGAGACAATTGCGGAGGAATTGTGGTTCCCGCAATTATTTGAGGTATAGAGGGTTGGTTAAAGAGACGTTTCTTGGCTTTATTTCTGGCTCTAAATAGTCTCTCGGGCTCAGGATTGAACTCTAGATCACTACTTGAAGGCTCACTCATAAACTAACCCGATGGTACCTGTGAAAGAAATGAAACTAGATTAGTTACAATAGACAGTAAACTTGATGTTTCAAACTTAACAAACTTCGTTTTCACTTAAATAAATCCCCGGCAGCGGCGCCAAAAACTTGTTGCGTGCTCAATGTGTTAAAATAAATAAGCAATAAGATAGAGAGAGCACTCAGAACATGCAAGCATACATGATCTTATAGCAAGTAGTAAGTATTTTTTCATTCGTTTTCCCACAGAGATTTATTATAAGCTATTCATGAAGTGTTTTGTTAAGAAAGAATGGATGGGTTTGATGGGGTAGAATTGGTTTTAAATTATCTATTTTCTAAGGAACGTGTAAAGGGTAGCAACATGAACAAATGCAAATCAAAGTCAAACTCAAAGGAAAAGAGATGAGATTAATAAACGAATAAGAAAACAGCTAAACAGAATTGTGAACTTAGCAGAATTGCGGAAACAACAATTCTACCGCAATTTTCCTAACAGCAAAAGTGTGTAAAATGGAAAAACAAGGGCTACTAGTGACTCCTCTATCGGCATTTTCTTACGATTCTCAAGCACTGGATCAACTCTCTATGCATCAAACTCACTCAATCTCATGTATCGTCCGATTCCATGCATTAGATTCTTTAGTTTACTCATGTCCAAGTAAAGTCTTAAGCATCTTGTTAAAGCAGAAAGTTATGGTTTGTACTAGGAAAACGCCTATTCCTAGGTCGTTTTCTGGCTACCTTGAAAGGCTAGCATGAGTGTATGACTCTGAACTCTTACTCCTTCCAGAGGTTAGGAGTTCTTTGGACAAAATGGATGGCCAATCGAAATTGCCCGTGGGATGAAGCTTACATACAATCAATGCTTCCAGAGCTGTCCTACATGCTTGGTTCACGTTTTTTAGCCTATAGTATTGTCATTAGCATGCCCCTATGTGACTTAGTTACTCATGGATGTGGGGAGAACAGAAAGAAGAGATAAAACAGACATGCTTAGAAGGAATTTAAAGACAAAACAGTAGGGGAAAACAGTAGACTGCAAAGGTAGGAAACTGTGAAATACTGAATTTTGCTTTTGATTACTTGATTGTTTGAAGGAACAAAAGAAAGCTTTAAATGAATAACACAAAGACAGAACTCCACGAAATGCAATAAACTAGCTACTAGAACAGAAACAAGAACTAAACAATGCTGGAAAGTAGAAATGAAAAACAGAAAGCAGGTAAATGAGCTTGAATGCCTCGTCGCAACCGCCTCGGCTGAAGGATGAGGAAGATCAGCCTTGCTTGGATGAATCCAATCGGGAGAGAAGATAGATCTCCTCTCCTTCCTATCAGATTATCGATTCCAACAGCTGAGCTTCGCAAACCAACAGACGGCAAAGGAAAACAGGAGAAAAGATGGAGCTGCGAGAAGACTTCTACGCTTTCGGATGATGATTGAACCCTCGACTTTGACCCCCTTTTATAGTAATCTGCAGGTGCGTTTGGGCCAAGGAGAACCATCAATCTTCAACGTCGTACTTCAAAATGGATGGAGGAGAAAGAACGAATCCCTGAAATAACGGAAATTAACAGAAAAAGATCAGTCAACTTACGGTTTTCACTTGAAACATTGCGGTTTCAGCAATGTTTCCGCAATGCTGTCGCAATGTAGTTTTTTCATACTTTTACTTCGGTTTTCAATCCTTTTCTTTCCTTTTGCACACAAGTCCTAATTTAGCTACCTTCTTTAAATTCTCACAAATAAGCATAGGTTTAAGCTAAATCCTATCAAAAACACCTAAGAGTGTGCATCTTTCTAAGCTAAATAAGTCCTAAATAAGTCACTTTTGGAGACATAACAGCGATATTTTGAACTATCGCTTAATCTCAAGCTGTCGAGGCTTGCCAAAATACGATTTATAAAGCCTATAACCAAGGCTTTGCAGCCAGTGGTAACAGGGTCGATCCAAGGAGTAAGAACGATCAAAAGAACAATTAAAATTGGGATTTAATTAATTGATTGATTTTTGGTAACGGGGGGGTTTTATCATGCAAGAGAAATAATAAGAAAGCTAACGGAAGAAAGAATAACTAGTAGAGAACGTGTGCACGGTTTGGGGAGTTTCGGGATCAAATGTTAGACAAATTTGGTTCATCATTTAATGCAAATTTCATGGTATTCAGTTTATTGAGCACGCGGACGACTACCAGAGAAGCCCCAAAGTAGCCGACTCCATGGATTTTAATTAGACCACACAGTTCTAATTACACGTTATCTAAGCTTACATCAAGGTGATTAGCCCTAAGGTAAATTTAGACAGTCACTAGCTAACCGCGACGAACATTCGAGCGTGAATTCTAATTGCTAGTAGATTGCCCGCAAACGCCGTATGCAATCAACAATTATCCTACCCGACCCGATACTTCGATTTAGTTCTATCTACCTGTCTTACTTAGTCGAGCAGTGAGAGGCACGGCATCGCTACTCTTTAACATACACAACATGCGAAACTACTCGAGTGTCAATCGTCGTATTTTAACATGCGCGTTGGATTAAGCAAGGTAGATAAATGCTAATAAACAGAACCCAATATGCATAATTCAAAACGCAGATTATCAGAACCAAATTATCTAACAAAATCCTCCTAAATCATTCCCAAACCGTTCACCCTTACCTTAGCCGCTCATGGCGCGGTTTGTCAATTCCGCTCCAACGACGGCCATGGAAGGAATCATCCACCAATTACAAAGAAGGTAGAGCTCACTCGCATGCCAACAATGGCGGAGCTCCACGGAAAGTAGAGAAAAAACGAGGAAGAAGAAGATGAAGGAGAGCAAAAATGGTGGTGAAGAACTCCTCAAAATGTGCAAAACATCGTCAATATAAGCTGCTGTAATCGTCGTAGCGTCGAGACGCTAGGCCAGCGTCTCGACGCTGTGCCCTAAGTTTTCCGCGCGCGCCTTCGATGGCGTCGCGACGCTGCCCCGATAAAATTCCTGCGCCCGCCTCCTCCGGAGCGTCTCGACGCCAAGCAGAGTCTCGACGCCAGGGCAGCGTCGAGCTAGCGTCTCGACGCTATCACTCGACGCTTGCTCTCGGGTTTTTCCAGCGTCGAGCCAGCGTCTCGACGCTATAGCTCGACGCTGGCTCTCGGGTTTGGGGCTGAAACTTTGCCTCTCCAAGGCGGTTTTGGCCCGTTTCTTCACGGATCAAGTTCCCCTCTTCCCGATGCATTCCCGGGGCGCTAAAACTCCACTTTAAGCTCTCGAATGGGTCCAACGGACGCACGAGCTCTTTGCCGCTTTTCTCCTACAAATGAGATAATTTAATCAATTAAAAGCGGACTTAAGCTAATATTAGGAAGTATTTAATAGCTCCAAAATGGAGTTATCACAGACCTGCCGCAATTCTGGCGCGCAGGGATCGCCAACCACGGCTGGGAAGAACTGTGCAGACCGCCCATCCCTGCCTACTCCAACATGGTGTACGATTTCTACGCCAATCTAACGCACCCCGAGGATGGTCTGTCCATGGTGAGGGGAATTGAGGTTGATTTCTCAGCCAAGGCCATCAATGAAGCTTTTGGCCTCAAGGGGCAGAAGTACACTGACTACGCGAGGATCATTGACTCACCATATGAGGCTGTCTTGGAAGAAGCTCTGCGCATCATAGGCCAACCTGAGGCGGCTTGGACCATCTCACGCAATGGGAAGCACACTATGATGAGTGCGACCCTCAAGGCCAAGGCAGCCGTCTGGTTTTCGTTTGTGCGAAGGCGTCTCTCCCCTGTAACCCATGAGACAACCATAAACCAGGGGAGATCGTTGCTGGTCTACGCCATTATGAGGGGCCTCACCATAGATGTTGGAGAGGTCATTGCAGCCTCCATAGCCGACTGTGCAAAGAAAGGTAAGGGCCCTCTTTTCTTCCCAAACACCATCACTAAGCTCTGTTTGCGTGCAGGTGTACCCATCGAGAGGAAGGAGAGGCAGCTGGCCTACACGGGTCATCTGGAGCTGCCTACAAGCCTGAGGATGCGAAGAAGGGGAAGCATGGAATTTGAGCTAGACGGCCTGGCTGCTGCTCAATCACTCTCCATGGCCTGCTTAATGGACCTCCAGCGAAAGATGGCGCAGTGGGCTGAATACGCGCAGACGAGGGACAAAGACGTGGCTGATCAATTGGGATGCATCTTCCCTGCCTTCCCCACTGATCTATTGAAGCCGTGGGCACCTCCTAAGAAAATGAGGGATGATGATGAGGATGTTTGAGTGCCAGTCTGAAGGGCACTCGAGGGAGTACTTCTGTTCCCTCTTGAAAAAAAAAATCTGCTTTTCGTTAACTTGTGACTGATGTTTTTGGATCAAGTGCTTGCTCTGTTTTTTTTATTTCTTTTGGTTGTTAGGATAGTTTAGTATAGGTAGTTGGTATCTGAGTGGTGGGCGGAATTTTGAATATCCGCTTAATCTCAAGCTGTCGAGGCTTGCCAAAATACGATTTATAATGCCTATGACCAAGGCTTTGCAGCCAGTGGCAACAGGGTCGATCCAAGGAATAGGAAGAATGAATTTACTAGTGAAATTGGGATTTAATTGATTAATTGGTAACGGGGGGTTTTATCATGCAAGAGAATTAATAAGAAAGCTAACGAAAGAAAGAAATAATATGAAGAGAATGTGTGCACGGTTTGGGAGTCTAGGGATCAATTGTTAGACAACATTCAGCTTATCATTTAATGCTAATGACATGGAATATAGTTTATTGAGCACGCGGACGACTACCAGAGAAGCCCCAAAGTAGCCGACTCCATAGATTTTAATTAGACCACACAGTTCTAATTACACGTTATCTAAGCTCGCGTTAAGATGATCAGTCCTAAGGTGAATTTAGATAGTCACTAGCTAACCGCGACGAACATTCGAGCGTGAATTCTAAATGCTAGTAGGTTGCCCGCAAACGCCGTATGCAACCAACAATTATCCTACCCGACCCGATACTTCGATTTAGTTCTATTTACCTGTGTTACTTAGTCGAGCAGTGAGAGGCACGGCATCGCTACTCTTTAACATACACAACATGCGAAACTACCCGAGTGTCAATCAACGTATTTTAGCATGCGCGTTGGATTAAGCAAGGTAAACAGATGCTAATAATCAGATTCCAATATGCAAAACTATACTCAGATTATCAAAGCATGAGTGTCTAACAAAATTCCCCTAAACAAATCCCAAACCGTCACCCTTACCTTAGGCGCTCATGGCGCGGTTCGTCAATCCCGCTCCAACAACGACCATGGAAGGATTCATCTACGTATTACAAAGAAAAGTAGAGCTCACTCGCATGCCAACAATGGCGGAGCTCCACGGAAAATAGAGAGAAAATGGGGAAGAAGAAGACTAAAATCGCCGGAATCGGTTGAGAGATGAAGAAGATGAAGATCTCTAAAAAAGTGCAGAAAAATCGTCTTTTAGCTGCTGCCATCGTCGTAGCGTCGAGACGCTAGGCCAGCGTCTCGACGCTGTGCCCTAAGTTTTCCGCGCGCGCGCTCGCGATGGCGTCGCGACGCAAGGCCAGCGTCGCGACGCTGCCCCGATAAATTTCCTGCGCGCGCCTCCTCCGGAGCGTCTCGACGCCAAGCAGGGTCTCGACGCCAGGGCAGCGTCGAGCTAGCGTCTCGACGCTATCACTCGACGCTTGCTCTCGGGTTTTTCAGCGTCAAACCAGCGTCTCGACGCTATAGCTCGACGCTGGCTCTCGGGTTTGGGGCTGAAGTTTTGCCTCTCCAAGGCAGTTTTGGCCCGTTTCTTCACGGAACAAATTCCCCTCTTCCCGATGCATTCCCGGGGCGCTAAAACTCTACTTTAAGCTCTCGAACATGCCCAACGGACGCACGAGCTCTTTGCCGCTTTTCTCCTACAAAAGAGATATATTTAATCAATTGAAAGCGGACTTTAGCTATAATTAGGAAGTATTTAATAGCTCCAAAATGGAGTTATCAAACACCCCCAACTTAAACATTGCTAGTCCTCGAGCAAGCACTACAAAGACATTGACTCTAAGGACGCGTTTACATAAATTCTAACTCAAGCCTCCATGCATATTTGAAATTTAAACACGAGTATAATCATGGAAGCATTTTGTTCATGTATTAACTAGGACATATCAAAAATTAACTCTTGCCCCCTAACGTGTGTGTGTGCTAGACAACCACTCCTAAACTCACGTAAACCCGGAAAACCAGCATGCAACGCACATCCCATTTTCCCCCTACTTCTAGCGTTTAAGAACAGCTACACTTGACTTACACGAGAGAGAGAAGCAAATTAAGAGACCTAATTATTTTCTCATTCTTTTTTTTTTTTTTTTTTTTTTTTTTTTTTTTTTCAAAAGTACTTTGTACTCTTTTATTTTTGGGTTCTTTGAACCAACCTTTCATTTCTTTTCCTTTCCTACTCGAGCTGCCTAACACGTCAAACTTTGGCCAAAGCTTCACGTTTTTAAGGACTGGCGCTCACTTCTTTTAAGCGCTAATAAGAAGGAGGAGCGCCTCGAGAGGAATTTTTCTACCAAACATGCTTTTCTATTTTTTTTTTTACATTAGGCTAAGCACATGCTTTCTCAATTAACTAACTACTAACTCTCATGCAACAAGCTACCTAAGGGTGCCTTTCGGGGTGACAACGAGAATTAGCTAAACATGCGATAAACCAAGCTTACGGAATCAGGGAGAAGTGCTAAGTGCGCGATAAGTGCAAGGGAGCAACATAAATTTTTTTTTTAAAATTTTTGACATGAACCTAATAAACACAAAACTCATGCAAAAACTCGATTATGAACATGCTCAGATTTCCAACATGCATTTCCTAGGCTATCACAGTCAAAAAACAATAAACAGAGTCCCAAGCACTTCAATATCTTTGCAACACTTCTCAACAAACTACACATGCACATCCATCGGACTACTCCACCCCCAACTTCAAAATTTGGCATTGTCCTCAATGCCAACCAGTCAGATACAACGAAGTAAAAGGGAAGAAGAAATACACTTCCCTGACTCTTGGTGAAGCTGGCGAGGGCGAGGAAGCGGCGCACGAACGCATCAGAGCCCAAAATTGTCTTCTCATCCTCGATTCCTAAAAAAAAAAACAGCAAGCTAATTAACACTAAATTAATCTAAAAAGCAATAAAACTAAACTAAAGCATAAAAAACAGTCCATCGCTCGGGTGCCTCCGAGAAGCGCAAAATTTTTAAAGTCGGTTGCTCGACTGTATTCTCTCAACAGACTCATCCATAGTCTGTAGGTGCGGGGGACGATCCAGACTTGTCCTTGGCCACACCTTTTCTACCATCCACCTGAAAAATATTTTGCACTCTTCGTGCCTCGGGCACGTGAATATCAGAAGTGTTAGTGCAAAAATCAGCATTATCATCACACATATTCAAATCAGAAATTTTAACTGAGACATGGGAACCATCCCTCAAGCGCGAGGGTAGATTCCCATTCTCAACATGCTCAACAACAGACACATTTCCAGCAGATTTTCCAAATAAAGAGAACTCATGCAAAGTATCATCAAACTCCAGAGAAACAACGCCCTTAAACACATCAATTTTGACCCTAGCGGTCTTAAGAAAGGGACGTCCTAACAACATGGAGGACGAGGCATGCGATGAGTTTTCATTCATATCTAAACCAAGGAAATCAGCGGGAAACGTCATATTCCCAACTCTAACCAAAACATCCTCTACCTTCCCCCTAGGACAGATGCTTGACCCATTAGCCAACTGAACAGAAACATTACATTCATGCATTTCATTTAAATTCAGTTCACGATACAATGCATAAGACATAACATTAACAGAGGCTCCTAGGTCTAACATGGCATTATGAACAATTTTACTACCTATAGTGCAAGGGATAGTAAAAGTACCTGGATCGTTGCACTTTGCTGGCAACGTACCTGGGAGTATGGCAGAGACGTTTTCCTTCTTTTTCTCAGTCCCTCTGGACTTCCTTTTCGTAGTGCACCAGCTCCTTAGAAATTTCGCATACTTGGGCACTTGACTGACTGCCTCTAGGAGCGGGATATTTACCATCACCTTTTGGAAGGTTCGCAGGACCTCCTCATCATCAGATTCCAAAGTAGGCTTCGCAAGCCTACTCGGGAATGGTGCTCTGGCAACATCCTCAGGTACACTGACCTTCTCGTCTTTTTTCTCAAACTGAGTCTCGGGAGCAGTCGGGGCGGACTTGTTCAAGCTGTCCGTGGCTTCCTTCGCAGCTCTGGTGGAAAGTGACTTCCCACTGCGCAGCTGAATGGCACTCACGTTTTCACACGAGTTTACTGTAGTTTGGGAAGGAAGCTTCCCCGAGCTCTTGCTCTCAATCTTACTAATAGACACCGCCATCTGTGTCAGCTGCTTGTTCAAATTCTGCAGCTCTGCCTTGTGAGAATTAAGCTCCTCTCGAGCCTCTTTCTGAAACTGGCTGGTGCTCGTCACGATGGTCCTTACCATCTCTTCAAGTGAGCTGGAGGAGCTCGAGGCTTGAGCCTGGGTGGAAGAATTAGGCCTATCCTGAGATTGGCCTTGGAAGCGAGTTTGTCCTTCCCTATTCCCATAGCTGAAATTAGGATGGTCGTGCCAACCGGGGTTGTAAGTGTTTGCATATGGGTCGTACTTCCTTGGGTTGGAAGCATACCCCCCGATTGCGTTGACCTCCGCATCCTCACGGTGTCCTCCAACTATTTTCTTTAACATGCTGCCTATCTCGGCCACCTGGGCCCTCATTTCAGTCATCTCGTGGCTCTGAGCCACGCTGTGCACTTGGCCTTGTCCCCGAATACCGAATTGCTGCGAGTTGGTGGCCATATTTGCAATCAACTGCTTGGCCTCAACTGGGGTCTTGTCAATCAGTGCCCCTCCACTCGCTGCATCGATCATCTGCCGGTCATGGGGCGTCATCCCCTCATAAAAATACTGTATCAATAACTGATCGGCAATCTGATGATGTGGGAAGCTCGCGCACAGGCGCCCGAAGCGTTCCCAGTATTCGTGCAGGGACTCACCGACATCCTGGGTGATCCCATATATCCTCTTCCGCAGAGTGGTGGCTAAGGATGCGGGGAAGTATTTCTCCAAGAAAACCCGCTTCATATCCTGCCACGTGGTGATGGATCCGGAGGGCAAATAGTACAGCCAATCCTTGGCCTTATCCTTGAGCGTAAAGGGGAATGCCCTCATATTCAGTTGCTCCTCCGTGACTCCTGCGGGCTTCATCCCCGCGCAGACGCAATGGAACTCCATCAGATGTTTGTTCGCGTCCTCACCTGCGTTTCCATGGAAAGAAGGTAACTGGTGAATTAAACCAGATTTCAACTCGAAGTTACCTGCTACCACGGGGTAGTTAATGCACAAAGGCTGCAGGTTCAGGTCTGGCGCTGCCAGTTGCTTAAGCGTCCGTGGCGCATCACCTTGCGCCATCTCGTCAAATAAGAAGGGATTGCCTTCTTCTCTTTCAAACGGTCCTTGCCCCTCCCGGGCTTCTCTACGTAACCGCCGCTCCTCTCTGTCAATCTCAGGGATAAACTGCAAACTACTACCCTCAGAGGAACGGGTCATACACAAACAAAAATCCAAACAAACAACTTACAAACAGAAAAAAAAAAATTTCAGTCAACCATCAATAAATCAAATTCAAACTTCAATCATAAATTCAATCAATTGCCTATTCCCCGGCAACGGCGCCAATTTTGGTGGGCGGAATTTTGAATATCTGCTTAATCTCAAGCTGTCGAGGCTTGCCAAAATACGATTTATAATGCCTATGACCAAGGCTTTGCAGCCAGTGGCAACAGGGTCGATCCAAGGAATAGGAAGAATGAATTTACTAGTGAAATTGGGATTTAATTGATTAATTGGTAACGGGGGGTTTTATCATGCAAGAGAATTAATAAGAAAGCTAACGAAAGAAAGAAATAATATGAAGAGAATGTGTGCACGGTTTGGGAGTCTAGGGATCAATTGTTAGACAACATTCAGCTTATCATTTAATGCTAATGACATGGAATACAGTTTATTGAGCACGCGGACGACTACCAGAGAAGCCCCAAAGTAGCCGACTCCATAGATTTTAATTATACCACACAGTTCTAATTACACGTTATCTAAGCTCGCGTTAAGATGATCAGTCCTAAGGTGAATTTAGATAGTCACTAGCTAACCGCGATGAACATTCGAGCGTGAATTCTAAATGCTAGTAGGTTGCCCGCAAACGCCGTATGCAACCAACAATTATCCTACCCGACCCGATACTTCGATTTAGTTCTATTTACCTGTGTTACTTAGTCGAGCAGTGAGAGGCACGACATCGCTACTCTTTAACATACACAAGATGCGAAACTACCCGAGTGTCAATCAACGTATTTTAGCATGCGCGTTGGATTAAGCAAGGTAAACAGATGCTAATAATCAGATTCCAATATGCAAAACTATACTCAGATTATCAAAGCATGAGTGTCTAACAAAATTCCCCTAAACAAATCCCAAACCGTCACCCTTACCTTAGCCGCTCATGGCGCGGTTGGTCAATCCCGCTCCAACAACGACCATGGAAGGATTCATCTACGTATTACAAAGAAAAGTGGAGCTCACTCGCATGCCAACAATGGCGGAGCTCCACGGAAAATAGAGAGAAAATGGGGAAGAAGAAGACTAAAATCGCCGGAATCGGTTGAGAGATGAAGAAGATGAAGATCTCTAAAAAAGTGCAGAAAAATCGTCTTTTAGCTGCTGCCATCGTCGTAGCGTCGAGACGCTAGGCCAGCGTCTCGACGCTGTGCCCTAAGTTTTCCGCGCGCGCGCTCGCGATGGCGTCGCGACGCTGCCCCGATAAATTTCCTGCGCGCGCCTCCTCCGGAGCGTCTCGACGCCAAGCAGGGTCTCGACGCCAGGGCAGCGTCTAGCTAGCGTCTCGACGCTATCACTCGACGCTTGCTCTCGGGTTTTTCAGCGTCGAACCAGCGTCTCGACGCTATAGCTCGACGCTGGCTCTCGGGTTTGGGGCTGAAGTTTTGCCTCTCCAAGGCAGTTTCGGCCCGTTTCTTCACGGAACAAGTTCCCCTCTTCCCGATGCATTCCCGGGGCGCTAAAACTCTACTTTAAGCTCTCGAACATGCCCAACGGACGCACGAGCTCTTTGCCGCTTTTCTCCTACAAAAGAGATATATTTAATCAATTGAAAGCGGACTTTAGCTATAATTAGGAAGTATTTAATAGCTCCAAAATGGAGTTATCACTGAGTAGATAGCATGTTTTAGTGTCCTTTTTGTTTAGTTGTAGATGACTGGAAATAGCATGCAAGAAGGGGCCTTGATCACTGATAAATATGCCCTGTAGGTTCATTGCGATATTATTGCGGATTCCGCAATTTTTGTTAGTTATCGCATGCTATTGGCTGACTGATTGATAGGCTGGTTCTGTTTAAATTTTGCTTTCTTGCTGCTTGTGTGACTGCCATATATGACCTATCTGTGAGCATGCTGGATGAGTGTCGTAGAACACCTTTGTTAGTTGAAATTAACCCCCGTAAGTTGCTCAGCATGCATCTCTTTAAGCCCTACTTTACTGTTTTTATAAAATTCTGCTGCTGTGTTGTTTGCTTTAGGAAGGTTCATTCTATGCCTAGGACTTTTAGACTCTCCTTGTTTTGCCCTAGATTAGATGCTTCTAGGACAAGTTTGGGGGTGTGCCACCTCAGACTCTCATTGGGGACAATGAGAAGTTTTAGTTTGGGGGAGGCAGCCCTAGGCCTAGGAACATTCCTCTCTCCCTTTGTAACATAAGCATTCTTCTTCTCTGTTGCAAAAGTGATGAACTGAAAAAAAAAAATGAGAAACAAGAATAAAGAGGGGTGTCTCTCTTGAGGTTGCTGAGTAATCAGTGCCATGTGTGTAACCCACAAGTGGCATTGCATCAAAAGGCAACCAAAGGAGAGGCCCTACCAAAAAAAAAAAAAAAAAAAAAAAGAAGAGAAAGAAAAAGGAAAGAACCAAGGAAGAAGAGTGTGTGCCTATAAGTTATAATTTTTGTGCTTAGGTGTCCTATGTGAATGAACTCTGATCCTAAAGTAGCTAAGCACAGGGTTGTAACTTGTAGGTTTGTTAAGGGAGATGAATGTATATCCAATGTAGTGATGCCAGGGTTTAGGTTGTTCTATGAATGTACTACTGACACTGGTTTATACTAAGATTGGCATGACTCTAAGGAATCCTAGGCAGCTCAAAAGGAAAACATTAGAAGCATGTACTGAGTCTAGAGTAAAGCTAGGTAGAATTTGAAACCTTGAGGATAGTTGCACAATGAACCTAATGACCAAAGCAGATAGATCAGTTGTAGGGAGTTAATAAAAACAGTAGGATTATAAGGCGAGAGAAATCAGAAGAAGCAAAATGAGAAGTTAGTTTTAAACTTAGAAGCGTGTCACAGGACAGCATTGCCATAGGTAGTGAACTTAGGGAAGTCAGCAAGAGGTTAGAGAGGGAAACAGCAGCCTAAGTAAGTCCTTATATTGCTCGAGGACGAGCAAAACCTTAAGTTTGGGGGTGTGTTACGTTTCCAAAAGTGACTATTTTAGGACTTATTTGCCATAGAAAGATGTACACCCTTAAGCGTTTTTTGTAGAATTTAGCTTAAACTTGTGCTTATATATGAGAATTAGTAGAATGAAGCTAAATTAGGACTTATGTGTAAAAGGAAAGAAAAAGAAACAAAAACAAAGTTAAAGACTTGGAATTTGCACATTGCTGAAGCATTGCAAAAACATTGCGGTCTCAGCAATGTTTTAAGTGAAAGTTGTTATTTGTTTAACTGATTTCCATTTTGTTACGATCTTTCAGCTGTTCGTTTTTTCTCCTGCTGCCACGTGGAGTATTGTAGTTCAGAATGGATGGTTCTCCTTGGACGAATCGTACCTGCAAACTACTATAAAAGGAGGTCAAAGGGGAAGGACAGAACACACTCAAACGGCGTAGAATCTTCAGTTCAAACGCAGTCTTTTCTACACTTTTTCTCTTTTCCGTCTATTGGTTTGAAGGGTTCAGCTATTGGAGTCGACAATCTGAGAGGAAGAAGAGAAGATTTGTCTTCTCTTCTGATTAGATTCATCCAAACAAGGCTCTCCTTCGTCCTTCAGCCGAGGCGTTCGCAACAAGGGAATCTACGCACGGATCTACTTGCTTTCTCTACTGTCTGTTTCTGTTTTCGTTGCTGTCGGTTGTAATTTGATTGACAATTGCTACTCTAGTTCATTTCCTCTTTGTCTGTTTAGATTTCATCAGTTTATGTTGTTGATTTGTTCAGTTTGAACCGTGGTAATCAAAAGGGTTAATTTGGCTATTTCGCATCTGTCTACTGTCTTCTTCTTCTTCTGTTTTGTCCTTTATATTCTGTTAAGCATGTCGTCTCCATCTATTCTTCTTATTCTACCTTCATCCATGAGTAACTAAACCACATAAGAGCATGCTAATGACAAGTCTATAGGTAGAAATACGTGAATCAAGCATGTAGGATAGCTTCCAAATGCATTGAATGTATGTAAGCTTCATCCCACGGGCAATTTCGATTGGCCATCCATTTTGTCCAAAGAACTCCTAACCTCTGGAAGGAGTAAGAGTTCAGAGTCGTACATTCATGCTAGCCTTTCATGGTAGCCAGAAAACGACCTAGGAATAGGCGTTTTCCTAGTACAAATCAATAACTTGCTTTTATAAATAGATGCTTAAGGCCTTACTTGGACATGAGTAAACTAAAGGATCTAATGCATGAATTCGAAAGATACATGAGAATGAGTTAGTTTGATGCATGATGAGTTGATCTACTGCTTGAGAATCGTATGAAAAAGCCTATAGAGGAGTCGTTAGTAGCCCTTGTTTCCACACTTTACACTTAATTCGCTGTTAGTAACATTGCTAGAAAATTGTTGTTTCCGCAATTCTCTTAGTTCAAATTTTGCCTTAGCCATTTCTCTCTTAGTTTGTTATTCCCTTCTCTCTACATTCGAGTTTAATTATTTACTTGCACTTTTTAAGCTTTCATAACTCACACATTCCTTAATAGTTCGGCACTTTAAAACCAAATCTCCCCCATTTAATCCACCCATTCTCACTTAACAACTCACTTCGCTAGTAACTAAGAATAAATCTCTGTGGGAAATCGAATGAAAAAATACTTATTACTTGCTACAAGACCATGTATGCTTGCATGTTCTGAGTGCTCTACCATTGCATCTTTAATTTAAACATTGAGCACGCAACAAGTTTTTCGCGCTGCTGCCGGGGATTTTTTTTAGTAAAAACGAAGTTTGTTAAGTTAGAATCACACATTTTAATATCAATTGGAGCTGATCTATTTTCATTTCTGTTGCAGGTACCATTGGGTTAGTTTATGAATGAGCATTCAAGTAGCGATTTAGAGTTCAATCCTGAGCCTGAAAGATTACTTAGGGCCAGAAACAAAGCTAAGAAACGCCTCTTCAAACAACCCCTTGTAACCCAAAGTATTGCTGACTCCGCAGAGTCTTCGCAATTCTATCAAGAAGAAATGGATAGACCAAACCCAAATCCAGCACCTACCATTCGCAACCCCATCGAAATAGCGAATGACAAGGATAGTGCCATCCTCTCCTACCTAGTTCCCATGCCTGGGGAGCTAAACCCCAGCATCATACGCCCTGAAATTAATGCCAACTCATTCGAGTTAAAGCCAGTAATGTTCCAAATGTTGTCCACTGTGGGACAATTTTTTGGAGTGGAAAATGAAGACCCCCACAATCATCTAAGAAACTTCCTAGGAGTTAGTGATACATTCCTTATCCCTGGAGTTTCCCAAGAAGCTTTTATCTAGGGCAAACTCCTTCCACTAGAGCACCACCGCCTTTCCGATAAAGCCCAAACCACGGATCCACTATTGGGAGATTCCTTTATTCGACACCCGAGGATTTTTACAAACATGATTAAGGGCATGGCTAAGTTAGGGACATAGCTCTGATACCACTTATTAAGGGGACAACGGGAACCCAGACATCTCCACAATGGTATGATATTGTCCACTTTGGGCCTAAACCCGCATGGTTTTGCTTTTGGTTTCACCCAAAAGGCCTCATACCAATTGAAGATAATTGTCACCCATTATATTATATACCCATGATCTTTCCCTTTTTCTAACCAATGTGGGATATTGTTTGTATCGTAACATAAATCTTTTGCTTTATGTCATCTGTTGTTATCAACCTAGCTAGCTTTTGATCATTTTGCTTTATTGTAAGTGCTCAAATTCAGGCCAACAAGAAAGTTATTTCCTTACCTTTTTCTTGGTTTAAGCCGTTTGCCTGATAACTATGAAGAAGGGAGTGGCTGGTGGGACGGATTTTGAATATCCTCCCTAATTTCGGGTTGTCGAGACCCGCCAAAATAAATTTATATACCTTAGCTTTGCAGCTAGTGGTAACAGGGTCGATCCACAGAGAAGGTCTTAATATGATTGAAATTAAGGTTCGAGATTTTAATTGGTTGATTGATTGAGTTTTGGTAAACGGGGGTTTTTATCATGCAATGAGAATAATTAAAACGCTAACGGAAGGAATTTAAAGAGAAAGAGATTAACGAGTGCACGGTTCGGGGATTTTTGGGATTTCTTTGCTAGACATTCTACCATTTATCATCTAATTCAAATTTCAGGTTATCCAATTGTCATGCACGCGATCGGTTACCTGGGAACCCCTTTGGTAACCGGCTTCATCCTTATTAATTAAACCAACAGTCTAATTAAACATTATTCAAAGTATTCCTAGAGTGATCAGCTCTAAATTTACTCTAAACAGTTACTAGCTAACCGCGACGAACATTCGACCATGCAATCCTAATGCTAACTGGCTACTCGCCAACACTGAAGTACCCAACATTTATCATGCATAAATCAATACTTCGATTTGTTTCATTGTTCTGTGTTACTAGGCGAAAAGTGAGAGGCATGGCATCGCTAATCTTTAACTCTAACACATGCTAGAAAACTCGATTGTCCGTCGGCGAAATCTAATACATGCATGGGATTAAGGAAGAACAAAAAATGCATACAAATCAGAGACCAAATCAGAATTTAAAGCATGTATTATCAAAATGAAGAAGTCTAACAAATAATCCCTAAATCACCCCAAACCGTTCACAGTACCTTAGCCGACCATGGGGCGGATCGTCACAAACGCTCCAACGGAGACAATGGCCATCATCTCTAACCTTATTACAAATAAAAGCTCCAAAACTAAGCCATAAATGGCGGAGCAAAGCTAAAACTAGAAGAAAACCCGAGAGGAAGAAGATGAAAATCGGACTTGGCTGCTGGAAAATCGTCCTTACAGCCCTTTAAATCCGTCGGAGCGTCAGGACGCTGGGACAGCGTCGCGACGCTGCGACCTAATGAATCTGCGCGTGCCTCGCGATGGCGTCTCGACGCTGGCCCGATAATTTCCTGCGCGCGCGCCCCTCGGAGCGTCTCGACGCCGCAGCAGGGTCTCGACGCCAGGCAGCGTTGAGCAAGCGTCTCGACGCTGTCTGCTCGACGCTTGCTCTCGGGTTTGGGCTGGAAAATTGCCTCTCCTAGGCAATTTTGGTCCGGTTCTTCTTGGATCATCTTGCCCTTTTCTCGATGCATTCCCGGGGCGTTAAAACACCGCTTTTAGCTTCAAAACGAGTCCAATGGACGCATGAGCTCTTCACCGCAAATCTCCTATAAATGAGACATATTAAAAAATTAAATGCGGAATTTAGCTAGAATTAGGAAGTGAATAATAGCTCCAAAATGGAGTTATCAGTGGCCTTCTGCTTACAGAATTCAAGTAAATGAGTTTTTAATCATTGCTGGAATGAGTTCTTTTTATGGTATTGTTATTCGAGCCTTCTTACACAAGAAATTCAATCAATATCATCTTGAAATCAACTCATGCTTAAGTCATATAAACTCTAGCTTATCAATCCAAACCTTCTACCAGTGCTGTAGCCTAATTTCCATGAATACAAACTCTTTAAATTTTCTTCTATGGAATCCCTCATTCGAACCATGGAAATTAAGTATCGATAAAGCACCAAAAGCAGGGCTTCTCACTTGGCTAATTAGTAGAATATCTGAGAGGTTTTGTCCATGATTGTAACTTGTAAGCACTGAGAATGCCTTTTATGTGTGGAAATCACTTGGAGAACAACTCTTCACTCCCCTCTGCAGTTCATGAATATCGATTTCAGAGTGGTTGAATCTCTCAAACTTCTGTGAGTTTCTTTGTCATAATGCAAGAATGTTTCTCACTGCTTCTTCAAGGCAACACAGGTATAAAAAATTTCTTTAGTTTCTTCCCTTTTATACCTTATAAAGCTCCACTAATTATCTATCATGGGAATCACAAGTCCTACCTCTTGTGAGAAGCCTAGGAATTGAGCATCATCTCAAACACTCTTGTTTCAAAGAGAGAAGAGAAATGGGAATGCAACTAGTACATTTTCATTCAATAAAATTTGAGCTTAAATACATTTTCTAAATGCTAAAATAGCTTAGTTAACTTCATAAAAACAACCACTAACTCCACTAACTCTAATTCCACAAAATTAGCCACTTACTCCACTAACTCTAAATATATCAACACTTATCCCACTAACTTCAAATATAGCAACTGTCTAAAAATAGACATGTAGCTTTGAGTTAACTAACATACTTCTCCTAACTCAAATGTTCCAAACATCTAGCTTGCTCCTAACACAACTACACTACTTCTCTCATATACCTCACTCAATAGTCTAGTCCATCTAACTGGTGCATCATCAACCAGTTCATCAGGAACCAGAGAAACTTCTTGTTGCTTCTCCTCTGCTTCTTTTGTCCAGTCCCACTTCTCATCCTCCAAGAATTGAACATCCCTACTAATCACCATCTTCTTTTTGTGAGGTTGATAGATCTTGTACGTTTTGGACATCATGGTGTAGCCTCCAAAGATTCTTTGTTTTGCCTTTTCACTCAACTTGTCTCTTTTCACCTGTAAAACATGAGAAAAACACAAAGAACCAAACACTTTCAAATTTTCAGGTTTTGGTTTAGTATTAAACCAAACTTCATAGGGTGTCTTCTTCTCCAATACCCTTGTAGGTAGTCTATTCAATAAAAATATTGATGTGTTTGTTGCTTCAGCTCAAAACTCTTTTGACAAGTTCTTCTCATGCAACATGCGTCTTGTCATCTTCATAATACACTTGTTCTTCCTCTCACTAACTTCATTTTGTTGTGGAGTATATGGAACAGTGAGCTGATGCTCTATTCCAGCTTCTTCACAAAAGAAATTGAACCTTTGTGACGTGTATTCAGTCCCGTTATCAGACTTCACCACCTGAATCTAACAACAACTTTGATTCTCAACCCATCTTTTAAACATCAGAAATACTTCAGCTATTTCAGACTTATGCTTCATGAAGTAAATCCAACACATTCTGGTATGATCATCAATAAAGATAGTGAAATACCTTTTACCATTGAGTGAGAGAGTTGGTTGTGGTTGTTACGTCTCCAAAAGTGACTATTTTAGGACTTATTTGTGTTAGGAAGTTGTGCATTTGTGAGTATTTTTGATAGGATTTAGCTTAAACCTATGCTTATATATGAGAATTAGAAGAAGGAAGCTAAATTAGGACTTGTATGCAAAAGGAAAGAAAAAGAATGAAAAACAAAGTTAGAAGAATGAAAACT
The DNA here is from genome assembly GCA_028017165.1 of Herpetospermum pedunculosum. NCBI lineage: Eukaryota > Viridiplantae > Streptophyta > Magnoliopsida > Cucurbitales > Cucurbitaceae > Herpetospermum > Herpetospermum pedunculosum. The sequence continues at coordinate 13,031,708 of CM051527.1, read as the reverse complement.
GTGCATTGCGGAGGCATTGCGGAAACATTGCTAAAACCGCAATGTTTTAAGTGAAATCCGTAAGTTGGCTAACCTTTTTCTGTTGTGATCCGACATTTCAGGGATTCGTTCTTTCTTCTCCATCCACGTTGAAGTACGACGTTGAGGATGGATGGTTCTCCTTGGCCCAATCGCACCTGCAGAATACTATAAAAGGAGGTCAAAGAGGAAGGTTGAAGATCATCCGAAAGCGTAGAAGTCTCTTCGCAGCTCAATTCTGTCTCCTGTTTTTCTCTTCCGTCTGTTGGGTTGGAAAGCTTAGCTGTTGGAGTCGACAATCTGATAGGAAGGAGAGAAGATTCATCTTCTCTTCTGATTGGATTCATCCAAGCAAGGCTTACCTTTCTCTCCCTTCAGCCGAGGCATCTGCGACGAGGCGATCTAGCACACCTTTACTGCTTTCTGTCTTTAATTTCTTATTTCCAGCACCGTTTGTTGTTATTTCATTTCCATTAGTTAATCCATTCCATTTCGTTGCTTTCTGTCTTTTTGTTAGTAACTTTAAGTCTTCATCTGTTCATTCAAACAATTGATTAATCAAAGCACAATTCATTATTTCACAATCTCTTCTTCATTTCTGCCTACTGTTTTTCCTTACTGTTTTGTCTTTAATTTTCTTCTAAGCATGTCTACTTCATCTAATATTTCTGTTCTCTCTACATCCATGAGTAACTAAGTAACATAGGGGCATGCTAATGACAATACTATAGGCTAAAACACGTGAACCAAGCATGTAGGATAGCTCTCGAATGCATTGATTGTATGTAAGCTTCATCCCACGGGCAATTTCGATTGGCCATCCATTTTGTCCAAAGAACTCCTAACCTCTGGAAGGAGTAAGAGTTCAGAGTCATACACTCATGCTAGCCTCTCAAGGTAGCCAGAAAACGACCTAGGAATAGGCGTTTTCCTAGTACAAATCATAACTTACTGTTTTAACAAGATGCTTAAGACCTTACTTGGACATGAGTAAACTAAAGAATCTAATGCATGAAATCGGAAGATACATGAGAATGAGTTAGTTTGATGCATAGTGAGTTGACCTAATGCTTGAGAATCGTGTGAAAAAGCCTATAGAGGAGTCGTTAGTAGCCCTTGTTTCCACATTTTACACACTTTCGCTGTTAGTAACATTGCGGTAAAATTGCTGTTCTCGCAATTCTTTTGGTTAAAAATTCTGTTTTGGCTATTTTCCTCTTCGTTTATTAATCTCTTCTCTTTACGTTTGAGTTGATCATTGACTTGCACTTGTTTATGTTGCTACCCTTTACTTATTCCTCAGTAATTAAGCAATTTAAAACCAATTCTACCCCATCAAATCCACCCATTCTTGCTTAACAATACACTTCGCGAGTAACTAAGAATAAATCTCTGTGGGAAAACGAATGAAAAAATACTTACTACTTGCTACAAGATCATGTATGCTTGCATGTTCTGAGTACTCTCTTATTGCATATTCCTTTTAAACATTGAGCACGCAACAAGTTTTTGGCGCCGCTGCCGGGGATTTAGCTTAGTAAAAACGAAGTTTGTTAAGTTAGAAACACAAAGTTTACTATCTATTGGAGCTGATCTATTTTCATTTCTTTTGCAGGCACCATTGGGTTAGTTTATGAATGAGCCTTCAAGTAGCGATCTAGAGTTCAATCCTGAGCCTGAGAGATTACTTAGGGCCAGAAATAGAGCCAAGAAACGTCTCTTTAACCAACCCTCTATACCTCCAATAATTGCTGATTCTGCGGAGTCTTCGCAATCCCTCCACATAGAAATGGATATACCAGTCCCAAATCCGGTACCTACCACTCGCAATCCCATTGAAATAGCGAATGATAAGAATAGTGCCATTCTTTCCTACCTAGTACCTATGTCTGGGGAGCTAAACCCAAGCATAATCCGCCCTGAAATTACTGCCAACTCATTCGAGTTAAAGCCAGTAATGTTCCAAATGTTGTCCACTGTGGGAGAATTCTTTGGAGTGGAAAATGAGGACCCCCACAACCATCTTAGAAACTTCCTAGGAGTTAGTGATACCTTTATCATCCCTGGAGTTTCCCAAGAAGCCTTGAGGCTCTACCTCTTCCCTTACTCTTTAAGGGACAAAGCAAAGACGTGGTTAAACTCATTACCCTCTGGATCAGTCCTCAATTGGACAGACTTGGCGGAGAAATTCCTAGTGAAATATTTCCCACCTGATAGGAATTCTACCTTTCGTGATGACATAGTCAAGTTCAAACAAGCTGAAAATGAGTCCCTTCACGAAGCTTGGACAAGGTTCAAGGACCTTCTGCTTAAATGTCCACACCATGGCATTCCATGGTGTATCCAAATAGAGGTCTTTTTCAAAGGATGCAACCCCAGCACCAGGCAAGTGCTAAATTCATCTGCTGGTGGTTCCATGTTGTCCAAAAGTTATAATGAAGCCTATGAGATCTTGGAGAAGATCTCAGCATCTCATTGTAGGTGGTCAGATGATCCAATCGAGCCAAGTAGAGCTCAAAATAAGGACGCACTCAATGCCATGAGTAGCCAAATAAGCGCCCTGACCAACCTAGTCAAACAAATGGCTCAAGCCAATCTCCAAACTAGTGCCAACACCACCACAGCCATGTCAATGGGCACACAACCAAGTCAAGGTGAGACACTAGTCTGTGGATTCTGTGGGGAAGGGCACTTGCATGAATACTGCCCTGGGAATCCAGCCTCAGTCTGCTATGTTGGAAGCCAAGAGAAGCCTAGGAACAACCCCTATTCCAACACTTACAATCCTGGTTGGAGGAACCACCCAAACCTTTCATGGGGTGGCCAACAAAATACTAACCAAGTTCCTAACCAACCAAGACCGAGTGGAACACCTGGTTTCACTCCCCAACATAACCAATCCATGTATCAAAAACCATACAACCAACCAGTAGGGTCATCTGTAGAAAATCTACTCAAAGAGTACATCGCCAAGAATGATGCTACTCTACAAAGTCAGCAAGCTACCCTTAGGAGCCTAGAGAACCAAATAGGGCAACTAGCCAATGAACTCAAAAGTAGGCCCCAAGGTAGACTACCTGCTGACACTGAGGTGCCAAGGAGAGATGGAAAAGAACAAGTTCAAGCAATTGAACTTAGAAGTGGGAGACCATTGGTGAGCAACATAAAAGAAACCCCAAAGAGAGTAGAGAACAAAGAGTCTAATGCTCCACTGGAATCTCTGCCAAACCATGGTCAACCATCACCAAGCACATCAGGAGCAAGGCTGGAGCCGATCATAGAAGAGATAGAAGAAATTCCAAGGCCTCCACCTATCCTGAGGCGACCTGAAGTGCCTGCATATGTGCCACCACCTCCATTCCCTCGAAGGCTAAAGAAAAAACAAGAACAGGAAGTGCACTTTAATAAATTTTTAGAAATTCTTAAGCAAGTGCATGTTAATATTCCTTTTGTAGAAGTTTTACAGTCTATGCCTTCTTATGTTAAGTTTTTGAAGGATATAATCACTAACAAGAAGATCATTGGTGAATTTGAAACAGTGAACTCACTGAGGAGTGCAGTGTTATACTCCAGAACAAGCTACCCAAGAAGGAGAAGGATCCTGGTTCCTTCACCCTACCAGTAGAGCTAGGAGGCAAGCACGTGGGCAGAGCTCTTTGTGACCTGGGAGCCAGCATAAACCTCATGCCCCTATCACTATTCCGCCAGTTGGGAATAGGAGAAGCACGTCCTACCACTGTCACTTTACAACTTGCAGACAGATCCATAGCCTACCCTGAGGGTAAGATTGAGGATATTCTTGTAAAGGTTGACAAGTTTATTTTCCTTGCAGATTTCATCATCCTGGATTATGAAGCAGACAAGAAGGTCCCCATCCTATTAGGCAGACCATTTCTAGCCACAGGTAGGGCCCTGATTGATGTCCAGAAAGGTGAGCTCACCATGATGGTTCATGATGAGGAGGTTACATTTAGTGTTTTTAAAGCACTGAGGTATCCTTCTGACTCTGAATCTTGTGCAAGCATGGACATTGTAGATTCACTAATGGAAGAACAGCTTGAGCATGAATTGTCAACGAAGCATGCCAATGATTATGTACAATTAGATTTAACTGACTTAAACATAGCTGAAATAATGGACATACCTGTAAATAATCCTCAGCATGTTTATATGACTACTGATTTAACTGAAAGATCCATGAATCCATTGAAACCATCCATCGAGCATCCACCTATCTTAGAATTAAAACCACTGCCTGAACATCTTAAGTATGCATATTTAGGAAGTAATGATACTCTGCCTGTTATTATTTCATCTAAATTAAGTGCTAAGCATGAGGTTGAGCTGATATTATTACTTAGGCAACATAGAAAGGCTATTGCATGGACAATTGCTGACATTAGAGGTATTAGCCCTTCTTACTGCATGCATAAGATAATATTGGAAGAAGAGCATACACCCCGAGTAGATCACCAACGTAGGTTGAACCCCTCTATGAAAGAGGTAGTTAAGAAAGAGATTATAAAGTGGTTAGATGCAGGTGTAATCTTCCCTATAGCTAGTAGTCAGTGGGTGAGTCCTATACAATGTGTACCTAAGAAGGGGGGGATGACTGTAGTAGTAAATGAGAGCAATGAACTGATTCCAACTAGAACTATTACAGGATGGAGAGTTTGCATGGATTACAGGAAATTGAATAAGGAAACAAAAAAAGATCACTTCCCTTTACCATTTATTGACCAGATGTTAGATAGGTGTTAAGTCTCTGAAAGTGACTTATTTAGGACCCATTTAGCTTAAGAAGATGTACACTTTTAGGTGTTTTTGATAGCATTTAGCCTAAACCTATGCTTAAATATGAGAATGAGAAGAAGGTAGCTAAATTGGGACTTATGCACAATAGGAAAGAAAAGGGTTGAAAACCGAAGGAAAAGAATGAAAAAAACTGCATTGCGACAGCATTGCGAAAATATTGCTGAAGCCGCAATTATTCAAGTGAAAACCGTAAGTTGACTGATCCTTTTCTGTTAATTTCCGTAATTTCAGGGATTCGTTCTTTCTCCTCCATCCATTCTGATATATGACGTTGAAGATTGATGGTTCTCCTTGGCCCAAACGCACCTGCAAACTACTATAAAAGGGGGCCAAAGTCGGAGGTTCAAGCATCATCCGAAAGCGTAGAGTCTTCTCGCAGTCCATCTTTTCTCCCTGTTTTCCTTTGCCGTCTGTTGGAGTGAGAGTCTCAGCTGTTGGAATCGATAATCTGATAGGAAGGAGAGGAGATCCTTCTTCTCTCTCGATTGGATTCATCCAAGCAAGGCTGACCTTCATCCCCTTCATTCGAGGCGACTGCATCGAGGCTTTCAAGCACCATTTACTGCTTTTTGTTTTCCTTTTCTTATTTCCAGCTTTGATCAGTTGTTGTTTCTGGCTTAATGTTCCATCTACTTCATTTCGTTGCTTTCTGTCTTTGAATTATTTACTTTAAGTTTCCTTTTGTTCGTTCAAACATTCAAAGTAATCAAATTACAAGTCTTCATTTCACAGTTTCAATCTTCTGCTGCCACGGTTTTGTCTTACTGTTTTGAGTACATTTCCCTTCTAAGCATGTCTGTTTTATCTTATACTTTTGTTCTCTACATATCCATGAGTAGCTAAGTCACTTAGGGGCATGCTAATGACAGAACTATAGGCTAAAAAAACGTGAACCAAGCATGTAGGATAGCTTTCGAAGCATTGATTGTATGTAAGCTTCATTCCACGGGCAATTTCGATTGGCCATCCATTTTGTCCAAAGAACTCCTAACCTCTGGAAGGAGTAAGAGTTCAGAGTCGTATAATCATGCTAGCCTTTCATGGTAACCAGGAAACGGCCTAGGAATAGGCGTTTCCCTAGTACAAACTAGACACTTCTGTTTTAACAAGATGCTTAAGACCTTACTTTGAGTCGAGTAAACTAAAGAATCTAATGCATGGAATCGGACGATACATGAGATAGAGTGAGTTTGATGCATAGAGTGATGGAGCGCATGTAGCGCACCGGAAGCGAGACGGATCATTGGCACTCTAATTTCATCAATTTAGCTAAATAAGAAACATGCACAAAGCTTTGAAATAAAAGGAATTAGAACACATACCTCTTGTAGTTCTAAAGACTTCTCTTCCAACGCTCGAATCTCCTCACGAACCCTTCGAAGCTTCCCTCGAACTCCTCGAGAACCACCTCCGGTAGTCCCGCTATCCTCGGGCCGAGCAACGGAGTGGTGGGACTCCTTTATGAAAGAAAAAGTTTGGAAGAAGAAGATGGGAAGATGAAAGTGATGAGGATTTTGTGAGAAGAAGTCTAACACTTAGCTTTCTAATTTCTCAAGTAACATGAACTCTTCATGCTCATCCAAATATTCAAACTCTTTGAAAAATCATCAACTTCAAACCATTTGAACTTCATCCAATTTATAGGCAATTCACATGCAACAAAGTCTTTGCTTAGCATGACACCTCAAATTGGATGGATTAGTCTTCAACCAAGTGTTCCAAAATTGATGAGTTTATATGCATGTTGTTGGTGATTCACAATCCACTTCACAACTTGGATAAACCCACTCAACTTGGATAAATCCACTCAACATGGATAATTCCACTTTGACTTGGATAATCCCACTTGTAAGTTTTGTCATTTTAAAATTAATTCATAATTAATTTTAATAAGCAAAATAAATTATAATTAATTAAACTTTTTAATTAATTAATATTATTAAGACTAATCCCGGTTTCTTAAACCGAATCATCACACATGAATCCCTATTCATGTTTTACACCGATCCCATATTTAAATCATATTTAAATATGTCCATCATTCTTCCAAAACCGAATTTCAATAAATTCAAATTCTTTTTCTCTCATATTGTTACACGGCTTAATCCGAGCTAGCCAGGAGAACCTAAAGGACCTACAGATCATGAGCTCCAACGATACGAGATTAACCGGTCAAACTCTTTAACCAAGCTAACCAACATTCGTTAACCCCCGGAGACTCCACTAAAGTCCAAGGGTTGCACTCTCCTCACCGTAGATATATTTCTGTCCTCTTGATATAACCATCATCAGTAAGTCGATCCTTCACAGGTCGTTCGTAATTACAGCTGGGTCAAAATAACCGTTTTCCCCCGTAATTACATCTTGTTCCTTAAGTCCCACTGATCCTCTAATGAACTATTGGTTTGTGGTCCAACCACCAAACCGATTGGTATGTGATCTCATCACTATACCAAGTCCCTCTCGGGCCAATGAGAGGGTGGGATCCCTAGTTCAAGACCTGGAGTCAGCACTTAAGGGAACAACCTCTCTACTAATCCCTCAGAGCGGGTAGGAGTGAATTCCATCTCGCAGGACTATGTTCCCAGCTACCTACCCGGTCTTATCCCCAAGATGGTAGGCTTATTGAGTCGGCGATCTCGGGCCACTCTCACCCATACAAGTCAAAGGATAAGCCCGAATAAGCAGGAGTTCATAGCGTGCTCAGGATTCAGATCGAGTTACCTAGGTCATCATATGAAAAAAAAATCGGTCTTTACAGTAAACGGAGTTATAAAGAAAGAGCGACTTGTTTCGCGGTTCAGTCTTATGCAAACTCATTGCATAGGACGCCCCCACTCACATGTCTCCACATGAACGATTTCGGATCACATCGTTTGTACTATACAAAGTGGGCCGCGTCCAATAGTGTCCCCAGGATAAGGTACCCAACCTTATCCCTATACTATAGACCGTTCTGGCTATTACTTGAACTTGATCCACAATCATGTCATACATGAAGTTCAAGTATACAACCTATAGCCATGGGTTCTTTGTTTATTGGAGTTAGGTTAAAAGTAAAAACAATTCATTTTATTCAATAACAACTTTACTGAATAAATCTCAATAACAACTTTATTGCAAAATAGAATATACATTCAGTTTACAAACCACGAGTTTTAGGACATAAAACCCAACAAACTCCCACTTGGACTAAAACGTCAGTGGAGTATTACATGCGGGATGAGAAAAACTGGAATATCAAATATTTCCATGGTTTTTCTCCCACTATCCTACTGTACAACTCGTAGTCCTAGACTCACTAGGTGCCCCTCGAACACTTTAGCCGTGAGGGACTTTGTAAACGGATCAGCAATATTGTGCTCTGAGGCGATCTGCATGACGATCACGTCTCCTCGATGCACTATCTCCCTGATGAGATGATATTTCCGCTCTATGTGCTTTCCACGCTTATGGCTTCTTGGTTCTCTCGAATTTGCCACAGCACCAGTATTATCACAATAAAGTGTGATAGGCAAATTCATATTTGGAACAACTTCCAAATCCGTCAAGAACTTTCTAAGCCATACAGCCTCTTTCGCAGCTTCGCAAGCCGCGACATACTCAGCTTCCATGGTGGAGTCAGCAATACAACCTTGCTTTATACTCCTCCATACTATTGCCCCTCCGTTAAGAGTGAACACTGATCCCGATGTGGATTTCCTCGAATCCTTATCGGTTTGAAAATCAGAGTCAGTGTATCCTGTAAGGATCAAATCCTTCGCGCCATACACGAGCACATAGTCTCTCGTTCTCCGAAGATACTTGAGGATGTGTTTAACGGCAGTCCAATGATCATATCCTGGATTGGACTGGTACCTACTGACAATTCCTACTGCATAGCATATGTCGGGTCGTGTACATAACATGGCGTACATCAGACTACCGACTGCTGATGCATAGGGAATTCGTCTCATATCCTCAACTTCTTGAGGTGTCTTAGGACACTCTTCCTTTGACAATTGAATTCCATGCCTGAAAGGTAAAGAACCCTTCTTGGAATTCTGCATCGAATATCGTATCAACACCTTGTCGATATAAGATGCTTGAGACAACGCTAACGTTTTGTTCTTACGATTCCTTACGATTTGAATCCCTAGAACAAACTGAGCCTCTCCCAAATCTTTCATTTGGAATTGGGTCGCTAGCCATTGTTTAACATCAGTCAGGAACCCTACATCATTCCCAATGAGTAGGATATCATCTACATATTAGACTAAGAAAGCTACAACAGAATTGACTATTTTCTTGTAGACACAAGGTTCGTCAACATTCTGTTCAAAGCCATAGGATTTGATCGCAGTATCAAACCTTATATTCCAGGATCTAGACGCTTGCTTCAACCCATAAATGGATCGATTAAGCTTGCAAACCTTTTGCTCTTGACCCTGAATTATGAACCCCTCTGGTTGAGCCATATAGATACTCTCTTCAAGATTGCCATTAAGAAAGGCTGTCTTGACATCCATTTGCCAAATTTCATAATCATAAAACGTGGCAATGGACAAGAGTATTCTAATCGACTTTAACATGGCAACAGGGGAGAAGGTTTCTTCATAGTCCACCCCTTCCCTCTGGGAATAACCCTTTGCCACAAGTCGAGCCTTAAAGGTTTGCACCTTACCGGCTTGGTCTCGTTTCCTCTTGTAGATCCACTTACAACCGATAGGTCTTTCACCATCAGGTTGCTCTACAAGATCCCAGACCGAATTGAAGTACATCGACTCCATTTCGAGGTCCATGGCTTTAAGCCACTGGTCCTTGTCTATGTCATTCATTGCCTGTTTAAAGGTCAATGGATCCTCAACGCCGTCATCAGGTATGACGACCTGGGTTTCCGTTAAACCCATGTAGCGGTCGGGTTGTCTCACATCCCTCCCACTACGTCGAGGTATTCTCAACTCTTGAGAAGGACCAGCCTGATCAACAACTCTTGTTGACCTATCTGTAGCTTTCCTGGAAAGTTCGGTCAAAACAATTTTGCTCGAAGGTTGATGATCTCTCATGTGGTCTTCCTCTAAGAACGTGGTGTTTGTCGATACAAGCACCTTATCTTGTTGAGGATCGTAAAATAGACCACCTTTCGTTTCCTTGGGGTAGCCTACGAATAGGCATAATTTTGAACGATGTTCCAACTTCTTTGGATTGGGCACCAACACATGTGCCGGACACCCCCAAATTCTGAAGTGACGTAAACTACCTTTACGCCCTCTCCATAACTCATAAGGTGTTTCTGAAACACTCTTAGAGGGAACCATGTTCAAAATATATACAGCAGCCTCTACTGCATATCCCCAAAACGAACTAGGCAGTTGAGCATAGCTCATCATAGATCGAACCATGTCTAACAGGGTTCTATTTCTCCTTTCGGACACACCGTTCTGCTGCGGTGTTCCGGGCGCTGAGAGTTGGGATACTATTCCATGTTCTATCATATAGTCCTGCAATCTTAAATCCATATACTCTCCACCTCGATCTGATCGGAGTGTTTTAATCGTTTTACCTAATGTGTTCTCAACCTCTGCCTTATACTCCTTGAACTTTTCAAGAGCTTCGGACTTATGATGCATTAAGTAAAGATAGCCGTACCTAGAATAATCATCAATGAAGCTGATGAAATATTCATACCCTCCCCGTGCTTTAACATTCATCGGACCACAAAGATCTGAATGTACAAGCTCTAGAGTTTCTTTGGACCTATGACCTTTTTCAGAAAAAGATCGTTTGGTCATCTTGCCCTCAAGACAAGACTCACATGGTGGTAAAGAGTTATCCTCTAACTGATTTAGGAGACAACTCTTAACCAATCTCCCAATCCTATTGAGATTAATGTGGCCTAGTCTCAAGTGCCAAAGATAGGTACTTGGAGAAAGTTTCTGCCTTTTAGTTTGAGTTTGAGCTATTTTAAACATCTCGGTGTTCAAAATAGCTTTTGCCTCTGTTGGTCTTAACACATACAAGTTGTTTTCAAGTTTCGCAGAACATATATGTACACCTCTTTTGCTAATGAACGCTTCATTAAAATCAAAAGATACTTTATACAAATGTTCAAGTAAACAAGAGATAGATACAAGGTTCCTTTTAAAGCTAGGAACCAACAGTACATTTTCAAGTAAAATGAAACTATCTCTATATAACAACTTGACAGCTCCCACTGCCTTGGCTGAGACAACCTCTCCTGTTTCAACCCTGAGAGTTATCTCACCTTCAGCAAGCAGCTGCCAGGAACTAGTTTCTTGGAAAGAAGAACAAACATGGTTAGTGGCTCCTGAATCCAGTATCCAGGCAGAACTATCATGTTCCACTAAACATGTTTCAATAACGAGTAAATCATATTTACTTAATTGTTTCTTCTCAGCTTTGCTCGCCATGAGGGTATCATGATAGACCGATGAGGACGGTTGTCCAAACATCATCTGTAATGAATCCATGATCTCCTTAGCGGAGACCATTACCTCATGCTTCTTAGCTAACACATCGGATGTGCTGGCCAAGATGTAGACTCGGGCTTTATCATTAGCCCTAGTCCACCTGTCAAATGCATCTCGAACAGTTCGAGTTGCAGATGAGCTAGGAGGGGGAGGACATTCCTCTGTTAAGACAAACCTAAGATCATCGATAACAAGAATCGTATTCAAGTTCGATTTCCAGGTCGTGTAGTTATCGCCGTTTAGTTTATCAGAAGCTAGTAATTGGATAAACGAGCTAGACATGCTGAAAAGAATGAATTCTATTAGTGAATTGAACTTAACCTATTTTTAACAACCAATCAAGAACTTTAGCAAAAGTAATAATGTACCCAAAAAATCATTATTAATTTGCAACGATACTTCAGTGAGTCAGAGCAACCGCTACCGAGGGGCAGTCAATCACTCCTTCACTGAACCAAGACATTCTTGACTAAATGCTAATACCAGAATAACTCATATTCCTATAGCACCTTAGTTATCGCTACTTCGGTCAAGAATCTACTAACAACTTAGTAATCCTTGTAAGTGTGACCCGCCATTTTCAGAACTCAGAGGTCGGCCCCAACAGTGCAACCGAATGGAAATGTCAGAGTTGGGAATGGACCTAAGAGACCCTATCCATTTCTGGAGATTGAGTTGTTCCGACTCCCATGAAACGGCCCTCCGAATGGACGGTGCTACTATGGGCAACCAGCAGGCGGAACATGGGAATCTCACGGTTCAACCTAATGGAGGAGACCGCAGGATGTATTGACATACTTCCTTCTCCCACTTACTATAAATACTTTCTCCATTCACCTTGCTCTTGATTTATGCAAACACCATCCGAATGGGGATGCCCTATTGACATCACGAGGCCGAGCATAAATCTCACGGTGTGAACTTTGCGGAGAACGTAGGAGGAGATTGATATATCACATATACCTTCTCAACACCACTACTAAGTATTTTAGAATGGTTTGGGTATAGGTTTACTTAGGCATTATCCGGCTAAGACAATAAAACCTAAGTCTAGGTAGAACATACTTTTACCTAAGATGTCTAGGTGATAAACGTTTTATAACCTTACACCTCTCACGTGCATGCTCATAAAGCCGGGTTAACTTAACTCAAGTACCGGATCGATCCCCAGGTAGGAGGTGTTCCGTAAACCGTCATCTTAAATACCTCCAACCTTAGTGCAGGATCAAACCGGGTGAGTTCTCTCGTAACCTTAGCTTTACAAGATATCGACCTATTTTAACTATTAAAACGAATCGATACTAAATTCCTAATCGCATTGGAATTCTTTAACCCTTAGTGAGCATGCATTTATCTTTGTTATAGATTTTAAATGTCTATCTCATTTTACAACGCTTTATAAAACAAAGACATTCTATAACATGCTTCCTAAGCTAGAATATAACCATTACATTCAATTTATAACATGCTTCCCAAGCAAGAATATAACAATTATATTCAACTAAGGCAACTATGTTGTATGTTTAATTTCACAATTAATATAACACTTATATTAATTTTACTTTTAAACAAGCAACATCCAATTCATAAATTAATATAACACTTATATTAATTCTCATGAATTAAGCATGCATACTATACAACATAACACTTATATTATACTTTCAATGCATGCAACATGCTTCCTATGGTGGGATTTGAAATCTATATGGCATACTTTATGCACATACAAGATACTTTAATTAAAACATACATTCACAATGCATAATTAATTAAACACACTAAAGTGGACCGGTTTTGGCATCACGGACAAGCAAGCAACTAAATTATTACAATAATAATTCATCAACTAAGTTGAGACGCTTCCGAACCCTTCGAACCGCCACGAACCAGCTTGAATTTGCTTGAACCGACCAAAAAAAACAGCAACTTCAAAACTTCAAAAAAAACTGAACCGGTCCATAACAGCTGTCCCGACTTCAACAGCCCGTAACTGGACCAATACCGACCCGAACTGGACCAAACGAACGCTGAACCGGACCTCCAGAGGGTGAAGAACAAGGAACCGGTCTGACTTTCAGTGAACCGGACCGCCCGAGGACCGAACCGGACCGTTTCTTCCACCTTGCGCTGAACCGGTGTTGTGCTGGAATTTTGCAGAAAAAAACAGCAAAAAAACAGCATGCTGTTTTTTCCGACACCCGAGCTTCTGTCTTCGAATTGACAGCCAATATGGACTCTAATGACTCCGAATTTTTTACAGACTCTTCTTCACACATTAAAGCCCATACACGCCCGGGCAATTACAAAACAAAGTACAAATAAAAGCTCAAAAAAAATGCCAAAACCGGAATCACACTTTAGACGCCCAGAAAAATAATTTCTAAAACAAATACCCACCGAGCTTAAATTGATGCAAATTGAGTGACCGAAAAATGCTCTGATACCAATTGATGGAGCGCATGTAGCGCAGCGGAAGCGAGACGGATCATTGGCACTCTAATTTCATCAATTTAGCTAAATAAGAAACATGCACAAAGCTTTGAAATAAAAGGAATTAGAACACATACCTCTTGTAGTTCTAAAGACTTCTCTTCCAACGCTCGAATCTCCTCACGAACCCTTCGAAGCTTCCCTCGAACTCCTCGAGAACCACCTCCGGTAGTCCCGCTATCCTCGGGCCGAGCAACGGAGTGGTGGGACTCCTTTATGAAAGAAAAAGTTTGGAAGAAGAAGATGGGAAGATGAAAGTGATGAGGATTTTGTGAGAAGAAGTCTAACACTTAGCTTTCTAATTTCTCAAGTAACATGAACTCTTCATGCTCATCCAAATATTCAAACTCTTTGAAAAATCATCAACTTCAAACCATTTGAACTTCATCCAATTTATAGGCAATTCACATGCAACAAAGTCTTTGCTTAGCATGACACCTCAAATTGGATGGATTAGTCTTCAACCAAGTGTTCCAAAATTGATGAGTTTATATGCATGTTGTTGGTGATTCACAATCCACTTCACAACTTGGATAAACCCACTCAACTTGGATAAATCCACTCAACATGGATAATTCCACTTTGACTTGGATAATCCCACTTGTAAGTTTTGTCATTTTAAAATTAATTCATAATTAATTTTAATAAGCAAAATAAATTATAATTAATTAAACTTTTTAATTAATTAATATTATTAAGACTAATCCCGGTTTCTTAAACCGAATCATCACACATGAATCCCTATTCATGTTTTACACCGATCCCATATTTAAATCATATTTAAATATGTCCATCATTCTTCCAAAACCGAATTTCAATAAATTCAAATTCTTTTTCTCTCATATTGTTACACGGCTTAATCCGAGCTAGCCAGGAGAACCTAAAGGACCTACAGATCATGAGCTCCAACGATACGAGATTAACCGGTCAAACTCTTTAACCAAGCTAACCAACATTCGTTAACCCCCGGAGACTCCACTAAAGTCCAAGGGTTGCACTCTCCTCACCGTAGATATATTTCTGTCCTCTTGATATAACCATCATCAGTAAATCGATCCTTCACAGGTCGTTCGTAATTACAGCTGGGTCAAAATAACCGTTTTCCCCCGTAATTACATCTTGTTCCTTAAGTCCCACTGATCCTCTAATGAACTATTGGTTTGTGGTCCAACCACCAAACCTATTGGTATGTGATCTCATCACTATACCAAGTCCCTCTCGGGCCAATGAGAGGGTGGGATCCCTAGTTCAAGACCTGGAGTCAGCACTTAAGGGAACAACCTCTCTACTAATCCCTCAGAGCGGGTAGGAGTGAATTCCATCTCGCAGGACTATGTTCCCAGCTACCGACCCGGTCTTATCCCCAAGATGGTAGGCTTATTGAGTCGGCGATCTCGGGCCACTCTCACCCATACAAGTCAAAGGATAAGCCCGAATAAGCAGGAGTTCATAGCGTGCTCAGGATTCAGATCGAGTTACCTAGGTCATCATATGAAAAAAAAATCGGTCTTTACAGTAAACGGAGTTATAAAGAAAGAGCGACTTGTTTCGCGGTTCAGTCTTATGCAAACTCATTGCATAGGACGCCCCCACTCACATGTCTCCACATGAACGATTTCGGATCACATCGTTTGTACTATACAAAGTGGGCCGCGTCCAATAGTGTCCCCAGGATAAGGTACCCAACCTTATCCCTATACTATAGACCGTTCTGGCTATTACTTGAACTTGATCCACAATCATGTCATACATGAAGTTCAAGTATACAACCTATAGCCATGGGTTCTTTGTTTATTGGAGTTAGGTTAAAAGTAAAAACAATTCATTTTATTCAATAACAACTTTACTGAATAAATCTCAATAACAACTTTATTGCAAAATAGAATATACATTCAGTTTACAAACCACGAGTTTTAGGACATAAAACCCAACATAGAGAGTAGATCCAGTGCTTGGGAATCGTATAAAAATGCCTATAGGATAGTCATTAGTAGCCCTTAATTCTCCATTTTACACACGTTTGCTGTTTTTACAATTGCGATAACATTGCGGTATCCGCAATTCTGCTAAGTTACCATTCTGTTTAGCTGTTTTCTTCTTCGTTTATTAATTCCATCTCTTGTCTTTTGAGTCTAATTTCAACTTGCATTTGTTTATGTTGCATTCCTTTACACATTCAGCAAAAATTAGATAATTAAAAACCAATTTTACCCCATCAAATCCACCCCTTCTTTCTTAACAAATACACTTCATGATTAGCTAAAAATGAGTCTCTGTGGAAAAAACGAATGAAATATACTTACTACTTGCTGTGAGACCATGTATGCTTGCATGTTCTGAGTGCTCTCTCTACCTTCTTGCTTATTTATCTTTAACACATTGAGCACGCAACAAGTTTTTGGCGCCGCTGCCGGGGACTTATTTTAAGTGAAAACGAAGTTTGTTAAGTCTGAAACACCAAGTTATTTTCCATTGAATTTGATCCATCTTCATTTCTTCTTCAGGTACCATTTAGGGTAGTTTATGAATGAGACTCCAAGTAGTGATCTAGAGTTCAACCCTGAGCCTGAGAGATTATTTAAAGCTAGAAATAGAGCCAAGAAACGTCTCTTTAAACAACCCCTTTTACCTCAAATAATTGCTGAAACCGCAGAGTCTCCGCAATCCACTCAAGAAGAAATGGCTGGAATAGATCAAAACCTGGTGCCTGTCACTCGCAATCCCATTGAAATAGCGAATGACAAGGATAGCGCCATCCTTTCATACCTAGTACCTATGCCTGGGGAGCTGAACCCCAGCATAATCCGTCCTGAAATCACTGCCAACTCATTCGAGTTAAAACCAGTGATGTTCTAAATGTTGTCCACTGTGGGACAATTCTTTGGAATAGAAAATGAGGACCCCCATAACCACCTTAGGAACTTCCTAGGAGTCAGTGATACCTTCCTCATTCCTGGAGTGTCCCAAGAAGCCCTGAGGCTGTATCTGTTCCCTTACTCTTTGAGGGACAAAGCCAAAACGTGGTTAAATTCATTACCCTCAGGATCTGTCCTCAATTGGACAGACTTAGCAGAAAAATTCCTAGTCAAATATTTCCCACCAGATAGGAATTCGACCTTTCGTGATGATATCATCAAATTCAAACAAGCTCCGAGTGAGTCTCTTCACGAAGCTTGGACAAGATTCAAAGACCTTCTCATTAAATGTCCACACCATGGTATTCCATGGTGTATCCAAATAGAAGTCTTCTTTAAATGATGCAACCCCAGCACCAGACAAGTTCTAAACTCATCTGCTGGAGGTTCCATGTTGTCCAAGAGTTACAACGAAGCTTATGAGATCTTGGAGAAGATCTCAACATCTCACTGTAGGTGGTCAGATGATCCAGTAGAGCCAACTAGAGCTCAAGACAAGGATGCTCTAAGCGCCATGAGCACCCAAATAAACGCCCTGACCAACCTAGTTAAGCAAATGGCTCAGGCCAATCTCCAAACCAGTGCCAATACCGCCACAGCCATGTCAATGGGCACCCAACCAAGTCAAGGCGAGGCACTTATCTGTGGATTCTGTGGGGAAGGGCACCCATACGAATACTGCCCTGGGAATCCATCCTCAGTCTGCTATGTTGGGAGCCAGCAGCAGCCTAGGAATAACCCCTACTCCAACACCTACAACCCTGGTTGGAGAAACCACCCAAACCTGTCATGGGGTGGCCAACAAAACACTAACCAAAATCTTAACCAACCTAGACCGAGTGGAACACCTGGTTTCACTCCCCAACATAACCAGTCAATGTACCAAAAACCATACAACCAACCTGTAGGATCTTCTGTAGAAAACTTACTCAAGGAATATATAGCTAAGAATGATGCTACTCTTCAAAGCCAACAAGCTACTCTTAGGAGCCTAGAGAACCAAATAGGCCAATTGGCCAATGAACTCAAGAGTAGGCCCCAAGGTAGACTTCCTGCTGACACCGAGGTGCCAAGGAGAGATGGTAAAGAACAAGTTCAAGCAATTGAACTTAGAAGTGGCAGACCCTTGGTGAGCAACACAAAGGACACACCAAAGAGAGTAGAGAACACTGAGTCTAGTGCTCCACTGGAGTCTCTGCCAAACCAAGGCCCACCACCAACTAGCACATCAGGAGCCAGGCTAGAGCCAATTATTGAGGAGATAGAAGAAATTCCAAGGCCTCCACCTATCCTAAAGCGCCCTGACGTGCCTGCATATGTGCCACCACCTCCATACCCTCGAAGGCTTAAGAAAAAGCAGGAACAGGAAGTCCATTTTAATAAATTCTTAGAAATTCTTAAGCAAGTGCATGTTAACATTCCTTTTGTAGAAGTTTTACAGTCTATGCCTTCTTATGTAAAGTTTTTGAAGGACATCATTACTAACAAAAAAATAATTGGTGAGTTTGAAATAGTAAACCTCACTGAGGAGTGCAGTGCCATCCTCCAGAACAAGCTGCCCAAGAAGAAGAAGGATCCTGGTTCCTTCACCTTACCTGTAGAACTTGGAGGCAAGCACGTGGGCAGAGCGCTTTGTGACCTGGGCGCCAGCATAAATCTCATGCCCCTGTCCCTATTCCGCCAGTTGGGAATAGGAGAAGCACGTCCAACCACTGTCACTTTACAACTAGCAGACAGATCCATCGCATACCCTGAAGGTAAGATTGAGGATATTCTAGTGAAAGTTGACAAATTTATTTTCCTTGCAGATTTCATTGTCCTGGACTATGAGGCAGACAAGGAGGTCCCCATCCTGCTAGGCAGACCATTTCTAGCCACAGGTAGGGCACTTATAGACGTCCAAAAAGGTGAGCTTACTATGAGGGTTCATGATGAAGAGGTGAAGTTTAGTGTATATAAAGCTTTAAGGTACCCCTCTGACCTTGAATCCTGTGCTAGCATGGACGTAGTAGACTCCATGATGGAGGAACAATTGGAGCATGTATTATTAACTAAGCATGCTAATGAATATGTACAATTAGATGTAGCTGACTTGAATGTATCTGACATAATGGATATGCCTGTAGATAAACCACAACATGTATGTATGAATATAGACCTAACTGATAGATCTGTGAATCCTTTAAAGCCATCCATTGAGCATCCACCTGTTTTAGAACTGAAACCACTACCCACTCACCTCAAGTATGCATATCTAGGAAGTAATGAAACTCTGCCTGTTATCATTTCTTCTAAATTAAGTGAAGAGCATGAGGTTGAACTGATTTTACTGCTTAAGCAACATAGGAAGGCTATAGCATGGACTATTGCTGATATTCGAGGCATTAGCCCTTCTTATTGCATGCACAAAATTATACTAGAGGAAGAGCACACACCCAGGGTAGATCACCAACGTAGGCTAAACCCCTCTATGAAAGAGGTAGTAAAGAAGGAAATAATAAAATGGTTAGATGCAGGAGTGATCTTCCCAATAGCTAGTAGCCAGTGGGTGAGCCCCATCCAATGTGTACCTAAAAAGGGGGGAATAACTGTGGTAGTCAATGAGAACAACGAACTGATTCCAACAAGGACTGTCACAGGGTGGAGAGTGTGTATGGATTACAGGAAATTAAATAAAGAAACTAAAAAAGATCACTTCCCTCTACCGTTCATTGACCAGATGCTAGACAGAATAGCTGGTAGAGCCTACTATTGTTTCTTAGACGGGTATTCAGGCTATAATCAAATAACTATAGACCCTAAGGATCAAGAGAAGACCACCTTCACTTGCCCTTTTGGAACTTTTGCCTTTCGCAGAATGCCTTTTGGCTTATGTAATGCACCGGCAACTTTCCAAAGGTGCATGATGGCAATCTTCTCTGAGTTGGATGAGTCCATGATAGAAATATTCATGGATGACTTCTCAGTCTTTGGGGACTCATTTTCAAACTGTCTAGAAAACCTAGGACAAGTCCTGGCTAGGTGTGAGGAGACCAACCTAGTCCTAAATTGGGAAAAATGCCATTTTATGGTGGATGAGGGGATTGTCTTAGGACATAGAGTGTCGAGGGCAGGTGTCGAAGTTGACCGAGCCAAAATTGAGATCATAGAGAAGTTGGTAGAGCCCTAGAATGTCAAGGCCATTAGAAGTTTCTTAGGGCATGCTGGCTTCTACAGAAGGTTCATTAAAGACTTTTCTAAGATAGCCAAGCCTCTGTGTGAGCTTTTAGAATTAAATAGGCCATTCATCTTCTCTAAGGAATGTATAGTAGCTTGGACCACCCTTAAGAAAGCACTAGTCACAGCCCCTATCATAGTAGGACCAAATTGGGATCTACCCTTTGAGATGTTATGTGATGCCAGTGACTATGCTGTAGGAGTGATGTTAGGCCAGAAGATTGACAAGCTAACACACCCTGTCTATTATGCTAGTAAGACCTTGAATGAGGCTCAATGTAATTATACAACTACTGAGAAGGAGATGCTTGCTGTAGTGTTTGCTTGCGAAAAATTTAGAAACTATATTGTAGGCACTAGGACAATTGTATACACTGACCATTCTGCCTTGAAATATCTTATGAGGAAGGCTGATGCCAAGCCTAGGTTGATTAGGTGGGTGTTATTGCTGCAAGAATTTGATCTGGATATTCGAGACAAGAAAGGATGTGAAAACGTGGTTGCAGATCACCTGTCTCGATTGCAGCACAATTGCGAAAAAATTGCGGACCCCGCAATTTCTGATGCTTTTATTGATGAACATGTCTTTGCTTTGACTCATCGTGATAACGATGAGGAACCTTGGTTTGCTGACATTGCTAACTTCCGTGCATCACAGGTATTACCAGTTTTCAAGGGAGGACAAGAGAAGAAGAGGTTCCTTCATGAAGCAAGGAAATTCATCTGGGATGACCCCACACTTTACAGAACCTGTGCTGATGGCTTGCTGAGGAAGTGTGTTTCAGCTGCTGAAGCGAAGTCTGTGCTGCAGCACTGTCACACATCTCCTTATGGTGGACACTTTGGTGGCCAAAGAACAGCTGCAAAGGTATTTCAGAGTGGCTATTTCTGGCCAACAATCTTCAAGGATGCCCACAACTATGCCCACAGCTGTGATGAATGCCAAAGAACAGGTAACCTCAGTCGAAAGGATGAGATGCCCCTCACTTACATCTTAGAGTTAGAGCTCTTTGATGTATGGGGCATTGACTTCATGGGGCCATTCCCTCCATCATCAGGTAACCTTTACATATTAGTAGCAGTGGACTATGTGTCCAAGTGGGTAGAGGCCAAAGCATGTCCTAATAATGATGCTAAAACAGTCACCAACTTCTTGCATAGGCACATTTTTACTAGGTTTGGTACACCTCGTGCCATCATTAGTGATGAGGGGTCACATTTCATTAACAAGGCTATGGAGAGAGTGTTGGCTAAATATAACATTAGACATAGAGTAGCCACTCCCTATCACCCACACTCAAATGGCCAAGCTGAAATCTCAAATAGGGAAATTAAGAACATCCTAGAAAAAGTGGTCAAACCTAATAGGAAAGACTGGTCCTTCAAGCTTGAGGATGCACTTTGGGCTTATAGGACAGCATATAAGACACCCCTAGGTATGTCCCCTTATAGGCTGGTATATGGCAAGGCTTGTCACTTACCACTTGAGTTAGAAAACAAAGCATTTTGGGCCATGAAGGAATTGAATTTTTGTGTAAAGGATGCGGGGACACTGAGGTCTCTGCAATTACATGAGCTTGATGAGCTTAGGCATATGGCCTATGAAAATGCTAAGATGTACAAGGAAAAAACCAAGATTTGGCACGATAGTAGACTTAGAGTTAAGGACTTTAAGAAGGGTCAACTTGTTTTGTTGTTTAACTCACGGTTGAAACTATTTCCAGGGAAACTTAAGTCTAGATGGTCGGGTCCATTTGTCATTACTAATGTGTTTGTTCATGGTGCAATAGAGATAAAGAACTTACAGCAAGGTCAGCCATTTATGGTCAATGGGGCGAGGTTGAAGCACTACTATGAGGAAGGAGATGTGAAGACTCTCTCGGCCTTCCTCTTGAATGAAGCATGAAACTAAAAACGAGAGAGAACGAGTGGTCACTGTGCTCGTTTAGTCAAGGCTAATGCCTTAGTTTATTTTTTTCACTTTTTCCGGTTATCGTTTGTATGTTTTGTGGTGTGATTTTAATTAAGTATTTAATGTTTGTTTTATTTGTTTTTACAGGGAATCGAAAGAGGGGATCAAGGAGAGTAATCTCAGCTTTTAAAACCAAGAAACGATCGAACCAAATAAAAGATACGGACGAGCAAAGTTTGCCATTTAGATGAAAAAGAATCCCTAAAATTGCGCTGGAATTGCAGGATCCGCAAAATATAGCCGTTGGGATTTAGCCGTTGCCTTTATATCCGTTAGAAGGCGCTCGATCGATACGATTCTCTCATTCTCTGATTTCCAAGAAAACTGAGATTCTCTTCATCTTTGATCCTTCTCTCCAAACCACCAAGATTCGACAATGGTGTCCACAAGGGCTGAAAGATCCGCAGCCAAGAAGAAGGCTGATGACGCAGCTGAAGCGGCTGCGAGGGAAGCACTTCTGACCCTTGCAGATGCTGGGGCTGTACGCACCGGACCTCTTCCCAAACTTCCGATCCGTAGGAAGAAGTGGAGGGTTGTCACAGAAATCCCTGCTGGCCCTTCTGAACCAGCGGGCACGCCCAAGAAGCGCCGGTGGAGTGTCGAGACGGCCGCCGAACCAAGCAAAGCCAAGACTCTCTCTGTGGAGAGTCAAGAAACAGATCGTGCGTCCCACGAGTCGCCCAAGAAGAGTTCGTCGCCATCTGCCTCACCTGCGCACAACCCTTCATCATCTGAACCAGTGCACAGCCCAGAGCTTTCATCGTCACCGCCTGCACAGAGCCCTGAAACGCCGTCTTCACCACTGAATTCCGTGCAGACGCCTACAGCAGAGCAGAGTGCCACACCTTCGCACACGCCTCCACGGCCTGACCCTGAATTCCCCTATGGGGAGTACCAGGAATCCACTCAGGGCAGTGGGGAAGGTGGTGAAGACGAGGTCTTCTCGCCTGCAAGGGAAGCTAGCCCAGAGAGTCCTGCACAGCAGGATGATTCCATGGAAGAGACGCTGGGGGCATGCCTGCAGCAGATCAACATTGAGGCAAAGCTGAAGAAAAAGAAGAAGGCCAAGATCCTTAAAGCCAAGCGATCCAAGAAACTAAAGAGGAAGAAGGCTAAGGAGGTGCCTTCATCAGAGAAGGAGAGCACTGAGCCATCGCTCAAACGACTCAAGGTTGAGGCTGCCGAGTCAGCCAAGCCATCAGATAAAGGGAAGGCAAAGCTCTACCCTGAAGACGAGCCTCAGTCAGTGAGGTATGTTTCCTCTGATGCTGAGTCCAGGGGTGCTGAGCTGAGAAAGAGGGAGTTGCTGCACGAGAAAGGCTTCCTCGACCGACCTGCTGACCTGCCGCAGTTCTTGCGCGCAGGAGTGATCAACCACGGCTGGGAGGAATTTTGCAGACCGCCCAATCCAGCCTACACGAGCATGGTGTATGATTTCTACGCCAATGTGCTCAGCCCTGAGGATGGCCTGTCTGTGGTCAGAGGGGTAGAGGTGGATTTCTCAGCCAAGGCCATCAACGAAGCCTATGGTCTCAAGGGCCAAACACATACAGATTATGCACGGATTGTTGATGAGCCTACTGAGGCTGTTCTGGAAGAGGCCATTCGGACCATTGGCCAGCCTGAAGCTTCCTGGACCGTGTCACGCAATGGGAGGCACACTCTCATGAGTGCCAACCTCACGGCTAAGGCGGCTGTTTGGTTTTCGTTCGTGAGAAGGAGATTGTCCCCAGTGACTCACGAGACTACAATCAACCAGAGCCGATCGCTGCTGGTGTATGCGATAATGAGAGGTCTCACGATCAACGTGGGAGAAGTCATCACTGCTGCTATTGCTGAGTGCGCCAAGAAAGGTAAGGGACCACTGTTTTTCCCTAACACCATAACCAAGCTATGTTTGCTTGCAGGAGTCCCCACCGAGCGCATGGAGCAGCAAATGGCTTACACAGGCCACTTGGAGCTGCCTGCTAGCCTGAGGCTGAGAAGGAAGGGGAATATGGAGTATGAACTGGATAGGCTGGCTGCTGATCAGTCCCTATCCATGGCCTGCCTAATGGATATGCAGAGGAGAATGGCTCAATGGGCCACTTATGCGCAGGCGAGGGACAAGGAAGTTGCAGACCAACTTGGGTGCATCTTCCCTGATTTCCCTACGAATCTCCTAACTCCATGGGTGCCTCCACGACCACGGCAACCTGATGAGGATGACGACGTTTGAGTGCTGGTTTGAATTGCACTGAAGGGAGTATTGCTATTCCCTTAGGAAAAAAAAACAATTTTCTGCTTTCTGATAATCATGTGAACTTTGCTGTTTTGAGTCCAATTTTGATCTGTTTTAGATGCTTCGTTTTATGTTTTTTCTTTTGCTCAGCATAGTCTGATGTTAGCTGACTAGGTAGGATAGTTTAGTTTTATTTTTAGAAAGCTTGAGTGACTGGAAAAAGCATGCTTAGGGGCCTTAATCAATGTTATATCTGCCCTGAATTGATTGCGAAATAATTGCGGTACCCGCAATTTTTATGACTGAAAGCATGTTTTGGACTGTCTGTTTAGCTAGGCTGTGATCTGTTTAAATTCTATCTTTTGCTGCTAACATGACTACCTTATATAGCTTATCTAAATGCATGCTGGATGAGTGTCATAGGACACCCTTTGATAGTTTAAATCAACCTCTAAAAAGCTTAGCATGCACAGCTTTAAGCCCTTAACTGTCTGTTTTTTTTAAACTTACTGCTGCTGTGATATTTTCTTTTAAATGTTCTGTCTATGCCTAGGGCTTTTAGATTCTCTTTGTTTTACCTTAGACTAGATGCTTCTAGGATAGTTTGGGGGTGTGCCACCTCAGACACTCATTGGGGACAATGAGTAGTTGAAGTTTGGGGGAGGCCACCCTAGGCCTAGGAACATTCCTCTCTCCCTTAGAAACATAAGCATTCTTCTTCTCCTTTACAAAAAAATGATGAACTGAAAAAAAATGAAAAATAGAATAAAGAGGGGGGTCTCTCTTAGGTTGCTAAGTAATCAGTGCCAAGTGTGTGACCCACAAGTGGCATTGCATCAAAAGGCAACCAAAGGAGAGGCCCCACCTAAGTAAGAAAAAGGGAAAAGAATAGGGAAGAAGAATGTATACCTAGGAGTTATAACTTTGTGGCTTAGATGTCCTATTTAAAAAGAACTCTGATCCTCAATTAGCTAAGCACAAAGTTGTAACTTGTAGGGTTGTTTAGGGAGATGAGTGTTTTTCCAATGTAGTGATGCCAGGGTTTAGGTTGTTCTTTAAAGTACTACTGTCACCATTAATACTAAGACTGGCATGACTCTAAGGAATCCTAGACACATTAAAAATAAAGCTAGAAGCATGTACTGAGTCTGAGGTAAAGCTAGGCAGAATTTGAAACCTTAGGGATAGTGGCATGATATGACAAAAGCAAATAGATCAGTTGTAGGAAGTTAATGAAAGCAGGTGAGTGTAGGCAGGCGAAGTCAGAAGAAGCTAGATAAGAGGGTAGTTCTAAACTGAGAAGTGTGTCACAGGACAGCAGTGCTGTAGGTAGGGATATAAGGGAGTCAGTAAAGTGGTTAAAAAAAGAAGAAAACAGCAGCCTAGGTAAGTCCTTAGTGTGCTTGAGGACAAGCAAAACCTTAAGTTTGGGGGTGTGTTAAGTCTCTGAAAGTGACTTATTTAGGACCCATTTAGCTTAAGAAGATGTACACTTTTAGGTGTTTTTGATAGCATTTAGCCTAAACCTATGCTTAAATATGAGAATGAGAAGAAGGTAGCTAAATTAGGACTTATGCACAATAGGAAAGAAAAGGGTTGAAAACCGAAGGAAAAGAATGAAAAAAACTGCATTGCGACAGCATTGCGAAAACATTGCTGAAGCCGCAATTATTCAAGTGAAAACCGTAAGTTGACTGATCCTTTTCTGTTAATTTCCGTAATTTCAGGGATTCGTTCTTTCTCCTCCATCCATTCTGATATATGACGTTGAAGATTGATGGTTCTCCTTGGCCCAAACGCACCTGCAAACTACTATAAAAGGGGGCCAAAGTCGGAGGTTCAAGCATCATCCGAAAGCGTAGAGTCTTCTCGCAGTCCATCTTTTCTCCCTGTTTTCCTTTGCCGTCTGTTGGAGTGAGAGTCTCAGCTGTTGGAATCGATAATCTGATAGGAAGGAGAGGAGATCCTTCTTCTCTCTCGATTGGATTCATCCAAGCAAGGCTGACCTTCATCCCCTTCATTCGAGGCGACTGCATCGAGGCTTTCAAGCACCATTTACTGCTTTTTGTTTTCCTTTTCTTATTTCCAGCTTTGATCAGTTGTTGTTTCTGGCTTAATGTTCCATCTACTTCATTTCGTTGCTTTCTGTCTTTGAATTATTTACTTTAAGTTTCCTTTTGTTCGTTCAAACATTCAAAGTAATCAAATTACAAGTCTTCATTTCACAGTTTCAATCTTCTGCTGCCACGGTTTTGTCTTACTGTTTTGAGTACATTTCCCTTCTAAGCATGTCTGTTTTATCTTATACTTTTGTTCTCTACATATCCATGAGTAGCTAAGTCACTTAGGGGCATGCTAATGACAGAACTATAGGCTAAAAAAACGTGAACCAAGCATGTAGGATAGCTTTCGAAGCATTGATTGTATGTAAGCTTCATTCCACGGGCAATTTCGATTGGCCATCCATTTTGTCCAAAGAACTCCTAACCTCTGGAAGGAGTAAGAGTTCAGAGTCGTATAATCATGCTAGCCTTTCATGGTAACCAGGAAACGGCCTAGGAATAGGCGTTTCCCTAGTACAAACTAGACATTTCTGTTTTAACAAGATGCTTAAGACCTTACTTTGAGTCGAGTAAACTAAAGAATCTAATGCATGGAATCGGACGATACATGAGATAGAGTGAGTTTGATGCATAGAGAGTAGATCCAGTGCTTGGGAATCGTATAAAAATGCCTATAGGATAGTCATTAGTAGCCCGTAATTCTCCATTTTACACACGTTTGCTGTTTTTACAATTGCGATAACATTGCGGTATCCGCAATTCTGCTAAGTTACCATTCTGTTTAGCTGTTTTCTTCTTCGTTTATTAATTCCATCTCTTGTCTTTTGAGTCTAATTTCAACTTGCATTTGTTTATGTTGCATTCCTTTACACATTCAGCAAAAATTAGATAATTAAAAACCAATTTTACCCCATCAAATCCACCCCTTCTTTCTTAACAAATACACTTCATGATTAGCTAAAAATGAGTCTCTGTGGAAAAAACGAATGAAATATACTTACTACTTGCTGTGAGACCATGTATGCTTGCATGTTCTGAGTGCTCTCTCTACCTTCTTGCTTATTTATCTTTAACACATTGAGCACGCAACAATAGGATAGCTGGTAGAGCTTATTACTGCTTTCTAGACGGTTATTCAGGATATAACCAGATCACTATAGACCCTAAAGACCAGGAGAAGACCACCTTCACTTGCCCTTTTGGAACCTTTGCCTTTCGCAGAATGCCTTTTGGCTTATGCAATGCACCAGCAACGTTCCAAAGGTGCATGTTGGCAATCTTCTCTGACTTAGATGAATCCATGATAGAGATATTTATGGATGACTTCTCAATCTTTGGTGATTCATTTACAAACTGTTTAGAGAACTTAGGACAAGTCCTGGCTAGGTGTGAGGAGACCAACCTAGTCCTTAATTGGGAGAAATGCCACTTCATGGTGGAAGAAGGGATAGTCCTAGGTCATAGAGTGTCTAAAGCAGGAGTAGAGGCCGATAGGGCCAAGATTGAAATAATAGAGAAGTTAGTGGAACCTCAGAATGTGAAAGCCATTAGAAGTTTCTTAGGACACGTAGGCTTCTATAGAAGGTTCATTAAGAACATCTCAAAGATCTCCAAGCCCTTGTGTGAGCTTCTAGAGCTGAACAAACCATTCATCTTCTCTAAAGAATGTTTCTTAGCCTGGAAAACCCTTAAGGAAGCAATAGTCAAAACACCTATTATAGTAGGACCAAATTGGGACCTCCCATTTGAGATGTTGTGTGATGCAAGTGACTATGCAGTAGGGGTTATGCTAGGACAAAAGATTGACAAGCTAACACACCCTGTATACTATGCTAGTAAGACACTTAATGAGGCACAATGTAATTACACAACTACGGAAAAGGAAATGCTAGCTGTAGTGTTTGCCTGCGAGAAGTTTAGGAATTACATTGTAGGCACTAGAACAATCGTGTATACAGATCACTCTGCACTAAAATACCTTATGAGGAAGGCTGATGCGAAGCCTAGGTTGATTAGGTGGGTATTGTTGCTGCAAGAGTTTGATCTGGACATTAGAGATAAGAAAGGATGTGAAAATGTGGTTGCGGATCATCTTTCTAGATTGCAACATAATTGCGATAAAATTGCGGAAACCGCAATTTCTGATGCCTTTATCGATGAGCATGTCTTTGTATTAGCACATCGTGATAACGATGAGGAACCTTGGTTTGCTGACATTGCTAACTTCCTTGCATCGCAGGTACTACCAACTTTCAAGGGAGGACAAGAAAAGAAGAGGTTCCTGCATGAAGCTAGGAAGTTCATATGGGACAACCCTACCCTCTACAAGACATGTGCAGATGGTTTGCTGAGGAAATGTGTGTCAGCTACTGAGGCGAAGTCTGTGCTGCAGCACTGCCATACAGCCCCCTATGGTGGACACTTTGGTGGCCAAAGGACAGCTGCAAAGATGTTCCAGAGTGGCTACTATTGGCCCACGATCTTCAAAGATGCCCACGAATACGCACATAGCTGTGATGAATGCCAGAGAACAGGTAACCTTAGTCGAAAGGATGAGATGCCTCTCACTTACATCCTAGAGTTTGAGCTCTTTGATGTGTGGGGCATTGACTTCATGGGACCATTTCCCCCATCATCAGGTAACCTTTACATACTTGTAGCTGTAGACTATGTGTCTAAGTGGGTAGAGGCCATAGCATGTCCAAACAATGATGCCAAAACAGTCATTAAGTTCCTTAATAGGCATATCTTTACTAGGTTTGGTACACCTCGTGCTATAATTAGTGATGAAGGGACACACTTTATTAATAAAGCTATGGAAAAAGTGTTGGCTAAATATAATGTTAGACATAGAGTAGCCACCCCTTATCACCCACATTCGAATGGCCAAGCTGAAATATCAAATAGGGAGATTAAAAACATACTCGAAAAAGTGGTCAAACCCAATAGAAAAGATTGGTCGTTTAAACTCGAGGATGCACTTTGGGCATATAGGACTGCATATAAGACACCCCTAGGTATGTCTCCTTATAGACTTGTGTATGGCAAAGCATGTCACTTACCATTCGAATTGGAAATTAAAGCATTTTGGGCCTTGAAAGAACTGAATTATTGCGTGACCGATGCGGGAACATTGCGGTCTCTGCAATTACATGAGCTTGATGAGCTTAGACATATGTCTTATGAAAATTCTAAAATGTATAAGGAAAAGACCAAGATTTGGCATGACAGTAGACTTAGGATTAAGGACTTTAAGAAAGGCCAACTTGTCTTATTATTTAACTCACGGTTGAGATTATTTCCAGGCAAACTTAAGTCCAGATGGTCAGGTCCTTTTGTGATAACTAATGTGTTTGTTCATGGTGCAATCGAGATTAGGAACCTGCAGCAAGGGCAACCGTTCATGGTTAATGGTGCACGATTGAAGCATTATTATGAGGAAGGAGATGTGAAGACTCTCTCGGCCTTCCTCTTGACTGAAACGTGAAAATAAAACCGAGAGAGGACGAGTGATTACTGTGCTCGTCCATGCGAGGCTATGCCTTAGTTTATTTTCTGCTATTTTTCCGGTTATTATTTGTGTATGTTTGTGTGTAATTTTTATTACGAATTTGATGTTGATTTTATTTTCTTTAATAGGGGATCGAAAGAGGGAATCAAGGAGATGAATCCAGGATAAAAAATCAAGGAAGATATGGGGCCAAATCAAAGATTACGTTGAGGAAATATGGGCATTTGAAACGAAGAAATCTCCAACGGCCATTTAATTGCAAAAGATTTGTTGAATCCGCAACAGAAATAGCCGTTGGGATTTTCATCATTACAAATAGCCGTTGGAATAGCGTTGGCCCATACGCTTCCTTCATTCACAGAACTCCAAGAAAGCTCTCTCCTTCTTCCTCTACAATCCCTCTTTCCAGATTCCTACGATTCCACCATGGTGCTAACGAGAGCTGAAAGATCTGCGTCCAAGAAGAAGGCCGCCGACGCTGAGATAGCTGCGAGAGAGGCACTTCTTTCCTTGGCAGATGCGGAAGCCGCGCGAACCGAACGCCTTCCCAAGCTCCCTGTCCGCAAGAAGAAGTGGAAGGTAGTGACGGAGATCCCTGCTGGGCCATCTGAACCAGCAGGAACGCCCAAGAAGAGGAAGTGGAGTATGGCTGTCGACGACGCAGCAATCAAGAAGAAGACTCCCACGGTGGAGAGTCAAGAGAGTGGCCGTCCATCCTACGAGACGGCCAGACAAAGCCATTCGCCATCTCCACCAGCGCGAAGCCCTGAACCGTCTCCATCTCCACAGAGCTCTGCACAAACTCCACCAGCGCAGAGCCCTGAAG
Organism: Herpetospermum pedunculosum; assembly: GCA_028017165.1. Lineage (NCBI taxonomy): Eukaryota > Viridiplantae > Streptophyta > Magnoliopsida > Cucurbitales > Cucurbitaceae > Herpetospermum > Herpetospermum pedunculosum. The sequence continues at coordinate 13,001,188 of CM051527.1, read as the reverse complement.
CATCACCCATCTCCCAGACGCCTGAACCTGAAATCCCAGATGAAGAGCATCAAGAATCGGCGCAGGGCGATGAAGCAGCTGAGGAAGAAGAGGTTTTCTCTCCGTTGAGGGAAGTCAGCCCCGAGAGCCCAACACAGGGGGATGATTCGATGGATGAGACATTGGGGGATTGCCTCCAACAGATCACAACCAAGGAGAGATTGAGAAAGAAAGCCACCAAGGTTGTCAAGGCCAAACGGCCGAAAACTTCGAAGAAGTCCAAGAAAAAGAAAGCCAGGGGTGAGCCTTCATCGAAGAAGGTTAGTAGTGAGCCCTCTCCGAAGAAGCTCAAGATCGAGGCTGCTGAATCAGCCAAAGCGAAAGATAAGGGGAAAGCCAAGCTGTACCCCGAAGATGAGCCTCAATCTGTGAGGTATGTGTCCTCTGATGCTGAGTCCAGAGGCACTGAATTAAGAAAGAGGGACCTGCTGCATGAGAAGGGGTTCCTTGACGCGCTAGCAGACCTGCCGCAATTCTTGCGCGCAGGGATCACCAATCACGGCTGGGAAGAGCTGTGCAGACCACCCGTCCCCGCCTACTCCAGCATGGAGTATGATTTCTACGCCAACTTGATGAACCCTGAGGATGGCTGGTGCGCGGATTTTTGAATATCCACTTAATCTCAAGCTGTCGAGGCTTGCCAAAATACGATTTATAAAGCCTATGACCAAGGCTTTGCAGCCAGTGGTAACAGGGTCGATCCAAGAAATAGGAAGATTGAATTTACTAGTGAAATTGAGATTTAATTGATTAATTGGTAACGGGGGGTTTTAATCATGCAAGAGAAATAATGATGAAAGCTAACGGAAGAAAGAAATAATAGGAAGAGAACGTGTGCACGGTTTGGGAGTCTAGGGATCAATTGTTAGACAAATTCGACTTATCATTTAACGCTAATAACATGGAATACAGTTTATTGAGCACGCGGACGACTACCAGAGAAGCCCCAAAGTAGCCGACTCCATGGATTTTAATTAGACCACACAGTTCTAATTACACGTTATCTAAGCTCACATTGAGATGATCAGTCCTAAGATGAATTTAGACAGTCACTAGCTAACCGCGACGAACATTCGAGCGTGGATTCTAATTGCTAGTAGATTGCCCGCAAACGCCGTATGCAATCAACAATTATCCTACCCGACCCGATACTTCGATTTAGTTCTATCTACCTGTGTTACTTAGTCGAGCAGTGAGAGGCACGGCATCGCTACTCTTTAACATACACAACATGCTAAACTACCCGAGTGTCAATCGTCGTATTTTAACATGCGCGTTGGATTAAGCAAGGTAAATAGATGCTAATAAACAGAACCAATATGCATCAAAATCAGATTATCAAAGTCAAAAACGTCTAACAAAAATCATCCTAAAACATTCCCAAACCGTTCACCCTTACCTTAGCCGCTCATGGCGCGGTTTGTCAATCCCGCTCCAACAACGACCATGGAAGGATTCATCTACCTATTACAATGGTGGTGGAGCTCACAAGCATGCCAACAATGGCGGAGCTCCACGGAAAATAGAGAGAAAATGGGGAAGAAGAAGACCAAAATCGTCCAAATCCGTAGAGAGATGAAGAAGATGAAGATATAAAAAAATGTGCAGGAAAATCGTCTTTTAGCTGCTGCCATCGTCGTAGCGTCGAGACGCTAGGCCAGCGTCTCGACGCTGTGCCCTAAGTTTTCCGCGCGCGCGCTCGCGATGGCGTCGCGACGCAAGGCCAGCGTCGCGACGCTGCCCCGATGAATTTCCTGCGCGCGCCTCCTCCGGAGCGTCTCGACGCCAAGCAGGGTCTCGACGCCAGGGCAGCGTCGAGCTAGCGTCTCGACGCTATCACTCGACGCTTGCTCTCGGGTTTTTCCAGCGTCGAGCCAGCGTCTCGACGCTATAGCTCGACGCTGGCTCTCGGGTTTGGGGCTGAAGCTTTGCCTCTCCAAGGCTGTTTTGGCCCGTTTCTTCACGGAACAAGTTCCCCTCTTCCCGATGCATTCCCGGGGCGCTAAAACTCTGCTTTAAGCACTCGAACATGCCCAACGGACGCACGAGCTCTTTGCCGCTTTTCTCCTACAAAAGAGATATATTTAATCAATTGGAAGCGGACTTTAGCTATAATTAGGAAGTATTTAATAGCTCCAAAATGGAGTTATCAATGGCCTATCTGTGGTCAGAGGAATCGAGGTGGATTTCTCAGCTAAGGCAATCAATGAAGCCTATGGCCTCAAGGGGAAAAAACACACTGATTATGCAAGGATCATTGATGCGCCAACTGAGGCGGTCCTGAAGGAAGCGCTGAGGATCATTGGCCAACCTGAGGCAGCGTGGACGATTTCGCGCAATGGGAAGCACATGCTGATGAGTGCTACCCTCACAGCCAAGGCAGCTGTATGGTTCTCATTCGTGCGGAGGAGGTTATCCCCAGTGACCCACGAGACCACCATCAACCAAGGCAGATCGCTGCTGGTCTATGCGATCATGAGGGGCCTCACAATCAACGTTGGTGAGGTCATTGCAGCCTCAATCGCAGACTGCGCCAAAAAGGGTAAGGGTCCACTTTTCTTTCCCAATACAATCACTAAGCTTTGCTTACGTGCAAGGGTTCCAATCGAGAGGATGGAAAGGCAGCTGGCCTACACGGGGCACCTGGAGCTGCCTACAGGCCTGAGGATGCGCAGGAAGGGGAACATGGAGTTCGAGTTAGACGGCCTGGCTGCTGCTCAATCTCTGTCAATGGCCTGTCTGATGGACATGCAGAAGAAGATGGCTCAATGGGCTACATATGCACAGGCAAGGGATAAGGATGTTGCTGACCAATTGGGCTGCATCTTTCCTGAGTTCCCCACGGACCTACTGACACCATGGGCGCCTCCAGGACCACGGAGAGATGATGATGATGAGGACATCTGAGTGCTAGGCTGATTAGCACTCAAAGGGAGTATTTCTGTTCCCTACAAAAAAAAATCAAACTGCTTTTTCGTAAACTGTGTGAATGCTGCTATTTTGGAATCAATTTTGATCTGTTTTTAGTTCTTTATTTTTGTTGTTTAGGATTGCTTAGTATAGTCTGATGGTAGCTGAATGGGTAGATTATGTTAGTTTCCTTTTTGTATAGCTTAAATGACTGGAAAGAGCATGCATAGGGGCCTTGATCACGGTTATATATGCCCTGTATCCATTGCGAAATAATTGCGGAATCCGCAATTTTTGTTAGTAATTGCATGTTTTTGACTGACTGTTTAGCTAGGCTAGTTCTGTTTAATTTTGTTCTTTTGCTGCTATCTTGACTGCCTTATATAGCCTATCTATAAGCATGCTGGATGAGTGTCTTAAGGCATCTTTGATAGTTTAGATTAGCCTCTTAAAACTGCTCAGCATGCGTAGCTTTAAGTCCTTCCCTGCCCGTTTTTATAAATTTCTGCTGCTGTGATGTTTGCTTTGGGAATGTTCTGTCTATCCCTAGGGCTTTTTAGATTCTCTTTGTTTTACCCCAGACTAGATTCTTCTAGGACAAGTTTGGGGGTGTGCCACCTCAGACACTCATTGGGGACAATGAGTAGTTTAAGTTTGGGGGAGGCCACCCTAGGCCTAGGAACATTCCTCTCTCCCTTAAAGCATAAGCATTCTTCTTCTCCTTTACAAAAAAATGATGAACTGAAAAACAAAATGAAAAATAGAATAAAGAGGGGTGTCTCTTTTAAAGTTGCTGAGTAATCAGTGGCAAGTGTGTAACCCACAAGTGGCATTGCATCAAAAGGCAACCAAAGGAGAGGCTCCACCAAAGTGAGAAAGAAAAAAGGAAGAAATAGGGAAGAAGAATGTATACCTAGGAGTTGCAACTTTGTGGCTTAGATGTCCTGATTAAAAAGAACTCTGATCCTCAATTAGCTTACCGCAAAGTTGTAGCTTGTAGGGTTGTTTAGGGAGATGAATGTTTGTCCAATGTAGTGATGCCAGGGTTTAGGTTGTTCTCTAAATGTACTACTGTCACTGGTTAATACTAAGACTGGCATGACTCTAAGGAATCCTAGGTAACTCAAAAGTAAAAACTAGAAGCATGTACTGAGTCTGGGGTAAAGCTAGGTAAAATTTGAAACCTTAGGGATGGTTGCACGATATGACAGAAGCGAGTAGATCAGCTGTAAGGAGTTAATGAAACAGTAGGAGCATTAGGCGGGCGAAGTCAGAAGAAGCAAAGTAAGAGGGTAGTTGTAAACTTAGAAGTGTGTCACAGGACAACACTGTTATAGATAGGAACTTAGGGGAGTCAGCAAGGGGTTAAAGAGGATAAAACAGCAACCTAAGTAAGTCCTTAGTTTGCTCGAGGACGAGCAAAACCTTAAGTTTGGGGGGGTGTTACGTCTCCAAAAGTGACTATTTTAGGATTTATTTGTGTTAGGAAGTTGTGCATTTGTGAGTATTTTTTATAGGATTTAGCTTAAACCTATGCTTATATATGAGAATTAGAAGAAGGAAGCTAAATTAGGACTTGTATGCAAAAGGAAATAAAAAGAATGAAAAACGAAGTTAGAAGAATGAAAACTGTGCATTGCGGAGGCATTGCGGAAACATTGCTAAAACCGCAATGTTTTAAGTGAAATCCGTAAGTTGGCTAACCTTTTTCTGTTGTGATCCGACATTTCAGGGATTCGTTCTTTGTCCTCCATCCACGTTGAAGTACGACGTTGAGGATGGATGGTTCTCCTTGGCCCAATCGCACCTGCAGAATACTATAAAAGGAGGTCAAAGAGGAAGGTTGAAGATCATCCGAAAGCGTAGAAGTCTCTTCGCAGCTCAATTCTGTCTCCTGTTTTTCTCTTCCGTCTGTTGGGTTGGAAAGCTTAGCTGTTGGAGTCGACAATCTGATAGGAAGGAGAGAAGATTCATCTTCTCTTCTGATTGGATTCATCCAAGCAAGGCTTACCTTTCTCTCCCTTCAGCCGAGGCATCTGCGACGAGGCGATCTAGCACACCTTTACTGCTTTCTGTCTTTAATTTCTTATTTCCAGCACCGTTTGTTGTTATTTCATTTCCATTAGTTAATCCATTCCATTTCGTTGCTTTCTGTCTTTTTGTTAGTAACTTTAAGTCTTCATCTGTTCATTCAAACAATTGATTAATCAAAGCACAATTCAATATTTCACAATCTCTTCTTCATTTCTGCCTACTGTTTTTCCTTACTGTTTTGTCTTTAATTTTCTTCTAAGCATGTCTACTTCATTTAATATTTCTGTTCTCTCTACATCCATGAGTAACTAAGTAACATAGAGGCATGCTAATGACAATACTATAGGCTAAAACACGTGAACCAAGCATGTAGGATAGCTCTCGAATGCATTGATTGTATGTAAGCTTCATCCCACGGGCAATTTCGATTGGCCATCCATTTTGTCCAAAGAACTCCTAACCTCTGGAAGGAGTAAGAGTTCAGAGTCATACACTCATGCTAGCCTCTCAAGGTAGCCAGAAAACGACCTAGGAATAGGCGTTTTCCTAGTACAAATCATAACTTACTGTTTTAACAAGATGCTTAAGACCTTACTTGGACATGAGTAAACTAAAGAATCTAATGCATGAAATCGGAAGATACATGAGAATGAGTTAGTTTGATGCATAGTGAGTTGACCTAATGCTTGAGAATCGTGTGAAAAAGCCTATAGAGGAGTCGTTAGTAGCCCTTGTTTCCACATTTTACACACTTTCGCTGTTAGTAACATTGCGGTAAAATTGCTGTTCTCGCAATTCTTTTGGTTAAAAATTCTGTTTTGGCTATTTTCCTCTTCGTTTATTAATCTCTTCTCTTTACGTTTGAGTTTATCATTGACTTGCACTTGTTTATGTTGCTACCCTTTACTTATTCCTCAGTAATTAAGCAATTTAAAACCAATTCTACCCCATCAAATCCACCCATTCTTGCTTAACAATACACTTCGCGAGTAACTAAGAATAAATCTCTGTGGGAAAACGAATGAAAAAATACTTACTACTTGCTACAAGATCATGTATGCTTGCATGTTCTGAGTACTCTCTTATTGCATATTCCTTTTAAACATTGAGCACGCAACAAGTTTTTGGCGCCGCTGCCGGGGATTTAGCTTAGTAAAAACGAAGTTTGTTAAGTTAGAAACACAAAGTTTACTATCTATTGGAGCTGATCTATTTTCATTTCTTTTGCAGGCACCATTGGGTTAGTTTATGAATGAGCCTTCAAGTAGCGATCTAGAGTTCAATCCTGAGCCTGAGAGATTACTTAGGGCCAGAAATAGAGCCAAGAAACGTCTCTTTAACCAACCCTCTATACCTCCAATAATTGCTGATTCTGCGGAGTCTTCGCAATCCCTCCACATAGAAATGGATATACCAGTCCCAAATCCGGTACCTACCACTCGCAATCCCATTGAAATAGCGAATGATAAGAATAGTGCCATTCTTTCCTACCTAGTACCTATGTCTGGGGAGCTAAACCCAAGCATAATCCGCCCTGAAATTACTGCCAACTCATTCGAGTTAAAGCCAGTAATGTTCCAAATGTTGTCCACTGTGGGACAATTCTTTGGAGTGGAAAATGAGGACCCCCACAACCATCTTAGAAACTTCCTAGGAGTTAGTGATACCTTTATCATCCCTGGAGTTTCCCAAGAAGCCTTGAGGCTCTACCTCTTCCCTTACTCTTTAAGGGACAAAGCAAAGACGTGGTTAAACTCATTACCCTCTGGATCAGTCCTCAATTGGACAGACTTGGCGGAGAAATTCCTAGTGAAATATTTCCCACCTGATAGGAATTCTACCTTTCGTGATGACATAGTCAAGTTCAAACAAGCTGAAAATGAGTCCCTTCACGAAGCTTGGACAAGGTTCAAGGACCTTCTGCTTAAATGTCCACACCATGGCATTCCATGGTGTATCCAAATAGAGGTCTTTTTCAAAGGATGCAACCCCAGCACCAGGCAAGTGCTAAATTCATCTGCTGGTGGTTCCATGTTGTCCAAAAGTTATAATGAAGCCTATGAGATCTTGGAGAAGATCTCAGCATCTCATTGTAGGTGGTCAGATGATCCAATCGAGCCAAGTAGAGCTCAAAATAAGGACGCACTCAATGCCATGAGTAGCCAAATAAGCGCCCTGACCAACCTAGTCAAACAAATGGCTCAAGCCAATCTCCAAACTAGTGCCAACACCACCACAGCCATGTCAATGGGCACACAACCAAGTCAAGGTGAGACACTAGTCTGTGGATTCTGTGGGGAAGGGCACTTGCATGAATACTGCCCTGGGAATCCAGCCTCAGTCTGCTATGTTGGAAGCCAAGAGAAGCCTAGGAACAACCCCTATTCCAACACTTACAATCCTGGTTGGAGGAACCACCCAAACCTTTCATGGGGTGGCCAACAAAATACTAACCAAGTTCCTAACCAACCAAGACCGAGTGGAACACCTGGTTTCACTCCCCAACATAACCAATCCATGTATCAAAAACCATACAACCAACCAGTAGGGTCATCTGTAGAAAATCTACTCAAAGAGTACATCGCCAAGAATGATGCTACTCTACAAAGTCAGCAAGCTACCCTTAGGAGCCTAGAGAACCAAATAGGGCAACTAGCCAATGAACTCAAAAGTAGGCCCCAAGGTAGACTACCTGCTGACACTGAGGTGCCAAGGAGAGATGGAAAAGAACAAGTTCAAGCAATTGAACTTAGAAGTGGGAGACCATTGGTGAGCAACATAAAAGAAACCCCAAAGAGAGTAGAGAACAAAGAGTCTAATGCTCCACTGGAATCTCTGCCAAACCATGGTCAACCATCACCAAGCACATCAGGAGCAAGGCTGGAGCCGATCATAGAAGAGATAGAAGAAATTCCAAGGCCTCCACCTATCCTGAGGCGACCTGAAGTGCCTGCATATGTGCCACCACCTCCATTCCCTCGAAGGCTAAAGAAAAAACAAGAACAGGAAGTGCACTTTAATAAATTTTTAGAAATTCTTAAGCAAGTGCATGTTAATATTCCTTTTGTAGAAGTTTTACAGTCTATGCCTTCTTATGTTAAGTTTTTGAAGGATATAATCACTAACAAGAAGATCATTGGTGAATTTGAAACAGTGAACTCACTGAGGAGTGCAGTGTTATACTCCAGAACAAGCTACCCAAGAAGGAGAAGGATCCTGGTTCCTTCACCCTACCAGTAGAGCTAGGAGGCAAGCACGTGGGCAGAGCTCTTTGTGACCTGGGAGCCAGCATAAACCTCATGCCCCTATCACTATTCCGCCAGTTGGGAATAGGAGAAGCACGTCCTACCACTGTCACTTTACAACTTGCAGACAGATCCATAGCCTACCCTGAGGGTAAGATTGAGGATATTCTTGTAAAGGTTGACAAGTTTATTTTCCTTGCAGATTTCATCATCCTGGATTATGAAGCAGACAAGAAGGTCCCCATCCTATTAGGCAGACCATTTCTAGCCACAGGTAGGGCCCTGATTGATGTCCAGAAAGGTGAGCTCACCATGATGGTTCATGATGAGGAGGTTACATTTAGTGTTTTTAAAGCACTGAGGTATCCTTCTGACTCTGAATCTTGTGCAAGCATGGACATTGTAGATTCACTAATGGAAGAACAGCTTGAGCATGAATTGTCAACGAAGCATGCCAATGATTATGTACAATTAGATTTAACTGACTTAAACATAGCTGAAATAATGGACATACCTGTAAATAATCCTCAGCATGTTTATATGACTACTGATTTAACTGAAAGATCCATGAATCCATTGAAACCATCCATCGAGCATCCACCTATCTTAGAATTAAAACCACTGCCTGAACATCTTAAGTATGCATATTTAGGAAGTAATGATACTCTGCCTGTTATTATTTCATCTAAATTAAGTGCTAAGCATGAGGTTGAGCTGATATTATTACTTAGGCAACATAGAAAGGCTATTGCATGGACAATTGCTGACATTAGAGGTATTAGCCCTTCTTACTGCATGCATAAGATAATATTGGAAGAAGAGCATACACCCCGAGTAGATCACCAACGTAGGTTGAACCCCTCTATGAAAGAGGTAGTTAAGAAAGAGATTATAAAGTGGTTAGATGCAGGTGTAATCTTCCCTATAGCTAGTAGTCAGTGGGTGAGTCCTATACAATGTGTACCTAAGAAGGGGGGGATGACTGTAGTAGTAAATGAGAGCAATGAACTGATTCCAACTAGAACTATTACAGGATGGAGAGTTTGCATGGATTACAGGAAATTGAATAAGGAAACAAAAAAAGATCACTTCCCTTTACCATTTATTGACCAGATGTTAGATAGGTGTTAAGTCTCTGAAAGTGACTTATTTAGGACCCATTTAGCTTAAGAAGATGTACACTTTTAGGTGTTTTTGATAGCATTTAGCCTAAACCTATGCTTAAATATGAGAATGAGAAGAAGGTAGCTAAATTGGGACTTATGCACAATAGGAAAGAAAAGGGTTGAAAACCGAAGGAAAAGAATGAAAAAAACTGCATTGCGACAGCATTGCGAAAATATTGCTGAAGCCGCAATTATTCAAGTGAAAACCGTAAGTTGACTGATCCTTTTCTGTTAATTTCCGTAATTTCAGGGATTCGTTCTTTCTCCTCCATCCATTCTGATATATGACGTTGAAGATTGATGGTTCTCCTTGGCCCAAACGCACCTGCAAACTACTATAAAAGGGGGCCAAAGTCGGAGGTTCAAGCATCATCCGAAAGCGTAGAGTCTTCTCGCAGTCCATCTTTTCTCCCTGTTTTCCTTTGCCGTCTGTTGGAGTGAGAGTCTCAGCTGTTGGAATCGATAATCTGATAGGAAGGAGAGGAGATCCTTCTTCTCTCTCGATTGGATTCATCCAAGCAAGGCTGACCTTCATCCCCTTCATTCGAGGCGACTGCATCGAGGCTTTCAAGCACCATTTACTGCTTTTTGTTTTCCTTTTCTTATTTCCAGCTTTGATCAGTTGTTGTTTCTGGCTTAATGTTCCATCTACTTCATTTCGTTGCTTTCTGTCTTTGAATTATTTACTTTAAGTTTCCTTTTGTTCGTTCAAACATTCAAAGTAATCAAATTACAAGTCTTCATTTCACAGTTTCAATCTTCTGCTGCCACGGTTTTGTCTTACTGTTTTGAGTACATTTCCCTTCTAAGCATGTCTGTTTTATCTTATACTTTTGTTCTCTACATATCCATGAGTAGCTAAGTCACTTAGGGGCATGCTAATGACAGAACTATAGGCTAAAAAAACGTGAACCAAGCATGTAGGATAGCTTTCGAAGCATTGATTGTATGTAAGCTTCATTCCACGGGCAATTTCGATTGGCCATCCATTTTGTCCAAAGAACTCCTAACCTCTGGAAGGAGTAAGAGTTCAGAGTCGTATAATCATGCTAGCCTTTCATGGTAACCAGGAAACGGCCTAGGAATAGGCGTTTCCCTAGTACAAACTAGACACTTCTGTTTTAACAAGATGCTTAAGACCTTACTTTGAGTCGAGTAAACTAAAGAATCTAATGCATGGAATCGGACGATACATGAGATAGAGTGAGTTTGATGCATAGAGTGATGGAGCGCATGTAGCGCAGCGGAAGCGAGACGGATCATTGGCACTCTAATTTCATCAATTTAGCTAAATAAGAAACATGCACAAAGCTTTGAAATAAAAGGAATTAGAACACATACCTCTTGTAGTTCTAAAGACTTCTCTTCCAACGCTCGAATCTCCTCACGAACCCTTCGAAGCTTCCCTCGAACTCCTCGAGAACCACCTCCGGTAGTCCCGCTATCCTCGGGCCGAGCAGCGGAGTGGTGGGACTCCTTTATGAAAGAAAAAGTTTGGAAGAAGAAGATGGGAAGATGAAAGTGATGAGGATTTTGTGAGAAGAAGTCTAACACTTAGCTTTCTAATTTCTCAAGTAACATGAACTCTTCATGCTCATCCAAATATTCAAACTCTTTGAAAAATCATCAACTTCAAACCATTTGAACTTCATCCAATTTATAGGCAATTCACATGCAACAAAGTCTTTGCTTAGCATGACACCTCAAATTGGATGGATTAGTCTTCAACCAAGTGTTCCAAAATTGATGAGTTTATATGCATGTTGTTGGTGATTCACAATCCACTTCACAACTTGGATAAACCCACTCAACTTGGATAAATCCACTCAACATGGATAATTCCACTTTGACTTGGATAATCCCACTTGTAAGTTTTGTCATTTTAAAATTAATTCATAATTAATTTTAATAAGCAAAATAAATTATAATTAATTAAACTTTTTAATTAATTAATATTATTAAGACTAATCCCGGTTTCTTAAACCGAATCATCACACATGAATCCCTATTCATGTTTTACACCGATCCCATATTTAAATCATATTTAAATATGTCCATCATTCTTCCAAAACCGAATTTCAATAAATTCAAATTCTTTTTCTCTCATATTGTTACACGGCTTAATCCGAGCTAGCCAGGAGAACCTAAAGGACCTACAGATCATGAGCTCCAACGATACGAGATTAACCGGTCAAACTCTTTAACCAAGCTAACCAACATTCGTTAACCCCCGGAGACTCCACTAAAGTCCAAGGGTTGCACTCTCCTCACCGTAGATATATTTCTGTCCTCTTGATATAACCATCATCAGTAAGTCGATCCTTCACAGGTCGTTCGTAATTACAGCTGGGTCAAAATAACCGTTTTCCCCCGTAATTACATCTTGTTCCTTAAGTCCCACTGATCCTCTAATGAACTATTGGTTTGTGGTCCAACCACCAAACCGATTGGTATGTGATCTCATCACTATACCAAGTCCCTCTCGGGCCAATGAGAGGGTGGGATCCCTAGTTCAAGACCTGGAGTCAGCACTTAAGGGAACAACCTCTCTACTAATCCCTCAGAGCGGGTAGGAGTGAATTCCATCTCGCAGGACTATGTTCCCAGCTACCTACCCGGTCTTATCCCCAAGATGGTAGGCTTATTGAGTCGGCGATCTCGGGCCACTCTCACCCATACAAGTCAAAGGATAAGCCCGAATAAGCAGGAGTTCATAGCGTGCTCAGGATTCAGATCGAGTTACCTAGGTCATCATATGAAAAAAAAATCGGTCTTTACAGTAAACGGAGTTATAAAGAAAGAGCGACTTGTTTCGCGGTTCAGTCTTATGCAAACTCATTGCATAGGACGCCCCCACTCACATGTCTCCACATGAACGATTTCGGATCACATCGTTTGTACTATACAAAGTGGGCCGCGTCCAATAGTGTCCCCAGGATAAGGTACCCAACCTTATCCCTATACTATAGACCGTTCTGGCTATTACTTGAACTTGATCCACAATCATGTCATACATGAAGTTCAAGTATACAACCTATAGCCATGGGTTCTTTGTTTATTGGAGTTAGGTTAAAAGTAAAAACAATTCATTTTATTCAATAACAACTTTACTGAATAAATCTCAATAACAACTTTATTGCAAAATAGAATATACATTCAGTTTACAAACCACGAGTTTTAGGACATAAAACCCAACAAACTCCCACTTGGACTAAAACGTCAGTGGAGTATTACATGCGGGATGAGAAAAACTGGAATATCAAATATTTCCATGGTTTTTCTCCCACTATCCTACTGTACAACTCGTAGTCCTAGACTCACTAGGTGCCCCTCGAACACTTTAGCCGTGAGGGACTTTGTAAACGGATCAGCAATATTGTGCTCTGAGGCGATCTGCATGACGATCACGTCTCCTCGATGCACTATCTCCCTGATGAGATGATATTTCCGCTCTATGTGCTTTCCACGCTTATGGCTTCTTGGTTCTCTCGAATTTGCCACAGCACCAGTATTATCACAATAAAGTGTGATAGGCAAATTCATATTTGGAACAACTTCCAAATCCGTCAAGAACTTTCTAAGCCATACAGCCTCTTTCGCAGCTTCGCAAGCCGCGACATACTCAGCTTCCATGGTGGAGTCAGCAATACAACCTTGCTTTATACTCCTCCATACTATTGCCCCTCCGTTAAGAGTGAACACTGATCCCGATGTGGATTTCCTCGAATCCTTATCGGTTTGAAAATCAGAGTCAGTGTATCCTGTAAGGATCAAATCCTTCGCGCCATACACGAGCACATAGTCTCTCGTTCTCCGAAGATACTTGAGGATGTGTTTAACGGCAGTCCAATGATCATATCCTGGATTGGACTGGTACCTACTGACAATTCCTACTGCATAGCATATGTCGGGTCGTGTACATAACATGGCGTACATCAGACTACCGACTGCTGATGCATAGGGAATTCGTCTCATATCCTCAACTTCTTGAGGTGTCTTAGGACACTCTTCCTTTGACAATTGAATTCCATGCCTGAAAGGTAAAGAACCCTTCTTGGAATTCTGCATCGAATATCGTATCAACACCTTGTCGATATAAGATGCTTGAGACAACGCTAACGTTTTGTTCTTACGATTCCTTACGATTTGAATCCCTAGAACAAACTGAGCCTCTCCCAAATCTTTCATTTGGAATTGGGTCGCTAGCCATTGTTTAACATCAGTCAGGAACCCTACATCATTCCCAATGAGTAGGATATCATCTACATATAAGACTAAGAAAGCTACAACAGAATTGACTATTTTCTTGTAGACACAAGGTTCGTCAACATTCTGTTCAAAGCCATAGGATTTGATCGCAGTATCAAACCTTATATTCCAGGATCTAGACGCTTGCTTCAACCCATAAATGGATCGATTAAGCTTGCAAACCTTTTGCTCTTGACCCTGAATTATGAACCCCTCTGGTTGAGCCATATAGATACTCTCTTCAAGATTGCCATTAAGAAAGGCTGTCTTGACATCCATTTGCCAAATTTCATAATCATAAAACGTGGCAATGGACAAGAGTATTCTAATCGACTTTAACATGGCAACAGGGGAGAAGGTTTCTTCATAGTCCACCCCTTCCCTCTGGGAATAACCCTTTGCCACAAGTCGAGCCTTAAAGGTTTGCACCTTACCGGCTTGGTCTCGTTTCCTCTTGTAGATCCACTTACAACCGATAGGTCTTTCACCATCAGGTTGCTCTACAAGATCCCAGACCGAATTGAAGTACATCGACTCCATTTCGAGGTCCATGGCTTTAAGCCACTGGTCCTTGTCTATGTCATTCATTGCCTGTTTAAAGGTCAATGGATCCTCAACGCCGTCATCAGGTATGACGACCTGGGTTTCCGTTAAACCCATGTAGCGGTCGGGTTGTCTCACATCCCTCCCACTACGTCGAGGTATTCTCAACTCTTGAGAAGGACCAGCCTGATCAACAACTCTTGTTGACCTATCTGTAGCTTTCCTGGAAAGTTCGGTCAAAACAATTTTGCTCGAAGGTTGATGATCTCTCATGTGGTCTTCCTCTAAGAACGTGGTGTTTGTCGATACAAGCACCTTATCTTGTTGAGGATCGTAAAATAGACCACCTTTCGTTTCCTTGGGGTAGCCTACGAATAGGCATAATTTTGAACGATGTTCCAACTTCTTTGGATTGGGCACCAACACATGTGCCGGACACCCCCAAATTCTGAAGTGACGTAAACTACCTTTACGCCCTCTCCATAACTCATAAGGTGTTTCTGAAACACTCTTAGAGGGAACCATGTTCAAAATATATACAGCAGCCTCTACTGCATATCCCCAAAACGAACTAGGCAGTTGAGCATAGCTCATCATAGATCGAACCATGTCTAACAGGGTTCTATTTCTCCTTTCGGACACACCGTTCTGCTGCGGTGTTCCGGGCGCTGAGAGTTGGGATACTATTCCATGTTCTATCATATAGTCCTGCAATCTTAAATCCATATACTCTCCACCTCGATCTGATCGGAGTGTTTTAATCGTTTTACCTAATGTGTTCTCAACCTCTGCCTTATACTCCTTGAACTTTTCAAGAGCTTCGGACTTATGATGCATTAAGTAAAGATAGCCGTACCTAGAATAATCATCAATGAAGCTGATGAAATATTCATACCCTCCCCGTGCTTTAACATTCATCGGACCACAAAGATCTGAATGTACAAGCTCTAGAGTTTCTTTGGACCTATGACCTTTTTCAGAAAAAGATCGTTTGGTCATCTTGCCCTCAAGACAAGACTCACATGGTGGTAAAGAGTTATCCTCTAACTGATTTAGGAGACAACTCTTAACCAATCTCCCAATCCTATTGAGATTAATGTGGCCTAGTCTCAAGTGCCAAAGATAGGTACTTGGAGAAAGTTTCTGCCTTTTAGTTTGAGTTTGAGCTATTTTAAACATCTCGGTGTTCAAAATAGCTTTTGCCTCTGTTGGTCTTAACACATACAAGTTGTTTTCAAGTTTCGCAGAACATATATGTACACCTCTTTTGCTAATGAACGCTTCATTAAAATCAAAAGATACTTTATACAAATGTTCAAGTAAACAAGAGATAGATACAAGGTTCCTTTTAAAGCTAGGAACCAACAGTACATTTTCAAGTAAAATGAAACTATCTCTATATAACAACTTGACAGCTCCCACTGCCTTGGCTGAGACAACCTCTCCTGTTTCAACCCTGAGAGTTATCTCACCTTCAGCAAGCAGCTGCCAGGAACTAGTTTCTTGGAAAGAAGAACAAACATGGTTAGTGGCTCCTGAATCCAGTATCCAGGCAGAACTATCATGTTCCACTAAACATGTTTCAATAACGAGTAAATCATATTTACTTAATTGTTTCTTCTCAGCTTTGCTCGCCATGAGGGTATCATGATAGACCGATGAGGACGGTTGTCCAAACATCATCTGTAATGAATCCATGATCTCCTTAGCGGAGACCATTACCTCATGCTTCTTAGCTAACACATCGGATGTGCTGGCCAAGATGTAGACTCGGGCTTTATCATTAGCCCTAGTCCACCTGTCAAATGCATCTCGAACAGTTCGAGTTGCAGATGAGCTAGGAGGGGGAGGACATTCCTCTGTTAAGACAAACCTAAGATCATCGATAACAAGAATCGTATTCAAGTTCGATTTCCAGGTCGTGTAGTTATCGCCGTTTAGTTTATCAGAAGCTAGTAATTGGATAAACGAGCTAGACATGCTGAAAAGAATGAATTCTATTAGTGAATTGAACTTAACCTATTTTTAACAACCAATCAAGAACTTTAGCAAAAGTAATAATGTACCCAAAAAATCATTATTAATTTGCAACGATACTTCAGTGAGTCAGAGCAACCGCTACCGAGGGGCAGTCAATCACTCCTTCACTGAACCAAGACATTCTTGACTAAATGCTAATACCAGAATAACTCATATTCCTATAGCACCTTAGTTATCGCTACTTCGGTCAAGAATCTACTAACAACTTAGTAATCCTTGTAAGTGTGACCCGCCATTTTCAGAACTCAGAGGTCGGCCCCAACAGTGCAACCGAATGGAAATGTCAGAGTTGGGAATGGACCTAAGAGACCCTATCCATTTCTGGAGATTGAGTTGTTCCGACTCCCATGAAACGGCCCTCCGAATGGACGGTGCTACTATGGGCAACCAGCAGGCGGAACATGGGAATCTCACGGTTCAACCTAATGGAGGAGACCGCAGGATGTATTGACATACTTCCTTCTCCCACTTACTATAAATACTTTCTCCATTCACCTTGCTCTTGATTTATGCAAACACCATCCGAATGGGGATGCCCTATTGACATCACGAGGCCGAGCATAAATCTCACGGTGTGAACTTTGCGGAGAACGTAGGAGGAGATTGATATATCACATATACCTTCTCAACACCACTACTAAGTATTTTAGAATGGTTTGGGTATAGGTTTACTTAGGCATTATCCGGCTAAGACAATAAAACCTAAGTCTAGGTAGAACATACTTTTACCTAAGATGTCTAGGTGATAAACGTTTTATAACCTTACACCTCTCACGTGCATGCTCATAAAGCCGGGTTAACTTAACTCAAGTACCGGATCGATCCCCAGGTAGGAGGTGTTCCGTAAACCGTCATCTTAAATACCTCCAACCTTAGTGCAGGATCAAACCGGGTGAGTTCTCTCGTAACCTTAGCTTTACAAGATATCGACCTATTTTAACTATTAAAACGAATCGATACTAAATTCCTAATCGCATTGGAATTCTTTAACCCTTAGTGAGCATGCATTTATCTTTGTTATAGATTTTAAATGTCTATCTCATTTTACAACGCTTTATAAAACAAAGACATTCTATAACATGCTTCCTAAGCTAGAATATAACCATTACATTCAATTTATAACATGCTTCCCAAGCAAGAATATAACAATTATATTCAACTAAGGCAACTATGTTGTATGTTTAATTTCACAATTAATATAACACTTATATTAATTTTACTTTTAAACAAGCAACATCCAATTCATAAATTAATATAACACTTATATTAATTCTCATGAATTAAGCATGCATACTATACAACATAACACTTATATTATACTTTCAATGCATGCAACATGCTTCCTATGGTGGGATTTGAAATCTATATGGCATACTTTATGCACATACAAGATACTTTAATTAAAACATACATTCACAATGCATAATTAATTAAACACACTAAAGTGGACCGGTTTTGGCATCACGGACAAGCAAGCAACTAAATTATTACAATAATAATTCATCAACTAAGTTGAGACGCTTCCGAACCCTTCGAACCGCCACGAACCAGCTTGAATTTGCTTGAACCGACCAAAAAAAACAGCAACTTCAAAACTTCAAAAAAAACTGAACCGGTCCATAACAGCTGTCCCGACTTCAACAGCCCGTAACTGGACCAATACCGACCCGAACTGGACCAAACGAACGCTGAACCGGACCTCCAGAGGGTGAAGAACAAGGAACCGGTCTGACTTTCAGTGAACCGGACCGCCCGAGGACTGAACCGGACCGTTTCTTCCACCTTGCGCTGAACCGGTGTTGTGCTGGAATTTTGCAGAAAAAAACAGCAAAAAAACAGCATGCTGTTTTTTCCGACACCCGAGCTTCTGTCTTCGAATTGACAGCCAATATGGACTCTAATGACTCCGAATTTTTTACAGACTCTTCTTCACACATTAAAGCCCATACACGCCCGGGCAATTACAAAACAAAGTACAAATAAAAGCTCAAAAAAAATGCCAAAACCGGAATCACACTTTAGACGCCCAGAAAAATAATTTCTAAAACAAATACCCACCGAGCTTAAATTGATGCAAATTGAGTGACCGAAAAATGCTCTGATACCAATTGATGGAGCGCATGTAGCGCAGCGGAAGCGAGACGGATCATTGGCACTCTAATTTCATCAATTTAGCTAAATAAGAAACATGCACAAAGCTTTGAAATAAAAGGAATTAGAACACATACCTCTTGTAGTTCTAAAGACTTCTCTTCCAACGCTCGAATCTCCTCACGAACCCTTCGAAGCTTCCCTCGAACTCCTCGAGAACCACCTCCGGTAGTCCCGCTATCCTCGGGCCGAGCAACGGAGTGGTGGGACTCCTTTATGAAAGAAAAAGTTTGGAAGAAGAAGATGGGAAGATGAAAGTGATGAGGATTTTGTGAGAAGAAGTCTAACACTTAGCTTTCTAATTTCTCAAGTAACATGAACTCTTCATGCTCATCCAAATATTCAAACTCTTTGAAAAATCATCAACTTCAAACCATTTGAACTTCATCCAATTTATAGGCAATTCACATGCAACAAAGTCTTTGCTTAGCATGACACCTCAAATTGGATGGATTAGTCTTCAACCAAGTGTTCCAAAATTGATGAGTTTATATGCATGTTGTTGGTGATTCACAATCCACTTCACAACTTGGATAAACCCACTCAACTTGGATAAATCCACTCAACATGGATAATTCCACTTTGACTTGGATAATCCCACTTGTAAGTTTTGTCATTTTAAAATTAATTCATAATTAATTTTAATAAGCAAAATAAATTATAATTAATTAAACTTTTTAATTAATTAATATTATTAAGACTAATCCCGGTTTCTTAAACCGAATCATCACACATGAATCCCTATTCATGTTTTACACCGATCCCATATTTAAATCATATTTAAATATGTCCATCATTCTTCCAAAACCGAATTTCAATAAATTCAAATTCTTTTTCTCTCATATTGTTACACGGCTTAATCCGAGCTAGCCAGGAGAACCTAAAGGACCTACAGATCATGAGCTCCAACGATACGAGATTAACCGGTCAAACTCTTTAACCAAGCTAACCAACATTCGTTAACCCCCGGAGACTCCACTAAAGTCCAAGGGTTGCACTCTCCTCACCGTAGATATATTTCTGTCCTCTTGATATAACCATCATCAGTAAATCGATCCTTCACAGGTCGTTCGTAATTACAGCTGGGTCAAAATAACCGTTTTCCCCCGTAATTACATCTTGTTCCTTAAGTCCCACTGATCCTCTAATGAACTATTGGTTTGTGGTCCAACCACCAAACCGATTGGTATGTGATCTCATCACTATACCAAGTCCCTCTCGGGCCAATGAGAGGGTGGGATCCCTAGTTCAAGACCTGGAGTCAGCACTTAAGGGAACAACCTCTCTACTAATCCCTCAGAGCGGGTAGGAGTGAATTCCATCTCGCAGGACTATGTTCCCAGCTACCTACCCGGTCTTATCCCCAAGATGGTAGGCTTATTGAGTCGGCGATCTCGGGCCACTCTCACCCATACAAGTCAAAGGATAAGCCCGAATAAGCAGGAGTTCATAGCGTGCTCAGGATTCAGATCGAGTTACCTAGGTCATCATATGAAAAAAAAATCGGTCTTTACAGTAAACGGAGTTATAAAGAAAGAGCGACTTGTTTCGCGGTTCAGTCTTATGCAAACTCATTGCATAGGACGCCCCCACTCACATGTCTCCACATGAACGATTTCGGATCACATCGTTTGTACTATACAAAGTGGGCCGCGTCCAATAGTGTCCCCAGGATAAGGTACCCAACCTTATCCCTATACTATAGACCGTTCTGGCTATTACTTGAACTTGATCCACAATCATGTCATACATGAAGTTCAAGTATACAACCTATAGCCATGGGTTCTTTGTTTATTGGAGTTAGGTTAAAAGTAAAAACAATTCATTTTATTCAATAACAACTTTACTGAATAAATCTCAATAACAACTTTATTGCAAAATAGAATATACATTCAGTTTACAAACCACGAGTTTTAGGACATAAAACCCAACATAGAGAGTAGATCCAGTGCTTGGGAATCGTATAAAAATGCCTATAGGATAGTCATTAGTAGCCCTTAATTCTCCATTTTACACACGTTTGCTGTTTTTACAATTGCGATAACATTGCGGTATCCGCAATTCTGCTAAGTTACCATTCTGTTTAGCTGTTTTCTTCTTCGTTTATTAATTCCATCTCTTGTCTTTTGAGTCTAATTTCAACTTGCATTTGTTTATGTTGCATTCCTTTACACATTCAGCAAAAATTAGATAATTAAAAACCAATTTTACCCCATCAAATCCACCCCTTCTTTCTTAACAAATACACTTCATGATTAGCTAAAAATGAGTCTCTGTGGAAAAAACGAATGAAATATACTTACTACTTGCTGTGAGACCATGTATGCTTGCATGTTCTGAGTGCTCTCTCTACCTTCTTGCTTATTTATCTTTAACACATTGAGCACGCAACAAGTTTTTGGCGCCGCTGCCGGGGACTTATTTTAAGTGAAAACGAAGTTTGTTAAGTCTGAAACACCAAGTTATTTTCCATTGAATTTGATCCATCTTCATTTCTTCTTCAGGTACCATTTAGGGTAGTTTATGAATGAGACTCCAAGTAGTGATCTAGAGTTCAACCCTGAGCCTGAGAGATTATTTAAAGCTAGAAATAGAGCCAAGAAACGTCTCTTTAAACAACCCCTTTTACCTCAAATAATTGCTGAAACCGCAGAGTCTCCGCAATCCACTCAAGAAGAAATGGCTGGAATAGATCAAAACCTGGTGCCTGTCACTCGCAATCCCATTGAAATAGCGAATGACAAGGATAGCGCCATCCTTTCATACCTAGTACCTATGCCTGGGGAGCTGAACCCCAGCATAATCCGTCCTGAAATCACTGCCAACTCATTCGAGTTAAAACCAGTGATGTTCTAAATGTTGTCCACTGTGGGACAATTCTTTGGAATAGAAAATGAGGACCCCCATAACCACCTTAGGAACTTCCTAGGAGTCAGTGATACCTTCCTCATTCCTGGAGTGTCCCAAGAAGCCCTGAGGCTGTATCTGTTCCCTTACTCTTTGAGGGACAAAGCCAAAACGTGGTTAAATTCATTACCCTCAGGATCTGTCCTCAGTTGGACAGACTTAGCAGAAAAATTCCTAGTCAAATATTTCCCACCAGATAGGAATTCGACCTTTCGTGATGATATCATCAAATTCAAACAAGCTCCGAGTGAGTCTCTTCACGAAGCTTGGACAAGATTCAAAGACCTTCTCATTAAATGTCCACACCATGGTATTCCATGGTGTATCCAAATAGAAGTCTTCTTTAAATGATGCAACCCCAGCACCAGACAAGTTCTAAACTCATCTGCTGGAGGTTCCATGTTGTCCAAGAGTTACAACGAAGCTTATGAGATCTTGGAGAAGATCTCAACATCTCACTGTAGGTGGTCAGATGATCCAGTAGAGCCAACTAGAGCTCAAGACAAGGATGCTCTAAGCGCCATGAGCACCCAAATAAACGCCCTGACCAACCTAGTTAAGCAAATGGCTCAGGCCAATCTCCAAACCAGTGCCAATACCGCCACAGCCATGTCAATGGGCACCCAACCAAGTCAAGGCGAGGCACTTATCTGTGGATTCTGTGGGGAAGGGCACCCATACGAATACTGCCCTGGGAATCCATCCTCAGTCTGCTATGTTGGGAGCCAGCAGCAGCCTAGGAATAACCCCTACTCCAACACCTACAACCCTGGTTGGAGAAACCACCCAAACCTGTCATGGGGTGGCCAACAAAACACTAACCAAAATCTTAACCAACCTAGACCGAGTGGAACACCTGGTTTCACTCCCCAACATAACCAGTCAATGTACCAAAAACCATACAACCAACCTGTAGGATCTTCTGTAGAAAACTTACTCAAGGAATATATAGCTAAGAATGATGCTACTCTTCAAAGCCAACAAGCTACTCTTAGGAGCCTAGAGAACCAAATAGGCCAATTGGCCAATGAACTCAAGAGTAGGCCCCAAGGTAGACTTCCTGCTGACACCGAGGTGCCAAGGAGAGATGGTAAAGAACAAGTTCAAGCAATTGAACTTAGAAGTGGCAGACCCTTGGTGAGCAACACAAAGGACACACCAAAGAGAGTAGAGAACACTGAGTCTAGTGCTCCACTGGAGTCTCTGCCAAACCAAGGCCCACCACCAACTAGCACATCAGGAGCCAGGCTAGAGCCAATTATTGAGGAGATAGAAGAAATTCCAAGGCCTCCACCTATCCTAAAGCGCCCTGACGTGCCTGCATATGTGCCACCACCTCCATACCCTCGAAGGCTTAAGAAAAAGCAGGAACAGGAAGTCCATTTTAATAAATTCTTAGAAATTCTTAAGCAAGTGCATGTTAACATTCCTTTTGTAGAAGTTTTACAGTCTATGCCTTCTTATGTAAAGTTTTTGAAGGACATCATTACTAACAAAAAAATAATTGGTGAGTTTGAAATAGTAAACCTCACTGAGGAGTGCAGTGCCATCCTCCAGAACAAGCTGCCCAAGAAGAAGAAGGATCCTGGTTCCTTCACCTTACCTGTAGAACTTGGAGGCAAGCACGTGGGCAGAGCGCTTTGTGACCTGGGCGCCAGCATAAATCTCATGCCCCTGTCCCTATTCCGCCAGTTGGGAATAGGAGAAGCACGTCCAACCACTGTCACTTTACAACTAGCAGACAGATCCATCGCATACCCTGAAGGTAAGATTGAGGATATTCTAGTGAAAGTTGACAAATTTATTTTCCTTGCAGATTTCATTGTCCTGGACTATGAGGCAGACAAGGAGGTCCCCATCCTGCTAGGCAGACCATTTCTAGCCACAGGTAGGGCACTTATAGACGTCCAAAAAGGTGAGCTTACTATGAGGGTTCATGATGAAGAGGTGAAGTTTAGTGTATATAAAGCTTTAAGGTACCCCTCTGACCTTGAATCCTGTGCTAGCATGGACGTAGTAGACTCCATGATGGAGGAACAATTGGAGCATGTATTATTAACTAAGCATGCTAATGAATATGTACAATTAGATGTAGCTGACTTGAATGTATCTGACATAATGGATATGCCTGTAGATAAACCACAACATGTATGTATGAATATAGACCTAACTGATAGATCTGTGAATCCTTTAAAGCCATCCATTGAGCATCCACCTGTTTTAGAACTGAAACCACTACCCACTCACCTCAAGTATGCATATCTAGGAAGTAATGAAACTCTGCCTGTTATCATTTCTTCTAAATTAAGTGAAGAGCATGAGGTTGAACTGATTTTACTGCTTAAGCAACATAGGAAGGCTATAGCATGGACTATTGCTGATATTCGAGGCATTAGCCCTTCTTATTGCATGCACAAAATTATACTAGAGGAAGAGCACACACCCAGGGTAGATCACCAACGTAGGCTAAACCCCTCTATGAAAGAGGTAGTAAAGAAGGAAATAATAAAATGGTTAGATGCAGGAGTGATCTTCCCAATAGCTAGTAGCCAGTGGGTGAGCCCCATCCAATGTGTACCTAAAAAGGGGGGAATAACTGTGGTAGTCAATGAGAACAACGAACTGATTCCAACAAGGACTGTCACAGGGTGGAGAGTGTGTATGGATTACAGGAAATTAAATAAAGAAACTAAAAAAGATCACTTCCCTCTACCGTTCATTGACCAGATGCTAGACAGAATAGCTGGTAGAGCCTACTATTGTTTCTTAGACGGGTATTCAGGCTATAATCAAATAACTATAGACCCTAAGGATCAAGAGAAGACCACCTTCACTTGCCCTTTTGGAACTTTTGCCTTTCGCAGAATGCCTTTTGGCTTATGTAATGCACCGGCAACTTTCCAAAGGTGCATGATGGCAATCTTCTCTGAGTTGGATGAGTCCATGATAGAAATATTCATGGATGACTTCTCAGTCTTTGGGGACTCATTTTCAAACTGTCTAGAAAACCTAGGACAAATCCTGGCTAGGTGTGAGGAGACCAACCTAGTCCTAAATTGGGAAAAATGCCATTTTATGGTGGATGAGGGGATTGTCTTAGGACATAGAGTGTCGAGGGCAGGTGTCGAAGTTGACCGAGCCAAAATTGAGATCATAGAGAAGTTGGTAGAGCCCTAGAATGTCAAGGCCATTAGAAGTTTCTTAGGGCATGCTGGCTTCTACAGAAGGTTCATTAAAGACTTTTCTAAGATAGCCAAGCCTCTGTGTGAGCTTTTAGAATTAAATAGGCCATTCATCTTCTCTAAGGAATGTATAGTAGCTTGGACCACCCTTAAGAAAGCACTAGTCACAGCCCCTATCATAGTAGGACCAAATTGGGATCTACCCTTTGAGATGTTATGTGATGCCAGTGACTATGCTGTAGGAGTGATGTTAGGCCAGAAGATTGACAAGCTAACACACCCTGTCTATTATGCTAGTAAGACCTTGAATGAGGCTCAATGTAATTATACAACTACTGAGAAGGAGATGCTTGCTGTAGTGTTTGCTTGCGAAAAATTTAGAAACTATATTGTAGGCACTAGGACAATTGTATACACTGACCATTCTGCCTTGAAATATCTTATGAGGAAGGCTGATGCCAAGCCTAGGTTGATTAGGTGGGTGTTATTGCTGCAAGAATTTGATCTGGATATTCGAGACAAGAAAGGATGTGAAAACGTGGTTGCAGATCACCTGTCTCGATTGCAGCACAATTGCGAAAAAATTGCGGACCCCGCAATTTCTGATGCTTTTATTGATGAACATGTCTTTGCTTTGACTCATCGTGATAACGATGAGGAACCTTGGTTTGCTGACATTGCTAACTTCCGTGCATCACAGGTATTACCAGTTTTCAAGGGAGGACAAGAGAAGAAGAGGTTCCTTCATGAAGCAAGGAAATTCATCTGGGATGACCCCACACTTTACAGAACCTGTGCTGATGGCTTGCTGAGGAAGTGTGTTTCAGCTGCTGAAGCGAAGTCTGTGCTGCAGCACTGTCACACATCTCCTTATGGTGGACACTTTGGTGGCCAAAGAACAGCTGCAAAGGTATTTCAGAGTGGCTATTTCTGGCCAACAATCTTCAAGGATGCCCACAACTATGCCCACAGCTGTGATGAATGCCAAAGAACAGGTAACCTCAGTCGAAAGGATGAGATGCCCCTCACTTACATCTTAGAGTTAGAGCTCTTTGATGTATGGGGCATTGACTTCATGGGGCCATTCCCTCCATCATCAGGTAACCTTTACATATTAGTAGCAGTGGACTATGTGTCCAAGTGGGTAGAGGCCAAAGCATGTCCTAATAATGATGCTAAAACAGTCACCAACTTCTTGCATAGGCACATTTTTACTAGGTTTGGTACACCTCGTGCCATCATTAGTGATGAGGGGTCACATTTCATTAACAAGGCTATGGAGAGAGTGTTGGCTAAATATAACATTAGACATAGAGTAGCCACTCCCTATCACCCACACTCAAATGGCCAAGCTGAAATCTCAAATAGGGAAATTAAGAACATCCTAGAAAAAGTGGTCAAACCTAATAGGAAAGACTGGTCCTTCAAGCTTGAGGATGCACTTTGGGCTTATAGGACAGCATATAAGACACCCCTAGGTATGTCCCCTTATAGGCTGGTATATGGCAAGGCTTGTCACTTACCACTTGAGTTAGAAAACAAAGCATTTTGGGCCATGAAGGAATTGAATTTTTGTGTAAAGGATGCGGGGACACTGAGGTCTCTGCAATTACATGAGCTTGATGAGCTTAGGCATATGGCCTATGAAAATGCTAAGATGTACAAGGAAAAAACCAAGATTTGGCACGATAGTAGACTTAGAGTTAAGGACTTTAAGAAGGGTCAACTTGTTTTGTTGTTTAACTCACGGTTGAAACTATTTCCAGGGAAACTTAAGTCTAGATGGTCGGGTCCATTTGTCATTACTAATGTGTTTGTTCATGGTGCAATAGAGATAAAGAACTTACAGCAAGGTCAGCCATTTATGGTCAATGGGGCGAGGTTGAAGCACTACTATGAGGAAGGAGATGTGAAGACTCTCTCGGCCTTCCTCTTGAATGAAGCATGAAACTAAAAACGAGAGAGAACGAGTGGTCACTGTGCTCGTTTAGTCAAGGCTAATGCCTTAGTTTATTTTTTTCACTTTTTCCGGTTATCGTTTGTATGTTTTGTGGTGTGATTTTAATTAAGTATTTAATGTTTGTTTTATTTGTTTTTACAGGGAATCGAAAGAGGGGATCAAGGAGAGTAATCTCAGCTTTTAAAACCAAGAAACGATCGAACCAAATAAAAGATACGGACGAGCAAAGTTTGCCATTTAGATGAAAAAGAATCCCTAAAATTGCGCTGGAATTGCAGGATCCGCAAAATATAGCCGTTGGGATTTAGCCGTTGCCTTTATATCCGTTAGAAGGCGCTCGATCGATACGATTCTCTCATTCTCTGATTTCCAAGAAAACTGAGATTCTCTTCATCTTTGATCCTTCTCTCCAAACCACCAAGATTCGACAATGGTGTCCACAAGGGCTGAAAGATCCGCAGCCAAGAAGAAGGCTGATGACGCAGCTGAAGCGGCTGCGAGGGAAGCACTTCTGACCCTTGCAGATGCTGGGGCTGTACGCACCGGACCTCTTCCCAAACTTCCGATCCGTAGGAAGAAGTGGAGGGTTGTCACAGAAATCCCTGCTGGCCCTTCTGAACCAGCGGGCACGCCCAAGAAGCGCCGGTGGAGTGTCGAGACGGCCGCCGAACCAAGCAAAGCCAAGACTCTCTCTGTGGAGAGTCAAGAAACAGATCGTGCGTCCCACGAGTCGCCCAAGAAGAGTTCGTCGCCATCTGCCTCACCTGCGCACAACCCTTCATCATCTGAACCAGTGCACAGCCCAGAGCTTTCATCGTCACCGCCTGCACAGAGCCCTAAAACGCCGTCTTCACCACTGAATTCCGTGCAGACGCCTACAGCAGAGCAGAGTGCCACACCTTCGCACACGCCTCCACGGCCTGACCCTGAATTCCCCTATGGGGAGTACCAGGAATCCACTCAGGGCAGTGGGGAAGGTGGTGAAGACGAGGTCTTCTCGCCTGCAAGGGAAGCTAGCCCAGAGAGTCCTGCACAGCAGGATGATTCCATGGAAGAGACGCTGGGGGCATGCCTGCAGCAGATCAACATTGAGGCAAAGCTGAAGAAAAAGAAGAAGGCCAAGATCCTTAAAGCCAAGCGATCCAAGAAACTAAAGAGGAAGAAGGCTAAGGAGGTGCCTTCATCAGAGAAGGAGAGCACTGAGCCATCGCTCAAACGACTCAAGGTTGAGGCTGCCGAGTCAGCCAAGCCATCAGATAAAGGGAAGGCAAAGCTCTACCCTGAAGACGAGCCTCAGTCAGTGAGGTATGTTTCCTCTGATGCTGAGTCCAGGGGTGCTGAGCTGAGAAAGAGGGAGTTGCTGCACGAGAAAGGCTTCCTCGACCGACCTGCTGACCTGCCGCAGTTCTTGCGCGCAGGAGTGATCAACCACGGCTGGGAGGAATTTTGCAGACCGCCCAATCCAGCCTACACGAGCATGGTGTATGATTTCTACGCCAATGTGCTCAGCCCTGAGGATGGCCTGTCTGTGGTCAGAGGGGTAGAGGTGGATTTCTCAGCCAAGGCCATCAACGAAGCCTATGGTCTCAAGGGCCAAACACATACAGATTATGCACGGATTGTTGATGAGCCTACTGAGGCTGTTCTGGAAGAGGCCATTCGGACCATTGGCCAGCCTGAAGCTTCCTGGACCGTGTCACGCAATGGGAGGCACACTCTCATGAGTGCCAACCTCACGGCTAAGGCGGCTGTTTGGTTTTCGTTCGTGAGAAGGAGATTGTCCCCAGTGACTCACGAGACTACAATCAACCAGAGCCGATCGCTGCTGGTGTATGCGATAATGAGAGGTCTCACGATCAACGTGGGAGAAGTCATCACTGCTGCTATTGCTGAGTGCGCCAAGAAAGGTAAGGGACCACTGTTTTTCCCTAACACCATAACCAAGCTATGTTTGCTTGCAGGAGTCCCCACCGAGCGCATGGAGCAGCAAATGGCTTACACAGGCCACTTGGAGCTGCCTGCTAGCCTGAGGCTGAGAAGGAAGGGGAATATGGAGTATGAACTGGATAGGCTGGCTGCTGATCAGTCCCTATCCATGGCCTGCCTAATGGATATGCAGAGGAGAATGGCTCAATGGGCCACTTATGCGCAGGCGAGGGACAAGGAAGTTGCAGACCAACTTGGGTGCATCTTCCCTGATTTCCCTACGAATCTCCTAACTCCATGGGTGACTCCACGACCACGGCAACCTGATGAGGATGACGACGTTTGAGTGCTGGTTTGAATTGCACTGAAGGGAGTATTGCTATTCCCTTAGGAAAAAAAAACAATTTTCTGCTTTCTGATAATCATGTGAACTTTGCTGTTTTGAGTCCAATTTTGATCTGTTTTAGATGCTTCGTTTTATGTTTTTTCTTTTGCTCAGCATAGTCTGATGTTAGCTGACTAGGTAGGATAGTTTAGTTTTATTTTTAGAAAGCTTGAGTGACTGGAAAAAGCATGCTTAGGGGCCTTAATCAATGTTATATCTGCCCTGAATTGATTGCGAAATAATTGCGGTACCCGCAATTTTTATGACTGAAAGCATGTTTTGGACTGTCTGTTTAGCTAGGCTGTGATCTGTTTAAATTCTATCTTTTGCTGCTAACATGACTACCTTATATAGCTTATCTAAATGCATGCTGGATGAGTGTCATAGGACACCCTTTGATAGTTTAAATCAACCTCTAAAAAGCTTAGCATGCACAGCTTTAAGCCCTTAACTGTCTGTTTTTTTTAAACTTACTGCTGCTGTGATATTTTCTTTTAAATGTTCTGTCTATGCCTAGGGCTTTTAGATTCTCTTTGTTTTACCTTAGACTAGATGCTTCTAGGATAGTTTGGGGGTGTGCCACCTCAGACACTCATTGGGGACAATGAGTAGTTGAAGTTTGGGGGAGGCCACCCTAGGCCTAGGAACATTCCTCTCTCCCTTAGAAACATAAGCATTCTTCTTCTCCTTTACAAAAAAATGATGAACTGAAAAAAAATGAAAAATAGAATAAAGAGGGGGGTCTCTCTTAGGTTGCTAAGTAATCAGTGCCAAGTGTGTGACCCACAAGTGGCATTGCATCAAAAGGCAACCAAAGGAGAGGCCCCACCTAAGTAAGAAAAAGGGAAAAGAATAGGGAAGAAGAATGTATACCTAGGAGTTATAACTTTGTGGCTTAGATGTCCTATTTAAAAAGAACTCTGATCCTCAATTAGCTAAGCACAAAGTTGTAACTTGTAGGGTTGTTTAGGGAGATGAGTGTTTTTCCAATGTAGTGATGCCAGGGTTTAGGTTGTTCTTTAAAGTACTACTGTCACCATTAATACTAAGACTGGCATGACTCTAAGGAATCCTAGACACATTAAAAATAAAGCTAGAAGCATGTACTGAGTCTGAGGTAAAGCTAGGCAGAATTTGAAACCTTAGGGATAGTGGCATGATATGACAAAAGCAAATAGATCAGTTGTAGGAAGTTAATGAAAGCAGGTGAGTGTAGGCAGGCGAAGTCAAAAGAAGCTAGATAAGAGGGTAGTTCTAAACTGAGAAGTGTGTCACAGGACAGCAGTGCTGTAGGTAGGGATATAAGGGAGTCAGTAAAGTGGTTAAAAAAAGAAGAAAACAGCAGCCTAGGTAAGTCCTTAGTGTGCTTGAGGACAAGCAAAACCTTAAGTTTGGGGGTGTGTTAAGTCTCTGAAAGTGACTTATTTAGGACCCATTTAGCTTAAGAAGATGTACACTTTTAGGTGTTTTTGATAGCATTTAGCCTAAACCTATGCTTAAATATGAGAATGAGAAGAAGGTAGCTAAATTAGGACTTATGCACAATAGGAAAGAAAAGGGTTGAAAACCGAAGGAAAAGAATGAAAAAAACTGCATTGCGACAGCATTGCGAAAACATTGCTGAAGCCGCAATTATTCAAGTGAAAACCGTAAGTTGACTGATCCTTTTCTGTTAATTTCCGTAATTTCAGGGATTCGTTCTTTCTCCTCCATCCATTCTGATATATGACGTTGAAGATTGATGGTTCTCCTTGGCCCAAACGCACCTGCAAACTACTATAAAAGGGGGCCAAAGTCGGAGGTTCAAGCATCATCCGAAAGCGTAGAGTCTTCTCGCAGTCCATCTTTTCTCCCTGTTTTCCTTTGCCGTCTGTTGGAGTGAGAGTCTCAGCTGTTGGAATCGATAATCTGATAGGAAGGAGAGGAGATCCTTCTTCTCTCTCGATTGGATTCATCCAAGCAAGGCTGACCTTCATCCCCTTCATTCGAGGCGACTGCATCGAGGCTTTCAAGCACCATTTACTGCTTTTTGTTTTCCTTTTCTTATTTCCAGCTTTGATCAGTTGTTGTTTCTGGCTTAATGTTCCATCTACTTCATTTCGTTGCTTTCTGTCTTTGAATTATTTACTTTAAGTTTCCTTTTGTTCGTTCAAACATTCAAAGTAATCAAATTACAAGTCTTCATTTCACAG
Organism: Herpetospermum pedunculosum; assembly: GCA_028017165.1. Classification (NCBI taxonomy): domain Eukaryota; kingdom Viridiplantae; phylum Streptophyta; class Magnoliopsida; order Cucurbitales; family Cucurbitaceae; genus Herpetospermum; species Herpetospermum pedunculosum. The sequence continues at coordinate 12,970,260 of CM051527.1, read as the reverse complement.
TTTCAATCTTCTGCTGCCACGGTTTTGTCTTACTGTTTTGAGTACATTTCCCTTCTAAGCATGTCTGTTTTATCTTATACTTTTGTTCTCTACATATCCATGAGTAGCTAAGTCACTTAGGGGCATGCTAATGACAGAACTATAGGCTAAAAAAACGTGAACCAAGCATGTAGGATAGCTTTCGAAGCATTGATTGTATGTAAGCTTCATTCCACGGGCAATTTCGATTGGCCATCCATTTTGTCCAAAGAACTCCTAACCTCTGGAAGGAGTAAGAGTTCAGAGTCGTATAATCATGCTAGCCTTTCATGGTAACCAGGAAACGGCCTAGGAATAGGCGTTTCCCTAGTACAAACTAGACACTTCTGTTTTAACAAGATGCTTAAGACCTTACTTTGAGTCGAGTAAACTAAAGAATCTAATGCATGGAATCGGACGATACATGAGATAGAGTGAGTTTGATGCATAGAGAGTAGATCCAGTGCTTGGGAATCGTATAAAAATGCCTATAGGATAGTCATTAGTAGCCCGTAATTCTCCATTTTACACACGTTTGCTGTTTTTACAATTGCGATAACATTGCGGTATCCGCAATTCTGCTAAGTTACCATTCTGTTTAGCTGTTTTCTTCTTCGTTTATTAATTCCATCTCTTGTCTTTTGAGTCTAATTTCAACTTGCATTTGTTTATGTTGCATTCCTTTACACATTCAGCAAAAATTAGATAATTAAAAACCAATTTTACCCCATCAAATCCACCCCTTCTTTCTTAACAAATACACTTCATGATTAGCTAAAAATGAGTCTCTGTGGAAAAAACGAATGAAATATACTTACTACTTGCTGTGAGACCATGTATGCTTGCATGTTCTGAGTGCTCTCTCTACCTTCTTGCTTATTTATCTTTAACACATTGAGCACGCAACAATAGGATAGCTGGTAGAGCTTATTACTGCTTTCTAGACGGTTATTCAGGATATAACCAGATCACTATAGACCCTAAAGACCAGGAGAAGACCACCTTCACTTGCCCTTTTGGAACCTTTGCCTTTCGCAGAATGCCTTTTGGCTTATGCAATGCACCAGCAACGTTCCAAAGGTGCATGTTGGCAATCTTCTCTGACTTAGATGAATCCATGATAGAGATATTTATGGATGACTTCTCAATCTTTGGTGATTCATTTACAAACTGTTTAGAGAACTTAGGACAAGTCCTGGCTAGGTGTGAGGAGACCAACCTAGTCCTTAATTGGGAGAAATGCCACTTCATGGTGGAAGAAGGGATAGTCCTAGGTCATAGAGTGTCTAAAGCAGGAGTAGAGGCCGATAGGGCCAAGATTGAAATAATAGAGAAGTTAGTGGAACCTCAGAATGTGAAAGCCATTAGAAGTTTCTTAGGACACGTAGGCTTCTATAGAAGGTTCATTAAGAACATCTCAAAGATCTCCAAGCCCTTGTGTGAGCTTCTAGAGCTGAACAAACCATTCATCTTCTCTAAAGAATGTTTCTTAGCCTGGAAAACCCTTAAGGAAGCAATAGTCAAAACACCTATTATAGTAGGACCAAATTGGGACCTCCCATTTGAGATGTTGTGTGATGCAAGTGACTATGCAGTAGGGGTTATGCTAGGACAAAAGATTGACAAGCTAACACACCCTGTATACTATGCTAGTAAGACACTTAATGAGGCACAATGTAATTACACAACTACGGAAAAGGAAATGCTAGCTGTAGTGTTTGCCTGCGAGAAGTTTAGGAATTACATTGTAGGCACTAGAACAATCGTGTATACAGATCACTCTGCACTAAAATACCTTATGAGGAAGGCTGATGCGAAGCCTAGGTTGATTAGGTGGGTATTGTTGCTGCAAGAGTTTGATCTGGACATTAGAGATAAGAAAGGATGTGAAAATGTGGTTGCGGATCATCTTTCTAGATTGCAACATAATTGCGATAAAATTGCGGAAACCGCAATTTCTGATGCCTTTATCGATGAGCATGTCTTTGTATTAGCACATCGTGATAACGATGAGGAACCTTGGTTTGCTGACATTGCTAACTTCCTTGCATCGCAGGTACTACCAACTTTCAAGGGAGGACAAGAAAAGAAGAGGTTCCTGCATGAAGCTAGGAAGTTCATATGGGACAACCCTACCCTCTACAAGACATGTGCAGATGGTTTGCTGAGGAAATGTGTGTCAGCTACTGAGGCGAAGTCTGTGCTGCAGCACTGCCATACAGCCCCCTATGGTGGACACTTTGGTGGCCAAAGGACAGCTGCAAAGGTGTTCCAGAGTGGCTACTATTGGCCCACGATCTTCAAAGATGCCCACGAATACGCACATAGCTGTGATGAATGCCAGAGAACAGGTAACCTTAGTCGAAAGGATGAGATGCCTCTCACTTACATCCTAGAGTTTGAGCTCTTTGATGTGTGGGGCATTGACTTCATGGGACCATTTCCCCCATCATCAGGTAACCTTTACATACTTGTAGCTGTAGACTATGTGTCTAAGTGGGTAGAGGCCATAGCATGTCCAAACAATGATGCCAAAACAGTCATTAAGTTCCTTAATAGGCATATCTTTACTAGGTTTGGTACACCTCGTGCTATAATTAGTGATGAAGGGACACACTTTATTAATAAAGCTATGGAAAAAGTGTTGGCTAAATATAATGTTAGACATAGAGTAGCCACCCCTTATCACCCACATTCGAATGGCCAAGCTGAAATATCAAATAGGGAGATTAAAAACATACTCGAAAAAGTGGTCAAACCCAATAGAAAAGATTGGTCGTTTAAACTCGAGGATGCACTTTGGGCATATAGGACTGCATATAAGACACCCCTAGGTATGTCTCCTTATAGACTTGTGTATGGCAAAGCATGTCACTTACCATTCGAATTGGAAATTAAAGCATTTTGGGCCTTGAAAGAACTGAATTATTGCGTGACCGATGCGGGAACATTGCGGTCTCTGCAATTACATGAGCTTGATGAGCTTAGACATATGTCTTATGAAAATTCTAAAATGTATAAGGAAAAGACCAAGATTTGGCATGACAGTAGACTTAGGATTAAGGACTTTAAGAAAGGCCAACTTGTCTTATTATTTAACTCACGGTTGAGATTATTTCCAGGCAAACTTAAGTCCAGATGGTCAGGTCCTTTTGTGATAACTAATGTGTTTGTTCATGGTGCAATCGAGATTAGGAACCTGCAGCAAGGGCAACCGTTCATGGTTAATGGTGCACGATTGAAGCATTATTATGAGGAAGGAGATGTGAAGACTCTCTCGGCCTTCCTCTTGACTGAAACGTGAAAATAAAACCGAGAGAGGACGAGTGATTACTGTGCTCGTCCATGCGAGGCTATGCCTTAGTTTATTTTCTGCTATTTTTCCGGTTATTATTTGTGTATGTTTGTGTGTAATTTTTATTACGAATTTGATGTTGATTTTATTTTCTTTAATAGGGGATCGAAAGAGGGAATCAAGGAGATGAATCCAGGATAAAAAATCAAGGAAGATATGGGGCCAAATCAAAGATTACGTTGAGGAAATATGGGCATTTGAAACGAAGAAATCTCCAACGGCCATTTAATTGCAAAAGATTTGTTGAATCCGCAACAGAAATAGCCGTTGGGATTTTCATCATTACAAATAGCCGTTGGAATAGCGTTGGCCCATACGCTTCCTTCATTCACAGAACTCCAAGAAAGCTCTCTCCTTCTTCCTCTACAATCCCTCTTTCCAGATTCCTACGATTCCACCATGGTGCTAACGAGAGCTGAAAGATCTGCGTCCAAGAAGAAGGCCGCCGACGCTGAGATAGCTGCGAGAGAGGCACTTCTTTCCTTGGCAGATGCGGAAGCCGCGCGAACCGAACGCCTTCCCAAGCTCCCTGTCCGCAAGAAGAAGTGGAAGGTAGTGACGGAGATCCCTGCTGGGCCATCTGAACCAGCAGGAACGCCCAAGAAGAGGAAGTGGAGTATGGCTGTCGACGACGCAACAATCAAGAAGAAGACTCCCACGGTGGAGAGTCAAGAGAGTGGCCGTCCATCCTACGAGACGGCCAGACAAAGCCATTCGCCATCTCCACCAGCGCGAAGCCCTGAACCGTCTCCATCTCCACAGAGCTCTGCACAAACTCCACCAGCGCAGAGCCCTGAAGCATCACCCATCTCCCAGACGCCTGAACCTGAAATCCCAGATGAAGAGCATCAAGAATCGGCGCAGGGCGATGAAGCAGCTGAGGAAGAAGAGGTTTTCTCTCCGTTGAGGGAAGTCAGCCCCGAGAGCCCAACACAGGGGGATGATTCGATGGATGAGACATTGGGGGATTGCCTCCAACAGATCACAACCAAGGAGAGATTGAGAAAGAAAGCCACCAAGGTTGTCAAGGCCAAACGGCCGAAAACTTCGAAGAAGTCCAAGAAAAAGAAAGCCAGGGGTGAGCCTTCATCGAAGAAGGTTAGTAGTGAGCCCTCTCCGAAGAAGCTCAAGATCGAGGCTGCTGAATCAGCCAAAGCGAAAGATAAGGGGAAAGCCAAGCTGTACCCCGAAGATGAGCCTCAATCTGTGAGGTATGTGTCCTCTGATGCTGAGTCCAGAGGCACTGAATTAAGAAAGAGGGACCTGCTGCATGAGAAGGGGTTCCTTGACGCGCTAGCAGACCTGCCGCAATTCTTGCGCGCAGGGATCACCAATCACGGCTGGGAAGAGCTGTGCAGACCACCCGTCCCCGCCTACTCCAGCATGGAGTATGATTTCTACGCCAACTTGATGAACCCTGAGGATGGCTGGTGCGCGGATTTTTGAATATCCACTTAATCTCAAGCTGTCGAGGCTTGCCAAAATACGATTTATAAAGCCTATGACCAAGGCTTTGCAGCCAGTGGTAACAGGGTCGATCCAAGAAATAGGAAGATTGAATTTACTAGTGAAATTGAGATTTAATTGATTAATTGGTAACGGGGGGTTTTAATCATGCAAGAGAAATAATGATGAAAGCTAACGGAAGAAAGAAATAATAGGAAGAGAACGTGTGCACGGTTTGGGAGTCTAGGGATCAATTGTTAGACAAATTCGACTTATCATTTAACGCTAATAACATGGAATACAGTTTATTGAGCACGCGGACGACTACCAGAGAAGCCCCAAAGTAGCCGACTCCATGGATTTTAATTAGACCACACAGTTCTAATTACACGTTATCTAAGCTCACATTGAGATGATCAGTCCTAAGATGAATTTAGACAGTCACTAGCTAACCGCGACGAACATTCGAGCGTGGATTCTAATTGCTAGTAGATTGCCCGCAAACGCCGTATGCAATCAACAATTATCCTACCCGACCCGATACTTCGATTTAGTTCTATCTACCTGTGTTACTTAGTCGAGCAGTGAGAGGCACGGCATCGCTACTCTTTAACATACACAACATGCTAAACTACCCGAGTGTCAATCGTCGTATTTTAACATGCGCGTTGGATTAAGCAAGGTAAATAGATGCTAATAAACAGAACCAATATGCATCAAAATCAGATTATCAAAGTCAAAAACGTCTAACAAAAATCATCCTAAAACATTCCCAAACCGTTCACCCTTACCTTAGCCGCTCATGGCGCGGTTTGTCAATCCCGCTCCAACAACGACCATGGAAGGATTCATCTACCTATTACAATGGTGGTGGAGCTCACAAGCATGCCAACAATGGCGGAGCTCCACGGAAAATAGAGAGAAAATGGGGAAGAAGAAGACCAAAATCGTCCAAATCCGTAGAGAGATGAAGAAGATGAAGATATAAAAAAATGTGCAGGAAAATCGTCTTTTAGCTGCTGCCATCGTCGTAGCGTCGAGACGCTAGGCCAGCGTCTCGACGCTGTGCCCTAAGTTTTCCGCGCGCGCGCTCGCGATGGCGTCGCGACGCAAGGCCAGCGTCGCGACGCTGCCCCGATGAATTTCCTGCGCGCGCCTCCTCCGGAGCGTCTCGACGCCAAGCAGGGTCTCGACGCCAGGGCAGCGTCGAGCTAGCGTCTCGACGCTATCACTCGACGCTTGCTCTCGGGTTTTTCCAGCGTCGAGCCAGCGTCTCGACGCTATAGCTCGACGCTGGCTCTCGGGTTTGGGGCTGAAGCTTTGCCTCTCCAAGGCTGTTTTGGCCCGTTTCTTCACGGAACAAGTTCCCCTCTTCCCGATGCATTCCCGGGGCGCTAAAACTCTGCTTTAAGCACTCGAACATGCCCAACGGACGCACGAGCTCTTTGCCGCTTTTCTCCTACAAAAGAGATATATTTAATCAATTGGAAGCGGACTTTAGCTATAATTAGGAAGTATTTAATAGCTCCAAAATGGAGTTATCAATGGCCTATCTGTGGTCAGAGGAATCGAGGTGGATTTCTCAGCTAAGGCAATCAATGAAGCCTATGGCCTCAAGGGGAAAAAACACACTGATTATGCAAGGATCATTGATGCGCCAACTGAGGCGGTCCTGAAGGAAGCGCTGAGGATCATTGGCCAACCTGAGGCAGCGTGGACGATTTCGCGCAATGGGAAGCACATGCTGATGAGTGCTACCCTCACAGCCAAGGCAGCTGTATGGTTCTCATTCGTGCGGAGGAGGTTATCCCCAGTGACCCACGAGACCACCATCAACCAAGGCAGATCGCTGCTGGTCTATGCGATCATGAGGGGCCTCACAATCAACGTTGGTGAGGTCATTGCAGCCTCAATCGCAGACTGCGCCAAAAAGGGTAAGGGTCCACTTTTCTTTCCCAATACAATCACTAAGCTTTGCTTACGTGCAAGGGTTCCAATCGAGAGGATGGAAAGGCAGCTGGCCTACACGGGGCACCTGGAGCTGCCTACAGGCCTGAGGATGCGCAGGAAGGGGAACATGGAGTTCGAGTTAGACGGCCTGGCTGCTGCTCAATCTCTGTCAATGGCCTGTCTGATGGACATGCAGAAGAAGATGGCTCAATGGGCTACATATGCACAGGCAAGGGATAAGGATGTTGCTGACCAATTGGGCTGCATCTTTCCTGAGTTCCCCACGGACCTACTGACACCATGGGCGCCTCCAGGACCACGGAGAGATGATGATGATGAGGACATCTGAGTGCTAGGCTGATTAGCACTCAAAGGGAGTATTTCTGTTCCCTACAAAAAAAAATCAAACTGCTTTTTCGTAAACTGTGTGAATGCTGCTATTTTGGAATCAATTTTGATCTGTTTTTAGTTCTTTATTTTTGTTGTTTAGGATTGCTTAGTATAGTCTGATGGTAGCTGAATGGGTAGATTATGTTAGTTTCCTTTTTGTATAGCTTAAATGACTGGAAAGAGCATGCATAGGGGCCTTGATCACGGTTATATATGCCCTGTATCCATTGCGAAATAATTGCGGAATCCGCAATTTTTGTTAGTAATTGCATGTTTTTGACTGACTGTTTAGCTAGGCTAGTTCTGTTTAATTTTGTTCTTTTGCTGCTATCTTGACTGCCTTATATAGCCTATCTATAAGCATGCTGGATGAGTGTCTTAAGGCATCTTTGATAGTTTAGATTAGCCTCTTAAAACTGCTCAGCATGCGTAGCTTTAAGTCCTTCCCTGCCCGTTTTTATAAATTTCTGCTGCTGTGATGTTTGCTTTGGGAATGTTCTGTCTATCCCTAGGGCTTTTTAGATTCTCTTTGTTTTACCCCAGACTAGATTCTTCTAGGACAAGTTTGGGGGTGTGCCACCTCAGACACTCATTGGGGACAATGAGTAGTTTAAGTTTGGGGGAGGCCACCCTAGGCCTAGGAACATTCCTCTCTCCCTTAAAGCATAAGCATTCTTCTTCTCCTTTACAAAAAAATGATGAACTGAAAAACAAAATGAAAAATAGAATAAAGAGGGGTGTCTCTTTTAAAGTTGCTGAGTAATCAGTGGCAAGTGTGTAACCCACAAGTGGCATTGCATCAAAAGGCAACCAAAGGAGAGGCTCCACCAAAGTGAGAAAGAAAAAAGGAAGAAATAGGGAAGAAGAATGTATACCTAGGAGTTGCAACTTTGTGGCTTAGATGTCCTGATTAAAAAGAACTCTGATCCTCAATTAGCTTACCGCAAAGTTGTAGCTTGTAGGGTTGTTTAGGGAGATGAATGTTTGTCCAATGTAGTGATGCCAGGGTTTAGGTTGTTCTCTAAATGTACTACTGTCACTGGTTAATACTAAGACTGGCATGACTCTAAGGAATCCTAGGTAACTCAAAAGTAAAAACTAGAAGCATGTACTGAGTCTGGGGTAAAGCTAGGTAAAATTTGAAACCTTAGGGATGGTTGCACGATATGACAGAAGCGAGTAGATCAGCTGTAAGGAGTTAATGAAACAGTAGGAGCATTAGGCGGGCGAAGTCAGAAGAAGCAAAGTAAGAGGGTAGTTGTAAACTTAGAAGTGTGTCACAGGACAACACTGTTATAGATAGGAACTTAGGGGAGTCAGCAAGGGGTTAAAGAGGATAAAACAGCAACCTAAGTAAGTCCTTAGTTTGCTCGAGGACGAGCAAAACCTTAAGTTTGGGGGGGTGTTACGTCTCCAAAAGTGACTATTTTAGGATTTATTTGTGTTAGGAAGTTGTGCATTTGTGAGTATTTTTTATAGGATTTAGCTTAAACCTATGCTTATATATGAGAATTAGAAGAAGGAAGCTAAATTAGGACTTGTATGCAAAAGGAAATAAAAAGAATGAAAAACGAAGTTAGAAGAATGAAAACTGTGCATTGCGGAGGCATTGCGGAAACATTGCTAAAACCGCAATGTTTTAAGTGAAATCCGTAAGTTGGCTAACCTTTTTCTGTTGTGATCCGACATTTCAGGGATTCGTTCTTTGTCCTCCATCCACGTTGAAGTACGACGTTGAGGATGGATGGTTCTCCTTGGCCCAATCGCACCTGCAGAATACTATAAAAGGAGGTCAAAGAGGAAGGTTGAAGATCATCCGAAAGCGTAGAAGTCTCTTCGCAGCTCAATTCTGTCTCCTGTTTTTCTCTTCCGTCTGTTGGGTTGGAAAGCTTAGCTGTTGGAGTCGACAATCTGATAGGAAGGAGAGAAGATTCATCTTCTCTTCTGATTGGATTCATCCAAGCAAGGCTTACCTTTCTCTCCCTTCAGCCGAGGCATCTGCGACGAGGCGATCTAGCACACCTTTACTGCTTTCTGTCTTTAATTTCTTATTTCCAGCACCGTTTGTTGTTATTTCATTTCCATTAGTTAATCCATTCCATTTCGTTGCTTTCTGTCTTTTTGTTAGTAACTTTAAGTCTTCATCTGTTCATTCAAACAATTGGTTAATCAAAGCACAATTCATTATTTCACAATCTCTTCTTCATTTCTGCCTACTGTTTTTCCTTACTGTTTTGTCTTTAATTTTCTTCTAAGCATGTCTACTTCATTTAATATTTCTGTTCTCTCTACATCCATGAGTAACTAAGTAACATAGAGGCATGCTAATGACAATACTATAGGCTAAAACACGTGAACCAAGCATGTAGGATAGCTCTCGAATGCATTGATTGTATGTAAGCTTCATCCCACGGGCAATTTCGATTGGCCATCCATTTTGTCCAAAGAACTCCTAACCTCTGGAAGGAGTAAGAGTTCAGAGTCATACACTCATGCTAGCCTCTCAAGGTAGCCAGAAAACGACCTAGGAATAGGCGTTTTCCTAGTACAAATCATAACTTACTGTTTTAACAAGATGCTTAAGACCTTACTTGGACATGAGTAAACTAAAGAATCTAATGCATGAAATCGGAAGATACATGAGAATGAGTTAGTTTGATGCATAGTGAGTTGACCTAATGCTTGAGAATCGTGTGAAAAAGCCTATAGAGGAGTCGTTAGTAGCCCTTGTTTCCACATTTTACACACTTTCGCTGTTAGTAACATTGCGGTAAAATTGCTGTTCTCGCAATTCTTTTGGTTAAAAATTCTGTTTTGGCTATTTTCCTCTTCGTTTATTAATCTCTTCTCTTTACGTTTCAGTTTATCATTGACTTGCACTTGTTTATGTTGCTACCCTTTACTTATTCCTCAGTAATTAAGCAATTTAAAACCAATTCTACCCCATCAAATCTACCCATTCTTGCTTAACAATACACTTCGCGAGTAACTAAGAATAAATCTCTGTGGGAAAACGAATGAAAAAATACTTACTACTTGCTACAAGATCATGTATGCTTGCATGTTCTGAGTGCTCTCTTATTGCATATTCCTTTTAAACATTGAGCACGCAACAGTGGTCCACACAAGTCAATGTGGATGAGCTGCAACTTCTCTGTTGCTTTCCAAATTGACTTCTTGAATGACAGCCTTGTTTGCTTTCCTGTCAAACAAGCTTTGTAGTTTGTTTTCAGCTCCTCCAGAACTGATACTCCCACTGCCATCTCATTCTTCTGCAAATACTGCAACTTCTTCTGATGAAAATTCCCCAACCTCTTATGCCATAGCTCAGTGTCACTCACTTGACACTTGAAACCTATTTTTTCCTTCTCGAGTGGATCCAATAAGAAACTTTTGTGCTGCATTTTTATTTTGAACAACTTATTCCCATTGGAATAGAAAATAAGGCACTTTCCTTCTTCACATAACACTTTGAATCCCTTCTCTACTAGTTTACCAACACTTAATAAGTTTTGATCAATCTCAGGAACTAAGAGCACTCCAGTAATCAACTTGGTTCCTACACAACTCTCTATTGACACTGTGCCCTTCCCCTTCAGTTCTAGATACTCACTGTTCCCTATCTTCACCCTTGACTTAAATGACTTGTCAAGGTCCTTGAACAACTCCTTATCACCTGTCATGTGATTGGTACACCCACTATCAACCAACCAGCTGACACATTGATTGATTGATGAGAAACAGGTAGACACAAAGAGTTGATCTCCTTCTTGTTGTACTGCAACATGTGCTTCTCCTTGCTGTTGAAATCGTCCTTGAACAACTCCTTGTCACCTGTCATGTGATTGGTACACCCACTATCACCAACCAGCTGTCACTGTCATATTGATTGATTGATGAGAAACAGGTAGCCACAAAGAGTTGATCTCTCTCTTGTTGTACTGCAGCATGTGCTTCTCCTTGCTGTTGAAATCCCTTACAAAATCTCTCAATGTGCCCCATTAAATGACACCTTCTACACTTCACATCTGGCCTTCTCCAGCATCTGAAGTGCGGATGATTATGCTTCTCACAGTGCTTGCATGCACTGCCCTTGCTGGAACCAACACTTCCATCATCCTTTCCAGCATAATCTGAGCTACTGTTTCCACTTTCCTTTCTCCCTCTCCACTTCTTCTCTCTTCCACCTTCTCCCTGCAACATTCTGACTTTCAGTGCCCCCTCAATGCTTCCTTCTTGCCTCATCAACCTCCTCTGCTCTTGTGCTTGCAAAGCACTTACTAACTTTATCACCTTGAGTTTAGAGAGATCTTTGGTATTTTCTAAGGAAGCAATGGTTGCCTCATATTTCTCAGGAACTGAAACCATAATTTTCTGAACCAATCTATTGTCAGATAAATCAGTTCCTAATGCTCTTGCCTTGTCGGCAATCATAATCAACTTGTCTGAGTATTCTTTAATGGACTCAGAATCCTTCATTTGCATTCTCTCGAATTCCCTCACCAAGTTGAACACTTTCATGCCCTTGATCCTCTCATCACCTTCATACTCACCTTTCAGGAAGTCTCAGATCTCCTTTGCTGACTTCAAGGCCATAATTCTATTGCATATGGATGAAGACACAGCTGCATATAGGCATGCTCTAGCCTTTGCCTTCTTGGTGACCCTCTTCTTGTGAGTCTTGATTTGGTTGATTGTTGAATTATCGGAAAGTGCAGCAACCTCATAGTCGCTCTCAACTGGTTCCCAATAATCACAAGCCTCCATGTAGGCTTGCATTCTGATAGCCCATGCTTGGTAGTTTTCACCATCAAACACTGCTGGAGCCAGTGAAGAAAGACTGCTCGATTCTGATTCTATCTCACTCAAATCTCAAAAGTGTATCACTCGGTTTCTCTAAGGGATATCTTACTAACTCTCACTCACACCCCTTAAGAATTCAACTCTGATACCACTGTTGTTTCAAAGAGAGAAGAGAAATGAGAATGCAACTACTACATTTTCATTCAATAAAATCTGAGCTTAAATACATTTTTTAAATGCTAAAACAGCTTAGTTAACTCCATAAAAACAGTCACTAACTCCACTAACTCTAACTCCACAAAATTAACCACTTACTCCACTAACTCTAAATATATCAACACTTATCCCACTAACTTCAAATATAGCAACTTTCTAAAAATAGACTTGTAGCTTTGAGTTAACTAACAAACACGACAGGGATCAGAGAAAACAATTTCAGATAAAGACTCTAGTGAAGCAAGTGAAGAAAGGCTGACTTAGCTTAGCTCAACAACAATGATGGATTGCTAACCTCATGGTTGCTTGTCATCATCTCAGGGGAAGTTTTATCCATTATTCAGGGTGTTAGTTAACTCAAAGCTACAAGTCTATTTTTAATCAGTTGCTATATTTGGAGTTAGTGGGGGTAAGTGTTGATATATATAGAGTTAGTGGAGTAAGTTGCTAGTTTTGTGGAGTTAGAGTTAGTGGAGTTAGTGACTGTTTTTTATGGAGTTAACTAAGCTATATTTAGAATTTAAAAAGTGTATTTAAGCAAAGTTATTATTGAATGAAAATGTAGTTGTATGCTCATTTCTCTTTTTTTTTTCAAACAACAGTGGTATGAGAGCTAAATTCTTAAGGGGCCTGTGAGTGAGAATTAGTAAGATATCTCTTAGAGAAGCCGAATGATACACTTTCTGAGAATTCAGTCAGATGGAATCATGATCGAGCAGTCTTTCTTCACTGGCTCCACCAGTGTTTGATGGCGAAAACTACCAAGCATGGGCTATCATAATGCAAGTCTACATGGAGGCTTGTGATTATTGGGAAGAAGTTGAAAGCGAATATGAGGTTGTTGCATTTTCCGATAATTCAACAATCAATCGGATCAAGACTCACAAGGAGAGAGTCACCAAGAAGGAAAATGCTAGAGCTTGCCTATATGCAGCTGTGTCTTCGTCCATATTCAACAGAATTATGGCATTGAAGTCAGCAAAGGAGATCTGGGAGTTCCTCAAAGGTGAGTATGAAGCTGATGAAAGGATTAAGGGCATGCAAGTGTTGAACATGGTGAGAGAATTCGAGAGAATGAAAATGAAGGATTATGAGTCCATTAAAGAATACGCAGACAAGTTGATTGCGATTGCTAACAAGGTAAGAGCATTAGGAACTGATTTATCTGACAATAGATTGGTTATTCTGGTTTCAGTGCCTGAGAGATATAAAGCAACCATTGCTTCCTTAGAAAATACTAAAGACCTCTCTAAACTCAAAGTGATAGAGTTAGTAAGTGCTTTGCAAGCACAAGAGTAGAGGAGGTTGATGAGGCAAAAAAGAAGCATTGAGGGTGCACTGAAAGTTAGAATGCAGCAGGGAGAAGGTGGAGAGAGAGAAGAAGTGGAGAGGGAGAAAGGACAGTGGCAGCAGTAGCTCAGATTATGCTGTAAAGGATGATAGAAGTGCAGGTTCCAGCAAGGGTAGTGCATGCAAGCACTGTGGGAAGCATAATCATCCACACTTCAGATGCTGGAGAAGGCCAGATGTGAAGTGTAGAAGGTGTCATTTAATGGGGCACATTGAGAGATTTTTTAAGGGATCTCAACAGCAAGGAGGAGCACATGCTGCAGTACAGCAAGAAGAAGATCAACTCTTTGTGCCTACTTATTTCTCATCAGTCACTCAATGTGACAGTTGGTTGGCTGATAGTGGGTCTACCAATCACATGACAGGTGACAATGAGTTGTTTAAAGACCTTGACAAGTCATTCAAGTTAAGGGTGAAGATAGGGAATGGTGAGTATCTAGAAGTGAAGGGGAAGGACACAGTGTCAATAGAGAGCTGTGCTGGAACCAAGTTTATTACTGAAGTGCTCATAGTTCCAGAGATTGATCAAAACTTGTTAAGTGTTGGTCAACTAGTAGAGAAGGGATTCAAAGTGTTATTTGAAGAAGGAAAGTGCCTTATTTTCGATTCCAGTGGAAATAAGTTGTTCAAAATAAAGATGGAGCACAAAAGCTTCTTATTGGACCCACTCGAGAAGGAACAAATAGCTTTCAAGTGTCAAGTGAGTGACACTGAGCTATGACACAAGAGGTTGGGGCATTTTCATCAGAAAGGGTTGCAGTATTTGCAGAAGAATGAGATTGCAGTTGAAGTACCAATTCTGAAGGAGCTGAAAACAAACTGCAAAGCTTGTTTGACAGGGAAGCAAACAAGACCGTCATTCAAGAAGTCAATTTGGAATGCAACAGAGAAGTTGCAACTCATCCATACTGACTTGTGTGGACCTCAACCAACTGTCTCACTCAATGGTAGCAGGTATTTCATTATCTTTATTGATGATTTTACCAGAAGGTGTTGGATTTACTTCATGAAGCATAAGTCTGAAGTAGCTGAAGTATTTCCGATGTTTAAAAGATGGGTTGAGAATCAGAGTGGTTGTGAGTTCAGGTGGTGAGGTCCGATAACGGGACTGAATACAGGTCACAAATGTTCAATTCCTTTTGTGAAGAAGCTGGAATAGAGCACCAACTCAGTGTGTGAGAGGAAGAACAAGAGTATTATGGAGATGACAAGATTGCATGTTGCATGAGAAGAACTTGTCAAAAGAGTTTTGGGTTGAAGCAACAAACACATCAATATTTTTATTGAATAGACTACTGTTGCGTGCTCAATGTGTAAATTAAAATGCAAGAGTAGAGCACTCAGAACATGCAAGCATACATGGTCCTGTAGCAAGTAATAAGTATTTTTTCATTCGATTTCCCACAGAGATTTATTCTTAGCTACTAACGAAGTGAGATGTTAAGTGAGAGAGGGTGGTGGAAATAGGGTAGATTTGAGTTTAGAGTGCCTAACTATTAAGGAACGTGCGAGATATGAAAGCATGAACGAATGCAAGTAAATAGGTAAGCTCGAATGTAGAAGGAAAAGAATTGCGCAAACAGCAATTTTCTAGCAATGTTACTAACAGCGTTTTAAGTGTAGAGTGTGGAAACAAGGGCTACTAACGACTCCTCTATAGGCTTTTTCATACGATTCTCAAGCAGTAGATCAACTCATCATGCATCAAACTAGCTCATTGATAACTCCATTTTGGAGCTATTAAATACGTCCTAATCATAGCTAAAGTCCGCTTTCAATTGATTAAATATATCTCTTTTGTAGGAAAAAAGCGGCAAAGAGCTCGTGCGTCCATTGGGCATGTTCGAGAGCTTAAAGCAGAGTTTTAGCGCCCCGGGAATGCATCGGGAAGAGGGGAATTTGTCTCGTGAAGAAACGGGCCAAAACAGCCTTGAAGAGGCATTGCATCAGCCCCAAACCCGAGAGCCAGCGTCGAGCTATAGCGTCGAGACGCTGGCTCGACGCTGGAAAAAACCCGAGAGCAAGCGTCGAGACCCTGCTTGGCGTCGAGACGCTCCGGAGGAGGCGCGCGCAGGAATTTCATCGGGGCAGCGTCGCGACGCTGGCCTTGCGTCGCGACGCCAGCGCGCGCGCGCGCGGATCACTTAGGGCACAGCGTCGAGACGCTGGCCTAGCGTCTCGACGCTACGACGAAGACAGAAGCTTAAGGACGATTTTTCTGCACATTTTTCATATCTTCTCCAAGCTCTATCTTCTTCATCTCTCAACGGAATCCGGCGATTCTTCTTCCCTTCTTCCCCATTTTCTCTCTATTTTCCGTGGAGCTCCGCCATTGTTGGCATGCGAGCGAGCTCCACTTCCCTTTTGTAATAAGTAGATGAACTCCTCCATGGTCGTTGGTGGAGCGGGATTGACGATCCGCACCATGAGCGGCTAAGGTAAGGGTGACGGTTTGGGATTTTGTTTAGGGGAATTTTGTTAGACCTTTACAGCTTTGATAATCTGAATTTTAGATTGCACATTGGTTCTGTTTACGTGCATTTGTTTACCTTGCTTAATCCAACGCGCATGCTAAATTATGTTGATTGACACTCGGATAGTTTCGCATGTTGTGTATGTTAAAGAGTAGCGATGCCGTGCCTCTCACTGCTCGACTAAGTAACACAGGTAAATAGAACTAAATCGAAGTATCGGGTCGGGTAGGATAATTGTTGGTTGCATACGGCGTTTGCGGGCAACCTACTAGCAATTAGAATTCACGCCCAAATGTTCGTCACGGTTAGCTAGTAACTGTCTAAATTCATCTTAGGACTGATCATCTTAATGTGAGATTAGATAACGTGTAATTAGGACTGTGTGGCCTAATTAAAATCCATGAAGTCGGCTACTTTGGGGCATCTCTGGTAGTCGTCCGTGTGCATAGTAAACTGAATTCCATGATTATTAGAATTAAATGATAAGTTGTATTTGTCTAACAATTGAACCCGAGACTCCCCAAACCGTGCACACGTTTTCTACATATTATTTCTTCCTTCCGTTAGCTTTTGCATTATTTCCTATTTGCATGATTAAAACCCCCCGTTACCAATTAATCGATCAAATCCCAATTTCATTAGTAAATTCAACTCTCCTATTCCTTGGATCGACCCTGTTACCACTGGCTGCAAAGCCTTGGCAATATTCATTATAAATTTATTTTGGCAAGCCTCGACAGCTTGAGTTTATAGCGATAGTTCAAAAATATCGATCACCAAAATTGGCGCCGTTGCCGGGGAGTAGGCAATTGATTGAATTTATGATTGAAGTTTGAATTTGATTCTTTGATGGTTGACTGAAAAATTTTTCCGTTTGTATGTTGTATGTTTAGATTTTTGTTTGTGTATGACCCGTTCCTCTGAGGGTAGTTTGCAGTATATTCCTGAGATTGACAGAGAGGAGCGGAGGTTACGTAGAGAAGCCCGGGAGGGGCAAGGAACGTTGGAAAGAGAAGAAGGCAATCCCTTCTTGTTTGACGAGATGGCGCAAGGTGAAGCGCCACGGACGCTGAAGCAACTGGCAGCGCCAGACCTGAACCTGCAGCCTTTGTGCATTAACTACCCCGTGGTAGCAGGTAACTTCGAGCTGAAATCTGGTTTAATTCACCAGTTACCTTCTTTCCATGGAAACGCAGGTGAGGACGCGAACAAGCATTTGATGGAGTTCCATTGCGTCTGCGCGGGGATGAAGCCCGCAGGAGTTACGGAGGAGCAACTGAATATGAGGGCATTCCCCTTCACGCTCAAGGACAAAGCCAGAGACTGGCTGTATTACTTGCCCTCCGGATCAATCAATACGTGGCAGGATATGAAGCGGGTATTTTTGGAGAAATACTTTCCCGCATCCTTGGCCACTACACTGCGGAAGAGGATTTATGGGATCACCCAGGATGTAGGTGAGTCCCTGCATGAGTATTGGGAACGCTTTGGGCGCCTGTGCGCGAGTTTCCCACACCACCAGATCGCCGATCAACTGCTCATACAGTATTTCTATGAGGGGATGACGCCCCACGACAGGCAGATGATCGATGCAGCGAGTGGAGGGGCACTGATTGACAAGACCCCAGTTGAGGCCAAGCAGCTCATTGCAAATATGGCTACCAACTCGCAGCAGTTTGGGATCAGGGGGCAAGGACAAGTGCACAGCGTGGCTCAGAGCCATGAGATGTCAGAAATGAGGGCCCAGGTGGCCGAGATAGGTAGTATGTTGAAGAAGATTGTTGGAGGACACCGCGAAGAGGCGGAGGTCAATGCAATCGGGGGATATGCTTCCAACCCAAGGAAGTATGATCCATATGCTAGCACTTATAACCCCGGTTGGCGTGACCATCCTAACTTCAGCTATGGGAATAGGGAAGGACAGACTCGTTTTCAAGGCCAGTCCCAGGATAGGCCTAATTCTTCCACCCAGGCTCAAGCTTCGAGCTCCTCCAGCTCACTTGAAGAGATGGTAAGGACCATCGTGACTAGCACCAGCCAGTTCCAGAAAGAGGCTCGCGAGGAGCTAAATTCTCATAAGGCAGAGCTGCAGAATTTGAACAAGCAGCTGACACAGATGGCGGTGTCTATTAGTAAGATCGAGAGCAAGAGCTCGGGGAAGCTTCCTTCCCAAACTACAGTAAACTCATGTGAAAACGTGAGTGCCATTCAGCTGCGCAGTGGGAAATCACTTTCCACCAGAGCTGCGAAGGAAGCCACGGACAGCCTGAACGAGTCCGCCCCGACTGCTCTTGAGACTCAGAATGAGAAAAGAAATGAGAAGGTCAGTGTACCTGTGGATGTTGCCAAAGCACCATTCCCGAGTAGGCTTGCGAAGCCTACTTTGGAATCCGATGACGAGGAGGTCCTTCGAACCTTCCAGAAGGTGATGGTGAATATCCCGCTCCTAGAGGCAGTCAGTCAAGTGCCCAAATATGCAAAATTCTTAAGGAGCTGGTGCACTACGAAGAGGAAGTCCAGAGGGACTGAGAAAAAGAAAGAGAACGTCTCTGCCTTACTCCCAGGTACGTTGCCTGCAAAGTGCAACGATCCAGGTACCTTTACTATTCCTTGCACTATAGGTAGTAAGGTTGTTCATAATGCCATGTTAGACCTAGGAGCCTCTGTTAATGTTATGTCTTATGCATTATATCGTGAACTGAATTTGAATGAAATGCATGAATGTAATGTTTCTGTTCAGTTGGCTAATGGGTCGAGCATCTGTCCTAGGGGGAAGGTAGAGGATGTTTTAGTTAGAGTAGGGAATATGACGTTTCCCGCTGATTTCCTTATTTTAGATATGAAAGAAAATTCATTGCATGCTTCGTCCTCCATGTTGTTAGGACGTCCCTTTCTTAAGACCGCTAGGGTCAAAATCGATGTGTATAAGGGCGTTGTTTCTCTGGAGTTTGATGATACTTTGCATGAATTCTCTTTATTTGGAAAGTCTGCTGGAAATGTATCTGTTTGTGAGCATGATGAGAATGGGAGTCTACCCTCGCGCTTGAGGGATGATTCCCATGTCTCGGTTAAAATTTCTGATTTGAATTTGATGGATGAAACTGCTGATTTTTGCACTAACATGTCTAATATTCACGTGCCCGAGGCACGAAGAGTGCAAAACATTTTTCAGGTGGATGATGGAAGAAAAGGTGTGGCCATGGACAAGTCTGGATCGTCCCCCGCACCTACAGACTATGGATGAGTCTGTTGAGAGAATACAGTCGAGCAACCGACTTTAAAAATTCTGCGCTTCTCGGAGGCACCCGAGTGTTGAACTGTTTTTTGTGCTTTAGTTTAGTTTTATCGCTTTTTAGTATTAATTTAGCTTGCTGTTTTTTTTTAGGGAATCAAGGAAGAGAGGGCAATTTTGGGCTCTGATGCGTTCGTGCGCCGCTTCCTCGCCCTCGCCAGCTTCACAAAGAGTCAGGGAAGTGTACTTCTTCTTCCCTTTTACTTTATGTATCTGACTGGTTGGCATTGAGGACAATGCCAAATTTTGAAGTTGGGGGTGGAGTAGTCCGATGGATGTGCATGTGTAGTTTGTTGAGAAGTGCTATAAAGATATTGAAGTGCTTGGGACTCTGTTTACTGTTTTCTGACTGTGATAGCCTAGGAAATGCATGTTGGAAATCTGAGCATGTTCATAATCGAGTTTTTGCATGAGTTTTGTGTTTATTAGGTTCATGTCAAAAATTTTAAAATTTTTTCTGTTGCTCCCTTGCACTCATCGCGCACTTAGCAACCTCTCCCTAGATTCCGTAAGCTTAGTTTATCGCATGCTTAGCTAATTCTCGTTGTCACCTCGAAAGGCACCCTTAGGTAGCTTGTTGCATGAGAGTTAGTAGCCAATTAATTGAGGAAGCATGTGCTTAGCCTAATGTAAAAAAAATAGAAAAGCATGTTTGGTAGAAAAGTTCCTCTCGAGGCGCTCCTCCTTCTTATTTGCGCTTAAAAGAAGTGAGCGTTAGTCCTTAAAAACGTGAAGTTTTATGCATGAATTTGACGTGTTAGGCAACTCGAGTTGGAAAGAAAAAGAAATGAAAGGTTGGTTCAAAGAACCCAAAATAAAAGAGTACAAAGTACTTTTAAAAAGAAAAAGAATGAGAAAATAATTAGGTCTCTTAATTTGCTTCTTTCTCTCGTGTAAGTCAAGTGTAGCTGTTCTTAAACGCTAGAAGTAGGGGGAAAATGGGATGTGCGTTGCATGTTGGTTTTCCGGGTTTACGTGAGTTTAGGAAGTGGTTGTCTAGCACACGCGCACGTTAGGGGGCAATAGTTAATTTTTGATATGGCCTAATTGATACATGAACAAAGTGCTTCCATGATTATATTCGTGTTTGAAATTTCAATATGCATGGAGGCTTGAGTTAGAATGCATGTAATAGCGTCCTTAGAGTCAATGTCTTTGCAGTGCTTGCTCGAGGACTAGCAATGTTTAAGTTGGGGGTGTTTGATAACTCCATTTTGGAGCTATTAAATACGTCCTAATCATAGCTAAAGTCCGCTTTCAATTGATTAAATATATCTCTTTTGTAGGAAAAAAGCGGCAAAGAGCTCGTGCTTCCATTGGGCATGTTCGAGAGCTTAAAGCAGAGTTTTAGCGCCCCGGGAATGCATCGGGAAGAGGGGAATTTGTCTCGTGAAGAAACGGGCCAAAACAGCCTTGAAGAGGCATTGCATCAGCCCCAAACCCGAGAGCCAGCGTCGAGCTATAGCGTCGAGACGCTGGCTCGACGCTGGAAAAAACCCGAGAGCAAGCGTCGAGTGATAGCGTCGAGACGCTAGCTCGACGCTGCCCTGGCGTTGAGACCCTGCTTGGCGTCGAGACGCTCCGGAGGAGGCGCGCGCAGGAATTTCATCGGGGCAGCGTCGCGACGCTGGCCTTGCGTCGCGACGCCAGCGCGCGCGCGCGCGGATCACTTAGGGCACAGCGTCGAGACGCTGGCCTAGCGTCTCGACGCTACGACGAAGACAGAAGCTTAAGGACGATTTTTCTGCACATTTTTCATATCTTCTCCAAGCTCTATCTTCTTCATCTCTCAACGGAATCCGGCGATTCTTCTTCCCTTCTTCCCCATTTTCTCTCTATTTTCCGTGGAGCTCCGCCATTGTTGGCATGCGAGCGAGCTCCACTTCCCTTTTGTAATAAGTAGATGAACTCCTCCATGGTCGTTGGTGGAGCGGGATTGACGATCCGCACCATGAGCGGCTAAGGTAAGGGTGACGGTTTGGGATTTTGTTTAGGGGAATTTTGTTAGACCTTTACAGCTTTGATAATCTGAATTTTAGATTGCACATTGGTTCTGTTTACGTGCATTTGTTTACCTTGCTTAATCCAACGCGCATGCTAAATTATGTTGATTGACACTCGGATAGTTTCGCATGTTGTGTATGTTAAAGAGTAGCGATGCCGTGCCTCTCACTGCTCGACTAAGTAACACAGGTAAATAGAACTAAATCGAAGTATCGGGTCGGGTAGGATAATTGTTGGTTGCATACGGCGTTTGCGGGCAACCTACTAGCAATTAGAATTCACGCCCAAATGTTCGTCACGGTTAGCTAGTAACTGTCTAAATTCATCTTAGGACTGATCATCTTAATGTGAGATTAGATAACGTGTAATTAGGACTGTGTGGCCTAATTAAAATCCATGAAGTCGGCTACTTTGGGGCATCTCTGGTAGTCGTCCGTGTGCATAGTAAACTGAATTCCATGATTATTAGAATTAAATGATAAGTTGTATTTGTCTAACAATTGAACCCGAGACTCCCCAAACCGTGCACACGTTTTCTACATATTATTTCTTCCTTCCGTTAGCTTTTGCATTATTTCCTATTTGCATGATTAAAACCCCCCGTTACCAATTAATCGATCAAATCCCAATTTCATTAGTAAATTCAACTCTCCTATTCCTTGGATCGACCCTGTTACCACTGGCTGCAAAGCCTTGGCAATAGGCATTATAAATTTATTTTGGCAAGCCTCGACAGCTTGAGTTTATAGCGATAGTTCAAAAATATCGATCACCACTCATTCTCATGTATCTTTCGATTTCATGCATTAGATCCTTTAGTTTACTCATGTCCAAGTAAGGCCTTAAGCATCTATTTATAAAAGCAAGTTAATGATTTGTACTAGGAAAACGCCTATTCCTAGGTCGGTTTCTGGCTACCATGAAAGGCTAGCATGAATGTACGGCTCTGAACTCTTACTCCTTCCAGAGGTTAGGAGTTCTTTGGACAAAATGGATGGCCAATCGAAATTGCCCGTGGGATGAAGCACACACACATTCAATGCATTTGAAACTAACCTACATGCTTGATTCGCGTATTTCTACCTATAGACTTGTCATTAGCATACCCTTATGTGAATTAGTTACTCATGGATGAAGATGGAGTGGAAAGAAAAGATGGTGTAAACATGCTTAACAGAATGTAAAAGGCAGAATAGAAGAAGAAGAACAGTAAGACAAGTGCGAAGTACTCAAATTAACTCTTTGATTTACCAAGGTTCAAACTAACAAGCAGCAACTTTAAAGTGACAACAACTAAACAGAAGTAAACGAAATGACTTAGAGTAGCAAACATAAACGAATCACAATAGACGACAACGAAGATAGAAACAGAAAATAAAGGAAAGCAGTAGAAAGCTGTATGCGTGTGAACTCCTCGTCGCAACGCCTCGGATGAAAGCCGAAGGTAAGCTTGATCGTGGATGAATCTAATCAGAAGAGAAGAAAGATCATCTCTTCTTCCTCTCAGACTATCGATTCCACCAGCTGAACCTCTCGTACCAACAACCGGAAGACAGAACAAATGAGAGAGTGCGTTGAAATGGGAGTCTACGTCGTTCGAGTGTGTCTCTGTCCTTCCCCCTTGACCTCCTTTTATAGTAGTTTGGAGGTAAGATTCGTCCAAGGAGAACCATCCATTCTGAACAACAACACTCCACGTGGCAACAGGAGAAAAAACGAGCAGCTGAAAGATCGTAACAAAATAGAAATCGGTTAGACAACTTAACAAATTTCACTTAAACATTGCTGAGACAACAATGTTTTCGCAATGTTTCAGCAATGTGCAAATTTCAAGTCTTTAGCTTTGTTTTTGGTTCTTTTCCTTTCCTTTAACACATAAGTCCTAATTTAGCTTCATTCTACTAATTATCATATATAAGCACAAGTTTAAGCTAAATTCTACCAAAAACGCTTAAGAGTGTTCATCTTTCTATAGCAAATAAGTCCTAAAATAATCACTTTTGTAGACGTAACACACCCCCAAACTTAAGGTTTTGCTCGTCCTCGAGCAATATAAGGACTTTATTTTGGCTGCTATTACTCTCTCTAACTGCTTACTGACTTCCCTAAATTCACTATCTAAGGCATGGTTGTCCAGTGACACGCTTCTAAGTTTAAAACTAACTTCTCATTTTGCTTCTTCTGATTTCTCTCGCCTTATAATCCTACTGTTTTATTAACTCCCTACAACTGATCTATCTACTTTGGTCATTAAGTTCATTGTGCAACTATCCCTCAGTTTTCAACCTCTTCCTAGCTTTACCCTAGACTCAGTACATGCTTCTAATGTTTCTCTTTTGAGCTGCCTAGGATTCCTTAGAGTCATGCCAGTCTTAGTATAAACCAGTGTCAGTAGTACATTTCATAGAGCAACCTAAACCCTGGCATCACTACATTGGATATACATTCATCTCCCTTAACAAACCTACAAGCTACAACCCTGTGCTTAGTTAATTGAGGATCAGAGTTCTTTTTATTCAGGACACCTAAGCACATAGCTATAACTCATAGGCATACACTATTCTTCCTTGATTTTTCTTTTTTTCTTTGGTAGGGCCTCTCCTTTGGTTGCCTTTTGATGCAATGCCACATGTGGGTTACACACATGGCACTGATTACTCAGCAACCTCAAGAGAGACGCCACTCTTTATTCTTTTTTCCATTTTTTTTTCCAGTTCATCATTTTTTCAAAGAAGAAGAAGAATGCTTATGTTTAAAAGGGAGAGAGGAATGTTCCTAGGCCTAGGGCTGCCTCCCCCAAACTAAAACTTCTCATTGTCCCCAATGAGAGTCTGTGGTGGCACACCCCCAAACTTGTCCTAGAAGCATCTAGTCTAGGGCAAAACAAGGAGAATCTAAAAGTCCTAGGCATAGAATGAACTTTCTTAAAGCAAATACATAGCAGCAGAATTTCGCAAAAACAGTATGTTAAGGTCTAAAAGAGATGCATGCTGAGCAATTTAAGGAACTAATTTAAACTATCAAAGGTGTACTAAGACACTCATCCAGCATGCTCACAGATAGACCATATATGAAAGTCAAGAAAACAGTAAGAGAGCAAAATGTAAACAGAACCAACCTATCCAAACAATCAGCCAATAGCATGCGAAACTGAACAAAAATTGCGGACTCCGCAAAATATTCGCAATTAATCCTATAGGGCATATTTATCAGCGATCAAGGCCCCTTGCATGCTATCTCCAGCTATCAAAAACTACTCAAAATAGGAAACTAAAACAATCTAACTACTCAGATATCAACAACCTACACTAAAACTATCATAAACAACTAAGGAAATTAAAAACAGATCAATTATTGGATTCAAAACAGTAGTCACAAGTTAACGAAAAGCAGGTTTGTTTTTTTTTTCAAGAGGGAACAGAAGTACTCCCTCGAGTGCCCTTCAGACTGGCACTCAATCTTCCTTATCCTCATCTCTCCTCTCCCTAGGAGGTGCTCACGGCTTCAATAGGTCAGTGGGGAAGGCAGGGAAGATGCACCCTAGCTGGTCAGCCACATCCTTGTCTCTGGCTTGTGCATATTCGGCCCACTGAGCCATCTTGCGCTGTAAGTCCATCAGACACGCCATGTTCAGCGATTGAGCAGCAGCCAGGCCGTCTAGCTCAAATTCCATGTTGCCTCTCCGTCGCATCCGCAAGCCTGTGGGCAGTTCCAGATGACCTGTGTAGGCCAGCTGCCTCTCCTTCCTCTCGATAGGCACACCTGCACGCAAGCAGAGTTTAGTAATGGTGTTTGGGAAGAAAATAGGGCCCTTACCTTTCTTTGCACAGTCGGCTATGAAGGCTGCAATGACCTCACCAACATCTATGGTGAGGCCCCTCATAATGGCGTACAGCAGCAAAGATCTCCCCTGGTTTATGGTCGTCTCGTGGGTCACAGGGGAGAGACGACTCCGCACAAAGGAAAACCAGACGGCTACCTTGTCCTTGATGGTTGCACTCATCAGGGTGTGCTTCCCATTCCTTGAAATTGTCCAAGCCGCCTCAGGTTCGCCTATGATGCGCAGGGCTTCTTCCAAGACAGTTGCAGATGGTGAGTCGATGATTCTCGCATAATCAGTGTACTTATGCCCTCTGAGGGCATAAGCTTCATTGATGGCCTTGGCCGAGAAATCAACCTCAATCCCCCTCACCATGGACAGACCATCTTCAGGGTGCATCAGGTTGGCGTAGAAATCATACACCATGTCGGAGTAGGCAGGGATGGGTGTTAAGTCTCTGAAAGTGACTTATTTAGGACCCATTTAGCTTAAGAAGATGTACACTTTTAGGTGTTTTTGATAGCATTTAGCTTAAACCTATGCTTAAATATGAGAATGAGAAGAAGGTAGCTAAATTAGGACTTATGCACAATAGGAAAGAAAAGGGTTGAAAACCGAAGGAAAAGAATGAAAAAAACTGCATTGCGACAGCATTGCGAAAACATTGCTGAAGCCGCAATTATTCAAGTGAAAACCGTAAGTTGACTGATCTTTTTCTGTTAATTTCCGTGATTTCAGGGATTCGTTCTTTCTCCTCCATCCATTCTGATATATGACGTTGAAGATTGATGGTTCTCCTTGGCCCAAACGCACCTGCAAACTACTATAAAAGGGGGTCAAAGTCGGAGGTTCAAGCATCATCCGAAAGGCGTAGAAGTCTTCTCGCAGTCCATCTTTTCTCCTGTTTTCCTTTGCCGTCTGCTGGTTTGCGAAGCTCAGCTGTTGGAATCGATAATCTGATAGGAAGGAGAGGAGATTCTTCTTCTCTCCTGATTGGATTCATCCAAGCAAGGCTGATCTTTTTGATCCTTCATTCGAGGCGACTGCAACGAGGCTTCCAAGCACCATTTACTGCTTTTTGTCTTTCCTTTCTCATTTCCAGCATTGTTTAGTTATCGCTTCTGGTTTAGTGATTAGTCTACTTCATTTCGTTGCTTTCTGTCTTTGGATTATTTACTTTAAGTTTCCCTTTGTTCGTTCAAACATTCAAAGTAATCAAATTACAAGTCTTCATTTCACAGTTTCAATCTTCTGCTGCTACGGTTTTGTCTTACTGTTTTGAGTACATTTCCCTTCTAAGCATGTCTGTTTTATCTTATACTTCTGTTCTCTATATATCCATGAGTAGCTAAGTCACTTAGGGGCATGCTAATGACAGAACTATAGGCTAAAAAAACGTGAACCAAGCATGTAGGATAGCTTTCGAAGCATTGATTGTATGTAAGCTTCATTCCACGGGCAATTTCGATTGGCCATCCATTTTGTCCAAAGAACTCCTAACCTCTGGAAGGAGTAAGAGTTCAGAGTCGTATAATCATGCTAGCCTTTCATGGTAACCAGGAAACGGCCTAGGAATAGGCGTTTCCCTAGTACAAACTAAACACTTCTGTTTTAACAAGATGCTTAAGACCTTACTTTGAGTTGAGTAAACTAAAGAATCTAATGCATGGAATCGGACGATACATGAGATAGAGTGAGTTTGATGCATAGAGAGTTGATCTAATGCTTGGGAATCGTATTAAAATGCCTATAGGATAGTCGTTAGTAGCCCTTAATTCTCCATTTTACACACGTTTGCTGTTTTTACAATTGCGATAACATTGCGGTGTCCGCAATTCTGCTAAGTTACCATTCTGTTTAGCTGTTTTCTTCTTTGTTTATTAATTCCATCTCTTGTCCGTTGAGTCTAATTTCAACTTTCATTTGTTTATGTTGCATTCCTTTATATGTTCGGTAGGAAGTAGGCAATTAAAAACCAAATTTACCCCATCAAATCCACCCTTTCTTTCTTAACAAATACACTTCGTGAATAGCTAAAAATAAGTCTCTGTGGAAAAAACGAATGAAATATACTTACTACTTGCTGTAAGACCATGTATGCTTGCATGTTCTGAGTGCTCTCTCTACCTTCTTGCTTATTTATTCTTAACACATTGAGCACGCAACAAGTTTTTGGCGCCGCTGCCGGGGATTTATTTTAAGTGAAAACGAAGTTTGTTAAGTTTGAAAAACCAAGTTTATTGCTTATTGAAGCTGATCTGTTTCATTTCTTTTGCAGGTATTATTGGGTTAGTTTATGAGTGAGCCTTCAAGTAGATATCTAGAGTTCAATCCTGAGCCTGAGAGACTACTTAGAGCTAGAAACAAAGCAAAGAAACGACTCTTTAAACAACCTCCTATACCTCAAATCATACCTGAAATCGAAGAAATGGACGAGATAGTTCCAAATCAGGTACCTGTCATTCGCAACCCCATCGAAATAGCGAATGACAAGAATAGTGCCATTCTTTCATACCTAGTACCTATGCCTGGGGAGCTGAACCCCAGCATAATCCGTCCTGAAATCACTGCCAACTCATTCGAGTTAAAGCCAGTGATGTTCCAAATGTTGTCCACTGTGGGACAATTCTTTGGAATAGAAAATGAGGACCCCCACAACCATCTTAGGAACTTCTTAGGAGTTAGTGATACCTTCATCATCCCTGGAGTGTCCCAAGAAGCTTTGAGGCTATACTTGTTCCCTTACTCTTTGAGGGACAAAGCCAAAACATGGTTGAACTCATTACCCTCTGGATCTGTCCTTAATTGGACAGACTTAGCAGAGAAATTCCTAGTCAAATACTTCCCACCTGATAGGAATTCTACCTTTCGTGATGATATAGTTAAGTTCAAACAAGCTGATAATGAATCTCTTCACGAAGCTTGGACAAGGTTCAAAGATCTTCTTCTCAAATGTCCACATCATGGCATCCCATGGTGTATCCAAATAGAGGTCTTTTTCAAAGGATGCAACCCCAGCACTAGGCAAGTCTTAAATTCATCTGCTGGTGGTTCCATGTTGTCCAAAAGTTACAACGAGGCCTATGAGATCTTGGAGAAAATCTCAGCATCTCACTGTAGGTGGTCAGATGACCCAGTGGAGTGGTAACGATATTATTGAACTATCGCCAATCATCGGGTTGTCGAGACCCGCCAAAATGAATTTATAAGTGCCCGAAATCACTAAACTATTTGTAGAATAGTAGTAACGGGGTCGATCCACAGGGAATTAAGGTATTTTAACTTAATCTTAATTAAATTTGCAAACAATTACTATAGACCAAATAAGGGGGAATTGTCGGTTTTTACGTGACTAAAATGGAACAAAGCAAATGGAAAATTTAGCTAACGGAGTTTCCGACTCGGGACGATCGGGAATAAATCTAGCAAACCTCTTGGATCATAGATTGACGCGTGTAATGGTTAAGTAATTTTAACGAATGCACAGCTCGTCCAAAATTAATAAATAACTCGGACATGCTCCATGGATTTAATTAAACATAATTAATTATGCTAATCAAGCATACCGTTCGGACATTGGCGGCCAACGCTCTCCCAAGACCGAACGGTAGCAACAAGCTAACCGTGACGACTATCTAATTTGGACGCGAAATTAGTATGTCGATTTGGAATTCTAATTCGGGAAGAACGAACACCAAGAGCGTAAGGACGCCAATACGCTCAAGGAGCCATAATTCCTTGTTACTTGGCGGAAACGAGAGGCACGGCATCAAATCCTTTAACTAATGAACATACTCAAAATCAAGGGTGCCTAGTCCTAAATCATTCAAACGTGCTCATAGATTAAGCAAAGAAATAGAATTCAATTCAATAAAATATCCAACCAATTCAGAATTTTAATCCTACAACCTCACCAAGAGTTCTTACTACATTTATCCTTACAATCCCGAGCCAAAAACGGTAAATCTACTCACTCATGACTTGTGTGGTGTGGGACGGCTTCCAATCGAGCTTCCTAGCCTCCCCCATGGTGAAAAATAGCTGCTGGACGTCAAATCAGGCGCGGAGCTCGAGGTAGAAGATGATAATGGCGGCTAAAAATCGGACAGAAACTTAAGTAATCCGTCGTAGCGTCGAGACGCTAGGGCAGCGTCTCGACGCTGCGCCCTAAATAATCCGCGCGCGCGCTCGGGGTGGCGTCGAGACGCTCGCTCAGCGTCGAGACGCTGTCGGCGTCGAGCGAGCGTCGAGACGCTATCGCTCGACGCTTGCTCTCGGGTTTTTCTTGAATTCAGCGCTTCAGACTTCGGAGCGTCGAGACGCTAGGGGCAGCGTCTCGACGCTGGGCAGCGTCGAGCTAGCGTCGCGACGCTGTCGCTCGACGCTAGCTCTCGGGTTTTTGCATGGAATTTCGCCTTCAATTTCCCCAAAGCACCCAAACTTCATCTCTTTGCATGGATCTTCCCGGGAAGTGTTCTTATGCCTTTAAATCGCGATATTAAGCTCCGAAAAGCGCCGAAACGCTCTCGAGAGCGAAGCACCGAGAACACCTACAATAATTACATAAAAGCAAGATTAAGCCAATAATAAACGTGAATTAGGGACATAATTATAGCTCCAAAATGGAGCTATCAAACACCCCCAACTTAAATCTTGCTAGTCCTCGAGCAAGGTGGAATTCTGATTAATCAAATAGAACGAGAATGCATGCTAGGGACTCGATTCTCAATACTGGAAAAGACAGGGCAATTGCATTTGAAAGAACAGCTGCATGCATGCATTGGTTAAGAACAATTTGAAAAATTTAAAGATGCTTCCCTATTTACGCTTCGGATTTAGCTCCTCGATCTTAGATTTCAACAGGCTTAGAACAGCTCTATCTATCCTAAAATTTCGCTTTCCCCCTACTTATGGCTTAACAGAACAGTCTAAGGGCAGTTCATCGCTTATGCAAGTAATATAACGCAAGGCATCTTTTTCTCATTTTCATTGATCTTCATGAGCGCCTAACATGTCAATCTTACTTTCGTTTCAGCTTGCCTGCAATTTCATTGCACAGTGCATCCGACTACGGGCAAAATTCACATTTTTAAGGACTAGCGTTCACTTCTTTGTGCATCCTTTTCATGCAGTGGCGACCGTGGGTTACACGACCGCCCCTGGCTACTAAGGCAACTCAAGAAGGAGGAACGCCTCATGAGATTATTTTCTTTTTATAAACTAGCATTCATTTTTTTTCTTCTTTTAGACTAAAAATCATATTAAAACTTTAAGTGCACGGATTACAAACAAAAGCGAATCTTAGCCCATCCTAAGGTTGCCTTTCGAGGTGACAACGAATTTCAAAACAAACAGAGCTACACTAAACCCACAGATCCAAGATAGAGTGCTAACATGCGAAGCTTAAACAGGGAAATATTTTTGAAAAATTTTCAAAATGGCCTGAACATATGCAATTGTGCTGAATTTCATGACAAATACAAATACGAAGACCTCAGCAGTACATCACAGAATTTCATAGTCAGACTATCATGCTTTCACCATAACTCAACAAGTAAATCAGGATTCCACAACTAAACTCGACAATCACTATAAGGCACAACCCACCACCCCCAACTTAGAAATTGACAATGTCCTCATTGGACCAAATATGCACAGTCAAAACAAAAGGAAAGAAAACCTTCCCTGAGTTGTGACTTAGAGGGTTGTAGAGCGCGCTTTAACCTTAGCCAATAAACCGCAAGGATGAGCCATTGTTTCACCTGAAAAATTCACAACATCAGAGTAGAAATCAAAACTAATCCTAAAAGACGGTAAGTAAACAAAAAGCATGTACAGTTCAAGCTCGGGTGCCTCCGAGTAGCGCAAATTTTTAGAGTCGATTGCTCGACTTTACCAAAACTCAATTTATCCTTTCTCATAATCAGGCTCTTTCAAGTAAGCATGGTCGTCGAAGTCCTCTGACATTCCCTCATGAAAGATCTTTAATCGCTGGCCATTCACCGTGTATTCTTTTTCTGTATCCAGGCTCTGAATCTTGACTGCACCATAGTGATGAACATCAGTGATAATGAAAGGACCAAGCCACCTGGAACGAAGTTTACCTGGCATGAACTTCAAGCGGGAGTTGAACAAGAGGACCTTCTGACCAACTTCGAAGTGTTTCCTGACGACTCGCCTGTCGTGGAACATTTTGGTCTTTTCCTTGTAGGTCTTCGAGTTCTCATATGCATCCAGGCGGAGCTCCTCCAGTTCTTGCAATTTGAGAAGTCTTTCCTCGCTGATAACTCCATTTTGGAGCTATTAAATACGTCCTAATCATAGCTAAAGTCCGCTTTCAATTGATTAAATATATCTCTTTTGTAGGAGAAAAGCGGCAAAGAGCTCGTGCGTCCATTGGGCATGTTCGAGAGCTTAAAGCAGAGTTTTAGCGCCCCGGGAATGCATCAGGAAGAGGGGAATTTGTCTCGTGAAGAAACGGGCCAAAACAGCCTTGAAGAGGCATTGCATCAGCCCCAAACCCGAGAGCCAGCGTCGAGCTATAGCGTCGAGACGCTGGCTCGACGCTGGAAAAACCCGAGAGCAAGCGTCGAGTGATAGCGTCGAGACGCTAGCTCGACGCTGCCCTGGCGTCGAGACCCTGCTTGGCGTCGAGACGCTCCGGAGGAGGCGCGCGCAGGAATTTCATCGGGGCAGCGTCGCGACGCTGGCCTTGCGTCGCGACGCCAGCGCGCGCGCGCGCGGATCACTTAGGGCACAGCGTCGAGACGCTGGCCTAGCGTCTCGACGCTACGACGAAGACAGTAGCTTAAGGACGATTTTTCTGCACATTTTTCATATCTTCTCCAAGCTCTATCTTCTTCATCTCTCAACGGAATCCGGCGCTTCTTCTTCCCTTCTTCCCCATTTTCTCTCTATTTTCCGTGGAGCTCCGCCATTGTTGGCATGCGAGCGAGCTCCACTTCCCTTTTGTAATAAGTAGATGAACTCCTCCATGGTCGTTGGTGGAGCGGGATTGACGATCCGCGCCATGAGCGGCTAAGGTAAGGGTGACGGTTTGGGATTTTGTTTAGGGGAATTTTGTTAGACCTTTACAGCTTTGATAATCTGAATTTTAGATTGCACATTGGTTCTGTTTACGTGCATTTGTTTACCTTGCTTAATCCAACGCGCATGCTAAATTATGTTGATTGACACTCGGATAGTTTCGCATGTTGTGTATGTTAAAGAGTAGCGATGCCGTGCCTCTCACTGCTCGACTAAGTAACACAGGTAAATAGAACTAAATCGAAGTATCGGGTCGGGTAGGATAATTGTTGGTTGCATACGGCGTTTGCGGGCAACCTACTAGCAATTAGAATTCACGCCCAAATGTTCGTCACGGTTAGCTAGTAACTGTCTAAATTCATCTTAGGACTGATCATCTTAATGTGAGATTAGATAACGTGTAATTAGGACTGTGTGGCCTAATTAAAATCCATGAAGTCGGCTACTTTGGGGCATCTCTGGTAGTCGTCCGTGTGCATAGTAAACTGAATTCCATGATTATTAGAATTAAATGATAAGTTGTATTTGTCTAACAATTGAACCCGAGACTCCCCAAACCGTACACACGTTTTCTACATATTATCTCTTTCTTCCATTAGCTTTCTTATTGATTTCTTTGCATGATCAAAATACCCCCCGTTACCAATTAATCAATTAAATCCCAACTTTACTAGTAAATTCAATTCTCCTATTCCTTGGATCGACC
The DNA here is from genome assembly GCA_028017165.1 of Herpetospermum pedunculosum. Taxonomy (NCBI): domain Eukaryota; kingdom Viridiplantae; phylum Streptophyta; class Magnoliopsida; order Cucurbitales; family Cucurbitaceae; genus Herpetospermum; species Herpetospermum pedunculosum. Next base: position 12,937,389 of record CM051527.1, on the reverse strand, counting down.
CTGTTACCACTGGCTGCAAAGCCTTGGCAATAGGCATTATAAATTTATTTTGGCAAGCCTCGACAGCTTGAGTTTATAGCGATAGTTCAAAAATATCGTTACCAAAATTGGCGCCGTTGCCGGGGAGTAGGCAATTGATTGAATTTATGATTGAAGTTTGAATTTGATTCTTTGATGGTTGACTGAAAATTTTTTCCGTTTGTATGTTGTATGTTTAGATTTTTGTTTGTGTATGACCCGTTCCTCTGAGGGTAGTTTGCAGTATATTCCTGAGATTGACAGAGAGGAGCGGAGGTTACGTAGAGAAGCCCGGGAGGGGCAAGGAACGTTTGAAAGAGAAGAAGGCAATCCCTTCTTATTTGACGAGATGGCGCAAGGTGAAGCGCCACGGACGCTGAAGCAACTGGCAGCGCCAGACCTGAACCTGCAGCCTTTGTGCATTAACTACCCCGTGGTAGCAGGTAACTTTGAGTTGAAATCTGGTTTAATTCACCAGTTACCTTCTTTCCATGGCAATGCAGGTGAGGACGCGAACAAACATTTGATGGAGTTCCATTGCGTCTGTGCGGGAATGAAGCCCGCAGGGGTTACGGAGGAGCAACTGAATATGAGGGCATTCCCCTTCACGCTCAAGGACAAAGCCAGAGACTGGCTGTATTACTTGCCCTCCGGATCGATCAACACGTGGCAGGATATGAAGCGGGTATTTTTGGAGAAATACTTTCCCGCATCCTTGGCCACTACACTGCGGAAGAGGATTTATGGGATCACCCAGGATGTAGGTGAGTCCCTGCATGAGTATTGGGAACGCTTTGGGCGCCTGTGCGCGAGTTTCCCACACCACCAGATCGCCGATCAGCTGCTCATACAGTATTTCTATGAGGGGATGACGCCCCACGACAGGCAGATGATCGATGCAGCGAGTGGAGGGGCACTGATTGACAAGACCCCAGTTGAGGCCAAGCAGCTCATCGCAAATATGGCTACCAACTCGCAGCAGTTTGGGATCAGGGGGCAAGGACAAGTGCACAGCGTGGCTCAGAGCCATGAAATGTCTGAAATGAGGGCCCAGGTGGCCGAGATAGGTAGTATGTTGAAGAAAATTGTTGGAGGACAACGCGAAGAGGCGGAGGTCAATGCAATCGGGGGATATGCTTCCAACCCAAGGAAGTATGATCCATATGCTAGCACTTATAACCCCGGTTGGCGTGACCATCCTAACTTCAGCTATGGGAATAGGGAAGGACAGACTCGTTTTCAAGGCCAGTCCCAGGATAGGCCTAATTCTTCCACCCAGGCTCAAGCTTCGAGCTCCTCTAGCTCACTTGAAGAGATGGTAAGGACCATCGTGACTAGCACCAGCCAGTTCCAGAAAGAGGCTCGCGAGGAGCTAAATTCTCATAAGGCAGAGCTGCAGAATTTGAACAAGCAGCTGACACAGATGGCGGTGTCTATTAGTAAGATCGAGAGCAAGAGCTCGGGGAAGCTTCCTTCCCAAACTACAGTAAACTCATGTGAAAACGTGAGTGCCATTCAGCTGCGCAGTGGGAAGTCACTTTCCACCAGAGCTGCGAAGGAAGCCACGGACAGCCTGAACAAGTCCGCCCCGATTGCTCCCGAGACTCAGAATGAGAATAGAAATGAGAAGGTCAGTATACCTGTGGATGTTGCCAGAGCACCATTCCCGAGTAGGCTTGCGAAGCCTACTTTGGAATCCGATGACGAGGAGGTCCTTCGAACCTTCCAGAAGGTGATGGTAAATATCCCGCTCCTAGAGGCAGTCAGTCAGGTGCCCAAGTATGCAAAATTCCTAAGGAGCTGGTGCACTACGAAAAGGAAGTCCAGAGGGACTGAGAAAAAGAAGGAGAACGTCTCTGCCTTACTCCCAGGTACGTTGCCTGCAAAGTGCAACGATCCAGGTACCTTTACTATCCCTTGCACTATAGGTAGTAAGGTCGTTCATAATGCCATGTTAGACCTAGGAGCCTCTGTTAATGTTATGTCTTATGCATTATATCGTGAACTGAATTTAAATGAAATGCATGAATGTAATGTCTCTGTTCAGTTGGCTAATGGGTCGAGCATCTGTCCTAGGGGGAAGGTAGAGGATGTTTTAGTTAGAGTTGGGAATATGACGTTTCCCGCTGATTTCCTTGTTTTAGATATGAAAGAAAATTTATTGCATGCTTCGTCCTCTATGCTGTTAGGACGCCCCTTTCTTAAGACCGCTAGGGTCAAAATCGATGTGTATAAGGGCGTCGTTTCGTTAGAGTTTGATGATACTTTGCATGAGTTTTCTTTATTTGATGGGAAATCTGTTGCGAATGTTTCTGTTGTTTGTGAGCATGATGAGAATGGGAGTCTACCCTCGCGCTTGAGGGATGATTCCCATGTCTCGGTTAAAATTTCTGATTTGAATTTGATGGATGAAACTGCTGATTTTTGCACTAACATGTCTAATATTCACGTGCCCGAGGCACGAAGAGTGCAAAACATTTTTCAGGTGGATGATGGAAGAAAAGGTGTGGCCATGGACAAGTATGGATCGTCCCCCGCACCTACAGACTATGGATGAGTCTGTTGAGAGAATACAGTCGAGCAACCGACTTTAAAAATTCTGCGCTTCTCGGAGGCACCCGAGTGTTGAACTGTTTTTTTGTGCTTTAGTTTAGTTTTATCGCTTTTTAGTATTAATTTAGCTTGCTGTTTTTTTTAGGGAATCAAGGAAGAGAGGGCAATTTTGGGCTCTGATGCGTTCGTGCGCCGCTTCCTCGCCCTCGCCAGCTTCACAAAGAGTCAGGGAAGTGTACTTCTTCTTCCCTTTTACTTTATGTATCTGACTGGTTGGCATTGAGGACAATGCCAAATTTTGAAGTTGGGGGTGGAGTAGTCCGATGGATGTGCATGTGTAGTTTGTTGAGAAGTGCTATAAAGATATTGAAGTGCTTGGGACTCTGTTTACTGTTTTCTGACTGTGATAGCCTAGGAAATGCATGTTGGAAATCTGAGCATGTTCATAATCGAGTTTTTGCATGAGTTTTGTGTTTATTAGGTTCATGTCAAAAATTTTAAAATTTTTTCTGTTGCTCCCTTGCACTCATCGCGCACTTAGCAACCTCTCCCTAGATTCCGTAAGCTTAGTTTATCGCATGCTTAGCTAATTCTCGTTGTCACCTCGAAAGGCACCCTTAGGTAGCTTGTTGCATGAGATTTAGTAGCTAATTAATTGAGAAAGCATGTGCTTAGCCTAATGTAAAAAAAAAATAGAAAAGCATGTTTGGTAGAAAAGTTCCTCTCGAGGCGCTCCTCCTTCTTATTTGCGCTTAAAAGAAGTGAGCGTTAGTCCTTAAAAACGTGAAGTTTTATGCATGAATTTGACGTGTTAGGCAACTCGAGTTGGAAAGAAAAAGAAATGAAAGGTTGGTTCAAAGAACCCAAAATAAAAGAGTACAAAGTACTTTTGAAAAAGAAAAAAAAAAAAAAAAAAAAAAAAAAGAATGAGAAAATGATTAGGTCTCTTAATTTGCTTCTTTCTCTCGTGTAAGTCAAGTGTAGCTGTTCTTAAACGCTAGAAGTAGGGGGAAAATGGGATGTGCGTTGCATGTTGGTTTTCCGGGTTTACGTGAGTTTAGGAAGTGGTTGTCTAGCACACACGCACGTTAGGGGGCAATAGTTAATTTTTGATATGGCCTAATTGATACATGAACAAAGTGCTTCCATGATTATATTCGTGTTTGAAATTTCAATATGCATGGAGGCTTGAGTTAGAATGCATGTAATAGCGTCCTTAGAGTCAATGTCTTTGTAGTGCTTGCTCGAGGACTAGCAATGTTTAAGTTGGGGGTGTTTGATAACTCCATTTTGGAGCTATTAAATACGTCCTAATCATAGCTAAAGTCCGCTTTCAATTGATTAAATATATCTCTTTTGTAGGAGAAAAGCGGCAAAGAGCTCGTGCGTCCATTGGGCATGTTCGAGAGCTTAAAGCAGAGTTTTAGCGCCCCGGGAATGCATCGGGAAGAGGGGAATTTGTCTCGTGAAGAAACGGGCCAAAACAGCCTTGAAGAGGCATTGCATCAGCCCCAAACCCGAGAGCCAGCGTCGAGCTATAGCGTCGAGACGCTGGCTCGACGCTGGAAAAACCCGAGAGCAAGCGTCGAGTGATAGCGTCGAGACGCTAGCTCGACGCTGCCCTGGCGTCGAGACCCTGCTTGGCGTCGAGACGCTCCGGAGGAGGCGCGCGCAGGAATTTCATCGGGGCAGCGTCGCGACGCTGGCCTTGCGTCGCGACGCCAGCGCGCGCGCGCGCGGATCACTTAGGGCACAGCGTCGAGACGCTGGCCTAGCGTCTCGACGCTACGACGAAGACAGTAGCTTAAGGACGATTTTTCTGCACATTTTTCATATCTTCTCCAAGCTCTATCTTCTTCATCTCTCAACGGAATCCGGCGCTTCTTCTTCCCTTCTTCCCCATTTTCTCTCTATTTTCCGTGGAGCTCCGCCATTGTTGGCATGCGAGCGAGCTCCACTTCCCTTTTGTAATAAGTAGATGAACTCCTCCATGGTCGTTGGTGGAGCGGGATTGACGATCCGCGCCATGAGCGGCTAAGGTAAGGGTGACGGTTTGGGATTTTGTTTAGGGGAATTTTGTTAGACCTTTACAGCTTTGATAATCTGAATTTTAGATTGCACATTGGTTCTGTTTACGTGCATTTGTTTACCTTGCTTAATCCAACGCGCATGCTAAATTATGTTGATTGACACTCGGATAGTTTCGCATGTTGTGTATGTTAAAGAGTAGCGATGCCGTGCCTCTCACTGCTCGACTAAGTAACACAGGTAAATAGAACTAAATCGAAGTATCGGGTCGGGTAGGATAATTGTTGGTTGCATACGGCGTTTGCGGGCAACCTACTAGCAATTAGAATTCACGCCCAAATGTTCGTCACGGTTAGCTAGTAACTGTCTAAATTCATCTTAGGACTGATCATCTTAATGTGAGATTAGATAACGTGTAATTAGGACTGTGTGGCCTAATTAAAATCCATGAAGTCGGCTACTTTGGGGCATCTCTGGTAGTCGTCCGTGTGCATAGTAAACTGAATTCCATGATTATTAGAATTAAATGATAAGTTGTATTTGTCTAACAATTGAACCCGAGACTCCCCAAACCGTACACACGTTTTCTACATATTATCTCTTTCTTCCATTAGCTTTCTTATTGATTTCTTTGCATGATCAAAATACCCCCCGTTACCAATTAATCAATTAAATCCCAACTTTACTAGTAAATTCAATTCTCCTATTCCTTGGATCGACCCTGTTACCACTGGCTGCAAAGCCTTGGCAATAGGCATTATAAATTTATTTTGGCAAGCCTCGACAGCTTGAGTTTATAGCGATAGTTCAAAAATATCGTTACCACTCGCCCGCCAAGTCAAAGTCCATGTTGTACTTCTTCACGGCCCAGTAAGCTTTGTGTTCGATCTCCACAGGGAGATGACAGGCTTTACCATAAACCATCCGGTAGGGAGACATCCCTATGGGGGTTTTGTAAGCCGTACGGTAAGCCCACAAAGCGTCGTCCAGCCTGAGGCTCCAATCCTTCCTTCCTGGACTTACTGTTTTCTCGAGGATGCTCTTCACCTCTCGATTGGAAACCTCTGCTTGACCATTGGTCTGAGGATGATACGGGGTAGAGATTTTATGATTGACCCCATATTTCCTCATCAAGGCCTGGATCGTTTTGTTGCAGAAGTGGCTCCCCTGGTCACTTATGATGGCTCGTGGAACTCCATACCTGCTAAAAATGTTAGATTTGACAAAACTGGAAACAACATTAGCGGTATCAACTTTGGTGGCTTTGGCTTCCACCCATTTAGACACGTAGTCCACAGCCAATAAGATATAGACAAAACCAAATGAAGGGGGGAAGGGTCCCATAAAGTCCATACCCCAGACCTCGAAAATTTCACAAGTTAGAATGGGGTTTTGGAGCATTTCATTCCTACTAGTGATGGTCCCTTTTCTCTGACACTGATCACAAGATTTACAAAACTCATAACAGTCCTTAAACAGTGATGGCCAGAAAAACCCACAATCTAAAATTTTTCTCGCAGTCCTATTTTGCCCAAAGTGTCCCCCACATGCAAATTCATGGCAAAAGGTAAGGATGGACCTATGTTCAGACTTAGGGGCGCACTTCCTAATTACCTGGTCAGCACAAAATTTCCACAAAATGGGCTCTTCCAAAACATATGTTTTGGCTTCGCTTTTCAGCTTAGCTCTTTGATTATATGAAAAGTCGAATGGGAACGTACCTGTGACCAAGTAATTGACAATGTCGGCGTACCATGGTGTCTCCACACTCACCTGGAAAAGAACTTCATCAGGGAATTCGTCATTCAGGGGCAGATCGTCCTCATTACGCACAATACGGCTCAAGTGGTCAGCAACGGTATTTTCTGATCCTTTTCTGTCCTGAACAGAGACGTCGAACTCCTGGAGTAGTAATACCCATCTGAGCAGTCTAGGCTTCGAGTCTTTCTTGTTCATCAAGTATCGAACTGCTGCATGATCAGAAAAAACAATTACTTTAGATCCAAGAATATATGGCCGAAATTTATCAAGAGCGAAAACTATGGAAAGCAGCTCCTTCTCTGTTGTTGTGTAACCGATCTGCGCGGAATTGAGCGTCCTAGAGGCATAATAAATCACATGGCTCTTCTTGTCTATCCTCTGGCCCAACACAGCGCCTACGGCATAATTGCTTGCGTCGCACATAATCTCGAAAGGAGTCCCCCACTGCGGTGGATGAATGATGGGTGCGTTGGTCAAGCACTTTTTCAGAACATCGAAGGCAAGCTTGCACTGTTTGTCAAAACAGAATGGAACATCCTTTTTCAGCAAGCTTGTCATCGGAGTCACTATCTTCGAGAAGTCTTTAATGAACCTGCGGTAAAAACCTGCGTGACCAAGAAAAGAACGTACTTCCCGAAGATTCGTGGGATAAGGTAAATCAGATATGACATCGATTTTAGCTTTATCAACCTCTATCCCCTTAGCAGATACAACGTGACCCAATACTATGCCCTGACTGGCCATGAAATGACACTTTTCAAAATTTAAAACAAGATTAGTTTCGATGCATCTTTCCATGACTCTAGACAAGTTAAACAGGCAATCTTTAAATGAACTTCCATATACAGTAAAATCATCCATAAAGACTTCGATGCATTTTTCTACAAATTCAGAAAATATGCTCATCATGCATCGCTGAAAAGTCCCTGGAGCATTACAAAGCCCAAAGGGCATTCTCCTATATGCGTAAGTTACGAATGGACAAGTAAAAGTAGTCTTTTCTTGGTCTTCCTGGGCTATGGGAATTTGATAAAACCCAGAAAAACCATCTAGAAAACAGAAGAATGGCTTCCCAGCTAAACGCTCCACCATTTGATCTATGAAGGGAATAGGAAAGTGATCCTTCTTAGTCACATCATTCAATTTTCTAAAATCAATACACATTCTCCACCCGTTTTGTACTCTCTTAGGCACTAACTCCCCCTTATCATTTCTAATAACAGTTATGCCCGTCTTTTTAGGTACAACATGAATAGGGCTAACCCATTGGCTATCAGAAATGGGAAAGATAATACCTGCATCCAGGAGTTTGTGTATCTCAGACAACACTACCTCTTTCATTGCAGGGTTCAGTCTCCGCTGAGGCTCTCGGGATGGCTTTGCTCCCTCATCCAGCCGAATCTTGTGCATGCACAGCACTGGACTCAACCCGTGCAAGTCTGCCAATGTCCATCCCATGGCTCTTTTGTTCTTTTTCAGAACCTCGACCAACTCGCCTTCTTGCTCCGATGTAAGCTCCTTGGAGATAATTACCGGAAGTGTCTCCACCTCACCCAAGTACACGTACTTGAGATGACCCGGCAACTCCTTCAATTCCAACTTGGGAGCCTGCAAAAGAGATGGTAATATTTTAGTTGGCTTTTCACATGTCTCTAAAGCAAAAGTAGGTTGTTCAGACAATTCAGTCAATATGGGAACACTACTTTCAACTTTGCTAACAATTTCAGTAAAAACGAGGGGGTCATCCCCATCAACAACAGTCATGCATTCTTCTTGTTCTAAAGTATCTATAAGATCGATCTTACAGACAGAATGCACATCAGCACGTTGTTTCATTGCATCAAATACATTAAATTCGAACACATCCCCTTCATACTCAACAGACAAAGTTCCATCATGCACATTAATTTTCGTTTTAGCGGTTTTCATGAATGGTCTACCAAGTAAAACAGAAGTGGTGGATGTGTTTTCTTCCAAATTTATCACATAAAAATCAGCAGGGAAGATTAAATCTTTAACTTTAACCAACACATCTTCAATCAACCCTAGAGGATGAATAGAAGACCTATTAGCTAACTGGATAACTATACTAGTTTCCTGCATACCTTCTAAACCGAGGCTCTTGTAGACTGAATATGGCATAACATTGATTGAAGCTCCTAAGTCTAGCATAGCGTGCTCGATTTCTCTATCCCCTATAGTACATGGCAAGAGGAACATACCTGGGTCCTGGCATTTGCTTGGAATACCTTGGGTTAGCAGGGCAGAAACATTCTTGCTTACCACGACTCTCTCAGCACTTTTAGTCTTCCTCTTCATAGTGCACATCTCCTTAAGGAATTTAGCGTACCTTGGGATTTGCTGAATTGCATCGAGCAGCGGTATATTGATCCCAACCTTCCTCAACGTCTCAAGTACATCCGCGTTGTTGGCCTCCTTAGATGGCCTTGCAAGCCTACTAGGAAAAGGAGCAACGGGAGTGTAAGACTTCATAGAAATAATAGGAGGTGTTACAACAGTTTCAGAGGGCGCTTGAGAACACTTATCTGGAGATATCTCTGAATCTTTTGGAGGACTCACGGGAGTGGTTTGAGATGGCACTTCTTTACCGCTTCTGAGGTTTATCGCACTAACCCCTTCCGCTTTGGATTCAATTCTACTCATTCTTTCCTTCACCTCCGTGAATTCGTCTCTTAGGGATTTTATCTGCGACCTTGTCTCATCGCTAGCTTCCATGAGCGATTTGAACATGCTTTCAATGGCTTTACCTGAAATAGAAGAAACATCCTGAGATGATTTTTCCTGCATCGTATGAACTAAACCAAATACCTGAGACACTTGCTCTTTGAGCAGTTCTATGTCGGAAGACATCTTAGAATGCTCGTTTCTTCCCCCGTATTGACGACGGTTCTCAGCTATATTAGAGATCAACTGTCTGGCTTCTGCAGGTGTCTTCTCCCAAAGGGCTCCTCCACTTGCTGCATCAAGCATCTGGCGGTCATGCGTGAGCAACCCATCATAGAAGCATTCGATAAGCGCGACTTCCGCTATCAAATGGTTCGGACATTTTTCACAGAGTTTAATGAACCTCTCCCAGCACTCGTGAAATGCCTCGTCCTTTCCTTGCTCAAATTGTCGTATATCTTTTTTCACGGCTCTGGCTTTTGAAGCAGGGAAATACCTTTCCAAGAATAGACTCTGCAACTTCTCCCAAGTAAAGATGGTCCCCGATGGCAAGTAATGCAGCCAATCTCGAGCTTCACCTTTTAGGGTGAATGGAAAAGCTCTCAGGTAGAGCTGATCTTTTGTTATGTCGCCAGGCTTCATCGCGGAGCTTACCATTTGAAACTCCTTGAGATGTTTGTAAGGATCTTTATCTGCTTCACCACAAAAAGAGGGTAAAAGGTTAATCACACCTGATTTAAGCACAAACTCACCTGAAATTTCCGGGTAGGAAATACAAGAAGGTTGGTGGCCCATAGCAAATGATGTCCACTGTCTGAGCGTTTTTGGGACTCCAATCTCATCATCAATCTCCATTCTCTCAATAAAAATTTGACACTTCTAGCACACTTAAACAAACAGATCAAAATTGCAAATAATAAAAGAATAAACAAAATTTTTAAAGTAAAAATTAAAAGTTTACAAATCAAATTTAAATTAAGCCGAATTACACTTAACTCCCCGGCAACGGCGCCAATTTTGGTAACGATATTATTGAACTATCGCCAATCATCGGGTTGTCGAGACCCGCCAAAATGAATTTATAAGTGCCCGAAATCACTAAACTATTTGTAGAATAGTAGTAACGGGGTCGATCCACAGGGAATTAAGGTATTTTAACTTAATCTTAATTAAATTTGCAAACGATTACTATAGACCAAATAAGGGGGAATTGTCGGTTTTTACGTGACTAAAATGGAACAAAGCAAATGGAAAATTTAGCTAACGGAGTTTCCGACTCGGGACGATCGGGAATAAATCTAGCAAACCTCTTGGATCATAGATTGACGCGTGTAATGGTTAAGTAATTTTAACGAATGCACAGCTCGTCCAAAATTAATAAATAACTCGGACATGCTCCATGGATTTAATTAAACATAATTAATTATGCTAATCAAGCATACCGTTCGGACATTGGCGGCCAACGCTCTCCCAAGACCGAACGGTAGCAACAAGCTAACCGTGACGACTATCTAATTTGGACGCGAAATTAGTATGTCGATTTGGAATTCTAATTCGGGAAGAACGAACACCAAGAGCGTAAGGACGCCAATACGCTCAAGGAGCCATAATTCCTTGTTACTTGGCGGAAACGAGAGGCACGGCATCAAATCCTTTAACTAATGAACATACTCAAAATCAAGGGTGCCTAGTCCTAAATCATTCAAACGTGCTCATAGATTAAGCAAAGAAATAGAATTCAATTCAATAAAATATCCAACCAATTCAGAATTTTAATCCTACAACCTCACCAAGAGTTCTTACTACATTTATCCTTACAATCCCGAGCCAAAAATGGTAAATCTACTCACTCATGACTTGTGTGGTGTGGGACGGCTTCCAATCGAGCTTCCTAGCCTCCCCCATGGTGAAAAATAGCTGCTGGACGTCAAATCAGGCGCGGAGCTCGAGGTAGAAGATGATAATGGCGGCTAAAAATCGGACAGAAACTTAAGTAATTCGTCGTAGCGTCGAGACGCTAGGGCAGCGTCTCGACGCTGCGCCCTAAATAATCCGCGCGCGCGCTCGGGGTGGCGTCGAGACGCTCGCTCAGCGTCGAGACGCTGTCGGCGTCGAGCGAGCGTCGAGACGCTATCGCTCGACGCTTGCTCTCGGGTTTTTCTTCAATTCAGCGCTTCAGACTTCGGAGCGTCGAGACGCTAGGGGCAGCGTCTCGACGCTGGGCAGCGTCGAGCTAGCGTCGCGACGCTGTCGCTCGACGCTAGCTCTCGGGTTTTTGCATGGAATTTCGCCTTCAATTTCCCCAAAGCACCCAAACTTCATCTCTTTGCATGGATCTTCCCGGGAAGTGTTCTTATGCCTTTAAATCGCGATATTAAGCTCCGAAAAGCGCCGAAACGCTCTCGAGAGCGAAGCACCGAGAACACCTACAATAATTACATAAAAGCAAGATTAAGCCAATAATAAACGTGAATTAGGGACATAATTATAGCTCCAAAATGGAGCTATCATGGAGCCAACTAGAGCTCAAGACAAGGATGCTCTAAGTGCAATGAGCAGCCAAATAAATGCCCTGACCAACCTAGTTAAGCAAATGGCTCAAGCCAATCTCCAAACAAGTGCCAACACCGCTACCGCCATGTCAATGGGCACCCAACCAAGTCAAGGTGAGACACTTGTGTGTGGATTCTGTGGGGAAGGGCACCTGTATGAATACTGCCCTGGGAATCCAGCCTCAGTCTGCTACATTGGAAGCCAGCAGCAGCCTAGGAACAACCCCTATTCAAATACTTATAACCCTGGTTGGAGGAACCACCCAAACCTGTCATGGGGTGGCCAACAAAATGCTAACCAAAATCCTAACCAGCCTAGACCGAGTGGAACACCTGGTTTCACTCCCCAACATAACCAATCAATGTATCAAAAACCTTACAACCAACCTGTAGGATCTTCTGTAGAAAACTTACTCAAGGAATACATAGCTAAGAATGATGCTACTCTTCAAAGCCAGCAAGCTACTCTTAGGAGCCTAGAGAACCAAATAGGCCAATTGGCCAATGAACTCAAGAGTAGGCCCCAAGGTAGACTCCCTGCTGACACCGAGGTGCCAAGGAGAGATGGTAAAGAACAAGTTCAAGCAATTGAACTTAGAAGTGGCAGACCCTTGGTGAGCAACACAAAGGACACACCAAAGAGAGTAGAGAACACTGAGTCTAGTGCTCCACTGGAGTCTCTGCCAACCCAAGGTCCACCACCAACTAGCACATCAGGAGCCAGGCTAGAGCCAATTATTGAGGAGATAGAAGAAATTCCAAGGCCTCCACCTATCCTAAGGCGCCCTGACGTGCCTGCATATGTGCCACCACCTCCATACCCTCGAAGGCTTAAGAAGAAGCAGGAACAGGAAGTTCATTTTAATAAATTCTTAGAAATTCTTAAACAAGTGCATGTCAACATTCCTTTTGTAGAAGTTTTACAGTCTATGCCTTCCTATGTGAAGTTTTTGAAAGACATTATTACTAACAAAAAAATAATTGGTGAGTTTGAAACAGTAAACCTCACTGAGGAGTGTAGTGCCATACTCCAAAACAAGCTGCCTAAGAAGGAGAAGGATCCTGGTTCTTTCACCTTACCTGTAGAACTTGGAGGCAAGCACGTGGGCAGAGCGCTTTGTGACCTGGGCGCCAGCATAAACCTCATGCCCCTATCACTATTCCGCCAGCTAGGAATAGGAGAAGCACGTCCAACCACTGTCACTTTACAACTTGCAGACAGATCCATCGCATACCCTGAAGGTAAGATTGAGGATATTCTTGTAAAAGTTGACAAATTTATTTTCCTTGCAGATTTCATTATCCTGGATTATGAAGCAGACAAGGAGGTCCCCATCCTGTTAGGCAGACCATTTCTAGCCACAGGTAGGGCACTTATAGACGTCCAAAAAGGTGAGCTCACTATGAGGGTTCATGATGAAGAGGTGAAATTTAGTGTGTATAAAGCTTTAAGGTACCCCTCTGACCTTGAATCCTGTGCTAGTATGGACGTTGTTGATTCTTTAATGGAAGAACAATTGGAGCATGTATTATTAACCAAGCATGCTAATGAATATGTACAGTTAGATATAGCTGACTTGAATGTATCTGACATAATGGATATACCTGTAGATAAACCACAACATGTATGTATGAATATAAACCTAACTGATAGATCTGTGAATCCTTTAAAGCCATCCATTGAGCATCCACCTGTTTTAGAACTGAAACCACTACCCACTCACCTCAAGTATGCATATTTAGGGAGTAATGAAACTCTGCCTGTTATCATTTCTTCTAAACTAAGTGAAAAGCATGAGGTTGAACTAATTTTACTGCTTAAGCAACATAAGAAGGCTATTGCATGGACTATTGCTGATATTAGAGGCATTAGCCCTTCTTATTGCATGCATAAGATTATACTAGAGGAAGAGCACACACCTAGAGTAGATCATCAACGTAGGCTGAATCCCTCTATGAAAGAGGTAGTTAAGAAAGAAATAATAAAATGGTTAGATGCTGGTGTGATCTTCCCCATAGCTAGTAGTCAGTGGGTGAGCCCTATACAGTGTGTACCTAAAAAGGGTGGGATGACTGTGGTAGTCAATGAGAACAACGAACTGATTCCAACTAGGACTGTCACAGGATGGAGAGTGTGCATGGATTACAGGAAATTAAATAAAGAAACTCAAAAAGACCACTTCCCTCTACCGTTCATTGACCAGATGTTAGACAGAATAGCTGGTAGAGCCTACTATTGTTTCTTAGATGGTTATTCTGGCTATAATCAGATTACTATAGACCCTAAGGACCAAGAGAAGACTACCTTCACTTGCCCTTTTGGAACTTTTTCCTTTCGCAGAATGCCTTTTGGCTTATGCAATGCACCGGCAACTTTCCAAAGGTGCATGATGGCAATCTTCTCTGAGTTGGATGAGTCCATGATAGAAATATTCATGGATGACTTCTCAGTCTTTGGGGATTCATTCACCAACTGTCTAGATAATTTAAAACAAGTCTTGGCTAGATGTGAAGAGACTAACTTAGTACTTAATTGGGAAAAGTGTCACTTCATGGTAGATGAGGGGATTGTCTTAGGTCATAGAGTGTCGAGGGCAGGTGTAGAAGTTGACCGAGCCAAAATTGAGATCATAGAGAAGTTGGTAGAGCCTCAGAATGTCAAGGCCATTAGAAGTTTCTTAGGGCATGCTGGCTTCTACAGAAGGTTCATTAAGGACTTTTCTAAGATAGCCAAGCCTCTGTGTGAGCTTCTAGAATTAAATAGGCCATTCATCTTCTCTAAGGAATGTGTAGTAGCTTGGACCACCCTTAAGAAAGCACTAGTCACAGCCCCTATCATAGTAGGACCAAATTGGGATCTCCCATTTGAGATGTTATGTGATGCTAGTGACTATGCTGTAGGGGTCATGTTAGGCCAGAAGATTGACAAACTAACACACCCTGTCTATTATGCTAGTAAGACCTTGAATGAGGCTCAATGTAATTATACAACTACTGAGAAAGAGATGCTTGCTGTAGTGTTTGCTTGTGAGAAATTCAGGAACTATATTGTAGGCACAAGGACAATTGTATACACTGACCATTCTGCCTTGAAATATCTTATGAGGAAGGCTGATGCCAAGCCTAGGTTGATTAGGTGGGTGTTATTGCTGCAAGAGTTTGATTTGGACATTCGAGACAAGAAAGGATGTGAAAACGTGGTTGCAGATCACCTTTCTCGATTGCAGCACAATTGCGAAAAAATTGCGGAGCCCGCAATTTCTGATGCTTTTATTGATGAACATGTCTTTGCTTTGACTCATCGTGATAACGATGAGGAACCTTGGTTTGCTGACATTGCTAACTGGTGATCGATATTTTTGAACTATCGCTATAAACTCAAGCTGTCGAGGCTTGCCAAAATAAATTTATAATGCCTATTGCCAAGGCTTTGCAGCCAGTGGTAACAGGGTCGATCCAAGGAATAGGAGAGTTGAATTTACTAATGAAATTGGGATTTGATCGATTAATTGGTAACGGGGGGTTTTAATCATGCAAATAGGAAATAATGCAAAAGCTAACGGAAGGAAGAAATAATATGTAGAAAACGTGTGCACGGTTTGGGGAGTCTCGGGTTCAATTGTTAGACAAATACAACTTATCATTTAATTCTAATAATCATGGAATTCAGTTTACTATGCACACGGACGACTACCAGAGATGCCCCAAAGTAGCCGACTTCATGGATTTTAATTAGGCCACACAGTCCTAATTACACGTTATCTAATCTCACATTAAGATGATCAGTCCTAAGATGAATTTAGACAGTTACTAGCTAACAGTGACGAACATTTGGGCGTGAATTCTAATTGCTAGTAGGTTGCCCGCAAACGCCGTATGCAACCAACAATTATCCTACCCGACCCGATACTTCGATTTAGTTCTATTTACCTGTGTTACTTAGTCGAGCAGTGAGAGGCACGGCATCGCTACTCTTTAACATACACAACATGCGAAACTATCCGAGTGTCAATCAACATAATTTAGCATGCGCGTTGGATTAAGCAAGGTAAACAAATGCACGTAAACAGAACCAATGTGCAATCTAAAATTCAGATTATCAAAGCTGTAAAGGTCTAACAAAATTCCCCTAAACAAAATCCCAAACCGTCACCCTTACCTTAGCCGCTCATGGTGCGGATCGTCAATCCCGCTCCACCAACGACCATGGAGGAGTTCATCTACTTATTACAAAAGGGAAGTGGAGCTCGCTCGCATGCCAACAATGGCGGAGCTCCACGGAAAATAGAGAGAAAATGGGGAAGAAGGGAAGAAGAATCGCCGGATTCCGTTGAGAGATGAAGAAGATAGAGCTTGGAGAAGATATGAAAAATGTGCAGAAAAATCGTCCTTAAGCTTCTGTCTTCGTCGTAGCGTCGAGACGCTAGGCCAGCGTCTCGACGCTGTGCCCTAAGTGATCCGCGCGCGCGCGCGCTGGCGTCGCGACGCAAGGCCAGCGTCGCGACGCTGCCCCGATGAAATTCCTGCGCGCGCCTCCTCCGGAGCGTCTCGACGCCAAGCAGGGTCTCGACGCCAGGGCAGCGTCGAGCTAGCGTCTCGACGCTATCACTCGACGCTTGCTCTCGGGTTTTTTCCAGCGTCGAGCCAGCGTCTCGACGCTATAGCTCGACGCTGGCTCTCGGGTTTGGGGCTGATGCAATGCCTCTTCAAGGCTGTTTTGGCCCGTTTCTTCACGAGACAAATTCCCCTCTTCCCGATGCATTCCCGGGGCGCTAAAACTCTGCTTTAAGCTCTCGAACATGCCCAATGGACGCACGAGCTCTTTGCCGCTTTTTTCCTACAAAAGAGATATATTTAATCAATTGAAAGCGGACTTTAGCTATGATTAGGACGTATTTAATAGCTCCAAAATGGAGTTATCAAACACCCCCAACTTAAACATTGCTAGTCCTCGAGCAAGCACTGCAAAGACATTGACTCTAAGGACGCTATTACATGCATTCTAACTCAAGCCTCCATGCATATTGAAATTTCAAACACGAATATAATCATGGAAGCACTTTGTTCATGTATCAATTAGGCCATATCAAAAATTAACTATTGCCCCCTAACGTGCGTGTGTGCTAGACAACCACTTCCTAAACTCACGTAAACCCGGAAAACCAACATGCAACGCACATCCCATTTTCCCCCTACTTCTAGCGTTTAAGAACAGCTACACTTGACTTACACGAGAGAAAGAAGCAAATTAAGAGACCTAATTATTTTCTCATTCTTTTTCTTTTTAAAAGTACTTTGTACTCTTTTATTTTGGGTTCTTTGAACCAACCTTTCATTTCTTTTTCTTTCCAACTCGAGTTGCCTAACACGTCAAATTCATGCATAAAACTTCACGTTTTTAAGGACTAACGCTCACTTCTTTTAAGCGCAAATAAGAAGGAGGAGCGCCTCGAGAGGAACTTTTCTACCAAACATGCTTTTCTATTTTTTTTACATTAGGCTAAGCACATGCTTCCTCAATTAATTGGCTACTAACTCTCATGCAACAAGCTACCTAAGGGTGCCTTTCGAGGTGACAACGAGAATTAGCTAAGCATGCGATAAACTAAGCTTACGGAATCTAGGGAGAGGTTGCTAAGTGCGCGATGAGTGCAAGGGAGCAACAGAAAAAATTTTAAAATTTTTGACATGAACCTAATAAACACAAAACTCATGCAAAAACTCGATTATGAACATGCTCAGATTTCCAACATGCATTTCCTAGGCTATCACAGTCAGAAAACAGTAAACAGAGTCCCAAGCACTTCAATATCTTTATAGCACTTCTCAACAAACTACACATGCACATCCATCGGACTACTCCACCCCCAACTTCAAAATTTGGCATTGTCCTCAATGCCAACCAGTCAGATACATAAAGTAAAAGGGAAGAAGAAGTACACTTCCCTGACTCTTTGTGAAGCTGGCGAGGGCGAGGAAGCGGCGCACGAACGCATCAGAGCCCAAAATTGCCCTCTCTTCCTTGATTCCCTAAAAAAAAAAAACAGCAAGCTAAATTAATACTAAAAAGCGATAAAACTAAACTAAAGCACAAAAAACAGTTCAACACTCGGGTGCCTCCGAGAAGCGCAGAATTTTTAAAGTCGGTTGCTCGACTGTATTCTCTCAACAGACTCATCCATAGTCTGTAGGTGCGGGGGACGATCCAGACTTGTCCATGGCCACACCTTTTCTTCCATCATCCACCTGAAAAATGTTTTGCACTCTTCGTGCCTCGGGCACGTGAATATTAGACATGTTAGTGCAAAAATCAGCAGTTTCATCCATCAAATTCAAATCAGAAATTTTAACCGAGACATGGGAATCATCCCTCAAGCGCGAGGGTAGACTCCCATTCTCATCATGCTCACAAACAGATACATTTCCAGCAGACTTTCCAAATAAAGAGAATTCATGCAAAGTATCATCAAACTCCAGAGAAACAACGCCCTTATACACATCGATTTTGACCCTAGCGGTCTTAAGAAAGGGACGTCCTAACAACATGGAGGACGAAGCATGCAATGAATTTTCTTTCATATCTAAAATAAGGAAATCAGCGGGAAACGTCATATTCCCTACTCTAACTAAAACATCCTCTACCTTCCCCCTAGGACAGATGCTCGACCCATTAGCCAACTGAACAGAAACATTACATTCATGCATTTCATTCAAATTCAGTTCACGATATAATGCATAAGACATAACATTAACAGAGGCTCCTAGGTCTAACATGGCATTATGAACAACCTTACTACCTATAGTGCAAGGAATAGTAAAGGTACCTGGATCGTTGCACTTTGCAGGCAACGTACCTGGGAGTAAGGCAGAGACGTTCTCTTTCTTTTTCTCAGTCCCTCTGGACTTCCTCTTCGTAGTGCACCAGCTCCTTAAGAATTTTGCATATTTGGGCACTTGACTGACTGCCTCTAGGAGCGGGATATTCACCATCACCTTCTGGAAGGTTCGAAGGACCTCCTCGTCATCGGATTCCAAAGTAGGCTTCGCAAGCCTACTCGGGAATGGTGCTTTGGCAACATCCACAGGTACACTGACCTTCTCATTTCTTTTCTCATTCTGAGTCTCAAGAGCAGTCGGGGCGGACTCGTTCAGGCTGTCCGTGGCTTCCTTCGCAGCTCTGGTGGAAAGTGATTTCCCACTGCGCAGCTGAATGGCACTCACGTTTTCACATGAGTTTACTGTAGTTTGGGAAGGAAGCTTCCCCGAGCTCTTGCTCTCGATCTTACTAATAGACACCGCCATCTGTGTCAGCTGCTTGTTCAAATTCTGCAGCTCTGCCTTATGAGAATTTAGCTCCTCGCGAGCCTCTTTCTGGAACTGGCTGGTGCTAGTCACGATGGTCCTTACCATCTCTTCAAGTGAGCTGGAGGAGCTCGAAGCTTGAGCCTGGGTGGAAGAATTAGGCCTATCCTGGGACTGGCCTTGAAAACGAGTCTGTCCTTCCCTATTCCCATAGCTGAAGTTAGGATGGTCACGCCAACCGGGGTTATAAGTGCTAGCATATGGATCATACTTCCTTGGGTTGGAAGCATATCCCCCGATTGCATTGACCTCCGCCTCTTCGCGGTGTCCTCCAACAATCTTCTTCAACATACTACCTATCTCGGCCACCTGGGCCCTCATTTCTGACATCTCATGGCTCTGAGCCACGCTGTGCACTTGTCCTTGCCCCCTGATCCCAAACTGCTGCGAGTTGGTAGCCATATTTGCAATGAGCTGCTTGGCCTCAACTGGGGTCTTGTCAATCAGTGCCCCTCCACTCGCTGCATCGATCATCTGCCTGTCGTGGGGCGTCATCCCCTCATAGAAATACTGTATGAGCAGTTGATCGGCGATCTGGTGGTGTGGGAAACTCGCGCACAGGCGCCCAAAGCGTTCCCAATACTCATGCAGGGACTCACCTACATCCTGGGTGATCCCATAAATCCTCTTCCGCAGTGTAGTGGCCAAGGATGCGGGAAAGTATTTCTCCAAAAATACCCGCTTCATATCCTGCCACGTATTGATTGATCCGGAGGGCAAGTAATACAGCCAGTCTCTGGCTTTGTCCTTGAGCGTGAAGGGGAATGCCCTCATATTCAGTTGCTCCTCCGTAACTCCTGCGGGCTTCATCCCCGCGCAGACGCAATGGAACTCCATCAAATGCTTGTTCGCGTCCTCACCTGCGTTTCCATGGAAAGAAGGTAACTGGTGAATTAAACCAGATTTCAGCTCGAAGTTACCTGCTACCACGGGGTAGTTAATGCACAAAGGCTGCAGGTTCAGGTCTGGCGCTGCCAGTTGCTTCAGCGTCCGTGGCGCTTCACCTTGCGCCATCTCGTCAAACAAGAAGGGATTGCCTTCTTCTCTTTCCAACGTTCCTTGCCCCTCCCGGGCTTCTCTACGTAACCTCCGCTCCTCTCTGTCAATCTCAGGAATATACTGCAAACTACCCTCAGAGGAACGGGTCATACACAAACAAAAATCTAAACATACAACATACAAACGGAAAAAAATTTTCAGTCAACCATCAAAGAATCAAATTCAAACTTCAATCATAAATTCAATCAATTGCCTACTCCCCGGCAACGGCGCCAATTTTGGTGATCGATATTTTTGAACTATCGCTATAAACTCAAGCTGTCGAGGCTTGCCAAAATAAATTTATAATGCCTATTGCCAAGGCTTTGCAGCCAGTGGTAACAGGGTCGATCCAAGGAATAGGAGAGTTGAATTTACTAATGAAATTGGGATTTGATCGATTAATTGGTAACGGGGGGTTTTAATCATGCAAATAGGAAATAATGCAAAAGCTAACGGAAGGAAGAAATAATATGTAGAAAACGTGTGCACGGTTTGGGGAGTCTCGGGTTCAATTGTTAGACAAATACAACTTATCATTTAATTCTAATAATCATGGAATTCAGTTTACTATGCACACGGACGACTACCAGAGATGCCCCAAAGTAGCCGACTTCATGGATTTTAATTAGGCCACACAGTCCTAATTACACGTTATCTAATCTCACATTAAGATGATCAGTCCTAAGATGAATTTAGACAGTTACTAGCTAACCGTGACGAACATTTGGGCGTGAATTCTAATTGCTAGTAGGTTGCCCGCAAACGCCGTATGCAACCAACAATTATCCTACCCGACCCGATACTTCGATTTAGTTCTATTTACCTGTGTTACTTAGTCGAGCAGTGAGAGGCACGGCATCGCTACTCTTTAACATACACAACATGCGAAACTATCCGAGTGTCAATCAACATAATTTAGCATGCGCGTTGGATTAAGCAAGGTAAACAAATGCACGTAAACAGAACCAATGTGCAATCTAAAATTCAGATTATCAAAGCTGTAAAGGTCTAACAAAATTCCCCTAAACAAAATCCCAAACCGTCACCCTTACCTTAGCCGCTCATGGTGCGGATCGTCAATCCCGCTCCACCAACGACCATGGAGGAGTTCATCTACTTATTACAAAAGGGAAGTGGAGCTCGCTCGCATGCCAACAATGGCGGAGCTCCACGGAAAATAGAGAGAAAATGGGGAAGAAGGGAAGAAGAATCGCCGGATTCCGTTGAGAGATGAAGAAGATAGAGCTTGGAGAAGATATGAAAAATGTGCAGAAAAATCGTCCTTAAGCTTCTGTCTTCGTCGTAGCGTCGAGACGCTAGGCCAGCGTCTCGACGCTGTGCCCTAAGTGATCCGCGCGCGCGCGCGCTGGCGTCGCGACGCAAGGCCAGCGTCGCGACGCTGCCCCGATGAAATTCCTGCGCGCGCCTCCTCCGGAGCGTCTCGACGCCAAGCAGGGTCTCGACGCCAGGGCAGCGTCGAGCTAGCGTCTCGACGCTATCACTCGACGCTTGCTCTCGGGTTTTTTCCAGCGTCGAGCCAGCGTCTCGACGCTATAGCTCGACGCTGGCTCTCGGGTTTGGGGCTGATGCAATGCCTCTTCAAGGCTGTTTTGGCCCGTTTCTTCACGAGACAAATTCCCCTCTTCCCGATGCATTCCCGGGGCGCTAAAACTCTGCTTTAAGCTCTCGAACATGCCCAATGGACGCACGAGCTCTTTGCCGCTTTTTTCCTACAAAAGAGATATATTTAATCAATTGAAAGCGGACTTTAGCTATGATTAGGACGTATTTAATAGCTCCAAAATGGAGTTATCACTAACTTCCGTGCATCACAGGTATTACCAGTTTTCAAGGGAGGACAAGAGAAGAAGAGGTTCCTTCATGAAGCAAGGAAATTCATCTGGGATGACCCCACACTTTACAGAACCTGTGCTGATGGCTTGCTGAGGAAGTGTGTTTCAGCTGCTGAAGCGAAGTCTGTGCTGCAGCACTGTCACGCAGCTCCTTATGGTGGACACTTTGGTGGCCAAAGAACAGCTGCAAAGGTATTTCAGAGTGGCTACTATTGGCCAACAATCTTCAAGGATGCCCACAACTATGCCCACAGCTGTGATGAATGCCAAAGAACAGGTAACCTCAGTCGAAAGGATGAGATGCCCCTCACCTACATCTTAGAGTTGGAGCTCTTTGATGTATGGGGCATTGACTTCATGGGGCCATTCCCTCCATCATCAGGTAACCTTTACATATTAGTGGCAGTAGACTATGTGTCCAAGTGGGTAGAAGCCAAAGCATGTCCTAATAATGATGCTAAAACAGTCACCAACTTCTTGCATAGGCACATTTTTACTAGGTTTGGGACACCTCGTGCCATCATTAGTGATGAGGGGTCACATTTCATTAACAAGGCTATGGAGAGAGTGTTGGCTAAGTATAACATTAGACATAGAGTAGCCACTCCCTATCACCCACACTCGAATGGACAGGCTGAAATTTCAAATAGGGAAATTAAGAACATCCTAGAAAAAGTGGTCAAACCTAATAGGAAAGACTGGTCCTTCAAGCTTGAGGATGCACTTTGGGCTTATAGGACAGCATATAAGACACCCCTAGGTATGTCTCCTTATAGGCTGGTATATGGCAAGACTTGTCACTTACCACTTGAGTTAGAAAACAAAGCATTTTGGGCCATGAAGGAATTGAATTTTTGTGTAAAGGATGCAGGGACACTGAGGTCTTTGCAATTACATGAGCTTGATGAGCTTAGACATATGGCCTATGAAAATGCTAAAATGTATAAGGAAAAGACCAAGATTTGGCACGATAGTAGACTTAGAGTTAAGGATTTTAAGAAGGGTCAACTTGTCTTGTTGTTTAACTCACGGTTGAAATTATTTCCAGGGAAACTTAAGTCTAGATGGTCAGGTCCATTTGTGATTACTAATGTGTTTGTTCATGGTGCCATAGAGATAAAGAACTTGCAGCAAGGCCAACCATTTATGGTTAATGGTGCAGGATTGAAGCACTACTATGAGGAAGGAGATGTGAAGACTCTCTCGGCCTTCCTCTTGACTGAAGCATGAAAAAAGAACGAGAGAGGACGAGTGATTGCTGTGCTCGTCAACATAAGGCTCATGCCTTAGTTTATTTTTTGCAATTTTCCGGTTATCGTTTGTGTGTTTTGTTGTGTGATTTTAATTGCGAATTTGATGTTGTTTTTATTTCTTTTTGTAGGGAATCGAAAGAGGGAATCAAGGAGAGTAATTCCAGCTTTAAAAATCAAGAAAAGATTGAGCCAAATAAAAGATACGGGCAAGCAAAGATTGACATTTTGATGAAAAAATATCCCTAAAATTGCGCTGGAATTGCAGGATCCGCAAAATATAGCCGTTGGGATTTAGCCGTTTCCTTTATATCCGTTAGAAGGCGCTCGATCGATACGATTCTCCCATTCTCTGATTTCCAAGAACTCTGCGATTCTCTTCATCTTTGATTCTTCTCTCAAAATCTCCAAGACTCAACAATGGTGTTCACACGGGCTGAAAGATCTGCAGCCAAGAAGAGGGCTGATGAAGCTGAAGCGGCTGCGAGGGAAGCACTTCTTACCCTTGCAGATGCTGGTGCTGTACGCACCGGACCTCTTCCCAAACTTCCGATCCGTAGGAAGAAGTGGAGGGTTGTCACAGAAATCCCTGCTGGCCCTTCTGAACCAGCGGGCACGCCCAAGAAGCGCCGGTGGAGTGTCGAGATGGCCGCCGAACCAAGCAGAGCAAAGACTCCCTCTGTGGAGAGTCAAGAAACGGATCGCGCATCCCACGAGCCGACCAAGAAGGATTCGTCGCCATCTGCATCACCTGCGCACAGCCCTTCACCATCTGAACCAGTGCACAGCCCAGAGCTCTCTTCATCGCCGCCTGCACAGAGCCCTGAGTTGCCGTCTTCACCACTGAGTTCTGCACAGACACCTTCAGCAGAGCAACCAACCACGCCGTCGCACACTTCCCCACGACCTGACCCTGAATTCCCATATGGGGAGTACCAAGAATCCACTCAGGGCAGTGGGGAAGGTGAGGAAGACGAGGTCTTCTCGCCTGCGAGGGAAGCAAGTGCCGAGAGCCCTGCGCAGCAGGATGATTCCATGGAAGAGACGCTGGGGGCATGCCTCCAGCAGATCAACATCAAGGCAAAGCTCAAGAAGAAGAAGAAGGCCAAGATTGTCAAGGCCAAGCGATCCAAGAAGCTGAAAAAGAAGAAGGCCAAAAGGGCGCCTTCAGCAGACAAAGAAAGCACTGAGCCTTCGCTTAAACGACTCAAGGTTGAGGCTGCCGAGTCAGCCAAGCCAGCAGATAAAGGGAAGGCCAAGCTCTACCCTGAAGATGAGCCTCAGTCAGTGAGGTATGTTTCCTCTGATGCTGAGTCCAGAGGCGTTGAGCTGAGGAAGAGGGAGTTGCTACATGAGAAGGGCTTCCTCGACAGACCTGCTGACCTGCCGCAGTTCTTGCGCGCAGGGATTATCAATCACAGCTGGGAGGAGTTGTGTAGGCCACCCAATCCGGCTTACACAGCTATGGTATACGACTTCTACGCCAACCTGCGCAACTCTGAAGAGGGGCTCTCTATGGTGAGGGGAGTAGAGGTGGACTACTCAGCAAAAGCTATCAACGATGCTTATGGCCTCAAGGGCCAACGACACACTGATTATGCGAGGATCGTTGATGAGCCTACTGAGGCAGTGCTGGAGGAGGCCATTCGAACAATTGGCCAGCCTGAAGCAGCGTGGACTGTATCACGCAATGGGAGGCACACCCTCATGAGTGCCAACCTGACAGCAAAGGCAGCTGTATGGTTTGCCTTTGTACGGAGGAAGCTGGCCCCTGTGACCCATGAGACGACCATCAACCAGAGCAGATCGCTGCTGGTCTACGCCATTATGCGAGGTCTCACGGTCAATGTGGGGGAAATTATGTCAGCTGCCATTGCTGAGTGCGCCAAGAAAGGTAAGGGACCACTGTTTTTCCCTAACACCATAACCAAACTATGTTTGCTTGCAGGAGTCCCCACTGAGCGACTGGAGCAGCAGATGGCTTACACAGGCCACTTGGAGCTGCCTGCTAGCTTGAGGCTGAAGAGGAAGGGGAATATGGAGTTTGAACTGGATAGGCTGGCTGCTGATCAGTCCCTATCCATGGCATGCCTGATGGATATGCAAAGGAGGATGGCTCAATGGGCCACTTATGCGCAAGCTCGGGACAAGGAAGTTGCAGACCAACTTGGGTGCATCTTCCCTGACTTCCCCACAAATCTCTTGACTCCATGGGTGCCTCCACGACCACGACAACCTGATGAGGATGAAGACGTTTGAGTGCTGGTTGCACTGAAGGGAGTATTGCTGTTCCCTTAGAAAAAAAACCATTTTTCTGCTTTCTGATAGACTATGTGAATTATGCTGTTTTTAGTACACTTTTGATCTGTTTTAGATGCTTAGTTTCCTGTTTTTAATTTTGCTTAGTATAGTCTGATGGTAGGAGCCTAGGTAGGTTAGTTTTGTTTTATTTTTAGAAGAGCTTGAATGACTGGAAAGAGCATGCTTAGGGGCCTTAATCACTGTTATATCTGCCCTGACTTGATTGCGAAATAATTGCGGTCCCCGCAATTTTTATTACTGAAAGCATGTTTTGGACTGTCTGTTTAGCTAGGCTGTGATCTGTTTAAATTCCATCTTTTGCTGCTATCATGACTACCATATAGAGCTTATCTAAAAGCATGTTGGATGAGTGTCATAGGACACCCTTTGCTAGTTTAAATCAACCTCTAAAAAGCTCAGCATGCACAGCTTTAAGCCCTTAACTGTCTGTTTTTTTTTTTAATTACTGCTGCTGTGATATTTTCTTTTAAATGTTCTGTCTATGCCTAGGGCTTTAGATTCTCTTTGTTTTACCTTAGACTAGATGCTTCTAGGATAGTTTGGGGGTGTGCCACCTCAGACACTCATTGGGGACAATGAGTAGTTGAAGTTTGGGGGAGGCCACCCTAGGCCTAGGAACATTCCTCTCTCCCTTAGAAACATAAGCATTCTTCTTCTCCTTTACAAAAAAATGATGAACTGAAAAAAATGAAAAATAGAATAAAGAGGGGGGTCTCTCTGAGGTTGCTAAGTAATCAGTGCCAAGTGTGTGACCCACAAGTGGCATTGCATCAAAAGGCAACCAAAGGAGAGGCCCCACCTAAGTAAGAAAAAGGGAAAAGAATAGGGAAGAAGAATGTATACCTAGGAGTTATAACTTTGTGGCTTAGATGTCCTATTTAAAAAGAACTCTGATCCTCAATTAGCTAAGCACAAAGTTGTAACTTGTAGGGTTGTTTAGGGAGATGAGTGTATATCCAATGTAGTGATGCCAGGGTTTAGGTTGTTCTTTAAAAGTACTACTGTCACCGTTAATACTAAGACTGGCATGACTCTAAGGAATCCTAGACAAGTTAAAAATAAAGCTAGAAGCATGTACTGAGTCTGAGGTAAAGCTAGGCAGAATTTGAAACCTTAGGGATAGTGGCATGATATGACAAAAGCAAATAGATCAGTTGTAGGAAGTTAATGAAAACAGAAGGAATGTTAGGCAGGCAAAGTCAGAAGAAGCTAGATAAGAGGGTAGTTTTAAGCTTGGAGGTGTGTCACAGGACAGCAGTGCTATAGATAGGGATATAGGGTAGTCAGTAGGTGGTTAAAGAAGGTGAAACAGCAGCCTAGGTAAGTCCTTAGTGTGCTTGAGGACAAGCAAAACCTTAAGTTTGGGGGTGTGTTAAGTCTCTGAAAGTGACTTATTTAGGACCCATTTAGCTTAAGAAGATGTACACTTTTAGGTGTTTTTGATAGCATTTAGCTTAAACCTATGCTTAAATATGAGAATGAGAAGAAGGTAGCTAAATTAGGACTTATGCACAATAGGAAAGAAAAGGGTTGAAAACCGAAGGAAAAGAATGAAAAAAACTGCATTGCGACAGCATTGCGAAAACATTGCTGAAGCCGCAATTATTCAAGTGAAAACCGTAAGTTGACTGATCTTTTTCTGTTAATTTCCGTGATTTCAGGGATTCGTTCTTTCTCCTCCATCCATTCTGATATATGACGTTGAAGATTGATGGTTCTCCTTGGCCCAAACGCACCTGCAAACTACTATAAAAGGGGGTCAAAGTCGGAGGTTCAAGCATCATCCGAAAGGCGTAGAAGTCTTCTCGCAGTCCATCTTTTCTCCTGTTTTCCTTTGCCGTCTGCTGGTTTGCGAAGCTCAGCTGTTGGAATCGATAATCTGATAGGAAGGAGAGGAGATTCTTCTTCTCTCCTGATTGGATTCATCCAAGCAAGGCTGATCTTTTTGATCCTTCATTCGAGGCGACTGCAACGAGGCTTCCAAGCACCATTTACTGCTTTTTGTCTTTCCTTTCTCATTTCCAGCATTGTTTAGTTATCGCTTCTGGTTTAGTGATTAGTCTACTTCATTTCGTTGCTTTCTGTCTTTGGATTATTTACTTTAAGTTTCCCTTTGTTCGTTCAAACATTCAAAGTAATCAAATTACAAGTCTTCATTTCACAGTTTCCATCTTCTGCTGCTACGGTTTTGTCTTACTGTTTTGAGTACATTTCCCTTCTAAGCATGTCTGTTTTATCTTATACTTCTGTTCTCTATATATCCATGAGTAGCTAAGTCACTTAGGGGCATGCTAATGACAGAACTATAGGCTAAAAAAACGTGAACCAAGCATGTAGGATAGCTTTCGAAGCATTGATTGTACGTAAGCTTCATTCCACGGGCAATTTCGATTGGCCATCCATTTTGTCCAAAGAACTCCTAACCTCTGGAAGGAGTAAGAGTTCAGAGTCGTATAATCATGCTAGCCTTTCATGGTAACCAGGAAACGGCCTAGGAATAGGCGTTTCCCTAGTACAAACTAAACACTTCTGTTTTAACAAGATGCTTAAGACCTTACTTTGAGTTGAGTAAACTAAAGAATCTAATGCATGGAATCGGACGATACATGAGATAGAGTGAGTTTGATGCATAGAGAGTTGATCTAATGCTTGGGAATCGTATTAAAATGCCTATAGGATAGTCGTTAGTAGCCCTTAATTCTCCATTTTACACACGTTTGCTGTTTTTACAATTGCGATAACATTGCGGTGTCCGCAATTCTGCTAAGTTACCATTCTGTTTAGCTGTTTTCTTCTTCGTTTATTAATTCCATCTCTTGTCCGTTGAGTCTAATTTCAACTTTCATTTGTTTATGTTGCATTCCTTTATATGTTCGGTAGGAAGTAGGCAATTAAAAACCAAATTTACCCCATCAAATCCACCCCTTCTTTCTTAACAAATACACTTCGTGAATAGCTAAAAATAAGTCTCTGTGGAAAAAACGAATGAAATATACTTACTACTTGCTGTAAGACCATGTATGCTTGCATGTTCTGAGTGCTCTCTCTACCTTCTTGCTTATTTATTCTTAACACATTGAGCACGCAACAATGGGCGGTCTGCACAGCTCTTCCCAGCCATGGTTGGTGATCCCTGCGCGCAAGAATTGCGGCAGGTCCGCCAGTGCATCAAGAAAACCCTTCTCATGGAGCAGGTCTCTCTTAATCAATTCAGTGCCCCTCATCTCTGCATCTTGAGAGACATACCTCACGGCTTGAGGGTCGTCTTCGGGGTACAATTTTGCCTTCCCCTTCTCCTTTGCCTTGGCCGACTCAGCAGCCTCAACCTTCAGCTTCTTTAAAGAAGGCTCACCACTGACCTTCTTCTTCTTGGATCGCTTGGAAGCTTTTGGCCGCTTGGCCTTCACAATCTTGGGCGCCTTCTTCCTCAGCCGAGCCCTGGTGGTCATTTGTTGGAGACAATCCCCCAACGTTTCTTCCATGGAGTCTTTACTCCCCCCCTCTGCTGGGCTGTCAAGACTGACCTCTCTCAAGGGGGAGAAAACCTCCTCGTCTTCAGCTGCCTCATCACTTGGCACCGAGTCTTGGTGCTCTTCAGAAGGTGCTCCGTGCTCGGGCGTCTGCGGGGAAGGCGATGGTTCAGGGCTCTGCCTGGCCGTCTCATAGGATGGGCGGCCAGTCTCATGACTCTCCTCGGTGGGAGTCTTTTCTTTGATCGGTGCGTCCCCGACTGCCACCTTCCACTTCCTTTTCTTGGGTGTGCCCACTGGTTCAGACGGACCAGCAGGGATCTCCGTCACAACCTTCCACTTCTTTCGGCGCACCGGCAGCTTTGGAGGCCGTGAGGGCTGCGTAGCGTCAGCATCTGCTAAGGCAAGTAGTGCCTCTCTCGCAGCTTCTTATGCGTCAGGTGACTTCTTTTTGGGCATGGAACGATCGGCCCGTGTGGATACCATTTTCGTTCTTGGAAGGTTTGGAGGTAGGAGATGCAGAGGAAGAAGAAGAATGAAATCCTGAGGTCCAACGGATGAAGAAAGCGTAAGGGGCCTCGATGATCTAACGGCTATTTGTACTCGAGTGGATCCCAACGGCTCTATTCTGTTGCGGATTCAGCAATTCCACCGCAATTAATTAGCCTAGCCGTTGGAAGATTTACTTGATTTAAATCGCAAGATTCAATCAACCAAATCTTTGATCCGCCCGATCTTTCTCGTTGATCTGCTTCCCTTGATTCATCTCCTTGATCTCCTCTTAAAGATCTCTCATTTGAATCCACCTAATTACAACAAAATCCGTAAATAAAATCACAACTAAACACATAAAACACAAACCGAAAAATACTTGGGAAAAAAAAACTAAGGCATAGCCTTCTGTTGGATGAGCACAGTGGTCACTCATCCCCTCTCGATTTGATTCTTAAGCTTCAGATAAGAGGAAGGCCGAGAGTGTCTTCACATCTCCTTCCTCGTAGTAATGCTTCAATCGTGCACCATTGACCATAAACGGCTGCCCGGGCTGTAGATTTCTAATCTCAATCGCACCATGAACAAACACGTTAGTTATCACAAAAGGACCTGATCATCTGGACTTAAGTTTGCCTGGAAATAATCTTAACCTTGAGTTAAATAATAAGACATGCTGGCCTTTCTTAAAGTCCTTAATCCTAAGTCTACTATCATGCCAAATTTTAGTTTTTTCCTTATACATTTTGACATTTTCGTAGGACATATGTCTCAGCTCATCGAGCTCATGTAATTGCAGAGACCGCAATGTTCCTGCATCGGTCACGCAATAATTCAGTTCTTTTAAGGCCCAAAAGACTTTGATTTCCAACTCGAAGGGTAAATGACATGCTTTCCCATATACTAGCCTATAAGGAGACATACCTAGGGGTGTTTTATATGCGGTCCTATACGCCCAAAGTGCATCATCCAACTTAAAAGACCAGTCTTTTCTGTTAGGTTTGACCACTTTTTCAAGTATGTTTTTGATCTCCCTATTGGATATTTCAGCTTGTCCATTTGAGTGTGGGTGATAAGGGGTGGTGTTACGTCTCCAAAAGTGACCTTTTTAGGACTTAATTAGCTTAGAAAGATGGTCACTCTTAGGTGTTTTTGATAGCATTTAGCCTAAACCTATGCTTAAATATGAGAATTAGAAGAAGGTAGCTAAATTAGGACTTATGTACAATAGGAAAGAAAAGGGTTGAAAACCGAAGGAAAAGAATGAAAAACAAGCATTGCGATAGCATTGCGGAAACATTGCGGACACCGCAATGTTTCAAGTGAAAAACGTAAGTTGACTGATCTTTTTCTGTTAATTTCCGTTATTTCAGGGATTCGTTCTTTCTCCTCCATCCATTCTGAAGTACGACGTTGAAGATTGATGGTTCTCCTTGGCCCAAATGCACCTGCAGATTACTATAAATAGGGGTCAAAGTCGAGGGTTCAAACATCATCCGAAAGCGTAGAAGTCTTCTCGCAGTCCATCTTTTCTCCTGTTTTCCTTTGCCGTCTGCTGGTTTGCGAAGCTCAGCTGTTGGAATCGATAATCTGATAGGAAGGAGAGGAGATTCTTCTTCTCTCCCGATTGGATTCATCCAAGCAAGGCTGACCTTTCTCATCCTTCATTCGAGGCGGCTGCAACGAGACATTCGAGCTTGTTTTACTGCTTTCTGCTCTTCATTTCCATTTTCCAGCTTTGTCTTGTTGCTATTTCTTTTCTAGAAGCTAGATTAGACTATTTCGTTGTGTTCTGTCTTCCTGTTATTTGCTTTAAAGCTTTCCTTTGTCAATCAAACAATCGAGTAATCAAATCTCAATTCTTCATTTCACAGTTTCTTGCCTTTACATTCTACTGCTTTCCCTTACTGTTTTGTCTTTAAATTCCTTCTAAGCATGTCTACTTCTTCTCTTACTTCTGTTCTGTTTACATCCATGAGTAGCTAAATCACTTAGGGGCATGCTAATGACAACACTTTAGGCTAAAAAACGTGAACCAAGCATGTAGGATAGCTCTCGAAGCATTGATTGTATGTAAGCTTCATCCCACGGGCAATTTCGATTGGCCATCCATTTTGTCCAAAGAACTCCTAACCTCTGGAAGGAGTAAGAGTTCAGAGTCATACTATCATGCTAGCCTTTCAAGGTAACCAGGAAACGACCTAGGAATAGGCGTTTCCCTAGTACAAACCATATTTTTCTGCCTTAACAAGATGGTTAAGACCTTACTTGGACATGAGTAAACTAAAGAATCTAATGCATGAAATCGGAAGATACATGAGAATGAGATAGTTTGATGCATAGAGAGTTGATCCAATTCTTGAGAATCGTGAGAAAAAGCCTACAGGATAGTCGTTAGTAGCCCTTAATTCATCACTTTACACACTTTCACTGTTATTTGAATTGCGATAGAATTGCTGTCTCCGCAATTCTGCTTAAGTTACAATTCTGTCTAGCTGTCTTTGCCTTCATTTATTAATCTCGTCTCTTTTCATTTGAGTTTAGCTTTGACTTGCATTTGTTTATGTTGCTACCCTCTTCGTATTCAGTAGGAAATAGATAATTAAAAACCAATTCTACCCCATCAAATCCACCCCTTCTTTCTTAACTTTACACTTCATGAATAGCTTATAATAAATCTCTGTGGGAAAACGAATGAAATATACTTACTACTTGCTATAAGACCATGTATGCTTGCATGTTCTGAGTGCTCTCTCCACCTTATTGCTTATTTATTTTAACACATTGAGCACACAACAAGTTTTTGGCGCCGCTGCCGGGGATTTATTTAAGTAAAAACGAAGTTTGTTAAGTTTGAAACACCAAGTTTATTGCCTATTGAAGCTGATCTGTTTCATTTCTTTTGCAGGTACTATTGGGTTAGTTTATGAGTGAGCCTTCAAGTAGTGATCTAGAGTTCAATTCTGAGCCTGAGAGACTACTTAGGGCCAGAAATAGAGCCAAGAAACGTCTTTTTAAACAACCCCCTTTACCTCAAGTAATTGCGGGAACCGCAATTCCTCCGCAATTGTCTCAAGAAGAAATGAATGGAATAGTTCCAAATCCGGTGCCTGTCACTCGCAATCCCATCGAAATAGCGAATGACAAGGATAGCGCCATACTTTCGTACCTAGTACCTATGCCTGGGGAGCTGAACCCCAGCATAATCCGTCCTGAAATCACTGCCAACTCATTCGAGTTAAAGCCAGTGATGTTCCAAATGTTGTCCACTGTGGGACAATTCTTTGGAGTGGAAAATGAGGACCCCCACAACCATCTTAGAAACTTCTTAGGAGTGAGTGATACATTCATCATCCCTGGAGTTTCCCAAGAAGCCTTGAGGCTATACCTGTTCCCTTACTCTTTGAGGGACAAAGCCAAAACGTGGTTAAACTCATTACCCTCTAGATCTGTCCTTAATTGGACAGACTTAGCAGAAAAATTCCTAGTCAAATACTTCCCACCTGATAGGAATTCTACCTTTCGTGATGACATAATCAAGTTTAAACAAGCTGACACTGAGTCTCTTCACGAAGCTTGGACAAGGTTCAAAGATCTACTTCTTAAATGTCCACACCATGGCATCCCATGGTGTATCCAAATAGAGGTCTTTTTCAAAGGATGCAATCCCAGCACTAGACAAGTCTTAAATTCATCCGCTGGAGGCTCCATGTTGTCCAAGAGTTACAACGAGGCCTATGAGATCTTGGAGAAGATCTCAGCATCTCACTGTAGGTGGTCAGATGATCCAGTTGAGCCAACTAGAGCTCAAGACAAGGATGCTCTAAGTGCAAGGAGCAGCCAAATAAATGCCCTGACCAACCTAGTTAAGCAAATGGCTCAAGCCAATCTCCAAACAAGTGTCAACACCGCTACCGCCATGTCAATGGGCACCCAACCAAGTCAAGGTGAAACACTTATCTGTGGATTCTGTGGGGAAGGGCACCTGTATGAATACTGCCCTGGGAATCCAGCCTCAGTCTGCTATATTGGAAGTCAGCAGCAGCCTAGGAACAACCCCTATTCCAATACTTACAACCCTGGTTGGAGGAACCACCCAAACCTGTCATGGGGTGGCCAACAGAATACTAACCAAAATCCTAACCAACCTAGACCGAGTGGAACACCTGGTTTCACTCCCCAACATAACCAATCAATGTATCAAAAACCTTACAACCAACCTGTAGGATCTTCTGTAGAAAACTTACTAAAGGAATACATAGCTAAGAATGATGCTACTCTTCAAAGCCAGCAAGTGTTAAGTCTCTGAAAGTGACTTATTTAGGACCCATTTAGCTTAAGAAGATGTACACTTTTAGGTGTTTTTGATAGCATTTAGCTTAAACCTATGCTTAAATATGAGAATGAGAAGAGGGTAGCTAAATTAGGACTTATGCACAATAGGAAAGAAAAGGGTTGAAAACCGAAGGAAAAGAATGAAAAAAACTGCATTGCGACAGCATTGCGAAAACATTGCTGAAGCCGCAATTATTCAAGTGAAAACCGTAAGTTGACTGATCTTTTTCTGTTGATTTCCGTAATTTCAGGGATTCGTTCTTTCTCCTCCATCCATTCTGATATACGACGTTGAAGATTGATGGTTCTCCTTGGCCCAAACGCACCTGCAAACTACTATAAAAGGGGGCCAAAGTCGGAGGTTCAATCATCATCCGAAAGCGTAGAGTCTTCTCGCAGTCCAC
The DNA here is from genome assembly GCA_028017165.1 of Herpetospermum pedunculosum. Classification (NCBI taxonomy): domain Eukaryota; kingdom Viridiplantae; phylum Streptophyta; class Magnoliopsida; order Cucurbitales; family Cucurbitaceae; genus Herpetospermum; species Herpetospermum pedunculosum. Next base: position 12,903,263 of record CM051527.1, on the reverse strand, counting down.
ATTTTCTCCCTGTTTTCCTTTGCCGTCTGTTGGAGTGAGAGTCTCAGCTGTTGGAATCGATAATCTGATAGGAAGGAGAGGAGATTCTTCTTCTCTCTCGATTGGATTCATCCAAGCAAGGCTGACCTTTCATCCCCTTCATTCGAGGCGACTGCAACGAAGCTTTCAAGCTGCATTTCCTGCTTTCTGTCTTCCTTTTCTAATTTCCATCTTTGATCAGTTGTTGTTTCTAGTTTAATGTTTTATCTACTGCATTTCGTTATTGTCTGTCTTTGAATTATTTCCTTTAAGCTTCTCTTTGTTCGTTCAACATTCAAAGTAATCAAATCGCAAGTTTCATTTCACGGTTTCCTTCTTCTGCTGCTACGGTTTTGTCTTGCTGTTTTAAGTTTATTTCCCTTCTAAGCATGTCTGTTTCATCTTACATTTATGTTCTCTATATATCCATGAGTAGCTAAGTCACTTAGGGGCATGCTAATGACAGAACTATAGGCTAAAAAACGTGAACCAAGCATGTAGGATCGCCTTCGAAACATTGATTGTATATAAGCTTCATCCCACGGGCAATTTCGATTGGCCATCCATTTTGTCCAAAGAACTCCTAACCTCTGGAAGGAGTAAGAGTTCAGAGTCGTATAATCATGCTAGCCTTTCATGGTAACCAGGAAACGGCCTAGGAATAGGCGTTTCCCTAGTACAAACTAAACACTTCTGTTTTAACAAGATGATTAAGACCTTACTTTGAGTCGAGTAAACTTAAGAGTCTAATGCATGGAATCGGACGATACATGAGATAGAGTGAGTTTGATGCATAGAGAGTAGATCCAGTGCTTAAGAATCGTATAAAAAGGCCTATAGGATAGTCATTAGTAGCCCTTAATTCACCCATTTACACATTTTCGCTGTCAGTTAATTGCGATAACATTGCGGTCTCCGCAATTCTGCTAAATTTTCATTCTGTTTAGCTGTTTTCTTCTTCGTTTATTAATTCCATCTCTTGTCTTTTGAGTCTAATTTCAACTTGCATTTGTTTATGTTATATTCCTTTACACATTCAGCAAAAATTAGATAATTAAAAACCAATTTTACCCCATCAAATCCACCCCATCTTTCTTAACAAATACACTTCGCGAATAACTAAAAATGAGTCTCTGTGGAAAAAACGAATGAAATATACTTACTACTTGCTGTAAGACCATGTATGCTTGCATGTTCTGAGTGCTCTCTTTACTTTCTTGCTTAATTATCTTTAACACATTGAGCACGCAACAAGTTTTTGGCGCCGCTGCCGGGGACTTATTTTAAGTGAAAACGAAGTTTGTTAAGTTTGAAAAACCAAGTTTATTATATATTGAAACTAATCTACTTTCCATTTCTTTTGCAGGTACTATTGGGTTAGTTTATGAGTGAGCGTTCAAGTAGTGATCTAGAGTTCAATCCTGAGCCTGAGAGACTACTTAGAGCTAGGAACAAAGCAAAGAAACGACTCTTTAAACAACCTCCTATACCTCAAATCATACCTGAAATCGAAGAAATGGACGATATAGTTCCAAATCCGGTACCTGTCATTCGCAACCCCATCGAAATAGCGAATGACAAGAATAGTGCCATTCTTTCATACCTAGTACCTATGCCTGGGGAGCTGAACCCCAGCATAATCCGTCCTGAAATCACTGCCAACTCATTCGAGTTAAAGCCAGTGATGTTCCAAATGTTGTCCACTGTGGGACAATTCTTTGGAATAGAAAATGAGGACCCCCACAACCATCTTAGGAACTTCTTAGGAGTCAGTGATACCTTTATCATCCCTGGAGTGTCCCAAGAAGCTTTAAGGCTATACTTGTTCCCTTATTCTTTGAGGGACAAAGCCAAAACATGGTTGAACTCATTACCCTCTGGATCTGTCCGCAATTGGACAGATTTAGCAGAAAAATTCCTAGTCAAATACTTCCCACCTGATAGGAATTCTACCTTTCGTGATGACATAGTTAAGTTTAAACAAGCTGATAATGAGTCTCTTCACGAAGCTTGGACTAGATTCAAAGATCTTCTTCTTAAATGTCCACATCATGGCATCCCATGGTGTATCCAAATAGAGGTCTTTTTCAAAGGATGCAACCCCAGCACTAGGCAAGTCTTAAATTCATCTGCTGGTGGTTCCATGTTGTCCAAGAGTTACAACGAGGCCTATGAGATCTTGGAGAAGATCTCAGCATCTCACTGTAGGTGGTCAGATGATCCTGTTGAGCCAACCAGAGCTCAAGACAAGGATGCTCTAAGTGCAATGAGCACCCAAATAAATGCCCTGACCAACCTAGTTAAGCAAATGGCTCAGGCCAATCTCCAAACAAGTGCCAACACCGCTACTGCCATGGCAATGGGCACCCAACCAAGTCAAGGTGAGGTACTTATATGTGGATTCTGTGGGGAAGGGCACCTGTATGAATACTGCCCTGGGAATCCATCCTCAGTCTGCTACATTGGAAGTCAGCAGCAGCCTAGGAACAACCCCTATTCCAATACTTACAACCCTGGTTGGAGGAACCACCCAAACCTGTCATGGGGTGGCCAACAAAATGCTAACCAAAATCCTAACCAGCCTAGACCGAGTGGAACACCTGGTTTCACTCCCCAACATAACCAATCAATGTATCAAAAACCTTACAACCAACCTGTAGGATCTTCTGTAGAAAACCTACTCAAGGAATACATAGCTAAGAACGATGCTACTCTTCAAAGCCAACAAGCTACTCTTAGGAGCCTAGAGAACCAAATAGGCCAATTGGCCAATGAACTCAAGAGTAGGCCCCAAGGTAGACTCCCTGCTGACACCGAGGTGCCAAGGAGAGATGGTAAAGAGCAAGTTCAAGCAATTGAACTTAGAAGTGGTAGACCCTTGGTGAGCAACACAAAGGACACACCAAAGAGAGTAGAGAACACTGAGTCTAGTGCTCCACTGGAGTCTCTGCCAAGCCAAGGTCCACCATCAACTAGCACATCAGGAGCGAGGCTGGAGCCAATCATTGAGGAGATAGAAGAAATTCCAAGGCCTCCACCTATCCTGAGGCGTCCTGACGTGCCTGCATATGTGCCACCACCTCCATACCCTCGAAGGCTTAAGAAGAAGCAGGAACAGGAAGTTCATTTTAATAAATTCTTAGAAATTCTTAAGCAAGTGCATGTCAACATTCCTTTTGTAGAAGTTTTACAGTCTATGCCTTCATATGTAAAGTTTTTGAAGGACATTATTACTAACAAGAAAATAATTGGTGAGTTTGAAACAGTAAACCTCACTGAGGAGTGCAGTGCCATCCTCCAAAACAAGCTGCCCAAGAAGGAGAAGGATCCTGGTTCCTTCACCTTACCTGTAGAACTTGGAGGCAAGCACGTGGGCAGAGCGCTTTGTGACCTGGGCGCCAGCATAAACCTCATGCCCCTGTCCCTATTCCGCCAGTTGGGAATAGGAGAAGCACGTCCAACCACTGTCACTTTACAACTAGCAGACAGATCCATTGCATATCCGGAAGGTAAAATTGAGGATATTTTAGCAAAGGTTGACAAATTTATTTTCCTTGCAGATTTCATTATCCTGGATTATGAAGCAGACAAGGAGGTCCCCATCCTGCTAGGCAGACCATTTCTATCCACAGGTAGGGCACTTATAGACGTCCAAAAAGGTGAGCTTACTATGAGGGTTCACGATGAAGAGGTGAAGTTTAGTGTATATAAAGCTTTAAGGTATCCCTCTGACCTTGAATCCTGTGCTAGTATGGACGTTGTTGATTCTTTGATGGAAGAACAATTAGAGCATGTATTATTAACCAAGCATGCTAATGAATATGTAGGATTAGATATAGCTGACTTGAATGTATCTGACATAATGGATATGCCTGTAGATAAACCACAACATGTATGTATGAATATAGACCTAACTGATAGACCTGTAAATCCTTTGAAGCCATCTATTGAGCATCCACCTGTTTTAGAACTGAAACCACTACCCACTCACCTCAAGTATGCATATTTAGGGAGTAATGAAACTCTGCCTGTTATCATTTCTTCTAAATTAAGTGAAAAGCATGAGGTTGAACTGATTTTACTGCTTAAGCAACATAGGAAGGCTATTGCATGGACTATTGCTGATATTAGAGGCATTAGCCCTTCTTATTGTATGCATAAGATTATACTAGAGGAAGAACACACACCTAGAGTAGATCATCAACGTAGGCTGAATCCCGCTATGAAAGAGGTAGTTAAGAAAGAAATAATAAAATGGTTAGATGCTGGTGTGATCTTTCCCATAGCTAGTAGTCAGTGGGTAAGCCCTATACAGTGTGTACCTAAAAAGGGGGGGATGACTGTGGTAGTCAATGAGAACAACGAACTGATTCCAACTAGGACTGTCACAGGATGGAGAGTGTGCATGGATTACAGGAAATTAAATAAAGAAACTAAAAAAGACCACTTCCCTCTACCATTCATTGACCAGATGTTAGACAGAATAGCTGGTAGAGCCTACTATTATTTCTTAGATGGTTATTCTGGCTATAACCAGATGACTATAGACCCCAAAGACCAAGAGAAGACTACCTTCACTTGCCCTTTTGGAACTTTTGCCTTTCGCAGAATGCCTTTTGGCTTATGCAATGCACCGGCAACTTTCCAAAGGTGCATGATGGCAATCTTCTCTGAGTTGGATGAGTCCATGATAGAGATATTCATGGATGACTTCTCAGTCTTTGGGGATTCATTCACCAACTGTTTAGATAATTTAAGACAAGTCTTAGCTAGATGTGAAGAGACTAACTTAGTCCTTAATTGGGAAAAGTGTCACTTCATGGTAGATGAAGGGATTGTCTTAGGTCATAGAGTGTCAAGAGCTGGAGTGGAGGTCGATAGGGCCAAAATAGAGATCATAGAGAAGTTGGTAGAGCCTCAGAATGTCAAGGCCATTAGGAGTTTCTTAGGGCATGCTGGCTTCTACAGAAGGTTCATCAAGGACTTTTCTAAGATAGCCAAGCCTCTATGTGAGCTTCTAGAGCTAAATAGGCCATTCATCTTCTCTAAGGACTGTTTAGTAGCTTGGACCACCCTTAAGAAAGCACTAGTTACAGCACCTGTTATAGTAGGGCCAGATTGGGATCTCCCATTCGAGATGTTATGTGATGCTAGTGACTATGCTGTAGGGGTCATGTTAGGACGGAAAATTGACAAGCTAACACATCCTGTATATTATGCTAGTAAGACCTTGAATGAGGCTCAATGTAATTATACAACTACTGAGAAAGAGATGCTTGCTGTAGTGTTTGCTTGTGAGATATTCAGGAACTATATTGTAGGCACCAGGACAATTGTATACACTGACCATTCTGCCTTGAAATATCTTATGAGGAAGGCTGATGCTAAGCCTAGGTTGATTAGGTGGGTGTTATTGCTGCAGGAGTTTGATTTGGACATTCGAGACAAGAAGGGATGTGAAAATGTGGTTGCAGATCACCTTTCTCGATTGCAGCACAATTGCGAAAAAATTGCGGATCCCGCAATTTCTGATGCTTTTATTGATGAACATGTCTTTGTTTTGATTCATCGTGATAATGATTAGGAACCTTGGTTTGCTGACATTGCTAACTTCCGTGCATCACAGGTATTACCAGTTTTCAAGGGAGGACAAGAGAAGAAGAGGTTCCTTCATGAAGCAAGGAAATTCATCTGGGATGACCCCACACTTTACAGAACCTGTGCTGATGGCTTGCTGAGGAAGTGTGTTTCAGCTGCTGAAGCAAAGTCTGTGCTGCAGCACTGTCACACATCTCCTTATGGTGGACACTTTGGTGGCCAAAGAACAGCTGCAAAGGTATTTCAGAGTGGCTACTATTGGCCAACAATCTTCAAGGATGCCCACAATTACGCCCACAGCTGTGATGAATGCCAAAGAACAGGTAACCTCAGTCGGAAGGATGAGATGCCCCTCACCTACATCATAGAGTTGGAGCTCTTTGATGTATGGGGCATTGACTTCATGGGACCATTCCCTCCCTCATCAGGTAACCTCTACATATTAGTGGCAGTGGACTATGTGTCCAAGTGGGTAGAAGCCAAAGCATGTCCTAATAATGATGCTAAAACAGTCACCAATTTCTTGCATAGGCACATTTTTACTAGGTTTGGGACACCTCGTGCCATCATTAGTGATGAGGGGTCACATTTTATTAACAAGGCTATGGAGAAAGTATTGGCTAAGTATAACATTAGACATAGAGTAGCCACTCCCTATCACCCACACTCAAATGGACAGGCTGAAATTTCAAATAGGGAAATTAAGAACATCCTAGAGAAAGTAGTCAAACCTAATAGGAAAGACTGGTCCTTCAAGCTTGAGGATGCACTTTGGGCTTATAGGACAGCATATAAGACACCTCTAGGAATGTCCCCTTATAGGCTAGTTTATGGCAAGACTTGTCACTTACCACTTGAGTTAGAGAACAAAGCATTTTGGGCCATGAAGGAATTGAATTTTTGTGTAAAAGATGCAGGAACACTAAGGTCTTTACAATTACATGAGCTTGATGAGCTTAGACATATGGCCTATGAAAATGCCAAAATGTATAAGGAAAAAACCAAGATTTGGCATGATAGTAGACTTAGAGTTAAGGACTTTAAGAAGGGTCAACTTGTATTGTTGTTTAACTCACGGTTGAAACTATTTCCAGGGAAACTTAAGTCTAGATGGTCAGGTCCATTTGTGATTACTAATGTGTTTGTTCATGGTGCCATAGAGATAAAGAACTTGCAGCAAGGCCAACCATTTATGGTTAATGGTGCAAGGTTGAAGCACTACTATGAGGAAGGAGATGTGAAGACTCTCTCGGCCTTCCTATTGACTGAAGCATGAAAAGAGAACGAGAGAGGACGAGTGATTACTGTGCTCGTCAACATAAGGCTCATGCCTTAGTTTATTTTTTTGCAAATTTTCGGTTATCGTTTGTGTGTTTTGTTGTGTGATTTTAAGTGCGAATTTGATGTTAATTTTATTTCTTTTTGCAGGGAATCGAAAGAGGAGATCAAGGAGAGTAAATCCAGCTTTAAAAATCAAGAAACGATCGAGCCAAATAAAAGATACGGGCGAGCAAAGTTTGACATTTTAATGAAAAAAGATCCCTAGAATTGCGCTGGAATTGCAGGATCCGCAAAAAAATAGCCGTTGGGATTTAGCCGTTGCCTTTATATCCGTTGGGAGGCGCTCGTTCGATACGATTCTTTCATTCTCTGATTTCCAAGAAAGCTGCGATTCTCTTCATCTTTGATCCTTCTCTCCAAACCTCCAAGATTCGACAATGGTGTCCACACGTGCTGAAAGATCTGCAGCCAAGAAGAGGGCTGACGACGCTGCTGAAGCGGCTGCGAGGGAAGCACTTCTTACCCTTGCAGATGAGGGTGCTGTACGCACTGGCCGTCTTGCCAAGCTTCCGATCCGTAGAAGGAAGTGGAGGGTTGTCACAGAAATCCCTGCTGGACCTTCTGAACCGGCAGGAACACCCAAGAAGCGTCGGTGGAGTGTCGAGATGGCCGCCGAACCAAGCAAGGCAAAGACTCCCTCTGTGGAGAGTCAAGAATCGGATCGTGCGTCCCACGAGTCGATCAAGAAGAGTTCGTCGCCATCTGCCTCACCTGCGCACAGCCCTTCACCATCTGAACCAGTGTAGAGCCCAGAGTCACCGCCAGCGCAGAGTCCTGATCTGCCATCTTCGCCACTGAGTTCTGCGCAGACACCATCAGCAGGGCTCAATACCACGCCGTCACACACGCCTCCACGGCCTGACCCTGAATTCCCCTATGGGGAGTACCAGGAATCCACTCAGGGCAGTGGGGAAGGTGGTGAAGACGAGGTCTTCTCGCCTGCAAGGGAAGCTAGTGCCGAGAGTCCTGCACGGCAGGATGATTCCATGGAAGAGACGTTGGGGGCATGCCTCCAGCAGATCAATATCAAGGCTAAGCTCAAGAAGAAGAAGAAGGCCAAGATTGTCAAGGCCAAGCGATCCAAGAAACTGAAGAAGAAGAAGGCCAAGAGGGTGCCTTCAGCAGACAAAGAGAGCACTGAGCCTTCGCTCAAACGACTCAAGGTTGAGGCTGCCGAGTCAGCCAAGCCAGCAGATAAGGGGAAGGCCAAACTCTACCCTGAAGACGAACCTCAGTCAGTAAGGTATGTTTCATCTGACGCTGAATCCAGGGGCGTTGAGTTAAGGAAGAGGGAGTTGCTGCACGAGAAAGGCTTCCTCGACCGACCTGCTGACCTGCCGCAGTTCTTGCGCGCAGGAATGATCAACCATGGCTGGGAGGAATTCTGCAGACCGCCCAATCCAGCCTACACGAGCATGGTGTATGATTTCTACGCCAATGTGCTCAGCCCTGAGGATGGCCTGTCTGTGGTCAGAGGGGTAGAGGTGGATTTCTCAGCCAAGGCCATCAACGAAGCCTATGGTCTCAAAGGCCAAACACATACAGATTATGCACGGATCGTTGATGAGCCTACTGAGGCTGTTCTGGAAGAGGCCATTCGGACCATTGGCCAGCCTGAAGCTTCCTGGACCGTGTCACGCAATGGGAGGCACACTCTCATGAGTGCCAACCTCACGGCTAAGGCAGCTGTTTGGTTTTCGTTCGTGCGAAGGAGATTGTCCCCTGTGACTCACGAGACTACAATCAACCAGAGCCGATCGCTGCTGGTGTATGCGATAATGAGAGGTCTCACGATCAATGTGGGAGAAGTCATCACTGCGGCCATTGCTGAATGCGCCAAGAAAGGTAAGGGACCACTGTTTTTCCCTAATACCATAACCAAGCTATGTTTGCTTGCAGGAGTCCCCACCGAGCGCATGGAGCAGCAGATGGCCTACATAGGCCACTTGGAACTGCCTGCTAACCTGAGGTTGAGAAGGAAGGGGAATATGGAGTTTGAATTGGATAGGCTGGCTGCTGAACAGTCCCTATCCATGGCCTGCTTGATGGACATGCAGAGGAGAATGGCTCAATGGGCCACTTATGCGCAGGCAAGGGACAAGGAGGTTGCAGACCAACTGGGATGCATCTTCCCTGACTTCCCTACAAATCTCCTGACTCCATGGGTGCCCCCACCAGATGAGGATGAAGAAGTTTAAGTGTTGGTTTGAAGTGCACTAAAGGGAGTATTGCTGTTCCCTTAGAAAAAAAAACAATTTTCTGCTTTCTGATAGGACCATGTGAATTATGCTGTTTTTGGTTCAATTTTGATTTGTTTTAGATGTTTAGTTTTATGTTTTTCCTTTTGCTTAGTCTAGTCTGAGTCTCTTCACGAAGCTTGGACAAGGTTCAAAGATCTACTTCTTAAATGTCCACACCATGGCATCCCATGGTGTATCCAAATAGAGGTCTTTTTCAAAGGATGCAATCCCAGCACTAGACAAGTCTTAAATTCATCCGCTGGAGGCTCCATGTTGTCCAAGAGTTACAACGAGGCCTATGAGATCTTGGAGAAGATCTCAGCATCTCACTGTAGGTGGTCAGATGATCCAGTTGAGCCAACTAGAGCTCAAGACAAGGATGCTCTAAGTGCAAGGAGCAGCCAAATAAATGCCCTGACCAACCTAGTTAAGCAAATGGCTCAAGCCAATCTCCAAACAAGTGTCAACACCGCTACCGCCATGTCAATGGGCACCCAACCAAGTCAAGGTGAAACACTTATCTGTGGATTCTGTGGGGAAGGGCACCTGTATGAATACTGCCCTGGGAATCCAGCCTCAGTCTGCTATATTGGAAGTCAGCAGCAGCCTAGGAACAACCCCTATTCCAATACTTACAACCCTGGTTGGAGGAACCACCCAAACCTGTCATGGGGTGGCCAACAGAATACTAACCAAAATCCTAACCAACCTAGACCGAGTGGAACACCTGGTTTCACTCCCCAACATAACCAATCAATGTATCAAAAACCTTACAACCAACCTGTAGGATCTTCTGTAGAAAACTTACTAAAGGAATACATAGCTAAGAATGATGCTACTCTTCAAAGCCAGCAAGTGTTAAGTCTCTGAAAGTGACTTATTTAGGACCCATTTAGCTTAAGAAGATGTACACTTTTAGGTGTTTTTGATAGCATTTAGCTTAAACCTATGCTTAAATATGAGAATGAGAAGAGGGTAGCTAAATTAGGACTTATGCACAATAGGAAAGAAAAGGGTTGAAAACCGAAGGAAAAGAATGAAAAAAACTGCATTGCGACAGCATTGCGAAAACATTGCTGAAGCCGCAATTATTCAAGTGAAAACCGTAAGTTGACTGATCTTTTTCTGTTGATTTCCGTAATTTCAGGGATTCGTTCTTTCTCCTCCATCCATTCTGATATACGACGTTGAAGATTGATGGTTCTCCTTGGCCCAAACGCACCTGCAAACTACTATAAAAGGGGGCCAAAGTCGGAGGTTCAATCATCATCCGAAAGCGTAGAGTCTTCTCGCAGTCCACATTTTCTCCCTGTTTTCCTTTGCCGTCTGTTGGAGTGAGAGTCTCAGCTGTTGGAATCGATAATCTGATAGGAAGGAGAGGAGATTCTTCTTCTCTCTCGATTGGATTCATCCAAGCAAGGCTGACCTTTCATCCCCTTCATTCGAGGCGACTGCAACGAAGCTTTCAAGCTGCATTTCCTGCTTTCTGTCTTCCTTTTCTAATTTCCATCTTTGATCAGTTGTTGTTTCTAGTTTAATGTTTTATCTACTGCATTTCGTTATTGTCTGTCTTTGAATTATTTCCTTTAAGCTTCTCTTTGTTCGTTCAACATTCAAAGTAATCAAATCGCAAGTTTCATTTCACGGTTTCCTTCTTCTGCTGCTACGGTTTTGTCTTGCTGTTTTAAGTTTATTTCCCTTCTAAGCATGTCTGTTTCATCTTACATTTCTGTTCTCTATATATCCATGAGTAGCTAAGTCACTTAGGGGCATGCTAATGACAGAACTATAGGCTAAAAAACGTGAACCAAGCATGTAGGATCGCCTTCGAAACATTGATTGTATGTAAGCTTCATCCCACGGGCAATTTCGATTGGCCATCCATTTTGTCCAAAGAACTCCTAACCTCTGGAAGGAGTAAGAGTTCAGAGTCGTATAATCATGCTAGCCTTTCATGGTAACCAGGAAACGGCCTAGGAATAGGCGTTTCCCTAGTACAAACTAAACACTTCTGTTTTAACAAGATGATTAAGACCTTACTTTGAGTCGAGTAAACTTTAGAGTCTAATGCATGGAATCGGACGATACATGAGATAGAGTGAGTTTGATGCATAGAGAGTAGATCCAGTGCTTAAGAATCGTATAAAAAGGCCTATAGGATAGTCATTAGTAGCCCTTAATTCACCCATTTACACATTTTCGCTGTCAGTTAATTGCGATAACATTGCGGTCTCCGCAATTCTGCTAAATTTTCATTCTGTTTAGCTGTTTTCTTCTTCGTTTATTAATTCCATCTCTTGTCTTTTGAGTCTAATTTCAACTTGCATTTGTTTATGTTATATTCCTTTACACATTCAGCAAAAATTAGATAATTAAAAACCAATTTTACCCCATCAAATCCACCCCATCTTTCTTAACAAATACACTTCGCGAATAACTAAAAATGAGTCTCTGTGGAAAAAACGAATGAAATATACTTACTACTTGCTGTAAGACCATGTATGCTTGCATGTTCTGAGTGCTCTCTTTACTTTCTTGCTTAATTATCTTTAACACATTGAGCACGCAACAGCAAGCTACTCTTAGGAGCCTAGAGAACCAAATAGGCCAATTAGCCAATGAACTCAAGAGTAGGCCCCAAGGTAGACTCCCTGCTGACACCGAAGTGCCAAGGAGAGATGGTAAAGAGCAAGTTCAAGCAATTGAACTTAGAAGTGGTAGGCCATTGGTGAGCAACACAAAGGACACACCAAAGAGAGTAGAGAACACTGAGTCTAGTGCTCCACTGGAGTCTCTGCCAAGCCAAGGTCCACCACCAACTAGCACATCAGGAGCCAGGTTAGAGCCAATTATTGAGGAGATAGAAGAAATTCCAAGACCTCCACCTATCCTAAGGCGACCTGAAGTGCCTGCATATGTGCCACCACCTCCATATCCTCGAAGGCTTAAGAAGAAGCAGGAACAGGAAGTGCACTTTAATAAATTCTTAGAAATTCTTAAGCAAGTGCATGTCAACATTCCTTTTGTAGAAGTTTTACAGTCTATGCCTTCCTATGTAAAGTTTTTGAAAGATATTATTACTAACAAAAAAATAATTGGTGAGTTTGAAACAGTAAACCTCACTGAGGAGTGCAGTGCCATACTCCAGAACAAGCTGCCCAAGAAGGAGAAGGATCCTGGTTCCTTCACCTTACCTGTAGAGTTAGGAGGCAAGCACGTGGGCAGAGCGCTTTGTGACCTGGGCGCCAGCATAAACCTCATGCCCCTATCACTATTCCGCCAGTTGGGAATAGGAGAAGCACGTCCAACCACTGTCACTTTACAACTAGCAGACAGATCCATTGCATACCCTGAAGGTAAGATTGAGGATATTCTAGTGAAAGTTGACAAATTTATTTTCCTTGCAGATTTCATTATCCTGGATTATGAAGCAGACAAGGAGGTCCCCATCCTGTTAGGCAGACCATTTCTAGCCACAGGTAGGGCACTGATAGACGTCCAAAAAGGTGAGCTCACTATGAGGGTTCATGATGAAGAGGTGAAATTTAGTGTGTATAAAGCTTTAAGGTACCCCTCTGACCTTGAATCCTGTGCTAGCATGGACGTTGTAGATTCTTTAATGGACGAACAATTAGAGCATGAACTGTTGACTAAGCATGCTAATAACTATGTAGGATTAGAATTAACTGATTTAAACATAGCTGAGATAATGGACATATCTGTAAATAACCCTCAGCATGTTTGTATGAATATTAACTTAACTGATAGAGCCTTAAATCCTTTAAAGCCATCCATTGAGCATCCACCTGTATTAGAATTAAAACCTCTCCCCACTCACCTCAAGTATGCATATTTAGGGAATAATGAGACTTTGCCTGTAATTATTTCTTCTAAGCTAAGTGAACAGCATGAGGTTGAATTAATATTACTACTTAAGCAACATAGGAAGGCTATTGCATGGACTATTGCTGATATTAGAGGCATTAGCCCTTCTTATTGCATGCATAAGATTATACTAGAGGAAGAACACACACCTAGAGTAGATCATCAACGTAGGCTGAATCCCTCTATGAAAGAGGTAGTTAAGAAAGAAATAATTAAATGGTTAGATGCTGGTGTGATCTTTCCCATAGCTAGTAGTCAGTGGGTGAGCCCTATACAGTGTGTACCTAAGAAGGGGGGGATGACTGTGGTAGTCAATGAGAACAACGAACTGATTCCAACTAGGACTGTCACAGGATGGAGAGTATGTATGGATTATAGGAAACTAAATAAAGAAACTAAAAAAGACCACTTCCCTCTACCCTTCATTGACCAAATGTTAGACAGAATAGCTGGTAGAGCTTATTACTGTTTCTTAGACGGTTATTCAGGGTATAACCAGATCACTATAGACCCTAAAGATCAAGAGAAGACCACCTTCACTTGCCCTTTTGGAACTTTTGCCTTTCGCAGAATGCCTTTTGGCTTATGCAATGCACCGACAACTTTCCAAAGGTGCATGTTGGCAATCTTCTCTGATTTGGATGAGTCCATGATAGAGATATTCATGGATGATTTCTCAGTCTTTGGGGATTCATTTACAAACTGTCTAGAAAATTTAGGACAGGTCCTGGCTAGGTGTGAGGAGACCAACCTAGTTCTAAATTGGGAAAAGTGCCATTTCATGGTGGATGAGGGGATTGTCTTAGGTCATAGAGTGTCAAGGGCAGGTGTAGAAGTTGACAGGGCCAAAATAGAAATCATAGAGAAATTGGTAGAGCCTCAGAATGTCAAGCCCATTAGAAGTTTCTTAGGGCATGCTGGCTTCTACAGAAGGTTCATTAAGGACTTTTCTAAGATAGCCAAGCCTCTGTGTGAGCTTCTAGAGCTAAACAGGCCGTTCATCTTCTCTAAGGAGTGTTTAGTAGCTTGGAAAACCCTTAAGGAAGCATTAGTCACAGCACCTGTTATAGTAGGACCAGATTGGGATCTCCCATTTGAGATGTTATGTGATGCTAGTGATTATGCTGTAGGGGTTATGTTAGGACAGAAGATTGACAAGCTAACACACCCTGTATACTATGCTAGTAAAACCCTGAATGAGGCTCAATGTAATTATACAACTACTGAAAAAGAGATGCTTGCTGTAGTATTTGCTTGTGAGAAATTTAGAAACTATATTGTAGGCACTAGGACAATTGTGTACACTGACCATTCTGCCTTGAAGTATCTCATGAGGAAGGCTGATGCTAAGCCTAGGTTGATTAGGTGGGTGTTATTGCTGCAGGAATTTGATTTGGACATTCGAGACAAGAAGGGATGTGAAAATGTGGTTGCGGATCACCTGTCTCGATTGCAGCACAATTGCGAAAAAATTGCGGAACCCGCAATTTCTGATGCTTTTATTGATGAACATGTCTTTGTATTGACTCATCGTGATAACGATGAGGAACCTTGGTTTGCTGACATTGCTAACTTCCTTGCATCACAGGTATTACCAGTTTTCAAGGGAGGACAAGAGAAGAGGAGGTTCCTTCATGAAGCAAGGAAATTCATATGGGATGACCCCACACTTTACAAAACATGTGCTGACGGCTTGCTAAGGAAGTGTGTTTCAGCTGCTGAGGCGAAGTCTGTGCTGCAGCACTGCCACACAGCTCCTTATGGTGGACACTTTGGTGGCCAAATAACAGTTGCAAAGGTATTTCAGAGTGGCTACTATTGGCCAACGATCTTCAAGGATGCCCACAACTATGCCCACAGCTGTGATGAATGCCAAAGAACAGGTAACCTCAGTCGCAAGGATGAGATGCCTCTCACCTACATCTTAGAGTTAGAGCTCTTTGATGTCTGGGGCATTGACTTCATGAGACCATTTCCCCCATCCTCAGGTAACCTTTACATTTTGGTGGCAGTAGACTATGTATCCAAGTGGGTAGAGGCCATAGCATGTCCTAATAATGATGCTAAAACAGTCATAAAATTCTTGCATAGGCACATTTTTACTAGGTTTGGGACACCTCGTGCTGTCATTAGTGATGAGGGGACACACTTCATTAATAAGGCTATGGAGAGAGTGTTGGCTAAGTATAACATTAGACATAGAGTAGCCACTCCTTATCACCCACACTCGAATGGTCAGGCTGAAATTTCAAATAGGGAGATTAAGAACATCCTAGAAAAAGTGGTCAAACCTAATAGAAAGGACTGGTCATTTAAACTCGAGGATGCACTTTGGGCGTATAGAACTGCATATAAGACACCCCTAGGTATGTCTCCTTACAGACTTGTATATGGTAAAGCTTGTCATCTCCCATTTGAGTTAGAAATTAAGGCATTTTGGGCACTAAAAGAGTTGAATTATTGCGTGACCGATGCGGGAACGTTGCGGTCTTTGCAATTACATGAGCTTGATGAGCTTAGACAAATGTCTTATGAAAATGCCAAAATGTATAAGGAAAAGACCAAGATTTGGCACGATAGTAGACTTAGGATCAAGGACTTTAAGAAAGGTCAACTTGTTTTATTATTTAACTCACGATTGAGGTTGTTTCCAGGCAAACTAAAGTCCAGATGGTCAGGTCCTTTCATGATTACTAATGTGTTTGTTCATGGTGCTATCGAGATAAAGAACTTGCAGCAAGGCCAACCATTCATGGTTAATGGTGCAAGGTTGAAGCACTACTATGAGGAAGGGGATGTGAAGACTCTCTCGGCCTTCCTCTTGACTGAAGCATGAAATTAAGAACGAGAGAGGACGAGTGATTGCTGTGCTCGTCAATATGAGGCTCATGCCTTAGTTTATTTTTTGCGATTTTCCGGTTATCGTTTGTGTGTTTTGTTGTATGATTTTAATTACGTATTTGATGTTGATTTTATTTCTTTTTGTAGGGAATCAATAGAGGGAATCAAGGAGAGTAAATCCAGCTTTAAAAATCAAGAAAATATTGGGCCAAATAAAAGATACGGATGAGCAAAGATTGACATTTAGATGGAAAAAATCTCCAACGGTCACTAAAATTGCGCTGGATTTGCAGGATCCGCAAAAATATAGCCGTTGGGATTTATCCGTTTCCTTTATATCCGTTAGAAGGCGCGTTGATCTGTACGATTTTCCCATTCTCTGAACTCCAAGAAAGCTTCGATTCTCTTCATCTGTGATTCTTCTCTCCAAACCTCCACGATTCGAAAATGGTACTCACGAGGGCTGAAAGATCTGCGGCCACGAAAAGGGCCGATGACGCTGAAACGGCTGCGAGAGAAGCACTGCTTGCCTTGGCTGATGCTGAAGCTGCGCGTACCGAACGCCTGCCGAAACTGCCTGTCCGCAAGAAGAAGTGGAAGGTAGTTACAGAGATACCTGCTGGACCTTCTGAACCAGCAGGCACACCCAAGAAGCGACGATGGAGTATGGCGGTGGCCGAGGAAGAAATCAAGAACAAGACTCCCTCTGTGGAGAGTCAAGAACAAAGCCAGCCATCCCACAAGTCAGCCGAGCGCAGCCTTTCACCAGCCCCACCAGCACAGAGCCCTGAGCTCTCCTCATCACCGCCAGCGCAGAGCCATGAGCAGCCATCTTCACCACAGAGTTCTGCACAGACACCTACAGCAGAGCAAAGAACCACGCCGTCGCACACTTCCCCACGGCCTGACCCTGAATTCCCATATGGGGAGTACCAAGAATCAACGCAGGGCAGTGGGGAAGGTGAGGAAGAGGAGGTTTTCTCTCCTATGAGGGAAGCTAGCCCGGAGAGTCTTGCACAGAAGGATGACTCAATGGAGGAGACACTGGGGGCGTGCCTCCAGCAGATCACCATCGAGGCAAAGCTCAAGAAGAAAAAGAAGGCCAAGATTCTCAAGGCCAAGCGGTCCAAGAAGCTGAAAAAGAAGAAGGCCAAGAGGGCGCCTTCATCAGAAAAGGAGAGCACTGAGCCATCGCTCAAGAGACTCAAGGTTGAGGCTGCGGAGTCAGCCAAACCAGCAGACAAAGGGAAGGCCAAGCTTTACCCTGAAGATGAGCCTCAGTCAGTGAGGTATGTGTCCTCTGACGCTGAGTCCAGGGGTATTGAGTTGAGAAAGAGGGAGTTGCTGCATGAGAAAGGCTTCCTCGACAGACCTGCTGACCTGCCGCAATTCTTGCGCACAGGCATTGTGAATCACAGCTGGGAGGAAATGTGCAGGCCACCCAATCCGGCTTACACGAGTATGGTATACGACTTCTACGCCAACCTGCGAAACTCTGAGGAGGGGCTGTCTGTGGTTAGGGGAGTAGAAGTGGACTACTCAGCAAAAGCCATCAACGAAGCCTATGGCCTCAAGGGCCAAAAACATACTGACTATGCGAGGATCGTTGATGAGCCTACTGAGGCAGTCCTAGAGGAGGCCATTCGAACCATTGGCCAGCCTGAAGCATCCTGGACCGTGTCACGCAATGGGAGGCACACTCTCATGAGTGCCAACCTCACAGCTAAGGCGGCTGTATGGTTTGCATTTGTAAGGAGGAAGTTGTCCCCCGTGACTCATGAGACCACCATCAACCAGAGCAGATCGCTGCTGGTCTATGCCATCATGCGAGGTCTCACGGTCAACGTAGGTGAAATCATGTCAGCCGCCATTGCTGAGTGCGCCAAGAAAGGTAAGGGACCATTGTTTTTCCCTAATACCATAACTAAACTCTGTTTGCTTGCAGGGGTTCCCATTGAGCGAATGGAGCAGCAGATGGCTTACACGGGCCACTTGGAGCTGCCTGCTGGCTTAAGGCTGAAGAGGAAGGGGAACATGGAGTTCGAACTGGATAGGTTGGCTGCTGATCAGTCACTGTCCATGGCTTGCCTGATGGATATGCAGAAGAGGATGGCTCAATGGGCCACTTACGCGCAGGCACGGGACAAGGAAGTTGCAGACCAACTTGGGTGCATCTTCCCTGACTTCCCCACGAATCTCCTGAATCCATGGGTGCCTCCACGACCACGACAACCTGATGAGGATGAAGACATTTGAGTGCTGGTTTGAATTGCACTGAAGGGAGTATTGCTGTTCCCTTAGAAAAAAAAACAAAATCTGCTTTCTGATAGACCATGTGAATTATGCTGTTTTTAGTACAATTTTGATCTGTTTTAGTTGCTTAGTTTTATGTTTTTAAATTGCTTAGTATAGCCTGCTGCTAGCTGATTAGGTAGGATAGTTTAGGTTTCTTTTTGTTGAGCTTGAACGACTGGATAAAGCATGCTTAGGGGCCTTAGTAACTGATATATCTGCCCTGACTTGATTGCGAAATAATTGCGGTACCCGCAATTTTTATTACTAAAAGCATGTTTTGGACTGTCTGTTTAGCTAGGCTGTGATCTGTTTAATTTCTATCTTTTACTGCTATCATGACTACCTTATATAGCTTATCTAAATGCATGCTGGATGAGTGTCATAGGACACCCTTTGATAGTTTAAATTAACCTCTAAATAGCTCAGCATGCATAGCTGTAAGTCCTTGCCTGACTGTTTTTCAAATTCCTGCTGCTGTGATATTTTCTTTTAGAATGTTCTGTCTATGCCTAGGGCTTTTAGATTCTCTTTGTTTTACCTTAGACTAGATGCTTCTAGGATAGTTTGGGGGTGTGCCACCTCAGACACTCATTGGGGACAATGAGTAGTTGAAGTTTGGGGGAGGCCACCCTAGGCCTAGGAACATTCCTCTCTCCCTTAAAACATAAGCATTCTTCTTCTCCTTGACAAAAATAATGAACTGAAAAAAAAAAAAATGAAAAATAGAATAAAGAGGGGAGTCTCTCTTAGGTTGCTGAGTAATCAGTGCCAAGTGTGTAACCCACAAGTGGCATTGCATCAAAAGGCAACCAAAGGAAAGGCTCCACCTAAGAAAGAAAAAAGGAAAAGAGTAGGGAAGAAGAATGTATACCTAGGAGTTGCAACTTTGTGGCTTAGATGTCCTGTTTAAAAAGAACTCTGATCCTCAATGAGTTAAGAGCAAAGTTGTAGCTTGTAGGGTTGTTTAGGGAGATGAGTGTATATCCAATGTAGTGATGCTAGGGTTTAGGTTGTTCTCTAAAAGTACTACTGTTACCATTAATACTAAGACTGGCATGACACTAAGGAATCCTAGGTAGCTCATAAATATAAACTAGAAGCATGTACTGAGTCTGGGGTAAAGCTAGGTAGAATTTGAAACCTTAGGGATAGTGGCATGATATGATAAAAGCAGGTAGATCAGTTGTAGGGAGTTAATAAAAGCAGTAGGAGTTTTAGGCATGCGAAATCAGAAGAAGCTAGATGAGAGGGTAGTTTTAAGCTTAGAAGTGTGTCACAGGACAGCACTGCTATAGATAAGAATATAGGGGAGTCAGTAAGTGGTTAAAGATGAAGAAACAGCAGCCTAGGAAAGTCCTTAGATTGCTCGAGGACAAGCAAAACCTTAAGTTTGGGGGTGTGTTACGTCTCCAAAAGTGACATTTTTAGGACTTAATTAGCTTAGAAAGATGGTCACTCTTAGGTGTTTTTGATAGCATTTAGCCTAAACCTATGCTTAAATATGAGAATTAGAAGAAGGTAGCTAAATTAGGACTTATGTACAATAGGAAAGAAAAGGGTTGAAAACCGAAGGAAAAGAATGAAAAACAAGCATTGCGATAGCATTGCGGAAACATTGCGGACACCGCAATGTTTCAAGTGAAAACCGTAAGTTGACTGATCTTTTTCTGTTAATTTCCGTTATTTCAGGGATTCGTTCTTTCTCCTCCATCCATTCTGAAGTACGACGTTGAAGATTGATGGTTCTCCTTGGCCCAAATGCACCTGCAGATTACTATAAATAGGGGTCAAAGTCGAGGGTTCAAACATCATCCGAAAGCGTAGAAGTCTTCTCGCAGTCCATCTTTTCTCCTGTTTTTCTTTGCCGTCTGCTGGTTTGCGAAGCTCAGCTGTTGGAATCGATAATCTGATAGGAAGGAGAGGAGATTCTTCTTCTCTCCCGATTGGATTCATACAAGCAAGGCTGACCTTTCTCATCCTTCATTCGAGGCGGCTGCAACGAGACATTCGAGCTTGTTTTACTGCTTTCTGCTCTTCATTTCCATTTTCCAGCTTTGTCTTGTTGCTATTTCTTTTCTAGAAGCTAGATTAGACTATTTCGTTGTGTTCTGTCTTCCTGTTATTTGCTTTAAAGCTTTCCTTTGTCAATCAAACAATCAAGTAATCAAATCTCAATTCTTCATTTCACAGTTTCTTGCCTTTACATTCTACTGCTTTCCCTTACTGTTTTGTCTTTAAATTCCTTCTAAGCATGTCTACTTCTTCTCTTACTTCTGTTCTGTTTACATCCATGAGTAGCTAAATCACTTAGGGGCATGCTAATGACAACACTTTAGGCTAAAAAACGTGAACCAAGCATGTAGGATAGCTCTCGAAGCATTGATTGTATGTAAGCTTCATCCCACGGGCAATTTCGATTGGCCATCCATTTTGTCCAAAGAACTCCTAACCTCTGGAAGGAGTAAGAGTTCAGAGTCATACTATCATGCTAGCCTTTCAAGGTAACCAGGAAACGACCTAGGAATAGGCGTTTCCCTAGTACAAACCATATTTTTCTGCCTTAACAAGATGCTTAAGACCTTACTTGGACATGAGTAAACTAAAGAATCTAATGCATGAAATCGGAAGATACATGAGAATGAGATAGTTTGATGCATAGAGAGTTGATCCAATGCTTGAGAATCGTGAGAAAAAGCCTACAGGATAGTCGTTAGTAGCCCTTAATTCATCACTTTACACACTTTCACTGTTATTTGAATTGCGATAGAATTGCTGTCTCCGCAATTCTGCTTAAGTTACAATTCTGTCTAGCTGTCTTTGCCTTCATTTATTAATCTCGTCTCTTTTCATTTGAGTTTAGCTTTGACTTGCATTTCTTTATGTTGCTACCCTCTTCGTATTCAGTAGGAAATAGATAATTAAAAACCAATTCTACCCCATCAAATCCACCCCTTCTTTCTTAACTTTACACTTCATGAATAGCTTATAATAAATCTCTGTGGGAAAACGAATGAAATATACTTACTACTTGCTATAAGACCATGTATGCTTGCATGTTCTGAGTGCTCTCTCCACCTTATTGCTTATTTATTTTAACACATTGAGCACGCAACAGGTGGCTACTCTATGTCTAACGTTGTATTTAGCTAACACCTTTTCCATAGCTTTATTAATAAAGTGGGTTCCCTCATCACTAATTATAGCCCTTGGTGTACCAAACCTTGTAAAAATATGCCTATTAAGAAACTTAATGACTGTTTTGGCATCATTCGATGGACATGCTATGGCTTCTACCCATTTAGATACATAGTCTACAGCTACCAGTATATAAAGATTACCTGCAGAAGGAGGGAATGGTCCCATGAAGTCGATGCCCCACAAATCAAAGAGTTCCAACTCCAAGATGTAAGTGAGAGGCATCTCATCCTTCCTACTGAGATTACCTGTCCTTTGACACTCATCGCAGCTGTGGGCATGGTCATGTGCATCTTTGAATATCGTGGGCCAATAGTAGCCACTCTGGAACACCTTTGCAGCTGTCCTTTGGCCACCAAAATGCCCACCATAGGGAGATGTATGGCAATGCTGCAGCACAAACTTTGCTTCAGCAGCTGGCACACACTTCCTTAGTAACCCATCTGCACAAGTCTTGTAGAGTGTAGGATCGTCCCAGATGAACTTCCTAGCTTCATGTAGAAACATCTTCTTTTCTTGCCCTCCTTTGAAAGTTGGTAGTACCTGCGAGGCAAGAAAGTTAGCAATGTCTGCAAACCAAGGTTCCTCATCGTTATCACGATGGGCTAACACAAAGACATGCTCATCGATAAAGGCATCAGAAATTGCTGGCTCAGCAATTTTTTCGCAATTATTCCGCAATCTAGAAAGATGATCAGCAACTACATTTTCGCATCATTTCTTATCTCTAATGTCTAGATCAAACTCTTGCAACAATAATACCCATCTAATTAACCTAGGCTTAGCATCAGCCTTCCTCATTAGGTATTTTAGTGCAGAATGATCAGTGTACACGATTGTCTTAGTGCCTACAATGTAATTCCTAAACTTCTCACAGGCAAATACTACAGCTAAGATCTCCTTTTCCGTGGTTGTGTAATTACATTGTACCTCATTCAAAGTCTTACTCGCATAGTATACAGGATGTGTTAGTTTATCAATTTTTTGTCCTAGCATGACCCCTACTGCATAGTCACTAGCATCACACAACATCTCAAATGGGAGGTCCCAATTTGGTCCTACTATAATAGGTGCTTTGACTAATGCTTCCTTAAGAGTTGTCCATGCTAAGAAACATTCTTTTGAGAAGACAAATGGTTTGTTAAGCTCTAGAAGCTCACACAAAGGTTTAGAAATTTTTGAAAAGTTCTTAATGAACCTCCTATAGAAACCTGCGTGTCCTAAGAAACTTATAATAGCTTTTACATTTTGAGGCTCCACTAGCTTCTCTATTATCTCTATCTTGGCCCTATCGACCTCTACTCCTGCTCTAGACACTCGATGACCTAGGACTATTCCTTCCTCCACCATGAAGTGGCATTTCTCCCAATTCAGGACTAGGTTGGTCTCCTCACACCTAGCTAGGACTTGTCCTAAGTTCTCTAAACAATTACTAAAAGAATCACCAAAGACCGAGAAGTCATCCATAAATATTTCTATCATGGATTCATCTAAGTCAGAGAAAATGGCCAACATATACCTTTGGAATGTTGCTGGTGCATTGCATAAGCCAAAAGGCATTCTGCGAAAAGCAAACGTTCCAAAGGGACATGTGAAGGTTGTTTTCTCTTGATCCACAGGGTCTATGGTGATTTGGTTATATCCAGAATAACCATCTAAGAAACAGTAGTAGGCTCGGCCAGCTATCCTATCTAACATCTGATCTATAAATGGTAAAGGAAAATGAACTTTTTTTGTCTCTTTATTTAATTTTCTATAGTCCATACAGACTCTCCATCCTGTAATAGTTTTAGTTGGAATTAGTTCATTACTCTCATTGACTACTACAGTCATCCCCCCCTTCTTAGGTACACATTGAATTGGACTCACCCACTGACTATTGGCTATAGGAAAGATTACACCTGCATCTAACCATTTGATTATCTCTTTTTTAACTACCTCCTTCATGGAGGGGTTCAACCTACGTTGGTGATCTACTCTAGGTGTATGTTCCTCTTCCAGTAGTATCTTATGCATGCAATAGGAAGGACTAATACCTCTAATGTCAGCAATCGTCCATGCAATAGCTTTTTTATGTTGCTTAAGCAGTAATATTAGCGCAATTTCATGCTTTTCACTTAACTTGGACGAAATAATAACAGGCAAAGTATCATGCTCTCCTAGATATGCATACTTAAGATGCTCAGGCAATGGTTTTAATTCTAAGAGAGGTGGATGCTCAATGGATGGTTTCAATGGATTCATGGATCTTTCAGACAAGTCGTTAGTCATGCACACATGCTGAAGTTTGTCCACATGTATATCCATTAACTCAGAAATATTTAAGTCAGTTGTATCTATCTGTACATAGTCAGTAGCATGCTTAATCATTAGTTCATGCTCAAGTTGTTCCTCCATCAGTGAATCTACTACATCCATACTAGCACAAGATTCAGAATCAGAAGGATACCTTAGAGCTTTAAAGACACTAAACTTAACCTCCTCATCATGAACCCTCATGGTGAGCTCACCTTTCTGGACATCAATCAAGGCCCTACCTGTGGCTAGAAATGGTCTGCCTAATAGGATGGGGACCTCCTTGTCTGCTTCATAATCCAGAATGATGAAGTCTGCAAGAAAAATGAACTTGTCAACCTTGACAAGGATATCCTCTATCTTACCCTCAGGGTACGCTATGGATCTGTCTGCAAGCTGCCAGGTGACAGTAGTAGGACGTGCTTCTCCTATTCCAAGCTGGCGGAATAGTGACAGGGGCATGAGATTTATGCTGGCTCCCAGGTCACAAAGAGCTCTGCCCACGTGCTTGCCTCCCAACTCGACTGGTAAGGTGAAGGACCCAGGATCCTTCTCCTACTTTGGAAGCTTGTTCTGGAGTATAGCACTGCACTCCTCAGTAAGATTCACTGTTTCAAATTCACCAATGATCTTTTTGTTAGTAATAATATCCTTCAAAAACTTAACATAAGAAGGCATAGATTGCAAAACTTCTACAAATGGAATATTCACATGCACTTGTTTCAAAATTTCTAAAAACTTATTAAAGTGCACTTCTAGTTCTTGTTTTTTCTTCAGCCATCTAGGGAATGGAGGTGGTGGCACATATGTAGGCACTTCAGGTCGCCTAAGGACAGGTGGAGGCCTTGGTATCTCTTCTGGTTCCTCTATGATAGGCTCCAGCCTCACCCTTGATGTGCTTGGTGGTTGTTACGTCTCCAAAAGTGACCTTTTTAGGACTTATTTATCTTAGAAAGATGTACTCTTAGGTGTTTTTGATAGGATTTAGCTTAAACCTATGTTTATATATGAGATTTAGAAGAAGATAGCTAAATTAGAACTTGTGTGCAAGAGGAAAGAAAAGGAATGAAAACCGAAGGAAAAGAGTGAAAAATGCGCATTGCGATAGCATTGCGGAAACATTGCTAAAACAGCAATGTTTCAAGTAAAAATCGTAAGTTGACTGATCTGTTTCTGTTAATTTCCGTTATTTCAGGGATTCGTTCTTTCTCCTCCATCCATTTTGAAGTACGACGTTGAGGATGGATGGTTCTCCTTGGCCCAAACGCACCTGCAGATTACTATAAAAGGGGGTCAAAGTAGAGGGTTCAATCATCATCCGAAAGCGTAGAAGTCTTCTCGCAGCTCCATCTTTTCTCCTGTTTTTCTTTGCCGTCTGTTGGGTTGCGAAGTTTAGCTGTTTGGAGTCGATAATCTGATAGGAAGGAGAGAAGATTCATCTTCTCTCTCGATTGGATTCATCCAAGCAAGGCTGATCTTTCTCATCCTTCAGCCGAGGCGGTTGCGACGAGGCGTTCAAGCTCATTTACCTGCTTTCTGTCTTTCCTTTCTAATTTCCAGCATTGTTTAGTTGTTGTTTCTGTTCTAGTGACTAGTTCATTTTATTACGTTGCTTTCTGTCTTTATGTTATTCATTTTAAGCTTTCCTTTGTTCATTCAAACAATCAAGTAATCAAAGCAAAATTCAGCATTTCTCAGTTTCTTGCCTTTGCGATCTACTGTGTTTCCTTACTGTTTTGTCTTTAAATTCCTTCTAAGCATGTCTGTTTCAACTCTTATTTTTGTTCTCCCTATATCCATGAGTAACTAAGTCACATAGGGGCATGCTAATGACAATACTATAGGCTAAAAAACGTGAACCAAGCATGTAGGATAGCTCTCGAAGCATTGATTGTATGTAAGCTTCATCCCACGGGCAATTTCGATTGGCCATCCATTTTGTCCAAAGAACTCCTAACCTCTGGAAGGAGTAAGAGTTCAGAGTCATACACTCATGCTAGCCTTTCAAGGTAGCCAGAAAACGACCTAGGAATAGGCGTTTTCCTAGTACAAACCATAACTTTCTGCTTTAACAAGATGCTTACGACCTTACTTGGACATGAGTAAACTAAAGAATCTAATGCATGGAATTGGACGATACATGAGATTGAGTGAGTTTGATGCATAGTGAGTTGATCCAATGCTTGAGAATCGAGAGAAAATGCCTATAGAGGAGTCGTTAGTAGCCCTTGTTTCTCCATTTTACACACTTTCGCTGTTAGTAAAATTGCGGTAGAATTGCTGTTTCCGCAATTCTGCTAAGTTTAAAATTCTGTTTAGCTAAGTTCTTCGTCGTTTATTAATCTCTTCCCTTTTCATTTGAGTTTAACTTTGATTTGCACTTGTTTATGTTGCTACCCTTTACACATTCCTTAGAAATTAGACAATTTAAAACCAATTCTACCACATCAAATCCATCCATTCTTTCTTAACAAAACACTTCACGAGTAGCTTATAATAAATCTCTGTGGGAAAACGAATGAAAAAATACTTACTACTTGCTATAAGATCATGTATGCTTGCATGTTCTGAGTGCTCTCTCTCTCTTATTGATTATTTATTTTAACACATTGAGCACGCAACAAGTTTTTGGCGCCGCTGCCGGGGATTTATTTAAGTGAAAACGAAGTTTGTTAAGTTTGAAACACCAAGTTATTGTCTATTGTAACTGATCTGTTTCATTTCTTTTACAGGTACCGTCGGGTTAGTTTATGAGTGAGCCTTCAAGTAGTGATCTAGAGTTCAATCCTGAGCCTGAGAGATTACTTAGGGCCAGAAATAGAGCCAAGAAACGTCTCTTTAACCAACCCCCTTTACCTCAAGTAATTGCGGGAACCGCAATTCCTCCGCAATTGTCTCAAGAAGAAATGGATGGAATAGTTCTAAATCCGGTGCCTGCCACTCGCAATCCCATCGAAATAGCGAATGATAAGGATAGCGCCATACTCTCTTACCTAGTACCTATGCCTGGGGAGCTGAACCCCAGCATAATCCGCCCTGAAATCACTGCCAACTCCTTCGAGTTAAAACCAGTGATGTTCAAAATGTTGTCCACTGTGGGACAATTCTTTGGAGTGGAAAATGAGGATCCCCACAACCATCTTAGAAACTTCTTAGGAGTTAGTGATACCTTCATCATCCCTGGAGTTTCCCAAGAAGCCTTGAGGCTCTATCTGTTCCCTTACTCTTTGAGGGACAAAGCAAAGACGTGGTTAAACTCATTACCCTCTGGATCTGTCCTCAATTGGACAGACTTGGCGGAGAAATTCCTAGTCAAATACTTCCCACCTGATAGGAATTCTACCTTTCGTGATGATATAATCAAGTTCAAACAAGCTGACACTGAGTCTCTTCACGAAGCTTGGACAAGGTTCAAGGACCTTCTTCTCAAATGTCCACATCATGGCATCCCATGGTGTATCCAAATAGAGGTCTTTTTCAAAGGATGCAACCCCAGCACTAGACAAGTCTTAAATTCATCTGCTGGTGGTTCCATGTTGTCCAAGAGTTTTAATGAAGCCTATGCGATCTTGGAGAAGATCTCAGCATCTCACTGTAGGTGGTCAGATGATCCAGTTGAGCCAACTAGAGCTCAAGACAAGGACGCACTCAATGCCATGAGTAGCCAAATAAGCGCCCTGACCAACCTAAACAAACAAATGGCTCAAGCCAATCTCCAAACTAGTGTCAACACCGCTACAGCCATGTCAATGGGCACCCAACCAAGTCAAGGTGAGACACTTATCTGTGGATTCTGTGGGGAAGGGCACCTGTATGAATACTGCCCTGGGAATCCAGCCTCAGTCTGCTATGTTGGAAGCCAGCAGCAGCCTAGGAACAACCCTTATTCTAATACTTACAACCCTGGTTGGAGGAACCACCCAAACCTGTCATGGGGTGGCCAACAAAATGTTAACCAAGCTCCTAACCAACCAAGACCGAGTGGAACACCTGGTTTCACTCCCCAACATAACCAATCCATGTATCAAAAACCATACAACCAACCTATAGGGTCTTCTGTAGAAAACTTACTCAAGGAATACATAGCCAAGAATGATGCCACTCTACAGAGCCAGCAAGCTACTCTTAGGAGCCTAGAGAACCAAATAGGGCAACTAGCCAATGAACTCAAAAGTAGGCCCCAAGGTAGACTACCAGCTGACACTGAGGTACCAAGGAGAGATGGTAAAGAGCAAGTTCAAGCAATTGAACTTAGAAGTGGGAGACCATTGGTGAGCAACATCAAGGACACACCAAAGAGAGTAGAGAACACTGAGTCTAGTGCTCCACTGGAGTCTCTGCCAAACCAAGGTCCACCACCAACAAGCACATCAGGAGCAAGGCTAGAGCCAATCATAGAAGAGATAGAAGAAATTCCAAGGCCTCCACCTATCCTAAGGCGACCTGAAGTGCCTGCATATGTACCACCACCTCCATTTCCTAGAAGGCTAAAGAAAAAACAAGAACAGGAAGTGCACTTTAATAAATTTCTAGAAATTCTTAAGCAAGTGCATGTTAATATTCCTTTTGTAGAAGTTTTACAGTCTATGCCCTCTTATGTAAAGTTTTTGAAGGATATTATTACTAACAAGAAAATAATTGGTGAGTTTGAAACAGTCAATCTCACTGAGGAGTGCAGTGCCATACTCCAGAACAAGCTACCCAAGAAGAAGAAGGATCCTGGTTCCTTCACCTTACCTGTAGAGTTAGGAGGCAAGCACGTGGGCAGAGCTCTGTGTGACCTGGGAGCCAGCATAAACCTCATGCCCCTATCACTATTCCGCCAGCTAGGAATAGGAGAAGCACGTCCAACCACTGTCACTTTACAACTAGCAGACAGATCCATAGCATACCCTGAAGGTAAGATTGAGGATATTCTTGTAAAGGTTGACAAGTTTATTTTCCTTGCAGATTTCATTATCCTGGATTATGAAGCAGACAAGGAGGTCCCCATCCTGTTAGGCAGACCATTCCTAGCCACAGGTAGGGAACTGATAGATGTCCAAAAAGGTGAGCTCACTATGAGGGTTCATGACGAGGAGGTTAAGTTTAGTGTTTTTAAAGCACTGAGGTATCCTTCTGACTCTGAATCTTGTGCTAGCATGGACATTGTAGACTCACTAATGGAAGAACAGCTGGAGCATGTATTATTGACTAAGCATGCTAATGAATATGTAGGATTAGAATTAACTGACTTAAACATAGCTGAGATAATGGACATACCTGTAAATAACCCTCAGCATGTTTGTATGAATATTGACTTAACTGAAAAATCTTTGAATCCATTAAAACCATCCATTGAGCATCCACCTGTCTTAGAATTGAAACCTCTCCCCACTCACCTCAAGTATGCGTATCTAGGAAGTAATGATACTTTTCCTGTGATTATTTCTTCTAAATTAAGTGAAAAGCATGAGGTTGAACTGATTTTATTACTTAAGCAACATAGGAAGGCTATTGCATGGACTATTGCTGACATTAGAGGCATTAGCCCTTCTTATTGCATGCATAAGATTATATTAGAGGAAGAGCATACACCTAGAGTAGATCACCAACGTAGGCTGAACCCCTCTATGAAAGAGGTAGTTAAAAAGGAAATAATAAATTGGTTAGATGCTGGTGTAATCTTCCCCATAGCTAGTAGCCAGTGGGTGAGCCCTATACAATGTGTACCTAAGAAGGGGGGGATGACTGTGGTAGTCAATGAGAACAATGAACTGATTCCAACAAGGACTATCACAGGATGGAGAGTTTGCATGGATTATAGGAAACTAAATAAAGAAACCAAAAAAGACCACTTCCCTCTACCATTCATTGACCAGATGCTAGATAGGATAGCTGGTAGAGCCTACTACTGCTTCTTAGACGGTTATTCAGGATATAACCAGATTACTATAGACCCTAAGGACCAAGAGAAGACTACCTTCACTTGCCCTTTTGGAACTTTTGCCTTTCGCAGAATGCCTTTTGGCTTATGCAATGCACCGGCAACTTTCCAAAGGTGCATGTTGGCAATCTTCTCTGATTTGGATGAGTCCATGATAGAGATATTCATGGATGATTTCTCAGTCTTTGGGGATTCATTTACAAACTGTCTAGAGAACTTAGGACAAGTCCTGGCTAGGTGTGAGGAGACCAACCTAGTCCTAAATTGGGAAAAGTGCCACTTCATGGTGGATGAAGGGATTGTCTTAGGTCATAGAGTGTCAAGGGCAGGTGTAGAAGTTGACAGGGCAAAAATTGAAATAATAGAGAAATTGGTAGAACCTCAAAATGTCAAGGCCATTAGAAGTTTCTTAGGGCATGCTGGTTTCTATAGGAGGTTCATTAAGGACTTTTCTAAGATCTCCAAGCCTTTATGTGAGCTTCTAGAGCTAAACAAACCGTTCATTTTCTCTAAAGAATGTTTCCTGGCGTGGAAAACCCTTAAGGAAGCACTAGTCACAGCACCTATTATAGTAGGGCCTAATTGGGATCTTCCCTTTGAGATGTTATGTGATGCAAGTGACTATGCTGTAGGGGTTATGTTAGGACAGAAGATTGACAAGTTAACACACCCTCTATACTATGCTAGTAAGACACTTAATGAGGCACAATGTAATTACACAACTACTGAGAAGGAGATGCTAGCTGTAGTATTTGCTTGTGAGAAGTTTAGGAATTACATTGTAGGCACTAGGACAATTGTGTACACTGACCATTCTACTTTAAAGTACCTTATGAGGAAGGCTGATGCGAAGCCTAGGTTGATTAGATGGGTTTTGCTGCTGCAAGAGTTTGATCTAGACATTAGAGATAAGAAAGGATGTGAAAATGTGGTTGCGGATCATCTTTCTAGATTGCAGCATAATTGCGAAAAAATTGCGGAAACCGCAATTTCTGATGCTTTTATTGATGAACATGTCTTTGTATTGACTCACCGTGCTAACGATGAGGAACCTTGGTTTGCTGACATTGCTAACTTCCTTGCATCACAGGTACTACCAACTTTCAAGGGAGGCCAAGAGAAGAAGAGGTTCCTTCATGAAGCAAGGAAATTCATATGGGATGATCCCACACTTTACAAGACATGTGCTGATGGTCTGCTCAGGAAGTGTGTTTCAGCTGCTGAGGCGAAGTCTGTGCTGCAGCACTGCCATACAGCACCTTATGGTGGACATTTTGGTGGCCAAAGGACAGCTGCAAAGGTGTTCCAGAGTGGCTACTATTGGCCAACAATCTTCAAGGATGCCCACAACTATGCACACAGTTGTGATGAATGCCAGAGAACAGGTAACCTAAGTCGAAAGGATGAGATGCCTCTCACTTACATCTTAGAGTTGGAGCTCTTTGATGTGTGGGGCATTGATTTCATGGGGCCATTCCCTCCATCATCAGGTAACCTTTACATCCTTGTAGCAGTAGACTACGTATCTAAGTGGGTAGAGGCCATAGCATGTCCAAATAATGATGCCAAAACAGTCATAAGATTCTTGCATAGACATATTTTTACTAGATTTGGGACACCTCGGGCTATAATCAGTGATGAGGGGACACATTTTATTAATAAGGCTATGGAGAGAGTGTTGGCTAAGTATAATATTAGACATAGAGTAGCCACTCCTTATCACCCACATTCGAATGGCCAAGCTGAAATTTCAAATAGGGAGATTAAGAACATACTTGAAAAAGTGGTCAAACCCAATAGAAAAGATTGGGCGTTTAAACTCGAGGATGCACTTTGGGCGTATAGAACTGCATATAAGACACCCCTAGGTATGTCTCCTTATAGACTGGTGTATGGCAAAGCATGTCACTTGCCATTCGAGTTAGAAATTAAAGCATTTTGGGCCCTAAAAGAGTTGAATTATTGTGTGACCGATGCGGGAACATTGCGGTCTTTGCAATTACATGAGCTTGATGAGCTTAGGCATATGTCTTATGAAAATGCCAAAATGTATAAGGAGAAGACCAAGATTTGGCACGACAGTAGACTTAGGATTAAGGACTTCAAGAAAGGCCAGCTTGTCTTATTATTTAACTCACGATTGAAATTATTTCCAGGTAAACTTAAGTCTAGATGGTCAGGTCCATTTGTAATAACTAATGTGTTTGTTCATGGTGCCATCGAGATAAAGAACCTGCAGCAAGGACAACCATTCATGGTTAATGGTGCAAGATTGAAGCACTACTATGAGGAAGGAGATGTGAAGACTCTCTCGGCCTTCCTTTTGTCTGAAATATGAAAACGAGAAGAGAGAGGACGAGTGATTACTGTGCTCGTCCATGCGAGGCTCATGCCTTAGCTTATTTTTTGTTATCTTTCCGGTTATCGTTTGTGTATATTTTTGTGCGATTTTAATTACGAATTTGATATTTATTTTATTTCTTTTTGTAGGGGATCAGTAGAGGGAATCAAGGAGATTAATTCAAGCTAAAGAGATCGAGGAGATATTGGGCCAAATCAAAGATACGGTTGAGGAAAGATTGGCATTTAAACGCAGAAAATCTCCAACGGTCACTAGAATTGCGCTGGATTTGCAGAATCCGCAAAAATAGAGCCGTTGGGATTTCATCATTACTTATATCCGTTAAGACGCGCGCTGATCTATACGATTTCCCAATTATCTGAACTCCAAGAAAACTCTCTCCCTCTTCATCTGCAATTCTTCTCTCCAGATTCCAACGATTCAACGATGGTGCTAACAAAGGCTGAACGGTCTGCGTCCAAGAAGAGGGCTGACGATGCTGAAACTGCTGCGAGGGAAGCACTTCTTGCCCTTGCAGACGCTGAGGCTGCGCGAACTGAACGACTCCCCAAACTGCCAATCCGCAAGAAGAAGTTGAAGGTTGTCACGGAGATACCTGCTGGACCCTCTGAACCAGCAGGCACACCCAAGAAACGCAAATGGAGTATGGCGGTGGCTGAAGAAGCAAGCAAGGAAAAGACTCCCACTGTGGAGAGTCAAGAAAGTGATCCTCGGTCACACGAGTCACCAAAATAGAGCTCTTCGCCATCTCCGCCAGCGCAAAGCCCTGAGCTTCCTCCATCGCCGCAGAGTTCTGAACACATATCTCCACCAGAAGAGAGCCCTGCAGCATCACCCACTTCCCCACAACCTGACCCTGAATTCCCATATGGGGAGTACCAAGAATCGACGCAGGGCAGTGGGGAAGCTGAGGAAGAAGAGGTCTTCTCTCCTTTGAGGGAAGCCAGCCCTGAGAGCCCTGTGCAGAGGACTGATTCGATGGACGAAATACTGGGGGATTGCCTCCAGCAGTTGACAACCAAGGCGAGGTTGAAGAAGAAGAAGGCCGCCAAGGCTGTTAAGGCCAAACGGCCCAAGAAGTCAAAGAAAAAGAAAACCAAGAGGGCGCCTCCATCAGAGAAAGAGAGCGATGCGTCGTCGCTGAAAAAGCTCAAGATTGAGGCTGCTGAGTCAGCCAAACCAAAAGACAAAGGGAAAGCCAAGCTTTACCCTGAAGATGAGCCTCAGTCAGTGAGGTATGTCTCCTCTGATGCTGAGTCCAGAGGCGCTGAGCTGAGAAAGAGAGAGTTGCTGCACGAGAAGGGATTCCTCGATGCACCTGCTGACCTGCCGCAATTCTTGCGCGCAGGAATCACGAATCACGGTTGGGAGAAGCTATGCAGACCACCCAATCCAGCCTACTCCAGCATGGTGTATGACTTCTACGCCAATCTGGTGAATCCTGAGGATGGCCTGTCTGTGGTCAGAGGGGTTGAGGTAGACTTCTCAGCGAAGGCGATCAACGAAGCCTATGGCCTCAAAGGCCAAAAACACACCGACTATGCGAGGATTGTTGATGAGCCAACAGAAGCTGTCTTGGAGGAGGCAATACGGATAATTGGCCAGCCAGAGGCATCCTGGACAGTCTCGCGCAATGGGAGGCACACCCTGATGAGTGCCACCCTCACAGCCAATGCGGCTGTCTGGTTTTCCTTCGTGAGGAGGAAGCTGTCCCCAGTGACTCATGAGACTACCATCAACCAGAGCAGATCGTTGCTGGTCTACGCAATCATGCGAGGTCTCACGATCAACGTGGGCGAGGTCATTGCAGCTTCAATTGCTGACTGCGCCAAAAAGGGTAATGGACCACTTTTCTTTCCTAACACAATTACTAAGCTGTGCTTACGTGCAGGAGTCCCGATCGAGCGAATGGAGAGGCAGCTGGCCTACACAGGCTACCTGGAATTGCCTACTGCCTTGAGGTTGCGCAGGAAGGGGAACATGGAGTTCGAGCTCGATGGCTTGGCTGCTGCTCAGTCTTTGACCATGGCATGCCTGACGGGTCTGCAGAAGAGGATGGCTCAATGGGCCACATACGCGCAGGCAAGGGACAAGGAAGTTGCTGACCAATTGGGATGCATTTTTCCTGAATTTCCCACGAACCTAATGACTCCATGGGCGCCTCTGTTGCGTGCTCAATGTGTTAAAGATAAATAAGCAAGAAGGTAGAGAGAGCACTCAGAACATGCAAGCATACATGGTCTCACAGCAAGTAGTAAGTATATTTCATTCGTTTTTTCCACAGAGACTCATTTTTAGCTAATCATGAAGTGTATTTGTTAAGAAAGAAGGGGTGGATTTGATGGGGTAAAATTGGTTTTTAATTATCTAATTTTTGCTGAATGTGTAAAGGAATGCAACATAAACAAATGCAAGTTGAAATTAGACTCAAAAGACAAGAGATGGAATTAATAAACGAAGAAGAAAACAGCTAAACAGAATGGTAACTTAGCAGAATTGCGGATACCGCAATGTTATCGCAATTGTAAAAACAGCAAACGTGTGTAAAATGGAGAATTAAGGGCTACTAATGACTATCCTATAGGCATTTTTATACGATTCCCAAGCACTGGATCTACTCTCTATGCATCAAACTCACTCTATCTCATGTATCGTCCGATTCCATGCATTAGATTCTTTAGTTTACTCGACTCAAAGTAAGGTCTTAAGCATCATGTTAAAACAGGAGTGTTTAGTTTGTACTAGGGAAACGCCTATTCCTAGGCCGTTTCCTGGTTACCATGAAAGGCTAGCATGATTATACGACTCTGAACTCTTACTCCTTCCAGAGGTTAGGAGTTCTTTGGACAAAATGGATGGCCAATCGAAATTGCCCGTGGAATGAAGCTTACATACAATCAATGCTTCGAAAGCTATCCTACATGCTTGGTTCACGTTTTTTTAGCCTATAGTTCTGTCATTAGCATGCCCCTAAGTGACTTAGCTACTCATGGATATATAGAGAACAAAAGTATAAGATAAAACAGACATGCTTAGAAGGGAAATGTACTCAAAACAGTAAGACAAAACCGTAGCAGCAGAAGATTGAAACTGTAAAATGAAGACTTGTAATTTGATTACTTTGAATGTTTGAACGAACAAAAGGAAACTTAAAGTAAATAATTCAAAGACAGAAAGCAACGAAATGAAGTAGATGGAACATTAAGCTAGAAACAACAACTGATCAAAGCTGGAAATAAGAAAAGGAAAACAAAAAGCAGTAAATGGTGCTTGAAAGCCTCGATGCAGTCGCCTCGAATGAAGGGGATGAAGGTCAGCCTTGCTTGGATGAATCCAATCGAGAGAGAAGAAGGATCTCCTCTCCTTCCTATCAGATTATCGATTCCAACAGCTGAGACTCTCACTCCAACAGACGGCAAAGGAAAACAGGGAGAAAAGATGGACTGCGAGAAGACTCTACGCTTTCGGATGATGCTTTAACCTCCGACTTTGGCCCCCTTTTATAGTAGTTTGCAGGTGCGTTTGGGCCAAGGAGAACCATCAATCTTCAACGTCATATATCAGAATGGATGGAGGAGAAAGAACGAATCCCTGAAATTACGGAAATTAACAGAAAAGGATCAGTTAACTTACGGTTTTCACTTGAATAATTGCGGCTTCAGCAATGTTTTCGCAATGCTGTCGCAATGCAGTTTTTTTTTCATTCTTTTCCTTCGGTTTTCAACCCTTTTCTTTTCTATTGTGCATAAGTCCTAATCTAGCTACCTTCTTCTCATTCTCATATTTAAGCATAGGTTTAGGCTAAATGCTATCAAAAACACCTAAAAGTGTACATCTTCCTAAGCTAAATGGGTCCTAAATAAGTCACTTTCAGAGACTTAACACACCCCCAAACTTAAGGTTTTGCTTGTCCTCAAGCACACTAAGGACTTACCTAGGCTGCTGTTTCACCTTCTTTAACCACCTACTGACTCCCCTATATCCCTTTCTATAGCACTGCTGTCCTGTGACACACTTCTAAGCTTAAAACTACCCTCTTATCTAGCTTCTTCTGACTTCGCCTGCCTAACACCCCATCCGTTTTCATTAACTCCCTACAACTGATCTATTTGCTTTTGTCATATCATGCCACTATCCCTAAGGTTTCAAATTCTGCCTAGCTTTACCTCAGACTCAGTACATGCTTCTAGCTTTACTTTTAATGTGTCTAGGATTCCTTAGAGTCATGCCAGTCTTAGTATTAACGGTGACAGTGGTACTTTAAAGAACAACCTAAACCCTGGCATCACTACATTGGATAAACACTCATCTCCCTAAACAACCCTACGAGTTACAACTTTGTGCTTAGCTAATTGAGGATCAGAGTTCTTTTTTAAATAGGACACCTAAGCCACAAAGTTATAACTCCTAGGTATACATTCTTCTTCCCTATTTTTTCCTTTTTCTTACTTAGGTGGGGCCTATCCTTTGGTTGCCTTTTGATGCAATGCCACTTGTGGGTCACACACTTGGCACTGATTACTTAGCAACCTCAGAGAGACTCCCCTCTTTATTCTATTTTTCATTTTTTTTTCAGTTCATCATTTTTTTGTAAAGGAGAAGAAGAATGCTTATGTTTCTAAGGGAGAGAGGAATGTTCCTAGGCCTAGGGTGGCCTCCCCCAAACTTCAACTACTCATTGTCCCCAATGAGTGTCTGAGGTGGCACACCCCCAAACTATCCTAGAAGCATCTAGTCTAAGGTAAAACAAAGAGAATCTAAAAGCCCTAGGCATAGACAGAACATTTAAAAGAAAATATCACAGCAGCAGTAATTTTAAAAAAAACAGACAGTTAAGGGCTTAAAGCAGTGCATGCTGAGCTTTTTAGAGGTTGATTTAAACTATCAAAGGGTGTCCTATGACACTCATCCAGCATGCATTTAGATAAGCTATATAAGGTAGTCATGTTAGCAGCAAAAGATAGAATTTAAACAGATCACAGCCTAGCTAAACAGACAGTCCAAAACATGCTTTCAGTCATAAAAATTGCGGGTACCGCAATTATTTCGCAATCAATTCAGGGCAGATATAACATTGATTAAGGCCCCTAAGCATGCTTTTTCCAGTCACTCAAGCTTTCTAAAAATAAAACTAAACTATCCTACCTAGTCAGCTAACATCAGACTATACTGAGCAAAAGAAAAAACATAAAACGAAGCATCTAAAACAGATCAAAATTGGACTAAAAACAGCAAAGTTCACATGATTATCAGAAAGCAGAAAATTGTTTTTTTTTTCTAAGGGAACAGCAATACTCCCTTCAGTGCAATTCAAACCAGCACTCAAACGTCGTCATCCTCATCAGGTTGCCGTGGTCGTGGAGGCACCCATGGAGTTAGGAGATTCGTAGGGAAATCAGGGAAGATGCACCCAAGTTGGTCTGCAACTTCCTTGTCCCTCGCCTGCGAATAAGTGGCCCATTGAGCCATTCTCCTCTGCATATCCATTAGGCAGGCCATGGATAGGGACTGATCAGCAGCCAGCCTATCCAGTTCATACTCCATATTCCCCTTCCTTCTCAGCCTCAGGCTAGCAGGCAGCTCCAAGTGGCCTGTGTAAGCCATTTGCTGCTCCATGCGCTCGGTGGGGACTCCTGCAAGCAAACATAGCTTCGTTATGGTGTTAGGGAAAAACAGTGGTCTCTTACCTTTCTTGGCGCACTCAGCAATAGCAGCAGTGATGACTTCTCCCACGTTGATCGTGAGACCTCTCATTATCGCATACACCAGCAGCGATCGGCTCTGGTTGATTGTAGTCTCGTGAGTCACTGGGGACAATCTCCTTCTCACGAACGAAAACCAAACAGCCGCCTTAGCCGTGAGGTTGGCACTCATAAGAGTGTGCCTCCCATTGCGTGACACGGTCCAGGAAGCTTCAGGCTGGCCAATGGTCCGAATGGCCTCTTCCAGAACAGCCTCAGTAGGCTCATCAACAATCCGTGCATAATCTGTATGTGTTTGGCCCTTGAGACCATAGGCTTCGTTGATGGCCTTGGCTGAGAAATCCACCTCTACCCCTCTGACCACAGACAGGCCATCCTCAGGGCTGAGCACATTGGCGTAGAAATCATACACCATGCTCGTGTAGGCTGGATTGGGCGGTCTGCAAAATTCCTCCCAGCCGTGGTTGATCACTCCTGCGCGCAAGAACTGCGGCAGGTCAGCAGGTCGGTCGAGGAAGCCTTTCTCGTGCAGCAACTCCCTCTTCCTCAGCTCAGCACCCCTGGACTCAGCATCAGAGGAAACATACCTCACTGACTGAGGCTCGTCTTCAGGGTAGAGCTTTGCCTTCCCTTTATCTGATGGCTTCGCTGACTCGGCAGCCTCAACCTTGAGTCGTTTGAGCGATGGCTCAGTGCTCTCCTTCTCTGATGAAGGCACCTCCTTAGCCTTCTTCCTCTTTAGTTTCTTGGATCGCTTGGCTTTAAGGATCTTGGCCTTCTTCTTTTTCTTCAGCTTTGCCTCAATGTTGATCTGCTGCAGGCATGCCCCCAGCGTCTCTTCCATGGAATCATCCTGCTGTGCAGGACTCTCTGGGCTAGCTTCCCTTGCAGGCGAGAAGACCTCGTCTTCACCACCTTCCCCACTGCCCTGAGTGGATTCCTGGTACTCCCCATAGGGGAATTCAGGGTCAGGCCGTGGAGGCGTGTGCGAAGGTGTGGCACTCTGCTCTGCTGTAGGCGTCTGCACGGAATTCAGTGGTGAAGACGGCGTTTCAGGGCTCTGTGCAGGCGGTGACGATGAAAGCTCTGGGCTGTGCACTGGTTCAGATGATGAAGGGTTGTGCGCAGGTGAGGCAGATGGCGACGAACTCTTCTTGGTCGACTCGTGGGACGCACGATCTGTTTCTTGACTCTCCACAGAGAGAGTCTTGGCTTTGCTTGGTTCGGCGGCCGTCTCGACACTCCACCGGCGCTTCTTGGGCGTGCCCGCTGGTTCAGAAGGGCCAGCAGGGATTTCTGTGACAACCCTCCACTTCTTCCTACGGATCGGAAGTTTGGGAAGAGGTCCGGTGCGTACAGCCCCAGCATCTGCAAGGGTCAGAAGTGCTTCCCTCGCAGCCGCTTCAGCTGCGTCATCAGCCTTCTTCTTGGCTGCGGATCTTTCAGCCCTTGTGGACACCATTGTATAATCTTGGAGGTTTGGAGAGAAGGATCAAAGATGAAGAGAATCTCAGTTTTCTTGGAAATCAGAGAATGAGAGAATCGTATCGATCGAGCGCCTTCTAACGGATATAAAGGCAACGGCTAAATCCCAACGGCTATATTTTGCGGATCCTGCAATTCCAGCGCAATTTTAGGGATTCTTTTTCATCTAAATGGCAAACTTTGCTCGTCCGTATCTTTTATTTGGTTCGATCGTTTCTTGATTTTAAAAGCTGAGATTACTCTCCTTGATCCCCTCTTTGGATTCCCTGTAAAAACAAATAAAACAAACATTAAATACTTAATTAAAATCACACCACAAAACATACAAACGATAACCGGAAAAAGTGAAAAAAAAAAAAAAAACTAAGGCATTAGCCTTGACTAAACGAGCACAGTGACCACTCGTTCTCTCTCGTTTTTAGTTTCATGCTTCATTCAAGAGGAAGGCCGAGAGATTCTTCACATCTCCTTCCTCATAGTAGTGCTTCAACCTCGCCCCATTGACCATAAATGGCTGACCTTGCTGTAAGTTCTTTATCTCTATTGCACCATGAACAAACACATTAGTAATGACAAATGGACCCGACCATCTAGACTTAAGTTTCCCTGGAAATAGTT
Source organism: Herpetospermum pedunculosum (assembly GCA_028017165.1). Lineage (NCBI taxonomy): Eukaryota > Viridiplantae > Streptophyta > Magnoliopsida > Cucurbitales > Cucurbitaceae > Herpetospermum > Herpetospermum pedunculosum. The sequence goes on along the minus strand of CM051527.1, from coordinate 12,863,462 downwards.
TCAACCGTGAGTTAAACAACAAAACAAGTTGACCCTTCTTAAAGTCCTTAACTCTAAGTCTACTATCGTGCCAAATCTTGGTTTTTTCCTTGTACATCTTAGCATTTTCATAGGCCATATGCCTAAGCTCATCAAGCTCATGTAATTGCAGAGACCTCAGTGTCCCCGCATCCTTTACACAAAAATTCAATTCCTTCATGGCCCAAAATGCTTTGTTTTCTAACTCAAGTGGTAAGTGACAAGCCTTGCCATATACCAGCCTATAAGGGGACATACCTAGGGGTGTCTTATATGCTGTCCTATAAGCCCAAAGTGCATCCTCAAGCTTGAAGGACTAGTCTTTCCTATTAGGTTTGACCACTTTTTCTAGGATGTTCTTAATTTCCCTATTTGAAATTTCAGCCTGTCCATTTGAGTGTGGGTGATAGGGAGTGGCTACTCTATGTCTAATGTTATACTTAGCCAACACTCTCTCCATAGCCTTGTTAATGAAATGTGACCCCTCATCACTAATGATGGCACGAGGTGTCCCAAACCTAGTAAAAATGTGCCTATGCAAGAAGTTGGTGACTGTTTTAGCATCATTATTAGGACATGCTTTGGCCTCTACCCACTTGGACACATAGTCCACTGCTACTAATATGTAAAGGTTACCTGATGATGGAGGGAATGGTCCCATGAAATCAATGCCCCACACATCAAAGAGCTCTAACTCTAAGATGTAGGTGAGGGGCATCTCATCCTTTCGACTGAGGTTACCTGTTCTTTGGCATTCATCACAGATGTGGGCATAGTTGTGGGCATCTTTGAAGATCGTTGGCCAATAATAGCCACTCTGAAATACCTTTGCAGCTGTTCTTTGGCCACCAAAGTGTCCACCATAAGGAGATGTGTGACAGTGCTGCAGCACAGACTTCGCTTCAGCAGCTGAAACACACTTCCTCAGCAAGCCATCAGCACAGGTTCTGTAAAGTGTGGGGTCATCCCAGATGAATTTCCTTGCTTCATGAAGGAACCTCTTCTTCTCTTGTCCTCCCTTGAAAACTGGTAATACCTGTGATGCACGGAAGTTAGCAATGTCAGCAAACCAAGGTTCCTCATCGTTATCACGATGAGTCAAAGCAAAGACATGTTCATCAATAAAAGCATCAGAAATTGCGGGGTCCGCAATTTTTTTGGAATTGTGCTGCAATCGAGAAAGGTGATCTGCAACCACATTCTCACATCCCTTCTTGTCTCGAATGTCCAAATCAAACTCCTGCAGCAATAACACCCACCTAATCAACCTAGGCTTAGCATCAGCCTTCCTCATAAGATATTTCAAGGCAGAATGGTCAGTGTATACAATTGTCCTAGTGCCTACAATATAGTTCCTGAATTTCTCACAAGCAAACACTACAGCAAGCATCTCTTTCTCAGTAGTTGTATAATTACATTGAGCCTCATTCAAGGTCTTACTAGCATAATATACAGGATGTGTCAGCTTGTCAATTTTCTGTCCTAACATGACCCCTACAGCATAGTCACTAGCATCACATAACATCTCGAATGGGAGATCCCAATTTGGTCCTACTATGATAGGGGCTGTGACTAGTGCTTTCTTAAGGGTGGTCCAAGCTACTACACATTCCTTAGAGAAGATGAATGGCCTATTTAGCTCTAGAAGCTCACATAGAGGCTTGGCTATCTTAGAAAAGTCCTTGATGAACCTTCTGTAGAAGCCAGCATGCCCTAAGAAACTCCTAATGGCCTTAACATTCTGAGGCTCTACCAACTTCTCTATGATCTCTATTTTGGCCCTATCGACCTCCACTCCAGCTCTTGACACTCTATGACCTAAGACAATCCCTTCATCCACCATGAAATGGCACTTTTCCCAATTGAGGACTAGGTTGGTCTCCTCACACCTAGCCAGGACTTGTCCTAGGTTTTCTAGACAGTTTGTAAATGAGTCCCCAAAGACTGAGAAGTCATCCATGAATATTTCTATCATGGACTCATCCAACTCAGAGAAGATTGCCATCATGCACCTTTGAAAAGTTGCCGGTGCATTGCATAAGCCAAAAGGCATTCTGCGAAAGGCAAACGTTCCAAAAGGGCAAGTGAAGGTAGTCTTCTCTTGGTCCTTAGGGTCTATAGTAATCTGATTATAGCCAGAATAACCATCTAAGAAACAATAGTAGGCTCTACCAGCTATTCGGTCTAGCATCTGGTCAATGAACGGTAAAGGGAAGTGGTCTTTTTTAGTTTCTTTATTTAATTTCCTGTAATCCATGCACACTCTCCATCCTGTGACAGTCCTAGTTGGAATCAGTTCGTTGTTCTCATTGACTACCACAGTCATCCCACCCTTTTTAGGTACACACTGTATAGGGCTCACCCACTGGCTACTAGCTATGGGAAAGATCACTCCTGCATCTAACCATTTTATTATTTCCTTCTTTACTACCTCTTTCATAGAGGGATTTAGCCTACGTTGGTGATCTACCCTAGGTGTGTGCTCTTCCTCTAGTATAATTTTGTGCATGCAATAAGAAGGGCTAATGCCTCGAATATCAGCAATAGTCCATGCTATAGCCTTCCTATGTTGCTTAAGCAGTAAACTCAGTTCAACCTCATGCTTTTCACTTAATTTAGAAGAAATGATAACAGGCAGAGTTTCATTACTTCCTAGATATGCATACTTGAGGTGAGTGGGTAGTGGTTTCAGTTCTAAAACAGGTGGATGCTCAATGGATGGCTTTAAAGGATTCATAGGTCTATCAGTTAAATCTATATTCATACATACATGTTGTGGTTTATCTACAGGCATATCCATAATGTCAGATACATTCAAGTCAGCTACGTCTAACTGTACATAATCATTAGCATGCTTGGTTAATAGTACATGCTCCAATTGTTCTTCCATTAAAGAATCAACAACGTCCATACTAGCACAGGATTCAAGGTCAGAGGGGTACCTTAAAGCTTTATATACACTAAACTTCACCTCTTCATCATGAACCCTCATAGTAAACTCACCTTTTTGGACGTCTATAAGTGCCCTACCTGTGGCTAGAAAGGGTCTGCCTAGCAGGATGGGGACTTCCTTGTCTGCCTCATAGTCCAGGACAATGAAATCTGCAAGGAAAATAAATTTGTCAACTTTCACTAGAATATCCTCAATCTTACCTTCAGGGTATGCGATGGATCTGTCTGCTAGTTGTAAAGTGACAGTGGTTGGACGTGCTTCTCCTATTCCCAACTGGCGGAATAGGGACAGGGGCATGAGATTTATGCTGGCGCCCAGGTCACAAAGTGCTCTGCCCACGTGCTTGCCTCCAAGTTCTACAGGTAAGGTGAAGGAACCAGGATCCTTCTCCTTCTTGGGCAGCTTGTTCTGGAGGATGGCACTGCACTCCTCAGTGAGGTTTACTGTTTCAAACTCACCAATTATTTTTTTATTAGTAATGATGTCCTTCAAAAACTTTACATAAGAAGGCATAGACTGTAAAACTTCTACAAAAGGAATGTTAACATGCACTTGCTTAATAATTTCTAAGAATTTATTAAAATGAACTTCCTGTTCCTGCTTCTTCTTAAGCCTTCGAGGGTATGGAGGTGGTGGCACATATGCAGGCACGTCAGGGCGCTTTAGGATAGGTGGAGGCCTTGGAATTTCTTCTATCTCCTCAATAATTGGCTCTAGCCTGGCTCCTGATGTGCTAGTTGGTGGTGGGCCATGGTTTGGCAGAGACTCCAGTGGAGCACTAGACTCAGTGTTCTCTACTCTCTTTGGTGTGTCCTTTGTGTTGCTCACCAAGGGTCTGCCACTTCTAAGTTCAATTGCTTGAACTTGTTCTTTACCATCTCTCCTTGGCACCTCGGTGTCAGCAAGAAGTCTACCTTGGGGCCTACTCTTGAGTTCATTGGCCAATTGGCCTATTTGGTTCTCTAGGCTCCTAAGAGTAGCTTGTTGGCTTTGAAGAGTAGCATCATTCTTAGCTATATATTCCTTGAGTAAGTTTTCTACAGAAGATCCTACAGGTTGGTTGTATGGTTTTTGGTACATTGACTGGTTATGTTGGGGAGTGAAACCAGGTGTTCCACTCGGTCTAGGTTGGTTAAGATTTTGGTTAGTGTTTTGTTGGCCACCCCATGACAGGTTTGGGTGGTTTCTCCAACCAGGGTTGTAGGTGTTGGAGTAGGGGTTATTCCTAGGCTGCTGCTGGCTCCCAACATAGCAGACTGAGGATGGATTCCCAGGGCAGTATTCGTATGGGTGCCCTTCCCCACAGAATCCACAGATAAGTGCCTCGCCTTGACTTGGTTGGGTGCCCATTGACATGGCTGTGGCGGTATTGGCACTGGTTTGGAGATTGGCCTGAGCCATTTGCTTAACTAGGTTGGTCAGGGCGTTTATTTGGGTGCTCATGGCGCTTAGAGCATCCTTGTCTTGAGCTCTAGTTGGCTCTACTGGATCATCTGACCACCTACAGTGAGATGTTGAGATCTTCTCCAAGATCTCATAAGCTTCGTTGTAACTCTTGGACAACATGGAACCTCCAGCAGATGAGTTTAGAACTTGTCTGGTGCTGGGGTTGCATCCTTTAAAGAAGACTTCTATTTGGATACACCATGGAATACCATGGTGTGGACATTTAATGAGAAGGTCTTTGAATCTTGTCCAAGCTTCGTGAAGAGACTCACTCGGAGCTTGTTTGAATTTGATGATATCATCACGAAAGGTCGAATTCCTATCTGGTGGGAAATATTTGACTAGGAATTTTTCTGCTAAGTCTGTCCAATTGAGGACAGATCCTGAGGGTAATGAATTTAACCACGTTTTGGCTTTGTCCCTCAAAGAGTAAGGGAACAGATACAGCCTCAGGGCTTCTTGGGACACTCCAGGAATGAGGAAGGTATCACTGACTCCTAGGAAGTTCCTAAGGTGGTTATGGGGGTCCTCATTTTCTATTCCAAAGAATTGTCCTACAGTGGACAACATTTGGAACATCACTGGTTTTAACTCGAATGAGTTGGCAGTGATTTCAGGACGGATTATGCTGGGGTTCAGCTCCCCAGGCATAGGTACTAGGTATGAAAGGATGGCGCTATCCTTGTCATTCGCTATTTCAATGGGATTGCGAGTGACAGGCACCAGGTTTTGATCTATTCCAGCCATTTCTTCTTGAGTGGATTGCGGAGACTCTGCGGTTTCAGCAATTATTTGAGGTAAAAGGGGTTGTTTAAAGAGACGTTTCTTGGCTCTATTTCTAGCTTTAAATAATCTCTCAGGCTCAGGGTTGAACTCTAGATCACTACTTGGAGTCTCATTCATAAACTACCCTAAATGGTACCTGAAGAAGAAATGAAGATGGATCAAATTCAATGGAAAATAACTTGGTGTTTCAGACTTAACAAACTTCGTTTTCACTTAAAATAAGTCCCCGGCAGCGGCGCCAAAAACTTGTTGCGTGCTCAATGTGTTAAAGATAAATAAGCAAGAAGGTAGAGAGAGCACTCAGAACATGCAAGCATACATGGTCTCACAGCAAGTAGTAAGTATATTTCATTCGTTTTTTCCACAGAGACTCATTTTTAGCTAATCATGAAGTGTATTTGTTAAGAAAGAAGGGGTGGATTTGATGGGGTAAAATTGGTTTTTAATTATCTAATTTTTGCTGAATGTGTAAAGGAATGCAACATAAAAAAATGCAAGTTGAAATTAGACTCAAAAGACAAGAGATGGAATTAATAAACGAAGAAGAAAACAGCTAAACAGAATGGTAACTTAGCAGAATTGCGGATACCGCAATGTTATCGCAATTGTAAAAACAGCAAACGTGTGTAAAATGGAGAATTAAGGGCTACTAATGATTATCCTATAGGCATTTTTATACGATTCCCAAGCACTGGATCTACTCTCTATGCATCAAACTCACTCTATCTCATGTATCGTCCGATTCCATGCATTAGATTCTTTAGTTTACTCGACTCAAAGTAAGGTCTTAAGCATCTTGTTAAAACAGGAGTGTTTAGTTTGTACTAGGGAAACGCCTATTCCTAGGCCGTTTCCTGGTTACCATGAAAGGCTAGCATGATTATACGACTCTGAACTCTTACTCCTTCCAGAGGTTAGGAGTTCTTTGGACAAAATGGATGGCCAATCGAAATTGCCCGTGGAATGAAGCTTACATACAATCAATGCTTCGAAAGCTATCCTACATGCTTGGTTCACGTTTTTTTAGCCTATAGTTCTGTCATTAGCATGCCCCTAAGTGACTTAGCTACTCATGGATATATAGAGAACAAAAGTATAAGATAAAACAGACATGCTTAGAAGGGAAATGTACTCAAAACAGTAAGACAAAACCGTAGCAGCAGAAGATTGAAACTGTGAAATGAAGACTTGTAATTTGATTACTTTGAATGTTTGAACGAACAAAAGGAAACTTAAAGTAAATAATTCAAAGACAGAAAGCAACGAAATGAAGTAGATGGAACATTAAGCTAGAAACAACAACTGATCAAAGCTGGAAATAAGAAAAGGAAAACAAAAAGCAGTAAATGGTGCTTGAAAGCCTCGATGCAGTCGCCTCGAATGAAGGGGATGAAGGTCAGCCTTGCTTGGATGAATCCAATCGAGAGAGAAGAAGGATCTCCTCTCCTTCCTATCAGATTATCGATTCCAACAGCTGAGACTCTCACTCCAACAGACGGCAAAGGAAAACAGGGAGAAAAGATGGACTGCGAGAAGACTCTACGCTTTCGGATGATGCTTGAACCTCCGACTTTGGCCCCCTTTTATAGTAGTTTGCAGGTGCGTTTGGGCCAAGGAGAACCATCAATCTTCAACGTCATATATCAGAATGGATGGAGGAGAAAGAACGAATCCCTGAAATTACGGAAATTAACAGAAAAGGATCAGTTAACTTACGGTTTTCACTTGAATAATTGCGGCTTCAGCAATGTTTTCGCAATGCTGTCGCAATGCAGTTTTTTTTCATTCTTTTCCTTCGGTTTTCAACCCTTTTCTTTCCTATTGTGCATAAGTCCTAATCTAGCTACCTTCTTCTCATTCTCATATTTAAGCATAGGTTTAGGCTAAATGCTATCAAAAACACCTAAAAGTGTACATCTTCCTAAGCTAAATGGGTCCTAAATAAGTCACTTTCAGAGACTTAACAGCCTCCACGACCACGACGGAATGATGATGAGGAAGACATCTGAGTGCTGGTTTGAGAAGCACTGAAGGGAGTATTGCTGTTCCCTTAGAGAAAAAAAACAAACTGCTTTTTGTTGAACCATGTGAACTACGCTGTTTTGAGTTATTCTTTTGATCTGTTTTAGTTGTTTAGTGTTAATTTTTAAACTTGTTTAGTATAGTCTGCTGATAGCTGATTAGGTAGTTTAGTTTAGTTTCCTTTTTGTATAGCTTGGATGACTGGAAAAAGCATGCATAGGGGCCTTAATCACTGATATATCTGCCCTGTCTTTATTGCGAAATAATTGCGGAAACCGCAATTTTTATTAGTAAATGCACGTTTTTTACTGTCTGTTTAGCTAGGCTGGATCTGTTTAAATTCTCTCTTTTGCTACTATCTTGTCTGCCTTATATAGCTTATCTTAAAGCATGCTGGATGAGTGTCATAGGACACCCTTTGATAGTTTAAATTAACTTCTGAAAAGCTCAGCATGCATAGCTTTAAGTCCTTACCTGACTGTTTTTTCAAGTTTCTGCTGCTGTGATATTTACTTTTAGAATGTTCTGTCTATGCCTAGGGCTTTTAGATTCTCTTTGTTTTACCTTAGACTAGATGCTTCTAGGACAGTTTGGGGGTGTGCCACCTCAGACACTCATTGGGGACAATGAGTAGTTTAAGTTTGGGGGAGGTCACCCTAGGCCTAGGAACATTCCTCTCTCCCTTTAAGCATAAGCATTCTTCTTCTCCTTGTGAAAAATGATGAACTGAAAGAAAAAAAATGAAAAATAGAATAAAGAGGGGAGTCTCTCTTAGGTTGCTGAGTAATCAGTACCAAGTGTGTAACCCACAAATGGCATTGCATCAAAAGGCAACCAAAGGAGAGGTTCCACCTAAGTAAGAAAGAAAAAAGGAAGAAGTAGGGAAGAAGAATGTATACCTAGGAGTTGCAACTTTGTGGCTTAGATGTCCTGATTAAAAAAGAACTCTGATCCTCAATTAGCTTAGCACAAAGTTGTAGCTTGTAGGGTTGTTTAGGGAGATGAATGTATGTCCAATGTAGTGATGCCAGGGTTTAGGTTGTTCTCTTAAAGTACTACTGTCACTGTTAATACTAAGACTGGCATGACTCTAAGGAATCCTAGGTAGCTCATAAGTAAAAACTAGAAGCATGTACTGAGTCTGGGGTAAAGCTAGGTAGAATTTGAAACCTTAGGGATAGTGGCATGATATGACAAAAGCAAGTAGATCAGTTGTAGGGCGTTAATGAAACAGTAGGAGTATTAGGCATGCGAAGTCAGAAGAAGCTAGATAAGAGGAGAGTTTTAAACTTAGAAGTGTGTCACAGGACAGCACTGCTATAGATAGGGATATAGGGGAGTCAGTGAGTGGTTAAAGAAGATGAAACAGCAGCCTAGGCAAGGCCTTAGATTGCTCGAGGACGAGCAAAACCTTAAGTTTGGGGGTGTGTTACGTCTCCAAAAGTGACCTTTTTAGGACTTATTTATCTTAGAAAGATGTACACTCTTAGGTGTTTTTGATAGGATTTAGCTTAAACCTATGTTTATATATGAGATTTAGAAGAAGGTAGCTAAATTAGAACTTGTGTGCAAGAGGAAAGAAAAGGAATGAAAACCGAAGGAAAAGAGTGAAAAATGCGCATTGCGATAGCATTGCGGAAACATTGCTAAAACAGCAATGTTTCAAGTAAAAACTGTAAGTTGACTGATCTGTTTCTGTTAATTTCCGTTATTTCAGGGATTCGTTCTTTCTCCTCCATCCATTTTGAAGTACGACGTTGAGGATGGATGGTTCTCCTTGGCCCAAACGCACCTGCAGATTACTATAAAAGGGGGTCAAAGTAGAGGGTTCAATCATCATCCGAAAGCGTAGAAGTCTTCTCGCAGCTCCATCTTTTCTCCTGTTTTTCTTTGCCGTCTGTTGGGTTGCGAAGTTTAGCTGTTTGGAGTCGATAATCTGATAGGAAGGAGAGAAGATTCATCTTCTCTCTCGATTGGATTCATCCAAGCAAGGCTGATCTTTCTCATCCTTCAGCCGAGGCGGTTGCGACGAGGCGTTCGAGCTCATTTACCTGCTTTCTGTCTTTCCTTTCTAATTTCCAACATTGTTTAGTTGTTGTTTCTGTTCTAGTGACTAGTTCATTTTATTACGTTGCTTTCTGTCTTTATGTTATTCATTTTAAGCTTTCCTTTGTTCATTCAAACAATCAAGTAATCAAAGCAAAATTCAGCATTTCTCAGTTTCTTGCCTTTGCGATCTACTGTGTTTCCTTACTGTTTTGTCTTTAAATTCCTTCTAAGCATGTCTGTTTCAACTCTTATTTCTGTTCTCCCTATAGCCATGAGTAACTAAGTCACATAGGGGCATGCTAATGACAATACTATAGGCTAAAAAACGTGAACCAAGCATGTAGGATAGCTCTCGAAGCATTGATTGTATGTAAGCTTCATCCCACGGGCAATTTCGATTGGCCATCCATTTTGTCCAAAGAACTCCTAACCTCTGGAAGGAGTAAGAGTTCAGAGTCATACACTCATGCTAGCCTTTCAAGGTAGCCAGAAAACGACCTAGGAATAGGCGTTTTCCTAGTACAAACCATAACTTTCTGCTTTAACAAGATGCTTAAGACCTTACTTGGACATGAGTAAACTAAAGAATCTAATGCATGGAATCGGACGATACATGAGATTGAGTGAGTTTGATGCATAGTGAGTTGATCCAATGCTTGAGAATCGAGAGAAAATGCCTATAGAGGAGTCGTTAGTAGCCCTTGTTTCTCCATTTTACACACTTTCGCTGTTAGTAAAATTGCGGTAGAATTGCTGTTTCCGCAATTCTGCTAAGTTTAAAATTCTGTTTAGCTAAGTTCTTCGTCGTTTATTAATCTCTTCCCTTTTCATTTGAGTTTAACTTTGATTTGCACTTGTTTATGTTGCTACCCTTTACACATTCCTTAGAAATTAGACAATTTAAAACCAATTCTACCCCATCAAATCCATCCATTCTTTCTTAACAAAACACTTCACGAGTAGCTTATAATAAATCTCTGTGGGAAAACGAATGAAAAAATACTTACTACTTGCTATAAGATCATGTATGCTTGCATGTTCTGAGTGCTCTCTCTCTCTTATTGATTATTTATTTTAACACATTGAGCACGCAACAGTGGTGGTTGATCATGGTTGAGCAGAGAATCCAGTGGAGCACTAGACTCTTCATTCTCTACTCGCTTTGGTGTTTTTCTAGTGTTGCTCACCAATGGTCTCCCACTTCGAAGTTCAATTGCTTGAACTTGCTCTTTTCCATCCCTTCTAGGCACTTCAGTGTCAGCAGGCAACCTACCTTGGGGCCTACTTTTTAGTTCATTAGCTAATTGCCCTATTTGGTTCTCTAGGCTCCTAAGGGTGGCTTGCTGACTTTGTAGGGTAGCATCGTTTTTTGCAATATACTCCTTAAGTAAATTTTCTACTGATGACCCTATTGGTTGGTTATATGGTTTTTGGTACATGGATTGGTTATTTTGTGGAGTGAAACCAGGTGTTCCACTCGGTCTTGGTTGGTTAGGAGCTTGGTTAGTGTTCTGTTGTCCACCCCAGGAAAGATTTGGGTGGTTCCTCCAACCAGGATTGTAAGTGTTAGAATAGGGGTTGTTCCTAGGCTGCTGTTGACTTCCAACATAGCAGACTGAGGCTGGATTCCCAGGGCAGTAATCATACAGGTGCCCTTCCCCACAAAATCCACAGATTAGTGTCTCACCTTGACTAGATGGTGCACCCATTGAAACGGTTGCTGCGGTGTTGACACTAGATTGGAGATTGTTTTGAGCCATTTGTTTGACTAGATTGGTCAGGGCGTTTATTTGGCTACTCATTGCACTGAGTGCATCCTTGTCTTGAGCCCTCCTAGGCTCTACTGGATCATCTGACCATCTACAGTGGGAAGTTGAGATTTTCTCCAGAATCTCATAGGCTTCATTGTAACTCTTTGAAAGCATGGAACCACCAGCTGAAGAGTTTAGCACTTGCCTCGTGCTGGGGTTGCATCCTTTAAAGAATACTTCTATTTGGATACACCATGGAATGCCATGGTGTGGAAATTTGAGCAAAAGGTCCTTGAACCTTGTCCAAGCTTCGTGAAGAGACTCACTTTCGGCTTGTTTGAACTTAATTATGTCATCACGAAAGTTGGAATTCCTATCAGGTGGGAAGTATTTGACTAGGAATTTCTCAGTCAGATCTGTCCAATTGACAATTGATCCGGAGGGTAAGGAATTTAACCACGTTTTGGCTTTATCTCTTAATGAGTAAGGGAAGAGGTAAAGCCTCAAAGCTTCTTGGGAAACTCCAGGGATAAGGAAGGTGTCACTAACTCCTAGGAAGTTTCTTAGATGGTTGTGGGGATCTTCGTTCTCCACTCCAAAGAATTGTCCCACAGTGGACAGCATTTGGAACATTACTGGTTTTAACTCGAATGAGTTGGCAGTAATTTCAGGGCGTATAATGCTTGGGTTTAGCTCCCCAGGCATGGGAACTAAATATGAGAGGATGGCACTATCCTTGTCATTCGCTATTTCGATGGGGTTGCGAATGGTATGTGCTGGATTTGGGATTGGTCTATCCATTTCTACTTGATAGAATTGCGAAGACTCCGCGGAGTCGGCAATACTTTGAGTTACAAGGGGTTGTTTGAAGAGGCGTTTCTTAGCTTTGTTTCTGGCCCTAAGTAATCTTTCAGGCTCAGGATTGAACTCTAGATCGCTACTTGAATGCTCATTCATAAACTAACCCAATGAAACCTGCAAAAGAAATGAGAATAGATCAGCTCCAATAGGTAGTAAGATTTGTGTTTCGAACTTAACAAACTTCGTTTTTACTAAACAAAATCCCCGGCAGCGGCGCCAAAAACTTGTTGCGTGCTCAATGTGTAAATTAAAATGCAAGAGTAGAGCACTCAGAACATGCAAGCATACATGGTCCTGTAACAAGTAATAAGTATTTTTTCAATCGATTTCCCACAGAGATTTATTCTTAGCTACTAACGAAGTGAGATGTTAAGTGAGAGAGGGTGGTGGAAATAGGGTAGATTTGAGTTTAGAGTGCCTAACTATTAAGGAACGTGCGAGATATGAAAGCATGAACGAATGCAAGTAAATAGGTAAGCTCGAATGTAGAAGGAAAAGAATTGCGCAAACAGCAATTTTCTAGCAATGTTACTAACAACGTTTTAAGTGTAGAGTGTGGAAACAAGGGCTACTAACGACTCCTCTATAGGCTTTTTCATACGATTCTCAAGCAGTAGATCAACTCATCATGCATCAAACTAACTCATTCTCATGTATCTTTCGATTTCATGCATTAGATCCTTTAGTTTACTCATGTCCAAGTAAGGCCTTAAACATCTATTTATAAAAGCAAGTTAATGATTTGTACTAGGAAAACGCCTATTCCTAGGTCGGTTTCTGGCTACCATGAAAGGCTAGCATGAATGTACGACTCTGAACTCTTACTCCTTCCAGAGGTTAGGAGTTCTTTGGACAAAATGGATGGCCAATCGAAATTGCCCGTGGGATGAAGCACACACACATTCAATGCATTTGAAACTAACCTACATGCTTGATTCGCGTATTTCTACCTATAGACTTGTCATTAGCATACCCTTATGTGAATTAGTTACTCATGGATGAAGATGGAGTGGAAAGAAAAGATGGTGTAAACATGCTTAACAGAATGTAAAAGGCAGAATAGAAGAAGAAGAACAGTAAGACAAGTGCGAAGTACTCAAATTAACTCTTTGATTTACCAAGGTTCAAACTAACAAGCAGCAACTTTAAAGTGACAACAACTAAACAGAAGTAAACGAAATGACTTAGAGTAGCAAACATAAACGAATCACAATAGACGACAACGAAGATAGAAACAGAAAATAAAGGAAAGCAGTAGAAAGCTGTATGCGTGTGAACTCCTCGTCGCAACGCCTCGGATGAAAGCCGAAGGTAAGCTTGATCGTGGATGAATCTAATCAGAAGAGAAGAAATATCCTCTCTTCTTCCTCTCAGACTATCGATTCCACCAGCTGAACCTCTCGTACCAACAACCGGAAGACAGAACAAATGAGAGAGTGCGTTGAAATGGGAGTCTACGCCGTTCGAGTGTGTCTCTGTCCTTCCCCCTTGACCTCATTTTATAGTAGTTTGCAGGTACGATTCGTCCAAGGAGAACCATCCATTCTGAACAACAACACTCCACGTGGCAGCAGGAGAAAAAACGAGCAGCTGAAAGATCGTAACAAAATAGAAATCGGTTAGACAACTTAACAAATTTCACTTAAACATTGCTGAGACAGCAATGTTTTCGCAATGTTTCAGCAATGTGCAAATTTCAAGTCTTTAGCTTTGTTTTTGGTTCTTTTCCTTTCATTTTACACATAAGTCCTAATTTAGCTTCATTCTACTAATTCTCATATATAAGCACAAGTTTAAGCTAAATTCTACCAAAAACGCTTAAGAGTGTTCATCTTTCTATAGCAAATAAGTCCTAAAATAATCACATTTGTAGACGTAACAACTACCTACAAGGGTATTGGAGAAGAAGACACCCTATGAAGTTTTGTTTAATACTAAACCAAAACTGAAAATTTTGAAGGTGTTTGGATCTTTGTGCTTTTCTCATGTTCTACAGGTGAAGAGAGACAAGTTGAGTGAATAGGCAAAACCAAGAATCTTTGTAGGCTACACCGTGATATCCAAAGCGTACAAGATCTATCAACCTCATAAAAAGAAGATGGTGATTAATAGGGATGTTCAATTCTTGGAGGATGAGAAGTGGGACTGGACAAAAGAAGAAGAGGTGAAGCAACAAGAAGTTTCTCTGGATACTGATGAACTGGTTGATGATGTACCAGTTAGAGGGACTAGACTGTTGAGTGAGGTATATGAGAGAAGTAATGTATCTGTGTCAGAAGCAAGCTATGTGTTTGCAACATTTGAGTTAGGAGGAGTATGTTAGTTAACTCAAAGCTACAAGTATATTTTTAGTCAGTAACTATATTTGAAGTTAGTGGGGTAAGTGTTGATATATTTAGCTCTAGTGAAGTAAGTGGCTAGTTTTGTGGAGTTGGAGTTAGTGGTTGTATTTTATGGAGTTAACTAAGCTATATTTAGCATTTAGAAAGTGTATTTAAAGCTAGTTATTATTGAATGAAGATGTAGATGTATTCCCCATTTCTCTTCTCTCTCTGAAACAACACGGGGCTTATAAACCTCCTACCAGGTATGATCTTTTTTTGGAAGAAACTCTACTAACTATTATAAATGAAAATGTAATACATATCGATGAATCTTTACGTTGTTTGAAAAAAGAAAATCTAACTCTTGATGAATATATTAAGAAGTTTAAAGGGCTATGTGACAAATTAGCTACCATGAAAAAAACCCTAGGTGGCTTAAGCAAAGTCTTTACTTTGGATTGTGTGGACTGAGGAACAAGTACAAAGACTTCAGAACAACATTGCTATCAAAGGCCCCATATTCAACTTTTAACCAATTCATCCTAGCTTCGAAGGCTCCTGAACAAATGAACTTGATTGAAGCTGAAGAAGAAAAGATTGTGTTAAATATCTACTCTTCCTCAGCCTGCAAATAGAACAAGTATACCAACACAGAGGAGATGAAGAGAAATATACCCCTGTGATATTGATAGTTCTTCAATATCTAAAGGGTTATATCATATAAACAGAGTGAAAGGATAACAAGATAACTAGGGGTTTCCCCTCCAGCAATTAGAGAAGCTGGTTACTCTCCCAAACAGACTAAATGTCTACAAAATGAAAACCTACTTCCTTTCTCATGCACCCCTCCCTAAATAACAGACTTCCCACGATCACAATGGTCCCTATATTCTAACAAAATTACCTATGAAACATATTTTTTACCCCTCTTAGCATAAATTTGTGTGATTGGGGGTCTCACATTACCCCTGGGGTTGAATACACCTTGTCCTCAAGGTGGAGGTTAGGGAATTGGTCTTTTATAAATGGATTTGACTCCCAAGTTGCATCACATGGTTGAAGTCCCTGCTAGTGGACCAAGCATTCCTCACAAGCATCCTCTGCATTCCAGTGAATCGCTCCTCCTTCAATTCATAATCCTTGGTCAGTAAGGGTGGGTCGTTCTGAATCGGCACATTGGTACCTTGTCTTTTTTTAGTTGTGAAACATGAAACACATTGTGGATCAAAGCATCAGGAGGTAATTCCAAGCGATAAGCCATTGCACTAATGCGTTCCATAATCTTGTAAGTGCCAAAGTATTTAGAGGTGAGTTTATCGCACCTTTTCTTGGCTAGAGAACGCTGACGGTATAGCCGAATTTTCAGATAAACCATGTCCCCTACTTCATAAACAACATCTCTTTGCTTCTTATCAGTTTGTTTCTTCATTCTCTCTTGGGCATTCCAAAGGTGATCCTTCAAAATCAACAAAGCGCGATCGCGCTCGAGCAACTGTTGCTCTAAAGTGTTGTTGGTAGTGCGACGATCTCCATAAGAGATGATAGGGGTTGTCTTCCATACACGATATTGAAAGGTGTCGAGCGGGTGGACAAATGAAAAGTTGTGCTATACCACTACTCGGCCCAGGAAATCCACTGTTCCTATTTTTTTGGTTGCTCACTACAGAAACAACATAAGTATGTTTCAACACACTTATTCACGATGTCGGATTGCCAGTCAGTCTGAGGGTGAAAAGCTGTGCTTTTTCGTAGTTGCGTGCCCTGAATTTTGAACATCTCCTTCCAAAAGTGACTCACAAAAATCTTGTCGCGATCAGAGACAATGGACCTTGGAAATCCATGAAGGCAAAGCACTTATTTAATAAATATTCGGGCTATATCCTTGGTTGAGAAAGGATGGTTCAATGGCAGAAAATGACCATGCATACTGAGACGATCGACAATGACCAAGATTGAATTATAACCGGTAGATTTAGGAAGACCTTCAATAAAGTCCATTCATATATTTTCCCACACTTGATCTGGAATTGGAAAGGGTTGAAGCAATCCGACGGGTGCCACTGAATCAAATTTATTCTTCTCGCATATTGAGCATTTGGCCACATAATTCTGAACATCAGTTTTCATACCCTTCCAAAAGAGTTCCCCAATCATCCGTTTATAATGCGAAGAAACTCGGAGTGGCCTCCAATCACATAATCATAAAAGGTAGGTAAGATAGTAGGGATAAGAATTGACTTATGTGATAGCACCATTCTGCCTTTGTAAAGTAATTGCTCGTTGAATAATGAATATTTGGGAGAACTCTCGGGATCAAGCTTAAGGGCCTCAACTGTAGGCTTAAGTTCTTAATCAACCTCTACCTCGTTTCAATAATGCTGACATCAATAATGGAAGAGACGTACAAGGTGCATAGCTCCACTGGTTGTGGCATTCTCGAGAGAGTGATCGAGGTTGTCAAACTCATCAAAATAAATTTATATTTACCAATCAAGGCTTGTAGTAAACTACTGCAGACTAGGTCGATCCACAGGGAGTAACGATTCTCGACGTCGTTATGAGCCTAGTCGAGCATCGCCGTAACGATTCCCAACGCCATATGTTTCATTAAAATTCAAAATCTTCAAGAAAATCTCCCACAAAAGTGTAAAAACTATTAAAAAAAAAAAAAAAAAAAAAAAAAAAAAAAAAAAAAAAAAAAAAACTCACAAAACCCGAGGTCGTAACGATTCCCGATGCCACATGTCTCATTATAATTAAAAATCTTCAAGAAAATATCCCTCAGAAGTCTAAAAACTCACAAAACCCAAGGCTAATCTCTAAAAATCGTATTTCTCTCTCCTCCTGAACAATGACGACTTGTTAGGGTTCAAATTTAGACATCTCTTAGAAAATTCTAGAATTTGGGCGAGCTGGGCCGAAATTTGGCTATGTTGGGTCGGGGGTGGAGACTGGCCCAAAGTGAAGGCCGCGTGTACCGAACTTACGTGGGGACGCAGGCGCTGATGAACACGAGCTTGCAAAGAGGCGGGTCAAGTGCAAGCTGATGGGTTGTATATGGTCGATTGGGCGCTCGAAACGGGCTTGGAGTTTGGGCGATCAGGTGGACTTGCACCGTATACAAGAATAAATGTCCTCCCTAGGGCTCGAACTGTATTTTGTTGACTTAAAAGGTCCTACACCATTAGACCATGCTTCCAATTTGAGATGATAAATGATTATTTAATATACATAGTATTATCGATCAGCTCGGTTTGTTGATATTATTCTCTTAAACTCTGCTTTTAAGCTTCAAATGAGCACAATGATCTCATTTAACCCTTAACACTTAAATTCTGCAAAAATATATAATTTTAGCACATTAAATTCATTAAACTCACAAGACTTAGGGTATGTTTGGGAGTGATTTTGGTAGGGCCAAAATCAATTTTGCCCTTGTCAAAATCACTTTCCATTAAAATAATGATGTTTGGCAAAATAATAAATTGGTTTTGTATAAATCTATAATCATGTTAAATTGATTTTTTAACTATCGTTTTGGAGGTGATTCTAAGAGAGTGATGGACCCGGGATTCGGTCAAAATTTTACCCCTTTTTTTTTATTATTATGTAATTACCAAAATGCCCTAATATTTAAAACAATCTCTCAGCCTCACTTCATTTCTTTCTCTCC
Source organism: Herpetospermum pedunculosum (assembly GCA_028017165.1). Classification (NCBI taxonomy): domain Eukaryota; kingdom Viridiplantae; phylum Streptophyta; class Magnoliopsida; order Cucurbitales; family Cucurbitaceae; genus Herpetospermum; species Herpetospermum pedunculosum. Next base: position 12,845,579 of record CM051527.1, on the reverse strand, counting down.
TCTTCCGCTCCGATCTCTCCTTCTCGCACTCTATGAATGATTTCTCGCTCGGTTGGCTCTCAGATTCGATTACAATGAGTGAGAATTTCGACTTCGTTCTGTTTTTGTTTATTTTAGAGAAATGGAATCAAAATGTGTAATATAAGAACTATCGACGGTGTGATTCTTTTGATTTTCTTTACAATTTGAACAATTGTATACCAAAATCTTCGATTCATTGATTCTCCAATTCTTCGATTTGATTTAAATGAGTGAGAATTTTGATTTCGTTCTGTTTTAGTTCGATTCAGTTTATTGGTCGTGTTTGGTTGTATTATTGGGAATTTGAATCGTCTTGCTCTCTTTTTGCCCTAAAATCCCCTTTCATTGTTCTTCCTTTTTTTGATGAAATTGAGATTCGAGACAACGATTATTCTCAAGGCAGAGGTATATATTCAACAACACAATGAAGTTGAGCTTTCTGCCTTGGAAATGGGTAATATTTTCTTTCTTGAACATTTTTTAATTAATTTTTCTGTTTTTTCCATGTATCATATTTGATGAAATTTTGGTTTTCTTGGCTCAAAATCCTTTGCACCATTGCAACAATCACTACGGTTGTCACAATTGCGGAGATTCTAAAGAACAATGGACTGGCTACGGAGAATAGTAATTCATTCATTTATTTATTGTCTCTTCCATCTTTAATGTTAATCTATTGGAAAATTGGTGTTGAACGAACTGATAATTGATAATCGTTTGGTTTTGTTATGAAATAGAAGTTTTGACTTCTACAGTCGACATGAAAGATGAGAACAAAGGTCGTTTGGTTCAGAAAGCTAAGGTTAGTTCATTTTTTTTAACATTGATGAAACCTTACACCTTAGTAAATTAAGAAAAAAGTTGAATAATGTTAATTAGAGTTATGAATGTTGAGTACTGGCATTTAAATGATCATTTATGATCTTCGAGAATTTTAATTGTTCTTGTTTTTTATAGTTGGATTTAGACATTTCTATACCTCCAACATCTGCATCCAAAAAAACCAAACTCAAACATCAAACATAAATCTAATTCGTTGGAAGCTAAATGTTGATGCTTCGTTTAGAGTTGATTCCAGACGGACAGGCCTTGGGTGGGTCATTAAAGACCACCAAGGATCTGTCAAATTGGCCGGTTGTCATGTTTTCTGTGGACAGATCGAGATAAAAAATATTAAATATTTAGAGGCTATGGTTGAAGGATTAAAAGCAATCTCTTCCTACTTGCTTCCCGAAAAGTGTCCAATTGAAATAGAGACCGATTGTTTGGAAGTTAGTAACTTCATGGTATAGGAGTAGACCTTACCACAGTTGATTTTTTCATCCGAGAAGTTTTGGGTCTAAAGGAGGCCGTTGGAGTAATCTCCTTTGCTCATGTGAATCGGTTGGATAATGTATTGGCACATCAGATCGCCTCTAAAGCTTATGTGACTTTGTTAGGATCCTGTTCCCTCAAGCTTTTGATCGTTTTGTGAGTCTAGTAGCCTTAGGAGCTTCGTTTAAACATAAACTTAATTATATTTCGGTGTTTTTTTTAAATTGTTATAGCATAAATGACACTTCATAATTTTATAAGAACTCATTCAACTACCGATTTTGACTTCAAGCCTTATGATGACGATGACGATGAAGATTTGTTGTCTTCAAGTGTTGAAAAAAAAATGAGTCGAATGTTAATGTTACCGAAGAAAGTGAAACTTCTTTCCATGGAAGAGAGATGATGGAAGAAGAGCGGGAAAAATTGCAAAACTACTTATATCTCATTAATATTTTTATTATATAGTTTGTGTTTCAATACAAAATATGGGGTTTTTTTATATTAATAATATAGTTTAATAAAATTATTACAGAAATAGGGTAGGTTTGAAAGTATTTACAAAAATAGGGCACCTGAATCGTGTACCATGGACACGATTTCCAGTAATCGTGTCCAATGTACACGACTTAAGGGGTAATGAGGGTAATTCGTGTCCATGGTTCACGCTTTATGGTGTAACTCGTGTACCATGGACACGAGTTTTATAAGACTCGTGTACATGGTACACAAGTTCCAAGTACCGAGCAGCTGCCAGATAGGCGTCCACGTGGTTGGCATGTCACCGATATCGTGTCCATGGTACACGCCCATAACTCGTGTCCATGGTACACGAGTTATCCTATAACTCGTGGACCATGAACACGATTTCTCGAACTCGTGTCCATGGTACACGATTTAGGTACCTTAATTTTGTAAATACTTTCAAAACTACCCTATTTATGTAAAGTATATTGGTCATGAATTTTTATTTTGATATTTATTATACATATTTTTCATAGTTAGTTAGTCAATAGTTAAATAATATCTTTAATTAATGCCCTTTCGATAATTTAGTCATTCTAAAATCAATTTTGAAACTAAACATTAATAATTTAAAATCACTTCTTATTCTATGAAAATCGCATCAACCAAACATGAAAATGATGGTATGAAAATCAATTTTACAAAATTAATTATACTTCAATCACTAATTCATCAATCACTAATTCAACAATCACTCCCAAACATGCGCTATATAATAGCACTTTTAGAGCGCTATCAAATACCCCCAACATAAATCTTGCTAGTCCTTGAGCAACAATTTTTGAACTATCCCATGAAATTCTAATTGCAAATTATTTACTCTAACCTCAAAGCTTTAGATAACAAAGTGTTTACAAAAGAAGAAAACACTCCAATGCATTCACACATTGATAAATTTAAAATTAGACTCATCATCCCTTACGTGTGTGTAGCCCAACCCTATCCTAATTCTTAGGGGTGACCAACATCAAACCGGAAGTCGCTCCGACCGACTGAAACCGACGTCGGGCGGTCGACTTTCGACCATCACCAGTCAGAGTCTAGTTTGAAAATGAAAAAACCGATTTTTGGTCGGTCGGTTTACACCATGCAGTCGAGAATCGACGGATCGACTTACACTTTATTTTTAGGTAAAAATAAAAATATTAAAAAATTTAAAATTTAAACCTTTTGGCTTCAAAAATAAAGAAAAGTTATTTGAAAAAAAAAAACATAATTTAGAAAAAGGTAAAAATTAATATTATAATAATTTAAAAATAAATTATTAATTATTAAATTTTATTCTTATTTTTTAAAAAAAAGGTCGGTCGCCCGACAATTTTTTTCATAGAAAACCATCGGTTTTCATCTAGAGAAAATCAACTTGTTGGTTTTCGAGGTCTGTTTTTTTCCAAAACTGACCCCGACCGACCGATGGTCACCCCTACTAATCCTTATAAGTCTGAAAAAGTTTTATGAAACTCGCAAGCTCGTTTTCTCCCTACTTCTTGTAATAAGAACAGACTATCGACATTCAAACACTAGAGAGAGCAATAAGTCACTAGGGTGCCAACAATTTTGAGGTATTTTGTACTCTCCTAAACTTTTTTTTTTTTTTTTTTTTTTTTTTTTTGAGAGAGTCTTTGTTAAGAACAAACTATTGACTTTCAAACACTAGAGAGAGCAATAAGTCACAAGGATGCCTAAAATTTTGAGGTATTTTGTACATTTTTTTTTTCCCTCCAAGAGAGTCTTTGTTGTCAAGCTTACCTTCGTTCCAGCTTACCCACAGTTCCACTACACAATATACCTAGCTACGATCAAACCTCACAATCTAAGACTAGTACTCACTTCTTAATCACCCTTTCATGTAGTGACAAACACATATGTCATGACCATCCCTGGTTACTCGGTCAACTTAAGAAGGAGGAGTATCCTTGGAGAATTTTTTTATCTTTTTTTTTTTGTTTTTTTTTCACAAGCCAAATAGTTTTGCTGTACTTTCTCAAATGAAATATTATTAACAATAGTGTATCAAACATCCCTGATGGTGTCTTTCGGGGTGACAACAAGAATACAAGTCAAATAACACAATTCTAAGCCTATAGAACTATGGATAAGAGGATTATGTGCTCAATATGTATAAGGAAGTCAAAATAAGTTTTTTTAATTTGGCTCAAATAAGCATACATTCTCATGTTTTTCAACAGTTGCAAATAAAAAGTACATAAACACATTGTAGGTTGTCATAATCACATAATATGCAACCAAAATACCATGCATCTCAAATTCATAGATTTTCACAATGACTCAGAAACTAGAGTTCAACATACATCCACCCCCCATCTAAAATCTTACAATGTCCTAAATGTATGCTAAAATGAAAATGCGCGAACAAAAAGAAAGGAGAACAGAAAATCTCCCCTGAAATTGTAAACGCGCGTTGGTGATTGCTCGCCTCAATCAAGGTCGACACTTCTTTTCAGGTCAAGTGGAAATTGCCTACAAAAGAAATAACATCACTAAGCTAGAAAAAAAACTAAAAGAAAAAATAAAGAATGAAAAACACACGGGTTGCCTCCCAAGAAGCGCAAATTTTTAACGTCGTTATGCTCGACGTGTCTCCTACTGTTAGCTTATCCTCAATGACTTGTCAAATCAAATATGCGTTGGAGGATTAATAGTTTTTAGATCATCATCAAAAGATTCCATCATAGTGATTTTTCACATCAAGAAGAATAATAAATCTATTGATGTTTCTAGCAAAAACTTCTACAAGATATATGATCTTCAGGGAAAAAAAAAAAAAAAAAAAAATCATGTGTTTTTCTAGAATATTTTCTAAAGTTCTATTGATAATCAATTTAGGTCTTTCAACAAGTGGTAGGATCAAATCAATATCCTTAAGATGACCAACATGAACATATAAGTAAATGGAAGGGGCCATGCTCACTACAAGAATTTTGGCTTCTCTCGACGCAGAAAATTCGTCGAGAGAACGGTTTCTCTCGACGGTTTAAATAAACCATCGAGAGACCAATTCTCTCGACGGTTTAAGTTAACCGTCGAGGAAAATGGTTCTCTCAACGGTTTAGTTAAACCGTCGAGAGAGATGGTTCTCTCGACGACTTAGTTAAACCTAATCCATCGAGAGAAACAGAGTTTTCTCGATGGTTTAGTAAAATCTAAATCGTCGAGAGAAACGTGGTTCTATCGACGGATTAGTTAAATCATCGAGAGAATTCTGTTTCTCTCGACGGGTTAGTTCAACCTAAACCGTTGAGAGAGAGAGAACCGCATTCCTGTTAAGGCGAATCTTCGATATATAGATACATATATATATATATATATATATATTTTTAAAATCTCAGAATATTTTTCATTTGAAATACCCTCATAATTTGAAGCTTTGAAGCTCATAATATCTAAATAAATTGGACAATTAGTTTGTAAACAATTACATTTATTATAATCTAAATTAGTTTTTACAATTATTTCGTAGAAAGTTTGGATACACAAAAAGTTAAGCCTACACTAATATAGAAGAACTCGTCAACTTCATATAATCTTCAAAAGCAGCTTTGTGAATAACATCGTCTCAAACTACCTGAAAATAAGAAAATCAATAACACATTAGAACATAGCATAAAAAAAATTATAACTTACGAACATAAACTCAAAAAATATAACTTATAACAACACATAAAAACTAAATTTACCTAAAACCTTCAAATACAATCTTGAAGAGCATGCATATCCCAACTCAAATACAATCTCTAAGAGCATGCATCAACCGAATTAATCCCAAATACTAATTAATTTACCTAATTAAAACAACAAAATTAGCTTAAACTACACTTAGCTAAACTTAAACTAACTTAAAATTAACTTAAACTACACTTAGCTAAACTTAAACTAACTTTAAACAACCAAATTGACTAAACTTAAACTAAAACAACCCAAATCTACTTCAACTAAACTAAAATAACTCACATATATTTTACTTAAACTAAACTAAAACAACAAAATTAACTTAAACTACACTTAGCTAAACTTAAACTAACTTTAAGGGGGTGTTTGGCCCACGGACTTCTTGAACTAGGATAAAAAATATCAACTCCCCAGACTTCAACAGTAATTACTATTCAACTTCTCAGACTTCTACAATAATTACTATTCAAGTTTGGGACACTATTCAAGCCTGTCCCATTTTTCGAGAAAACACATTTCTCTCGCTTTCTCTCTCTCCCTCCCTCACAAATATTTTTAATTACTTAAAAAAAATGTAATTTAAACCAAATGTGTAAAATGACTAAAAATGAAATTCAACCTATATTTATTATTTTAAATATAAATTAGGTTGTTCAATCAAAATTGGTACTTAAATCAAATTCAAAATGTAGTATTCTTAACATGGAGAGAAATAAAAACATCAGCCTATTTGGATATGTTTAAATTAATGGATTAAAATCTTTCAAATTCACAAGTAATATTTAACACACTATTGTACGACTCTCTTTTATTTCAAGACTATCTAAATAAAATAAATAATTAATGTGAGTGATATTGAAAAAAGAATGTGAAGTATTGTGATGAAAATTAAATTATTTTTGTTATCTTCAAAGAAATTTGTGAATGATACATAAAATAAAAGACAAAAATAACCACATTTTTAAAATTTATTAAAAGAAGTCATTAACAATGAAAATATGGAAAATTATAGAAAAAATTGTAAAAAAAAAATAGCTAAAATAAACCATCATTGTTGAGATGCTGATTTTCGAGTATAGTGGATTCAGATGGAATAGAGAGTTTAAGAGGGTGGATGTGGATAAAGATGTGTTTGACACATGAGTTAGGGTAAGACTATACTGATATGTTGTTCTTTTTTTTCTTTAAAAAGTTTGTAAAATATACCTACATTAATAAAAAAAAAAAATCTCAATCTTATAATTCATAAAATTAAAGATGAGTCCTAACAAAGATGAATATATATATATATATATATATATATATATATATATATATATATATATATATATATATATATTTGATAATGTGAGGTATTGTGTTCAAAATTATTTTTGTTGTCTTCAAAGAAATTTGTAAAGGATAGATAAAATAAAATAATTTTTTTATTTCTTTTAGAATTTATTGGAATTAGAGGAAGTCCTTAATAATGAAAGTTTGAAAGTTTGTAGAAAAAGATAGTGGAGAAGAAAGTAGCTAAAATAAACTCGGACTTTAGAACTCCAGGTTCAACAACTCCCTGCCTCAAACACAACACAGACTTCAGAACTCCAGACTAAACAACTCCGTGCCCCAAACACACATACTTCAGAACTCCCCCAGACTAAACAACTTCAACTCCCCCAACTCTTTGGGCCAAACACCCCTTAAACAACCAAATTGACTAAACTTAAACTAAAACAACCCAAATTTACTTATTTAAACTAAAACAACCCACGTATAGTTTACTTAACCTAAACTAAAACAACAAAATTAGCTTAAACTACACCTACCTAAACTTAAACTAACTTTAAACAACCAAATGGACTAAACTTAAATTAAAACAACCCAAATTTACTTCAACTAAACTAAAACAACCCATAGTTTACTTAACCTACACTTAAGCAACCAAATTAACTTAAACTAAATTCACGTATTCAGTTTCTCCCTCTTTCCATCCATGTACTACCTCCATTAGCTAAACTTAACCTAACTTTAAACAACACCAAACTCAACACATATACTCAAAATCATATTGGCTACCATAACTGCAGGATAACCAAACCAAAAAAACTTATTACCTACAAATAATTTGATTACAAGAGGCATTATCAAAAGACATACCTCAAGGAGAGGCATTATCAAAAGACATACCTCAAGAAGATAACTTTTGCTTGAGAAAAATTAATGCGATTACATTTTTATTACTATTTGTCCCTATCTCATTAGTGCATACCTCTTCAAAAAGATTTGCAATACAAGGCACATGCTCAATCTCATCAATTGGAGTAATACTTATCTTGACCTCTTCAAGATCTTTTTCATCGTCGCTAAATTCACATTCTTCGAATGTGATACATCTTGAAGAAACCTCATTTTCACTTCTCAACTCACTTGCACTAACATTCTCAAGCTCTTCATCGCTATCATGGTACATTTCCTCACAGAACCTCTCCTCAGTGGTACACTCAATGTGTTGCTCTGATTGACTTTCCAATCTCTCGTTGAATCATCCAAATGGACAATTTGATCGCCCAGACTTTGCATTAGTGCTCGAGTCTCCTGCTGAAATTGGAGTTCATTATTAGCAATTTCATAAATCATTTGCTCCAATAATGACATATACATTGGCTTGAAAGGTGTACGGTTAAACGATCATTCCTACCGTGCAAAAGTGATCGAGATCTGGGCTGTTTTATCCTAAGACGACGACGTGGTTGATAGATTGTTGTGCACCACTTGGAGGAGCCGCAAAACGTCTTTAAGAGAGCGATATGGTTCCCGATTTATCCCAAAAGTTAATTTCCATCCATTTTAAATTATGCGGCAACATATTCTTAGATTTTTTTTATTTCAAAATCATCCAATCTACACTTAATAACATTTATTTTTTTTTTTTATTTTTCTTCAAAAAAAAAAAAAAAACATTTTTTTACTTCATTCTTTACAAATATTTTTGGCAATATTAATTTTAGTTTTCATCTACATAATACCATTTACTTTGAACACTAATCAAATGAAAATTGAATGCCTCACTTTTTCATGTTAGCCGGCCTCATTTCGTTTATGAAAAATATTTCTTACATTTTTATTTTAAATCATTAAATTTTCAATTGATTAGCTGAAATAAATAATATGGTGTAGATGAGAAAAAGAAAAAGAAATATTTAAAAATTAAAAATAAAATTAGCCTTTAAAGATTTTGAAAGAAGGAAAAACAATGTAATTTAAAGAAAGACGGATGATTTTGTCCCCTTAATTATTATTATTTGTTTTTTGGAAAGGATATTTTACACTAAGAATAAGATACATAAATGGCGGGAGAATTTCTAGTCCGTGGTATGGAAAAACTCCATACCTTTAAAAAAAAAAATGACACATGGCAAAATGATTTTAAAAAATAATATATTTAATAGTGTAGGTCCCAGTTAAACAACCATTTTTTTTGAAAGGGAGTGATATGGAGTTTTTCCATACCACGTATATACTAGAAATTCTCCCCATAAATGGCCATTAATATCTTATTTCCTAAAAAGAGAAAAAAGGAAAATATCTGTAATAAAATTAAATGACTACTAATGAGTAATTCGAAAGTCTTGTCCTAGGGTTTAGGGTTTAGGGTTTATCTGTGTGGTTGGTTTTGGCAATCTCAAGAAAATTCAATGGCAACCCTTAAAGTTGGGTGAGGTCTTTCAGCAATGGCGGCGAACATGAACAAAAAGAAGAAGACAGAAGACGAAGACAGAATCAGCCTTCTCCCAGATTCTCTTCTTCTTCACAACATTCTCTCCTCATTAAACATCAAACAAGTTGTTCAAACTTGTGTTCTATCGCAACGATGGAAAACCCTCTGGACACAAATCCCATCACTCAACTTCGATTTCGAAACCTACCCATTTACAGAGACATCACCTGGAAACTATTGTAAATTGAAAGAAATTTCCTTAAGGCATTTCATCTTCAGAATGTTATCCGAACACAGCGGCAGACAAATTCAAAAACTGACCTTTGCTTCCTTTGCAAACAAAGGTAATGTCGTTTTGGTTGAGTTATTAATATCCTATGCTCGCTTTCACAATGCTCAACAACTTTGTATCGATACCTATTTTATCGGTCCTTATGACTGGAAAACTTGTTTATCTTCGTATTCGTCGCTCACCGAGCTGAAGATAGTATTTGGATTTGTGGATGATTGGGGAGCTTTGGCTTTACCATCGTTGAGAATTTTAGAGATAGAATGTGATTGGGAGGCGGCACATGATTACGAGGCAAATTACAAGGGACTTAGAATGTTTTCGGGTTGTCCGAATTTAGAATCTTTGGTTTTAATCAATTATCTTTTTGAGAGTGCTACTATTTGTGCTCCTAAACTTGAGAATTTGGAATTGTCTTCGAGATATGAATTGGGTTTTGCAGAAGTTGAACTATTGTGTTCATCAACTCTTAGAAGTGTCACGTTTAGGAATCTTTTACCCACTGTGAAGTCTGCTTCAGAATTTTCTAGCATACACAAAGTAAATATAGCAATTCGTGATTCTGAATTTGGATTAGTGAGAGGTTCAAACTCTCAAGATTCTATACCAAAATTCTGTGAGTTGCTTCGAGTGTTTCATAATGCAAGTTGTTTCACACTGCCTTCCAAAGCAACACAGGTATGAAAATTTCTTCTTTATTCCATTTTATTATGCTAGTTTTAGGGTCTTATTACACATAATATTCCATTTTAAATCTCATAGTTTAACTAATTTTTATATTGTTTTGAATATATCCGTGACCAAATAGAACAAACATAAAAGTTGAAGACTAAACTTGTAATTATTTAAGCCCCATTCGATGACTATTTGGTTTTTGAAAATTAAGCCTACAAACACTACTTTTTCCTTATAGCTTTCTTTGTTTTGTTATCTACTTCCTACCAATGTTTTCAAAAATATCCAATTTTGAAAACAAAAAAAATAGCTTTCGAAAAACTAGTTTTTGTTTTTTAAATTTAGCTAAGAATTCATATGTTTCTCTCAGAAAAGTGAAATCCATGTAAAGAAATTAGGCGAAAACAAACATGAATTTAAAAAACAGAAAACTAAAAACGAAATGGTTATCAAACGATGCATGTGAACATTTTTTCGAATTAATTTTGAACTTTTTGTTTACTAGGTTATGTTGTCAGCTCCTTGTTATTCAGAAGGATTATTTTTTCATAATATGACACATTTGGAGTTGAAATCAGATGATAAGGGGAACAAGCGGATAGACTTGCCAATCAGTAAATTGGCGTATTTATTGTGTCCCAATTTAAAAACATTGGTTGTTCTGTACGAGGTAACTGTGTGTGTTTTGTTTTTGTTTTTTTTAGACAACAAGGTAACCAATAATCATGTTTAATCTTTGTTATATGAGAAAGAAAGCTAATTAAATTAGCTAATTTTGTTGTTCGTGGCTTAATCTTACATCCTTCACATGGATTTACAGGGAGAGAAGTATATAACTTTAAGGAGTTCTGGTTGGTGACATTGCTGAATGGCTTCCATGGAGGACATCCTTTTACAGTTTTTATTTATATTTTTTTTAGTTTTTGGTTTTGGGCTCGAGATTTTTTTTTTGTTTTGACAACATGTAGGGAGAAAGATTCGAACTTGAGACCTCTTGCTCATAGTTCATACAATATGTCTATGCTCATGTTGCCAACTCGAGATGATAAGGGCTTAGACAAGATTTTGATAGGAGGTCTTAATATAGAAATATATGATGTAAATTTTATTTGCAAAACTATGTATTAAATATTGATTGCATGTTTGGTTTTCAAGCATATCATTCATTATCTACTATTTTTGTTTCATCTTTTGATTTGTTATACATATCATTCCTTCTATTAAATCATCATATTTATTACTTTTACTTCCAATAACAAATTTATGGAGAGCACCTTTTTAAGATTCAATAATTTTTCTATTCATATTTTATTTATAAGTTTTTCATACTTAGATTCATATTTTCGTTTGGATATTAATATTCTATTTGATAAAGTAAGCAGATCTATAAAATCTCTCATATTAATTAATATGGAATGAATTAAAAAAAAACAAATGAAACAACAAAAACTTGAAACTTTGAAATTGCATTTGATTTGAACAAATAACGAACTTGAAGCTATGACTTACTCTAGTAATGTAATGACAGGCACACATGGAGTTTGGAGGCCACAAAGATGATGAAAAGTTAGTGTCCTAACGGTTTCCTTAGTCGAAGGAGATGACAAATCAATTTTCACCCTTAGTGTTTCCTTCAGTAACAGAAGAAAAAAAATCAATTTGTTCCTCAGTGTTCCTTCTATCATCATTCATCGGAGGGGAGGAAGAATTCCTCAGTGTTCCTTCCGTCATCATTCATCGAAAGAGAGGAATAATCAAATTTCTGCCCTCAGTGTTCCAGGATAATTTGAGCTCGTGTTCCCTTTATTCACACCATCATGTGTGCTAAAAAAACAGCGAAAGCAAAGTCTATATACGGTGACAAAAGAAAACTCACTCAAATTTCTAATAACATGCCCTTTATTAGTGGAAATGAAGACCTTTGACTCAATTGAACAAGTTGATTTTTTGGGGCACCAAACCGCCACAAAATAAACTTTTTTTCTTTTTCTTTTTTCTTTCTACTTCTTCTTTTCGGACAGCAGGCCGCCTCAAATAACATAAACCACTTGGTTGAACCCAAGGTTTCAAAAGCATCAGAAATCGATGAACCAACATTTTCAAATGCGGACATCGATGGAGCTCCTCCAGATCTCACAAAGCCTACGTTGGCTCGCTCAGCGCTTTGATGAGTGGCGGCGCTGAACAACGAAACTTCAGATCTCGACGAAACCCCAATGCGAATAAGCGAGTCGACAAAAATCCAAATCGTGAAATCGATGGACGAACGCGAAAACCTGCAACGTTATGCGACAAATCTGTCGACGGTGAATGGAGGCGTGAGGCAGCAACGACTTCAGATCTAGAGACTTGCCTCAGATCTCGTTGAAATCGGCGGCGAAACCAGCATAGTTCTTTCATATCTTAATATTTTTTTCCTGCTTTGTTACCTCTTTACTTTGATATCATGATAAATAAATTAAAATTGAGCGTCTGGTTTTGGAGCAGCGTGTCCTCCCTTCCTTCACAGATCTGGTTTTGTAGCAGTAATCAGAGACTCCTCGGGTGCTCTCATGGTGGCAAGCGCAAAAATATTAGTCTGGAACCTCTGACGTCATAAGCGATGAACCTTCTCTGTGGTCTTCAACTAGCAGTAAGGAACGATTTCTCCAATATCTTCGTTGAATCAGATGCTCAAGGGTTGGTTGCGTCCATCTCGGATGCTCAAGGGCTTGTTGCAGCCATCGCCTCACAAAATCTTGTTTTTTCCTCCATTGGTGTGAATTTGACGGAAGTACGAAAGGAGATGAGCAGTTTTGAGTGTTGTAGCCTTAATTTTATCTCGATGAAGATAAATGTTGTTGCTCATACTTCGGCAAATTGAGTTTTATCCATTGAGTCTTCAGTTATATGGCTTGGTAATGGGCCATACTTGTTAACTCGTTTGCTAGTTTCAGATTCACAATTTTGTAGACCAGTGGGCATTTTTTCGGGTAACAAGAAGAATGTCTAAAACGAGAGATGTCAATATAAAAAATATCTAATCCACCTTGATTTTGGAATAATGTCTAAACGCTAAATTTAGTAATTCAATATACAAAAAAATGGACACAACTACGTATACCCTTCTTATATTTTCTACAATTTAAAAATTGAATAAAATGAGGTTGTAAAAAATTAAAATGAATAAAATGAGGTTGTAAAAAATTAAAAAAATGTTGGAATGAGGGAGAGAAGTAAGAGATGTAAAGATAACAGAGACTTTAATAGGGAAATAAAATATTTGACAACCCAATAGTGACATTTACATGGTTATACACTGACCCTAAGAAAACTAAATTGGACGACACTTGTATACTTGATGAAATTTTATTGCTACACATGTGTCTGCCCCAGTCTAGTTGTATACAATGAGGTATACAACAAATTTAAAAACCGTCAAAAGTTTGGCCAACCACCGTAGTCCATTGGTGTGATGGTATGAATAAATTATGAATGTGTAGGAAAACGATGATTGCGTGAGCTTTCCCCAATACCATTTTCATGATAAATTTAGGCGTTTGAAATATGTAGCCCCCTTCAACACTTCACCACTTCTGCTAGAGGTTGTATACAATCGGTTAACCTAGGCGATTAGTCTCTCCGGAAACGCGTACACGGGCATCCGACACGAGAAGACCAGGACATTGTACGTTGCATTGTGACCTTCCTCCATCCAAGTGATCGTCGGAGTGACGCTTCCCAAACTCAAAGTTGGTCTGTCCTACCTTCCTCCGTCAGGTTCCATAACTTTTGTAAGTAACTCACATCTCTCGCATTTCGTTTCGTCCTTTGGTTTTAGACCGAAAAGTAGGAGGTTCGAGCTCCTTTTGTTCGGAGGGATTCCGATATAAAAAATTAGGGTTTAAGATTTAGAAAATTCCAATATACGAATTTCGAATCCCATGAAATAGTTTAGGGTAGTTAAAAAGATGAATATTGTTTATCCTGAAATATTTGGAACCAAAGTAACCCATTTTTTTGGGGGGGGTTCGCTTGAGTCTCCAAGATTTAAAAAATACACTGTTATAGGAAAAGATGAAATGTTCATAGAGATGTTTTTTTTTAGGATTCGGTTGAGCCTCTAAAATTTAAAAATTCTATGGTTATAGGGGAAGATGAAATGTTCATATAGATGTCGACGGATCAAACCTAAATAGTAGGGTGGAGAGAGAGGAATGGTTTGTTTGCTATTTTTAGGATTTGCACATAATACACTAGTCATAGTCAATGGGGTGAAGTATGTCCTTGTATATACCATAAAGGCCGTATATGGATGCACCATTATGAAGGTATATCCGCAGGTATACATCACCGACCACACATAACGGAAATTGAAAATCTCAGCTGCAATTAACGGAAACCAAATACCTCACCCAAAAATATTCTGGTCTATAATAATTTTATTTTAAAATTATGAATTGTAAATTAAGAAAGAGGTAATAAGTAATAGGTGATAATGGAGAAATAAAATTAACAACCCTCCCGTGCCATCACTCTAGACATAAAGTGCAAAACATTCCAACTATTAGACATTTTTCATTTTCACTATTTACAACTAGACATTATTCTTAATTTCTTTTTTTTTTTCAGTTTAATGAAGTTCTTGTTTAAAAAAAAAAATTAAAATTAAAATTGAGTGGAATTAATTATAGGACTAATTGATTATGGGTTTTCAACAAAAAAAAAAAAAAAAAAAAAAAAAAAAAAAAAAAATTGCATTTAATTGATGTGTTTAAGAGAGAATGTGGTACAAGGATTCCCAAATCCAAACTTAAAAATATCTTGACGTAGAAAAATAAGTTTATATAGTGGGGAGGGGCATCATCGAGACGCCATAAGTAGTGTCTCAACGCTATGATCGAAAATGTACAAAATGGAGCGCGCGCCTCGCTCGCGGATGAGAATTGCAACAATGTCGAGACGCTGCGACGCTTGCTCTCGAGCTTTTTGTAAAAAGTTTCACATTTTATTCAATTGATTCTTCAATTCGAGCCTTGTTACCTCATTTTTCACCACTTTATGCCTATGACCTCAAAACGCTCCTAATCGCTCAAATCCTATAAAATAATCGATCAAAGCGAAAATGACGAGAATTAAAGCAAGAAAGATAACACATTAGATTGCTATCAGGTACAAAAAAACTTTGAATTATAATGACCTTCAAAATAGAGAGAGAAAATTGACGACGTTATCTCATTCGCGTCGTCAAAGCCTTTGCCGATACTAAGGAGATTGCGTTAGCAAAAATACCTTTTGTTGACGAGGAAGTGTCGACGTTTTTTTTTTTTTTTTTTTTTGCATCGGGTAAAGTCTTCTGATGCTATTTTGGTTTCTCGCCGGAGAAAAACTCAATTTCTTGTAGTAGGTATTCACTCATTTTTAAATAATTCTCACGTGTTTGTTGAAGGGAAATTGAAAGGAATGTCAAAGAAAAATAACTTAAAATGAAAATGTCTAAAGTGTTTTTAGGGAGAAAATGTCTGGGATAAATAACTAGAATGTTTTTAGGGAGGAAATGTTTAGGATAAATAACTTAAAAGGAAAATGTTTGGAATGTTTTATGGGAGGAGGGTGAATATTTTGTTATGCCCATTAGAACGTCACTATTTAATAACTACTTATTATTTCCTTTCAAAAAAAAAATAATAACTACTTATTATTTTCTAATTAATTAATCTTATAATAAAAAAATAAAAAAATAAAATAAAATCGTGAGATTAAAGTCTCCCCATTAAGTGCAGGTGATGTGTTAACTTCTGGTTAAGTGCAGGTTGAGTCTTGTACGCGTATATACGTATATACTCCATTAGTTTTCGATTTGCAATAGAAAAAAAAAATTGGGACTTCAACTTCTTCATGAACAACCTTTCTGTCGCTACTCACGTGCTTCAGTATCCTCTTTCTCACCCTTATCGTAGGTCGGAAGTCTCTCAATCGCCGCAGCTTATCCTCTTCCTCCTTTGTCGTCGTCTTCCGACGAATGCTCCACTCGAACACGTTCGCCGACCAATGCAGCTCCGATTGCTCGTCTGTCGTAAACACTCATATCTGGTGACCAATAAATAAATGGGCCCTATAATCAGGGGTTTCAAATTTTGTTGTTGTATGTATAAGGACACCAGGTTACGACTAAGCCGAGAACAAAAAAAAATAAATGGACCCTATAATCGAGGGGTTTCAAATTTTGCCGAATTAAAAAGAATTTCTACCAAAACGGATTACTGTTTTCGAAATCTAAAATAAAATTTTTAAATCTGAATCTCTAACCATCCCGTGGAATTTGGAGAGTCAATATTTAAAAATTTAAATCATTCATTGGATTCTTTGTTTAAGTTTGTAAAGACGTTACCCAATTTATTTTCAAATTTGAACATTTAAAAAAGAAACTAAGGGGGAAAACAAAAATAAAATAAGAAAATAAGAGAAGAAAAAAAACTAAAAACTAAATTGTTTTAAAAATTAAATACTCAAAACAAACTTTATCTTCTTCTCTCTTCCACACTTTGTTTTCTTCATTTAGTCGTTCCCTCTCTCCGCTCATGACTCTTTCTCCAATTGCCACCACCTCACGCCTCCCTTCCTCTCCGATTTCATCTCCGACAACGCACCCATGTCCAGTGGTGACTTTTTCCTTTTGCGTCTCGGGCGAGGGCACGACGTGGCCGCGGGCAAGTCTTCTCCTCCGACGACGATTTCTCGTTTTGATTGGTTGAGCCTCAATTTTAAAGCGCAATCCTTTCGATTCCAATTTTTGTTAATTTGCAAACGTTCTATTCAACTTTGGAAGTCATCACCCACTCCGTCCAACGTTAAATTTGTGAGATTTGTGTGTATTTAATCAGTGTCCAGCATTGACTTTTGAGCTAGATTCGACATTTGGCGACTACCCAAAAGTTGGGATGAGTATTAATGAACGGTATACAATCTCGGTGCACCAAGACGTGAGAGTACAAAAGTATGTCCGTAGGTATACAAAATACCCGTCAAATGCAATTTTTCATAGTTCCCCTCTAACTGTAGTTGTCAATTTCGTTATTTTCACGTTTATGTTATTTTGACATCCATTACCTCTCTCTCTCATCCTAACCGTTCTCTATTTTAAAAATTATTTCATTTAATCGTTAAATTGTAGAATATTATAGGAGGCTATTTTTGTTCACTTAGGGGGCGTTTGGCCTAAAGAGTTGGGAGAGTTGGAGTTGTTTAGTCTGGACGGTTGTTTAATCTGGGGAGTTCTGAAGTATGTGTGTTTGGGGCAGTGAGTTGTTTAGAGTTCTGAAGTCTGTGGTGTGTTTGGGGCAACGTCTGTGGTGTGTTTGGGGCAGTGAGTTGTTGAATGTGGAGTTCTGAAGTCTGAGTTTATCTTCCAATTTCAATGAATTCTAAAAATGAAATATTTTAATTTTATTAATTATAATTAAGATTGTCTACCCAGAAGTCAAACATCTTTCTCCGCTTCATCTGAATCTACCTCACCAGGAAATCTTTTTTTTTTTTTTAGTACATTGGGGGTGGGGGATTCGAACCACAGACCTCTTGGTCATCAAGTCATACATATGCCAGCTGAGCTATGCTCGCTTTGACACCTCACCAGGAAATCAGCATCTCAACAATGATGGTTTATTTTAGCTATTTTTTTTTTGTACAATTGTTTTCTATAATTTTCCATATTTTCATTGTTAAAGACTTCTTTCAATAAATTTTAAAAATGCGATTTTTGCTTTTTATTTTATGTATCCTTCACAAATTCTTTTGAAGATAACAAAAATAATTTTGACCACAACACTTCACATTTGTTTTTCAATATCACTCACATTAATTATTCATTTTATTTGGATAGTTTTGAAATAAAAGAAAGTCGTATAATATTGGGTTAAATATTACATATGAATTTGAAATATTTTAATTCATTAATTTAAACGGGTCCAAAATAAACTGATGTTTTTATTTATTTCCATGGTAAGAATATTACATTTTGAATTTGGTTTAAGTACTAATTTTGATTGAACAATCTAATTTATATTTAAAATAATAAAAATAAGTTGAATTGCATTTTTAGTCATTTTACACATTTAATTTTTTTTTAAATAATTAAAAATATTGTAGGAGGGAGAAAAATGGAGAGAGAGAAATGTGTTGCGTCGAATGAGACAGACTTGAATAATAATTACTGTAGAAGTCTGGGGAGTTCAATAGTAATTACGGTAGAAGTCTGGGGAGTTGATATTTTTTATCCGAGTTCAACAAATCCGTGGGCCAAACGGGGAGTTAACTTCTCCTCCCAACTTCTTGTCAAACAACTCCTTAGGCCAAACAAACCCTTACTGTGTAGCTTTTAGACATTTTTCATGTTGCACTCTCCCTCTTTAGACATTCCTCTTGTTAACCCTTGGTTGAATACCTGTTTTAGTTAATTTTCCTCGGCCCATGATATCACTCGCAACTTGAACAATGGACTCGCAACTTGAACAATGGTAGAGCGGTCGAACAACCATTGACAAAGATTGAGTATTTAATCATGTATAATTTCTCTTTTTCTTTTTAGCAAATAAGATGTCTAAAATGGTCATCATCATCTAGTTGTAGGACTTAGAATAATTTAAAATAAATGGCAAAATCAATTAGACCCTTAAACTTGGGTTATATAATTAAAATTCTAAATTAATAATGGTATCAATTTGCCTCCTCTATTTGAAAAATCTTAATTTTTACGGCTAAGAAAATTTATAATTTATCAATTAAATCCTCAAACTTTCACACAATTAATATATTTATTGCTAAAATGATGTTAAAATGATTACACTATTGTTATGAGCTTAATTATGTTGTTATTATTTTGCTATGTTTATGCTTCTCATTGGTCTATGAAAGTTCTTGCGAGAAAGTGAAAATTATTCTACTGACAGAACTTTTCTGCCATGAAAGTTCTTCTTCCATTCTAATTTCTAACATTTTCATGGTACTGATTTTCTTAAAGTGAAAATTGATACAACTTACCATTTCAGAGAAGAAAAAAAATGTTTTTTTTTTCTATTTTTTTCCACGAAATATTTTGCTATGAAAGCAATTCTAAAATGAAAAATCTAATCCATGGAAAAATTTATCAAAGAATGTTATTCCTTCATTCATTTTGGTAAAACGAAATAAGATTGAAAAATGGAAAAAAAAAATTAACATAGTACAAATTCATCTTATAAATATGTTTCTTCAATGTTGAATGCTGGATTCGCTTCCATGTGCTGCAAAAAGGATTAGCATATAGGAATTGGAGCATCATTCCACTCCTTCAAGCACTCTAAGATGGAGTCAATCATCTTGCCTTGACACAAAGCTGTGAACACCTTCTCACACTCTTCTCCTGGAGATATCACTCTTTCACCAGTCAGCAGTTCCGTTCCCAACTCTTTTCTCACAAATCTATACAATGGATAAGATCTACAATCCTTGATTTGATTTTCAATTTTAGAATTTCCACTCTCATATGCCAACCTAGCATTTTCAACTTCCTTTGGTAAGACTGCCTTTAGTTCCTCCTCGAAAGCAACAATCTTCTGGAAGATTGAAGTGTCTGCGTTCTTTTCATCATCACCGTTAGCAAGTGCATGCTCAACGAGAACTTGCCTCAACTTTTGACTTAATGGGTAAGTAGCACTGCATGGATCATCGATATAAGCGAAAGTGTACTCTCTGTCAACAACTTTGAGTAGATCTTTCTCGCAAAATCTTGATGGGTGAAGTACACCATTAGAAGAAGTGGTCAACACTTTCTTGGCTATTTGGCTAACAGTGTTTTTCACAACGCTCTTCAAGTTTTCCTCCAAATGTCTCAAATCAATTGCTTGGCATAGAGCAACCAGAAATGTTGATGACATGAGTTTTAGAATATCAATGGCTTCAGTTGTTTTCCTTGAAGAAATCAAACCAAGAGAATTAACATCTTGGTTGTGTTGCTCGGCGCTTTGAACATGACTTGTCACTGGATTTGCAAGGTATTGAAGCTCGGAGCAGTATGAAGCCATGGCAATTTCAGCTCCTTTAAATCCATAATCCAAACTTGGATTTCTACTTGCAGAAAGATTAGAAGGCAAACCGTTGTTGTAGAAATCATTAACAAGTTCTGAGAATTGGGCAAACATGAGCTTCCCAATTGACGCAATGGCCAAACGAGTGTTGTCCATAGAAACTCCAATTGGTGTTCCTTGAAAGTTTCCTCCATGTAATGCCTTGTTTCTTGAAACATCAATCAAAGGGTTGTCGTTGACTGAATTAATCTCCCGTTCAATTGACTTTGTGGAGAATCGAATCACTTCAATCAAGGGACCAAGCCATTGGGGTGAAGTTCTAAGAGCATAACGATCTTGTTTGGGCTTTTGAAGGGGATCCATTTCATGCAATTTCTTGGCTGTTTTCATATAAGAACTTCCGTCCAAAATATGCTCCATAATTGCAGCGGCTTCAATCTGACCAGGATGATGCTTCAACTTATGGGTCAAATAATCGGTAAATTCAGGCTTTCCTTGCATGACCTCAGCAAAAATGGCAGATAGAATCTCTGACAAAACAGCCAAAATATTCGCCTCAAAGAGAACAATAGAAGCCAATCCAGAACCAACAGCAGTACCATTAACAAGAGCAAGACCTTCCTTAGGTTGCAACTCAAAGAACTGAGAAGGAATACCAGCTTGCTCGAAAGCCTCCTTGGCATCAATAATTTCTCCATTTGGTCCGATGGCCTTGGAGTTTGGTCGACCAGTGAGCAATCCAGCAATGTAAGAAAGAGGAACAAGATCTCCAGAAGCAGTAATGGTTCCACGAAGAGGCAAACATGGAGTGATGTTATTATTCAAGAGTTTCGTTATGGCTTCCAAAATCTCAAATCGAATACCCGAGTAGCCTTGAAGAAGAGTATTAATTCTCACCAACATGGCTGCCCTCGTAGCCGAGTGAGACAAAGTATGGTTCGACTCAGCCCCACTTCCAAAGATCCCCGCATTCAAGAATCGAATCAACTCCTTCTGAAGAGCACCACCTTGTTTGGTCCTCCTATGAGACGTAGCACCAAAGCCAGTAGTAACACCATAGCTATCAGTCCCCTTGTTCATGCTCTCTGTTCACACGAGAATTCGAACGACGAATGGAAATTCGACACGTGTAAATGAATTTGAATTTGTGTTGATGTATTTGTATATATCAGTGCGTAGTGGATTACAATCTCTAATGTTTGATCCTCTGATTCTCTCTCTCAAATGTAAATGTTTCTCGAGGGCTTCGCAGCTTGTTCTCGATGTTGAATTTGGATCGAGGGCTTCGCAGCTTGTTCTCGATGTTGGATTTGTTTCGAGGGCTTTGCAGCTTGTTCTCGTTGTTGGATTTGGATCGAGGGCTTCGCAGCTTGTTCTCGATGTTGAATTTGGATCGAGGGCTTCCCAGCTTGTTCTCGATGTTGGATTTGTTTCGAGGGCTTTGCAGCTTGTTCTCGTTGTTGGATTTGGATCGAGGGCTTCGCAGCTTGTTCTCGATGTTGAATCTTCAGCTTCACGTAGCGGTGAAGTCTTCAGATGTTTGAATTTGGAGTGGCGTTCAGTCTTCAGGATTCAAAGAGTCTTTCGTTGTTTTGGAATTCTCTCTGAGTTCTTAGGAGAAGAAATTTTCTGAACCTTAGAAATGAAAATGAACTCTCTATTTATAGAGTTTTCATGGGCCTGGATCCAATGGGCTTGGGCTTTGGGCCCAATGGGTTTGGGTTTGGACCCAATGGGTTTGGGTTTGGACCCAATGGGTTTGGGTCTGGACCCAATGGGCTTCGTTTTGGACCCAGTGGGCCTTTGGGCTTTGGGCCAAATTGTCATTTAATCTTTCTGGCCCAATTCGACTTCGAGCCCAATTGCAGTTTGGCCGACTTTGCTCGGTCAAGTCTATCTGATCCCCGGTCGTGATGGAGACACGTGGCGACGACTGATTGGCCGAAATTTCTCGGTCAACAAATGCCCCCTTTTTCGAGAGTTATGCACAAGTATGTGTGGGTGAGTCTCGGAAAAGTTGAATAGATAGATCGAAACGTGGGACATCCTAATTTCGACTCCGCTTTGACGTATCAATTTTATCGAAATATGAAGTTCGATTCATAGATCAATTATTTTAATTGACGTCTCTTTCCATGTCAATCGATCAAAAATATGAATTTGGCTCGTAGTTTTGATCTTTCTTATCTGACAGAAATTTGATTTAAACTTCGGTAGAGAGATTTTTTTTTCTACCTTAGTTTATCTTGAGATGTAGAGTAAGGACTTGTGTCTGCCCAATTGTATTTTGAATAGGGTTTGACTTTGAATTTTTTACTCTAATTTTGACGTGGATAAACTATACCCAAACCGCCAATTTTGATTTGAGACTTGGATTTAGATAACTTTTGACTCTAAATCATGTCTGAAATAAAATTTTGGAATATGCCCAAAAATTTTAATTTTCTCGGTAAAAAGAAATGGTAAGCTTCTAAAGTTTGGCTTGAATTCGGAATAAGAGTGTTGGAATTTTTTTGTTTTGGCATAAATAATTGGCCAGATGAAATACTAGAATGTGAAGACAAATGATAACTCAGAAGCTTGTTTGGCAGAGCGGAACTTGGACGACTTTAGTTGTCATTGGTCCCGAGTTCAAGTCTGACTTCGTACATTAATTTTGCAATTTTTTTAACTTAAATGAAGGACATTTAAGTAATTTTACTCTCCAAACCCTAACTCATTTAGGTTTTCTAATCCATATAAATAGAATGAGATGGAATTTGAAGAGTTAGAATAAGACTTTAGGGTTTATTTGGAGAGGAAGTGAGAGACTTTGTTTGGAGAAGAAGAAGAGGGAGAGCCGCCAGCCGCCGCCGCCGCCTCAGCCCAGCGCCGTCGCACGCTCCAACGCCGACGCCGCCGCCGCCTCGCGCACCGACGCAGCCGCATCCGCCTCAGCTTCCAAGCGCCAGTCGCTCCGCCGCATCCGCCTCAGCCGCCGCACTCGCTCCGCCTCAGCGCCGCACTCGCTCCGCCGCACTGCCGCATCCGCCTCAGCCGCCGCACGCGCTCCGCCTCAGCCGTCGCACTGCCGCATCCGCCTCAGCCGCCGCACGCGCTCCGCCTCAGCCGTCGCACTGCCGAATCCGCCTCAGCCCCGCGCACCGCCGCATCCGCCTCAGCCGCCTCAGCCCCCGCGTACCGGCCGCCGTCTCGCAACCCGCGCAGCACCGTCGCCCCGCGCCGCAGCCGCTGCAGATCCGCGCCTCTGCCGTCGCCGCCGCCGCCTCCGCTATCGCAGTCCCGTGCCGCTGTACAAGGTGTTTTTTTTTTTTATTTTTTTTATTTGGTGTTTTTTTTTTTTTTTTTTTTTTTTTCTTTTATCAATTCTTTACTGTATATTTTAATATGTATATATTTTTTTATGTACAGGTGCTTATTTTCATTCTTCCGGTCTTCTTCGTACCGACCTTACTTTGGTAATTTAATTTATTGTATACAATTTTAATGTATGTAATTTATGTGACCTTACTTTGGTAATTTAATTTATTGTATGCAATTTTAATGTATGTAATTTATGTATGTAATTTAATTTATGGGTTGTAATTTACTTTTATGGGTTGTAATTTATTTACGTAATTTAATGTGTGTAATTTATGGATGTGATTTATGTATGTAATTTAGTTTATGAGTTGTAATTACTTATGGGTTGTAATTTATTTACGTAATTTAATGTAATTTATTTAAATTTAATGTAATTTATTTATGGGCTGTAATTTACTTATGAGTTGTAATTTATGGGTTATGGGTTGTAATTTATGGGTTGTGATTTATGTTAATTTACTTATGGGTTGTAATTTATGGGTTATGAGTTGTAATTTATGGGTTGTGATTTATGTTAATATTTTGCTATTTTGCATTTTGTTATTGTTGGTTGTGATTGACATTTATTTTATGAACATTGGGCTTTATTTTTCAATTTGGTATTTTGTGATTAAAAAGCCAAATAAGAAATTTGTTAATTTGAAATTAAAGTTTTTTTTTTTTTTTTTCAAAATTAGTTAAAGTGATTTGAGATTTTGTAATTAAAAACCCAATAAAAATAAATTTTAATTTGAAATTAAGGGCTTTTTAAAATTAGTTAAGTGATTAGGGATTTTGTGATTAAAAACCCAATAAAAAATAAATTTTAATTTGAAATTAAGGCTTTTTAAAATTAGTTACGTGATTTGGGATTTTGTGATTAAAAAGCAATTATTATTTTTTTTTATTTTTTTTTTTTAATTTTAAATTTTAAATTAAGGCTTCTTAAAATTAGTTAAGTGATTTGAGATTTTAAAAATTTTAATTTTGTTTTTTCTTTTTTAAATGAAATTAAGAATTAGAATTAGTTATTTTAATTTTGAAATTGAGATTTTATAAATACATTAAAGTAATTTGGGAATTGGGGGTTAGGAAATTTAAAATTAGTTAAATGATTTTGAATTTGACATTTTATGAATATATTATTTTCTTATATATATACACCTTGACTTGAAATTGGGGGTTAGGAAATTTAAAATTAGTTACATGATTTTGAATTTGACATTTTATGAATATATTATTTTCTTATATATATACACCTTGACTTGAAATTTATTCACTTTTCGATTTTAATTTGTTTATTCCAAATGGGGAACGTTGCGACTTTTTTTTGTAGGTGTGTCACTTCTTTTACCGCCAAGTCGTTCTGTTCAGCTCCCGTGTCCTCGACGTAACAATCTACGGACGTTACTTCTCCTATGCAGATCCACGTCTGTTTAGGGAACGTATTCCGTCCTAGGTTGTGCGTCGAGTCGTTCTGTTCTGTTCCCATGGTCTCGACGTAACAATCTACGGGCGTTACTTCTCTTATGCAGATGCACGTCTGTTTAGGGAACGTATTCCGTCCTAGGTTGCGCGTCGAGTGGTTCTGTTCTGTTCTCGTGGTCTCGGCGTAACAATCTACGGGCGTTACTTCTCTTACGCAGATGCACGTCTGTTTAGGGAACGTATTCCATCCTAGGTTGCGCGTCGAGTGGTTCTGTTCTGTTCTCGTGGTCTCGGCGTAACAATCTACGGGCGTTACTTCTCTTATACAGATGCACGTCTGTTCAGGGAACGTATTCCGTCCTAGGTTGCGCGTCGAGTGGTTCTGTTCTGTTCTCGTGGCCTCGGCGTAACAATCTACGGGCGTTACTTCTCTTATGCAGATGCACGTCTGTTTAGGGAACGTACTCCGTCCTAGGTTGCGCGTCGAGTGGTTCTGTTCTCGTGGTCTCGGCGTAACAATCTACGGGCGTTACTTCTCTTATGCAGATGCACGTCTGTTTAGGGAACGTATTCCGTCCTAGGTTGCGCGTCGAGTGGTTCTGTTCTGTTCTCGTGGCCTCGGCGTAACAATCTACGGGCGTTACTTCTCTTATGCAGATGCACATCTGTTTAGGGAACGTATTCCGTCCTAGGTTGCGCGTCGAGTTGTTCTGCTCTGTTCTCGTGGCCTCGGCGTAACAATCTACGGGCGTTACTTCTCTTATGCAGATGCACGTCTGTTTAGGGAACGTACTCCGTCCTAGGTTGCGCGTCGAGTCGTTCTGTTCTGTTTTCATGGCCTCGGCGTAACAATCTACGGGCGTTACTTCTCTTATGCAGATACACGTCTGTTTAGGGAACGTATTCCGTCCTAGGTTGCGCGTCGAGTTGTTCTGTTTCTATGAGATCGGCGTGCCGACTTAAAGGCGTTACTTCTCTTTTGTAGATGCGTCAGTTTGGGCATTTCCACTATACGTGAAATGTGCGCGTCTACTTAGAGAACGTACTCCGTCTTTGTTGGTATGTCAGATCGTCGCATTCCGTTTCTGCGAAGTCGACGTACTGATTTAAAGACGTTGCTTCTCTTTTGTAGATGCGTCAGTTTGGGCATTTCCAATATACGTGAAATGTGCGCGTCTACTTAGAGAACGTACTCCGTCTTTGTTGGTACGCCGAATCGCCGCGTTCCGTTCCTATGAGATTAGCGTGCCGACTTAAAGGCGTTACTTCTCTTTTGTAGATGCGTCAGTTTGGGCATTTCCACTCTACGTGAAATGAGCGCATCTACTTAGAGAACGTACTCCGTCTTTGTTGGTACGTCGGATCATCGCGTTCCGTTTCTGTGAGATCGACGTACTGATTTAAAAACGTTACTTCTCTTTTGTAGATGCGTCAGTTTGGGCATTTCCACTCTACGTGAAATGAGCGCATCTACTTAGAGAACGTACTCCGTCTTTGTTGGTACGCCGAATCGCCGCGTTCCGTTCCTATGAGATTAGCGTGCCGACTTAAAGGCGTTACTTCTCTTTTGTAGATGCGTCAGTTTGGGCATTTCCACTCTACGTGAAATGAGCGCATCTACTTAGAGAACGTACTCCGTCTTTGTTGGTACGCCGAATCGCCGCGTTCCGTTCCTATGAGATTAGCGTGCCGACTTGAAGGTGTTACTTCTCTTTTGTAGATGCGTCAGTTTGGACATTTCCATTTTACGCGAAATGAGCGCATCTACTTAGAGAACGTACTCCGTCTTTGTTGGTACGCCGAATCGCCGCGTTCCGTTCCTATGAGATTAGCGTGCCGACTTAAAGGCGTTACTTCTCTTTTGTAGATGCGTCAGTTTGGGCATTTCCATTTTACGCGAAATGAGCGCATCTACTTAGAGAACGTACTCCGTCTTTGTTGGTACGCCGAATCGCCGCGTTCCGTTCCTATGAGATTAGCGTGCCGACTTAAAGGCGTTACTTCTCTTTTGTAGATGCGTCAGTTTGGGCATTTCCACTATACGGGAAATGTGCGCGTCTACTTAGAGAACGTACTCCGTCTTTGTCGGTGTGCTTCCCCCATAACACTCTCACCCTCTTTTTTTTGCTTTAAGATTTCTCCCCATTTTTGGAAGGCCATATGTGTTGTCATTTTCTTTTTTGTCATTCGGTTTGTTTTGTTTTAAGGGTCTATATAGCTCCTTTTTTTTGTTGCGTTTTCTTGGTAGTCGCTTCATGCTTGCATGTTTGTGTAGCTCATTTAATTCCTTCGCCATACTTATCGCTTTGTTTTGAATTTATTAACTCTTTCGAATTTGTCTTGCAGGAACATGGTGTATTTTGCAGATGCAGATCTTCTCTGGAGAGAAACATCTCGTTCTTTTACAAGATGAACATCAACCCCTAAAACTCGGAGTTAACCTCCTAGTAGAAGGACCCAATATCGGCAATTACTCCAATAAGTGGCCGCGACTCGGAAAACCAATCTAAACTCCAACAGTAAGGAACGTCAACTGGAAGAAAAGAAGATTTATTTGGACCGATCCCTCCTAGGTGTTACAGAGACGAAAACGGAGATAGAAGAGGCGAAAGCGAAAGCTGCGAAGATCGAGCTTGAGAGGCTTTCCAATTTTGTCTCCGCTCGGGAGCAGGTCTTGCGTCGCGGGACACTTGAAGTCTCGCGTGTACGCGAAGGGATTCGTGCCCTCGAATGTGCCCCCATTATTGACGAGGACGATGCTCGAGCCGTTGCTGCAGTTTGCGAGCTTCTAGAGAGCTCGCGCGCGGAGTTGAAAGAGTTTCAGTGGGCGCCTTGATTTACGCATATATGTGCATATATATTTTTTTATCTATCTTCTTCTGGATTTCTCTCGTGTAAAAGAATTTTTATGTTTTCTTTATGAACACTTGGCTTGTCTCCCTCATTTTGGAATAATAATTTTCCTTTGTTGCTTTGTTGAACTTATTTTTTTTTGCTGCTTACATATTTTCGAAATCAAGAGATCACTTGTTTGAACGTAGCTCGAATGGAATGAATGTATATTTTTTTATTGCGCGCGACTGGACTTAAAGTATATATGTATTTTTTCTTTAAGTTGCCTACGTACCCTTAGATGGAAGGGATCAAGTCATAACGTAGTTCAAATTACATGAAGAGTAAATTATATTTTTTTTTTTTGGGCCGTTCACCTTTTAAGCTCGTGCGGGCCAGGAGCAACATGTAGTTTATACTCTTACGTTAAGGAGTATTACATTATTTTTTTTTTTACTTGGGCCGTTCACCTTTTAAACTCGTGCGGGCCAGGAGCAACATGTAGTTTATACTCTTACGTTAAGGAGTATTACATTATTTTTTTTTTTACTTGGGCCGTTCACCTTTTAAACTCGTGCGGGCCAGGAGCAACATGTAGTTTATACTCTTACGTTAAGGAGTATTACATTAATTTATGCATAAAATTTCTTAAGAAATTTGCCGTTGATTGGGCCAATCCTTAATCCGTCATGATCCACGATTTTGTATGCCCCATTTGTGTAGACTTCTTTGACAACATAGGGTCCGTCCCATTTAGGAGTGAACTTGCTCCCCGTGTGTCGCGTTGTGATAATGGGTCTTCGAACTGCAAGTACTAGATCGCCAACTTGAAATGATCGAGGCTTCAAATTTTTGTTGAAAGCCTTGGTCATTCGCGCTTGGTAACATTCCAATGCTTGCTGAGCATCCAATCTTCTTTCATCGAGCGCTTCCAATTCTTCGAGGCGCAATCTTGCATTGTCTTCGGTAGTTAACCCTTCTTGCACCGCCATTTTTAAGGAAGGGATTTCTCTTTCCAAAGGGAGCACAGCTTCAACCCCATAGACTAGGGAATAAGGTGTGACCCCTGTAGGAGTGCGGTGGGTAGTTCGGTAAGCCCATAATGCCTCACCAATCTTTTCCTGCCAGTCTCTTTTTTGACTTGGAGACTACCTTTTTAGCAAGTTGCACAATGTCTTGTTGAATGCTTCTGCCAATCCATTTGCCGGAGCGTTGTACATGGATGACTTGCATTGCTTGAACTTGAATTTCTCACATAAACTGTCCATTAGACTATTGGAGAATTGTCTTCCGTTATCGGTCACGATGCGGTGAGGGATGTCGTAACGGTAAATGATGTGGGTTCGGATGAAATTCACAACAGTTTCCTTCTTTGCCTCCTTTAACGCAATTGCTTCGGCTCACCTTGAAAAATAATCTGTCCCAGCGAGTATATAAGAATGTCCCGCTGAGGACTTTGGTGTTATAGGACCGACGAGATCAAGCCCCCAAGCTTCAAAGGGCCATGAAGCTATGGTTGGGTGAAGCTAAGACTTTTGAACTTGAAGATGAGGCGACAAAGCCTTAAATTCAGAGATGAAGCGACCAACATTCGAACTTCGACTTGAAGCTAGTAACGCTTGATTTTTAACTTGTACTTGAAGCAGGCGACATTTTAAGCGATTAACACCCAGTCTTAAACTTAAAGCGATCAACGCTTGGTCTTGAACTTGAAACGACCAACGCTTGAATTTGAACTTAAACTTGAGGCGAGTTTGGAGGTCTCGTCGCTTGGTCTTCGTCTTTTGAACTTGAAACGACCAACACTATGTTCTGTAGTCATGACGCTTATTTTTATTTGAAGAGATTGGACTTAAAACTTGTTTAAATCTGTCTACGTACTCTTTGAACAATAGAAATCAAGTCGAGATGTAGTTCAACACATGATGATTTTTTTTTATTGTGACTGAACTTAAAGTTTTTTTTTTTTTTTTCTTTAAGTTGCCTACGTACCCATGAATGGAAGGGATCAAGTCATAACGTAGTTCGAATGAATGATTTTTTTTGTAGGCCGTTCACCTTTTAAGCTCGTGCGGGCCAGGAGCAACATGTAGTTTATACTCTTACGTTAAGGAGTATTACATTTCAACAGATCTTATCTGCATCACGGTCTTGATCAGATCCTTCGTTTGTAGGATTCGTTAGAATAATGATATTTTTCTTCACCTTCAAGGAGCCTTCTGTATTTATGAGAACAAATAATTTCCTCTTCATGCGCGAAGGAACACGACTGTGAATTTTCTTGTCGCTACTTTCTTCATCGAAGAGTCTTGCCTCTACAGTCTTCATCTTTCCTTCTTGTTGATCGTTTGTCCCTTTGAGGCGATCAAAAACAGATGTTGAAGGTCGGTCTTTCTTTGATGTGGAGACACTTAACCTTTGGAAAGCGGAAGTTCGAGTGGAGGTAGAAGTTAGACATGAATTTTCTTCTTTTGTCGCGGCCATACTCATCCTTTGGAAGACCGAAGTTCGAGTAGTTGAAGGCTTGATGCGATTGAAGACAGAAGTTCTTTGGTCGACTCCTTTTGAGTCGTCGACTTCTTCTGCGTTGATGTAGCATGAAGTTGCAAAGATTTCTTCCTCTTTATTGATAGGAAGGAAACTTCTTGAGAAGAATTCTTTTAAGGTCACCCGTCGTCGAGGTTGAGAAAAATATTTGTTTTCTCTTCTCTCGTGTTTAGGCTTCCTCGAATTGATTCTTCCTTTCTTCTTTGAAAGCTTATTGTTCTGTTTATCATCTCGAAACATGCAATCTTCTTTCTGGACGGGTCTTTGTCGTCGTATTTTCTGACGAGCCACGACGGTCCAACATTTATCCTCATTTCCGATGACCTCATGTTTTACTTGAGAAATTTGTTTTGGGGTTTCATGTCCGAACCGAACAATTATTGGTTCGAAGGTCCCAAACTGGATCATACTTTCCTTTTGCTTCTCAAATGAGACCGGAGATAATTGAGCGCTGAAGTTCATTGTTACTGCAGCGTGGTTTGATTGAGCTATTTCATCTAAGTCTAGCTCGATTTTTCCTTCTTTAGCTAACCTTAGAATTAGCTCCTTTAGGACGAAACATTTATCCACTGGATGACTGATAACTCGATGATACTTACAATAGTTGGGATCATCGACTTTGTCCATTTCTTCCGGGCGCCTACACTCGGGAAACTCAATCAATCTTGTTTCCAGTAGTTGCTCTAACATGTCAGGAATGTCAGAGTTTGGAAACGGGTAGACTTTTTCTTGTTTCTCTTTTAAAGTAAGGCGACGTTTCTCGCCTCCGTCATTTCTTCTCTCTGTCTTGTTTTCATTTCTTTTTGAGGGAAATCTGAAAGGGGTCGTGTTGACGACCATGGATTCTTCCACGACATTTTTAGTGATTTTCCCAACTCCCTTCGTTTCCGTCTTTATTTTCTTTACGTCGGGGACTAAGAGGTCTTTGTTTCCTCTGTTGGCAATACTGAGCTCCATATCATGGGCGCGAGTTGCTAATTCCTCGAATGTTTGAGGCTTTATCCCTTGTAGGATGTAGTGAAATCCCCAATGCATGCCGCCGATGCACATCTCGACAGCAGACACTTCCGTGAGTCGGTTCTTGCAGTCAAGACTCAACGATCTCCAGCGGTTAATGAAGTCGACGACAGGCTCGCCCATTCTTTGGCTAGCATGCGAGAGTTCTGACATGCTGACTGTTCGCCTCGTGCTGTAGAAGCGATTCAGGAAGTCTCTTTCAAACTGCTCCCAACTGTCGATCGTCTCGGGTTCCAAGTCGGTGTACCAATCAAAGGCGTTTCCTTTCAAGGTTCGGACGAATTGCCTAACCAGCAAGTCTCCGCGAGTTCCAGCATTCTCACACGTCTCAACAAAGTGGGCAATGTGTTGTTTAGGGTTGCCCTTGCCGTCAAATTGTTGAAACTTTGGCGGCTGATACCCGATGGGCATTCTCAAGTTGTCGATCCTCTTTGTATACGGTTTGGTATACAAGAGGGAGCTTTGGGTGGGTCCACCGTATTGAGCTCTGATGGTGTTGGTAATCATGTCCTGCAGTTGTTGGACAGATAAGGAAGCGACCGACGTTGAGTGTTGCGCTTGGTCTTCCTGGATGACAATTTTTCCTTTGTCATTTCCTCTTGCTGCAGGAGTTTGACTTGACTCTGCAGCCTCTCTACTTTGCATCTGATTTCTCAAGTTTGCAATCTCGAGGTCTCGTTCTTCAACTACTTTCATCAGAAAGTTTAGTTTCTTTTCCATTTCAGCGATCACTTCGTCGCTTATGCGTGCGTCTGCCATCATTACAGACATCACATTTGGATCAGACCCCTTATTTGGTTGATCAGATGAGGGAACAAATTCATCGTACAAGAAATTTTCCTGAGTGATTATCCCCTCACGCGTAGACTCTGTCATTCGTTCCTCCATAACATTTATTTCAGTCATCATGGAGGATGTTACGTCAGAATCGAACTCAAATAGAGGGTTACACCTGACGGCAAATTCGTCACTTGTAGACGCCCCCGCCAATGTCATTCTTTCTTCCATAGTATTTGTTTCAGGCGTTATGACGGATGCTACGTCAGAATCAAGCTCGAACAAAGGGTTACACCTAACAAGAAATTTGTCACTCGTAGATGCCCCTGACGATGTCATTACTCTGCTCACAATTGTGACAAAATCATGTGGACAATCGTGGGGAGTAGAACTCGTGTAGCGGTTGTTCATGACTACGGTTGTTGAAGGAGTTCTGAACGACATAACTTCACTTGTTTTTTTTTTTTTTAGATGAGGGAAAGAGATGAGAGGTAGAGTTGTCCCACTGGGCGTGCCAATCTGTTCACACGATAATTCGAACGACGAATGGAAATCCGACACGTGTAAATGAATTTGAATTTGTATTTGATGTATTTGTATATATCAGTGCGTAGTGGATTACAATCTCTAATGTTTGATCCTCTGATTCTCTCTCTCAAATGTAAATGTTTCTCGAGGGCTTCGCAGCTTGTTCTCGATGTTGAATTTGGATCGAGGGCTTCGCAGCTTGTTCTCGATGTTGGATTTGTTTCGAGGGCTTTGCAGCTTGTTCTCGTTGTTGGATTTGGATCGAGGGCTTCGCAGCTTGTTCTCGATGTTGAATTTGGATCGAGGGCTTCGCAGCTTGTTCTCGATGTTGGATTTGTTTCGAGGGCTTTGCAGCTTGTTCTCGTTGTTGGATTTGGATCGAGGGCTTCGCAGCTTGTTCTCGATGTTGAATCTTCAGCTTCACGTAGCGGTGAAGTCTTCAGATGTTTGAATTTGGAGTGGCGTTCAGTCTTCAGGATTCAAAGAGTCTTTCGTTGTTTTGGAATTCTCTCTGAGTTCTTAGGAGAAGAAATTTTCTGAACCTTAGAAATGAAAATGAACTCTCTATTTATAGAGTTTTCATGGGCCTGGATCCAATGGGCTTGGGCTTTGGGCCCAATGGGTTTGGGTTTGGACCCAATGGGTTTGGGTTTGGACCCAATGGGTTTGGGTCTGGACCCAATGGGCTTCGTTTTGGACCCAGTGGGCCTTTGGGCTTTGGGCCAAATTGTCATTTAATCTTTCTGGCCCAATTCGACTTCGAGCCCAATTGCAGTTTGGCCGACTTTGCTCGGTCAAGTCTATCTGATCCCCGGTCGTGATGGAGACACGTGGCGACGACTGATTGGCCGAAATTTCTCGGTCAACACTCTCCATAACCCAATCACTACTAGCTTTAACGCCAGCTCTAGAAGATTCAGAAAGTTCAACCATAACATCAGAGTCTCTAGTAGCAATGGCAGCCACTTGAGAAATGGTAAGGGTTTCACCACCAAGCTTCACAAGCGGCCTCCGGTACTCCTCCACCATGCGCTTCACCTCATCGAGATGACTTCCCTTGAGGGACTCGGCTGCCACACCCCAGTTGAGTGGATCACTATGGCTAATGCACAAGCTCTCAACTGAACCATTTTGGCGAGCAAATTGTTCCAAGTGAGCGGGTGCCATTGTTATAGAGAAATGAAGACAAAGAAATCGAGTGAATAAGAGGAAGAGAAACGATGAATGGAGTGAAGAAAGTAGATTGAGTTAGAGAGAAACTAAGAATTTCTGTTGGGTTTAGATTTGAATTGGGATTTCTGAGATGTGGAGAGAGATGGAAAAAAGTGCTTATATAGAGTCTGTAAAGAACTTAGTGGGCTGTGTTAGGTAAGGTCGAGGAAGGAAGAAGAAAGGATGGAAAGAAGAAAGAGCTCCGAAAGTAGTTGGTAAAGTACATGTGTGAAAATGGTTCAAATAAGAATTATATAATGAAATTTCAATGGTCAAAGTTTATAGGCCCCACGTGCAAGTGTTTGCTGGTTACGTATGAATTTCTTCATTCCACTTCTACCAAATTTACCAAATTAAAAAAATATATCTTAATCGCCTTTCTTTCAAGATTTTTTTTTTCTTTTTAATTTTAATTAAGTTTTCTATTTTTATTTTATTTTTAGTATATTCTAATGTTAGTTTAAAACAATGGATGTTTCGTCGGGGTAATATTTTTCAAATAGTTTTAAAATAAAAGTAAAGCGTAAATTAAAAAAAAATAACTATTCTGATTTTATTTTAGGTAAATTGTATAAGACGTGAATTTAGAGTAAAATAATTAAAAATATATTATTTTCTTAAAAAGATTGGCAAATATAATAATTTTTATCATTGATTCGTCTTTGTTATTTAAAGAATTTTGTTATCACTAATAGTAACCTATCAATCATTTTATCAATGAATATCAGTTATAGTAGTCTATCAGTGATAGTCGTTGATTTGTTCCAATATTTACAAAATGTTTTATATTTTGCTATATTTGTTGTTATTTTGGACTTGATTGTTATTTATGCAACTAGTCCTTACTTTTGTTAATTTATAAATTAATTTTAAAAGAAAAATCTTTAAAGTTCTACAAATGTGAAGATGAGAAGCATCCAACTTTAATTTAAATTTAGGTTATAATTGATAGATATCTTGGCATTGAAATATGTTCGAATTAATATAAATTAAGATTTATTAGTTCATTAATTTGTGTTTAATACAATTAATTCTTAATACTTCAAAATTGAAATCATATCTAACTTGGGCATAGTTCAGTGTTATTAAGATATTTTTACTTCCGTCAATTTTGAACATAAATCAATTGGTTAAAGTATATATTATTAATGAAAAGCCTTCGCTAACAAGAGCATAGCTCAACGGCATTATGTATCGCCTAATGACCATGAGGTCTTAGGTTCAATCCCCCACCCCAACATGTTGTCAAAAAAAAAAAAAAATGAAAAGCCTTCTCATGTTGAACTTAAAAAGCAATAGTATTTAAGGGGGCGTTTGGCCCCTGTCTTGTGTTTGGGTGGATTTGACTTTTGAAGTCAAACTCATGTTTGGATGGATGTATTGGAAAGTCATGGGTCATTCTCACTTCTCCAATTTTGTTTCTCTATCTTCCTCACATCAACAATTTTATCTCTCTCTTAATCCATTTGACACCAACACCAACAATTTTTTTTTTATCTCTTTTAATTTTGCCATCAATTTTTGCGGTATGTCTATTCATTTTTCCTTTATATTATATATATATATTTTGTCTCATCTTATTCCATTAACTAACAGTTTTAGTAATTTTTGTTTAGTTAAAATATTTTTTTTTCTATTATGAAAAATGATATTCTTTTGTAATGTTTTTTTAACTACTTTGTAATGAATATATTTTAATATTATTATAAAATTTCCATTAATAATAGAGAATTATTGAAATTTACATTATATTCGAACTAACGTTTTTTTTCAATTTTTTTTGCTCTTTATTATTTGTTTATTTTATGTATTTTTTCAACCGTATTCTATAAATTAAGGTTGTGTTTGTAACCTTTTTTTTTTCCTTTTATAATTTTTTTTTAATTGAAATATACAAAATTTTCATCAATAATGTATTTTTTTTTCCTTTCTTCTATTTCTTGTTTTTTATTTTTGTTGTTTTTGTTAAATGTTTTTTTAATATTTTATTAAAATATATCTTTTCCCATAAAACTTTTTTCATCAATAGTAATATAACTTTTTTTTTTTTTTGTGTCAAGAAGAGCGTAGCCCAACGACATGATATATTACTTAGTGACCATGAACGTAACCCCAACATGTTGTAAAAACCTTTTTTCCTTTCCTTTTATTTTTTTGTTTTTCTTAATTTTTAAAAGGTATATTTTTTCATCCTATTTCATAAACTTGTTTTTGTACGAGTACGAAATATGAAAATTGTTCAATTTATTTTCTTATTCTTAGAATATAACATAAATTAAATGTTCATTTTTAAGTTCCAAAAAATTTTTGCTCATGTTAGGTGAGGTCGGGTTTTACAATTCACCACTAGAAAATAAGGGTATAAAAGAGAAACGAAATAGTAAAAGGAAAAAAAAAAAAAAAAAAAAAATTGTTCAACCCGAGGTTCAGAACACTGCACCCCAAACACTGGTTTCTGATTTCGAGGCTTCCCAACCCTGCACCCCAAACACAGTTTTTAGATTCTCAGGGTTCAGAACCCGCCCTGACAAACCCCTCACGGTTCTGATTCCAAAACAGGGACAAACGCCCCCTTAAAAAAAAAAAAAAAAAAAAAAAGTTAAAGATGCTGAATTATTCTTATAAAAATATGAATTGGAAAAAGAGCATTGATTATTAATTTTGTTTGATGCAATTGGACTACAATGTCAAAATTAAAGGCCTTCCTCCCACAACTTGCATACATTATTGATATTTCTTTTTTTTTGTTGAAGTAGTTTGGTGAGAGTAAAAATTTATACATAGTGTTAGCTAAATGTGAAGAATGATTGCAAGCGCCATCTTTGAACAGATAATAAGTTTAATAAATTTATATTTTTTAGATATAATAAATTCAAGCCATTAAATATTATACATGGAGGTAAAGTATATCATTGACTTTAAAAAAAGATAATTCATATGATAGAGAGAATGAAAGGGTTGGTGAACTTAAATGGACTAGTGTTTTACCACATGTAATGTAAGTGTAGCTTTTTAAATTTTGAAGGTTAAAATATCATTTTATTTCTTTTACTTTCAAAAGTCTAATTTTAGTCATTGTAGTAACTCCATCAGCTCGACATATCGGAGGGGGGAAAGTCGTTTTTCTCCTATGTCGTCGGCATATCGACAAAACTTCGAATCGTCGAAATCTCGGTTTATTTTTTTCATTGTTTTTTAAAAAGACAAAAAAATCAAATCTGTCTTTCAGTTTGAGCAGGGGCCGCCAATCAAATCTGTCTTTCGTTTTTTTCAAATCAATATCAGACGTTTTTTTTTTTTTTTTTTTTTTTATTAGGAAAGTGAGAGTTAGCAAATTAAATTATAAAAAAATAAAAAATATATATGTATATATTTTTTTTTAATATTTACAATTAATTACAAATCAACATCACATCTCCTTTTTTAAATTTCTCAAACACCTCCTAAACCATATAAATATATATATATTTTTATTTTTTTTATATCTTATTTTTTTATTATATTTTACTATCTATAAATACTTATTTTATTTTCACTTTTTTACACACTACAATTTCATTTTCATCTCATCTTTCAAAATTTCAATTCAATCTTTCTTAATTCTTCTCAATTTTACTTAAATCAATTTTAAATTCTTAAAAAAAAAATACTTAAACTAAGAGCTTTAATTAAATTTAAAGGTTATTATTTCTTCTTTTACATTATAATTAAACATTTGTCTTATTAATTGCATACTTTTTTCTTTTTCTAACATCATTCAATTGTGTAATTATCAATTTGTTTGTTAATTGTTATTAGTTTTACTATTTATCCAATTGTTATTTGTACGATAATTTTAGTTTATTTTTATTAATAAGTGATAATTTTTTTGTTTTTTATTTTATTAATAAGTTATTAAGTGCTCATTCTATTAACTATTGTTAGGTTTGTTAATTATTATATTTTAAGTTGTTTATCAAAATGAATATTTTTTTACCACCATAGTTTGTAATTACATAATTTTTTTTCTTTTTTCTTTTGCTGCCATAGTTGGTTTTCTTGTTCAATTTTTTTTTATTATTATTATTGTTTAACTAATATAAAATTATTGTTATTTTGTTTTCTTAATTATGTAATATGGTAGTATATTTTATGATTTTTAATTAATTTTTATTCAAGTGTTGGTATATTTATTCCATTTTTTTTTTGTTTTTGTACACAGTATTCATAAATGGAAGGGGGGCGCTCTGATCCAGCTTGGGCTTATTGTAATCCACTAGATGGAAACAAATCTGGCACGATATGCAACTTTTGTCAACTAGTTATTAAAAGTGGTGGCATCACTAGATTTAAGCACCATCTTTCAGGAAACCATCCGAAAAAGAACACTAGACCTTGTCTTAACGTGCCGCCGGAGGTAAGGCAAGAAATTTTGAATTCATTGAAAATGAAAGAGACAAAATAATGAAAGATGCCAAAAAAATGAAAGAAATACAAAAAGAGTTACGGTCCAATTTGAAAGGTTATGAAGATGATGACAGTAGTGCTGACGATATTGATATGAGTTACACTGAAGAAAAAAAGAATATCGTGAAGCTCTTCGTAACTCACAAAGGACTGCAGAAAAGGAGGAAAACCTTCGATGGAATGGACTTGAGCGAGGTCAAGGTTCTAGCCAATTTCAACGATCCAGTAGTATGAAGGAGCCTTCATATTACAAGTATGTAGGATCTCGACAAAAAAAACTAAAGAATATGTTATCTGGAGGGGTCATTAAACAAACTGTTGGACGTCTAATCTCTCGTTTTTTTATTTATGAGAACATCCCATCCAATAAACTAAAGTCTCATCATTTTAAAAATATGGTTGTGGGCATACAACAAGCTGGTAAGTGCGTTTATTACTATTGTTTCTTTTAATACTATTGTTTGTACTTACATAAATTCTAATTGAAAATATTTGTGTAGGTAATGGAATTGAAACACCCTCACCGTACGAAACGAGCACAAAATATTTGGATATGGAGTATGAGGAGATGAAGAAATATGTCTTTGACCAGCAAAATCGTTGGAAAGATTTTGGTTGCACGATCATGTGTGACGGATGGACAGGACCAACAAAATTATCCATCATCAATTTTATGGTCTACTGTAATTGTACCACCGTCTTTTTAAGGTCAGTTGATGCTTCTAACCAAGTTAAAGATCATAAATATATTTATAATCTCTTGAAGGAGGTTGTACGAGAGGTAGGGAGTGAGAACGTAGTTCAAATTGTTACCGACAACGGCTCCTCTTTCAAGAAAGCCGGAGAATTGATAATGAAAAAGTTTAATATTTATTGGACCCCTTGCGCAGCACATTGTATAGATTTAATGTTTGAAGATATAGGTAAACGAGAATCAATAGATTCTATTATTATAGTTGCACGAGGGGTGACCAATTATATATATAATCATAGAGGGTTACTTAGCAAAATGCGCGAGATGTGTGAAGGTGATATAATCTGAGCCGGTGCCACTAGATTTGCAACAAACTATCTTGCCTTAAATAGCATGTTGAAGAAGAAGGCTGGATTAAAACGGTTATTCACTGATGATGCATGGTATAATGACAAGTTGAGTCAGACGACTATTGGAAAACAAATTGAATCTCGCGTATTGAATACCTCATTTTGGGATCAATTAGAAAGCATTGTTAATATTTTTGAGCCAATGTACACCACTCTTCGCCTTGTCGACTCTGAGGTTGTTCCAACAATGCCAGTTGTCTATGGTTTGGTTGACAATTTGAAACATAGAATCAGTCAGATCAAAGGGAGAAGTTGGGTCAACCAAATAATCCAAAACCGATGGGACAAGACACTTTCTCATCCTCTCCATGATGCAGGTGAAATTTATTATCATATTAAAATTAAGTATGTTTTTATATTTATCAATCTTATTTATTATTCTTTTATATTTTGAAATCGAGTTTGTCAATCTTATTTCATGACATAAAATATATTTTTTTTACTATTGCTGACCAAATTGTTATATCATTTGTAGCCCATTTTTTGAATCCAAAATATCAATACAGTACCGATATTGGCATGAATTTTAATTTGATTGAGGTTGTACACAAAGTATATAACAAATTATTTCCAGATTGCCCAAATGCTGGAGATTTTGGAACTGAGGTAAATATACAAAAAGTGTCAATATATAATTATATGTATTTCAATTGTGATATAAATTCATCTAATACATAATTTTTTAATGCAGCTTGTATATTTTAAAGAGGCAAAAATGATTTTTAGTGATCGAACCGCCAAATTGTCAAGTAAAAAAATGGAGCCATGTAAGTAGAAAACATTGAAAATTAAAACTATGATTATCTACCATATAAAGTTAAGATAATAAGCATAGTAATTTTTTTTTCTATTATTATTATTATTTTTGTGTTGATAGGCTATTGGTGGAACCTTTATGGTAATAGTGCTCCCACACTAGGTAAGCTTGCAATGCGAGTTTTGTCACAAACGGCTTCGTCATCTGCATGTGAACGAAACTGGAGTACATTTGTTTTAGTACACACAAAGCAACGCAATCGATTAGCTTACGAAAAGCTCCACAAACTTGTTTTCTGCTACTACAACATGGAACTAAAGCTTAGAGATATTGATGCCAAAACTAACAAAGTAGCAGAAAAAGATTACATCAATTTGGTAGATGTCGCAGCAGATCCAAATGATGATGGTGATGACCCACTTTTTCAATGGGTCCGACCAGTACATTTGGATGACGAATCTGGAAATTCGGACCCCAAGGTTGCCAAAATAGCTGCAAAGACCGGTATCAATGTGGAGAAAGTAATAAATGAAGAAGTTATGACGTCCGATGAAGACTTCTTCATGAACATTTGTTTAGAAGCTAGTTATTCGGAGACAGAACTTCTAAAAGTGAAAAAAAAAAGCTTCGTAAAGGTAAGTCGAATAATAGCGACAACGAAGATGACAGCACGGACGATGGAAATGATGATGATAATACATCTGGTGGAGGAGATGATACAAATGTTGGGACTTCAACTGGTTACCACGTTGGGGAGGGACAATCTAATCAACCGGGATTAAGTCCATTTACATGTGAGGCTGGATTTGACTATGTCACCCAAGACGAGGACCACGGATCTCGAGAGGGTGGCGAGGGGATTGCTGCTATTGGTAAACCTTTCTATCGACATCAAGATGCAGGATATTTTTATTCGACACATTCAGATGAGAATTCATTGATTTCAAGTATGAAAACAATGAACATTGGCAGCAGTAACACACAACAAGGGTATGGTTAAGGAAGTCATTCTTACTCGGATAACAATTATCCATCTGAAAATGAAGAATCATCAACTACTCAGAAGTATCCACCAATAGGGTCCATATGTTGGCCGTACGAGTCATATCGTTTTCATTTAAGTAACTATCTTCAAAATTTTCACTCTAGGATGACTTGGGAGCAATATTGTAATTTATATCAGAGTTATCAGGAATCTGGAATAGATGCTCCAGGGTTATCTTTTTGGTATTAGTCATGTACATTTTCATCTACATTTCAATATAAATCTTATATATATTTTAGATATGATGGTTAAAAATAGTCAATTATAGCATAAGTAACCCACAATTAAAGTTTTTAATGAAATCATTCAAACAATTTTGTGATTTGATGATTAAAAATGGTCAATTATAGTATAATTAAGCTACAATTAAAGTTTCATAGACTAATTCAAACAATTTCCATCAATTTCCACGATTTCTATCAAAGTTTCCCGGAATGTCCATCGACATTTCTATTTCCATCGACATTTCCGTAAAATCTGGATCTCGACATTTCCATCGACATCGACATTTCAAACCTTGATTTTAGTTTTAATAAATCTTAAATTTGCTCTCTACTCTTAGTATGAATTTAAAAAATTTTACCCCATCCTTCTCCTCTCGGTCAACCTACCCCCATGCACAACCTTACCTCACCACCGACCCACTTCCCTTGATGAACGTCAAATATATATCACGATGGGATATGGGACAAAGAACCTAGGAATAGGTCTGTTAAGTGATATTTAGACTTAGTAAAGAAAGTTGTTTTTAGAGTTTTTAATTGAGTAAGAAGACGTTTTGTCTCTTGTTTCTGTCTGATTGTTGTTTATTTGGCATGTAGGTGATGAAAGAAGGGAAGTTGGATAAAGATCGGAGAAAAGAGTGAAAAGGGGGCGAAGCAGCTTGAAATTGATGGAAAGAGCCTAGCGCCTAGGCGCTGCCTTTCGGCGCTTAGGCGCTGATGAGACAAATTTGGCAGTAGCTGTAGCGCCTAGGCGCTGATCAGATGAAAATTTGCAGTAGCTGTAGCGCCTAGGCGCCCGAACGTAAAAATGGGCAGAAGCTATAGCGCCGAGGCGCTGCCTTTCAGCGCCTAGGCGCTACGAAGTCCGAAGCGGTGATTTCCCTGGCGCCGAGGCGCTGCCTTTCAGCGCCTAGGCGCTACGAAGTCTGAAGCGGTGATCCTCCTAGCGCCGAGGCGCTGTAACTGAGCGCCTAGGCGCTGCGATGACAAATGACCTAAGTTTATAAGGAATTTTTCCTTATTTGTGAAGGGAGGCTGAAGGTGGACGAAAAGAGAGTGACGAAAGAGAGCGGAGAGAGCAGTTCTTGACATCCGGGTATCCAAACGAAGCGAGAGCTACGCTAGGGAGATCGAGGATTCATCGTGGCTCGTTTCTTTTCATCTATTTCATCTCTTATTTCTCTTGTAACGAATATGCATCCGAACATGAAACTTGTTGAGATTTTCTCCGTGAACTAACTTCTCTATCTAGAGTATTGATGTAGTCATTGTTGAATTCTGTTTCTTATTGATCAATAGTTAAGAGCTTGATTCCTTGTTAGATTGTGAAAATTCTTATATGCTTACTAAGTACATGTTAGGATTTGGCCAATCTTAGTGTGAGATTTTATCAATGCGTTGAAGTCGATAGACAATTCTCGTTGACGAACCTTAATTGTTTTCCCTAACTTATATGAGAGATAGACATATCCTTGTAGGTTTTGTGGCATAATTTAGTTCTACAATCTTAATAATTGAATTGTTCTGATTGTCATAGAGATATAGGCAATTGTCATTTTAATGAATATTGTTATTACTCGAGAGAGAGTAACAAGTCTTCCGAGTAGAACTTGTCAACAATC
Source organism: Herpetospermum pedunculosum (assembly GCA_028017165.1). Lineage (NCBI taxonomy): Eukaryota > Viridiplantae > Streptophyta > Magnoliopsida > Cucurbitales > Cucurbitaceae > Herpetospermum > Herpetospermum pedunculosum. The sequence goes on along the minus strand of CM051527.1, from coordinate 12,802,438 downwards.
ATAGGGTCAAGCGTTTATAACTAGAAATTAATGAGGAATAGGATGAGACAACGATGAAATCTTTGCTCTAGAACCTCCATCATCTACATTAGCATAATTGTTTCTTTTAGTTTTTTGTGTTCTTTTAATTACTCAAGTCAATAGCAATATTTACTTCCCGTACAACTCTGATAATTGATTGCTCAGATAAAACTAAGGTTTATAATTTTGGTAATTGGTAACTTTCATTCCCTGTGGAGACGATAACTAGTACTTACCAACTATATTACTTGGGACGATTCGTACACTTGCGAATTCGGACAACAAGGTCGTCACATGACCTTAGGAATAAGACACACCATAAGACTAAGGAATTGCATGCTTGATTTATTTAAGTTTGCATTAGCCATAGGAAGATATATGTTTAATGACTTAGGCTCATAGAGATATACTCACAGAGGTCAAATGTGAGAAGAATTCATAGTACATAGTAGAGTTGGCAAAACAACGAGTAGAGCGACCACATCGGGGTAGAACTTTCAGGATCAATGGTTGAAACTTAATCAAATCCCTTGTTTAGTCTAAATTCATTCATCACAGTTACTTATCACAATCACCACTATTTTCGAATACATATCTTTACTACTTGGTTCTGACTCTCGTTCTCTTACTATTTCTTAAATTGATTTTTCAAAGTACACTCTCTGGGATTTCGATATCTTGGGGAGTACTTCCTTGATCTACTACTTGTTGTCACACCCCGTCTCAAATTACCCTATCGAACCAATGACGAGTTGTGACGACAATAGACCCCGAGTGTGCAATAAAATCTTTTGTCAAGACTTTCTCTCTCATCAAGAGCATATGTTATATTATTTAACTAAACTAACATGATATGCTTGGCTGAATAACCTGCATACAAAACATTGTTCAACAAGAACATATGTTATATTATTTAACTGAGCTAACATGACATGTATGACTGGATAACCTGCAAACAGAACATTACTCATATGTTTATGTTATATTTATTTAATTGAACTAGCGTGACATGTCTGACTGAATAACTTGCATACAGAACATTGTTCATCAAGATGTATTTATTAAATTTTGCCAATTTTTATATAACAAAGTTCTTAGGCGTGTTGAGCTATGGATTAAACCACTTACATTGATTGCGTAAACTCCTAATAAAACTCTTATCCCGATTCTTGGTTTCACCTAAATAATGGAAACAATTGAATCAATCAACTGGAAGCGCAACCGAACCAATGAAACAACTTGCAAACGTTGTTAACTTACTTTAAGAAAATGCCCAAATGATTTGTTCACCACGGCTAACTTCAAACAATGTTTGACAATCTAAAATTGTACAATGAAGAGTTCATAGTTGAACGCCTAAATCCCAGCGCACAACCAAGATTCTATAAGAGTTTAAAACAAACTCACCCACCAAACCCGCTTAAACGACTTGCAGTCTTGTTGAAATTTGAATTTTTTCGGCCCAACGGACAACTCACTTCGTCGTCGTCGTCGGACAGGAAGGGTGGGAGGAGATGGGTTCTAGGGAGAGGGAGCGTGACTCGTGAGCGTGAGCATGAGGGAGGAGGGGAGCTTTGATCTGTGAGAGAGAGAAAAAAAAGGAAATGTGTGGGGGAGCTGTACAAAAGAGAAAGGAAAACGGAAAAAGATAAGTTTTAATTTTTTTTTGGTTTCTTTTTTCTTAATTTTTCTTTTCTTTTTCTTAAAAAAAATAAAAATCTTTTGTGGCTCTCGAGCATGGAAAGTTTGAATTCAACGATCTAATGTTTAAATATCAGTAGTGAGTAGTTTCATCCCAACACATTATAAATATTATCATCCCAACACATTATAAATAAACACTCTGTTTCCAAAAAGAAAAAAAAGAAAAAAATTGGCAGCCCACTGCTTTCTTTCTTTACCAACCATTGACAAAAATTGAGTATTTAATTATGTATAATTTCTCTTTTTCTTTTTTAGCAAATAAGATGTCTAATGGTCATCATCATCTAGTTGTAGGACTTGGAATAATTTAAAATAAATGGCAAAATCAATTAGACCCTTAAACTTGGGTTATATAATTTAAAATTCTAAATTAATAATGGTATCAATTTACCTTCTCAATTTGAAAAATCTTAATTTTTACTTAAAATTTATAATTTATCAATTAAATTCTCAAACTTTCATACAACTAATATATTTAATTACTAAAATTATGTTAAAATAATTATTCTATTGTTATGAGTTTAATTATGTTATTATTATTTTGCTATGTTTATGCTTCTCATTGGTCTATGAAAGTTCTTGCGAGAAAGTGAGAATTATTCTACTGACAGAACTTTTCTGCATGAAAGTTCTTCTTCCATTCTAATTTCTAACCTTTTCATGGTACTAATTTTCTTAAAGTGAAAATTGATACATTTACCAGAGAAAAAAAAAAGTTTTTTTTTCTTTTTTCTATTTTTTTCCACGAAATATTTTCCTATGAAAGCAATTCTAAAATGAAAAATCTAATCCATGGAACAATTTATCAAAGAATGTTATTCCTTCATTCATTTTGGTAAAACGAAATAAGATTGAAAAATGGAAAAAAAAAATTAACATAGTACAAATTCATCTTATAAATATTTTCCATGCGGGATTCGTTTTCATGTGCTGCAAAAGGATTAGCATATAGGAATTGGAGCACCATTCCACTCCTTCAAGCACTCTAAGATGGAGTCAATCATCTTGCCTTGACACAAAGCTGTGAACACCTTCTCACACTCTTCTCCTGGAGATATCACTCTTTCACCAGTCAGCAGTTCCGTTCCCAACTCTTTTCTCACAAATCTATACAATGGATAAGATCTACAATCCTTGATTTGATTTTCAATTTTAGAATTTCCACTCTCATATGCCAACCTAGCATTTTCAACTTCCTTTGGTAAGACTGTCTTTAGTTCCTCCTCGAAAGCAAAAATCTTCTGGAAGATTGAAGTGTCTGTGTTCTTTTCATCATCACCGTTAGCAAGTGCATGCTCAACGAGAACTTGCCTCAACTTTTGACTTAATGGGTAAGTAGCACTGCATGGATCATCGATATAAGCGAAAGTGTACTCTCTGTCAACAACTTTGAGTAGATCTTTCTCGCAAAATCTTGATGGGTGAAGTACACCATTAGAAGAAGTGGTCAACACTTTCTTGGCTATTTGGCTAACAGTGTTTTTCACAACGCTCTTCAAGTTTTCCTCCAAATGTCTCAAATCAATTGCTTGGCATAGAGCAACGAGAAATGTTGATGACATGAGTTTTAGAATATCAATGGCTTCATTTGTTTTCCTTGAAGAAATCAAACCAAGAGAATTAACATCTTGGTTGTGTTGCTCGGCGCTTTGAACATGACTTGTCACTGGATTTGCAAGGTATTGAAGCTCAGAGCAGTATGAAGCCATGGCAATTTCAGCTCCTTTAAATCCATAATCCAAACTTGGATTTCTACTTGCAGAAAGATTAGAAGGCAAACCGTTGTTGTAGAAATCATTAACAAGTTCTGAGAATTGGGCAAACATGAGCTTCCCAATTGACGCAATGGCCAAACGAGTGTTGTCCATAGAAACTCCAATTGGTGTTCCTTGAAAGTTTCCTCCATGTAATGCCTTGTTTCTTGAAACATCAATCAAAGGGTTGTCGTTGACTGAATTAATCTCCCGTTCAATTGACTTTGTGGAGAATCGAATCACTTCAATCAAGGGACCGAGCCATTGGGGTGAAGTTCTAAGAGCATAACGATCTTGTTTGGGCTTTTGAAGGGGATCCATTTCATGCAATTTCTTGGCTGTTTTCATATAAGAACTTCCGTCCAAAATATGCTCCATAATTGCAGCTGCTTCAATCTGACCAGGATGATGCTTCAACTTATGGGTCAAATAATCGGTAAATTCAGGCTTTCCTTGCATGACCTCAGCAAAAATGGCAGAAAGAATCTCTGACAAAACAGCCAAAATATTCGCCTCAAAGAGAACAATAGAAGCCAATCCAGAACCAACAGCAGTACCATTAACAAGAGCAAGACCTTCCTTAGGTTGCAACTCAAAGAACCCAGAAGGAATACCAGCTTGCTCGAAAGCCTCCTTGGCATCAATACTTTCTCCATTTGGTCCGATGGCCTTGGAGTTCGGTCGACCAGTGAGCAATCCAGCAATGTAAGAAAGAGGAACAAGATCTCCAGAAGCAGTAATGGTTCCACGAAGAGGCAAACATGGAGTGATGTTATTATTCAAGAGTTTCGTTATGGCTTCCAAAATCTCAAATCGAATACCCGAGTAGCCTTGAAGAAGAGTATTAATTCTCACCAACATGGCTGCCCTCGTAGCCGAGTGAGACAAAGTATGGTTCGACTCAGCCCCACTTCCAAAGATCCCTGCATTCAAGAATCGAATCAACTCCTTCTGAAGAGCACCACCTTGTTTGGTCCTCCTATGGGACGTAGCACCAAAGCCAGTAGTAACACCATAGCTATCAGTCCCCTTGTTCATGCTCTCCATAACCCAATCACTACTAGCTTTAACGCCAGCTCTAGCAGATTCAGAAAGCTCAACCATAACATCAGAGTCTCTAGTAGCAATGGCAGCCACTTGAGAAATGGTAAGGGTTTCACCACCAAGCTTCACAAGCGGCCTCCGGTACTCCTCCACCATGCGCTTCACCTCATCGAGATGACTTCCCTTGAGGGACTCGGCTGCCACACCCCAGTTGAGTGGATCACTGTGGCTAATGCACAAGCTCTCAACTGAACCATTCTGGCGAGCAAATTGTTCCAAGTGAGCGGGTGCCATTGTTATAGAGAAATGAAGACAAAGAAATCGAGTGAATAAGAGGAAGAGAAACGATGAATGGAGTGAAGAAAGTAGATTGAGTTAGAGAGAAACTAAGAATTTCTGTTGGGTTTAGATTTGAATTGGGATTTCTGAGATGTGGAGAGAGATGGAAAAAAGTGCTTATATAGAGTCTGTAAAGAACTTAGTGGGCTGTGTTAGGTAAGGTCGAGGAAGGAAGAAGAAAGGATGGAAAGAAGAAAGAGCTCCGAAAGTAGTTGGTAAAGTACATGTGTGAAAATGGTTCAAATAAGAATTATATAATGAAATTTCAATGGTCAAAGTTTATAGGCCCCACGTGCAAGTGTTTGCTGGTTACGTATGAATTTCTTCATTCCACTTCTACCAAATTTACCAAATTTAAAAAATATATCTTGATCGCCTTTCTTTCAAGATTTTTTTTTTCTTTTTAATTTTAATTAAGCTTTCTATTTTTATTTTATTTTTAGTATATTCTAACTTTAGTTTAAAACAATGGATGTTTCGTCATTGGGGTAATATTTTTCAAATAGTTTTAAAATAAAAGTAAAGCGCAAATTAAAAAAAAAAAATAACTGATTTTATTTTAGGTAAATTGTATAAGACCTCAATTTAGAGTAAAATAATTAAAAATATATTATTTTCTTAAAAAATTTGCAAATATAATAATTTTTATCATTGATTCGCCTTTGTTATTTAAATAATTTTGTCATTGGCTATCACTAATAATAACCTATCAATCATTTTATCAATGAATATCAGTTATAACAGTCTATCAGTAGTCCGTTGATTTGTTCCAATATTTGCAAAATATAATATTTATTTGTTGTTATTTTGGGTTTGATTGCTATTTATGCAACTAGTCCTTACTTTTGATAATTTATAAATTAATTTTAAAAGAAAAATCTTTAAAGTTCTGCAAATGTGAAGATGGAAAGGATCCAACTTTAATTTAAATTTAGGTAATAATTGATAGATATATATCTTGGCATTGAAATATGTTCGAATTAATATAAATTAAGATTTATTAGTTCATTAATTTGTGTTTAATGCAATTAATTCTTAATACTTCAAGATTGAAATCATACCTAATTTGGGCATAGTTCAGTGTCATTAAGATATTTTTACTTTCGTCAATTTTGAACATAAATTAATTGGTTAAAATATATATTATTAACTAAAAGTCTTCTCATGTCAAAAAATAAAAAAAAATAAATAAAAAAAAATAAATAAATATTTAAGAGTTTATAAGTTTAAATTTCTAAATATTAAGAAAAAAAAAGTTGAAATTGGTGAATTATTCTTTCCATATAAAAAATATGAATTGAAAAAAGAGCATTGATTATTAATTTTGTTTGATGCAATTGGACCACAAGGTCAAAATTAAAGGCTCTCCTCTCACAACTTGCATACATTATTGATATTTCATTTTTTGTTGAAGTAGTTTGGTGAGAGTCAACATTTATACATAAGTGTGTTAACTAAATGTGAAGAATGATTGCAAGCGCCATCTTTGAACAGATAATAAGTTTGATAAATTCATATTTTTTAGATATAATAAATTCAAGCCAAAGTATATCATTGACTTTAAAGAAGATAATTCATATGATAGAGTGAGTGAAAGGGTTGGTGAACTTAAATGGAATAGTGTTTTACCACATGTAATGCAAGTGTAGCTTTTAAATTTTGAAGGCTAGAATATCATTTTATTTTTTTTGTACTTTCAAAAGTCTAATTTTAGTCATGGTAGTTTTAATAAATCTTAAATTTGCTCTCTACTCTTAGTTTGAATTTAAATTTCTCACCCCATCCTTCTGATCTCGGCCAACCTACCTCCCATGCACAACCTTACCTCACCACCGACCCACTTTCCTTGATGAACGTCAAATACATATCACGAGAGGATATATGAGACAAAGAACCTAGTAATAGATCGTCATGTGACCTTAGGAATAAGACACACTATAAGACTAAGGAATTGCATGCTTGATTTATTTAAGTTTGCATTAGCCATAGGAATATATATGTTTAATGGCTTAGGCTCCTAAGATATACTCACGGAGGTCAACTGTGAGAAGAATTCATAGTACATAGTAGAGTTGGCAAAACAACGAGTAGAGCGACCACATCGGAGTAGAATTTTCAGGATCGATGTGGTTGAAATTTAATCAAATCCCTTGTTTAGTCTAAATTCATTCATCAAAGTTACTTATCACAATCACCACTATTTTCGAATACATATCTTTACTACTTGGTTCTGACTCTCGTTCTCTTACTATTTCTTAAATTGATTTTTCAAAGTACAGTCTCTGAGATTTCGATATCTTGGGGAGTACTTCCTTGATCTACTACTTGTTGTCACCCCCCGTCCCAAATTATCCTATCGAACCAATGACGAGTTGTGACGACAATAGACTCTGAGTGTGCAATGAATCCTTTATCAAGACTTTCTCTCTCATCAAGAGCATATGTTATATTATTTAACTAACCTAACATGACATGCTTGGCTGAATAACCTGCATACAAAACATTGCTCAACAAGAACATATGTTATATTATTTAACTGAGCTAACATGATATATATGACTGAATAACCTGCAAAGAGAACATTACTCATCAATAACATATGTTATATTTATTTAATTGAACTAGCATGACATGTCTAACTGAATAACTTGCATACAGAATATTGTTCATCAAGATGTATTTATTAAATTTTGCCAATTTTTATATAACAAAGTTCTTAGGCGTGTTGAGCTATGGATTAAACCAGTTACATTGATTGCGTAAACTCCTAATAAAACTCTTATCGTGATTCTTGGTTTCACCTAAATAATGGAAACAATTGAATCAATCAACTAAAAGTGCAACCGAACCAATGAAACAACTTGCAAACGTTAAACTCTTATCGCGATTCTTGGTTTCACCTAAATAATGGAAACAATTGAATCAATCAACTGAAAGTGCAACCGAACCAATGAAACAACTTGCAAACGTTGTTAACTTATTTTAAGAAAATGCCAAATGATTTGTTCACCACTCCTAACTTCAAACAATGTTTGACAATTTAAAATTGTACGATGAAGAGTTCATAGTTTAACGCCTAATTTACAGCGCACAACCAAGATTCTATAAGAGTTTAAAACAAATTCACCCACCGAACCCGCTTAAACGACTTGGAATCTTGCTGAAATTTAGATTTTTTGGCCCAACGGACAACTCACTTCATCGTCGTCGGACAGGAAGGGTGGGAGGAGATGGGTTCGAGGGAGAGGGAGCGTGACTCGTGAGCGTGAGCATGAGGGAGGGAGCTGTTATCTGTGAGAGAGAGAAAAAAAGGAAATGTGTGGGGGAGCTGTACAAAAAAGAAAGGAAAAAGTTAGATAAGTTTTAATTTTTCTTTTTTTCTTTTTTTCTTTCTTTTTTCTTACTTTTTCTTTAAAAAAAAAAATAGATCTTTTGAGTTTCTCGAGCATTACATCGAGAGTTTGAATTCAATGGTCTAATGTTTAAATATCGGTGATGAAATGTTTAAATATCGGTGGTGTAGTTTCATCCCAACACATTATAAATATTATGCTTCGGTTAGTTATTTTTGAACTTGCACTATTTTATTTTAGTTATTCCTCTAGTTGCCCCATAATATTTAAGAAAAAAAAAATTGGCAGCCCACTCCTTTCTTTCTTTAGCAACCTTTCTCATTTCTATATACGTATAGCAGCGTTTGATAATTATTATATATTTAATTAAAAGACGATTAATGAAGTTTGGATCGGATGTTGTTTGTTTCTATAGTTCCATCCTCGAGTTTAGTTGTGAACATCCATTTGTATCCAATGATATTCGTGTTTCCTCGGTTTAGGGACAATTTCCCATCTGTGATTTTGGTTAAGGGCTTGCATTTCTTCCTCCATTGCTAATCTCCAATGTGGAATGTGTCGGGTTGTTTTATAGGACTTGGGGTTCTGAGGTGTGAGCTGGAGTATGAAGTGATTGTGTTTTGTTGAGCCTGTGTTTTTTCTTTTCTGAATGCATTGGTTCAAGTCTGGGTCTACACTAGGATTTTTGGCCAATTTCATTAAGGTTATATCATGTGATGGCTCGAAGAAATTTGGCTCGAGTTTTTCATAGGGATTTTAACCTTCCAGATCGAGAAAAAATGATAGGTGATTTGGGGCGGGAAAGGCATTGACAACGATCGAAAATAGAGAAGGATCCGGGGACCAGACCCTCACTATTTTGAGGTAGGTGCTATGAACACTATAAGCAACTCTCAAAATTTTGGTACAAACCATTACTGTGATGAAGTATACATGCATTCAATCCAACATATAAAAGATAGGAAGAACATAGAGAGGAGAAGCCTTGTAAAAGAAGGAACTAAAAAGTTATTAGTAAAATAAACATAACCCTAAGTAGGAAATTACAAAAAAAATCCCACACCAAAAAATTATATATATAAGACAGACATCCTCCATGCCAGGCTAGCGATTCAGCAAAGTCAATCAAACTAATCCCATACAGTTCTTTTCTTGTAACCCTGTAAATCCATGTGAATGATGTAACATTAAGACACAAATACTGGAATTAGCTATTTAATAAACTCCCTTCCATATAACAAAAAGAATACAAGACATTGTTTAATTACCTCATTGTTAACAGCAAACGATTTTAAATCGAGGTGGCGTTCTAGTAAATACGCCAATAGCATGTCGTCGGTCTTATCTGTTTCCAACCTCAAATGTCTCATATTACGAAAAGATGATCCTTTTGAATGAAAAGGAAGCGACGAGATGACCTTGTAAACAAACAAGTTCAAATAGTTGATTACGGAAAATATTGCTGGTGAGATAATTTAAAGGAAGAGAAGAAGAAACTTTGAAAATATACCTGTGTTGCCTTCAAAGGCAATGTGAATGAACTTGCCTTTCCAAACACTCTAAGCAACTCACTGAAATTTGATGTCAACTTTCGTCTCTGTGAGTCGCTTTTCCCTCCGAAACAATCGTCTTCAAGTTCTATAATTACTTTGTCTATGCACAAAAATTCTGAATCATACTTGATTGTAGGCAAAACATTGCTAAATTTGACACTTTTGAGTCTTGGTGTAAACAGATCAAGTTTCAGTAATGTTAATGGCGAATCAAAAGGAGCATACACTTCAAAATTCTCAAGTTTAGGACAACAAATAGTAGTCCTCTTCCAAAAATAATCGATTAAAACCAAAGATACTAAATTTGGGCAGCATGAGAAATCAGTTCCAACTCCACTGTAATCAGCCTCAATATCTATTTCGTCGTAATAAATTTCAATCTCTAAAATTCTCAAGGATGGTAAAGTCAAAGCTCCCCAGTTATCATCAAACTTACATATCATCTTCAGCACGGTAAGAGATGATGAACATGCGGATAAACAGTATTTCCAATCATAAATACCGATATTGTCAGTATTGATGCAAAGTTGTTTAACTTTGTGTCCCCCTGCATAGCATAGGCATAATTCTACCAAAAAAACTTCATTTTTATTCATAGAGGAATTGTAGCTCAATTTTTGAATATTTGCACAGCGGTGTTGTGCTAAAACTCGAATGATGAAGTACTTGAACGACCTTTCTTTCAATTCACCTTGAACTAATGATGGGTAGGATTCGTAATCGAAGTTGAGTGTGGGGATACGTGTCCAAAGGGTTTTCCATCGTTTTGATAGAACACAAGTCTGCACGACTTGTTTAGTGTTCAAGGAGGACAAAATGTGATGAAGAAGAACATCTGGGAGAAGGCTGATTCTGTCTTCCATCTTCTTCTTTTTGTTCATGTTCGACATTGAACAAAGATTGAAGATGAGATTATAAGGTCTTGTTATAAAACCATGTGCCTTTACCCTTTAACTAGAGGAATCTAACGAGACAGTGAATTTATAGTGGTTCGATTGTAAAACCTACTACGCTTGCAAAGTTTCAAGAACCCTTCCTGGCCACAGTTGGAAATTTGAGCATTGACTAATCAAGAATAGCAAAAGAATCAGAGAAATCAAAGATAAAAGATGGAGAAATACAACCTTTGTTGTATCAAGAAATCCACCTAAGAAGGAGGAAGTCGAATTTAGAACAGAACACCGATTTCAGACCTCTCGCTTTCTCGGATCCTTCATCCGCTGCATTAAAAGCGGCGGCGACGGCAGACTTCGTCGGCGGCAGCGCACCAGGCGAACGGCGGCGCAACCCTCACGATTTCTCCTTCTCGGACGCTGGGCAGAAGCTGAAGAAATCGCAAAGCCTTTCTTTGTTTTTGCTTGAAATCGTGAAACCCAAAATATGGGCGTTTTTGGAGAATTGAACCACGTGAACTCAAAACTAGAAAGTTTACCAAAATTGACCTCAAATTGAAATTTTAGCGTTTTTAACTCTAAATTGACAGCTCTTATTTCATTTTCATGAAAATTCTCTTTTACCCCGTGTTCAAAAAAATATTCAAAAAATAATTTATGTCATTTGTTATTCATTATTCTTTCCTCTCTCTCCTCTCTTACTACTTCTTCAAAAAATTAATTCTCCTCTCCTCTCTTTCTTACTTCTCTCCAAAGTTTAGGAACGGCGAATTTTTCCTCCAACCAATATGACCAAATTGCTATTTTTTTTTACAGATTTAAGATTTAAATCAAATCTTTTTTTGATTTCATTCCACCAACAAATCTTTAACAAAAAAATTGTGTAATTCAATATCACTTACACGATCGTGTAATTCAATATCACAATCGTGTAATTCAATAATAAATAAATTAAAAAAAAAAAAAAAAAAAATCTATCAACATTTACGCTGGTTTTGGCCACTATCATTTTTCTCGGTGCATCCTGCCAGGATGGGATTCAATTTTTTTTTTTAAATAATTTAGGGCATTTATGTATTTATGTATTTACGTTTTTACCCTTTCTTTTTTTTTTTTCTTTTTTTTTTTTTGGTTGTAATATACCCTATATAACACTCTTCCTTTTACTTGCAAGGGAAGTTTTTCCCACTCTTTTTTTTATTTTTCCTTCTTCACACAACATTCCATTTGAGTTCATTCCTTCTTTTCTACTCTCTCACGATTTTTGCGTGCAAACAAGGTATGTTTATCACATTGAACAAGTAGCTTCATGAGAAAGTCAATTTTGGCGTCTTTTCTCGTTGGTCTTGTTCAATAACCCATATCCTCGGAATGTGTACAAATCTTGGCCAAATGTTTTTCCTTAAAATGTTTTTCCCAAGTTTTAATTGTATTTTTTTTTCTTTCAGTGTATATATTTGCAATCCAGTGAATTTCAGATAGTGTATTTGCAATTCAGTGAATTTCAAATACACGTATTTGCAACTCACTTATTTGAAATTCAGTGAATTGCAAGTACACTGTATTTGCAATTCAATACGTTGTACTTTACTTTTTTTAAAAAAAAATAAAAAAATCATCAATTCAAAATTTCATCAATTGCAGATCTCTATATCAATTGGTCTCATGTTTAATTTAGTTGGCTATACAGGAAGTGTGATAGAGGGAGTGACCTCTGCTTTTAAATGTAAGTACATCGTCATTTATATTTTTTTCTTTTCCCAAGTTATAATTCTTTAATGTATTTGTCAATCACTAAATTTTAAATTCAGTGTATTTGAAAGTGAATTGCAAATATTTGCAATTCAATGAATTTCAGATACAGTGTATTTGCAATTCAGTGAATTGCAAATATGTGCAATTCAATACATTATATTTCGTAGAATTTGAATTTCAAATACATTGTATTTGCAATTCACTAACTTTCAAATACATTGTAATTTCAATTTATAAAATTGTAATTATAGTCTATATTTTCATTTGATTTTTTTTTCTTTCTTTCTCCCCTCGGGCTAACGACTTTTGATCATTTCTGTAAACAATGGTCGTAAACAGGGGCGGATCCATAAGTTTTTGTCAGGAGGGACACAATTTCAATAGGGTTAACGGAAGTTTAGTCTATGAAAATTTTGATTTATGTTTATATATATATATATAGTCCTTGAACTTTAAAATGTGGATAAAACACTCTAAAACTTTCAATTTTGAATCTAATAGATCCTTAAACTCTCGACCTCAGGGCACAATTTTATATCAATTGAGTTATACTTGGTTTTGCAATAATAACGTATTTATTAGATACAAAATTAAAATTTTAAGTATAATTGAATCCTCAATAGTTGATTTTTACTGGAAAAAAAATTAAATGCCTAAGACCTATTAGATACAAAATTAAAGTTAATGAATCTAAACTGTTTAAACTTCACGAATATATTAAACATAAATTTAAAAATTGAAAGACTAGACGTGTAATTCTCTATCCATATAAATAAAAAAATTTAAACATTTATATACAATTGTTTTTAGAAGGTTTAATATTTATATAAAGTAATATTAATTAAAAAATAATAATAAACCATTTTAGAATTCTCTACTTAATTAATTAATTAAATATATATATATATATATATATATATATATATATATATAATTAATGAGATTAAATAATAAAATTTGAAGTATTTATCTTTTATTCAAAATTAAATTAATTTTTATTTTTTAGAATCTAAAATAATTTAACAAACTGAAAAACAAAATAAATAAAAAAAAAGTTCATTTGGAGAGCTTGAACTTGGGTTGCAGAAAGTAACACTCTTAAATGTTGTGCCCCTTACCATCTGACCAAAATATACTTTGTGACATTTTCCGATTTCTTAGATACAAATAGTTAAACTGTAGTTATATTTTTTGAACTTTTATAAATAAATTTATAAAACTAATAATTCGAGGGGGGCACGTGCCCCTGACCCCATGTGGCTCCGCCCCTGGTCGTAAACAATGGTCATAGAAGTTAGAGAAAGTGAAAAAAAGAAAGAGAGGAGTGATTTCAAATTAGTTTATAGATATTTTTTATTTTGGGAGATTACGGGTGACAAGAGAGAAGGAAACATTGGAGAAAATCTTGGAAGAGAGAGGATAATTTTTTTGAAATACAAGTCTTAAAAAAGGGAAGAAGGTTGAAATCTTAGATAGGATAAATAAGGAATGAAAAATTGAAATTAAACTTAAAAAGAGACATATACCAAAGTTTTTAAATAAGGGATATATTTGAAAATGAGAAATAAAAAATGGTCATATGTCTTATTGTCCCATTACAATAATGCCCAAATAGAATTGTCCCAACAAGCCTCCTAAAGTAACAAAAGAAGATTATCAAAAGGTTAAATAATATATTTAAATTTAAAAACAACTTAAATAATACAAACAAATGGTCTTGTTGCCTCATTACAATAATGCTCATAGAATTGTCCCAACAAGCCCCACATGACTTTTACTTTTACGATCACTAATATTAAAAGGGAAGGGACTACAAGAATTTAAAAGGGAAGGGACTACAAGAATTTTTGTTTTTCTCGAAGCAGGAAAACGGGGAGAGAAGCCAAAAAACCGTCGAGAGGCTTTCTCGACGATTTAGGGTTTAACTCACCGTCGAGAGAAATATTGTTCTTTTGTCTCGACGGTTTAGGGTTTACTAAACTGTCGAAAAAAATGTTTGTTCTCTCGACGGTTTTACTAAACCGTCGAGAGAAGTGTTTGTTCTCTCGGCGGTTTTGGTTTCCAAAACCGTCTAGAAAAGCACTTAATTATATAATATATTTTTTTTAATTCCAGAATATTTTTCATTTAAAATACCTGATAGTTTGAAACTTTGAAGCACATAATATCTAAGTAAATTGGACAATTAATTTGTAAAAAAATATCTTTATTAAAATCTAAATTAGTTGGTAGAAAGTTGGGTTACACAAATAAATTAAGCCTACACAAATATAGAAATTCGTCAACTTCATATATAGTCTCATATATAGTCTCCGAAAGCAGCTTTAATTTGTGAATAATATTAACTCAAAATACCTGAAAAATAAGAAAATCACTAACACATTATAGCATAGCATAAAAAAAAATATAACTTGCAACATAAACTCAAAAGATATAAAATATAACAACACTCATACAAACTAAATTTACCTAGCACATTCAAATACAAGCTTGAAGAACATGCATATCTCAACTCAAATTTTTATATCAACTGAGTTAATCCCAAATACTAATTAAAACAACTCAATTGACTAAATTTAAACTAAAACAATCATACATACAATTTACTTAAACTAAAACAACAAAATTAACTTAAACTTAAACTAAAACAACCCAAATCTACTCCAACTAAACTAAAACAATACACATACAATTTACTTAAACTAAACTAAAACAACAAAATTAACTAAACTTAAACTAAAACAACCCAAATCTACTCCAACTAAAACTAAAACAATCCACCTACAATTTACTTAAACTAAACTAAAACAACAAAATTAACTAAACTTAAACACACCAAATCTATTCGAACTAAACTAAAACAATCCACGATGCAATTTACTTAAACAAAACCAAAACAACAAAATTAACTAAACTTAAACTAAAACACCCAAAATCTACTCCAACTAAACTAAAACAATTCACATACAATTTACTTAAACTAAACTAAAACAACAAAATTAACTAAACTTAAACTAAAACACACCAGATCTACTCCAACAAGACTAAAACAATCCACATACAATTTACTCAAACTAAACTAAAACAACAAAATTAACTTAAACTAAAACACCCCAAATCTACTCCAACTAAACTAAAACAATCCACATACAATTTACTTAAACTAAACTAAAACAACAAAATTAATTAAACTTAAACACCCCAAATCTACTCCAACTAAACTAAAACAATTCACATACAATTTACTTAAACTAAAACAACAAAATTAACTTAAACTAAAATAACCAAAATCTACTCCAACTAAACTAAAACAATCCACATACAATTTACTTAAACTAAACTAAAACAACAAAATTAACTTAAACTACACTTACCTAAACTTAAACTAATTTTAAACAACCAAATTGCTAAAACAACCCAAATCTACTTCAACTAAAGTAATATGGTTTACTTAAACTAAACTAAAACAACAAAATTAACTTAAACTACACTTATCTAATTAACCTTAAACTAAATTCACGTGTTTAGTTTTCCCTCTTTCCATCCATGTACTGACTCCATTAGCTAAACTTAAGTTAACTTTAAACAACACCGAACTCAACACATATACTCAAAATCATATTGGCTACCATAACTGCATGATAGCCAAATCAACAAGTCTTCTTAAACAACACAATAATTTGATTACAAGAGGATAGAGTTGATACATATTTTGATGTTCCGCCATGTGAATGCACGAGTTGGTTAAGTATTTCCTTGAGGCTAGCTACTTCGGCTGCAATTCTAGCTAATTCGGCTGCATTTCAAGCAATGCAAATGTTTTATGTATAGTAGTATAAAATACCCCAAACTCCCATTCACTTTAAAAAAAAGAACATAGACCAGTCTAACCATATATACGACGAATCAAGCAATGGAATCAGCAAAAACATATCAATTTCAACCTAATTCAGAAACCATCAGTTGCAAAAGTGAAAAGAATTGGCGAGCAGAACAATTTTAGCCTAATTCAGAAATCATCAGTTGCAAAAGTAAAAAGAATTGGCGAGCCGAAATGATACCTAGAGAGTAATGGCAGAGATCGAGCAAATTGAAGGAGCGTGGAGCGGCGAACGGTGGTTGTGTACCCTAAATTGAAAGCAAGTTATATACAAAACAAAAAAAAATTAGAGAGGCAAAGAATGACGACGGATTAATTACCAAATAGGAGAGGCGAATGGCGACGGCCGTGCGGTGGCAGGCGAGAGCAAGGCAGACCGCGACGACGAGGGAAAGGCGAGGCGAACAACGGCGGCGATGGACGAGTTTAGTCGAGGCGAACGGCGGTGGCGAGGGAGGGGAGAGGCGAACGACGATGGCGAGGAGCGAGAGAGGAACGACGATGGAAAGAGGAACGATAGCGGCGAAGGGCGACGAGCGAGCGACGACGATGACGCGAGAAAGGCGGCAGCGAGGGCGAGAGAGAGCAGATGCAGCGAGGGTGTAGAGAAGAACGAAAATGAGGAAGAAAAGAAAATGTTAGGTTAAGAAGGGTTCTCTCGACGGTTTTTAAGAACCGTCGAGAGAACCAAGCGCTGTCTCAAATCGTCGAGATAACCTAGAATTCTCTCGACGGTTCTTAAAAACCGTCGAGAGAACCAAACGCTGTCTAGAACCGTCGAGAGAACCCAATGTGGTTCTTTAAAATGGTTTTTAAGAATATTTTTTAAGAACCGCGGTGGATTCTCTCGACGGTTATTAAAAACCGTCGAGAGAGTGTTGTTTTCTATCGACGATTTTTAAGAACCGTCGAGAGAGTGATAATTTCCCTCGACGGAATAATAAACTGTCGAGAAAGTGGAATTTTCTCTTAAGGGTTTAGATAAATCGTCGATATAAAATCACGTTCTCTCGACGATTTTGTGAACCGTCGAGAGAAAACAACACTCTCTCGACAATTTTTAAAAACCGTCGAGAGAACGTGGTTTTCTCGACAAAAATAAATCCGTCGAGATAACTACCGTCGGTAAAAGGGTAAAGTAACAAAGAAGGTTAACAAAAGGTTAAATATATTTAAATTTAAAAACAACTTAAATAATACAAACATGCCTAAACCCTAAAGGGTCGTGTGGCCCATGGAATTGGAGGGGTGAGCTTACTTCTGGCCCACAGAGTTGTTGAACTTGGGTAAAAAATAGAGAAATTATCTCAAATGACCACTTAAGTGACATATTTTCAAATATGTGATCTTACCATTTTCATTTCTATTTTTTATTATTTTTGTTTATCATTAAGCCCCTCATTAGTGTATTTTTTCCATAATAATATTCACTTTCTCTCTTCGTTTTTGTCTTAGATATATTTATAATTATAGAACACAATTTTTTGGCCCCCAAACCTTAATGTTTGGGCCCATCCCTAGACACACTCATGTGACATACTACCGATTTATGTTTATTTTAAGTTGTTATACTCATAATTTCAACTCAAATATCATATTTTTGATGTATCAGTTGAAAACTAATATACCTTTTATTTGGTATATCAGTCACAATATACCATATATTTGATGTATCAGTATATTCTTTATAATTAGTGTATCAGTTATACAAAATATAATATAAATCAGTCCTAAAACTGATACACCAAATATAAGGTATACTAGTCGTAAAATTGATACAACAAATATAAGGTATATTATCACTGATACACAAAATATAAGATAAATCAATTGTATAACTGATACATCAAATATAAAGTATATATCAATTGTCACTAATACGTACACCAAATATAAGTTAAATAAGTTGTATAACTGATACACCAAATATAAGGTTTATTAGTTGCACAACTATTTGTACCTTATTTTTTGTGTATGAGTCACAACCACTGATACACCAAAGTATAAGGTAAATCAGTTGTATAACTGATAAAACTATCATATGTCAATCAACATTCATCTAAAGCCTATCAGACACAAAACTCCAGTGTATCATTCGGCTATTAGACCTCAATTACTAGAGGTGTATCAACGACAATCATTTGAAGTATATAAGAAGGTGTATCATCAGACAATCATTTCAAGTATATGTATCAACATGCAATGCAATCATTTAAGTCAGTAATTAACATGTGATTAGTTTAAAGTTTTAAAGTTAGTAATTAACATGTGGTTAGTTTAAAGTTTTAAAGTTTTAGAAAGAGTATTTTCGACTTTTAAGTTAGTAATTAACATTATTATTATTATTATTATTATTATTATTATTTTTTTTTTTTTTTATTTTTTTTTTGTTTTTTTTTTTTTTTTGTAAAGATTAAACATAGTTGGAAATGCAATTTTTCATTCTTATCTTTCTATTCTTGCAACTCTGCCTATTTTAAAATTAGAAAGAAAAAAAAAAGGACCTTATCGATTTTGTGGGGGAGAATTTCTAGTCCGTGGTAGGGAAAAACTCCATACCACTACCTTTAAAAAAAATGACATGTGTCGAAATAATTGTTTAACTGGACCCACACTATTAAATATATTATTTTTTTAAAACCATGTCACGTGTCATTTTTTTTAAAGGTAGTGGTATGAAATTTTTCCATACTATCGATGGGGAGAATTTCTAGTACATCCGTGGTATGAAGTTTTTTCATACCACTGTCTTTAAATGACTGACACCTGGTGAGAGGTAGTTTAAACTGAACCAATTTTTAGCTGGGACCTACCACCATTTTAAATACTTTATTTTCTACTCCTAAAAAATACCAAATACATTATTTATTCAAATTCTCTCTCATCCATTGTTTTTTAGGGTTTAAGGTGAAGATGGAAAAAAATAAATTTTGAATATATTTTAAAATATTAATTAAAGAAGTTAGAGAGAAAATATTAAAAAGGAAGAAAAAAAAAATTGAGAATGCAAAGAGTAAAAAAAAAAAAAAAAAATTGAGGAAAGAGAATTTGAATAAATAATGTATTAGTTATTTTTTAGAAGGAGAAAATAATGTATTTAAAAGGGTGGGTCCCAGGCCAAAGCGAGCATAGCTCAGTTGGCATATGTATGACTTGATGACCAAGAGGTCTGTGGTTCGAATCTCCCCACCCCAATGTACTCAAAAAAAAAAAAAAGGGTGGGTCCCAGCTAAACAATCGGTTTCGTTAAGTTTAAACTACCACTCATGGACAAACTCCATGGATGTACTAGAAATTCTCTTACTATGGATGTACTAGAAATTCTCCGGATTGTGTGGGTAAGTCTAATTTAAAATGCAAAAAAGAAAAAGGAAAACCGGTGAGCATTATTTATTAGTAGTGCACACAGTCTCATACTTTGCTTCACTCAAAGCCAACGTCTGCTCTCTGTCCGTTCAAACTTCCAATCCAACAAGTTTCTTCTTCAACGTCTGCTCTCTGTCCGTTCAAACGTCTGCTCTTTGGTTCGCTCGTCCATCAGACCATCTACAGTAAGTAACCTATTATTTTCTCTTTTTCTTTGTTTCTTCCTTCTCTCTCCCTCGCGAATCGTTTCAGTTCTGCATTGATAAATAATCTGTATCCAAAATTCATCCTCTTGGATTTTATCTCTTTGATTTTGGTACTGCTTCAAATCCGAATACTTTCTTGTTTCGTTTCAGAATAATGGCATACTGCTCCATTTTAGTAAGAAGGATACTAATTAGCTGCATATTTGTTTGGTTCAGGTCAGACAATCTGATGGGTGGAAGTGCTCGAACTGTGGTGTTAATCGGTCGTACTGGGAATGGAAAAAGTGCTACTGGCAACAGTATTCTTGGAACTAAGGCTTTTGATTCAAAGATATGTTCTTCCGGTGTTACAACGACTTGTGAGATTCAGACAACTATGCTGAGAGATGGACAAGAGATAAATGTTATTGACACCCCTGGTATGTATGTGATAACTGTAAGAAGGATTTTTGTACGGATTGTTGAAATATAAACTTGATTTTGATAATTTAGTATTTGGGCCTAGCCTAAATAAAAGCCCAATTTATAGAAACACTCTAAGAACCTAGAATAATCTAGAGAAATCTAGTTTAGAAGAAGTTTTAGAGAATTGTGAAGAATTCTCTAGAATATGAGAGAAATATCTTTTAGAAGATATCATAGGATAAGATGTAGAATTTTCTAGAATGTGTTAGAAAAAATGTATTTGTAAAGAATATTCTAGAAAGTGATGTGTGACAAATTCTTAGCCATAAGTTTAGAAGTTGCCACTAGTATAAATATGAGTGAAGATTGAAAGTTTGTATCAAGTTTTCAAGCCAAGTGATCAATAATACAAGTAGCTTCTTTCTCCAACTATCTTTCAAATTTAGCCTCCAATCTCTCAAAAGTTTATTTTCCAACAAAGTGGTATCAGAGCTTGAAGATCCTTTCTAAGAGGAGATGGCAAGTAATGGCATGATCCCATTCCAAGTTCCAACGCTCAACAAGAGTAACTATGATAATTGGAGCATCAAGATGAAGGCTCTCCTTGGCTCACAAGACGTGTGGGAGATAGTAGAGAAATGACACACCGAGCCGGAGAATGATGGTAGTATTTCTCAAACACAAAGAGATAGTTTGAGAGACTCAAGAAAGAGAGACAAGAAGGCTCTCTATCTAATCTATCAAGGATTAGATGATGATGCTTTTGAGAAGATTTCAGAAGCAAAGACGGCGAAGGAAGCATGGGAGAAACTTCAAACATCGTACAAGGGAGCGGATCCCGTCAAGAAGGTACGTCTTCAAACTTTAAGAGCTGAGTTTGAAAGTTTGAATATGAAAGAGGGGGAAGTCGTCTCTGATTACTTCTCTAGAGTCTTGACGGTCACCAATCAACTTAAGAGAAATGGTGAAAAGCTAGATGATGTAAAAATTATGGAGAAAATACTAAGATCATTAGATCAGAAGTTTGAACATATTGTCGCCATAATCGAAGAAACAAAAGACTTGGAGGCTATGACTATTGAGCAACTACTGGGTTCGTTACAAGCATATGAAGAAAAGAAAAAGAAGAAGGAAGGAATCGTGGATCAATTACTCAAGCTACGAGTTGATTCAAATACTGGAGGAGTTAGTCACAATGAAAGAAGTCAACGAGGACGAGGTCATGGTGGACCTCGAGCACGAGGAAGAGGTCGAGGACAAGGACAAGGACGAGGTTGGAGGCCCTCTGAAGACAACAACAACTTCCAAAGAGGAGGAAACTCAACAAGAGGTCGTGGGCAAGGAAACTCAAGATCAAGGTACGATAAGTCAAATATTAAATGTTACAATTGTCAAAGGTTTGGTCATTACGCATCCGAATGTAGAGCTCCTAGCAACGATAAAGTTGAAGAGAAGGCAAACTACATTGAAGAAAAAAGTCAAGAATGTGGCACCTTATTGATGGCTTGCACGGATAACGAATGGAACAAAGATAATAGATGGTACCTAGACACCGGGGCAAGCAACCATATGTGTGGAAAAAGAAGCATGTTCGTGGAACTCAATGAATCAGTGAGTGGCAATGTAGCATTTGGAGATGAATCCAAGGTAGAAGTAAAAGGAAGAGGTAACATTCTTATCCGATTGAAGAATGGTGAGCATCAAATTATTTCAAATGTTTATTACGTGCCGAATATGAAGAGTAATATCTTGAGTTTGGGCCAACTCTTAGAGAAAGGTTATGACATTCGATTGAAAGATAGTAACCTTTCTATAAGAGACAATGCAAGTAACTTGATTGCCAAGGTGCCAATGACAAAGAATAGAATGTTTGTACTCAACATTCAAAACGATGTAGCGAAATGTCTCAAGATGTGTTACAAAGATGCATCTTGGCTGTGGCATCTTCGATTTGGGCATCTCAATTTTGGGGGATTAGAGTCACTCACCAAGAAGAACATGGTGAGAGGATTACCTTCCATAAGCCACCCCGATCAAGTGTGTGAAGGATGTCTCCTTGGAAAGCAATTCAAGAAAAGCTTCCCAAAGGAGTCGAATTCAAGAGCTCAAAAGCCGCTGGAACTGATACACACAGATGTGTGCGGTCCGATCAAGCCAAACTCACTTGGTAAGAGTAACTATTTCCTTCTCTTCATTGATGATTTTTCAAGAAAAACATGGGTATATTTCTTGAAGCATAAATCAGAGGTGTTCGAGAATTTCAAGAAGTTCAAAGCCCTTGTTGAGAAAGAAAGTGGTTTGGAAATCAAGACCATGAGATCTGATCGTGGAGGAGAGTTCACATCAAATGAATTCCAAAAGTATTGTGAAGACCATGGAATTCGACGACCCTTAACAGTGCCGAGATCTCCTCAACAAAATGGAGTGGCAGAAAGGAAGAATAGAACAATTTTGGATATGGCAAGAAGCATGCTTAAAAGCAAGAAGCTACCAAAGGAGTTTTGGGCAGAAGCAGTATGGAGTGGAAGGAAGCCTGGGATTTCCCATCTCAGAGTCTTTGGAAGCGTTGCTCATGCACATATACCAGATAAAAAGAGAAGTAAATTGGATGATAAAAGTGAGAAGTACATTTTCATCGGCTATGACTCCAATACCAAAGGCTACAAGCTCTACAATCCTGATACGCGAAAGACAATCATTAGTCGAGATGTAATATTCGATGAAGAAGGAGAATGGGATTGGGAACAACATGATGAAGACTACAACTTCACTCCATACTTCGAAGAAGAGGACATAGAGCAAACAAGAGAGGAGTCTTCAACCCCACCAACTACAAGCTCTCGAGAAGACGAAAGCTCAAGTGAAAGAGTTCCACGCTTTAGAAGCTTACAAGAACTTTACGAGGTTAGTATAAATCAAGATAATCTTACTTTATTCTGTCTTTTTGCCGATTGTGAGCCCATGAACTTCCAAGAAGCGATGAAAAACAAAAATTGGAAAAGCGCTATGGATGAAAAGATCAAGGCGATCAAGAAGAACGACACATGGGAACTAGTCTCACTTCCAAAATGGCACAAGGCTGAGAGGTTTGCTCGGAGTAACAAAATCAAGTTTAAGAGGGGGTGTTGAAATATAAACTTGATTTTGATAATTTAGTATTTGGGCCTAGCCTAAATAAAAGCCCAATTTATAGAAACACTCTAAGAACCTAGAATAATCTAGAGAAATCTAGTTTAGAAGAAGTTTTAGAGAATTGTGAAGAATTCTCTAGAATATGAGAGAAATATCTTTTAGAAGATATCATAGGATAAGATGTAGAATTTTCTAGAATGTGTTAGGAAAAATGTATTTGTAAAGAATATTCTAGAAAGTGATGTGTGGCAAATTCTTAGCCATAAGTTTAGAAGTTGCCACTAGTATAAATATGAGTGAAGATTGAAAGTTTGTATCAAGTTTTCAAGCCAAGTGATCAATAATACAAGTAGCTTCTTCCTCCAACTATCTTTCAAATTTAGCCTCCAATCTCTCAAAAGTTTATTTTCCAACACGGATGACCCACCCTTCGGGTTGCGTGAGGTTTTTAAACCCTCTTCGCGAAAACTTATGTTTTTTTACCTTCTCTCGTGATGAAGTGCACAAAGTCATTCGTACCCTTCGCTTATCACGATCACGAAGAGACAACTGTGATCTCCCCGTGATAAGCGAAGGGTACGAATGACTTTTTGCACTTCTTTATCACGAGAGAGTAAAAAAACATAAGTTTTCAAAAACTGGGTTAAAAAACTTCACGCTACTCGAAGGGTTGGTCATCCGTAACTAGTCTACCATTACACAGGATATCTTAAAAGAAACTAAAAGATGAGTAGGAAGAGCAAGGGTTTACATTTTCTAAATTGCATGAAATGAAATACAGACCTATAAACAATAATACAAAGACTAGTCTATCTTTACACAGTATATCTTAAAAGAATCTAAGAGAGTAGTAGAAAGAGGCGGGGTTTACATTTTTTAAATTGCATAAAATGAAATACAGATCTAGAAACAATAATAAAAAGATTAGTCTACAGTTACACAGTATATCTTAAAAGAATCTAAGAGAGTAGTAGAAAGAGGCAGGGTTTACATTTTCTAAATTGCATAAAATGAAATACAGATCTAGAAGCAATAATAAAAAGATTAGTCTACCGTTATATCTTAACAGAATCTATATTTTCAATGTTGCAGGGCTGTTTGACCTTTCTCCTGGGTCAGATTTTGTTGGCCAGGAAATTATTAAATGTATTGATCTGGCTAAGGATGGTATTCATGCTGTTCTTGTAGTTTTGTCGGTCAGGAATCGGTTTACTGTGGAAGAAGAGTCTGCCATTTACGACCTGCAAACTTTGTTTGGTAGCAAAATTTTCGAGTATATGATTGTAGTTTTTACTGGGGGTGATGATCTTGAAGAAAACACGACATTGGAAGATTACTTAGGTCGTTCATGCTCCAATAGCTTAAAGGTTGCCTTTCTGTAGTAGCTTGCATTAAGTGCATGTTTGAGAGTGATTCTGAAATTGTTAAAGTCACTTTGCCACGTTCAAAATCATTTTGAAACCTGTCTTATTCGTTAAAAATTAATTTAATGTTTAATTTTCTATTTTTAAATGTGATTCTTCATACAATTAAAACTGATTTTGAATGATTAAAAGTTTGTTTCGGGATGGATTTTAACCATTTCAAAATCACTCACAAACATGCCCTAAGTTGTTCTTCGTTTATTTTAATTATTCTCGATCATGTTGGTTGAAAAAATATCTAATATTATTACCAATTCTTGAATTATTTTATCATTACCACGGTTGTAGGATATCCTTGGCTTGTGCCAAAACCGTTGTGTGCTTTTTGATAACAAGACTACAATCGAATTGAAGAAGCTTGAACAAGTTCAGATGCTTCTCTCCCTTGTTAATGGCATTATAATGCAAAACAGTGGAAAATCCTATTCTACTGATGATTTATTTACTGAACTGAAGGTACTACTAAACCATATAGATTTGTTTGCAATTGTTCCAGAAAAAAAAAACTCCACATAACAAATTAATCTTGCAGGTAGGGGCTATGAAACTTCGTGATAAACAAAAAGAGGTTGATTCTCTTGAAGGCTACCCCAAAGAAGTTTTGGAGCCGAACCAGCAGATGAAAATAATTATAGAAATGGTATTCTGAAGCCCAACTTTTTTTCACATGCGTCGAGGATCCCACATTTGAAAAATGAAAGGGACCATCATGTCTAATTAACTTATTTATGAATTAAATGTGGTCCCATTGTTAAAATAGAGAATTTATTTTTATTTTGGTGCCGTGATTACTTAGGGCATGTTTGAGAGTAATTTTGAAATAGTTAAAATTACTTTTTTCTTGTTCAAAATTATTTTGAAATAAATTTTGATGGTACTAACTATGAAATTAAAAGTGTAAAACTAATTATCCAATTAGTTTTGGATGATAAAAAGCATGATTTTGAGTGATTTCGAATATGACAGAAGTGATTTTAACCGGTTCAGAATCATTCTCAAACATGAACTTGTGGTTGTTATCTATATTTTGTTAAAGAGGAAAATATAGATAGCGAGAGAAGCATAGAAATTAAATAATCTGTTTTTTCATAGGTTGAGTTGAGACTCAAAGAAATAACTAGGAGACTGGAACAACGATTGTCAGAAGAACAAGAAGCAAGGCTGAAAGCAGAAAACAATGCACAAGAAGCTCAAAAAACTTCTGATGAAAAAATTTGTAAGCTCATGGAGGATCTAAAGACAGCTGAGGAAAAGCTTCGCAGCCATGGGAGGTCTGGGTGTACCATCCTCTGAGAACCTGGTGTTAAAATTAGAGTACTGACTCAAAGATTACATTTCCCCATCCCTCAAAATTCCATGCGGAGTCTTTTGAAAGAATGGTTTTGTTACAAAATGGAAATTAACCTCGGAACTAAGGGAAATAGTTTGTGTCAATTATTGCTGAACTATGCTCACTTTACCATTTAACTTTGATATGAAAAATTCATAGCCAAAGGAATGGCGAAATGCATGCTCAACCATTTCAAATGATTAGTGTGTTCCCTAATGCCAGTGTATATTTTAATTTTAAAATAATTTAGACTCTTTTTTTATTATCATTTGACTTGGTAGTTTTTTAGTTTTTGAAAATGATTTCATCTAGTTTAGGGAAATATTTGAATTCTTAGCCAAATTTAAAAGAAGAAAAATTAAAAACTACTTGTTTTAGTTTTCTAAAGTTTTGCTTAGATTTTGAAAATATTTGTAAAAAATAGATAACACAAGAGAAGAATCCATAAATGGAAGTAGTATTTATAAGCTTTAACTTTAAAAAAAACTAAATATCAAATGGGTTAGGGACCTTAATTTTCAAATGCTTTAATTTAAAGGAAATGTTATCAAAGTATTGAGATTTTTAGAATTTATTGTTGGAATGCCTTGAATTTGGGTTTTTACTTATCTGTTTTGGGCTTTGGCTCATTTTGTATTAGGTCATTAGAAGGGTGCCATATATAAATCTTCTAATGACTTCAGCCGCCTCTTATCTGTTCATTTGTACTGTTCATTTGTAATCTCTCCTACTTTCGTAATAATACTGCTCTCTCTTCTGTCAGTGGACGTAGCTAACACGACGTTAGTGAACCACGTAAATCTGTGTTGTTCTTCTTCTGCGCTTACTTATTCTTTGTTATTGATTTATCGTAACAAATTGGTATCAGAGCTATGTCCCTAACTTAGCCAAAAATCCTTGAGTCGAAGATATTGACGAGTCTCCCAAATGACATTGTCATAATTTGAGTCATAGAAAATCCGTGGTTGAGCGGGATGCTTAAGTGTAATTCGGATGGGTGACTATTTGAGGGTCGTGGTTGAGCTTTCGGGTTGCTCAAGGATCCTATCTGTGGGGAGGTCGTGGTACTTTGTTCGAGGGGAGGATTGTCGGGAACAAAGTAAACTTAAGTGTGGTACTTTGTTTGAGGGGAGGATTGTCGGGAACAAAGTAAATTAAGTGTGGTACTTTGTTTGAGGGGAGGATTGTTGGGATACAAACAATATCCCACCTTGGCTAGAAAAGGGAAAGATCATGGGTATATAATGGGTGACAATTATCTGGTATGAGGCATTTTGGGTGAAACCAAAAGCAAAGCCATGAGGGTTTAGGCCCAAAGTGGACAATATCATACCATTGTGGAGATGTTCGGGTTCCGTTGTCTTTAATATTTATTAAATTATTTTTAATATGTTATTATGTTTTGGATAGTTAAGTGTTTCAATATTTTATTATTTAAATTAATACTAACTTAGACTTAGTTTGAGGTTGTTTTAGGTTTTAAAATAATTGTTGTTATTTTTTTTTTTTGAGTACATTGGGGGTGGGGGGATTCGAACCACAGACCTTTTGGTCATCAAATCATACATATGCCAGCTGAACTATGCTCGCTTTGGCTAAAATAATTGTTGTTAGTTTGAGGTTGTTTTAGCTTTTAAAATAATATGTGATTATGTTTTGGATAGTTGAGTGTTTCAATTGTTAACTATACGACGAAAATAGACTTATTATTGATTTAAACACTTAAATACTATTTTCATGATTGAAATTACACACTATATATTATTTATAGGAGAGAATCCTTAAAACAAATAGGAGAGAATCCTTAAAACAAATTGTATTCGAAAAACAAGTATGTATACAATCGTTAAAATAAATTTGGGCTTGTGGGATATTCATTGACGCTTCTGATGTTTTCTTCAAGTTGACATTAGGACCTCGAGGACACAAACCTAATGAAATATATAGAAAAGGAGTGCAAGCAAACTAAAGACAATTTTTTATTATAAAGATAAAATGAGAATTTTTGAAAGTTTGTTAGCGCAGGTGACTAATTTTTGGGAAATTCAATCTCAAAAGCTACTATCTACCAAATTTTGAAATGGAAGGAATTCAAAAAGTGATTTTAAAAATTAAAAAATTATTCTACAATGAATTTTACCCAACGCTAAAAAGAGTTCAAATTGTTTCAAAATCACTTTCATACCTTTTAAAACCAGTCACAAAACGGGCCCAAAATCACCTAATAAAATTATGGGATAATTTTTTTAAAAATAAAAAACTACCTAATAAAATACCTTTGTAGTTTTGGATACTAAGGAAAATCAATAGGTTATGGTTGAATTTATTCTTGAATTGTGGGTTGTCTATATTGAGATTATTGAGGTTGAAGTCACATGCATGCATTTGTTTATTTGTTTTACGACCTTGTTTTATTTTGCTCGAGGACTAGCAAAAGCTTAAATTTCGGGGTGTTTGATAGCTCACAAAGTGTATCTTTATAGCTTTTTTATCGCTTGTTTGCCATTTAAACGAGTACTTTCACGTTGATTTTCTTCTATATTGTAGAAATTGAGCAATTGGAGCTAAATGGAGCGTTATGGAGGTTTATAATGAAAATATGAACCAATTGGGTGATCGTGGAAGAAGCCAAGCCAACGGAAAAGAAGTTCAAGCCAAAAATTCCGAGGGCATAGCGTCGAGACGCCACCTGGAGCGTCGAGATGCTCAAATTCGTCTACAAGCCAAAAATCTCGCAGCAATAGCGTCGAGACGCTACGGAAAGCCAATCAGCGTCAAATCCGTCCGTAGCGTCTCGACGCTGGCCTTCCAAAAACAGAAGATAGAAATTTCGAGACAGCGTCGAGGCGCTGCCCCCTAGGGTCTCGACGCTGTGGCGGATTTTGGTATAAAATCATCTTTTTCCAGCCGACTTTGGGAGCCAAATTTAGAGAGAGAAAACCCAGTTTTCGAGATTCATAATACTTTGGAGAGAAGAAGACGACCATTGAAGCTGAGAAAGAGATTTTGAAGCTGAAGATCGTGGATTACGCTACGGGAACGAAGAACTGCACGTGATCGAGTTTTATTCTTCTTCCCTTAGAACTTTTTAATGGGTTTTTCAGTGTTAAAGGCTTATTTATTGTTGAACATGAGTAACTAATTTTCTTATCTTGGAGATTGATGTAGCCTTTTAGTTTTGATGTTTTGATTAATTGAAAGTTTAGATTGATTGCTTATCTTCCATTAGTGCATTTACTTTCTTAATGCTTATAATCTCCTGATCAAAGATTGTATGTTTTTTTGGTTTAAATCTATGCTTGTGAAAGAGTAGTTTAGACTAGATCTTGATTGCATGACTAAGGGTAGTTCTAACATGAGAATGATTATGGCTCTTTTAGAGGTTGTTTTAAAGAAGGGTTTTTAATGCCTTGCATGTCTTTAAAAACTAGATTGATATATTAGTTTTATTACATTGCAGGAGACCAAGTGTGCTCGTTAGAGTCATTTGTTATTTTTGTCCTTCTAGACTTATGAAAATTTGCATGAATAATCTAGGCTTTTGATTGATTGAAACATCAGTCTAATTGGTGAAATCATATCTCTAAGATACCTTTCTCATGATTTGTCTCAATTGTTACCTTTATTTTAGTGATTGTTTTCGTAAAATTGTCACAACTCTCCTTACATTTTATTTCTCTAGATAAAATCAACATTATTATTCGTGGTATTTAAGTGAACTAGAAATCCAATCTTGAGGACGATACTCGTATTTATATACACTTTTTATTACTTAACCCGTACACTTGCGATTTTGCATTGCATTAAAAGTGCGCAACAGACTGTCGAATGGTAAACAAATCATTGTCACCAAGGAAGGCACAATTTATTTGAATAAATCTATGGTCCTACATAATGTACTATATGTTCCAGATCTTACTTATAATTTGTTGTTCGTGTCTCACCTGCTTGGCGATCAATCTTATTTTGTCACTTTTACTGATAAGCTTTGCATCATACATGATCGTGCTTTGAGAACTTTGATTGGAGCAGGTGAGCAATGTGACGAGTTTTATTGGTTTCGGCATTTGAGATCAATTTCAAGCGTATCGAGCAACATTGAGAGATAAAAGAGCATTGTGGCATCGACCGTTGGTCATCCTTCTCGAAAAGTAGACTTTTTTTTGCCAGATAATATTGGAACTCGTGGACATAAGGATGGTAATGTTATTCATGAACCTTGTGATATTTTTTTAAGAGTCAAGCAAACTAGGAGCGTGTTTTCTCTGAGTAATAGTAAAACAACACATATTTTTTATTTAATCCACTATGATATATGGGGCCCATATACTTTGTCTGCTAGTAGTGGTGCTCGTTATTTCTTAACTATCGTCGATGATTGTTCTCGAGTCGTATGGATTTACTTAATGACTGTCAAATCTGAGGTATCCCAACTCCTTAAGGATTTTTGTCGCATGATTAAAACTCAGTTTGATAAGTGTGTCAAGGTTCTTCGAAGTGATAATGAAAAAGAATTCATATGTCTTCATAGATTTTATGCTGACAATGGTATTCTTCATCAAACCTCTTGTGTGTTGATACACCACAACAAAATGGACGAGTAGAACGTAAACATAGGCATATTCTAAATGTGGCTCGGGCATTGCTTTTTCAAGCTAATCTACCTATTTCTTTTTGGGGGGAAAGTGTTCTGACGGCAACCTACATCATTAACCGTACCCCTTCTTCATTACTCAATAATAAAACACCCCATGAAATTATTTTTGCTTCACCTCCTAAGTATGACGTACTTCGTGTCTTTGGGTGTCTTTGTTTTTTTTTTCCAAAAATCAACTTCGTGTGAAGGATAAGTTTGACTCTCGTTCTCGTCGGTGTGTGTTTGTGGGGTATCCATTTGATAAAAAGGGATGGCGTTTGTATGACTTAGAAGCAAAATAATTCTTTATATCTCGAGATGTTGTATTTTGTGAACAACAATTTCATTTCTCCAATGATGCTTCCTTACATGCTACTAATGATATGTCTGAAAATTCAAAGTATTATGATATCGTGACTTATCTTGAAGATACTTCTTTAACATTTGGAAATGAAAAAGCTTCCGGTATGACAGAAGATATACCCCGGGGGAATGCAAATCCCTCTAATTTGGCAGAAGATATATACCCCGAGGGACTGAGGATCTCTTGCGTATGGCAGATGATATACCATTGCATATACCGACTCATACACCATCTGTGGATGGTAACTTGAACATTGATCATAAACTTCCTACTTCTTTGGATATTGGAGAGATTGTGACTAATGGCGTAAATATTTTGCCTAACATTGGTCGAGGTCATCGAATAAAGAAACCTTCTAGTAGACTCAAAGATTTCATCACTAACACCGTTCGCGTTATCAAACCCGTCACATCTCATGTCTCTGCTTCGTCAAAGTCCTCACGTACTCATTTTCCCATTGCTTATTATGTAAATTGTGATAAGTTTTCTTCAAAACACACAAATTTTTTGGCAGCAATTACTAAAGGAACTGAACCTACCTCATTTAAAGAGGCTGTTAAAGATCCGGGTTGGCGAAAGGCTATGCAAGATGAAATCGATGCACTTGAAAGAAACAAGACTTTGACTTTGGAGGATCTTCCACTTGGAAAGAAAGCAATCGACTGTAAGTGAGTTTATAAAATAAAATATCGATCTGATGGTGTGATTGAACGATTGAAAAGGCGTCTAGTTGTATACGGGAATCGTCAAATTGATGGACTCGATTTTAATGAAACATTTGCTCCTATAGCAAAAATGGTCACGATTCGCACATGTTTGGCTATAACAATAACACGAAAATGGGAGCTTCACCAAATGGATGTGCATAACGCCTTTCTACACGGAGATCTTCCTGAGGAGGTATTGATAACTCCATTTTGGAGCTATTAAATACTTCCTAATTATAGCTAAAGTCCGCTTTCAATTGATTAAATATATCTCTTTTGTAGGAGAAAAGCGGCAAAGAGCTCGTGCGTCCGTTGGGCTTGTTCGAGTGCTTAAAGTAGAGTTTTAGCGCCCCGAGAATGCATCGGGAAGAGGGGAACTTGATCCGTGAAGAAACGGGCCAAAACAGCCTTGGAGAGGCAAAGCTTCAGCCCCAAACCCGAGAGCCAGCGTCGAGACGCTGGCTCGACGCTGAAAAACCCGAGAGCAAGCGTCGAGACGCTAGCTCGACGCTGCCCTGGCGTCGAGACTCTGCTTGGCGTCGAGACGCTTCGGAGGAGGCGCGCGCAGGAAATTATCGGGGCAGCGTCGCGACGCTGGCCTTGCGTCGCGACACCATCGCGAGCGCGCGCGGAAAACTTAGGGCACAGCGTCGAGACGCTGGCCTAGCGTCTCGACGCTACGTCGATTACAACAGCTAAAAGACGATTTTCTGCACATTTTTTGGAGGGATATTCATTACGGATTGGGCTGTTCTTCATCTTATTCTTCCCCGTTTTCTCTCTATTTTCCGTGGAGCTCCGCCATTGTTGGCATGCTAGTGAGCTCCACCTTCATTGTAATACGTTGATGAATCCTTCCATGGTCGTTGTTGGAGCGGAATTGACAACCCGCGCCATGAGCGGCTAAGGTAAGGGTGAACGGTTTGGGAATGTTTTAGGGATATTTTTGTTAGTAAATTTGGTTTTGATAATCTGATCTTGATGCATATTGGTTCTGTTTATTAGCATTTATCTACTTTGCTTAATCCAACGCGCACGTTAAAATACGACGATTAACACTCGAGTAGTTTCGCATGTTGTGTATGTTAAAGAGTAGCGATGTCGTGCCTCTCACTGCTCGACTAAGTAACACAGGTAGATAGAACTAAATCGAAGTATCGGGTCGGGTAGGATAATTGTTGATTGCATACGGCGTTTGCGGGCAATCTACTAGCAATTAGAATTCACGCTCGAATGTTCGTCGCGGTTAGCTAGTGACTGTCTAAATTTACCTTAGGGCTGATCACCTTGACGTAGGATTAGATAACGTGTAATTAGAACTGTGTGGTCTAATTAAAATCCATGGAGTCGGCTACTTTGGGGCTTCTCTGGTAGTCGTCCGCGTGCTCAATAAACTGAATTCCATGTTATTAGCATTAAATGATAAACTGAATTTGTCTAACAAGTGATCCCGAGACTCCCAAACCGTGCACACGTTCTCTTCATATTATTCTTTCTTCCGTTAGTTTTCTTACTATTGCATGATAAAAACCCCCCGTTACCAAAAATCCATCAATTAATTAAATCCCAATTTCTTTAGTAATTTCAATCTTCCTATTCCTTGGATCGACCCTGTTACCACTGGCTGCAAAGCCTTGGTCATAG
The DNA here is from genome assembly GCA_028017165.1 of Herpetospermum pedunculosum. Lineage (NCBI taxonomy): Eukaryota > Viridiplantae > Streptophyta > Magnoliopsida > Cucurbitales > Cucurbitaceae > Herpetospermum > Herpetospermum pedunculosum. The sequence goes on along the minus strand of CM051527.1, from coordinate 12,768,928 downwards.
GCTTTATAAATCGTATTTTGGCAAGCCTCGACAGCTTGAGATTAAGCGATAGTTCAAAATATCGCCCACCAAAATTGGCGTCGTTGCCGGGGAGTAGGCATTTGATTGAATTTATGATTGAAGTTTGAATTTGATTTGTTGATGGTTTGCTGAAAATTTTTCTTGTGTGTAAATTGTATGTTTGGATTTTTGTTTGTGTATGACCCGTTCCTCTGAGGGTAGATTGCAGTTTATCCCAGATATTGACAGAGAGGAGCGGCGGTTAAGGAGAGAAGCCCGTGAGGGGCAGAGACCGGTTGAAGAAGAAGAAGGCAATCCCTTCTTATTTGACGAGATGGCGCAAGGTGACGCGCCACGGACGCTGAAGCAACTGGCAGCGCCAGACCTGAACCTGCAGCCTTTGTGCATAAACTACCCCGTGGTAGCAGGTAACTTCGAGTTAAAATCCGGTTTAATTCACCAGTTACCCTCTTTTCATGGCAATGCAGGTGAGGACGCGAACAAGCACCTGATGGAATTCCATTGCGTCTGCGCGGGGATGAAGCCCGCAGGAGTCACGGAGGAGCAGTTGAACATTAGGGCATTCCCCTTTACGCTCAAGGACAAAGCCAGGGATTGGCTATATTACCTGCCCTCCGGATCGATCAACACGTGGCAGGACATGAAGCGGGTATTTTTGGAAAAGTACTTTCCCGCATCCTTGGCCACTACACTGCGGAAGAGGATATATGGGATCACCCAGGATGTTGGTGAGTCCCTGCACGAGTATTGGGAACGTTTTGGGCGCCTGTGCGCGAGTTTCCCACACCATCAGATCGCCGACCAGCTGCTCATACAGTACTTTTATGAGGGTATGACGACCCATGACCGGCAGATGATCGATGCAGCGAGTGGCGGGGCACTGATTGACAAGACCCCAGTTGAGGCCAAACAGTTGATAGCAAACATGGCCACCAACTCGCAGCAATTCGGTATTCGGGGGCAAGGACAAGTGCACAGCGTGGCTCAGAGCCACGAGATGACTGAGATGAGGGCCCAGGTGGTCGAGATAGGCAGTATGTTGAAGAAAATCGTTGGAGGACACCGCGAGGCGGAGGAGGTCAACGCGATCGGGGGGTATGCTTCCAACCCAAGGAAGTACGACCCATATGCAAACACTTACAACCCCGGTTGGCGCGACCATCCAAACTTTAGCTATGGGAACAGGGAAGGACAATCTCGCTTCCAAGGCCAGTCTCAGGATAGGCCTAATTCTTCCACCCAGGCTCAAGCCTCGAGCTCCTCCAGCTCACTTGAAGAGATGGTAAGGACCATCGTGACGAGCACCAGCCAGTTTCAGAAAGAAGCTCGAGAAGAGCTTAATTCTCATAAGGCAGAGCTGCAGAATTTGAACAAGCAGCTGACACAGATGGCGGTGTCTATCAGTAAACTCGAGAGCAAGAGCTCGGGGAAGCTTCCTTCCCAAACTACAGTAAACTCATGTGAAAACGTGAGTGCCATTCAGCTGCGCAGTGGGAAGTCACTTTCCACTAGAGCTGTGAAGGAAGCCACGGACAGCCTGAACAAGTCCGCCCCGCCTGCTCCCAAGGTTCAAAATGAGAAAAGAGATGAGAAGGTCAGTGTACCTGAGGATGTTGCCAGAGCACCATTCCCGAGTAGGCTTGCGAAGCCTACGTTGGAATCTGATGACGAGGAGGTCCTGCGAACCTTCCAAAAGGTGATGGTAAATATCCCGCTCCTAGAGGCAGTCAGTCAAGTGCCCAAATATGCAAAATTCCTAAGGAGCTGGTGCACTACGAAAAGGAAGTCCAGAGGGACTGAGAAAAAGAAGGAGAACGTCTCTTCCATACTCCCAGGTACGTTGCCTGCCAAGTGCAACGATCCAGGTACCTTTACTATCCCTTGCACTATAGGTAGTAAAGTTGTTCATAATGCCATGTTAGACTTAGGAGCCTCTGTTAATGTTATGTCTTATGCGCTGTTTCGTGAACTAAATTTAAATGAAATGCATGAGTGTAATGTTTCTGTTCAGTTGGCTAATGGGTCAAGCATCTGTCCTAGGGGGAAGGTAGAGGATGTTCTTGTTAGAGTTGAGAATATGACGTTTCCCGCTGATTTCCTCGTTTTAGATATGAATGAGAATTCATCGCATGCTTCGTCCTCTATGCTGTTAGGATGCCCTTTTCTTAAGACCGCTAGGGTCAAAATCGATGTGTATAAGGGCGTCGTCTCGTTAGAGTTTGATGATATTTTGCATGAGTTTTCTTTATTTGATGGGAAATCTGCTGATACTGTTTCTGTTGTTGTTGAGCATGTCGAGAATGGGAGTCTACCCTCGCGCTTGAGGGATGGTTCCCATGTCTCCGTTACAAAATCTGATTTAAATTTGTGTGATAATGATGCTGGTTTTTGCACTAACTATTCTGATATTCACGTGCCCGAGGCACGAATAGTGCAAAATATTTTTCAGGAGGAATGCAGGAAAGGTGTGGACGTGGACAAGTTTGGATCGTCCCCCGCACTTACAGACTATGGATGAGTCTGTGGAGAGAATACAGTCGAGCAACCGACTTTAAAAATTCTGCGCTTCTCGGAGGCACCCGAGCGATGGACTGTTTTTATGCTTTAGTTTAGTTTAGTTGTTTTTTAGATTAACTTAGTTTTAATTAGCTTGCTGTTTTTTTTTTTAGGAATGGAGGAAGAGAAGAAAATTTTGGGCTCTGATGCGTTTGTGCGCCGCTTCCTCGCCCTCGCCAGCTTCACAAAGAGTCAGGGAAGTGTACTTCTTCTTCCCTTTTACCTTGTATATCTGACTGGTTGGAATTGAGGACAATGCCAAATTTTGAAGTTGGGGGTGGAGTTGGTCTGATGAATATGCATGTGTAGTCTGTTGAGAAGTGTTGCAATGATATTGAAGTGCTTGGGACTCTGTTTACTGTTTTCTGACAATGATAGCCTAGAAAATGCATGTTGAAAATTTGAGCATGTTCATAATCGAGTTTTTGCATGAGTTTTGTGTTTATTAGGTTCATGTCAAAAATTTTAAAAAATTTTCTGTTGCTCCCTTGCACTTATCGAGCACTTAGCAACCTCTCCCTAGATTCCGTAGGCTTTGTAAATCGCATGTTTCGCTAATTCTCGTTGCCACCCCGAAAGGCACCCCTTAGGTAGCTTGTTGCATGAGAGTTAGTGGTTAGTTAATTGAGAAAGCATGTGCTTAGCCTAAATATAAAAAAAAATAGAAAAGCATGTTTGATAGAAAAATCCTCTCGAGGCGCTCCTCCTTCTTATTAGTGCACTTAAGAAATGAGCGTTAGTCCTTAAAAACGTGAAGTTTATGCATGAATTTGACGTGTTAGGCAGCTCGAGGTGGAAAGAAAAAGTGAATAAATTGATGGTTCAAAGAACCTTAATAAAAGAGTACAAAGTACTCATGAAAAGAAAAAGAATGAGAAAAATGATTAGGTCTCTTAATTTGCTTCTCTCTCTCGTGTAAGTCAAGTTTAGACTGTTCTTAAACGCTAGAAGTAGGGGGAAAACGGGATGTGCGTTGCATGTAGGTTTTCCGAGCTTGCGTGAGTTTAGGAGTGGTTGGCTAGCACACACACACGTTAGGGGGCAAGAGTTAATTTTTGATATGTCCTAGTTAATGCATGAACAAAATGTTTCCATGATTATACTCGTGTTTGAAATTTCAATATGCATGGAGGTTTGAGTTAGAATGCATGTAAGCGCGTCCTTAGAGTCAATGTCTTTGTAGTGCTTGCTCGAGGACTAGCAATGTTTAAGTTGGGGGTGTTTGATAACTCCATTTTGGAGCTATTAAATACTTCCTAATTATAGCTAAAGTCCGCTTTCAATTGATTAAATATATCTCTTTTGTAGGAGAAAAGCGGCAAAGAGCTCGTGCGTCCGTTGGGCTTGTTCGAGTGCTTAAAGTAGAGTTTTAGCGCCCCGAGAATGCATCGGGAAGAGGGGAACTTGATCCGTGAAGAAACAGGCCAAAACAGCCTTGGAGAGGCAAAACTTCAGCCCCAAACCCGAGAGCCAGCGTCGAGCTACAGCGTCGAGACGCTGGCTCGACGCTGAAAAACCCGAGAGCAAGCGTCGAGTGATAGCGTCGAGACGCTAGCTCGACGCTGCCCTGGCGTCGAGACTCTGCTTGGCGTCGAGACGCTTCGGAGGAGGCGCGCGCAGGAAATTATCGGGGCAGCGTCGCGACGCTGGCCTTGCGTCGCGACGCCATCGCGAGCGCGCGCGGAAAACTTAGGGCACAGCGTCGAGACGCTGGCCTAGCGTCTCGACGCTACGTCGATTACAGCAGCTAAAAGACGATTTTCTGCACATTTTTTGGATGGATATTCATTACGGATTGGGCTGTTCTTCATCTTCTTCTTCCCCGTTTTCTCTCTATTTTCCGTGGAGCTCCGCCATTGTTGGCATGCTAGTGAGCTCCACCTTCATTGTAATACGTTGATGAATCCTTCCATGGTCGTTGTTGGAGCGGAATTGACAACCCGCGCCATGAGCGGCTAAGGTAAGGGTGAACGGTTTGGGAATGTTTTAGGGATATTTTTGTTAGTAAATTTGGTTTTGATAATCTGATCTTGATGCATATTGGTTCTGTTTATTAGCATTTATCTACTTTGCTTAATCCAACGAGCACGTTAAAATACGACGATTGACACTCGAGTAGTTTCGCATGTTGTGTATGTTAAAGAGTAGCGATGTCGTGCCTCTCACTGCTCGACTAAGTAACACAGGTAGATAGAACTAAATCGAAGTATCGGGTCGGGTAGGATAATTGTTGATTGCATACGGCGTTTGCGGGCAATCTACTAGCAATTAGAATTCACGCTCGAATGTTCGTCGCGGTTAGCTAGTGACTGTCTAAATTTACCTTAGGGCTGATCACCTTGACGTAGGATTAGATAACGTGTAATTAGAACTGTGTGGTCTAATTAAAATCCATGGAGTCGGCTACTTTGGGGCTTCTCTGGTAGTCGTCCGCGTGCTCAATAAACTGAATTCCATGTTATTAGCATTAAATGATAAACTGAATTTGTCTAACAAGTGATCCCGAGACTCCCAAACCGTGCACACGTTCTCTTCATATTATTCTTTCTTCCGTTAGTTTTCTTACTATTGCATGATAAAAACCCCCCGTTACCAAAAATCCATCAATTAATTAAATCCCAATTTCTTTAGTAATTTCAATCTTCCTATTCCTTGGATCGACCCTGTTACCACTGGCTGCAAAGCCTTGGTCATAGCTTTATAAATCGTATTTTGGCAAGCCTCGACAGCTTGAGATTAAGCGATAGTTCAAAATATCGCCCACCAGGTATATATGCGACTCCCTCCTGGTTTCAACTCTGGTGCCCCTGACAAAGTATGTCGATTGCGTAATTCCTTGTATGGACTTCGATAGGCGCCTCAGAATTGGTTTGCTAAGCTCTCGACGACCCTAAAGGAAATTTGTTTTACACAATCTTATGTTGATTACCCATTGTTTAATTATTCCAAAGATGGTGTTGCTTTACATGTTCTTGTATATGTCGATGACCTTATCATTACAGGTTCGTCTTCTTTGGCAATTACAAAATTCAAGCAACAACTCAGCGAGAGATTTCATATGAAAGACTTGGGCATCCTCAAGTATTTTCTTGGGATAGAAGTAGCACGTGGAAATGACAGTTTGTTTCTTTCCCAAAGCAAATATGTTCTTGACATTAACAGTGAAGCGGGCTTGCTTGGAGAACGTCCTATATCTACACCCATGGAGCAAAATCATCATCTTGCCACAATCAATGGTGCCCGCATTGATGATCTAGAGAAGTATCAGCGGCTTGTAGGTCGCCTTATATACCTGACGATTACACGGCCCGAACTATGTTATTCTGTGCATATACTGGCTCAGTTCATGGGTGATCCTCGTGTTAAACATTGGGATGCGACTTTGAGAGTTTTGAGGTATTTGAAAGGTTGTCCTGGTCAGGGCATTCTGCTGCGAGAAGAGAATGATCTTCAACTATATGTTTTTTGTGATAGTGATTGGGCGGGTTGTCCGCTAACGCGAAAATCATTGACAAGTTACATGTTCTTATTAGGTTCTTCTCCTGTGTCTTGGAAAACAAAAAAAAATAACCAACTATTTCTCGTTCATCGGCGGAGGCCGAGTATAGATCTATGACCACTACGACATGTGAGTTAAAATGGCTGAAATCCCTTTTGGCTTGTTTTGGGATACAACATGTGCGTCCCATGAAATTATTTTGTGATAGTCAAGCCGCTCTTTATATAGCGGCTAATCCGTTTTTCCATGAACGAACGAAGCATATTGAAATGGATTGTCACTTTGTTCGTAACATTGTGCAAGATTGTACGATTTCGACGTCTCATGTTCGGATGGGTGCACAACTGACAAATTTTTTAACCAAAGCTCTTGGTAAAACACAATTTTCACTTCTTCTTCGCAAGTTGGGCATCTGTAATCTACATGCTCCAACTTGAGGGGGAGTATTAGAGAAAGCGTCGTATATATCGGGATCTACCCGTCTACCCGTAAATCTCGTTGTATATAGTTGTATATACTATGACTATATTTTCTATATTTAGCTTTTTGTTTACTAGATTAAAGTTGTTGTTAGTCTTTTCTACAAGATAGGAACCGTATGACTGTATATATACTCCTGACTTTGGCCATTTTCAATAAAAGAAGATGACAGAAAATATCATAGTATCAGTCTGCAAAACTATTTAGAGCCAAAAATGGTGCAACCCGCAAACGATCCGAAATTTTGGGTTGACAAAAAATTAACCCAAAAAACCCAACCCAACCCATACAATTCGGGTTGGGTAGACCAGGTTGCTCGGGTTCTCAGGTCATTTATACGCCCCTACATTTTAGTGTAATTAAAGTTTGGAAACACATTTCTTAAAACAAAAACTGAAAGACTGGGTAGACATATAGATAGGTAATATCGTGTTTTCACCAAAAAAAATAAAAATAAAAATAAAACCAATGCAACCAACCTAATTAAAAAACATTATTTTAATCTAGTTTTCCAACCACAGGCCTTCTCGTGTACACTAGTACTGCCATCTATCCCATGCATATAGGCTCTTTAATTTTGTAATTACTTCACATCTTCCAAAGCCAAACCAAACCAATGGTCATTTAAAGATGAGTTATAAGATAACCACACGCCTTCTCTCGTCTTCCAAACTCTTGGAAAGTAGTTTTGTAATGACTTCACGTCTTCCAAAGTCTTGGAAAGCACCAAGTTTCTTTACTCATTTGGTAGCTCTTCAACCTTTCATATCTTCTGCCTGTCTTCATATAAAAACTCTTGGTAAAGCCACAAGTTTCTTATAAAAACTACTTCAAATTGATGGACCTTTCAATGTGGAACAATAAGGAAATGGACAGAATCAGCCTTCTGCCAGATTCTCTTCTTCATGACATTTTTTCCTTCTTAGATACAAAACAAGTTGTTCAAACTTGTGTTCTATCAAAGCGGTGGAAAACCTTTTGGACTCATATCCCCACACTCAACTTTGATTTCGACTCCAACCCATTCGCAGCCACCACAACAAGTATAGATGATATGAAGAATAATGGTGGCGTTCCCATACTCAACTTTGAGAACACGTTTTATTGCCTGACATGGAAAGAAAAATCATTTAGGCGTTTCATCTTGAGAGTTTTATCAAAACATTGTAGTGAATATATTAAAAAAATAAGCTACTCTAGCCCCAGATCTGATGAAGTATTATTTGTGAAAAAAATCTTATCCTTTGCCCCATGCTTGATTGCTAAAGAACTTTACCTTACGACCTACAACTTTGCATATTGCCCATTGTGGTCATGTTTACCGGCTTGCAAATTGCTCACTGTACTGAGGATTACATGTAGAGATGTTAGCAACTTGGAATCTTTGGTGTTACCTTCTTTGAGAATTTTAGAGATTAAAAGGGTATTGGATTACTGGGATATGAAAAACTACTTTGAGGAGGGCGAGGAGGAATACTACGATGGCTACTACTTGACCATATCATTGAATGAAAAGTCATTCTCAGGTTGTCCAAATTTAGAATCTTTAGTTTTGTTTGATTGTCTTTTCTTATACACTCTTATTATTTCTGCTCCAAAACTTGAGAATTTGGAGGTAAGTGCTTCAGGGTTTGTACTTACTTATCCAGATGTGAAATTGTGGACACCAAATCTCAAAAGTGTGAAGTTTAGAAATGTTATACCTTTTGTGAAGCCTGCTTCTGACTTTCTCAAATTACACAAAGTAAGTATAGCAATTTCGAGCTTTGATTTTGTAGGGGAAGACTTACTATCAGACCCTATGCAGAGATATAGTATTTCAGAGCTACTTAAAGTTTTTAATAATGTAGTGTCTCTTACACTGCCTCCAAATGCAACTGAGGTATTATTCATTGGAACATCTTGTTTTCCCTTCCTTATTTTTATGCCTATTTTCTAACTTTTGTGTATTTTTATTTCTGTTTATAAGGTCATCTTTAAGTCTCCTGATTTAAGCGGATGTTGTTTTCATAATTTGAGACATTTGATGGAGTTCAAAACAAGGTTGGCCGAGAAGATGATAGAGGTTCCAGTTGGTCCAAATACAATCGCCGATTTTATAGACTGCCCCAACTTACAAACCTTAAGTCAGCTGGATTTAGAGGACAAGCTTTAGGTACTTAATTCAGCTCTCTGATTGCAGATTTTGACACTAGAAAATTACGTTTGAAAATCAACATTTGTGGTTGAAGTTGCTGAATAGAGGAGGACGTGTTTTGTGATTTTGATTTCTACCATATAACAACTTTTGATTTAGCTAGTTTATAAAGGACCTAAAATTTCTTTTGTAAGGTTAGAGAGTTGAGAGATTGAAAGAAACTTATCCGAGTATATAGAGGATCTAGCTACTACCATTATTCCATTCGTTGTAGATCATCTGTACCGAACAACTTAACCCTCGGGTTCCTTCTTTTTTTACTTTGCGTCTTGACTCGCCCTAGATTAACCCAACGAACCTAAGACGTGACATGTCGACAATGAATCTCAACGGAATAAGGGAGTAGTCTATATTATTGCCAACATGCATGAACTTAAATAATTTTGTAAAACACACAAAGGCCAGTAACGTAACGCTGAGACAACGAGTATTCACACTAGGGGTGGACAAATGAAACCGAAAAACCGACCAACCGACCGAAACCGACCGAACCGACATCATTTGGTCGGTTTCGAGAGCTGTTCGGTCGGGGTCGGTTTTCTGTATTAAAAAAACCGACGTTCGGTCGGTCGGAGTGGCCAAAATCAGAATTCCGACCGACCGACGGAAATTTTCGTTTTGTTTAAAAATATTGAAGTTTTCTATGCCTTGATTCACGTAAATGCCTAAAATTTATATATATGTTTATTAATATTTTTATTAATCTATCAAATCACAACTCACATCTCCTCTTTTTTCTCTCTTTTTACCTTCCCCATGCCATTTACTCTCTCTCCACTTTAATTATCATTCTCTCTCTTCCTCTCATTCCAATTTCCAACAATCTTTCTCTCTTAACTCTTCATCTTTCTCTCTTAACTTTTCATCTTCCTCTTTCGTTATTCTCCATTTTTTTTCTTTCTTTTCTCTTTTCTTCCAACATCCTCTTTTTTTAAGTTTTCTTCAACATCATCGTTTTTCAGTTCGCCGGAAATTCGAAAACCGACCAAAACCGACCGTCCGACCGTGTGGTTGGCGGCCGACGTCACTAACCTTTCTTAAACCGTCGGAAACCGACCTATCGGTGGTCGGCGGCGGTTTTCACCCAAAACCGATTCCGACCGACCGATGGCCACCCCTAATTCACACGAGTAAAGCTCGAACAACGAGTTCTTAACAAGAGTAATGTAACGCTCAGACAACGAGTCAACACACAATTTTGAACATGATTAAAATAAAAGTGTATTATGGTAAACTCAAAAATAATTACGCGCGAGTAAACACTATCAATGAAATTCATATTACGTTTGAATTAACCTTAAGTAATACTAGCTAAACTGATTACGATTTAAGCCTTAGTTCATTACGAAAAATTTATTATGGTGTTGTAAACATGACCTTAAATATAAAATAAGTTATATTGAATAATATTTTGATTTATTTTCAATCAAAATTTAATGTGGAATATTTCTTTTACACTACTTTTCTAATAGTAGTAGATGTATTTTGTGAGTTTTCTTTGCGGTACAACTATTTGAAAGCAGTGTCGTGTTTTAGTTACTTTTCATAAACAAAATTTATTAAATAATAAATACCAAAATATTATATAAATTTAAAATAAATTAAAATAATATGTTAATTATCTTAATATCAGTCCCCACATTATTGGTACAAGACATAATCTTAAGACATTCTCGTGTATACAAAAATCTCGACAAACAATAACCTAAAATATTTTCATACATTTTTATAAATTATTCTTTCAAAACAAACATGATAATCTAAAATATTTGACATCTATAGTTCCAAGCATACCAAGATTCATTCCCAAAAAACAAATGACCCCGATCCAAGATTCCCACATGTTATGGGCATTATGATTACCTCGTTTTTGTAGTAATGTGGGATACCTAGTGTGACAACCCTGGTCCAAGATTCAGATTAGGATACGACACTTGATGGCTCAAGCATTCCCCGCAACATGACCACGTTACTTGTCTTGAACTAGCATGTTTTGTCCTCACTCACATACTTCCTAAGATTTTTCTAGGAGGTCACTCAACCAAGGATTTGTCCAAGCCCAACACTTAAATTTGGAGTTCTTAGGATTGAGTCACTCAAAAAAGGAGCACCTTGTTGGCATGAGTATTAACTATCAATTCTTTTAAGTCTTTCTAAACTATGCTTACATGATCTCAAAATTCCTCTCATTCAAATGTGGTCTCAATTCATCTATGTACAACTCTTGTATTGGAGTATTAAATCTAGGCATCTTGAGATGTTGAGTGATGCCCACAAGAAAAGTATTTATCTAATTTTGGATGCCCTTTTGCAACCTGAGTTTTTAAGCTATCCATGGGCATCCTCTAATGACACTTTTTGTCTTTCCCACATTTCTTTTAAAAAATAAAATTCTTTCATTAATTTTCTTTATTTCACATTTTTTATTTTTTTAGTTAAAAATAAATTAATGTATTCCCTTTTTTTTTTTGCATGATAATAAATTTTTGCATTCGTCACAAACAAATTACCATGTGTCAAAATTTTCATTTCTCATTCCTTATTTATTCTTTCTTGAGAAAGAAAAATAAAAATATTCTCTTATTCTTTTGTAATATTGCTTGTCATTCTCATTTAATCACCCATAAATATTCAAAGTTAATGTTTAATCTTTAGTTAATCTTTTTAGTTTACTCTTAGGGTTTAGTTTGTTTTTAATTCTCTATAAATAGAGAATTCATCATTTATATTCTCTAACTTTTATGATAACTTTTATTTAAATAATACTTTGAAGTTAGACCTTTTTAGATGATTCCCCTTTCTCAATTACTTTAGATTCAACATATTTTTCCAACATGTTTAATTCCCAAATTGATATAGAAACTTCCCAAATGAATGGCCACAACAACATAAGTGAAATAACAACATAAGGGAAGCAGAATTTAATCTATGCTAAACTGAAATATATGAGTGTCAATTCGTGGATGGCTTAGAAGAGAAAGACACAAATTATCATCAAATAAGTTGATGATTCAATCTTTACCGTCTACCATTGTTGAACTAAAAACTTACATATATAACCAAAAGTATGAACAAAGGAAAAGAGAGAGGTTTATAACTATTAAGAGTAGTGTTCTTAATGAAGATAGAATTCAAACATAGAGAGTAAACTAAAATAAGCAAAGAGAAATAACATAGAATGCCCAAAACCTTGCCTCAAAGCACTAGAGTTTGTCCTCTAAATTCAACTTACTCAACGATGTAGCTATTTCTGAGTCAATTTCATAAGTACGTAAATTTGGGCAGTGTATGAAATTGGAGATTGTGTTTGGACCAACTGCCACCGCTATCATCTCCTTGCTACGCTCTCTTTTGAACTTCAAATGTCTCAAATTGTGAAAAGAACATCCACTCAAGGATGGAAATTGAAAGAGAACCTTGTAAACAGAGATAAAAATACACAAAAGTTAGAAAATGAGGCCTAATAATTAAAACGGAAGAAATTGAAAACAAGTTTCTGATGGATAGATACCTGTGTTGTATTGGGAGGCAGCATAAAAGACGTTGCATTATGAAACACTCTAAGCAACTCTGAGAGATTTTTCAAAATCTTTTGTTGTTGTACAACGCTTACCGATTGAAACAAATTATAGTTACAGTAATCATAAATGGTTGAAGTTACTTTGTCTATGTAAAGAATGTCAGAAGCAGACTTCACAAAAGGTAAAACATTCAAAAACTTGACACTTTTGAGATTTGGTGTACGCAGCTCAACTTCTGGAAATCTTAGCTCGTATCCTATACAACTTTTTAGCTCCAAGTTCTCGAGTTTTGGAGCAGAAACACAAGCACTTTTAAAAAAGAAATTAAATAAAACTAAAGATTCCAAATTGGGACAACCCGAGAATGTGTTTTCATTCAATCGTATGTCCTCGATGTAATCATCACAATCGATTTGCTCCGCCTGGAAGAAGTCATCCATACACCAGTAATTGGGTTGCAATACCCTTCTCATCACTAAACTTCTCAAAGAAGGTAACACTAACGACAACGATCCAAAGTTTTCTACATTCCTACATGTAATCTCGAGTACAGTTAGCGATTTGCAAGCCGACAAACATGACCACATCGATTCAAGTGCACCGAAGGTTGAAATATCAAGTGCTTTAGCCATGTGGGATGGCGCATAAGATAATAATTTTGTCACAAAATCCTTTTCGCCAGGTCTGCGGAAAGAGTATCTCAATTTTTGAATACATTCACTACAATGTTCAGATAAAACTCCACATACGAAACGCTTAAAGGATCTTAGTCTGGATGAGCATGGGAATATGATATCCAGCATTGTCACAATTATACTTCCACTACATTTGTAGGTTTCAAAATGAAAGTTGAGTGTGGGAATATGAGTCCAGAGGGTTTTCCATCGTTTTGATAGAACACAAGTTTGAACAACATGTTTTGTGTCTATGGAAGACAAAATGTCAAGAAGGAGAGAATCTGGTAGAAGGCTGATTCTGTCCACATCCCTATTCTTCAACATTATAGAAAGGAGAATTCAAACTTGGTTCTTTCGACAACGAAAGGGTTGAAGAGCTATACACAAATCCGTGAAGAGAACTGGTTTATGGTTTGGAAGTGTGAACCAAACTAAAGAATCTAAATTCGTGGGAAATATGGCAGTGGAGACTATTAGAGAAAAGAATGAGAACAAGGTTAAGGATGCTAATACAAAAGATAACCTCACCACATCATCAAGGATCCAGAATGTTCTCACAACCAATTCTCCAACAAATTCTGTTGAGAAATGATTCCTTTAGTTTTGTCCTTACTCAATAGGTTGGTGACACCTGTATTCTCATTCGTTTATATTATTTTTTATTATTTGAATATCCCTGTGTGCCCTAATTTGGGTACTAATGTATAAATAGGGCAATAGTCCCTCTTGGATAAATATAGAAAATCTCAGAGAACTTTCTCCACACAAAAACCTCTTTCCCTCTGTTTCTTGACTTGGTATCAGAGCAGCCACTATGACTAGCGTCAACACGATCGAAGATTCAAAAATGTCTACCGGAGGTCATCGCTTCAGCAGCCCTCCTCTCAACCAGCTGTTGAATCAAGTTACAACAATAAAATTAGACCGAGGGAATTTTCTGTTGTGGAAGAATTTAGCCTTGCCCATCCTCCGAAGCTACAAGCTCGAAGGACACCTGCTTGGAACAAAGCCCTGCCCGCCGATGATAGTCAAGGAGACAGCAGAAGAGACTGCTGGTGAAGGCTCATCAAGCGCCTCAAGCCCCGAGGTGGTGTCAAGAGGAGCCTCCAGTTCAAAAGAAGCCATCAATCCTCAATATGAAGCATGGCAAGTTGTCGATCAGCTGCTATTGGGTTGGCTCTACAACTCAATGTCTCCAGAGGTTGCTACTCAAGTTATGGGATACGATAACTCCAAAGACCTATGGGTGGCAGTCCAAGACTTGTTTGGCGTTCAATCCAGAGCTGAAGAAGACTTTCTGAGACAAACGTTCCAACAGTCTCGCAAAGGTAATTTGAAAATGAATGATTATTTGAGAACTATGAAATGTCATGCTGACAGTCTTGGTCAAGCTGGTAGCACAGTCTCGACAAGATCTCTCGTGTCTCAGGTCCTCCTTGGTCTGGATGAGGAATTCAATCCAATTGTTGCTACTCTTCAAGCAAGGGCTGACATCTCCTGGTCTCAACTTCAAGCTGAGCTTCTGGTCTTTGAGAAACGTCTTGAGTTTCAAAACACTCACAAGACAACTGTGGCTTTCAGTCACAATGCCTCTGTCAACATGGCTAACAATAGGAGCAGCCAAATGTTTCAAAATCAAAACAGAGGTGCTGGAGGAACAAACTTCAGCAATGGCAGTAATGCTACAAATGGCCAAAGGAACTACAACAACAATAATCGAGGAAGGGGCCGTGGCAGAGGCTATGGAAATGGAAACAATCGACCAATATGTCAGGTATGTGGGAAAATTGGTCATAATGCATCTGTCTGCTATCACAGGTTCAACAAGGACTATGTTCCCAATATGAACCGTGGAAACAATAATCCTCAGACTGGGAATCATGGTAATCCTCCAAATGGAAACAACCCTGGTGCTCCCCCTCCACCTGCTGCTTTCCTTGCCAATCAACAAACCTTTGGACATGGATCTAGCACTGAGATAGCAACTGATGCAAATTGGTATGCAGACAGTGGAGCATCCAACCATGTCACAGCTGACTACAACAACCTGGCTAGCCCTGCTGAATATGGAGGTAATGCTCTTGTCACAGTAGGTAATGGTGAACAAATACCTATATCATACATAGGAAATTCATGTTTAACTGATGGAAACAACCTTCTTAGTCTTGAGAACATGCTATGTGTGCCTGAAATTGCAAAAAATCTCCTCAGTGTATCTAAACTTGCTCAAGACAACTATGTCTATATTGAATTTCATGGTGATTACTGTCTTATAAAGGACAAGGGTACGGGGCGCAGCTTACTGAAAGGAGTGCTTAGAGATGGACTCTACAAGTTAGAGAATGCAGTCGTGAAGTCTTTGGATGTGTCTAAATCCGTAGTTCGTGGTAATCAGCAGCCGCTGCACAAAAATAAGTCTACAGCGGCCTTACTTTTATCTAAAGTGTCTCCTAGTGCAAATGTATTGGTGACCAAGACCATTTGGCATAGACGTCTTGGTCACCCTTCTACAAAAGTTTTAGAATCAGCTCTTAAGAATTGTAATCTCTCCAGTAGATCTAATGAAATGATAGAATTTTGTGAACCATGTCAGATGGGCAAAGCTCACTCTCTACCTTTTCCTAACTCTGTATCTTGTGCTTCAGCTCCCTTTGAACTTGTGCATTCTGATCTGTGGGGTCCTGCGTCTGTACAGTCGAGTGAAGGGTTTAGATATTACATATTGTTTCTGGATGACTACAGCAGATATATATGGCTATACCCTCTCAAACAAAAGAGTGATGCAAGTTCAGCCTTTCAACACTTCCAACAAGTAATTAAAACTCAGTTTCACAAAGAAATCAAAGCATTTCAGTCAGATAATGGTGGTGAATTTGTCAAAATCCATCGCATATGCAGTCAGTTGGGCATTGTGTCTCGTTACTCCTGCCCACACACTTCAGCCCAAAACGGACGAGCTGAGCGCAAGCACAGACATGTAGTGGAAACCGGGCTCACTTTGTTAGCCCAAGCATCGATGCCTCTGATTTTTTGGTGGGATGCATTTCTCACCACTGCCACACTTATTAACAATCTTCCATCTACTGTCATTGCAGGTAGGACTCCTTTGGAACTTTTGTATCTTAAGAAGCCTGACTACACACATATTAAAACCTTTGGCTGTGCCTGCTTCCCCTGCCTTCGCCCGTATCAGACTCACAAGTTTCAATTTCATACTGAGAAGTGTGTATATCTTGGGCCTAGTACATCACACAAAGGATACAGATGCTTAAGCTCCTCTGGTCGAGTATTCATTTCCAGGCATGTTCGTTTTAATGAAGATGACTTTCCTTTTTCTACTGGGTTCTGCTCCAACAAATCCACTCCTACAATCCTTCAACAAGCCCAGCCCATTACAGCATCAACCGTACCATATATGTCCATTTTTGACAATATAGTACATCCTTCTCAAGTCCCATCTACAGCAGACGTTTCTGTACCACCAACCACTTCTGTTTTCAAATCACCACAGCACACTCCACATAGCCCTACCAACAGACCTACTTCACACAGCCCTACCAACACCCCTCCTCCAACACATCAACTTCCTGACTTGACAACTCCTCTCACCTATTCCCCATGTCCTTCACAACAGACTTCACCCTCCATAGCTCCATCTTTCCATAAGTCTATAACCCCAGAAAAAACTCCAGCAAACTCTCTCACCAATTCCCCTCCCTCATCTGATCACAACAATAATCCTAAACCAACCCATCCCATGATCACTCGAGGGAAATCAGGCATATATAAACCCAAAATATGGCTATCCCAAGCCTCAACTAACTGGTCCAAAACCGAACCCACACGCATCAAAGAGGCTCTTGCTACCCCACAGTGGAAAGAAGCCATGGATTTTGAATACTCGGCCTTGGGGAAGAATAGAACTTGGCACCTAGTTCCACCCTCTCCAACCATGAATGTTGTTGGCAATAAGTGGATCTTTCGAATCAAAAGAAATATTGATGGTACAATCCAACGATACAAAGCCAGACTTGTTGCCAAAGGGTTTCATCAAAGCCCAGGTGTTGATTTTTTTGAGACGTTCAGTCCGGTGGTTAAAGCCTCAACAATAAGGGTTGTTCTCAGTCTTGCTGTCACGAAAGGGTGGGTGCTTCGCCAACTCGATTTTAACAATGCGTTCCTAAATGGGAAGCTTGAAGAGGATGTTTATATGAATCAACCACCTGGATATGTTAATCCCACATATCCCAACTATGTCTGCAAACTCGACAAGGCCATCTATGGGCTAAAACAAGCCCCTCGTGCATGGAACAACACACTAAAAACAGCCTTGTTATCATGGGGATTTATCAACTCCATGTCAGATTCCTCTTTGTTTATCTTCAAGTCTGGCTCCTCCATAATACTGTTACTTTTGTATGTTGATGACGTTGTGGTAACGGGGAATGATAGCTTCCTGATTAATCGTATGATCACTGCACTAGATACAAAATTTGCTCTTAAAGACCTTGGCACACTGAGCTATTTCCTAGGAGTTCAAGTTCACTATCTAGATTCTGGACTCATCATTAATCAATCCAAATATGTGGATGATCTTCTCCATAAGCTTCAGTTGTCTGATATCAGTTCTGCACCCTCTCCTTGTGTTGTGGGCAAACACTTGTCTCTCAATGATGGTACACCTCTTGACGATCCCTTTATCTACAGAAGCACTATTGGTGCTCTCCAATACCTCACACATACAAGACCGGATATCTCCTACATAGTTAATCACCTCAGCCAGTTTCTTCAACGCCCCACCAACGTGCACTGGCAGGCAGTTAAAAGGGTGCTCCGATATATCAGTGGTACTAAGCATCTTGGCATACTAATTCAACCAAGTGACTCGTTAAGTATCTCAGCCTACTGTTGCGTGCTCAATGTGTAAAGATAAATATGCAAAAGAAAAGAGAGAGCACTTAGAACATGCAAGCATACATGGTCTCACAGCAAGTAGTAAGTATATTTAATTCGTTTTTTCCACAGAGACTCATTTTTAGCTATTCGCGAAGTGTGAATGTTAAGAAAGATGGGATGAATTTGATGGGGTAAAGTTGGTTTTTAATTAACTACTTTTTGCTGAATGTGTAGAGGGATATAACATAAACAAATTAAAGTTAAAACTAGACCTAGAGGACAAGAGATGGAATTAATAATCGAGGAAGAAAACAGCTAAACAGAATGATACAAAGGCAGAATTGCGAGAACCGCAATTAATCCGCAATTAATTGGCAGCGAAACTGATTAAAAGGGTGGATTAAGGGCTACTAATGACTATCCTATAGGCAGTTTATTACGATTATCAAGCTTTGGATCAACTCTCTATACATCAAACTCACTCTATCTCAAGTATCGTCCGATTCCATGCATGAGAGACTCAAGTTTACTCGACTTCAAAGTAAGGTCTTAAGCATCTTGTTAAAGCAGGAGTGTTTAGTTTGTACTAGGGAAACGCCTATTCCTAGGCCGTTTCCTGATTACCATGAAAGGCTAGCATGATTATATGACTCTGAACTCTTACTCCTTCCAGAGGTTAGGAGTTCTTTGGACAAAATGGATGGCCAATCGAAATTGCCCGTGGGATGAAGCTTACATACAATCAATGTTCGAGTGTTAATCTGCCTACTTGACTCACGTTTTTTAGCCTATAGTTCTGTCATTAGCATGCCCCTAAGTGATTTTAGTTACTCATGGATATGTAGAGAACAGAAATGGTAGATAAAACAGACATGCTTAGAAGATAAATGTACTTAAAACAGCAAGCCAAAGCCGTAGCAGAAACAGATGGAAACTGTAAAATGCAGAAGTATACTTCGATTACTTAAAGTGTTTGAATGACAAAGGGAAGCTCTAAAAGAAATGAATTCAAGACAGACAACAACGAAATGCAGTAATTGAAATGCTAAACTAAGAACAATAGTGATCAGAAATGGAAATGAGAAGAACAGAGCAGAAAAACAGTAAAGGTTTGCTAGAAAACTCCGTGGCAGTCGCCTCGAATGATGGTGATGAAAAGTCAGCCGTGCTTGGATGAATCCAATCGAGAGAGAAGAAGAATCTCCTCTCCTTCCTATCAGATTATCGGTTCCAAAAGCTTAGACTCTCACTCCAACAGACGGCAAAGGAAAACAGATGGAAATGGTGGACTGCGAGAAGACTTCTGCGCTTCGAATCGATGACTGAACCTCCGACTTTGACCCCCTTTTATAGTAGTTTGCAGGTGCGTTTGGGCCAAGGAGAACCATCAATCTTCAACGTCATATATCAGAATGGATGGAGGAGAAAGAATGAATCCCTGAAAAGTCGGATCTAAACAGAAAAAGATCAGCCAACTTACGGTTTTAACTTGAATAATTGCGGTCACCGCAATTATTCCGCAATGCATTCGCAATGGTTATTTTTTCATTCTTTTCTTCGGTTTTCAACCCTTTTTCTACCTATTGTACATAAGTCCTATATTAGCTACCTTCTTCTAATTCTCATATTAAAGCATAGGTTTAAGCTAAATGCTAACAAAAACACCTAAATGTGTACATCTTCTTAAGCTAAATGGGTCCTAAATAAGTCACTTTCAGAGACTTAACACACCCCCAAACTTAAGGCTTTGCTTGTCCTCAAGCATACTAAGGACTTACTTAGGCTGCTGTTTCTTCTTCTTTAACTACCCACCGACTCCCTATAGCCCTCTCTCTAGCAGTGCTGTCCTGTGACACACTTCTAAGTTTAGACTAACCTCTAATCCAGCTTCTTCTGACTTCACCTGCCTACTATACCTGCTGCTTTTGTTAACCCCCCTACTACTGATCCAACTACTTTTATGATCTTATGCTATTATCCCTAAGGTTTCAAATTCTACCAAGCTTTACTCTAGACTCAGTACATGCTTCTAGCTTATTTTTAATGTGTCTAGGATTCCTTAGAGTCATGCCAGTCTTAGTTTTAACGGTGACAGTGGTACTTTTAGAGAACAACCTAAACCCTGGCATCACTACATTGGATATACATTCATCTCCCTAGACAAACCTAAAAGCTACAACCTTGTGCTTAGCTCATTAAGGATCAGAGTTCTTTTTTTCATAGGACATCTAAGCCACAAGATTATAACTCCCAAGCATACATTCTTCTTCCCCTATTTCTCCTTTTTTCTTTACTTAGGTGGAGTCTCCCCTTGGTTTGCCTTTTGATGCAATGCCACTTGTGGTTTACACACTTGGCACTGATTACTCAGCCACTTGAGAAAGACTCCCCTTTTTATTCTATTTTTTTCACTTTTTCTATTTATCACAAAACATTTTTTAGGAGAAGAAGAATGCTTATGTCCTAAGGAAGAGAGGAATGTTCCTAGGCCTAGGGTGGCCTCCCCCAAACTTCAACTACTCATTGTCCCCAATGAGTGTTTGAGGTGGCACACCCCCAAACTTATCCTAGAAGCATCTAGTCTAAAGTAAAACAAAGAGAATCTAAACATCCTAGGCATAGGCAAAACATTCTAGAAGCAACTATCCCAGCAGCAGAAAATTTGAACATAACAGACAGGTTTAAGGCCTTATGGTTTATGCATGCTGAGCACTATTCAGAGGCAAATTTAAACTATCAAATGGTGTCCTATGACACTCATCCAGCATGCTTCAAGATCAGCTATATAAGGTAGTTATGCGAGCAGCAAAAGATAGAATTTAACAAAGCACAGCCTAACTAAACAGACAGTCCAAAGCATGCAATCAGTCACAAAAATTGCGGGAACCGCAATTATTTCGCAATTCAATCTGGGCAGGTTTAACATTAATGCAGGCCCCTAGCATGCTTTTTCCCGTTACTCATGCATCCTAAAAATAAAACTAAATTATCCTACCTATTCAGCTAACATCAAACTAGACTAAGCAAAAGAAAAAGCATAAAACTAAACATTAAAAACAGATCAAAACTGAATCCAAAACAGCATATTATACATTATTCTATCAAAAAGCAGGAAAATTGTCTTTTGTTTCTGAAGGGATCAGTAATACTCCCTCTAGTGCTCTTCAAACCAGCACTCAATTCTCATCATCCTCATCTGGACGCCTTGGTCGTGGGGGCACCCATGGAGTTAGGAGGTTGGTGGGGAAGTCTGGGAAGATGCACCCCAACTGGTCTGCAACTTCTCTGTCCCTCGCCTGCGCATAGTTGGCCCATTGAGCCATTCTCCTCTGCATGTCCATCAAGCAGGCCATGGATAGGGACTGTTCAGCCGCCAGCCTATCCAACTCAAATTCCATGTTGCCCTTTCTTCTCAGCCTTAGGTGTGCAGGCAACTCCAGATGGCCTGTGTAGGGCAGCTGCTGCTCCAAGCGCTCGGTGGGAACTCCTGCAAGCAAGCATAACTTTGTTATGATGTTGGGGAAAAATAACGGTCCCTTACCCTTTTTTGCACACTCAGCTATGGCAGCAGTGATGACTTCTCCCACGTTGATCGTGAGACCTCTCATTATAGCATAAACCAGCAGCGAACGGCTCTGGTTAATTGTAGTCTCATGAGTCACTGGGGAGAGTCTTCTTCTTACGAATGAAAACCACACAGCTGCCTTAGCCGTGAGGTTGGCACTCATAAGCGTGTGCCGCCCATTGCGTGAGACTGTCCAGGAGGCCTCAGGCTGGCCAATGGTGCGGATGGCTTCTTCCAGCACAGCCTCGGTCGGCTCATCAACTATCCGTGCATAATCTGTGTGAGGCTGGCCCCTTAGACCAAATGCTTCATTAATGGCTTTGGCTGAGAAATCAACCTCCACCCCTCTGACCACAGATAGGCCATCCTCAGGGCTGAGCACGTTAGCATAAAAGTCATACACCATGCTCGTGTATGCTGGATTGGGAGGTCGGCAGAATTCCTCCCAGCCATGGTTGATCACCCCTGCGCGCAAGAACTGCGGCAGGTCAGCTAGGCGATCAAGGAACCCCTTCTCGTGCAACAGGTCCCTTTTCCTCAGCTCCACGCCCCTGGATTCAGCATCAGACGAGACATACCTCACTGACTGAGGTTCGTCTTCAGGGTAGAGTTTAGCCTTCCCCTTGTCTGTTGGCTTGGCTGACTCGGCAGCCTCAACCTTGAGCTTTTTCAGTGAGGGCTCCGAGCTTTCTTTCTCTGCTGTAGGCACTCTCTTGGCCTTCTTTTTCTTCAACTTCTTGGACTTCTTGGCCTTGACAAGCTTGGCCTTCTTCTTCTTTTTCAGCCTTGCCTGGAGTTGTGGGAAACATGCCCCCAACGTCTCCTCCATAGAATCATCCTGCTGTGCAGGCTCGGCAGGGCTGTCTTCTCTCATGGGAGAAAAGACTTCTTCTTCTCCAGCATCTCCACTGCCTTGCGTGGACTCTTGATAATCCCCATAAGGGAATTCAGGATCAGGCCGTGGAGAATTGTGCTCTGCTGATGGTGTATGTGCAGAACTCCATGGCGAAGACGGCAGTTCAGGACTCTGCACAGCCGCAGGTGGTAGATCAGAACTCTGAAGCGCTGGAGATGACTCGGCGCGCTGCGCAGGCGGCGATGATTCTGTGCTTTGCACCGGTTCAGATGGGAGAGGGCTGCGCACAGGTGACACAGACGGCGACGAACCTTCTTTTGCTGACTCGTGGGATGCACGATCAGGTTCTTGACTCTCCACAGAGGGAGTCTTGGCGATGGTTCGTTCGGCGGCAGTCTTGACAGTCCACCGGCGCTTCTTTGGCGTGCCCACTGGCTCAGATGGGCCAGCAGGGATCTCAGTGACCACCCTCCACTTCTTCCTACGAATAGGAAGCTTGCCAAGACGGCCAGTGCGTACAGCACCCTGATCAGCAAGGGTGAGAAGCGCTTCCCTCGCAGCCGCTTCAGCTGCGTCGTCGGCCTTCTTCTTGGCGGCGGATCTTTCAGCCCTAGTGGAAACCATTGTCAAATCTTGGAGGTTTGGAGAGAGAGATCAAAGGTGGAGAGAATCGCAGAAATCTTGGAGAGCAAAGAATGAGAGGATCGTATCAATCGGGCGCCTTCTAACGGCTATAAAAGCAACGGAAAAAATCCCAACGGCTCTTTTTGCGGATCCAGCAATTTTTGCGCAATTCTAGGGACAATATTTCATAACAAATCCAAACTTTGATCGCCCGTATCTTTCATTTGGCTCAACCGTTTCTTGATTTTTAAAGTGGGATTTACTCCCCTTGATCCCCTCTTTCGATTCCCTACAAAAACAAATAAAACAAACATTAACTACGCAATTAAAAATACCTCACAAAACATACAAACGATCATCGAAAAAACAGAAAAAAAATAAACTAAGGCATTGGCCTTGACTAAACGAGCACAGTAACCACTCGTTCTCTCTCGTTTCTAACTTCATGCTTCATGTAGGAGGAAGGCCGAGAGAGTCTTCACATCCCCCTCCTCATAGTAGTGCTTCAACCTAGCACCATTGACCATAAATGGCTGTCCTTGCTGCAAGTTTTGAATCTCTATGGCACCATGAACAAAGACATTAGTAATAATAAATGGACCTGACCATCTAGACTTTAATTTGCCTGGAAATAGCTTTAATCGTGAGTTAAATAATAATACAAGTTGGCCCTTTTTAAAGTCTTTGATCCTGAGTCTACTGTCATGCCATATTTTTGTCTTTTCTTTGTACATCTTGGCATTCTCATAGGCCATGTGCCTAAGCTCATCAAGTTCATGTAGCTGTAAAGATCTTAATGTCCCTGAATCCTTCACACAAAAATTTAATTCTTTCATGGCCCAGAATGCCTTGTTTTCCAACTCAAGTGGCAAGTGGCAAGCCTTGCCATACACCAACCTATAGGGAGACATTCCTAGAGGTGTCTTATATGCTGTTCTATAAGCCCAAAGTGCATCCTCAAGTTTGAAAGACCAGTCTTTCCTATTAGGTTTGACTACCTTTTCTAGGATGTTTTTTATCTCCCTATTGGAAATCTCAGCTTGGCCATTTGAGTGTGGGTGATAGGGAGTAGCTACCCTATGTCTAATGTTATATTTAGCCAATAATTTCTCCATAGCTATATTAATGAAATGTGACCCCTCATCACTAATGATAGCACGAGGAGTCCCAAATCTAGTGAAAATGTGTCTATGCAAGAAGTTAGTGACTGTTTTAGCATCATTATTAGGACATGCCTTAGCTTCTACCCACTTTGACACGTAGTCTACTGCTACTAAAATGTACAGGTTACCTGATGATGGAGGGAATGGTCCCATGAAATCAATGCCCCACACATCAAAGAGCTCCAACTCCAAGATGTAGGTGAGAGGCATCTCATCCTTACGACTGAGGTTACCTGTCCTTTGGCATTCGTCACAGTTGTGGGCATAATTGTGGGCGTCCTTGAAGATTGTTGGCCAGTAGTAGCCACTCTGAAATACCTTAGCAGCTGTTCTTTGACCACCAAAGTGCCCACCGTAAGGAGATGAGTGACAGTGCTGCAGCACAGACTTCGCTTCAGCAGCTGTAACACACTTCCTCAACAACCCATCAGCACAGGTCCTGTAAAGTATGGGGTCATCCCAGATGAATTTCCTTGCTTCATGGAGGAACCTCTTCTTCTCTTGTCCTCCCTTGAACACTGGTAATACCTGTGATGCACGGAAGTTAGCAATGTCAGCAAACCAAGGTTCCTCATCGTTTTCACGATGAGTCAAAGCAAAGATATGTTCATCTATAAAAGCATCAGAAATTGCGGGGTCCGCAATTTTTTCGCAATTGTGCTGCAATCGAGACAGGTGATCTGCAACCACGTTTTCACATCCCTTCTTGTCCCGAATGTCCAAATCGAATTCCTGCAGCAATAACACCCATCTAATCAATCTAGGCTTAGCATCAGCCTTCCTCATCAGATATTTTAAAGCAGAATGGTCAGTATATACAATGGTCCTAGTTCCTACAATATAGTTCCTAAATTTTTCACAAGCAAATACTACAGCAAGCATCTCCTTCTCTGTAGTTGTATAGTTACATTGAGCCTCATTCAAGGTCTTACTAGCATAATAGACAGGATGTGTGAGCTTGTCAATCTTCTGTCCTAACATGACTCCTACAGCATAGTCACTGGCATCACATAGCATCTCAAATGGGAGATCCCAATTTGGTCCTACTATGATTGGTGCTGTGACCAGTGCTTCCTTAAGGGTTTTCCAAGCTACTACACATGCTTTAGAAAAGATGAATGGCCTACCTAACTCTAGAAGCTCACATAGAGGCTTGGCTATCTTAGAAAAGTCCTTGATGAACCTTCTATAGAAGCCAGCATGCCCTAAGAAACTCCTAATAGCCTTGACATTCTGGGGCTCTACCAACTTCTCTATGACCTCGATTTTTGCCCTATCCACTTCTACACCTGCCCTTGACACTCGATGTCCTAAGACAATCCCTTCATCTACCATGAAATGGCATTTTTCCCAATTTAGGACTAGGTTGGTCTCTTCACACCTAGCCAGGACTTGTCCTAGGTTCTCTAGACAGGTTTTAAATGAGTCCCCAAAGACTGAGAAGTCATCCATGAATATTTCTATTATGGACTCATCCAACTCAGAGAAGATCGCCATCATGCACCTTTGGAAAGTTGCCGGTGCATTGCATAAGCCAAAAGGCATTCTGCGGAAGGCAAACGTTCCAAAAGGGCAAGTGAAGGTAGTCTTCTCTTGATCCTTAGGGTCTATAGTGATTTGATTATAGCCAGAGTACCCATCTAAAAAACAATAGTAGGCTCTACCAGCTATTCTGTCTAGCATCTGGTCAATAAATGGTAGGGGGAAATGGTCTTTTTTAGTTTCTTTATTCAGTTTTCTGTAATCCATACATACCCTCCACCCTGTGACAGTCCTAGTTGGAATCAGTTCGTTGTTCTCATTGACTACCACAGTTATTCCCCCCTTTTTAGGTACACATTGGATGGGGCTAACCCACTGGCTACTAGCTATGGGGAAAATTACTCCTGCATCTAACCACTTTATTATTTCTTTCTTCACTACCTCTTTCATAGAGGGGTTCAACCTACGCTGGTGATCTACCCTAGGTGTGTGCTCTTCCTCTAGTATAATTTTGTGCATGCAATAAGAAGGGCTAATGCCTCGAATATCAGCAATAGACCATGCTATAGCCTTCCTATGTTGCTTAAGCAGTAAAATTAAATCAACCTCATGCTGTTCACTAAGCTTAGAAGAAATAATTACAGGCAGCGTATCATTATCTCCTAGATATGCATATTTGAGGTGAGTTGGTAGTGGTTTCAGTTCTAAAACAGGTGGATGCTCAATGGAGGGCTTTAACGGATTTACAGTTCTATCAGTTAAATCTATAGTCATACATACATGCTGAGGTCTATCTACAGGCATATTCATTATGTCAGATACATTCAGATCATCTACATCTAATCCTACATATTCGTTAGCATGCTTGGTTAATAATACATGCTCTAATTGTTCTTCCATTAGTGAGTCAACAACATCAATGCTAGCACAAGACTCAGAATCAGAGGGATACCTTAAAGCTTTGTAAACACTAAATTTTACCTCTTCATCATGAACCCTCATAGTTAACTCACCTTTTTGCACGTCTATTAGTGCCCTACCTGTGGCTAGAAATGGTCTACCTAGCAGGATGGGAACCTCCTTGTCTGCCTCATAGTCCAGGACAATGAAATCTGCAAGGAAAATAAACTTGTCAACTTTAACTAGAATATCCTCAATCTTACCTTCTGGATATGCGATGGATCTGTCTGCTAGTTGTAAAGTGACAGTAGTTGGACGTGCTTCTCCCATTCCCAACTGGCGGAATAGGGACAGGGGCATGAGATTTATGCTGGCGCCCAGGTCACAAAGCGCTCTGCCCACGTGCTTGCCTCCAAGTTCTACAGGTAAGGTGAAGGAACCAGGATCCTTCTCCTTCTTGGGCAGCTTGTTTTGGAGGATGGCACTGCACTCCTCGGTGAGGTTTACTGTTTCAAACTCACCAATTATTCTTTTGTTAGTAATAATGTCCTTCAAAAACTTTACATATGAAGGCATAGACTGTAAAACCTCTACAAAAGGAATGTTAACATGCACTTGCTTAAGTATTTCTAAAAATTTATTAAAATGAACTTCCTGTTCCTGCTTCTTTTTAAGCCTTCGAGGGTATGGAGGTGGTGGCACATATGCAGGCACGTCAGGACGCCTTAGGATAGGTGGAGGCCTTGGAATTTCTTCTACGTCCTCAACAATTGGCTCTAGCCTGGCTCCTGATGTGCTAGTTGGTGGTGGACCTTGGCTTGGCAGAGATTCCAGTGGAGCACTAGACTCAGTGTTCTCTACTCTCTTTGGTGTGTCCTTTGTAATGCTCACCAATGGTCTTCCACTCCTAAGTTCAATGGCTTGAACTTGTTCTTTGCCATCTCTCCTTGGTACCTCGGTATCAGCAGGGAGTCTACCTTGGGGCCTACTTTTAAGTTCATTGGCTAATTGGCCTATTTGGTTTTCCAGGCTCCTAAGAGTAGCTTGCTGGCTCTGAAGAGTAGCATCATTCTTAGCTATATATTCCTTGAGTAGGTTTTCTACAGAAGATCCTACAGGTTGATTGTAAGGTTTTTGGTACATTGACTGGTTATGTTGGGGAGTGAAACCAGGTGTTCCACTCGGCCTTGGTTGGTTGGGATGTTGGT
This sequence comes from Herpetospermum pedunculosum, assembly GCA_028017165.1. Lineage (NCBI taxonomy): Eukaryota > Viridiplantae > Streptophyta > Magnoliopsida > Cucurbitales > Cucurbitaceae > Herpetospermum > Herpetospermum pedunculosum. The sequence goes on along the minus strand of CM051527.1, from coordinate 12,741,283 downwards.
TAGTGTTTTGTTGGCCACCCCATGACAGGTTAGGGTGGTTTCTCCAACCAGGGTTATAGGTGTTGGAGTAGGGGTTATTCCTAGGCTGCTGCTGACTTCCTACATAGCAGACTGAGGATGGATTCCCAGGGCAATATTCATAAGGGTGCCCTTCCCCACAGAATCCACAGATAGGTGCCTCGCCTTGATTTGGTTGAGTGCCCATTGACATGGCTGTGGCGGTGTTGGCACTGGTTTGGAGATTGGCCTGAGCCATTTGCTTGACTAAGTTGGTCAGGGCATTTATTTGGGTGCTCATGGCGCTTAGAGCATCCTTGTCTTGAGCCCTAGTTGGCTCTACTGGATCGTCTGACCATCTACAGTGAGATGCTGAGATCTTCTCCAAGATCTCATAAGCTTCGTTGTAACTCTTGGACAACATGGAACCTCCAGCAGATGAATTTAAGACTTGTCTGGTGCTGGGGTTGCATCCTTTAAAGAAAACTTCTATTTGGATACACCATGGAATGCCATGGTGTGGACATTTAATGAGAAGGTCTTTGAATCTAGTCCAAGCTTCGTGAAGAGACTCATTATCAGCTTGTTTAAACTTTATGATATCATCACGAAAGGTTGAATTCCTATCAGGTGGGAAGTATTTGACTAGGAATTTTTCTGCTAAATCTGTCCAATTGCGGACAGATCCTGAGGGCAATGAATTTAACCATGTTTTGGCTTTGTCCCTCAAAGAGTAAGGGAAAAGATATAGCCTCAGGGCTTCTTGGGAAACTCCAGGGATTAGGAATGTGTCACTAACTCCTAGGAAGTTCCTAAGGTGGTTATGGGGGTCCTCATTTTCTATTCCAAAGAATTGTCCCACAGTGGACAACATTTGGAACATCACTGGTTTTAACTCGAATGAGTGGGCAGTGATTTCAGGACGGATTATGCTGGGGTTCAGCTCCCCAGGCATAGGTACTAGATATGACAGAATGGCACTATTCTTGTCATTCGCTATTTCGATGGGGTTGCGAATGGCTTGTGCCGGATTTGGAACTAGATCGCCCATTTCTTTAGGTTCAGGTGTGTGTTGAGGTATAGGAGGTTGTTTAAAGAGACGTTTCTTTGCCTTATTCCTAGCTCGAAGTGATCTTTCAGGTTCAGGATCGAACTCTAAATTACTATGTGAACGCTCACTCATAAACTACCTTAATGGCACCTGCAAAAGAAATGAAACAGATTAGTTTCACTCAATGATAAACTTGATTTTCAAACTTAACAACTTCGTTTTTACTTAAAATAAGTCCCCGGCAGCGGCGCCAAAAACTTGTTGCGTGCTCAATGTGTAAAGATAAATATGCAAAAGAAAAGAGAGAGCACTTAGAACATGCAAGCATACATGGTCTCACAGCAAGTAGTAAGTATATTTAATTCGTTTTTTCCACAGAGACTCATTTTTAGCTATTCGCGAAGTGTGAATGTTAAGAAAGATGGGATGAATTTGATGGGGTAAAGTTGGTTTTTAATTAACTACTTTTTGCTGAATGTGTAGAGGGATATAACATAAACAAATTAAAGTTAAAACTAGACCTAGAGGACAAGAGATGGAATTAATAATCGAGGAAGAAAACAGCTAAACAGAATGATACAAAGGCAGAATTGCGAGAACCGCAATTAATCCGCAATTAATTGGCAGCGAAACTGATTAAAAGGGTGGATTAAGGGCTACTAATGACTATCCTATAGGCAGTTTATTACGATTATCAAGCTTTGGATCAACTCTCTATACATCAAACTCACTCTATCTCAAGTATCGTCCGATTCCATGCATGAGAGACTCAAGTTTACTCGACTTCAAAGTAAGGTCTTAAGCATCTTGTTAAAGCAGGAGTGTTTAGTTTGTACTAGGGAAACGCCTATTCCTAGGCCGTTTCCTGATTACCATGAAAGGCTAGCATGATTATATGACTCTGAACTCTTACTCCTTCCAGAGGTTAGGAGTTCTTTGGACAAAATGGATGGCCAATCGAAATTGCCCGTGGGATGAAGCTTACATACAATCAATGTTCGAGTGTTAATCTGCCTACTTGACTCACGTTTTTTAGCCTATAGTTCTGTCATTAGCATGCCCCTAAGTGATTTTAGTTACTCATGGATATGTAGAGAACAGAAATGGTAGATAAAATAGACATGCTTAGAAGATAAATGTACTTAAAACAGCAAGCCAAAGCCGTAGCAGAAACAGATGGAAACTGTAAAATGCAGAAGTATACTTCGATTACTTAAAGTGTTTGAATGACAAAGGGAAGCTCTAAAAGAAATGAATTCAAGACAGACAACAACGAAATGCAGTAATTGAAATGCTAAACTAAGAACAATAGTGATCAGAAATGGAAATGAGAAGAACAGAGCAGAAAAATAGTAAAGGTTTGCTAGAAAACTCCGTGGCAGTCGCCTCGAATGATGGTGATGAAAAGTCAGCCGTGCTTGGATGAATCCAATCGAGAGAGAAGAAGAATCTCCTCTCCTTCCTATCAGATTATCGGTTCCAAAAGCTTAGACTCTCACTCCAACAGACGGCAAAGGAAAACAGATGGAAATGGTGGACTGCGAGAAGACTTCTGCGCTTCGAATCGATGACTGAACCTCCGACTTTGACCCCCTTTTATAGTAGTTTGCAGGTGCGTTTGGGCCAAGGAGAACCATCAATCTTCAACGTCATATATCAGAATGGATGGAGGAGAAAGAATGAATCCCTGAAAAGTCGGATCTAAACAGAAAAAGATCAGCCAACTTACGGTTTTAACTTGAATAATTGCGGTCACCGCAATTATTCCGCAATGCATTCGCAATGGTTATTTTTTCATTCTTTTCTTCGGTTTTCAACCCTTTTTCTACCTATTGTACATAAGTCCTATATTAGCTACCTTCTTCTAATTCTCATATTAAAGCATAGGTTTAAGCTAAATGCTAACAAAAACACCTAAATGTGTACATCTTCTTAAGCTAAATGGGTCCTAAATAAGTCACTTTCAGAGACTTAACACCTACTCGGATGCGGGCTGGGCGTCCAATGTCGATGACAGAAAATCCGTAGCTGCGTATTGTGTATTTGTAGGAGGAAACCTTGTATCATGGTCGTCTAAGAAGCAGACCGCAGTTGCTCGCTCAAGTACAGAGTCAGAGTATCGTGCCCTTGCACATGCCTCTGCTGAAATCAAGTGGCTAAGTCAATTGTTGTCTGAAATTGGCATCAACTCGCCATCCAAACCTGTGTTATGGTGTGACAATCTTAGTGCAGGGGCTCTTGCGGCTAATCCGATATTTCACGCACGCACAAAACACATCGAGATAGACGTCCACTTCGTTCGAGATCAAGTGCTCAATGGTTCATTAGAAGTCCGATATGTACCTTCCGCTGATCAACTGGCAGACTGCCTAACTAAACCACTCACTCACTCTCAGTTCTTTTATCTACGCTCCAAACTCGGGGTAGTTGAGCTACCCTCTCGCTTGAGGGGGATATTAGAGAAAAGAATGAGAACAAGGTTAAGGATGCTAATACAAAAGATAACCTCACCACATCATCAAGGATCCAGAATGTTCTCACAACCAATTCTCCAACAAATTCTGTTGAGAAATGATTCCTTTAGTTTTGTCCTTACTCAATAGGTTGGTGACACCTGTATTCTCATTCGTTTATATTATTTTTTATTATTTGAATATCCCTGTGTGCCCTAATTTGGGTACTGATGTATAAATAGGGCAATAGTCCCTCTTGGATAAATATAGAAAATCTCAGAGAACTTTCTCCACACAAATATCCACTCTTCTTTCAATTTTTGTGTTTTGAAAATATTTACTCACCCTATATTTATCTACTATTATCTGATTCAAGATTCATAGAGTTTTGGAAATTTGTTTTTTTTTTATTATTATTAAAAAACCCGAACAGGAAGAACAACCGAGGAGCTAAAAAAACATAGCATTTGATAAGATGAAACTTGAAACCTCGGGAGGATAATCCTCTAGCCAGACCTCCTCGCAACGCTTTAGAAGACTCAATCCTGCAAGCTCATGAGCAGCTCGATTCTCCTCTCGGTGAGTGAAGACACAAGAACGGCCCTGACGTCCAACCATCAAAATGCGGAGATGAAATAATAAAACCCCTACCTCATACGCATCCTCTCCATCAAGACTCAACAAATTACAGACACACAATGAATCTGTTTCTAGCATAATAGGTGCGAAACCTAACTCAACCGCCAACTTCCACCCCTCACAAACTGCCAACGCCTCAACAATATCCACATCAATCACATGGCATACAAAATGGAAGGCAGACAACATCACCATCCCCTTTGAATCCCGAAAATAATAACGCCCAACCCCGCACACCCTTCTCGCGAGTCCTGCCCGACATCCACATTAATTTTATAACAATCTCCAAAAGGCGGGACCCAACGCCCACGAGCCCGAGAGGGATCCAAATGATCAAGAAATGGGAGCCTCTTATTGGTGTCACGAAAATTCAGAACATACCTTTCAACCCACTCACCCAAAAAATCAACTGACAACTGGTTGGAAAAATGCAACCAGGTAGCATTATCAAAATTCCAGAACAACCAGACAAGGACTAGCCATTCTTCGAATGAATCTCATCCTAACACATCCTTCCACCTCATCAGCGTAAATAACAGGTCCAACAGAGGACACACCAAGCAAAATTGACATAAAGAGAGGCAAATTTAGAAGCCAACCAACCTACCTTAATCTTCTTACCATGGAAAAGAATGTGAGCGACATCCTCCCCTTTCCATCCACATAGCCCACAAACATTGGAGACATCAACTCCCCGTCGTAGCAAGTTCGAGCCCGATGGTAGTTTATTCAAACACAAGCGCCACCCAAAAATCTTGATCTTACTAGGAATATTCATCTTCCAAAACCCCTTCCACCAACCTTGTAACACCGCCGGAGAAGAAGAGGAAGGAACAACCGCCAAGAGCTTCGACTGCGCAAACTTATACCCACTTTTCACATTGCAAATTCCATCTTTCTGAAAGTTCCATATCAACTTATCCTGACCCATACCTCGGGCAAGCTGGATAGCCAAAATATTCTCAACATCCAATGGGTAGAAGTGATCCTGAATTCGGCCCTCCAACCAATGCCCTGTCGGGCTAATGAGGTCTGACACCAAAGATTCAACTGTCAGAACAGAATCAGCCTGAATCATAGAGGGTGACAAAACCTTCATTGAATAGGAGTAAGGGAGCCAATTGTCACCATAAAATTTGACCACCAGACCACTCACAATCCTCTACCTCAAGTCATCTAGAAGAAGTTGTCAACCCCAGACTAGCTGTATAGAAATCTCTGAAGCTATAATATTTCCCACGGAGCACCTGCGCCAAAAAGGAGTTTGGGTTATTCATCAATCGCCATCCCTGCTTAGCAAGAAGGGCTTGATTAAAAATCTCAAGGTACTTACAACCCATTTCACCTAGACATTTAGGGGAACACATGGTTTTCCACGAAACCCAATGGATCTTCTTATCCCTCTCATTCGATGACCACCAAAATCTCGCCATCGTACGATTCAAGTCATCCAAGATACTCCGAAGTAGTTTAAAACAACTCATAGAATAACATGGTATAACTTGGATAACTGCCTTTAACCACTGTTACGTCTCCAAAAGTGACTATTTTAGGGACTTATTTGCTATAGAATGGTGTACACTCTTAAGCGTTTTTGATGGAATTGAGTCTAAACATGTGCTTATATATGAGAATTTATAGAATGTAGCTAAATCAGGACTTATGTGTAAAAGGAAGGAAAAAGAATAAAAAACAAAGCTAAAGAGTTGAAATTTCCATATTGCAGGAACATTGCGAAAACATTGTTGTCTCAGCAATGTTTTAAGTGAAAATTGTTAAGTTGTCTAACCGTTTGCCATTTTGTTACGATCTTTCAGCAGCCCATTTTTTCTCCTGCTGCCACGTGGAGGGTCGTCGTTCAGAATGGATGGTTCTCCTTGGCCGAATCGTACCTGCAAAACACTATAAAAGGAGGTCAAGGGGGAAGGACAGAAATAAGCTTGGAAGCGTAGAACTCCCATCTCAACGCATTTTCTTCCTGTTTTCTCTTCCGTTTGTTGGCGTGAACGACTCAGCTGTTGGAGTCGATAATCTGAGAGGAAGAAGAGAAGATCTTTCATCTCTTCTGATTGGATTCATCCAAACAAAGCTCCCCTTCTCCCTTCAACCGAGGCGCTTGCGGCGAGGGTTCACGCGCACGATTTACTTGCTTTCTGCTACTTTCTGTCGTTCCTTTCGCTACTGTTTGTTGCTATTTGTTTAAGATTGCTACATTAGTTCATTTCGTCTTCTTCTGTTTAGTTCTCATCAGTTTAGAGTTGTTGCTTGTTAAGCTTTGAACCTTATTTAATCGAAGAAGTGTTTGACTATTTCACGAGTTCCTCATTGCTTTTATTGTTTCTGTTCTCTTTTATTTCCACTTCATTACTGCTAAGCATGTCTACACCATCTATTCTTTCTCTTCTATAAACATTCATGAGTAACTAAACCACATAAGGGTATGCTAATGACAAGTCTATAGGTAGAAATACGTGAATTCAGCATGTAGGATAGTTTCAAATGCATTGAATGTATGTGTGCTTCATCCCACGGGCAATTTCGACTGGCCATCCATTTTGTCCAAAGAACTCCTAACCTCCGGAAGGAGTAAGAGTTCAGAGTCATCCATTCATGCTAGCCTTTCATGGTAGCCAGAAAACGACCTAGAAATAGGCGCTTTCCTAGCACAAGTCATTAACTTGCTTATATAAATAGATGCTTAAGCCTCACTTGGACATGAGTGAACTAAATGATCTAATGCATGAAATCGAGAGATACATGAGAATGAGTTAATTTGATGCATGATGAGTTGATCTACTGCTGAAGAATCGTATGAAAAAGCCTATAGAGGAGTCGTTAGTAGCCCTTGTTTCCACACTTTACCCTTAAAACGCTGTTAGTACAATTGCTAGAAAATTGCTGTCTGCGCAATTTTCCTAGTTAAATTTTGCCTTAGCCATTTTTTTCAACTTTCTGTTTTGCGATTTTATTGCTAGATAATTGCTTTCTCCGCAATTCTTTTTCCTCTACATTCAAGTTAACCTCTTCCCTTGTCTTTATTTATGCTTTCATATCTCGCACGTTCTTTAATAGTTAGGCACATTAATCCCAATTCTACCCCATTTAAACCACCCTTTCTAATTTAACAACTCCCTTCGCTAGTAACTAAGAATAAATCTCTGTGGGAAATCGAATGAAAAAATACTTATTACTTGCTACAGGACCATGTATGCTTGCATGTTCTGAGTGCTCTACCATTGCATTTTAATTTACACATTGAGCACGCAACAAGTTTTTGGCGCCGCTGCCGGGGATTTTGTTTAGTAAACACGAAGTTTGTTAAGTTAGAAACACAAATCTTAATATCTATTGGAGCTGATCTTCTTCCATTTCTTTTACAGGTACCATCGGGTTAGTTTATGAATGAGCATTCAAGTAGCGATCTAGAGTTCAATCCTGAGCCTGAAAGATTACTTAGGGCCAGAAACAAAGCTAAGAAACGCCTCTTTAAACAACCCCCTGTAACTCAAAGTATTGCTGACTCCGCGGAGTCTTCGCAATTCCATCAAATTGAAATGGATAGACCCCAGCCAAATCCAGCACCTACCATTCGCAACCCCATAGAAATAGCGAATGACAAGGATAGTGCCATCCTCTCCTACTTAGTTCCATGCCTGGGGAGCTAAACCCAAGCATTATACGCCCTGAGATTACTGCCAACTTATTCGAGTTAAAGCCAGTAATGTTCCAAATGCTGTCCACTGTGGGACAATTCTTTGGAGTGGAAAACGAAGATCCCCACAATCATCTGAGAAATTTCCTAAGAGTTAGTGATACCTTCCTTATCCCTGGAGTTTCCCAAGAATCTTTGAGGCTTTACCTATTTCCCTACTCATTAAGAGATAAAGCCAAAACGTGGTTAAATTCCTTACCCTCTGGATCAATTGTCAATTGGACAGATCTGGCTGAGAAATTCCTAGTCAAATACTTCCCACCTGATAGGAATTCCAACTTTCGTGATGATATCATCAAGTTCAAACAAGCCGAAAACGAATCCCTTCACGAAGCTTGGACAAGGTTCAAGGACCTTTTGCTTAAATGTCCACACCATGGCATCCCATGGTGTATCCAAATAGAAGTGTTCTTTAAAGGATGCAACCCCAACACAAGGCAAGTGCTAAATTCTTCAGCTGGTGGTTCCATGCTTTCTAAGAGCTACAATGAAGCCTATGAGATTCTGGAGAAAATCTCAACTTCCCATTGTAGATGGTCAGGCGATCCTGTAGAGCCTAGGAGAGCTCAAGACAAAGATGCACTTAGTGCAATGAGTAGTCAAATTAATGCCCTGACCAATCTAGTTAAACAAATGGCTCAAACAAATCTCCAACCTAGTGTCAACACCGCAGCAGCCATATCAATGGGCGCATCAAATAGTCAAGGTGAGACACTAAATCTGTGGATTCTGTGGGGAAGGGCACTTGTATGATTTCTGCCCTGGGAATCCAGCCTCGGTCTGCTATGTTGGAAGTCAACAGCAGCCTAGGAACAACCCCTATTCTAACACCTATAATCCTGGTTGGAGGAACCACCCAAATCTTTCTTGGGGTGGATGGTACGTGCTCAATGTGTTAAAATAAATAAGCAATAAGATAGAAAGAGCACTCAGAACATGCAAGCATACATGATCCTATAGCAAGTAGTAAGTATTTTTTCATTCGTTTTCCCACAGAGATTTATTATAAGCTACTCGTGAAGTGTAAAGTTAAGAAAGAAAGGGTGTATTTGATGGGGTAGAATTGGTTTTTAATTGTCTATTTCCTACTGAATACGAAGAGGGTAGCAACATAAACAAGTGCAAGTCAGAGCTGAACTCAAAGGAAAAGAGACGAGATTAATAAATGAAGACAAAAACAGCCAAACAGAATTGTAACTTAGCAGAATTGCGGAGACAGCAATTCTACCGCAATTGTAATAACAGCGAAAGTGTGTAAAATGGTGAATTAAGGGCTACTAACGACTATCCTATAGGCTTTTTCATACGATTCTCAAGCACTGGATCAACTCACTATGCATCAAACTATCTCAAGCTCATGTATCTTCCGATTTCATGCATTAGATTCTTTAGTTTACTCATGTCCAAGTAAGGTCTTAAGCATCTTGTTAAGGCAAAGGGATATGGTTTGTACTAGGGAAACGCCTATTCCTAGGCCGTTTCCTGGCTACCTTGAAAGGCTAGCATGAGTGTATGACTCTGAACTCTTACTCCTTCCAGAGGTTAGGAGTTCTTTGGACAAAATGGATGGCCAATCGAAATTGCCCGTGGGATGAAGCTTACATACAATCAATGCTTCGAGAGCTATCCTACATGCTTGGTTCACGTTTTTTAGCCTATAGTGTTGTCATTAGCATGCCCCTAAGTGACTTAGTTACTCATAGATATGGGGTAAACAGAAATGAGAGATAAAGCAGACATACTTAGAAGGAATTTAAAGACAAAACAGTAAGGAAAAACAGTAGATCGCAAAGGCAAGAATTGTGAAATGACGAGTTGTGATTTGATTACTTGTTTGTTTGAATGGACAAAGGAAAGCTTAAAGTAAATAACACAAAGACAGAAAGCAACGAAATGAAATGTTTTAGCTATTAGAAGGGAAACAGCAACTAAACAAAGCTGGAAACGAGAATTGAAAAACAGAAAGCAGTAAAAGAGCTTGAAAGCCTCGTCGCAACCGCCTCGGCTAAAGGGTGAGAAAGAGCAGCCTTGCTTGGATGAATCCAATCGGGAGAGAAGACAAATCTCCTCTCCTTCCTATCAGATTATCGATTCCAACAGCTGAGCTTCGCAAACCAACAGACAGAGAAGAATGACAGGAGAAAAGATGGAGCTGCGAGAAGACTTCTACGCTTTCGGATGATGCTTGAACCCTCGACTTTGACCCCTATTTATAGTAGTCTGCAGATGTCTTTGGGCCAAGGAGAACCATCCATCTTCAACGTCGTACTTCAGAATGGATGGAGGAGAAAGAACGAATCCCTGAAATAACGGAAATTAACAGAAAAAGATCAGTCAACTTACGGTTTTCACTTGAAACATTGTGGGTTCAGCAATGTTTCCGCAATGCTTGTTTTTCATTCTTTTCCTTCGGTTTTCAACCCTTTTCTTTCCTATTGTACATAAGTGCTAATTTAGCTACCTTCTTCTAATTCTCATATTTAAGCATAGGTTTAGGCTAAATGCTATCAAAAACACCTAAGAGTGGACATCTTTCTAAGATAATTAAGTCCTAAAAAGGTCACTTTTGGAGACGTAACAGTGGACAACAAAACACTAACCAAGCTCCAAACCAACCAAGACCGAGTGGAACACCTGGTTTCATTCAACAGAATAACCAATCCATGTACCAAAAGCCATATAACCAACCAATAGGGTCATCAATAGAAAATTTACTTAAGGAGTACATTGCAAAGAATGATGCTACCCTACAAAGTCAGCAAGCCACCCTTAGGAGCTTAGAGAACCAAATAGGGCAGTTAGCCAATGAACTGAAGAGTAGGCCCCAAGGTAGATTGCCTGCAGACATTGAAGTGCCAAGAAGGGATGGAAAAGAGCAAGTTCAAGCAATTGAACTTCGAAGTGGAAGACCATTGGTGAGCAACAATAGAGAAGCACCAAAGCGAGTAGAGAATGAACAGTCTAGTGCTCCACTGGATTCTCTGTCAAACCATGGTCAACCACCACCAAGCACATCAAGGGTGAGGCTGGAACCAATCATAGAGGAACCAGAGGAAATTCCAAGGCCTCCACCTGTCCTTAGGCGACCTGAAGTGCCTACATATGTGCCACCACCTCCATTCCCTAGAAGGCTGAAGAAAAAACAAGAACAGGAAGTGCACTTTAATAAGTTTTTAGAAATTTTAAAGGAAGTGCATGTGAATATTCCATTTGTAGAGGTTTTGCAATCTATGCCTTCTTATGTTAAGTTTTTGAAGGATATTATTACTAACAAGAAAATTATTGGCGAATTTGAAACAGTGAATCTCACCGAGGAGTGCAGTGCTATACTTCAGAACAAATTACCAAAGAAGGAGAAGGATCCTGGTTCCTTCACCTTACCAGTCGAGTTGGGAGGCAAGCACGTGGGCAGAGCTCTTTGTGATCTGGGAGCCAGCATAAATCTCATGCCCCTATCACTATTCCGCCAGCTTGGAATAGGGGAAACATGTCCTACTACTGCCACCTTGCAGCTTGCAGACAGATCCATAGCATACCCTGAGGGTAAGATTGAGGATATACTTGTCAAGGTTGACAAATTCATTTTTCTTCCAGACTTCATCATTCTGGATTATGAAGCAGACAAGGAGGTACCAATCTTACTAGGCAGACCATTTCTAGCCACAGGTAGAGCCTTGATCGATGTTCAGAAAGGTGAGCTCACCATGAGAGTTCATGATGAGGAGGTCAAATTTAGTGTCTTTAAAGCTCTAAGGTATCCCTCTGATTCTGAATCTTGTGCTTGTATGGATGTAGTAGATTCACTGATGGAAGAACAACTTGAGCATGAGCTATTGATTAAGCATGCTACTGACTATGTACAAAAAGACACAACTGACTTAAATATTTCTAAGTTAATGGATATACCTGTGGACAAACTTCAACATGTTTGTATGACTAATGACTTGTCTGAAAGATCCACGAATCCATTGAAACCATCAATTGAGCATCCCCCTCTATTAGAATTAAAACCATTGCCTGATCATCTTAAGTATGCATATCTAGGAGAGCATGATACTTTGCCTGTTATTATTTCGTCCAAGTTAAGTGAAAAGCATGAAATTGCGCTAATATTGTTGCTTAAGCAACATAAAAAAGCTATTGCATGGACGATTGCTGATATAAGAGGTATTAGTCCTTCCTATTGCATGCATAAGATATTATTGGAAGAGGAACACACACCTAGAGTAGATCACCAACGTAGGTTGAACCCCTCCATGAAGGAGGTAGTTAAAAAAGAGATCATCAAATGGCTAGATGCAGGTGTAATTTTCCCTATAGCCAATAGTCAATGGGTGAGTCCAATCCAATGTGTGCCTAAGAAGGGTGGGATGACTGTAGTAGTTAATGAGAGTAATGAACTAATTCCAACTAGAACTATTACAGGATGGAGAGTCTGTATGGACTATAGAAAATTAAACAAAGAAACAAAAAAAGATCATTTTCCTTTACCGTTTATAGATCAGATGTTAGATAGGATAGCCGGCAGAGCCTACTACTGTTTCTTAGATGGTTATTCGGGATATAACCAAATCACCATAGACCCTGTGGACCAGGAGAATACAACCTTTACATGTCCCTTTGGAACATTTGCTTTTCGCAGAATGCCTTTTGGCTTGTGCAATGCACCAGCAACATTCCAAAGGTGTATGTTGGCCATTTTCTCTGACTTAGATGAGTCCATGATAGAAATATTTATGGATGACTTCTCAGTCTTTGGTGATTATTTTAATAATTGCTTAGAGAACTTAGGACAAGTCCTAGCTAGGTGTGAGGAGACCAACCTAGTCCTAAATTGGGAGAAATGCCACTTCATGGTGGAAGAAGGGATAGTCCTAGGTCATTGAGTGTCTAGAGCAGGAGTAGAGGTCGATAGGGCCAAGATAGAGATAATAGAGAAGCTAGTGGAACCTCAAAATGTAAAAGTTATTAGAAGTTTCCTAGGTCATGCAGGTTTCTATAGGAGATTCATTAAGAATTTTTCAAAAATCTCTAAACCTTTGTGTGAGCTTCTAGAGCTTAATAAACCATTTGTCTTCTCAAAGGAATGTTTCTTAGCATGGACAACACTTAAGGAAGCCTTAGTCAAAGCACCAATTATAGTAGGTCCAAATTGGGATCTACCATTTGAGATGATGTGTGATGCGAGTGACTATGCAGTAGGAGTCATGCTAGGACAAAAAATTGATAAACTAACACATCCTGTATACTATGCAAGTAAGACTTTGAATGAAGCACAATATAATTACACAACTACGGAGAAGGAAATGCTAGCTGTAGTGTTTGCCTGTGAAAAGTTTAGGAATTACATTGTAGGAACTAGAACAATCGTGTACACTGATCACTCTGCACTAAAATACCTAATGAGGAAGGCTTCAGGGTTTGTACTTACTTACCCAGATGTAAAATTGTGGGCACCAAATCTCAAAAGTGAAGTTTAGAAATGTTATACCTTTTGTGAAGCCTGCTTCTGACTTTCTCAAATTACACAAAGTAAGTATAGCAATTTCGAGCTTTGATTTTGTAGGGGAAGACTTACTATCAGACCCTATGCAGAGATATAGTATTTCAGAGCTACTTAAAGTTTTTAATAATGTAGTGTCTCTTACACTGCCTCCAAATGCAACTGAGGTATTATTCATTTGAACTTCTTGTTTTTCCTTCCTTATTTTTATGCCTGTTTTCTAACTTTTGTGTATTTTTATTTCTTTTTATTAGGTCATCTTTAACTCTCCTGATTTAAGCGGATGTTGTTTTCATAATTTGAGACATTTGATGGAGTTCAAAACAAGGTTGACCGAGAAGATGATAGATGTTCCAGTTGGTCCAAATTCAATCGCCGATTTTATAGACTGCCCCAACTTACAAACCTTAAGTCAGCTGGATTTAGAGGACAAAGTTTAGGTACTTAATTCAGCTGTCTGATTGCAGATTTTGACACTAGAAAATTACGTTTGAAAATCAACATTTGTGGTTGAAGTTGCTGAATAGAGGAGGACGTGTTTTGTGATTTTGATTTCTACCATATAACAACTTTTGATTTAGCTAGTTTATAAAGGACCTAAAATTTCTTTTGTAAGGTTAGAGAGTTGAGAGATAGAAAGAAACTTATCCGAGTATATAGAGGATCTAGCTTCTACCATTATTCCATTCGTTGTAGATCATCTGTACCGAACAACTTAACCCTCGGGTTCCTTCTTCTTTTTTTACTTTGTGTCTTGACTCGCCCTAGATTAACCGAACCAACCTAAGACGTGACATGTCGACAATGAAACTCAACGGAATAAGGGAGTAGTCTATTATAAGGGAGTAGTCTATTATTGCTAACATGCATGAACTTAAATAATTTTGTAAAACACACAAGGCCAGTAACGTAACGCTCAGACAACGAGTATTCACATGAGTAAAGCTCGAACAATGAGTTCTTAACAAGAGTAACGTAACGCTTAGACAACGAGTCAACACACAATTTTGAACAGGATTAAAATAAAAGTGTATTATGGTAAACTCAAAAATAATTACGCGCAAGTAAACACTATCAATGAAATTCATATTACGTTTGAATTAATCTTAAGTAACACTAGCTAAACTGATTACGATTTAAGCCTTATTTCATTACGGAAAAATCATTATAAACATGACCTTAAATATAAAATAAGTTATATTGAATAATATTTTGATTTATTTTCAATCAAAATTTAATGTGAAATATTTCTTTTACACTACTTTTCTAATAGTAGTAGATGTATTTTGTGAGTTTTCTTTGTGGTACAACTATTTGAAAGCATTGTCGTTTTAGTTACTTTTCATAAACAAAATTTATTTAAGAATAAAATATTAAATAATAAATACCAAAATATTAAATAAATTTAAAATAGATTAAAATAATATGTAAATTATCTTAACATCAATCCGCACATTATTATTGGTACAAGAGATAATCTTAAGTCATTGTCGTGTATACAAAAATCTCGAGGAACAATAATCTAAAATATTTCCATACATTTCTATAAATTATTCCTTCAAAACAAACATGATAATCTAAAATATTGGACATCTATAGTTCCAGGCATACCAAGATTCATTCTCAAAAAACAAATGACTCCGATGGTAAATCCAAGATTCCCACATGTGATGGGCATTGTGATTACCTTGTTTTTGCAGTAACGTGAGATACCTAATGTAACAACCCTGGTCTAGGATTCAGATTAGGATACGACACTTGATGCCTCAAACATTTCCCTACGACATGGCCACGTTACTTACTTGTCTTGAACTAGCATGTTTTGTCCTTACTCAATGCTTCCTAGAATTTTCATAGGAGGTCACTCAACCAAGGATTTATCCAAGCCCAACACTTAAATTTGGAGTTCTTAGGATTGAGTCACTAAAACAAGGAGCACCTTGTTGGCATGAGTATTATCTATCAATTCTTTTAAGTCTTTCTAAACCATGCTTACATGATCTCAAGATTCCTCTCATTCAAATGTGGTCTCAATTCATCTATATGTATAACTCTTGTAGTGGAGTATTAAACCTAGGCATATTGAGATGCTTGAGTGATGTCACAAGAAAATTATTTATCTAATTTTGGATGCCCTTTTACAACATGAGTTTTTAAGCTGTAAAGGGCATCTCTAATGACACTTTTGTCTTTTCCACATTTCTTTTAAAAAATAAAATTCTTTCATTAATTTTCTTTATTTCACATTTTTTATTTTTCTAGTTAAAAATAAATTAATGTATTTCTTTTTTTGCATTATAATAAATTATTGCATTCATCACTAACAAATTACCCTGTGTCAAAGTTTTCATTTCTCATTCCTTATTTCTTCTTTCTTGGAGAGAAAAATAAAAATACTCCCTTATTCTTTTTGTAATATTGCTTGTCATTCTCATTTAATCGCCCATAAATATTCAAAGAAGTTATGTTAATCTTTAGTTAATCTTGTTAGTTTACTTTTAGGGTTTAGTTTGTTTTTAATTCTCTATACATAGAGAATTCATCATTTATATTCTCTAATTTTTGATAACTTTTATTTAAATAATACTTTGAAGTTAGACTTTTTGAGATAGATTCCCCTTTCTCAATTACTTTAGATTCAACATATTTTTCCAACATGTTTAATTCCCAAATTGATATAGAAACTTCCCAAATGAATGGCCACAACAACATAAGTGAAATAACAACATAAGTGAAGCAGAATTTAATCTATGCTAAACTGAAATATATGAGTGTCAATTCGTGCATGGCTTAGAAGAGAAAGACACAAATTATCATCAACATTCAATCTTTACCCTACAATTGTTGAACTAAGAACTATATATATATATATAACCAAAAGTATGAACAAAGGAAAAGAGAGGTTTATAACTATTAAGAGTGGTGTTCTTAATGAAGATAGAGTTCAAACATAGAGAGTAAACTAAAATAAGCGCAGAGAAATAACATATATAAATCAACATAGAAACCACCAAATCACAAACCACGCCCTCCTTCTAATGCCCAAAACCTTACCTCAAAGCATGCAGCCAATAAAAGCACTAGAGTTTGTCTTTTAAATGCAACTTACTCAACAATGTAGCTTCTTTTTGAGTCAATTTCATAAGTACGTAAATTTGGGCAGTGTATGAAATTGGAGATTGTGTTTGGAGCAACTGTCACCTCGATCATCTTCTTGCTCCGCTCTCTACTTTGGAACTTCAAATGTCTCAAATTAGAAAAAGAATTACATCTGCTTAAGGAAGGAGGCTTAAAGAAGACCTTGCAAACAGAGATAAAGATACAAAATTATTTAGAAAATGCTGACAAGAAGATGCACCATAATTAAAAGGGAAGAAATCATAGAAACCTGCATTGCATTGGGAGGCAGCGTAAAAGAGGTTGCATTATGAAAAACCCTAAGCAACTCACACAGGTTTTTCAACATCTTTTGTTGTTGTATAATGCTTTCCTCGTCAAAATAATAATATTCATAGTAGCAATCATCAATGGTTAAAGTTACTTTGTCGATGTAAAGAAGGTCAGAAACAGACTTCACAAAAGGTAAAACATTAAAAAACTTGACAGTTTTGAGATTTGGTGTAAGCAACTCAACTTCTGGAAATCTTAGCTCATATTCTTGACAATTATTTAGCTCCAAGTTCTCGAGTTTTGGAGCAGAAACACAAGCACTTTTAAAAAAAAAGTTAAATAAAACTAAAGATTCTAAATTGGGACAACCCGAGAATGTGTTTTCATTCAATCGTATGTCCTCGATGTAATCATCACAATCGATTTGCTCCGCCTGGAAGAAGTCATCCATACACCAGTAATTGGGTTGCAATACCCTTCTCATCACTAAACTTCTCAAAGAAGGTAACACTAACGACAACGATCCAAAGTTTTCTACATTCCTACATGTAATCTCGAGTACAGTTAGCGATTTGCAAGCCGACAAACATGACCACATCGATTCAAGTGCACCGAAGGTTGAAATATCAAGTGCTTTAGCCATGTGGGATGGCGCATAAGATAATAATTTTGTCACAAAATCCTTTTCGCCAGGTCTGCGGAAAGAGTATCTCAATTTTTGAATACATTCACTACAATGTTCAGATAAAACTCCACATACGAAACGCTTAAAGGATCTTAGTCTGGATGAGCATGGGAATATGATATCCAGCATTGTCACAATTATACTTCCACTACATTTGTAGGTTTCAAAATGAAAGTTGAGTGTGGGAATATGAGTCCAGAGGGTTTTCCACCGTTTTGATAGAACACAAGTTTGAACAACATGTTTTGTGTCTATGGAAGACAAAATGTCAAGAAGGAGAGAATCTGGTAGAAGGCTGATTCTGTCCACATCCCTCTTCTTCAACATTATAGAAAGGAGAATTCAAACTTGGTTCTTTCGACAACGAAAGGGTTGAAGAGCTATACACAAATCCGTGAAGAGAACTGGTTTATGGTTTGGAAGTGTGAACCAAACTAAAGAATCTAAATTCGTGGGAAATATGGCAGTGGAGACTATTAGAGAAAAGAATGAGAACAAGGTTAAGGATGCTAATACAAAAGATAACCTCACCACATCATCAAGGATCCAGAATGTTCTCACAACCAATTCTCCAACAAATTCTGTTGAGAAATGATTCCTTTAGTTTTGTCCTTACTCAATAGGTTGGTGACACCTGTATTCTCATTCGTTTATATTATTTTTTATTATTTGAATATCCCTGTGTGCCCTAATTTGGGTACTAATGTATAAATAGGGCAATAGTCCCTCTTGGATAAATATAGAAAATCTCAGAGAACTTTCTCCACACAAAAACCTCTTTCCCTCTGTTTCTTGACTTGGTATCAGAGCAGCCACTATGACTAGCGTCAACACGATCGAAGATTCAAAAATGTCTACCGGAGGTCATCGCTTCAGCAGCCCTCCTCTCAACCAGCTGTTGAATCAAGTTACAACAATAAAATTAGACCGAGGGAATTTTCTGTTGTGGAAGAATTTAGCCTTGCCCATCCTCCGAAGCTACAAGCTCGAAGGACACCTGCTTGGAACAAAGCCCTGCCCGCCGATGATAGTCAAGGAGACAGCAGAAGAGACTGCTGGTGAAGGCTCATCAAGCGCCTCAAGCCCCGAGGTGGTGTCAAGAGGAGCCTCCAGTTCAAAAGAAGCCATCAATCCTCAATATGAAGCATGGCAAGTTGTCGATCAGCTGCTATTGGGTTGGCTCTACAACTCAATGTCTCCAGAGGTTGCTACTCAAGTTATGGGATACGATAACTCCAAAGACCTATGGGTGGCAGTCCAAGACTTGTTTGGCGTTCAATCCAGAGCTGAAGAAGACTTTCTGAGACAAACGTTCCAACAGTCTCGCAAAGGTAATTTGAAAATGAATGATTATTTGAGAACTATGAAATGTCATGCTGACAGTCTTGGTCAAGCTGGTAGCACAGTCTCGACAAGATCTCTCGTGTCTCAGGTCCTCCTTGGTCTGGATGAGGAATTCAATCCAATTGTTGCTACTCTTCAAGCAAGGGCTGACATCTCCTGGTCTCAACTTCAAGCTGAGCTTCTGGTCTTTGAGAAACGTCTTGAGTTTCAAAACACTCACAAGACAACTGTGGCTTTCAGTCACAATGCCTCTGTCAACATGGCTAACAATAGGAGCAGCCAAATGTTTCAAAATCAAAACAGAGGTGCTGGAGGAACAAACTTCAGCAATGGCAGTAATGCTACAAATGGCCAAAGGAACTACAACAACAATAATCGAGGAAGGGGCCGTGGCAGAGGCTATGGAAATGGAAACAATCGACCAATATGTCAGGTATGTGGGAAAATTGGTCATAATGCATCTGTCTGCTATCACAGGTTCAACAAGGACTATGTTCCCAATATGAACCGTGGAAACAATAATCCTCAGACTGGGAATCATGGTAATCCTCCAAATGGAAACAACCCTGGTGCTCCCCCTCCACCTGCTGCTTTCCTTGCCAATCAACAAACCTTTGGACATGGATCTAGCACTGAGATAGCAACTGATGCAAATTGGTATGCAGACAGTGGAGCATCCAACCATGTCACAGCTGACTACAACAACCTGGCTAGCCCTGCTGAATATGGAGGTAATGCTCTTGTCACAGTAGGTAATGGTGAACAAATACCTATATCATACATAGGAAATTCATGTTTAACTGATGGAAACAACCTTCTTAGTCTTGAGAACATGCTATGTGTGCCTGAAATTGCAAAAAATCTCCTCAGTGTATCTAAACTTGCTCAAGACAACTATGTCTATATTGAATTTCATGGTGATTACTGTCTTATAAAGGACAAGGGTACGGGGCGCAGCTTACTGAAAGGAGTGCTTAGAGATGGACTCTACAAGTTAGAGAATGCAGTCGTGAAGTCTTTGGATGTGTCTAAATCCGTAGTTCGTGGTAATCAGCAGCCGCTGCACAAAAATAAGTCTACAGCGGCCTTACTTTTATCTAAAGTGTCTCCTAGTGCAAATGTATTGGTGACCAAGACCATTTGGCATAGACGTCTTGGTCACCCTTCTACAAAAGTTTTAGAATCAGCTCTTAAGAATTGTAATCTCTCCAGTAGATCTAATGAAATGATAGAATTTTGTGAACCATGTCAGATGGGCAAAGCTCACTCTCTACCTTTTCCTAACTCTATATCTTGTGCTTCAGCTCCCTTTGAACTTGTGCATTCTGATCTGTGGGGTCCTGCGTCTGTACAGTCGAGTGAAGGGTTTAGATATTACATATTGTTTCTGGATGACTACAACAGATATATATGGCTATACCCTCTCAAACAAAAGAGTGATGCAAGTTCAGCCTTTCAACACTTCCAACAAGTAATTAAAACTCAGTTTCACAAAGAAATCAAAGCATTTCAGTCAGATAATGGTGGTGAATTTGTCAAAATCCATCGCATATGCAGTCAGTTGGGCATTGTGTCTCGTTACTCCTGCCCACACACTTCAGCCCAAAACGGACGAGCTGAGCGCAAGCACAGACATGTAGTGGAAACCGGGCTCACTTTGTTAGCCCAAGCATCGATGCCTCTGATTTTTTGGTGGGATGCATTTCTCACCACTGCCACACTTATTAACAATCTTCCATCTACTGTCATTGCAGGTAGGACTCCTTTGGAACTTTTGTATCTTAAGAAGCCTGACTACACACATATTAAAACCTTTGGCTGTGCCTGCTTCCCCTGCCTTCGCCCGTATCAGACTCACAAGTTTCAATTTCATACTGAGAAGTGTGTATATCTTGGGCCTAGTACATCACACAAAGGATACAGATGCTTAAGCTCCTCTGGTCGAGTATTCATTTCCAGGCATGTTCGTTTTAATGAAGATGACTTTCCTTTTTCTACTGGGTTCTGCTCCAACAAATCCACTCCTACAATCCTTCAACAAGCCCAGCCCATTACAGCATCAACCGTACCATATATGTCCATTTTTGACAATATAGTACATCCTTCTCAAGTCCCATCTACAGCAGACGTTTCTGTACCACCAACCACTTCTGTTTTCAAATCACCACAGCACACTCCACATAGCCCTACCAACAGACCTACTTCACACAGCCCTACCAACAGCCCTCCTCCAACACATCAACTTCCTGACTTGACAACTCCTCTCACCTATTCCCCATGTCCTTCACAACAGACTTCACCCTCCATAGCTCCATCTTTCCATAAGTCTATAACCCCAGAAAAAACTCCAGCAAACTCTCTCACCAATTCCCCTCCCTCATCTGATCACAACAATAATCCTAAACCAACCCATCCCATGATCACTCGAGGGAAATCAGGCATATATAAACCCAAAATATGGCTATCCCAAGCCTCAACTAACTGGTCCAAAACCGAACCCACACGCATCAAAGAGGCTCTTGCTACCCCACAGTGGAAAGAAGCCATGGATTTTGAATACTCGGCCTTGGGGAAGAATAGAACTTGGCACCTAGTTCCACCCTCTCCAACCATGAATGTTGTTGGCAATAAGTGGATCTTTCGAATCAAAAGAAATATTGATGGTACAATCCAACGATACAAAGCCAGACTTGTTGCCAAAGGGTTTCATCAAAGCCCAGGTGTTGATTTTTTTGAGACGTTCAGTCCGGTGGTTAAAGCCTCAACAATAAGGGTTGTTCTCAGTCTTGCTGTCACGAAAGGGTGGGTGCTTCGCCAACTCGATTTTAACAATGCGTTCCTAAATGGGAAGCTTGAAGAGGATGTTTATATGAATCAACCACCTGGATATGTTAATCCCACATATCCCAACTATGTCTGCAAACTCGACAAGGCCATCTATGGGCTAAAACAAGCCCCTCGTGCATGGAACAACACACTAAAAACAGCCTTGTTATCATGGGGATTTATCAACTCCATGTCAGATTCCTCTTTGTTTATCTTCAAGTCTGGCTCCTCCATAATACTGTTACTTTTGTATGTTGATGACGTTGTGGTAACGGGGAATGATAGCTTCCTGATTAATCGTATGATCACTGCACTAGATACAAAATTTGCTCTTAAAGACCTTGGCACACTGAGCTATTTCCTAGGAGTTCAAGTTCACTATCTAGATTCTGGACTCATCATTAATCAATCCAAATATGTGGATGATCTTCTCCATAAGCTTCAGTTGTCTGATATCAGTTCTGCACCCTCTCCTTGTGTTGTGGGCAAACACTTGTCTCTCAATGATGATACACCTCTTGACGATCCCTTTATCTACAGAAGCACTATTGGTGCTCTCCAATACCTCACACATACAAGACCGGATATCTCCTACATAGTTAATCACCTCAGCCAGTTTCTTCAACGCCCCACCAACGTGCACTGGCAGGCAGTTAAAAGGGTGCTCCGATATATCAGTGGTACTAAGCATCTTGGCATACTAATTCAACCAAGTGACTCGTTAAGTATCTCAGCCTACTCGGATGCGGGCTGGGCGTCCAATGTCGATGACAGAAAATCCGTAGCTGCGTATTGTGTATTTGTAGGAGGAAACCTTGTATCATGGTCGTCTAAGAAGCAGACCGCAGTTGCTCGCTCAAGTACAGAGTCAGAGTATCGTGCCCTTGCACATGCCTCTGCTGAAATCAAGTGGCTAAGTCAATTGTTGTCTGAAATTGGCATCAACTCGCCATCCAAACCTGTGTTATGGTGTGACAATCTTAGTGCAGGGGCTCTTGCGGCTAATCCGATATTTCACGCACGCACAAAACACATCGAGATAGACGTCCACTTCGTTCGAGATCAAGTGCTCAATGGTTCATTAGAAGTCCGATATGTACCTTCCGCTGATCAACTGGCAGACTGCCTAACTAAACCACTCACTCACTCTCAGTTCTTTTATCTACGCTCCAAACTCGGGGTAGTTGAGCTACCCTCTCGCTTGAGGGGGATATTAGAGAAAAGAATGAGAACAAGGTTAAGGATGCTAATACAAAAGATAACCTCACCACATCATCAAGGATCCAGAATGTTCTCACAACCAATTCTCCAACAAATTCTGTTGAGAAATGATTCCTTTAGTTTTGTCCTTACTCAATAGGTTGGTGACACCTGTATTCTCATTCGTTTATATTATTTTTTATTATTTGAATATCCCTGTGTGCCCTAATTTGGGTACTGATGTATAAATAGGGCAATAGTCCCTCTTGGATAAATATAGAAAATCTCAGAGAACTTTCTCCACACAAATATCCACTCTTCTTTCAATTTTTGTGTTTTGAAAATATTTACTCACCCTATATTTATCTACTATTATCTGATTCAAGATTCATAGAGTTTTGGAAATTTGTTTTTTTTTTATTATTATTAAAAAACCCGAACAGGAAGAACAACCGAGGAGCTAAAAAAACATAGCATTTGATAAGATGAAACTTGAAACCTCGGGAGGATAATCCTCTAGCCAGACCTCCTCGCAACGCTTTAGAAGACTCAATCCTGCAAGCTCATGAGCAGCTCGATTCTCCTCTCGGTGAGTGAAGACACAAGAACGGCCCTGACGTCCAACCATCAAAATGCGGAGATGAAATAATAAAACCCCTACCTCATACGCATCCTCTCCATCAAGACTCAACAAATTACAGACACACAATGAATCTGTTTCTAGCATAATAGGTGCGAAACCTAACTCAACCGCCAACTTCCACCCCTCACAAACTGCCAACGCCTCAACAATATCCACATCAATCACATGGCATACAAAATGGAAGGCAGACAACATCACCATCCCCTTTGAATCCCGAAAATAATAACGCCCAACCCCGCACACCCTTCTCGCGAGTCCTGCCCGACATCCACATTAATTTTATAACAATCTCCAAAAGGCGGGACCCAACGCCCACGAGCCCGAGAGGGATCCAAATGATCAAGAAATGGGAGCCTCTTATTGGTGTCACGAAAATTCAGAACATACCTTTCAACCCACTCACCCAAAAAATCAACTGACAACTGGTTGGAAAAATGCAACCAGGTAGCATTATCAAAGTTCCAGAACAACCAGACAAGGACTAGCCATTCTTCGAATGAATCTCATCCTAACACATCCTTCCACCTCATCAGCGTAAATAACAGGTCCAACAGAGGACACACCAAGCAAAATTGACATAAAGAGAGGCAAATTTAGAAGCCAACCAACCTACCTTAATCTTCTTACCATGGAAAAGAATGTGAGCGACATCCTCCCCTTTCCATCCACATAGCCCACAAACATTGGAGACATCAACTCCCCGTCGTAGCAAGTTCGAGCCCGATGGTAGTTTATTCAAACACAAGCGCCACCCAAAAATCTTGATCTTACTAGGAATATTCATCTTCCAAAACCCCTTCCACCAACCTTGTAACACCGCCGGAGAAGAAGAGGAAGGAACAACCGCCAAGAGCTTCGACTGCGCAAACTTATACCCACTTTTCACATTGCAAATTCCATCTTTCTGAAAGTTCCATATCAACTTATCCTGACCCATACCTCGGGCAAGCTGGATAGCCAAAATATTCTCAACATCCAATGGGTAGAAGTGATCCTGAATTCGGCCCTCCAACCAATGCCCTGTCGGGCTAATGAGGTCTGACACCAAAGATTCAACTGTCAGAACAGAATCAGCCTGAATCATAGAGGGTGACAAAACCTTCATTGAATAGGAGTAAGGGAGCCAATTGTCACCATAAAATTTGACCACCAGACCACTCACAATCCTCTACCTCAAGTCATCTAGAAGAAGTTGTCAACCCCAGACTAGCTGTATAGAAATCTCTGAAGCTATAATATTTCCCACGGAGCACCTGCGCCAAAAAGGAGTTTGGGTTATTCATCAATCGCCATCCCTGCTTAGCAAGAAGGGCTTGATTAAAAATCTCAAGGTACTTACAACCCATTTCACCTAGACATTTAGGGGAACACATGGTTTTCCACGAAACCCAATGGATCTTCTTATCCCTCTCATTCGATGACCACCAAAATCTCGCCATCGTACGATTCAAGTCATCCAAGATACTCCGAAGTAGTTTAAAACAACTCATAGAATAACATGGTATAACTTGGATAACTGCCTTTAACCACTGTTACGTCTCCAAAAGTGACTATTTTAGGGACTTATTTGCTATAGAATGGTGTACACTCTTAAGCGTTTTTGATGGAATTGAGTCTAAACATGTGCTTATATATGAGAATTTATAGAATGTAGCTAAATCAGGACTTATGTGTAAAAGGAAGGAAAAAGAATAAAAAACAAAGCTAAAGAGTTGAAATTTCCATATTGCAGGAACATTGCGAAAACATTGTTGTCTCAGCAATGTTTTAAGTGAAAATTGTTAAGTTGTCTAACCGTTTGCCATTTTGTTACGATCTTTCAGCAGCCCATTTTTTCTCCTGCTGCCACGTGGAGGGTCGTCGTTCAGAATGGATGGTTCTCCTTGGCCGAATCGTACCTGCAAAACACTATAAAAGGAGGTCAAGGGGGAAGGACAGAAATAAGCTTGGAAGCGTAGAACTCCCATCTCAACGCATTTTCTTCCTGTTTTCTCTTCCGTTTGTTGGCGTGAACGACTCAGCTGTTGGAGTCGATAATCTGAGAGGAAGAAGAGAAGATCTTTCATCTCTTCTGATTGGATTCATCCAAACAAAGCTCCCCTTCTCCCTTCAACCGAGGCGCTTGCGGCGAGGGTTCACGCGCACGATTTACTTGCTTTCTGCTACTTTCTGTCGTTCCTTTCGCTACTGTTTGTTGCTATTTGTTTAAGATTGCTACATTAGTTCATTTCGTCTTCTTCTGTTTAGTTCTCATCAGTTTAGAGTTGTTGCTTGTTAAGCTTTGAACCTTATTTAATCGAAGAAGTGTTTGACTATTTCACGAGTTCCTCATTGCTTTTATTGTTTCTGTTCTCTTTTATTTCCACTTCATTACTGCTAAGCATGTCTACACCATCTATTCTTTCTCTTCTATAAACATTCATGAGTAACTAAACCACATAAGGGTATGCTAATGACAAGTCTATAGGTAGAAATACGTGAATTCAGCATGTAGGATAGTTTCAAATGCATTGAATGTATGTGTGCTTCATCCCACGGGCAATTTCGACTGGCCATCCATTTTGTCCAAAGAACTCCTAACCTCCGGAAGGAGTAAGAGTTCAGAGTCATCCATTCATGCTAGCCTTTCATGGTAGCCAGAAAACGACCTAGAAATAGGCGCTTTCCTAGCACAAGTCATTAACTTGCTTATATAAATAGATGCTTAAGCCTCACTTGGACATGAGTGAACTAAATGATCTAATGCATGAAATCGAGAGATACATGAGAATGAGTTAATTTGATGCATGATGAGTTGATCTACTGCTGAAGAATCGTATGAAAAAGCCTATAGAGGAGTCGTTAGTAGCCCTTGTTTCCACACTTTACCCTTAAAACGCTGTTAGTACAATTGCTAGAAAATTGTTGTCTGCGCAATTTTCCTAGTTAAATTTTGCCTTAGCCATTTTTTTCAACTTTCTGTTTTGCGATTTTATTGCTAGATAATTGCTTTCTCCGCAATTCTTTTTCCTCTACATTCAAGTTAACCTCTTCCCTTGTCTTTATTTATGCTTTCATATCTCGCACGTTCTTTAATAGTTAGGCACATTAATCCCAATTCTACCCCATTTAAACCACCCTTTCTAATTTAACAACTCCCTTCGCTAGTAACTAAGAATAAATCTCTGTGGGAAATCGAATGAAAAAATACTTATTACTTGCTACACGACCATGTATGCTTGCATGTTCTGAGTGCTCTACCATTGCATTTTAATTTACACATTGAGCACGCAACAAGTTTTTGGCGCCGCTGCCGGGGATTTTGTTTAGTAAACACGAAGTTTGTTAAGTTAGAAACACAAATCTTAATATCTATTGGAGCTGATCTTCTTCCATTTCTTTTACATGTACCATCGGGTTAGTTTATGAATGAGCATTCAAGTAGCGATCTAGAGTTCAATCCTGAGCCTGAAAGATTACTTAGGGCCAGAAACAAAGCTAAGAAACGCCTCTTTAAACAACCCCCTGTAACTCAAAGTATTGCTGACTCCGCGGAGTCTTCGCAATTCCATCAAATTGAAATGGATAGACCCCAGCCAAATCCAGCACCTACCATTCGCAACCCCATAGAAATAGCGAATGACAAGGATAGTGCCATCCTCTCCAACTTAGTTCCATGCATGGGGAGCTAAACCCAAGCATTATACGCCCTGAGATTACTGCCAACTCATTCGAGTTAAAGCCAGTAATGTTCCAAATGCTGTCCACTGTGGGACAATTCTTTGGAGTGGAAAACGAAGATCCCCACAATCATCTGAGAAATTTCCTAAGAGTTAGTGATACCTTCCTTATCCCTGGAGTTTCCCAAGAATCTTTGAGGCTTTACCTATTTCCCTACTCATTAAGAGATAAAGCCAAAACGTGGTTAAATTCCTTACCCTCTGGATCAATTGTCAATTGGACAGATCTGGCTGAGAAATTCCTAGTCAAATACTTCCCACCTGATAGGAATTCCAACTTTCGTGATGATATCATCAAGTTCAAACAAGCCGAAAACGAATCCCTTCACGAAGCTTGGACAAGGTTCAAGGACCTTTTGCTTAAATGTCCACACCATGGCATCCCATGGTGTATCCAAATAGAAGTGTTCTTTAAAGGATG
The DNA here is from genome assembly GCA_028017165.1 of Herpetospermum pedunculosum. Taxonomy (NCBI): domain Eukaryota; kingdom Viridiplantae; phylum Streptophyta; class Magnoliopsida; order Cucurbitales; family Cucurbitaceae; genus Herpetospermum; species Herpetospermum pedunculosum. Next base: position 12,713,700 of record CM051527.1, on the reverse strand, counting down.
CAACCCCAACACAAGGCAAGTGCTAAATTCTTCAGCTGGTGGTTCCATGCTTTCTAAGAGCTACAATGAAGCCTATGAGATTCTGGAGAAAATCTCAACTTCCCATTGTAGATGGTCAGGCGATCCTGTAGAGCCTAGGAGAGCTCAAGACAAAGATGCACTTAGTGCAATGAGTAGTCAAATTAATGCCCTGACCAATCTAGTTAAACAAATGGCTCAAACAAATCTCCAACCTAGTGTCAACACCGCAGCAGCCATATCAATGGGCGCATCAAATAGTCAAGGTGAGACACTAAATCTGTGGATTCTGTGGGGAAGGGCACTTGTATGATTTCTGCCCTGGGAATCCAGCCTCGGTCTGCTATGTTGGAAGTCAACAGCAGCCTAGGAACAACCCCTATTCTAACACCTATAATCCTGGTTGGAGGAACCACCCAAATCTTTCTTGGGGTGGATGGTACGTGCTCAATGTGTTAAAATAAATAAGCAATAAGATAGAAAGAGCACTCAGAACATGCAAGCATACATGATCCTATAGCAAGTAGTAAGTATTTTTTCATTCGTTTTCCCACAGAGATTTATTATAAGCTACTCGTGAAGTGTAAAGTTAAGAAAGAAAGAGTGTATTTGATGGGGTAGAATTGGTTTTTAATTGTCTATTTCCTACTGAATACGAAGAGGGTAGCAACATAAACAAGTGCAAGTCAGAGCTGAACTCAAAGGAAAAGAGACGAGATTAATAAATGAAGACAAAAACAGCCAAACAGAATTGTAACTTAGCAGAATTGCGGAGACAGCAATTCTACCGCAATTGTAATAACAGCGAAAGTGTGTAAAATGGTGAATTAAGGGCTACTAACGACTATCCTATAGGCTTTTTCATACGATTCTCAAGCACTGGATCAACTCACTATGCATCAAACTATCTCAAGCTCATGTATCTTCCGATTTCATGCATTAGATTCTTTAGTTTACTCATGTCCAAGTAAGGTCTTAAGCATCTTGTTAAGGCAAAGGGATATGGTTTGTACTAGGGAAACGCCTATTCCTAGGCCGTTTCCTGGCTACCTTGAAAGGCTAGCATGAGTGTATGACTCTGAACTCTTACTCCTTCCAGAGGTTAGGAGTTCTTTGGACAAAATGGATGGCCAATCGAAATTGCCCGTGGGATGAAGCTTACATACAATCAATGCTTCAAGAGCTATCCTACATGCTTGGTTCACGTTTTTTAGCCTATAGTGTTGTCATTAGCATGCCCCTAAGTGACTTAGTTACTCATAGATATGGGGTAAACAGAAATGAGAGATAAAGCAGACATACTTAGAAGGAATTTAAAGACAAAACAGTAAGGAAAAACAGTAGATCGCAAAGGCAAGAATTGTGAAATGACGAGTTGTGATTTGATTACTTGTTTGTTTGAATGGACAAAGGAAAGCTTAAAGTAAATAACACAAAGACAGAAAGCAACGAAATGAAATGTTTTAGCTATTAGAAGGGAAACAGCAACTAAACAAAGCTGGAAACGAGAATTGAAAAACAGAAAGCAGTAAAAGAGCTTGAAAGCCTCGTCGCAACCGCCTCGGCTAAAGGGTGAGAAAGAGCAGCCTTGCTTGGATGAATCCAATCGGGAGAGAAGACAAATCTCCTCTCCTTCCTATCAGATTATCGATTCCAACAGCTGAGCTTCGCAAACCAACAGACAGAGAAGAATGACAGGAGAAAAGATGGAGCTGCGAGAAGACTTCTACGCTTTCGGATGATGCTTGAACCCTCGACTTTGACCCCTATTTATAGTAGTCTGCAGATGTCTTTGGGCCAAGGAGAACCATCCATCTTCAACGTCGTACTTCAGAATGGATGGAGGAGAAAGAACGAATCCCTGAAATAACGGAAATTAACAGAAAAAGATCAGTCAACTTACGGTTTTCACTTGAAACATTGCGGGTTCAGCAATGTTTCCGCAATGCTTGTTTTTCATTCTTTTCCTTCGGTTTTCAACCCTTTTCTTTCCTATTGTACATAAGTCCTAATTTAGCTACCTTCTTCTAATTCTCATATTTAAGCATAGGTTTAGGCTAAATGCTATCAAAAACACCTAAGAGTGGACATCTTTCTAAGATAATTAAGTCCTAAAAAGGTCACTTTTGGAGACGTAACAGTGGACAACAAAACACTAACCAAGCTCCAAACCAACCAAGACCGAGTGGAACACCTGGTTTCATTCAACAGAATAACCAATCCATGTACCAAAAGCCATATAACCAACCAATAGGGTCATCAATAGAAAATTTACTTAAGGAGTACATTGCAAAGAATGATGCTACCCTACAAAGTCAGCAAGCCACCCTTAGGAGCTTAGAGAACCAAATAGGGCAGTTAGCCAATGAACTGAAGAGTAGGCCCCAAGGTAGATTGCCTGCAGACATTGAAGTGCCAAGAAGGGATGGAAAAGAGCAAGTTCAAGCAATTGAACTTCGAAGTGGAAGACCATTGGTGAGCAACAATAGAGAAGCACCAAAGCGAGTAGAGAATGAACAGTCTAGTGCTCCACTGGATTCTCTGTCAAACCATGGTCAACCACCACCAAGCACATCAAGGGTGAGGCTGGAACCAATCATAGAGGAACCAGAGGAAATTCCAAGGCCTCCACCTGTCCTTAGGCGACCTGAAGTGCCTACATATGTGCCACCACCTCCATTCCCTAGAAGGCTGAAGAAAAAACAAGAACAGGAAGTGCACTTTAATAAGTTTTTAGAAATTTTAAAGGAAGTGCATGTGAATATTCCATTTGTAGAGGTTTTGCAATCTATGCCTTCTTATGTTAAGTTTTTGAAGGATATTATTACTAACAAGAAAATTATTGGCGAATTTGAAACAGTGAATCTCACCGAGGAGTGCAGTGCTATACTTCAGAACAAATTACCAAAGAAGGAGAAGGATCCTGGTTCCTTCACCTTACCAGTCGAGTTGGGAGGCAAGCACGTGGGCAGAGCTCTTTGTGATCTGGGAGCCAGCATAAATCTCATGCCCCTATCACTATTCCGCCAGCTTGGAATAGGGGAAACATGTCCTACTACTGCCACCTTGCAGCTTGCAGACAGATCCATAGCATACCCTGAGGGTAAGATTGAGGATATACTTGTCAAGGTTGACAAATTCATTTTTCTTCCAGACTTCATCATTCTGGATTATGAAGCAGACAAGGAGGTATCAATCTTACTAGGCAGACCATTTCTAGCCACATGTAGAGCCTTGATCGATGTTCAGAAAGGTGGGCTCACCATGAGAGTTCATGATGAGGAGGTCAAATTTAGTGTCTTTAAAGCTCTAAGGTATCCCTCTGATTCTGAATCTTGTGCTTGTATGGATGTAGTAGATTCACTGATGGAAGAACAACTTGAGCATGAGCTATTGATTAAGCATGCTACTGACTATGTACAAAAAGACACAACTGACTTAAATATTTCTAAGTTAATGGATATACCTGTGGACAAACTTCAACATGTTTGTATGACTAATGACTTGTCTGAAAGATCCACGAATCCATTGAAACCATCAATTGAGCATCCCCCTCTATTAGAATTAAAACCATTGCCTGATCATCTTAAGTATGCATATCTAGGAGAGCATGATACTTTGCCTGTTATTATTTCGTCCAAGTTAAGTGAAAAGCATGAAATTGCGCTAATATTGTTGCTTAAGCAACATAAAAAAGCTATTGCATGGACGATTGCTGATATAAGAGGTATTAGTCCTTCCTATTGCATGCATAAGATATTATTGGAAGAGGAACACACACCTAGAGTAGATCACCAACGTAGGTTGAACCCCTCCATGAAGGAGGTAGTTAAAAAAGAGATCATCAAATGGCTAGATGCAGGTGTAATTTTCCCTATAGCCAATAGTCAATGGGTGAGTCCAATCCAATGTGTGCCTAAGAAGGGTGGGATGACTGTAGTAGTTAATGAGAGTAATGAACTAATTCCAACTAGAACTATTACAGGATGGAGAGTCTGTATGGACTATAGAAAATTAAACAAAGAAACAAAAAAAGATCATTTTCCTTTACCGTTTATAGATCAGATGTTAGATAGGATAGCCGGCAGAGCCTACTACTGTTTCTTAGATGGTTATTCGGGATATAACCAAATCACCATAGACCCTGTGGACCAGGAGAATACAACCTTTACATGTCCCTTTGGAACATTTGCTTTTCGCAGAATGCCTTTTGGCTTGTGCAATGCACCAGCAACATTCCAAAGGTGTATGTTGGCCATTTTCTCTGACTTAGATGAGTCCATGATAGAAATATTTATGGATGACTTCTCAGTCTTTGGTGATTATTTTAATAATTGCTTAGAGAACTTAGGACAAGTCCTAGCTAGGTGTGAGGAGACCAACCTAGTCCTAAATTGGGAGAAATGCCACTTCATGGTGGAAGAAGGGATAGTCCTAGGTCATAGAGTGTCTAGAGCAGGAGTAGAGGTCGATAGGGCCAAGATAGAGATAATAGAGAAGCTAGTGGAACCTCAAAATGTAAAAGTTATTAGAAGTTTCCTAGGTCATGCAGGTTTCTATAGGAGATTCATTAAGAATTTTTCAAAAATCTCTAAACTTTTGTGTGAGCTTCTAGAGCTTAATAAACCATTTGTCTTCTCAAAGGAATGTTTCTTAGCATGGACAACACTTAAGGAAGCCTTAGTCAAAGCACCAATTATAGTAGGTCCAAATTGGGATCTACCATTTGAGATGATGTGTGATGCGAGTGACTATGCAGTAGGAGTCATGCTAGGACAAAAAATTGATAAACTAACACATCCTGTATACTATGCAAGTAAGACTTTGAATGAAGCACAATATAATTACACAACTACGGAGAAGGAAATGCTAGCTGTAGTGTTTGCCTGTGAAAAGTTTAGGAATTACATTGTAGGAACTAGAACAATCGTGTACACTGATCACTCTGCACTAAAATACCTAATGAGGAAGGCTTCAGGGTTTGTACTTACTTACCCAGATGTAAAATTGTGGGCACCAAATCTCAAAAGTGAAGTTTAGAAATGTTATACCTTTTGTGAAGCCTGCTTCTGACTTTCTCAAATTACACAAAGTAAGTATAGCAATTTCGAGCTTTGATTTTGTAGGGGAAGACTTACTATCAGACCCTATGCAGAGATATAGTATTTCAGAGCTACTTAAAGTTTTTAATAATGTAGTGTCTCTTACACTGCCTCCAAATGCAACTGAGGTATTATTCATTTGAACTTCTTGTTTTTCCTTCCTTATTTTTATGCCTGTTTTCTAACTTTTGTGTATTTTTATTTCTTTTTATTAGGTCATCTTTAACTCTCCTGATTTAAGCGGATGTTGTTTTCATAATTTGAGACATTTGATGGAGTTCAAAACAAGGTTGACCGAGAAGATGATAGATGTTCCAGTTGGTCCAAATTCAATCGCCGATTTTATAGACTGCCCCAACTTACAAACCTTAAGTCAGCTGGATTTAGAGGACAAAGTTTAGGTACTTAATTCAGCTGTCTGATTGCAGATTTTGACACTAGAAAATTACGTTTGAAAATCAACATTTGTGGTTGAAGTTGCTGAATAGAGGAGGACGTGTTTTGTGATTTTGATTTCTACCATATAACAACTTTTGATTTAGCTAGTTTATAAAGGACCTAAAATTTCTTTTGTAAGGTTAGAGAGTTGAGAGATAGAAAGAAACTTATCCGAGTATATAGAGGATCTAGCTTCTACCATTATTCCATTCGTTGTAGATCATCTGTACCGAACAACTTAACCCTCGGGTTCCTTCTTCTTTTTTTACTTTGTGTCTTGACTCGCCCTAGATTAACCGAACCAACCTAAGACGTGACATGTCGACAATGAAACTCAACGGAATAAGGGAGTAGTCTATTATAAGGGAGTAGTCTATTATTGCTAACATGCATGAACTTAAATAATTTTGTAAAACACACAAGGCCAGTAACGTAACGCTCAGACAACGAGTATTCACATGAGTAAAGCTCGAACAATGAGTTCTTAACAAGAGTAACGTAACGCTTAGACAACGAGTCAACACACAATTTTGAACAGGATTAAAATAAAAGTGTATTATGGTAAACTCAAAAATAATTACGCGCAAGTAAACACTATCAATGAAATTCATATTACGTTTGAATTAATCTTAAGTAACACTAGCTAAACTGATTACGATTTAAGCCTTATTTCATTACGGAAAAATCATTATAAACATGACCTTAAATATAAAATAAGTTATATTGAATAATATTTTGATTTATTTTCAATCAAAATTTAATGTGAAATATTTCTTTTACACTACTTTTCTAATAGTAGTAGATGTATTTTGTGAGTTTTCTTTGTGGTACAACTATTTGAAAGCATTGTCGTTTTAGTTACTTTTCATAAACAAAATTTATTTAAGAATAAAATATTAAATAATAAATACCAAAATATTAAATAAATTTAAAATAGATTAAAATAATATGTAAATTATCTTAACATCAATCCGCACATTATTATTGGTACAAGAGATAATCTTAAGTCATTGTCGTGTATACAAAAATCTCGAGGAACAATAATCTAAAATATTTCCATACATTTCTATAAATTATTCCTTCAAAACAAACATGATAATCTAAAATATTGGACATCTATAGTTCCAGGCATACCAAGATTCATTCTCAAAAAACAAATGACTCCGATGGTAAATCCAAGATTCCTACATGTGATGGGCATTGTGATTACCTTGTTTTTGCAGTAACGTGAGATACCTAATGTAACAACCCTGGTCTAGGATTCAGATTAGGATACGACACTTGATGCCTCAAACATTTCCCTACGACATGGCCACGTTACTTACTTGTCTTGAACTAGCATGTTTTGTCCTTACTCAATGCTTCCTAGAATTTTCATAGGAGGTCACTCAACCAAGGATTTATCCAAGCCCAACACTTAAATTTGGAGTTCTTAGGATTGAGTCACTAAAACAAGGAGCACCTTGTTGGCATGAGTATTATCTATCAATTCTTTTAAGTCTTTCTAAACCATGCTTACATGATCTCAAGATTCCTCTCATTCAAATGTGGTCTCAATTCATCTATATGTATAACTCTTGTAGTGGAGTATTAAACCTAGGCATATTGAGATGCTTGAGTGATGTCACAAGAAAATTATTTATCTAATTTTGGATGCCCTTTTACAACATGAGTTTTTAAGCTGTAAAGGGCATCTCTAATGACACTTTTGTCTTTTCCACATTTCTTTTAAAAAATAAAATTCTTTCATTAATTTTCTTTATTTCACATTTTTTATTTTTCTAGTTAAAAATAAATTAATGTATTTCTTTTTTTGCATTATAATAAATTATTGCATTCATCACTAACAAATTACCTGTGTCAAAGTTTTCATTTCTCATTCCTTATTTCTTCTTTCTTGGAGAGAAAAATAAAAATACTCCCTTATTCTTTTTGTAATATTGCTTGTCATTCTCATTTAATCGCCCATAAATATTCAAAGAAGTTATGTTAATCTTTAGTTAATCTTGTTAGTTTACTTTTAGGGTTTAGTTTGTTTTTAATTCTCTATACATAGAGAATTCATCATTTATATTCTCTAATTTTTGATAACTTTTATTTAAATAATACTTTGAAGTTAGACTTTTTGAGATAGATTCCCCTTTCTCAATTACTTTAGATTCAACATATTTTTCCAACATGTTTAATTCCCAAATTGATATAGAAACTTCCCAAATGAATGGCCACAACAACATAAGTGAAATAACAACATAAGTGAAGCAGAATTTAATCTATGCTAAACTGAAATATATGAGTGTCAATTCGTGCATGGCTTAGAAGAGAAAGACACAAATTATCATCAACATTCAATCTTTACCCTACAATTGTTGAACTAAGAACTATATATATATATATAACCAAAAGTATGAACAAAGGAAAAGAGAGGTTTATAACTATTAAGAGTGGTGTTCTTAATGAAGATAGAGTTCAAACATAGAGAGTAAACTAAAATAAGCGCAGAGAAATAACATATATAAATCAACATAGAAACCACCAAATCACAAACCACGCCCTCCTTCTAATGCCCAAAACCTTACCTCAAAGCATGCAGCCAATAAAAGCACTAGAGTTTGTCTTTTAAATGCAACTTACTCAACAATGTAGCTTCTTTTTGAGTCAATTTCATAAGTACGTAAATTTGGGCAGTGTATGAAATTGGAGATTGTGTTTGGAGCAACTGTCACCTCGATCATCTTCTTGCTCCGCTCTCTACTTTGGAACTTCAAATGTCTCAAATTAGAAAAAGAATTACATCTGCTTAAGGAAGGAGGCTTAAAGAAGACCTTGCAAACAGAGATAAAGATACAAAATTATTTAGAAAATGCTGACAAGAAGATGCACCATAATTAAAAGGGAAGAAATCATAGAAACCTGCATTGCATTGGGAGGCAGCGTAAAAGAGGTTGCATTATGAAAAACCCTAAGCAACTCACACAGGTTTTTCACCATCTTTTGTTGTACATCAAAATAATATTCAAAGTAGTTATCATAAATGGTTGAAGTTACTTTGTCTATGTAAAGAATGTCAGAAGCAGACTTCACAAAAGGTAAAACATTCAAAAACTTGACACTTTTGAGATTTGGTGTACGCAGCTCAACTTCTGGAAATAATCCTAGCTCGTCTTGTGGCCTATTTTTTATCTCCAAGTTCTCGAGTTTTGGAGAAGAAACACAAGCACTTTTAAAATAGAATTCAAATAAAACTAAAGACTCCAAATTAGGGCAACCTGAGAATGTACTTTCATCACAATCGATATCCTCCGCCTGGAAGTCGCCCTCCCTACACCAGCAATTGGGATGAAATACCCTTCTAATCACTAAACTTCTCAAAGAAGGTAACACAAAGGATCCAAAGTTTTCTACATCCCTACATGTAATCTTGAGGACAGTGAGAAACTTGCAAGCCGATAAAGATGACCACATCGATTCATTTGCATCGTAGGTTGTAATATCAAGTTCCTTAGCCCTGTGGCATGGCGGATAGGATAAGAATTTTTTCATGAAATCCTTCTCCTTATATCTGGTGTTGGAGTAACTCATTTTTTGAATACATTCACTACAATGGTTAGATAAAACTCCACAAATGAAACGCTTAAAAGATCTTTCGGCAGCTGAGTGTGGGAATAAGATATCCAGCATCGTCACAATTATACTTTCCATTCCACATTGGTAGTTTTCGAAATCGAATTTGAGTGTGGGGATATGAATCCAAAGAGTTTTCCACCGTTTTGATAGAACACAAGTTTGAACAATCTTTTTTGTGTGGAAAGAAGATAAAATGACAAGAAGAAGAGAATCTGGTAGAAGGCTGATTCTATCCATTATAGAGAGGAGAATTGAAAGTTGGAGCTTCTGAAGAGTTTTGGACGCAGTATATATAATTATATAGAGAATAACAAAACACATATGAAAGCTTACAATCCGTAAAGAGAACTGGTTTAGTGGCTTGGAAATGTGAACAAAATTAAAGAATCTAAATGCATGGGAAAGATGGCAGTGGGGAGACCAGAAGGCGTTGTTGGAAACTAAATTCAATTAGCTTTCTTTTAATTACGTTCGTGGCAACTGACATTAATTAATTACTTTCCTTTTTTTTTTTTTTTTTTTTTTTGGTGTAAAACAAAATATATATATATATATATATATCAATATAATTCAATTGACTATAATATAATTTTATAGTCAAATAGCATAACTCAATTGACATAATGTTATACTCATAACTAAAAAGTTAAAGATTCAATTTTCACATTAATTAAATATTTTTGTAAAAAAAAATATATATCTCTGTAATTATGATTTAGGATGGAGTAAAAAAAATTAATAATCGAGATTTTCGATTGAGTAAAAGAAAATTTTAGGCTTATTAACCCTTTCATTTTTAGCTTTTTGTTTATGAAAATTGTGTCTATTTTGATCTCACAATTATTTAACACAATAAATTCCAAAATAATAATAATAATAAATTTGAAAACTGATTTTTTTTTTTGCAATGATATTTTAATCCATGCGAGGATTGAACTCATGATCTTTTAGTCACAAACACAACCTTATGCCAATGGAACTATAGTCGATTTGACAAATTTTAAAAATATTTGTAAATAATAAAACAAAGTGTTAAGGAAATTAGAATTATACCCAAGAGTTTATAGCTTAATTATTTTTAATTTGTTGGCGAGTAATATTTGAATAGGTGGGACTTGGTCTCTCTGCTCCTTACCATCTGGTAAGATTCCTATGGGTTGTAAATGGGTATATAAAGTTAAATATAATTTAGATGGCTCTATTGAACGTTATAAGGCTCGTTTGGTTGCCAAAGGTTATACACAAATTGAAGGAGTTGATTATCACGACACTTTTGCCCCGTGGCAAAATTAGTTACTATTCGGCTCCTCCTCTCAATTGTCACCGTTAATAATTTGTCTCTCCATCAACTCGATGCCAATAATGTTTTTTTACAGGGAAATTTACACGAAGAAGTTTTAATTATGAAACTCCCTCCTGGTCTTTCCTCCTCTACCGACACTCGTGTTTGTAAGTTACATAAGTCCTTTTATGGGCTTAAACAGGCATCTCGTCAATGGTTTTCAAAATTTTCCTCTACTCTCATTCGCCGTGGATTTCGTCAATCTATTTGTGATTATAGCCTGTTCACGTATGTTCATGAGAGCATCTCGGTTTATGTCCTCGTCTATGTTGATGATATTATCGTCACTGGAAATAATGAAAATTATATCTCCAAGACAAAGCACTTTCTCGCCCAATCTTTCTCCGTTAAGGACCTCGGTCCCCTTCGATACCTTCTAGGAATTGAGGTTTCTCGGTCTAAGAAAGGTTTATTTTTATGCCAAAGCAAATATACTCTTGATATTTTAGATGATTCGAGAATGCTTGGCTCTCGACCCTCATCTTTTACTATGGAACAACACCTTCGTCTCAAACCCGATTATGGTAGTCAACTTCTCGATCCTTCTCTTTATCGTCGCCTCATTGGCCGTCTCTTGTATCTGACAGTTACTCGGCCTGACATTCAGTATGTTGTTAACACGCTAAGTCAATTTATGCAATGTCCTCGTTCGACTCATCTAAATGCTGCACATAGAGTAGTTCGTTATCTTAAAGGCTTTGTTGGTAGCGGCATACTCTTATATGCCTCTAGTTCCTTATCTCTGGTCGGCTATGCTGATTCGGACTGGGTTGGTTGTCCCACTACCCGACGCTCCACTACTCGTTATTTCATCATGTTTGGTTCTAGACCTATTGTTGCGTGCTCAATGAGTTAAAATAAATAAGCAATAAGATAGAAAGAGCACTCAGAACATGCAAGCATACATGATCTTATAGCAAGTAATAAGTATTTTTTCATTCGTTTTCCCACAGAGATTTATTATAAGCTACTCGTGAAGTGTTTTGTTAAGAAAGAATGGACGGATTTGATGGGGTAGAATTGGTTTTAAATTGTCTAATTTCTAAGGATTGTGTAAAGGGTAGCAACATAAACAAGTGCAAGTCAAAGTTAAACTCAAATGAAAAGGGAAGAAATTAATAAACGAAGAGGAACTTAGCTAAACAGAATTTTATACTTAGCAGAATTGCGGAAACAGCAATTCTACCGCAATTTTACTAACAGCGAAAGTGTGTAAAATGGAGAAACAAGGGCTACTAACGACTCCTCTATAGGCATTTTCTCACGATTCTCAAGCATTGGATCAACTCACTATGCATCAAACTCACTCAATCTCATGTATCTTCCGATTCCATGCATTAGATTCTTTAGTTTACTCATGTCCAAGTAAGGTCTTAAGCATCTTGTTAAAGCAGAAAGTTATGGTTTGTACTAGGAAAACGCCTATTCCTAGGTCGTTTTCTGGCTACCTTGAAAGGCTAGCATGAGTGTATGACTCTGAACTCTTACTCCTTCCAGAGGTTAGGAGTTCTTTGGACAAAATGGATGACCAATCGAAATTGCCCGTGGCATGAAGCTTACATACAATCAATGCTTCGAGAGTTATCCTACATGCTTGGTTCACGTTTTTTAGCCTATAGTATTGTCATTAGCATGCCCCTATGTGACTTAGTTACTCATGGATATAGGGAGAACAGGAATAAGAGATAAAGTAGACATGCTTAGAAGAACTTTAAAGACAAACAGCAAGGAAAAACAGTAGCAGCAAAGAGAAGAAACTTGTGAAATGAAGAATTGTGCTTTGATTACTTGATTGTTTGAATGAACAAAGGGAAGCTTAACGTAAATATCATAAAGACAGAAAGCAACGAAATGTAATAAACTAGCTACTAGAAGGGAAACAACAACAAAGCAGAAATGGAAATTAGAAATGAAAGACAGAAAACAGGAAATTGAGCTTGAACGCCTCGTCGCAACCGCCTCGGCTGAAGGATGAGAAAGATCAGCCTTGCTTGGATGAATCCAATCGGGAGAGAAGATGAATCTTCTCTCCTTCCTATCAGATTGTCGACTCCAAACAGCTAAACTTCGCAAACCAACAGACGGCAAAGAAAAACAAGAGAAAAGATGGAGCTGCGAGAAGACTTCTACGCTTTCGGGTGATGATTGAACCCTCTACTTTGACCCCCTTTTATAGTAATCTGCAGGTGCGTTTGGGCCAAGGAGAACCATCCATCCTCAACGTCGTACTTCAAAATGGATGGAGGAGAAAGAACGAATCCCTGAAATAACGGAATTTAACAGAAACAGATCAGTCAACTTACGGTTTTCACTTGAAACATTGCTGTTTTAGCAATGTTTCCGCAATGCTGCCGCAATGTTGCCGCAATGCACATTTTTCCTTCTTTTAACTTCGGTTTTTAATCCTTTTCTTTCCTTTTGCACACAAGTCCTAATTTAGATACCTTCTTCTAAATCTCATATATAAGCATAGGTTTAAGCTAAATCCTCTCAAAAACACCTAAGAGTGTACATCTTTCTAAGCTAAATAAGTCCTAAAAAGGTCACTTTTGGAGACGTAACACCTATCTCATGGAAATGAAAGAAACAACCAACTGTTTCTCGTTCCTTTGCCAAAGCTGAATATCATGCTTTTGTTGCACTCACGTTTGAGTTACAATGGCTTCATTCTCTTCTTTCCGAAATGGGTTTCCCACCGCTCAAACCAATTGCAGTCCATTGCGATAACAAATCTGCCATTCACATTGCTGAAAACCCTGTTTTCCATGAGCGCACCAAACACATTGAAATTGATTGTCATTTTGTTCGTGAGAAGATCACGTCCGGGCTTATTTCTCCATCATTCCTACGTTCCTCTGATCAACTAGCAGATATTTTCACAAAACCACTAGGTGCAGACGCTTTCCATCGCTTACTTGGCAAGTTGGGCATGCTCGACATATCTCACTCCGCTCCAACTTGAAGGGGGGTGTTGAACTAATCTTTAGGAAATAGAATATTTAGTTTTCTTTTTATTCAAATCGATCTAGTCTTTAGGAAACAAAAGATTTAGTTTTCTGTTTATTTCAAATCTTTCTGTTATATTTTTATGTCTAGTATTTGTATTCAGTTTTCCCCTTTTCCTTTCCCTATATATATTGTATGATTTTTCATATGAAATAATACGGAGAAACTTATCACTTTGTCTCTGGATTCAAAATATTTGAGATTTCACAAAGATTACAAAAAAAAAAAAAACAGTGGATTCATTTTCACCATTTTTAAAATTATATTTTTTAATAAATTGAGATTTTAACAAATATGAATTTTGAATGAGAGACGAAAAACTCGACCAAATTACAAATTAAATATATGGACGCATACCAGAGCAAGAACCAACTATATAACAAGTCAAGGTAATCAAAACAATAAAATAAAGTAAAGATTGAGACAAATCAGGAGAAGGGTATTAAGGGACATGATTTCACCGATTAGTCTGACGTTTCAATCAATCAAATAACCTAGATTATTCATGCAATTTTTCATAAGTCTAGAAGGACAAAAAAAAGAATTGACTCTAACGAGGACAATTGCTCTCATGCAACGTTTATAGAACTAACATATTTGTGTAGTTTTTAATAACATGTAAGGCATTAAGAACTCTTCTTTAAAACAACCTCCAGAAGAGCTCTAATCATTTTTATGTTAGGACTACTCTTAGTCATGCAATCAAGATCTAGTCTAAACTATCATTTCACAAGCATAGATTCAAACCACAAAATCATACAATCTTTGATCAGGAGATTATAAGCATTAAACATATAATTGAATGAAAGATAAACATTTAATCTAGACATTCAATTAATCAAAATATCACAATAATGGTTACATCAATCCCTAAGACAAGGAGTTTATCTACTCATGTTCAACAATATAAACATCAAGGTTAATAAAAATCTCATGCGATAAATACAAGTTTAGAGAGAAGAAGAAATAAAACTCTAATCTCGTTGTGATATCCACGATCTTTAGCTTCAAAATCTCTTTCTCCGCTTCAATGGTCGTCTTCTTCCCTCCAAGGTATGATGAATCTAAAAAAATGGGGTTTTTGTCTCCAAAATTGCCTCCTCAAGTCGGCTGGAAAACGCAACTTTTATAATCCCCTATGCCGCAGCATCGAGACGCTGACCCAAAACAACGCGTTTAACATATTTGGAAAGCCAACGTCGAGACGCTAGGCATAGCGTCTCGACGCTACGGACGAAACAACGCTAATGGATCTTTTCGTAGTGTCTCGATGCTACTGCGGGATAATTGGCTTGAAAGTGGAATTTGAGCGTCTCGACGCTCTGCCCTTAGATTTTTAGGCTTGATTCCCTTCTTCTCTTGGCATGGCTTCTTCATGATCACCCAAATAACTCATATTTTCGTTATTAATCGTTATAAAGCTCCAATTTGCTCCATTTGCTCAATTTCTACAAAACAAAGTAAAATCAACGTGAAATTACTTGTTTAAGCCACGAAACTAGCGATAAATAAGCTCTAAAGATAGCGCACTTTATGTGCTATCACAATTTCCTCTTCCATTTTCGCTTAGTTTCGAGTCTGATTTTTTTTCCCTTGTTGTTCAAAATCTTTGATTTGTCTGCTTAGGTTTCATACAGAAATGCTTCATACATTTGCAGCAGATCTGAGATCTATTTTTAGAGAGGATTTTATTTTTCATCTATTTTGAAGGAGGGTTTTCTGAGATCTATTTCGAAGGAGAATTTTCTTTTTCATCTATTTTGAAGGAGGATTTTCTAAGATCTATTTTGAAGGAGGTTTTCTTTTTCATCTATTTTGAAGGAGGATTTTCTTTTTCTTTTATTTATGTGAAAGTTATGTCTAAATTGAAACCTCCCTCTCCCCTCTATTTTCTTCAGGTCAGCTGTGTGCTTACTGAAGAAATCTGGTTTATGAATCATTGCGTAATTTTTCAAGAGGAAAAAATGAGTGTGTGCTTACTGTAGTGTGTTTTCTAGACTGAACGACGGACGTCGTCCTTCGCAATTGCTGGACAAACACGACAGTCATCAGACGATCGGGGTAGGCAAACGAGGTAATCACGGCAAACCCATTTGTGGTTGAGCACATATGGAAGACCCAATTTGAAATCTACCCGAAAGGGAACGGCTTCATTTTTGTTTGGGGCGTGAAATTTTCAACTCAAAAAAAAAATCCAACTACTCCCAGAATCGAAAACCGAACTGATTGGGAACCGAACCGAGCAAAAACCGAACTATCAGTTTTGTCCTTTATTGGATATCGGTTCGGTTCTAGAGAATGACTTGTGGATGCGCACAACGACAACGCAACGTAGAATGACTTGAATTTTTTGCACGGGATGTATGTGTAGGTGATTCGGGAGAGATGTGTTGTAGAATATGGAAGGAGGGTATTTTTGTCAAATGTTGTGTATAATTAGGGCTCGCTTGATAACGTTCTCGTTTACTGTTTCTTGGTTCCTGTTTCTTGTTTCTTATTTTTTAGGAACTAGAAACAGGAACATGTTTGATAACTACTCTTGTTCCTTGTTTTTTTAAAAAAAAGAAACAGAAATAGAAACTTGTTTGATAACAGTTTCTTGTTTTTTGTTTTTTGTTTTTGTTTTTGTTTTTTTACCTTTTTTTCATTTTATTTATAGTTTAAATATAATTTAGCTATATAGTATAAAAAATATATAACATGCATTAAAATAAATCAAGCAAAGCTAATTATCAAAAGCTACATTATTTAATACAAGTAAGCCCGGATACAAAATTAACAACACTAATAAAATTATTTGTATCTATCAAATGTGTGGCCCAAATTTGATCTGTAATGTCATCTCTCACTCGAGTCATTCTGCTTTCAATGATGTCGACTCAGATCCAACTCAATTATATAAGTAAATGTCGTGGTAAGTGTACTAAATAGTATCAACTTGGCCTCGAATCTAAGAACTTAGAAAAAGAGAGGAAATTGGGCATTTATTTGGACCAACAAGCCAAGACTATGTTTAAGTAAAATGAGAACAAAATATTATAAAAAGAAACGAAACAAAAAGAAACACATTTTTATAGCTTCTCAAATTTTGCCATTTTTTGGAAACCTTTCTAAACATTTAAAAACAAGAAATGAGAATAGTTATCAAACAAGTTTACGGAAACAGAAAACATTATCTAACGAGCCCTTGGTATGATTCCTAATTTTGAAACTTAAGAATAAGAAAAACAAAAGAAAAAAGAAAACTAATGGCACCAACCGACCAACGTAATTAAAAGAGTATTTAATTTTAATTTAGTTTTCCAACCACATGCCTTTTCGTCTCCACTATCATTTAAACTATGCATTTGGGTTGTTTAATTTTGTAATGACTTCACATCTTCCAAACCAAACCAAACGAGTTCTCTTTAAATACTGATTTCAGTCATTTGTAGTTCTTGAACCCTTTCATATATGTCCGTTGCTATTCTCTATACAATAATATTCTGCGTTGAAAAACTCTTCGGAAGCACCAAGTTTGATTTATCCTTTCTATAATGTCGAAGAAGGACGTGGACAGAATCAGCCTTCTACCAGATTATCTTCTTCATGATATTCTATCATTGTTAGAAACAAGACCGGTTGTTCAAACTTGTGTTCTATCAAAGCGGTGGAAAACCCTTTGGACTCATATTTCCACACTCAACTTTGATTTCAACTCTTTTTCATTTGGTATGAAAGAAGACATTTTCTAAGCACACGAATGAACCAGGAACATATCTGTCAGCTACTTAGAGTTTTTCATAACGTAGTGTCTCTTACGCTGCCTAAAAATGCAACAAAGGTATTATTCATCTAAACACTTCTTGTTTTCCTTCCTCATTTTTTTGTCTAACATTTTGTCTAACATTTGGTATTTATCTTTGTTTACAAGGTCATCTCTGAAGATCTTTCTTTAATGGGATGTTCATTTCATAATTTGAGAAATTTCAAGGAGTTCAAAGGAAAGGGGACCGAGGAGGTTATAGATGTGCAAGTTGATCCAAACACAATCTCCAATTTACAAACCTATGAGGTTGACTAAAATATCTCCACATGGTTAAGTATGACTTTAGAACACAGACTTCAGTACTTATTTTACTCGTCTACTTGGAGCTAATGTTTTGGGCATTAAAATATTATAGTTTGAAATCAACATTTTTGGTTGAATACGGCCGAAGACAAAGTGTTGAGGATCTCATTGGGAAGAGATGAAGACATTTCACTCACAATATAAGATACATGAGTTACTCTTCTTATTGTCAATTGATTTTTAGAGACCTCGCGATATCAAATAGAAATGAGAGAGATTTGTGTGTTTTTTTATTTATTTTCCACATTATGTTTTATGATATTTCTCTTTATATTTGGTTTCTAGCATAACACAACTTTTGATTTCTACAAATCTCTCTTCTCCCTTTGGTTTCCCTTTGCTTATTTTAGTTTACTCTCTATGTTACAATTCTAGTTTAAGAATATACTCTTATTAGTTATAAAGCTCTGATCTTTTCCATTTTTTCTTATTTTTGGTTATATTTACTCTTAAATATATTTCAATTTTAGCATCGAGAGTTTTGATTAAATACTAAGCTCTCCATCTCTCTCTGTGTTCCATAATATATTAATTTATGTTTAGGTAGGAGTGACTTATGATTCCATCATGAATGTAAAATAAACCCTAAAGTATAATCGCATTTTAATTTGTTTCTAAAGTTTAAAAATTCTATGTTAGTCCCGTAAGTCTTAATAAATTCTAAATTTAAGTCTTTATTACTCAAACATGGGTGTTTGTCATATGAGCTAATAAAAAATGAGATGAAAAGTGTTCGTTGTTATAGTTTATGATATTGATATGACATGCTGTGAATATATTATACATCACTTGTCACATCCTGTCCTAGATTACTCTATCGAACCTAAGACGAGCTGTGTGATGATAACAAATCATGAGATTGAATTGAAATCTATTGTCAACTTTTTTTCCCTATTAACTTAACTTTATCTCGGATTATTTGCTTTCAAGTACCCCAAACCGGTAGCTTGGGATAAACAACAAAGAAGAGAAACCCAACCCGACACAAATAACACTCTAATATTTTATATTTCTTCTCTGTCGTACCGCACAAAAAATAAAAACGGACTAAAAAATATCTAGCCGCAAGAGACAAAGTCACCACACTTCTTTGACCAAAGTCAAAATCACTTATATATATATATGTAAGATACTGAAACCTTTGTACTAAAAAGAAAAAAAGATACTGAAACCTAACTCACACATAATCGAGTCTTGAAATGATGTTGTGCCCAAACTTGTCTGAAGGCCAAAAAAAAAAAATGATTTGGACTAGAATACCAATTTCAGATTAAAATCCAATTAATTAAAGCAAACAAAATCTTCAATACAAAAAATGGACGGATCATTTAAAACTTAAAAACAAAATAAAATTTGCAACATTTTAAAATTTATTAATTTAATGTAATTTAAATTTAAAACTAAATTAAATCATTTTTGCATGCTGTTTCGAAATAATTTGAAATTTAGAAAAAAAATGATCATAGAATTTGTAAATACAATGTATTTATATTTGCAATTCACTAGCATTGCATAAAACATTGTATTTTCAATTCACATAAATGAAAACTCAGTGTTTTTCAATTCAGTGGAAGGAAAATATAGTATTTTCAATTTAGTGGAAAGAAAATACAATGTATTTTCAATTTAGTGGAAGGTACCTTGCAATTAGAGTATAATTGCAATTACATTGTATTTGCAAATTTAAATTATAGTTTATTTGCAAATGCAAATACATGGTACATTGCCAATTGAAAAAAAAATTATAACATACTGTAAATAGTTATAAGACAACATAACATATTGCAAATTGTAATTAAATAGTTATAGGACAACATAACATATTGCAAATTATAATTAAATAGTTATAGGACAACATAACATAAAATATCAAAAATGTATATGACAAACATACAAGTACTAAATGAAAATGTATAATCAAACATTGCATGAATATTATGAGAAACAAGAAACTTCAAATGCAATTACATCCTGATTGAAGTGAATTTCCTAAATTGAAGTTCCTGTTAGGGGTGCTAACAAAGTCCCACATTGGTTAGGGAAGAGATTGATCCATGGTATATTAGTGAGGACAATTATCTCCATTGGTATGAGGCCTTTTGGGTGAAACCAAAAGTAAAGCCATGCGGGTTTAGACCCAAAGTGGATAATATCAATACCAGTGTGGAGAGATATGTGGACAATATCAATACCAGTGTGGAGAGATATGTGGACAATATCAATACCAGTGTGGAGAGATATGTGGACAATATCAATACCAGTGTGGAGAGATATGTGGACTTTCGTTGTCCTTATCAATTGGTATCAGAGTCATGGTACCCTAGCTGTGTGGAAAGTTTCTCAGATTCCGAACAAAGAGAACTCCCCGGATCGAACAAAAAGTGCTTGAGTAACAAGTAAGATGTATAACTCTATCAAGTCGGCTAGATTGATAGGAGTAGGAAGAGTAGATCTTTGTTCGAGGGGAAGCTCCAAGTGGTACTTTGTTCGAGGGGAGGATTGTTAGGAGTGCTAACAAAGTCCCACATTGGTTAGGGAAGAGAGGATTGTTAGGAGTGCTAACAAAGTCCCACATTGGTTAGGGAAGAGATTGATCCATGATATATAAGTGAGGCCTTTTGGGTGAAACCAAAAGCAAAACCATGCGGGTTTAGGCCAAAGTGGACAATATCATACCAGTGTGGAGATATGTGGAGTTCCGTTGTCCTTATCAATCAAGTCAATGCAACAGTAGATTCTATTTCACTCTCGGGGTGTTGTCATCACAACTTGTCCTAGGTTCAATAGGGTAATCTGGGACGGGGTGTGACAGAAACAATTGAGAAGTCCGAGAGAGAAAGTTTATGGCTATCTTCAATCCCCAATTGTCAAACATTCAAATGAATTGATGAAGTCGCCTAGGGGAGTAAGGGCATCAAAGTGTAAGGCCAAGACAATTCTTATGATTTAGTCTCTAGCTTGGCAGCAAACTTGAATGAAGGAGTCAAGCCACTTGCAGAATATATCTTCTTTAGCAACATGTGTTCAATGTTGAAGAATATGTCAGTTGTTACCACTTAGTTGAAGTGGGAGTACGTAACTGTTCTTTATGTCTCGGAGACAATTCCACGTAGTTTGCTCATACCTCGGGGCAAACACAAATGGGCTATCATTATTTTTCTGATGGTTGCCTGTTTTGTTGGTTTGTTGTTTTAATTTACAGGTTTTTTTGTTGAACCTTGAAGTTTGACAAGAAAATCAGAAACAACCGTTATAGTGGGAGTTTGGCAAGATGATCAATTTCGTTGCAGTGGAGGCAACATCGTTGTTTTGTCTCGGGGAGGTTGTTACGATTTGTAGAGACAAAACTAGTGAAATATATAATATAATATAATATATTATATTATATGTATGTGAATTAAAAATATGACCAAGTCAAATTGAAGATTGGAAACTGTGAATTAAAAATATGACCAAGTCAAATTGAAGATTGGAAACCGATCCAAATTGTAGTCAACACACGACAAAAGAAAATAGGAAAATGATTGTAGATGGCCATTTTTCGTGTCTCAAATCGAAAAACGCCCCCCCCCCCCCCCCAAAAAAAAAAAAAAATGTATGGTTTATGTCCTTTTTTGTTTCATATTTCTCTCCCTTCTCTTTTTCTTCCCCATTTTACCATTTTACCATTTTCTTATTTCCCAACCTTCTTTATTAGTTATATTTTTTAAAAAAAAATCACTTCCTCCTTGATTTAACCGATTTCAAATGATTAAAAAAAGAAAGTAAAATAGGGTTTAAAGGTTTCATCTTCCTCCATTCTTCATAGAACAAATAAATTTATTTTTTAAAACACCCATACTTCATCTCCTTCTTCTCGGGTTTTTCCCTTTCTTCATTTTTTTTCATTTAGCTCCAGCCGACCCCAAATCCACGCTCTCCTCTTCTTCTCCGACTTCACCTCCGACGAGCAGCCACGCCATCGACGACCACTTTAGAGTGCGTCCCCTTCGACTTCTCCTCCACACTCACCGATTTTGGGGGTTAGCCGCGCGCGACTTCTCCATCTCTGTCGATGGCGGCAACTTGCTACAGATTCCGGCGCCAACTCGACTGGTGCGACGGCGACGCGTTCTAGTGCAAAGGAGTATGACCACCATGGATTTGAGGACCCATGCGACTCACCAGAGGTAGGAAATCCGTTTATTGTGATTTTGTTTCAGAGTTTTAGAGGAAGTTTTGTGTTATTTGTTGGATGTGGTTGTCTACATTGTCGACCTTTTTCTAATCCCATGAACTTTGAGCTTTAAATTTGGAGATGGAACCACCAATTCTTTCTTATGTGCTCTTTTCTTTTTTGGGAACCCCATTTTTGTTTGATAGGAGAAACAATTAACTGATTTGAAGAGGGTGGATAATTGAACATTTATTTTATTTGAGAGAGGAGAAAGAGAAATTAAGATCTTGAGGAATAATTTGAAGAGTTGGATCTCAACTTGATGGTGTTTGCTTTGATTTTCAGTCATCTACATTCATCTAAAACTTCATTCACTTTCTTCTAGTTAGGAACTGTTGGGATTAAAAATAGCAAGATATAATTAAATGCGGAATTAACTAGATTATATCTCAAACTCCCACTTCACAGGTTAGAATCCAAAAGTCAACCAGTCACGAAATACAATAATAAAAGATAAGGGGAAAAGATAACAACACCGAGAAATATACTGGTTCGCCCCGATCTCGGGATTACGTCCAGTCTTCTGCAACTGCAGGTTCTACTATAATGGAGATTACAATTGGTCCCTCAAGCTCGCGCTACAAAACTCTCTCAAATAGCCCAACTAGAACTATTTGCTTCCAAGTACCACAACCCGGTAGCTTGGGATAAACAAAGAGAGAAACTCCAACTCTAGAGAAAAATACCCACTGTATTTTTCCCTAATTGCTTACTGCCCACTGCCTCTCACAGGGTTGCACAAACTTCTTACAAAGAAAAATACGGCTGGGTCACTGCCTTTTGTGCTACAACCACTACAGTCAACAAGTATAACATATATATATATATATATATATATATTTCAACATAAATTAACCTAAAAGAGACAAATGGGCTTGGGCCAAAATAGTCTTCAACTTTTCATTTACTTTCACTATGCGCCAGCTTGGTTTGTTATCTTCACCATCTCAATTTTGACTTTGGTCAAAATTTAATTTATATATAAAGTTTTGTCTCCACAAAACCTAACAATCTCCCACTTGGAGACAAAACGACGATCTTGTCTTCCACTGCAACAAACTGATCATCTTGGCAAACTCCAAGGCTTTACTCCCACTACAACTGTTATTTCTAATCTTCTTGGTAAACTCCAAGGTTCAACAAAAAACCTGTAAAACAAAAACTAACAAACAAACAAACAAGTATCAGAAAAATAATTGTAGCTCATGTGTGCTTGCCCTGAGGTATGGGCTTGCTACGTGGAACTGTCCCCCAGACATAAAGGACAGTCACGTACTCCCACTTCAACTAAGTGGTAACAACTGACATCTTCTTCGATCCTGAACACCTGTTCCTGAAGAAGATATATTCTGCAAATGACTTGACTCCTTCATTCAAGTCTGCTGCCAAGCTAGAGACTAAACATGTGACCATAGCAACTGCCTTGGTCTTCAACTTCGATGCCCTTTCTCGCCTAGGCGACTTCATCAATTCATTCGAATGTCTGACAATTGAGGATTGGCGATAGCCATCATCTTTCTCTCTTGGACTTCCCAATTGTTTATGAACTGATGGATCTTGATCTAACTGATCGAAATTGGCTATCATTGTTGCTGGTTCAACTGTACCTCTACACTTACCATCTACAGCTTTAACTGGCATCCACTGTCTCTTTGATCTTTTGGCAACACTAAACTGACATCTATATAGTGTGGAATTTCTGTGGCCAACTGCCACTACCTGGGATCCTAACTTGAGTTTACACTGGCGACTGCCAAACTCACAATTGTAACCCTCATCCTCCAACTTGCCAATAGAGATGAGATTTATCTTCATCCTAGGCACAAACCTAACATTACGTAACATCAGAACATTACCACATTCAGACTTCAAACTAACATCCCCAATCCCACATGTCTTGGAGACTCTACCATCACCCATTCTCACTAGACCATGATGTCCACCTATGAATGATGTGAACAAATTTTTATTTGAAGTTATGTGAACTGACGCTGCACTGTCTACAACCCATACAGATGAGTGGTTACTACTCTCTATGTTACTCTCAACACAGACATAGGCATTGTTACCTCTCCAAAAGTACATAATTTAGGGATATATTTACCTTAAAATAATGTGATCTCTTGAGTGTTTTTGTTAGAATTTAGCTTAATGCGTGCTTAAATGTGAGAATTCGAGGAAAGAAGCTAAAATAGGACTTATTTGGAAAAGGAACGAAAAAGAATAGAAAATGGTGCTAAAAGAGTTAAAATGTACATTGCAGGACAATTGCTGAAACATTGCTGTTTGCGCAATGGATATTGCGGTCACCGCAAGGAATCTGCAATGCCAAGCTGCTGCTGCTGAGTTTTTCCCAGCCGTCAGTCGTCATAGTTGCGATCTTTCAGCCGCCTAAGCTTTCCTCTGCTGCCACGTGGAGGGTTGTTGTTCAGAATGGCTGGTTCTCCGTGGCTGAAGGTACCTGCAAACGCTATAAAAAGAGGTGAAGGGTGAAGGAGAAACACAGCTCAAAAGCGTGGAGTTCTCCGTCACAACGCGATCTGCGTACACAATTTCCTTACCCCGTTTGTTGGAACGAAGAAATCAGCCCTTGTGGTGTGGCTCACTTTTAGGTGAACTCTAAATTTCGAGTTGTCGAGACTCGCCAAAATACAATTTATAAGCCTATAACCAAGGCTTTGCAGCCAGTGGTAACAGGGTCGATCCAAGGAGAAGTTATGACCGAAATTAATATTAAAATTGAAATTAACTAATTTATTGGTTTTGTAACGGGGGGATTTTTCAGCATGCAAAGAAAGCAATTGAACAAGAATAACAAGAGAGAGAGACGCGTGCACGGTTTGGGGATTTTCGGGATTGATTGTTAGACATTTTCAGCTTATCATTTAATACAAATTCAAGGCATGCAGTTTGTAGTACACACGAACGATTACCCGAGAAGCCCCAAGGTAACCGGCTCCATAGAAATTAATTAGACCACACAGTTCTAATTAAACATTATCTAAAATTGCATTAAGGTGATCAGCCCCAATTTTTTCTAGATAGTTACTAGCTAACCGCGACAGACATTCAAGCACGTAATCTAATTGCTAACTGATTGCCCGCAAACGCTGTATGAAATCAACAACCATCATGCATGACTCGATACTCCGGTTTAGTTTTATCAATCTGTGTTACTTAGTCGAGCAGTGAGAGGCACGACATCGCTACTCTTTAACATTCACAACATGGTAGAAGACTCGAGTGTCAATCGTCGAATTCTAACATATGCATAGGGTTAAGCAAGAAAGATAAATGCATACAAAACAGCCACCAAATCATAATCTAAGCATGGATTATACAAACCAAAAGCGTCTAACAAAAATCCCTCAAATATTTCCCAAACCGTTCACTCTTACCTTAGCCGTCCATGGAACGGGTTGTCAATACCGCTCCAAGGGAAGCCATGGAAGTTGTCATCAAACTATTACAAGATAAAAGCTCATAAACAAGCCACGAATGGCTGAGCTAAAGGAAAAATAATGGAAAACCGAGAGGAAGAAGAAGAGAAATCGCCTAAGTTATGAAGAAGATCCCTAAAAATTCTGCAGAAATCGTCATTTACAGCTTCTGTAATCGATGTAGCGTCGAGACGCTAGGGCAGTCGCGACGTTACGCCCTAAGTGATCCGCGCGCGCCTCGCGATGGCGTCGAGACGCTAGGGCAGCGTCTCGATGCTGGCCCGATAATTCCTTGCGCGCGCCTCCTCCGGAGCGTCTCGACGCCGCAGCAGGGTCTCGACGCTTCGGCAGCGTCGAGCTAGCGTCTCGACGCTATCACTCGACGCTAGCTCTCAGGTTTTGGCAGCGTCGAGCTAGCGTCTCGACGCCATGGCTCGACGCTAGCTCTCGGGTTTGGGGCTGGAAAAATTGCCTCTCCTAGGCAATTTTGGTCCGTTTCTTCTCGGATCGACATGCCCTTTCCCGATGCACTCCCGAGGCGTTAAAACTCTGCTTTTAGCTCCAAAACGGGTCCAATGGACGCACGCGCTCTTTGCCGCATTTCTCCTACAAACGAGATCAATTATACAATTAATTGCGGACTTTAGCCATAATTAGGAAGTATTAAATAGCTCCAAAATGGAGTTATCAAACACCCCCAACTTAAACCTTGCTAGTCCTCGAGCAAGTGCTACAAAGAAATTGACTCTAAGGACACGCCTACATGCTACTAACTCAAACCTCCATGCATCTTGAAAATTTAAACACAACATAATCATGAAAGCAATTCGTGCATGCATTTACAACGAACATATCAAAAATTAACTATTGCCCCCTAACGTGTGTGTGTGCTAGCAAACCGCTCCTAAACTCACATAAACCCAGAAAAACTACATGCAACACGACATCCCGTTTTCCCCCTACTTCTAGCGTTTAAGAACAGTCTACACTTGACTTACACGAGAGAGAGAAGCAAATTAAGAGACCTAAGTATTTTTCTCATTCAATTTTCTTTTCAAGAGTACTTTGTACTCTTTATTAAGGTTCTTTGAACCAACAATTTATTCTCTTTTTCTTTCCCACCTCGAGTTGCCTAACACGTCAAATTCATGCATAAACTTCACGTTTTTAAGGACTAACGCTCACTTCTTAAGTGCACTAATAAGAAGGAGGAGCGCCTCGAGAGGATTTTCTAACCAACATGCTTTTCTATTTTTTTTTTTTTTTTTTACTTTAGGCTTAGCGTAAGCTACCTCAATTAACCAACTACTAACTCTCATGCAACAAGCTACCTATGGGGTGCCTTTCGGGGTGACAACGAGAATTAGTGCTACATGCAATTCACAAAGCCTACGGAATCTAAGACGAGGTTGCTAAGTGCGCAAAAGATGCAAGGAAGCAACATAAGTTTTTTTTAAAATTTTTGACATGAACCTAATAAGCGCAAAACTCATGCAAAAACTAGATTATGTACGTGCTCAGATTTCCAACATGCATTTCCTAGATTATCATCATTAGAAAGCAGTAAACAGAGTCCCAAGCACTTCAATATCAATATAGCACTTCTCAACCGACTACACATGCATATCCATGAATCCAACTCCACCCCCAACTTCAAAAGTTGGCATTGTCCTCAATGCCATTCAGTCAGATACACAAAGTAAAAGGGAAGAAGAAACTACACTTCCCTGACTCTTTGTGAAGTTGGCGAGGGTAAGGAAGCCGCGCGCTCATCATCGAAGCCCAAAATTGTCCTCTCTTCCTCGATTCCTAAAAAAAAAACAGCAAGCAAAGTAAGACTAAATTAAACTAAAAAGCAATAAAAAACAACAACTAACTAAAAACAAAAATAACAGTTCATCGCTCGGGTGCCTCCGAGAAGCGCAGAATTTTTAAAGTCGTTTGCTCGACTGAATTCTCTCGACTGACTCAACCATAGTCTGATAGTGCGGGGGACGTTCCAGACTTGTCCGCATCCACACTTGTCCTGCAAGCAACATTCAAAAAATTTTGCACTCTTCGTGCCTCGAGCACGTGAATATCACAGTCATTAGTGCAAAAAATAGCAGTCACATTATTCAAATTCAGATCAGATTTTTTTACCGAGATATGGGAATCATCCCCCAAGCTCGAGGGTAGACTCCCATTCTCATCATACTCAACCACAGAAACATTCTCCCCAGACTTCTTTTCAAATAATGAAAATTCATGCATTGTATCATCAAACTCTAAGGAAACGACACCCTTAAACACGTCGATTTTGACCCTAGCGGTCTTAAGAAAAGGGCGTCCTAACAGCATAGAGAACGAAGCATGCAACGATTTTTCATTCATATCAAGTATAAGGAAATCAGCGGGGAACATCATGTCACCTACCCTAACGAGAACATCTTCCACTTTCCCTCTAGGACATACACTCGACCCGTTAGCTAACTGAACAGTCACGTTACACTCATGCAGTTCATTTAAGTTCAATTCAAGGAATAAAGCATAAGACATAACGTTCACAGAAGCTCCTAAGTCAAGCATGGCATTTCTAACTACCTTACTACCTATCATACAAGGAATAGTAAAGGTATTTGGGTCGTTGCACTTGGCGGGCAACGTACCTGGGAGGATTGCAAAAACGTTCTCTTTTCTCTTCTCAGCCCCTCTGGACTTCCTTTTCTTCGTGCACCAGCTCCTTAAGAATTTGGCATACTTTGGCACTTGGCTCACTGCCTCTAGGAGCGGGATGTTGACCATCACCTTCTGGAAGGTACGAAGGACCTCCTCATCGTCGGATTCCAAAGTAGGCTTCGCAAGCCTACTAGGGAAGGGTGCTCTGACAACTTCCTCTGGCACACTGATTTCTTCTTTTTTCTCATTCAGATTCTCGGGAGCAGTCGGGGTGGACTCGTTCAGACTGTCCTTAGCTTCCTTCACGGCTCTGGAGGAAAGTGACTTTCCACTCCTTAGCTGGATAGCACTCACGTTCTCACATGAGTTGACCGTGGTTTGGGAAGGAAGCTTCCCTGAGCTCTTGCTCTCGATTTTGCTAATCGACACCACCATTTGTGTCAGCTGCTTGTTTAAGTTTTGCAGCTCTACCTTGTGGGAGTTTAGCTCTTCTCGAGCCTCTTTTTGGAACTGGCTGGTGGATGTCACGATGGTTCTGACCATCTCTTCTAATGAGCTGGAGGAGCTCGAGCCTTGAGCTTGGGTGGAAGTGTTAGGCCTATCGTGAGACTGGCCTTGGAAGCGTGGTTGTCCTTCCCAGTTCCCATAGCTGAAGTTGGGGTGATCGCGCCAACCGGGGTTGTAAGTGTTTGAATATGGATCATACTTCCTCAGGTTGGAAGCATACCCCCCGATTGCATTCACCTCCTCCGCCTCGCGGTTTCCTCCAACAATCTTTTTCAGCATATTTCTAATTTCGGCCACCTGGGCCCTCATTTCTGTCATCTCATGGCTCTGGGTCACACTATGGACTTGCCCCTGCCCTCGAATACCAAACTGCTGCGAGTTGGTTGCCATGTTCGCTATAAGCTGTTTGACCTCAACTGGGGTCTTGTCAATCAGAGCCCCACCGCTCGCTGCATCTATCATCTGCCGATCGTGGGGCGTCATCCCCTCATAGAAATACTGGATCAAGAGCTGATAGGCGATCTGATGGTGCGGGAAGCTTGCGCACAGGCGCCCAAAGCGTTCCCAGTACTCGTGCAAGGACTCACCCACGTCCTGAGTGATCCCATAGATTCTCTTTCGCAGTGTCGTGGCCAAGGACGCAGGGAAGTATTTTTCCAAGAATACCCTCTTCATGTCCTACCACGTCGTGATCGATCCGGAGGGCAAATAATACAGCCAATCCTTGGCTTTGTCCTTGAGCGTGAAGGGGAATGCCCTCATGTTCAACTGCTCCTCCGTTACTCCAGCGGGCTTCATCCCCGCGCAGATGCAGTGAAATTCCATCAAATGTTTATTCGCGTCCTCCCCTGCATTACCATGAAAAGAAGGTAACTGGTGAATTAAACCTGACTTTAACTCAAAGTTACCTGCTACCACGGGGTAGTTTATACACAAGGGTTGCAAGTTCAAATCTGGCGCTGCCAGCTGTTTCAGCGTCCGCGGCGTTTCGCCTTGCGCCATCTCTTCAACCAAGAAGGGATTGCCTTCTTCTTCTCCAAACAATCTCTGCCCCTCCCGGGCTTCTCTCCTTAACCGCCACTCTTCTCTTTCGATTTCAGGGATAAACTGCAATCCACTAATCTCAGAAGAACGGGTCATACACAAACAAAAATTTAAACATACAATCACAAACAGAAAAAAATTTCAGCAGACCATCAATCAATCAATTTCAAAGTCAATCATAATTTCAATCAAATTTTTCCTTCTCCCCGGCAACGGTGCCAATTTTGGTATGGCTCACTTTTAAGTGCTCTAAATTTCGAGTTGTCGAGACTCGCCAAAATACAATTTATAAGCCTATAACCAAGGCTTTGCAGCCAGTGGTAACAGGGTCGATCCAAGGAGAAGTTATGACCGAAATTAATATTAAAATTGAAATTAACTAATTGATTGGTTTTGTAACGGGGGGATTTTTCAGCATGCAAAGAAAGCAATTGAACAAGAATAACAAGAGAGAGAGACGCGTGCACGGTTTGGGGATTTTCGGGATTGATTGTTAGACATTTTCAGCTTATCATTTAATACAAATTCAAGGCATGCAGTTTGTAGTACACACAGACGATTACCCGAGAAGCCCCAAGGTAACTGGCTCCATAGAAATTAATTAGACCACACAGTTCTAATTAAACATTATCTAAAATTGCATTAAGGTGATCAGCCCCAAATTTATTCTAGATAGTTACTAGCTAACCGCGACAGACATTCAAGCACGTAATCTAATTGCTAACTGATTGCCCGCAAACGCTGTATGCAATCAACAACCATCATGCATGACTCGATACTCCGGTTTAGTTTTATCAATCTGTGTTACTTAGTCGAGCAGTGAGAGGCACGACATCACTACTCTTTAACATTCACAACATGGTAGAAGACTCGAGTGTCAATCGTCAAATTCTAACATATGCATAGGGTTAAGCAAGAAAGATAAATGCATACAAAACAGCCACCAAATCATAATCTAAGCATGGATTATCAAAACCAAAAGCGTCTAACAAAAATCCCTCAAATATTTCCCAAACCGTTCACTCTTACCTTAGCCGTCCATGGAACGGGTTGTCAATACCGCTCCAAGGGAAGCCATGGAAGTTGTCATCAAACTATTACAAGATAAAAGCTCATAAACAAGCCACAAATGGCTGAACTAAAGGAAAAATAATGGAAAACCGAGAGGAAGAAGAAGAGAAATCGCCTAAGTTATGAAGAAGATCCCTAAAAATTCTGCAGAAATCGTCATTTACAGCTTCTGTAATCGACGCAGCGTCGAGACGCTAGGGCAGCGTCGCGACGTTACGCCCTAATTGATCCGCGCGCGCCTCGCGATGGCGTCGAGACGCTGGCCCGATAATTCCTTGCGCGCGCCTCCTCCAGAGCGTCTCGACGCCGCAGCAGGGTCTCGACGCTTCGGCAGCGTCGAGCTAGCGTCTCGACGCTATCACTCGACGCTAGCTCTCGGGTTTTGGCAGCGTCGAGCTAGCGTCTCGACACCATGGCTCGACGCTAGCTCTCGGGTTTGGGCTGGAAAAATTGCCTCTCCTAGGCAATTTTGGTCCGTTTCTTCTCGGATCGACATGCCCTTTCCCGATGCACTCCCGGGGCGTTAAAACTCCGCTTTTAGGTCCAAAATGGGTCCAATGGACGCACGAGCTCTTTGCCGCATTTCTCCTACAAACGAGATCAATTATACAATTAATTGCGGACTTTAGCCATAATTAGGAAGTATTAAATAGCTCCAAAATGGAGTTATGCCCTTGGCGTCGATAAATCGAGAGGAAGAAGAGAAGATCCTTCTTCTCTTCTGATCGAATTCATCCCCAAGATCAGCTAATCTTCTCCTTCATCCGAGGCGCTTGCGACGAGGAGATCCGTGCACTCTTTTACAAAGCTTTCTTTACTGCTTTCTGTCTTTCGTTTCCATCTGCTACATTGATTCGATTTGTCTCCAATTTCCTCAGTTCTTTACTGTTTTTCATACCTTCGCACATTGTGTTCTGAACCTTAATTGAGAAAGTAATCGTTTAAGTCTTTTCGAGTTCTCATCTTGTTATCTGTTATTTTATTTGCTTTCATTTAGTTCTTTGCATCATGCTTAATCAATCCATCTTTTCTAAGTCTCCACCAACCATGAGTAACTAATCACACAAAGGTCTGCTAAAGATGAATCTATAGGTTCGAAATACGAGAGTTCAGCATGTAGGATAGCTTCGAATTCATTGAATGTATGTGCACTTCATCCCATGGGCAATTTCGATCGGCCATCCATTTTGTCTAAAGAATTCCTAACCTCCAAAAGGAGTAAGAGTTCAGAGTCGTCCATTCATGCTAGCCTTTTATGGTAGCCAGAAAACGACCTAGGAATAGGCGTTCTCCTAGTACAATTCATTAGCTTGCTTGTATAAATAGGTGTTTTTGTCTCACTTGGATATGAGTGAACTAAAGGATCTAATGCATGTAATCGAGAGATGCATGAGACTAAGCTAAATTGATGCATGGTAAGTTAATCTACTGCTGAATGATCGTAGTTAAGTGCCTATAGAGGAGTCTTAAGTCGACCTTGTTTCCTTATCTCACCCTTAAATCGTTGTTAATTTTATTGCTAGAACATTGCTAGATCCGCAATTCTATAATTCTGTTTTTGCCTTAGCCATTTTTCTAGTCTTTTACTTTTGCGATTTTATTGCTAGAACATTGTTAGATCCGCAATTCTTTCACCTCCACATAATAGCTTAATCTCTTTACTTGCTTTCGTTTATGCTTGCATCTTTCTTGCATTCTTTGTTATTTCGGTACATCAACCTCAAATCCACCCAATTTAAGTGACTCTCTCTAATTTAACACCTCACTTCGTTAGTAACTAAACTCAATCTCTGTGGAAAAACGAATTAAAAATACTTATCACTTGCTGCAGACCATGTATGCTTGCATGTTCTGAGTGCTCTTCGCATCACATTTTATTTACACACTGAGCACACAACAAGTTTTTGGCGCCGCTGCCGGGGATTTTGTTTAAGTAAACACTATTTGTGTTATTTTAGAAAAATTTAATATTTATTGGAGCTAATCTTTTTACATTTCCTTTACAAGTACTATCGAGCTAGTTTATGAATGAGTTTCCAAATATCAACCTAGAATTCAATCCTGAGCCTGAAAGACTTCTAAGGGCCAGAAATAAAACCAAGAAACGCCTTTTTAAACAGCCACCTGTAATTCAACACATTGCGGACCTCGCAGAGTCATCGCAATCCCAACAAACCGAAATGGATAGAGAAGCCCCAAACCGAGCACCTATCATTCGCAACCCCATTGAAATTGCGAATGATAAGGATAGTGCCATCCTATCATACCTAGTACCCATGCCTGAGGAGCTTAATCCAAGCATTATACGCCCTGAGATTACAGCTCACTCATTCGAGTTAAAACCCGTTATGTTTCAAATGTTGTCCACCGTTGGACAATTCTTTGGAGTGGAGAATAAGGATCCCCACAACCACTTGAGAAACTTCCTAGGAGTAAATGACACTTTTGTCATCCCAGGAGTGTCTCAAGAAGCCTTAAGACTTTACCTTTTTCCATATTCGTTAAGAGATAAGGCCAAAACGTGGTTAAATTCCTTCCCCTCTGGATCAATTGTCAATTGGACAGATCTAGCCGAAAAGTTCCTAGTAAAATACTTTCCACCTGATAGGAACTCCAACTTTCGTGATGATATTATCAAATTCAAGCAAGCCGAAAACGAATCATTACATGAAGCTTGGACTAGATTCAAAGACCTCTTACTAAAATGTCCACACCATGGCATTCCATGGTGTATTCAAATCGAAGTGTTCTTTAAAGGATGCAACCCCAGCACGAGGCAAGTGTTGAATTCCTCAGCTGGAGGTTCTATGCTATCTAAGAGCTACAATGAAGCCTATGGGATTTTGGAAAAAATCTCAACGTCACATTGTAGATGGTCAGACGACCCTGTGGAGCCAACCCGAAAGGCTCAAGACATGGATGCACTTAGTGCAATGAGCAGCCAAATCAATGCCCTGACCAATCTAGTGAAACAAATGGCTCAAACGAATATTCAACAAAGTGTCAACACCGCTGCAGCTGTGTCAACAAGCACAGTAGCTAACCAAGGTGAGGCACTAATCTGTGGATTCTGTGGGGAAGGGCATATGTATGATTTTTGCCCTGGGAATCCATCCTCGGTGTGTTATGTTGGAAGTCAACAACAACCCAGGAACAACCCCTACTCAAACACATACAATCCTGGTTGGAGGAACCACCCAAATCTTTCTTGGGGTGGACAACAAAACGCCAATCAAATGTCAAATCAACAAAGACCGAGTGGAACATCTGGTTTCACTCAACAAACTAGTCAACCCCCTTATCAAAAGCAATACAACCAACCAATGGGCACGTCAGTAGAGAACTTGCTGAAGGAGTACTGTTACGTCTCCAAAAGTGACTATTCTAGGACTTATTTGCTACAGGAAGTTGTACATCCTTAGGTGTTTTTGGTAGGATTTAGCTTAAATGCGTGCTTATATATGAGATTTAGTAGAGTGAAGCTAAATTAGGACTTATGTGTAAAAGGAAAGAAAAAGAACCAAAAACGAAGTTAAAGACTTGAAAATTGCACATTGCGGAAGCATTGCGAAAACATTGCTAAAACCGCAATGTTTTAAGTGAAACTCGTAAGTTGACTAACCGATTTCTGTTTTGTTCCGATCTTTCAGGGGCCCATTCTTTCTGTTTTGTTTCGATGGGATTGCGAGTGGTAGGTACCGGATTTGGGTCTGGTCTTTCCATTTCTTATTGATAGAATTGCGGAGACTCCGCGGTTTCAGCAATTATTTGAGGTATAGAGGGTTGTTTAAAGAGACGTTTCTTAGCTTTGTTTCTGGCCCAAAGTAATCTCTCAGGCTCCGGGTTGAACTCTAGATCGCTACTTGAATGCTCATTCATAAACTAACCCAATGGTACCTGCAAAAGAAATGAGAAAAGATTAGTTCCAATAGATATTAAGATTTGTGTTTCTAACTTAACAAACTTCGTTTTTACTAAACTAAATCCCCGGCAGCGGCGCCAATAGATATTAAGATCTGTGAGATTAGGTTTTTTCAGTTGGGCACTGTGAGAAATT
Organism: Herpetospermum pedunculosum; assembly: GCA_028017165.1. NCBI lineage: Eukaryota > Viridiplantae > Streptophyta > Magnoliopsida > Cucurbitales > Cucurbitaceae > Herpetospermum > Herpetospermum pedunculosum. Next base: position 12,679,066 of record CM051527.1, on the reverse strand, counting down.
GAGCCTGAGAATGATATTAGGAATTATTCAAATTAGTGGAATTATTCAAATTAAGATTCGAGAAAAGTGTTGAAAATGCCTCCAACTGTGAGTCCTTCTGATAGAATCTTGGATAATATGATTTGTGATGTATGTCCCGCGTGTAAAGCAACCTAGAAATAGTTTTCCCATGAGTAGAAATAGAGCAAGTCGTGTGTTTGAACTTGTTAATTTGGATCTATGGGGGCCTTACAAGACACACTCGTCTTGTGGAGCTCACTATTTTCGGACTATCGTAGATGATTACTCTCGTGTTGTGTGGATGACTAAAGTTGATCCTGTAGTAGATGACTCTCTACCACTACGAATTTCTACGAATTTCTTCAGCTAGAGCTAAATCACAAACCCCTGAAAACTTCAAAGTATTTTCCCCTATTGAATTAGACACATTTGTCTTAATCATTTCCCAACTCTTAGGTAAAGACATTAATAACTAAATAGCATACACTTCATAAGTAAAATCTATTTTAACAGACTTCAACTGATTTATCAAAGTGGTAACCTCGTTGATATAGGAATTAACAGATGCAGCTTCAGCTATTTGCATGTTTGAAAAATTTCTTAAGAAGATATGCTTTACTGTTAGCAGACGATTTCTCGTACTTGTTTGTAAGCGCTTCCATTAGTTTGGTTGCAGTAGTCTCGTTGGCCACAAGACTAGCTACTTCCATTTTCAAATACATTCTTATGTTTGCAACTGCTTGTTCATCGAGATCTTCCCAATCTCCATTTGACATCTCTTTCGGTCTCTTCTTCAGTGCCTTGTGCAATTTCTTGCAGGTTAGAAAATCTTTCACCTGCATCTTCCAATAACCAAAATTTCCCCCATAAAATTGTGTGACTCCTTCGAAACTCTTTGGATTCGTCGCTCCCATGATTTCTGAACCAAAAGCTCTTATACCACTTGTTGGGAAAAATACACGAGATATATATAAGGCGGAATAACAACAAGATTATATCTCTCGTTCCCACTTCACAGGTTAGAACCAAATAAGTTATCGATCACAAAATACAATAATAAATAGAAGGGAAAAGAGAGAACGACACCGTAAGTTATACTGGTTTGCCCCGATCTCGAGACTACGTCCAGTCTTCTGCAACTGCAGGTTCAACTATAATGGAAATTACAAGAAGCCTCAGCTCAACGCTACAAACTACCCTCAATAGCCCAATAATGACTATTGACTTCCAAGTATCACAACCCGATAGCTTGGGATCAATAACAAAAGAAATCAAGCCCAACAAAGAGAATAAACTCTATTCCCTTTTAAATTATACCCATTGCCACAATGAAAACAAAACCTCAGTTTTTCTTCACAATGATCACCCACGGGATTCCTTCCTTCCTTTTGTTTTTGAAAAAACAAAATTGTAGCAAGATCAACATATATATATATATATATATGATCAACATATATATATATATATATATATATATATATATATATATGATCAACATATATATATATATATATATATATATATATATATATATATATATATATATATATATATATATGCAGCCAACATTAAACACAAAGAACCTAATGGGCCAAGCCCATTTACCTTCATTTTCATTTCTTATTAATTAAACAAATCAACCTCTTTTTTTAGCCAAGGGGAAACCAGGAGAATGTCTACAATAAATAACCGTTAATGGAAAATGTCTAAATACGTGTTTAGTTTGTAATGTATGTCTAGAGATTTGTTAGGAGCAAATCTCTTTGTGTTGGTTCTCCATTATGCCCTTTCAAGATTTTTTTTCTTTCAAATATTAGTTTTGAAATTAGTTGATTTTATTTTAAAATTTAGGGTAAAAATCAATTTATACCCTTGAACTTTGGAGGTTGTATCAATTAAAACCCTAAACTAATGATTGTACCAATTTAAACCCTGAACTTTCATAAGTGTATCAATTTACACCTTCACTTAGAAAAATGTTATTTTTTACAGGTGTGGAGACTCATAATTTATCAACTAAACCACTAAACTTTCATACAATTGATTCGCTTATGAAAGTTTAGAGGTTTAATTGCTAAAATTATAAGTCTCCACGTGTTGAATTTAATATTTTTAAAATAAAATTCTAACAAAGGGTGTAAATTGATACACTTATGAAAGTTCAGGGTTTAAATTGATATAATCATTAGTTTAGGGTTTTAATTGATATAACCCCAAAAGTTTAAGGGTATAAATTGATTTTTTCCCTAAAATTTAATTAGTTTTAATAGTTTATTTGGTGAGGTGGATCATTTCACGTTAAAGGAAACCGATTTTTTTTTTCCGTTAGCTAATGTTTGCCATTATGTATCTCTATGTGGTTGTTACGTCTCCAAAAGTGACCTTTTTAGGACTTAATTATCTTAGAAAGATGTCCACTCTTAGGTGTTTTTGATAGCATTTAGTCTAAACCTATGCTTAAATATGAGATTTAGAAGAAGGTAGCTAAATTAGGACTTATGTACAATAGGAAAGAAAAGGGTTGAAAACCGAAGGAAAAGAATGAAAAACAAGCATTGCGACAGCATTGCGGAAACATTGCTGAAACCGCAATGTTTCAAGTGAAAACCGTAAGTTGACTGATCTTTTTCTGTTAATTTCCGTTATTTCAGGGATTCGTTCTTTCTCCTCCATCCATTCTGAAGTACGACGTTGAAGATTGATGGTTCTCCTTGGCCCAAATGCACCTGCAGACTACTATAAATAGGGGTCAAAGTCGAGGGTTCAAGCATCATCCGAAAGCGTAGAAGTCTTCTCGCAGCTCCATCTTTCTTCCTGTTTTCCTTTGTCGTCTGTTGGTGTGAGAGTCTCAGCTGTTGGAATCGACAATCTGATAGGAAGGAGAGAAGATTCATCTTCTATCCCGATTGGATTCATCCAAGCAAAGCTATTCTTTCATCCCCTTCAGCCGAGGCGGTTGCAACAAGGCTTTCAAGCATCTTTTACTGTTTTCTGTCTTTATTTCCATTTTCCAGCTTAAGTTTGTTGTTGTTTCCTTTCTTGTAACTAGACCAGTCCATTTCGTTGTGTTCTGTCTTTCTGTTTTGCACTTTAAGTTACTCTTCTTTCATTCAACCAATTAAGTAATCCAAGCACAATTCTTCATTTAACAATTTCTTGTCTTCGCATCTTACTGTTTTACCTTGCTGTTTTTAGTATAGTTCTCTTCTAAGCATGTCTCTTTCATCTCTTATTTCTGTTCTCCCCATATCCATGAGTAACTAAGTCACTTAGGGGCATGCTAATGACAACACTATAGGCTAAAAAACGTGAACCAAGCATGTAGGTTAGCTCTCGAAGCATTGATTGTATGTAAGCTTCATCCCACGGGCAATTTCGATTGGCCATCCATTTTGTCCAAAGAACTCCTAACCTCTGGAAGGAGTAAGAGTTCAGAGTCATACTATCATGCTAGCCTTTCAAGGTAACCAGGAAACGGCCTAGGAATAGGCGTTTCCCTAGTACAAACCATATCCTTCGGCCTTAACAAGATGCTTAAGACCTTACTTGGACATGAGTAAACTAAAGAATCTAATGCATGAAATCGGAAGATACATGAGAGTGAGATAGTTTGATGCATAGTGAGTTGGTCCAGTGCTTGGGAATCGTATGAAAAAGCCTATAGGATAGTCGTTAGTAGCCCTTAATTCATCACTTTACACACTTTCGCTGTTATTTAAATTGCGATAGAATTGCTGTCTCCGCAATTCTGTTTAAGTTACAATTCTGTCTAGCTGTCTTTGCCTTCATTTATTAATTTCGTCTCTTTTCATTTGAGTTTAGCTTTGACTTGTTCTTGTTTATGTTGCTACCCTCTACATATTTAGTAGGAAATAGACAATTTAAAACCAATTCTACCCCATCAAATCCACCCCTTCTTTCTTAACTTTACACTTCATGAATAGCTTATAATAAATCTCTGTGGGAAAACGAATGAAAAAATACTTACTACTTGCTATAAGATCATGTATGCTTGCATGTTCTGAGTGCTCTTTCTATCTGATTGCATATTTATTTTAACACATTGAGCACGTAACAGTGGTCCTGTGAGTAGATCCGACACACACACCCTATGTCGGGGTATACGCTTGGACACACCCGTGGAGATATACAGCCATTGTGTCACACATACATTCTGTAGGGGTATACAGTTGGAGCCTGCCGTGTGTAATTACGAGCTCCATTCAATTTGTGAATGTTTTCCTAAAAATAGGGATAACCAATACACTCTCCACCCTACAAATGAGGAGATATAGATCAAAATTATACAGTTAAACAAAAAAAACCCCTACAATTAGGGAAAATCTATCATTTTTCAGAATCTGAATCTTCAACCTTTTGTTTTTTTTTCCCTTTTCCTTTTCCATCGCGGAATTTTTTCCCCTCATCCTTTTCCAGTTCTTCTGCAAGAATAAAAAATCGTTTCACCGAATCCCTCATAAAATCGTTCCACCGATTCTTTATAATCTAGGAGTTCAACTGAATCCCTCAAAAAAGGGGATCGCCATCTATTATTCAAATTTTAAGAAATCTTGGAGCTGACCATGCACTTTTAATTCAAAAAACAATGTCTAGCTACCGCAAGGTAAAACCCTAGATTACTAACCCAAAACCCCTATCTAAACTAACATTACCATTTTATTTGTTCGTTCGAAAAATAGAGATGAAGAAGAATTGTGAGAGAGAGAAATGCTTACCAAATTAGGTAAATATGGCGGTAAGACTTTAGGTCGAATGCGTGGTGTTTACGGTGAAGGATGTCGAAGAAGGTAATGCATGTAAGCCTTTTCTATGCGTTTCCGAGAAAGAATTCCTTCTGCCTCTAGGTCGAATGGAATGCCTGTAAGTCGCTCATTTGTATGGATTTTTCGGTGAAGAATGTGTGCCGAATCAAATGCCAAAAACCCTTCCTAATCACCTACTAAACACACAATTTCTGAGGAGAAATTTATTTTAGGCTTCGTGTCGCAGGTTTGTCCCTCCAACCCATAAATTATATCATTTCGAAATATAGGGAATCAATAACTAATTTTAATAAATAGCATTCCCTCTTTTATTACTTTGTGTTCCAGGTTAGAAGTTGTTGGTCGACCGATGCCTGACTCTTTATTACTCTGCGTGCAGTCATGCACACACCTCCACTGATGGTTTATTCGTTGGTTGTATAACTTCCTCAGGGTATACATATCTGGTCACAAATTCTGAGAAGCAATTCCTTTTCGGTTGCGTGTTACAGGTTTTTCCCCTCGAAGCCATAAATGATATTATTTCGAATTATTCGCGTTCACGAATTTAAAAAACCAGCATTCCCTCTTTTAAGTTGTTAGTCGACCATCCACCAACCTCTTTATTACTTTGTGTGCAGTCATGCACACACCTCCAGTGATGGATTCTTCGTTGGTTGTATCACTTCCTCTAGGTATACATATCTGGTCCCTCAGTGTTGTGTATGTCTCATTTTTTACTCTGTGTGGAGGCATGCACACACCGCCACTGTTGGAATTCTTTTTAATTTGTGGGCAGGCACGCACACATCGACCACCACTGATGGATTCGTTGTGGATGTATTACTTCCTCAGGTATATAGAGTCATTTCTAAATTATTTGGGGCGGGAGGTATAACCATGTATCTCTCATGGGATAAGTGCCTTTTATCATTTTTAACGTCAACTCTCTATTAAATCCACATCCAAAACCGTTTTCTCTCTCTTCCCAACATTTTATATTTTTAAATATTATATTTTTCATTCTCAAAATTAGGAGAAATTGTGGAAGGGTAAACTTGTCCATTTGGTTGTAAATTCTCTTACTAAATATAGGTTTTAGACATAATTCAAAAGAAAAAAGTGATTAGACATTTTTCATGTTGGCTTGTTTTATTTTAGACATTCTTCTGGTTTCCCCTTTAGCCAATCACTTTTGCCACCTTTTTTAGCCAATCACAAATAGGTTCTTTAACTAAGTTGATTTGGGCTTTGACAAAGATGGGCCTTGAGTATGTTTTGGCCTTCACCATTTCCTAACAAAAATATCATGTCTAACAGTTACATCAATCCCTAAAATAAAAGAGTTTAGCCAAACATGTTCAATATTATAAAATCTAAACTCAATAACAAACCCATAACAAAACTACAAATTAAAAGGGAAAGAAGAAATCAAAACTAGTGTCGATTCCACGTTTCCGTTGCAATCTCCACGATCCCGAGCATGTAATTCTCTTCTTTGTGCTCCCAAAGATCTCCTCTAACTCTTCAAATTATGTATTTTCGAAATTTGGGTATGACTCTCCAAATTGGCTCCAAATGCTCGATATCTATAAAATAACAAAAATATCAACGTGAAAACAATCATTTAAGCCTCAAAACTAACATAAAAAATGTCCTAAATATAGCTCACGTTGTGTGCTATCAACGCTCACCATTCAAATATGGTGCAACTCAACAGTTACGCTCACCATTCAGATATGGTGCAGCTCGACAGTTATGCACAACATTCATATATGGTGCAGTTCAGTAGGTACGCTCACCATTTAGATATGTTAGAGCACAGTTGATGCTATGTTGGGCGAGACCTAACGTCACTAGTAGGGCACCAACAATCTGCTAGTGGTGTTTTGTCTTATAGATAGGGCCCACATAGACACCCTTCGGAGTTGATACAGCTGGTGTTATGTTGGGCGAGACCTAACGTCACTAGTAGGGCTCCAATAATCGGCTAGTGGTGTTTTGTCTTACATATCAAGCCCACATAGACACCATTCAGAGTTGGTACAACTGATGGTATGTTGGGAGAGACCTAACACCACCAGTGGATCGCCAACTATCTTCTGGTGGCATTTGGTCCTACAGTTCAGTCTCACATAGACATCATTCAGAGTTGGCACAATTTTGGGATAGGTTAATTGTTCACTTAGTCAGAACGTAATTCTTAAAACAACAAGAACCTCTCTCGTTTTTAAGTTGCATAAACTTTACTTGTGAATGCTTGCAGCAGGGATACTTACTGAGTATTTTAAATACTCACCCAGTTTTATTAGGCATTAGCTTAAGCTTACGTGGTGAGAGACAAAGGTGTTCTAGCTGGTCAGGCCATGATGACAGGGAATTTCAGGGGTCTCAGGATATAGTTATTTCTACTTAGATTCATTGTGTCTAGGCTTGAAACTTTGTTTCCAACTTACATTTATCCAGGATATTGTTTTTTACAACTCTTATGTTTTATGGAGTCTTTTTGCATGTATGTAGTAGTGTCCCTGGGTGGTATAAGTCTAGGTAAAAACTCGGGGCGTTACATATGCACATTCGTTTAACCATATGTTAAATTTAAACCAGTTATATATACAGTGTAGATGTATTCCCAATTGGAAGCGTCGACCAAATTCTTCTGCCAACTCTTCCATACAAAAGTCTCATCCGACCGCCTAATGTGAAACGACTGATCGACCGTCGTAAGAGAAGAATAAACTCTTATCTCGCAATGAGAGCATTGTTGTGCAATTTTAGTGCAATAAAATACCGCAAGTGTACGGGTCAAGTTTTAATATAGTGTATTGAAAATAAGGATATCGTCCTCAGGATTGGTTTTCTAGTTCACCTAATTATCATGAATACTATCACTCAATTTTATTTAGAGAATGAAATTCAAATGATATGATGAAAACAAAATTAAAATAAAACATAAAATAAAAATGGGAGAACAATAAGAAGAGATATATCCTAGGGAATTGACTTGAGCAATGACTTCACCGTTATCCCATCTTATTCTTCATTCATTAAAAGATGGAATTAATCAATTTCTAGCTTGTTGACAAGTTCTACCCTATAGACTTGTTATTCTCTCTCGAGCAATAACAATATTCTTTGAAAAGTAAATTACCTATATTTCTATGGCAATTCAGACAATCCAAATATGAAGAACATAAAACTATAACTGTCACAAAATCTACAAGGATATGTCTATCTCATGTATAAATCAGGGAAAACAATTCAGGATCATCAACAATAATCGTCTCTCGACCTCAAATTATTGATATAAAAATCATGCAAAGAATGGTCAAATCCTAACATGCATTAAGCTCAGAAAAATTCTCACAACCAATATGAAATTGAAATACCAACTATTAATTAAGAAGAATAAAATTCAATAAACGATTACATCAAAGCTCAAAGTCAAGAGAGTTAAGCTCATAATGTTCAATAATTCAAAATATAAACTCAAAAATAAATCCATAATAAAACTACAAATTAAAAGGGAAAGAAGAAATAAAACTCGTGTCGATTCCACGTTTCCGCTACAATCTTCAAGATCCCGAGCATGTAAATCTGTACTTGGTGCTCCCAAAAATCTCTTCTAACTCTAAAAACTATGTAATTTCGAAATTGGGATTGACTCTCCAAATCGGCTCCCTAAAAACTCCATAAAAATATGTATTTATATCGAAATTTAGGTCAAAATCGTGAATAATAGGTCTGGAGTAGCTCGGATCAGGTGTAGCGCGCGTCCATGGGGTTTGATGCAGGTGCGGAGCTGAAAATTGGGAAAATGAACTACGGTTTTAAATATCAAATAAGCGGATTAAGTATAAAATGTTGCAGTTGGCGCAGTGGTGAACTGGCTGTCGGGCTGAGTTGTGTGCGCGAGGATGCCTGAGTTTGAGCCTGTTAGACGTTTTATATTTTTCTTTTATAATTTCCAGCGCCTAGGCGCTCGGAATGGGCGCCTAGGCGCTATCCTCACGGGTTGTGGACTTATTTCCCTCCTTTTTATCACTTGGGAACTTCAATTTTCATCCAAAAAACTTAGTTTTCACCACAAAGCTTCTAAATTCCCCGGTTTGCTCCAAAATGCTCGATATCTATAAAATAATCAAATATAATCGTGAAAGTACACATTTAATATTCTAAACTAGCATAAAATAAGTCATAAAGATAGCTCATTTTGTGTGCTATCAAGCATAATTAAGAATTGGTGTGGTCGGTATCGGCAGGTGGGTCACAACCGAAGAACTGGCAAGAACCCACCATCCAATTAATGTTAGATATAATTTTTTTACATGATATCTCTTAACATTCATTTATTTGTTGGTACTTTTTAGTGTCCAAATTATATTTACGTTCTATTTTTTAACGGGAAATGTGTTTGGTAACAAACCTTTCAATAAAGTCAACTTGCAGTCTTAATTTTAAATTATAGTGTAATTGATTTTGCACCTATATCGTTGCTTACATATTCACATTCCGTTGTCAATAAATTTTACGGGTATATTTCATATACACTGTATGAATCTCTTTTGCATTAGTTGTGTTTATTTACACACATAATGTATATTTATTTCATTTTTAACATTTTTTCTACAAGTATTGAATATTTACAGTATATTTTTCATTACACACAGTTACAATGTATTGACAAATTTTAAGTACAATTTCAATGTATATTTCCACCAAGGTATGTCATATTTACATTAGTCCACACATACGGTCTTTTCGAAGGATATCTTACCTAATTACTCTGTAATTGTGAAGTACATCTCATTTCCTTTCATTTTCATACTTGGAATTTTGTTTTGATCTCATATCTCATATGGGTAGGTAATAGTTACACTATATTTTTGTTTCACACCATATGAATTCATGTTATGCATTTTAGTCTCTCTACCTATATTTGAATTCACCCATGTTTAGATAAAGGACATAGGGATATGTATTCATTTTGACAAAAAAAAAATGGTCATATGCCCCATTTGATTTAAGTTTGTGGCAACTAAACACACATATATCAGCCATTTTGATTTCGTCAAAATTGAGTGAGCTTGCGCCTGAAGCATCCGATTGTGAGAATAGAGTGTTTGTTCTCTCGTGTTGAGTTGAGGGTTTTGTATTGTTTATTTCATATTATCGGGTTGTATTATTTGGATGTCAGTAAATTTTGATCGACTATTTAAGGGGTGATTTGTCATAGTGGAACCTGTATTTACATATAAGATTGAACATAGTCTCGAAATCAGGACGAACCAGTATATATTTTGTATTTTTTTTTGCTCTATCTCTTTATTATATTGTTTTGTGATCATTAACTTAATCGAGTTCAAACGTGTGAATTGGAAGAGATCATTCTCCCAGCAAAATGTTATTTTAAAGTGTTTATTTTCCTTTTTATTTAGCTTTTTTATTTTATTTAAGGAATATATATTTTTGTGGTATCTATATTAAAAAATCATCGGATCTATCCTTAATATTAAAAAATCATCGGATCTATCCTTACAAAATCTGGGAAAATAGTTTTTCATTTTAAAAAAATTTCGAGTGAAAATCTTTGTTAGGGTTTAGGCCTTACTTATCTTTGTCTAGGGTTTTTGTATTCTCAAGAAACTTCTCGCTCTTTCTTTTTCAACCCTTCACGTACGTCTTCTAAAACTGAGTTTCTTAGTTTGGTGTTTCAACAATGGCGAACAAGAACAAGAACAAGAAGATGGAAGACAGAATCAGCGAACTTCCAGATGTTCTTATTCATCACATTCTGTCCTCCTTAGACACCCAAAAGATTGTGCAGACTTGTGTCCTATCGAAACGATGGAAAACTCTTTGGACTCATATCCCAACACTCAACTTTAATTACCGCTCCTACCTACCATTAATCAACTCCTCGATGATTGATAAATCGAAAGAAAGATCGTTTAAGTACTTCGTCATTCGAGTTTTATCACAACACTGCGGTACAAATATTCAAAAGTTGAGCTTCCATTCCTCCAGTAATATAGATGAAGCGCTTTTGGTAGAATTATTGATATGCTACGCAGGATGCCACAAAGTTCAACAACTTTTCATGGATACTTACATTTACGACTGGAAATACTGTTTATCCACATGTTCATCTCTTACTGTGCTGAAGATTGTATGTAAGTTTGATGATAACTGGGGAGCTTTGACTTTACCATCCTTGAGAATTTTTGAGATTCAATCTCCTTACCAAGCAAAAGTTAATTATGCTGATTATCTTTGAGAATTGGAACTAATTTCTCCTGCTTCCCAAACTTGGTGTCTTTGACTTTCATCGATTATCTTTTCAATAATACTTCCATTTCAATTTGTTCTCCCAAACTCGAGAATTTGGAAGTATATGCTTCTTGGCAAGTAGTTTTTCCGGAAGTTGAACTGCTTACACCATGTCTCAAAAGTGTCAAATTTAGCAATAGTTTGCCTACTATCAAGTCTGATTCAGAATTTTCGTGCATAGAAAAAGTAAATATAGAACTTAAAGACGATTGTTTTGAAAGCAACGAGGACGACTCACATAGACAAAAGTTGACATCAAATTTCAGCGAGTTGCTTAGAGTGTTTGAAAATGCGAGTTCCTTTACATTGCCTTTGAAGGCAACACAGGTATGTATTCAAAGTTTGTTCTTGTCTTCCTTTTTATTATCATACCTCTTATTTGACCAACATTTTCCCTATTTGAACTTGTTTGTTTACAAGGCCATCTCCTCGCTTCCCTTTCATTCAAAAGGATCATCTTTTCGTAATATGAGACATTTGAGGTTGGAAACAGACAAGACCGACAACATGCTATCGGCGTATTTACTAGAACGCAACCTCGATTTAAAAATCGTTTGCTGTTAACAATGAGGTAATTAAACAATGTCTTGTATTCTTTTTGTTATATGGAAGGGAATTTATTAAATAGCTAATTCCAATATTTGTGTCTTAATGTTACATCATTCACATGGATTTACAGGATTACAAGGAGAAAAGTATATGGAATTAGTTTGATTGAGGTTGCTTTCAATTTCAATTGCTGGCCTCGCATGGAAGGTTTTTTTGCCTTTTACAGTTTTTTATTTTTTGTGGCATTTTTTTTTTGTAATTTCCTACTTAGGGTTATGTTTATTTTACTATTTATTTTGAATTATGGCCTAAGAACTTTTAGGTTATTTCTTTACAAGGCTTCTCCTCTCTATGTTCTCCATTATGGACATGAGAATATCTATTCCTATCAAATGCATGTCTACATTTTGCATGTTCTTCACAGTCACGGTTATACCAAAATTCTGCAAGCGTTCATGAAACATATCTCAAAATAGTTTTTGTTTAGGATAATTCGTATAATTTAGGTACTCTTTGATAACCATTTAGGGCTTGCGGTTTGATAACGCATTCAATTACTGTTTTTGTTATTCGATTTTCTGAAAACACGCTGGTCAAGTTTAAGGTCTCTTTTCTTAGAACCCTAGTCACTTCCTTTGCTCTGAACTTGCTTTTCAAAAACTGTCATCTCTGACATTTTTTGCAGAAAAAAACGGAGTTTCAAATTTTTGAAACTTAATGATAATTTTGTAATGTCGTCAATCGATCATGGTTTTACAAATGGTTTAGGAGCTGCAATAAAAGTTGAGTATAAGATGTTATTCCAACCCTTTGTTACATATTCTAAGCGAGAGAGGAATAATATGCTCAAAAATAGGAATGTGTTCTTACGCTAGAATTCAAATGTAAAGAGCAATAACATAAACTAGCAACTAGAAACTCGAAAAATCCCAAATCACGTCCTCCAAGTCAGACATATTCAGCTGACTTAATAGTGTCGTAGTAAATGCTGGGTAAATTCCATAAGTTAAATCGGGGAAGTAGAAGAAATCGGAGTGTGTGTATGAAGTGCTTGGAACCCCTACCGTCTTCTCGTCAAACCTTCTCTTGAACTCCTTCAAATTATGAAAAGAATATCCAATTAACCAAGCAACCTTAAAGATTACCTTATTGTTACGATAAAATCGAATAACAAAAAACACAAATGAAAATCAACAAAAATTTACATGGTTTACTAACGTCGTGTTAGCTACGTCCACAAGAAGAAGGGAGAGAAAATATTATTTCAAATGGGATAGAATTACAAATGACAGCGGTGAAATCATTAGAAAGTTTATACATGACACTCATAACCTAATACAAAATGGGTCAAAGCCCAAAACAAATAGTAAAACCCGACACATATAATTAAACAAAGATAAGTATTCAAGTTGGAAACTTGTTGAAAAAAAGGCATAAAAATTAGGTAGGGAAGGAAATTAAAACAAGAAGTTTAGATGAATAATACCTGGGTTTCATTTGGAGGTAGGTTAACAGGCACTACATTACCAAAAAGTGTAAACAGCTGAGAGATATTTGTCTCCATCTTTCCTCCATTTATGTATGTCTCCCTTTTAAAATCATCGACATCAATTGCTATACTTACCTTGTATATGTACACTAACTCAGAAGCAGGCTTCACAAAAGGTACAGCATTTCTAATCTTGAAACTTTTGAGATTTGGTGTATACAATTCAACGTCTGGTAAAGCAAGTATATGTTGTACAGCACAAACTAGCTCCAAATTCTCAAGTTTTGGAGCAGAAATGAGAGCATTTAAGAAAATACAATTAGTTAAAGCTAAAGATTCCAAATTTGGACAGCCTAAGAATGTCTTTTCATTCAATGGCATGTCATCAATATAGAACATGGAGAAAAAAAACTTCCTTCTAAGCACTAAAGTTCTCAAAGAAGGTAACACCAAGAATCCCAAGTTATTTAAATCCTTACATGTAACCTTGAGGACAGTGAGGAATTTGCAAGCCGATAAACCTGACCACATTGATTCATCTGCAACGTAGTTCATAAGGCAAAGTTCTTGAGCCTTGCGGCATTGCTCATAGCATAGTAATTTTGTCATAAAATCATATTCATCAAATCTGGTGAAAGAGTAACTCAATTTTTGAATTTATTCTTGAGTGCTCTTCAAATATGTAGGAGTTGTAATCAAAGTCGAGTGTGGAAATGAGAGTCCAAAGAGTCTTCCACGACTTTGATAGAACACAAGTTTGCACAACCAGTTTTGTGTCTAAGGAGGACAAATGTCAAGAAGAAGAGAATCTGGTAGAAGGCTGATTCTGTCCACATCCATATTGTTCGACATTATAGAATGGAGAATTGAAAAGTCAGCTAGAAACTTGGTGCTTTTGAAGTGATTTTGAACGCAGTATTATATAGAGAATAGCAAGAGATATAACAAATGTTGAAGAGAGCTACAAATGAGTAAAGAAAATTGGTGCTTTCCAAAGAGTTTGGAAGATGTAAAGTCATTACAAAATTCAAGAACATGCATGGCAGTGGAGACCACAAGGCGTGGTTGTAAAACTGATTTTTTAAAATAGTCTTTTATAAGGATGAACACGAGAATAAAGTATTCTCAAACATCACTCATAGACGAGTATGAGTTTTCTCTTTGCTCCCATTTCTTCAAATGTTTTTTATTTGTATTTGTAATTTTTTTTTTTATCAAAAATTGTATTTGTAATTTTATTATGAATAGAATTAATTAATTAATTAACTAATTGATATTCATTTATCAAATTTAATATAATTAATTATTTAATAAGAATGACTAATGAGTAATAACAATTTATTAAGGAAAAATTGCACAAATCATCCTTGGACTATGGAGTTTGTTTTTTGTTTTTTTTAGACTTTGTTACGATTACACTCATAAAATTTTAATTTGATCAATTGCCCCTATACTTTGTTAGACTTTGCAATCAAACCCTTAGATTAAATTTGAGTGTCTCACATGTGTGTAGGGATGGTCAAAATTGAGTTTTTTTTCTTTCTAAAAATATTGCATAAAAATTGAAAGTAATTATAAAAATATTATAACACTCAAACATATTATAAAAATATTGCACTTTAAAATACCTCGATCGTATGTTCAACAGACGAGGTATACCGACGCGGATGCATGTCGTCTCTTCAAGAAATGATATGCACTAGATGAAACGTGAAGAGACGATGTTTGTTCGCGTTTGAATTCTAGGGTAGTGTGTCGTCTTCGTCCGAATTTGGTGGAATTTATTCCCGTTGGCAGCAAATCGTCTCGCATCTTCTTCTTTTTTTTTAAAAAAAAAAATATCATCATCTCGGTTTTCTTCCACTTTTCATCCGAAAGCCACCCTTGTTTCCCTTTCTCCAGTGAGCCGTCACGACCCCACTACTTTCATATTTTTTTTCCCTTTTGTCTTTGTTTGAGGAGGGCGAGAGACATTTTTGTCACCATTTGAGTATTCAAAACTGACTATAATCGATCCAAATCAGTTGTGGTAATCGTTTTCGCACATAGATCACGAAAAAATGTACATAGCTCAACAATAGTAGTGGACACATTCTTATGTAAATATGCTCGAACACCAATAGGGAGAAGCCTCTGCAGCAGAACATGACAATCGTGAGTCTTCAACCCATGAATTTTTCCATCGTTCACACTCACACATCGTGATATATTCGAGACAAATCCATCAGGAAATTTCACTGATTTCAAGAACTTACAGAATTCCACCCTTTCACTCTTAGTGAATGTGTACGCAACATGTGGTTTTTCAAACTTATCGTTTCCTAAAGGTATCAAGTGTAATTCAGTTCGTATACCCCGATCTTGTAGATCATTTTGAGCCTTTTCTGTGTCCTTTGTTTTTCCATGAATGTTTAACAATGTGCCAACCAAGTTATCACAAATATTTTTTTCAATATGCATTATATCCAACTTATGTCTCAATATAAGTTTTGACTAGTAGGGGAGTTAAAAAAAAATACTTTTTTTCTTCCAATAAGAATCATCTCGTTTCCTTTTCTTGCCTTGCTTCTTTGGATGTTTACTAAGCAGTGAAAAGTTTAGCATACTTAGTTCTTGTAAAATCTCGTCTCCATCCATTACGACTGGAGGTGGTCTAGGTTCTCGATAACCGTCGTGTTGCTTATTCCTACGCCAACTGTGTGTCGCCGGAAGGTAACGTCGATGTCCCATGTAAGACATTTTATCCCTTATCCAAAGCGATGATGTATCTTCCTTACAAATTGGACATGCCTTGTAGCCCTTGTTAGGCCACCCAGATAAGTCACCGTACGCAGGGACATCATTAATCGTCCACAACAAATTTGCGTGTAGTTGGGAGTATTCGCCACTAACACAATCATAGGTGCGCACACCATTATTCCACAACTCTTTCAACTCTTCAATCAATGGCTGCAAGAAAACATCAATTTCTTTTCCAGGAGAGACTTTGGCCCGGGAATAAGTAAAGAAAGAAAGAAATTGGTTTCTTTCATGCATTTCCAAGGTGGCAAATTGTACGGAATTAGCATCACTGGCCACATACTATACGAATTGCTCATATTCCCGAACGGATTGAATCCATCTGAAGCTAATCCCAAACGAACATTTCGTGGTTCCGAAGCGAACTCTGGAAATTTACTATCAAAATGCTTCCACCTTTCCGCATCAGCAGGATGTCGTAACACACCATCATCGACACGCTTATCTTTATGCCAACTCATTTCAGAAGCAACGTGCTTGGATGAAAACATCCTTTTCAATCTGGGTATCAAAGGAAAGTGACGTAAAATCTTATGTGGAATCTTCTTCCCTCCTTCCTCGGCAACTTTATATCGAGATTCACCACATATTGGACATTCTTGCAAATCGACATTTTCTTTCCAATATAAGATGCAATCATACTTGCAAGCATCAATGTTTTGATAGCCGAACCCCAAGTCACGCAACTTCCTCTTAGCTTCGTAGAATGAACTAGGTATACATGCACCAATTGGAAATGCGTCCTTTAACAATTCTAACAACATATCCAATGATTTATTACTCCAATTGTTAATAACCTTAATATGAATTAACTTGACCAAAAAATTTAATGAAGATAACGTACAACCAGGGTAGAGTTCATTACATGCTTCAGCCATTAAATCCTCAAATCGGTTTGAACTATCACTTTCTGGGACATTAGTGGGAATCTCGTTTGCAAAATCTTCTTGGTGAACACTCGTTTCTACGTTTGGGGCTTGTAAGTCATTCAGAAGGTCCAAAATGTCATTCTCTTCATCAAAAAAATTAGATGTTGCACGTAGTCCCTCATCGGGTATTGAATTAGTTGATTGATTTTCGAACCTAGATAAGTTGCTTGGTTCTCCATGATATACCCATCGACCATAAGAGGGAGATATTCCATTTGTGAATAGATGTCGTTCTACCCCATCCAAAGACTGCCACATTGCATTCATACAATTTTTACATGGACATCTTGTTTTCCCCAAATGATTAACGTGAGACTTCGCCATTTCCATAAACTGAGCAACCCCTTCTACGTACTCGGTAGAGAACCTATCTCTAAGTTTAATCCAATCTTTATTCATTCTTAATTCTACAATTTTCAAACCCACCCGTGAATCGTGAATAATTAAGTCCTGTAGGGATTGAATAAAAATTTAAACATATCAATTTCAGTTTCAATTAGCCTAACCATATCTACAAATTAGCTTAATCATATATATACGACAAATGAAACAATGAAATCAGCAAAAAGTAACATAAATTAGCCTAATTCAGAAACGATTAATCATTAGGTGCAAAAGTAAACCATGATACCTAGAGGCGAACGGTCGAGCTGTTTGAAGTAGCGTGGAGCGGGGAACGACTGCTGTCTTGCGGGCGAGCGACCGACGAATGGTGGCTGTGTATCATAAATTGAAAGCAAATTATATACAATAACAAAATTAAAAAACAAAATTAGGGACGGTTTGAATTAAAAAAATACCTACAAGCGGCGGCGGGCTAGGGCGATGGAGGGAGGAGGCGGCGGCGGGCTAGGGCGATGGAGGGAGGAGGCGGCGAGGGCGAGGGCGAGGGCGAGGGCGAGGTGGATGGAGAAGACGACGCTGCGAGGGCGAGGGCAGGAGCGAGGAAGAGAGAAGGCGAAGACGACGAGGGCGGGAGCGAGGGAGAGAAGGCGACGACGGCGAGGGCGGGAGCGAAGGAGAGAGAGAAGGCGATGGCGGCGAGGCGGAGAAAATGAAGAAGACGATTGAAAATTTAAGTTATTAAGCTCTCTCTCGACGGTTTTTAAAAATCGTCGAGAGAGGCATCCAGTTATCTCGACGGTTAATTGAAACCGTCGAGAGAGGCTACCGGTTCTCTCGACGAAATAAATATCGTCGAGAGAAATGGACGGTTCTCTAGACGGCTGGGTCAAACCGTCGATATAACCATAATTTGTCTCGACGGTTTTTAAAAACCGTCGAGATAAGGGGAATTTATCTCGACGAATTGTAACAGTCATCGAGAAAACCTGACTTTATCCCGACGGTTTTTAAAAACCGTCGGAAGAGCATGTACTGTCTCGACGGTTGTGATAAACCGTCGAGATAGAACAATGCTCTCTCGAAGGTTCTTCAAAACCGTCGAGAGAGCATTGTTCTCTCGACGAAAACGAAACCGTCGAGAGAATATAAAATTCTTGTAGTGAACAATCTTTGTTAGTTTTTTTTTACCCTCTTTTCACGGTTAAAAATTAGTGCAAATTTATTATGCGAGTTTATTTAACTTAGTTATATTTGACTGATAAGATAGTGTCACTCATTTAGGACAGTGGCATAATAGGATGATTGTAGTGGCATATATTTAGAGTAGTGCCTTCAATTATGAAGGAATGTGACTTAGTGGCTTATACTACAACAAAAAGTGTGTTACTTGACGCTTTTGAAACGTCAAGTTTGAATACACTTGACGTTTTTACAAGCGTCAAGTAATCGCCTGTCAAGAAAACTATAGGTGAACCTTGACTTATTGGAAACGTCAAGATATTGAGCAAAAAACGTCAAGTTTTACTTGCCTTGTTATGTTTTAAACGTCAAGTATTAAAATCAATGACATGTTGAAAACGTCAAGTAATCGCGTGTCAAGAAAAAGGTAGTTAAATCTTGACTTATTGAAAGCGTCAAGATATAAAGAAAAAACGTCAAGCTTTACTTGCCTTGATATGTTGTAAATGTCAAGAATTCTAATGATTTTTTTTTAAAAAAAAATATAAATATATATATAATATATATATATTACAATCTTGAATTTTCTGCCTATTGTGTGCTCCAAAAGCTTCAAAATTGATATAATTCTTCAAAATTTCAACAAACAATACACATTCAAAATTACCAAATATATCCACCAATAATATCTTCAAAATTGTCAAACTACTTAGCATAAATTTAAAAACTACAAGAGCTATCAATCCATGAACTATACCAAAATTACAAACTATCTATATTACCATATATGTTGTGAAATATCTTTAAAATGACAAACTTTGTCAACCTCTAATGACAAAACAATTATACAAAAAAGAATAAGGTACTCTCATGTCGCCTCCCATACTACAGTTCTGAAAGTTGCTAACTTAATCTGTAAAACAAAATCAGAAAGAATTGAACCATATACCCACAAATCCACCATCACAAGTCTTGTTTATTGGATCAAGTGCTTAAACGGTGACCAAGTTAGTGCCCCTAATCCCCTGAAATGGAAACCAAAAAATAAATTATGCACTATATGAGAGAAAGTCGG
Organism: Herpetospermum pedunculosum; assembly: GCA_028017165.1. Lineage (NCBI taxonomy): Eukaryota > Viridiplantae > Streptophyta > Magnoliopsida > Cucurbitales > Cucurbitaceae > Herpetospermum > Herpetospermum pedunculosum. The sequence continues at coordinate 12,659,608 of CM051527.1, read as the reverse complement.
ATAAACAAAACATCTTTACCAAGTAATCACACAAGGACACAAATGAAACAATTTTCAAACCTAGCAGAAATAAACACATGAGTGGCTATGGAGAAGTTAATTGGTTTCATATTTCACATTAATTTGCTTTGAAAAGAAATATTTTCGATTTGAAATGAAAGATTAATATAAACTGAAGTTTTCAAAAAAGCTAAGAATAGTGGAGGTGTACTGCCATCGAGAAACATGGAAGGTAGAGAATGATTAGAAACACCATTCATACGAGTAGAGTTCCCACCAACATTCAAAGAAGAACAAGAGTTCGCATAAGCAATCAAGGAATTCACCTAATTGCAAAAGCATAATTGAGGAGAAATAGGGTTGTCAGCACAAATTATTACAAAATACGAAAAATTTGGCCGAATAAATCTCTACACACATTGAGTGGCTATGGAGAAGTTATAAACCACTTCTCCCACTACTCCACTAATCCAATTCTAACAAATGTAATTGATAAAGATATGTGTGTTTAAAAAAAGCACAAGTTTTCGAGCCTAATTCATTAGAAATAATTTGGTTAAAAGGAAACAAGTGGGAACTGTCTCAGGTAAATATCTTTAGTTGAGATGTGGAAGGTTTAGTTCTCGTCCCTCCCTCCTTGAATTATATCCACTCTTTATTATTTTAACTCAGACATCTCCCACTTTCAATTGGAAGAAAATTGGTAATTACTCAAGTGGAAATGTCTTGGTTTCCTTTGTGTCCTTGACATTACTAGCATTTTGCACACCAACACACATAGATAGAGGGAGATGTACCTATTTTTAATGGCCATTGGTTGCATCTTTTGTACTTATCTCCATAAATGGGATCTCAAATGTCTAGTTTCCTATGTCTTTGACATTACTAGCATTTTGCTCACTAGCACACAAGAGATTGAGGAGATGTACCTATTTTTAATGTCAGAAGTCATGACCATAGATGTCTACTCTACCTTGGTTGCATCTTTTGTAATTGTCTCCATAAATGGGATCTCAACCTCATCAGCAAAATTCTACAAAAACACGAGACCGTTGACAAAATTTTCACTCAATTTTTCATGTCTTTGAGGCTTTCAGCAAATTCAATCAACAAATGTACAATGAAAGAAACTTTTACCTTTGCTGACTCATATGACACTACTCTATTATTAGGGAGGTCACACTTATTGCCAACTAGAAGCTTTTTTACATTTTCAATTGCCTCACGTCAATTTCGTTTAACCATTTCTTAACAGTTTAGAAACTCTCATGGTTGTTACATCATAAACAATCTGAACCAACAAGAGAAACAAACTCATAGTTATGTGACTGGAGAAAGCTTGTTATACAAAGAGTTACAATACATAAAACTTACTATTATGCCATGTGCCCCATGATACTAGCTACTAATGATGGTCCTAAAATGCAGAGAGATAGAGTCACGAACCTTTTAAGTGTTCAGTGCACAAGTACATAATTAAAAATATAACCAGGTTGAACTTCTAGGATAATTAAACCTTACCAAATCAACTCCAATGATGATAATATAACTATCCAGGTATGAGTCATCCTGTATATAAGATACAAAAGAAACTAATTAGTTCAGTTTATAATTATTGATGAAGCTTCAAGAAAAGCAACTTTTCAAACAAGAAAAGAGCTTGACACGTTGACAATTTAATAACTGCAAAAATTGAAGAACAAAAAAGTGATACTGAAAAGTATGGATCACATGCCATGCCACAAATATGATAACAAGGAAAATGATTATGGAGCTTTTGAATCCAAAACCTTTAAGTCTACAGTTTCCTACTATGTTTAATTCCTAACTCCCCATCTTTTGTTTGAAAAGAATTTTCAAAACTTTCTAATTCAAACATACATTTCATTTACTTTAGATCTACATGGTTTGAATTGATAGATAACAAACATTGTGTGTCTACATTCAATGATCCACAACATGAGAATTTAGAGGTAATGGCAAATAGATTTTAATGACAACGAAGTGCATGACAAAAGTTGTCAAAAAAAAATTGAAATATTTTATGTTTGTTGTTTGCCCTTCACTGCTCCACTCCACCAAGTTTAGAAAAAGACAACAATGGAAGTCGTTGTATAAAGAGAACTTTATCAATCACCTTTGAGATCAATGAGAGTGAAAGAAAGCATATAACCTAAGAGTTACAAATGTAGAACAAAGAGTGATACAATTTTGAAACTTACATCAAATCTCAATAGAAGACATGACTTGCCAACTCCAAAGTCTCCAATAAACAAGGGATTGAACAAGTAGTTGATTAGAGAAAATAAAATTGAAAGATTATTATAGAAAAAAAAACTCAAATGTTAAGAATTGAAATCCTTCATTTTCCTCTCTCTCTTCCCCTCTTCTTCAGCAACCTCTTCCCAACACCACACTCGGAGTCCTCAACAACCGTCTGTAGCCCACGTACACAACAAACATCATTTCCTATCCACTAAGTATATTAAGTGTACTATCTTAATTTTTTCCCCCTTCTTACAACTCGATGCATAAAAACTCAAGAGTTTTTCAGAAAATGAAACCAGACATTTTAACAAACACCTTATATGCATTAAAAAGAAGAAAATAATTTAAGCAGAAAATAAGTAAGATGCTGAATTTTTTTTGCATATTCATAATAAATAGGAATTTCACTCACGTGGGAAACATAATAGTTGAAATTTTTTGGGTTGGAAGTATAACACAAGAGAGTTAGCGGAAGGGAGAAATTCGATTAATGAGGGAATGAAAGAAAATAGAGATGAAAGGACATATAAACATACAAAAATCAGAATATGATGATGACAAAGCTTCAACAATTGTTGTTTGTTCTGTAATATGTTGCATCATCATGTGGTTGTGATGGGTGAGGAAGGAGATCAAACGCCCATGTTAAAAAAGATGATGATGATGTTCTTCTTCAGTTGTAAAGGGAAGACGGTCATTTCAAAATGATGGGCCAAAACTAGTAAAAATTACCTCCAAAATCTTGAAATCATCGAACATACAAAAAAAAAATCGTATTAAAAAGAACACAAAGATAAGTGTACCTAATCCGATGAAGACTCACATCCAGCCGTACGAATCTTCCTCACTTGTTCGAAAAATGGTGGTAGAGGTCGGTTCTCCATTGAGTGTAATCGACATAGGGCGACGATGAGCGACGAAGAGAACAAAGGGATGAAGGTTTGACGACTAAGAAGGGTCTGGAATGTGAGAAGGCCCTAACCCTAAAATAAAACGTTAATTAAAAAAAAAAAATAATTGGAGCTAAAAATGGCGTCTTTTCCCTCATTTTTTATTTTAGCTTATTCTTGACATTTATAAAGTGGCAAGTAAATTAGGAATCGTCTTGACGTTTTTGAAATGTCAAGTTGTATAAACCCGAAAATTGGTGTCAACCTCCGCTTTTTTTCTTCTTTTCCTGACGTTTTTTTTTTTAACTTCCATATTTTTTTCCTTTTCTTGACGTTTTTTTCGAAGTTCATGTGATACTTGACCTTTGTTCATAAAAACGTCAAGCAATTATTTTTGCAAGCGTCAAAAAATGGTATAGTTAGTGGATTAGTAATTTACTATTTAATTACCTAATTCAAACATACATTTCATTTACTTTAGATCTACATGGTTTGAATTGATAGATAACAAACATTGTGTGTCTACATTCAATGATCCACAACATGAGAATTTAGAGGTAATGGCAAATAGATTTTAATGACAACGAAGTGCATGACAAAAGTTGTCAAAAAAAAATTGAAATATTTTATGTTTGTTGTTTGCCCTTCACTGCTCCACTCCACCAAGTTTAGAAAAAGACACTAATTAGTGGGGTGAGTATGGAGAATTTTAAGGTTAGTGGGATAGTTAGTGGATTAGTAATTTACTATTTAATTACCTATAAATGCTTGTAATGTTTTCAATTCAATGTATAGAATTCATTTGAAGTAATTATTTCCTTCGTGCAATTTCTCTCTTGTTTCCACACTTTGGTCGTTTTGTTACATGGTATCAGAGCTCCTAGGTTCTTTGTCTTGTATTTGAGTTTAAATACTCATTGAAGATGAACTGTGGAAACAGTGTTTGTGTAGACAAGTTTGTCGATGATAATTATAGCTATCGGAAGTTATGTATAGAAGCTTTTCTACAAGGTCAAGATCTGTGAGATCTTGTTTCTGGGGATGATGCTGAAATTCCAGAAGATACTCTGAAGAATGTTGAGGCACGAAGGAAGTGGAAGGTCAAGTGTGGCAAAGCTTTATTTGTTTTGCTGACTTCTATTGGCAAATGATATATTGAGCATGTTTATGATGTAAATTCTCCAAAGATAGTGTGGAACACACTTGAAAGGTTGTTCACTCTAAAGAACACGGCGAGGTTGCAGAATTTCGAGAACGAACTTGCTGTAAGAACTCAATGTAATTTGCCTATTTCAAAATACTTTCTGAAAATTAAAACTTTGTGTTATGAAATTTCAGAATTAGACAAGGAGGATCCTATTAGTGATGCTCGTGTGCGTCATTATCTTATTCTTGGGCTGCAAAATGAGTTTATGCCATTTATTTCGTCGATACAAGGTTGGGTAAATCAACCCTTCTATCATTGAGTTGGAAAACTTGTTTTCAAATCAGGAAGCATTGATGAAACAAATGTTTAGCAACAACAAACAAACTCACTGTAAGGTGGAAGCTGTTCTTTATTCTAAAGATAAGGAAAAAGTTAGTTCTTCTCCAAGGCTTTATTCAAATGAGCGCAAGGATTCAAAGGTTGAACGACAGTCCAAGGGAAATTTAAAAGGATATTTTAGGTGCGGCAAGTTGGGACACATCAAACGTGACTGTCGGGTGAAGGTGGTGTGTCATCGTTGTGAGAAATTCGGCCATATTAGACAACTAGTCGGGTGATTCTCAAAGAAGCAGAAACAAATGTTGTACAGGAAAGTAACAAACCTGAACAAATTACTTTGGAACAATGCTTATCAATTGAAGCTATTGATCAACTCAATAGTTTGCATGTTAATGTTGATCTCTATAGATTATAATGAGGATTGGATTGTTGATTTTGGTTGTTCTCATCATTCAAGTGGAAATGTTTCTCTTCTCTTTGATGTACGTACCCATCAAGGAAGAATAGTCATTGCGACAACTGATAATTTCATACATCATGTTGTTCAAGAAGGGCAAGTTAACGTTAAAAATGGTGCACCAAATGTTGATGGTGTTTCTCTTGAAGATGTTTACCATGTTCCAGGTTTAAAGAAGAATCTGGTTTCGGTCTCTCAGATTGCCGACTCTGGAAGGTATATACTCTTTGGTCTCGACGCTGTCCCGAAAATAAAATCTTTCTGTTTTGGAAGGTCAGCGTCGAGACGCTAGCCACAGCGTCTCGACGCTATAGACGGAGTTGACGCTGGAAGACTTTCCGTAGCGTCTCGACGCTACTGCTGCGGGAATCTTGGCTTGTAGACAAAATTTGAGCGTCTCGACGCTCTGCCCTCGGGATTTTTGGCTTGAGCTTCTTTTCCAATCACCCAATTGGATCAACTTCTCATTATAATCCTCAATAATGCTCCCTTTGGCTCCAATAGCTCAATTCCTACAACATAAAAGATAATCAACGTAAAAGTGCTCGTTTGAACGGTAAACTAGCGATAAAAAGGCTATAAAGATAGCACACTTTGTGAGCTATCAGAGATCTGATTGTTTATTATTACTGCTATTAAATCTTTGGAATGATTCAACCCTTAGTTTAATACCTTCCTTTTGGACCATTGATGCTATAGGAATAATACAGAAATCGTTCTCTACTAACCATTCGTTAAGTTGATCCTTGAAAGTCACTCTCTGTTTTTTCTTATCAACTGTAGTACCTTCTTCTTCCCTCTCAAGTAAAATATCAATACTCATATTGTCTTCAAGAATGGTGGCAGGAGAAGGCAAGAGAGTTGTAATTTCATTTTCTATGTTCACCTTTTGGCTGTTTGGTGGAGGTGTGGCCCGTGGGCTAGAAATGACTACATTTGACGTGGGATTTTAGGAAGAATGTCGACAAATAATTAGACTTAATGAAAAATGTCTAAATACTTGTATTGTTTGCACTCCATGTCTAGAATTTTTGTTAGGAAGAAGTTTGTTTTAGTTGGTTCCCCATTATATCCCTTCTAGGATTCTCTATTGTCAAAATCATTATTAATTAATTTTAAAATTAAATAATTTAATGCCAGATTTTATTTGGATGATGTGGGTGATTTCCCGTTAAAAACAACTTTATTATGTTTGTCGTTAAGTTATTTTGGACAGTTATATTCCTCCATGGATTCCTTCGAGTGGGGTGGCACACACACCCTCTAGTAGGGGTATCTATATGGACACACCCCAAGGACTTCTTCCAACTCGAGTAATCCCGAGGTAATACTTCCTAAAAATAGTAAAAAATCAACCTTCTGCCCACTTCTACAAACGAGGGTCAATCAGCCAACTTATTATCGTCAACAAACAACAACCCTTACATTTATGGGTTAAAAACGACATTGACTGAGAACAAAGACGAAGAAAGAAGATGAATTCCAAACCGATAAATTTATCGGTCTCAATGCACTTTGCCATATTTTCATATTAACAAATTGTATAAGGAATCCAACCAGACTGAAAATGCATTCTGTTTGTTTTACCGGTGGAAATTCCAGACCGGTAAATTTATCGGTCTCAATAAACCGACTGGTAAATTTTCAAATCCTATTTTTACTTGAAAGAATTTTTCAAATTAAAATAGTAAAAAGTGGTAAGATTTCATAGAATTTTAAAGTAAATTTATTCACTTTGCCATATTTTCATATTAACAAATTGTATAAGGAATCCAACCAGGCTGAAAATGCATTCTGTTTTTTTTACCGGTGGAAATTCAAGACCGGTAATTTACCGGACTCAATAAACCAACTGGTAAATTTACAGATGAGGGAAATGTTTTTTCCATTAAGTAATTTCTAGCATTCTGTATCTCTATTTGTTCCTTCGAGTAGAGCCACCGCACACACCATCTGTCAGGGTATACGCTTGGACACACCCGTGGAGATATACAGTGACAACGTCGCACACACATTCGGTTAGGGTATAATCTTCCCCTAAAAATAGGGAACAACCAAAACACTCCCCACCCTACAAATGAGGAGAGATCGGTCAATATCATATCGTTAAACAACAACAATACCCCTACAATTATGCATTGTCTACCAAATTCATGCGATCTTCCCCTGAATCTTCAACCTTCAACCTCCTTACTACGTACTTCTATTGAGATTTTATTTCTCTTTTCCTTTTCCAGTTCTTCTGAAAGAAATAATTGTGTTTATCCTCTCACCACCAGTAATTAACGCAGACAATGCATTGGTCAAATACGCAGTACCCCCTACAATTATGCACTGTCTACCAAATTCATGGGATCTTCCCCCTAGCATTTGTTCTTCTCTCTTTCTTTAGCATTTGCTCTTCTCTCTTCATTTGCTCTTCTCTCTTCCTTTACCATATTTTTATACAGTTATGTTATACTTGAATTGTGCAATTTAATTGAGTCTAATATAGTTGTCCAACTAGCTGATCGATCTTATGTGCATCCATTAGGGAAAATTGAGGACATTTTAGTCAAAGTGAAAGATTTGTTGTTTCCATGCGATTTCTACGTGCTGAATATGAACAAAAATTCTTCGCATGTTTCCTCTTCTATCTTACTAGGACGCCCATTTATGAAGACCGCTAAGGTCAAGATTGATGTTGATAGGGGTGCTTTGTTTGTAGAATTTGATGGAATTGTGAATGAGTTTTTTATGAATGCATCGAAATATTTTGTGCATGATGAGAATGGAAATGTTAAATCTGTGGATTGTGTGAAGAAAGAGAATTTGACCTCGCGCTTGAGGGACTATTCTTTTGCCTCTGTTAGGAAGAAAGATTTAAATTTGAATATGAATGGTGCTGTTTTTTATAGTACTAACAATGATGATGTTCACGTGCTCAAGGCACGAAGAGAAAATTTGCTCTTAAATGACATTTGCAGGAACAGTGTGGACGAGGACATGTTTGGAACGTCCCCCGCGCTGTCGGAATATGGATGAGTTCGTTGGGTGAATTCAGTCGAGCAAACGACTTTAAAAATTTTGCGCATCTCGGAGGCACCCGAGTGTTGAACTATCTTTTCTATTTTTAGTTTATGTTGTTTTAGTTTTAGCTTAGGTAATTTAGCTTAATTTAGCTTGCTGTTTTTTTAGGTAATGAGGAGAGTTGAGGAAATTTTGGGCTCCGATAAGGAAAGCGCCGCCTCTTTTCCCTCGCCGACTTCACAAAGATCAGGGAACTGTTGTTTTTCTTTTCCCTTTTACTTTTGTGTATCTGATAAAGAAGCATTGAGGACAATGTTGTCTTCTGAAGTTGGGGGTGGATGTTGTGGATATGCATGTGTAGTTTGTTGAGCAGTGCTAATTTTGAATTTAAAGTGCTTAGGACTCTGTTTACTGCTTTCTAATTATGATGATCTAGGAAGTGTCTTTTTGGAATCTGAGCATTTGCATAATCTAGTTTTTGAATGATGTTGCTTTGCATTTATTAGGTTCATGTCAAAAAAAATTTAAAAAAAAATTGTTGCTCCCTTGCATCTATCGAGCACTTAGCAACCTCTTCTTAGACTCCGTAGGCTTAGTTTGATTGCATGTCACGTTGATTCTTGTTGTCACCCCGAAAGGCACCCCTAGGGTAGCTTGTTGCATGAGAGTTAGTGGTTAATTAAGTCTAAGAAAAAAAAATAGAAAAGCATGATTGGTTAGAAATTTCTCCCGAGGCGTTCCTCCTTTTTAAGTTCGCACTTAAGAAGTGAACGTTAGTCCTTAAAAATGTGAAGCTTAGGCCTAAGTTTGACATGTTAGGCAAATCGGGATTGGAAAGAAAAAGAAAATAAAGATGGGTTCAAAGAACCATAACAAAGAGTACAAAGTACTCAAAAAGAGAAAAAGAAAAAGTACGAGAAAATCGTTTTAGGTCTATTAATTTATTGCTCTCTCTTATGTGATCAAGTTTAGACGGTTCTTAAATGCTAGAAGTAGGGGGAAAACGGGATGATATGTTGCATGCGGTTTTTCCAGGCTTACGTTGGTTTAGGATAGGTTGGCTAGCACACACACACGTTAGGGAGCGATAGTTAATTTTTTATGTGTTCTTATTAAATGCATGCGCCGATTGCTTTCGTGATTATGTTTTGTTTAGATTTGTAAAAAGCATCGAGGTTTGAATTAGTAGCATGTATGCATGGTCCTTTAGAGTCGAATTCTTTATTTGCCTTGCTCAAGGACTAGCAAGATTTAAGTTGGGGGTGTTTGATAACTTCATTTTGGAGCTATATTTCACTCCTTGACTCTAGCTAAAAGTCGGGATTAATTGTTTAATATGTCTCGTTTATAGGAGTTTTGCGGCATAGAGCTCGTGGTATCCATTGAGTGCGTTTTGTGGCTAAGGAAGACGTTTTAGTGCCCCGGGAGTGCTTCGGGAAAAGGGCAAGCTCACACAAGAAGAACCGGACAAAATTGCCAAGAAGAGGGTTTAAAGAGCTATTTTAAAATTAGGGTTTAAAGAGCTATTTTAAGAAAGGGAAGATCCAAATACCTTAGACACTTTGTTTATCTTTGATTCTATTAGTATAATATGCTCAAAAATAGGAATGTTCTTACGCTAGAATTGAAAGGTAAAGAGCAATAACATAAACTAGCAATTAGGAACCGGACATATTCAACTGACTTTTTTCTTTTTTTTTTACAACATCATGTAGTTGAGTTATGCTCTTGTTGGCACATATTCAGCTGAGTTAATAGTGTAGTTAATGCCGGATAAATTCCATAAGTTAAATTGGGGCAGGGGGATTGGAAGAAAGAGTAAAACTTAGTTGCACGTTGGACTACAACTATCTTTTGCAGTCCAGCCACGTGGCAGATTTTGATTGACCAAATATTATGTTATTGTTTTTAATTAAAAAATTATATTTAATGCGTCACGTGACTTCAACTTTTTTTTTCTCTGCTTTTTTTCCTCTTCTCCATGGCTTTTAATTTCCGATTTTGCCCTTCCCGGTTCAATCCTCTCCAATATCTCTTTTTTTATCAATGATTTGAATTTTTTTACTAAGATTTGAAAATAGCAAATGATAAAATAATCCTGCTACAATTTTTAATAATAATAATAATATCTAAAACCTCGTCATTGTCTAACATCTTATGACATTTTTTAATAAAATTTCTTTTTCTTCTATTTTATTTTTTTATTTTTTTCAAGTTTTCAACTCAATTTCACTTCATTTATCCTAAAATAAATAATTAATTATTACCTTACTAAAATTCTGCAATAAAATTTCTCTTTCCTCTTCTATCTAATTTCTTTGTTCATTTCAAGTTTTCAACTCAATTTCACTTCATTAATCATAGAATAAATAATTAACTATTACTTTTCTAAAATTCTGCCAATTTTGCTATGCTATTAGGCATATGGAGAGATTAAGAAATGTTTACTAAGATTGGTAGCAAATCATCCATAAAAAGAGATACTGGAGAGAATTGAGGAGAGGAGGGCAAAATTGGAAATTGAAAGTTATGGAGAAGTGGAAAAAATGAAAGAAAAAAAAAAACCGTTGAAGTTACGTGAGACATTAAAAATAATTTTTTAATTAAAAAAATAACATAAAACCTGACCAATCAAATTCTGACATGTTGTTGGGCTGCAAAAGATAGTTGTAGCCTAGCCTGCAACTAAGTTTTACTCTGTAAAAAATTGGAGAGTGTGGAACCTCTGTCGTCTTCATCTCCTCGGCAAACCTTCTCTTCAACGCCTGTCCGAGTGTTCGTACCCCACCAGATTCAACTATTAAATCTGTTATTTTATTTGATTTTCTTTTTGCACCTATTTCAATTTTTATTTATTGATTTTGTTTCACCATGATTTCCTTTTATATGTATATATATATTTTGGTATTTCTTTTCAAGTACATTTATTTATGGGCTGGTTGCACAAATAGCAATCAGGCCCAAACTAATTGCAAATTTAGCAAACTTTAAAATGTTTTGTAAATATGGCAAAAAAAACCTGTTTCTATCACTGATAGACTTTATTATATCACTAATAGACTTCTATCAGTGATAGACTATTATCTCTGATAGACTATTATCACTGACAAAAATCTATAAAAAGTTGAGGTGATCAGCGATAGACTTCTATCAGTCATAAGATATCAGCGATAGAAATTGCTATATCCGCAAAAATTTTAAAAACATGCTATATTTGCAAACAATAAGTCTTAAATTGTCATTTACTACAATTTCCCTTTATTTATTTTGATTAATTAAAATTAAAGATTTTTTTAAAAAATTTAAGAAAACTGTTTTTTTTAACTCACTCTATACATTTTGAAAAACAGTGAAATAATTTTAAGAAATCTCAAAAAAAAAAAAAAAAAAAAAAAAAAATTAGAAAAAAAAAGATATTTGAAAGGGATCTAAAGACTTTTTTTTTTTTTTCCACTCTATACATTTTGGAAAATAATGCCATGAAATAATTTTAAGAAATCTTTAAAACCAATTTATAGATAAATTTAGATATTTGAAACAACAATCACTAAAATGGGGAGAGATAACTACATAGACCAAAATAATATTTTACCTTTAAAAATATAGTCACATATTCTATTCAACAAACTTATCAAAATATTTCAAGCTCCATCTAGTTCTTCTCAAAGATAAAATGTTGAGACAAACATGAAATAAATAATACAAACAAACAAAATTATATCTCATGTTTTCTGGTTAATGTCAAATAAGTTATCAATCACAAAATACAATACTAAAGCGAAAGAAAAAAGATTGTACTAGTTCACCCCGATCTTAATACTACTTCCAATCTTATATCATTGCAAGTTCAACTATAATGACAATTACAAAAAAGACTCGACATTCAAACTATCCTCTATTGTTTAACAATGACTATTGACATCCAAGAATCACAACTCGGTAGCTTGAGATCAACAATTAACAAATAAACCACGCTGAAAACCCACCAGAGAAATTATTTTTTCTTTAGATTAGTTCATTCCCTTCTAGAAGAGGATCGCCTACATTTTAGCTAATTAATTTAATTAGCCTACATGTCAACTAATCAAACTAAAACCTCCTGAATTTTGGGCTTCATTTCGTAACATGAAGTGCTTTAAATTTATATAATAAAATTTGTTCCGGAATACAAGCTGAAATAAAATTTGAATTAAACTTGAAATAACATCGCTGGGTTCCTAAAAACACAAACTGCAGCAGAAACTGTCATCACAAAAAGCAACAACATTGGTAGAACAAAGACTAAACAGGCCAGAAATTAGACATATCATCCTCCTCGTCGGACATATTCAGCTCAGATAGGTCAGATACAAGTGTCGATTTTGATAATATTTGGTTTATTATTCCAGAAGTTAAATTGTTGGGGTGTAGAAAATCGGGGTAATCAATTTTCATCTCGACCCATCCTGTTTTCTTCAACTCCTTCAAATTATGAAAGGAACAAAAAGAGTCATAAACATATTAGGAAGGAATGAAATAAAAAAACAAGAAGTTTAGATGAATATATAATATATACCTGTGTTGCATTTGGAGGCAGCATAACAGCCACCACATTACCAAAAACTCTATTCAGCTGAGCAATATTTTCATCCGGGTTTGGTTGTTGTGATTGGTATAAGTCCCTTTTAAAATCATACGTATCAAATGCTAAGGTTACTTTGTCTATGCACAGTAATTCAGAAGCGGGCTTTACAAAAGGTATAACATTTCTCATCTTGACACTTTTGAGATTTGGTGTACACAACTCAACTATTGGTAAAGAAAATATATATTCTAAAGCACAAATTAGCTCCAAACTCTCAAGTTTTGGAGCTGAAATAAGACCCCTTTCGAAAAGACAATCAATTAAAACCAAAGATTCCAAATTTGGACAACCAGAGAATGTCTCTTCATTCAATGATATGTCCTCATAGTACATGCAGTTGAATTCCCTTCGAATCACTAAACTTGTCAAAGAAGGTAACACCAAGGATCCCAAGTTATTTAAATTCCTACATGTAATCTTCAGGACAGTGAGCGAGTCACAAGAGGATAAACATGACCACATTGATTCATCAACATCGAATGTAGTAATGTAAAGTTCTTGAGCCCTGCGACATTGCGCATAGCATAAAAATTTTGTCACAAAATCCTTTTCATCAAATATGGGGAAAGAGTAACTCAATTTTTTAATATACTCGCTACGATGTTCTGATAGAACTCCAGAAATGAAACACTTGAACGATCTTTCTTTCAGTGAAGTGGTATCATTTATTCTTGACTCTTCAAATGGGTATGAATCGTAATCAAAGTCGAGTGTGGGAATGAGAGTCCAAAGAGTCTTCCACCGCTTTGATAGAACACAAGTTTGCACAACCTGTTTTGTGTCTAAGGAGGACAAAATGTCAAGAAGAAGAGAATCTGATAGAAGGCTGATTCTCTCCACATCCATATTCTTCGACATTATAGAATGGAGAATTGAAAAGTCGGATAGAAACTTGGTGCTTTCGAAGTGATTTTGAACGCAGTATTATATAGAGAATAGCAAGAGATATAACAAATGTTGAAGAGAGCTACAAATGAGTAAAGAAAATTGGTGCTTTCCAAGAGTTTGGAAGATGTAAAGTCATTACAAAATTCAAGAACATGCATGGCAGTGGAGACCAGAAGGCGTCCTTGGAAATCTGTTTTTTATTTTTATTTTTATTTTTTTTTATAAAGGAAAAAACTGATTTATTAAATTCAAGATCATGTATGTGTTTCCATCCTTTATTTACACACTAAAATATTTACTCACCGTAACCATATATTTCACCGTTAAAACTGTTATCGGCCACCCTCAACATGAGGTTAGCGGCATGACGTCACGGCCCACCTCATTTAGAGGCTGAGGCCCTGACGTCACCAACACATCTCCCCAGGGTCTAAGGCCGACCCTTAGGTCTGATCGAGAGATTTACCTCCGGAGATCCTCTATCACATCACCGTCACCACCCCACATAATTAATCGGGGCGAAGAATGTCCGATTGACATTTCTGCCTTACACAACAAGGCAGTGGTACGACAGTCACTACAAGAATTTTATATTCTCTCGACGGTTTTGTTTTCGTCGAGAGAACACTACTCTCTCGACGGTTTCTTCAACCGTCGAGAGAGTATCGTCTTCTCTCGACGAAATATCATGCCGTCGAGAGAACATAAACCTCTCTCGACGATTTTGAAGTACCGTCGAGATAGGATATCCTCTCTCGACGGTTTTTATAAACCGTCGAGAGATCATTGATCTATCTCGACGATTTATCAAAACCGTCGAGAGATCGTTGGTCTCTCCCGACGGTTTATCATAACGTCGGGATAACGTCAGATAAAATCAACTAGTCCCCCCAAATCCGCATAGGATCGGGGATCAACGATCCTCGTGATGAGGAAGGGTACGAATCGGCACTGACCGTCCACTCACCCTCGCCTGTATATATACCCAAGAGGATCCCAAATGAAACGTACGGGTACCACACTACTCTCACTCTTACTTATGCTTAGAACTCTCTTTCTCTCTCTCTCTAACTTAAGCATTGGAATACAGTGGGCCCAACCCCACACCGGTGCAAGCTTTTGTTGGGTTTTATGTCCTAAAACTCGTGATTTTATGTAAACAGTTGTGTTTGTAAATACTTTATTTAGTAATAAAGAGTTACTAAGTTTTATTCAGTAAAAGAGTTTACTGGAATAAAGTGAAATGTGTTTAGAATAACTTATATCAATGACCAACACCCATGGCGATTCATGAGTACTTGAGCTTCATGTATGACATGATTGTGGATCAGGCTCAAGTAGACAGTCAAAACGGTCTATAGTATATGGATAAGGCTGGGTACCTTATCATGGTAACACTATTGGATGCAACTCGCTTTATATTGTACAAAACGATGTGATCTGACTCGTTTCACATTGAGATGTGCGAGCAAGGGTGTCTTGTGCAATGAGTTTGCATAAGACTGAACTGCGAAACAAGTCGTTCTCTCTTTATAACACCGTTTACTAAAGAGACCGATTTTTTCATATAATTGCCTAGGTAATTCGATCTTAATCCTGATCTCGCTATGAACTCCTATTTCTTCGAGAGTATCCTTTGACTTGCACGGGTGAGAGTGACCAGATCGCCAACTCAATAAGTCTACCATCTTGGAGATAAACTCGAATAGGTGGCTGGGGACATAGTACAGCTAGATGGAATTCACTCTTAACCCGCTCTTCAGGGTTAGTAGATAGGTTGTTGATAACTCCATTTTGGAGCTAAATATCACTCCTTAACTCTAGCTAAAAGTCGTGCTTAATCGTTTAATTTATCTTGTTTATAGAAAATTTGCGGCAAAGAGCTCATGGTGTCCATTGTATGCGTTTCATGGCTTAGGAAGTTGTTTTAGTACTCCGGGATTGCATCGGGAAAAGGGGAAGCTAACCCATGAAGATTTGGAGAAAATTGCCATGCAAAGGCAATTTTCCAGCCCCAAACCCGAGAGCAAGCGTCGAGACGCTGCTCAACGTTGCCCGGCGTCAAGACGCTTGCCCTTGCGTCGAGACGCTCCGTAGAGGCGCGCGCGCTAAAGATTATCGGGGCAGCGTCGAGACGCTGACCGAGCGTCTCGACGCTCTGACGGATTATATAGGTTGTAATGACAATTTTTCTTGATCTTCTCCGCCAATCTCTCTCGGTTTTCCGCCATTGTTAGGCGTTTTTCAAGCTTTTTCTTCCTGTTTTACTTGGGATTATGTCCAAGGTCCCCATGGAAGCTTTGGCATTCAATCTCTCCATGGTAGGCTAAGGTAACGTGTGGGATTTGGGAGGAATTTTGGGATTTTTGCTAAGTTGTAATATTTTGATAATTGGAACTTTGGATTCTGTTTTGGCTTAAATATTGCTATGCATCTACTATTCTTGCTTAATCTATGAATGTGTTAGATTTCTAGACGGACAATCTCGCTTTCTAGCATGTGTTAATGTTATAGACTAGTGATGTCGTGTCTCTCCTTGTCGATTTAGTAACACAGAATGGTAGAACAAATCGAAGCATCGTGTTAATCATACTGAATGTTGATTACTTTAGGGTTGCCGGGTAGTCAATTAGCATTTAGCGTTATTGGTTGAACGTTCGTTGTGGAGTGCTAGTGATTGTTTGGGTTAATTTGGGGCTGATCACTCTAATTTAATTGTGAACACTGTTTAGTTAGGATTGCGAAATTATAATTAATTATTATGAGGCCGGTTGCTTTAGGGTTGTCGGGCAACCGTTCACGTGCATGTAACATTGATAGTCATATCTTAGAATTAAATGATCATAGATATTATAATGCTTAGCAAAGTCCCGAAATCTCCCAAATCCAACACTTTTTAATCTCATTTGCATTTTTCCCTCAGCGCTTTTACACCTTAAGTTGCATGATAAAACCCCCCCGTTTTGTGACATTCCTCTAATCAATTTAATTACATCTCGAACAATTAATTTCAATTCTTATTCTCTCTCTGTGGTTCGACACTGTTACCACTAGCTGCAAAGCTTAAGGCTACAGGTTTTATAAATTCATTTTGGCCAGGCTTCGACAGCCTGAGAATTAATAGGACATTCAAAAATCCTACACACCAGTTGTTCCCTTAATAGCTGACTAGCTGACTCCAGGGCTTGAACAATGGGCGCCCACCCTCTCCTTGGCAAGAGAGGGACCTGGTCTGTTGGTTGGACCACAAATTAATTGTTCATTAGAGGTGTCAGTGGTACTTAAGGAACAATAAGTAATGCAGGGGTTAAACAGTATAAATGACACACCTGTGATTACTGTCACACCCTGTCCCAGATTACCTTACCGAACCTAGGACGGGTTGTGATAACAACAGACCCCGAGAATGCAATGGAATCTAGTGTCAAATCTCTGTCTAGTTTATAACTTAAACTTCGTCAAAAAATATAAACCACGCAACAAAAGTTACACTTTTTACATACAGTAGATGATATGCATTGACTTGATGAGGTTGGTGGCAGATGTTGATCCCAACTATCTCTCGTTGAAACTCAAGAGCAATCCTGGTGAAAAAATAAACATGAAAGAATGAGCTAAAAAGCCCAGTGAATGATACGGTAATAATAACATAACTTTCAAGAAACAACTCTTTTCTCAAACAATAGTAAATCAAACCTCTGTCAGACCAACGTAAATCACGAATAATTTAATAAACTTTGGACGAATAATACACCGAGAAATCTATTTTAACATCATTTAAATTCCCAACACATGCTAGTAAAACCGTAGAGAAATCTGTAAAAATAGCTCTTGAAAACATGAACACAATTTTGTAAAACCATCACCAAATATGTACCCAATCTCTGGTCATACTGCATAGAGTAATCTCAATACGCACAACAGAGCAATTTATGTCATACTATGTACCGAGTAATCTCCAGATACATAGCAGAGCCTCTGTCATACGTGCACGCAGAACTCTCTATCTCTGATATTCTATGGAAACACATCCACATAGCACACAGGTAATCACCATGGTTACATAAATCTACTCGTTTGAAAGTCATTCTCTGTATAAAACTCTTAAAATCAAACACTTTAAAACCATTCTCTTAATGAAACAATATTTGACAAACTTTAAACTACTAGCAGAATCATGTTTCCTCTAAAACAATATCACAAATGATCCATCCATTTATAAACTCTTAAATATTCATTAAATACCTGAAATATTTGTCAAACGACAATTTCAGTCGAATGCAGAAAAACACTCGAAATTCTTATCACTTCCAAGAAATCTCATAATTAATTTCAGGAATTTCAAATCAATTTCTCTTATATCCCATAAGAGTTGGTCCAAAACCATCCATAATAATATGTTTCCTAGAATTTCTTAACAATAATTAAACAACAAAAACATTTCGTAAAATAATCACTCACAGAACCATTGTCGATATAAATCAAGTCACCCGCTATTCCAGTTAAAGTCCAACCTAATATGAAGCTTTGAGCCATAAACTACTTGTAACACCTCCAAGACTGAAGTAATTGACATTGGACCTTCCAAATTAATCTCCTTCTTCTCCAATTTCGGCTTTCTCTACAACATTCTCTCCTCATTTTCTCTTTTTTTTTCCTCTTTTTCGAAAGTCTCATTTTTCTTATTCTTCTTTTCTCTCTTTTTTTTACCTAACCACAGGCCACATGTCCAACACCTTCACCAACACCTTTGCCCCACGTTGAGAGAGAGATTTTTTTTTTCTTTAAAAAATGATTAATTTCAATTTCTTTTTCTTTTTTTTTCTTTTAATAACTAAATATTTTTATTTATCACTTAAAACAATAGAGTCCTCACAATTACGAACAACCTGTGAAGGGTTGACTTGCCCATGACGGTTATATCAAGAGAACATAATATATGAGGAGAGTGCAACCCTCAGACTATAGTGGAGTCTTTGGAGGTTAACGAATGTTGATTAGTTCGGTTAAAGGAGTTTTGACCGGATAATCTCGTATCGTTGGAGCTCATGATCTGTAAGTCCCTTAGGTTCTCCTGGCCAGCTCGTATAACGTCGTGCAACAATATAAGAGATAAGGAAAAGGAATTTGAATTGTTCAAATTCGATTTTTGGAAGAATGGAGGACTAAATATGGTTTAAATATGAGAACAATCTAAAACATGAATAGGGATTCATGTGCAAAAGGTCTGTTTTCAGAAAACCGGGATTAGTCATATTATTTAATTAATATTTGATATTGAATTAATTACAAAGTTTAATTAATAAAATATATATTATTATTTAAAATTAATTTTTAAATAATAATAATTTAATATATATAACATGCACTTTGCATGTCTTCTATGTGTTAATCCACCACCATTTTGAAACTTAATGGAAAAGTCTTGTTTATTCTGTGAGGTGAGCAAAAATCATTAGGCTGATGGATGATTTTTCATGTGATGAAAAATAACTCTCGGATTGAAGAAGATCCAATTGAAAATTGTGTTCAATTTTCTTTTCCTCTCAACTTCAAGACGATTTCTCCATTTTTTTTTCTTTTCTTTTTCTCTTTTAACGGAGTCCCACAACTCCGTTGCACGGCGCCGAGGATAGCGGGACTACGCTCCATCTCTGTGGTTAGACCATGTTACCGCTAGCTGCAAAGCTAAGAGCTACAGGTTATAAATTTCATTTTTGGCAAGCTTCGACAGCTTGAGAAATTAGGAGTATATTCAAAATATTCTCACCAAATGCAGATCCCTCTAATTTGACAGAAGATATACCCTGAGGGACTGAGGATCTCTTGGGTATGGCAGACGATATACCGTTGCATATACCGACACATACACCATTTGTGGATGGTAACTTGAACATTGATCACCAACTTCCTACCTTTTTGGATATTGGAGAGATTGTAACTAATGACTAAGTATTTTGCCTAACACTGGTCGAGGTCATCGAATAAAGATACCTTCTAGTAGACTCAAGGATTTCATCACTAACACCGTTCGCGTTACCAAACCCGTCACATCTCATGTCTCTGCTTCGTCAAAGTCCTCAGGTACTCATTTTCCCATTGCTTATTATGTAAATTGTGATAAGTTTTCTGCAAAACACACCAATTTGTTTGCAGCAATCACTAAAGGAACTGAACCTCCATCATTTAAAGAGGTCGTTAAAGATCCGGGTTGGCGAAAGACTATGCAAGATGAAATCGATGCACTTGAAAGGAATAAGACTTGGACTTTTGAGGATCTTCCACCTGGAAAGAAAGAAATCAGTTGTAAGTGGGTTTATAAAATAAAATATCGATCTGATGGTGTGATTGAACGATTGAAGGGGCGTCTAGTTGTATATGAGAATCGTCAAATTGCTGGACTCGATTTTAATGAAACATTTGCTCCTGTAGCAAAAAAGGTCACGATTCGCACATGTTTGGCTATAGTAGTAGCACGAAAATGGGAGCTTCACCAAATGGATGTGCATAACGCTTTTATACACGGCGATCTTGCTGAGGAGGTATATATGCAACTCCCTCCTGGTTTCAACTCTAGTGCCCCTGACAAAGTATGTCGATTGCGTAAGTCCTTGTATGGACTTCGACAGGCGCCTCAGAATTGGTTTGCTAAGCTCTCGACGGCCCTAAAGGAAATTAGTTTTACGCAATCTTATGTTGATTACTCATTGTTTAATTATTCCAAGGATGGTTTTGCTTTACATGTTCTTGTATATGTCGATGACCTTATCATTACAGGTTCTTCTTCTTTGGCAATTACAAAATTCAAGCAACAACTCAGCGAGAGATTTCATATGAAAGACTTGGGCATCCTCAAGTATTTTCTTGGGATAGAAGTAGCACGTGGAAATGACGGTTTGTTTCTTTCCCAACGCAAATATGTTCTTGACATTATCGGTGAAGCAGGCTTGCTTGGAGCACGTCCTGTATCTACACCCATGGAGCAGAATCATCATGTTGCCACAATCAATGGTGCCAACATTGATGATCCAGAGAAGTATCGACGACTTGTAGATCGTCTTATATACCTCACGATTACACGACCCGAACTATGTTATTCTGTGCATATATTGGCTCAGTTCATGGGTGATCCTCGTGTTGAACATTGGGATGCAGCTGTGAGAGTTTTGAGATATTTGAAAGGTTGTTCTGGTCAGGGCATTCTGCTGCGAGAAGAGAATGATCTTAAACTATATGTTTTTTGTGATAGTCATTGGGTGAGTTGTCCGCTAACGCGAAAATCATTGACAGGTCACATGATTTTATTAGGTTCTTCTCCTGTGTCTTGGAAAACGAAAAAACAACCAACTATTTCTCATTCTTCAGCGGAGGCTGAGTATAGATCTATGGTCACTACGACATGTGAGTTAAAATGGTTGAAATCCCTTTTGTCTTGTTTTGGGATACAACATGCGAGTCCCATGAAATTATTTTGTGTTAGTCAAGTCACTCTTTATATAGCAGCTAATCCGGTTTTCCATGAACAAATGAAGCATATTGAAATGGATTGCCACTTTGTTCGTGACGTTGTGCAAGATGGTACGATTTCGACGTCTCATGTTTCAGACGGGTGCACAGTTGGCAGATTTTTTAACCAAACCTCTTGGTAAAACACAATTTTCACTTCTTCTTCGCAAGTTGGACATCTGTAATCTACATGCTCCAACTTGAGGGGGAGTATTAGAGGAGGCGCAATATATATCAGGATCTACCTGTGCGTATATATCGGGATCTACCCGTCTACCCATAAATCTCGTTTGCTTTCTGTTTCCTAGAATAAAGTTGTGGTTAGTCTTCCCAGATAGGAACTGTAGGACTGTATTATACCCATGGTTTGGCCATTCTTAATAACATAATATAACAGAAATATGTTCTACAAAACTCTTTAAGAAGGAGATTATTAATTAAAAAATTGGTGGATCCCATATCAAAATTCACATATTTTTAATTGTATCCAAAGGCAATACTAGATAAGTTAAACATACTTTAATTATAATAATAAATAATTAAAATATGCTCTAAAAAATTATAAACTACATTTTAAACACTTTCTAACACATAACATTAATTTTTAATTATTTAATTAAACATTAAATTAAATATAATAGAACCATTTATCATTAAATTAATTACAATAAGTAATAAAAAAAAATTGATAAACAATGGTAAAAATCAAACAAAATAGGTGTGAAAAATATATATAAATAAAATATGTAACAAAACGAAGAGAACAAAGTGTGGAAACAAGAGAGAAATTGCCCGAAATAAAGAATTACTTTCACATGAATTCTATGCATTGAATTGAAAACATTACAACCCACTAATTATCCCACTAACCTTAAAATTCTCCATACTCAACCCACTAAGCCATTAAGTCACATTCTTTTTTTTTTTTTTTTGAGTACATTGGGGATGGGGGATTCGAACCACAGACCTCTTGGTCGTCGACACATACATATGCCAGCTGAGCAACGCTCGCTTTGGCAAGTCACATTCTTTCAAAATTGAAGGCACTACCCTAAATATATGTCACACTACCCTAAATGAGTGTCATTGTCTTAATTTGAAATAAGTAAAATATAACTAAGTTAAATAAACTTGCATAATAAATTTGCACTGATTTTTAACACTCCCCCTGAGTGCAAACATACGATCAGCAACACCAAGTGCACTTCTGAGTTCTTCAAACTTGGATTTACCAAGTGCCTTAGTAAATATATCAGCAACTTGCTCCTTGAAATGTATCTCCTGCAATTGAATGTTTTGCGTCAAAACTTTCTCTCAAACAAAATGAAAATGTGTTTCAATGAGTTTTGTACGAGCATGAAACATTGGGTTCCCTGCAAGCTTGCACTTTCATTGTCACAAAAAATAGAAATTTGATAATTCAAACTTGAAAAGATTTCTCCCAATAGCCTTTTCAACCAAATACACTATTGGGTAGCCATAGTAGTTGTATATATTCTACTTCACAACTTGAAAGAGCAACAAAGGTTTGCTTCTTACTGCACCATGAATAACCTCTGAACCTGTATTAAAACACTATCCAGTTGGGGAACGTCTGTCATTTACGTTACGCCCAATCTGCATCAACAAAACCATTTAACAAAAAAGATGTAGCTTGTTTATACAACAAGCTAAACACATGATGCTCTTCACATATCGAAGAATCTTCTTTGCTGCAATTAAATGAGCTTCACATGGTTTATTCATAAACTGAGCAACGACACCAACAAAATAAGAGATGTCAGGTCTTGTCATAGTTAAATAAATTAAACTACCAACATGTTGTCGAAAAAGTGTCACATCCGCCAATTTTTTTCCTTCTTCCTTAATCAACTTCAAGGATGGCTCCATATGAGTAGTCATTGGTTTTAACTTCTTTATGTCAAAACAATCCAACCAAGTGTGTTTGCATACTGTTTCTGTGAGACAAAATATTCACTTGAACTTTCAACCTCCAAGCCAAGAAAACATCTCGTTTCACCCAAACTCTTAATTTCAAAACGAATAATAGACAAACCATCTCGAAAAATAAAATTTTATCTTGTATTTGGATCCATACATCTCCATTTTTTTTTTTGTGAATACCATATCCAACAAAAATGCAACGCCTAGCCTTTGGGTCAAGTTTAGTACACTTACTCTTTGAAACATGAACATAACAAGCTGACCCAAAAACTCGAAGATAACTCACATTTGGTTTACGACGATATAGTACCTCAAAAAGGAGATAGATTCGACCCCGCCCATGGAGGTAGACGATTTATGACGTGACAAGCTACTGAATAGTTGCTGCCCAAAGCTCCCTTGGAAGGTTCTTTGCATGTAGACATGACAAACACATAGATGTAAGATGTGCTAATTTACGTTTAGCAACTCCATTATGTTGTGAAGCGTTATGACATGTCATTTGGCGTTGAATGTCATGCTCGTTGCAATAATTTTGAAATTTATCAGACATATATTCTCCCCCCATTATCTGTGCGAAGACACTTTATCGGCAACATAAATTTCTTCTCAACTAGCTCTTTGAACTAGATAAACTTGGAGAAAATCTCACTTTTAGCATCCAAAAAATACACCAAAGTGAACCGAGTAAAATCGTCCACTATAATCATAACATAACGACAACTATAATAACTGGGTATTTTCTTCGACCCCATCAAATCTGAATGAACTAACTGCAGTGCAGCAGTAG
Organism: Herpetospermum pedunculosum; assembly: GCA_028017165.1. Taxonomy (NCBI): domain Eukaryota; kingdom Viridiplantae; phylum Streptophyta; class Magnoliopsida; order Cucurbitales; family Cucurbitaceae; genus Herpetospermum; species Herpetospermum pedunculosum. The sequence goes on along the minus strand of CM051527.1, from coordinate 12,635,746 downwards.
CTCTATTATTTGAATTTGGGAAGGGAAGACAATGTGATTTCCCAAATTGGCAACCAGGACAAACCACATCATGACGAATTTCTTTAAAGAGGGGAACACCCTCAAGAAGCTTCTTCATAGAAATTCTTTGCAACGATTGATAACCAACATGGCCTAAGCGAGCATGCCAAAGTGTTGCACTGTCATTCTGACATGTCTTTTCAACATATGCATCAGTTGCGGACAAAACATAAAGGAAATACTTATTCTTTCCAATAAACAAAACATCAACATCAAATTGCTTAATATTAGAAATAATTTTCACATCATATAGATGAAAGAGTATATACCTCCAAGAGTCGGCAATCTGAGAGACTGAAACCAAATTCTTCTTTAAACCTAGAACATGGTAAACACATCTTCAAGAGAAACACAATCAACATTTGGTGCATCATCTTTAACGTTAACTTGCCCTTCTTGAACAAGATGATGTATGAAATTATCAGCCGTCACAATGACTCTTCTTCTTTGATGGGTACGTACATCAAAGAGAAGAGAAACATTTTCAGTTGAGTGATGAGAACAACCAAAATCAACAATTTAATCCTCATTATAATTTATAGAAGCATTAACATGCAAACTATTAGGTTGATCAATAGCTTCAATTGATAAGCATTGTTCCCAAGTAATTTTTTCAGGTTTGTTACTTTCCTGTACAACATTTGCTTCCGCTTCTTTGAGAACCACTCGACAATTTGTCTAATATGGCCAAATTTTTAACAACGATGTCACACCCACCTTCACCTTACAGTCACGTTTTATGTGTCTCAACTTGCCGCACCTAAAACATCCTTTTAAATTTCCCTTGGACTGTCGTTCAACCTTGGAATCCTTGCGCTCATTTGAATAAAGCCTTGGAGAAGAACTAACTTTTCCCTTGTCTTTAGAATAAAGAACAACTTTCACCTTAGAGTGAGTTTGCTTGTTGTTGTTAAACATTTGTTTCATCAATGCTTCCTGATTTGAAAGCAAGTTTTCCAACTCAACGATAGAAGGGTTGATTTACCCAACCTTGAATCGACGAAATAAATGACATAAACTCCTTTTGCAGCCCAAGATTAAGATAATGACGCACACGAGCATCACTAATAGTATCCTCCTTGTCTAATTCTGAAATTTCAGAACACAAAGTTTTAATTTTCAGAAAGTAATTTGAAACCGACAAATTACGTTGAGTCCTTCCAGCAAGTTCGTTCTCCAAATTCTGCAACCTCGTCGTGTTCTTTAGAGTGAACAACCTTTCAAGTATGTTCCACACTATCTTCGGAGAATTTACATCACGGACATGCTCAATATACCCTTTGTCAATAGAAGTCCGCAAAGAAAATAAAGTTTTGCCACACTTGACCTTCCACTTCCTTTGTGCCTCAGCATTCTCAAGAGTATCTTCTGGATTTCAGCATCATCACTAGAAATAAGATCCCATAGATCTTGACCTTGTAGAAAAGGTTTCATACATAACTTCCAATAGCTATAATTATCATCGACAAACTTGTCTACACAAACACTGTTTTCACCGTTCATCTTCAATGAGTATTTAAACTCAAATACAAGACAAAGAACCTGGGAGCTCTGATATCATGTAACAAAACGACCAAAGTGTGGAAACAAGAGAGAAATTGCACGAAGGAAATAATTACTTCAAATGAATTCTATACATTGAATTGAAAACATTACAAACATTTATAAGTAATTAAATAGTAAATCACTAATCCACTAACTATCCCACTAATCTTAAAATTCTCCATACTCACCCCACTAAGCCACTAAGTCATATTCCTTCAAAATTGAAGACACTACCCTAAATATATGCCACTACAATAATCTCAGTATGTCACTACCCTAAATGAGTGCCATTAACATATAAGTAAATTATAACTAAGTTAAATAAACTTGACATAATAAATTTGCACTAAGTTTTAACCGTGAAAATAGGGTAAGAAAAACTAACAAAGCTTGTGGTCTCCGATTTTAAGAGAAGTGTTGCACTTTTGAATACTCAAATGGTGACAAAAATGTCTCTCGCCCTCCTCAAACAAAGACAAAAAAAAAAAAAAAAAAAAATGAAAGTAGTGGGGTCGTGACGGCTCGCTGGAGAAAGGGAAACAAGGGTGGCTTTCAGATGAAAAGTGGAAGCAAACCGAGATGGTGAGAGACTTTTTTTTTTAAAAAAAAAAAAGAAGTTGCGAGACGACTTGCTGCCAAAGGGAATAAATTCCCCAAATTCAGACAAAGACGACACACTACCCTAGAATTCAAACGTGAACGGACATCGTCTCTTCAAGAGACGGTGCATATCAGCTGGTGCATATCATTTCTTGAAGAGACGACGTGCATCCGCGTGGGTATACCTCGTCTGTTAAAGAGACGAGGTATTTAAAAGTGCAATATTTTTATAATAAATTTAAGTTTTATAATATTTTTATAATTAGCTTCGAGTTTTGCAATATTTTATGAAACAAAAAAACCCAATTTTTCCCTTCCCCTACACACATGTGAGTCACTCGAATTTAACCGAAGTGTTTGATTGCAACACCTAACAAAGTATAGGGGAAATTGATCAAATTAAAAGTTTATGAGTGTGTAACAAACGGGATGATTTGTGCAATTTTTCCTTAATAATTGTTATTACTCATTCTTATTAAATAATTAATTATATTAAATTTGGTAAATGAATATCAATTAGTTAATTAATTCTATTCCTAATAAAATTACAAATACAAATTTTGATAAAATAAAAAATTACAAATACAAATAAAAAACAATTGAAGAAATGGGAGCAAAGAGAAAACGCATACTCGTCTCTGGGCATAAATGATGGGAAATTGCATAAAGTGACCTGTCATAGCAAAACATTATCAAAAGTGACCAGTCTCCCACAAAAAAATTAAAAGTGACCGGTTTGAGGAAATGAGGGGTGTGAAATTATACATATGCCCTTCAGTAAGGAAACCCGAATGTGTCTATGCGATCGCATAGCCTATGCCATGGCACAGCCTATGCCATCGCACAGCCTATGCCATGGCGCAGCCTATGCCATGGAACATCCTATTTCAAATTTCTTTTTCTTACAAAAAAAATTGAAAACAGAGGACGAAAAACTCATTGCTATCTTCGAGTAAATCCATTGCATAGGCTATTTCAAACTTCTATTTCTTGATTCTCACATTTCTCAAATCATCAGCATAAACTTGTACTTACAGAAACCATAAAAAAGAAATCAGACAGTGTATAAAACAGACAGATCGACTTCAAGTGTTTGGTGTAGATGGCGATGCCCCTTCTCGTCTGTTTGACAATGGGTTCCTACACGTTTTCCTGTTATGCCCAGATTCGCCACACCGTGTACACCTGTGGACTTGTACCTCCTCCCCTATTGATTGTATCCTAGTAGACTGACGTCTACCAACTCTTTGTACAACTTTTGAGGGTAGTATCTCTCGTTCTTCGAAGTTTTCTGGTCTTCTCCATTCCTGTATATGGCCCACTAGATAGATTGGTTCTGCATAAGAGGAAATTAGGCAATTGATCGTGTAATAATTTGCACATAAACTATGCATTGGTACATTTCGATCTTTTGCGGCGGCAATTGCATGTGTGCATGGAATTTGCCAAATGTCAAATTTTTTACAGCTGCATGTATGGGCGTGTAGGTCTACCATCCCACCTAAGTATCCATCGTCCACGTCCAATTGGAAATGGTCTATGGATCTAATCTTGTGCCTTCTAGACTTGACTTCCCGCTTTTCTAATTTCCCAATTACAAAGTCTGTAATGGGTTTGTTAGAATTTGATGCTTTGTTCCGTCTTTCATAAAACCAGTCTTGGAGTTGTTGTCTTATATCTTCAAACATTTTTGTAACAGGCATGACTCGAGAGTCTTTGAACAATGCGTTAAGACTCTCGACCATGTTGGATGTCATTTTATCGTACCTGTTCTGGACTTGATATACTCGTGCCCAACGGTGTAATCCAATTCTCTCCAAGTATCGTCTTACTCCTGGGAACTTACAAAGTTGATCCCAGTACATCTGGAAATTTGACATTCGATATGCCTTTGCCGCAAGATAGAATAATGGAGTGATGGCGTTATTCTTGAATCTGTCGTCCAAGTTGACTTTGATGTGTTGCATGCAAAGACCATGGAATGCTTGTGGGAATACTCTTGCAATTGACTTTTTAATGCTTACGTTGCGATCCGACAATATGACCAAATTGGGAATATCACTCCCAATTGCCTTCTCTAGGTTTGTCATAAACCAAATCCAGGAATCGTCGCATTCTGTGTCTCCCAACCCAAAGGCAATTGGGTATAGATCATCAATGCCCGTGGCTATGAACAACTTACCCATGAATTTATGATATAAATGAGTGGCATCAACAACAATTATAGGACGTAGACAATTCTTGAAACCCCTCAAACATGGTCCTAACGCCATGAAACCATGTTTGAAATGCACACCATCTTCTATTTCAATCTCGAATAGCGTACCTGGGTTCACTATCTTCAAAGCTTCACCATATGCATGGAGGAGGGTGTATGAGTGTTCTGGTGATCCGAATGCATACTCCAAAGCTTGCTCTCTGGCACGATACACTCTTTGGTAGGTTATACTCACACCGTAATCCTTTCTCATGTCGTCTACTATGTCCTTGGGTGTATAGGAACGACCAGCTCGTTCGTACTTGGACTTTATTAACTCTCCTATAACTGATGCCTTAGCTTGACGATGGTTGTGAGATATCAATTGAAATCTGCATGTGTGAACATTTGTATACTTGTTCACCCTGAAGAAATCAGAACCATCCATTCTCATTGCGCGAAGCATCCAGTTACATGTTTCAACTCTGCACTTGGCTTTAAATAGGGACTTTGTTGATTTTTTAACTTTGTACTCAAAGTGCCTATCCATTGCAATCATTGACAATTTGATTTTTAAGTCTTTCTTGCAGAAGAAGATCTCTCCAACCTCAGTATCTTCATTCGTAAGACAATGTTGCGGAACAATTATACGATCATCATACAATGTGGCATGTTGAACGGAGGGACCTGCTCTATCAACTCGCACTTCTTCTTCTCTGGTCGTCGATGCATTTCGAACTGATGGACCTGCTCTATCAACTCGCACTCCTTCTTCTCGGGTTGTCGATGCATTTCGAACTGAGGGGCGTGCTCTATCTGAACTTGATGGCTCTGCATGAATGAAAGTAGATGGCGAAGCATGCTCAATCTGAACTTCCTCTTCTGGTTGCTCGACATCTTCTTCAACAGTAAATTGAGATGCATTGTAAACATCCCAATGATTGATCCTATCATCCCCTAGATTGCATGAATATATATTTGGATCCAACGCAGAAAATGAAAAATATTTTCTTGTGCCAATCCATGTTCTGATGGGACTTGAACGTGGACTGATGGATCTGGTTCAAAACGTTGTTCGGGTGATGCTTCATGAAATGTAGAAGCACTTTCTTTTGGTTTGACTGTTACGAAGATAGGCATTTTTGTCGCATCTTCTCCCTCAAGGAAGAAACCAAGACCCCAATCATCTATGATATCAACAGGAGGCACACTAACCAATAAGTTGAAACAACACTTTAGTTCCATGTCGAACTCACTCTGATCTATATTCAGTTGTCTATATATAATTGTCAACAAGTCATCTCTTGTTATATTAATTGGAACCCTCAATCCCTGCATGTTCCCACCAATGTAATTCATCCCGCTGTTGTCCCATGAACCACCATAACGCAAGTAAGTTCGCACCATTGCCAGCGAGGGTAAGCTGGACGAGATTGTATAAGTTAGATTAAATTGTATGAAATTAAAAAAAAAAAAATCGATTTTATTTCACAGAATATGCTATGGCACAGCATATGCTGTGCGATAGCATATGATGTGCCATAGCATATGTTGTGCGATAGCATATTTTGAAAAAGCATATTTTGAAAAAGCTCATGAAGAATAACGAACAAACAGTGGAAGAAAATGATGATTCGTGTAACTTTCAAATGTTAATGAACTATATATTTGTACCTTGGAAGATGAAAGAAACTGAAGCCAGAAATCCTTGCTGAAAAGTGTAATATGGTGGGGCTTGAGAACAATTTGTCGGATGGTGGGGCTTCAGATCAATTTGTCGGATGGTGGGGCTCTTAACGAAATACTTCAAATGCTTGAATGATTGAACAGTGGGGGTAAGGGGAATATAGGTGACAACATTAATGTGATGTACGCTTGGGTTGGTAAGGACAAGTTTGCATTGAAGTTGTTTTAAGTTTGCATTGAAGTTGTTTTAAGTTTGCATTGAAGACTGACATATGCTGTGCGATCGCATATGCTGTGCGATCGCATATGCTGTGCGATCGCACATGCCCATTCTGAGTTCTGTGTATCAGTTCTGCCCATTCTGTGAAGCCAACCAGTTCTGTGTATCACTTCTGTGTATCACACATCTACATCTACCCTACAAACATCTACATCTACCAATTCAAATACCACCAACCAGAACCAGAAACATCGAGCAATTCAAAAACCACCAACCTAGAAACATCTAGCAATTCAAAAACCACCAAGCAGATACATCGAGCAATTCAAAAACCACCAACCTAGAAACATCTACCAATTCAAAAACCACCAAGCAGATACATCTAGCAATCAAAAACCACGAACCAGAACATGTACAAATTAAAAACCAGCAACCAGAAATATCAAACACTTGAAGAACGATAAACCAAAAACATGCAACTGATTCAATAAATGAAACTGTTATCCCACATTTGTGCTACATATTGTTCAGTAATTAAATGCAACTGATTTCTAAGTAATGAATCCATATTTTCAGATGTTACATGACACTCAAAATAACGTGCGCACCAATACCCACAATCATCCCGCAACTTCTGGATATTGGTTTTCATGCTTCGCTTCACCATCCAAGTGGTCGGTGGCTGTCAGCAATGAAAGTAAAGACTTTGATAGCAGATGTGTTACCTGAGCGAGGGTGATATCATCCACATGCGTGGGCATTGAATCAAAAATCCTAACACATCCTTTACGTAGGTCGATAGCTGCTAGCACCCAATGTCTTTTAATGTTGACTGGCTCATACACGTAGTCAACCTCCGACCATGGTGGCTCTTCTACGGGAGCTTGACCTAGGACGATTTCAAGAAAACTTTGATCCCGCCCGGTCCACTACTCGACCGACCCCAGATAGTCCTTCTTTTCTAACGATGACCCGGGTCCCTCGGGGGACATTAGAAATGACTACACAAATGAGAAGACAATATTATAATTGACATGTGGTTTTCGCTAAAACATTGTAGGATAAGCTTACCATGACAGCCGTGCTAACAACCGTAAATTTGAGGCGACATAGATTTGGTCTTGCTCGGAGCTTCTTTTTAACGAACATCATTAGAAGGTCCATATCCTGCAAAAATGTACAATACTTAGTGCCAAATAAAAATAAATAGAAAAGTAAGAACTAATTCTTCGAATACTTACGTCTTCAGATAAAAACTCATTCTCCATGAACTTCTTGAAGAAGTGTTTGTCCCTCATAACTCCCTAGATACATCGGAGTTCCTTGTTTGTTTTCCTAGATTTAATCCAGGCCTTGTACTTTGATAGTAGTAAGGGTGAGATATGGAAGGACAGATTGTACCGGTTAACTGCGCCTTCCGAAGGATCAGGTGATTGATCCACCTTACTTTTACCCTTTTGCTTTACTCCAATCTTTTTTTCCTTTTTCTTACCCTCGATTATTCCTGGATTTGCAGAGAACTCGACTTTGGGCTTGAACTTCTTTTTCATCTTCCTCTCACCGTCCTCGTTAGGGGTATACTTCGACACCCTCGCTCTCTTGCGTACACCGCGACGAGGGTCCTGCACGACATGTGTGCATCACATTAGCATAAAGGTATGAAAATATGTTAACGAATAAAACAAACATTAGTTAAGTACAAGTACCTGACTCTGACTGACGTCGGCAAGAAGATGGGTGGACTTCTCCGTCGGGCCCCCCACAGCTACAGTCCCATCCTCAACCTCGAGGGACTGCTCGGGTATTAGGGTTGTTGCGCCCCCTGAATTACATTCCCACCCTCGACCTGAAGGGAATGCTCGGGATCGGTCTCGGCCGGGGTGCCAGAAGCTACAACAGTCCCACCCTCAACCTCGTGGGACTGCTCGGCTATCATCTCTGTCGTCGGGCCCCCTTCATCTGCATTCCCACCCTCGACTTGAAGGGAATGCTCGGGATCGGTCTCGGTCGGGGTGTCCGAAGCTACAACAGTCCCACCCTCAACCTCGTGGGACTGCTCGACTATCATCTCTGTCGTCGGGCCCTCTTCATCTACATTCCCACCCTCGACCTGAAGGGAATGCTCGGGATCGGTCTCGGCTGTGGTGCCCGAAGCTAGAACAGTCCCACCCTCAACCTCGTGGGACTGCTTGACTATCATCTCTGTCGTCGGGCCCCCTTCATCTACATTCCCACCCTCGACCTGAAGGGAATGCTCGGGATCGGTCTCGGCCGGGGTGCCCGAAGCTACAACAGTCTCACCCTCAACCTCGAGGGACTGCTCAACTATCATCTGTGTCGTCTAACCCCCTTCATCTACATTCTCACCCTCGACCCGGGGGGAATGCTCGGGATCGGTCTCGGTCGGGGTGCCCGAAGCTACAACAGTCCCACCCTCAACCTCGAGGGACTGCTCAGCTATCATATGTGTCGTCCGACCCCCTTCATCTACATTCCCACCTTCGACCTGAAAGAAATGCTCGGGATCGGTCTCGGCCGGGGTGCCCGAAGCTACAACAGTCACACCCTCAACCTCGAGGGACTGCTCAACTAGCATCTCTGTCGTCCGACCCCCTTCATCTACATTCCCACCCTCGACCTGGGGGGAATGCTCGGGATCAGTGTCATCATGAAGCTCCACTTCAGAATTACCCGGGATGTGAAGATCCACATTCAAAGCCTATAACACATACAATAAATACATGTTATTCTCAATTTATAAAGAAAATGTAATGAATGGAAATAAGAGATATACATTGCATATTTGTTTGAGATAATCTTTGATCGTCTTCAGCTCACCCTCTATACGGTCGATATCTTCCCTATAGACTTTCTTTCTCCTACTTCTCTTCTTCTTACTCTTCTCCTTCCTACTCGAAGACCCTCTCTTCTCCTTCCTACTCGAAGACCCTAATGCCAAAGACGGTTGGACAATAGGCGTGACACTGGGAACTACAGTAGCCTCAACATGGGGACCACTAAATTGCCCACCTCCATCATAATGGTCGTCAAAAGAGTCCCAGTGCACCTCGTCATCCTCCACGTCCTCCTCCACGTGCACCTCGTCATCCTCCACGTCCTCCTCCTCGTCCTCCTCCACGTCCTCCTCCATATGATCCGGCCCCATTTCCGAGGGAACAACCTCTAACCCATTCATTCTATCATTCTTGTACCGAACTTCAGTCTCAGACATGATTAGTCTACTCAACACTCGGGTCTGCACATACATAGAAACAACATGTCAAACTAAGTTTAATATTACAAAAAAACAAAAACAAAAATTTGCAAGACTTACTAGGTTCGAAGAAAACACATCCTTATCAAGTTGGATATATGTGGGAAACCGCAAGCACGACCATCGAAGGATCCGTGGAACGGCAGATGTGCTCACCCGACTAGCTATGTTATTTTTAATAGTGGACAGAATCTCGTACCCCCATACCTAAGATAATGAATACAAAACGTTAAATTTAATGTATACAAGTATTTAATATGCAAATTCTTAGAAAGATAGATAGACATGTACCTGGAAGACATGTGCAAAACCTTTAATGCTGTAGGTCTGCCCTTTTTTCTTCAACTTATAATTCTCGACTCTGCCTTTCATGCAAGTCTTCAAGCTCTTCAATGTTCTCTCAAATATTTTTGAAGACCAATCATAGTGGGTGAACACCTCCCAATCATCAACTATGCCAAAGACAGACAAGTCTAGTAGAGTCTTTTTATCTTTACCCATCATGGCTAACTCAATAAAGAGTACAAGAGAAATCTTCACGGCATCATCATTCTCAAACTGACAACTCTTGTACTTCAACTCCAAGTCTTTTGCATATATCTTTTCCTCAGTTGGTGGAAATAAAATTTGCATCAATCGACTACTAATCGGTTCAAATTTACTTTCTAATATAACCAAAATGCATATTCAATAAAAATTCAACCAAAAGGCTTACCTTGTCGTTTGCGCCGGGACCACCAAATTTTTTTTTCGTTTAAGCCGGGACCACCAAATAATTTTTGTCGTTTGCGCAGGGACCACAAACGACAACCGCCGTCTCAAGAACCACCGTCGTCACCGTCAGCTTCGTCAACGCCGTCGTCACCGTCAGCTTCCTCACGCCGTCGTCACCGTCAGCTTCCTCACGCCGTCGTCACCGTCAGCTCCGTCAACAAGCACCGTCAACACAGTCGTCAGCTCCGTCAACAAGCACCGTCCGTCGTCGTCAAGGTCAGCCGTCGTCAACCACCGCCGTCGAAGCCGCCGTCGTCAACCTCAACCTCTCTTTATCGCAGCTGCTGAGCAGAGGGGACGAAACTGATGTAAAATCGGGGCTGAGGTTAATTTTAGGGCTGAATCAAAACGACGTCGTTTTGATTCAGACTTAAGATGGCGGTTGGCATCAAAACGACGTCGTTTTGATAAGTACTTACGATGGCGGTTCTAAGCAAAAACGACGTCGTTTTAATTACTTTATCAAAACGCCGTCGTTTTGAAGTCACCGTTTGGACTTTTAGGTTTGAATCAAAACGGCGTCGTTTTGATTTAAACTTAAGATGGCGGTTTACATCAAAACGACGTCGTTTTGAATCTAACTTAAGATGGCGGTTAAACATGAAAACGACGTCGTTTTGATGAATAAATGAAACGACGTCGTTTTGGATTCCTCGGTTTGTCGTTTTCCTGGATTCGATGACGGTGTAAAACCGCCATTAAAACAAAACCTTTAAGGGCGGTTCAGAACCGCCCTTGTATGTTTTATTTCAGAAAAAAAAAAAAAAAACGTGAATTTGAGCGCGGATTTTTAAAAACCGCCCTTGTATGTTGTAGATCTTTTCACAACTGTCATCTTAGCCCCAATTTGTTGTAGTGACTATTAGTTTTTCTGTTCACCTCCGTGAGAGTAGGAGACCATAGACCAGTGATGATGTTGAAATCCTCCCTGGAAAAGGTTGCCTTCTTTCCCAAAATACCAAAACTTATGACGCCAACTCTAACTTCTTCCACTTCCCTAAGCATGAGGTGACGAACCAACTGGCCATTGAATATCAAATTCACGTCCAGTAGTGGACCAAAACATGTTTTCCTATACAGGTTCATCTGTGTCTCCGTTAACTTCGTCTTAATTAATGCAGTTGTGTTCGAGATATGCGACAAAGACGAAACTGTAGCGGGGAAGTAGTCCTCGGGTTTGATCTTTTGAACCAACTCCATAATTTCAAAGACCTATGCAAATGAAACAGTTCAAACATGTTATTTTAAAATTAGGAGATCGAGACAGTATAGTGAAGGTTTAGACAGTAAGGTGAAGGATCTATCGCATAGTGCGATAGCTATCGTATTGTGCGATGTCTATCGTAATGTGCGATTTCTATCGAACAACCCTACGCAGTTTCACAAAATCATCAAACGAAAACCCCATTTTTTAACACTTCTATTGGATTCCATTACTCAGACATCGACGAAATCAGATCTACAACCTATAAACAAACAATTCGACTCCTTCCAACCCCTCATTCGCCGATTGATTCACATTCCTTCAACTATTAAAAACCCTAAATTTCAAGAATTCTTTTCAAACCTAGTACTACGTGGTACACAACAGAAGTAAAAATGGGAAGAAAGCATACCTTTCAAGGAGAGTAATTTGAGGGCTGTGAGATTTGAGGGCTGTGAGATGGCGGTACAAATCGTTCTTCTTGCGTTCTTAATGCAACTGCCTCTTTTCAAACTTATGTGCGATGCCAACGTCCCTTTTCCTATTCGATTTTCTTAATGAAGGGCATATGCATAATTTCACATCCCCCAAACCCTCAAACCGGTCAGTTTTAATATTTTTGTGGGAGACGGGTCACTTTTGATAATGTTTTGCCACGACAGGTCAATTTTTGCAATTTCCCATAAATGATGTTTGAGAATATTTTATTCTCGTTTTCATCCTTATAAAAAAGACGCTATTTTAAAAAATCAGTTTTCCAACCACGCCTTGTGGTGTCTACTGCCCATGCATGTTCTTGAATTTTGTAATGGCTTTACATCTTCCAAACTCTTGGAAAGCACCAATTTTCTTTACTCATTTGTAGCTCTCTTCAACATTTGTTATTTCTCTTGCTATTCTCTATATAATACTGCGTTCAAAATCACTTCAAAAGCACCAAGTTTCTAGCTGACTTTTCAATTCTCCATTCTATAATGTCGAACAATATGGATGTGGACAGAATCAGCCTTCTACCAGATTCTCTTCTTCTTGACATTTTGTCCTCCTTAGACACAAAACAGGTTGTGCAAACTTGTGTTCTATCAAAGCCGTGGAAGACTCTTTGGACTCGTATTCCCACACTCGACTTTGATTACAACTCCTACATATTTGAAGAGCACTCAAGAATAAATGGGATGGAGGATGCAGAGTCACGTAGAAAATCAGAACATCTGAACTCGAAAGAAATATCACTCCGAAGATCATTCCAGTGTTTCATTTCCGGAGTTTTATCGGAACATCGTAGTGAATATATTAAAAAATTGAGTTACTCTTTCACCAGATTTGATGAATATGATTTTATGACAAAATTACTATGCTATGAGCAATGCCGCAAGGCTCAAGAACTTTGCCTTATGAACTACGTTGCAGATGAATCAATGTGGTCAGGTTTATCGGCTTGCAAATTCCTCACTGTCCTCAAGGTTACATGTAAGGATTTAAATAACTTGGGATTCTTGGTGTTACCTTCTTTGAGAACTTTAGTGCTTAGAAGGAAGTTTTTTTTCTCCATGTTCTATATTGATGACATGCCATTGAATGAAAAGACATTCTTAGGCTGTCCAAATTTGGAATCTTTAGCTTTAACTAATTGTATTTTCTTAAATGCTCTCATTTCTGCTCCAAAACTTGAGAATTTGGAGCTAGTTTGTGCTGTACAACATATACTTGCTTTACCAGACGTTGAATTGTATACACCAAATCTCAAAAGTTTCAAGATTAGAAATGCTGTACCTTTTGTGAAGCCTGCTTCTGAGTTAGTGTACATATACAAGGTAAGTATAGCAATTGATGTCGATGATTTTAAAAGGGAGACATACATAAATGGAGGAAAGATGGAGACAAATATCTCTCAGCTGTTTACACTTTTTGGTAATGTAGTGCCTGTTAACCTACCTCCAAATGAAACCCAGGTATTATTCATCTAAACTTCTTGTTTTAATTTCCTTCCCTACCTAATTTTTATGCCTTTTTTTCAACAAGTTTCCAACTTGAATACTTATCTTTGTTTAATTATATGTGTCGGGTTTTACTATTTGTTTTGGGCTTTGACCCATTTTGTATTAGGTTATGAGTGTCATGTATAAACTTTCTAATGATTTCACCGCTGTCATTTTGTAATTCTATCCCATTTGAAATAATATTGTTTTCTCCCTTCTTCCTGCGGACGTAGCTTACACGACGTTAATAAACTATGTAAATTTTTGTTGATTTTCATTTGTGTTTTGTTTTTTGTTATTCGATTTTATTGTAACAATAAGGTAATCTTTAAGGTTGCTTGTTAATTGGATATTCTTTTCATAATTTGAAGGAGTTCAAGAGAAGGTTTGACGAGAAGACGATAGGGGTTCCAAGCACTTCATACACACACTCCGATTTCTTCTACTTCCCCGATTTAACTTATGGAATTTACCCAGCATTTACTACGACACTATTAAGTCAGCTGAATATGTCTGACTTGGAGGACGTGATTTGGGATTTTTCGAGTTTCTAGTTGCTAGTTTATGTTATTGCTCTTTACATTTGAATTCTAGCGTAAGAACATTCCTATTTTTGAGCATATTATTCCTCTCTCGCTTAGAATATGTAACAAAGGGTTGGAATAACATCTTATACTCAACTTTTATTGCAGCTCCTAAACCATTTGTGGAGGGTCAAAGGTAAATAATTCTTGTAAACGATTTAGGACTTTGTAAAATCATCATCGATTGACGACATTACAAAATTATCATTAAGTTTCAAAAATTTGAAACTCCGTTGTCAGAGATGACAGTTTTTGAAAAGCAAGTTCAGAGCAAAGGAAGCGACTAGGGTTTTAAGAAAAGAGACCTTGAACTTGACCAACGTGTTTTCAGAAAATCGAATAACAAAAACAGTGTAGAATTGAATGCATTATCAAACCGTGTAGAATTGAATGCGTTATCAAAGAGTGCCTAAATTATACGAATTACCCTAAACAAAAACTATTTTGAGATATGTTTCATGAACGCTTGCAGAATTTTGGTATAACCGTGACTGTGAAGAACATGCAAAATGGAGACATGCATTTGATAGGATAGATATTCTCATGTCCATAATGGAGAACATAGAGAGGAGAAGCCTTGTAAAGAAAGAACCTAAAAGTTCTTAGGCCATAATTCAAAATAAATAGTAAAATAAACATAACCCTAAGTAGGAAATTACAAAAAAAAATGCCACAAAAAATAAAAAACTGTAAAAGGCAAAAAACCTTCCATATGCCAGGCCAGCAATTGAAATTGAAAGCAACCTCAATCAAACTAATTCCATATACTTTTCTCCTTGTAATCCTGTAAATCCATGTGAATGATGTTACATTAAGACACAAATATTGGAATTAGCTATTTAATAAATTCCCTTCCATATAACAAAAGGAATACAATACATTGTTTAATTACCTCATTGTTAACAGCAAACGATTTTAAAATCGAGGCGGCGTTCTAGTAAATACGCCAATAGCATGTCGTCGGTCTTATCTGTTTCCAACCTCAAATGTCTCATATTACGAAAAGATGATCCTTTTGAATGAAAGGGAAGCGAGGAGATGACCTTGTAAACAAACAAGTTCAAATAGGGAAAATGTTGGTCAAATAAGAGGTATGATAATAGAAAGGAAGACAAGAAGAAACTTTGAATACATACCTGTGTTGCCTTCAAAGGCAATGTAAAGGAACTCGCATTTTCAAACACTCTAAGCAACTCGCTCAAATTTGATGTCAACTTTTGTCTATGTGAGTCGTCGTTGCTTTCAAAACAATTGTCTTTAAGTTCTATATTTACTTTTTCTATGCACGAAAATTCTGAATCAGACTTGATAGTAGGCAAACTATTGCTAAATTTGACACTTTTGAGACATGGTGTAAGCAGTTCAACTTCCGGAAAAACTACTTGCCAAGAATCATATACTTCCAAATTCTCGAGTTTGGGAGAACAAATTGAAATGGAAGTATTATTGAAAAGATAATCGATGAAAGTCAAAGACACTAAGTTTGGGAAGCAGGAGAAATTAGTTCCAATTCCAGCGTAATCAGCATAATTAACTTTTGCTTGGTAAGGAGATTCAATCTCAAAAATTCTCAAGGATGGTAAAGTCAAAGCTCCCCAGTCATCATCAAACTTACATACAATCTTCAGCACAGTAAGAGATGTACATGTGGATAAACAGTATTTCCAGTCATAAATACCGTGAGTATCCATGAAAAGCTGTTGAACTTTGTGGCATCCTGCATAGCATATCAATAATTCTACCAAGAGCGCTTCATCTATATTACTGGAGGAATGGAAGCTCAGCTTTTGAATATTTGTACCGCAATGTTGTGATAAAACTCGAATGATGAAGTACTTAAACGATCTTTCTTTCGATTTATCAACCATCGAGTTGATTAATGGTAGGTAGAACGGGTAATTAAAGTTGAGTGTTGGGATATGAGTCCAAAGGGTTTTCCATCGTTTCGATAGGACACAAGTCTGCACAACATTTTGGGTGTCTAAGGAGGAAAGAATGTGATGAATAAGAACATCTGGGAGTTGGCTGATTCTGTCTTCCATCTTCTTGTTCTCGTTCATGTTCGCCATTGTTGAAAGACCAAACTAAGAAAATCAGTTTTGGAAGACGTACGTGAAGGGTTGAAAAAGAAAGAGCGAGAAGTTTCTTGAGAATACAAAAACCCTAGACAAATTAGATAAGTAAGGCCTAAACCCTAACAAAGATTTTCACTCCAAATTTTTTTAAAATGAAAAACTATTTTCCCAGATTTTGTAAGGATAGATCCGATGATTTTTTAATATAGATACCACAAAAATATATATTCCTTAAATAAAATAAAAAAGCTAAATAAAAAGGAAAATAAACACTTTAAAATAACATTTTGTTGGGAGAATGATCTCTTCCAATTCACACGTTTGAACTCGATTAAGTTAATGATCACAAAACAATATAATAAAGAGAGAGAGCAAAAAAACACAAAATATATACGGGTTCGTCCGATTTCGGGACTATGTTCAATCTTATATGTAAATACAGGTTCCACTATGACAAATCACCCCTTAAATAGTCGATCAAAATTTACTGACATCCAAATAATACAACCCGATAATATGAAATAAACAATACAAAACCCTCAACTCAACACGAGAGAACAAACACTCTATTCTCACAATCGGATGCTTCAGGCGCAAGGTCACTCAATTTTGACAAAATCAAAATTGCTGATATATGTGTGTTTAGTTGCCACAAACTTAAATCAAATGGGGCATATGACCCTTTTTATTGTCAAAATGAACCTATGTCCTTTATCTAAACATGGGTGAATTCAAATATAGGTAGACAGACTAAAATGCAGAACATGAATTCATATGGTGTGAAACAAAAATATAGTGTAACTATTACCTACCCATATGAGATATGAGATCAAAACAAAATTCCAAGTATGAAAATGAAAGGATGAGATGTACTTCACAATTACAGAGTAATTAGGTAAACTACCTTCGAAAAGACCGTACGTGTGGACTAATGTAAATATGACATACCTTGCTGGAAATATATACTTAAAAATTTGTTAATACATTGTAACTGTGTGTAATGAAAAATATTCAATACTTGTAGAAAAAATGTTAAGAATGAAATAAATATACATTATGTGGGTAAATAAACACAACTAATGCAAAAGAGATTCATACAATGTATATATGAAATATACCTGTAAAATTTATTGACAAAGGTGCAAAATCAATTACACTATAATTTAAAATTGAGACTGCAAGCTGACTTTATTGAAAGGTTTGTTACCAAACACATTCCCCGTTAAAAAATATAACGTAAATATAATTAGTACACTAAAAAGTACCGAAAAATAAATGAATGTAGATATCATGTAAAAAAATTATATCTAACATCAATTGGATGGTGGGTTCTTGCAAATTCTTCGGTTGTGACCCACCTGCCGATACCGACCACACCAATTCTCGATGTTCTCTCATCGCGAGATAAGAGTTTATTCATTTCTTAGGGCGGTCGATCGGTTGTTTCACATTAGGCGGTCGGATGAGACTTTTATGTATGGAAGAGTTGGCAGAAGAATTTGGTCGACGCTTCCAATTGGGAATACATCTACACTTTATATATAACTGGTTTAAATTTAACATATGGTTAAACGGGTGTGCATATGTAACGCCTCGAGTTTTTACCTAGACTTAGACCACTCAGGGACGCTACTACATTCATGCAAAAAGACTCCATAAAACATAAGAGTTGTCAAAAACAATATCCTGGATAAAGGGATGTTGGAAACAAAGTTTCAAGCCTTGACACAATGAATCTAAGTACAAATAACTATTTCCAGAGACCCTTGAAATTCTCTGTCATCATGGTCTGGCCAGCAAGAACACCTTTGTCTCCCACCACGTAAGCTTAAGCTAATGCTTGGAAAAGAAACAATAAAACGGGGTGAGTATTTAAAATACTCAGTAAGTATCCTTGCTGCAAGCATTGACAAGTAAAGTTTATGCAACTTAAAAACGAGAGGGATTCTTGTTGTTTTAAGAATTACGTTCTGACTAAGTGAACAATTAACCTATCCCAAAATTTTGCCAACTCTGAATGATGTCTATGTGTGACTGAACTGTAGAACTGAACGCCACCAGAAGATAGTTGACGATCCACTGGTGGTGTTAGGTCTCTCCCAACATACCATCAGCTGTACCAACTCTAAATGGTGTCTATGTCGGCCTGATCTGTAAGACAAAACACCACTAGCCGATTGTTGGCGCCCTACTAGTGACGTTAGGTCTCGCCCAACATAGCACCAGCTGTACAAACTCTGAAGGGTGTCTATGTGGGCCCGATCTGTAAGACAAAACACCACTAGCAGATTATTGACGCCCTACTAGTGACGTTAGGTCTCGCCCAACATAGCACCAACTGTGTTATACCATATCTGAATGGTGAGCGTACCTACTGAACTGCTTCATATCTGAATGTTGTGCATAACTGTTTCGTGATTTATTGCGTATTGCAAGTGTACGGGTCAAGTTTTAATATAGTGATTTAAGTAAAGAGTACCGTCCACAAGATTGGTTTTCTAGATCAATTAAGTACCGTAGGTACTAACCACAAATTATATTTAGACTAAAAAGACTTTGAAATTGAGTGAAAATTAAATGACTGGAAAATAATGGGAAACCTTTTTTTAGAGAAAAAACCTAGGGAATTGATTTTATCGAATAGATTCATGCTTAATTAATCAATTAAACCAAAAATAGTCATGCATAAAATTATAGGCCAAGAAGAATAAAATAGTAAAAGACTCGCTAGAGCTCAAATAATTATCTTCCCTTTGAATAAAACTAACATGCCTGTCTAGTTTTTAATAGAAAAGAAAGGCATTAAGCAACTTCTATTAATGATCTCTAAGAGAATTTTTCACGTCCATGCAAGAATTTACGAATAGCCATGCGGTTGAGTTGTACTTTAAAAACTACTTTTTCAAGCTAGAGATTAAACAAACAACAATTTATACTTTGGCCAAAAGGATAAAAGCATTAAGCAAACAACCACACGAATAATTGTTGCAATATGAAGAACTTAAATTAATCAAACATGAAAACTAAAACGATTACATCAATCCCCTAAGTAAGAGTTTAGCTACTCATAAACACTAAAATAACGCTTAAACAAAGTTTAGAATCCATAAAATAATGCAATGAAATAAAAGGTAGAGAGGAAAAACTCTTGTAGCGTGCCAAACCTCGTTCCCGATGTGATCTCCACGTTCTCGAGCCTCTGAATCTCTTCTTCAGCTCTCTAGAATGTCCCTTCAGCCTTCCCAATCAGTGTATTTCGAAATTAGGGTTCAGATCTGTCACACCCCGTCCCAGATTATCCTACCGAACCTAGGTCGAGTTGTGATGACATTAGACCCCAAGAGTGCAATCAGGGGTGGATCCAGACATTGATGTTTGGGGGGCCAAAAAATTAGAGTATATAAATATTAAAAAAAGATCGCAAAAAATCCAGAGGTTCGAATTCACACTCTCAAGTTATATTGACATTAAAAAAAGGTTATCAGTGATAAACATATGTGAGTGTATCAAAGACTTACGGACTAAGTTTAAATAAACTTATTACCATCATATAATTTTGCTCATCTCTATATTAAAAAAAAAAAAAAAAAAAAAATTGAGTCCCTAAACTCTAAAAAGTCTTTAATGCATTCCTATACTTTCAATTTTGTTTCTAATGAATTCCAAGATTTTAAAAAATGTCAAACAAATACAAGGATATATTAGACTTAAACTTGAAAATTTGAGAACCAATTAAATACAAAATTGAAAGTTAAAAAATATATTGAGCTCTTTTTGAAGTTCGTGGTCTATTAAACACAAAATTAAAAGTTCAAAGATTTATTAGACATTTTTTAAAAAAAAAACACAATATAACATGAATTTGTTTACAAAATTTATAAAAGGGAGGTAATATAGTCTAAATTACTTTTGAAAATGTTAATAAATAAATTAATACTAAGAGTTAATAGTTTTTTTTTAAAGTATGAAGAATACTAAATTTAGATATTTGAAATTACAATGACTAAAATAATATAACTCTCAAGTAGAGATACTACAATGACATTTAAATTATAAAAAAAATCTTATAGAAGTAAATAAATTTAGATATTTGAAATTACAATGACTAAAATAATATAACTCTCAAGTAGAGATACTACAATGACATTTAAATTAAAAAAAAAATCTTATAGAAGTAAATACTAAAAAAAAAAATGTCTTAATTAATTTTAAGAATGAAATTTATATATTTTTAAATATATATAAACAAAATATTAAAATAGAACAATTTTTTTTTAAAAAAAATATACATATGGAAGGAAATGTAAAGCAAATAAATTATTGTTATGGTTGAGTTTCGAATTCAGACACAAGAAAATATAAACCATGCATAATGACCACTGCAGCAGAATGATATTTTGTTAATTTTGGGGGGCCAAAGAGTATTTAATAACAACAATATATATTTAAGGCATTATTTTTGCCTACGAGTATAAGAAAATCAAAAATTTTGGGGGGGCCATGGCCCTCCCTAGTCCCTTCAGTGGTCCGCCCCTGAGTGCAATGGAATCTGTTGTCAAGTGTCTCTCTAGTTTATAACTTAAATTTCGTACAAATATAAACCACGCAGCTAAAACTACACTTTTTACATATAATAGATGATATGCATTGACTTGATGAGGCTGGTGGCAGATGGTGATCTCAACTATTTCTCGTTGAAACTCAAGAGCAATCCTGGTGGAAAAATAAACATAAAAGAATGAGCTAATATGCCCAGTGAGTGGTACACTAATAATAAATTAAAATTAAGGGATATACTCTTTTTATAAACACGAGTAATTCGAAACTCTATTAACACAAGCATAAATTGTGAATCTAGATGAATAAAACGTCGAGTAATATCTTGTCAAAACCTTTAAACTGCTAACGCACATAGATAAATCCATAAAGATCAAATCTGTAACAACAACTTTTGAAAATGTAAATGCAAGTTTGAAAAAACATCACCAAATATGTACCCATCCAATCTCTGGTCATACTGGCGTAGAGTAATCTCAATACACACAGCAGAGCAATCTCTGTCATACTATGCACCGAGTAAACTCTAGATACATAGCAGAGTCTTTGTCGTACGTGCATGCATAACTCTCTATCTCTGGTATGTTATGGAAACACATCCACATAGCATACATGTAATCATCATGGGTACATAAATCTAGTGGTTTGAAAATCAGTCTCATCTGTTTAAAGCTCTTAAATTCTCAAATAACTCTAAAATCATTCTCTTTATGAAATCAACATTTCACAAACTTTAAACACTTATCAGAATCATGTTTTCACCAAAACAATAATTCATAAAAACATCTTTGATTGCGCAAAGAACATAAAATATCTCTAGTTTCTCAAACATCAACAAATATCTCAAATATTTCTCAAAAAGTAATTTTAGCGAAAATCATAAAATCACTAGGAACTCCCTACATTTTCAGGAAAACACAAATTCATTTCTCTAAAATCTCGTAAGGGATGTCGATAATAATAATTAAGAATAAATACTCTTTATAAATAAACCACTCACCGAACTCCTTTTGTAAACCCTCGAATCGTAAGCGATATCAAATTCTGTCCAAATCCGAGATTCCAATAATCAATTCAAGGATCAATTTCTAAACTTGTAATTAGAAAACTATAACAACAATTAGTCTAATTTTCCCATCTAACTCCCTTAACTAAATCCAAATTTCACATTTATCCTTTCTCTTTCATCAATATTTTAACAAAATATCATTTGTGATTCATTCACCATTTAATCCCAAATAACATAATTTTCTCAACTTCTCACGGGAATGGCTACTAAGAACATCATTTCTCTCCAATTCCTTCCACAATTTTAGGCTTTTCCAATAATCTAGCTTGTTTTGAGAACGTTTTCTCTATCCCAACTTCACCTAATCTTCTTCTTCAACCTTCCTTCCCCTGTTTTTATTCATTTTACAGCCAGTAAGTGTTTCTTTGCATTTCTAAATTTCAAATCATCCTCTTCACTAACTTCCTTTGAATCTAAAATATTTCCATCTTTTTCCTTTGGTTTAACAAATCAGTTTATAGTTTTATTGAATTACAAAACCTTGTAATTAAAAGAGGAGAAACCACTCAAATTTCACCATTAAATCCCAAATTTCCATATTTCTTCAAGATTTCTTATTCAAATTTTACAATAATACTTACCAAATTCACCTCCAATCTTTGTTCATAAGGTGTTAAGCCCACAAATTGATTTATTCTTGAAATAATCCGCAAATTCATGTTAAAGTTGAATGAGTTTTAGTTTGAATGAGTTTTTAGTATTATTGTTCCTATTCATATGTTGATCCTATTATTTTGGAAACACTAAAATAGGTGTAAGAAAAACCTATATAATGTTTGGTTTTTTCTATTGTAATGACAACTTACTTTTCATCTCTCTTTCTCTCCCTTACAAACTCTATCTTGCAAAGTGTAACAGTGGTATCAGAGCCAAGTTATATCATCTTTTCCTTTTATCTTCTAAGGTAGCTAGCAAAGCAAAAAAGATGGCCACAGACAATTATGTGCAACCGGCAATTCCTCGCTTTGATGGTCATTATGATCATTGGAGTATGTTGATGGAAAATTTTCTACGGTCCAAAGAGTATTGGACCGTTGTAGATGCAGGAGTGAATGAACCTGCCGCTGGAGTTGTCTTGCCAGAAGTTGAGCAAAAGAAGTTAGAGGAACGGAGGCTGAAGGATCTCAAGGCCAAGAATTATTTATTCCAAGCCATTGATCGTACCATCTTGGAGACCATTTTGCAAAAAGACACATGCAAGCAAATATGGGACTCCATGAAGAAAAAGTATCAAGGCACAACGAGGGTTAAAAGGCAGCAGCTCCAAGCTCTTCGCAAAGAGTTTGAGATTCTTCACATGAAGCAAGATGAGTCCGTAGGTGAGTATTTCTCGCGGACCTTGGCTATAGTAAACAAGATGCGGATCCATGGAGAGAAGATTGAAGATGTCACCGTGGTTGAGAAGATTCTTCGGTCGATGGCTCCTAAATTTGCTTATGTGGTTTGTTCAATTGAGGAATCAAAAGATGTCGATAACTTATCAATTGATGAATTACAAAGTTCTTTACTTGTTCATGAGCAAAGAATGACGCCAACTACAGGTCCAACTGAAGAACAAGCCTTGAACGTTTCAACTCAAGGTGAAAATTCTACGGGAAGAGGATCAAATAGAGGTCGTGGTCGAGGTCGTGGTAGATGGCAAGGAAGAGGAAGAGGTGGAGGACATGACCAACACAAACAAATGTCCAATAACTCGAGGTTTGATAAGTCCAACATTCAATGTTACCGTTGTCATAAGTTTGGTCATTACAAGTCTGAATGCACAGTCAACCTTACCTATGAAAGAAGAGAGCAGTCCAATTTCATAGAAAAAAAGGAGCAAGAAACACTTTTGATGACGTGTCACCACAATGATGAGCTTGGATCAAACATATGGTATATCGACACGGGTTGCAGCAATCATATGTGTGGTAACAAGTCTCTATTTTCCTATTTGGATGAAAGTTATCATTCTACTGTATCGTTTCGTGATAATTCTAAAGTAAATGTTGTGGGCAAAGGTGATGTTCAAATTAAGACCAAAAAAGACAGTGTTGAAACTATATCAAATGTGTTTTATATTCCTGACTTGAAAAGCAATTTGTTGAGTGTTGGACAGTTACAAGAAAAAGGGTATGTTACAACCATCAAAGAAGGCAGTTGTGAAATATATGATCCAAGGAGAGGATTGATTGCTCGTATTGAGATGACATCAAACAGGTTGTTTCCACTCAAACTAGAAGGTTTGGAAACATGTTTCAAGACGGTTGTAGAAGATCCTATGTGGCTTTGGCACTTGCGATATGCCCACTTGAATTTTAAAGGTTTACAAGTCCTTTCTCAGAAGCAAATGGTGGTTGGTCTTCCTCAAATTTCTCCTCCCTCAAAAGTATGTGAAGATTGTGTTGTTGGCAAACAACATCGTGAACAGTTTTCAAAGGGTAAAGCATGGAGAGCGCGCAAACCTTTGGAGTTAATCCATTCTGACATATGTGGCCCAATAAATCCAATATCAAATGGGAAGAAGAAATATTTTATTTCTTTCATTGATGATTTTTGCAGAAAAACATGGATTTATTTCTTGCAGGAAAAGTCAGAAGCATTCTCAATTTTCAAGAACTTTAAGGCGGCAGCTGAAAATGAAATTGGAAGGAAAATTAAAACTCTTCGGACGGATCGCGGAGGAGAATACATGTCACAAAAATTTGTAAATTTTTGTAATGAGCATGGAATCCGACGCCAACTGACGGCAGCCTACACACCTCAACAGAATGGTGTTGCCGAAAGAAAGAATCGTACTATCCTCAACATGGTTCGAAGCATGATTGCAAATGGAAAAGTCCCAAAGCATTTTTGGCCAGAAGCTGTAAATTGGGCTATTCATGTTTTGAATCGAAGTCCCACTTTTTCGGTTAAAAACATGACTCCTCAAGAAGCTTGGGATGGGCGTAAACTATCAGTTGACCATTTCAGAATCTTCGGGTGCATTGCATATGCACATATTCCTGATGAGAGAAGAAAAAAACTAGATGACAAAGGCCAAAAATGTGTCTTTCTTGGCATTAGTGAGCAATCAAAGGCTTACAAATTGTTCAATCCTATTACTGGTAAAATTGTAATTAGTCGAGATGTTATATTTGATGAAGTAAGCACGTGGAACTGGATAGAAGATACTGTGGAGCAACAATCAATACCTCTGAACTTTGAAGAAACGACCAGTGATGTATCTTCGTCACCACAACCTGAAAGTCCAGTTCAACAATCAGTTGAGACTATGAAAACTCAAACAGAAGGTACAAGTTCAAGATCACAACGAGTTAGAAGAAGACCAGCATGGATGGAAGATTACGATGTTAGTGGTGATCTTTCTAACGAAACACTTGTCCATTATGCTTTATTATCAGAATGTGATCCAGTAACCTTTGAAGAAGCTGTGAAAGATCTAAAATGGCAGAAAGCCATGGATGAAGAGATCAAGTCAATAGAGAAAAACAATACTTGGGAGTTGTCAGAACTTCCTGAAGGACAGAAATCCATTGGTGTTAAATGGGTTTACAAAACAAAGCTGAATAAAGATGGAAAAGTAGACAAGTACAAAGCTCGTCTCGTTGCAAAAGGGTACAAGCAACAAATTGGCATCGATTACAATGAAGTTTTCGCTCCTGTTGCAAGACATGATACTATTCGAATGGTGGTAGCAATGGCAGCACAAAATAATTGGAAAATTCTTCAAATGGATGTGAAATCAGCATTTCTACATGGAAACTTGAATGAAAAAGTTTTCATAGATCAACCCCCTGGTTATGAACAACAGAGAAATGATGGAAAGGTATATCGGTTGAAGAAAGCTTTATACGGGTTGAAGCAAGCACCTAGAGCTTGGTATAGTCGGATTGAGGCTTACTTTGTTAGAGTTGGATTTGAAAAATGTCCATACGAACATACTCTCTTTATTAAATTTGAACCTCCAAACAAGATTTTGATCGTATGTTTGTATGTAGATGATTTGATTTACACAGGTAATGATCCAATAATGTTTGAAGAATTCAAGCAGTCCATGATGGTGGAGTTTGAAATGACAGATCTAGGGATGATGCATTATTTTCTCGGCATTGAGGTAATGCAATCAGCAACTGGAATTTTCATCAATCAGAAGAAATATGCATTGGAGATCTTGGATAGATTTCAAATGAAAGACTGTAACTTAGTCTTAACTCCAGTTGAACCCAGCTTGAAGCTCACAAGGGACCATGAAGGGAAGAAGGTCAACAGTACTCTCTACAAGCAAATAGTTGGAAGTTTGATGTACTTGACAGCTACAAGACCTGATATTATGTATGCTGTAAGTTTCATTAGCAGGTTTATGGAATCTCCAACTGAGCTTCATCTCTTAGTAGCCAAAAGAATCTTACGTTACTTGAAAGGGACTCATGATCTTGGCATATTTTATGAGAGAAGGGGCGAATTAAACCTTATTGGTTTTAGCGATAGTGATTATGCAGGAGATTTAAATGATAGAAAGAGTACTACAGGGTATGTTTTCATGCTTGGTTCAGGAGCTATCTCATGGTCTTCCAAAAAACAAGCAATTGTCACATTGTCTACCACTGAAGCTGAGTACGTAGCAGCAACATCATGTGCATGTCAAGCCATTTGGTTAAGAAATATTCTTGAAGAGTTACATTATAAGCAAGAAGAAGCCTCTATCATTCACTGTGACAATACTTCAACAATCAAGCTTTCAAAAAATCCGGTTTTGCATGGACGAAGCAAACACATCGACGTAAGATATCATTACTTAAGAGATCTTACAAATGATGGGATCATCAAATTGACCTACTGTAGAAGCGAGGATCAAGTTGCAGATATATTAACCAAGCCTCTTAAATTAGCAACGTTTGTGAAGCTTCGTAATCTGCTTGGAGTTGTTTCACTCTCTAGTTTAAACTAAATCACATAGTTTTAGTTTAAGGGAGGATGTTAAAGTTGAATGAGTTTTAGTTTGAATGAGTTTTTAGTATTATTGTTCCTATTCATATGTTGATCCTATTATTTTGGAAACACTAAAATAGGTGTAAGAAAAACCTATATAATGTTTGGTTTTTTCTATTGTAATGACAACTTACTTTTCATCTCTCTTTCTCTCCCTTACAAACTCTATCTTGCAAAGTGTAACAATTCAACGATAGAGCTTCTTCCTTTAACCTCTTTTTTTTTTCTTCTGAAAATTCTTCCTTTCTCCCTTTTTTTTCTTTTCTTTGGATTTATGTTTTTCTCTTTTCCTTTTCTTTTCTTTTTGTTTTATTTTTTTAAAACAAACCAAATCATGAGCCACATGTCAAATTTACCCACATGTACAAGCCTAAAACTGCCACTTGCCTTTTTCTATTTTTTTTTTTAACTTTTCTCTTTTCCATTTCATTTTACTTTTTATTTCTTTCTCAAAATTAATTTGTTTTTAAGTCTTTTTATTTTACAAAAACGGGTCCTCACAAAATCTCCAAAAAATTGGCCTCTTCCGTCGAATGGAGAAAAATATGCATTTATAGGAAAAATCGGCATAGCGTCTCGACGCTGTCCTACGAAAATGCGTAAAAAAGAATTGGAAAGCTAGCGTCGAGACACTACAGACGGAAAAAAAATGCTGATGAGTTTATTTGTAGCGTCTCGACGCTCTCGTGTAGCATTTTGACGCTACTGTTGCGGGATAAATGGCTTAAAGGTGGATTTTTTAGCGTCTCGGCGCTCTGCCCTCGGGTTTTTAGGCTTGATCTCCTTATTCTCTCGACTTGGCTTCTTCTATGAACACCCAATTCACTCATTTTTTCAATAGTAATCCCCATAAAACTCCAAATTGCTCCATTTGCTCAATTTCTACCCAACAAAGGAAAATCAACTTGAAAGTACTCGTTTGAGCCACAAAACTAGCGATAAAAAGACTCTAAAGATAACACACTATGTGTGCTATCAAACACCCCCAAACTTAAGCTTTTGCTAGTTCTCGAGCAAAATAAAAACAAACCATTAAAAGAATCAATGAATGCATGTTCGTGACTCGAACCTTAGTGTTCTTAAGACAAATAAACCACAAAAGAGGACATATTAGACCATGACCGATCGAAAATAAATTTTAAAAAACAAAACATTTTATCTTTTGCATGTGTGCTCACTTTTCTTCCCTTAATAACTATGAATACCAATAAAACTGAACATACATCAATAACTTGAGTCATAGTGACAATCAAGAGATTAAGCAATCATAGACTTCAATTTTATAACAAAAAAACTCAAGCATCTCATAAAATTACTGAAGTCGAATGCACAAGACTTGATACCCTCACAGAATTTCACTCAAAACGTTCAACTGTTTAGGGTATATGCAAGATAAACGCTCAAACCAAAATATAAGAGATATTTACCATAAGCTTGCTAATATATCACATCTTCATCATCGATGAATTATATTGAATGTAAAATTTCAAGGGTCTTGCTTTGGTTGTAATTGGGCTTAGGTAAGGGTGGATGGATGAACATTTTAAGCTACTAGGTTGAAAGAATTATAAGACTTACCACAGGAAACTTTCTTTCTTTTCTTTCTTTTCATCTTTTTTTTTTCTTCTTTTTTTTTTCTCTTTTCTTTTTTCTTTTCTTTTGTCTCTAAAAGAAGCTAATGGAACAAAGAAAAACATAATAAAGTATTTGAAATCTGATTGAGGAAAACTCCGAAGCTCAGCGGCTGAAGCTGACACGAAAGGGCGACACGACGCTGCATTTGGCTGTCCTTGACAATCATGAACAAATAGTCGAAAGGTTAGTGCAACTCATTTGCAAATACCCAGACTAATTTGAACTCCTCGAGGCTGTAAATGAGAGGCAAAACAACCCTCTCCACCTCGCCGTCGCTTTCGACAGCGCCAGAATGTGCCACGTCATTGCTTCCGCCCATGAGAAGTTGGTGGATGCGAGAAACATGGACGACAAAACTCCTATGTTCTCGGCGACTGTGTATGGCCACAGGAACTCCTTCTATTGCCTTTACTACTTTTGCAGATCCGACCTCACTCGAATCGCCACCAATTGCCGAGTGAAGACCAATGGAGACACGGTCCTACATTGCGCCCTCGGAAACGACCACTTTGGTCAGCTTTCTAAACACAAGTTTAAATTTTTCTAACCTCTTTTCATGTGGTTTAAATTACCAACTAAAAACCGAAGAATTTTGAATGACAGATTTGTCATTTCAATTAATTAACATGAACAAGGATGCTATGAGCTGGGTGAATGAGCAAGGCTTTACCATCTCCAGCAAAAAGGTTGGCAAACGACATCTCCAGCAGCTCATACCATCTCCAGTAGCCAATTGCAATTTGGAAAAACCCATATTATAACAACCATACCACCTTAAAACAAACAGGGGCAAAGAGACAGATGTCATTTTTTATTATCAAAATTGATAGATGTTTTTTTTTATTGTTTGATATATGTTCATTTTTCATTTTAATCTCTCTCTCCTCTATTTTTTTTATTCCGTATTTACCCTTCCTAAGATCTCAATTTCCTCCCTAATTTATAAGATTTAATAATTCAAATAAACTAACTCTCACCCCTAGGATTTTCTCTCAAGATTTTCTCTCTCCCCTCTCTCATTTTACCATTAATCTCCCCCACATAAAAAATATCACTCATCTTTCCCCTGTGGTCATTGTTCATAGGATCAAAAATAAAAATAAAAACATAGAATTGCAAATCACGATAAATCAAACGATGACGGACCACAAATAAAACTTACAAGAAAAAATGAATCACAACCCCTTTTCACAGTTGGATAAATACATAGAAAATAAAAATAGTCTAATAGCAAATTGATAGATAATTTAAAAATTAGATAAATCAAACGATGAGACAAATAAACATAGAATTGCAAATATAGTGTTTTTGCAAATCGCTAGAAGTGCAAAAATAATGTTTTTGTAAATCACTAGAAGTGCAAAAATAGTGTTTTTGCAATTACAATGTATTTTTCATTTTGCATTTGTATTATTCTTCGGGAAAGACAACAACAATACTTAGAAGACAAAAAAAAAACGTAACATACTGTGACACAAAATTGGAGAAAAAATATGTTTTTAGTCTTTTTACTTCATCATCAAACTGAACAATACAAAAAAATTGACCATAAGAAGAAAATACAAGAAAATACAGTGTTTACAGTATTTTTTCAATTCAGTAGGAATGAAAATAAAGTATATTACGGGTACCCGTCGGTAGATTGCAATATTGCAAATTGCAATTACACGGTACATTGCAAAGTGCAATTACAATGTCATTGTAATTGCAAAGTGCAATTACAGTGTTATTGTAATTTGCAAACTGCAATTACACGATACATTGCAAAGTGTAATTACAGTGTAAATGCAGTTTGAGTGTAATTGCAGTTTGCAATTACACGGTACAAATAATTTGTATTTGCAAAAACTCGAAAAACTTGTACTAAAGGCAAATACTGTATTTGCAAAAAAATAAAATAAATAGTTTTTGCAACAAAAAAATATCTTCAAATACCTTGTAATTACAAAAAAAAAAAAAAAAAAAAAAAAAAAAAAACTTCACCTGCAACATCATCCAATCAAAGACCCCGAAGTGATGGTTCCAAGAACAAAAACAGTCGAAAAATTGAGTCGAACTTGATTTGTCAAATCTGAAATGTAGGACTCTCCTTCACAAATCTTCACTTTAAAATCCACTGCAACATCATCCAATCAACAAACCAACTTCAATTTCTAATTTCAATTCCCGGAAAGGGGAAGAATAAAAAAAACAGAAATTAAATCGCCATTTTTGAATTTGGTGCTTAATACATTACTTAGGGATGAGCAATGATTCAAGTTTGGGGTTTAATAACTCTCCAAATAAGAGTTATTTAGAGTCTTTAAGGATAAAATTAACCCGTGATTAGAGTAATTGCTTGAGGTATTGCATGATTATGCCCATATTTGTTATTAAATTCCTAAGAAGGTCATTTATGAACACTTTGCATGGTTTGATAGAATTCATGCTTGAATTGTGTAGAATTGAAACACTTTTATGAATACCTAGATATTTTGTGAAAATAAGGTTTCAGCAAAGTTCCAGCAAAGAAGAGATCTTTGGAATTGAAGAGCATTTTGGAAGAGCAAAACTTTTGCAAAAACTGTACCCGAGCACGTGGGCTGGTAAACATTGTCCCCTTCCGTACACAGAGAAAAATAAATCTGTTTTTTGTCAACCAATGAGAGAATATGACCGTTTTAACGAAACTTTTGGAGAAACCCTAATGGTATTTAAAAGGAAATGATATAGAACTTTTGAGGGAGATTTTTAAAGAGACATTTTACCTTAGTTTTTGGAGCATTTTTTTGTATCTTGAAAGAGAAGTTGCTGAGAAGACAAGGCTGCCATTAATTGCGGTCGCCGGAGAAGAAGAAGCTGAGCTGAAGCCTTGGCAAGGAACTCTTCGCCGTCGCTGAAGTTTTGCTGCTGGAGCATAATTTTCTCCCCCTTCTTTTTCTTCTCTCATCTACTTTTATGTTGAACGTTTTGAACTCTATTTTTAGTATTTTTGTTGTTGTCATTATGTTTTCTTTGAGTCATTTTGTGCTCCTATCTTGTAGCTTGATGTACAAACTTCCTATGGGAAGGGCTAGAAGTATGGCTTAATGAATGGAAATGATGTTTTAGCATGATTCCGACATTTTACTCTCAAAGTATGTTTGGTTTTATTTTAATAGCATAATTTCGACCGGTCATCCATTTTGTGCTAGTGATTTCTGATCGTCCGACAGGAGTAGGGAGCCTGAATATTCATGTTTTTACTAGTCTTTCATGGTAACCAGCGAGGAGTCTAGACATAGTCATTCGCCTAGCACACTTGATAGCATGTTTGTATGAATAGGATGAGAACGATAGTTAAGTCCTAATGACGAAGACCAAGAGGTTTTGTGTGGTTGTGCTATGTGGTGAGTTTATGCCTGACTTCTGTTAAATC
This sequence comes from Herpetospermum pedunculosum, assembly GCA_028017165.1. Taxonomy (NCBI): domain Eukaryota; kingdom Viridiplantae; phylum Streptophyta; class Magnoliopsida; order Cucurbitales; family Cucurbitaceae; genus Herpetospermum; species Herpetospermum pedunculosum. The sequence continues at coordinate 12,603,919 of CM051527.1, read as the reverse complement.
CATCTGTTTCATGAGTTAATTGTCGTAGATATTCCTAGTCTGACCTTGTTTGTTATACTGAGAACCTTAGCATTTCTGGTTTTCTATTATTTCGATTATTTCGCATTATTTACGCATTGTTGTTCTCATCACCTTGTTGCAGTAATATTTTATCGCTAGTTAGCTTGTTAAGCTTGTTAGTAGTTACATCTTGATTGTCTTATTGTTGTCTTTTGCGTTTATTTTGTCACCACATTTTTATCTTTGGTTGTCTTCTCTGCCTTTAGTTTTTTCGCCTAGTTTTTATTATCTCAGCATTGTCGCTATTTACTTGTTTCTGCGTTTTTTTATGTTCTGTCATTTATTTCAGCAACCCAACAAAGAACATTTTGTCACCGGTTACATGTGTCTCCAATCGATGTGTATTTAGCATAAACTTAATCAAATCTTTATGGATACGATATAAAAAATACTTATTACTTGCTGCAGTAGACCATGTATACTTGCATGATTTGAGTGTTCTACATTTATTTTGCCCACGCATCACTGTGCGAGGAGCGACAACTTGCTCCCCAACCATCTCGGTTTGAAAAGTGGCATCATTGACCAAAATTTTAGGCCCCTCACCTTCTTCGCATTCATCATCACTCCAAACTAACGAATTCTCACACACATCTATTTGTTGTGATAACGTCATAGTTTTGGTCAAATTAAAAGGAAACTTGTGCTCAAAGAACTTGACATCTCTGGAAACAAATTGGTCATGAGTTTTTAAATCATACAACCTCCAACCCTTCTTCCCAAAAGGATACTCGAGAAAAATGCACTTCCGACTATGACTTGCAAATTTATCCCCTTTACTACGTTGATTATGTGGATAACATAAGCATCCAAATACTCGAAGAGAGATTCATACGAAGGAAGTTTTCCAAACAATAATTCATAGGGAGTTTTATTTTGAAGCAAAGTGGAAGAAGTTCTATTTATCAAATGACAAGCTGTCAACACACACTCTCCCCACAATTTTATGGGCAAGTTTGCCTGGAATCTTGGGGCCCTTGCAACATTTAAAATATGCTGATTTTTTCGCTCGACCCTCCCATTTTGGTTAGTGATAGCTCCATTTTGGAGCTATACTTATGTCCCTAATTCACGTTTATTATTGGCTTAATCTTGTTTATATGTGATTATTGCAGGTGTTCGCGGTAATTCGCCCTCGGGAGCGTTTCGGCGCTTTTCGGGGCTTAATATCGCAATTTAAAGGCCTAGGAACACTTCCCGGGAAGACCCGTGCAAAGGCATGAAGGTTGAGCACTTTTGGGAAATTGAAGGCAAAAATCCATGCATCAACCCGAGAGCTAGCGTCGAGCGACAGCGTCGCGACGCTAGCTCGACGCTGCCCAGCGTCGAGACGCTGCCATAGCGTCTCGACGCTCCGAAGTCTGAAGCGCTGAATTGAAGAAAAACCCGAGAGCAAGCGTCGAGCGATAGCGTCTCGACGCTCGCTCGACGCCGACAGCGTCGCGACGCTGGTCGAGCGTCTCGACGCCACCCCGACTGCGCGCGCGGATTATTTAGGGCGCAGCGTCGAGACGCTGCCCTAGCGTCTCGACGCTACGACGGATTACTTAAGTTTCTGTCCGATTTTAGCCGCCATTATCATCTTCTACCTCGAGCTCCGCGCCTGATTTGACGTCCAGCAGCTATTTTCCACCATGGGAGGGGCTAGGAAGCTCGATTTGAAGCCTTTCCACACCACACAAGTCATGAGTGAGTAGATTTACCGTTTTTGGCTCGGGATTGTAAGGATAAATGTAGTATGAACTCTTGGTGAGGTTGTAGGATTGAAATTCTGAATTGGTTGGATATTTTATTGAATTGAATTCTATTTCTTAGCTTAATCTATGAGCACGTTTGAATGATTTAGGACTAGGCACCCTTGATTTTGAGCATGTTCATTTGTTAAAGGATTTGATGCCGTGCCTCTCGTTTCCGCCAAGTAACAAGGAATTATGGCGCCTTGAGCGTACTGGCGTCCTTACGCTCTTGGTGTTCGTTCTTCCCGAATTAGAATTCCAAATCGACATACTAATTTCGCGTCCAAATTAGATAGTTGTCACATTTAGCTTGTTGCTACCGTTCGGTCTTGGGAGAGCGTTGGCCGCCAATGTCCGAACGGTATGCTTGATTAGCATGATTATTTATGTCTAATTAAATCCATGGAGCATGTCTGGGTTATTTATTAATTTTAGACGAGCTGTGCATTCGTTAATTTATTCAACCATAAAACTCGTCATCCTATGATCCAAGAGGTTTGCTAAATTTATCCCCGATCGTCCCGAGTCGGAAACTCCGTTAGCTAAATTTTCCCATTTGATTTGTTCCATCTTAGTTGTTTGAAAACCAACAATTACCCCTTATTTCACTTATATTAATAGTTTGCACATTTAATTAAGATTAAGTCAAAATACCTTAATTCCCTGTGGATCGACCCCGTTGCTACTATTCTACAAATAGTTTAGTGATTTCGGGCACTTATAAATTCATTTTGGCGGGTCTCGACAACCCGATGATTGGCGATAGTTCAATAATATCGCTACCAAAATTGGCGCCGTTGCCGGGGAACTAAGTGTAATTCGGCCTAATTTAAATTTGATTCGTAAACTTTTGATTTTTACTTTAAAATTTTTGTTTATTCTTTTATTATTTTCAATTTTGATCTGTTTGTTTAAGTGTGCTAGAAGTGCCAAATTTTTATTGAGAAAATGGAGACTGATGATGAGATTGGAGTCCCAAAAACGCTCAGACAGTGGACATCATTTGCTATGGGCCACCAACCCTCTTGTATTTCCTATCCGGAAATTTCAGGTGAGTTTGTGCTTAAATCAGGTTTAATTGACCATTTGCCTTCTTTTTGTGGTGAAGCAGATGAGGATCCCTATAAACATCTCAAGGCTTTTCAAATGACAAGTTCTGCAATGAAGCCAGGAGGCATTACTGAAGATCAACTCTTCTTGAGAGCTTTTCCATTCACCTTGAGAGGGGAAGCTCGAGATTGGCTGCATTACTTGCCATCGGGGATTATTTTCACTTGGGAGAAGTTGCAGAGTCTATTCTTGGAAAGGTATTTCCCAGCTTCAAAAGCTAGAGCTGTGAAAAAAGATATCCGCCAATTTGAGCAAGGAAAGGACGAGGCATTTCACGAATGCTGGGAGAGGTTCATTAAACTCTGTGAGAAATGCCCGAACCACCTGATAGCAGAAGCCGAGCTTATCGAATTCTTCTATGAAGGGTTGCTTCCGCATGACTGCCAGATGCTTGACGCATCGAGTGGAGGAGCCCTTTGGGAGAAGACACCTGCAGAAGCCAGACAGTTGATTTCTAATATGGCTGAGAACCGTCGCCAGTACGGAGGAAGGAACGAGTACGCTAAAATGTCTACCGACATAGCAGAGCTCAAGGAACAAGTGTCTCAGGTATTTGGTTTAGTTCATACGATGTAGGAAAAATCATCTCAGGCTGTTTCTTCTGTTTCAGGTCAAGCCATTGAAGGCATGTTCAAATCGCTCATGGAAGCTAGCAATGAGACAAGGTCGCAGATAAAATCTCTAAGAGAGGAGTTCACGGAGGTGAAGGAAAGAATGAGCAACATTGAATCCAAAGCGGAAGGTGTTAGTGCGATAAATCTCAGAAGTGGTAAAGAGATACCATCCCGTACCACTCCCGAGAGTCCTCCAAAAGATTCAGAGATATCTCCAGATAAGTGTTCTCAAGCACCCTCTGAAACTGTTGTAACTCCTCCAATAATTTCTATGAAGTCTTACATTCCAGTTGCTCCTTTTCCTAGTAGGCTAGCAAGGCCATCTAAGGAGGTCGAAGACGCGGATGTTCTTGAGACATTGAGAAAAGTTGGGATCAATATACCGCTACTTGATGCAATTCAGCAAATCCCAAGGTACGCTAAATTCCTTAAGGAGATGTGCACTATGAAGAGAAAGACTAAAAGTGGTGAGAGAGTCGTGGTAAGCAAGAATGTTTCTGCCCTGATAACCCAAGGTATTCCAAACAAATGCCAGGACCCAGGTATGTTCCTCTTGCCATGTACTATAGGGGATAGAGAAATCGAGCATGCTATGCTAGACTTAGGAGCTTCAATTAATGTTATGCCATACTCAGTCTACAAGAGCCTCGGTTTAGAAGGTATGCAGGAAACTAGTATAATTATCCAGTTAGCTAATAGATCTTCTATTCATCCTTTAGGATTGATTGAGGATGTGTTGGTTAAAGTTAAGGATTTGATCTTCCCTGCTGATTTTTATGTGATAAAAATGGAAGAAAATGCATCCACCACTTCTGTTTTACTTGGTAGACCATTCATGAAAACCGCTAAAACAAAAATTAATGTGCATGATGGTACCTTATCTGTTGAGTATGAAGGGGATGTATTCGAATTTAATGTATTTGATGCCATGAAACAACGTGCTGATTTGCATTCTGTCTGTAAAATTGATCTGATAGATACTTTAGAACAAGAAGAATGCATGACTGTTGTTGATGGGGATGACCCACTCGTTTTTACTGAAATTGTTGGCGAAGTTGAAAGTAGTGTTCCCATATTGACTGATTCTTCTGAACAACCTACTTTTGCTTTAGAGACATGTGAAAAGCCAACTAAAATATTACCATCTCTTTTGCAGGCTCCCAAGTTGGAATTGAAGGAGTTGCCGGGTCATCTCAAGTACGTGTACTTGGGTGAGGTGGAGACACTCCCGGTAATTATTTCCAAGGAGCTTACATCGGAGCAAGAAGGCGAGTTGATCGGAGTTTTGAAAAAGAACAAAAGAGCTATAGGATGGACGTTGGCAGACTTGCACGGGTTGAGTCCAGTGCTGTGCATGCACAAGATTCGGCTGGATGAGGGAGCAAAACCATCCCGAGAGCCTCAGCGAAGACTGAACCCTGCAATGAAAGAGGTAGTGTTGTCTGAGATACACAAACTCCTGGATGCAGGTATTATCTTTCCCATTTCTGACAGCCAATGGGTTAGCCCTATTCATGTTGTACCTAAAAAGACGGGCATAACTGTTATTAGAAATGATAAGGGAGAGTTAGTACCTAAGAGAGTACAAAATGGGTGGAGAATGTGCATAGATTTTAGAAAATTGAATGATGTGACTAAGAAGGACCACTTTCCTATTCCCTTCATAGATCAAATGGTGGAGCGTTTAGCTGGGAAACCATTCTTCTGTTTTCTTGATGGTTTTTCTGGGTTTTATCAAATTCCCATAGCCCAGGAAGACCAAGAAAAGACTACTTTTACTTGTCCATTCGGAACTTACGCATATAGGAGAATGCCCTTTGGGCTTTGTAATGCTCCGGGGACTTTTCAGCGATGCATGATGAGCATATTTTCTGAATTTGTAGAAAATTGCATCGAAGTCTTTATGGATGATTTTACTGTATATGGAAGTTCATTTAAAGATTGCCTGTTTAACTTGTCTAGAGTCATGGAAAGATGCATCGAAACTAATCTTGTTTTGAATTTTGAAAAGTGTCATTTCATGGCCAGTCAGGGCATAGTATTGGGTCACGTTGTGTCTGCTAAGGGGATAGAGGTTGATAAAGCAAAAATTGATGTCATATCTGATTTACCTTACCCCACGAATCTTCGGGAAGTACGTTCTTTTCTTGGTCACGCAGGTTTTTACCGCAGGTTCATTAAAGACTTCTCGAAGATAGTGACTCCGATGACAAGCCTGCTGAAAAAAGATGTTCCATTCTGTTTTGACAAACAGTGCAAGCTTGCCTTCGATGTTCTGAAGAAGTGCTTGACCAACGCACCCATCATTCATCCACCGCAGTGGGGGACTCCTTTCGAGATCATGTGCGATGCAAGCAATTATGCCGTAGGCGCTGTGTTGGGCCAGAGGATAGACAAGAAGAGCCATGTGATTTATTATGCCTCCAGGACGCTCAATTCCGCGCAGATCGGTTACACAACAACAGAGAAGGAGTTGCTTTCCATAGTTTTCGCTCTTGATAAATTTCGGCCATATATTCTTGGATCTAAAGTAATTGTTTTTTCTGATCATGCAGCAGTTCGATACTTGATGAACAAGAAAGACTCGAAGCCTAGACTGCTCAGATGGGTATTATTACTCCAGGAGTTCGACGTCTCTGTTTAGGACAGAAAAGGATCAGAAAATACCGTTGCTGACCACTTGAGCCGCATCGTGCGTAACGAAGATGACTTGCCTCTGAATGATGAGTTCCCTGATGAAGTTCTCTTCCAGGTAAGTGTGGAGACACCATGGTACGCCGACATCGTCAACTACTTGGTCACAGGTACGTTCCCATTCGACTTTTCATATAATCAAAGAGCTAAGCTGAAAAGCGAAGCCAAGACGTATGTTTGGGAAGAGCCCGTTTTATGGAAATTTTGCGCTGACCAAGTAATTAGGAAGTGCGTCCCTAAGTCTGAACATAGGTCCATCCTTACCTTTTGCCATGAATTTGCATGTGGGGGACACTTTGGGCAAAATAGGACTGCGAGAAAAATTTTAGATTGTGGGTTTTTCTGGCCATCACTGTTTAGGGACTGTTATGAGTTTTGTAAATCTTGTGATCAATGTCAGAGAAAAGGGACCATCACTAGTAGGAATGAAATGCTCCAAAACCCCATTTTAACTTGTGAAATTTTTGAGGTTTGGGGTATGGACTTTATGGGACCCTTTCCCCCTTCATTTGGTTTTGTCTATATCTTATTGGCTGTGGACTACGTGTCTAAATGGGTGGAAGCTAAAGCCACCAAAGTTGATACTGCTAATGTTGTTTCAAGTTTTGTCAAATCTAATATTTTTAGCAGGTATGGAGTTCCACGAGCCATCATAAGTGACCAGGGGAGCCACTTCTGCAACAAAACGATCCAGGCCTTGATGAGGAAGTATGGGGTCAACCACAAAATCTCTACCCCGTATCATCCTCAGACCAATGGCCAAGCAGAGGTTTCCAATCGAGAAGTGAAAAGCATCCTCGAGAAAACAGTAAGTCCAGGAAGGAAGGATTGGAGTCTGAGGCTGGACGATGCTTTGTGGGCTTACCGTACGGCTTACAAAACCCCCATAGGGATGTCTCCCTACCGGATGGTCTATGATAAAGCCTGTCATCTCCCCGTGGAGATCGAGCACAAAGCTTACTGGGCCGTGAAGAAGTGCAACATGGACTTTGACTTGGCGGGCGAAGAAAGACTCCTCAAATTGCAAGAACTGGAGGAGCTTCGCCTAGATGCATATGAGAACTCGAAGACCTACAAGGAAAAGACCAAAATGTTCCACGACAGACGAGTCGTCAGAAAACATTTCGAAGTTGGTCAGAAGGTCCTCTTGTTCAACTCCCACCTGAAGTTCATGCCAGGTAAACTTCGTTCCAGGTGGCTTGGTCCTTTCATTATAACTGATGTCCATCACTATGGTGCAGTCAAAATTCAGAGCCTGGACACAGAAAAAGAATACACGGTGAATGGCCAGCGATTAAAGATCTTTCATGAGGGAATGTCAGAGGATTTCGACGATCATGCCTACTTGAAAGAGCCTGATTATGAGAAAGGATAAATTGAGTTTTGGTAAAGTCGAGCAATCGACTCTAAAAATTTGCGCTACTCGGAGGCACCCGAGCTTGAACTGTACATGCTTTTTGTTTACTTACCGTCTTTAGGATTAGTTTAGATTTCTACTCTGATGTTGTGAATTTCCAGGTGAAACAATGGCTCATCCTTGCGGTTTATTGGCTAAGGTTAAAGCGCACTCTCCAACCCTCTAAGTCACAATTCAGGGAAGGTTTTCTTTCTTTTTGTTTTGACTGTGCTTATTTGGTCCAATGAGGACATTGTCAATTTCTAAGTTGGGGGTGGTGGGTTGTGCCTTATAAAGGATTGTCGAGCCGAGCTTTGTTGTGGAATCCTGATTAACTTGTTGAGCTATGGAGAATGCATGCTTGTCCGATTATGAAATTCTGTGATGTACTGCTAAGGTCTTCGTATGCGTGTTTGTTGTGAAATTGAGTATAATTGCATATGTTAAGGCCGTTTTGAAATTTTTTTTCAAGTTATTTCCCTGTTTAAGCTTCGCATGTTAGCACTCTATCCTGGATCTGTGGGTTTAGGGCAGCTCTGTTTGCTTTGAAATTCGTTGTCACCTCGAAAGGCAACCTTAGGATGGGCTAAGATTCGCTCTTGTTTGTAATCCGTGCGCTTAAAATTTTAACATGATTTTTAGACTAAAAGAAAAATGGATGCAAGTTTATAAAAAGAAAATAATCTCATGAGGCGTTCCTCCTTCTTGAGTTGCCTTAGTAGCCAGGGGTGGTCGTGTAACCCACGGTCACCACTGCATGAAAAGGAAGCATAAAGAAGTGAGCGCTAGTCCTTAAAAATGTGAATTTTGCCCGTAGTCAGATGCACTGTGCAATGAAATTGCAGGCAAGCTGAAACGAAAGTAAGATTGACATGTTAGGCGCTCATGAAGATCGAAGAAAAAGTGAGAAAAGATGCCTTGCGATCTATTACTTGCATAAACGATGAATTGCCCTTAGACTGTTCTGTTAAGCCATAAGTAGGGGGAAAGCGAAGTTTTAGGATAGATAGAGCTGTTCTAAGCCTGTTGAAATCTAAGATCGAGGAGCTAAGTCCGAAGCATAAATAGGGAAGCATCTTTAAATTTTTCGAATTGTTCTTAACCAATGCATGCATGCGGTTGTTTCCTTCAAATGCAAATGCCCTGTCCTTTCCAGTACTGAGAATCGAGTCCCTAGAATGTATTCTCGTTTTATTTGAATAATCAGAATTCCACCTTGCTCGAGGACTAGCAAGAATTAAGTTGGGGGTGTTTGATAGCTCCATTTTGGAGCTATACTTATGTCCCTAATTCACGTTTATTATTGGCTTAATCTTGTTTATATGTGATTATTGCAGGTGTTCGCGGTAATTCGTCCTCGGGAGCGTTTCGGTGCTTTTCGGGGCTTAATATCGCAATTTAAAGGCCTAGGAACACTTCCCGGGAAGACCCGTGCAAAGGCATGAAGGTTGAGCACTTTTGGGAAATTGAAGGCAAAAATCCATGCATCAACCCGAGAACTAGCGTCGAGCGACAGCGTCGCGACGCTGCCCAGCGTCGAGACGCTGCCATAGCGTCTCGATGCTCCGAAGTCTGAAGCGCTGAATTGAAGAAAAACCCGAGAGCAAGCGTCGAGCGATAGCGTCTCGACGCCACCCCGACTGCGCGCGCGGATTATTTAGGGCGCAGCGTCGAGACGCTTGTTACCTCGCCAAAAGTACATTATTTAGGGCTATATTTACCTTAAAACCTTGTACATTCTTGAGTGTTTTTGTTAAGAGTTAGCTTAATGTGTGCTTAAATGCGAGAATTTGAGAAATGATGCTAAAATATGACTTATTTGGAAAATGAACGAAAAAGAATGAAAAATGATGAAAAACAAGCTAAAATGTACATTGCAGGTACATTGCTAAAAAATTCAATCTTTGCTGCTGCATTTTTTTCCCAGTCAACAGTCTTTGTTGACTGAGTTTTTCCAGTAGTCAACTCTCCCTGCTGCTGCCACATGTCAAGCTTGACTACCTCACAAAATTGAATGGTGATACACAATTATTGAGCAACCTTTTGCAACCACCTGGAGGCTATATAAAGAGAGTTAAATGAAGGATCAAAGCAATCAAATTGAATCCACTTCAATTCATTCCACACAATCTGAGAAGTGAGGAGATCCCGATCGTGCAGAATCCCGAAGACGAAACCTCTTCCCCCGTTTGTTGGATCGAAGAAACAAGCCCTTGGCGTGATAATTCGAGAGGAAGAAGAGAAGATCCATCTTCTCTTCTGATTGAATTTATCCCCAAGATCAACTAATCTTCCCCTTCATCCGAGGCGATTCACGACTTGGAAAATCCTCACGCTATTTACAGCTTTACTTTACTACTTTCCTTTACTGCTCTCCTTTACCGCTTTCGAATTTAATTTCTGCTTTCCTTTAAATGTTGTTCTGAATCATTTACTGCTTTTCCCTTTCATTGTTGCTTTCGGATTGACATATGTTTGTTTACGGATTATTATATGAATTGTTTTCTTAAAAGAGTAATCAATTGGTTTTATTGAGTTCTTCATTCTGTCATCTCTTAATCAATTTGTTGTTTTGTTGAGTTCTTCATTTAATTATATTTCAATCAATTAGGTTTGTAAGTTCTCTGTTTCATGTGTAATCAACAAATTTCCTTTAGTTCTTCGAACACCATGAGTAACTAATTCAATAGAGGTTTGCTAAAGATAAATCTATAGGATAAAAGTATGTGAATTCAGCATGTAAAGTAGCATGAATGCATTGAATGTATGTGATCTTCATCCCATGGACAATTTCGACCGGCCATCCATTTTGTCTAAAGAATTCCTAACCTCTGGAAGGAGTAAGAATTCTGAGTCGTTCATTCATGTTAGCCTTTTATGTTAAATAGAAAATGACCTAGGAATAGGCGTTCTCCTAGCACGTTTATTAGCATGTGTTTATGATTAGGTTGTTAGCTTTACTTGGACAGAAGTAATCTAAGAAACTAATGCATGTAATCGGAAGATGCATGAGAACTAGCTAAGACGATGCATGAGATGTTAATCTACTGTTGAATGATCATAGTTAAATGCCTATAGAGGATTCTTAAGTTGACCTTGCTGCCTTACTTTACATTAAAATCGTTGCTAATTTATTGCTAGATTATTGCAAGAACCGCAATTCTACTTTTCCACATTATGACTTTACCTCTTTGCTAGCTTTGCATTTATGTTTACATTCTTCTTGCATCTTTTATATTCCTGTACCTCAACCCAAAATCTATCCAATTTAAGTTACCTTATCTAATCTAACACACCAAATCGTTAGTCACTAAACTTAATCTCTGTGGGAAAACGAATTAAATTATACTTATCACTTGCTGCAGACCATGTATGCTTGCATGATCTTAGCGCTCTTCGCATTTACATTTTACATACACACTGAGCGCGCAACAAGTTTTTGGCGCCGCTGCCGGGGATTTAGTTTAGTGAAAACGAAGTTTGTTAAGTTAGAAAACCAACTCTTAATATCTATTGGAGCTAATCTTCTTTCATTTCCTTTACAGGTACTATCAAGCTAGTTTATGAAAGAGTTTCCAAACCTCAACTCGCAACAGAGAGAAACTTTGCAGGTGGAAAACGTATGGGTACGACAAAGTAAATGAATACGCTGCAGAACTTAATTGGAGGACGAGTTTGCCCACAACAGTTTGAAGGATTTTACCAGCCATGTGCTTATTGTGGGGATAATCATAACTTGGAGAATTGCCCAACATTGAATTATCAAGAGAGGCAATATCAACAAAGCTATGACAACCATTATTCGTACATGTGTGAACATGATCAGTGGCAACTCTCAAATAATCCTTGGGAAGAGCATGTGCAAATTGCTCATTATGAAGAGTTCCCCCAACATGAAAACTATCAACATTATGCCCCAACTCCAAGTGAAGAATTATCACCCACTTTGGAGGCACTATGGATAGAATTCATGGAAAGGAATGATGCATCCATGAGGAGAATGGATGTGCAATTAGCTCAGCTCACAAATGACTTACAAGAGCTACTTGCTATAGCAAAATCACTACCATCATGCCCTCAGATGTTCGATTTTTATGATGATGAACCTTTTGTTACCTTCGAATCTGAGAAGAGTGATCCAATGGAATCTCCATATGAAATGGTGGAGTTGGTGACAGTTGAGAAAAATGAAATTGTGCTGGATGAGGCCAAAGAGACTAATGCGCTGCTTGAGGAACAAGAATTTGAAATGTTTGAGGTTGTAGCAAGCTTCTCCACCAATGAAAGAGTTGAGCCACCACCACCACAAATGCTCCAGCTGAAGGAGTTAGAAAGAGTTGTGCCAGAAAAAGAAGTCTCATCGCATCAAAGCTATGTTGTAGCAAATATTGTAGAAACAAAACCAACGCACATAAAGTACAAACCTTGGGATGTTATAACATGCAGTCTCTTTGAAAGAATCAACAAATTCAAGGTGTGGCAGAATGTCCGACCCCGTAAATCAAGACTTAAGTATCTTAAAGGAGCAAAAGTGATGCCTCGAAACATTGAAGAATATCCATATGAGGCAGATTGACAAGGGAGTATTTCTGTTCCTTAAAAGAAAAAAAATATAATAATCAAACTGCTTTTCGTCGAACCATGTGAATTCTGTTGTTTTGAGTTAATATTTGGTCTGTCTTTAATTCTTTATTTTTGCTGTTTAAATTTGTTTAGTGTAGTCTGATGGTAGCTGAATAGGTAGATTAGTTTAGTTTCATTTTTGTATAGCTTGAATGACTGGAAAAAGCATGCATAGGGGCCCTGATCACTGATATATCTGCCCTGTATCTATTGCGAAATAATTGCAGAATCCGCAATTTTTATTAGTAAATGCATGTTTTTGACTGACTGTTTAGCTAGGCTGGTTCTGTTTAAATTCTGTCTTTTGCTGCTATCTTGACTACCTTATATAGCTTATCTCAAAGCATGCTGGATGAGTGTCATAGGACACCTTTGATAGTTTAAATTAGCCTCTTAAAAGTGCTCAACATGCATAGCTTTAAGTCCTTACCTGCCTGTCTTTACGAATTTCTGCTGCTGTGATATTTACTTTTAGAATGTTCTGTCTATGCCTAGGGCTTTTAGATTCTCTTTGTTTTACCTTAGACTAGATGCTTCTAGGACAAGTTTGGGGGTGTGCCACCTCAGACACTCATTGGGGACAATGAGTAGTTTAAGTTTGGGGAGGCCACCCTAGGCCTAGGAACATTCTTCTCTCCCTTAAAGCATAAGCATTCTTCTTCTCCTTTATAAAAAATGATGAGCTGAAAAAAAAAAATGAAAAATAGAATAAAGAGGGGTGTCTCTCTTAGGTTGCTGAGTAATCAGTGCCAAGTGTGTAACCCACAAGTGGCATTGCATCAAAAGGCAACCAAAGGAGAGGCTCCACCAAAGTAAGAAAGAAAAAGGAAAAAAATAGGGAAGAAGAATGTACACCTAGGAGTTGCAACTTTGTGGCTTAGATGTCCTAAATAAAAAGAACTCTGATCCTCAATTAGCTGAGCACAAAGTTGTAACTTGTAGGGTTGTTTAGGGAGATGAATGTATGTCCAATGTAGTGATGCCAGGGTTTAGGTTGTTCTCTAAAAGTACTACTGTCACTGTTAATACTAAGACTGGCATGACTCTAAGGAATCCTAGGTAATTCAAAAGTAAAAGCTAGAAGCATGTACTGAGTCTGGGGTAAAGCTAGGTAGAATTCGAAACCTTAGGGATAGATGCACGATATGATAAAAGCAAGTAGATCAGTTGTAGGGAGTTAATGAAACAGCAGGAGTATTAGGCGTGCGAAGTCAGAAGAAGCTTGATAAGAGGTTAGTTCTAAACGTAGAGGTGTGTCACAGGACAGCACTGCTAGAGATAGGGATATAGGGGAGTCAGTAAGTGGTCAAAGAAGATAAAATAACAAGCCTAAGTAAGTCCTTAGTATGCTTGAGGACAAGCAAAACCTTAAGTTTGGGGGTGTGTTACGTCTCCAAAAGTGACTTATTTAGGACCCATTTAGCTTAAGAAGATGTGCACTTTTAGGTGTTTTTGATAGCATTTGGCCTAGACCTATGCTTAAATATGAAAATGAGGAGAAGGTAGCTAAATTAGGACTTATGCACAATAGGAAAGAAAAGGGTTCAAAACCGAAGGAAAAGAATGAAAAAACTGCATTGCGACAGCATTGCGAAAACATTGCTGAGGCCGCAATTATTCAAGGGAAAACCGTAAGTTGACTGATCCTTTTCTATTAAATTCCGTAATTTCAGGGATTCATTCTTTCTCCTCCATCCATTCTGATATATGACGTTGAAGATTGATGGTTCTCCTTGGCCCAAACGCACCTGCAAACTACTATAAAAGGGGGCCAAAGTCGGAGGCTCAGTCAGCATTCGAAGCGCAGAAGTCTTCTCGCAGTCCATCATTTCTCTCTGTTTTCCTTTACCGTCTGTTGGAGTGGGAGTCTCAGCTGTTGGAATCGATAATCTGATAGGAAGGAGAGGAGATTCTTCTTCTCTCTCGATTGGATTCATCCAAGCAAGGCTGACCTCTCATCCCTTTCATTCGAGGCGACTGCAACGAAGCTTTCAAGCAACCTTTACTGCTTTTCTGTCTTTTTCTTCTCATTTCCAGCTTTGATTAGTTATTGTTCTAGTTTAGTGTTTTACTTACTGCATTTCGTTGTTGTCTGTCTTGGAATCATTTCTTTCAAAGCTTTCCTTTGTCGTTCAAACACTCAAAGTAATCAAAGTACAATTCTGCATTTCACAGTTTCCACCTTTTTCTGCTACGATTTTGTCTTGCTGTTTTAAGCACATTTCTCTTCTAAGCATGTCTGTTTTATCTACCCTTTCTGTTCTCCATATATCCATGAGTAGCTAAGTCACTTAGGGGCATGCTAGTGACAGAACTATAGGCTAAAAGACGTGAACCAAGTAGGTAGGTTAACTCTCGAGACATTGATTGTATGTAAGCTTCATCCCACGGGCAATTTCGATTGGCCATCCATTTTGTCCAAAGAACTCCTAACCTCTGGAAGGAGTAAGAGTTCAGAGTCATATAATCATGCTAGCCTTTCACGGTAATCAGAAAACGGCTTAGGAATAAGCGTTTTCCTAGTACAAACTAAACACTCCTGTTTTAACAAGATGCTTAAGACCTTACTTTGAAGTCGAGTAAACTTAAGACTCTAATGCATGGAATCGGACGATACTTGAGATAGAGTGAGTTTGATGTATAGAGAGTTGATCCAGTGCTTGAGAATCGTAATAAAATGCCTATAGGATAGTCATTAGTAGCCTTTAATTCACCCATTTACACACTTTCGCTGTTATTCAATTGCGGTAACATTGCGGTCCTCGCAATTCTGCCATTTTATCATTCTGTTTAGCTGTTTTCTTCTTCGTTTATCAATTACATCTCTTGTCCTTTGAGTCTGATTTCAACTTTAATTTGTTTATGTTGCATCCCTTTACACATTCAGCAAAAACTAGATAATTAAAAACCAATTTTACCCCTTCAAATCCACCCCATCTTTCTTAACAAATACACTTCGCGAATAGCTAAACATAAGTCTCTGTGGAAAAAACGAATGAAATATACTTACTACTTGCTGTGAGACCATGTATGCTTGCATGTTCCAAGTGCTCTCTCTACCTTAGTGCTCTCTCTCTCTCACACCTAGGAGTTTTAAGTCTGTCTGGTTTTTATTTAGACTAGATGCTTCTAAGATAAGTTTGGGGGTGTGCCACCTCAGACTCTCATTGGGGACAATGAGAAGTTTAAGTTTGGGGGAGGCAACCTCTAGGCCTAGGAACACTCCTCTCTCCTTTGAAAAATAGACATTCTTCTTCTAAAAAAAATGAATAAGAAAGCAAAAGAAAAGTAAAGGGTACTGTCTCTCTCTAAGGATGCTGAGTAATCAGGGCCAGTTGTGTAACCAACAAGTGACACTGCATCAAAAGGCAATTCAAAGAGAAGACTTTGCCAAAAGAGAAAAAAAGGAAAAGTAAAACCAAGGAAGAAGAATGTGTGCCAAAGAGCTACGGCCTAAGTGTTTAGATGTCCTGTGAAATTGAACTCTGATCCTTAGTTTGCTAAACACATGGCTGTAGCTTGAAGGTATGTCAAGGGAGATGAGTGTCTATCCAACACAGTGATGCCAGGGCTTAGTTTGTTCTATGGATACTGAACTCTGATACTCGTGTGTGCTAAGCCTGGCATGACTTTAAGGAATCCTAGGTAATTAAAAAATAAAGACATTAGAAGCATGTACTGAGTCTAAGTTAAAACTAGGGAGAATTTGAAAGCTTAGGGATAACTGCACAATGAGCTCAATGATATAGGCAGATAAACCAAAAGACAGGAAGTTAGTAAAACCAGAAGGTTTTAAAGGCAAGGGTAATCATAATAGACAAAGTATGAAGTTAGTTTTAGCCTAAGAGAGTGTCACAGGACAGCAATGTCTTTGACAGTAAACCTAGGGAAGTCAGCAAATCAGTTAGGTAGAGTTTAAAAGACAAGATTTAGCAGCCAAAGTAAGCCTTTATATTGATCGAGGACGAGCAATAACTCAAGTTTGGGGGTGTGTTACCTCGCCAAAAGTACATTATTTAGGGCTATATTTACCTTAAAACCTTGTACATTCTTGAGTGTTTTTGTTAAGAGTTAGCTTAATGTGTGCTTAAATGCGAGAATTTGAGAAATGATGCTAAAATATGACTTATTTGGAAAATGAACGAAAAAGAATGAAAAATGATGAAAAACAAGCTAAAATGTACATTGCAGGTACATTGCTAAAAAATTCAATCTTTGCTGCTGCATTTTTTTCCCAGTCAACAGTCTTTGTTGACTGAGTTTTTCCAGTAGTCAACTCTCCCTGCTGCTGCCACATGTCAAGCTTGACTACCTCACAAAATTGAATGGTGATCCACAATTATTGAGCAACCTTTTGCAACCACCTGGAGGCTATATAAAGAGAGTTAAATGAAGGATCAAAGCAATCAAATTGAATCCACTTCAATTCATTCCACACAATCTGAGAAGTGAGGAGATCCCGATCGTGCAGAATCCCGAAGACGAAACCTCTTCCCCCGTTTGTTGGATCGAAGAAACAAGCCCTTGGCGTGATAATTCGAGAGGAAGAAGAGAAGATCCATCTTCTCTTCTGATTGAATTTATCCCCAAGATCAACTAATCTTCCCCTTCATCCGAGGCGATTCACGACTTGGAAAATCCTCACGCTATTTACAGCTTTACTTTACTACTTTCCTTTACTGCTCTCCTTTACCGCTTTCGAATTTAATTTCTGCTTTCCTTTAAATGTTGTTCTGAATCATTTACTGCTTTTCCCTTTCATTGTTGCTTTCGGATTGACATATGTTTGTTTACGGATTATTATATGAATTGTTTTCTTAAAAGAGTAATCAATTGGTTTTATTGAGTTCTTCATTCTGTCATCTCTTAATCAATTTGTTGTTTTGTTGAGTTCTTCATTTAATTATATTTCAATCAATTAGGTTTGTAAGTTCTCTGTTTCATGTGTAATCAACAAATTTCCTTTAGTTCTTCGAACACCATGAGTAACTAATTCAATAGAGGTTTGCTAAAGATGAATCTATAGGATAAAAGTATGTGAATTCAGCATGTAAAGTAGCATGAATGCATTGAATGTATGTGATCTTCATCCCATGGACAATTTCGACCGGCCATCCATTTTGTCTAAAGAATTCCTAACCTCTGGAAGGAGTAAGAATTCTGAGTCGTTCATTCATGTTAGCCTTTTATGGTAAATAGAAAATGACCTAGGAATAGGCGTTCTCCTAGCACGTTTATTAGCATGTGTTTATGATTAGGTTGTTAGCTTTACTTGGACAGAAGTAA
Organism: Herpetospermum pedunculosum; assembly: GCA_028017165.1. Taxonomy (NCBI): domain Eukaryota; kingdom Viridiplantae; phylum Streptophyta; class Magnoliopsida; order Cucurbitales; family Cucurbitaceae; genus Herpetospermum; species Herpetospermum pedunculosum. Next base: position 12,586,400 of record CM051527.1, on the reverse strand, counting down.
TCTAAGAAACTAATGCATGTAATCGGAAGATGCATGAGAACTAGCTAAGACGATGCATGAGATGTTAATCTACTGTTGAATGATCATAGTTAAATGCCTATAGAGGATTCTTAAGTTGACCTTGCTGCCTTACTTTACATTAAAATCGTTGCTAATTTATTGCTAGATTATTGCAAGAACTGCAATTCTACTTTTCCACATTATGACTTTACCTCTTTGCTAGCTTTGCATTTATGTTTACATTCTTCTTGCATCTTTTATATTCCTGTACCTCAACCCAAAATCTATCCAATTTAAGTTACCTTATCTAATCTAACACACCAAATCGTTAGTCACTAAACTTAATCTCTGTGGGAAAACGAATTAAATTATACTTATCACTTGCTGCAGACCATGTATGCTTGCATGATCTTAGCGCTCTTCGCATTTACATTTTACATACACACTGAGCGCGCAACAACGCTGCCCTAGCGTCTCGACGCTACGACGGATTACTTAAGTTTCTGTCCGATTTTAGCCGCCATTATCATCTTCTACCTCGAGCTCCGCGCCTGATTTGACGTCCAGCAGCTATTTTCCACCATGGGAGGGGCTAGGAAGCTCGATTTGAAGCCTTTCCACACCACACAAGTCATGAGTGAGTAGATTTACCGTTTTTGGCTCGGGATTGTAAGGATAAATGTAGTATGAACTCTTGGTGAGGTTGTAGGATTGAAATTCTGAATTGGTTGGATATTTTATTGAATTGAATTCTATTTCTTAGCTTAATCTATGAGCACGTTTGAATGATTTAGGACTAGGCACCCTTGATTTTGAGCATGTTCATTTGTTAAAGGATTTGATGCCGTGCCTCTCGTTTCCGCCAAGTAACAAGGAATTATGGCGCCTTGAGCGTACTGGCGTCCTTACGCTCTTGGTGTTCGTTCTTCCCGAATTAGAATTCCAAATCGACATACTAATTTCGCGTCCAAATTAGATAGTTGTCACAGTTAGCTTGTTGCTACCGTTCGGTCTTGGGAGAGCGTTGGCCGCCAATGTCCGAACGGTATGCTTGATTAGCATGATTATTTATGTCTAATTAAATCCATGGAGCATGTCTGGGTTATTTATTAATTTTAGACGAGCTGTGCATTCGTTAATTTATTCAACCATAAAACTCGTCATCCTATGATCCAAGAGGTTTGCTAAATTTATCCCCGATCGTCCCGAGTCGGAAACTCCGTTAGCTAAATTTTCCCATTTTCTTTGTTCCATCTTAGTTGTTTGAAAACCAACAATTACCCCTTATTTCACTTATATTAATAGTTTGCACATTTAATTAAGATTAAGTCAAAATACCTTAATTCCCTGTGGATCGACCCCGTTGGTACTATTCTACAAATAGTTTAGTGATTTCGGGCACTTATAAATTCATTTTGGCGGGTCTCGACAACCCGATGATTGGCGATAGTTCAATAATATCGCTACCAGTTAGGAGTCCCAACACAAGAAGTTTTAAAAAGGATACCATTATGAAGAAAGTAATCACACAAAGAATTGAATTCAGTTCCATTGTCACTGTTTGGATTTATGTGAAGCCCAAAAACAACCGGCCCATTAAAACACTGACCCTTCAATTAGGTTTTGTTTTGCAAGTTGGCATGTGGCAGTTGTTGAGTATTACGGGAAAAAAAAAGGACAGTAGCCTCATTCTTGGTTTTTTTTTTGTTTTGACGAAAACTAAAAATAACAAGAAAAATTGTTAGCTACTCTCAGTGAGATCTTTTCTTGTGGATTGTTGTAAGGGTGTTTCATCTCTATTGAAGGGTTTTGAGTGCACGTTCTTATAGGGTGATTTGTGAGCCTTTTCCTTGAGAGAAATCATCTTGAGCGTTTTTGTAAACTCTTGTAATCTTCTTCCTGACGATTTAGTGGAACCTGCATTGATAGCAGAGAATTGGACGTAGCCACTTTGGGTCAACCAATATAAATTCAGTGTCATTCTCTTTCCCTTAATCTTGACTAATATCGTTCTTATTGTTTAGAAGTTTTGGGTTGGTTTATCTAATTCTTTTAAACTGTTGAGTTCCAAATTGTTAATTCCGCTTTAGATTTAGAACCATAATCTGGTCTGGGATTTTAGATAAAATATATATTGTCTGAATCTGGCAGTATTTAGATTGATTATATTTGTATCGACCCCTAACAAGTGGTATCAGAGCAATTGGTTGTAGAACGATGTCAGGAGAAGATCATGTGAAGATGGTAATATTTAATGGATCATACTTTTCTTTTTGAAAGTGTCAAATATTGGATTATTTACATTCCAAGGAATTAGATTTACCATTGAACGAAAAGTCGGATGATATGTGAGAAGCATAATAGAAAAAGTTGGACAAAAAGGTGTTGGGGACGGTTCGCTTGACTTTGACAAAGAATGTGAAAAGAAGTGTAGCAGAAGAGGCTACCACAGCAGGACTTATGAAAGCTCTGTCTAACATGTATGAAAAACCATCGATAAACAATAAGTTTTATCTCGCAACTAAATTCTTTAATTTGAAGATGGTTGAAGGTACATCTGTTACTGCTCATTTAAATCAATTTGATTTGCTGATAAATCAATTAGTTGCAGTTGATTTAGAATTCACTGATGAATTGAATGCAATATTGTTGTTGAGATCTTTACCTGATAGTTGGGATACCATGAAAACTGCATTTTCTAATTCATGTGGAAAAGAGAAATTGCAGCTTTCAGAGGTTAGAGATTCTGTTATAGGAAAAGAGATTCGCAGAAAGGACTCAAGTGTTACTTCTTCTTCTGGTTCAGTGTTGAATGTGGACAGGGGAAGAAGTCATAACAGAGGTCATGGCAATCGAGGTAAATCGCAAAACAATAGAAGCAAGTCCAAAAACAGCAAATTTGAATGTTGGAACTGTGGTAAGTCTGGACACCTGAAAAATGAACTGCAAGGCCCCAAAGCGAACTGAGGGGAACGAAGACAGTGTAAATCTTGTTGAAGATGAGATACAAGATGATGCTTTGGTTCTTGCAGTGGAAAATGTTCATGAGAGATGGTTGATAAATTCAGGTGCGTCATTTCATATTACATGGAGTCGTGACAGTCTTGAAAATTATGTTGCAGGAAATCATGGAAAGGTTTATCTTGGCGATGGGGAGCCTTTGGACATCATTGGGACTGGTGACGTGAATTTGAAATTGGCGAATGGTTCAGTCTGGAAAATTCGCAAGGTACGCCACATTCAAAATATGGTGAAAAACTTGATTTCTGTAGGGCAGTTAGGTAATGAAGGATGTGAAGTATCCTTTGACAAAGGAACCTGAAAGGTTACAAAAGGTGACATGTTAATAGCTCGAGGAAGCAAGTCCTGGACTTTATATGTCAACAGCAATGACAAGAACATGGTGGTTGTTGTAGATCATTCAAGTCAGACTGATTTATGGCACAACAGATTGGGACATATGAGTGAAAAAGGTATGAAAATTCTTCACTCTGCAGGGAAGCTCCAGGGACTAAAGGCCGTTGAACACAAGTTGTGTGAGAGTTGTATTTTTGGGAAGCAGAAACGTGTCAGATTCTCAAAAATAGTTCCAACGAGAAAACCTAGAACGTTGGAGTTAGTTCACACTGACGTGTGGGGGCCTGCTGAAGTTCCTTCCCTTGGTGGTTCCAGATATTGTGTGACCTTCATAGATGACTAAAGCAGAAAGGTATGGACTTATTTTCTCAAACATAAATCTGATGTATTTTCTGTTTTCAAAACAAGGAAGACTATGGTTGAGAATGAGGCAGGTCTAAAAGTTAAAAGCTTGAGGTCAGACAACGGCGGTGAATATGTTGATGGAGAGTGTTGCGTGCTCAGTGTGTAAATAAAATGTAATGCGAAGAACACTCAGATCATGCAAGCATACATGGTCTACAGCAAGTGATAAGTTTTTTTTAATTCGTTTTCCCACAGAGATTGAGTTTAGTTACTAACGAGTTGAGGTGCTAAATTAGTTAAGGTCACTTAAATTGGGTAGATTTGGGGTTGATGTACCGAAATGATAAAGAATGCAAGAAGAAAGCAAGTGTAAGAACCAAACAAGTAAGAGATAAAGCTATAATGTGAAGAAGAATAATTGCGGATCTCGCAATTATTTAGCAATAAAATCGCAAAGGTAAAAAGCTCATAAAAAGACTAAGGCAAAAAGGCAGAAATGTTTTATTGCGGTTCTCGCAATAATCTAGCAATAAATTAGCAATGTTCTTAATGTAAAGTAAAGCAGCAAGGTCAACTTAAGACTCTTCTATAGGCACTTAACTACGATCATTCAGCAGTAGATTAACATATCATGCATCGTCTTAGCTCAGTCTCATGCATCTCTCGATTGCATGCATTAGATCTTTAGTTCACTCATATCCAAGTAAGACATAAACACCTATTTATATAAACAAGCTAATGAACGTGCTAAGAAAACGCCTATTCCTAGGTCGTTTTCTGGTTACCATGAAAGGCTAGCATGAATGGATGACTCTGAACTCTTACTCCTTCCGGAGGTTAGGAGTTCTTTAGACAAAATGGATGGCCGGTCGAAATTGCCCGTGGGATGAAGCTTACATACATTCAATGCAATCATACTATCCTACATGCTGAATTCTCGTATTTCTAGCCTATAGATTCATCTTTAGCAGACCCTTCTTAGATTAGTTATGCATGGTTTCCAAAGTAAAAGAGACGGATTGATTGATCATGATTTGAATTATTTAGTAAACACAAATGAATAAGAGATAACAAAATGAAGAACTCAAGAACTTAAATGATTACTCTTTAAAAACCGAATACAAATACTTCATAAACAGACGTGCAAAGGTTCGGAAGCAGTAAAGAATAAGGGATGGAGAAGTAACGATCCAGATCAATGTAGCAAATGGAAACAATAGAGAGAAAACAGTAAAGAAAGCTTGTAAAAGTGCACGGATCTCCTCGTCGCAAGCGCCTCGGATGAAGGGGAAGATTAGCTGATCTTGGGGATGAATTCAATCGGAAGAGACGAAGGATCTTCTCTTCTTCCTCTCGAATTATCGACGCCAAGAGCTGATTTCTTCGTTCCAACAAACGGGAGAAGGAAATGTCGTCTGCAGATTTCTTTGCAACTAAGATCTCACGCTTCTGAGCTGCCTTTTCCCTTCATCATCCTTCTCTTTTTATAGCTTCTGCAGGTACCTTCAGCCGCAGATTTCCATCCATTTTGAACGACAATCCTCCACGTGGCAGCAGTGGAAAGCTTAGGCGGCTGGAAGATCGCAACAAGGACGACTGATGGCTGGAAAAGTTCAGCAGAACACTATTTCCTTGCGATTTCCTTGCGAGGGCCGCAATGCCTCATTGCGGCTTCAGCAATTTTTCAGCAAAGTTTCCTGCAATGTACATTTTAGCTTGTTTTACATCATTTTGCATCATTTTTCGTTCCTTTTCCAAATAAGTCCTATTTTAGCATCACTTCTCAAATTCTCGCATTTATGCACACATTAAGCTAACTCCTAATAAAAAACACTCAAGAATGTGCATGATTTAAAGGTAAATATAGCCTTAAATAATGGACTTTTGGCGAGGTAACACACCCCCAAACTTGAGTTATTGCTCGTCCTCGAGCAATATAAAAGCTTACTTTGGCTGCTAAATCTTTGTCTTTCAAACTCTACCTAGCTGACTTGCTGACTACCCTAGGCTTACTATCAAAGGCACTGTTGTCTTGTGACATTCTTCTAAGTTCAAACTAACTTCATATTCTACCTATTCTGATTTCCCTTGCCTTTAAAACCTTCTGTTTTTACTAACTTCCTACCTTATGGTTTATCTGCCTATGTCATTGGGCTCATTGTGCAATTATCCCTAAGCTTTCAAATTCTCCCTAGTTTTAACTCAGACTCAGTACATGCTTCTAATGTTTTTATTTTTGACTCACCTAGGACTCCTTAAAGTCATGCCAAGCTTAGCACACCAGCGTATCAGAGTTCAGTATCCATAGAACAAACTAAGCCCTGACACCACTATGTTGGATAAACACTTATCTCCCTTGACAAACCTTCAAGCTACAGCCCTGTGCTTAGCAAACTAAGTATCAGAGTTCAATTTCACAGGACACCTAAGCACTTAGGCCATAGCTTGTTGGCACACATTCTTCTTCCTTGGTTTTTCCTTCTCTTTCTTTTCCTTTTGGTAAAGTCTTTCTCTTCGAGTTTCCTTTTGATGCAGTGCCACTTGTAGGTTACACAAATGGCCCTGATTACTCAGCATCCTTTAGAGAGAGACAATACCCTTTACTTTTCTTTTGCTTTTTTATTCATTTTTTTTTAAGAAGGAGAATGTGTATGTTTTTTTTCAAAGGAGAGAGGAGTGTTCCTAGGCCTAGAGGTTGCCTCCCCCAAACTTAAACTCCTCATTGTCCTCAATGAGAGTCTGAGGTGGCACACCCTCAAACTTATCTTAAAAGCATCTAGTCTAAATAAAAACCAGACAGACTTAAAACTCTTAGGGATAGAACGACCCTCCTAGTTCAGATAACTCATAAGCAGAAGTGTACTAAAACCAACATGGTAAGGTCTAACAGAGGTACATGCTCAACAATATATGAAGCTAATTAAAACTAACAAAGGTGTACTTGACACTCATCCAGCATGCTCAATAGACAGACTACCTATAGACATCAGTACAACAGCCAGATAATGAGATTTAAAGACAGACAGCCTATCAGAAAGTCAGACACCAGCAAGCGGAAACTAACAAAATATTGCGGTGTCCGCAAAGAATTCGCAATGATTCCAACAGAGCAGATGTAACCGTGATCAAGGCTCCTAACATGCGATGTTCTATTCTTAAACAACTACAGACAATAAAAAAACTATCTAAGCTAACTAAACATACGACATTAAACCAAAACTAAGCTATTTAACTCAAACTAACTAAGAAAGTAAAACAGACAAACAATTGATTATTGGAAGGGGTAACTAGTCACAGAAAAGTAGATTTTTTTCTTGTTTTTGAGAGGGATCAGAAATACTCCTTCGAATGTTGTCAATCTGGCATTCATTAATCCTTATCTTCATCATCCTTCCTCTCACTCGGAGGCACCCAAGGATTCAACACTCCAGCAGGGAAGGCAGGGAACGTGCACCGCAGGTGCTCAGCCAGCTCTTGATCCCTTGCCTTTGAATACCCAGCCCATTGGGCTAACTTTCGTTGTAAGTTGGTAGACGTACTTTTGGGGTACTCCAAATTCAAGCTGTCGAGGCTTGCCAAAATACAATTTATAAACCCGATACACCGAGCTATTTGTAGCTAAGTGGCAACGGGGTCGATCCACAGGGAAATAAGAAATTCAATCTAACTAAGTCTAATTTGCTAGAAATAAAAGAATGCACAAATTAAAGAATGGTAATTTGGTTTTGGGGGAAGGGAGCTCCTAATTATGCTAACGGAAAATTAAATGACAACGTGCAAAAATTAAACGGTTGTGCTTAACTTCGAGAAATGGAATTGCTCGTTATGGATGTTCGGATCATTGATACGATTTACGCGTTAGCTAATTCATGCACACAATTCATTTAGTTATTCCTAACTCAAACGACCCAAAGGAATTAATTAGAAGCGTGCAATTCTAATTAAACTTAGCCAATAATCTATCTAAGGTAGCGACCCCTAAATCGATTACGTGCTAGTGACGGGAACATTGCGACGGCCTAATCCTAAGACTAATCCGGTTTCTCTCTTGCCTTAAGCCTAACATGAAAACGTTAATTAACTCAGGTAACCAATGTCACTTTGGGCCGAACTAATTAGCCATGCTTAGACCCGTGCTACCTAGCGGTATGGGCAATTATACGTCCCAACCTTTAGCCCTCTATCATGCATAAGAATTAGAGCGTCAATCTAATTTAGCTACACATGCTAGAATTTGATGAAGAACAAGCGAGAGATGCATTAATCAAACTAATTTCTCAACATTTGCAAAAGGGAAAAATCTCCCCAAACATCCAAAACTTACAAACCCATACTCAAAATCAAGCACATACCTTGGTTTAGCCTTCCATGGAGGTTGGATTACTCCAATCCACCATGGAAGTGCTTGGAATCATGCACAAGAAGGAGAAGAAGTACAAAAAATGGTGAAAAATCGCCTTGGAACCGAGAGGAGAAGCTTGGAGAAGATGAAGGATGAAAAGTTGGCTGCAAAACCGAAGGTTTCACGCCTTTTAAGCTCGTAGCGTCGAGACGCTAGGCCAGCGTCTCGACGCTGTGCCCTAAGTTGGCAGGCGCGCGCGCGCGGGGCGGCATCGAGACGCTGCGCGGCGTCGAGCGAGCGTCGAGACGCTTGCGCTCGACGCTTGCTCTCGGGTGGATCTTCAAATGCACGCTTCAGAGTTCGGAGCGTCGAGACGCTCGGCCAGCGTCTCGACGCTGTCGCGCGCGGACACGGGCGTGGGCGCGCGCGGACATGGGCGAGGCGGAGCGGGCTGGCGCGCGGGCGCGAGGCGAGGCGGCGCGCGCGGGCGCGCGCGCGTCTGGGCGCGGGCGTGCGGTGCTTGCGAGCGGCGCGCGCGGGCGCGCGCGCGTGCTGCGTTCGTTGGGCGCCTGGGCGCTGGGCGCCGGCGCCTGGGCGCCGGCGCCTGGGCGCTGCCCTCTCGGCTCTTAGCCCACTTTTGGGTCGTTTTGGCTCCCGAGCTCCGTTTGGCCTATCGTTTTGACCCGAACACTTCCCGAAACATGTTAAATGACCTTTTTAGCCCCGAAAATCATCAATGGACTTCCCGAGCTCTTCACCATGAAATCACCTACAAGGAAGCATTTTAATCAATATATATCATGGTTTTAGCTAGAATTAGGGACATTAAGATAGCTCTATTTTGGAGCTATCAAAATACCCCCGACCTAAATCTTGCTAGTCCTCGAGCAAGGTATACTCTAAATAATCTCCAAAGAATTAAATGCATGCTTGGACTCTAATCTCAATGCTTGTGAAACAAGGTACTTGTAGTAAATTCAAACCCATCAAAAGCATGCAAAAGTTGAAATCATTTCAAAATTTAAACTCTTAATCCCTTACGTGTGTGTGTGCTTAGCACCTCTCAACCTAGCTCACGCAAGCCCGGAATAACCTTATATAGTCCTATAACTCGTTTTCCCCCTACTTATGGCGATAAGAACAGTCTAACGGCTTTTAGTGATAGGAATAGCAACAAAACATAAGGCCTAATTTTTATTCTTTTCTTTGAGTACTTTGTACCCATTTTCTTTTCTTTTGAACAACTTTTTTTTTATTTTTCTCCAAGAGAGCCTAACACGTCAAACCAAATTTAGCTTCACGTTTTTAAGGACCATTGCTCACTTCCATTAGTTCCCCTTTCATGCAGTGACAACCGTGGGTTACACGATCGCCCCTGGTTACACGGGCAACACAAGAAGGAGGAGCAACTCTGGAGGTTTTATTTTTCATGCTAACACTTTTTTTTAGGCAATAGCTTCGCTATACACAAATGAGTTATTACTACTTCTACACATCAAGCCTCCCTAATGGTACCTTTCAGAGTGACAACAAGGTTTCAGACAAAATAAGATCAGTCTAGAGCTACAGAACTGAGGATAAGAGTGCTATGTGCTCAGTGAATGTAGGGAAATAATAGAAAAATTTTTAAAATAGGCTCAAAATGTGCATACATCGTCAAATTTTCGAATCATGCAAATACGGAGTGTTCACAAGCAAATCACAGACCGTCCTCATCGGACACATGCATTCAGATTCTAATCTAACAGCCAGAGTACACATATGCTCGACAACTACTAAGAAGTCTCATCTCTATGTATCAACAAACTCCACCCCCCACCTTAAGATATGCATTGTCCCCAATGCATTCAACTATAAAAACAATAAAACTCTAAGGGAACAGAAAACCTCCCCTGAATTTTATGGAGCCGACGGGTGGAGATGTGCACCTACGTCCTCCAATGGGCTCTCGAATCGTCGACCGTTCCACCTTTTCTCCTAGGAAAATAAGAAAACAAACAACAACTCAAAAGCAAAAATAAACAAAAGCAAAGCAGTAAAGAACAGAATTACAGTTCAAACTCGGGTGCCTCCGAGAAGCGCAAATTTTTAAAGTCGATTGCTCGACTGTATTCTCTTGTTAACTCATCCATAGTCGATCGGGGGCGGCGCTAGAAGTAATGTGGCGTCATAGCACTCAGCGTCCCCCTCGTGGAAAATCTTCAACCGGTGCCCATTCACCTTCTGCACCTCATCTGAGTCCAAGCTCTGAATCTCTACACTGCCATAAGGAGAAATTTTAGTTATGGTATAGGGTCCTTTCCAACGGGAACGAAGCTTACCTGGCATGAACTTCAGACGGGAATCGAACAGCAGAACTTTCTGACCGACTTCGAAGTCTTTCTTTAAGATCCTTCGGTCATGAAACTGTTTGGACTTCTCTTTATAGATCCTGGAGTTCTCGTAGGAGTCCAAACGCAGTTCCTCCAATTCCTGTAACTGAAGCAGTCGTGCCTCGCCAGCTTCGTCAGGGCTCATGTTACACTTCTTGATGGCCCAGAATGCTTTGTGCTCAATCTCCACGGGTAAGTGGCATGCCTTACCAAAGACCAACCGGTATGGGGACATACCGATAGGGGTTTTGTAGGCGGTGCGGTAAGCCCACAAAGCATCCTGCAAACGATCGCTCCAATCCTTCCTACTCGGTCTCACGGTTTTCTCCAGAATTGATTTCACCTCTCTGTTGGAGACTTCGGCTTGCCCATTGGCTTGGGGATGGTAGGCGGTGGACACGCGATGATGCACACCATACTTCCTCAGCAAAGCCTCCACAGATCGGTTACAAAAATGAGTCCCCTGGTCACTGATTATGGCTCGTGGGATTCCAAACCTGGTAAAGATACGAGACTGAACGAACCTAACAACAGAATTAGCATCGTTAGTCTTCGTGGCTTTCTCCTCGACCCACTTGGAAACATAATCAACAGCCAGCAATATATAAGAAAAACCACAAGAAGGCGGGAAGGGTCCCATAAAATCCATGCCCCAAACGTCAAAGATTTCACAGACTAAGACAGGGGTTTGAGGCATTTCATTTCTACCAGATATCGACCCTATTCTTTGACATCTATCGCAGGTTTTACAAAATTCATGCGCATCTTTAAACAGAGAAGTCCAGTAAAACCCACTATCTAAAACTTTCCTAGCCGTCCTCCTAGGCCCGAAATGTCCCCCACATGCATAATCATGACAGAAAGCAAGAATAGACGCATGCTCATTCTCAGGGACACATCTCCTAATTATTTGATCAGAACAGAACTTCCATAAATTGGGATCCTCCCAAACATAGTACTTAGCGTCGCTTTTCAGCTTCGCTTTCCTACTATGAGAGAAACCAGAAGGAAAATTACCTGTGGCCAAGTAATTTACCATATCAGCATACCAGGGAAGGACTGTATCAAGTCTGAAGAGTGTCTCATCGGGGAAATCTTCATTCAGAGGCAGGAGGTCTTCCTTTCTGACCAAGCGGCTCAGATGGTCGGCTACCGGGTTTTCTGCTCCTCTCCTATCCTTGATCTTCACATCGAAGTCCTGGAGAAGCAAAATCCACCGAAGTAGCCTCGGTTTTGTGTCCTTCTTGGTCATCAGGTACCGAACAGCTGCATGATCAGAGAAAACAGTTACTTGAGAGCCAATAATGTAAGGACGAAATTTATCAAGCGCAAATACAATAGAAAGAAGTTCTTTTTCCGTTGTCGTGTAATTGCACTGCGCTGGATTAAGCGTCCTGGAGGCGTAGTAGATGACACGGCTCTTGTTCTCGATCCTCTGACCGAGCACGGCTCCCAAGGCATAGTTGCTGGCGTCGCACATAATTTCGAACGGCAAGTCCCACTGGGGTGGGTGTATGATGGGCGCGCTCGTCAAACTATCCTTGAGTAAATCGAAGGCCTTTCGGCACTCCTCCCCAAAATCGAACGTTACATCCTTCTGAAGGAGGTACGTCATAGGCATGGCAACCTTGGAGAAGTCCTGAATAAACCTGCGATAAAACCCTGCATGGCCAAGAAAAGATCGAATCTCCCTAACATTCGTTGGGTATGGCAGATTAGAGATAACATCGATTTTAGCCTTATCTACCTCTATACCCTTAGCAGAAACCACATGCCCTAAAACGATACCTTGACTCGCCATAAAATGACATTTTTCAAAATTTAGAACAAGGTTCATCTCAATACATCTTTTCAGGACATGCGATAAATTATCTAAACAGTCATCGAAGGAATTGCCATAAACTGTAAAATCATCCATGAACACTTCAATGCATTTTTCTACAAACTCAGAAAATATACTCATCATGCATCTCTGAAATGTACCAGGAGCGTTACAAAGCCCAAAAGGCATCCTTCTAAATGCAAATGTGCCAAAGGGGCACGTGAACGTTGTTTTCTCTTGGTCTTCTATGGCTATGGGGATTTGGTAAAAGCCAGAGAAACCATCGAGAAAACAAAAGAATGGCTTCCCAGCTAAACGCTCCACCATCTGATCAATAAAAGGAATGGGAAAATGGTCCTTCCTAGTGACCTCATTAAGCTTCCTAAAGTCTATGCACATTCTCCATCCATTTTGAATCCTTTTGGGCACTAATTCATTTTTCTCATTCCTAACCACAGTCATGCCAGTTTTCTTAGGAACAACATGGATAGGACTAACCCATTTACTATCTGAGATAGGATAGATGATACCTGCCTCGAGGAGTTTGAGGATCTCAGAAACTACTACCTCCTTCATCGCGGGATTGAGCCTCCTTTGGGGCTCTCGTGAAGGTTTCGCTCCATCCTCGAGCAGGATTCTGTGCATGCACGTAGCTGGACTTAGCCCATGTAAATCTGCTAATGTCCATCCAATCGCCAGCTTGTGCTCTTTAAGAACTTCCATTAACTTCCCTTCCTGAGCCGGCATAAGGTTTTTCGCTATGATGACCGGCAATGTCTCATCATCCCCCAAATACGCGTATTTGAGATGATCAGGTAAGTCTTTCAACTCCAATTTAGGTGCCTGCAAAGTAGAGGGGAGCATTTTAGCATGATCCTGAACAGTTGCCAAAGAAGAGACAGTTGAATCACAAAGTTCAGACATGGAAGGTTCATGCATATCAGATTCCTCAAAAAGATCAGTCAAAAATAATGGGTCATCCCCATCTCTATCAGACATGCATTCTTCCTGAACTAACGATTCAATTGTATCTACTTGACAAAGAGAGTGGACGCTCTCATCATGCTCCAACTCATTAGACACATCAACCTCAACAACTTGTCCACGATACTCAACAGATAAAGTGCCCTTATCTACATTTATCTTAGTTTTAGCAGTTTTCATAAAGGGCCTACCTAATAAGATCGACGCAGACGAAGAATCAGAATTTCCATCCATTTTCAGAATATAAAAATCCACAGGAAAAATCAGCCCGTTAACATTAACTAATACATCTTCCACTACCCCTAAAGGATGTACGCAAGACCTATCAGCAAGTTGTATAACAATACCAGTTCCCTGTATTTCTTTTAAATTCAAATCCTGATAAACGGAGTGAGGCATGACACTAATGGAGGCTCCTAGATCTAGCATGGCTCTTCTAATTTTCTTACCTCCAATAGTGCAAGGGAGAGAAAACATACCTGGATCGTCGCATTTTTCTGGTAAGTTCTTCGTGATTAAAGCGGAGACATTTTTACTTACCACGACGCGCTCTTTCTCTTTTGTCTTCCTCTTCTTGGTGCACAACTCCTTCAGAAACTTAGCGTACCTTGGGATTTGCTTGATGGCATCCAACAGAGGGATGTTGATCTCTACTTTCTTGAATGTGTTTAAGAACTCCTCCTCGTAATTTTCCTTGGGCGGTCTCGCTAACCTGCTAGGAAAAGGAGCCTTAGGCACATAAACTCTAGTGCACGTAGGATCGAAATTTACCCCATGCCACCGTGGTTCGGGATTTTCTGTCTGTGGCTCAACGTGGCCATGATCGACTTCCACTGGCGGGGTACTCGTGGGAAGCTGCTTCCCACTTCTCAAAGTGATGGCACTCAAACTCTCAGTTTTCTCTTCCATCCTGTTGATCTTGCAAGTCATCTGAGACATTTCTTCCTTAATTCCTTGCATCTGAGTGCCAACGTTATTGAGCTTGGACGAGGTGATCGTAAGGATAGCTTGCAACATGTCCTCAACAGATTTACCTGAAACAGAAGATTGGACTTTCAGAACATCATCCTTTAAGGCAAGAACAGTATTACTTACCTCGAAAAGCTGAGCCTTAAGCTCATCCACATCCTTCTTCAGGCGAGCCTTCTCCTTGTCGCCATCTTCACTCCGCTCTAAGCTTATAGCTATGTTAGAAATTAAAACTCTAGCTTCAACGGGTGTCTTGTCCATGAGCGAGCCTCCACTAGTGGCGTCTATCATCTGCTGCCCTTGGGGAAGCAAACCGTAGTAAAAACCCTGAATGAGGGACTGTTCGGCTATTTGATGATTGGGGCAATCCTCGCATAATCGACCAAACCTCTCCCAGCACTCAAGAACGCTCTCTTCAGCTCCTTGCTCAATTTTTAGTATCTCCTTTCTGAGGGCGGCGACCTTGGGAGGTGGAAAATACTTCGCATAGAACGCTCCCTGCAGCTCTTCCCAAGAAGTGATGGACCCAGTCGGAAGGTAATGCATCCAATCTCTCGCCTTCTCCTTCAAGGTGAAAGGAAAGGTCCTGAGATGGAGTTGATCTGCAGTGGTGTCATCGGTCCTGAATGACGCACACACCATCTTGAATGCCTTGAGGTGTCTGACGGGATCCTCATCTGTATTACCACAAAAAGAAGGTAATAAGTTAATCAGACCAGCTTTAAGTTCAAAATTACCTGCAACTACCGGATACAAGATACTCGATGTGTTCCGGCCTAGCTCAGATGATGCAAGCTGCCTCATGGTTCTTTGATGCTCATAATTACCCACAACCTCCATCTTTGCGCTTCTTTTGAATTTTCAAAGAATCACTGCGCTCCAAAAACTCAAACAAAACGCGTAAAATAATACAAAAGAATTAAACTGTACAAAAAGTAAAGAAAATTTTTAAAACCAACAAACTAAACTTAACTAAACTAAATTAATTAAGTCCCCGGCAGCGGCGCCAATTTTGGTAGACGTACTTTTGGGGTACTCCAAATTCAAGCTGTCGAGGCTTGCCAAAATACAATTTATAAACCCGATACACCGAGCTATTTGTAGCTAAGTGGCAACGGGGTCGATCCACAGGGAAATAAGAAATTCAATCTAACTAAGTCTAATTTGCTAGAAATAAAAGAATGCACAAATTAAAGAATGGTAATTTGGTTTTGGGGGAAGGGAGCTCCTAATTATGCTAACGGAAAATTAAATGACAACGTGCAAAAATTAAACGGTTGTGCTTAACTTCGAGAAATGGAATTGCTCGTTATGGATGTTCGGATCATTGATACGATTTACGCGTTAGCTAATTCATGCACACAATTCATTTAGTTATTCCTAACTCAAACGACCCAAAGGAATTAATTAGAAGCGTGCAATTCTAATTAAACTTAGCCAATAATCTATCTAAGGTAGCGACCCCTAAATCGATTACGTGCTAGTGACGGGAACATTGCGACGGCCTAATCCTAAGACTAATCCGGTTTCTCTCTTGCCTTAAGCCTAACATGAAAACGTTAATTAACTCAGGTAACCAATGTCACTTTGGGCCGAACTAATTAGCCATGCTTAGACCCGTGCTACCTAGCGGTATGGGCAATTATACGTCCCAACCTTTAGCCCTCTATCATGCATAAGAATTAGAGCGTCAATCTAATTTAGCTACACATGCTAGAATTTGATGAAGAACAAGCGAGAGATGCATTAATCAAACTAATTTCTCAACATTTGCAAAAGGGAAAAATCTCCCCAAACATCCAAAACTTACAAACCCATACTCAAAATCAAGCACATACCTTGGTTTAGCCTTCCATGGAGGTTGGATTACTCCAATCCACCATGGAAGTGCTTGGAATCATGCACAAGAAGGAGAAGAAGTACAAAAAATGGTGAAAAATCGCCTTGGAACCGAGAGGAGAAGCTTGGAGAAGATGAAGGATGAAAAGTTGGCTGCAAAACCGAAGGTTTCACGCCTTTTAAGCTCGTAGCGTCGAGACGCTAGGCCAGCGTCTCGACGCTGTGCCCTAAGTTGGCAGGCGCGCGCGCGCGGGGCGGCATCGAGACGCTGCGCGGCGTCGAGACGCGCGCGCGGCGTCGAGCGAGCGTCGAGACGCTTGCTCTCGGGTGGATCTTCAAATGCACGCTTCAGAGTTCGGAGCGTCGAGACGCTCGGCCAGCGTCTCGACGCTGTCGCGCGCGGACACGGCGAGGCGGACACGGGCGTGGGCGCGCGGGCATGGGCGAGGCGGAGCGGGCGTGGGCGCGCGGGCGCGCGCGGACATGGGCGAGGCGGAGCGGGCGTGGGCGCGCGGACATGGGCGAGGCGGAGCGGGCTGGCGCGCGGGCGCGAGGCGAGGCGGCGCGCGCGGGCGCGCGCGCGTCTGGCCGTCTGGGCGCGGGCGTGCGGTGCTTGCGAGCGGCGCGCGCGGGGCGCGCGCGCGTGCTGCGTTCGTTGGGCGCCTGGGCGCTGGGCGCCGGCGCCTGGGCGCTGCCCTCTCGGCTCTTAGCCCACTTTTGGGTCGTTTTGGCTCCCGAGCTCCGTTTGGCCTATCGTTTTGACCCGAACACTTCCCGAAACATGTTAAATGACGTTTTTAGCCCCGAAAATCATCAATGGACTTCCCGAGCTCTTCACCATGAAATCACCTACAAGGAAGCATTTTAATCAATATATATCATGGTTTTAGCTAGAATTAGGGACATTAAGATAGCTCTATTTTGGAGCTATCATAATGATAACTCCATTTTGGAGCTATCTTAATGTCCCTAATTCTAGCTAAAACCATGATTTATATTGATTAAAATGCCTCCTTGTAGGTGATTTCATGGTGAAGAGCTCGGGAAGTCCATTGATGATTTTCGGGGCTAAAAAGGTCATTTAACATGTTTTGGGAAGTGTTCGGGTCAAAACGATAGGCCAAACGGAGCTCGGGAGCCAAAACGACCCAAAAGTGGGCTAAGAGCCGAGAGGGCAGCGCCCAAGCGCCGGCGCCCAGCGCCCAGGCGCCCAACGCGCGCGCACCCGCGCGCGCCGCACGCACCGCACACCCGCGCCCAGACGGCCAGACGCACGCGCGCCCGCGCGCGCCGCCTCGCCCTCGCCCGCGCGCCCACGCCCGCTCCGCCTCGCCTCGCGCCCGCGCGCCCTCGCCCGTGTCCGCCTCGCCCTGTCCGCGCGCGACAGCGTCGAGACGCTGGCCTAGCGTCTCGACGCTCCGAAGTTTGAAGCGTGATTCTGAAATTCCACCCGAGAGCAAGCGTCGAGCGCAAGCGTCTCGACGCTCGCTCGACGCCGCGCAGCGTCTCGACGCTGCGCGAGCGTCTCGACGCTACCCCGCGCGCGCGGCAGCCAACTTAGGGCACAGCGTCGAGACGCTGGCCTAGCGTCTCGACGCTCCGAGCTTTAAAGGCGTGAAAACGTTAGTTTTGCAGCCATTCTTGGATCCTCCATCTTCTCCAAGCTTCTCCTCTCGGTTCTTCTTTATTTTTCTCCGCCATTTGTGGCCTTTTGGAGCTTATTTCTTGTATTTTAGCTTGGGGATGATGCCCAAAGCTTCCATGGGAGTGTTGGAACTCCAAACCTCCATGATTGGCTAAGGTACTTGTGCTTGGATTTGGGTTAATTAGGGATTTTTGCTAAGTTTTTAATGTTTTGATAATGTATGCTTAATGGTTCTGATTTGGCTTTGAGTATGTATGCATTTGTCTATCTTGCTTAATCCAACGCGCATGTTAGATTTCGACGATTGACACTCGAGTCATCTTGCATGTTGTGTATGTTAAAGAGTAGCGATGCCGTGCCTCTCACTGCTCGACTAAGTAACACAGATAGACAAAACTAAATCGGAGTATCGAGTCATGTATGATAGTTGTTGATTGCATACAGCGTTGGCGGGCAATCTACTAGCAATTAAATTACATGTTTGAATGTTCGTCGCGGTATGTTAGTGACTATCTAGAGTCAAATTTGGGGCAGATCACCCTAATGCAACTTTAGATAATGTTTGATTAGAACTGTGTGGTCTAATTAATTTCTATGGAGCCGGTTACCTTGGGGCTTCTCGGGTAACTGACCGTGTGCATATTATAATCAATTAGCCTTACCTTAGAATTAAATGATAAATGTTAAAATGCTTAGCAAGATCCCGAAAATTCCCCAAATCCAACACTCTTCATTCTCAAGTTTATTACTTTTCCGTTAGCACTTTTCACTACATTGCATGATTAAAACCCCCCTTTTTGTGACAACCTTACCAACTAACCTAATCACATCTTAAACAATTAATCCTCAATTTTATTCCCTCTTTGTGGTTCGACCCCGTTACCGCTAGCTGCAAAGCTAAAAGCTACGGGTTTATAAATTTATTTTGGCAAGCCTCGACAGCTTGAGTTTATAGCGATAGTTCAAAAATATCGTTACCAAAATTGGCGCCGTTGCCGGGGAGGGCAATTAAAAATGAGATTAATTTTTGTTTTTGATTAAGGTTGATTGGTTGTTTTAAATTTTTTTTTTTTTTAATTGAATTGTTTTTTGTTTTATTTTATTTTATTTGGATAACGGTCCTCTCTTCCAAGATTTTGAAAGTTCAGGGTACATTCGGAAGAGATGGAGGTCATGGAGAACGATAATGAAAATCGGAGAACGCTCAAGGAGCGGGCGATGGATGGCTCGCTCAGTCAACCTTTGTGTATATCATTTCCGCCGATAACAGGTAAGTTTGAGCTAAAATTTAGTTTACTTAACTCACTTCCTTCTTTTTATGGCAAATCAGGTGAAGATCCGATCAAGCACCTTAAGGAATTCCATATGGTGTGCTCTGCGATGAAAACGAGCGAAGTAACTGAAGATCAGTTGTACTTGAGAACTTTCATTTTCTCCCTGAAGGATAAAGCGAAGGATTGGCTGCTCTACTTACCTGGGACTACCTCTACGTGGAATGGGTTGAAAAGGCTGTTTTTAGACAAATACTTCCCCGCTTCGAGAGCCAAGTTCCTAAGGAAGGAGATTTACGGGATCACGCAGAAGGAAGGGGAGACCTTTGATAAATATTGGGAGCGGTTTACCCGGTTGTGCGAAGACTTCCCCCACCATCGGATCCCGGAGGCTGAACTCATTTGCTGCTTCTACGAAGGCTTGTGTGATCATGATTGTTGGTTGCTTGATGCAGCTAGTGGAGGGGCGCTGATTGACAAGACCCCAGTGGAAGCTCGGCGTTTGATCTGTAATATGGCTCAGAATATGCAGCGTAATGGAATTGAAGCACGTGAGCAAGCCCGCCACCAAAGCGAAGTGAAAGAGCTCAAGGGCCAACTGTCAAAGATACACGACGGTTTGCTTAAATTTCAAGGAGACCCATCGCGAAATCGTCCTTCTGTTTCTTCTCAATCCATTGAAGGAATGTTCAAGTCCCTCATGGAAACTTATCAGGATACCAATGCGCAGTTGCGGTCGATGAGAGAAGGGATGACGGAGGCAAAGACCAGAACGAGTGGGATGGAAACTCAGGCAGCTGATTGGCCAGATGGTATTGCACTGAAGAATGGAAGGGATATTCCCTTGATTTCGGCGCCTGAGAATCCTTGGATGCTACCCCCACACGCGAGGATGAATTCCTGTGAGCAGGTCTATTCCATCACCGCTGTTGTGGAGAAAGATGAAGGCAAGGTTGAGCAAAAGATCGAGGATCTTGAGTCAAGAGGGAAGGAAGCTCAGTTGGGTGCACCCCCGAGCTTGAAAGGCTACATGCCCAAGGCTCCTTTCCCAAGCCGTTTGTTGCCTCCAGTTGAGAAAAAGGGGAAGCCGATTGAATGTTCCCCAAGCCATCTTGAGAATGAAAAGATGGACAAGAATGATGAGAAAAAGAACGACATTGTCTCCGCAATTTTCCAAGGTACGCTTCCACCAAAGTGCGTCGATCCTGGTACGTTTACTATCCCATGCACTATTGGTAATAAGCTGATTGAAAATGCCATGCTAGATCTCGGTTCCTCAATTAACGTCATGTCTGCTGATGTGTTTAAAGAGCTTAAACCATGCAATTTAATTGAGTCTAATGTAGTTGTTCAACTAGCCGATCAATCTTGTGTGCGACCATTAGGGAAAATTGAGGACATTTTGGTTAAAGTGGAAGATTTGTTGTTTCCATGTGATTTCCATGTGCTTAATACGAACAAAAATTCTTTGCATGTTTCCTCTCCTATCTTACTAGGACGCCCATTTATGAAGACCGCTAAGGTCAAGATTGATGTTGATAGGGGTTCCTTTTCTATAGGATTTGATGGAAATGTGCATGAATTTTTTATGAATGAGTCTACATCTTTTGTGTATGATGAGAATGGAAAAACAAAATCTGTGGGTTGTGTGAAGGAAGAGAATTTGACCTCGCGCTTGAGGGACTATTCTTTTGCTTCTGTTAGGAAAAAAGACTTAGACTTGGATGATAATGGTGCTGTTTTTTATTGCACTAACAATGATGATGTTCGCGTGCTCAAAGCACGACGAGAAAAAATGTGTTTAAATGATGTTTGCAGGAACAGTGTGGATGAGGACATGTCTGGGACGTCCCCCGCGCTGTCGGAGTATGGATGAGTTCGTTGAGTGAATTCAGTCGAGCAAACGACTTTAAAAATTCTGCGCTTCTCGGAGGCACCCGAGTGTTGAACTGTTTTTCTGTCAGTTAGTTTATCATTGTTTTAGTTTAGTTTCGTAGTATACTTTAGCTTAATTTAGCTTGCTGTTTTTTTTTTAGGAAATAAGGAGAAGTTGAGGAAATTGGGCTCCGATAAGGGACGCACCGCCTCTTTCCCCTCGCCAGCTTCACAAAGATCAGGGAAGTGTCGTTTTTCTTTTCCCTTTACTTTTGTGTATCTGATAGAGAAGCATTGAGGACAATGCTATCTTCTGAAGTTGGGGGTGGAATTGGATGTTCTTGATATGCATGTGTAGTTCGTTGAGCAGTGTTAATTTTGAATTTGAAGTGCTTGGGACTCTGTTTATATGCTTTCTAATTATGACGATCTAGGAAGTGTCTTTTTGGAATCTGAGCATTTGCGTAATCTAGTCTTTGCATGATGGTGTTTTGCATTTATTAGGTTCATGTCAAAAATTTTAAAATTTTTTCTGTTGCTCCCTTGCATCTATCGAGCACTTAGCAACCTCGTCTTAATCTCCGTAGGCTTAGTTGATTGCATGTAGCATTAATTCTTGTTGTCACCCCGAAAGGCACCCCTAGGGTAGCTTGTTGCATGAGAGTTAGTAGTTAATTAAGCCTAATAAAAAAAAACAGAAAAGCATGTTGGTTAGAAAATTCTCCCGAGGCGTTCCTCCTTTTTAAAGTGCGCACTTAAAAAGTGAACGTTAGTCCTTAAAAATGTGAAGCTTAGACCCAAGCTTGACATGTTAGGCAACTCGGGATTGGAAAGAAAAAGAAAATAAAGTTAGGTTCAAAGAACCATAACAAAAAGTACAAAGTACTCAAAAAGAGAAAAAAAAATACGAGAAAATCATGTTAGGCATTTTAATTCATTGCTCTCTCTTATGTGATCAAGTGTAGACTGTTCTTAAATGCTAGAAGTAGGGGGAAAACGGGATGATATGTTGCATGTGGTTTTTCCAGGCTTACGATGGTTTAGGATAGGTTGGCTAGCACACACACACGTTAGGGAGCGATAGTTAATTTTTGATGTGTTCTTGATTAAATGCATGCGCCGGATGCTTTCATGATTATGTTTTGTTTAGATTTGTAAAAAGCATTGAGGTTTGAATTGTAAGCATGTATGCATGGTCCTTTTGAGTCAAATTCTTTATTAGCCTTGCTCGAGGACTAGCAAGATTTAAGTTGGGGGTGTTTGATAACTCCATTTTGGAGCTATCTTAATGTCCCTAATTCTAGCTAAAACCATGATTTATATTGATTAAAATGCCTCCTTGTAGGTGATTTCATGGTGAAGAGCTCGGGAAGTCCATTGATGATTTTCGGGGCTAAAAAGGTCATTTAACATGTTTTGGGAAGTGTTCGGGTCAAAACGATAGGCCAAACGGAGCTCGGGAGCAAAAACGACGCAAAAGTGGGCTAAGAGCCGAGAGGGCAGCGCCCAAGCGCCGGCGCCCAGCGCCCAGGCGCCCAGCGCCCAGGCGCCCAACGCGCGCGCACCCGCGCGCGCCGCACGCACCGCACACCCGCGCCCAGACGGCCAGACGCACGCGCGCCCGCGCGCGCCGCCTCGCCCTCGCCCGCGCGCCCACGCCCGCTCCGCCTCGCCTCGCGCCCGCGCGCCCTCGCCCGTGTCCGCCTCGCCCTGTCCGCGCGCGACAGCGTCGAGACGCTGGCCTAGCGTCTCGACGCTCCGAAGTCTGAAGCGTGATTCTGAAATTCCACCCGAGAGCAAGCGTCGAGCGCAAGCGTCTCGACGCTCGCTCGACGCCGCGCAGCGTCTCGACGCTGCGCGAGCGTCTCGACGCTACCCCGCGCGCGCGGCAGCCAACTTAGGGCACAGCGTCGAGACGCTTGCCTAGCGTCTCGACGCTCCGAGCTTTAAAGGCGTGAAAACGTTAGTTTTGCAGCCATTCTTGGATCCTCCATCTTCTCCAAGCTTCTCCTCTCGGTTCTTCTTCATTTTTCTCCGCCATTTGTGGCCTTTTGGAGCTTATTTCTTGTATTTTAGCTTGGGGATGATGCCCAAAGCTTCCATGGGAGTGTTGGAACTCCAAACCTCCATGATTGGCTAAGGTACTTGTGCTTGGATTTGGGTTAATTAGGGATTTTTGCTAAGTTTTTAATGTTTTGATAATGTATGCTTAATGGTTCTGATTTGGCTTTGAGTATGTATGCATTTGTCTATCTTGCTTAATCCAACGCGCATGTTAGATTTCGACGATTGACACTCGAGTCATCTTGCATGTTGTGTATGTTAAAGAGTAGCGATGCCGTGCCTCTCACTGCTCGACTAAGTAACACAGATAGACAAAACTAAATCGGAGTATCGAGTCATGTATGATAGTTGTTGATTGCATACAGCGTTGGCGGGCAATCTACTAGCAATTAAATTACATGTTTGAATGTTCGTCGCGGTATGTTAGTGACTATCTAGAGTCAAATTTGGGGCAGATCACCCTAATGCAACTTTAGATAATGTTTGATTAGAACTGTGTGGTCTAATTAATTTCTATGGAGCCGGTTACCTTGGGGCTTCTCGGGTAACTGACCGTGTGCATATTATAATCAATTAGCCTTACCTTAGAATTAAATGATAAATGTTAAAATGCTTAGCAAGATCCCGAAAATTCCCCAAATCCAACACTCTTCATTCTCAAGTTTATTACTTTTCCGTTAGCACTTTTCACTACATTGCATGATTAAAACCCCCCTTTTTGTGACAACCTTACCAACTAACCTAATCACATCTTAAACAATTAATCCTCAATTTTATTCCCTCTTTGTGGTTCGACCCCGTTACCGCTAGCTGCAAAGCTAAAAGCTACGGGTTTATAAATTTATTTTGGCAAGCCTCGACAGCTTGAGTTTATAGCGATAGTTCAAAAATATCGTTACCACATAAGTCCATCAGGCAGGCCATGGACAACGACTGCGCAGCAGCAAGTCCATCCATCTCAAACTCCATGTTGCCTCTTCTCCTTACCCTCAGATAACTGGGCAACTCAAGGTGGCCAGCATAGGCCAGCTGCTTCTCCTCCATCGTCACAGGTACATGTTGCGTGCTCAATGTGTTAATAAGAATAAGCAATAAGAGAGAGAGAGCACTCAGAACATGCAAGCATACATGATCTTATAGCAAGTAATGAGTATTTTTTCATTCGTTTTCCCACAGAGACTTATTGTAAGTTACTCGAGAAGTGTAAAGTTAAGAAAGAAGGGGTGGATTTGATGGGTTCAAATTGGTTTTTAATCGCCTACCTCTTACCGAACATATAAAGGAATGCAACATAAACAAATGCAAGTTGAAATTAGACTCAAAGGAAAAGAGATGGAATTTATAAACGAAGAAGAAAACAGCTAAACAGAATAGTAACTTAGCAAAATTGCGGATACCGCAATGTTATCGCAATTGTAAAAACAGTAAAAGTGTGTAAAATGGAGAATTAAGGGCTACTAACAACTATCCTATAGGCATTTTTATACTATTCTCAAGCACTGGATCTACTCTCTATACATCAAACTATCTCAATCTCATGTATCGTCCGATTCCATGCATTAGATTCTTTAGTTTACTCAACTCAAAGTAAGGTCTTAAGCATCTTGTTAAGGCATAAAGATATGGTTTGTACTAGGGAAACGCCTATTCCTAGACCGTTTCCTGGTTACCTTGGAAGGCTAGCATGATGGTATGACTCTGAACTCTTACTCCTTCCAGAGGTTAGGAGTTCTTTGGACAAAATGGATGGCCAATCGAAATTGCCCGTGGGATGAAGCTTACATACAATCAATGTTTCGAGAGCTATCCTACATGCTTGATTCACGTTTTTTAGCCTATAGTGTTGTCATTAGCATGCCCCTAAGTGACTTAGTTACTCATGGATATAAGGAGAACAGAACTAAAGGATAAAATAGACATGCTTAGAAGGGAAATGTGCTTAAGACAGCAAGGGAAAGCAGTAGAATGCAAAGGCAGAAACTGTGAAATACTGAACTTTATGTTTGATTACTGATTGTTTGAATGAACATAAGAGATACTTAAAGTAAAGGACAGAAAGACAGAACACAACGAAATGAACTAACTTAGCCACAAGAACAGAAACAACACAAGACAGAGTTGTAAAGTAGAAATGAAGAACAGAAAGCAATAAAACAGCTCGAATGACTCGTTGCAGTCGCTTCGAATGAAGGATGAGAAATGACAGCCTTGCTTGGATGAATCCAATCGGGAGAGAAGAAGAATCTCCTCTCCTTCCTATCAGATTAACGATTCCAACAGCTGAGCTTCACAAACCAGCAGACGGCAAAGGAAAACAGGAGAAAAGATGGACTGCGAGAAGACTTCTACGCTTTCGGATGATGCTTGAACCTCCGACTTTGACCCCCTTTTATAGTAGTTTGCAGGTGCGTTTGGGCCAAGAAGAACCATCAATCTTCAACGTCATATATCAGAATGGATGGAGGAGAAAGAACGAATCCCTGAAATCACGGAAATTAACAGAAAAAGATCAGTCAACTTACGGTTTTCACTTGAAATATTGCGGCTTCAGCAATGTTTTAGCAATGCTGTCGCAATGCAGTTTTTTTCATTCTTTTCCTTCGGTTTTCAACCCTTTTCTTTCCTATTGTGCATAAGTCCTAATTTAGCTACCTTCTTCTCATTCTCATATTTAAGCATAGGTTTAGGCTAAATGCTATCAAAAACACCTAAAAGTGTACATCTTCTTAAGCTAAATGGGTCCTAAATAAGTCACTTTCAGAGACTTAACACACCCCCAAACTTAAGGTTTTGCTTGTCCTCAAGCACACTAAGGACTTACCTAGGCTGCTGTTTCACCTTCTTTAACCACCTACTGACTCCCCTATATCCCTATCTATAGCACTGCTGTCCTGTGACACACTTCTCAGTTTAAAACTACCCTCTTATCTAGCTTCTTCTGACTTCGCCTGCCTAACACTCATCTGTTTTCATTAACTCCCTACAACTGATCTATTTGCTTTTGTCATATCATGCCACTATCCCTAAGGTTTCAAATTCTGCCTAGCTTTACCTCAGACTCAGTACATGCTTCTAGCTTTATATTTACTGTGTCTAGGATTCCTTAGAGTCATGCCAGTCTTAGTATTAACGGTGACAGTAGTACTTTAAAAGAACAACCTAAACCCTGGCATCACTACATTGGATAAACACTCATCTCCCTAAACAACCCTACAAGTTACAACTTTGTGCTTAGCTAATTGAGGATCAGAGTTCTTTTTAAATAGGATATCTAAGTCACAAAGTTATAACTCCTAGGTATACATTCTTCGTCCCTATTCTTTTCCCTTTTTCTTACTTAGGTGGGGCCTCTCCTTTGGTTGCCTTTTGATGCAATGCCACTTGTGGGTCACACACTTGGCACTGATTACTTAGCACCCTCAGAGAGACCCCTCTCTTTATTCTATTCTTCATTTTTTTTTTCAGTTCATCATTTTTTTTGTAAAGGAGAAGAAGAATGCTTATGTTTCTAAGGGAGAGAGGAATGTTCCTAGGCCTAGGGTGGCCTCCCCCAAACTTCAACTACTCATTGTCCCCAATGAGTGTCTGAGGTGGCACACCCCCAAACTATCCTAGAAGCATCTAGTCTAAGGTAAAACAAAGAGAATCTAAAGCCCTAGGCATAGACAAAACATTCGAACGGCAAATACCACAGCAGCAGTAATTTAAAAAAACAGACAGATAAGGGCTTAAAGCTGTGCATGCTGAGCTTTTTAGAGGTTGATTTAAACTAGCAAAGGGTGTCCTATGACACTCATCCAACATGCTTTTAGATAAGCTATATATGGTAGTCATGATAGCAGCAAAAGATGGAATTTAAACTGATCACAGCCTAGCTAAACAGACAGTCCAAAACATGCTTTCAGTAATAAAAATTGCGGGTACCGCAATTATTTCGCAATTAAGTCAGGGCAGATATAACAGTGATTAAGGCCCCTAAGCATGCTCTTTCCAGTCATTCAAGCTCTTCTAAAAATAAAACAAAACTAACCTACCTAGTCAACTATCATCAGACTATACTAAGCAAAAGTAAAAACATAAAACTAAGCATCTAAAACAGATCAAAAGTGTACTAAAAACAGCATAGTTCACATAGTCTATCAGAAAGCAGAAAATTGTTTTTTTTTCTAAGGGAACAGCAATACTCCCTTCAGTGCAATTCAAACCAGCACTCAAACGTCTTCATCCTCATCAGGTTGCCGTGGTCGTGGAGGCACCCAGGGAGTCAGGAGATTCGTAGGGAAGTCAGGGAAGATGCACCCAAGTTGGTCTGCAACCTCCTTGTCCCTTGCCTGCGCGTACGTGGCCCATTGAGCCATCCTCTTCTGCATATCCATCAGGCACGCCATGGATAGTGACTGATCAGCAGCCAGCCTATCTAGTTCGAACTCCATATTCCCCTTCCTCTTCAGCCTCAAGCTAGCAGGCAGCTCCAAGTGGCCTGTGTAAGCCATCTGCTGCTCCATTCGCTCAATGGGGACTCCTGCAAGCAAACATAGTTTGGTTATGGTGTTAGGGAAAAACAGTGGTCCCTTACCTTTCTTGGCGCACTCAGCAATGGCGGCTGACATGATTTCACCCACATTGACCGTGAGACCTCGCATAATGGCATAGACCAGCAGCGATCTGCTCTGGTTGATGGTCGTCTCATGGGTCACAGGGGACAGCTTTCTCCTTACAAAGGCAAACCATACAGCTGCCTTTGCTGTCAGGTTGGCACTCATGAGGGTGTGCCTCCCATTGCGTGATACAGTCCACGCTGCTTCAGGCTGGCCAATAGTTCGAATGGCCTCCTCCAGCACTGCCTCAGTAGGCTCATCAACGATCCTCGCATAATCAGTGTGTCTTTGGCCCTTGAGGCCGTAAGCTTCGTTGATGGCTTTTGCTGAGTAGTCCACCTCTACTCCCCTCACCACAGAAAGCCCTTCCTCAGAGTTTCGCAGGTTGGCGTAGAAGTCGTAAACCATACTCGTGTAAGCTGGATTGGGCGGCCTGCACAACTCCTCCCAGCTATGATTTATGATTCCTGCGCGCAAGAACTGCGGCAGGTCAGCAGGTATGTCGAGGAAGCCCTTCTCGTGCAGCAATTCCCTCTTCCTCAGCTCAACGCCTCTGGATTCAGCGTCAGAGGACACGTACCTCACTGACTGAGGCTCATCTTCAGGGTAGAGCTTGGCCTTCCCTTTGTCTGCTGGCTTAGCTGACTCTGCAGCCTCAACCTTGAGTCTTTTGAGCGACGGCTCAGTGCTCTCTTTCTCTGACGAAGGCGCCTTCTTGGCCTTCTTCTTTTTCAGCTTCTTGGACCGCTTGGCCTTAAGAATCTTGGCCTTCTTCTTCTTCTTGAGCTTTGCCTCAATGGTGATCTGCTGCAGGCATGCCCCCAGCGTCTCCTCCATTGAGTCATTCTTCTGTTCAAGACTCTCCGGGCTAGCTTCCCTGACAGGCGAGAAAACCTCCTCGTCCTCACCTTCCCCACTGCCCTGCGTTGATTCTTGGTACTCCCCATATGGGAATTCAGGGTCAGGCCGTGGGGAAGTGTGCGACGGCGTGGTGCTTTGCTCTGCTGTAGGTGTCTGTGCAGAACTCTGTGGTGAAGACGGCTGCTTAGGGCTCTGCGCTGGTGGCGATGAAGAGAGCTCTGGGCTTCGCACTGGTGAGGGGCTGCGCTTGGCTGCCTCAAGGGACGGCTGGCTTTGTTCTTGACTCTCCACAGAGGGAGTCTTGTTCTTGATTTCTTCATCGGCCACAGCCATACTCCATCGACGCTTCTTGGGTGTGCCTGCTGGCTCAGAGGGTCCAGCAGGGATTTCAGTGACAACCTTCCACTTCTTCTTGCGAATCGGCAGTTTGGGCAGGCGTTCAGTCCGCGCAGCGTCAGCCGTAGCCAAGGCGAGCAGTGCGTCTCTCGCAGCTGCTTCAGCGTCGTCAGCCTTCTTCTTGGCTGCAGATCTTTCAGCCCTCGTGAACACCATTGTTGATCTTGGAGGTTTGGAGAGAAGAATCAAAGATGAAGAGAATCGCAGTTTTCTTGGAATTCAGAGAGTGGGAGAATCGTATCGATCGAGCGCCTTCTAACGGATATAAAAGAAACGGCTAAATCCCAACGGCTATATTTTTGCGGATCCTGCAAATCCAGCGCAATTTTAGGGATATTTTTTCATCAAAATGTCTATCTTTGCTCGTCCGTATCTTTTATTTGGCTCAATCTTTTCTTGATTTTTAAAGCTGGAGTTACTCTCCTTGATTCCCTCTTTCGATTCCCTACAAAAAGAAATAAAAACAATATCAAATTCGTAATTAAAATCATACAACAAAACACACAAATGATAACCGGAAAATCACAAAAAATAAACTAAGGCATGAGCCTTATGTTGACGAGCACAGCAATCACTCGTCCTCTCTCGTTCTCATTGTCACGCTTCAGTCAAGAGGAAGGCCGAGAGAGTCTTCACATCTCCTTCCTCATAGTAGTGCTTCAATCGTGCACCATTAACCATGAATGGTTGGCCTTGCTGCAAGTTCTTTATCTCTATGGCACCATGAACAAACACATTAGTAATCACAAATGGACCTGACCATCTAGACTTAAGTTTCCCTGGAAATAGTTTCAACCGTGAGTTAAACAACAAAACAAGTTGACCCTTCTTAAAGTCCTTAACTCTAAGTCTACTATCGTGCCAAATCTTGGTCTTTTCCTTATACATCTTAGCATTTTCATAGGCCATATGTCTAAGGTCATCAAGCTCATGTAATTGCAAGGACCGCAATGTCCCCGCATCATTTACGCAAAAATTCAATTCTTTCATGGCCCAAAATGCTTTGATTTCTAACTCAAGTGGAAGATGACAAGCTTTGCCATATACCAGCCTATAAGGAGACATACCTAGGGGTGTCTTATATGCTGTCCTATACGCCCAAAGTGCATCCTCAAGCTTGAAGGACCAGTCTTTCCTATTAGGTTTGACCACTTTTTCTAGGATGTTCTTAATTTCCCTATTTGAAATTTCAGCCTGTCCATTCGAGTGTGGGTGATAGGGAGTGGCTACTCTATGTCTAATGTTATATTTAGCCAACACTCTCTCCATAGCCTTGTTAATGAAATGTGACCCCTCATCACTAATGATGGCACGAGGTGTCCCAAACCTAGTAAAAATGTGCCTATGCAAGAATTTGGTGACTGTTTTAGCATCATTATTGGGACATGCTTTGGCCTCTACCCACTTGGATACATAGTCTACTGCCACTAATATATAAAGGTTACCTGATGACGGAGGGAATGGCCCCATGAAGTCAATGCCCCACACATCAAAGAGCTCCAACTCTAAGATGTAGGTGAGGGGCATCTCATCCTTTCGACTGAGGTTACCTGTTCTTTGGCATTCATCACAGCTGTGGGCGTAGTTGTGGGCATCCTTGAAGATTGTTGGCCAATAGTAGCCACTCTGAAATACCTTTGCAGCTGTTCTTTGGCCACCAAAGTGTCCACCATAAGGAGCTGTGTGACAATGCTGCAGCACAGACTTCGCTTCAGCAGCTGAAACACACTTCCTTAGCAAGCCGTCAGCACATGTTCTGTAAAGTGTGGGGTCATCCCAGATGAATTTCCTTGCCTCATGAAGGAACCTCTTCTTCTCTTGTCCTCCCTTGAAAACTGGTAATACCTGTGATGCAAGGAAGTTAGCAATGTCAGCTGTAACGACCCGAGTTCAAGGTAAGAGCATTTTTATTTAATTAAATTTTGATATCGGGCTCGTTAGTGGGTAATGACTTGATCTTATGAGATTGGGCTTGAAAAATGGACAAGGCTTATGCGTTTGACTAAGTCAAAGTAGAGTTTGTGGGTTTTGAAAAGTGTTTGGTTATTTTTGGGCTTATTAAGTAATTAAATAAACCTAAAATAATTGGAAACCTAACAAAATAAAAAAAAAAAAAAGAAGAAGAACTTCTTCTTCTTCTCCATCCGTGCGAAGCGAGAGACCAAGCCGCCGCCCTCCTTCACGAAGAAACACGCCGCCGCCCCTCGTCCGACCTCCGCCGTGCACGCCGCCCCTCGTCCGACCTCCGCCGTGCACGCCGCTCTTCGTCTGACCTTCGCCGTGCACGCCGCTCCTCGCCCAACCTCCGCCGTGAACGTCGCCGTTCACGCTTCTCCTCGTTCGACCGCCGCCGTTCACGCCTCTCCTCTCCGATCTCCGTCGACTTCAGCCCAAGAGTTCAACCGCGGTAGTACTTCCGGCGATCGCTTGTCTCGTTCTCCGACAGTGGAGCAGTTTGAGCGACAACGATGTTTCAAACGCTTTGTCTAGTTTCGAGACCCAATATCCGCTCGGCTCTAACGCTAGAATTGCGGACTTAGTCTTCGAACGTGTTGTTCTACGGTGACCTTCATCGTCGCAGTGGATTGTTGTGGGTAACGAAGCCCCATCTTTCTTTGAACTTAATTCAAATGTTGAAATTGGGATTATAAGAATTGAGTTTTTTGTTGTTGTTGTTGTTGTTCCATTTATTCAGATCTGTCTTGACCTTGGAAACCCTCTGTTTCGGTGTTGAGGCCAAGTTCGGATTGAAGTAGTTTAGCTTATAAGGGACGGTGAGTCGGGAGTGCGTAGGTTGAGACAAGAAGCCTTCTTAGCAATTTGTTAGTCATCTCGTCGAGCTCATCTTTAGGTAAGTAACCTTACTACGGGATAACCTTCGAGATAAGTTGATATTTTTGTTTGAACGTGGAGTACGATGTTTTAGTAGCTTTGAAGTGCTTGTTATCTGTTGATGTGAATCTGCTTAGAAGTGTTTGTTATCTGTTAAGCTGAATTAGCTTTGAAGTGCTGGTTATCTGTGGTTGTGAATCTGCTTAGAAGTGTTTGTTATCTGTTAAGCTGAAATAGCTTTGAAGTGCTGGTTATCTATGGTTGTGAATCTGCTTAGAAGTGTTTGTTATCTGTTAAGCTGAAATAGCTTTGAAGTGCTGGTTATCTGTGGTTGTGAATTTGCTTAGAAGTGCTTGTTATCTGTTGATGTGAATCTGTTTAGAAGTACTTGTTATCTGTTAAGTTGAATTAGTTTTGAAGTGTTGGTTATCTGTTGATGTGAACTAGCTTGAAGTGCTTGTCATCTGTTGATGTGATGTTGTTGGAAAGTTTAGAAATTATAGCGAGAGATTGAATACACTAGGCCTGTATAGCGATGAGTGGTGTGTCATGGTTTTGGGTGAGTTTCGTTCATAAGTTTAAATGTAGCTGAGATGAAGTATTCAGGAATGTAATGCATGCTGAGAGATGAGATGTACGCATGTGAGAAAATTACTCCATGTGGTATCAATTAAAATATCATAATAAGACAGGTGTGACCCTAAGTAAGGATGAAATTTATAAATCTTAAGAGTAAAGTAGTTACCCCCATTCCTTGTAAGTTTTATTCTGCATGAAAGTGATGCAGGTTTAGGAGCTCTAATCACATGGAAGTGATGTGGGTAGGGCTGGGGAGTATGAAAGTGATGCTCACCTGTGCATGGAAGTGATGCATACCTAGAAAGTTCTCCGTGCATGAAATTGATGCATCTGAGACGGATGTGTATGAAATTGATACACATTTAGAAGGATAGGGATGGGCTGGTAAATCGTATGATACAAGTTTAGGTCTCACCGTTTAAAGTTTTCCGTATATTCATGTCTTCATGTCACTCCATAGCTTGATCACGATAGTGGGGTTATTTACTGAGTATTTTGTATAAAATACTCATTCTTTCCTTAAAACTTTTTTTCAGGTAATGGCAGGAACGTACATGGCGTGTGACGATGTGGATTATTGTTGATGCCATGGGATTAGAGTTCGAGTTTCCGCATTCATTATTTTTCTTCTATTTAATTGTTGGAGTTAGATCACCTTTGTTGTGATTTGAACTATGAGTTTTGGTTTTAATCTCCCCTTAAAAGTACTCATTAATTTCGTTTTACAAGTTTAAGGAAATCCCGAAGTAGGTGGATTTGTATTGATTTTAGAGACGTTTTGAACATTTATTATTTCTCTTCCTTTATTCTTAAATAAAGTTTTTTTTTTCTTTTATTTATCGAGGTTCTTACGTCATGCATGTAGTAACGGTCCTACGATGACGTCATTAAAATAAAAAGAAAAGTAAGTAGAAAGTTGGGTCGTTACAGTTGGTATCAGAGCCAAAGTTTAGGGTTCTGTAGACTGGCTTACATCGTAAGCCCTAAGTGTTCCCATGGCTCATCAATAGGTCCTCCGTCATCGCCAGGTATGTTCAATTTTAATTTTTTTTTTTTTTTATGAAAGATGATAATTAAGTGCATTGGTTCAGTTTAATGCCTAGCAACTGTTATGGTCCTAATTGTGGTTTTGATAAGGTAGCTGGATTTTGTTAGGTTATGGGACGTAACAGAGGCTTGGTCAGGCGAGGTTCGTCTGGTAGGGTTCAGCCAGGTAATTCGCGTAAGAGAAGCTCCGGTAAGCGAGGTAAGTTTGATAAGGACATATCGAGTATCCAGGTTGAGGAGACACCAGTGGGACTAACTCCCACAGCTCAACTAGTGGTTCAGACTGGTGACACACCTGCGGCTCAGCAGGCAGGAGCCATATTAACGACGACAATGATGGAGGCCATGCAGACATTGATTCAGACGGCCGTCGCTAATCAAATGGCTCAAGCGAACAGGGACCAGAGGGGTCTGTCGGAAGAGGCACGACATTTGCGAGACTTCAGGAAGTATGACCCCCGTTCCTTCAATGGGTCGTTAGTGGATCCGACGAAAGCAGAAATATGGTTGTCGTCCATTGAGACGATTTTCCGTTACATGAGGTGCCCAGAGGAGCAGAAAGTGCAGTGTGCGGTCTTCGTATTGATAGACGATGCTCAGCTATGGTGGGAGTCGGCCGAGAGGTCGATCGATACCAGTGGAGGACCGGTGACCTGGGCACATTTCAAGGAAGCCTTTTACCAACAGTATTTTCCGGCTGTGACTCGATATAAAAAGCAAGCGGAGTTCTTACACCTCAAGCAAGGAGGTCGTTCTGTTTCGGAGTACGAAGTTGAATTCAACAGGTTGTCACGTTTCGCCCCTGAGCTAGTGGCTACAGAAGCCACGAAGGCAGAACGGTTTATTATGGGCCTGAGAAGCGAGGTCCAAGGCATTGTGGCGGCCCTTGCTCCACCAGATTATGCTGCAGCTCTCCGCGCGGCAACTCTGATTGATAATCGCGCGCCCGGGCAATCTCAAGTACCTACTGGTGCGAGTTCGTTTTCAGGTCAGAAGAGGAGATCAGATCAAATGTTCTCGGGTTTCCAACGTACGCAGCGTAACTCCGGGAGCTCACATCAGAACCAGAAACAACAGTTCACCAGACAAGAGAACTCTGGTAGGGACAAACCGTTATGCAACTCTTGTGGGAGGCGTCACTGGGGCCGTTGTCTAGCACGATCAGGGGTATGTTTCAGATGCGGTCAGGAGGGACACATGGCAGATCGTTGTCCCAAGAGAAATACTCCAGGTAGTAGGGATCAACCCTCAAGCTCGCACCAGGCTAGCACAGGTAGACAGATTCAGCAGCATGGTAAAGTTTATGCCACCACACGACAGGAAGCCGAAAACTCTAACACAGTTGTGACAGGTACGCTCCCTATTTTGGGTCATTATGCCCTTGTATTGTTTGACTCGGGTTCTACCCATTCGTTTGTTTCTACTGCATTTGTAAGTCAAGCTAGGTTAGAATTGGAACCACTGGACCACGTCTTGTCTATTTCTACCCCGACTGGGGTAATGGTGCTAGTGCATGAGAAAGTGAAAGCATGTCAGGTGTTAGTGTCAGAGCGTCTGTTAGATGTAACGCTAGTGGTCCTCGACATGACAGACTTTGATGTGATCCTCGGGATGGATTGGTTGGCGGAGAATCACGCCAATATCGATTGTCATCGTAAGGAAGTTGTGTTCGGTTCACCAGCAGGAGTAAACTTCAAGTTTAAGGGGACTAGGACTGAGATCTTGCCCAAGGTAGTCTCTGCCATTAAGGCAAGGAAATTGATCAGTCAAGGCGCTTGGGGACTTCTAGCCAGCGTGGTTGACACCAGGTGCGTTGAGGTTTCAGTGGCATCAGTTCCCGTGGTTAGGGAATTTGCAGATGTATTTCCTGATGACCTCCCAGGGTTGCCACCTATTCGGGAGGTAGAGTTTAACATTGAGCTAGAACCGGGAACAAGCCCTATTTCCAAAGCTCCGTATAGAATGGCCCCTGCGGAATTGAAAGAGCTCAAGTCTCAGGTTCAAGAGTTGTTAGACAGGGGTTTCATACGCCCTAGTGTCTCGCCTTGGGGTGCACCAGTTTTGTTTGTAAAAAAAAAGGATGGTTCCATGAGGTTGTGCATCGACTACAGGGAGTTGAACAAAGTAACCATTAAGAACAGGTATCCCCTCCCTCGGATAGACGACTTGTTTGATCAGTTACAGGGAGCCACCGTGTTTTCAAAGATTGATTTACGTTCAGGGTACCACCAGTTGAGAATAAAGAGTGTTGACATTCCTAAGACGGCGTTTAGGTCTAGATATGGACATTACGAGTTCACTGTAATGTCCTTTGGTCTGACTAACGCGCCAGCTGTCTTTATGGGATTGATGAACAAAGTGTTCAAGGAATTTCTTGACACGTTCGTGATAGTGTTTATCGATGATATCTTGGTGTATTCCAGGATAGAGGCAGAACACGGGGAACACCTTAAGAGAGTTTTGACTACCCTAAGGCTGAATAAGTTGTACGCCAAATTTTCTAAGTGCGAGTTTTGGCTACATCAGGTGGCATTCTTAGGACACGTGGTGTCAAAGGATGGGATCTTAGTGGACCCCGCGAAGGTAGAAGCAGTGACCGATTGGCCTCGCCCAACTACGGTCAGGGAGGTGCGTAGTTTTCTTGGACTGGCAGGGTACTATCGACGGTTCGTGCAGGATTTCTCCCGAATAGCAACACCTTTGACTCAGTTAACCAGGAAAGGAAATTCGTTTGTCTGGGGTGAAGCTTGTGAAGAGAGTTTTCAAGAACTCAAGCGGAGGTTAGTTTCTGCACCAGTACTCACGGTACCCGAAGGAACTGGAAATTTTGTTATTTACAATGATGCCTCTAAGAAAGGGTTGGGGTGTGTGTTGATGCAGCATGGTAAGGTAATAGCTTACGCCTCTCGCCAATTAAAAGGGTATGAACAGAATTACCCAACCCATGATTTGGAATTGGCAGCAGTGGTTTTTGCTTTAAAAATTTGGAGGCATTACCTGTATGGGGAGAAAATCCAAATCTTCACAGACCATAAGAGCTTGAAGTACTTTTTCACTCAGAAAGAGTTGAACATGAGGCAGCGAAGGTGGTTAGAGTTAGTAAAGGATTACGACTGCGAAATCTTGTATCATCCTGGTAAGGCTAATGTAGTGGCAGATGCTCTCAGTAGGAAGGCAGTTCATTCGTCAGCTTTAATCACCACACAAGCCCATATATGTAATGATTTGGAGCGAGCTGGAATAGCAGCTTCAGTGAGAGGGATCACTGCACAGATAGCACAGTTGTCAGTACAACCGACCTTAAGGCAGAAGATTATTGATGCACAACGAGGAGATCCTGTTCTCGTCGATCATTTCCGTCTAGTAGAGTCTGGACAGACCGATGAGTTTACAATATCTTCAGATAGGGGCCTCTCCTACCACGGACGGTTGTGCGTACCAGGAAATGTCGATCTTAAGAACGAGTTGTTAGCTGAGGCCCACTATTCTCCATTCTCGATACATCCGGGAAACACTAAAATGTATCAAGATTTGAAACGTTACTACTGGTGGCGAAACATGAAGAGAGAGGTGGCGGACTTTGTTAGTAGGTGTTTGGTCTGCCAGCAGGTGAAGGCGCCGAGGCAAAGACCGGCAGGGTTGCTGCAGCCTTTGAGTGTGCCAGAGTGGAAGTGGGAGAATATAGCTATGGATTTCATAGTAGGGTTGCCTAGAACAGTTAAAGGTTATACAGTGGTGTGGGTCATCATTGACAGACTCACTAAGTCAACACATTTCCTTCCGGGAAAGTCTACCTATTCGGTGGATAAGTGGGCACAATTATATCTGAAAGAGATTGTCAGACTTCATGGAGTGCCAGTGTCGATTATATCAGATAGAGACCCTCGTTTCACCTCCAACTTCTGGCAGAGTCTTCAGAAGGCGTTAGGATCACGATTGGAGCTTAGTACAGCTTTTCACCCACAGACAGACGGTCAGACCGAACGCCTTAATCAGACTCTAGAGGACATGTTACGCGCCTGTGCGTTGGATTTTGCAGGCGGTTGGGATTCTCACTTGCACTTGATGGAATTTGCTTATAACAACAGCTTTCAGGCAACCATTGGCATGTCGCCATTTGAAGCTCTTTATGGGAAGAGTTGCAGATCCCCGGTGTATTGGGATGAGGTGGGTGAACGCAAGTTGCTAGGGCCCGAGCTGGTCCAACTCACAAATGATGCCATCCAAAAGATAAGAGCGAGGATGCAAACAGCGCAGAGTAGGCAGAAAAGTTACGCTGACACAAGGCGAAGGGACTTGGAGTTTGCAACGGGCGATAAAGTGTTTCTGAAGGTAGCACCTATGAAGGGAGTTCTGAGGTTTGGCAAGAAGGGGAAGTTAAGTCCACGCTTCATTGGGCCGTTTGAGATTTTGGAACGGATCGGCCTTGTAGCGTATCGTCTAGCTTTGCCACCAGCTCTCTCTGGGTTTTGAAAAGATTTTGGAACTAAGTCAAAGTAGAGTTTGTGGGTTTTGAAAAGTGTTTGGTTATTTTTGGGCTTATTAAGTAATTAAATAAACCTAAAATAATTGGAAACCTAACAAAATAAAAAAAAAAAAAAGAAGAAGAACTTCTTCTTCTTCTCCATCCGTGCGAAGCGAGAGACCAAGCCGCCGCCCTCCTTCACGAAGAAACACGCCGCCGCCCCTCGTCCGACCTCCGCCGTGCACGCCGCCCCTCGTCCGACCTCCGCCGTGCACGCCGCTCTTCGTCTGACCTTCGCCGTGCACGCCGCTCCTCGCCCAACCTCCGCCGTGAACGTCGCCGTTCACGCTTCTCCTCGTTCGACCGCCGCCGTTCACGCCTCTCCTCTCCGATCTCCGTCGACTTCAGCCCAAGAGTTCAACCGCGGTAGTACTTCCGGCGATCGCTTGTCTCGTTCTCCGACAGTGGAGCAGTTTGAGCGACAACGATGTTTCAAACGCTTTGTCTAGTTTCGAGACCCAATATCCGCTCGGCTCTAACGCTAGAATTGCGGACTTAGTCTTCGAACGTGTTGTTCTACGGTGACCTTCATCGTCGCAGTGGATTGTTGTGGGTAACGAAGCCCCATCTTTCTTTGAACTTAATTCAAATGTTGAAATTGGGATTATAAGAATTGAGTTTTTTGTTGTTGTTGTTGTTGTTCCATTTATTCAGATCTGTCTTGACCTTGGAAACCCTCTGTTTCGGTGTTGAGGCCAAGTTCGGATTGAAGTAGTTTAGCTTATAAGGGACGGTGAGTCGGGAGTGCGTAGGTTGAGACAAGAAGCCTTCTTAGCAATTTGTTAGTCATCTCGTCGAGCTCATCTTTAGGTAAGTAACCTTACTACGGGATAACCTTCGAGATAAGTTGATATTTTTGTTTGAACGTGGAGTACGATGTTTTAGTAGCTTTGAAGTGCTTGTTATCTGTTGATGTGAATCTGCTTAGAAGTGTTTGTTATCTGTTAAGCTGAATTAGCTTTGAAGTGCTGGTTATCTGTGGTTGTGAATCTGCTTAGAAGTGTTTGTTATCTGTTAAGCTGAAATAGCTTTGAAGTGCTGGTTATCTATGGTTGTGAATCTGCTTAGAAGTGTTTGTTATCTGTTAAGCTGAAATAGCTTTGAAGTGCTGGTTATCTGTGGTTGTGAATTTGCTTAGAAGTGCTTGTTATCTGTTGATGTGAATCTGTTTAGAAGTACTTGTTATCTGTTAAGTTGAATTAGTTTTGAAGTGTTGGTTATCTGTTGATGTGAACTAGCTTGAAGTGCTTGTCATCTGTTGATGTGATGTTGTTGGAAAGTTTAGAAATTATAGCGAGAGATTGAATACACTAGGCCTGTATAGCGATGAGTGGTGTGTCATGGTTTTGGGTGAGTTTCGTTCATAAGTTTAAATGTAGCTGAGATGAAGTATTCAGGAATGTAATGCATGCTGAGAGATGAGATGTACGCATGTGAGAAAATTACTCCATGTGGTATCAATTAAAATATCATAATAAGACAGGTGTGACCCTAAGTAAGGATGAAATTTATAAATCTTAAGAGTAAAGTAGTTACCCCCATTCCTTGTAAGTTTTATTCTGCATGAAAGTGATGCAGGTTTAGGAGCTCTAATCACATGGAAGTGATGTGGGTAGGGCTGGGGAGTATGAAAGTGATGCTCACCTGTGCATGGAAGTGATGCATACCTAGAAAGTTCTCCGTGCATGAAATTGATGCATCTGAGACGGATGTGTATGAAATTGATACACATTTAGAAGGATAGGGATGGGCTGGTAAATCGTATGATACAAGTTTAGGTCTCACCGTTTAAAGTTTTCCGTATATTCATGTCTTCATGTCACTCCATAGCTTGATCACGATAGTGGGGTTATTTACTGAGTATTTTGTATAAAATACTCATTCTTTCCTTAAAACTTTTTTTCAGGTAATGGCAGGAACGTACATGGCGTGTGACGAGGTGGATTATTGTTGATGCCATGAGATTAGAGTTCGAGTTTCCGCATTCATTATTTTTCTTCTATTTAATTGTTGGAGTTAGATCACCTTTGTTGTGATTTGAACTATGAGTTTTGGTTTTAATCTCCCCTTAAAAGTACTCATTAATTTCGTTTTACAAGTTTAAGGAAATCCCGAAGTAGGTGGATTTGTATTGATTTTAGAGACGTTTTGAACATTTATTATTTCTCTTCCTTTATTCTTAAATAAAGTTTTTTTTTTCTTTTATTTATCGAGGTTCTTACGTCATGCATGTAGTAACGGTCCTACGATGACGTCATTAAAATAAAAAGAAAAGTAAGTAGAAAGTTGGGTCGTTACATCAGCAAACCAAGGTTCCTCATCGTTATCACGATGAGCCAAAACAAAGACATGTTCATCAATAAAAGCATCAGAAATTGCGGCCTCCGCAATTTTTTCGCAATTATGCTGCAATCGAGAAAGGTGATCAGCAACCACGTTTTCACATCCTTTCTTGTCTCGAATGTCCAAATCAAACTCTTGCAGCAATAACACCCACCTAATCAACCTAGGCTTAGCATCAGCCTCTCTCATAAGATATTTCAAGGCAGAATGGTCAGTGTATACAATTGTCCTAGTGCCTACAATATAGTTCCTGAATTTCTCACAAGCAAACACTACAGCAAGCATCTCTTTCTCAGTAGTTGTAAAATTACATTGAGCCTCATTCAAGGTTTTACTAGCATAATAGACAGGGTGTGTTAGCTTGTCAATCTTCTGTCCTAACATCACTCCTACAGCATAGTCACTGGCATCACATAACATCTCAAAGGGAAGATCCCAATTTGGTCCTACTATGATAGGGGCTGTGACTAGTGCTTTCTTAAGGGTGGTCCAAGCTACTACACATTCCTTAGAGAAGATGAATGGCCTATTTACCTCTAGAAGTTCACACAGAGGCTTGGCTATCTTAGAAAAGTCCTTAATGAACCTTCTGTAGAAACCAGCATGCCCTAAGAAACTTCTAATGGCCTTGACATTCTGAGGCTCTACCAACTTCTCTATGATCTCAATTTTGGCCCGGTCAACTTCTACACCTGCCCTCGACACTCTATGACCTAAGACAATCCCCTCATCTACCATGAAGTGACACTTTTCCCAATTAAGGACTAAGTTAGTCTCTTCACATCTAGCCAGGACTTGTCCTAAATTCTCTAGACAGTTGGTAAAGGAATCCCCAAAGACTGAGAAATCATCCATGAATATTTCTATCATAGACTCATCCAAGTCAGAAAAGATTGCCAACATGCACCTTTGGAATGTTGCCGGTGCATTGCATAAGCCAAAAGGCATTCTGCGAAAGGCAAAAGTTCCAAAAGGGCAAGTGAAGGTAGTCTTTTCTTGGTCTTTGGGGTCTATAGTAATCTGGTTATACCCTGAATAACCGTCTAGGAAACAGTAATAGGCTCTACCAGCTATTCTGTCTAACATTTGGTCAATGAATGGCAGAGGGAAGTGGTCTTTTTTAGTTTCTTTATTTAGTTTCCTATAATCCATACATACTCTCCATCCGGTGACAGTCCTAGTTGGAATCAGTTCATTGTTCTCATTGACTACCACAATCATCCCCCCCTTCTTAGGTACACATTGTATAGGGCTCACCCACTGGCTACTAGCTATGGGAAAGATCACACCAGCATCTAACCATTTGATTACTTCTTTTTTGACTACCTCTTTCATAGAGGGGTTCAGCCTACGTTGGTGGTCTACTCTAGGTGTGTGCTCTTCCTCTAATATAATCTTATGCATGCAATAAGAAGGGCTAATGCCTCTAATATCAGCAATAGTCCATGCAATAGCCTTCCTATGTTGCTTAAGCAGTAAAATCAGTTCAACCTCATGCTTTTCACTTAGTTTAGAAGAAATGATAACAGGCAGAGTTTCATTACTCCCTAAATATGCATACTTGAGGTGAGTGGGTAGTGGTTTCAGTTCTAAAACAGGTGGATGCTCAATGGATGGCTTTAAAGGATTCACAGATCTATCAGTTAGGTCTATATTCATACATACATGTTGTGGTTTATCTACAGGCATATCCATTATGTCAGATACATTCAAGTCAGCTACATCTAATTGTACATATTCATTAGCATGCTTAGTTAATAGTACATGCTCCAATTGTTCTTCCATTAGAGATTCAACAACGTCCATACTAGCACAGGATTCAAGGTCAGAGGGATACCTTAAAGCTTTATACACACTAAATTTCACCTCTTCATCATGAACCCTCATAGTGAGCTCACCTTTTTGGACGTCTATAAGTGCCCTACCTGTGGCTAGAAATGGTCTGCCTAGCAGGATGGGGACCTCCTTGTCTGCTTCATAATCCAGGATAATGAAATCTGCAAGGAAAATAAATTTGTCAACTTTCACTAGAATATCCTCAATCTTACCTTCAGGGTATGCGATGGATCTGTCTGCTAGTTGCAAAGTGACAGTGGTTGGACGTGCTTCTCCTATTCCTAGCTGGCGGAATAGTGATAGGGGCATGAGGTTTATGCTGGCGCCCAGGTCACAAAGTGCTCTGCCCACGTGCTTGCCTCCAAGTTCTACAGGTAAGGTGAAGGAACCAAGATCCTTCTCCTTCTTGGGCAACTTGTTCTGGAGTATGGCACTGCATTCTTCAGTGAGGTTTACTGTTTCAAACTCACCAATTATTTTTTTGTTAGTAATAATGTCCTTCAAAAACTTTACATAGGAAGGCATAGACTGTAAAACTTCCACAAAAGGAATGTTGACATGCACTTGCTTAAGAATTTCTAAGAATTTATTAAAATGCACTTCCTGTTCCTGCT
The DNA here is from genome assembly GCA_028017165.1 of Herpetospermum pedunculosum. Classification (NCBI taxonomy): domain Eukaryota; kingdom Viridiplantae; phylum Streptophyta; class Magnoliopsida; order Cucurbitales; family Cucurbitaceae; genus Herpetospermum; species Herpetospermum pedunculosum. Next base: position 12,543,884 of record CM051527.1, on the reverse strand, counting down.
TCTTCTTAAGCCTTCGAGGATATGGAGGTGGTGGCACATATGCAGGCACGTCAGGGCGCCTTAGGATAGGTGGAGGCCTTGGAATTTCTTCTATTTCCTCAACAATTGGTTCTAGCCTGACTCCTGATGTGCTAGTTGGTGGTGGACCTTGGTTTGGCAGAGACTCCAGTGGAGCACTAGACTCAGTGTTCTCTACTCTCTTTGGTGTTTCCTTTGTGTTGCTCACCAATGGTCTACCACTTCTAAGTTCAATTGCTTGAACTTGCTCTTTACCATCTCTCCTTGGCACCTCGGTGTCAGCAGGGAGTCTACCTTGGGGCCTACTCTTGAGTTCATTGGCTAATTGGCCTATTTGGTTCTCTAGGCTCCTAAGAGTAGCTTGCTGGCTTTGAAGAGTAGCATCATTCTTAGCTATGTATTCCTTGAGTAAGTTTTCTACAGAAGATCCTACAGGTTGGTTGTATGGTTTTTGATACATTGATTGGTTATGTTGGGGAGTGAAACCAGGTGTTCCACTCGGTCTAGGTTGGTTAGGATTTTTGTTAGCATTTTGTTGGCCACCCCATGACAGGTTTGGGTGGTTCCTCCAACCAGGGTTGTAAGTGTTGGAATAGGGGTTGTTCCTAGGCTGCTGCTGACTTCCAATGTAGCAGACTGAGGCTGGATTCCCAGGGCAATATTCATACAGGTGCCCTTCCCCACAGAATCCACATACAAGTGTCTCACATGGCGGTAGCGGTGTTGACACTTGTTTGGAGATTGGCTTGAGCCATTTGCTTAACTAGGTTGGTCAGGGCATTTATTTGGCTGCTCATTGCACTTAGAGCATCCTTGTCTTGAGCCCTAGTTGGCTCAACTGGATCGTCTGACCACCTACAGTGAGATGCTGAGATCTTCTCCAAGATCTCATAGGCTTCGTTGTAACTCTTGGACAACATGGAACCACCAGCAGATGAATTTAAGACTTGCCTAGTGCTGGGGTTGCATCCTTTGAAAAAGACCTCTATTTGGATACACCATGGGATGCCATGATGCGGACATTTGAGAAGAAGGTCTTTGAACCTTGTCCAAGCTTCGTGAAGAGATTCATTATCAGCTTGTTTGAATTTAACTATATCATCACGAAAGGTAGAATTCCTATCAGGTGGGAAGTATTTGACTAGGAATTTTTCTGCTAAATCTGTCCAATTAAGGACAGATCCAGAGGGTAATGAGTTTAACCACGTTTTGGCTTTGTCCCTCAAAGAGTAAGGGAACAGGTATAGCCTCAAGGCTTCTTGGGAAACTCCAGGGATGATGAAGGTATCACTAACTCCAAAGAAGTTCCTAAGATGGTTGTGGGGGTCCTCATTTTCTATTCCAAAGAATTGTCCCACAGTGGACAACATTTGGAACATCACTGGCTTTAACTCGAATGAGTTGGCAGTGATTTCAGGACGGATTATGCTGGGGTTCAGCTCCCCAGGCATAGGTACTAAATATGAAAGAATGGCACTATTCTTGTCATTCGCTATTTCGATGGGGTTGCGAATGACAGGTACCTGATTTGGAACTATCTCGTCCATTTCTTCGATTTCAGGTATGATTTGAGGTATAGGCGGTTGTTTAAAGAGTTGTTTCTTTGCTTTGTTTCTAGCTCTAAGTAGTCTCTCAGGCTCAGGATTGAACTCTAGATATCTACTTGAAGGCTCACTCATAAACTACCCCAATAGTACCTGCAGAAGAAATGAAACAGATCAGCTTCAATAAGCAATAGACTTGGTGTTTCAAACTTAACAAACTTCGTTTTCACTTAAAATAAATCCCCGGCAGCGGCGCCAAAAACTTGTTGCGTGCTCAATGTGTTAATAAGAATAAGCAATAAGAGAGAAAGAGTGGTAACGATATTTTTGAACTATCGCTATAAACTCAAGCTGTCGAGGCTTGCCAAAATAAATTTATAATGCCTATTGCCAAGGCTTTGCAGCCAGTGGTAACAGGGTCGATCCAAGGAATAGGAGAGTTGAATTTACTAATGAAATTGGGATTTGATCGATTAATTGGTAACGGGGGGTTTTAATCATGCAAAGAAATCAATACGAAAGCTAACGGAAGAAAGAAATAATATGTAGAAAACGTGTGCACGGTTTGGGGAGTCTCGGGGTCAATTGTTAGACAAATACAACTTATCATTTAATTCTAATAACATGGAATTCAGTTTACTAAGCACGCGGACGACTACCAGAGAAGCCCCAAAGTAGCCGACTTCATGGATTTTAATTAGGCCACACAGTCCTAATTACACGTTATCTAATCCCACATTAAGATGATCAGTCCTAAGATGAATTTAGACAGTTACTAGCTAACCGCGACGAACATTCGGGCGTGAATTCTAATTGCTAGTAGGTTGCCCGCAAACGCCGTATGCAACCAACAATTATCCTACCCGACCCGATACTTCGATTTAGTTCTATTTACCTGTGTTACTTAGTCGAGCAGTGAGAGGCACGGCATCGCTACTCTTTAACATACACAACATGCGAAACTATCCGAGTGTCAATCAACATAATTTAGCATGCGCGTTGGATTAAGCAAAGTAAATAAATGCTATGTAAACAGAACCAATATGCAAATTCATACTCAGATTATCAAAGCAATAATGTCTAACAAAATTCCCCTAAACAAAATCCCAAACCGTCACCCTTACCTTAGCCGCTCATGGCGCGGATCGTCAATCCCGCTCCACCAACGACCATGGAAGAGTTCATCTACCTATTACAAAGGGAGAGTGGAGCTCTCAAACATGCCAACAATGGCGGAGCTCCACGAAATATAGAGAGAAAACGGAGAAGAAGGAAACAAAAATCGTCCAAATCGGTTGAGAGATGAAGGAGAAAAGGCTTGGAGAAGAATGCCAAAAAAGTGCAGAAAAATCGTCTTTTAGCTACTGCCTTCGTCGTAGCGTCGAGACGCTAGGCCAGCGTCTCGACGCTGTGCCCTAAGTGATCCGCGCGCGCGCGCGCTGGCGTCGCGACGCTAGGCCAGCGTCGCGACGCTGCCCCGATGAATTTCCAGCGCGCGCCTCCTCCGAAGCGTCTCGACGCCAAGCAGGGTCTCGACGCCAGGGCAGCGTCGAGCTAGCGTCTCGACGCTATCACTCGACGCTTGCTCTCGGGTTTTTCCAGCGTCGAGCCAGCGTCTCGACGCTATAGCTCGACGCTGGCTCTCGGGTTTGGGGCTGATGCTTTGCCTCTCCAAGGCTGTTTTGGCCCGTTTCTTCACGGAACAAACTCCCCTCTTCCCGATGCATTCCCGGGGCGCTAAAACTCTACTTTAAGCGCTCGAACATGCCCAATGGACGCACGAGCTCTTTGCCGCTTTTCTCCTACAAAAGAGATACATTTAATCAATTGGAAGCGGTCTTTAGCTATAATTAGGACGTATTTAATAGCTCCAAAATGGAGTTATCAAACACCCCCAACTTAAACATTGCTAGTCCTCGAGCAAGCACTACAAAAACATTGACTCTAGGGACGCGTTTACATATTTTCTAACTCAAACCTCCATGCATATTTAAAATTTGAACACGAGCATAATCATGGAAGCATTTGTTCAAGCATTAACTAGGACACATCAAAAATTAACTCTTGCCCCCTAACGTGTGTGTGTGCTAGACAACCACTCCTAAACTCACGTAAACCCGGAAAACCAACATGCAACGCACATCCCGTTTTCCCCCTACTTCTAGCGTTTAAGAACAGCTACACTTGACTTACACGAGAGAGAGAAACAAATTAAGAGACCTAATTATTTTCTCATTCTTTTTCTTTCTTTTCAAAAGTACTTTGTACTCTTTTATTTGGGTTCTTCGAACCAACTTTTCATTTCTTTTTCTTTCCTACTCGAGCTGCCTAACACGTCAAATTCATGCATAAAACTTCACGTTTTTAAGGACTAACGCTCACTTCTTTTAAGCGCTTAAAAAGAAGGAGGACCGCCTCGAGAGGAACTTTTCTACAAAACATGCTTTTCTATTTTTTTTTTTTTTTTTTTTTGCATTAGGCTAAGCACATGCTTCCTCAATTAATTAGCTACTAACTCTCATGCAACAAGCTACCTAAGGGTGCCTTTCGGAGTGACAACGAGAATAAGCTAAACATGCGATAAACCAAGCTTACGGAATCTAGGGAGAAGTTGCTAAGTGCGCGATGAGTGCAAGGGAGCAACAGAAAAAATTTTAAAATTTTTGACATGAACCTAATAAATACAAAACTCATGCAAAAACTCGATTATGAACATGCTCAGAATTCCAAAATGCATTTCCTAGGCTATCACAGTCAGAAAACAGTAAACAGAGTCCCAAGCACTTCAATATCTTTATAACACTTCTCAACAAACTACACATGCATATCCATCGGACTACTCCACCCCCAACTTCTAAATTTGGCATTGTCCTCAATGCCAACCAGTCAGATACATCAAAGTAAAAGGGAAGAAGAAATACACTTCCCTGACTCTTGGTGAAGCTGGCGAGGGCGAGGAAGCGGCGCACGAACGCATTAGAGCCCAAAATTGTCTTCTCATCCTCGATTCCCTAAAAAAAAAACAGCAAGCTAATTAATACTAAAAAGCAATAAAACTAAACTAAAGCATAAAAACAGTTCAACACTCGGGTGCCTCCGAGAAGCGCAGAATTTTTAAAGTCGGTTGCTCGACTGTATTCTCGAAACAGACTCATCCATAGTCTGTAGGTGCGGGGGACGATCCATACTTGTCCAAGGCCACACCTTTTCCACCGTTCACCTGAAAAACATTTTGCACTCTTCGTGCCTCGGGCACGTGAATATCAGACATGTTAGTGCAAAAACCATCAGTATCATCCATCAAATTCAAATCAGAAATTTTAACAGAGACATGGGAACCATCCCTCAAGCGCGAGGGTAGACTCCCATTCTCATCATGCTCACAAACAACAGAAACATTCGCAACAGATTTCCCATCAAATAAAGAAAACTCATGCAAAGTATCATCAAACTCTAACGACACGACGCCCTTATACACATCGATTTTGACCCTAGCGGTCTTAAGAAAAGGGCGTCCTAACAGCATAGAGGACGAAGCATGCAATGAACTTTCTTTCATATCTAAAACAAGGAAATCGGCGGGAAACGTCATATTCCCAACTCTAACTAAAACATCCTCTACCTTCCCCCTAGGACAGATGCTCGACCCATTAGCCAACTGAACAGAAACATTACATTCATGCATTTCATTCAAATTCAGTTCACGATATAATGCATAAGACATAACATTAACAGAGGCTCCTAAGTCTAACATGGCATTATGAACAATTTTACTACCTATAGTGCATGGGATAGTAAAAGTACCTGGATCGTTGCACTTTGCAGGCAACGTACCTGGGAGTATGGCAGAGACGTTCTCTTTCTTTTTCTCAGTCCCTCTGGACTTCCTTTTTGTAGTGCACCAGCTCCTTAAGAATTTTGCATATTTGGGCACTTGACTGACTGCCTCTAGGAGCGGGATATTCACCATCACCTTCTGGAAGGTTCGAAGGACCTCCTCGTCATCGGATTCCAAAGTAGGCTTCGCAAGCCTACTCGGGAATGGTGCTTTGGCAACATCCACAGGCACACTGACCTTCTCATTTCTTTTCTCATTCTGAGTCTCAAGAGCAATCGGGGCGGACTCGTTCAGGCTGTCCGTGGCTTCCTTCGCAGCTCTGGTGGAAAGTGACTTCCCACTGCGCAGCTGAATGACACTCACATTTTCACATGAGTTAACTGTAGTTTGGGAAGGAAGCTTCCCCGAGCTCTTGCTCTCGATCTTACTAATAGACACCGCCATTTGTGTCAGCTGCTTGTTCAAATTCTGCAGCTCTGCCTTATGAGAATTAAGCTCCTCGCGAGCCTCTTTCTGGAACTGGCTGGTGCTAGTCACGATGGTCCTGACCATCTCTTCAAGTGAGCTGGAGGAGCTCGAGGCTTGAGCTTGGGTGGAAGAGTTAGGCCTATCCTGGGACTGGCCTTTGAAGCGATTTTGTCCTTCCCTATTCCCATAGCTGAAATTTGGATGGTCACGCCAACCGGGGTTGTAAGTGTTAGCATATGGATCATACTTCCTTGGGTTGGAAGCATACCCCCCGATTGCATTGACCTCCGCCTCTTCGCGTTGTCCTCCAACAATTTTCTTCAACATACTACCTATCTCGGCCACCTGGGCCCTCATTTCAGACATCTCATGGCTCTGAGCCACGCTGTGCACTTGTCCTTGCCCCCTGATCCCAAACTGCTGCGAATTGGTGGCCATATTTGCAATGAGCTGCTTGGCCTCAACTGGGGTCTTGTCAATCAGTGCCCCTCCACTCGCTGCATCGATCATCTGCCTGTCGTGGGGCGTCATCCCCTCATAAAAATACTGTATGAGCAGCTGATCGGCGATCTGGTGGTGTGGGAAACTCGCGCACAGGCGCCCAAAGCGTTCCCAATACTCATGCAGGGACTCACCTACATCCTGGGTGATCCCATAAATTCTCTTTCGCAGGGTGGTGGCTAGGGATGCGGGAAAGTATTTCTCCAAAAATACCCGCTTCATATCCTGCCACGTGGTGATGGATCCGGAAGGCAAATAGTACAGCCAGTCCTTGGCCTTATCCTTGAGCGTGAAGGGGAATGCCCTCATATTCAGCTGCTCTTCCGTGACCCCTGCGGGCTTCATCCCCGCGCAAACGCAATGGAACTCCATCAAATGCTTGTTCGCGTCCTCACCTGCATTTCCATGGAAAGAAGGTAACTGGTGAATTAAACCAGATTTCAGCTCGAAGTTACCTGCTACCACGGGGTAGTTAATGCACAAGGGCTGCAGGTTCAGGTCTGGCGCTGCCAGCTGCTTAAGCGTCCGTGGCGCATCGCCTTGCGCCATCTCGTCAAACAAGAAGGGATTGCCTTCTTCTCTTTCAAACGTTCCTTGCCCCTCCCGGGCTTCTCTACGTAACCGCCGCTCCTCTCTGTCAATCTCAGGAATATACTGCAAACTACCCTCAGAGGAACGGGTCATACACAAACAAAAATCTAAACATACAACATACAAACAGAAAAAAATTTCAGTCAACCATCAATAAATCAAATTTAAACTTCAATCATAAATTCAAACAATTGCCTACTCCCCGGCAACGGCGCCAATTTTTGGTAACGATATTTTTGAACTATCGCTATAAACTCAAGCTGTCGAGGCTTGCCAAAATAAATTTATAATGCCTATTGCCAAGGCTTTGCAGCCAGTGGTAACAGGGTCGATCCAAGGAATAGGAGAGTTGAATTTACTAATGAAATTGGGATTTGATCGATTAATTGGTAACGGGGGGTTTTAATCATGCAAAGAAATCAATACGAAAGCTAACGGAAGAAAGAAATAATATGTAGAAAACGTGTGCACGGTTTGGGGAGTCTCGGGGTCAATTGTTAGACAAATACAACTTATCATTTAATTCTAATAACATGGAATTCAGTTTACTAAGCACGCGGACGACTACCAGAGAAGCCCCAAAGTAGCCGACTTCATGGATTTTAATTAGGCCACACAGTCCTAATTACACGTTATCTAATCCCACATTAAGATGATCAGTCCTAAGATGAATTTAGACAGTTACTAGCTAACCGCGACGAACATTCGGGCGTGAATTCTAATTGCTAGTAGGTTGCCCGCAAACGCCGTATGCAACCAACAATTATCCTACCCGACCCGATACTTCGATTTAGTTCTATTTACCTGTGTTACTTAGTCGAGCAGTGAGAGGCGCGGCATCGCTACTCTTTAACATACACAACATGCGAAACTATCCGAGTGTCAATCAACATAATTTAGCATGCGCGTTGGATTAAGCAAAGTAAATAAATGCTATGTAAACAGAACCAATATGCAAATTCATACTCAGATTATCAAAGCAATAATGTCTAACAAAATTCCCCTAAACAAAATCCCAAACCGTCACCCTTACCTTAGCCGCTCATGGCGCGGATCGTCAATCCCGCTCCACCAACGACCATGGAAGAGTTCATCTACCTATTACAAAGGGAGAGTGGAGCTCTCAAACATGCCAACAATGGCGGAGCTCCACGAAATATAGAGAGAAAACGGAGAAGAAGGAAACAAAAATCGTCCAAATCGGTTGAGAGATGAAGGAGAAAAGGCTTGGAGAAGAATGCCAAAAAAGTGCAGAAAAATCGTCTTTTAGCTACTGCCTTCGTCGTAGCGTCGAGACGCTAGGCCAGCGTCTCGACGCTGTGCCCTAAGTGATCCGCGCGCGCGCGCGCTGGCGTCGCGACGCTAGGCCAGCGTCGCGACGCTGCCCCGATGAATTTCCAGCGCGCGCCTCCTCCGAAGCGTCTCGACGCCAAGCAGGGTCTCGACGCCAGGGCAGCGTCGAGCTAGCGTCTCGACGCTATCACTCGACGCTTGCTCTCGGGTTTTTCCAGCGTCGAGCCAGCGTCTCGACGCTATAGCTCGACGCTGGCTCTCGGGTTTGGGGCTGATGCTTTGCCTCTCCAAGGCTGTTTTGGCCCGTTTCTTCACGGAACAAACTCCCCTCTTCCCGATGCATTCCCGGGGCGCTAAAACTCTACTTTAAGCGCTCGAACATGCCCAATGGACGCACGAGCTCTTTGCCGCTTTTCTCCTACAAAAGAGATACATTTAATCAATTGGAAGCGGTCTTTAGCTATAATTAGGACGTATTTAATAGCTCCAAAATGGAGTTATCAGAGAGCACTCAGAACATGCAAGCATACATGATCTTATAGCAAGTAATGAGTATTTTTTCATTCGTTTTCCCACAGAGACTTATTGTAAGTTACTCGAGAAGTGTAAAGTTAAGAAAGAAGGGGTGGATTTGATGGGTTCAAATTGGTTTTTAATCGCCTACTTCTTACCGAACATATAAAGGAATGCAACATAAACAAATGCAAGTTGAAATTAGACTCAAAGGACAAGAGATGGAATTTATAAACGAAGAAGAAAACAGCTAAACAGAATAGTAACTTAGCAGAATTGCGGATACCGCAATGTTATCGCAATTGTAAAAACAGTAAAAGTGTGTAAAATGGAGAATTAAGGGCTACTAACAACTATCCTATAGGCATTTTTATACTATTCTCAAGCACTGGATCTACTCTCTATACATCAAACTATCTCAATCTCATGTATCGTCCGATTCCATGCATTAGATTCTTTAGTTTACTCAACTGAAAGTAAGGTCTTAAGCATCTTGTTAAGGCATAAAGATATGGTTTGTACTAGGGAAACGCCTATTCCTAGACCGTTTCCTGGTTACCTTGGAAGGCTAGCATGATGGTATGACTCTGAACTCTTACTCCTTCCAGAGGTTAGGAGTTCTTTGGACAAAATGGATGGCCAATCGAAATTGCCCGTGGGATGAAGCTTACATACAATCAATGTTTCGAGAGCTATCCTACATGCTTGATTCACGTTTTTTACCCTATAGTGTTGTCATTAGCATGCCCCTAAGTGACTTAGTTACTCATGGATATAAGGAGAACAGAACTAAAGGATAAAATAGACATGCTTAGAAGGGAAATGTGCTTAAGACAGCAAGGGAAAACAGTAGAATGCAAAGGCAGAAACTGTGAAATACTGAACTTTATGTTTGATTACTGATTGTTTGAATGAACATAAGAGATACTTAAAGTAAAGGACAGAAAGACAGAACACAACGAAATGAACTAACTTAGCCACAAGAACAGAAACAACACAAGACAGAGTTGTAAAGTAGAAATGAAGAACAGAAAGCAATAAAACAGCTCGAATGACTCGTTGCAGCCGCTTCGAATGAAGGATGAGAAAGGACAGCCTTGCTTGGATGAATCCAATCGGGAGAGAAGAAGAATCTCCTCTCCTTCCTATCAGATTAACGATTCCAACAGCTGAGCTTCGCAAACCAGCAGACGGCAAAGGAAAACAGGAGAAAAGACGGACTGCGAGAAGACTTCTACGCTTTCGGATGATGCTTGAACCTCCGACTTTGACCCCCTTTTATAGTAGTTTGCAGGTGCGTTTGGGCCAAGGAGAACCATCAATCTTCAACGTCATATATCAGAATGGATGGAGGAGAAAGAACGAATCCCTGAAATCACGGAAATTAACAGAAAAAGATCAGTCAACTTACGGTTTTCACTTGAAATATTGCGGCTTCAGCAATGTTTTAGCAATGCTGTCGCAATGCAGTTTTTTTCATTCTTTTCCTTCGGTTTTCAACCTGTTTCTTTCCTATTGTGCATAAGTCCTAATTTAGCTACCTTCTTCTCATTCTCATATTTAAGCATAGGTTTAGGCTAAATGCTATCAAAAACACCTAAAAGTGTACATCTTCTTAAGCTAAATGGGTCCTAAATAAGTCACTTTCAGAGACTTAACAGTACACCTGCGCGTAAACATAATTTAGTGATGGTATTGGGGAAAAAGAGTTGGCCCTTACCTTTCTTGGAGCATTCGACGATCGATGCTGCTATGACTTCACCCACATCAATGGTGAGTCCCTTCATTATCGCATAAATCAGCAGCGATCTCCCCTGATTGATGGTTGTCTCATGTGTGACAGGGGAGATTCGTCTTCGAATCAGGGAGAACCAAACAGCTGCCTTGTCCCTGAGGGCTGCATTCATTAGTGTGTGCTTCCCATGCTTTGAGACTGCCCATGCTGCCTTAGGCTTCCCTATTATATTCAGTGCTTCCTCCAGGACTCCTTCTGAAGGTGAAGCCATGATCCTTGCGTATTCAGAATCTTTATGCCCCTTTAGAGCATACACGTTGTTGATTGTTTCGGCTGAGAAGTCAACTACTACTCCCCTCACCATTGAAGAACAGCCTTCGGGGCGAGTGAGGTTGGCGTAGAAGTCATACACCATGTCAGAGTCGGCCTGAATTGGAGGCCTACACAGCTCTTCCCAGTCGTGGTTCATAATTCCTGCGCGCAGAAATTGCGGCAGGTCCGCAACAGAATTAAGAAACCCTCTCTCGTGGAGGAATTGTTTCTTCATGAATTCCAGGCCTCTAGCCTCTGCTTCCTTGGACACATACCTCCCAGCTCGAGGCTCATCCTCTTGGTACATCTTTCTCTTCCCCTTGTCCTTTGCCTTGGCTGCTTCAACAGCCTCAGATTTCATTTTCTTGATGGAAGGCCCAGCTTCGACCTTCTTCTTTTTGGCTCTCTTTGAGGCTTTTGGACGTTTGGCCCTCACAATCACAGGGGCTCGCTTCTTGAGCCTTGCCTTGGCAACTAACTATTGGAGGCATTCATCCAGTGTGTCCTCCATTGAATCCTTGCTTTCCCTCTCCACAGGGCTGTCAAGATTGACAGCCCTGAAGGGGGAAAACACCTCTTCTTCTTCATCCGCACCACCAACTGATGATGATCGTTGTTCTTCAGATGGAACTTCAGGTTTCGACTGCTGCTGAGGGGAATCGGGGCTCTGCATGGCCGTCTCAAACGAAGGCTTGCCACTGCTGACGCTTTCCGTACTCATGGACTTCCTACTTTTGATCTTTGGATCTTCCTCAGTAATCTTCCATTTCTTTCTAGGGGATTGTGTTAGATCAGCGCTGGTTGCAGCCTCAGTTGTGGCCACCTTCCACTTCCTCCTCACAGGAAGCTTTGGCGGTCTCGAAGGTTTCACAGCTTCAGCGTTCGCCAAGGACAACAACGCATCTCTCAACAATTCAGCATCCTCCGTGATTGGGGATGTTTTCTTGGGTGTGGATCGATCAGATCTCGTGGACACCATGGCCGTTTCTTGGAGTTGAACTTTAAAATTTTCAGAGGAAGGAGAGAGCTGGTTGTTTTGGAATTCAAGGGTTTGAGAATCGTAAATGGGGATGATCCCCAACTCGTCCTATATATACTTGGTTGTTGCCCCAACGGTTACATTATTGCGGACGCCGCAATTATTTCGCAATTTTTTCGCAAGTCCTTGAAGATATAGCCGTTGGGATTTCATCCTTGATTGATATTTGTTGCAAGATTCTAGCAACTAAATCTTCGATTTTTGCAAGATCTCTTCCTCAACTTCCCTTGCCGTATGGTTTACTCCCTTCCTTGCCGTTTAAAAATCTCCAATTGCCACGTTCCTAATCAATAAATACAAACTTAATTAAAAAAATAATAATACTGTAAACAATCTAAAAAGAAAAACAATAATGAAAGACTATCTATTCCATATTCCTCTGATGATCGAGCATAGAGATATTTCCATTAAGCCCTTGCTCATCCTTTCTTTCTTTGCTCTTAAGCTTCGGATAGGAGGAAGGCTGAGAGTGTCTTCACATCTCCTTCTTCATAGTAGTGCTTCAATCTAGCACCATTTACCATAAACGGCTGATCTTGATTCGGATTTCGAATTTCAACCGCACCATGAACAAATACATTAGTGATCACAAAAGGACCTGACCAACGAGACTTAAGTTTGCCTGGAAATAATCTAAGTCGTGAGTTAAACAATAGAACATGCTGGCCCTTTTTGAAGTCCTTAATCCTAAGTCTACTATCATGCCAAATTTTAGTCTTTTCTTTATACATTTTAGCATTTTCATATGACATGTGTCTTAGTTCATCCAACTCATGTAATTGCAGAGACCGCAATGATCCCGCATCAGTTACGCAAAAATTCAATTCTTTCAAGGCCCAAAATGCTTTGTTTTCTAATTCAAGGGGTAAGTGGCATGCTTTTCCATACACTAACCTATAAGGAGACATCCCTAGTGGTGTCTTATATGCAGTCCTATAGGCCCACAGTGCATCATCCAGCTTGAAAAACCAATCATTTCTATTCGGTTTCACAACTTTTTCAAGTATGCTCTTGATCTCTCTATTAGATATTTCAGCTTGTCCATTCGAGTGTGGATGATAAGGTGTTGCTACTCTATGTCTAACATTATATTTAGCTAACACTTTTTCCATAGCTTTGTTTATAAAGTGGGTTCCTTCATCACTTATGATGGCACGTGGTGTGCCAAATCGTGTAAAAATGTGCCTATTTAGAATTTTAACAACTGTTTTAGCATCATTTAAGGGACATGCAATTGCTTCTACCCATTTTGAAACATAATCTACAACTACTAGAATGTATAGATTACCAGCAAATGGAGGGAATGGTCCCATGAAGTCAATGCCCCATACATCAAGGAGTTCTAACTCTAAGATATATGTTAGAGGCATCTCATCCTTCCTACTGAGGTTACCTGTTCGTTGACACTCATTGCAGTTGTGTGCGTAGTCGTGTGCATCCTTGAAGATCGTGGGCCAGAAGTAGCCACTTTGGAACACCTTCGCAGCCGTCCTCTGACCACCAAAGTGTCCACCATAAGGAGCTGTATGACAATGCTGCAAGATTGACTTTGATTCAGCAGTTGACACACACTTCCTTAGCAAGCCATCCGCACAACTTTTGTAAATTGTTGGATCGTCCCATATGTACTTCCTAGCCTCGTGTAAGAACCTCTTCTTTTCTTGCCCCCCTCTGAAAGTTGGTAACACCTGTGAGGCAAGGAAGTTAGCAATATCCACAAACCAAGGTTCATCATTGTTATCACAATGCACTAACACAAAGACATGTTCATCAATAAAGGAGTCAGTCATTGCGGGATCCACAATTTTTCCGCAATGACTCTGCAATCTTGATAAATGATCAGCAATTACATTTTCACTTCCTTTTTTTTTATCTCTAATCTCTAGGTCAAACTCTTGCAATAGTAACACCCATCTAATTAGACGAGGCTTAGCATCAGCCTTCCTCATTAAATATTTTATTGCAGAGTGATCAGTGTAAACAATCGTTTTATTTCCTACAATATAAGGCCTAAATTTTTCGCATGCAAACACTACCGCTAACATTTCTTTTTCTGTAGTAGTGTAGTTACATTGTGCTTCATTTAAAGTTTTACTTGCATAATATACAGGGTGTGTTAGTTTATCTCTCTTCTGTCCCATCATAGCCCCAATTGCATAGTCACTAGCATCACACATTAGTTCAAAAGGAAAATCCCAATTTGGGCCTACTATAATTGGTGCTTTGACTAGGGCATCCTTAAGTTTTTTCCATGCTATTAGACATTCATTCGAGAAGACAAAAATTTTATTCAACTCTAGAAGTTCACACAAGGGTTTAGAGATTTTTGAAAAGTCTTTTATAAACCTCCTATAAAATCCGGCATGTCCTAAGAAACTTATTATAGCTTTGACGTTTTTAGGTTCCACCAATTTCTCAATGACCTCTATTTTGGCCCTATCGACCTCTACTCCTGCTTTGGACACTCTATGTCCTAATACTATTCCTTCTTCCACCATAAAGTGGCATTTTTCCCAATTTAAGACTAGGTTGGTTTCTTCACACCTAGTTAGGACTTGTCCTAGATTTTCTAGGCAATGGTTAAAGGAGTCACCAAAGACTGAGAAGTCATCCATAAATATTTCTATTATGGACTCATCTAGGTCAGAAAAAATAGCCAACATGCATCTTTGGAACGTTGCTGGTGCATTGCATAGGCCAAATGGCATTCTGCGAAAAGCAAATGTTCCAAAGGGACATGTAAAGGTTGTTTTCTCTTGATCCTCAGGGTCTATGGTGATTTGGTTATATCCTGAGTAACCATCTAAAAAGCAGTAAAAGGCTCGGCTAACTATTCTATCTAGCATTTGGTCTATAAAGGGTAAAGGAAAATGGTCTTTTTTGGTTTCTTTGTTAAGTTTTCTATAGTCCATACAGACTCTCTATCCTGTAACAGTTCTAGTTGGTATTAATTCGTTATTCTCATTAACTACTACAGTCATACCACCCTTCTTAGGTACACATTGAATAGGACTGACCCATTGACTGTTGGCTATTGGAAAGATCACACCTGCATCTAACCATTTGATAATTTCTTTTTTAACTACCTCCTTCATGGAGGGGTTCAACCTACGTTGGTGATCTACTCTAGGTGTATGTTCCTCTTCTAACAATATTTTATGCATGCAATACGAAGGACTTATACCCCTAATATCAGCAATCGTCCAGGCAATAGCTTTTTTATGTTGCTTGAGCAGCAATATTAACGCAATTTCATGCTGCTTACTTAGTTTGGACGAAATAATAACAGGCAAGGTATCTTTCTCTCCTAGATATGCATACTTAAGGTGTTCAGGCAATGGTTTCAGTTCTAATAAAGGTGGTTGTTCAATTGATGGCATCAAAGGAGTTGTGGTTCTTTCAGACAAGTCATTGGTCATGCATACATGCTGAGGGTTGTCCACGGGTACATCCATCAATTCAGAAACATTTTAATCATCTACATCTACTTGTGCATAACTAGTAGCATGCTTAATTAACAATTCATGCTCAAGTTGTTCTTCCATTAAAGAGTCTATTATATCTATAGTTGCACAGGATTCAAGATCAGAGGGGTACCTTAAAGCTTTAAACACACTGAACTTAACCTCTTCATCATGAACTCTCATGGTGAGCTCACCTTTCTGGACATCAATTAGAGCCCTACCTGTGGCTAAGAACGGTCTGCCCAATAGGATTGGTACCTCTTTATCTGCCTCGTAGTCCAAGATTATAAAGTCTGCAAGAAAAATAAATTTGTCAACTGGTAGCGAAATTATTGAACTATCGCCAATCATCGGGTTGTCGAGACCCGCCAAAATAAATTTATAACTGCCCGAGATCACTAAACTATTTGTAGAATAGTAGTAACGGGGTCGATCCGCAGGGAATTAAGGAATTTTGACTTAATCTTAATTAAATTTGCAAACTGTTAATATAGGTGAAATAAGGGGTAATTGTTGGTTTTCAAGTAACTAAGATAGAAACAAGCAAATGGGGAAATTAAGCTAACGGAGTTTCCGACTCGGGACGGTCGGGAGTAAATCTAGCAAACCTCTTGGATCATAGATTGACGCGTGTAATGGCTAAGTAATTTTAACGAATGCACGGCTCGTCCAAAATTAATAAATAACCCGGACATGCTCCATGGATTTAATTAAACATAATTAATTATGCTAATCAAGCATACCGTTCGGACATTGGCGGCCAACGCTCTCCCAAGACCGAACGGTAGCAACAAGCTAACCGTGACGACTATCTAATTTGGACGCGAAATTAGTATGTCGGTTTGGAATTCTAATTCGGGAATAATGAACATCAAGAGCGTAAGGACGCCAATACGCTCAAGGAGCCACAATTCCTTGTTACTTGGCGGAAACGAGAGGCACGGCATCAAATCCTTTAACTAATGGACATGCTCAAAATCAAGGGTGCCTAGTCCTAAATCATTCAAGCATGCTCATAGATTAAGCAAAGAAATAGAATTCAATTCAATAAAAATCCAACCAATTCAGAATTTTAATCCTACAACCTCACCAAGAATCCTTACTACATTTATCCCTACAATCCCGAGCCAAAAACGGTAAATCTACTCACTCATGACTTGCGTAGTGTGGAACGGCTTCAAATCGAGCTTCCTAGCCCCTCCCATGGTGGAAAACAGCTGCTGGACGTCAAATCAGGCGCGGAGCTCGAGGTGGAAGATGATCATGGCGGCTAAAATCGGACAAAAATGTTAAGTAGTCCGTCGTAGCGTCGAGACGCTAGGGCAGCGTCTCGACGCTGCGCCCTAAATAATCCGCGCGCGCGCTCGGGGTGGCGTCGAGACGCTCGCACAGCGTCGAGACGCTTGTGCGGCGTCGAGCTAGCGTCGAGACGCTATCACTCGACGCTTGCTCTCGGGTTTTTCTTCAATTCAGCGCTTCAGACTTCGGAGCGTCTCGACGCTAAGGCAGCGTCTCGACGCTGGGCAGCGTCGAGCTAGCGTCGCGACGCTAGCTCTCGGGTTTTTGCATGGAATTTTGCCTTCAATTTCCCCAAAGCGCCCAAACTTCATCTCTTTGCATGGATCTTCCCGGGAAGCGTTCTTATGCCTTTAAATCGCGATATTAAGCTCCGAAACGCTCTCGAGAGCGAAGCACCGAGAACACCTACAATAATTACATAAAAGCAAGATTAAGCCAATAATAAACGTGAATTAGGGACGTAATTATAGCTCCAAAATGGAGCTATCAAACACCCCCAACTTAAATCTTGCTAGTCCTCGAGCAAGGTGGAATTCTGATTAATTAAATAGAACGAGAATGCATGCTAGGGACTCGATTCTCAATACTGGAAAAGACAAGGCAATTGCATTTGAAAGAACAGCTGCATGCATGCATTGGTTAAGAACAATTTGGAAAATTTAAAGATGTTTCCCTATTTACGCCTCGGACTTAGCTCCTCGATCTTAGATTTCAACAGGCTTAGAACGGCTCTATCTATCCTAAAATTTCGCTTTCCCCCTACTTATGGCTTAACAGAACAGTCTAAGGGCAGTTCATCGCTTATGCAAGTAATATAACGCAAGGCATCTTTTTCTCAATTTCATTGAACTTATCTTCATGAGCGCCTAACATGTCAATCTTACTTTCGTTTCAGCTTGCCTGCAATTTCATTGCACAGTGCATCTGACTACGGGCAAAATTCACATTTTTAAGGACTAGCGTTCACTTCTTTGTGCATCCTTTTCATGCAGTGGCGACCGTGGGTTACACGACCGCCCCTGGCTACTAAGGTAACTCAAGAAGGAGGAACGCCTCACGAGATTATTTTCTTTTTATAAACTTGCATTCATTTTTCTTTAAGTCTAAGCATCATATTAAAATTTTAAGCGCACGGGTTACAAACAAAAGCGAATCTTGGCCCATCCTAAGGTTGCCTTTCGAGGTGACAACGAATTTCAAAACAAACAGAGCTACACTAAACCCACAGATTCAAGATAGAGTGCTAACATGCGAAGCTTAAACAGGGAAATATTTTTGAAAAAATTTTCAAAATGGCCTTAACATATGCAATTATGCTGAATTTCATGACAAATACAAATACGAAGACCTCAGCAGTACATCACAGAATTTCATAGTCAGACTAGCATGCTTTCACCATAACTCAACAAGTAAATCAGGATTCCACAACTAAACTCGACAATCACTATAAGGCACAACCCACCACCCCCAACTTAGAAATTGACAATGTCCTCATTGGACCAAGTATGCACAGTCAAAACAAAGGGAAAGAAAACCTTCCCTGAGTTGTGACTTAGAGGGTTGTAGAGCGCGCGTTATCCGTAGCCAATAAACCGCAAGGATGAGCCATTGTTTCACCTGAAAATTCACAACATCAGAGTAGAAATCCAAACTAATCCTAAAAGACGGTAAGTAAACAAAAAGCATGTACAGTTCAAGCTCGGGTGCCTCCGAGTAGCGCAAATTTTTAGAGTCGATTGCTCGACTTTACCAAAACTCAATTTATCCTTTCTCATAATCAGGCTCTTTCAAGTAAGCATGGTCGTCGAAGTCCTCTGACATTCCCTCATGAAAGATCTTTAATCGCTGGCCATTCACCGTGTATTCTTTTTCTGTATCCAGGCTCTGAATCTTGACTGCACCATAGTGATGAACATCAGTGATAATGAAAGGACCAAGCCACCTGGAACGAAGTTTACCTGGCATGAACTTCAAGCGGGAGTTGAACAAGAGGACTTTCTGACCAACTTCGAAGTGTTTCCTGACGACTCGTCTGTCGTGGAACATTTTTGTCTTTTCCTTGTAGGTCTTCGAGTTCTCATATGCATCCAGGCGAAGCTCCTCTAGTTCTTGCAATTTGAGGAGTCTTTCTTCGCCCGCCAAGTCAAAGTCCATGTTGCACTTCTTCACGGCCCAGTAAGCTTTGTGTTCGATCTCCACGGGGAGATGACAGGCTTTACCATAAACCATCCGATAGGGAGACATCCCTATGGGGGTTTTGTAAGCCGTACGGTAGGCCCACAAAGCATCGTCCAGCCTCAGACTCCAATCCTTCCGCCCTGGACTTACTGTTTTCTCGAGGATGCTCTTCACCTCTCGATTGGAAACCTCTGCTTGGCCATTGGTCTGAGGATGGTACGGGGTAGAGATTTTGTGGTTGACCCCATATTTCCTCATCAAGGCCTGGATCGTTTTGTTGCAGAAGTGGCTCCCCTGGTCACTTATGATGGCTCGTGGAACTCCATACCTGCTAAAAATGTTAGATTTGACAAAACTGGAAACAACATTAGCGGTATCAACTTTGGTGGCTTTAGCTTCCACCCATTTAGACACGTAGTCCACAGCCAATAAGATATAGACAAAACCAAATGAAGGGGGAAAGGGTCCCATAAAGTCCATACCCCAAACCTCAAAAATTTCACAAGTTAAAATGGGGTTTTGGAGCATTTCATTCCTACTAGTGATGGTCCCTTTTCTCTGACACTGATCACAAGATTTACAAAACTCATAACAGTCCTTAAACAGTGATGGCCAGAAAAAACCACAATCTAAAATTTTTCTCGCAGTTCTATTTTGCCCGAAGTGTCCCCCGCATGCAAATTCATGGCAAAAGGTAAGGATGGACCTATGTTCAGACTTAGGGACGCACTTCCTAATTACTTGGTCAGCACAAAACTTCCATAAAATGGGCTCTTCCCAAACATATGTTTTGGCTTCGCTTTTCAGCTTAGCTCTTTGATTATATGAAAAATCGAATGGGAACGTACCTGTGACCAAGTAGTTGACAATGTCGGCGTACCATGGTGTCTCTACACTTACCTGGAAGAGGACTTCGTCGGGGAATTCGTCATTCAGAGGCAAGTCATCTTCGTTACGCACGATGCGGCTCAAGTGGTCAGCAACGGTATTTTCTGATCCTTTTCTGTCTTGAACAGAGACGTCGAACTCCTGGAGTAATAGTACCCATCTGAGCAGTCTAGGCTTCGAGTCTTTCTTGTTCATCAAGTATCGAACTGCTGCATGATCAGAAAAAACAATTACTTTAGATCCAAGAATATATGGCCTAAACTTATCAAGAGCGAAAACTATGGAAAGCAGCTCCTTCTCTGTTGTTGTGTAACCGATCTGCGCGGAATTGAGCGTCCGAGAGGCATAATAAATCACGTGGCTCTTCTTGTCTATCCTCTGGCCCAACACAGCGCCTACGGCATAATTGCTTGCATCGCACATAATCTCGAAAGGAGTCCCCCACTGCGGTGGATGAATGATGGGTGCGTTGGTCAAGCACTTTTTTAGAACATCAAAGGCAAGCTTGCACTGTTTGTCAAAACAGAATGGAACATCCTTTTTCAGCAAGCTTGTCATCGGAGTCACTATCTTCGAGAAGTCTTTAATGAACCTGCGGTAAAAACCTGCGTGACCAAGAAAAGAACGTACTTCCCGAAGATTTGTGGGGTAAGGTAAATCAGATATGACATCAATCTTAGCTTTATCAACCTCTATCCCCTTAGCAGACACAACATGACCCAATACTATGCCCTGACTGGCCATGAAATGACACTTCTCAAAATTTAAAACAAGATTAGTTTCGATGCATCTTTCCATGACTCTAGACAAGTTAAACAGGCAATCTTTAAATGAACTTCCATATACAGTAAAATCATCCATAAAGACTTCGATGCATTTTTCTACAAATTCAGAAAATATGCTCATCATGCATCGCTGAAAAGTCCCTGGAGCATTACAAAGCCCAAAGGGCATTCTCCTATATGCGTAAGTTCCGAATGGACAGGTAAAAGTAGTCTTTTCTTGGTCTTCCTGGGCTATGGGAATTTGATAAAACCCAGAAAAACCATCTAGAAAACAGAAGAATGGCTTCCCAGCTAAACGCTCCACCATTTGATCTATGAAGGGAATAGGAAAGTGGTCCTTCTTACTCACATCATTCAGTTTTCTAAAATCAATACACATTCTCCACCCGTTTTGTACTCTCTTAGGTACTAACTCCCCCTTATCATTTCTAATAACAGTTATGCCCGTCTTTTTAGGTACAACATGAATAGGGCTAACCCATTGGCTATCAGAAATGGGAAAGATAATACCTGCATCCAGGAGTTTGTGTATCTCAGACAACACTACCTCTTTCATTGCAGGGTTCAGTCTCCGCTGAGGCTCTCGGGATGGCTTTGCTCCCTCATCCAGCCGAATCTTGTGCATGCACAGTACTGGACTCAACCCGTGCAAGTCTGCCAATGTCCATCCCATGGCTCTTTTATTCTTTTTCAGAACCTCGACCAACTCGCCTTCTTGCTCCGATGTGAGCTCCTTGGAAATAATTACCGGAAGTGTCTCCACCTCACCCAAGTACACGTACTTCAGATGACCCGGCAACTCCTTCAATTCCAACTTGGGAGCCTGCAAAAGAGATGGTAATATTTTAGTTGGCTTTTCACATGTCTCTAAAGCAAAAGTAGGTTGTTCAGACAAATCAGTCAATATGGGAACACTACTTTCAACTTCGCCAACAATTTCAGTAAAAACGAGTGGGTCATCCCCATCAACAACAGTCATGCATTCTTCTTGTTCTAAAGTATCTATCAGATCAATTTTACAGACAGAATGCACATCAGCACGTTGTTTCATGGCATCAAATACATTAAATTCGAACACATCCCCTTCATACTCAACAGACAAAGTTCCATCATGCACATTAATTTTCGTTTTAGCGGTTTTCATGAATGGTCTACCAAGTAAAACAGATGTGGTGGATGTGTTTTCTTCCAAATTTATCACATAAAAATCAGCAGGGAAGATTAAATCCTTAACCTTAACTAACACGTCCTCAATCAACCCTAGAGGATGAATAGAAGACCTATTAGCTAACTGGATAACTATACTAGTTTCCTGCATACCTTCTAAACCGAGGCTCTTGTAGACTGAGTATGGCATAACATTGATTGAAGCTCCTAAGTCTAGCATAGCGTGCTCGATTTCTCTATCCCCTATAGTACATGGCAAGAGGAACATACCTGGGTCCTGGCATTTGCTTGGAATACCTTGGGTTAGCAGGGCAGAAACATTCTTGCTTACCACGACTCTCTCGGCGCTTTTAGTCTTCCTCTTCATAGTGCACATCTCCTTAAGGAATTTAGCGTACCTTGGGATTTGCTGAATTGCATCAAGCAGTGGTATATTGATCCCAACCTTCCTCAGTGTTTCAAGTACATCCGCGTCGTCGGCCTCCTTAGATGGCCTTGCAAGCCTACTAGGAAAAGGAGCAACGGGAGTGTAAGACTTCATAGAAATAATAGGAGGAGGCGTTACAACAGTTTCAGAGGGTGCTTGAGAACACTTATCTGGAGATATCTCTGAGGTAAATGGAGGACTCACGGGAGTGGTTTGAGATGGCACTTCTTTACCACTTCTGAGGTTTATAGCACTAACCCCTTCCGCTTTGGACTGAATTCTACCCATTCTTTCCTTCACCTCCGTGAATTCATCTCTTAGAGACTTAATCTGCGACCTTGTCTCATCGCTAGCTTCCATGAGCGATTTGAACATGCTTTCAATGGCTTTTCCTGAAATAGAAGAAACATCCCGAGATGATTTTTCTTGCATCGTATGAACTAAACCAAATACCTGAGACACTTGTTCTTTGAGCACTTCTATGTCGGAAGACATCTTAGAATGTTCGTTTCTTCCTCCGTACTGGCGACGGTTCTCAGATATGTTGGAGATCAACTGACGAGCTTCCGCAGGCGTTTTCTCCCAAAGGACTCCTCCACTTGCCGCATCAAGCATCTGGCGGTCATGCGTGAGCAACCCACCATAGAAGCATTCGATAAGCTCGACTTCCGCTATCAGGTGGTTCGGACATTTTTCACAGAGTTTAATGAACCTCTCCCAGTATTCGTAAAATGCCTCGTCCTTTCCTTGCTTAAATTGTCGTATATCTTTTTTCACGGCTCTGGCTTTTGAAGCTGGGAAATACCTTTCCAAGAATAGACTCTGCAACTTCTCCCAAGTAAAGATGGTCCCCGATGGCAAGTAATGTAGCCAATCTCGAGCTTCACCTTTTAGAGTGAATGGAAAAGCTCTCAGGTAGAGCTGATCTTTTGTTATGTCGCCAGGCTTCATCGCGGAGCTTACCATTTGAAACTCCTTGAGATGTTTGTAAGGATCTTCATCTGTTTCACCACAAAAAGAGGGTAAAAGATTAATCACACCTGATTTAAGCACAAACTCACCTGAAATTTCCGGGTAGGAAATACAAGAAGGTTGGTAGCCCATAGCAAATGTTGTCCATTGTCTGAGCGTTTTTGGGACTCCAATCTCATCATCAATCTCCATTTTCTCAGTAAAAATTTGGCACTTCTTGCACACTTAAACAAACAGATCAAAATTGCAAATAATAAAAGAATAAACAGAATTTTTAAAGTAAAAATTAAAAGTTTACAAATCAAATTTAAATCAGGCCGAATTACACTTAGTTCCCCGGCAACGGCGCCAATTTTGGTAGCGAAATTATTGAACTATCGCCAATCATCGGGTTGTCGAGACCCGCCAAAATAAATTTATAACTGCCCGAGATCACTAAACTATTTGTAGAATAGTAGTAACGGGGTCGATCCGCAGGGAATTAAGGAATTTTGACTTAATCTTAATTAAATTTGCAAACTGTTAATATAGGTGAAATAAGGGGTAATTGTTGGTTTTCAAGTAACTAAGATAGAAACAAGCAAATGGGGAAATTAAGCTAACGGAGTTTCCGACTCGGGACGGTCGGGAGTAAATCTAGCAAACCTCTTGGATCATAGATTGACGCGTGTAATGGCTAAGTAATTTTAACGAATGCACGGCTCGTCCAAAATTAATAAATAACCCGGACATGCTCCATGGATTTAATTAAACATAATTAATTATGCTAATCAAGCATACCGTTCGGACATTGGCGGCCAACGCTCTCCCAAGACCGAACGGTAGCAACAAGCTAACCGTGACGACTATCTAATTTGGACGCGAAATTAGTATGTCGGTTTGGAATTCTAATTCGGGAATAATGAACATCAAGAGCGTAAGGACGCCAATACGCTCAAGGAGCCACAATTCCTTGTTACTTGGCGGAAACGAGAGGCACGGCATCAAATCCTTTAACTAATGGACATGCTCAAAATCAAGGGTGCCTAGTCCTAAATCATTCAAGCATGCTCATAGATTAAGCAAAGAAATAGAATTCAATTCAATAAAAATCCAACCAATTCAGAATTTTAATCCTACAACCTCACCAAGAATCCTTACTACATTTATCCCTACAATCCCGAGCCAAAAACGGTAAATCTACTCACTCATGACTTGCGTAGTGTGGAACGGCTTCAAATCGAGCTTCCTAGCCCCTCCCATGGTGGAAAACAGCTGCTGGACGTCAAATCAGGCGCGGAGCTCGAGGTGGAAGATGATCATGGCGGCTAAAATCGGACAAAAATGTTAAGTAGTCCGTCGTAGCGTCGAGACGCTAGGGCAGCGTCTCGACGCTGCGCCCTAAATAATCCGCGCGCGCGCTCGGGGTGGCGTCGAGACGCTCGCACAGCGTCGAGACGCTTGTGCGGCGTCGAGCTAGCGTCGAGACGCTATCACTCGACGCTTGCTCTCGGGTTTTTCTTCAATTCAGCGCTTCAGACTTCGGAGCGTCGAGACGCTAAGGCAGCGTCTCGACGCTGGGCAGTGTCGAGCTAGCGTCGCGACGCTGTCGCTCGACGCTAGCTCTCGGGTTTTTGCATGGAATTTTGCCTTCAATTTCCCCAAAGCGCCCAAACTTCATCTCTTTGCATGGATCTTCCCGGGAAGCGTTCTTATGCCTTTAAATCGCGATATTAAGCTCCGAAACGCTCTCGAGAGCGAAGCACCGAGAACACCTACAATAATTACATAAAAGCAAGATTAAGCCAATAATAAACGTGAATTAGGGACGTAATTATAGCTCCAAAATGGAGCTATCATCAACCTTGACAAGTATATCCTCAATCTTACCTTCAGGGTATGCGATGGATCTGTCTGCAAGTTGCAAGGTGACTGTTGTTGGTCGTGCTTCCCCTATCCCAAGTTGTTGGAATAGTGACAAGGGCATGAGATTGATGCTGGCTCCCAGATCACACAAGGCTCTGCCCACGTGCTTGCCTCCTAATTCTACTGGTAAGGTGAAGGAACCAGGATCCTTCTCATTCTTTGGCAGTTTATTTTGGAGTATGGCACTGCACTCCTCAGTGAGATTGACTGTTTCAAACTCACCAATAACTTTTTTATTAGTAATAATGTCTTTTAAGAAGTTAACATATGATGGCATAGATTGCAAAACTTCCACGAATGGAATATTAACATGCACTTGTTTCAATATTTCCAAGAACTTGTGGAAATGAGCTTCTTGCTCTTGTTTCTTTTTGAGTCGTCTAGGGAATGAAGGTGGTGGCACATATGTAGGAAAGTCAGGTTGCCTAATGATAGGGGGAGGTCTAGGAATTTCTTCTGGTTCCTCTATGATGGGTTCCAGCATCACCCTTGTTGTATTTGGTTGTATTTGATCAAGGTTGGGCAGAGAATCCAGTGGAGCACTAGACTCTTCATTCTCTACTCTCTTTGGTACTTCTCTATTGTTGATCACCAATGGCCTTCCACTTCGAAGTTCAATTGCTTGAACTTGTTCCTTACCATCCCTTCTTGGTGTTTCAGTGTCTGCAGGCAATCTGCCTTGGGGCCTATTTTTCAGCTCGTTTGCTAACTGCCCTATTTGGTTTTCTAAGCTTCTCAGTGTTGCTTGCTGACTCTGTAGAGTTGCATCATTCTTTGCAATGTACTCCTTCAGCAAGTTCTCCACTGATGATCCCATTGTTTGGTTATATTGTTTTTGATAAGGGGGTTGATTAGTTTGTTGAGTGAAACCAGATGTTCCACTTGGTCTTGGTTGATTTTGCATTTGGTTTGTATTTTGTTGTCCACCCCAAGAAAGATTTGGGTGGTTTCTCCAACTAGGGTTATAAGTGTTTGAGTAGGGGTTGTTCCTTGGTTGGTGTTGACTTCCAACATAGCACACCGAGGATGGATTCCCAGGGCAGAAGTCATACATGTGCCCTTCCCCACAGAATCCACAGACTAGTGCCTCACCTTGGTTGGCTGCTGCGCTTGTTGAAACAGTTGTTGCGGTGTTGACACTTTGTTGAATATTAGTTTGAGCCATTTGTTTTACTAGGTTGGTCAGAGCATTGATTTGGATGCTCATTGCACTAAGTGCATCCATGTCTTGACCCTTCCTTCTGTTTGGCTCTACAGGATCGTCTGACCATCTACAATGTGATGTTGAGATTTTGTTTCTGGCCCTTAAAGTCCTTTCGGGTTCAGGATCAAGTTCTAAATTGAGATTGGGAAACTCATTCATAAACCAGCTTGTTGGTACTTGTAGAATAAATGCAAAAGATTAGCTCCACTAAATTAAGTTTTTCTAAAATAACACAAATCGTGTTTACTAAACAAAATCCCCGGCAGTGGCGCCAAAAACTTGTTGCGTGCTCAGTGTGTAAATAAAAAGTAATGCGAAGAGCACTCAGATCATGCAAGCATACATGGTCTGCAGCAAGTGATAAGTATTTTTTAATTCGTTTTCCCACAGAGATTGAGTTTAGTTACTAACGAGTTGAGGTGCTCAATTAGTTAAGGTCACTTAAATTGGGTAGATTTGGGGTTGATGTACCGAAATGATAAAGAATGCAAAAAGAAAGCAAGTGTAAGAACCAAACAAGTAAGAGATAAAACTATAATGTGAAGAAGAATAATTGCGGATCTCGCAATTATTTAGCAATAAAATCGCAAAGGTAAAAAGCTCATAAAAAGACTAAGGCAAAAAGGCAGAAATGTTTTATTGCGGTTCTCGCAATAATCTAGCAATAAATTAGCAATGTTCTTAATGTAAAGTAAAGCAGCAAGGTCAACTTAAGACTCTTCTATAGGCACTTAACTACGATCATTCAGCAGTAGATTAACATATCATGCATCGTCTTAGCTCAGTCTCATGCATCTCTCGATTGCATGCATTAGATCTTTAGTTCACTCATATCCAAGTAAGACATAAACACCAGAAGCAGTAAAGAATAAGGGATGGAGAAGTAGCGATCCAGATCAATGTAGCAAATGGAAACAATAGAGAGAAAACAGTAAAGAAAGCTTGTAAAAGTGCACGGATCTCCTCGTCGCAAGCGCCTCGGATGAAGGGGAAGATTAGCTGATCTTGGAGATGAATTCAATCAGAAGAGAAGATTGAATTCATCTCCAAGATCAGCTATAACGAGACTTTTTCCCAGTGGCAAAAATGGTAATCGTTCGCACCTTCTAGCAGTTCGACGCCAAGGGCTGATTTCTTTGTTCCAACAAACGGGAGAAGGAAATGTCGTCTGCAGATTGCTTTGCAACTAAGATCTCACGCTTCTGAGCTGCCTTTTCCCTTCATCATCCTTCTCTTTTTATAGCTTCTGCAGGTACCTTCAGCCGCGGATTTCTATCCATTTTGAACGAAAATCCTCCACGTGGCAACAGTGGAAAGCTTAGGCGGCTGGAAGATCGCAACAAGGACGACTGATGGCTGGAAAAGTTCAGCAAAAGACTATTTCCTTGCGAGGGCCGCAATGCCTCATTGCGGCTTCAACAATGTTTCAGCAAAGTTTCCTGCAATGTACATTTTAGCTTGTTTTACATCATTTTGCATCATTTTTCGTTCATTTTCCAAATAAGTCCTATTTTAGCATCACTTCTCAAATTCTCGCATTTATGCACACATTAAGCGAACTCCTAACCAAAAATACTCAAGAATGTGCATGATTTAAAGGTAAATATAGCCTTAAATAATGGACTTTTGGCGAGGTAACAGAGAGTTTAAAAGATATTGTGCAAACAATGGGATTGTGATGGTAAAGACTATTCCAGGGACACCGCAGCAGAATGGTGTGGCAGAGAGAATGAACAGAACACTGAACGAGCATGCCAGAAGCGTGAGATTACATGCAGGGTTGCCTAATTTGTTATGGAGGCACTCGGGACGACAACCTATCTGATCAATAGGAGCCCAACCATATCACTAGACTTGAAGTTGCCTGAAGAAGTCTGGAGCGGTAAACAGGTAAATCTTTCTCATCTAAAGATTTTTGGTTGTGTGTCTTACCATCTCATTGATGCTGCAGACAGAAGTAAACTAGATGTCAAATCCAAGAAATGTTATTTTATTGGATATGGTGGTGCTGAGATGGGTTACAGGTTTTGGGATGGCCAAAGCAGTAAAATAGTCAGAAGCAAGAATGTGATCTTCAATGAAGAAGATTTGTATAAAGATAGAACGACAGTTGATTAAAAAAATTTCGAGTCAGGTGAAAGCAATGAAGAGAAGACTCAGTTTGTTAGTCTTCCTGGGGTTGAAACCAGAAGTACAAGAATTGAAGATCAAAATACAAATACTCCTGAGGAACCGACTGTGGAATTTGAGGAACGAGTTGTGGAACCTAATGAACCAGTCGTGGAACCTGATGAAGTTCAGAGAACGCCACCTACAGCAGCTAGAAAGTATAGCAGGACTATCAGACCACCACAAAGGTATTCTCCTAGTTTAAATTATATATTATTGACTGACAGAGGTGAACCTGAATATTATGATGAGGCGGTTCAACTGAAAGATTCTGTCAAGTTGGAGTTGGCCATGAAGGATGAGATGGCAGCTAACTGAGTTACCAAGAAGTAAGAAAGCTTTGCAGAACAAATGGGTTTACAGAATTAAGCAAGAGCCCGATGGTAGCAAAAGATACACAGCAAGGCTTGTAGTCAAAGACTTTCAACAAAAGGAAGGTATTGACTTTAATGAAATATTTTCTCCTGTAGTTAAATTAACTACTATTAGAACTATATTGTCAATAGTGGTAGAAGAGGATTTGTTCCTAGAACAGATGGATGTAAAGACAACTTTTCTTCATGGTGATTTGGAGGAAGAAATTTACATGGTACAACCACAGGATTTCACAGTACAGGGACAGGAGAAAATGGTTTGCAAACTTCAGAGAAGCTTGTATGGTCTCAAACAGGCTCCAAGACAGTGGTATAAGAAGTTTGACAATTTTATGTGCAATAGTGGATTTCAGAGATGTGAGGCAGATCACTGTTGCTACGTAAGATCTCATGGTAACTCATACATTATTTTACTGTTATATGTTGATGATATGTTGATAGCTGATAGCTCCAAAATAGAGCTATTATTATGTCCCTAATATTGGCTAGAACCATGCTAAATATTGATTAAAATGCCTTTTTGTAGGTGATCTCATGGTCGAGAGCTCGAGGAGTCTAAGGACGTGTTTCGGGACTTAAAGAGACGTTTTAGAGCTTCATGGATGCATTGGGAGTGAGGGAGCTTGAAGCATGAAGACTTGGCAAAAATTGCCATGAAAAGGCAATTTTTGGCCTCTAAACCCGAGAGCAAGCGTTGAGCAACAACGTCGAGACGTTGGCTCAACGATGCTCAACGTCGAGACGCTTGCCTAGCATCGAGAATCCGCCCCGACTGTCTTCAGGAAATTCCCGAGAGTCAGCGTCGAGCGCGCGCGCTCAGCGCTTGTTTGACGCTGCCCAGCGTCGAGACGCTGTTCGAGCGTCGAGACGCCCCGAACGCGCGCGCGCGCTGCCAACTTAGGGCACAACGTCGAGACGCTGGCCTAGCGTCTCGACGCTTCGACGTTTTAAAAGCCAAAATATCAGATTTTTGGCTGATCTTCTCCACGCAATTTGGCCTCGGGTTTTCGATTTTTCCACCATTTTTGGGAAGTTTTCTTCCTCTTCTTGTATGCTACTAAGTCTTTCCATGGAGGGTTTGATTTATTCATCCTCCATGGAAGGCTAAAACAAGGTTAGTGTTTAATTTTGAGCTTGAGATTGTAAACTATGGATTTTTGGGGAGATTTGCCCCTTTTGTATATGTGTAGCTAATTAGAACTTTTTGCATCTCTTTCCTTTGTTTTTCTTCAATTCTAGCATGTATAGCTTAGTTAAGATTGAATCCTTAATTCCTATGCATGATAGAACGCTATAGATTAGGACGTATAATTGCCTATATCGCTAAGTAGCAAGGGCTTAAGCATGGCTAGGTAATTCAAGCCCAAGTGACAGTTGGGGGATTGAATTAGTTAACGTTTTCATGTTAAGCTTTGGGCGAGAGAGAAACCGGGTTAGTCTTAGGATTAATCCGTCACAATATTCCCGTTACTGGCCTTTGGTCAATTCAAGATTAGCTACCTTGAATTGATTATTGGAAAAGTATAATTAGAATTGCACTTTTCTAATTATGTCTTTGGGTCATTTGAGTTAGAAATTAGCCAAATGAATTGTGTGTTGAAGCATGTTAGCTATTTGTTTGTGTCGATGAACTGAATGTCCATAGCGATCAATCCCATTACTCGAAGTTAAGCACATCCATTTAATTTGTCACTTCGCCATTTAATTTTCCGTTAGCGTTTGCATGCTTGGAGCTCCCTTTCAACAAACCAAATTACCCACTTTTTATCATTAGCAATTTAAACTTAGTCAAATTTAAATTACATAATTTCCTATGGATCGATCTCGTTACCATTAAGCTGCAAATTGCTCGGTGGATTCGGGTTTTATAAATATTATTTTGGCAAGCCTGGTGTTACGTCTCCAAAAGTGACCTTTTTAGGACTTAATTATCTTAGAAAGATGTTCACTCTTAGGTGTTTTTGATAGCATTTAGCCTAGACCTATGCTTAAATATGAGAATTAGAAGAAGGTAGCTAAATTAGGACTTAAGTACAATAGGAAAGAAAAGGGTTGAAAACCGAAGGAAAAGAATGAAAAACAAGCATTGCGATAGCATTGCGGAAACATTGCGGACACCGCAATGTTTCAAGTGAAAACCGTAAGTTGACTGATCTTTTTCTGTTAATTTCCGTTATTTCAGGGATTCGTTCTTTCTCCTCCATCCATTATGAAGTACGACGTTGAAGATTGATGGTTCTCCTTGGCCCAAACGCACCTGCAGATTACTATAAATAGGGGTCAAAGTCGAGGGTTCAAACATCATCCGAAAGCGTAGAAGTCTTCTCGCAGTCCATCTTTTCTCCTGTTTTCCTTTGCCGTCTGCTGGTTTGCGAAGCTCAGCTGTTGGAGTCGATAATCTGATAGGAAGGAGAGGAGATTCTTCTTCTCTCCCGATTAGATTCATCTAAGCAAGGCTGACCTCTCTCATCCTTCATTCGAGGCGGCTGCAACGAGACATTCGACCTTGTTTTACTGCTTTCCGCTCTTCATTTCCATTTTCCAGCTTTGTTTTGTTGTTAACTCTTTTCTAGTAGCTAGCTTAGACTATTTCGTTGTGTTCTGTCTTGTTGTTATTTACTTTAAAGCTTCCTTCTGTCCATTCAAACAAACAAGTAATCAATTCACAATTCATTTCACGATTCTTGTCGTTGCGATTTACTGTCTTTCCCTTACTGTTTTGTCTTCAGATTCCTTCTGAGCATGTCTACTTCTTCTCTTGCTTTTGTTCTGTTTACATCCATGAGTAGCTAAATCACTTAGGGGCATGCTAATGACAACACTTTAGGCTAAAAAACGTGAACCAAGCATGTAGGATAGCTCTCGAAGCATTGATTGTATGTAAGCTTCATCCCACGGGCAATTTCGATTGGCCATCCATTTTGTCCAAAGAACTCCTAACCTCTGGAAGGAGTAAGAGTTCAGAGTCATACTATCATGCTAGCCTTTCAAGGTAACCAGGAAACGACCTAGGAATAGGCGTTTCCCTAGTACAAACCATATTTTTCTGCCTTAACAAGATGCTTAAGACCTTACTTGGACATGAGTAAACTAAAGAATCTAATGCATGAAATCGGAAGATACATGAGAATGAGATAGTTTGATGCATAGAGAGCTGATCCACTGCTTGAGAATCGTGAGAAAAAGCCTATAGGATAGTCGTTAGTAGCCCTTAATTCATCACTTTACACACTTTCGCTGTTATTTCAATTGCGATAGAATTGCTGTCTCCGCAATTCTGCATAAGTTACAATTCTGTCTAGCTGTTTTTGCTTTCATTTATTAATCTCGTCTCTTCTCATTTGAGTTTAGCTTTAACTTGCACTTGTTTATGTTGCTACCCTCTCCGTATTCAGTAGGAAATAGACAATTAAAAACCAATACTACCCCATCAAATCCACCCCTTCTTTCTTAACGTTACACTTCATGAATAGCTTATAATAAATCTCTGTGGGAAAACGAATGAAATATACTTACTACTTGCTATAAGACCATGTATGCTTGCATGTTCTGAGTGCTCTCTCTACCTTATTACTTATTCATTTTAACACATTGAGCACGTAACAAGTTTTTGGCGCCGCTGCCGGGGATTTATTTAAGTGAAAACGAAGTTTGTTAAGTTTGAAACACCAAGTTTATTACCTATTGAAGCTGACCTGTTTCATTTCTTTTGCAGGTACCATTGGGTTAGTTTATGAGTGAGCCTTCACGTAGTGATCTAGAGTTCAATCCTGAGCCTGAGAGATTACTTAGGGCCAGAAATAGAGCCAAGAAACGTCTCTTTAACCAACCCTTTATACCTCAAGTAATTGCGGGAACCGCAATTCCTCCGCAATTATCTCAAGAAGAAATGGATGGAATAGTTCCAAATCCGGTGCCTGTCACTCGCAACCCCATCGAAATAGCGAATGATAAGGACAGCGCCATACTCTCTTACCTAGTACCTATGCCTGGGGAGCTGAACCCCAGCATAATCCGTCCTGAAATCACTGCCCACTCATTCGAGTTGAAGCCAGTGATGTTCCAAATGTTGTCCACTGTGGGACAATTCTTTGGAGTGGAAAATGAGGATCCCCACAATCATCTTAGGAACTTCTTAGGAGTTAGTGATACATTCATCATCCCTGGAGTTTCCCAAGAAGCCTTGAGGCTATACTTGTTCCCTTACTCTTTGAGGGACAAAGCCAAAACATGGTTAAACTCATTGCCCTCAGGATCAGTCCGTAATTGGACAGACTTAGCAGAGAAATTCCTAGTTAAATACTTCCCACCTGATAGGAATTCTACCTTTCGTGATGACATAATCAAGTTTAAACAAGCTGACACTGAGTCTCTTCACGAAGCTTGGACAAGGTTTAAAGATCTTCTTCTTAAATGTCCACACCATGGCATCCCATGGTGTATCCAAATAGAGGTCTTTTTCAAAGGATGCAACCCCAGCACTAGACAAGTCTTGAATTCATCTGCTGGTGGTTCCATGTTGTCCAAGAGTTACAACGAAGCCTATGAGATCTTGGAGAAGATCTCAGCATCTCACTGTAGGTGGTCAGATGATCCAGTTGAGCCAACTATAGCTCAAGACAAGGATGCTCTAAGTGCAATGAGCAGCCAAATAAATGCCCTGACCAACCTAGTTAAGCAAATGGCTCAAGCCAATCTCCAAACAAGTGTCAACACCGTCACAGCCATGTCAATGGGCACCCAACCAAGTCAAGGTGAGACACTTATCTGTGGATTCTGTGGGGAAGGGCACCCGTATGAATACTGCCCTGGGAATCCAGCCTCGGTCTGCTATGTGGGAAGCCAACAGCAGCCAAGGAACAACCCCTACTCTAACACTCATAACCCTGGTTGGAGGAACCACCCAAACCTGTCATGGGGTGGCCAACAGAATACTAACCAAAATCCTAACCAACCAAGGCCGAGTGGAACACCTGGTTTCACTCCCCAACATAACCAATCCATGTATCAAAAACCATACAACCAACCTGTAGGGTCTTCTGTAGAAAACTTGCTCAAGGAATACATAGCCAAGAATGATGCCACTTTACAGAGTCAGCAAGCTACCCTTAGGAGCCTAGAGAACCAAATAGGCCAGTTAGCCAATGAAATCAAAAGTAGGCCCCAAGGTAGGCTTCCTGCTGACACTGAAGTGCCAAGGAGAGATGGTAAGGAACAAGTTCAAGCAATTGAACTCAGAAGTGGTAGACCATTG
Source organism: Herpetospermum pedunculosum (assembly GCA_028017165.1). Lineage (NCBI taxonomy): Eukaryota > Viridiplantae > Streptophyta > Magnoliopsida > Cucurbitales > Cucurbitaceae > Herpetospermum > Herpetospermum pedunculosum. The sequence continues at coordinate 12,509,946 of CM051527.1, read as the reverse complement.
GTGAGCAACACAAAGGACACACCAAAGAGAGTAGAGAACACTGAGTCTAGTGCTCCACTGGAGTCTCTGCCAACCCAAGGTCCACCACCAACAAGCACATCAGGAACAAGGCTAGAACCAATTATTGAGGAGATAGAAGAAATTCCAAGGCCTCCTCCAATCCTAAGGCGACCTGACGTGCCTGCATATGTGCCACCACCTCCATATCCTCGAAGGCTTAAGAAGAAGCAGGAACAGGAAGTGCACTTTAATAAATTCTTAGAAATTCTTAAGCAAGTGCATGTCAACATTCCTTTTGTAGAAGTTTTACAGTCTATGCCTTCCTATGTAAAGTTTTTGAAGGACATTATTACTAACAAAAAAATAATTGGTGAGTTTGAAACAGTAAACCTCACTGAGGAGTGCAGTGCCATACTCCAGAACAAGCTGCCCAAGAAGGAGAAGGATCCTGGTTCCTTCACCTTACCTGTAGAGCTAGGAGGCAAGCACGTGGGCAGAGCGCTTTGTGACCTGGGCGCCAGCATAAACCTTATGCCCCTATCACTATTCCGCCAGTTGGGAATAGGAGAAGCACGTCCAACCACTGTCACTTTACAATTAGCAGACAGATCCATCGCATACCCTGAAGGTAAAATTGAGGATATTCTAGTGAAAGTTGACAAATTTATTTTCCTTGCAGATTCCATTATCCTGGATTATGAAGCAGACAAGGAGGTCCCCATCCTATTAGGCAGACCATTTCTTGCCACAGGTAGGGCCCTGATCGACGTCCAAAAAGGTGAGCTCACTATGAGGGTTCATGATGAAGAGGTGAAATTTAGTGTGTATAAAGCTTTAAGGTATCCCTCTGACCTTGAATCCTGTGCTAGCATGGACGTTGTAGATTCTTTAATGGACGAACAATTAGAGCATGAACTGTTGACTAAGCATGCTAATAACTATGTAGGATTAGAATTGACTGATTTAAACATAGCTGAGATAATGGACATATCTGTAAATAACCCTCAGCATGTTTGTATGAATATTGACTTAACTGATAGAGCCTTGAATCCTTTAAAGCCATCCATTGAGCATCCACCTGTATTAGAATTAAAACCTCTCCCCACTCACCTCAAGTATGCATATTTAGGGAATAATGAGACTTTGCCTGTAATTATTTCTTCTAAGCTAAGTGAACAGCATGAGGTTGAATTAATATTACTACTTAAGCAACATAGGAAGACTATTGCATGGACTATTGCTGATATTAGAGGCATTAGCCCTTCTTATTGTATGCATAAGATTATACTAGAGGAAGAACATACCCCTAGAGTAGACCACCAACGTAGGCTGAATCCCTCTATGAAAGAGGTAGTTAAAAAAGAAATAATAAAATGGTTAGATGCTGGTGTGATCTTCCACATAGCTAGTAGTCAGTGGGTGAGCCCTATACAATGTGTACCTAAGAAGGGTGGGATGACTGTGGTAGTCAATGAGAACAATGAACTGATTCCAACTAGGACTGTCACAGGATGGAGAGTTTGCATGGATTATAGGAAGCTAAATAAAGAAACTAAAAAAGACCACTTCCCTCTACCATTCATTGACCAAATGTTAGACAGAATAGCTGGTAGAGCCTATTACTGTTTCTTAGACGGTTATTCAGGGTATAACCAGATCACTATAGACCCCAAAGACCAAGAAAAGACTACCTTCACTTGCCCTTTTGGAAGATTTGCCTTTCGCAGAATGCCTTTTGGCTTATGCAATTGTTAAGTCTCTGAAAGTGACTTATTTAGGACCCATTTAGCTTAAGAAGATGTACACTTTTAGGTGTTTTTGATAGCATTTAGCCTAAACCTATGCTTAAATATGAGAATGAGAAGAAGGTAGCTAATTTAGGACTTTTGTACAATAGGAAAGAAAAGGGTTGAAAACCGAAGGAAAAGAATGAAAAAAAGCTGCATTGCGACAGCATTGCGAAAACATTGCTGAAGCCGCAATTATTCAAGTGAAAACCGTAAGTTGACTGATCTGTTTCTGTTAATTTCCGTAATTTCAGGGATTCGTTCTTTCTCCTCCATCCATTCTGATATATGACGTTGAAGATTGATGGTTCTCCTTGGCCCAAACGCACCTGCAAACTACTATAAAAGGGGGTCAAAGTCGGAGGTTCAGTCATCATCCGAAAGCGTAGAGTCTTCTCGCAGTCCATCTTTTCTCCCTGTTTCCTTTGCCGTCTGTTGGAGTGAGAGTCTCAGCTGTTGGAATCGATAATCTGATAGGAAGGAGAGGAGATTCTTCTTCTCTCTCGATTGGATTCATCCAAGCAAGGCTGCCCTTTCATCCCCTTCATTCGAGGCGACTGCAACGAGGCTTTCAAGCACCCTTTACTGTTTTCTGTCTTATTCTTCTAATTTCCAGCTTTGATCAGTTGTTGTTTCTAGTTTAGTGTTTTATCTACTGCATTTCGTTGTTGTCTGTCTTTGAATTATTTACTTTAAGTTTCCTGTTGTTCGTTCAAACATTCAAAGTAATCAAATTACAGGTCTTCATTTCACAGTTTCCATCTTCTGCTGCTACGGTTTTATCTTACTGTTTTGAGTTCATTTCCCTTCTAAGCATGTCTGTTTTATCTTGTATTTCTGTTCTCCATATATCCATGAGTAGCTAAGTCACTTAGGGGCATGCTAATGACAGAACTATAGGCTTAAAAACGTGAACCAAGTATGTAGGATAGCTCTCGAACCATTGATTGTATGTAAGCTTCATCCCACGGGCAATTTCGATTGGCCATCCATTTTGTCCAAAGAACTCCTAACCTCTGGAAGGAGTAAGAGTTCAGAGTCGTATAATCATGCTAGCCTTTCATGGTAACCAGGAAACGGCCTAGGAATAGGCGTTTCCCTAGTACAAACTAAACACTTCTGCTTTAACAAGATGCTTAAGACCTTACTTTGAGTCGAGTAAACTAAAGAATCTAATGCATGGAATCGGACGATACATGAGATAGAGTGAGTTTGATGCATAGAGAGTAGATCCAATGCTTGGGAATCGTACAAAAATGCCTATAGGATAGTCATTAGTAGCCCTTAATTCGCCCATTTACACACTTTCGCTGTTATTCCATTGCGGTAAAATTGCGGTGTCCGCAATTCTGCTAAGTACCATTCTGTTTAGCTGTTTTCTTCTTCGTTTATTAATTCCATCTCTTGTCTTTTGAGTCTAATTTCAACTTGCATTTGTTTATGTTGCATTCCTTTACACATTCAGCAAAACTTAGATAATTAAAAACCAATTTTACCCCATCAAATTCACCCCTTCTTTCTTAACAAATACACTTCTTGAATAGCTAAAAATGAGTCTCTGTGGAAAAAACGAATGAAATATACTTACTACTTGCTGTGAGACCATGTATGCTTGCATGTTCTGAGTGCTCTCTCTACCTTCTTGCTTATTTATCTTTAACACATTGAGCACGCAACAAGTTTTTGGCGCCGCTGCCGGGGACTTATTTTAAGTAAAAACGAAGTTTGTTAAGTCTGAAACACCAAGTTATTTTCCATTGAATTTGATCCATTTCCATTTCTTTTTCAGGTACCATTTAGGGTAGTTTATGAATGAGACTCCAAGTAGTGATCTAGAGTTCAACCCTGAGCCCGAGAGATTACTTAGAGCTAGAAATAGAGCCAAGAAACGTCTCTTTAAACAACCCCTTTTACCTCAAATAATTGCTGAAACCGCAGAGTCTCCGCAATCCACTCAAGAAGAAATGGCTGGAGTAGATCAAAACCTGGTGCCTATCACTCGCAATCCCATTGAAATAGCGAATGACAAGGATAGCGCCATCCTTTCATACCTCGTACCTATGCCTGGGGAGCTGAACCCCAGCATAATCCGTCCTGAAATCACTGCCAACTCATTCGAGTTAAAGCCAGTGATGTTCCAAATGTTGTCCACTGTGGGACAATTCTTTGGAATAGAAAATGAGGACCCCCATAACCACCTTAGGAACTTCCTAGGAGTTAGTGACACATTCCTGATTCCTGGAGTTTCCCAAGAAGCCCTGAGGCTATATCTGTTCCCTTACTCTTTGAGGGACAAAGCCAAAACGTGGTTAAATTCATTACCCTCTGGATCTGTCCTCAATTGGACAGACTTAGCAGAGAAATTCCTAGTCAAATATTTCCCACCAGATAGGAATTCGACCTTTCGTGATGATATCATCAAATTCAAACAAGCTCCAAGTGAGTCTCTTCACGAAGCTTGGACAAGATTCAAAGACCTTCTCATTAAATGTCCACACCATGGCATTCCATGGTGTATCCAAATAGAAGTCTTCTTCAAAGGATGCAACCCCAGCACCAGACAAGTTCTCAATTCATCCGCTGGAGGTTCCATGTTGTCCAAGAGTTACAACGAAGCTTATGAGATCTTGGAGAAGATCTCAACATCTCACTGTAGGTGGTCAGATGATCCAGTAGAGCCAACTAGGGTTCAAGACAAGGATGCTCTAAGCGCCATGAGCACCCAAATAAACGCCCTGACCAACCTAGTTAAGCAAATGGCTCAGGCCAATCTCCAAACCAGTGCCAATACCGCCACAGCCATGTCAATGGGCACCCAACCAAGTCAAGGCGAGGCACTTATCTGTGGATTCTGTGGGGAAGGGCACCCATACGAATATTGCCCTGGGAATCCATCCTCAGTCTGCTATGTTGGGAGCCAACAGCAGCCTAGGAATAACCCCTACTCACAAACTTACAACCCTGGTTGGAGAAACCACCCAAACCTGTCATGGGGTGGCCAACAAAACACTAACCAAAATCCTAACCAACCTAGACCGAGTGGAACACCTGGTTTCACTCCCCAACATAATCAGTCAATGTACCAAAAGCCATACAATCAACCTGTAGGATCTTCTGTAGAAACCTTACTCAAGGAATACATAGCTAAGAATGATGCTACTCTTCAAAGCCAGCAAGCTACTCTTAGGAGCCTAGAAAACCAAATAGGCCAATTAGCCAATGAACTCAAGAGTAGGCCCCAAGGTAGACTCCCTGCTGACACCGAGGTACCAAGGAGAGATGGCAAAGAACAAGTTCAAGCAATTGAACTTAGGAGTGGAAGACCATTGGTGAGCAACACAAAGGACACACCAAAGAGAGTAGAGAACACTGAGTCTAGTGCTCCACTGGAGTCTCTGCCAAACCAAGGTCCACCACCAACTAGCACATCAGGAGCCAGGCTAGAGCCAATTATTGAGGAGGTAGAAGAAATTCCAAGGCCTCCACCTATCCTAAGGCGCCCTGACGTACCTGCATATGTGCCACCACCTCCATACCCTCGAAGGCTTAAGAAGAAGCAGGAACAGGAAGTTCATTTTAATAAATTCTTAGAAATTCTTAAGCAAGTGCATGTGAACATTCCTTTTGTAGAAGTTTTACAGTCTATGCCTTCTTATGTAAAGTTTTTGAAGGACATCATTACTAACAAAAAAATAATTGGTGAGTTTGAAACAGTAAACCTCACTGAGGAGTGCAGTGCCATCCTCCAGAACAAGCTGCCCAAGAAGGAGAAGGATCCTGGTTCCTTCACCTTACCTGTAGAACTTGGAGGCAAGCATGTGGGCAGAGCGCTTTGTGACCTGGGCGCCAGCATAAATCTCATGCCCCTGTCCCTATTCCGCCAGTTGGGAATAGGGGAAGCACGTCCAACCACTGTCACTTTACAACTAGCAGACAGATCCATCGCATACCCTGAAGGTAAGATTGAGGATATTCTAGTGAAAGTTGACAAATTTATTTTCCTTGCAGATTTCATTGTCCTGGACTATGAGGCAGACAAGGAAGTCCCCATCCTGCTAGGCAGACCATTTTTAGCCACAGGTAGGGCACTTATAGACGTCAAAAAAGGTGAGCTTACTATGAGGGTTCATGATGAAGAGGTGAAGTTTAGTGTATATAAAGCTTTAAGGTACCCCTCTGACCTTGAATCCTGTGCTAGCATGGACGTAGTAGACTCCTTGATGGAGGAACAATTGGAGCATGTATTATTAACTAAGCATGCTAACGAATATGTACAATTAGATGTAGCTGACTTGAATGTATCTGACATAATGGATATGCCTGTAGATAAACCACAACATGTATGTATGAATATAGATTTAACTGATAGATCTGTGAATCCTTTAAAGCCCTCCATTGAGCATCCACCTATTTTAGAACTGAAACCACTACCTACTCACCTCAAGTATGCATATCTAGGAAGTAATGAAACTCTGCCTGTTATCATTTCTTCTAAATTAAGTGAAAAGCATGAGGTTGAACTGATTTTATTGCTTAAGCAACATAGGAAGGCTATAGCATGGACTATTGCTGATATTCGAGGCATTAGCCCTTCTTATTGCATGCACAAAATTATACTAGAGGAAGAGCACACACCTAGGGTAGATCACCAGCGTAGGCTAAACCCCTCTATGAAAGAGGTAGTAAAGAAGGAAATAATAAAATGGTTAGATGCAGGAGTGATCTTCCCAATAGCTAGTAGCCAGTGGGTGAGCCCCATCCAATGTGTACCTAAAAAGGGGGGAATAACTGTGGTAGTCAATGAGAACAACGAACTGATTCCAACAAGGACTGTCACAGGGTGGAGAGTGTGTATGGATTACAGGAAATTAAATAAAGAAACTAAAAAAGATCACTTCCCTCTACCGTTCATTGACCAAATGCTAGACAGAATAGCTGGTAGAGCCTACTATTGTTTCTTAGACGGGTATTCAGGCTATAATCAAATAACTATAGACCCTAAGGATCAAGAGAAGACCACCTTCACTTGCCCTTTTGGAACTTTTGCCTTCCGCAGAATGCCTTTTGGCTTATGCAATGCACCGGCAACTTTCCAAAGATGCATGATGGCAATCTTCTCTGAGTTGGATGAGTCCATGATAGAAATATTCATGGATGACTTCTCAGTCTTTGGGGACTCATTTTCAAACTGTCTAGAAAACCTAGGACAAGTCCTGGCTAGGTGTGAGGAGACCAACCTAGTCCTAAATTGGGAAAAATGCCATTTTATGGTGGATGAGGGGATTGTCTTAGGACATAGAGTGTCGAGGGCAGGAGTCGAAGTTGACCGAGCCAAAATTGAGATCATAGAGAAGTTGGTAGAGCCCCAGAATGTCAAAGCCATTAGAAGCTTCTTAGGGCATGCTGGCTTCTACAGAAGGTTCATTAAGGACTTTTCTAAGATAGCCAAGCCTCTGTGTGAGCTTCTAGAACTAAATAGGCCATTCATCTTTTTTAAGGAATGTGTAGTAGCTTGGACCACCCTTAAGAAAGCACTAGTCACAGCCCCTATCATAGTAGGACCAAATTGGGATCTGCCCTTTGAGATGTTATGTGATGCCAGTGACTATGCTGTAGGAGTGATGTTAGGCCAGAAGATTGACAAGCTAACACACCCTGTCTATTATGCTAGTAAGACCTTGAATGAGGCTCAATGTAATTATACAACTACTGAGAAAGAGATGCTTGCTGTAGTGTTTGCTTGCGAAAAATTTAGAAACTATATTGTAGGCACTAGGACAATTGTATATACTGACCATTCTGCCTTGAAATATCTTATGAGGAAGGCTGATGCCAAGCCTAGGTTGATTAGATGGGTGTTATTGCTGCAGGAATTTGATTTGGACATTCGGGACAAGAAAGGATGTGAAAACGTGGTTGCAGATCACCTGTCTCGATTGCAGCACAATTGCGAAACAATTGCGGAGCCCGCAATTTCTGATGCTTTTATTGATGAACATGTCTTTGTTTTGTCTCATCGTGATAACGATGAGGAACCTTGGTTTGCTGACATTGCTAACTTCCGTGCATCACAGGTATTACCAGTGTTCAAGGGAGGACAAGAGAAGAAGAGGTTCCTTCATGAAGCAAGGAAATTCATCTGGGACGACCCCACACTTTACAGAACCTGTGCTGATGGCTTGCTAAGGAAGTGTGTTTCAGCTGCTGAAGCGAAGTCTGTGCTGCAGCACTGTCACACATCTCCTTATGGTGGACACTTTGGTGGCCAAAGAACAGCTGCAAAGGTATTTCAGAGTAGCTATTACTGGCCAACAATCTTCAAGGATGCCCACAATTATGCCCACAGCTGTGATGAATGCCAAAGAACAGGTAACCTCAGTCGAAAGGATGAGATGCCCCTCACCTACATCTTAGAGTTAGAGCTCTTTGATGTATGGGGCATTGACTTCATGGGGCCATTCCCTCCATCATCAGGTAACCTTTACATATTAGTAGCAGTGGATTATGTGTCCAAGTGGGTAGAGGCCAAAGCATGTCCTAATAATGATGCTAAAACAGTCACCAACTTTTTGCATAGGCACATTTTCACTAGGTTTGGGACACCTCGTGCTATCATTTGTGATGAGGGGTCACATTTCATTAACAAGGCTATGGAGAGAGTGTTGGCTAAATATAACATTAGACATAGAGTAGCCACTCCCTACCACCCACACTCAAATGGCCAAGCTGAAATCTCAAATAGGGAAATTAAGAACATCCTAGAAAAAGTGGTCAAACCTAATAGGAAAGACTGGTCCTTCAAGCTTGAGGATGCACTTTGGGCTTATAGGACAGCATATAAGACACCCCTAGGTATGTCTCCTTATAGGCTGGTATATGGCAAGGCTTGTCACTTACCACTTGAGTTAGAAAACAAAGCATTTTGGGCCATGAAGGAACTAAATTTTTGTGTAAAAGATGCGGGGACACTGAGATCTTTGCAATTACATGAGCTTGATGAGCTTAGGCATATGGCCTATGAAAATGCTAAGATGTACAAGGAAAAAATCAAGATTTGGCACGATAGTAGACTTAGAGTTAAGGACTTTAAGAAGGGTCAACTTGTATTGTTGTTTAACTCACGGTTAAAACTATTTCCAGGGAAACTTAAGTCTAGATGGTCGGGTCCATTTGCCATTACTAATGTGTTTGTTCATGGTGCCATAGAGATAAAAAACTTGCAGCAAGGCCAACCATTTATGGTCAATGGGGCGAGGTTGAAGCATTACTATGAGGAAGGAGATGTGAAGACTCTCTCGGCCTTCCTCTTGACTGAAGCGTGACATTGAGAACGAGAGAGGACGAGTGATTACTGTGCTCGTCAACATAAGGCTCATGCCTTAGTTTATTTTTTTCACTTTTTCCGGTTATCGTTTGTGTGTTTTGTGGTGTGATTTTAATTACGTATTTGATATTGTTTTTATTTCTTTTTATAGGGAATCGAAAGAGGGGATCAAGGAGAGTAATCTCAACTTTAAAAATCAAGAAACGATCGAGCCAAATAAAAGATACGGACGACCCAAGTTTGCCATTTAGATAAAAACAAATCCCTAAAATTGCGCTGGAATTGCAGGATCCGCAAAATAGAGCCGTTGGGATTTGGCCGTTGCCTTTATATCCGTTAGAAGGCGCTCGATCGATACGATTCTCTCATTCTCTGATTTCCAAGAAAACTGAGGTTCCCTTTCATCTTTGATCCTTCTCTCCAAACCTCCAAGATTCGACAATGGTTTCCACAAGGGCTGAAAGATCCGCAGCCAAGAAGAAGGCTGATGACGCAGCTGAAGCGGCTGCAAGGGAAGCACTTCTGACCCTTGCAGATGCTGGGGCTGTACGCACCGGACCTCTTCCCAAGCTTCCGATCCGTAGGAAGAAGTGGAGGGTTGTCACTGAGATCCCTGCTGGACCTTCTGAACCAGCGGGCACGCCCAAGAAACGCCGGTGGAGTATCGAGACGGCCGCCGAACCAAGCAAAGCCAAGACTCTCTCTGTGGAGAGTCAAGAAACAGATCGTGCGTCCCACGAGTCGCCCAAGAAGAGTTCGTCGCCATCTGCCTCACCTGCGCACAACCCTTCATCATCTGAACCAGTGCACAGCCCAGAGCTTTCATCGTCACCGCCTGCACAGAGCCCTGAAACGCCGTCTTCACCACTGAATTCCGTGCAGACGCCTACAGCAGAGCAGAGTGCCACACCTTCGCACACGCCTCCACGGCCTGACCCTGAATTCCCCTATGGGGAGTACCAGGAATCCACTCAGGGCAGTGGGGAAGGTGGTGAAGACGAGGCCTTATCACCTGCAAGGGAAGCTAGCCCAGAGAGTCCTGCACAGCAGGATGATTCCATGGAGGAGACGCTGGGGGCATGCCTGCAGCAGATCAACATTGAGGCAAAGCTGAAGAAGAAAAAGAAGGCCAAGATCCTTAAAGCCAAGCGATCCAAGAAACTAAAGAGGAAGAAGGCTAAGGAGGTGCCTTCATCAGAGAAGGAAAGTACTGAGCCATCGCTCAAACGACTCAAGGTTGAGGCTGCCGAGTCAGCCAGGCCATCAGATAAGGGGAAGGCAAAACTCTACCCTGAAGACGAGCCTCAGTCAGTGAGGTTTGTTTCATCTGATGCTGAGTCCAGGGGTGCTGAGCTGCGGAAGAGGGAGTTGCTGTTGCGTGCTCAATGTGTAAAGATAAATATGCAAAAGGGTAGAGAGAGCACTTAGAACATGCAAGCATACATGGTCTCACAGCAAGTAGTAAGTATATTTCATTCGTTTTTTCCACAGAGACTCATTTTTAGCTATTCGCGAAGTGTGTTTGTTAAGAAAGATGGGATGAATTTGAGGGGATAAAATTGGTTTTTAATTACCTAAGTTTTGCTGAATGTGTAAAGGAATATACCATAAACAAGTTAAAGTTAAAATCAGGCTCAAAGAACAAGAGATGGAATCAATAAACGAAGAAGAAAACAGCTACACACAATGCAATTTAGCAGAATTGCGAGAACCGCAATTAATCCGCAATTAAATGGCAGCGAAACTGATTAAAAGGGTGAATTAAGGGCTACTAATGACTATCCTATAGGCAGTTTATTACGATTATCAAGCTTTGGATCAACTCTCTATACATCAAACTCACTCTATCTCAAGTATCGTCCGATTCCATGCATTAGAGACTCAAGTTTACTCGACTTCAAAGTAAGGTCTTAAGCACCTTGTTAAAACAGGAGTGTTTAGTTTGTACTAGGGAAACGCCTATTCCTAGGCCGTTTCCTGATTACCATGAAAGGCTAGCATGATTATATGACTCTGAACTCTTACTCCTTCCAGAGGTTAGGAGTTCTTTGGACAAAATGGATGGCCAATCGAAATTGCCCGTGGGATGAAGCTTACATACAATCAATGTTCGAGTGTTAATCTGCCTACTTGACTCACGTTTTTTAGCCTATAGTTCTGTCATTAGCATGCCCCTAAGTGATTTTAGTTACTCATGGATATGTAGAGAACAGAAATGGTAGATAAAACAGACATGCTTAGAAGATAAATGTACTTAAAACAGCAAGCCAAAGCCGTAGCAGGAACAGATGGAAACTGTAAAATGCAGAAGTATACTTCGATTACTTTAAGTGTTTGAATGACAAAGGGAAGCTCTAAAAGAAATGAATTCAAGACAGACAACAACGAAATGCAGTAATTGAAATGCTAAACTAAGAACAACAGTGATCAGAAATGGAAATGAGAAGAACAGAGCAGAAAAACAGTAAAGGTTTGCTAGAAAACTCCGTGGCAGTCGCCTCGAATGATGGTGATGAAAAGTCAGCCGTGCTTGGATGAATCCAATCGAGAGAGAAGAAGAATCTCCTCTCCTTCCTATCAGATTATCGGTTCCAAAAGCTTAGACTCTCACTCCAACAGACGGCAAAGGAAAACAGATGGAAATGGTGGACTGCGAGAAGACTTCTGCGCTTCGAATGATGACTGAACCTCCGACTTTGACCCCCTTTTATAGTAGTTTGCAGGTGCGTTTGGGCCAAGGAGAACCATCAGTCTTCAACGTCATATATCAGAATGGATGGAGGAGAAAGAACGAATCCCTGAAAAGTCGGATCTAAACAGAAAAATGTCAGCCAACTTACGGTTTTAACTTGAATAATTGCGGTCACCGCAATGTTTTCGCAATTCATTCGCAATGCTCATCTTTCCATTCTTTTCTTCGGTTTTCAACTCTTTTTCTACCTATTGTGCATAAGTCCTACATTAGCTACCTTCTTCTAATTCTCATATTAAAGCATAGGTTTAGGCTAAATGCTAACAAAAACACCTAAATGTGTACATCTTCTTAAGCTAAATGGGTCCTAAATAAGTCACTTTCAGAGACTTAACACACCCCCAAACTTAAGGCTTTGCTTGTCCTCAAGCATACTAAGGACTTACCTAGGCTGCTGTTTCTTCTTCTTTAACCACTCACTAACTCCCTTATAACCCTATCTCTAGCAATGCTGTCCTGTGACACACTTCTAAGTTTAGAACTAACCTCTTGTCTAGCTTCTTCTGACTTCACCTGCCTACTATACCCACTGCTTTTGCTAACCCCCTACTACTGATCTAACTACTTTTGTGATATCATGCCACTATCCCTAAGGTTTCAAATTCTACCAAGCTTTACTCCAGACTCAGTACATGCTTCTAGCTTATTTTTAATGTGTCTAGGATTCCTTAGAGTCATGCCAGTCTTAGTATTAACAGTGACAGTGGTACTTTTAGAGAACAACCTAAGCCCTGGCATCACTACATTGGATATACATTCATCTCCCTAGACAAACCTAAAAGCTACAACCTTGTGCTTAGCTCATTAAGGATCAGAGTTCTTTTTACATAGGACATCTAAGCCACAAGATTATAACTCCCAAGCATACATTCTTCTTCCCTATTTCTCCCTTTTTCCTTTTTTACTTAGGTGGAGTCTTCCCTTGGTTTGCCTTTTGATGCACTGCCACTTGTGGTTTACACCCTTGGCACTGATTACTTAGCAACTTGAGAAAGACTCCCCTCTTTATTCTATTTTTTCACTTTTTCTATATTTTTTTTTTTTTTAGGAGAAGAAGAATGCTTATGTCTTAAGGAAGAGAGGAATGTTCCTAGGCCTAGGGTGGCCTCCCCCAAACTTCAACTACTCATTGTCCCCAATGAGTGTTTGAGGTGGCACACCCCCAAACTTGTCCTAGAAGCATCTAGTCTAAAGCAAAACAAAGAGAATCTAAAAATCCTAGGCATAGGCAAAACATTCTAAAAGCAATTATCCCAGCAGCAGAAAATTTGAACATAACAGAAAGTTTTAAGGACTTATGGTTTCTGCATACTGAGCACTCTTTAGAGGCAAATTTAAACTATCAAAGGGTGTCCTATGACACTCATCCAGCATGCTTCAAGATCAGTTATATAAGGTAGTCATGCTAGCAGCAAAAGATAGAATTCAACAGATCACAGCCTAACTAAACAGACAGTCCAAAACATGCAATCAGTCACAAAAATTGCGGGAACCGCAATTATTTCGCAATTCAATCTGGGCAGATTTAACATTTATTCAGGCCCCTAGCATGTTTTTTTCTGTTACTCATGCATCCTAAAAATAAAACTAAACTATCCTACCTAATCAGCTAACATCAGACTAGACTAAGCAAAAGAAAAAACATAAAACTAAACATTAAAAATAGATCAAAAATTGAATACAAAACAGCATACTACACATGATTCTATCAAAAAGCAGGAAAATTGTCTTTTGTTTCGTAAGGGATCAGTAATACTCCCTCTAGTGCTCCTCAAACCAGCACTCAATTCTCATCATCCTCATCTGGTTGCCTTGGTCGTGGGGGCACCCATGGAGTTAGGAGGTTGGTGGGGAAGTCTGGGAAGATGCACCCCAACTGGTCTGCAACTTCTCTGTCCCTCGCCTGCGCATAGTTGGCCCATTGAGCCATTCTCCTCTGCATGTCCATCAAGCAGGCCATGGATAGGGACTGTTCAGCAGCCAGCCTATCCAACTCAAATTCCATGTTGCCCTTTCTTCTCAGCCTTAGGTGTGCAGGCAACTCCAAATGGCCTGTGTAAGGCAGCTGCTGCTCCAAGCGCTCGGTGGGAACCCCTGCAAGTAAACACAATTTTGTTATAGTGTTGGGGAAAAATAATGGTCCCTTACCCTTTTTAGCACACTCAGCTATGGCAGCAGCGATGACTTCTCCCACGTTGATCGTGAGACCCCTCATTATAGCATAAACCAGCAGCGAACGGCTCTGGTTAATTGTAGTCTCATGAGTTACTGGGGAGAGTCTTCGTCTGACGAATGAAAACCACACAGCTGCCTTAGCCGTGAGGTTGGCACTCATGAGTGTGTGCCGCCCATTGCGTGACACCGTCCAGGAGGCTTCAGGCTGGCCAATTGTGCGAAGGGCCTCTTCTAGCACAGCCTCGGTCGGCTCATCTACTATCCGTGCATAATCTGTGTGCGCTTGGCCCCTGAGACCAAAGGCTTCATTGATGGCCTTGGCTGAGAAATCAACTTCCACCCCTCTGACCACAGATAGGCCATCCTCAGGGCTGAGCACATTGGCGTAGAAATCGTACACCATGCTCGAGTAGGCTGGATTGGGAGGTCTGCAGAATTCCTCCCAGCCATGGTTGATCACCCCTGCGCGCAAGAACTGCGGCAGGTCAGCAAGTCGATCAAGGAACCCCTTCTCGTGCAACAGGTCCCTTTTCCTCAGCTCAACACCCCTGGATTCAGCATCAGATGAGACATACCTCACTGACGGAGGTTCATCTTCAGGGTAGAGTTTAGCCTTCCCCTTATCGGCTGGTTTGGATGATGCAGCAGCCTCCACCTTGAGGCGTTTGAGCGAAGGCTCAGCACTCTCCTCGTCTGCTGAAGGCACTCGTTTGGCCTTCTTCTTCTTCAGCTTTTTGGACTTCTTGGCCTTGCCCATCTTGGCCTTCTTCTTCTTTTTCTTAATGTTGATCTGTTGGAGGCAAGCCCCCAACGTTTCTTCCATAGAATCGTCCTGCTGTGCAGGCTCGGCAGGGCTATCTTCTCTCATAGGCGAGAAGACTTCGTCTTCTCCAGCATCTCCACTGCCTTGCGTGGACTCTTGATAATCCCCATATGGGAATTCAGGATCAGGCTGTGGAGCCTTGTGCGATGGCGTGGGAGTGTGTTCTGCTGATGGTAGATGCGCAGAACTCAGTGGCGACGATGGCAGTTCAGGACTCTGCGCTGCTGCAAGTGGCGGATCAGAACTCTGAGGTGCTGGAGACAACTCGAAGCTCTGTGCAGGCAGTGACGATTCTGCGCTTGGCACTGGTTCAGACGAGAGGGGACTGCGCGCAGGTGACACAGACGGCGACGAACCTTCTTTGGCTGACTCGTGGGCTGCACGATCAGTTTCTTGACTCTCCACAGAGGGAGTCTTGGCGGTGCTTGGTTCGGCAGCAGTCGTGACAGTCCACCGACGTTTCTTTGGCGTGCCCACTGGCTCAGATGGGCCAGCAGGGATCTCAGTGACCACCCTCCACTTCTTCCTACGAATAGGAAGCTTGGAAAGGCGGCCAGTGCGTACAGCACCTTCATCAGCGAGGGCGAGAAGCGCTTCCCTCGCAGCCGCTTCAGCTGCGTCGTCGGCCTTCTTCTTGGCTGCGGATCTTTCAGCCCTAGTGGAAACCATCGTCGAGTCTTGAAGATCTTGAGAGAAGAATCAAAGATGGAGAGAATCGCAGAAATCTTGGAGATCAAAGAATGAGAGAATCGTATCAACGAGCGCGTTCTAACGGCTATAAATAAAACGGAAAAAATCCCAACGGCTCTTTTTTGCGGATCCAGCAATATTTGCGCAATTGTAGGGATATCTTTTCATCGAAATCTCCAACTTTGCTCGTCCGTATCTTTTATTTGGCTCAACCGTTTCTCGAGTTTTAAAGCCTGATTTACTCTCCTTGATCCCCTCTTTCGATTCCTTGCAAAAGTAAACAAAACAAACATTAAACACGTAATTAAAAACACATCACAAAACGTACAAACGATAAGCGAAAAAACAGTAAAAATAAACTAAGGCATTGGCCTTGACTGAACGAGCTCAGTAACCACTCGTTCTCTCTCGTTTCTAACTTCATGCTTCACGTAGGAGGAAGGCCGAGAGAGTCTTCACATCCCCCTCCTCGTAGTAGTGCTTCAACCTAGCACCATTGACCATAAATGGCTGGCCTTGCTGCAAATTTTTGATCTCTATGGCACCATGAACAAAGACATTAGTAATAATAAATGGACCTGACCATCTAGACTTTAATTTGCCTGGAAATAGCTTTAATCGTGAGTTAAATAACAATACAAGTTGGCCCTTCTTAAAGTCCTTGATCCTGAGTCTACTGTCGTGCCATATTTTTGTCTTTTCTTTATACATTTTGGCATTCTCATAGGCCATATGCCTAAGCTCGTCAAGTTCATGTAGCTGTAAAGATCTTAATGTCCCCGCATCCTTCACACAAAAATTTAATTCTTTCATGGCCCAAAATGCCTTGTTTTCCAACTCAAGTGGCAAGTGGCAAGCCTTGCCATACACCAACCTATAGGGAGACATTCCTAGAGGTGTCTTATATGCTGTTCTGTACGCCCAAAGTGCATCCTCAAGCTTGAAAGACCAGTCTTTCCTATTAGGTTTGACTACCTTTTCTAGGATGTTCTTTATCTCCCTATTGGAAATCTCAGCTTGGCCATTTGAGTGTGGGTGGTAGGGAGTAGCTACCCTATGTCTAATGTTATATTTAGCCAATATCTTCTCCATAGCCTTATTAATGAAATGTGACCCCTCATCACTAATGATAGCACGAGGAGTCCCAAATCTAGTGAAAATGTGTCTATGCAAGAAGTTAGTGACTGTTTTAGCATCATTATTAGGACATGCCTTAGCTTCTACCCACTTTGACACGTAGTCTACTGCTACTAAAATGTACAGGTTACCTGATGATGGAGGGAATGGTCCCATGAAATCAATGCCCCACACATCAAAGAGCTCCAACTCTAAGATGTAGGTGAGAGGCATCTCATCCTTACGACTGAGGTTACCTGTCCTTTGGCATTCGTCACAGTTGTGGGCATAATTGTGGGCGTCCTTGAAGATTGTTGGCCAGTAGTAGCCACTCTGAAATACCTTAGCAGCTGTTCTTTGACCACCAAAGTGCCCACCGTAAGGAGATGAGTGACAGTGCTGCAGCACAGACTTCGCTTCAGCAGCTGTAACACACTTCCTCAACAACCCATCAGCACAGGTCCTGTAAAGTATGGGGTCATCCCAGATGAATTTCCTTGCTTCATGGAGGAACCTCTTCTTCTCTTGTCCTCCCTTGAACACTGGCAATACCTGTGATGCACGGAAGTTAGCAATGTCAGCAAACCAAGGTTCCTCATCGTTTTCACGATGAGTCAAAGCAAAGATATGTTCATCTATAAAAGCATCAGAAATTGCGGGGTCCGCAATTTTTTCGCAATTGTGCTGCAATCGAGACAGGTGATCTGCAACCACGTTTTCACATCCCTTCTTGTCCCGAATGTCCAAATCGAATTCCTGCAGCAATAACACCCATCTAATTAATCTAGGCTTAGCATCAGCCTTCCTCATAAGATATTTTAAAGCAGAATGGTCAGTATATACAATGGTCCTAGTTCCTACAATATAGTTCCTAAATTTTTCACAAGCAAATACTACAGCAAGCATCTCCTTCTCTGTAGTTGTATAGTTACATTGAGCCTCATTCAAGGTTTTACTAGCATAATAGACAGGATGTGTGAGCTTGTCAATCTTCTGTCCTAACATGACTCCTACAGCATAGTCACTAGCATCGCATAGCATCTCAAATGGGAGATCCCAATTTGGTCCTACTATGATTGGTGCTGTGACCAGTGCTTCCTTAAGGGTTTTCCAAGCTAATACACATTCCTTAGAGAAGATGAATGGCCTACCTAGCTCCAGTAGCTCACATAGAGGCTTGGCTATCTTAGAGAAGTCCTTGATGAACCTTCTATAGAAGCCAGCATGTCCTAGGAAACTCCTAATAGCTTTGACATTCTGGGGCTCTACCAACTTCTCTATGACCTCTATTTTTGCCCTATCCACTTCCACACCTGCCCTTGACACTCTATGTCCTAAAACAATCCCTTCATCTACCATAAAGTGGCACTTTTCCCAATTTAGGACTAGGTGGGTTTCTTCACACCTAGTCAGGACTTGTCCTAGGTTCTCTAGACAGGTTTTAAATGAGTCCCCAAAGACTGAGAAGTCATCCATGAATATTTCTATTATGGACTCATCCAACTCAGAGAAGATCGCCATCATGCACCTTTGGAAAGTTGTCGGTGCATTGCATAAGCCAAAAGGCATTCTGCGGAAGGCAAACGTTCCAAAAGGGCAAGTGAAGGTAGTCTTCTCCTGATCCTTAGGGTCTATAGTGATTTGATTATAGCCAGAGTACCCATCTAAAAAACAATAGTAGGCTCTACCAGCTATTCTGTCTAGCATCTGGTCAATGAATGGTAGAGGGAAATGGTCTTTTTTAGTTTCTTTATTCAACTTCCTGTAATCCATACACACTCTCCACCCTGTGACAGTCCTTGTTGGAATCAGTTCGTTGTTCTCATTGACTACCACAGTTATTCCCCCCTTTTTAGGTACACATTGGATGGGGCTCACCCACTGGCTACTAGCTATGGGGAAAATTACTCCTGCATCTAACCACTTTATTATTTCTTTCTTTACTACCTCTTTCATAGAGGGGTTTAACCTACGCTGGTGATCTACCCTAGGTGTGTGCTCTTCCTCTAGTATGATTTTATGCATGCAATAAGAAGGGCTAATGCCTCGAATATCAGCAATAGTCCATGCTATAGCCTTCCTATGTTGCTTAAGCAGTAAAATTAAATCAACCTCATGCTGTTCACTTAGCTTAGAAGAAATAATTACAGGCAGCGTATCATTATCTCCTAGATATGCGTATTTGAGGTGAGTTGGTAGTGGTTTCAGTTCTAAAACAGGTGGATGCTCAATGGAGGGCTTTAACGGATTTACAGTTCTATCAGTTAAGTCTATAGTCATACATACATGCTGAGGTCTATCTACAGGCATATTCATTATGTCAGATACATTTAGATCATCTACATCTAATCCTACATATTCGTTAGCATGCTTGGTTAATAATACATGCTCTAATTGTTCTTCCATTAGTGAGTCAACAACATCAATGCTAGCACAAGACTCAGAATCAGAGGGATACCTTAAAGCTTTGTAAACACTAAATTTTACCTCTTCATCATGAACCCTCATAGTTAACTCACCTTTTTGCACGTCTATTAGTGCCCTACCTGTGGCTAGAAATGGTCTACCTAGCAGGATGGGAACCTCCTTGTCTGCCTCATAGTCCAGGACAAGGAAATCTGCAAGGAAAATAAATTTGTCAACTTTAACTAGAATATCCTCAATCTTACCTTCTGGATATGCGATGGATCTGTCTGCTAGTTGTAAAGTGACTGTGGTTGGACGTGCTTCTCCCATTCCCAACTGGCGAAATAGGGACAGGGGCATGAGATTTATGCTGGCGCCCAGGTCACAAAGCGCTCTGCCCACATGCTTGCCTCCAAGTTCTACAGGTAGGGTGAAGGAACCAGGATCCTTCTCCTTCTTGGGCAGCTTGTTTTGGAGGATGGCACTGCACTCCTCGGTGAGGTTTACTGTTTCAAACTCACCAATTATTTTTTTGTTAGTAATAATGTCCTTCAAAAACTTTACATATGAAGGCATAGACTGTAAAACCTCTACAAAAGGAATGTTAACATGCACTTGCTTAAGTATTTCTAAAAATTTATTAAAATGAACTTCCTGTTCCTGCTTCTTCTTCAGCCTTCGAGGATATGGAGGTGGTGGCACATATGCAGGCACGTCAGGACGCCTTAGGATAGGTGGAGGCCTTGGAATTTCTTCTACGTCCTCTACAATTGGCTCTAGCCTGGCTCCTGATGTGCTAGTCGGTGGTGGACCTTGGCTTGGCAGAGACTCCAGTGGGGCACTAGACTCAGTGTTCTCTACTCTCTTTGGTGTGTCCTTTGTGTTGCTCACCAATGGTCTTCCACTCCTAAGTTCAATGGCTTGAACTTGTTCTTTGCCATCTCTCCTTGGTACCTCGGTATCAGCAGGGAGTCTACCTTGGGGCCTACTTTTAAGTTCATTGGCTAATTGGCCTATTTGGTTTTCCAGGCTCCTAAGAGTAGCTTGCTGGCTCTGAAGAGTAGCATCATTCTTAGCGATATACTCCTTGAGTAGGTTTTCTACAGAAGATCCGACAGGTTGATTGTAAGATTTTTGGTACATTGACTGGTTATGTTGGGGAGTGAAACCAGGTGTTCCACTCGGCCTAGGTTGGTTAGAATTTGGATTAGTGTTTTGTTGGCCACCCCATGACAGGTTAGGGTGGTTTCTCCAACCAGGGTTATAGGTGTTGGAGTAGGGGTTATTCCTAGGCTGCTGCTGGCTTCCTACATAGCAGACCGAGGATGGATTCCCAGGGCAATATTCATAAGGGTGCCCTTCCCCACAGAATCCACAGATTGGTGCCTCGCCTTAACTTGGTTGAGTGCCCATTGACATGGCTGTGGCGGTATTGGCACTGGTTTGGAGATTGGTCTGAGCCATTTGCTTGACTAAGTTGGTCAGGGCATTTATTTGGGTGCTCATGG
Source organism: Herpetospermum pedunculosum (assembly GCA_028017165.1). Lineage (NCBI taxonomy): Eukaryota > Viridiplantae > Streptophyta > Magnoliopsida > Cucurbitales > Cucurbitaceae > Herpetospermum > Herpetospermum pedunculosum. The sequence goes on along the minus strand of CM051527.1, from coordinate 12,489,365 downwards.
CGCTTAGAGCATCCTTGTCTTGAGCCCTAGTTGGCTCTACTGGATCGTCTGACCATCTACAGTGAGATGCTGAGATCTTCTCCAAGATCTCATAAGCTTCGTTGTAACTCTTGGACAACATGGAACCTCCAGCAGATGAATTTAGAACTTGTCTGGTGCTGGGGTTGCATCCTTTAAAGAAAACTTCTATTTGGATACACCATGGAATGCCATGGTGTGGACATTTAATGAGAAGGTCTTTGAATCTAGTCCAAGCTTCGTGAAGAGACTCATTATCAGCTTGTTTAAACTTTATGATATCATCACGAAAGGTTGAATTCCTATCAGGTGGGAAGTATTTGACTAGGAATTTTTCTGCTAAATCTGTCCAATTGCGGACAGATCCTGAGGGCAATGAATTTAACCATGTTTTGGCTTTGTCCCTCAAAGAGTAAGGGAAAAGATATAGCCTCAGGGCCTCTTGGGAAACTCCAGGGATTAGGAATGTGTCACTAACTCCTAGGAAGTTCCTAAGGTGGTTATGGGGGTCCTCATTTTCTATTCCAAAGAATTGTCCCACAGTGGACAACATTTGGAACATCACTGGTTTTAACTCGAATGAGTGGGCAGTGATCTCAGGACGGATTATGCTGGGGTTCAGCTCCCCAGGCATAGGTACTAGATATGAAAGAATGGCACTATTCTTGTCATTCGCTATTTCGATGGGGTTGCGAATGGCTTGTGCCGGATTTGGAACTAGATCGCCCATTTCTTTAGTTTCAGGTGTGGTTTGAGGTACAGGAGGTTGTTTAAAGAGACGTTTCTTTGCCTTATTCCTAGCTCGAAGTGATCTTTCAGGTTCAGGATCGAACTCTAAATTACTATGTGAACGCTCACTCATAAACTACCTTAATAGCACCTGCAAAAGAAATGAAACAGATTAGTTTCACTCAATGATAAACTTGATTTTTCAAACTTAACAACTTCGTTTTCACTTAAAATAAGTCCCCGGCAGCGGCGCCAAAAACTTGTTGCGTGCTCAATGTGTAAAGATAAATATGCAAAAGGGTAGAGAGAGCACTTAGAACATGCAAGCATACATGGTCTCACAGCAAGTAGTAAGTATATTTCATTCGTTTTTTCCACAGAGACTCATTTTTAGCTATTCGCGAAGTGTGTTTGTTAAGAAAGATGGGATGAATTTGAGGGGATAAAATTGGTTTTTAATTACCTAAGTTTTGCTGAATGTGTAAAGGAATATACCATAAACAAGTTAAAGTTAAAATCAGGCTCAAAGAACAAGAGATGGAATCAATAAACGAAGAAGAAAACAGCTACACACAATGCAATTTAGCAGAATTGCGAGAACCGCAATTAATCCGCAATTAAATGGCAGCGAAACTGATTAAAAGGGTGAATTAAGGGCTACTAATGACTATCCTATAGGCAGTTTATTACGATTATCAAGCTTTGGATCAACTCTCTGTGCTGCAGCACTGTCACACATCTCCTTATGGTGGACACTTTGGTGGCCAAAGAACAGCTGCAAAGGTATTTCAGAGTAGCTATTACTGGCCAACAATCTTCAAGGATGCCCACAATTATGCCCACAGCTGTGATGAATGCCAAAGAACAGGTAACCTCAGTCGAAAGGATGAGATGCCCCTCACCTACATCTTAGAGTTAGAGCTCTTTGATGTATGGGGCATTGACTTCATGGGGCCATTCCCTCCATCATCAGGTAACCTTTACATATTAGTAGCAGTGGATTATGTGTCCAAGTGGGTAGAGGCCAAAGCATGTCCTAATAATGATGCTAAAACAGTCACCAACTTTTTGCATAGGCACATTTTCACTAGGTTTGGGACACCTCGTGCTATCATTTGTGATGAGGGGTCACATTTCATTAACAAGGCTATGGAGAGAGTGTTGGCTAAATATAACATTAGACATAGAGTAGCCACTCCCTACCACCCACACTCAAATGGCCAAGCTGAAATCTCAAATAGGGAAATTAAGAACATCCTAGAAAAAGTGGTCAAACCTAATAGGAAAGACTGGTCCTTCAAGCTTGAGGATGCACTTTGGGCTTATAGGACAGCATATAAGACACCCCTAGGTATGTCTCCTTATAGGCTGGTATATGGCAAGGCTTGTCACTTACCACTTGAGTTAGAAAACAAAGCATTTTGGGCCATGAAGGAACTAAATTTTTGTGTAAAAGATGCGGGGACACTGAGATCTTTGCAATTACATGAGCTTGATGAGCTTAGGCATATGGCCTATGAAAATGCTAAGATGTACAAGGAAAAAATCAAGATTTGGCACGATAGTAGACTTAGAGTTAAGGACTTTAAGAAGGGTCAACTTGTATTGTTGTTTAACTCACGGTTAAAACTATTTCCAGGGAAACTTAAGTCTAGATGGTCGGGTCCATTTGCCATTACTAATGTGTTTGTTCATGGTGCCATAGAGATAAAAAACTTGCAGCAAGGCCAACCATTTATGGTCAATGGGGCGAGGTTGAAGCATTACTATGAGGAAGGAGATGTGAAGACTCTCTCGGCCTTCCTCTTGACTGAAGCGTGACATTGAGAACGAGAGAGGACGAGTGATTACTGTGCTCGTCAACATAAGGCTCATGCCTTAGTTTATTTTTTTCACTTTTTCCGGTTATCGTTTGTGTGTTTTGTGGTGTGATTTTAATTACGTATTTGATATTGTTTTTATTTCTTTTTATAGGGAATCGAAAGAGGGGATCAAGGAGAGTAATCTCAACTTTAAAAATCAAGAAACGATCGAGCCAAATAAAAGATACGGACGACCCAAGTTTGCCATTTAGATAAAAACAAATCCCTAAAATTGCGCTGGAATTGCAGGATCCGCAAAATAGAGCCGTTGGGATTTGGCCGTTGCCTTTATATCCGTTAGAAGGCGCTCGATCGATACGATTCTCTCATTCTCTGATTTCCAAGAAAACTGAGGTTCCCTTTCATCTTTGATCCTTCTCTCCAAACCTCCAAGATTCGACAATGGTTTCCACAAGGGCTGAAAGATCCGCAGCCAAGAAGAAGGCTGATGACGCAGCTGAAGCGGCTGCAAGGGAAGCACTTCTGACCCTTGCAGATGCTGGGGCTGTACGCACCGGACCTCTTCCCAAGCTTCCGATCCGTAGGAAGAAGTGGAGGGTTGTCACTGAGATCCCTGCTGGACCTTCTGAACCAGCGGGCACGCCCAAGAAACGCCGGTGGAGTATCGAGACGGCCGCCGAACCAAGCAAAGCCAAGACTCTCTCTGTGGAGAGTCAAGAAACAGATCGTGCGTCCCACGAGTCGCCCAAGAAGAGTTCGTCGCCATCTGCCTCACCTGCGCACAACCCTTCATCATCTGAACCAGTGCACAGCCCAGAGCTTTCATCGTCACCGCCTGCACAGAGCCCTGAAACGCCGTCTTCACCACTGAATTCCGTGCAGACGCCTACAGCAGAGCAGAGTGCCACACCTTCGCACACGCCTCCACGGCCTGACCCTGAATTCCCCTATGGGGAGTACCAGGAATCCACTCAGGGCAGTGGGGAAGGTGGTGAAGACGAGGCCTTATCACCTGCAAGGGAAGCTAGCCCAGAGAGTCCTGCACAGCAGGATGATTCCATGGAGGAGACGCTGGGGGCATGCCTGCAGCAGATCAACATTGAGGCAAAGCTGAAGAAGAAAAAGAAGGCCAAGATCCTTAAAGCCAAGCGATCCAAGAAACTAAAGAGGAAGAAGGCTAAGGAGGTGCCTTCATCAGAGAAGGAAAGTACTGAGCCATCGCTCAAACGACTCAAGGTTGAGGCTGCCGAGTCAGCCAGGCCATCAGATAAGGGGAAGGCAAAACTCTACCCTGAAGACGAGCCTCAGTCAGTGAGGTTTGTTTCATCTGATGCTGAGTCCAGGGGTGCTGAGCTGCGGAAGAGGGAGTTGCTGTTGCGTGCTCAATGTGTAAAGATAAATATGCAAAAGGGTAGAGAGAGCACTTAGAACATGCAAGCATACATGGTCTCACAGCAAGTAGTAAGTATATTTCATTCGTTTTTTCCACAGAGACTCATTTTTAGCTATTCGCGAAGTGTGTTTGTTAAGAAAGATGGGATGAATTTGAGGGGATAAAATTGGTTTTTAATTACCTAAGTTTTGCTGAATGTGTAAAGGAATATACCATAAACAAGTTAAAGTTAAAATCAGGCTCAAAGAACAAGAGATGGAATCAATAAACGAAGAAGAAAACAGCTACACACAATGCAATTTAGCAGAATTGCGAGAACCGCAATTAATCCGCAATTAAATGGCAGCGAAACTGATTAAAAGGGTGAATTAAGGGCTACTAATGACTATCCTATAGGCAGTTTATTACGATTATCAAGCTTTGGATCAACTCTCTATACATCAAACTCACTCTATCTCAAGTATCGTCCGATTCCATGCATTAGAGACTCAAGTTTACTCGACTTCAAAGTAAGGTCTTAAGCACCTTGTTAAAACAGGAGTGTTTAGTTTGTACTAGGGAAACGCCTATTCCTAGGCCGTTTCCTGATTACCATGAAAGGCTAGCATGATTATATGACTCTGAACTCTTACTCCTTCCAGAGGTTAGGAGTTCTTTGGACAAAATGGATGGCCAATCGAAATTGCCCGTGGGATGAAGCTTACATACAATCAATGTTCGAGTGTTAATCTGCCTACTTGACTCACGTTTTTTAGCCTATAGTTCTGTCATTAGCATGCCCCTAAGTGATTTTAGTTACTCATGGATATGTAGAGAACAGAAATGGTAGATAAAACAGACATGCTTAGAAGATAAATGTACTTAAAACAGCAAGCCAAAGCCGTAGCAGGAACAGATGGAAACTGTAAAATGCAGAAGTATACTTCGATTACTTTAAGTGTTTGAATGACAAAGGGAAGCTCTAAAAGAAATGAATTCAAGACAGACAACAACGAAATGCAGTAATTGAAATGCTAAACTAAGAACAACAGTGATCAGAAATGGAAATGAGAAGAACAGAGCAGAAAAACAGTAAAGGTTTGCTAGAAAACTCCGTGGCAGTCGCCTCGAATGATGGTGATGAAAAGTCAGCCGTGCTTGGATGAATCCAATCGAGAGAGAAGAAGAATCTCCTCTCCTTCCTATCAGATTATCGGTTCCAAAAGCTTAGACTCTCACTCCAACAGACGGCAAAGGAAAACAGATGGAAATGGTGGACTGCGAGAAGACTTCTGCGCTTCGAATGATGACTGAACCTCCGACTTTGACCCCCTTTTATAGTAGTTTGCAGGTGCGTTTGGGCCAAGGAGAACCATCAGTCTTCAACGTCATATATCAGAATGGATGGAGGAGAAAGAACGAATCCCTGAAAAGTCGGATCTAAACAGAAAAATGTCAGCCAACTTACGGTTTTAACTTGAATAATTGCGGTCACCGCAATGTTTTCGCAATTCATTCGCAATGCTCATCTTTCCATTCTTTTCTTCGGTTTTCAACTCTTTTTCTACCTATTGTGCATAAGTCCTACATTAGCTACCTTCTTCTAATTCTCATATTAAAGCATAGGTTTAGGCTAAATGCTAACAAAAACACCTAAATGTGTACATCTTCTTAAGCTAAATGGGTCCTAAATAAGTCACTTTCAGAGACTTAACAGTTGCTGCACGAGAAAGGCTTCCTCGACCGACCTGCTGACCTGCCGCAGTTCTTGCGCGCAGGAGTGATCAACCATGGCTGGGAGGAATTTTGCAGACCGCCCAATCCAGCCTACACGAGCATGGTGTATGATTTCTACGCCAATGTGCTCAGCCCTGAGGATGGCCTGTCTGTGGTCAGAGGGGTAGAAGTGGATTTCTCAGCCAAGGCCATCAACGAAGCCTATGGTCTCAAGGCCAAACTCATACAGATTATGCACGGATCGTTGATGAGCCTACTGAGGCAGTGCTGGAAGAAGCCATTCGGACCATTGGCCAGCCTGAAGCTTCTTGGACCGTGTCGCGCAATGGGAGGCACACTCTCATGAGTGCCAACCTCACGGCTAAGGCGGCTGTGTGGTTTTCGTTCGTGAGAAGGAGATTGTCCCCAGTGACTCACGAGACTACAATCAACCAGAGCCGATCGCTGCTGGTGTATGCGATAATGAGAGGTCTCACGATCAACGTGGGAGAAGTCATCACTGCTGCTATTGCTGAGTGCGCCAAGAAAGGTAAGGGACCACTGTTTTTCCCTAACACCATAACCAAGCTATGTTTGCTTGCAGGAGTCCCCACCGAGCGCCTGGAGCAGCAGATGGCTTACACAGGCCACTTGGAGCTGCCTGCTAGCCTGAGGCTGAAGAGGAAGGGGAATATGGAGTTTGAACTGGACAGGCTGGCTGCTGAACAGTCCCTATCCATGGCCTGCCTGATGGATATGCAGAGGAGAATGGCTCAATGGGCCACTTATGCGCAGGCGAGGGACAAGGAAGTTGCAGACCAACTTGGGTGCATCTTCCCTGATTTCCCTACGAATCTCCTGACTCCATGGGTGCCCCCACGACCACGGCAACCTGATGAAGATGAAGACGTTTGAGTGCTGGTTTGAATTGCACTGAAGGGAGTATTACTGTTCCCTTGAAAAAAAATAAAACAATTTTCTGATTAAACTATGTGAATTATGCTGTCTTTTAGTACACTTTTGATCTGTTTTAAATGCTTAGTTTTATGTTTTCAATTTTGTTTAGGATAGTCTGATGATAGGAGCTTAGGTAGGTTAGTGTTGTTTTATTTTTAGAAGAGCTTGAATGACTGGAAAGAGCATGCGTAGGGGCCTTAGTCACTGTTATATCTGCCCTGATCTAATTGCGAAATAATTGCGGTACCCGCAATTTTCATGACTGAAAGCATGTTTTGGACTGTCTGTTTAGCTAGGCTGTAATCTGTTTAAATTCCATCTTTCGCTGCTATCATGACTGCCTTATATAGCTTATCTACAAGCATGCTGGATGAGTGTCATAGGACACCCTTTGCTAGTTTAAAATCAACCTCTAAAAAGCTCAGCATGCACAGCTTTAAGCCCTTAACTGTCTGTTTTTTTTAATTTACTGCTACTGTGATATTTTCTTTTCAATGTTCTGTCTATTCCTAGGGCTTTAGATTCTCTTTGTTTTACCTTAGACTAGATGCTTCTAGGATAGTTTGGGGGTGTGCCACCTCAGACACTCATTGGGGACAATGAGTAGTTGAAGTTTGGGGGAGGCCACCCTAGGCCTAGGAACATTCCTCTCTCCCTTAGAAACATAAGCATTCTTCTTTTCCTTTACAAAAAAAAATGATGAACTGAAAAAAAAATGAAAAATAGAATAAAGAGGGGGGTCTCTCTTAGGTTGCTAAGTAATCAGTGCCAAGTGTGTGACCCACAAGTGGCATTGCATCAAAAGGCAACTAAAGGAGAGGCCCCACCTAAGTAAGAAAAAGGGAAAAGAATATGGAAGAAGAATGTATACCTAGGAGTTATAACTTTGTGGCTTAGGTGTCCTACTTAAAAAGAACTCTGATCCTCAATTAGCTAAGCACAAAGTTGTAACTTGTAGGGTTGTTTAGGGAGATGAGTGTTTTTCCAATGTAGTGATGCCAGGGTTTAGGTTGTTCTTTAAAGTACTACTGTCACCGTTAATACTAAGACTGGCATGACTCTAAGGAATCCTAGACACATTAAAAATAAAGCTAGAAGCATGTACTGAGTCTGAGGTAAAGCTAGGCAGAGTTTGAAACCTTAGGGATAGTGGCATGATATGACAAAAGTAAATAGATCAGTTGTAGGAAGTAAATGAAAGCAGGTGAGTGTTAGGCAGGCGAAGTCAGAAGAAGCTAGATAAGAGGGTAGTTTTAAACTGAGAAGGGTGTCACAGGACAGCAGTGCCATAGATAGGGATATAAGGGAGTCAGTAGGTGGTTAAAGAAGAAGAAACAGCAGCCTAGGTAAGTCCTTAGTATGCTTGAGGACAAGCAAAACCTTAAGTTTGGGGGTGTGTTAAGTCTCTGAAAGTGACTTATTTAGGACCCATTTAGCTTAAGAAGATGTACACTTTTAGGTGTTTTTGATAGCATTTAGCCTAAACCTATGCTTAAATATGAGAATGAGAAGAAGGTAGCTAATTTAGGACTTTTGTACAATAGGAAAGAAAAGGGTTGAAAACCGAAGGAAAAGAATGAAAAAAAGCTGCATTGCGACAGCATTGCGAAAACATTGCTGAAGCCGCAATTATTCAAGTGAAAACCGTAAGTTGACTGATCTGTTTCTGTTAATTTCCGTAATTTCAGGGATTCGTTCTTTCTCCTCCATCCATTCTGATATATGACGTTGAAGATTGATGGTTCTCCTTGGCCCAAACGCACCTGCAAACTACTATAAAAGGGGGTCAAAGTCGGAGGTTCAGTCATCATCCGAAAGCGTAGAGTCTTCTCGCAGTCCATCTTTTCTCCCTGTTTCCTTTGCCGTCTGTTGGAGTGAGAGTCTCAACTGTTGGAATCGATAATCTGATAGGAAGGAGAGGAGATTCTTCTTCTCTCTCGATTGGATTCATCCAAGCAAGGCTGCCCTTTCGTCCCCTTCATTCGAGGCGACTGCAACGAGGCTTTCAAGCACCCTTTACTGTTTTCTGTCTTATTCTTCTAATTTCCAGCTTTGATCAGTTGTTGTTTCTAGTTTAGTGTTTTATCTACTGCATTTCGTTGTTGTCTGTCTTTGAATTATTTACTTTAAGTTTCCTGTTGTTCGTTCAAACATTCAAAGTAATCAAATTACAGGTCTTCATTTCACAGTTTCCATCTTCTGCTGCTACGGTTTTATCTTACTGTTTTGAGTTCATTTCCCTTCTAAGCATGTCTGTTTTATCTTGTATTTCTGTTCTCCATATATCCATGAGTAGCTAAGTCACTTAGGGGCATGCTAATGACAGAACTATAGGCTTAAAAACGTGAACCAAGTATGTAGGATAGCTCTCGAACCATTGATTGTATGTAAGCTTCATCCCACGGGCAATTTCGATTGGCCATCCATTTTGTCCAAAGAACTCCTAACCTCTGGAAGGAGTAAGAGTTCAGAGTCGTATAATCATGCTAGCCTTTCATGGTAACCAGGAAACGGCCTAGGAATAGGCGTTTCCCTAGTACAAACTAAACACTTCTGCTTTAACAAGATGCTTAAGACCTTACTTTGAGTCGAGTAAACTAAAGAATCTAATGCATGGAATCGGACGATACATGAGATAGAGTGAGTTTGATGCATAGAGAGTAGATCCAATGCTTGGGAATCGTACAAAAATGCCTATAGGATAGTCATTAGTAGCCCTTAATTCGCCCATTTACACACTTTCGCTGTTATTCCATTGCGGTAAAATTGCGGTGTCCGCAATTCTGCTAAGTACCATTCTGTTTAGCTGTTTTCTTCTTCGTTTATTAATTCCATCTCTTGTCTTTTGAGTCTAATTTCAACTTGCATTTGTTTATGTTGCATTCCTTTACACATTCAGCAAAACTTAGATAATTAAAAACCAATTTTACCCCATCAAATTCACCCCTTCTTTCTTAACAAATACACTTCTTGAATAGCTAAAAATGAGTCTCTGTGGAAAAAACGAATGAAATATACTTACTACTTGCTGTGAGACCATGTATGCTTGCATGTTCTGAGTGCTCTCTCTACCTTCTTGCTTATTTATCTTTAACACATTGAGCACGCAACAGCAATGCACCGGCAACATTCCAAAGGTGCATGTTGGCAATCTTTTCTGACTTGGATGAGTCCATGATAGAGATATTCATGGATGATTTCTCAGTCTTTGGGGATTCCTTTACCAACTGTCTAGAGAATTTAGGACAAGTCCTGGCTAGATGTGAGGAGACTAACTTAGTCCTTAATTGGGAGAAGTGTCACTTCATGGTAGATGAGGGGATTGTCTTAGGTCATAGAGTGTCAAGGGCAGGTGTTGAGGTCGATAGGGCCAAAATTGAGATCATAGAGAAGTTGGTAGAGCCTCAGAATGTCAAGGCCATTAGAAGTTTCTTAGGGCATGCTGGCTTCTACTGAAGGTTCATTAAGGACTTTTCTAAGATAGCCAAACCTCTGTGTGAGCTTCTAGAGATAAATAGGCCATTCATCTTCTCTAAGGAATGTTTAGTAGCTTGGCAAACCCTTAAGAAAGCACTAGTCACAGCACCTGTTATAGTAGGGCCAGATTGGGATCTCCCATTTGAGATGTTATGTGATGCTAGTGACTATGCTGTAGGGGTTATGTTAGGACAGAAGATTGACAAGCTAACACACCCTGTATACTATGCTAGTAAAACCCTGAATGAGGCTCAATGTAATTATACAACTACTGAGAAAGAGATGCTTGCTGTAGTATTTGCTTGTGAGAAATTTAGAAACTATATTGTAGGCACTAGGACAATTGTGTACACTGACCATTCTGCCTTAAAGTACCTCATGTGGAAGGCTGATGCTAAGCCTAGGTTGATTAGGTGGGTGTTATTGCTGCAGGAATTTGATTTGGACATTCGAGACAAGAAAGGATGTGAAAATGTGGTTGCGGATCACCTGTCTCGATTGCAGCACAATTGCGAAAAAATTGCGGAGGCCGCAGATTCTGATGCTTTTATTGATGAACATGTCTTTGTATTGACTCATCGTGATAACGATGAGGAACCTTGGTTTGCTGACATTGCTAACTTCCTTGCATCACAGGTATTACCAGTTTTCAAGGGAGGACAAGAGAAGAAGAGGTTCCTTCATGAAGCAAGGAAATTCATCTGGGATGACCCCACACTTTACAAGACATGTGCTGACGGCTTACTAAGGAAGTGTGTTTCAGCTGCTGAGGCGAAGTCTGTGCTGCAGCACTGCCACACAGCTCCTTATGGTGGACACTTTGGTGGCCAAAGAACAGCTGCAAAGGTATTTCAGAGTGGCTACTATTGGCCAACAATCTTCAAGGATGCCCACAACTATGCCCACAGCTGTGATGAATGCCAAAGGACAGGTAACCTCAGTCGCAAGGATGAAATGCCTCTCACCTACATCTTAGAGTTGGAGCTCTTTGATGTGTGGGGCATTGATTTCATGGGACCATTTCCCCCATCTTCAGGTAACCTTTACATATTAGTGGCAATAGACTATGTATCCAAGTGGGTAGAGGCCATAGCATGTCCCAATAATGATGCCAACACAGTCATAAAATTCTTACATAGGCACATTTTTACTAGGTTTGGAACACCACGTGCCATCATTAGTGATGAGGGGACACATTTTATTAATAAGGCTATGGAGAGAGTGCTGGCTAAATATAACATTAGACATAGAGTGGCCACTCCCTATCACCCACACACGAATGGTCAGGCTGAAATTTCAAATAGGGAGATTAAGAACATCCTAGAAAAAGTGGTTAAACCTAATAGGAAAGACTGGTCCTTTAAGCTTGAGGATGCACTTTGGGCATATAGGACAGCATATAAGACACCCCTAGGTATGTCTCCTTACAGACTTGTATATGGTAAAGCTTGTCATCTTCCATTTGAGTTAGAAATTAAGGCATTTTGGGCACTAAAAGAGTTGAATTATTGCGTGACCGATGCGGGAACGTTGCGGTCTTTGCAATTACACGAGCTTGGTGAGCTTAGACATATGTCTTATGAAAATGCCAAAATGTATAAGGAAAAGACCAAGATTTGGCACGATAGTAGACTCAGGATCAAGGACTTTAAGAAAGGCCAACTTGTTTTATTATTTAACTCACGATTGAGGTTGTTTCCAGGCAAACTAAAGTTCAGATGGTCAGGTCCTTTCATGATTACTAATGTGTTTGTTCATGGTGCCATCGAAATAAAGAACTTGCAGCACGGTCAACCATTCATGGTTAATGGTGCAAGATTGAAGCACTACTATGAGGAAGGAGATGTGAAGACTCTCTCGGCCTTCCTCTTGACTGAAGCGTGAAATTAAGAACGAGAGAGGACGAGTGATTGCTGTGCTCGTCAATATGAGGCTCATGCCTTAGTTTATTTTTTGCGATTTTCCGGTTATCGTTTGTGTGTCTTTTTGTATGATTTTAATTGAGTATTTGATGTTTATTTTATTTCTTTTTGTAGGGAATCAATAGAGGGAATCAAGGAGAGTAAATCCAGCTTTAAAAATCAAGAAAATATTGGGCCAAATAAAAGATACGGATGAGAAAAGATTGGCATTTAGATGAAAAAAAAAAATCTCCAACGGTCACTAAAATTGCGCTGGATTTGCAGGATCCGCAAAAATATAGCCGTTGGGATTTATCCGTTTTCTTTATATCCGTTAGGAGGCGCGTGATCTGTACGATTCTCTCATTCTCTGAACTCCAAGAAAGCTTCGATTCTCTTCATCTGTGATTCTTCTCTCCAAACCTCCACGTTTCAAAGATGGTACTCACAAGGGCTGAAAGATCTGCGGCCAAGAAAAGGGCCGATGAAGCTGATGTTGGGTTTTATGTCCTAAAACTCGTGGTTTGTAAACTGAATGTATATTCTATTTTGCAATAAAGTTGTTATTGAGATTTATTCAGTAAAGTTGTTATTGAATAAAATGAATTGTTTTTACTTTTAACCTAACTCCAATAAACAAAGAACCCATGGCTATAGGTTGTATACTTGAACTTCATGTATGACATGATTGTGGATCAAGTTCAAGTAATAGCCAGAACGGTCTATAGTATAGGGATAAGGCTGGGTACCTTATCCTGGGGACACTATTGGACGCGGCCCACTTTGTATAGTACAAACGATGTGATCCGAAATCGTTCATGTGGAGACATGTGAGTGGGGGCATCCTATGCAATGAGTTTGCATAAGACTGAACCGCGAAACAAGTCGCTCTTTCTTTATAACTCCGTTTACTGTAAAGACCGACTTTTTCATATGATGACCTAGGTAACTTGATCTGAATCCTGAGCACGCTATGAACTCCTGTTTATTCGGGCTTATCCTTTGACTTGTATGGGTGAGAGTGGCCCGAGATCGCCGACTCAATAAGCCTACCATCTTGGGGATAAGACCGGGTAGGTAGCTGGGAACATAGTCCTGCGAGATGGAATTCACTCCTACCCGCTCTGAGGGATTAGTAGAGAGGTTGTTCCCTTAAGTGCTGACTCCGGGTCTTGAACTAGGGATCCCACCCTCTCATTGGCCCGAGAGGGACTTGGTATAGTGATGAGATCACATACCAATCGGTTTGGTGGTTGGACCACAAACCAATAGTTCATTAGAGGATCAGTGGGACTTAAGGAACAAGATGTAATTACGGGGGTAAAACGATTATTTTGACCCAGCTGTAATTACGAACGACCTGTGAAGGATCGACTTACTGATGATGGTTATATCAAGAGGACAGAAATATATCTACGGTGAGGAGAGTGCAACCCTTGGACTTTAGTGGAGTCTCCGGGGGTTAACGAATGTTGGTTAGCTTGGTTAAAGAGTTTGACCGGTTAATCTCGTATCGTTGGAGCTCATGATCTGTAGGTCCTTTAGGTTCTCCTGGCTAGCTCGGATTAAGTCGTGTAACAATATGAGAGAAAAAGAATTTGAATTTATTGAAATTCGGTTTTGGAAGAATGATGGACATATTTAAATATGATTTAAATATGGGATCGGTGTAAAACATGAATAGGGATTCATGTGTGATGATTCGGTTTAAGAAACCGGGATTAGTCTTATTATTTAATTAATATTTGATATTGAATTAAATAATAATATTAATTAATTAAAAAGTTTAATTAATTATAATTTATTTTGCTTATTAAAATTAATTATGAATTAATTTTAAAATGACAAAATATTACAAGTGTGATTATAAGTCAAAGTGGAATTATCCATGTTGAGTGGATTTATCCAAGTTGAGTGGGTTTATCCAAGTTGTGAAGTGGATTGTGAATCACCAACAACATGCATATAAACTCATCAATTTTGGAACACTTGGTTGAAGACTAATCCATCCAATTTGAGGTGTCATGCTAAGCAAAGACTTTGTTGCATGAGAATTGCCTATAAATTGGATGAAGTTCAAATGGTTTGGGGTTGATGAATTTTCAAAGAGTTTGAATATTTGGATGAGCATGAAGAGTTCATGTTACTTGAGAAATTAGAAAGCTAAGTGTTAGACTTCTTCTCACAAAATCCTCATCACTTTCATCTTCCCATCTTCTTCTTCCAAACTTTTTCTTTCATAAAGGAGTCCCACCACTCCGTTGCTCGGCCCGAGGATAGCGGGACTACCGGAGGTGGTTCTCGAGGAGTTCGAGGGAAGCTTCGAAGGGTTCGTGAGTAGATTCGAGCGTTGGAAGAGAAGTCTTTAGAACTACAAGAGGTATGTGTTCTAATTCCTTTTATTTCAAAGCTTTGTGCATGTTTCATATTTAGCTAAATTGATGAAATTAGAGTGCCAATGATCCGTCTCGCTTCCGCTGCGCTACATGCGCTCCATCAATTGGTATCAGAGCGTTTTTTGGTCACTCAATTTGCATCAATTTGAGCTCGGTGGGTATTTGTTTTAGAAATTAAATTTCTGGACGTCTAAAGTGTGATTCCGGTTTTGGCATATTTTTTTGAGCTTTTATTTGTACTTCGTTTTGTAATTGCCCGGGTGTGTATGGGCTTTAATGTGTGAAGAAGAGTCTGTAAAAAATTCGGAGTCATTAGAGTCCATATAGGCTTTCAATTCGAAGACAGAAGCTCGGGTGTCGAAAAAAAACAGCATGCTGTTTTTTGCTGTTTTTTTTTCTGCAAAATTCCAGCACAAAACCGGTTCAGCGCAAGGTGGAAGAAACAGTCCGGTTCGGTCCTCGGATGGTCCGGTTCACTGAAAGTCAGACTGGTTCCTTGTTCTTCACCCTCTGGAGGTCCGGTTCAGCGTTCGTTTGGTCCAGTTCGGGTCGGTATTGGTCCAGTTACGGGCTAATGAAGTCGGGACAGCTGTTATGGACCGGTTCAGTTTTTTTTTTGAAGTTTTGAAGTTGCTGTTTTTTTTGGTCGGTTCAAGCAAATTCAAGCTGGTTCGTGGCGGTTCGAAGGGTTCGGAAGCGTCTCAACTTAGTTGATGAATTATTATTGTAATAATTTAGTTGCTTGCTTGTCCGTGATGCCAAAACCGGTCCACTTTAGTGTGTTTAATTAATTATGCATTGTGAATGTATGTTTTAATTAAAGTATCTTGTATGTGCATAAAGTATGCCATATAGATTTCAAATCCCACCATAGGAAGCATGTTGCATGCATTGAAAGTATAATATAAGTGTTATGTTGTATAGTATGCATGCTTAATTCATGAGAATTAATATAAGTGTTATATTAATTTATGAATTGGATGTTGCTTGTTTAAAAGTAAAATTAATATAAGTGTTATATTAATTGTGAAATTAAACATACAACATAGTTGCCTTAGTTGAATATAATTGTTATATTCTTGCTTGGGAAGCATGTTATAAATTGAATGTAATGGTTATATTCTAGCTTAGGAAGCATGTTATAGAATGTCTTTGTTTTATAAAGCGTTGTAAAATGAGATAGACATTTAAAATCTATAACAAAGATAAATGCATGCTCACTAAGGGTTAAAGAATTCCAATGCGATTAGGAATTTAGTATCGATTCGTTTTAATAGTTAAAATAGGTCGATATCTTGTAAAGCTAAGGTTACGAGATAACTCACCCGGTTTGATCCTGCACTAAGGTTGGAGGTATTTAAGATGACGGTTTACGGAACACCTCCTACCTGGGGATCGATCCGGTACTTGAGTTAAGTTAACCCGGCTTTATGAGCATGCACGTGAGAGGTGTAAGGTTATAGAACGTTTATCACCTAGACATCTTAGGTAAAAGTATGTTCTACCTAGACTTAGGTTTTATTGTCTTAGCCGGATAATGCCTAAGTAAAACTTTACCCAAACCATTCTAAAATACTTAGTAGTGGTGTTGAGAAGGTATATATGATATATCAATCTCCTCCTACGTTCTCCGCAAAGTTCACACCGTGAGATTTATGCTCGGCCTCGTGATGTCAATAGGGCATCCCCATTCGGATGGTGTTTGCATAAATCAAGAGCAAGGTGAATGGAGAAAGTATTTATAGTAAGTGGGAAAAGGAAGTATGTCAATACATCCTGCGGTCTCCTCCATTAGGTTGAACCGTGAGATTCCCATGTTCCGCCTGCTGGTTGCCCATAGTAGCACCGTCCATTCGGAGGGCCGTTTCATGGGAGTCGGAACAACTCAATCTCCAGAAATGGATAGGGTCTCTTAGGTCCATTCCCAACTCTGACATTTCCATTCGGTTGCACTGTTGGGGCCGACCTCTGAGTTCTGAAAATGGCGGGTCACACTTACAAGGATTACTAAGTTGTTAGTAGATTCTTGACCGAAGTAGCGATAACTAAGGTGCTATAGGAATATGAGTTATTCTGGTATTAGCATTTAGTCAAGAATGTCTTGGTTCAGTGAAGGAGTGATTGACTGCCCCTCGGTAGCGGTTGCTCTGACTCACTGAAGTATCGTTGCAAATTAATAATGATTTTTTGGGTACATTATTACTTTTGCTAAAATTCTTGATTGGTTGTTAAAAATAGGTTAAGTTCAATTCACTAATAGAATTCATTCTTTTCAGCATGTCTAGCTCGTTTATCCAATTACTAGCTTCTGATAAACTAAACGGCGATAACTACACGACCTGGAAATCGAACTTGAATACGATTCTTGTTATCGATGATCTTAGGTTTGTCTTAACAGAGGAATGTCCTTCCCCTTCCTAGCTCATCTGCAACTCGAACTGTTCGAGATGCATTTGACAGGTGGACTAGGGCTAATGATAAAGCCCGAGTCTACATCTTGGCCAGCACATCCGATGTGTTAGCTAAGAAGCATGAGGTAATGGTCTCTGCTAAGGAGATCATGGATTCATTACAGATGATGTTTGGACAACCGTCCTCATCGGTCTATCATGATACCCTCATGGCGAGCAAAGCTGAGAAGAAACAACTAAGTAAATATGATTTACTCGTTGTTGAAACATGTTTAGTGGAACATGATAGTTCTGCCTGGATACTGGATTCAGGAGCCACTAACCATGTTTGTTCTTCTTTCCAGGAAACTAGTTCCTGGCAGCTGCTTGCTGAAGGTGAGATAACTCTCAGGGTTGGAACAGGAGAGGTTGTCTCAGCCAAGGCAGTGGGAGCTGTCAAGTTGTTATATAGAGATAGTTTCATTTTACTTGAAAATGTACTGTTGGTTCCTAGTTTTAAAAGGAACCTTGTATCTGTCTCTTGTTTACTTGAACATTTGTATAAAGTATCTTTTGATTTTAATGAAGCGTTCATTAGCAAAAGAGGTGTACATATATGTTCTGCGAAACTTGAAAACAACTTGTATGTGTTAAGACCAACAGAGGCAAAAGCTATTTTGAACACCGAGATGTTTAAAACAGCTCAAACTCAAACTAAAAGGCAGAAACTTTCTCCAGGTACCTGTTGCGTGCTCAATGTGTTAATAAAAATGATAAATAAGAGGGAGAGAGCACTCAGAACATGCAAGCATACATGGTCTTATAGCAAGTAGTAAGTATATTTCATTCGTTTTCCCACAGAGACTTGTTTTTAGCTATTCTCGAAGTGTTTTTGTTAAGAAAGATGGGGTGGATTTGAGGGGGTAAAATTGGTTTTTAATTACCTAAGTTTTGCTGAATGTATAAAGGAATATAACATAAACAAATGGAAGTTGAAATTAAACTCAAAGGACAAGAGATGGTACTGATAAACAAAGGAGAAAGCAGCTAACAGAATAACAACTTAGCAGGAATTGCGAGGACCGCAATGTTTCCGCAATTCAACAGCAACAAAAGTGTGCAGATGGGTGAATTAAGGGCTACTAATGACTATCCTATAGGCAGTTTATTACGATTATCAAGCTTTGGATCAACTCTCTATACATCAAACTCACTCTATCTCAAGTATCGTCCGATTCCATGCATTAGAGTCTTAAGTTTACTTGACTTCAAAGTAAGGACTTAAGCATCTTGTTAAAACAGGAGTGTTTAGTTCGTACTAGGGAAACGCCTATTCCTAGGCCGTTTCCTGATTACCATGAAAGGCTAGCATGATTATATGACTCTGAACTCTTACTCCTTCCAGAGGTTAGGAGTTCTTTGGACAAAATGGATGGCCAATCGAAATTGCCCGTGGGATGAAGCTCACATACAATCAATGTTCGAGTGTTAATCTGCCTACTTGATTCACGTTTTTTAGCCTATAGATCTGTCATTAGCATGCCCCTAAGTGACTTAGCTACTCATGGATATATAGAGAACAGAAATGGCAGATAAGATAGACATGCTTAGAAGGGAAATGTGCTTAAAACAGTAAGCCAAACCTGTAGCAGAAGATGGGAAATGAGAAATGCAGAAATGAACTTTGATTACTGAAATTGTTTGTTGAACAGACAAAAGCTGTAAAGTAAATAGCAACAAGACAGAAAGCAACGAAATAACTAATCTAGCTACTTAGGAAAAGAACAGCACGAAGCAGAATGTAAAACAGAAGAGAAAGACAGAAAAACAGTAAAGAGTTGCTGGAAAGCTTCGTGGCAGTCGCCTCGAATGAAGGGGATGAAAGATCAGCCTTGCTTGGATGAATCCAATCGAGAGAGAAGAAGAATCTCCTCTCCTTCCTATCAGATTATCGATTCCAACAGCTGAGACTCTCACTCCAACAGACGGCAAAGGAAAACAGATGGAAATGGTGGACTGCGAGAAGACTTCTGCGCTTCGAGTGATGACTGAACCTCCGACTTTGACCCCCTTTTATAGTAGTTTGCAGGTGCGTTTGGGCCAAGGAGAACCATCAGTCTTCAACGTCATATATCAGAATGGATGGAGGAGAAAGAACGAATCCCTGAAAAGTCGGATCTAAACAGAAAAAGGTCAGCCAACTTACGGTTTTAACTTGAATAATTGCGGTCACCGCAATGATTTCGCAATTCATTCGCAATGTTTATTTTTTCATTCTTTTCCTTCGGTTTTCAACCCTTTTTCTACCTATTGTGCATAAGTCCTAAATTAGCTACCTTCTTCTAATTCTCATATTAAAGCATAGGTTTAGGCTAAATGCTATCAAAAACACCTAAAAGTGTACATCTTCCTAAGCTAAATGGGTCCTAAATAAGTCACTTTCAGAGACTTAACACACCCCCAAACTTAAGGCTTTGCTTGTCCTCAAGCATACTAAGGACTTACCTAGGCTGTTTATTTTATCTTCTTTAACTACTTGCCGACTCCCCTATATCCCTATCTCTAGCAGTGCTGTCCTGCGACACACTTCTAAGTTTAGAACTAACCTCTTATCAAGCTTCTTCTGACTTCACCTGCCTACTATACCTGCTGTTTTTGTTAACCCCCTACTACTGATCTAACTACTTTTATGATATCATGCCACTATCCCTAAGGTTTCAAATTCTACCAAGCTTTACTCCAGACTCAGTACATGCTTCTAGCTTATTTTTAATGTGTCTAGGATTCCTTAGAGTCATGCCAGTCTTAGTATTAACAGTGACAGTGGTACTTTTAGAGAACAACCTAAGCCCTGGCATCACTACATTGGATATACATTCATCTCCCTAGACAAACCTAAAAGCTACAACCTTGTGCTTAGCTCATTAAGGATCAGAGTTCTTTTTACATAGGACATCTAAGCCACAAGATTATAACTCCCAAGCATACATTCTTCTTCCCTATTTCTCCTTTTTTCCTTTTTTACTTAGGTGGAATCTCCCCTTGGTTTGCCTTTTGATGCAATGCCACTTGTGGTTTACACACTTGGCACTGATTACTCAGCAACTTGAGAAAGACTCCCCTCTTTATTCTATTTTTCACTTTTTTTTTTTTTTAGGAGAAGAAGAACGCTTATGTCCTAAGGAAGAGAGGAATGTTCCTAGGCCTAGGGTGGCCTCCCCCAAACTTCAACTACTCATTGTCCCCAATGAGTGTTTGAGGTGGCACACCCCCAAACTTGTCCTAGAAGCATCTAGTCTACAGTAAAACAAAGAGAATTCAAAAAGCCTAGGCATAGGCAAAACATTCTAAAAGCAATTATGCCAACAGCAGCAAATTTGAACATAACAGACAGTTTGAAGGACTTACGGTTTATGCATGCTGAGCACTATTCAGAGGCGAATTTAAACTATCAAAGCGTGTTCTATGACACTCATCCAGCATGCTTTAAGATCAGCTATATAACTAAACAGACAGTCCAAAACATGCAAACAGTCACAAAAATTGCGGGAACCGCAATTATTCCGCAATTCAAACCGGGCAGATATAACATTGATTCAGGCCCCTAGCATGCTTTTTCCTGTTACTCATGCATCCTAAAAAATAAAACTAAACTATCCTACCTATTCAGCTAACATCTGACTAGACTAAGCAAAAGAAAAAACATAAAACTAAACATTAAAAACAGATCAAAAGTTGATCCCAAAACAGCATAATATACATGATCCTATCAGAAAACAGAAAAATTGTCTTTTGTATCTTAAGGGAACAGCAATACTCCCTTTAGTGCTCTTCAAACCAGCACTCAATTCTCGTCATCCTCATCTGGTTGCCTTGGTCGTGGGGGCACCCATGGAGTTAGGAGGTTGGTGGGGAAGTCCGGGAAGATGCACCCCAGCTGGTCTGCAACTTCTTTGTCCCTCGCCTGCGCATAATTGGCCCATTGAGCCATTCTCCTCTGCATGTCCATTAAGCAGGCCATGGATAGGGACTGTTCAGCAGCCAGCCTATCCAACTCAAACTCCATATTCCCCTTTCTTCTCAGCTTCAGGTTCGCAGGCAGCTCCAAATGGCCTGTGTAAGGCATCTGCTGCTCCACGCGCTCGGTGGGAACTCCTGCAAGCAAACACAATTTGGTTATAGTGTTGGGGAAAAATAATGGCCCCTTACCTTTTCTGGCGCATTCAGCAATGGCAGCTGACATGATCTCCCCCACATTCATCGTGAGACCGCGCATGATAGCATAAACCAGCAGTGATCTACTCTGGTTGATTGTCGTCTCGTGAGTCACCGGGGACAGCTTTCTCCTCACAAAGGCAAACCACACAGCCGCCTTTGCTGTCAGATTGGCACTCATCAAGGTGTGCCTACCATTGCGTGAGACAGTCCACGCTGCTTCAGGCTGGCCAATTGTGCGAATGGCCTCTTCCAGCACGGCCTCAGTCGGCTCATCAACTATCCGTGCATAATCTGTGTGCGCTTGGCCCTTGAGACCAAAGGCTTCATTGATGGCCTTGGCTGAGAAATCAACTTCCACCCCTCTGACCACAGACAGGCCATCCTCAGGGCTGAGCACATTAGCGTAGAAATCATACACCATGCTCGTGTATGCTGGATTAGGCGGTCTGCAGAATTCTTCCCAGCCATGGTTGATCACTCCTGCCCGCAAGAACTGCGGCAGGTCAGCAAGTCGATCAAGGAATCCCTTCTCGTGCAGCAGGTCCCTCTTCCTGAGCTCAACACCCCTGGATTCCGCATCAGATGAGACATACCTCACTGACGGAGGTTCGTCTTCAGGGTAGAGTTTAGCCTTCCCCTTGTCTGCTGATTTGGATGATGCAGCAGCCTCCACCTTGAGGCGTTTGAGCGAAGGCTCAGCACTCTCCTTGTCCGCCGAGGGCACCTTCTTGGCCTTCTTTTTCTTCAACTTCTTGGCCTTGCCGATCGTGGCCTTCTTCTGCTTCCTGAGCCTGGCCTTGGTGTTGAGTTGTGGGAAGCATGCCCCCAACGTTTCTTCCATAGAGTCGTCCTGCTGTGCAGGCTTGGCAGGGCTGTCTTCCCTCATAGGAGAGAAGACTTCTTCTTCCCCAGCATCTCCACTGCCTTGCGTAGACTCCTGATAATCCCCATAAGGGAATTCAGGATCAGGCCGTGGAGAATTGTGCGCTGCTGATGGTATCGGCGCAGAACTCAGTTGCGAACACTGCAGCTCAGGGCTCTGCGCTGCTGCAGGTGTCGGATCAGAACTCTGAGGTGCTGGAGACAGCTCAGGGCTCTGTGCAGGTGGTGACGACTCTGCGCTTGGCACTGGTTCAGATGGTAGAGGGCTGCGCACAGGTGACGCAGACGGCGACGAACCTTCTTTGGCTGACTCGTGGGATGCACGATCAGGTTCTTGACTCTCCACAGAGGGAGTCTTGGTTGTGCTTGGGTCGGCGGCCGTCTTGACGCTCCACCGGCGTTTCTTGGGCGTGCCCATTGGCTCAGATGGCCCAGCGGGGATCTCAGTGACCACCCTCCACTTCTTCCTACGAATAGGAAGCTTGGGAAGAGGACCGGTGCGAACGGCACCATCGTCTGCAAGGGCGAGAAGCGCTTCCCTCGCAGCTGCTTCAGCTGCGTCATCAGCCTTCTTCTTGGCTGCGGATCGTTCAGCACGTGTGGCCACCATTGCTGATTCTTGAAGATCTTGGGAGAGGAATCAAAGATGGAGAGAATCGCTGAATTCTTGGAGAGCAAAGAGAGAGATAATCGTAACGATCAAGCGGCTTCCAACGGATATAAAGGCAACGGATAAAATCCCAACGGCTCTTTTTGCGGATCCAGCAATTTTAACGCAATTCCAGGGATATTATTTCATTGAAATCTCCAACTTTGCCCGTCCGTATCTTTTATTTGGCTCAACCGTTTCTTGATTTTTAAAGTGGGATTTACTCTCCTTGATCCCCTCTTTCGATTCCCACTCGTTCTCTCTCGTTCTTTTTGTCATGCTTCAGTCAAGAGGAAGGCCGAGAGAGTCTTCACATCCCCTTCCTCATAGTAGTGCTTCAACCTAGCACCATTGACCATAAATGGCTGACCTTGCTGCAAGTTCTTTATCTCTATTGCACCATGAACAAAGACATTAGTAACAACAAATGGACCCGACCATCTAGACTTTAGTTTGCCTGGAAATATCTTTAAACGTGAGTTAAATAATAGGACAAGTTGGCCTTTCCTAAAGTCTTTGATCCTAAGTCTACTGTCGTGCCATATTTTGGTCTTTTCCTTATACATTTTGGCATTCTCATAGGCCATATGCCTAAGCTCATCAAGTTCATGTAGCTGCAAAGATCTCAATGTCCCCGCATCCTTTACACAGAAATTTAATTCCTTCATGGCCCAAAATGCTTTGTTTTCTAACTCGAGTGGCAAGTGGCAAGCCTTGGTATACACCAACCTATAGGGAGACATGCCTAGGGGTGTCTTATATGCTGTTCTATAAGCCCAAAGTGCATCCTCAAGCTTAAATGACCAGTCTTTCCTATTAGGTTTAACTACCTTTTCTAGGATGTTCTTTATCTCCCTATTGGAAATCTCAGCTTGACCATTTGAGTGTGGGTGATAGGGAGTAGCTACCCTATGTCTAATGTTATATTTAGCCAATATCTTCTCCATAGCCTTATTAATGAAATGCGACCCCTCATCACTAATGATAGCACGAGGAGTCCCAAATCTAGTGAAAATGTGCCTATGCAAGAAGTTAGTGACTGTTTTAGCATCATTATTAGGACATGCTTTGGCTTCTACCCACTTGGACACGTAGTCTACTGCTACTACAATGTACATGTTACCTGATGATGGAGGGAATGGTCCCATGAAATCAATGCCCCACACATCGAAGAGCTCCAACTCTAAGATGTAGGTGAGGGGCATCTCATCCTTGCGACTGAGATTACCTGTCCTTTGGCACTCATCACAGCTGTGGGCATAGTCGTGTGCGTCCTTGAAGATTGTTGGCCAGTAGTAGCCACTCTGAAATACCTTCGCAGCTGTCCTTTGGCCACCAAAGTGTCCACCATAAGGAGATGAGTGACAGTGCTGCAGCACAGACTTTGCTTCAGCAGCTGAAACACACTTCCTTAACAAACCATCCGCACAGGTTCTGTAAAGTATGGGGTCATCCCAAATGAATTTCCTTGCTTCATGAAGGAACCTCTTCTTCTCTTGTCCTCCCTTGAACACTGGTAATACCTGTGATGCACGGAAGTTAGCAATGTCAGCAAACCACGGTTCCTCATCGTTATCACGATGAGCCAAAGCAAATACATGTTCATCTATAAAAGCATCAGAAATTGCGGTCTCCGCAATTTTTTCGCAATTATGCTGCAATCGAGACAGGTGATCTGTAACCACATTTTCACAACCTTTCTTGTCCCGAATGTCCAAATCAAATTCCTGCAGCAATAACACCCATCTAATCAATCTAGGCTTAGCATCAGCCTTTCTCATAAGATATTTTAAAGCAGAATGGTCAGTATATACAAT
Source organism: Herpetospermum pedunculosum (assembly GCA_028017165.1). Taxonomy (NCBI): domain Eukaryota; kingdom Viridiplantae; phylum Streptophyta; class Magnoliopsida; order Cucurbitales; family Cucurbitaceae; genus Herpetospermum; species Herpetospermum pedunculosum. The sequence continues at coordinate 12,465,020 of CM051527.1, read as the reverse complement.
GGTCCTAGTTCCTACAATATAGTTTCTAAATTTTTCACAAGCAAAGACTACAGCAAGCATCTCTTTCTCTGTAGTTGTATAATTACATTGAGCCTCATTCAGGGTCTTACTAGCATAATAGACAGGGTGTGTTAGCTTGTCAATCTTCTGTCCTAACATGACTCCTACAGCATAGTCACTGGCATCACATAGCATCTCAAATGGAAGATCCCAATTTGGTCCTACTATGATTGGTGCTGTGACTAGTGCTTCCTTAAGGGTTTTCCAAGCTACTACACACTCCTTAGAGAAGATAAATGGTCTATTTAGCTCTAGAAGCTCGCACAGGGGCTTGGCTATCTTAGAAAAGTCCTTGATGAACCTTCTGTAGAAGCCAGCGTGCCCTAAGAAGCTTCTAATGGCTTTGACGTTCTGGGGCTCTACCAACTTCTCTATGACCTCTATTTTTGCCCTATCCACTTCTACACCTGCCCTTGACACTCTATGTCCTAAGACAATCCCTTCATCTACCATAAAATGGCACTTTTCCCAATTTAGGACTAGGTTGGTCTCCTCACACCTAGTCAGGACTTGTCCTAAGTTTTCTAGACAGGTTTTAAATGAGTCCCCAAAGACTGAGAAGTCATCCATGAATATTTCTATCATGGACTCATCCAACTCAGAGAAGATTGCCATCATGCACCTTTGGAAAGTTGCCGGTGCATTGCATAGGCCAAAAGGCATTCTGCGGAAGGCAAACGTTCCAAAAGGGCAAGTGAAGGTGGTCTTCTCTTGATCCTTAGGGTCTATAGTAATTTGATTATAGCCAGAGTACCCATCTAAAAAACAATAGTAGGCTCTACCAGCTATTCTGTCTAGCATCTGGTCAATAAACGGTATAGGGAAATGGTCTTTTTTAGTTTCTTTATTTAACTTTCTGTAATCCATACATACCCTCCACCCTGTGACAGTCCTTGTTGGAATCAGTTCGTTGTTCTCATTGACTACCACCGTTATTCCCCCCTTCTTAGGTACACATTGGATGGGGCTCACCCACTGGCTACTAGCTATGGGGAAAATCACTCCTGCATCTAACCACTTTATTATTTCTTTCTTCACTACCTCTTTCATAGAGGGGTTTAACCTACGCTGGTGATCTACCTTAGGTGTGTGTTCTTCCTCTAATATAATTTTGTGCATGCAATAAGAAGGGCTAATGCCTCGAATATCAGCAATAGTCCATGCTATAGCCTTCCTATGTTGCTTAAGCAGTAAAATTAAATCAACCTCATGCTGTTCACTTAGCTTAGAAGAAATAATTACAGGCAGCGTATCATTATCTCCTAGATATGCATATTTGAGGTGAGTAGGTAGTGGTTTCAGTTCTAAAATAGGTGGATGCTCAATGGAGGGTTTCAAAGGATTTATAGTTCTATCAGTTAAATCTATATTCATACATACATGTTGAGGGTTATTTACAGGCATATTCATTATGTCAGATACATTTAAGTCAGCTACATCTACTTGTACATATTCACTAGCATGCTTGGTTAACAGTACATGCTCTAATTGTTCTTCCATTAGTGAGTCAACAATATCCATGCTAGCACAGGATTCAAGGTCAGAGGGATACTTTAAAGCTTTATAAACACTAAATTTTACCTCTTCATCATGAACCCTCATAGTTAACTCACCTTTTTGAACATCTATTAATGCCCTACCTGTGGCTAGAAATGGTCTACCTAGCAGGATGGGGACCTCCTTGTCTGCCTCATAGTCCAGGACAATGAAATCTGCAAGGAAAATGAATTTGTCAACTTTAACTAGAATATCCTCAATCTTACCTTCTGGATATGCGATGGATCTGTCTGCTAGTTGTAAAGTGACAGTAGTTGGACGTGCTTCTCCCATTCCCAACTGGCGGAATAGGGACAGGGGCATGAGATTTATGCTGGCGCCCAGGTCACAAAGCGCTCTGCCCACGTGCTTGCCTCCAAGTTCTACAGGTAAGGTGAAGGAACCAGGATCCTTCTCCTTCTTGGGCAGCTTGTTCTGGAGGATGGCACTGCACTCCTCGGTGAGGTTCACTGTTTCAAACTCACCAATTATTTTTTTATTAGTAATAATGTCCTTCAAAAACTTTACATAAGAAGGCATAGACTGTAAAACTTCTACAAAAGGAATGTTAACATGCACTTGCTTAAGTATTTCTAAAAATTTATTAAAATGAACTTCCTGTTCCTGCTTCTTCTTAAGCCTTCGAGGGTATGGGGGTGGTGGCACATATGCAGGCACGTCAGGACGCCTTAAGATAGGTGGAGGCCTTGGAATTTCTTCTACGTCCTCAACAATTGGCTCTAGCCTGGCTCCTGATGTGCTAGTTGGTGGTGGACCTTGGCTTGGCAGAGACTCCAGTGGAGCACTAGACTCAGTGTTCTCTACTCTCTTTGGTGTGTCCTTCGTGTTGCTCACCAATGGTCTTCCACTCCTGAGTTCAATTGCTTGAACTTGTTCCTTGCCATCTCTCCTTGGTACCTCGGTGTCAGCAGGGAGTCTACCTTGGGGCCTACTTTTAAGTTCATTGGCTAATTGGCCTATTTGGTTTTCCAGGCTCCTAAGAGTAGCTTGCTGGCTCTGAAGAGTAGCATCATTCTTAGCTATATATTCCTTGAGTAGGTTTTCTACAGAAGATCCTACAGGTTGATTGTAAGGTTTTTGGTACATTGATTGGTTATGTTGGGGAGTGAAACCAGGTGTTCCACTCGGCCTTGGTTGGTTAGGATTTTGGTTAGTGTTCTGTTGGCCACCCCATGACAGGTTAGGGTGGTTTCTCCAACCAGGATTATAAGTTTGTGAGTAGGGGTTGTTCCTTGGCTGCTGCTGGCTTCCTACATAGCAGACCGAGGATGGATTCCCAGGGCAATATTCATAAGGGTGCCCTTCCCCACAGAATCCACAGATTGGTGCCTCGCCTTGACTTGGTTGGGTGCCCATTGACATGGCTGTGGCGGTATTGGCACTGGTTTGGAGATTGGCCTGAGCCATTTGCTTGACTAAGTTGGTCAGGGCATTTATTTGGGTGCTCATGGCGCTTAGAGCATCCTTGTCTTGAGCCCTAGTTGGCTCTACTGGATCGTCTGACCACCTACAGTGAGATGTTGAGATCTTCTCCAAGATCTCATAAGCCTCGTTGTAACTCTTGGACAGCATGGAACCACCAGCAGATGAATTTAGAACTTGTCTGGTGCTGGGGTTGCATCCTTTAAAGAAGACTTCTATTTGGATACACCATGGGATGCCATGGTGTGGACATTTAATGAGAAGGTCCTTGAATCTTGTCCAAGCTTCGTGAAGAGACTCACTTGGAGCTTGCTTGAACTTTATGATATCATCACGAAAGGTCGAATTCCTATCAGGTGGGAAGTATTTGACTAGGAATTTTTCTGCTAAATCTGTCCAATTGCGGACAGATCCTGAGGGTAAAGAATTTAACCATGTTTTGGCTTTGTCCCTCAAAGAGTAAGGGAAAAGATATAGCCTCAGGGCTTCTTGGGAAACTCCAGGGATTAGGAAGGTGTCACTAACTCCTAGGAAGTTCCTAAGGTGATTATGGGGGTCCTCATTTTCTATTCCAAAGAATTGTCCCACAGTGGACAACATTTGGAACATCACTGGCTTTAACTCAAATGAGTTGGCAGTGATTTCAGGACGGATTATGCTGGGGTTCAGCTCCCCAGGCATAGGTACTAAATATGAAAGGATGGCGCTATCCTTGTCATTCGCTATTTCAATGGGATTGCGAGTGACAGGCACCAGGTTTTGATTTACTCCAGCCATTTCTTCTTGAGGTAATTGCGGAGGAATTGTAGTCTCTGCAATGATTGGAGGTAAAAGGGTTTGTTTAAAGAGACGTTTCTTGGCTCTATTCCTAGCTCTAAGTAATCTCTCGGGCTCAGGGTTGAACTCTAGATCACTACTTGGAGTCTCATTCATAAACTACCCTAAATGGTACCTGAAAAAGAAATGAAAATGGATCAAATTCAATGGAAAATACTTTGACGTATCAAACTTAACAAACTTCGTTTTCACTTAAAATAAGTCCCCGGCAGCGGCGCCAAAAACTTGTTGCGTGCTCAATGTGTTAATAAAAATGATAAATAAGAGGGAGAGAGCACTCAGAACATGCAAGCATACATGGTCTTATAGCAAGTAGTAAGTATATTTCATTCGTTTTCCCACAGAGACTTGTTTTTAGCTATTCTCGAAGTGTTTTTGTTAAGAAAGATGGGGTGGATTTGAGGGGGTAAAATTGGTTTTTAATTACCTAAGTTTTGCTGAATGTATAAAGGAATATAACATAAACAAATGGAAGTTGAAATTAAACTCAAAGGACAAGAGATGGTACTGATAAACAAAGGAGAAAGCAGCTAACAGAATAACAACTTAGCAGGAATTGCGAGGACCGCAATGTTTCCGCAATTCAACAGCAACAAAAGTGTGCAGATGGGTGAATTAAGGGCTACTAATGACTATCCTATAGGCAGTTTATTACGATTATCAAGCTTTGGATCAACTCTCTATACATCAAACTCACTCTATCTCAAGTATCGTCCGATTCCATGCATTAGAGTCTTAAGTTTACTTGACTTCAAAGTAAGGACTTAAGCATCTTGTTAAAACAGGAGTGTTTAGTTCGTACTAGGGAAACGCCTATTCCTAGGCCGTTTCCTGATTACCATGAAAGGCTAGCATGATTATATGACTCTGAACTCTTACTCCTTCCAGAGGTTAGGAGTTCTTTGGACAAAATGGATGGCCAATCGAAATTGCCCGTGGGATGAAGCTCACATACAATCAATGTTCGAGTGTTAATCTGCCTACTTGATTCACGTTTTTTAGCCTATAGATCTGTCATTAGCATGCCCCTAAGTGACTTAGCTACTCATGGATATATAGAGAACAGAAATGGCAGATAAGATAGACATGCTTAGAAGGGAAATGTGCTTAAAACAGTAAGCCAAACCCGTAGCAGAAGATGGGAAATGAGAAATGCAGAAATGAACTTTGATTACTGAAATTGTTTGTTGAACAGACAAAAGCTGTAAAGTAAATAGCAACAAGACAGAAAGCAACGAAATAACTAATCTAGCTACTTAGGAAAAGAACAGCACGAAGCAGAATGTAAAACAGAAGAGAAAGACAGAAAAACAGTAAAGAGTTGCTGGAAAGCTTCGTGGCAGTCGCCTCGAATGAAGGGGATGAAAGATCAGCCTTGCTTGGATGAATCCAATCGAGAGAGAAGAAGAATCTCCTCTCCTTCCTATCAGATTATCGATTCCAACAGCTGAGACTCTCACTCCAACAGACGGCAAAGGAAAACAGATGGAAATGGTGGACTGCGAGAAGACTTCTGCGCTTCGAGTGATGACTGAACCTCCGACTTTGACCCCCTTTTATAGTAGTTTGCAGGTGCGTTTGGGCCAAGGAGAACCATCAGTCTTCAACGTCATATATCAGAATGGATGGAGGAGAAAGAACGAATCCCTGAAAAGTCGGATCTAAACAGAAAAAGGTCAGCCAACTTACGGTTTTAACTTGAATAATTGCGGTCACCGCAATGATTTCGCAATTCATTCGCAATGTTTATTTTTTCATTCTTTTCCTTCGGTTTTCAACCCTTTTTCTACCTATTGTGCATAAGTCCTAAATTAGCTACCTTCTTCTAATTCTCATATTAAAGCATAGGTTTAGGCTAAATGCTATCAAAAACACCTAAAAGTGTACATCTTCCTAAGCTAAATGGGTCCTAAATAAGTCACTTTCAGAGACTTAACAGTACCTATCTTTGGCACTTGAGACTAGGCCACATTAATCTCAATAGGATTGGGAGATTGGTTAAGAGTGGTCTCCTAAATCAGTTAGAGGACAACTCTTTACCACCATGTGAGTCTTGTCTTGAGGGCAAGATGACCAAACGATCTTTTTATGAAAAAGGTCATAGGTCCAAAGAAACTCTAGAGCTTGTACATTCAGATCTTTGTGGTCCGATGAATGTTAAAGCACGGGGAGGGTGTGAATATTTCATCAGCTTCATTGATGATTATTCTAGGTACGGCTATCTTTACCTAATGCATCATAAGTCCGAAGCTCTTGAAAAGTTCAAGGAGTATAAGGCAGAGGTTGAGAACACATTAGGCAAAACGATTAAAACACTCCGATCAGATCGAGGTGGAGAGTATATGGATTTAAGATTTCAGGACTATATGATAGAACATGGAATAGTATCCCAACTCTCAGCGCCCGGAACACCGCAGCAGAACGGTGTGTCCGAAAGGAGAAATAGAACCCTGTTAGACATGGTTCGGTCTATGATGAGCTATGCTCAACTGCCTAGTTCGTTTTGGGGATATGCAGTAGAGGCTGCTGTATATATTTTGAACATGGTTCCCTCTAAGAGTGTTTCAGAAACACCTTATGAGTTATGGAGAGGGCGTAAAGGTAGTTTACGTCACTTCAGAATTTGGGGGTGTCCGGCACATGTGTTGGTGCCCAATCCAAAGAAGTTGGAACATCGTTCAAAATTATGCCTATTCGTAGGTTACCCCAAGGAAACGAAAGGTGGTCTATTTTACGATCCTCAACAGGACAAGGTGCTTGTATCGACAAACACCACGTTCTTAGAGGAAGACCACATGAGAGATCATCAACCTTCGAGCAAAATTGTTTTGACCGAACTTTCCAGGAAAGCTACAGATGGGTCAACAAGAGTTGTTGATCAGGCTGGTCCTTCTCAAGAGTTGAGAATACCTCGACGTAGTGGGAGGGATGTGAGACAACCCGACCGCTACATGGGTTTAACGGAAACCCAGGTCGTCATACCTGATGACGGCGTTGAGGATCCATTGACCTTCAAACAGGCAATGGATGACATAGACAAGGACCAGTGGCTTAAAGCCATGGACCTCGAAATGGAGTCGATGTACTTCAATTCGGTCTGGGATCTTGTAGAGCAACCTGATGGTGAAAGACCTATCGGTTGCAAGTGGATCTACAAGAGGAAACGAGACCAAGCCGGTAAGGTGCAAACCTTTAAGGCTCGACTTGTGGCAAAGGGTTATTCCCAGAGGGAAGGGGTGGACTATGAAGAAACCTTCTCCCCTGTTGCCATGTTAAAGTCGATTAGAATACTCTTGTCCATTGCCACATTTTATGATTATGAAATTTGGCAAATGGATGTCAAGACAGCCTTTCTGAATGGCAATCTTGAAGAGAGTATTTATATGGCTCAACCAGAGGGGTTCATAATTCACGGTCAAGAGCAAAAGGTTTGCAAGCTTAATCGATCCATTTATGGGTTGAAGCAAGCGTCTAGATCCTGGAATATAAGGTTTGATACTGCGATCAAATCTTATGGCTTTGAACAGAATGTTGACGAACCTTGTGTCTACAAGAAAATAGTCAATTCTGTTGTAGCTTTCTTAGTCTTATATGTAGATGATATCCTACTCATTGGGAATGATGTAGGGTTCCTGACTGACGTTAAGCAATGGCTAGCGACCCAATTCCAAATGAAAGATTTGGGAGAGGCTCAGTTTGTTCTAGGGATTCAAATCGTAAGGAATCGTAAGAACAAAACGCTAGCGCTGTCTCAAGCATCTTATATCGACAAGGTGTTGATACGATATTCGATGCAGAATTCCAAGAAGGGTTCTTTACCTTTCAGGCATGGAATTCAATTGTCAAAGGAAGAGTGTCCTAAGACACCTCAAGTAGTTGAGGATATGAGACGAATTCCCTATGCATCAGCAGTCGGTAGTCTGATGTACGCCATGTTATGTACACGACCCGACATATGCTATGCAGTGGGAATTGTCAGTAGGTACCAGTCCAATCCAGGATATAATCATTGGACTGCCGTTAAACACATCCTCAAGTATCTTCGGAGAACGAGAGACTATGTGCTCATGTATGGCGCGAAGGATTTGATCCTTACAGGATACACTGACTCTGATTTTCAAACCGATAAGGATTCGAGGAAATCCACATCGGGATCAGTGTTCACTCTTAACGGAGGGGCAATAGTATGGAGGAGTATAAAGCAAGGTTGTATTGCTGACTCCACCATGGAAGCTGAGTATGTCGCGGCTTGCGAAGCTGCGAAAGAGGCTGTATGGCTTAGAAAGTTCTTGACGGATTTGGAAGTTGTTCCAAATATGAATTTGCCTATCACACTTTATTGTGATAATACTGGTGCTGTGGCAAATTCGAGAGAACCAAGAAGCCATAAGCGTGGAAAGCACATTGAGCGGAAATATCATCTCATCAGGGAGATAGTGCATCGAGGAGACGTGATCGTCATGCAGATCGCCTCAGAGCACAATATTGCTGATCCGTTTACAAAGTCCCTCACGGCTAAAGTGTTCGAGGGGCACCTAGTGAGTCTAGGACTACGAGTTGTACAGTAGGATAGTGGGAGAAAAGCCATGGAAATATTTGATATGCCAGTTTTTCTCATCCCGCATGTAATACTCCACGACGTTTTAGTCCAAGTGGGAGTTTGTTGGGTTTTATGTCCTAAAACTCGTGGTTTGTAAACTGAATGTATATTCTATTTTGCAATAAAGTTGTTATTGAGATTTATTCAGTAAAGTTGTTATTGAATAAAATGAATTGTTTTTACTTTTAACCTAACTCCAATAAACAAAGAACCCATGGCTATAGGTTGTATACTTGAACTTCATGTATGACATGATTGTGGATCAAGTTCAAGTAATAGCCAGAACGGTCTATAGTATAGGGATAAGGCTGGGTACCTTATCCTGGGGACACTATTGGACGCGGCCCACTTTGTATAGTACAAACGATGTGATCCGAAATCGTTCATGTGGAGACATGTGAGTGGGGGCATCCTATGCAATGAGTTTGCATAAGACTGAACCGCGAAACAAGTCGCTCTTTCTTTATAACTCCGTTTACTGTAAAGACCGACTTTTTCATATGATGACCTAGGTAACTTGATCTGAATCCTGAGCACGCTATGAACTCCTGTTTATTCGGGCTTATCCTTTGACTTGTATGGGTGAGAGTGGCCCGAGATCGCCGACTCAATAAGCCTACCATCTTGGGGATAAGACCGGGTAGGTAGCTGGGAACATAGTCCTGCGAGATGGAATTCACTCCTACCCGCTCTGAGGGATTAGTAGAGAGGTTGTTCCCTTAAGTGCTGACTCCGGGTCTTGAACTAGGGATCCCACCCTCTCATTGGCCCGAGAGGGACTTGGTATAGTGATGAGATCACATACCAATCGGTTTGGTGGTTGGACCACAAACCAATAGTTCATTAGAGGATCAGTGGGACTTAAGGAACAAGATGTAATTACGGGGGTAAAACGATTATTTTGACCCAGCTGTAATTACGAACGACCTGTGAAGGATCGACTTACTGATGATGGTTATATCAAGAGGACAGAAATATATCTACGGTGAGGAGAGTGCAACCCTTGGACTTTAGTGGAGTCTCCGGGGGTTAACGAATGTTGGTTAGCTTGGTTAAAGAGTTTGACCGGTTAATCTCGTATCGTTGGAGCTCATGATCTGTAGGTCCTTTAGGTTCTCCTGGCTAGCTCGGATTAAGTCGTGTAACAATATGAGAGAAAAAGAATTTGAATTTATTGAAATTCGGTTTTGGAAGAATGATGGACATATTTAAATATGATTTAAATATGGGATCGGTGTAAAACATGAATAGGGATTCATGTGTGATGATTCGGTTTAAGAAACCGGGATTAGTCTTATTATTTAATTAATATTTGATATTGAATTAAATAATAATATTAATTAATTAAAAAGTTTAATTAATTATAATTTATTTTGCTTATTAAAATTAATTATGAATTAATTTTAAAATGACAAAATATTACAAGTGTGATTATAAGTCAAAGTGGAATTATCCATGTTGAGTGGATTTATCCAAGTTGAGTGGGTTTATCCAAGTTGTGAAGTGGATTGTGAATCACCAACAACATGCATATAAACTCATCAATTTTGGAACACTTGGTTGAAGACTAATCCATCCAATTTGAGGTGTCATGCTAAGCAAAGACTTTGTTGCATGAGAATTGCCTATAAATTGGATGAAGTTCAAATGGTTTGGGGTTGATGAATTTTCAAAGAGTTTGAATATTTGGATGAGCATGAAGAGTTCATGTTACTTGAGAAATTAGAAAGCTAAGTGTTAGACTTCTTCTCACAAAATCCTCATCACTTTCATCTTCCCATCTTCTTCTTCCAAACTTTTTCTTTCATAAAGGAGTCCCACCACTCCGTTGCTCGGCCCGAGGATAGCGGGACTACCGGAGGTGGTTCTCGAGGAGTTCGAGGGAAGCTTCGAAGGGTTCGTGAGTAGATTCGAGCGTTGGAAGAGAAGTCTTTAGAACTACAAGAGGTATGTGTTCTAATTCCTTTTATTTCAAAGCTTTGTGCATGTTTCATATTTAGCTAAATTGATGAAATTAGAGTGCCAATGATCCGTCTCGCTTCCGCTGCGCTACATGCGCTCCATCAGCTGAAACGGCTGCGAGAGATGCATTGCTTGCCTTGGCTGATGCTGAGGCTGCGCGAACGGAACGACTGGATAAGCTGCCGATTCGCAAGAAGAAGTGGAGGGTTGTTACGGAAATACCTGCTGGACCCTCTGAACCAGCGGGCACACCCAAGAAACGAAAGTGGCGCATGGCTGTGGCCGAAGAAGAAATCAAGAACAAGACTCCCTCTGTGGAGAGTCAAGAACAAAGCCAGCCATCCCACGAGTCAGCCGAACGCAGCCTCTCACCAACCCCACCAGCGCAGAGCCCTGAGCTCTCCTCATCGCCGCCAGCGCAGAGCCCTGAGCAGCCTTCTTCACCACAAGGTTCTGCACAGACACCTACAGCAGAGCAAAGAACCACGCCGTCGCACACTTCCCCACGGCCTGACCCTGAATTCCCATATGGGGAGTACCAAGAATCAACGCAGGGCAGTGGGGAAGGTGAGGAAGAAGAGGTCTTCTCTCCATTAAGGGAAGCCAGCCCTGAGAGTCCTACACAGCAGGATGACTCGATGGAAGAAACACTGGGGGCTTGCCTCCAGCAGATCACCATCAAGGCTAAGCTCAAGAAGAAGAAGAAGGCCAAGATTCTCAAGGCCAAGCGGTCCAAGAAGCTGAGAAAGAAGAAGGCCAAGCGGGCGCCTTCATCAGAGAAGGAAAGCACAGAGCCATCGCTCAAGAAACTCAAGGTTGAGGCTGCGGAGTCAGCCAAACCCACAGACAAAGGGAAGGCCAAGCTTTACCCTGAAGATGAGCCTCAATCAGTGAGGTATGTGTCCTCTGACGCTGAGTCCAGAGGAATTGAGCTCAGGAAGAGGGAGTTGCTGCACGAGAAGGGCTTCCTCGACAGACCTGCTGACCTGCCGCAGTTCTTGCTCGCAGGGATTACAAACCACGGATGGGAGGAGTTTTGCAGACCACCCAATCCAGCCTATACGAGCATGGTTTATGATTTCTACGCCAATGTGCTCAGCCCTGAGGATGGCCTGTCTGTGGTGCGAGGGGTGGAAGTGGACTTCTCAGCTAAGGCCATCAACGAAGCCTATGGTCTCAAGGGCCAAAACCATACAGATTATGAACGAATTGTTGATGAGCCTACTGAGGCAGTCCTGGAAGAGGCCATTCGAACCATTGGCCAGCCTGAAGCTTCCTGGACCGTGTCACGCAATGGGAGGCACACTCTCATGAGTGCCAACCTCACAGCTAAGGCGGCTGTATGGTTTTCTTTTGTAAGGAGGAAGCTGTCCCCCGTGACTCATGAGACCACCATTAACCAGAGCAGATCGCTCCTGGTCTATGCCATCATGCGAGGTCTCACGGTCAACGTGGGAGAAGTCATTGCTGCTGCCATTGCTGAGTGCGCCAAGAAGGGTAAGGGACCATTGTTTTTCCCTAATACCATAACTAAACTCTATTTGCTTGCAGGAGTTCCCATCGAGCGAATGGAGCAGCAAATGGCTTACACAGGCCACTTGGAGCTGCCTGCTGGCTTGAGGCTGAAGAGGAAGGGGAACATGGAGTTCGAACTGGATAGGTTGGCTGCTGATCAGTCACTGTCCATGGCTTGCCTGATGGATATGCAGAAAAGGATGGCTCAATGGGCCACTTACGCGCAGGCACGGGACAAGGAAGTTGCAGACCAGCTTGGGTGCATCTTCCCTGACTTCCCCACGAATCTCCTACATCCATGGGTGCCTCCACGACCACGAAAACCTGATGAGGATGAAGACATTTGAGTGCTGGTTTGAATTGCACTCAAGGGAGTATTGCTGTTCCCTTAGAATAATAAAAAAAAAAAAAAAAAATTCTGCTTTCTGATAGACCATGTGCATTATGCTGTTTTTAGTACAATTTTGATCTGATTTAGTTGCTTGGTTTTATGTTTTTAAATTGCTTAAGTATAGCTTGCTGCTAGCTGATTAGGTAGGATAGTTTAGGTTTATTTTTGTCAAGCTTGAATGACTGGATAGAGCATGCTTAGGGGCCTCAAACATTGATATATCTGCCCTGACTTGATTGCGAAATAATTGCGGTGCCCGCAATTTTTATTACTGAAAGCATGTTTTGGACTATCTGTTTCGCTAGGCTGTGATCTGTTTAATTTCTATCTTTTGCTGCTATCATGACCACCTTATATATCTTATCTAAATGCATGCTGGATGAGTGTCATATGACACCCTTTGATAGTTTAAATTAACCTCTAAATAGCTCAGCATGCATAGCTGTAAGTCCTTGCCTGTCTGTTTTTCAATTTTCTGCTGCTGTGATATTTTCTTTTCGAATGTTCTGCCTATGCCTAGGACTTTTAAATTCTCTTTGTTTTACCTTAGACTAGATGCTTCTAGGATAGTTTGGGGGTGTGCCACCTCAAACACTCATTGGGGACAATGAGTAGTTTAAGTTTGGGGGAGGCCACCCTAGGCCTAGGAACACTCCTCTCTCCCTTAAAACATAAGCATTCTTCTTCTCCTTGACAAAAATAATGAACTAAAAAAAAAAAAAAAAATGAAAAATAGAATAAAAAGGGGAGTCTCTCTGAGGTTGCTAAGTAATCAGTGCCAAGTGTGTAACCCACAAGTGGCATTGCATCAAAAGGCAACCGAAGGAAGGGCTCCACCTAAGAAAGAAAAAAGGAAAAGAGTAGGGAAGAAGAATGTATACCTAGGAGTTGCAACTTTGTGGCTTAGATGTCCTGTTTAAAAAGAACTCTGATCCTCAATTGGCTAAGAGCAAAGTTGTAGCTTGTAGGGTTGTTTAGGGAGATGAGTGTATATCCAATGTAGTGATGCCAGGGCTTAGGTTGTTCTCTAAAAGTACTACTGCCACCATTAAGACTAAGACTGGCATGACTCTAAGGAATCCTAGGTAGCTCATAAGTATAAACTAGAAGCATGTACTGAGTCTGGGGTAAAGCTAGGTAGAATTTGAAACCTTAGGGATAGTGGCATGATATGATAAAAGCAGGTAGATCAGTCGTAGGGAGTTAATAAAAACAGTAGGAGTAGTAGGCATGCGAAATCAGAAGAAGCTAGATAAGAGGGTGGTTTAAAGCTTAGAAGTGTGTCACAGGACAGCACTGCTATAGATAAGAATATAAGGGAGTTAGTAAGTGGTTAAAGAAGAAGAAACAGCAGCCTAGGAAAGTCCTTAGATTGCTCGAGGACAAGCAAAACCTTAAGTTTGGGGGTGTGTTACGTCTCCAAAAGTGACCTTTTTAGGACTTAATTATCTTAGAAAGATGTTCACTCTTAGGTGTTTTTGATAGCATTTAGCCTAGACCTATGCTTAAATATGAGAATTAGAAGAAGGTAGCTAAATTAGGACTTAAGTACAATAGGAAAGAAAAGGGTTGAAAACCGAAGGAAAAGAATGAAAAACAAGCATTGCGGAAACATTGCGGACACCGCAATGTTTCAAGTGAAAACCGTAAGTTGACTGATCTTTTTCTGTTAATTTCCGTTATTTCAGGGATTCGTTCTTTCTCCTCCATCCATTCTGAAGTACGACGTTGAAGATTGATGGTTCTCCTTGGCCCAAACGCACCTACAGATTACTATAAATAGGGGTCAAAGTCGAGGGTTCAAACATCATCCGAAAGCGTAGAAGTCTTCTCGCAGTCCATCTTTTCTCCTGTTTTCCTTTGCCGTCTGCTGGTTTGCGAAGCTCAGCTGTTGGAGTCGATAATCTGATAGGAAGGAGAGGAAATTCTTCTTCTCTCCCGATTGGATTCATCCAAGCAAAGCTGACCTCTCTCATCCTTCATTCGAGGCGGCTGCAACGAGACATTCGACCTTGTTTTACTGCTTTCCGCTCTTCATTTCCATTTTCCAGCTTTGTTTTGTTGTTAACTCTTTTCTAGTAGCTAGCTTAGACTATTTCGTTGTGTTCTGTCTTGTTGTTATTTACTTTAAAGCTTCCTTCTGTCCATTCAAACAAACAAGTAATCAATTCACAATTCATTTCACGATTCTTGTCGTTGCGATTTATTGTCTTTCCCTTACTGTTTTGTCTTCAGATTCCTTCTGAGCATGTCTACTTCTTCTCTTGCTTCTGTTCTGTTTACATCCATGAGTAGCTAAATCACTTAGGGGCATGCTAATGACAACACTTTAGGCTAAAAAACGTGAACCAAGCATGTAGGATAGCTCTCGAAGCATTGATTGTATGTAAGCTTCATCCCACGGGCAATTTCGATTGGCCATCCATTTTGTCCAAAGAACTCCTAACCTCTGGAAGGAGTAAGAGTTCAGAGTCATACTATCATGCTAGCCTTTCAAGGTAACCAGGAAACGACCTAGGAATAGGCGTTTCCCTAGTACAAACCATATTTTTCTGCCTTAACAAGATGCTTAAGACCTTACTTGGACATGAGTAAACTAAAGAATCTAATGCATGAAATCGGAAGATACATGAGAATGAGATAGTTTGATGCATAGAGAGTTGATCCACTGCTTGAGAATCGTGAGAAAAAGCCTATAGGATAGTCGTTAGTAGCCCTTAATTCATCACTTTACACACTTTCGCTGTTATTTCAATTGCGATAGAATTGCTGTCTTCGCAATTCTGCATAAGTTACAATTCTGTCTAGCTGTTTTTGCTTTCATTTATTAATCTCGTCTCTTCTCATTTGAGTTTAGCTTTAACTTGCACTTGTTTATGTTGCTACCCTCTCCGTATTCAGTAGGAAATAGACAATTAAAAACCAATACTACCCCATCAAATCCACCCCTTCTTTCTTAACGTTACACTTCATGAATAGCTTATAATAAATCTCTGTGGGAAAACGAATGAAATATACTTACTACTTGCTATAAGACCATGTATGCTTGCATGTTCTGAGTGCTCTCTCTACCTTATTACTTATTCATTTTAACACATTGAGCACGTAACACCTGGATAGCTTGAAATTGGAGTACACTCAAAAGTGCGCTACCAATAGCAGGTGCAAACAAACAGGAAATTCTAAAGATAAAGGTTGAATTATCTAAAGAATTTGATATGAAAGATTTGAGAGCTGCCAAACAAATCTTAGGAATGAGAATTGTGAGAAAAGATGGAACATTGACATTGTCACATGAGTATGTGAAAAAGGTGTTAACTAGATTTCACATGGAAGATGCAAAAACTGTGAGTACTCCTTTAGCTTGTCATTTTAGATTATCTAAAGAGCATTCACCCACTACTGAGCAGGAAAAAGATCATATGGCTAAAGTGTCATATGCTTCAGCTATAGGTAGCCTGCTGTACGCCATGGTTTGCACAAGACCGGACATTGCACATGCAGTGGGAGTTGTTAGCAGATATATGAGTAATCCAGGAAAGCATCATTGGGATGCAGTGAAGTGAATTTTCAGATATTTGAGAGGGACAACTGATAATGCTGTGCATTTTAAGTAGTCAAATTTTAAACTGCAGGGTTATGTTCATGAATATATGGCAGGTGATATAGATGGCAGGAAAAGTACTACCGGGTATGTTTTTACTTTGGGTAATACTACAATTAGTTGGGTTTTGATAACTCCATTTTGGAGCTATTAAATACGTCCTAATTATAGCTAAAGTCCGCTTTCAATTGATTAAATATATCTCTTTTGTAGGAGAAAAGCGGCAAAGAGCTCGTGCGTCCGTTGGGCATGTTCGAGTGCTTTAAGCAGAGTTTTAGCGCCCCGGGAATGCATCGGGAAGAGGGGAACTTGTTCCGTGAAGAAACGGGCCAAAACAGCCTTGGAGAGGCAAAACTTCAGCCCCAAACCCGAGAGCCAGCGTCGAGCTATAGCGTCGAGACGCTGGCTCGACGCTGGAAAAACCCGAGAGCAAGCGTCGAGTGATAGCGTCGAGACGCTAGCTCGACGCTGCCCTGGCGTCGAGACCCTGCTTGGCGTCGAGACGCTCCGGAGGAGGCGCGCGCAGGAATTTCATCGGGGCAGCGTCGCGACGCTGGCCTTGCGTCGCGACGGCATCGCGAGCGCGCGCGCGGATTACTTAGGGCACAGCGTCGAGACGCTGGCCTAGCGTCTCGACGCTACGACGATTACAGCAGCTAAAAGACGATTTTTCTGCACTTTTTTGGGATATCTTCTTCTTCATCTCTCTACGGTTTTGGACGATTTTAAGCTTCTTCTTCCCCATTTTCTCTCTATATTCCGTGGAGCTCCGCCATTGTTGGCATGCTTGTGAGCTCCACCTCCATTGTAATAAGTAGATGAACTCTTCCATGGTCGTTGTTGGAGCGGGATTGACGAACCGCGCCATGAGCGGCTAAGGTAAGGGTGACGGTTTGGGATTTGTTTAGGGGGATTTTGTTAGACGATCTAGCTTTGATAATCTGAGTTTTTGATATGCATATTGGTTCTGTTTACTTTGCATTTATCTACTTTGCTTAATCCAACGCGCATGTTAAAATACGCCGATTGACACTCGAGTAGTTTCGCATGTTGTGTATGTTAAAGAGTAGCGATGCCGTGCCTCTCACTGCTCGACTAAGTAACACAGGTAGATAGAATTAAATCGAAGTATCGGGTCGGGTTGGATAATTGTTGATTGCATACAGCGTTTGCGGGCAATCTACTAGCAATTAGAATTCACGCTCGAATGTTCGTCGCGGTTAGCTAGTGACTGTCTAAATTTACTTTGGGGCTGATCACCTTGATGTAGGATTAGACAAAGTGTAATTAGAACTGTGTGGTCTAATAAAAATCCATACTGACCATTCTGCCTTGAAATATCTTATGAGGAAGGCTGATGCCAAGCCTAGATTGATTAGGTGGGTGTTGTTGCTGCAAGAGTTTGATTTTGACATTCGAGACAAGAAAGGATGTGAAAACGTGGTTGCAGATCACCTGTCTCGTTTGCAGCACAATTGCGATACAATTGCGGAGCCCGCAATTTCTGATGCTTTTATTGATGAACATGTCTTTGCTTTGACTCATCGTGATAACGATGAGGAACCTTGGTTTGCTGACATTGCTAACTTCCGTGCATCACAGGTTTTACCAGTTTTCAAGGGAGGACAAGAGAAGAAGAGGTTCCTTCATGAAGCAAGGAAATTTATCTGGGATGAGCCCACACTTTACAGAACATGTGCTGACGGCTTGCTAAGGAAGTGTGTTTCAGCTGCTGAAGCGAAGTCTGTGCTGCAGCACTGTCACACATCTCCTTATGGTGGACACTTTGGTGGCCAAAGAACAGCTGCAAAGGTATTTCAGAGTGGCTATTATTGGCCAACGATCTTCAAAGATGCCCACAACTATGCCCACAGCTGTGATGAATGCCAAAGAACAGGTAACCTCAGTCGAAAGGATGAGATGCCCCTCACCTACATCTTAGAGTTAGAGCTCTTTGATGTATGGGGCATTGACTTCATGGGGCCATTCCCCCCATCATCAGGTAACCTTTACATATTAGTAGCAGTGGACTATGTGTCCAAGTGGGTAGAAGCCAAAGCATGTCCTAATAATGATGCTAAAACAGTCACCAACTTTTTGCATAGGCACATTTTTACTAGGTTTGGGACACCTCGTGCCATCATTAGTGATGAGGGGTCACATTTCATTAACAAGGCTATGGAGAGAGTGTTGGCTAAATATAACATTAGACATAGAGTAGCCACTCCCTATCACCCACACTCAAATGGCCAAGCTGAGATCTCAAATAGGGAAATTAAGAACATCCTAGAAAAAGTGGTCAAACCTAATAGGAAAGACTGGTCCTTCAAGCTTGAGGATGCACTTTGGGCTTATAGGACAGCATACAAGACACCCCTAGGTATGTCCCCTTATAGGCTGGTATATGGCAAGGCTTGTCACTTACCACTTGAGTTAGAAAACAAAGCATTTTGGGCCATGAAGGAATTGAATTTTTGTGTAAAGGATTCGGGGACACTGAGGTCTTTGCAATTACATGAGCTTGATGAGCTTAGGCATATGGCCTATGAAAATGCTAAGATGTACAAGGAAAAAACCAAGATTTGGCACGATAGGAGACTTAGAGTTAAGGACTTTAAGAAGGGTCAACTTGTTTTGTTGTTTAACTCACGGTTGAAACTATTTCCAGGGAAACTTAAGTCTAGATGGTCGGGTCCATTTGTCATTACTAATGTGTTTGTTCATGGTGCAATAGAGATAAAAAACTTGCAGCAAGGTCAGCCATTTATGGTCAATGGGGCGAGGTTGAAGCACTACTATGAGGAAGGAGATGTGAAGACTCTCTCGACCTTCCTCTTGAATGAAGCGTGAAACTAAAAACGAGAGAGAACGAGTGGTCACTGTGCTCGTTTAGTCAAGGCTCATGCCTTAGTTTATTTTTTTGTTTTTTCACTTTTTTTTCGGTTATCATTTGTATGTTTTGTGGTGTGATTCTAATTAAGTATTTAATGTTTGTTTTATTTGTTTTTATAGGGAATCGAAAGAGGGGATCAAGGAGAGTAATCCCAGCTTTAAAAATCAAGAAACGATCGAGCCAAATAAAAGATACGGACGAGCGAAGTTTGCCATTTAGATAAAAAGAAATCCCTAAAATTGCGCTGGAATTGCAGGATCCGCAAATTATAGCCGTTGGGATTTAGCCGTTGCCTTTATATCCGTTAGAAGGCGCTCGATCGATTCGATTCTCTCATTCTCTGATTTCCAAGAAAACTGAGATTCTCTTCATCTTTGATCCTTCTCTCCAAACCTCCAAGATTCGACAATGGTGTCCACAAGGGCTGAAAGATCCGCAGCCAAGAAGAAGGCTGATGACGCAGCTGAAGCGGCTGCAAGGGAAGCACTTCTGACCCTTGCAGATGCTGGGGCTGTACGCACCGGACCTCTTCCCAAACTACCGATCCGTAGGAAGAAGTGGAGGGTTGTCACGGAAATCCCTGCTGGCCCTTCTGAACCGGCGGGCACGCCCAAGAAGCGCCGGTGGAGTGTCGAGACGGCCGCCGAACCAAGCAAAGCCAAGACTCCCTCTGTGGAGAGTAAAGAAACGAATCGTGCGTCCCACGAGTCGACCAAGAAGGGTTCGTCGCCATCTGCATCGCCTGCGCACAACTCTTCACCATCTGGACCAGTGCACAGCCCAGAGCTTTCGTCGTCACCGCCTGCACAGAGCCCTGAAACACCGTCTTCACCACTGAATTCCGTGCAGACGCCTACAGCAGAGCAGAGTGCCACGCCTTCGCACACGCCTCCACGGCCTGACCCTGAATTCCCCTATGGGGAGTACCAGGAATCCACTCAGGGCAGTGGGGAGGGTGGTGAAGACGAGGTCTTCTCGCCTGCAAGGGAAGCTAGCCCAGAGAGTCCTGCACAGCAGGATGATTCCATGGAAGAGACGCTGGGGGCATGTCTGCAGCAGATTAACATTGAGGCAAAGCTGAAGAAGAAAAAGAAGGCCAAGATCCTTAAAGCCAAGCGATCCAAGAAACTAAAGAGGAAGAAGGCTAAAGAGGTGCCTTCATCAGAGAAAGAGAGCACCGAGCCTTCGCTCAAACGACTCAAGGTTGAGGCTGCCGAATCAGCCAAGCCATCAGATAAAGGGAAGGCAAAGCTCTACCCTGAAGACGAGCCTCAGTCAGTGAGGTATGTTTCTTCTGATGCTGAGTCCAGGGGTGCTGAGCTGAGGAAGAGGGAGTTGCTGCACGAGAAAGGCTTCCTCGATCGACCTGCTGACCTGCCGCAGTTCTTGCGCGCAGGAGTGATCAACCACGGCTGGGAGGAATTTTGCAGACCGCTGTTAAGTCTCTGAAAGTGACTTATTTAGGACCCATTTAGCTTAAGAAGATGTACACTTCTAGGTGTTTTTGATAGCATTTAGCCTAAACCTATGCTTTAATATGAGAATTAGAAGAAGGTAGCTAATCTAGGACTTATGTACAATAGGTAGAAAAAGGGTTGAAAACCGAAGGAAAAGAATGAAAAAAGCTGCATTGCGACAGCATTGCGAAAACATTGCTGAGGCCGCAATTATTCAAGTGAAAACCGTAAGTTGACTGATCTTTTTCCGTTAATTTCCGTAATTTCAGGGATTCATTCTTTCTCCTCCATCCATTCTGATATATGACGTTGAAGATTGATGGTTCTCCTTGGCCCAAACGCACCTGCAAACTACTATAAAAGGGGGCCAAAGTCGGAGGTTTGATCATCATCCGAAAGCGTAGAAGCCTTCTCACAGTCCACTTTTTCTCCCTGTTTTCCTTTGCCGTCTGTTGGAGTGAGAGTCTCAGCTGTTGGAATCGATAATCTGATAGGAAGGAGAGGAGATTCTTCTTCTCTCTCGATTGGATTCATCCAAGCAAGGCTGACCTTTCATCCCCTTCATTCGAGGCGACTGCAACGAAGCTTTCAAGCGCCATTTTACTGTTTTCTGTCGTTCTTCTTCTAATTTCCAGTTTTGATCATTGTTGTTCCTAGTTTAGTGTTTTAGTTACTGCATTTCGTTGTTGTCTGTCTTTGAATTACTGCCTTTAAGTTTCTCTTTGTTCGTTCAACATTCAAAGTAATCAGAGTGCAAGTTTCATTTCACGGTTTCCTTCTTCTGCTGCTACGGTTTTGTCTTGCTGTTTTAAGTTTATTTCCCTTCTAAGCATGTCTGCTTCATCTTACATTTCTGTTCTCTATATATCCATGAGTAGCTAAGTCACTTAGGGGCATGCTAATGACAGAACTATAGGCTAAAAAACGTGAACCAAGCATGTAGGATCGCCTTCGAAACATTGATTGTATGTAAGCTTCATCCCACGGGCAATTTCGATTGGCCATCCATTTTGTCCAAAGAACTCCTAACCTCTGGAAGGAGTAAGAGTTCAGAGTCATATAATCATGCTAGCCTTTCATGGTAATCAGGAAACGGCCTAGGAATAGGCGTTTCCCTAGTACAAACTAAACACTTCTGTTTTAATAAGATGATTAAGACCTTACTTTGAAGTCGAGTAAACTTAGGAATCTAATGCATGGAATCGGACGATACATGAGATAGAGTGAGTTTGATGCATAGAGAGTAGATCCAGTGCTTGAGAATCGTATAATAATGCCTATAGGATAGTCATTAGTAGCCCTTAACTCACCCAATTACACACTTTCGCTGCTGTTTAATTGCGGAAACATTGCGGTCCCCGCAATTCTGCTAAATTTCCATTCTGTTTAGCTGTTTTCTTCTTCGTTTATCAATTCCATCTCTTGTCCTTTGAGTCTAATTTCAACTTGCATTTGTTTATGTTATATTCTGATAACTCCATTTTGGAGCTATTAAATACGTCCTAATCATAGCTAAAGTCCGCTTTCAATTGATTAAATATATCTCTTTTGTAGGAGAAAAGCGGCAAAGAGCTCGTGCGTCCATTGGGCATGTTCGAGCGCTTAAAGCAGAGTTTTAGCGCCCCGGGAATGCATCGGGAAGAGGGGAATTTGTTCCGTGAAGAAACGGGCCAAAACAGCCTTGAAGAGACATTGCATCAGCCCCAAACCCGAGAGCCAGCGTCGAGCTATAGCGTCGAGACGCTGGCTCGACGCTGGAAAAACCCGAGAGCAAGCGTCGAGTGATAGCGTCGAGACGCTAGCTCGACGCTGCCCTGGCGTCGAGACCCTGCTTGGCGTCGAGACGCTCCGGAGGAGGCGCGCGCAGGAATTTCATCGGGGCAGCGTCGCGACGCTGGCCTTGCGTCGCGACGCCAGCGCGCGCGCGCGCGGATCACTTAGGGCACAGCGTCGAGACGCTGGCCTAGCGTCTCGACGCTACGACGAAGGCAGTAGCTTAAGGACGATTTTTCTGCACATTTTTCATATCTTCTCCAAGCTCTATCTTCTTCATCTCTCAACCAATTTGGACGATTCTTCTTCCCTTCTTCCCCATTTTCTCTCTACTTTCCGTGGAGCTCCGCCATTGTTGGCATGCGAGCGAGCTCCACTTCCCTTTTGTAATAGATAGATGAACTCCTCCGTGGTCGTTGTTGGAGCGGGATTGACAAACCGCGCCATGAGCGGCTAAGGTAAGAGTGAACGGTTTGGGATTTTGTTTAGGGGAATTTTGTTAGACCTTTACAGCTTTGATAATCTGAATTTTAGATTGCACATTGGTTCTGTTTACGTGCATTTGTTTACCTTGCTTAATCCAACGCGCATGCTAAATTATGTTGATTGACACTCGGATAGTTTCGCATGTTGTGTATGTTAAAGAGTAGCGATGCCGTGCCTCTCACTGCTCGACTAAGTAACACAGGTAAATAGAACTAAATCGAAGTATCGGGTCGGGTAGGATAATTGTTGGTTGCATACGGCGTTTGCGGGCAACCTACTAGCAATTAGAATTCACGCCCAAATGTTCGTCGCGGTTAGCTAGTAACTGTCTAAATTCATCTTAGGACTGATCATCTTAATGTGAGATTAGATAACGTGTAATTAGAACTGTGTGGCCTAATTAAAATCCATAAAGTCGGCTACTTTGGGGCATCTCTGGTAGTCGTCCGTGTGCATAGTAAACTGAATTCCATGATTATTAGAATTAAATGATAAGTTGTATTTGTCTAACAATTGATCCCGAAACTCCCCAAACCGTGCTCACGTTCTCTACATATTATTTCTTTCTTCCGTTAGCTTCCTTATTATTTTCCCTCTGCATGACTAAAACCCCCCGTTACCAATTAATCAATTAAATCCCAACTTTACTAGTAAATTCATTCTCCTATTCCTTGGATCGACCCTGTTACCACTGGCTGCAAAGCCTTGGCAATAGGCATTATAAATTTATTTTGGCAAGCCTCGACAGCTTGAGTTTATAGCGATAGTTCAAAAATATCGTTACCAAAATTGGCGCCGTTGCCGGGGAATAGGCAATTGATTGGATTTATGATTGAAGTTTGAATTTGATTTATTGATGGTTGACTGAAAATTTTTTCTGTTTGTATGTTGTATGTTTAGAATTTTGTTTGTGTATGACCCGTTCCTCTGAGGGTAGTTTGCAGTATATTCCTGAGATTGACAGAGAGGAGCGGAGGTTACGTAGAGAAGCCCGGGAGGGGCAAGGAACGTTTGAAAGAGAAGAAGGCAATCCCTTCTTATTTGACGAGATGGCGCAAGGTGAAGCGCCACGGACGCTGAAGCAACTGGCAGCGCCAGACCTGAACCTGCAGCCCTTGTGCATTAACTACCCCGTGGTAGCAGGTAACTTCGAGTTGAAATCTGGTTTAATTCACCAGTTACCTTCTTTCCATGGAAACGCAGGTGAGGACGCGAACAAACATTTGATGGAGTTCCATTGCGTCTGTGCGGGAATGAAGCCCGCAGGGGTCACGGAGGAGCAACTGAATATGAGGGCATTCCCCTTCACGCTCAAGGACAAAGCCAGAGACTGGCTGTATTACTTGCCCTCCGGATCGATCAACACGTGGCAGGATATGAAGCGGGTATTTTTGGAGAAATACTTTCCCGCATCCTTGGCCACTACACTGCGGAAGAGAATTTATGGGATCACCCAGGATGTAGGTGAGTCCCTGCATGAGTATTGGGAACGCTTTGGGCGCTTGTGCGCGAGTTTCCCACACCACCAGATCGCCGATCAGCTGCTCATACAGTATTTCTATGAGGGGATGACGCCCCACGACAGGCAGATGATCGATGCAGCGAGTGGAGGGGCACTGATTGACAAGACCCCAGTTGAGGCCAAGCAGCTCATTGCAAATATGGCTACCAACTCGCAGCAGTTTGGGATCAGGGGGCAAGGACAAGTGCACAGCGTGGCTCAGAGCCATGAAATGTCTGAAATGAGGGCCCAGGTGGCCGAGATAGGTAGTATGTTGAAGAAAATTGTTGGAGGACAACGCGAAGAGGCGGAGGTCAATGCAATCGGGGGATATGCTTCCAACCCAAGGAAGTATGATCCATATGCTAGCACTTATAACCCCGGTTGGCGTGACCATCCTAACTTCAGCTATGGGAATAGGGAAGGACAGACTCGTTTTCAAGGCCAGTCCCAGGATAGGCCTAATTCTTCCACCCAGGCTCAAGCTTCGAGCTCCTCCAGCTCACTTGAAGAGATGGTCAGGACCATCGTGACGAGCACCAGCCAGTTCCAGAAAGAGGCTCGCGAGGAGCTTAATTCTCATAAGGCAGAGCTGCAGAATTTGAACAAGCAGCTGACACAAATGGCGGTGTCTATTAGTAAGATCGAGAGCAAGAGCTCGGGGAAGCTTCCTTCCCAAACTACAGTTAACTCATGTGAAAATGTGAGTGCCATTCAGCTGCGCAGTGGGAAGTCACTTTCCAACAGAGCTGCGAAGGAAGCCACGGACAGCCTGAACGAGTCCGCCCCGACTGCTCTTGAGACTCAGAATGAGAAAAGAAATGAGAAGGTCAGTGTACCTGTGGATGTTGCCAAAGCACCATTCCCGAGTAGGCTTGCGAAGCCTACTTTGGAATCCGATGACGAGGAGGTCCTGCGAACCTTCCAAAAGGTGATGGTGAATATCCCGCTCCTAGAGGCAGTCAGTCAGGTGCCCAAATATGCAAAATTCCTGAGGAGCTGGTGCACTACGAAGAGGAAGTCCAGAGGGACTGAGAAAAAGAAAGAGAACGTCTCTGCCATACTCCCAGGTACGTTGCCTGCAAAGTGCAACGATCCAGGTACCTTTACTATCCCTTGCACCATAGGTAGTAAAATTGTTCATAATGCCATGTTAGACCTTGGAGCCTCTGTAAATGTTATGTCTTATGCATTGTATCGTGAGTTGAATTTAAATGAAATGCATGAATGTAATGTTTCTGTTCAGTTGGCTAATGGGTCGAGCATCTGTCCTAGGGGGAAGGTAGAGGATGTTTTAGTTAGAGTTGGGAATATGACGTTTCCCGCTGATTTCCTTGTTTTAGATATGAAAGAAAATTTATTGCATGCTTCGTCCTCTATGCTGTTAGGACGTCCCTTTCTTAAGACCGCTAGGGTCAAAATCGATGTGTATAAGGGCGTCGTTTCGTTAGAGTTTGATGATACTTTGCATGAGTTTTCTTTATTTGATGGGAAGTCTGCTGGAAATGTATCTGTTTGTGAGCATGATGAGAATGGGAGTCTACCCTCGCGCTTGAGGGATGGTTCCCATGTCTCTGTTAAAATTTCTGATTTGAATTTTTTGGATGATACTGCTGGTTTTTGCACTAACATGTCTAATATTCACGTGCCCGAGGCACGAAGAGTGCAAAACATTTTTCAGGTGGATGATGGTGGAAAAGGTGTGGCCTTGGACAAGTATGGATCGTCCCCCGCACCTACAGACTATGGATGAGTCTGTTGAGAGAATACAGTCGAGCAACCGACTTTAAAAATTCTGCGCTTCTCGGAGGCACCCGAGTGTTGAACTGTTTTTTGTGCTTTAGTTTAGTTTTATCGCTTTTTAGTATTAATTTAGCTTGCTGTTTTTTTTTTTTTAGGGAATCAAGGAAGAGAGGGCAATTTTGGGCTCTGATGCGTTCGTGCGCCGCTTCCTCGCCCTCGCCAGCTTCACAAAGAGTCAGGGAAGTGTACTTCTTCTTCCCTTTTACTTTGATGTATCTGACTGGTTGGCATTGAGGACAATGCCAAATTTTGAAGTTGGGGGTGGAGTGAGTCCGATGGATGTGCATGTGTAGTTTGTTGAGAAGTGCTATAAAGATATTGAAGTGCTTGGGACTCTGTTTACTGTTTTCTGACTGTGATAGCCTAGGAAATGCATGTTGGAAATCTGAGCATGTTCATAATCGAGTTTTTGCATGAGTTTTGTGTTTATTAGGTTCATGTCAAAAATTTTAAAATTTTTTCTGTTGCTCCCTTGCACTCATCGCGCACTTAGCAACTTCTCCCTAGATTCCGTAAGCTTAGTTTATCGCATGCTTAGCTAATTCTCGTTGTCACCTCGAAAGGCACCCTTAGGTAGCTTGTTGCATGAGATTTAGTAGCTAATTAATTGAGAAAGCATGTGCTTAGCCTAATGTAAAAAAAAAATAGAAAAGCATGTTTGGTAGAAAAGTTCCTCTCGAGGCGCTCCTCCTTCTTATTTGCGCTTAAAAGAAGTGAGCGTTAGTCCTTAAAAACGTGAAGTTTTATGCATGAATTTGACGTGTTAGGCAACTCGAGTTGGAAAGAAAAAGAAATGAAAGGTTGGTTCAAAGAACCCAAAATAAAAGAGTACAAAGTACTTTTGAAAAAGAAAAAAAAAAAAAAGGAATGAGAAAATGATTAGGTCTCTTAATTTGCTTCTTTCTCTCGTGTAAGTCAAGTGTAGCTGTTCTTAAACGCTAGAAGTAGGGGGAAAATGGGATGTGCGTTGCATGTTGGTTTTCCAGGTTTACGTGAGTTTAGGAGTGGTTGTCTAGCACACACGCACGTTAGGGGGCAATAGTTAATTTTTGATATGGCCTAATTGATACATGAACAAAGTGCTTCCATGATTATATTCGTGTTTGAAATTTCAATATGCATGGAGGTTTGAGTTAGAATGCATGTAATAGCGTCCTTTGAGTCAATGTCTTTGTAGTGCTTGCTCGAGGACTAGCAATGTTTAAGTTGGGGGTGTTTGATAACTCCATTTTGGAGCTATTAAATACGTCCTAATCATAGCTAAAGTCCGCTTTCAATTGATTAAATATATCTCTTTTGTAGGAGAAAAGCGGCAAAGAGCTCGTGCGTCCATTGGGCATGTTCGAGCGCTTAAAGCAGAGTTTTAGCGCCCCGGGAATGCATCGGGAAGAGGGGAATTTGTTCCGTGAAGAAACGGGCCAAAACAGCCTTGAAGAGACATTGCATCAGCCCCAAACCCGAGAGCCAGCGTCGAGCTATAGCGTCGAGACGCTGGCTCGACGCTGGAAAAACCCGAGAGCAAGCGTCGAGTGATAGCGTCGAGACCCTGCTTGGCGTCGAGACGCTCCGGAGGAGGCGCGCGCAGGAATTTCATTGGGGCAGCGTCGCGACGCTGGCCTTGCGTCGCGACGCCAGCGCGCGCGCGCGCGGATCACTTAGGGCACAACGTCGAGACGCTGGCCTAGCGTCTCGACGCTACGACGAAGGCAGTAGCTTAAGGACGATTTTTCTGCACATTTTTCATATCTTCTCCAAGCTCTATCTTCTTCATCTCTCAACCAATTTGGACGATTCTTCTTCCCTTCTTCCCCATTTTCTCTCTACTTTCCGTGGAGCTCCGCCATTGTTGGCATGCGAGCGAGCTCCACTTCCCTTTTGTAATAGATAGATGAACTCCTCCGTGGTCGTTGTTGGAGCGGGATTGACAAACCGCGCCATGAGCGGCTAAGGTAAGAGTGAACGGTTTGGGATTTTGTTTAGGGGAATTTTGTTAGACCTTTACAGCTTTGATAATCTGAATTTTAGATTGCACATTGGTTCTGTTTACGTGCATTTGTTTACCTTGCTTAATCCAACGCGCATGCTAAATTATGTTGATTGACACTCGGATAGTTTCGCATGTTGTGTATGTTAAAGAGTAGCGATGCCGTGCCTCTCACTGCTCGACTAAGTAACACAGGTAAATAGAACTAAATCGAAGTATCGGGTCGGGTAGGATAATTGTTGGTTGCATACGGCGTTTGCGGGCAACCTACTAGCAATTAGAATTCACGCCCAAATGTTCGTCGCGGTTAGCTAGTAACTGTCTAAATTCATCTTAGGACTGATCATCTTAATGTGAGATTAGATAACGTGTAATTAGAACTGTGTGGCCTAATTAAAATCCATGAAGTCGGCTACTTTGGGGCATCTCTGGTAGTCGTCCGTGTGCATAGTAAACTGAATTCCATGATTATTAGAATTAAATGATAAGTTGTATTTGTCTAACAATTGATCCCGAAACTCCCCAAACCGTGCTCACGTTCTCTACATATTATTTCTTTCTTCCGTTAGCTTCCTTATTATTTTCCCTCTGCATGACTAAAACCCCCCGTTACCAATTAATCAATTAAATCCCAACTTTACTAGTAAATTCATTCTCCTATTCCTTGGATCGACCCTGTTACCACTGGCTGCAAAGCCTTGGCAATAGGCATTATAAATTTATTTTGGCAAGCCTCGACAGCTTGAGTTTATAGCGATAGTTCAAAAATATCGTTACCATATTCCTTTACACATTCAGCAAAAATTAGATAATTAAAAACCAATTTTACCCCATCAAATCCACCCCATCTTTCTTAACAAATACACTTCGCGAATAACTAAACATAAGTCTCTGTGGAAAAAACGAATGAAATATACTTACTACTTGCTGTGAGACCATGTATGCTTGCATGTTCTAAGTGCTCTCTCTACCTTATTGCTTATTTATCTGTTACACTGAGCACGCAACAAGTTTTTGGCGCCGCTGCCGGGGACTTATTTTAAGTGAAAACGAAGTTTGTTGAGTTTGAAACATCAAGTTATTTTCCATTGAATTTGATCCATCTTCATTTCTTTTTCCGGTACCATTTAGGGTAGTTTATGAATGAGACTCCATCTAGTGATCTAGAGTTCAACCCTGAGCCCGAGAGATTATTTAAAGCTAGAAATAGAGCCAAGAAACGTCTCTTTAAACAAACCCTTTTACCTCCAATCATTGTGGGAACTACAATTCCTCCGCAATTACCTCAAGAAGAAATGGCTGGAGTAAATCAAAACCTGGTGCCTGTCACTCGCAATCCCATTGAAATAGCGAATGACAAGGATAGCGCCATCCTTTCATATTTAGTACCTATGCCGGGGGAGCTGAACCCCAGCATAATCCGTCCTGAAATCACTGCCAACTCATTCGAGTTAAAACCAGTGATGTTCCAAATGTTGTCCACTGTGGGACAATTCTTTGGAATAGAAAATGAGGACCCCCATAACCACTTTAGGAACTTCCTAGGAGTTAGTGACACATTCCTAATCCCTGGAGTTTCCCAAGAAGCCCTGAGGTTATATCTTTTCCCTTACTCTTTAAGGGACAAAGCCAAAACATGGTTAAATTCCTTACCCTCAGGATCTGTCCTCAATTGGACAGATTTAGCAGAAAAATTCCTAGTCAAATATTTCCCACCAGATAGGAATTCAACCTTTCGTGATGATATCATAAAGTTCAAACAAGCTCCAAGTGAGTCCGTTCACGAAGCTTGGACAAGATTCAAAGACCTTCTCATTAAATGTCCACACCATGGCATTCCATGGTGTATCCAAATAGAAGTCTTCTTTAAAGGATGCAACCCCAGCACCAGACAAGTTCTAAATTCATCTGCTGGTGGTTCCATGTTGTCCAAGAGTTACAACGAAGCTTATGAGATCTTGGAGAAGATCTCAACATCTCAATGTAGGTGGTCAGACGATCCAGTAGAGCCAACTAGGGCTCAAGACAAGGATGCTCTAAGCGCCATGAGCACCCAAATAAACGCCCTGACCAACCTAGTTAAGCAAATGGCTCAGGCCAATCTCCAAACCAGTGCCAATACTGCCACAGCCATGTCAATGGGCACCCAACCAAGTCAAGGCGAGGCACCTATCTGTGGATTCTGTGGGGAAGGGCACCCATATGAATACTGCCCTGGGAATCCATCCTCAGTCTGCTATGTTGGAAGCCAGCAGCAGCCTAGGAATAACCCCTACTCCAACACCTATAACCCTGGTTGGAGAAACCACCCTAACCTGTCATGGGGTGGCCAACAAAACGCTAACCAAAATTCTAACCAACCAAGGCCGAGTGGAACACCTGGTTTCACTCCTCAACATAACCAGTCAATGTACCAAAAACCTTACAATCAACCTGTAGGATCTTCTGTAGAAAGCCTACTCAAGGAATACATAGCTAAGAATGATGCTACTCTTCAGAGCCAGCAAGCTACTCTTAGGAGCCTGGAAAACCAAATAGGCCAATTAGCCAATGAACTTAAAAGTAGGCCCCAAGGTAGACTCCCTGCTGACACCGAGGTACCAAGGAGAGATGGCAAAGAGCAAGTTCAAGCAATTGAACTTAGGAGTGGAAGGCCATTGGTGAGCAACACAAAGGACACACCAAAGAGAGTAGAGAACACTGAGTCTAGTGCTCCACTGGAGTCTCTGCCAAACCAAGGTCCACCACCAACTAGCACATCAGGAGTCAGGCTAGAACCTAATATTGAGGAGGTAGAAGAAATTCCAAGGCCTCCACCTATCCTAAGGCAACCTGACGTGTCTGCATATGTGCCACCACCTCCATACCCTCGAAGGCTTAAAAATAAGCAAGAACAGGAAGTTCATTTTAATAAATTCTTAGAAATACTTAAGCAAGTGCATGTTAACATTCCTTTTGTTGAAGTTTTACAGTCTATGCCTTCTTATGTAAAGTTTTTGAAGGACATTATTACTAACAAAAAAATAATTGGTGAGTTTGAAACAGTAAACCTCACCGAGGAGTGCAGTGCCATCCTCCAGAACAAGCTGCCCAAGAAGGAGAAGGATCCTGGTTCCTTCACCTTACCTGTAGAACTTGGAGGCAAGCACGTGGGCAGAGCGCTTTGTGACCTGGGCGCCAGCATAAATCTCATGCCCCTGTCCCTATTCCGCCAGTTGGGAATGGGAGAAGCACGTCCAACCACAGTCACTTTACAACTAGCAGACAGATCCATCGCATATCCAGAAGGTAAGATTGAGGATATTCTAGTTAAAGTTGACAAATTTATTTTCCTTGCAGATTTCATTGTCCTGGACTATGAGGCAGACAAGGAGGTCCCCATCCTGCTAGGTAGACCATTTCTAGCCACAGGTAGGGCACTAATAGATGTTCAAAAAGGTGAGCTTACTATGAGGGTTCATGATGAAGAGGTAAAGTTTAGTGTATATAAAGCTTTAAGGTATCCCTCTGACCTTGAATCCTGTGCTAGCATGGATATTGTTGACTCACTGATGGAAGAACAATTAGAGCATGTATTATTAACCAAGCATGCCAATGAAT
The DNA here is from genome assembly GCA_028017165.1 of Herpetospermum pedunculosum. Taxonomy (NCBI): domain Eukaryota; kingdom Viridiplantae; phylum Streptophyta; class Magnoliopsida; order Cucurbitales; family Cucurbitaceae; genus Herpetospermum; species Herpetospermum pedunculosum. The sequence continues at coordinate 12,433,575 of CM051527.1, read as the reverse complement.
ATGTAGGATTAGATGTAGCTGACTTAAATATATCTGATATAATGGACATGCCTGTAGATAACCCACAGCATGTATGTATGAATATAGATTTAACTGATAGAACTGTAAATCCTTTGAAGCCCTCCATTGAGCATCCACCTGTTTTAGAACTTAAACCACTACCCACTCACCTCAAATATGCATATTTAGGAAATAATGATACACTGCCTGTAATTATTTCTTCTAAACTAAGTGAACAGCATGAGGGTGAATTAATTTTACTGCTTAAGCAACATAGGAAGGCTATAGCATGGACTATTGCTGATATTCGAGGCATTAGCCCTTCTTATTGCATGCACAAAATTATACTAGAGGAAGAGCACACACCTAGGGTAGATCACCAGCGTAGGCTAAACCCCTCTATGAAAGAGGTAGTAAAAAAGGAAATAATAAAATGGTTAGATGCAGGAGTGATTTTCCCCATAGCTAGTAGCCAATGGGTGAGCCCCATCCAATGTGTACCTAAAAAGGGGGGAATAACTGTGGTAGTCAATGAGAATAACGAACTGATTCCAACAAGGACTGTCACGGGGTGGAGAGTGTGTATGGATTACAGAAAATTAAATAAAGAGACTAAAAAAGACCATTTCCCTATACCGTTCATTGACCAGATGCTAGACAGAATAGCTGGTAGAGCCTATTATTGTTTCTTAGATGGCTATTCAGGCTATAATCAAATTACTATAGACCCTAAGGATCAAGAGAAGACCACCTTCACTTGCCCTTTTGGAACGTTTGCCTTCCGCAGAATGCCTTTTGGCTTATGCAATGCACCGGCAACTTTCCAAAGGTGCATGATGGCAATCTTCTCCGAGTTGGATGAGTCCATGATAGAAATATTCATGGATGACTTCTCAGTTTTTGGGGATTCATTTAAAACCTGTCTAGAAAACTTAGGACAAGTCCTGGCTAGGTGTGAGGAGACCAACCTAGTCCTAAATTGGGAGAAATGCCATTTTATGGTAGATGAGGGGATTGTCTTAGGACACAGAGTGTCAAGGGCAGGTGTAGAAGTTGATCGGGCCAAGATAGAGATCATAGAGAAGTTGGTAGAGCCCCAGAATGTCAAAGCCATTAGAAGCTTCTTAGGGCATGCTGGCTTCTACAGAAGGTTCATTAAGAACTTTTCTAAGATAGCCAAGCCTCTGTGTGAGCTATTAGAGCTAAATAGACCCTTCATCTTCTCTAAGGAATGTGTAGTAGCTTGGACCACTATTAAGAAAGCACTAGTCACAGCCCCTATCATAGTAGGACCAAATTGGGATCTTCCCTTTGAGATGTTATGTGATGCCAGTGACTATGCTGTAGGAGTGATGTTAGGCCAAAAGATTGACAAGCTAACACACCCTGTCTATTATGCTTATAAGACCTTGAATGAGGCTCAATGTAATTATACTACTACTGAGAAAGAAATGCTTGCTGTAGTGTTTGCCTGCGAAAAATTCAGAAACTATATTGTAGGCACTAGGACAATTGTATACACTGACCATTCTGCCTTGAAATATCTTATGAGGAAGGCTGATGCCAAGCCTAGATTGATTAGATGGGTGTTATTGCTGCAGGAATTTGATTTGGACATTCGGGACAAGCAAGGATGTGAAAATGTGGTTGCAGATCACCTGTCTCGATTGCAGCACAATTGCGAGAAAATTGCGGAGACCGCAATTTCTGATGCTTTTATTGATGAACATGTCTTTGCTTTGGCTCATCGTGATAACGATGAGGAACCTTGGTTTGCTGACATTGTTAACTTCCGTGCATCACAGGTATTACCAGTGTTCAAGGGAGGACAAGAGAAGAAGAGGTTCCTTCATGAAGCAAGGAAGTTCATCTGGGATGACCCCACACTTTACAGAACCTGTGCTGATGGCTTGCTAAGGAAATGTGTTTCAGCTGCTGAAGCGAAGTCTGTGCTGCAGCACTGTCACTCATCTCCTTATGGTGGACACTTTGGTGGTCAAAGAACAGCTGCGAAGGTATTTCAGAGTGGCTACTATTGGCCAACAATCTTCAAGGATGCCCACAACTATGCCCACAGCTGTGATGAGTGTCAAAGGACAGGTAACCTCAGTCGCAAGGATGAGATGCCCCTCACGTACATTTTAGAGTTGGAGCTCTTTGATGTGTGGGGCATTGACTTCATGGGACCATTCCCTCCATCATCAGGTAACCTGTACATATTAGTGGCAGTGGATTATGTGTCCAAGTGGGTAGAGGCCAAAGCATGTCCTAATAATGATGCTAAAACAGTCACTAACTTCTTGCATAGGCACATTTTCACTAGATTTGGGACTCCTCGTGCTATCATTAGTGATGAGGGGTCACATTTCATTAATAAGGCTATGGAGAAGGTATTGGCTAAATATAACATTAGACATAGAGTAGCCACTCCCTACCACCCACACTCAAATGGCCAAGCTGAAATTTCCAATAGGGAGATAAAGAACATCCTAGAAAAGGTAGTCAAACCTAATAGAAGAGACTGGTCATTTAAGCTTGAGGATGCACTTTGGGCTTATAGGACAGCATATAAGACACCTCTAGGTATGTCTCCTTATAGGCTGGTATATGGCAAGGCTTGTCACTTACCACTTGAGTTAGAAAACAAAGCATTTTGGGCCATGAAGGAATTAAATTTTTGTGTGAAGGATGCGGGGACACTAAGGTCTTTGCAGCTACATGAACTGGATGAGCTTAGGCATATGGCCTATGAGAATGCCAAAATGTATAAAGAAAAGACCAAAATATGGCACGACAGTAGACTTAGGATCAAAGACTTTAGGAAAGGCCAACTTGTCCTATTATTTAACTCACGTTTAAAGCTATTTCCAGGCAAACTAAAGTCCAGATGGTCGGGTCCATTTGTTATTACTAATGTCTTTGTTCATGGTGCAATAGAGATAAAAAACTTGCAGCAGGGACAGCCTTTTATGGTAAATGGTGCTAGATTGAAGCACTACTATGAGGAAGGAGATGTGAAGACTCTCTCGGCCTTCCTCTTGCATGAAGCATGAAGTTAAAAACGAGAGAGAACGAGTGGTTACTGTGCTCGTTTAGTCAAGGCCCATGCCTTAGTTTATTTTTTCTGTTTTTCCGATTATCGTTTGTATGTTTTGTGGCGTAATTTTAATTGCGTATTTAATGTTTTTTGTATTTGTTTTTGCAGGGATTCGAAAGAGGGGATCAAGGAGAGTAAATCCAGTTTTTAAAATCAAGAAACGGTTGAGCCAAATAAAAGATACGGACGAGCAAAGTTTGAGATTTTGATGAAAAAATATCCCTGGAATTGCGCTGGAATTGCTGGATTCGCAAAAATAGAGCCGTTGGGATTTTTCCGTTGCCTTTATATCCGTTGGAAAGCGCTCGATCGATACGATTCTCTCATTCTTTGATTTCCAAGAACTCTGCGATTCTTTTCATCTTTGATTCTACTCTCAAGATCACCAAGATTCGACAATGGTGTCCACACGGGCTGAAAGATCCGCAGCCAAGAAGAAGGCTGATGACGCAGCTGAAGCGGCTGCGAGGGAAGCATTGCTCACCCTTGCAGATGATGGTGCCGTTCGCACCGGACCTCTTCCTAAGCTTCCTATCCGTAGGAAGAAGTGGAGGGTTGTCACTGAAATCCCTGCTGGACCATCTGAGCCAGTGGGCACGCCTAAGAAACGCCGGTGGAGTGTTGAGATGGCCGCCGAACCAAGCACAGCAAAGACTCCCTCTGTGGAGAGTCAAGAAACTGATCGTGCATCCCACGAGTCAGCCAAAGAAGGTTCGTCGCCATCCGCATCACTTGCGCACAGCCCTTCACCATCTGAACCAGTGCCAAGCGCAGAGTCGTCACCGCCTGCACAGAGCCCCGAGTTGTCTCCAGCACCTCAGAGTTCTGACCCGACACCTGCAGCAGCGCAGAGTCCTGAACTGCCGTCTTCGCCACTGAGTTCTGCGCAGACACCATCAGCAGAGCACAATCCCACGCCATTGCACAATTCTCCACGGCCTGATCCTGAATTCCCATACGGGGATTATCAAGAGTCCACGCAGGGCAGTGGCGATGCTGGGGAAGACGAAGTCTTTTCTCCCATGAGGGAAGACAGCCCTGATGTTCCTGCACAGCAGGATGATTCCATGGAGGAGACGTTGGGGGCATGCCTCCAGCAGATCAACATTAAGAAGAAGAAGAAGGTCAAGATTGTCAAGGCCAAGAAATCCAAGAAGCTGAAGAAGAAGAAGGCCAAGAGAGTGCCTTCAGCAGACAAAGAAAGCACGGAGCCATCACTCAAAAGGCTCAAGGTTGAGGCTGCCGAGTCAGCCAAGCCAGCAGATAAGGGGAAGGCCAAGCTCTACCCTGAAGACGAGCCTCAGTCAGTGAGGTATGTCTCATCTGACGCTGAATCCAGGGGCGTGGAGTTAAGGAAGAGGGAGTTGCTGCACGAGAAAGGCTTCCTCGACCGACTTGCTGACCTGCCGCAGTTCTTGCGCGCAGGGGTGATCAACCACGGCTGGGAGGAATTCTGCAGACCGCCTAATCCAGCATACACGAGCATGGTGTATGATTTCTACGCTAATGTGCTCAGCCCTGAGGATGGCCTGTCTGTGGTCAGAGGGGTAGAAGTAGATTTCTCAGCCAAGGCCATCAATGAAGCATTTGGTCTCAAGGGCCAACCTCATACAGATTATGCACGGATTGTCGATGAGCCTACTGAGGCAGTTTTGGAAGAGGCCATTCGGACTATTGGCCAGCCTGAAGCTTCTTGGACCGTGTCACGCAATGGGAGGCACACTCTCATGAGTGCCAACCTCACGGCTAAGGCAGCTGTTTGGTTTTCGTTCGTGCGAAGGAGATTGTCCCCGGTGACTCACGAGACAACAATAAACCAGAGCCGATCGCTGCTGGTGTTTGCAATCATGAGAGGTCTCACGATTAACGTGGGGGAAGTCATCACTTCGGCCATTGCTGAATGCGCCAAGAAAGGTAAGGGACCACTGTTTTTCCCTAATACCATAACCAAGCTATGTTTGCTTGCAGGAGTCCCCACCGAGCGTTTGGAGCAGCAAATGGCTTACACAGGCCATTTGGAGCTGCCTGCTAACCTGAGGCTGAGACGAAAGGGGAATATGGAGTTTGAACTGGATAGGCTGGCTGCTGAACAGTCTCTATCCATGGCCTGCTTAATGGATATGCAGAGAAGAATGGCTCAATGGGCCACTTATGCGCAGGCGAGGGACAAGGAAGTTGCAGACCAGCTGGGGTGCCTCTTCCCTGAGTTCCCTACCAATCTTCTAACTCCATGGGTGCCCCCAAGACCACGGCAACCAGATGAGGATGACGAGAATTGAGTGCTGGTTTGAAGTGCACTAAAGGGAGTATTGTTGTTCCCTTAGAAAAAAAAACAATTTTTCCGCTTTCTGTTAGGACCATGCTGTTTTTGGTTCAATTTTGATCTGTTTTAGATGTTTAGTTTTATGGTTTTCCTATTGCTTAATATAGTTTGATGTTAGCTGACTAGGTAGGATAGTTTAGTTTTATTTTTAGGAAGCTTGAGTGACTGGAAAAAGCATGCTTAGGGGCCTTAATCAATGTTATATCTGCCCTGATCTAATTGCGAAATAATTGCGGTACCCGCAATTTTCATGACTAAAAGCATGTTTTGGACTGTCTGTTTAGCTAGGCTGTGATCTGTTTAAATTCTATCTTTTCCTGCTAACATGACCGCCTTATATAGCTTATCTAAATGCATGCTGGATGAGTGTCATAGGACACCCTTTGATAGTTTAAATCGACCTCTAAAAAGCTCAGCATGCACAGCTTTAAGCCCTTAACTGTCTGTTTTTTTTTGTTAATTTTCTGCTACTGTGATATTTTCTTTTCAATGTTCTGTCTATGCCTAGGGCTTTAGATTCTCTTTGTTTTACCTTAGACTAGATGCTTCTAGGATAGTTTGGGGGTGTGCCACCTCAGACACTCATTGGGGACAATGAGTAGTTGAAGTTTGGGGGAGGCCACCCTAGGCCTAGGAACATTCCTCTCTCCCTTAGAAACATAAGCATTCTTCTTCTCCCTTACAAAAAATGATGAACTGAAAAAGAAAAAAATGAAAAATGGAATAAAAAGGGGGGTTTCTATTAGGTTGCTAAGTAATCAGTGCCAAGTGTGTGACCCACAAGTGGCATTGCATCAAAAGGCAACCAAAGGAGAGGTCCCACCTAAGTAAGAAAAAAAAAAGGAAAAGAGTAGGGAAGAAGAATGTAGACCTAGGAGTTATAACTTTGTGGCTTAGGTGTCCTATTTAAAAAGAACTCTGATCCTCAATTAGCTAAGCACAAAGTTGTAACTTGTAGGGTTGTTTAGGGAGATGAATGTCTATCCAATGTAGTGATGCCAGGGTTTAGGTTGTTCTCTAAAAGTACTACTGTCACCGTTAATACTAAGACTGGCATGACTCTAAGGAATCCTAGTGTTGCGTGCTCAATGTGTTAATAAAAATGATAAATAAGAGAGAGAGAGCACTCAGAACATGCAAGCATACATGATCTTATAGCAAGTAGTAAGTATATTTCATTCGTTTTCCCACAGAGACTTGTTTTTAGCTATTCTCGAAGTGTTTTTGTTAAGAAAGATGGGGTGGATTTGATGGGGTAAAATTGGTTTTTAATTATCTAAGTTGCGCTGAATATGTAAAGGAATATAACATAAACAAATTAAGGTTAAAATCAGACTCAAAGAACAAGAGATGAAATTGATAAACGAAGAAGAAAACAGCTGAACAGAATGAAAACTTAGTAGAATTGCGGGGACCGCAATGTTACCGCAATTAAACAGCAGCGAAAGTGTGTAAATGGGTGAATTGAGGGCTACTAATGACTATCCTATAGGCCTTTTTATACGATTCTCAAGCACTGGATCTACTCTCTATACATCAAACTCACTCTATCTCAAGTATCGTCCGATTCCATGCATTAGAGTCTTAAGTTTACTCGACTTCAAAGTAAGGTCTTAAGCATCTTGTTAAAACGGGAGTGTTTAGTTTGTACTAGGGAAACGCCTATTCCTAGGCCGTTTCCTGATTACCATGAAAGGCTAGCATGATTATATGACTCTGAACTCTTACTCCTTCCAGAGGTTAGGAGTTCTTTGGACAAAATGGATGGCCAATCGAAATTGCCCGTGGGATGAAGCTTACATATAATCAATGTTTGAAGGCGATCCTACATGCTTGATTCACGTTTTTTAAGCCTATAGTTCTGTCATTAGCATGCCCCTAAGTGATTTAGCTACTCATGGATATATGGAGAACAGAAAGGGTAGATAAAACAGACATGCTTAGAAGAGAAATGTGTGTAAAATAGCGAGACAAAACCGTAGCAGAACAAGGTGGAAACTGTAAAATGCAGAATTGTACTTTGATTACTTTAAGTGTTTGAATGACAAAGGAAAGCTTTGAAGAAATGAATCCAAGACAGACAACAACGAAATGCAGTAAGTAAAATACTAAACTAAGAACAACAATAATCAAACTGGAAATAAGAGGAAGAACGACAGAAAAGCAGTAAAGGGTGCTGAAAAGCTTCGTGCAGTCGCCTCGAATGGAAGGGATGAGAGGTTAGCCTTGCTTGGATGAATCCAATCGAGAGAGAAGAAGAATCTTCTCTCCTTCCTATCAGATTATCGATTCCAACAGCTGAGACTCTCACTCCAACAGACGGCAAAGGAAAACAGAGAGAAATGATGGACTGCGAGAAGACTTCTGCGCTTCGAATGATGATCAAACCTCCGACTTTGGCCCCCTTTTATAGTAGTTTGCAGGTGCGTTTAGGCCAAGGAGAACCATCAATCTTCAACGTCATATATCAGAATGGATGGAGGAGAAAGAACGAATCCCTGAAATAACGGAAATTAACAGAAAAAGATCAGTCAACTTACGGTTTTCACTTGAATAATTGCGGTCACCGCAATGTTTTCGCAATTCATTCGCAATGCTCATTTTTTCATTCTTTTCCTTCGGTTTTCAACCCTTTTTCTACCTATTGTACATAAGTCCTATTTTAGCTACCTTCTTCTAATTCTCATATTAAAGCATAGGTTTAGGCTAAATGCTAACAAAAACACCTAAAAGTGTACATCTTCCTAAGCTAAATGAGTTCTAAATAAGTCACTTTCAGAGACTTAACACACCCCCAAACTTAAGGCTTTGCTTGTCCTCAAGCATACTAAGGACTTACTTAGGCTGCTGTTTTATCTTCTTTAACTACTTACCGACTCCCCTATATCCCTATCTCTAGCAGTGTTGTCCTGTGACACACTTCTAAGTTTAGAACTAACCTCTTTATCAAGCTTCTTCTGACTACACCTGCCTACTATACCTGCTGTTTTTATTAACCCCCTACTACTGATCTAGCTACTTTTATGACATCATGCCACTATCCCTAAGGTTTCAAATTCTACCAAGCTTTACTCCAGACTCAGTACATGCTTCTAGCTTTATTTTTAATGTGCCTAGGATTCCTTAGAGTCATGCCAGTCTTAGTATTACAGTGACAGTGGTACTTTTAGAGAACAACCTAAGCCCTGGCATCACTACATTGGATATACATTCATCTCCCTAGACAAACCTAAAAGCTACAACCTTGTGCTTAGCTCATTAAGGATCAGAGTTCTTTTTACATAGGACATCTAAGCCACAAGATTATAACTCCCAAGCATACATTCTTCTTCCCTATTTCTCCCTTTTTTACTTCGGTGGAGTCTCTCCTTGGGTTGCCTTTTGATGCAATGCCACTTGTGGTTTACACACTTGGCACTGATTACTCAGCAACTTGAGAGAGACTCCCCTCTTTATTCTATTTTTCACTTTTTCTATTTATCACAATTTTTTTTCTTAGGAGAAGAAGAATGCTTATGTCCTAAGGAAGAGAGGAATGTTCCTAGGCCTAGGGTGGCCTCCCCCAAACTTCAACTACTCATTGTCCCTAATGAGTGTCTGAGGTGGCACACCCCCAAACTTGTCCTAGAAGCATCTAGTCTAAAGTAAAACAAAGAGAATCTAAAAATCCTAGGCATAGGCAAAACATTCTAAAAGCAATTATTCCAACAGCAGAAAATTTGAACATAACAGACAGTTTTTAAGGACTTACGGTTTATGCATGCTGAGCACTATTCAGAGGCAAATTTAAACTATCAAAGCGTGTCCTATGACACTCATCCAGCATGCTTTAAGATCAGCTATATAAGGTAGTCATGCTAGCAGCAAAAGATAGAATATAACAGATCATAGCCTAACTAAATAGACAGTCCAAAACATGCAATCAGTCACAAAAATTGGGGGAACCGCAATTATTTCGCAATTCAATCCGGGCAGATTTAACATTGATTCAGGCCCCTAGCATGCTTTTTCCTGTTACTCATGCATCCTAAAAATAAAACTAACCTACCTATTCAGCTAACATCAGACTAGACTAAGCAAAAGAAAAAACATAAAACTAAACATTAAAAACAGATCAAAAATTGAACAAAAAACAGCATAATGCACATTATCTATCAGAAAGCAGAAAAATTGTTTGTTTTTTCTAAGGGAACAGCAATACTCCCTTCAGTGCACTTCAAACCAGCACTCAATTCTCGTCATCCTCATCTGGTTGCCGTGGTCGTGGGGGCACCCATGGAGTTAGGAGATTAGTAGGGAAGTCCGGGAAGATGCACCCCAGCTGGTCTGCAACTTCCTTATCCCTCGCTTGCGCATAGTTGGCCCATTGAGCCATTCTCCTCTGCATGTCCATCAAGCAGGCCATGGATAGGGACTGTTCAGCAGCCAGCCTATCCAATTCAAACTCCATATTCCCCTTTCTTCTCAGCCTCAGGTTAGCAGGCAGCTCCAAATGGCCTGTGTAAGGCAGCTGCTGCTCCAAGCGCTCGGTGGGGACTCCTGCAAGCAAACATAGCTTGGTTATGGTATTAGGGAAAAACAAGGGTCCCTTACCCTTCTTTGCGCATTCAGCAATGGCAGCCGACATGATTTCCCCCACATTGACCGTGAGACCGCGCATGATGGCATAAACCAGCAGTGATCTACTCTGGTTGATTGTCGTCTCGTGTGTCACAGGGGACAGCTTCCTCCTCACAAAGGCAAACCAAACCGCTGCCTTTGCTGTCAGATTGGCACTCATTAAGGTGTGCCTCCCATTGCGTGAGACAGTCCACGCTGCTTCAGGCTGGCCAATTGTGCGAATGGCCTCTTCCAGCACTGCCTCAGTCGGCTCATCAACTATCCGCGCATAATCTGTGTGAGGTTGGCCCTTGAGACCAAATGCTTCATTAATGGCCTTGGCTGAGAAATCTACTTCTACCCCTCTGACCACAGACAGGCCATCCTCAGGGCTGAGCACATTAGCGTAAAAATCATACACCATGCTCGTGTATGCTGGATTAGGCGGTCTGCAGAACTCCTCCCAGCCGTGGTTGATCACCCCTGTGCGCAAGAACTACGGCAGGTCAGCAAGTCGGTCGAGGAAGCCTTTCTCGTGCAACAGGTCCCGCTTCCTCAGCTCAGCACCCCTGGATTCAGCATCAGATGAGACATACTGGTAGCGATATTATTGAACTATCGCCAATCATCGGGTTGTCGAGACCCGCCAAAATAAATTTATAAATGCCCGAAATCACTAAACTATTTGTAGAATAGTAGTAACGGGGTCGATCCACAGGGAATTAAGGTACTTTGACTTAATCTTAATTAAATTTGCAAACAATTACTATAGACCAAATAAGGGGGAATTGTTGGTTTTAAGTGACTAAATTGGAACAAAGCAAATAGAAAAATTAGCTAACGGAGTTTCCGACTCGGGATGATCGGGAGTAAATCTAGCAACTATCTTGGATCATAGATTGACGCGTATAATGGCTAAATAATTTTAACGAATGCACGGCTCGTCCAAAATTAATAAATAACCCGGACATGCTCCATGGATTTAATTAAACATAATTAATTATGCTAATCAAGCATACCGTTCGGACATTGGCGGCCAACGCTCTCCCAAGACCGAACGGTAGCAACAAGCTAACCGTGACGACTATCTAATTTGGACGCGAAATTAGTATGTCGATTTGGAATTCTAATTCGGGAACAATGAACATCAAGAGCGTAAGGACGCCAATACGCTCAAGGAGCCACAATTCCTTGTTACTTGGCGGAAACGAGAGGCACGGCATCAAATCCTTTAACTAATGGACATGCTCAAAATCAAGGGTGCCTAGTCCTAAATCATTCAAACATGCTCATAGATTAAGCAAAGAAATAGAATTCAATTCAATAAAAATCCAACCAATTCAGAATTTCAATCCACAACCTCACCAAGAATTCATACTACATTTGTCCCTACAATCCCGAGCCAAAAACGGTAAATCTACTCACTCATGACTTGTGTGACGTGGGACGGCTTCAAATCGAGCTTCATAGCCCCTCCCATGGTGAAAAATGGCTGCTGGACGTCAAATCAGGCGCGGAGCTCGAGGTGGAAGATGATAATCGCGGCTAAAATCGGACAAAAAAGTTAAGTAGTCCGTCGTAGCGTCGAGACGCTAGGACAGCGTCTCGACGCTGCGCCCTAAATAATCCGCGCGCGCGCTCGGGGTGGCGTCGAGACGCTCGCACAGCGTCGAGACGCTTGTGCGGCGTCGAGCTAGCGTCGAGACGCTATCACTCGACGCTTGCTCTCGGGTTTTTCTTCAATTCAGCGCTTCAGACTTCGGAGCGTCGAGACGCTAAGGCAGCGTCTCGACGCTGGGCAGCGTCGAGCTAGCGTCGCGACGCTGTCGCTCGACGCTAGCTCTCGGGTTTTTGCATGGAATTTTGCCTTCAATTTCCCCAAAGCGCCCAAACTTCATCTCTTTGCATGGATCTTCCCGGGAAGCGTTCTTATGCCTTTAAATCGCGATATTAAGCTCCGAAACGCTCTCGAGAGCTAAGCACCGAGAACACCTACAATAATTACATAAAAGCAAGATTAAGCCAATAATAAACGTGAATTAGGGACATAATTATAGCTCCAAAATGGAGCTATCAAACACCCCCAACTTAAATCTTGCTAGTCCTCGAGCAAGGTGGAATTCTGATTAATTAAATAGAACGAGAATGCATGCTAGGGACTCGATTCTCAATACTGGAAAAGACAAGGCAATTGCATTTGAAAGAACAGCTGCATGCATGCATTGGTTAAGAACAATTTGGAAAATTTAAAGATGTTTCCCTATTTACGCCTCGGACTTAGCTCCTCGATCTTAGATTTCAACAGGCTTAGAACGGCTCTATCTATCCTAAAATTTCGCTTTCCCCCTACTTATGGCTTAACAGAACAGTCTAAGGGCAGTTCATCGCTTATGCAAGTAATATAACGCAAGGCATCTTTTTCTCAATTTCATTGAACTTATCTTCATGAGCGCCTAACATGTCAATCTTACTTTCGTTTCAGCTTGCCTGCAATTTCATTGCACAGTGCATCCGACTACGGGCAAAATTCACATTTTTAAGGACTAGCGTTCACTTCTTTGTGCATCCTTTTCATGCAGTGGCGACCGTGGGTTACACGACCGCCCCTGGCTACTAAGGCAACTCGAGAAGGAGGAACGCCTCATGAGATTATTTTCTTTTTATAAACTTGCATTCATTTTTCTTTAAGTCTAAGCATCATATTAAAATTTTAAGCGCACGGGTTACAAACAAAAGCGAATCTTGGCCCATCCTAAGGTTGCCTTTCGAGGTGACAACGAATTTCAAAACAAACAGAGCTACACTAAACCCACAGATTCAAGATAGAGTGCTAACATGCGAAGCTTAAACAGGGAAATATTTTTGAAAAAATTTTCAAAATGGCCTTAACATATGCAATTATGCTGAATTTCATGACAAATACAAATACGAAGACCTCAGCAGTACATCACAGAATTTCATAGTCAGACTAGCATGCTTTCACCATAACTCAACAAGTAAATCAGGATTTCACAACTAAACTCGACAATCACTATAAGGCACAACCCACCACCCCCAACTTAGAAATTGACAATGTCCTCATTGGACCAAGTATGCACAGTCAAAACAAAGGGAAAGAAAACCTTCCCTGAGTTGTGACTTAGAGGGTTGTAGAGCGCGCGTTATCCTTAGCCAATAAACCGCAAGGATGAGCCATTGTTTCACCTGAAAATTCACAACATCAGAGTAGAAATCTAAACTAATCCTAAAGATGGTAAGTAAACAAAAAGCATGTACAGCTCAAGCTCGGGTGCCTCCGAGTAGCGCAAATTTTTAGAGTCGATTGCTCGACTTTACCAAAACTCAATTTATCCTTTCTCATAATCAGGCTCTTTCAAGTAAGCATGGTCGTCGAAGTCCTCTGACATTCCCTCATGAAAGATCTTTAATCGCTGGCCATTCACCGTGTATTCTTTTTCTGTATCCAGGCTTTGAATCTTGACTGCACCATAGTGATGAACATCAGTGATAATGAAAGGACCAAGCCACCTGGAACGAAGTTTACCTGGCATGTGTTGGGTTTTATGTCCTAAAACTCGTGGTTTGTAAACTGAATGTATATTCTATTTTGCAATAAAGTTGTTATTGAGATTTATTCAGTAAAGTTGTTATTGAATAAAATGAATTGTTTTTACTTTTAACCTAACTCCAATAAACAAAGAACCCATGGCTATAGGTTGTATACTTGAACTTCATGTATGACATGATTGTGGATCAAGTTCAAGTAATAGCCAGAACGGTCTATAGTATAGGGATAAGGCTGGGTACCTTATCCTGGGGACACTATTGGACGCGGCCCACTTTGTATAGTACAAACGATGTGATTCGAAATCGTTCATGTGGAGACATGTGAGTGGGGGCGTCCTATGCAATGAGTTTGCATAAGACTGAACCGCGAAACAAGTCGCTCTTTCTTTATAACTCCGTTTACTGTAAAGACCGATTTTTTCATATGATGACCTAGGTAACTCGATCTGAATCCTGAGCACGCTATGAACTCCTGTTTATTCGGGCTTATCCTTTGACTTGTATGGGTGAGAGTGGCCCGAGATCGCCGACTCAATAAGCCTACCATCTTGGGGATAAGACCGGGTAGGTAGCTGGGAACATAGTCCTGCGAGATGGAATCCACTCCTACCCGCTCTGAGGGATTAGTAGAGAGGTTCTTCCCTTAAGTGCTGACTCCAGGTCTTGAACTAGGGATCCCACCCTCTCATTGGCCCGAGAGGGACTTGGTATAGTGATGAGATCACATACCAATCGGTTTGGTGGTTGGACCACAAACCAATAGTTCATTAGAGGATCAGTGGGACTTAAGGAACAAGATGTAATTACGGGGGTAAAACGGTTATTTTGACCCAGCTATAATTACGAACGACCTGTGAAGGATCGATTTACTGATGATGGTTATATCAAGAGGACAGAAATATATCTACGGTGAGGAGAGTGCAACCCTTGGACTTTAGTGGAGTCTCCGGGGGTTAACGAATGTTGGTTAGCTTGGTTAAAGAGTTTGACCGGTTAATCTCGTATCGTTGGAGCTCATGATCTGTAGGTCCTTTAGGTTCTCCTGGCTAGCTCGGATTAAGCCGTGTAACAATATGAGAGAAAAAGAATTTGAATTTATTGAAATTCGGTTTTGGAAGAATGATGGACATATTTAAATATGATTTAAATATGGGATCGGTGTAAAACATGAATAGGGATTCATGTGTGATGATTCGGTTTAAGAAACCGAGATTAGTCTTATTATTTAATTAATATTTGATATTGAATTAAATAATAATATTAATTAATTAAAAAGTTTAATTAATTATAATTTATTTTGCTTATTAAAATTAATTATGAATTAATTTTAAAATGACAAAATATTACAAGTGTGATTATAAGTCAAAGTGGAATTATCCATGTTGAGTGGATTTATCCAAGTTGAGTGGGTTTATCCAAGTTGTGAAGTGGATTGTGAATCACCAACAACATGCATATAAACTCATCAATTTTGGAACACTTGGTTGAAGACTAATCCATCCAATTTGAGGTGTCATGCTAAGTAAAGACTTTGTTGCATGTGAATTGCCTATAAATTGGATGAAGTTCAAATGGTTTGAAGTTGATGAAATTTCAAGGAGTTTGAATGTTGGATGAGCATGAAGAGTTCATGTTACTTGAGAAATTAGAAAGTTAAGTGTTAGACTTCTTCTCACAAAATCCTCATCACTTTCATCTTCCCATCTTCTTTTTCCAAACTTTTTCTTTCATAAAGGAGTCCCACCACTCCGTTGCTCGGCCCGAGGATAGCGGGACTACCGGAGGTGGTTCTCGAGGAGTTCGAGGGAAGCTTCGAAGGGTTCGTGAGGAGATTTGAGCTTTGGAAGAGAAGTCTTTAGAACTACAAGAGGTATGTGTTCTAATTCCTTTTATTTCAAAGCTTTGTGCATGTTTCTTATTTAGCTAAATTGATGAAATTAGAGTGCCAATGATCCGTCTCGCTTCCGCTGCGCTACATGCGCTCCATCAATTGGTATCAGAGCGTTTTTTGGTCACTCAATTTGCATCAATTTAAGCTCGGTGGGTATTTGTTTTAGAAATTATTTTTCTGGGCGTCTAAAGTGTGATTCCGGTTTTGGCATTTTTTTTGAGCTTTTATTTGTACTTTGTTTTGTAATTGCCCGGGCGTGTATGGGCTTTAATGTGTGAAGAAGAGTCTGTAAAAAATTCGGAGTCATTAGAGTCCATATAGGCTTTCAATTCAAAGACAGAAGCTCGGGTGTCGAAAAAAACAGCATGCTGTTTTCTTGCTGTTTTTTTTTTCTGCAAAATTCCAGCACAAAACCGGTTCAGCGCAAGGTGGAAGAAACAGTCCGGTTCGGCCCTCTGGAGGTCCGGTTCAGCGTTCGTTTGGTCCAGTTCGGGTCGGTATTGGTCCAGTTACGGGCTGTTGAAGTCGGGACAGCTGTTATGGACCGGTTCAGTTTTTTTTGAAGTTTTGAAGTTGCTGTTTTTTTTGGTCGGTTCAAGCAAATTCAAGCTGGTTCGTGGCGGTTCGAAGGGTTCGAAAGCGTCTCAACTTAGTTGATGAATTATTATTGTAATAATTTAGTTGCTTGCTTGTCCGTGATGCCAAAACCGGTCCACTTTAGTGTGTTTAATTAATTATGCATTGTGAATGTATGTTTTAATTAAAGTATCTTGTATGTGCATAAAGTATGCAATATAGATTTCAAATCCCACCATAGGAAGCATGTTGCATGCATTGAAAGTATAATATAAGTGTTATGTTGTATAGTATGCATGCTTAATTCATGAGAATTAATATAAGTGTTATATTAATTTATGAATTGGATGTTGCTTGTTTAAAAGTAAAATTAATATAAGTGTTATATTAATTGTGAAATTAAACATACAACATAGTTGCCTTAGTTGAATATAATTGTTATATTCTTGCTTGGGAAGCATGTTATAAATTGAATGTAATGGTTATATTCTAGCTTAGGAAGCATGTTATAGAATGTCTTTGTTTTATAAAGCGTTGTAAAATGAGATAGACATTTAAAATCTATAACAAAGATAAATGCATGCTCACTAAGGGTTAAAGAATTCCAATGCGATTAGGAATTTAGTATCGATTCGTTTTAATAGTTAAAATAGGTCGATATCTTGTAAAGCTAAGGTTACGAGAGAACTCACCCGGTTTGATCCTGCACTAAGGTTGGAGGTATTTAAGATGACGGTTTACGGAACACCTCCTACCTGGGGATCGATCCGGTACTTGAGTTAAGTTAACCCGGCTTTATGAGCATGCACGTGAGAGGTGTAAGGTTATAAAACGTTTATCACCTAGACATCTTAGGTAAAAGTATGTTCTACCTAGACTTAGGTTTTATTGTCTTAGCCGGATAATGCCTAAGTAAAACTTTACCCAAACCATTCTAAAATACTTAGTAGTGGTGTTGAGAAGGTATATATGATATATCAATCTCCTCCTACGTTCTCCGCAAAGTTCACACCGTGAGATTTATGCTCGGCCTCGTGATGTCAATAGGGCATCCCCATTCGGATGGTGTTTGCATAAATCAAGAGCAAGGTGAATGGAGAAAGTATTTATAGTAAGTGGGAGAAGGAAGTATGTCAATACATCCTGCGGTCTCCTCCATTAGGTTGAACCGTGAGATTCCCATGTTCCGCCTGCTGGTTGCCCATAGTAGCACCGTCCATTCGGAGGGCCGTTTCATGGGAGTCGGAACAACTCAATCTCCAGAAATGGATAGGGTCTCTTAGGTCCATTCCCAACTCTGACATTTCCATTCGGTTGCACTGTTGGGGCCGACCTCTGAGTTCTGAAAATGGCGGGTCACACTTACAAGGATTACTAAGTTGTTAGTAGATTCTTGACCGAAGTAGCGATAACTAAGGTGCTATAGGAATATGAGTTATTCTGGTATTAGCATTTAGTCAAGAATGTCTTGGTTCAGTGAAGGAGTGATTGACTGCCCCTCGGTAGCGGTTGCTCTGACTCACTGAAGTATCGTTGCAAATTAATAATGATTTTTTGGGTACATTATTACTTTTGCTAAAGTTCTTGATTGGTTGTTAAAAATAGGTTAAGTTCAATTCACTAATAGAATTCATTCTTTTCAGCATGTCTAGCTCGTTTATCCAATTACTAGCTTCTGATAAACTAAACGGCGATAACTACACGACCTGGAAATCGAACTTGAATACGATTCTTGTTATCGATGATCTTAGGTTTGTCTTAACAGAGGAATGTCCTCCCCCTCCTAGCTCATCTGCAACTCGAACTGTTCGAGATGCATTTGACAGGTGGACTAGGGCTAATGATAAAGCCCGAGTCTACATCTTGGCCAGCACATCCGATGTGTTAGCTAAGAAGCATGAGGTAATGGTCTCCGCTAAGGAGATCATGGATTCATTACAGATGATGTTTGGACAACCGTCCTCATCGGTCTATCATGATACCCTCATGGCGAGCAAAGCTGAGAAGAAACAACTAAGTAAATATGATTTACTCGTTGTTGAAACATGTTTAGTGGAACATGATAGTTCTGCCTGGATACTGGATTCAGGAGCCACTAACCATGTTTGTTCTTCTTTCCAGGAAACTAGTTCCTGGCAGCTGCTTGCTGAAGGTGAGATAACTCTCAGGGTTGGAACAGGAGAGGTTGTCTCAGCCAAGGCAGTGGGAACTGTCAAGTTGTTATATAGAGATAGTTTCATTTTACTTGAAAATGTATTGTTGGTTCCTAGCTTTAAAAGGAACCTTGTATCTATCTCTTGTTTACTTGAACATTTGTATAAAGTATCTTTTGATTTTAATGAAGCGTTCATTAGCAAAAGAGGTGTACATATATGTTCTGCGAAACTTGAAAACAACTTGTATGTGTTAAGACCAACAGAGGCAAAAGCTATTTTGAACACCGAGATGTTTAAAACAGCTCAAACTCAAACTAAAAGGCAGAAACTTTCTCCAAGTACCTATCTTTGGCACTTGAGACTAGGCCACATTAATCTCAATAGGATTGGGAGATTGGTAAGAGTGGTCTCCTAAATCAGTTAGAGGACAACTCTTTACCACCATGTGAGTCTTGTCTTGAGGGCAAGATGACCAAACGATCTTTTTCTGAAAAAGGTCATAGGTCCAAAGAAACTCTAGAGCTTGTACATTCAGATCTTTGTGGTCCGATGAATGTTAAAGCACGGGGAGGGTATGAATATTTCATCAGCTTCATTGATGATTATTCTAGGTACGGCTATCTTTACCTAATGCATCATAAGTCCGAAGCTCTTGAAAAGTTCAAGGAGTATAAGGCAGAGGTTGAGAACACATTAGGTAAAACGATTAAAATACTCCGATCAGATCGAGGTGGAGAGTATATGGATTTAAGATTCCAGGACTATATGATAGAACATGGAATACTATCCCAACTCTCAGCGCCCGGAACACCGCAGCAGAACGGTGTGTCCGAAAGGAGAAATAGAACCCTGTTAGACATGGTTCGATCTATGATGAGCTATGCTCAACTGCCTAGTTCGTTTTGGGGATATGCAGTAGAGGCTGCTGTATATATTTTGAACATGGTTCCCTCTAAGAGTGTTTCAGAAACACCTTATGAGTTATGGAGAGGGCGTAAAGGTAGTTTACGTCACTTCAGAATTTGGGGGTGTCCGGCACATGTGTTGGTGCCCAATCCAAAGAAATTGGAACATCGTTCAAAATTATGCCTATTCGTAGGCTACCCCAAGGAAACGAAAGGTGGTCTATTTTACGATCCTCAACAAGATAAGGTGCTTGTATCGACAAACACCACATTCTTAGAGGAAGACCACATGAGAGATCATCAACCTTCGAGCAAAATTGTTTTGACCGAACTTTCCAGGAAAGCTACAGATGGGTCAACAAGAGTTGTTGATCAGGCTGGTTCTTCTCAAGAGTTGAGAATACCTCGACGTAGTGGGAGGGATGTGAGACAACCCGACCGCTACATGGGTTTAACGGAAACCCAGGTCGTCATACCTGATGACGGCGTTGAGGATCCATTGACCTTTAAACAGGCAATGAATGACATAGACAAGGACCAGTGGCTTAAAGCCATGGACCTCGAAATGGAGTCGATGTACTTCAATTCGGTCTGGGATCTTGTAGAGCAACCTGATGGTGAAAGACCTATCGGTTGTAAGTGGATCTACAAGAGGAAACGAGACCAAGCCGGTAAGGTGCAAACCTTTAAGGCTCGACTTGTGGCAAAGGGTTATTCCCAGAGGGAAGGGGTGGACTATGAAGAAACCTTCTCCCCTGTTGCCATGTTAAAGTCGATTAGAATACTCTTGTCCATTGCCACGTTTTATGATTATGAAATTTGGCAAATGGATGTCAAGACAGCCTTTCTTAATGGCAATCTTGAAGAGAGTATCTATATGGCTCAACCAGAGGGGTTCATAATTCAGGGTCAAGAGCAAAAGGTTTGCAAGCTTAATCGATCCATTTATGGGTTGAAGCAAGCGTCTAGATCCTGGAATATAAGGTTTGATACTGCGATCAAATCCTATGGCTTTGAACAGAATGTTGACGAACCTTGTGTCTACAAGAAAATAGTCAATTCTGTTGTAGCTTTCTTAGTCTTATATGTAGATGATATCCTACTCATTGGGAATGATGTAGGGTTCCTGACTGACGTTAAGCAATGGCTAGCGACCCAATTCCAAATGAAAGATTTGGGAGAGGCTCAGTTTGTTCTAGGGATTCAAATCGTAAGGAATCGTAAGAACAAAACGTTAGCGTTGTCTCAAGCATCTTATATCGACAAGGTGTTGATACGATATTCGATGCAGAATTCCAAGAAGGGTTCTTTACCTTTCAGGCATGGAATTCAATTGTCAAAGGAAGAGTGTCCTAAGACACCTCAAGAAGTTGAGGATATGAGACGAATTCCCTATGCATCAGCAGTCGGTAGTCTGATGTACACCATGTTATGTACACGACCCGACATATGCTATGCAGTAGGAATTGTCAGTAGGTACCAGTCCAATCCAGGATATGATCATTGGACTGCCGTTAAACACATCCTCAAGTATCTTCGGAGAACGAGAGACTATGTGCTCGTGTATGGCGCGAAGGATTTGATCCTTACAGGATACACTGACTCTGATTTTCAAACCGATAAGGATTCGAGGAAATCCACATCGGGATCAGTGTTCACTCTTAACGGAGGGGCAATAGTATGGAGGAGTATAAAGCAAGGTTGTATTGCTGACTCCACCATGGAAGCTGAGTATGTCGCGGCTTGCGAAGCTGCGAAAGAGGCTGTATGGCTTAGAAAGTTCTTGACGGATTTGGAAGTTGTTCCAAATATGAATTTGCCTATCACACTTTATTGTGATAATACTGGTGCTGTGGCAAATTCGAGAGAACCAAGAAGCCATAAGCGTGGAAAGCACATAGAGCGGAAATATCATCTCATCAGGGAGATAGTGCATCGAGGAGACGTGATCGTCATGCAGATCGCCTCAGAGCACAATATTGCTGATCCGTTTACAAAGTCCCTCACGACTAAAGTGTTCGAGTGGCACCTAGTGAGTCTAGGACTACGAGTTGTACAGTAGGATAGTGGGAGAAAAACCATGGAAATATTTGATATTCCAGTTTTTCTCATCCCGCATGTAATACTCCACTGACGTTTTAGTCCAAGTGGGAGTTTGTTGGGTTTTATGTCCTAAAACTCGTGGTTTGTAAACTGAATGTATATTCTATTTTGCAATAAAGTTGTTATTGAGATTTATTCAGTAAAGTTGTTATTGAATAAAATGAATTGTTTTTACTTTTAACCTAACTCCAATAAACAAAGAACCCATGGCTATAGGTTGTATACTTGAACTTCATGTATGACATGATTGTGGATCAAGTTCAAGTAATAGCCAGAACGGTCTATAGTATAGGGATAAGGCTGGGTACCTTATCCTGGGGACACTATTGGACGCGGCCCACTTTGTATAGTACAAACGATGTGATTCGAAATCGTTCATGTGGAGACATGTGAGTGGGGGCGTCCTATGCAATGAGTTTGCATAAGACTGAACCGCGAAACAAGTCGCTCTTTCTTTATAACTCCGTTTACTGTAAAGACCGATTTTTTCATATGATGACCTAGGTAACTCGATCTGAATCCTGAGCACGCTATGAACTCCTGTTTATTCGGGCTTATCCTTTGACTTGTATGGGTGAGAGTGGCCCGAGATCGCCGACTCAATAAGCCTACCATCTTGGGGATAAGACCGGGTAGGTAGCTGGGAACATAGTCCTGCGAGATGGAATCCACTCCTACCCGCTCTGAGGGATTAGTAGAGAGGTTCTTCCCTTAAGTGCTGACTCCAGGTCTTGAACTAGGGATCCCACCCTCTCATTGGCCCGAGAGGGACTTGGTATAGTGATGAGATCACATACCAATCGGTTTGGTGGTTGGACCACAAACCAATAGTTCATTAGAGGATCAGTGGGACTTAAGGAACAAGATGTAATTACGGGGGTAAAACGGTTATTTTGACCCAGCTATAATTACGAACGACCTGTGAAGGATCGATTTACTGATGATGGTTATATCAAGAGGACAGAAATATATCTACGGTGAGGAGAGTGCAACCCTTGGACTTTAGTGGAGTCTCCGGGGGTTAACGAATGTTGGTTAGCTTGGTTAAAGAGTTTGACCGGTTAATCTCGTATCGTTGGAGCTCATGATCTGTAGGTCCTTTAGGTTCTCCTGGCTAGCTCGGATTAAGCCGTGTAACAATATGAGAGAAAAAGAATTTGAATTTATTGAAATTCGGTTTTGGAAGAATGATGGACATATTTAAATATGATTTAAATATGGGATCGGTGTAAAACATGAATAGGGATTCATGTGTGATGATTCGGTTTAAGAAACCGAGATTAGTCTTATTATTTAATTAATATTTGATATTGAATTAAATAATAATATTAATTAATTAAAAAGTTTAATTAATTATAATTTATTTTGCTTATTAAAATTAATTATGAATTAATTTTAAAATGACAAAATATTACAAGTGTGATTATAAGTCAAAGTGGAATTATCCATGTTGAGTGGATTTATCCAAGTTGAGTGGGTTTATCCAAGTTGTGAAGTGGATTGTGAATCACCAACAACATGCATATAAACTCATCAATTTTGGAACACTTGGTTGAAGACTAATCCATCCAATTTGAGGTGTCATGCTAAGTAAAGACTTTGTTGCATGTGAATTGCCTATAAATTGGATGAAGTTCAAATGGTTTGAAGTTGATGAAATTTCAAAGAGTTTGAATGTTGGATGAGCATGAAGAGTTCATGTTACTTGAGAAATTAGAAAGTTAAGTGTTAGACTTCTTCTCACAAAATCCTCATCACTTTCATCTTCCCATCTTCTTCTTCCAAACTTTTTCTTTCATAAAGGAGTCCCACCACTCCGTTGCTCGGCCCGAGGATAGCGGGACTACCGGAGGTGGTTCTCGAGGAGTTCGAGGGAAGCTTCGAAGGGTTCGTGAGGAGATTTGAGCTTTGGAAGAGAAGTCTTTAGAACTACAAGAGGTATGTGTTCTAATTCCTTTTATTTCAAAGCTTTGTGCATGTTTCTTATTTAGCTAAATTGATGAAATTAGAGTGCCAATGATCCGTCTCGCTTCCGCTGCGCTACATGCGCTCCATCAGCATGAACTTCAGGCGGGAGTTGAACAAGAGGACCTTCTGACCAACTTCGAAGTGTTTCCTGACGACTCGCCTGTCGTGGAACATTTTGGTCTTTTCCTTGTAGGTCTTCGAGTTCTCATATGCATCCAGGCGAAGCTCCTCCAGTTCTTGCAATTTGAGGAGTCTTTCTTCGCCCGCCAAATCAAAGTCCATGTTGCACTTCTTCACGGCCCAGTAAGCTTTGTGTTCGATCTCTACGGGGAGATGACAGGCTTTACCATAAACCATCCGGTAGGGAGACATCCCTATGGGGGTTTTGTAAGCCGTACGATAAGCCCACAGAGCGTCGTCCAGCCTGAGGCTCCAATCCTTCCTTCCTGGACTTACTGTTTTCTCGAGGATGCTCTTCACCTCTCGATTGGAAACCTCCGCTTGACCATTGGTCTGAGGATGATACGGGGTAGAGATTTTATGGTTGACCCCATATTTCCTCATCAAGGCCTGGATCGTTTTGTTGCAGAAGTGGCTCCCCTGGTCACTTATGATGGCTCGTGGAACTCCATACCTGCTAAAAATGTTAGACTTGACAAAACTGGAAACAACATTAGCGGTATCAACTTTGGTGGCTTTAGCTTCCACCCATTTAGACACGTAGTCCACAGCCAATAAGATATAGACAAAACCAAATGAAGGGGGGAAGGTTCCCATAAAGTCCATACCCCAAACCTCAAAAATTTCACAAGTTAAAATGGGGTTTTGGAGCATTTCATTCCTACTAGTGATGGTCCCTTTTCTCTGACACTGATCACAAGATTTACAAAAGTCATAACAGTCTTTAAACAGCGATGGCCAGAAGAACCCACAATCTAAAATTTTTCTCGCAGTTCTATTTTGCCCGAAGTGTCCCCCACATGCAAATTCATGGCAAAAGGTAAGGATGGACCTATGTTCAGACTTAGGGACGCACTTCCTAATTACCTGGTCAGCACAAAACTTCCATAAAATGGGCTCTTCCCAAACATAAGTTTTGGCTTCGCTTTTCAGCTTAGCTCTTTGATTATATGAAAAATCGAATGGGAACGTACCTGTGACCAAGTAGTTGACAATGTCGGCGTACCATGGTGTCTCCACACTTACCTGAAAGAGAACTTCATCAGGGAACTCGTCATTCAGAGGCAGATCGTCCTCATTACGCACAATACGGCTCAAGTGGTCAGCAACGGTATTTTCTGATCCTTTTCTGTCCTGAACAGAGACGTCGAACTCCTGGAGTAATAATACCCATCTGAGCAGTCTAGGCTTCGAGTCTTTCTTGTTCATCAAGTATCGAACTGCTGCATGATCAGAAAAAACAATTACTTTAGATCCAAGAATATATGGCCGAAACTTATCAAGTGCGAAAACTATGGAAAGCAGCTCCTTCTCTGTTGTTGTGTAACCGATCTGCGCGGAATTGAGCGTCCGAGAGGCATAATAAATCACGTGGCTCTTCTTGTCTATCCTCTGGCCCAACACAGCGCCTACGGCATAATTGCTTGCATCGCACATAATCTCGAAAGGAGTCCCCCACTGCGGTGGATGAATGATGGGTGCGTTGGTCAAGCACTTTTTCAGAACATCAAAGGCAAGCTTGCACTGTTTGTCAAAACAGAATGGAACATCCTTTTTCAGCAAGCTTGTCATCGGAGTCACTATCTTCGAGAAGTCTTTAATGAACCTGCGGTAAAAACCTGCGTGACCAAGAAAAGAACGTACTTCCCGAAGATTTGTGGGGTAAGGTAAATCAGATATGACGTCAATCTTAGCTTTATCAACCTCTATCCCCTTAGCAGACACAACATGACCCAATACTATGCCCTGACTGGCCATGAAATGACACTTCTCAAAATTTAAAACAAGATTAGTTTCGATGCATCTTTCCATGACTCTAGACAAGTTAAACAGGCAATCTTTAAATGAACTTCCATATACAGTAAAATCATCCATAAAGACTTCGATGCATTTTTCTACAAATTCAGAAAATATGCTCATCATGCATCGCTGAAAAGTCCCTGGAGCATTACAAAGCCCAAAGGGCATTCTCCTATATGCGTAAGTTCCGAATGGACAAGTAAAAGTAGTCTTTTCTTGGTCTTCCTGGGCTATGGGAATTTGATAAAACCCAGAAAAACCATCAAGAAAACAGAAGAATGGTTTCCCAGCTAAACGCTCCACCATTTGATCTATGAAGGGAATAGGAAAGTGGTCCTTCTTAGTCACGTCATTCAGTTTTCTAAAATCAATACACATTCTCCACCCATTTTGTACTCTCTTAGGTACTAACTGTTGGGTTTTATGTCCTAAAACTCGTGGTTTGTAAATTGTTATGTTTGTAAATATTCTATTTAGAATAAAGAGTTATTAGTTTTATTCAGTAAAAGTGTTTACTGGAATAAAGTGAAACGTGTTTGGTTTAACCTATACCAATGACCAACACCCTTGGCTGAATATGAGTACTTGAGCTTCATGTATGACATGATTGTGGATCAGGCTCAAGTAGTCAGTCAAAACGGTCTATAGTATATGGATAAGGCTGGGTACCTTATCCTGGTAACACTATTGGATGCGGCTCACTTTGTATTGTACAGGACGATGTGATCTGAATCGTTCCACATGGAGATGTGAGAAGTGAGGGCGTCCTGTGTAAAGAGTTTACATAAGACCGAACCGCGTATTAAGTCGCTCTCTCTTTATAACTCCGTTTACTGATGAGACCGACTTATACATATAGATGGCCTAGGTAACTCGATCTCAATCCTGAGCTCGCTATGAACTCCTGCTTATTCGATAGTATCCTTTGACTTGCACGGGTGAGAGTGGCCCATTAGCGCCGACTCAATAAGCCTACCATCTTGGGGATAAAGTCGAATAGGTAGCTGGGGACATAGTACAGCAAGATTGGAGTTCACTCCTAACCCGCTCTTCAGGGTTAGTAGATAGGTTGTTCCCTTAATAGCTGACTCCGGGGCTTGAACAATGAGCGCTCACACTCTCATGTGATGAGAGGGTTAATTGATCTGTTGGTTGGACCACAGATCTATTGTTCATTAGAGGTATCAGTGGTACTTAAGGAACAAGATGTAATGCAGGGGTTAAACGGTTTAAATGACCCAGCTGTGATTACGAACAACCTGTGAAGGATCGACTTACCGTTGTTGGTTATATCAAGAGGACACAATATATCTACAGTGAGGAGAGTGCAACCCTCGGACTATAGTGGAGTCTCCGGGGGTTAACGAAAGTTGATTGATTCGGGTTAAAAGAGTTTTGACCGAATAATCTCGTATCGTTGGAGCTCATGATCTGTAGGTCCTTTAGGTTCTCCTGGCTAGCTCGGATAACGTCGTGCAACAGTATAAAAGAAAAGAAAAAGAATTTGAATTGTTCAAATTCGGGAAAAAGAAAAAGAATTTGAATTGTTCAAATTCGGGAAAAAAAAAAGAATTGGAATTGTTCAAATTCGGTTTATGGAAGAAGGATGGACATATTTAAATATGATTTAAATATGGGAATGGCCTAAAACATGAATAGGATTCATGTGCAAAAAATCGGTTTTCGGAAAACCGGGTTTAGCCATATTATTTAATTAATATTTGATATTTAATTAAATAATATTAATTAATTAAAAAGTTTAATTAATTAAATATATATATATATATCTTATTTATTAAAAAGTTTAATAAATAAAATATTTATTATTATTTGAAATTAATTTTGAATTAATTTTATTTAATATATATATATATATATGCTACTTTTGCATGTCCGCCATTTGGCATGGCTCATTAATTGAGTGGATTTTGGGTTGTTTAAATTGAAATGAGTTTTCAATTTACATTTGGTTTTTGGGGGAAGTTTTTGCTACTGCCTTCCGTATGTTGAAATTGTGATTTCAACTTCAAGCTTAACCCTTAGCCATTCCATCTTCTTCTTCTCCTTCTTTTCTTTTCTTTTCTCTTGTAACGGAGTCCCACCACTCCGTTGCACGTCGCCGAGGATAGCGGGACTACCTCGGGTGGTCCTCGACGTGTTGGTGAGAAGAGGTTTGAAGAGTTCGTGACGAAGAACGGCCGGCGGAACGCGAAGAAAAGTAGAACTTCAAGGGTATATTTCTAATTACTTATTTCCGTCGCTTTGAGCATGTTTTCTATTTGTTAAATTGATGAAATTAGAGTATCATCGGTATCGATTTTGGCATAGTTTCTATTTGAATTTCATTATATGTAATTGCCCGAGAATGTATGGGCTTTAATGCGTGCGGAAGAGTCTGTATTTTTAGAGTCATTAGAGTCCATATAGGTTTCTTTGTGAAAGAAGCTCGAGTTTTGAGCTCGCCGAAATGTTCGGTATAAGTTCAAACTCGTTCTAGGCAATTCAAGGAGAAATTCGAAGAGAAATTGGCCGAAGCGTTCGGAGGAAGCAAGCTGGTCAAAAGCGGTGCGAAGAGTTCGAAGTCGGCTAAAGACTTAGCTTGTTGTTCAAGCTTGTAATAAATTAGTTATTGCTTGCTAAATGCCAAAATCGATCCACTTTAGTGTGTTTAATTAATTATGCATTGCGAATGTATGTTTTAATTAAATTCCATGTTTGTATGTGCATATCGTATGCCATATAGATTTAAAATCCCACCATAGGAAGCATGCACCATGCATTGGTATTATGTTATAAGTGTTATAATTTATAGTATGCATATTTTGGACTTCATGAGTATTAATATAAGTGTTATATTAATTCATGAATTAGATGTTGCTAATTTAATAGAATAATTGATATAAGTGTTATATTAATTATGAAATTAAATTTACAACATAGGTTGTCCTGGTTTTATGCATATTATAGGTTATAAGTGTTATAATGTATTAGATGCATGTTTAATTCATGAGTATTAATATAACAGTTATATTAATTCATGAATTAGTTGTTGTTTGCTTAATAGAATAATTAATATAAGTGTTATATTAATTATGAAATTAAAACATTCAACTAAGATGCATATTGTATGTTATAATTGTTATAATGTATAGGATGCATGCTTAATTCATAATAATTGATATAAGTGTTATATTAATTTATGAATTAGGAGTTGTATATTTAAGAGCATAATCGATATAAGTGTTATATTGATTATGAAGTTAAATATTCAATTTGTCATGCCTTAGCGAATGTATGTTTGAGAAGCATATAGCAGTTTGTTGTAGTAAGTCTAGTTTTTGCAAGTGTTGTAAAAATGACTTAGACTTTTAAAATCTATAACAAAGAAAAGAGCATGTTCATTTAGGGTTAATGGTTCGATCAGGTTCATTAGATGAATAGGTCGAAATCTTGTAAATGCTAGGGTTATGAGAAATTCACCCGGTGAAATCCTGTTCGAGGTTGGAGGTATTTAAGCTGACGGTTTACGGAACACCTCCTACCTGGGGACGATCCGGTACTTGAGTAAAGTTAACCTGGCTTTATGAGCATGCGTGAGAGTTGTGAGGTTAATAAAGTGTTTATAACCTAGACATCTCAGGTAAATAGTTTGCCTAGACTTAAGGTTTTATTAACTTAGCCAGATAAAACCTGAGTAGTTTACCCTAAAAAGCGTTTATGATGCTTAGTAGATGTGTTGAGAAGGAATATACGATATATCCCTCTCCTGCTACGCACTCCGTATAGTTCACAAAGTGAGAATTTTGCTCGGCCTCGTGTTGCTAATGTGGCAACCCCCTTAGGATGGCATTTGCAACTTTCAATAGCAAGGTGAATGGAGTAAGTGTCTATAGTAAGTGGGAGAAGGAAGTACGTCAGTACATCCTACGGTCTCCTCCATTGGATTGAACCGTGAGATTCTCATGTTCCGCCTGCAAGGTGCCCTTGGTGGCACCAATCCCTTAGGAGGGCCGTTTCATGGGAGTTGAACAAGTCAGTCACCATTTATGGATAAAGAAACATAGGGCCATTCCCAACTCTGACATTCCCTTAGGTTGCACTGTTGGGGCCGTCATGTGCGTTCTAAAAATGGAGGGTAACACTTACGAGATTTGCTAAGGAGTTAGTAAATCTTGACCAAAAACGATAACTAAGATGCTATAGGAATATGAGTTATTCTGGAGTTAGCATTTAGTCAAGAATGTCTTGGTTTAGTGAAGGAGTGCTCGTTTACCCTTAGGTAGCGACCATTCTAAATCACTAAAATATCGTTGCATGTAAATAAAGAGTTTGGGTACTTTATTTGCTGCTAAACCTCTTAATTGGTTTAAATAGGTTAAAACCGTTTCACTAATAGTTTTACATTCTTTTTCAGCATGTCGAGCTCTTTTATACAGTTGTTAGCTCACGACAAACTAACCGGTGAAAATTTTGGGACGTGGAAGTCGAACCTTAATGCTGTTTTGGTTCTCGACAACCTAAGATTTGTCTTAACAGAGGAGTGTCCTCCGGTTCCTAGTTCAAATGCCTCACGAACTGTTCGTGAAGCATATGACGGTTGGATTCGGGCTAATGATAAAGCTCGAGTTTATATCCTGGCAAGCATATCTGATGTTTTGTCAAGGAAGCATGAGGGGATGGTTTCCGCTAAGGAAATCATGGCTTCACTACAAGAGATGTTTGGAAAGCCTTCCTCATCTCTTAGGTATGAAGCCCTCAAGCACATTTACAACTGCCGTATGGCTGAAGGAACCTCTGTTAGGGAGCATGTCCTTAACATGATGGTGTACTTCAATACTGCAGAAGTAAATGGAGCAACCGTCGACGAACAAGGTCAGGTTGGATTTATCTTGGAATCTCTTCCGAAGAGTTTCCTGCACTTCAGGGCCAATATGGTCATGAACAAGATAGAATACAATCTGACGTCTCTTCTGAACGAGCTTCAGATTTATCAGTCCCTGCATACCTCGAAAGGAAAGGAGAAGGAGGTAAATGTTACCACTTCTGTGAAATTCCAGAAAGGGTCTGGGTCTGGGACTAAATCTGAACCTCTTACTGTGAGTAATAAGATTATTCACAAGAAGAAGAGAAGTGCTAGGAAGGGCAAAACCCCAGCTGTAGGCAAGGTTAAAGCTACACACAGTGGAAAGTGTTTTGATTGTGGTGAAGAAGGGCACTGGAAGCGAAACTGCCCTAAATACCTTGCGGAGAAAAAGGCACAGAATGAACGACAAGGTAAATGTGATTTATCTTTTGTCTAAACATGAATTGTGGATTATGATTGTCATACCTGAATGTTGATTCAGGAACAACTAATCATGTTTGTTATTCTATTTCAGGAAACTAGTTCCTGTTTGCCAGTTTCTTGACGAAGATGTCTTATGAAGACGTCTTCGCAGTATCTACAGTGGGAGCTTGCAGTTTGTTTAGTTGTCTGTATAGAAATAATTTCAAGTGTTGTAATTATTGTCTATAAACTCAAGTTTTTGTTGAACACTTTATGTATATAGTATCTTTTGTTTTTATAAATGAATGGTTCATTTCACAAAAGATGTATACAAGTAGTGTTCTATTAAACTTGGTAACAACTAAAGTGTTAAGACTTATCTTGTTTTATATTGAAAGCTAAATTATAAATTAACAATGGTTGTTTAGCTGGTTCTTCTCAAGTGTTGAGAAAGCTTTAATGCAGTGTGAGAATTATGAGATAATTCGGCCTGCTGTATTAGTTTGTTGTATGACTCTAGTTATCATATTGATGATGACAGTGAGTTCATAAACAAGAACCAGTGGCTCAAAACCATGAATCTTCAAGAGGTTTACAGACCTAGTCTATGAGGTGAAAACCTCTAAGGCTTGACTTTCTGACAAAGGGACTGTCCCAAAGAGAAGGGGTTAATTGTGTATTCACTTCATCTCTTGTTGTCAGATATAAGTTATATAATATACCCGTATCCATTACCTTGTTCTATCTGATAGAACAAGATATATGGATATCAAGACTAGCTATCTTGATAGAGTATCTATTAGTCTCAACCAGGGAGATACATTATTCATGATTAAGAGAAAATCGTTTGCGAGCTTCTTCAATCCATTTATGAATTGAAATAAGCATCTATATTCTGATTTATAAGGTTTGTTTTTCAAATCTTATGGTTTTGAACATTACAATGATAAAACTTGTTGGACAAGTGTTTAATCAATGTTAAAGCTTTCATAATATATTCCCGTAATTTTGTCCTAATCATTGAGAATGATGTAGGATCTATTTCTGACTTTTAGCATAAACTAGCGACCCACTCCCAAATAGTTGATCTGGAGGTAGGCTTTGTTTGTTCTAAGGATTCAGCTTGATCTGAGTCGTAAGAACAAACCGCTAGTGTTGTCTCTAAAATCTTTTATTGACAAGATGTTGTCAATATTCGATAGTCTATGGAAATGGTTTCCTGAGACACCTCAAGTGTTGAGGATATGAGATGCACCCTAGTGCATTTACATATTGGAGGTCAGATGTATCTTCTGAGATACATGACCCGATATATGTTATGCAGTGGGAGCTGTCAGTAATATTAGTCCAATTGGATTGGATTCCGGTTAAAGTTATGTCCTTGTATTTAGAGGAGTAGAATACAAGAGTTGTATTGCTAATTCCTTGGTAGTAGCTAAGTCTATTTGCAGCTTGTGAAGCAACAGTAGGTTTATAAGTTGAGCTCACAGTTAGTGCTATGAGGAGATGTGATGGTCACATGGAAAGCCTCATAGTACTCCATGCTGATTAGTTTACTAAGTCTCTCGTGGCTAAAGTGTTTGAGAGACACCTAGAAAAGTCTAGGGCTCCGAGTTGCTGGAGAGGACAGTGGGAGAAAGCTTCTGATATATGATATATTAGTTTTCTCCACCTAACATATACACCACGGACGTTTAAGTCCAAGTGGGAGTTTGTTGGGTTTTATGTCCTAAAACTCGTGGTTTGTAAATTGTTATGTTTGTAAATATTCTATTTAGAATAAAGAGTTATTAGTTTTATTCAGTAAAAGTGTTTACTGGAATAAAGTGAAACGTGTTTGGTTTAACCTATACCAATGACCAACACCCTTGGCTGAATATGAGTACTTGAGCTTCATGTATGACATGATTGTGGATCAGGCTCAAGTAGTCAGTCAAAACGGTCTATAGTATATGGATAAGGCTGGGTACCTTATCCTGGTAACACTATTGGATGCGGCTCACTTTGTATTGTACAGGACGATGTGATCTGAATCGTTCCACATGGAGATGTGAGAAGTGAGGGCGTCCTGTGTAAAGAGTTTACATAAGACCGAACCGCGTATTAAGTCGCTCTCTCTTTATAACTCCGTTTACTGATGAGACCGACTTATACATATAGATGGCCTAGGTAACTCGATCTCAATCCTGAGCTCGCTATGAACTCCTGCTTATTCGATAGTATCCTTTGACTTGCACGGGTGAGAGTGGCCCATTAGCGCCGACTCAATAAGCCTACCATCTTGGGGATAAAGTCGAATAGGTAGCTGGGGACATAGTACAGCAAGATTGGAGTTCACTCCTAACCCGCTCTTCAGGGTTAGTAGATAGGTTGTTCCCTTAATAGCTGACTCCGGGGCTTGAACAATGAGCGCTCACACTCTCATGTGATGAGAGGGTTAATTGATCTGTTGGTTGGACCACAGATCTATTGTTCATTAGAGGTATCAGTGGTACTTAAGGAACAAGATGTAATGCAGGGGTTAAACGGTTTAAATGACCCAGCTGTGATTACGAACAACCTGTGAAGGATCGACTTACCGTTGTTGGTTATATCAAGAGGACACAATATATCTACAGTGAGGAGAGTGCAACCCTCGGACTATAGTGGAGTCTCCGGGGGTTAACGAAAGTTGATTGATTCGGGTTAAAAGAGTTTTGACCGAATAATCTCGTATCGTTGGAGCTCATGATCTGTAGGTCCTTTAGGTTCTCCTGGCTAGCTCGGATAACGTCGTGCAACAGTATAAAAGAAAAGAAAAAGAATTTGAATTGTTCAAATTCGGGAAAAAGAAAAAGAATTTGAATTGTTCAAATTCGGGAAAAAAAAAAGAATTGGAATTGTTCAAATTCGGTTTATGGAAGAAGGATGGACATATTTAAATATGATTTAAATATGGGAATGGCCTAAAACATGAATAGGATTCATGTGCAAAAAATCGGTTTTCGGAAAACCGGGTTTAGCCATATTATTTAATTAATATTTGATATTTAATTAAATAATATTAATTAATTAAAAAGTTTAATTAATTAAATATATATATATATATCTTATTTATTAAAAAGTTTAATAAATAAAATATTTATTATTATTTGAAATTAATTTTGAATTAATTTTATTTAATATATATATATATATATATGCTACTTTTGCATGTCCGCCATTTGGCATGGCTCATTAATTGAGTGGATTTTGGGTTGTTTAAATTGAAATGAGTTTTCAATTTACATTTGGTTTTTGGGGGAAGTTTTTGCTACTGCCTTCCGTATGTTGAAATTGTGATTTCAACTTCAAGCTTAACCCTTAGCCATTCCATCTTCTTCTTCTCCTTCTTTTCTTTTCTTTTCTCTTGTAACGGAGTCCCACCACTCCGTTGCACGTCGCCGAGGATAGCGGGACTACCTCGGGTGGTCCTCGACGTGTTGGTGAGAAGAGGTTTGAAGAGTTCGTGACGAAGAACGGCCGGCGGAACGCGAAGAAAAGTAGAACTTCAAGGGTATGTTTTCTATTTTTCTCATTTCCGCTTTAAGAGCATGTTTTCTATTTGTTAAATTGATGAAATTAGAGTATCATCGGTCTGAAATCGCTTTCCGCTGCGCATGTCGCTCCATCACTAACTCCCCCTTATCATTTCTAATAACAGTTATGCCCGTCTTTTTAGGTACAACATGAATAGGGCTAACCCATTGGCTATCAGAAATGGGAAAGATAATACCTGCGTCCAGGAGTTTGTGTATCTCAGACAACACTACCTCTTTCATTGCGGGGTTCAGTCTCCGCTGAGGCTCTCGGGATGGCTTTGCTCCCTCATCCAGCCGAATCTTGTGCATGCACAGCACTGGACTCAACCCATGCAAGTCTGCCAATGTCCATCCCATGGCTCTTTTGTTCTTTTTCAAAACCTCGACCAACTCGCCTTCTTGCTCCGATGTGAGCTCCTTGGAGATAATTACCGGAAGTGTCTCCACCTCACCCAAGTACACGTACTTGAGATGACCCGGCAACTCCTTCAATTCCAACTTGGGAGCCTGCAAAAGAGATGGTAATATTTTAGTTGGCTTTTCACATGTCTCTAAAGCAAAAGTAGGTTGTTCAGACAAATCAGTCAATATGGGAACACTACTTTCAACTTCGCCAACAATTTCAGTAAAAACGAGTGGGTCATCCCCATCAACAACAGTCATGCATTCTTCTTGTTCTAAAGTATCTATCAGATCAATTTTACAGACAGAATGCACATCAGCACGTTGTTTCATGGCATCAAATACATTAAATTCGAACACATCCCCTTCATACTCAACAGACAAAGTTCCATCATGCACATTAATTTTCGTTTTAGCGGTTTTCATGAATGGTCTACCAAGTAAAACAGATGTGGTGGATGTGTTTTCTTCCAAATTTATCACATAAAAATCAGCAGGGAAGATTAAATCCTTAACTTTAACTAACACGTCCTCAATCAACCCTAGAGGATGAATAGAAGACCTATTAGCTAACTGGATAACTATACTAGTTTCCTGCATACCTTCTAAACCGAGGCTCTTGTAGACTGAGTATGGCATAACATTGATTGAAGCTCCTAAGTCTAACATAGCGTGCTCGATTTCTCTATCCCCTATAGTACATGGCAAGAGGAACATACCTGGGTCCTGGCATTTGCTTGGAATACCTTGGGTTAGCAGGGCAGAAACATTCTTGCTTACCACGACTCTCTCAGCACTTTTAGTCTTCCTCTTCATAGTGCACATCTCCTTAAGGAATTTAGCGTACCTTGGGATTTGCTGGATTGCATCAAGTAGCGGTATATTGATCCCAACCTTCCTCAACGTCTAAAGTACATCCGCGTTGTCGGCCTCCTTAGATGGCCTTGCAAGCCTACTAGGAAAAGAAGCAACGGGAGTGTAAGACTTCATAGAAATAATAGGAGGAGGCATTACAACAGTTTCAGAGGGTGCTTGAGAACACTTATCTGGAGATATCTCTGAAGTAAATGGAGGACTCACGGGAGTGGTTTGAGATGGCACTTCTTTACCACTTCTGAGGTTTATTGCACTAACCCCTTCCGCTTTGGATTCAATTCTTCCCATTCTTTCCTTTACCTCTGAGAATTCATCTCTTAGAGACTTAATCTGCGATCTTGTCTCATCGCTAGCTTCCATGAGCGATTTGAACATGCTTTCAATGGCTTTACCTGAAATAGAAGAAACATCCTGAGATGATTTTTCTTTCATCGTATGAACTAAACCAAATACCTGAGACACTTGTTCTTTGAGCACTTCTATGTCGGAAGACATCTTAGAATGTTCGTTTCTTCCTCCGTACTGGCGACGGTTCTCAGATATGTTGGAGATCAACTGACGAGCTTCCGCAGGCGTTTTCTCCCAAAGGACTCCTCCACTTGCCGCATCAAGCATCTGGCGGTCATGCGTGAGCAACCCACCATAGAAGCATTCGATAAGCTCGACTTCCGCTATCAGGTGGTTCGGACATTTTTCACAGAGTTTAATGAACCTCTCCCAGTATTCGTAAAATGCCTCGTCCTTTCCTTGCTTAAATTGTCGTATATCTTTTTTCACGGCTCTGGCTTTTGAAGCTGGGAAATACCTTTCCAAGAATAGACTCTGCAACTTCTCCCAAGTAAAGATGGTCCCCGATGGCAAGTAATGCAGCCAATTTCGAGCTTCACCTTTTAGGGTGAATGGAAAAGCTCTCAGGTAGAGCTGATCTTTTGTTATGTCGCCAGGCTTCATCGCGGCGCTTACCATTTGAAACTCCTTGAGATGTTTGTAAGGATCTTCTTCTGCTTCACCACAAAAAGAGGGTAAAAGGTTAATCACACCAGATTTAAGCACAAACTCACCTGAAATTTCCGGGTAGGAAATACAAGAAGGTTGGTGGCCCATAGCAAATGATGTCCATTGTCTGAGCGTTTTTGGGACTCCAATCTCATCATCGATCTCCATTTCCTCAATAAAAATTTGGCACTTCTAGCACACTTAAACAAACAGATCAAAATTGCAAATAATAAAAGAATAAACAGAATTTTTAAAGTAAAAATTAAAAGTTTACAAATAAAATTTAAATCAGGCCGAATTACACTTAGTTCCCCGGCAACGGCGCCAATTTTGGTAGCGATATTATTGAACTATCGCCAATCATCGGGTTGTCGAGACCCGCCAAAATAAATTTATAAATGCCCGAAATCACTAAACTATTTGTAGAATAGTAGTAACGGGGTCGATCCACAGGGAATTAAGGTACTTTGACTTAATCTTAATTAAATTTGCAAACAATTACTATAGACCAAATAAGGGGGAATTGTTGGTTTTACGTGACTAAATTGGAACAAAGCAAATAGAAAAATTAGCTAACGGAGTTTCCGACTCGGGATGATCGGGAGTAAATCTAGCAACTATCTTGGATCATAGATTGACGCGTATAATGGCTAAATAATTTTAACGAATGCACGGCTCGTCCAAAATTAATAAATAACCCGGACATGCTCCATGGATTTAATTAAACATAATTAATTATGCTAATCAAGCATACCGTTCGGACATTGGCGGCCAACGCTCTCCCAAGACCGAACGGTAGCAACAAGCTAACCGTGACGACTATCTAATTTGGACGCGAAATTAGTATGTCGATTTGGAATTCTAATTCGGGAACAATGAACATCAAGAGCGTAAGGACGCCAATACGCTCAAGGAGCCACAATTCCTTGTTACTTGGCGGAAACGAGAGGCACGGCATCAAATCCTTTAACTAATGGACATGCTCAAAATCAAGGGTGCCTAGTCCTAAATCATTCAAACATGCTCATAGATTAAGCAAAGAAATAGAATTCAATTCAATAAAAATCCAACCAATTCAGAATTTCAATCCACAACCTCACCAAGAATTCATACTACATTTGTCCCTACAATCCCGAGCCAAAAACGGTAAATCTACTCACTCATGACTTGTGTGACGTGGGACGGCTTCAAATCGAGCTTCATAGCCCCTCCCAT
This sequence comes from Herpetospermum pedunculosum, assembly GCA_028017165.1. Classification (NCBI taxonomy): domain Eukaryota; kingdom Viridiplantae; phylum Streptophyta; class Magnoliopsida; order Cucurbitales; family Cucurbitaceae; genus Herpetospermum; species Herpetospermum pedunculosum. The sequence continues at coordinate 12,396,095 of CM051527.1, read as the reverse complement.
GGTGAAAAATGGCTGCTGGACGTCAAATCAGGCGCGGAGCTCGAGGTGGAAGATGATAATCGCGGCTAAAATCGGACAAAAAAGTTAAGTAGTCCGTCGTAGCGTCGAGACGCTAGGACAGCGTCTCGACGCTGCGCCCTAAATAATCCGCGCGCGCGCTCGGGGTGGCGTCGAGACGCTCGCACAGCGTCGAGACGCTTGTGCGGCGTCGAGCTAGCGTCGAGACGCTATCACTCGACGCTTGCTCTCGGGTTTTTCTTCAATTCAGCGCTTCAGACTTCGGAGCGTCGAGACGCTAAGGCAGCGTCTCGACGCTGGGCAGCGTCGAGCTAGCGTCGCGACGCTGTCGCTCGACGCTAGCTCTCGGGTTTTTGCATGGAATTTTGCCTTCAATTTCCCCAAAGCGCCCAAACTTCATCTCTTTGCATGGATCTTCCCGGGAAGCGTTCTTATGCCTTTAAATCGCGATATTAAGCTCCGAAACGCTCTCGAGAGCTAAGCACCGAGAACACCTACAATAATTACATAAAAGCAAGATTAAGCCAATAATAAACGTGAATTAGGGACATAATTATAGCTCCAAAATGGAGCTATCACATACCTCACTGACGGAGGTTCGTCTTCAGGGTAGAGTTTAGCCTTCCCCTTATCTGCTGGTTTGGATGATGCAGCAGCCTCCACCTTGAGGCGTTTGAGCGACGGCTCAGTACTTTCTTTGTCCGTCGACGGCACCTTCTTGGCCTTCTTTTTCTTCAACTTCTTGGCCTTGTCAATCTTGGCCTTCTTCTTCTTCTTGAGCCTGGCCTTGATGTTGAGTTGCGGGAAGCGAGCCCCCAACGTCTCCTCCATGGAATCATCCTGCTGTGCAGGAACATCAGGGTTGTCTTCCCTCATGGGAGAAAAGACTTCGTCTTCCCCAGCATCTCCACTGCCCGGCGTGGACTCTTGATAATCCCCATATGGGAATTCAGGATCAGGCTGTGGAGAGTTGTGCGAGGGCGTGGGATTGTGCTCTGCTGATGGTGTCTGCGCAGAACTCAGTGGCGAAGATGGTGGTTCAGGACTCTGCGCTGCTGCAGGTGTCGGATCAGAACTCTGAGGTGCTGGAGACAACTCGGGGCTCTGTGCAGGCGGTGACGACTCTGCGCTTGGCACTGGTTCAGATGGGAGAGGGCTGCGCGCAGGTGATGCAGACGGCGACGAACCTTCTTTGGCTGACTCGTGGGATGCACGATCAGTTTCTTGACTCTCCACAGAGGGAGTCTTTGCTGTGCTTGGTTCGGCGGCCGTCTTGACACTCCACCGGCGTTTCTTGGGCGTGCCCACTGGCTCAGAGGGACCAGCAGGGATCTCAGTGACCACCCTCCACTTCTTCCTACGAATAGGAAGCTTGGGAAGAGGACCGGTGCGAACGGCACCATCGTCTGCAAGGGTGAGAAGCGCTTCCCTTGCAGCCGCTTCAGCTGCGTCATCAGCCTTCTTCTTGGCTGCAGATCTCTCCGCTCGTGTGAACACCATTGCTGAGGCTTGAAGATCTTGGGAGAAGAATCAAAGATGGAGAGAATCGCTGAATTCTTGGAGAGCAAAGAGAGAGATAATCGTAACGATCGAGCGCGTTCTAACGGCTATAAATGCAACGGAAAAAAAAATCCCAACGGCTCTTTTTGCGGATCCAGCAATTTTAGCGCAATTGTAGGGATATTTTATCATCAAAATCTCAAACTTTGCTCGTCCGTATCTTTTATTTGGCTCGATCGTTTCTCGATTTTTAAAGCTTGATTTACTCTCCTTGATTCCCTCTTTCGATTCCCTACAAAAACAAATAAAACAAATATTAAATACCCAATTAAAAACACACCACAAAACATACAAACGATAATCGGAAAAACAGTAAAAATAAACTAAGGCATTTAGCCTGGACTAAACGAGCACAGTGGTAACGATATTATTGAACTATCGCCAATCATCGGGTTGTCGAGACCCGCCAAAATAAATTTATAAATGCCCGAAATCACTAAACTATTTGTAGAATAGTAGTAACGGGGTCGATCCGCAGGGAATTAAGGAATTTTGACTTAATCTTAATCAAATTTGCTAACTGTTAATATAGGTGAAATAAGTGGTAATTGTTGGTTTTCAAGTAACTAAGATAGAAACAATCAAATGGGGAAATTAAGCTAACGGAGTTTCCGACTCGGGACGATCGGAATAAATTTAGCATGCTTCTTGGTTCATAGGTTGATTAGTATTATGGTTAAACAATTTAATGAATGCACAGCTCGTCTAAAATTAATAAATAACTCAGACATGCTCCATGGATTTAATTAAACATAATTAATTATGCTAATTAAGCATACCGTTCGGACATTGGCGGCCAACGCTCTCCCAAGACCGAACGGTAGCAACAAGCTAACTGTGACGACTATCTAATTTGGACGCGAAACTAGTATGTCGATTTGGAATTCCAATTCGGGAAGAACGAACACCAAAAGCGTAAGGACGCCAATACGCTCAAGGTGCCATAATTCCTTGTTACTTGGCGGAAACGAGAGGCACGGCATCAAATCCTTTAACAAATGAACATGCTCAAAATCAAGGGTGCCTAGTCCTAAATCATTCAAACGTGCTCATAGATTAAGCTAAGAAGTAGAATTCAATTCAACAAAATATCTAACCAATTCGGAATTTCAATCCACAACCTCACCAAGAATTCATACTACACTTATCCTTACAATCCCGAGCCAAAAACGGTAAATCTACTCACTCATGACTTGTGTGACGTGGGACGGCTTCAAATCGAGCTTCTTAGCCCCTCCCATGGTGAAAAATGGCTGCTGGACGTCAAATCAGGCGCGGAGCTCGAGGTGGAAGATGATGATGGCGGCTAAAAATCGGACAGAAATTTAAGTAATCCGTCGTAGCGTCGAGACGCTAGGGCAGCGTCTCGACGCTGCGCCCTAAATAATCCGCGCGCGCGCTCGGGGTAGCGTCGAGACGCTCGCGCAGCGTCGAGACGCTGCGCGGCGTCGAGCGAGCGTCGAGACGCTGTCGCTCGACGCTTGCTCTCGGGTTTTTCTTCAATTTAGCGCTTCAGACTTCGGAGCGTCGAGACGCTAGGGCAGCGTCTCGACGCTGGGCAGCGTCGAGCTAGCGTCGCGACGCTGCCGCTCGACGCTAGCTCTCGGGTTTTTGCATGGAATTTCGCCCTCAATTTCCCCAAAGCACCCAAACTTCATCCCTTTTCATGGATCTTCCCGGGAAGTGCTCTTATGTCTTTAAATCGCGATATTAAGCTCCGAAAAGCGTCGAAACGCTCTCGAGAGCGAAGCACCGAGAACACCTGCAATAGTTACATAAAAGCAAGATTAAGCTAATAATAAACGTCAATTAGGGACATAATTATAGCTCCAAAATGGAGCTATCAAACACCCCCAACTTAATTCTTGCTAGTCCTCGAGCAAGGTGGAATTCTGATTAATCAAATAAAAACGAGAATACATGCTATAGACTCGAGTCTCAGTACTGGAAAAGACAGGGCATTTGCATTTGAAAGAAACAGCCGCATGCGTGCAAGAGTTAAGAGCAATTCGAAAAATTTTAAAGATGCTTCCCTATTTACGCTTCGGACTTAGCTCCTCGATCTTAGATTTCAACAGGCTTAGAAGAGCTCTATCTATCCTAAAATTTCGCTTTCCCCCTACTTATGGCTTAACAGAACAGTCTAAGGGCAGTTCATCGCCTATGCAAGTAACATAACGCAAGGCATCTCTTCTCTTATCTTCATTGATCTTTATGAGCGCCTAACATGTCAATCTTACTTTCGTTTCAGCTTGCCTGCAATTTCATTGCACAGTGCATCTGACTACGGGCAAAATTCACATTTTTAAGGACTAGCGTTCACTTCTTTGTGCATCCTTTTCATGCAGTGGCGACCGTGGGTTACACGACCGCCCCTGGCTACTAAGGCAACTCAAGAAGGAGGAACGCCTCATGAGATTGTTTTCTTTTTACAAACTTGCATTCATTTTTCTTTTAGTCTAAGCATCATATTAAAATTTTAAGCGCACGGATTACAAACAAAAGCGAATCTTAGCCCATCCTAAGGTTGCCTTTCGAGGTGACAGCGAATTTCAAAACAAACAGAGCTAGCCTAAACCCACAGATCCAAGACAGAGTGCTAACATGCGAAGCTTAAACAGGGAAATATGCTTGAAAAATTTTCAAAAAGGCCTTAACATATGCAATTATGCTGAATTTCATGACAAATACAAATACGAAGACCTCAGCAGTACATCACAGAATTTCATAGTCAGACTAGCATGCTTTCACCATATCTCAACAGATTAATCAGGGTTCCACAACAAAGCTCGACAAAGGCACAACCCACCACCCCCAACTTAAAAATTGACAATGTCCTCATTGGACCAAATATGCACAGTCAAAACAAAAGGAAAGAAAACCTTCCCTGAATTGTGACTTAGAGGGTTGTAGAGCGCGCTTTAACCTTAGCCAATAAACCGCAAGGATGAGCCATTGTTTCACCTGAAAATTCACAACATCAGAGTAGAAATCTAAACTAATCCTAAAGACGGTATGTAAATAAAAAGCATATACAGTTCAAGCTCGGGTGCCTCCGAGTAGCGCAAATTTTTAGAGTCGATTGCTCGACTTTACCCAAACTCCTTTTATCCTTTTTCGTAATCAGGCTCTTGCAAGTAGGCATGATCATCAAAGTCCTCTGACATTCCCTCATGAAAGATCTTTAATCGCTGGCCATTCACTGTGTACTCCTTTTCCGTATCCAAACTTTGAATTTTAACTGCACCATAGTGATGAACATCAGTGATAATGTAAGGACCAAGCCACCTGGAACGAAGTTTACCTGGCATGAACTTCAGGCGGGAGTTGAACAAGAGGACCTTCTGACCAACTTGAAAGTGCTTTCGAACGACTCGCCTGTCGTGGAACATTTTGGTCTTTTCCTTGTAGGTCTTCGAGTTCTCATATGCATCCAGGCGAAGCTCCTCCAGTTCTTGCAATTTGAGGAGTCTTTCTTCGCCTGCCAAGTCAAAGTCCATATTGCACTTCTTCACGGCCCAGTAAGCTTTGTGTTCGATCTCCACGGGGAGATTACAGGCTTTACCATAAACCATCCGGTAGGGAGACATCCCTATGGGGGTTTTGTAAGCCGTACGATAAGCCCACAAAGCGTCGTCCAGCCTAAGGCTCCAATCCTTCCTTCCTGGACTTACTGTTTTCTCGAGGATGCTCTTCACCTCTCGATTGGAAACCTCCGCTTGACCATTGGTCTGAGGATGATATGGGGTAGAGATTTTATGATTGACCCCATATTTCCTCATCAAGGCCTGGATCGTTTTGTTGCAGAAGTGGCTCCCCTGGTCACTTATGATGGCTCGTGGAACTCCATACCTGCTAAAAATGTTAGATTTGACAAAACTGGAAACAACATTAGCGGTATCAACTTTGGTAGCTTTAGCTTCCACCCATTTAGACACGTAGTCCACGGCCAATAAGATATAGACGAAACCAAATGAAGGGGGGAAGGGTCCCATAAAGTCCATACCCCAAACCTCAAAAATTTCACAAGTTAAAATGGGGTTTTGGAGCATTTCATTCCTACTAGTGATGGTCCCTTTTCTCTGACACTGATCACAAGATTTACAAAACTCATAACAGTCCTTAAACAGTGATGGCCAGAAAAACCCACAATCTAAAATTTTCCTTGCAGTTCTATTTTGCCCAAAGTGTCCCCCGCATGCAAATTCATGGCAAAAGGTAAGGATGGACCTATGTTCAGACCTAGGGACGCATTTCCTAATAACTTGGTCAGCACAAAATTTCCATAAAACTGGCTCGTCCCAAACATATGTCTTGGCTTCGCTCTTCAGCTTAGCTCTTTGATTATATGAAAAGTCGAATGGGAACGTACCTGTGACCAAGTAGTTGACAATGTCGGCGTACCACGGTGTCTCCACACTTACCTGGAAGAGAACTTCATCAGGGAACTCATCATTCAGAGGCAAGTCCTCCTCATTACGCACAATGCGGCTCAAGTGGTCAGCAACGGTATTTTCTGATCCTTTTCTGTCCTGAACTGAGACGTCGAACTCCTGGAGTAGTAATACCCATCTGAGCAGTCTAGGCTTCGAGTCTTTCTTGTTCATCAAGTATCGAACTGCTGCATGATCAGAAAAAACAATTACTTTAGATCCAAGAATATATGGCCGAAATTTATCAAGAGCGAAAACTATGGAAAGCAGCTCCTTCTCTGTTGTTGTGTAACCGATCTGCGCAGAATTGAGCGTCCTCGAGGCATAATAAATCACATGGCTCTTCTTGTCTATCCTCTGGCCCAACACAGCGCCTACGGCATAATTGCTTGCGTCGCACATGATCTCGAAAGGAGTCCCCCACTGCGGTGGATGAATGATGGGTGCGTTGGTCAAGCACTTCTTCAGAACGTCAAAGGCAAGCTTGCACTCTTTGTCGAAACAGAATGGAACATCCTTTTTCAGCAAGCTGGTCATCGGGGTCACTATCTTCGAGAAGTCTTTTATGAACCTGCGGTAAAAACCTGCGTGACCAAGAAAAGAACGTACTTCCCGAAGATTCGTGGGATAAGGTAAATCAGATATGACATCAATCTTAGCTTTATCAACCTCTATCCCCTTAGCAGACACAACGTGACCCAATACTATGCCCTGACTGGCCATGAAGTGACACTTTTCAAAATTTAAAACAAGATTAGTTTCGATGCATCTTTCCATGACTCTAGACAAGTTAAACAGGCAATCTTTAAACGAACTTCCATATACAGTAAAATCATCCATAAAGACTTCGATGCATTTTTCTACAAATTCAGAAAATATGCTCATCATGCATCGCTGAAAAGTCCCTGGAGCATTACAAAGCCCAAAGGGCATTCTCCTATATGCGTAAGTTCCGAATGGACAGGTAAAAGTAGTCTTTTCTTGGTCTTCCTGGGCTATGGGAATTTGGTAAAACCCAGAAAAACCATCAAGAAAACAGAAGAATGGTTTCCCAGCTAAACGCTCCACCATTTGATCTATGAAGGGAATAGGAAAGTGGTCCTTCTTAGTCACGTCATTCAGTTTCCTAAAATCAATACACATCCGCCACCCATTTTGAACTCTCTTAGGTACTAACTCCCCATTATCATTTCTAATAACAGTTATGCCCGTCTTTTTAGGTACAACATGAATAGGGCTAACCCATTGACTATCAGAAATGGGAAAGATAATACCTGCATCCTGGTAGATGTACTTTTGGGGTACTCTAAATTCAAGCTGTCGAGGCTTGCCAAAATACATTTATAACTCCGCTACAACAGAGCTTTGCAGCTAGTGGTAGTCGGGTGTCGAACCACAGGGAACCAAAATTACTTTCTCCTAATTAATTTCTATTTGTTTTTAAAACTAAGACTCGAAAGCAATTAAAATGGGGGGTTTGGCGAAATATAAACTAACGGGAAAATAAATGCGAAAAGTAAAGCGCGGAAAATTAAACGGAACACGTGCTCCTAATTTTAAGGGTCGGGGTTTACTTTGATGCGACTCAATTCATTGGGATTCAAACATACTTAGCAAGAGCGTAATTGAACACGTAATTTACTTGCACGAAACTACTAATACAAGTAACCCAAATAATTAATTAGAAACGTGGAATGCAAAGCGGACTGTTCTTTTATTAATCTAAGGGGATCAATCCTAAATTAAGTAAAGAACAGAGACGAATGTACGATTCTAATTAAACGTGGCAGTGAATTAATAGGGAGCAAACGCCACCCATATTGACTCATCGACAGTAACGGGAGCATTACGACGGATGTTTAACTAGGACGCCTGAGCTAATATTCCGATTTGCCTATCTCGTTCAAGATAAATTGCCGCCAAAGATCAACTGGAAACCCACATTACCTATGACTCAAATTATCCGTGTTACTTGGCGATTAAGAGAAGCACGGCATCATAATCTTTAACAATCAAACATGCTTGAAATCAAGGGTGTCTAGGCCTAAATCATTCGTACACGTTCATGTGATATGCTTAGAAGAAATAAATTCGCCCAATCAGTCATGCTAAGTCACGGAATTAAGAACGAACCCTCATGAAACGCATCAAAATTCACCCCTAACCTCAAATTAGAGCACTTACCTTAGCTCACCGTTGTGCAAATCAAGCAAAAACGCTAATGTTGGAGCTTTATTGATGAAGCAATGGAAGAAATACAAGATTAGAGCTCCCACCCGAGCCTAACAATGGTGGAGAAACCAAAAATCCAAGAAGAAGTGTAAAAATTTTTGGCAAAAAACGGAGAAGAAGGCTTTTAAAGCCGGCGGAGCGTCGAGACGCTAGGGCAGCGTCTCGACGCTGCGCCCTAAGTTGGCAGGCGCGCGCGCGGGGTAGCGTCGAGACGCTCGCGCAGCGTCGAGACGCTGCGCGGCGTCGAGCGAGCGTCGAGACGCTTGCGCTCGACGCTTGCTCTCGGGTGGATCTTCAAAATCACGCTTCAGACTTCGGAGCGTCGAGACGCTCGGCCAGCGTCTCGACGCTGTCGCGCGCGGACATGGGCGAGGCGCGCGCGGGCGAGGGCGCGCGGGCGTGGGCGCGCGGGCGCGAGGCGAGGGCGAGGCGGCGCGCGCGGGCGCGCGCGCGTCTGGCCGTCTGGGCGCGGGCGTGCGGTGCGTGCGGCGCGCGCGGGTGCGCGCGCGTTGGGCGCCTGGGCGCTGGGCGCCGGCGCTTGGGCGCTGCCCTCTCGGCTCTTAGCCCACTTTTGGGTCGTTTTGGCTCCCGAGCTCCGTTTGGCCTATCGTTTTGACCCGAACACATCCCGAAACATGCTAAATGACCTTTTTAGCCCCGAAAATCATCAATGGACTTCCCGAGCTCTTCACCATGAAATCACCTATAAGAAAGCATTTTAATCAATATCGAGCATGGTTTTAGCTAGAATTAGGGAGTAAATAATAGCTCTAATTTGGAGCTATCAAAATACCCCCAACCTAAATCTTGCTAGTCCTCGAGCAAGGCTAATAAAGAATTTGACTCTAAGGGACCATACATACATGCTTCTAATTCAAACCTCGATGCTTTTTACAAATCTAAACAGAACATAATCATGAAAGCAATCGGCGCATGCATTTAATCAAGATCACATCAAAAATTAACTATTGCTCCCTAACGTGTGTGTGTGCTAGCCAACCTATCCTAAACCATCGAAAGCCTGGAAAAACCACATGCAACATATCATCCCGTTTTCCCCCTACTTCTAGCGATTAAGAACAGTCTAAACTTGACTTACACGAGAGAGAGTAATAAATTAAGAGACCTAAAATTTTCTAATTCCTTTCTCTTTTCTTTGAGTACTTTGTACTCTTTGTTAAGGTTCTTTGAACCCAACTTTTATTTTCTTTTTCTTTCCCATCCCGAGTTGCCTAACATGTCAAACTTAAGCTTCAGCTTCACATTTTTAAGGACTAACGTTCACTTTTTAAGTGCGCACTTTTAAAAAGGAGGAACGCCTCGGGAGAATTTTCTTGCTAACATGCTTTTCTATTTTTTTTTATTTAGGCTTAGCGCAAGCTACTCGATTAATCGACCACTAACTCTCATGCAACAAGCTACCTAGGGGTGCCTTTCGGGGTGACAACAAGAATTAATGCTACATGCAATCAACTAAGCCTACGGAGTCTAAGATAAGGTCGCTAAGTGCTCGATGGATGCAAGGGAGCAACAGGAAAAATTTTAAAATTTTTGACATGAACCTAATAAATGCAAAGCTACATCATGCAAAAACTAGATTATGCAAATGCTCAGATTCCAAAAAGACACTTCCTAGATCATCATAATTAGAAAGCATATAAACAGAGTCCCAAGCACTTCAAATTTTAAATTAGCACTGCTCAACAAACTGCACATGGAATCCATCCAACTTACAACTCCACCCCCAACCTAAAATTATACATAGTCCTCTATGTATCAACATTTCAGACTAAGCAGTTAAAATACACAAAATAAAAGGGAACAGAAAACCTCCCCTGAATTTTGTTAGGTTGCTGGTTGGAGCAGTGCACTGTTCACCTACTGATCCGATTCTTAAGCCACAAAACTCCTACAAAAGAAAGCAAGAAAAAACTAAGCTAGGAAAATAAAAACTAAAAGTAAAAACATGAATTAAAAATACTCATGGGTTGCCTCCCAAGAAGCGCAAATTTTTAACGTCGTTATGCTCGACGTGTCTTCCTCTCTGTCAGGGTACGTAAAAATTTTCGTATTTCTTCGGCCCCTTCTTCCTTGAATCAACGAAACCTGCTAAGAGAAGCAAGCTCTTCGACTTTTCGAGGCAGCCGGACAGAGTTGTTATTTTTTTGGTATTTTTGATATATGGGAAAAATAAAGACTCAACAGAATCAAACAAAATAAAAGCAGACTCAACTGACTCAACAGAAAATAAAGACTCGACCAAAGGAGGGATCGCATCAAAATTCCCGAGGCAACCAACATTGACAAAGGTACAGATGGAGGGGGGCATGCAAGATAAATCTCCTAGATTACATGAATTATCACGAGGCATAGCACAAGGAGATAAATAATCTAAAGGCACTATTGCCACTTCCTCATCCATCACATCAACATTTTCATAGCATGCTGGTTCTACATCCTCAAAGAAAAGATTTCCTAAAATACTCTCAGTATCAGACAAATGCTCGAGCTCATCAGGGCATGAATTTTCAAATAAATTTTCAATGCAAAAATCATGCTCTAAGTCAAAATCAATCGGTGGAGAAATACTTACCTTATAAAACTCTCCGGGTTCCTCTTCATCTGAAAGATATTCTGCTAGAAATTCTTCTAGAGTAACCAACTTTGGAGAAGTCTTAGCTCCACTCCTTAGCTCGTTCGCATCACTGATCTCTTCGGGATGCTCCTCGAGGTCAAGCTCATCCTCCTCGGTCTCACTGTTCTTGTCTCCCCATGTCAGAAATTCCTCAATTCCATCAAAATCGGGGTACATCTTGATAACGACCTCCTCCCCAGAAAGTCGGAGAAGGTCTTCGGCGCTCATCTTCGTAGCTCGCCCCCAAAATTGCTGTAGAAGATCTGCCATGCTAAAACAAGAAGACACAAGAAAAGAAAAATATTTTTGTGGTTTTCTAACAAATAAAATTTAACTAAGAGAAACTAAATGGTTCCCCGGCAACGGCGCCAATTTTGGTAGATGTACTTTTGGGGTACTCTAAATTCAAGCTGTCGAGGCTTGCCAAAATACATTTATAACTCCGCTACAACAGAGCTTTGCAGCTAGTGGTAGTCGGGTGTCGAACCACAGGGAACCAAAATTACTTTCTCCTAATTAATTTCTATTTGTTTTTAAAACTAAGACTCGAAAGCAATTAAAATGGGGGGTTTGGCGAAATATAAACTAACGGGAAAATAAATGCGAAAAGTAAAGCGCGGAAAATTAAACGGAACACGTGCTCCTAATTTTAAGGGTCGGGGTTTACTTTGATGCGACTCAATTCATTGGGATTCAAACATACTTAGCAAGAGCGTAATTGAACACGTAATTTACTTGCACGAAACTACTAATACAAGTAACCCAAATAATTAATTAGAAACGTGGAATGCAAAGCGGACTGTTCTTTTATTAATCTAAGGGGATCAATCCTAAATTAAGTAAAGAACAGAGACGAATGTACGATTCTAATTAAACGTGGCAGTGAATTAATAGGGAGCAAACGCCACCCATATTGACTCATCGACAGTAACGGGAGCATTACGACGGATGTTTAACTAGGACGCCTGAGCTAATATTCCGATTTGCCTATCTCGTTCAAGATAAATTGCCGCCAAAGATCAACTGGAAACCCACATTACCTATGACTCAAATTATCCGTGTTACTTGGCGATTAAGAGAAGCACGGCATCATAATCTTTAACAATCAAACATGCTTGAAATCAAGGGTGTCTAGGCCTAAATCATTCGTACACGTTCATGTGATATGCTTAGAAGAAATAAATTCGCCCAATCAGTCATGCTAAGTCACGGAATTAAGAACGAACCCTCATGAAACGCATCAAAATTCACCCCTAACCTCAAATTAGAGCACTTACCTTAGCTCACCGTTGTGCAAATCAAGCAAAAACGCTAATGTTGGAGCTTTATTGATGAAGCAATGGAAGAAATACAAGATTAGAGCTCCCACCCGAGCCTAACAATGGTGGAGAAACCAAAAATCCAAGAAGAAGTGTAAAAATTTTTGGCAAAAAACGGAGAAGAAGGCTTTTAAAGCCGGCGGAGCGTCGAGACGCTAGGGCAGCGTCTCGACGCTGCGCCCTAAGTTGGCAGGCGCGCGCGCGGGGTAGCGTCGAGACGCTCGCGCAGCGTCGAGACGCTGCGCGGCGTCGAGCGAGCGTCGAGACGCTTGCGCTCGACGCTTGCTCTCGGGTGGATCTTCAAAATCACGCTTCAGACTTCGGAGCGTCGAGACGCTCGGCCAGCGTCTCGACGCTGTCGCGCGCGGACATGGGCGAGGCGCGCGCGGGCGAGGGCGCGCGGGCGTGGGCGCGCGGGCGTGGGCGCGCGGGCGCGAGGCGAGGGCGAGGCGGCGCGCGCGGGCGCGCGCGCGTCTGGCCGTCTGGGCGCGGGCGTGCGGTGCGTGCGGCGCGCGCGGGTGCGCGCGCGTTGGGCGCCTGGGCGCTGGGCGCCGGCGCTTGGGCGCTGCCCTCTCGGCTCTTAGCCCACTTTTGGGTCGTTTTGGCTCCCGAGCTCCGTTTGGCCTATCGTTTTGACCCGAACACATCCCGAAACATGCTAAATGACCTTTTTAGCCCCGAAAATCATCAATGGACTTCCCGAGCTCTTCACCATGAAATCACCTATAAGAAAGCATTTTAATCAATATCGAGCATGGTTTTAGCTAGAATTAGGGAGTAAATAATAGCTCTAATTTGGAGCTATCACATCCAGGAGTTTGTGTATTTCAGACAACACTACCTCTTTCATTGCAGGGTTCAGTCGCCGCTGAGGCTCTCGGGATGGCTTTGCTCCCTCATCCAGCCGAATCTTGTGCATGCACAGCACTGGGCTCAAACCGTGCAAGTCTGCCAACGTCCATCCCATGGCTCTTTTGTTCTTTTTCAGAACCTCGACCAACTCGCCTTCTTGCTCCGATGTAAGCTCCTTGGAGATAATTACCGGAAGTGTATCCACCTCACCCAAGTACACGTACTATACTAGTTTCCTGCATACCTTCTAAACCGAGGCTCTTATAGACTGAGTATGGCATAACATTAATTGAAGCTCCTAAGTCTAGCATAGCATGCTCGATTTCTCTATCCCCTATAGTACATGGCAAGAGGAACATACCTGGATCCTGGCATTTGCTTGGAATACCTTGGGTTAGCAGGGCAGAAACATTCTTGCTTACCACGACTCTTTCAGCACTTTTGGTCTTTCTCTTCATAGTGCACATCTCCTTTAGAAATTTAGCGTACCTTGGGATTTGCTGAATTGCATCAAGTAGCGGTATATTGATCCCAACCTTCCTCAATGTCTCAAGTACATCCGCGTTGTCGGCCTCCTTAGATGGCCTTGCAAGCCTACTAGGAAAGGGAGCAACGGGAGTGTAAGACTTCATAGAAATAATAGGAGGTGTTACAACAGTTTCAGAGGGTGCTTGAGAACACTTATCTGGAGATATCTCTGAATCGTTTGGGGGACTCACGGGAGTGGGTTGAGATGGCACTTCCTTACCGCTTCTGAGGTTTATAGCACTAACCCCTTCCGCTTGGGATTCAACTCTACCCATCCTTTCCTTCACCTCCGTGACTTCATCTCTTAGAGACTTAATCTGTGACCTTGTCTCATCGCTAGCTTCCATGATCGATTTGAACATGCTTTCAATAGCTTTACCTGAAATAGAAGAAACATCCCGAGATGATTTTTCTTGCATCGTATGAACTAAACCACATACCTGAGACACTTGTTCCTTGAGCACTTTTATGTCGGAAAACATCTTAGAATGCTCGTTTCCTCCTCCGTACTGGCGACGGTTCTCAGCTATGTTGGAGATCAACTGACGGGCTTCCGCAGGCGTTTTCTCCCAAAGGACTCCTCCACTTGCTGCATCAAGCATCTGGCGGTCTTGCGTGAGCAACCCATCATAGAAACATTCGATAAGCGCGACTTCCGCTATCAAGTGGTTCGGACATTTTTCACAGAGTTTAATGAACCTCTCCCAGCACTCGTGAAATGCCTCGTCCTTTCCTTGCTCAAATTGTCGTATATCTTTTTTTACGGCTCTGGCTTTTGAAGCTGGGAAATACCTTTCCAAGAATAGACTCTGCAATTTCTCCCAAGTAAAGATGGTCCCCGATGGCAAGTAATGCAGCCAATCTCGAGCTTCACCTTTTAGAGTGAATGGAAAAGCTCTCAGGTAGAGCTGATCTTTTGTTATGTCGCCAGGCTTCATCGCGGAGCTTACCATTTGAAACTCCTTGAGATGTTTGTAAGGATCTTCATCTGCTTCACCACAAAAAGAGGGTAAAAGATTAATCACACCTGATTTAAGCACAAACTCACCTGAAATTTCCGGGTAGGAAATACAAGAAGGTTGGTAGCCCATAGCAAATGTTGTCCATTGTCTGAGCGTTTTTGGGACTCCAATCTCATCATCAATCTCCATTTTCTCAGTAAAAATTTGGCACTTCTTGCACACTTAAACAAACAGATCAAAATTGCAAATAATAAAAGAATAAACAGAATTTTTAAAGTAAAAACTAAAAGTTCACAAATCAAATTTAAATCAGGCCGAATTACACTTAGTTCCCCGGCAACGGCGCCAATTTTGGTAACGATATTATTGAACTATCGCCAATCATCGGGTTGTCGAGACCCGCCAAAATAAATTTATAAATGCCCGAAATCACTAAACTATTTGTAGAATAGTAGTAACGGGGTCGATCCGCAGGGAATTAAGGAATTTTGACTTAATCTTAATCAAATTTGCTAACTGTTAATATAGGTGAAATAAGTGGTAATTGTTGGTTTTCAAGTAACTAAGATAGAAACAATCAAATGGGGAAATTAAGCTAACGGAGTTTCCGACTCGGGACGATCGGAATAAATTTAGCATGCTTCTTGGTTCATAGGTTGATTAGTATTATGGTTAAACAATTTAATGAATGCACAGCTCGTCTAAAATTAATAAATAACTCAGACATGCTCCATGGATTTAATTAAACATAATTAATTATGCTAATTAAGCATACCGTTCGGACATTGGCGGCCAACGCTCTCCCAAGACCGAACGGTAGCAACAAGCTAACTGTGACGACTATCTAATTTGGACGCGAAACTAGTATGTCGATTTGGAATTCCAATTCGGGAAGAACGAACACCAAAAGCGTAAGGACGCCAATACGCTCAAGGTGCCATAATTCCTTGTTACTTGGCGGAAACGAGAGGCACGGCATCAAATCCTTTAACAAATGAACATGCTCAAAATCAAGGGTGCCTAGTCCTAAATCATTCAAACGTGCTCATAGATTAAGCTAAGAAGTAGAATTCAATTCAACAAAATATCTAACCAATTCGGAATTTCAATCCACAACCTCACCAAGAATTCATACTACACTTATCCTTACAATCCCGAGCCAAAAACGGTAAATCTACTCACTCATGACTTGTGTGACGTGGGACGGCTTCAAATCGAGCTTCTTAGCCCCTCCCATGGTGAAAAATGGCTGCTGGACGTCAAATCAGGCGCGGAGCTCGAGGTGGAAGATGATGATGGCGGCTAAAAATCGGACAGAAATTTAAGTAATCCGTCGTAGCGTCGAGACGCTAGGGCAGCGTCTCGACGCTGCGCCCTAAATAATCCGCGCGCGCGCTCGGGGTAGCGTCGAGACGCTCGCGCAGCGTCGAGACGCTGCGCGGCGTCGAGCGAGCGTCGAGACGCTGTCGCTCGACGCTTGCTCTCGGGTTTTTCTTCAATTTAGCGCTTCAGACTTCGGAGCGTCGAGACGCTAGGGCAGCGTCTCGACGCTGGGCAGCGTCGAGCTAGCGTCGCGACGCTGCCGCTCGACGCTAGCTCTCGGGTTTTTGCATGGAATTTCGCCCTCAATTTCCCCAAAGCACCCAAACTTCATCCCTTTTCATGGATCTTCCCGGGAAGTGCTCTTATGTCTTTAAATCGCGATATTAAGCTCCGAAAAGCGTCGAAACGCTCTCGAGAGCGAAGCACCGAGAACACCTGCAATAGTTACATAAAAGCAAGATTAAGCTAATAATAAACGTCAATTAGGGACATAATTATAGCTCCAAAATGGAGCTATCACACAGTAACCACTCGTTCTCTCTCGTTCTCTTTGTCATGCTTCAGTCAAGAGGAAGGCCGAGAGAGTCTTCACATCTCCTTCCTCATATTAGTGCTTCAACCTAGCACCATTGACCATAAATGGCTGGCCTTGCTGCAAATTCTTTATCTCTATTGCACCATGAACATAGACATTAGTAATAACAAATGGACCTGACCATCTAGACTTTAATTTGCCTGGAAATAACTTTAATCGTGAGTTAAATAATAGGACAAGTTGGCCTTTCCTAAAGTCTTTGATCCTAAGTCTACTGTCGTGCCATATTTTGGTCTTTTCTTTATACATTTTGGCATTCTCGTAGGCCATATGCCTAAGCTCATCAAGTTCATGTAGCTGCAAAGATCTCAATGTCCCCGCATCCTTTACACAAAAATTCAATTCTTTCATGGCCCAAAATGCTTTGTTTTCTAACTCAAGTGGCAAGTGGCAAGCCTTGCCATACACCAACCTATAGGGAGACATGCCTAGGGGTGTCTTATATGCTGTTCTGTAAGCCCAAAGTGCATCCTCAAGCTTAAATGACCAGTCTTTCCTATTAGGTTTGACTACCTTTTCGAGGATGTTCTTTATCTCCCTATTGGAAATTTCAGCTTGGCCATTCGAGTGTGGGTGATAGGGAGTAGCTACCCTATGTCTAATGTTATATTTAGCCAATACTTTCTCCATAGCCTTATTAATGAAATGTGACCCCTCATCACTAATGATAGCACGAGGAGTCCCAAATCTAGTGAAAATGTGCCTATGCAAGAAGTTAGTGACTGTTTTAGCATCATTATTAGGACATGCTTTGGCTTCTACCCACTTGGACACGTAGTCTACTGCTACTAAAATGTAAAGGTTACCTGATGATGGAGGGAATGGTCCCATGAAATCAATGCCCCACACATCAAAGAGCTCCAACTCTAAGATGTAGGTGAGGGGCATCTCATCCTTGCGACTGAGGTTACCTGTCCTTTGGCATTCGTCACAGTTGTGGGCATAGTTGTGGGCGTCCTTGAAGATTGTTGGCCAATAGTAGCCACTCTGAAATACCTTCGCCGCTGTTCTTTGACCACCAAAGTGTCCACCGTAAGGAGATGAGTGACAGTGCTGTAGCACAGACTTCGCTTCAGCAGCTGAAACACACTTCCTTAGTTAGCCATCAGCACAGGTTCTGTAAAGTGTGGGGTCATCCCAGATGAATTTCCTTGCTTCATGAAGGAACCTCTTCTTCTCCTGTCCTCCCTTGAACACTGGCAATACCTGTGATGCACGGAAGTTAGCAATGTCAGCGAACCACGGTTCCTCATCGTTATCACGATGAGCTAAAGCAAAGACATGTTCATCTATAAAAGCATCAGAAATTGCGGTCTCCGCAATTTTTTCGCAACTGTGCTGCAATCGAGACAGGTGATCTGCAACCACATTTTCACAACCTTTCTTGTCCCGAATGTCCAAATCAAATTCCTGCAGCAATAACACCCATCTAATCAATCTAGGCTTAGCGTCAGCCTTTCTCATAAGATATTTTAAAGCAGAATGGTCAGTGTATACAATGGTCCTAGTGCCTACAATGTAATTTCTAAATTTTTCACAAGCAAATACTACAGCAAGCATCTCTTTCTCTGTAGTTGTATAATTACATTGAGCCTCATTCAAGGTCTTGCTAGCATAATAGACAGGGTGTGTCAGCTTGTCAATCTTCTGTCCTAACATGACTCCTACAGCATAGTCACTGGCATCGCATAGCATCTCAAATGGGAGATCCCAATTTGGTCCGACTATGATAGGTGCTGTGACTAGTGCTTCCTTAAGGGTTTTCCAAGCTACTACACATTCTTTAGAGAAGATAAATGGTCTATTTAGCTCTAGAAGCTCGCACAGAGGCTTGGCTATCTTAGAAAAGTCCTTAATGAACCTTCTGTAGAAGCCAGCGTGCCCTAAGAAGCTTCTAATGGCTTTGACATTCTGGGGCTCTACCAACTTCTCTATGATCTCTATTTTTGCCCTATCCACTTCTACACCTGCCCTTGATACTCTATGTCCTAAGACAATCCCTTCATCTACCATAAAATGGCACTTTTCCCAATTTAGGACTAGGTTGGTCTCTTCACACCTAGCCAGAACTTGTCCTAGGTTGTCTAGACAGGTTTTAAATGAGTCCCCAAAGACTGAGAAGTCATCCATGAATATTTCTATCATGGACTCATCCAACTCAGAGAAGATTGCCATCATGCACCTTTGGAAAGTTGCCGGTGCATTGCATAAGCCAAAAGGCATTCTGCGGAAGGCAAACGTTCCAAAAGGGCAAGTGAAAGTGGTCTTCTCTTGATCCTTAGGGTCTATAGTGATTTGATTATAACCAGAGTACCCATCTAAGAAACAATAGTAGGCTCTACCAGCTATTCTGTCTAGCATCTGGTCAATGAACGGTATAGGGAAATGGTCTTTTTTAGTTTCTTTATTTAATTTTCTGTAATCCATACATACCCTCCACCCTGTGACAGTCCTTGTTGGAATTAGTTCGTTATTCTCATTGACTACCACAGTTATTCCCCCCTTTTTAGGTACACATTGAATGGGGCTCACCCACTGGCTACTAGCTATGGGGAAAATCACTCCTGCATCCAACCACTTTATTATTTCCTTCTTCACTACCTCTTTCATAGAGGGGTTTAGCCTACGCTGATGATCTACCCTAGGGGTGTGCTCTTCCTCTAGTATAATTTTGTGCATGCAATAAGAAGGGCTAATGCCTCGAATATCAGCAATAGTCCATGCTATAGCCTTCCTATGTTGCTTAAGCAGTAAAATTAAATCAACCTCATGCTGTTCACTTAGCTTAGAAGAAATAATTACAGGCAGCGTATCATTATCTCCTAGATATGCATATTTGAGGTGAGTGGGTAGTGGTTTCAGTTCTAAAATAGGTGGATGCTCAATGGAGGGTTTTAACGGATTTATAGTTCTATCAGTTAAATCTATATTCATACATACATGCTGTGGTTTATCTACAGGCATATTCATTATGTCAGATACATTTAAGTCAGCTACATCTACTTGTACATATTCACTAGCATGCTTGGTTAACAGTACATGCTCTAATTGTTCTTCCATTAGTGAGTCAACAACATCCATGCTAGCACAAGACTCAGAATCAGAGGGATACCTTAAAGCTTTGTAAACACTAAATTTTACCTCTTCATCATGAACCCTCATAGTTAACTCACCTTTTTGAACATCTATGAGTGCCCTACCTGTGGCTAGAAATGGTCTACCTAGCAGGATGGGGACCTCCTTGTCTGCCTCATAGTCCAGGACAATGAAATCTGCAAGGAAAATGAATTTGTCAACTTTAACTAGAATATCCTCAATCTTACCTTCTGGATATACAATGGATCTGTCTGCTAGTTGTAAAGTGACAGTAGTTGGACGTGCTTCTCCCATTCCCAACTGGCGGAATAGGGACAGGGGCATGAGGTTTATGCTGGCGCCCAGGTCACAAAGCGCTCTGCCCACGTGCTTGCCTCCAAGTTCTACAGGTAAGGTGAAGGAACCAGGATCCTTCTCCTTCTTGGGCAGCTTGTTCTGGAGGATGGCACTGCACTCCTCGGTGAGGTTTACTGTTTCAAACTCACCAATTATTTTTTTGTTAGTAATAATGTCCTTCAAAAACTTTACATAAGAAGGCATAGACTGTAAAACCTCTACAAAAGGAATGTTAACATGCACTTGCTTAAGTATTTCTAAAAATTTATTAAAATGAACTTCCTGTTCCTGCTTCTTCTTAAGCCTTCGAGGGTATGGAGGTGGTGGCACATATGCAGGCACGTCAGGGCGTCTTAGGATGGGTGGAGGCCTTGGAATTTCTTCTACCTCCTCAACAATTGGCTCTAGCCTGGCTCCTGATGTGCTAGTTGGTGGTGGACCTTGGCTTGGCAGAGACTCCAGTGGAGCACTAGACTCAGTGTTCTCTACTCTCTTTGGTGTGTCCTTTGTGTTGCTCACCAATGGTCTTCCACTCCTAAGTTCAATTGCTTGAACTTGCTCTTTGCCATCTCTCCTTGGTACCTCGGTGTCAGCAGGGAGTCTACCTTGGGGCCTACTTTTAAGTTCATTGGCTAATTGGCCTACTTGGTTTTCCAGGCTCCTAAGAGTAGCTTGCTGGCTCTGAAGAGTAGCGTCATTCTTAGCTATATATTCCTTGAGTAGGCTTTCTACAGAAGATCCTACAGATTGATTGTAAGGCTTTTGGTACATTGACTGGTTATGTTGGGGAGTGAAACCAGGTGTTCCACTCGGCCTTGGTTGGTTAGGATTTTGGTTAGTGTTCTGTTGGCCACCCCATGACAGGTTAGGGTGGTTTCTCCAACCAGGGTTATAGGTATTGGAGTAGGGGTTGTTCCTAGGCTGCTGCTGGCTTCCTACATAGCAGACTGAGGATGGATTCCCAGGGCAGTATTCATATGGGTGCCCTTCCCCACAGAATCCACAGATAGGTGCCTCGCCTTGATTTGGTTGGGTGCCCATTGACATGGCTGTGGCGGTATTGGCACTGGTTTGGAGATTGGCCTGAGCCATTTGCTTAACTAGGTTGGTCAGGGCATTTATTTGGGTGCTCATGGCGCTTAGAGCATCCTTGTCTTGAGCCCTAGTTGGCTCTACTGGATCGTCTGACCACCTACAATGAGATGTTGAGATCTTCTCCAAGATCTCATAAGCTTCGTTGTAACTCTTGGACAACATGGAACCTCCAGCAGATGAATTTAAAACTTGTCTGGTGCTGGGGTTGCATCCTTTAAAGAAGACTTCTATTTGGATACACCATGGAATGCCATGGTGTGGACATTTAATGAGAAGGTCTTTGAATCTTGTCCAAGCTTCGTGAAGAGACTCACTTGGAGCTTGTTTGAACTTTATGATATCATCACGAAAGGTAGAATTCCTATCAGGTGGGAAGTATTTGACTAGGAATTTTTCTGCTAAATCTGTCCAATTGCGGACAGATCCTGAGGGTAAAGAATTTAACCATGTTTTGGCTTTGTCCCTCAAAGAGTAAGGGAAAAGATATAGCCTCAGGGCTTCTTGGGAAACTCCAGGGATTAGGAAGGTGTCACTAACTCCTAAGAAGTTCCTAAGGTGGTTATGGGGGTCCTCATTTTCTATTCCAAAGAATTGCCCCACAGTGGACAACATTTGGAACATCACTGGCTTTAACTCGAATGAATTGGCAGTGATTTCAGGACGGATTATGCTGGGGTTCAGCTCCCCAGGCATAGGTACTAAATATGAAAGGATGGCGCTATCCTTGTCATTCGCTATTTCAATGGGATTGCGAGTGACAGGCACCAGGTTTTGATTTACTCCAGCCATTTCTTCTTGAGGTAATTGCGGAGGAATTGTAGTCTCTGCAATGATTGGAGGTAAAAGGGTTTGTTTAAAGAGACGTTTCTTAGCTCTATTCCTAGCTCTAAGTAATCTCTCGGGCTCAGGGTTGAACTCTAGATCACTACTTGGAGTCTCATTCATAAACTACCCTAAATGGTACCTGAAAAAGAAATGAAGATGGATCAAATTCAATGAAAAATACTTTGATGTTTCAGACTTAACAACTTCGTTTTCACTTAAAATAAGTCCCCGGCAGCGGCGCCAAAAACTTGTTGCGTGCTCAATGTGTTAATAAAAATGATAAATAAGAGAGAGAGAGCACTCAGAACATGCAAGCATACATGATCTTATAGCAAGTAGTAAGTATATTTCATTCGTTTTCCCACAGAGACTTGTTTTTAGCTATTCTCGAAGTGTTTTTGTTAAGAAAGATGGGGTGGATTTGATGGGGTAAAATTGGTTTTTAATTATCTAAGTTGCGCTGAATATGTAAAGGAATATAACATAAACAAATTAAGGTTAAAATCAGACTCAAAGAACAAGAGATGGAATTGATAAACGAAGAAGAAAACAGCTGAACAGAATGAAAACTTAGTAGAATTGCGGGGACCGCAATGTTACCGCAATTAAACAGCAGCGAAAGTGTGTAAATGGGTGAATTGAGGGCTACTAATGACTATCCTATAGGCCTTTTTATACGATTCTCAAGCACTGGATCTACTCTCTATACATCAAACTCACTCTATCTCAAGTATCGTCCGATTCCATGCATTAGAGTCTTAAGTTTACTCGACTTCAAAGTAAGGTCTTAAGCATCTTGTTAAAACGGGAGTGTTTAGTTTGTACTAGGGAAACGCCTATTCCTAGGCCGTTTCCTGATTACCATGAAAGGCTAGCATGATTATATGACTCTGAACTCTTACTCCTTCCAGAGGTTAGGAGTTCTTTGGACAAAATGGATGGCCAATCGAAATTGCCCGTGGGATGAAGCTTACATATAATCAATGTTTGAAGGCGATCCTACATGCTTGATTCACGTTTTTTAAGCCTATAGTTCTGTCATTAGCATGCCCCTAAGTGATTTAGCTACTCATGGATATATGGAGAACAGAAAGGGTAGATAAAACAGACATGCTTAGAAGAGAAATGTGTGTAAAATAGCGAGACAAAACCGTAGCAGAACAAGGTGGAAACTGTAAAATGCAGAATTGTACTTTGATTACTTTAAGTGTTTGAATGACAAAGGAAAGCTTTGAAGAAATGAATCCAAGACAGACAACAACGAAATGCAGTAAGTAAAATACTAAACTAAGAACAACAATAATCAAACTGGAAATAAGAGGAAGAACGACAGAAAAGCAGTAAAGGGTGCTGAAAAGCTTCGTGCAGTCGCCTCGAATGGAAGGGATGAGAGGTTAGCCTTGCTTGGATGAATCCAATCGAGAGAGAAGAAGAATCTTCTCTCCTTCCTATCAGATTATCGATTCCAACAGCTGAGACTCTCACTCCAACAGACGGCAAAGGAAAACAGAGAGAAATGATGGACTGCGAGAAGACTTCTGCGCTTCGAATGATGATCAAACCTCCGACTTTGGCCCCCTTTTATAGTACTTTGCAGGTGCGTTTAGGCCAAGGAGAACCATCAATCTTCAACGTCATATATCAGAATGGATGGAGGAGAAAGAACGAATCCCTGAAATAACGGAAATTAACAGAAAAAGATCAGTCAACTTACGGTTTTCACTTGAATAATTGCGGTCACCGCAATGTTTTCGCAATTCATTCGCAATGCTCATTTTTTCATTCTTTTCCTTCGGTTTTCAACCCTTTTTCTACCTATTGTACATAAGTCCTATTTTAGCTACCTTCTTCTAATTCTCATATTAAAGCATAGGTTTAGGCTAAATGCTAACAAAAACACCTAAAAGTGTACATCTTCCTAAGCTAAATGAGTTCTAAATAAGTCACTTTCAGAGACTTAACACCTAGACACATTAAAAATAAAGCTAGAAGCATGTACTGAGTCTGAAGTAAAGCTAGGCAGAATTTGAAACCTTAGGGATAGTGGCATGATATGACAAAAGCAAATAGATCAGTTGTAGGAAGTTAACAAAAGCAGGTGAGTGTTAGGCAGGCGAAGTCAGAAGAAGCTAGATAAGAGGGTAGTTTTAAAACTAAGAAGTGTGTCACAGGACAGCAGTGCTATAGATAGGGATATAGGGGAGTCAGTAGGTGGTTAAAGAAGGAGAAACAGCAGCCTAGGAAAGTCCTTAGTATGCTTGAGGACAAGCAAAGCCTTAAGTTTGGGGGTGTGTTAAGTCTCTGAAAGTGACTTATTTAGGACCCATTTAGCTTAAGAAGATGTACACTTCTAGGTGTTTTTGATAGCATTTAGCCTAAACCTATGCTTTAATATGAGAATTAGAAGAAGGTAGCTAATCTAGGACTTATGTACAATAGGTAGTGGTAACGATATTTTTGAACTATCGCTATAAACTCAAGCTGTCGAGGCTTGCCAAAATAAATTTATAATGCCTATTGCCAAGGCTTTGCAGCCAGTGGTAACAGGGTCGATCCAAGGAATAGGAGAGTTGAATTTACTAATGAAATTGGGATTTGATCGATTAATTGGTAACGGGGGGTTTTAATCATGCAAAGAAATCAATACGAAAGCTAACGGAAGAAAGAAATAATATGTAGAAAACGTGTGCACGGTTTGGGGAGTCTCGGGGTCAATTGTTAGACAAATACAACTTATCCTTTAATTCTAATAACATGGAATTCAGTTTACTAAGCACGCAGACGACTACCAGAGAAGCCCCAAAGTAGCCGACTTCATGGATTTTAATTAGGCCACACAGTCCTAATTACACGTTATCTAATCTCACATTAAGATGATCAGTCCTAAGATGAATTTAGACAGTTACTAGCTAACCGCGACGAACATTCGGGCGTGAATTCTAATTGCTAGTAGGTTGCCCGCAAACGCCGTATGCAACCAACAATTATCCTACCCGACCCGATACTTCGATTTAGTTCTATTTACCTGTGTTACTTAGTCGAGCAGTGAGAGGCACGGCATCGCTACTCTTTAACATACACAACATGCGAAACTATCCGAGTGTCAATCAACATAATTTAGCATGCGCGTTGGATTAAGCAAAGTAAATAAATGCTTTGTAAACAGAACCAATATGCAAATTCATACTCAGATTATCAAAGCAATAATGTCTAACAAAATTCCCCTAAACAAAATCCCAAACCGTCACCCTTACCTTAGCCGCTCATGGCGCGGATCGTCAATCCCGCTCCACCAACGACCATGGAAGAGTTCATCTACCTATTACAAATGGAAGTGGAGCTCACTCGCATGCCAACAATGGCGGAGCTCCACGGAATATAGAGAGAAAATGGGGAAGAAGAAGGGTGGAATCGCCGGAATCCGCCAAGAGAAGAAGAAAAGCAAGCTCTCAAAAATTATGCAGAAAATCGTCTTTTAGCTGCTGTAATCGTCGTAGCATCGAGACGCTGGGCCAGCGTCTCGACGCTGTGCCCTAAGTGATCCGCGCGCGCGCGCGCTGGCGTCGC
Organism: Herpetospermum pedunculosum; assembly: GCA_028017165.1. NCBI lineage: Eukaryota > Viridiplantae > Streptophyta > Magnoliopsida > Cucurbitales > Cucurbitaceae > Herpetospermum > Herpetospermum pedunculosum. The sequence goes on along the minus strand of CM051527.1, from coordinate 12,370,719 downwards.
GACGCTAGGCCAGCGTCGCGACGCTGCCCCGATGAATTTCCTGCGCGCGCCTCCTCCGGAGCGTCTCGACGCCAAGCAGGGTCTCGACGCCAGGGCAGCGTCGAGCTAGCGTCTCGACGCTATCACTCGACGCTTGCTCTCGGGTTTTTCCAGCGTCGAGCCAGCGTCTCGACGCTATAGCTCGACGCTGGCTCTCGGGTTTGGGGCTGATGCTTTGCCTCTCCAAGGCTGTTTTGGCCCGTTTCTTCACGGAACAAACTCCCCTCTTCCCGATGCATTCCCGGGGCGCTAAAACTCTGCTTTAAGCGCTCGAACATGCCCAATGGACGCACGAGCTCTTTGCCGCTTTTCTCCTACAAAAGAGATACATTTAATCAATTGGAAGCGGTCTTTAGCTATAATTAGGACGTATTTAATAGCTCCAAAATGGAGTTATCAAACACCCCCAACTTAAACATTGCTAGTCCTCGAGCAAGCACTACAAAAACATTGACTCTAAGGACGCGTTTACATATTTTCTAACTCAAACCTCCATGCATATTTAAAATTTGAACACGAGCATAATCATGGAAGCATTTGTTCAAGCATTAACTAGGACACATCAAAAATTAACTCTTGCCCCCTAACGTGTGTGTGTGCTAGACAACCACTCCTAAACTCACGTAAACCCGGAAAACCAACATGCAACGCACATCCCGTTTTCCCCCTACTTCTAGCGTTTAAGAACAGCTACACTTGACTTACACGAGAGAGAGAAACAAATTAAGAGACCTAATTATTTTCTCATTCTTTTTCTTTCTTTTCAAAAGTACTTTGTACTCTTTTATTTTGGGTTCTTTGAACCAACCTTTCATTTCTTTTTCCTTCCTACTCGAGTTGCCTAACACGTCAAATTCATGCATAAAACTTCACGTTTTTAAGGACTAACGCTCACTTCTTTTAAGCGCTTAAAAAGAAGGAGGAGCGCCTCGAGAGAAATTTTTCTATAAAACATGCTTTTCTATATTTTTTTTCAATTAGGCTAAGCACATGCTTCCTCAATTAATTAGCTACTAACTCTCATGCAACAAGCTACCTAAGGGTGCCTTTCGGGGTGACAACGAGAATAAGCTAAACATGCGATAAACCAAGCTTACGGAATCTAGGGAGAAGTTGCTAAGTGCGCGATGAGTGCAAGGGAGCAACAGAAAAAATTTTAAAATTTTTGACATGAACCTAATAAACACAAAACTCATGCAAAAACTCGATTATGAACATGCTCAGATTTCAAACATGCATTTCCTAGGCTATCACAGTCAGAAAACAGTAAACAGAGTCCCAAGCACTTCAATATCTTTATAACACTTCTCAACAAACTACACATGCACATCCATCGAACTACTCCTGAACTATCGCTATAAACTCAAGCTGTCGAGGCTTGCCAAAATAAATTTATAATGCCTATTGCCAAGGCTTTGCAGCCAGTGGTAACAGGGTCGATCCAAGGAATAGGAGAGTTGAATTTACTAATGAAATTGGGATTTGATCGATTAATTGGTAACGGGGGGTTTTAATCATGCAAAGAAATCAATACGAAAGCTAACGGAAGAAAGAAATAATATGTAGAAAACGTGTGCACGGTTTGGGGAGTCTCGGGGTCAATTGTTAGACAAATACAACTTATCCTTTAATTCTAATAACATGGAATTCAGTTTACTAAGCACGCAGACGACTACTGTTGCGTGCTCAATGTGTTAATAAAAATGATAAATAAGAGAGAGAGAGCACTTAGAACATGCAAGCATACATGGTCTCACAGCAAGTAGTAAGTATATTTAATTCGTTTTTTCCACAGAGACTCATTCTTAGCTATTCGAGAAGTGTGATTGTTAAGAAAGATGGGATGAATTTGATGGGGTAAAATTGGTTTTTAATTATCTAATTTTTGCTGAATGTATAAAGGGATATAACATAAACAAATGCAAGTTAAAACTAGACTTAAAAGGCAAGAGATGGAATTAATAAACGAGAGAGAAAACAGCTAAACAGAATGCAATTTAGCAGAATTGCGAGAACCGCAATTAATCCGCAATTAACTCAACAGCAGAAGTGTGTAAATGGGTGAATTAAGGGCTACTAATGACTATCCTATAGGCATTTTCTTACGATTCTCAAGCATTGGATCAACTCTCTATACATCAAACTCACTCTATCTCAAGTATCGTCCGATTCCATGCATTAGAGTCTTAAGTTTACTCGATCTCAAAGTAAGGACTTAAGCATCTTGTTCAAGCAGGAGTGTTTAGTTTGTACTAGGGAAACGCCTATTCCTAAACCGTTTCTTGATTACCCTGAAAGGCTAGCATGATTATATGACTCTGAACTCTTACTCCTTCCAGAGGTTAGGAGTTCTTTGGACAAAATGGATGGCCAATCGAAATTGCCCGTAGGATGAAGCTTACATACAATCAATGTTCGAGTGTTAATCTGCCTACTTGGTTCACGTTTTTTAAGCCTATAGTTCTGTCATTAGCATGCCCCTAAGTGACTTAGCTACTCATGGATATATAGAGAACAAAAAGGGTAGATAAAACCGACATGCTTAGAAGAGAAATGTGTGTAAAATAGCGAGACAAAACCGTAGCAGAACAAGGTGGAAACTGTAAAATGCAGAATTGTACTTTGATTACTTTAAGTGTTTGAATGACAAAGGAAAGCTTTGAAGAAATGAATCCACGACAGACAACAACGAAATGCAGTAAGTAAAATACTAAACTAAGAACAACAATAATCAGAGATGGAAATAAGAAGAACAGAACAGAAAAGCAGTAAAGGTTTGCTGAAAAACTTCGTGGCAGTCGCCTCGAATGAAGGTGATGAAAAGTCAGCCTTGCTTGGATGAATCCAATCGAGAGAGAAGAAGAATCTCCTCTCCTTCCTATCAGATTATCGACTCCAAAAGCTGAGACTCTCACTCCAACAAACGGCAAAGGAAAACAGATGGAAATGGTGGACTGCGAGAAGACTTCTGCGCTTCGATTGATGATTGAACCTCCGACTTTGACCCCCTTTTATAGTAGTTTGCAGGTGCGTTTGGGCCAAGGAGAACCATCAATCTTCAACGTCATATATCAGAATGGATGGAGGAGAAAGAACGAATCCCTGAAAAGTCGGATCTAAACAGAAAAAGATCAGCCAACTTACGGTTTTAACTTGAATAATTGCGGTCACCGCAATGTTTTCGCAATTCATTTGCAATGCTCATTTTTCATTCTTTTCCTTCGGTTTTCAACCCTTTTTCTACCTATTGTGCATAAGTCCTAAATTAGCTACCTTCTTCTAATTCTCATATTAAAGCATAGGTTTAGGCTAAATGCTAACAAAAACACCTAAATGTGTACATCTTCCTAAGCTAAATGGGTTCTAAATAAGTCACTTTCAGAGACTTAACACACCCCCAAACTTAAGGCTTTGCTTGTCCTCAAGCATACTAAGGACTTACCTAGGCTGTTGTTTTATCTTCTTTAACTACTTACCGACTCCCCTTATATCCCTATCTCTAGCAGTGCTGTCCTGTGACACACTTCTAAGTTTAGAACTAACCTCTTATCAAGCTTCTTCTGACTTCACCTGCCTACTATACCTGCTGTTTTTGTTAACCCCCTACTACTGATCTAACTACTTTTATGATATCATGCCACTATCCCTAAGGTTTCAAATTCTACCAAGCTTTACTCCAGACTCAGTACATGCTTCTAGCTTATTTTTAATGTGTCTAGGATTCCTTAGAGTCATGCCAGTCTTAGTATTAACAGTGACAGTGGTACTTTTAGAGAACAACCTAAGCCCTGGCATCACTACATTGGATATACATTCATCTCCCTAGACAAACCTAAAAGCTACAACCTTGTGCTTAGCTCATTAAGGATCAGAGTTCTTTTTACATAGGACATCTAAGCCACAAGATTATAACTCCTAAGCATACATTCTTCTTCCCTATTTCTCCCTTTTTTACTTCGGTGGAGTCTCTCCTTGGGTTGCCTTTTGATGCAATGCCACTTGTGGTTTACACACTTGGCACTGATTACTCAGCAACTTGAGAGAGACACCCCTCTTTATTCTCTTTTTCAAATTTTTCTATTTATCACAAATTTTTTCTTAAAGGAGAAGAAGAATGCTTATGTCCTAAGGAAGAGAGGAATGTTCCTAGGCCTAGGGTGGCCTCCCCCAAACTTCAACTACTCATTGTCCCCAATGAGTGTTTGAGGTGGCACACCCCCAAACTTGTCCTAGAAGCATCTAGTCTAAAGTAAAACAAAGAGAATCAAAAAAATCCTAGGCATAGGCAAAACATTCTAAAAGCAACTATCCCAGCAGCAGAAAATTTGAACATAACAGAAAGTCTTAAGGACTTATGGTTTATGCATGCTGAGCACTATTCAGAGGCAAATTTAAACTATCAAAGCGTGTCCTATGACACTCATCCAACATGCTTTAAGATCAGCTATATAAGGTAGTCATGCTAGCAGCAAAAGATAGAATTTAACAGATCACAGCCTAACTAAACAGACAGTCCAAAACATGCAATCAGTCACAAAAATTGCGGGAACCGCAATTATTTCGCAATTCAATCCGGGCAGATATAACATTGATTCAGGCCCCTAGCATGCTTTTTCCTGTAACTCATGCATCCTAAAAATAAAACTAAACTATCCTACCTATTCAGCTAACATCAGACTAGACTAAGCAAAAGAAAAAACATAAAACTAAACATTAAAAACAGATCAAAAGTTGAACACAAAACAGCATAATTCACAATATCCTATCAGAAAGCAGAAAAATTGTCTTTTGTTTCTTAAGGGAACAGCAATACTCCCTTTAGTGCACTTCAAACCAGCACTCAATTCTCATCATCCTCATCTGGTTGCCTTGGTCGTGGGGGCACCCATGGAGTTAGGAGGTTGGTGGGGAAGTCCGGGAAGATGCATCCCAACTGGTCTGCAACTTCCTTGTCCCTTGCCTGCGCATAGTTGGCCCATTGAGCCATTCTCCTCTGCATGTCCATTAAGCAGGCCATGGATAGGGACTGTTCAGCAGCCAGCCTATCCAACTCAAACTCCATATTCCCCTTTCTTCTCAGCCTCAGGTTCGCAGGCAGCTCCAAATGGCCTGTGTACGGCATCTGCTGCTCCAAGCGCTCGGTGGGGACTCCTGCAAGCAAGCACAATTTTGTTATAGTGTTGGGGAAAAATAATGGCCCCTTACCTTTTCTGGCGCATTCAGCAATGGCAGCTGACATGATCTCCCCTACATTGACCGTGAGACCGCGCATGATGGCATAAACCAGTAGTGATCTACTCTGGTTGATTGTCGTCTCGTGAGTCACCGGGGACAGCTTTCTCCTCACAAAGGCAAACCACACAGCCGCCTTTGCTGTCAGATTGGCACTCATCAAGGTGTGCCTACCATTGCGTGAGACAGTCCACGCTGCTTCAGGCTGGCCAATTGTGCGAATGGCCTCTTCCAGCACGGCCTCAGTCGGCTCATCAACTATCCGTGCATAATCTGTGTGCGCTTGGCCCTTGAGACCAAAGGCTTCATTGATGGCCTTGGCTGAGAAATCAACTTCCACCCCTCTGACCACGGACAGGCCATCCTCAGGGCTGAGCACATTAGCGTAGAAATCATACACCATGCTCGTGTATGCTGGATTAGGCGGTCTGCAGAATTCTTCCCAGCCATGGTTGATCACCCCTGCGCGCAAGAACTGCGGCAGGTCAGCAAGTCGATCAAGGAATCCCTTCTCGTGCAATAGGTCTCTCTTCCTGAGCTCAACACCCCTGGATTCCGCATCAGATGAGACATACCTCACTGACGGAGGTTCGTCTTCAGGGTAGAGTTTAGCCTTCCCCTTATCTGCTGGTTTGGATGATGCAGCAGCCTCCACCTTGAGGCGTTTGAGCGAAGGCTCAGTACTCTCCTTGTCCGTCGATGGCACCTTCTTGGCCTTCTTTTTCTTCAACTTCTTGGCCTTGCCAATCGTGGCCTTCTTCTTCTTCCTGAGCCTGGCCTTGATATTGATCTGCTGGAGGCATGCCCCCAACGTTTCTTCCATAGAATCGTCCTGCTGTGCAGGCTCGGCAGGGCTATCTTCCCTCATAGGAGAGAAGACTTCGTCTTCCCCAGCATCTCCACTGCCTTGCGTGGATTCTTGATAATCTCCATAAGGAAATTCCGGATCAGGCCGTGGAGAATTATGTCCTGCTGGTGGTGTCTGCGCAGAACTCAGTGGCGAAGATTGCAGCTCAGGGCTCTGCGCTGCTGCAGGCGTCGGATCAGAACTCTGAGGTGCTGGAGACAACTCAGGGCTCGATGCAGGTGGTGACGACTCTGCGCTTGGCACTGGTGCAGATGGGAGAGGGCTGCGCGCAGGTGACACAGACGGCGACGAACCTTCTTTGGCTGACTCGTGGGATGCACGATCAGGTTCTTGACTCTCCACAGAGGGAGTCCTTGCGGTGCTTGGTTCGGCGGCTGTCTTGACACTCCACCGGCGTTTCTTGGGCGTGCCCACTGGCTCAGATGGTCCAGCAGGGATCTCAGTGACCACCCTCCACTTCTTCCTACGAATAGGAAGCTTGGGAAGAGGACCGGTGCGAACGGCACCATCGTCTGCAAGGGTGAGAAGCGCTTCCCTCGCAGCTGCTTCAGCTGCGTCATCAGCCTTCTTCTTGGCTGCGGATCGTTCAGCACGTGTGGCCACCATTGCTGATTCTTGAAGATCTTGGGAGAGGAATCAAAGATGGAGAGAATCGCTGAATTCTTGGAGAGCAAAGAGAGAGATAATCGTAACGATCAAGCGGCTTCCAACGGATATAAAGGCAACGGATAAAATCCCAACGACTCTTTTTGCGGATCCAGCAATTTTAACGCAATTCCAGGGATATTATTTCATTGAAATCTCCAACTTTGCCCGTCCGTATCTTTTATTTGGCTCAACCATTTCTTGATTTTTAAAGTGGGATTTACTCTCCTTGATTCCTTCTTTCGATTCCCTAAAAAAAACAAATCAAACAAACATTAAATACACAATTAAAAACACACCACAAAACATACAAACGATAATCGGAAAAACAGAAAAAATAAACTAAGGCATTGGCCTTGACTAAACGAGCACAGTAACCACTCGTTCTCTCTCTTTCTTTTTGTCATGCTTCAGTCAAGAGGAAGGCCGAGAGAGTCTTCACATCTCCTTCCTCATAGTAGTGCTTCAATCTAGCACCATTGACCATAAATGGCTGGCCTTGCTGCAATTTCTTTATCTCTATTGCACCATGAACAAAGACATTAGTAATAACAAATGGACCCGACCATCTAGACTTTAGTTTGCCTGGAAATATCTTTAAACGTGAGTTAAATAATAGGACAAGTTGGCCTTTCCTAAAGTCTTTGATCCTAAGTCTACTGTCGTGCCATATTTTGGTCTTTTCTTTATACATTTTGGCATTCTCATAAGCCATATGCCTAAGCTCATCAAGTTCATGTAGCTGCAAAGACCTTAGTGTCCCCGCATCCTTTACACAAAAATTCAATTCTTTCATGGCCCAAAATGCCTTGTTTTCCAACTCAAGTGGCAAGTGGCAGGCCTTGCCATACACCAACCTATAGGGCGACATACCTAGAGGTGTTTTATATGCTGTCCTATAAGCCCAAAGTGCATCCTCAAGCTTAAATGACCAGTCTTTCCTATTTGGTTTGACTACCTTCTCTAAGATGTTCTTTATCTCCCTATTGGAAATTTCAGCTTGACCATTTGAGTGTGGGTGATAGGGAGTAGCTACCCTATGTCTAATGTTATATTTAGCCAATATCTTCTCCATAGCCTTATTAATGAAATGTGACCCCTCATCACTAATGATAGCACGAGGAGTCCCAAATCTAGTGAAAATGTGCCTATGCAAGAAGTTAGTGACTGTTTTAGCATCATTATTAGGACATGCTTTGGCTTCTACCCACTTGGACACGTAGTCTACTGCTACTAAAATGTACAGGTTACCTGATGATGGAGGGAAAGGTCCCATGAAATCAATGCCCCATACATCAAAGAGCTCCAACTCTAAGATGTAGGTGAGGGGCATCTCATCCTTGCGACTGAGATTACCTGTCCTTTGGCACTCGTCACAGTTGTGGGCATAGTCGTGTGCGTCCTTGAAGATTGTTGGCCAATAGTAGCCACTCTGAAATACCTTCGCAGCTGTCCTTTGGCCACCAAAATGTCCACCATAAGGAGATGAGTGACAGTGCTGCAGCACAGACTTCGCTTCAGCAGCTGAAACACACTTCCTTAGTAAGCCATCAGCACAGGTTCTGTAAAGTGTGGGGTCATCCCAGATGAATTTCCTTGCTTCATGCAGGAACCGCTTCTTTTCTTGTCCTCCCTTGAACACTGGTAATACCTGTGATGCACGGAAGTTAGCAATATCAGCAAACCACGGTTCCTCATCGTTATCACGATGAGCCAAAGCAAATACATGTTCATCTACAAAAGCATCAGAAATTGCGGTCTCCGCAATTTTTTCGCAATTATGCTGCAAACGAGACAGGTGATCTGCAACCACATTTTCACAACCTTTCTTGTCCCGAATGTCCAAATCAAATTCTTGCAGCAATAACACCCATCTAATCAATCTAGGCTTAGCATCAGCCTTTCTCATAAGATATTTTAAAGCAGAATGGTCAGTATATACAATGGTCCTAGTTCCTACAATATAGTTTCTAAATTTTTCACAAGCAAATACTACAGCAAGCATCTCTTTCTCTGTAGTTGTATAATTACATTGAGCCTCATTCAAGGTCTTACTAGCATAATAGACAGGATGTGTGAGCTTGTCAATCTTCTGTCCTAACATGACTCCTACAGCATAGTCACTGGCATCACATAGCATCTCAAATGGGAGATCCCAATTTGGTCCTACTATGATTGGTGCTGTGACCAATGCTTCCTTAAGGGTTTTCCAAGCTACTACACATTCTTTAGAGAAGATAAATGGTCTATTTAGCTCTAGAAGCTCGCACAGAGGCTTGGCTATCTTAGAAAAGTCCTTAATGAACCTTCTGTAGAAACCAGCATGCCCTAAGAAGCTCCTAATAGCCTTGACATTCTGGGGCTCTACCAACTTCTCTATGATCTCTATTTTTGCCCTATCCACTTCTACACCTGCCCTTGACACTCTATGTCCTAAGACAATCCCTTCATCTACCATAAAATGGCACTTTTCCCAATTTAGGACTAGGTTGGTCTCCTCACACCTAGCCAGGACTTGTCCTAGGTTTTCTAGACAGGTTTTAAATGAATCCCCAAAGACTGAGAAGTCATCCATGAATATTTCTATCATGGACTCATCCAACTCAGAGAAGATTGCCATCATGCACCTTTGGAAAGTTGCCGGTGCATTGCATAAGCCAAAAGGCATTCTGCGGAAGGCAAACGTTCCAAAAGGGCAAGTGAAGGTGGTCTTCTCTTGATCCTTAGGGTCTATAGTAATTTGATTATAGCCAGAGTACCCATCTAAAAAACAATAGTAGGCTCTACCAGCTATTCTGTCTAGCATCTGGTCAATAAACAGTATAGGGAAATGGTCTTTTTTAGTTTCTTTATTTAATTTTCTGTAATCCATACATACCCTCCACCCTGTGACAGTCCTTGTTGGAATCAGTTCGTTGTTCTCATTGACTACCACCGTTATTCCCCCCTTTTTAGGTACACATTGGATGGGGCTCACCCACTGGCTACTAGCTATGGGGAAAATTACTCCTGCATCTAACCACTTGATTATTTCTTTCTTCACTACCTCTTTCATAGAGGGGTTCAACCTACGCTGGTGATCTACCCTAGGTGTGTGCTCTTCCTCTAGTATAATTTTGTGCATGCAATAAGAAGGGCTAATGCCTCGAATATCAGCAATAGACCATGCTATAGCCTTCCTATGTTGCTTAAGCAGTAAAATTAAATCAACCTCATGCTGTTCACTTAGCTTAGAAGAAATAATTACAGGCAGTGTGTCATTATCTCCTAAATATGCATATTTGAGGTGAGTAGGTAGTGGTTTCAGTTCTAAAATAGGTGGATGCTCAATGGAGGGTTTCAAAGGATTTATAGTTCTATCAGTTAAATCTATATTCATACATACATGTTGAGGGTTATTTACAGGCATATTCATTATGTCAGATACATTCAGGTCAGCTATATCTACCTGTACATATTCACTAGCATGCTTGGTTAACAGTACATGCTCTAATTGTTCTTCCATTAGTGAGTCAACAACATCCATGCTAGCACAAGACTCAGAATCAGAGGGATACCTTAAAGCTTTGTAAACACTAAATTTTACCTCTTCATCATGAACTCTCATAGTTAACTCACCTTTTTGCACATCTATTAGTGCCCTACCTGTGGCTAGAAATGGTCTACCTAGCAGGATGGGAACCTCCTTGTCTGCCTCATAGTCCAGGACAATGAAATCTGCAAGGAAAATGAATTTGTCAACTTTAACTAGAATATCCTCAATCTTACCTTCTGGATATGCGATGGATCTGTCTGCTAGTTGTAAAGTGACTGTGGTTGGACGTGCTTCTCCCATTCCCAACTGGCGGAATAGGGACAGGGGCATGAGGTTTATGCTGGCGCCCAGGTCACAAAGCGCTCTGCCCACGTGCTTGCCTCCAAGTTCTACAAGTAAGGTGAAGGAACCAGGATCCTTCTCCTTCTTGGGCAGCTTGTTCTGGAGGATGGCACTGCACTCCTCGGTGAGGTTTACTGTTTCAAACTCACCAATTATTTTTTTGTTAGTAATAATGTCCTTCAAAAACTTTACATATGAAGGCATAGACTGTAAAACCTCTACAAAAGGAATGTTCACATGCACTTGCTTAAGTATCTCTAAAAATTTATTAAAATGAACTTCCTGTTCCTGCTTCTTCTTAAGCCTTCGAGGGTATGGAGGTGGTGGCACATATGCAGGCACGTCAGGACGCCTTAGGATAGGTGGAGGCCTTGGAATTTCTTCTACGTCCTCAATAATTGGCTCCAGCCTGGCTCCTGATGTGCTAGTTGGTGGTGGACCTTGGCTTGGCAGAGACTCCAGTGGAGCACTAGACTCAGTGTTCTCTACTCTCTTTGGTGTGTCCTTTGTGTTGCTCACCAATGGTCTCCCACTCCTAAGTTCAATTGCTTGAACTTGTTCCTTGCCATCTCTCCTTGGTACCTCGGTATCAGCAGGGAGTCTACCTTGGGGCCTACTTTTAAGTTCATTGGCTAATTGGCCTATTTGGTTCTCTAGGCTCCTAAGAGTAGCTTGCTGGCTCTGAAGAGTAGCATCATTCTTAGCTATATATTCCTTGAGTAGGTTTTCTACAGAAGATCCTACAGGTTGATTGTAAGGCTTTTGGTACATTGACTGGTTATGTTGGGGAGTGAAACCAGGTGTTCCACTCGGCCTTGGTTGGTTAGGATTTTGGTTAGTGTTCTGTTGGCCACCCCATGACAGGTTAGGGTGGTTTCTCCAACCAGGGTTATAGGTGTTGGAGTAGGGGTTATTCCTAGGCTGCTGCTGGCTTCCTACATAGCAGACTGAGGATGGATTCCCAGGGCAGTATTCATAAGGGTGCCCTTCCCCACAGAATCCACAGATTGGTGCCTCGCCTTGACTTGGTTGGGTGCCCATTGACATGGCTGTGGCGGTATTGGCACTGGTTTGGAGATTGGCCTGAGCCATTTGCTTGACTAAGTTGGTCAGGGCATTTATTTGGGTGCTCATGGCGCTTAGAGCATCCTTGTCTTGAGCCCTAGTTGGCTCTACTGGATCGTCTGACCACCTACAATGAGATGTTGAGATCTTCTCCAAGATCTCATAAGCTTCGTTGTAACTCTTGGACAACATGGAACCTCCAGCAGATGAATTTAAAACTTGTCTGGTGCTGGGGTTGCATCCTTTAAAGAAGACTTCTATTTGGATACACCATGGAATGCCATGGTGTGGACATTTAATGAGAAGGTCTTTGAATCTTGTCCAAGCTTCGTGAAGAGACTCACTTGGAGCTTGTTTGAACTTTATGATATCATCACGAAAGGTCGAATTCCTATCAGGTGGGAAGTATTTGACTAGGAATTTTTCTGCTAAATCTGTCCAATTGCGGACAGATCCTGAGGGTAAAGAATTTAACCATGTTTTGGCTTTGTCCCTCAAAGAGTAAGGGAAAAGATATAGCCTCAGGGCTTCTTGGGAAACTCCAGGGATTAGGAAGGTGTCACTAACTCCTAAGAAGTTCCTAAGGTGGTTATGGGGGTCCTCATTTTCTATTCCAAAGAATTGTCCCACAGTGGACAACATTTGGAACATCACTGGCTTTAACTCGAATGAGTTGGCAGTGATTTCAGGACGGATTATGCTGGGGTTCAGCTCCCCAGGCATAGGTACTAAATATGAAAGGATGGCGCTATCCTTGTCATTCGCTATTTCAATGGGATTGCGAGTGACAGGCACCAGGTTTTGATTTACTCCAGCCATTTCTTCTTGAGGTGGTTGCGGAGGAATTGTAGTCTCTGCAATGATTGGAGGTAAAAGGGTTTGTTTAAAGAGACGTTTCTTGGCTCTATTCCTAGCTCTAAGTAATCTCTCGGGCTCAGGGTTGAACTCTAGATCACTACTTGGAGTCTCATTCATAAACTACCCTAATTGGTACCTGAAAAAGAAATGAAGATGGATCAAATTTAATGGAAAATAATTTGATGTTTCAGACTTAACAAACTTCGTTTTCACTTAAAATAAGTCCCCGGCAGCGGCGCCAAAAACTTGTTGCGTGCTCAATGTGTTAATAAAAATGATAAATAAGAGAGAGAGAGCACTTAGAACATGCAAGCATACATGGTCTCACAGCAAGTAGTAAGTATATTTAATTCGTTTTTTCCACAGAGACTCATTCTTAGCTATTCGAGAAGTGTGATTGTTAAGAAAGATGGGATGAATTTGATGGGGTAAAATTGGTTTTTAATTATCTAATTTTTGCTGAATGTATAAAGGGATATAACATAAACAAATGCAAGTTAAAACTAGACTTAAAAGGCAAGAGATGGAATTAATAAACGAGAGAGAAAACAGCTAAACAGAATGCAATTTAGCAGAATTGCGAGAACCGCAATTAATCCGCAATTAACTCAACAGCAGAAGTGTGTAAATGGGTGAATTAAGGGCTACTAATGACTATCCTATAGGCATTTTCTTACGATTCTCAAGCATTGGATCAACTCTCTATACATCAAACTCACTCTATCTCAAGTATCGTCCGATTCCATGCATTAGAGTCTTAAGTTTACTCGATCTCAAAGTAAGGACTTAAGCATCTTGTTCAAGCAGGAGTGTTTAGTTTGTACTAGGGAAACGCCTATTCCTAGGCCGTTTCCTGATTACCCTGAAAGGCTAGCATGATTATATGACTCTGAACTCTTACTCCTTCCAGAGGTTAGGAGTTCTTTGGACAAAATGGATGGCCAATCGAAATTGCCCGTAGGATGAAGCTTACATACAATCAATGTTCGAGTGTTAATCTGCCTACTTGGTTCACGTTTTTTAAGCCTATAGTTCTGTCATTAGCATGCCCCTAAGTGACTTAGCTACTCATGGATATATAGAGAACAGAAAGGGTAGATAAAACCGACATGCTTAGAAGAGAAATGTGTGTAAAATAGCGAGACAAAACCGTAGCAGAACAAGGTGGAAACTGTAAAATGCAGAATTGTACTTTGATTACTTTAAGTGTTTGAATGACAAAGGAAAGCTTTGAAGAAATGAATCCACGACAGACAACAACGAAATGCAGTAAGTAAAATACTAAACTAAGAACAACAATAATCAGAGATGGAAATAAGAAGAACAGAACAGAAAAGCAGTAAAGGTTTGCTGAAAAACTTCGTGGCAGTCGCCTCGAATGAAGGTGATGAAAAGTCAGCCTTGCTTGGATGAATCCAATCGAGAGAGAAGAAGAATCTCCTCTCCTTCCTATCAGATTATCGACTCCAAAAGCTGAGACTCTCACTCCAACAAACGGCAAAGGAAAACAGATGGAAATGGTGGACTGCGAGAAGACTTCTGCGCTTCGATTGATGATTGAACCTCCGACTTTGACCCCCTTTTATAGTAGTTTGCAGGTGCGTTTGGGCCAAGGAGAACCATCAATCTTCAACGTCATATATCAGAATGGATGGAGGAGAAAGAACGAATCCCTGAAAAGTCGGATCTAAACAGAAAAAGATCAGCCAACTTACGGTTTTAACTTGAATAATTGCGGTCACCGCAATGTTTTCGCAATTCATTTGCAATGCTCATTTTTCATTCTTTTCCTTCGGTTTTCAACCCTTTTTCTACCTATTGTGCATAAGTCCTAAATTAGCTACCTTCTTCTAATTCTCATATTAAAGCATAGGTTTAGGCTAAATGCTAACAAAAACACCTAAATGTGTACATCTTCCTAAGCTAAATGGGTTCTAAATAAGTCACTTTCAGAGACTTAACAACTACCAGAGAAGCCCCAAAGTAGCCGACTTCATGGATTTTAATTAGGCCACACAGTCCTAATTACACGTTATCTAATCTCACATTAAGATGATCAGTCCTAAGATGAATTTAGACAGTTACTAGCTAACCGCGACGAACATTCGGGCGTGAATTCTAATTGCTAGTAGGTTGCCCGCAAACGCCGTATGCAACCAACAATTATCCTACCCGACCCGATACTTCGATTTAGTTCTATTTACCTGTGTAACTTAGTCGAGCAGTGAGAGGCACGGCATCGCTACTCTTTAACATACACAACATGCGAAACTATCCGAGTGTCAATCAACATAATTTAGCATGCGCGTTGGATTAAGCAAAGTAAATAAATGCTTTGTAAACAGAACCAATATGCAAATTCATACTCAGATTATCAAAGCAATAATGTCTAACAAAATTCCCCTAAACAAAATCCCAAACCGTCACCCTTACCTTAGCCGCTCATGGCGCGGATCGTCAATCCCGCTCCACCAACGACCATGGAAGAGTTCATCTACCTATTACAAATGGAAGTGGAGCTCACTCGCATGCCAACAATGGCGGAGCTCCACGGAATATAGAGAGAAAATGGGGAAGAAGAAGGGTGGAATCGCCGGAATCCGCCAAGAGAAGAAGAAAAGCAAGCTCTCAAAAATTATGCAGAAAATCGTCTTTTAGCTGCTGTAATCGTCGTAGCGTCGAGACGCTGGGCCAGCGTCTCGACGCTGTGCCCTAAGTGATCCGCGCGCGCGCGCGCTGGCGTCGCGACGCTGCCCCGATGAATTTCCTGCGCGCGCCTCCTCCGGAGCGTCTCGACGCCAAGCAGGGTCTCGACGCCAGGGCAGCGTCGAGCTAGCGTCTCGACGCTATCACTCGACGCTTGCTCTCGGGTTTTTCCAGCGTCGAGCCAGCGTCTCGACGCTATAGCTCGACGCTGGCTCTCGGGTTTGGGGCTGATGCTTTGCCTCTCCAAGGCTGTTTTGGCCCGTTTCTTCACGGAACAAACTCCCCTCTTCCCGATGCATTCCCGGGGCGCTAAAACTCTGCTTTAAGCGCTCGAACATGCCCAATGGACGCACGAGCTCTTTGCCGCTTTTCTCCTACAAAAGAGATACATTTAATCAATTGGAAGCGGTCTTTAGCTATAATTAGGACGTATTTAATAGCTCCAAAATGGAGTTATCAAACACCCCCAACTTAAACATTGCTAGTCCTCGAGCAAGCACTACAAAAACATTGACTCTAAGGACGCGTTTACATATTTTCTAACTCAAACCTCCATGCATATTTAAAATTTGAACACGAGCATAATCATGGAAGCATTTGTTCAAGCATTAACTAGGACACATCAAAAATTAACTCTTGCCCCCTAACGTGTGTGTGTGCTAGACAACCACTCCTAAACTCACGTAAACCCGGAAAATCAACATGCAACGCACATCCCGTTTTCCCCCTACTTCTAGCGTTTAAGAACAGCTACACTTGACTTACACGAGAGAGAGAAACAAATTAAGAGACCTAATTATTTTCTCATTCTTTTTCTTTCTTTTCAAAAGTACTTTGTACTCTTTTATTTTGGGTTCTTTGAACCAACCTTTCATTTCTTTTTCCTTCCTACTCGAGTTGCCTAACACGTCAAATTCATGCATAAAACTTCACGTTTTTAAGGACTAACGCTCACTTCTTTTAAGCGCTTAAAAAGAAGGAGGAGCGCCTCGAGAGAAATTTTTCTATAAAACATGCTTTTCTATATTTTTTTTCAATTAGGCTAAGCACATGCTTCCTCAATTAATTAGCTACTAACTCTCATGCAACAAGCTACCTAAGGGTGCCTTTCGGGGTGACAACGAGAATAAGCTAAACATGCGATAAACCAAGCTTACGGAATCTAGGGAGAAGTTGCTAAGTGCGCGATGAGTGCAAGGGAGCAACAGAAAAAATTTTAAAATTTTTGACATGAACCTAATAAACACAAAACTCATGCAAAAACTCGATTATGAACATGCTCAGATTTCAAACATGCATTTCCTAGGCTATCACAGTCAGAAAACAGTAAACAGAGTCCCAAGCACTTCAATATCTTTATAACACTTCTCAACAAACTACACATGCACATCCATCGAACTACTCCACCCCCAACTTCTAAATTTGGCATTGTCCTCAATGCCAACCAGTCAGATACATCAAAGTAAAAGGGAAGAAGAAATACACTTCCCTGACTCTTGGTGAAGCTGGCGAGGGTGAGGAAGCGGCGCACGAACGCATCAGAGCCCAAAATTGCCTTCTCTTCCTCGATTCCCTAAAAAAAAACAGCAAGCTAATTAAAACTAAGAAGCAATAAAACTAAACTAAAGCATAAAAACAGTTCAACACTCGGGTGCCTCCGAGAAGCGCAGAATTTTTAAAGTCGGTTGCTCGACTGTATTCTCTCAACAGACTCATCCATAGTCTGTAGGTGCGGGGGATGATCCATACTTGTCCTTGGCCACACCTTTTGCACCGTTCACCTGAAAAACATTTTGCACTCTTCGTGCCTCGGGCACGTGAATATCAGACATGTTAGTGCAAAATCCAGTGTCATTATCACACACATTTAAATCAGAAATTTTTACCGAGACATGGGAACCATCCCTCAAGCGCGAGGGTAGACTCCCATTCTCGACATGCTCAACAACAGACAAATTCTCATCATTCACAAACGATTTCGATGCATTTATAATAAACTCGTTCACCGTTCCATCAAATTCCACAGACAAAGCACCCCTATCAACATCTATCTTGACCTTAGCGGTCTTCATAAATGGGCGGCCTAGTAAAATAGAAGAGGAAACATGCGAAGAATTCTCATTCATGCTCAGCACATAAAAGTCGCATGGAAACAGTAAGTCTTTTACTTTGACTAAAACATCCTCAATCTTCCCTAAAGGATGCACACAAGATCGATCGGCTAGTTGGATAACTATATTAGACTCGATTAAAGTACACAGTTCAAGTTCTTTAAAAACATCATAAGACATGACATTAATCGAGGCACCGAGATCTAACATGGCATTTTCAATGAATTTAGTACCGATAGTGCATGGGATAGAAAACATACCAGGATCGATGCACTTTGGTGGAAGATTACCTTGGAAGATTGCGAAGACGGTTTCTTTCTTCGTCTCGTCGCTTTTTCTCGACATTCTCTTACTCGTGCACCACTTCTTGAGAAACTTGGCGTACTTTGGCACTTGGCTTACGGCCTCAAGAAGTGGGATGTTGACCACCACCTTTTGGAAGGTTCGAAGGACCTCCGCATCGTCGGATTCCAAAGTAGGCTTCGCAAGCCTACTCGGGAATGGTGCTTTGGCAACATCCACAGGTACACTGACCTTCTCGTTTCTTTTCTCATTCTGAGTCTCAGGAGCAGTCGGGGCGGACTTGTTCGGGCTGTCCGTGGCTTCCTTCGCAGCTCTGGTGGAAAGTGACTTCCCACTGCGTAACTGAATGGCACTCACATTTTCACATGAGTTTACTGTAGTTTGGGAAGGAAGCTTCCCCGAGCTCTTGCTCTCAATCTTACTAATAGACACCGCCATTTGTGTCAGCTGCTTGTTCAAATTCTGCAGCTCTGCCTTATGAGAATTAAGCTCCTCGCGAGCCTCTTTCTGGAACTGGCTGGTGCTAGTCACGATGGTTCTGACCATCTCTTCAAGTGAGCTGGAGGAGCTCGAGGCTTGAGCCTGGGTGGAAGAGTTAGGCCTATCCTGGGACTGGCCTTGGAAGCGATTTTGTCCTTCCCTGTTCCCATAGCTGAAGTTAGGATGGTCACGCCAACCGGGGTTGTAAGTGTTAGCATATGGATCATACTTCCTCGGGTTGGAAGCATACCCCCCGATTGCATTGACCTCCGCCTCTTCGCGTTGTCCTCCAACAATTTTCTTCAACATACTACCTATCTCGGCCACCTGGGCCCTCATTTCAGACATCTCATGGCTCTGAGCCACGCTGTGCACTTGTCCTTGCCCCCTGATCCCAAACTGCTGCGAATTGGTGGCCATATTTGCAATGAGCTGCTTGGCCTCAACTGGGGTCTTGTCAATCAGTGCCCCTCCACTCGCTGCATCGATCATCTGCCTGTCGTGGGGCGTCATCCCCTCATAAAAATACTGAATGAGCAGCTGATCGGCGATCTGGTGGTGTGGGAAACTCGCGCACAGGCGCCCAAAGCGTTCCCAATACTCATGCAGGGACTCACCTACATCCTGGGTGATCCCATAAATTCTCTTTCTCAGGGTGGTGGCTAGGGATGCGGGAAAGTACTTCTCCAGAAATACCCGCTTCATGTCCTGCCACGTGGTGATGGATCCGGAAGGCAAATAGTATAGCCAATCCTTGGCCTTGTCCTTGAGCGTGAAGGGGAATGCCCTCATATTCAGCTGCTCTTCCGTGACCCCTGCGGGCTTCATCCCCGCGCAGACGCAATGGAACTCCATCAAATGCTTGTTCGCGTTCTCACTTGCATTTCCATGGAAAGAAGGTAACTGGTGAATTAAACCAGATTTCAGTTCGAAGTTACCTGCTACCACGGGGTAGTTAATGCACAAAGGCTGCAGGTTCAGGTCTGGCGCTGCCAGTTGCTTCAGTGTCCGTGGCGCATCGCCTTGCGCCATCTCGTCAAATAAGAAGGGATTGCCTTCTTCTCTTTCAAACTGTCCTTGCCCCTCACGGGCCTCTCTACGTAACCGCCGCTCCTCTCTGTCAATCTCAGGGATATACTGCAAACTACCCTCAGAGGAACGGGTCATACACAAACAAAAATCTAAACATACAACATACAAACAGAAAAAAATTTCAGTCAACCATCAATAAATCAAATTTAAACTTCAATCATAAATTCAAACAATTGCCTATTCCCCGGCAACGGCGCCAATTTTGGTAACGATATTTTTGAACTATCGCTATAAACTCAAGCTGTCGAGGCTTGCCAAAATAAATTTATAATGCCTATTGCCAAGGCTTTGCAGCCAGTGGTAACAGGGTCGATCCAAGGAATAGGAGAGTTGAATTTACTAATGAAATTGGGATTTGATCGATTAATTGGTAACGGGGGGTTTTAATCATGCAAAGAAATCAATACGAAAGCTAACGGAAGAAAGAAATAATATGTAGAAAACGTGTGCACGGTTTGGGGAGTCTCGGGGTCAATTGTTAGACAAATACAACTTATCCTTTAATTCTAATAACATGGAATTCAGTTTACTAAGCACGCAGACGACTACCAGAGAAGCCCCAAAGTAGCCGACTTCATGGATTTTAATTAGGCCACACAGTCCTAATTACACGTTATCTAATCTCACATTAAGATGATCAGTCCTAAGATGAATTTAGACAGTTACTAGCTAACCGCGACGAACATTCGGGCGTGAATTCTAATTGCTAGTAGGTTGCCCGCAAACGCCGTATGCAACCAACAATTATCCTACCCGACCCGATACTTCGATTTAGTTCTATTTACCTGTGTTACTTAGTCGAGCAGTGAGAGGCACGGCATCGCTACTCTTTAACATACACAACATGCGAAACTATCCGAGTGTCAATCAACATAATTTAGCATGCGCGTTGGATTAAGCAAAGTAAATAAATGCTTTGTAAACAGAACCAATATGCAAATTCATACTCAGATTATCAAAGCAATAATGTCTAACAAAATTCCCCTAAACAAAATCCCAAACCGTCACCCTTACCTTAGCCGCTCATGGCGCGGATCGTCAATCCCGCTCCACCAACGACCATGGAAGAGTTCATCTACCTATTACAAATGGAAGTGGAGCTCACTCGCATGCCAACAATGGCGGAGCTCCACGGAATATAGAGAGAAAATGGGGAAGAAGAAGGGTGGAATCGCCGGAATCCGCCAGAGAAGAAGAAAAGCAAGCTCTCAAAAATTATGCAGAAAATCGTCTTTTAGCTGCTGTAATCGTCGTAGCGTCTCGACGCTGGGCCAGCGTCTCGACGCTGTGCCCTAAGTGATCCGCGCGCGCGCGCGCTGGCGTCGCGACGCTAGGCCAGCGTCGCGACGCTGCCCCGATGAATTTCCTGCGCGCGCCTCCTCCGGAGCGTCTCGACGCCAAGCAGGGTCTCGACGCCAGGGCAGCGTCGAGCTAGCGTCTCGACGCTATCACTCGACGCTTGCTCTCGGGTTTTTCCAGCGTCGAGCCAGCGTCTCGACGCTATAGCTCGACGCTGGCTCTCGGGTTTGGGGCTGATGCTTTGCCTCTCCAAGGCTGTTTTGGCCCGTTTCTTCACGGAACAAACTCCCCTCTTCCCGATGCATTCCCGGGGCGCTAAAACTCTGCTTTAAGCGCTCGAACATGCCCAATGGACGCACGAGCTCTTTGCCGCTTTTCTCCTACAAAAGAGATACATTTAATCAATTGGAAGCGGTCTTTAGCTATAATTAGGACGTATTTAATAGCTCCAAAATGGAGTTATCAAACACCCCCAACGCCAGGGCAGCGTGGACCGTGTCACGCAATGGGAGGCACACTCTCATGAGTGCCAACCTCACGGCTAAAGCGGCTGTGTGGTTTTCGTTCGTGAGAAGGAGATTGTCCCCAGTGACTCACGAGACTACAATCAACCAGAGCCGATCGCTGCTGGTGTATGCGATAATGAGAGGTCTCACGATCAACGTGGGAGAAGTCATCACTGCTGCTATTGCTGAGTGCGCCAAGAAAGGTAAGGGACCACTGTTTTTCCCTAACACAATAACCAAGCTATGTTTGCTTGCAGGCGTCCCCACCGAGCGCATGGAGCAGCAGATGGCTTACACAGGCCACTTGGAGCTGCCTGCTAGCCTGAGGCTGAAGAGGAAGGGGAATATGGAGTTTGAACTGGATAGGCTGGCTGCTGAACAATCCCTATCCATGGCCTGCCTGATGGATATGCAGAGGAGAATGGCTCAATGGGCCACTTATGCGCAGGCTAGGGACAAGGAAGTTGCAGACCAACTTGGGTGCATCTTCCCTGATTTCCCTACAAATCTCCTGACTCCATGGGTGCCCCCACGACCACGGCAACCTGATGAGGATGACGACGTTTGAGTGCTGGTTTGAATTGCACTGAAGGGAGTATTGCTGTTCCCTTAGAAAAAAAAACAATTTTTTGCTTTCTGATAGACTATGTGAATTATGCGGTTTTTAGTACATTTTTGATCTGTCTTAGATGCTTAGTTTTATGTTTTTAATTTTGCTTAGTATAGTCTGATGATAGGTGACTAGATAGGTTAGTTTTGTTTTATTTTTAGGAGAGCGTGATGACTGGAAAGAGCATGCTTAGGGGCCTTAGTCACTGTTATATCTGCCCTGATCTAATTGCGAAATAATTGCGGTACCCGCAATTTTCATGACTGAAAGCATGTTTTGGACTGTCTGTTTAGCTAGGCTGTAATCTGTTTAAATTCCATCTTTCGCTGCTGTCATGACTGCCTTATATAGCTTATCTACAAGCATGCTGGATGAGTGTCATAGAACACCCTTTGCTAGTTTAAATCAACCTCTAAAAAGCTCAGCATGCACAGCTTTAAGCCCTTATCTATCTGTTTTTTTTATTATTTCTGCTGCTGTGATATTTGTCATTTGAATGTTTTGTCTATGCCTAGGGCTTTAGATTCTCTTTGTTTTACCTTAGACTAGATGCTTCTAGGAAAGTTTGGGGGTGTGCCACCTCAGACACTCATTGGGGACAATGAGTAGTTGAAGTTTGGGGGAGGCCACCCTAGGTCTAGGAACATTCCTCTCTCCCTTAGAAACATAAGCATTCTTCTTCTCCTTTACAAAAAATGATGAACTGAAAAAAAAAAAGAAAAAAAAATGAAAAATAGAATAAAGAGGGGAGTCTCTCTTAGGTTGCTAAGTAATCAGTGCCAAGTGTGTGACCCACAAGTGGCATTGCATCAAAAGGCAACCAAAGGAGAGGCCCCACCTAAGTAAGAAAAAGGGAAAAGAATAGGGAAGAAGAATGTATACCTAGGAGTTATAACTTTGTGGCTTAGGTGTCCTACTTAAAAAGAACTCTGATCCTCAATTAGCTAAGCACAAAGTTGTAACTTGTAGGGTTGTTTAGGGAGATGAGTGTTTATCCAATGTAGTGATGCCAGGGTTTAGGTTGTCTTTAAAAGTACTACTTTCACCGTTAATACTAAGACTGGCATGACTCTAAGGAATCCTAGACACATTAAAAATAAAGCTAGAAGCATGTACTGAGTCTGAGGTAAAGCTAGGCAGAATTTGAAACCTTAGGGATAGTGGCATGATATGACAAAAGCAAATAGATCAGTTGTAGGAAGTTAATAAAAGCAGGTGAGTGTTAGGCAGGCGAAGTCAGAAGAAGCTAGATAAGAGGGTAGTTCTAAACTGAGAAGTGTGTCACAGGACAGCAATGCTATAGATAGGGATAAAAGGGAGTCAGTAGGTGGTTAAAGAAGGTGAAACAGCAGCCTAGGTAAGTCCTTAGTATGCTTGAGGACAAGCAAAACCTTAAGTTTGGGGGTGTGTTAAGTCTCTGAAAGTGACTTATTTAGGACCCATTTAGCTTAAGAAGATGTACACTTTTAGGTGTTTTTGATAGCATTTAGCCTAAACCTATGCTTAAATATGAGAATGAGAAGAAGGTAGCTAATTTAGGACTTTTGTACAATAGGAAAGAAAAGGGTTGAAAACCGAAGGAAAAGAATGAAAAAAAAGCTGCATTGCGACAGCATTGCGAAAACATTGCTGAGGCCGCAATTATTCAAGTGAAAACCGTAAGTTGACTGATCTGTTTCTGTTAATTTCCGTAATTTCAGGGATTCGTTCTTTCTCCTCCATCCATTCTGATATATGACGTTGAAGATTGATGGTTCTCCTTGGCCCAAACGCACCTGCAAACTACTATAAAAGGGGGTCAAAGTCGGAGGTTCAGTCATCATCCGAAAGCGTAGAGTCTTCTCGCAGTCCATCTTTTCGCCCTGTTTTCCTTTGCCGTCTGTTGGAGTGAGAGTCTCAGCTGTTGGAATCGATAATCTGATAGGAAGGAGAGGAGATTCTTCTTCTCTCTCGATTGGATTCATCCAAGCAAGGCTGACCTTTCATCCCCTTCATTCGAGGCGACTGCAACGAGGATTCCAAGCACCATTTACTGTTTTTTGTCTTTCCTTTCTCATTTCCAGCATTGTTTAGTTATCGCTTCTGGTTTAGTGATTAGTTTGCTGCATTTCGTCGCTGTCTGTCTTTGAATTATTTCCTTTAAGTTCCCTTTTGTCCGTTCAACATTCAAAGTAATCAAATTGCAAGATTTCATTTCACAGTTTCCATCTTCTGCTGCTACGGTTTTGTCTTACTGTTTTGAGTACATTTCCCTTCTGAGCATGTCTGTTTTATCTTATACTTCTGTTCTCTATATATCCATGAGTAGCTAAGTCACTTAGGGGCATGCTAATGACAGAACTATAGGCTAAAAAACGTGAACCAAGCATGTAGGATAGCTATCGAAGCAATTGATTGTATGTAAGCTTCATCCCACGGGCAATTTCGATTGGCCATCCATTTTGTCCAAAGAACTCCTAACCTCTGGAAGGAGTAAGAGTTCAGAGTCGTATAATCATGCTAGCCTTTCATGGTAACCAGGAAACGGCCTAGGAATAGGCGTTTCCCTAGTACAAACTAAACACTTCTGTTTTAACAAGATGCTTAAGACCTTACTTTGAGTCGAGTAAACTAAAGAATCTAATGCATGGAATCGGACGATACATGAGATAGAGTGAGTTTGATGCATAGAGAGTAGATCCAGTGCTTGAGAATCATATAAAAATGCCTATAGGATAGTCATTAGTAGCCCTTAATTCGCCCATTTACACACTTTCGCTGTTATTCAATTGCGGTAAAATTGCGGTGTCCGCAATTCTGCTAAGTACCATTCTGTTTAGCTGTTTTCTTCTTCGTTTATTAATTCCATCTCTTGTCTTTTGAGTCTAATTTCAACTTGCATTTGTTTATGTTGCATTCCTTTACACATTCAGCAAAAATTAGATAATTAAAAACCAATTTTACCCCATCAAATCCACCCCTTCTTTCTTAACAAATACACTTCATGAATAGCTAAAAATAAGTCTCTGTGGAAAAAACGAATGAAATATACTTACTACTTGCTGTGAGACCATGTATGCTTGCATGTTCTGAGTGCTCTATCTACTTTCTTGCTTATTTATCTTTAACACATTGAGCACGCAACAATGCCAAGCAGTTGATTGCAAATATGGCCACCAACTCGCAGCAATTCGGTATTCGGGGACAAGGCCAAGTGCACAGCGTGGCTCAGAGCCACGAGATGACTGAAATGAGGGCCCAGGTGGCCGAGATAGGCAACGTGCATATGTGCCACATGGTCTTATAGCAAGTAGTAAGTATATTTCATTCGTTTCCCCACAGAGACTTGTTTTTAGCTATTCTCGAAGTGTTTTTGTTAAGAAAGATGGGGTGGATTTGAGGGGGTAAAATTGGTTTTTAATTACCTAAGTTTTGCTGAATGTATAAAGGAATATAACATAAACAAATGGAAGTTGAAATTAAACTCAAAGGACAAGAGATGGTACTGATAAACAAAGGAGAAAGCAGCTAACAGAATAACAACTTAGCAGGAATTGCGAGGACCGCAATGTTTCCGCAATTCAACAGCAACAAAAGTGTGCAGATGGGTGAATTAAGGGCTACTAATGACTATCCTATAGGCAGTTTATTACGATTATCAAGCTTTGGATCAACTCTCTATACATCAAACTCACTCTATCTCAAGTATCGTCCGATTCCATGCATTAGAGTCTTAAGTTTACTTGACTTCAAAGTAAGGACTTAAGCATCTTGTTAAAACAGGAGTGTTTAGTTCGTACTAGGGAAACGCCTATTCCTAGGCCGTTTCCTGATTACCATGAAAGGCTAGCATGATTATATGACTCTGAACTCTTACTCCTTCCAGAGGTTAGGAGTTCTTTGGACAAAATGGATGGCCAATCGAAATTGCCCGTGGGATGAAGCTCACATACAATCAATGTTCGAGTGTTAATCTGCCTACTTGATTCACGTTTTTTAGCCTATAGATCTGTCATTAGCATGCCCCTAAGTGACTTAGCTACTCATGGATATATAGAGAACAGAAATGGCAGATAAGATAGACATGCTTAGAAGGGAAATGTGCTTAAAACAGTAAGCCAAACCCGTAGCAGAAGATGGGAAATGAGAAATGCAGAAATGAACTTTGATTACTGAAATTGTTTGTTGAACAGACAAAAGCTGTAAAGTAAATAGCAACAAGACAGAAAGAAACGAAATAACTAATCTAGCTACTTAGGAAAAGAACAGCACGAAGCAGAATGTAAAACAGAAGAGAAAGACAGAAAAACAGTAAAGAGTTGCTGGAAAGCTTCGTGGCAGTCGCCTCGAATGAAGGGGATGAAAGATCAGCCTTGCTTGGATGAATCCAATCGAGAGAGAAGAAGAATCTCCTCTCCTTCCTATCAGATTATCGATTCCAACAGCTGAGACTCTCACTCCAACAGACGGCAAAGGAAAACAGATGGAAATGGTGGACTGCGAGAAGACTTCTGCGCTTCGAGTGATGACTGAACCTCCGACTTTGACCCCCTTTTATAGTAGTTTGCAGGTGCGTTTGGGCCAAGGAGAACCATCAGTCTTCAACGTCATATATCAGAATGGATGGAGGAGAAAGAACGAATCCCTGAAAAGTCGGATCTAAACAGAAAAAGGTCAGCCAACTTACGGTTTTAACTTGAATAATTGCGGTCACCGCAATGATTTCGCAATTCATTCGCAATGTTTATTTTTTCATTCTTTTCCTTCGGTTTTCAACCCTTTTTCTACCTATTGTGCATAAGTCCTAAATTAGCTACCTTCTTCTAATTCTCATATTAAAGCATAGGTTTAGGCTAAATGCTATCAAAAACACCTAAAAGTGTACATCTTCCTAAGCTAAATGGGTCCTAAATAAGTCACTTTCAGAGACTTAACACACCCCCAAACTTAAGGCTTTGCTTGTCCTCAAGCATACTAAGGACTTACCTAGGCTGTTTATTTTATCTTCTTTAACTACTTGCCGACTCCCCTATATCCCTATCTCTAGCAGTGCTGTCCTGCGACACACTTCTAAGTTTAGAACTAACCTCTTATCAAGCTTCTTCTGACTTCACCTGCCTACTATACCTGCTGTTTTTGTTAACCCCCTACTACTGATCTAACTACTTTTATGATATCATGCCACTATCCCTAAGGTTTCAAATTCTACCAAGCTTTACTCCAGACTCAGTACATTCTTCTAGCTTATTTTTAATGTGTCTAGGATTCCTTAGAGTCATGCCAGTCTTAGTATTAACAGTGACAGTGGTACTTTTAGAGAACAACCTAAGCCCTGGCATCACTACATTGGATATACATTCATCTCCCTAGACAAACCTAAAAGCTACAACCTTGTGCTTAGCTCATTAAGGATCAGAGTTCTTTTTACATAGGACATCTAAGCCACAAGATTATAACTCCCAAGCATACATTCTTCTTCCCTATTTCTCCTTTTTTCCTTTTTTACTTAGGTGGAATCTCCCCTTGGTTTGCCTTTTGATGCAATGCCACTTGTGGTTTACACACTTGGCACTGATTACTCAGCAACTTGAGAAAGACTCCCCTCTTTATTCTATTTTTCACTTTTTTTTTTTTTTTAGGAGAAGAAGAACGCTTATGTCCTAAGGAAGAGAGGAATGTTCCTAGGCCTAGGGTGGCCTCCCCCAAACTTCAACTACTCATTGTCCCCAATGAGTGTTTGAGGTGGCACACCCCCAAACTTGTCCTAGAAGCATCTAGTCTACAGTAAAACAAAGAGAATTCAAAAAGCCTAGGCATAGGCAAAACATTCTAACAGCAATTATGCCAACAGCAGCAAATTTGAACATAACAGACAGTTTGAAGGACTTACGGTTTATGCATGCTGAGCACTATTCAGAGGCGAATTTAAACTATCAAAGCGTGTTCTATGACACTCATCCAGCATGCTTTAAGATCAGCTATATAAGGTAGTCATGCTAGCAGCAAAAGATAGAATTTAACAGATCACAGCCTAACTAAACAGACAGTCCAAAACATGCAAACAGTCACAAAAATTGCGGGAACCGCAATTATTCCGCAATTCAAACCGGGCAGATATAACATTGATTCAGGCCCCTAGCATGCTTTTTCCTGTTACTCATGCATCCTAAAAAATAAAACTAAACTATCCTACCTATTCAGCTAACATCTGACTAGACTAAGCAAAAGAAAAAACATAAAACTAAACATTAAAAACAGATCAAAAGTTGATCCCAAAACAGCATAATATACATGATCCTATCAGAAAACAGAAAAATTGTCTTTTGTATCTTAAGGGAACAGCAATACTCCCTTTAGTGCTCTTCAAACCAGCACTCAATTCTCGTCATCCTCATCTGGTTGCCTTGGTCGTGGGGGCACCCATGGAGTTAGGAGGTTGGTGGGGAAGTCCGGGAAGATGCACCCCAGCTGGTCTGCAACTTCTTTGTCCCTCGCCTGCGCATAATTGGCCCATTGAGCCATTCTCCTCTGCATGTCCATTAAGCAGGCCATGGATAGGGACTGTTCAGCAGCCAGCCTATCCAACTCAAACTCCATATTCCCCTTTCTTCTCAGCCTCAGGTTCGCAGGCAGCTCCAAATGGCCTGTGTAAGGCATCTGCTGCTCCACGAGCTCGGTGGGAACTCCTGCAAGCAAACACAATTTGGTTATAGTGTTGGGGAAAAATAATGGCCCCTTACCTTTTCTGGCGCATTCAGCAATGGCAGCTGACATGATCTCCCCCACATTCATCGTGAGACCGCGCATGATAGCATAAACCAGCAGTGATCTACTCTGGTTGATTGTCGTCTCGTGAGTCACCGGGGACAGCTTTCTCCTCACAAAGGCAAACCACACAGCCGCCTTTGCTGTCAGATTGGCACTCATCAAGGTGTGCCTACCATTGCGTGAGACAGTCCACGCTGCTTCAGGCTGGCCAATTGTGCGAATGGCCTCTTCCAGCACGGCCTCAGTCGGCTCATCAACTATCCGTGCATAATCTGTGTGCGCTTGGCCCTTGAGACCAAAGGCTTCATTGATGGCCTTGGCTGAGAAATCAACTTCCACCCCTCTGACCACAGACAGGCCATCCTCAGGGCTGAGCACATTAGCGTAGAAATCATACACCATGCTCGTGTATGCTGGATTAGGCGGTCTGCAGAATTCTTCCCAGCCATGGTTGATCACCCCTGCGCGCAAGAACTGCGGTAGGTCAGCAAGCCGATCAAGGAATCCCTTCTCGTGCAATAGGTCCCGCTTCCTGAGCTCAACACCCCTGGATTCCGCATCAGATGAGACATACCTCACTGACGGAGGTTCGTCTTCAGGGTAGAGTTTAGCCTTCCCCTTATCTGCTGGTTTGGATGATGCAGCAGCCTCCACCTTGAGGCGTTTGAGCGAAGGCTCAGCACTCTCTTTGTCCGCCGAGGGCACCTTCTTGGCCTTCTTTTTCTTCAACTTCTTGGCCTTGCCGATCGTGGCCTTCTTCTGCTTCCTGAGCCTGGCCTTGGTGTTGAGTTGTGGGAAGCATGCCCCCAACGTTTCTTCCATAGAGTCGTCCTGCTGTGCAGGCTTGGCAGGGCTGTCTTCCCTCATAGGAGAGAAGACTTCTTCTTCCCCAGCATCTCCACTGCCTTGCGTAGACTCCTGATAATCCCCATAAGGGAATTCAGGATCAGGCCGTGGAGAATTGTGCGCTGCTGATGGTATCGGCGCAGAACTCAGTTGCGAACACTGCAGCTCAGGGCTCTGCGCTGCTGCAGGTGTCGGATCAGAAATCTGAGGTGCTGGAGACAGCTCAGGGCTCTGTGCAGGTGGTGACGACTCTGCGCTTGGCACTGGTTCAGATGGTAGAGGGCTGCGCACAGGTGACGCAGACGACGACGAACCTTCTTTGGCTGACTCGTGGGATGCACGATCAGGTTCTTGACTCTCCACAGAGGGAGTCTTGGTTGTGCTTGGGTCGGCGGCCGTCTTGACGCTCCACCGGCGTTTCTTGGGCGTGACCATTGGCTCAGATGGCCCAGCGGGGATCTCAGTGACCACCCTCCACTTCTTCCTACGAATAGGAAGCTTGGGAAGAGGACCGGTGCGAACGGCACCATCGTCTGCAAGGGCGAGAAGCGCTTCCCTCGCAGCTGCTTCAGCTGCGTCATCAGCCTTCTTCTTGGCTGCGGATCGTTCAGCACGTGTGGCCACCATTGCTGATTCTTGAAGATCTTGGGAGAGGAATCAAAGATGGAGAGAATCGCTGAATTCTTGGAGAGCAAAGAGAGAGATAATCGTAACGATCAAGCGGCTTCCAACGGATATAAAGGCAACGGATAAAATCCCAACGGCTCTTTTTGCGGATCCAGCAATTTTAACGCAATTCCAGGGATATTATTTCATTGAAATCTCCAACTTTGCCCGTCCGTATCTTTTATTTGGCTCAACCGTTTCTTGATTTTTAAAGTGGGATTTACTCTCCTTGATCCCCTCTTTCGATTCCCTACAAAAACAAATCAAACAAACATTAAATACGCAATTAAAAACACACCACAAATCATACAAACGATAATCGGAAAAACAGAAAAAATAAACTAAGGCATTGGCCTTGACTAAACGAGCACAGTAACCACTCGTTCTCTCTCGTTCTTTTTGTCATGCTTCAGTCAAGAGAAAGGCCGAGAGAGTCTTCACATCCCCTTCCTCATAGTAGTGCTTCAACCTAGCACCATTGACCATAAATGGCTGACCTTGCTGCAAGTTCTTTATCTCTATTGCACCATGAACAAAGACATTAGTAACAACAAATGGACCCGACCATCTAGACTTTAGTTTGCCTGGAAATATCTTTAAACGTGAGTTAAATAATAGGACAAGTTGGCCTTTCCTAAAGTCTTTGATCCTAAGTCTACTGTCGTGCCATATTTTGGTCTTTTCCTTATACATTTTGGCATTCTCATAGGCCATATGCCTAAGCTCATCAAGTTCATGTAGCTGCAAAGATCTCAATGTCCCCGCATCCTTTACACAGAAATTTAATTCCTTCATGGCCCAAAATGCTTTGTTTTCTAACTCGAGTGGCAAGTGGCAAGCCTTGCCATACACCAACCTATAGGGAGACATGCCTAGGGGTGTCTTATATGTTGTTCTATAAGCCCAAAGTGCATCCTCAAGCTTAAATGACCAGTCTTTCCTATTAGGTTTAACTACCTTTTCTAGGATGTTCTTTATCTCCCTATTGGAAATCTCAGCTTGACCATTTGAGTGTGGGTGATAGGGAGTAGCTACCCTATGTCTAATGTTATATTTAGCCAATATCTTCTCCATAGCCTTATTAATGAAATGCGACCCCTCATCACTAATGATAGCACGAGGAGTCCCAAATGTAGTGAAAATGTGCCTATGCAAGAAGTTAGTGACTGTTTTAGCATCATTATTAGGACATGCTTTGGCTTCTACCCACTTGGACACGTAGTCTACTGCTACTACAATGTACATGTTACCTGATGATGGAGGGAATGGTCCCATGAAATCAATGCCCCACACATCGAAGAGCTCCAACTCTAAGATGTAGGTGAGGGGCATCTCATCCTTGCGACTGAGATTACCTGTCCTTTGGCACTCATCACAGCTGTGGGCATAGTCGTGTGCGTCCTTGAAGATTGTTGGCCAGTAGTAGCCACTCTGAAATACCTTCGCAGCTGTCCTTTGGCCACCAAAGTGTCCACCATAAGGAGATGAGTGACAGTGCTGCAGCACAGACTTTGCTTCAGCAGCTGAAACACACTTCCTTAACAAACCATCCGCACAGGTTCTGTAAAGTATGGGGTCATCCCAAATGAATTTCCTTGCTTCATGAAGGAACCTCTTCTTCTCTTGTCCTCCCTTGAACACTGGTAATACCTGTGATGCACGGAAGTTAGCAATGTCAGCAAACCACGGTTCCTCATCGTTATCACGATGAGCCAAAGCAAATACATGTTCATCTATAAAAGCATCAGAAATTGCGGTCTCCGCAATTTTTTCGCAATTATGCTGCAATCGAGACAGGTGATCTGTAACCACATTTTCACAACCTTTCTTGTCCCGAATGTCCAAATCAAATTCCTGCAGCAATAACACCCATCTAATCAATCTAGGCTTAGCATCAGCCTTTCTCATAAGATATTTTAAAGCAGAATGGTCAGTATATACAATGGTCCTAGTTCCTACAATATAGTTTCTAAATTTTTCACAAGCAAAGACTACAGCAAGCATCTCTTTCTCTGTAGTTGTATAATTACATTGAGCCTCATTCAGGGTCTTACTAGCATAATAGACAGGGTGTGTTAGCTTGTCAATCTTCTGTCCTAACATGACTCCTACAGCATAGTCACTGGCATCACATAGCATCTCAAATGGAAGATCCCAATTTGGTCCTACTATGATTGGTGCTGTGACTAGTGCTTCCTTAAGGGTTTTCCAAGCTACTACACACTCCTTAGAGAAGATAAATGGTCTATTTAGCTCTAGAAGCTCGCACAGGGGCTTGGCTATCTTAGAAAAGTCCTTGATGAACCTTCTGTAGAAGCCAGCGTGCCCTAAGAAGCTTCTAATGGCTTTGACGTTCTGGGGCTCTACCAACTTCTCTATGACCTCTATTTTTGCCCTATCCACTTCTACACCTGCCCTTGACACTCTATGTCCTAAGACAATCCCTTCATCTACCATAAAATGGCACTTTTCCCAATTTAGGACTAGGTTGGTCTCCTCACACCTAGTCAGGACTTGTCCTAAGTTTTCTAGACAGGTTTTAAATGAGTCCCCAAAGACTGAGAAGTCATCCATGAATATTTCTATCATGGACTCATCCAACTCAGAGAAGATTGCCATCATGCACCTTTGGAAAGTTGCCGGTGCATTGCATAGGCCAAAAGGCATTCTGCGGAAGGCAAACGTTCCAAAAGGGCAAGTGAAGGTGGTCTTCTCTTGATCCTTAGGGTCTATAGTAATTTGATTATAGCCAGAGTACCCATCTAAAAAACAATAGTAGGCTCTACCAGCTATTCTGTCTAGCATCTGGTCAATAAACGGTATAGGGAAATGGTCTTTTTTAGTTTCCTTATTTAACTTTCTGTAATCCATACATACCCTCCACCCTGTGACAGTCCTTGTTGGAATCAGTTCGTTGTTCTCATTGACTACCACCGTTATTCCCCCCTTCTTAGGTACACATTGGATGGGGCTCACCCACTGGCTACTAGCTATGGGGAAAATCACTCCTGCATCTAACCACTTTATTATTTCTTTCTTCACTACCTCTTTCATAGAGGGGTTTAACCTACGCTGGTGATCTACCTTAGGTGTGTGTTCTTCCTCTAATATAATTTTGTGCATGCAATAAGAAGGGCTAATGCCTCGAATATCAGCAATAGTCCATGCTATAGCCTTCCTATGTTGCTTAAGCAGTAAAATTAAATCAACTTCATGCTGTTCACTTAGCTTAGAAGAAATAATTACAGGCAGCGTATCATTATCTCCTAGATATGCATATTTGAGGTGAGTAGGTATTGGTTTCAGTTCTAAAATAGGTGGATGCTCAATGGAGGGTTTCAAAGGATTTATAGTTCTATCAGTTAAATCTATATTCATACATACATGTTGAGGGTTATTTACAGGCATATTCATTATGTCAGATACATTTAAGTCAGCTACATCTACTTGTACATATTCACTAGCATGCTTGGTTAACAGTACATGCTCTAATTGTTCTTCCATTAGTGAGTCAACAATATCCATGCTAGCACAGGATTCAAGGTCAGAGGGATACTTTAAAGCTTTATAAACACTAAATTTTACCTCTTCATCATGAACCCTCATAGTTAACTCACCTTTTTGAACATCTATTAATGCCCTACCTGTGGCTAGAAATGGTCTACCTAGCAGGATGGGGACCTCCTTGTCTGCCTCATAGTCCAGGACAATGAAATCTGCAAGGAAAATGAATTTGTCAACTTTAACTAGAATATCCTCAATCTTACCTTCTGGATATGCGATGGATCTGTCTGCTAGTTGTAAAGTGACAGTAGTTGGACGTGCTTCTCCCATTCCCAACTGGCGGAATAGGGACAGGGGCATGAGGTTTATGCTGGCGCCCAGGTCACAAAGCGCTCTGCCCACGTGCTTGCCTCCAAGTTCTACAGGTAAGGTGAAGGAACCAGGATCCTTCTCCTTCTTGGGCAGCTTGTTCTGGAGGATGGCACTGCACTCCTCGGTGAGGTTCACTGTTTCAAACTCACCAATTATTTTTTTATTAGTAATAATGTCCTTCAAAAACTTTACATAAGAAGGCATAGACTGTAAAACTTCTACAAAAGGAATGTTAACATGCACTTGCTTAAGTATTTCTAAAAATTTATTAAAATGAACTTCCTGTTCCTGCTTCTTCTTAAGCCTTCGAGGGTATGGGGGTGGTGGCACATATGCAGGCACGTCAGGACGCCTTAAGATAGGTGGAGGCCTTGGAATTTCTTCTACGTCCTCAACAATTGGCTCTAGCCTGGCTCCTGATGTGCTAGTTGGTGGTGGACCTTGGCTTGGCAGAGACTCCAGTGGAGCACTAGACTCAGTGTTCTCTACTCTCTTTGGTGTGTCCTTCGTGTTGCTCACCAATGGTCTTCCACTCCTGAGTTCAATTGCTTGAACTTGTTCCTTGCCATCTCTCCTTGGTACCTCGGTGTCAGCAGGGAGTCTACCTTGGGGCCTACTTTTAAGTTCATTGGCTAATTGGCCTATTTGGTTTTCCAGGCTCCTAAGAGTAGCTTGCTGGCTCTGAAGAGTAGCATCATTCTTAGCTATATATTCCTTGAGTAGGTTCTCTACAGAAGATCCTACAGGTTGATTGTAAGGTTTTTGGTACATTGATTGGTTATGTTGGGGAGTGAAACCAGGTGTTCCACTCGGCCTTGGTTGGTTAGGATTTTGGTTAGTGTTCTGTTGGCCACCCCATGACAGGTTAGGGTGGTTTCTCCAACCAGGATTGTAAGTTTGTGAGTAGGGGTTGTTCCTTGGCTGCTGCTGGCTTCCTACATAGCAGACCGAGGATGGATTCCCAGGGCAATATTCATAAGGGTGCCCTTCCCCACAGAATCCACAGATTGGTGCCTCGCCTTGACTTGGTTGGGTGCCCATTGACATGGCTGTGGCGGTATTGGCACTGGTTTGGAGATTGGTCTGAGCCATTTGCTTAACTAAGTTGGTCAGGGCGTTTATTTGGGTGCTCATGGCGCTTAGAGCATCCTTGTCTTGAGCCCTAGTTGGCTCTACTGGATCGTCTGACCACCTACAGTGAGATGTTGAGATCTTCTCCAAGATCTCATAAGCCTCGTTGTAACTCTTGGACAGCATGGAACCACCAGCAGATGAATTTAGAACTTGTCTGGTGCTGGGGTTGCATCCTTTAAAGAAGACTTCTATTTGGATACACCATGGGATGCCATGGTGTGGACATTTAATGAGAAGGTCCTTGAATCTTGTCCAAGCTTCGTGAAGAGACTCACTTGGAGCTTGCTTGAACTTTATGATATCATCACGAAAGGTCGAATTCCTATCAGGTGGGAAGTATTTGACTAGGAATTT
Organism: Herpetospermum pedunculosum; assembly: GCA_028017165.1. NCBI lineage: Eukaryota > Viridiplantae > Streptophyta > Magnoliopsida > Cucurbitales > Cucurbitaceae > Herpetospermum > Herpetospermum pedunculosum. Next base: position 12,335,405 of record CM051527.1, on the reverse strand, counting down.
TTCTGCTAAATCTGTCCAATTGCGGACAGATCCTGAGGGTAAAGAATTTAACCATGTTTTGGCTTTGTCCCTCAAAGAGTAAGGGAAAAGATATAGCCTCAGGGCTTCTTGGGAAACTCCAGGGATTAGGAAGGTGTCACTAACTCCTAGGAAGTTCCTAAGGTGATTATGGGGGTCCTCATTTTCTATTCCAAAGAATTGTCCCACAGTGGACAACATTTGGAACATCACTGGCTTTAACTCAAATGAGTTGGCAGTGATTTCAGGACGGATTATGCTGGGGTTCAGCTCCCCAGGCATAGGTACTAAATATGAAAGGATGGCGCTATCCTTGTCATTCGCTATTTCAATGGGATTGCGAGTGACAGGCACCAGGTTTTGATTTACTCCAGCCATTTCTTCTTGAGGTAATTGCGGAGGAATTGTAGTCTCTGCAATGATTGGAGGTAAAAGGGTTTGTTTAAAGAGACGTTTCTTGGCTCTATTCCTAGCTCTAAGTAATCTCTCGGGCTCAGGGTTGAACTCTAGATCACTACTTGGAGTCTCATTCATAAACTACCCTAAATGGTACCTGAAAAAGAAATGAAAATGGATCAAATTCAATGGAAAATACTTTGACGTATCAAACTTAACAAACTTCGTTTTCACTTAAAATAAGTCCCCGGCAGCGGCGCCAAAAACTTGTTGCGTGCTCAATGTGTTAATAAAAATGATAAATAAGAGGGAGAGAGCACTCAGAACATGCAAGCATACATGGTCTTATAGCAAGTAGTAAGTATATTTCATTCGTTTTCCCACAGAGACTTGTTTTTAGCTATTCTCGAAGTGTTTTTGTTAAGAAAGATGGGGTGGATTTGAGGGGGTAAAATTGGTTTTTAATTACCTAAGTTTTGCTGAATGTATAAAGGAATATAACATAAACAAATGGAAGTTGAAATTAAACTCAAAGGACAAGAGATGGTACTGATAAACAAAGGAGAAAGCAGCTAACAGAATAACAACTTAGCAGGAATTGCGAGGACCGCAATGTTTCCGCAATTCAACAGCAACAAAAGTGTGCAGATGGGTGAATTAAGGGCTACTAATGACTATCCTATAGGCAGTTTATTACGATTATCAAGCTTTGGATCAACTCTCTATACATCAAACTCACTCTATCTCAAGTATCGTCCGATTCCATGCATTAGAGTCTTAAGTTTACTTGACTTCAAAGTAAGGACTTAAGCATCTTGTTAAAACAGGAGTGTTTAGTTCGTACTAGGGAAACGCCTATTCCTAGGCCGTTTCCTGATTACCATGAAAGGCTAGCATGATTATATGACTCTGAACTCTTACTCCTTCCAGAGGTTAGGAGTTCTTTGGACAAAATGGATGGCCAATCGAAATTGCCCGTGGGATGAAGCTCACATACAATCAATGTTCGAGTGTTAATCTGCCTACTTGATTCACGTTTTTTAGCCTATAGATCTGTCATTAGCATGCCCCTAAGTGACTTAGCTACTCATGGATATATAGAGAACAGAAATGGCAGATAAGATAGACATGCTTAGAAGGGAAATGTGCTTAAAACAGTAAGCCAAACCCGTAGCAGAAGATGGGAAATGAGAAATGCAGAAATGAACTTTGATTACTGAAATTGTTTGTTGAACAGACAAAAGCTGTAAAGTAAATAGCAACAAGACAGAAAGCAACGAAATAACTAATCTAGCTACTTAGGAAAAGAACAGCACGAAGCAGAATGTAAAACAGAAGAGAAAGACAGAAAAACAGTAAAGAGTTGCTGGAAAGCTTCGTGGCAGTCGCCTCGAATGAAGGGGATGAAAGATCAGCCTTGCTTGGATGAATCCAATCGAGAGAGAAGAAGAATCTCCTCTCCTTCCTATCAGATTATCGATTCCAACAGCTGAGACTCTCACTCCAACAGACGGCAAAGGAAAACAGATGGAAATGGTGGACTGCGAGAAGACTTCTGCGCTTCGAGTGATGACTGAACCTCCGACTTTGACCCCCTTTTATAGTAGTTTGCAGGTGCGTTTGGGCCAAGGAGAACCATCAGTCTTCAACGTCATATATCAGAATGGATGGAGGAGAAAGAACGAATCCCTGAAAAGTCGGATCTAAACAGAAAAAGGTCAGCCAACTTACGGTTTTAACTTGAATAATTGCGGTCACCGCAATGATTTCGCAATTCATTCGCAATGTTTATTTTTTCATTCTTTTCCTTCGGTTTTCAACCCTTTTTCTACCTATTGTGCATAAGTCCTAAATTAGCTACCTTCTTCTAATTCTCATATTAAAGCATAGGTTTAGGCTAAATGCTATCAAAAACACCTAAAAGTGTACATCTTCCTAAGCTAAATGGGTCCTAAATAAGTCACTTTCAGAGACTAGTCTCTGAAAGTGACTTATTTAGGACCCATTTAGCTTGAGAAGATGTACACTTTTAGGTGTTTGTGATAGCATTTAGCCTAAACCTATGCTTTAATATGAGAATTAGAAGAAGGTAGCTAACCTAGGACTTATGTACAATAGGTAGAAAAAGGGTTGAAAACCGAAGGAAAAGAATGAAAAAATGAGCATTGCGAATGAATTGCGAAAACATTGCGGTGACCGCAATTATTCAAGTGAAAACCGTAAGTTGACTGATCTTTTTCTGTTAATTTCCGTAATTTCAGGGATTCGTTCTTTCTCCTCCATCCATTCTGATATATGACGTTGAAGGTTGATGGTTCTCCTTGGCCCAAACGCACCTGCAAACGACTATAAAAGGGGGCCAAAGTCGGAGGTTTGATCATCACTCGAAGCGCAGAAGTCTTCTCGCAGTCCACCATTTCCATCTGTTTTCCTTTGCCGTCTGTTGGAGTGAGAGTCTCAGCTGTTGGAATCGATAATCTGATAGGAAGGAGAGGAGATTCTTCTTCTCTCTCGATTGGATTCATCCAAGCAAGGCTGATCTTTCATCCCCTTCATTCGAGGCGACTGCCACGAAGCTTTCCAGCAACTCTTTACTGTTTTTCTGTCTTTCTCTTCTGTTTTACATTCTGCTTCGTGCTGTTCTTTTCCTAAGTAGCTAGATTAGTTATTTCGTTGCTTTCTGTCTTGTTGCTATTTACTTTACAGCTTTTGTCTGTTCAACAAACAATTTCAGTAATCAAAGTTCATTTCTGCATTTCTCATTTCCCATCTTCTGCTACGGGTTTGGCTTACTGTTTTAAGCACATTTCCCTTCTAAGCATGTCTATCTTATCTGCCATTTCTGTTCTCTATATATCCATGAGTAGCTAAGTCACTTAGGGGCATGCTAATGACAGATCTATAGGCTAAAAAACGTGAATCAAGTAGGCAGATTAACACTCGAACATTGATTGTATGTGAGCTTCATCCCACGGGCAATTTCGATTGGCCATCCATTTTGTCCAAAGAACTCCTAACCTCTGGAAGGAGTAAGAGTTCAGAGTCATATAATCATGCTAGCCTTTCATGGTAATCAGGAAACGGCCTAGGAATAGGCGTTTCCCTAGTACGAACTAAACACTCCTGTTTTAACAAGATGCTTAAGTCCTTACTTTGAAGTCAAGTAAACTTAAGACTCTAATGCATGGAATCGGACGATACTTGAGATAGAGTGAGTTTGATGTATAGAGAGTTGATCCAAAGCTTGATAATCGTAATAAACTGCCTATAGGATAGTCATTAGTAGCCCTTAATTCACCCATCTGCACACTTTTGTTGCTGTTGAATTGCGGAAACATTGCGGTCCTCGCAATTCCTGCTAAGTTGTTATTCTGTTAGCTGCTTTCTCCTTTGTTTATCAGTACCATCTCTTGTCCTTTGAGTTTAATTTCAACTTCCATTTGTTTATGTTATATTCCTTTATACATTCAGCAAAACTTAGGTAATTAAAAACCAATTTTACCCCCTCAAATCCACCCCATCTTTCTTAACAAAAACACTTCGAGAATAGCTAAAAACAAGTCTCTGTGGGAAAACGAATGAAATATACTTACTACTTGCTATAAGACCATGTATGCTTGCATGTTCTGAGTGCTCTCTCCCTCTTATTTATCATTTTTATTAACACATTGAGCACGCAACAAGTTTTTGGCGCCGCTGCCGGGGACTTATTTTAAGTGAAAACGAAGTTTGTTAAGTTTGATACGTCAAAGTATTTTCCATTGAATTTGATCCATTTTCATTTCTTTTTCAGGTACCATTTAGGGTAGTTTATGAATGAGACTCCAAGTAGTGATCTAGAGTTCAACCCTGAGCCCGAGAGATTACTTAGAGCTAGGAATAGAGCCAAGAAACGTCTCTTTAAACAAACCCTTTTACCTCCAATCATTGCAGAGACTACAATTCCTCCGCAATTACCTCAAGAAGAAATGGCTGGAGTAAATCAAAACCTGGTGCCTGTCACTCGCAATCCCATTGAAATAGCGAATGACAAGGATAGCGCCATCCTTTCATATTTAGTACCTATGCCTGGGGAGCTGAACCCCAGCATAATCCGTCCTGAAATCACTGCCAACTCATTTGAGTTAAAGCCAGTGATGTTCCAAATGTTGTCCACTGTGGGACAATTCTTTGGAATAGAAAATGAGGACCCCCATAATCACCTTAGGAACTTCCTAGGAGTTAGTGACACCTTCCTAATCCCTGGAGTTTCCCAAGAAGCCCTGAGGCTATATCTTTTCCCTTACTCTTTGAGGGACAAAGCCAAAACATGGTTAAATTCTTTACCCTCAGGATCTGTCCGCAATTGGACAGATTTAGCAGAAAAATTCCTAGTCAAATACTTCCCACCTGATAGGAATTCGACCTTTCGTGATGATATCATAAAGTTCAAGCAAGCTCCAAGTGAGTCTCTTCACGAAGCTTGGACAAGATTCAAGGACCTTCTCATTAAATGTCCACACCATGGCATCCCATGGTGTATCCAAATAGAAGTCTTCTTTAAAGGATGCAACCCCAGCACCAGACAAGTTCTAAATTCATCTGCTGGTGGTTCCATGTTGTCCAAGAGTTACAACGAGGCTTATGAGATCTTGGAGAAGATCTCAACATCTCACTGTAGGTGGTCAGACGATCCAGTAGAGCCAACTAGGGCTCAAGACAAGGATGCTCTAAGCGCCATGAGCACCCAAATAAATGCCCTGACCAACTTAGTCAAGCAAATGGCTCAGGCCAATCTCCAAACCAGTGCCAATACCGCCACAGCCATGTCAATGGGCACCCAACCAAGTCAAGGCGAGGCACCAATCTGTGGATTCTGTGGGGAAGGGCACCCTTATGAATATTGCCCTGGGAATCCATCCTCGGTCTGCTATGTAGGAAGCCAGCAGCAGCCAAGGAACAACCCCTACTCACAAACTTATAATCCTGGTTGGAGAAACCACCCTAACCTGTCATGGGGTGGCCAACAGAACACTAACCAAAATCCTAACCAACCAAGGCCGAGTGGAACACCTGGTTTCACTCCCCAACATAACCAGTCAATGTACCAAAAACCTTACAATCAACCTGTAGGATCTTCTGTAGAAAACCTACTCAAGGAATATATAGCTAAGAATGATGCTACTCTTCAGAGCCAGCAAGCTACTCTTAGGAGCCTGGAAAACCAAATAGGCCAATTAGCCAATGAACTTAAGAGTAGGCCCCAAGGTAGACTCCCTGCTGACACCGAGGTGCCAAGGAGAGATGGCAAAGAGCAAGTTCAAGCAATTGAACTTAGGAGTGGAAGACCATTGGTGAGCAACACAAAGGACACACCAAAGAGAGTAGAGAACACTGAGTCTAGTGCTCCACTGGAGTCTCTGCCAAGCCAAGGTCCACCACCAACTAGCACATCAGGAGACAGGCTGGAGCCAATCATTGAGGAGATAGAAGAAATTCCAAGGCCTCCACCTACCCTGAGGCGCCCTGACGTACCTGCTTATGTGCCACCACCTCCATATCCTCGAAGGCTGAAGAAGAAGCAGGAACAGGAAGTTCATTTTAATAAATTCTTAGAAATACTTAAGCAAGTGCATGTTAACATTCCTTTTGTAGAGGTTTTACAATCGATGCCTTCTTATGTAAAGTTTTTGAAGGACATTATTACTAACAAAAAAATAATTGGTGAGTTTGAAACAGTAAACCTCACCGAGGAGTGCAGTGCCATCCTCCAAAACAAGCTGCCCAAGAAGGAGAAGGATCCTGGTTCCTTCACCTTACCTGTAGAACTTGGAGGCAAGCACGTGGGCAGAGCGCTTTGTGACCTGGGCGCCAGCATAAATCTCATGCCCTTGTCCCTATTCCGTCAGTTGGGAATAGGAGAAGCACGTCCAACCACAGTCACTTTACAACTAGCAGACAGATCCATCGCATATCCAGAAGGTAAGATTGAGGATATTCTAGTTAAAGTTGACAAATTTATTTTCCTTGCAGATTTCATTGTCCTGGACTATGAGGCAGACAAGGAGGTCCCCATCCTGCTAGGTAGACCATTTCTAGCCACAGGTAGGGCACTAATAGATGTTCAGAAAGGTGAGTTAACTATGAGGGTTCATGATGAAGAGTGATAACTCCATTTTGGAGCTATTAAATACGTCCTAATTATAGCTAAAGGCCGCTTCCAATTGATTAAATGTATCTCTTTTGTAGGAGAAAAGCGGCAAAGAGCTCGTGCGTCCATTGGGCATGTTCGAGCGCTTAAAGCAGAGTTTTAGCGCCCCGGGATTGCATCGGGAAGAGGGGAATTTGTTCCGTGAAGAAACGGGCCAAAACAGCCTTGAAGAGGCATTGCATCAGCCCCAAACCCGAGAGCCAGCGTCGAGCTATAGCGTCGAGACGCTGGCTCGACGCTGGAAAAACCCGAGAGCAAGCGTCGAGTGATAGCGTCGAGACGCTAGCTCGACGCTTGTTAAGTCTCTGAAAGTGACTTATTTAGGACCCATTTAGCTTAAGAAGATGAACACTTTTAGGTGTTTTTGATAGCATTTAGCCTAAACCTATGCTTAAATATGAGAATGAGAAGAAGGTAGCTAAATTAGGACTTATGCACAATAGGAAAGAAAAAGGTTGAAAACCGAAGGAAAAGAATGAAAAAAACTGCATTGCGACAGCATTGCGAAAACATTGCTGAAGCCGCAATTATTCAAGTGAAAACCGTAAGTTGACTGATCATTTTCTGTTAATTTCCGTAATTTCAGGGATTCATTCTTTCTCCTCCATCCATTCTGATATATGACGTTGAAGATTGATGGTTCTCCTTGGCCCAAACGCACCTGCAAACTACTATAAAAGGGGGCCAAAGTCGGAGGTTCAGTCATCATCCGAAGCGCAGAAGTCCTCTCGCAGTCCATCATTTCTCTCTGTTTTCCTTTGCCGTCTGTTGGAGTGAGAGTCTCAGCTGTTGGAATCGATAATCTGATAGGAAGGAGAGAAGATTCTTCTTCTCTCTCGATTGGATTCATCCAAGCAAGGCTGACCTTTCATCCCCTTCATTCGAGGCGACTGCAACGAAGCTTTTCAGCACCCTTTTACTGTTTTCTGTCGTTCTTCTTCTTATTTCCAGTTTTGATCATTGTTGTTCTTAGCTTAGTGTTTTAGTTACTGCAGTTCGTTGTTGTCTGTCTCTGAATTTCTGCTTCTAAGTTTCCCTTTGTCGTTCAAACATTCATAGTAATCAAAGTACATTTCTGCATTTCACAGTTTCCACTTTCTGCTGCTACGGTTTTGTCTTGCTGTTCTAAGCACATTTCCCTTCTAAGCATGTCTGTTTTATCTTACATTTCCATTCTCTATATTTCCATGAGTAGCTAAGTCACTTAGGGGCATGCTAATGACAGAACTATAGGCTAAAAAACGTGCATCAAGTATGTAGGATAGCTCTCGAATCATTGATTGTATGTAAGCTTCATCCTACGGGCAATTTCGATTGGCCATCCATTTTGTCCAAAGAACTCCTAACCTCTGGAAGGAGTAAGAGTTCAGAGTCATATAATCATGCTAGCCTTTCATGGTAATCAGGAAACGGCCTAGGAATAGGCGTTTCCCTAGTACAAACTAAACACTCCTGTTTTAACAAGATGCTTAAGACCTTACTTTGAAGTCGAGTAAACTTAAGACTCTAATGCATGGAATCGGACGATACTTGAGATAGAGTGAGTTTGATGTATAGAGAGTTGATCCAAAGCTTGAGAATCGTAATAAAATGCCTATAGGATAGTCATTAGTAGCCCTTAATCCACCCATTTACACACTTTCGCTGTTATTTAATTGCGGTAACATTGCGGTCCTCGCAATTCTGTTGTTTTATCATTCTGTTTAGCTGTTTCTTCTTCGTTTATTAATTCCATCTCTTGTCTTTTGAGTCTAATTTCAACTTGCATTTGTTTATGTTATATTCCTTTACACATTCAGCAAAACTTAGATAATTAAAAACCAATTTTACCCCATCAAATCCACCCCATCTTTCTTAACAAATACACTTCGCGAATAGCTAAAAATGAGTCTCTGTGGAAAAAACGAATGAAATATACTTACTACTTGCTGTGAGACCATGTATGCTTGCATGTTCTAAAGTGCTCTCTCTACCCTTTTGCATATTTATCTTTACACATTGAGCACGCAACAAGTTTTTGGCGCCGCTGCCGGGGATTTATTTTAAGTGAAAACGAAGTTTGTTAAGTTAGAAAACCAACTCTTAATATCTATTGGAGCTAATCTTCTTTCATTTCCTTTACAGGTACTATCAAGCTAGTTTATGAAAGAGTTTCCAAACCTCAACTCGCAACAGAGAGAAACTTTGCAGGTGGAAAACGTATGGGTACGACAAAGTAAATGAATACGCTGCGGAACTTAATTGGAGGACGAGTTTGCCCACAACAGTTTGAAGGATTTTACCAGCCATGTGCTTATTGTGGGGATAATCATAACTTGGAGAATTGCCCAACATTGAATTATCAAGAGAGGCAATATCAACAAAGCTATGACAACCATTATTCGTACATGTGTGAACATGATCAGTGGCAACTCTCAAATAATCCTTGGGAAGAGAATGTGCAAATTGCTCATTATGAAGAGTTCCCCCAACATGAAAACTATCAACATTATGCCCCAACTCCAAGTGAAGAATTATCACCCACTTTGGAGGCACTATGGATAGAATTCATGGAAAGGAATGATGCATCCATGAGGAGAATGGATGTGCAATTAGCTCAGCTCACAAATGACTTACAAGAGCTACTTGCTATAGCAAAATCACTACCACCATGCCCTCAGATGTTCGATTTTTATGATGATGAATCTTTTGTTACCTTCGAATCTGAGAAGAGTGATCCAATGGAGTGTGAGGCAGGCGAAGTCAGAAGAAGCTAGATAAGAGGGTAGTTTTAAGCTTAGAAGGGTGTCACAGGACAGCAGTGCTATAGATAGGGATATAGGGGAGTCAGTAGGTGGTTAAAGAAGGTGAAACAACAGCCTAGTTAAGTCCTTAGTATGCTTGAGGACAAGCAAAACCTTAAGTTTGGGGGTGTGTTAAGTCTCTGAAAGTGACTTATTTAGGACCCATTTAGCTTAAGAAGATGAACACTTTTAGGTGTTTTTGATAGCATTTAGCCTAAACCTATGCTTAAATATGAGAATGAGAAGAAGGTAGCTAAATTAGGACTTATGCACAATAGGAAAGAAAAAGGTTGAAAACCGAAGGAAAAGAATGAAAAAAACTGCATTGCGACAGCATTGCGAAAACATTGCTGAAGCCGCAATTATTCAAGTGAAAACCGTAAGTTGACTGATCCTTTTCTGTTAATTTCCGTAATTTCAGGGATTCATTCTTTCTCCTCCATCCATTCTGATATATGACGTTGAAGATTGATGGTTCTCCTTGGCCCAAACGCACCTGCAAACTACTATAAAAGGGGGCCAAAGTCGGAGGTTCAGTCATCATCCGAAGCGCAGAAGTCCTCTCGCAGTCCATCATTTCTCTCTGTTTTCCTTTGCCGTCTGTTGGAGTGAGAGTCTCAGCTGTTGGAATCGATAATCTGATAGGAAGGAGAGAAGATTCTTCTTCTCTCTCGATTGGATTCATCCAAGCAAGGCTGACCTTTCATCCCCTTCATTCGAGGTGACTGCAACGAAGCTTTTCAGCACCCTTTTACTGTTTTCTGTCGTTCTTCTTCTTATTTCCAGTTTTGATCATTGTTGTTCTTAGCTTAGTGTTTTAGTTACTGCAGTTCGTTGTTGTCTGTCTCTGAATTTCTGCTTCTAAGTTTCCCTTTGTCGTTCAAACATTCATAGTAATCAAAGTACATTTCTGCATTTCACAGTTTCCACTTTCTGCTGCTACGGTTTTGTCTTGCTGTTCTAAGCACATTTCCCTTCTAAGCATGTCTGTTTTATCTTACATTTCCATTCTCTATATTTCCATGAGTAGCTAAGTCACTTAGGGGCATGCTAATGACAGAACTATAGGCTAAAAAACGTGCATCAAGTATGTAGGATAGCTCTCGAATCATTGATTGTATGTAAGCTTCATCCTACGGGCAATTTCGATTGGCCATCCATTTTGTCCAAAGAACTCCTAACCTCTGGAAGGAGTAAGAGTTCAGAGTCATATAATCATGCTAGCCTTTCATGGTAATCAGGAAACGGCCTAGGAATAGGCGTTTCCCTAGTACAAACTAAACACTCCTGTTTTAACAAGATGCTTAAGACCTTACTTTGAAGTCGAGTAAACTTAAGACTCTAATGCATGGAATCGGACGATACTTGAGATAGAGTGAGTTTGATGTATAGAGAGTTGATCCAAAGCTTGAGAATCGTAATAAAATGCCTATAGGATAGTCATTAGTAGCCCTTAATCCACCCATTTACACACTTTCGCTGTTATTTAATTGCGGTAACATTGCGGTCCTCGCAATTCTGTTGTTTTATCATTCTGTTTAGCTGTTTCTTCTTCGTTTATTAATTCCATCTCTTGTCTTTTGAGTCTAATTTCAACTTGCATTTGTTTATGTTATATTCCTTTACACATTCAGCAAAACTTAGATAATTAAAAACCAATTTTACCCCATCAAATCCACCCCATCTTTCTTAACAAATACACTTCGCGAATAGCTAAAAATGAGTCTCTGTGGAAAAAACGAATGAAATATACTTACTACTTGCTGTGAGACCATGTATGCTTGCATGTTCTAAAGTGCTCTCTCTACCCTTTTGCATATTTATCTTTACACATTGAGCACGCAACAACGCTGCCCTGGCGTCGAGACCCAGCTTGGCGTCGAGACGCTCCGGAGGAGGCGCGCGCAGGAAATTCATCGGGGCAGCGTCGCGACGCTGGCCTTGCGTCGCGACGCCAGCGCGCGCGCGCGCGGATTACTTAGGGCACAGCGTCGAGACGCTGGCCTAGCGTCGAGACGCTACGACGATTACAGCAGCTAAAAGACGATTTTCTGCATAATTTTTGTAGGCTTTTTTCTTCTTCTTCTTCCAAGCGATTCCGGCGATTCTTTTTCCCTTCTTCCCCATTTTCTCTCTATATTTCGTGGAGCTCCGCCATTGTTGGCATGTTAGTGAGCTCCACTCCCATTTGTAATAGGTAGATGAACTCTTCCATGGTCGTTGGTGGAGCGGGATTGACGATCCGCGCCATGAGCGGCTAAGGTAAGAGTGACGGTTTGGGATTTTGTTTAGGGGAATTTTGTTAGACATTATTGCTTTGATAATCTGAGTATGAATTCGCATATTGGTTCTGTTTACATTGCATTTATTTACTTTGCTTAATCCAACGCGCATGCTAAATTATGTTGATTGACACTCGGATTGTTTCGCATGTTGTGTATGTTAAAGAGTAGCGATGCCGTGCCTCTCACTGCTCGACTAAGTAACACAGGTAAATAGAACTAAATCGAAGTATCGGGTCGGGTAGGATAATTGTTGGTTGCATACGGCGTTTGCGGGCAACCTACTAGCAATTAGAATTCACGCCCGAATGTTCGTCGCGGTTAGCTAGTAACTGTCTAAATTCATCTTAGGACTGATCATCTTAATTTGAGATTAGATAACGTGTAATTAGGACTGTGTGGCCTAATTAAAATCCATGGAGTCGGCTACTTTGGGGCTTCTCTGGTAGTCGCCCGCGTGCTTGGTAAACTGAATTCCATGTTATTAGAATTAAATGATAAGTTGTATTTGTCTAACAATTGACCCCGAGACTCCCCAAACCGTGCACACGTTTTCTACATATTATTTCTTCCTTCCGTTAGCTTTTGCATTATTTCCTAATTGCATGATAAAACCCCCCGTTACCAATTAATCGATCAAATCCCAATTTCATTAGTAAATTCAACTCTCCTATTCCTTGGATCGACCCTGTTACCACTGGCTGCAAAGCCTTGGCAATAGGCATTATAAATTTATTTTGGCAAGCCTCGACAACTTGAGTTTATAGCGATAGTTCAAAAATATCGTTACCAAAATTGGCGCCGTTGCCGGGGAGTAGGCAATTGTTTGAATTTATGATTGGAGTTTGAATTTGATTTATTGATGGTTGACTGAAAATTTTTTCCGTTTGTATGTTGTATGTTTAGATTTTTGTTTGTGTATGACCCGTTCCTCTGAGGGTAGTTTGCAGTATATTCCTGAGATTGACAGAGAGGAGCGGCGGTTACGTAGGGAAGTGTTAAGTCTCTGAAAGTGACTTATTTAGGACCCATTTAGCTTAAGAAGATGTACACATTTAGGTGTTTTTGTTAGCATTTAGCCTAAACCTATGCTTTAATATGAGAATTAGAAGAAGGTAGCTAATGTAGGACTTATGCACAATAGGTAGAAAAAGGGTTGAAAACCGAAGAAAAGAATGGAAAAATGAGCATTGCGAATGAATTGCGAAAACATTGCGGTGACCGCAATTATTCAAGTTAAAACCGTAAGTTGGCTGACATTTTTCTGTTTAGATCCGACTTTTCAGGGATTCGTTCTTTCTCCTCCATCCATTCTGATATATGACGTTGAAGACTGATGGTTCTCCTTGGCCCAAACGCACCTGCAAACTACTATAAAAGGGGGTCAAAGTCGGAGGTTCAATCATCATTCGAAGCGCAGAAGTCTTCTCGCAGTCCACCATTTCCATCTGTTTTCCTTTGCCGTCTGTTGGAGTGAGAGTCTAAGCTTTTGGAACCGATAATCTGATAGGAAGGAGAGGAGATTCTTCTTCTCTCTCGATTGGATTCATCCAAGCACGGCTGACTTTTCATCACCATCATTCGAGGCGACTGCCACGGAGTTTTCTAGCAAACCTTTACTGTTTTTCTGCTCTGTTCTTCTCATTTCCATTTCTGATCACTGTTGTTCTTAGTTTAGCATTTCAATTACTGCATTTCGTTGTTGTCTGTCTTGGATTCAGTTCTTTTAAAGCTTTCCTTTGTTATTCAAACACTTAAAGTAATCGAAGTACAATTCTGCATTTACAGTTTCCATCTTGTTCTGCTACGGTTTTGGCTTACTCTTTTGCACACATTCCTCTCCTAAGCATGTCTATCTTATCTACCATTTCTGTTCTCTACATATCCATGAGTAACTAAAATCACTTAGGGGCATGCTAATGACAGAACTATAGGCTAAAAAACGTGAGTCAAGTAGTCAGTTCAACACTCGAACATTGATTGTATGTAAGCTTCATCCCACGGGCAATTTCGATTGGCCATCCATTTTGTCCAAAGAACTCCTAACCTCTGGAAGGAGTAAGAGTTCAGAGTCATATAATCATGCTAGCCTTTCATGGTAATCAGGAAACGGCCTAGGAATAGGCGTTTCCCTAGTACAAACTGAACACTCCTGTTTTAACAAGATGCTTAAGACCTTACTTTGAAGTCGAGTAAACTTGAGTCTCTAATGCATGGAATCGGACGATACTTGAGATAGAGTGAGTTTGATGTATAGAGAGTTGATCCAAAGCTTGATAATCGTAATAAACTGCCTATAGGATAGTCATTAGTAGCCCTTAATTCACCCATTCACACACTTTTTCTGTTAAGTTAATTGCGGATTAATTGCGGTCCTCGCAATTCTGCCATTTATTCATTCTGTTTAGCTGTTTTCTTCTTCATTTATCAATTCCATCTCTTGTCCTTTGAGTCTGATTTCAACTTTAATTTGTTTATGTTATATCCCTTTATACATTCAGCAAAAAGTAGTCAATTAAAAACCAATTTTACCCCATCAAATTCATCCCATCTTTCTTAACTTTCACACTTCGCGAATAGCTAAAAATGAGTCTCTGTGGAAAAAACGAATGAAATATACTTACTACTTGCTGTGAGACCATGTATGCTTGCATGTTCTAAGTGCTCTCTCTACCCTTTTGCATACTTATCTTTACACATTGAGCACGCAACAAGTTTTAGGCGCCGCTGCCGGGGACTTATTTTAAGTGAAAACGAAGTTGTTAAGTTTGAAAAATCAAGTTTATCATTGAGTGAAACTAATCTGTTTCATTTCTTTTGCAGGTGCTATTAAGGTAGTTTATGAGTGAGCGTTCACATAGTAATTTAGAGTTCGATCCTGAACCTGAAAGATCACTTCGAGCTAGGAATAAGGCAAAGAAACGTCTCTTTAAACAACCTCCTGTACCTCAAACCACACCTGAAACTAAAGAAATGGGCGATCTAGTTCCAAATCCGGCACAAGCCATTCGCAACCCCATCGAAATAGCGAATGACAAGAATAGTGCCATTCTTTCATATCTAGTACCTATGCCTGGGGAGCTGAACCCCAGCATAATCCGTCCTGAAATCACTGCCCACTCATTCGAGTTAAAACCAGTGATGTTCCAAATGTTGTCCACTGTGGGACAATTCTTTGGAATAGAAAATGAGGACCCCCATAACCACCTTAGGAACTTCCTAGGAGTTAGTGACACATTCCTAATCCCTGGAGTTTCCCAAGAAGCCCTGAGGCTATATCTTTTCCCTTACTCTTTGAGGGACAAAGCCAAAACATGGTTAAATTCATTGCCCTCAGGATCTGTCCGCAATTGGACAGATTTAGCAGAAAAATTCCTAGTCAAATACTTCCCACCTGATAGGAATTCAACCTTTCGTGATGATATCATAAAGTTTAAACAAGCTGATAATGAGTCTCTTCACGAAGCTTGGACTAGATTCAAAGACCTTCTCATTAAATGTCCACACCATGGCATTCCATGGTGTATCCAAATAGAAGTTTTCTTTAAAGGATGCAACCCCAGCACCAGACAAGTTCTAAATTCATCTGCTGGAGGTTCCATGTTGTCCAAGAGTTACAACGAAGCTTATGAGATCTTGGAGAAGATCTCAGCATCTCACTGTAGATGGTCGGATGATCCAGTAGAGCCAACTAGGGCTCAAGACAAGGATGCTCTAAGCGCCATGAGCACCCAAATAAATGCCCTGACCAACTTAGTCAAGCAAATGGCTCAGGCCAATCTCCAAACCAGTGCCAATACCGCCACAGCCATGTCAATGGGCACTCAACCAAGTCAAGGCGAGGCACCAATCTGTGGATTATGTGGGGAAGGGCACCCTTATGAATATTGCCCTGGGAATCCATCCTCGGTCTGCTATGTAGGAAGCCAGCAGCAGCCAAGGAATAACCCCTACTCCAACACCTATAACCCTGGTTGGAGAAACCACCCTAACCTGTCATGGGGTGGCCAACAAAACACTAATCCAAATTCTAACCAACCTAGGCCGAGTGGAACACCTGGTTTCACTCCCCAACATAACCAGTCAATGTACCAAAAACCTTACAATCAACCTGTAGGATCTTCTGTAGAAAACCTACTCAAGGAATATATAGCTAAGAATGATGCTACTCTTCAGAGCCAACAAGCTACTCTTAGGAGCCTGAAAAACCAAATAGGCCAATTAGCCAATGAACTTAAAAGTAGGCCCCAAGGTAGACTCCCTGCTGATACCGAGGTACCAAGGAGAGATGGCAAAGAACAAGTTCAAGCCATTGAACTTAGGAGTGGAAGACCATTGGTGAGCAACACAAAGGACACACCAAAGAGAGTAGAGAACACTGAGTCTAGTGCTCCACTGGAGTCTCTGCCGAGCCAAGGTCCACCACCAACTAGCACATCAGGAGCCAGGCTAGAGCCAATTGTAGAGGACGTAGAAGAAATTCCAAGGCCTCCACCTATCCTAAGGCGTCCTGACGTGCCTGCATATGTGCCACCACCTCCATATCCTCGAAGGCTGAAGAAGAAGCAGGAACAGGAAGTTCATTTTAATAAATTTTTAGAAATACTTAAGCAAGTGCATGTGAATATTCCTTTTGTAGAGGTTTTACAGTCTATGCCTTCATATGTAAAGTTTTTGAAGGACATTATTACTAACAAAAAAATAATTGGTGAGTTTGAAACAGTAAACCTCACCGAGGAGTGCAGTGCCATCCTCCAAAACAAGCTGCCCAAGAAGGAGAAGGATCCTGGTTCCTTCACCTTACCTGTAGAACTTGGAGGCAAGCATGTGGGCAGAGCGCTTTGTGACCTGGGCGCCAGCATAAATCTCATGCCCCTGTCCCTATTTCGCCAGTTGGGAATGGGAGAAGCACGTCCAACCACAGTCACTTTACAACTAGCAGACAGATCCATCGCATATCCAGAAGGTAAGATCGAGGATATTCTAGTTAAAGTTGACAAATTTATTTTCCTTGCAGATTTCATTGTCCTGGACTATGAGGCAGACAAGGAGGTTCCCATCCTGCTAGGTAGACCATTTCTAGCCACAGGTAGGGCACTAATAGACGTGCAAAAAGGTGAGTTAACTATGAGGGTTCATGATGAAGAGGTAAAATTTAGTGTTTACAAAGCTTTAAGGTATCCCTCTGATTCTGAGTCTTGTGCTAGCATTGATGTTGTTGACTCACTAATGGAAGAACAATTAGAGCATGTATTATTAACCAAGCATGCTAACGAATATGTAGGATTAGATGTAGATGATCTAAATGTATCTGACATAATGAATATGCCTGTAGATAGACCTCAGCATGTATGTATGACTAAAGACTTAACTGATAGAACTGTAAATCCGTTAAAGCCCTCCATTGAGCATCCACCTGTTTTTGAACTGAAACCACTACCAACTCACCTCAAATATGCATATCTAGGAGATAATGATACGCTGCCTGTAATTATTTCTTCTAAGCTAAGTGAACAGCATGAGGTTGATTTAATTTTACTGCTTAAGCAACATAGGAAGGCTATAGCATGGACTATTGCTGATATTCGAGGCATTAGCCCTTCTTATTGCATGCACAAAATTATACTAGAGGAAGAGCACACACCTAGGGTAGATCACCAGCGTAGGTTAAACCCCTCTATGAAAGAGGTAGTAAAGAAAGAAATAATAAAGTGGTTAGATGCAGGAGTAATTTTCCCCATAGCTAGTAGCCAGTGGGTGAGCCCCATCCAATGTGTACCTAAAAAGGGGGGAATAACTGTGGTAGTCAATGAGAACAACGAACTGATTCCAACAAGGACTGTCACAGGGTGGAGAGTGTGTATGGATTACAGGAAGTTGAATAAAGAAACTAAAAAAGACCATTTCCCTCTACCATTCATTGACCAGATGCTAGACATAATAGCTGGTAGAGCCTACTATTGTTTTTTAGATGGGTACTCTGGCTATAATCAAATCACTATAGACCCTAAGGATCAAGAGAAGACTACCTTCACTTGCCCTTTTGGAACGTTTGCCTTCCGCAGAATGCCTTTTGGCTTATGCAATGCACCGGCAACTTTCCAAAGGTGCATGATGGCGATCTTCTCTGAGTTGGATGAGTCCATAATAGAAATATTCATGGATGACTTCTCAGTCTTTGGGGACTCATTTAAAACCTGTCTAGAGAACCTAGGACAAGTCCTGGCTAGGTGTGAAGAGACCAACCTAGTCCTAAATTGGGAAAAGTGCCATTTTATGGTAGATGAAGGGATTGTCTTAGGACATAGAGTGTCAAGGGCAGGTGTAGAAGTGGATAGGGCAAAAATAGAGGTCATAGAGAAGTTGGTAGAGCCCCAGAATGTCAAAGCTATTAGGAGTTTCCTAGGACATGCTGGCTTCTATAGAAGGTTCATCAAGGACTTCTCTAAGATAGCCAAGCCTCTATGTGAGCTATTGGAGCTAGGTAGGCCATTCATCTTCTCTAAAGAATGTGTAGTAGCTTGGAAAACCCTTAAGGAAGCACTGGTCACAGCACCAATCATAGTAGGACCAAATTGGGATCTCCCATTTGAGATGCTATGTGATGCCAGTGACTATGCTGTAGGAGTCATGTTAGGACAGAAGATTGACAAGCTCACACATCCTGTCTATTATGCTAGTAAAACCTTGAATGAGGCTCAATGTAACTATACAACTACAGAGAAGGAGATGCTTGCTGTAGTATTTGCTTGTGAAAAATTTAGAAACTATATTGTAGGAACTAGGACCATTGTATATACTGACCATTCTGCTTTGAAATATCTTATGAGGAAGGCTGATGCTAAGCCTAGATTGATTAGATGGGTGTTATTGCTGCAGGAATTCGATTTGGACATTCGGGACAAGAAGGGATGTGAAAACGTGGTTGCAGATCACCTGTCTCGATTGCAGCACAATTGCGAAAAAATTGCGGACCCCGCAATTTCTGATGCTTTTATAGATGAACATATCTTTGCTTTGACTCATCGTGAAAACGATGAGGAACCTTGGTTTGCTGACATTGCTAACTTCCGTGCATCACAGGTATTACCAGTGTTCAAGGGAGGACAAGAAAAGAAGAGGTTCCTCCATGAAGCAAGGAAATTCATCTGGGATGACCCCATACTTTACAGGACCTGTGCTGATGGGTTGTTGAGGAAGTGTGTTACAGCTGCTGAAGCGAAGTCTGTGCTGCAGCACTGTCACTCATCTCCTTACGGTGGGCACTTTGGTGGTCAAAGAACAGCTGCTAAGGTATTTCAGAGTGGCTACTACTGGCCAACAATCTTCAAGGACGCCCACAATTATGCCCACAACTGTGACGAATGCCAAAGGACAGGTAACCTCAGTCGTAAGGATGAGATGCCTCTCACCTACATCTTAGAGTTGGAGCTCTTTGATGTGTGGGGCATTGATTTCATGGGACCATTCCCTCCATCATCAGGTAACCTGTACATTTTAGTAGCAGTAGACTACGTGTCAAAGTGGGTAGAAGCTAAGGCATGTCCTAATAATGATGCTAAAACAGTCACTAACTTCTTGCATAGACACATTTTCACTAGATTTGGGACTCCTCGTGCTATCATTAGTGATGAGGGGTCACATTTCATCAATAAGGCTATGGAGAAAATATTGGCTAAGTATAACATTAGGCATAGGGTAGCTACTCCCTACCACCCACACTCAAATGGCCAAGCTGAGATTTCCAATAGGGAGATAAAAAACATCCTAGAAAAGGTAGTCAAACCTAATAGGAAAGACTGGTCTTTCAAGCTTGAGGATGCACTTTGGGCTTACAGAACAGCATATAAGACACCTCTAGGAATGTCTCCCTATAGGTTGGTGTATGGCAAGGCTTGCCACTTGCCACTTGAGTTGGAAAACAAGGCATTTTGGGCCATGAAAGAATTAAATTTTTGTGTGAAGGATGCGGGGACATTAAGATCTTTACAGCTACATGAACTTGACGAGCTTAGGCACATGGCCTATGAGAATGCCAAGATGTACAAAGAAAAGACAAAAATATGGCATGACAGTAGACTCAGGATCAAAGACTTTAAGAAGGGCCAACTTGTATTGTTATTTAACTCACGATTAAAGCTATTTCCAGGCAAATTAAAGTCTAGATGGTCAGGTCCATTTATTATTACTAATGTCTTTGTTCATGGTGCCATAGAGATTAAAAATTTGCAGCAAGGCCAGCCATTTATGGTCAATGGTGCTAGGTTGAAGCACTACTACGAGGAGGGGGATGTGAAGACTCTCTCGGCCTTCCTCCTACGTGAAGCATGAAGTTAGAAACGAGAGAGAACGAGTGGTTACTGAGCTCGTTCAGTCAAGGCCAATGCCTTAGTTTATTTTTACTGTTTTTTCGCTTATCGTTTGTACGTTTTGTGATGTGTTTTTAATTACGTGTTTAATGTTTGTTTTGTTTACTTTTGCAAGGAATCGAAAGAGGGGATCAAGGAGAGTAAATCAGGCTTTAAAACTCGAGAAACGGTTGAGCCAAATAAAAGATACGGACGAGCAAAGTTGGAGATTTCGATGAAAAGATATCCCTACAATTGCGCAAATATTGCTGGATCCGCAAAAAGAGCCGTTGGGATTTTTTCCGTTTTATTTATAGCCGTTAGAACGCGCTCGTTGATACGATTCTCTCATTCTTTGATCTCCAAGATTTCTGCGATTCTCTCCATCTTTGATTCTTCTCTCAAGATCTTCAAGACTCGACAATGGTTTCCACTAGGGCTGAAAGATCCGCAGCCAAGAAGAAGGCCGATGACGCAGCTGAAGCGGCTGCGAGGGAAGCGCTTCTCACCCTCGCTGATGAAGGTGCTGTACGCACTGGCCGCCTTTCCAAGCTTCCTATTCGTAGGAAGAAGTGGAGGGTGGTCACTGAGATCCCTGCTGGCCCATCTGAGCCAGTGGGCACGCCAAAGAAACGCCGGTGGACTGTCACGACTGCTGCCGAACCAAGCACCGCCAAGACTTCCTCTGTGGAGAGTCAAGAAACTGATCGTGCAGCCCACGAGTCAGCCAAAGAAGGTTCGTCGCCGTCTGTGTCACCTGCGCGCAGTCCCCTCTCGTCTGAACCAGTGCCAAGCGCAGAGTCGTCACCGCCTGCACAGAGCTCCGAGTTGTCTCCAGCACCTCAGAGTTCTGATCCGCCACCTACAGCAGCGCAGAGTCCTGAACCACCATCTTCGCCGCTGAGTTCTGCGCATACACCATCAGCAGAGCACAATTCTCCACGGCCTGATCCTGAATTCCCTTATGGGGATTATCAGGAGTCCACGCAAGGCAGTGGAGATGCTGGGGAAGAAGAAGTCTTCTCTCCTATGAGGGAAGACAGCCCTGATGTTCCTGCACAGTAGGACGATTCTATGGAAGAAACGTTGGGGGCTTGCCTCCAACAGATCAACATTAAGAAAAAGAAGAAGAAGGCCAAGATGGGCAAGGCCAAGAAGTCCAAGAAGCTGAAGAAGAAGAAGGCCAAACGAGTGCCTTCAGCAGACGAGGAGAGTGCTGAGCCTTCGCTCAAACGCCTCAAGGTGGAGGCTGCTGCATCATCCAAACCAGCCGATAAGGGGAAGGCTAAACTCTACCCTGAAGATGAACCTCCGTCAGTGAGGTATGTCTCATCTGATGCTGAATCCAGGGGTGTTGAGCTGAGGAAAAGGGACCTGTTGCACGAGAAGGGGTTCCTTGATCGACTTGCTGACCTGCCGCAGTTCTTGCGCGCAGGGGTGATCAACCATGGCTGGGAGGAATTCTGCAGACCTCCCAATCCAGCCTACTCGAGCATGGTGTACGATTTCTACGCCAATGTGCTCAGCCCTGAGGATGGCCTATCTGTGGTCAGAGGGGTGGAAGTTGATTTCTCAGCCAAGGCCATCAATGAAGCCTTTGGTCTCAGGGGCCAAGCGCACACAGATTATGCACGGATAGTAGATGAGCCGACCGAGGCTGTGCTAGAAGAGGCCATTCGCACAATTGGCCAGCCTGAAGCCTCCTGGACGGTGTCACGCAATGGGCGGCACACACTCATGAGTGCCAACCTCACGGCTAAGGCAGCTGTGTGGTTTTCATTCGTCAGACGAAGACTCTCCCCAGTAACTCATGAGACTACAATTAACCAGAGCCGTTCGCTGCTGGTTTATGCTATAATGAGGGGTCTCACGATCAACGTGGGAGAAGTCATCGCTGCTGCCATAGCTGAGTGTGCTAAAAAGGGTAAGGGACCATTATTTTTCCCCAACACTATAACAAAATTGTGTTTACTTGCAGGGGTTCCCACCGAGCGCTTGGAGCAGCAGCTGCCTTACACAGGCCATTTGGAGTTGCCTGCACACCTAAGGCTGAGAAGAAAGGGCAACATGGAATTTGAGTTGGATAGGCTGGCTGCTGAACAGTCCCTATCCATGGCCTGCTTGATGGACATGCAGAGGAGAATGGCTCAATGGGCCAACTATGCGCAGGCGAGGGACAGAGAAGTTGCAGACCAGTTGGGGTGCATCTTCCCAGACTTCCCCACCAACCTCCTAACTCCATGGGTGCCCCCACGACCAAGGCAACCAGATGAGGATGATGAGAATTGAGTGCTGGTTTGAAGAGCACTAGAGGGAGTATTACTGATCCCTTAAGAAACAAAAGACAATTTTCCTGCTTTTTGATAGAATCATGTATAGTATGCTGTTTTGTATTCAATTTTTGATCTGTTTTTAATGTTCAGTTTTATGTTTTTTCTTTTGCTTAGTCTAGTCTGATGTTAGCTGTTTAGGTAGGATAGTTTAGTTTTATTTTTAGGATGCATGAGTAACAGGAAAAAACATGCTAGGGGCCTGAATCAATGTTAAATCTGCCCAGATTGAATTGCGAAATAATTGCGGTTCCCGCAATTTTTGTGACTGTTTGCATGTTTTGGACTGTCTGTTTAGTTAGGCTGTGATCTGTTACATTCTATCTTTTGCTGCTAGCATGACTACCTTATATAGCTGATCTTGAAGCATGCTGGATGAGTGTCATAGGACACCCTTTGATAGTTTAAATTTGCCTCTAAATAGTGCTCAGTATGCAGAAACCATAAGTCCTTAAAACTTTCTGTTATGTTCAAATTTTCTGCTGCTGGGATAATTGCTTTTAGAATGTTTTGCCTATGCCTAGGATTTTTAGATTCTCTTTGTTTTGCTTTAGACTAGATGCTTCTAGGACAAGTTTGGGGGTGTGCCACCTCAAACACTCATTGGGGACAATGAGTAGTTGAAGTTTGGGGGAGGCCACCCTAGGCCTAGGAACATTCCTCTCTTCCTGAAGACATAAGCATTCTTCTTCTCCTAAAAAATGTTTTGTGATAAATAGAAAAAGTGAAAAAAATAGAATAAAGAGGGGAGTCTTTCTCAAGTGGCTGAGTAATCAGTGCCAAGTGTGTAAACCACAAGTGGCATTGCATCAAAAGGCAAACCAAGGGGAGACTCCACCTAAGTAAAGAAAAAAGGAGAAATAGGGGAAGAAGAATGTATGCTTGGGAGTTATAATCTTGTGGCTTAGATGTCCTATGTAAAAAGAACTCTGATCCTTAATGAGCTAAGCACAAGGTTGTAGCTTTTAGGTTTGTCTAGGGAGATGAATGTATATCCAATGTAGTGATGCCAGGGCTTAGGTTGTTCTCTAAAAGTACCACTGTCACTGTTAATACTAAGACTGGCATGACTCTAAGGAATCCTAGACACATTAAAAATAAGCTAGAAGCATGTACTGAGTCTGGAGTAAAGCTTGGTAGAATTTGAAACCTTAGGGATAGTGGCATGATATCACAAAAGTAGTTAGATCAGTAGTAGGGGGTTAACAAAGACAGTAGGTATAGTAGGCAGGTGAAGTCAGAAGAAGCTAGACAAGAGGTTAGTTCTAAACTTAGAAGTGTGTCACAGGACAGCATTGCTAGAGATAGGGTTATAAGGGAGTTAGTGAGTGGTTAAAGAAGAAGAAACAGCAGCCTAGGTAAGTCCTTAGTATGCTTGAGGACAAGCAAAGCCTTAAGTTTGGGGGTGTGTTAAGTCTCTGAAAGTGACTTATTTAGGACCCATTTAGCTTAAGAAGATGTACACATTTAGGTGTTTTTGTTAGCATTTAGCCTAAACCTATGCTTTAATATGAGAATTAGAAGAAGGTAGCTAATGTAGGACTTATGCACAATAGGTAGAAAAAGGGTTGAAAACCGAAGAAAAGAATGGAAAAATGAGCATTGCGAATGAATTGCGAAAACATTGCGGTGACCGCAATTATTCAAGTTAAAACCGTAAGTTGGCTGACATTTTTCTGTTTAGATCCGACTTTTCAGGGATTCGTTCTTTCTCCTCCATCCATTCTGATATATGACGTTGAAGACTGATGGTTCTCCTTGGCCCAAACGCACCTGCAAACTACTATAAAAGGGGGTCAAAGTCGGAGGTTCAATCATCATTCGAAGCTCAGAAGTCTTCTCGCAGTCCACCATTTCCATCTGTTTTCCTTTGCCGTCTGTTGGAGTGAGAGTCTAAGCTTTTGGAACCGATAATCTGATAGGAAGGAGAGGAGATTCTTCTTCTCTCTCGATTGGATTCATCCAAGCACGGCTGACTTTTCATCACCATCATTCGAGGCGACTGCCACGGAGTTTTCTAGCAAACCTTTACTGTTTTTCTGCTCTGTTCTTCTCATTTCCATTTCTGATCACTGTTGTTCTTAGTTTAGCATTTCAATTACTGCATTTCGTTGTTGTCTGTCTTGGATTCAGTTCTTTTAAAGCTTTCCTTTGTTATTCAAACACTTAAAGTAATCGAAGTACAATTCTGCATTTACAGTTTCCATCTTGTTCTGCTACGGTTTTGGCTTACTCTTTTGCACACATTCCTCTCCTAAGCATGTCTATCTTATCTACCATTTCTGTTCTCTACATATCCATGAGTAACTAAAATCACTTAGGGGCATGCTAATGACAGAACTATAGGCTAAAAAACGTGAGTCAAGTAGTCAGTTCAACACTCGAACATTGATTGTATGTAAGCTTCATCCCACGGGCAATTTCGATTGGCCATCCATTTTGTCCAAAGAACTCCTAACCTCTGGAAGGAGTAAGAGTTCAGAGTCATATAATCATGCTAGCCTTTCATGGTAATCAGGAAACGGCCTAGGAATAGGCGTTTCCCTAGTACAAACTGAACACTCCTGTTTTAACAAGATGCTTAAGACCTTACTTTGAAGTCGAGTAAACTTGAGTCTCTAATGCATGGAATCGGACGATACTTGAGATAGAGTGAGTTTGATGTATAGAGAGTTGATCCAAAGCTTGATAATCGTAATAAACTGCCTATAGGATAGTCATTAGTAGCCCTTAATTCACCCATTCACACACTTTTTCTGTTAAGTTAATTGCGGATTAATTGCGGTCCTCGCAATTCTGCCATTTATTCATTCTGTTTAGCTGTTTTCTTCTTCATTTATCAATTCCATCTCTTGTCCTTTGAGTCTGATTTCAACTTTAATTTGTTTATGTTATATCCCTTTATACATTCAGCAAAAAGTAGTCAATTAAAAACCAATTTTACCCCATCAAATTCATCCCATCTTTCTTAACTTTCACACTTCGCGAATAGCTAAAAATGAGTCTCTGTGGAAAAAACGAATGAAATATACTTACTACTTGCTGTGAGACCATGTATGCTTGCATGTTCTAAGTGCTCTCTCTACCCTTTTGCATACTTATCTTTACACATTGAGCACGCAACAGGAAGCCCGGGAGGGGCAAGGAACGTTTGAAAGAGAAGAAGGCAATCCCTTCTTGTTTGACGAGATGGCGCAAGGTGAAGCGCCACGGACGCTGAAGCAACTGGCAGCGCCAGACCTGAACCTGCAGCCCTTGTGCATTAACTACCCCGTGGTAGCAGGTAACTTCGAGCTGAAATCTGGTTTAATTCACCAGTTACCTTCTTTCCATGGAAATGCAGGTGAGGACGCGAACAAGCATTTGATGGAGTTCCATTGCGTCTGCGCGGGGATGAAGCCCGCAGGGGTCACGGAAGAGCAGCTGAACATGAGGGCATTCCCCTTCACGCTCAAGGACAAGGCCAAGGATTGGCTGTATTATTTGCCTTCCGGATCCATCACCACGTGGCAGGACATGAAGCGGGTATTTTTGGAGAAATACTTTCCCGCGTCCTTGGCCACCACTCTGCGGAAGAGGATTTATGGGATCACCCAGGATGTAGGTGAGTCCCTGCATGAGTATTGGGAACGCTTTGGGCGCCTGTGCGCGAGTTTCCCACACCACCAGATCGCCGATCAGCTGCTCATACAGTATTTTTATGAGGGGATGACGCCCCACGACAGGCAGATGATCGATGCAGCGAGTGGAGGGGCACTGATTGACAAGACCCCAGTTGAGGCCAAGCAGCTCATTGCAAATATGGCCACCAATTCGCAGCAGTTTGGGATCAGGGGGCAAGGACAAGTGCACAGCGTGGCTCAGAGCCATGAGATGTCTGAAATGAGGGCCCAGGTGGCCGAGATAGGTAGTATGTTGAAGAAAATTGTTGGAGGACAACGCGAAGAGGCGGAGGTCAATGCAATCGGGGGGTATGCTTCCAACCCAAGGAAGTATGATCCATATGCTAACACTTACAACCCCGGTTGGCGTGACCATCCTAACTTCAGCTATGGGAACAGGGAAGGACAAAATCGCTTCCAAGGCCAGTCCCAGGATAGGCCTAACTCTTCCACCCAGGCTCAAGCTTCGAGCTCCTCTAGCTCACTTGAAGATATGGTCAGGACCATCGTGACTAGCACCAGCCAGTTCCAGAAAGAGGCTCGCGAGGAGCTTAATTCTCATAAGGCAGAGCTGCAGAATTTGAACAAGCAGCTGACACAAATGGCGGTGTCTATTAGTAAGATCGAGAGCAAGAGCTCGGGGAAGCTTCCTTCCCAAACTACAGTTAACTCATGTGAAAATGTGAGTGCCATTCAGCTGCGCAGTGGGAAGTCACTTTCCACCAGAGCTGCGAAGGAAGCCACGGACAGCCTGAACGAGTCCGCCCCGACTGCTCTTGAGACTCAGAATGAGAAAAGAAATGAGAAGGTCAGTGTACCTGTGGATGTTGCCAAGGCACCATTCCCGAGTAGGCTTGCGAAGCCTACTTTGGAATCCGATGACGAGGAGGTCCTTCGAACCTTCCAGAAGGTGATGGTGAATATCCCGCTCCTAGAGGCAGTCAGTCAAGTGCCCAAATATGCAAAATTTCTAAGGAGCTGGTGCACTACGAAGAGGAAGTCCAGAGGGACTGAGAAAAAGAAAGAGAACGTCTCTGCCATACTCCCAGGTACGTTGCCTGCAAAGTGCAACGATCCAGGTACCTTTACTATCCCTTGCACTATAGGTAGTAAGGTTGTTCATAATGCCATGTTAGACCTAGGAGCCTCTGTTAATGTTATGTCTTATGCATTATATCGTGAACTAAATTTGAATGAAATGCATGAATGTAATGTTTCTGTTCAGTTGGCTAATGGGTCGAGCATCTGTCCTAGGGGGAAGGTAGAGGATGTTTTAGTTAGAGTCGGGAATATGACATTTCCCGCCGATTTCCTTGTTTTAGATATGAAAGAAAATTCATTGCATGCTTCGTCCTCTATGCTGTTAGGACGCCCTTTTCTTAAGACCGCTAGGGTCAAAATCGATGTGTATAAGGGCGTCGTTTCGTTAGAGTTTGATGATACTTTACATGAGTTTTCTTTATTTGATGGGAAATCTGTTGCGAATGTTTCTGTTGTTTGTGAGCATGATGAGAATGGGAGTCTACCCTCGCGCTTGAGGGATGGTTCCCATGTCTCGGTTAAAATTTCTGATTTAAATTTGATGGATGATACTGCTGGATTTTGCACTAACATGTCTAATATTCACGTGCCCGAGGCACGAAGAGTGCAAAATGTTTTTCAGGTGGATGGAAAAGGTGTGGCCATGGACAAGTATGGATCGTCCCCCGCACCTACAGACTATGGATGAGTCTGTTGAGAGAATACAGTCGAGCAACCGACTTTAAAAATTCTGCGCTTCTCGGAGGCACCCGAGTGTTGAACTGTTTTTATGCTTTAGTTTAGTTTTATTGCTTTTTAGTATTAATTTAGCTTGCTGTTTTTTTTTTTAGGGAATCGAGGATGAGAAGACAATTTTGGGCTCTAATGCGTTCGTGCGCCGCTTCCTCGCCCTCGCCAGCTTCACCAAGAGTCAGGGAAGTGTACTTCTTCTTCCCTTTTACTTTGATGTATCTGACTGGTTGGCATTGAGGACAATGCCAAATTTTGAAGTTGGGGGTGGAGTAGTCCGATGGATGTGCATGTGTAGTTTGTTGAGAAGTGCTATAAAGATATTGAAGTGCTTGGGACTCTGTTTACTGTTTTCTGACTGTGATAGCCTAGGAAATGCATTTTGGAATTCTGAGCATGTTCATAATCGAGTTTTTGCATGAGTTTTGTGTTTATTAGGTTCATGTCAAAAATTTTAAAAATTTTTCTGTTGCTCCCTTGCACTCATCGCGCACTTAGCAACTTCTCCCTAGATTCCGTAAGCTTGGTTTATCGCATGTTTAGCTAATTCTCGTTGTCACCCCGAAAGGCATCCTTAGGTAGCTTGTTGCATGAGAGTTAGTAGCTAATTAATTGAGGAAGCATGTGCTTAGCCTAATATAAAAAAAAAATAGAAAAGCATGTTTTGTAGAAAAATTCCTCTCGAGGCGCTCCTCCTTCTTATTTGCGCTTAAAAGAAGTGAGCGTTAGTCCTTAAAAACGTGAAGTTTCATGCATGAATTTGACGTGTTAGGCAGCTCGAGTAGGAAAGAAAAAGAAATGAAAAGTTGGTTCGAAGAACCCAAATAAAAGAGTACAAAGTACTTTTGAAAAGAAAGAAAAAGAATGAGAAAATAATTAGGTCTCTTAATTTGTTTCTCTCTCTCGTGTAAGTCAAGTGTAGCTGTTCTTAAACGCTAGAAGTAGGGGGAAAACGGGATGTGCGTTGCATGTTGGTTTTCCGGGTTTACGTGAGTTTAGGAGTGGTTGTCTAGCACACACACACGTTAGGGGGCAAGAGTTAATTTTTGATACGTCCTAGTTAATGCATGAACAAAATGCTTCCATGATTATGCTCGTGCTTAAATTTCAATATGCATGGAGGTTTGAGTTAGAATATATGTAAACGCGTCCTTAGAGTCAATGTCTTTGTAGTGCTTGCTCGAGGACTAGCAATGTTTAAGTTGGGGGTGTTTGATAACTCCATTTTGGAGCTGTTAAATACGTCCTAATTATAGCTAAAGGCCGCTTCCAATTGATTAAATGTATCTCTTTTGTAGGAGAAAAGCGGCAAAGAGCTCGTGCGTCCATTGGGCATGTTCGAGCGCTTAAAGCAGAGTTTTAGCGCCCCGGGATTGCATCGGGAAGAGGGGAATTTGTTCCGTGAAGAAACGGGCCAAAACAGCCTTGAAGAGGCATTGCATCAGCCCCAAACCCGAGAGCCAGCGTCGAGCTATAGCGTCGAGACGCTGGCTCGACGCTGGAAAAACCCGAGAGCAAGCGTCGAGTGATAGCGTCGAGACGCTAGCTCGACGCTGCCCTGGCGTCGAGACCCTGCTTGGCGTCGAGACGCTCCGGAGGAGGCGCGCGCAGGAAATTCATCGGGGCAGCGTCGCGACGCTGGCCTTGCGTCGCGACGCCAGCGCGCGCGCGCGCGGATTACTTAGGGCACAGCGTCGAGACGCTGGCCTAGCGTCTCGACGCTACGACGATTACAGCAGCTAAAAGACGATTTTCTGCATAATTTTTGTAGGCTTTTTTCTTCTTCTTCTTCCAAGCGATTCCGGCGATTCTTTTTCCCTTCTTCCCCATTTTCTCTCTATATTTCGTGGAGCTCCGCCATTGTTGGCATGTTAGTGAGCTCCACTCCCATTTGTAATAGGTAGATGAACTCTTCCATGGTCGTTGGTGGAGCGGGATTGACGATCCGCGCCATGAGCGGCTAAGGTAAGAGTGACGGTTTGGGATTTTGTTTAGGGGAATTTTGTTAGACATTATTGCTTTGATAATCTGAGTATGAATTCGCATATTGGTTCTGTTTACATTGCATTTATTTACTTTGCTTAATCCAACGCGCATGCTAAATTATGTTGATTGACACTCGGATTGTTTCGCATGTTGTGTATGTTAAAGAGTAGCGATGCCGTGCCTCTCACTGCTCGACTAAGTAACACAGGTAAATAGAACTAAATCGAAGTATCGGGTCGGGTAGGATAATTGTTGGTTGCATACGGCGTTTGCGGGCAACCTACTAGCAATTAGAATTCACGCCCGAATGTTCGTCGCGGTTAGCTAGTAACTGTCTAAATTCGTCTTAGGACTGATCATCTTAATTTGAGATTAGATAACGTGTAATTAGGACTGTGTGGCCTAATTAAAATCCATGGAGTCGGCTACTTTGGGGCTTCTCTGGTAGTCGTCCGCGTGCTTGGTAAACTGAATTCCATGTTATTAGAATTAAATGATAAGTTGTATTTGTCTAACAATTGACCCCGAGACTCCCCAAACCGTGCACACGTTTTCTACATATTATTTCTTCCTTCCGTTAGCTTTTGCATTATTTCCTAATTGCATGATAAAACCCCCCGTTACCAATTAATCGATCAAATCCCAATTTCATTAGTAAATTCAACTCTCCTATTCCTTGGATCGACCCTGTTACCACTGGCTGCAAAGCCTTGGCAATAGGCATTATAAATTTATTTTGGCAAGCCTCGACAGCTTGAGTTTATAGCGATAGTTCAAAAATATCGTTACCAAAGAGGTAAAATTTAGTGTTTATAAAGCTTTAAGGTATCCCTCTGACCTTGAATCCTGTGCTAGCATGGATGTTGTTGACTCACTAATGGAAGAACAATTAGAGCATGTACTGTTAACCAAGCATGCTAGTGAATATGTACAAGTAGATGTAGCTGACTTGAATGTATCTGACATAATGAATGTGCCTGTAGATAAACCTCAGCATGTATGTATGAATATAGATTTAACTGATAGAACTGTAAATCCGTTAAAACCCTCCATTGAGCATCCACCTGTTTTAGAACTGAAACCACTACCCACTCACCTCAAATATGCATATCTAGGAGATAATGATACGCTGCCTGTAATTATTTCTTCTAAGCTAAGTGAACAGCATGAGGGTGAATTAATTTTACTGCTTAAGCAACATAGGAAGGCTATAGCATGGACTATTGCTGATATTCGAGGCATTAGCCCTTCTTATTGCATGCACAAAATTATACTAGAGGAAGAGCACACACCTAGGGTAGATCACCAGCGTAGGCTAAACCCCTCTATGAAAGAGGTAGTAAAGAAGGAAATAATAAAATGGTTAGATGCAGGAGTGATCTTCCCAATAGCTAGTAGCCAGTGGGTGAGCCCCATCCAATGTGTACCTAAAAAGGGAGGAATAACTGTGGTAGTCAATGAGAACAACGAACTGATTCCAACAAGGACTGTCACAGGGTGGAGAGTGTGTATGGATTACAGAAAATTAAATAAAGAAACTAAAAAAGACCATTTCCCTATACCGTTCATTGACCAGATGCTAGACAGAATAGCTGGTAGAGCCTACTATTGTTTCTTAGATGGCTATTCAGGCTATAATCAAATTACTATAGACCCTAAGGATCAAGAGAAGACCACTTTCACTTGCCCTTTTGGAACGTTTGCCTTCCGCAGAATGCCTTTTGGCTTATGCAATGCACCGGCAACTTTCCAAAGGTGCATGATGGCAATCTTCTCTGAGTTGGATGAGTCCATGATAGAAATATTCATGGATGACTTCTCAGTCTTTGGGGACTCATTTAAAACTTGTCTAGAAAACTTAGGACAAGTCCTGGCTAGGTGTGAAGAGACCAATCTAGTCCTAAATTGGGAAAAATGCCATTTTATGGTAGATGAGGGGATTGTCTTAGGACATAGAGTGTCAAGGGCAGGTGTAGAAGTGGATAGGGCAAAAATAGAGATCATAGAGAAGTTGGTAGAGCCCCAGAATGTCAAAGCCATTAGAAGCTTCTTAGGGCACGCTGGCTTCTACAGAAGGTTCATCAAGGACTTTTCTAAGATAGCCAAGCCTCTGTGCGAGCTTCTAGAGCTAAATAGGCCATTTATCTTCTCTAAGGAATGTGTAGTAGCTTGGAAAACCCTTAAGGAAGCACTAGTCACAGCACCTATCATAGTCGGACCAAATTGGGATCTCCCATTTGAGATGCTATGCGATGCCAGTGACTATGCTGTAGGAGTCATGTTAGGACAGAAGATTGACAAGCTGACACACCCTGTCTATTATGCTAGCAAGACCTTGAATGAGGCTCAATGTAATTATACAACTACTGAGAAAGAGATGCTTGCTGTAGTATTTGCTTGTGAAAAATTTAGAAATTACATTGTAGGCACTAGGACCATTGTATACACTGACCATTCTGCTTTAAAATATCTTATGAGGAAGGCTGACGCTAAGCCTAGATTGATTAGATGGGTGTTATTGCTGCAGGAATTTGATTTGGACATTCGGGACAAGAAAGGATGTGAAAATGTGGTTGCAGATCACCTGTCTCGATTGCAGCACAATTGCGAAAAAATTGCGGAGACCGCAATTTCTGATGCTTTTATAGATGAACATGTCTTTGCTTTGGCTCATCGTGATAACGATGAGGAACCGTGGTTCGCTGACATTGCTAACTTCCGTGCATCACAGGTATTACCAGTGTTCAAGGGAGGACAAGAGAAGAAGAGGTTCCTTCATGAAGCAAGGAAATTCATCTGGGATGACCCCACACTTTACAGAACCTGTGCTGATGGGTTGTTAAGGAAGTGTGTTTCAGCTGCTGAAGCGAAGTCTGTGCTGCAGCACTGTCACTCATCTCCTTATGGTGGACACTTTGGTGGCCAAAGAACAGCTGCGAAGGTATTTCAGAGTGGCTACTATTGGCCAACAATCTTCAAGGACGCCCACAACTATGCCCACAGCTGTGACGAATGCCAAAGGACAGGTAACCTCAGTCGCAAGGATGAGATGCCCCTCACCTACATCTTAGAGTCGGAGCTCTTTGATGTGTGGGGCATTGATTTCATGGGACCATTCCCTCCATCATCAGGTAACCTCTATATATTAGTAGCAGTGGACTACGTGTCCAAGTGGGTAGAAGCAAAAGCATGTCCTAATAATGATGCTAAAACAGTCACTAGCTTCTTGCATAGGCACATTTTCACTAGATTTGGGACTCCTCGTGCTATCATTAGTGATGAGGGGTCACATTTCATCAATAAGGCTATGGAGAAGATATTGGCTAAATATAACATTAGACATAGGGTAGCTACTCCCTACCACCCACACTCAAATGGCCAAGCTGAAATTTCCAATAGGGAGATAAAGAACATCCTAGAAAAGGTAGTCAAACCTAATAGGAAAGACTGGTCCTTTAAGCTTGAGGATGCACTTTGGGCTTATAGGACAGCATATAAGACACCTCTAGGAATGTCCCCTTATAGGTTGGTGTATGGCAAGGCTTGCCACTTGCCACTTGAGTTAGAAAACAAAGCATTTTGGGCCATGAAGGAATTGAATTTTTGTGTAAAGGATGCGGGGACATTGAGATCTTTGCAGCTACATGAACTTGATGAGCTTAGGCATATGGCCTACGAGAATGCCAAAATGTATAAAGAAAAGACCAAAATATGGCACGACAGTAGACTCAGGATCAAAGACTTTAGGAAAGGCCAACTTGTACTATTATTTAACTCACGATTAAAGATATTTCCAGGCAAACTAAAGTCCAGATGGTCGGGTCCATTTATTATTACTAATGTCTTTGTTCATGGTGCGATAGAGATAAAAAACTTGCAGCAAGGACAGCCTTTTATGGTAAATGGTGCTAGATTGAAGCACTATTATGAGGAAGGAGATGTGAAGACTCTCTCGGCCTTCCTCTTGCATGAAGCATGAAGTTACAAACGAGAGAGAACGAGTGGTTACTGTGCTCGTTTAGTCAAGGCCAATGCCTTAGTTTATTTTTTCTGTTTTTCCGGTTATCGTTTGTATGTTTTGTGGTGTAATTTTAATTGCGTATTTAATGTTTGTTTTATTTGTTTTTGCAAGGATTCGAAAGAGGGGATCAAGGAGAGTAAATCCAGCTTTAAAAATCGAGAAACGGTTGAGCCAAATAAAAGATATGGACGAGCAAAGTTGGAGATTTTGATGAAATAATATCCCTAGAATTGCGCTGGAATTGCTGGATCCGCAAAAAGAGCCGTTGGGATTTTTTCCGTTGCCTTTATATCCGTTGGAAGGCGCTCGATCGATAAGATTATCTCTCTCTTTGCTCTCCAAGAATTCAGCGATTTTCTCCATCTTTGATTCTTCTCTCAAGATCTTCAAGACTCAGCAATGGTGTTCACACGAGCGGAGAGATCTGCAGCCAAGAAGAAGGCTGATGACGCAGCTGAAGCGGCTGCGAGGGAAGCGCTTCTCACCCTTGCAGACGATGGTGCCGTTCGCACCGGTCCTCTTCCCAAGCTTCCTATTCGTAGGAAGAAGTGGAGGGTGGTCACTGAGATTCCGGCTGGACCATCTGAGCCAGTGGGCACGCCCAAGAAACGCCGGTGGAGTGTCAAGACGGCCGCCGAACCAAGCACAACAAAGACTCCCTCTGTGGAGAGTCAAGAAACTGATCGTGCATCCCACGAGTCAGCCAAAGAAGGTTCGTCGCCGTCTGCATCACCTGCGCGTAGTCCTTCACCATCTGAACCAGTGCCAAGCGCAGAGTCGTCGCCGCCTGCACAGAGCCCCGAGTTGTCTTCAGCACCTCAGAGTTCTGACCCGACACCTGCAGCAGCGCAGAGTCCTGAACTGCCATCTTCGCCACTGAGTTCTGCGCAGACACCATCAGCAGAGCACAATTCTCCACGGCCTGATCCTGAATTCCCTTATGGGGATTATCAAGAGTCCACTCAGGGCAGTGGAGATGCTGGGGAAGACGAAGTCTTCTCTCCTATGAGGGAAGATAGCCCTGCCGAGCCTGCACAGCAGGACGATTCTATGGAGGAGACGTTGGGGGCATGCCTCCAGCAGATCAACATCAAGGCCAGGCTCAAGAAGAAGAAGAAGGCCAAGATTGTCAAGGCCAAGAAGTTGAAGAAAAAGAAGGCCAAGAAGGTGCCGTCGACGGACAAAGAGAGTACTGAGCCTTCGCTCAAACGCCTCAAGGTGGAGGCTGCCGAATCATCCAAACCAGCAGATAAGAGGAAGGCTAAACTCTACCCTGAAGACGAACCTCAGTCAGGGAGGTATGTCTCGTCTGACGCTGAATCCAGGGGTACTGAGCTGAGGAAGAGGGACCTGTTGCACGAGAAAGGCTTCCTCGACCGACTCGCTGACCTGCCGCAGTTCTTGCGCGCAGGAGTGATCAACCACGGCTGGGAGGAATTTTGCAGACCGCCTAATCCAGCCTACACGAGCATGGTGTACGATTTCTACGCCAATGTGCTCAGCCCTGAGGATGGCCTGTCTGTGGTCAGAGGGGTGGAAGTGGATTTCTCAGCCAAAGCCATCAATGAAGCCTTTGGTCTCAAGAGCCAAACGCACACAGATTATGCGCGGATAGTTGATGAGCCGACTGAGGCAGTGTTGGAAGAGGCCATTCGCACAATTGGCCAGCCTGAAGCAGCGTGGACTGTCTCACGCAATGGGAGGCACACCTTAATGAGTGCCAATCTGACAGCAAAGGCAGCTGTTTGGTTTGCCTTTGTGAGGAGAAAGCTGTCCCCTGTGACCCACGAGACGACAATCAACCAGAGTAGATCACTGCTGGTCTATGCCATCATGCGCGGTCTCACGGTCAATGTGGGGGAGATCATGTCAGCTGCCATTGCTGAGTGCGCAAAGAAAGGTAAGGGACCCTTGTTTTTCCCTAATACCATAACCAAGCTATGTTTGCTTGCTGGAGTCCCCACCGAGCGCCTGGAGAAGCAGATGGCCTACACGGGCCACTTGGAGCTGCCTGCTAACCTGAGGCTGAGAAGAAAGGGGAATATGGAATTTGAACTGGATAGGCTGGCTGCTGAACAGTCTCTATCCATGGCCTGCTTAATGGATATGCAGAGAAGAATGGCTCAATGGGCCACTTATGCGCAGGCGAGGGACAAGGAAGTTGCAGACCAGCTGGGGTGCCTCTTCCCTGAGTTCCCTACCAATCTCCTGACTCCATGGGTGCCTCCACGCCCACGACAACCAGATGAGGATGACGAGAATTGAGTGCTGGTTTGAAGTGCACTAAAGGGAGTATTGCTGTTCCCTTAGGAAAAAAAAAAACAATTTTTCTGCTTTCTGATAGGATCATGTGCATTATGCTGTTTTGTGTTCAACTTTTGATCTGTTTTTAATGTTTAGTTTTATGTTTTTTCTTTTGCTTAGTCTAGTCTGATGTTAGCTGAATAGGTAGGATAGTTTAGCTTTATTTTTAGGATGCGTGAGTAACAGGAAAAAGCATGCTGAGGGGCCCTAATCAATGTTATATCTGCCCGGATTGAATTGCGAAATAATTGCGGTTCCCGCAAATTTTGTGACTGATTGCATGTTTTGGACTGTCTGTTTAGTTAGGCTGTGATCTGTTAAATTCTATCTTTTGCTGCTAGCATGACTACCTTATATAGCTGATCTTAAAGCATGCTGGATGAGTGTCATAGAACACGCTTTGATAGTTTAAATTCGCCTCTGAATAGTGCTCAGCATGCATAAACCGTAAGTCCTTCAAACTGTCTGTTATGTTCAAATTTGCTGCTGTTGGCATAATTGCTTTTAGAATGTTTTGCCTATGCCTAGGCTTTTTGAATTCTCTTTGTTTTATTGTAGACTAGATGCTTCTAGGACAAGTTTGGGGGTGTGCCACCTCAAACACTCATTGGGGACAATGAGTAGTTGAAGTTTGGGGGAGGCCACCCTAGGCCTAGGAACATTCCTCTCTTCCTTAGGACATAAGCATTCTTCTTCTCCTTTAAGAAAATTTTTTGTGATAAATAGAAAAAGTGAAAAATAAGAATAAAGAGGGGAGTCTCTCTCAAGTGCTGAGTAATCAGTGCCAAGTGTGTAAACCACAAGTGGCATTGCATCAAAAGGCAACCCAAGGAGAGACTCCACCTAAGTAAAAAAGGGAAAAGGAGAAATAGGGGAAGAAGGATGTATGCTTAGGAGTTATAATCTTGTGGCTTAGATGTCCTATTTAAAAAAGAACTCTGATCCTCAAAGAGCTAAGCACAAGGTTGTAGTTTCTAGGTTTGTCTAAGGAGATGAATGTATATCCAATGTAGTGATGCCAGGGTTTAGGTTGTTCTCTAAAAGTACCACTGTCACTGTTAATACTAAGACTGGCATGACTCTAAGGAATCCTAGACACATTAAAAATAAAGCTAGAAGCATGTACTGAGTCTGGAGTAAAGCTTGGTAGAATTTGAAACCTTAGGGATAGTGGCATGATGTCATAAAAGTAGCTAGATCAGTAGTAGGGGGTTAATAAAAACAGCAGGTATAGTAGGCAGGTGAAGTCAGAAGAAGCTTGATAAAGAGGTTAGTTCTAAACTTAGAAGTGTGTCACAGGACAGCACTGCTAGAGATAGGGATATAGGGGAGTCGGTAAGTAGTTAAAGAAGATAAAAAAAACAAGCCTAAGTAAGTCCTTAGTATGCTTGAGGACAAGCAAAACCTTAAGTTTGGGGGTGTGTTAAGTCTCTGAAAGTGACTTATTTAGGACCCATTTAGCTTGAGAAGATGTACACTTTTAGGTGTTTGTGATAGCATTTAGCCTAAACCTATGCTTTAATATGAGAATTAGAAGAAGGTAGCTAATCTAGGACTTATGTACAATAGGTAGAAAAAGGGTTGAAAACCGAAGGAAAAGAATGAAAAAATGAGCATTGCGAATGAATTGCGAAAACATTGCGGTGACCGCAATTATTCAAGTGAAAACCGTAAGTTGACTGATCTTTTTCTGTTAATTTCCGTAATTTCAGGGATTCGTTCTTTCTCCTCCATCCATTCTGATATATGACGTTGAAGGTTGATGGTTCTCCTTGGCCCAAACGCACCTGCAAACGACTATAAAAGGGGGCCAAAGTCGGAGGTTTGATCATCACTCGAAGCGCAGAAGTCTTCTCGCAGTCCACCATTTCCATCTGTTTTCCTTTGCCGTCTGTTGGAGTGAGAGTCTCAGCTGTTGGAATCGATAATCTGATAGGAAGGAGAGGAGATTCTTCTTCTCTCTCGATTGGATTCATCCAAGCAAGGCTGATCTTTCATCCCCTTCATTCGAGGCGACTGCCACGAAGCTTTCCAGCAACTCTTTACTGTTTTTCTGTCTTTCTCTTCTGTTTTACATTCTGCTTCGTGCTGTTCTTTTCCTAAGTAGCTAGATTAGTTATTTCGTTGCTTTCTGTCTTGTTGCTATTTACTTTACAGCTTTTGTCTGTTCAACAAACAATTTCAGTAATCAAAGTTCATTTCTGCATTTCTCATTTCCCATCTTCTGCTACGGGTTTGGCTTACTGTTTTAAGCACATTTCCCTTCTAAGCATGTCTATCTTATCTGCCATTTCTGTTCTCTATATATCCATGAGTAGCTAAGTCACTTAGGGGCATGCTAATGACAGATCTATAGGCTAAAAAACGTGAATCAAGTAGGCAGATTAACACTCGAACATTGATTGTATGTGAGCTTCATCCCACGGGCAATTTCGATTGGCCATCCATTTTGTCCAAAGAACTCCTAACCTCTGGAAGGAGTAAGAGTTCAGAGTCATATAATCATGCTAGCCTTTCATGGTAATCAGGAAACGGCCTAGGAATAGGCGTTTCCCTAGTACGAACTAAACACTCCTGTTTTAACAAGATGCTTAAGTCCTTACTTTGAAGTCAAGTAAACTTAAGACTCTAATGCATGGAATCGGACGATACTTGAGATAGAGTGAGTTTGATGTATAGAGAGTTGATCCAAAGCTTGATAATCGTAATAAACTGCCTATAGGATAGTCATTAGTAGCCCTTAATTCACCCATCTGCACACTTTTGTTGCTGTTGAATTGCGGAAACATTGCGGTCCTCGCAATTCCTGCTAAGTTGTTATTCTGTTAGCTGCTTTCTCCTTTGTTTATCAGTACCATCTCTTGTCCTTTGAGTTTAATTTCAACTTCCATTTGTTTATGTTATATTCCTTTATACATTCAGCAAAACTTAGGTAATTAAAAACCAATTTTACCCCCTCAAATCCACCCCATCTTTCTTAACAAAAACACTTCGAGAATAGCTAAAAACAAGTCTCTGTGGGAAAACGAATGAAATATACTTACTACTTGCTATAAGACCATGTATGCTTGCATGTTCTGAGTGCTCTCTCCCTCTTATTTATCATTTTTATTAACACATTGAGCACGCAACAGTGGCCGAGATAGGCAGCATGTTAAAGAAAATAGTTGGAGGACACCGTGAGGATGCGGAGGTCAACGCGATCGGGGGGTATGCTTCCAACCCAAGGAAGTACGACCCATATGCAAACACTTACAACCCCGGTTGGCGCGACCATCCTAATTTTAGCTATGGGAATAGGGAAGGACATTCTCGTTTCCAAGGCCAGTCTCAGGATAGGCCTAATTCTTCCACCCAGGCTCAAGCCTCGAGCTTCTCCAGCTCGCTTGAAGAGATGGTAAGGACCATCGTGACTAGCACCAGCCAGTTTCAGAAAGAGGCTCGAGAAGAGCTTAATTCTCACAAGGCAGAGATGCAGAATTTGAACAAGCAGCTGACATAGATGGCGGTGTCTATTAGTAAGATTGAGAGCAAGAGCTCGGGGAAGCTTCCTTCCCAAACTACAGTAAACTCGTGTGAAAACGTGAGTGCCATTCAGCTGCGCAGTGGGAAGTCACTTTCCACCAGAGCTGCGAAGGAAGCCACGGACAACCTGAACAAGTCCGCCCCGACTGCTCCTGAGACTCAGAATGAGAAAAGAGATGAGAAGGTTAGTGTACCTGAGGATGTTGCCAGAGCACCATTCCCGAGTAGGCTTGCGAAGCCTACTTTGGAATCTGATGATGAGGAGGTCCTTCGAACCTTCCAAAAGGTGATGGTAAATATCCCGCTCCTAGAGGCAGTCAGTCAAGTGCCAAAGTATGCGAAATTTCTAAGGAGCTGGTGCACTACGAAAAGGAAGTCCAGAGGGACTGAGAAAAAGAAGGAAAACGTCTCTGCCATACTCCCAGGTACGTTGCCTGCAAAGTGCAACGATCCAGGTACTTTTACTATCCCTTGCACTATAGGTAGTAAAATTGTTCATAATGCCATGTTAGACCTAGGAGCCTCTGTTAATGTTATGTCTTATGCATTGTATCGTGAACTGAATTTAAATGAAATGCATGAATGTAATGTTTCTGTTCAGTTGGCCAATGGGTCGAGCATCTGTCCTAGGGGGAAGGTAGAGGATGTTTTGGTTAGAGTTGGGAATATGACGTTTCCCGCTGATTTCCTTGTTTTAGATATGAATGAAAACTCATCGCATGCTTCGTCCTCCATGTTGTTAGGACGTCCCTTTCTTAAGACCGCTAGGGTCAAAATTGATGTGTTTAAGGGCGTTGTTTCTCTGGAGTTTGATGATACTTTGCATGAGTTCTCTTTATTTGATGGAAAATCTGCTGGAAACGTGTCTGTTTGTGAGCATGATGAGAATGGGAGTCTACCCTCGCGCTTGAGGGATGGTTCCCATGTCTCAGTTAAAATTTCTGATTTAAATATGTGTGATGATGATGCTGGTTTTTGCACTAACACTTCTTATATTCACGTGCTCGAGGCACGAAGAGTGCAAAATATTTTTCAGGTGGATGGCAGGAAAGGTGTGGCCAAGGACAAGTCTGGATCGTCCCCCGCACCTACAGACTATGGATGAGTCTGTTGAGAGAATACAGTCGAGCAACCGACTTTAAAAATTCTGCGCTTCTCGGAGGCACCCGAGCGATGGACTGTTTTTATGCTTTAGTTTAGTTTTATTGCTTTTTAGATTAATTTAGTATTAATTGGCTTGCTGTTTTTTTTTAGGAATCGAGGAAGAGAAGACAATTTTGGGCTCTGATGCGTTTGTGCGCCGCTTCCTCGCCCTCGCCAGCTTCACCAAGAGTCAGGGAAGTGTATTTCTTCTTCCCTTTTACTTCGTTGTATCTGACTGGTTGGCATTGAGGACAATGCCAAATTTTGAAGTTGGGGGTGGAGTAGTCCGACGGATGTGCATGTGTAGTTTGTTGAGAAGTGTTGCAAAGATATTGAAGTGCTTGGGACTCTGTTTATTGTTTTCTGACTGTGATAGCCTAGGAAATGCATGTTGGAAATCTGAGCATGTTCATAATCGAGTTTTTGCATGAGTTTTGTGTTTATTAGGTTCATGCAAAAAATTTTAAATTTTTTTTTCTTTTGCTCTCTTGCACTTATCGCGCACTTAGCAGCCTCTCCCTAGATTCCGTAAGCTTGGTTTATCGCATGTTTAGCTAATTCTCGTTGTCGACCCGAAAGGCACCCTTAGGTAGCTTGTTGCATGAGAGTTGGTGGTTAGTTAATTGAGAAAGCATGTGCTTAGCCTAATCTAAAAAAAAATAGAAAAGCATGTTTGGTAGAAAATTCCTCTCGAGGCGCTCCTCCTTCTTATTAGCGCTTAAAAGAAGTGAGCGTCAGTCCTTAAAAACGTGAAGCTTTGGCCAAAGTTTGACGTGTTAGGCAGCTCGAGTAGGAAAGAAAACGAAACAAAAAGTTGGTTCAAAGAACTTAAATAAAAGAGTACAAAGTACTTTTGAAAAGAAAGAAAAAGAATGAGAAAATAATTAGGTCTCTTAATTTGCTTCTCTCTCTCGTGTAAGTCAAGTGTAGCTGTTCTTAAATGCTAGAAGTAGGGGGAAAATGGGATGTGCGTTGCATGTAGGTTTTCTCAGGTTTACGTGAGTTTAGGAGTGGTTGGCTAGCACACACACACGTTATGGGGCAAGAGTTAATTTTTGATATGTCCTAGTTAATACATGAACAAAATGCTTCCATGATTATGCTCGTGTTTAAATTTCGATATGCATGGAGGTTTGAGTTAGAATATATGTAAACGCGTCCTTAGAGTCAATGTCTTTGTAGTGCTTGCTCGAGGACTAGCAATGTTTAAGTTGGGGGTGTTTGATAACTCCATTTTGGAGCTATTAAATACGACCTAATTATAGCTAAAGTCCGCTTTCAATTGATTAAATATATCTCTTTTGTAGGAGAAAAGCGGCAAAGAGCTCGTGCGTCCGTTGGGCATGTTCGAGTGCTTTAAGCAGAGTTTTAGCGCCCCGGGAATGCATCGGGAAGAGGGGAACTTGTTCCGTGAAGAAACGGGCCAAAACAGCCTTGGAGAGGCAAAACTTCAGCCCCAAACCCGAGAGCCAGCGTCGAGCTATAGCGTCGAGACGCTGGCTCGACGCTGGAAAAACCCGAGAGCAAGCGTCGAGTGATAGCGTCGAGACGCTAGCTCGACGCTGCCCTGGCGTCGAGACCCTGCTTGGCGTCGAGACGCTCCGGAGGAGGCGCGCGCAGGAATTTCATCGGGGCAGCGTCGCGACGCTGGCCTTGCGTCGCGACGCCATCGCGAGCGCGCGCGCGGATTACTTAGGGCACAGCGTCGAGACGCTGGCCTAGCGTCTCGACGCTACGACGATTACAGCAGCTAAAAGACGATTTTTCTGCACTTTTTTGGGATATCTTCTTCTTCATCTCTCTACGGTTTTGGACGATTTTAAGCTTCTTCTTCCCCATTTTCTCTCTATATTCCGTGGAGCTCCGCCATTGTTGGCATGCTTGTGAGCTCCACCTCCATTGTAATAAGTAGATGAACTCTTCCATGGTCGTTGTTGGAGCGGGATTGACGAACCGCGCCATGAGCGGCTAAGGTAAGAGTGACGGTTTGGGATTTGTTTAGGGGGATTTTGTTAGACGATCTAGCTTTGATAATCTGAGTTTTTGATATGCATATTGGTTCTGTTTACTTTGCATTTATCTGCTTTGCTTAATCCAACGCGCATGTTAAAATACGCCGATTGACACTCGAGTAGTTTCGCATGTTGTGTATGTTAAAGAGTAGCGATGCCGTGCCTCTCACTGCTCGACTAAGTAACACAGGTAGATAGAATTAAATCGAAGTATCGGGTCGGGTTGGATAATTGTTGATTGCATACAGCGTTGGCGGGCAATCTACTAGCAATTAGAATTCACGCTCGAATGTTCGTCGCGGTTAGCTAGTGACTGTCTAAATTTACTTTGGGGCTGATCACCTTGACATAGGATTAGACAAAGTGTAATTAGAACTGTGTGGTCTAATAAAAATCCATGGAGTCGGCTACTTTGGGGCTTCTCTGGTAGTCGTCCGCGTGTTCAGTAAATTGAATTCCATGTTATTAGAATTAAATGATAAGCTGAATTTGTCTAACAATTGATCCCGAGACTCCCCAAACCGTACACACGTTCTCTTCTTATTATTTCCTTCTTCCGTTAGCTTTCATCATTATTTCTCCTGCATGATTAAAACCCCCCGTTACCAATTAATCAATTAAATCCCAATTTCACTAGTAAATTCAACCTTCCCATTCCTTGGATCGACCCTGTTACCACTGGCTGCAAAGCCTTGGTCATAGGCTTTATAAATCGTATTTTGGCAAGCCTCGACAGCTTGAGATTAAGTGGATATTCAAAAATCCGCCCACCGGGTTTCTAGAGTGCAGAAGATAGTAACTGTTACCTCTCCAAAAGAGAGTTATTTAGGGCTATAATTCCTTGATATTTATGGAATCTCTTAAGCATTTTAGTTAGAAGTAAGCATAATATGTGTTTAAAAGTGACATTTTGGGAATTGAGGTTAATTTAAGGCTTTTGTGAAAAAGCTACGAATAAGTGTACAAATTGGTGAAAAAATGTCTAATTAATGCTTTGCAGATGTATTGCTGAAGTTTTGCGAGGAGCGCAATGGGATCAGAAGAAGCATAGCATTGCGATCGCAACGCAACGCAATCGCAATACTGGTCTTTGTTGCTCCATTTTTCCAGCCACCGGCCTTCCTATAGCTTCCACGTGTGAGGTTGTTACCTCAAATTTGGATGGTGATCCATGATTAAAGGGCCAACTATGGAACCACTAAAGGCTATATAAAGAGAGCTAGATGAAGGATCAAAGCATTGAATTGCAGGGAATTCAATCCATAAACCACTCGACGGTGAAGAGAATCAAAAACCATCTCCCGATTGTTGGATCGAAGAACCAACGATCCCTTGGCGTCGATAATTCAAAAGGAGGAAGAGAAGATTCATCTCTCTTCTGATTGAATTCCTTCCCAGGATCGGCCATTCTTCTCCTTCATCCGAGGCGAATCGTGGACAATAGGATCTTCATCTGATCTACTGCTTTCTTTTATTGCTTTTCGAATTAGATACTGTTCATCTTAGTTATTGTTCGGTTCATCTACTGTTTTTCTTTAATATCGCTTTCGGATTGACGTGTGTATGCTTTACGAATTGTTATTTGATTTGCCTTTTAAGAGTAATCAATTAGTTTTGTTGAGTTCTTCATTTAATCGTCTTTAAATCAATTAGTTTTGTTGAGTTCTTCATTCCATGAGTAGTCAATTAATTTTATTGAGTTCTAAAGTCATGAGTAGCTAAGTTCATAGAGGTTTGCTAGAGATGAATCTATAGGTTAAGCGTATGTGAATTCAGCATGTAAAGTAGCATGAATGCATTGAATGAATGTGATCTTCATCCCACGGATAATTTCGACCGTCCATCCATTTTGTCTAAAGAATTCCTAACCTCTGGAATGAGTAAGAATTCAGAGTCGTTCATTCATGCTAGCCTTTCATGGTAATAAAGAGAGTGGCCTAGGAATAGTCATTCTCCTAGTACGTTTGTTAGCATGCATTTATAAATAGGTTTTTAGCCTTACTTGGACATGAGTAATCTAAGAATCTAATGCATATAATCGGAAGATGTATGAGATCTAGCTAAGACGATGCATGAGA
Source organism: Herpetospermum pedunculosum (assembly GCA_028017165.1). Lineage (NCBI taxonomy): Eukaryota > Viridiplantae > Streptophyta > Magnoliopsida > Cucurbitales > Cucurbitaceae > Herpetospermum > Herpetospermum pedunculosum. The sequence goes on along the minus strand of CM051527.1, from coordinate 12,290,557 downwards.
TGTTAATTTGCTGCTGAATGATCATAGTTAAATACCTATAGAGGACTCTTAAGCCAACCTTGCTGTCTTCATTTTAGATTTTAATCATTGCTAGTTTATTGCGAGAATATTACGAGAACCGCAATATCACTTTCTGCCTCTACCTTAGTAATTTATCAGTCTGGTAATCCATTGCGAAAGTATTGCGAGACCCGCAATACTATTTTTCAACATCATAGTTTCCTTTAGCTTATTTTGCTTGGTGTTAACTTTGCATTTCCATTGCATCCTTTATAATTTCGTGCCTCAACCCAAAATCCATTCATTCCTGGTTACCTTACCTAATTTAACACGCATCAAATCGTTATTTCAGCAACCCAACCAACAACATTTTGTCACCGGTTACATTTTTCTTCAATCAATCTGTACTTAGCATAAACTTAATCAAATCTCTGTGGGAAAACGATATAAAATATACTTATCACTTGCTGCAGACCATGTATACTTGCATGATCTGAGTGCTCTTCGCATCTAATTTACACACACACTGAGCACGCAACAAGTTTTTGGCGCTGTTGCCGGGGATTTGCATTACTTTTGTGTTAAGTTGATTGATTGCAAGATTTGTGCTGAATACGTGAGCTTAATTTGTTTACTATCATTTTCAGGCACAGAGCGAAACTAAATGAATACTCTGCAGAACTTAATTGGAGGAAGAGTTTGCCCACAACAGTTTCAAGAATTTTATCAGTCATGTGCTTTTTGTGGGGATAATCATAACATGGAGAATTGCCCAACATTGAATTATCAAGAGAGGCAATATCAACAAAGTTATGACAACCATTATTCGTACTTATCTGGACATGATCAATGGCAACTCTCAAATAATCCTTGGGAAGAGCAGGTGCAAGTTGCTCATTATGAAGAGTTCCACCAACATGAAGACTATCAACATTATGCGCTAACTCAAAATGAAGAATTATCACCCGCTTTGGAGGCGCTATGGATAGAATTCATGGAAAGGAATGACGCATCCATGAGGAGAATTGATGTGCAATTAGCCCAGCTCACAAATGACTTACAAAATTTACTTGCTATAGTAAAATCACCACCACCATGCCCTCAGATGTTTGATTTTTATGATGATGACTCCTTTGTTACCTTCAATTCTGAGAAGAGTGATCCAATGGAATCTCCATATGAATTGGTGGAGTTGGTGAAAGTTGAAAAAAAGGAAATTGTGTTGGATGAGGCCAAAGAGACTAATGCGCTGCTTGAGGAACAAGAATTTGAAATGTTTGATGTTGCAGCAAGCTTCTCCACCAATGAAAGAGCTGAGCCACCCCCACCACAAATGCTCCAATTGAAGGAGTTAGAAAGAGATGTGCCAGAAAAAGAAGTCCCATCGCATCAAACCTATGTTGTACCAACGCACAGAAAGTACAAACCTTGGGATGTTATAACATGCAGTCTCTTTGAAAGAATCAACAATTTCAAGGTGTGGCAGAATGTCCGACCCCGTAAATCAAGACTTAAATATCTTAAAGGAACAGAAGTGATGCCTCGAAACATTGAAGAATATCCATATAAGGCAGATTGACAAGGGAGATTTATGATCCCTAAACTCTTTAATTAGGCTTTTATCATGCTTTGCTTAGATTTTGTAGGTTAGGAGTGGTTTATTTTTGGAATAAAATATTTATCATGTGCCAACAATCATAGTGTACTAGGAGACAATTCTGAAATTAGTTTGATGTTTCTGCTATCATGCTTGAAATCTTTGTTAATGCGCTTATCATAGTCGTTTAGCATGAATTGATGATGCACTGTGGGCATATAGAACTGCATATAAAACACCTTTAGGAATGTCCCCCTATAGGTTAGTTTATGGAAAAGCATGTCATCTTCCCCTTGAATTAGAAAACAAAGCCTTTTGGGCTTTAAAGGAGTTAAACTTTTGCGTGACCGATGCAGGAACATTGCGGTCTCTGCAATTACATGAATTAGATGAATTAAGGCACATGTCATACGAAAATGCTAAGATGTATAAAGAAAAAAAACTAAAATTTGGCATGATAGTAGACTTAGGCTAAAAGATTTCAAAAAGGGCCGACTTAATTAGAAGCATGTTTTATTATTTGGCATGATAGTATACATGTTTTATTATTTAATTCACGATTGAAGATGTTCCTGGAAAACTCAAGTCTCGTTGGTCTGGTTCCTTTGTCATTACTAATGTGTTTGTGCATAGTACAATTGAGATCCAAAATTTGGAACAGGGCCAGCCGTTTATGGTGAATGGTGCAAGATTAAAGCACTACTACGAGGAAGGAGATGTAGGAACGCTCTTGGCATTCCTCTTGTCCGAAGCTTGAAGTCAATCTAAAAGAGATGAGCATGGACGTTATTGGAAATCTCTTTGTGCTAAAAATATTATTTTTTATGTTTATTTTTATTTAATGTTTCTGTTATTAAATTCTTAATTACTGAAATTAATTAATTTTGTTTAATGTTGATTGAAATTAGGAGGCAATATTTGAAATTTAAAATGACAAGATCGATGGATCAATCAAAAGAAAGAAAAAAAGTTGGCCTATGAAGGCCACTTAGAGCTGCCAAGCGACCTGAAGCTGAAGAGGAAGGGAAATATGCAGATTGAGCTTGATAGCCTTGCCTCTGCTCACGCTGTTTCTATGTCCTGTCTGCTGGACATGCAGCAAAAGCTAGCCCAATGGGCTGGGTACTCTCAAGCAAGAGACATAGAATTGGCTGAGCACCTGAGGTGCAAGTTTCCTGTTTACCCTGCTGCCTTGTTGGAGCCTTGGATGCCTCCAAGTGTGGAGGAGATTGATGAAGAAGAAGAAGAAGAAGAAAATGAATGAATGCCATTGATTGACGGCATTCGAGGGAGTTATTCTTTATTCCCTCACCCTGCTTTTCTGTTAACCGGATACCCCCCCCCCCCCCCCCCAAAAAAAAATATATATATATATATAAATTGTTGTTCTGTTTTAAATTCAGTAGATTAGCTTGGTTTAGAATAGCTTAAGTAGTTCCCCTTAGTTTCACACAGTTAGCTTAGATAGTTCTTTGATGCTTTCTTTTAATTTCAACCTGCCTCTTGGGCCACAATAGAGTTAGAGTAGTTAGGAGCTTTGATCAATACCATATCTGCTATGTTGAATTATTTGCGTTTTCATTGCACTCTCCGCATAGCCATTTCAAGCATGTTTGTATCTAAACCAGCATGCTTTCATTAGAAAAATCCAAGCATGCTGTTGCTATGCAATGTAACTTCTGCTAGTTGTCATGTTTTTATCTCTTCATACTTAGCTGAATGTGATTCTCTGTGGGCTGTTTACTGTTTGTTCAGTTTGCTGGATGAATGTCGAGTACATTCTTTACGATTGACTTAGCTTCATAAGTTGACAAAGCATGTGCCCTGTAAGACCTTACCTTTTGTTTTAAATAAACCTTTGCATTGTGATAGTCAGAGTGTTATTCATTTAGAAAAGAATCCAGTGTTTCATTCGAGAACGAAACACATACAGGTGAGGTATCATTTTATCAGATCAGTTTTGGAAGATGAGGCGTTGGTGCTTGAAAATATTCTAGGAAGTGAGAATCCAGCTGATATGTTTACCAAGACTGTTCCTGTTGGGAATCTGAAGTTGTGTGCAACTTCAGTTGGACTTCTCCATGAGTAGAGAGGAGTCGCTACCGTTTGCTGGGGAGACATGTTGATTGTTTTGTCTCCAAGTGGGAGATTGTTAGGATTTATGTGAAGCCCAAAAACAACCGGCCCATTAAAACATTGACCCTTCAATTAGGTTTTGTGTTGCAAGTTGGCATGTGGCGACTGTTGAATATTACGGAAAAAAAAGGACAGTAGCCTCTGTCTTGGTTTTTTTTTTTGGTTTTGACGAAAACTAAAAATAATAAGAAAAATTGTTAGTTACTCTCAGTGAGATCTTTTCTTGTGGATTGTTGTAAGGGTGTTTCATCTCTATTGAAGAGTTTTGAGTGCACGTTCTTATAGGGTGATTCGTGAGCATTTTTTCCTTGAGAGAAAAGAGAGAGAAATCATCTTGAGTATTTTGTAAACTCTTGTAATCTTCTTCCTGACGATTTAGTGGAACCTGCATCGGTAGCAGAGAACTGGACATAACCACTTTGGGTGAACCAGTATAAATTAGGTGCCATTCTCTTTCCCTTAATCTTGACTAATATCGTTCTTATTGTTTAAAAGTTGTGGGTTGGTTTATCTAACTCTTTTAAACTGTTGAGTTCTAAATTGTTAATTCTGCTTTAGATTTGGAACCATAATCTGGTCTGGAGTTTTAGATAAAATATATATTTTCTGAATCTGGTAGTATTTAGATTGATTATATTTGTATCGACCCCTAACAGTCACTACGTGCAACTTTAATTTCTTTCTCAAATTGTCGTTGAACCATAACAATAAAGTTAAGAAAGATCGATTCAACTTATGTTTTATGACTTAGTAAATAAATCCACACAACACGAAAGTAATCCTCTACGATAGTCAGAAAATAGTGAGCTCTACCAGACGAGTGTGTCTTGTAAGACCCCATAGATCCAAATGAACAAGTTCAAACACACGAATTGCTCTATTTCTACTCATGGGAAAACTATTTCTAGGTTGCTTTGCACGCAGAAAGAGAAATCACAAACCATATTATCCAGCATTCTATCAGAAGGACTCGCAGTTTGAAGCATTTTCAACACTTTTCTCGAATCTCAATTTGAATAATTCCACTAATTTGAATAATTTTCAATCTAAATTTGAGACTCAGTTTCTCACAGTGCCCAACTGAAAAAACCCAATCTCACAGTCTCTCAAATTCTCAACTTCTCAATAATTCAAAATATTCTAAAAAAATTCTGAAATTTTTACCTAAGCCCAAATAGACAAGTGAAGCTGGTGAAAAAACTTGCGTGCTGAATAGATCCCCGCCTGATCTCTTCGCAAAACTGACAAAAAAAATTACGTCGCCGAAATAAATTCTGTACTCACCGATCCACGTCGTCGTCGATCTCTTAAAAACCTGATCTCACGTCAATTTGTGTTTTATCTCACGCCAATGAAGAATCAAATCCACGCTGTTACGTCTCCAAAAGTGACTATTTTAGGACTTATTTGTGTTAAGAAGTTGTGCATTTGCAAGTATTTTTGATAGGATTTAGCTTGAACTTGTGCTTATATATGAGAATTAGAAGAATGAAGCTAAATTAGGACTTGTATGCAAAAGGAAAGAAAAGGAATGAAAAACGAAGTTAGAAGAATGAAAACTGTGCATTGCGGAGGCATTGCGGAAACATTGCTAAAACCGCAATGTTTTAAGTGAAATCCGTAAGTTGACTAACCTTTTTCTGTTGTGATCCGATATTTCAGGGATTCGTTCTTTCTCCTCCAGCCCCGTAGAAGTATGACGTTGAGAATGGATGGTTCTCCTTGGCCCAATCGTACCTGCAGAATACTATAAAAGGAGGTCAAAGTGGAAGGTTGAGACACATCCGAAAAGCGTAGACTTCTCAGTTCAACGCAGCTTCTTCCACTCTTATTCTCTCTTCCGTCTGTTGGTTTGAAAGGTTCAGCTATTGGAGTCGACAATCTGATAGGAAGGAGAGAAGATTCATCGTCTCTTCTGATTGGATTCATCCAAGCAAGGCTTGCCTTTCTCTCTATTCAGCCGAGGCGTTCGCAATCGAGAAGACCACGCACATCTTACTGCTTTCTGTTTTAGTTTTCTACTTTCAGTACTGTTTGTCGTTATTTCTCTGCCATTAGCTACTCTAGTCCATTTCGTTGCTTTCTGTCTTCACTTTAGTTATTCAAAGACATCATTTGTTTAGTTCAATCGTTTGGTTAATCAACGCACAATTCCATTACTTCGCAAGCTCTCTACCTTCTCTGTTTATCACTTCTGTCTTCTGTCTTGTCTCTAATTTTCTATTAAGCATGTCTTCTTCATCTACTATTCCTATTCTGTCTGCATCCATGAGTAACTAAGTCACATAAGGGCCTGCTAATGACAATACTATAGGCTAAAACACGTGAACCAAGCATGTAGGATAGCTCTCGAATGCATTGATTGTATGTAAGCTTCATCCCACGGGCAATTTCGATTGGCCATCCATTTTGTCCAAAGAACTCCTAACCTCTGGAAGGAGTAAGAGTTCAGAGTCATACACTCATGCTAGCCTCTCAAGGTAGCCAGAAAACGACCTAGGAATAGGCGTTTTCCTAGCACAAATCACAACTTACTGTTTTAACAAGATGCTTAAGACCTTACTTGGACATGAGTAAACTAAAGAATCTAATGCATGAAATCGGAAGATACATGAGAATGAGTTAGTTTGATGCATAGTGAGTTGATCCAATGCTTGAGAACCGTGTGAAAATGCCTATAGAGGAGTCGTTAGTAGCCCTTGTTTCCACATTTTACACACATTCGCTGTTGAGAACATTGCGGTATAATTGTTGTTCTCGCAATTCCTTTAAGTTAAATTCTGCCTTAGCCATTTTTTCTCTTCGTTTGATTGTTCTCTTCTTTTTATTCTAGTTTATTATCTACTTGCACTTGCTTATGCTTGCATCTTCTACTTATTCCTTAGTAATTAGGCACCTTAAAATCAAATCTACTCCCTTTAATCCACCCATTCTTACTTAACAACACACTTCACGAGTAACTAATAATAAATCTTTGTGGGAAATCGAATGAAAAAATACTTATTACTTGCTACAAGATCATGTATACTTGCATGTTCTGAGTGCTCTATCATTGCATATTTCTTTTAACCATTGAGCACGCAACAAGTTTTTGGCGCCGCTGCCGGGGATTTAGTTTAGCGAAAACGAAGTTTGTTAAGTTTGAAACACAAGTTAAATATCCATTGGAACTAATCTATTTTCATTTCTTGTGCAGGTACCATTATGTTAGTTTATGAATGAGCATTCAAGTAGCGATCTAGAGTTCAATCCTGAGCCTGAAAGATTACTTAGGGCCAGAAACAAAGCTAAGAAACGTCTCTTTAAACAACCTTCTATACCTCAAATCATTGCTGATTCTGCGGAGTCTTCGCAATCCCTCCACATAGAAATGGATATACCAGTCCCAAATCCGGTACCTACCACTCGCAATCCCATCGAAATAGCGAATGATAAGGATAGTGCCATCCTCTCTTACCTAGTACCTATGCCTGGGGAGCTAAACCCAAGCATAATCCGCCCTGAAATTACTGCCAACTCATTCGAGTTAAAGCCAGTAATGTTCCAAATGTTGTCCACTGTGGGACAATTCTTTGGAGTAGAAAATGAGGACCCCCACAACCATCTTAGAAACTTCCTAGGAGTTAGTGATACCTTTCTCATCCCTGGAGTTTCCCAAGAAGCTTTGAGGCTTTACCTGTTCCCTTACTCTTTGAGGGATAAAGCAAAAACGTTGTTAAACTCATTACCTTCCGGATCAGTCCTCAATTGGACAGACTTGGCGGAGAAATTCCTAGTCAAATATTTCCCACCTGATAGGAATTCAAATTTTCGTGATGACATTATTAAATTCAAACAAGCTGAGAATGAGTCTCTTCACGAAGATTGGACAAGGTTCAAGGACCTTCTACTTAAATGTCCACACCATGGCATTCCATGGTGTATCCAAATAGAGGTCTTTTTCAAAGGATGCAACCCCAGCACCAGACAAGTGTTAAATTCATCTGCTGGTGGTTCCATGCTTTCCAAAAGTTATAACGAAGCCTATGAGATCCTGGAGAAGATCTCAACATCTCACTGTAGGTGGTCAGATGATCCAATAGAGCCAAGTAGAGCTCAAGATAAGGACGCACTCAATGCCATGAGTAGCCAAATCAGCGCTCTGACCAACCTAGTTAAACAAATGGCTCAAGCCAATCTCCAAACTAGTGTCAACACCGCCACAGCCATGTCAATGGGCACCCAACCAAATCAAGGTGAGACACTACCCTGTGGGTTCTGTGGGGAAGGGCACTGGTGGACGGATTTTTGAATGTCCGCCTAATCTCAAGCTGTCGAGGCTTGCCAAAATACGATTTATAATGCCTATTGCCAAGGCTTTGCAGCCAGTGGTAACAGGGTCGATCCAAGGAATAGGAGAGTTGAATTTACTAGTGAAATTGAGATTTGATTGATTAATTGGTAACGGGGGTTTTATCATGCAAATAGGAAATAATGAGAAAGCTAACGGAAGAAGGAAATAATAAGAAGAGAACGTGTGCACGGTTTGGGGAGTCTCGGGGTCAATTGTTAGACAACATTCAGCTTATCATTTAATTCTAACGACATGGAATACAGTTTATTTAGCACGCGGACGACTACCAGAGAAGCCCCAAAGTAGCCGACTCCATGGATTTTAATTAGACCACACAGTTCTAATTACACGTTATCTAAGCTCACATTAAGATGATCGGTCCTAAGATGAATTTAAACAGTCACTAGCTAACCGCGACGAACATTCGAGCGTGAATTCTAAATGCTAGTAGGTTGCCCGCAAACGCTGTATGCAACCAACATTTATCCTACCCGACCCGATACTTCGATTTAGTTCTATTTACCTGTGTTACTTAGTCGAGCAGTGAGAGGCACGGCATCGCTACTCTTTAACATACACAACATGCGAAGCTACCCGAGTGTCAATCAACGTAATTTAGCATGAGCGTGGGATTAAGCAAGGTAAATAGATGCCAATAATCAGATTCCAATATGCAAAATTATACTCAGATTATCAAAGCATTAAATGTCTAACAAAATTCCCCTAAACAAATCCCAAACCGTCACCCTTACCTTAGCCGCTCATGGCGCGGTGCGTCAATCCCGCTCCACCAACGACCATGGAAGAGTTCATCTACCTATTACAATGGAGAGTGGAGCTCTCAAGCATGCCAACAATGGCGGAGCTCCACGGAATATATAAAGAAAACGGAGAAGAAGAAGCTAAAAATCGCCGGAATCCGTTGAGAGATGAAGAAGATGAAGATGCCCAAAAATGTGCAGAAAAATCGTCTTTTAGCTACTGCCTTCGTCGTAGCGTCGAGACGCTAGGCCAGCGTCTCGACGCTGTGCCCTAAGTAATCCGCGCGCGCGCGCGATGGCGTCGCGACGCTAGGCCAGCGTCGCGACGCTGCCCCGATGAATTTCCAGCGCGCGCCTCCTCCGAAGCGTCTCGACGCCAAGCAGGGTCTCGACGCCAGGGCAGCGTCGAGCTAGCGTCTCGACGCTATCACTCAACGCTTGCTCTCGGGTTTTTCCGGCGTCGAGCCAGCGTCTCGACGCTATAGCTCGACGCTGGCTCTCGGGTTTGGGGCTGATGCTTTGCCTCTCCAAGGCTGTTTTGGCCCGTTTCTTCACGGAACAAGTTCCCCTCTTCCCGATGCATTCCCGGGGCGCTAAAACTCTGCTTTTAGCGCTCGAACATGTCCAACGGACGCACGAGCTCTTTGCCGCTTTTCTCCTACAAAAGAGATACATTTAATCAATAATGAGCGGCCTTTAGCTATAATTAGGACGTATTTAATAGCTCCAAAATAGAGTTATCAAACACCCCCAACTTAAACATTGCTAGTCCTCGAGCAAGCACTACAAAGACATTGACTCTAAGGACGCGCTTACATGCATTCTAACTCAAACCTCCACGCATATTAAAATTTGAACACGAGTATAATCATGGAAGCATTTTGTTCATGTATTAACTAGGACATATCAAAAATTAACTCTTGCCCCCTAACGTGTGTGTGTGCTAGACAACCACTCCTAAACTCACGTAAACCCGGAAAACCAACATGCAACGCACATCCCATTTTCCCCCTACTTCTAGCGTTTAAGAACAGCTACACTTGACTTACACGAGAGAGAAGCAAATTAAGAGACCTAATTATTTTCTCATTCTTTTTCTTTCTTTTCAAAAGTACTTTGTACTCTTTTATTTTGGGTTCTTTGAACCAACCTTTCATTTCTTTTTCCTTCCTACTCGAAATGCCTAACACGTCAAATTCATGCATAAAACTTCACGTTTTTAAGGACTAACGCTCACTTCTTTTAAGCGCTTAAAAAGAAGGAGGAGCGCCTCGAGAGAAAATTTTCTATAGAACATGCTTTTCTATTTTTTTTTTTCATTAGGCTAAGCACATGCTTCCTCAATTAATTAGCTACTAACTCTCATGCAACAAGCTACCTAAGGGTGCCTTTCGGGGTGACAACGAGAATTAGCTAAACATGCGACAAACCAAGCTTACGGAATCTAGGGAGAAGTTGCTAAGTGCGCGATGAGTGCAAGGGAGCAACAGAAAAATTTTTAAAATTTTTGACATGAACCTAAGAAACACAAAACTCATGCAAAAACTCGATTATGAACATGCTCAGAATTCCAACATGCATTTCCTAGGCTATCACAGTTAGAAAACGGTAAACAGAGTCCCAAGCACTTCAATATCTTTGCAACACTTCTCAACAAACTACACATGCATATCCAACGGACTACTCCACCCCCAACTTCAAAATTTGGCATTGTCCTCAATGCCAACCAGTCAGATACATCAAAGTAAAAGGGAAGAAGAAATACACTTCCCTGACTCTTGGTGAAGCTGGCGAGGGCGAGGAAGCGGCGCACGAACGCATCAGAGCCCAAAATTGTCTTCTCATCCTCGATTCCTAAAAAAAACAGCAAGCTAATTAAAACTAAGTTAATCTAAAAAGCAATAAAACTAAACTAAAACACAGAAACAGTCCATCGCTCGGGTGCCTCCGAGAAGCGCAGAATTTTTAAAGTCGGTTGCTCGACTGTATTCTCTCAACAGACTCATCCATAGTCTGTAGGTGCGGGGGACGATCCATACTTGTCCTTGGCCACACCTTTCCTGCCATCTACCTGAAAATTGTTTTGCACTCTTCGCGCCTTGGGCACGTGAATATAAGAAGTGTTAGTGCAAAAACTAGCAGTATCATCACACATATTTAAATCAGAAATTTTGACAGAGACATGGGAACCATCCCTCAAGCGCGAGGGTAGACTCCCATTCTCGTAATGCATAACCACAGACACATTTCCATCATTCACATACGACTTCGATGCATTAATAATAAATTCATTCACCATTCCATCGAATTCTACAGATAAGGCACCCCTATCAACATCTATCTTGACCTTAGCGGTCTTCATAAATGGGCGGCCTAACAAAATAGAAGAGGAAACATGCGAAGAATTTTCGTTCATATTCAGCACATAAAAATCGCATGGAAACAGTAAGTCCTTTACTTTGACTAAAACATCCTCAATCTTCCCTAAAGGATGCACACAAGATCGATCGGCTAGTTGGATAACTATATTGGACTCGATTAAAGTACACAATTCAAGTTCTTTAAAAACATCATAAGACATGACATTAATCGAGGCACCGAGATCTAACATGGCATTCTCAATGAATTTAGTTCCGATAGTGCATGGGATAGAAAACATACCAGGATCGATGCACTTCGGTGGAAGATTACCTTGGAAAATTGCGGAGACGGTTTCTTTCTTCGTCTCGTCACTTTTTCTCGACATTCTCTTACTCGTACACCACTTCTTGAGAAACTTGGCATATTTTGGCACTTGGCTTACGGCCTCAAGAAGTGGGATGTTGACCACCACCTTTTGGAAGGTTCGAAGGACCTCCGCATCCTCAGATTCCAAAGTAGGCTTCGCAAGCCTACTCGGGAATGGTGCTCTGGCAACATCCTCAGGTACACTGACCTTCTCATTTCTTTTCTCATTCTGAGTCTCAGGAGCAGTCGGGGCGGACTTGTTCAGGCTGTCCGTGGCTTCCTTCGCAGCTCTGGTGGAAAGTGACTTCCCACTGCGCAGCTGAATGGCACTTACGTTTTCACATGAGTTTACTGTAGTTTGGGAAGGAAGCTTCCCCGAGCTCTTGCTCTCAATCTTACTAATAGACACCGCCATCTGTGTCAGCTGCTTGTTCAAATTCTGCAGCTCTGCCTTATGAGAATTTAGCTCCTCGCGAGCCTCTTTCTGGAACTGGCTGGTGCTAGTCACGATGGTCCTGACCATCTCTTCAAGTGAGCTGGAGGAGCTCGAGGCTTGAGCCTGGGTGGAAGAGTTAGGCCTATCCTGGGACTGGCCTTGGAAACGATTTTGTCCTTCCCTGTTCCCATAGCTGAAATTTGGATGGTCACGCCAACCGGGGTTGTAAGTGTTAGCATATGGATCATACTTCCTAGGGTTGGAAGCATACCCCCCGATTGCATTGACCTCCGCATCCTCACGGTGTCCTCCAACTATTTTCTTCAGCATACTGCCTATCTCGGCCACCTAGGCCCTCATTTCAGTCATCTCATGGCTCTGAGCCACGCTGTGCACTTGTCCTTGCCCCCTGATCCCAAACTGCTGCGAGTTGGTAGCCATATTTGCAATGAGCTGCTTGGCCTCAACTGGGGTCTTGTCAATCAGTGCCCCTCCACTCGCTGCATCGATCATCTGCCTGTCGTGGGGCGTCATCCCCTCATAAAAGTACTGTATGAGCAGCTGATCGGCGATCTGGTGGTGTGGGAAACTCGCGCACAGGCGCCCAAAGCGTTCCCAATACTCATGCAGGGACTCACCTACATCCTGGGTGATCCCATAAATTCTCTTCCGCAGAGTGGTGGCTAAGGATGCGGGAAAGTATTTCTCCAAAAATACCCGCTTCATATCCTGCCACGTGGTGATGGATCCAAAGGGCAAATAGTATAGCCAATCCTTGGCCTTGTCCTTGAGCGTGAAGGGGAATGCCCTCATGTTCAGCTGCTCCTCCGTGACTCCTGCGGGCTTCATCCCCGCGCAGACGCAATGGAACTCCATCAGATGTTTGTTCGCGTCCTCACCTGCGTTTCCATGGAAAGAAGGTAACTGGTGAATTAAACCAGATTTCAACTCGAAGTTACCTGCTACCACGGGGTAGTTAATGCACAAAGGCTGCAGGTTCAGGTCTGGCGCTGCCAGCTGCTTAAGCGTCCGTGGCGCATCACCTTGCGCCATCTCGTCAAATAAGAAGGGATTGCCTTCTTCTCTTTCAAACTGTCCTTGCCCCTCACGGGCCTCTCTACGTAACCGCCGCTCCTCTCTGTCAATCTCAGGGATATACTGCAAACTACCCTCAGAGGAACGGGTCATACACAAACAAAAATCTAAACATACAACATACAAACAGAAAAAATTTTCAGTCAACCATTAATAAATCAAATTCAGACTCCAATCATAAATTCAACCAATTGCCTATTCCCCGGCAACGGCGCCAATTTTGGTGGACGGATTTTTGAATGTCCGCCTAATCTCAAGCTGTCGAGGCTTGCCAAAATACGATTTATAATGCCTATTGCCAAGGCTTTGCAGCCAGTGGTAACAGGGTCGATCCAAGGAATAGGAGAGTTGAATTTACTAGTGAAATTGGGATTTGATTGATTAATTGGTAACGGGGGTTTTATCATGCAAATAGGAAATAATGAGAAAGCTAACGGAAGAAGGAAATAATAAGAAGAGAACGTGTGCACGGTTTGGGGAGTCTCGGGGTCAATTGTTAGACAACATTCAGCTTATCATTTAATTCTAACGACATGGAATACAGTTTATTTAGCACGCGGACGACTACCAGAGAAGCCCCAAAGTAGCCGACTCCATGGATTTTAATTAGACCACACAGTTCTAATTACACGTTATCTAAGCTCACATTAAGATGATCGGTCCTAAGATGAATTTAAACAGTCACTAGCTAACCGCGACGAACATTCGAGCGTGAATTCTAAATGCTAGTAGGTTGCCCGCAAACGCTGTATGCAACCAACATTTATCCTACCCGACCCGATACTTCGATTTAGTTCTATTTACCTGTGTTACTTAGTCGAGCAGTGAGAGGCACGGCATCGCTACTCTTTAACATACACAACATGCGAAGCTACCCGAGTGTCAATCAACGTAATTTAGCATGAGCGTGGGATTAAGCAAGGTAAATAGATGCGAATAATCAGATTCCAATATGCAAAATTATACTCAGATTATCAAAGCATTAAATGTCTAACAAAATTCCCCTAAACAAATCCCAAACCGTCACCCTTACCTTAGCCGCTCATGGCGCGGTGCGTCAATCCCGCTCCACCAACGACCATGGAAGAGTTCATCTACCTATTACAATGGAGAGTGGAGCTCTCAAGCATGCCAACAATGGCGGAGCTCCACGGAATATATAAAGAAAACGGAGAAGAAGAAGCTAAAAATCGCCGGAATCCGTTGAGAGATGAAGAAGATGAAGATGCCCAAAAATGTGCAGAAAAATCGTCTTTTAGCTACTGCCTTCGTCGTAGCGTCCAGACGCTAGGCCAGCGTCTCGACGCTGTGCCCTAAGTAATCCGCGCGCGCGCGCGATGGCGTCGCGACGCTGCCCCGATGAATTTCCAGCGCGCGCCTCCTCCGAAGCGTCTCGACGCCAAGCAGGGTCTCGACGCCAGGGCAGCGTCGAGCTAGCGTCTCGACGCTATCACTCGACGCTTGCTCTCGGGTTTTTCCAGCGTCGAGCCAGCGTCTCGACGCTATAGCTCGACGCTGGCTCTCGGGTTTGGGGCTGATGCTTTGCCTCTCCAAGGCTGTTTTGGCCCGTTTCTTCACGGAACAAGTTCCCCTCTTCCTGATGCATTCCCGGGGCGCTAAAACTCTGCTTTAAGCGCTCGAACATGTCCAACGGACGCACGAGCTCTTTGCCGCTTTTCTCCTACAAAAGAGATACATTTAATCAATAATGAGCGGCCTTTAGCTATAATTAGGACGTATTTAATAGCTCCAAAATAGAGTTATCAGGCACATGTATGAATACTGCCCTGGGAATCCAGCCTCAGTCTGCTATGTGGGAAGCCAGCAGCAGCCTAGGAACAACCCCTACTCTAATACTTACAATCCTGGTTGGAGGAATGTTGCGTGCTCAATGTGTAAAGATAAATATGCAAAAGGGTAGAGAGAGCACTTAGAACATGCAAGCATACATGGTCTCACAGCAAGTAGTAAGTATATTTCATTCGTTTTTTCCACAGAGACTCATTTTTAGCTATTCGCGAAGTGTGATTGTTAAGAAAGATGGGATGAATTTGATGGGGTAAAATTGGTTTTTAATTATCTACTTTTTGCTGAATGTAAAAAGGGATATAACATAAACGAATTAAAGTTGAAATCAGACTCAAAGGACAAGAGATGGAATTGATAAACGACGAAGAAAACAGCTAGACAGAATGAAAATCTGGCAGAATTGCGAGGACCGCAATGTTACCGCAATTAAATAACAGCGAAACTGAGTAAATGGGTGAATTAAGGGCTACTAATGACTATCCTATAGGCATTTTATTACGATTCTCAAGCATTGGATCAACTCTCTATACATCAAACTCACTCTATCTCAAGTATCGTCCGATTCCATGCATTAGAGTCTTAAGTTTACTCGACTTCAAAGTAAGGACTTAAGCATCTTGTTTAAGCAGGAGTGTTTAGTTTGTACTAGGGAAACGCCTATTCCTAGGCCGTTTCCTGATTACCATGAAAGGCTAGCATGCTTATATGACTCTGAACTCTTACTCCTTCCAGAGGTTAGGAGTTCTTTGGACAAAATGGATGGCCAATCGAAATTGCCCGTGGGATGAAGCTTACATACAATCAATGATTCGAGAGCTATCCTACATACTTGATGCACGTTTTTTAGCCTATAGTTCTGTCATTAGCATGCCCCTAGGTGATTTAGCTACTCATGGATGCAAGGTGAACAGAAATGGACGATAAAACAGACATGCTTAGAAGAGGAATAAACTTAGAACAGGAAGTAAAACCGTAGCAGGAAATGGGAAGTGAGAAATGCAGAAACGTACTTCGATTACTGAAATTGTTTGACGAACAGATGAAAGCTTTAAAGTAAATAGCAACAAGGCAGAAAGCAACGAAATAAACTAATCTAGCTACTTAAGAAAAGGACAGCACGAAGCAGAAATGTAAAACAGAAAAGAAAGACAGAAAGCTTGTAAAGTGGTGCTTGAAGCCTCGTCGCAATCGCCTCGAATGAAGGATCAAAAAGACAGCCTTGCGTGGATGAATCCAATCGGGAGAGAAGAAGAATCTACTCTCCTTCCTATCAGATTATCGACTCCAGCAGCTGAGCTTCGCAAACCAACAGACGGCAAAGGAAAAACAGTGGAACAGATGGACTGCTAGACGACTTCACGCTTTCGGATGATTATCAAACCTCCGACTTTGGCCCCCTTTTATAGTAGTTTGCAGGTGCGTTTGGGCCAAGGAGAACCATCAATCTTCAACGTCATATATCAGAATGGATGGAGGAGAAAGAACGAATCCCTGAAAATACGGAAATTAACAGAAAAAGATCAATCAACTTACGGTTTTCACTTGAATAATTGCAGCCTCAGTAATGTTTTCGCAATGCTGTCGCAATGCGATTTTTTCATTCTTTTTCTTCGGTTTTCAACCCTTTTTCTACCTATTGTACATAAGTCTTAGATTAGCTACCTTCTTCTAATTCTCATATTAAAGCATAGGTTTAAGCTAAATGCTCACAAAAACACCTAAATGTGTACATCTTCTTAAGCTAAATGGGTCCTAAATAAGTCACTTTCAGAGACTTAACACACCCCCAAACTTAAGGTTTTGCTTGTCCTCAAGCACACTAAAGACTTACCTAGGCTGCTGTTTCTTCTTCTTTAACCACTTTACTGACTCCCTTATTCCCCTATCTATAGCAATGCTGTCCTGTGACACACTTCTAAGTTTAGAATTAACCTCTTATCAAGCTTCTTCTGACTTCACCTGCCTACTATACCTGCTGTTTCTGTTAACCCCTTACTACTGATCTAACTACTTCTATGATATCATGCCACTATCCCTAAGGTTTCAAATTCTACCAAGCTTTACTCCAGACTCAGTACATGCTTCTAGCTTAACTTTTAATGTGCCTAGGATTCCTTAGAGTCATGCCAGTCTTAGTATTAACAGTGACAGTGGTACTTTTAGAGAACAACCTAAACCCTGGCATCACTACATTGGATATACATTCATCTCCTTAGACAAACCTAGAAACTACAACCTTGTGCTTAGCTCTTTGAGGATCAGAGTTCTTTTTTTAAATAGGACATCTAAGCCACAAGATTATAACTCCTAAGCATACATCCTTCTTCCCCTATTTCTCCTTTTCCCTTTTTTACTTAGGTGGAGTCTCTCCTTGGGTTGCCTTTTGATGCAATGCCACTTGTGGTTTACACACTTGGCACTGATTACTCAGCACTTGAGAGAGACTCCCCTCTTTATTCTTATTTTTCACAAAAAAATTTCTTAAAGGAGAAGAAGAATGCTTATGTCCTAAGGAAGAGAGGAATGTTCCTAGGCCTAGGGTGGCCTCCCCCAAACTTCAACTACTCATTGTCCCCAATGAGTGTTTGAGGTGGCACACCCCCAAACTTGTCCTCGAAGCATCTAGTCTAAAGTAAAACAAAGAGAATCTAAAACTCCTAGGCATAGGCAAAACATTCTAAAAGCAATTATTCCAGCAGCAGAAATTTTGACAAAACAGACAGTTTAAGGACTGATGGTTTATGCATGTTGAGCCCTATTCAGAGGCTAATTTAAACTAGCAAAGGGTGTCCTATGACACTCATCCAGCATGCTTGAAGATCAGCTATATAAGGGAGTCATGCTAGCAGCAAAAGATAGAATATAACCGATCACAGCCTAACTAAACAGACAGTCCAAAACATGCAATCAGTCACAAAAATTGCGGGAACCGCAATTATTTCGCAATTCAATCCGGGCAGATTTAACATTGATTCAGGCCCCTAGCATGCTTTTTCCTGTTACTCACGCATCCTAAAAATAAATCTAAACTATCCTACCTATTCAGCTAACATCAGACTAGACTAAGCAAAAGAAAAAACATAAAACTAAACATTAAAAACAGATCAAAAGTTGAACACAAAACAGCATAATGCACATGATCCTATCAGAAAGCAGAAAAATTGTTTGTTTTTTCTAAGGGAACAGCAATACTCCCTTTAGTGCACTTCAAAACAGCACTCAATTCTCGTCATCCTCATCTGGTTGCCTTGGCCGTGGGGGCACCCATGGAGTTAGGAGATTGGTAGGGAAGTCCGGGAAGATGCACCCCAGCTGGTCTGCAACTTCCTTATCCCTTGCCTGCGCATAGTTGGCCCATTGAGCCATTCTCCTCTGCATGTCCATCAAGCAGGCCATGGATAGGGACTGTTCAGCAGCCAACCTATCCAATTCAAACTCCATATTCCCCTTTCTTCTCAGCCTCAGGTTAGCAGGCAGCTCCAAATGGCCTGTGTAAGGCAGCTGCTGCTCCAAGCGCTCGGTGGGGACTCCTGCAAGCAAACATAGCTTGGTTATGGTATTAGGGAAAAACAAGGGTCCCTTACCTTTCTTTGCGCATTCAGCAATGGCAGCTGACATGATTTCCCCCACATTGACCGTGAGACCGCGCATGATGGCATAGACCAGCAGTGATCTACTCTGGTTGATTGTCGTCTCGTGGGTCACAGGGGACAGCTTTCTCCTCACAAAGGCAAACCAAACAGCTGCCTTTGCTGTCAGATTGGCACTCATTAAGGTGTGCCTCCCATTGCGTGAGACAGTCCACGCTGCTTCAGGCTGGCCAATTGTGCGAATGGCCTCTTCCAGCACTGCCTCAGTCGGCTCATCAACTATCCGTGCATAATCTGTATGAGGTTGGCCCTTGAGACCAAATGCTTCATTGATGGCCTTGGCGGAGAAATCTACTTCTACCCCTCTGACCACAGACAGGCCATCCTCAGGGCTGAGCACATTAGCGTAGAAATCATACACCATGCTCGTGTATGCTGGATTAGGCGGTCTGCAGAATTCCTCCCAGCCGTGGTTGATCACCCCTGCGCGCAAGAACTGCGGCAGGTCAGCAAGTCGGTCGAGGAATCCTTTCTCGTGCAACAGGTCCCTCTTCCTCAGCTCAGCACCCCTGGACTCAGCATCAGATGAGACATACCTCACTGACGGAGGTTCGTCTTCAGGGTAGAGTTTAGCCTTCCCCTTATCTGCTGGTTTGGATGATTCGGCAGCCTCCACCTTGAGGCGTTTGAGCGAAGGCTCAGTACTCTCCTTGTCCGTTGACGGCACCTTCTTGGCCTTCTTTTTCTTCAACTTCTTGGCCTTGACAATCTTGGCCTTCTTCTTCTTCTTGAGCCTGGCCTTGATGTTGATCTGCTGGAGGCATGCCCCCAACGTTTCTTCCATAGAATCGTCCTGCTGTGCAGGCTCGGCAGGGCTATCTTCCCTCATAGGAGAGAAGACTTCGTCTTCCCCAGCATCTCCACTGCCTTGCGTGGACTCTTGATAATCCCCATAAGGGAATTCAGGATCAGGCCGTGGATAATTGTGCTCTGCTGATGGTGTCTGCGTAGAACTCAGTGGCGAAGATGGCAGCTCAGGACTCTGCGCTGCTGCAGGTGTCGGATCAGAACTCTGAGGTGCTGGAGACAACTCGGGGCTCTGTGCAGGCGGTGACGACTCTGCGCTTGGCACTGGTTCAGATGGGAGAGGGCTGCGCGCAGGTGATGCAGACGGCGACGAACCTTCATTGGCTGACTCGTGGGATGCACGATCAGTTTCTTGACTCTCCACAGAGGGAGTCTTTGCTGTGCTTGGTTCGGCGGCCGTCTTGACACTCCACCGGCGTTTCTTGGGCGTGCCCACTGGCTCAGATGGTCCAGCAGGGATCTCAGTGACCACCCTCCACTTCTTCCTACGAATAGGAAGCTTGGGAAGAGGACCGGTGCGAACGGCACCATCGTCTGCAAGGGTGAGAAGCGCTTCCCTCGCAGCCGCTTCAGCTGCGTCATCAGCCTTCTTCTTGGCTGCGGATCTTTCAGCACGTGTGGACACCATTGTCGAATCTTGGAGGTTTGGAGAGAAGGATCAGAGATGGAGAGAATCGCAGATTTCTTGAAAATCAGAAAATGAGAGGATCGTATCGAACGAGCGCGTTCTAACGGCTATAAATGCAACGGAAAAATCCCAACGGCTGTTTTTTTGCGGATCCAGCAATTTTAGCGCAATTGTAGGGATATTTTATCATCAAAATCTCAAACTTTGCTCGTCCGTATCTTTTATTTGGCTCGATCGTTTCTTGATTTTTAAAGCTTGATTTACTCTCCTTGATTCCCTCTTTCGATTCCCTACAAAAACAAATAAAACAAACATTAAATACGCAATTAAAAACACACCACAAAACATACAAACGATAATCGGAAAAACAGTAAAAATAAACTAAGGCATTGGCCTTGACTAAACGAGCACAGTAACCACTCGTTCTCTCTCGTTCTTTTTGTCATGCTTCAGTCAAGAGGAAAGCCGAGAGAGTCTTCACATCTCCTTCCTCATAGTAGTGCTTCAACCTAGCACCATTGACCATAAATGGCTGGCCTTGCTGCAAGTTCTTTATCTCTATTGCACCATGAACAAAGACATTAGTAATAACAAATGGACCCGACCATCTAGACTTTAATTTGCCTGGAAATAACTTTAATCGTGAGTTAAATAAGAGTACAAGTTGGCCTTTCCTAAAGTCTTTGATCCTGAGTCTACTGTCGTGCCATATTTTGGTCTTTTCTTTATACATTTTGGCATTCTCGTAGGCCATATGCCTAAGCTCATCAAGTTCATGTAGCTGCAAAGATCTCAATGTCCCCGCATCCTTTACACAAAAATTCAATTCTTTCATGGCCCAAAATGCTTTGTTTTCTAACTCAAGTGGCAAGTGGCAAGCCTTGCCATACACCAACCTATAGGGAGACATGCCTAGGGGTGTCTTATATGTTGTTCTATAAGCCCAAAGTGCATCCTCAAGCTTAAATGACCAGTCTTTCCTATTAGGTTTGACTACCTTTTCTAGGATGTTCTTTATCTCCCTATTGGAAATTTCAGCTTGGCCATTTGAGTGTGGGTTGTAGGGAGTAGCTACCCTATGTCTAATGTTATATTTAGCCAATATCTTCTCCATAGCCTTATTAATGAAATGTGACGCCTCATCACTAATGATAGCACGAGGAGTCCCAAATCTAGTGAAAATGTGCCTATGCAAGAAGCTAGTGACTGTTTTAGCATCATTATTAGGACATGCTTTTGCTTCTACCCACTTGGACACGTAGTCCACTGCCACTAATATGTATAGGTTACCTGACGATGGAGGGAATGGTCCCATGAAATCAATGCCCCACACATCAAAGAGCTCCAACTCTAAGATGTAGGTGAGGGGCATCTCATCCTTGCGACTGAGGTTACCTGTCCTTTGGCATTCGTCACAGCTGTGGGCATAGTTGTGGGCGTCCTTGAAGATTGTTGGCCAATAGTAGCCACTCTGAAATACCTTCGCAGCTGTTCTTTGACCACCAAAGTGTCCACCGTAAGGAGATGAGTGACAGTGCTGTAGCACAGACTTCGCTTCAGCAGCTGAAACACACTTCCTCAACAACCCATCAGCACAGGTTCTGTAAAGTGTGGGGTCATCCCAGATGAATTTCCTTGCTTCATGAAGGAACCTCTTCTTCTCTTGTCCTCCCTTGAACACTGGTAATACCTGTGATGCACGGAAGTTAGCAATGTCAGCGAACCACGGTTCCTCATCGTTATCACGATGAGCCAAAGCAAAGACATGTTCATCAATAAAAGCATCAGAAATTGCGGTCGCCGCAATTTTTTCGCAATTGTGCTGCAATCGAGACAGGTGATCCGCAACCACGTTTTCACATCCCTTCTTGTCCCGAATGTCCAAATCAAATTCCTGCAGCAATAACACCCATCTAATCAATCTAGGCTTAGCATCAGCCTTCCTCATAAGATATTTTAAAGCAGAATGGTCAGTGTATACAATTGTCCTAGTGCCTACAATATAGTTTCTGAACTTTTCACAAGCAAATACTACAGCAAGCATCTCTTTCTCAGTAGTTGTATAATTACATTGAGCCTCATTCAAGGTCTTACTAGCATAATAGACAGGGTGTGTCAGCTTGTCAATCTTCTGTCCTAACATGACTCCTACAGCATAGTCACTGGCATCGCATAGCATCTCAAATGGGAGATCCCAATTTGGTCCGACTATGATAGGTGCTGTGACTAATGCTCCCTTAAGGGTTTTCCAAGCTACTACACATTCTTTAGAGAAGATAAATGATCTATTTAGCTCTAGAAGCTCGCACAGAGGCTTGGCTATCTTAGAAAAGTCCTTAATGAACCTTCTGTAGAAGCCAGCATGCCCTAAGAAGCTTCTAATGGCTTTGACATTCTGGGGCTCTACCAACTTCTCTATGATCTCTATTTTTGCCCTATCCACTTCTACACCTGCCCTTGACACTCTATGTCCTAAGACAATCCCTTCATCTACCATAAAATGGCACTTTTCCCAATTGAGGACTAGGTTGGTCTCTTCACACCTAGCCAGGACTTGTCCTAGGTTGTCTAGACAGGTTTTAAATGAGTCCCCAAAGACTGAGAAGTCATCCATGAATATTTCTATCATGGACTCATCCAACTCAGAGAAGATTGCCATCATGCACCTTTGGAAAGTTGCCGGTGCATTGCATAAGCCAAAAGGCATTCTGCGGAAGGCGAACGTTCCAAAAGGGCAAGTGAAAGTGGTCTTCTCTTGATCCTTAGGGTCTATAGTAATTTGATTATAGCCTGAATAGCCATCTAAGAAACAATAGTAGGCTCTACCAGCTATTCTGTCTAGCATCTGGTCAATGAACGGTATAGGGAAATGGTCTTTTTTAGTTTCTTTATTTAGTTTTCTGTAATCCATACATACCCTCCACCCTGTGACAGTCCTTGTTGGAATCAGTTCGTTGTTCTCATTGACTACCACAGTTATTCCCCCCTTTTTAGGTACACATTGGATGGGGCTCACCCACTGGCTACTAGCTATGGGGAAAATCACTCCTGCATCCAACCACTTTATTATTTCCTTCTTCACTACCTCTTTCATAGAGGGGTTTAGCCTACGCTGATGATCTACCCTAGGGGTGTGCTCTTCCTCTAGTATAATTTTGTGCATGCAATAAGAAGGGCTAATGCCTCGAATATCAGCAATAGTCCATGCTATAGCCTTCCTATGTTGCTTAAGCAGTAAAATTAAATCAACCTCATGCTGTTCACTTAGCTTAGAAGAAATAATTACAGGCAGCGTATCATTATCTCCTAGATATGCATATTTGAGGTGAGTGGGTAGTGGTTTCAGTTCTAAAATAGGTGGATGCTCAATGGAGGGTTTTAACGGATTTATAGTTCTATCAGTTAAATCTATATTCATACATACATGCTGTGGTTTATCTACAGGCATATTCATTATGTCAGATACATTTAAGTCAGCTACATCTACTTGTACATATTCACTAGCATGCTTGGTTAACAGTACATGCTCTAATTGTTCTTCCATTAGTGAGTCAACAACATCCATGCTAGCACAAGACTCAGAATCAGAGGGATACCTTAAAGCTTTGTAAACACTAAATTTTACCTCTTCATCATGAACCCTCATAGTTAACTCACCTTTTTGAACATCTATGAGTGCCCTACCTGTGGCTAGAAATGGTCTACCTAGCAGGATGGGGACCTCCTTGTCTGCCTCATAGTCCAGGACAATGAAATCTGCAAGGAAAATGAATTTGTCAACTTTAACTAGAATATCCTCAATCTTACCTTCTGGATATGCAATGGATCTGTCTGCTAGTTGTAAAGTGACTGTGGTTGGACGTGCTTCTCCCATTCCCAACTGGCGGAATAGGGACAGGGGCATGAGATTTATGCTGGCGCCCAGGTCACAAAGCGCTCTGCCCACGTGCTTGCCTCCAAGTTCTACAGGTAAGGTGAAGGAACCAGGATCCTTCTCCTTCTTGGGCAGCTTGTTCTGGAGGATGGCACTGCACTCCTCGGTGAGGTTTACTGTTTCAAACTCACCAATTATTTTTTTGTTAGTAATAATGTCCTTCAAAAACTTTACATATGAAGGCATAGACTGTAAAACCTCTACAAAAGGAATGTTAACATGCACTTGCTTAAGTATTTCTAAAAATTTATTAAAATGAACTTCCTGTTCCTGCTTCTTCTTAAGCCTTCGAGGGTATGGAGGTGGTGGCACATATGCAGGCACGTCAGGACGCCTTAGGATAGGTGGAGGCCTTGGAATTTCTTCTACGTCCTCAACAATTGGCTCTAGCCTGGCTCCTGATGTGTTAGTTGGTGGTGGACCTTGGCTTGGCAGAGACTCCAGTGGAGCACTAGACTCAGTGTTCTCTACTCTCTTTGGTATGTCTTTTGTGTTACTCACCAATGGTCTTCCACTCCTAAGTTCAATTGCTTGAACTTGCTCTTTGCCATCTCTCCTCGGTACCTCGGTGTCAGCAGGGAGTCTACCTTGGGGCCTACTTTTAAGTTCATTGGCTAATTGGCCTATTTGGTTTTCCAGGCTCCTAAGAGTAGCTTGCTGGCTCTGAAGAGTAGCATCATTCTTAGCTATATATTCCTTGAGTAGGTTTTCTACAGAAGATCCTACAGGTTGATTGTAAGGTTTTTGGTACATTGACTGGTTATGTTGAGGAGTGAAACCAGGTGTTCCACTCGGTCTAGGTTGGTTAGAATTTTGGTTAGTGTTTTGTTGGCCACCCCATGACAGGTTAGGGTGGTTTCTCCAACCAGGGTTATAGGTGTTGGAGTAGGGGTTATTCCTAGGCTGCTGCTGGCTTCCAACATAGCAGACTGAGGATGGATTCCCAGGGCAGTATTCATATGGGTGCCCTTCCCCACAGAATCCACAGACAGGTGCCTCGCCTTGACTTGGTTGGGTGCCCATTGACATGGCTGTGGCGGTATTGGCACTGGTTTGGAGATTGGCCTGAGCCATTTGCTTAACTAAGTTGGTCAGGGCATTTATTTGGGTGCTCATGGCGCTTAGAGCATCCTTGTCTTGAGCCCTAGTTGGCTCTACTGGATCGTCTGACCATCTACAGTGAGATGTTGAGATCTTCTCCAAGATCTCATAAGCTTCGTTGTAACTCTTGGACAACATGGAACCACCAGCAGATGAATTTAGAACTTGTCTGGTGCTGGGGTTGCATCCTTTAAAGAAGACTTCTATTTGGATACACCATGGAATGCCATGGTGTGGACATTTAATGAGAAGGTCTTTGAATCTTGTCCAAGCTTCGTGAAGAGACTCACTTGGAGCTTGTTTGAATTTTATGATACCATCACGAAAGGTCGAATTCCTATCTGGTGGGAAATATTTGACTAGGAATTTTTCTGCTAAATCTGTCCAATTGCGGACAGATCCTGAGGGTAAGGAATTTAACCATGTTTTGGCTTTGTCCCTTAAAGAGTAAGGGAAAAGATATAGCCTCAGGGCTTCTTGGGAAACTCCAGGGATTAGGAATGTGTCACTAACTCCTAGGAAGTTCCTAAGGTGGTTGTGGGGGTCCTCATTTTCTATTCCAAAGAATTGTCCCACAGTGGACAACATTTGGAACATCACTGGCTTTAACTCGAATGAGTTGGCAGTGATTTCAGGACGGATTATGCTGGGGTTCAGCTCCCCAGGCATAGGTACTAAATATGAAAGGATGGCGCTATCCTTGTCATTCGCTATTTCAATGGGATTGCGAGTGACAGGCACCAGGTTTTGATTTACTCCAGCCATTTCTTCTTGAGGTAATTGCGGTGGAATTGTAGTCTCTGCAATGATTGGAGGTAAAAGGGTTTGTTTGAAAAGACGTTTCTTGGCTCTATTCCTAGCTCTAAGTAATCTCTCGGGCTCAGGGTTGAACTCTAGATCACTAGATGGAGTCTCATTCATAAACTACCCTAAATGGTACCTGAAAAAGAAATGACGATGGATCAAATTCAATGGAAAATACTTTGATGTTTCAGACTTAACAAACTTCGTTTTCACTTAAAATAAGTCCCCGGCAGCGGCGCCAAAAACTTGTTGCGTGCTCAATGTGTAAAGATAAATATGCAAAAGGGTAGAGAGAGCACTTAGAACATGCAAGCATACATGGTCTCACAGCAAGTAGTAAGTATATTTCATTCGTTTTTTCCACAGAGACTCATTTTTAGCTATTCGCGAAGTGTGATTGTTAAGAAAGATGGGATGAATTTGATGGGGTAAAATTGGTTTTTAATTATCTACTTTTTGCTGAATGTAAAAAGGGATATAACATAAACGAATTAAAGTTGAAATCAGACTCAAAGGACAAGAGATGGAATTGATAAACGACGAAGAAAACAGCTAGACAGAATGAAAATCTGGCAGAATTGCGAGGACCGCAATGTTACCGCAATTAAATAACAGCGAAACTGAGTAAATGGGTGAATTAAGGGCTACTAATGACTATCCTATAGGCATTTTATTACGATTCTCAAGCATTGGATCAACTCTCTATACATCAAACTCACTCTATCTCAAGTATCGTCCGATTCCATGCATTAGAGTCTTAAGTTTACTCGACTTCAAAGTAAGGACTTAAGCATCTTGTTTAAGCAGGAGTGTTTAGTTTGTACTAGGGAAACGCCTATTCCTAGGCCGTTTCCTGATTACCATGAAAGGCTAGCATGCTTATATGACTCTGAACTCTTACTCCTTCCAGAGGTTAGGAGTTCTTTGGACAAAATGGATGGCCAATCGAAATTGCCCGTGGGATGAAGCTTACATACAATCAATGATTCGAGAGCTATCCTACATACTTGATGCACGTTTTTTAGCCTATAGTTCTGTCATTAGCATGCCCCTAGGTGATTTAGCTACTCATGGATGCAAGGTGAACAGAAATGGACGATAAAACAGACATGCTTAGAAGAGGAATAAACTTAGAACAGGAAGTAAAACCGTAGCAGGAAATGGGAAGTGAGAAATGCAGAAACGTACTTCGATTACTGAAATTGTTTGACGAACAGATGAAAGCTTTAAAGTAAATAGCAACAAGGCAGAAAGCAACGAAATAAACTAATCTAGCTACTTAAGAAAAGGACAGCACGAAGCAGAAATGTAAAACAGAAAAGAAAGACAGAAAGCTTGTAAAGTGGTGCTTGAAGCCTCGTCGCAATCGCCTCGAATGAAGGATCAAAAAGACAGCCTTGCGTGGATGAATCCAATCGGGAGAGAAGAAGAATCTACTCTCCTTCCTATCAGATTATCGACTCCAGCAGCTGAGCTTCGCAAACCAACAGACGGCAAAGGAAAAACAGTGGAACAGATGGACTGCTAGACGACTTCACGCTTTCGGATGATTATCAAACCTCCGACTTTGGCCCCCTTTTATAGTAGTTTGCAGGTGCGTTTGGGCCAAGGAGAACCATCAATCTTCAACGTCATATATCAGAATGGATGGAGGAGAAAGAACGAATCCCTGAAAATACGGAAATTAACAGAAAAAGATCAATCAACTTACAGTTTTCACTTGAATAATTGCGGCCTCAGCAATGTTTTCGCAATGCTGTCGCAATGCGATTTTTTCATTCTTTTTCTTCGGTTTTCAACCCTTTTTCTACCTATTGTACATAAGTCTTAGATTAGCTACCTTCTTCTAATTCTCATATTAAAGCATAGGTTTAAGCTAAATGCTCACAAAAACACCTAAATGTGTACATCTTCTTAAGCTAAATGGGTCCTAAATAAGTCACTTTCAGAGACTTAACAAGGAACCACCCAAATCTCTCATGGGGTGGCCAACAAAATACTAACCAAGCCCCCAACCAGCCAAGGCCGAGTGGAACACCTGGTTTCACTCTCCAACATAACAAATCCATGTATCAAAAACCATACAACCAACCAGTAGGGTCATCTGTAGAAAATCTACTCAAAGAGTACATCGCCAAGAATGATGCTACTCTACAAAGCCAGCAAGCTACCCTCAGGAGCCTAGAGAACCAAATAGGGCAACTAGCCAATGAACTCAAGAGTAGGCCCCAAGGTAGACTTCCTGCTGACACTGAGTTGCCAAGGAGAGATGGAAAAGAACAAGTTCAAGCAATTGAACTTAGAAGTGGTAGACCATTGGTGAGCAACACTAAAGAAACCCCAAAGAGAGTAGAGAACGATGAGTCTAGTGCTCCACTGGAGTCTCTGCCAAACCAAGGTCAACCATCAACAAGCACATCAGGAGCAAGGCTGGAACCAATCATAGAAGAGATAGAAGAAATTCCAAGGCCTCCACCTATCCTGAGGCGACCTGAAGTGCCTGCTTATGTGCCACCACCTCCATTCCCTCGACGGCTAAAGAAAAAACAAGAACAGGAAGTGCACTTTAATAAATTCTTAGAAATCCTTAAGCAAGTGCATGTTAATATTCCTTTTGTAGAAGTTTTACAGTCCATGCCCTCTTATGTTAAGTTTTTAAAGGATATAATCACTAACAAAAAAATTATTGGCGAATTTGAAACAGTGAATCTCACTGAGGAGTGCAGTGCCATACTCCAGAACAAGCTACCAAAGAAGGAGAAGGATCCTGGTTCCTTCACCCTACCAGTGGAGTTAGGAGGCAAACACGTGGGCAGAGCTCTTTGTGACCTGGGAGCCAGCATAAACCTCATGCCTCTATCACTATTCCGCCAGCTGGGAATAGGAGAAGCACGTCCCACCACTGTCACCTTACAACTTGCAGACAGATCCATAGCATACCCTGAGGGTAAGATTGAGGATATTCTTGTAAAGGTTGACAAGTTTATTTTTCTTGCAGACTTCATCATCCTGGATTATGAAGCAGACAAGGAGGTCTCCATCCTATTAGGCAGACCATTTCTCGCCACAGGTAGGGCCCTGATTGATGTCCAGAAAGGTGAGCTCACCATCAGGGTTCATGATGAGGAGGTTAAGTTTAGTGTCTTTAAAGCCCTAAGGTACCCCTCTGACTCTGAATCTTGTGCAAGCATGGACATTGTAGATTCACTGATGGAAGAACAGCTTGAGCATGAATTACTGATTAAGCATGTCAATAATTATGTACAATTAGATTTAACTGATTTAAATGTCTCTGAAATAATGGATATACCTGTAGATAAAATACAACATGTTTGTATGAATAAAGACTTGACTGACAGATCCATGAATCCATTAAAACCATCCATTGAGCATCCACCTGTCTTAGAATTGAAACCTTTACCCACTCACCTTAAGTATGCATATCTAGGAAGTAATGATACTCTGCCTGTGATTATTTCATCCAAATTGAGTGAGAAGCATGAGGTTGAGCTGATATTATTACTTAGGCAGCATAAAAAGGCTATTGCATGGACTATTGCTGACATTAGAGGCATTAGCCCTTCTTACTGCATGCATAAGATAATATTAGAGGAAGAGCATACACCCCGAGTAGATCACCAACGTAGGTTGAACCCCTCTATGAAAGAGGTACTTAAAAAAGAAATCATAAAATGGTTAGATGCAGGTGTAATCTTCCCTATAGCTAGTAGTCAGTGGGTGAGCCCTATACAATGTGTACCTAAGAAGGGGGGGATGACTGTAGTAGTGAATGAGAGCAACGAACTGATTCCAACTAGAACTATTATAGGATGGAGAGTCTGTATGGACTATAGAAAATTGAATAAGGAAACAAAAAAGGATCACTTCCCTTTACCATTTATTGATCAGATGTTAGATAGGATATCTGGTAGAGCTTATTACTGCTTTCTAGATGGTTATTCAGGATATAACCAAATCACCATAGACCCTGTGGACCAGGAGAAGACAACCTTCATCTGTCCCTTTGGAACATTTGCTTTTCGCAGAATGCCTTTTGGCTTATGCAATGCACCAACAACGTTCCAAAGGTGCATGTTGGCAATCTTCTCTAACTTAGATGAATCCATGATAGAAATATTTATGGATGACTTCTCAGTCTTTGGTGATTCCTTTACAAATTGTTTAGAGAACTCAGGACAGGTTCTGGCTAGGTGTGAGGAGACCAACCTAGTACTTAATTGGGAGAAGTGCCACTTCATGGTGGAAGAAGGAATAGTCCTAGGTCATAGAGTGTCTAGAGCAGGAGTAGAGGTCGATAGGGCCAAGATTGAAATAATAGAGAAGTTAGTGGAACCTCAGAATGTGAAAGCCATTAGGAGTTTCTTAGGACACGCAGGTTTCTATAGAAGGTTCATTAAGAACTTTTCAAAGATCTCCAAACCTTTGTGTGAGCTTCTAGAGCTGAATAAGCCATTCATCTTTTCTAAAGAATGTTTACTAGCCTGGACAACCCTTAAGGAAGCATTAGTCAAAGCACCTATTATAGTGGGGCCAAATTGGGACCTTCCATTTGAGATGTTATGTGATGCTAGTGACTATGCTGTAGGGGTTATGCTAGGACAGAAGATTGACAAACTAACACACCCTGTATACTATGCTAGTAAGACACTTAATGAGGCACAATGTAATTACACAACCACGGAAAAGGAAATGCTAGCTGTAGTGTTTGCCTGCGAAAAGTTTAGGAATTACATTGTAGGCACTAGGACAATCGTGTACACTGATCATTCTGCACTAAAATACCTTATGAGAAAGGCTGATGCTAAGCCTAGGTTGATTAGATGGGTATTGTTGCTGCAAGAATTTGATCTAGACATTAGAGATAAGAAAGGATGCGAAAATGTGGTTGCGGATCATCTTTCTAGGTTGCAGCATAATTGCGATAACATTGCGGAAACCGCAATTTCTGATGCCTTTATCGATGATCATGTCTTTGTATTAACACATCGTGATAACGATGAGGAACCTTGGTTTGCTGATATTGCTAACTTCCTTGCATCGCAGGTACTACCATCTTTCAAGGGAGGACAAGAAAAGAAGAGGTTCCTACATGAAGCTAGGAAGTTTATATGGGATGACCCCACACTCTACAGAACATGCGCAGATGGTTTGTTGAGGAAATGTGTGTCAGCTGCTGAGGCGAAGTCTGTGCTGCAGCACTGCCATACAGCCCCCTATGGTGGACACTTTGGTGGCCAGAGAACAGCTGCAAAGGTGTTCCAGAGTAGCTACTATTGGCCCACAATCTTCAAAGATGCCCACGAGTACGCACACAACTGTGATGAATGTCAAAGAACAGGTAACCTTAGTCGGAAGGATGAGATGCCTCTCACTTACATCCTAGAGTTAGAGCTCTTTGATGTGTGGGGCATTGACTTCATGGGACCATTTCCCCCATCAGCAGGTAACCTTTACATACTTGTAGCTGTAGACTATGTATCTAAATGGGTAGAAGCCATTGCATGTCCAACCAATGATGCCAAAACAGTCATTAAGTTCCTTAATAGACATATCTTTACTAGGTTTGGTACACCCCGTGCTATCATTAGTGATGAAGGGACACACTTTATTAATAAAGTTATGGAAAAAGTGTTGGCTAAATACAATGTTAGACATAGAGTAGCCACCCCTTATCACCCACATTCGAATGGTCAAGCTGAAATATCAAATAGGGAGATTAAAAACATACTCGAGAAAGTGGTCAAACCCAATAGAAAAGATTGGTCGTTTAAACTCGAGGATGCACTTTGGGCATATAGGACTGCATATAAGACACCCCTAGGTATGTCTTCTTATAGACTTGTGTATGGCAAAGCATGTCACTTACCATTCGAATTGGAAATCAAAGCATTTTGGGCCTTGAAAGAGCTGAATTATTGCGTGACCGATGCGGGAACATTGCGGTCTCTGCAATTACATGAGCTTGATGAGCTGAGACATATGTCCTATGAAAATGCTAAAATGTATAAGGAAAAGACTAAAATTTGGCATGACAGTAGACTTAGACGCTCTGCTTCCTAAGAATCAAATCCACGCCGTCACCGATCTCACGTTAGACTCTCAGACGCTCTGCGTTGGATATCTTCGCGTCGCCCTGCTTCCTCAGAAACAAATCACCGCCGACCTCTCGATAATGGTTAGATTCGCCGCCGAACTCTTGGAACCAAAACGTAGCCTTTTTTTCTCGAAGAAAATTTTATCGCTCTGATACCATGTTAAGTTCACATGAATCTCTCGGTAGATTTTCTTCAATCATCCTCATCCCATCAAATACATATATAACACAAGAATAAATCTTTCTGCCTAGAATCCCTCTATTGAGCTAAATATACACTCAAATATATCAATTTAGCGAAAATCATAGTTACAAGAAATAAACTTAGATATAACACAAGAATATATATCAATATTTTATGAAATGTTGTTTTAGAGAAAACATGATTCTATAAATGGTTTAAAGTTGGCGTCTATCTTTTCACTACAACAACCTGCACAAAAAGTACTCATTCCATATAATCCTGGGTAAGAGTCTAATTAAGGAAATTGAAAATAGAGTAGTGTCTCGTGTATTTTTAATATTGCTTTTAATATTTCATATGTTCATTACATTTATGCTTCTCATTATAGGTTTCTGAGTATTTTGGTAGTTGTGTGGAATTTTGGATTTTATTGTTGGTTTATGTGCAATAATAAGACATATTTTGTAGTATAATTTGAGAATCGATATGTTCGGAGTGTATATATTCTTCTTTTCAGGTATGTGTTGATCAATTTCTCAAGCTAAACTCTGCTGAAATATTTATGAATCTATGGTTTCAATAGCCACTTACTGTTTTAAAAATGTGTGTAGTTTTTTATAATGATAATTACATGGTTGGTTTTTATAGTAACCATTGGATATTGTGCGTTATGGAAATACATGAGAATACGGCTTATATTTTTGACTCCCTACATCCTACCATGTTTTTTTTTTTTTTTTTCAAACTACATCCTACCATGTTAGACGACCTAAAATGTATCGTAAATTTGTAAGTTTGTTTAATATTGAAGTTTATTTAGTGTATGGTTATTAAGTTTGTTCAAAATTATACATTTATTTTACATGTTTTTCAACTTTATTTAGGGCAATGAGAGTTTGTATGGCTCAAAGTACTGTCGTTCGAATACCACGAAAGAATACTACTACTACTTGGATGAACATGAAGGTAAAATAAATGAATTATAATCATATGTTATTATATGTTTGACCAATTCCAAATATTCTTATTTATTTCTATATTTTGTATAGTGTCCTCGCCAAGAAGGTAGCGTGGAATATGGGTACTATGTGCTGAAGTTTATGGGAGAGATTTTGTATAATTTACGGACTCTTTTTAACTCTCTTGTATGTAATGCATCTTTACTATTATATTTTGAAATAAACATTGTATTTTTTTTCTTCATTTAATCATAATATTTATCTTTTGTTTTGTGTAGTTTAATAGTAAGAAGCCATTTACACGAGAAGAACTCGACGTAGTACGAACGGAATGGGCAAATCATATTGCAAGCATCGCATTTGGGTAAACTAGTGTAATGTAGTGTACTTTGTAGCTTTTGTGCCAATTTTGGATGTAAATATGAAATATAGGTACTGTACTTTGTATTTAGACTTTTTTCAAGAACAATGATAGCTTTTGTAGCAATTTTGGATGTAAATATGAAATATTTTGTTGTTTTGAATGAAATGACCAGAATCCTAATTTTATTCAACATCCAACATTGTATTCATTGATTTCGCAGAATTTCAGTTATGCAACGTCACTGAAACAAAACAGCAATATATTGTCTACATAGGGCAGTGCCCAAAAATGACATTTTTTGCCCGTCGTTAAAACAACTTACAAAGACCGTTTACACCCATCATTAAACATACTTACAAAGGCGGTTTAAAACCGCCAACGTATCCGTACAATGGCGGTTTACAACCGTCATCTTATCCCTACAATGGCGAATTACAACCGACATTTTATCTACAATGGCGGTTTATAACCGCCATCTTATCCCTACGATGGCGATTTCGAACTCCCAAACTGTCATCGTAGGGATAAGTTGGAAGTTATAAACCGCCATTGTACGTATACGATGGCGGTTTTAAACTGTCATTGTAGGGATAAGATGGCGGTTTTAAACTGCCATTAAAGATAACCACCATCATAATAGATATCATGGGGTTCCATCCTAAAACCGTTTTAGGATGGAACCCCATGATGTTTAATATGGTATCAGAGCACACGATGTCTAATATAAATATAACATACAGTGGTTACTCTTCCTATCACCAATTTGTTTTAGGATAGTACCCCATGATGTCTAATATAAATGACATGATGTGATTACGAACGACATGTGAAAGATCGACTTACTAATGATGGTTATATTAAGAGGACACAATATATCTACAATGAGGAGAGTACATCCATTGGACTTTAGTGGAGTCTCTGGGGGTTAACGAACGTTGATTAGTTCGGTTCAAAGAGTTTAGTCGGATAGTCTCGTATCGTTGAAGCTCATGACTTGTAGGTCTTTT
The DNA here is from genome assembly GCA_028017165.1 of Herpetospermum pedunculosum. Taxonomy (NCBI): domain Eukaryota; kingdom Viridiplantae; phylum Streptophyta; class Magnoliopsida; order Cucurbitales; family Cucurbitaceae; genus Herpetospermum; species Herpetospermum pedunculosum. Next base: position 12,256,110 of record CM051527.1, on the reverse strand, counting down.
AAGTTCTTGGTAGCGATATTTTTGAACAATCGCCAAATATCGGGTTATCGAGACCCGCCAAAATAAATTTGTAATTACCCGAATTTACCGAGCGATTAGTAGGCTAGCGATAATGGGGTCGGTGTTAAGTCTCTGAAAGTGACTTATTTAGGACCAATTTAGCTTAAGAAGATGTACACTTTTAGGTGTTTTTGATAGCATTTAGCCTAAACCTATGCTTAAATATGAGAATGAGAAGAAGGTAGCTAAATTAGGACTTATGCACAATAGGAAAGAAAAGGGTTGAAAACCGAAGGAAAAGAATGAAAAAAACTGCATTGCGACAGCATTGCGAAAACATTGCTGAAGCCGCAATTATTCAAGTGAAAACCATAAGTTGACTGATCTTTTTCTGTTAATTTCCGTGATTTCAGGGATTCGTTCTTTCTCCTCCATCCATTCTGATATACGACGTTGAAGATTGATGGTTCTCCTTGGCCCAAACGCACCTGCAAACTACTATAAAAGGGGGTCAAAGTCGGAGGTTCAAGCATCATCCGAAAGCGTAGGAGTCTTCTCGCAGTCCATCTTTTCGCCCTGTTTTCCTTTGCCGTCTGTTGGAGTGAGAGTCTCAGCTGTTGGAATCGATAATCTGATAGGAAGGAGAGGAGATTCTTCTTCTCTCTCGATTGGATTCATCCAAGCAAGGCTGACCTTTCATCCCCTTCATTCGAGGCGACTGCAACGAGGCTTTCAAGCACCATTTACTGCTTTTGTCTTTCCTTTCTCATTTCCAGCATTGTTTAGTTATCGCTTCTGGTTTAGTGATTAGTCTACTTCATTTCGTTGCTTTCTGTCTTTGGATTATTTACTTTAAGTTTCCCTTTATTCGTTCAAACATTCAAAGTAATCAAATTACAAGTCTTCATTTCACAGTTTCCATCTTCTGCTGCTACGGTTTTGTCTTACTGTTTTGAGTATTTTCCCTTCTAAGCATGTCTGTTTTATCTTATACTTTTGTTCTCTATATATCCATGAGTAGCTAAGTCACTTAGGGGCATGCTAATGACAGAACTATAGGCTAAAAAACGTGAACCAAGCATGTAGGATAGCTTTCGAAGCATTGATTGTATGTAAGCTTCATTCCACGGGCAATTTCGATTGGCCATCCATTTTGTCCAAAGAACTCCTAACCTCTGGAAGGAGTAAGAGTTCAGAGTCGTATAATCATGCTAGCCTTTCATGGTAACCAGGAAACGGCCTAGGAATAGGCGTTTCCCTAGTACAAACCATATTTTTCTGCTTTAACAAGATGCTTAAGACCTTACTTTGAGTTGAGTAAACTAAAGAATCTAATGCATGGAATCGGACGATACATGAGATTAAGATAGTTTGATGCATAGAGAGTAGATCCAGTGCTTGAGAATCGTATAAAAATGCCTATAGGATAGTCATTAGTAGCCCTTAATTCTCCATTTTACACACTTTTACTGTTTTTACAATTGCGATAACATTGCGGTATCCGCAATTCTGCTAAGTTACCATTTTGTTTAGCTGTTTTCTTCTTCGTTTATTAATTCCATCTCTTGTCCTTTGAGTCTAATTTCAACTTTCATTTGTTTATGTTACATTCCTTTATATGTTCGGTAAGAAGTAGGCAATTAAAAACCAATTTGAACCCATCAAATCCACCCCTTCTTTCTTAACAAAACACTTCGTGAATAGCTAAAAATAAGTCTCTGTGGGAAAACGAATGAAAAAATACTCATTACTTGCTATAAGATCATGTATGCTTGCATGTTCTGAGTGCTCTCTCTCTCTTATTGCTTATTCTTATTAACACATTGAGCACGCAACAAGTTTTTGGCGCCGCTGCCGAGGATTTATTTAAGTGAAAACGAAGTTAGTTAAGTTTGAAACACCAAGTTATTTTCCATTGAAACTGATCCACTTTCATTTCTTTTTCAGGTACCGTTTATGTTAGTTTATGAATGAACCTCCAAGTAGTGATCTAGAGTTCAACCCTGAGCCCGAGAGATTAATTAGAGCTAGGAATAGAGCCAAGAAACGCCTCTTTAAACAACCTTCATTACCTCCATTAATTGCTGAAACCGCAAGGTTACCGCAATCTCCTCAAGAAGAAATGGATAGAAGAGATCAAAACCTGGTGCCTGTCACTCGCAATCCCATCGAAATAGCGAATGATAAGGATAGCGCCATACTTTCTTACCTAGTACCTATGCCTGGGGAGCTGAACCCCAGCATAATCCGTCCTGAGATCACTGCCAACTCATTCGAGTTAAAGCCAGTGATGTTCCAAATGTTGTCCACTGTGGGACAATTCTTTGGAATGGAAAATGAGGACCCCCACAACCATCTTAGGAACTTCTTAGGAGTTAGTGATACCTTTATCATCCCTGGAGTTTCCCAAGAAGCCTTGAGGCTATACTTGTTCCCTTACTCTTTGAGGGACAAAGCCAAAACGTGGTTAAACTCATTACCCTCTGGATCTGTCCTCAATTGGACAGACTTAGCAGAAAAATTCCTAGTCAAATATTTCCCACCAGATAGGAACTCTACCTTTCGTGATGATATCATCAAATTCAAACAAGCTCCAAGTGAGTCTCTTCACGAAGCTTGGACAAGATTCAAAGATCTTCTCATTAAATGTCCTCACCATGGCATCCCATGGTGTATCCAAATAGAGGTCTTTTTCAAAGGATGCAACCCCAGCACCAGACAAGTTCTAAATTCATCTGCTGGTGGTTCCATGTTGTCCAAGAGTTACAACGAAGCTTATGAGATCCTGGAGAAGATCTCAACATCTCACTGTAGGTGGTCAGATGATCCAGTCGAGCCAACTAGAGCTCAAGACAAGGATGCTCTTAGCGCCATGAGCACCCAAATAAACGCCCTGACCAACCTAGTTAAGCAAATGGCTCAGGCCAATCTCCAAACCGGTGCCAATACCGCCACAGCCATGTCAATGGGCACCCAACCAAGTCAAGGCGAGGCACTTATCTGTGGATTCTGTGGGGAAGGGCACCCATATGAATACTGCCCTGGGAATCCATCCTCAGTCTGCTATGTAGGAAGCCAACAGCAGCCTAGGAACAACCCCTATTCCAATACTTACAACCCTGGTTGGAGGAACCACCCAAATCTGTCATGGGGTGGCCAACAAAATACTAACCAAAATCCTAACCAGCCTAGACCGAGTGGAACACCTGGTTTCACTCCCCAACATAACCAATCAATGTATCAAAAACCATACAACCAACCTGTAGGATCGTCTGTAGAAAACTTACTCAAGGAATACATAGCTAAGAATGATGCTACTCTTCAAAGTCAGCAAGCTACTCTTAGGAGCCTAGAGAACCAAATAGGCCAATTGGCCAATGAACTCAAGAGTAGGCCCCAAGGTAGACTCCCTTCTGACACCGAGGTGCCAAGGAGAGATGGTAAAGAGCAAGTTCAAGCAATTGAACTCAGGAGTGGTAGACCTTTGGTGAGCAACACAAAGGAAACACCAAAGAGAGTAGAGAACACTGAGTCTAGTGCTCCACTGGAGTCTCTGCCAAACCAAGGTCCACCACCAACAAGCACATCAGGAGCCAGGCTAGAGCCAATTATTGAGGAGATAGAAGAAATTCCAAGGCCTCCACCTATCCTAAAGCGCCCTGACGTACCTGCATATGTGCCACCACCTCCATATCCTCGAAGGCTTAAGAAGAAGCAGGAACAGGAAGTGCATTTTAATAAATTCTTAGAGATTCTTAAGCAAGTGCATGTCAACATTCCTTTTGTAGAAGTTTTACAGTCTATGCCTTCCTATGTAAAGTTTTTAAAGGATATTATTACTAACAAAAAAATAATTGGTGAGTTTGAAACAGTAAACCTCACTGAGGAGTGCAGTGCCATACTCCAAAACAAGCTGCCTAAGAAGGAGAAGGATCCTGGGTCCTTCACCTTACCTGTAGAACTTGGAGGCAAGCACGTGGGCAGAGCGCTTTGTGACCTGGGCGCCAGCATAAACCTCATGCCCCTATCACTATTCCGCCAGTTGGGAATAGGAGAAGCACGTCCAACCACTGTCACCTTACAATTAGCAGACAGATCCATTGCATATCCAGAAGGTAAAATTGAGGATATTTTAGTAAAGGTTGACAAGTTTATTTTCCTTGCAGATTTCATTATCCTTGATTATGAAGCAGACAAGGAGGTCCCCATCCTGTTAGGCAGACCATTTCTAGCCACAGGTAGGGCACTGATAGACGTCCAAAAAGGTGAGCTCACTATGAGGGTTCATGATGAGGAGGTGAAGTTTAGTGTATATAAAGCTTTAAGGTACCCCTCTGATCTTGAATCCTGTGCTAGCATGGACGTAGTAGACTCCTTAATGGAGGAACAATTGGAGCATGTATTATTAACTAAGCATGCTAATGAATATGTACAATTAGATATAGCTGACTTGAATGTATCGTACATAATGGATATGCCTGTAGATAAACCACAACATGTATGTATGAATATAGACCTAACTGATAGATCTGTGAATCCTTTAAAGCCATCCATTGAGCATCCACCTGTTTTAGAACTGAAACCACTACCCACTCACCTCAAGTATGCATATCTAGGAAGTAATGAAACTCTGCCTGTTATCATTTCTTCTAAATTAAGTGAAAAGCATGAGGTTGAACTGATTTTACTGCTTAAGCAACATAGGAAGGCTATTGCATGGACTATTGCTGATATTAGAGGCATTAACCCTTCTTATTGTATGCATAAGATTATACTAGAGGAAGAGCACACACCTAGAGTAGATCACCAACGTAGGCTGAATCCCTCTATGAAAGAGGTAGTTAAGAAAGAAATAATAAAATGGTTAGATGCTGGTGTGATCTTCCCCATAGCTAGTAGTCAGTGGGTGAGCCCTATACAGTGTGTACCTAAAAAGGGTGGGATGACTGTGGTAGTCAATGAGAACAACGAACTGATTCCAACTAGGACTGTCACAGGATGGAGAGTGTGCATGGATTACAGGAAATTAAATAAAGAAACTAAAAAAGACCACTTCCCTCTACCGTTCATTGACCAGATGTTAGACAGAATAGCTGGTAGAGCCTACTATTGTTTCTTAGATGGGTATTCTGGCTATAATCAGATTACTATAGACCCTAAGGACCAAGAGAAGACTACCTTCACTTGCCCTTTTGGAACTTTTGCCTTTCGCAGAATGCCTTTTGGCTTATGCAATGCACCGGCAACTTTCCAAAGGTGCATGATGGCAATCTTCTCTGAGTTGGATGAGTCCATGATAGAAATATTCATGGATGACTTCTCAGTCTTTGGGGATTCATTCACCAACTGTCTAGATAATTTAAGACAAGTCTTGGCTAGATGTGAAGAGACTAACTTAGTACTCAATTGGGAAAAGTGTCACTTCATGGTAGATGAGGGGATTGTCTTAGGTCATAGAGTGTCGAGGGCAGGTGTAGAAGTTGACCGAGCCAAAATTGAGATCATAGAGATGTTGGTAGAGCCTCAGAATGTCAAGGCCATTAGAAGTTTCTTAGGGCATGCTGGCTTCTACAGAAGGTTCATTAAGGACTTTTCTAAGATAGCCAAGCCTCTGTGTGAGCTTCTAGAATTAAATAGGCCATTCATCTTCTCTAAGGAATGTGTAGTAGCTTGGACCACCCTTAAGAAAGCACTAGTCACAGCCCCTATCATAGTAGGACCAAATTGGGATCTTCCCTTTGAGATGTTATGTGATGCCAGTGACTATGCTGTAGGAGTGATGTTAGGACAGAAGATTGACAAGCTAACACACCCTGTCTATTATGCTAGTAAAACCTTGAATGAGGCTCAATGTAATTATACAACTACTGAGAAAGAGATGCTTGCTGTAGTGTTTGCTTGCGAAAAATTTAGAAACTATATTGTAGGCACTAGGACAATTGTGTACACTGACCATTCTGCCTTGAAGTATCTTATGAGGAAGGTTGATGCTAAGCCTAGGTTGATTAGGTGGGTGTTATTGCTGCAAGAATTTGATCTGGATATTCGAGACAAGAAAGGTTGTGAAAATGTGGTTGCAGATCACCTTTCTCGATTGCAGCACAATTGCGAAAAAATTGCGGAGCCCGCAATTTCTGATGCTTTTATTGATGAACGTGTCTTTGTTTTGACTCATCTTGATAATGATGAGGAACCTTGGTTTGCTGACATTGCTAACTTCCGTGCATCACAAGTTTTACCAGTTTTCAAGGGAGGACAAGAGAAGAAGAGGTTCCTTCATGAAGCAAGGAAATTCATATGGGATGACCCCACACTTTACAGAACATGTGCTGACGGCTTGCTAAGGAAGTGTGTTTCAGCTGCTGAAGCGAAGTTTGTGCTGCAGCACTGCCACACAGCTCCTTATGGTGGACACTTTGGTGGCCAAAGAACAGCTGCAAAGGTATTTCAGAGTGGCTATTATTGGCCAACGATCTTCAAGGATGCCCACAACTATGCCCACAGTTGTGATGAATGCCAAAGAACAGGTAACCTCAGTCGAAAGGATGAGATGCCCCTCACTTACATCTTAGAGTTGGAGCTCTTTGATGTGTGGGGCATTGACTTCATGGGGCCATTCCCTCCATCATCAGGTAACCTTTACATATTAGTAGCAGTGGACTATGTGTCTAAGTGGGTAGAAGCCAAAGCATGTCCTAATAATGATGCTAAAACAGTCACCAACTTCTTGCATAGGCACATTTTCACTAGGTTTGGGACACCTCGTGCCATCATTAGTGATGAGGGGTCACATTTCATTAACAAGGCTATGGAGAGAGTATTGGCTAAGTATAACATTAGACATAGAGTAGCCACTCCCTATCACCCACACTCGAATGGACAGGCTGAAATTTCAAATAGGGAAATTAAGAACATCCTAGAAAAAGTGGTCAAGCCTAATAGGAAAGACTGGTCCTTCAAGCTTGAGGATGCACTTTGGGCTTATAGGACAGCATATAAGACACCCCTAGGTATGTCCCCTTATAGGCTGGTATATGGCAAGGCTTGTCATCTTCCACTTGAGTTAGAAAACAAAGCATTTTGGGCCATGAAGGAATTGAATTTTTGTGTAAAGGATGCAGGAACACTGAGGTCTTTGCAATTACATGAGCTTGATGAGCTTAGACATATGGCCTATGAAAATGCTAAGATGTACAAGGAAAAGACCAAGATTTGGCACGATAGTAGACTTAGAGTTAAGGACTTTAAGAAGGGTCAACTTGTTTTGTTGTTTAACTCACGGTTGAAACTATTTCCAGGGAAACTTAAGTCTAGGTGGTCAGGTCCATTTGTGATTACTAATGTGTTTGTTCATGGTGCCATAGAGATAAAGAACTTGCAGCAAGGCCAACCATTCATGGTTAATGGTGCAAGATTGAAGCACTACTATGAGGAAGGAGATGTGAAGACTCTCTCGGCCTTCCTCTTGACTGAAGCATAACAAAAAGAACGAGAGAGGACGAGTGATTACTGTGCTCGTCAACATAAGGCTCATGCCTTAGTTTATTTTTTGCGATTTTCCGGTTATCATTTGTGTGTTTTGTTGTGTGATTTTAATTACGGATTTGATATTGTTTTTATTTCTTTTTGTAGGGAATCGAAAGAGGGAATCAAGGAGAGTAATTCCAGCTTTAAAAATCAAGAAACGATCGAGCCAAATAAAAGATACGGACGAGCAAAGTTTGCCATTTAGATGAAAAAAATCCCTAAAATTGCGCTGGAATTGCAGGATCCGCAAAATATAGCCGTTGGGATTTAGCCGTTTTCTTTATATCCGTTAGAAGGCGCTCGATCGATACGATTCTCCCATTCTCTGATTTCCAAGAAAACTGAGATTCTCTTCATCTTTGATTCTTCTCTCCAAACCTCCAAGACTCAACAATGGTGTTCACACGGGCTGAAAGATCTGCAGCCAAGAAGAGGGCTGAAGACGCTGCTGAAACAGCTGCGAGAGATGCACTACTTGCCTTGGCTACGGCTGACGCTGCACGCACCGAACGTCTTCCCAAGCTTCCGATCCGTAGGAAGAAGTGGAGGGTTGTCACAGAAATCCCTGCTGGACCTTCTGAACCAGCGGGCACGCCCAAGAAGCGCCGGTGGAGTGTCGAGATGGCCGCCGAACCAAGCAGAGCAAAGACTCCCTCTGTGGAGAGTCAAGAAACGGATCGCGCATCCCACGAGTCGACCAAGAAGGGTTCATCGCCATCTGCATCACCTGCGCACAGCCCTTCACCATCTGAACCAGTGCACAGCCCAGAGCTCTCTTCATCGCCGCCTGCACAGAGCCCTGAGTTGCCGTCTTCACCACTGAGTTCTGCACAGACACCTTCAGCAGAGCAACCACCCACGCCGTCGCACACTTCCCCACGGCCTGACCCTGAATTCCCATATGGGGATTATCAAGAATCAACGCAGGGCAGTGGGGAAGTTGGGGAAGACGAGGTCTTCTCGCCTGCGAGGGAAGCTAGCCCAGAGAGTCCTGCACAGCAGGATGATTCCATGGAAGAGACGCTGGGGGCATGCCTCCAGCAGATCAACATCAAGGCAAGGCTCAAGAAGAAGAAGAAGGCCAAGATTGTCAAGGCCAAGCGATCCAAGAAGCTGAAAAGGAAGAAGGCCAAGAGGGTGCCGTCAGCAGACAAAGAGAGCACTGAGCCATCGCTCAAAAGACTCAAGGTTGAGGCTGCCGAGTCAGCCAAGCCAGCAGATAAAGGGAAGGCCAAGCTTTACCCTGAAGATGAGCCTCAGTCAGTGAGGTATGTTTCATCTGATGCTGAGTCCAGGGGCGTTGAGCTGAGGAAGAGGGAGTTGCTGCACGAGAAAGGCTTCCTCGATAGACCTGCTGACCTGCCGCAGTTCTTGCGCGCAGGAGTTATAAACCACGGCTGGGAGGAATTTTGCAGACCGCCCAATCCAGCCTACACGAGCATGGTGTATGATTTCTACGCCAATGTGCTCAGCCCTGAGGATGGCCTGTCTGTGGTCAGAGGGGTAGAAGTGGATTTCTCAGCCAAGGCCATCAACGAAGCCTATGGTCTCAAGGGCCAAACACATACAGATTATGCACGGATTGTTGATGAGCCTACTGAGGCAGTTCTGGAAGAGGCCATTCGGACCATTGGCCAGCCTGAAGCTTCCTGGACCGTGACGCGCAATGGGAGGCACACTCTCATGAGTGCCAACCTCACGGCTAAGGCGGCTGTTTAGGTTTCGTTCGTGAGAAGGAGATTGTCCCCAGTGACTCACGAGACTACAATCAACCAGAGCCGATCGCTGCTGGTATATGCGATAATGAGAGGTCTCACGATCAACGTGGGAGAAGTCATTGATAGCTCCATTTTGGAGCTATAATTATGTCCCTAATTGACGTTTATTATTAGCTTAATCTTGCTTTTATGTAACTATTGCAGGTGTTCTCGGTGCTTCGCTCTCGAGAGCGTTTCGACGCTTTTCGGAGCTTAATATCGCGATTTAAAGACATAAGAGCACTTCCCGGGAAGATCCATGAAAAGGGATGAAGTTTGGGTGCTTTGGGGAAATTGAGGGCGAAATTCCATGCAAAAACCCGAGAGCTAGCGTCGAGCGGCAGCGTCGCGACGCTAGCTCGACGCTGCCCAGCGTCGAGACGCTGCCCTAGCGTCTCGACGCTCCGAAGTCTGAAGCGCTAAATTGAAGAAAAACCCGAGAGCAAGCGTCGAGCGACAGCGTCTCGACGCTCGCTCGACGCCGCGCAGCGTCTCGACGCTACCCCGAGCGCGCGCGCGGATTATTTAGGGCGCAGCGTCGAGACGCTGCCCTAGCGTCTCGACGCTACGACGGATTACTTAAATTTCTGTCCGATTTTTAGCCGCCATCATCATCTTCCACCTCGAGCTCCGCGCCTGATTTGACGTCCAGCAGCCATTTTTCACCATGGGAGGGGCTAAGAAGCTCGATTTGAAGCCGTCCCACGTCACACAAGTCATGAGTGAGTAGATTTACCGTTTTTGGCTCGGGATTGTAAGGATAAGTGTAGTATGAATTCTTGGTGAGGTTGTGGATTGAAATTCCGAATTGGTTAGATATTTTGTTGAATTGAATTCTACTTCTTAGCTTAATCTATGAGCACGTTTGAATGATTTAGGACTAGGCACCCTTGATTTTGAGCATGTTCATTTGTTAAAGGATTTGATGCCGTGCCTCTCGTTTCCGCCAAGTAACAAGGAATTATGGCACCTTGAGCGTATTGGCGTCCTTACGCTTTTGGTGTTCGTTCTTCCCGAATTGGAATTCCAAATCGACATACTAGTTTCGCGTCCAAATTAGATAGTCGTCACAGTTAGCTTGTTGCTACCGTTCGGTCTTGGGAGAGCGTTGGCCGCCAATGTCCGAACGGTATGCTTAATTAGCATAATTAATTATGTTTAATTAAATCCATGGAGCATGTCTGAGTTATTTATTAATTTTAGACGAGCTGTGCATTCATTAAATTGTTTAACCATAATACTAATCAACCTATGAACCAAGAAGCATGCTAAATTTATTCCGATCGTCCCGAGTCGGAAACTCCGTTAGCTTAATTTCCCCATTTGATTGTTTCTATCTTAGTTACTTGAAAACCAACAATTACCACTTATTTCACCTATATTAACAGTTAGCAAATTTGATTAAGATTAAGTCAAAATTCCTTAATTCCCTGCGGATCGACCCCGTTACTACTATTCTACAAATAGTTTAGTGATTTCGGGCATTTATAAATTTATTTTGGCGGGTCTCGACAACCCGATGATTGGCGATAGTTCAATAATATCGTTACCAAAATTGGCGCCGTTGCCGGGGAACTAAGTGTAATTCGGCCTGATTTAAATTTGATTTGTGAACTTTTAGTTTTTACTTTAAAAATTCTGTTTATTCTTTTATTATTTGCAATTTTGATCTGTTTGTTTAAGTGTGCAAGAAGTGCCAAATTTTTACTGAGAAAATGGAGATTGATGATGAGATTGGAGTCCCAAAAACGCTCAGACAATGGACAACATTTGCTATGGGCTACCAACCTTCTTGTATTTCCTACCCGGAAATTTCAGGTGAGTTTGTGCTTAAATCAGGTGTGATTAATCTTTTACCCTCTTTTTGTGGTGAAGCAGATGAAGATCCTTACAAACATCTCAAGGAGTTTCAAATGGTAAGCTCCGCGATGAAGCCTGGCGACATAACAAAAGATCAGCTCTACCTGAGAGCTTTTCCATTCACTCTAAAAGGTGAAGCTCGAGATTGGCTGCATTACTTGCCATCGGGGACCATCTTTACTTGGGAGAAATTGCAGAGTCTATTCTTGGAAAGGTATTTCCCAGCTTCAAAAGCCAGAGCCGTAAAAAAAGATATACGACAATTTGAGCAAGGAAAGGACGAGGCATTTCACGAGTGCTGGGAGAGGTTCATTAAACTCTGTGAAAAATGTCCGAACCACTTGATAGCGGAAGTCGCGCTTATCGAATGTTTCTATGATGGGTTGCTCACGCAAGACCGCCAGATGCTTGATGCAGCAAGTGGAGGAGTCCTTTGGGAGAAAACGCCTGCGGAAGCCCGTCAGTTGATCTCCAACATAGCTGAGAACCGTCGCCAGTACGGAGGAGGAAACGAGCATTCTAAGATGTTTTCCGACATAAAAGTGCTCAAGGAACAAGTGTCTCAGGTATGTGGTTTAGTTCATACGATGCAAGAAAAATCATCTCGGGATGTTTCTTCTATTTCAGGTAAAGCTATTGAAAGCATGTTCAAATCGATCATGGAAGCTAGCGATGAGACAAGGTCACAGATTAAGTCTCTAAGAGATGAAGTCACGGAGGTGAAGGAAAGGATGGGTAGAGTTGAATCCCAAGCGGAAGGGGTTAGTGCTATAAACCTCAGAAGCGGTAAGGAAGTGCCATCTCAACCCACTCCCGTGAGTCCCCCAAACGATTCAGAGATATCTCCAGATAAGTGTTCTCAAGCACCCTCTGAAACTGTTGTAACACCTCCTATTATTTCTATGAAGTCTTACACTCCCGTTGCTCCCTTTCCTAGTAGGCTTGCAAGGCCATCTAAGGAGGCCGACAACGCGGATGTACTTGAGACATTGAGGAAGGTTGGGATCAATATACCGCTACTTGATGCAATTCAGCAAATCCCAAGGTACGCTAAATTTCTAAAGGAGATGTGCACTATGAAGAGAAAGACCAAAAGTGCTGAAAGAGTCGTGGTAAGCAAGAATGTTTCTGCCCTGCTAACCCAAGGTATTCCAAGCAAATGCCTGGATCCAGGTATGTTCCTCTTGCCATGTACTATAGGGGATAGAGAAATCGAGCATGCTATGCTAGACTTAGGAGCTTCAATTAATGTTATGCCATACTCAGTCTATAAGAGCCTCGGTTTAGAAGGTATGCAGGAAACTAGTATAGTTATCCAGTTAGCTAATAGGTCTTCTATTCATCCTCTAGGGGTGATTGAAGATGTGTTGGTTAAAGTTAAGGATTTAATTTTCCCTGCTGATTTTTATGTGATAAATTTGGAAGAAAACACATCCACCACTTCTGTTTTACTTGGTAGACCATTCATGAAAACCGCTAGAACGAAAATTAATGTGCATGATGGAACCTTGTCTGTTGAGTATGAAGGGGATGTGTTCGAATTTAATGTTTTTGATGCAATGAAACAACGTGCTGATGTGCATTCTGTCTGTAAAATCGATCTTATAGATACTTTAGAACAAGAAGAATGCATGACTGTTGTTGATGGGGATGACCCACTCGTTTTTACTGAAACTGTTGGCAAAGTTGAAAGTAGTGATCCCATATTGACTGAATTGTCTGAACAACCTACTTTTGCTTTAGAGACATGTGAAAAGCCAACTAAAATATTACCGTCTCTTTTGCAGGCTCCCAAGTTGGAATTGAAGGAGTTGCCGGGTCATCTCAAGTACGTGTACTTGGGTGAGGTGGATACACTTCCGGTAATTATCTCCAAGGAGCTTACATCGGAGCAAGAAGGCGAGTTGGTCGAGGTTCTGAAAAAGAACAAAAGAGCCATGGGATGGACGTTGGCAGACTTGCACGGTTTGAGCCCAGTGCTGTGCATGCACAAGATTCGGCTGGATGAGGGAGCAAAGCCATCCCGAGAGCCTCAGCGGCGACTGAACCCTGCAATGAAAGAGGTAGTGTTGTCTGAAATACACAAACTCCTGGATGCAGGTATTATCTTTCCCATTTCTGATAGTCAATGGGTTAGCCCTATTCATGTTGTACCTAAAAAGACGGGCATAACTGTTATTAGAAATGATAAGGGGGAGTTAGTACCTAAGAGAGTTCAAAATGGGTGGCGGATGTGTATTGATTTTAGGAAACTGAATGACGTGACTAAGAAGGACCACTTTCCTATTCCCTTCATAGATCAAATGGTGGAGCGTTTAGCTGGGAAACCATTCTTCTGTTTTCTTGATGGTTTTTCTGGGTTTTACCAAATTCCCATAGCCCAGGAAGACCAAGAAAAGACTACTTTTACCTGTCCATTCGGAACTTACGCATATAGGAGAATGCCCTTTGGGCTTTGTAATGCTCCAGGGACTTTTCAGCGATGCATGATGAGCATATTTTCTGAATTTGTAGAAAAATGCATCGAAGTCTTTATGGATGATTTTACTGTATATGGAAGTTCGTTTAAAGATTGCCTGTTTAACTTGTCTAGAGTCATGGAAAGATGCATCGAAACTAATCTTGTTTTAAATTTTGAAAAGTGTCACTTCATGGCCAGTCAGGGCATAGTATTGGGTCACGTTGTGTCTGCTAAGGGGATAGAGGTTGATAAAGCTAAGATTGATGTCATATCTGATTTACCTTATCCCACGAATCTTCGGGAAGTACGTTCTTTTCTTGGTCACGCAGGTTTTTACCGCAGGTTCATAAAAGACTTCTCGAAGATAGTGACCCCGATGACCAGCTTGCTGAAAAAGGATGTTCCATTCTGTTTCGACAAAGAGTGCAAGCTTGCCTTTGACGTTCTGAAGAAGTGCTTGACCAACGCACCCATCATTCATCCACCGCAGTGGGGGACTCCTTTCGAGATCATGTGCGACGCAAGCAATTATGCCGTAGGCGCTGTGTTGGGCCAGAGGATAGACAAGAAGAGCCATGTGATTTATTATGCCTCGAGGACGCTCAATTCTGCGCAGATCGGTTACACAACAACAGAGAAGGAGCTGCTTTCCATAGTTTTCGCTCTTGATAAATTTCGGCCATATATTCTTGGATCTAAAGTAATTGTTTTTTCTGATCATGCAGCAGTTCGATACTTGATGAACAAGAAAGACTCGAAGCCTAGACTGCTCAGATGGGTATTACTACTCCAGGAGTTCGACGTCTCAGTTCAGGACAGAAAAGGATCAGAAAATACCGTTGCTGACCACTTGAGCCGCATTGTGCGTAATGAGGAGGACTTGCCTCTGAATGATGAGTTCCCTGATGAAGTTCTCTTCCAGGTAAGTGTGGAGACACCGTGGTACGCCGACATTGTCAACTACTTGGTCACAGGTACGTTCCCATTCGACTTTTCATATAATCAAAGAGCTAAGCTGAAGAGCGAAGCCAAGACATATGTTTGGGACGAGCCAGTTTTATGGAAATTTTGTGCTGACCAAGTTATTAGGAAATGCGTCCCTAGGTCTGAACATAGGTCCATCCTTACCTTTTGCCATGAATTTGCATGCGGGGGACACTTTGGGCAAAATAGAACTGCAAGGAAAATTTTAGATTGTGGGTTTTTCTGGCCATCACTGTTTAAGGACTGTTATGAGTTTTGTAAATCTTGTGATCAGTGTCAGAGAAAAGGGACCATCACTAGTAGGAATGAAATGCTCCAAAACCCCATTTTAACTTGTGAAATTTTTTAGGTTTGGGGTATGGACTTTATGGGACCCTTCCCCCCTTCATTTGGTTTCGTCTATATCTTATTGGCCGTGGACTACGTGTCTAAATGGGTGGAAGCTAAAGCTACCAAAGTTGATACCGCTAATGTTGTTTCCAGTTTTGTCAAATCTAACATTTTTAGCAGGTATGGAGTTCCACGAGCCATCATAAGTGACCAGGGGAGCCACTTCTGCAACAAAACGATCCAGGCCTTGATGAGGAAATATGGGGTCAATCATAAAATCTCTACCCCATATCATCCTCAGACCAATGGTCAAGCGGAGGTTTCCAATCGAGAGGTGAAGAGCATCCTCGAGAAAACAGTAAGTCCAGGAAGGAAGGATTGGAGCCTTAGGCTGGACGACGCTTTGTGGGCTTATCGTACGGCTTACAAAACCCCCATAGGGATGTCTCCCTACCGGATGGTTTATGGTAAAGCCTGTCATCTCCCCGTGGAGATCGAACACAAAGCTTACTGGGCCGTGAAGAAGTGCAATATGGACTTTGACTTGGCAGGCGAAGAAAGACTCCTCAAATTGCAAGAACTGGAGGAGCTTCGCCTGGATGCATATGAGAACTCGAAGACCTACAAGGAAAAGACCAAAATGTTCCACGACAGGCGAGTCGTTCGAAAGCACTTTCAAGTTGGTCAGAAGGTCCTCTTGTTCAACTCCCGCCTGAAGTTCATGCCAGGTAAACTTCGTTCCAGGTGGCTTGGTCCTTACATTATCACTGATGTTCATCACTATGGTGCAGTTAAAATTCAAAGTTTGGATACGGAAAAGGAGTACACAGTGAATGGCCAGCGATTAAAGATCTTTCATGAGGGAATGTCAGAGGACTTTGATGATCATGCCTACTTGCAAGAGCCTGATTACGAAAAAGGATAAAAGGAGTTTGGGTAAAGTCGAGCAATCGACTCTAAAAATTTGCGCTACTCGGAGGCACCCGAGCTTGAACTGTATATGCTTTTTATTTACATACCGTCTTTAGGATTAGTTTAGATTTCTACTCTGATGTTGTGAATTTTCAGGTGAAACAATGGCTCATCCTTGCGGTTTATTGGCTAAGGTTAAAGCGCGCTCTACAACCCTCTAAGTCACAATTCAGGGAAGGTTTTCTTTCCTTTTGTTTTGACTGTGCATATTTGGTCCAATGAGGACATTGTCAATTTTTAAGTTGGGGGTGGTGGGTTGTGCCTTTGTCGAGCTTTGTTGTGGAACCCTGATTAATCTGTTGAGATATGGTGAAAGCATGCTAGTCTGACTATGAAATTCTGTGATGTACTGCTGAGGTCTTCGTATTTGTATTTGTCATGAAATTCAGCATAATTGCATATGTTAAGGCCTTTTTGAAAATTTTTCAAGCATATTTCCCTGTTTAAGCTTCGCATGTTAGCACTCTGTCTTGGATCTGTGGGTTTAGGCTAGCTCTGTTTGTTTTGAAATTCGCTGTCACCTCGAAAGGCAACCTTAGGATGGGCTAAGATTCGCTTTTGTTTGTAATCCGTGCGCTTAAAATTTTAATATGATGCTTAGACTAAAAGAAAAATGAATGCAAGTTTGTAAAAAGAAAACAATCTCATGAGGCGTTCCTCCTTCTTGAGTTGCCTTAGTAGCCAGGGGCGGTCGTGTAACCCACGGTCGCCACTGCATGAAAAGGATGCACAAAGAAGTGAACGCTAGTCCTTAAAAATGTGAATTTTGCCCGTAGTCAGATGCACTGTGCAATGAAATTCCAGGCAAGCTGAAACGAAAGTAAGATTGACATGTTAGGCGCTCATAAAGATCAATGAAGATAAGAGAAGAGATGCCTTGCGTTATGTTACTTGCATAGGCGATGAACTGCCCTTAGACTGTTCTGTTAAGCCATAAGTAGGGGGAAAGCGAAATTTTAGGATAGATAGAGCTCTTCTAAGCCTGTTGAAATCTAAGATCGAGGAGCTAAGTCCGAAGCGTAAATAGGGAAGCATCTTTAAAATTTTTCGAATTGCTCTTAACTCTTGCACGCATGCGGCTGTTTCTTTCAAATGCAAATGCCCTGTCTTTTCCAGTACTGAGACTCGAGTCTATAGCATGTATTCTCGTTTTTATTTGATTAATCAGAATTCCACCTTGCTCGAGGACTAGCAAGAATTAAGTTGGGGGTGTTTGATAGCTCCATTTTGGAGCTATAATTATGTCCCTAATTGACGTTTATTATTAGCTTAATCTTGCTTTTATGTAACTATTGCAGGTGTTCTCGGTGCTTCGCTCTCGAGAGCGTTTCGACGCTTTTCGGAGCTTAATATCGCGATTTAAAGACATAAGAGCACTTCCCGGGAAGATCCATGAAAAGGGATGAAGTTTGGGTGCTTTGGGGAAATTGAGGGCGAAATTCCATGCAAAAACCCGAGAGCTAGCGTCGACCGGCAGCGTCGCGACGCTAGCTCGACGCTGCCCAGCGTCGAGACGCTGCCCTAGCGTCTCGACGCTCCGAAGTCTGAAGCGCTAAATTGAAGAAAAACCCGAGAGCAAGCGTCGAGCGACAGCGTCTCGACGCTCGCTCGACGCCGCGCAGCGTCTCGACGCTGCGCGAGCGTCTCGACGCTACCCCGAGCGCGCGCGCGGATTATTTAGGGCGCAGCGTCGAGACGCTGCCCTAGCGTCTCGACGCTACGACGGATTACTTAAATTTCTGTCCGATTTTTAGCCGCCATCATCATCTTCCACCTCGAGCTCCGCGCCTGATTTGACGTCCAGCAGCCATTTTTCACCATGGGAGGGGCTAAGAAGCTCGATTTGAAGCCGTCCCACGTCACACAAGTCATGAGTGAGTAGATTTACCGTTTTTGGCTCGGGATTGTAAGGATAAGTGTAGTATGAATTCTTGGTGAGGTTGTGGATTGAAATTCCGAATTGGTTAGATATTTTGTTGAATTGAATTCTACTTCTTAGCTTAATCTATGAGCACGTTTGAATGATTTAGGACTAGGCACCCTTGATTTTGAGCATGTTCATTTGTTAAAGGATTTGATGCCGTGCCTCTCGTTTCCGCCAAGTAACAAGGAATTATGGCACCTTGAGCGTATTGGCGTCCTTACGCTTTTGGTGTTCGTTCTTCCCGAATTGGAATTCCAAATCGACATACTAGTTTCGCGTCCAAATTAGATAGTCGTCACAGTTAGCTTGTTGCTACCGTTCGGTCTTGGGAGAGCGTTGGCCGCCAATGTCCGAACGGTATGCTTAATTAGCATAATTAATTATGTTTAATTAAATCCATGGAGCATGTCTGAGTTATTTATTAATTTTAGACGAGCTGTGCATTCATTAAATTGTTTAACCATAATACTAATCAACCTATGAACCAAGAAGCATGCTAAATTTATTCCGATCGTCCCGAGTCGGAAACTCCGTTAGCTTAATTTCCCCATTTGATTGTTTCTATCTTAGTTACTTGAAAACCAACAATTACCACTTATTTCACCTATATTAACAGTTAGCAAATTTGATTAAGATTAAGTCAAAATTCCTTAATTCCCTGCGGATCGACCCCGTTACTACTATTCTACAAATAGTTTAGTGATTTCGGGCATTTATAAATTTATTTTGGCGGGTCTCGACAACCCGATGATTGGCGATAGTTCAATAATATCGTTACCAGTCATCACTGCCGCCATTGCTGAGTGCGCCAAGAAAGGTAAGGGACCACTGTTTTTCCCTAACACCATAACCAAACTATGTTTGCTTGCAGGAGTCCCCACTGAGCGATTGGAGCAGCAGATGGCTTACACAGGCCACTTGGAGCTGCCTGCTAGCCTGAGGCTGAAGAGAAAGGGGAATATGGAGTTTGAACTGGATAGGCTGGCTGCTGATCAGTCCCTATCCATGGCCTGCCTGATGGATATGCAGAGGAGAATGGCTCAATGGGCCACTTATGCGCAGGCAAGGGACAAGGAAGTTGCAGACCAACTTGGGTGCATCTTCCCTGACTTCCCCACAAATCTCCTGACTCCATGGGTGCCTCCACGACCACGACAACCTGATGAGGATGAAGATGTTTGAGTGCTGGTTTGAATTGCACTGAAGGGAGTATTGCTGTTCCCTTAGAAAAAAAAAACAATTTTCTGTTTTCTGATAGACTATGTGAATTATGCTGTTTTTTAGTACACTTTTGATCTGTTTTAAATGCTTAGTTTGATGTTTTATCTTTTGTTTAGTATAGTCTGATGATAGGAGCCTAGGTAGGTTAGTTTTGTTTTATTTTTAGAAGAGCTTGAATGACTGGAAAGAGCATGCTTAGGGGCCTTAATCACTGTTATATCTGCCCTGACCTGATTGTGAAATAATTGCGGTACCCGCAATTTTCATGACTGAAAGCATGTTTTGGACTGTCTGTTTAGCTAGGCTGTAATCTGTTTAAATTCCATCTTTTGCTGCTATCATGACTACCTCATATAGCTTATCTAAAAGCATGCTGGATGAGTGTCATAGGACACCCTTTGCTAGTTTAAATCAACCTCTAAAAAGCTCAGCATGCACAGCTTTAAGCCCTTAACTGTCTGGTTTTTTTAAAATTACTGCTGCTGTGATATTTTCTTTTAAATGTTCTGTCTATGCCTAGGGCTTTAGATTCTCTTTGTTTTACCTTAGATTAGATGCTTCTAGGATAGTTTGGGGGTGTGCCACCTCAGACACTCATTGGGGACAATGAGTAGTTGAAGTTTGGGAGAGGCCACCCTAGGCCTAGGAACATTCCTCTCTCCCTTAGAAACATAAGCATTCTTCTTCTCCTTTACAAAAAATGATGAACTGAAAAAAAATGAAAAATAGAATAAAGAGGGGGGTCTCTCTCAGGTTGCTAAGTAATCAGTGCCAAGTGTGTGACCCACAAGTGGCATTGCATCAAAAGGCAACCAAAGGAGAGGCCCCACCTAAGTAAGAAAAAGGGAAAAGAATAGGGAAGAAGAATGTATACCTAGGAGTTATAACTTTGTGGCTTAGATGTCCTATTTAAAAAGAACTCTGATCCTCAATTAGCTAAGCACAAAGTTGTAACTCGTAGGGTTGTTTAGGGAGATGAGTGTTTATCCAATGTAGTGATGCCAGGGTTTAGGTTGTTCTTTAAAAGTACTACTGTCACCGTTAATACTAAGACTGGCATGACTCTAAGGAATCCTAGACACATTAAAAATAAAGCTAGAAGCATGTACTGAGTCTGAGGTAAAGCTAGGCAGAGTTTGAAACCTTAGGGATAGTGGCATGATATGACAAAAGTAAATAGATCAGTTGTAGGAAGTTAATGGAAACAGAAGGAGTGTTAGGCAGGCAAAGTCAGAGGAAGCTTGATAAGAGGGTGGTTTTAAGCTTAGAAGTGTGTCACAGGACAGCAGTGCTATAGATTGGGATATGGGAGAGTCAGTAGGTGGTTAAAGAAGGTGAAACAGCAGCTTAGGTAAGTCCTTAGTATGCTTGAGGACAAGCAAAACCTTAAGTTTGGGGGTGTGTTAAGTCTCTGAAAGTGACTTATTTAGGACCAATTTAGCTTAAGAAGATGTACACTTTTAGGTGTTTTTGATAGCATTTAGCCTAAACCTATGCTTAAATATGAGAATGAGAAGAAGGTAGCTAAATTAGGACTTATGCACAATAGGAAAGAAAAGGGTTGAAAACCGAAGGAAAAGAATGAAAAAAACTGCATTGCGACAGCATTGCGAAAACATTGCTGAAGCCGCAATTATTCAAGTGAAAACCGTAAGTTGACTGATCTTTTTCTGTTAATTTCCGTGATTTCAGGGATTCGTTCTTTCTCCTCCATCCATTCTGATATACGACGTTGAAGATTGATGGTTCTCCTTGGCCCAAACGCACCTGCAAACTACTATAAAAGGGGGTCAAAGTCGGAGGTTCAAGCATCATCCGAAAGCGTAGGAGTCTTCTCGCAGTCCATCTTTTCGCCCTGTTTTCCTTTGCCGTCTGTTGGAGTGAGAGTCTCAGCTGTTGGAATCGATAATCTGATAGGAAGGAGAGGAGATTCTTCTTCTCTCTCGATTGGATTCATCCAAGCAAGGCTGACCTTTCATCCCCTTCGTTCGAGGCGACTGCAACGAGGCTTTCAAGCACCATTTACTGCTTTTGTCTTTCCTTTCTCATTTCCAGCATTGTTTAGTTATCGCTTCTGGTTTAGTGATTAGTCTACTTCATTTCGTTGCTTTCTGTCTTTGGATTATTTACTTTAAGTTTCCCTTTATTCGTTCAAACATTCAAAGTAATCAAATTACAAGTCTTCATTTCACAGTTTCCATCTTCTGCTGCTACGGTTTTGTCTTACTGTTTTGAGTATTTTCCCTTCTAAGCATGTCTGTTTTATCTTATACTTTTGTTCTCTATATATCCATGAGTAGCTAAGTCACTTAGGGGCATGCTAATGACAGAACTATAGGCTAAAAAACGTGAACCAAGCATGTAGGATAGCTTTCGAAGCATTGATTGTATGTAAGCTTCATTCCACGGGCAATTTCGATTGGCCATCCATTTTGTCCAAAGAACTCCTAACCTCTGGAAGGAGTAAGAGTTCAGAGTCGTATAATCATGCTAGCCTTTCATGGTAACCAGGAAACAGCCTAGGAATAGGCGTTTCCCTAGTACAAACCATATTTTTCTGCTTTAACAAGATGCTTAAGACCTTACTTTGAGTTGAGTAAACTAAAGAATCTAATGCATGGAATCGGACGATACATGAGATTAAGATAGTTTGATGCATAGAGAGTAGATCCAGTGCTTGAGAATCGTATAAAAATGCCTATAGGATAGTCATTAGTAGCCCTTAATTCTCCATTTTACACACTTTTACTGTTTTTACAATTGCGATAACATTGCGGTATCCGCAATTCTGCTAAGTTACCATTCTGTTTAGCTGTTTTCTTCTTCGTTTATTAATTCCATCTCTTGTCCTTTGAGTCTAATTTCAACTTGCATTTGTTTATGTTACATTCCTTTATATGTTCGGTAAGAAGTAGGCAATTAAAAACCAATTTGAACCCATCAAATCCACCCCTTCTTTCTTAACAAAACACTTCGTGAATAGCTAAAAATAAGTCTCTGTGGGAAAACGAATGAAAAAATACTCATTACTTGCTATAAGATCATGTATGCTTGCATGTTCTGAGTGCTCTCTCTCTCTTATTGCTTATTCTTATTAACACATTGAGCACGCAACAGTCGGTCCACGGGGAATTGTGCTAATCCAACTTAATTCTAATTAAATTTGCAAACTAGAAAATTAAACGAATTGGGGGAATTTTTGGGTTGAAATATGCTAACGGAAAAATTATGCAAAGAGGGAAAAACTGAACTAACGGAGCGTTCGACTCAGGACGTTCGGGACTAAGAATTAGCGAATTAATGGATCACAGGTTAACGGAAAATTTTAGCTAAACATACATATGAATACGCAGTTCGTCTCAATCGATTAATCAATTCAAACACGCCCCATGGATAATAATTAGACAGAATAAATTATGCAAATTAAAAATATCGATTGGACATTGGGGGCCAACGCTCTCCCAAGACCAATCGATAGCGACGGGCTAACTACGACGATTATCTAACGTGGAAGCCAAATTAGTGTATCGATTTTAATTTCTACTTCGAGAAGAACGAACACCAAGAACGCAAGGAAGCCTATGCGCTCTATAGCATCGTTAATCCATGTTACTTGGCGATTTAGAGAGGCACGACATCAAAATCTTTAACTAACGAATCATGCTTGAAATCTAAGTTGTCTAATCCAATCAATCAAACACATTCATGTAATATGCATAGAAGGAGAAACTAACTCAACCAAATGTTCTAGCCAAATCAGAAATTGAAAGCATAAACCTCACCCAAAATGCTAATTACATTAATCCCTTACAATTCCGAGCCAAAATGCTATAATCTACTCACTCATGATGGAGGTGACTTGAATTAGCTCCCAACCAAGCTCCATGGTGGCAATGGCTTCAAAAACGTCACAAATGGTGCGGAGCCCGAGGTAGGAGATGATGTTCGGCGCTCGAAATCAGACAAAATAATATATATTTCGTCGGAGCATCGAGACGCTGCAAGTGTCTCGACGCTGCGCCCTAAAGTTCCAGCGCGCTGAGTCGGGGTGGCGTCAAGACGCTGTGCAGCGTTGAGCGGGCGTCTCGATGCTGTGCGGTCGATGCTTGCTCTCGGGTGGGATTTCCAATTGACGCTTCAGACTTCGAAGCGTCGAGACGCTTGGCCCAGCGTCTCGACGCTAGGCAGCGTTGAGCCAGCGTCGGGACACTCCCTGCTCAACGCTTGCTCTCGGGTTTTTGCATGGAATTTTGCCTTTGAACTTCCCAAAACGCCAAATCTTCATATTTTTGCATGGTTCTTTCCCTAAGGTGTTCTTAGGACATTAAAACGTGATATTAAGCCTCGAACGACGTCAAACGTGCCCGAGAACAAATTACCGAGAACACCTATAATTAACATAGATAAACAAGATTAAGCACATAATTAGCATGA
This sequence comes from Herpetospermum pedunculosum, assembly GCA_028017165.1. Classification (NCBI taxonomy): domain Eukaryota; kingdom Viridiplantae; phylum Streptophyta; class Magnoliopsida; order Cucurbitales; family Cucurbitaceae; genus Herpetospermum; species Herpetospermum pedunculosum. The sequence continues at coordinate 12,232,640 of CM051527.1, read as the reverse complement.
ATTAGGGACATAAATATAGCTCCAAAATGGAGCTATCAAACACCCCCAACTTAAATCTTGCTAGTCCTCGACCAAGGTAGAATTCTTACTTATCACGATAAAACGGCGCGCATGCTAATGACTCAACTCTCAGTAATAAAAGAGACAAGGCATTTATATTAGAAAGAAATATTTGCGTGCATGCATTGGTTAAGAACATTTCAAGAAATTTAAAATACTACTCCCCACGAGTGCTTCGCTTCTGGCTCCTCTATTTTAAATCTTACAGGCATAGAACAGTCCTAACCGACCCAAAACTTCGCTTTCCCCCTACTTATGGCTAAACAAAATAGTTTAAGGGCTTTTCATCGTCAAGGCAAGTAATAGATCGCAAGGCTTCTTTTCTTCTTTTTTTTTTTTTATCTCCATGAGCGCCTAACATGTCAATTTTACTTTCATTTCAGCTTGCCTGCAATTTCATTGCACAATGCATCTGACTACGAGCAAAATTCACATTTTTAAGGACTAGTGTTCACTTCTATGTGCTTCCTTTTCATGCAGTGGCGACCGTGAGTTACACGACCGCCCCAGGCTACTAAGGCAACTCAAGAAGGAGGAACGCCTCAGGAGATTACACTTTTTTTTTTTTTTTTAAAAAAAATTTAGCATTTTTTTTTCTTTTAGCCTAAAAACCATGTTATAATTTGAACGCATAACTTACAAGCACTAACGAATCAAACCCATCTTAAATGTGCCTTTCGAGGTGACAACGAATTTTAAACCAAGCAGAACTACCCTAAACCCACAGATCCAAAATAGAGTGCTAAACGCGAAGCTTAAACAGGGAAATAACGAAGAATTTTTTTCAAAATGGCCTTAACAAATGCAAACATGCTACATTTCACTGCAGATACAAATACGGAGATTCCAACAGTACATCACAGAATTTCATAGTCAAACTAGCATGCATACATCACAACAAAGCATGTTTATCAGAATTCCTCAACAAAACTCGACAACCGTTGTAAAACATAACCCACCACCCCCAACTTAGAAAGAGACAATGTCCTCATTATACTAATTAAGCACAATCAAAATTCTAGGGAACAGAAAACCTCCCCTGAAATTTGATGTAGAGGGTTGGAGAGCACGCTTCTTCTTTTTCAAGCAAAACCGCAAGGACGAGCCATCATTTTCCCTGAAAACTCACAACATGAGAGTAAGAACCTAAGTTAATCCTAAAAGCAGTAAAGTAAACAAAAAGCATGTACAGTTCAAACTCGGGTGCCTCCGAGAAGCGCAAATTTTTAGAGTCGATTGCTCGACTTTACCAACACTTTTTCATCCTTTCTCATACTCGGGTTCTCCCAAGTGGGCATGCTCGTCGAAGTGCTCCGTCTCCCCTTCGTGGAAGATTTTCAATCGCTGGCCATTCACCGTGGATTCCTTGCCTGTTTCTAGACTCTGGATCTTGACTGCACAATAAGGATGGACATGATTTATAATAAAAGGACCAATCCAACGGGAACGAACTTTACCTGGCATGAACTTCAGGCGGGAATTGAACAAGAGGACCTTCTGACCAACTTCGAAGTGTTTCTGAATGACTCGTCTGTCATGGAACAACTTGGTCTTCTCCTTGTAGATCCTCGAATTCTCATATGCGTCCAAGCGAAGCTCTTCTAGTTCTTGCAATTTGAGGAGTCTTTCTTCGCCAGCCTGATCGAAGCTCATATTACACTTCTTCACAGCCCAATACGCTTTGTGCTCGATCTCCACTGGGAGATGACAGGCTTTCCCAAAAACCATCCGATAGGGAGACATCCCTATGGGGGTTTTGTAAGCTGTGCGATAGGCCCACAAAGCGTCGTTGTTACGTCTCCAAAAGTGACTATTTTAGGACTTGTTTGCTATACAAAGATGTACACTCTTAGGTGTTTTTGGTAGGATTTAGCTTAAACTCGTGCTTATATATGAGAATTAGAAGAATGAAGCTAAATTAGGACTTATATGCAAAAGGAAAGAAAAAGAACCAAAAACGAAGTTAAAGGAATGAAAATTGCACATTGCGGAAGCATTGCGAAAACATTGCTAAAACCGCAATGTTTTAAGTGAAATCCGTAAGTTGTCTAACCAATTTATGTTTTGTTCCGATCTTTCAGGGGCCCATTCTTTCTCCTGCTGCCACATGGAAGAACGACGTTGAGAATGGATGGTTCTCATTGACCCAATCGTACCTGCAGAATACTATAAAAGGAGGTCAAGATGGAAGGTTGAAACACACTCGAACGGCGTAGACTTCCAGTTCAACGCAGTCTTTTCCACTTCTTTTCTCTCTTCCGTCTGTTGGTTTGAAAGGTTCAGCTGTTGGAGTCGACAATCTGATAGGAAGGAGAGGAGATTTATCTTCTCTTCTGATTAGATTCATCCAAGCAAGGCTTCCTTTCACCCTTCAGCCGAGGCGTTCACAACGAGAAGATCACGCACGGATTTACTTACTTCCTGCTTTAGCTTTCTGTTTCCTTTGCTGTTGATTGTCATTTCCCTTCCGTTATCTACTCTACTTCATTTCGTTGCTGTCTGTTTAGTTTTAGTCATTCGAAGTCGTCATTTGTTTAGTTCAAACGTTGGTTAATCAAAGTATACTTTCATCACTTTGCAAGTTCTCTACCTTCTTTGCTTACTGTCTTTAGCTTCTGTTTTGCCTTTACTATTCTACTAAGCATGTCATCTCCATCTATTCTTTCTGTTCCATCTTCATCCATGAGTAACTAAATCACATAAGGGCAAGCTAATGAAAAATCTATAGGTAGAAACACGTGACTTAAGCATATAGGATAGCTCTCGAATGCATTGAATGTATGTAAGCTTCATTCCACGGGCAATTTCGATTGGCCATCCATTTTGTCCAAAGAACTCCTAACCTCTGGAAGGAGTAAGAGTTCAGAGTCGTACATCCATGCTAGCCTCTCAAGGTAGCCAGAAAACGACCTAGGAATAGGCGTTTCCCTAGTACAAACCAATACTTGCTGTTATAAAAAGATGCTTAAGACCTTACTTGCACATGAGTAAACTAAAGGATCTAATGCATGAAATCGGAAGATACATGAGAATGAGTTAGTTTGATGCATAATGAGTTGATCTATTGCTTGAGATTCGTGTGAAAAAACCTATAGAGGAGTCATTAGTAGCCCTTGTTTCCACACTTTACACTTAATTCGCTGTTAGTAACATTGCTAAATAATTGTTGTTTCCGCAATTCCTTTAGTTGAAAGTTTGCCTTAGTCATTTTTCTCTCCATTTGTTATTCTCTTCTCTTTACATTCAAGTTTATTATCTGTTTGCACTTGTTTATGCTTCCATCCTTTACACATTCCTTAGTAATTAGGCACCTTAAAACCAAATCTACCTCACTTAATCCACCCATTCTCAGTTAACAAAACACTTCGCTAGTAACTAAGAATAAATCTCTGTGGGAAATCGAATGAAAAAATACTTATTACTTGCTACAAGATCATGTATGCTTGCATGTTCTGAGTGCTCTCCTTGCATATTATTTTAAAACATTGAGCACGCAACAAGTTTTTGGCGCCGCTGCCGGGGATTTTGTTTAGTAAAAACGAAGTTTGTTAAGTTAGAAACACAAAGCTTAATATCTATTGGAACTAATCTATTCTCATTTCTTTTGCAGGTACCATTGAGTTAGTTTATGAATGAGCATTCAAGTAGCGATCTAGAGTTCAATCCTGAGCCTGAGAGATTACTTAGGGCCAGAAACAAAGCTAAGAAACGTCTCTTCAAACAACCCCCTATACCTCAAATAATTGTTGATTCTGCGGAGTCTTCGCAATTCCTACACATCGAAATGGATATACCAGTCCCAAATCCGGTACCTACCACTCGCAACCCCATCGAAATAGCGAATGACAAGGATAGTGCCATCCTCTCCTACCTAGTTCCTATGCCTGGGGAGCTAAACTCAAGCATAATCCGCCCTGAAATTACTGCCAACTCATTCGAGTTAAAGCCAGTAATGTTCCAAATGTTGTCCACTGTTGGACAATTCTTTGGAGTGGAAAATGAGGACCCCCACAACCATCTAAGAAACTTCCTAGGAGTTAGTGATACTTTCCTTATCCCTGGAGTTTCCCAAGAAGCTTTGAGGCTTTACCTCTTCCCTTACTTATTAAGGGATAAAGCCAAGACGTGGTTAAACTCATTACCTTCCGGATCAGTTGTCAATTGGACAGATCTGGCTGAGAAATTCCTAGTAAAATATTTCCCACTTGATAGGAATTCAAACTTTCGTGATGACATAATCAAGTTCAAGCAAGCCGAAAACGAATCTCTTCACGAAGCTTGGACAAGGTTCAAGGACCTTCTGCTTAAATGTCCACACCATGGCATCCTATGGTGTATTGTTGCGTGCTCAATGTGTAAAATAAATAAGCAATAAGAGAAAGAGAGCACTCAGAACATGCAAGCATACATGATCTTGTAGCAAGTAGTAAGTATTTTTTCATTCGTTTTCCCACAGAGATTTATTATTAGCTACTCGTGAAGTATATTGTTAAGCAAGAATGGGTGGATTTGATGGGGTAGAATTGGTTTTAAGTTGTCTAATTTCTAAGGAATATGTAAAGGGTAGCAACATAAACAAGTGCAAGTCAATGATAAACTCAAATGAAAAGAGAAGAGATTAATAAATGAAGAGGAAAATAGCTAAACAGAATTTTTAACTTAGCAGAATTGCGAGAACAACAATTCTACCGCAATGTTACTAACAGCGAAAGTGTGTAAAGTGGAGAAACAAGGGCTACTAACGACTCCTCTATAGGCATTTTCACACGATTCTCAAGCATTGGATCAACTCACTATGCATCAAACTAACTCAATCTCATGTATCTTCCGATTTCATGCATTAGATTCTTTAGTTTACTCATGTCCAAGTAAGGTCTTAAGCATCTTGTTAAAGCAGAAAGTTATGGTTTGTACTAGGAAAACGCCTATTCCTAGGTCGTTTTCTGGCTACCTTGAGAGGCTAGCATGAGTGTATGACTCTGAACTCTTACTCCTTCCAGAGGTTAGGAGTTCTTTGGACAAAATGGATGGCCAATCGAAATTGCTCGTGGGATGAAGCTTACATACAATCAATGCATTCGAGAGCTATCCTACATGCTTGGTTCACGTTTTTTAGCCTATAGTATTGTCATTAGCATGCCCCTATGTGACTTAGTTACTCATGGATATAGAAAGAACAGAATTATTAGATAAAATAGGCATGCTCAGAAGAAGAATAAACTTAAAACAGTAAGGAAAAACAGTAGGCAGCAAAGACAAGAAACTGTGAAATAATGAATTGTGCTTTGATTAATCGATTGTTTGAATGAACAAAGGGAAACTTAAAGTGAATAACATAAAGACAAAAAGCAACGAAATGAAATTGACTAACTAATGGAAAGGAAACAACAACAAAATAGTGCTGAAAATGAAGAGTAAAAGATAGAAAGCAGTAAGTGAGCTTGAACGCCTCGTCGCAAACGTCTCGACTGAAGGGAGAAAAAGGGTAGCCTTGCTTGGATGAATCCAATCAGGAGAGAAGATTCCTATCAGATTGTCGACTCCAACAGCTAAGCTTTCCAACCCAACAGACGGAAGAGAAAAACAGGAGAAAGAATGGAGCTGCGAAGAGACTTCTACGCTTTCGGATGATGATCGAACCCTCTACTTTGACCCCCTTTTATAGTAATCTGCAGGTGCGTTTGGGCCAAGGAGAACCATCCATCCTCAACGTCATACTTCAAAATGGATGGAGGAGAAAGAACGAATCCCTGAAATAACGGAACATAACAGAAAAAGATCAGTCAACTTACGGATTTCACTTAAAACATTGCTGTTTTAGCAATGTTTCCGCAATGCTGCCGCAATGCACATTTTTCATTCTTTTAACTTTGTTTTCTATTCCTTTTCTTCCCTTTTGTACACAAGTCCTAATTTATCTTCCCTCTTCTAATTCTCATATTAAAGCATAGGTTTAAGCTAAATCCTACCAAAAACACCTAAAAGTGTACATCTTTCTATGGAAAACAAGTCCTAAAAAGGTCACTTTTGGAGACGTAACACACCCCCAAACTTAAGGTTTTGCTCGTCCTCGAGCAATCTAAGGACTTACTTAGGCTGCTGTTTTATCCTTTTAACCACTTGTTGACTCCCCTAACTTCCTATCTATAGCATTGCTGTCTTGTGACACACTTCTAAGTTTACAACTATCCTCTTATCTCGCTTCTTCTGACTTCGCATGCCTAATGATCCTACTGTTTTATTAACCCCTTACAGCTGATCTACTTGCTTCTGTCATATCGTGCCACTATCCCTAAGGTTTCAAATTCTACCTAGCTTTACCCTAGACTCAGTACATGCTTCTAGTTTTACTTTTGAGCTACCTAGGATTCCTTAGAGTCATGCCAGTCTTAGTATTAACAGTGACAGTGGTACATTTAGAGAACAACCTAAACCCTGGCATCACTACATTGGACATACATTCATCTCCCTAAACAACCCTACAAGCTACAACTTTGTGCTCAGCTAATTGAGGATCAGAGTTCTTTTTAATCAGGACATCTAAGCCACAAAGTTGCAACTCCTAGGTATACATTCTTCTTCCCTATTTATTTCTTTTCCTTTCTTTCTTACTTAGGTGGAGCCTCTCCTTTGGTTGCCTTTTGATGCAATGCCACTTGTGGGTTACACACTTGGCACTGATTACTCAGCAACTACAGAGAGACACTCCTCTTTATTCTATTTTTCATTTTTTTTTTCTTTTCAGCTCATCATTTTTTTTATAAAGGAGAAGAAGAATGCTTATGCTTTAAGGGAGAGAGGAATGTTCCTAGGCCTAGGGTGGCCTCCCCCAAACTTAAACTACTCATTGTCCCCAATGAGTGTCTGAGGTGGCACACCCCCAAACTTGTCCTAGAAGCATCTAGTCTAAGGTAAAACAAAGAGAATCTAAAAGCCCTAAGCATAGACAGAAAATTCTAAAAGCAAACATCACAGCAGCAGAAATTCATAAAAACAGGCAGGTAAGGACTTAAAGCTATGCATGCTGAGCAAATTTCAGAGGCTAATTTAAACTATCAAAGGTGTCCTATGACACTCATCCAGCATGCTTTTAGATAGGCTATATAAGGTAGTCAAGATAGCAGCAAAAGACAAAATTTAAACAGAACCAACCTAGCTAAACAGACAGTCAAAAACATGCATTTACTAATAAAAATTGTGGATTCCGCAATTATTTCGCAATGGATCCAGGGCAGATATATCAGTGATTAAGGCCCCTATGCATGCTCTTTCCAGTCATTTAAGCTATACAAAAAGGAAACTAAACTAATCTACCTATTCAGCTACCATCAGCCTATACTAAACAACTTTAAACATTAAAACTAAAGAACGAAAAACAGATTAGAATTAACTCAAAACAGAAGAGTTCACATGGTTCAATAAAAAGCAGTTTGATTTTTTTTCTTTTAGGGAACAGAAATACTCCCTTGAGTGCCTCTCAGTCTAGCACTCAGATGTCCTCATCATCATCATCCCTTCTTGGTCTTGGAGGCGCCCATGGAGTCAGTAAGTCCGTGGGGAACTCAGGGAAGATGCAACCCAACTGGTCAGCAACCTCCTTGTCCCTTGCTTGCGCATATGTGGTCCATTGAGCCATCTTCTTTTGTAGGTCCATCAGGCAGGCCATTGACAGAGACTGAGCAGCAGCCAGGCCATCCAGCTCGAACTCCATGTTCCCCTTCCTACGCATCCTCAAGGCAGTAGGCAACTCCAGGTGCCCCGTGTAGGCCAGCTGCCTCTCCATTCGCTCGATTGGGACCCCTGCACGTAAGCATAGCTTAGTAATTGTATTAGGAAAGAAAAGTGGACCCTTACCCTTTTTAGCGCAGTCTGCGATTGAGGCTGCAATGACTTCACCAACGTTGATTGTGAGGCCCCTCAAGATCGCATAGACCAGCAGCGATCTGCTTTGGTTGATGGTGGTCTCGTGGGTCACTGGGACAACCTTCTGCGCACAAATGAGAACCAGACAGCTGCCTTGGCTGTGAGGTTAGCACTCATGAGAGTGTGCTTCCCATTGCGTGAAACTGTCCACGATGCCTCAGGCTGGCCAATGAGCCGAATTGCTTCCTCCAGGACAGCCTTCGTTGGCTCATCAACTATCCTTGCATAATCCGTGTGCTTTTGCCCCTTGAGGCCATAGGCTTCGTTGATTGCCTTAGCTGAGAAGTCCACCTCGACTTCTCTGACCACAGATAGGCCATCCTCAGGGTTCATCACATTGGCGTAAAAATCATACACCATGCTGGAGTAGGCGGGGTTGGGCGGCCTGCACAGCTCTTCCCAGCCGTGATTTGTGATCCCTGCGCGCAAGAATTGCGGCAGGTCTGCGAGCGCGTCGAGGAATCCTTTCTCGTGCAGCAGGTCCCTCTTCCTCAGCTTAGTGCCCCTTGATTCTGCATCAGAGGACACATACCTCACTGATTGAGGCTCATCTTCGGGGTACAGCTTGGCTTTCTTCTTGTCTTTTGGTTTGGCTGATTCAGCAGCCTCGATCTTGAGCTTCTTCAGAGACGGCTCATCACTCACCTTCTTTGATGAAGGCTCACCCCTTGCTTTCTTTTTCTTGGACTTCTTCGAGGCTTTTGGCCGTTTGGCCTTGACAACCTTGGTGGCCTTCTTTTTCAATCTTGCCTTGGTTGTGATCTGTTGGAGGCAATCCCCCAGTGTCTCGTCCATTGAATCATCCCCCAGCGCTGGACTCTCGGGGCTTGCTTCCCTCAAAGGAGAGAAGACCTCTTCTTCTTCAGCTTCCTCACTACCCTGCGTCGATTCTTGACGCTCTCCATATGGAAACTCGGGGTCAGGCTTCCGGGAGATGGGTGATGCTTCAGGGCTCTGCGCCGGTGGAGTCTGTGCAGAGCTCTGTGGAGATGGAGAAGGGTCAGGGCTTCGCGCTGGTGGAGATGGTGAAGGGCTTTGCTCGGCTGTCTCATGGGACGGACGGCCCCGTTCTTGACTCTCCACAGAGGGAGTCTTCTTCTTGATTGCTGCATCAGCTACAGCCATACTCCACTTGCGTTTCTTGGGCGTTCCTGCTGGTTCAGAGGGTCCAGCAGGGATCTCCGTAACCACCTTCCACTTCTTCTTGTGGACAGGCAGCTTGGGGAGTCGTTCAGTGCGCGCAGCCTCAGCATCTGCCAAGGCGAGGAGTGCTTCCCTCGCAGCAATTTCAGCGTCGTCAGCCTTCTTCTTGGATGCAGATCTCTCAGCTCTTGTTAGCACCATGGTTGAGTCGTAAGGATCTGGAAAGAGGGATTGCAGAGGAAGAATGAGAGAGTTTTCTTGGAGATCAACGAATGAAGGAGACGTACGGATCAGAGCGCTTCTAACGGCTATAAGTAATGATGGAAATCCCAACGGCTATTTTTGTTGCGGATTTTGCAAATCTACCGCAATTAAATGGCCGTTTGGAGATTTTCCTGAATTTAAATGTCAATCTTCTCTCAACTGAATCTTTGATTTGGCGCAACATCTCCCTCGATTTTTTATCTTGATTTCATCTCCTTGATTCCCTCTAGCGATTCCCTATTAAAAGAAATAAAATCAACATCAAATTCGTAATTAAAATCACTCAAAAATCTCTACAAACAGTAACCGACAAAATAGCAAAAAATAAACTAAGGCATTAGCCTCGCATGGACGAGCACAGTAATCACTCGTCCTCTCTCGTTCTTATTTTCACGTTTCAGTCAAGAGGAAGGCCGAGAGAGTCTTCACATCTCCTTCCTCATAATAATGCTTCAATCTTGCACCATTAACCATGAACGGTTGCCCTTGCTGCAGGTTCCTAATCTCGATTGCACCATGAACAAACACGTTAGTTATCACAAAAGGACCTGACCATCTGGACTTAAGTTTGCCTGGAAATAATTTCAACCGTGAGTTAAATAATAAGACAAGCTGGCCTTTCTTAAAGTCCTTAATCCTAAGTCTACTGTCGTGCCAAATCTTGGTCTTTTCCTTATACATTTTAGCATTTTCATAGGACATATGTCTAAGCTCATCAAGCTCATGTAATTGGAAAGACCGCAATGTTCCCGCATCGGTCACGCAATAATTCAACTCTTTTAGGGCCCAAAATGCTTTAATTTCTAATTCAAATGGTAAGTGATATGCTTTGTCATACACAAGTCTATAAGGAGACATACCTAGGGGTGTCTTATATGCAGTCCTATATGCCCAAAGTGCATCCTCGAGTTTAAACGACCAATCTTTTCTATTGGGTTTGACCATTTTTTCGAGTATGTTTTTAATCTCCCTATTTGAAATTTCAGCTTGGCCATTCGAATGTGGGTGATAAGGGGTGGCTACTCTATGTCTAACATTGTATTTAGCCAACACTTTCTCCATAGCTTTATTAATGAAGTGTGTTCCTTCATCACTAATTATAGCTCGAGGTGTCCCAAACCTAGTAAAAATATGCCTATTAAGGAATTTAATGACTGTCTTGGCATCATTGTTTGGACATGCTATGGCCTCTACCCACTTAGACACATAGTCTACAGCTACAAGTATGTAAAGGTTACCTGATGATGGGGGAAATGGTCCCATGAAGTCAATGCCCCACACATCAAAGAGCTCCAACTCTAAGATGTAAGTGAGAGGCATCTCATCCTTTCGACTAAGGTTACCTGTTCTCTGGCATTCATCACAGTTGTGTGCATAATTGTGGGCATCCTTGAAGATCGTGGGCCAATAGTAGCAACTTTGGAACACCTTTGCAGCTGTCCTTTGGCCACCAAAATGTCCACCATAGGGGGCTGTATGGCAGTGCTGCAACACAGACTTCGCCTCAGCAGCTGATACACACTTCCTTAGCAAACCATCAGCACACGTTTTGTAGAGTGTAGGATCATCCCATATGAACTTCCTTGCTTCATGAAGGAACCTCTTCTTTTCTTGTCCTCCCTTAAAAGTTGGTAGTACCTGCGAGGCAAGGAAGTTAGCAATGTCAGCAAACCAAGGTTCCTCATCGTTATCACGATGAGTCAATACAAAGATATGTTCATCAATAAAAGCATCAGAAATTGCGGTTTCCGCAATTTTTCCGCAATTATGCTGCAATCTAGAAAGATGATCCGCAACCACATTTCCACATCCTTTCTTATCTCTAATGTCCAGATCAAACTCTTGCAGCAGCAACACCCATCTAATCAACCTAGGCTTAGCATCAGCCTTCCTCATAAGGTACTTTAGTGCAGAGTGATCTGTATACACGATTGTTCTAGTTCCTACAATGTAATTCCTAAATTTCTCACAAGCAAACACTACAGCTAGCATTTCCTTCTCAGTAGTTGTGTAGTTACATTGTGCCTCATTAAGTGTCTTACTAGCATAGTATACAGGGTGTGTTAACTTGTCAATCTTTTGTCCTAGCATAACTCCTACAGCATAGTCACTTGCATCACATAACATCTCAAATGGGAGATCCCAATTTGGTCCTACTATAATAGATGCCTTGACTAGTGCTTCCTTAAGGGTTTTCCAGGCTAGGAAACATTCCTTAGAGAAGATGAATGGTTTGTTTAGCTCTAGAAGCTCACATAAAGGCTTGGAGATCTTAGAAAAGTTCTTAATGAACCTTCTATAGAAGCTTGCGTGTCCTAAAAAACTTCTAATGGCTTTTACATTCTGAGGTTCCACCAACTTCTCTATTATTTCAATCTTGGCCCTATCGACCTCTACACCTGCTCTAGACACTCTATGACCTAAGACAATCCCTTCGTCCACCATGAAGTGGCACTTCTCCCAATTAAGGACTAGGTTGGTCTCCTCACACCTAGCCAGGACTTGTCCTAAGTTCTCTAAACAGTTTGTGAATGAATCACCAAAGACTGAAAAATCATCCATGAATATCTCTATCATGGACTCATCTAAATCAGAGAAGATTGCCAACATGCACCTTTGGAATGTTGCCGGTGCATTGCATAAGCCAAAAGGCATTCTGCGAAAGGCAAAAGTTCCAAAAGGGCAAGTGAAGGTTGTCTTCTCCTGGTCCTTAGGGTCTATAGTGATCTGGTTATATCCTGAATAACCGTCTAAGAAGCAGTAGTAAGCTCGACCAGCTATCCTATCTAACATTTGGTCAATGAATGGTAGAGGGAAGTGGTCCTTTTTGGTTTCCTTATTTAATTTCCTATAATCCATACACACTCTCCACCCTGTAATAGTCCTAGTTGGAATCAGTTCATTGCTCTCATTGACTACCACAGTCATCCCCCCCTTCTTAGGTACACATTGTATAGGACTCACCCACTGACTACTAGCTATAGGAAAGATCACACCAGCATCTAACCATTTTATTATTTCCTTTTTAACTACCTCTTTCATAGAGGAGTTCAGCCTACGTTGGTGATCTACTCGGGGTGTATGTTCTTCCTCTAGTATTATCTTATGCATGCAGTAGGAAGGGTTAATGCCTCTAATGTCAGCAATAGTCCATGCAATAGCCTTCCTATGTTGTTTAAGTAATAAAATCAGCTCAACCTCATGCTTCTCACTTAATTTAGATGAAATAATCACAGGCAGAGTCTCATTGCTTCCTAAATATGCATACTTAAGATGTGTGGGCAGTGGTTTCAATTCTAAGACAGGTGGATGCTCAATGGATGGTTTTAATGGATTCAGGGATCTTTCAGTTAAGTCAATAGACATACAAACATGCTGTATCCTATCTACAGGTATATCCATTATCTCAGAAACATTCAAATCAGTTAAATCTAATTCTACATAATTATTAGCATGCTTAGTCAATAATTCATGCTCCAGTTGTTCTTCCATAAGTGAATCTATAATGTCCATGCTAGCACAAGATTCAGACTTAGAGGGGTACCTTAAGGCTTTATAAACGCTAAATTTAACCTCCTCATCATGAACCCTCATAGTGAGCTCACCTTTCTGGACATCTATCAAGGCCCTACCTGTGGCTAGAAACGGTCTGCCTAATGGGATGGGGACCTCTATGTTTGCTTCATAATCCAGGATAATGAAATCTGCAAGGAAAATAAACTTGTCAACCTTTACAAGAATATCCTCAATCTTACCCTCAGGGTAGGCTATGGATCTGTCTGCAAGTTGTAAAGTGACAGTGGTTGGACGTGCTTCTCCTATTCCTAGCTGGCGGAATAGTGATAGGGGCATGAGGTTTATGCTGGCTCCCAGGTCACAAAGAGCTCTGCCCACGTGCTTGCCTCCTAGCTCTACAGGTAAGGTGAAGGAACCAGGATCCTTCTCCTTCTTGGGTAGCTTGTTCTGGAGTATGGCACTGCACTCCTCAGTGAGATTTACTGTTTCAAACTCACCAATTATTTTCTTGTTAGTGATAATATCCTTCAAAAACTTAACATAGGAAGACATAGACTGTAAAACTTCTACAAAAGGAATATTCACATGCACTTGTTTAAGAATTTCTAAAAATTTGTTAAAGTGCACTTCCTGTTCTTGTTTTTTCTTTAGCCTTCGAGGAAATGGAGGTGGTGGCACATATGCAGGCACTTCAGGTCGCCTCAAGATAGGTGGAGGCCTTGGGATTTCTTCTATCTCTTCTATGATTGGCTCCAGCCTTGATCCTGATGTGCTTGTTGGTGGTGGACCTTGGTTTGGCAGAGACTCCAGTGGAGCACTAGACTCATTGTTCTCTACTCTCTTTGGTGTTTCTTTAGTGTTGCTCACCAATGGTCTCCCACTCCTAAGTTCAATTGCTTGAACTTGTTCTTTACCATCTCTCCTTGGCACTTCAGTGTCAGCAGGTAGTCTACCTTGGGGCCTACTTTTGAGTTCATTGGCTAGTTGCCCTATTTGGTTCTCTAGGCTCCTAAGGGTAGCTTGCTGACTCTGTAGAGTGGCATCATTCTTGGCTATGTATTCCTTGAGTAGGTTTTCTACAGAGGATCCTACAGGTTGGTTGTATGGTTTTTGATACATGGATTGGTTATGTTGGGGAGTGAAACCAGATGTTCCGCTCGGTCTTGGTTGGTTAGGAGTTTGGTTAGCATTCTGTTGGCCACCCCATGAAAGGTTTGGGTGGTTCCTCCAACCAGGATTGTAAGTGTTTGAATAGGGGTTGTTCCTAGGCTGCTGTTGGCTTCCAACATAGCAGACTGAGGCTGGATTCCCAGGGCAGTATTCATACAGGTGCCCTTCCCCACAGAATCCACAGATAAGTGTCTCACCTTGACTTGGTTGGGTGCCCATTGACATGGCTGTGGCGGTGTTGACACTAGTTTGGAGATTGGCTTGAGCCATTTGCTTAACTAGGTTAGTCAGGGCGCTTATTTGGCTACTCATGGCATTGAGTGCGTCCTTGTCTTGAGCTCTAGTTGGCTCAACTGGATCATCTGACCACCTACAGTGAGATGCTGAGATCTTCTCCAAGATCTCATAGGCTTCGTTATAACTCTTGGACAGCATGGAACCTCCAGCAGATGAATTTAACACTTGTCTGGTGCTGGGGTTGCATCCTTTGAAAAAGACCTCTATTTGAATACACCATGGGATGCCATGGTGTGGACATTTAAGAAGAAGGTCCTTGAACCTTGTCCAAGCTTCGTGAAGGGACTCATTTTCAGCTTGTTTGAACTTGATTATATCATCACGAAAGGTAGAATTCCTATCAGGTGGGAAGTATTTGACTAGGAATTTCTCTGCCAAGTCTGTCCAATTGAGGACTGATCCAGAGGGTAATGAGTTTAACCACGTCTTTGCTTTGTCCCTCAAAGAGTAAGGGAAGAGGTAGAGCCTCAAGGCTTCTTGGGAAACTCCAGGGATGATAAAGGTATCACTAACTCCTAGGAAGTTTCTAAGATGGTTGTGGGGGTCCTCATTTTCCACTCCAAAGAATTGTCCCACAGTGGACAACATTTGGAACATCACTGGCTTTAACTCGAATGAGTTGGCAGTAATTTCAGGGCGGATTATGCTGGGGTTCAGCTCCCCAGGCATAGGTACTAGGTATGAGAGAATGGCACTATCCTTATCATTCGCTATTTCGATGGGATTGCGAGTGACAGGCACCGGATTTGGAACTAATCTATCCATTTCTTCTTGATAGAATTGCGGAGGAATTGCGGTTCCCGCAATTATTGGAGGTATAGAGGGTTGGTCAAAGAGACGTTTCTTGGCTCTATTTCTAGCTCTACATAATCTCTCAGGGTCAGGATTGAACTCTAGATCACTACTTGAAGGCTCATTCATAAACTAACCCAATGGTACCTGCAAAAGAAATGAAAATAGATCAGCTCTAATAGATAATAAACTTGGTGTTTCAAACTTAACAAACTTCGTTTTCACTAAACTAAATCCCCGGCAGCGGCGCCAAAAACTTGTTGCGTGCTCAATGTGTAAAATAAATAAGCAATAAGAGAAAGAGAGCACTCAGAACATGCAAGCATACATGATCTTGTAGCAAGTAGTAAGTATTTTTTCATTCGTTTTCCCACAGAGATTTATTATTAGCTACTCGTGAAGTATATTGTTAAGCAAGAATGGGTGGATTTGATGGGGTAGAATTGGTTTTAAGTTGTCTAATTTCTAAGGAATATGTAAAGGGTAGCAACATAAACAAGTGCAAGTCAATGATAAACTCAAATGAAAAGAGAAGAGATTAATAAATGAAGAGGAAAATAGCTAAACAGAATTTTTAACTTAGCAGAATTGCGAGAACAGCAATTCTACCGCAATGTTACTAACAGCGAAAGTGTGTAAAGTGGAGAAACAAGGGCTACTAACGACTCCTCTATAGGCATTTTCACACGATTCTCAAGCATTGGATCAACTCACTATGCATCAAACTAACTCAATCTCATGTATCTTCCGATTTCATGCATTAGATTCTTTAGTTTACTCATGTCCAAGTAAGGTCTTAAGCATCTTGTTAAAGCAGAAAGTTATGGTTTGTACTAGGAAAACGCCTATTCCTAGGTCGTTTTCTGGCTACCTTGAGAGGCTAGCATGAGTGTATGACTCTGAACTCTTACTCCTTCCAGAGGTTAGGAGTTCTTTGGACAAAATGGATGGCCAATCGAAATTGCCCGTGGGATGAAGCTTACATACAATCAATGCATTCGAGAGTTATCCTACATGCTTGGTTCACGTTTTTTAGCCTATAGTATTGTCATTAGCATGCCCCTATGTGACTTAGTTACTCATGGATATAGAAAGAACAGAATTATTAGATAAAATAGGCATGCTCAGAAGAAGAATAAACTTAAAACAGTAAGGAAAAACAATAGGCAGCAAAGACAAGAAACTGTGAAATAATGAATTGTGCTTTGATTAATCGATTGTTTGAATGAACAAAGGGTAACTTAAAGTGAATAACATAAAGACAGAAAGCAACGAAATGAAATGGACTAACTAATGGAAAGGAAACAACAACAAAATAGTGCTGGAAATGAAGAGTAAAAGACAGAAAGCAGTAAGTGAGCTTGAACGCCTCGTCGCAAACGCCTCGGCTGAAGGGAGAAAAAGGGTAGCCTTGCTTGGATGAATCCATCAGGATCTTCTCTCCTTCCTATCAGATTGTCGACTCCAACAGCTAAGCTTTCCATCCCAACAGACGGAAGAGAAAAACAGGAGAAAGAATGGAGCTGCGAAGAGACTTCTACGCTTTCGGATGATGATCGAACCCTCTACTTTGACCCCCTTTTATAGTAATCTGCAGGTGCGTTTGGGCCAAGGAGAACCATCCATCCTCAACGTCATACTTCAAAATGGATGGAGGAGAAAGAACGAATCCCTGAAATAACGGAACATAACAGAACAAGATCAGTCAACTTACGGATTTCACTTAAAACATTGTTGTTTTAGCAATGTTTCCGCAATGGTGCCGCAATGCACATTTTTCATTCTTTTAACTTTGTTTTCTATTCCTTTTCTTCCCTTTTGTACACAAGTCCTAATTTAGCTTCCTTCTTCTAATTCTCATATTAAAGCATAGGTTTAAGCTAAATCCTACCAAAAACACCTAAAAGTGTACATCTTTCTATGGAAAACAAGTCCTAAAAAGGTCACTTTTGGAGACGTAACATGTATCCAGATAGAAGTCTTTTTTAAAGGATGTAACCCCAGCACAAGGCAAGTGTTGAATTCGTCAGCTGGAGGTTCCATGCTTTCTAAAAGCTATAATGAAGCCTATGAGATCCTGGAGAAGATCTCAGCATCTCACTGTAGGTGGTCAGATGATCCAGTAGAGCCAAGCAGAGCTCAAGACAAGGACGCACTCAGTACCATGAGTAGCCAAATAAACGCCCTGACCAACCTAGTCAAACAAATGGCTCAAACCAATCTCCAATCCAGTGTCAACACCGCAGCAGCCATCTCAATGGTCACACAAACGAGTCAAGGTGAGACACTGATCTGTAGGTTCTGTGGGGAAGGGCACCTGTATGAATACTGCCCTGTGAATCCAGCCTCAGTCTGCTATGTTGGAAGCCAACAGCAGCCTAGGAACAACCCCTACTCTAACACTTACAATCCTGGTTGGAGGAACCACCCGAATCTTTCTTTGGGTGGACAACAGAATACTAACCAAGCTCCCAACCAGCCAAGACCAAGTGGAACACCTGGTTTCACTCCCCAAAATAACCAATCCATGTATCAAAAACCATATAACCAACCAATAGGGTCATCTGTAGAAAATCTACTTAAGGAGTACATTGCAAAGAATGATGCTACTCTACAAAGTCAGCAAGCTACCCTTAGGAGCCTAGAGAACCAAATAGGACAATTAGCCAATGAACTAAAAAGTAGGCCCCAAGGTAGACTACCTGCTGACACTGAGGTACCAAGAAGGGATGGAAAAGAGCAAGTTCAAGCAATTGAACTTCGAAGTGGGAGACCATTGGTGAGCAACACTAGAGAAACCCCAAAGAGAGTAGAGAATGAAGAGTCTAGTGCTCCACTGGATTCTCTGCCAAACCATGGTCAACCATCAACAAGCACATCAAGGGCGAGGCTGGAACAAATCGTAGAGGAACCAGAAGAAATTCCAAGGCCTTCCTCTATCCTTAGGCGACCTGAAGTGCCTACATATGTGCCGCCACCTCCATTCCCTAGAAGGCTAAAGAAAAAACAAGAACAGGAAGTGCACTTTAATAAATTTTTAGAAATTCTTAAGCAAGTGCATGTTAATATCCCGTTTGTAGAGGTTTTGCAATCCATGCCTTCTTATGTTAAGTTTTTGAAAGATATAATTACTAACAAGAAAATTATTGGTGAATTTGAAACAGTAAATCTCACTGAGGAGTGCAGTGCTATACTCCAGAACAAGCTACCAAAGAAGGAGAAGGATCCTGGTTCCTTCACCCTACCAGTGGAGTTGGGAGGCAAGCACGTGGGCAGAGCTCTTTGTGACCTGGGAGCCAGCATAAATCTCATGCCTTTATCACTATTCCGTCAGCTTGGAATAGGAGAAGCACGTCCTACCACTGTCACCTTGCAATTGGCAGACAGATCCATAGCCTACCCTGAGGGTAAGATAGAGGATATTCTTGTCAAGGTTGACAAGTTCATTTTTCTTGCAGACTTCATCATTTTGGATTATGAAGCAGACAAGGAGGTTCCCATCCTATTAGGCAGACCATTTCTAGCCACAGGTAGGGCCTTGATTAATGTCCAGAAAGGTGAGCTCACCATGAGGGTTCATGATGAGGAGGTTAAGTTTAGTGTTTTTAAAGCCCTAAGGTACCCTTCTGACTCTGAATCTTGTGCAAGCATGGGCATAGTAGATTCACTGATGGAAGAACAGCTTGAGCATGAATTATTGATTAAGCATGCCAATGATTATGTACAATTAGATGTAACTGACTTAAATATTTCTGAAATAATGGATATACCTATGGATAACCCTCAGCATGTTTGTATGACTAATGACTTGACTGAAAGATCCATGAATCCATTGAAACCATCCATTGAGCATCCACCTCTCTTAGAATTGAAACCATTGCCTAATCATCTTAAGTATGCATATCTAGGAAAGGATGATACTTTGCCTGTTATTATTTCGTCCAAATTGAGTGAAAAGCATGAAATTGATTTGATATTACTGCTAAAGCAACATAAGAAAGCTATAGCATGGACGATTGCTGACATTAGAGGTATTATCCCTTCCTACTGCATGCATAAGATAATATTGGAAGAAGAACATACACCCCGAGTAGATCACCAACGTAGGTTGAACCCCTACATGAAGGAGGTAGTTAAAAAAGAGATAATCAAGTGGTTAGATGCAGGTGTAATCTTCCCTATAGCTAATAGTCAGTGGGTGAGTCCAATTCAATGTGTACCTAAGAAGGGGGAGATGACTGTAGTAGTCAATGAGAGTAATGAACTAATTCCAACTAGGACTATTACAGGATGGAGAGTCTGTATGGACTATAGAAAATTGAATAAAGAAACAAAAAAAGATCACTTCCCTTTACCATTCATAGATCAGATGTTAGATAGGATAGCTGGTAGAGCTTATTACTGCTTTCTAGATGGTTATTCTGGATATAACCAAATCACCATAGACCCTGTGGACCAGGAGAAAACAACCTTCACATGTCCTTTTGGAACGTTTGCTTTTCGCAGAATGCCTTTTGGCTTATGCAATGCACCAGCAACATTCCAAAGGTGTATGTTGGCCATTTTCTCTGACTTAGATGAAGCCATGATAGAAATATTTATGGATGACTTCTCAGTCTTTGGTGATTCTTTACGAATTGTTTAGAGAACTTAGGACAAGTCCTAGCTAGGTGTGAGGAGACCAACCTAGTCCTGAATTGGGAGAAATGCCACTTTATGGTGGAAGAAGGAATAGTCCTAGGTCATAGAGTGTCTAGGGCAGGGGTAGAGGTCGATAGGGCCAAGATTGAAATAATAGAGAAGTTAGTGGAACCGCAGAATGTGAAGGCTATTAGAAGCTTCCTAGGACACGCAGGGTTCTATAGAAGGTTCATTAAGAACTTTTCAAAGATCTCTAAACCTCTGTGTGAGCTTCTAGAGCTGAATAAGCCATTCATCTTCTCAAAAGAATGTTCTCTAGCCTGGACAACCCTTAAGGAAGCATTAGTCAAAGCACCTATTATAGTGGGACCAAATTGGGACCTCCCATTTGAGATGTTGTGTGATGCGAGTGACTATGCAGTAGGGGTTATGCTAGGACAAAAGATTGACAAACTGACACACCCTGTATACTATGCTAGTAAGACACTGAATGAGGCACAATGTAATTACACAACCACGGAAAAGGAAATGCTAGCTGTAGTGTTTGCCTGCAAGAAGTTTAGGAATTACATTGTAGGCACTAGGACAATCGTGTACACTGATCATTCTGCACTGAAATACCTTATGAGGAAGGCTGATGCTAAGCCTAGGTTAATTAGATGGGTATTGTTGCTGCAAGAGTTTGATCTATACATTAGAGATAAGAAAGGATGCAAAAATGTAGTTGCGGATCATCTTTCTAGATTGCGACATAATTGCGATAACATTGCGGAAACCGCAATTTCTGATGCCTTTATCGATGAGCATGTCTTTGTGTTAGCACTTCGTGATAACGATGAGGAACCTTGGTTTGCTAATATTGCTAACTTCCTTGCCTCGCAGGTACTACCAACTTTCAAGGGAGGACAAGAAAAGAAGAGGTTTCTACATGAAGCTAGGAAGTTCATCTGGGACGATCCTACACTTTACAAGACATGTGCAGATGGTTTGCTGAGGAAGTGTGTGTCAGCTGCTGAAGCGAAGTCTGTGCTGCAGCACTGCCATACATCTCCCTATGGTGGACACTTTGGTGGCCAAAGAACAGTTGCAAAGGTGTTCCAGATTGGCTACTATTGGCCCACGATCTTCAAAGATGCCCACGACCATGCACACAGCTGCGATGAATGTCACATAACAGGTAACCTTAGTCGAAAGGATGAGATGCCTCTCACTTACATCCTAGAGTTGGAGCCCTTTGATGTGTGGGGCATTGACTTCATGGGACCGTTTCCCCCATCAGCAGGTAACCTCTATATACTTGTGGTTGTAGACTATGTATCCAAATGGGTAGAAGCCATAGCATGTCCAACAAATGATGCCAAGACAGTCATTAAGTTCCTTAATAGACATATCTTCACTAGGTTTGGTACACCCCGGGCTATAATTAGTGATGAAGGGACCCACTTTATTAACAAAGCTATGGAAAAGGTGTTGGCTAAATACAATGTTAGACATAGAGTAGCCACCCCTTATCACCCACATTCGAATGGACAAGCTGAAATATCAAATAGGGAGATTAAAAACATACTCGAAAAAGTGGTCAAACCCAATAGAAAAGATTGGTCGTTTAAACTAGAAGATGCACTTTGGGCATATAGGACTGCATATAAGACACCCCTAGGTATGTCTCCTTATAGACTTGTGTATGGCAAAGCATGTAACTTACCGTTCGAATTGGAAATCAAAGCATTTTGGGCCTTGAAAGAGCTAAATTATTGCGTGACCGATGCGGGAACATTGCGGTCTCTGCAATTACATGAGCTCGATGAGCTGAGACATATGTCCTATGAAAATGCCAAAATGTATAAGGAAAAAACTAAAATTTGGCATGATAGTAGACTGAGGATTAAGGACTTTAAGAAAGGCCAGCATGTCTTGTTATTTAACTCAAGGTTGAGATTATTTCCAGGCAAACTTAAGTCCAGATGGTCAGGTCCTTTTGTTATAACTAATGTGTTTGTTCATGGTGCAGTTGAGATTAGGAACCTGCAGCGTGGGCAATCGTTTATGGTCAATGGTGCACGTTTGAAACATTACTACGAGGAAGGAGATGTGAAGACTCTCTCGGCCTTCCTCTTATCTGAAGCTTGAAAATAAAACCGAGAGAGGACGAGTAATTACTGTGCTCGTCCATGCGAGGCTATGCCTTAGTTTATTTTCTGTTTTGTATTTCTTCGGTTGTTATTTTTGTATGTTTAGGTGTGATTTTTATTACGAATTTGTTGTTAATTTTGTGCGTTTTAATAGGGGATCAAAAGAGGAAATCAAGGAGATGAATCAAGGGTAAAAAATCGAGGAAGAAATCGGGCCAAATCAAAGATTGAGTTGTGAGAATCTTGGGATTTAAATCAAGAAAATCTCCAACGGCCATTTAATTGCGGTGGAGTTGCTGAAACCGCAACAGAAAGAGCCGTTGGGATTCACTTGATTACAAATAGCCGTTAAAACACCAGTGCCCCGTACGCTTCCGTCATTCATTGGACTTCAAGGAATCAATCTTCTTCTTCCTCTGCATCTCCCACCTGCAAATCTCTCCAAATCAACAATGGTGCTTACACGGGCTGAGCGATCTGCTTCAAAGAAGAAGTCACCGGACGCCGAGGTAGCTGCTAGAGAGGCACTACTTGCCTTGGCAGATGCTGAAGCTGCTCAACTCGTACGACCATCTAAGCTTCCTGTACGCAAGAAAAAGTGGAAGGTGGTGACTGAAATTCCTGCTGGACCGTCTGAACCAGTGGGTACACCCAAGAAAAGGAAGTGGACAATGGCAGTCGAGGACGCACCAATCAAGGAAAAGACTCCCCCCGTGGAGAGTCAAGGAAGTGGCCGGCCATCCTACGAGACGGCCAGATAAAGCCCCGAGCCATCTCCACCATCACAAAGCCCCGAGCCATCTCCACCATCACAGAGCCCTGAGCTATCTCCATCTTCGCAGACGCCTGAGCCTGAAGACCCGATTGAAGAACATCAAGAATCAGTGCCGAGCGAAGAGGCGGCTGAGGAAGACGAAGTATTCTCTCTTTTGAGGGAAGTCAGTCCTGATAGCCCAGCAGAGGAGGGAAGAGACTCGATGGACGAGACGTTGGGGGACTGCCTCCAGCAGATCACCACCAGGGCACGGCTGAGGAAGAAGGTGCCCAAGACTGTGAAGGCCAAACGGCCGAAAGCTTCAAAAAGATCCAAGAAGAAGAAGGTCAGTAACGAGCCTTCTTTGAAGAAGCTGAAGATCGAGGCTACTGAGTCAGCCAAGGCGAAGGATAAGGGGAAAGCCAAATTGTACCCCGAAGATGAACCTCAAACTGTGAGGTATGTATCTTCAGATGAAGAATCAAGGGGCAATGAGTTGAGGAAAAGAGACCTACTCCATGAGAAGGGGTTTCTTGATGCATTGGCAGACCTGCCGCAGTTCTTGCGCGCAGGAATCACCAACCACGGTTGGGAAGAGCTTTGCAGACCGCCCATCCCTGCCTACTCCAGCATGGTGTACGACTTCTATGCAAATTTGACGCACCCCGAGGATGGTCTGTCCATGGTGAGGGGAATTGAGGTTGATTTTTCAGCCAAGGCTATCAATGAAGCCTATGGCCTCAAGGGACAGAAATATACCTACTACGCAAGGATCATTGACGCACCAACTGAGGCTGTCCTGGAAGAAGCCCTGCGCATCATAGGCCAACCTGAGGCGGCGTGGACGATCTCACGCAATGGGAAGCACACTCTCATGAGTGCTACCCTCACGGCCAAGGCAGCCGTCTGGTTCTCCTTCGTGCGCAGGCGTCTGTCCCCGGTGACCCACGAAACCACAATCAATCAGGGGAGATCGTTGCTGGTATATGCAATTATGAGGGGCCTCACTATAAATGTTGGTGAGGTCATTGCAGCCTCAATAGCAGACTGTGCCAAGAAAGGTAAGGGCCCTCTTTTCTTCCCCAACACGATCACTAAGCTGTGTTTACGTGCAGGTGTGCCAATCGAGAAGATGGAGAGGCAGTTGGCCTACACAGGACATCTGGAGCTGCCTACAGGCCTGCGAATGCGCAGAAGGGGGAACATGGAATTTGAGTTAGACGGCCTGGCTGCAGCTCAATCTCTTTCCATGGCTTGCTTGATGGATCTCCAGCGCAAGATGGCGCAATGGGCTGAGTATGCTCAAGCGAGGGATAAGGACGTGGCTGATCAATTGGGATGCATCTTCCCTGCTTTCCCCACGGATCTCCTAAAGCCATGGACACCTCCAAGGGAGAGAAAGGATGATGATGAGGACGTCTGAGTGCCAGTTTGAAGGGCACTCGAGGGAGTACTTCTGTTCCCTCTAACAAAAAATAAGAAAAAAAAATCTGCTTTTCGTTAAACTTTGTGAATTCTGTCATTTTGAATCTAATATTTGATCTGTTTTTTATTCTTCCTTTTGGTTGTTTAAGATAGTTTAGTTTAGGTAGATGGTAGCTGATTAAGTAGGCTGTTTTAGTTTCCTTTCTGTATAGCTGTAGGTGACTGGAAATAGCATGCTAAAGGGGGCTGTTTACTGATATATATGCCCTGCGGGTTCATTGCGAAATTATTGCGGATACCGCAATTGTTGTTAGTTTTCGCATGCTTTTGACTGACTGTTAGATAGGCTGGTTATGTTTCAATGTTGTTCTCTTGCTGCTTTCTTGACTACCATATATGGCCTATCTGTAAGCATGCTGGATGAGTGTCTTAAGACACCTTTTGATAGTTTGAATTAGCTCTCTTAAGTTGCTCAGCATGCATGTCTTTAAGTCCTTACCGTACTGTTTTACAAATTTCTGCTGCTGTGTTATTTGCTTTAAGAATGTTCTTTCTATGCCTAGGATTTTTAGATTCTCTTTGTTTTGCCCTAGACTAGATGCTTCTAGGACAAGTTTGGGGGTGTGCCACCTCAGACTCTCATTAGGGACAATGAGAGGTTTAAGTTTGGGGGAGGCCACCCTAGGCCTAGGAACATTCCTCTCTCCTTTTAAGCATAAGCATTCTTCTTCTCCTTTTTGAAAAAATGATGAACTGAAAAGAAAAAAAATGAAAATAGAATAAAGAGGGGTGTCTCTCTTGGAGTTGCTGAGTAATCAGTGCCATGTGTGTAACCCACAGGTGGCATTGCATCAAAAGGCAACCAAAGGAGAGGCTCCACCAAAGAAAGAAAGAAAAAGGAAAAACTAAGGAAGAAGAATGTATGCCTAGGAGTTGCAGCTTTGTGCTTAGGTGTCCTGAATAAAAGAACTCTGATCCTCAATTAGCTAAGCACAAGGTTGTAGCTTATAGGTTTGTTAGGGAGATGAATGTATATCCAATGTAGTGATGCCAGGGTTTAGGTTGTTCTATGAATGTACTACTGTCACTAGTTTATACTAAGACTGGCATGACTCTAAGGAATCCTAGGTAGCTAAAAAGAAAAACATTAGAAGCATGTACTGAGTCTGGGGTAAAGCTAGGTAGAATTTTAAACCTTAGGGATAGTTGCACAATGGACTTAATGACAGAAGCAAATAGATCAGTTGTGGGGAGTTTATGAAACAGTAGGATCATAAGGCGAGAGAAGTCAGAAGCAGCAAAAATGAGAAGTTAGTTTTAAGCTTAGAAGCATGTCACAGGACAGCATTGCCATAGATAGGAACTTAGGGAGTCAGCAAGTGGTTAGAGAGCTTAACAGCAGCCTAGATAAAGTCCTTAGATTGCTCGAGGACGAGCAAAACCTTAAGTTTGGGGGTGTGTTACGTCTCCAAAAGTGACTATTTTAGGACTTGTTTGCTATACAAAGATGTACACTCTTAGGTGTTTTTGGTAGGATTTAGCTTAAACTCGTGCTTATATATGAGAATTAGAAGAATGAAGCTAAATTAGGACTTATATGCAAAAGGAAAGAAAAAGAACCAAAAACGAAGTTAAAGGAATGAAAATTGCACATTGCGGAAGCATTGCGAAAACATTGCTAAAACCGCAATGTTTTAAGTGAAATCCGTAAGTTGTCTAACCAATTTCTGTTTTGTTCCGATCTTTCAGGGGCCCATTATTTCTCCTGCTGCCACATGGAAGAACGACGTTGAGAATGGATGGTTCTCCTTGACCCAATCGTACCTGCAGAATACTATAAAAGGAGGTCAAGATGGAAGGTTGAAACACACTCGAACGGCGTAGATTTCCAGTTCAACGCAGTCTTTTCCACTTCTTTTCTCTCTTCCGTCTGTTGGTTTGAAAGGTTCAGCTGTTGGAGTCGACAATCTGATAGGAAGGAGAGGAGATTTATCTTCTCTTCTTATTAGATTCATCCAAGCAAGGCTTCCTTTCACCCTTCAGCCGAGGCGTTCGCAACGAGAAGATCACGCACGGATTTACTTACTTCCTGCTTTAGCTTTCTGTTTCCTTTGCTGTTGATTGTCATTTCCCTTCCGTTATCTACTCTACTTCATTTCGTTGCTGTCTGTTTAGTTTTAGTCATTCGAAGTCGTCATTTGTTTAGTTCAAACGTTGGTTAATCAAAGTATACTTTCATCACTTTGCAAGTTCTCTACCTTCTTTCCTTACTGTCTTTAGCTTCTGTTTTGCCTTTACTATTCTACTAAGCATGTCATCTCCATCTATTCTTTCTGTTCCATCTTCATCCATGAGTAACTAAATCACATAAGGGCAAGCTAATGACAAATCTATAGGTAGAAACACGTGACTTAAGCATATAGGATAGCTCTCGAATGCATTGAATGTATGTAAGCTTCATTCCACGGGCAATTTCGATTGGCCATCCATTTTGTCCAAAGAACTCCTAACCTCTGGAAGGAGTAAGAGTTCAGAGTCGTACATCCATGCTAGCCTCTCAAGGTAGCCAGAAAACGACCTAGGAATAGGCGTTTCCCTAGTACAAACCAATACTTGCTGTTATAAAAAGATGCTTAAGACCTTACTTGGACATGAGTAAACTAAAGGATCTAATGCATGAAATCGGAAGATACATGAGAATGAGTTAGTTTGATGCATAATGAGTTGATCTACTGCTTGAGATTCGTGTGAAAAAGCCTATAGAGGAGTCATTAGTAGCCCTTGTTTCCACACTTTACACTTAATTCGCTGTTAGTAACATTGCTAAATAATTGATGTTTCCGCAATTCCTTTAGTTGAAAGTTTGCCTTAGTCATTTTTCTCTCCATTTGTTATTCTCTTCTCTTTACATTCAAGTTTATTATCTGTTTGCACTTGTTTATGCTTCCATCCTTTACACATTCCTTAGTAATTAGGCACCTTAAAACCAAATCTACCTCACTTAATCCACCCATTCTCACTTAACAAAACACTTCGCTAGTAACTAAGAATAAATCTCTGTGGGAAATCGAATGAAAAAATACTTATTACTTGCTACAAGATCATGTATGCTTGCATGTTCTGAGTGCTCTCATTGCATATTATTTTAAAACATTGAGCACGCAACAGTCGTCCAGCCTGAGACTCCAATCTTTTCTCCCAGGACTTACTGTCTTCTCAAGGATGGACTTCACCTCTCGGTTAGAGACCTCGGCTTGGCCATTGGTTTGAGGATGGTACGGGGTAGATATTTTATGCTTGACCCCATACCTCCTCATCAAGGCCTGGATCGTCTTGTTGCAAAAGTGACTCCTCTGATCACTTATAATGGCTCGTGGTACTCCATACCTGCTAAAAATGTTAGATTTGACAAAACTAGAAACAACATTAGCGGTATCAACCTTGGTGGCCTTGGCCTCCACCCACTTAGACACGTAGTCCACAGCCAGCAATATATAGACAAAACCGCATGAAGGGGGGAAAGGTCCCATAAAGTCCATACCTCAAACCTCAAAAATTTCACAAGTCAATATAGAGGTTTGGAGCATTTCATTCCTACTCGTGATGGACCCTTTCCTTTGACACTGATCACATGATTTACAAAATTCGAAACAGTCTTTAAACAGTGATGGCCAGAAAAACCCGCAATCTAATATTTTCCTTGCTGTCCTAGATGGCCCAAAGTGCCCCCCACATGCAAATTCATGGCAAAATTCAAGAATGGACTTATGCTCAGATTTAGGGACACACTTCCTAATTACTTGGTCTGCACAGAATTTCCATAATGTAGGCTCTTCCCAGACATAATTCTTGGCTTCGCTTTTCAGCTTAGCTCTCCTATTATACGAATAGTCAAAAGGGAACGTACCTGTGACCAAATAATTGACTATGTCGGCATACCATGGTATCTCCACGCTCACCTGGAAGAGGACTTCATCAGGGAATTCGTCATTCAGAGGCAAGTCATCCTCTCCGCGCACAATGCGGCTCAAGTGGTCAGCAACCGTATTTTCTGATCATTTCCTATCCTAGACTGAAACATCGAACTCCTGAAGGAGTAGTACCCACCTGAGCTGCCTAGGCTTCGAGTCCTTCTTGTTCATCAAGTATCGAACTGCTGCATGATCAGAAAATACAACCACTTTAGATCCAAGTATATAAGGTCGAAATTTGTCAAGAGCGAAAACAATGGAGAGCAGCTCCTTCTCTGTGCTGGTGTAATCGATCTGCGCGGAGTTGAGCGTCCTGGAGGCATAATAAATCACGTGGCTCCTCTTGTCTATCCTCTGACCCAGCACAGCACCAACATCGTAATTGCTGGCATCGCACATAATCTCGAAGGGGGTCCCCCACTGCGGTGGATGAATAATGGGTGCATTGGTCAGACACCTCTTCAGCACATCAAAGGCAAGCTTGC
The DNA here is from genome assembly GCA_028017165.1 of Herpetospermum pedunculosum. Lineage (NCBI taxonomy): Eukaryota > Viridiplantae > Streptophyta > Magnoliopsida > Cucurbitales > Cucurbitaceae > Herpetospermum > Herpetospermum pedunculosum. The sequence goes on along the minus strand of CM051527.1, from coordinate 12,204,067 downwards.
ACTCCTTGTCAAAGCAGAATGGGACATCTTTTTTCAGCAAGCTCGTCATCGGTGTCACTATCTTCGAGAAGTCCTTGATGAACCTGCGGTAGAAACCTGCATGACCAAGAAAAGAACGCACTTCCCGAAGATTTGTGGGGTAAGGTAAGTCAGATATAACATCAATTTTCGCTTTATCCACCTCTATACCTTTGGCTGACACAACGTGACCTAGGACTATGCCTTGACTCGCCATGAAATGACACTTCTCGAAATTTAAAACAAGATTAGTTTCAATGCATCTTTCCATGACTCTAGACAAGTTAATCATGCAATCCTCAAATGAACTCCCAAAGACTGTGAAATCATCCATAAAGACCTCGATGCATTTTTCTACGAATTCAGTAAATATGCTCATCATGCATCGCTGAAAAGTCCCTGAAGCATTACAAAGCCCAAAGGGCATTGGTAACGATATTTTTGAACTATCGCTATAAACTCAAGCTGTCGAGGCTTGCCAAAATAAATTTATAATGCCTATTGCCAAGGCTTTGCAGCCAGTGGTAACAGGGTCGATCCAAGGAATAGGAGAATGAATTTACTAGTAAAGTTGGGATTTAATTGATTAATTGGTAACGGGGGGTTTTAGTCATGCAGAGGGAAAATAATAAGGAAGCTAACGGAAGAAAGAAATAATATGTAGAGAACGTGAGCACGGTTTGGGGAGTTTCGGGATCAATTGTTAGACAAATACAACTTATCATTTAATTCTAATAATCATGGAATTCAGTTTACTATGCACACGGACGACTACCAGAGATGCCCCAAAGTAGCCGACTTCATGGATTTTAATTAGGCCACACAGTTCTAATTACACGTTATCTAATCTCACATTAAGATGATCAGTCCTAAGATGAATTTAGACAGTTACTAGCTAACCGCGACGAACATTTGGGCGTGAATTCTAATTGCTAGTAGGTTGCCCGCAAACGCCGTATGCAACCAACAATTATCCTACCCGACCCGATACTTCGATTTAGTTCTATTTACCTGTGTTACTTAGTCGAGCAGTGAGAGGCACGGCATCGCTACTCTTTAACATACACAACATGCGAAACTATCCGAGTGTCAATCAACATAATTTAGCATGCGCGTTGGATTAAGCAAGGTAAACAAATGCACGTAAACAGAACCAATGTGCAATCTAAAATTCAGATTATCAAAGCTGTAAAGGTCTAACAAAATTCCCCTAAACAAAATCCCAAACCGTTCACTCTTACCTTAGCCGCTCATGGCGCGGTTTGTCAATCCCGCTCCAACAACGACCACGGAGGAGTTCATCTATCTATTACAAAAGGGAAGTGGAGCTCGCTCGCATGCCAACAATGGCGGAGCTCCACGAAAAGTAGAGAGAAAATGGGGAAGAAGGGAAGAAGAATCGTCCAAATCGGTTGAGAGATGAAGAAGATAGAGCTTCGAGAAGAAGTGAAAAATGTGCAGAAAAATCGTCCTTAAGCTACTGCCTTCGTCGTAGCGTCGAGACGCTAGGCCAGCGTCTCGACGCTGTGCCCTAAGTGATCCGCGCGCGCGCGCTGGCGTCGCGACGCTGCCCCGATGAAATTCCTGCGCGCGCCTCCTCCGGAGCGTCTCGACGCCAAGCAGGGTCTCGACGCCAGGGCAGCGTCGAGCTAGCGTCTCGACGCTATCACTCGACGCTTGCTCTCGGGTTTTTCCAGCGTCGAGCCAGCGTCTCGACGCTATAGCTCGACGCTGGCTCTCGGGTTTGGGGCTGATGCTTTGCCTCTCCAAGGCTGTTTTGGCCCGTTTCTTCATGGAACAAACTCCCCTCTTCCCGATGCATTCCCGGGGCGCTAAAACTCTGCTTTAAGCGCTCGAACATGCCCAATGGATGCACGAGCTCTTTGCCGCTTTTCTCCTACAAAAGAGATATATTTAATCAATTGAAAGCGGACTTTAGCTATGATTAGGACGTATTTAATAGCTCCAAAATGGAGTTATCAAACACCCCCAACTTAAACATTGCTAGTCCTCGAGCAAGCACTACAAAGACATTGACTCTAAGGACGCTATTACATGCATTCTAACTCAAACCTCCATGCATATTGAAATTTCAAACACGAATATAATCATGGAAGCACTTTGTTCATGTATCAATTAGGCCATATCAAAAATTAACTATTGCCCCCTAACGTGCGTGTGTGCTAGACAACCACTCCTAAACTCACGTAAACCCGGAAAACCAACATGCAACGCACATCCCATTTTCCCCCTACTTCTAGCGTTTAAGAACAGCTACACTTGACTTACACGAGAGAAAGAAGCAAATTAAGAGACCTAATCATTTTCTCATTCCTTTTTTTTTTCTTTTTCAAAAGTACTTTGTACTCTTTTATTTTGGGTTCTTTGAACCAACCTTTCATTTCTTTTTCTTTCCAACTCGAGTTGCCTAACACGTCAAATTCATGCATAAAACTTCACGTTTTTAAGGACTAACGCTCACTTCTTTTAAGCGCAAATAAGAAGGAGGAACGCCTCGAGAGGAACTTTTCTACCAAACATGCTTTTCTATTGTTTTTTTACATTAGGCTAAGCACATGCTTTCTCAATTAATTAGCTACTAAATCTCATGCAACAAGCTACCTAAGGGTGCCTTTCGAGGTGACAACGAGAATTAGCTAAGCATGCGATAAACTAAGCTTACGGAATCTAGGGAGAGGTTGCTAAGTGCGCGATGAGTGCAAGGGAGCAACAGAAAAAAATTTTAAAATTTTTGACATGAACCTAATAAACACAAAACTCATGCAAAAACTCGATTATGAACATGCTCAGATTTCCAACATGCATTTCCTAGGCTATCACAGTCAGAAAACAGTAAACAGAGTCCCAAGCACTTCAATATCTTTATAGCACTTCTCAACAAACTACACATGCACGTCCATCGGACTTACTCCACCCCCAACTTCAAAATTTGGCATTGTCCTCAATGCCAACCAGTCAGATACATCAAAGTAAAAGGGAAGAAGAAGTACACTTCCCTGACTCTTGTGAAGCTGGCGAGGGCGAGGAAGCGGTGCACGAACGCATCAGAGCCCAAAATTGTCTTCTCTTCCTCGATTCCCCTTAAAAAAAAAACAGCAAGCTAAATTAATTCTAAAAAGCAAGAAAACTAAACTAAAGCATAAAAACAGTTCAACACTCGGGTGCCTCCGAGAAGCGCAGAATTTTTAAAGTCGGTTGCTCGACTGTATTCTCTCAACAGACTCATCCATAGTCTGTAGGTGCGGGGGACGATCCATACTTGTCCAAGGCCACACCTTTTCCACCATCATCCACCTGAAAAATGTTTTGCACTCTTCGTGCCTCGGGCACGTGAATATTAGACATGTTAGTGCAAAAACCAGCAGTATCATCCAAAAAATTCAAATCAGAAATTTTAACAGAGACATGGGAACCATCCCTCAAGCGCGAGGGTAGACTCCCATTCTCATCATGCTCACAAACAGATACATTTCCAGCAGACTTCCCATCAAATAAAGAAAACTCATGCAAAGTATCATCAAACTCTAACGAAACGACGCCCTTATACACATCGATTTTGACCCTAGCGGTCTTAAGAAAGGGACGTCCTAACAGCATAGAGGACGAAGCATGCAATAAATTTTCTTTCATATCTAAAACAAGGAAATCAGCGGGAAACGTCATATTCCCAACTCTAACTAAAACATCCTCTACCTTCCCCCTAGGACAGATGCTCGACCCATTAGCCAACTGAACAGAAACATTACATTCATGCATTTCATTTAAATTCAACTCACGATACAATGCATAAGACATAACATTTACAGAGGCTCCAAGGTCTAACATGGCATTATGAACAATTTTACTACCTATGGTGCAAGGGATAGTAAAGGTACCTGGATCGTTGCACTTTGCAGGCAACGTACCTGGGAGTATGGCAGAGACGTTCTCTTTCTTTTTCTCAGTCCCTCTGGACTTCCTCTTCGTAGTGCAGCAGCTCCTCAGGAATTTTGCATATTTGGGCACCTGACTGACTGCCTCTAGGAGCGGGATATTCACCATCACCTTTTGGAAGGTTCGCAGGACCTCCTCGTCATCGGATTCCAAAGTAGGCTTCGCAAGCCTACTCGGGAATGGTGCTTTGGCAACATCCACAGGTACACTGACCTTCTCATTTCTTTTCTCATTCTGAGTCTCAAGAGCAGTCGGGGCGGACTCGTTCAGGCTGTCCGTGGCTTCCTTCGCAGCTCTGTTGGAAAGTGACTTCCCACTGCGCAGCTGAATGGCACTCACATTTTCACATGAGTTAACTGTAGTTTGGGAAGGAAGCTTCCCCGAGCTCTTGCTCTCGATCTTACTAATAGACACCGCCATTTGTGTCAGCTGCTTGTTCAAATTCTGCAGCTCTGCCTTATGAGAATTAAGCTCCTCGCGAGCCTCTTTCTGGAACTGGCTGGTGCTCGTCACGATGGTCCTGACCATCTCTTCAAGTGAGCTGGAGGAGCTCGAAGCTTGAGCCTGGGTGGAAGAGTTAGGCCTATCCTGGGACTGGCCTTGGAAGCGATTTTGTCCTTCCCTGTTCCCATAGCTGAAGTTAGGATGGTCACGCCAACCGGGGTTATAAGTGCTAGCATATGGATCATACTTCCTTGGGTTGGAAGCATATCCCCCGATTGCATTGACCTCCGCCTCTTCGCGGTGTCCTCCAACAATTTTTTTCAACATACTCCCTATCTCGGCCACCTGGGCCCTCATTTCAGACATTTCATGGCTCTGAGCCACGCTGTGCACTTGTCCTTGCCCCCTGATCCCAAACTGCTGCGAGTTGGTAGCCATATTTGCAATGAGCTGCTTGGCCTCAACTGGGGTCTTGTCAATCAGTGCCCCTCCACTCGCTGCATCGATCATCTGCCTGTCGTGGGGCGTCATCCCCTCATAGAAATACTGTATGAGCAGCTGATCGGCGATCTGGTGGTGTGGGAAACTCGCGCACAGGCGCCCAAAGCGTTCCCAATACTCATGCAGGGACTCACCTACATCCTGGGTGATCCCATAAATTCTCTTCCGCAGTGTAGTGGCCAAGGATGCGGGAAAGTATTTCTCCAAAAATACCCGCTTCATATCCTGCCACGTGTTGATCGATCCGGAGGGCAAGTAATACAGCCAGTCTCTGGCTTTGTCCTTGAGCGTGAAGGGGAATGCCCTCATATTCAGTTGCTCCTCCGTGACCCCTGCGGGCTTCATTCCCGCGCAGACGCAATGGAATTCCATCAAATGCTTGTTGGCGTCCTCACCTGCGTTTCCATGGAAAGAAGGTAACTGGTGAATTAAACCAGATTTCAACTCGAAGTTACCTGCTACCACGGGGTAGTTAATGCACAAAGGCTGCAGGTTCAGGTCTGGCGCTGCCAGTTGCTTCAGCGTCCGTGGCGCTTCACCTTGCGCCATCTCGTCAAATAAGAAGGGATTGCCTTCTTCTCTTTCAAACGTTCCTTGCCCCTCCCGGGCTTCTCTACGTAACCTCCGCTCCTCTCTGTCAATCTCAGGAATATACTGCAAACTACCCTCAGAGGAACGGGTCATACACAAACAAAATTCTAAACATACAACATACAAACAGAAAAAATTTTCAGTCAACCATCAATAAATCAAATTCAAACTTCAATCATAAATCCAATCAATTGCCTATTCCCCGGCAACGGCGCCAATTTTGGTAACGATATTTTTGAACTATCGCTATAAACTCAAGCTGTCGAGGCTTGCCAAAATAAATTTATAATGCCTATTGCCAAGGCTTTGCAGCCAGTGGTAACAGGGTCGATCCAAGGAATAGGAGAATGAATTTACTAGTAAAGTTGGGATTTAATTGATTAATTGGTAACGGGGGGTTTTAGTCATGCAGAGGGAAAATAATAAGGAAGCTAACGGAAGAAAGAAATAATATGTAGAGAACGTGAGCACGGTTTGGGGAGTTTCGGGATCAATTGTTAGACAAATACAACTTATCATTTAATTCTAATAATCATGGAATTCAGTTTACTATGCACACGGACGACTACCAGAGATGCCCCAAAGTAGCCGACTTCATGGATTTTAATTAGGCCACACAGTTCTAATTACACGTTATCTAATCTCACATTAAGATGATCAGTCCTAAGATGAATTTAGACAGTTACTAGCTAACCGCGACGAACATTTGGGCGTGAATTCTAATTGCTAGTAGGTTGCCCGCAAACGCCGTATGCAACCAACAATTATCCTACCCGACCCGATACTTCGATTTAGTTCTATTTACCTGTGTTACTTAGTCGAGCAGTGAGAGGCACGGCATCGCTACTCTTTAACATACACAACATGCGAAACTATCCGAGTGTCAATCAACATAATTTAGCATGCGCGTTGGATTAAGCAAGGTAAACAAATGCACGTAAACAGAACCAATGTGCAATCTAAAATTCAGATTATCAAAGCTGTAAAGGTCTAACAAAATTCCCCTAAACAAAATCCCAAACCGTTCACTCTTACCTTAGCCGCTCATGGCGCGGTTTGTCAATCCCGCTCCAACAACGACCACGGAGGAGTTCATCTATCTATTACAAAAGGGAAGTGGAGCTCGCTCGCATGCCAACAATGGCGGAGCTCCACGAAAAGTAGAGAGAAAATGGGGAAGAAGGGAAGAAGAATCGTCCAAATCGGTTGAGAGATGAAGAAGATAGAGCTTCGAGAAGAAGTGAAAAATGTGCAGAAAAATCGTCCTTAAGCTACTGCCTTCGTCGTAGCGTCGAGACGCTAGGCCAGCGTCTCGACCCTGTGCCCTAAGTGATCCGCGCGCGCGCGCTGGCGTCGCGACGCAAGGCCAGCGTCGCGACGCTGCCCCGATGAAATTCCTGCGCGCGCCTCCTCCGGAGCGTCTCGACGCCAAGCAGGGTCTCGACGCCAGGGCAGCGTCGAGCTAGCGTCTCGACGCTATCACTCGACGCTTGCTCTCGGGTTTTTCCAGCGTCGAGCCAGCGTCTCGACGCTATAGCTCGACGCTGGCTCTCGGGTTTGGGGCTGATGCTTTGCCTCTCCAAGGCTGTTTTGGCCCGTTTCTTCACGGAACAAACTCCCCTCTTCCCGATGCATTCCCGGGGCGCTAAAACTCTGCTTTAAGCGCTCGAACATGCCCAATGGATGCACAAGCTCTTTGCCGCTTTTCTCCTACAAAAGAGATATATTTAATCAATTGAAAGCGGACTTTAGCTATGATTAGGACGTATTTAATAGCTCCAAAATGGAGTTATCAGGCATTCTCCTATACGCATAAGTTCCAAATGGACATGTAAAAGTAGTGTTTTCTTGGTCTTCCTGAGCTATGGGAATTTGATAAAACCCAGAAAAACCATCTAGAAAACAGAAATGTGGCTTCCCAGCTTAACGCTCCACCATTTGATCTATGAAGGGGATAGGAAAATGATCCTTCTTAGTCACATCATTCAGTTTTCTAAAATCAATACACATCCTCCACCCATTTTGCACTCGTTTAGGAATTAACTCACCCTTCTCATTCCTAATAACAGTTATGCCTGTCATTTTAGGTACGACATGAATTGGGCTAACCCACTAACTATCAGAAATGGGATAGATGATACCTGCATCAAGGAGTTTGTGTATCTCAGACAACACTACCTCTTTCATGGCTGGGTTCAGTCTCCTCTGAGGCTCTCGGGATGGCTTCGCTCCCTCATTCAGCCGAATATTGTGCATACATAGAACTGGACTCAACCCATGCAAATCCGCCAAGGTCCATCCTATCGCTCTTTTGTTCTTTTTCAATATCTCCACCAACTTGCTTTCTTGCTCTGATGTAAGTGTTGCGTGCTCAATGTGTAGAGATAAATATGCAAAAGGGTAGAGAGAGCACTTAGAACATGCAAGCATACATGGTCTTACAGCAAGTAGTGAGTATATTTAATTCGTTTTTTCCACAGAGACTTGTTTTTAGCTATTCGCGAAGTGTGAATGTTAAGAAAGATGGGATGAATTTGATGGGTTAAAATTGGTTTTTAATTAACTACTTTTTGCTGAATGTGTAGAGGGATATAACATAAACAAATTAAAGTTAAAACTAGACCTAAAGGACAAGAGATGGAATTAATAATCGAGGAAGAAAACAGCTAAACAGAATGATTAAAAAGGCAGAATTGCGAGGACCGCAATGTTTCCGCAATTAATTAGCAGCGAATCTGATTAAAATGGGGGATTAAGGGCTACTAATGACTATCCTATAGGCATTTTATTACGATTATCAAGCTTTGGATCAACTCTCTATACATCAAACTCACTCTATCTCAAGTATCGTCCGATTCCATGCATGAGAGACTCAAGTTTACTCGACTTCAAAGTAAGGTCTTAAGCATCTTGTTAAAGCAGGAGTGTGCAGTTTGTACTAGGGAAACGCCTATTCCTAGGCCGTTTCCTGATTACCATGAAAGGCTAGCATGATTATATGACTCTGAACTCTTACTCCTTCCAGAGGTTAGGAGTTCTTTGGACAAAATGGATGGCCAATCGAAATTGCCCGTGGGATGAAGCTTACATACAATCAATGTTCGAGTGTTAATCTACCTACTTGACTCACGTTTTTTAGCCTATAGTTCTGTCATTAGCATGCCCCTAAATGATTTTAGTTACTCATAGATATGTAAAGAGCAGAAATGGTAGATAAAGTAGACATGCTTAGAAGAGAAATGTGTGTAAAACAGCAAGCAAAACTCGTAGCAGAACAAAGTAGAACTGTGAAATGCAGAAACTTACTTCGATTACTTTAAGTGTTTGAATAACAAAGGAAAGCTTTAAAAGACTGAATCCAAGACAGACAACAACGAAATGCAGTAATTGAAATGACTAAACTAAGAACAACAATGATCAGTAATGGAAATGAGAAGAAAAGAACAGAAAACAGTAAAGGCTTGCTGAAAACTTCGTGGCAGTCGCCTCGAATGATGGTGATGGGAATTCAGTCGTGCTTGGATGAATCCAATCGAGAGAGAAGAAGAATCTTCTCTCTTTCCTATCAGATTATCGACTCCAAAAGCTGAGAACCTCACTCCAACAGACGGCAAAGGAATTTAGAGAGAAATGGTGGACTGCGAGAAGACTTCTGCGCTTCGAATTGATTACTGAACCTCCGACTTTGACCCCCTTTTATAGTAGTTTGCAGGTGCGTTTGGGCCAAGGAGAACCATCAACCTTCAACGTCATATATCAGAATGGATGGAGGAGAAAGAACGAATCCCTGAAAAGTCGGATCTAAACAGAAAATGATCAGCCAACTTACGGTTTTAACTTGAATAATTGCGGTCACCGCAATTATTCCGCAATTCATTTGCAATGCTAACTTTTTCATTCTTTTCTTCGGTTTTCAACCCTTTTTCTACCTATTGTACATAAGTCCTATATTAGCTACCTTCTTCTAATTCTCATATTAAAGCATAGGTTTAAGCTAAATGCTAACAAAAACACCTAAATGTGTACATCTTCTTAAGCTAAATGGGTCCTAAATAAGTCACTTTCAGAGACTTAACACACCCCCAAACTTAAGGCTTTGCTTGTCCTCAAGCATACTAAGGACTTACTTAGGCTGCTGTTTCTACTTCTTTAACTACCCACCGACTCCCTTATATTTTGTCTATAGCAATGCTGTCCTGTGACACACTCCTAAGTTTAGAACTAACCTCTTTATCAAGCTCTTCTGACTTCACCTGCCTACCATACCCGCTGCTTTTGTTAACCCCCTACTACTGATCTAACTACTTCTATGATATCATGCCATTATCCCTAAGGTTTCAAATTCTACCAAGCTTTACTCCAGACTCAGTACATGCTTCTAGCTTATTTTTAATGTGTCTAGGATTCCTTAGAGTCATGCCAGTCTTAGTATTAACAGTGACAGTGGTACTTTTAGAGAACAACCTAAACCCTGGCATCACTACATTGGATATACATTCATCTCCCTAGACAAACCTAAAAGTTACAACCTTGTGCTTAGCTCATTAAGGATCAGAGTTCTTTTTTTCATAGGACATCTAAGCCACAAGATTATAACTCCCAAGCATACATTCTTCTTCCCCCATTTCTCCTTTTTCTTTCTTTTTTACTTAGGTGGAGTCTCCCCTTAGTTTGCCTTTTGATGCAATGCCACTTGTGGTTTACACACTTGGCACTGATTACTCAGCAACTTGAGAAAGACTCCCCTCTTTATTCTATTTTTCACTTTTTCTATTTATCACAAAAAAAATTTTAGGAGAAGAAGAATGCTTATGTCCTAAGGAAGAGAGGAATGTTCCTAGGCCTAGGGTGGCCTCCCCCAAACTTCATCTACTCATTGTCCCCAATGAGTGTTTGAGGTGGCACACCCCCAAACTTATCCTAGAAGCATCTAGTCTAAAGTAAAACAAAGAGAATCTAAACATCCTAGGCATAGGCAAAACATTCTAGAAGCAACTATCCCAGCAGCAGAAAATTTGAACATAACAGACAGGTTTCAGGACTTATGGTTTATGCATGCTGAGCACTATTCAGAGGCAAATTTAAACTATCAAAAGGTGTCCTATGACACTCATCCAGCATGCTTCAAGATCAGCTATATAAGGTAGTCATGCTAGCAGCAAAAGATAGAATTTAACAGATCACAGCCTAACTAAACGGACAGTCCAAAACATGCTATCAGTCACAAAAATTGCGGGAACCGCAATTATTTCGCAATTCAATCTGGGCAGGTTTAACATTGATGCAGGTGATAACTCCATTTTGGAGCTATTAAATACGTCCTAATCATAGCTAAAGTCCGCTTTCAATTGATTAAATGTATCTCTTTTGTAGGAGAAAAGCGGCAAAGAGCTCGTGCGTCCATTGGGCATGTTCGAGCGCTTAAAGCAGAGTTTTAGCGCCCCGGGAATGCATCGGGAAGAGGGGAGTTTGTTCCGTGAAGAAACGGGCCAAAACAGCCTTGGAGAGGCAAAGCATCAGCCCCAAACCCGAGAGCCAGCGTCGAGCTATAGCGTCGAGACGCTGGCTCGACGCTGGAAAAACCCGAGAGCAAGCGTCGAGTGATAGCGTCGAGACGCTAGCTCGACGCTGCCCTGGCGTCGAGACCCTGCTTGGCGTCGAGACGCTCCGGAGGAGGCGCGCGCAGGAATTTCATCGGGGCAGCGTCGCGACGCTGGCCTTGCGTCGCGACGCCAGCGCGCGCGCGCGGATCACTTAGGGCACAGCGTCGAGACGCTGGCCTAGCGTCTCGACGCTACGACGAAGGCAGTAGCTTAAGGACGATTTTTCTGCACATTTTTCATATCTTCTCCAAGCTCTACCTTCTTCATCTCTCAACCGATTTGGACGATTCTTCTTCCCTTCTTCCCCATTTTCTCTCTACTTTTCGTGGAGCTCCGCCATTGTTGGCATGCGAGCGAGCTCCACTCCTCTTTTGTAATAGATAGATGAACTCCTCCGTGGTCGTTGTTGGAGCGGGATTGACAAACCGCGCCATGAGCGGCTAAGGTAAGGGTGAACGGTTTGGGAATGGTTTAGGAGGATTTTGTTAGACGATCTGGTTTTGATAATCTGAGTTTTGATTTATGCATATTGGGTTCTGTTTATTTGCATTTGTCTACTTTGCTTAATCCAACGCGCATGTTTAATTTCGACGATTGACACTCGAGTAATTATGCATGTTGTGTATGTTAAAGAGTAGCGATGCCGTGCCTCTCACTGCTCGACTAAGTAACACAGGTAGATGAAATTAAATCGAAGTATTAAGCCGTGTAGGATAGTTGTTGATTGCATACAGCGTTTGCGGGCAATCTACTAGCAATTTGAATTCACGCTTAAATGTTCGTCGCGGTTAGCTAGTGACTGTCTAGATTTACCTTAGGGCTGATCACCTTGATGTAAGCTTAGATAACGTGTAATTAGAACTGTGTGGTCTAATTAAAATTCATGGAGTCGGCTACTTTGGGGCATCTCTGGTAGTCGTCCGCGTGTATAATGAACTGAATACCATGATTTTAGCATTAAAGGATAAACCGAATTAGTCTAACAATTGATCCCGAGACTCCCCAAACCGTGCACACGTTCTCTACATATTATTCCTTTCTTCCGTTAGCTTTCTTATTGTTTTACCTCTGCATGATTAAAACCCCCCCGTTACCAATCAATCAATTAAATCCCAATTTCACTAGTAAATTCATTCTCCTATTCCTTGGATCGACCCTGTTACCACTGGCTGCAAAGCCTTGGCAATAGGCATTATAAATTTATTTTGGCAAGCCTCGACAGCTTGAGTTTATAGCGATAGTTCAAAAATATCGTTACCAAAAATTGGCGCCGTTGCCGGGGATCGAACCCGGGTCACCTGCGTGACAGGCAGGAATACTTACCACTATACTACAAAGCCTTGGCAATAGGCATTATAAATTTATTTTGGCAAGCCTCGACAGCTTGAGTTTATAGCGATAGTTCAAAAATATCGTTACCAAAAATTGGCGCCGTTGCCGGGGAATAGGCAATTGATTGGATTTATGATTGAAGTTTGAATTTGATTTATTGATGGTTGACTGAAAATTTTTTCTGTTTGTATGTTGTATGTTTAGAATTTTGTTTGTGTATGACCCGTTCCTCTGAGGGTAGTTTGCAGTATATTCCTGAGATTGACAGAGAGGAGCGGAGGTTACGTAGAGAAGCCCGGGAGGGGCAAGGAACGTTTGAAAGAGAAGAAGGCAATCCCTTCTTATTTGACGAGATGGCGCAAGGTGAAGCGCCACGGACGCTGAAGCAACTGGCAGCGCCAGACCTGAACCTGCAGCCCTTGTGCATTAACTACCCCGTGGTAGCAGGTAACTTCGAGTTGAAATCTGGTTTAATTCACCAGTTACCTTCTTTCCATGGAAACGCAGGTGAGGACGCGAACAAGCATTTGATGGAATTCCATTGCGTCTGCGCGGGAATGAAGCCCGCAGGGGTTACGGAGGAGCAACTGAATATGAGGGCATTCCCCTTCACGCTCAAGGACAAAGCCAGAGACTGGCTGTATTACTTGCCCTCCGGATCGATCAACACGTGGCAGGATATGAAGCGGGTATTTTTGGAGAAATACTTTCCCGCATCCTTGGCCACTACACTGCGGAAGAGAATTTATGGGATCACCCAGGATGTAGGTGAGTCCCTGCATGAGTATTGGGAACGCTTTGGGCGCTTGTGCGCGAGTTTCCCACACCACCAGATCGCCGATCAGCTGCTCATACAGTATTTCTATGAGGGGATGACGCCCCACGACAGGCAGATGATCGATGCAGCGAGTGGAGGGGCACTGATTGACAAGACCCCAGTTGAGGCCAAGCAGCTCATTGCAAATATGGCTACCAACTCGCAGCAGTTTGGGATCAGGGGGCAAGGACAAGTGCACAGCGTGGCCCAGAGCCATGAAATGTCTGAAATGAGGGCCCAGGTGGCCGAGATAGGGAGTATGTTGAAAAAATTTGTTGGAGGACACCGCGAAGAGGCGGAGGTCAATGCAATCGGGGGATATGCTTCCAACCCAAGGAAGTATGATCCATATGCTAGCACTTATAACCCCGGTTGGCGTGACCATCCTAACTTCAGCTATGGGAACAGGGAAGGACAAAATCGCTTCCAAGGCCAGTCCCAGGATAGGCCTAATTCTTCCACCCAGGCTCAAGCTTCGAGCTCCTCCAGCTCACTTGAAGAGATGGTAAGGACCATCGTGACTAGCACCAGCCAGTTCCAGAAAGAGGCTCGCGAGGAGCTTAATTCTCATAAGGCAGAGCTGCAGAATTTGAACAAGCAGCTGACACAAATGGCGGTGTCTATTAGTAAGATCGAGAGCAAGAGCTCGGGGAAGCTTCCTTCCCAAACTACAGTTAACTCATGTGAAAATGTGAGTGCCATTCAGCTGCGCAGTGGGAAGTCACTTTCCAACAGAGCTGCGAAGGAAGCCACGGACAGCCTGAACGAGTCCGCCCCGATTGCTCTTGAGACTCAGAATGAGAAAAGAAATGAGAAGGTCAGTGTACCTGTGGATGTTGCCAAAGCACCATTCCCGAGTAGGCTTGCGAAGCCTACTTTGGAATCCGATGACGAGGAGGTCCTGCGAACCTTCCAAAAGGTGATGGTGAATATCCCGCTCCTAGAGGCAGTCAGTCAAGTGCCCAAATATGCAAAATTCTTAAGGAGCTGGTGCACTACGAAAAGGAAGTCCAGAGGGACTGAGAAAAAGAAAGAGAACGTCTCTGCCTTACTCCCAGGTACGTTGCCTGCCAAGTGCAACGATCCAGGTACCTTTACTATCCCTTGCACCATAGGTAGTAAAGTTGTTCATAATGCCATGTTAGACCTAGGAGCCTCTGTAAATGTTATGTCTTATGCATTGTATCGTGAGTTGAATTTAAATGAAATGCATGAATGTAATGTTTCTGTTCAGTTGGCTAATGGGTCGAGCATCTGTCCTAGGGGGAAGGTAGAGGATGTTTTAGTTAGAGTTGGGAATATGACGTTTCCCGCCGATTTCCTTGTTTTAGATATGAAAGAAAGTTCATTGTGTTGGGTTTTATGTCCTAAAACTCGTGGTTTGTAAACGATAAACATATTTGATTACCAATAAAGTGTTATTGAGGTTTATTCAATAAAGTTATTATTGAATATGTGAATTGCTTATTTCATTTTAGAAAACCCTAAATCCAATAAACTAAGATCCATGGCTATAACATGAATACTTGAACTTTATGTGGAGACATAAAAGTGGATCAAGTTCGAGTAAATAGCCAAAACGGTCTATAGTATACGGATAAGGCTGGATACCTTATCTTGGGGACACTATTGGATGCGGCCCATTTTGTATTTAGTACAAACGATGTGATCCTGAATCGTTCATGTGGAGACATGTGAATGGGGGCGTCCTATGCAAAGAGTTTGCATTAGACCGGACCGCGAAATAAGTCACTCTTACTTTATAACGCTGTTTACTGTTTTAAAGACTGACTATTTCAAAACGATGACCTAGGTAACTTGACCTTAATCCTGAGCTAACTATGAACTCCTGTTTATTCGGGATTATCCTTAGATCTGCATGGGTGAGAGTGGCTCAACAGCGCTTACTCAATATGCCTCCCATTTCAGGGGTAAGACCGGATAGATAGCTGGGGACATAGGGTGCAAGATGGAATTCACTCCTACCCGTCTCTAGGGATAGTAGATAGGTTGTTCCCTTAAGTGCTGACTCCAGGTCTTGAACAAGGGGCCCCACCTTCTCATTGGCCCGAGAGGGACTCGGTATAGTGATTAGATCACATACCAATTAGTTTAGTGATTGGATCACAAACCAATTGTTCATTAGAGGATCAGTGGGACTTAAGGAGCAAGATGTAATTACGGGGGTAAAACAGATATTTGACCCGACCGTAAATTACGAACAACCTGTGAAGGGTCAACTTACTAATCATGGTTATATCGAGTGGACATAAATATATCTACAGTGAGGAGAATGCAACTACTAGGCTATAGTGGAATGTCCTGATAGTTAACGAATGTTGATTAACTAGGTTAAAGAGTTTAATCAGTTAATCTCGGATCGTTGGAGCTCATGATCTGTAGGTCCATGAGGTCCCCCTGCTAGCTCATATCGGACTAAACCTTAGAACAGTGTGACGAGTGAATTCGAAGTGTTCGAATTCGAATTAGGGAATTAACGTTAAATATATGTGATATATTTAACGACATAACGTTCAATTGCGAATTGAACAATAGAGAGAGATGGTGATATTTAAATAAGATTTAATTATCGAAAATATGAATATGGATTCATAATCATGTATATCGGGAATGATCGGGATTAGTGTTGGATTTATTGGATATTAAATTTGAATTAATTAAATTGTTTAATTAATTATTTAATATTAATTTAATTTGATTTAAAATTAATTATTTAAATTAATTTTTAAATTGAATTAATTTGATCAAAGTTAGTCAAAAGTCAAATTTAAGACAATTGACTACAACTTTGAAAGTCAAAAGTCAAATGTTGACTCCACTAAACCTTGAAAGTCAAGAGTCATTTTGATGACTAAAGTGAGTGGAAAAATCCAATTCTTAAGTTAGTGGAAAAATCCAATTCTTGAGTTAGTGGGAAAAACCATTTGTTGGTGGTTTTATGAGTCAAACTTTTTTGCTAAGTGTTCATCCCACATCAAGCCACTAATCCCACTAAATTGAGTGGATTCTACATGGCATCCTATTGTTAACTCAATTTTGCATGTTTTTGCATGTAGTCTTCTATATATACAAAGGGTTAATGAGATTGACTTCTTCTTGGAATTTTGATAAACTTTGAGAAATTGTAAAGACAATTTCTCTACCATTCTCTCCAATTCCATCTTCAATTCTCTTTTAAATTAGTCACTCAAAGGATCCCACAATCCCGTTCTAAGGCCGGAGAATAGTCGGGAAGACTCTCGTGGTGGTTCGTGACCGTTACGTTCGAAGATCGAGTTTGGAATCAAGAAGAATTTGAACTTCAAAGGTAACTTCTAAATTATTGTCTTTGATTTTCAAATTACATGCTTTTTCTTTTTAAATTAACAAAATAAGAGTACTTAGATCCAACGATGCTTCCGCTATGCATGCCGAAATTCTTTCAAATGGTATCAGAGCATGCTTTAAGTACTCTTTTTTGGTTAATTTAGAGTTGGTGGGTAGTAATTCATGTGATGAATGTATGTGTGCTAAAATGGAAATTTTTGGTCTTTGGCATCCATTTCTTTTCCAATTTGTAATAATTATTGTAATTGCCTTGTAATGGGCTTTAATGTGTTACAAAGAGTATGTAATTTTTGTAGAGTCATTAGAGTCCATTTTAGGATGTAATTTATCAAAATTGGAAGAGGCGTCAAGTGGCGGTTCGGTTCGGTTCGGCGGCGGTTCGTGCAATTCCACAACTTACAAGCGGTTCGAGCCGATTCGAAGTGTTCGGGGGCGGTTCAAGACTTTTTCCTATTTTATTATTGTAATAATTTAGGTAAATGCTTGTTTAGGATGCCAAAACCAATCCATTTTTAGTGTGGTTTATTTATTTATGCATTGTGAATGTATAGTTTAAATAAACATAATCTTGTGTGCATATTGTATGCCATGTAGATTTAAAATCCCACCATAGGATAAGCATGAAACATGCATTGAAAGTATGTTATAAGTGTTATAATATAAGTATGCATGTTTAGGATTCCATGAGATTTCATATAAGTTGTTATATTTTTGCATGGAATGATTTTATATAATTGTTATATAAAAGCATGTTAGATGTATGTTATAAGTTTTTTTTTATAAGTGTTATAAAATGAATTAGACATTAAAACTTATAACAAAGATAAATGCATGCTCATTTAGGGTTAACTACCAAGCAATCTCCTATTTTAATAGTTAAAATAGGTCGATATCTTGTAAAACTTCGGTTACAAGAAAAACTCACCCGGTAAGATGCTGTCTCAGCTTGGGGGTATTTAAGTTGACGGTTTACGGAACACCTCCTACCTGGGCATCGAACTGGCGTTTGAGTTTAGCTAACCCGGTTTTATGAGCATGCGTGAGTGATGTGAGGTTTTAAAAAGTTTTATCACCTAGACATCATAGGTTAAAATCCAGTATAAACGTTATACTCGGAAAGATTACCTAGACTTAGGATATGTTTTAGTTAGCCAAAATATATGCCTAAGTAAAATCATACCCAACCGTCTAGAACACTTCAGTGGGAGGAAAAATGTTTTCAGCTCCTACGTCCCTAAGAGTTCACACCGTGAGATTCATGCTCGGCTTTGAGTCGCCCTGGGAGCGACCTCCAGTAGGAAAGTATTTGCATGAGTCAATAACAAGGTGAATAGGGGAAGTCGTTCATAGTAAGTGGGCGAAGGTTGTGTGTCAACACATCCTACGGTCTCCTCCATTAGGTTGCACCGTGAGATTCCCATGATGCGCCTGCGAGTCTGCCCTGGGAGCGACCACCCCTTAGGAGGGCTGTATCATGGGATTCCGAACACCGCGAACTCCAGAAATGGATAGGGTCTCATAGGTCCGTTTTCAGCATTGTCTTTCCAACTTCGGGAGCTTGTTGATTCCGATCTCTGAGGTCTGAAAATGGAGGGTCACACTTACAAGAATTACTAAGTGTTAGTAACTTCTTGACCAAAGTAAACGATAGCTAAAAGATCTATTGGAATATGAGTTATTCTGGTAATAGTGATTAGCTGAGATTGTCTCAATTCAAAGGAGGAGTGATAGACTGCCCCTAGGTGGATGTTGCTTTAAACCTTTGTAGTATCGTTGCAATAAAGAATAAATGATGGGTACATTATTACTTTTGCTAAAACTTGATTGGATAATATAAAAGGGTAATAGCAATTTCACTAAATACGATATGTTTATATTTTTCAGCATGTCCAACTCAATAGTACAGTTACTAGCTTCTGAGAAACTTAACGGGGATAATTACGCAACGTGGAAATCAAATTTAAACACAATACTGGTAATTGATGATCTAAGGTTCGTTTTAACTGAGGAGTGTCCTCAAAACCCCGGCACAAATGCAAATCGAAATGTTCGGGATGCATATGACAGATGGACAAGGGCAAATGATAAAGCCCGCGTCTACATTCTGGCCAGCATATCTGATGTATTGGCTAAGAAACACGATGGTATGGGTGCTGCCAAAGAGATTATGGAATCTCTGAAGGGGATGTTTGGACAACCGTCCTTCTCCCTTAGGCATGATGCCATCAAGTACGTTTATAACTGTCGCATGAGAGAAGGGACCTCTGTTAGAGAACATGTCCTGGACATGATGGTCCATTTCAATGTGGCAGAAGTAAATGGAGCTGTCATAGATGAGAAGAGTCAGGTCAGTTTTATTCTGGAGTCTCTTCCGAAGAGCTTCCTACAGTTCCGCACAAATGCGATGATGAACAAAATTGAATATAACTTGACTACTCTTCTGAATGAGCTTCAGACTTATCAGTCCCTCCTGAAAACTAAGGGACATGAAGTGGAGGCAAATGTTGCTACCACTAAAAAGTTCTATAGAGGATCGTCCTCTGGAACGAAGTCTGGCCCTTCTTCTTCTAAAAATAAGAGTATTTCGATGAAAAAGAAAGGGAAGGGGAAAAGTAAAACTCCTAATGACCGCAAAAGCAAGGCTCAAGTTGCAGATAAAGGAAAATGTTTCCACTGCAACGAGAATGGGCATTGGAAAAGAAACTGCCCAAAGTACCTTGCTGAGAAGAAAGCTGAAAAGGCAAAACAAGGTAAATATGATTTACTAGTTGTTGAAACATGTTTAGTGGAGAGTGATGACTCTTCCTGGATACTGGATTCAGGGGCCACTAATCATATTTGCTCTTCTTTTCAGGAAACTAGTTCCTGGAGAACGCTTGCGGAAGGCGAGATAACTCTCAGGGTTGGAACAGGAGAGGTTGTCTCAGCAAAATCAGTGGGAGATTTAAAGTTGTTTTTTGGAGATAGATTCATTATATTAGATAATGTGTATCTTGTTCCTGGAATGAAAAGGAATCTTGTATCTATCTCTTGTTTGTTAGAACAATTGTATAAAGTATCTTTTGAAATTAATGAAGTGTTCATTACCAAAAGAGGTATTCCTATTTGTTCTGCAAAACTAGAAAACAACTTATATAAGTTAAAACCGACCAGAGCGAAAGCTATTTTAAATATCGAGATGTTTAAAACGGCTGAGACGCGAAACAAAAGGCAAAAAGTTTCTTCAAGTACATATCTTTGGCACTTAAGACTTGGCCACATTAATCTCAATAGGATTGAGAGATTGGTTAAGAATGGTCATCTAAGCCAGTTAGAAGACAACTCTTTACCAGCATGTGAGTCTTGTCTTGAGGGGAAAATGACGAAAAGATCTTTTACTGGAAAAGGTCTTAGAGCCAAAGAATCCTTAGAACTCGTGCATTCGGACCTTTGTGGACCAATGAATGTCAAAGCACGAGGAGGATATGAATATTTCATCAGTTTCATAGATGACTATTCAAGGTACGGTTATGTTTACCTAATACATCATAAGTCCGAAGCTCTTGAAAAGTTCAAGGAGTATAAGGCAGAAGTTGAAAACTTATTAGGTAAAACAATTAAGACACTTCGATCAGATCGAGGTGGAGAGTACATGGACCTAAGATTCCAGGACTATTTGATAGAACATGGAATCCAGTCACAACTCTCTGCACCTAGTACGCCACAGCAAAACGGTGTATCGGAGAGAAGAAACAGAACCTTGTTAGACATGGTTCGATCGATGATGAGCTATGCTCATTTGCCTGATTCGTTTTGGGGATATGCAGTAGAGACTGCTGCCTACATTTTGAACAATGTTCCCTCTAAAAGTGTTACTGGAACACCTTATGAGTTATGGAGAGGGCGTAAAACTAGTTTACGTCACTTCAGGATCTGGGGATGCCCGACACATGTGTTGGTGCAAAACCCTAAGAAATTGGAACGTCGTTCAAAAGTATGTTTATTCATAGGCTACCCAAAAGAATCGAAAGCTGGATACTTCTTTGATCCAGAAGAAAATAAAGTATTTGTATCGACAAATGCTACTTTTCTCGAAGAAGATCACATGAGAGATCATCAACCTCGCAGTAAACTAGTATTGCGTGAAATTTCTAAAGAAGCTACAGATAGATCAACAAGAGTTGTTGATGAGATTGGACCCTCAACAAGAGTTGTTGATGGAGCTAATACTTCTGATTACTCACATCCATCTCAAGAGTTGAGAGTGCCTCGACGTAGTGGGAGAGTTGTGCAACAACCTGACCGTTACATGGGTTTAGTAGAAACTCAAATCATCATACCAGATGATGGAATAGAGGATCCATTGACCTATAAACAGGCAATGAATGATGTTGACAAAGATCAATGGATCAAAGCCATGGACCTCGAAATGGAGTCGATGTACTTCAATTCCGTCTGGGAACTTGTAGATCAACCAGATGGGGTAAAACCTATTGGTTGTAAATGGATCTACAAAAGGAAACGAGACCAAGCTGGTAAGGTACAGACCTTTAAAGCTCGATTAGTGACAAAGGGTTATACCCAGAGAGAGGGGGTAGACTATGATGAAACCTTCTCTCCTGTTGTCATGTTAAAATCAATTAGAATACTCTTGTCCATTGCCACATATTATGACTATGAGATTTGGCAAATGGATGTCAAGACAGCCTTTCTGAATGGCAATCTTGAAGAGAGTATCTATATGTCTCAACCAGAGGGGTTTATAATACAACATCAAGAACAAAAAGTTTGTAAGCTTAAACGATCCATTTATGGGTTGAAACAAGCATCTAGATGTTGGAATATAAGGTTTGATACTGCGATCAAATCTTATGGTTTTGAACAAAACATTGACGAACCTTGTGTTTACAAGAAGATTGTCAAAACATCTGTAGCATTCCTCGTATTATATGTCGATGATATCTTACTC
Source organism: Herpetospermum pedunculosum (assembly GCA_028017165.1). Taxonomy (NCBI): domain Eukaryota; kingdom Viridiplantae; phylum Streptophyta; class Magnoliopsida; order Cucurbitales; family Cucurbitaceae; genus Herpetospermum; species Herpetospermum pedunculosum. The sequence goes on along the minus strand of CM051527.1, from coordinate 12,182,511 downwards.
ATTGGGAATGATGTAAGATGCCTGACTGACGTCAAGAAATGGCTAGCAACTCAATTCCAAATGAAAGATTTGGGAGAAGCTCAATATATTCTTGGGATCCAAATAGTTCGGAACCGCAAGAATAGAACATTAGCCATGTCTCAAGCATCCTATATTGACAAGATGTTGTCAAGATATAAAATGCAGAATTCCAAGAGGGGTTTGCTACCCTTCAGGCATGGAATTCACTTGTCGAAGGAACAATGTCCTAAGACACCTCAAGAAGTTGAGGATATGAGACGCATTCCCTATGCATCGGCAGTTGGAAGTCTGATGTATGCTATGTTGTGTACACGACCCGACATATGCTATGCAGTAGGTGTTGTCAGCAGGTTTCAGTCCAATCCTGGACTTATACATTGGACAACCGTTAAGAATATCCTCAAGTATCTTAGGAGAACGAGGGATTACATGCTCGTGTATAAAGGTAAGGATCTGATTCTTACAGGATACACTGATTCTGATTTCCAGTCGGATAAAGATTCGAGAAAATCAACATCGGGATCAGTGTTCACTCTGAATGGAGGAGCTGTAGTATGGCGGAGTATCAAGCAAAGTTGTGTTGCTGACTCCACTATGGAAGCAGAATACGTAGCTGCCTGTGAAGCAGCAAAAGAAGCTGTGTGGCTTAGAAAGTTTTTGAACGATTTGGAAGTTGTTCCAAATATGCATCTGCCTATCACTCTCTTTTGTGATAACAGTGGAGCAGTTGCAAATTCAAAAGAGCCAAGGAGCCATAAACGCGGGAAACATATTGAGCGAAAATATCATCTCATTCGAGAGATCGTCCAACGAGGAGACGTTATTGTGAAACAAATAGCCTCTGAGGACAACATTGCTGATCCATTTACAAAGGCTCTCACGGCTAAAGTGTTTGAGGGTCACCTAGTGAGACTAGGACTACAAGATGTATAATCTAGGGCAAGTGGGAGAAAACTATGGGTATGTGATGCCCTAGTTTATTGTATTTATTTCTCATTTTGAAAAACTCAACATTATGTATATATATGGATATATATTTATTACCACTGGAGTTTTAGTCCAAGTGGGAGTTTGTTGGGTTTTATGTCCTAAAACTCGTGGTTTGTAAACGATAAACATATTTGATTACCAATAAAGTGTTATTGAGGTTTATTCAATAAAGTTATTATTGAATATGTGAATTGCTTATTTCATTTTAGAAAACCCTAAATCCAATAAACTAAGATCCATGGCTATAACATGAATACTTGAACTTTATGTGGAGACATAAAAGTGGATCAAGTTCGAGTAAATAGCCAAAACGGTCTATAGTATACGGATAAGGCTGGATACCTTATCTTGGGGACACTATTGGATGCGGCCCATTTTGTATTTAGTACAAACGATGTGATCCTGAATCGTTCATGTGGAGACATGTGAATGGGGGCGTCCTATGCAAAGAGTTTGCATTAGACCGGACCGCGAAATAAGTCACTCTTACTTTATAACGCTGTTTACTGTTTTAAAGACTGACTATTTCAAAACGATGACCTAGGTAACTTGACCTTAATCCTGAGCTAACTATGAACTCCTGTTTATTCGGGATTATCCTTAGATCTGCATGGGTGAGAGTGGCTCAACAGCGCTTACTCAATATGCCTCCCATTTCAGGGGTAAGACCGGATAGATAGCTGGGGACATAGGGTGCAAGATGGAATTCACTCCTACCCGTCTCTAGGGATAGTAGATAGGTTGTTCCCTTAAGTGCTGACTCCAGGTCTTGAACAAGGGGCCCCACCTTCTCATTGGCCCGAGAGGGACTCGGTATAGTGATTAGATCACATACCAATTAGTTTAGTGATTGGATCACAAACCAATTGTTCATTAGAGGATCAGTGGGACTTAAGGAGCAAGATGTAATTACGGGGGTAAAACAGATATTTGACCCGACCGTAAATTACGAACAACCTGTGAAGGGTCAACTTACTAATCATGGTTATATCGAGTGGACATAAATATATCTACAGTGAGGAGAATGCAACTACTAGGCTATAGTGGAATGTCCTGATAGTTAACGAATGTTGATTAACTAGGTTAAAGAGTTTAATCAGTTAATCTCGGATCGTTGGAGCTCATGATCTGTAGGTCCATGAGGTCCCCCTGCTAGCTCATATCGGACTAAACCTTAGAACAGTGTGACGAGTGAATTCGAAGTGTTCGAATTCGAATTAGGGAATTAACGTTAAATATATGTGATATATTTAACGACATAACGTTCAATTGCGAATTGAACAATAGAGAGAGATGGTGATATTTAAATAAGATTTAATTATCGAAAATATGAATATGGATTCATAATCATGTATATCGGGAATGATCGGGATTAGTGTTGGATTTATTGGATATTAAATTTGAATTAATTAAATTGTTTAATTAATTATTTAATATTAATTTAATTTGATTTAAAATTAATTATTTAAATTAATTTTTAAATTGAATTAATTTGATCAAAGTTAGTCAAAAGTCAAATTTAAGACAATTGACTACAACTTTGAAAGTCAAAAGTCAAATGTTGACTCCACTAAACCTTGAAAGTCAAGAGTCATTTTGATGACTAAAGTGAGTGGAAAAATCCAATTCTTAAGTTAGTGGAAAAATCCAATTCTTGAGTTAGTGGGAAAAACCATTTGTTGGTGGTTTTATGAGTCAAACTTTTTTGCTAAGTGTTCATCCCACATCAAGCCACTAATCCCACTAAATTGAGTGGATTCTACATGGCATCCTATTGTTAACTCAATTTTGCATGTTTTTGCATGTAGTCTTCTATATATACAAAGGGTTAATGAGATTGACTTCTTCTTGGAATTTTGATAAACTTTGAGAAATTGTAAAGACAATTTCTCTACCATTCTCTCCAATTCCATCTTCAATTCTCTTTTAAATTAGTCACTCAAAGGATCCCACAATCCCGTTCTAAGGCCGGAGAATAGTCGGGAAGACTCTCGTGGTGGTTCGTGACCGTTACGTTCGAAGATCGAGTTTGGAATCAAGAAGAATTTGAACTTCAAAGGTAACTTCTAAATTATTGTCTTTGATTTTCAAATTACATGCTTTTTCTTTTTAAATTAACAAAATAAGAGTACTTAGATCCAACGATGCTTCCGCTATGCATGCCGAAATTCTTTCACATTGCATGCTTCGTCCTCTATGCTGTTAGGACGCCCTTTTCTTAAGACCGCTAGGGTCAAAATCGATGTGTATAAGGGCGTCGTGTCGTTAGAGTTTGATGATACTTTGCATGAGTTTTCTTTATTTGATGGGAAATCTGTTGCGAATGTTTCTGTTGTTTGTGAGAATGATGAGAATGGGAGTCTACCCTCGCGCTTGAGGGATGGTTCCCATGTCTCCGTTAAAATTTCTGATTTAAATTTGATGGATGATACTGCTGGTTTTTGCACTAACATGTCTAATATTCACGTGCCCGAGGCACGAAGAGTGCAAAACATTTTTCAGGTGGATGATGGTGGAAAAGGTGTGGCCTTGGACAAGTATGGATCGTCCCCCGCACCTACAGACTATGGATGAGTCTGTTGAGAGAATACAGTCGAGCAACCGACTTTAAAAATTCTGCGCTTCTCGGAGGCACCCGAGTGTTGAAATGTTTTTATGCTTTAGTTTAGTTTTATCGCTTTTTAGTATTAATTTAGCTTGCTGTTTTTTTTTTCTAGGGAATCAAGGATGAGAAGACAATTTTGGGCTCTAATGCGTTCGTGCGCCGCCTCCTCGCCCTCGCCAGCTTCACAAAGAGTCAGGGAAGTGTACTTCTTCTTCCCTTTTACTTTGATGTATCTGACTGATAACACCCCCAACTTAAACATTGCTAGTCCTCGAGCAAGCACTACAAAGACATTGACTCTAAGGACGCTATTACATGCATTCTAACTCAAACCTCCATGCATATTGAAATTTAAACACGAGCATAATCATGGAAGCATTTTGTTCATGTAATAACTAGGACATATCAAAAATTAACTCTTGCCCCCTAACGTGTGTGTGTGCTAGACAACTACTCCTAAACTCACGTAAACCCGGAAAACCAACATGCAACGCACATCCCGCTTTCCCCCTACTTCTAGCGTTTAAGAACAGCTACACTTGACTTACACGAGAGAGAGAAACAAATTAAGAGACCTAATTATTTTCTCATTTTTTCTTTTTTAAAAGTACTTTGTACTTTTTTATTTTGGGTTCTTTGAACCAACCTTTCATTTCTTTTTCTTTCCAACTCGAGTTGCCTAACACGTCAAATTCATGCATGAAACTTCACGTTTTTAAGGACTAACGCTCACTTCTTTTAAGCGCAAATAAGAAGGAGGAGCGCCTCGAGAGGAACTTTTCTACTAAACATGCTTTTCTATTTTTTTTTTACATTAGGCTAAGCACATGCTTTCTCAATTAATTAGCTACTAACTCTCATGCAACAAGCTACCTAAGGGTGCCTTTCGGGGTGACAACGAGAATTAGCTAAGCATGCGATAAACTAAGCTTACGGAATCTAGGGAGAGGTTGCTAAGTGCGCGATGAGTGCAAGGGAGCAACAGAAAAAATTTTAAAATTTTTGACATGAACCTAATAAACACAAAACTCATGCAAAAACTCGATTATGAACATGCTCAGATTCCCAACATGCATTTCCTAGGCTATCACAGTCAGAAAACAGTAAACAGAGTCCCAAGCACTTCAATATCTTTATAACACTTCTCAACAAACTACACATGCACATCCATCGGACTGGACAATGCCAGCAGGCCCCTAGCATGCTTTTTCCTGTTACTCATGCAATCTAAAAATAAAACTAAACTATCCTACCTAATCAACTAACATCAGACTATCCTAAGCAAAGAGAAAAACATAAAACTAAACATCCAAAACAGATCAAAATTTAACCACAAAACAGCATAATATACATTACTCTATCAAAAAGCAGGAAAATTGTCTTTTGTTTCTTGAGGGATCAGTAATACTCCCTCTAGTGCTCTTCAAACCAGCACTCAATTCTCATCATCCTCATCTGGTTGCCTTGGTCGTGGGGGCACCCATGGAGTTAGGAGGTTGGTGGGGAAGTCCGGGAAGATGCACCCCAACTGGTCTGCAACTTCTTTGTCCCTCGCCTGCGCATAATTGGCCCATTGAGCCATTCTCCTCTGCATGTCCATCAAGCAGGCCATGGATAGGGACTGTTCAGCCGCCAGCCTATCCAACTCAAACTCCATGTTGCCCTTTCTTCTCAGCCTTAGGTGTGCAGGCAACTCCAGATGGCCTGTGTAGGGCAGCTGCTGCTCCAAGCGCTCGGTGGGAACTCCTGCAAGCAAGCATAACTTTGTGATGATGTTGGGGAAAAATAACGGCCCCTTACCCTTTTTTGCACACTCAGCTATGGCAGCAGTGATGACTTCTCCCACGTTGATCGTGAGACCTCTCATTATAGCATAAACCAGCAGCGAACGGCTCTGGTTGATTGTAGTTTCATGAGTCACCGGGGAGAGTCTTCTTCTGACGAATGAGAACCACACAGCTGCCTTAGCCGTGAGGTTTGCACTCATGAGTGTGTGCCGCCCATTGCGTGAGACTGTCCAGGAAGCCTCAGGCTGGCCAATGGTGCGGATGGCTTCTTCTAGCACAGCCTCAGTCGGCTCATCAACTATCCGTGCATAATCTGTGTGAGGCTGGCCCCTTAGACCAAATGCTTCATTGATGGCCTTGGCAGAGAAATCAACTTCCACCCCTCTGACCACAGATAGGCCATCCTCAGGGCTGAGCACGTTAGCATAAAAGTCATACACCATGCTCGTGTATGCTGGATTGGGAGGTCGGCAGAATTCCTCCCAGCCATGGTTGATCACCCCTGCGCGCAAGAACTGCGGCAGGTCAGCAAGTCGATCAAGGAACCCCTTCTCGTGCAACAGGTCCCTTTTTCTCAGCTCCACGCCCCTGGATTCAGCATCAGACGAGACATACCTCACTGACGGAGGTTCATCTTCAGGATAGAGTTTAGCCTTCCCCTTATCGGCTGGCTTGGAAGATTCAGCAGCCTCCACCTTGAGGCGTTTGAGCGAAGGCTCAGTACTGTCTTTGTCTGCTGAAGGCACTCGCTTGGCCTTCTTCTTCTTCAGTTTCTTGGCTTTCTTGGCCTTCTTCTTGGCCTCCTTCTTCTCCCTCTTAATGTGGATCTGTTGTAGGCAGGCCCCCAACGTCTCCTCCATGGAATCATCCTGCTGTGCAGGCTCATCAGGGCTGTCTTCTCTCATGGGAGAGAAGACTTCTTCTTCGCCAGCATCTCCACTGCCTTGCGTGGACTCCTGATAATCCCCATAAGGGAATTCAGGATCAGGCCGTGGAGAGTTGTGCTCTGCTGATGGTGTATGTGCAGAACTCCATGGCGAAGACGGCAGTTCAGGACTCTGCACAGCCGCAGGTGGTAGATCAGAACTCTGAAGCGCTGGAGATGACTCGGCGCGCTGCGCAGGCGGTGATGATTCTGTGCTTTGCACCGGTTCAGATGGGAGAGGGCTGCGCACAGGTGACACAGACGGCGACGAACCTTCCTTTGCTGACTCGTGAGATGCACGATCAGGTTCTTGACTCTCCACAGAGGGAGTCTTGACGATGGTTCGTTCGGCGGCAGTCTTGACAGTCCACCGGCGCTTCTTTGGCGTGCCCACTGGCTCAGATGGCCCAGCAGGGATCTCAGTGACCACCCTCCACTTCTTCCTACGAATAGGAAGCTTGGAGAGACGGCCAGTGCGTACAGCACCCTCATCAGCAAGGGCGAGAAGCGCTTCCCTTGCAGCCGCTTCAGCTGCGTCGTCGGCCTTCTTCTTGGCGGCGGATCTCTCAGCCCTAGTGGAAACCATTGTCGAATCTTGGAGGTTTGGAGAGAGAGATCAAAGGTGGAGAGAATCGCAGAAATCTTGGAGAGCAAAGAATGAGAGGATCGTATCAATCGGGCGCCTTCTAACGGCTATAAAAGCAACGGAAAAATCCCAACGGCTCTTTTTGCGAATCCAGCAATTTCTGCGCAATTCCAGGGATAATATTTCATAAAAATTCCAAACTTTGATCGCCCGTATCTTTCATTTGGCTCAACCGTTTCTTGATTTTTAAAGTGGGATTTACTCCCCTTGATCCCCTCTTTCGATTCCCTACAAAAACAAATAAAACAAACATTAAATACGCAATTAAAATCACGCTACAAAACATACAAACGATCATCGAAAAAACAGAAAAATAAACTAAGGCATTGGCCTTGACTAAACGAGCACAGTAACCACTCGTTCTCTCTCGTTTCTAACTTCATGCTTCATGTAGGAGGAAGGCCGAGAGAGTCTTCACATCCCCCTCCTCATAGTAGTGCTTCAACCTAGCACCATTGACCATAAATGGTTGTCCTTGCTGCAAGTTTTTAATCTCTATGGCACCATGAACAAAGACATTAGTAATAATAAATGGACCTGACCATCTAGACTTTAATTTGCCTGGAAATAGCTTTAATCGTGAGTTAAATAATAATACAAGTTGGCCCTTTTTAAAGTCTTTGATCCTGAGTCTACTGTCATGCCATATTTTTGTCTTTTCTTTGTACATCTTGGCATTCTCATAGGCCATGTGCCTAAGCTCATCAAGTTCATGTAGCTGTAAAGATCTTAATGTCCCTGCATCCTTCACACAAAAATTTAATTCTTTCATGGCCCAAAATGCCTTGTTTTCCAACTCAAGTGGCAAGTGGCAAGCCTTGCCATACACCAACCTATAGGGAGACATTCCTAGAGGTGTCTTATATGCTGTTCTGTAAGCCCAAAGTGCATCCTCAAGCTTGAAAGACCAGTCTTTCCTATTAGGTTTGACTACCTTTTCTAGGATGTTCTTTATCTCCCTATTGGAAATCTCAGCTTGGCCATTTGAGTGTGGGTGGTAGGGAGTAGCTACCCTATGTCTAATGTTATATTTAGCCAATAATTTCTCCATAGCCTTATTAATGAAATGTGACCCCTCATCACTAATGATAGCACGAGGAGTCCCAAATCTAGTGAAAATGTGTCTATGCAAGAAGTTAGTGACTGTTTTAGCATCATTATTAGGACATGCCTTAGCTTCTACCCACTTTGACACGTAGTCTACTGCTACTAAAATGTACAGGTTACCTGATGATGGAGGGAATGGTCCCATGAAATCAATGCCCCACACATCAAAGAGCTCCAACTCTAAGATGTAGGTGAGGGGCATCTCATCCTTACGACTGAGGTTACCTGTCCTTTGGCACTCGTCACAGTTGTGGGCATAGTTGTGGGCGTCCTTAAAGATTGTTGGCCAGTAGTAGCCACTTTGAAATACCTTGGCAGCTGTCCTTTGTCCACCAAAGTGTCCACCATAAGGAGATGAATGACAGTGCTGCAGCACAGACTTCGCTTCAGCAGCTGTAACACACTTCCTCAACAACCCATCAGCACAGGTCCTGTAAAGTATGGGGTCATCCCAGATAAATTTCCTTGCTTCATGGAGGAACCTCTTCTTCTCTTGTCCTCCCTTGAACACTGGTAATACCTGTGCTGCACGGAAGTTAGCAATGTCAGCGAACCAAGGTTCCTCATCGTTATCACGATGAGTTAAAGCAAAGATATGTTCATCTATAAAAGCATCAGAAATTGCGGGGTCCGCAATTTTTTCGCAATTGTGCTGCAATCGAGACAGGTGATCTGCAACCACGTTTTCACATCCCTTCTTGTCCCGAATGTCCAAATCGAATTCCTGCAGCAATAACACCCATCTAATCAATCTAGGCTTAGCATCAGCCTTCCTCATCAGATATTTTAAAGCAGAATGGTCAGTATATACAATGGTCCTAGTTCCTACAATATAGTTCCTAAATTTTTCACAAGCAAATACTACAGCAAGCATCTCTTTCTCTGTAGTTGTATAGTTACATTGAGCCTCATTCAAAGTCTTACTAGCATAATAGACAGGATGTGTGAGCTTGTCAATCTTCTGTCCTAACATAACTCCTACAGCATAGTCACTGGCATCACATAGCATCTCAAATGGGAGATCCCAATTTGGTCCTACTATGATTGGTGCTGTGACCAATGCTTCCTTAAGGGCTTTCCAAGCTACTACGCATTCCTTAGAGAAGATGAATGGCCTACCTAGCTCTAGAAGCTCACATAGAGGCTTGGCTATCTTAGAGAAGTCCTTGATGAACCTTCTATAGAAGCCAGCATGCCCTAAGAAACTCCTAATAGCTTTGACATTCTGGGGCTCTACCAACTTCTCTATGACCTCTATTTTTGCCCTATCCACTTCTACACCTGCCCTTGACACTCTATGTCCTAAGACAATCCCTTCATCTACCATAAAATGGCATTTTTCCCAATTTAGGACTAGGTTGGTCTCCTCACACCTAGCCAGGACTTGTCCTAGGTTCTCTAGACAGGTTTTAAATGAGTCCCCAAAGACTGAGAAGTCATCCATGAATATTTCTATTATGGACTCATCCAACTCAGAGAAGATTGCCATCATGCACCTTTGGAAAGTTGCCGGTGCATTACATAGGCCAAAAGGCATTCTGCGGAAGGCAAACGTTCCAAAAGGGCAAGTGAAGGTAGTCTTCTCTTGATCCTTAGGGTCTATAGTGATTTGATTGTAACCAGAGTACCCATCTAAAAAACAATAGTAGGCTCTACCAGCTATTCTGTCTAGCATCTGGTCAATAAATGGTAGGGGGAAATGGTCTTTTTTAGTTTCTTTATTCAGTTTTCTGTAATCCATACATACTCTCCACCCTGTGACAGTCCTAGTTGGAATCAGTTCGTTATTCTCATTGACTACCACAGTTATTCCCCCCTTTTTAGGTACACATTGGATGGGGCTCACCCACTGGCTACTAGCGATGGGGAAAATTACTCCTGCATCTAACCACTTTATTATTTCCTTTTTCACTACCTCTTTCATAGATGGGTTTAACCTACGCTGGTGATCTACCCTAGGTGTGTGCTCTTCCTCTAGAATAATTTTGTGCATGCAATAAGAAGGGCTAATGCCTCGAATATCAGCAATGGTCCATGTTATAGCCTTCCTATGTTGCTTAAGCAGTAAAATTAAATCAACCTCATGCTGTTCACTAAGTTTAGAAGAAATAATTACAGGCAGTGTTTCATTCTCTCCTAGATATGCATATTTGAGGTGAGTTGGTAGTGGTTTCAGTTCTAAAATAGGTGGATGCTCAATGGAGGGCTTTAACGGATTTACAGTTCTATCAGTTAAGTCCATAGTCATACATACATGCTGAGGTCTATCTACAGGCATATTCATTATGTCAGATACATTCAGATCATCTACATCTAATCCTACATATTCGTTAGCATGTTTGGTTAATAGTACATGCTCTAATTGTTCTTCCATTAGTGAGTCAACAACATCAATGCTAGCACAAGACTCAGAATCAGAGGGATACCTTAAAGCTTTGTAAACACTAAATTTTACCTCTTCATCATGAACCCTCATGGTTAACTCACCTTTTTGCACGTCTATTAGTGCCCTACCTGTGGCTAGAAATGGTCTACCTAGCAGGATGGGAACCTCCTTGTCTGCCTCATAGTCCAGGACAATGAAATCTGCAAGGAAAATAAATTTGTCAACTTTAACTAGAATATCCTCAATCTTACCTTCTGGATATGCGATGGATCTGTCTGCTAGTTGTAAAGTGACAGTAGTTGGACGTGCTTCTCCCATTCCCAACTGGCGGAATAGGGATAGGGGCATGAGATTTATGCTGGCGCCCAGGTCACAAAGCGCTCTGCCCACATGCTTGCCTCCAAGTTCTACAGGTAGGGTGAAGGAACCAGGATCCTTCTCCTTCTTGGGCAGCTTGTTTTGGAGGATGGCACTGCACTCCTCGGTGAGGTTTACTGTTTCAAACTCACCAATTATTCTTTTGTTAGTAATAATGTCCTTCAAAAACTTTACATATGAAGGCATAGACTGTAAAACTTCTACAAAAGGAATATTCACATGCACTTGCTTAAGTATTTCTAAGAATTTATTAAAATGAACTTCCTGTTCCTGTTTCTTCTTAAGCCTTCGAGGGTATGGAGGTGGTGGCACATATGCAGGCACGTCAGGACGCCTTAAGATAGGTGGAGGCCTTGGAATTTCTTCTACGTCCTCTACAATTGGCTCTAGCCTGGCTCCTGATGTGCTAGTTGGTGGTGGACCTTGGCTTGGCAGAGACTCCAGTGGAGCACTAGACTCAGTGTTCTCTACTCTCTTTGGTGTGTCCTTTGTAATGCTCACCAATGGTCTTCCACTCCTAAGTTCAATGGCTTGAACTTGTTCTTTGCCATCTCTCCTTGGTACCTCGGTATCAGCAGGGAGTCTACCTTGGGGCCTACTTTTAAGTTCATTGGCTAACTGGCCTATTTGGTTTTCCAGGCTCCTAAGAGTAGCTTGCTGGCTCTGAAGAGTAGCATCATTCTTAGCTATATATTCCTTGAGTAGGTTTTCTACAGAAGATCCTACAGGTTGGTTATAAGGTTTTTGGTACATTGACTGGTTATGTTGGGGAGTGAAACCAGGTGTTCCACTCGGCCTTGGTTGGTTAGGATTTTGGTTAGTGTTTTGTTGGCCACCCCATGACAGGTTAGGGTGGTTTCTCCAACCAGGGTTATAGGTGTTGGAGTAGGGGTTATTCCTAGGCTGCTGCTGACTTCCTACATAGCAGACTGAGGATGGATTCCCAGGGCAGTATTCATAAGGGTGCCCTTCCCCACAGAATCCACAGACTGGTGCCTCGCCTTGACTTGGTTGAGTGCCCATTGACATGGCTGTGGCGGTATTGGCACTGGTTTGGAGATTGGCCTGAGCCATTTGCTTGACTAAGTTGGTCAGGGCATTTATTTGGGTGCTCATGGCGCTTAGAGCATCCTTGTCTTGAGCCCTAGTTGGCTCTACTGGATCGTCTGACCATCTACAGTGAGATGCTGAGATCTTCTCCAAGATCTCATAAGCTTCGTTGTAACTCTTGGACAACATGGAACCTCCAGCAGATGAATTTAAGACTTGTCTGGTGCTGGGGTTGCATCCTTTAAAGAAAACTTCTATTTGGATACACCATGGAATGCCATGGTGTGGACATTTAATGAGAAGGTCTTTGAATCTAGTCCAAGCTTCGTGAAGAGACTCATTATCAGCTTGTTTAAACTTTATGATATCATCACGAAAGGTTGAATTCCTATCAGGTGGGAAGTATTTGACTAGGAATTTTTCTGCTAAATCTGTCCAATTGCGGACAGATCCTGAGGGTAACGAGTTCAACCATGTTTTGGCTTTGTCCCTCAAAGAGTAAGGGAAAAGATATAGCCTAAGGGCCTCTTGGGAAACTCCAGGGATTAGGAATGTGTCACTAACTCCTAAAAAGTTCCTAAGATGGTTGTGGGGGTCCTCGTTTTCTATTCCAAAGAATTGTCCCACAGTGGACAACATTTGGAACATCACTGGCTTTAACTCGAATGAGTGGGCAGTGATTTCAGGACGGATTATGCTGGGGTTCAGCTCCCCAGGCATAGGTACTAGATATGACAGAATGGCACTATTCTTGTCATTCGCTATTTCGATGGGGTTGCGAATGGCTTGTGCCGGATTTGGAACTAGATCGCCCATTTCTTTAGTTTCAGGTGTGGTTTGAGGTATAGGAGGTTGTTTAAAGAGGCGTTTCTTTGCTTTATTTCTAGCTCGAAGTGATCTTTCAGGTTCAGGATCGAACTCTAAATTACTATGTGAACGCTCACTCATAAACTACCTTAATAGCACCTGCAAAAAGAAATGAAACAGATTAGTTTCATTCAATGATAAACTTGATTCTTTCAAACTTAACAACTTCGTTTTCACTTAAAATAAGTCCCCGGCAGCGGCGCCAAAAACTTGTTGCGTGCTCAATGTGTAGAGATAAATATGCAAAAGGGTAGAGAGAGCACTTAGAACATGCAAGCATACATGGTCTTACAGCAAGTAGTGAGTATATTTAATTCGTTTTTTCCACAGAGACTTGTTTTTAGCTATTCGCGAAGTGTGAATGTTAAGAAAGATGGGATGAATTTGATGGGTTAAAATTGGTTTTTAATTAACTACTTTTTGCTGAATGTGTAGAGGGATATAACATAAACAAATTAAAGTTAAAACTAGACCTAAAGGACAAGAGATGGAATTAATAATCGAGGAAGAAAACAGCTAAACAGAATGATTAAAAAGGCAGAATTGCGAGGACCGCAATGTTTCCGCAATTAATTAGCAGCGAATCTGATTAAAATGGGGGATTAAGGGCTACTAATGACTATCCTATAGGCATTTTATTACGATTATCAAGCTTTGGATCAACTCTCTATACATCAAACTCACTCTATCTCAAGTATCGTCCGATTCCATGCATGAGAGACTCAAGTTTACTCGACTTCAAAGTAAGGTCTTAAGCATCTTGTTAAAGCAGGAGTGTGCAGTTTGTACTAGGGAAACGCCTATTCCTAGGCCGTTTCCTGATTACCATGAAAGGCTAGCATGATTATATGACTCTGAACTCTTACTCCTTCCAGAGGTTAGGAGTTCTTTGGACAAAATGGATGGCCAATCGAAATTGCCCGTGGGATGAAGCTTACATACAATCAATGTTCGAGTGTTAATCTACCTACTTGACTCACGTTTTTTAGCCTATAGTTCTGTCATTAGCATGCCCCTAAATGATTTTAGTTACTCATAGATATGTAAAGAGCAGAAATGGTAGATAAAGTAGACATGCTTAGAAGAGAAATGTGTGTAAAACAGCAAGCAAAACTCGTAGCAGAACAAAGTAGAACTGTGAAATGCAGAAACTTACTTCGATTACTTTAAGTGTTTGAATAACAAAGGAAAGCTTTAAAAGACTGAATCCAAGACAGACAACAACGAAATGCAGTAATTGAAATGACTAAACTAAGAACAACAATGATCAGTAATGGAAATGAGAAGAAAAGAACAGAAAACAGTAAAGGCTTGCTGAAAACTTCGTGGCAGTCGCCTCGAATGATGGTGATGGGAATTCAGCCGTGCTTGGATGAATCCAATCGAGAGAGAAGAAGAATCTTCTCTCTTTCCTATCAGATTATCGACTCCAAAAGCTGAGAACCTCACTCCAACAGACGGCAAAGGAATTTAGAGAGAAATGGTGGACTGCGAGAAGACTTCTGCGCTTCGAATTGATTACTGAACCTCCGACTTTGACCCCCTTTTATAGTAGTTTGCAGGTGCGTTTGGGCCAAGGAGAACCATCAACCTTCAACGTCATATATCAGAATGGATGGAGGAGAAAGAACGAATCCCTGAAAAGTCGGATCTAAACAGAAAATGATCAGCCAACTTACGGTTTTAACTTGAATAATTGCGGTCACCGCAATTATTCCGCAATTCATTTGCAATGCTAACTTTTTCATTCTTTTCTTCGGTTTTCAACCCTTTTTCTACCTATTGTACATAAGTCCTATATTAGCTACCTTCTTCTAATTCTCATATTAAAGCATAGGTTTAAGCTAAATGCTAACAAAAACACCTAAATGTGTACATCTTCTTAAGCTAAATGGGTCCTAAATAAGTCACTTTCAGAGACTTAACAGTAAGCTCCTTAGAGATAATTACCGGGAGTGTCTCGACCTCCCCCAAGTACACGTACTTGAGGTGACCCGACAATTCTTTAAGTTCCAACTTGGGAGCCTGGAAAAGAGATGGTAACATCTTAGTTGGCTTTTCACATGCCTCTAAAGCAAGGGTAACTTGCTCACATGAATCAGACAATATGGGCACGCTACTTTCAATCTCGCCAACAGTTTCAGTAAAAAGAAATGGGTCATCCCCATCAACAGCAGTCATGCATTCTTCTTGTTCTAAAGTATCAATCAAATCAATTTTACAGACAGAATGCACATCAGCATGGTGTTTCATGGCATTAAAGACATTAAATTCAAACACCTCTCCTCCATACTCCACAGACAAAGTACCATCATGCACATTAATCTTAGTCCTAGCAGTTTTCATGAAAGGTCTACCCAACAGGACCGAAGCAGCAGATGATGCATTATCTTCCATTTTTAACACATAAAATTCAGAAGGAAAAATAAGATCTCTAACCCGAACTAACACATCCTCAACTACTCCTAAAGGATGAATAGAGGACCTATCAGCTAATTGGATTATGACACTAGTTTCCTGCAACCCTTCCAGATCAAGACTTTTATAAACTGAGTATGGCATAACATTAATCGAAGCCCCTAAATCTAGCATCGCATGCTTGATTTCCTTATCTCCTATGGTGCATGGTAAGAGAAACATACCTGGGTTCTGACATTTATCTGGCATGTTTTGCGTGATCAGGCAGAAACATTTTTACTTACTGTTAACTCTCCAAATGAGAGTTATTTAGGTCTATAATTGCTTTAATTCATGAAGTCTTTTGAAGCATTCTAGCCATTATTGAGCATAATATGTGTTTAGTAGTGACATTTGTGAAATGGTGTTAAGATTAATGCTTATGTGGAAAATCTGTGCATAAGTGTGTAATTGATGAAAAAATGTCTAATTAATGCCTTTCAGGTGTATTGCTGAAGTTTTGCGAGGAACGCAATGGGATTAGAAGAAGGGCAGCCAGAAACAGAGCTTTGCGATCGCAACGCAATCGCAAAGAAGTCTTCAAGGAACTTTGTGATCGCAACGCAATCGCAATACTGGCAGTATCCTTTGCTGAGTTTGTTAGCCGCCGGCCCTTCCGTATCTGCCACGTCTGAGGTTGTTCCGCTAATTTGGAGGGAGATCTGCGACTAGGGTATGGACTATGGAACCTCTGAGGACTATATATAGCATAAGTTGAAGGAAGGAAAAATATAACCCTTTTACGGTGGAGAGATTCGAAAATCCGAAAACCCCAAAAGAGATAGTTCTCTCAATTGTTGGATCGAAGAAAAAAGGCGTCCTTGGCGTCAGAAATTCAAGAGGAAGAAAGATCTCTCTTCTCTTCTGATTGAGTTTCCTTTCCAAGACGAGTCATTCTTCTCCTTCAACCGAGGCGAAACGTGGACAAGAGGACCTTCACCTACGCTATTGTTTTATTGTAGTTACTGTTTTTTATTTTATTTGTGTTTTGTTATTCGAACAATTGTTGTATTTGCTTATTATGAGTAATCAATTAGTATTGTTGAGTTCTTCTAAATTCATGAGTGGCTAGTATTATAAAGGTTTGCTAGGACGAATCCATAGAAAATAAAGATGTGATTTCAGCATGTGAATAAGCATGAATGCATTGATTGAGTGTGAACTTCATCCCATGAACATTTTCGATCGGCCATCCATTATGTTTTAACGAGTTCCTAACCTCCGAAAGGAGTAAGAATTCTGAGTCACTCATTCATGCTAGCCTTTCACGGTAAATAGAGAGTGGTCTAGGAATAGGCACTTTGCTAGAACGTTTGATAGCATGCAATTATAAATAGGTTCTTAACCTTACTTAGATATGAGTAATTTTAGAATCTAAAGCATACGATCGGAAGATGTATGAGATCTAGCTAGAACGATGCATGTAATGTTAATTTGCTGCTGAATGATCATGGTTATGCCTATGAAAGACTCTTAGCCAACCTTGTTGTCTTTATCTTAGATTTTACTTGTTTGTTAATCTGTTGCTAGTTTATTGCTAAAGTATTGCGAGACCCACAATACTATTTTCTATTTTGTGAGTTAGTTAGCCTATTTTTGTGGACTGTAGTTTCCTTAGTTTATTTGCATTGCTGTAACTTTGCGTTTTCTTTGCGTCCTTTACAATCTTGTGTCTCAAATCAAAATCCATTCCATTCCTGGTTACCTTATCTAATTTAACACGCATCAAATCGTTAATGCAGCAACCCAACCAGCAACATTTTGTCACCGGTTACATTTTCCTTCAATCAATCTGTACTTAGCATAAACTTAATCAAATCTCTGTGGGAAAACGATATAAAATATACTTATCACTTGCTGCAGACCATGTATACTTGCATGATCTGAGTGCTCTTCGCATCTAATTTACACACACACTGAGCACGCAACACTTACCACCACTCTCTCGGTGCTCTTTGCTTTCCTCTTATTAGTGCACATCTCCTTGAGGAATTTCGCATACCTTGGAATTTGTTGAATAGCATCAAGCAGTGGTATGTTGATTCCAACTTTCTTCAGTGTATCGAGGATGTCCACGTGCTTGTCGTCCTTGGGTGGTCTCACCAACCTGCTAGGAAAATGAGCAATGGGAATGTAAGACTTCATAGAAGGAGGTGGGGTAGCACATACCGTGTTCTCAGGAGGTGTGGGTTGACACTTTTCTTCAGGCATTTCGGGACTCTTGTTAGAATCTTCAGGCACAGGCCGCGATGGTACTTCTTTACCACTTCTGAGGGCAATGGTATTAACGCTCTCCATCGCATTGGCCTCCACCTTACTTATCCTGTCCTTGATCTCCGTGATCCCCTCGCTCAGTGACCGAATCTGTGCACTGGTTTCCTTGCTAATTTCCATAAAGGACTTGAACATGCCTTCAACGACTTGACCTGAAACAGAAGGAAGAGCTTGCGATGAGTTCTCTTGCAATTTAAGAACAACGCTACATACCTGAGACATTTGAGTCTTAAGCTCTTCCACGTCAGTCGACAACCGAACTTGCGCGTTTCCTCCTCCATACTGCTGAAGGTTCACTGCCATGTTGGAGATCAACTGTCTAGCCTCCGTAGGTGTCTTTTCCCTAAGAGCTCCTCCGCTCGAAGCATCGAGCATCTGACAGTCATATGGTTGCAAACCGTCATAGAAAAATTGAATGAGCTCAGCCTCTGCTATCTGATGGTTCGGGCAGCTCTCGCATAGCTTAACGTATCGCTCCCAACACTCGTGAAATGCCTCTCCATCGGATTGGGTAAAGCCGTAGATCTTCTTTTTCAGGATTTTGGCTCTTGAAGCTGGAAAATATTTATCCAGAAACACGCTCTTCATCTTGCCCCAAGTGGTAATGGTTCCCGATGGTAAGTAATGCAGCCAGTCTCGGGCTTCCCCTCTCAAAGTGAATGGAAAAGCCGTCAGGCTGAGCTGATCTTCAGTTACTTCGCTCGGTCTCATAGCAGAACTCACCATTTGGAAAGCGTTGAGATGCTTGATGGGGTCTTCTTCTGTTTCACCACAAAAAGAAGGCAAGTGATCAATTAAACCGGATTTAAGCTCAAACTTACCTGTAATTTCCGGGTAGGAAATGCAAGAAGGTTGGTGGTCCAAATCAACCGACGCCCACTGCCTGAGCGTTTTATGAACTTCAGCCTCATTGCCATCCATAGGAACTTCCATTTTCTCAATTAAAATTCAGCACTCTAGCACACTTTAACAAACAAATCAAATTTTGCAAGTAATAAAAGAATAAACAAATCAAAAAAATAAAAAAAGTCTACAAATTAAATCTAAATTAGGCCGAATTAACCTTAATTCCCCGGCAACGGCGCCAATTTTGGTAGCGATATTTTTTAACAATCGTCAAATATCGGGTTGTCGAGACCCGCCAAAATAAATTTGTAATTACCCGAATTCATCGAGCGATTAGTAGCCTAGCGATAACGGGGTCGGTCCACAGGGAATTGTGCTAACCCAACTTAATTCTAATTAAATTTGCAAACTAGAAAATTAAACGAATTGGGGGAATTTTTGGGTTGAAATATGCTAACGGAAAAATTATGCAAAGAGGGAAAAACTGAACTAACGGAGCGTTCGACTCGGGACGTTCGGGACTAAGAATTAGCGAATTAATGGATCACAGGTTAACGAAAATTTTTAGCTTAACATACAGATGAATACGCAGTTCGTCTCAATCGATTAATCAATTCAAACACGCCCCATGGATAATAATTAGACACAATAAATTATGCTAATTAAACATATCGATTGGACATTGGGGGCCAACGCTCTCCCAAGACCAATGGATAGCGACGGGCTAACTACGACAATTATCTAACGTGGAAGCCAAATTAGTGTATCGATTTTAATTTCTACTTCGAGAAGAACGAACACCAAGAACACAAGGAAGCCTATGCGCTCTATGGCATCGTTAATCCATGTTACTTGGCGATTTAGAGAGGCACGACATCAAAATCTTTAACTAACGAATCATGCTTGAAATCTAAGTTGTCTAATCCTATCAATCAAACACATTCAGGTAATATGCATAGAAGGAGAAACTAACTCAACCAAATGTTCTAGCCAAATCAGAAATTGAAAGCATAAACCTCACCCAAAATGCTAATTACATTAATCTCTTACAATCCCGAGCCAAAACGCTATAATCTACTCACTCATGATGGAGGTGACTTGAATTAGCTCCCAACCAAGCTCCATGGCTTCTCCCATGGTGGAAATGGCTTAAAAACGTCACAAATGGTGCGGAGCCCGAGGTAGGAGATGATGTTCGGCGCTGAAAATCGGACAAAATAATATATATTCCGTCGGAGAGTCGAGACGCTAGCGCGGCGTCGAGACGCTGTGCAGCGTTGAGCGGGCGTCTCGACGCTGTGCGATCGACGCTTGCTCTCGGGTGGGATTTCCAATTGACGCTTCAGACTTCGGAGAGTCGAGACGCTTGGCCCAGCGTCTCGACGCTAGGCAGCGTTGAGCCAGCGTCGGGACGCTCCCTGCTCAACGCTTGCTCTCGGGTTTTTGCATGAAATTTTGCCTTTGAACTTCCCAAAACTCCAGTTCTTCATATTTTACATGGTTCTTTCCCCGAGGTGTTTTTAGGACCTTAAAACGTGATATTAAGCCTCGAACGACGTCAAACGTGCCCGAGAACAAATTACCGAAAACACCTATAATTAACACAGATAAACAAGATTAAGCACATAATTAGTATGAATTAGGGACATAAATATAGCTCCAAAATGGAGCTATCAGTTCTTCTGGCTAGCTTGGATTAAGTCGTGCAACAATATAAGAGAAAAGAAAAAGAATTTGAATATATTTAAATTCGTTTTTTGGAAGAATGATGGACTTATTTAAATATGATTTAAATATGAGAATCGTCTAAAACATGAATAAGGATTCATGTGCAAAAGATCGATTTTCGAAAAATTTAGTTTAGCCATATCATTTAATTAAGATTTGATATTGAATTAAATAATATTAATTAATTAAAAAGTTTAATTAATTTTTTTTTTTTATTAATGAATTACTAAAATATTTATCATTATTTTAAAATAAATATATATATATATATATATATATATATATATATGTTATAGGGCCGGTTGCACAAACCGCAATCAGACCCAAAATAATGGCAAATTTAGCAAAATTTAAAATATTTTGCAAATATGACAAAAAAATCAATGGCTATCACTGATAGACTGTTATCGTTGAGATATGACTATCATTGATAGTATCAGTGTCACTAACAAAATTCTATAAAAAACTGAGGTGATAGACTAGTATCAACTATAGACTTCTATATTGATAGACCATACTATTAGTGACATAAATTGTCATATCTGCAAAAAATTTTAAAAAAATGCTATATTTTTAATTATTTTACTCAAAATTGACATTTGTTACAATTTCTCATATATATATATATATATATTTAAATATCAACTAATTTTTATTTTTTTCACCACTCTAATTCTCAATCTGAATTTCTTTTTAAATTCTAAATCTCAATTTCTCTCTGATTCTCATTCCAAATTTCTGATCCAAAAGGTGATTTAATCTCAATTGTAAGTGCAATTTCTTTCATTTAAGTATACATTGCATTTCATTAACAATTGACTTTGATTAATTTACGCCTTAATTCAATTTTGATTGTTTAATTTTTCCATACTTTTGTGATATGTTATTTTCATGATTGATTAAGTTTAGTAGCAAAGAGTTGATTCGTTATACCTATGATTATAGTTTTTTTTGTTACATAGCTATATGCCTATGATTCTGGAATGCGTTATATAACTTGCTTGATAAACTCTAGGAAATTAACAGGGAGGGACAAAATTAATTAGTTGAAGTTATTTTAATGTTATTTGATTTTTGGTTTAGTCTTCCCATTGTATTTAGGATTGGTTGCACACACAACAATCAAACCCAAAATAAATGCACATTTAGCAAAATTTAAAACATTTTGCAAATATGACAAAAAAAAATTGTAGTTATCACGGGTAGACTCTTTCGTTCATATATGACTATCACTGATAGACTATTATCACTGACAAAATTCTATAAAAAACTGAGGTGACAGACTATTATAGCGATAAACTTCTATCAGCGAGAGACCATACTATCCGTGATAGAAATTGTCATATCCCAAAAATTTTGAAAAACTGTTATATTTTTAATTATTTTACTCTAAATTGACATCGGTTACAATTTTCCTTGTATTTAATGTTATTTTTTGAATTGATATAGAATGATGCGTCAATTTATTGATAAATTTAGATTGTGATGTTTGTTAGAATCAATAAAATTAGAGGAATTTACACTTATACAAGAAGTCTCGCGACCTTATCATTGAGATTGAATCACCCCTTGGATCTAAAACTAAATGAAAATTCGTTTTAAAATTGGTTGATATAATTGACTTCTCCTTTGAATGAAGAGAATATGACATATTTATAAGGAGTCTATGACCTAATTTAATTAGGATTATTTTTTTGCACCCAAATAAAGACTAAAATAAGATAAAATATGGTTAAATCGAATTAGATTTTTGGTAGGTGGAGGGTATGGAATGCATAACATATAAACAAACATAATTGTACTACTGAAATCATTTCATGAGTATATGAGTTGAGGCAACAGTAAATAAGCAATCTTTACAAACACATCGTTATTTCAAGTAAAGTCTAAACGACTTAGGCTCCGTTAGGGATTGCGATAACTTTTAAAATAATTGCTTATTGCTTGTAACTTTGCTTTTGGAAAAATCAAGTTGTAGTAAGAAGTATTTTAGTGTTAGGTTCTAACTTTAAACTTCAAAAAACAGGTTGAAGCCTCTAGTAAATTAATACTAAATTGCTACGATTTAACTCTAATTACTAAAATCAACATATTATTTCAATTATATTTATATTTTGTTTAATATCTAAATTGATTATAAGATAATTATTTTTTTTGAATATTAAACAATTTATTTTTTGCAAAGGGTAATATCAACAATTTGATAAAAAAATTTAGAAAAAATAATTGTTAATTTTTTTTAATTTTCATTCGTATAACATAAACATGACAGCAAAACAAAACAAAAAACAATGAAGGATATATATGAAATTTTAAAAATATAGTTAGGGAAGATGACATATTTTTAGGGAAATAGAATTCAAAAGTAAATTTAAAATTGATTTTATATAGATTATTAAATAATTAAATTTATAAATTGTTAAGATTTTTTTGTAATCAAACCCAATACAAAAACGGTGCCTTAGTTTTGTAGTAATTATTATTGTTATATTTCACTGCTATTTACTTCAAAACAAACTATTTTGGT
This sequence comes from Herpetospermum pedunculosum, assembly GCA_028017165.1. Lineage (NCBI taxonomy): Eukaryota > Viridiplantae > Streptophyta > Magnoliopsida > Cucurbitales > Cucurbitaceae > Herpetospermum > Herpetospermum pedunculosum. Next base: position 12,159,917 of record CM051527.1, on the reverse strand, counting down.
ACTTTTAATTTACTCATACTATTGAACGACCTCTATTTCAATATTGTAATAGTGTGTCATATGAATATCAATGGAAACTTTTTTCATCTCATATTTCATTAGCTCCTAGGATGCCCAATAATTTTACTAATATAGATTTGTAAAACTTTATAAACAAATGAATGCAATGGTAAATTTTCATCTCATTTTTAATTTAAATGGTGGGATCATAACAACATATTCAAAAAGTAGGAACTAAAGGCTAACATGAGCATAGCCAACATATTATAGTTTATGATATTGGTCACGGATTCGATCCCTAACCCACATGATTCAAAAAAAAAAAAAAAAAAACTGCGTTTAACCAATAAAAGTATTCATTAAGCTAGAATTGAAACATAAAGAGAGTACACTAAAATAAGCAAAGGGAAACAAAAAGGAGAAGAAATATGAGCCAAATATAAAGGGAAATAACTGGCACATCCTTTTAAGTGATTTGTCGTGCCCAAAATTTTACCTCAAAGCATTTCCAATAAAAGACTTAAGGGCATGTCGATGGATTTATTTGGGTCAATTTCATAAGTAAGTAAATTGGGACAGTGTATGAAATTGGAGATTGTGTTTGGACCAATTGCCTTCTCTATCATCTCCTTGCAACACTCTCTTTTGAACTTCAAATGTCTCAAATTAGGAAAAGAACATCTGCTCAAGGAAGGAAGTTGGAAGAGAACCTTGTAGGTAAACAAAGATAAAAATACAAAATTAGTTAGAAAATGCTGAGAAAAAGAGGCATGTTAATTGAAAATGAATGAATTGAAAACAAGGGGTATTTTTACACATGACCTTCCCCAAGGTTCCGTAATGTGTTTGGACCCCGCCTCGAAAATAATGTTTTTTTTCTCTTTTGCTAACATCATCCGCACTTCCCTAGCTAAGCACGAGCACCATCATGAGTAAAAAGTTTGTAATACCTTTGTTAAGCACGAAGATATATACTATAGTCGCCCCCTCACAGTCGTGCTTAGCAAAACATATTAGCAGGCTTTTTACTCGCGATCGTTCTCAGCAAACACGTGCTCATGCTCAGCAAGGATAAAAAAACATGCATTTTCAAAAGTCAGGTCAATTAGCAATACGACACCGAAGGATGGAGGGGTCTGTGAAAATATCCCTTGAAAACAACAAGTTTAAGATAGAAAGATACCTGTGTTGTATTGGGAGGCAGCGTAAAAGAGGTTGCATTATGAAAAACTCGAAGCAACTCAGAGAGATTTTGCTGTCGTAGGAACTCCGTTTCAAATCCATAGTTATCAACTGTTATATCTACTATTTCTATGCACAAAAAATCGGAAGTAGACTTTACACATGGTAAAGCATTTTTAAACTTCACACTCCTAAGATTTGGTGTACACAACTCAAGTTCTGGAAAAATTATGTTGTATTGGGGAGAATACTTCAGCTCCAAATTATCTAGTTTTGGAGAAGAAATAAGAGTAGTTTCGAAAAGAAAGTCCATTAAGATTAAAGATTCCAAATTTGGAGAACCTGAGAATGTTATTCCTTTCAATTCTACGTCCTCGTTGTGTTTCAATATTATTCTTTCAATCACTAAACTTCTCAAAGAAGAAGATAACACCAAGGAACCCAAGTTCTCTTCAATATTCCTACATCTAATCTCCAGAAGAGTGAGCAATTTGTAAGCCGATAAACATAACCACATCGATTTGTTTACATTCAAGGTTCTAATGTGAAGTTGTTGAGCCCTATGGCAGTGCGCAGAGCATAAGAATTCTATAACAAAATCCTCTTGATTATGAAAGCAAAAGGAGTAAATCAATTTTTGAACACATTCGCTACGATGTTCAGATAAAACTCCGGAAGCAAAACGCTTAAATGATTTCTCATACAATGATGGGTTGTAAGCATCAAAATCAAACCAGGCAGGATAATAAATAGGCTTTCTAGTTGAAGTCGCTTTAAATGGGAAGGAGCCGAAATCAAAGTTGAGTGTGGGAATATGAGTCCAAAGGGTTTTCCATCGTTTTGATAGAACACAAGTTTGAACAACCTGCATTGTGTCTAACAAGGACAGAATGTCATGAAGAAGGGAATCCGGCAGAAGGCTGATTCTGTCCACATAGTCAAGAATTCAAGAGAGAGAGAGAAAAGAGGTAAATGAATAATACGTACTTCTCTTGTATTGAATTAAGAAGAAGGGCCATCTTTAAATAAGCCCAAATACAAACAAACTAACTGTATTCACAACCATATAGCCCAAACAGAACAATATGAAATAACTAAACTTTAAGTTTATAACAAACTAAACTTCATTATAACTGCAGCCCATTTAATCTCAATGAGCTCTCTTCACACCCCCCCGCAAGCCAATGGATGTTGAAGAAGATACATTCAGCTTGTTCAAGATAGGCAAGAAACTTGCAGCTGTTAATGGTTTAGTGAAAATGTCTGCAACTTGAGCTGTGGCCGGAAGATGATGAATACATAGTTGTTTCCTTAAAACAAGATCCCGAACAAAGTATATATCGAGTTCAACATGCTTAGTACGCGAATGTAACACAGGATTTGCACTTAAATGAACCGCCCCTAGATTATCACACCACACAACAGGGGGATGATCAAGATCTATCTTTAGTTCAGTAAATAATGATCGTAACCATATTATCTCCGCAGAAACATGAGCAAGACTTCTATACTCAGCCTCAGTACTTGAACGTGAAATAATGTTTTGCTTCTTTGAGGACCATTGAATCAGATTGCCTCCGAAGAAAACACAATAACCGGATGTAGATTTACGATCGTCTGGATCAGACGCCCAATCAGAGTCTGCATATCCCTGAAGTTGAAGATGTCTAGGTTTGCGAAAAATTAGTCCATGATCAATAGTACCACAAAGATACCGAAGGATTCTTTTAACTGCCATCCAGTGAAGATTGGTTGGAGAGTGCATGAATTGGCATACTTTGTTCACACAATAAGCAATCTCAGGTCGGGTTAAAGTTGCATATTGTAATGCACCTACTGTACTTCTATAGAGCTTAACATCATGAAATTTCTCTCCATTATAGGCTGATAAAATTGCCCCACTAACCATTGGTGTTGAAATGCCATTAGCAAGATGCATCTGATTTTTAAACAATAACTCAGAGATGTACTTCTTCTGAGATAAAAACAATCCTCCGGAAGGAATGCTACTGACTTCTACTCCCAAAAAGAAACTTAATATCCCAAGATCCTTGAGAGAAAATTTAAGATGAAGTTGTTTAACTAGACATTCAATGGCAGATGGGTCACTTCCTGTGATGACAATGTCATCAACATACACTAGAACATAGCAGCAAGACTCATGCTTATGACAGATCAATAGCGATGAATCAGATTTAGAATTTCTAAAACCAAGGGTATGAAGAAACTCACTCAGGCGTTCAAACCACGCTCTTGGCGCTTGCTTAAGCCCATATAAAGCTTTCTTTAGTTTACATACACCATTCGGTTGAGCAGAGGAGATCATTCCAGGGGGCTGTGCCATGTAAACTTCATCAGTTAAAAAACCATGAAGAAAAGCATTATTAATGTCTACTTGTCTTAGAGACCAACCATATGCAAGTGCAAGTGTAAATAATACGCGTATAGTCATAGGTTTGACAACCGGACTGAATGTCTCTGTGTAATCAAGATCAGCTTCTTGTCGAAACCCCTGAGCCACAAGTCGTGCTTTATAACGAGATATCGAGCCATCAGAATTTCTTTTGATTTTAAAAATCCACCTACACCCAATCACCTTCTTGTCTATGGTAGGAGTTTCAATGGACCAAGTCTCATTATCAATCAAGGCATTATACTCTTCTTGCATAGCTTTGACCCAATGTGGGCATTTGAGGGCTTCTTTAACATTTGGAGGTTCATCCTCTTTATACTCAGTCAAGAAAACTCTAGGTTTAAACACACCAACTTTGGCCCTTGTAACCATGGAGTGAGTATTTGAAGTGGTAGAGACATCTTTTGAAACCGTGGTTAATGTAGGCAAAGTCACAGGTGGATACTCAACTTGACTGATCACAGGAGGAGGTGTGGATGAAGAATTTGGTGAGAGATTTTCAGGAGTAGATGAGGGAACAATCTCCACGGATGAGGATTGAAAATTGGTCGTGGAGGAAGATGAAGGATTGGTAGATAAATTCGGATTTGACAAAGACAACTCATGTCCACTAGAGGATAAGGATGTAGTACTTTTCTCATGTGATGTACTATTTGATGGAGACAAGTCATTTAGGCCATGTGACATAGGACAAGAGGCAGCTGATTTTAAGGGAATAGTGATAGGAGTAGGTAAAAGTGGGGGAAGAGGAGGGAGAACAACCGACCAATTTGTAAGAGGTTTAGAGAATGAGGGAGAATATGAGGCTGTACAAAAAAAAGACTGTGTGGGAAAAGCACTTTCATCAAATAGTACATGTCTTGAAATGTAGAGTCTACCCGAGGATGTGATACATTTGTATCCTTTATGTAAGGTACTATAACCAAGAAATAGGCATGGAATGGACCGAGGTTCAATTTTATGGCGATTATAAGGCCGAAGGTTTGGATAGCAAAGGCATCCAAACGTTTTGAAAAAGGAATAGTTTGGTTTGAGATTAAACAATTTTTCCAAAGGAGATACTCGCTGATGGACTATAGTTGGGAGTCTATTAATCAAATACGTAGCAGTGGAAAAGGCATCGTCCCAGAACTCTAAGGATATCGAAGCATGTGATAGTAGAGTGAGCCCCATTTCAACTATTTGTCTATGTTTGCGCTCAACAATCCCATTTTGTGGAGATGTATAAGGACACGATAGTCTATGTTCTATACCATGCTTTTTAAGGAGTGGAATAAATGGTTTGAATTCACCCCCACCATCAGTTTGTAACCTAAGTATGGATCTACCAATAAGTTTTTCAACATGGGTTTTGAAGGATAAAAAAGTAGACAAGGCTTCAGACTTAGTTTTGAGAAAATATATCCATGTATATCTAGAATATGCATCGACAAAGCTAATATAAAATCGAGACTCATTTCTAGATAATTGACATGCTGGTCCCCAAATATCTGCAACAATTAGTTGAAGAGGTGCATTATACACAGTTAAGGATTTAGAGAAAGGAAGATTATGACTCTTTCCCATTGCACAAGCATGACAAATGGATGAGGTATTATTTGTGGAAAAAGAAATACTGCATTGATTTAATATGGTTTGTACAGTGGATATAGCTGGATGTCCTAGCCTATTGTGCCATAGAGTAAAGGTATTACAGTATTTGGCTACACATAAAGGTCTACCAGCAGAAGAAGATGAAAAATCCATATGTAAAGCTTGAGATGAGTTTTTGAGAAGGGAAGACCGTGAATGAGGCAGATTTCCCAAGTTCTTAGGTCGATCCTTTTCCACTTTTCGTAAGTCAAAACTATATAGCCCATCAGTGAGTTTGCCTTGAAGAAGAACCTTGCCATTGTGAAGATCCTTCACAAAACAATGAGAATGAGTAAACTCAAATGACACATGATTATCTTTAGAGAATTGACTGACACTTATAAGATTTTTTGTTATAAGAGGAACATGAAGTAGGTTATGAAGTTGAAAAACAGAATTAGATGAAGATTTAAGAGTAGATGAACCAATATTGAGAACATCCAAACCTGTGCCATTGCCCACATGGACCTTGTTATCTCCAAGATATTCATTGCTGCTAGAGAGATTAGTCAAGTCATTAGTAACATGATTCGATGCCCCTGAATCTGGATACCATTGGTTTTCTTTATTCAAGTCATTCTGAAGTACATATGCAGAGGCTGTTTGAGAAGATGAGTATTGAGGAGAAACTTGACCAGATGAGGAATTCCACTGACCTTGAACATTTGAATTTGGCCCTTGATATGCTCTTTCGAATCTAAGGAAACATTTAACCACAGTATGACCATATTTCCGGCATAACTGACATTGTGGCTTGTTTGAATTCCATCTTTTATTTGACCTCTGTCCAGATTGCTTGTCTCTTTTATTACCATCATTGGACCCAGTAGCAGGTAAAGTATTCTGAGAATGTGAAGTGAGGTTCACCGATGGTAAAGAACCATCCGGATTGATAGTGATATGTCGAAGCAGCCTACTTTCTTGAGTCAATAGCATAGAATAGACTCTTTGAAGCGATGGTGTCTCAACATTACCAGAGAGCACAGACACTGTTGGATCATATTCTGGTCCTAATCCCGCAAGAATGTGCATTACATGGTCATCGAGGGAAAGTTTCTTCCCGGCAGCGGCTAAAGAATCTACAAGATTCTTGATCTGAGCAAAGTATTCAGACAAAGAGGAAGTACCTTTCTTGGCTGTTTCTAATTTCGATTTCAACTCCATCACTCGAGCAAGAATGCGTGACGAGAATCTCCCAGCTAGAATCGCCCATACTTCACTAGCGGTTTGACAATCCAGCATCTCAGAAATTAAAGAATTGGGCATAGAACTTACCAGCCACGCTGTTATGAGGTTGTCCTGACGAAGCCATTGAAGGTATGCTGGGTTTGGAGTAGGAGAAGATTCATCTGACTCAGATGAAGGAAGATGCTTGGCAGGAACTACTACTTTGGGAGCAACAAAATCTTCCAATCCATGGCCACGGAGCGTAATGAGACTCTGGAATTTCCAGAACAGATAGTTGTCTTCATCGAGTTTGGGAAGCGCCGATTTGCTTGCCGGATTGATCAATTTTACAGAGGCTATACCATTTACCAAATCAGAGACCAAATGTTCTGATGATGCTGAATCCATGATCGAAATCCCCACGCGAGCGGAAGCAAGACGATTAATTTGGGGAAAAAAAAAATGTCGTTAGACCTAACAGCTGTGATACCAAGTCAAGAATTCAAGAGAGAGAGAGAAAAGAGGTAAATGAATAATACGTACTTCTCTTGTATTGAATTAAGAAGAAGGGCCATCTTTAAATAAGCCCAAATACAAACAAACTAACTGTATTCACAACCATATAGCCCAAACAGAACAATATGAAATAACTAAACTTTAAGTTTATAACAAACTAAACTTCATTATAACTGCAGCCCATTTAATCTCAATGAGCTCTCTTCACACACATGATCCATTGAAATGAGAATAGAAAGGTCGATCGTCAGCTAGAAACTTACTTGCTGCTTTCCGCGCATTATATTATATATAGTAAAGAGCACTACCTGTTTGGTTTGGTTTGGAAGATGTGAAGTCATTTACAAAATTAAACAACTTCAACGCATGGGCGACACTGACAAATTGCAATGGAAACGAGAAGCCTCTCGTGCTTGGAAAACTAAATTCAAATTAAATAGTCACGCGTTGGTCGTATTACTTCCCTCTTTTTTTGGGTAAAAAATAGCCCATTTATATATTTAATCTTCTTTCAATTTTTGTTTAACTTTTAAAACTTTTATTTACCCTCTAAAATATTTCAAATAAACTCTTTATTTGTCTCCAAGAGATGGATGGTTTGGTATACAATCTGATTTTATTTTATGTTTTCAGATTCATCAAATCAAATGAATTTAGTGGATATAGGTTTAACTTAATTTTTTTCAATTTTCATTAATGTATAATCTGCCAAATGTGAAAAGTTGAAGTATCACACTATTAAAATAACTTTTTAAATAATACATGAAAAAATAATATTTAATTCATTTTGAAATTACATTTTTAACCATAAAAAAAAAAAAAATGAGAGATAAAAAAGAAAGGTGCAAAATGGGGAGAGAAAGTTTCTCTCCTTCTAGATATAGTAAAATATATCATAAATATTGAATATTTTCCTAATACCCCTCAAATTGGAATATGAGAATTGCAAATGCCCAACTTGTGAAGAAGATAAAAAAATTTGTTGTTTCCCCAAGGGCTTGGTAAAGATACATGCAAGTTGCTCGTTGGTAGAAACATGACTCGTAGCAATGGTGTCGTCCTGAACAACGTCGCGAATGTAGTGTCAGTCCACCTTAATGTGTTTTGTGCGTTCATAAAAAATTGGATTTTGAGCAATATGTAATGTCGATTGACTGTCACAAAATAAATTTATGGCACGGGGTGATCCACCCCAAGAGTGCCTAGTAGCGCTTTAAGCCACTTAAGCTCAAACGTAATACAAGCCATGGAGCGATACTCAGCCTCGGCTAACGAACGAGACATTATTTGTTGTTTCTTGGTTTTCCAAGAAATAGGGGAACCACCAAGAAACACAAGCCAACCGGTGAGAGAGCGACGAGTCAAGGGACAACTTTCCTAATCTGAATCACACCATCCTGATAGAGAAAGACCACAAATGGAGCGAAAAAGGATTCCTTGATCCGGACAATTTTCAAGTAATTAACGGACCGTACGAATTGCAACATCCCCAATGTTCCTGTCGTGGTGCCGGCCTAAATTGGGCCAAAATGTGCCCCACATAAGCTAAGTCAGGTCGTGTAAAGGATAAATATATGAGACGCCCTACTAGACGCTGATATCGTTCTGGATCTGTCAACAAAGAGCCAGTAGGTAGGATTAGGCGATGATTTTGCTCAATTGGAAACCCTACAGGTTTAAATCCTAAGAGTCCCATTTCTGAAATAATGTCAAGAGTGTACTTTCGTTGACAAAGAAAAATGCCCTCTGGATTTCGAGCAACTTCAATGCCAAGAAAATTCAAAATGCCCAAATCCTTCATGTGAAAACAGTCAACCAAATATTTCTTAAAAGAAGAGTCGTTACCAGAAATAATCAGATCATCAACATATACTAGGACATTAAGCTGAATTGGTCCCTGATGCAATGTAAAAAGCGAATAATCTGAATAAAACTGAGTAAATCCATATTTCATCAATGAAGCAACCAATTTAGCAAACCAACATCGTAGAGCTTCACGTAAACCATACAAATACTTATTGAGACGCCACACCATACCTGACGTATTGTCAGTAAAACCAGGTGGTAATTTCATGTATACTTCCTCATTAAGATCACCATGGAGGAAAAGACTATGAACATCCATTTGATAGAGTTCCCACTTCTTTGCAGCTGCAACTGCCAGAAAATCTCGTACAATTACCATTTTTGCTACTAGCGCGAAAGTCTCGTTATAATCAATACCCTCAACTTGATGATTCTCAAAGATGACAAGTCGAGTCTTGAGTCGTTCGATCCCTCCATCGATCGGCATGATATTTGATTTTATATACCCATTTGCAAATGGGTTTTCTTTCCAAGAGGAAAAACTTTCATGACCTAAGTTTGATTTGCTTCCAAGGCTCCTATTTCCTTATGCATAGCCTCTCTCCAACTAGCATCTTGCATAACATCATTGAAATTACGAGGTTCATGTCTTGCAGTAACTGCTGCAAGAAATATAGGATGTCGCCCATAAAACTTATCCCAATTCACAAAATGTGCCATAGAATGAGGAGTACGTGAGGAGCTCGTGGATGCCGATGAACATGAGGATGGACTCTCTTTCCGAAAATGTGCCTATGGTTACAATTGAACATACATTATATCTATACCAATGTTTGGAAAGTTCTCTGCCCCGGATGATACTTCGCCAAACATACGAAGGGTTATTGCGCCTAGCGTTGCGCGTTCAGAAAGTTGCCACTTTCGTAATATCGCCCTCTCATCACTTTGCTAAGGAGGGTCTCCTACCTTTTTGAGTATTTGATTCTAACAACTTTTACAATTCAAGAGTGTTTTGTACATTTTACATTTTTATAGGATACCATTATATTATACAATAATTATAACTTTAATTGAAACAATTTTGTATGTTTAGGGGGCTTTCAAACTTAAAGTTTAAACATTTTAGATTGTAAATAGAGGTTGGGAAACACATTCTAAGTTCTTAAAAAAAAAATAGAAAGACGAGTAGATATAGGCTGTTTTTCACCAAAAAAAAAAGTGGAAATTAATTAATGCCAATTGCAACCAACATAATTAAAAGAAATCTATTTGAATTTAGTTTTCCAACAACGCCTTCTCGTCTCCCATGCATTTACATTCTTTAATTTCATAATGACTCCACATCTTCCAAACAAGTCTTTTGCTAGTAGCTCTTCAACCTTCCATATGTCTTTTGCTATCCTCTCTCCATAATGCTGTGTTCATAAGATTCAATAATTCTCCTTTCTATAATGTCGAACATGAAGATGGTGGAAGACAGAATCAGCCTTCTCCCAGATTCTCTTCTTCAACACATTCTCTCCACCTTGAACACCAAACAAGTTGTGCAGACTTGTGTTTTTTCAAAACGATGGAAAACCCTTTGGACTCGAATCCCCACACTCAACTTTGATTACAACTCCTACCCATTTAAAGAATCAAGAATAAATCGGAGACACGATACAACATCATTGAAAGAAAGATCGTTTAAGTGTTTCATCTTGCGAGTTTTATCAGAACATTGTAGTCAACATATTCAAAAGTTGAGTTATTCTTTCCCAAGATTGGGTAGTGAGTCTTTCCTGACAAAAATCTTATCCTGTGCGCAATGTCACATAGCTCAAGAACTTTACATTACGACGTACAATGCAGATGAATCAATGTGGTCATGTTTTTTGGATTGCAAATTGCTCACCATACTGAAGATTACATGCCAGGATGTAGATAAATTGGAAATCTTGGTGTCACCTTCTTTGAGAATTTTAGAGATTGAAAGGGTATTGTATTCCTGGGAGAATGAACACTACTCTGAGGGATGCTACCATGGTTACTACGAGGACACACAATTCAATGAAAAGACATTCTCTGGTTGTCCAAATTTGGAATCTTTAGTGTTAATTCATTGTTTTTCCAGAAGTGCTTGTGTTTCCGCTCCCAAACTTGAAAATTTGGAGCTAAATTATTTTTCTGGAACCGAGCTAAGATTTCCAGAAGTTGAGTTGTGTACACCAAATCTCAAAAGTGTCAGGTTTTGTAATGTTACACCTTCTGTGAAGTCTTCTTCTGACATTCTGTACATAGACAATGTAAGTATAGTAATGTCTGGCAGTAGGAAACCTTGTGTGAATTCTGTTTCTGGCTATGATTTTCAAAGGGACGACGTACTACTACAAAAGATAGAGGAAAATATCTGTGAGCTGCTTAAAGTTTTTCATAATGTAGTGTCTCTTACGCTGCCTCGGAATGCAACAAAGGTAATTGTTCATCTAAATTACTTCCTATTTTTTATGCCTCTTTTTGTCAACATTTTCTAACTTTTGTGTATTTGAATTGCTGTTTACAAGATCATCTTTAAGATTCCTTATTTAAGTGGATGTTCCTTCCTTAATCTGAGATATTTGAATGAGTTCACAACATGTTGGGGCGAGGAGAGGATGGAGGTGGCAATTGGTCCAAATACAATCTCCAATTTCATACACTGCCCAAATTTACAAACAACAACTACATCGCTAAGTCAGATGAATATGACTGACGAGGAGAATATTTATTTTTGAGTTTTGAGTTTATGTTATTTTCTCTTTATAATTTATTTCTATCGTAAGAATAAGAACTTTTGTTTACTACAAACTCTCTTCTCTCTTTGGTACTCTTCGGTACTAGTTATTTCCTTTTTATATTTGAATTCTAGCGTAAGAACATTCTTATTTAATTATAGAGCTCTCTTTAGTACATTGGAGGTCTTATTTAATTATAGAGCTCTCTTTAGTACATTGGAGGTGGGGGAATTTGAACGACAGACCTCTTGGTCGTCAACACATACATATGACAGCTGAGCCATGCTCGCTTTGGCCTTTGTTCCCTCTATTAATGTAGCACATATATATTCAAAATTTGATTTACTCTTCCTCAACCGATGCTCAATATTGTGTTTTCTTAAAATTTGATTTACTCTTCCTCAACCGATGCTTAATATTGTGTTTTATTCAAAATTTGATTTACTCTTCCTCAACCGATGCTCAATATTGTGTTTTCTTAAAATTTGATTTCCTCAACCGATGCTTAATATTGTGTTTTATTCAAAATTTGATTTACTCTTCCTCAACCGATGCTCAATATTGTGTTTTCTTAAAATTTGATTTACTCTTCCTCAACCGATGCTTAATATTGTGTTTTCTTTGTTACATGGTTCAAAATTTGGTATGATATTGTCCACTCTAGGCCTAAACCCTCATGACTTTGCTTTTGGTTTCACCCAAAAGATCTCATACCAATTGGAGATAATTGTCACCCATTATATACCTATGATCTTTCCCTTTTCTAGCCAATGTGGGATATTGTTTGTATCCTAACAGTTTCCTTGGTAGTTCGCAAGATGTGTTAGAAAATTGTGAAGTCAAAAATCAATTCAAAGGCCCATTTAAAAAGCCCAAGTTTACATCATTAAACAAACCTTACCTCATTAAGCAAACCTTTTTGTTGGCTAAAATAAAGGTCCAATCAAAAGGAAAAGAAAGGCAAATGACGGTGGATTGTTTTCTATAAAATGAAACTTGTGTGCCTTCATTCTTCATCAACAAGAAGAAAGAAAATAGTAGGTGCTTTTCTGCTTTCCTTTTTTGCTTTATATTTGTGTGGCAGTGAGATAAGAGAGGAAATAGAGATTTTTTCTTGAGCGGTTTTTCTTCGTTGTTGATCCCAAGCTATCGGGTTGTGATACTTGGAAGTCAATAGTCATTGTTCGACTATTGAGGGTAGTTTGTAGCGTTGAGTTGAGGGCTTCTTGTAATCTCCATTATAATTGAACCTGCAGTTGCAGAAGACTGGACGTAGTCCCGAGATCGGGGCGAACCAGTATAAATTACGGTGTCGTTCTCTCTTTCCCTTCTATTTATTATTGTATTTTGTGACCGATAACTTATTTGGTTCTAACCTGTGAAGTGGGAACAAGAGATATAATCTTGTTGTTATTCCGCGTTATTTATATCTCGTGTATTTTTCCCAACAAGTGGTATCAGAGCTTTTGGTTCAGAAATCATGGGAGCGACGAATCCAAAGAGTTTCGAAGGAGTCACAAAATTTGATGGGGAAAATTTTGGTTATTGGAAGATGCAGGTGAAAGATTTTTTAACCTGTAAGAAATTACACAAGGCACTGAAGGAGAGACCGAAAGAGATGTCAGATGGAGATTGGGAAGATCTCGATGAACAAGCAGTTGCAAACATCAGAATGTGTTTGACAATGGAAGTTGTTAGTCTTGTAGCCAACGAGACTACCGCAATCAAGCTAATGGAAGCGCTTATAAACAGGTACGAGAAATCGTCTGCTAATAGTAAAGCATATCTTCTTAAGAAATTTTTTAACATGCAAATGGCTGAAGATGCATCGGTAAATTTCTATATCAATGAGGTTACCACTTTGGTAAATCAGTTAAAGTCTGTTAAGATAGATTTTACTGATGAAGTATACGCTATTCAGTTATTAATGTCTTTACCTGAAAGTTGGGAAACGATGAAGACAGTTGTGTCTAATTCGGTAGGCAAAAATATTCTGAAGTTTTCAGGGGTTTGTGATTTAGCTCTAGCTGAAGAAATTCGTAGAAAAAGTAGTGGTAGAGAGTCATCTACTATGGGGTCAGCTTTAGCTTTGACTAAGGGTAAAGAATTTATGAAACCGAGTAGTAGTGGAAAGAAGTGGGAAAATAGGAATAAGGAGATAAAATGTTTTTATTGTCACAAAATAGGCCACTATAAAAGCCAGTGTAGAAAACTAAAAGAGGATCAGGAAAGGAAGCATGAGGCAAACATAGTTGATGATGCCGATGCATGTGTCTGTGTTGGAAGTGACACAGAAATTTTTAATAATTCATCTGAGTGGATTTTAGACAGTGCAGCGTCAGTTCACATAACTTCAGATAGAAGTTTGTTCACATCCTTCACAAGAGGATGTCATGGTTTAGTGAGAATGGGTGATGGCAGTGTCTCCAAAACCAGTGGGATTGGGGATGTTAGTCTGAAGTTAGAATGTGGTAGTGTTCTGGTATTGCATGATGTCAGGTTTGTGCCTAGAATGAAGATGAATCTCATCTCTATTGGCAAGTTGACAGATGAAGGCTACAAGTGTGAGTTTGGCAGTCGCCAGTGTAAACTCATACTGGGATCCCAAGTAGTGGCAGTTGGCCACAGAAATTCTACATTGTACAAATGTCAGTTGAATGTTGTCAAAGAATCAAAGAGACGATGGATGCCAATTAAAGCTGCAGATGGTTGTTATAGAGGTGAGCCAGCAGCACTGTTGCGTGCTCAATGTGTACAAGAAATAAGCAATAAGAGAGAGAGAGCACTCAGAACATGCAAGCATACATGATCTTGTAGCAAGTAGTAAGTATTTTTTCATTCGTTTTCCCACAGAGATTTATTATTAGCTACTCGTGAAGTGTATTGTTAAGCAAGAATGGGTGGATTTGATGGGGTAGAATTGGTTTTAAGTTGTCTAATTTCTAAGGAATATGTAAAGGGTAGTAACATAAACAAGTGCAAGTCAATGATAAACTCAAATGTAAAGAGAAGAGATTAATAACCGAAGAGGAAAATAGCTAAACAGAATTTTTAACTTAACAGAATTGCGAGAACAGCAATTTTACCGCAATGTTACTAAGAACGAAAGTGTGTAAAATGGAGAAACAAGGGCTACTAACGACTCCTCTATAGGCATTTTCACACGATTCTCAAGCATTGGATCAACTCACTATGCATCAAACTAACTCATTCTCATGTATCTTCCGATTTCATGCATTAGATTCTTTAGTTTACTCATGTCCAAGTAAGGTCTTAAGCATCTTGTTAAAGCAGCAAGTTATGATTTGTACTAGGAAAACGCCTATTCCTAGGTCGTTTTCTGGTTACCTTGAGAGGCTAGCATGAGTGTATGACTCTGAACTCTTACTCCTTCCAGAGGTTAGGAGTTCTTTGGACAAAATGGATGGCCAATCGAAATTGCCCGTGGGATGAAGCTTACATACAATCAATGCATTCGCGAGCTATCCTACATGCTTGGTTCACGTGTTTTAGCCTATAGTATTGTCATTAGCATGCCCCTATGTAACTTAGTTACTCATGGATGTAGAGAGAACAGAAATAATAGATGAAGTAGGCATGCTTAGAAGGAGATTAAACTTAAAACAACAAGGAAAAACGGTAGACAGCAAAGACAAGAAACTGCGAAATAATGAATTGTGCCTTTGATTAATCAAGCGTTTGAACTAAACAAATGAAGACTTAAAGTTACTAACATAAAGACAGAAAGCAACGAAATGGAATGGACTAACTAATGGAAAAGAAATGACAACAAACGATGCTGGAAATGAAAACTAAAGACAGAAAGCAAGTAAAGTGAGCTTGAACGCCTCGCCGCAAACGCCTCGGCTGAAGGGAGAGAAAGGTAAGCCTTGCTTGGATGAATCCAATCAGTAGAGAAGATGAATCTCCTCTCCTTCCTATCAGATTGTCGACTCCAACAGCTGAACCTTTCAAACCAACAGACGGAGAAGAGAATGAATGGGAAAGACTGCGCTGCGAAGAGACTTCTACGCTTTCGGATGATGATTAAACCTTCCTCTTTGACCTCCTTTTATAGTGTTCTGCAGGTGCGATTGGGCCAAGGAGAACCATCCATCCTCAACGTCGTACTTCAAAATGGATGGAGGAGAAAGAACGAATCCCTGAAATATCGGATTACAACAGAAAAAGGTTAGCCAACTTACGGATTTCACTTAAAACATTGCGGTTTTAGCAATGTTTCCGCAATGCTTCCGCAATGCACAATTTTCATTCTTTTAACTTCCTTTTTCATTCCTTTTCTTTCCTTTTGCACACAAGTCCTAATTTAGCTTCCTTCTTCTAATTCTCACATATGAGCATAGGTTTAAGCTAAATCCTATCAAAAACACCTAAGAGTGTACATCTTTCTAAGATAAATAAGTCCTAAAAAGGTCACTTTTGGAGACGTAACACACCCCCAAACTTAAGGTTTTGCTCGTCCTCGAGCAATCTAAGGACTTGTTTAGGCTGCTTTTTCATCCCCTTTAACCACTTGCTGACTCCCCTAAATTCCTATCTATAGCAGTGCTGTCCTGTGACACACTTCTAAGTTTACAACTACCCTCTTACTTTGCTTCTTCTGACTTCGCATGCCTAAAGCTCCTACTGTTTCATTAACCCCTTACAGCTGATCTACTTGCTTCTGTCATATCGTGCCACTATCCCTAAGGTTTCACATTCTACCTAGCTTTACCCCAGACTCAGTACATGCTTCTAGTTTCTACTTTTGAGCTACCTAGGATTCCTTAGAGTCATGCCAGTCTTAGTATTAACAGTGACAGTTGTACATTTAGAGAACAACCTAAACCCTGACATCACTACATTGGACATACATTCATCTCCCTAAACAACCCTACAAGTTACAACTTTGTGCTCAGCTATTTGAGGATCAGAGTTCTTTTTATTCAGGACATCTAAGCCACAAAGTTGCAACTCCTAGGTATACATTCTTCTTCCCTATTTCTTCCTTTTTTCTTTCTTACATTGGTGGAGCCTCTCCTTTGGTTGCCTTTTGATGCAATGCCACTTGTGGGTTACACACTTGGCACTGATTACTCAGCAACTTAAGAGAGACACCCCTCTTTATTCTATTTTTCATTTTTTTTTTTCAGCTCATCATTTTTTTGTAAAGGAGAAGAAGAATGCTTATGCTTTAAGGAAGAGAGGAATGTTCCTAGGCCTAGGGTGGCCTCCCCCAAACTTAAACTACTCATTGTCCCCAATGAGTGTCTGAGGTGGCACACCCCCAAACTTGTCCTAGAAGCATCTAGTCTAAAGTAAAAACAAAGAGAATCTAAAAAGTCTTAGGGATAGACAGAACATTCTAAAAGCAAACATTACAGCAGCAGAAATTTATAAAAACAGGCAGAGAAGGACTTAAAGCTACGCATGCTGAGCACTATTAAGAGGCTAATTTAAACTATCAAAGGTGTCTTATGACACTCATCCAGCATGCATTTAGATAAGCTATATAAGGTAGTCAAAATAGCAGCAAAAGACAAAATTTAAACAGAACCAGCCTAGCTAAACAGTCAGTCAAAAACATGCATTTACTAATAAAAATTGCGGATTCCACAATTATTTCGCAATGGATACAGGGCAGATATATCAGTGATCAAGGCCCCTATGCATGCTCTTTCCAGTCATTTAAGCTATACAAAAAGGAAACTAAACTAATCTACCTATTCAGATACCATCAGACTACACTAAACAAATCTAAACAACAAAAATAAAGAACTAAAAACAGATCAAAATTTACTCAAAACAGCAGAATTCACATGGTTCAACGAAAAGCAGTTTGATTATTTTTTTTTTCTTTTAGGGAACAGAAATACTCCCTTGAGTGCTTCTCAAACTAGCACTCAGATGTCCTCATCATCATCATCCTTCCGTGGTCTTGGAGGCGCCCATGGAGTCGGTAGGTCCGTGGGGAACTCAGGAAAGATGCAGCCCAATTGGTCAGCAACATCTTTATCCCTTGCCTGCGCATATGTGGCCCATTGAGCCATCTTCTTCTGCAAGTCCATCAGACAGGCCATTGTCAGAGATTGAGTAGCAGCCAGGCCGTCTAACTCGAACTCCATGTTCCCCTTTCTTCGCATCCTCAAGGCAGTAGGCAACTCCAGGTGCCCCGTGTAGGCCAACTGCCTTTCCATCCGCTCGATTCGTACCCCTGCACGTAAGCAAAGCTTAGTGATTGTATTAGGAAAGAAAAGTGGACCCTTACCCTTTTTGGCGCAGTCAGCGATTGAGGCTGCAATGACCTCGCCTACATTGATTGTGAGGCCCCTCATGATCGCATAGACCAGCAGCAATCTGCCTTGGTTGATGGTGGTCTCGTGGGTCACTGGGGACAGCTTCCTTCGCACGAAGGAAAACCAGACAGCTGCCTTGGCTGTGAGGGTAGCACTCATCAGGGTGTGCTTCCCATTGCGTGAAACTGTCCACGCTGCCTCAGGTTGGCCAATGACCCGAATTGCTTCCTCCAGGACAGCTTCTGTTGGCTCATCAACGATCCTGGCATAATCCGTGTGTTTTTGACCCTTGAGGCCATAGGCTTCATTGATTGCCTTAGCTGAGAAATCCACCTCGACTCCTCTGACCACAGATAGGCCATCCTCAGGGTTCATCAAATTGGCGTAAAAGTCATACACCATGCTGGAGTAGGCGGGGATGGGCGGTCTGCACAGCTCTTCCCAGCCATGATTGGTGATCCCTGCGCGCAAGAATTGCGGCAGGTCTGCTAGTGCGTCGAGGAACCCTTTCTCGTGCAGCAAGTCCCTCTTCCTTAACTCAGTGCCTCTGGACTCAGCATCAGAGGACACATACCTCACAGATTGAGGCTCATATTCAGGGTACAGCTTGGCTTTCCCCTTGTCCTTTGGTTTGGCTGATTCAGCAGCCTCGATCTTGAGCTTCTTTGGGGAAGGCTCACTACTAACCTTCTTTGATGAAGGCTCACCCCTGGCTTTCTTTTTCTTGGACTTCTTCGATGTTTTTGGCCGTTTGGCCTTGACAACCTTGGTGGCTTTCTTTCTCAACCTCGCCTTGGTTGTGATCTGTTGGAGGCAATCCCCCAATGTTTCCTCCATCGAATCATCCCCCTGCGCTGGACTCTCGGGGCTGACTTCCCTCAAAGGAGAGAAGACCTCGTCTTCCTCAGCTGCGTCATCCCCCTGCACCGATTCTTGATGGTCTGCCTCTGGAATTTCAGGTTCAGGCGTCAGGGAGATGGGTGATGCTTCTGTTGGGATTTATGCCGTAAAGCCTCGTAATTAATTAATAATTATTTGATAATTATTTTATTATTAATATTTTCAATTTATAATATTCATTATATAAATAAAATCCAAGGTTATTAGTGTAATCTTGAACTGTATGTAGTTGACATACGGGAGGATCATGTTCAAGTAATAACCTAAAGGGTCTATAGTATATGGATAAGGTTGGGTGCCTTATCCTGGTAACACTATTGATACAGCCCACTTTGTAATTGTTACAAATGATTTGATCCAAATAATTCATGTAGAGACATGTGAGTGGGGGTATCCTATACAATGAGTTTGTATAAGACTGGACCACGAAATATATAATCTCTCTTTATAAATCCGTTATTTGAGAAGATTAATATTTCACAGGATGATCATATGTGACTCGATCTTAATCCTGAGTGAGTTATGAACTCCTGCCTGTGAAGGCTCATCCTTTGATTTGTATGGGTGAGAATGACCTTTATAGCCGATTCAATAAGCCTACTATTTGGGGACTTGACCAAATAGGGAGTTGGGAACATAAGTTTCACAAGATGGAATTCACTTCTTCCCATATAGGGAAAGTAGATGAGTAGTTCCCTTAAGTGCTGATTTCGGGACTTGAACAATGGGGCCCCACCCTCTCACTGGCCCGAGAGGGACTTGGTTTATGGTTGGATCATAAACAAGTTGTTCATTAGAGAATCAGTGGTACTTAAGGTGTAAGATGTAATTACAGGGGTAAAACGGACTTTTGACCCAGCTGTAATTACGAACAACTCGTGAAGGATCGACTTGCATGTAATGGTTATATCCATGGACACAACTTGTCTTACAGTGCATAAGAGTGCAACTCTAGGCCTATAGTGGAGTGACCTAGAGTTAATGAATGAAAGTCAATTAATTAATGAGTTTAATTAATTAATTTTGTATCATTGGAGCTTATAAATCTGTAGGTCCATAAGGTCCCCTTGCTAGCTCATAGTAACACTAAAATGATCAATTTAGTTGAAAGAAAATTTGAAATATTCAAATTAATATTTAATATATTTGATATATTAAATGTAGAAGAGTAAAATATATTTATTGTATTTGATACATTAAATATTAGAGGAAATAGTTTATGTATATGATACATTAATATTAAAAACTATATACTTATGTTATTTGAATGTGATTCAAATTGGTTTAAAGTATATTATAAAAGATTAATTTTATAATATTTGAATACGATTCAAATAAATATAAAATACATATTTTAATATATTAGATATTAAAATGTATTTTATAAAATAAAATTAATTCCTAAAAGTCTTATTATAAATAAGACATTTAGGTTTAGCCAAAGGGTTGGCCAAAACACACCACTCACCTCTGCAGAGAAAATTGTTCTCTCATTCTTTCAAAGAGCTCCCACAAGCCTTGATCCCGTGTTCGAGTCATAGCGAGGAAGATCTCGTGGAAAAAGGAACACAAGAAGATGATTCATCAAAGGTAAAACATAATATGCTTAAACTTGTTTTAGTTTAATTCTAAATAAACCAAAGTAACGATTCCAAACGCTTCCGCTGCGGGGAATGAAGAGTTCATTCCCTTCAATTGGTATCAGAGCTTTCTTTGAGTTTTGTTTAGAATTAAAATTGTGTATGGTGGGTATTTTAAGTTTATATATATGTGATATATATGGTTTGCAAAATTGATTGTTTAGGCATATTTGATTGGCATTAGATTTAAACCTTTTGATTAGATCAAATTGTAAAACCCATAAGGGTTAAGGATTTTTGTAATTTAATCTGTTCTTCAAAGAGATGGAGACAAGATGGCGGACGATTGTGATTTCGTTAGGCGGTGAAGATTCTTTGAAAGAAGGATTGATTTGCATATGCAACTTATTTGTTGAGGTGAGTCCAAGTGATGAATACAAAGTGCAAGTGGTGTACTCATTTAGCTTAAATGTTAGGCGGTGAAGACATTGATTCTGCTGAAGATTAATTCTTGAATTGAATTGATGAATTCTTTTTAAAATCTCAATTTGGAATTGAGTGTCTTCTCGAATTGAATTGATTTGATGAATTCTTATTAAAATCTCAATTTAGAATTGAGTAACTGAGAATAGAGTTTTTCAAATTGTTTGGACAATGGGTCTTCAATCTGTCACCATCGCCTATGCATTGCATAAAGAGTTTGAGTTGACCAATCTGGTGGTTTGAGAAGCATATATTTTTTTTCAAAGGCGGGTGGATACTCAAGACAATTTTAGGGTTTCTAAATTTTGATGGATCAACAAAGGAAGGAAATTCGAAAACCAAGATATGTCTTGGATTTAAATTATTGTAATTTAAATTAGTTTTCAATTTCTTAGGATATGCCAAATATGCCGGTCAATTTTGCTGCATTTTTTTTAAAATTTAATTATGCATGTTGATGTATGTTTTAAATTATGTTTGGTTGCATAAAGTATGTCATCTAGATTAAAATCCCACCATAGGTTAAGCATGATCATGCATTTTAATTATTTTTAAATATAATTGTTATATTTGGAATATTATGATTAAAATGCTTTCTAATTTGATCAGATGATTTCCTAATATGTTTATATTTCCATATCTTTCAATATAATTGTTATATTTGGAAATTTTAAATTAGGATACTTAAATATGAATCCATATTTTTCTAATATTGATTAGGATATAGAAAATCTTTTCCTAATAAGATTGGGAAATCTTGATAAATCTTTTCCCAATAAGATTGAGATATATTTTCTCAATAAGTATTAGGGATATTTTCCAAATCAGGTTAGGATATTTTCCTATGAGATTAGATTTTTTTTTCCCTATTTAAAAGATAATTTAATTCATTATTTAAATAGTTTAAATATTTGAATTTAGTTTATCTTTTATTCTAATAAGATTAGAATATATGATAATCTTTAATTTTATTTTAATGGGTTTAAAATTGTTAAAAATTCAAGATTATCCATAAGGTGAATTGGTTTTTAATAGGATTAAAAACATTGCTTAAAATCAACTGAAGTTCATTGATCTAGTAATTAATAGTTAATTAAAGATTAATGAATTTGAAATAAAAATTGACTATAAGGGAACTCTGTCTAAGAAAGGTTACTCGGGTGAGGTACTTAAGTTGACTGAAAAGGAACACCTCTACCTAAGAACTGGCCTGGGGTTGAATTAGTCAAATTTTATTTTATTTCATTAAGCAGGCTCATAATGTGATTAGTTTTAAATAGTTTAATATACTTGATAATTCACATTAAAATCAATCTAACCAACATAAGGATTATGAAAGGGTAGATTGAAAAACTTAGATAAATGAGATTAGCCTAATTTGTCTAAGTAATAGAAAACCCTATTTCAAAATACTTAGTGGGAGAAAGACATATGTCAAAATCACCCTACGGTCTCTACCATAGATTCACAACGTGAGATTCATGTGAGGCCTCGAGGCGGCTTTGGACCGTCCCCCTACGGAAGGTGTTTACATGGGTCAATATCAGGGTGAATCTCTTGAGAAAGTATTTTTAAATAGTAAGTGGGAGATGGAAATGTGTCAACATATCCTACGGTCTCTATCATTGGTTCACAAACGTGAGATTCATGTGGGGCCTCGCGACGACTTTTGGACCGTCCCCCTACGGAAGGTGTTTACATGGGTCAATATCAGGGTGAATCTCCTGAGAAGGATAGGATTGTAATTTTATTTCCAATACTTGACCTACCCTACGGCGGCACTTGTTGGGATAAAATTATAAAATCTAAAATGATGGGTTACACTTACAAAGATCTCATTAAGGTTGTTAATGATTTTCTTGACCAAACTAATGGTAACTAAATGTTATAGAAATAAGAGTTATTTTGGGATAACACTTGGTTGAGATTGTCTCAGTTTAGTGAAGGAGCATTTGACCTACCCTACGGCGGCACCTGTTCTAACTCACTAAAGTATCATAGCATTAGAAATTAATGTTTTAGGGTTCATTTATCAAATTGTTTGTTTTCTATGCTGAAATTGAATGAATATTGATTGCATGTTGTTAAATAATATTTTTTTTATATATTTCAATATTATGTCTATTTCTCTCAATTTTATTTTTCGTTGCTAATTTGTCAAATTGAGAAAATAATATCACTTGGAAAAATAATGTTAACACTATATAATGACAATGTAAATTTTTTCTTTAGTTTGTCTTTATTGAGAAACGTTCTCAAAAACCTGTTGCCAATGCTAATCGAATTGTTCATGAAGCACATGATTAATAAATCAATATAACGAGATGGCTTATACAAATTTTCTATTTGACATATTAGATGTCAAGCTAAGAAGATAAAGAAGATGACAACAACATATGAGATATTGTTGAAGTCAATAAAAGCTAGATTTAGATATTTATCTAAATAATCTAAAAAATTAAGTATTACCAAAATCCAAGAAAAGAAACCATATGACTGTAGCTAAAAGATAATAGTTTCTAAATTAGCAAAGTAGTCATAATGAGAGGAATTTATGAAATACCTCTATGAGAAGAACATGGATAAAAGTAAATTTGATTTACTAGATTTTTTGTGGAAAATAATCATTACCACCTATATAGGAGATTCAGATCCACTGTTTAGATTTGTTCTTCATTACACTTTATATAGTTCTTGGAAAATACTTAATGATGTAGAATGATCTCTACTTGTTGGCACCAGAAAACCCATCTCAATTAAGGTAGTTGGAGACATTAAGATGTCCATAAAAAATAATTGTTATTTAATGCTGAATATGGTGTTTAGTACCATAGCAGAAATTCAATTTCTCTAACTTTATTACTAATAAAATGTTCATATAGTATGAATATTTTAGTACTAAATTTTTATTTTCAAAATTGTTTGAAAAGTTCAGCTGAAAAATAAGAATAATTTGTATGTGTTAAATTGTTAACATATAAAATACTACACAGTGAGATATTTAGGATTATAGAATCCAGAATATAAAGACAATTTATATTCTCCTAAAATATGATACTTGTCTTTGGCATTCAAGATTGATTCTGATCAATTTGAATAAAAAGACTACTACGAAGGGATTCTCTAAATGTTAGAGTTAATTACTTTATATGTCTTAAGATCTTGCCTTTCATGCAAGATAATCAATAGGTTTTTGTTGGAAAAGCCTACAGGCCAAAGAACACCGATGATATTTCATCACTCTAGCTGATGATTATTCAAGAAATAAGTATCGTAACCTAATGCAACATAAGTCTGAATATTTTGAAAAGTTCAAGGAATATAAGACTCAAGTTGAAGGTCAATTAGGTAAATCTATCAAGACACTATGATTAGATCACAGTGAAAAGTACATGAACCTTATGTACTAAGACTAATTGATAGAAAGTGAGATTTTATCTCAACTCTAGCACAAAGTACAATTGTGTGAAATTGTGCTGTAAGAGGAGAAACAAGACCTTGTTAGACATGGTCAGAACAATAAAGAATTACACGTCATTATCAGACTCTTGTTAGGATATACAATATAGATTGTATAGTGAACATCATTATATCTAAAAGATGTCCATGAGACAACTTTGAGATTATAGAAGAGTAGTAAAGTTAGTTTACAACCCTTCGAGTTTTGAGAGTTTTAAGCATACATGTTGAAACTTGAATATGTTCAATAGTGTTGAAAAGTTGGTTCCAAGTGAAGCCACTAAATAGTTAATAAAAGTTGTTAACAATTTAATTACATTTGATAGTCAAATGGATCCTAGTCATGAATTGGATAAGCCTCATCGTAGTGGGAGAGTTATGAGATGACCCGACCGTTACAAGAGCTTATATGAAGCCTAAGTTGTCAAATTAGAGGACAAAATGTAGGGCTTCTTGACCTCAAAGTTGAAATGAGGGTCAATGACAAAGACTAGTAGACCAAAGTCATAAATCTCGAGATAGAGTAGATGTACTCATCTTTATCTAGAAATTGTAGATATTCATGATGGGGTAAAACCCATAGGTTTTGAATATATCTACAAAAGTAAAAGATTTGTAAATAAGAAGGTACAGACCTTCAAAATAAGACTAATGACAAATATAGATGGAGAAAGTAAACTATGGATAAACTTTCTCATTTGTTGTCATATTAGAGTATATAAGCATTTCCTAATTCATAGTTGCATATGAGATATGTCAAGTGAAGGTTTAAGAAATCTTTTTTTTGAAAAGAAGTCTTAAAGAATGCATTTACAAATCAATTACATGAGTTCAATTTCAAAAATCAAAAGCAAAAGGTTTGCAAGCAGTAAAGGTTCATTTATGAAATGAATTTGATCACTAGATTTTTGAATGTAAGGTTTGATAAAAGTATAAAAAACTATGACTTTGAATAAATATTAATGATATTGTATAGACAAGAAAATCATTAATTACTTAGTGGAATTTTCTCATATTTTATGTGGATGACTTATTACCCATTGTGAATGTTGTAAGATTTGAGTCCAACATAAAATGTTGACTACCTAACCAATTCCAAATGAATGATTTAAATTACTGGGTATGTCCTAAAATAGAGTTTTCGAGGACAAAATGTTATTTATGTCTCACACATTTTATATTGACAAATTTGTTGTCAAGTATATGATGTAGTACTTCAAAAAATGATAATGTATCATTCTTACATGAAGTTTAGATTGTCTAAGGAATAGTGTCCTAAGACATTTCAAAATGTTGAGAACATAAGATTGACTATCTACGTTTGAGTGGGAGAAAATCTAATGTACACTTGAGACATGACATTTGACAGTAAAATTGGTTAGCATTTATTAGTTAACCCAATGGTATGACCATTGTGCGGAAAAATAAAAACTTTTCTCAAAATATCTATGGATAAATTGAGAAATTATATTTTTGTGTATGAGGTTAAAGATTTGATCTTTACGAGATGCACTGGTTTTGACAAAGATGTATGGAAATTTATGTTTACCCTAGATGATGGAGTATGGTATGCAAGTTAAATGTTCTTACTTATGAAGTAAAGAACTTGCATAACTCAAATAATTTCTTATTGGTCTGAAAGATGTTTCAGATATAGTTAAGCCTAAAACGTTTTATGTAATGGCTAAACTTAAGGAACTTAGATAACATCAATATATAGGGTATCCCGAGAGAAAGAATCGTGGTAGGACCAAGATGACTTTTAATTGACAATCGTTTTGATCTATATAAAAAGACTTTCCAGGCTAAAGTGTTTGAAAGCCACCTAGAATGTCTCTAGGATTATGAGACATGTCTCATCTTCACTTGGGCAAGTGGGAGAACATGTTGGGTGTAGAGTATGCCCTAGGATACATGTCTCACCGGCTTTAGTGCAAGTGGGAGATTGTTGGGATTTATGCCCTAAAGCCTCGTAATTAATTAATAATTATTTGATAATTATTTTATTATTAATATTTTCAATTTATAATATTCATTATATAAATAAAATCCAAGGTTATTAGTGTAATCTTGAACTGTATGTAGTTGACATACGGGAGGATCATGTTCAAGTAATAACCTAAAGGGTCTATAATATATGGATAAGGTTGGGTGCCTTATCCTGGTAACACTATTGATACGGCCCACTTTGTAATTGTTACAAATGATTTGATCCAAATCATTCATGTAGAGACATGTGAGTGGGGGTATCCTATACAATGAGTTTGTATAAGACTGGACCACGAAATATATAATCTCTCTTTATAAATCCGTTATTTGAGAAGATTAATATTTCACAGGAGGATCATATGTGACTCGATCTTAATCCTGAGTGAGTTATGAACTCCTGCTTGTGAGGGCTCATCCTTTGATTTGTATGGGTGAGAATGGCCTTTATAGCCGATTCAATAAGCCTACCATTTTGGGGACTTGACCAAATAGGGAGTTGGGAACATAAGTTTCACAAGATGGAATTCACTTCTTCCCATATAGGGAAAGTAGATGAGTAGTTCCCTTAAGTGCTGATTTCGGGACTTGAACAATGGGGCCTCACCCTCTCACTGGCCCGAGAGGGACTTGGTTTATGGTTGGATCATAAACAAGTTGTTCATTAGAGAATCAGTGGTACTTAAGGTGTAAGATGTAATTACAGGGGTAAAACGGACTTTTGACCCAGCTGTAATTACGAACAACTCGTGAAGGATCGACTTGCATGTAATGGTTATATCCATGGACACAACTTGTCTTACACTGCATAAGAGTGCAACTCTAGGCCTATAGTGGAGTGACCTAGAGTTAATGAATGAAAGTCAATTAATTAATGAGTTTAGTTAATTAATTTTGTATCATTGGAGCTTATAAATCTATAGGTTCATAAGGTCCCCTTGCTAGCTCATAGTAACACTAAAAAGATCAATTTAGTTGAAAGAAAATTTGAAATATTCAAATTAATATTTAATATATTTGATATATTAAATGTAGAAGAGTAAAATATATTTATTGTATTTGATACATTAAATATTAGAGGAAATAGTTTATGTATATGATACATTAATATTAAAAACTATATACTTATGTTATTTGAATGTGATTCAAATTGGTTTAAAGTATATTATAAAAGATTAATTTTATAATATTTGAATAAGATTTAAATAAATATAAAATACATATTTTAATATATTAGATATTAAAATGTATTTTATAAAATAAAATTAATTCCTAAAAGTCTTATTATAAATAAGACATTTAGGTTTAGCCAAAGGGTTGGCCAAAACACACCACTCACCTCTGCAGAGAAAATTGTTCTCTCATTCTTTCAAAGAGCTACCACAAGCCTTGATCCCGTGTTCGAGTCATAGCGAGGAAGATCTCGTGGAAAAAGGAACACAAGAAGATGATTCATCAAAGGTAAAACATAATATGCTTAAACTTGTTTTAGTTTAATTCTAAATAAACCAAAGTAACGATTCCAAACGCTTCCGCTGCGGGGAATGAAGAGTTCATTCCCTTCAGCTTCAGGGCTCTGCGGCGGTGGAGAGTGTTCAGAGCTCTGTGGCGACGGAGATGGTTCAGGGCTTCGTGCTGGTGGAGATGGCGAATGGCTTTGTCTGGCCGTCTCGTAGGATGGACGGCCACTCTCTCGACTCCCCACAGAGGGAGTCTTCTTCTTGATTGCTGCATCAGCCACAGCCATACTCCACTTCCTCTTCTTGGGCGTTCCTGCTGGTTCAGATGGTCCAGCAGGAATCTCCGTCACTACCTTCCACTTCTTCTTGCGAACAGGAAGCTTGGGAAGGCGTTCAGTTCGCGCGGCCTCAGCATCCGCCAAGGCAAGGAGTGCCTCTCTCGCAGCGATCTCAGCGTCGTCGGCCTTCTTCTTGGATGCAGATCTCTCAGCTCTCGTTAGCACCATGGTGGAGTCGTAAGAATCTGGAAAGAGGGATTGCAGAGGAAGAAGGAGAGAGCTTTCTTGGAGTTCAGGGAATGAGGGAAACGTACGGATCAGAGCGCTTCTAACGACTATAAGTAATGATGGAAATCCCAACGGCTATTTCTGTTGCGGATTTCGCAAATCTACCGCAATTAAATGGCCGTTGGAGATTTTCTTGAGTTTAAATTTCAATCTTCTCCCAACTGAATCTTTGATTTGGCCCAATATCTTCCTCGATTTTTAATCTTGATTTCATCTCCTTGATTCCCTCTATCGATCCCCTATAAAAAGAAATAAAATCAACATCAAATTCGTAATCAAAATCACACAAAAATATACACAAACAGTAACCGAAAGAATAGCAAAAAAAATAAACTAAGGCATAGCCTCGCATGGACGAGAACAGTGATCACTCGTCCTCTCTCGTTCTTATTTTCACGTTTCAGTCAAGAGGAAGGCCGAGAGAGTCTTCACATCTCCTTCCTCATAGTAATGCTTCAATCATGCACCATTAACCATGAACGGTTGCCCTTGCTGCAGGTTCCTAATCTCGATTGCACCATGAACAAACACGTTAGTTATTACAAAAGGACCTGACCATCTGGACTTAAGTTTGCCTGGAAATAATCTCAACCTTGAGTTAAATAATAAGACAAGTTGGCCTTTCTTAAAGTCCTTAATCCTAAGTCTACTATCATGCCAAATCTTAGTCTTTTCCTTATACATTTTAGCATTTTCATAGGACATATGTCTAAGCTCATCAAGCTCATGTAATTGCAGAGACCGCAATGTTCCCGCATCGGTCACGCAATAATTCAGTTCTTTCAAGGCCCAAAATGCTTTAATTTCCAATTCGAATGGTAAGTGACAAGCTTTGCCATACACAAGTCTATAAGGAGACATACCTATGGGTGTCTTATATGCAGTCCTATATGCCCAAAGTGCATCCTCGAGTTTAAACGACCAATCTTTTCTATTGGGTTTGACCACTTTTTCGAGTATGTTTTTAATCTCCCTATTTGATATTTCAGCTTGACCATTCGAATGTGGGTGATAAGGGGTGGCTACTCTATGTCTAACATTGTATTTAGCCAACACTTTCTCCATAGCTTTATTAATAAAGTGTGTCCCTTCATCACTAATTATAGCACGAGGTGTTCCAAACCTAGTAAAAATATGTCTATTAAGGAACTTAATGACTGTTTTGGCATCATTGTTTGGACATGCTATGGCCTCTACCCACTTGGACACATAGTCTACAGCTACAAGTATGTAAAGGTTACCTGATGATGGGGGAAATGGCCCCATGAAGTCAATGCCCCACACATCAAAGAGCTCCAACTCTAGGATGTAAGTGAGAGGCATCTCATCCTTTCGACTAAGGTTACCTGTTCTCTGCCATTCATCACAGCTGTGTGCGTATTCGTGGGCATCCTTAAAGATCGTGGGCCAATAGTAGCCACTCTGGAACACCTTTGCAGCTGTCCTTTGGCCACCAAAATGTCCACCATAGGGGGCTGTATGGCAGTGCTGCAGCACAGACTTCGCCTCAGCAGCTGACACACATTTCCTCAGCAAACCATCTTCACATGTCTTGTAAAGTGTAGGATCATCCAATATGAACTTCCTAGCTTCATGCAGGAACCTCTTCTTTTCTTGTCCTCCCTTGAAAGTTGGTAGTACCTGCGAGGCAAGGAAGTTAGCAATGTCAGCAAACCAAGGTTCCTCATCGTTATCACGATGTGCTAATACAAAGACATGCTCATCGATAAAGGCATCAGAAATTGCGGTTTCCGCAATGTTATCGCAATTATGTTGTAATCTGGAAAGATGATCCGCAACCACATTTTCACATCCTTTCTTATCTCTAATGTCCAGATCAAACTCTTGCAGCAACAATACCCACCTAATCAACCTAGGCTTCGCATCAGCCTTCCTCATAAGGTACTTTAGTGCAGAGTGATCTGTATACACGATTGTTCTAGTGCCTACAATGTAATTCCTAAATTTCTCACAGGCAAACACTACAGCTAGCATCTCCTTCTCAGTGGTTGTGTAATTACATTGTGCCTCATTAAGTGTCTTACTAGCATAGTATACAGGGTGTGTTAGCTTGTCAATCTTTTGTCCTAGCATAATCCCTACAGCATAGTCACTTGCATCACATAACATCTCAAAGGGAAGGTCCCAATTTGGCCCTACTATAATAGGTGCTTTGACTAATGCTTCCTTAAGGGTTTTCCAGGCTAGGAAACATTCTCTAGAGAAGATAAATGGCTTATTCAGCTCTAGAAGCTCACACAAGGGCTTGGAGATCTTTGAAAAGTTCTTAATGAACCTTCTATAGAAGCCTGCATGTCCCAAGAAACTTCTAATGGCTTTCACATTCTGAGGTTCCACCAACTTCTCTATTATTTCAATCTTGGCCCTATCGACCTCCACTCCTGCTCTAGACACTCTATGACCCAGGACTATCCCTTCTTCCACCATGAAGTGGCACTTTTCCCAATTAAGGACTAGGTTGGTCTCCTCACACCTAGCCAGGACTTGTCCTAAGTTCTCTAAACAGTTTGTAAATGAATCACCAAAGACTGAGAAGTCATCCATAAATATCTCTATCATGGATTCATCTAAGTCAGAGAAGATTGCCAACATGCACCTTTGGAACGTTGCTGGTGCATTGCATAAGCCAAAAGGCATTCTGCGAAAGGCAAAGGTTCCAAAAGGGCAAGTGAAGGTGGTCTTCTCCTGGTCCTTAGGGTCTATAGTGATTTGGTTATATCCAGAATAACCATCTAGAAAGCAGTAGTAGGCTCTACCAGCTATCCTGTCTAACATCTGGTCAATAAATGGTAGAGGGAAGTCATCTTTTTTTGTTTCCTTATTCAATTTCCTATAATCCATGCAAACTCTCCATCCTGTAATAGTTCTAGTTGGAATCAGTTCATTGCTCTCATTTACTACTACAGTCATCCCCCCCTTCTTAGGTACACATTGTATAGGACTCACCCACTAACTACTAGCTATAGGGAAGATTACACCTGCATCTAACCACTTTATGATTTCTTTTTTAACTACCTCTTTCATAGAGGGGTTCAACCTACGTTGGTGATCTACTCGGGGTGTATGCTCTTCCTCTAAGATTATCTTATGCATGCAGTAAGAAGGGCTAATGCCTCTAATGTCAGCAATAGTCCATGCAATAGCCTTTTTATGCTGCTTAAGTAATAATATCAGTTCAACCTCATGCTTCTCACTCAATTTAGAAGAAATAATAACAGGCAGAGTATCATCACTTCCTAAATATGCATACTTCAGGTGAGTGGGTAAAGGTTTCAATTCTAAGACAGGTGGATGCTCAATGGATGGCTTTAATGGATTCAGGGATCTGTCAGTCAAATCTTTATTTATACAAACATGCTGTGGTTTATCTACAGGTATATCCATTATCTCAGAAACATTCAAATCAGTCAAATCTAATTGTACATATTCATTAGCATGCTTAGTTAATAATTCATGCTCCAGCTGTTCTTCCATCAGTGAATCTACAATGTCCATGCTAGCACAGGATTCAGAGTCAGAAGGGTACCTTAAGGCTTTATAAACACTAAATTTAACCTCCTCATCATGAACCCTCATAGTGAGCTCACCTTTCTGGACATCTATCAGGGCCCTACCTGTGGCTAGAAATGGTCTGCCTAATAGGATGGGGACCTCCTTGCCTGCTTCATAATCCAGGATGATGAAATCTGCAAGGAAAATAAACTTGTCCACCTTTACAAGAATATCCTCAATCTTACCCTCAGGGTATGCTATGGATCTGTCTGCAAGTTGTAAAGTGACAGTGGTTGGACGTGCTTCTCCTATTCCTAGCTGGCGGAATAGTGATAGGGGCATGAGGTTTATGCTGGCTCCCAGGTCACAAAGAGCTCTGCCCACGTGCTTGCCTCCTAGCTCTACTGGTAAAGTGAAGGAACCAGGATCCTTCTCCTTCTTGGGTAGCTTGTTCTGGAGTATGGCACTGCACTCCTCAGTGAGATTCACTGTTTCAAATTCACCAATAATCTTCTTGTTAGTGATTATATCTTTCAAAAACTTAACATAAGAGGGCATAGACTGTAAAACTTCTACAAAAAGAATATTAACATGCACTTGCTTAAGAATTTCTAAAAATTTGTTAAAGTGCACTTCCTGTTGTTGTTTTTTCTTTAGCCTTCGAGGAAATGGAGGTGGTGGCACATATGCAGGCACTTCAGGTCGCCTCAGGATAGGTGAAGGCCTTGGGATTTCTTCTATCTCTTCTATGATTGGCTCCAGCCTTGCTCCTGATGTGCTTGGTGATGGTTGACCTTGGTTTGGCAGAGATTCCAGTGAAGCACTAGACTCTTTGTTCTCTACTCTCTTTGGGGTTTCCTTAGTGTTGCCCACCAATGGTCTACCACTTCTAAGTTCAATTGCTTGAACTTGCTCTTTTCCATCTCTCCTTGGCACCTCAGTGTCAGCAGGAAGTCTACCTTGGGGCCTACTTTTGAGTTCATTGGCTAGTTGCCCTATTTGGTTCTCTAGGCTCCTGAGGGTAGCTTGCTGGCTTTGTAGAGTAGCATCATTCTTGGCGATGTACTCTTTGAGTAGATTTTCTACAGATGACCCTACTGGTTGGTTGTATGGTTTTTGATACATGGATTGGTTATGTTGGGGAGTGAAACCAGGTGTTCCACTCGGTCTTGGTTGGTTAGAAGCTTGGTTAGTATTTTGCTGGCCACCCCATGAAAGATTTGGGTGGTTCCTCCAACCAGGATTGTAAGTGTTGGAATAGGGGTTGTTCCTAGGCTGCTGTTGGCTTCCAACATAACAGACTGAGGCTGGATTCCCAGGGCAGTATTCATACAGGTGCCCTTCCCCACAGAATCCACAGATAAGTGCCTCGCCTTGACTTGGCTGGGTGCCCATTGACATGGCTGTGGCGGTATTGGCACTGGTTTGGAGATTGGCCTGAGCCATTTGCTTAACTAGGTTGGTCAGGGCGTTTATTTGGGTGCTCATGGCGCTTAGAGCATCCTTGTCTTGAGCTCTAGTTGGCTCTACTGGATCATCTGACCACCTACAGTGAGATGTTGAGATCTTCTCCAAGATCTCATAAGCTTCGTTGTAACTCTTGGACAACATGGAACCTCCAGCAGATGAGTTTAGAACTTGTCTGGTGCTGGGGTTGCATCCTTTAAAGAAGACTTCTATTTGGATACACCATGGAATGCCATGGTGTGGACATTTAATGAGAAGGTCTTTGAATCTTGTCCAAGCTTCGTGAAGAGACTCACTCGGAGCTTGTTTGAATTTGATGATATCATCACGAAAGGTCGAATTCCTATCTGGTGGGAAATATTTGACTAGGAATTTTTCTGCTAAGTCTGTCCAATTGAGGACAGATCCTGAGGGTAATGAATTTAACCACGTTTTGGCTTTGTCCCTCAAAGAGTAAGGGAAAAGATATAGCCTCAGGGCTTCTTGGGAAACTCCAGGAATGAGGAAGGTATCACTGACCCTACTGGTTGGTTGTATGGTTTTTGATACATGGATTGGTTATGTTGGGGAGTGAAACCAGGTGTTCCACTCGGTCTTGGTTGGTTAGAAGCTTGGTTAGTATTTTGCTGGCCACCCCATGAAAGATTTGGGTGGTTCCTCCAACCAGGATTGTAAGTGTTGGAATAGGGGTTGTTCCTAGGCTGCTGTTGGCTTCCAACATAACAGACTGAGGCTGGATTCCCAGGGCAGTATTCATACAGGTGCCCTTCCCCACAGAATCCACAGATAAGTGTCTCACCTTGACTTGGTTGTGTGCCCATTGACATGGCTGTGGCGGTGTTGACACTAGTTTGGAGATTGGCTTGAGCCATTTATTTGACTAGGCTGGTCAGGGCGCTTATTTGGCTACTCATGGCATTGAGTGCGTCCTTATTTTGAGCTCTACTTGGCTCGATTGGATCATCTGACCACCTACAGTGAGATGCTGAGATCTTCTCCAAGATCTCATAGGCTTCGTTATAACTCTTGGACAGCATGGAACCTCCAGCAGACGAATTTAACACTTGTCTGGTGCTGGGGTTGCATCCTTTGAAAAAGACCTCTATTTGAATACACCATGGAATACCATGGTGTAGACATTTAAGCAGAAGGTCCTTGAACCTTGTCCAAGCTTCGTGAAGAGACTCATTTTCAGCTTGTTTGAACTTGACTATGTCATCACGAAAGGTAGAATTCCTATCAGGTGGGAAGTATTTCACTAGGAATTTCTCCGCCAAGTCTGTCCAATTGAGGACTGATCCAGAGGGTAATGAGTTTAACCACGTCTTTGCTTTGTCCCTTAATGAGTAGGGGAAGAGGTAGAGCCTCAAGGCTTCTTGGGAAACTCCAGGGATGATAAAGGTATCACTAACTCCTAGGAAGTTTCTAAGATGGTTGTGGGGATCCTCATTTTCCACTCCAAAGAATTGTCCCACAGTGGACAACATTTGGAACATTACTGGCTTTAACTCGAATGAGTTGGCAGTAATTTCAGGGCGGATTATGCTTGGGTTTAGCTCCCCAGGCATAGGTACTAGGTAGGAAAGAATGGCACTATTCTTATCATTCTCTATTTCGATGGGATTGCGAGTGGTAGGTACCGGATTTGGGACTGGTATATCCATTTCTTCTTGATAGAATTGCGGAGACTCTGCGGTTTCAGCAATTATTGGAGGTATAGAGGGTTGGTTAAAGAGACGTTTCTTGGCTCTATTTCTGGCCCTAAATAATCTCTCAGGCTCAGGATTGAACTCTAGATCACTACTTGAAGGTTCATTCATAAACTAACCCAATGGTACCTGTAAAAGAAATGAAAATAGATCAGCTCCAATAGAGATTAAACTTGGTTTTTCTAACTTAACAAACTTCGTTTTCACTAAACTAAATCCCCGGCAGCGGCGCCAAAAACTTGTTGCGTGCTCAATGTGTACAAGAAATAAGCAATAAGAGAGAGAGAGCACTCAGAACATGCAAGCATACATGATCTTGTAGCAAGTAGTAAGTATTTTTTCATTCGTTTTCCCACAGAGATTTATTATTAGCTACTCGTGAAGTGTATTGTTAAGCAAGAATGGGTGGATTTGATGGGGTAGAATTGGTTTTAAGTTGTCTAATTTCTAAGGAATATGTAAAGGGTAGTAACATAAACAAGTGCAAGTCAATGATAAACTCAAATGTAAAGAGAAGAGATTAATAACCGAAGAGGAAAATAGCTAAACAGAATTTTTAACTTAACAGAATTGCGAGAACAGCAATTTTACCGCAATGTTACTAACAGCGAAAGTGTGTAAAATGGAGAAACAAGGGCTACTAACGACTCCTCTATAGGCATTTTCACACGATTCTCAAGCATTGGATCAACTCACTATGCATCAAACTAACTCATTCTCATGTATCTTCCGATTTCATGCATTAGATTCTTTAGTTTACTCATGTCCAAGTAAGGTCTTAAGCATCTTGTTAAAGCAGCAAGTTATGATTTGTACTAGGAAAACGCCTATTCCTAGGTCGTTTTCTGGTTACCTTGAGAGGCTAGCATGAGTGTATGACTCTGAACTCTTACTCCTTCCAGAGGTTAGGAGTTCTTTGGACAAAATGGATGGCCAATCGAAATTGCCCGTGGGATGAAGCTTACATACAATCAATGCATTCGCGAGCTATCCTACATGCTTGGTTCACGTGTTTTAGCCTATAGTATTGTCATTAGCATGCCCCTATGTAACTTAGTTACTCATGGATGTAGAGAGAACAGAAATAATAGATGAAGTAGGCATGCTTAGAAGGAGATTAAACTTAAAACAACAAGGAAAAACGGTAGACAGCAAAGACAAGAAACTGCGAAATAATGAATTGTGCCTCTGATTAATCAAGCGTTTGAACTAAACAAATGAAGACTTAAAGTTACTAACATAAAGACAGAAAGCAACGAAATGGAATGGACTAACTAATGGAAAAGAAATGACAACAAACGGTGCTGGAAATGAAAACTAAAGACAGAAAGCAAGTAAAGTGAGCTTGAACGCCTCGCCGCAAACGCCTCGGCTGAAGGGAGAGATAGGTAAGCCTTGCTTGGATGAATCCAATCAGGAGAGAAGATGAATCTCCTCTCCTTCCTATCAGATTGTCGACTCCAACAGCTGAACCTTTCAAACCAACAGACGGAGAAGAGAATGAATGGGAAAGACTGCGCTGCGAAGAGACTTCTACGCTTTCGGATGATGATTAAACCTTCCTCTTTGACCTCCTTTTATAGTGTTCTGCAGGTGCGATTGGGCCAAGGAGAACCATCCATCCTCAACGTCGTACTTCAAAATGGATGGAGGAGAAAGAACGAATCCCTGAAATATCGGATTACAACAGAAAAAGGTTAGCCAACTTACGGATTTCACTTAAAACATTGCGGTTTTAGCAATGTTTCCGCAATGCACAATTTTCATTCTTTTAACTTCCTTTTTCATTCCTTTTCTTTCCTTTTGCACACAAGTCCTAATTTAGCTTCCTTCTTCTAATTCTCACATATGAGCATAGGTTTAAGCTAAATCCTATCAAAAACACCTAAGAGTGTACATCTTTCTAAGATAAATAAGTCCTAAAAAGGTCACTTTTGGAGACGTATAAAGCACTGATAGCCAAGTTTGATCAGTTAGATCATGATCCTTCAATTCAGAAACAATTGGGAAGTTCAGAAGAGAAAGTTGATGGCTATTGTCAACCCTCAATTGTCAGACGCTCGAACGAATTGAAGAAGTCGCCTAGGCGAGTGGAGGCATCAAAGTGGAAGGCCAGAGCAGTTGCTAAGGTCAAAGGAAAAGTCTCTAGTTTGGCAACAGGTTTGAATAGAAGATTAAAACCCTTCTCAAAATATATTTTCTTCAAGAACAGTGATTCAGGGTTGAAGAAGATGTCTGTTGTTACCACTTAGCTGAAGTGGGAGTACGTGTCTATCTTTTTCGTCTGGGAGATAGATCCACGTAGCGAGCCCATACCTCAGGGCGAGCACAGATACGCTACAGTTATTTTTTATGGTTGCCTGTCTTGTGTAACTTTGTTATTTTAAAGGTTTTTTTGTTGAACCTTGGAGGTTGCCAAGAAGATCATAAATAACAGTTGTAGTGGGAGTAGATCCTTGGAGTTTGCCAAGATAATCATTTTCGTTGCAGTGGGAGGCAAGATCGTTGTTTTGTCTTCAAGTGGGAGATTGTTAGAAAATTGTGATGTCAAAAATCAATTCAAAGGCCCATTTAAAAAGCCCAAGTTTACATCATTAAACAAACCTTACCTCATTAAGCAAACCTTTTTGTTGGCTAAAATAAAGGTCCAATCAAAAGGAAAAGAAAGGCAAATGACGGTGGATTGTTTTCTATAAAATGAAACTTGTGTGCCTTCATTCTTCATCAACAAGAAGAAAGAAAATCGTAGGTGCTCTTCTGCTTTCCTTTTTTGCTTTATATTTGTGTGGCAGTGAGATAAGAGAGGAAATAGAGATTTTTTCTTGAGCGGTTTTTCTTCGTTGTTGATCCCAAGCTATCGAGTTGTGATACTTGGAAGTCAATAGTCATTGTTCGGCTATTGAGGGTAGTTTGTAGCGTTGAGTTGAGGGCTTCTTGTAATCTCCATTATAATTGAACCTGCAGTTGCAGAAGACTGGACGTAGTCCCAAGATCGGGGCGAACCAGTATAAATTACGGTGTCGTTCTCTCTTTCCCTTCTATTTATTATTGTATTTTGTGATCGATAACTTATTTGGTTCTAACCTGTGAAGTGGGAACAGGAGATATAATCTTGTTGTTATTCCGCGTTATTTATATCTCGTGTATTTTTCCCAACAAGATGTTTGTTAAATATTTTTTGCTAGATTATAGAAAATAGTTGCAGTTTGCAAGAATAACAAAAGTTATAATGTTGGGAACAAAGTAGACTTAAGTGTGGTACTTTTTTTGAGACTTAAGTGTGGTACTTTGTTTGAGGGTAGATTGTTAGGATACAAACAATATCCCACGTTGGCTAGAAAAATGAAAGATCATGAGGTATATAAGGGGGACAATTATCTCCAATGGTACGAGGTCTTTTGAGTGAAACCAAAAGCAAAACCACGAGGGTATAGGCCCAAAGTGGACAATATCATAGCATTGTGGAGATGGTTGGGTTCCGTTGTCCTGAATAAAGTGGTATTAGAGCTTTGTCCCTGACTTAGCCATGTTTGTACAAATCCTCGTGTGTCGAATAAAGATATTGATGAGTATCCCAATGACATTGTCATAATTCGAGTCATAGCGAATTCGTGGTTGAGATTTGCGGGATGCTAAAGTGTAATTCAGATGGATGACTATTTGAGGATCGTGGTTGAGCTTTCCGGGTTGCTCAAGGATCCTATTTGTGGGGAGGTCGTGGTACTTTGTTCAAAGGGGAATTGTTGGGAACAAAGTAGACTTAAGTGTGGTACTTTGTTTGAGACTTAAGTGTGGTATTTTGTTTGAGGGGAAGATTGTTAGGATACAAACAATATCTCACATTGGCTAGAAAAGGGAAAGATCATGGGTATATAATATAAGGAGGACAATTATCTCCAATGGTATTAAGGTCTTCTGGGTGAAACCGAAAGCAAAGCCACGAGGGTTCGTTGCCCAAAGTAGACAATTTGTTGCCCAAAGTAGACAATATCATACCATTGTGGAGATGTTTGTGTTCGTTGCCCAAAGTAGACAATATCATACCATTGTGAAGATGTCTGTGTCCGTTGCCCAAAGTAGACAATATCATACTATTGTGAAGATGTCTGTATTTGTTGCCCAAAGTAGACAATATCATACAATTGTGAAGATGTATGTGTTCGTTGTCTGTGTTTGTTGCCCAAAGTAGACAATATCATACAATTGTGAAGATGTATGTGTTCGTTGTCCTTAATAAATAATAAATAAATAGGATATTGCAATCATTTTTCAATTTTGCATGTATAGCAAAATTTTCAATTATATCGGTTGAACTGATTTACCTTATAATATTTGGTATAACAATTGATACATTAAATATAAGGTATATTAGTTGATTATATCAGTTGCACTTATATATCATCAAATTAAAATAAACATTCTTAAATAGAACACATTAGCTTCAAAATCTAATTCATACTCATAAATCGAACTAATTCGACTAAAACCAACACCAAATCAGTTATACATTTGATTATTGATTACTGATATACCATATATTTGGTATATTTGTTACACTTATTTTTGGTGTATCAATCCCAATATAATGATGTTCCTATGGTCTAGCAATACTGGTAGATGAAGCAGTGCAAGCGCACAATGAGCCTAATCAAAACGTTATGGACCCCATCATGTTAGCGCATGATCGAGACAAAGCAATCAGGATTACGTAGCACCAGCAATGCTAGATCTAAATTGTCCGATAGTCAGGCCAGAAATCACTCCTACCGAGCAATCAAGCTTGTTATACTACAAATGTTGGCTACAAATGTCAATTATGAGGTGATCCAAGGGAGGATCCGCATTCGCATTTCAAAAAAATTCTGTAAACTTGCGATAAGTTGATGATACAAGTAGTAACTGCAGAAGCCTTGCGCCTTGTGTTATTTTCAAAAAAAAATTATGATTTTTTTGTTCAATTAAGTTCGTGGACAAAACTTATATAAATTCAACTTTCCAAATAACGACAATATTCACTATGACGCCAAGAAGGATATCACCCCAATCAATAGGGGTGAACATTGGAACACAGAAAACCGACTGAAACCGACTGAAACCGACCGAACCGACGTCGGTCGGTCGGTTTAAAGGGCAAGTCGGTCGGTGTCGGTTTTGCAACTCATTCACTCTCAAATTTATTTCTTTTCTCTCTCCACTCAATCAATTCCCTTGATTTACTCACCATTATATTCTTTCTCTCTTCACTCATTCACTCTCCCATCTTTTCATTTCTTTCTCCCCCCAAAGTCTAATCCCACCATTCACTCCCCTTTCTTTTATTTTCTCTCTCTTTTCTTTCCCCTCCATTCTCATCTCTCCCAACTCCTTCTTCCTCTGTTTTCTCTAATCTATCTTCTCTCCCTTCCTTCCATCGGTCCACCGCCACCATGGTCGCGCCGCGTGAGTCTCCTCCCATTTTTTCCCTTCTCCTCCTTTTTTTTTCATCCCTTTCTCACCTATCTCCCACTGTCTTCTCCCCTTTCTTTCTCCACACCTCTCGTCCAAACGTGAAGTTTTGTTTTAAAAACATCGTTTTTTTTTCTCTTCATTTTTCTTTTCTTCGCCCAAAAAACTGACCCAAACCGACCGACCGCTACTATGGTAGTACGGTCGGCACTCCAAACCCTAAAAAACCGAATATCACCGACCGACGTGAACCGATATGTCGGTGGTCGGCGCCGGTTTCCGGCCAAAACCGACATTGACCGACCGATGGTCACCCCTACCAACCAAGATGTATGTTGGGGAATTGTAGAATCTGACCTACAAACCAAAAGGTTTGCCAAAACTGACCTCAAATTGACAGCTGGCGGCACTTTTCATTTCTGGCCAGTTGTGAAATTTCTTTTTTACCCATCGCCTAAAAAATGTGTTTTTCTCTATTTTTCTCTGTCCTCTCTCATCCATTTTTCTCTCTACACTCTCTCCTCCATTTTTTTCTCTGTTGCACTCTCTACTCCATTTTTTTCTCTATTGCACTCTCTCCTCCCTCTCACCTTCTGACATTCAAATTCGTCTATGCGCAGAAAAAAAAAGATTCATGAGGATTCGTGAGGATAAAAAAAATGTGATCGCGCAGAAAAAAAAGATCTGAAAAATTGTGATCTTGCTGAAAAAAAGATTCAGATGATTAGATTTGAGGAGAAAAAAAAATACACGTGTAAAAAAATCTCAAATCTCACGATCGTTTAAACAAATCTACAAATACTACGATCGTTTAAACAAATAACACGATCGTTTAAACAAATACCACGATCGTTTAACCAAATACCACGATCGTTTAAACAAATTCCACGATAAACAAATCTAACGATCGTTTAAACAAATCTCACGATAAACAAATCTAACGATATTTTAAACAAATACCACGATTGTTTAAACAAATCCCACGCTCGTTTAAACAAATCTCACGATCGTCTAAAAAATCTCAAATCCCACAATCGTCTAAACAAATCCTCTAAATTAAATCCCCCTTGCAATTTTTTTTCTGGTAAATCTTTCCTTCTCTCCATTGATTTGCAAATGCTACTTCAACTCTAATGATGCAGCAGGCTCTTGGGATAATTTCTTAACATAAAAAAAATCTCTCTTGCAATTTTTTTTTTTCTGGTAAATCTTTCATTCTCTCCATTAATTTGCAAATGCTACTTCAACTCTAATATGCATGAGGCTATTGGGATAATTTTTGAACCTCACCTGTTTCTGTTTTAGAAGATTGAAGTCCAAAGAAGAAGAAGACGAAGAAGAGAAAAGGATCGAGGAAGAGCAGGGAGGAGAGAGAAGAAAATGAGAGAGGAGGTTTTTTTTTAACCGAGGGGTAAAAGAGGAATTTCACAACCTTTTAAAAATGAATCGTGCTGCCAACTATCAATTTGAGGTCGGAAAGAATAAAATTTCAATTTGAGGTCAGTTTTGGCAAATCTTTTGGTTTGTAGGTCAAATTCTGCAATTTCTCAATGTTTGAGGTAGGGTATAAATAGGTGACAATACTCATGTTGAGTTGACATCTGAATTTAAAAACAAAAATTGATGTCAACATCGATTTCTGAAAAATTCAAATTGATCGTCCAACCAAA
Source organism: Herpetospermum pedunculosum (assembly GCA_028017165.1). Taxonomy (NCBI): domain Eukaryota; kingdom Viridiplantae; phylum Streptophyta; class Magnoliopsida; order Cucurbitales; family Cucurbitaceae; genus Herpetospermum; species Herpetospermum pedunculosum. Next base: position 12,117,914 of record CM051527.1, on the reverse strand, counting down.
ATCAACTTTTGGTTGAGTGGTTGATTTAGGGTGTGTTTGAATCTACTTTTCAAGTGTTTAATTTTGAAAAAAAATCATTATACAAAATTTTGCAGTGTTTAGCAACCAATAAAAATGATTTTTTTTTTTTAAATGAGTTTGAGAAAAAGATATTTTGAGTGTTTATTTGGTAATCCCTCTCAAAATTTCATAATATATGAAAATGACCAAAATACGTTCACACTACCCTCCCAAATCTCTCCAGCTTCATTCCAACCATAGTCGTCGCTGTCTACAACACCCACCATTGTCGGCCACTAACACCCGCAAGCAACTATCGCCGACCACCACAGACCTCAAGAGTGCAATGGAATCTATTGGCAAGTCTCTCTCTTAGATTATAACTTAACTCCATCTCAAATAAAACGACACACCAAAACTTTCAACTTTTACATACAGTGGATGATATGCATTGACTTAATGAGGCTGGTGGCAAATGTTGATACCAACTTGCTCTGGTTGAAACTCAAGAGCAACCCGGGTGGAAAAATTAAAAAAAAAATAAAGAATTTGCTAAAAAGCCCAGTGAGTGGTACAATCGTAATAAAATAAATTTCAGGGAAATACTCTTTTTATAAACAAGAGTAATTTAAAACTCTATAAAAATCAGCGTAAATCGTGAATAAATTAATAAACTCTAGGTGATTAAAACATCAAGAAATCTCTTATCAAAACCTTTAAATTGTCAACGTAGACAAATAAAACATAAAGATAAAATCTGAAACAACAACTCTTGAAATCATAAACACGAGTTTATAAAATACATCACCAATTATGTACACAATCTCTGGTCATACTGCGTAGAGTAATCTCAATATGCATAGCACAACAATCTCTGTGCACCGATTAATCTCTAGGTACATAGTAGAGCCTCTGTCATACGCCCACGCAGAACTCTCTATCTCTAGTATGTTAGAGTGGGTCCCACAGACCTCTCTACATTTGGTATGTGTTAAGTCTCTGAAAGTGACTTATTTAGGACCCATTTAGCTTAAGAAGATGTACACTTTTAGGTGTTTTTGATAGCATTTAGCCTAAACCTATGCTTAAATATGAGAATGAGAAGAAGGTAGCTAAATTAGGACTTATGCACAATAGGAAAGAAAAGGGTTGAAAACCGAAGGAAAAGAATGAAAAAAACTGCATTGCGACAGCATTGCTAAAACATTGCTGAAGCCGCAATTATTCAAGTGAAAACCGTAAGTTGACTGATCTTTTTCTGTTAATTTCCGTGATTTCAGGGATTCGTTCTTTCTCCTCCATCCATTCTGATATACGACGTTGAAGATTGATGGTTCTCCTTGGCCCAAACGCACCTGCAAACTACTATAAAAGGGGGTCAAAGTCGGAGGTTCAAGCATCATCCGAAAGCGTAGAGTCTTCTCGCAGTCCATCTTTTCGCCCTGTTTTCCTTTGCCGTCTGTTGGAGTGAGAGTCTCAGCTGTTGGAATCGATAATCTGATAGGAAGGAGAGGAGATTCTTCTTCTCTCTCGATTGGATTCATCCAAGCAAGGCTGACCTTTCATCCCCTTCATTCGAGGCGACTGCAACGAGGCTTCCAAGCACCATTTACTGCTTTTTGTCTTTCCTTTCTCGTTTCCATCATTGTTTAGTTATCGCTTCTGGTTTAGTGATTAGTTTACTTCATTTCGTTGCTTTCTGTCTTTGTATTATTTACTTTAAGTTTCCCTTTGTTCGTTCAAACATTCAAAGTAATCAAATTACAAGTCTTCAGTTTACAGTTTCCATCTTCTGCTGCTACGGTTTTGTCTTACTGTTTTGAGTACATTTCCCTTCTAAGTATGTCTGTTTTATCTTATACTTCTGCTCTCTATATATCCATGAGTAGCTAAGTCGCTTAGGGGCATGCTAATGACAGAACTATAGGCTAAAAAACGTGAACCAAGCATGTAGGATAGCTTCGAAGCATTGATTGTATGTAAGCTTCATTCCACGGGCAATTTCGATTGGCCATCCATTTTGTCCAAAGAACTCCTAACCTCTGGAAGGAGTAAGAGTTCAGAGTCGTATAATCATGCTAGCCTTTCATGGTAACCAGGAAACGGCCTAGGAATAGGCGTTTCCCTAGTACAAACTAAACACTTCTGTTTTAACAAGATGCTTAAGACCTTACTTTGAGTTGAGTAAACTAAAGAATCTAATGCATGGAATCGGACGATACATGAGATAGAGTGAGTTTGATGCATAGAGAGTTGATCTAATGCTTGGGAATCATATTAAAATGCCTATAGGGTAGTCATTAGTAGCCCTTAATTCTCCATTTTACACACGTTTGCTGTTTTTACAATTGCGATAACATTGCGGTGTCCGCAATTCTGCTAAGTTACCATTCTGTTTAGCTGTTTTCTTCTTCGTTTATTAATTCCATCTCTTGTCTTTTGAGTCTAATTTCAACTTGCATTTGTTTATGTTGCATTCCTTTACACATTCAGCAAAAATTAGATAATTAAAAACCAATTTTACCCCATCAAATCCACCCCTTCTTTCTTAACAAATACACTTCGTGAATAGCTAAAAATAAGTCTCTGTGGAAAAAACGAATGAAATATACTTACTACTTGCTGTGAGACCATGTATGCTTGCATGTCCTGAGTGCTCTCTCTACCTTCTTGCTTATTCTTATTAACACATTGAGCACGCAACAAGTTTTTGGCGCCGCTGCCGGGGACTTATTTTAAGTGAAAACGAAGTTTGTTAAGTCTGAAACACCAAGTTATTTTCCATTGATTTGATCCATCTTCATTTCTTCTTCAGGTACCATTTAGGGTAGTTTATGAATGAGACTCCAAGTAGTGATCTAGAGTTCAACCCTGAGCCTGAGAGATTATTTAAAGCTAGAAATAGAGCCAAGAAACGTCTCTTTAAACAACCCCTTTTACCTCAAATAATTGCTGAAACCGCAGAGTCTCCGCAATCTACTCAAGAAGAAATGGCTGGAATAGATCAAAACCTGGTGCCTGTCACTCGCAATCCCATTGAAATAGCGAATGACAAGGATAGCGCCATCCTTTCGTACCTAGTACCTATGCCTGGGGAGCTGAACCCCAGCATAATCCGTCATGAAATCACTGCCAACTCATTCGAGTTAAAACCAGTGATGTTCCAAATGTTGTCCACTGTGGGACAATTCTTTGGAATAGAAAATGAGGACCCCCATAACCACCTTAGGAACTTCCTAGGAGTCAGTGATACCTTCCTCATTCCTGGAGTTTCCCAAGAAGCCCTGAGGCTATATCTTTTCCCTTACTCTTTGAGGGACAAAGCCAAAACGTGGTTAAATTCATTACCCTCAGGATCTGTCCTCAATTGGACAGACTTAGCAGAAAAATTCCTAGTCAAATATTTCCCACCAGATAGGAATTCGACCTTTCGTGATGATATCATCAAATTCAAACAAGCTCCGAGTGAGTCTCTTCACGAAGCTTGGACAAGATTCAAAGACCTTCTCATTAAATGTCCACACCATGGCATTCCATGGTGTATCCAAATAGAAGTCTTCTTTAAAGGATGCAACCCCAGCACCAGACAAGTTCTAAACTCATCTGCTGGAGGTTCCATGTTGTCCAAGAGTTACAACGAAGCTTATGAGATCTTGGAGAAGATCTCAACATCTCACTGTAGGTGGTCAGATGATCCAGTAGAGCCAACTAGAGCTCAAGACAAGGATGCTCTAAGCGCCATGAGCACCCAAATAAACGCCCTGACCAACCTAGTTAAGCAAATGGCTCAGGCCAATCTCCAAACCAGTGCCAATACCGCCACAGCCATGTCAATGGGCACCCAGCCAAGTCAAGGCGAGGCACTTATCTGTGGATTCTGTGGGGAAGGGCACCCATATGAATTCTGCCCTGGGAATCCATCCTCAGTCTGCTATGTTGGGAGCCAGCAGCAGCCTAGGAATAACCCCTACTCCAACACCTATAACCCTGGTTGGAGAAACCACCCAAACCTGTCATGGGGTGGTCAACAAAACACTAACCAAAATCCTAACCAACCTAGACCGAGTGGAACACCTGGTTTCACTCCCGAACATAACCAGTCAATGTACCAAAAACCATACAATCAACCTGTAGGATCTTCTGTAGAAAACTTACTCAAGGAATACATAGCTAAGAATGATGCTACGCTTCAAAGCCAGCAAGCTACTCTTAGGAGCCTAGAAAACCAAATAGGCCAATTAGCCAATGAACTCAAGAGTAGGCCCCAAGGTAGACTCCCTGCTGACACCGAGGTACCAAGGAGAGATGGCAAAGAACAAGTTCAAGCAATTGAACTTAGGAGTGGAAGACCATTGGTGAGCAACACAAAGGACACACCAAAGAGAGTAGAGAACACTGAGTCTAGTGCTCCACTGGAGTCTCTGCCAAACCAAGGTCCACCACCAACTAGCACATCAGGAGCCAGGCTAGAGCCAATTGTTGAGGAGATAGAAGAAATTCCGAGGCCTCAACCTATCCTAAGGCGCCCTGACGTGCCTGCATATGTGCCACCACCTCCATACCCTCGAAGGCTTAAGAAGAAGCAGGAACAGGAAGTTCATTTTAATAAATTCTTAGAAATTCTTAAGCAAGTGCATGTTAACATTCCTTTTGTAGAAGTTTTGCAGTCTATGCCTTCTTATGTAAAGTTTTTGAAGGACATTATTACTAACAAAAAAATAATTGGTGAGTTTGAAACAGTAAACCTCACTGAGGAGTGCAGTGCCATCCTCCAGAACAAGCTGCCCAAGAAGGAGAAGGATCCTGGTTCCTTCACCTTACCTGTAGAACTTGGAGGCAAGCACGTGGGCAGAGCGCTTTGTGACCTGGGCGCCAGCATAAATCTCATGCCCCTGTCCCTATTCCGCCAGCTAGGAATAGGAGAAGCACGTCCAACCACTGTCACTTTACAACTAGCAGACAGATCCATCGCATACCCTGAAGGTAAGATTGAGGATATTCTAGTGAAAGTTGACAAATTTATTTTCCTTGCAGATTTCATTGTCCTGGACTATGAGGCAGACAAGGAGGTCCCCATCCTGCTAGGTGTTAAGTCTCTGAAAGTGACTTATTTAGGACCCATTTAGCTTAAGAAGATGTACACTTCTAGGTGTTTTTGATAGCATTTAGCCTAAACCTATGCTTTAATATGAGAATTAGAAGAAGGTAGCTAATCTAGGACTTAAGTACAATAGGTAGAAAAAGGGTTGAAAACCGAAGGAAAAGAATGAAAAAATGAGCATTGCGAATGAATTGCGAAAACATTGCGGTGACCGCAATTATTCAAGTGAAAACCGTAAGTTGACTGATCTTTTTCCGTTAATTTCCGTAATTTCAGGGATTCATTCTTTCTCCTCCATCCAATCTGATATATGACGTTGAAGATTGATGGTTCTCCTTGGCCCAAACGCACCTGCAAACTACTATAAAAGGGGGCCAAAGTCGGAGGTTTGATCATCATTCGAAGCGCAGAAGTCTTCTCGCAGTCCATCATTTCTCTCTGTTTTCCTTTGCCCTCTGTTGGAGTGAGAGTCTCAGCTGTTGGAATCGATAATCTGATAGGAAGGAGAGAAGATTCTTCTTCTCTCTCGATTGGATTCATCCAAGCAAGGCTGACCTTTCATCCCCTTCATTCAAGGCGACTGCAACGAAGCTTTTCAAGCACCTTTACTGCTTTTCTGTCGTTCTTCTTTTTATTTCCAGTTTGATCAATGTTGTTCTTAGCCTAGTGCTTTAATTACTGCATTTCGTTGTTGTCTGTCTTTGAATCATTTCTTTTGAAGCTTTCCTGTGTCGTTCAAACATTCAAAGTAATCAAAGTAAAATTCTGCATTTCACAGTTTCCACCTTCTGCTGCTACGTTTTGTCTTATTGTTTTAAGCATATTTCTCTTCTAAGCATGTCTGTTTTATCTACCCTTTCTGTTCTCCATATATCCATGAGTAGCTAAGCCACTTAGGGGCATGCTAATGACAGAACTATAGGCTAAAAAACGTGCATCAAGTATGTAGGATAGCTCTCGAATCATTGATTGTATGTAAGCTTCATCCCACGGGCAATTTCGATTGGCCATCCATTTTGTCCAAAGAACTCCTAACCTCTGGAAGGAGTAAGAGTTCAGAGTCATATAATCATGCTAGCCTTTCATGGTAATCAGGAAACGGCCTAGGAATAGGCGTTTCCCTAGTACAAACTAAACACTCCTGTTTTAACAAGATGCTTAAGACCTTACTTTGAAGTCGAGTAAACTTAAGACTCTAATGCATGGAATCGGACGATACTTGAGATAGAGTGAGTTTGATGTATAGAGAGTTGGTCCAATGCTTGAGAATCGTAATAAAATGCCTATAGGATAGTCATTAGTAGCCCTTAATTCACCCATTTACTCAGTTTCGCTGTTATTTAATTGCGGTAACATTGCGGTCCTCGCAATTCTGCCAGATTTTCATTCTGTTTAGCTGTTTTCTTCCTCGTTTGTTAATTCCATCTCTTGTCTTTTAAGTCTAGTTTCAACTTGCATTTGTTTATGTTATATCCCTTTATACATTCAGCAAAAAGTAGATAATTAAAAACCAATTTTACCCCATCAAATTCATCCCATCTTTCTTAACAATCACACTTCGCGAATAGCTAAAAATGAGTCTCTGTGGAAAAAACGAATGAAATATACTTACTACTTGCTGTGAGACCATGTATGCTTGCATGTTCTAAGTGCTCTCTCTACCTTATTGCTTATTTATCTTTACACATTAAGCACGCAACACTAGGTAGACCATTTCTAGCCACAGGTAGGGCACTAATAGATGTTCAAAAAGGTGAGCTCACTATGAGGGTTCATGATGAAGAGGTGAAATTTAGTGTGTATAAAGCCTTGAGGTACCCCTCTGATTCTGAGTCTTGTGCTAGCATGGATATTGTTGACTCACTAATGGAAGAACAATTAGAGCATGTACTATTAACCAAGCATGCTAATGAATATGTACAATTAGATATAGCTGACTTGAATGTATCTGACATAATGGATATGCCTGTAGATAAACCACAACATGTATGTATGAATATAGATTTAACTGATAGATCTGTGAATCCTTTAAAGCCCTCCATTGAGCATCCACCTGTTTTAGAACTGAAACCACTACCCACTCACCTCAAATATGCGTATTTAGGAAATAATGATACACTGCCTGTAATTATTTCTTCTAAGCTAAGTGAAAAGCATGAGGTTGAATTAATTTTACTGCTTAAGCAACATAGGAAGGCTATAGCATGGACTATTGCTGATATTCGAGGCATTAGCCCTTCTTATTGCATGCACAAAATTATACTAGAGGAAGAGCACACACCTAGGGTAGATCACCAACGTAGGCTAAACCCCTCTATGAAAGAGGTAGTAAAGACGGAAATAATAAAATGGTTAGATGCAGGAGTGATCTTCCCAATAGCTAGTAGCCAGTGGGTGAGCCCCATCCAATGTGTACCTAAAAAGGGGGGAATAACTGTGGTAGTCAATGAGAACAACGAACTAATTCCAACAAGGACTGTCACAGGGTGGAGAGTGTGTATGGATTACAGGAAATTAAATAAAGAAACTAAAAAAGATCACTTCTGTTGCGTGCTCAGTGTAAAAGATAAATAAGCAATAAGGTAGAGAGAGCATTTAGAACATGCAAGCATACATGGTCTCACAGCAAGTAGTAAGTATATTTCATTCGTTTTTTCCACAGAGACTTATGTTTAGCTATTCGCGAAGTGTATTTGTTAAGAAAGATGGGGTGGATTTGAAGGGGTAAAATTGGTTTTTAATTATCTAGTTTTTGCTGAATGTGTAAAGGGATGCAACATAAACAAATTAAAGTTGAAATCAGACTCAAAGGACAAGAGATGGAATTGATAAACGAAGAAGAAAACAGCTAAACAGAATGATAAATTTGGCAGAATTGCGGGGACCGCAATGTTACCGCAATTAAACAGCAGTGAAAGTGTGTAAATGGGTGAATTAAGGGCTACTAATGACTATCCTATAGGCATTTTTATACGATTCTCAAGCATTGGATCAACTCTCTATACATCAAACTCACTCTATCTCAAGTATCGTCCGATTCCATGCATTAGAGTCTTAAGTTTACTCGACTTCAAAGTAAGGTCTTAAGCATCTTGTTAAAACAGGAGTGTTTAGTTTGTACTAGGAAAACGCTTATTCCTAAGCCGTTTTCTGATTACCGTGAAAGGCTAGCATGATTATATGACTCTGAACTCTTACTCCTTCCAGAGGTTAGGAGTTCTTTGGACAAAATGGATGGCCAATCGAAATTGCCCGTGGGATGAAGCTTACATACAATCAATGTCTCGAGAGTTAACCTACCTACTTGGTTCACGTCTTTTAGCCTATAGTTCTGTCACTAGCATGCCCCTAAGTGACTTAGCTATTCATGGATATATGGAGAACAGAAAGGGTAGATAAAACAGACATGCTTAGAAGAGAAATGTGCTTAAAACAGCAAGACAAAATCGTAGCAGAAAAAGGTGGAAACTGTGAAATGCAGAATTGTACTTTGATTACTTTGAGTGTTTGAACGACAAAGGAAAGCTTTGAAAGAAATGATTCCAAGACAGACAACAACGAAATGCAGTAAGTAAAACACTAAACTAGAACAACAACTAATCAAAGCTGGAAATGAGAAGAAAAAGACAGAAAAGCAGTAAAGGTTGCTTGAAAGCTTCGTTGCAGTCGCCTCGAATGAAAGGGATGAGAGGTCAGCCTTGCTTGGATGAATCCAATCGAGAGAGAAGAAGAATCTCCTCTCCTTCCTATCAGATTATCGATTCCAACAGCTGAGACTCCCACTCCAACAGACGGTAAAGGAAAACAGAGAGAAATGATGGACTGCGAGAAGACTTCTGCGCTTCGAATGATCATCAAACCTCCGACTTTGGTCCCCTTTTATAGTATGTTGCAGGTGCGTTTGGGCCAAGGAGAACCATCAATCTTCAACGTCATATATCAGAATGGATGGAGGAGAAAGAACGAATCCCTGAAATTACGGAAATTAACAGAAAAAGATCAGTCAACTTACGGTTTTCACTTGAATAATTGCGGTCACCGCAATGTTTTCGCAATTCATTCGCAATGCTCATTTTTTCATTCTTTTCCTTCGGTTTTCAACCCTTTTTCTACCTATTGTACATAAGTCCTAGATTAGCTACCTTCTTCTAATTCTCATATTAAAGCATAGGTTTAGGCTAAATGCTATAAAAAACACCTAAAAGTGTACATCTTCTTAAGCTAAATGGGTCCTAAATAAGTCACTTTCAGAGACTTAACACACCCCCAAACTTAAGGTTTTGCTTGTCCTCAAGCATACTAAGGACTTACTTAGGCTTGTTATTTTATCTTCTTTGACCACTTACTGACTCCCCTATATCCCTATCTCTAGCAGTGCTGTCCTGTGACACACCTCTACGTTTAGAACTAACCTCTTATCAAGCTTCTTCTGACTTCACCTGCCTACTATACCTGCTGTTTTTATTAACCCCCTACTACTGATCTAGCTACTTTTATAATATCATGCCACTATCCCTAAGGTTTCAAATTCTACCAAGTTTTACTCCAGACTCAGTACATGCTTCTAGCTTATTTTTAATGTGTCTAGGATTCCTTAGAGTCATGCCAGTTTTAGTATTAACAGTGACAGTGGTACTTTTAGAGAACAACCTAAACCCTGGCATCACTACATTGGATATACATTCATCTCCCTGGACAAACCTAAAAGCTACAACCTTGTGCTTAGCTCATTGAGGATCAGAGTTCTTTTTTTTTTTTTTTTTTTTTTTTTTTGAATAGGACATCTAAGCCACAAGATTATAACTCCTAAGCATACATTCTTCTTCCCCTATTTCTCCCTTTTTCCTTTTTTACTTCGGTGAGGTCTCTTCTTGGGTTGCCTTTTAATGCAATGCCACTTGTGGTTTACACACTTGGCACTGATTACTTAGCAACTTGAGAGAAACTCCCCTCTTTATTCTATTTTTCAATTTTTTTTTTTTTTTTTCAGTTCATCATTTTTTTGTAAAGGAGAAGAAGAATGCTTATGTCCTAAGGAAGAGAGGAATGTTCCTAGGCCTAGGGTGGCCTCCCCCAAACTTAAACTACTCATTGTCCCCAATGAGTGTCTGAGGTGGCACACCCCCAAACTTGTCCTAGAAGCATCTAGTCTAAGGTAAAACAAAGAGAATCTAAAAATCCTAGGCATAGGCAAAACATTCTAAGAGCAATTATTCCAGCAGTAGAAAATTTGAACATAACAGACAGTTTAAGGACTGATGGTTTATGCATGCTGAGCCCTATTCAGAGGCTAATTTAAACAATCAAAGGGTGTCCTATGACACTCATCCAGCATGCTTTAAGATCAGCTATATAAGGTAGTCATGCGAGCAGCAAAAGATAGAATTTTAACAGATCACAGCCTAACTAAACAGACAGTCCAAAACATGCAATCAGGCACAAAAATTGCGGGAACCGCAATTTTTCCGCAATTCAATCAGGGCAGATATAACATCGATTCAGGCCCCTAAACATGCTTTTTCCAGTCACTTTAAGCTCGACAAAAATAAAACTAAATGAACCTACCTAGGCAGCTAATATCAGACTATCCTAAACAAAAGAAAAAACATAAAACTAAACATCAAAAACAGAGCAAAAATTGAGCATAATTCACATTGTCTATCAGAAAGCAGAAAATTGTTTTTGTTTTCTAAGGGAACAGCAATACTCCCTTCAGTGCGCTTCAAACCAGCACTCAATTCTCGTCATCCTCATCAGGCTGTCTTGGTCTTGGGGGCACCCATGGAGTTAGAAGATTGGTAGGGAACTCAGGAAAGAGGCACCCCAGCTGGTCTGCAACTTCCTTGTCCCTCGCCTGCGCATAAGTCGCCCATTGAGCCATTCTTCTCTGCATATCCATTAAGCAGGCCATGGATAGAGACTGTTCAGCAGCCAGCCTATCCAGTTCAAACTCCATATTCCCCTTTCTTCTCAGCCTCAGGTTAGCAGGCAGCTCCAAATGGCCTGTGTAAGCCATTTGCTGCTCCAAACGCTCGGTGGGGACTCCTTCAAGCAAACATAGCTTGGTTATGGTATTAGGGAAAAACAGTGGTCCCTTACCTTTCTTGGCGCATTCAGCAATGGCCGCAGTGATGACTTCTCCCACGTTAATCGTGAGACCTCTCATGATCGCATACACCAGCAGCGATCGGCTCTGGTTTATTGTTGTCTCGTGAGTCACCGGGGACAATCTCCTTCGCACGAACGAAAACCAAACAGCTGCCTTAGCCGTGAGGTTGGCACTCATGAGAGTGTGCCTCCCATTGCGTGACACGGTCCAAGAAGCTTCAGGCTGGCCAATAGTCCGAATGGCCTCTTCCAAAACTGCCTCAGTAGGCTCATCGACAATCCGTGCATAATCTGTATGAGTTTGGCCCTTGAGACCAAAGGCTTCATTGATGGCCTTGGCTGAGAAATCTACTTCTACCCCTCTGACCACAGACAGGCCATCCTCAGGGCTGAGCACATTGGCGTAGAAATCATACACCATGCTCGTGTATGCTGGATTAGGCGGTCTGCAGAATTCCTCCCAGCCGTGGTTGATCACCCCTGCGCGCAAGAACTGCGGCAGGTCAGCAGGTCGGTCGAGGAAGCCTTTCTCGTGCAGCAACTCCCTCTTCCTTAACTCAGCACCCCTGGATTCAGCATCAGATGAGACATACCTCACTGACTGAGGCTCGTCTTCAGGGTAGAGCTTGGCCTTCCCCTTATCTGCTGGCTTGGCTGACTCGGCAGCCTCAACCTTGAGCCTTTTGAGTGATGGCTCCGTGCTTTCTTTGTCTGCTGAAGGCACTCTCTTGGCCTTCTTCTTCTTCAGCTTCTTGGATCTCTTGGCCTTGACAATCTTGGCCTTCTTCTTCTTCTTAATGTTGATCTGCTGTAGGCATGCCCCCAACGTCTCCTCCATGGAATCATCCTGCTGTGCAGGAACATCAGGGTTGTCTTCCCTCATGGGAGAAAAGACTTCGTCTTCCCCAGCATCGCCACTGCCCTGCGTGGACTCTTGATAATCCCCATATGGGAATTCAGGATCAGGCCGTGGAGAATTGTGCAATGGCGTGGGATTGTGCTCTGCTGATGGTGTCTGCGCAGAACTCAGTGGCGAAGACGGCAGTTCAGGACTCTGCGCTGCTGCAGGTGTCGGGTCAGAACTCTGAGGTGCTGGAGACAACTCGGAGCTCTGTGCAGGTGGTGACGACTCTGCGCTTGGCACTGGTTCAGATGGTGAAGGGCTGTGCGCAGGTGATGCGGATGGCGACGAACCTTCTTTGGCTGACTCGTGGGATGCACGATCAGTTTCTTGACTCTCCACAGAGGGAGTCTTTGCTGTGCTTGGTTCGGCGGCCATCTCGACACTCCACCGGCGTTTCTTGGGCTTGCCCGCTGGCTCAGATGGTCCAGCAGGGATCTCAGTGACAACCCTCCACTTCTTCCTACGGATAGGAAGCTTAGGAAGAGGTCCGGTGCGAACGGCACCATCATCTGCAAGGGTGAGCAGTGCTTCCCTCGCAGCCGCTTCAGCTGCGTCATCAGCCTTCTTCTTGGCTGCGGATCTTTCAGCCCGTGTGGACACCATTGTCGAATCTTGGTGATCTTGAGAGTAGAATCAAAGATGAAAAGAATCGCAGAGTTCTTGGAAATTAGAGAATGAGAGAATCGTATCGATCGAGCGCTTTCCAACGGATATAAAGGCAACGGAAAAATCCCAACGGCTCTTTTTTTGCGAATCCAGCAATTCCAGCGCAATTCCAGGGATATTTTTTCATCAAAATCTCAAACTTTGCTCGTCCGTATCTTTTATTTGGCTCAACCGTTTCTTGATTTTAAAAGCTGGATTTACTCTCCTTGATCCCCTCTTTCGAATCCCTGCAAAAACAAATAAAAAAAACATTAAATACGCAATTAAAATCACACCACAAAACATACAAACGATAATCGGAAAAACAGAAAAAAATAAACTAAGGCATTGGCCTTGACTAAACGAGCACAGTAACCACTCGTTCTCTCTCGTTTTTAACTTCATGCTTCACGCAAGAGGAAGGACGAGAGAGTCTTCACATCTCCTTCCTCATAATAGTGCTTCAATCTAGCACCATTTACCATAAAAGGCTGTCCTTGCTGCAAGTTCTTTATCTCTATCGCACCATGAACAAAGACATCAGTAATAACAAATGGACCCGACCATCTGGACTTTAGTTTGCCTGGAAATAACTTTAATCGTGAGTTAAATAATAGGACAAGTTGGCCTTTCCTAAAGTCTTTGATCCTAAGTCTACTGTCGTGCCATATTTTGGTTTTTTCTTTATACATTTTGGCATTCTCATAAGCCATATGCCTCAGCTCATCAAGTTCATGTAGCTGCAAAGACCTCAGTGTCCCCGCATCCTTTACACAAAAATTCAATTCCTTCATGGCCCAAAATGCTTTGTTTTCTAACTCAAGTGGTAAGTGACAAGCCTTGCCATATACCAGCCTATAAGGGGACATTCCTAGAGGTGTCTTATATGCTGTCCTATAAGCCCAGAGTGCATCCTCAAGCTTAAAGGACCACTCTTTCCTATTAGGTTTGACCACTTTTTCTAGGATGTTCTTAATTTCCCTATTTGAAATTTCAGCCTGACCATTTGAGTGTGGGTGGTAGGGAGTGGCTACTCTATGTCTAATGTTATATTTAGCCAATACTTTCTCCATAGCCTTATTAATGAAATGTGACCCCTCATCACTAATGATAGCACGAGGAGTCCCAAATCTAGTGAAAATGTGCCTATGCAAGAAGTTGGTGACTGTTTTAGCAACATTATTAGGACATGCTTTGGCTTCTACCCACTTGGACACATAGTCCACTGCTACTAATATGTAAAGGTTACCTGATGATGGAGGGAATGGTCCCATGAAGTCAATGCCCCACACATCAAAGAGCTCCAACTCTAAGATGTAGGTGAGGGGCATCTCATCCTTTCGACTGAGGTTACCTGTTCTTTGGCATTCATCACAGCTGTGGGCATAGTTGTGGGCATCCTTGAAGATTGTTGGCCAATAGTAGCCACTCTGAAATACCTTCGCAGCTGTTCTTTGACCACCAAAGTGTCCACCATAAGGAGATGAGTGACAGTGCTGCAGCACAGACTTCGCTTCAGCAGCTGAAACACATTTCCTTAGCAAGCCATCAGCACAGGTTCTGTAAAGTGTGGGGTCATCCCAGATGAATTTCCTTGCTTCATGAAGGAACCTCTTCTTCTCTTGTCCTCCCTTGAACACTGGTAATACCTGTGATGCACGGAAGTTAGCAATGTCAGCAAACCAAGGTTCCTCATCGTTATCACGATGAGCCAAAGCAAAGACATGTTCATCAATAAAAGCATCAGAAATTGCGGTCTCCGCAATTTTTTCGCAATTGTGCTGCAATCGAGACAGGTGATCTGCAACCACATTTTCACATCCTTTCTTGTCCCGAATGTCCAAATCAAATTCCTGCAGCAATAACACCCATCTAATCAATCTAGGCTTGGCATCAGCCTTCCTCATAAGATATTTCAAGGCAGAATGGTCAGTGTATACAATTGTCCTAGTGCCTACAATATAGTTTCTGAATTTTTCGCAGGCAAACACTACAGCAAGCATCTCTTTCTCAGTAGTTGTATAGTTACATTGAGCCTCATTCAAGGTCTTACTAGCATAATAGACAGGGTGTGTTAGCTTGTCAATCTTCTGGCCTAACATCACTCCTACAGCATAGTCACTGACATCACATAACATCTCAAAGGGAAGATCCCAATTTGGTCCTACTATGATAGGGGCTGTGACTAGTGCTTTCTTAAGGGTGGTCCAAGCTACTACACATTCCTTAGAGAAGATGAAGGGTCTATTTAGCTCTAATAGCTCACACAGAGGCTTGGCTATCTTAGAAAAGTCCTTAATGAACCTTCTGTAGAAGCCAGCATGCCCTAAGAAGCTTCTAATGGCTTTGACATTCTGGGGCTCTACCAACTTCTCTATGATCTCTATCTTGGCCCGATCAACTTCTACACCTGCCCTTGACACTCTGTGTCCTAAGACAATCCCCTCATCTACCATAAAATGGCATTTTTCCCAATTTAGGACTAGGTTGGTCTCCTCACACCTAGCCAGGACTTGTCCTAAGTTTTCTAGACAGGTTTTAAATGAATCCCCAAAAACTGAGAAGTCATCCATGAATATTTCTATCATGGACTCATCCAACTCGGAGAAGATTGCCATCATGCACCTTTGGAAAGTTGCCGGTGCATTGCATAAGCCAAAAGGCATTATGCGGAAGGCAAACGTTCCAAAAGGGCAAGTGAAGGTGGTCTTCTCTTGATCCTTAGGGTCTATAGTAATTTGATTATAGCCTGAATAGCCATCTAAGAAACAATAGTAGGCTCTACCAGCTATTCTGTCTAGCATCTGGTCAATGAACGGTATAGGGAAATGGTCTTTTTTAGTCTCTTTATTTAATTTTCTGTAATCCATACACACTCTCCACCCTGTGACAGTCCTTGTTGGAATCAGTTCGTTGTTCTCATTGACTACCACAGTTATTCCCCCCTTTTTAGGTACACATTGGATGGGGCTCACCCACTGGCTACTAGCTATTGGGAAGATCACTCCTGCATCTAACCATTTTATTATTTCCTTCTTTACTACCTCTTTCATAGAGGGGTTCAGCCTACGCTGGTGATCTACCCTAGGTGTGTGCTCTTCCTCTAGTATAATTTTGTGCATGCAATAAGAAGGGCTAATGCCTCGAATATCAGCAATAGTCCATGCTATAGCCTTCCTATGTTGCTTAAGCAGTAAAATTAATTCACCCTCATGCTGTTCACTTAGTTTAGAAGAAATAATTACAGGCAGTGTATCATTATTTCCTAAATATGCATATTTGAGGTGAGTGGGTAGTGGTTTAAGTTCTAAAACAGGTGGATGCTCAATGGAGGGCTTCAAAGGATTTACAGTTCTATCAGTTAAATCTATATTCATACATACATGCTGTGGGTTATCTACAGGCATATCCATTATGTCAGATATATTTAAGTCAGCTATATCTAATCCTACATATTCATTGGCATGTTTGGTTAATAATACATGCTCTAATTGTTCTTCCATTAAAGAATCAATAACGTCCATACTAGCACAGGATTCAAGGTCAGAGGGGTACCTTAAAGCTTTATATACACTAAACTTTACCTCTTCATCATGAACCCTCATAGTAAGCTCACCTTTTTGGACGTCTATAAGTGCCCTACCTGTGGCTAGAAATGGTCTACCTAGCAGGATGGGGACTTCCTTGTCTGCTTCATAGTCCAGGACAATGAAATCTGCAAGGAAAATAAATTTGTCAACTTTAACTAGAATATCCTCAATCTTACCTTCTGGATATGCGATGGATCTGTCTGCTAGTTGTAAAGTGATTGTGGTTGGACGTGCTTCTCCCATTCCCAACTGGCGGAATAGGGACAGGGGCATGAGATTTATGCTGGCGCCCAGGTCACAAAGCGCTCTGCCCACGTGCTTGCCTCCAAGTTCTACAGGTAAGGTGAAGGAACCAGGATCCTTCTCCTTCTTGGGCAGCTTGTTCTGGAGGATGGCACTGCACTCCTCGGTGAGGTTTACTGTTTCAAACTCACCAATGATTTTTTTGTTAGTAATAATGTCCTTCAAAAACTTTACATAAGAAGGCATCGACTGTAAAACTTCAACAAAAGGAATGTTAACATGCACTTGCTTAAGTATTTCTAAGAATTTATTAAAATGAACTTCCTGTTCTTGCTTCTTTTTAAGCCTTCGAGGGTATGGAGGTGGTGGCACATATGCAGGTATGTCAGGGCGCTTTAGGATAGGTGGAGGCCTTGGAATTTCTTCTACCTCCTCAATAATTGGTTCTAGCCTGACTCCTGATGTGCTAGTTGGTGGTGGACCTTGGTTTGGCAGAGACTCCAGTGGAGCACTAGACTCAGTGTTCTCTACTCTCTTTGGTGTGTCCTTTGTGTTGCTCACCAATGGTCTTCCACTCCTAAGTTCAATTGCTTGAACTTGCTCTTTGCCATCTCTCCTTGGTACCTCGGTGTCAGCAGGGAGTCTACCTTGGGGCCTACTTTTAAGTTCATTGGCTAATTGGCCTATTTGGTTTTTCAGGCTCCTAAGAGTAGCTTGCTGGCTCTGAAGAGTAGCATCATTCTTAGCTATGTATTCCTTGAGTAGGCTTTCTACAGAAGATCCTACAGGTTGATTGTAAGGTTTTTGGTACATTGACTGGTTATGTTGAGGAGTGAAACCAGGTGTTCCACTCGGCCTTGGTTGGTTAGAATTTTGGTTAGCGTTTTGTTGGCCACCCCATGACAGGTTAGGGTGGTTTCTCCAACCAGGGTTGTAAGTTTGTGAGTAGGGGTTATTCCTGGGCTGCTGCTGGCTTCCAACATAGCAGACTGAGGATGGATTCCCAGGGCAGTATTCATAAGGGTGCCCTTCCCCTTAGAATCCACAGATAGGTGCCTCGCCTTGACTTGGTTGGGTGCCCATTGACATGGCTGTGGCGGTATTGGCACTGGTTTGGAGATTGGCCTGAGCCATTTGCTTAACTAGGTTGGTCAGGGCGTTTATTTGGGTGCTCATGGCGCTTAGAGCATCCTTGTCTTGAGCCCTAGTTGGCTCTACTGGATCGTCTGACCACCTACAATGAGATGTTGAGATCTTCTCCAAGATCTCATAAGCTTCGTTGTAACTCTTGGACAACATGGAACCACCAGCAGATGAATTTAGAACTTGTCTGGTGCTGGGGTTGCATCCTTTAAAGAAGACTTCTATTTGGATACACCATGGAATGCCATGGTGTGGACATTTAATGAGAAGGTCTTTGAATCTTGTCCAAGCTTCGTGAAGGGACTCACTTGGAGCTTGTTTGAACTTTATGATATCATCACGAAAGGTTGAATTCCTATCTGGTGGGAAATATTTGACTAGGAATTTTTCTGCTAAATCTGTCCAATTGAGGACAGATCCTGAGGGTAAAGAATTTAACCATGTTTTGGCTTTGTCCCTTAAAGAGTAAGGGAAAAGATATAACCTCAGGGCTTCTTGGGAAACTCCAGGGATTAGGAATGTGTCACTAACTCCTAGGAAGTTCCTAAGGTGGTTATGGGGGTCCTCATTTTCTATTCCAAAGAATTGTCCCACAGTGGACAACATTTGGAACATCACTGGTTTTAACTCGAATGAGTTGGCAGTGATTTCAGGACGGATTATGCTGGGGTTCAGCTCCCCAGGCATAGGTACTAAATATGAAAGGATGGCGCTATCCTTGTCATTCGCTATTTCAATGGGATTGCGAGTGACAGGCACCAGGTTTTGATTTACTCCAGTCATTTCTTCTTGAGGTAATTGCGGAGGAATTGTAGTTCCCGCAATGATTGGAGGTAAAAGGGTTTGTTTAAAGAGACGTTTCTTGGCTCTATTTCTAGCTTTAAATAATCTCTCAGGCTCAGGGTTGAACTCTAGATCACTAAATGGAGTCTCATTCATAAACTACCCTAAATGGTACCTGAAAAAGAAATGAAGATGGATCAAATTCAATGGAAAATAACTTGATGTTTCAAACTTAACAAACTTCGTTTTCACTTAAAATAAGTCCCCGGCAGCGGCGCCAAAAACTTGTTGCGTGCTCAGTGTAAAAGATAAATAAGCAATAAGGTAGAGAGAGCACTTAGAACATGCAAGCATACATGGTCTCACAGCAAGTAGTAAGTATATTTCATTCGTTTTTTCCACAGAGACTTATGTTTAGCTATTCGCGAAGTGTATTTGTTAAGAAAGATGGGGTGGATTTGAAGGGGTAAAATTGGTTTTTAATTATCTAGTTTTTGCTGAATGTGTAAAGGGATGCAACATAAACAAATTAAAGTTGAAATCAGACTCAAAGGACAAGAGATGGAATTGATAAACGAAGAAGAAAACAGCTAAACAGAATAATAAATTTGGCAGAATTGCGGGGACCGCAATGTTACCGCAATTAAACAGCAGTGAAAGTGTGTAAATGGGTGAATTAAGGGCTACTAATGACTATCCTATAGGCATTTTTATACGATTCTCAAGCATTGGATCAACTCTCTATACATCAAACTCACTCTATCTCAAGTATCGTCCGATTCCATGCATTAGAGTCTTAAGTTTACTCGACTTCAAAGTAAGGTCTTAAGCATCTTGTTAAAACAGGAGTGTTTAGTTTGTACTAGGAAAACGCTTATTCCTAAGCCGTTTTCTGATTACCGTGAAAGGCTAGCATGATTATATGACTCTGAACTCTTACTCCTTCCAGAGGTTAGGAGTTCTTTGGACAAAATGGATGGCCAATCGAAATTGCCCGTGGGATGAAGCTTACATACAATCAATGTCTCGAGAGTTAACCTACCTACTTGGTTCACGTCTTTTAGCCTATAGTTCTGTCACTAGCATGCCCCTAAGTGACTTAGCTACTCATGGATATATGGAGAACAGAAAGGGTAGATAAAACAGACATGCTTAGAAGAGAAATGTGCTTAAAACAGCAAGACAAAATCGTAGCAGAAAAAGGTGGAAACTGTGAAATGCAGAATTGTACTTTGATTACTTTGAGTGTTTGAACGACAAAGGAAAGCTTTGAAAGAAATGATTCCAAGACAGACAACAACGAAATGCAGTAAGTAAAACACTAAACTAGAACAACAACTAATCAAAGCTGGAAATGAGAAGAAAAAGACAGAAAAGCAGTAAAGGTTGCTTGAAAGCTTCGTTGCAGTCGCCTCGAATGAAAGGGATGAGAGGTCAGCCTTGCTTGGATGAATCCAATCGAGAGAGAAGAAGAATCTCCTCTCCTTCCTATCAGATTATCGATTCCAACAACTGAGACTCCCACTCCAACAGACGGTAAAGGAAAACAGAGAGAAATGATGGACTGCGAGAAGACTTCTGCGCTTCGAATGATCATCAAACCTCCGACTTTGGTCCCCTTTTATAGTAGTTTGCAGGTGCGTTTGGGCCAAGGAGAACCATCAATCTTCAACGTCATATATCAGAATGGATGGAGGAGAAAGAACGAATCCCTGAAATTACGGAAATTAACAGAAAAAGATCAGTCAACTTACGGTTTTCACTTGAATAATTGCGGTCACCGCAATGTTTTCGCAATTCATTCGCAATGCTCATTTTTTCATTCTTTTCCTTCGGTTTTCAACCCTTTTTCTACCTATTGTACATAAGTCCTAGATTAGCTACCTTCTTCTAATTCTCATATTAAAGCATAGGTTTAGGCTAAATGCTATAAAAAACACCTAAAAGTGTACATCTTCTTAAGCTAAATGGGTCCTAAATAAGTCACTTTCAGAGACTTAACAACTTCCCTCTACCGTTCATTGACCAGATGCTAGACAGAATAGCTGGTAGAGCCTACTATTGTTTCTTAGACGGGTATTCAGGCTATAATCAAATAACTATAGACCCTAAGGATCAAGAGAAGACCACCTTCACTTGCCCTTTTGGAACTTTTGCCTTTCGCAGAATGCCTTTTGGCTTATGCAATGCACCGGCAACTTTCCAAAGGTGCATGATGGCAATCTTCTCTGAGTTGGATGAGTCCATGATAGAAATATTCATGGATGACTTCTCAGTCTTTGGGGACTCATTTTGAAACTGTCTAGAAAACCTAGGACAAGTCCTGGCTAGGTGTGAGGAGACCAACCTAGTCCTAAACTGGGAAAAATGCCATTTTATGGTGGATGAGGGAATTGTCTTAGGACATAGAGTGTCAAGGGCAAGAGTAGAAGTTGATAGGGCAAAGATTGAGGTCATAGAGAAGTTGGCAGAGCCCCAGAATGTCAAAGCCATTAGAAGCTTCTTAGGGCATGCTGGCTTCTACAAAAGGTTCATTAAGGACTTTTCTAAAATAGCCAAGCCTCTGTGTGAGCTTTTAGAGCTAAATAGACCATTCATCTTCTCTCAGGAATGCTTAATCGCTTGGACTACCCTTAAGAAAGCACTAGTCACCGCACCTATAATAGTAGGACCAAATTGGGATCTCCCATTTGAGATGCTATGTGATGCCAGTGACTATGCTGTAGGAGTCATGTTAGGACAGAGGATTGACAAGCTAACACACCCTGTATATTATGCTAGTAAAACCTTGAATGAGGCTCAATGTAATTATACAACTACTGAGAAAGAAATGCTTGCTGTAGTATTTGCTTGTGAAAAATTTAGAAACTATATTGTAGGCACTAGGACAATTGTGTACACTGACCATTCTGCCTTGAAGTATCTTATGAGGAAGGCTGATGCTAAGCCTAGGTTGATTAGGTGGGTACTGCTGCTGCAAGAGTTTGATTTGGACATTCGAGACAAGAAAGGATGTGAAAACGTGGTTGCAGATCACCTGTCTCGATTGCAGCACAATTGCGAAAAAATTGCGGAGCCCGCAATTTCTGATGCTTTTATTGATGAACATGTCTTTGCTTTGACTCATCGTGATAATGATGAGGAACCTTGGTTTGCTGACATTGCTAACTTCCGTGCATCACAGGTCTTACCAGTTTTCAAGGGAGGACAAGAGAAGAAGAGGTTCCTTCATGAAGCAAGGAAATTCATATGGGATGACCCCACACTTTACAGAACATGTGCTGACGGCTTGCTAAGGAAGTGTGTTTCAGCTGCTGAAGCGAAGTCTGTGCTGCAGCACTGTCACACATCTCCTTATGGTGGACACTTTGGTGGCCAAAGAACAGCTGCAAAGGTATTTCAGAGTGGCTATTATTGGCCAACGATCTTCAAAGATGCCCACAACTATGCCCACAGCTGTGATGAATGCCAAAGAACAGGTAACCTCAGTCGAAAGGATGAGATGCCCCTCACCTACATCTTAGAGTTAGAGCTCTTTGATGTGTGGGGCATTGACTTCATGGGACCATTCCCTCCATCATCAGGTAACCTTTACATATTAGTAGCAGTGGACTATGTGTCCAAGTGGGTAGAAGCCAAAGCATGTCCTAATAATGATGCTAAAACAGTCACCAACTTCTTGCATAGGCACATTTTTACTAGGTTTGGGACACCTCGTGCCATCATTAGTGATGAGGGGTCACATTTCATTAACAAGGCTATGGAGAGAGTGTTGGCTAAGTATAACATTAGACATAGAGTAGCCACTCCCTATCACCCACACTCAAATGGACAAGCTGAAATCTCAAATAGGGAAATTAAGAACATCCTAGAAAAAGTGGTCAAACCTAATAGGAAAGACTGGTCCTTCAAGCTTGAGGATGCACTTTGGGCTTATAGGACAGCATATAAGACACCCCTAGGTATGTCCCCTTATAGGCTGGTATATGGCAAGGCTTGTCACTTACCACTTGAGTTAGAAAACAAAG
Organism: Herpetospermum pedunculosum; assembly: GCA_028017165.1. Classification (NCBI taxonomy): domain Eukaryota; kingdom Viridiplantae; phylum Streptophyta; class Magnoliopsida; order Cucurbitales; family Cucurbitaceae; genus Herpetospermum; species Herpetospermum pedunculosum. The sequence goes on along the minus strand of CM051527.1, from coordinate 12,095,369 downwards.
CATTTTGGGCCATGAAGGAATTGAATTTTTGTGTAAAGGATGCGGGGACACTGAGGTCTTTGCAATTACATGAGCTTGATGAGCTTAGGCATATGGCCTATGAAAATGCTAAGATGTACAAGGAAAAAACCAAGATTTGGCACGATAGTAGACTTAGAGTTAAGGACTTTAAGAAGGGTCAACTTGTTTTGTTGTTTAACTCACGGTTGAAACTATTTCCAGGGAAACTTAAGTCTAGATGGTCGGGTCCATTTGTCATTACTAATGTGTTTGTTCATGGTGCAATAGAGATAAAAAACTTGCAGCAAGGCCAACCATTCATGGTTAATGGTGCAAGATTAAAGCACTACTATGAGGAAGGAGATGTGAAGACTCTCTCGGCCTTCCTCTTGACTGAAGCATAACAATGAGAACGAGAGAGGACGAGTGATTGCTGTGCTCGTCAACATAAGGCTCATGCCTTAGTTTATTTTTTTGCGATTTTCCGGTTATCATTTGTGTGTTTTGTTGTGTGATTTTAATTACGAATTTGATATTGTTTTTATTTCTTTTTGTAGGGAATCGAAAGAGGGAATCAAGGAGAGTAATCCCATCTTTAAAAATCAAGAAACGATCGAGCCAAATAAAAGATACGGACGAGCAAAGTTTGCCATTTAGATGAAAAAAAAAATCCCTAAAATTGCGCTGGAATTGCAGGATTCGCAAAATATAGCCGTTGGGATTTAGCCGTTTCCTTTATATCCGTTAGAAGGCGCTCGATCGATACGATTCTCTCATTCTCTGATTTCCAAGAAAACTGAGATTCTCTTCATCTTTGATCCTTCTCTCCAAACCTCCAAGAATCAACAATGGTGTTCACACGGGCTGAAAGATCTGCAGCCAAGAAGAGGGCTGATGACGCAGCTGAAGCGGCTGCGAGGGAAGCACTTCTTACCCTTGCAGATGCTGGGGCTGTACGCACCGGACCTCTTCCCAAACTTCCGATCCGTAGGAAGAAGTGGAGGGTTGTCACAGAAATCCCTGCTGGCCCTTCTGAACCAGCGGGCACGCCCAAGAAGCGCCGGTGGAGTGTCGAGACGGCCGCCGAACCAAGCAAAGCAAAGACTCCCTCTGTGGAGAGTCAAGAAACGGATCGTGCGTCCCACGAATCGACCAAGAAGGGTTCATCGCCATCTGCATCACCTGCGCACAGCCCTTCACCATCTGAACCAGTGCACAGCCCAGAGCTTTCATCATCGCCGCCTGCACAGAGCCCTGAGACGCCGTCTTCACCACTGAATTCCGTGCAGACGCCTACAGCAGAGCAGAGTGCCACACCTTCGCACACGCCTCCACGGCCTGACCCTGAATTCCCATATGGGGAGTACCAGGAATCCACTCAGGGCAGTGGGGAAGGTGGTGAAGACGAGGTCTTCTCGCCTGCAAGGGAAGCTAGCCCAGAGAGTCCTGCCCAGCAGGATGATTCCATGGAAGAGACGCTGGGGGCATGCCTGCAGCAGATCAACATTGAGGCAAAGCTCAAGAAAAAGAAGGCCAAGATTGTCAAGGCCAGGCGATCCAAGAAGCTGAAAAAGAAGAAGGCTAAAAGGGCGCCTTCAGCAGACAAAGAGAGCACTGAGCCTTCGCTCAAACGACTCAAGGTTGAGGCTGCCGAGTCAGCCAAACCATCAGATAAAGGGAAGGCAAAGCTCTACCCTGAAGACGAGCCTCAGTCAGTGAGGTATGTTTCCTCTGATGCTGAGTCCAAGGGTGCTGAGCTGAGGAAGAGGGAGTTGCTGCACGAGAAAGGCTTCCTCGACCGACCTGCTGACCTGCCGCAGTTCTTGCGCGCAGGAGTGATAAACCACGGCTGGGAGGAATTTTGCAGACCGCCCAATCCAGCCTACACGAGCATGGTGTATGATTTCTACGCCAATGTGCTCAGCCCTGAGGATGGCCTGTCTGTGGTCAGAGGGGTAGAAGTGGATTTCTCAGCTAAGGCCATCAACGAAGCCTATGGTCTCAAGGGCTAAACACATACAGATTATGCACGGATTGTTGATGAGCCTACTGAGGCAGTTTTGGAAGAGGCCATTCGAACCATTGGCCAGCCTGAAGCAGCGTGGACTGTATCACACAATGGGAGGCACACTCTCATGAGTGCCAACCTCACGGCTAAGGCGGCTGTTTGGTTTTCGTTCGTGAGAAGGAGATTGTCCCCAGTGACTCACAAGACTACAATCAACCAGAGCCGATCGCTGCTGGTGTATGCGATAATGAGAGGTCTCACGATCAACGTGGGAGAAGTCATCACCGCTGCTATTTCTGAGTGCGCCAAGAAAGGTAAGGGACCATTGTTTTTCCCTAATACCATAACCAAACTATGTTTGCTTGCAGGAGTCCCCACCGAGCGCCTGGAGCAGCAAATGGCTTACACAGGCCACTTGGAGCTGCCTGCTAGCCTAAGGCTGAAGAGGAAGGGGAATATGGAGTTTGAACTGGATAGGCTGGCTGCTGATCAGTCCCTATCCATGGCATGCCTGATGGATATGCAGAGGAGGATGGCTCAATGGGCCACTTATGCGCAGGCAAGGGACAAGGAAGTTGCAGACCAACTTGGGTGCATCTTCCCTGACTTCCCCACAAATCTCCTGACTCCATGGGTGCCTCCACGACCACGACAACCAGATGAGGATGAAGATGTTTGAGTGCTGGTTTGAAGTGCACTGAAGGGAGTATTGCTGTTCCCTTAGAAAAAAAAAAAAACAATTTTCTGCTTTCTGATAGACTATGTGAATTATGCTGTTTTAGTACACTTTTGATCTGTCTTAGATGCTTAGTTTTATGTTTTTAATTTTGCTTAGTATAGTCTGATGATAGGAGCCTAGGTAGGTTAGTTTTGTTTTATTTTTAGAAGAGCTTGAATGACTGGAAAAAGCATGCTTAGGGGCCTTAATCACTGTTATATCTGCCCTGACTTAATTGCGAAATAATTGCGGTCCCCGCAATTTTTATGAATGAAAGCATGTTTTGGACTGTCTGTTTAGCTAGGCTGTGATCTGTTTAAATTCCATCTTTTGCTGCTATCATGACTACCATATATAGCTTATCTAACAGCATGCTGGATGAGTGTCATAGGACACCCTTTGCTAGTTTAAATCAACCTCTAAAAAGCTCAGCATGCACAGCTTTAAGCCCTTATCTGTCTGTTTTTTTTATTATTACTACTGCTGTGATATTTGCCGTTCGAATGTTTTGTCTATGCCTAGGGCTTTAGGTTCTCTTTGTTTTACCTTAGACTAGATGCTTCTAGGAAAGTTTGGGGGTGTGCCACCACAGACACTCATTGGGGACAATGAGTAGTTGAAGTTTGGGGGAGGCCACCCTAGGCCTAGGAACATTCCTCTCTCCCTTAGAAACATAAGCATTCTTCTTCTCCTTAAAATTGATGAAACTGAAAAAAAAAAAAATGCAAAATAGAATAAAGAGGGGGGTCTCTCTTAGGTTGCTAAGTAATCAGTGCCAAGTGTGTGACCCACAAGTGGCATTGCATCAAAAGGCAACCAAAGGAGAGGCCCCACCTAAGTAAGAAAAAGGGAAAAGAATAGGGAAGAAGAATGTATACCTAGGAGTTATAACTTTGTGGCTTAGGTGTCCTATTTAAAAAGAACTCTGATCCTCAATTAGCTAAGCACAAAGTTGTAACTTGTAGGGTTGTTTAGGGAGATGAGTGTTTATCCAATGTAGTGATGCTAGGGTTTAGGTTGATCTTTAAAAGTACTACTGTCACCGTTAATACTAAGACTGGCATGACTCTAAGGAATCCTAGACACATTAAAAATAAAGCTAGAAGCATGTACTGAGTCTGAGGTAAAGCTAGGCAGAATTTGAAACCTTAGGGATAGTGGCATGATATGACAAAAGCAAATAGATCAGTTGTAGGAAGTTAATAAAAGCAGATGGAGTGTTAGGCAGGCGAAGTCAGAAGAAGCTAGATAAGAGGGTAGTTTTACACTGAGAAGTGTGTCACAGGACAGCAGTGCTATAGATAGGGGTATAGGGGAGTTAGTAAGTGGTTAAAGAAGGAGAAACAGCAGCCTAGGGAAGTCCTTAGATTCCTTGAGGACAAGCAAAACCTTAAGTTTGGGGGTGTGTTAAGTCTCTGAAAGTGACTTATTTAGGACCCATTTAGCTTAAGAAGATGTACACTTTTAGGTGTTTTTGATAGCATTTAGCCTAAACCTATGCTTAAATATGAGAATGAGAAGAAGGTAGCTAAATTAGAACTTATGCACAATAGGAAAGAAAAGGGTTGAAAACCGAAGGAAAAGAATGAAAAAAACTGCATTGCGACAGCATTGCTAAAACATTGCTGAAGCCGCAATTATTCAAGTGAAAACCGTAAGTTGACTGATCTTTTTCTGTTAATTTCCGTGATTTCAGGGATTCGTTCTTTCTCCTCCATCCATTCTGATATACGACGTTGAAGATTGATGGTTCTCCTTGGCCCAAACGCACCTGCAAACTACTATAAAAGGGGGTCAAAGTCGGAGGTTCAAGAATCATCCGAAAGCGTAGAGTCTTCTCGCAGTCCATCTTTTCGCCCTGTTTTCCTTTGCCGTCTGTTGGAGTGAGAGTCTCAGCTGTTGGAATCGATAATCTGATAGGAAGGAGAGGAGATTCTTCTTCTCTCTCGATTGGATTCATCCAAGCAAGGCTGACCTTTCATCCCCTTCATTCGAGGCGACTGCAACGAGGCTTCCAAGCACCATTTACTGCTTTTTGTCTTTCCTTTCTCGTTTCCATCATTGTTTAGTTATCGCTTCTGGTTTAGTGATTAGTTTACTTCATTTCGTTGCTTTCTGTCTTTGGATTATTTACTTTAAGTTTCTCGTTCAAACATTCAAAGTAATCAAATTACAAGTCTTCAGTTTACAGTTTCCATCTTCTGCTGCTACGGTTTTGTCTTACTGTTTTGAGTACATTTCCCTTCTAAGTATGTCTGTTTTATCTTATACTTCTGCTCTCTATATATCCATGAGTAGCTAAGTCACTTAGGGGCATGCTAATGACAGAACTATAGGCTAAAAAACGTGAACCAAGCATGTAGGATAGCTTCGAAGCATTGATTGTATGTAAGCTTCATTCCACGGGCAATTTCGATTGGCCATCCATTTTGTCCAAAGAACTCCTAACCTCTGGAAGGAGTAAGAGTTCAGAGTCGTATAATCATGCTAGCCTTTCATGGTAACCAGGAAACGGCCTAGGAATAGGCGTTTCCCTAGTACAAACTAAACACTTCTGTTTTAACAAGATTCTTAAGACCTTACTTTGAGTTGAGTAAACTAAAGAATCTAATGCATGGAATCGGACGATACATGAGATAGAGTGAGTTTGATGCATAGAGAGTTGATCTAATGCTTGGGAATCGTATTAAAATTCCTATAGGGTAGTCGTTAGTAGCCCTTAATTCTCCATTTTACACACGTTTGCTGTTTTTACAATTGCGATAACATTGCGGTGTCCGCAATTCTGCTAAGTTACCATTCTGTTTAGCTGTTTTCTTCTTCGTTTATTAATTCCATCTCTTGTCTTTTGAGTCTAATTTCAACTTGCATTTGTTTATGTTGCATTCCTTTACACATTCAGCAAAAATTAGATAATTAAAAACCAATTTTACCCCATCAAATCCACCCCTTCTTTCTTAACAAATACACTTCGTGAATAGCTAAAAATAAGTCTCTGTGGAAAAAACGAATGAAATATACTTACTACTTGCTGTGAGACCATGTATGCTTGCATGTCCTGAGTGCTCTCTCTACCTTCTTGCTTATTCTTATTAACACATTGAGCACGCAACAGTATGCTATGGAAACACATCCACATAACATACGAGTAATCACTATGGGTACATAAATCTAGTGGTTTGAAAACCGCTTTCTGTATTAAAACTCTTAAATACTCCCATAACACTAGAATCATTCTCTTTATGAAACAACTCAAAAACTTTAAAAAATCACGTTTTCTCTAAAAACAACATTAAATAACCTGAGAGATTTCTCAAAATAACATAAAATATCTATGGTCTCTCAAATAAACATAAAACATATATGATATCTCTAATATTTAATAAAACATTCATAATCTCTCAAATATTCATTAATTATCTCAAATATTTCTCAAACGACAATTCCAGTTGAAAATATAAAATCACTATAAACTCTTACCAAATTCACAAAATTTCGTAACAAGTCCAGGAAATGATCTCAAATCAATTTCTCTAACTCATACATAATATTATTTATCCTAAAATTTCATAATAACAATTAAACAACAAAAGTATTTCGTAAATTAATCACTCACACCATTGTCGATAATGCAACGAATTGTAAGCGATAATAATCTTTATTCAAAACCAATGTGTTAATCTTCTACTTAAAGACGACAACTCAACCTCCATCCATCGGCACAAGCTCTTTCTTTTGACATTCTTTTATCCCTCTCTGTAATTTTTCACGAATTTTGCCTTTCCTTCCCCCTTCTTCTCTTTTTTGTTTTTTTAAAAAAAGTCATTGCCTTGCCACATGTCAAACGTGTAATACATAACTCCACCATCAACACACGTGCAACCGAGCAAACAAACTCTTATTTTATTTTATTTTTTTCTTTCATTTATTTGTCCTTTCCTTCTATTTTTTTTTCACTACTTTCCTATAGTTTCTTTTATTCTCAAAATCGGGTCTACACATTTTCGATCCAAGTCCTGGTTACTGGCTACCGATCACTGACCATTGATAGCTCACAAAGTGTGCTATCTTTATAGCCTTTTTATCGCTAGTTTACCGTGTAAATGAGCACTTTAATGTTGATTAACTTTTATATTATAGGAATTGAGCTAAATGGAGCTAAATGGAGCATTATTGAGGATTAAGATGAGAAATGATAAATTGGTTGACTTGAAGAGGAAGCCCAAGCCAAGAATCCCGCAGCAGTAGCGTCGAGACGCTACCCGGAGCGTCGAGACGCTACAGATAGTCTTCCAGCGCCATTTCCGTCCGTAGCGTCGAGACTCTGTGCCTAGCGTCTCGACGCTGGCTTGCCAAATAAGGAAGGTGATATTTTCGGGACAGCGTCGAGACGCTGCCCCTAGGGTCTCGACGCTGTCACGATTTTTACTATAAATAAGATCCTTTTCCAGCCGACTTGGGGACAAAAATTTTAGAGAGAAAAAGCCCTATTTTCGAGACTTTGACACTTTGGAGAGGAGATGAACGAGTATTGAAGCTGAGGAAGAGATTCAGAAGCAAAAGATTGTAGATCACAAGCCGGGAACGGAGAACGGCACTGTTGCGTGCTCAATGGTTAAAATAAAATGCAATGTAAGAGCACTCAGAACATGCAAGCATACATGGTCTTGTAGCAAGTAATAAGTATTTTTTCATTCGATTTCCCACAGAGATTTATTCTTAGTTACTAACGAAGTGAGAGGTTAAGTGAGAAAGGGTGGTGTAGATGAGGTAGATTTGGGTTTAAAGTGCCTAACTACTAAGGAATGTGCGAGATATGAAAGCATGAACAAGTGCAAGTAGATAAGTAAACTCGAAAGTAAAAGGAAAAGAATTGCGGAAACAACAATTTTCTAGCAATGTTACTAACAGCGAATTAAGGGTAAAGTAGGGAAACAAGGGCTACTAACGACTCCTCTATAGGCTTTTTTATACGATTCTCAAGCAATAGATCAACTTATCATGCATCAAACTGACTCAATCTCATGTATCTTCCGATTTCATGCATTAGATCCTATAGTTTACTCATGTCCAAGTAAGGTCTTAAGCATCTTTTTATAACAGTGAGTTTAATGATTTGTACTAGGAAAACGCCTATTCCTAGGTCGTTTTCTGGCTACCATGAGAGGCTAGCATGAATGTACGACTCTGAACTCTTACTCCTTCCAGAGGTTAGGAGTTCTTTGGACAAAATGGATGGCCAATCGAAATTGCCCGTGGGATGAAGCTTACATACATTCAATGCATATCGAAGCTAACCTACACGCTTGATTCACGTATTTCTACCTATAGTCTTGTCATTAGCATGCCCTTATGTGATTTAGTTACTCATGGATGAAGGTGGAATGAGAAGAATAGATGAAGACGACATGCTTAACAGAATATAAGGGGTAAAACAGAAGAAGAAAACAGTAAACAGAAAGGAAGGAGACTTGCGAAGTGATGAAATAGTGCTTTGATTAACCAAGGTTTTAACTAAACAAATAACAACTTTGAACAACGGAAGCTAAACAGACGAGTACGAAATAGAATAGAGTAGCAGACAGAAACGAAATAGTAAAGACAGAAAGCAATAAAGAATGCGTGTGAAATCCTCGTTGCAACGCTTTGGATGACAACCGAAGGTAAGCTTGATCGTGGATGAATCCAATCAGAAGAGATGGAAGATCCTCTCTTCTTCCTCTTAGATTATCGATTCCACTAGCTAAAACCTCCACGCCAAAACCCGTGAGAGAAAACAGTGAGAAACTGCGTTGAAGGAGAGATCTACGCCTTTCGAGTGTGTTTCAACCTTCCATCTTGACCTCCTTTTATAGTGTTCTGCAGGTACGATTGGGTCAAGGAGAACCATCCATTCTGAACGTCGTTCTTCTACGTGGCAGCAGGAGAAAGAATGGGCCCCTGAAAGATCGGAACAAAACAGAAATTAGTTAGACAACTTACGGATTTCACTTGAAACATTGTTGTTTTAGCAATGTTTTCGCAATGCTTCCGCAATGTGCAATTCTCAAGTCTTTAACTTCGTTTTTGGTTCTTTTTCTTTCCTTTTACACATAAGTCCTAATTTAGCTTCATTCTACTAAATCTCATATATAAGCATGAATTTAAGCTAAATCCTACCAAAAACTCCTAAGATTGAACCTCTTTCTCTAACAAATAAGTCCTAAAATAGTCACTTTTGGAGACGTAACACACCCCCAAACTTAAGGTTTTGCTCGTCCTCGAGCAACATAAGGACTTACTTAGGCTGCTGTTTAACCTCTCTAACCTCTTGCTGACTTCCCTAAATTCACTATCTATGGCCATGTTGTCTTGTGACACGCTTCTTAGTCCACACCCACCTCTTTATTTTGCTTCTTCTGATTTCTCCTGCCTTATAATCCTATTGTTTCATTAACTCCCTACAACTGATCTATCTGCTTTGGTCATTAAGTTCATTGTGCAACTATCCCTAAGTTTTTAAATTCTACCTAGCTTTACCCTAGACTCAGTACATGCTTCTAATGCTTTTCATTTGAACTACCTAGGATTCCTTAGAGTCATGCCAGTCTTAGTATAAACCAGTAACAGTAGTACATTCATAGAACAACCTAAACCCTGGCATCACTACATTGGATATACATTCATCTCCCTTTAACAAACCTATAAGCTACAACCCTGTGCTTAGTTAATTGAGGAACAAAGTTCTTTTATTGAGGACACCTAAGCACAGAGCTAAAACTCATAGGCATACATTCTTCTTCCTTAGTTTTTTTCTTTTTCCCTTTCTTTCTTTGGTGGAGCCTCTCCTTTGGTTGCCTTTTGATGCAATGCCACTTGTGGGTTACACACGTGGCACTGATTACTCAGCAACTTCAAAAGAGACACCACTCCTTATTCTATTTTCATTTTTTTTTCTTCAGTTCATCACTTTTTTAAAGGAGAAGAAGAATGCTTATGTTTAGAAGGAAGAGAGGAATGTTCCTAGGCCTAGGGCTGCCTCCCCCAAACTAAAACTTCTCATTGTCCCCAATGAGAGTCTGAGGTGGCACACCCCCAAACTTATCCTAGAAGCATCTAGTCTAGGGCAAAACAAAGAGAATCTAAAATTCCTAGGCATAGAATGAACTTTCCTAAAGCAAATACTACAGTAGCAGAAATTTTTAAAAAAAACAGCAAGTTAAGGACTTAAAGAGATGCATGCTGAGCATTTTAAGAGAGCTAATTTAAACTATCAAAGGTGTTCTAAGACACTCATCCAGCATGCTTACAGATAGGTCATATATGGCAGTCACACAAGCAGCAGAAGAACAAAATTGAAACAGAACCAGCCTATCAAACAGTCAGACAATAGCATGCAATAACTAACAAAAATTGCGGAATCCGCAAAGATTTCGCAATGAACCTACAGGGCAGATATATCAGTGAACAAGGCCCATTTGCATGCTATTTCCAGTCAACTACAACTACTCAAAAAGGAAACTAAAATATGCTAGCTACTCAGATACCATCTACCTAAACTAAGCTATCCTAAACAACTAAAAGAAATTAAAAACAGAACAAGTATTTGATTCAAAAATATCAGTCACCAGTTAACGAAAAGCAGAGTTTTTTTTCTCTATTTTAAGAGGGAACAGAAGTACTCCCTCGAGTGTCCTTCAAGCTGGCACTCAAACCTCCTCATCATCATCCCTCATTTCCTTAGGAGGCGCCCACGGCTGCAGTAGATCAGTGGGGAAGGCAGGGAAGATGCATCCCAGCTGATCAGCCACATCTTTATCCCTCGCCTGCGCGTATTCAGCCCACTGCGCCATCTTTCGCTGGAGGTCCATTAAGCAGGCCATGGAGAGTGATTGAGCAGCAGTCAGGCCATCCAGCTCAAACTCCATGTTCCCCTCCTTCGCATCCTCAGGCCTGTGGGCAGCTCCAGATGACCCGTGTAGGCCAGCTGCCTCTCCTTCCTCTCGATAGGGACACCTGCACGTAAACAGAGTTTAGTAATGGTGTTTGGGAAGAAGAGAGGGCCCTTACCTTTCTTTGTGCAGTCGGCAATGGAGGCTGCGACGACCTCTCCAACATTTATGGTGAGGCTCCTCATAATGGCATAAACCAGCACAGATCTCCCCTGGTTTATGGTAGTCTCGTGGGTCACAGGGGAGAGACGCCTTCGCACAAAGGAAAACCAGACGGCCGCCTTGGCATTGAGGGTCGCACTCATCAGAGTGTGCTTCCCATTCCTTGAGATTGTCCAAGCCGCCTCAGGTTGGCCTATGATGCGCAGGGCCTCTTCCAAGACAGCTTCAGATGGTGCGTCGATGATCCTCGCGTAGTCAGTGTACTTCTGCCCCTTGAGGCCATAAACTTCATTGATAGCCTTGGCCGAAAAATCGACCTCAATCCCCCTCACCATGGACAGACCATCCTCGGGGTGCGTCAGATTGGCGTAGAAATCGTACACCATGTCGGAGTAGGCAGGGATGGGCGGTCTGCACAGCTCTTCCCAGCCGTGGTTGGTGATCCCTGCGCGCAAGAATTGCGGCAGGTCCGCCAATGCATCAAGAAACCCCTTCTCATGGAGCAGGTCTCTCTTCCTCAATTCAGTGCCCCTGGTCTCTGCATCTTGAGAGACAAATCGCATGGCCTGAGGATCGTCTTCGGGGTACAATTTGGCTTTCCCCTTCTCCTTCGCCTTGGCCGATTCAGTCGCGTCGACCTTCAGCTTCTTGACACAAGGCTCACCACTGACCTTCTTCTTCTTGGAGCGCTTGGAGGATTTCGGCCGTTTGGCCATTACAATCTTGGGCGCTTGTTGCGTGCTCAATGTGTAAAGATAAATATGCAAAAGGGTAGAGAGAGCACTTAGAACATGCAAGCATACATGGTCTCACAGCAAGTAGTAAGTATATTTCATTCGTTTTTTCCACAGAGACTCATTTTTAGCTATTCGCGAAGTGTGTTTGTTAAGAAAGATGGGATGAATTTGAGGGGATAAAATTGGTTTTTAATTACCTAAGTTTTGCTGAATGTGTAAAGGAATATACCATAAACAAGTTAAAGTTAAAATCAGGCTCAAAGAACAAGAGATGGAATCAATAAACGAAGAAGAAAACAGCTACACAGAATGCGTTTTAGCAGAATTGCGAGAACCGCAATTAATCCGCAATTAGATGGCAGCGAAACTGATTAAAAGGGTGAATTAAGGGCTACTAATGACTATCCTATAGGCAGTTTATTACGATTATCAAGCTTTGGATCAACTCTCTATACATCAAACTCACTCTATCTCAAGTATCGTCCGATTCCATGCATGAGAGACTCAAGTTTACTCGACTTCAAAGTAAGGTCTTAAGCATCTTGTTAAAGCAGGAGTGTTTAGTTTGTACTAGGGAAACGCCTATTCCTAGGCCGTTTCCTGATTACCATGAAAGGCTAGCATGATTATATGACTCTGAACTCTTACTCCTTCCAGAGGTTAGGAGTTCTTTGGACAAAATGGATGGCCAATCGAAATTGCCCGTGGGATGAAGCTTACATACAATCAATGTTCGAGTGTTAATCTGCCTACTTGACTCACGTTTTTTCGCCTATAGTTCTGTCATTAGCATGCCCCTAAGTGATTTTAGTTACTCATGGATATGTAGAGAACAGAAAAGGTAGATAAAACAAACATGCTTAGAAGATAAATGTACTTAAAACAGCAAGCCAAAGCCGTAGCAGAAACAGATGGAAACTGTAAAATGCAGAAATATACTTCGATTACTTTAAGTGTTTGAATGACAAAGGGAAGCTCTAAAAGAAATGAATTCAAGACAGACAACAACGAAATGCAGTAATTGAAATGCTAAACTAAGAACAACAGTGATCAGAAATGGAAATGAGAAGAACAGAGCAGAAAACAGTAGAGGTTTGCTCGAAAACTCCGTGGCAGTCGCCTCGAATGATGGTGATGAGAAGTCAGCCCTGCTTGGATGAATCCAATCGAGAGAGAAGAAGAATCTCCTCTCCTTCCTATCAGATTATCGGTTCCAAAAGCTTAGACTCTCACTCCAACAGACGGCAAAGGAAAACAGATGGAATTGGTGGACTGCAAGAAGACTTCTGCGCTTCGAATGATGACTGAACCTCCGACTTTGACCCCCTTTTATAGTAGTTTGCAGGTGCGTTTGGGCCAAGGAGAACCATCAGTCTTCAACGTCATATATCAGAATGGATGGAGGAGAAAGAACGAATCCCTGAAAAGTCGGATCTAAACAGAAAAATGTCAGCCAACTTACGGTTTTAACTTGAATAATTGCGGTCACCGCAATGTTTTCGCAATTCATTCGCAATGCTCATTTTTCCATTCTTTTCTTCGGTTTTCAACCCTTTTTCTACCTATTGTACACAAGTCCTATATTAGCTACCTTCTTCTAATTCTCATATTAAAGCATAGGTTTAAGCTAAATGCTAACAAAAACACCTAAATGTGTACATCTTCTTAAGCTAAATGGGTCCTAAATAAGTCACTTTCAGAGACTTAACACACCCCCAAACTTAAGGCTTTGCTTGTCCTCAAGCATACTAAGGACTTACCTAGGCTGCTGTTTCTTCTTCTTTAACCACTCACTAACTCCCTTATAGCCCTATCTCTAGCAATGCTGTCCTGTGACACACTTCTAAGTTTAGAACTAACCTCTTGTCTAGCTTCTTCTGACTTCACCTGCCTACTATACCTACTGTCTTTTGTTAACCCCCTACTACTGATCTAACTACTTTTATGATATCATGCTATTATCCCTAAGGTTTCAAATTCTACCAAGTTTTACTCTAGACTCAGTACATGCTTCTAGCTTATTTTTAATGTGTCTAGGATTCCTTAGAGTCATGCCAGTCTTAGTATTAACAGTGACAGTAGTACTTTTAGAGAACAACCTAAGCCCTGGCATCACTACATTGGATATACACTCATCTCCCTAAAACAACCCTACAAGTTACAACTTTTGTGCTTAGCTACTTTGAGGATCAGAGTTCTTTTTAAATAGGACATCTAAGCCACAAAGTTATAACTCCTAGGTGTACATTCTTCTTCCCTATATTTTTCTCTTTTTTTTCTTAGGTGGAGCTTCTCCTTTGGTTGCCTTTTGATGCAACGCCACTTGTGGGTTACACACTTGACACTGATTACTCAGCAACCTAAGAGAAACTCCCCCCCTTTATTCTTTTTTCATTTTGTTCATCATTTTTTTTTTTTTTTTAAAAGGAGAAGAAGAATGCTTATGTTTCTAAGGGAGAGAGGAATGTTCCTAGGCCTAGGGTGGCCTCCCCCAAACTTCAACTACTCATTGTCCCCAATGAGTGTTTGAGGTGGCACACCCCCAAACTTGTCCTAGAAGCATCTAGTCTAAAGTAAAACAAAGAGAATCTAAACATCCTAGGCATAGGCAAAACATTCTAGAAGCAACTATCCCAGCAGCAGAAAATTTGAACATAACAGACAGGTTTAAGGACTTATGGTTTATGCATGCTGAGCACTATTCAGAGGCAAATTTAAACTATCAAAGGGTGTCCTATGACACTCATCCAGCATGCTTCAAGATCAGCTATATAAGGTAGTCATGCTAGCAACAAAAGATAGAATTTAACAGATCACAGCCTAACTAAACAGACAGTCCAAAACATGCAATCAGTCACAAAAATTGCGGGAACCGCAATTATTTCGCAATTCAATCTGGGCAGATTTAACATTAACTCAGGCCCCTAGCATGCTTTTTCCTGTTACTCATGCACCCTAAAAATAAAACTAAACTATCCTACCTAAACAGCTAACATCAAACTAGACTAAGCAAAAGAAAAAGCATAAAACTAAACATTAAAAACAGATCAAAAATTGAATACAAAACAGCATACTATACATGATTCTATCAAAAAGCAGGAAAATTGTCTTTTGTTTCTTAAGGGATCAGTAATACTCCCTCTAGTGCTCTTCAAACCAGCACTCAATTCTCATCATCCTCATCTGGTCGCCTTGGTCGTGGGGGCACCCATGGAGTTAGGAGGTTGGTGGGGAAGTCTGGGAAGATGCACCCCAACTGGTCTGCAACTTCTCTGTCCCTCGCCTGCGCATAGTTGGCCCATTGAGCCATTCTCCTCTGCATGTCCATCAAGCAGGCCATGGATAGGGACTGTTCAGCAGCCAGCCTATCCAACTCAAATTCCATGTTGCCCTTTCTTCTCAGCCGTAGGTGTGCAGGCAACTCCAAATGGCCTGTGTAAGGCAGCTGCTGCTCCAAGCGCTCGGTGGGAACCCCTGCAAGCAAACACAATTTGGTTATAGTGTTGGGGAAAAATAATGGCCCCTTACCCTTTTTAGCACACTCAGCTATGGCAGCAGCGATGACTTCTCCCACGTTGATCGTGAGACCCCTCATTATAGCATAAACCAGCAGTGAACGGCTCTGGTTAATTGTCGTCTCATGAGTTACTGGGGAGAGCCTTCTTCTTACGAATGAAAACCACACAGCTGCCTTAGCCGTGAGGTTGGCACTCATAAGTGTGTGCCGCCCATTGCGTGACACTGTCCAGGAGGCTTCAGGCTGGCCAATTGTGCGAATGGCTTCTTCTAGCACAGCCTCAGTCGGCTCATCAACTATCCGTGCATAATCTGTGTGAGGCTGGCCCCTGAGACCAAAGGCTGCGTTGATGGCCTTGGCTGAGAAATCGACTTCCACCCCTCTGACCACAGATAGGCCATCCTCAGGGCTGAGCACATTGGCGTAGAAATCGTACACCATGCTCGTGTAGGCTGGATTGGGAGGTCTGCAGAATTCCTCCCAGCCATGGTTGATCACCCCTGCTCGCAAGAACTGCGGCAGGTCAGCAAGTCGATCAAGGAACCCCTTCTCGTGCAACAGGTCCCTTTTCCTCAGCTCGACACCCCTGGATTCAGCATCAGATGAGACATACCTCACTGACGGAGGTTCATCTTCAGGGTAGAGTTTAGCCTTCCCCTTATCTGATGGCCTGGCTGACTCGGCAGCCTCAACTTTGAGCCTTTTCCGTGAGGGCTCCGAGCTTTCTTTCTCTGCTGAAGGCACTCTCTTGGCCTTCTTTTTCTTGGATTTCTTGGCCTTGACAATCTTGGCCTTCTTCTTCTTTTTGAGCCTTGCCTGGAGTTGTGGGAAACATGCCCCCAACGTCTCCTCCATAGAATCATCCTGCTGTGCAGGCTCGGCAGGGCTGTCTTCTCTCATGGGAGAAAAGACTTCTTCTTCTCCAGCATCTCCACTGCCTTGCGTGGACTCTTGATAATCCCCATAAGGGAATTCAGGATCAGGCCGTGGAGAATTGTGCTCTGCTGATGGTGTATGTGCAGAACTCCATGGCGAAGACGGCAGCTCAGGGCTCTGTGCTGCTGCAGGTGGCGGATCAGAACTCTGAGGTGCTGGAGACAACTCGGAGCTTTGTGCAGGCGGTGACGATTCTGCGCTTGGCACTGGTTCAGACGAGAGGGGACTGCGCACAGGTGACACAGACGGCGACGAACCTTCTTTTGCTGACTCGTGGGATGCACGATCAGGTTCTTGACTCTCCACAGAGGGAGTCTTGGCGATGGTTGGTTCGGCAGCAGTCTTGACAGTCCACCGGCGCTTCTTTGGCGTGCCCACTAGCTCAGATGGGCCAGCAGGGATCTCAGTGACCATCCTCCACTTCTTCCTACGAATAGGAAGCTTGGCAAGACGGCCAGTGCGTATAGCACCCTCATCAGCAAGGGTGAGAAGCGCTTCCCTCGCAGCCGCTTCAGCTGCGTCATCGGCCTTCTTCTTGGCGGCGGATCTCTCAGCCCTAGTGGAAACCATCGTCGAGTCTTGAAGATCTTGAGAGAAGAATCACAGATGGAGAGAATCGCAGAAATCTTGGAGATCAAAGAATGAGAGAATCGTATCAACGAGCGCGTTCTAACGGCTATAAATAAAACGGAAAAAATCCCAACGGCTCTTTTTGCGGATCCAGCAATTTTTGCGCAATTCTAGGGATAATATTTCATAAAAATTCCAAACTTTGATCGCCCGTATCTTTCATTTGGCTCAACCGTTTCTTGATTTTTAAAGTGGGATTTACTCCCCTTGATCCCCTCTTTCGATTCCCTGCAAAAGCAAACAAAACAAACATTAAACACGTAATTAAAAACACATCACAAAACGTACAAACGATAAGCGAAAAAACAGTAAAAATAAACTAAGGCATTGGCCTTGACTAAACGAGCACAGTAACCACTCGTTCTCTCTCGTTCTCTTTGTCATGCTTCAGTCAAGAGGAAGGCCGAGAGAGTCTTCACATCCCCTTCCTCATAGTAGTGCTTCAACCTAGCACCATTGACCATAAATGGCTGGCCTTGCTGCAAGTTTTTAATCTCTATGGCACCATGAACAAAGACATTAGTAATAATAAATGGACCTGACCATCTAGACTTTAATTTGCCTGGAAATAGCTTTAATCGTGAGTTAAATAACAATACAAGTTGGCCCTTCTTAAAGTCTTTGATCCTGAGTCTACTGTCATGCCATATTTTTGTCTTTTCTTTGTACATCTTGGCATTCTCATAGGCCATGTGCCTAAGCTCGTCAAGTTCATGTAGCTGTAAAGATCTTAATGTCCCCGCATCCTTCACACAAAAATTTAATTCCTTCATGGCCCAAAATGCCTTGTTTTCCAACTCAAGTGGCAAGTGGCAAGCCTTGCCATACACCAACCTATAGGGAGACATTCCTAGAGGTGTCTTATATGCTGTTCTGTAAGCCCAAAGTGCATCCTCAAGCTTGAAAGACCAGTCTTTCCTATTAGGTTTGACTACCTTTTCTAGGATGTTTTTTATCTCCCTATTGGAAATCTCAGCTTGGCCATTTGAGTGTGGGTGGTAGGGAGTAGCTACCCTATGCCTAATGTTATACTTAGCCAATATTTTCTCCATAGCCTTATTAATGAAATGTGACCCCTCATCACTAATGATAGCACGAGGAGTCCCAAATCTAGTGAAAATGTGTCTATGCAAGAAGTGAGTGACTGTTTTAGCATCATTATTAGGACATGCCTTAGCTTCTACCCACTTTGACACGTAGTCTACTGCTACTAAAATGTACAGGTTACCTGATGATGGAGGGAATGGTCCCATGAAATCAATGCCCCATACATCAAAGAGCTTCAACTCTAAGATGTAAGTGAGGGGCATCTCATCCTTACGACTGAGGTTACCTGTCCTTTGGCATTCGTCACAGTTGTGGGCATAATTGTGGGCGTCCTTGAAGATTGTTGGCCAGTAGTAGCCACTCTGAAATACCTTAGCAGCTGTTCTTTGACCACCAAAGTGCCCACCGTAAGGAGATGAGTGACAGTGCTGCAGCACAGACTTCGCTTCAGCAGCTGTAACACACTTCCTCAACAACCCATCAGCACAGGTCCTGTAAAGTATGGGGTCATCCCAGATGAATTTCCTTGCTTCATGGAGGAACCTCTTCTTCTCTTGTCCTCCTTTGAACACTGGCAATACCTGTGATGCACGGAAGTTAGCAATGTCAGCAAACCAAGGTTCCTCATCGTTTTCACGATGAGTCAAAGCAAAGATATGTTCATCTATAAAAGCATCAGAAATTGCGGGGTCCGCAATTTTTTCGCAATTGTGCTGCAATCGAGACAGGTGATCTGCAACCACGTTTTCACATCCCTTCTTGTCCCGAATGTCCAAATCGAATTCCTGCAGCAATAACACCCATCTAATCAATCTAGGCTTAGCATCAGCCTTCCTCATAAGATATTTTAAAGCAGAATGGTCAGTATATACAATGGTCCTAGTTCCTACAATATAGTTTCTAAATTTTTCACAAGCAAAGACTACAGCAAGCATCTCTTTCTCTGTAGTTGTATAGTTACATTGAGCCTCATTCAAGGTCTTACTAGCATAATAGACAGGATGTGTGAGCTTGTCAATCTTCTGTCCTAACATGACTCCTACAGCATAGTCACTGGCATCACATAGCATCTCAAATGGGAGATCCCAATTTGGTCCTACTATGATTGGTGCTGTGACCAGTGCTTCCTTAAGGGCTTTCCAAGCTACTACACATTCTTTAGAAAAGATGAATGGCCTACCTAGCTCTAGAAGCTCACATAGAGGCTTGGCTATCTTAGAAAAGTCCTTGATGAACCTTCTATAGAAGCCAGCATGTCCTAGGAAACTCCTAATAGCCTTGACATTCTGGGGCTCTACCAATTTCTCTATGACCTCTATTTTTGCCCTATCCACTTCCACACCTGCCCTTGACACTCTATGTCCTAAGACAATCCCTTCATCTACCATAAAATGGCACTTTTCCCAATTTAGGACTAGGTTGGTCTCTTCACACCTAGCCAGGACTTGTCCTAGGTTCTCTAGACAGGTTTTAAATGAGTCCCCAAAGACTGAGAAGTCATCCATGAATATTTCTATTATGGACTCATCCAACTCAGAGAAGATTGCCATCATGCACCTTTGGAAAGTTGCCGGTGCATTGCATAAGCCAAAAGGCATTCTGCGGAAGGCAAACGTTCCAAAAGGGCAAGTGAAGGTAGTCTTCTCTTGATCCTTAGGGTCTATAGTGATTTGATTATAGCCAGAGTACCCATCTAAAAAACAATAGTAGGCTCTACCAGCTATTCTGTCTAGCATCTGGTCAATGAATGGTAGAGGGAAATGGTCTTTTTTAGTTTCTTTATTCAACTTCCTGTAATCCATACACACTCTCCACCCTGTGACAGTCCTTGTTGGAATCAGTTCGTTGTTCTCATTGACTACCACAGTTATTCCCCCCTTTTTAGGTACACATTGAATGGGGCTAACCCACTGGCTACTAGCTATGGGGAAAATTACTCCTGCATCTAACCACTTTATTATTTCTTTCTTCACTACCTCTTTCATAGAGGGGTTTAACCTACGCTGGTGATCTACCTTAGGTGTGTGCTCTTCCTCTAGTATGATTTTATGCATGCAATAAGAAGGGCTAATGCCTCGAATATCAGCAATAGTCCATGCTATAGCCTTCCTATGTTGCTTAAGCAGTAAAATTAAATCAACCTCATGCTGTTCACTAAGCTTAGAAGAAATAATTACAGGCAGCGTATCATTATCTCCTAGATATGCGTATTTGAGGTGAGTTGGTAGTGGTTTCAGTTCTAAAACAGGTGGATGCTCAATGGAGGGCTTTAACGGATTTACAGTTCTATCAGTTAAGTCTATAGTCATACATACATGCTGAGGTCTATCTACAGGCATATTCATTATGTCAGATACATTTAGATCATCTACATCTAATCCTACATATTCGTTAGCATGCTTGGTTAATAATACATGCTCTAATTGCTCTTCCATTAGTGAGTCAACAACATCAATACTAGCACAAGACTCAGAATCAGAGGGATACCTTAAAGCTTTGTAAACACTAAATTTTACCTCTTCATCATGAACCCTCATAGTTAACTCACCTTTTTGCACGTCTATTAGTGCCCTACCTGTGGCTAGAAATGGTCTACCTAGCAGGATGGGAACCTCCTTGTCTGCCTCATAGTCCAGGACAATGAAATCTGCAAGGAAAATAAATTTGTCAACTTTAACTAGAATATCCTCAATCTTACCTTCTGGATATGCGATGGATCTGTCTGCTAGTTGTAAAGTGACGGTGGTTGGACGTGCTTCTCCCATTCCCAACTGGCGGAATAGGGACAGGGGCATGAGATTTATGCTGGCGCCCAGGTCACAAAGCGCTCTGCCCACGTGCTTACCTCCAAGTTCTACAGGTAGGGTGAAGGAACCAGGATCCTTCTCCTTCTTGGGCAGCTTGTTTTGGAGGATGGCACTGCACTCCTCGGTGAGGTTTACTGTTTCAAACTCACCAATTATTTTTTTGTTAGTAATAATGTCCTTCAAAAACTTTACATATGAAGGCATAGACTGTAAAACCTCTACAAAAGGAATATTCACATGCACTTGCTTAAGTATTTCTAAAAATTTATTAAAATGAACTTCCTGTTCCTGCTTCTTCTTAAGCCTTCGAGGGTATGGAGGTGGTGGCACATATGCAGGCACGTCAGGACGCCTTAGGATAGGTGGAGGCCTTGGAATTTCTTCTACGTCCTCTACAATTGGCTCTAGCCTGGCTCCTGATGTGCTAGTCGGTGGTGGACCTTGGCTTGGCAGAGACTCCAGTGGAGCACTAGACTCAGTGTTCTCTACTCTCTTTGGTGTGTCCTTTGTGTTGCTCACCAATGGTCTTCCACTCCTAAGTTCAATGGCTTGAACTTGTTCTTTGCCATCTCTCCTTGGTACCTCGGTATCAGCAGGGAGTCTACCTTGGGGCCTACTTTTAAGTTCATTGGCTAATTGGCCTATTTGGTTTTCCAGGCTCCTAAGGGTAGCTTGCTGGCTCTGAAGAGTAGCATCATTCTTAGCTATATATTCCTTGAGTAGGTTTTCTACAGAAGATCCTACAGGTTGATTATAAGGTTTTTGGTACATTGACTGGTTTATGTTGGGGAGTGAAACCAGGTGTTCCACTCGGTCTAGGTTGGTTAGGATTTTGGTTAGTGTTTTGTTGGCCACCCCATGACAGGTTAGGGTGGTTTCTCCAACCAGGGTTATAGGTGTTAGAGTAGGGGTTATTCCTAGGCTGCTGCTGGCTTCCTACATAGCAGACCGAGGATGGATTCCCAGGGCAGTATTCATAAGGGTGCCCTTCCCCACAGAATCCACAGATTGGTGCCTCGCCTTGACTTGGTTGGGTGCCCATTGACATGGCTGTGGCGGTATTGGCACTGGTTTGGAGATTGGCCTGAGCCATTTGCTTAACTAAGTTGGTCAGGGCATTTATTTGGGTGCTCATGGCGCTTAGAGCATCCTTGTCTTGAGCCCTAGTTGGCTCTACTGGATCGTCTGACCATCTACAGTGAGATGCTGAGATCTTCTCCAAGATCTCATAAGCTTCGTTGTAACTCTTGGACAACATGGAACCTCCAGCAGATGAATTTAGAACTTGTCTGGTGCTGGGGTTGCATCCTTTAAAGAAAACTTCTATTTGGATACACCATGGAATGCCATGGTGTGGACATTTAATGAGAAGGTCTTTGAATCTAGTCCAAGCTTCGTGAAGAGACTCATTATCAGCTTGTTTAAACTTTATGATATCATCACGAAAGGTTGAATTCCTATCAGGTGGGAAGTATTTGACTAGGAATTTTTCTGCTAAATCTGTCCAATTGCGGACAGATCCTGAGGGTAAAGAATTTAGCCATGTTTTGGCTTTGTCCCTCAAAGAGTAAGGGAAAAGATATAGCCTCAGGGCCTCTTGGGAAACTCCAGGGATTAGGAATGTGTCACTAACTCCTAGGAAGTTCCTAAGGTGGTTATGGGGGTCCTCATTTTCTATTCCAAAGAATTGTCCCACAGTGGACAACATTTGGAACATCACTGGTTTCAACTCGAATGAGTGGGCAGTGATTTCAGGACGGATTATGCTGGGGTTCAGCTCCCCAGGCATAGGTACTAGATATGACAGAATGGCACTATTCTTGTCATTCGCTATTTCGATGGGGTTGCGAATGGCTTGTGCCGGATTTGGAACTAGATCGCCCATTTCTTTAGTTTCAGGTGTGGTTTGAGGTATAGGAGGTTGTTTAAAGAGACGTTTCTTTGCCTTATTCCTAGCTCGAAGTGATCTTTCAGGTTCAGGATCGAACTCTAAATTACTATGTGAACGCTCACTCATAAACTACCTTAATAGCACCTGCAAAAGAAATGAAACAGATTAGTTTCACTCAATGATAAAATTGATTTTTCAAACTTAACAACTTCGTTTTCACTTAAAATAAGTCCCCGGCAGCGGCGCCAAAAACTTGTTGCGTGCTCAATGTGTAAAGATAAATATGCAAAAGGGTAGAGAGAGCACTTAGAACATGCAAGCATACATGGTCTCACAGCAAGTAGTAAGTATATTTCATTCGTTTTTTCCACAGAGACTCATTTTTAGCTATTCGCGAAGTGTGTTTGTTAAGAAAGATGGGATGAATTTGAGGGGATAAAATTGGTTTTTAATTACCTAAGTTTTGCTGAATGTGTAAAGGAATATACCATAAACAAGTTAAAGTTAAAATCAGGCTCAAAGAACAAGAGATGGAATCAATAAACGAAGAAGAAAACAGCTACACAGAATGCGTTTTAGCAGAATTGCGAGAACCGCAATTAATCCGCAATTAGATGGCAGCGAAACTGATTAAAAGGGTGAATTAAGGGCTACTAATGACTATCCTATAGGCAGTTTATTACGATTATCAAGCTTTGGATCAACTCTCTATACATCAAACTCACTCTATCTCAAGTATCGTCCGATTCCATGCATGAGAGACTCAAGTTTACTCGACTTCAAAGTAAGGTCTTAAGCATCTTGTTAAAGCAGGAGTGTTTAGTTTGTACTAGGGAAACGCCTATTCCTAGGCCGTTTCCTGATTACCATGAAAGGCTAGCATGATTATATGACTCTGAACTCTTACTCCTTCCAGAGGTTAGGAGTTCTTTGGACAAAATGGATGGCCAATCGAAATTGCCCGTGGGATGAAGCTTACATACAATCAATGTTCGAGTGTTAATCTGCCTACTTGACTCACGTTTTTTAGCCTATAGTTCTGTCATTAGCATGCCCCTAAGTGATTTTAGTTACTCATGGATATGTAGAGAACAGAAAAGGTAGATAAAACAAACATGCTTAGAAGATAAATGTACTTAAAACAGCAAGCCAAAGCCGTAGCAGAAACAGATGGAAACTGTAAAATGCAGAAATATACTTCGATTACTTTAAGTGTTTGAATGACAAAGGGAAGCTCTAAAAGAAATGAATTCAAGACAGACAACAACGAAATGCAGTAATTGAAATGCTAAACTAAGAACAACAGTGATCAGAAATGGAAATGAGAAGAACAGAGCAGAAAACAGTAGAGGTTTGCTCGAAAACTCCGTGGCAGTCGCCTCGAATGATGGTGATGAGAAGTCAGCCCTGCTTGGATGAATCCAATCGAGAGAGAAGAAGAATCTCCTCTCCTTCCTATCAGATTATCGGTTCCAAAAGCTTAGACTCTCACTCCAACAGACGGCAAAGGAAAACAGATGGAATTGGTGGACTGCAAGAAGACTTCTGCGCTTCGAATGATGACTGAACCTCCGACTTTGACCCCCTTTTATAGTAGTTTGCAGGTGCGTTTGGGCCAAGGAGAACCATCAGTCTTCAACGTCATATATCAGAATGGATGGAGGAGAAAGAACGAATCCCTGAAAAGTCGGATCTAAACAGAAAAATGTCAGCCAACTTACGGTTTTAACTTGAATAATTGCGGTCACCGCAATGTTTTCGCAATTCATTCGCAATGCTCATTTTTCCATTCTTTTCTTCGGTTTTCAACCCTTTTTCTACCTATTGTACACAAGTCCTATATTAGCTACCTTCTTCTAATTCTCATATTAAAGCATAGGTTTAAGCTAAATGCTAACAAAAACACCTAAATGTGTACATCTTCTTAAGCTAAATGGGTCCTAAATAAGTCACTTTCAGAGACTTAACAGCGCTTTCTTCCTCAGCCGCGCCCTGGTGGTCATTTGTTGGAGGCAATCCCCCAACGTCTCATCCATGGAGTCGCTCCGTCCCCCTCCCGCAGGGCTGTCATAGCTGTCGTCCCTCAAGGGAGAGAAGACTTCATCTTCCTCCTCCGGTTCATCGCTTGGCACCGAATCATGGTGCTCTTTAGGTGGAGCCTCAGGCTCCGGTGTTGGTGAGGAAGGCGACGGCGCAGGGCTCTGCGAAGGTGGAGATGGCTCAGGACTTTGGGAAGGTGGAGATGGCTCGGGGCTTTGTCTGGCCGTCTCGTAGGATGGGCGGCCACTCCCTCGACTCCTCTCGCTGGGAGTTTTTCCTTTGGCGGGTGAATCCTCCACCTCTATCGTCCACTTTCTTTTCTTTGGCGCACCTGCCGGCGCAGATGGACCAGCAGGGATCTCAGTCACCACCTTCCACTTCTTCTTGCGCACTGGAAGCTTAGGTGGTTTTGCGGGCTGCGCAGCTTCGACCTCTCCCAATGAGAGCAATGCCTCTCTCGCAGCTGCCTCTGCGTCAGGTGACTTTTTCTTGGAAGCAGATCGCTCAGCTCGTGTAAGCACCATTGTTGGTTTGGAGAGAGCTGAAGGTAGGAGATGCAGAGGAAGAAGATGAGTGATTCTTGAAGTCCAACGAATGAAGAAAGCGTAGAAGGCACAACTGATTTGACGGCTATTTGTAATCAAGTGGATCCCAACGGCTCTTTCCGTTGCGGTTTTTGCAAATCTGCCGCAATTAAATGGGCTGACCGTTGGAGATTTTCTTGATTTGAAACCCAAGATTCAAACGACTAAATCTTTGATTTGCCCTGATTTCTTCATCGATTTTTTTTCTTGATTCATCTCCTTGATTTCCTCTTTCGATCCCCTATTAAAATATACAAAATTAACAAAAAATCCGTAATAAAAATCACGCCTAAACACACAAAATAAAAATCGAAGAAATACAAAACAACACAAAAAAAAACTAAGGCATAGCCTCGCATGGACGAGCACAGTAATCACTCGTCTCCTCTCGGTTTTATTTTCAAGCTTCAGATAAGAGGAAGGCGAGAGTCTTCACATCTCCTTCCTCGTAGTAATGCTTCAAACGTGCACCATTGACCATAAACGGTTGCCCATTCTGCAAGTTTCTAATCTCAATCGCACCATGAACAAACACGTTAGTGATAACAAAAGAACCTGACCATCTGGACTTAAGTTTGCCTGGAAATAACCTCAACCTTGAGTTGAATAACAAGACATGTTGGCCCTTCTTGAAGTCCTTAATCCTAAGTCTACTATCATGCCAAATTTTAGTTTTTTCTTTATACATTTTGGCATTTTCATAGGACATATGTCTAAGCTCATCTAAGGTATGTAATTGCAGAGACCGCAATGTTCCCGCATCGGTCACGCAATAATTCAGCTCCTTTAAGGCCCAAAAGGCTTTGATTTCCAATTCGAAGGGTAAATGACATGCTTTTCCATACACTAGCCTATAAGGAGACATACCTAGGGGTGTCTTATATGCAGTCCTATATGCCCAAAGTGCATCCTCTAACTTAAACGACCAATCTTTTCTATTAGGTTTGACCACTTTTTCGAGTATGTTTTTAATCTCCCTATTTGATATTTCAGCTTGTCCATTCGAAGGTGATAAGGAGTCGCTACTCTATGTCTAACATTGTACTTAGCTAACACTTTTTCCATAGCCTTATTAATAAAGTGAGTCCCCTCATCACTGATTATAGCCCGTGGTGTACCAAACCTTGTAAAGATGTGCCTATTAAGAAACTTAATGACTGTTTTGGCATCGTTTGATGGACATGCTATGGCTTCTACCCACTTAGATACATAGTCTACAGCTACAAGTATGTAGAGATTACCTGCTGAAGGAGGGAATGGTCCCATGAAGTCGATGCCCCACACATCAAAGAGCTCCAACTCCAAGATGTAAGTGAGAGGCATCTCATCTTTCCTACTGAGATTACCTGTTCTTTGACATTCGTCGCAGCTGTGCGCATGATCGTGTGCATCCTTGAATATTGTGGGCCAGTAGTAGCCACTCTGAAACACCTTCGCAGCTGTCCTTTGGCCACCAAAATGGCCACCATATGGAGACGTATGGCAGTGCTGCAACACTGACTTCGCCTCAGCAGCTGAGACACACTTCCTCAGCAATCCGTCTGCGCATGTCTTGTAAAGTGTAGGATCGTCCCAGATGAACTTCCTAGCTTCATGTAGAAACCTCTTCTTTTCTTGCCCTCCCTTGAAAGTTGGAAGTACCTGCGATGCAAGGAAGTTAGCAATATCAGCAAACCAAGGTTCCTCATCGTTATCACGATGTGCTAACACAAAGACATGCTCATCGATAAAGGCATCAGAAATTGCGGTTTCCGCAATTTTATCGCAATTATGCTGCAATCTAGAAAGATGATCCGCAACTACATTTTCGCATCCTTTCTTATCTCTAATGTCTAGATCAAACTCTTGCAACAACAATACCCATCTAATTAACCTAGGCTTAGCATCAACCTTCCTCATTAGGTATTTTAATGCAGAATGATCAGTATACACAATGGTTCTAGTGCCTACAATGTAATTCCTAAACTTCTCACAAGCAAACACTACAGCTAGCATTTCCTTTTCCGTGGTTGTGTAATTACATTGTGCCTCATTCAGTGTCTTACTTGCATAGTATACAGGATGTTTTAGTTTGTCAATCTTTTGTCCTAGCATAACCCCTACTGCATAGTCACTCGCATCACACAACATTTCAAATGGGAGGTCCCAATTTAGCCCTACTATAATAGGTGCTTTGACTAAGGCTTCCTTAAGGGTTGTCCAGGCTAAGAAACATTATTTTGAGAAGACAAATGGCTTATTTAGCTCTAGAAGCTCACACAGAGGTTTAGAGATTTTTGAAAAGTTCTTAATGAACCTTCTATAGAAACCTGCGTGTCCTAGGAAACTTCTAATAGCTTTTACATTCTGAGGTTCCACTAGCTTCTCTATTATCTCTATCTTGGCCCTATCGACCTCTACTCCTGCTCTAGACACTCTATGACCTAGGACTATCCCTTCTTCCACCATAAAGTGGCATTTATCTCAATTAAGGACTAGGTTGGTCTCCTCACACCTAGCTAGGACTTGTCCTAAGTTCTCTAAGCAATTTGTAAAAGAATCACCAAAGACTGAGAAGTCATCCATAAATATTTCTATCATGGATTCATCTAAGTCAGAGAAAATGGCCAACATGCACCTTTGGAATGTTGCTGGTGCATTGCATAAGCCAAAAGGCATTCTGCGAAAAGCAAATGTTCCAAAGGGACATGTGAAGGTTGTTTTCTCCTGGTCCACATGGTCTATGGTGATTTGGTTATATCCAGAATAACCATCTAAGAAGCAGTAATAAGCTCTACCAGCTATCCTATCTAACATCTGATTTATAAACGGTAAAGGAAAGTGATCTTTTTTTGTTTCTTTATTAAATTTTCTATAATCCATACAGCTCTCCATCCTGTAATAGTTCTAGTTGGAATTAGTTCATTACTCTCATTAACTACTACAGTCATCCCACCCTTCTTAGGCACACATTGGATTGGACTCACCCATTGACTATTGGCTATAGGGAAGATTACACCTGCATCTAACCATTTGATTATCTCTTTTTTAACTACCTCCTTCATGGAGGGGTTCAACCTACGTTGGTGATCTACTCTAGGTGTATGTTCTGTTGGGTTTTATGTCCTAAAACTCGTGGTTTGTAAACTGTTATGTTTGTAAATAATCTATTTAGTAATAAAGAGTTATTAAGTTTTAATTCAGTAAAGGAGTTTACTGGATTAAAGTGAAACATGTTTTATCCTATACTAATAACCAACACCCTTGGCATTGTTTGAGTATTTGAACCTCATGTATGACATGATTGTGGATCAGGTTCAAGTATACTGCCAAAATGATCTATAGTATATGGATAAGGCTAGGTACCTTATCCTGGTAACACTATTGGATGCGGCTCACTTTGTATTGTACAGAACGATGTGATCCGAATCGTTCCACATGAAGATGTGAGAAGTGAGGGCGTCCTGTGTAAAGAGTTTACACAAGATCGAACCGCGTATTAAGTCACTCTCTCTTTATAACACCGTTTACTGATCGAGACTGACTTATACACTTTGATGGCCTAGGTAACTCGTTCTTAATCCTGAGCTTGCTATGAACTCCTGCTTATTCGGAAGTATCCTTTGACTTGTACGGGTGAGAGTGGCAGAACGCCCGCTCAATAAGCCTACCAACTTGGGGATAAAGCCGAATAAGTAGCTGGGGACATAGTGTAGCAAGATTGGAATTCACTCCTAACCCGCTCTTCAGGGTTAGTAGATAGGTTGTTCCCTTAATAGCTGACTCCGGGGCTTGAACAATGTGAGCTCACACTCTCATGTGATGAGAGAGTTATATTGATCTCTTGGTTGGACCAAAGATCTATTGTTCATTAGAGGTGTCAGTGGTACTTAAGGAACAAGATGTAATGCAGGGGTTAAACGGTTTATACGACCCAGCTGTGATTACGGACAACCTGTGAAGGATCGACTTACCAATGACGGTTATATCAAGAGGACACAATATATCTATAGTGAGGAGAGTGCAGCCCTTGGACTTTAGTGGAGTCTCCGGGGGTTAACGAATGTTGATCGATTCGGGTCAAAAGAGTTTTGACCGAATGATCTCGTATCGTTGAAGCTCATGATCTGTAGGTCCTTTAGGTTCTCCTGGCTAGCTCGGATAAAGCGGTATAGCAGTGTTATAGGGTTGAATTCGGAGAAATCTGAATTAGGGTTTGTTCGAGGGGTTTGTATATTTAAATGTGATTTAAATATATAATCGGAGGAAGTTGTATTTAAATGTGATTTAAATACTCGACCGGAGAAAAATATGAATATTGATTCGTATTTTGGAAAAGTCGGTTTTCTGTAAACCGGGATATAGTGGAAGGTTTATTATTATATTAGTATTTGATATTAATATTAATAATAAATTAAATAATTAAAATTGTTTTAATTATTATTGATTTTAATAAATAATAATTATTTATAATTATTATTATTATCATTAATCTTGTATGTTGCATGTCCAACATGTGTTATTCCACTATGTTTGTTTTCCTTATTCATGAAGCAAGTCAATTTGATATGATCAATTTGCTTTTGGCTTGTATGAAAAAAAATCTCTAAGCTTGAGACTTCACAATTCTCTCTCACGTTGGGAACTTCCTCTCTCAAGCATTTGGATTGTGCATCTTCAAGTGTTGAAGGCAATATCCATAGTTGAAGCTTGAAGAAGAAGAGAAGTTGAAGTTTTGATTTTTGGATTTCAAGTTGTTGAAATTCAAAGGGTTTGTTGTATTGTGTTCTTGATGTTCTTGATGAATAGTTCATCCAGTTCATATTAACACAATACCAAACACAAACCAAAAGCTTCATCTTGTTCCTCCATCCTCAATCTAACCCCCTTAGCTTAAGGAGTCCCACCACTCCGCTATTACCGCCTGAGAATAGCTGGGACTGCTCTAAGGGTGGTCTTCGTGTGTTCGTGCTGAGTTCGTGACCGGAGGAGAGGTAGAGATCGAGGGGGCTGTAGAGGTGCAGAGGTAGACGAGAAGACGAACGTCAAAATAAGGTATTTTTGTCAATATATACCGGTGTATATATGATATATACCGGTGCTTTTTTCTTGGTTTCTCTTCACTGGAAAATATACCGGTGGTATATATAATTTACCGGTGGTATATATAATATTTACCGGTGGGATATATACCGGTGATATATACCGGTGGTATATATACCGGTGATATATATACCGGTGGTATATATATTATTTACCCGTGATATATATATACCGGTGGTATATACCGGTCGGTATTTCCTCGGTATAATATATACCGGTGTATATGTGATATATACCGGTGATATATTTACCGGTGGCTTTTACCGGTCAACTTTTTCGGTTGACTTTTACCGGTCGGTTTATCGGTGGAGAGGGTTTTTTCCGTTGGACTCGAATTAAAGAATTTTTCTAAGTGTTAGAAATGTTTCTTCAATTCTTAGTTCGTTCCTTATTGATTGCTTAAGGTCCTCAACCAGTTTTAGGCTTTTGTTTAAGTCTTTCTTCCGCTGCGCCTCTGGTCGAGGGCCGGGACCCTCGCAGTTGGTTGAGTGGGGGTTCCAGCAATTGGTATCAGAGCATGCTTTAAGCTCTCATTTTTGCTCAAATTGAGTCCTAGGTGGGTTGTTTTGATTTCTTGCTTGGGTGGCTGAAACATTTTGGTTTATGGCATTGATTACTTTCCTTGTTTTTACCTTTGGTATGTAATAGCCTTGGCTTGTTAAATAAGGCTTCTTGTGTGGCTTGGAGTCTGTAATTCGTTTAGTCTTAGAGTCTAGGGTTGTTGCGGAGCCAAGGTGTGCAAGGAGCCAAGAAGCCGAGGTGCTTGGAGTTGCTCGAAGAGTTCGTTGTGCTTCAAGACCTAGCTTGGGGTTTTGACAAGCTTGTAATAATTAGTTTTGCTTGCTTGATGCCATAAACCGAATTGCTTTAGTGTGATTAATTTATAGGATGCATGAGATGTATGGTTTAAATTAATGCCCTTGCCTGTGCATAAAGTATGCCATATAGATTTCAAATCCCACCTTAGGAAGCATGTTGCATGCATTATGTATGTTATAAGTGTTATAATGTATAGGATGCATGCTTAATTCATGAGATTCAATATAAGTGTTATATTGGTTATGAATTAGGGAATTGTATGTTTAAGAGCATAATTGATGTAAGTGTTATATTAATTATGAAGTTAAATATTCAATTCGCCATGCCTTAGTGTTGCATGTTTGAGAAGCATGTAGAGTTGTTGTAGAAAGTCTAAGTTTTGCAAAGCGTTGTAAAATTTGATAGACTTTTAAAATCTATAACAAAGAAAAGCATGTTCATTTAGGGTTAAATGAGACGTCCGGTTCATTAGATGAATAGGTCGTTATCTCGTAAATGCTAAGGTTATGAGAAACTCACCCGGTGAAATTCTGTTCGAGGTTGGAGGTATTTAAGTTGACGGTTTACGGAACACCTCCTACCTGGGAACGATCCGGTACTTGAGTAAAGTTAACCCGGCTTTATGAGCGTGCGTGAGAGGTGTGAGGTTAATAAAAGTGTTTATAACCTAGACATCTCAGGTAAATAGTTTGCCTAGACTTAAAGTTTTATTTTCTTAGCCGGATAAAACTTGAGTAGTTTACCCTTAAAACCGTCCACGATGCTTAGTAGATGTGTTGAGAAGGAATATATGATATATCCCTCTCCTGCTATGCACTCCGTGAAGTTCACAAACGTGAGAATTTTGCTCGGCCTCGTGTTGCTAATGTGGCAACCCCATTCGGATGGTATTTGCAACTTTCAATAGCAAGGTGAATGGAGTAAGTATCTATAGTAAGTGGGAGAAGGAAGTACGTCAGTACATCCTACGGTCTCCTCCATTGGATTGAACCGTGAGATTCCCATGTTTCGCCTGCTAGGTGCCCAAGAGTGGTACCGATCTAGTCGGAGGGCGGGGCATGGGAGATCGAACACCT
Organism: Herpetospermum pedunculosum; assembly: GCA_028017165.1. NCBI lineage: Eukaryota > Viridiplantae > Streptophyta > Magnoliopsida > Cucurbitales > Cucurbitaceae > Herpetospermum > Herpetospermum pedunculosum. The sequence goes on along the minus strand of CM051527.1, from coordinate 12,063,384 downwards.
CAGTCACCATTTATGGATAGTGAAACACAGGGCCATTCCCAACACTAACATTCCATTCGGTTGCTATGTTGGGGCCGTTCTGTGCATTCTAAAAATGGAGGGTCACACTTACAGGATTTGCTAAGGAGTTAGTAAATCCAGACCAAAAACGATAACTAAGATGCTATGGGAATAAGAGTTATTCCGGAGTTAGCATTTAGTCAAGAATGTCTTGGTTTAGTAAAGGAGTACTCGACTACCATTCGGTAGCGACCATTCTGACCTACTAAAGTATCGTTGTTAGTAAATAAAGAGTTTGGGTACTTTATTTACTGCTAAAGTCTTTAATTGGTTCAAATAGGTTAAAACCGTTTCACTAATAGATTTACATTCCTTTACAGCATGTCGAGTTCGTTCATACAGTTGTTGTCACACGACAAATTAACCGGAGAAAATTTTGGGTCATGGAAGTCGAACCTTAATGCGGTTTTGGTTCTTGACAACCTGAGATTTGTCTTAACGGAGGAGTGTCCTCCAGTTCCTGGTTCAAATGCCTCACGAACTGTTCGTGAAGCATACGACGGTTGGATTCGGGCTAATGATAAAGCTCGAGTCTACCTCCTGGCAAGCATATCTGATGTCTTGTCTAGGAAGCATGAGGGGATGGTTTCCGCTAAGGAAATCATGGCTTCACTACAAGAGATGTTTGGAAAACCTTCCTCATCTCTTAGGTATGAAGCCCTCAAGCACATTTCAACTGCCGTATGGTTGAAGGAACCTCTGTTAGGGAGCATGTTCTTAACATGATGGTGTACTTCAATACTGCAGAAGTTAATGGAGCAACCGTTGACGAACAAGGTCAGGTTGGTTTTATCTTGGAATCTCTTCCGAAGAGCTTCCTGTACTTCAGGGCCAATATGGTCATGAACAAGATAGAATACAATCTGACGTCTCTTCTAAACGAGCTTCAGGTATATCAGTCCCTGCATACCTCTAAAGGAAAGGAGAAGGAGGTAAATGTTACCACTTCTATGAAATTCCAGAAAGGGTCTGGGTTTGGGACTAAATCTGAACCTCCTTCTGTGAGTAATAAGATTATTCACAAGAAGAAGAGAAGTGCCAGGAAGGGCAAGACCCCAGCTGTTGGCAAGGTAAAAGCTTCACACAGTGGAAAGTGTTTTCATTGTGGTGAAGAAGGGCATTGGAAGCGGAACTGCCCCAAATACCTTGCAGAGAAAAAGGCAAAAGAATGAACGACAAGGTAAATATGATTTATCTTTTGTCTAAACATGTGGATTATGAATGTCATACCTGAATGTTGATTCAGGAACCACTAATCATGTTTGTTATTCTTTTTCAGGAAACTAGTTCCTGTCTGCCTATTTCTTGACGACGACGACTTATGAAGATGTCTTCGCAGTTTCTACAGTGGGAGCTTGCTGATGTTTAGTTGTCTGTATAGAAATAATTTCAACTGTTGTAATTATTATCTATAGAACTCAAGTTTGTCCTGAACACTTTTATTGTATATAGTATCTTTTGTTTATTAAATGAAGAGTTCATTTTGCAAAAGATATATACTAGTAGTGTTCTATTAAAACTTGGTAAACAACTAAAGTGTTAAGATTAATCTTGTTTTATATTGAAAGCAAAATTTAAATTAACAAAGGTTGTTAGTTTAGCTGGTTCTTCTCAACTGTTGAGAAAGCCTATATGTAGTGGGAGGTTTATGAGATAATCTGGACCACTATATTTGCTAGTGTTATGACTTTAGTTATCAAAATTGTTGATGATGGTAAATTCATAAACAAGAACCAGTAGCTCAAAACCATGAATCTTCAAGGGGTTTAAAGACCTAGTCTATGAGGTGAAAACCTCTAAGGCTTGACTTTCTGACAAATGGGACTGTCCCAAAGAGAATGAGTTAATTGTGTATTAATTTCTTCTCTTGTTGTCAGATGAGAGTTATATAGAATACTCGTGTCCATTGTCCTGTTCTATTTGATAGGATAAGGTAAATGAAAATCAAGATTAGCTATCTTGATAGAGTATCTATTAGTCTGAACCAGGAAGATTCATTATTTAAGATTCAGAGCAAATCGTTTGCAATCTTATACAATTCATTTATGAATTGGATTTAGTATCTAAATCTTAAAATTATAAGGTTTGTTTTTCGAATCAAATCTTATGGTTTTGAACATTACATTGATAAATATTGTTGGACAAGTATTTGATCAATGTAATAGCTTTCATAATAAATACCCATAGTTTTTACTCTTAATCATTGTGAATGATGAAGGAGTCATTTCTTTGATAAGCTTAAATTAGCTCTGTTGGTTCTAAGGATTCGGGTTAATCTGAATCGCAAGAACAAATTGCTAGTGGCAGCTGTCAAATGAAATTTGGTTAAGGTATTGTCAAATGTGTAAAGGAGGATTAGAATACAAGAGTTGTATTGTTGATTTCTCTTGTGATAGCTAAGCTTTCTTGCAGCTTGTGAAGTAGCAAAAACTTTATGAATTAAACTCAAAGTTTAGTGCTATGAGAGGATGTGATAGTCACATGGGTTCCTCACAGCACTTCATGTTGTTTTGTTTACTTTGTTTCTCATGGCTAAAGTGTTTGAGAAATACCTAAAGTGTTTAGGGCTCCGAGATTGTTCAATAAGGATAGTGGGAGTAAACTAGAAACATGAGATATTTCGTTTTCTCCACCAACATGTACACCACAGACGTTTTAGTCCAAGTGGGAGTTTGTTGGGTTTTATGTCCTAAAACTCGTGGTTTGTAAACTGTTATGTTTGTAAATAATCTATTTAGTAATAAAGAGTTATTAAGTTTTAATTCAGTAAAGGAGTTTACTGGATTAAAGTGAAACATGTTTTATCCTATACCAATAACCAACACCCTTGGCATTGTTTGAGTATTTGAACCTCATGTATGACATGATTGTGGATCAGGTTCAAGTATACTGCCAAAATGATCTATAGTATATGGATAAGGCTGGGTACCTTATCCTGGTAACACTATTGGATGCGGCTCACTTTGTATTGTACAGAACGATGTGATCCGAATCGTTCCACATGAAGATGTGAGAAGTGAGGGCGTCCTGTGTAAAGAGTTTACACAAGATCGAACCGCGTATTAAGTCACTCTCTCTTTATAACACCGTTTACTGATCGAGACTGACTTATACACTTTGATGGCCTAGGTAACTCGTTCTTAATCCTGAGCTTGCTATGAACTCCTGCTTATTCGGAAGTATCCTTTGACTTGTACGGGTGAGAGTGGCAGAACGCCCGCTCAATAAGCCTACCAACTTGGGGATAAAGCCGAATAAGTAGCTGGGGACATAGTGTAGCAAGATTGGAATTCACTCCTAACCCGCTCTTCAGGGTTAGTAGATAGGTTGTTCCCTTAATAGCTGACTCCGGGGCTTGAACAATGTGAGCTCACACTCTCATGTGATGAGAGAGTTATATTGATCTCTTGGTTGGACCAAAGATCTATTGTTCATTAGAGGTGTCAGTGGTACTTAAGGAACAAGATGTAATGCAGGGGTTAAACGGTTTATACGACCCAGCTGTGATTACGGACAACCTGTGAAGGATCGACTTACCAATGACGGTTATATCAAGAGGACACAATATATCTATAGTGAGGAGAGTGCAGCCCTTGGACTTTAGTGGAGTCTCCGGGGGTTAACGAATGTTGATCGATTCGGGTCAAAAGAGTTTTGACCGAATGATCTCGTATCGTTGAAGCTCATGATCTGTAGGTCCTTTAGGTTCTCCTGGCTAGCTCGGATAAAGCGGTATAGCAGTGCTATAGGGTTGAATTCGGAGAAATCTGAATTAGGGTTTGTTCGAGGGGTTTGTATATTTAAATGTGATTTAAATATATAATCGGAGGAAGTTGTACTTAAATGTGATTTAAATACTCGACCGGAGAAAAATATGAATATTGATTCGTATTTTGGAAAAGTCGGTTTTCTGTAAACCGGGATATAGTGGAAGGTTTATTATTATATTAGTATTTGATATTAATATTAATAATAAATTAAATAATTAAAATTGTTTTAATTATTATTGATTTTAATAAATAATAATTATTTATAATTATTATTATTATCATTAATCTTGTATGTTGCATGTCCAACATGTGTTATTCCACTATGTTTGTTTTCCTTATTCATGAAGCAAGTCAATTTGATATGATCAATTTGCTTTTGGCTTGTATGAAAAAAAAATCTCTAAGCTTGAGACTTCACAATTCTCTCTCACGTTGGGAACTTCCTCTCTCAAGCATTTGGATTGTGCATCTTCAAGTGTTGAAGGCAATATCCATAGTTGAAGCTTGAAGAAGAAGAGAAGTTGAAGTTTTGATTTTTGGATTTCAAGTTGTTGAAATTCAAAGGGTTTGTTGTATTGTGTTCTTGATGTTCTTGATGAATAGTTCATCAAGTTCATATTAACACAATACCAAACACAAACCAAAAGCGTCATCTTGTTCCTCCATCCTCAATCTAACCCCCTTAGCTTAAGGAGTCCCACCACTCCGCTATTACCGCCTGAGAATAGCTGGGACTGCTCTAAGGGTGGTCTTCGTGTGTTCGTGCTGAGTTCGTGACCGGAGGAGAGGTAGAGATCGAGGGGGCTGTAGAGGTGCAGAGGTAGACGAGAAAACGAACGTCAAAATAAGGTATTTTTGTCAATATATACCGGTGTATATATGATATATACCGGTGCTTTTTTCTTGGTTTCTCTTCACTGGAAAATATACCGGTGGTATATATAATTTACCGGTGGTATATATACCGGTGGTATATATACCGGTGGTATATATAATTTACCGGTGGTATATATACCGGTGGTATATATACCGGTGGTAAATATACCGGTGGTATATATAATATTTACCGGTGGGATATATACCGGTGATATATACCGGTGGTATATATACCGGTGATATATATACCGGTGGTATATATATTATTTACCCGTGATATATATATATACCGGTGGTATATACCGGTCGGTATTTCCTCGGTATAATATATACCGGTGTATATGTGATATATACCGGTGATATATTTACCGGTGGCTTTTACCGGTCAACTTTTTCGGTTGACTTTTACCGGTCGGTTTATCGGTGGAGAGGGTTTTTTCCGTTGGACTCGAATTAAAGAATTTTTCTAAGTGTTAGAAATGTTTCTTCAATTCTTAATTCGTTCCTTATTGATTGCTTAAGGTCCTCAACCAGTTTTAGGCTTTTGTTTAAGTCTTTCTTCCGCTGCGCCTCTGGTCGAGGGCCGGGACCCTCGCAGTTGGTTGAGTGGGGGTTTCAGCATGTTCCTCTTCCAATAATATCTTATGCATGCAGTAGGAAGGACTAATACCTCTAATGTCAGCAATCGTCCATGCAATGGCCTTTTTATGTTGCTTAAGTAGTAATATTAGCGCAATTTCATGCTTTTCACTCAACTTGGACGAAATAATAACAGGCAAAGTATCATGCTCTCCTAGGTATGCATACTTAAGATGATCAGGCAATGTTTTCAATTCTAATAAAGGTGGATGCTCAATGGATGGTTTCAATGGATTCATGGACCTTTCAGTCAAGTCATTAGTCATACACACATGCTGAGGTTTATCCACATGTATATTCATTATCTCAGAAATATTTAAGTCAGTTACATCTATTTGTACATAGTCATTGGCATGCTTAATCAACAATTCATGCTCAAGCTGTTCTTCCATTAGTGAATCAACTATATCTACACTTGCACAAGGTTCAGAGTCAGAAGGATACCTTAGAGCTTTAAAGACACTAAACTTAACCTCCTCATCATGAACCCTCATGGTGAGCTCACCTTTCTGGACATCGATCAGGGCCCTACCTGTGGCTAGAAATGGTCTGCCTAATAGGATGGGGACCTCCTTGTCTGCTTCATAATCCAGAATGATGAAGTCTGCAAGAAAAATAAATTTGTCAACCTTGACAAGAATATCCTCAATCTTACCCTCAGGGTATGCTATGGATCTGTCTGCAAGCTGCAAGGTGACAGTAGTGGGACGTGCTTCCCCTATTCCAAGCTGGCGGAATAGTGATAGGGGCATGAGATTTATGCTGGCTCCCAGGTCACAAAGAGCTCTGCCCACGTGCTTGCCTCCCAACTCAACTGGTAAGGTGAAGGAACCAGGATCCTTCTCCTTCTTTGGAAGTTTGTTCTGGAGTATAGCACTGCACTCCTCAGTAAGATTCACTGTTTCAAATTCACCAATGATCTTTTTGTTAGTAATAATATCCTTAAAAAATTTAACATAAGAAGGCATAGATTGCAAAACCTCTACAAATGGAATATTCACATGCACTTGCTTTAAAATCTCTAAAAATTTATTAAAGTGCACTTCCTGTTCTTGTTTTTTCTTCAGCCTTCTAGGGAATGGAGGTGGTGGCACATATGTAGGCACTTCAAGTCGCCTAATGATAGGGGGGGCCTTGGAATTTCTTCTGGTTCCTCTATGATAGGCTCCAGCCTCACCCTTGATGTGCTTGTTGATGGTTGACCCTGGTTTGGCAGAGAATCCAGTGGAGCACTAGACTCTTCATTCTCTACTCTCTTTGGTATTTCTCTAGTGTTGCTCACCAATGGTCTCCCACTTCGAAGTTCAATTGCTTGAACTTGCTCTTTTCCATCCCTTCTAGGTACTTCAGTGTCAGCAGGCAACCTACCTTGGGGCCTACTTTTCAGTTCATTGGCTAATTGCCCTATTTGGTTCTCTAGGCTCCTAAGGGTAGCTTGCTGACTTTGTAGGGTAGCATCATTCTTTGCAATGTACTCCTTAAGTAAATTTTCTACTGATGACCCTATTGGTTGGTTATATGGTTTTTGGTACATGGATTGGTTATTTTGAGGAGTGAAACCAGGTGTTCCACTCGGTCTTGGCTGGTTTGGAGTTTGGTTAGCATTTTGTTGCCCACCCCAAGAAAGATTTGGGTGGTTCCTCCAACCAGGATTGTAAGTGTTAGAGTAGGGGTTGTTCCTAGGCTGCTGTTGACTTCCAACATAGCAGACTGAGGCTGGATTCCCAGGGCAAAATTCATACAGATGCCCTTCCCCACAGAATCCACAGATCAGTGTCTCACCTTGACCATTTGATGCGCCCATTGAGATGGCTGCTGCGGTGTTGACACTAGGTTGGAGATTGGTTTGAGCCATTTGTTTGACTAGGTTGGTCAGGGCGTTTATTTGGCTACTCATGGCACTGAGTGCATCCTTGTCTTGAGCTCTACTTGGCTCTACTGGATCATCTGACCACCTACAGTGAGAAGTTGAGATTTTCTCCAGAATCTCATAGGCTTCATTGTAGCTCTTTGAAAGCATGGAGCCCCCAGCTGAAGAATTCAACACTTGCCTTGTGCTGGGGTTGCATCCTTTAAAGAACACTTCTATTTGAATACACCATGGAATGCCATGGTGTGGACATTTAAGCAAAAGGTCCTTGAACCTTGTCCAAGCTTCGCGAAGAGACTCGTTTTCGGCTTGTTTGAACTTGATTATGTCATCACGAAAGTTGGAATTCCTATCAGGTGGAAAATATTTGACTAGGAATTTCTCAGCCAGATCTGTCCAATTGACAATTGATCCGAAGGATAATGAGTTTAACCACGTTTTGGCTTTATCTCTCAATGAGTAGGGAAAGAGGTAAAGCCTCAAAGCTTCTTGGGAAACTTCAGGGATAAGGAAGGTATCACTAACTCCTAGGAAGTTTCTTAGATGATTGTGGGGATCTTCATTTTCCACTCCAAAGAATTGTCCCACAGTGGACAACATTTGGAACATTACTGGCTTTAACTTGAATGAGTTGGCAGTAATTTCAGGGCGTATAATGTTGGGGTTTAGCTCCCCAGGCATGGGAACTAAGTAGGAGAGGATGGCACTATCCTTGTCATTCGCTATTTCGATGGGATTGCGAGTGGTAGGTACCGGATTTTGGACTGGTCTTTCCATTTCGATGTGTAGGAATTGCGAAGACTCCGCGGAGTCAGCAAAGTTTTGAGTTACAGAGGGTTGTTTGAAGAGGCGTTTCTTAGCTTTGTTTCTGGCCCTAAGTAATCTTTCAGGCTCAGGATTGAACTCTAGATCGCTACTTGAATGCTCATTCATAAACTAACCCAATGGTACCTGCAAAAGAAATGAGAATGGATCAGTTCCAATTGATATTAAGATGTGTTTCTAACTTAACAAACTTCGTGTTTACTAAACAAAATTCCCGGCAGCGGCGCCGAAAACTTGTTGCGTGCTCAATGGTTAAAATAAAAATGCAATGTAAGAGCACTCAGAACATGCAAGCATACATGGTCTTGTAGCAAGTAATAAGTATTTTTTCATTCGATTTCCCACAGAGATTTATTCTTAGTTACTAACGAAGTGAGAGGTTAAGTGAGAAAGGGTGGTGTAGATGAGGTAGATTTGAGTTTAAAGTGCCTAACTACTAAGGAATGTGCGAGATATGAAAGCATGAACAAGTGCAAGTAGATAAGTAAACTCGAAAGTAAAAGGAAAAGAATTGCGGAAACAACAATTTCCTAGCAATGTTACTAACAGCGAATTAAGGGTAAAGTAGGGAAACAAGGGCTACTAACGACTCCTCTATAGGTCTTTTCATACGATTCTCAAGCAATAGATCAACTTATCATGCATCAAACTGACTCAATCTCATGTATCTTCTGATTTCATGCATTAGATCCTCTAGTTTAATCATGTCCAAGTAAGGTCTTAAGCATCTTTTTATAACAGTGAGTTTAATGATTTGTACTAGGAAAACGCCTATTCCTAGGTCGTTTTCTGGCTACCATGAGAGGCTAGCATGAATGTACGACTCTGAACTCTTACTCCTTCCAGAGGTTAGGAGTTCTTTGGACAAAATGGATGGCCAATCGAAATTGCCCGTGGGATGAAGCTTACATACATTCAATGCATATCGAAACTAACCTACACGCTTGATTCACGTATTTCTACCTATAGTCTTGTCATTAGCATGCCCTTATGTGATTTAGTTACTCATGGATGAAGGTGGAATGAGAAGAATAGATGAAGACGACATGCTTAACAGAATTTAAGGGGTAAAACAGAAGAAGAAAACAGTAAACAGAAAGGAAGGAGACTTGCGAAGTGATGAAATAGTGCTTTGATTAACCAAGGTTTGAACTAAACAAATAACAACTTTGAACAACGGAAGCAAACAGACGAGTACGAAATAGAATAGAGTAGCAGACAGAAACGAAATAGTAAAGACAGAAGCAACAAAGGTAATAAAAACAGCAGAAAGCAGTAAAGAATGCGTGTGAAATCCTCGTTGCAACGATTTGGATGACAACCGAAGGTAAGCTTGATCGTGGATGAATCCAATTAGAAGAGATGGAAGATCCTCTCTTCTTCCTCTTAGATTATCGATTCCACTAGCTAAAACCTCCACGCCAAAACCCGTGAGAGAAAACAGTGAGAAACTGCGTTGAAGGAGAGATCTACGCCTTTCGAGTGTGTTTCAACCTTCCATCTTGACCTCCTTTTATAGTGTTCTGCAGGTACGATTGGGTCAAGGAGAACCATCCATTCTGAACGTCGTTCTTCTACGTGGCAGCAAGAGAAAGAATGGGCCCCTGAAAGATCGGAACAAAACAGAAATTAGTTAGACAACTTACGGATTTCACTTGAAACATTGCTGTTTTAGCAATGTTTTCGCAATGCTTCCGCAATGTGCAATTCTCAAGTCTTTAACTTCGTTTTTGGTTCTTTTTCTTTCCTTTTACACATAAATCCTAATTTAGCTTCATTCTACTAAATCTCATATATAAGCATGAATTTAAGCTAAATCCTACGAAAAACTCCTAAGATTGAACCTCTTTCTCTAACAAATAAGTCCTAAAATAGTCACTTTTGGAGACGTAACAGGCACGACATTGAGTTTATCTCTCCCTTTTCTTAGAACATTGTTGATGAATTTCTTATGGTTTAAGATGTTTTTAGTATTGAACATGTGTAGCTAAACTTATTATCTTGGGGATTGATGTAGCCTTTTAGTTTTGATGTTTTAATTAATTGAATGCTTAGATTGATTGCTTATTGCCCATTCGTGCTTTTACTTTCTTAATGCTTATAATCTTTTGGCCAAGGGTTGTATGTCTTCATGGTTTAAATTATGCTTGAAAGAGAATGATTTAAACTAGATCTTAATTGCATGACTAAGAATAGTTCTAACATGGGAATGATTAGGCTATCTTAGAAGTTGTTTTAAAGAAGAGTTTTTAATGCATGTCTTTAAAAACTAGATTGAACAATTAGTTTTATTACATTGCGTGAGACCAATTGCGCTCGTAAGAGTCAATTGTTATTTTTGTTCTTCTAGACTTATGGAAATTTGCATGAATAATCTAGGCATTTGATTGATTGAAACGTCAATATAATTGGTGAAATCACATCCCTAAGATACTTCTCTCGTGATTTGTTTAATTCGTTACTTTATTTTATTGTTTGCTTTTGAAATTGTTGTCACAACCCACTTTGCATCTTATTTCTCTAGATAAAATTAAACACTATTATTCGTGGTACTTAAGTGAGCTAGAAAGCCAGTCATGAGGACGATATTCGTAATCATTTACACTTTATTACTTGACCCGTACACTTGCGGTTTTGCTCTGCATTAAAAGTGCGCAACAAGTTTTTGGCGCCGTTGCCGGGGACTGGCAAATATTTAGTTTCACTTAATACCGTGGAGAACCTGTTTGGTTTTAATTTAGAGTTTATTTTTTTTAGTAATTTATTGATTTGTGTAATTTTTGTTTTTCAGGAATCATTGGTTGTGCATGCGAAAGGATAAAGAGACAGCTTTAGTTCCTTTTGAACCTAAAATTGAAAAGACTTACAAAAAGAATCGAAGGGTGAAAAAGGACGGAACTGAAGTCATGAATCTTCAAAATCAACCGATGAACCAGTTGCCAATTGAGCAACAAATACAGTTGAATGCACCTTTGCATCAAGCTGTGCAGCAGGATCAGAGACCCATTAGAGACTATTTTCAACCTGTCTTTCCTACTGAACATTCAGGAATTGCCTACGCACCCATCAATGCCAACAATTTTGAGCTCAAAACAGGACTTATTCAGATGGCTCAAAATCGATCTTTTAAAGGATTTCCTTCTAAAGACCCAAATTCTCATCTTAAATCTTTTCTTGAACTTTGCAGTACTGTTAAGATTAATGGTGTCACTTCTGAGGCTATACGCTTACGTTTATTTCCTTTTTCTTTGCAGGATAAAGCGAAGGATTGGCTAGATTCTGTGGCACCTGGGAGCATTACTTCATGGGATCAGTTGGTTCAGGTATTCTTGATTAAATTCTTCCCAATTGCCAAGACAATCCAGCTGAGAACTGAAATTGGGACATTCAGACAACATGATTATGAGCAGCTTTATGAGGCCTGGGACCGTTACAAGAATCTTTTGCAAAAGTGCCCACAACATGGTTATGATGGACCATTACAGATTCAGTTATTTTATAATGGGTTGAATGGTAACACAAAGACCATTCTGGATGCTACAACTGGTGGCACTTTATTTTCAAGAACTGTTGAAAGTGGACTCACTTTATTGGAAGATATGGCATCCAACAGTTACCAATGGCCCATTGAACGATCTTCTCATAAGACAGTTGCCGGCTTATATGAGGTCGATGAGGTTAGTGCTCTAAAGTCTCAAATGGCTACATTAACACATGCTTTGACTAGACTTACAGGGCCAAGTGCACCTCAATCCATGGAATCCATAACAGCTGCCATTGCTGCACCACATTATGAGGAGCCAAATGTTGAGCAAGCTCAATATGTCAACAATAGGAATTTTGGCTATAGGGGAAATCAGATGCAGAATCCACTCCCTACTCACTATCATCCTGGATTGAGGAATCATGAGAATTTCTCATATGCCAACAACAGGAATGTATTAAATCCTCCAGGATTTGCACCTCCACCACAGGAAGAAAAGAAAAAATCTATTGAAGATATGTTGGGAGCTTTCCTTTCTGAGACAAAATCTATGTTTGCTGAGTCTCATAATAGAACGGTCAAGCTTGAGCAGACAGTGCACACCCATGGATATGCTATCAAGAACATAGAGGTTCAACTGAGTCAAATAGCATCTTCTTTACATACAATGCAAAAGGGGAAGTTTCCAAGTGACACTGAGGTAAATCCAAGAGAATGATGCAAGGCAGTAGCCTTGAGAAGTGGAAAGCTGTTAGCTGAAACAGTGAAAGAAAAAAATACAGCACCAGTCACAGTTGAGGATGAGGAAATCATTGAGGAAGCTCTAGAAGAGGTCACACACATTCCATTAATTGACAGGCCTTCTAGTTCTACTCTTCCTATTATTCCTAACTCTATTCATTACCCTCAACGTTTTCAAAAGAAAAAGATTGATTCTCAATTTTCTAAATTTTTAGATATTTTCAAGAAACTTCACATTAACATTCCTTTTGCAGATGCACTTGAACAAATGCCAAATTATGTGAAGTTCATGAAAGAGATTATGTCTAAGAAAAGGAGACTGGAGGCTTATGAGACTGTAAACCTGACTGAGGAATGCAGCGCCATACTTCAGAAGAAGTTACCACAAAAATTGAAAGATCCAGGGAGTTTTACTATTCCTTGTCATATTGGTAGTTCTTTCTTTCAAAAGGCCTTATGTGATTTAGGTGCAAGTATTAATTTAATGCCTTTATCTGTTTTCAGGAAACTTGGCCTTGGAGAAGTGCAACCCACTACAATATCATTGCAGTTAGCTGACCGCTCTGTCACATATCCTAGAGGTATTATAGAGGATGTGATAGTAAAGGTTGATAAATTCTTCTTCCATGCAGATTTTGTAGTCTTAGATATGGAGGAAGATGCTGAGGTCCCTATCATTCTGGGGAGACCTTTCTTGGCCACTGGGAGAGCATTGATCGATGTACAGCAAGGAAAGCTAACTCTGAGGGTAAATGATGAAGAAGTCATCTTCAATATCTTTAGAACTATGAAATATCCAAATGAGGTTAGTACTTGTCACATGGTTGATATAGTGGATCACACTGTGCATGAGTTTAGGGACTTGGTGTTGCCTGCTGATCCTCTTGAAAAATGCATGTTAGATTTGACTTTTGAAAATCTAGGAATTTTAGATGAAGAAATTGCTTTATATTCTGATGTTTTAGATCATTTATCCATAGGAGAGTTTAGAAAAGAAAAGATATTTCAATTGTCTGTGAATGAAATAGCTACAGTAAAACCTCCTGCGCCTGAATTAAAGCAATTGCCTGCACATCTTCGCTATGCTTTCTTAGATGATTCTTCTACTTTTCCTGTTATTATATCTGTTGTATTAAGTAAAGTAGAAGAAGAAAAATTATTGAGGATATTACGTGCTCATCGTTCTGCTATAGGATGGTCTACTAGTGATATTAAGGGAATTAGCCCAACTGTTGTCATGCATAAAATCTTAATGGAAGACACTTTTAGTCCATCAATTGAGCACCAAAGAAGACTCAATCCCGCCATGAAAGAGGTGGTAAAGGCTGAGGTATTTAAATTACTTAATGCATGTATTATTTATGTCATATCTGATAGTTCATGGGTGAGTCCTGTGCAGGTTGTTCCTAAGAAAGGAGGGATGACAGTTGTAAAAAATGAAAATATTGAATTCATCTCTACAAGGACGGTAACAGGGTGGCGAGTGTGCATAGATTATAGAAAATTGAACAAGGCTACTAGAAAGGATCACTTCCCTCTTCCCTTTATTGATCAAATGCTTGATAGACTTGCTGGTTATCCTTACTATTGCTTTCTTGATGAATATTCAGGTTATAATCAGATTGCCATCTCTCTTGAGGATCAAGAGAAGACTACATTCACATGTCCCTATGGTACTTTTGCTTTCAGGCGAATGTCATTTGGACTGTGCAATGCTCCCGCCACTTTTCAGCGTTGCATGATGTCCATATTTCATGACATGGGTGGAGGATATTATGGAGGTTTTCATGGATGATTTTTCAGTATTTGGATCTTCTTTTGATTCATGTTTAGCTAATCTTTCTCTAGTCTTGCAGCGTTGTGAGGAGACTAACCTTATTTTAAATTGGGAAAAGTGCCATTTTATGGTTAAGGAAGGTATAGTATTGGGCCATAAAGTCTCTGAAAAAGGCTTGGAAGTAGATCGAGCAAAGATTTCAGCTATTGAGCAACTACCTCCTCCTATAAATGTGAAGGGAGTTAGAAGTTTTCTTGGGCATGCAGGGTTTTATCGCCGTTTTATTAAAGATTTTTCTAAAGTAGTAAAACCCTTATGCAATCTTCTAGAAAAAGAGTCTGCTTTTATATTCTTTGATGAATGTTTGCTAGCATTTAATCTGTTAAAGGAAAGGTTAACTACTGCACCTATAATTGTTGTACCTGATTGGAGTCAACCTTTTGAAATTCTGTGTGATGCTAGTGATTTTGCTGTTGGAGCAGTTTTAGGCCAACGTCGTGATAAGTTGTTTAGGGCCATTTACTATGCTAGTAGAACTTTGGACAATGCACAACAAAATTACACCACCACTGAAAAAGAAATGCTTGCTGTTGTATTTTCTTTTGATAAATTTAGGTCTTATCTGTTAGGGACTAAAGTCATTGTCCATACTGACCATGCAGCTCTTCGATATTTATTTGATAAAAAAGATGTTAAACCACGTTTGATTCGATGGGTTCTTCTTTTGCAGGAGTTTGATTTTGATATACGGGGTAGGAAAGGATGTGAGAATGTTGTTGCAGATCATTTGTCTCGCATTGAGCATGAGAACCACCACGATACCTTTCCTATCACAGAGGACTTTCCTGATGAGAGATTATACCAGGTAAAATCTACTATTCCATGGTTTGCTGACTATGTTAATTTTCTTGCAGGAAAGGTGATGCCACCAGAGTTGAAGTCTCACCAAAAGAAGAAATTTCTCCATGATGTCAAGTCTTACCTGTGGGACGACCCGTTGCTTTTTAAGGTTTGTTCAGACCAATTAATAAGACGGTGTGTTCCACATGAGGAGGTAACTAAAATTATGCATGATTGTCATTCATCTCCTTATGGTGGTCATTTTGGACCCACACGTACTGCTGCTAAGGTATTGCAATCTGGTTTCTATTGGCCTACTATGTTTAGGGATTGTTATACCTTTGTTAAAACATGTGATAGATGCCAACGAACAGGTAATATTTCAAGACACCATGAATTACCTTTAACTCCTATTCTTGAAGTCGAGTTGTTTGATGTTTAGGGAATTGATTTTATGGGTCCCTTTCCCTCTTCCCATGGTTATCTTTATATTTTAGTTGCAGTTGATTACGTGTCTAAATGGGTAGAGGCAATTGCGACTAAGAAAAATGATGATCGTATTGTCTTACAGTTCCTTCATAAGAACATATTTACTAGATTTGGCACTCCACGAGCTATTATTACTGATGGGGGATCTCATTTTTGCAATAAACTATTTAATGCTCTACTTGTCAAATATGGAGTTAGACATAAGGTTTCAACTGCTTATCATCCCCAAACTAACGGTCTTGCTGAAGTTTCTAACAGGGAAATAAAACAGATATTGGAGAAGACCGTTCGCACCACCAGGAAAGATTGGGCTCTCAAATTGGATGAAGCTCTTTGGGCCTACCGTACAGCCTTCAAAACTCCAATTGGTACATCCCCGTATCGATTGGTGTTTGGGAAGGCATGTCACTTACCTGTGGAATTGGAACATAAAGCATTCTGGGCCACCAGGAAGTTGAACTTTGACTCTCAGAAAGCTGGCGAAGAATGACTGCTTCAACTTAATGAGTTGGAAGAGTTTCGAGGCCAAGCTTATGAGAATGCCAAGCTTTACAAAGAACGCACTGCGAGATGGCATGATCAAAGAATCCAACACCGCTCATTTACACCTGGACAACAAGTACTTCTTTTTAACTCACGTTTACGTTTGTTTCCAGGTAAATTAAAATCTAGGTGGTCGGGGCCTTTTACCATTAAGGAAGTGTTTCCACATGGAGCAATCGAATTGCAAGCTACTGATGGACATTCATTCAAGGTCAATGGACAACGAGTCAAACATTACTGTGGCACTGAGGAACGACGTCTCGAGAGCCTTTACTTGGACGAACCTGAATGATGCATCGTCCCGTCTTGCTAAAGACGTTAACTAAAGCGCTTGTTGGGAGGCAATCCAATTTCGTTTGTATTCTCTTTCATTATTGTTCGATGTTTGTTTTCTTTTTACTCTGATTTTTTGTTTGTTTGTTTGTTTTGTAGGTAAAATAAAAAAAATATAAAAAAAAAAATCTGCAGGCACGAAACCCGAGAGGACAGCGTCGAGACCCTGGTCTAGCGCCTCGACGCTATGAACTTCTGCTGCAGCGTCAGAAGACGCTGCCCTAGCGTCGAGACGCTCCGAAGTCTGCTGAAGTCTATTTCCGCCATTTGTGAAGATTCAAAGTTCAAACTCAAGGTTCTTCAAGGGTAATCTCTACACTTTCTATCTCTTTTATAAGTTTGGTTGTTGTGTAGAAGTATTTCGAGTTAAGTTTAGTGTGTTGTGGGAATCTTTTTGTTGTGTTGGGCATAAAAATTTGGGGTTTTGTTGGCGGGGTGTTCTTCGTGTTCTTGAAAAAAAAAAAAAAAAAGAATGAATGGTCGGGTCAAAACGTTCAAGAGCTTCTTCATCTTCATCAAGGGCTGAATTTGATTCTGACCAGTTCGTCAGTCTTGCTGCTTATGAGAACTTTCAGAAAAACATAATTGAGAGAAATGTTCTCCCTGAACGGGGCCTGGCTCTGGATGAAGTGCACCAACACCTCTTATTTCAAAACATCATACAAAGAGGTTGGGCAGAATTTGTGCAGCAGCCTACGAGTGTCGTAGTATCCCCTGTGCGGGAATTTTATGCCAACATGACTGAGGCGGACACCAAATCATATGTGAGAGGTCGTCGCATCCCGTTTGACGCAGCTTCTATAAACGCATGTTTTTCGCTGCCCAACATCGATCGGGACGAGTACGGTTTATACGTCAGTGAGCAGCTCGACGTATATCAAGTAATCAGAGAGCTATGTCATCCAGGTGCTCAGTGGGTCACCAGGCAAGGTGAGGTCATTCGATTCCGCGCAAATGACCTCACTGTCACAAACAGGGTGTGGCATAGTTTCATTTGTGCCAGGCTGCTCCCCATTGCTCGTCTGAGCGATGTAACGAAGGACAGGGCAATCCTCCTATATGCGATTGCCACAGGTCGCTCCGTGGATATTGGCAAACTTATCCACAGCTCGATGCGACGCACTAGACGAGGGTCCACCACAGGCGGACTTGGGCACTTGTCCCTCATTATGGAGCTCTGTAAGCGAGCCGATGTAGAATGGGATGGACGCGAGGAGGTGGTCCACCCTCTGGCGCTCATGGAGAAGAATTTTATCATGAGATTGCGTGGACGGGATGATCCGGTTACCGGTGCAGGCAGCCAAGATGAGGATGATATCTATCTGGAGGGTCCTATTCCAGTTATGCCTGTTCCTCCTCAGCCAACTCGGGCTTCACGTTCTATTGACGAGCAACTCCAGCATCTGTCGCTGCGAGTTCAGCGCCACCACAGGCGTTCTGAGGCACAATTCACTCACATGTACGAGTGTTTACGCTATCAGTATGAGCCTAGCGCCGACCAGTCCTTCCCTCCTCCGATGCCTCCATACGCATCATCTGATGAGGAGCAGTGAGCGCCTCCATTTCAGGGCAGTTTCGTTACCCCTATTTTTTTTCTTATTGTGTTATGCATGCTGTTTTTTTTACTTTATACATTGAGGACAATACATGTTTTGAAATTTGGGGGTGGGACTAGCATGTTAAAGGCCCTGAGTATGTTTGAGCTGATTTGTGATGCATTGCATGTGATTAGGATAACCTATGAGATATTCTGAATGTTGATAATCTGAATTGGAGAATTATGAAACCATATCTGAAAAGTTGATATTTTATTTCGACCTTTGTTTCCCTTTGTATGTTTGACTACCCTGTAAGCTAAGAATGCATCTTTGTGTTGAGTTGTCATGCATGAGAGAGACAACATGATTTGACTTAAAAAAAAAAAAAAAAAAAAAAAAAAAAAAAAGATAGTATCTCATTGCTTTACTGATTTATGAATGCATAAGGTTACACAGTGCTCTTTTCTCTTAAATTGAGTGTTCCATGCATGATTGACTTTTCTAGAACTTGCTCTGATATGCATGTCTGGAATCTCTGAACTCAATTTGAATGTCTTATTTTCACAAGGGCAATTAGGATAACCCATTTTTAGATTTCTCAAAAGGCCAATCTTGACATTATCTTTAGAAAGCCCATTTTGAGCCTTAAACCTTTTTGTTGGAAATTTGCCATATTACGAGCCTTATATCCATTCAATTGTAATTTTCTTCATTTGAACCTTGAATTGAAGAATAAAGATGTATACCACATGATGCTTAAATCAATCCAAAAGAGAAAAATGAAGTATTACTCAATGCATGAAATATCCCTCGTAGTGGCTTTGTTAAAAAAAATAAAAATAAAAATAAAAATAAAAATAAAAATTGTGAACAAAAGCCACCGAGAGGAGTAACTTTTCAAAGAGTCAACGAATCTTTCGAGCTTCATGTGGTATAAACAATAATTCTTCCAATTAAGTAGCTTAAAATGTCCATCCATCCACCTTTACCTAAGCCCAATTACAACCAAAGCGAGACCCGAAAATTTGACATTCATTTGATTCATTGATGATGAAGATTTGATATTTTAGCAAGCTTATGGTAAAATTCTTTTATGCATTGGATTGAGTGTTTATCCTATACATATCCCGATAAGTGAGATGATTGAGCGAAATTGTGTGAGGTATTAGTTCTTGTGCATTTGTTTGTGGTAACTTAATGAGATGCTTAAGTTTTATTGTAAAACTAGCCTTTGATTGTTTGTTCTCTCGATTGCCACCATGGCTCAAACCATAGATGAATACTTAGTTTTATGGGTAGTTTTGGATACAAAAGAAAAACAATAGGCTTTGGTTAAATTTATTCTTAAATTGTGGATTGTCATTATTGAGAATATTGAGGTTGGAATCACATGCTTGCATTCATTGATTTGTCTTATGATCTTGTTTTATTTTGCTCGAGACTAGCAAAAACTTAAATTTGGGGGTATTTGATAGCTCACAAAGTGTGCTATCTTTATAGCTTTTTTATCGCTAGTTTACCGTGTAAATGAGCACTTTAATGTTGATTATCTTTTATATTATAGGAATTGAGCTAAATGAAGCTAAATGGAGCATTATTGAGGATTAAGATGAGAAATGATCAAATTGGTTGACTTGAAGAGGAAGCCCAAGCCAAGAATCCCGCAGCAGTAGCGTCGAGACGCTACCCGGAGCGTCGAGACGCTACGGATAGTCTTCCAGCGCCATTTTCGTCTGTAGCGTCGAGACTCCGTGCCTAGCGTCTCGACGCTGGCTTGCCAAATAAGGAAGGTGATATTTTCGGGACAGCGTCGAGACGATGCCCCTAAGGTCTCGACGCTGTCACAATTTTTACTATAAATAAGATCCTTTTCCAGCCGACTTGGGGACAAAAATTTTAGAGAGAAAAAGTCCTATTTTCGAGACTTTGACACTTCGGAGAGGAGAGGAACGAGGATTGAAGCTGAGGAAGAGATTCGGAAGCAAAAGATTGTAGATCACAAGCCGGGAACGGAGAACGACACGACATTGAGTTTATTTCTCCCTTTTCTTAGAACATTGTTGATGAATTTCTTATGGTTTAAGATGGTTTTAGTATTGAACATGTGTAGCTAAACTTATTATCTTGGGGATTGATGTAGCCTTTTAGTTTTGATGTTTTAATTAATTGAATGCTTAGATTGATTGCTTATTGCCCATTCGTGCTTTTTCTTTCTTAATGCTTATAATCTTTTGGCCAAGGGTTGTATGTCTTCATGGTTTAAATTATGCTTGAAAGAGAATGATTTAAACTAGATCTTAATTGCATGACTAAGAATAGTTCTAACATGGGAATGATTAGGCTATCTTAGAAGTTGTTTTAAAGAAGAGTTTTTTAATGCCTTGCATGTCTTTAAAAACTAGATTGAACAATTAGTTTTATTACATTGCGTGAGACCAATTCGCTCGTAAGAGTCAATTGTTATTTTTGTTCTTCTAGACTTATGAAAATTTGCATGAATAATCTAGGCATTTGATTGATTGAAACGTCAATCTAATTGGTGAAATCACATCCCTAAGATACTTCTCTCCTGATTTGTTTAATTCGTTACTTTATTTTATTGTTTGCTTTTGAAATTGTTGTCACAACCCACTTTGCATCTTATTTCTCTAGATAAAATTAAACATTATTATTCGTGGTACTTAAGTGAGCTAGAAAGTCAGTCCTGAGGACGATATTCGTAATCATTTACACTTTATTACTTGACTCGTACACTTGCGGTTTTGCTCTGCATTAAAAGTGCGCAACAACCATCACTCACCGCCATCGATTGAGACTAGGGACCGACGATCGATGATCGGTGGCCAACAATTGGGACCTTGACTAACGGTGGTCGTTGGCCACTAGTCACCTATCACTAGCCACCGTTGGCGATCAGGATCGTGGAACGAGGATCAGTGATCGGTGGTCAACAATCGGGATCGGGGACCAGGATAAGGGATGGTCGGTGGTTGCCAATCTAGGTCTCGTTCGTTGGTCCCTATTGTCGGCCATCAACCACCGCCTGTGATTGAAGACTAGGGATCGACAACTCACCACCTAAACCAATAACTAACCATCAAGATCGACGACCGACCACTGGGAGCGAAGACCAACGATCGGGATTGAGACCAAAAACCACCTATCATCTCTGGAGTGGTTGTTGGTCACCGATCGCCAGCAACCAGAACTGTGGACTTGAAATCGTGTCTGGGGACTGGGATCGGGATCAACGACTTGGAATTTGGAACTGATGACTAATAAAGGGACTGACGATCGGGACTGTCGATTATAGGTGGTCAACGGTCTGAGGTCCCGATCGATGGTCCCTAGGCATGGTTGTCGACCACCACCCACCGCCAACGATCGAGACCTGGAACCAACGGTCGGTAACTAGTGACCGACAACCTTGAGTGGGGACCAAGATAAACAATGGTAGGTTGTCATTGGTCTGGTCTCGGTCGATGGCTACCAGTCGTCTACCACCACCCACTGTCGGCGACCGAGACTGGGAACCAGTGACTAGCAACCACTCTAGCGATGGTCGGTAGTTACGGCTATCTAGATTGTGGACCGACGAGTTGGTCACGACACTGGAAATTAGCTACCATTGCTGGAGTGGTTATTGGTCACCGGTCCCTGGCCATTAGTCGTCGGCCTGTATCGTCGACCACTGGTAACCAGCCCCCGATCGCTGACCTCCTGAATCGGGGACCGACGATTGAGACTGGTGACCAACAATCATCGTCAGCGATCACTTCTGTCAACCACTCAAATTTGAAGTATTAGTTGATCATAATGTTTAATACTCGTCCTTTATGGTAATTTGATATTACTAGAAATAACAAGTCAAAAAACTTTTGTATAAAAATAGTTTTTAGAAAATGTAGCAAAATATATGAGTTTTTAATTATAAATAGTTTTTATAAATAATGTTTAAAATAAAATGCATTTTCAAAAATAAATTTCTTGGATTTTAAATTTAATACTTTGGATTATTCCTTTTTTTAACACTAGAATTTAAATTTAAAATAATTTTCTTGGTTAATATTAGTCTTGAAATTTTATAGAATTCAAAATGTTTTGGTTAAATTTTAATGAACAATCCTACTGTTGGAAAAAATTTACGTGGAAAACTCTAAAATCGGAGAAAAATCACGATCCACCAGAAAGAAACTCCACTATTTGAAAAATTATTACAATCACACAAAATTCTTTTTCCCGACCTAAATTACAAAAAAAAACACTCTCCCAAAGCTTTGCACCACTTACACGCTTTTGTCCAACTCTAAAACTAGAGAATACAATAGATAATTTAACTAAAATCAAAGAGATAGACTCCTTTTATAGTACTTGGAGACCATGACTTTCTTGTTTCCTTACAATGTAAGACTACTGTTTTTCTTATATACTGTCAAAACCCCTCCAAATTTCACATTGGCAAGATATTTGAGGAATCCACAACTTCTGTTGCATCCATTGTCTTTACTGACAATCATAATCCTCAACCTAGAGAACTATTACTCACTCCATCATAAAGAGTAGACCACTTAAAATGTCACCCTCCAAGACTTTTACTTCTTTGTCACTTGTCGATAGACCTTGTTGAAATTTATGATTTAACTTCCACCTACTTGGCTCACTTGGAAGTTCTTCAACCATCGACATAACTTCCACCGCACACACCGTGCATAACCGCCAAGTCAATGCACGTGTGCATAAACCATATCTCCATCTTCATTCGCAACGAGTGAAATTTCTCCTTTAGGTACAACCGATTTGAGATGTTTTTTTCCTGGTACATCGCTTCAGGCTTCTCCCAAAGCTCTTTGGCTATCGAAATTCCATGCACATTTGCAAGAACATTCTTAGCCAAATTTAGTCTGATAGCACTTGCCGCTCTCAAATATATTTCCTCTCAATCTTCATCACTCATGTTGGACTTCTAAGAACCTCTACTGGACCCGCCATTGGATAATCATCACCACTTAACTTTTCAGAAGCACCACCACTCGGTTTTCCCTTCAAATCCTTGTGTTGCTGGAACCCCCACTCAACCAACTGCGAGGGTCCCGGCCCTCGACCAGAGGCGCAGCGGAAGAAAAACTTAAATTAAAAGCCTAAAACTGGTTGAGGACCTATAACAATCAATAAGGAACGAACTAAGAATTGAAGACACATTTCTAACACTTAGAAAAATTCTTTAATTCGAGTCCAACGGAAAAACCCCTCTCCACCAGTAAACCGACCGATAAAAATCAACCGAAAAAGTTGACCGGTATAAATCACCGGTAAATATATCACCGGTATATATCATATATACACCGGTATATATTATACCGAGGAAATATTGACCGGTATATATATATCACGGGTAAATAATATATATACCACCGGTATATATCACCGGTAAATACCATATATACCACTGATATATATACCACCGATATATATCACCGATAAATATTATATATACCACCGATATATATACCACCGGTATATTTTCCAGCAAAGAGAACTCGTTGAAAAAGTATCGGTATATATCATATATACACCGGTAAATATTGACAAAAATACCTTATTTTGACGTTCGTCTTCTCGTCTACCTCAGCACCTCTTCTGCCCCCTCGATCTCTACGTCTCCTCCGGTCACGAACTCAGCACGGGCACCAACGAGGACCACCCTTAGAGTAGTCCCAACTATTCTCGGGCTTAATAGCGGAGTAGTGAGACTCTTTGAGCTTAGGGGGTTTGTTGAGAGGGAGGAAGAAGGTGATGAAGCTTGGATGAGTATACCAAGAACTTGAAGAACAATTCATCAAGAACATGAAGAACTCAAAGAACAAACTCATGAATTTCAACAATTGAAATTCAAAATTAGAGGAATAAGTATAAACAACTTTACACTTACTTGGAGTTCTTCCAAAGAACAAACCTCTAATATTCAAATGTCCAAAGCTTCAAAACTTCATCAAACTCAAGCAACAACCAAGAACTTCTTCTTCAACCCTTGAAGATGGATGTTCGGTTGAGAGAAAAACAAAAGAGAGGAAGAGCTTGAGAGTGAAGTCAAAACCATCAATCTTTTTCGAAATTTTCCAATTCTCCAAAGATGGAGTATGAAAGTGGATAAATGGAATCCACATGGAGCCCATGCACAATGCATGGCTCCATCGTGGATTCTTAATAATAATAATAATAATAATAATAAATAATTATTAATATTATAAATTATTAATTATAATTAAAACAATTTTAATTATAATATTTATTATTAATATTAATATTAATATTATAATAAACTATCCACTAATTCCGGTTTCCGAAAACCGACTATTCCAATATATGAATCAAAATTCTTATTTTCCACCGGTCGATATTTAAATCATATTTAAATATGACTTCTTCCGATTATATATTTAAATCATATTTAAATACACAAACCCTCGAACAACAGACCCGAATTCGGATTTCTCCGAGTTCTACCCTATAGCCCTACTATACCGTTATATCCGAGCTAGCCAGGAGAACCTAAAGGCCCTACAGATCATGAGCTCCAACGATACGATATTATTCGGTCAAAACTCTTTTAACCCCAAACGATCAACATTCGTTAACTCCTGGAGACTTCATTATAGTCCGAGAGTTGCACTCTCCTCACTGTAGATATATTATGTCCTCTTGATATAACCGTCATGGGCAAGTCGACCCTTTACAGGTTGTCCGTAATCACAGCTGGGTCATAATAACCGCTTAACCCCTGTGTTACATCTTAGTTCCTCAAGTTCCACTGACACCTCTAATGAACAATTGATCAGCGGTCCAACCGACAGATCAGATCCTCTCTCAAGCTTGAAGAGAGTGTGCGCGAATTGTTTAAGACTAGATGTCAGCTATTAAGGGAACAATCTATCTACTAACCCTTAAGAGCGGGTTAGGAGTAAACTTCTTCTTGCTACACTATGTCCCCAGCTACCTATTCTAGTTTATCCCCAAGTTGGTAGGCTTATTTAGCGGGCGTTCAGCCACTCTCACCCATACAAATCTAAGGATACTCTGGAATAAGCAGGAGTTCATAGAAAGCTCAGGATTCAGATCAAGTTACCTAGGCCATCATAAAGTGAAATAGTCGGTCTCTTCAGTAAACGATGTTATAAAGAGAGAGCGACTGTTTCATGGTTCAGTCTTACACAAACTCATCGCGTAGAACGCCCCCGCCCGCACATCTCGATGTGAAACGATTCAGATCACATCGTTCTGTGTAACACAGAGCAGGCCACATTCAATAGTGTTACCAGGAATAGGTATCCAGCCTAATCCATATACTATATACCGTTTTTTACTATAAATGCTAGAGCTTGATCCACAATCATGTCATACATGAAGCTCCAGTATTGGACATACGTCAAGGGTTTTGTGTATTGGTATAGATTAATGCAAAACACGTTTCACTTTATTCCGGTAAACGCATTTACCGAATAAAACTAATAACTGATTATTCTAAATAGTATATTTACAAACATAGTTTACAAACCACGAGTTTAAGGACATTAAACTCAACATGTGTAACCCAGAGTGATAGCACATCCTTAACTTGCACTTGCCACAAGCCAAAGTTCATCTTTCCATCAAATTTCTCCACGTCAATCTTCACTAGACTCATAAAACTTGACATGTCTGCTTCACTCCTAGCAAATCTCCAAATAGTGAACAACCAACACTATTCACAATATCAACCTATTTCGTTTTAAGAAATCTTTTCTAATGTGGAAGTTTAGACAATGCTACAACCATAAAACATATTGTTCGAAGAAAAACCACGGCCCACCCGAAAGAAACTCCACTATGTGAAAATTTATTAGAATCACACAAAATTCTCTCCCAACCCCAATTACAAAAAAACACTGAAATAGTTTCGGCATGCATAGCGGAAGCAATTATGGATCTAAGTACTCTAATTTTGTTAATTTCAAAGGAAAAAAACATGTAATTTGAAAATCAAAGATAATAAATTATAAATTACCTTTGAAGCTCAAATTCTTCTCGATTCCAAACCCGATCTTCGAACGTAACGGTCACGAACCACCACGAGAGTCTTCCCGACTATTCTCCGGCCTTAGAACGGGATTGTGGGATCCTTTGAGTGACTAATTTGAAAGGTAATTGAAGATGGATTTGGAGAGAATGGAAGAGAAATTGTCTTTACAATTCTCAAATTTAATCAAAATTCCAAGAAGAAGTTAATCTAATTATCCCTTTGTATATATAGAAGACTACATGCAAAAACATGCAAAATTGAGTTAACATTAGGATGACATCTAGAATCCACTCAATTAAGTTGGATTACTGGCTTGATGTGGGATGGACACTTAACAAAAAAGTTTGAGTCATAAAAACACCAACAAATGGTTTTTGCCACTAACTCAAGAATTGGATTTTTCCACTAACTTAAAAATTGGATTTTTCCACTAACTTTAGTCATCAAATTGACTCTTGACTTTCAAGGTTTAGTGGGGTCAACATTTGACTTTTGACTTTCAAAGTTTTAATCAATTGTCTACAATTTGACTTTTGACTAACTTTGATCAAATTGATTCAATTTAAAAATTAACTCAGATAATTAATTTTAAATTAAATTAAATTAATATTAAATAATTAATTAAACAATTTAATTAATTCAAATTTAATATCCAATAAATCCAACACTAATCCCGATCATTCCCGATATACATGATTATGAATCCCTATTCATATTTTCAATATTTAAATCTTATTTAAATATCTTCATCTCTCTTTATTGTTCAATTCGCAATTGAACGTTATGTCGTTAAATATATCACATAAGATATCCAACCTTATCCGTATACTATAGACCGTTTTGGCTATTTACTCGAACTTGATCCACTTTTATGTCTCCACATAAAGTTCAAGTACTCATGTTATAGCCATGGATCTTAGTTTATTGGATTTAGGGTTTTCTAAAATGAAATAAGCAATCCACACATTCAATAATAACTTTATTGAATAAACCTCAATAACACTTTATTAGTAATAAAATATGTTTATCGATTACAAATCACGAGTTTTAGGACATAAAACCCAACAAACACTCTCTCAAAGCTTTGCACACTCACGCCGTTTTGTGAAAATTTATTAGAATCACAAAAAAATCTCTCTCCCAACCTCAATTACAAAAAAACACTATCCCAGAGCTTTGCACACTCACACCCTTTTTTCTGGGGGTGGGGGATTGAACCCAAGACTTCTTAGTCACTAGTCGATACATCATGCCAATTGACCTCGAATACAATAAGAAATTTAACTAAGTTAGTACATGTTGCTTTGCTCAATGGGCTTATATATTGATTAAATTAAGCAAATAACCATGCAAGTATACACGGTCTGCAGCAAGTGATAAGTATATTTTATATCGATTTTCCACAGAGACTAAGTTGAGTGATTGCCAATTTTATACGTGTTAAATTAGATAAGGTAACCAGGAATGAAATGGATTTTGGTTCGAGACACGAAATTGTAAAGGACGCAGAGAA
Organism: Herpetospermum pedunculosum; assembly: GCA_028017165.1. Classification (NCBI taxonomy): domain Eukaryota; kingdom Viridiplantae; phylum Streptophyta; class Magnoliopsida; order Cucurbitales; family Cucurbitaceae; genus Herpetospermum; species Herpetospermum pedunculosum. The sequence goes on along the minus strand of CM051527.1, from coordinate 12,036,030 downwards.
AACGCAAAGTTATAGCAATGCAAATAAACTAAGAAAACTACAGTCCACGAACATAGGCTAACTAACTCACAAAATAGAAAATAATATTGTGGGTCTCGCAATACTTCCGCAATAAGACTTAGCAACACATCAATAAGCAAATATATCTAAGATAAAGACAGAAATAAGATTGTGGCTCACGCAAAACTTTTGCAATAAACTTGCAACGAGTAAAATCTTAAGATAAAACAGCAAGGTTGGCTAAGAATCCTCCACAGGCATAAACCATGATCATTCAGCAGTGAACAAACATTACATGCATCGTATTAGCTAGATCTCATACATCTTCCGATTATATGCATTAGATTCATAAGTTACTCATATTCAAGTAAGGCTAAGAACCTATTTGTAATTGCATGCTATTAAACGTGCTAGGAAAGCGCCTATTCCTAGACCACTCTTTGTTTACCATGAAAGGCTAACATGAATGAATGACTCTGAATTCTTACTCCTTCCGGAGGTTAGGAAATCTTTAGAACACAATGGATGGCCGGTCAAAAATGTCCATGGGATGAAGTTTACATTCATTCAATGCAATCATGCTTATTTACATGCTTAATTCACATAGTGGTATCCTACAGATTCATCTCAACAAACCTTTATAAAACTAGCTACTCATGGCTCTTAGAAGAACTCAACAAAACTAATTGATTTCTCATAAAGATAGAAGAACTCAACAAAACTAATTGATTACTTGAGAAAGACAAATCTAGTAACAATTCGGAAGCGAAATACAATTCAATCCTAAAGCAGTAGATGATCCGAAAACAGAAACTAAAGTAAAGCAGTAGATAAGTGAAGGTCCGATTGTCCACGATCCGCCTCGGTTGAAGGAGAATAATGGCTTGACTTGGGAAGGGAACTCAATCAAAAGAGAAGATGGATCTTCTCTTCTTCATCTTGAATTACTTACGCCAAGTGAGCCTTTGTTTCTTCGATCCAACAAACGAGAGAATTATCTTTTTCTGCGGTTTGGCCTTTGTCGAATCTCTTCACCGTCGAGGGATTTCTTTCTTCCTTCATCTAGCTCGCTTATATAGCCTTTGGTGGTTCCATAGTCTACTCCCTAGTCACGGATCACCATCCAAATTAGGGAAACAACCTCATACGTGGCAGCTACAGAAGGGTCGGCGGCTAACAACCTCAGCCAAGGATACTGCCAATATTGCGATTGCGTTGCGATCGCAAAGTTTCTTGAAGACTCCATTGCGATTGCGTTGCGATCGCAAATCTCTGTTTTCAGCTGCCCTTCTTCTTATCCTATTGCGCTCCTCGCAAAACTTCAGCAGTACTCCTGAAAGACATTATTGAGACATTTTTTCACCAATTATACACTTATGCACAAATATTTCACATAAGCCTGAATTTTAACACCTTTTCACAAATGTCACTATTAAACACATATTATGCTGAAGAATGGCTAAAATGCTTCAAAAGACTTCATGAATTAAAGACCTAAATAACTCTCATTTGGAGAGTTAACAGTACACCAAACTTAAAAATATTTCTAATTGGGATGATTAGAAACCAAAGTATAGTACTTGGAGCCCATGACTTCTTCTTTCCCATGTGGGATAAATGTTCTCCCTATATATCGCCAAAAACTTGTAACTGGTTATAACCATTTTTTATAATTCAGTAGTATTGTCGTACATTTTACAATATTATAAATGGAAAGTTAATGTGTGATTGCAACAAACTACCAATAATCGTTCATGGTGGTTAAAGGCAGTTATCCAAGTTATACCATGTTATTCTATGAGTTGTTTTAAACTACTTCGGAGTATCTTGGATGACTTGAATCGTACGATGGCGAGATTTTGGTGGTCATCGAATGAGAGGGATAAAAAGATCCATTAGGTTTCGTGGAAGACCATGTGTTCCCCTAAATGTCTAGGTGAAATGGGTTGTAAGGACCTTGAGATTTTTAATCAAGTCCTTCTTGCTAAGCAGGGATGGCGATTGATGAATAACCCAAACTCCTTTTTGGCGCAGGTGCTCCGTGGGAAATATTATAGCTTCAGAGATTTCTATACAGCTAGTCTGGGGTTGACAACTTCTTCTAGATGAATTGAGGTAGAGGATTGTGAGTGGTCAGGTGGTCAAATTTTATGGTGACAATTGGCTCCCTTACTCCTATTCAATGAAGGTTTTGTCACCCCCTATGATTCAGGCTGATTCTGTTCTGACAGTTGAATCTTTGGTGTCAGACCTCATTAGCCCGACAGGGCATTGGTTGGAGGGCCGAATTCAGGATCACTTCTACCCATTGGATGTTGAGAATATTTTGGCTATCCAGCTTGCCCGAGGTATGGGTCAGGATAAGTTGATATGGAACTTTTAGAAAGATGGAATTTGCAATGTGAAATGTGGGTATAAGTTTGCGCAGTCGAAGCTCTTGGCGGTTGTTCCTTCCTCTTCTTCTCCGGCGGTGTTACAAGGTTGGTGGAAGGGGTTTTGGAAGATGAATATTCCTAGTAAGATCAAGATTTTTGGGTGGCGCTTGTGTTTGAATAAACTACCATCAGGCTCAAACTTGCTACGGCGGGGAGTTGATGTCTCCAATGTTTGTGGGCTATGTGGATGGAAAGGGGAGGATGTCGCTCACATTCTTTTCCATGGTAAGAAGATTAAGGTAGGTTGGTTGGCTTCTAAATTTGCCTCTCTTTATGTCGATTTTGCTTGGTGTGTCCTCTGTTGGACCTGTTATTTACGCTGATGAGGTGGAATGATGTGTTAGGATGAGATTCATTCGAAGAATGGCTAGTCCTTGTCTGGTTGTTCTGGAATTTTGATAATGCTACTGTTACGTCTCCAAAAATGACTATTTTAGGACTTATTTGCTACAGAAAGATGTACACCCTTAAGCGTTTTTGGTAGGATTTAGCTTAAACTCGTGCTTATATATGAGAATTAGTAGAATGAAGCTAAAGGAGGACTTATGTGTAAAAGGAAAGAAAAAGAACCAAAAACAAAGCTAAAGACTTGAAATTTGCACATCGCTGAAGCATTGCGAAAACATTGCGGTTTCAGCAATGTTTTAAGTGAAATCTGTTAAGTTGTCTAACCAATTTCTATCTTGTTACGATCTTTCAGCGGCCCATTCTTTCTCCTGCTGCCACGTGGAAGGTCGACGATCAGAATGGATGGTCCTCCTTGGCTGAAGACTACCTGCAAAACCCTATAAAAGGAGGTCAAGATGGAAGGACAAACACACACTCGAAAGGCGTAGATCTCTTCCTCAACGCAATTTCTCATTGTTTTCTCTCACGGGTGTTGGCGTGGAGGTTTTAGCTGGTGGAATCGATAATCTAAGAGGAAGAAGAGAGGATCTTTCATCTCTTCTGATTGGATTCATCCACGATCAAGCTTACCTTTGGTTGTCATCCGAGGCGTTGCGGCGAGGAGTTCACACGCATACTTTACTGCTTTCTGTTTCTGTTTTCATTGCTGGCTGTTGTTATTTCCCTTTTTGTTTGCTACTCTAAGTCATTTCGTCTCTTTCTGTTTAGCTTTAGTTGTTCAAAGTTTTTATTTGTTTAGTTCAAACTTTGGTTAATCAAAGCGTTATTTCATCACTTCGCAAGTCTCCATTTCTTCTGGTTGCTGTCGTATCTTCGTGAATACTGTTAAGCATGTCTTCTCCATCTATTCTTTTCATTCCATCTTCATCCATGAGTAACTAAACCACATAAGGGTATACTAATGACAAGTCTATAGGTAGAAACACGTGAATCAAGCATGTAGGTTAGCTTCAAATGCATTGAGTGTATGAGAGCTTCATCCCACGGGCAATTTCGATTGGCCATCCATTTTGTCCAAAGAACTCCTAACCTCTGGAAGGAGTAAGAGTTCAGAGTCGTACATTCATGCTAGCCTTTCATGGTAGCCAGAAAACGACCTAGGAATAGGCGTTTTCCTAGTACAAATCATTAAACTTGCTTTTATAAATAGATGCTTAAGGCCTTACTTGGACATGAGTAAACTAAAGGATCTAATGCATGAAATCGAAAGATACATGAGAATGAGTTAGTTTGATGCATGATGAGTTGATCTACTGCTTGAGAATCGTATGAAATAGCCTATAGAGGAGTCGTTAGTAGCCCTTGTTTCCCTACTTTACCCCTAATTCGTTGTTAGTAACATTGCTAGAAAATTGCTGTTTCTGCAATTCTCTTAGTTCAAAATTTTGCCTTAGCCATTTTTCTTAGTCTTTTGTTTTGCGATTTTATTGCTAGATAATTGCGTTCTCCGCAATTCTTTTCCTTCTACATTCGAGTTTACCTATCTACTTACACTTGTTTATGCTTTCATACCTCGCACGTTCCTTAATAGTTAGGCACTTTAAACCCAAATCTACCCCATATAAACCATCCTTTCTCACTTAACATCTCACTTCGTTAGTCACTAAGAATAAATCTCTGTGAGAAATCGAATGAAAAAATACTTATTACTTGCTACAAGACCATGTATGCTTGCATGTTCTGAGTGCTCTCCCATTGCATCTTTATTTTAAACATTGAGCACGCAACAGCTACCTGGTTGCATTTTTCCAACCAGTTGTCAGTTGATTTTTTGGGTGAGTGGGTTGAAAGGTATGTTCTGAATTTTCGTGACACCAATAAGAGGCTCCCATTTCTTGATCATCTGGATCCCTCTCGGGCTCGTGGGCGTTGGGTCCCGCCTTTTGGAGATTGTTATAAAATTAATGTGGATGCCGGGCAGGACTCGCGAGAAGGGTGTGCGGGGTTGGGCGTTATTATTCGGGATTCAAAGGGGATGGTGATGTTGTTTGCCTTCCGTTTTGTATGCCATGTGATTGATGTGGATATTGTTGAGGCGTTGGCAGTTTGTGAGGGGTGGAAGTTGGCGGTTGAGTTAGGTTTCGCACCTATTATGCTAGAAACAGATTCATTGTGTGTCTGTAATTTGTTGAGTCTCGATGGGGAGGATGCGTATGAGGTAGGGGTTTTATTATTTCATCTCCGCATTTTGATGGTTGGACGTCAAGGCCGTTCTTGTGTCTTCACTCACCGAGAGGAGAATCGAGCTGCTCATGAGCTTGCAGGATTGAGTCTTCTAAAGCGTTGCGAGGAGGTCTGGCTAGAGGATTATCCTCCGGAGGTTTCAAGTTTCATCTTATCAAATGCTATGTTTTTTTAGCTCCTCGGTTGTTTTTCCTGTTCGGGTTTTTTAATAATAATAAAAAAAAAACAAATTTCCAAAACTCTATGAATCTTCAATCAGATAATAGTAGATAAATATAGGGTGAGTAAATATTTTCAAAACACAAAAATTGAAAGAAGAGTGGATATATGGGTAGATTGTTTTTCACCAAAAAAGAGGAAATTAATGCAATCAACGTAATTAAAAGAAAGCAAATTGAATTTAGATTCTTTTGTTTGGTTCACACACTTGAGAAAATAGCAAGACAGCAGTAGAGGAAATAATATATGAAGGAATTATACCTCTGTATTATATTAGCAATTGCTACTGTAGAATGAATGAATAAATGCTCTAGCCTCACCTCCCTTTTATACACACGAAGAGCAGGGAGAGAATAGAGAGAGCAGTAATAAACAAACCCTAGACACGTGTTTTACAATGAGAGGATAAATACAAAACAGAAGAATATAAAGAAAAGTAATCTAGAACCTTCTTACAGCTAGGATTCCAAATCATCAGCTGATTCATTTAGTGAGCTGCCATGTAGGACATTGTCTCTATTAGCCCCTCTCAAACGAGTGGGTAGTGGAACTAGGCCGAGTTTGGATCGAAGATATGAGAACTGAGCATGAGGCAATGGCTTTGTAAGACAATCAGCAAGTTGTTCAGCTGAGGGAACATACCGAACATCAAGACGCTTGTTCAGAACTTGGTCTCGAATAAAATGGACATCAATCTCAATATGCTTGGTTCGAGCATGAAAAACTGGGTTTGCAGCAAGAGCTCCGGCACTCATGTTGTCACACCACAGCAAGGGTGGTCTAGCAAGCCGAAGTCCAAGTTCCTCAAGTAGTTGACGAATCCAGATGATCTCAGCGGAGGCATGAGCAAGGGCTCTGTATTCAGACTCGGTGCTTGATCTAGCCACTGCAACTTGCTTTTTGGAAGACCAAGAGATTAATGTTGGGCCAAGAAAAACACAATAGGCAGCTACTGATTTCCGATCGTCGATGTTGGCAGCCCAATCTGCATCCGAAAATGCTGTGATTTCTAGGTGATCACTGGGCTGGATAAGTAAGCCATGTGTAGGAGTACCTTTGAGATATCGAAGGACTCTTTTGACTGCCTGCCAATGTATATCAGTGGGTGCTTGGAGAAATTGACTTAACTTATTAACAATGAAGGCAATGTCTGGTCGTGTGTTCGTTAGGTACTGAAGGGCTCCCACTGTGCTACGGTAAACAAATGGATCAGGGAGAAGAGACCCTTCATGAAGAGACATGTGTTTGCCCATAACAGCAGGTGAAGAACAAGGCTTCGTGTGTTGAAGTTGAACCTTTTCCAGAAGGTCATTGATATACTTAGATTGGCTCAGATGAAGACCAGATGGTAAGTATGTGACCTGAATCCCAAGGAAGAAGTTGAGAGGACCAAGGTCTTTCAAGGCAAACTTGGAGTTAAGCGTCTGTATGAGTTTGTTGATGACAGAGGAGCTATTTCCAGTGATGATAACATCATCCACATAAATAAGCAGTAGGATAGTGATAGAATCTTTTTGGTAAAAGAAAAGGGAAGTATCACACCTACTTGTTGAGAAGCCACAACTGACCAAGAAGTTTTTGAACTCATCATTCCAAGCTCTTGGTGCCTGCTTAAGACCATACAAAGCTTTGTGTAATTGACAGACATGATTCGGTTTAGAGGCATCTTCATACCCGGGTGGTTGAGTCATGTATACAGCTTCATTCAAAGTGCCATTGAGGAAGGCATTGTTGAAGTCCAATTGACGAAGTAACCATCCATTCGAGACAGCAAGGAATAAGATGATTCGTATGGTAGATGCCTTTACAACTGGACTGTAAGTTTCAAAGAAGTCAACTCCGGGATGCTGATGAAAACCCTTGGCAACAAGGCGAGCTTTGTACCTTTGAATTGAACCATCAGCATTTTGCTTTAGACGAAAAACCCATTTGCAGCCGACTATGTTTTGATGGGCAGATGGAGGAACGAGTGTCCAAGTATTAGACCGTCGGAGGGCTAGCATTTCGTCGTCCATAGCAGCACGCCACTGTGGTGTGGCAAGGGCGGTAGAAACCTTTGTTGGTTCATTTAGAGACCAATCAGTTTTAGCAGTTACAGTCCAGGCTTTGGGACGGAAGATTCCAGCTTTGCTTCGGGTTGTCATCGAATGATCATTAACAGTGGGCAAGATATCAGTAGGTAGAGGTGCTTGTGGAGGGATATGGTGATTAAGAGGAGGGGAGTCAGAGGTAAGTTGTGTTGGGGAGGTAGGATTTAGCTGAGGTTTCGAGGAGACAGAGGTGGTGGGGTTTGACAAAGGGCTGGGAGAGGCTTGTATGTGTTGGCTTGATAAACTAGGACTTGTGATTTGTGGAGTAGGGGAAGGGTCAGTTGGTATAGCAGAAGGGTGGGAAAAGGTTTGTGGGCTGATGGGCATATGTAACGTGGATTGGGGAGTAGATGGGGAACCAAACCAACTGAGAATTGAGGGTATTGGAGAAGATACCTGGACAGCAGTGGTAGATTTTCCAAAGCCAGTGCTGAAAGGAAACAAGCCTTCATTAAACCGAACATGTCGTGAGATAAAAATCCGACCAGCTGCTGTGAGACAAAGATGTCCTTTGTGAAGGGGAGACGGTCCAAGATAAACACACTGTTCTGAATGAAAGTCGAACTTATGTTGCTGATAAGGCCTTAGATTAGGATAACAGGCACAACCAAAAACACGAACCTCAGACACATTCAGCTGACGATTCAGGAGAACTTCCATTGGAGACTGATATTTAATCACAGGACTAGGGAGGCCATTAATCAGCAGTACGGCTGTCTGAAAAGCAAACCACCACAACTTCAATGGCATAGATGCTTGAGCGAGAAGTGTGAGACCTGTCTCGACTACATGACGATGCTTTCGCTCAGCTCTTCCATTTTGAGCTGAAGTGTGTGGACAAGAGAAACGTGTAAGAATGCCAAGGTGGCTGCATATTTGTGCAACCGGTTTAAACTCACCACCACCATCCATTTGCACCATTTTGATGGAGGTTTGGAACTGATTTCGAACAAACGCCTGGAAGTTCTTGAATGCCCCAAGAGCATCACTTTTCTGTTTAAGGGGATACAACCATGTGAATCTACTGAAATCATCCACAAAGATTATATAGTATCGAAAACCATCTGCGGATAAAATAGGTGTTGGCCCCCATAAATCAGTGTGAATAAGGTCGAATTTGGCTTTGGCATGAGATTGTGATAGAGAGAAGGGAAGAGAATGAATCTTCCCAAACTGACAGGCTTCACAAAAATAACTTTCTTCATTGACTGATATTTTCAAATTACAACTTGAGAGTACTTTGTTTAGTATCTGGACAGATGGATGACCAAGACGTTTATGAAGCAACGCCTTAGTTATCAGTACATTTGCTTGAGAGGTAATAACAAAGGAAGAGTGTGCAGAATTAACAACTGGAGACAAAACTTCGGCAGATCGAGCAGCTTCAGACTTGGTGTAGTGAGAACCAGCTTTGTGACCCTTATTTATAGGCAGTCCGGATGTGGCAACGTGATATAATCCATCTTTAAGAGCTCCCCTCAGTAGTTCCATTCCCGTAGATTTGTCCTTGATCATACAAAAATCAGAATGAAACTCAAAATAGATGTTATTATCTTCAGCTAGTTTAGACACACTTATGAGATTCTTGGCGATAGAGGGAACACATAAGATATTTTGTAATTTCAACATTCCAGAGGGAGAAGCAATGGACGAGTGTCCTAAGTGAGAGATTAGAAGTTCGTTACCATTACCAACCGTGACTGTTTCAGTACCTGTGTAATCAGACTTATTTGTGAGGAAGCCCGGATTTGCAGTTACATGACTTGAGGCCCCACTGTCTGCGTACCAATTCGGATCTATAACACTTTCAGGTGTAGCTAAACCAGAGTTGGCAACCATGGCTGAAGGATTGGAACGAGACATTTGACTGGCAGGAGGAGCAGAGGTATTCTGATGCTGATGGTACTGATTTTCTCTTTGGTGTGTATTGTGTGGATTATTAACATCAGGAAGAAATCTGGAGAAACAGATGGCTGCAGTGTGACCATATTTCCCACAGACTTGGCACTGAGATTGTCTATTGCTTGGTCCATTATTCCAACGACCACGTCCCCTTCCCCCTCGTCCCCCACGGTTACCAGAGTTTGTATAGCTAGAGTTCCCTTGAGGCTGATTTGGGGAACGATTAGAGGGAGAGGAGAAATGCTGACCTCGACTTTGAGCCATGTTCACAGAGGAGGCTGCACCACTGAGAGACAGACTAGAAACGCCAGATTTGAGAGCGATTTGGTATTCCAACCTCTTCTCATACGACAAAAGATCAGCTTGCATTTCGAACCAGCTGACGTGAGGCTTCCCTTGGATCATTACAACAACCGGGTTGTAGTCTTCATCTAGTCCAGAGATGACCTGAGAGATAAGGTCACCATGGGAAATAGGATTCCCCGCAAGAGTTAATCCATCAGACAACTTTTTCATAGTTATAAGGTACTCACCCATTTTTAATGCTCCTTTGCGAGTTTGCTGAAATAATCGCCGTAGATAGTCGATCTCGGCTCTGGATTGAATACCAAACAAGTCATTGATAGCTTCCCACAGGTCTTTGGAGGTGTAAAACCCCATTACTTGCATTGCTACTTCTGGTGTCATAGAGTTATACAGCCATCCTAAGAGGAGTTGGTCGATTGTTACCCACTTGGTATATTCAGGATTGGTTACCTTGGCAGGATTGGTTACCTTGACGGGAGCAGCAGCAGGCTCTGGACCCGGATTTGTGCTGGAGCTTTCACCGGATTCTTCAACTTGTGCTGATGCACTTGGGTCAACAACGAACTGATCTGGGCAAGCATCTTTACCAGTGAGATGACCCTCCAGCTGATAGCTCCTAAGGATGGGCCAAGCAAGATTTTGCCACAGAAGAAAATTACTCCTATCCAACTTGATGGAGGTGATTTGATTTAGCAGCTGATTCAAGGGTGGTCCTGAGTGACCCCCATTGTTAGAGCTTGAAGACAGGAAGGAGAAGGAAGAAGATCCAACGGCATTTGCCATTCTGTGCTCTGATACCAACTTGAGAAAATAGCAAGACAGCAGTAGAGGAAATAATATATGAAGGAATTATACCTCTGTATTATATTAGCAATTGCTACTGTAGAATGAATGAATAAATGCTCTAGCCTCACCTCCCTTTTATACACACGAAGAGCAGGGAGAGAATAGAGAGAGCAGTAATAAACAAACCCTAGACACGTGTTTTACAATGAGAGGATAAATACAAAACAGAAGAATATAAAGAAAAGTAATCTAGAACCTTCTTACAGCTAGGATTCCAAATCATCAGCTGATTCATTTAGTGAGCTGCCATGTAGGACATTGTCTCTATTACACACTTCCAAACCATAAACCAGTTCTCTTCACGGATTTGTGTATAGCTCTTCAACCCTTTCGTATGCCTTTTGCTATTCTGTATAGAAAATAATATATACTGCGTTGTCGAAAGAACCAAGTTTGAATTCTCCTTTCTATAATGTTGAAGAAGAGGGATGTGGACAGAATCAGCCTTCTACCAGATTCTCTCCTTCTTGACATTTTGTCTTCCATAGACACAAAACATGTTGTTCAAACTTGTGTTCTATCAAAACGGTGGAAAACCCTCTGGACTCATATTCCCACACTCAACTTTCATTTCGAAACCTACAAATGTAGTGGAAGTATAATTGTGACAATGCTGGATATCGTATTCCCATGCTCATCCAGCCTAAGATCCTTTAAGCGTTTCGTATGTGGAGTTTCATCTGAACATTGTAGTGAATGTATTAAAAAATTGAGATACTCTTTCCGCAGACCTGGCGAAAAGGATTTTGTGACAAAATTATTATCTTATGCGCCATCCCACATGGCTAAAGCACTTGATATTTCAACCTTCGGTGCACTTGAATCGATGTGGTCATGTTTGTCGGGTTGCAAATCGCTAACTGTACTGGAGATTACATGTAGGAATGTAGAAAACTTTGGATCGTTGTCGTTAGTGTTACCTTCTTTGAGAAGTTTAGTGATGAGAAGGGTATTGCAACCCAATTACTGGTGTATGGATGACTTCTTCCAGGCGGACCACATCGATTGTGATGATTACATCGAGGACATACGATTGAATGAAAACACATTCTCAGGTTGTCCCAATTTGGAATCTTTAGTTTTATTTAATTTCTTTTTTAAAAGTGCTTGTGTTTCTGCTCCAAAACTCGAGAACTTGGAGCTAAAAAGTTGTATAGGATACGAGCTAAGATTTCCAGAAGTTGAGCTGCGTACACCAAATCTCAAAAGTGTCAAGTTTTTGAATGTTTTACCTTGTGTGAAGTCTGTTTCTGACATTCTTTACATAGACAAAGTAACTTCAACCATTTATGATTACTGTAACTATAATTTTTTTCAATCGGTAAGCGTTGTACAACAACAAAAGATTTTGAAAAATCTCTCAGAGTTGCTCAGAGTTTTTCATAATGCAACGTCTTTTATGCTGCCTCCCAATACAACACAGGTATCTATCTATCAGACACTTGTTTTCAATTTCTTCCTTTTTAATTATTAGGCCTCATTTTCTAACTTTTGTGTATTTTTATCTCTGTTTACAAGGTTCTCTTTCAATTTCCATCCTTGAGTGGGTGTTCTTTTCACAATTTGAGACATTTGAAGTTCAAAAGAGAGCGTAGCAAGGAGATGATAGCGGTGGCAGTTGGTCCAAACACAATCTCCAATTTCATACACTGCCCAAATTTACGTACTTATGAAATTGACTCAGAAATAGCTACATTGTTGAGTAAGTTGAATTTAGAGGACAAACTCTAGTGCTTTGAGGCAAGGTTTTGGGCATTCTATGTTATTTCTCTTTGCTTATTTTAGTTTACTCTCTATGTTTGAATTCTATCTTAAACACTACTCTTAATAGTTATAAACCTCTCTCTTTTCCCTTTCTTCATACTTTTGGTTATATATATAAGTTTTTACTTCAACAATGGTAGACGGTAAAGATTGAATCATCAACTTATTTGATGATAATTTGTGTCTTTCTCTTCTAAGCCATACACGAATTGACACTCATATATTTCAGTTTAGCATAGATTAAATTCTGCTTCACTTATGTTGTTATTTCACTTATGTTGTTGTGGCCATTCATTTGGGAAGTTTCTATATCAATTTGGGAATTAAACATGTTGGAAAAATATGTTTAAAGTAATTGAGAAAGGGGAATCATCTAAAAAAGTCTAACTTCAAAGTATTATTTAAATAAAAGTTATCATAAAAGTTAGAAAATATAAATGATGAATTCTCTATTTATAGAGAATTAAAAACAAACTAAACCCTAAACTAAAAAGATTAACTAAAGATTAAACATCAAAAGTGATTAAATGAGAATGACAAGCAATATTACAAAAGAATAAGAGAATATTTTTATTTTTCTTTCTCAAGAAAGAAGAAATAAGGAATGAGAAATGAAAACTTTAGTGATGAATGATGAATGCAAACACATGGTAATTCGTTAGTGATGAATGCAATAATTTATTATCATGCAAAAAAAAAAGGGAATACATTAATTTATTTTTAACTAAAAAAAATAAAAAATGTGAAATAAAGAAAATTAATGAAAGAATTTTATTTTTTAAAAGAAATGTGGGAAAGACAAAAGTGTCATTAGAGGATGCCCATGGATAGCTTAAAAACTCATGTTGCAAAAGGGCATCCAAAATTAGATAAATACTTTTCTTGTGGGCATCACTCAACATCTCAAGATGTCTAGGTTTAATACTCCAATACAAGAATTGTACATAGATGAATTGAGACCACATTTGAATGAGAGGAATTTTGAGATCATGTAAGCATAGTTTAGAAAGACTTAAAAGAATTGATAGTTAATACTCATGCCAACAAGGTGCTCCTTTTTTGAGTGACTCAATCCTAAGAACTCCAAATTTAAGTGTTGGGCTTGGACAAATCCTTGGTTGAGTGACCTCTTAGAAAAATCTTATGAAGTATGTGAGTGAGGACAAAACATGCTAGTTCAAGACAAGTAACGTGGCCATGTCGCAGGGGAATGCTTGAGCCATCAAGTGTCGTATCCTAATCTGAATCCTGGATCAGGGTTGTTACACTAGGTATCCCACATTACTGCAAAAACGAGGTAATCATAATGCCCATAACATGTGGGAATCTTGGATCGGGGTCATTTGTTTTTTGGGAATGAATCTTGGTATGCCTGGAACTATAGATGTCCAATATTTTAGATTATTATGTTTGTTTTGAAGGAATAATTTATAGAAATGTATGGAAATATTTTAGATTATTGTTCGTCGAGATTTTTGTATACACGAAAATGTCTTAAGATTATGTCTTAAGATTATGTCTTGTACCAATAATAAATGTGCCTGATGTTAAGATAATTTAGATATTATTTTAAACTATTTTAAATTTATATAATATTTTGGTATTTATTATTTAATATTTTATTTTTAAATAAATTTTGTTTATGAAAAGTAACTAAAACGACACTGCTTTCAAATAGTTGTACCGCAAAGAAAACTCACAAAATACATCTACTACTATTAGAAAAGTAGTATAAAAGAAATATTCCACATTAAATTTTGATTGAAAATAAATCAAAATATTATTCAATATAACTAAAGTTGATTTTATATTTAAGGCGATGCTTACTACACCGTAATGAATTTTCCGCAATCGTAATGAATTAAGAATTAAATTGTAATCAATTTAGCTAGTGTTTACTTAAAGCTAATTCAAACGTAATATAAATTTTATTAATAGTGTTTTACTTGCGCGTAATTATTTGTGAGTTTACCATAATACACTTTTGCTTTAATCGTGTTCAGAATTATGTGTTGACTCGTTGTTTGAGCGTCACGTTACTCTAGGTAAGACTCATTGTTTATTTTCCAACATGAATCTCCACTTCCCTCCATTGATTTTTTATTTTTACTCGTTTGAGAGTTTTAAAGTTGGCTAAAGTTTATTTTTGCTAGCCACTGGGCTTGTGTGTTTTACAAAATTATTTAAGTTCATGCATGTTGGCATAATAGACTACTCCCTTATCCCGTTGAGATTTATTGTCGACATGTCACGTCTTAGGTTGGTTAGGTTAATCTAGGGCGGGTCATGACACAAAGTAAAAAAAAGAAGCTAGATCCTCTATATACTCAGGATAAGTTTCTTTCTATTTCTCAACTCTCTAACCTTACAAAAGAAATTTTAGGTCCTTTATATACTAGCTAGAATCAGTAAAGTTAGAGAAAGAAGGTAAAACCAAATTTTCAGATATTTGTTTCACCTTTATCAGAGAATATAGAGGTATTTTAACAAAAATAGAACCAAAGAAAGAGAAACTTGTAGAAATCAAAAGTTAGTTGTCATGGTAGAAATCAAAATCACAAAACCGGCCCTCTATTCAGCAACTTCAACCACAAATGTTGATTTTCAAACGTAATTTTCTAGTGTCAAAATCTGCAATCAGACAGCTGAATTAAGTACCGAAACTTTGTCCTCTAAATCCAGCTGACTTAAGGTTTGTAAGTTGGGGCAGTCTATAAAATGGGCGATTGTATTTGGACCAACTGGAACATCTATCATCTTCTCGGTCAACCTTGTTTTGAACTCCATCAAATGTCTCAAATTATGAAAACAACATCCGCTTAAATCAGGAGACTTAAAGATGACCTAATAAAAAGAAATAAAAATACACAAAAGTTAGAAAACAGGCATAAAAATAAGGAAGAAAAAACAAGAAGTTCAAATGAATAATACCTCAGTTGCATTTGGAGGCAGTGTAAGAGACACTACATTATTAAAAACTTTAAGTAGCTCTGAAATACTATATCTCTGCATAGGGTCTGATAGTAAGTCTTCCCCTACAAAATCAAAGCTCGAAATTGCTATACTTACTTTGTGTAATTTGAGAAAGTCAGAAGCAGGCTTCACAAAAGGTATAACATTTCTAAACTTCACACTTTTGAGATTTGGTGCCCACAATTTTACATCTGGATAAGTAAGTACAAACCCTGAAGCACTTACCTCCAAATTCTCAAGTTTTGGAGCAGAAATAATAAGAGTGTATAAGAAAAGACAATCAAATAAAACTAAAGATTCTAAATTTGGACAACCTGAGAATGACTTTTCATTCAATGGTATGGTCAAGTAGTAACCATCGTAGTATTCCTCCTCGCCCTCCTCAAAGTAGTTTTTCATATCCCAGTATTCCAATACCCTTTTAATCTCTAAAATTCTCAAAGAAGGTAACACCAAAGATTCCAAGTTGCTAACATCTCTACATGTAATCCTCAGTACAGTGAGCAATTTGCAAGCCGGTAAACATGACGACAATGAGCAATATGCAAAGTTGTAGGTCGTAAGGTAAAGTTCTTTAGCAATCAAACATGGGGCAAAGGATAAGATTTTTTTCACAAATAATACTTCATCAGATCTGGGGCTAGAGTAGCTTATTTTTTTAATATATTCACTACAATGTTTTGATAAAACTCTCAAGATGAAACGCCTAAATGATTTTTCTTTCCATGTCAGGCAATAAAACGTGTTCTCAAAGTTGAGTATGGGAACGCCACCATTATTCTTCATATCATCTATACTTGTTGTGGTGGCTGCGAATGGGTTGGAGTCGAAATCAAAGTTAAGTGTGGGGACGGATAACCATTGGCCGCCATTATTCTTCATATCATCTATACATGTTGTCGTGGCTGCGAATGAGTAGGAATCGAAATCAAAGTTGAGTGTGGGGATATGAGTCCAAAAGGTTTTCCACCGCTTTGATAGAACACAAGTTTGAACAACTTGTTTCGTATCTAAGGAGCAAAAAATGTCATGAAGAAGAGAATCTGGCAGAAGGCTGATTCTGTCCATTTCCTTATTAAGAAACTTGTGGCTTTACCAAGAGTTTTTATATGAAGACAGGCAGAAGATATGAAAGGTTGAAGAGCTACCAAATGAGTAAAGAAACTTGGTGCTTTCCAAGACTTTGGAAGACGTGAAGTCATTACAAAACTACTTTCCAAGACGAGAGAAGGCGTGTGGTTATCTTATAACTCATCTTTAAATTATATGACCATTGGTTTGGTTTGGCTTTGGAAGATGTGAAGTAATTACAAAATTAAAGAGTCTATATGCATGGGATAGATGGCAGTACTAGTGTACACGAGAAGGCGTGTGGTTGGAAAACTAGATTAAAATAATGTCTTTTAATTAGGTTGGTTGTTTTTTTTTTTTTTTTTTTTTTTTTTTTTTTTTTTTTGGTGAAAACAAGATAAAACCTATCTATATGTTTACTAGTCTTTCAATTTTTGTTTTAAGAAATGTGTTTCCAAACTTTAATTACACTAAAATGTAGGGGCGTATAATGACCTGAGAACCCGAGCAACATGGTCTACTGTTGCGTGCTCAGTGTGTGTAAATTAGGTGCGAAGAGCACTCAGATCATGCAAGTATACATGGTTTGCAGCAAGTGATAAGTATATTTTATATCGATTTCCCACAGACACTAAGTTGAGTGAATATCGATTTTATGCGTGTTAAATTAGATAAGGTAACCAGGAATGAAATGGATTTTGATTCGAGACACGAAATTGTAAAGGACACAAAGAAAACACAAAGTTATAGTAATACAAAAAAACTAAGGAGACTACAATATAAAAAGATAGTATTGCGGGACTCGCAATACTTCCGCAATAAGCTAACAATAGATTGACAGACAATTAAAAGCTAAGATAAAGACAAGAAATAGTATTGCGGGGCTCGCAATAGATTAGCAACAGATTAACAGCAAGTAAAATCTAAGATAAAAGCAGCAAGGTTGGCTAAAAATTCTCTATAGGCAAAAACTATGATCATTCAGCAGCGAATTAACATTACATGCATCGTCTTAGCTAGATCTCATACATCTTCCAATTATATGCATTAGATTCTTAAATTACTCATATCCAAGTAAGGTTAAAAACCTATTTATAATTGCATGCTAACAAACGTGCTAGGAGAATGCTTATTCCTAGGCCACTCTTTGTTTACCATGAAAGGCTAACATGAATGAATGACTCTGAATTCTTACTCCTTCCAGAGGTTAGGAACTCTTTAGAACAAAATGGATGGCCGGTCGAAAATGTCCATGGGATGAAGTTCACATTCATTCAATGCATTCATGCTTATTTACATGCTGAATTCACATCGTTATGTCCTACAGATTCATCTCAGCAACCTTTCTAATTCTAGCTATGCATGATCATAGAAGAACTTAACAAAACTAATTGATTACTCATGAATAGAACTCAACAAAACTAATTGATTAATTATGAGAAATAGAAGAACTCAACAAAACTAATTGATTACTTATAAAAGCAGAACCAGTAATAATTCTAGAAGCAATACACAATTCAATCTGAAAACAATAACTAAAGGAAAGCAGTAGAATAGGTGAAGGTCCTTTTAGCCACGCTCGATTGAAGGAGAAGAATGGCGTGTCTTGGGAAGGAACTCAATCAGAAGAGAAGATGGATCTTCTCTTCTTTCTTTTGAATTACTGACGCCAAGGGAGCCTTTGTTTCTTCGATCCAACAAACGGGAGAGCGAATTCTCGTCTGCGGTATTTGGCCTTTGTCGAGTTTCTTCACCGTGGAGTGAGATTGTTTCTTTCTTCATCTGGCTCTCTTATATAGCCTTCAGAGGATCCATAGGCTGCGGATCTCCATCCAATTTGAGGTAACAACCTCATACGTGGCGGATGCAGGAAGGGCCGACGGCTGGAAAAACGCAGCAGAAAAGACCAGTATTGCGATTGCGTTGCGATCGCAATGCTCTGTTTTCGGTTGCCCTTCTTCTGATCCCATTGCGTTCCTCGCAAAACTTCAGCAATACATCTGCAAGGCATTAATTAGACATTTTTTCACCAATTTACACACTTATGCACAAATTTTTCACATAAGTATTGAATTCACACCATTTCACAAAATGTCACTTTTAAACACATATTATGCTCACTACTAGCCAAAATGCTCAAAAGACTTAATGAATATTAATCAATTATAGACCTAAATAACTATCATTTGGAGAGTTAACACACCCCCAAACTTGAGTTATTGCTAGCCCTCGAGCAATACAAAAACTCACTTTCTCTCTCTTTTTCACTGTCTAACTGCTAACTCTTGTCCTTATCTCTAACTAACAAAACTGTTATTCTCTTGGCTTATTACCAAAGGCAGTGTTGTCCTGTGACACACTTCAAGCTAAAACCAACTTCATGTTTATCATTCTGACTTCCTTTGCCTTTAAAATCTTCAGTTTTTAATAACTCCCTACCTTCTGGTTTATCTACCTATATCACCAAGCTCATTGTGCAGTCATCCTTTAGCTTTAAAATCTACCTACTCTTAACTTAAAACTCAGTACATGCTGTTAGCTTTATGGCTTCAATCAAACTATATATTTTGATGATAACAACTCATTTTTTGTACTGACATTTTTAGTGTTTCAAAGTATCTATTATATAGAGTTCGGAAAGACGATTCCAACGCATTTTGAATGGTTCGAATTAGAGCTCAAAGACAAAAGAAGGATCGAGTGATCATGACAAATGTGGACCATCCAAAGGTGGACACATGGCAGAGGCGACTAAATTTTTTAAATTAAGAAAAATAAATTCAAAAATTCATTCATTTCCTATCTATCAAATTCTAAATTCAAAAATTCATTCATTTCCTATCTATCAAATTCTAAATTCAAAAATCCATTCCTTTCCTATCTCTCAAATTCTAAATTCTAAAAAATTCATTCATTTCCTATATCTCAAATTCAAAATTCAAAAATTCATTCCTTTCCCATTTTTCAATCTCCACCCTGCATTCATCTTACCCTAAATCTAATGGTTAGTTTTGAACATTTTATTTTTAAAATGGTAGCCATTCTCATTTTGGAAATGTGAGCAATTTCCAAGAAAAAAAATCCTAGCAAAATCTTTTTTGATCTTTTGCTCTCGAAATCGAATTCTTGAAATCGAATTCAACTTGCAAAGTAAGTTGAGTTTAAAGTACCAAAGTAGAGAGCGTAGCAAGAAGATGATAGAGGTGACAGTTGCTCCAAACACAATCTCCAATTTCATACACTGCCCAAATTTACGTACTTATGAAATTGACTCAAAAATAGAAAATAGTTACATATTGTCGAGTAAGTTGAGTTTAAAGTACTCTAGTGCTTTAATCGGCTGCATGCTTTGAGCTAAGGTTTTGAGCATTCTATGTTATTTCTCTTTGCTTATTTTAGTTTACTCTCTATGTTTGAATTCTATCTTCATTAAAAACACTACTCTTAATAGTTATAAACCTCTCTCTTTTTCTTTGTTCATACTTTTGGTTATATATATATATTTATAAGTTTTTGTTTAACAATTGTAGGGTAAAGATTGAATCATCAACTTATTTGATGATAATTTGTGTCTTTCTCTTCTAAGTCATGCACGAATTGACACATATATTTCAGTTTAGCATAGATAAAATTCTGCTTCACTTATTGTGTTGTGGCCATTCATTTGGGAGTTTCTATATCAAGGGAATTAAACATGCTGGAAAAATATGTTGAATCTAAACTAATTGTGTTTTATTGAATATTTATGGGTGATTCCAATGAGAATGACAAGCAATATTACAGAAGAATAAGATAGTATTTTCATTTTTCTTTCTCAAGAAAGAAGAAATAAGGAATCAGAAATGAAAACTTGGCTAAATAAGCCTTTAAAAATAACGAATTTCCTAAATAACTAAAAAAAAATCATTCAAATAGTTGTACAATTCAGATAAGTTGTACAATTCAGATAACTAAATACTTGAGTATTGTAACATGGTAATTTAGTATTGTGCAACTATATTATACTACCCCAAAAAAAAAAAAAAAAAATATAAAAAAAAATAAATAATAATAATACATTAATTTAATTTTAACTACAAATAAAAAATGTGAAATAAAGAAATTTAATGAAATAATTTTATTTTTTTAAAGAAAAGTGGAAAAGACAAAAGTCTCATTAGAGGATGTGTAGGTGGGTGACTTAAAATTTCATGTTGCCAAAGGACATTCAAAATTAGATAAGAGCAAAACTTTACTCGGCAACAAGTATCTCCTGCAGTCCAGCCACGTGACCCGTTTTCATTGGTTTTTTTATTTTTATTTTTTAACTTACAATGATTCAAGCTGTTTGTTGCTGCTGAATCTCTTCTTTTTAATTTTTTTTTTGTTTTTTTTATATGTTTTTCCTTTCCATTTTTTTTTCTATTATGCTTTTTGAGTTTTTTTTCCCTCCTTTCCATTCGAGCCGTTCTGATCCCAACTTCATTTGGCTTCTTTCGAATGTGGTGCAATAACAGAAAGAAAAAAAAATGGAAAAAAAAAACTCAGAGCCCATGAAACCCCAAATTATCGTTTAATTTTTTTTTTAAAAAAAGTTAATTTTAAGAGTGAATTTTGAAGAGACAAATGAGACATCCATATGAAATGGATTTTAAAAAAAAAGGGTTGAATTTGGGAATTTCTTTACCTGGGCTGCAAGAGATACTTGTGGGCATCGCTAGAGCATCTCAAGATACATAGATTTAACACTCGAGTACAATAGTTGTACATGAATGAATCTATACCACATCTGAATGAGAGGAATCTTAAGACTATATAAACATGATTTAGAAAGGCTTAAAAAAATTGATAGTTACTATGCATACCAACAAGGTGCTCCTTTTTTCAGTGGCTCCATCATAAGAACTCCACATTTAAGTGTACTTGCTTGGACAAATCCTTAATTGGGTGACCTCCTAGAAAACTCGCAGGAACAAGCCTGCGAGTGAGGACAAAACATGCTAGTTCAAGACAAGTAGGTAACGTGGTCATGTCGCAGGAGAATGTCTGAGCCATCAGATGTCGTATCCGGATTTCGAGTCCTAGTCAGAATCCTGGACCACGGTTGTTACACTAGGTATCCCACATGACTACAAAACAAACGAGGTAATCCCAATGCCCATCCCATGTGGGAATTTTGGATTTACCACCCTGATCGTTTGATTTTTGGGAATGAATCTTCGAATGCTTGAAATTATAAATGTCCAATATTTTAGAATATCTTGTTTGTTTTTAAGGAATAGTTTATAAAAATGTATGGAAATATTAGGATAATTTTGTTTGTTCCACGGGATTTGTGGATGCACAAGAATATCTTAAGATTACGTCTGATGTTTAGGTAATTTGCATATTATTTGTTAAATAATGAAGTTTGATCCAAAGACAATATGTGGCAAAATTGTGTCCATAGGATTTGCTTGGAGATCAAGGAACATTTATGGCCATTAGATCTTACACTTCATCCAGACAAAGACAAGTAGGTGACACAGGCCATAGGATTTGCTTGGAGATTAAGGAAGATTTATGGCCACTAGATCTTACACTTCATCCAAAGCCAATATGTGGCAAAATTATGATCATACAAGTTGCTTGGAAATCAAGGCTCTTTGGACTATAAATAGGTGGAGCACCATTGTTGGCATATCATCCCAAAACTTTCAAATCCAAATGAGTGTGAGATAAAAATAGAAAGTGAGTTTCTTCTTATGAGAGAGTTTGGAGAGTTTGTACTTCCACCATAAGAGAGAAAAGCTGTAACTTCTATTTTTATAGTGGAATTCTTCTATCCTTGCCCCGTGGTTTTTACCCTAATTTGTTTAGGGGTTTTCCACGTAAAATCATCGTGTGTTATTCTTTCTCTTCTTCTTTGTTATTATTGCTCTCAATCTATTGTAGGTGCGATCTTGATCCATTAAGTCTCGTTACAATTACAACATTATTTTAATCTATTTTAAATTTATATAATATTTTGATTTGAAGTAAATGTTCTTTATAAAAAATTACTAAAACAATCCTTTCAATAGTTGTAAGAGAAAACTCACAAAATACATCTACCAATATTAGAAAGGTAGTATAAAAGGAATGTTGCACATTAAATTTTGATTGAAAATAAATTGAGATACTATTCAATATAACTAAAGTTGATTTTATATCCCAGGCTATGTTTACCACACCCTAATGGATGTTCTCCAACAATAGTAATGAATTAAGGCTTCAATCATAATCGATTTACCTTCTCATAATGTTTACTTAAGGCTAATTTAATATGAAATTCATTGATAGTGTTTACTTGCAAGTAATCATTCACGAGTTTACCATAATACCTTTTCGATTTAATTGTGTTCAGAATCGTGTGTTGACTTGTTGTCCGAGCGTTGCTGGTGTGGATATTCGTAAACTCATTTTTCAACATGAATCTTCACTTCACTTCTCTTTATTTATTCTTTTTTCTTTTCTTCGTTTTTCGCCATGGAAGCTTCAATCTCTTCCCTCCCCTTTGACTCATTCATGTTTCTCCTTCCCAAAGAAAAACAACCTCAATTTTCAAGTGGGTTTCTCTTTTTTCTCCACAATTTCTTCCAATCTTTTATCCAATACCAACAATTTGTTCATATTTTGATCAAAATGAGTTTCTATTTTTTCTCCCAAAGTTTTAGATTTAAAAACTTGTGGATAAAAAGGAGCAATGAGATTGACAAAGAGGCGTGAAAGAATTTGTTGAAAGAAAATGAAAACTCATTTCTTGAAAACAAAGAAAAAGAAAACGCATTTCTAATGTATAAGCTTTTGGTGCTGCATTTTGAAATAAGATTGACGGGCCAAAGTGAGGTGGGCGGCAGCGAGATTGGCGAGAAGAGGGAAGAAGAAGAAAGGAAGAAGAAGGTGGAGGAGATGGTCATGACTTCCTTTGACATTTCAAGAGAGAGAAAGAATCAAACATGAAGAAAAAAAATGGTAGGACCCACCTGAGATTTTGAGGTGGGACCAACACTTTAATTCGCCTCGGCGATCCGCACTTGGTAGTACTCCGGTCACCAGTCCAAATGGATGTTGGATTACGTTTGGAGGGAACTAAACGTGACCTAAATGTAATATATAAATATAGTTAATTGCACATGATCACTTGGTAGTGTATAAATGATTTTTTTATTATTTTTTTTTTTTGTTTTTTAGTACATTGGAGTGAGGATCTAAACCACGAACATTTTGATCGTCAACACATACATATGTCCTTCATGTTCGTTTTGGCTATATAAATGCATTAATTTATTATACTAAAAACGAATACATTAATTTATTTCGAACTTCAAAAAAATCAGATAATGAAAATTGATGAAAGATGCTTACAACAACCAAAAAAAAAAAAAAAAACGGATAAATGTGTTGGGATAATTACTAAATTCTATAATTCAATTATCCCTCTCTTGTGTAAACCTAATAGGAAATTAAACAAGTAGAACACAATATAATTCAAGCACAGGACACAAGCAATTTTAACGTGGAAAAACCTCTTCAACGCGAAGAGTAAAAAACCACGGACCGAAGTCAAAAACTCCACTATAATCAATAATGGGCTACAACGAGTTCTCCCTAGTCACAACTAGAGGTATACAACTACTGATATCTCGAGATGATCAATCTCGGCAACAAACGGCAATAAATCAAGAGAGTAAAGTAGAAAGATCTCACTTAAAGTGACCACGAACTACCCACTGTAATCTGCCTGTAGATAGCTCCAAACAAAATCTCCACCGTTCAGATTGAAGACCCTCGTGTCAGGAACACGCTGTCAAAATTTCAGCTCGATCGGGCCATGGATTGATCCCCAACGGACTGAAATACTAAAACTGTACGGATGTAGAATTCTGCACTTTTTCTTTCTCTCTCATTCCGTTTTTCTCTCTCCTCGCTTTGCTTGACTCGACAAAACGGTTGGCTTCTCTTCCTTTAAATAGGGTAAACCTAAATGCCCTATTGGGCTTTTACTTTTGGGCTTTCCACCGCTAATGTGAAAAATACCCAACAAATCTCCATTTTTTCACTATGTGGAGGAACTTGTCATTCCAGAGGCGGAACGACAAAACTCAAGCTTTTCTCTTGGTAGATTCTTAGTCAACATATCAGATCCATTATGATCAGTATGTATCTTCTCAAGCTCAAACAAACCATCATTCAATGCATCTCTCATCCAATGATACCTTACATCTATATGTTTGGTTCTTGAATGAAATGAAGAGTTCTTACCAAGATGAATAGCACTCTGATTATCGCAGAATATCACATACCGTTGTTGCTTGAAGTCAAGCTCCTGGATAAAGCGCTTCATCCACAACATCTCTTTGCACGCTTCCGCAGCTGCAATATATTCTGCTTCAGTCGTAGAAAGTGCAACACACTTCTGTAGTCTTGACTGCCAAGACACCGCACCACCTGCAAAAGTCATCAAGTACCTGGAAGTAGACTTTCGGTTATCTAGATTTCCTGCCATATCTGAATCAGTGTAACCGACAAGCACAGGCTTTCCACTTCCAAAAGTGAGCTTCAAACTAGAAGTACCTCGCAAATATCTCAATATCCACTTGACTGCCTCCCAATGCTGTTTTCCTGGATTAGACATAAAACGACTAACAACACCAACACCAACAACATGAGCAATATCTGGTCTAGTACATACCGTTGCATACATCAAGCTCCCAATTGCTGAAGCATATGGAAATCTTCTCATGTCTTCCTTCTCTTTGTCTGTAGAAGGGCTCTGGTTGATACTCAGTTTGAAGTGACTGTATGAAGGAGAACTGACAACTTTGGCTTTACTCATGTTGAATCTTTCAAGCACCTTCTCCAAGTATTGCTTCTGTGACATATATAATTTCTTGGATGCTCTATCTCGTACTATTCGAATTCCAAGAATCTTCTTTGCTGGCCCCAAATCCTTCATGGCAAAGGATTTGCTTAACTGTTTCTTCAACATGTCAATTCTCGAAACATTCCTGCCAACAATCAAAATGTCATCAACATAAAGCAATAATATGATAAAATCATCATCAGAAATTTTTTGCGTAAAGACACAATGATCAGAAGTAGTCTTCTTGAAGCCTTGCTCCCCCATAACTGACTCAAACTTCTTGTACCACTGTCTTGGTGCCTGTTTCAACCCATAAAGACTTTTCTTCAACTTGCACACAAGTTTCTCCTTGCCTTTCTCCTCAAAACCTTCTGGTTGCTCCATATAAATTTCTTTATCTAAATCACCATGAAGAAATGCAGTTTTAACATCCATCTGTTCAACTTCTAAGTCAAGGCTAGCTGCCAAACCCATAACTACACGTATAGTAGACATCTTAACAACAGGAGCAAAAATTTCATCAAAGTCAACACCTTTCTTCTGACTGAAACCTTTCACAACTAATCTCGCTTTGTAACGAGGCTTTGAGGTGTGTTCTTCTTGTTTCACTCTATAAACCCACTTATTTTTTAGTGCGGTTTTTTCTTTAGGCAATCTTACAAGCTCAAAAGTGTGGTTTTCATGCAAAGACTTCAACTCATCTTTCATTGCATCAATCCACTCTCTTTTGTGCTCATCTTCTATGGCCTCTTCATAACTCTCAGGTTCTCCCCCGTCAGTCAATAACACATATTCATCAACAGAATATCTTGTTGACGGACGTCGATCTCTGACAGATCTCCTGAGTGAATTATCTGTAGGAACTTCAGTTTC
The DNA here is from genome assembly GCA_028017165.1 of Herpetospermum pedunculosum. Taxonomy (NCBI): domain Eukaryota; kingdom Viridiplantae; phylum Streptophyta; class Magnoliopsida; order Cucurbitales; family Cucurbitaceae; genus Herpetospermum; species Herpetospermum pedunculosum. The sequence goes on along the minus strand of CM051527.1, from coordinate 12,010,096 downwards.
TGGCAACTGTTCATGAACATCATCATCTGCCTCAATCTGCTCAGAATCTTCTACCTCATCTGTATCATCAAACTGATCATTTTGAACCTCATTTTCAATCTATGTAGAAGGTTGTGCCAAGAGAACTGAATCTAAATCAATCAGATCATCACTGTGTTCAGACTCTGTTTCATCTGTCTTCTTAATGTCTTGTATGGTTTGATCTTCTACAAACACAACATCTCGACTTCTTACAATCTTCTTCTGCACTGGATCGTATAGTCTGTAACCGAACTCATCTTGACCATAGCCAAGGAACACACATGGTCTACTTTTTGCATCAAGCTTCGTTCTCTCATCTTTAGGAACATGAACGAAAGCTTTACAACCAAAAATACGCATGTGATTATAAGATATATTCTTCTTCGAACAAATTTTGTTCGGTACTTCATTATCCAATGGAATACATGGAGTGAGATTCAAAACATGTACAACTGTACATAATGCTTCACCCCAGAATGTTTGCGGTAACTGTGAATGTGAAAGCAAACATCTCATTCTTTCAACCAATGTTCTGTTCATTCTCTCAGCTGTCCCATTTAACTGAGGAGTCTTAGGAGGTGATTTTTGATGTCGAATGCCATGGCTTTTACAATACTCATCAAAAGGTCCAATATACTCACCCCCATTATCGGTCCTAACACACTTCAAATTTTTACCAGTTTCTCTTTCAACAAGGGCATGAAACTGTTTAAACACTTGCAACACCTGATCTTTAGTCTTCAAGGTATAGACCCACGTTTTCCTCGAATGATCATCTATAAAAGTCACAAAATATGACGAACCTCCAAGTGTCTTAGTTTTCATAGGACCACAAACATCAGAATGTACTAAGTCAAGTACATTTGGCTTCCTTGAAGAAGGTTGTGACGCTTTAAAAGAAACTATACTTTGCTTTCCTGCCAAACAATGAGCACACCTTTTCAAAGGTGCATTCTTTATACCAGGAAGATGATTTTTCTTGGCTAGAATCATCAAACCCTTCTCACTAATGTGACTGAGTCTCTTATGCCAAAGCTCAACAGTCTCTTCACTGTCCACTGTATTTATGTCGCAATCAGTAATCTTTGCCTGCATAAAATACAATGATGAACACTTTTCTCCCCTAGCTACTACCATAGAGCCTTTAGTATGCTTCCATTTATCATCATAGACGATATTATAATAACCTTCATCATTCAGCTTACTTATAGAGATTAAATTCATGCGTAAATCAGGGATGTGTTTTACATTCTTCAACATCAGTATAGAACCATTACTGGTCTCTAAGTGCACATCTCCAATGCCAACTGCTTTTGCTGATCCATCATTACCCATCCTAACACTGTCAAAATCACCATATGTGTAGGATAAAAAGAAATCCCTTTTAGGTGTAGCATGAATTGAGGCACCACTGTCAATCACCCAACTGCTCTGTTGTGTAGCGAGATTAATAACATCACCGTCAAATAAAATATGGAACTCGTCGGTGGCTGCAGAAACTGTGTCTACATCATTATCATCAGCATTCTTCTTCTGCTTACCTTTATTATTTTTATTATTATTTTCTCTTTTGAACTCTCGACAATTCCTCTGCACATGCCCTTTCACACCACAGTAGTAACATTCAATATTGGTCAACCAACGACTCTTGCTTTTGCTTCTGCCTCTACCATTCAGACCTTTGCTTTTACTCCTCCCCTTCCTTTCAGTAATAAGAACCTCTGAATGTGAAGAAGAATCATGTGACTTTCTTCTCATCTCTCCGTTCAAAACACTGCTTTTTACTAAGTCCATACTTAGTACTCCATTCGGGGCTGAGTTCGATAACGAAGATCTAAATGTCTCCCACGAGTCTGGAAATGTACCAAGAAGTATTAACCCATGTACCTCATCGTCAAACTTGATATTCATTCCAGATAGTTGATTAAGGATACCTTGGAATGAATTCAAGTGATCTAACATAAGTGTTCCCTCTCGAAACTTTAAAGTCATCAACTGCCTAATCAGAAACAATTTATTGTTACTAGTTTTCGGGGCACATAACGATTCAAGCTTGTTCCACATCGTTCGTGCATGAGTTTCATCACCAATATGATTCAAGAAATTTTCATCTACCCAAAGTCTAATTGTGCCACACACTTTCCTATGACAAATTTCCCATTCTGAATCAGTTTTATCTTCAGGCTTCTCAAGTAAAAAAACAGGATGATACAAATCTTTCACATATAAAATATCTTCCATCTTCCTTTTCCAAACTTGATAATTTGAGCCATTCAAGGTTATCATCTTACATGTACTAGTTTCCATGTTCAACACAAGGCACTTAATTAATCACTTAATTAATCACAACCTCGCTCTGATACCACTTGTTGGGATAATTACTAAATTCTATAATTCAATTATCCCTCTCTTGTGTGAACCTAATAGGAAATTAAACAAGTAGAACACAATATAATTCAAGCACAGGACACAAGCAATTTTAACGTGGAAAAACCTCTTCAACGTGAAGAGTAAAAAACCACGGACCGAAGTCAAAAACTCCACTATAATCAATAATGGGCTACAACGAGTTCTCCCTAGTCACAACTAGAGGTATACAACTACTGATATCTCGAGATGATCAATCTCGGCAACAAACGGCAATAAATCAAGAGAGTAAAGAAGAAAGATCTCACTTAAAGTGACCACGAACTACCCACTGTAATATGCCTGTAGATAGCTCCAAACGAAATCTCCACCGTTCAGATTGAAGCCCTCGTGTCAGGAACACGCTGTCAAAATTTCAGCTCGATCGGACCACGGATTGATTCCCAACGGACTGAAATACTAAAACTGTACGGATGTAGAATTGTGCACTTTTTCTTTCTCTCTAATTCTATTTTTCTCTCTGCTCGCTTTGCTTGAGACAAAACGGTTGGCTTCTCTTCCTTTAAATAGGAACCTAAATGTCCTATTGGACTTTTACTTTTGGGCTTTCCACCTCTAATGTGAAAAATACCCAACAAAATGTGTCTTGTATAGATATCTGTCCGAACATCTCAAGATATTTGGGTATCTCACATTACCGCAGACAAACTGAAAAATCCAGATGCCCATCACATCCAACAAACAACCCCCAAGTGTAAGTATGACTTTCTACTTTATCTTTTTTTTATATAATCTATTCTCATTTCATCATTAATTTTAATATTTTACTCATTTCATAATTTTTTTGTTTCTAATGCTCTGTTTCACGTCCGGAATTGAAATGAAATGATTTTGAATTCATGAATTTTTTATAAATGAAATGACTTTAAATTCATGATTTTTTTAAAAATGAAATGACTTTAAATTTTCACTCTTATTTGGAAACAATAAGTAAAAAAATAAAATATATTGTTTGAATATATAAAATAAATGAAAAGAAAACAATTGTTTTACAATTATACCTTTATCTTCTTTTCCTAGATTAGTAGGGATTGTTTCATAAGAACCCGTTTGATAACGTTCTCGTTTCATGTTCCTATTTCTTGATTCTTATTCTTTAGGAATTAAAAACATAAATATGTTTGATAATTGTTTCTTGTTTCTAGAAAAAGAGAAACAAAAACTTGTTTGATAATCATTTTTTTTAAAATAGAATTTAGTTGTATAATATAAAACATATAACATGCATTAAAATATATAAAAAAACAATTTCAAACCTTAACTAATAAAAATAAGTTTTGTTGTGAAAATAAAAATAAGAACAATTTTTTTTATCATTTAAATGTTGCCTAAATTTGATATGCAATGTTATCTTTTTCACTCGAATCATTCGCCTTAAATAATGTTAACTTAGATCCAACTTAATTATGTTACTTTGTGAATGTCATGGTTGTAAAATATTAAAATGAGGCTAAATGCATGTTTTAGTTAGCAAAATTTATATATTGTCACGTTTTAACCAATTTCAAGTGTATTGAAAAATTAAAAATAATATATAAATATATTTATTGCAAAATTTAAAAATTAAAATTAAGGTTAAAAATATATATATATATATATATATATATATATATATATAGGAAAATTGTAGTAAATGACAATTTAAGACTTATTGTTTGCAAATATAGCATGTTTTTAAAAAATTTGCGGATATAGCAATTTCTATCGCTGATATCTTATGACTGATAGAAGTCTATCGCTGATCACCTCAGCTTTTTATAGATTTTTGTCAGTGATAATAGTCTATCACTGATAGAAGTCTATCAGTGATATAATAAAGTCTATCAGTGATAGAAACGGGTTTTTTTGCCATATTTGCAAAACATTTTAAAGTTTGCTAAATTTGCAATTAGTTTGGGCATGATTGCTATTTGTGCAACCAGCCCTATATATATATATAGTAAAATTAAAAATTAGAAAATATATTAAATTGAGATTAGATGCATAATTTATTGAGCAAAGTTCTATCGGATTCTTAATGTACTAAAAATTAAAATAATTCTAATTCTAATTTCTAAATTAAGATAATATATAAATATATATTTATAAATTAAAAATTAAAAATTAAAATATTATAATACAAAATTAAGAAGGAAAAATAAATATGTATTACCTAGGATTCAAAATCGGAACCTTTGAAAGAAGTGATCTTCAACATGCGTCTAGGATTCAAAATCGGAACCTTTGAAAGAAATGATCTTCAACACGCGTCCTCGACCAACGGAGCATCAATAGATCTTATTATTAAAACGATACTAATATAATAAGATCAAATAGAAACGGAACAAAGAGAAACTTCTTTTTATAGTTTCTCAAATTTTGACTTTGTTTAGAAACGTTTCTTCAAATTTAGAAAAAAGAAACGGGAATGGTAATCAAACAAGTTTGTTTCTAAAAAAATGAGAAACAGGAAACGGGAACGTTATCAAACGGGCTCTAACGTTCTCGTTTTCTGTTTCTTGTTCTCGTTTCTTATTTTTTAAGAGATAACTATTTTCGTTTCTTGTTTTTAAAATTTGAGAAACGTTTCTAAAAAAGAGGCAAAATTTGAGAAATTTCAAAAATGTATTTCTCAGTTCCATTTCTCTTTATATTAATTTGTTCCAAACTTAATGAAATATTAATGTTGGATCATTGGCAAGGGAAGTACCCAAATAAGTTCTTCACCTATCTGATCTTGACTTCAAATATTTAATTAACCTCTTTTTTTCTTTCTTAATTATGTAGTGTTTTTTTTAATAGATTATTTTAATTTTGAATTTTGCTATTGTTTTTTTTAGGATACATTACTAATTACTAATATCAGTAATAAATATTTTATTTTATTTAAATACATTAAAATATTTATTTATTAATTGGAATTTTTTTTTTATTAATTTTTATGTTTTTTTTTTCATAAAATCTATTGACATCGACATTTTATCGATATTTTCATCAGCATTTCCATAAAATTGAGACCTTGACTTTCTATAAAATTGAGGCATTGACATTTCCATCAACATCGACATTTTAAACTTTGCAAATTTGCATTTTAAGATTTTTAAATTAGTTTAAATTTCTCACTATTAACTATTAGGTTCACAAATAGTGATATTTTAGTTATATAACATAAATTTATCTATAATAATTGAAATGTCAATATTTAGCTCATTGACACGTAGAAATGTCTACACGTCAACGAAAATTTAAAACACGGTTCATAAGAAACAATGACGAATTGACAACGACTTCGAGATTTTAGAGCAAGGAAGGCATCATCTTCAAGGTAGGGAATAAGTGTTTAACTATCAACATTTTTTCACTGTGAAATGTTATTGAACGTTGTTTTGGCGTGTTGAAGGCTCGCTTCCCTATTCTTAAATAAATGTCTCCTTACCAACACACAAAAACATAAATCAAATCAAATCAAATTTGGATAACATTTGAAGTATAAATACAATTTTATGGTTGTTTTTAATTTTAGATGGAGACTTATTTGTATTCGAATATGTAAATTGAGATAGTTTATTTATTTATTTATTTAATGCATGTTATATCTTTATTATATTATGTATACTAAATTCTATTTAAACTATACAAAAAAAACATAAAGAGAAAAAAGAAACAATTAACAAAATATAATTATCAAACATAATGATGTTTGTATTTTGTTTATTTTTTTTTCAAGAAACAAGAAACGTTATCAAACAAGTTTTTGTTTTTGTTTCTTTTTTTTTCAAGCAACCAGAAACAAGAGTAGTTATCAAACATGTTCATGTTTCTAGTTCTCAAAAAACAAGAAACGAGAAACAATGAACAAAAATAAGAACGTTATCAAACGGGCCCTATTATTCTTAATTACTTTGTAAATCCATTTGGCAAATCCCACTTTGAATTATTTTGTATTATTTAAAATTAATTTTAAATAAAAAAAAATTCTTAATTAATTAATTTTATTATTTAATTTAATATCAAATATTAATTAAATGATTAGACCAATCCCAATTTCTAAAACCGACCTCTCGAACATGAATCCCTATTCATGTATTAGACCGAACCCATATTTAAATCATATTTAAATATGTCCACCTATTTTCCAAAACCGAATTTGAATAATTTCACATTATTTTCTCTCATGTTGTTACAAGGCTTAGTCCGAGCTAGTAAGAAGGACCTAAATGACCTACAGATCATGAGCTCCAACGATAAGAGATTAACCGATCAAACTGTTTAGCCTAGCTAATCAAAATTCGTTAACCGTCGGGTCACTCCACTAAAGCCCAACGGTTGCACTCTTCTCACCGTATATATATTTTTGTCTTCTTGATATAATTAACCATGATTAGGAAGTCGATTCTTCACGGGTCGTTCGCAATTACAGTTGGGTCTAATAAACCGTTTTACCCCTATAATTACTTCTTGTTTCTTAAGTCTCGTTGATCCTCTAATGAACAATTGGTTTGTGGTCCAACCACCAAACCGAATCCCTCTTGGGCCAAAGAGAGGGTGTGGCCCCTTGTTCAACACCTGGAGTTAGCACTTAAGGGAACAACTGTTCTACTAAACCATAAAAGCGGTTAGGAGTGAATTCCATCTCGCAGGACTATGTTTCAGCTCTCTACCCGGTCTTATCCCCAATATGGTAGGCTTATTGAGTCGGCGATCACGGGCCACTCTCACCCATGTCAGTCAAAGAATAATCTCGAATAAACAGAAGTTTATTGTTGGGTTTTATATCCTAAAACTTGTGGTTTGTAAACTGGATGTATATTCTATTTTGCAATAAAGTTGTTATTGAGTTTTATTCAGTAAAGTTGTTATTGAATAAAGTGAATTGTGTTTACTTTTAACCTAACTCCAATAAACAAAGAACCCATGACTATAGGTTGTATACTTGAACTTCATGTGTGACATGATTGTGGATCAAGTTCAAATAATAGCCAGAACGGTCTATAGTATATGGATAAGGCTGGGTACCTTATCCTGGGGACACTATTGGACGCGACCCATTTTTCATAGTACAAACGATGTGATCCGAAATCGTTCATGTGGAGACATGCGAGTGGGGGCGTCCTGTGCAATGAGTTTGCATAAGACTGAACCGCGAAACAAGTCGCTATTTTTTTATAACCCCGTTTAGTGTAAAGACCGATTTTTTCATATGATGATCTGAGTCCTGAGCACGCTATGAACTCCTGTTTATTCGGGCTTATCCTTTGACTTGTATGTTTGAGAGTGACTTGAGATCGCTGACTCAATAAGCCTACCATCTTAGGGATAAGACCGAGTAGGTAGCCGGAAACATAGTCCTGCGAGATGGAATTTACTCATACCCGCCTTGAGGGATTAGTAGAGAGGTTGTTCCCTTAAGTGCTGACTCCAGGTCTTGAACTAGGGATCACACCCTCTCATTGGCCCGAGAGGGACTTGGTATAGTGATGAGATCACATACCAATCGGTTTGGTGGTTTGACCACAAACCAATAGTTCATTAAAGGATCAGTGGGACTTAAGGAACAAGATATAATTACGGGGGTAAAACGATTATTTTGACCCAGCTGTAATTACGAACGTCCTGTGAAGGATCGACTTACTGATGATGGTTATATCAAGAGGACAAAAATATATCTACGGTGCGGAGAGTGCAACCCTTGGACTTTAGTGGAGTCTCCGGTGGTTAACGAATGTTGATTAGCTTGGCTAAAGAGTTTGGCCAGTTAATCTCGTATCGTTGAAGCTCAAGATCTGTAGGTCCTTTAGGTTCTCTTGGCTAGCTCGGATTAAGCCATGTAACAATATGAGAGAAAAAGAATTTGAATTTATTCAAATTCATTTTTGGAAAAATGATGGACATATTTAAATATGATTTAAATATAAAACATGAATAGAGATTCATGTGTGATGATTTGGTTTAAGAAACCCGGATTAGTCTTATTATTTAATTAATATTTATATTAAATTAAATAATAATAATAATAAATTAAAATTTATTTTGTTTATTAAAATTAATTATGAATTAATTTTAAAATGACAAAATATTACAAGTGGGATTATCCAAGTTGAGTGGATTTATCCAAGTTGTGAAGTGGATTGTGAATCACCAACCACATGCATAAACTCATCAATTTTGGAACATTTGGTTGAAGACTAATTCATCCAATTTAAAGAGTTAGTTGCATGTGAATGACCTATAAATTGGATGAAGTTCAAATGGTTTGAGGTTGTTGAATTTTCAAAGAGTGAATATTTTGATGAGGGTTGATGAAAAGTTCATGTAGCTTGAAAAATTAGAAATCTAAGTGTTAGATATTTCTCACAAAACCCTCATCACTTTCACCTTCCCATCTTATTTTTCAAAAGTTTTTCTCTTGTAAAGGAGTCCCACCACTTCGTTGCTCGGCCTGAGGATAGCGGCACTACCGGAGGTGGTTCTCGAAGAGTTTGAGCGAAGCTTCAAAGGGTTCGTGAGGAGATTCGAGCCTTGTAATAGAAGATTTTAGAACTACAAAAGGTATGTGTTCTAATTTCTTTTATTTCCAAGTTGTGAGCATGTTTCTTGTTTTGCTAAATTGATGAAATTAGAGTGCCAATAATCTGACTCGCTTCCTCTGTGCTACATGCGCTCCAACATTTATAACGTGCTCAAGATTCAGATCGAGTTACCTAGGTCATCATATGAAAAAATTAGTCTTTAACAGTAAATGAAGTTATAAAGTAAGAGTGACTTATTTCGCAGTCCAGTCTTATGCAAACTCATTGCACATGAGGCCCCCACTCGCATTTCTCCACATGAACGATTTAGGATCAGATCCTTTGTACTATACAAAGTGGGCCGCATCCATAGTGTCCCCAGGATAAGGTACCCAACCATATCCCTATACTATAGACCATTCTGGTTATTACTCGAACTTGATCCACATTCATGTCTCCACATGAAGTTCTAGTATACATCCTATAACCAAGGGTTCTTAGTTGTTTGGATTTGGGTTAAAAGAACGTAATTCACTTTATTTAATAACACATTTACTAAATAAACCTCAATAACATCTTTATTGCAAAATATATTCAGTTTACAAACCATGAGTTTTAAGACATAAACCCAAAAACTTCCACTTGGACTAAAACGTCGGTGGAGTCAAACGTGTTGAGCGAGAAAACTGGGATATCACACATATCCATGGCTTTTCTCCCACTTCCCTACTGTACAACTCGTAGTCCTAGACTCACTAGGTGCCCCTCAAACACTTTAGCCGAGAGGGACTTTGTAAACGGATCAACAATGTTGTGCTCCGAAACGATCTGCGTAACAATCACGTCTCCTCGTTGCACAATCTCCCTGATGAGATGATATTTGCGCTCTATATGCTTTCCGCGCTTATGGATTCTAGGTTATTTGGAATTTTCCACTGCACCACTATTATCACAATAAAGGGTGATAGGCAAATGCATATTCGGAACGACTTCCAAATCTGCTAAGAACTTCCTAAGCCATACAACCTCCTTCGCTGCTTCGCAACCCGCGACATACTCAGTCTCCATGGTGGAGTTAGCAATACAACCTTGCTTTATACTCCTTCATACTATTGCTCCTCCGTTAAGAGTGGACACTAATCCCGATGTGAATTTCCTCAAATCCTTATCGGTCTGAAAATATGAGTTAGTGTATCCTGTAAGGATCAGATCCTTCTCGTCATACACAAACACATATTCTCTCGTTCTCTGAAGATACTTGAGGATATTCTTAATGGTAGTCCAATGATCATATCCCGGATTGGACTGATACCTGCTGATAATCCCCACTGCATAGCATATGTCGGGTCGTGTACATAACATGGCATACATCAGACTACCGACTGCAGATGCATAGGGAATGTGTCTCATGTCCTCAACTTGTTGAGGTGTCTTAGGACATTGTTCCTTCGACAAATGAATTACATGCCTGAAAGGTAACAAACCCTTCTTGAAATTCTGCATCAAATACCGTACCAACATCTTGTCCATATAAGATGCTTGAGACAGTGATAGTGTTTTGTTCTTTCGATTCCTTAGGATCTAAATCCCTAGAACAAACTAAGCTTCTCCCAAATCTTTCATTTAGAATTGGGTCGCTAGCCAATGTTTAACGTCAGTCAAGAATCCTACATCATTCTCAAGGAGTAGGATATCGTCTACGTACAAGACTAAGAAAACTACTACAATATTGACTATTTTCTTGTAGACACAAGGTTCGTCAATATTTTGTTCAAATCCATAAGATTTGATCTTAGTATCAAACCTTATATTCCTGGATCTAGATGTTTGCTTCAATCCATAAATGGATCGATTAAGCTTGCAAACCTTTTGCTCTTGACCCTGAACTATGAACGCCTCTAGTTGAGCCATATAGATACTCTCTTCAAGATTGTCATTCACAAAAGTTGTCTTGACATCCATTTGGCAAATTTCATAATCATAAAACGTAGCATTGGACAAAATTATTCTAATCGACTTAAGCATGGCAACAGGGGAAAAAGTTTCTCCATAGTCACCCCTTCCCTTTGGGTATAACCCTCTACCCAAGTCGAGACTTAAAGGTTTGCACCTTATCGGCTTGGTCTCGTTTCCTCTTGTAGATCCACTTGCATCCGATAGGTCTTTCACCATCTGGTTGGTCTACAAGTTCCCAGACTGAATTGAAGTTCATCGACTCCATTTTGAGGTCCATGGCTTTAAGCCACTGGTCCCTATCTATATCATTGATTACCTGTTTATAGGTCAATGGATCCTCAATGCCATCATCAGGTATGACGACTTGAGTTTTTGTCAAACCCATGTAACGGTCGGTGGTAGCGAATTTTACGAATATCCACTAATGTTCGGGGTGTCGAGTCCCGCCAAAATAACATTTATAATACCGCTACAACTGAGCTTTGCAGCTAGTGGAAGTCGGGTTGATCCACAAGGAACCAAGAATTAGCCTCTCCTAATTAATTTCTATTTGCTATTATTTAAACTCAAACTAAAACGATAAAGTAAAGGGGGGATAGAGTTACGGTAAATTAGAGTAAGCATAAAAAGTAGCTAACGGTAAATTAAAATTAATTACATGTGCTCCTAATTTTAAGGGTCAGGGTTGACCTTGATATGACTCGATTCATTGGGATTCAAACATACTTAGCAAAAGCATAATTAAACACATAAACGGTTGCCCGACAACCTTGAAGCAATCGACCACATGAAAATTAGCTAGAGTTGTCAACTCTAACTAAACGGTGCTACTAATTAACTCAGATTGATCATTTCTAAATAAATAAAGAAGTAACTAGCATTTTATGACGAACATTCAATTGGAAATTCTAAATGCAAAGCAATTACCCGGCAACCCTGAAGCAATCAAACATTCAGAACATCTAAATTGATACTTCGATTTGTTTTACCCATCTATTTTACTAAGGCGATTAAGAGAGGTCAACGCTCCACTAATCTATAACAATAGAGCGTGCAAAAAGTCAAGTTCGTTCGCCAATCATTCAAGCATTCTCATTCAATTAAGCAAGAAGAAGTAAATGTCCAATCAGTCATGCTAAGCTCAAAATTAAAGAATTAAACCCTCATGAATCGCATCAAATTTAACCTCTAACCTCAAATTAGAGCACTTACCTTTCTCGGATGAAAACCAAGCTAAATAAACCAAGTCTTTGCTTTGATATAGAAGAAAAAGGGGAGAAAACCCCAAGAATTTGAGAGAGAAATCGTCAAAAAATGTCTAAACCCGAGAGTGAATGACCTAAAAATCAGAAACATGGGTTTTTTTTTATCATCGTCGTAGGGTCTGTGCTTGAGAAAAATAATTGGAATTCTACATTCCCCTCATCTCGAACTTTGGGCAGTCGTTCTACCAAGGTTCTCCTGCACCATAAACCACACATCACAATTGGGATAACTTTTGATTAATTAATTTATATGATATAAACGCTTCAAACGATTAATCATTATTATCCACTAAAATATTCTTTTAAGCCCTTAATTAACACAATGGTCTGATTTACCCTTAAGCAATTAATTTCTACAAAATATAAACATTAAACACAATTAATTACTTAATTCGCAAGACTTATGAGCTAAATATTAGCACTTTTGGAGTGCTATCAAAACCCCCAACCTAAATCTTGCTAGTCCTCTGATGAACGTCATTTATGTCATGTTTTTACCCTTTACAGCATACTCATTAATTGACTTTTTGAGTTAAATTGAAGATAATTGTGCATGTAATTGATAAGAAAGGAATAAAAATAGGAAAGTCACATGCTCAAGGTCGTTTTGTCATTATGAAGCAATTAAAAGGGTAAAAGAGTAAAAGAGTCATTTTTTATAAGAATTAATGTTGTTTTAATTATTTTCAGGAAAACTGTATTCTGCTTCAGCTTGTGGCCACAAAGGAGTCACAGAGTGCAGAATCCAGCTTGTGGTCACATAAGAGGCCACAGAGTGCAAAACCCAGCTTGTGGCCACACAAGAGGCCACAGAGTGCAGTTGACTGGTTAAACGAATTTGTTGAGATATTTGTCAAAGATCTTCCAAAGATTCGCCAACCAACTCCCTATTTTACCTAACAACCCTTCCCAAAGATCTCTCCCTCATTTTAGCAACCTCCAAACAAACCCTAAGGCCTATAAAAGGCACCTCAATCATTCATTCAAATCATCGATCATTCTTTACAACAATTAATCTCCACATAGTCGATCAACCTCCTTTCTCTCTCGAAGAACTCACCCAAATTCCCGAAATTCCAAACAAGAGCGGAACACTCCTCTGTAATAGTTCTACTTCAGCCAGCTCCGAAAGGAAGGTGCTGCGAGGATTCGATTTGCATTGACGACGTGAATCGAGCGAGTAGAGACCCTTCATCCGTTGTCCACGAGTTCGAGAGAGAGAAAGTTGAAAAATTTCCAGATTTACTTTCTATTTAATTCTGCACATTTTCTATTTACATTCTGTTTTTATTTCGCATTTATTTCCGTTCTTAACTCTACATGCAAAATTACCATTTTACCCTTTTAGCAACTTTCGCATTTATAATTTAATTTCCGGTTCAAAACCTTTGTTATTCCAATTCTGTCCTTTATTTATTATTTACATTCTGTTTTTATTCCATTTTCATTTTATCGTTAATTTTCGAGTAAAATTACCATTTTACCCTTCTAGCAATTTTTGTACTTTAGTCTAGTTCTCATTATGAGCTAAGTTTTCCTAAGGGATTCAAATATGTGAATGCCCGTTAAGAAATGAGCTAGCTTGACAGCTGTAAATTACGGTTTTACCCCTTATGCCTTATGTGGTTCGTCCTTTACTGAATATATGCAAAAATGTTATATTAAATTGATCACCTAATTAGCATGAAATGTTAATGTCGATACTGGACAGGTCGGGCAATTAACGGCTCTCGTAAAGGTGATATAGCAGAAAAACCTAAGAATAGGATTTCGTCGATTGTCCTTGATGATTGGGGCAAAAGACTATAGGATCAATAGAATTGCGTACTTAACCATCTAAGATCACATTATCCACTGGACCGTGAGTATAATGGTTTAGACTCCTAAAGGTACTTGCAAAGAGGCTGAATAGGAGACGAATCCGATCCAAAAGCATAAGGTACTATGTGGTGACTCTGTGGTCACAGGTTGTCAAGTAAACTCAACTTAGGGCTGAAACATGATTGAATCCCTGTTTTTATTATTATTTTCAAACCAAAACCAACCAACCACATTATCAATTTATTTGTGTACCTTTCATTGCATTCGAAAAACAAATTCTTTCTAAAACTAAATTCTTCAACAGTCTCTTGGGATACGATACTTGGAATACTTTCCAAATTATTACTTGATTGACAGTGTATACTTGCACTTGACCATAAACTTCATTGCAGGTTATTGAACCAAATTATATACCCACGTTTTGGTCCATCAAGTTTTTGGCGCCGCTGCCGGGGACTGTTAGCGGAATTTTATTTTATTTAGATATTGTTATTCGATGCGGTTAGGAAAAATAGGAGTTGAGCGCACGGGAAAAACTTAAAGATGTGTTGTTTACCCAACAACTTCCAAATCATCCACCTGGAGTCGATCCTCCTGTCAACCTACCAATCTATAATATCTCTTTTCAAAGAATCTGATCTTTGTTTTGTTTCCTTTTGCAGGTTGAGCTTAGTGCTTGAACAAAGAGCATAACACTTTTGATTTACACAATGGAAGAAGACGTCACAACAAAGATAACAAACATGCTAAGAAAATCAATCATGAGAAATGATACCCACATTTCTCTTGTGTACAAACTTTCTGATATCTTTTGCGTTAATTGTTGCGAGGAACATTTCTCTCAACATTGTCCACTTAATCGTTATTTGTCCATTTCTTGTGTTTATTGTAGAGGAAGTCATGAATTTGATGATTGCCCTTATAACCCCGACTCTATATTTTTTTATAGGGAAACCAGGCAGTGAGAATATGTTAATTCCTTACCCCACTGCTTGCGACTCAAGATGGAGACATCACTCCAACTTTCTATGGGGAGATCAACAAAAGGTGCAAGAACAAGCGATCCCACAAGTGTCAACCGAGGACAAGAGCATCGAAGAACTTATAAAGGAATATAGAGCGAAAGTCGATGGTGAGACGCAAAGCCAAGGAACATCTATTCAGGATTCCGAGATCCAGATAGAACAAAGTGTGGACGAATTGAAGATCAACCCACAAGAAACCTTGCTGAAGGGCATAGAGACTTATGCATATGAAGAAATAAAACAATGTGAGGCAATGACACTCAAAAGTGAATCTGAAGATAAAAGATATTTGTTCTCAGAAGAAACAAGAAGCACTCCCGCATTTGAAAGTATTAAAGAGCTAGAATGGAGAGAAGAGATCAAAGAAAACAAAAAAAAAGAAGGAACCAGAAAAGGAAGTTGCACTAAGCCATGAGGCGGCAACTTCGCAAAAAGAAACATTCAATGTTCTCCAAGCATTGAATTGCCCTGATGAAATCCAAGAATTTCCTGCTATTAGTTTAATTGATATTTTTACTTGTTGTAACTTGCAGGAAACACTAAAAGAAATAGAATTCAGGGAAGAAGTAGAAGAAGAGATCATGGAGGAGGATAATGCACCAGAAATTGCAACTGCAATTTCTGCATACAAAAGCATACATAGATCTCTTGAGCTGATGAAAGAAAATTTCAAGTCAACAAAGTCGTACATGATTAAAGCACCTCAACTAAGGCTTAAATCTCGTCCATCCTCAAGACCTAGGTGCAAGATGAAAGTTGGCGGTCCAAAGAGAATGAATAAGACATCAATCTCCCTTTTGGAGATTAGATAAGTATTTTTTTTTTTTTTTTAAGTATGTTTTTATTTCATTAAAAAATATATAATACTATAAGTTTTGTAGAGTAGTTTCAAGCAAAATCAACTCTAGCGTAGACTGGTCTTGCCAAGGAAAAGGTATTTAAGTTGACCGTAGGGAACACTTTTTCCTGGGGACCTAACTGGGAGATGATTTGATTGAAACCACTCCAAAGGAATTTATAAGAAATATTAAAAATTATGTGTTTTGAAAAAAAAAAAAAAAAAAAATCAAACTAGTCTTGCTTGTTATTTTTTATGAACTTTTTAATGTTTTTATGAGTGTTTCAGGAAATATTCTCGTGGATGGAGATTGATTCAGAAATTCAAAATACAGATTAATAGAACTCTGTGGCCACAAACCAGACTAGGACAAAATGTTATGTGGCCACAAAGTGTACTAGTGAAGGGCGATGACGTCATTTACAAAGTCAAAGGGGTTGGCCTATTTTGGAACATATATAAGTCAAGAGACCTTCTCTTATTTTCAACCTACAAGTCATTCCAAAATTTTCCAAGTTGAAAAGCCTATTCACGGAAAATTCTCCCCTCTCTCACGCACTTTAAAACCCGTCGGAACCCATGGCTAAAAAAACCCACTACGATCGTCGATGGGGCCGCCGCTGATCGTACTCCATTGCATGCATAACGCCGGAGGAAGTTCGAAGATGTCCCACCAAGGCCCATGCATGCGGATCCCCTAACCGATTTACCTTCATCATCCTCGAAGAGGAATGTCAAATCCAAGAAGTCCATAGAATCGACCATTGTTATGCGTGAAGGTGAAGAGAAGGAAAATCCAGCTACTGAAAGCCCTAAGTTCAATCCAAGCTCCCCGATTGTTCAGACTCAAGAATCAGCTATAGGGAAAGAGCCCATGAAAACTCGAACTACCGCTTGACGTAAAATGATCAAAGAGATGAGAGAACATAGGCGACGAGCCGTAGCTGAATCTGCTGAAAATTCATCAAGTAAAGAAGAAGAAGTTCAACCGCAAGCTGGGACGACCTCAACAAAATCGCGTTTTGTGCGCGAGGACCCACATCCAGTGTCAAAAGTAAGTATTCCTCCACCAATTCTTGAACGTTCTGATAGAAAAACCTTCGTGTACAGGCACACCAAGAAGCAATCTGGGACCCCAATTGACTACAACTTTGAATTAAAAAAGAAGAAATACAGTTGTGAGTCCGATGCAAGAATAATTTTTTTTTCCCAACCACATTGGAGAGGATGATTAAAGAAGTCGTGGAGAAGGCAGCCTTGCTAGTAGCAGAATATCAAGAAAATAAAAGTTGTCAAGAAACGAAGCAAGCTCTCTAAAGAGATATCGTTGAAGAAACAAGGAAAGAAGAAGAGAGAATACGAGAAGAGAAAATTTTGATACAAGCTGAGGAAAAAAAAAAAGTAAAAAAAAGTAAAAAAAAAAAAAATGAAGAAAGGTGAAGAAAGATTGAAAAAAAATTGATTAGAGAAAGAAAAAAAAAAGGAAAGGAAAAGAGATAGCAACTGGGGATAATTCGACCGATTATTTGAGTATGAGACTGAAGGAATGAAATTTGAGTCAAACACTTCTTCAACTGAGAAGGAGATTGAAGGAAATAATGAAGAAGTTCAGGAAGGGAATCCTACAAATGACACAACCATTTCCTTGGAACGAGGGATGTTGCTGCATTGCATCCTAAAACGGTCTTGATCTCAATATTGGGAGGTTGCTAAGAGAAGAGTTAATTGCTTATGGCAAGAAGATGGCTGAAAAATTATTCTTTGGGTCACTTGTCACTCGACTTTGCCTCAAAGTAGGACTTAAGCCTCGACAAGGTGAGGAGACAAGTTTGCCAAAGTCAGCCATCACTGCGCAGCTTGTTCAAAAGTTACAGCTCTTCAGTAACCAAAAGACCGAGAAAGCATCGACGTCGGATGCGTCCAAGCCAAAAGGTTGTTCCACCTCTGTGGCCACAGATCAGTCACAACCTGCCACCAGTTCAGCAAACATTCCAAGCATCACCCATTCTCAATGACAGCGTATGATCCAACCGAATATGGCCTACTGGGCCTATGCCAAAGAGAGAGATGAGCTCATTCAAGAGTTCTTTAATGCCTTGGCCCTGACCTTGATGTCTGCTTTCCCGACGTTTCCTCTCGTTTGCCTGAATATTCCTTCAAATACTGATTCCGAAGACGATACCTCGTCTGAAGATTAGGGGAGTATCGTTCTTCTTTACTCTTTACTCCTTTCCTTCATTTTCTGAATATTTTGTTATTTGTTAAGATTCAGTTTTTAGTTGTTTGTTTTTCTGGTAGGGTAGAAGTTGCATTTTGTTATTTCATTATTTCATTGTTTTTCTGGTAGGGTAGAAGTTTCATTTTGTTATTTCATTATTTCGTTGTTTTGTTAGGGTAGTAGTTGTAGTTGTTCCTGCTAGGATAGACGTTTTGTGGAATGTGCCTAAATTGATCTTAATGACTTGATTGCACGAGTATGAAAATGTTTTAGCATGCTATCGTTCATTTGTTTTCTTTAAAGTAACCTTTATGATGATAACTAAAGCTTATCTCTACTCAAATAGTGTCAACTGTCATACCTTGTAAGATTTTTCAAAAGCATAGGGTTTCATTAGTACTTTTCTGTGCAAAACCTTTTCACAAGTCTAAACTTCCTTTTGTTTAACCCGTTTAACATGTTTAGGAGAGTTTAGCCTTGACGTTTTTTTTGTAGACTAACGCTCACACCATCCTTTTTGAAAAAATCTCTTGAATAGTCAATGAGGACATTGCCTCCTTTAAGTTTGGGGGGGTGAAGTATATTTGTAATGTGTTGACTGCTAGGTCTTGTTGTTATGTCTATTTCAAAAGAATAATATTTCAAAAAAAAAAAAAAAAAAATCTATTTCTAGAGGTACTCCTCCTTTCTTAAGTTAGCTGAGTAACCAGGGGCGATCATGGGCCCCATGGTTGTCACTGCATGAAAGGGTAACTAGAAAGTGAGTATTTATCTTAGTTTGCGAGGCTTGCTCGTAGCTAGATGCACTGTGCAATGAAATTGCAGGCAAGCTGGAACGAAGGTGAGTCTAGCAATAAAGATTCTCTAGAGAATAGTAAAGACAAAAAAGAGAAAGAAAAATAAAAAAAAATGAGAATCCTAGCAGCAACACAAGTTTGGGGGAGAAAGTGTTAAAAATTCACACAAAGAAGGAAAAGTCTTAGCTTAGTTTATTTCACGAAAGGGACTATCCTAGACTCAGTGACTAAAGGTTAGATAGATTAAGCATATGGTTAGGATAGACTAGAAAAAGCTTTGTTTACAAAATGAAAGTAGAAACTTATGTGAGAAATTACTTATGGGATTATGACTGGCACTAGAGTATGAGACCTCTCTTGAAAGGTTGTTTATAAGCGAACTTTGTTTGAAAGCATGTTAAACATTTGCATAATTGTACATTCTTGTTTATTATGTGTTGAATTGCTTGAGGACAACCAATAAGCTAAGTTTGGGGGTGTGATGAACGTCATTTATGTCATGTTTTTACCCTTTAAAGCATACTCATTAATTGACTTTTTGAGTTAAATTGAAGATAATTGTGCATGTAATTGATAAGAAAAGAATAAAAATAGGAAAGTCACATGCTCAAGGTCGTCTTGTCATTATGAAGCAATTAAAAGGGTAAAAGAATCATTTTTTATAAGAATTAATGTTGTTTTAATTATTTTCAGGAAAACTGTATTCTGCTTCAGCTTGTGGCCACAAAGGAGTCACAGAGTGCAGAATCCAGCTTGTGGTCACATAAGAGGCCACAGAGTGCAAAACCCAGCTTGTGGCCACACAAGAGGCCACAGAGTGCAGTTGACTGGTCAAACGAATTTGTTGAGATATTTGTCAAAGATCTTCCAAAGATTCAGCAAACCAACTCCCTATTTGACCTAACAACCCTTCCCAAAGATCTCTCCCTCATTTTAGCAACCTCCAAACAAACCCTAAGGCCTATAAAAGGCACCTCAATCATTCATTCAAATCATCGATCATTCTTTACAACAATTAATCTCCACATAGTCGATCAACCTCCTTTCTCTCTCGAAGAACTCACCCAAATTCCCGAAATTCCAAACAAGAGCGGACCACTCCTCTGTAATAGTTCTACTTCAGCCAGCTCCGAAAGGAAGGTGCTGCGAGGATTCGATTTGCATTGACGACGTGAATCGAGCGAGTAGAGACCCTTCATCCGTTGTCCACGAGTTCGAGAGAGAGAAAGTTGGAAAATTTCCAGATTTACTTTCTATTTAATTCTGCACATTTTCTATTTACATTCTGTTTTTATTTCGCATTTATTTTCGTTCTTAACTCTACATGCAAAATTACCATTTTACCCTTTTAGCAACTTTCGCATTTATAATGTAATTTCCGGTTCAAAACCTTTGTTATTCCAATTCTGTCCTTTATTTATTATTTACATTCTGTTTTTATTCTATTTTCATTTTATCTTTAATTTTCGAGTAAAATTACCATTTTACCCTTCTAGCAATTTTTGTACTTATGCATTATTTTTCAATGAAGTATTTTAGTCTAGTTCTCATTATGAGCTAAGTTTTCCTAAGGGATTCAAATATGTGAATGCCCGTTAAGAAATGAGCTAGCTTGACAGCTGTAAATTACGGTTTTACCCCTTATGCCTTATGTGGTTCGTCCTTTACTGAATATATGCAAAAATGTTATATTAAATTGATCACTTAATTAGCATGAAATGTTAATGTCGATACTGGACAGGTCGGGCAATTAACGGCTCTCGTAAAGGTGATATAGGATCAATAGGATTGCGTACTTAACCATCTAAGATCACATTATCCACTGGACCGTGAGTATAATGGCTTAGACTCCTAAAGGTACTTGCAAAGAGGCTGAATAGGAGACGAATCTGATCCAAAAGCATAAGGTACTATGTGGTGACTCTGTGGTCACAGGTTGTCAAGTAAACTCAACTTAGGGCTGAAACATGATTGAATCCCTGTTTTTATTATTATTTTCAAACCAAAACCAACCAACCACATTATCAATTTATTTGTGTACCTTTCATTGCATTCGAAAAACAAATTCTTTCTAAAACTAAATTCTTCAACAGTCTCTTGGGATACGATACTTGGAATACTTTCCAAATTATTACTTGATTGACAGTGTATACTTGCACTTGACCATAAACTTCATTGCAGGTTATTGAACCAAATTATATACCCACGTTTTGGTCCATCATCCTCGAGCAAGGAAAACTCTGAATTGGCTCCTAAGAACTATACATGCATGCTTCTAACTCAAATCTCGATGCTTTAAGAATCAAGGCATTTACATAAACAAGTAAGCAATCAATCACATGCACTTAATCAATGAACATGTCAAAAATTAACTATTACTCCCTTACGTGTGTGTGATAGCTAACCTCTCTTAAACCATGCAAGCTCGGAAAAACAACATGCTACAATTCATCTTGTTTTCTCCCTACTTCTAGCATTGAAGAACAATCTATAGCTTAATCACATCAGAGAGAGCAACAAATTAAAAGGCCTAAAACATTTTCTCATTCTTTTTCTTTTGAGTACTCTGTACTCTTTATTTTGGTTCTTTGAACCCAACACTTTATTTTTTTTTTATTTTTTTTCTTCTCCGAGAAGCCTAACATGTCAAGCTTAGGCCTTAAGCTTCATATTTTTAAGGACTAACGCTCACTTCTTTAATGCACATTTAAGAAGGAGAAGCGCCTCAAGGGAATTTTCAAACATGTTTTTTTTTTTTTTTTTTTTTTATTAGGCTAATAACTTTGCTAACTCGAGTAACCAATTAAAAAATCTCATACAACAAGCTTCCCTAGGGGTGTCTTTCGAGGTAACAACAAGAATTCATGCAACATGTGGTTAATCTAAGCCTACGGAGTCTAAGAGAAGTTGGTAAGTGCTCTTTAGATGCAATGGCGCAACAAAATAAATATTAAAATTTTTGACATGAACCCAATCAATGCAAACAACTCCATGCTTACCCATACATGCAAATACGAAGATTCTAAAAACATTTCCTAGATCATCATAATCAGAAAGCATGCAAACAGAGTTCAAAGCACTTCAAATTTAAACTATACTCCTGCTCAACGACTACTCATGAATCCAACAGACCATCTCCACCCCCAACCTTCAAAAGATACATAGTCTTCTATGTATCCACATCAAATAAAGCAATAAAAACTTCAAATTTAAAACTGTTTCACTAATATACTTACATTCTTTTCAGCATGTCGAGCTCGTTTATTTAGTTATTAGCTCACGACAAATTAACTGGAGAAAATTACGGGACTTGAAAGTCGAACCTGAATACAATTTTGGTTCTTGACGACCTGAGGTTTGTCTTAACGTAGGAATGTCCTCCCACTCCTGGCTCGAATGCATCTCGAAGTGTTCGTGAAGCATAAGGTGGATGGATTAGGGCTAATGATAAGGCCTGAATCTATTCTTGGCAAGCATATCTGATGTTTTGTGCAAGTAGTATGAGGTTATGGTTTCCTTGAGGAAAATCATGTCTTCATTACAAGCGATGGTGGACAGTCATCCTCATCACTTTGTTATGAAGCCCTCAAGTTCGTTTACACTTCTCGCATGGTGGAGGATACCTCTGTTAGGGAGTTTGTCATTAACATGATGGTCCATTTTAATGCGGCAGAAGTAAACGTTGCTACCAATGTCATTTACGACATATCAGTCTCTGTACACTTCCAAAGGAATAGAGAAGGAGGCAAATGTTGTCACTTCGAAGAAATTCCTTAAGAGGTTGGCGTTAGGGAGTAAGCCTAAGTCTGCTTCTTTGAGTAATGAGATTATTCAGAAGAAGAAGAGAAACAGGAGGAAGGGCAAAGCCTTTACTGTTCACAAGATGAAGTCTTTAGACAAAGGAAAATGTTTCCATTTTAATGAAGATGGGCATTGCAAGTGCAACTGCCCAAATATCTTGCTGAGAAAGAACGACAAGATAAATGTGATTTATTTGTCTCAACAAGTTTAGTGGAATATGAATATCATACCTGGATGTCTTCAGGAACCACTAATCATGTTTGTTTTTTCTTCAGGAAACTAGTTCCTGACACCCTGTTTCTCGCCGTGAGATATGGAGATATCGTTGAAGTTGAACTAGTGGGAGTCTTTGATATAGTTGTTGTATAGAAATAATTTCATTGGATGTAATTATTGTATATATTATTGCTTTGTATTGAACAATTGTATACAATATCTTTTGTTTTATAATGAACAGTTCATTCAGCAAAAGATGTATACTGATATGTTCTATTAAACTTGAAAACAACTAGTGTAATAAGACTTACAGTTTTAATAAGAAAGCTATAGTTAAATTCAACAATGGTTGTTGATCAAACTGGAGCTTCTCAGCTGTTGAGAAAGCCTCAATGCAGTGGGAGAGATGTTGGACAACCCAACCTGCTGTATTGGCTTATCTTAAACTCAAAGTTATCATACTTGATTATGACATTGAGGATTCATTGTCTCTAAATAAACAATGGATCACATAGACAAGGTCGAATGACTCAAAGCCATGAATCTTTGGATGGTAATGAGACCAAGCCACTAAGGTGAAAACCTTTATGGCTTGACTTTCTGGTAAAGGGACTATCCCGAAGAGAAATGATTTATTGGGTATACTCACTTTCTCGTGTTGCTAGGTGTAAGTTAAATATATAACTCTTATCCATTGCCCTGTTCTATTTTGATAGAATAAGGCAAATGGATGTCAAAACTTGCAAACTTGATCTGAGTATCTATAAGTCTCAACCAGAAAGATTCATAATTCGAGGACGAAGAGCAAATGGTTTGCTGGCTTATTCATTTATGAATTTTGAAGAAAGCATCTTCGTCCAGAATTGTGAGTTTTGATATTGTGATCAAATCTTATGGCTTTGAACAATAGTTTGATAAACCTTGTTTGACAAGGGTTTAATCAATGTTGTAGCTTTCATAAACTGTTTCCGTAACTGATGTCCTAATCATTGAGAATGATGTAGGATTCCCTTCTGACAATAAGCATAAACTAGCGACCCACTCCCAAATAGTTGATCTGGAGGTAGGCTTAGTTTGTTCTAGGGATTCAGGTTGATCTCGTAAGAACAAATCTCTAGTGTTGTCTCGAAAATCTTTTATTGACAAGTTGTTGTCAATATTCGATGGTCTATGGAAATGGTTTCCAGAGACATCTCAAGTGTTGGGGATATGAGGGGTACTCTCACCCAATGAAAGTCAAAGGATAATCTCGAATAAACAGGAGTTCATAGCGTACTCAGAATTCAGACCGAGTTACCTAGGTCATCATATGAAAAAGTCAGTTTTTAACAGTAAACAGAGTTATAAAGTAAGAGTGACTTATTTCGCAGTCCAGTCTTATGCAAACCCATTGCACATGAAGCCCCCACTCGCATGTCTCCACATGAACGATTTAGGATCACATCGTTTGTACTATACAAAGTGGGTCGCATCCATAGTGTCCCCAGGATAAGGTACTCAACCCTATCCCTATACGATAGACCATTTTGGCTATTACTCGAACTTGATCCACATTCATGTCTCCACATGAAGTTCAAGTATACATCTTATAGCCAAGGGTTCTTCGTTTATTGGATTTGGGTTAAAAGAATGTAATTCACTTTATTCAATAACACCTTTACTGAATAAACATCAATAACATTTTTATTGCAAAATAGAATATATATTCAGTTTACAAACCACGAGTTTTAGGACATAAACCTAACATGTCAAACATCACAATATTTGAAATGGAAGTAATTTTGGACATGTAAAAGTGATTCCGGTCATTCTAAAATCACTCCCAAACATGCCCGAAATTAATGATCAAAACTTTTGTAAGAGAGTCTGTTAGAATTATTTAGTTGTTTTACTATTTAATAGATTTTAACCTTAGTTTAAATTATCCTAGTTAGTTACCCTAATTAATCCTAACCCCTTTAGTTAATTAGAGGTTATATACAATTATGAGCTTGAGAGAATTAAAGACACTTTTATCTTTGGGAAGTTTTCGTAAAGTAAGAGAGAAGGAATTGGAATTGATAGAGAGAGGAAAGAGAAAAATGGAGAATTGGGTTCTTCATTTTTCCAAGAGAGAGGAAAGAGAAAAAGAGAGAAGTGGTTCATCTTCTCCTTCTTTCACAAAAACACCATTGGAGGGGGATGACAACCAAATCTCGATCGCCACTGCTCTCCGCCATGAGTTTGTCGCCACTGGTTGCCGACGAGAGCCGCCACCGTCGTTGTTCCAGTGCGCCTCTGTTGTCGCTTATTCCTGTGGTGGTTACCGTCGACCAGATCTGAGAAGGAGAGAAGAAAATCAGTTTAGGTTCTCTTCCTGGACAACAAAGGTTGTATCTCTTACTTGCAATTACTTTTTCTGAACATGCTCTCTTGAATTCTTTGTAATTACTAATTCTTGTATCATTGCTGATAACCTCTAATAAAAGTGGCTAGCAAAGATCTTAAAAGATCTTTGCAAAATGGAGTAGGTCGTTAAGATCGAACCACTATAATCGATTGTGTCAATTTCTCTATCTCCTTATTTCTATTCTTTGACGATTATGTCGAACATGTTATTTTCCACATAAACGCTCATAAATTCCTCTGTTTAGCCTTAATAAAGTTCACATAATAAAAGGAATAGGTTTGATAATTTGTAACACTTAGTATAAGAGCCTTACCTTGAGTAATACGTTGTGTTTGCAAACTGTTTTTCTTAAAAGAACCTTGAAACTAATTTCTTTATTGTTATTTTATATTCTTGAATATTTTCTTGGAAAAACGTTTGATGTTCGTCGTGTTCTTTATTATTGCAGGATGAGTTATAAGTTCGAGGTGAAGCTCTTTGATGGGAAAGAAGACTTCGGTCTTTGGAAAATAAAGATGTTGGCGGTCTTCGGACAACAAAAGGTTGATTATGCTCTCATGGAAGCCAAAAATTTTTGGAGAGCATAACTGAAGATCAACGCAAGGAAAATGATAAAGTGGCTCATAGCCTTATCATTCTCCCTTTGTCTGACACCATACTCCGACAAATGGGGAGCGAGGACATCGCTGGTAAGCTTTGGATTAAGTTAGAAACTACATATCAATCTGCATCAATTAGTAGCAAAATATTTTTAAAGTCTAGGTTCTTTAGCTTTAAAATGGATTCTAGCAAAAGCATGAAAGAAAATTTAGATGAATTCCATAGAATAATTTTTTAAATGGAAAATTTTTGTGAAATCTTTTCTGATGAGAATCATATTGTTGTGCTAGTTAATTATTTGTTTGATGCTTATAATGATGTGAAATCTGCTATGAAGTATGGTAGGGATAGCTTAACTATTTAAATTTTGCTTGTCGCAGTTAGAATTAAAGACAAGACTTAAAAGAAAATAAAAAGACTAACGGTAAGTCTTTGTTTGTGAGAGGAAGAACTGAGAATCGAAAGAGCCATATAGGTAAAAGTAAGGGTAGATCTAAGTCCAAAGGGGTCAATGATATGAAGTGTTATCATTGTAAAAAAGAAGGTCATATTAGAAGATTTTGTTGGGTTTTATGTCCTAAAACTCGTGGATTGTAAACTGTTATGTTTGTAAATATTTTATTTAGAATAAAGAGTTATTAGTTTTATTCAGTAAAAGAGTTTACTGCAATAAAGTGAAACGTGTTTAGGTTAACTTATACCATTGACCAACACTCATGGCTGAATATGAGTACTTGAGCCTCATGTATGACATGATTGTGGATCACGCTCTAGTAGTCAGTCAAAACGGTCTATATTATACGGATAAGGCTGGGTACCTTATCCTGGTAACACTATTGGATGCAGCTCACTTTGTATTGTACAAAACGATGTGATCCGAATTGGTTCACATGAAGATGTGCGAGTGAGGGCGTCATGTGCAAAGAGTTGGCATAAGACCGAACCGCGAAATATGTCGTTCTCTCTTTATAACATCGCTTACTGAATAGACCGACATTTTCATATGATGGCCTAGGTAACTCGATCTTAATCCTGAGCTCGCTATGAACTCCTGCTTATTCGAAAGTATCATTTGAATTGCACGGGTGAGAGTGGCCTATAAGCGCCGACTCAATAAGCCTACCATCTTGGGAATAAAGTCGAATAGGTAGCTAGGGACATACTACAACAAGAGTGGAGTTCACTCCTAACCCGCTCTTCAGGGTTAGTAGATAAGTTATTCCCTTAATAGCTGACTTCGGGGCTTGAAAAACGAGCGCTCACACTCTCATGAGATGAGAGGGTTAATTGATCTGTTGGTTGGACTACATATCTATTGCTCATTAGAGGTGTCAGTGGTACTTAAGGAACAAAACGTAATGCAGGGGTTAAACGGTTTAAAATGACCCAGCTGTGATTACGAACAACCTGTGAAGGGTCGACTTGCCAATGACGGTTATATCAGAGGACATAATATATCTGCAGTGAGGAGAGTGTAGCCCTCAGACTATAGTGGAGTCTCCGGAGGTTAACGAATGTTGATTAGTTCGGTTAAAAGAGTTTTGACCGGATAATCTTGTATCGTTGAAGCTCATGATCTGTAGGTCCTTCGGGTTCTCCTAGTTAGCTCGGATAACGTCGTGCAACAATATAAGAGAAAAAGAAAAAGAAAAAGATTTTGAATTGTTCAAATTTGGCTTATGGAAGAATGATGGATATATTTAAATATGATTTAAATATGGAAATGGTCTAAAAAATGAATCCATGAATAGGATTCATGTGTAAAACAGTCTTCGGAAAACTGGGTTTAGCCATATTATTTAATTAATATTTGATACTGAATTAAATAATGTTTATTAATTAACTTGTTTAATTATAAAGTGTTATATTAATAATACATATTTTATTTATTAAACAATAAATATATATATATATATATATATATATATATATATATATGTTAGATGGCTAAAATGTTTTTGTCCGTGGACATTGAGGTATATAGATGAAGTTTCATTTTTTAAACTTCACTTTTGAAGTTTTGAAGTGTTTTAGCTTCTGCTTTCGTAAACCTTAGAAAACAAATAAAGTCACTCTCAGACCTTTACTTTCTTCCTTATGTTCTTCCTCTTTGTTTCTCTTTCCTTTCTTTTCTCTTCCGTACGGAGTCCCACAACTCCGTTGCTCGATGTCGAGGATAGCAAGACTACCTGGGGTGGTTTTCGAGGCATTCGTGAGAAGAAGTTCGAAGCGTTCATGAGGAGAAACGTGCAGCGGAACTCGAAGAAAATTATAACTACAAGGGTATGTTTTCTAATTTTTCTTATTTCCATTGTTTGAGCATGTTTTCTATTTGTTAAATTTATGAAGTTAGAGTTTCAACGATCCAAAATCGCTTCTGCAGCGTAAAACGCTCCATCTATTGGTATCAGAGAACGTTTTTTGATCAACTCAGTTTGCATCAATTTAAGTTGGTATTAACTACAAGGGTATGCTTTCTAATTTTTCTTATTTCCATTGTTTGAGAATGTTTTCTATTTGTTAAATTTATGAAATTAGAGTTTCAACGATCCAAAATCGCTTCCGCAGCGTAAAACGCTCCCTTTATTGGTATCAACATTTTTTTATCAACTCAATTTGCATCAATTTAAGTTGGTAGGTATTTTTTTATTTAGAAATTGTTTCTGAATGGACGTCTAAAGTGAATATCGGTTTTGGCATTGTTTCCTTTTTAATTTCATTATTTGTAATTTCCCGAGAATGTATGGGCTTTAATATGTGTTGAAGAGTCTATATTCTTTAGAGTCATTAGAGTCCATATAGGTTTCTTTGTGAAAGAAGCTCCAGTTTTGAGCTCGCTGAAATGTTCGGTGCAAGTTCAAACTCGTTCTAGGCGATACAAAGAAGAAGCTCGAAGAGAATTTGACCGAAGCGTTCGGAGGAGCAAGCTTGTCCAAGGCGGTACGAAGAGTTCGAAGTCTGCTCAAGACTTAGCTTGTTGTTCAAGCTTGTAATAAAATAGTTATTGCTTGCTTGATGCCAAAACCGATCCGCTTTAGTGTGTTTAATTATTTATGCATTGCAAATGTATGTTTTAATTAAATCCATGTTTGTATGTGCATAATGTATGTCATATAGATTTAAAATCTCACTGTAGGAAGCATGCTCCATGCATTAAAAATATGTTTTAAGTGTTATAATATATAGTATGCATATTTGGGAATTCAGGAATATTAATATAAGAGTTATATTAATTCATGAATTAGATGTTGTTAGTTTAATAAAATAATTGATATAAGTGTTATATTAATTATAAAATTAAACATACAACATAGGTTGCCCTGGTTTTAAAGTCGTTTGCTCGACTGAATTCTCCTAAAAAACTCATCCATATTCCGATAGTGCGGGGGACGTTCCAGACATGTCCTCGTCCACACTGGTCCTGCAAATCACATCAACAAATTTCTTTTCACTTCGTGCATCAAGCACGCGAATATCACTTTGATTAGTACAAAAAACAGCATCAATTTCAATCAATTCTAAGTCAGATTTTTTCACAGAGACATAAGAGTCATCCCTCAAGCGCGAGGTCAAACCCTTAGTCTCGACAGACTCCACACAGGCAACATTCTCCACATACTTCTTATCAAATAAGGAAAACTCACGCACAGCTTCATCAAACTCTAATGAAATAACGCCCCTAAACACATCAATTTTGACCCTCGCGGTCTTAAGAAATAGGCGTCCTAACAACATAGAGGACGAAGCATTCAGAGAATTCCTATTCATATCAAGCACAAGAAAATCTGCAGGAAACATCATATCTCCTACTCTAATCAAAACATCCTCGGCCTTCCCTCTATGACATATGCAAGACCCATTAGCTAGCTGAATAACCACATCGGTCTCATGCAACTCATTAAGATTCAAATCTAGAAATAAAGCATAAGACATGACATTAACAGATGCTCCAAGGTCAAGCATGACATTTTTAACAATTTTACTACCTATCATGCACGAGATAGTAAATGTACCTGGGTCGTTGCACTTGGCGGGCAACGTACCTGGGAGGATCGCAGAAACATTCTCCTTTTTCTTTTCAGTCCCTCTGGACTTCCGCTTCTTTGTGCACCAACTCTTGAGGAATTTGGCATATTTGTGCACTTGGCTCACTGCCTCAAGAAGCGGTATGTTCACCATCACCTTCTGGAAGGTTCTCAGGACCTCCTCGTCTTTGTTCACCAGAGCAGGCTTCGCAAGCCTACTGGGGAAAGGTGCTGCGGGAACATTCTCTTGCACATTCTTTTCTTTTTTCTCATCATTCAGATCATCGAGAACAACCGGGGAGGACTCATTCAAACTGTCCTCTGCTTCCTTCGCGGCTCTGGAGGGAACTGATTTCTCACTCCTTAGCTGGATCGAGCTCACGTTTTCACATGAGTTCACAGTGGTTTGGGAAGGAAGCTTCCCAGAGCTCTTGCTCTCTATTCTGCTTATCGACACCGCCATTTGCGTCAGCTGCTTGTTCAGATTTTGCAGCTCGGCTTTGTGTGAGTTTAGCTCTTCTCGAGCTTCCTTCTGAAACTGGCTTGTCGTCGTCACGATGGTCCGAACCATCTATTCCAATGAGCTGGAAGAACTAGAGGCCTGAGTTTGGGAGGAATTGTTAGGCCTATCATAGGACTGGCCTTGGGAGCGTTGTTGTCCCTCTCTGTTCCCATAGCTCAAATTGGGGTGGTCAAGCCAACCGGAGTTGTATGTGCTCGAGTAAGGATCATACTTCCTGGGATTGGAAGCATATCCCCCGATTGCGTTGACCTCTTCCGCCTCGCGGTTTCCTCCGACCAATTTCTTCAGTAAATTCCCAATCTCGGCCACTTGGGCCTTCATCTCAGACATCTCATGACTCTGGGTCACGCTGTGAACTTGCCCCTGCCCACGAATACCGAATTGCTGCGAGTTGGCCGCCATATTTGCAATTAATTGA
This sequence comes from Herpetospermum pedunculosum, assembly GCA_028017165.1. Taxonomy (NCBI): domain Eukaryota; kingdom Viridiplantae; phylum Streptophyta; class Magnoliopsida; order Cucurbitales; family Cucurbitaceae; genus Herpetospermum; species Herpetospermum pedunculosum. Next base: position 11,979,268 of record CM051527.1, on the reverse strand, counting down.
TTGGCCTCAACTGGGGTCTTGTCAATCAACGCCCCACCACTCGCGGCATCGATCATCTGCCGATCATGAGGAGTCATCCCCTCATAAAAATATTGAATTAGAAGTTGGTCGGCTATCTGATGATGCGGAAAGCTCGCGCACAGGCGCCCGAAGCGTTCCCAATACTCATGCAGGGACTCACCCACGTCTTGGGTGATCCCATATATCCTCTTCCTCAGCGTTGTGGCCAGGGACGCAGGGAAATATTTCTCTAAGAAGACCCTCTTCATGTCCTGCCACGTCGTGATCGAACCGGAGGGCAAATAGTAAAGCCAGTCCTTGGCTTTGTCTTTCAGTGTGAAGGGGAATGCCCTTAAATTCAACTGCTCCTCCGTTACACCCGGGGGCTTCATCCCCGAACAAACGCAATGAAACTCCATCAGGTATTTATTCGCATCCTCGCCTGCATTGCCATGGAAAGAAGGCAATTGGTGAATTAAACCAGATTTTAATTCAAAATTACCTGCTACCACGGGGTAGTTTATGCACAGGGGTTGCAAATTCAGATCTGGCGCTGCCAGCTGCTTCAACGTCCTTGGCACTTCTCCTTGTGCCATCTCGTCACCAAAGAAGGGATCGCCTTCTTCCTCAAACAGTCTTTGCCCCTCCCGGGCTTCTCTTCTCAACCTCCGCTCTTCTCTTTCAATTTCAGGTATAAACTGTAATCCACTAATCTCAGAAGAACGGGCCATACAACAACAAAAAATTTAAACATGCAAAAAAAAAACAGAAAAAAAATTCAACACGCAATAAATCAACCAAAATCAAAATCAAACATAGTTTCAACCAATTAATGCCTTCCCCGGCAACGGCGCCAATTTTGGTACTAGGATTTTTTAATATCCTTTAATTGACAGGCTGTCGAAGCCTGACCAAAATGAATTTATAGGCCTATTAACCTTAGCTTTGCAGCTAGTGGCAACAGGGTCGATCCACAGAGAAGGAATAATAAGGTTGAAATTAAACTTTGGAATGGAAATTAATCGATCAATTGGGTTTTTGTAACAAGAGGGGGATTTAATCATGCAACAAGAGAAATTAATCGCTATCGGAAAAATTAAAGAGAAAGAGATTGAAGCGTGATCGATTCAGGGGATTTCGGGATTTTGCTAGGCATTCTAACATTTATCATTCAATTCAAATCTAAGGCTAATACTTTGACATGCACGCGGTCGGTTACCTGGGAACCCCTTTTGTAACCGACTCCATATTAATTAATTAGAACTAAAGTCCTAACTAAACATTATTCAAAGCCTCATTAGAGTGATCAACCCCAAATTGACTCTAAACAATCGACCACGCAATCCTAATGCTAACTGGCTACCCGCCAACGCTGAAGTACCCAACATTTATCATGCATAAATCAATACTTCGATTTGTTTTGTTATTCTGTGTTACTATGGCGAAAAGGAGAGGCAAGGCATCGCTATTCTATAACAATAACATACGCTAGAAAACTCGATTGTCCGTCGTCGAAATCTAACTTATGCATGGGTTTAAGCAAGGATAACAAATGCAATCAATAATTTAAGCCTATTCAGAACCATAAGCATAGATTATCAAAATGTAAAAGCCTAACAAATAATCCCTAAATCATCCTGAACCGTTCACAGTACCTTAGCCGACCATGGAGAGGATCGTCACAAACGCTCCAACGGAGGCAATGGCCATCATCTCTAACTTTATTACAAAGAAAACTTCAAAACTAGGCCACAAATGGCGGATCAAAGCTAAAAAGTAGAAGAAAACCCGAGAGGAAGAAGATGAAATCGAACTTGGCTGCTGAAAAATCGTCCTTCAGGTTTTTAAATCCGTCGGAGCGTCGAGACGCTGGGACAGCGTCGCGACGCTGCGACCTAATGAATCCGCGCGCGCCTCGCGATGGCGTCGAGACGCTAGGCGAGCGTCTCGACGCTGGCCCGATAATTTTCTGCGCGCACGCCCCTCGGAGCGTCTCGACGCCGCGGCAGGGTCTCGACGCCAGGCAACGTTGAGCAAGCGTCTCGACGCTTGCTCTCGGGTTTGGGCTGGAAAATTGCCTCTAGGCAATTTTCGCCTGGTTCTTCTTGGATCAGCTTGCCCTTTTCCCGATGCACTCCCGGGGCGTTAAAACACCGCTTTAAGCTACAAAACGAGTCCAATGGACGCATGAGCTCTTCACCGCAATTCTCCTACAAATGAGACATATTAACTAATTAAATGCGGTATTTAGCTAGAATTAGGGAGTGAATAATAGCTCCAAAATGGAGTTATCAACCTTATCCTGGGGACACTATTGAACGCGGCCCACTTTGTATAGTACAAACGATGTGATCCGAAATCGTTCATGTGGAGACATGCGAATGGGGGCGTCCTATGCAATGAGTTTGCATAAGACTGAACCGCGAAATAAAGTCACTCTTTCTTTATAATCTGTTTACTGTAAAGACCGACTTTTTCACTCCTACCCGCCTTGAGGGATGAGTAGAGAGGTTGTTCCCTTAAGTGCTGACTCCAGGTCTTGAACTAGGGATCCCACCCTCTCATTAGCCCGAGAGGGACTTGGTATAGTGATGAGATCACATACCAATCGGTTTGGTGGTTGGACCACAAACCCATAGTTCATTAGAGGATCACTGGGACTTAAGGAACAAGATGTAATTACGGGGGTAAAACAGTTATTTTGACCCAGCTGTAATTACGAACGACTTGTGAAGGACCGACTTACTGATGATGGTTATATCAAGAGGACAAAAATATATCTACGGTGAGGAGAGGTATAGCTTCACATTTGGAAAGGTATGTTCGAATAATGTTGTTGAATATCAAGCACTCATTATGGGTCTTCAAATAGCAATAGAAATTGGAGTGACCTACATTGAGAACTATGGAGATTCAAAACTGATAATTAATTAGTTTTTGCTCCAATACGAGGTGAAGCATCAAGATTTAATACCTTACTTCAATTATGCAAGACGACTCCTAGAAAGCTTCGACAGCATGACGATAGAGCATATTCCAAGAGCTGAAAATGCAAAGGCAGATGCATTGGCAAACTTGGCCACAACCCTGACTGTCTCAGAAGGGGAAGTATTGAATGTCCCAATCTGTCAAAAATGGGTTGTACCGCCAACTGAAATAGAAAGTCAAGAAGCAAACATAATATCAGTCTATGTGATTGAAGAAGAGGATTGGCGACAACCGATTGTAGATTATCTACAACATGGAAAGCTTCCCACAGAGTCCAGGCGTAAGACCGATATACGAAGAAGAAGTGCTCGATTCATCTACTACAAAGACACCCTTTATCGACGATCCTATGACGGACTTTTTCTTCGATGCCTAGGAAAAGAAGAATCGATAAAGGCATTAGAGGAAGCGCACTCAGGGGTCTGTGGTGCTCACCAATCGGGACCGAAACTTCATTTTCAATTGAAAAGAATGGGTTATCGCTGGCTAACGATGATTCAAGACTCGATGGAGTATGCAAAGAAATGTGAGGCTTGTTAGTTTCATGCAAACTTCATACATCAATCGTCAGAACCCCTTCACCCAACCATAGCTTCATGGCCCTTTGAAGCTTGGGGGCTCGATCTCGTTGGTCCAATAACACCTAAGTCCTCGGCGAGACACTCTTATATCCTCGCTGGGACGGATTATTTTTCAAGGTGGTCCGAGGCGATTGCGTTAAAAGAAGCAAAAAAGGAAACTGTTGTGAATTTCATCCGAACCCACATCATTTACCGTTACGACATTCCTCACCGCATCGTGACCGATAATGGAAGAAAATTTGCCAATAGTCTAATGGACAATTTATGTGAGAAATTTAAGTTCAAGCAATGCAAGTCATCCATGTACAACGCTCCGGAAAATGGATTGGCAGAAGCGTTCAACAAGACATTGTGCAACTTGTTGAAGAAAGTGGTCTCCAAGTCAAAAAGAGACTGACATGAAAACATTGGTGAGGCATTATGGGCTTACTGGACTACACACCGCACTCCTACAGGGGTCACACCTTATTCCCTCGTCTATGGGGTCGAAGTTGTGCTTCAATTGGAAAGAGAAATCTCTTCCTTAAGGATGGCGGTGCAAGAAGGGCTAACTATAGAAGACAATGCAAGATTGCGTCTCCAAGAATTGGAAGCACTCGTTGAAAGAAGATTAGATGTTCAACAGACCCTAGAATGCTACCAAGCACGAATGACCAAGACCTTTAACAAAAATTTGAAGCCTCGGTCATTTCAAGTTGGCAATCTAGTACTCGTGGTTCGAAGACCAATCATCACAACGCGACACACGGGGAACAAGTTCACCCCTAAATGGGATGGACCCTATGTTGTCAAAGAAGTCTACACAAATGGGGCATACAAGATCGTGAATCAAGACGGGTTAAGGATTGGCTCAATCAACATCAAGTTTCTCAAGAAATTTTATGCATAAAATGTAATACTCCTTAACGTAAGAGTATAAACTACATGTTGCTCCTGGCCCGCACGAACTTAAAAGGTGAACGACCGGAGTAAAAAAAATCACTCATCATGTAATCTGAACTACGTTATGACTTGATCCCTTCCATCTAAGGGTACGTAGGCAACTTAAAGAAAAAAATATATATACTTTAAGCTCAGTCACAATAAAAAAAATATATGCATTCCATTCGAACTACGTTATGACTTGATCTCTTCCTTCCAAGGGTACGTAGGCAACTTGAAAAAAAAAACTTTAAGTTTAGTCACAAAAAAAGATTTCATTCCATATGAACTACGCTATGACTTGATCTCTTCTATTCAAGGGTACGTAGGCAACTTGAAAAAAAAAAATTTAAGTTCAGTCACAAAAAAAGATTTCATTCCATTTGAACTACATTATGACTTATCTCTTTCATTCAAGGGTACGTAGGCAACTTAAAGAAAATAAAAACAATTTAAGTTCAGTCACAACAATAAAAAAAATCAACATGTATTGAACTAAAAAAAATGATGTTTGATTATTTTGTGCTTGGTAAAACAAATAAATAAATAAATTAAACTTTGGGATAAGGATTGAAAGCATACTTCAAGCTCGAACACACATGTACAAACAAAAAAGAGGAAGTTTGGATTTGCAACCAATTCGTCAAGCAATGCTACATTGGGAATCAAGCATACATTCAACAAACTACCATCCAAATTTACATCTAAATTCCAAGTTTCAAATTTACATCCAAATTGCAAATTCCAAATTACATTCCCCAAGTTACCATCCAGATTACATCCCAAAAGTACAACAAGTTCAAAGTACAGCAAGTCTAAAGTACAACAAAGTCCAAATCACGTCCAAATCAAGCAAATTCCAAATCACAGAAAATTCCAAAAAAATTATTACAGCGACAATCCAAAAAAATTACAGTGACAGTCCAGATTGACGATAAAATAAAGGAGTAAAAAATATACATGTAATCTCCAAATCGATAAAAGACCCGTGACTGATTGAGAATGACTCTAAAACCCGATCGATGAAGTTTGTTGTTGGCCTGCGCGCATCTCCAAGTTCTCTGCTCCTACCATTTGTTTAACAAAATTATCTAAAAATATGTATAGAGGTAAACTTAAACTCAAAACCGGGAAGAAAAGGTTGTACATGTTCCACTTTGCCAAACAAACTTTGTTGTTACTATTTGTCTTCAGATTGTAATACTTCATTCAACTTGAAATTTAGGCAGGTTCTAAATTTCCTTCCATAATCATGAGCTCAATTAAGTTCAAATTTTCGAACTTCATGTCAAAATTGATTGGAATCCCAAAATTATACCAAGTCAAATTTTCATCACTCCTACTCCGAGTTCAAGCCAAATTTCGAGCAAAAAATCCAATTTTTTCCTAGAATTAAATTTGGTCATATTCCTAATTTTATTCCCGAGCAAGATTTAAATTCCTAAATTATCTAAATCCAAGGCTTAAATCGAAATTGTTGGTTTGGGTATACTCCAATTTTTTTCCCACCTCGAAATTGGACTAAAATTCAAAGTCAAACCCTTTTTCAAAATTAAATTGAGCATACACAAAACTTACTCTACCTCCAAAAATAGAATTAGAGTAGAACACAAAAATCTACAAAAGTGCAAGTCAAGCTTCTGCCCAAATAAGAAAGATCAAAATTGTGAGCCTAATTCATATTTTTTTTTGGTCAATTGGCATAGAAAGATGTATCAATCAAAATAATTGATTTATGAACCAAATTTCATATTTCGATAAAATTGATATGTCGAGGCGGGTTCGAAATTAGGGGTGTCCTACATTTCGATTTCAAAATTTAACTTTTCCAAGACTCACCCACACGTACATGTGCATAACTTCGAAAAATGGGACATTTGTTGACCGAGAAATTTTGGCCAATCAGCGGTCGTCACGTGTCTTCATCATGGCCGGCGGGTGGAATAAAGTTAACCGAGCAAATTCGGTCATAACTCAATTGGGCTCGAAATCGAATCGGGCTAGAAAGCTATTTAAATGACAATTTGGCCCAAAGCTCATTGGACCCAAGCCCATTGAATTCAATCCCATTGAGCCCATAACCCAAAAGTTCATTGGACTCAAGCTCATTGGGCCCAAGCCCATTGGATCCAAGCCCAATCCCATTGGATCCAGGCCCAAGCCCATTAGGCCTATGAAAAACTCTATAAATAGAGAGTTCATTCTTCATTTTCAAGGTTCGGAAAATTTCTTCTTCTAAGAACTCAGAGAGAATTCACAAGCAACGAAGACTCCCTGAATCTTGAAGACTGAACATTACTCGAAGATCAAACACCTAAGACTTCACCGCTACGCGAAGCTGAAGAACAAACTGCAAAGCCCTCAGAACAAATCCCGCTGAAGAACAAACTGCAAAGCCCTTACTCGAAGATCAAACACCTAAGACTTCACCGCTACGCGAAGCTGAAGAACAAACTGCAAAGCCCTCGGAACAAATCCCGCTGAAGAACAAACTGCAAAGCCCTCGGAACAAATCCAACATCGAGAACAAGTTGCAAAGCCCTCGGAACAAATCCAACATCAAGAACAAGTTGCAAAGCCCTCAGAACAAATCCAACATTGAGAACAAGCTGCAAAGCCTTCGAAACAAACCCAACATCGAGAACAAGCTGCGAAGCCCTATCGAGAACAAGTTGCAAAGCCCTCGGAACAAATTCAACATCGAGAACAAGCTGCAAAGCCCTCGAAACAATCCCAACATCGAGAACAAACAGCGAAGCCCTCGAGATACATTTACATTTGAAAGAGAAAGAATCAGAGGATAACATTAGAGATTGTAATCCACTACGCACTGATACATGATACAGATACATACAATACAAATGCGACAAATTTCATTTACACGTGTCGAATTTCGACTAATCTCGTGTGAACAATGTGCAATGTGCAATGCACATACAAAATAGGAGGCATATTCCAATGTGCAATGTGCAATGCACATACAAAATAAGAGGCATATTCGCACAATGTAAATAAGACATTATTGTTGATACATATCACTATTCTTTTAAAAGTAATTAGACATTCAATATAGTATTGATGTTCTTTTGTTCCTTGTTTCTTCACCTATGTGCCCTAAAACCAAAAGAACACAATAAACTTCGTTACAAATAAATCAAATAAAACAAAAACTTCAATTATTTTTTGTTCAAAGAATTTGGGTGGAGAAACAAAAAAAGATGTATTGTTTGATTAAAAAAATTCAACAAATATTTATATTTTTTTTTTTTTGTTGAAAATTTAATCCGTCATTTTGCATTAAATTTGACAAATTCACCATTTACAAATAATGAATAAGAGTGATAAGAGTTAAATTGTTAATAAGTTTGAACCGTTTTAATAGTTTGAAAAGTTAAATGGACAACTTTTTAATTCTATTATTGTATTGTAACAATTCAAGGGATGAAAAGAAAAGAAAAAATGTTGAAAGAGTGGAAATAGCAAAAATTCCTGAATGAGTTAATAAAGACATTAAATTTCTTCCTAATTAAATCCTTCTAAAAGCCAAGGAGAAATTCTTAATTAAATTAACAAATAAAAAACGTAAAAAAAATCTTTTAATTAAAGATCAAATTGTCACTCATGAGATAGTGATGAGGATTTGAACGAAGGGGCAAAATGGGGAGAAAGAGTTTCTCCCCTTAAGCCCCTTCTAGATATAGTAAGATATAAATATTTGTGATCCAATACGTGTTTTGTTTTATTCATTGAGTAACAAAAGAATAGGGGTTACAACAAAAAATAAAGTAGAAATTAATTCATACACACTTTATAATCGCCAAAGCGGCATATGTATGAATTGACGACCACGAGGTCTGTGGTTCGAATCTCCCACCCCCAATGAGTCAACCTTTTGTTACAACCCATAAATCAATGGGTGAAGGAATAAACATGAAAAACACACATTTATTATTCAATTCAACAAAAAGAGGAGATCAATTTTGAAATCAATCAATTAGGAGGTTTTAAGCTCCATCTCGATCTCCCACCTCCTCAGATGTTGTCAAAAAAAAAAAAAAAAAAAAAAAAAAAAAAAAATATATATATATATCTAAAATTCAATTATAAAAAGAGTAATTAAATAAACAAAATAATAAACCACGTCCTCCATGCAAGCCATTCTGCAACAAAAATCCTGCAAGTTTAGGTTAATGATATTAGTTTAACATAATCAAATATTGGAAGCTATGCAATTTACTTCTCTCATACATAACACGGGATTTTTGTACGGATGACCCACCCCTCGGGTTGGGTGAGATTTTTAACTCTCTTTGCGAAAACTTATATTTTTTTTACCTTCTCTGATAAGTGAAGGGTACGAATGACTTTGTGCACTTCCTTATCACGAGAAGGTCAAAAAACATAAATTTTCAAAAATTGGGTTAAAAAACTTCACGCAGCCCGAGGGTAGGTCATTTCGTACAAAAACCCCTACATAACACAACACAAGATTACACCACAATTTCACCTAATTCAAACCAATAGCCAAAGTCTTCAAATTGGGGCATTTTTGCAAAAATGCCAATGTAGTGATTGGCAAGTCTATCACTATCATGGTTTTGGTCTCTTTTGTTTTCAACTTCAAATATCTCAAATTATTAAACAAAATTCCGCTTAAAGAATCAGGAACCAACATGAGCACCTTGTAAACATTTGAGAAAAAAAAAAAACAAGTTATTGATATAAAATAAACGACCAAGAAGAATGGTGTGTTTTTAAAATAACTTTTTAAGTGCTTAAAAGCAACGAAAGTTATTCCAAACAAATTTGAAATTTGAAATATATATACCTCGATTGCCTTCAAAGGCAATATGAAAGACCTTGCATTACGAAACACTCTAAGCAACTCGATGAAATTTGTTGTCGACTTATGGTACTTAAGATCTTCAACTTCAATATATACTTCGTGTATGCGCGAATTTTCCGAAGCAAACTCGAGAGTAGGTAAAACATTGCTAAACTTGACACTTACAAGGCATGATGAAAGCAATTCAATATGTGGGAAAGTACTGAATTTCCATTTGGAGGAAGAAGAAACACATAATTCCAAATTCTCGAGATTGGTAGCACAAATAGAAGCACTTTGAAAATGATAATTGATTAAAACTAAAGATTTCAAATTTGGACAACCAGAAAACATCTCAATTCCATTGTACTCTTCGTCTTCGTTTCGATACTCCCATTTACATTCAATCTCCAAAATTCTCAAGGATGGTAACTTCAATGCTCCCCAATTATCAACAAACCCACATTTGATCTTCAGCTCAGTGAGATGAAAACATGACGATAAATAACAAGGCCATTTATAGTAAACATGATCATCGGTATTGAAGCAAAGTTGTTGAACTTTGTGAGTTTTTGCATACCAAATCAATGAATGTACTACTAAATCAGTAATGTCTTCAGGTTTGGTTGAGGAGTAACTCAATTTTTGAATATTCGCGCCACGAAATTCGGATAAAACTTGGAAGAAGAAGCGATTAAACGATTCTTCTTTGGAATAATTAGGAGTAATAATATGGATTGAGTCTTGAAATGGGTAGGAGTCGAAATCGAAGTTGAGTGTGGGAATATGAGTCCAAAGAGTTTTCCACCGTTTTGATAGAACACAAGTTTGAACAACTTGTGTTGTGTTTAATAAGGATAAAATGGAATGAAGAATGCAATCGGGAAGATGGCTGATTCTGTCCATGTTCTTCTTGACATTGAATGGAGAATTCAGAGAGTTTGATTTTTGGGGTCAAATTTGTGAAGCTCTAGACTTAATAAAACCCTAGGAGCGAGAGATAACAAACTTTTTTTTTTTTTTTTTAACTACTAGGTCAACAAGCTGGCCCAAAGTGGGGAAGGATTTTTTACAAAATTAGATTTTTTTTTTTTAAAAAAAAAAAATTTAAATAATTTTAATAAAATACAAAATTAAAAAACTAGGGTGGAGGAGCAAAATATCAATAAATTTGAGAGGAATGGCAAAGTTTGGCCTAATTTTGAAAAAAAAAATGGTCAAAATTGACTTGAAATTGAAATGTTAATGTTTTTGACTTAAATTGGACAATTGTCCAACTTTTTAAATTTCAATGGGGTTGTGAAATTTCATTTGTGCTCCCTCGTTAAATAAATGTCCTCTCATCTTCTTCTCTACCTTCTCTGTTTTCTTCTCCTCTCTTATCCTTTTATTAAGGTAAAAAAAAAAATCATCAGTAACCACTTTGCAAAATAAATACCTACAAAATCAAATTATAGAAACATCTAAAGCAAAATCAAGAATAAGAAAGAATTAAAAAGAGAAATCATCTTCATAAAACAGATACAAATTAAATGACGAATTTTTTTTTTTTTTTTTTTTTTTAAAAGAATTGCTAGAATTCAGCGATTCCCTATTAATCTCAAATTTTCAGCCATCCCGTGAAGACAAATAAATAAATAAACAAAGCGTTTAGATTTTTAGCACGATCGGCGATCCCCATATGAAATTTTTTCACGCGTGGCATTTCTTTTGACAATCGTGGCATTTACTTTGAACAATCCTAAATTCATTTGCACGATAGATTCATCCGTGGATTCACATTTGTGCGATCGTTGATGGGATTCTTGTAGATTCATTTGCACGTAGATTTTATTTGAACGATAGATTCTAGATTTTTTTTTGCACAATCGTAGATTTTCTTTACACGAGAAGAAGGTGAAGATTAGAAAAAAAAGTTTTTTTTTTTTTTTTATCTATTTTTAATTTAATTAATCTTTAAAAATTATAAAATAATATTGCTAAAGTCCATTAAAATAAAAAGAAAGATTTTTTTTTATCACAAGTAATGAAATTAGATTGAATAAATAATGTCTAATGCTTTATATTTAATTTTATGTCTAAAATATGAAATATATATATATATCTTAATCTTAACCAATGGCGAAAATATCGATATCGATATCCATATCGGTAGTTCAATTTTACGGATATATCCATGGATATATCGGTGAAATATCGATATCCATGAAAAATTCTGTAAATCAATTTTTTTAAAAATATATTTAAATTAATAATTAAGTTCATTTTACTTTCAAATTAAGTTATAGATCTTGTTATTAGTATCTATATCCATATTAAGATTAATAAATAATATTTTTTTTTATATTTTACGAGTATTTATAAAAGATATTGGAGATATCCATTTATCCTTAATATCTATATTCAACATTTTTATTTACAGATATATCGACGGATATATCGACATATCCACGAATATTTTCATCTTTGATCTTAACCATATTTAAGAGTGGTCCAATGTTTTTTCTTTCTATTTTGTCCTTTTGTTTTTACAAGATTCTCATATTTTATCATTTGCTTATTTTTTTTTTTTTTTTTTGTCATTCACCTCGACCTTTATTATCTTTAAACATTTTTTTTTACTTATTTCGAATAATACTAATTAATTTTGAAATGGTTGGATGAACTCTTCAACTTTTCTATTGAAAAGTTAACTAAACTCATAAATCTGAGTTACAAGTCATTAAATTTAGAGAGGCATTATTTTCATTAAATTCAAAGTACCATTTTGAGAAGAAGAGAATATTAGGAGAAAAATTGAATTTATTTCCAAAAGTCAGCCATAAACTTGTTGGCGGTGTTCAGAAGGATATTTCAGAGGTTTTTTTTTTTTTTTTTTTTTTTTGCAGGTTTAGTTTGTTGATGAAAAAGAAAACAAATTAAAAAGACAAAAGTCATAAATCTCTTGAGTAGTGTTGACGTGTTCAAAAAGTTATTTCTTTGGGGGTGCTATATCAAAGAAAAAGGAATAAAGAAAGTTGAATAGTTGAAATCAACCGTTCATTTGAAAAATAACTAAAATTTCTATATTTAGTATAATATTTATAATTTGTTGGACTACCATTCAACTTAAACTCCCTAAAATAGAAAGATTTAATTCGAGAAAATGGGAAATAATAAAATTTAGTACATCCTTACCCTAATTTAAATTAACACTGGTGAAAAAGATTAAAATGAAAATTCAAAATCAAGTATTACACTAGCTTAAAATAGAAACTCAAGATTCTGACACGATAATGATGACTAAACATTTTAGTTTTTTTTTTAATGAATATCAAATGAGTTGTAAAACATAGTTTTCACAACCCAAATAACATAAAATGAGAAAGAAATAAAAAAATTGCACGGGTAGCATGTCATACTCAATGTTTACGAGTATATATATTTAGAGGTAAATAGACTGATGTATAAGTGTATACACATTATATGATAAAAGTCTAGTTTATCGTGCAACTGTCTGTGACGTTTGACAAGCCATTGTTGCTCGATCTTTTTAAAGTTTATAAATATATATTGATATATTAATATTATATTAAACAAGTCATTAAAAAAAAATATTGTTTTCAGGCAAACCCTTCCTCTTCTCCAGAAAGAATGAATGAATGACTTAAAAAAAAAACATTACTTTATTACTTTTTTTTTCTCTTTTCCTTCCATTTCTCTCCCATCTCTTTTCTCGTTCCTCTCTTTCTTCTTTCCCTTCCCAAGGCCTCAATTTCTCCTTCATCTTCTCTCATTCTTCTTCGCCTATGATCCTCTCTCTCTCGACACGACACAGCCTCCAACCGTGTTACTCTAAACCTTCTGTCATTTGCCTTCATCTTTAATTCTCCCTATGCCTCCATAGAGTCGGTTTTGCGCCAAAACCGACAGACGGGTTAGTCAGTCGATTTCATGATCTGGAAAAAAAATCGATTTTTCACTATTTGAAAATCGACTTGGTCGGTTTGGGCGGAAATACTACGATCCCGAACAACCGATGTTCACCCCTAATACAAAGAGAAACAACAACTGTCATGAAGTTGAAGATAAAGCTTAGGGTTTGACCCTATTTTATCTTTTTCTTTTTTTATCTTTTTTTATATCTTCATTCCACGATTTATGTTTCATAATTACAGAGTAGGTTTAATAATATGAGGTATATAATTGAAAATAAAACAATTAGTATATATGTTGGTCAGCCTCATCATCGGGCTCGAAGCCCAAAGGCCGGCCCAAGCCCAGCCCAGCTCAAGCCCGATCCAAGCTCGGCCCATGGTCAACGGTTGACCGGCCCGGCCCAGCCCAACCCTTTCATTCATCGGATTGGATATGGATCTATTTTTTTTTAATTGGATCGGCCCAAAGGCCCGATCCAATATAATAATTTATTATATATAAATTATAATAATAATAATCTAGAAAAAAAATGAAAAATATCATCATGACTACTTATGGCTTACATGCATGCATAATATAGAAAAAAGAAAAAAAATGATGATAATTTATTAAAAATGTGCATGATCTTGAAAAGGGTGGAAAAGAGAAAAAAAAAATTATTAAAAGAAAAATAACTTTCCAAAGCTAATTATTATATGTTAAAAATTATTAGAGTTTTTTTTTTTTTTCCCACATCGAACAGTTTTGAGTTTGGAGAACATTTATTTTCTATAAATAAGCTTTAATCTCATGCAAAATTTATATATAAAAATAAAGTTTTTATTTAAAGGGTCAAGCCCAGCCCAAAGGGCCGATCTAGGCTCGATCCAATTTTGGCTCATTGAGTTTGGCCCATGGATTGGGCTATGGACCTATGTTTTAGGGGTCGGGCCGGCCCAAGCCCGGCCCAAACAGTGGCTTAGGCCCAAAGGGCTTGAGCCTGAGCCAAGCTTGGGCCTTTGATTCTTTGGGCCGGGCCGGCTCGGCCCGGCCCAATGATGAGGCTGATATGTTGGATTAGGTATTGTTAACTCTCCAAATGAGAGTTATTTAGGCCTTTAAATGTTAGCATCCGTGAAGTCTTCTGAGCATTTGAGTTAATATTGAGCTTAAAAGTGTGTAATTAGTGACTTTTACGATTAAAGTGTTGCATGAGAGCTAGCTTATGTGAAAATTTGTGCATAAGTGTGTTGTTTGTCATTAATTAACTAAGCAATGCATTTTCAGGATGTCGCTAAAGTCTCGCGTAGATCGCATTAGAATAAGGAGAAGAATAGCTGGGAACAATGCTTTGCGGTCGCAACGCGCCAGCAAAGTTGGGATTTTTAAAGACCTTTGTGGCCGCAACGCATTCGCAAAAACTGTACCTTTGTCTGCAGAAATTTCAGAAGTTGTTCCCTGCCGTACCTCCCACTGTACCTGCTTTTGTGTCCTCCAATGAGGATTGAGGCCCATTTTTAGGGTATGGAATATGAGAGGAAGAGGACGACATATATAAGGAATGAGATAGAAAGAGAGAAGCAAGGAACCCTTGGAGGAAATCGGTGAAGTGTTGCATTGTTCAAGAAAGGGAGAAAGCCATTTGAGAGATCCGAGGAGCTTTCTTTGGGATTCAGAGTTCTGGAGAAGAAGAGAAGATTCCTCTTCTCTTCTTAACACGTTTCTTCTTCCAAGCCAAGCATCTCTCTCCCTACAACCGAGCAAGGAGCAAGGAGTGGAAAAGCTGATCATCCTCTTAAGTTTTAGAGTTTTCTTATTGTTTTGAGCTACTGTTTGAACTACTGTTTTATTCATTTGAGATGTTTATTGTATGCAAGACTTTTGTAGTTTATTTGACTGTCATTTATACCATGAGTAGCTAATTTTTACAAAGGTTTGCTAGGATGAAACAATAGGAAGCAACTTGTGATTTCAGCATGTTAAATAAGCATATGTGTACTGAGTGTGTGTGAACTTCATCCCATGTGTGTTTTCGATCGGCCATCCATTACACATTAAAGAGTTCTGAACCTCCGGAAGGAGTAGGAACTCAGAGTCACTCACTCATGCTAGCCTTTCATGGTAGATAGAGAGAAGTCTAGGAATAGTCACTCTCCTAGCACGTTTGTTGGTTTGTTGTTATAAATAGGTTGTTAATCTTACTTGGATATGAGTAAACTAAGAACCTAATGCATATAATCGGAAGATGTATGAGATATGCTTAAACGGTGCATGCTGCTTATTTGCTGCTGAATGACCATGTGTGTGTAACTGATTGGATGATTCCTAGCTTCTTACCTTGTTGTTTTCTCTTAGAACTTAACAAATTGTTAGCCTGTTGCGAAAGTTCTGTTAGATCCGCATTATTTCTTACAACTGCAAGTTACTTTAGCACTCTTAGCCAGTAGTAAGCTTAGTGTTTACCCAACATTGCTTTAACTTTGCGTTTATTTTGCGTACGTTACAATTCTGTTTCCCAACATCAAATTCAAATCATCCCTGGTTACATTTCTCTAGTTAGCACACTTAAATCGTTGTTTATTCAGCATAGTCTCTGTGGGAAAATGATATAAAAACATACTTATCACTTGTTGCGGGCCGTGTATACTTGCATGGTTATGTGCTCATTTTAATCATTTTACAACCCTACTGAACACGCAACACGTATATAATTCAAATTCAAATGGAAACACGTGGAGAGAGAAATTTTAATTAAAAAAAATTGTATTAAAGGAATGAATTTAAAATAAAGAAAGAGAAAAAAACCAAAATGGGGAAAGAGAAAAAAACATTAAACGATTTTATTGAGAGAAAAAAAAAATTCAATAAAATCTTTGTTTAACAATTTTTTCTTTCCCCATTTTTTATTTGTAATTGAAATTTAATAAAGAATTAAACATTAATTTTTTTAGTACATTAGGGTTGGGGAATCGAACAGAGCTCTTGGTCGTCAACACATACATATGTCAGCTATGCTCGCTTTGGGAATTAAACATTAATTGTAATTTATAAAATAATAAATGATAAAATATATTTTTTTAGAAAAATCACTAAATGATATAATAGGATGCCATAAAAAGCTTTTAAAATATTAAGGAGTCGTTTGGCCCACTGAGTTGTTGAACTCGGATAAAAAATATCAACTCTTCGGAGTTCAATAGTAATTGGCAGCACATTTATTTTTCCCTCCTTCTCACAATATTTTTAATTATTTTTTAAAAAAATATATAATTTAAACAAAATGGGTAAAATGACTAAAAATGCAATTCAACCTATTTTTATTATTTTAAATATAAATTAGGTTGTCCAATCAAAATTGTGTAGTATTCCTACAAATGTAATATTCCTACCATTGAGAGAAATAAAAACATCAACTTATTTGGTTCCATTTAAATTAATAGAAATCTTTCAAATTCACAAGTAATATTTAACACATTTTTGTAAGTCAGGTTTAACGACTCTCTCCCCAAACAAAACACAGAATTCAAAATTCTCAAAGACTAAACAACTTTGCACTCCAAACACGACACAGACTTCAAAACTCCAGACTAAACAACTAAACAACTCTGCACTCCAAACACAACACATACTTCAAAACTTAAGACTAAACAACTCTACACTCCAAAAACACAACTTCAAAACTTCAGATTAAACAACTCTCACTCCAAAAACACAACTTCAGACTTATGACTAAAACAACTCTACAGTCCAAATACAACACACTTCAAAACTCCAAACTAAACAACTTTGCATTCCAAACACAACTTTAAACTTAGATCGATATTTTGAAACATTAAACCTTAAGTTTATGTTACAAATTGAAATTTATAAGTGGACATTTTTAGAATATTATGAATAATTTAAGTACACGAACCATAATTTCTCTTTCTTAAACTGAACATTTTCTTTCTAATTAAAAAATAAATAATAAATAAGATATAAAAAAAAAATTGTTAATCATTTCTTTAAAAAGAAAAAAAAAACTAATAACAAAGACTAATTTTTAATTTATTCAATGTTAAATTAAGAATAAAAAAATCTAACCCCGTTTGTTATTTCTAAAATAAAATTCCAAAATTCAATCTTAGTTCTTGAGAGAAATACATTAGACGAATTACAAAACACATAACCATAGTTGTTAGGGCTTGAATTTTTTAAAAAGAATCAAAAGCCAAACTCAAAAAATTACACCCCTATAATTATAACCCAACTCAAAATGGTTAGCCAAAATTACAACAAAATGCATCTAAACATCTACACAAACCGAAGAGCTTGACAATATATCAACCCTTGAAGTTGATTTTAGGGGATACTTCAAAAATGAGATGCTGACCTAAAAAGAAGGTAGAATCCATAAACAATATATATAAGGAACAAACACTCACAGCACAGCAAGTAAACCCCAACAAAGGCAAGCTCCATTTAAGAGAAATGTGGGACGATTGTAAAGAGAGACTGTCATTGTTTCTTGGTTTGCTCGACGGGGAAGTTCTCTTCCGCTTGCCGTTTCCAGAAATAGTTCGATGCTTCTATCCACCGTGGATGGACCAAAAGCTTCAGCTCTTTCACCGCCCAACGCGACTTCTCCGTTCCAGCATCCGTTGAGACCACGTGTGTCACGGATGGGTCGAGTTCGATTGAGCAAGTGCCTCCCAGCTGCTCTACCATCTTCCAGAGATGATGGTTGTCAGCCTGATATTTGGTAGGAAAGACTCGGCTAAAGACCACCTTGCATCCCTCCAGAACTCTGCTTCGAACTGTCTTCAATACCTGTTGAATTGAAGGCAATTGAAATATTAAGTCCATGATATAAATGTAAAACCGAATATCATACTGAATTTTCTTCTCATGTGAGCACTATTGAAGAAAATTTCATAAACATTCAATTTTATGTTTGATAGTACTGTAATATATTCTATTAGACATTTTATAAAATTTAGAGACCTATTTAGACACAACTCAATATTAAAGGATTAAACTTTTAATTTAAACCGATGTTTATTTGGAAACAGATACATAAAGAAAATGTCAGGAGCTGAAAATTTGGATTTGATCGAGTCAAAGAAAAAGAATATGGAATCAACTAGAAATTACAGTCATCACACGAATCATAATAGATCTCCAAACTTTCAAGAGGGAACAAACTTTTACCTGCCTCACATCTCTGTTAACCAAATCATCCGAGAGTTCCTGCAGAAGAAATCCTAACAGTGAGATTGAGGCAGAAGAAATAGAAAACAAAAATGTAACAATCGAGAGGGAGAGGGAGTACATTAAAGCATATACTATGGACTTGCTTAAGAACTTTCAGGATGGTCGCGAGTGCCCCATCAGTTTCACTCTCGTCACTCTTCATCTCAGATAGAGATTTACAGTTGAAACCAAATTGGTGACAACTTGAAGCAAAAAAATGATATCTCTCCATCAATATCAAGTTTTCTTTATGCTTTGTCCATGCCTATCATAACATTTGACAATGTTTAGCTACATATGTATGAAGAGTAGGTAAGTTCAGCAACGCAAAGATGACAAAATCAATTTTCAAAAAGACTCGGAAAAAAGTATCCTAATTCAACATCTTAGACTAAATCACAAAGAATAGAAAACCAGGCTTATGAGATGTTTTGCTTGAGAAACTAAGACAAAATCACTATGTTAACATTTACTAGCAGTCCCATTTACAAGATTCTATTGTTTAATAAGAGAACCACATTGCATTAAGAAAATCCACAGGAGTAACGGAGGGAGATTCCTCAAGAAAAAGACAAAACACAAAACAAAAAAACAAAGAAAAAAAAAGGAGAAACTAGAGATTACAGAAAATATCTCCAACTAAAATAAATAATTAACGTACAGGATAATCAAAAAACTTTTGGAGTTAGGGAGCTAAAATGCTGCATTAAATTTACGAATTACGACCCTTTCATTGCATGAGACATAATCTTTTTATCTATCAAATGAATTGAGACCTTCTCAGATGTGGAAGAAAACATTGTTCCACTGAGTGCATTTATTTGTTTTATGGGATGTTAAATTTATTGGCCCCTTTCAATGTATGAAGGGAATCCAACGGTTACACACTCATTCAATGATTATAACTAGGCAGCACCAACAGATCAACTGTATAGAAGTATCAGCTAATTCTAGATGCACTTACATTTTCAGTATCATCGAGGATCAGAACAGCACTTTCCTGACCCAGCACCACATCAAGACCTTTTTGATGTTTTTGAGTGCCATCATCCCGAGAAATAACTTTAGAACTAAAATACTCCCTCTTGGGGTCCAACAACTTTGCCATTTCGAATGCGTATGCTCGCTCCCCCATAGTGTATATATACATCTCGAATAATTGACTAGCTTCTTTCAAAAACGTATGGACAAATGGTCTCAACTTTGTCATTGTATGCACAGAGTTCAATAGGAAAAGACTTCCTTTTGTGACATCTATTCAAAGTGTTTACCACAGAGCATCAAAAACAAATAGACTAACCAACATCAGCAATTTGTAGAAAGGTTAGATATTCAGCCAACTTTTTAAGGTTAATTACGAAACGTTATATAAAAAATCAAGCATAAAATAGAAATGAGCACTGTTTTACAGTTATGACAATCAATGATTTCTTTTAAGAAAGAGAGAGGAAAAAAAACTGTGCAGTTTCCTTCATGGTCCTGGGGATCCTAGGGAGAAAAATGGTTAATTGAAAGTAAAAAGGCTTGAGATGCACATTCCAAAACCCATATAAGGAAATTATATCAGGCTCCACATTTCAAAACAGGCCATTGAAACCCAAATTCTCAACAGTCTCTCAGAAACTTAAAGTCAGTGGAAAGATGCAGAGATAGCCTCATGCCTAAAGAGCGCTTATACTGATTGATTCAATTTTAGTTTTTATTAAACACAGCAGAAACCTGTATCAAAAGCATACAATAAACTGACCCAAGTTTGAATTCGCACAACCTTTATTTTTTCTAAAAGAAAAGAGAAACTATCATTCATATAGTGAAAAGATGCAGCAAAAATCATTTCTCCGTTTCACGAGTTTAGCAAAAGAAAACATCCCAACCTTTTTTGAATGTTCTTGATATGTGAAAAGTTACAAAGTAATTCCAAATTTCCAATATTGCTAACCTATTAGACAGTAGCTGCTCGAGGTGCTTAATAGTTTAAGACAGTGAATACCAAAGCTTGGGATTTGGGGACTGTACTTGTATGTTTCTTATCAAAAAGAGAAAAAAGACAGCAAACACAAAAGAGCAGGGGTGATAGAATCACAATGGGGAATGAAATAAAAGTAAACACGATATCGAAGTTACTTTAGAAAGTAGAACTATGTACAGATGAGTGGGCAATGTACCTTCTAGAGAATCTGTTTGACTCCTTAAATACTCCTCTTCAGGTGTCAAATGGCCAAGTTGAGTTGAATTTAACAGTGTGTGATCCAGATCAAGAACCAGGATAAGTTTTTTATGCTGCAACAAGCTCTTCATGTCTATGGTACGTAGCCGATTAATTTCATCATTATTAAGTCTGAGTCCCTACAAGTTTATTAGATGGACCGTATATTTAGCACATAGTTTGATCTACTAGCAAATTATAAGTTATTAGTACTTCTAAGTTAAATCCATAAGAGTCAACAGCGAATAAATATAACTGAAGGATAATTACAAAATAATCGCGTCCCCGACACCTATAAAGAAACCTGGAACCTAGCGACGGACCAAACAGCACAAGGATCCATCTCAACCCCTCTAAAAGTCCCTAAGAAGCACGGATACGGATACGATAGGATACGGTGATACGTCAATTTCTAAAAAACTAGGATACGGATACGTTGAGGATACGCTATTTTTTTATATATTTTTTTAGGATATATATAAATTAAACATAAAATATTAAATATGTAAAAACTTAAAGCCCAATTTGTCATTTAAAAAAAATTAAAACCTAAAAAAAAGATAAAAATTAAACCCTAAAAATTTAAAGTCCAACTTAAAAGACCAGTAAAAACTTTTTACTCTATGAGGAAATAGACCAAATGGTGATGGGTTTTTTTAAGTGGTGGGCTTCACTCTTCAACTTTAAGGTTAAAACATAAAAATGAAACCCTAATTCGATTCTTTCACCGTCTCCTTCCTCCTCTGCTGAACAGCCTCCACCCTTCCTCCTCTGCTTAACAGCCTCCACCTGCAAGTCTTCCCCCCTTTTGCGTATCAGATAGACCTGCAAGTCTTCCTCTCCTCTACCAAGTATGTCGAAAGTTCTCCCTCTTCCTCTCGTTTCTCCCACTCTCACTCTCTCTCCTCCGCCATTATCGGGCTTTGTGGTTAAAAAAAAGACAGAGTATGCGTATCCCAGCGTATCCAGAATTAAAAATAAATAAAAAAATAAATAGGATACGCTAATTTGCGTATCAGATACGTTTCGGAAGCGTATCCATTTCTGATACGAATACTCTCTCCTCTCCAACGAATTCGTGCTTCATAGAAAAGTCTTATTCTTTCTTTTCCCCCCACAAACCCCATAACACAGCACGCACACCGGTTTGCCAAAGAAACTTTCCTTTCTTTTTTGTTTTTGTTCTTAATGCAAAACCAAGAAGAAAATTAAAATCTTGGAGCCAATTCTCACTCCTCTTCTAAATGGTGCCCAAACATTATACATGGTACCGAAAGGATGGAAGATTATTAGACATCCATATAAAGAAAATATACCTTATGTATATACCCAAGTGTCACACCAGATTCCTCATCCAACCTCTGTCCACACATGATACACATATTTTCAAATGAACCAGGATGACTGCATAGTTGCTGCTTTGATAATACTTCTGCATTTATCATCATTTTCAAATCAGCGAAATCCAGCAAATAGAGAAAAAAAAACTTTTTTTCCTATGAATAACCGATAAAAGAATACAATCGCATACAAAAAGAGAGTCCACAAAAAAGGGATGCAACTACAAAAAGGGCATCCAATGAAGTAAGATGAGACCTAACATATATTACAAAAAGGCCTCGTCACAAAAGCCCACGGGGACACATAGAATCTAACAACGGACCAAGCCTTGCCCAAAAATCTCTCAAGCCCTCTAAAAAATCTATTGTTCCTCTCTCCCCCAAAGCCCCCACATAACGACGCAGCCGTACTTGCCACAAAAACCTTCCCTTGTATGCAAAATAGAGAAAAACTAATGCATACAATACTTGCTTTAACACGAAGGCGTTTTCTTTTTTTTTATTGGAAACATAACAAAATATATTCATCAAAAGAGAAGAACACAGCCCAAAGGCCTCTCAGGGATGATGGGTCCCTAAGCCTAATTTGGAAGTCTAACAATGAAGGACCTACAATCTAAATTAATAAAATAACGTTGTGTATTACAACACGAATGCTTTTATTTCTCAAGTTAATAAGTTACAATTACACGGAACTGAATGGGACACAATAGTAGAGAAAGAAAGAAACCAAAATAAGGGATATATGGTGAACAGAGGACTGCTGGACTGAAATAGTTTACAAATTCAGATACCACCAAATTTGAGATGCATATCCCATCTAGCATCCCTATTATTCCTAGTTCTCGAACAACCAAGAAACTAAAAAATGACTATTTTCATTTCGACCAAAGATCGTTCACAATTACCATATATAAGAACAACTCTCATCCTATGTTAACATAAAGCCAGAGAATATGTTATTTCACTCTTAGTTACACACGGATGTGGCTTTCCTCCCCCTCCCTTTGTAATTTCATATTTCTACGGAATAGTTTCTTACCCAAAAAGTACTAATAAGTAGGTATATACATATAAATCATTTGGACCCCACTTGATATGGTTCTTAAAGAAGCTCATACAATTCAAATAAAAGAGGGATAAAAAAAAGGGTGACAAAACTCCAATCAGATTCGCATACAAGAAGGGAGGAGGCAACCACCGACCAACAATATGAAACAGAAGAGTTAGAAGGAAAAGCTTTATAAATAGACATAGAGTGGGTGGGAAAAAGGGACTGACACAACACGTACATCATATAGTTAGTTGTCTAAGAAGTGAAGAAGTAGTAAAGTATAGTACAGATGGCATGGCAGCCACTAATTGGCTATATTGAAAAGTAAAGAGCAGAGCAAGTTAAAGAGGGACAACAAAAGGGGTTAGTAGGAACAATTTAATTTACCTGAACTTTGCTCTTCAACTACATACAGAATGTCCTCTGAGCTTTCCAGCTTCTCCACCTTACGACGTTTTATCCTAAATAGATAAATGAATTGTATGAAAAATATTTGACATGTTAAATTGATAAAATGAAGATAAACTACAACAATTTAGTTATATGGTTATAACTGAGAACCAATCCTACAAACCCTCGTTAACATGTGCAAAAATGATAGTCGCCACTTGCCACAACTCAATGCTGTTATTCATGCAAAAGGAAAAAGAATACAAATTACAAATAAAGAAATCACAAATGGCACTTATTGGATGATGAGAAGTTATCGGCAGCACCCTGTTTACCATAGTTTTAGACTTCTAATACAAAATAATAATTACATATATGCTAACTGATAAAACTTTCATAAACTAAACCACTTGGGATATCTGTAAACAAAAATAATTAGATTAGATGAAAGGGGAACTAAATGACAGATAAAATAATTAGATTAGATGAAAGGGGAACTAAATGACAGATAAACCCATTATCTAACTGAGAGTTTAAATAATTCTTGTCTTAGTTGAAAAATCAACGAGTGGCTGATATTCTTATTCAAAATGGGAATTCTACTTCTTTTTCTTATGGCTTTAGTCGGTCGTTATCTAATAGGGAGACGATTGACATCATGGCTCTCCTTCCTATAATTGGAGAGTGTGTTCTTAGACCGGGAAGAAGGAAAATTCGTTTGTGGAGTCCCAATCCCACTGTCGGGTTTTCATGTAGCTCGTTCTTTCAGAGCTTACTGAATTCCTCCCCGGTTAGCGAGTCGATCTTTTCTTCTTTGTGGAAGGTGAAAATCCCAAAGAAGGTTCAGTTCTTTCATCTTTGTTTGGCAAGTCATCCACAGAAAAATTAATACTTTAGACCGGCTTCGGAGAAGTGGGCCCTCATTGATGGGTCCTTTCTGTTGCATTCTCTGTCGGAGGGCGTAGGAGATCTGGATCATTTGTTTTGGAGTTGTGACTTTGCTCGGGAGGTTTGGCATTACTTTTTTGAGGTGTTCGGTTTTCAGTTTGCTGGGCACCGTGGGCTTAGATAGATGATCGAGGAGATCCTTCTTCATCCGCCTTTTCGAGAGAAGGGGAAATTTTTATGGCAGGTTGGGATCTGTGTTGTTTTATGAGGTTTATAGGGTGAAAGAAATAATAAGACCTTTAGAGGGACTGAAAGGGAGTTTGGTGTTGTTAGGTCCCTTGTGAGGTTCCATGTTTCCTTGTGGGCGTCGGTGACGCGGTTATTTTGTAATTACTCTTTAGGCGTTATTTTGTTTGATTGGAGTCCCTTCTTTTAGCGGGATTCTCTTTTGTGGGCTTAGTTCTTTTTTTGTATGCCCTTGTATTCTTTCATTTTTTTCTCAATGAAAGCTCGGTACCTTATCAAAAAAAATTGCACTATTGTTAATGTTTAGTCTTTGATTTTATATTTTGCTTTTTTTGTGTGGCCTTGCAATTTGCTCTTATTCTTTCATTCTTTTAATTCTTATTGAAAATTTGATTTCTTTTTTTCTTCTCTTTCAATAAAATGTGAGAGTTCAAGATTAGAAGCTTAGAATCTACAAATTGCTATAAAACTAGCACAAGAAAAGTTGGGTAGGAAAATCTGGAACCCTAAACCATTCATGAAATCCTATTTCAACAAGCATCTTGAAATGTCATGCAATACCAAACGCAGTCTAATCTTTAAAAAATACCATCCAGAAATCGAAAAAAGGAACCCATCACTCTTAATCATAATAATGTTTCTCTATATGAGGATTCAAAAGAGAGCCAGGCAACTATATAACACTTCCCACTTAATTCTAGATTGAAGTATTCAACACATTAGAATAACCAAAAACTATAATTCAAAAATACCCTAAACCACTGTCTTCAGACATTAATAACTTCAAAGATCAATAGAAATTTATTAATTTTAAAAAATTAGTGGTACCTCTCACTTTCAACATTATTTTCACCCTCAGCCTTTTCATTAGGCGATGAGTCGGAGGAATGGGAATCTAGAGCTACATCAAGAAATGCAGCAAAATCATCACTGCTCGATGAGTGAGCTGGAGAATTAGTTGCAATGTTCATCTGAAATAACCACCAAATGAAGGGGAAAAAAGACACTTAGTAGATTCTAGATTGTAGCATTAATATGCAATACCAAGACTAAAAACAATAGAAGCAAATTCAGAAAGGAAAACACGTAAGGCCACAACATTTGGGGTTCAAAACTCATAGAATATTCATAAACTTATAACCACAAAAGGATGCAAAATTTACAACTCCATCCAGCCTTCTCATTCACGCATGACTATTTTATTGGTTGCATGCATTAATCACAGTAAGTCTGTAACTAACTAGTGTTTTCCGTTGGGTTAAATCAAAGCTTTTGTATTCTTTACACAAGACTTATATTATGTTGCAAGGACCCATGAAAATGGAAAAATATTTATACCCTCTTTATTTCTCCTTTTTGGATTACTACTTGAGTTGGGGAGACTCCTTACATGCTCTAACTTGAAGAAGAAATTTAACAGACCAGAAATTCATCCTCTATCTTCAAGCTGAATGTAAAGAGAAAAACATAATCAAAATCAAAAGATGAAGGAATGGAATAATATAATATATTTTCTTATTAATTTAGTTCTCATTCCTTTCATTTTGAAAAAAAAATCCCGTTTACAGTAATTCTTTCCTTTATCACGCCCTTACCTGCTCACATCTTCAACAATTATTCAACCTAAGCCACACCCCTTTATTAATTTATGATTCACCTCTATTAGCTAAGTTGTGACACCTCTACACTTTTACTAGCTGCATCAGGCATCTTCCAACATAATTTTTAATCACCATCTAGTCTTCGGGCTGACAATACAAGGGTTGTCGACAGAGCAAATCAAGCACATTGATGGCAAAGTTATCCCCATCACTAGGTCCAATGTATACTTAATTTAGAGGGGACAGTGAAATCTGAGAAAATCAGTTCCTGCAGGAAACTTTTTGGTTCTCAAATCCTAAATAGATCTGTTATAAACTGAACTCTAATATGACCAAAACAGAACGCAATTTCAGCGAGAATTAAATAGAGAAAAGTGACAATGAACACAAGATATATAGTGGTCCAACCTTTCGGTGTGATACCACGCCGATTGCAGCCCCTAAACCAAGACTCAGCCTCTGAACAGAGACCCACGGCGGCAATACGAGACCAACAGCTACGTAATCGATTCTCTCTTGACCGAGACCGACGACGGCGTGACCAGCCTCCTTCACCAAGACCCACGCCGAACAGCCCCTCTGACCGAGACCCACGGCGCGCGATACAGACTCTCACCGTCGGAAGTACAACTCTCTTTACCGAGACCCAACGCCGGCGAACCCCTCTGAAACCGAGACTCGACTCCGGCGGCGAGATTTCTTCTTCCACGAGCGTCTGCGAGTTCTTCGTCTCACCCTCACTGTGCTCGTGCGGCTGCGTCTCCCATCCCTCTCGTGCGTGTGGCTGATACAGCCCTAACAAAACAGAGAAGATGATAGTTATTACAAAAATGTCACTCTTTGTTCATTTACTTAAATACCCCTAGTTTAAACGTTATGACATATTTGTCATTTTTTAACCATTCTCCTTTGTCACGTTAATATATGAGGAAGAATGTTTACAACCAATTACATTTACGGGGTGTTTGACCCCTATTTTGAAATCAGAACCATGGGGGTTTGTCAGGGCGAGTTCTGAACTCTGAAAATCTAAAAACTGTGTTTGGGGTGCAGGGTTGGGAAGCCTCGAAATCAGAAACCAGTGTTTGGGGTGCAGTTCTGAACTCCGGGTTGAACAGTTTTTTTTCTTTCTTTTTTCCTTTTCCTTTTACTATTTCGTTTCTATTTTATACCCTTATTTTCTAGTGGTGAATTGTAAAACCCGACCTCACGTAACATGAGCAAAATTCTTTTGGAACTTAAAAATGAAGCATTTAATTTAGGTTATATTCTAAGAATAAGAAAATAAATTGAACAATTTTCATATTTTGTATACAAAAAAAAGTTTATGAAATAGGATGAAAAAAATATACCTTTTAAAAATTAAGAAAAACAAAAAAATAAAAGGAAAGGAAAAAAAGTTTTTACAACATGTTGGGGTTACGCTCATGCTCAGCAATAAAGTTATATTACTATTGATGAAAAAAGCTTTATGGAAAAAGATATATTTTAATAAAATATTAAAAAAAAATTAACAAAAACAAAAAAACAAGAAATAGAATAAAGGAAAAAAAATACATTATTGATGAAAATTTTGTATATTCCAATTAAAAAAGAATATTATAAAAGGAAAAGAAAAGTTACAAACACAACATTAATTTATAGAATGCGGTTGAAAAAATACATAAAATAAACAAATAATAAAGAGGGAAAAAAATTGAAAAAAAATCTTAGTTCAGATATAATGTAG
Source organism: Herpetospermum pedunculosum (assembly GCA_028017165.1). Classification (NCBI taxonomy): domain Eukaryota; kingdom Viridiplantae; phylum Streptophyta; class Magnoliopsida; order Cucurbitales; family Cucurbitaceae; genus Herpetospermum; species Herpetospermum pedunculosum. The sequence goes on along the minus strand of CM051527.1, from coordinate 11,951,370 downwards.
ATTCCAATAATTCCCTATTATTAATGGAAATTTTGTAATAATATTAAAATATATTCATATTAGAAAGTAGTAAAAAAAAACATTACAAAAGAATATCATTTTTCATAATAGAAAAAAAAAATTAACTAAAAAGAAATTACTAACACTGTTAGTTAATGGAATAAGATGGGACAAAAAGAATATATATATATATATATAATATAAAGGAAAAATGAATAGACATATAGCAAAAATTGATGGCAAAATTGAAAAAGAGATAAAAAAAAAATTGTTGGTGTTGGTATCAAATGGATTAAGAGAGAAATAAAACTGTTGATGTGACGAAGAGAGAAAAACAAAATTGGAGAAGTGAGGGGTTTAGAACCCAAAACCATGGGTTTGGGTTCTAAACCCATGGCTTTCCAATACATCCATCCAAACATGGGTTTGGCTTCAAAAGTCAAACCCACCCAAACACAAGACAGGGGCCAAACGCCCCCTTAGTGGCGTTTGATCCAAGGATTTGGGAGAGTTCGAGTTGTTTAGTCTGAGGAGTTCTGAGGTATGTCTGTTTGGGGCAGAGAATTGTTTAGTATGGAGTTATGAAGTTTGTGGTGTGTTTAGAGCATGAAGTTGTTTAGTCTGTAGTTGTGAAGTCGAGTTTATTTTAACTATTTTCTTCTACACAATCTTTTTTACAAACTTTCAAAATTTTCTTATTAAAGACTTCTTCCAATTCCAATAAATTCTAAAAATGAAATATTTTATTTTTATTTTATCTATCTTAACAAATTTCTTTGAAGACAACAAAAATGATTTTGAGCACAATACTTCACATTGATTATCAAAAAATATATTTTTTGTTTGTTAGAACTTATATTTAATTTTATGAATTATAAGATGTCTACCTATAAGTATAGTTTACTCATGTGTCAAACACGTCTTCCTCTACCCTCTTGAACTTGTCATTCCATCTAAATTCACTCCACCTCAACATCAGTCATCTCAACAAAAAAAAATGGTTTATTTTAGCTTCTTCTTTTTTACATTTTTTTTCTAAAATTTTTCATATTTTCATTGTTAAAGATTTTTTTTCAGTAAATTTCAATAAATCTTAAGAATATGATTTTTGCTTTTTATTTTATGTATCCTTCACAATGACAAAAATAATTTTGACCACAATACTTCACATTTTTTTTTTCAATATCACTCACACTAATTATTCATTTTATTTTGATAGTTTTGAAATAAAAGAAAGTCCTACAATATTGTGTTAAATATTACACGTGAATTTGAAAGATTTTAATCCATTAATTTAAACGGGTCCAAATAAGCTGATGTGTTTTATTTATCTCATGGTAAGAATACTACATTTTGAATTTGGTTTAAGTATCAATCTTGATTGAACAACCTAAATTATATTTAAAATAATAAAAATAGGTTGAATTGCATTTTTAGTCATTTTACACATTTAGTTTAAATTGCGTTTTGTTTAAATAATTAAAAATATTGTGGGAGGGAGAGAGAGGAAGAGAGTGAAATGTGTTGCCTCGAAAAATGGGACAGACTTGAATAGTAATTCCAAGTCTGGGAGTTCAATAGTCATTACTGTAGAAGTCTGGGAGTTCAATAGTAATTACTGTAGAAGTCTGGGGAGTTGATATTTTTTATCCGAGTTCAACAAGTTCGTGGGTCAAACGGGAAGTTAATTTCTCCTCCCAACTCCTTGGGCCAAACACGCCCTTAATGAAAAATACGTGTTTTCTTTGCCGTCTATGTCTAGAGACTTTTTAGGAAGAAATTTGTTTGAGTTAGTCCTCCATTATACCCTTTAGGATTTTCTATTTTAAAAATGATTAGTTTTAAAGTTAGTTGATTTTATTTTAAAATTCAATTAGTTTGAACAGGTTATTTGGTGAGGTGGATTTTAAAGAAATCAGGATTTTAAAGAAATCAAATTTGTTTTTTTTCCTGTTAACTCATTTATGGAATTATGTATCTCTATGTGTTCCTGTAGAGTCGTCGCACACACCATCTGGGTATACGCTTGGGCACACCCTTGAAGATATACAGCGACTGCGTCGCACATACATTCGATAAGGATATACAGTTGGACACTGTCGTGGGTTATCACTAGCACCATTTTAATTTTAAATTTTCCCCTCAAAATAGGAAACAACAAATACACTCCCCACCCTACAAACATTAAAATAACATTAAAATATAAATATAAATAGCAAAGTTTATCTTAGAGAATTATATATCCAAACATTACCAAAATGAAAAGATTATCTAATTTCAAGGTTTAAAATAGTCTAGAAAATACGATATCAACTCTAACAAATGAAAGATATTAAAGTTTAAAAATATTTAATTAATTAAATAGGGTAGAATTAGAAAAGTAAATATTTTAAAATCTAAATAATTAAATAATATAAGTTTTAATAAAATTCATATATACAAGAGGCCAATTTGATGATACTAATTAGGGGCAACTACTAGCTGAAACAAGCGTTTGCCAGTTGAAAAATAGCTAAATAAATTAATGGTTTGAAAATTAGCTAACTTCTATATTTAGATACTAATTTAGAATGTAGTTTGACAAAACTACCCTTGAGTCATTAAATGCTTGAAATACGTGCAAAAAAAAAAAGAGAGATTTAATAATAAATAATTAAAAAAAAAAATGGTTAACGGTTGCAAGATTTAAATTAACCAAAACAAAAGATTTTGTAGACTATCTTGGGACCAAACTACCCCTTTGAGATTTACCTCTTAAAATACGTTGCAACTAGGGAGAATTTAACAACCGAACAATAATTTGAAAAAAAAGCTGGTGCATAGTTAGAAAAATTGAAATTACCATAGCAAAAATAGTGTTGGACATGAAATATGAGAATTTAAAATTACTACTAGTGGGTATTGCCAAATATATATCCTGGTTACACGGTCCAAAAACGTCAATTATATACCCTCATTACACCCTCAAAAATATATAACACGTTTCATGCAACCATTTAATGGTAAGGTGAACCTCTTCATCTACCGTTAATGATACTAGTTAATGTAGAGAACTCAAACCATACTTGTCAAACAAATAAAAAAGAAGACCAAAAAAAGATAAACACAAAATAGAAGTTGTGAAAATTTAAAACGAAAATCCATGAAATTTAAATTTTGAAAATGTTTCAAAATACTAATTGAAAATTATGTTTTGTTAGTTTTTATATCTTAAAAACCATTATTTAGCAAAAAAGTTAGTAAAACCCTAATTTTTTTTAAAGCTGCAAAAATACCCATCATCCGCCGCAAGCACCATCTCCCTCTGCTACTCATCTTCGTCTGCCCAGCCCACTCCTTCAATCTACCTCCTCCGTCCGGCGCACAGCAAGCTACTCATCAAGGATTCGACCGTCCGGGCGTCCCTTCAACCTTCATCCGCTGGCGGGCGTCTCTTCCACCTTCATCCGCCGGAGGTTCAGTCCGTCCATCGCGAGCTTCACCGTGTCTCCCACCGTCATCCGCCGCGAGCTTCACCGGAAGCATAACGTCCATCGCGATCTTCGCCGGAGGTTGGGTCCGTCTCTTCCACCTTCATCTGCCACGAGCTTCACCGTGTGCGCAAGACCATCGACTCCTCCATCCCGCCACCTTCTCTGTCGCGCACAGCCACCGTTTCACGACCCTATTCATTCTGACAACCTCCTCTGTCTTAAACGGCAAGCCATCGGCCATCGCCAATCTTCCATCGCCCAAACGTCGACAACAAAGGCTTATGTCCGATCTAATCTTTAGGTACCTAGATTATAACTAATTTTGTTGGGATATATTTTATTAAATATTTAGTTAGGATCCCGTTTTTTAAGGTATTTTATTTATTCAAATATTTTTTTTAAAACAAATTGTTGTTAACACATAAAACTCGGGTTCCTATATAGGTTTAAATATCGTTCCTGTAACAGCTTTGGTCACCCCTTATGATTTAATCTTGGACTGGACATTATATTTTGATACTTTTGGTTGGACATCGTTTCATTTGTTTCAATTGAAGGCTGTTCTGAAATACTTTATTTCCTTTCAAATATTTGTCATTCTGGAACTATCATTATAGCCAAATTTCGTATATGTTTTGATAGATGATAATTTGTTATTGTATGAATGAACCACATTTATAGACATGCAAATGAATGTATATACCCATATGTGATTGTCGGTATGACCATATCATTGTGGTTGGATGAGAGATGACCTACTTACAAATGTATTATTCGTCCCTGTATATACCCAGAAGTATACCATTGTTTGCATCCAGGGTCATTAATACCTACATGCTCGTTGTTACGTCTCCAAAAGTGACTATTTTAGGACTTATTTGCTATAGAAAGATGTGCGCTCTTAAGCGTTTTTGGTAGAATTTAGCTTAAACTTGTGCTTATATATGAGAATTTGTAGAATGAAGCTAAATTAGGACTTATGTGTAAAATGAAGGAAAAAGAACCAAAAACAAAGCTAAAGAGTTGAAATTTGCATATTGCTGAAACATTGCGAAAACATTGTTGTCTCAGCAATGTTTTAAGTGAAATTTGTTAAGTTGTCTAACCGATTTCTATTTTGTTTCGATCTTTCAGCTGCTCATTTTTTCTCCTGCTGCCACGTGGAGTGTTGTTGTTCAGATTGGATGGTTCTCCTTGGCTGAATCGTACCTGCAAAATACTATAAAAAGAGGTCAAGGTGGATGGACAAACACACACTCGAAAGGCGTAGATCTCCTTTCTCAACACAGTTTCTTATTGTTTTCTCTTCCGGTCGTTGGCGTGAAGGTTTCAGCTGGTGGAATCGATAATCTAAGAGGAAGAAGAGAGGATCTTTCATCTCTTCTGATTGGATTCATCCACGATCAAGCTACCTTCGGCTTTCATCCGAGGCGTTGCAGCTTCACACGCATGCTTTACTGCTTTCTGCTGTTTCTGTTTCCCTTCTCATTGCTGTCTGTTGTAACTCGTTTGTGGTTGCTACTCTGATTTATTTCGTCTTCTTCTGTTTAGTTTTCATCAGTTTAGAATTGTTGCTTTGTAAGTTTTGAACCTTGGTAAATCGAAGAAGTGTTTGATTAGTTCACAAATCCTTTGCTGCTTTTATCGTTTCTGTTTTCTTTTGTTTCCACTTCACTACTGCTAAGCATGTCTACACCATCTAATCTTTCCATTCCCACATCATCCATGAGTAACTAAACCACATAAGGGTATGCTAATGACAAGTCTATAGGTAGAAATACGTGAATCAAGCATGTAGGTTAGCTCAAATGCATTGAATGTATGTAAGCTTCATCCCACGGGCAATTTCGATTGGCCATCCATTTTGTCCAAAGAACTCCTAACCTCTGGAAGGAGTAAGAGTTCAGAGTCGTACACTCATACTAGCCTTTCATGGTAGCCAGAAAACGACCTAGGAATAGGCGTTTCCCTAGTACAAATCATTAACTTGCTGTTATAAATAGATGCTTAAGGCCTTACTTGGACATGAGTAAACTAAAGGATCTAATGCATGAAATCGAAAGATACATGAGAATGAGTTAGTTTGATGCATGATGAGTTGATCTACTGCTTGAGAATCGTATGAAAAAGCCTATAGAGGAGTCGTTAGTAGCCCTTATTTCCCTACTTTACCCCTAATTCGCTGTTAGTAACATTGCTAGAAAATTGCTGTCTGCGCAATTTTCTTAATTCAAATTTTTGCCTTAACCATTGTTCTTAGTTTGCTGTTTTGCAATTCTCTTCCCTCTACATTCGAGTTTACTTATTTACTTGCACTTGTTTATGCTTTCATATCTCGCACGTTCCTTAATAGTTAGGCACTTTAAACCCAAATCTACCCCATTTAAACCACTCATTCTCACTTAACATCTCATTTCGTTAGTAACTAAGAATAAATCTCTGTGGGAAATCGAATGACAAAATACTTATTACTTGCTACAGGACCATGTATGCTTGCATGTTCTGAGTGCTCTACCATTGCATCTTTATTCTAAACATTGAGCACGCAACACTCGTGCATACTGAACAAAAATATTATGATTGATACAAAATTGCATATCTGTTTTGAATGATGTTTTTTTGTTATTCTATGAATGAAACTCATTTGTATACAGAAAAATGATTGTATATATTTAGATGTACCTCCCTGTATAAAGATATAATTGTAGTTGAGTGCGATATAATTGATGCGAGATGGTCTCCTATTTAGATATAACCCTATTATTGTTGGAAGGTTATACCCATAAGTATAAACATTCTTTTAGTTCATGCTAGTACATAATGAACAAAAAGATACTCAAATTGAATCATTGTTGAAAGATCAATTGTGATACATACATTCACGTTTATGATGCGAGTCCATTGCAGAGGGTCGACTCAAAATAAAAGATCCCATTATTCAAATATAAAAATATAAATAAAGGCAACTTAATTTAATTGGAGATTGGGTTGTTGCAGCGTCTTCGATTGTGACCTAGTTGTCCACACCTGCCACACTTAAGGGGTGCGGCCCTTTCTCGGTGAGAAGTTATCCGTTTCTTTTTTGGTCTACCAGCAGGGCGCCTGGCAATCGGAGGGTGCACTGTTGTATCGCCTGGATTGGTGGTCACTTGAGCGTTGTAAGAAAGAGCAACGGGATGTACATCGCCGCTGTATAGCTTTTGAAGGGTGAAGTACGGTAAAAGTCGTGGACATAGTTCTCAAGGGTAAACCCTTTACGACATATCGCTAAACACGCATGAGGACATGGGATTAGATCTTGGTCCTATCGTCTACACGTGCAGCTTCGATCATTGATGTTAACTACAAATCCTTGCGGTCATCATGTACTTCGTGTAGATAGTCGTTATCTAAATATTTAGGGGTAGATATAAGAATGTAAAGGTGCGAACAAAATATACTCCAGACAGACAATCGTAATAAAAAATAAATACTTACATCCATGGTACGACTAGCGTTTAGGGAGTCTCGTAGCTGACCCTCGGCATATTGTGTTAGATGTTGACGTCGAAAGTTTGAAGTGGTCCTGCGCTTGAAGAACCATTCTTGCAAGATATCTCTTACTTCTTCTAATAGAGAAATAATTGGTAGCTCGCGAGCACTACTAAGGCGGGAGTTGAAGCTCTCGGATATATTTGTTGTCATCATTACGTACCTCTTTTTTGTAGAGAAGGCAGGACTCCATCTAGGAAACCCTATTACCTCCAATTCACTCCTAATGGAAGGTACGAAATGTTCCATTTGCCTCATGTAGTACTCAAAAACAGTCGAAGTATATGATTTAGCACACTTATTAAACAAATCTTCAATCGGTTTCCCCCTATGATCAGATTTAAGGTTTTTTACCAAATGGTAAATACAAATCCTGTGGTGGGCAGAAGTATATACGACTCTAAATCCATTGGATATACTTTTGTGGCGGTCTGACACAATGACTAGGTCTTTTGGCTCACCAAATACTGCTTTTAGGTTCCGAAAAAACCAACACCATGAAGATTCATTCTCAGAATCCACGATAGAAATGCCAATGGGTATGTCTGTGAATTACCATCGAAGGTGCAGGCGGTGAGTAGTGTCCCCTTGAACCTGTTCTTCAACGTCGTGCCGTCAACGGATATGACTGGTAGGCAATGCTCTCATCCTTTTATCGATGCTACTAAGCTCATGAAGAAGAATTTGAACCTATTACCCTCCCCCATCTCTTGTGCTGTGTACGTACCTGCGAAATGAATGTGTGTATATTTGTATATACCACATGAAAGACATTGGTAACATAGTTGTATGTACAAATATATACCTGGGTTTTGTTCAATCAATCGTGCAACAAAAGTTGGGATACGAGCATAAGAGTCTTCGGCTGAACCTCTGATAGAGGCAAATGCCTTCTCTCTCGCCCTCCAAGCCTTATTGTAACTTATGCAAACCCCGTGCTTCTTTCGAGCATACCCGATGATGTCGCCTGGTGTGCAATATTTTTTGCTGTTGGTTGACATTATGGTCTTCGCATACTCACTAACGACGGTTGCAGTTGCTTGTCGATGGTCGTTCTTAACAATGTCTATAGCGCAATTATGTAAATTATTGAATCTTCTAACCATCCATAGTTTCCCGCTGCCATAGACAGACGCGTAGAGGGACCAATCACATGAGTCTTCAATGCATTGTACTGTGAATTGCTTTGTGTTAGACCTAGTGGTCTTGAACTGAAAATTTCCTTTTACCGCTAATCTAGAAACAACCTTCTTTTAGTCAACTTTGCTGTAAAAAATACAGTTTTCAATAATGAGTAGGTTCTCAGCAAGTTCGTCAATACGATCTGGATCGACGAAGTGTAAATTCTTTTTCTTCAAACATGACATCCTTCGTTGGTTACTACTTGCGCTGCCACTGTATGTGCTTGTATCTACAGAGGGGATATCGACAACCAAACAACAATCGTCGTACATACCCTCCGAATATCCTGCTAGCACCCACACAAGGTCTCTATCTTCAGAGAGCCTAGTGATTATGGATTTATCCTCACCGTTCTTAATTAGTGACAACTGTGAGATCCTTTCCGGGCCATGTAGTGAAAGTAGGTGAGCAATGGACTTGTGGAGTTCATGAAGAGTTGAATCAGAGGGTACATCCAGGGTGAGAACCTTGAAGTTGGTGTAGACGTTCTTGTCACCCCATACCCCATCGAAAGCAAGAGTAATATGGTGAGGAGCCATTCAATTGGTGGTGAAAATAAACAGAAGGTTGTTCCAGGGATAAGAAGAAATAAATTGGTGGTAGAAACACGTGATTTGACAGTGAATGAGAAATAATAAATGGGTTTATGAAACCCACAATTCTAGGATAGTTGTTCAATATAATGAGAGGTTGGAGATTTGAAAATAAGTTGTGAGATTTGAAAATAATATAATCTAAAACAGAAAAAGAAAATAAAAATCTGTTATCTGAGCATATAATGAGGGAAAACATGATGAAGATTTGAAAATAAATCAAACTTATACAGAAAAAAAAATTAAAAAATCCTTTATGGGGTAGTCCAAAAATACGTGTATATACAAAGGGGTAAAAATGGAATGAGGATGTTGACTCCCTAGCCTAAAAATAAGGGATACGAAACTACTAAGAATTGTTTTAAACAAAACAAAAAGGATAAATAAAATAAAAAAACGGTTAGGTAGGCTAAGAGTAAAAATTCGTATATACAAAGGGTAAAAAAAAAGATGAAAAATAGAAACTTGACATCCTAAAATATTGGTAGCTATTGGATGGGAATATGAAACAATCCTAGCTATTTTTCAATCCAACTATTTATTCCTAGTTATTTCTGAGAATTCCTCTACTAATTAATTCAATTTTTTTTTTTTTACAAAATATTTAATTAATTAAATAGTGTAGAATTAGAAAAGTAAATATTTTAAAATTTAAATAACTAAATAAAATAATAATTTTATTAATATTTAGTAGAATGAAATCTCTATATATAATAACAGTTGATTTAGATTGTTTTCGTTAGTTTAGTTAGGGTTCATCTTCGACCTCACGCAGCTCTATCATCTCCCGACCGTTTTCTTTTATTTTCTGTTGTCGCTTCGTCACGCAATAGCTTTTCCAATTTTTAATCGTTGCGAAGCGGCCAATCGAAGCTTTCTCGGACTACTAACACGGTATTTTTCAGATTTTGTTTTTTTTTGGATTTATTGAGATTTGAATCGTGTTTTTTTTTTCAATTTGTTACGATTTTTCAGATTCAAAAGTTTTGGGGGTTAATATTGCACTGTATACACTTCAATGGAGGAAGGGAGCAACTCATCGGGGAAGGGTATACAGTTGTTGTAAGTGGTTGTCAATTTGTCATTCGGAGCGACTCATGCATCACATCCATTTGTTGTAAATGGTTGGTCAATCATATGGTTTCCTTTTATTACTCTGTGTACAACCATGTATATGTTGGGTTTTATGTCCTAAATCTCGTAGTTTGTAAACTGTTATGTTTGTAAATATTATATTTATATTGTGCAACGTGTTTAGGTTAACCTATGTAAAGACCAGACTTTTTATATGACATCATTGTAGGACCGTTACTATATGCATGATGTAAGAACGTCATAAATATAAGAAAAAACTTTATTTAAGAATAATTAGGAAAAGAAATAATAAATGTTCAGAACGTCTCAAGAATCAATGCAAATCCTTCTACTTCGGGATTCCCTTAAACTTATAAAACGAAATTAAATGAGTACTTTTAGGAGGAGATTAAAACCAAAACTTATAGTTCAAATCACAACAAAGGTGATCCAACTCCAACAAATAAATAAAAGAAAATAATGAATGCGGAAGCTCAGACTCTAATCCCATGGCATCATCGATAATCCACCTCGTCACACACCATTGTTGCGTGATTTATTGCGTACCGCTAGTGTACGAGTCAAATTTTAATATAGTGATTTAAGTAATGAGTATCGTCCACAAGATTGGTTTTCTAGATCAATTGAATACCATAGGTACTAACCACAAATTCTATTTAGATTAAAAAGACTTTGAAGTGAGTGAAAAATAAATGACTGAAAAGTAATGGAAAACCTTTAGGAGAGAAAACCTAGGGAATTGATTCCATCGAATAGATTCATGCTTAATTAATCTATTAATCCAAAAATAGTCATGCATACAATTATAAGTCAAGAAGTACAAAACTCATAAAAGACTAGCTAGAGCTCTATTAATTCTCTTCCCTTAATATAAAACCAACATGTCTGTCTAGTTTTAATAGAAAAGAAAGGCATTAAACAACTTCTATTATCGACCTCTAAGAGAATTCTTCATTTTCATGCAAGAATTTACAAGTAGCCAAGTGTTTGAGTTCTACTCTAAAATCTACTCTTTCAAGCTAGAATTAAAGCAATCAACAATTTATACTTTGGCCAAAAGATAAAAGCATTAAACAAACAAAGACAAGAACAATTGTTGCAATATGAAGAACATTAGATTAATCAAACATGAAAACTAAAACGATTACATCAATCCCCTAAGTAAAAGTCTAGCTACTCATAATCACTAAAATCATGCTTAGACAATGTTTAGAATCCATAAAATAAACAATAAAATCAAAGGTAAAAGGAGAAAAACTCTTGTCGCGTGCCAAGCCTCGTTCCCGATGTGATCTGCACGTTCCTTAGCCTCTGAATCTCTTCTTCAGCTCTCTAGAGTGTCCCTCGCGCCTTTCCAAGGAGTGTATTTCGAAATTAGGGTTCAAATCTCCCAAAAATTGGTTTTTCCGTCGAATGGAGAAAAATATGCATTTATAGGAAAAATCGTCATAGCGTCTCACGCTAGGGGTAGCGTCTCGACGCTGGCCTTAAAAACGCGTGAAAACTGATTTGGAAAGCCAGCGTCGAGCATAGCGTCGGGACGCTATAGCTCGACGCTACAGGTATATGTACTACAAATGCGGAATGTATAAAAAAAGTGGTTGAGTGGTGTGGTGGTTTGGGCGCTCCTTTAGTGAGGAGTGCGCATGTGTGCACCCAAGTTTGAGATTTGGGTTGTACAACTTATTTATTGATTTTTTCCTGTGAGGGATTACAGCGTCGAGACGCTCTGCAGAGCGTGTCCCCTCAGGAATTCTGGCTTGAAAACTTCATTTTGGAGCGTCTCGACGCTATCCTCTCGGCATTTTTGGCTTGATTTCTTCTTTTTCTTGGCTCTTGGTCATAAAAGTTCATATTTTAAGCTAATTTTTCATGCCATAACTTCTAAAAAGCTCCGGTTTGCTCCAAATGCGCGAAATTTACAATTTAGATAAATAATATCATTAAAACATTCCTTTAAACTTCAAGATAACCCATTTAATGTGCTATCAAACACCCCCAAACTTAAGCTTTTGCTAGTCCTCGAGCAAAATAAAACAAACCATTAAATGAATTAATGAATGCATGCTCGTGACTCGAACCTCAGTGTTCTAAAGATAAATAAACCACAAAAGAGGACATATTAAACCACGACCTATCAACAATAAATTTAAAAAAAAAAACAAAACATTTTAACTTTTGCATATGTGCTCACTTTTCTTCCCTTAATATCTATGAATACCAATAAAACTAAACACACATCAATAACTTGAGTCATAGTGACAATCAAGAGATTAAGCAATCATAGACTTCAATTTTATAACAAAAAACTCAAGCATCTCATAAAATTACTAAAATCGAATGCACAAGACTTGATACCCTCACATAGAATCACTCAAAACACTCAACTGTTTAGGACATATGAAAGATAAACGCTCAAACCAAAACATAAGAGACATTTACCATAAGCTTGCTAATATATCACATCTTCATCATCGATGAATTAGATTGAATGTAAAACTTCAAGGGTCTTGCTTTGGTTGTAATTGGGCTTAGGTAAGGGTGGATGGATGAACAATTTAAGCTACTAGGTTGGAAGAATTATAAGACTTTACCACATAAAACTTTCTTTTCTTTTCCTTTTCTCAATTTTTCTTTTCTTTTCTTCTTCTCTTTTCTTTTTCTCTTTTCTTTTGTCTCTAAAATAAGCTAATGGAATGAATGCTTCCTTTTGAATATTCTGTTAACACCATTCAACTTTCTCATTTGGATGGATTGACACGTTCTGTGGTACGCACTTATAAATCTTCCATTAAAGGTTCAAAGAAAGGAAAACAACAAGAGAAAGGGTATAGGGCTTGTAATGTGGTAATTTTCCAATGAAAAAGTTTAAGGCTAAAAAATTGGCTTTCTAAGGATTATGTAAAGGTAGGCCATTTGAGAAAGCTTAAATTGGTTTTACCTAAATGCCCTTGTGAAATTAAAACATTCAAGTCAAATTCAGAGATTCCAGACATGCATAACAAAGCAAGTTCTAGAAATATCAATCATGTATGGCAATCACTCAATTTTAAAAGAATAGAACACCGTGTTAAAGAGGTGCTAATTGGCTCAAAAACTCACAGAAAAACATGGTATTTTGGTATCAAATCTTATGCATTCTTCATTTAGCAACAAAAAACGAGACACCATCATAAAACTTTTCAAAGAAAAATCTAATCATGCTTATCTCCTTTATGCATTAAAACTCAAACTAAAGATGCATCCTTAGCTTACAAAGTATTCAAACATATCAAAAGGGACTAAAATAAAATAAATTTTTCTCCGTTAACCGGTATGTGTCTCATAGTCCAACAAAAGCAGAATATCAAACTCTAGAACACTTCCTAGGTTGTCCTAATCACGAGCAATGCAACAAAGATTCAACCATGAAGATCATGCTAAAAAAAAAAAAATCACCTAAAATATGCATAACATGCATAGTTCCACCCCCAAACTTAAAACATACGTTGTCCTCAATGTATAGTCAATAATATGCAAAGGACAAGAAAAATAGATAGGGGATTTCGAAACTTCCCTGAAATGCAAGTGAATCCACTATCTTCTGAGATGTGGAGAAAAATTTGTTGATCAGGCTCCTAAAGGAAAAGTAAAGGAATATAAGGACCACAACACGCCACAAAAGAATTAAACAAAAGAAAACAAATAAAACAAACTAAAAACTCAAAAATAAACTTGGGTTGCCTCCCAAGAAGCGCTTTGTTTAACGTCTTTGGCTAGACGAGGCTCATTAAATGTATCATGGTGGTCGCTTGCCCATGTGTTTCACCTTCACCTGTTTCACCTGCTCATTCTCATTGTCTAAATTTAATTTATCTAAAATATCAGAATTTGCCACAAATTTCTCAAACTCATTAGTAATGGAATCAATCATGTCCACACGAAAACAATCACTTTCTTCTTCATGGAATTTCATAGAGTTATAAATATTGAAAGTTACCTCTTCGTCGTTCAATCTTAGAGAAAGTTTACCCTGTTGTACATCGATTAAAGCCCGTCCAGTGGCTAAGAAAGGTCTTCCCAAAATTATTGGGACTTCACTGTCCTCTTCCATGTCTAGCACTACAAAATCTACAGGAAAGATAAACTTGTCAACCTTAACCAATACATCTTCTACAATACCTCTAGGATATGTGATAGATCGATCAGCTAACTGAAGAGATATGGTGGTAGGTTGCACCTCCCCCAAACCTAGTTTCCGGTATATAGATAAAGGCATCAAGTTAATGCTAGCTCCTAAGTCACATAAAGCTTTATAAGGAGAAGAATAATTTCCCATAACACAAGGAATAGTAAAACTCCCTGGATCCTTTAATTTCTGAGGCAATTTTCTCTGAATGATGGCACTGCATTCCTCAGTAAGGTTGATTGTCTCATAGGCCTCCAATTTCTTCTTGTTTGACATTATGTCCTTCATGAATTTTGCATAGTGTGGCATTTGAGCAAGAGCATCTGCAAATGGGATATTAATATGAAGCTTTTTAAATATGTCTAAAAATTTAGAAAATTGAGATTCAAGCTTTTTCTTTTTAAACCGTTGAGGATAAGGAATAGAGTTAGGAACAAAAGGAACAGAAGACTTAGTAGATTGTTCAGCTTCAGGTGATGCAGTAGTCTTCTTTTGTTCTTCCTCAACCTGAATAAACACATTAGTAGATGACTCTAGAGTGAACTCTTTTTCACTAGACTTCTCAACAGCTTCTTTTGCAATATCATCCACCATCCTTCCACTTCTTAATGTGATAGCCTTGCAAGCTTTGCATTGCTCCCTTGGATTTACCTCAGTGTCACTAGGATATTTACCTTTATGGAGACTATTAATAGATGTTGGCCATCTGACTCATTTGTACCTCCAAATTCTTTATGGTCGCTCCCTGACTAGTCATTGTGCTTTCCATTTGGTTGGCTCTATTTCTGGATTCTGTAACGAATGCTCCAACCAATTCTTCAAGGGATGACTTCTTTTCAGGCTGTTGAGAAGTGGATGCAAAACCTGGTGGAGGCTGCAAAATATTCTTAGTATTAGCATAGGAAAAATTCTCATGATTTCTCAAACCTGGATGGTAGCGAGTAGGAAGATTATTTTGCGTCTGTTGGCCTCCATAGTTGAAATTTCTATTGTTCACATATTGAGCCTGTTCCAAGTTGTATTCCTCACCAGATGGAGGGGTATGAGATGCTGCTAAGGCTGCAATAGATGAGTGACACCTATTCCTGCAAGTTTGTTCATTGCATTAGTAAGAGATGCAATTTGAGCCTTAAGGGAACTTACCTCATCCACCTCATGGAGGCCAGCTACTGTTTTATAATTGGAGCGTTCATTTGACCAATGATAGCTCGTAGTTGTCATCTCCTCTAATAGTGTACGAGCTTCATCTACAGTTTTCTTCAGGATAGTTCCTCCTGATGCTGCATCTATAATTGTCTTAGTTTGTCCTGTGAGTCCATTGTAAAAAAAATTGAATTTGTAGCCAGTCTGGATACCCATGCTCAGGACACTTCCTTATTAGTTCTTTGTACCGCTCCCATGCTTCAAACAACTGTTCACCTTCATTTTTTCTGAGGGTTCCTATCTCAGTTCTAAGCTTGGCAGATTTAGCACGGGAGAAGAATTTAGTCAAAAATGTATGTGTCAACTCCTCCCAAGTGGTGATGCTTCCTGGTTGTAATGATTCTAGCCAATCATTTGCTTTTTCCTGTAAAGAAAAAGGAAAAAGGCGTAAGCGAATTGCATCAGTAGAAACACCATTAATCTTTACCGTGCTAGAAATTTCTAAGAATTTCTTCAAATGGGAATTGGGGTCTTCAGTGGGACGGCCTCTGAATGCATTGTTCATGGCCATTTGAATAAGTCCTGTCTTCAACTCAAAATTGTTTGCATCTATAGGTGTGAGGACTATCCCAGATTGATTAATGTCAAATGTGGGCTGAAAATAGTCCATAATGGCCTTGTTCTCACTATATTTGGTTGTGCCATTGATTTGTCCTTCTCTTTATGGATTTTTCGATTTCTCTTGCAGGTCTTTTCTATCTCAAGATCGAAGGGAAGTAAGGAAACTCCCTTGTCCTTTCACATAAACTGAAACACGAACCTGACAAGAAAAACACAAATAACAGAAAATTAATAAAAAATAAAAACAATCTAAAGTAAGATTTGTTGAATTCTCCACAATATCAATTGATCTAAATATGCCAATCCCCGACAACGGCGCCAAAAACTTGTTGCGTGATTTATTGCGTATCGCAAGTGTACGGGTCAAGTTTTAATATAGTGATTTAAGTAAAGAGTATCGTCCACAGGATTGGTTTTCTAGATCAATCGAATACCATAAGTACTAACCACAAATTCTATTTAGATTAAAAAGACTTTGAACTGAGTGAAAAATAAATGACTGAAAAGTAATGGGAAACCTTTAGGAGAGAAAACCTAGGGAATTGATTTCATCGAATAGATTCATGCTTAATTAATCTATTAATCCAAAAATAGTCATGCATACAATTATAAGCCAAGAAGTACAAAACTCATAAAAGACTCGCTAGAGCTCTATTAATTCTCTTCCCTTAATATAAAACCAACACGTCTGTCTAGTTTTAATAGAAAAGAAAGGCATTAAGCAACTTCTATTATCAGCCTCTAAGAGAATTCTTCATTTTCATGCAAGAATTTACAAGTAGTCAAGTGTTTGAGTTTTACTCTAAAATCTACTCTTTCAAGCTAGAATTAAAGCAATCAACAATTTATACTTTGGTCAAAAGATAAAAATCATTAAGCAAACAAACACAAGAACAATTGTTGCAATATGAAGAACATTAGATGAATCAAACATGAAAACTAAAAACGATTACATCAATCCCCTAAGTAAAAGTCTAGCTACTCATAATCACTAAAATCATGCTTAGACAATGTTTAGAATCCATAAAATAAACAATAAAATCAAAGGTAAAAGGAGAAAAACTCTTGTCGCGTGCCAAACCTTGTTCCCGATGTGATCTGCACGTTCCGTAGCCTCTGAATCTCTTTTTCAGCTCTCTAGAGTGTCCTTCACGCCTTTCCAATGAGTGTATTTCGAAATTAGGGTTCAAATCTCCCAAAAATTGGCTTTTCTGTCGAATGGAGAAAAATATGCATTTATAGGAAAAATCGTCATAGCGTCTCGACGCTGCCCGTCGAGCATAGCGTCGAGACGCTATAGCTCGACGCTACAGGTATATGTATTACAAATGCGGAATGTATAACAAAAGTGGTTGAGTTGTGTGGTGGTTTGGGCACTCCTTGGGTGAGCAGTGCGCGCGCGCCCAGGTTCGAGACTAAGGTTGTAAAACTTTTTTTTTTCTGTGAGGGATTACAGCGTCGAGACGCTATGCAGAGCGTCGAGACGCTGTCCCTAGGCTATGCAGAGCGTCGAGACGCTGTCCCCTCGGGAATTCTGGCTTGAAAACTTCATTTTGGAGCGTCTCGACGCTACCCCCTCGGCATTTTTGGCTTGATTCCTTCTTTTTCTTGGCTCTTGGTCATACAAGTTCATATTTTAAGCTAATTTTTCATGCCATAACTTCTAAAAAGCTCCGGTTTGCTCCAAATGCTCGAAATCTACAATTTAGATAAGTAATATCATTAAAACATTCCTTTAAACTCCAAAACTAGCATAATAAAGGCTATAAAGATAACCCATTTAGTGTGCTATCAACCATGTACGTTCCTGTCATTTCTTGAAAAAATGTTTTAAGAAAGAATGAGTATTTTATGCAAAATACTCAGTAAATAACCCCACTATTGTGGTCAAGCTAAGAAATGACACGAAGACATGAACATACTAAAAACTTTAAACGGTGAGACTTAAACTTGTATCATACAATTTTCCAGCCCATTCTTATCCTTCTAAATGTGTATCAATTTCATACACATCCGTCTCAGATGCATCAATTTCATGCACTGAGAACTTCCTAGGTATGCATCACTTTCATGCACAGGTGAGCATCACTTTCATACTCCCCAGCTCTACACACATCACTTCCATGTGATTAGAGCTCCTAAACCTGCATCACTTTCATGCAGAATAAAACTTACAAGGAATGGGTGTAACTATATTACAATCTCATAATTCATACATCACACTGTTACATGGGGTCACACCTATCTCGTTGTGATATTATAATTGATACTACATGGAGTAATTTTCTCTCATGCATATTAATGGTCATATTTCAGCAAATATCTTATTCATAAACACTTCATCTCAGTTACATTCAAACTCATAAACGAAATTCATACATAACCATAACACTTAGCTCATCACCATACAAGCCTAGTGTGTTCATGACATCGTTCACCACAATCTCTCATTAGAAATTTCTAGACCTTCTAACAACATCATATCAATAGATAACAAGCACTTCAACGCTAACTCACATCCACATATATCAACACTTCAAAGTTACTCTATATCCACAGGTAACAAACTCTTCACAACTAATTCTCATCCACAGATAACAACACTTCAAAGCTAATTCTCATCCACAGATAACAACACTTCAAAGTTAATCTATATCCACAGATAACAAACACTTCAAAGCTAATTCTCATCCACAGATAACAACACTTCAAAGTAAATCTATATCCACAGATAACAACACTTCAAAGTTAATCTATATCCACAGATAACAAACACTTCAAAGCTAATTCTCATCCACAGATAACAACACTTCAAAGTTAATCTATATCCACAGATAACAAACACTTCCAAGTTAATTCTCATCCACAGATAACAAAACTTCAAAGCTACTAAAACAACATAATCCACATTGAAACAAGAAATCTCAACCTAGCCCGAAAGCTACCCACAGTAAGATTACTTACAGCTAAGTTCGACGAGATGGCTAACAAGTTGTTATGAAAGCTTCTAATCCCAACCTACGCACTCTCGACTCACCTTCACTTCTAGGCTAGGATACTTCAACCCGAAATTTGGTCTCAACACCGAAACTGGAAGGTTCCAAGGTCAATACAGATCGAAACTCACTGCAACGATGTCGAGTCTTGCTGGACAGCACGTTCCTAGACTACGTTTCGCAACACTAACGTTGGAACCGAACGGGCACTAACTCTCGCAATTGAACAGGACGTTTGAACTAACAATAATCAACATTGAAGGGATTTTAGATTCGAAATTGACACTCCACCGAGCAAAATGAAGAAATAAAAGGAAAGAAACGCCGGAGAAGGAACGCTTCCCCGCTGCCCACAACGTGCTGCTGTTACCACTCTCGTTGCGCCGCCGTCAGAGACCAAGACAAATCGTCGCCGTCGCTCGGAGCTGCTGGAGTGTTGTGCGACGCCGCTGAAATCGTTGGAGGGTTCCGCCGTTGCTGGAGCTTTTGGGTTGGTATCGACGGTGGTCGGAGAGAAGAGGCGGCGCGGTGGTGGTCGAACGGGGGCGCGTTTGATTTGGGAGAGGGGCGGCGATGGACCACGGCTGCGTGAGGGAGAGTCGTGAGGAAGATGGAGATGTTTCGTAGACTTTTTTTTTTTTTTTATTTCTATTTTCTTTGTTTTGTTTCTTTTGTTTTCAAACATAAGAAAACAATTACTTTTCAATCCCCAATAATTCTAGTTTGACCTAATTAACTCTTGAGCCCAATCCATTCTTTAAAAGCCCAATTTCAAGACTAAGCCACTTAACCCTCTAACGAGCCCGATAACAAAATTAGTTAAATAAATTACTCATACCTTGAGCTCGGGTCGTTACAACCTATGTGAATGACCAACACCCATGGCCGAATATGAGTATTTGAGCCTCATGTATGACATGATTGTGGATCAGGCTCAAGTAGTCAGTCAAAACGGTCTATAGTATACGAATAAGGCTGAGTACCTTATCCTGGTAACACTATTGGATGCGGCTCACTTTGTATTGTACAAAACGATGTGATCCGAATTGTTTCACATGAATATGTGCGAGTGAGGGCGTCCTGTGGAAAACGTTTGCATAAGACCGAACCGCGAAATATGTCGCTCTCTCTTTATAACACCGTTTACTGATGAGACCGACATTTTCATATGATGGTCTAGGTAACACGGTCTTAATCCTGAGCTCGCTATGAACTCCTGCTTATTCAAAAGTATCCTTTGACTTGCACGGGTGAGAGTGGCCCATAAGCGCCGACTCAATAAGCCTACCATCTTGGGATAAAGTCGAATAGGTAGCTGGGGACATAGTACAACAAGATTGGAGTTCACTCCTAACCCGCTCTTCAGGATTAGTAGATAGGTTGTTCCCTTAATAGCTGACTTCAGTTCTTGAACAATGAGCGCTCACATTCTCATGAGATGAGAGGGTTAATTGATTTGTTGGTTGGACCACATATCTATTGTTCATTAGAGGTGTCAATGATACTTAAGGATCAAGATGTAATACAAGGGTTAAACGGTTTAAAATGACCCAGCTGTGATTACGAACAACCTGTGAATGGTCGACTTGCCAATGACGATTATATCAGAGGACATAATATATCTACAGTGAGGAGAGTGCAACCCTCAGACTATAGTGGAGTCTTCGGGAGTTAACGAATATTGATTAGTTCGGTTAAAAGAGTTTTGACCGGATAATCTCGTATCGTTGGAGCTCATGATCTGTAGGTCCTTTAGGTTCTCCTGGCTAGCTCGGATAACGTCATGCAACAATATAAGAGAAAAGGAAAAATGATTTGAATTCAAATTCGGTTTGTGGAAGAATGATGGACATATTTAAATATGATTTAAATATGATATTTAAATATGGGAATGGTCTAAAACATGAATGTGATTCATGAGCAAAAAGTCAGTTTTTGGAAAACCGGGTTTAGCCATTTTATTTAATTAATATTTGATATTAAATGAAAAATTTTAATTAATTAATTTTTTTAATTAATATATATATATATATATATATATATATATATATGAAAAATTGTAACCGATGTCAATTTAGAGTAAAATAATTAAAAATATAGCACTTTTTAAAAAAAATTGCGGATATGGCAATTTCTATCACTGATAGTATGGTCTATCGCTCATAGTAGTCTTTTTTATAGAATTTTGTTAGTGATAATAGTCTATCAGTGATAGAAGTCTATCAGTAATAGTCATAAAGTCTATCAGTAATAGTAAAAAAGTCTATTAGTGATAGCCACTGATTTTTTGTCATATTTGCAAAAGGTTTTAAACTTTGCTAACTTTGCAATTATTTTTGGCCTGATTGCTATTTCTCCAACCAGCCCTATATATTTTATTAATTAAAATGTTTAATTAATAAAATATTTATTATTATTTAAAATTAATTGAGAATTAATTTTATAAAATAATAATAAATTATATATATATATATATGTCTTACCTGCATTGTGCATGTAAGACACATCTACTGGATTAATATATAAATATAGGGTTGGTTGCACAAACAGCAATCAAGTTCAAAATAATTGCAAATTTAGAAAAATTTAAAACCTTTTGCATGACAAAAAATCAGTGGCTATCAGTGATAGACTTTATGACTATCAGTGATAGACTTCTATCACTAATAGACTATTATCACTGATAAAATTCTATAAAAAAGACTACAATCAACGATAAACTTCTATCAGCGATAGACCATGCTATTAGTGAGAGAAATTGCCATATTCACAAATTTAAAAAAAAAATGTTATATTTTTAATTATTTTATTCTAAATTGACATGTGTTGCAATTTTCCATAAATATATATAATATATATATGGAGTTTTTTTGGCTAAAATTGTTATGAGGTTATGGGATTTGGTTTTCACGATAAAATGAGTTTTGAAACTCATTTTAATGGCTTTTAAGCTTCTGCCTCTCAATACCTCAATTCATCTTTTTTCTTCAAGGTGTTCTTTAGTGTTCTTTACTCTTCCTAACGGAGTCTCACAACTCCGTTGCACGACGCCGAGGATAGCGGGACTATCTGGGGTGATCTTCGGGGTGTTCGTGAGAGGAAGTTCGAAGTGTTCGTGACGAGGAACGGTTGGCGGAACACGAAGAAAATTAGAACTTCAAGGGTATGTTTTCTAATTTTTCTTAATTATATTGTTTGAGCATGTTTTCTATTTGTTAAATTGATGAAATTAGAGTTTCAATGATCCAAAATCGTTTCAGCAGCGTAAGACGCTCCATCAGTATACACCTGACGTGAGGTGGTGGATTTTTCTGGAGCTTCATCACTTCCTCAGGTATACAGAGCCGAAATTCAAGGTGGACAACCATGTATACACCTGACGTAACGTGGTGGATTTTTCTGCAGCTTCATCACTTCCTCAGGTATACAAAGCCGAAATTCATCACTTCTTCAGGTATAGAGAGCCGAAATTCATCACTCAGGTATACATAGTCGAAATTCATCACTTCCTCAATTATACAAAGCCTTTTGTTAAAATTTTGGGTCCTGATAGTATAACCATGTAACTTTCATGGGATAAATGTCAATTATTTTTTCCCTTTTTAACGTCTGTGTCAACTCCCCATCCATAACTTCTCCCTCCCTCCTCCCAACAATTTACATTTTTGCAGCGTATTTTTATTCATTTTCAAAATTATTGAAAATGGTAGAAGGGTAGATTTGTCCAGTTGTGTTTAGGTTGCCTTACTAAATATAGGGTTTAGACATTATTCAAAAAAAAAAGGTGTTAAACATTTTTCATGTTGGCTTTGTAGGTATTAGACATTCTCAACTTGTTGGCAAGCTCGGCTACAAGCATCTTTTGCTGCCCAGCCATGTGGCACATTGTGAGTGGATAAATATTTATATCATTTTTTTAAAAACAAATCCTCCCTAATTTTCTAACGTCTTCAACCCCTCCTCATAACATGGAAATCAATT
The DNA here is from genome assembly GCA_028017165.1 of Herpetospermum pedunculosum. Classification (NCBI taxonomy): domain Eukaryota; kingdom Viridiplantae; phylum Streptophyta; class Magnoliopsida; order Cucurbitales; family Cucurbitaceae; genus Herpetospermum; species Herpetospermum pedunculosum. The sequence goes on along the minus strand of CM051527.1, from coordinate 11,928,587 downwards.
TCCATCTTTCTTCTTTTTCATTCCTCCATTGATATATGTCCAACACTAAAATTAAATTTAAAAAATAAAAAAAGAAAAATGTGTTTTTTTACACCTTAAAAAAGCCTCAAATTAAAATTTGTATCAACCCACATTGTCTTCTTCTCCTTGAATCCAAAACTTTACAGCTTTCATTACAATCCACACACATCACAAATCTCACCTCGTCGGGATCCCAATCGAATAAAACCTCTGATGGAGCGTTGATGGAACGCAGCGGAAGCGATTTGGATCATAGACACTCTAATTTCATCAATTTAAACAAATGGAAACATGCAAACGCAATGAAAAAGAGAAATTAGAACACATACCCTTGCCGTTCGTATTTCTCCAAATTCACCGCCAGAAGCTCCTCACGAGCTCAACGAACCTTCTCACGAAACCTTCGTGGACCACCCACGGTAGTCCTGCTATCCTCGGGCCGAGAAACGGAGTAGTGGGACTCCTTTTACAAAAGAAAAGAGGGACGAAGCTCACTGAAGAAAAACTATTTTTCTTAACAAACAGAGAGCAGAGGAAGAGGACGGCGGAAGAGATAGAGAGAGAAGCAATTGAAATTCACATTTCAATTTAACAACCCCTAAATGCACTCACGCATTTAATTTCTATTTCCCTTTTTTTTTTTTTTTTTTTTTTAAACAATTTGATCTGACTCATATATATATACTCTGTATATATAACATGTGTCTTACATCTTGCATGTAAGACACATGTATATATATATATATATATATAAATTATTATTATTAAAAATAATAATAATTATTTTATTAATTAAACTTTTTAATTAATAAAAAATATATATATTTTAATTAATATTATTTAATTCAATATCAAATATTAATTAAATAATATAATTAAACCCGGTTTTCCGAAAACCGACTTTTTGCACATGAATCCTATTCATGTTTTCAGACCAATCTCATATTTAAATTATATTTAAATATGTCTATCCTTCTTCCACAAACCCGAATTTGAACGATTCAAATTCTTTTCTTTTCTTTTATACTGTTTCACGGCTTTATCCGAGCTAGCCAGGAGAACCGTAAGGACCTACAGATCATGAGCTCCAACGATACGAGATTATCCGGTCAAAACTCTTTCAACCGAACTAACCAACATTCGTTAACCCCCGGAGACTCCACTAAAGTCCAAGGGCTGCACTCTCCTCACTGTAGATATATTGTGTCCTGTTGATATAACTATCATCAGTAAGTCGATCCTTCACAGGTCGTTCATAATCACAACGGGTCATTTAAACCGTTTAACCCTTGTATTATATCTTGTTCCTCAAGTACCACTGACACCTCTAATGGACAATTGATTTGTGGTCCAACCATCAAATCAGATTCCTCCCTGATCAGGAGAGGATGGGCCCATTGTTCAAGACCTGGAGTCAGCACTTAAGGGAACAACCTCTCTACTAACCCTTGAAGCGGGTAGGAGTGAATTCCAATCTTGCTACAACTATGTCCCCAGCCACTTATTCAATTTTATCCCCAAGATGGTAGGCATATTGAGTCGGCGATCTAGCCACTCTCACCCATACAAATCAAAGGATAAGGTTGAATAAACAGGAGTTCATAGTAAGCTCAGGATTGAGATCGAGTTACCTAAGTCATCAAATGAAAAAATCGGTCTTTACAGTAAACGGTGTTATAAAGAAAGAGCGATTTTATTTCTTGGTTCGGTCTTGTGCAAACTCATTGCACAGGACGCCCTCACTCACATGTCTCTACATGAAACGATTCGAATCACATCGTTTTGTACTATACAAAGTGAGCCGCGTCCAATAGTGTCCCCAGGATAAGGTCCCCAGCCTTATCCCTATACTATAGACCATTTTGGCTGTCTACTTGAACTTGATTCACATTTATGTCACACATGAAGTTCAAGTACTCACACTGTCGCATTGGGTGTTAGTTATTGGTATAGGTTAATACAAACACAATTCACTAAAATTCAATAACAACTTTATTGAAATATAATATTTACATTCAAACAGTTTACAAACTACGAGTTTTAGGACATAAAACCCAACAAACTCCCACTTGGACTAAAACGTCAGTGGAGTACATGCTGGTCGAGAGAATTAGAATATCAAATATCTAAAATTTCTCCCACTGTCCTACTGAGCAGCTCGCAGCCCTATACTTTGTAGGTGTCTCTCAAACACTTTAGCCGTGAGAGACTTAGTAAACGGATCAGCAATGTTGTGCTCCGAGGCTACCTGTGTGACGATCACATCTCCTCGTTGCACTATCTCCCTGATGAGATGATACTTCCGCTCAATATGCTTTCCACGCTTATGGCTTCTAGGTTCTTTAGAATTTGCCACTGCACCGCTGTTATCACAATAAAGGGTGATTGGCAAGTTCATATTTGGAACAACTTCCAAATCTGTCAAGAACTTCCTAAGCCATACAGCTTCCTTCGCTGCTTCGCAAGCTGCGACATACTCAGCTTCCATGGTGGAGTCAGCAATACAACCTTGCTTTATACTCCTCCATACTATTGCTCCTCCGTTAAGAGTGAACACTGATCCTGATGTAGATTTCCTGGAATCTATATCAGTCTGAAAATCAGAGTCAGTGTATCCTGCAAGGATCAAATCCTTCGCGCCATACACAAGCACAAAGTCTCTCGTTCTCCTAAGATACTTGAGGACGTGTTTAACGGCTGTACAGTGATCATATCCTGGATTAGACTGGAACCTACTGACAATTCCTACTGCATAGCAGATGTCGGGTCTTGTACACAACATAGCGTACATGAGACTACCAACTGCAGATGCATAGGGAATTCGTCTCATATCCTCAACCTCTTGAGGTGTCTTAGGAGACTGTTCCTTAGACAAGTGAATTCCATGCCTAAAAGGCAGCGAACCTTTCTTGGAATTCTGCATCGAATATCTTGACAACACCTTGTCAATATAAGATGCTTGAGACAGCGCTAGCACTTTGTTCTTACGATTCCTTATGATCTGAATCCCTAGAACAAACTGAGCCTCTCCCAAATCTTTCATTTGGAATTGGGTCGCTAGCCAATTCTTAACGTCAGTTAGGAACCCTACATCATTCCCAATGAGTAGTATATCGTCTACGTACAAGACTAAGAAAGCTACAACAGTATTGACTACTTTCTTGTAAACACAAGGTTCGTCAATATTTTGTTCAAAGCCATAAGATTTGATCGCCGTATCAAACCTTATATTCCAGGATCTAGATGCTTGCTTCAACCCATAAATGGATCGATTAAGCTTGCAAACCTTTTGCTCTTGACCCTGAAGTATGAATCCCTCTGGTTGAGCCATATAGATACTCTCCTCAAGATTACCATTCAGAAAGGCAGTCTTGACATCCATTTGCCATATTTCATAATCATAAAATGTAGCAATGGATAAGAGTATTCTAATCGACTTTAACATGGCAACAGGAGAAAAAGTTTCTTCATAGTCCACCCCTTCTCTTTGGGAATAACCTTTTGCCACAAGTCGAGCCTTAAAGGTTTGCACCTTACCGGCTTGGTCTCGTTTTCTCTTGTAGATCCACTTGCAACCAATAGGTCTTTCACTATCTGGTTGGTCTACAAGATCCCAGACCGAATTGAAGTACATAGACTCCATTTCGAGATCCATGGCTTTAAGCCACTGGTCCTTGTCTATGTCATTCATTGCCTGTTTAAAGGTCAATGGATCCTCAACGCCATCATCAGGTATGACGACTTGAGTTTCAGACAAGCCGATGTAGCGGTCAGGCTGTCTTACATCCCTCCCACTGCGTCGAGGCTTTCTCAACTCTTGAGAAGGACCAGCCTGATCAACAACCTTTGTTGATCCGTCTGTAGCTTTCCTGGAAAATTCGGACAAAACAATTTTGCTCGACGGTTGATGATCTCTCATGTGGTCTTCCTCTAAGAACGTGGCATTAGTCGATACTAGTACCTTGTTCTCATGAGGATCGTAAAATAGACCACCTTTCGTTTCCTTGGGGTAACCTACAAATAGGCACAATTTTGAACGATGTTCCAACTTCTTTGGATTGGGTACTAGCACATGTGCCGGACACCCCCAAATCCTGAAGTGACGTAAACTACCTTTACGCCCTCTCCATAACTCATAAGGTGTTTCAGAAACACTCTTAGAGGGAACCATGTTCAAAATATATACTGCAGTCTCTACTGCATATCCCCAAAACGAACTAGGCAAATGAGCATAACTCATCATAGATCGAACCATGTCTAACATGGTTCTATTTCTCCTCTCGGACACACCATTCTGCTGTGGTGTTCCTGGCGCTGAGAGTTGAGATACTATTCCATGTTCTATCATATAGTCCTGGAATCTTAAATCCATATACTCTCCACCTCGATCTGATCGGAGTGTTTTTATCGATTTACCTAATGTGTTCTCAACCTCTGCCTTATACTCTTTGAACTTTTCAAGAGCTTCGGACTTATGATGCATTAGATAAAGATAACCGTACCTAGAATAATCATCAATGAAACTGATGAAATATTCATACCCTCCTCGTGCTTTGACATTCAAAGGACCACAGAGATCCGAATGCACGATTTCTAGAGGTTCTTTGGACCTATGACCTTTTTCAGAAAAAGATCGTTTGGTCATTTTGCCCTCAAGACAAGACTCACATGGCGGTAAAGAGTTGTCCTCTAAACGATTTAGCAGACCACTCTTAACCAATCTCCCAATCCTATTGAGATTAATGTGACCTAGTCTTAAGTGCCAAAGATAAGTACTTGGAGAAAGTTTCTACCTTTTAGTTTGAGTCTCAGCTGTTTAAAACATTTCAGTGTTCAAAATAGCTTTGGCTTCGGTTGGTCTTAACACATACAAGTTGTTTTCAAGTTTCGCAGAACAAATACGTACACCTCTTTTGCTAATGAACGCTTCATTATGAACAAAAGATACTTTATACAACTGTTCTAACAAACAAGATATAGATACAAGATTCCTCTGAAAGGTAGGAACCAGGAGTACATTTTCTAGTAAAATGAAACTATCTCTATACAACAACTTTACATCTCCCACTGCTTTAGCTGAGACAACCTCTCCAGTTCCAACTCTGAGAGTTATCTCACCTCGAGAAAGTGGCTGCCAAGAACTAGTTTCCTGAAAAGAAGAACAAACATGGTTAGTAGCTCCTGAATCAAGTATGCAGGTATGACAATCATGTTCTACTAAACATGTTTCGACAACAAATAAATCATATTTACCTTGTCTTTCCTTCTCAGCCTTTTTCTCTGCAAGATACTTTGGGCAATTCCGTTTCCAGTGCCCATCTACACCACAATGGAAACATTTTCCTTTGTCTGTAGATCTAGTCTTGCTCTTAGCAGTAGCAGGTGCTTTTCTCTTCCTTTTATCTTTCTTTTTCTTTTGAATACTCTTATTCTTAATAGAAGAAAGTTCAGACCTACTCCTTGAAGACGACCCCTTTTGGAATTTCCTAGAAGTGACAACGTTTGCCTCCTTCTCTTTTCCTTTAGAAGTCTGAAGGGACTGATAGGTCTGTAGCTCGCTGAGGAGAGAAGTCAAATTATACTTTATCTTGTTCATTACCATATTGGTTCTGAACTGAAGGAAACTCTTCGGAAGAGATTCCATGATAAAGCTTACTTGACTTGACTCATCTATAGTAGCTCTGTTTACTTCCGCCACATTGAAGTGGACCATCATGTTAAGGACATGCTCCCTAACAGAGGTTCCCTCCTTCATGCGAGAGTTGTAAACGAATTTGAGGGCTTCATGACAGACCGATGAGGACGGAAGTCCAAACATCTCCTGTAATGAAGACATGATTTCTTTAGCAGAAACCATATCCTCGTGCTTCTTAGCTAACACATCAGATATGCTGGCTAAGATATAGACTCGGGCTTTATCATTAGCCCTTGTCCATCTATCATATGCTTCTCGAACAGTTCGAGTCGCATCCGAGCTAGGAGGGGGAGGAAAATCCTCTGATAAGATGAACCTGAGATCATCTAGAACGAGAATCGTATTCAAGTTCGATTTCCAGGTCGCGTAGTTATCGCCGGTTAACTTATCGGAAGCTAGTAAGTGAATAAAAGAGCTAGACATGCTGAAAAGAGAATGAATAAATATTAGTGAAAAGATTTTAACCTAATTTACACACCAATCAAGAATTTAGCAAAGAATAATAATGTACCCAAAACTCATTATTAAACTGCAACGATACTTCAGTGGGTCAGAATGGTCGCTACCGAGGGGCAGTCAAGCATTCCTTCACTGAATCAAGACATTCTTGACTAAATGCTAATACCAGAATATCTCATATTCCTATAGCATCTTAGTTATCGCTGTTTGGTCAAGATTTACTAACTCCTTAGCAAATGTCGTAAGTGTGACCCTCCATTTTTAGAATTCATAGGGCGGCCCCAACGATGCAACCGAATGGAAATGTCAAAGTTGGGAATGACTCTATGTTTCTTTATCCATAAATGGTGATTGAGATGTTCCGATTCCTATGAAACGGCCCTCCGAATGGATCGGTACCACTTGTGGGCACCTAGCAGGCAGAACATAGGAATCTCACGGTTCAATCCAATGGAGGAGACCGCAGGATGTATTGACATACTTCCTTCTCCCACTTACTATAAATACTTTCTCCATTCACCTTGCTCTTGAATTATGCAAATACCATCCGAATGGGGATGCCCTATTGACATCACGAGGCCGAGCATAATTCTCACGGTGTGAACTTGACAGAGAACGTAGGAGGAGAGGGACATATCATATATACCTTCTCAACACCTCTACTAAGTATTTTAAGGCGGAATGGGTAAATTACTCAGGCATTATCCGGCTAAGACAATAAGGCCTAAGTCTAGGTAAAACAAACTTTTACCTATGATGTTGATAACTCCATTTTGGAGCTATTAAATGCTTTCTAATTATAGCTAAAGTCCGCTTTCAATTGATTAAATATATCTCTTTTGTAGGAGAAAAGCGGCAAAGAGCTCGTGCGTCCGTTGGGCATGTTCGAGTGCTTAAAGCAGAGTTTTAGCACCCCGGGAATGCATCGGGAAGAGGGAAACTTGTTCCGTGAAGAAACGGGCCAAAACTGCCTTGGAGAGGCAAAGCTTCAGCCCCAAACCCGAGAGCCAGCGTCGAGCTATAGCGTCGAGACGCTGGCTCGACGCTGGAAAAACCCGAGAGCAAGCGTCGAGACGCTAGCTCGACGCTGCCCTGGCGTCGAGACCCTGCTTGGCGTCGAGACGCTCCGGAGGAGGCGCGCGCAGGAATTTTATCGGGGCAGCGTCGCGACGCTGGCCTTGCGTCGCGACGCCATCGCGAGCGCGCGCGCGGAAAACTTAGGGCACAGCGTCGAGACGCTGGCCTAGCGTCTCGACGCTACGACGATGGCAGCAACTAAAAGATGATTTTTCTGCACTTTTTTGAGAATCTTCATCTTCTTCATCTCTCTATGGATTTGGCTCATTTTGGTCTTCTTCTTCCCCATTTTCTCTCTATTTTCCGTGGAGCTCCGCCATTGTTGGCATGCTAGTGAGCTCCACTTTCCTTTGTAATAAGTAGACAGATCCTTCCATGGCCGTGGTTGGAGCGGGATTGACGAACCGCGCCATGAGCGGCTAAGGTAAGGGTGAACGGTTTGGGAATGTTTTAGGATGATTTTTGTTAGACGTTTTTGACTTTGATAATCTGATTTTGATGCATATTGGTTCTGTTTATTAGCATCTATTTACCTTGCTTAATCCAACGCGCATGCTAAAATACGTTGATTGACACTCGGGTAGTTTCGCATGTTGTGTATGTTAAAGAGTAGCGATGCCGTGCCTCTCACTGCTCGACTAAGTAACACAGGTAGATAGAACTAAATCGAAGTATCGGGTCGGGTAGGATAATTGTTGATTGCATACGGCGTTTGCGGGCAATCTATTAGCAATTAGAATTCACGCTCAAATGTCCGTCGGGGTTAGCTAGTGACTGTCTAAATTCATCTTAGGACTGATCATCTTAATGTGAGCTTAGATAACGTGTAATTAGAACTGTGTGGTCTAATTAAAATCCATGGAGTCGGCTACTTTGGGGCTTCTCTGGTAGTCGTCCGCGTGCTAGATAAACTGAATTCCATGTTATTAGCGTTAAATGATAAGTCGAATTTGTCTAACAATTGATTCCTAGACTCCCAAACCGTACACACGTTCTCTTCTTATTATTTCTTTCTTCCGTTAGCTTTCATCGTTATTTCTCTTGCATGATTAAAACCCCCCGTTACCAATTAATCAATTAAATCCCAATTTCACTAGTAAATTCATTCTTCCTATTCCTTGGATCGACCCTGTTACCACTGGCTGCAAAGCCTTGGTCATAGGCTTTATAAATCGTATTTTGGCAAGCCTCGACAGCTTGAGATTAAGTGGATATTCAAAAATCCGGCCACCAAAATTGGCGCCGTTGCCGGGAAATAGGCAATTGATTGAATTTATGATTGAAGTTTGAATTTGATTTATTGATGGTTGACTGAAAAAATTTTCTTGTTTGTAATTTGTATGTTTAGATTTTTGTTTGTGTATGACCCGTTCCTCTGAGGGTAGTTTGCAGTTTATCCCTGAGATTGACAGAGAGGAGCGGCGGTTACGTAAAGAAGCCCGTGAGGGGCAAGGAACGTTGGAAAGAGAAGAAGGCAATCCCTTCTTGGTTGACGAGATGGCGCAAGGTGATGCGCCACGGACGCTTAAGCAATTGGCAGCGCCAGACCTGAACCTGCAGCCTTTGTGCATTAACTACCCCGTGGTAGCAGGTAACTTCGAGTTGAAATCTGGTTTAATTCACCAGTTACCTTCTTTCCATGGAAACGTAGGTGAGGACGCGAACAAACATCTGATGGAGTTCCATTGCGTCTGCGCGGGGATGAAGCCCGCAGGGGTTACGGAGGAGCAACTGAATATGAGGGCATTCCCCTTTACGCTCAAGGATAAGGCCAAGGATTGGCTATACTATTTGCCCTCCGGATCCATCACCACGTGGCAGGATATGAAGCGGGTATTCTTGGAGAAATACTTTCCCGCATCTTTAGCCACCACTCTGCGGAAGAGGATATATGGGATCACCCAGGATGTCGGTGAGTCCCTGCACGAATACTGGGAACGCTTCGGGCGCCTGTGCGCGAGCTTCCCACATCATCAGATCGCCGATCAGTTATTGATTCAGTATTTTTATGACGGGATGACGCCCCATGACTGGCAGATGATCGATGCAGCGAGTGGCGGGGCACTGATTGACAAGACCCCAGTTGAGGCCAAACAGTTGATAGCAAATATGGCCACCAACTCGCAGCAATTCGGTATTCGGGGACAAGGACAAGTGCACAGCGTGGCTCAGAGCCACGAGATGACTGAAATGAGGGCCCAGGTGGCCGAGATAGGCAGCATGTTAAAGAAAATCGTTGGAGGACACCGTGAGGATGCGGAGGTCAACGCGATCGGGGGGTATGCTTCCAACCCAAGGAAGTACGACCCATATGCAAACACTTACAACCCCGGTTGGCGCGACCATCCTAATTTCAGCTATGGGAATAGGGAAGGACAAACTCGTTTCCAAGGCCAGTCCCAGGATAGGCCTAATTCTTCCACCCAGGCTCAAGCCTCGAGCTCCTCCAGTTCGCTTGAAGAGATGGTAAGGACCATCGTGACTAGCACCAGCCAGTTTCAGAAAGAAGCTCGAGAAGAGCTTAATTCTCACAAGGCAGAGCTGCAGAATTTGAACAAGCAGCTGACACAGATGGCGGTGTCTATTAGTAAGATTGAGAGCAAAAGCTCGGGGAAGCTTCCTTCCCAAACTACAGTAAACTCATGCGAAAACGTGAGTGCCATTCAGCTGCGCAGTGGGAAGTCACTTTCCACCAGAGCTGCGAAGGAAGCCACGTACAGCCTGAACAAGTCCGCCCCGACTGCTCCTGAGATTCAGAATTTGAGAAAAGATGAGAAGGTCAGTGTACCTGAGGATGTTACCAGAGCACCATTCCCGAGTAGGCTTGCGAAGCCTACTTTGGAATCTGATGATGAGGAGGTCCTGCGAACCTTCCAAAAGGTGATGATAAATATCCCGCTCCTAGAGGCAGTCAGTCAAGTGCCCAAGTATGCGAAATTTCTAAGGAGCTGGTGCACTACGAAAAGGAAGTCCAGAGGGACTGAGAAAAAGAAGGAAAACGTCTCTGCCATTCTCCCAGGTACGTTGCCAGCAAAGTGCAACTATCCAGGTACTTTTACTATCCCTTGCACTATAGGTAGTAAAATTGTTCATAATGCCATGTTAGACCTAGGAGCCTCTGTTAATGTTATGTCTTATGCATTGTATCGCGAACTGAATTTAAATGAAATGCATGAATGTAATGTTTCTGTTCAGTTGGCTAATGGGTCGAGCATCTGTCCTAGGGGGAAGGTTGAGGATGTTTTGGTTAGAGTTGGGAATATGACGTTTCCCGCTGATTTCCTTGTTTTAGATATGAATGAAAACTCATCGCATGCTTCGTCCTCCATGTTGTTAGGACGTCCCTTTCTTAAGACCGCTAGGGTCAAAATTGATGTGTATAAGGGCGTTGTTTCTCTGGAGTTTGATGATACTTTGCATGAGTTCTCTTTATTTGGAAAATCTGCTGGAAATGTGTTTGTTTGTGAGCATGATGAGAATGGGAGTCTACCCTCGCGCTTGAGGGATGGTTCCCATGTCTCAGTTAAAATTTCTGATTTGAATATGTGTGATGGTAATGCTGATTTTTGCACTAACACTTCTGATATTCACGTGCCCGAGGCACGAAGAGTGCAAAATATTTTTCAGGTGGATGGTAGGAAAGGTGTGGCCAAGGACAAGTCTGGATCGTCCCCCGCACCTACAGACTATGGATGAGTCTGTTGAGAGAATTCAGTCGAGCAACCGACTTTAAAAATTCTGCGCTTCTCGGAGGCACCCGAGCGATGGACTGTTTTTATGCTTTAGTTTAGTTTTATTGCTTTTTAGATTAATTTAGTGTTAATTAGCTTGCTGTTTTTTTTTAGGAATCGAGGATGAAAAGACAATTTTGGGCTCTGATGCGTTCGTGCGCCGCTTCCTCGCCCTCGCCAGCCTCACCAAGAGTCAGGGAAGTGTATTTCTACTTCCCTTTTACTTTGTTGTATCTGACTGGTTGGCATTGAGGACAATGCCAAATTTTGAAGTTGGGGGTGGAGTAGTCCGATGGATGTGCATGTGTAGTTTGTTGAGAAGTGTTGCAAAGATATTGAAGTGCTTGGGACTCTGTTTATTGTTTTCTGACTGTGATAGCCTAGGAAATGCATGTTGGAAATCTGAGCATGTTCATAATCGAGTTTTTGCATGAGTTTTGTGTTTATTAGGTTCATGTCAAAAATTTTAAAATTTTTTCTTTTGCTCTCTTGCACTTATCGCGCACTTAGCACCTCTCCCTAGATTCCGTAAGCTTGGTTTAATCGCATGTTTAGCTAATTCTCGTTGTCACCCCGAAAGGCACCCTTAGGTAGCTTGTTGCATGAGAGTTAGTAGTTAGTTAATTGAGAAAGCATGTGCTTAACCTAATGTAAAAAAAAATAGAAAAGCATGTTTGGTAGAAAAATTCCTCTCGAGGCGCTCCTCCTTCTTATTAGCGCTTAAAAGAAGTGAGCGTCAGTCCTTAAAAACGTGAAGCTTTGGCCAAAGTTTGACGCGTTAGGCAGCTCGAGTAGGAAAGAAAAAGAAACAAAAAGTTGGTTCAAAGAACCCAAATAAAAGAGTACAAAGTACTTTTGAAAAGAAAGAAAAAGAATGAGAAAATAATTAGGTCTCTTAATTTGCTTCTCTCTCTCGTGTAAGTCAAGTGTAGCTGTTCTTAAACGCTAGAAGTAGGGGGAAAACGGGATGTGCGTTGCATGTAGGTTTTCCGGGGTTACGTGAGTTTAGGAGTGGTTGGCTAGCACACACACACGTTAGGGGGCAAGAGTTAATTTTTGATATGTCCTAGTTAATACGTGAACAAAATGCTTCCATGATTATGCTCGTGTTTAAATTTTAATATGCATGGAGGCTTGAGTTAGAATGCATGTAAGCGCGTCCTTAGAGTCAATGTCTTTGTAGTGCTTGCTCGAGGACTAGCAATGTTTAAGTTGGAGGTGTTTGATAACTCCATTTTGGAGCTATTAAATGCTTCCTAATTATAGCTAAAGTCCGCTTTCAATTGATTAAATATATCTCTTTTGTAGGAGAAAAGCGGCAAAGAGCTCGTGCGTCCGTTGGGCATGTTCGAGTGCTTAAAGCAGAGTTTTAGCGCCCCGGGAATGCATCGGGAAGAGGGGAACTTGTTTCGTGAAGAAACGGGCCAAAACTACCTTGGAGAGGCAAAGCTTCAGCCCCAAACCCGAGAGCCAGCGTCGAGCTATAGCGTCGAGACGCTGGCTCGACGCTGGAAAAACCCGAGAGCAAGCGTCGAGTGATAGCGTCGAGACGCTAGCTCGACGCTGCCCTGGCGTCGAGACCCTGCTTGGCGTCGAGACGCTCCGGAGGAGGCGCGCGCAGGAATTTTATCGGGGCAGCGTCGCGACGCCATCGCGAGCGCGCGCGCGGAAAACTTAGGGCACAGCGTCGAGACGCTGGCCTAGCGTCTCGACGCTACGACGATGGCAGCAGCTAAAAGACGATTTTTCTGCACTTTTTTGAGAATCTTCATCTTCTTCATCTCTCTACGGATTTGGCTCATTTTGGTCTTCTTCTTCCCCATTTTCTCTCTATTTTCCGTGGAGCTCCGCCATTGTTGGCATGCTAGTGAGCTCCACTTTCCTTTGTAATAAGTAGACGGATCCTTCCATGGCCGTGGTTGGAGCGGGATTGACGAACCGCGCCATGAGCGGCTAAGGTAAGGGTGAACGGTTTGGGAATGTTTTAGGATGATTTTTGTTAGACGTTTTTGACTTTGATAATCTGATTTTGATGCATATTGGTTCTGTTTATTAGCATCTATTTACCTTGCTTAATCCAACGCGCATGCTAAAATACGTTGATTGACACTCGGGTAGTTTCGCATGTTGTGTATGTTAAAGAGTAGCGATGCCGTGCCTCTCACTGCTCGACTAAGTAACACAGGTAGATAGAACTAAATCGAAGTATCGGGTCGGGTAGGATAATTGTTGATTGCATACGGCGTTTGCGGGCAATCTATTAGCAATTAGAATTCACGCTCAAATGTTCGTCGCGGTTAGCTAGTGACTGTCTAAATTCATCTTAGGACTGATCATCTTAATGTGAGCTTAGATAACGTGTAATTAGAACTGTGTGGTCTAATTAAAATCCATGGAGTCGGCTACTTTGGGGCTTCTCTGGTAGTCGTCCGCGTGCTAGATAAACTGAATTCCATGTTATTAGCGTTAAATGATAAGTCGAATTTGTCTAACAATTGATTCCTAGACTCCCAAACCGTACACACGTTCTCTTCTTATTATTTCTTTCTTCCGTTAGCTTTCATCGTTATTTCTCTTGCATGATTAAAACCCCCCGTTACAAATTAATCAATTAAATCCCAATTTCACTAGTAAATTCATTCTTCCTATTCCTTGGATCGACCCTGTTACCACTGGCTGCAAAGCCTTGGTCATAGGCTTTATAAATCGTATTTTGGCAAGCCTCGACAGCTTGAGATTAAGTGGATATTCAAAAATCCGCCCACCAGATGTCTAGGTGATAAACACTTTATTACCTCACACCACTCACGCATGCTCATAAAGCCGGGTTAACTTTACTCAAGTACCGGATGGTCCCCAGGTAGGAGGTGTTCCGTAAACCGTCAGCTTAAATACCTCCAACCTTGAACAGGATGTCCCCGGGTGAGTTTCTTGTAACCTTAGCATTTACAAGATATCGACCTATTCATCTAATGAAACAGAGCGATACATTCAACCCTAAGTGAGCATGCCTTTGTCTTTGTTATAGATTTTAAAAGTCTATGTCAATTTTACAACGCTTTGCAAAACTAAGACTTACTACAACAAACTTCTACATGCTTCTCAAACATGCATCACTAAGGCATGACAAGTTGAATATTTAATTTCATAATTAATATAACAATTATATCGATTATGTTTTAAATATACAACTCCTAATTCATAAATTAATATAACACTTATATCAATTCTCATGAATTAAGCATGCATCCTATACATTATAACACTTATAACAAACAAAATGCATCTAATGTTGGATGTTTAATTTCATAATTAATATAACACTTATATCAATTATTCTATTAAACAAACAACATTTAATTCATGAATTAATATAACTCTTATATTAATACTCATGAATTAACATGCATCCAATACATTATAACACTTATAATATATCATGTGCATAAAATTAGGACAACCTATGTTGTATATTTAATTTCATAATTAATATAACACTTATATCAATTATTCTATTAAATTAACAGCAACTAATTCATGAATTAATATAACTTTTATATCAAAAATCATGAATTGCCAAATATGCATACGATATATTATAACACTTATAACATATTTTCAATGCATGAAGCATGCTTCCTACGGTGGGATTTTAAATCTATATGGCATACGTTATGCACATACAAACATGGAATTTAATTAAAACATACATTCGCAATGCATAATTAATTAAACACACTAAAGTGGATCGATTTTGGCATTTAACAAGCAATAACTAATTTATTACAAGCTTGAACAACAAGCTACGCCTTGAGCGGACTTCGAACTCTTCGCACCGCCTTTGACCAACTTGCTTCCTCCGAACGCTTCGGCCAAAAACTCTTCGAATTTCTCCTCGTATTGCCCAGAATGAGTTTGAACTTACACCGAACATTTCGGCGAGTTTCAAACTCAAACTCCTTTCACAAAGAAACCTATATGGACTCTAATGACTCTAAAAATACAGACTCTTTAGCATGCATTAAAGCCCATACATTCTCTGGCAATTACAAATAATGAAATTCAAAAAGAAACTATGCCAAAATCGATATTCACTTTAGACACCATTCATAAACAATTTCTAAATAAAACCCACCATAACTTAAATTGATTGAAATTGAGTGGCCAAAAACGCTCTGATACCAATTGATGGAGCGTTGATGGAACGCAGCGGAAGCGATTTGGATCATAGACACTCTAATTTCATCAATTTAAACAAATGGAAACATGCAAACGCAATGAAAAAGAGAAATTAGAACACATACCTTTGTCGTTCGTATTTCTCCAAATTCACCGCCAGAAGCTCCTCACGAGCTCAACGAACCTTCTCACGAAACCTTCGTGGACCACCCACGGTAGTCCTGCTATCCTCGGGCCGAGAAACGGAGTAGTGGGACTCCTTTTACAAAAGAAAAGAGGGACGAAGCTCACTGAAGAAAAACTATTTTTCTTAACAAATAGAGAGCAGAGGAAGAGGACGACGGAAGAGATAGAGAGAGAACCAATTGAAATTCACATTTCAATTTAACAACCCCTAAATGCACTCACGCATTTAATTTCTATTTCCCTTTTTTTTTTTTTTTTTTTAAACAATTTGATCTGACTCATATATATATACTCTGTATATATAACATGTGTCTTACATCTTGCATGTAAGACACATGTATATATATATATATATATATATATATAAATTATTATTATTAAAAATAATAATAATTATTTTATTAATTAAACTTTTTAATTAATAAAAAAAATATATATTTTAATTAATATTATTTAATTCAATATCAAATATTAATTAAATAATATAATTAAACCCGATTTTCCGAAAACCGACTTTTTGCACATGAATCCTATTCATGTTTTCAGACCAATCTCATATTTAAATCATATTTAAATATGTCTATCCTTCTTCCACAAACCCGAATTTGAACGATTCAAATTCTTTTCTTTTCTTTTATACTGTTTCACGGCTTTATCCGAGCTAGCCAGGAGAACCGTAAGGACCTACAGATCATGAGCTCTAACGATACGAGATTATCCGGTCAAAACTCTTTCAACCGAACTAACCAACATTCGTTAACCCCCGGAGACTCCACTAAAGTCCAAGGGCTGCACTCTCCTCACTGTAGATATATTGTGTCCTGTTGATATAACTATCATCAGTAAGTCGATCCTTCACAGGTCGTTCATAATCACAACGGGTCATTTAAACCGTTTAACCCTTGTATTATATCTTGTTCCTCAAGTACCACTGACACCTCTAATGAACAATTGATTTGTGGTCCAACCATCAAATCAGATTCCTCCCTGATCAGGAGAGGATGGGCCCATTGTTCAAGACCTGGAGTCAGCACTTAAGGGAACAACCTCTCTACTAACCCTTGAAGCGGGTAGGAGTGAATTCCAATCTTGCTACAACTATGTCCCCAGCCACTTATTCAATTTTATCCCCAAGATGGTAGGCATATTGAGTCGGCGATCTGGCCACTCTCACCCGTACAAATCAAAGGATAAGGTTGAATAAACAGGAGTTCATAGTAAGCTCAGGATTGAGATCGAGTTACCTAAGTCATCAAATGAAAAAACCGGTCTTTATAGTAAACGGTGTTATAAAGAAAGAGCGATTTTATTTCTTGGTTCGGTCTTGTGCAAACTCATTGCACAGGACGCCCTCACTCACATGTCTCTACATGAAACGATTCGAATCACATCGTTTTGTACTATACAAAGTGAGCCGCGTCCAATAGTGTCCCCAGGATAAGGTACCCAACCTTATCCCTATACTATAGACCATTTTGGCTGTCTACTTGAACTTGATTCACATTCATGTCACACATGAAGTTCAAGTACTCACACTGTTGCCATGGGTGTTAGTTATTGGTATAGGTTAATACAAACACAATTCACTAAAATTCAATAACAACTTTATTGAAATATAATATTTACATTCAAACAGTTTACAAACTACGAGTTTTAGGACATAAAACCCAACAACCTCTAATTTCCCCCTTCCTCCAATTTCAAAATCGTCGCCACCACTCTGATCAACCCCCCTTCACAAAACCGTTGAAACTTTCACCTCTTTTAACCTTTAACATCCTCAGTTCCTGTCTGAAATCGAGAAACATTTAACGTCCTCATCCTGTCGAAGAGAAAATGAGATTTTTTTTTAATCCATTGAGGTTGGAGCTCAATTTTCATGGTCACGGGAGGAAGAGTTGAAGCACGAGAGAGAAAAGGAAAGGACAGTTTAAGGAGGGAGGAGAATGTGAGAGGAGAGAGAGAAAATTGACAAAAAAAAAAAAAAGATAAAATATTATTTCTTGTTGCAATCTTGGCCAGAATTACAATCAATTTTTTTTTTTTTTTTTTTTTTAATTTCAAATCAAAATATTTCATAAAGAAGAGTCGAAAATATTTTAAGTGTTTTTTGAAGTACTATCACTAAATAGTGTTTCATATCTTTTTCATTTTAAAATATTTCTTCGGAAAAAACTAAAATTTGCACGAATGACCAAGACAAATTAATTAAGCATTTTTTTTTTATATAAGCACGTTCACTCTAAGCTTTCACATCTGTTTACAAATTATCCTAATATGACGTTTTATTAGACTTGCTTGTTAAGAAAAAATCAAAATGTAAAGAGAGAAAAAATATTTCTTGGTTACAATTCTGGCTAAGATTGCAACCAGACCCATACAATTTTTTTTTTTCCAAATTCCTCTCCATAGACTTATTCTCCTTTATAAATTCTCCTTTATAAATTCAAATGGTCAGGATTGCACCGAAAAATGCTAAAAATGAAAGTGGGGCGTCAGTCTTGATAAAAAGTTTGTATTGACAATAACCCATAATATCTCAAGTCAATAAATTGATCCACTAAATTACCCTATCAATCACCCTATCATTCATCCTAGTTTTACATTCAGCTCACTCACCACGTATTTAAACCTGTGAGTTGTGAGTACCTTGGTTAGCATATCTCACAAATTCTCATTTGTATGAATTTTAACTAGTTTAATTTCATTCTGAGTAATTATATCCCTATGAAGTGAAACTTAACCTCAGTATGCTTAGATCGTTCATGGTGAGATGAATTTATCGATGAATAACATTATGGCTATCACAATGAATGATAATAATAAAATCATGCGTCAACAATTAACCAACAATTTGATTCAACCACGTTGTTTCCTTAACTGCTCCAACAACTGAAATATACTCTAATTCAGTGGTTGCCAAAGCAACTACTGGCAGTAGAGCAACCTTCCAACTGACCACATTACTATACAAGCAAAAAATGTGATATGATAAAGACCTTATTTTGTCCTTATTTTGTCAAGGTTTGCAGCATAATCTGCATCTGTGAAGCCTTCTAACAGTGTTGATTGATCACAATCATTCCCAAAACACAATGATACATCTAAACTACCTTTCAAATACCAAAGCACTCATTTAACTACATTTCAATGCTCTTTCCCAAGATTAGACATAAACCTCTGCTTTAGAATACAGGTATCAAACTTAATATACCACTGTCTTGGCGATTGTTTTCGTCCATAAATGAACTTGTGAAAAAGGCAAATCATATATTCTTTTCCCTTCACTTAGTAGCTCTCGGTCACCAACCTAGCTTTATACCTAAATTTGGTGTTACTAAGGGAATGAACACTTCATACCAAACATTATCTCACTTTTTTGTCTGAATGTCCCTGTAATCTTTCTTTCAAGAAGAAGCTCCCACAAGCTCTTGGTCTGTGTTCGAGTCATATCGAGGAAGATCTCATGGGGAAGGAACACATGAAAATTGTAGTTCTTCAAAGGTAATTTTGTTTATTTATGTCTTGTAATTTTATTTATGTCTTGTAATTTAATTCTAAATAATTTAATTCCCCATGAGATCTTCCTCGATATGACTCGAACACAGACCAAGAGCTTGTGGGAGCTTCTTCTTGAAAGAAAGATTACAGGGACATTCAGGCAAAAAAGTGAGATAATGTTTGGTCAATCTTTTGTTAAACCTAAAAGTCCTATTTATTTATAGGGTCTATAGGAATTAATTTTATTTGTCAAAATACATTGTAAGGGTAGATAGCAATAGACCCAAACTATTTACAATTATAGCAAATTGTAAAATATTTTGCAAATATAGCAAAAAAAAAAAAAAAAAAAAAACAACCTGATCCATGTAAAAGACCAAAAAGCCCAAACATCCCATAATATTATCGCTGATAGAATCTTACTAGTGATAGAATGCTATCATGGATAGTTTATTGATACTATCAGTGATAGTTTATTGATACTATCAGTAGGGGTGAACATTAATAAACCGAAAACCGACTCGACCGACCGAGCCGACGTCGGTCGGTCGGAGAGTCTAATAAGACTCAAACCCGACCGACTGACCGATTTATATATATATATATATATAACTTGCCTTGTTAAATACATAAACTCTTCTAAAAGTGCAACTCACGTGAAAAAAAAAGGAAGCCAATTAATGTTGATTGAAAAGAGCATTAATTAAGTTTTGTTTTTCAAGAAAGAAAGAGAAAATAATTATTATCTCGAGAAGTCCAAACTTTCCCTCACAATTGTCCTCTTTTTAGGGAATTACATACTTATTTTTTTTTAATACATTTTTCTCTCTAAATTTCTCTTTCATCTTCCATCTTCCCATTCTCTAAATTCTTTTTCTTTATTGTCTTTTTTTTTTTTAAAGATGATTTACTTGTTTTTCTTTTAGGATTTATTCTTCTTTTTTTCATTTGGTTCTTTTCTTCTTTCCTTCTCATTTTTTTTTCGTTTACGTATTTATCTCTTCTCCAACTCCTTTTTTTCATTCTGTTTTTTTTCCTTTTTTTCTACCTTTTCCCACTTTTTTTTTTTTTTTAAGTAAAACTTGCTTGTTGCCTAGGCTACAAGTATCTTTTGCAGCCCAGCTACCTTTCATGATTTGATGGGCTAATATTCAAATCATTTTTAAATAATAAAAAAATATTCCACCCCGTTTATTGTCAGTAACTTTCCTTTTCTTATTTCAGGTTAACAATTTTTCCTACTTTCTCTCTTCATTTCTCTACACTCCAATTTCAAGGCCATAAAATTTCAATTGGGGTTATTTGAAATTTAATTTTCAAGTGGATTTTTAGAGGGAGTGGAGGAAAGACCGACAAATTTCACTGTTGGATTTATCTGAGGTTGGTAAAGGAGAAGGTAGATTGGATTTTTTTTTTAAGAAAAATTCCAAAAAAAAAAAAAAGATAACAATTTTTTTTTATTTGTCTAGAGATATCCTTTAGAGTATTGCAAATCTTACTGCCTTAAAAAATAGTTAACAAAAAAAAAAAAAAATACTTATTGTAGAGTTAGAAAGATAAAGTGAGAGATGAAATTGAAAACAAAGGTCATGGAAGATAGAAATGAAGGAAAAAGAGAGAAAATAGGAGAAGTTGTTTATGTGACGAAGAAGAAAGGGAAAGTTACGGAAGAAAAAAATCTAAGTAAACGGGGCGTGAAGGGTTTTTTTTTTATTTAAAAAATAATATAAATATCCAGTCAATCAAATCGTGACACGTGTTGGGCTGCAAAAGATACTTGAAGTCTGGGCTGTAAGCAAGTTTTACTATTTTTTTTGTCACTAGAGTTACAAAAACGGACAAAAATCGACCGACCGTCCGAATAGTCGGTCGATCGACGTTACTGAATACTCTCAAATCGATGGAAACCGACATGTCCGTGGTCGGTGCCGGTTTTCGCCCAAAATCGACTCCGACCGACCGATGTTCACCCCTAATTATCAGTGATAAAATGCTATAAATAATGTTTATTTTCGTAAATTTAAGAATAAAGATTGTATTACTTGGTAAAAATGAAAGAGTATTATCGTTGATAGAATGCTATAAGTGATAAAATACTATCACTGATAGAAAGTTAGCAATGATAGAAAACTAACAATGATAGTTTATTGATACTATCAGTGATAGAATGCTATAAATAATTTTTCTTTTCGTAAACTTCAGAATAAAGATGTCATTACTTGGTAAAAACAAAAGAGTACTATCAACGATAGAATACTATCGTTGATAGAATGCTATCGGTGATAGCTTATCGATATTATCACTAATAGAATGCTATATATATTTTTACTTCCAATCACTCTCTTTAGCTCCATTTAAAATCGGAAGAGTACTATCAGTGATAGTATTCTATTAGTGAGTGTACTATTTTCTATCAGTGATAGTATTTTATCAACGATAATACTCTTTTTTATCAGTGATAGTATCAATAAACTATTTATTCAAATATTTTTTCTTGAAGAATCAATGATAGAGTATCGGTGATAAACTTCTATCACATGTAGAAGTTCGGTGATAGACTTCTATCACATGTAGAAGTATATCAGTGATAGAAGATTATCATAGATAGACTATTAACTGTTATAAAGTCTAAAGTCTATCACTGATATAGTTCAATCATTGATATTATTTTCACACATTCTTCATCGATTTGTCATCATCCTCTGTTTGACGAATTGCTTGGAATCCTTGCATGGATGAGGCCGACAATGCGCATTGGACCAATCCACAAACCGTATAAACATAATATGGTAAACATAGTATGAAACTATCACTAGTAGAAGTCTATCGGTGATAGGGGTCTATCACTGATAGAAAATGGAGTCTATTAGTGATAAAAGACTATCAGTGATAGACAATGGAGTCTATCAGTGATAAAAGTCATGTTGTTGATATACTTCCAGACATTCAACCTTATTTTGAGATGAAGGGAGAGAAAACAGTGATAGAAGAGAAACCGTATAACATTTTGATCAGAGCATTCTGTACACACATGAGATAAAATTCTCAGTCGAATAACATGACAATGGACAACAAGAGATTCCCAATACGCAAGCTGAGAAGCACAAGAACCTTGAGTACAAATGAGACAGTAAATTGATTGGGTAAAAACTCAAATCACATCATTTTAAAAAAGATAAAAATAACATTTATTGGGTCTTGAGAAGTGGAGTATCTCGTTATCAAGCAATTGAACATAAACTTATTGGGTTGGAGAAGGTGATAAAAAAATTAAGTGGGCGTAGTGAAGATCCTCAATTTGAGAAACATCGCAAAAAGAGACCAATTTTCCAAGGGTTAGATTTTTTCAGAAACTAGTCCGTGGAGGATGATTTGGACATGGAGGACCTTGAGCTTTCTCATGGAGGAGCATCTCTCTACTGAAAGGTGATAGATTAATGATCACGAGACTTGAAATCAAGGACAAAAGGGATTTCTTGTTTGTTGATGAAATCATGGGAAGTTCTAAATTGAGGGGATGAAAAAATTTCTATCGATAAAAACGGAAAAAATAAAACAACAAACGCTAAAAAGCGCGAAATTGAAAATATAGGGTAAATTAGGAATATTTACAAATAAAAACTCAAAATTTAAAAAATTTGCTATATTTGCAAACTAAAAAAAAATGTAGCTAAATTTTTAATTACACTAATTTATTTTCCTATTCATTATAATTTTCCTACATTTTAATATCTATCATATTAAAATATGTAATTTATTTTTATTTGAATCTCATTCAAATATCACAAATATCATAAAATTAATCATTTATAATAAACATTTAACCAATTTGAATCTCATTCAAATTTCAAATGTATATTTCTTTCAAAAAAAAAAAAAAAAAAAAAGAATCAAATGTATATATAATTTTTAATAATAATGTATCTAATACTTAAAGTATTTTTTCTAATATTTTAATGTATCAAATACAATAAATATATTTTCCTCTTCTATATTTAATATATCAAATATGTTAAATATTATTTTGAACATTTCAAATTTTTCTTTTTAAATTGATCATTTAAGTGTTACTATGAGCTAGCAATGAGACCTTATGGACCTACAAATTTATAAGCTTTAATGATACAAAATTAATTAATTAAACTCATTAATTAATTTACTTTCATTCATTAACTCTAGATCATTTCACTATAGGTTTAGAGTTGCACTCTTATGCACTCTAAAACAAGTTGTGTCCATGGATATAACCATTACATGCAAGTCGATCCTTCAGAGTTGTTCGTAATTACAGCTGGGTCAAAAGTCTGTTTTACCCATGTAATTACATCTTACACCTTAAGTACCACTAATTCTCTAATGAACAACATGTTTATGATCCAACCTTAAACCAAGTCCCTCTCGGACTAGTGAGAGGGTGAACCTCATTGTTCAAGTCCCGAAATAAGCACTTAAGGAGACTACTCATTTATTTCCCCTATATGGGGAGGGGTGAATTTCATCTTGTGAAACTTATGTTTCCAGCTCCATGGTTGGTAAAGTCCCAAAAATGGTAGGTTTATTGAATCAACTATAAATGTCATTCTCACCCATACAAATCAAAGGACGAGCCCTCACAAGCAGAAGTTCATAACTCACTCAGGATTAAGATCGAGTCACATATGATCATCCTGTGAAATATTAATCTTCTCAAATAACGGATTTATAAAAAGAGATTATATATTTTGTGGTCCAGTCTTATACAAACTCATTGTATATCATACTCTCACTCACATGACTCTACATGAATGATTTGGATCAAATCATTTGTAACAATTACAAAGTGAGTTGTATCATAGTATTACCAGGATAAAGGCACCCAACCTTATTCATATACTATAGACTATTTAGGTTTATTTTTTGAACATGATCCACATGTATGACAACTACATATTGTTCAAGATTACACTAATAACCTTGGGTTTTTATATTTATAATGAATATTATAAATTGTAAATAATAATTAAAAAAATAATTATTAATTAATTACGAGGTTTTAGGGCATAAATTCCAATAGTTACCTCATGTACCTTGTTTGATTTTATAAATGCACTTTGATTGAATGGGCTTTTTCTTATGATGCTTAGAACCAATGACCATGTCTCCTTCAAACCAGACATAATAGCCTCTCTGTATGTAATAGGCTCTACATCAATACTGAACACAATTACTAAGTCAGCAACACCATGTCTCATAGGAGCATGTCTCACCCTTTGTGAGGTCTATCACGTGCAAGCTGATAGTTCTGCAAGTCATTGTTACCTGAACTTTCTTCAGTGAAAGCTCCCTCATCAATCAAAGTCATCTCCTATTAAGACTGTTCACCATCAAATTCGAACTGTTGTGAGGACTCAGCTTGTGAAACATGTGGTGACTCAACACTGGTTTCTCCAGAAGTATTTGATGCTCGTATTTCAGAATCAATTATATGTCCTTTGTCCCAATCTTTCTCAACTAACTATTTTTCTAGTTGACTTTTAATACAAAACGACATCTCATCTTCATTAAAAGTGACATCTCTACTAATTATACATTTATTTCTACCCTTTTTCAGGCACCAAAGCTTGAATGAAAAATGGTTATATCAAACAAAAGATGAAATAGGATAAATGCACTGTTGATTACCTTTGCGAAGAACAATTGGAAGATCATCGTTTAGATCCAATGATGAAGAATTCTCTAGTACAAGGCATGTAACTGAAGAAGGTTGTTGACGATAGTAAACTCAAGTAATAAGAGGGTGAGTAGAAACATGTATAGATGAATATGTCTCGCTAGAGGGCTCACAAGAGAAGACAACTGTGTAGACATGAAAATCACCATCTTGCTTTTTATGCTCTCTTCCACTCTTACTCGAAGGTGAAGAAAAGGTAGAAGAGTATTCCAATAATATGACATCAGGAGAGACAAAGTATCTATCAAGACTGCCAAGAGCATAACTCAGCGGGCATATGTATGTGTTGACGACCAAGAGGTCTGTGGTTCAAATCTCCCCACCCCCAATGTACTCAAAAAAAAAAAAAGTATCTATCAAGACTAGGAAAATAACACTGATACCCTTTTTGAACACGAGAATAACCAAGGAGTATACATTTCAAGACTTTGGATCCATTTTGGTGAGTTGAAGGCGAACATTCCGAACCAAGCAAGTACAACCAAATATTTTGGGTTTAAGAGAAAACAAAGATTGTTTAGGGCATGAAGTACAACAAGGTACCCTTAAAAGCAGAAGTGACATGTGATTTTATTATTAAAAAATGTCGTCAAAACTGCATAAGCACAAAAATGTTTGGGAACATACATCTAAAACATTAAGGTTCTTCTTGTTTCGAGGAAATGCATATTCTTCCATTTTACAACCTCAATTTTAGATGTAGATACTTATGGATCGAAGATGTAGAGATCTCCAGATTCACGCTTTCTACTCCTCTTCGTTGTAAGATCTTAAAATAAGCATCAGGTAGGAAAACAATAAGGCACAACAACCAAGAGCATAGCTCAGCGGGCATATGTATGTGTTGACGACCAAGAGGTCTATGGTTCGAATCTCCCCACCCCCAATGTACTCAAAAAAAAAAAAAAAAGTATCTATCAAGACTAGGAAAATAACACCGATACCCTTTTTGAACACGAGAATAACCAAGGAGTATACATTTCAAGACTTTGGATCCATTTTGGTGAGTTGAAGGCGAACATTCCGAACCAAGCAAGTACAACTAAATATTTTGGGTTTAAGAGAAAACAAAGATTGTTTAGGGCATGAAGTACAACAAGGTACCCTTAAAAGCAGAAGTGACATGTGATTTTATTATTAAAAAATGTCGTCAAAACTGCATAAGCACAAAAATGTTTGGGAACATACATCTAAAACATTAAGGTTCTTCTTGTTTCGAGGAAATGCATATTCTTCCATTTTACAACCTCAATTTTAGATGTAGATACTTATGGATCGAAGATGTAGAGATCTCCAGATTCACGCTTTCTACTCCTCTTCGTTGTAAGATCTTAAAATAAGCATCAGGTAGGAAAAAAATAAGGCACAACAAATAATATCGCGAGTGAGTGCGAATTGATTGTGTCTGGCCCTAAACTAAGGGAGGTCTGTCATATGATATGTAGTGTCATAGTCAGCGACCTATGTCGAAGAGGATAAAAGAAGACATTTAGTTGTGTTACCTGTCTTAGTAATGACGATAATAAGATTAGAAGATGATGTTGTCAATGACTTTTGATACTCTTGAAGTTTACCAAACTTTATGCATAACTCGTAATTAAATTTTCAGGATTGTCAACACTAGACGCGCAACATGCACAAACTGAATCATCTAACCTTTATTTGACAATTTTCTGCAATCACATTTTATATGACCCAACTTATGACAATAATGTCACACAATATCTCTTGAATTTGGTTTATGAGTATTGAGATTTCTTTTGGAGATGTTCCATCTTACCCCTTTATTACCTTTGTACTCATTTGTTCGTCCAACTAAAACATGTTAGATTAGATGACAAGATCATTTGCGACTTCCATGTACAAAGTATTGTAGTAGAAGCTTCTTCTAACGATGAAATGTTTGAACTAGAGAGAACTTGATCGTTGGCCAAAATAAAATTTAGGTGCAAAACCAACTAAAAAACTCATTATTGCCAATTGTTCACGTTGGTCAAACAAAACTTTTAAATCGGTACTAACCGACAACAATGTATTAAGTTTCGCGTATGTTCTTTTGCAGTCCATAAAATAACTCGAAAAAGATTTCTCACCCTAATCATGTTGATAAAAGCCTTACACATATCGAACACTATGTTGATGTTTTCTTTCCCATAATAGAGAAATTTCTGCAATGTGTAACCGTTGTTTGATAGATTCCAAGTGATTAAGTAGGCCAACAATCTCACTCTCAATCAAATTCTTGATTTGTAGAATCATTTTGAATTATTCCACAACCAAGTCAATTTTGGTGGGACCTGTCTGTAGTTTTTCAATAATGTGATATCTATCAATGCTTTGTATATAATGACGAATGTTTATTCGTCATGCATAATAGTTTGATTCATTCAACTTATTTTCTGTAAATTTTGACATCATTAAAATCATCTTCACCACTATTTTCTTCTCAACCATAACATAAAAACAAATATACAAATTTAGACTTGAACCAAAAGATAATCTGTACCAAAAAACTCTAATATTCCCGAAAAGATTTTCCTTGGAACGACCGCACTTAGAACAAGGTATGACCAAAACACATACACCAATAGAAAGAGGGCAGGTTGGTGAACACACCCACATAAGACAGTGGGGATTATGACGGACTGGGAATGGCAGAAAAAAGTTGGAGAAAATTTATTGGTATGAAATTTTTCCATACCACTGCCTTTAAAAAAATGAGACGTGACAAAATGGTTTAAAAAAATAATATAGTTAATAGTGTGGGTCCAGTTAAACAACATTTCGCCACGTGTGATGTTTTTTAAAGGCAGTGGTATGGAAAAACTCCATACCACTGATATACTAGAAATTCTCCCAAAAAGTTGTGGCACATGAGCCCCATGGACATGTCAAAATTTGACTGAACTCTATGGTTCGTATGTTAAAGGATAATATGTCAAAGATATTTACCATAATACAACTATACTAATAGAAGCACTCTAAAATTAACAAACAACTTAATTAAGGATTTTTAAAATAACTCGATAACTATTTGGTTTTTCGTTTTTAAAAATTATGCTTGTTTTTTCATCATCTTTGGTCCTCACAATCAATTTTATCTTTCACAAGACCACATTTGAGTTCTTAGCTAAATTTAAAAAACAAATGACAAGTTTTAAAAGCTATTTTTTTTTTAGTTTTCAAAATTTGACTTGATTGTAAAAACACTTGTAAGTCGTAGATAACAAATAGATGCAGGTAGTGTTTATAGACTTAATTTTCTAAAACCAAAAACAAAAAAACAAATGGTTATCACCTTCCTAAAAGATTAATAATATATATGAATGAGCTTTTAACTTTTATGTCAAAAGTAATCAGGGCCAGGGCCGGAAAACTGTAAGGATACTCCCTACTTTAAAGTACGTTTATTCTTCTTGGAAACAAGCCTAAAGGCTAATACAAATGCTAGTCATTAAAGGTGACCGCTCCCTCCTACTCCTCGAATCTAGTCAATTAATTCTCCTCCCCTCATCACAAGAGAAGCCAGCCTTATATAGACTATAAGGGCTAGACTATAAAAGCTTCCTAACTACTACAACTGAATGAAGTAACAAACAACAATCTAATAACAAACTAACTAATCTAATAACAAACTAACTAAGTGATAACCGTATTACCGATTTTCTTCCTTCTACTATAGTGTTTGAGTATTGGGGGTCTAACAGAAACTTGTACCCAACATCATTTATTTTTTTGGCACAAGAAGCATTAGCTTCTGCTGGTTTCTCACTCACAATGGGCAGATAAAAGCCTTTAAACCTTAATTAAAAAATTAATGCAATAAAAAAAAATGGTTTAACTTATAAACTGACACAATATTATAAACAGTCTTTATCTTAGTTTTCTAAGAGCAAGTGCTCTTCCAAACAAATTTTCAACCTCATTTGCTTCCATTTTAAGCTCATTCAAAATATCAGTCTCTTCTTTTGACAACTCTCTAAGGAAAAATTCCTCATCCTGTTGAAGTTCTTTAAGACCTTCACCCAACTTCTCAATCAATGTCATCTCTGTCTTCCCTACCTTTTCCACCTCATTCTCCACCTCTTTTCCAATCTGCTCAACCTCCTTCTCCACCTCTTGTTCAATCTGTTCGACTTCCCTGACGATCGTTTGTTCTCCGCTTTCCAACGTCTTCTCTAGCCTTTCTACGAGCGGCGGCTCGGGACCGCATGAATTGTTTGTTCTTATGAATTCGTTGAAATCTCTCCCTACGCTCTTAGCTGCCCTTTCAAGCTCAGGAACTATGCTTTCTGGCAGTACTGCACTTCTTGTATATACAACAGCTCCGCCATAGCCATCCCAAGCATCGTTCCGACCACGATAGTAAACGAAAATGTAATCATCTGGTTTGTTCTCCACCTTGCTTGATAAAATAAACCTGCATAATTAACGTTCAACATTGAGAAGGAGGGAAAATTGAAATGGCAATAAACAATTTCAATTCCTAGTAGAGACTACTGCACACATCAAAGCGAACAAGCATATACTTCATTTGAATCAAAATAACATATTTACTCTCACCTGTTTCATTGCCATTTCTTCAAACTTACTCTTTTTCAGATTTCTTTTCTTTTCATTTGTTCTCAAATAACAGAAGGATTTTGGCCTTTTTGGCTATCATCTCAGTGACAACTACCAGCAGTCATTTCCTTTTACAACATATTTTTGTGATTTAAATGAAAAGAAATGGAATAAAAGCATACCAGTCATCCTCATAGTGAAGATACTCATTGTTGTGGTTGTAGAGTATCCCAGGATGCTCAGGATCTTGCACAAATCTCTGCACAGCCGATCGCGTAAAGAAACCGCTATCTAGAGTCCGTATTCTCCATGTTATATTCCCAACAAGTTTCCCAGATTCTACATGAAATTCATGCAACTGACAATCAAACGTATCAAAAGTGGGATTTAAGCCACGAGTGATAAACCACTTCCCACTGAAATCTGATATATTGAAACTCTTAACAAGAACAGAGGGGTCGGGTACTGGAAATTCCCCAACATCGGATTTCATAGGCACACATTTCTTCCGTGATACTGCACATTCATTAAATTCATCCACAACACTGTTTTCAAACAGGTCACCACATTTAATCTGCAAAAAAAAAACCCACAAAAATTAGTTCGACGTATTTTAATCATGTGACACAATATGTAGAGCCAAGAGCACAACTAACCTGACATTCAGTTTCATCAGGTCGATTGTTGCAGGTTTGGAGACAAGCAACATTGGCAGCACATAGTGGGTTTGAAATGCATTTGGCAAGTTCAAGCCTGACATAAGGGAAAAGAAACCAGTCATTTTAGAAGCCATACACAGCGTTTGAAAATTTGATGGGCACGCAACTTTCTTGTTGGTTGAGGGAAGGAGATATAAGAAGAAAATGGAAGAGATTAACCTTTCTAAAATACTGAGCCAATACAATAGATTTTTACTAAACCATCATCCAAAAAATTATCAATGCATGGACACATTGCTGACAGCACGCTGGCAAGTGCTAATTTCAAGGCTCTTTTTACTACTGTTACCTTTAATGTTGTATATGTGGTGTAACTAAAGAAGGAATAAATTTTAAGATAATGCATATCTTTGCAGTTTGCAAAAGGAGAAAATGTGTAACCAAGAATAGAAACTTTCTCAAAGTTGTATAAGGTGCACATGTGAGCATATCTTTTGCCAGCTTCACCAGAAATCAAATATGTGCAGATGGGGAAACACCGACAGAAATTATGATATCAATTACTAACCAGCATGGATAAATACCTGCATTCCTTCAGTAAGCATGTACAAGTTTTGAGTGCATCAACAGCTTGGGATGATGGTATGAACATGAATGTGCACGTCAGTATAACAACTATGCCCATTGATTGTATTTGGCTCCATTCTTGAAGAAAACTTAATGATTTTCCAAAAATAAAGTCAAAGCATGCATCCACCTTCCACAAAGACAAAAAGGAACAAGGCAAAGCAAAAGGAAAAAAGAAAGGGGATAAAAAAAGGCGTTAACTTCTATCATTAAATTGAAACCTTAAAGAAATTAAGAGAAAGTATATTTAGGGAGGTACCTTGGGTTTACTTATCTTCGTTTGACATAAGGCAGTCTTCTCTGTCTTATGGGAGAGAATTGCTAAACTTCTTGACTTCAAAAATCTACCATTAGAAGTAGATTTGAAATGTAGGAAGTATTTTGAATATATTTTATCCACCAGTATTCCTTGATAACATAACCCCTTTCTCCTGCAAGCATTACAAACAATTGTAAAGTGACAAACAATTATAAATCACCATCAACTAAACTAGAATGACAAGACTTCTTGGACATTAAAAGGAATTAGTTCGAGTTAATTTGAGCATTAAAAAAGTAAGAAAAATATAATAATTAACAGGTTCATTATATACTATGTTCTACACTTCTACCTCACGAGAGGAATAATAAAAACCAAATAATAATTAAACAAGAACATTATCTCTAAAACCACTCAACTGCACTGGATCAAAATTAGAATCCACATTGGTTTAGAATGCAGAAGCTGAAGAGAAAACATAATCCTTGTTTCATTTGTACATTTGAGCCCAAAGGGATGCCGATTCTTGTAGAAGTGAAAGGATCCTATATAACTGTGGGATTAACCTACATGTTTCCATGCCACTGTCATCTAACCAACCAGCTTAAGCTTGGGCTTGAGTTTGGATAAGCATGAAAAATGAAGTACATTACACATGATATGATGGATATGCTCAACGCATGCAACCCATGAATTTCTTCAAATGGGCGTATTCCTCTAGAAGAGACATCAACTATCAATCTCTCTTGATAATATGACGAAGGGTAGAAAATAGACTCTGAATTTGGGCTAAACTAGACGTATCCCAACTATTATGAACAAGCATATTCACTCTAGATAGAGTTGTCACCTTACTAACCCATCTCATCTATTCCAATCAATTCAAGCTGTTTGGCAGGTGGATCATCATAATTGTTCAAATATGTCAGAAGAAGTCTACAAAAATAAGTAAATCTTGCATTATATTCGATGCAAAATAAGCAAATTTCTCCATGGCTCATTTTTCCCTCTTTTCTTCATCCCTTGTGTTCCAATACTGTTCCAACTGTAGCTCAGTTCGAAGCATGAATTGCAATAATCAGGTTCCTTTGCAAGTTCTAAATTAAACATTTCTTTGGAAGAAAATTATTCGCACAAATTTCAAGCAGAAGAAGAGAAATCTACAATTAAGGAGACCACTTCAGTTCATCTAGTTCATACTTACAATTTTCAACAGTAGTTTCGTTTATCAACGAAGTACATAATCTATTAAGAGTTAACAATTCTTATAATCGCAGAACATGAATACGAAATTCAAGGGGCTACATAATTCAATAAAAAAAAAAAAAAGTCTAATCAATTTCAGCATTCCCTTGCATCACATATAACCATGAATCAATGAACTCGAAGAACCAAACCCCAATTTCCAAATCTGCACTACAGCCAACCTAATCCCAAAATTCCCGAGTGCTTCGACATAAATTCCATAGAAAACCTCAAAAAAAAGGAATTATAGAAATAAGGCAGACCTGGTAGTGGGGACAGATTTGGTGGTGAAGATCGCAGGAGGAAATGAAGCTGAAGATGAAGAAGCAGAGGAGGGCCAGACAGATTTCATGGCAGAGCTGGGCATTACGGGTTTGAAGAGAAGTGTGCGTAGAAGGAGGAAGACGAACGATGGAAAAAAGGCGGCAATGTGTGCTTCAGATAAGCCGCCATTTTTGTGTGGAAACCGTGCGCTTAACGTATAACTGACCCCTCCCTTTGTTTTTTTTCCTCATGAATTTTCTAGTCTTGTTATTTACTTGGGAAATCAAAGTAAGCCATAAAAAGAGTGGTTCATTATCTATTCAAGAAAGTCTATAAAAAGATGTGTTAGAATATATACTTCAAAGGATTACAAATTGCTTTCAAGAAAAAAAATTACAAATAGGGTATAGAAAATATAAGACATCTATAAGACAATCGTCGCTGTTTAGGATTGCAGTAGCTTTTAAAATATAGAAAATCGACTGGTTTAGTAAGTAAATCAGTGTTTGGTAAATTTGAGGGTAGACTTGAATAAGTTGGTTACGGTTTTTGATAATCAATATTAAATTATTGCGATTTAGTTATAATGACTAAAATAGATTTACTACAAAAATTGGTATAATTTTTTTTAAGAAAAAATAATAAGGTATTATTTTAAAATAATGTTTGCATTTGATTTATTAATTTAAAAAATTATAAAATAAAATTTGGTGATGAAAAAGAGATAGTAGATATATAAAATAATTTTTAATCTTAGAAAGATTTGAAAATTTGTTAAGAAACTAATCGTTAGATGGTTAGAGAATCTAAAAGCGAAGAAAAAACATATTTTGGAAGGGTGTGAAATGAACGTTTTATGCGGGAGTGATTTTAACCCATTATAAAACAATTTGTTTTACCAAACACAAAAATAGATTAAGATTTTTTCTTAATCACTCCCAACCCTTTCAAAACGCAGCATTAGTATATTGCTAGCAGAGTACACAAGAGAGAATTCTAAGTAGGTCTTCTATATTGGGTTCTGATAGAGTTCATGATCATAACCTGAAGTTGCTAGACACACAATGAAGGAATTGAAGTGGAATGTTTGACTGATTTTCTTGTACCATGATATTTCCCTATCTTTGACGGTAGGGGTCTTGCTTGACTCAGTGGCATCCCGACTTTCAATCTAGCTTTTGAGAGAAGTGATTTTATAGTCTTCAATTAGCGTTAGCAACGAGTCAATCTTTCTTTCTATTTTAGCCATTCTTTCTTCACTAACGTCTGCATCAATCATCAGTCACTACGTTAGGATTTGACGTTTCTTTTGCTTGATGACAAGAGAAAACAAGTTTTTCAATCACAAGATTTTCTGCA
Organism: Herpetospermum pedunculosum; assembly: GCA_028017165.1. Taxonomy (NCBI): domain Eukaryota; kingdom Viridiplantae; phylum Streptophyta; class Magnoliopsida; order Cucurbitales; family Cucurbitaceae; genus Herpetospermum; species Herpetospermum pedunculosum. The sequence goes on along the minus strand of CM051527.1, from coordinate 11,895,052 downwards.
ATGACGATATCATCTTAAGATGATTTTGTTATGTGTCTCGACATTTTATTTGCAATGACAAATGTTTGAATTTATTCAAATTGGATTTCCTTGAAGTGATTGAGCGTAACTAGCCCCGTATAGGAGTTACTCGAAGCAACAATCTTTGAAGAAACATCTTTGGATGTCATCACTTCTTGCAGAGAGAAATAAATGAGAGGTGGAGATTTTCCCACTGCACGTGCCAATTTTTTCACGAGATTTCAAAAATAAATTTAATTTGTGGAAATGAACTTGATTTTATTCAATTTGTATAAGTGTTACAATCTCTAATATTTATTATCTGATTCGTTCTCTCGAGTATGTAAGTTTTGGCATTTGTTGATCTTTTTGGATCGACTCGTTGGGATCTTCTTTGATCGACATGTTGGCTCGTTGATCATGATCTCCTTGGATCGGTCTACTAGCTTGTTGATCTTCTTGATATTGTGTACGTTTCAGACGTCTTCAACTTGTCTTAAAAAATTTATGATCTTCAAGAGTTCAGAGAGTCTTCGGTATTCAGAGAGTCTTTGGACTTCAAAGGGATCTCAATCTTCTTGAAGTCTTCTGAATTCTATGATTGAATGCTCTAGCTTCTCTGTTTATGGAGTTTTGTTGGACCTTGTATGAGCTTGAGCTTGTGATGAACCTCATTTATACAACACATTTACCCCTATAAATTTAAGTTTATTCCGTGAAAAATTTGCATGTATTTTAATAATTTCATGCCTAAACATGCAAAAATAAGAAAGTCATATGATTTTAGTAATGTTGGGCTAATTAAGCTTAACTTGGTGTAAAAGGAATCAATTTTGAAGAATTTAAGTGTTTATTGTGTTGTGCATAAACTGCGGGTGGATGAGTTGTTTTTTAAACTATTTAAAAAAAATATGGTGGTTTAAAAAAAAAAAAAAAATGGGTCTTGGAATGCGCTTCTCCAACAAGCGCAACACCTCTGATAAAAAAAAATAAAATAATAATAAGATAAAAAAAAAACCTATTTGGTTACACCAACACGCAACAAACCCTTCACATTCCATTTTTCACATTCACCTTCTCTTCATCAATGGCAGATAAAAAGATAAAAAAAAAAACTTAGATTTATAATTTATTCGCCAAATCATATAGAAAAATTCAGATTCAATCTTTATACTATGAATCTCCAGCAGTACTTTGGATCTCAAGGTAAACGAAAAACGCACCCGCTGAGTCCCATGGAGATAGTGTCGATAGCGACTTCGGCGATAAGGACGATGGAGGAGGAGGCATTGGCACCGAAAAGTCCGGCGGCGAGAGCGAAAGGAACGGTGAGGCTGTCTGAGACACTGATGATGTGATATCGTGGACGATCTCGCCAGCGGTGAAGTGCTTGTAGTGTGGTGGTTGAGTGATAGCTCCATTTTGGAGCTATAATTATGTCCCTAATTCACGAATATTACTTGCTTAATCTTGCTTTTATGTGTTAATTGCAGGTGTTCTCGGTAATTCGCCCTCGGGAGCGTTTCGGCGCTTTTCGGGGCTTAATATCGCATTTTAAAGACCTAAGAACACTTCCGGGGAAGAACCATGCAAAAACATGAAGATTGGGCGTTTTGGGGAAATTGAAGGCAAAATACCTTGCAAAAACCCGAGAGCTAGCGTCGAGCGACAACGTCGCGACGCTAGTGTTGCGTGCTCAATGTGTTAATAAAAGTGATAAATAAGAGGGAGAGAGCACTCAGAACATGCAAGCATACATGGTCTTATAGCAAGTAGTAAGTATATTTCATTCGTTTTCCCACAGAGACTTGTTTTTAGCTATTCTCGAAGTGTTTTTGTTAAGAAAGATGGGGCGGATTTGAGGGGGTAAAATTGGTTTTTAATTACCTAAGTTTTGCTGAATGTATAAAGGAAAATAACATAAACAAATGGAAGTTGAAATTAAACTCAAAAGACAAGAGATGGAACTGATAAACAAAGGAGAAAGCAGCTAACAGAATAACAACTTAGCAGGAATTGCGAGGACCGCAATTTTTCCGCAATTAGATAGCAACGAAAGTGTGTAGATGGGTGAATTAAGGGCTACTAATGACTATCCTATAGGCAGTTTATTACGATTACCAAGCTTTGGATCAATTCTCTATACATCAAACTCACTCTATCTCAAGTATCGTCCGATTCCATGCATTAGAGTCTTAAGTTTACTCGACTTCAAAGTAAGGTCTTAAGCATCTTATTTAAGCAGGAGTGTTTAGTTTGTACTAGGGAAACGCCTATTCCTAGGCCGTTTCCTGATTACCATGAAAGGCTAGCATGATTATATGACTCTGAACTCTTACTCCTTCCAGAGGTTAGGAGTTCTTTGGACAAAATGGATGGCCAATCGAAATTGCCCGTGGGATGAAGCTTACATACAATCAATGATTCGAGAGCTATCCTACATACTTGATGCACGTTTTTTAGCCTATAGTTCTGTCATTAGCATGCCCCTAAGTGATTTAGCTACTCATGGATACATGGAGAACAGAAAAGGTAGATAAAACAGACATGCTTAGAAGAGAAATGTGCTTAAAACAGCAAGACAAAGCCGTAGCAGAACAAGATAGAAACTGTAAAATGCAGAATTGTACTTTGATTACTTTGAGTGTTTGAATGACAAAGGAAAGCTTTGAAAGAAATGAAACCAAGACAGACAACAACGAAATGCAGTAATTAAAACTCTAAACTAAGAACAACAGTGATCAGAAGTGGAGATAAGAAGAACAGAACAGAAAAGCAGTAAAAGATTGCTGGAAAACTTCGTGGCAGTCGCCTCGAATGAAGGTGATGAAAAGTCAGCCTTGCTTGGATGAATCCAATCGAGAGAGAAGAAGAATCTCCTCTCCTTCCTATCAGATTATCGACTCCAAAAGCTGAGACTCTCACTCCAACAAACGGCAAAGGAAAACAGATGGAAATGGTGGACTGCGAGAAGACTTCTGCGCTTCGAGTGATGACTGAACCTCCGACTTTGACCCCCTTTTATAGTAGTTTGCAGGTGCGTTTGGGCCAAGGAGAACCATCAGTCTTCAACGTCATATATCAGAATGGATGGAGGAGAAAGAACGAATCCCTGAAAAGTCGGATCTAAACAGAAAAAGGTCAGCCAACTTACGGTTTTAACTTGAATAATTGCGGTCACCGCAATGATTTCGCAATTCATTCGCAATGTTTATTTTTTCATTCTTTTCCTTCGGTTTTCAACTCTTTTTCTACCTATTGTGCATAAGTCCTAAATTAGCTACCTTCTTCTAATTCTCATATTAAAGCATAGGTTTAGGCTAAATGCTATCAAAAACACCTAAAAGTGTACATCTTCCTAAGCTAAATGGGTCCTAAATAAGTCACTTTCAGAGACTTAACACACCCCCAAACTTAAGGCTTTGCTTGTCCTCAAGCATACTAAGGACTTACCTAGGCTGTTTATTTTATCTTCTTTAACTACTTGCCGACTCTCCTATATCCCTATCTCTAGCAGTGCTGTCCTGTGACACACTTCTAAGTTTAGAATTAACCTCTTATCAAGCTTCTTCTGACTTCACCTGCCTACTATACCTGCTGGTTTTGTTAACCCCCTACTACTGATCTAGCTACTTTTATGATGTCATGCCACTATCCCTCGGGTTTCAAATTCTACCAAGCTTTACTCCAGACTCAGTACATGCTTCTAACTTATTTTTAATGTGTCTAGGATTCCTTAGAGTCATGCCAGTCTTAGTATAAACAGTGACAGTGGTACTTTTAGAGAACAACCTAAACCCTGGCATCACTACATTGGATATACATTCATCTCCCTAGACAAACCTAAAAGCTACAACCTTGTGCTTAGCTCATTAAGGATCAGAGTTCTTTTTACATAGGACATCTAAGCCACAAGATTATAACTCCCAAGCATACATTCTTCTTCCCTATTTCTCCCTTTTTCCTTTTTTACTTAGGTGGAGTCTTCCCTTGGTTTGCCTTTTGATGCAATGCCACTTGTGGTTTACACACTTGGCACTGATTACTCAGCAACTTGAGAAAGACTCCCCTCTTTATTCTATTTTTCACTTTTTTTTTTTTAGGAGAAGAAGAATGCTTATGTCCTAAGGAAGAGAGGAATGTTCCTAGGCCTAGGGTGGCCTCCCCCAAATTTCAACTACTCATTGTCCCCAATGAGTGTTTGAGGTGGCACACCCCCAAACTTGTCCTAGAAGCATCTAGTCTACAGTAAAACAAAGAGAATCTAAAAATCCTAGGCATAGGCAAAACATTCTAAAAGCAACTATCCCAGCAGCAGAAAATTTGAACATAACAGAAAGTTTTAAGGACTTACGGTTTATGCATGCTGAGCACTATTCAGAGGCGAATTTAAACTATCAAAGCGTGTCCTATGACACTCATCCAGCATGCTTTAAGATCAGCTATATAAGGTAGTCATGCTAGCAGCAAAAGATAGAATTTAACAGATCACAGCCTAACTAAACAGACAGTCCAAAACATGCAAACAGTCACAAAAATTGCGGGAAACGCAATTATTCCGCAATTCAAACCGGGCAGATATAACATTGATTCAGGCCCCTAGCATGCTTTTTCCTGTTACTCATGCATCCTAAAAATGAAACTAAACTATCCTACCTATTCAGCTACCATCAGACTAGACTAAGCAAAAGAAAAAACATAAACCTAAACATTAAAAACAGATCAAAAGTTGAACACAAAACAGCATAATTCACAATATCCTATCAGAAAGCAGAAAAATTGTCTTTTGTTTCTTAAGGGAACAGCAATACTCCCTTTAGTGCACTTCAAACCAGCACTCAATTCTCATCATCCTCATCTGGTTGCCTTGGTCATGGGGGCACCCATGGAGTTAGGAGGTTGGTGGGGAAGTCCGGGAAGATGCATCCCAACTGGTCTGCAACTTCTTTGTCCCTTGCCTGCGCATAATTGGCCCATTGAGCCATTCTCCTCTGCATGTCCATTAAGCAGGCCATGGATAAGGACTGTTCAGCAGCCAGCCTATCCAACTCAAACTCCATATTCCCCTTTCTTCTCAGCCTCAGGTTCGCAGGCAGCTCCAAATGGCCTGTGTAAGGCAGCTGCTGCTCCAAGCGCTCGGTGGGAACTCCTGCAAGCAAACACAATTTGGTTATAGTGTTGGGGAAAAATAATGGCCCCTTACCTTTTCTGGCGCATTCAGCAATGGCAGCTGACATGATCTCCCCCACATTGACCGTGAGACCGCGCATGATGGCATAAACCAGCAGTGATCTACTCTGGTTGATTGTCGTCTCGTGAGTCACAGGGGACAGCTTTCGCCTCACAAAGGCAAACCAAACAGCTGCCTTTGCTGTCAGATTGGCACTCATCAAGGTGTGCCTACCATTGCGTGAGACAGTCCACGCTGCTTCAGGCTGGCCAATTGTGCGAATGGCCTCTTCCAGCACGGCCTCAGTCGGCTCATCAACTATCCGTGCATAATCTGTGTGCGCTTGGCCCTTGAGACCAAAGGCTTCATTGATGGCCTTGGCTGAGAAATCAACTTCCACCCCTCTGACCACGGACAGGCCATCCTCAGGGCTGAGCACATTAGCGTAGAAATCATACACCATGCTCGTGTATGCTGGATTAGGCGGTCTGCAGAATTCTTCCCAGCCATGGTTGATCACCCCTGCGCGCAAGAACTGCGGCAGGTCAGCAAGTCGATCAAGGAATCCCTTCTCGTGCAATAGGTCCCGCTTCCTGAGCTCAACACCCCTGGATTCCGCATCAGATGAGACATACCTCACTGACGGAGGTTCGTCTTCAGGGTAGAGTTTAGCCTTCCCCTTATCTGCTGGTTTGGATGATGCAGCAGCCTCCACCTTGAGGCGTTTGAGCGAAGGCTCAGCACTCTCTTTGTCCGCCGAGGGCACCTTCTTGGCCTTCTTTTTCTTTAACTTCTTGGCCTTATCAATTCTGGCCTTCTTCTGCTTCTTGAGCCTGGCCTTGGTGTTGAGTTGTGGGAAGCATGCCCCCAACGTTTCTTCCATAGAATCGTCCTGCTGTGCAGGCTCGGCAGGGCTGTCTTCCCTCATAGGAGAGAAGACTTCTTCTTCCCCAGCATCTCCACTGCCTTGCGTGGACTCCTGATAATCCCCATAAGGGAATTCAGGATCAGGCCATGGAGAATTGTGCGCTGCTGATGGTGTCGGCGCAGAACTCAGTGGCGAAGATTGCAGCTCAGGGCTCTGCGCTGCTGCAGGTGTCGGATCAGAACTCTGAGTTGCTGGAGACAGCTCAGGGCTCTGTGCAGGTGGTGACGACTCTGCGCTTGGCACTGGTTCAGATGGTAGAGGGCTGCGCACAGGTGACGCAGACGGCGACGAACCTTCTTTGGCTGACTCGTGGGATGCACGATCAAGTTCTTGACTCTCCACAGAGGGAGTCTTGGTTGTGCTTGGGTCGGCGGCCGTCTTGACGCTCCACCGGCGTTTCTTGGGCGTGCCCATTGGCTCAGATGGCCCAGCGGGGATCTCAGTGACCACCCTCCACTTCTTCCTACGAATAGGAAGCTTGGGAAGAGGACCGGTGCGAACGGCACCATCGTCGGCAAGGGCGAGAAGCGCTTCCCTCGCAGCTGCTTCAGCTGCGTCATCAGCCTTCTTCTTGGCTGCGGATCGTTCAGCACGTGTGGCCACCATTGCTGATTCTTGAAGATCTTGGGAGAAGAATCAAAGATGGAGAGAATCGCTGAATTCTTGGAGAGCAAAGAGAGAGATAATCGTAATGATCGAGCGGCTTCCAACGGATATAAAGGCAACGGATAAAATCCCAACGGCTCTTTTTGCGGATCCAGCAATTTTAGCGCAATTCCAGGGATATTATTTCATTGAAATCTCCAACTTTGCCCGTCCGTATCTTTTATTTGGCTCAACCGTTTCTTGATTTTTAAAGTGGGATTTACTCTCCTTGACCCCCTCTTTCGATTCCCTACAAAAACAAATCAAACAAACATTAAATACCCAATTAAAAACACACCACAAAACATACAAACGATAATCGGAAAAACAGTAAAAATAAACTAAGGCATTTGGCCTTGACTAAACGAGCACAGTAACCACTCGTTCTCTCTCGTTCTCTTTGTCATGCTTCAGTCAAGAGGAAGGCCGAGAGAGTCTTCACATCTCCTTCCTCATAGTAGTGCTTCAATCTAGCACCATTGACCATAAATGGCTGTCCTTGCTGCAAGTTCTTTATCTCTATTGCACCATGAACAAAGACATTAGTAACAACAAATGGACCCGACCATCTAGACTTTAGTTTGCCTGGAAATAACTTTAAACGTGAGTTAAATAAGAGTACAAGTTGGCCTTTCCTAAAGTCTTTGATCCTAAGTCTACTGTCGTGCCATATTTTGGTCTTTTCTTTATACATTTTGGCATTCTCATAGGCCATATGCCTAAGCTCATCAAGTTCATGTAGCTGCAAAGATCTTAGTGTCCCCGCATCCTTTACACAAAAATTCAATTCTTTCATGGCCCAAAATGCCTTGTTTTCCAACTCAAGTGGCAAGTGGCAGGCCTTGCCATACACCAACCTATAGGGAGACATGCCTAGGGGTGTCTTATATGCTGTTCTATAAGCCCAAAGTGCATCCTCAAGCTTAAATGACCAGTCTTTCCTATTAGGTTTAACTACCTTTTCTAGGATGTTCTTTATCTCCCTATTGGAAATCTCAGCTTGACCATTTGAGTGTGGGTGATAGGGAGTAGCTACCCTATGTCTAATGTTATATTTAGCCAATATCTTCTCCATAGCCTTATTAATGAAATGTGACCCCTCATCACTAATGATAGCACGAGGAGTCCCAAATCTAGTGAAAATGTGCCTATGCAAGAAGTTAGTGACTGTTTTAGCATCATTATTAGGACATGCTTTGGCTTCTACCCACTTGGACACGTAGTCTACTGCTACTAAAATGTACAGGTTACCTGATGATGGAGGGAATGGTCCCATGAAATCAATGCCCCACACATCAAAGAGCTCCAACTCTAAGATGTAGGTGAGGGGCATCTCATCCTTGCGACTGAGATTACCTGTCCTTTGGCACTCATCACAGCTGTGGGCATAGTCGTGTGCGTCCTTGAAGATTGTTGGCCAGTAGTAGCCACTCTGAAATACCTTCGCAGCTGTCCTTTGGCCACCAAAGTGTCCACCATAGGGAGATGAGTGACAGTGCTGTAGCACAGACTTCGCTTCAGCAGCTGAAACACACTTCCTTAGTAAGCCATCAGCACAGGTTCTGTAAAGTGTGGGGTCATCCCAGATGAATTTCCTTGCTTCATGAAGGAACCTCTTCTTCTCTTGTCCTCCCTTGAACACTGGTAATACCTGTGATGCACGGAAGTTAGCAATGTCAGCAAACCACGGTTCCTCATCGTTATCACGATGAGCCAAAGCAAATACATGTTCATCTATAAAAGCATCAGAAATTGCGGTCTCCGCAATTTTTTCGCAATTATGCTGCAATCGAGACAGGTGATCTGCAACCACATTTTCACAACCTTTCTTGTCCCGAATGTCCAAATCAAATTCCTGCAGCAATAACACCCATCTAATCAGTCTAGGCTTAGCATCAGCCTTTCTCATAAGATATTTTAAAGCAGAATGGTCAGTATATACAATGGTCCTAGTGCCTACAATGTAATTCCTAAATTTTTCACAAGCAAATACTACAGCAAGCATCTCTTTCTCTGTAGTTGTATAATTACATTGAGCCTCATTCAGGGTCTTACTAGCATAATAGACAGGGTGTGTTAGCTTGTCAATCTTCTGTCCTAACATGACTCCTACAGCATAGTCACTGGCATCACATAGCATCTCAAATGGAAGATCCCAATTTGGTCCTACTATGATCGGTGCTGTGACCAGTGCTTCCTTAAGGGTTTTCCAAGCTACTACACACTCCTTAGAGAAGATAAATGGTCTATTTAGCTCTAGAAGCTCGCACAGAGGCTTGGCTATCTTAGAAAAGTCCTTAATGAACCTTCTGTAGAAACCAGCATGCCCTAAGAAGCTTCTAATGGCTTTGACGTTCTGGGGCTCTACCAACTTCTCTATGACCTCTATTTTTACCCTATCCACTTCTACACCTGCCCTTGACACTCTATGTCCTAAGACAATCCCTTCATCTACCATAAAATGGCACTTTTCCCAATTCAGGACTAGGTTGGTCTCCTCACACCTAGTCAGGACTTGTCCTAAGTTTTCTAGACAGGTTTTAAATGAGTCCCCAAAGACTGAGAAGTCATCCATGAATATTTCTATCATGGACTCATCCAACTCAGAGAAGATTGCCATCATGCACCTTTGGAAAGTTGCCGGTGCATTGCATAAGCCAAAAGGCATTCTGCGGAAGGCAAACGTTCCAAAAGGGCAAGTGAAAGTGGTCTTCTCTTGATCCTTAGGGTCTCTAGTAATTTGATTATAGCCAGAGTACCCATCTAAAAAACAATAGTAGGCTCTACCAGCTATTCTGTCTAGCATCTGGTCAATAAACGGTATAGGGAAATGGTCTTTTTTAGTTTCTTTATTTAATTTTCTGTAATCCATACATACCCTCCACCCTGTGACAGTCCTTGTTGGAATCAGTTCGTTGTTCTCATTGACTACCACCGTTATTCCCCCCTTTTTAGGTACACATTGGATGGGGCTAACCCACTGGCTACTAGCTATGGGGAAAATCACTCCTGCATCTAACCACTTTATTATTTCCTTCTTCACTACCTCTTTCATAGAGGGGTTCAACCTACGCTGGTGATCTACCTTAGGTGTGTGTTCTTCCTCTAATATAATTTTGTGCATGCAATAAGAAGGGCTAATGCCTCGAATATCAGCAATAGTCCATGCTATAGCCTTCCTATGTTGCTTAAGCAGTAAAATTAAATCAACCTCATGCTGTTCACTTAGCTTAGAAGAAATAATTACAGGCAGCGTATCATTATCTCCTAAATATGCATATTTGAGGTGAGTAGGTAGTGGTTTCAGTTCTAAAATAGGTGGATGCTCAATGGAGGGTTTCAGAGGATTAATAGTTCTATCAGTTAAATCTATATTCATACATACATGTTGAGGGTTATTTACAGGCATATTCATTATGTCAGATACATTTAAGTCAGCTACATCTACTTGTACATATTCACTAGCATGCTTGGTTAACAGTACATGCTCTAATTGTTCTTCCATTAGTGAGTCAACAATATCCATGCTAGCACAGGATTCAAGGTCAGAGGGATACTTTAAAGCTTTATAAACACTAAATTTTACCTCTTCATCATGAACCCTCATAGTTAACTCACCTTTTTGAACATCTATTAATGCCCTACCTGTGGCTAGAAATGGTCTACCTAGCAGGATGGGGACCTCCTTGTCTGCCTCATAGTCCAGGACAATGAAATCTGCAAGGAAAATGAATTTGTCAACTTTAACTAGAATATCCTCAATCTTACCTTCTGGATATGCGATGGATCTGTCTGCTAGTTGTAAAGTGACAGTAGTTGGACGTGCTTCTCCCATTCCCAACTGGCGGAATAGGGACAGGGGCATGAGGTTTATGCTGGCGCCCAGGTCACAAAGCGCTCTGCCCACGTGCTTGCCTCCAAGTTCTACAGGTAAGGTGAAGGAACCAGGATCCTTCTCCTTCTTGGGCAGCTTGTTCTGGAGGATGGCACTGCACTCCTCGGTGAGGTTCACTGTTTCAAACTCACCAATTATTTTTTTATTAGTAATAATGTCCTTCAAAAACTTTACATAAGAAGGCATAGACTGTAAAACTTCTACAAAAGGAATGTTAACATGCATTTGCTTAAGTATTTCTAAAAATTTATTAAAATGAACTTCCTGTTCCTGCTTCTTCTTAAGCCTTCGAGGGTATGGAGGTGGTGGCACATATGCAGGCACGTCCAGACGCCTTAAGATAGGTGGAGGCCTTGGAATTTCTTCTACGTCCTCAACAATTGGCTCTAGCCTGGCTCCTGATGTGCTAGTTGGTGGTGGACCTTGGCTTGGCAGAGACTCCAGTGGAGCACTAGACTCAGTGTTCTCTACTCTCTTTGGTGTGTCCTTCGTGTTGCTCACCAACGGTCTTCCACTCCTAAGTTCAATTGCTTGAACTTGTTCCTTGCCATCTCTCCTTGGTACCTCGGTGTCGGCAGGGAGTCTACCTTGGGGCCTACTTTTAAGTTCATTGGCTAATTGGCCTATTTGGTTTTCCAGGCTCCTAAGAGTAGCTTGCTGGCTCTGAAGAGTAGCATCATTCTTAGCTATATATTCCTTGAGTAGGTTTTCTACAGAAGATCCTACAGGTTGATTGTAAGGTTTTTGGTACATTGATTGGTTATGTTGGGGAGTGAAACCAGGTGTTCCACTCGGCCTTGGTTGGTTAGGATTTTGGTTAGTGTTCTGTTGGCCACCCCATGACAGGTTAGGGTGGTTTCTCCAACCAGGATTGTAAGTTTGTGAGTAGGGGTTGTTCCTTGGCTGCTGCTGGCTTCCTACATAGCAGACCGAGGATGGATTCCCAGGGCAATATTCATAAGGGTGCCCTTCCCCACAGAATCCACAGATTGGTGCCTCGCCTTGACTTGGTTGGGTGCCCATTGACATGGCTGTGGCGGTATTGGCACTGGTTTGGAGATTGGCCTGAGCCATTTGCTTGACTAAGTTGGTCAGGGCATTTATTTGGGTGCTCATGGCGCTTAGAGCATCCTTGTCTTGAGCTCTAGTTGGCTCTACAGGATCGTCTGACCATCTACAATGAGAGGTTGAGATCTTCTCCAAGATCTCATAAGCTTCGTTGTAACTCTTGGACAACATGGAACCTCCAGCAGATGAATTTAAGACTTGTCTGGTGCTGGGGTTGCATCCTTTAAAGAAGACTTCTATTTGGATACACCATGGAATGCCATGGTGTGGACATTTAATGAGAAGGTCTTTGAATCTTGTCCAAGCTTCGTGAAGGGACTCATTATCAGCTTGTTTAAACTTGACTATGTCATCACGAAAGGTAGAATTCCTATCAGGTGGGAAGTATTTGACTAGGAATTTCTCAGCTAACTCTGTCCAATTGCGGACAGACCCAGAGGGTAATGAATTCAACCATGTTTTGGCTTTGTCCCTCAACGAGTAAGGGAACAAGTACAACCTTAAAGCTTCTTGGGATACTCCAGGGATGATAAAGGTATCACTGACTCCTAAGAAGTTCCTAAGATGGTTGTGGGGATCCTCATTTTCTATTCCAAAGAATTGTCCCACAGTGGACAACATTTGGAACATCACTGGCTTTAACTCGAATGAGTGGGCAGTGATTTCAGGACGGATTATGCTGGGGTTCAGCTCCCCAGGCATAGGTACTAGATATGACAGAATGGCACTATTCTTGTCATTCGCTATTTCGATGGGGTTGCGAATGGCAGGTACCTGATTTGGAACTATATCGCCCATTTCTTTGGGTTCAGGTATGATTTGAGGTATAGGAGGTTGTTTAAAGAGACGTTTCTTTGCCTTATTTCTAGCTCGAAGTGATCTTTCAGGTTCAGGATCGAACTCTAAATTACTATGTGAACGCTCACTCATAAACTACCCTAATAGTACCTGCAAAAGAAATTAAACAGATTAGTTTCACTCAATGATAAACTTGATTTTTCAAACTTAACAACTTCGTTTTCACTTAAAATAAGTCCCCGGCAGCGGCGCCAAAAACTTGTTGCGTGCTCAATGTGTTAATAAAAGTGATAAATAAGAGGGAGAGAGCACTCAGAACATGCAAGCATACATGGTCTTATAGCAAGTAGTAAGTATATTTCATTCGTTTTCCCACAGAGACTTGTTTTTAGCTATTCTCGAAGTGTTTTTGTTAAGAAAGATGGGGCGGATTTGAGGGGGTAAAATTGGTTTTTAATTACCTAAGTTTTGCTGAATGTATAAAGGAAAATAACATAAACAAATGGAAGTTGAAATTAAACTCAAAAGACAAGAGATGGAACTGATAAACAAAGGAGAAAGCAGCTAACAGAATAACAACTTAGCAGGAATTGCGAGGACCGCAATTTTTCCGCAATTAGATAGCAACGAAAGTGTGTAGATGGGTGAATTAAGGGCTACTAATGACTATCCTATAGGCAGTTTATTACGATTACCAAGCTTTGGATCAATTCTCTATACATCAAACTCACTCTATCTCAAGTATCGTCCGATTCCATGCATTAGAGTCTTAAGTTTACTCGACTTCAAAGTAAGGTCTTAAGCATCTTATTTAAGCAGGAGTGTTTAGTTTGTACTAGGGAAACGCCTATTCCTAGGCCGTTTCCTGATTACCATGAAAGGCTAGCATGATTATATGACTCTGAACTCTTACTCCTTCCAGAGGTTAGGAGTTCTTTGGACAAAATGGATGGCCAATCGAAATTGCCCGTGGGATGAAGCTTACATACAATCAATGATTCGAGAGCTATCCTACATACTTGATGCACGTTTTTTAGCCTATAGTTCTGTCATTAGCATGCCCCTAAGTGATTTAGCTACTCATGGATACATGGAGAACAGAAAAGGTAGATAAAACAGACATGCTTAGAAGAGAAATGTGCTTAAAACAGCAAGACAAAGCCGTAGCAGAACAAGATAGAAACTGTAAAATGCAGAATTGTACTTTGATTACTTTGAGTGTTTGAATGACAAAGGAAAGCTTTGAAAGAAATGAAACCAAGACAGACAACAACGAAATGCAGTAATTAAAACTCTAAACTAAGAACAACAGTGATCAGAAGTGGAGATAAGAAGAACAGAACAGAAAAGCAGTAAAAGATTGCTGGAAAACTTCGTGGCAGTCGCCTCGAATGAAGGTGATGAAAAGTCAGCCTTGCTTGGATGAATCCAATCGAGAGAGAAGAAGAATCTCCTCTCCTTCCTATCAGATTATCGACTCCAAAAGCTGAGACTCTCACTCCAACAAACGGCAAAGGAAAACAGATGGAAATGGTGGACTGCGAGAAGACTTCTGCGCTTCGAGTGATGACTGAACCTCCGACTTTGACCCCCTTTTATAGTAGTTTGCAGGTGCGTTTGGGCCAAGGAGAACCATCAGTCTTCAACGTCATATATCAGAATGGATGGAGGAGAAAGAACGAATCCCTGAAAAGTCGGATCTAAACAGAAAAAGGTCAGCCAACTTACGGTTTTAACTTGAATAATTGCGGTCACCGCAATGATTTCGCAATTCATTCGCAATGTTTATTTTTTCATTCTTTTCCTTCGGTTTTCAACTCTTTTTCTACCTATTGTGCATAAGTCCTAAATTAGCTACCTTCTTCTAATTCTCATATTAAAGCATAGGTTTAGGCTAAATGCTATCAAAAACACCTAAAAGTGTACATCTTCCTAAGCTAAATGGGTCCTAAATAAGTCACTTTCAGAGACTTAACAGCTAGCTCGACGCTCCAAAGTCTGAGGCGTAAATTTGAAAATCCACCCGAGAGCAAGCGTCGAGTGACAGCGTCTCGACGCTCGCTCGACGCCGCGCAAGCGTCTCGACGCCACCCCGACTGCGCGTGCGGATTATTTAGGGCGCAGCGTCTCGACGCTGCCCTAGCGTCTCGACGCTCCGACGGATTACTTAAGTTTTTGTCCGATTTTTAGCCGCCATCTTCATCTCCTACCTCGGGCTCCGCACCTGATTAGACGTTCCAGCAGCCATTTTCACCATGGGAGAGGCTAGGAAGCTTGGATTTGAGCCATCCCACATCCCACACATCATGAGTGAGTAGTTATAGCATTTTTGGCTCGGGATTGTATATGAATAATGTAGTTGCACTCTTGGTGAGGTTGTTGAATTGAATTCTGAATTGGTTTGAATGATTTATTGAATTGATTTCTATTTCTTTGCTTATTCCATGAACATGTTTGAATGATTTAGGACTAGGCACCCTTGATTTTGAGCATGCTTCGTTCGTTAAAGGTTTTGATGCCGTGCCTCTCTAAACCGCCAAGTAACAAAGATCTACGACACCTTTGAGCGCATTGGCGTCCTTGCGTTCTTGGTGTTCGTTCTTCTCGAATTAGAATCCGAAATCGACACACTAATTTCGCGTCCAAATTAGATAGTCGTCGTAGTTAGCTCGTTGCTATCGATTGGTCTTGGGAGAGCGTTGGCCGCCAATGTCCAATCGATATGCTTGATTAGCATGATTTATTGTGTCTAATTAATTTCCATGGAGCATGTCTGAGTTAATTCATTAATTTGAGACGAACTGCGTATTCGTTAAATTGTTTAGCCATTATACTCGTCAACCTATGATCCAAGAGGCATGCTAAATTTATTCCCGATCGTCCCGAGTCGAACGCTCCGTTAGTTAAATCTTCCCATTTGCATTGTTCCCTCTTAGTTAATTAAAAATCAACAAATCCCCCATATTTCATTTATTATCATAAGTTTGCAAATTTAATTAAGATTAAGTCAAATTAGCTTAATTCCCTGTGGATCGACCCCGTTACCACTCATCTACTAATAGTTCAGTGTATTCGGGTAATTATAAATTTATTTTGGCGGGTCTCGACAACCCGATGATTGGCGATAGTTCGAAAATATCGTTACCAAAATTGGCGCCGTTTCCGGGGAACTAAGTGTAATTCGGCCTAATTTAAATTAGATTTGTAGACTTTTGACTTTTATTTTAAAATTTTGTTTAATCTTTTGTTATTTGCAAGATTTGATCTGTTTGTTTAAGTGTGCTAGAGTGCCAAATTCTTGATTAAGAAAATGGAAGTTGGCGATGAGAGTGAAGCCCCAAAAACTCTCAGGCAGTGGACATCGGTTGCTATGGACCACCAACCATATTGTATTTCCTACCCGGAAATCTCAGGTGAGTTTTTGCTTAAATCTGGTTTAATTGACCATCTGCCTTCTTTTTGTGGTGAAGCAGATGAAGATCCCTTTAAACACCTCAAAGATTTTCAAATGACAAGTTTTGCGATGAAGCCAAGCTACATAACGGAAGATCAGCTCTACCTGAGAGCTTTTCCATTCACCTTGAGAAGGGAAGCTCGAGATTGGCTACATTACATACCATCGGGAACCATCTTCACTTGGGAGAAGATGAAGAGTCTATTCTTTCCTAGGTATTTCCCAGCTTCAAGAGCCAGAGCCGTGAAAAAAGATATCTTTAGTTTCAAGCAAGGAGAGAAAGAGGCATTTCACGAGTGCTGGGAGAGATTCATTAAGCTCTGCGAGAGATGCCCGAACCATCTGATAGCAGAGGCCGCGCTTATCGAATTCTTCTATGATGGTTTGCTTCCGCATGACTGTCAGATACTCGATGCATCGAGTGGAGGAGCCCTTAGGGAGAAAACGCCCGCGGAAGCCAGACAGTTGATCAACAACATGGCTGAGAACTGTCGCCAATACGGGGGAAGAAACGAGCAAGCTAAATTGTCTACCGACATAGAAGAGCTCAAAGAAAAAGTGTCTCAGGTATTTGGTTTATTTCATACGTTGCAAGAAAAATCATCTCAGGCTGTTTCTTCCATTTCAGGTCAAGCCCTCGAAGGCATGTTCAAGTCACTTATGGAATCTAGCAACGAGACCAATTCGCAGATGCGGTCTCTAAGAGATGAGACCAGGTCGGAGATGCAATCGCTAAGAGATGGGTTCACGGAGGTGAAGGAAAAGATGAGTAAGATAGAATCCAAAGCGGAAAGCGTTAGTGCGATAAATCTCAGAAGTGGTAAAGAAGTACCATCTCGAGCCAC
Organism: Herpetospermum pedunculosum; assembly: GCA_028017165.1. NCBI lineage: Eukaryota > Viridiplantae > Streptophyta > Magnoliopsida > Cucurbitales > Cucurbitaceae > Herpetospermum > Herpetospermum pedunculosum. Next base: position 11,878,249 of record CM051527.1, on the reverse strand, counting down.
TCCCGAGGATTCTAACAAGGATACAGAGATATCTCCAGATAAGTGTCTTCAAACACCCTCTGAAACGGTTGTTGCTTCTCCTCATATTTCTATGAAGTCTTACACTCCCGTTGCTCCTTTTCCGTGTAGGTTGGTGAGGCCACCTAAGGAGGTCGAGGACGCGGACGTCCTTGAGACGCTGAAAAAGGTTGGGATCAATATGCCGCTGCTTGATGCAATTCAGCAAATCCCAAGGTACGCTAAATTTCTGAAGGAGATGTGCACCATGAAGAGGAAGTCTAAAGGTGCTGAGAGAGTTGTGGTAAGCAAGAATGTTTCTGCCCTGATAACACAAGGTATTCCAAGCAAATGCCAGGACCCAGGTATGTTCCTTTTGCCATGTACTATAGGAGATAGAGAAATCGAGCACGCCATGCTAGACTTAGGAGCCTCAATTAATGTTATGCCATACTCAGTCTACAAGAGTCTCGATTTAGAAGGTATGCAGGAAACAAGTTTAATTATCCAGTTAGCTAATAAGTCTTCTATTCGTCCTTTAGGGGTGATTGAGGATGTGTTGGTTAGAGTTAAGGACCTGATCTTTCCTGCTGATTTTTACGTGATAAATATGGAAGAAAACACCTCACCCGCTACTTCAGTCTTGCTAGGTAGACCATTCATGAAAACCGCTAAGACAAAAATTAATGTGCATGATGGTACCTTATCAGTTGAGTATGAAGGAGATGTGTTCGAATTTAATGTATTTGATGCCATGAAACACCATGCTGATGTGCATTCTGTCTGTAAAATTGATCTTATCGATACTTTAGAACAAGAAGAATGCATGCCTGTTGTTGATGGGGATGACCCACTCGTTTTTACTGAAGTTGTTGGCGAGGTTGAAAGTAGTGTCCCCATATTGTCTGACTCATTTGAACAAACTACTTTTGCTTTAGAGGCGTGTGAAAAGCCAACTAAAATATTACCGTCTCTTTTGCAGGCTCCCAAGTTGGAACTTAAGGAGTTGCCGGGTCATCTCAAGTACGTATACTTGGGTGAGGTGGAAACACTCCCGGTAATTATCTCCAAGGAGCTTACATCGGAACAAGAAGGCAAGTTGGTGGAGGTCTTGAAAAAGAACAGAAGAGCGATAGGATGGACGTTGACAGACTTGCATGGGTTGAGTCCAGTTCTGTGCATGCACAAGATTCGGCTGAATGAGGGAGCAAAGCCATCCCGAGAGCCTCAGCGGAGACTGAACCCAGCAATGAAAGAGGTAGTGTTGTCTGAGATACACAAACTCCTTGATGCATGTATAATCTTTCCCATTTCTGATAGCCAGTGGGTTAGCCCTATTCATGTTGTACCTAAAAAGACGGGAATAACTGTCATTAGAAATGAGAGGGGTGAGTTAGTGCCTAAGAGAGTGCAAAATGGGTGGAGGATGTGTATAGATTTTAGGAAACCGAATGATGTGACTAAGAAGGACCACTTTCCTATTCCCTTCATAGATCAAATGGTGGAGCGTTTAGCTGGGAAGCCATACTTCTGTTTTCTAGATGGTTTTTCTGGGTTTTATCAAATTCCCATAGCCCAGGAAGACCAAGAAAAGACTACTTTTACCTGTCCATTCGGAACTTACGCATATAGGAGAATGCCCTTCGGGCTTTGTAATGCTCCGGGGACTTTTCAGCGATGCATGATGAGCATATTTACTGAATTCGTAGAAAAATGCATCGAAGTCTTTATGGATGATTTCACTGTGTATGGGAGTTCATTTGAGGATTGCTTGTTTAACTTGTCGAGAGTCATGGAAAGATGCATTGAGACTAATCTTGTTTTAAATTTTGAAAAGTGTCATTTCATGGCCAGTCAGGGCATTGTCTTAGGTCACGTTGTGTCGGCTAAGGGGATAGAGGTCGATAAAGCTAAAATAGATGTTATATCTGATTTACCTTACCCCACGAATCTTCGGGAAGTGCGTTCTTTTCTCGGTCATGCAGGTTTCTACCGCAGGTTCATCAAAGACTTCTCGAAGATAGTGACTCCGATGACGAGCTTGCTGAAAAAAGATGTCCCATTCTGCTTTGACAAGGAGTGCAAGCTGGCCTTCGATGTTCTGAAGAAGTGCTTGACCAACGCACCCATCATCCATCCGCCGCAGTGGGGGATGTTAAGTCTCTGAAAGTGACTTATTTAGGACCCATTTAGCTTAAGAAGATGTACACTTTTAGGTGTTTTTGATAGCATTTAGCCTAAACCTATGCTTAAATATGAGAATGAGAAGAAGGTAGCTAAATTAGGACTTATGCACAATAGGAAAGAAAAGGGTTGAAAACCGAAGGAAAAGAATGAAAAAAACTGCATTGCGACAGCATTGCGAAAACATTGCTGAAGCCGCAATTATTCAAGTGAAAACCGTAAGTTGACTGATCCTTTTCTGTTAATTTCCGTAATTTCAGGGATTCGTTCTTTCTCCTCCATCCATTCTGATATATGACGTTGAAGATTGATGGTTCTCCTTGGCCCAAACGCACCTGCAAACTACTATAAAAGGGGGTCAAAGTCGGAGGTTCAAGCATCATCCGAAAGCGTAGAGTCTTCTCGCAGTCCATCTGTTCTCCTGTTTTTCCTTTGCCGTCTGTTGGTTTGCGAAGCTCAGCTGTTGGAGTCGATAATCTGATAGGAAGGAGAGGAGATTCTTCTTCTCTCCCGATTGGATTCATCCAAGCAAGGCTGCTCTTTTTGACCCTTCATTCGAGGCGATTGCGACGAAGCTTTCACGCGTCATTTCCTGCTTTCTGTTTTCCTTTTCTAATTTCCAGCTTTGATCAGTTGTTGTTTCTAGTTTAGTGTTCTATCTACTGCATTTCGTCGCTGTCTGTCTTTGAATTATTTCCTTTAAGTTTCCTTTTGTCCGTTCAACATTCAAAGTAATCAAATTGCAAGACTTCATTTCACAGTTTCCATCTTCTGCTGCTACGGTTTTGTCTTACTGTTTGGAGTATATTTCCCTTCTAAGCATGTCTGTTTTATCTTATATTTCTGTTCTCTGTATATCCATGAGTAGCTAAGTCACTTAGGGGCATGCTAATGACAGAACTATAGGCTAAAAAACGTGAACCAAGCATGTAGGATAGCTCTCGAAGCATTGATTGTATGTAAGCTTCATCCCACGGGCAATTTCGATTGGCCATCCATTTTGTCCAAAGAACTCCTAACCTCTGGAAGGAGTAAGAGTTCAGAGTCGTATAATCATGCTAGCCTTTCATGGTAACCAGGAAACGGCCTAGGAATAGGCGTTTCCCTAGTACAAACTAAACACTTCTGTTTTAACAAGATGCTTAAGACCTTACTTTGAGTTGAGTAAACTAAAGAATCTAATGCATGGAATCGGACGATACATGAGATAGAGTGAGTTTGATGCATAGAGAGTTGATCTAATGCTTGGGAATCGTATTAAAATGCCTATAGGATAGTCGTTAGTAGCCCTTAATTCTCCATTTTACACACGTTTGCTGTTTTTACAATTGCGATAACATTGCGGTGTCCGCAATTCTGCTAAGTTACCATTCTGTTTAGCTGTTTTCTTCGTCGTTTATTAATTCCATCTCTTGTCTTTTGAGTCTAATTTCAACTTGCATTTGTTTATGTTGTATTCCTTTACACATTCAGCAAAAATTAGATAATTAAAAACCAATTTTACCTCATCAAATTCACCCCTTCTTTCTTAACAAATACACTTCGTGAATAGCTAAAAATAAGTCTCTGTGGAAAAAACGAATGAAATATACTTACTACTTGCTGTAAGACCATGTATGCTTGCATGTTCTAAGTGCTCTCTCTACCTTCTTGCTTATTTATTCTTAACACATTGAGCACGCAACAAGTTTTTGGCGCCGCTGCCGGGGACTTATTTTAAGTGAAAACGAAGGTTGTTAAGTCTGAAACACCAAGTTATTTTCCATTGAATTTGATCCATCTTCATTTCTTCTTCAGGTACCATTTAGGGTAGTTTATGAATGAGACTCCAAGTAGTGATCTAGAGTTCAACCCTGAGCCTGAGAGATTATTTAAAGCTAGAAATAGAGCCAAGAAACGTCTCTTTAAACAACCCCTTTTACCTCAAATAATTGCTGAAACCGCAGAGTCTCCGCAATCCACTCAAGAAGAAATGGCTGGAATAGATCAAAACCTGGTGCCTGTCACTCGCAATCCCATTGAAATAGCGAATGACAAGGATAGCGCCATCCTTTCGTACCTAGTACCTATGCCTGGGGAGCTGAACCCCAGCATAATCCGTCCTGAAATCACTGCCAACTCATTCGAGTTAAAACCAGTGATGTTCCAAATGTTGTCCACTGTGGGACAATTCTTTGGAATAGAAAATGAGGACCCCCATAACCACCTTAGGAACTTCCTAGGAGTCAGTGATACCTTCCTCATTCCTGGAGTTTCCCAAGAAGCCCTGAGGCTATATCTTTTCCCTTACTCTTTGAGGGACAAAGCCAAAACGTGGTTAAATTCATTACCCTCAGGATCTGTCCTCAATTGGACAGACTTAGCAGAAAAATTCCTAGTCAAATATTTCCCACCAGATAGGAATTCGACCTTTCGTGATGATATCATCAAATTCAAACAAGCTCCGAGTGAGTCTCTTCACGAAGCTTGGACAAGATTCAAAGACCTTCTCATTAAATGTCCACACCATGGCATTCCATGGTGTATCCAAATAGAAGTCTTCTTTAAAGGATGCAACCCCAGCACCAGACAAGTTCTAAACTCATCTGCTGGAGGTTCCATGTTGTCCAAGAGTTACAACGAAGCTTATGAGATCTTGGAGAAGATCTCAACATCTCACTGTAGGTGGTCAGATGATCCAGTAGAGCCAACTAGAGCTCAAGACAAGGATGCTCTAAGCGCCATGAGCACCCAAATAAACGCCCTGACCAACCTAGTTAAGCAAATGGCTCAGGCCAATCTCCAAACCAGTGCCAATACCGCCACAGCCATGTCAATGGGCACCCAACCAAGTCAAGGCGAGGCACTTATCTGTGGATTCTGTGGGGAAGGGCACCCATATGAATACTGCCCTGGGAATCCATCCTCAGTCTGCTATGTTGGGAGCCAGCAGCAGCCTAGGAATAACCCCTACTCCAACACCTATAACCCTGGTTGGAGAAACCACCCAAACCTGTCATGGGGTGGCCAACAAAACACTAACCAAAATCCTAACCAACCTAGACCGAGTGGAACACCTGGTTTCACTCCCCAACATAACCAGTCAATGTACCAAAAACCATACAATCAACCTGTAGGATCTTCTGTAGAAAACTTACTCAAGGAATACATAGCTAAGAATGATGCTACGCTTCAAAGCCAGCAAGCTACTCTTAGAAGCCTAGAAAACCAAATAGGCCAATTAGCCAATGAACTCAAGAGTAGGCCCCAAGGTAGACTCCCTGCTGACACCGAGGTACCAAGGAGAGATGGCAAAGAACAAGTTCAAGCAATTGAACTTAGGAGTGGAAGACCATTGGTGAGCAACACAAAGGACACACCAAAGAGAGTAGAGAACACTGAGTCTAGTGCTCCACTAGAGTCTCTGCCAAACCAAGGTCCACCACCAACTAGCACATCAGGAGCCAGGCTAGAGCCAATTATTGAGGAGATAGAAGAAATTCCAAGGCCTCCACCTATCCTAAGGCGCCCTGACGTGCCTGCATATGTGCCACCACCTCCATACCCTCGAAGGCTTAAGAAGAAGCAGGAACAGGAAGTTCATTTTAATAAATTCTTAGAAATTCTTAAGCAAGTGCATGTTAACATTCCTTTTGTAGAAGTTTTGCAGTCTATGCCTTCCTATGTGAAGTTTTTGAAGGACATTATTACTAACAAAAAAATAATTGGTGAGTTTGAAACAGTAAACCTCACTGAGGAGTGCAGTGCCATCCTCCAGAACAAGCTGCCCAAGAAGGAGAAGGATCCTGGTTCCTTCACCTTACCTGTAGAACTTGGAGGCAAGCACGTGGGCAGAGCGCTTTGTGACCTGGGCGCCAGCATAAATCTCATGCCCCTGTCCCTATTCCGCCAGTTGGGAATAGGAGAAGCACGTCCAACCACTGTCACTTTACAACTAGCAGACAGATCCATCGCATACCCTGAAGGTAAGATTGAGGATATTCTAGTGAAAGTTGACAAATTTATTTTCCTTGCAGATTTCATTGTCCTGGACTATGAGGCAGACAAGGAGGTCCCCATCCTGCTAGGCAGACCATTTCTAGCCACAGGTAGGGCACTTATAGACGTCCAAAAAGGTGAGCTTACTATGAGGGTTCATGATGAAGAGGTGAAGTTTAGTGTATATAAAGCTTTAAGGTACCCCTCTGACCTTGAATCCTGTGCTAGCATGGACGTAGTAGACTCCTTGATGGAGGAACAATTGGAGCATGTATTATTAACTAAGCATGCTAATGAATATGTACAATTAGATGTAGCTGACTTGAATGTATCTGACATAATGGATATGCCTGTAGATAAACCACAACATGTATGTATGAATATAGACCTAACTGATAGATCTGTGAATCCTTTAAAGCCATCCATTGAGCATCCACCTGTTTTAGAACTGAAACCACTACCCACTCACCTCAAGTATGCATATTTAGGGAATAATGATACACTGCCTGTAATTATTTCTTCTAAGCTAAGTGAAAAGCATGAGGTTGAATTAATTTTACTGCTTAAGCAACATAGGAAGGCTATAGCATGGACTATTGCTGATATTCGAGGCATTAGCCCTTCTTATTGCATGCACAAAATTATACTAGAGGAAGAGCACACACCTAGGGTAGATCACCAACGTAGGCTAAATCCCTCTATGAAAGAGGTAGTAAAGAAGGAAATAATAAAATGGTTAGATGCAGGAGTGATCTTCCCAATAGCTAGTAGCCAGTGGGTGAGCCCCATCCAATGTGTACCTAAAAAGGGGGGAATAACTGTGGTAGTCAATGAGAACAACGAACTGATTCCAACAAGGACTGTCACAGGGTGGAGAGTGTGTATGGATTACAGGAAATTAAATAAAGAAACTAAAAAAGATCACTTCCCTCTACCGTTCATTGACCAGATGCTAGACAGAATAGCTGGTAGAGCCTACTATTGTTTCTTAGACGGGTATTCAGGCTATAATCAAATAACTATAGACCCTAAGGATCAAGAGAAGACCACCTTCACTTGCCCTTTTGGAACTTTTGCCTTTCGCAGAATGCCTTTTGGCTTATGCAATGCACCGGCAACTTTCCAAAGGTGCATGATGGCAATCTTCTCTGAGTTGGATGAGTCCATGATAGAAATATTCATGGATGACTTCTCAGTCTTTGGGGACTCATTTTCAAACTGTCTAGAAAACCTAGGACAAGTCCTGGCTAGGTGTGAGGAGACCAACCTAGTCCTAAATTGGGAAAAATGCCATTTTATGGTGGATGAGGGGATTGTCTTAGGACATAGAGTGTCAAGGGCAGGAGTAGAAGTTGATAGGGCAAAGATTGAGATCATAGAGAAGTTGGTAGAGCCTCAGAATGTCAAGGCCATTAGAAGTTTCTTAGGGCATGCTGGCTTCTACAGAAGGTTCATTAAGGACTTTTCTAAGATAGCCAAGCCTCTGTGTGAGCTTCTAGAATTAAATAGGCCATTCATCTTCTCTAAGGAATGTGTAGTAGCTTGGACCACCCTTAAGAAAGCACTAGTCACAGCCCCTATCATAGTAGGACCAAATTGGGATCTGCCCTTTGAGATGTTATGTGATGCCAGTGACTATGCTGTAGGAGTGATGTTAGGCCAGAAGATTGACAAGCTAACACACCCTGTCTATTATGCTAGTAAGACCTTGAATGAGGCTCAATGTAATTATACAACTACTGAGAAAGAGATGCTTGCTGTAGTGTTTGCTTGCGAAAAATTTAGAAACTATATTGTAGGCACTAGGACAATTGTATACACTGACCATTCTGCCTTGAAATATCTTATGAGGAAGGCTGATGCCAAGCCTAGGTTGATTAGGTGGGTGTTATTGCTGCAAGAATTCGATCTGGATATTCGAGACAAGAAAGGTTGTGAAAATGTGGTTGCAGATCACCTTTCTCGATTGCAGCACAATTGCGAAAAAATTGCGGAGCCCGCAATTTCTGATGCTTTTATTGATGAACATGTCTTTGTTTTGACTCATCGTGATAACGATGAGGAACCTTGGTTTGCTGACATAGCTAACTTCCGTGCATCACAGGTATTACCAGTTTTCAAGGGAGGACAAGAGAAGAAGAGGTTCCTTCATGAAGCAAGGAAATTCATCTGGGATGACCCCACACTTTACAGAACATGTGCTGACGGCTTGCTAAGGAAGTGTGTTTCAGCTGCTGAAGCGAAGTCTGTGCTGCAGCACTGTCACACATCTCCTTATGGTGGACACTTTGGTGGCCAAAGAACAGCTGCAAAGGTATTTCAGAGTGGCTATTATTGGCCAACGATCTTCAAAGATGCCCACAACTATGCCCACAGCTGTGATGAATGCCAAAGAACAGGTAACCTCAGTCGAAAGGATGAGATGCCCCTTACCTACATCTTAGAGTTAGAGCTCTTTGATGTGTGGGGCATTGACTTCATGGGACCATTCCCTCCATCATCAGGTAACCTTTACATATTAGTAGCAGTGGACTATGTGTCCAAGTGGGTAGAGGCCAAAGCATGTCCCAATAATGATGCTAAAACAGTCACCAAATTCTTGCATAGGCACATTTTTACTAGGTTTGGGACACCTCGTGCCATCATTAGTGATGAGGGGTCACATTTCATCAACGAAGCCTATGGTCTCAAGGGCCAAACACATACAGATTATGCACGGATTGTTGATGAGCCTACTGAGGCTGTTCTGGAAGAGGCCATTCGGACCATTGGCCAGCCTGAAGCTTCCTGGACCGTGTCACGCAATGGGAGGCACACTCTCATGAGTGCCAACCTCACGGCTAAGGCGGCTGTTTGGTTTTCGTTCGTGAGAAGGAGATTGTCCCCAGTGACTCACGAGACTACAATCAACCAGAGCCGATCGTTGCTGGTGTATGCGATAATGAGAGGTCTCACGATCAACGTGGGAGAAGTCATCACTGCTGCTATTGCTGAGTGCGCCAAGAAAGGTAAGGGACCACTATTTTTCCCTAACCCCATAACCAAACTATGTTTGCTTGCAGGAGTCCCCACCGAGCGCATGGAGCAGCAAATGGCTTACACAGGCCACTTGGAGCTGCCTGCTAGCCTGAGGCTGAAGAGGAAGGGGAATATGGAGTTTGAACTGGATAGGCTGGCTGCTGATCAGTCCCTATCCATGACCTGCCTGATGGATATGCAGAGGAGAATGGCTCAATGGGCCACTTACGCACAGGCAAGGGACAAGGAAGTTGCAGACCAACTTGGGTGCATCTTCCCTGATTTCCCTACGAATCTCCTGACTCCATGGGTGCCTCCACGACCACGACAACCAGATGAGGATGAAGACGTTTGAGTGCTGGTTTGAAGTGCACTAAAGGGAGTATTGTTGTTCCCTTAGAAAAAAAAAACAATTTTCTGCTTTCTGATAGACTATGTGAATTATGCTGTACTTAGTACACTTTTTGATCTGTTTTAAATGCTTAGTTTCATGTTTTTAATTTTGTTTAGTATAGTCTGATGATAGGAGCCTAGGTAGGTTAGTTTTGTTTTATTTTTAGAAGAGCTTGAATGACTGGAAAGAGCATGCTTAGGGGCCTAAATCACTGTTATATCTGCCCTGACTTAATTGCGAAATAATTGCGGTCCCCGCAATTTTTATTATTGAAAGCATGTTTTGGACTGTCTGTTTAGCTAGGCTGTGATCTGTTTAAATTCCATCTTTTGCTGCTATAATGACTACCTTATATAGCTTATCTAAAAGCATGCTGGATGAGTGTCATAGGACACCCTTTGCTAGTTTAAATCAACCTCTAAAAAGCTCAGCATGCACAGCTTTAAGCCCTTAACTGTCTGTTTTTTTTAAAATTACTGCTGCTGTGATATTTTCTTTTACATGTTCTGTCTATGCCTAGGGCTTTAGATTCTCTTTGTTTTACCTTAGACTAGATGCTTCTAGGATAGTTTGGGGGTGTGCCACCTCAGACACTCATTGGGGACAATGAGTAGTTGAAGTTTGGGGGAGGCCACCCTAGGCCTAGGAACATTCCTCTCTCCCTTAGAAACATAAGCATTCTTCTTCTCCTTTACAAAAAATGATGAACTGAAAAAAAAATGATGAAAAATAGAATAAAGAGGGGGGTCTCTCTTAGGTTGCTAAGTAATCAGTGCCAAGTGTGTGACCCACAAGTGGCATTGCATCAAAAGGCAACCAAAGGAGAGGCCCCACCTAAGTAAGAAAAAAAGGGAAAGAATAGGGAAGAAGAATGTATACCTAGGAGTTATAACTTTGTGGCTTAGGTGTCCTATTTAAAAAGAACTCTGATCCTCAATTAGCTAAGCACAAAGTTGTAACTTGTAGGGTTGTTTAGGGAGATGAGTGTTTTTCCAATGTAGTGATGCCAGGGTTTAGGTTGTTCTTTAAAGTACTACTGTCACCGTTAATACTAAGACTGGCATGACTTTAAGGAATCCTAGACACATTAAAAGTAAAGCTAGAAGCATGTACTGAGTCTGAGGTAAAGCTAGGCAGAATTTGAAACCTTAGGGATAGTGGCATGATATGACAAAAGCAAATAGATCAGTTGTAGGAAGTTAATGAAAGCAGGTGAGTGTTAGGCAGGCGAAGTCAGAAGAAGCTAGATAAGAGGGTAGTTTTAAACTGAGAAGTGTGTCACAGGACAGCAGTGCTATAGATAGGGATATAAGGGAGTCAGTAAAGTGGTTAAAGAAGAAGAAACAGCAGCCTAGGTAAGTCCTTAGTGTGCTTGAGGACAAGCAAAACCTTAAGTTTGGGGGTGTGTTAAGTCTCTGAAAGTGACTTATTTAGGACCCATTTAGCTTAAGAAGATGTACACTTTTAGGTGTTTTTGATAGCATTTAGCCTAAACCTATGCTTAAATATGAGAATGAGAAGAAGGTAGCTAAATTAGGACTTATGCACAATAGGAAAGAAAAGGGTTGAAAACCGAAGGAAAAGAATGAAAAAAACTGCATTGCGACAGCATTGCGAAAACATTGCTGAAGCCGCAATTATTCAAGTGAAAACCGTAAGTTGACTGATCCTTTTCTGTTAATTTCCGTAATTTCAGGGATTCGTTCTTTCTCCTCCATCCATTCTGATATATGACGTTGAAGATTGATGGTTCTCCTTGGCCCAAACGCACCTGCAAACTACTATAAAAGGGGGTCAAAGTCGGAGGTTCAAGCATCATCCGAAAGCGTAGAGTCTTCTCGCAGTCCATCTGTTCTCCTGTTTTTCCTTTGCCGTCTGTTGGTTTGCGAAGCTCAGCTGTTGGAGTCGATAATCTGATAGGAAGGAGAGGAGATTCTTCTTCTCTCCCGATTGGATTCATCCAAGCAAGGCTGCTCTTTTGACCCTTCATTCGAGGCGATTGCGACGAAGCTTTCACGCGTCATTTCCTGCTTTCTGTTTTCCTTTTCTAATTTCCAGCTTTGATCAGTTGTTGTTTCTAGTTTAGTGTTCTATCTACTGCATTTCGTCGCTGTCTGTCTTTGAATTATTTCCTTTAAGTTTCCTTTTGTCCGTTCAACATTCAAAGTAATCAAATTGCAAGACTTCATTTCACAGTTTCCATCTTCTGCTGCTACGGTTTTGTCTTACTGTTTGGAGTATATTTCCCTTCTAAGCATGTCTGTTTTATCTTATATTTCTGTTCTCTGTATATCCATGAGTAGCTAAGTCACTTAGGGGCATGCTAATGACAGAACTATAGGCTAAAAAACGTGAACCAAGCATGTAGGATAGCTCTAGAAGCATTGATTGTATGTAAGCTTCATCCCACGGGCAATTTCGATTGGCCATCCATTTTGTCCAAAGAACTCCTAACCTCTGGAAGGAGTAAGAGTTCAGAGTCGTATAATCATGCTAGCCTTTCATGGTAACCAGGAAACGGCCTAGGAATAGGCGTTTCCCTAGTACAAACTAAACACTTCTGTTTTAACAAGATGCTTAAGACCTTACTTTGAGTTGAGTAAACTAAAGAATCTAATGCATGGAATCGGACGATACATGAGATAGAGTGAGTTTGATGCATAGAGAGTTGATCTAATGCTTGGGAATCGTATTAAAATGCCTATAGGATAGTCGTTAGTAGCCCTTAATTCTCCATTTTACACACGTTTGCTGTTTTTACAATTTCGATAACATTGCGGTGTCCGCAATTCTGCTAAGTTACCATTCTGTTTAGCTGTTTTCTTCGTCGTTTATTAATTCCATCTCTTGTCTTTTGAGTCTAATTTCAACTTGCATTTGTTTATGTTGTATTCCTTTACACATTCAGCAAAAATTAGATAATTAAAAACCAATTTTACCTCATCAAATTCACCCCTTCTTTCTTAACAAATACACTTCGTGAATAGCTAAAAATAAGTCTCTGTGGAAAAAACGAATGAAATATACTTACTACTTGCTGTAAGACCATGTATGCTTGCATGTTCTGAGTGCTCTCTCTACCTTCTTGCTTATTTATTCTTAACACATTGAGCACGCAACAGGGGACTCCCTTCGAGATCATGTGCGACGCAAGCAATTATGCCGTGGGCGCTGTGTTGGGCCAGAGGATAGACAAGAAGAGCCACGTGATTTATTATGCCTCCAGGACGCTCAATCCCGCGCAGATCGGTTACACAACAACAGAGAAGGAGCTGCTTTCCATTGTTTTCGCTCTTGATAAATTTCGGCCCTATATCCTTGGATCTAAAGTAATTGTTTTTTCTGATCATGCAGCAGTTCGATACTTGATGAACAAGAAGGACTCGAAGCCTAGATTGCTCAGATGGGTACTACTACTCCAGGAGTTCGACGTCTCGGTCCAGGATAGGATCAGAAAATACGGTTGCTGACCATTTGAGCCGGATTGTGCGTAACGAGGATGACTTGCCTCTGAATGATGAGTTCCCTGATGAAGTCCTCTTCCAGGTAAGTGTGGAGACACCATGGTACGCCGACATTGTCAACTACTTGGTTACAGGTACGTTCCCATTCGACTTTTCATATAACAAAAGAGCTAAGCTGAAAAGCGAAGCCAAGTCTTATGTCTGGGAAGAGCCTGTTTTATGGAAATTTTGCGCTGACCAAGTAATTAGGAAGTGTGTCCCTAAGTCTGAGCATAGGTCCATACTTACATTTTGCCATGAATTTGCATGTGGGGGACACTTTGGGCAAAATAGGACGGCGAGGAAAATATTAGATTGTGGGTTCTTCTGGCCATCACTGTTTAAGGATTGTTATGAATTTTGCAAATCATGTGATCAGTGTCAGAGAAAAGGGTCCATCACGAGTAGGAATGAAATGCTCCAAAACCCCATTTTAACTTGCGAAATTTTTGAGGTTTGGGGTATGGATTTCATGGGACCCTTTCCCCCTTCATTTGGTTTTGTCTATATTCTGTTGGCTGTGGACTACGTGTCTAAGTGGGTAGAGGCTAAAGCCACCAAAGTTGATACTGCTAATGTTGTCTCCAGTTTTATCAAATCCAATATTTTTAGCAGGTATGGAGTTCCACGAGCCATCATAAGCGACCAGGGGAGCCATTTCTGCAACAAGACGATCCAGGCCTTGATGAGGAAGTATGGGGTAAATCACAAAATCTCTACCCCGTACCATCCTCAAACCAATGGCCAAGCAGAAGTCTCCAATCGAGAGGTGAAGAGCATCCTCGAGAAAACAGTAAGTCCAGGAAGGAAGGATTGGAGTCTCAGGCTGGACGATGCTTTGTGGGCCTATCGTACGACTTACAAAACCCCCATAGGGATGTCTCCCTACCGGATGGTCTTTGGGAAAGCCTGTCATCTCCCAGTGGAGATCGAGCACAAAGCCTACTGGGCCGTGAAGAAGTGTAACATGGACTTTGACAAGGCTGACGAAGAAAGACTCCTCAAATTGCAAGAACTAGAGGAGCTTCGCCTGGATGCATATGAGAACTCGAAGACCTACAAGGAAAAGACCAAAATGTTCCACGACAGACGAGTCGTCCGGAAACACTTCGAAGTTGGTCAGAAGGTCCTTTTGTTCAACTCCCGCCTGAAGTTCATGCCAGGTAAACTTCGTTCCCGGTGGCTTGGTCCTTTTATAATAACCGATGTCCATCAGTATGGTGCAGTCAAGATTCAGAGCCTAGATACAAACAAGGAATACACGGTGAATGGGCAGCGACTGAAGATCTTTCATGAAGGAATGTTAGAGGACTACGACGACCATGCCTACTTGAAAGAGCCCGATTATGAGAAAGGATGAAATGAGTTTTGGTAAAGTCGAGCAATCGACTCTAAAAATTTGCGCTACTCGGAGGCATCCGAGCTTGAACTGTACATGCTTTTTGTTTACTTTACTGTCTTTAGGATTAGCTTAGGTTCTTACTCTGATGTTGTGAGTTTTCAGGTTAAACAATGACTCGTCCTTGAGGTTTATTTGCTAAGGATAAAGCGCACTCTCCAACCCTCTAAGTCACATTTCAGGGAAGGTTTTCTTTTCTTAGAATTTTGACTGTGCCTATTTAGTCCAATGAGGACATTGTCCATTTCTAAGTTGGGGGTGGTGGGTTGTGCCTTACATTGATTGTCGAGTTTAGTTGTGGAATTCTGAGAAGCATATTCTGTTGCGGCGAATGCATGCTAGTCTGACTATGAAATTCTGTGATGTACTGTTGAGGTCTTCGTATTTGTATTTGTTGTGAAATTCAGCATGACTGCATTTGTTAAGGCCATTTTGAATTTTTTTTTAAGTTATTTCCCTGTTTAAGCTTCGCATGTTAGCGCTCTATCTTGGATCTGTGGGTTTAGGGTAGTTCTGTTTGTTTTGAAATTCGTTGTCACCTCGAAAGGCAACCTTAGGATTGATGGAGCGTTTTACCGCAGCGGAACGCGATTTCGGACCGATGATACTCTAATTTCATCAATTTAACAAATAGAAAACATGCTCAAAGCGACGGAAATAAGAAATTAGAAATACATACCCTTGTAGTTCCGAATTCTTCAAGCTCCGCCGCACGTTCCTCGTCACGAACTCTTCCGGCCTCTTCTCACGAACGCCTCGAGGACCACCCCAGGTAGTCCCGCTATCCTCGGCGCCGCGCAACGGAGTTGTGGGACTCCGAACAAAGAAGAAAAGAAAAGAAATAGAAAAGGAAGAAGAAGATGGAGAAATGAATGAAGAAGAACTCATATGCTTTTAACAATGAACTTCACAAGTCCATTGAAGAAGGCAGCAAGAACTTCATAAGTTCTTCAACCAGAAGCAAAACTCAGAGCATCTCTTCAAACTTCTTTCATTTTTTTTAAAACAAATGAAGACCCATTTCACCACCCATCCTCAAAAGCCCAACGTAATATATATATCTATATAAAAACTATCCATGTGTCTTACATGCATAATGCATGTAAGACACAATAATATAAATTTATATATTATTATTATTTTTTAAAAATTAATTAAAACATAATTAATTTTTAATAATAATAAATATTTTTATTTATTAAACTTTTTAATAAATAAAAAAAAATATATATTAATTAATTAAACTTTTTAATTAATTAATATTATTTAATTCAATATCAAATATTAATTAAATAATATGGCAATACCCGGTTTTTCGAAAACCGACTTGTTGCACATGAATCGCATTCATGTTTTAGACCATTCTCATATTTAAATCATATTTAAATATGTCCATCCTTCTTCCATAAAACCGAATTTGAACAATTCAAATTCTTTTTCCTTTTTCTTTTAATTTCTCTTATATTGTTGCACGACGTTATCCGAGCTAGCCAGGAGAACCTAAAGGACCTACAGATCATGAGCTCCAACGATACGAGATTATTCGGTCAAAACTCTTTTAACCCGAATCAATCAACTTTCGTTAACCCTTGGAGACTCCACTATAGTCCAAGGGTTGCACTCTCCTCACTGTAGATATATTGTGTCCTCTGATATAACCGTCACGGGCAAGTCGACCCCTCACAGGTTGTTCGTAATCACAGCTGGGTCATTTAAACCGTTTAACTCCTGCATTACGTCTTGTTCCTTAAGTACCACTGACACCTCTAATGAACAATAGATCAGTGGTCCAACCAACAGATCAATTAACTCTCTCATCTCATGAGAGTGAGCGCGCTAATTGTTCAAGCCCCGGAGTCAGCTATTAAGGGAACAACCTATCTACTAACCCTGAAGAGCGGGTTAGGAGTGAACTCCAATCTTGCTGTACTATGTCCCCAGCTACCTATTCGACTTTATCCCCAAAATGGTAGGCTTATTGAGTCGGCGCTAATGGGCCACTCCTACCCATGCAAGTCAAAGGATACTATCGAATAAGCAGGAGTTCATAGCGAGCTCAGGATTGAGATCGAGTTACCTAGGCCATCAATATGTATAAGTCGGTCTCATCAGTAAACGGAGTTATAAAGAGAGAGCGATTTAATACGCGGTTCGATCTTATGTAAACTCTTTACACAGGACACCCTCACTTCTCACATCTTCATGTGGAACGATTCGGATCACATCGTTCTGTACAATACAAAGTGAGCCGCATCCAATAGTGTTACCAGGATAAGGTACCCAACCTTATCCGTATACTATAGACCGTTTTGACTGACTACTTGAGCCTGATCCACAATCATGTCATACATGAGGCTCAAGTACTCATATTCAGCCAAGGGTGTTGGTCATTGGTATAGGTTAACCTAAACACGTTTCACTTTATTCCAGTAAACTCCTTTACTGAATAAAACTAATAACTCTTTATTCTAAATAGAGTATGTACAAACATAACAGTTTACAAACCACGAGTTTTAGGACATAAAACCCAACAAACTCCCACTTGGACTTAAACGTCCGTGGTGTACATGTTAGGTGGAGAAAACTAATATATCATATATCAGAAGTTTTCTCCCACTGTCCTCTCCAGCAACTCGGAGCCTTAGACTCTTCTAGGTGCCTCTCAAACACTTTAGCCATGAGAGACTTAGTAAACAAATCAACATGAAGTACTACGAGGCTTTCCATGTGACCATCACATCTCCTCGTAGCACTATCTGCGAGCTCAACTTATAAACCTATTGCTGCTTCACAAGCTGCAAATAGACTTAGCTACCAACGAGGAATCAACAATACAACTCTTGTATTCTACTCCTCTAAGTACAAGGACAAAAATTTAACCGGAATCCAATCCAATTGGACTAATATTACTGACAGCTCCCACTGCATAGCACATATCGGGTCATGTATCTTAAAAGATACATCTGACCTCCAATATGTAAATGTACTTGGGTGCATCTCATATCCTCAACATTTGAGGTGTCTCAGGAAACCATTTCCATAGATCATCGAATATTAACAACAACTTGTCAATAAAAGATTTTAGAGACAACACTAGCGATTTGTTCTTGCGACTCAGATCAACCTGAATCCTTAGAACAAACTAAGCCTACCTCCATATCAACTATTTGGGTGTGGGTCGATAGTTTATGCTTGATGTCAGAAAAGAATCCTACATCATTCTCAATGATTAGGACATTAATTACGGAAACCGTTTATGAAAGCTACAACATTGTTTAAACCCTTGTCAAACAAGGTTTATCAAACTTTCGTTCAAACTTCTGTTCAAAGCCATAAGGTTTGATCACCATATCAAACCTTACAATTCAGGATAAAGATGCTTATTCTAATTCATAAATGAATCGAATAGGCTCGCAAACCATTTGCTCTTTGTCCTCGAATTATTAATCTATCTGGTTGAGACTTATAGATACTCAATCAAGATAACAATTCTGCAGAAAAGCTATCTTGACATCCACTTGCCAAATTCTATAAAGATAGAACATGGTAGTGGATAAGAGTCATCTATTTAACTTACGTCTAGCAACAAGAGAAAAAGAGTATACACAATAAACCCTTTCTCTTCGGGACAATCCCATTACCAGAAAGTCAAGCCATAAAGGTTTTCACCTTAGTGGCTTGGTCTCAATACCATCCATAGATTTGTGGCTTTGAGCCATATGACCTTGTCTATGTGACCCATTGCCTAATTAAAGACAACGAATCCTCAATGTTATCATCAAGTATGAGAACTTTGAGTTAAAGACAAGCCAGTGCAGCGGATCGAGTTGTCCTACAACCCTCCCACTGCATTGAGGCTTTCTCAACGGTTGAGAAACTCTAGTTTGATCAACAACCTTTGTTGATATCTACAATAGCTTTCGTTACACTGTGAGTCTTAACATGCGAGTTGTTTTCGAGTTTAATAGAACACATCAGTATATATCTTTTGCTAAAAGAACTGTTCATTTATAAAACCAAAAGATATAATATACAAGTGTTCGGTTTAAACCAGAAATATAGACAATAATTACATATAACAAATGTTATTATCTCTATACAACAACTACAAAGACTCCCACTAGTCCAGCTGCAACGATATCTCCATATCTCACAGCGAGAAAACGACTGTCAGGAACTAGTTTCCTGTAGAAAAACAAACACGAATAGTGGTTCCTGAAGACATCCAGGTATGACATTCATATCCACTAAACTTGTTTTGACAAATAAATCACATTTATCTTGTCGTTCTTTCTCAGCCTGTTTCTCAGCAAAGTATTTGGAGCAATTACGCTTCCAATACCCATCTTCATTACAATGGAAACATTTTCCTTTGTCTGAAGACTTCACTTTGCGAACAGTAGGGGCTTTGCTCTTCCTCCTGTTACTCTTCTTCTTCTGAATAATCTCATTACTCAGAGAAGTTGACTTAGACTTACTCCCTGACGCCAACTTCTTAAGGAATTTCTTCGAAGTGACAACACTTGCCTCATTCTCTATTCCTTTGGAAGTGTACAGAGACTGATAAGTCTGAAAAGACGATGGTAGCAACGTTTACTTCTGCCGCATTCAAGTGGACCATTATGTTAAGGACAAGCTCCCTAACAAAGGTATCCTCCACTATGCGAGAGTTATAAACGAACTTGAGGACTTCATTACGAAGTGATGAGGACGAGTGTCCACCATTGCTTGTAATGAAGACATGATTTCCTTTACGAAAATCATAACCTCATTCTTCTTGCACAAGGCATCAAATATGCTTGCCAAGATATAGATTTGGGCTTTATCAATAGCCCTAATCCATCCATCGTATGCATCTCGAACACTTCGAGATGCACTCGAGCCAGGAGCTGAAGGACATTCCTTCGTCAAGACAAACCTCAGGTCGTCCATAACCAGAATCGTATTCAGGTTCGACTTCCATGTTCCGTATTTCTCTCCGGTTAATTTGACGTGAGCTAACAACTGAATAAAACGAGCTCGACATGCCGAAAAAGAATGTAAATCTATTAGTGAAACGGTTTTAACCTATTTAAACCAATTAAGAAAAATTTAGAAGTAAATAAAGTACCCAAACTCTTTATTTACTAACTACGATACTTTAGTAAGTCAGAATGGTCCCTACCGTAGGGTAGGTGAGCACTCCTTTACTAAATCAAGACATTCTTGACTAAATGCTATCACCAGAATAACTCATATTCCTATAGCATCTTAGTTATCGTTTTTGGTCTGAATTTACTAACTCCTTAGCAAATCCCGTAAGTGTGACCCTCCGTTTTTAGAACGCACAGAACGGCCCCAACATAGCAACCGTATGGAATGTCAGTGTTGGGAATGGCCCTATGTTTCTTTATCCATAAATGGTGACTGTGGTGTTCGATCTCCCATGCCCAGCCCTCCGTTTGGATGGTGCCCCTAGGGCAGCCTGCATGCGAAACATGGGAATCTCACGGTTCAATCCAACGGAGGAGACCACAGGAAGAACCGACGCACTTCCTTCTCCCACTTACTATAGACACTTACTCCATTCACCTTGCTATTGAAAGTTGCAAACACCACCCGTCTGGAGATGCCCCATATGGCATCATGAGGCCAAGCAAAATTCTCACGTTGTGAACTTTAGGGAGTGCGTAGCAGGAGAGGGATATATCATATATTCCTTCTCAACACATCTACTAAGCATCGTGGACGGTTTTTAGGGTAAACTACTCAGGTTTTATCCGGCTAAGAAAATAAAACCTTAAGTCTAGGCAAACTTTTTACCTGAGAAGTCTAGGTTATTAACAGATTTAATTAACCTCACACCTCTCAAGCACGCTCATAAAGCCTGGTTAACTTTACTCAATTACCGGATCGTCCCCAGGTAGGAGGTGTTCCGTCAATTCAATTACCTCCAACCTTAGACAAGATTTCACCGGGTGAGTTTCTCATAACCTTAGCATTTACGAGATTTCGACCTATTCATCTAATGAACCTGATCGACTCATTTAACCCTAAATGAACATGCCACTTATCTTTGTTATATATTTTAAAAGTCTAAGTCATTTTTACAACGATTGCAAAAACTAGACTTTCTATAATAACAAACTTCTATATGCTTCTCAAACATACATTCGCTAAGGCATGACAAGTTGAATATTTAACTTCATAATCAATATAACACTTATATCGATTATGCTCTTTAAACATACAACTCCTAATTCATAAATTAATATAACACTTATATCAATTTTAAATGAATTAAGCATGCATCTTATACATTATAACAATTATAACATACAATATGCATAAAACTAATGTTGGATGTTTTAATTTCATAATTAATATAACACTTATATTAATTATTCTATTAAGTAAACAACATCAAATTCATGAATTAATATAACTCTTATATTAATACTCATGAATTAAACATGCATATACATTACAACACTTATAATATACAATATGCATAAAACTAGGATAACCAATGTTGTAAGTTCAATTTCATAATTAATATAACGCTTATATCAATTTCTCTATTAAACTAACAACATCCAATTCATGAATTAATATAACTTTTATATTAATTCTCATGAATTCCTAAATATGCATACTATATATTATAACACTTATAACATATTTACTATGCATGGAGCATGCTTCCTACGGTGGGATTTTAAATCTATATGGCATACGTTATGCACATACAAATATGGATTTCAATGCCAAAGCGAGCGTAGCTCAACTGGCACATGTATGACTTAATGACCAAGAGGTCTGTGGTTCGAATCCTCCACCCCAATGTACTCAAAAAAAAAAAATATGGATTTCAATTAAAACATACATTCACAATACATAATTAATTAAACACACTAAAGTGGATCGATTTTGGCATTTTGGCATTTAGCAAACAATAACTAATTTATTACAAGCTTGAACAACAAGCTAAGTCTTCAGCGAACTTCGAACTCTTCGCACCGCCTTTGACCAACTTGCTTCCCCGAACGCTTCGGCCAATTTCTCTTCGAATTTCTCCTCGAATTGCCTAGAACGAGTTTGAACTTATACCGAACATTTCGGCGAGCTCAAAACTCGAGCTTCTTTCACAAAGAAACCTATATGGACTCTAATGACTCTAAAAATACAGACGCTTCAGCACACATTAAAGCCCATACATTCTCGGGCAATTACAAATTTTGAAATTCAAATAGAAACTATGCCAAAATCGATATTCACTTTAGACGCCAATTCAGAAACAATTTCTAAATTAAAAAAAAAACCCACCAACTTAAATTGATGCAAATTGAGTTAATCACAAAATCGCTCTGATACCAATTGATGGAGCGTTTTACCGCAGCGGAACGCGATTTCGGACCGATGATACTCTAATTTCATCAATTTAACAAATAGAAAACATGCTCAAAGCGACGGAAATAAGAAATTAGAAATACATACCCTTGTAGTTCCGAATTCTTCAAGCTCCGCCGCACGTTCCTCGTCACGAACTCTTCCGGCCTCTTCTCACGAACGCCTCGAGGACCACCCCAGGTAGTCCCGCTATCCTCGGCGCCGCGCAACGGAGTTGTGGGACTCCGAACAAAGAAGAAAAGAAAAGAAATAGGAAAGGAAGAAGAAGATGGAGAAATGAATGAAGAAGAACTCATATGCTTTTAACAATGAACTTCACAAGTCCATTGAAGAAGGCAGCAAGAACTTCATAAGTTCTTCAACCAGAAGCAAAACTCAGAGCATCTCTTCAAACTTCTTTCATTTTTTTTAAAACAAATGAAGACCCATTTCACCACCCATCCTCAAAAGCCCAACGTAATATATATATCTATATAAAAACTATCCATGTGTCTTACATGCATAATGCATGTAAGACACACTAATATAAATTTATATATTATTATTATTTTTTAAAAATTAATTAAAACATAATTAATTTTTAATAATAATAAATATTTTTATTTATTAAACTTTTTAATAAATAAAAAAAAATATATATTAATTAATTAAACTTTTTAATTAATTAATATTATTTAATTCAATATCAAATATTAATTAAATAATATGGCAATACCCGGTTTTCCGAAAACCGACTTGTTGTACATGAATCGCATTCATGTTTTAGACCATTCTCATATTTAAATCATATTTAAATATGTCCATATTTAAATCATATTTAAATATGTCCATCCTTCTTCCATAAAACCGAATTTGAACAATTCAAATTCTTTTTCCTTTTTCTTTTAATTTCTCTTATATTGTTGCACGACGTTATCCGAGCTAGCTAGGAGAACCTAAAGGACCTACAGATCATGAGCTCCAACGATACGAGATTATTCGGTCAAAACTCTTTTAACCCGAATCAATCAACTTTCGTTAACCCTTGGAGACTCCACTATAGTCCGAGGGTTGCACTCTCCTCACTGTAGATATATTGTGTCCTCTGATATAACCGTCACGGGCAAGTCGACCCTTCACAGGTTGTTCGTAATCACAGCTGGGTCATTTAAACCGTTTAACCCCTGCATTACGTCTTGTTCCTTAAGTACCTCTGACACCTCTAATGAACAATAGATCAGTGGTCCAACCAACAGATCAATTAACTCTCTCATCTCATGAGAGTGAGCGCGCTAATTGTTCAAGCCCCGGAGTCAGCTATTAAGGGAACAACCTATCTACTAACCCTGAAGAGCGGGTTAGGAGTGAACTCCAATCTTGCTGTACTATGTCCCCAGCTACCTATTCGACTTTATCCCCAAAATGGTAGGCTTATTGAGTCGGCGCTAATGGGCCACTCTTACCCATGCAAGTCAAAGGATACTATCGAATAAGCAGGAGTTCATAGCGAGCTCAGGATTGAGATCGAGTTACCTAGGCCATCAATATGTATAAGTCGGTCTCATCAGTAAACGGAGTTATAAAGAGAGAGCGATTTAATACGCGGTTCGATCTTATGTAAACTCTTTACACAGGACACCCTCACTTCTCACATCTTCATGTGGAACGATTCGGATCACATCGTTCTGTACAATACAAAGTGAGCCGCATCCAATAGTGTTACCAGGATAAGGTACCCAACCTTATCCGTATACTATAGACCGTTTTGACTGACTACTTGAGCCTGATCCACAATCATGTCATACATGAGGCTCAAGTACTCATATTCAGCCAAGGGTGTTGGTCATTGGTATAGGTTAACCTAAACACGTTCCACTTTATTCCAGTAAACTCCTTTACTGAATAAAACTAATAACTCTTTATTCTAAATAGAGTATGTACAAACATAACAGTTTACAAACCACGAGTTTTAGGACATAAAACCCAACAAGGATGAGCTAAGATTCGCTCTTGTTTGTAATCCATGCGCTTAAAATTTTAACATGATTTTTAGGCTAAAAAGAAAAGGAATGCTTAGTTTATAAAAAGAAAAAAAAAAAGTAATCTCCTGAGGTGTTCCTCCTTCTTGAGTTGCCTTAGTAGCCAGGGGCGGTCGTGTAACCCACGGTCGCCACTGCATGAAAAGGAAGCACAAAGAAGTGAACGCTAGTCCTTAAAAATGTGAATTTTGCCCGTAGTCAGATGCACTGTGCAATGAAATTGCAGGCAAGCTGAAATGAAAGTAAAATTGACATGTTAGGCGCTCATAGAGATCAAAAAAAAAAAAAAGAGAAAAGATGCCTTGCGATCTATTACTTGCTTAGACGATGAATAGCCCTTAGACTGTTCTGTTTAGCCATAAGTAGGGGGAAGGCGAAGTTTTGGGATGAGAAGAGCTGTTCTAAGCCTGTAGAAATCTAAGATCGAGGAGCTAGGTCCGAAGCATAAATAGGGAAGCATCTTTAAATTTTTCGAATTGTTCTTAACCCATGCATGCATGCAGCTGTTTCTTTCGAATGCAAGTGCCCTGTCGTTTCCAGTACTGAGAATTGAGTCCCTAGCATGCATATCGTTTTATTTTGATTAATCAGAATTTCACCTTGCTCGAGGACTAGCAAGACTTAAGTTGGGGGTGTTTGATAGCTCCCTTTTGGAGCTATAATTTTGTCCCTAATTCACGAATATTACTTGCTTAATCTTGCTTTTATGTGTTAATTGCAGGTGTTCTCGGTAATTCGCCTTCGGGAGCGTTTCGGCGCTTTTCGGGGCTTAATATCGCATTTTAAAGACCTAAGAATACTTCCGGGGAAGAACCATGCAAAAACATGAAGATTGGGCGTTTTGGGGAAATTGAAGGCAAAATACCTTGCAAAAACCCGAGAGCTAGCGTCGAGCGACAGCGTCGCGACGCTAGCTCGACGCTGCCAGAGCGTCTCGACGCTCCGAAGTCTGAGGCGTAAATTTGAAAATCCACCCGAGAGCAAGCGTCGAGTGACAGCGTCTCGACGCTCGCTCGACGCCGCGCAAGCGTCTCGACGCCACCCCGACTGCGCGCGCGGATTATTTAGGGCGCAGCGTCTCGACGCTGCCCTAGCGTCTCGACGCTCCGACGGATTACTTAAGTTTTTGTCCAATTTTTAGCCGCCATCTTCATCTCCTACCTCGGGCTCCGCACCTGATTAGACGTTCCAGCAGCCATTTTCACCATGGGAGAGGCTAGGAAGCTTGGATTTGAGCCATCCCACATCCCACACATCATGAGTGAGTAGTTATAGCGTTTTTGGCTCAGGATTGTATAGGAATAATGTAGTTGCACCCTTGGTGAGGTTGTTGAATTGAATTATGAATTGGTTTGAATGATTTATTGAATTGATTTCTATTTCTTTGCTTATTCCATGAACATGTTTGAATGATTTAGGACTAGGCACCCTTGATTTTGAGCATGCTTCGTTCGTTAAAGGTTTTGATGTCGGGCCTCTCTAAACCGCCAAGTAACAAAGATCTACGACACCTTTGAGCGCATTGGCGTCCTTGCGTTTCTTGGTGTTCGTTCTTCTCGAATTAGAATCCGAAATCGACACACTAATTTCGCGTCCAAATTAGATAGTCGTCGTAGTTAGCTCGTTGCTATCGATTGGTCTTGGGAGAGCGTTGGCCGCCAATGTCCAATCGATATGCTTGATTAACATGATTTATTGTGTCTAATTAATTTCCATGGAGCATGTCTGAGTTAATTCATTAATTTGAGACGAACTGCGTATTCGTTAAATTGTTTAGCCATTATACTCGTCAACCTATGATCCAAGAGGCATGCTAAATTTATTCCCGATCGTCCCGAGTCGAACGCTCCGTTAGTTAAATCTTCTCATTTGCATTGTTCCCTCTTAGTTAATTAAAAATCAACAAATCCCCCATATTTCATTTATTATCATAAGTTTGCAAATTTAATTAAGATTAAGTCAAATTAGCTTAATTCCTTGTGAATCGACCCCGTTACCACTCATCTACTAATAGTTCAGTGTATTCGGGTAATTATAAATTTATTTTGGCGGGTCTCGACAACCCGATGATTGGCGATAGTTCGAAAATATCGTTACCATTGAGAAGCGTCTGCTTGTGAGCGTTGAGGTTGATTGGTGTGGCGGCATCCGCCATTGATGAAGAGAAGGTGAAGGTGAAAAATGGAATGTGAAGGGTTTGTTGCGTGTTGGTGTAATCAAATAAGTTTTTTTTTTATCTTCTTTTTTTCTATCAAACAGAGGTGTTGCGCTAGTTGGAGAAGCGCATTCTGATAGAACACAAAGTGAGCTATCTTTAGGACCTATTTTATGCTAGTTTTGAGGCTTAAATGATTGTTTTCACGTTGATATTCTCTTAGTTTATAGATATCGAGCATTTGGAGCAAAACTGATAATTTAGAAGATTTATGTGAAGAGAAAAAGAGAATCAAGTTAAAAATCCAAGGATTAGATATGGATTTTATCATATCTTATCCGATTTTATCCTATCATAAATTTTATCTGGTTTTATCCTATTTGATCTTAATTTTGGGCATGTTTGAATAGAAAAGATATTCCTAATTTAATTTGGAATTGATCTTAATTTTGGGCATGTTTGAATAGAAAAGATATTCCTAATTTAATTTGGAATTCCTAAATTGATTAGATTCCTAATCTAATTAAAATATGGATTCCTTATTAGATTGGGAAGAGTAGTCTATTATAAAAAGGCATGTTGTCTTCATTCAAATGGAAGCCAATTTTTGGGAGATTTGAACCCTAATTTCGAAATACACTCATTAGAACGGCTGAGGGTCACTCTAGAGAGCTGAAGAAGAGATCCAGAGGCTCGGGAACGTGCAAATCACATCGGGAACGAGGCTTGGCACGCGACAAGAGTTTTTCTCCTTTTACTTTTAATTTTATTGTTTATTTTATGGATTTTAAACATTGTCTAAGCATGATTTTAGTGATTATGAGTAGCTAGACTTTTACTTAGGGGATTTTCTTCTTGCCACAAGCAATCAACTATTCTCTTAGCAATCTTCCAATATTGAGATCAAAATCCTTTAGGATGCAATACACCAACATCACTCGTTCCAAGGAAATGATTGTGTCATTCGTAGGATTCCCTTCTCGAGCTTCCTTAGTATTTGCTTCATCCACCTTCTCAGTTAAAGAAGTGTTTGACTCAAATTCTATTCCTTCAGTCTCATACTCAAATAATGGGTCAAATTATTCCCCAGTTGTTATGTCTTTGCCTTTCCTTTATTTTTTCTCTCTTTTCTCAATGTTTATTTTTTCTATTTTTTTTTAGCTTCCTTCAAAAACAAATTCCCTCTTCCTCCTCAGCTTGTATCAAATTTTTCTCTTCTTGTAATCTCTCATCTTCTTTCCTTGTTCGTTCAGCGATATCTTTTTGGAGAGCTTGCTCAGTTTCTTAACAACTTTTTATTTTTTTGATATTCCGCTGCTAGCAAGATCGCCTTCTCCACGACTTCTTTAATCATCATTTCCAACATGGTTAGGGGAAGAACTGATTCTAACAACTCCGAACCCGGGCGAATTGATTCTTGCTTCTGACTCCCAACTGCTTATAATTCAAAGTTGTGGTTGATTAGAGCCCTAGCTTGCTTTGGCTTCTTAGTGTGTCTCCGGCTAAATTTCTTCCTCTTCACTTGACCAATTTTTCGCAGCTTTAGCTAGAGCTTGCCGCCTATGAACTCCAATCTCTCTAATCATCTTGCGCGAATTCAAAGTTTGAATTTTCATGGAATTCTCTCCTTTCACCGATGTTTAGGTTCGAGTAATAGGAGGGGTTGAATTCGACTTATGCACTTAGCGGTTGAAGTTTTCTTCTCTCCTTCTTCATGCACGACAATGACCAATAAATGAAGGTTTTTCGGCCATGGGTTCCGCTTTCATGGGCTTAGGTGGAGCATCTTCAATCCTTCTTCGTACTTTGAATTTCAAGTCAATTACTTGAAAGTCATTCCTGAAACACACATAAAAGCATCAAAAGGTTCATAGAAAAATAACAAGCTGGTTAGTTTATTATTATTATTTTTTAAAACACATATTTTTTAATATTACCTATAAGTTTCTATGGAGCGGTTTCAATCAAATCATCTGCCAGTTAGGTCCCCAAGAAAAGGTGTTCCCTACGGTCAACTTAATTACCTTTTCCAGGACCAGTCTACGCCATAGTTGATTTATTGATTTAAACTACTCCACGAAACTTGTATTTATTATTATTATTATTATTTAAGGATAAAACGCTAAAAGAATACTTAACTAGTCTCAACCAGGGAGATTGAGGTCTTATTCATTCTTTTTTAAGCGCCAACATTCATTTTGCACCTAGGTATTGATGATGGACGAGATTTAGGCCTTAGTTGAGGTGTTTTAATCATGTACGACTTTGTTGACTTAAACTTTTCTTTCATCAGCTGAAGAGATCTATATGCTTTTGTATGGGGGGGGGGGGGGTGTTGTGGTTCCGCAAGTGTCAACGGAGGACAAGAGCATCAGAGAACTTATAAAGGAATATAGAGCGAAAACCGATGTCGAAATGCAAAGCCAAGGAACATCTATTCAGGATTCCAAGATCCAGATAGAACAGAGTGTGGACGAATAGAAAGTCAACCCACAAGAAACCTTGCTTAAAGACACAAAGACTTCAGAATATGAAGAAATAGAACAATGTGAGGCAATGACACTCAAAAGTGAATTTGAAGATAAAGGATCTTCGTTTCCAGAAGAAACAAGAAGCACTCCCACATTTGAAAACATTAAAGAGCCAGAATGGAGAGAAGAGATTAAAGAAAACTCACTTCAAGAAAACAAAAAAGAGAAGGAACTAGAAAAATGAGTCGCACTGAGCCATGAGGCGACGACTTCACAACAAATGACATTCAATGTTCTCCAAGCATTGAAATGCCCTAATGAAATCCAAGAATTTCCTGCTATTGGTTTAATTGATATTTCTACTTGTTGTAACTTGCAGGAAACACTAAAAGAAAAAGAATTCAGGGAAGAAATAGAAGAGGTGGATAATGCGCCAGAAATTACGGCTGTAATTTTTGCATACAAAAGCATACATAGATCTCTTCAGCTGAAGAAAGAAAACTTTAAGTCAACAAAGTCGTACATGATTAAAGCACCTCAACTAAGACTTAAATCTCGTCCATCATCAAGACCAAGGTGCAAAATGAAAGTTGGCGGTTAAAAAAGAATGAATAAGACCTCAATCTCCCTGGTTGAGACTAGTTAAGTATTCTTGTAATGTTTTACCCTTAAAAAAAATAATAATAAATACAAGTTTCGTGGAGTAGTTTAAATCAACAAATCAACTCTGCGTAGACTGGTCCTGCCAAGGAAAATGTAATTAAGTTGACCGTAGGGAACACCTTTTCTTGGGGACCTAACTTGGAGATGGTTTGATTGAAACCGCTCCATAGAAACTTATAAGTAATATTAAAAAATATGTGTTTGAAAAAAAATAATAATAATAAAATAACCAGCTTGTTATTTTTCTATGAACCTTTTGATGCTTATGTGTCTTTCAGGAATGAATTTCAAGTAATTGACTTGAAATTCAAAGTACAAAGAAGGATTGAAGATGCTCCACTCGAGCCCATGAAAGCGGAACCCATGACCGAAAAACCTTCATCTATCGGTCATTGTCGTGCGTGAAGAAGGAGAGAAGAAAAATTCAGCCGTTAAGTGCCTAAGTCGAATTCAACCCCTCCCATTACTCGAACCCAAACATCGGTGAAAAGAGGGAATTCCATGAAAATTCAAACTTCGAATTCGCGCAAGATGATTAGAGAGATTGGAGTTTATAGGCAGCAAGCTCTAGCTGAAGCTGCGGAAAATTGGTCGAGTGAAGAGGAAGAAATTTAGCCGGAGACACACTAAGAAGCCAAAGCAAGCTAGGGCTCTAATCAACCACAACTTTTAATTAGAAACGGTTGAGAGTCAGAAGCAAGAATCAATCCGCCCGGGTTTGGATCTGTTAGAATCAATTCTTCCCCTAACCATGTTGGTAATGATGATTAAAGAAGTCGTGGAGAAGACGATCTTGCTAACAGCGGAATATCAAGATAAGAAACAGTTGTCAAGAAACGGAGCAAGCTCTCCAAAAAGATACCGTTGAATGGACAAGGAAAGAAGATGAGAGATTACAAGAAGAGAAAAATTTGATACAAGCTGAGGAAGAGAGATTTTTTTTTTAAGGAAGCTGAAAAAAATAGAAAAAAAAAACATTGAGAAGAGAGAGAAATAAATAAAGGAAAGGCAAAGAGATAACAACTGGGGAATAATTTGACCCATTATTTGAGTATGAGACTGAATGAATGGAATTTGAGCCAAACACTTCTTCAACTGAGAAGGAGGATGAAGCAAATACTAAGGAAGCTCGAGAAGGGAATCCTACGAATGACACAATCATTTCCTTGGAACGAGTGATGTTGTTGTATTGCATCCTAAAGGGTTTTGATCTCAATGTTGGAAGATTGTTAAAAGAAGAGTTGATTGCTTGTGGCAAGAAGAAGGCTGGAAAATTATTTTTTTGGGTCACTTGTCACTCAACTTTGCCTCAAAGTAGGACTTAAGCCTCGGCAAGGTGAGGAGACGAGTTTGTCAAAGTCATCCATCACTGCGCATCTTGTTCAAAAGTTACAGCTTTTCAGGAACCAAAAGACCGAGAAAGCATCGAAGTCATGTGCGTCCAAGCCAAAGGGTTGTTCCACCTCTAGGGCCACAGAGCAGAGCAGTCACAACCTGCCGTCAGTTCATCAAATATTCCAAGCATCACCCCTTCTCAATGAGAGCATTTGATCCAACAAAATATGGCTTACTAGTCCTATGCCATAGAGAGGGATGAAATCATTCAAGGGTTCTTTAATGCCTTGGCTCCGACCTTGATGCCTGCATTCCCTACATTTCCTCCAGTTTGCCTGAATATTCCTTCGAATACTGATTTCAAAGACGACTCCTCGTCTGAAGATTAGGGGAGTACCGTTCTTCCTTACTCTATACTCCTTTCTTTCATCTTTTGAATATCTTTTATTTTGGGAATTAAGATTCAATTTTTAGTTGTTTTATTTTTATGTTATAATATAAGTTTAATTTTGTCATTTCGTTGTTTTGTTAGGATAGAAGTTGCGGTTTGTTATTTCATTATTCCGTTGTTCTGCTAGGATAAATGTTTTGTTGAATGTGCCTAATTGAACTTAATAACTTGATTGCACAAGTATGAGAACGTTTTAGCATGCTATCTGTAGACACCGTATTTGGTCCGACCATTTGTTTATTATTAATATTTTTAATATTTTCTTACCTTATTTTTATTAGTTTTTTGTCACATTTTATTTGGTCATTTTTAACTTTTAAATTCACTTTTTTATTTGTGTATTTAATTAATTCTGAAAATTCAAGAAAAATAACAAAAAAGAACGTCCTCGTTGTTTGGAAAAGTTTTTGCCTAATTTGACAAATAAAATTAACATTTAATGAGTATAAAATTTTTAAGTCATTTTATGTCTAAAATTTGATATTCATTTAATTACTTCAATTAATATAAAATCTTTAATCATTTTTGGGTTAAAATTTGATATTCATTTATGAGTATAAAATATTTAATTCATTTTTGGTTTAAAATTTTATATTCATTTATGATATAAAATATTTGTTCATTTTTGGCTTAAAATCTATTTCAATTGAGAAAACATTTTGAATAATAAATTTATTGAGACTTTTACCTTTGATGCGACTTTCAATGGCCCTATGCGGCTTTTACGAGAGAAATAGGTAAAGAAGAGAGAAATATCATAGCAAAAAGGCTCGTAGAGGGGATATCGATAAAATTAGAGTTTTAGAGAATTTAAAATATGATTTTTGAAGTCAAAATCTTAAATTGACTACAAAAATCAATTTTCTTTCCTCAATGTCCCACACTCTCTCTCTTCCTCCATCTTCTTCCCCAACTTCATCTTCTCCAACTTCATCCAAACACCATCTTCGAACTTAGGAGGCAACCATTGAGCGGCGGCAGAAGAAGCTCCACGGTGGCGGTGCTATAACGAACGGCGTGGCAACGGACCAGATTGGCGGCGGACGAAGCTCACAGACGGCAACCTTGAATCTGGGATTCATCTTCTTCACGTGGGGTAAGAGAGAATAAATCTTCATTTTAAAGTTTTAAGTTTATTTAAAATTTTGCATTTATTTATTTTGTCTTATTTACAATTTTTCCATTAATAAAAATTCAAAAATTGCACTTTTAACTTTTAGTTAAGTTTCATGTTTTTTTTATTTCTTTATTTTTGTGTTATGTTTTGATTTAAAAAAAAATAAAAAATTCTAAAAAATAATTCTTAATTTGTTTACCTTAATTTAAGATTTCTAAAATAATGTTGATTTATCTTTGTTTTAAACTCGGGCATTTGAAATGATTTTAAAATTAGATCTTTCATTTGATTTTCAATTTATTCTAAAATTAGAATTTTCAAAAGTATTTCAAAACGAATTTCAATTAATATTATCATGTAAAAATTATATGACGGAGTTGGGATTTTCTCAAATTCTTGAGGTGATAATTTTCTTTATTTAAGAAAAAATTAAAAACATGATAATTAATTAATGGTTAATTCCACTCATTATATCAAATTCTTACTTTATCCTTAAAGTTAAGATATGATTAAGTGAGACATATTTTTTTGAATTTAATACTATTTCTTTTTTTTCAAATTAAGGACTTTCGCAATAAATTTAATTGGATATTAAGGATAGAATTTTGGCTACCGTATTAACGGGTGTTGTAGGGTGCTAACACCTTCCCTACGCTCAACCGACCCCCGAACTTGATTTTTGTTTTCTAGACCAGTTTTTGTTTTAAGGTGACCAATCACACCGAAATGGTTGGTGGCGACTCCATCTCTTTTATTTTTAAAACAAAACCCTTAAAAGAGGACGTCGGCCGCTCCGCGTCGCGATGACGTTGCGACAACATGACGACTCCACTGGGGACACGTTTTTTTAGAGGGTCAAGGCCATTGCATTTTTTATTATTATCCAATTTTCATATATTTATTTTTTCGTGGTCATTTGTTTGTTTTTTTGTGTTTTTTTATGTATTATTTATTTTTTTTATCTTGATTTATAGCGATTTTAGGTTGCATTGTCATGCATGACACACACAACCACAAACCTCCTAACCGGGCTACACCTTGTATAATTAGAATTGAGAATCGAGTAATGTCGACCTTTAAGAGGATATAATTGCCCCTGTATAGGCGCATGGAAGATTCTCGCTCAAGTTAATTCATTTGTTAATTCTTAGCATTCGAATTAATTTGGGGGCCTTTATCCTCTAGGATTAGAATTTTACCGTCACATCATTTGTAATTTTGTTCATTTTAATTATTTGTTGATTGAATTCTGAGGTCATTTTGTTTCATTACATTTATGGTTGCATCTTTTTTTAGTTGAAGTTAATCTTTATTTTTATTTTTTTTCTTTTTCTAAAAAGAAATCCAAAAAAATCAAAATACTAAAATCCCAAAAGGAAAAGAAAATTATTACGTTTGTTCTCTTTGATAAAAATATTTTCCTTCTAAAAAATATATGTAGGATTCTTTCCTACATCTAAAAATAACATAATAAAAAGTTTTAAGTTGTTCATCCATCAAATATTTTTAAGATTTAGTAGTGTAGACCTTCAATGGGATTGTCAATTTCCCGTGCAGGCGCATGAAAAGTTTTATTTAATTGTCACTCATTATTAGAGTTAGTAGTGTCGACCTTCGAGGCGATTTAAATGCCCCTGTATTGGCGAATGAAAGGTCTTATGTATTTGTTTTTTTTTTCTTGTTTCATTATTATTATTATTATTATCTTTTTAAAAATATTTTCTTGTCACGAAAAAAACAAAAATAAATAAATAAAAATAAAAATATTAAGATTGAGTAGTGTCGACCATCGAGGGGATGTAAATGCCCCGTATAGGCGCATGAAGTGTTTTTACTTAAGTTATTTCATTTGTTATTTTATAATATTGAAATTAACTGTTGAGTCTTGTCTTCTAAAAAAGTTTATCATTTTCTTCCATTAAATTTTTTTTTTTTTTTTTTTTTTTTATCTTATTTGCATATTGAGGCTCCGTTTGGCATTGCGTTTGAAAGAGTTAAAAGTGATTAAAAATAAATCTTAACCGTTTTTTGTGTTTGGTAAAACAAATTATTTTATAATTCGTTAAAATCAATTTTGCATGACACGTTCATCTTGCACAGCTTTCAAAAGCTGTTATTTGTAGCTTTTAGATTCTCTAACAATCACTTTTTTTTAACAAATTTTCAAATCTTTTCAAAATTAAAAATTATTTTATATCTAGTATCTATTTCCCACCACCAAATCTTATTTTATAATTTTTAAATTAATAAATCAAATGCAAATATTTTTTTAAAAATAATACTTTACTATTTTTTTCTTAAAAAAATTTATACAATTTTTTATAATATGTCTATTTTAGTGATTATAGTTAAATTACAATAATTTAATACTTATTTACCAAACACGATAACCAACTCATTTAAGTCATTTACCAAACACTAATTTGATTCATCCAACAACTGATTTTTTTAAAAGCAAAGTTGGAAGCAATTATTTTAAAAGCTACCGCAATCCCAAACGGAGCCTGAGTCCTAAGTTTTAGGAAAATTTAATTTGTTATTTACCAATTGCATCATATCATCTCACACATGCATATAAAAAATAAAAAATAAAATCATTTGTTATTGTACACATGCATACATTACAAAAAAAAAAAAAAAAATCAAGTTTTATTTTCATCCCCAACACGATAAAAATGTTCATAATCTCATTTCACATAATTAATTTTTAAAAAAAAAAAAATCATTTGTTATTCATCAATTTTTTAATTTCATCTCATTTCACATATTAAAAGAATAAAACATTTTCAAATTTTAGTGCATCTTTCATCATATCACTTACATGTTAAGACTTTTGATACTTTTATGTTTATTTTGATCATCATTGTGTTTACTTTGATTGTACTTGTTAGCTGAAAACTTAGCAAGAATTTTGAGAAAAAATTGTGAATCGCTGAAAAACAAAAATGTTTTCACTATTCTTATATAAGAAATTGTCAAAGTCTCAGCCATTTTATGACCTTTCTGAAAATATTTTTCTCAACCTTCATTGTTGAGCTAAGCTTTAAATCGAGGGAACTCTATTTTGCCCTTCAAATTTCTCATGTGCTAAACATTATACTACCATACACCCTCGAACAAGGTTTTTAATAATCGCACTAGGCAAACACCCTTTTGTAGTGAGAGTCCAGAGCTACTCACTGGAAAATCTTGAACCTGCATACCATATAACTTTGAGGCAATTTATCCTGATTTGTGGATCCACCATAAAATTTCGGACTAAACTCACCATCTACATGGTGCACCTCTACATTTATCTATCCACCTAGCCTTTTGCTAAACCTGCCATATTTAATTAGATGACAAACATCCCAAATTATTCGAGAGAACTTCAAATGTAATGAAATAGTATTGAACTCTTGTGATCTACTGCTTCATAATTAAGACTTGTAATTTCTCATATATTCTTAATATTCAATTTCATTTGATCAAAATTCTCATTTCTTTTCATTCCTATCATTTGTTATTTCTCTTTCCTCGATTAGAAAGTGATTCCAAAACCTAAGATAATAATTTTGAGAACTAATGAGTCGGTAACTGTGAAAATCATCTTAAAGTCTCAATTTCTTTCAATAAGTTTTGCTCACGGGGCATCCTCGATACCAAGAAACATGACCAAAGAAACGACGAGGAAGGACTACCGGGAGTTGTAAAGGAGTACCTAAATGTTATCAATTATTTGTATATATGATTGCACAATTTCTTGCTAAATAAAAGAAACAATGTATAGCAAAAAAAAAAAAAAAAAAAAATGTGCTGCAAGATTTGTGCAATCAGCAGATCAATGAACTACATCTCGAAATGCTTAGAAAATCTCCTTTGCAAAGCATCCAATTGGGGCAAAGCCTCTATCTTCGCCAAACTGGGATAAAATTTTCATCTTTGTCACACTGGAGCAAAGCCTTCGTCTTTGCCATACTGTGTTAGGGACAATTGACATCCACATTGTAACGATATTGTCCACTTTGGGCATGGTCATCATGGCTTTGCTTTTGGTCACCCCAAAAGGCCTCGTTACAATGTAGATGTTGTCCCTTACTTATATACCCAAGATCTTCCCTTTCCTAACCAATGTGGGACTTTGTTTGCACTCACAACAATCCTCCCCTCAAACGAAGGACCACAAAGCCTCCCGTCAAATAGTCATCTATCCGTGTTTAAACTCGAGCATTATCACCTTTAACCAGGTCACTCTTCATGAGAGCATACCCCTGTCGGAAAAGCTCGACCACGAGATCAACCATGACTATGTCATCGAGGCACACCGACATTGGTTAGGTAAGGGGCATGGCTCTGATACCACTTGTTAGGGACAATTAACATCCACATTGTAACGATATTGTCCACTTTGGGCATGGTCCTCATGGCTTTGCTTTTGGTCACCCCAAAAGGCCTCGTTACAATGTAGATGTTGTCCCTTACTTATATACCCAAGATCTTCCCCTTTCCTAACCAATGTGGGACTTTGTTTGCACTCACAACATACTGGAGCAAACCTACTATCAACAAACTCGAGCAAAGCCTTCATCTTTGTCACACTGGAGCAAAGCCTTCGTCTTTGTCATACTGGAGCAAAGCTACCATCAACAAACTGGAGCAAAGTCTTCATCTTTGCTACATTGGAGCAAGACCAATATCAACAAACTGGAACAAGGCCACCATCTACGTCGGGGGAAAAATCGACATCAACAAGCTGAAGAATTTGATTACACCATTTCATAAAAAAAAAAAAAAATTACAAGATTGGTGCAATCAAGACATAAAAAAAAACTTCATGGCGAAATGCTTTAAAATCTCACCTTGAACGAAATGCTTTAGGCATAATTTTGAACGAAGTTCCAATTTCTTTGGATTGGTCACTAGCACGTGTGTCGGACACCCCCAAATCCTGAAGTGACGTAAACTACCTTTACGCCCTCTCCATAACTCATAAGGTGTTTCTGAAACACTCTTAGAGGGAACCATGTTCAAAATATATACAGCAGCCTCTACTGCATATCCCCAAAACGAACTAGGCAGTTAAGCATGGCTCATCATAGATCGAACCATGTCTAACAGGATTCTATTTCTCCTTTCGGACACACCGTTCTGCTGCGGTGTTCCGGGTGCTGAGAGTTGGGATACTATTCCATGTTCTATTATATAGTCCTGGAATCCTAAATCCATATACTCTTCACCTCGATCTGATCGGAGTGTTTTAATCGTTTTACCTAATGTGTTCTCAACCTCTGCCTTATACTCCTTGAACTTTTCAAGAGCTTCAGACTTATGATGCATTAGGTAAAGATAGTCGTACCTAGAATAATCATCAATAAAGCTGATAAAATATTCATACCCTCCTCGTGCTTTAACATTCATCGTACCACAAAGGTCTGAATGTACAAGCTCTAGAGTTTCTTTGGACCAATGACCTTTTTCAGAACAAGATCGTTTGGTCATCTTGCCCTCAAGACAAGACTCACATGGTGGTAAAGAGTTGTCCTCTAACTGATTTAGGAGTCCACTCTTAACCAATCTCCCAATCCTATTGAGATTAATGTGGCCTAGTCTCAAGTGCCAAAGATAGGTACTTGGAGAAAGTTTCTGCCTTTTAGTTTGAGTCTGAGCTATTTTAAACATCTCGGTGTTCAAAATAGCTTTTGCTTCTGTTGGTCTTAACACATACAAGTTGTTTTCAAGTTTCGCAGAACATATATGTACACCTCTTTTGCTAATGAACGCTTCATTAAAATAAAAAGATACTTTATACAAATGTTCAAGTAAACAAGAGATAGATACAAGGTTCCTTTTAAAGCTAGGAACCAACAGTACATTTTCAAGTAAAATGAAACTATCTCTATATAACAACTTGACAGCTCCCACTGCCTTGGCTGAGACAACCTCTCCTGTTCCAACCCTGAGAGTTATCTCACCTTCAGCAAGCAGCTGCCAGGAACTAGTTTCCTGTAAAGAAGAACAAACATGGTTAGTGGCTCCTGAATCCAGTATCCAGGCAGAACTATCATGTTCCACTAAACATATTTCAACAACGATTAAATCATATTGACTTTGTTGTTTCTTCTCAGCTTTTCTCGCCATGAGGGTATCATGATAGACCGATGAAGACGGTTGTCCAAACATCGTCTGTAATGAATCTATGATCTCCTTAGCGGAGACCATTACCTCATGCTTCTTAGCTAACACATCGGATGTGCTGGCCAAGATGTAGACTCGGGCTTTATCATTAGCCCTAGTCCACCTGTCAAATGCATCTCGAACAGTTCGAGTTGCAGACGAGATAGGAGGGGGAGGACATTCCTCTGTTAAGACAAACCTAAGATCATCGATAACAAGAATCGTATTCAAGTTTGATTTCCAGGTCGTGTAGTTATCGCCGTTTAGTTTATCATAAGCTAGTAATTGGTTAAACGAGCTAGACATGTTGAAAAAGAATAAGTTCTATTAGTGAATTGATTTTAACCCATTTCATACATCCAAACAAGATTTTACCAAAAGTAATAATGTACCCAAAAAATCATTATTAATTTGCAACGATACTTCAGTGAGTCAGAGCAACCGCTACCGAGGGGCAGTCAATCACTCCTTCACGGAACCAAGACATTCTTGACTAAATCCTAATACCAGAATAACTCATATTCCTATAACACCTTAGTTATCGCTACTTCGGTCAAGAATCTACTAACAACTTAGTAATCCTTTGTAAGTGTGACCAGCCATTTTCAGAACTCAGAGGTCGGCCCCAACAGTGCAACCGAATGGAAATGTCAGAGTTGGGAATGGACCTAAGAGACCCTATCCATTTTTGGAGATTGAGTTGTTCCGACTCCCATGAAACAGCCCTCCGAATGGACGGTGCTACTATGGGCAACCAGCAGGCGGAACATGGGAATCTCACGGTTCAACCTAATGGAGGAGACCGCAGGATGTATTGACATATTTCCTTCTCCCACTTACTATAAATACTTTCTCCATTCACCTTGCTTTTGATTTATGCAAACACCATCCGAATGGGGATGCCCTATTGACATCACGAGGTCGAGCATAAATCTCACTGTGTGAACTTCGCGGAGAACGTAGGAAGAGATTGATATATCATATATACCTTCTCAACACCACTACTAAGTATTTTAGAATGGTTTGGGTATACTTTTACTTAGGCATTATCCGACTAAGACAATAAAACCTAAGTCTAGGTAGAACATACTTTTACCTAAGATGTCTAGGTGATAAACGCTTTATAACCTTACA
This sequence comes from Herpetospermum pedunculosum, assembly GCA_028017165.1. Classification (NCBI taxonomy): domain Eukaryota; kingdom Viridiplantae; phylum Streptophyta; class Magnoliopsida; order Cucurbitales; family Cucurbitaceae; genus Herpetospermum; species Herpetospermum pedunculosum. The sequence continues at coordinate 11,838,890 of CM051527.1, read as the reverse complement.
CCTCTCACGTGCATGCTCATAAAGTCGGATTAACTTAACTCAAGTACCGGATCGATCCCCAGGTAGGAGGTGTTTCGTAAACCGTCATCTTAAATACCTCCAACCTTAGTACAGGATCTCACCAAGTGGGTTCTCTTGTAACCTTAGCTTTACAAGATATCGACCTATTTTAACTATTAAAACGAATCAATACTAAATTCCTAATCGCATTGGAATTCTTTAACCCTTAGTGAGCATGCATTTATCTTTGTTATAGATTTTAAATGTCTATCTCATTTTACAACGCTTTATAAAACAAAGACATTCTATAACATGCTTCCTAAGCTAGAATATAACCATTACATTCATTTTATAACATGCTTCCCAAGCAAGAATATAACAATTATATTCAACTAAGGCAACTATGTTGTATGTTTAATTTCACAATTAATATAACACTTATATCAATTACACTTTTAAACAAGCAACATCCAATTCATAAATTAATATAACACTTATATTAATTCTCATGAATTAAGCATGCATACTATACAACATAACACTTATATTATACTTTCAATGCATGCAACATGCTTCCTATGGTGGGATTTGAAATCTATATGGCATACTTTATGCACATACAAGAGACTTTAATTAAAACATACATTCACAATGCATAATTAATTAAACACACTAAAATGGACCGGTTTTGGCATCACGGGCAAGCAAGCAACTAAATTATTACAATAACAATTCATCAACTAGGTTGAGACGCTTCCGAACCCTTCGAACCGCCCCGAACCGGCTTGAATTTGCTTGAACCGGCCAAAAAAACAGCAACTACAAGCTTCAAATAAGCTGAACCGGTCAAAAAAAGTTGTCCCGACTTCAACAGCCCGAAATCGGACCAATAACGACCCGAACCGGACCTCCAGAGGGTGAAGAACAAGGAACCAGTCTGACTTTCAATGAACCAGACCGCCCGAGGACCGAACCAGACCGTTTCTTCCACCTTGCGCTGAACCAGTTTTGTGCTGGAATTTTGCAGAAAAAAAAACAGCATGCTGTTTTTTTCAACACCCGAGCTTCTGTCTTCGAATTGAAAGCCTATATGGACTCTAATGACTCCAAACTTTTACAGACTCTTCTGCACATATTAAAGCCCATACACGCTCGGGCAAATACAAAACGAAGTACAAATAAAAGCTCAAAAAAATATGCCAAAATCGGAATAACACTTTAGACGCCCAAAAAAATAATTTCTAAAACAAATACCCACCGAGCTCAAATTGATGCAAATTGAGTGACCAAAAAAACGCTCTGATACCAATTGATGGAGCGCATGTAGCGCAGCGGAAGCGAGACAGATCTATGGCACTCTAATTTCATCAATTTAGCTAAATAAGAAACATGCTCAAAGCTTTGAAATAAAAGGAATTAGAACACATACCTCTTGTAGTTCTAAAGACTTCTATTCCGATGCTCGAATCTCTCCACGAACCCTTCAAAGCTTCTCTCGAACTCTCCGAGAACCACCTCCGGTAGTCCCGCTATCCTCGGGCCGAGCAATGGAGTGGTGGGACTCTTTTATGAAAGAAAAAGTTTGGAAGAAGAAGATGGGAAGATGAAAGTGATGAGAATTTTGTGAGAAAAAATCTAACAATTAGCTTTCTAATTTTTCAAGTAACATGAACTCTTCATGCTCATCCAAATATTCAAACTCTTTGAAAATTCATCAACCTCAAACCATTTGAACTTCATCCAATTTATAGGCAATTCACATGCAACAAACTCTTTGCTTAGCATGACACCTCAAATTGGATGGATTAGTCTTCAACCAAGTGTTCCAAAATTGATGAGTTTATATGCATGTTGACGATGATTCACAATCCACTTCACAACTTGGATAAATCCACTCAACTTGGATAAATTCACTTTGACATGGATAATCCCACTTGTAATATTTTGTCATTTTAAAATTAATTCATAATTAATTTTAATAAACAAAATAAATTATAATTAATCAAACTTTTTAATTAATTAATATTATTATTTAATTCAATATCAAATATTAATTAAATAATAAGACTAATCCCGGTTTCTTAAACCGAATCATCACACATGAATCTCTATTCATGTTTTAGACTGATACCATATTTAAATATGTCCATCATTCTTCCAAAACCGAATTTGAATAAATTCAAATTCTTTTTCTCTCATATTGTTACACGACTTAATCCGAGCTAGCCAGGAGAACCTAAAGGACCTACAGATCATGAGCTTCAACGATACGAGATTACCCGACCAAACTCTTTAGCCAAGCTAACCAACATTCGTTAGCCCCCAGAGACTCCACTAAAGTCCAAGGGTTGCACTCTCCTCACCGTAGATATATTTCTGTCCTCTTGATATAACCATCATAAATAAGTTGATCCTTCACATGTTGTTCGTAATTACAGCTGGGTCAAAATAACCGTTTTACCCCCGTAATTACATCTTGTTCCTTAAGTGTCCCACTGATCCTCTAATGAACTATTGGTTTGTGGTCCAACCACCAAACCGATTGGTATGTGATCTCATCACTATACCAAGTCCCTCTCGGGCCAATGAGAGGGTGGGATCCCTCGTTAAAGACCCGGAGTCAACACTTAAGGGAACAACCTCTCTACTAATCCCTAAAGGCGGGTAGGAGTGAATTCCTTCTCGCAGGACTATGTTCCCAGCTACTTACCTGGTCTTATCCCCAAGATGGTAGGCTTATTGAGTCAGCGATCTCGGGCCACTCTCACCCATACAAGTCAAAGGATAAGCCCGAATAAACAGGAGTTCATAGCGTGCTCAGGATTCAGATCGAGTTACCTAGGTCATCATATGAAAAAGTCGGTCTTTACAGTAAACGGAGTTGTAAAGAAAGAGTGACTTTATTTCGCGGTTCAGTCTTATGCAAACTCATTGCATAGGACGCCCTCACTCGCATGTCTCCACATGAACGATTTCGGATCACATCGTTTGTACTATGTAAAGCGGGCTGCGTCCAATAGTGTCCCCAGGATATTGTGCCCAGCCTTATCCCTATACTGTAGACCGTTCTGGCTATTACTTGAACTTGATCCACAATCATGTCACACATGAAGTTCAAGTATACAACCTATAGCCATGGGTTCTTTGTTTATTGGAGTTAGGTTAAAAGTAAACACAATTCACTTTATTCAATAACAACTTTACTGAATAAAACTCAATAACAACTTTATTGCAAAATAGAATATACATTCAATTTACAAACCACAAGTTTTAGGACATAAAACCCAACAGGGCGGCGGTGGCGGTCGGTGACGGGATAGGAGTGGGGCGGTGGGAGGAGGTTGGTGGGTGAAGAAAATTTAAAGGAGTAGTGTGAGAGTATTTTGATAATTTTATTACAATATGAGAATTAAGTAGGTTTTTCAATTAAACTCCCAAAAACATTTTTTTTAAGTTAATATTAAGTGTTTCATCCAAAATGCATTATTTCAAAAACTCATTCTCCAAAAATTAATTTTGGGTGGTTGCCAAACACCTCAATTTATTCTAGAATGACTTTTTTCAAAAATTAAACTATTAGGAATCTAAACCAAACATGCTCGACGATGTGAAAATGTAAATCAAAGCCAATCAAAATCAGGATTACACATTATAGATTGTGGAAAGAGAATATTTTTTTATATTACACGAAAGTTCAAAGTTTTAATTAATATAATTATTTGATTCGGTTTGACATTAGTCTAGGATCTTAATTGATACAATTCCAAAAATTTAGGGGTATAAATTGATTTTCGCCCTAGTTTTTATTATGTACAATTTAATCTTGGTAGTTTATATAAACATTTTGTAATTAATCAGTTTACCGATCTACACTATTAAAAATTACATTAAATCTTAACAATATTTTTTACGAAAGAAATTAAATTGTTACAAAATTTAATCTATAGGAACTAAGGACCTCTTTGATTATCAATTCGTTTTTTGTTTTTCATTTTTAAAAAGTGGATGCGTTTTATAATTAAAAGCTTTTGTACTTTTGAAAACGATTTTAGATTTATTAACAATTTTTAGAAACGAAAAAATAGTTTTAAAAAATGGTGTTTTGACTTCAAAATCGTGAACCGTCACTTATTTGCCTTGGATTGCGGCTCTCTCTCCCTCCCCTATTTGTTTGAACTTTGAAGCTACTTGATGGATCATTTAAGATTATTTGGTATGCAATCCATGTTGAAATTGTCAAAATTTATAATTACAACACATTTTTCAAAGTAAACATAGTTTAGCGATAATTAACATGTTTTCACCTCCTTGAAGTTAGAAGTTCAATTCTTCGTATCTCATTTCATGTACTTAAATAATAATAATAATAATACAACACATTAAATTAAAATAATATTTTAAAAAGGAAAATTGTAACCCATGTCAATTTAGAGTAAAATAATTAAAAATATAGCATTTTTGTAAAAAAAATTGCTGACAATTTCTATCACGGATAGTATGGTCTATCGCTGATAGAAGTTTATCGTTGATAGACTCAGTTTTTTATAGAATTTTGTCAGTGATAGAAGTCTATCACTAATATATATCAACGATAAAGTCTATCGGTGATAGCAAGGGAAGAGTCCTGACAAGATATTCTTCTCCTTCGACCGAAGCAAACGTGGATGAGCAGATCTTCGCTCACTCGACTTTCTTTTGTTTATAGCTACTGTTTTCGTATCGTTTGAATCTGTTATTTGAATTGTTGTTGAATTTGTTTAATGCTTAATCAATTAATTTTGTTGAGTTCTTCTAATATCATGAGTTGCTAGGTTTATAAGGGGTTGTTAAGATGACTCCATAGGAATTAACTAGGTGATTTCAGTATGTAAATAAGCATGAATGCATTGATTGAGTGTGAACTTCATTCCATGAACATTTTCGATCGACCATCCATTTTGTTCTAAAGAGTTCCTAACCTCTGGAAGGAGTAAGAGCTTCGAGTCACTCATTCATGTTAGCCTTTCACGGTAAATAAAGAGTGGTCTAGGAATAGGCACTTTCCTAGCACGTTTGATAGCATGAATTTATAAATAGGTTCTTAAAACTTACTTGGATATGAGTAACTTAAGACTCTAAAGCATCGGAAGATGTATGAGATCTAGCTAAACGGTGCATGTAGTGTTTAGTTGCTGCTGAATGATCATGGTTATGTCTATGGAGGATTCTTAGCCAACCTTGCTATTTTTATCTTAAATTTCACTTGTTGCTAGTCTGTTGCGAAAGTTTTGTTAGACCCGCAATGCCATTTTCTATTTTGCATGTTAGTTAATCCATCTCTAGACTGTAGTCTCCTTAATTTTTACCTTGTGTTGCGTTAACTTTGCATTTTCTTTGCGTCCTTTACAATTTTGTGTCTCGAATCAAAACCCATTTGATCCCTGGTTACCTTATCTAATTTAACACGCATAAAATCATCATTCACTCAACTTAGTCTCTATGGGAAACGATATAAATTATACGTATCACTTGCTGCAGACCGTGTATACTTGCATGGTTATTTGCTTACATTAATCAATATATAACCCCATTGAGCAAAGCACCATAAGGCTAAAAGGATACTCTAGACAGCTGAAGAAGAGATTTGGAGGCTCGGGAACGTGCAGATCACATCGGGAACGAGGCTTGGCACGCGACAAAAGTTTTTCTCCTTTTACCTTTGATTTCATTGTTTATTTTATGGATTCTAAACATTGTCTAAGCATGATTTTAGTGATTATGAGTAGCTAGACTTTTACTTAAGGGATTGATGTAATCGTTTTAGTTTTCATGTTTGATTAATCTAAAATTCTTCATATTGCAACAATTGTTCTTGTGTTTGTTTGCTTAATGCTTTTATCTTTTGGCCAAAGTATAAATTGTTGATTGCTTTAATTCTAGCTTGAAAGAGTAGATTTTAGAGTAGAACTCAAACACTTGACTACTTGTAAATTCTTGCATGAAAATGAAGAATTCTCTTAGAGGCCGATAATAGAAGTTGCTTAATGTTTTTCTTTTCTATTAAAATTAGACAGACATGTTGATTTTATATTTAGAGGCCGATAATAGAAGTTGCTTAATGTCTTTCTTTTCTATTAAAACTCGACAGACATGTTGATTTTATATTAAGGGAAGAGAATTAATAGAGCTCTAGCGAGTCTTTTATGAGTTTTGTACTTCTTGGCTTATAATTGTATGCATGACTATTTTTTGTTTAATAGATTAATTAAGCATGAATCCATTTGGTTTAATCAATTCCCTAGGTTTTTTCTCCTAAAGGTTTCCCATTACTTTTCTGTCATTTATTTTTCACTCAACTTCAAAGTCTTTTTAATCTAAATAGAATTTGTGGTTAGTACCTATGGTATTCAATTGATTTAGAAACCCAATCCTGTGGACGATACTCTTTACTTAAATCACTATATTAAAACTTGAACCGTACACTTGCGGTACGCAATAAATCACGCAACAAATTTTTGAATTGGGAAAAATGCCACTTCATGGTGGAAGAAGGCATAGTTTTGGGACATAGAGTGTCTAAAGCAGGAATAGAGGTCGATAGGGCCAAAATAGAAGTCATTGAGAAGTTAGTTGAACCTAAGAATGTAAAAGCCATAAGAAGTTTCTTAGTACACGCAAGGTTTTACAGAAGATTCATAAAAGACTTCTCAAAAATCTCCAAACCCCTCTGTGAGGTGCTAGAACTAAATAGAACTTTTATCTTTTCAAATGAGTGTTTGATAGCTTGGACTAAGCTTAAAACTGCCCTAGTAAAAGCTCCAATCATAATCGGTCCAAATTGGGATATGCCTTTTGAATTGATGTGCGATGCAAGTGATTATGCAATTGGAGCCATGCTTGGCCAGGAGAGAGAAAAATTAACACATCCTATTTATTATGCAAGTAAAACATTAAATGAAGCTCAATGCAACTACACCACTACTGAAAAGAAGATGTTAGCCGTAGTATTTGCATGTGAAAAATTCAGAGCCTATATTGTAGGAAATAAAACAATCGTTTACACTGATCATGCTGCAATAAAGTACTTAATGAGGAAGGCTGATGCCAAACCTCGACTGATTAGATGAGTGTTACTTTTGCAGGAGTTTGATTTGGAAATACGGGACAAAAAGGGATGTGAAAACGTGGTTGCTGACCACTTATCAAGATTGCAGAGTCATTTCGAATCTATTACGGAGCCCGCAATGATGGATTCTTTTATTGATGAACATGTTTTTGTTTTATTACATTGTGATAATAATGTTGAGCCTTGGTTTGCTGACATTGCCAATTTTCTTGCCTCACAGGTGTTACATGAATTCAACAAAGGACAGGACAAGAAGAAGTTCTTGAATGATGCGAGAAAGTACTTTGGGATGATCCAACCCTTTACAAATGCTGTGCTGATGGATTGCTAAGGAAACGCGTGTCAGCTGGTGAAGCAAGATCCATCCTGCAGCATTGTCATACAGCTCCATATGGAGGTCATTTTGGTGGTCAGAGGACTGCTGCGAAGGTATTTCAGAGTGGCTATTTTTGGCGAACAATCTTCAAGGATGCACATGACTATGCGCGCAATTGTAATGAATGCCAACAAACAGGTAACCTCAGTAGGAAGGATGAGATGCCTCTGACATACATCTTAGAGTTAGAACTCTTTGATGTATGGGGTATTGACTTCATGGGTTCATTTCCACCTTCTGCTGGTAACGTGTATATTTTAGTAGCTGTAGACTATGTCTCAAAGTGGATTGAGGCAATTGCATGTCCTTTAAATGATGCTAAGACAGTTATAAAATTTCTTAATAGACATATCTTCACACGATTTGGCACTCCACGTGCCATCATAAGTGATGAGGGATCACACTTCATAAACAAATCTATGGAGAAGGTGTTAGCTAAATATAATGTTAAGCATAGGGTAGCAACACCCTATCATCCCTATTCCAATAGACAAGCAGAAATCTCTAATAGAGAGATCAAGAGTATACTAGAGAAAGTTGTGAAATCGAATAGAACGGATTGGTCTATCAAATTAGATGATGCATTATGGGCATATAGAACTGCATATAAAACACCTTTAGGAATGTCTCCCTATAGGTTAGTTTATGGAAAAGCATGTCATCTCCCTCTCGAATTAGAAAACAAAGCTTTTTGGGCTTTAAAGAAGTCAAACTTTTGCGTGACCGATGCGGGAACATTGCGGTCTCTGCAATTACATGAATTAGAAGAATTAAGGCACATGTCATACGAAAATGCTAAGATGTATAAAGAAAAAACTAAAATTTGGCATGATAGTAAACTTAGGCCAAAGGATTTTAAAAAGGGCCAACATGTCTTATTATTTAATTCACGATTGAAAATGTTCCCTGGAAAACTCAAATCTCGGTGGTCTGGTCCCTTTGTCATTACTAACGTGTTTGTACATGGTGCAATTGAAATCCAAAATTTAGAACAGGGCCAGCCGTTTATGGTGAATGGTGCAAGGTTGAAGCACTACTATGAGGAAGGAGATGTAGGAATGCTCTCGGCATTCCTCTTGGCCGAAGTTTGAAGTCAATCAAGAAGGGATGAGCATGGACGTTATTGGAAATATCTTTGTGCTCAAAATATTATTTTAAATGCGAAAAATTTATGTTTATTTCTATTTAATATTTTTGTTATTGAATTCTTAATTACTGAAATTAATTAATTTTGTTTAATGTTGATTGAAATTAGGAGGCAATATTTGAAATTTAAAATGACAAGATCGGTGGATCAATCAAGAGGAAGAGAGGAATTATAGGAAGAATCAAGTAAAATCAGAGATTTGGGATTGTGGAGATCCTGCGGCAGTCGCCAAAACGGGAAATAAAAGCCCCAACGATTATATTTTAAAGATTCTTTGTGAGATTAGAGGTATTGCGATTGCATTGTGGAGTCCGCAAAGGTATGGCCTTTAAGTGTTCAAAACCGTTATAAATAGGAAAAGTCTGAACAGCCCACTTTCCATTCACAATTCCGAAACCTCCGAGCTCTCAACATATTTCCTCTCTTCTCCCTCACAAGAATCCATTCGTCTCTTGATCTCCAAGAAAAGAAACCATGGTATCGACCCGTCGTCAAGAAAGCTCTACTCCAACAAAACCTTCTCCCACTACGGAAGACACAACTATGGCAGGGGATGCTCTGATCTCCTTAGCCTCGGCTGAGGCAGCCAACCCTTCTGAGCCTAGGAAGATTCCTGCAAAAAGAAAGAGAAAGTTCACGGCCGGAAGGGATCCCAAGACCAAGATCAGAGAGGACACGAGTGAAGAAATCTCCACCGCCAGCGTACCGTCGTTCGAAACTGCCATGCAAAGCCCATCGGCTACGCAACAACAGTCAGGGACCGAGGTCTCCCCTCCAGAGCAGTCGAATTCGGCATCTACCACAATTGGTGATGCGGAAGAGGTCATCAGCCCCATCAGGGAAGTTAGCCCTGATGCGCAAGGGGGAGAGGAAGACGACAGTCCCCTGAGGGATGAAAGTCCTGTTGCGGAAGAGATGGAGAGACAGTCACCTGTGGCCGAAACAATAGATGAATGCATCAATCGGGTGGCTGCTGAACTAGTGGCTGGATTAGGGAAAGGGGCAGAGACGGTGTCCAAGAAGAGGGCCCATGTAATCGTAAAGGCGAAAAGGCCGAAGGCCTCAAAGAAGGCTAAGAAAAAGAAGACCGAGTCCGAACACCCTGCCAAGAAGATGAAGACGAAAGCTATTGAGGCAGCTAAGGCCAAAGCCAAGGGGAAAGGCAAAAGGAAAATGTTTCAAGAGGATGAACGTCCAGCTGAGAGGTATGTGTCTGAGGCAGCGAATGCAAGGGGCTTGACATTGATGAAAAGAGAACTCCTCCATGAGAGAGGATTTTTGGATACTCTTGCTGATCTGCCGCAATTCTTACGCACCGACATCGCAAATCATGGCTGGGAAGAACTGTGTAGACCACCAATTCAAGCTTACTCTGAGATGGTCAATGACTTCTATGCCAACCTGACTCATTCAGAAGGCTGCTACTCCACAGTAAGGGGCGTTGAGATTGATTTCTCAGCTGAGGCGATCAATGAGATTTATGCTCTCAAGGAGCATAAGAATTCGGATTATGCAAAGCTAATGGCCAACCCGTCTGAGGCTATTTTGGAGGAGGTGTTGAGTGAGATAGGCAAGCCCGAGGCAATGTGGGCAATTTCCAAACAAGGAAAGCACACATTGATGAGTGCAATGCTTAAAGACAAGGCAACCGTCTGGTTTTTCCTGATCAGGAGAAGGATCACCCCAGTGACACACGAGACAACAATTAATCAAGGGAGGTCCTTGCTTCTTTATGCGATCATGAAAGGGATGACAATAGACGTGGGCGAACTCATATCTGCCTCCATCCTTGAACGCCCGAAGAAGGGAAAAGGCAGACTCTTCTTCCCCAATACCATTACTAAACTTTGTCTCCGTGCAGGAGTGACGGTGACAAAGGAAGAGAAGAAGTTGGCCTATGCAGGCCACTTAGAGCTGCCAAATGACCTCAAGTTGAGAAGGAAGGGGAATATGCAGATCAAGCTGGACAACCTTGCATCTGCTCAAGCGATGTCTATGTCATGTTTGCTGGACATACAACAAAAGCTAGCCGAATGGGCGGAGTACTCACAAGCAAGAGACATAGAACTGGCTGAGCACTGGAGGTGCAAGTTCCCTGATTTTCCTGCTGCCTTGTTGGACCCCTGGATGCTTCCGAGCGTGGAGAAGAGTGATGAAGAAGAAGAAAATGAATGAATGCCATTGATTGACGGCATTCGAGGGAGTTATTCTTTATTCTCTCACCCTGCTTTTCTGTTACCTGTGACCCCCCCCCCCCCCCCCCCCCCCCCAATATCAACTGATTTCTGTTTCAATTTCAATAGTTAGTTTAGTTTAGAGTAGCTTAGCGTAGTTTCACTTAGTTAACACAATTAGTTTAGATAGTCTTGTCTGTTGTCTTTACTTTTTCAAAAAGCCTCATGGGCCACAATAGAGATAGAGTAGTAAGGAGCCTTGATGACTGATATATTTGCTCTGTTAGATTGATTGTGATTTCATTGCGCTCTCCGCATAGCCCTCTCAAGCATGTTTGTGTCTAAATCAGCATGCTCATTAGAAAGATCCAAGCATGCTGTTGTTGAGCAATGAATCTTCTGCTATTTGTTCTGTTTCTATCTCTTCATGCTTGGCTGATTGTGATTTCTCTTTGTGGGCTGTTTGTTCAAATGTGCTGGATGAGTGTCGAGTACACTCTTTAAGATTGAATTTACTTCATAAGTTTGAAAGAATGAAACCCTGTAAGACCTTACCTTTTGCTTTGTATAAACCTCTGCCTAGTGTGTTATCTACCCTAGGAGAGCCATTCCAACCGTTAGCTATGTAAAGTCTGCCTGTTTTTAACTTCAACTAGATGCTTCTAACAAAGTTTGGGGGTGTGCCACCCCATGCTCTCATTGAGGACAATGAGAAGTCCAAGTTTGGGGGTAAGGCAGCCTTCTAGTCCTAGGAACACTTCTCTCTCCCTTATTAGATATGCATTGTTCTTCTTTGACAAAAAAAAAAAAACAAAATAAGGAAAAAACATTTTCTTTTCTCTAGGGGTGCTGAGTAATCAGGGCCACTTGTGTAATCCACAAGGGGCACTGCATCAAAAGGCAAACTTAGGGAAAAGGAAACACAAAAAAAAAAAGGATAAAAGAACAGAAAACAAAGAAGAAGAATGTATGCCAGAAGGTTGCAACCTTGAATGCTTAGATGTCCTATGTACTGAAATCTGATCCTTAGTTAGCTAAGCAAAAGGGGCTGTAACTAGAAGGCTTATCTAAGGAAAATGAGTGTCTGTCCTAAATAGAAGTGATGCCATGGCTTAGATTGTTCTATGGATTATGTACTCTGTCACTTTTTTTTTTGGTTCTGAGCATGGCATGACTCTAAGGATTCCTAGGAAATAAAAGAATAAAATTTAGAAGCATGTACTGAGTTTTAAGTTAAGAATAGGAAGATTTTAAAGCCAATGGATGACTCCACAATGTGCTTGGTGATATAGGCAGATAAAACCAGGAGGTAGGGAGTTATTAAAGGCAGAAGGTTTTAAAGGCAAGGAATTCAGAATGACAAACATGAAGTTGGTTTTAGCTTGAAGTGTGTCACAAGACAGTGCCTTTGGCAATAAGCCAAGAGAATAACAGTTTGGTTAGTTGGAGATAAGGACAAGAGTTAGCAGTTAGACAGTGAAAAAGAGAGGGAAAATGAGTTTTTTGTATTGCTCGAGGGCTAGCAATAACTCAAGTTTGGGGGTGTGTTAACTCTCCAAATGATAGTTATTTAGGTCTATAATTGCTTAATATTCATTAAGTCTTGTGAGCATTTTAGCTAGTAGTGAGCATAATATGTGTTTAAAAGTGACATTTTGTGAAATGGTGTGAATTCAATGCTTATGTGAAAAATCTGTGCATAAGTGTGTAAATTGGTGAAAAATGTCTAATTGATGCCTTGCAGATGTATTGCTGAAGTTTTGCGAGGAACGCAATGGAGTCAGAAGAAGGGCAACCGAAAACAGAGCATTGCGATCGCAATACTGGTCTTTTCTGCTGCGTTTTTTCAGCCGCCGGCCCTTCCTGCATCCGCCACGTATGAGGTTGTTACCCCAAATTGGATGGAGATCCGCAGCCTATGGAGTGATTCTGCAAAGGCCTAACCGCAGAAAAAGAAGAATTCCCTCGCTTGTTGGATCGAAGAAACAAAGGCTCTCTTGGCGTCAGCAATTCAAGAGGAAGAAGAGAAGATCCATCTTCTCTTCTGATTGAATTCCCTTCCCAAGCCAAGCCATTCTTCTCCTTCAACCGAGGCAAATCGTGAACGATCGGACCTTCACTCATCTACTGTTTTCTTTTAGTTTCTGTTTACGAATTGAATTCTGTCTTATTTTAGTTTCTGTTTTCAGTTCATCTACTGCTTCACTTGAATTATTATTTTCAGAACGAATCGTGTTTTGCTTTTGAATTATTCCTGGATTTGCTTTTCATAAGTAATCAATTAGTTTTGTTGAGTTCTTCTATTTTCGTAAGCAATCGATCAGTTGTGTTGAATTCTTTTATTAGCATGAGTGTTGCGTGCTCAATGTGTGAAATAAATAGCAATAAGGGAGAGAGAGCACTCAGAACATGCAAGCATACATGATCTTGTTAGCAAGTAGTAAGTATTTTTTCATTCGTTTTCCCACAGAGATTTATTATTAGCTACTCGTGAAGTGTATTGTTAAGCAAGAATGGGTGGATTTGATGGGGTAGAATTGGTTTTAAGTTGTCTAATTTCTAAGGAATATGTAAAGGGTAGCAACATAAACAAGTGCAAGTCAATGATAAACTCAAATGAAAAGAGAAGAGATTAATAAACGAAGAGGAAAATAGCTAAACAGAATTTTTAACTTAGCAGAATTGCGAGAACAGCAATTCTACCGCAATGTTACTAACAGCGAAAGTGTGTAAAATGGAGAAACAAGGGCTACTAACGACTCCTCTATAGGCATTTTCATACGATTCTCAAGCATTGGATCAACTCACTATGCATCAAACTAACTCATTCTCATGTATCTTCCGATTTCATGCATTAGATTCTTTAGTTTACTCATGTCCAAGTAAGGTCTTAAGCATCTTGTTAAAGCAGAAAGATATGGTTTGTACTAGGAAAACGCCTATTCCTAGGTCGTTTTCTGGCTACCTTGAAAGGCTAGCATGAGTGTATGACTCTGAACTCTTATTCCTTCCAGAGGTTAGGAGTTCTTTGGACAAAATGGATGGCCAATCGAAATTGCCCGTGGGATGAAGCTTACATACAATCAATGCTTCGAGAGCTATCCTACATGCTTGGTTCACGTTTTTTAGCCTATAGTATTGTCATTAGCATGCCCCTATGTGACTTAGTTACTCATGGATATAGAGAGAACATAAATATTAGATAAAGTAGGCATGCTCAGAAGAGAAATAAACTTAAAACAGCGAAGCAAAACAGTAAATCGCAAAGACAAGAAACTGTGAAAGAATGAATTGTGCTTTGATTAATCGATTGTTTGAATGAACAAGGGAAACTCAAAGTGATTAACTTAAAGACAGAAAGCAACGAAATGAGATGAACTAACTAATAGAAAAGAAACAACAACTAAACAGTGCTGGAAATGAGAAATAAAAGACAGAAAGCAGTAAGTGAGCTTGAACGCTTCGATGTAGATGCCTCGGCTGAAAGGAGAGAAAGAGTAGCCTTGCTTGGATGAATCCAATCAGGAGAGAAGATCTCCTTCCTATCAGATTGTCGATTCCAACAGCTAAGCTTTCCAACCCAACAGACGGAAGAGAAAAACAGGAGAAAAAATGGAGCTGCGAAGAGACTTCTACGCTTTCGGATGATGATGAAACCCTCTACTTTGACCCCCTTTTATAGTAATCTGCAGGTGCGTTTGGGCCAAGGAGAACCATCCATCCTCAACGTCGTACTTCAAAATGGATGGAGGAGAAAGAACGAATCCCTAAAATAACGGAAAATAACAGAGAAAGATCAGTCAACTTACGGATTTCACTTGAAACATTGCGGTTTTAGCAATGTTTCCGCAATGCTGCCGCAATGCTCATTTTTCCTTCTTTTAACTTCGTTTTTCATTCCTTTTCTTTCCTTTTGCACACAAGTCCTAATTTAGCTACCTTCTTCTAATTCTCATATATAAGCATAGGTTTAAGCTAAATCCTATCAAAAATACCTAAGAGTGTACATCTTTCTAAGATAAATAAGTCCTAAAAAGGTCACTTTTGGAGACGTAACACACCCCCAAACTTAAGGTTTTGCTCGTCCTCGAGCAATCTAAGGACTTGCTTAGGCTGCTGTTTCATCCTCTTTAACCACTTACTGACTCCCCTACATTCCTATCTATAGCAGTGCTGTCCTGTGACACACTTCTAAGTTTACAACTAACCTTTTATATTGCTTCTTCTGACTTTGCACGCCTAATACTCCTGCTGTTTCATTAACTCCCTACGACTGATCTACTTGCTTCTGTCACATCGTGCATCTATCCCTAAGGTTTCAAATTCTACCTAGCTTTACCCCAGACTCAGTACATGCTTCTAGTTTTTACTTTTGAGCTACCTAGGATTCCTTAGAGTCATGCCAGTCTTAGTATTAACAGTGACAGTAGTACTTTTAGAGAACAACCTAAACCCTGACATCACTACATTGGACATACATTCATCTCCCTAAACAACCCTACAAGTTACAACTTTGTGCTCAGCTAATTGAGGATCAGAGTTCTTTTTATTTAGGACATCTAAGCCACAAAGTTGCAACTCCTAGGTATACATTCTTCTTCCCTATTTTTTCCTTTTTCTTTCTTTCTTACTTAGGTGGAGCCTCTCCTTTGGTTGCCTTTTGATGCAATGCCACTTGTGGGTTACACACTTGGCACTGATTACTCAGCAACTTAAGAGAGACACCCCTCTTTATTCTATTTTTCATTTTTTTTTTTTCAGCTCATCATTTTTTTGTCAAGGAGAAGAAGAATGCTTATGCTTTAAGGGAGAGAGGAATGTTCCTAGGCCTAGGGTGGCCTCCCCCAAACTTAAACTACTCATTGTCCCCAATGAGTGTCTGAGGTGGCACACCCCCAAACTTGTCCTAGAAGCATCTAGTCTAAGGTAAAACAAAGAGAATCTAAAAGCCCTAGGCATAGACAAAACATTCTAAAAGCAAACATCACAGCAGCAGAAATTTATAAAAACAGTCAGGTAAGGACTTAAAGCTATGCATGCTGAGCACTTTTAAGAGGTTAATTCAAACTATCAAAGGTGTCCTATGACACTCATCCAGCATGCTTTTAGATAGGCTATATAAGGCATTCATGATAGCAGCAAAAGACAAAATTTAAACAGCACCAGCCTAGCTAAACCGTCAGTCAAAAACATGCATTTACTAATAAACATTGCGGATTCCGCAATTATTTCGCAATGGATACAGGGCAGATATACCAGTGATTAAGGCCCCTATGCATGCTATTTCCAGTCATTTAAGCTCTACAAAAAGGAAACTAAACTAATCTACCTATTCAGCTATCATCAGACTACACTAACAAATTTAAACAATCAAAATAAAGAACTAAAAACAGATCAAAATTGATTCCAAAATAGCAGAATTCACATAGTTAACGAAAAGCAGTTTGATTTTTTTTTTTTTTTCTTTTAGGGAACATAAATACTCCCTTGAGTGCTTCTCAATCTAGCACTCAAATGTCCTCATCATCAGCATCCCTCTTTGGTCTTGGAGGCGCCCATGGTGTCAGTAGGTCCGTGGGGAACTCAGGGAAGATGCAGCCCAATTGGTCTGCCACATCTTTATCCCTTGCCTGCGCATATGTGGCCCATTGAGCCATCTTCTTCTGCAGATCCATCAGGCATGCCATGGACAGAGACTGAGCAGCAGCCAGGCCATCCAGCTCGAACTCCATGTTCCCCTTCCTTCGCATCCTCAAGGCAGTAGGCAACTCCAGGTGCCCCGTGTAGGCCAGCTGCCGTTCCATTCGCTCGATTGGGACCCCTGCACGTAAGCAGAGCTTAGTAATTGTATTAGGAAAGAAAAGTGGACCCTTACCCTTTTTAGCGCAGTCTGCGATTGAGGCTGCAATGACTTCACCAACGTTGATTGTGAGGCATCTCATAATCGCATAGACCAGCAGCGATCTGCCTTGGTTGATGGTGGTCTCGTGGGTCACTGGGGACAGCTTCCTCCTCACGAAGGAACACCAGACAGCCGCCTTGGCTGTGAGGGTAGCACTCATCAGGGTGTGCTTCCCATTGCGTGAAACTGTCCACGATGCCTCAGGCTGGCCGATGACTCGAATTGCTTCCTCCAGGACAGCTTCTGTTGGCTCATCAACGATCCTTGCATAGTCAGTGTGTTTTTGACCCTTAAGGCCATAGGCTTCGTTGATTGCCTTTGCTGAGAAATCCACCTCGACTCCTCTGACCACAGACAGGCCATCCTCAGGGTTCATCAAATTGGCGTAAAAGTCATACACCATGCTGGAGTAGGCGGGATTGGGTGGCCTGCACAGCTCTTCCCAGCCGTGATTCGTGATCCCTGCGCGCAAGAATTGTGGCAGGTCTGCTAGCGCGTCGAGGAACCCTTTCTCGTGCAGCAGGTCCCTCTTCCTTAACTCAGTGCCTCTGGACTCAGCATCAGAGGACACATACCTCACAGATTGAGGCTCATCTTCAGGGTACAGCTTGGCTTTCCCCTTGTCTTTTGGTTTGGCTGATTCAGCAGCCTCGATCTTGAGCTTCTTCAGAGATGGCTCATCACTCACCTTCTTTGATGAAGGTTCACCCCTGACTTTCTTTTTCTTGGATTTCTTCGAGGCTTTCGGCCGTTTGGCCTTGACAACCTTGGCGGCCTTCTTTTTCAATCTTGCCTTGGTTGTGATCTGCTGGAGGCAATCCCCCAACGTCTCATTCATCGAATCATCCCCCTCTGCAGGGCTCTCTGGGCTGGCTTCCCTCAAAGGAGAGAAGACCTCTTCTTCTTCAGCTTCCTCACTACCCTGCGTCGATTCTTGACGCTCTCCATATGGAAATTCGGGATCAGGCTCCTGGGAGATGGGTGATGCTTCAGGGCTCTGCGTCGGTGGAGTGTGTTCAGAGCTCTGTGGCGATGGAGAAAGCTCAGGGCTTCGCGCTGGTGGAGATGGCGAAGAGCTTTGCTTGGCCGACTCGTGTGACAGACGGCCACTTTCTTGACTCTCCACAGAGGGAGTCTTTTTCTTGATCGCTGCTTCGGCCACAGCCATACTCCACTTGCGTTTCTTGGGCGTTCCTGCTGGTTCAGAGGGTCCAGCAGGGATCTCCGTAACCACCTTCCACTTCTTCTTGCGGACAGGCAGCTTGGGGAGTCGTTCAGTGCGCGCAGCCTCAGCATCTGCCAAGGCGAGGAGTGCTTCCCTCGCAGCAATTTCAGCGTCGTCAGCCTTCTTCTTGGACGCAGATCTTTCAGCTCTCGTTAGCACCATTGTGGAATCGTAGGAATCTGGAAAGAGGAATTGCAGATGAAGAGGGAGAGAGATTTCTTGGAGTTCAGAGAATGGGAGAAGCGTATGGATCAGCGCGCTTCTAACGGATATAAGTAATGATGGAAATCCCAACGGCTATTTCCGTTGCGGATTCTGCAAATCCAGCGCAATTTTAGTGACCGTTGGAGATTTTCTGAATTTAAATGGCAATCTTCTCTCAACTGAATCTTTGATTTGGCCCAATATTTCCCTCGATTTTTTTATCTTGATTTCATCTCCTTGATTCCCTCTATCGATTCCCTATTAAAAGAAATAAAATCAACATCAAATTTGTAATTAAAATCACATACAAATATACACAAACAGTAACCGAAAAAATAGCAAAAAATAAACTAAGGCATTAGCCTCGCATGGACGAGCACAGTGATCACTCGTCCTCTCTCGTTCTTATTTTCACGTTTCAGTCAAGAGGAAGGCCGAGAGAGTCTTCACATCTCCCTTCCTCATAGTAATGCTTCAATCTTGCACCATTAACCATGAACGGTTGCCCTTGCTGCAGGTTCTTAATCTCGATTGCACCATGAACAAATACGTTAGTTATCACAAAAGGACCTGACCATCTGGACTTAAGTTTGCCTGGAAATAATTTCAACCGTGAGTTAAATAATAAGACAAGCTGGCCTTTCTTAAAGTCCTTAATCCTAAGTCTACTGTCGTGCCAAATCTTGGTCTTTTCCTTATACATTTTAGCATTTTCATAGGACATATGTCTAAGCTCATCAAGCTCATGTAATTGCAAAGACCGCAATGTTCCCGCATCGGTCACGCAATAATTCAACTCTTTTAGTGCCCAAAATGCTTTAATTTCTAATTCGAATGGTAAGTGACATGCTTTGCCATACACAAGTCTATAAGGAGACATACCTAGGGGTGTCTTATATGCAGTTCTATATGCCCAAAGTGCATCCTCGAGTTTAAACGACCAATCTTTTCTATTGGGTTTGACCACTTTTTCGAGTATGTTTTTAATCTCCCTATTTGAAATTTCAGCTTGTCCATTCGAATGTGGGTGATAAGGGGTGGCTACTCTATGTCTAACATTATATTTAGCCAACACTCTCTCCATAGCTCTATTAATGAAATGTGTCCCTTCATCACTAATTATAGCACGAGGTGTTCCAAACCTAGTAAAGATATGTCTATGAAGGAACTTAATAACTGTTTTGGCATCATTATTTGGACATGCTATGACCTCTACCCACTTAGATACATAGTCTACTGCTACCAATATGTAAAGGTTACCTGATGATGGGGGAAATGGTCCCATGAAATCAATGCCCCACACATCAAAGAGCTCCAACTCTAAGATGTAAGTGAGAGGCATCTCATCCTTTCGACTAAGGTTACCTGTTCTCTGGCATTCATCACAGCTGTGTGCATAGTTGTGAGCATCCTTGAAGATCGTTGGCCAATAGTAGCCACTCTGGAACACCTTTGCAGCTGTTCTCTGGCCACCAAAGTGTCCACCATAGGGGGCTGTATGGCAATGCTGCAGCACGGACTTCGCCTCAGCAGCTGATACACACTTCCTTAGCAGACCATCAGCACATGTCTTGTAGAGTGTGGGATCATCCCATATGAATTTCCTAGCTTCATGAAGGAACCTCTTCTTTTCTTGTCCTCCCTTGAAAGTTGGTAGTACCTGTGATGCAAGGAAGTTAGCAATGTCAGCAAACCAAGGTTCCTCATCGTTATCACGATGAGTCAATACAAAGACATGTTCATCAATAAAAGCATCAGAAATTGCGGTTTCCGCAATTTTTCCGCAATTATGCTGCAATCTAGAAATATGATCTGCAACCACATTTTCACATCCTTTCTTATCTCTAATGTCCAGATCAAACTCTTGCAGCAGCAATACCCATCTAATCAACCTAGGCTTAGCATCAGCCTTCCTCATGAGGTATTTCAAAGCAGAATGGTCAGTGTACACGATTGTCCTAGTGCCTACAATGTAATTCCTAAACTTCTCACAAGCAAACACTACAGCTAGCATCTCCTTCTCAGTAGTTGTGTAATTACATTGTGCCTCATTAAGTGTCTTACTAGCATAGTATACAGGGTGTGTTAACTTGTCAATCTTTTGTCCTAGCATAACCCCTACAGCATAGTCACTTGCATCACATAACATCTCAAATGGGAGATCCCAATTTGGCCCTATTATAATAGGTGCTTTGACTAGTGCTTCCTTAAGGGTTTTCCAGGCTAGGAAACATTCTTTAGAGAAGATGAATGGCTTGTTTAACTCTAGAAGCTAACATAAAGGCTTGGAGATCTTAGAAAAGTTCTTAATGAACCTTCTATAGAAGCCAGCATGTCCTAAGAAACTTCTAATGGCTTTTACATTCTGAGGTTCTACCAATTTCTCTATTATTTCAATTTTGGCCCTATCGACCTCTACACCTGCCTTAGACACTCTATGACCTAAGACAATCCCTTCGTCCACCATGAAGTGGCACTTCTCCCAATTAAGGACTAGGTTGGTCTCCTCACACCTAGCCAGGACTTGTCCTAAGTTCTCTAGACAGTTTGTGAATGAATCACCAAAGACTGAGAAATCATCCATGAATATCTCTATCATGGACTCATCTAAATCAGAGAAGATTGCCAACATGCACCTTTGGAATGTTGCCGGTGCATTGCATAAGCCAAAAGGCATTCTGCGAAAGGCAAAAGTTCCAAAAGGGCAAGTGAAGGTGGTCTTCTCCTGGTCCTTAGGGTCTATAGTGATCTGGTTATATCCTGAATAACCGTCTAAGAAGCAGTAGTAAGCTCTACCAGCTATCCTATCTAACATTTGGTCAATGAATGGTAGAGGGAAGTGGTCTTTTTTGGTTTCCTTGTTTAATTTCCTATAATCCATGCAAACTCTCCATCCTGTGATAGTCCTAGTTGGAATCAGTTCATTGCTCTCATTGACTACCACAGTCATCCCCCCCTTCTTAGGTACACATTGTATAGGACTCACCCACTGACTACTAGCTATAGGGAAGATCACACCAGCATCTAACCATTTTATTATTTCCTTTTTAACTACCTCTTTCATAGAGGGGTTCAACATACGTTGGTGATCTACTCGGGGTGTATGTTCTTCCTCTAGTATAATCTTATGCATGCAGTAGGAAGGGCTAATGCCTCTAATGTCAGCAATAGTCCATGCAATAGCCTTCCTATGTATTTGATAACTCCATTTTGGAGCTATTAAATACGTCCTAATTATAGCTAAAGACCGCTTCCAATTGATTAAATGTATCTCTTTTGTAGGAGAAAAGCGGCAAAGAGCTCGTGCGTCCGTTGGGCGTGTTCGAGAGCTTAAAGCAGAGTTTTAGCACCCCGGGAATGCATCGGGAAGAGGGGAATTTGTTCCGTGAAGAAACGGGCCAAAACAGCCTTGGAGAGGCAAAGCATCAGCCCCAAACCCGAGAGCCAGCGTCGAGACGCTGGCTCGACGCTGGAAAAACCCGAGAGCAAGCGTCGAGTGATAGCGTCGAGACGCTAGCTCGACGCTGCCCTGGCGTCGAGACCCTGCTTGGCGTCGAGACGCTTCGGAGGAGGCGCGCGCTGGAAAATCATCGGGGCAGCGTCGCGACGCCGGCCTTGCGTCGCGACGCCAGCGCGCGCGCGCGCGGATCACTTAGGGCACAGCGTCGAGACGCTGGCCTAGCGTCTCGACGCTACGACGAAGGCAGTAGCTAAAAGACGATTTTTCTGCATTTTTTTGGGATTCTTCTCCAAGCTTCATCTTCTTCATCTCTCAACGAAATCCGGCGATTCTTCCTTCCTTCTTCCCCATTTTCTCTCTATTTTCCGTGGAGCTCCGCCATTGTTGGCATGCGAGTGAGCTCCACTTCCCTTTGTAATAGGTAGATGAACTCTTCCATGGTCGTTGG
The DNA here is from genome assembly GCA_028017165.1 of Herpetospermum pedunculosum. Taxonomy (NCBI): domain Eukaryota; kingdom Viridiplantae; phylum Streptophyta; class Magnoliopsida; order Cucurbitales; family Cucurbitaceae; genus Herpetospermum; species Herpetospermum pedunculosum. Next base: position 11,816,849 of record CM051527.1, on the reverse strand, counting down.
TGGAGCGGGATTGACGATCCGCGCCATGAGCGGCTAAGGTAAGGGTGACGGTTTGGGATTTTGTTTAGGGGAATTTTGTTAGACCTTTATGGCTTTGATAATCTGAGTTTAAATTGCATATTGGTTCTGTTTACATTGCATTTGTTTACCTTGCTTAATCCAACGCGCATGTTAAATTATGTTGATTGACACTCGGATAGTTTCGCATGTTGTGTATGTTAAAGAGTAGCGATGCCGTGCCTCTCACTGCTCGACTAAGTAACACAGGTAAATAGAACTAAATCGAAGTATCGGGTCGGGTAGGATAATTGTTGGTTGCATACGGCGTTTGCGGGCAACCTACTAGCAATTAGAATTCACGCCCGAATGTTCGTCGCGGTTAGCTAGTAACTGTCTAAATTCATCTTAGGACTGATCATCTTAATGTGAGATTAGATAACGTGTAATTAGGACTGTGTGGCCTAATTAAAATCCATGAAGTCGGCTACTTTGGGGCTTCTCTAGTAGTCGTCCGCGTGCTTAGTAAACTGAATTCCATGTTATTAGAATTAAATGATAAGTTGTATTTGTCTAACAATTGACCCCGAGACTCCCCAAACCGTGCACACGTTTTCTACATATTATTTCTTTCTTCCGTTAGCTTTCTCATTGATTTCTTTGCATGATTAAAACCCCCCGTTACCAATTAATCGATCAAATCCCAATTTCACTAGTAAATTCAACTCTCCTATTCCTTGGATCGACCCTGTTACCACTGGCTGCAAAGCCTTGGCAATAGGCATTATAAATCGTATTTTGGCAAGCCTCGACAGCTTGAGATTAGGCGGATATTCAAAATTCAGCCCACCAAAATTGGCGCCGTTGCCGGGGAGTAGGCAATTGTTTGAATTTATGATTGAAGTTTGAATTTGATTCATTGATGGTTGACTGAAAATTTTTTCTGTTTGTATGTTGTATGTTTAGATTTTTGTTTGTATATGACCCGTTCCTCTGAGGGTAGTTTGCAGTATATCCCTGAGATTGACAGAGAGGAGCGACGGTTACGTAGAGAAGCCCGTGAGGGGCAAGGAACGTTTGAAAGAGAAGAAGGCAATCCCTTCTTGTTTGACGAGATGGCGCAAGGTGAAGCGCCACGGATGCTGAAGCAACTGGCAGCGCCAGACCTGAACCTGCAGCCCTTGTGCATTAACTACCCCGTGGTAGCAGGTAACTTCGAGCTGAAATCTGGTTTGATTCACCAGTTACCTTCTTTCCATGGAAATGCAGGTGAGGACGCGAACAAGCACTTGATGGAGTTCCATTGCGTCTGCGCGGGGATGAAGCCCGCAGGGGTCACGGAAGAGCAGCTGAACATGAGGGCATTCCCCTTCACGCTCAAGGATAAGGCCAAGGATTGGCTGTACTATTTGCCTTCCGGATCCATCACCACCTGGCAGGATATGAAGCGGGTATTTTTGGAGAAGTACTTTCCCGCATCCTTAGCCACCACTCTGCGGAAGAGAATTTATGGGATCACCCAGGATGTAGGTGAGTCCCTGCATGAGTATTGGGAACGCTTTGGGCGCCTGTGCGCGAGTTTCCCACACCACTAGATCGCCGATCAGCTGCTCATACAGTACTTTTATGAGGGGATGACACCCCACGACAGGCAGATGATCGATGCAGCGAGTGGAGGGGCTCTGATTGACAAGACCCCAGTTGAGGCCAAGCAGCTCATTGCAAATATGGCTACAAACTCGCAGTAGTTTGGGATCAGGGGGCAAGGACAAGTGCACAGCGTGGCTCAGAGCCATGAGATGTCTGAAATGAGGGCCCAGGTGGCCGAGATAGGTAGTATGTTGAAGAAAATTGTTGGAGGACAACGCGAAGAGGCGGAGGTCAACGCGATCGGGGGGTATGCTTCCAACCCAAGGAAGTATGATCCATATGCTAACACTTACAACCCCGGTTGGCGTGACCATCCAAATTTCAGCTATGGGAACAGGGAAGGACAAAATCGCTTCCAAGGCCAGTCCCAGGATAGGCCTAACTCTTCCACCCAGGCTCAAGCTTCGAGCTCCTCCAGCTCACTTGAAGAGATGGTCAGGACCATCGTGACTAGCACCAGCCAGTTCCAGAAAGAGGCTCGCGAGGAGCTAAATTCTCATAAGGCAGAGCTGCAGAATTTGAACAAGCAGCTGACACAAATGGCGGTGTCTATCAGTAAGATTGAGAGCAAGAGCTCGGGGAAGCTTCCTTCCCAAACTACTGTGAACTCATGCGAAAATGTGAGTGCCATTCAGCTACGCAGTGGGAAGTCACTTTCCACCAGAGCTGCGAAGGAAGCCACGGACAGCCTGAACAAGTCCGCCCTGACTGCTCCCGAGACTCAGAATGAGAAACGAAAAGATGAGAAGGTCAGTGTACCTGTGGATGTTGCCAAAGCACCATTCCCGAGCAGGCTTGCGAAGCCTACTTTGGAATCAGATGACGAGGAGGTCCTGCGAACCTTCCAAAAGGTGATGGTGAATATCCCGCTCCTAGAGGCAGTCAGTCAAGTGCCCAAGTATGCGAAATTTCTAAGGAGCTGGTGCACTACGAAAAGGAAGTCCAGAGGGACTGAGAAAAAGAAAGAGAACGTCTCTGCCATACTCCCAGGTACGTTGCCTGCAAAGTGCAACGATCCAGGTACTTTTACTATCCCTTGCATTATAGGTAGTAAAATTGTTCATAACGCCATGTTAGACCTAGGAGCCTATGTTAATGTTATGTCTTATGCATTATATCGTGAACTGAATTTGAATGAAATGCATGAATGTAATGTTTCTGTTCAGTTGGCTAATGGGTCAAGCATCTGTCCTAGGGGGAAGGTAGAGGATGTTCTAGTTAGAGTTGGGGATATGATGTTCCCCGCTGATTTCCTTGTTTTAGACATGAATGAGAAGTCATCGCATGCTTCGTCCTCTATGCTGTTAGGACGCCCTTTTCTTAAGACCGCTAGGGTCAAAATCGATGTATATAAGGGCGTCGTTTCGTTAGAGTTTGATGATATTTTGCATGAGTTTTCTTTATTTGATGGGAAATCTGTTGCGAATGTTTCTGTTGTTTGTGAGCATGTTGAGAATGGGAGTCTACCCTCGCGCTTGAGGGATGGTTCCCATGTCTCTGTTAAAATTTCTGATTTGAATTTGATGGATGATACTGCTGGATTTTGCACTAACATGTCTGATATTCACGTGCCCGAGGCACGAAGAGTGCAAAATGTTTTTCAGGTGGATGGCAGAAAAGGTGTGGTCAAGGACAAGTATGGATCGTCCCTCGCACCTACAGACTATGGATGAGTCTGTTGAGAGAATACAGTCGAGCAACCGACTTTAAAAATTCTGCGCTTCTCGGAGGCACCCGAGTGTTGAACTGTTTTTATGCTTTAGTTTAGTTTTATTGCTTTTTAGTATTAATTAGCTTGCTGTTTTTTTTTTTAGGGAATCGAGGAAGAGAAGACAATTTTGGGCTCTGATGCGTTCGTGCGCCGCTTCCTCGCCCTCGCCAGCTTCACCAAGAGTCAGGGAAGTGTATTTCTTCTTCCCGTTTACTTTGATGTATCTGACTGATTGGCATTGAGGACAATGCCAAATTTTGAAGTTGGGGGTGGAGTAGTCCGATGGATGTGCATGTGTAGTTTGTTGAGAAGTGTTATAAAGATATTGAAGTGCTTGGGACTCTGTTTACTGTTTTCTGACTGTGATAGCCTAGGAAATGCATGTTGGAAATCTGAGCATGTTCATAATCGAGTTTTTGCATGAGTTTTGTGTTTATTAGGTTCATGTCAAAAATTTTAAAATTTTTTCTGTTGCTCCCTTGCACTCATCGCGCACTTAGCAACTTCTCCCTAGATTCCGTAAGCTTGGTTTATCGCATGTTTAGCTAATTCTCGTTGTCACCCCGAAAGGCACCCTTAGGTAGCTTGTTGCATGAGAGTTAGTAGCTAATTAATTGAGGAAGCATGTGCTTAGCCTAATAAAAAAAATAGAAAAGCATGTTTTATAGAAAAATTTCTCTCGAGGCGCTCCTCCTTCTTTTTAAGCGCTTAAAAGAAGTGAGCGTTAGTCCTTAAAAACGTGAAGTTTTATGCATGAATTTGACGTGTTAGGCAGCTCGAGTAGGAAAGAAAAAGAAATGAAAAGTTGGTTCGAAGAACCCAAAATAAAAGAGTACAAAGTACTTTTGAAAAGAAAGAAAAAGAATGAGAAAATAATTAGGTCTCTTAATTTGTTTCTCTCTCTCGTGTAAGTCAAGTGTAGCTGTTCTTAAACGCTAGAAGTAGGGGAAAAACGGGATGTGCGTTGCATGTTGGTTTTCCGGGTTTACGTGAGTTTAGGAGTGGTTGTCTAGCACACACACACGTTAGGGGGCAAGAGTTAATTTTTGATATGTCCTAGTTGATGCATGAACAAATGCTTCCATGATTATGCTCGTGTTTAAATTTCAATATGCATGGAGGCTTGAGTTAGAAAATATGTAAACGCGTCCTTAGAGTCAATGTCTTTGTAGTGCTTGCTCGAGGACTAGCAATGTTTAAGTTGGGGGTGTTTGATAACTCCATTTTGGAGCTATTAAATACGTCCTAATTATAGCTAAAGACCGCTTCCAATTGATTAAATGTATCTCTTTTGTAGGAGAAAAGCGGCAAAGAGCTCGTGCGTCCGTTGGGCGTGTTCGAGAGCTTAAAGCAGAGTTTTAGCGCCCCGGGAATGCATCGGGAAGAGGGGAATTTGTTCCGTGAAGAAACGGGCCAAAACAGCCTTGGAGAGGCAAAGCATCAGCCCCAAACCCGAGAGCCAGCGTCGAGCTATAGCGTCGAGACGCTGGCTCGACGCTGGAAAAACCCGAGAGCAAGCGTCGAGTGATAGCGTCGAGACGCTAGCTCGACGCTGCCCTGGCGTCGAGACCCTGCTTGGCGTCGAGACGCTTCGGAGGAGGCGCGCGCTGGAAAATCATCGGGGCAGCGTCGCGACGCCGGCCTTGCGTCGCGACGCCAGCGCGCGCGCGCGGATCACTTAGGGCACAGCGTCGAGACGCTGGCCTAGCGTCTCGACGCTACGACGAAGGCAGTAGCTAAAAGACGATTTTTCTGCACTTTTTTGGGATTCTTCTCCAAGCTTCATCTTCTTCATCTCTCAACGGAATCCGGCGATTCTTCCTTCCTTCTTCCCCATTTTCTCTCTATTTTCCGTGGAGCTCCGCCATTGTTGGCATGCGAGTGAGCTCCACTTCCCTTTGTAATAGGTAGATGAACTCTTCCATGGTCGTTGGTGGAGCGGGATTGACGATCCGCGCCATGAGCGGCTAAGGTAAGGGTGACGGTTTGGGATTTTGTTTAGGGGAATTTTGTTAGACCTTTATGGCTTTGATAATCTTAGTTTAAATTGCATATTGGTTCTGTTTACATTGCATTTGTTTACCTTGCTTAATCCAACGCGCATGTTAAATTATGTTGATTGACACTCGGATAGTTTCGCATGTTGTGTATGTTAAAGAGTAGCGATGCCGTGCCTCTCACTGCTCGACTAAGTAACACAGGTAAATAGAACTAAATCGAAGTATCGGGTCGGGTAGGATAATTGTTGGTTGCATACGGCGTTTGCGGGCAACCTACTAGCAATTAGAATTCACGCCCGAATGTTCGTCGCGGTTAGCTAGTAACTGTCTAAATTCATCTTAGGACTGATCATCTTAATGTGAGATTAGATAACGTGTAATTAGGACTGTGTGGCCTAATTAAAATCCATGAAGTCGGCTACTTTGGGGCTTCTCTGGTAGTCGTCCGCGTGCTTAGTAAACTGAATTCCATGTTATTAGAATTAAATGATAAGTTGTATTTGTCTAACAATTGACCCCGAGACTCCCCAAACCGTGCACACGTTTTCTACATATTATTTCTTTCTTCCGTTAGCTTTCTCATTGATTTCTTTGCATGATTAAAACCCCCCGTTACCAATTAATCGATCAAATCCCAATTTCACTAGTAAATTCAACTCTCCTATTCCTTGGATCGACCCTGTTACCACTGGCTGCAAAGCCTTGGCAATAGGCATTATAAATCGTATTTTGGCAAGCCTCGACAGCTTGAGATTAGGCGGATATTCAAAATTCAGCCCACCATCCTAGTTGGAATCAGTTCATTGCTCTCATTGACTACCACAGTCATCCCCCCCTTCTTAGGTACACATTGTATAGGACTCACCCACTGACTACTAGCTAAAGGGAAGATCACACCAACATCTAACCATTTTATTATTTCCTTTTTAACTACCTCTTTCATAGAGGGGTTCAACCTACGTTGGTGATCTACTCGGGGTGTATGTTCTTCCTCTAGTATAATCTTATGCATGCAGTAGGAAGGGCTAATGCCTCTAATGTCAGCAATAGTCCATGCAATAGCCTTCCTATGTTGTTTAAGTAGTAAAATCAGCTCAACCTCATGCTTCTCACTTAATTTAGATGAAATAATTACAGGCAGAGTCTCATTACTTCCTAAATATGCATACTTAAGATGTGTGGGCAGTGGTTTCAATTCTAAGACAGGTGGATGCTCAATGGATGGTTTTAAAGGATTCAAGGATCTATCAGTCAGGTCATTATTCATACAAACATGCTGTATCTTATTTACAGGTATATCCATTATCTCAGAAACATTTAAATCAGTTAAATCTAATTCTACATAATTATTAGCATGCTTAGTTAATAATTCATGCTCCAGCTGTTCTTCCATCAGTGAATCTACAATGTCCATGCTAGCACAAGATTCAGAGTCAGAGGGGTACCTTAAGGCTTTATAAACGCTAAATTTAACCTCCTCATCATGAACCCTCATGGTGAGCTCACCTTTCTGGACATCTATCAGGGCCCTACCTGTGGCTAGAAATGGTCTGCCTAATAGGATGGGGACCTCCTTGTCTGCTTCATAATCCAGGATAATGAAATCTGCAAGGAAAATAAACTTGTCAACCTTTACAAGAATATCCTCAATCTTACCCTCAGGGTAGGCTATGGATCTGTCTGCAAGTTGTAAAGTGACAGTGGTTGGACGTGCTTCTCCTATTCCTAGCTGGCGGAATAGTGATAGGGGCATGAGGTTTATGCTGGCTCCCAGGTCACACAGAGCTCTGCCCACGTGCTTGCCTCCTAGCTCTACTGGTAAGGTGAAGGAACCAGGATCCTTCTCCTTCTTGGGTAGCTTGTTCTGGAGTATGGCACTGCACTCCTCAGTGAGATTTACTGTTTCAAACTCACCAATTATTTTCTTGTTAGTGATAATATCCTTCAAAAACTTTACATAAGAGGGCATAGACTGTAAAACTTCTACAAAAGGAATATTAACATGCACTTGCTTAAGAATTTCTAAGAATTTATTAAAGTGCACTTCCTGTTCTTGTTTTTTCTTTAGCCTTCGAGGAAATGGAGGTGGTGGCACATATGCAGGCACTTCAGGTCGCCTCAGGATAGGTGGAGGCCTTGGAATTTCTTCTATCTCTTCTATGATTGGCTCCAGCCTTGGTCCTGATGTGCTTGTTGCTGGTTGACCTTGGTTTGGCAGAGACTCCAGTGGAGCACTAGACTCATTGTTCTCTACTCTCTTTGGGGCTTCCTTTGTGTTGCTCACCAATGGTCTCCCACTTCTGAGTTCAATTGCTTGAACTTGCTCTTTTCCATCTCTCCTTGGCACCTCAGTGTCAGCAGGAAGTCTACCTTGGGGCCTACTTTTGAGTTCATTGGCTAGTTGCCCTATTTGGTTCTCTAGGCTCCTAAGGGTAGCTTGCTGGCTTTGTAGAGTAGCATCATTCTTGGCGATGTACTCTTTGAGTAGATTTTCTACAGAAGACCCTACTGGTTGGTTGTATGGTTTTTGATACATGGATTGGTTATGTTGGGGAGTGAAACCAGGTGTTCCACTCGGTCTTGGTTGGTTAGGAGCTTGGTTAGCATTCTGTTGGCCACCCCATGACAGGTTTGGGTGGTTCCTCCAACCAGGGTTGTAGGTGTTAGAATAGGGGTTGTTCCTAGGCTGCTGTTGGCTTCCAACATAGCAGACTAAGGCTGGATTCCCAGGGCAGTATTCATACAGGTGCCCTTCCCCACAGAATCCACAGATAAGTGTCTCACCTTGACTTGGTTGGGTGCCCATTGACATGGCTGTGGCGGTGTTGACACTTGTTTGGAGATTGGCTTGAGCCATTTGTTTAACTAGGTTGGTCAGGGCGCTTATTTGGCTACTCATAGTATTGAGTGCGTCCTTATCTTGAGCTCTACTTGGCTCTATTGGATCATCTGACCACCTACAGTGAGATGCTGAGATCTTCTCCAAGATCTCATAGGCTTCATTATAACTCTTGGACAGCATGGAACCTCCAGCAGATGAATTTAGAACTTGTCTGGTGCTGGGGTTGCATCCTTTGAAAAAGACCTCTATTTGGATACACCATGGGATGCCATGGTGTGGACATTTAAGTAGAAGGTCCTTGAACCTTGTCCAAGCTTCGTGAAGAGACTCATTCTCAGCTTGTTTGAACTTGACTATGTCATCACGAAAGGTAGAATTCCTATCAGGTGGGAAGTATTTAACTAGGAATTTCTCCGCCAAGTCTGTCCAATTGAGGACTGATCCAGAGGGTAGTGAGTTTAACCACGTCTTTGCTTTGTCCCTCAATGAGTAAGGGAAGAGGTAGAGCCTCAAGGCTTCTTGGGAAACTCCAGGGATGATGAATGTATCACTAACTCCTAGGAAGTTTCTAAGATGGTTGTGGGGATCCTCATTTTCCACTCCAAAGAATTGTCCCACAGTGGACAACATTTGGAACATTACTGGTTTTAACTCGAATGAGTTGGCAGTAATTTCAGGGCGGATGATGCTTGGGTTTAGCTCCCCAGGCATGGGAACTAAGTATGAGAGAATGGCACTATTCTTATCATTCGCTATTTCAATGGGATTGCGAGTGATAGGTACCGGATTTGGAACTAATCTATCCATTTCTTCTCGAGAGGATTGCGGAGACTCTGCGGTTTCAGCAATTATTTGAGGTAAAAGGGGTTGGTTAAAGAGACGTTTCTTGGCTCTATTTCTAGCCCTAAGTAATCTCTCAGGCTCAGGGTTGAACTCTAAATCACTACTTGAAGGCTCATTCATAAACTAACCCAAATAGTACCTGAAAAAGAAATGAAAATAGATCAGCTTCAATAGATATTAAGAGTTGGTTTTCTAACTTAACAAACTTCGTTTTCACTAAACTAAATCCCCGGCAGCGGCGCCAAAAACTTGTTGCGTGCTCAATGTGTGAAATAAATAGCAATAAGGGAGAGAGAGCACTCAGAACATGCAAGCATACATGATCTTGTTAGCAAGTAGTAAGTATTTTTTCATTCGTTTTCCCACAGAGATTTATTATTAGCTACTCGTGAAGTGTATTGTTAAGCAAGAATGGGTGGATTTGATGGGGTAGAATTGGTTTTAAGTTGTCTAATTTCTAAGGAATATGTAAAGGGTAGCAACATAAACAAGTGCAAGTCAATGATAAACTCAAATGAAAAGAGAAGAGATTAATAAACGAAGAGGAAAATAGCTAAACAGAATTTTTAACTTAGCAGAATTGCGAGAATAGCAATTCTACCGCAATGTTACTAACAGCGAAAGTGTGTAAAATGGAGAAACAAGGGCTACTAACGACTCCTTTATAGGCATTTTCATACGATTCTCAAGCATTGGATCAACTCACTATGCATCAAACTAACTCATTCTCATGTATCTTCCGATTTCATGCATTAGATTCTTTAGTTTACTCATGTCCAAGTAAGGTCTTAAGCATCTTGTTAAAGCAGAAAGATATGGTTTGTACTAGGAAAACGCCTATTCCTAGGTCGTTTTCTGGCTACCTTGAAAGGCTAGCATGAGTATATGACTCTGAACTCTTACTCCTTCCAGAGGTTAGGAGTTCTTTGGACAAAATGGATGGCCAATCGAAATTGCCCGTGGGATGAAGCTTACATACAATCAATGCTTCGAGAGCTATCCTACATGCTTGGTTCACGTTTTTTAGCCTATAGTATTGTCATTAGCATGCCCCTATGTGACTTAGTTACTCATGGATATAGAGAGAACAAAAATATTAGATAAAGTAGGCATGCTCAGAAGAGAAATAAACTTAAAACAGCGAAGCAAAACAGTAAATCGCAAAGACAAGAAACTGTGAAAGAATGAATTGTGCTTTGATTAATCGATTGTTTGAATGAACAAGGGAAACTCAAAGTGATTAACTTAAAGACAGAAAGAAACGAAATGAGATGAACTAACTAATAGAAAAGAAACAACAACTAAACAGTGCTGGAAATGAGAAATAAAAGACAGAAAGCAGTAAGTGAGCTTGAACGCTTCGATGTAGATGCCTCGGCTGAAAGGAGAGAAAGAGTAGCCTTGCTTGGATGAATCCAATCAGGAGAGAAGATCTCCTTCCTATCAGATTGTCGATTCCAACAGCTAAGCTTTCCAACCCAACAGACGGAAGAGAAAAACAGGAGAAAAAATGGAGCTGCGAAGAGACTTCTACGCTTTCGGATGATGATGAAACCCTCTACTTTGACCCCTTTTTATAGTAATCTGCAGGTGCGTTTGGGCCAAGGAGAACCATCCATCCTTAACGTCGTACTTCAAAATGGATGGAGGAGAAAGAACGAATCCCTGAAATAACGGAAAATAACAGAAAAAGATCAGTCAACTTACGGATTTCACTTGAAACATTGCGGTTTTAGCAATGTTTCCGCAATGCTGCCGCAATGCTCATTTTTCCTTCTTTTAACTTCGTTTTTCATTCCTTTTCTTTCCTTTTGCACACAAGTCCTAATTTAGCTACCTTCTTCTAATTCTCATATATAAGCATAGGTTTAAGCTAAATCCTATCAAAAACACCTAAGAGTGTACATCTTTCTAAGATAAATAAGTCCTAAAAAGGTCACTTTTGGAGACGTAACAATGAGCAAGCAATTAGTTTTGTTGAGTTCTTCTAAAGTTATGAGTAGCTAGTTTTACAAGGGTTTGTTAAGATGAATCTGTAGGATACCATTATGTGAATTCAGCATGTAAATAAGCATGAATGCATTGAATGAGTGTGAGCTTCATCCCATGGGCAATTTCGACCGACCATCCATTTTGTTCTAATGAATTCCTAACCTCTGGAAGGAGTAAGAATTCAGAATCATTCATTCATGTTAGCCTTTCATGGTAACCAGAGAGTGATCTAGGAATAGGTGCTTTCCTAGCACGTTTAATAGCATGCAATCATAAATAAGTTCGTAGCCTTACTTGGATATGAGTAACTTATGAATCTAATGCATATAATCGGAAGATGTATGAGATCTAGCTGAATACGATGCATGTAATGTTTGTTCACTGCTGCATGATCATAGTTTATGCCTATGGAGGATTCTTAGCCAACCTTGCTGTTTTATCTTAAGATTTTACTCGTTGCGAGTCTATTGCGAAAGTATTGCGAGAGCCGCAATCTTATTTTCTGCCTTATCTTAGATTTTTTAGTCTGTTAATCTGTTGCTAGCTTATTGCGAAGGTATTGCGAGTCCCGCAATACCAGTTTTCAATATTACAGTCTCTTTAGTTCTTTTGCATTGCTGTAACTTTACGTTTTCCTTGTGTCCTTTACAATTTCGTGCCTCAAACCAAAATCCATTTCATTCCTGGTTACCTTAACTAATTTAACACGCATAAAATCGGCATTTACTCAACTTAGTCTCTGTGGGAAATCGATATAAAATATACTTATCACTTGCTGCAGACCGTCTATACTTGCATGGTTATTTGCTTAATTTAATCAATTTATAACCCCATTGAGCAAAGCAACAAGCGGTCGGGTTGTCTCACATCCCTTCCACTACCTCGAGGTATTCTCAACTCTTGAGAAGGACCAGCCTGATCAACAACTCTTGTTGACCCATCTGTAGCTTTCCTGGAAAGTTCGGTCGAAACAATTTTGCTCGAAGGTTGATGATCTCTCATGTGGTCTTCTTCTAAGAACGTGGTGTTTGTCGATACAAGCACCTTGTCCTGTTGAGGATCGTAAAATAGACCACCTTTCGTTTCCTTGGGGTAGCCTATAAATAGGCATAATTTTGAACGAAGTTCCAATTTCTTTGGATTGGTCACTAGCACGTGTGTCGGACACCCCCAAATCCTGAAGTGACGTAAACTACCTTTACGCCCTCTCCATAACTCATAAGGTGTTTCTGAAACACTCTTAGAGGGAACCATGTTCAAAATATATACAGCAGCCTCTACTGCATATCCCCAAAACGAACTAGGCAGTTAAGCATAGCTCATCATAGATCGAACCATGTCTAACAGGATTCTATTTCTCCTTTCGGACACACCGTTCTGCTGCGGTGTTCCGGGTGCTGAGAGTTGGGATACTATTCCATGTTCTATTATATAGTCCTGGAATCCTAAATCCATATACTCTTCACCTCGATCTGATCGGAGTGTTTTAATCGTTTTACCTAATGTGTTCTCAACCTCTGCCTTATACTCCTTGAACTTTTCAAGAGCTTCAGACTTATGATGCATTAGGTAAAGATAGTCGTACCTAGAATAATCATCAATAAAGCTGATAAAATATTCATACCCTCCTCGTGCTTTAACATTCATCGGACCACAAAGGTCTGAATGTACAAGCTCTAGAGTTTCTTTGGACCAATGACCTTTTTCAGAACAAGATCGTTTGGTCATTTTGCCCTCAAGACAAGACTCACATGGTGGTAAAGAGTTGTCCTCTAACTGATTTAGGAGTCCACTCTTAACCAATCTCCCAATCCTATTGAGATTAATGTGGCCTAGTCTCAAGTGCCAAAGATAGGTACTTGGAGAAAGTTTCTGCCTTTTAGTTTGAGTCTGAGCTATTTTAAACATCTCGGTGTTCAAAATAGCTTTTGCCTCTGTTGGTCTTAACACATACAAGTTGTTTTCAAGTTTCGCAGAACATATATGTACACCTCTTTTGCTAATGAACGCTTCATTAAAATAAAAAGATACTTTATACAAATGTTCAAGTAAACAAGAGATAGATACAAGGTTCCTTTTAAAGCTAGGAACCAACAGTACATTTTCAAGTAAAATGAAACTATCTCTATATAACAACTTGACAGCTCCCACTGCCTTGGCTGAGACAACCTCTCCTGTTCCAACCCTGAGAGTTATCTCACCTTCAGCAAGCAGCTGCCAGGAACTAGTTTCCTGTAAAGAAGAACAAACATGGTTAGTGGCTCCTGAATCCAGTATCCAGGCAGAACTATCATGTTCCACTAAACATGTTTCAACAACGATTAAATCATATTTACTTTGTTGTTTCTTCTCAGCTTTTCTCGCCATGAGGGTATCATGATAGACCGATGAAGACGGTTGTCCAAACATCGTCTGTAATGAATCTATGATCTCCTTAGCGGAGACCATTACCTCATGCTTCTTAGCTAACACATCGGATGTGCTGGCCAAGATGTAGACTCGGGCTTTATCATTAGCCCTAGTCCACCTGTCAAATGCATCTCGAACAGTTCGAGTTGCAGACGAGATAGGAGGGGGAGGACATTCCTCTGTTAAGACAAACCTAAGATCATCGATAACAAGAATCGTATTCAAGTTTGATTTCCAGGTCGTGTAGTTATCGTCGTTTAGTTTATCATAAGCTAGTAATTGGTTAAACGAGCTAGACACGTTGAAAAAGAATAAGTTCTATTAGTGAATTGATTTTAACCCATTTCATACATCCAAACAAGATTTTACCAAAAGTAATAATGTACCCAAAAAATCATTATTAATTTGCAACGATACTTCAGTGAGTCAGAGCAACCGCTACCGAGGGGCAGTCAATCACTCCTTCACTGAACCAAGACATTCTTGACTAAATCCTAATACCAGAATAACTCATATTCCTATAACACCTTAGTTATCGCTACTTCGGTCAAGAATCTACTAACAACTTAGTAATCCTTTGTAAGTGTGTGTTGCGTGCTCAATGTGTAAAGATAAATATGCAAAAGGGTAGGGAGAGCACTTAGAACATGCAAGCATACATGGTCTCACAGCAAGTAGTAAGTATATTTCATTCGTTTTTTCCACAGAGACTCATTTTTAGCTATTCGCGAAGTGTGATTGTTAAGAAAGATGGGATGAATTTGATGGGGTAAAATTGGTTTTTAATTATCTAATTTTTGCTGAATGTATAAAGGGATATAACATAAACAAATGCAAGTTGAAATTAGATGCAAAGGACAAGAGATGGAATTAATAAACGAGGAAGAAAACAGCTAAACAGAATGCAACTTAGCAGAATTGCGAGAACCGCAATTAATCCGCAATTAACTCAACAGCAAAAGTATGTAAATGGGCGAATTAAGGGCTACTAATGACTATCCTATAGGCAGTTTATTACGATTATCAAGCTTTGGATCAACTCTCTATACATCAAACTCACTCTATCTCAAGTATCGTCCGATTCCATGCATTAGAGTCTTAAGTTTACTCGACTTCAAAGTAAGGTCTCAAGCATCTTGTTCAAGCAGGAGTGTTTAGTTTGTACTAGGGAAACGCCTATTCCTAGGCCGTTTCCTGATTACCATGAAAGGCTAGCATGATTATATGACTCTGAACTCTTACTCCTTCCAGAGGTTAGGAGTTCTTTGGACAAAATGGATGGCCAATCGAAATTGCCCGTGGGATGAAGCTTACATACAATCAATGTTCGAGTGTTAATCTGCCTACTTGATTCACGTTTTTTAGCCTATAGTTCTGTCATTAGCATGCCCCTAAGTGACTTAGCTACTCATGGATATATAGAGAACAGAAATGGTAGATAAAACAGACATGCTTAGAAGAGAAATGTGCTTAAAACAGCAAGACAAAACCGTAGCAGAACAAGATAGAACTGTAAAATACAGAATTGTACTTTGATTACTTTGAGTGTTTGAATGACAAAGGAAAGCTTTGAAAGAAATGAATCCAAGGCAGACAACAACGAAATGCAGTAATTAAAACTCTAAACTAAGAACAACAGTGATCAGAAATGGAAATGAGGAGAACAGAACAGAAAAGCAGTAAAGGAATGCTGGGAAACTTCGTGGCAGTCGCCTCGAATGAAGGTGATGAAAAGTCAGCCTTGCTTGGATGAATCCAATCGAGAGAGAAGAAGAATCTTCTCTCCTTCCTATCAGATTATCGATTCCAACAGCTGAGACTCTCACTCCAACAGACGGCAAAGGAAAACAGATGGAAATGGTGGACTGCGAGAAGACTTCTGCGCTTCGAGTGATGACTGAACCTCCGACTTTGACCCCCTTTTATAGTAGTTTGCAGGTGCGTTTGGGCCAAGGAGAACCATCAATCTTCAACGTCATATATCAGAATGGATGGAGGAGAAAGAACGAATCCCTGAAAAGTCGGATCTAAACAGAAAAAGATCAGCCAACTTACGGTTTTAACTTGAATAATTGCGGTCACCGCAATGTTTTCGCAATTCATTCGCAATGCTCATTTTTTCATTCTTTTCCTTCGGTTTTCAACCCTTTTTCTACCTATTGTGCATAAGTCCTAAATTAGCTACCTTCTTCTAATTCTCATATTAAAGCATAGGTTTAGGCTAAATGCTATCAAAAACACCTAAAAGTGTACATCTTCCTAAGCTAAATGGGTCCTAAATAAGTCACTTTCAGAGACTTAACACACCCCCAAACTTAAGGCTTTGCTTGTCCTCAAGCATACTAAGGACTTACTTAGGCTGCTGTTTTATCTTCTTTAACTACTTACCGACTCCCCTATATCCCTATCTCTAGCAGTGCTGTCCTGTGACACACTTCTAAGTTTAGAACTAACCTCTTATCAAGCTTCTTCTGACTTCACCTGCCTACTATACCTGCTGGTTTTGTTAACCCCCTACTACTGATCTAGCTACTTTTATGATGTCATGCCACTATCCCTCGGGTTTCAAATTCTACCAAGCTTTACTCCAGACTCAGTACATGCTTCTAGCTTATTTTTAATGTGTCTAGGATTCCTTAGAGTCATGCCAGTCTTAGTATTAACAGTGACAGTGGTACTTTTAGAGAACAACCTAAGCCCTGGCATCACTACATTGGATATACATTCATCTCCCTAGACAAACCTAAAAGCTACAACCTTGTGCTTAGCTCATTGAGGATCAGAGTTCTTTTTTAAATAGGACATCTAAGCCACAAGATTATAACTCCTAAGCATACATCCTTCTTCCCCTATTTCTCCTTTTGCCTTTTTTACTTAGGTGGAGTCTCTCCTTGGGTTGCCTTTTGATGCAATGCCACTTGTGGTTTACACACTTGGCACTGATTACTCAGCACTTGAGAGAGACTCCCCTCTTTATTCTATTTTTCACTTTTTCTATTTATCACAAATTTTTTTTTTTAGGAGAAGAAGAATGCTTATGTCCTAAGGAAGAGAGGAATGTTCCTAGGCCTAGGGTGGCCTCCCCCAAACTTCAACTACTCATTGTCCCCAATGAGTGTCTGAGGTGGCACACCCCCAAACTATCCTAGAAGCATCTAGTCCAAAGTAAAACAAAGAGAATTTAAAAATCCTAGGCATAGGCAAAACATTCTAAAAGCAACTATTCCAGCAGCAGAAAATTTGAAAAAACAGAAAGTCTCAAGGACTTATGGTTTATGCATGCTGAGCACTATTCAGAGGCAAATTTAAACTATCAAAGGGTGTCCTATGACACTCATCCAGCATGCTTCAAGATCAGCTATATAAGGTAGTCATGCTAGTAGCAAAAGATAGAATTTAACAGATCACAGCCTAACTAAACAGACAGTCCAAAACATGCAATCAGTCACAAAAATTGCGGGAACCGCAATTATTTCGCAATTCAATCCGGGCAGATTTAACATTGATTCAGGCCCCTAGCATGCTTTTTCCTGTTACTCATGCATCCTAAAAATAAAACTAAACTATCCTACCTATTCAGCTAACATCTGACTAGACTAGACAAAAGAAAAAACATAAAACTAAACATGAAAAACGGATCAAAAGTTGAACCCAAAACAGCATAATATACAAGATCCTATCAGAAAACAGAAAAATTGTCTTTTATTTTCTAAGGGAACAGCAATACTCCCTTTAGTGCTCTTCAAACCAGCACTCAATTCTCGTCATCCTCATCTGGTTGCCTTGGTCGTGGGGGCACCCATGGAGTTAGGAGGTTGGTGGGGAAGTCCGGGAAGATGCATCCCAACTGGTCTACAACTTCTTTGTCCCTTGCCTGCGCATAGTTGGCCCATTGAGCCATTCTCCTCTGCATGTCCATTAAGCAGGCCATAGATAGGGACTGTTCAGCAGCCAGCCTATCCAACTCAAACTCCATATTCCCCTTTCTTCTCAGCCTCAGGTTCGCAGGCAGCTCCAAATGGCCTGCGTACGGCATCTGCTGCTCCAAGCGCTCGGTGGGAACTCCTGCAAGCAAACACAATTTGGTTATAGTGTTGGGGAAAAATAATGGCCCCTTACCTTTTCTGGCGCATTCAGCAATGGCAGCTGACATGATCTCCCCTACATTGACCGTGAGACCGCGCATGATGGCATAAACCAGCAGTGATCTACTCTGGTTGATTGTTGTCTCGTGAGTCACCGGGGACAGCTTTCTCCTCACAAAGGCAAACCAAACAGCTGCCTTTGCTGTCAGATTGGCACTCATCAAGGTGTGCCTACCATTGCGTGAGACAGTCCACGCTGCTTCAGGCTGGCCAATTGTGCGAATGGCCTCTTCCAGCACGGCCTCAGTCGGCTCATCAACTATCCGTGCATAATCTGTGTGCGCTTGGCCCTTGAGACCAAAGGCTTCATTGATGGCCTTGGCTGAGAAATCAACTTCCACCCCTCTGACCACGGACAGGCCATCCTCAGGGCTGAGCACATTAGCGTAGAAATCATACACCATGCTTGTGTATGCTGGATTAGGCGGTCTGCAGAATTCTTCCCAGCCATGGTTGATCACCCCTGCGCGCAAGAACTGCGGCAGGTCAGCAAGTCGATCAAGGAATCCCTTCTCGTGCAATAGGTCCCGCTTCCTGAGCTCAACACCCCTGGATTCCGCATCAGATGAGACATACCTCACTGACGGAGGTTCGTCTTCAGGGTAGAGTTTAGCCTTCCCCTTATCTGCTGGTTTGGATGATGCAGCAGCCTCCACCTTGAGGCGTTTGAGCGAAGGCTCAGCACACTCCTCATCCGTCGATGGCACCTTCTTGGCCTTCTTTTTCTTTAACTTCTTGGCCTTGTCAATTCTGGCCTTCTTCTGCTTCTTGAGCCTGGCCTTAGTGTTGAGTTGTGGGAAGCATGCCCCCAACGTCTCTTCCATAGAGTCGTCCTGCTGTGCAGGCTCGGCAGGGCTGTCTTCCCTCATAGGAGAGAAGACTTCTTCTTCACCAGCATCTCCACTGCCTGGCGTGGACTCTTGATAATCCCCATATGGGAATTCAGGATCAGGTTGTGGAAAATTGTGCTCTGCTGATGGTGTCTGCGCAGAACTCAGTGGCGAAGATGATGGTCCAGGACCCTGCGCTGCTGCAGGTGTCGGATCAGAACTCTGAGGTGCTGGAGACAACTCGGGGCTCTGTGCAGGTGGTGACGACTCTGCGCTTGGCACTGGTTCAGATGGGAGAGGGCTGCGCACAGGTGACGCAGACGGCGACGAACCTTCTTTGGCTGACTCGTGGGATGCACGATCAGGTTCTTGACTCTCCACAGAGGGAGTCTTTGCTGTGCTTGATTCGGCGGCCGTCTTGACACTCCACCGGCGTTTCTTGGGCGTGCCCATTGGCTCAGATGGCCCAGCGGGGATCTCAGTGACCACCCTCCACTTCTTCCTACGAATAGGAAGCTTGGGAAGAGGACCGGTGCGAACGGCACCATCGTCTGCAAGGGCGAGAAGCGCTTCCCTCGCAGCCGCTTCAGCTGCGTCATCAGCCTTCTTCTTCGCTGCGGATCTTTCAGCACGTGTGGACACCATTGCTGATTCTTGAAGATCTTGGGAGAGGAATCAAAGATGGAGAGAATCGCTGAATTCTTGGAGAGCAAAGAGAGAGATAATCGTAACGATCGAGCGGCTTCCAACGGATATAAAGGCAACGGATAAAATCCCAACGGCTCTTTTTGCGGATCCAGCAATTTTAGCGCAATCCCAGGGATATTATTTCATTGAAATCTCCAACTTTGCCCGTCCGTATCTTTTATTCGGCTCAACCGTTTCTTGATTTTTAAAGTGGGATTTACTCTCCTTGATCCCCTCTTTCGATTCCCTACAAAAACAAATCAAACAAACATTAAATACGCAATTAAGAACACACCACAAATCATACAAACGATAATCGGAAAAACAGAAAAAATAAACTAAGGCATTGGCCTTGACTAAACGAGCACAGTAACCACTCGTTCTCTCTCGTTCTTTTTGTCATGCTTCAGTCAAGAGGAAGGCCGAGAGAGTCTTCACATCCCCTTCCTCATAGTAGTGCTTCAACCTAGCACCATTGACCATAAATGGCTGACCTTGCTGCAAGTTCTTTATCTCTATTGCACCATGAACAAAGACATTAGTAACAACAAATGGACCCGACCATCTAGACTTTAGTTTGCCTGGAAATATCTTTAAACGTGAGTTAAATAATAGGACAAGTTGGCCTTTCCTAAAGTCTTTGATCCTAAGTCTACTGTCGTGCCATATTTTGGTCTTTTCTTTATACATTTTGGCATTCTCATAGGCCATATGCCTAAGCTCATCAAGTTCATGTAGCTGCAAAGATCTCAATGTCCCCGCATCCTTTACACAGAAATTTAATTCCTTCATGGCCCAAAATGCTTTGTTTTCTAACTCGAGTGGCAAGTGGCAAGCCTTGCCATACACCAACCTATAGGGAGACATGCCTAGGGGTGTCTTATATGCTGTTCTATAAGCCCAAAGTGCATCCTCAAGCTTAAATGACCAGTCTTTCCTATTAGGTTTAACTACCTTTTCTAGGATGTTCTTTATCTCCCTATTGGAAATCTCAGCTTGACCATTTGAGTGTGGGTGATAGGGAGTAGCTACCCTATGTCTAATGTTATATTTAGCCAATATCTTCTCCATAGCCTTATTAATGAAATGCGACCCCTCATCACTAATGATAGCACGAGGAGTCCCAAATCTAGTGAAAATGTGCCTATGCAAGAAGTTAGTGACTGTTTTAGCATCATTATTAGGACATGCTTTGGCTTCTACCCACTTGGACACGTAGTCTACTGCTACTAAAATGTACATGTTACCTGATGATGGAGGGAATGGCCCCATGAAATCAATGCCCCACACATCGAAGAGCTCCAACTCTAAGATGTAGGTGAGGGGCATCTCATCCTTGCGACTGAGATTACCTGTCCTTTGGCACTCATCACAGCTGTGGGCATAGTCGTGTGCGTCCTTGAAGATTGTTGGCCAGTAGTAGCCACTCTGAAATACCTTCGCAGCTGTCCTTTGGCCACCAAAGTGTCCACCATAAGGAGATGAGTGACAGTGCTGCAGCACAGACTTTGCTTCAGCAGCTGAAACACACTTCCTTAACAAACCATCCGCACAGGTTCTGTAAAGTATGGGGTCATCCCAAATGAATTTCCTTGCTTCATGAAGGAACCTCTTCTTCTCTTGTCCTCCCTTGAACACTGGTAATACCTGTGATGCACGGAAGTTAGCAATGTCAGCAAACCACGGTTCCTCATCGTTTTCACGATGAGCCAAAGCAAATACATGTTCATCTATAAAAGCATCAGAAATTGCGGTCTCCGCAATTTTTTCGCAATTATGCTGCAATCGAGACAGGTGATCTGCAACCACGTTTTCACAACCTTTCTTGTCCCGAATGTCCAAATCAAATTCCTGCAGCAATAACACCCATCTAATCAATCTAGGCTTAGCATCAGCCTTTCTCATAAGATATTTTAAAGCAGAATGGTCAGTATATACAATGGTCCTAGTTCCTACAATATAGTTTCTAAATTTTTCACAAGCAAAGACTACAGCAAGCATCTCTTTCTCTGTAGTTGTATAATTACATTGAGCCTCATTCAAGGTCTTACTAGCATAATAGACAGGGTGTGTGAGCTTGTCAATCTTCTGTCCTAACATGACTCCTACAGCATAGTCACTGGCATCACATAGCATCTCAAATGGGAGATCCCAATTTGGTCCGACTATGATTGGTGCTGTGACCAGTGCTTCCTTAAGGGTTTTCCAAGCTACTACACACTCCTTAGAGAAGATAAATGGTCTATTTAGTTCTAGAAGCTCGCACAGAGGCTTGGCTATCTTAGAAAAGTCCTTAATGAACCTTCTGTAGAAACCAGCATGCCCTAAGAAGCTTCTAATGGCTTTGACGTTCTGGGGCTCTACCAACTTCTCTATGACCTCTATTTTTGCCCTATCCACTTCTACACCTGCCCTTGACACTCTATGTCCTAAGACAATCCCTTCATCTACCATAAAATGGCATTTTTCCCAATTTAGGACTAGGTTGGTCTCTTCACACCTAGCCAGGACTTGTCCTAGGTTTTCTAGACAGGTTTTAAATGAGTCCCCAAAGACTGAGAAGTCATCCATGAATATTTCTATCATGGATTCATCCAACTCAGAGAAGATTGCCATCATGCACCTTTGGAAAGTTGCCGGTGCATTGCATAAGCCAAAAGGCATTCTGCGGAAGGCAAACGTTCCAAAAGGGCAAGTGAAGGTGGTCTTCTCTTGATCCTTAGGGTCTATAGTAATTTGATTATAGCCAGAGTACCCATCTAAAAAACAATAGTAGGCTCTACCAGCTATTCTGTCTAGCATCTGGTCAATAAACGGTATAGGGAAATGGTCTATTTTAGTTTCTTTATTTAACTTTCTGTAATCCATACATACCCTCCACCCTGTGACAGTCCTTGTTGGAATCAGTTCGTTGTTCTCATTGACTACCACAGTTATTCCCCCCTTTTTAGGTACACATTGAATGGGGCTAACCCACTGGCTACTAGCTATGGGGAAAATCACTCCTGCATCTAACCACTTTATTATTTCTTTCTTCACTACCTCTTTCATAGAGGGGTTTAACCTACGTTGGTGATCTACCTTAGGTGTGTGTTCTTCCTCTAATATAATTTTGTGCATGCAATAAGAAGGGTTAATGCCTCGAATATCAGCAATGGTCCATGCTATAGCCTTCCTATGTTGCTTAAGCAGTAAAATTAAATCAACCTCATGCTGTTCACTTAGCTTAGAAGAAATGATTACAGGCAGCGTGTCATTATCTCCTAAATATGCATATTTGAGGTGAGTAGGTAGTGGTTTCAGTTCTAAAATAGGTGGATGCTCAATGGAGGGTTTCAAAGGATTTATAGTTCTATCAGTTAAATCTATATTCATACATACATGTTGAGGGTTATTTACAGGCATATTCATTATGTCAGATACATTTAAGTCAGCTACATCTACTTGTACATATTCACTAGCATGCTTGGTTAACAGTACATGCTCTAATTGTTCTTCCATTAGTGAGTCAACAACATCCATGCTAGCACAAGACTCAGAATCAGAGGGATACCTTAAAGCTTTGTAAACACTAAATTTTACCTCTTCATCATGAACCCTCATAGTTAACTCACCTTTTTGAACATCTATGAGTGCCCTACCTGTGGCTAGAAATGGTCTACCTAGCAGGATGGGGACCTCCTTGTCTGCCTCATAGTCCAGGACAATGAAATCTGCAAGGAAAATGAATTTGTCAACTTTAACTAGAATATCCTCAATCTTACCTTCTGGATATGCGATGGATCTGTCTGCTAGTTGTAAAGTGACAGTAGTTGGACGTGCTTCTCCCATTCCCAACTGGCGGAATAGGGACAGGGGCATGAGATTTATGCTGGCGCCCAGGTCACAAAGCGCTCTGCCCACGTGCTTGCCTCCAAGTTCCACAGGTAAGGTGAAGGAACCAGGATCCTTCTCCTTCTTGGGCAGCTTGTTCTGGAGGATGGCACTACACTCCTCGGTGAGGTTTACTGTTTCAAACTCACCAATTATTTTTTTATTAGTAATAATGTCCTTCAAAAACTTTACATATGAAGGCATAGACTGTAAAACCTCTACAAAAGGAATGTTCACATGCACTTGCTTAAGTATTTCTAAGAATTTATTAAAATGAACTTCCTGTTCCTGCTTCTTCTTAAGCCTTCGAGGGTATGGAGGTGGTGGCACATATGCAGGCACGTCAGGGCGCCTTAGGATAGGTGGAGGCCTTGGAATTTCTTCTACGTCCTCAACAATTGGTTCTAGCCTGGCTCCTGATGTGCTAGTTGGTGGTGGACCTTGGCTTGGCAGAGACTCCAGTGGAGCACTAGACTCAGTGTTCTCTACTCTCTTTGGTTCCTTTGTGTTGCTCACCAATGGTCTTCCACTCCTAAGTTCAATTGCTTGAACTTGTTCTTTGCCATCTCTCCTTGGTACCTCGGTATCAGCAGGGAGTCTACCTTGGGGCCTACTTTTAAGTTCATTGGCTAATTGGCCTATTTGGTTTTCCAGGCTCCTAAGAGTAGCTTGCTGGCTCTGAAGAGTAGCATCATTCTTAGCTATATATTCCTTGAGTAGGTTTTCTACAGAAGATCCTACAGGTTGATTGTAAGGTTTTTGGTACATTGATTGGTTATGTTGGGGAGTGAAACCAGGTGTTCCACTCGGCCTTGGTTGGTTAGGATTTTGGTTAGTGTTCTGTTGGCCACCCCATGACAGGTTAGGGTGGTTTCTCCAACCAGGATTGTAAGTTTGTGAGTAGGGGTTGTTCCTTGGCTGCTGCTGGCTTCCTACATAGCAGACCGAGGATGGATTCCCAGGGCAATATTCATAAGGGTGCCCTTCCCCACAGAATCCACAGATTGGTGCCTCGCCTTGACTTGGTTGGGTGCCCATTGACATGGCTGTGGCTGTATTGGCACTGGTTTGGAGATTGGCCTGAGCCATTTGCTTGACTAAGTTGGTCAGGGCATTTATTTGGGTGCTCATGGCGCTTAGAGCATCCTTGTCTTGAGCCCTAGTTGGCTCTACTGGATCGTCTGACCACCTACAATGAGATGTTGAGATCTTCTCCAAGATCTCATAAGCTTCGTTGTAACTCTTGGACAACATGGAACCTCCAGCAGATGAATTTAAAACTTGTCTGGTGCTGGGGTTGCATCCTTTAAAGAAGACTTCTATTTGCATACACCATGGGATGCCATGGTGTGGACATTTAATGAGAAGGTCCTTGAATCTGGTCCAAGCTTCGTGAAGAGACTCACTTGGAGCTTGTTTGAACTTTATGATATCATCACGAAAGGTCGAATTCCTATCAGGTGGGAAGTATTTGACTAGGAATTTTTCTGCTAAATCTGTCCAATTGCGGACAGATCCTGAGGGTAAAGAATTTAACCATGTTTTGGCTTTGTCCCTCAAAGAGTAAGGGAAAAGATATAGCCTCAGGGCTTCTTGGGAAACTCCAGGGATTAGGAAGGTGTCACTAACTCCTAGGAAGTTCCTAAGGTGATTATGGGGGTCCTCATTTTCTATTCCAAAGAATTGTCCCACAGTGGACAACATTTGGAACATCACTGGCTTTAACTCGAATGAGTTGGCAGTGATTTCAGGACGGATTATGCTGGGGTTCAGCTCCCCAGGCATAGGTACTAAATATGAAAGGATGGCGCTATCCTTGTCATTCGCTATTTCAATGGGATTGCGAGTGACATGCACCAGGTTTTGATTTACTCCAGCCATTTCTTCTTGAGGTAATTGCGGAGGAATTGTAGTCTCTGCAATGATTGGAGGTAAAAGGGTTTGTTTAAAGAGACGTTTCTTGGCTCTATTCCTAGCTCTAAGTAATCTCTCGGGCTCAGGGTTGAACTCTAGATCACTACTTGGAGTCTCATTCATAAACTACCCTAAATGGTACCTGAAAAAGAAATGAAGATGGATCAAATTCAATGGAAAATAATTTGATGTTTCAGACTTAACAAACTTCGTTTTCACTTAAAATAAGTCCCCGGCAGCGGCGCCAAAAACTTGTTGCGTGCTCAATGTGTAAAGATAAATATGCAAAAGGGTAGGGAGAGCACTTAGAACATGCAAGCATACATGGTCTCACAGCAAGTAGTAAGTATATTTCATTCGTTTTTTCCACAGAGACTCATTTTTAGCTATTCGCGAAGTGTGATTGTTAAGAAAGATGGGATGAATTTGATGGGGTAAAATTGGTTTTTAATTATCTAATTTTTGCTGAATGTATAAAGGGATATAACATAAACAAATGCAAGTTGAAATTAGATGCAAAGGACAAGAGATGGAATTAATAAACGAGGAAGAAAACAGCTAAACAGAATGCAACTTAGCAGAATTGCGAGAACCGCAATTAATCCGCAATTAACTCAACAGCAAAAGTATGTAAATGGGCGAATTAAGGGCTACTAATGACTATCCTATAGGCAGTTTATTACGATTATCAAGCTTTGGATCAACTCTCTATACATCAAACTCACTCTATCTCAAGTATCGTCCGATTCCATGCATTAGAGTCTTAAGTTTACTCGACTTCAAAGTAAGGTCTCAAGCATCTTGTTCAAGCAGGAGTGTTTAGTTTGTACTAGGGAAACGCCTATTCCTAGGCCGTTTCCTGATTACCATGAAATGCTAGCATGATTATATGACTCTGAACTCTTACTCCTTCCAGAGGTTAGGAGTTCTTTGGACAAAATGGATGGCCAATCGAAATTGCCCGTGGGATGAAGCTTACATACAATCAATGTTCGAGTGTTAATCTGCCTACTTGATTCACGTTTTTTAGCCTATAGTTCTGTCATTAGCATGCCCCTAAGTGACTTAGCTACTCATGGATATATAGAGAACAGAAATGGTAGATAAAACAGACATGCTTAGAAGAGAAATGTGCTTAAAACAGCAAGACAAAACCGTAGCAGAACAAGATAGAACTGTAAAATACAGAATTGTACTTTGATTACTTTGAGTGTTTGAATGACAAAGGAAAGCTTTGAAAGAAATGAATCCAAGGCAGACAACAACGAAATGCAGTAATTAAAACTCTAAACTAAGAACAACAGTGATCAGAAATGGAAATGAGGAGAACAGAACAGAAAAGCAGTAAAGGAATGCTGGGAAACTTCGTGGCAGTCGCCTCGAATGAAGGTGATGAAAAGTCAGCCTTGCTTGGATGAATCCAATCGAGAGAGAAGAAGAATCTTCTCTCCTTCCTATCAGATTATCGATTCCAACAGCTGAGACTCTCACTCCAACAGACGGCAAAGGAAAACAGATGGAAATGGTGGACTGCGAGAAGACTTCTGCGCTTCGAGTGATGACTGAACCTCCGACTTTGACCCCCTTTTATAGTAGTTTGCAGGTGCGTTTGGGCCAAGGAGAACCATCAATCTTCAACGTCATATATCAGAATGGATGGAGGAGAAAGAACGAATCCCTGAAAAGTCGGATCTAAACAGAAAAAGATCAGCCAACTTACGGTTTTAACTTGAATAATTGCGGTCACCGCAATGTTTTCGCAATTCATTCGCAATGCTCATTTTTTCATTCTTTTCCTTCGGTTTTCAACCCTTTTTCTACCTATTGTGCATAAGTCCTAAATTAGCTACCTTCTTCTAATTCTCATATTAAAGCATAGGTTTAGGCTAAATGCTATCAAAAACACCTAAAAGTGTACATCTTCCTAAGCTAAATGGGTCCTAAATAAGTCACTTTCAGAGACTTAACAGTGTGACCAGCCATTTTCAGAACTCAGAGGTCGGCCCCAACAGTGCAACCGAATGGAAATGTCAGAGTTGGGAATGGACCTAAGAGACCCTATCCATTTTTGGAGATTGAGTTGTTCCGACTCCCATGAAACAGCCCTCCGAATGGACGGTGCTACTATGGGCAACCAGCAGGCGGAACATGGGAATCTCACGGTTCAACCTAATGGAGGAGACCGCAGGATGTATTGACATATTTCCTTCTCCCACTTACTATAAATACTTTCTCCATTCACCTTGCTTTTGATTTATGCAAACACCATCCGAATGGGGATGCCCTATTGACATCACGAGGTCGAGCATAAATCTCACTGTGTGAACTTCGCGGAGAACGTAGGAAGAGATTGATATATCATATATACCTTCTCAACACCACTACTAAGTATTTTAGAATGGTTTGGGTATACTTTTACTTAGGCATTATCCGACTAAGACAATAAAACCTAAGTCTAGGTAGAACATACTTTTACCTAAGATGTCTAGGTGATAAACGCTTTATAACCTTACACCTCTCACGTGCATGCTCATAAAGTCGGATTAACTTAACTCAAGTACCGGATCGATCCCCAGGTAGGAGGTGTTTCGTAAACCGTCATCTTAAATACCTCCAACCTTAGTACAGGATCTCACCAAGTGGGTTCTCTTGTAACCTTAGCTTTACAAGATATCGACCTATTTTAACTATTAAAACGAATCAATACTAAATTCCTAATCGCATTGGAATTCTTTAACCCTTAGTGAGCATGCATTTATCTTTGTTATAGATTTTAAATGTCTATCTCATTTTACAACGCTTTATAAAACAAAGACATTCTATAACATGCTTCCTAAGCTAGAATATAACCATTACATTCATTTTATAACATGCTTCCCAAGCAAGAATATAACAATTATATTCAACTAAGGCAACTATGTTGTATGTTTAATTTCACAATTAATATAACACTTATATCAATTACACTTTTAAACAAGCAACATCCAATTCATAAATTAATATAACACTTATATTAATTCTCATGAATTAAGCATGCATACTATACAACATAACACTTATATTATACTTTCAATGCATGCAACATGCTTCCTATGGTGGGATTTGAAATCTATATGGCATACTTTATGCACATACAAGAGACTTTAATTAAAACATACATTCACAATGCATAATTAATTAAACACACTAAAATGGACCGGTTTTGGCATCACGGGCAAGCAAGCAACTAAATTATTACAATAACAATTCATCAACTAGGTTGAGACGCTTCCGAACCCTTCGAACCGCCCCGAACCGGCTTGAATTTGCTTGAACCGGCCAAAAAAACAGCAACTACAAGCTTCAAATAAGCTGAACCGGTCAAAAAAAGTTGTCCCGACTTCAACAGCCCGAAATCGGACCAATAACGACCCGAACCGGACCTCCAGAGGGTGAAGAACAAGGAACCAGTCTGACTTTCAATGTACCAGACCGCCCGAGGACCGAACCAGACCGTTTCTTCCACCTTGCGCTGAACCAGTTTTGTGCTGGAATTTTGCAGAAAAAAAAACAGCATGCTGTTTTTTTCAACACCCGAGCTTCTGTCTTCGAATTGAAAGCCTATATGGACTCTAATGACTCCAAACTTTTACAGACTCTTCTGCACATATTAAAGCCCATACACGCTCGGGCAAATACAAAACGAAGTACAAATAAAAGCTCAAAAAAATATGCCAAAATCGGAATAACACTTTAGACGCCCAAAAAAATAATTTCTAAAACAAATACCCACCGAGCTCAAATTGATGCAAATTGAGTGACCAAAAAAACGCTCTGATACCAATTGATGGAGCGCATGCAGCGCAGCGGAAGCGAGACAGATCTATGGCACTCTAATTTCATCAATTTAGCTAAATAAGAAATATGCTCAAAGCTTTGAAATAAAAGGAATTAGAACACATACCTCTTGTAGTTCTAAAGACTTCTATTCCGATGCTCGAATCTCTCCACGAACCCTTCAAAGCTTCTCTCGAACTCTCCGAGAACCACCTCCGGTAGTCCCGCTATCCTCGGGCCGAGCAATGGAGTGGTGGGACTCTTTTATGAAAGAAAAAGTTTGGAAGAAGAAGATGGGAAGATGAAAGTGATGAGAATTTTGTGAGAAAAAATCTAACAATTAGCTTTCTAATTTTTCAAGTAACATGAACTCTTCATGCTCATCCAAATATTCAAACTCTTTGAAAATTCATCAACCTCAAACCATTTGAACTTCATCCAATTTATAGGCAATTCACATGCAACAAACTCTTTGCTTAGCATGACACCTCAAATTGGATGGATTAGTCTTCAACCAAGTGTTCCAAAATTGATGAGTTTATATGCATGTTGACGATGATTCACAATCCACTTCACAACTTGGATAAATCCACTCAACTTGGATAAATTCACTTTGACATGGATAATCCCACTTGTAATATTTTGTCATTTTAAAATTAATTCATAATTAATTTTAATAAACAAAATAAATTATAATTAATCAAACTTTTTAATTAATTAATATTATTATTTAATTCAATATCAAATATTAATTAAATAATAAGACTAATCCCGGTTTCTTAAACCGAATCATCACACATGAATCTCTATTCATGTTTTAGACTGATACCATATTTAAATATGTCCATCATTCTTCCAAAACCGAATTTGAATAAATTCAAATTCTTTTTCTCTCATATTGTTACACGACTTAATCCGAGCTAGCCAGGAGAACCTAAAGGACCTACAGATCATGAGCTTCAACGATACGAGATTACCCGACCAAACTCTTTAGCCAAGCTAACCAACATTCGTTAGCCCCCAGAGACTCCACTAAAGTCCAAGGGTTGCACTCTCCTCACCGTAGATATATTTCTGTCCTCTTGATATAACCATCATAAATAAGTTGATCCTTCACAAGTTGTTCGTAATTACAGCTGGGTCAAAATAACCGTTTTACCCCCGTAATTACATCTTGTTCCTTAAGTGTCCCACTGATCCTCTAATGAACTATTGGTTTGTGGTCCAACCACCAAACCGATTGGTATGTGATCTCATCACTATACCAAGTCCCTCTCGGGCCAATGAGAGGGTGGGATCCCTCGTTAAAGACCCGGAGTCAACACTTAAGGGAACAACCTCTCTACTAATCCCTAAAGGCGGGTAGGAGTGAATTCCTTCTCGCAGGACTATGTTCCCAGCTACTTACCTGGTCTTATCCCCAAGATGGTAGGCTTATTGAGTCAGCGATCTCGGGCCACTCTCACCCATACAAGTCAAAGGATAAGCCCGAATAAACAGGAGTTCATAGCGTGCTCAGGATTCAGATCGAGTTACCTAGGTCATCATATGAAAAAGTCGGTCTTTACAGTAAACGGAGTTGTAAAGAAAGAGTGACTTTATTTCGCGGTTCAGTCTTATGCAAACTCATTGCATAGGACGCCCTCACTCGCATGTCTCCACATGAACGATTTCAGATCACATCGTTTGTACTATGTAAAGCGGGCTGCGTCCAATAGTGTCCCCAGGATATTGTGCCCAGCCTTATCCCTATACTGTAGACCGTTCTGGCTATTACTTGAACTTGATCCACAATCATGTCACACATGAAGTTCAAGTATACAACCTATAGCCATGGGTTCTTTGTTTATTGGAGTTAGGTTAAAAGTAAACACAATTCACTTTATTCAATAACAACTTTACTGAATAAAACTCAATAACAACTTTATTGCAAAATAGAATATACATTCAATTTACAAACCACAAGTTTTAGGACATAAAACCCAACAGGGCGGCGGTGGCGGTCGGTGACGGGATAGGAGTGGGGCGGTGGGAGGAGGTTGGTGGGTGAAGAAAATTTAAAGGAGTAGTGTGAGAGTATTTTGATAATTTTATTACAATATGAGAATTAAGTAGGTTTTTCAATTAAACTCCCAAAAACATTTTTTTTAAGTTAATATTAAGTGTTTCATCCAAAATGCATTATTTCAAAAACTCATTCTCCAAAAATTAATTTTGGGTGGTTGCCAAACACCTCAATTTATTCTAGAATGACTTTTTTCAAAAATTAAACTATTAGGAATCTAAACCAAACATGCTCGACGATGTGAAAATGTAAATCAAAGCCAATCAAAATCAGGATTACACATTATAGATTGTGGAAAGAGAATATTTTTTTATATTACACGAAAGTTCAAAGTTTTAATTAATATAATTATTTGATTCGGTTTGACATTAGTCTAGGATCTTAATTGATACAATTCCAAAAATTTAGGGGTATAAATTGATTTTCGCCCTAGTTTTTATTATGTACAATTTAATCTTGGTAGTTTATATAAACATTTTGTAATTAATCAGTTTACCGATCTACACTATTAAAAATTACATTAAATCTTAACAATATTTTTTACGAAAGAAATTAAATTGTTACAAAATTTAATCTATAGGAACTAAGGACCTCTTTGATTATCAATTCGTTTTTTGTTTTTCATTTTTAAAAAGTGGATGCGTTTTATAATTAAAAGCTTTTGTACTTTTGAAAACGATTTTAGATTTATTAACAATTTTTAGAAACGAAAAAATAGTTTTAAAAAATGGTGTTTTGACTTCAAAATCGTGAACCGTCACTTATTTGCCTTGGATTGCGGCTCTCTCTCCCTCCCCTATTTGTTTGAACTTTGAAGCTACTTGATGGATCATTTAAGATTATTTGGTATGCAATCCATGTTGAAATTGTCAAAATTTATAATTACAACACATTTTTCAAAGTAAACATAGTTTAGCGATAATTAACATGTTTTCACCTCCTTGAAGTTAGAAGTTCAATTCTTCGTATCTCATTTCATGTACTTAAATAATAATAATAATAATACAACACATTAAATTAAAATAATATTTTAAAAAGGAAAATTGTAACCCATGTCAATTTAGAGTAAAATAATTAAAAATATAGCATTTTTGTAAAAAAAATTGCTGACAATTTCTATCACGGATAGTATGGTCTATCGCTGATAGAAGTTTATCGTTGATAGACTCAGTTTTTTATAGAATTTTGTCAGTGATAGAAGTCTATCACTAATATATATCAACGATAAAGTCTATCGGTGATAGCAAGGGAAGAGTCCTGACAAGATATTCTTCTCCTTCGACCGAAGCAAACGTGGATGAGCAGATCTTCGCTCACTCGACTTTCTTTTGTTTATAGCTACTGTTTTCGTATCGTTTGAATCTGTTATTTGAATTGTTGTTGAATTTGTTTAATGCTTAATCAATTAATTTTGTTGAGTTCTTCTAATATCATGAGTTGCTAGGTTTATAAGGGGTTGTTAAGATGACTCCATAGGAATTAACTAGGTGATTTCAGTATGTAAATAAGCATGAATGCATTGATTGAGTGTGAACTTCATTCCATGAACATTTTCGATCGACCATCCATTTTGTTCTAAAGAGTTCCTAACCTCTGGAAGGAGTAAGAGCTTCGAGTCACTCATTCATGTTAGCCTTTCACGGTAAATAAAGAGTGGTCTAGGAATAGGCACTTTCCTAGCACGTTTGATAGCATGAATTTATAAATAGGTTCTTAAAACTTACTTGGATATGAGTAACTTAAGACTCTAAAGCATCGGAAGATGTATGAGATCTAGCTAAACGGTGCATGTAGTGTTTAGTTGCTGCTGAATGATCATGGTTATGTCTATGGAGGATTCTTAGCCAACCTTGCTATTTTTATCTTAAATTTCACTTGTTGCTAGTCTGTTGCGAAAGTTTTGTTAGACCCGCAATGCCATTTTCTATTCTGCATGTTAGTTAATCCATCTCTAGACTGTAGTCTCCTTAATTTTTACCTTGTGTTGCGTTAACTTTGCATTTTCTTTGTGTCCTTTACAATTTTGTGTCTCGAATCAAAACCCATTTGATCCCTGGTTACCTTATCTAATTTAACACGCACAAAATCATCATTCACTCAACTTAGTCTCTATGGGAAACGATATAAATTATACGTATCACTTGCTGCAGACCGTGTATACTTGCATGGTTATTTGCTTACATTAATCAATATATAACCCCATTGAGCAAAGCAACATAAGGCTAAAAGGATACTCTAGACAGCTGAAGAAGAGATTTGGAGGCTCGGGAACGTGCAGATCACATCGGGAACGAGGCTTGGCACGCGACAAAAGTTTTTCTCCTTTTACCTTTGATTTCATTGTTTATTTTATGGATTCTAAACATTGTCTAAGCATGATTTTAGTGATTATGAGTAGCTAGACTTTTACTTAAGGGATTGATGTAATCGTTTTAGTTTTCATGTTTGATTAATCTAAAATTCTTCATATTGCAACAATTGTTCTTGTGTTTGTTTGCTTAATGCTTTTATCTTTTGGCCAAAGTATAAATTGTTGATTGCTTTAATTCTAGCTTGAAAGAGTAGATTTTAGAGTAGAACTCAAACACTTGACTACTTGTAAATTCTTGCATGAAAATGAAGAATTCTCTTAGAGGCCGATAATAGAAGTTGCTTAATGTTTTTCTTTTCTATTAAAATTAGACAGACATGTTGATTTTATATTTAGAGGCCGATAATAGAAGTTGCTTAATGTCTTTCTTTTCTATTAAAACTCGACAGACATGTTGATTTTATATTAAGGGAAGAGAATTAATAGAGCTCTAGCGAGTCTTTTATGAGTTTTGTACTTCTTGGCTTATAATTGTATGCATGACTATTTTTTGTTTAATAGATTAATTAAGCATGAATCCATTTGGTTTAATCAATTCCCTAGGTTTTTTCTCCTAAAGGTTTCCCATTACTTTTCAGTCATTTATTTTTCACTCAACTTCAAAGTCTTTTTAATCTAAATAGAATTTGTGGTTAGTACCTATGGTATTCAATTGATTTAGAAACCCAATCCTGTGGACGATACTCTTTACTTAAATCACTATATTAAAACTTGAACCGTACACTTGCGGTACGCAATAAATCACGCAACAAATTTTTGAATTGGGAAAAATGCCACTTCATGGTGGAAGAAGGCATAGTTTTGGGACATAGAGTGTCTAAAGCAGGAATAGAGGTC
Source organism: Herpetospermum pedunculosum (assembly GCA_028017165.1). Lineage (NCBI taxonomy): Eukaryota > Viridiplantae > Streptophyta > Magnoliopsida > Cucurbitales > Cucurbitaceae > Herpetospermum > Herpetospermum pedunculosum. The sequence goes on along the minus strand of CM051527.1, from coordinate 11,782,867 downwards.
GATAGGGCCAAAATAGAAGTCATTGAGAAGTTAGTTGAACCTAAGAATGTAAAAGCCATAAGAAGTTTCTTAGTACACGCAAGGTTTTACAGAAGATTCATAAAAGACTTCTCAAAAATCTCCAAACCCCTCTGTGAGGTGCTAGAACTAAATAGAACTTTTATCTTTTCAAATGAGTGTTTGATAGCTTGGACTAAGCTTAAAACTGCCCTAGTAAAAGCTCCAATCATAATCGGTCCAAATTGGGATATGCCTTTTGAATTGATGTGCGATGCAAGTGATTATGCAATTGGAGCCATGCTTGGCCAGGAGAGAGAAAAATTAACACATCCTATTTATTATGCAAGTAAAACATTAAATGAAGCTCAATGCAACTACACCACTACTGAAAAGAAGATGTTAGCCGTAGTATTTGCATGTGAAAAATTCAGAGCCTATATTGTAGGAAATAAAACAATCGTTTACACTGATCATGCTGCAATAAAGTACTTAATGAGGAAGGCTGATGCCAAACCTCGACTGATTAGATGAGTGTTACTTTTGCAGGAGTTTGATTTGGAAATACGGGACAAAAAGGGATGTGAAAACGTGGTTGCTGACCACTTATCAAGATTGCAGAGTCATTTCGAATCTATTACGGAGCCCGCAATGATGGATTCTTTTATTGATGAGCATGTTTTTGTTTTATTACATTGTGATAATAATGTTGAGCCTTGGTTTGCTGACATTGCCAATTTTCTTGCCTCACAGGTGTTACATGAATTCAACAAAGGACAGGACAAGAAGAAGTTCTTGAATGATGCGAGAAAGTACTTTGGGATGATCCAACCCTTTACAAATGCTGTGCTGATGGATTGCTAAGGAAACGCGTGTCAGCTGGTGAAGCAAGATCCATCCTGCAGCATTGTCATACAGCTCCATATGGAGGTCATTTTGGTGGTCAGAGGACTGCTGCGAAGGTATTTCAGAGTGGCTATTTTTGGCGAACAATCTTCAAGGATGCACATGACTATGCGCGCAATTGTAATGAATGCCAACAAACAGGTAACCTCAGTAGGAAGGATGAGATGCCTCTGACATACATCTTAGAGTTAGAACTCTTTGATGTATGGGGTATTGACTTCATGGGTTCATTTCCACCTTCTGCTGGTAACGTGTATATTTTAGTAGCTGTAGACTATGTCTCAAAGTGGATTGAGGCAATTGCATGTCCTTTAAATGATGCTAAGACAGTTATAAAATTTCTTAATAGACATATCTTCACACGATTTGGCACTCCACGTGCCATCATAAGTGATGAGGGATCACACTTCATAAACAAATCTATGGAGAAGGTGTTAGCTAAATATAATGTTAAGCATAGGGTAGCAACACCCTATCATCCCTATTCCAATAGACAAGCAGAAATCTCTAATAGAGAGATCAAGAGTATACTAGAGAAAGTTGTGAAATCGAATAGAACGGATTGGTCTATCAAATTAGATGATGCATTATGGGCATATAGAACTGCATATAAAACACCTTTAGGAATGTCTCCCTATAGGTTAGTTTATGGAAAAGCATGTCATCTCCCTCTCGAATTAGAAAACAAAGCTTTTTGGGCTTTAAAGGAGTCAAACTTTTGCGTGACCGATGCGGGAACATTGCGGTCTCTGCAATTACATGAATTAGAAGAATTAAGGCACATGTCATACGAAAATGCTAAGATGTATAAAGAAAAAACTAAAATTTGGCATGATAGTAAACTTAGGCCAAAGGATTTTAAAAAGGGCCAACATGTCTTATTATTTAATTCACGATTGAAAATGTTCCCTGGAAAACTCAAATCTCGGTGGTCTGGTCCCTTTGTCATTACTAACGTGTTTGTACATGGTGCAATTGAAATCCAAAATTTAGAACAGGGCCAGCCGTTTATGGTGAATGGTGCAAGGTTGAAGCACTACTATGAGGAAGGAGATGTAGGAATGCTCTCGGCATTCCTCTTGGCCGAAGTTTGAAGTCAATCAAGAAGGGATGAGCATGGACGTTATTGGAAATATCTTTGTGCTCAAAATATTATTTTAAATGCGAAAAATTTATGTTTATTTCTATTTAATATTTTTGTTATTGAATTCTTAATTACTGAAATTAATTAATTTTGTTTAATGTTGATTGAAATTAGGAGGCAATATTTGAAATTTAAAATGACAAGATCGGTGGATCAATCAAGAGGAAGAGAGGAATTATAGGAAGAATCAAGTAAAATCAGAGATTTGGGATTGTGGAGATCCTGCGGCAGTCGCCAAAACGGGAAATAAAAGCCCCAACGATTATATTTTAAAGATTCTTTGTGAGATTAGAGGTATTGCGATTGCATTGTGGAGTCCGCAAAGGTATGGCCTTTAAGTGTTCAAAACCGTTATAAATAGGAAAAGTCTGAACAGCCCACTTTCCATTCACAATTCCGAAACCTCCGAGCTCTCAACATATTTCCTCTCTTCTCCCTCACAAGAATCCATTCGTCTCTTGATCTCCAAGAAAAGAAACCATGGTATCGACCCGTCGTCAAGAAAGCTCTACTCCAACAAAACCTTCTCCCACTACGGAAGACACAACTATGGCAGGGGATGCTCTGATCTCCTTAGCCTCGGCTGAGGCAGCCAACCCTTCTGAGCCTAGGAAGATTCCTGCAAAAAGAAAGAGAAAGTTCACGGCCGGAAGGGATCCCAAGACCAAGATCAGAGAGGACACGAGTGAAGAAATCTCCACCGCCAGCGTACCGTCGTTCGAAACTGCCATGCAAAGCCCATCGGCTACGCAACAACAGTCAGGGACCGAGGTCTCCCCTCCAGAGCAGTCGAATTCGGCATCTACCACAATTGGTGATGCGGAAGAGGTCATCAGCCCCATCAGGGAAGTTAGCCCTGATGCGCAAGGGGGAGAGGAAGACGACAGTCCCCTGAGGGATGAAAGTCCTGTTGCGGAAGAGATGGAGAGACAGTCACCTGTGGCCGAAACAATAGATGAATGCATCAATCGGGTGGCTGCTGAACTAGTGGCTGGATTAGGGAAAGGGGCAGAGACGGTGTCCAAGAAGAGGGCCCATGTAATCGTAAAGGCGAAAAGGCCGAAGGCCTCAAAGAAGGCTAAGAAAAAGAAGACCGAGTCCGAACACCCTGCCAAGAAGATGAAGATGAAAGATATTGAGGCAGCTAAGGCCAAAGCCAAGGGGAAAGGCAAAAGGAAAATGTTTCAAGAGGATGAACGTCCAGCTGAGAGGTATGTGTCTGAGGCAGCGAAGGCAAGGGGCTTGACATTGATGAAAAGAGAACTCCTCCATGAGAGAGGATTTTTGGATACTCTTGCTGATCTGCCGCAATTCTTACGCACCGACATCGCAAATCATGGCTGGAAAGAACTGTGTAGACCACCAATTCAAGCTTACTCTGAGATGGTCAATGACTTCTATGCCAACCTGACTCATTCAGAAGGCTGCTACTCCACAGTAAGGGGCGTTGAGATTGATTTCCCAGCTGAGGCGATCAATGAGATTTATGCTCTCAAGGAGCATAAGAATTCGGATTATGCAAAGCTAATGGCCAACCCGTCTGAGGCTATTTTGGAGGAGGTGTTGAGTGAGATAGGCAAGCCCGAGGCAATGTGGGCAATTTCCAAACAAGGAAAGCACACATTGATGAGTGCAATGCTTAAAGACAAGGCAGCCGTCTGGTTTTTCCTGATCAGGAGAAGGATCACCCCAGTGACACACGAGACAACAATTAATCAAGGGAGGTCCTTGCTTCTTTATGCGATCATGAAAGGGATGACAATAGACGTGGGCGAACTCATATCTGCCTCCATCCTTGAACGCCCGAAGAAGGGAAAAGGCAGACTCTTCTTCCCCAATACCATTACTAAACTTTGTCTCCGTGCAGGAGTGACGGTGACAAAGGAAGAGAAGAAGTTGGCCTATGCAGGCCACTTAGAGCTGCCAAATGACCTCAAGTTGAGAAGGAAGGGGAATATGCAGATCAAGCTGGACAACCTTGCATCTGCTCAAGCGATGTCTATGTCATGTTTGCTGGACATACAACAAAAGCTAGCCGAATGGGCGGAGTACTCACAAGCAAGAGACATAGAACTGGCTGAGCACTGGAGGTGCAAGTTCCCTGATTTTCCTGCTGCCTTGTTGGACCCCTGGATGCTTCCGAGCGTGGAGAAGAGTGATGAAGAAGAAGAAAATGAATGAATGCCATTGATTGACGGCATTCGAGGGAGTTATTCTTTATTCTCTCACCCTGCTTTTCTGTTACCTGTGACCCTCCCCCCCCCCCCCCCCCCCCCCCCCCCCCCCCCCCCAATATCAACTGATTTCTGTTTCAATTTCAATAGTTAGTTTAGTTTAGAGTAGCTTAGCGTAGTTTCACTTAGTTAACACAATTAGTTTAGATAGTCTTGTCTGTTGTCTTTACTTTTTCAAAAAGCCTCATGGGCCACAATAGAGATAGAGTAGTAAGGAGCCTTGATGACTGATATATTTGCTCTGTTAGATTGATTGTGATTTCATTGCGCTCTCCGCATAGCCCTCTCAAGCATGTTTGTGTCTAAATCAGCATGCTCATTAGAAAGATCCAAGCATGCTGTTGTTGAGCAATGAATCTTCTGCTATTTGTTCTGTTTCTATCTCTTCATGCTTGGCTGATTGTGATTTCTCTTTGTGGGCTGTTTGTTCAAATGTGCTGGATGAGTGTCGACTACACTCTTTAAGATTGAATTTACTTCATAAGTTGGAAAGAATGAAACCCTGTAAGACCTTACCTTTTGCTTTGTATAAACCTCTGCCTAGTGTGTTATCTACCCTAGGAGAGCCATTCCAACCGTTAGCTATGTAAAGTCTGCCTGTTTTTAACTTCAACTAGATGCTTCTAACAAAGTTTGGGGGTGTGCCACCCCATGCTCTCATTGAGGACAATGAGAAGTCCAAGTTTGGGGGTAAGGCAGCCTTCTAGTCCTAGGAACACTTCTCTCTCCCTTATTAGATATGCATTGTTCTTCTTTGACAAAAAAAAAAAACAAAATAAGGAAAAAACATTTTCTTTTCTCTAGGGGTGCTGAGTAATCAGGGCCACTTGTGTAATCCACAAGGGGCACTGCATCAAAAGGCAAACTTAGGGAAAAGGAAACACAAAAAAAAAGGATAAAAGAACAGAAAACAAAGAAGAAGAATGTATGCCAGAAGGTTGCAACCTTGAATGCTTAGATGTCCTATGTACTGAAATCTGATCCTTAGTTAGCTAAGCAAAAGGGGCTGTAACTAGAAGGCTTATCTAAGGAAAATGAGTGTCTGTCCTAAATAGAAGTGATGCCATGGCTTAGATTGTTCTATGGATTATGTACTCTGTCACTTTTTTTTTTGGTTCTGAGCATGGCATGACTCTAAGGATTCCTAGGAAATAAAAGAATAAAATTTAGAAGCATGTACTGAGTTTTAAGTTAAGAATAGGAAGATTTTAAAGCCAATGGATGACTCCACAATGTGCTTGGTGATATAGGCAGATAAAACCAGGAGGTAGGGAGTTATTAAAGGCAGAAGGTTTTAAAGGCAAGGAATTCAAAATGACAAACATGAAGTTGGTTTTAGCTTGAAGTGTGTCACAAGACAGTGCCTTTGGCAATAAGCCAAGAGAATAACAGTTTGGTTAGTTGGAGATAAGGACAAGAGTTAGCAGTTAGACAGTGAAAAAGAGAGGGAAAATGAGTTTTTTGTATTGCTCGAGGGCTAGCAATAACTCAAGTTTGGGGGTGTGTTAACTCTCCAAATGATAGTTATTTAGGTCTATAATTGCTTAATATTCATTAAGTCTTGTGAGCATTTTAGCTAGTAGTGAGCATAATATGTGTTTAAAAGTGACATTTTGTGAAATGGTGTGAATTCAATGCTTATGTGAAAAATCTGTGCATAAGTGTGTAAATTGGTGAAAAATGTCTAATTGATGCCTTGCAGATGTATTGCTGAAGTTTTGCGAGGAACGCAATGGAGTCAGAAGAAGGGCAACCGAAAACAGAGCATTGCGATCGCAACGCAATCGCAATACTGGTCTTTTCTGCTGCGTTTTTTCAGCCGCCGGCCCTTCCTGCATCCGCCACGTATGAGGTTGTTACCCCAAATTGGATGGAGATCCGCAGCCTATGGAGTGATTCTGCAAAGGCCTAACCGCAGAAAAAGAAGAATTCCCTCGCTTGTTGGATCGAAGAAACAAAGGCTCTCTTGGCGTCAGCAATTCAAGAGGAAGAAGAGAAGATCCATCTTCTCTTCTGATTGAATTCCCTTCCCAAGCCAAGCCATTCTTCTCCTTCAACCGAGGCAAATCGTGAACGATCGGACCTTCACTCATCTACTGTTTTCTTTTAGTTTCTGTTTACGAATTGAATTCTGTCTTATTTTAGTTTCTGTTTTCAGTTCATCTACTGCTTCACTTGAATTATTATTTTCAGAACGAATCGTGTTTTGCTTTTGAATTATTCCTGGATTTGCTTTTCATAAGTAATCAATTAGTTTTGTTGAGTTCTTCTATTTTCGTAAGCAATCGATCAGTTGTGTTGAATTCTTTTATTAGCATGAGTGTTGCATGCTCAATGTGTGAAATAAATAGCAATAAGGGAGAGAGAGCACTCAGAACATGCAAGCATACATGATCTTGTTAGCAAGTAGTAAGTATTTTTTCATTCGTTTTCCCACAGAGATTTATTATTAGCTACTCGTGAAGTGTATTGTTAAGCAAGAATGGGTGGATTTGATGGGGTAGAATTGGTTTTAAGTTGTCTAATTTCTAAGGAATATGTAAAGGGTAGCAACATAAACAAGTGCAAGTCAATGATAAACTCAAATGAAAAGAGAAGAGATTAATAAACGAAGAGGAAAATAGCTAAACAGAATTTTTAACTTAGCAGAATTGCGAGAACAGCAATTCTACCGCAATGTTACTAACAGCGAAAGTGTGTAAAATGGAGAAACAAGGGCTACTAACGACTCCTCTATAGGCATTTTCATACGATTCTCAAGCATTGGATCAACTCACTATGCATCAAACTAACTCATTCTCATGTATCTTCCGATTTCATGCATTAGATTCTTTAGTTTACTCATGTCCAAGTAAGGTCTTAAGCATCTTGTTAAAGCAGAAAGATATGGTTTGTACTAGGAAAACGCCTATTCCTAGGTCGTTTTCTGGCTACCTTGAAAGGCTAGCATGAGTGTATGACTCTGAACTCTTATTCCTTCCAGAGGTTAGGAGTTCTTTGGACAAAATGGATGGCCAATCGAAATTGCCCGTGGGATGAAGCTTACATACAATCAATGCTTCGAGAGCTATCCTACATGCTTGGTTCACGTTTTTTAGCCTATAGTATTGTCATTAGCATGCCCCTATGTGACTTAGTTACTCATGGATATAGAGAGAACATAAATATTAGATAAAGTAGGCATGCTCAGAAGAGAAATAAACTTAAAACAGCGAAGCAAAACAGTAAATCGCAAAGACAAGAAACTGTGAAAGAATGAATTGTGCTTTGATTAATCGATTGTTTGAATGAACAAGGGAAACTCAAAGTGATTAACTTAAAGACAGAAAGCAACGAAATGAGATGAACTAACTAATAGAAAAGAAACAACAACTAAACAGTGCTGGAAATGAGAAATAAAAGACAGAAAGCAGTAAGTGAGCTTGAACGCTTCGATGTAGATGCCTCGGCTGAAAGGAGAGAAAGAGTAGCCTTGCTTGGATGAATCCAATCAGGAGAGAAGATCTCCTTCCTATCAGATTGTCGATTCCAACAGCTAAGCTTTCCAACCCAACAGACGGAAGAGAAAAACAGGAGAAAAAATGGAGCTGCGAAGAGACTTCTACGCTTTCGGATGATGATGAAACCCTCTACTTTGACCCCCTTTTATAGTAATCTGCAGGTGCGTTTGGGCCAAGGAGAACCATCCATCCTCAACATCGTACTTCAAAATGGATGGAGGAGAAAGAACGAATCCCTAAAATAACGGAAAATAACAGAGAAAGATCAGTCAACTTACGGATTTCACTTGAAACATTGCGGTTTTAGCAATGTTTCCGCAATGCTGCCGCAATGCTCATTTTTCCTTCTTTTAACTTCGTTTTTCATTCCTTTTCTTTCCTTTTGCACACAAGTCCTAATTTAGCTACCTTCTTCTAATTCTCATATATAAGCATAGGTTTAAGCTAAATCCTATCAAAAATACCTAAGAGTGTACATCTTTCTAAGATAAATAAGTCCTAAAAAGGTCACTTTTGGAGACGTAACACACCCCCAAACTTAAGGTTTTGCTCGTCCTCGAGCAATCTAAGGACTTGCTTAGGCTGCTGTTTCATCCTCTTTAACCACTTACTGACTCCCCTACATTCCTATCTATAGCAGTGCTGTCCTGTGACACACTTCTAAGTTTACAACTAACCTTTTATATTGCTTCTTCTGACTTTGCACGCCTAATACTCCTGCTGTTTCATTAACTCCCTACGACTGATCTACTTGCTTCTGTCACATCGTGCATCTATCCCTAAGGTTTCAAATTCTACCTAGCTTTACCCCAGACTCAGTACATGCTTCTAGTTTTTACTTTTGAGCTACCTAGGATTCCTTAGAGTCATGCCAGTCTTAGTATTAACAGTGACAGTAGTACTTTTAGAGAACAACCTAAACCCTGGCATCACTACATTGGACATACATTCATCTCCCTAAACAACCCTACAAGTTACAACTTTGTGCTCAGCTAATTGAGGATCAGAGTTCTTTTTATTTAGGACATCTAAGCCACAAAGTTGCAACTCCTAGGTATACATTCTTCTTCCCTATTTTTTCCTTTTTCTTTCTTTCTTACTTAGGTGGAGCCTCTCCTTTGGTTGCCTTTTGATGCAATGCCACTTGTGGGTTACACACTTGGCACTGATTACTCAGCAACTTAAGAGAGACACCCCTCTTTATTCTATTTTTCATTTTTTTTTTTCAGCTCATCATTTTTTTGTCAAGGAGAAGAAGAATGCTTATGCTTTAAGGGAGAGAGGAATGTTCCTAGGCCTAGGGTGGCCTCCCCCAAACTTAAACTACTCATTGTCCCCAATGAGTGTCTGAGGTGGCACACCCCCAAACTTGTCCTAGAAGCATCTAGTCTAAGGTAAAACAAAGAGAATCTAAAAGCCCTAGGCATAGACAAAACATTCTAAAAGCAAACATCACAGCAGCAGAAATTTATAAAAACAGTCAGGTAAGGACTTAAAGCTATGCATGCTGAGCACTTTTAAGAGGTTAATTCAAACTATCAAAGGTGTCCTATGACACTCATCCAGCATGCTTTTAGATAGGCTATATAAGGCAGTCATGATAGCAGCAAAAGACAAAATTTAAACAGCACCAGCCTAGCTAAACCGTCAGTCAAAAACATGCATTTACTAATAAACATTGCGGATTCCGCAATTATTTCGCAATGGATACAGGGCAGATATACCAGTGATTAAGGCCCCTATGCATGCTATTTCCAGTCATTTAAGCTCTACAAAAAGGAAACTAAACTAATCTACCTATTCAGCTATCATCAGACTACACTAACAAATTTAAACAATCAAAATAAAGAACTAAAAACATATCAAAATTGATTCCAAAATAGCAGAATTCACATAGTTAACGAAAAGCAGTTTGATTTTTTTTTTTTTTTCTTTTAGGGAACATAAATACTCCCTTGAGTGCTTCTCAATCTAGCACTCAAATGTCCTCATCATCAGCATCCCTCTTTGGTCTTGGAGGCGCCCATGGTGTCAGTAGGTCCGTGGGGAACTCAGGGAAGATGCAACCCAATTGGTCTGCCACATCTTTATCCCTTGCCTGCGCATATGTGGCCCATTGAGCCATCTTCTTCTGCAGATCCATCAGGCATGCCATGGACAGAGACTGAGCAGCAGCCAGGCCATCCAGCTCGAACTCCATGTTCCCCTTCCTTCGCATCCTCAAGGCAGTAGGCAACTCCAGGTGCCCCGTGTAGGCCAGCTGCCGTTCCATTCGCTCGATTGGGACCCCTGCACGTAAGCAGAGCTTAGTAATTGTATTAGGAAAGAAAAGTGGACCCTTACCCTTTTTAGCGCAGTCTGCGATTGAGGCTGCAATGACTTCACCAACGTTGATTGTGAGGCATCTCATAATCGCATAGACCAGCAGCGATCTGCCTTGGTTGATGGTGGTCTCGTGGGTCACTGGGGACAGCTTCCTCCTCACGAAGGAAAACCAGACAGCCGCCTTGGCTGTGAGGGTAGCACTCATCAGGGTGTGCTTCCCATTGCGTGAAACTGTCCACGATGCCTCAGGCTGGCCGATGACTCGAATTGCTTCCTCCAGGACAGCTTCTGTTGGCTCATCAACGATCCTTGCATAGTCAGTGTGTTTTTGACCCTTAAGGCCATAGGCTTCGTTGATTGCCTTTGCTGAGAAATCCACCTCGACTCCTCTGACCACAGACAGGCCATCCTCAGGGTTCATCAAATTGGCGTAAAAGTCATACACCATGCTGGAGTAGGCGGGATTGGGTGGCCTGCACAGCTCTTCCCAGCCGTGATTCGTGATCCCTGCGCGCAAGAATTGCGGCAGGTCTGCTAGCGCGTCGAGGAACCCTTTCTCGTGCAGCAGGTCCCTCTTCCTTAACTCAGTGCCTCTGGACTCAGCATCAGAGGACACATACCTCACAGATTAAGGCTCATCTTCAGGGTACAGCTTGGCTTTCCCCTTGTCTTTTGGTTTGGCTGATTCAGCAGCCTCGATCTTGAGCTTCTTCAGAGATGGCTCATCACTCACCTTCTTTGATGAAGGTTCACCCCTGACTTTCTTTTTCTTGGATTTCTTCGAGGCTTTCGGCCGTTTGGCCTTGACAACCTTGGCGGCCTTCTTTTTCAATCTTGCCTTGGTTGTGATCTGCTGGAGGCAATCCCCCAACGTCTCATTCATCGAATCATCCCCCTCTGCAGGGCTCTCTGGGCTGGCTTCCCTCAAAGGAGAGAAGACCTCTTCTTCTTCAGCTTCCTCACTACCCTGCGTCGATTCTTGACGCTCTCCATATGGAAATTCGGGATCAGGCTGCTGGGAGATGGGTGATGCTTCAGGGCTCTGCGTCGGTGGAGTGTGTTCAGAGCTCTGTGGCGATGGAGAAAGCTCAGGGCTTCGCGCTGGTGGAGATGGCGAAGAGCTTTGCTTGGCCGACTCGTGTGACAGACGACCACTTTCTTGACTCTCCACAGAGGGAGTCTTTTTCTTGATCGCTGCTTCGGCCACAGCCATACTCCACTTGCGTTTCTTGGGCGTTCCTGCTGGTTCAGAGGGTCCAGCAGGGATCTCCGTAACCACCTTCCACTTCTTCTTGCGGACAGGCAGCTTGGGGAGTCGTTCAGTGCGCGCAGCCTCAGCATCTGCCAAGGCGAGGAGTGCTTCCCTCGCAGCAATTTCAGCGTCGTCAGCCTTCTTCTTGGACGCAGATCTTTCAGCTCTCGTTAGCACCATTGTGGAATCGTAGGAATCTGGAAAGAGGAATTGCAGATGAAGAGGGAGAGAGATTTCTTGGAGTTCAGAGAATGGGAGAAGCGTATGGATCAGCGCGCTTCTAACGGATATAAGTAATGATGGAAATCCCAACGGCTATTTCCGTTGCGGATTCTGCAAATCCAGCGCAATTTTAGTGACCGTTGGAGATTTTCTGAATTTAAATGGCAATCTTCTCTCAACTGAATCTTTGATTTGGCCCAATATTTCCCTCGATTTTTTTATCTTGATTTCATCTCCTTGATTCCCTCTATCGATTCCCTATTAAAAGAAATAAAATCAACATCAAATTTGTAATTAAAATCACATACAAATATACACAAACAGTAACCGAAAAAATAGCAAAAAATAAACTAAGGCATTAGCCTCGCATGGACGAGCACAGTGATCACTCGTCCTCTCTCGTTCTTATTTTCACGTTTCAGTCAAGAGGAAGGCCGAGAGAGTCTTCACATCTCCCTTCCTCATAGTAATGCTTCAATCTTGCACCATTAACCATGAACGGTTGCCCTTGCTGCAGGTTCTTAATCTCGATTGCACCATGAACAAATACGTTAGTTATCACAAAAGGACCTGACCATCTGGACTTAAGTTTGCCTGGAAATAATTTCAACCGTGAGTTAAATAATAAGACAAGCTGGCCTTTCTTAAAGTCCTTAATCCTAAGTCTACTGTCGTGCCAAATCTTGGTCTTTTCCTTATACATTTTAGCATTTTCATAGGACATATGTCTAAGCTCATCAAGCTCATGTAATTGCAAAGACCGCAATGTTCCCGCATCGGTCACGCAATAATTCAACTCTTTTAGTGCCCAAAATGCTTTAATTTCTAATTCGAATGGTAAGTGACATGCTTTGCCATACACAAGTCTATAAGGAGACATACCTAGGGGTGTCTTATATGCAGTTCTATATGCCCAAAGTGCATCCTCGAGTTTAAACGATCAATCTTTTCTATTGGGTTTGACCACTTTTTCGAGTATGTTTTTAATCTCCCTATTTGAAATTTCAGCTTGTCCATTCGAATGTGGGTGATAAGGGGTGGCTACTCTATGTCTAACATTATATTTAGCCAACACTCTCTCCATAGCTCTATTAATGAAATGTGTCCCTTCATCACTAATTATAGCACGAGGTGTTCCAAACCTAGTAAAGATATGTCTATGAAGGAACTTAATAACTGTTTTGGCATCATTATTTGGACATGCTATGACCTCTACCCACTTAGATACATAGTCTACTGCTACCAATATGTAAAGGTTACCTGATGATGGGGGAAATGGTCCCATGAAATCAATGCCCCACACATCAAAGAGCTCCAACTCTAAGATGTAAGTGAGAGGCATCTCATCCTTTCGACTAAGGTTACCTGTTCTCTGGCATTCATCACAGCTGTGTGCATAGTTGTGAGCATCCTTGAAGATCGTTGGCCAATAGTAGCCACTCTGGAACACCTTTGCAGCTGTTCTCTGGCCACCAAAGTGTCCACCATAGGGGGCTGTATGGCAATGCTGCAGCACGGACTTCGCCTCAGCAGCTGATACACACTTCCTTAGCAGACCATCAGCACATGTCTTGTAGAGTGTGGGATCATCCCATATGAATTTCCTAGCTTCATGAAGGAACCTCTTCTTTTCTTGTCCTCCCTTGAAAGTTGGTAGTACCTGTGATGCAAGGAAGTTAGCAATGTCAGCAAACCAAGGTTCCTCATCGTTATCACGATGAGTCAATACAAAGACATGTTCATCAATAAAAGCATCAGAAATTGCGGTTTCCGCAATTTTTCCGCAATTATGCTGCAATCTAGAAAGATGATCTGCAACCACATTTTCACATCCTTTCTTATCTCTAATGTCCAGATCAAACTCTTGCAGCAGCAATACCCATCTAATCAACCTAGGCTTAGCATCAGCCTTCCTCATGAGGTATTTCAAAGCAGAATGGTCAGTGTACACGATTGTCCTAGTGCCTACAATGTAATTCCTAAACTTCTCACAAGCAAACACTATAGCTAGCATCTCCTTCTCAGTAGTTGTGTAATTACATTGTGCCTCATTAAGTGTCTTACTAGCATAGTATACAGGGTGTGTTAACTTGTCAATCTTTTGTCCTAGCATAACCCCTACAGCATAGTCACTTGCATCACATAACATCTCAAATGGGAGATCCCAATTTGGCCTTGTTATAATAGGTGCTTTGACTAGTGCTTCCTTAAGGGTTTTCCAGGCTAGGAAACATTCTTTAGAGAAGATGAATGGCTTGTTTAACTCTAGAAGCTAACATAAAGGCTTGGAGATCTTAGAAAAGTTCTTAATGAACCTTCTATAGAAGCCAGCATGTCCTAAGAAACTTCTAATGGCTTTTACATTCTGAGGTTCTACCAATTTCTCTATTATTTCAATTTTGGCCCTATCGACCTCTACACCTGCCTTAGACACTCTATGACCTAAGACAATCCCTTCGTCCACCATGAAGTGGCACTTCTCCCAATTAAGGACTAGGTTGGTCTCCTCACACCTAGCCAGGACTTGTCCTAAGTTCTCTAGACAGTTTGTGAATGAATCACCAAAGACTGAGAAATCATCCATGAATATCTCTATCATGGACTCATCTAAATCAGAGAAGATTGCCAACATGCACCTTTGGAATGTTGTCGGTGCATTGCATAAGCCAAAAGGCATTCTGCGAAAGGCAAAAGTTCCAAAAGGGCAAGTGAAGGTGGTCTTCTCCTGGTCCTTAGGGTCTATAGTGATCTGGTTATATCCTGAATAACCGTCTAAGAAGCAGTAGTAAGCTCTACCAGCTATCCTATCTAACATTTGGTCAATGAATGGTAGAGGGAAGTGGTCTTTTTTGGTTTCCTTGTTTAATTTCCTATAATCCATGCAAACTCTCCATCCTGTGATAGTCCTAGTTGGAATCAGTTCATTGCTCTCATTGACTACCACAGTCATCCCCCCCTTCTTAGGTACACATTGTATAGGACTCACCCACTGACTACTAGCTATAGGGAAGATCACACCAGCATCTAACCATTTTATTATTTCCTTTTTAACTACCTCTTTCATAGAGGGGTTCAACCTACGTTGGTGATCTACTCGGGGTGTATGTTCTTCCTCTAGTATAATCTTATGCATGCAGTAGGAAGGGCTAATGCCTCTAATGTCAGCAATAGTCCATGCAATAGCCTTCCTATGTATTTGATAACTCCATTTTGGAGCTATTAAATACGTCCTAATTATAGCTAAAGACCGCTTCCAATTGATTAAATGTATCTCTTTTGTAGGAGAAAAGCGGCAAAGAGCTCGTGCGTCCGTTGGGCGTGTTCGAGAGCTTAAAGCAGAGTTTTAGCGCCCCGGGAATGCATCGGGAAGAGGGGAATTTGTTCCGTGAAGAAACGGGCCAAAACAGCCTTGGAGAGGCAAAGCATCAGCCCCAAACCCGAGAGCCAGCGTCGAGCTATAGCGTCGAGACGCTGGCTCGACGCTGGAAAAACCCGAGAGCAAGCGTCGAGTGATAGCGTCGAGACGCTAGCTCGACGCTGCCCTGGCGTCGAGACCCTGCTTGGCGTCGAGACGCTTCGGAGGAGGCGCGCGCTGGAAAATCATCGGGGCAGCGTCGCGACGCCAGCGCGCGCGCGCGCGGATCACTTAGGGCACAGCGTCGAGACGCTGGCCTAGCGTCTCGACGCTACGACGAAGGCAGTAGCTAAAAGACGATTTTTCTGCATTTTTTTGGGATTCTTCTCCAAGCTTCATCTTCTTCATCTCTCAACGAAATCCGGCGATTCTTCCTTCCTTCTTCCCCATTTTCTCTCTATTTTCCGTGGAGCTCCGCCATTGTTGGCATGCGAGTGAGCTCCACTTCCCTTTGTAATAGGTAGATGAACTCTTCCATGGTCGTTGGTGGAGCGGGATTGACGATCCGCGCCATGAGCGGCTAAGGTAAGGGTGACGGTTTGGGATTTTGTTTAGGGGAATTTTGTTAGACCTTTATGGCTTTGATAATCTGAGTTTAAATTGCATATTGGTTCTGTTTACATTGCATTTGTTTACCTTGCTTAATCCAACGCGCATGTTAAATTATGTTGATTGACACTCGGATAGTTTCGCATGTTGTGTATGTTAAAGAGTAGCGATGCCGTGCCTCTCACTGCTCGACTAAGTAACACAGGTAAATAGAACTAAATCGAAGTATCGGGTCGGGTAGGATAATTGTTGGTTGCATACGGCGTTTGCGGGCAACCTACTAGCAATTAGAATTCACGCCCGAATGTTCGTCGCGGTTAGCTAGTAACTGTCTAAATTCATCTTAGGACTGATCATCTTAATGTGAGATTAGATAACGTGTAATTAGGACTGTGTGGCCTAATTAAAATCCATGAAGTCGGCTACTTTGGGGCTTCTCTGGTAGTCGTGCGCGTGCTTAGTAAACTGAATTCCATGTTATTAGAATTAAATGATAAGTTGTATTTGTCTAACAATTGACCCCGAGACTCCCCAAACCGTGCACACGTTTTCTACATATTATTTCTTTCTTCCGTTAGCTTTCTCATTGATTTCTTTGCATGATTAAAACCCCCCGTTACCAATTAATCGATCAAATCCCAATTTCACTAGTAAATTCAACTCTCCTATTCCTTGGATCGACCCTGTTACCACTGGCTGCAAAGCCTTGGCAATAGGCATTATAAATCGTATTTTGGCAAGCCTCGACAGCTTGAGATTAGGCGGATATTCAAAATTCAGCCCACCAAAATTGGCGCCGTTGCCGGGGAGTAGGCAATTGTTTGAATTTATGATTGAAGTTTGAATTTGATTCATTGATGGTTGACTGAAAATTTTTTCTGTTTGTATGTTGTATGTTTAGATTTTTGTTTGTATATGACCCGTTCCTCTGAGGGTAGTTTGCAGTATATCCCTGAGATTGACAGAGAGGAGCGGCGGTTACGTAGAGAAGCCCGTGAGGGGCAAGGAACGTTTGAAAGAGAAGAAGGCAATCCCTTCTTGTTTGACGAGATGGCGCAAGGTGAAGCGCCACGGATGCTGAAGCAACTGGCAGCGCCAGACCTGAACCTGCAGCCCTTGTGCATTAACTACCCCGTGGTAGCAGGTAACTTCGAGCTGAAATCTGGTTTGATTCACCAGTTACCTTCTTTCCATGGAAATGCAGGTGAGGACGCGAACAAGCACTTGATGGAGTTCCATTGCGTCTGCGCGGGGATGAAGCCCGCAGGGGTCACGGAAGAGCAGCTGAACATGAGGGCATTCCCCTTCACGCTCAAGGATAAGGCCAAGGATTGGCTGTACTATTTGCCTTCCGGATCCATCACCACCTGGCAGGATATGAAGCGGGTATTTTTGGAGAAGTACTTTCCCGCATCCTTAGCCACCACTCTGCGGAAGAGAATTTATGGGATCACCCAGGATGTAGGTGAGTCCCTGCATGAGTATTGGGAACGCTTTGGGCGCCTGTGCGCGAGTTTCCCACACCACCAGATCGCCGATCAGCTGCTCATACAGTACTTTTATGAGGGGATGACACCCCACGACAGGCAGATGATCGATGCAGCGAGTGGAGGGGCTCTGATTGACAAGACCCCAGTTGAGGCCAAGCAGCTCATTGCAAATATGGCTACAAACTCGCAGTAGTTTGGGATCAGGGGGCAAGGACAAGTGCACAGCGTGGCTCAGAGCCATGAGATGTCTGAAATGAGGGCCCAGGTGGCCGAGATAGGTAGTATGTTGAAGAAAATTGTTGGAGGACAACGCGAAGAGGCGGAGGTCAACGCGATCGGGGGGTATGCTTCCAACCCAAGGAAGTATGATCCATATGCTAACACTTACAACCCCGGTTGGCGTGACCATCCAAATTTCAGCTATGGGAACAGGGAAGGACAAAATCGCTTCCAAGGCCAGTCCCAGGATAGGCCTAACTCTTCCACCCAGGCTCAAGCTTCGAGCTCCTCCAGCTCACTTGAAGAGATGGTCAGGACCATCGTGACTAGCACCAGCCAGTTCCAGAAAGAGGCTCGCGAGGAGCTAAATTCTCATAAGGCAGAGCTGCAGAATTTGAACAAGCAGCTGACACAAATGGCGGTGTCTATCAGTAAGATTGAGAGCAAGAGCTCGGGGAAGCTTCCTTCCCAAACTACTGTGAACTCATGCGAAAATGTGAGTGTCATTCAGCTACGCAGTGGGAAGTCACTTTCCACCAGAGCTGCGAAGGAAGCCACGGACAGCCTGAACAAGTCCGCCCTGACTGCTCCCGAGACTCAGAATGAGAAACGAAAAGATGAGAAGGTCAGTGTACCTGTGGATGTTGCCAAAGCACCATTCCCGAGCAGGCTTGCGAAGCCTACTTTGGAATCAGATGACGAGGAGGTCCTGCGAACCTTCCAAAAGGTGATGGTGAATATCCCGCTCCTAGAGGCAGTCAGTCAAGTGCCCAAGTATGCGAAATTTCTAAGGAGCTGGTGCACTACGAAAAGGAAGTCCAGAGGGACTGAGAAAAAGAAAGAGAACGTCTCTGCCATACTCCCAGGTACGTTGCCTGCAAAGTGCAAAGATCCAGGTACTTTTACTATCCCTTGCATTATAGGTAGTAAAATTGTTCATAACGCCATGTTAGACCTAGGAGCCTCTGTTAATGTTATGTCTTATGCATTATATCGTGAACTGAATTTGAATGAAATGCATGAATGTAATGTTTCTGTTCAGTTGGCTAATGGGTCAAGCATCTGTCCTAGGGGGAAGGTAGAGGATGTTCTAGTTAGAGTTGGGGATATGATGTTCCCCGCTGATTTCCTTGTTTTAGACATGAATGAGAAGTCATCGCATGCTTCGTCCTCTATGCTGTTAGGACGCCCTTTTCTTAAGACCGCTAGGGTCAAAATCGATGTATATAAGGGCGTCGTTTCGTTAGAGTTTGATGATATTTTGCATGAGTTTTCTTTATTTGATGGGAAATCTGTTGCGAATGTTTCTGTTGTTTGTGAGCATGTTGAGAATGGGAGTCTACCCTCGCGCTTGAGGGATGGTTCCCATGTCTCTGTTAAAATTTCTGATTTGAATTTGATGGATGATACTGCTGGATTTTGCACTAACATGTCTGATATTCACGTGCCCGAGGCACGAAGAGTGCAAAATGTTTTTCAGGTGGATGGCAGAAAAGGTGTGGTCAAGGACAAGTATGGATCGTCCCTCGCACCTACAGACTATGGATGAGTCTGTTGAGAGAATACAGTCGAGCAACCGACTTTAAAAATTCTGCGCTTCTCGGAGGCACCCGAGTGTTGAACTGTTTTTATGCTTTAGTTTAGTTTTATTGCTTTTTAGTATTAATTAGCTTGCTGTTTTTTTTTTTAGGGAATCGAGGAAGAGAAGACAATTTTGGGCTCTGATGCGTTCGTGCGCCGCTTCCTCGCCCTCGCCAGCTTCACCAAGAGTCAGGGAAGTGTATTTCTTCTTCCCTTTTACTTTGATGTATCTGACTGATTGGCATTGAGGACAATGCCAAATTTTGAAGTTGGGGGTGGAGTAGTCCGATGGATGTGCATGTGTAGTTTGTTGAGAAGTGTTATAAAGATATTGAAGTGCTTGGGACTCTGTTTACTGTTTTCTGACTGTGATAGCCTAGGAAATGCATGTTGGAAATCTGAGCATGTTCATAATCGAGTTTTTGCATGAGTTTTGTGTTTATTAGGTTCATGTCAAAAATTTTAAAATTTTTTCTGTTGCTCCCTTGCACTCATCGCGCACTTAGCAACTTCTCCCTAGATTCCGTAAGCTTGGTTTATCGCATGTTTAGCTAATTCTCGTTGTCACCCCGAAAGGCACCCTTAGGTAGCTTGTTGCATGAGAGTTAGTAGCTAATTAATTGAGGAAGCATGTGCTTAGCCTAATAAAAAAAATAGAAAAGCATGTTTTATAGAAAAATTTCTCTCGAGGCGCTCCTCCTTCTTTTTAAGCGCTTAAAAGAAGTGAGCGTTAGTCCTTAAAAACGTGAAGTTTTATGCATGAATTTGACGTGTTAGGCAGCTCGAGTAGGAAAGAAAAAGAAATGAAAAGTTGGTTCGAAGAACCCAAAATAAAAGAGTACAAAGTACTTTTGAAAAGAAAGAAAAAGAATGAGAAAATAATTAGGTCTCTTAATTTGTTTCTCTCTCTCGTGTAAGTCAAGTGTAGCTGTTCTTAAACGCTAGAAGTAGGGGGAAAACGGGATGTGCGTTGCATGTTGGTTTTCCGGGTTTACGTGAGTTTAGGAGTGGTTGTCTAGCACACACACACGTTAGGGGGCAAGAGTTAATTTTTGATATGTCCTAGTTGATGCATGAACAAATGCTTCCATGATTATGCTCGTGTTTAAATTTCAATATGCATGGAGGCTTGAGTTAGAAAATATGTAAACGCGTCCTTAGAGTCAATGTCTTTGTAGTGCTTGCTCGAGGACTAGCAATGTTTAAGTTGGGGGTGTTTGATAACTCCATTTTGGAGCTATTAAATACGTCCTAATTATAGCTAAAGACCGCTTCCAATTGATTAAATGTATCTCTTTTGTAGGAGAAAAGCGGCAAAGAGCTCGTGCGTCCGTTGGGCGTGTTCGAGAGCTTAAAGCAGAGTTTTAGCGCCCCGGGAATGCATCGGGAAGAGGGGAATTTGTTCCGTGAAGAAACGGGCCAAAACAGCCTTGGAGAGGCAAAGCATCAGCCCCAAACCCGAGAGCCAGCGTCGAGCTATAGCGTCGAGACGCTGGCTCGACGCTGGAAAAACCCGAGAGCAAGCGTCGAGTGATAGCGTCGAGACGCTAGCTCGACGCTGCCCTGGCGTCGAGACCCTGCTTGGCGTCGAGACGCTTCGGAGGAGGCGCGCGCTGGAAAATCATCGGGGCAGCGTCGCGACGCCGGCCTTGCGTCGCGACGCCAGCGCGCGGATCACTTAGGGCACAGCGTCGAGACGCTGGCCTAGCGTCTCGACGCTACGACGAAGGCAGTAGCTAAATGACGATTTTTCTGCACTTTTTTGGGATTCTTCTCCAAGCTTCATCTTCTTCATCTCTCAACGGAATCCGGCGATTCTTCCTTCCTTCTTCCCCATTTTCTCTCTATTTTCCGTGGAGCTCCGCCATTGTTGGCATGCGAGTGAGCTCCACTTCCCTTTGTAATAGGTAGATGAACTCTTCCATGGTCGTTGGTGGAGCGGGATTGACGATCCGCGCCATGAGCGGCTAAGGTAAGGGTGACGGTTTGGGATTTTGTTTAGGGGAATTTTGTTAGACCTTTATGGCTTTGATAATCTGAGTTTAAATTGCATATTGGTTCTGTTTACATTGCATTTGTTTACCTTGCTTAATCCAACGCGCATGTTAAATTATGTTGATTGACACTCGGATAGTTTCGCATGTTGTGTATGTTAAAGAGTAGCGATGCCGTGCCTCTCACTGCCCGACTAAGTAACACAGGTAAATAGAACTAAATCGAAGTATCGGGTCGGGTAGGATAATTGTTGGTTGCATACGGCGTTTGCGGGCAACCTACTAGCAATTAGAATTCACGCCCGAATGTTCGTCGCGGTTAGCTAGTAACTGTCTAAATTCATCTTAGGACTGATCATCTTAATGTGAGATTAGATAACGTGTAATTAGGACTGTGTGGCCTAATTAAAATCCATGAAGTCGGCTACTTTGGGGCTTCTCTGGTAGTCGTCCGCGTGCTTAGTAAACTGAATTCCATGTTATTAGAATTAAATGATAAGTTGTATTTGTCTAACAATTGACCCCGAGACTCCCCAAACCGTGCACACGTTTTCTACATATTATTTCTTTCTTCCGTTAGCTTTCTCATTGATTTCTTTGCATGATTAAAACCCCCCGTTACCAATTAATCGATCAAATCCCAATTTCACTAGTAAATTCAACTCTCCTATTCCTTGGATCGACCCTGTTACCACTGGCTGCAAAGCCTTGGCAATAGGCATTATAAATCGTATTTTGGCAAGCCTCGACAGCTTGAGATTAGGCGGATATTCAAAATTCAGCCCACCATCCTAGTTGGAATCAGTTCATTGCTCTCATTGACTACCACAGTCATCCCCCCCTTCTTAGGTACACATTGTATAGGACTCACCCACTGACTACTAGCTATAGGGAAGATCACACCAGCATCTAACCATTTTATTATTTCCTTTTTAACTACCTCTTTCATAGAGGGGTTCAACCTACGTTGGTGATCTACTCGGGGTGTATGTTCTTCCTCTAGTATAATCTTATGCATGCAGTAGGAAGGGCTAATGCCTCTAATGTCAGCAATAGTCCATGCAATAGCCTTCCTATGTTGTTTAAGTAGTAAAATCAGCTCAACCTCATGCTTCTCACTTAATTTAGATGAAATAATTACAGGCAGAGTCTCATTACTTCCTAAATATGCATACTTAAGATGTGTGGGCAGTGGTTTCAATTCTAAGACAGGTGGATGCTCAATGGATGGTTTTAAAGGATTCAAGGATCTATCAGTCAGGTCATTATTCATACAAACATGCTGTATCTTATTTACAGGTATATCCATTATCTCAGAAACATTTAAATCAGTTAAATCTAATTCTACATAATTATTAGCATGCTTAGTTAATAATTCATGCTCCAGCTGTTCTTCCATCAGTGAATCTACAATGTCCATGCTAGCACAAGATTCAGAGTCAGAGGGGTACCTTAAGGCTTTATAAACGCTAAATTTAACCTCCTCATCATGAACCCTCATGGTGAGCTCACCTTTCTGGACATCTATCAGGGCCCTACCTGTGGCTAGAAATGGTCTGCCTAATAGGATGGGGACCTCCTTGTCTGCTTCATAATCCAGGATAATGAAATCTGCAAGGAAAATAAACTTGTCAACCTTTACAAGAATATCCTCAATCTTACCCTCAGGGTAGGCTATGGATCTGTCTGCAAGTTGTAAAGTGACAGTGGTTGGACGTGCTTCTCCTATTCCTAGCTGGCGGAATAGTGATAGGGGCATGAGGTTTATGCTGGCTCCCAGGTCACACAGAGCTCTGCCCACGTGCTTGCCTCCTAGCTCTACTGGTAAGGTGAAGGAACCAGGATCCTTCTCCTTCTTGGGTAGCTTGTTCTGGAGTATGGCACTGCACTCCTCAGTGAGATTTACTGTTTCAAACTCACCAATTATTTTCTTGTTAGTGATAATATCCTTCAAAAACTTTACATAAGAGGGCATAGACTGTAAAACTTCTACAAAAGGAATATTAACATGCACTTGCTTAAGAATTTCTAAGAATTTATTAAAGTGCACTTCCTGTTCTTGTTTTTTCTTTAGCCTTCGAGGAAATGGAGGTGGTGGCACATATGCAGGCACTTCAGGTCGCCTCAGGATAGGTGGAGGCCTTGGAATTTCTTCTATCTCTTCTATGATTGGCTCCAGCCTTGGTCCTGATGTGCTTGTTGCTGGTTGACCTTGGTTTGGCAGAGACTCCAGTGGAGCACTAGACTCATTGTTCTCTACTCTCTTTGGGGCTTCCTTTGTGTTGCTCACCAATGGTCTCCCACTTCTGAGTTCAATTCCTTGAACTTGCTCTTTTCCATCTCTCCTTGGCACCTCAGTGTCAGCAGGAAGTCTACCTTGGGGCCTACTTTTGAGTTCATTGGCTAGTTGCCCTATTTGGTTCTCTAGGCTCCTAAGGGTAGCTTGCTGGCTTTGTAGAGTAGCATCATTCTTGGCGATGTACTCTTTGAGTAGATTTTCTACAGAAGACCCTACTGGTTGGTTGTATGGTTTTTGATACATGGATTGGTTATGTTGGGGAGTGAAACCAGGTGTTCCACTCGGTCTTGGTTGGTTAGGAGCTTGGTTAGCATTCTGTTGGCCACCCCATGACAGGTTTGGGTGGTTCCTCCAACCAGGGTTGTAGGTGTTAGAATAGGGGTTGTTCCTAGGCTGCTGTTGGCTTCCAACATAGCAGACTAAGGCTGGATTCCCAGGGCAGTATTCATACAGGTGCCCTTCCCCACAGAATCCACAGATAAGTGTCTCACCTTGACTTGGTTGGGTGCCCATTGACATGGCTGTGGCGGTGTTGACACTTGTTTGGAGATTGGCTTGAGCCATTTGTTTAACTAGGTTGGTCAGGGCGCTTATTTGGCTACTCATAGTATTGAGTGCGTCCTTATCTTGAGCTCTACTTGGCTCTATTGGATCATCTGACCACCTACAGTGAGATGCTGAGATCTTCTCCAAGATCTCATAGGCTTCATTATAACTCTTGGACAGCATGGAACCTCCAGCAGATGAATTTAGAACTTGTCTGGTGCTGGGGTTGCATCCTTTGAAAAAGACCTCTATTTGGATACACCATGGGATGCCATGGTGTGGACATTTAAGTAGAAGGTCCTTGAACCTTGTCCAAGCTTCGTGAAGAGACTCATTCTCAGCTTGTTTGAACTTGACTATGTCATCACGAAAGGTAGAATTCCTATCAGGTGGGAAGTATTTAACTAGGAATTTCTCCGCCAAGTCTGTCCAATTGAGGACTGATCCAGAGGGTAGTGAGTTTAACCACGTCTTTGCTTTGTCCCTCAATGAGTAAGGGAAGAGGTAGAGCCTCAAGGCTTCTTGGAAAACTCCAGGGATGATGAATGTATCACTGACTCCTAGGAAGTTTCTAAGATGGTTGTGGGGATCCTCATTTTCCACTCCAAAGAATTGTCCCACAGTGGACAACATTTGGAACATTACTGGTTTTAACTCGAATGAGTTGGCAGTAATTTCAGGGCGGATGATGCTTGGGTTTAGCTCCCCAGGCATGGGAACTAAGTATGAGAGAATGGCACTATTCTTATCATTCGCTATTTCAATGGGATTGCGAGTGATAGGTACCGGATTTGGAACTAATCTATCCATTTCTTCTCGAGAGGATTGCGGAGACTCTGCGGTTTCAGCAATTATTTGAGGTAAAAGGGGTTGGTTAAAGAGACGTTTCTTGGCTCTATTTCTAGCCCTAAGTAATCTCTCAGGCTCAGGGTTGAACTCTAAATCACTACTTGAAGGCTCATTCATAAACTAACCCAAATAGTACCTGAAAAAGAAATGAAAATAGATCAGCTTCAATAGATATTAAGAGTTGGTTTTCTAACTTAACAAACTTCGTTTTCACTAAACTAAATCCCCGGCAGCGGCGCCAAAAACTTGTTGCGTGCTCAATGTGTGAAATAAATAGCAATAAGGGAGAGAGAGCACTCAGAACATGCAAGCATACATGATCTTGTTAGCAAGTAGTAAGTATTTTTTTCATTCGTTTTCCCACAGAGATTTATTATTAGCTACTCGTGAAGTGTATTGTTAAGCAAGAATGGGTGGATTTGATGGGGTAGAATTTGTTTTAAGTTGTCTAATTTCTAAGGAATATGTAAAGGGTAGCAACATAAACAAGTGCAAGTCAATGATAAACTCAAATGAAAAGAGAAGAGATTAATAAACGAAGAGGAAAATAGCTAAACAGAATTTTTAACTTAGCAGAATTGCGAGAATAGCAATTCTACCGCAATGTTACTAACAGCGAAAGTGTGTAAAATGGAGAAACAAGGGCTACTAACGACTCCTTTATAGGCATTTTCATACGATTCTCAAGCATTGGATCAACTCACTATGCATCAAACTAACTCATTCTCATGTATCTTCCGATTTCATGCATTAGATTCTTTAGTTTACTCATGTCCAAGTAAGGTCTTAAGCATCTTGTTAAAGCAGAAAGATATGGTTTGTACTAGGAAAACGCCTATTCCTAGGTCGTTTTCTGGCTACCTTGAAAGGCTAGCATGAGTATATGACTCTGAACTCTTACTCCTTCCAGAGGTTAGGAGTTCTTTGGACAAAATGGATGGCCAATCGAAATTGCCCGTGGGATGAAGCTTACATACAATCAATGCTTCGAGAGCTATCCTACATGCTTGGTTCACGTTTTTTAGCCTATAGTATTGTCATTAGCATGCCCCTATGTGACTTAGTTACTCATGGATATAGAGAGAACAAAAATATTAGATAAAGTAGGCATGCTCAGAAGAGAAATAAACTTAAAACAGCGAAGCAAAACAGTAAATCGCAAAGACAAGAAACTGTGAAAGAATGAATTGTGCTTTGATTAATCGATTGTTTGAATGAACAAGGGAAACTCAAAGTGATTAACTTAAAGACAGAAAGCAACGAAATGAGATGAACTAACTAATAGAAAAGAAACAACAACTAAACAGTGCTGGAAATGAGAAATAAAAGACAGAAAGCAGTAAGTGAGCTTGAACGCTTCGATGTAGATGCCTCGGCTGAAAGGAGAGAAAGAGTAGCCTTGCTTGGATGAATCCAATCAGGAGAGAAGATCTCCTTCCTATCAGATTGTCGATTCCAACAGCTAAGCTTTCCAACCCAACAGACGGAAGAGAAAAACAGGAGAAAAAATGGAGCTGCGAAGAGACTTCTACGCTTTCGGATGATGATGAAACCCTCTACTTTGACCCCTTTTTATAGTAATCTGCAGGTGCGTTTGGGCCAAGGAGAACCATCCATCCTTAACGTCGTACTTCAAAATGGATGGAGGAGAAAGAACGAATCCCTGAAATAACGGAAAATAACAGAAAAAGATCAGTCAACTTACGGATTTCACTTGAAACATTGCGGTTTTAGCAATGTTTCCGCAATGCTGCCGCAATGCTCATTTTTCCTTCTTTTAACTTCGTTTTTCATTCCTTTTCTTTCCTTTTGCACACAAGTCCTAATTTAGCTACCTTCTTCTAATTCTCATATATAAGCATAGGTTTAAGCTAAATCCTATCAAAAACACCTAAGAGTGTACATCTTTCTAAGATAAATAAGTCCTAAAAAGGTCACTTTTGGAGACGTAACAATGAGCAAGCAATTAGTTTTGTTGAGTTCTTCTAAAGTTATGAGTAGCTAGTTTTACAAGGGTTTGTTAAGATGAATCTGTAGGATACCATTATGTGAATTCAACATGTAAATAAGCATGAATGCATTGAATGAGTGTGAGCTTCATCCCATGGGCAATTTCGACCGACCATCCATTTTGTTCTAATGAATTCCTAACCTCTGGAAGGAGTAAGAATTCAGAGTCATTCATTCATGTTAGCCTTTCATGGTAACCAGAGAGTGATCTAGGAATAGGTGCTTTCCTAGCACGTTTAATAGCATGCAATCATAAATAAGTTCGTAGCCTTACTTGGATATGAGTAACTTATGAATCTAATGCATATAATCGGAAGATGTATGAGATCTAGCTGAATACGATGCATGTAATGTTTGTTCACTGCTGCATGATCATAGTTTATGCCTATGGAGGATTCTTAGCCAACCTTGCTGTTTTATCTTAAGATTTTACTCGTTGCGAGTCTATTGCGAAAGTATTGCGAGAGCCGCAATCTTATTTTCTGCCTTATCTTAGATTTGTTAGTCTGTTAATCTGTTGCTAGCTTATTGCGAAGGTATTGCGAGTCCCGCAATACCAGTTTTCAATATTACAGTCTCTTTAGTTCTTTTGCATTGCTGTAACTTTACGTTTTCCTTGTGTCCTTTACAATTTCGTGCCTCAAACCAAAATCCATTTCATTCCTGGTTACCTTAACTAATTTAACACGCATAAAATCGGCATTTACTCACCTTCAGCAAGCAGCTGCCAGGAACTAGTTTCCTGTAAAGAAGAACAAACATGGTTAGTGGCTCCTGAATCCAGTATCCAGGCAGAACTATCATGTTCCACTAAACATGTTTCAACAACGATTAAATCATATTTACTTTGTTGTTTCTTCTCAGCTTTTCTCGCCATGAGGGTATCATGATAGACCGATGAAGACGGTTGTCCAAACATCGTCTGTAATGAATCTATGATCTCCTTAGCGGAGACCATTACCTCATGCTTCTTAGCTAACACATCGGATGTGCTGGCCAAGATGTAGACTCGGGCTTTATCATTAGCCCTAGTCCACCTGTCAAATGCATCTCGAACAGTTCGAGTTGCAGACGAGATAGGAGGGGGAGGACATTCCTCTGTTAAGACAAACCTAAGATCATCGATAACAAGAATCGTATTCAAGTTTGATTTCCAGGTCGTGTAGTTATCGTCGTTTAGTTTATCATAAGCTAGTAATTGGTTAAACGAGCTAGACACGTTGAAAAAGAATAAGTTCTATTAGTGAATTGATTTTAACCCATTTCATACATCCAAACAAGATTTTACCAAAAGTAATAATGTACCCAAAAAATCATTATTAATTTGCAACGATACTTCAGTGAGTCAGAGCAACCGCTACCGAGGGGCAGTCAATCACTCCTTCACTGAACCAAGACATTCTTGACTAAATCCTAATACCAGAATAACTCATATTCCTATAACACCTTAGTTATCGCTACTTCGGTCAAGAATCTACTAACAACTTAGTAATCCTTTGTAAGTGTGTGTTGCGTGCTCAATGTGTAAAGATAAATATGCAAAAGGGTAGGGAGAGCACTTAGAACATGCAAGCATACATGGTCTCACAGCAAGTAGTAAGTATATTTCATTCGTTTTTTCCACAGAGACTCATTTTTAGCTATTCGCGAAGTGTGATTGTTAAGAAAGATGGGATGAATTTGATGGGGTAAAATTGGTTTTTAATTATCTAATTTTTGCTGAATGTATAAAGGGATATAACATAAACAAATGCAAGTTGAAATTAGATGCAAAGGACAAGAGATGGAATTAATAAACGAGGAAGAAAACAGCTAAACAGAATGCAACTTAGCAGAATTGCGAGAACCGCAATTAATCCGCAATTAACTCAACAGCAAAAGTATGTAAATGGGCGAATTAAGGGCTACTAATGACTATCCTATAGGCAGTTTATTACGATTATCAAGCTTTGGATCAACTCTCTATACATCAAACTCACTCTATCTCAAGTATCGTCCGATTCCATGCATTAGAGTCTTAAGTTTACTCGACTTCAAAGTAAGGTCTCAAGCATCTTGTTCAAGCAGGAGTGTTTAGTTTGTACTAGGGAAACGCCTATTCCTAGGCCGTTTCCTGATTACCATGAAAGGCTAGCATGATTATATGACTTTGACATGGATAATCCCACTTGTAATATTTTGTCATTTTAAAATTAATTCATAATTAATTTTAATAAACAAAATAAATTATAATTAATCAAACTTTTTAATTAATTAATATTATTATTTAATTCAATATCAAATATTAATTAAATAATAAGACTAATCCCGGTTTCTTAAACCGAATCATCACACATGAATCTCTATTCATGTTTTAGACTGATACCATATTTAAATATGTCCATCATTCTTCCAAAACCGAATTTGAATAAATTCAAATTCTTTTTCTCTCATATTGTTACACGACTTAATCCGAGCTAGCCAGGAGAACCTAAAGGACCTACAGATCATGAGCTTCAACGATACGAGATTACCCGACCAAACTCTTTAGCCAAGCTAACCAACATTCGTTAGCCCCCAGAGACTCCACTAAAGTCCAAGGGTTGCACTCTCCTCACCGTAGATATATTTCTGTCCTCTTGATATAACCATCATAAATAAGTTGATCCTTCACAAGTTGTTCGTAATTACAGCTGGGTCAAAATAACCGTTTTACCCCCGTAATTACATCTTGTTCCTTAAGTGTCCCACTGATCCTCTAATGAACTATTGGTTTGTGGTCCAACCACCAAACCGATTGGTATGTGATCTCATCACTATACCAAGTCCCTCTCGGGCCAATGAGAGGGTGGGATCCCTCGTTCAAGACCCGGAGTCAACACTTAAGGGAACAACCTCTCTACTAATCCCTAAAGGCGGGTAGGAGTGAATTCCTTCTCGCAGGACTATCTTCCCAGCTACTTACCTGGTCTTATCCCCAAGATGGTAGGCTTATTGAGTCAGCGATCTCGGGCCACTCTCACCCATACAAGTCAAAGGATAAGCCCGAATAAACAGGAGTTCATAGCGTGCTCAGGATTCAGATCGAGTTACCTAGGTCATCATATGAAAAAGTCGGTCTTTACAGTAAACGAAGTTGTAAAGAAAGAGTGACTTTATTTCGCGGTTCAGTCTTATGCAAACTCATTGCATAGGACGCCCTCACTCGCATGTCTCCACATGAACGATTTCGGATCACATCGTTTGTACTATTGTTGTGCAAAATTAGTGCAATAAAATACCGCAAGTGTACGGGTCAAGTTTTAATATAGTGTATAAAAATACGGATTATCGTCCTTAGGATTGGTTTTCTAGTTCACCTAATTACCACGAATACTACCACTCAATTTTATTTAGATAATGAAAATCAAATGATATGATTAAAACAAAATAAAAATAAAACATAAAATAAAAATTGGAGAACAATAAGGAGAAATATATCCTAGGGAATTGACTTGAGCAATGACTTCACCGTTATCTCATCCTATTCTTCATTCATCAAAAGATGGAATTAAACAATTTCTAGATTGCTGACAAGTTCTACCCTATAGACTTGTTATTCTCTCTCGAGCAATAACAATATTCTTTGGAAAGTAAATTACCTATATTTCTATGGCAATTCAGACAATCCAAATATGAAGAACGTAAAACTATAGTTGTCACAAAATCTACAAGGATATATCTATCTCATGTATAAATCAGGGAAAACAATTCAGGATCATCAACAATAATCGTCTCTCGACCTCAAATTATTGATATAAAAATCATGCAAAGAATGGCCAAATCCTAACATGCATTAAGCTCAGAAAAATTCTCACAACCAATATGAAATTGAAATACCAACTATTAATTAAAAAGAATAAGTTTCAATAACGATTACATCAAGGCTCTAAGTCAAAAGAGTTTAGCTAATCATGTTCAATAGTTCAAAATATAAACTCAATAATAAACCCATAAAAAACTACAAATTAAAAGGGAAAGAAGAAATAAAACTCGTGTCGATTCCACGTTTCCGCTGCAATCTCCACGATCCCGAGCATGTAAATCTGTACTTTGTGCTCCCAAAATCTCTTCAAACTCTAAAAAGTATGTAATTTGAAAAATTGGGATTTACTCTCCAAATCGGCTCTCCAAAAACTCCATAAAAATATGTATTTATATCGAAATTTAGGTGAAAATCGTGCAAAATAGGTCTGGAGGAGCTCGGATCAGGTGCAGCGCGCGTCCATGGTGTTTGATGCAGGTGCGGAGCTGAAAATTGGGAAACTGAACTACAGTTTTAAATATCAAATGTGCGGTTTTAGTATAGAATGTTGTAGTTGGCGTAGTGGTGAACTGGCTGTTGGCTGAGCTGAGCGTGCGAAGATGCCTGAGTTCGAGCCCAGCTAACATTTTTTATTTTTCTTTTATAATTTCCAGCCCCTAGGCGCTATCCTCTCGGGTTTTGGACTTATTTCCCTTCTTTTTATCACTTGGGAACTTCAATTTTCATCCAAAAAACTTAGTTTTCACCACAAAGCTTCTAAATTCCCCGGTTTGCTCCAAAATGCTCGATATCTATAAAATAATCAAATATAATCGTGAAAGTACACATTTAATCCTCTAAACTAGCCTAAAATAAGTCATAAAGATAGCTTATTTTGTGTGCTATCAAATACCCTCAAACTTAAGCTTTTGCTAGTCCTCGAGCAAAATAAAACAAGACCACAAATTAAATCAACAAATGCATGCAAATGACTCAAACCTAAGTGTTCATAAAACAAATAATCCACAATTGAAGGACATATTAAACCACAACCCATCATTAAGACATTTAAAAACAAATCATCGTATCTTTTGCATGAATGTGTGCAAATTAAACTTCCCTTGATATCTATGAATCCAAATAAAACTAAACACATTCAATGACTTGAGTCATAGTGACAATCAAGAAAATAAGCATTCATAGGCTACATTTTGTACCAAAAACTCAAACATCTCATCGAGTTACCAAATTCGAATGCACAAGACCTAACACCCTCACAAAATTTCACTCAATACGCTCAACTGTTTATGGTATATATAAGATAAACACTCGAACCAAAACATAAAAGATTTTTACCATAAGCTTGATAATATATCACATCTTCATCATCGATGAATAGAATGAATGCAAAAAAATTCAAGGGTCTCCTTTTGTTTGTACTTGGGCTTAGGTAAGGGTAGATGGATGAAAATTTTAAGCTACTAGAATGAAAGAATTATAAAACTTTTTCACATGAAGCTCAATTTTTCGACTCTTGAACAATGATCATTTTTTAACTTGGTTGAAACATTAACTTCCCTTCACGTAATGAACTATTTTGCTTCTTTTTTTTTTTTTTTTCTTTCTATTTTTTTTTTTTTCTAAAAGAAGCTAAGAAAGATATGCTTCCATTTGACTATTCTATTGACATATGATCAACTTTCTTCTTTTGATTGACTGAGACTTCATGTGGTAAGCAAATATAATCCTTCATTTCAGGGTTCAAAGAAAGGAAAATAAAAAACAGATGGATTTATGGCTTGTAATGTGGTAATTTTCCAATGAACAGGTCTAAGGCTCAAAATTTGGCTTTCTAAGGATTATGTCAAAGGTAGGCTCTTTGAGAAAGCTAAAAGTAGTTTTACCTAATTGCCCTTGTGAAATTTAAGCATTCAAATCAATTCAGAGATTCCAGACATGCATAACAAAGCAAGTTCTAGAAAAATCAATCATGCATGGTAATCACACAATTTAAGAGATTAGCACCGTGTAATGGAGGTGCTTAATGGCTCAAAAACTCACAGAAAAGCAGGGTAGTTTGGCATAAAACCCTATGCATTCTTCATTCAATAACTCAAAGAGACACCATCATATATTTTTCAAAGAAAAATCTAATCATGCTTATCCCTTTCATGCTTAAAACTCAAAACAAAGATGCACATTTAGCTTACAAAGTATTCAATGATATCATTAGGGACAAAAAAAAAAATACAAAAATTTACTCAGTTTACAGGCATAGTCTCATAATCCAAGAATTTCAGATTATCAAACTTAGAACACTTCCTAGGTTGTCATAATCACAAGCAATGCAACAAAGATTCAATCATGAAGAGCATGCTAAAAATTTAAAATTTAAGCTCAAAATCATGCTATTCAGGACTCAAAGTGAAATATTTCCACCCCCAAACTTAAGGCATACATTGTCCTCAATGTATAAACTACTAAGTAATGCGAAGGACAAAGAAAATACAAGAGTGGATAATACTGCCCTGATAAATGAGAGAGTCAACATTAGCAGTAGATTTGTAGAAGAGATTGATGGTGATCTTGCTCCTACAAAAAAAAAAAAATAAACAGAAACATGAGAACCACGACACACAATAAAAAAAAGAAAATAACAAAAAACTTAAAAACTTAAAGAATGTAAACTTGAGTTGCCTCCCAAGAAGCGCTTTATTTAACGTCTTAGCTAGACGGGAGGAACATTTATGGGTCAGGGTACATAAAACTCCTCTATTTTCTTCGGTCCCTTCTTGCTTGAATCGATGTAACCTACTAAGTTTAGTAGGCTCACTTGTTTCTCATGGGTACCTGAAGAATAAATATTTTTGTAATTTTTGTTTATAGAAATAAAAGAAGAAAAAGACATAAAATCAAAATCAAAATTAAAATTAAAAGACTCGTGAGAATAAAGAAAAAAAATATCAACTTTAAAAGAAAATAGAATAAGATGAGGATTTTCAGCCTCATATTCTATTACCTGGATTTCCTTTTCCATTATTGGCTCAATTTCTTTCTTTATCTCACAAACTTGAGATAGACTAAAAAAAGGAAAAACAATAAAATAACAAAGAAAAATAAACAATAAAAATAAAATAAAACTCTAAAGTAAGATCAAGTGAGTTCTTCACAATATTAAGTGAACTAAATAATTGCCAATCCCCGGCAACGGCGCCAAAAACTTGTTATGCAATTTTAGTGCAATAAAATACCGCAAGTGTACGGGTCAAGTTTTAATATAGTGTATAAAAATACGGATTATCGTCCTCAGGATTGGTTTTCTAGTTCACCTAATTACCACGAATACTACCACTCAATTTTATTTAGATAATGAAAATCAAATGATATGATTAAAACAAAATAAAAATAAAACATAAAATAAAAATTGGAGAACAATAAGGAGAAATATATCCTAGGGAATTGACTTGAGCAATGACTTCACCGTTATCTCATCCTATTCTTCATTCATCAAAAGATGGAATTAAACAATTTCTAGATTGTTGACAAGTTCTACCCTATAGACTTGTTATTCTCTCTCGAGCAATAACAATATTCTTTGGAAAGTAAATTACCTATATTTCTATGGCAATTCAGACAATCCAAATATGAAGAACGTAAAACTATAGTTGTCACAAAATCTACAAGGATATATCTATCTCATGTATAAATCAGGGAAAACAATTCAGGATCATCAACAATAATCGTCTCTCGACCTCAAATTATTGATATAAAAATCATGCAAAGAATGGCCAAATCCTAACATGCATTAAGCTCAGAAAAATTCTCACAACCAATATGAAATTGAAATACCAACTATTAATTAAAAAGAATAAGTTTCAATAACGATTACATCAAGGCTCTAAGTCAAAAGAGTTTAGCTAATCATGTTCAATAGTTCAAAATATAAACTCAATAATAAACCCATAAAAAACTACAAATTAAAAGGGAAAGAAGAAATAAAACTCGTGTCGATTCCACGTTTCCGCTGCAATCTCCACGATCCCGAGCCTGTAAATCTGTACTTTGTGCTCCCAAAATCTCTTCAAACTCTAAAAAGTATGTAATTTGAAAAATTGGGATTTACTCTCCAAATCGGCTCTCCAAAAACTCCATAAAAATATGTATTTATATCGAAATTTAGGTGAAAATCGTGCAAAATAGGTCTGGAGGAGCTCGGATCAGGTGCAGCGCGCGTCCATGGTGTTTGATGCAGGTGCGGAGCTGAAAATTGGGAAAATGAACTACAGTTTTAAATATCAAATGCGCGGTTTTAGTATAGAATGTTGTAGTTGGCGCAGTGGTGAACTGGCTGTTGGGCTGAGCTGAGCGTGCGAAGATGCCTGAGTTCGAGCCCAGCTAACATTTTTTATTTTTCTTTTATAATTTCCAGCGCCTAGGCGCTCGGAATGGGAGCCTAGGCGCTATCCTCTCGGGTTTTGGACTTATTTCCCTTCTTTTTATCACTTGGGAACTTCAATTTTCATCCAAAAAACTTAGTTTTCACCACAAAGCTTCTAAATTCTCCGGTTTGCTCCAAAATGCTCGATATCTATAAAATAATCAAATATAATCGTGAAAGTACACATTTAATCCTCTAAACTAGCCTAAAATAAGTCATAAAGATAGCTTATTTTGTGTGCTATCAACTATGTAAAGCGGGTTGCGTCCAATAGTGTCCCCAGGATATTGTGCCCAGCCTTATCCCTATACTGTAGACCGTTCTGGCTATTACTTGAACTTGATCCACAATCATGTCACACATGAAGTTCAAGTATACAACCTATAGCCATGGGTTCTTTGTTTATTGGAGTTAGGTTAAAAGTAAACACAATTCACTTTATTCAATAACAACTTTACTGAATAAAACTCAATAACAACTTTATTGCAAAATAGAATATACATTCAATTTACAAACCACAAGTTTTAGGACATAAAACCCAACAGGGCGGCGGTGGCGGTCGGTGACGGGATAGGAGTGGGGCGGTGGGAGGAGGTTGGTGGGTGGAGAAAATTTAAAGGAGTAGTGTGAGAGTATTTTGATAATTTTATTACAATATGAGAATTAAGTAGGTTTTTCAATTAAACTCCCAAAAACATTTTTTTAAAGTTAATATTAAGTGTTTCATCCAAAATGCATTATTTCAAAAATTCATTCTCCAAAAATTAATTTTGGGTGGTTGTCAAACACCTCAATTTATTCTAGAATGACTTTTTTCAAAAATTAAACTATTAGGAATCTAAACCAAACATGCTCGACGATGTGAAAATGTAAATCAAAGCCAATCAAAATCAGGATTACACATTATAGATTGTGGAAAGAGAATATTTTTTTATATTACACGAAAGTTCAAAGTTTTAATTAATATAATTATTTGATTCGGTTTGACATTAGTCTAGGATCTTAATTGATACAATTCCAAAAATTTAGGGGTATAAATTGATTTTCGCCCTAGTTTTTATTATGTACAATTTAATCTTGGTAGTTTATATAAACATTTTGTAATTAATCAGTTTACCGATCTACACTATTAAAAATTACATTAAATCTTAACAAAATTTTTTACGAAAGAAATTAAATTGTTACAAAATTTAATCTATAGGAACTAAGGACCTCTTTGATTATCAATTCGTTTTTTGTTTTTCATTTTTAAAAAGTGGATGCGTTTTATAATTAAAAGCTTTTGTACTTTTGAAAACGATTTTAGATTTATTAACAATTTTTAGAAACGAAAAAATAGTTTTAAAAAATGGTGTTTTGACTTCAAAATCGTGAACCGTCACTTATTTGCCTGGGATTGCGGCTCTCTCTCCCTCCCCTATTTGTTTGAACTTTGAAGCTACTTGATGGATCATTTAAGATTATTTGGTATGCAATCCATGTTGAAATTGTCAAAATTTATAATTACAACACATTTTTCAAAGTAAACATAGTTTAGCGATAATTAACATGTTTTCACCTCCTTGAAGTTAGAAGTTCAATTCTTCGTATCTCATTTCATGTACTTAAATAATAATAATAATAATACAACACATTAAATTAAAATAATATTTTAAAAAGGAAAATTGTAACCCATGTCAATTTAGAGTAAAATA
Organism: Herpetospermum pedunculosum; assembly: GCA_028017165.1. NCBI lineage: Eukaryota > Viridiplantae > Streptophyta > Magnoliopsida > Cucurbitales > Cucurbitaceae > Herpetospermum > Herpetospermum pedunculosum. The sequence goes on along the minus strand of CM051527.1, from coordinate 11,746,440 downwards.
ATTAAAAATATAGCATTTTTGTAAAAAAAATTGCTGACAATTTCTATCACGGATAGTATGGTCTATCGCTGATAGAAGTTTATCGTTGATAGACTCAGTTTTTTATAGAATTTTGTCAGTGATAGAAGTTTATCACTAATATATATCAACGATAAAGTCTATCGGTGATAGCTACTAATTTTTTGCCATATTTGCAAAATGTTTTAAACTTTGCTAAATTTGTAATTCTTTTGGGCCTGATCGCTGTGTTTGTGCAACCAACCCTTTTAAAAATTGGTTTTTATTTATAAAAAAAAAAAATGTAATTATCTAATTAATGTGATTTTTTTGTTGTTTTAAAAAACGAACAATCAAAACTAAAAAAGAGTTATCAAGCTTGATTTTCTGCTTCTGAAAAATAGAAAAAAAAAATAGTTATCAAACACGTAATTAGATTTTTGTTTTTAAAAAATAGAAAAAAATCAAAAGCAAAAAATTAGAAACTGAAATGGTTTATTGACTTAAATTATTATAGAGTAAAAATTAATTTATATCGTTAAACTTTGGAGGTTGTATCAATTAAAACTCTAAACAAATAATTGTATCCATTCAAACCTTGAACTTTCATAAATCTATCAATTTATAACCTCTCTTACAAAAAAGGTTAGTTTTCACATGTGTTGAGTCTTATAATTTATCAATTAAACCCCTAAACTTTTATACAAGTGATTCACTTATGAAAATTTAGGGGTTTAATTGCTAAAATTATAAGTTTTCAATCGTTAAATTAACGTTTTTAAAATAAAATTCTAACAAAAAGTAGAAATTGATACATTTATGAAAATTTAAGTTTAAATTGATACAATAATCATTGGTTTAAGATTTAAATTGATACAATCTCTAAAGTTTAAAGGTATAAATTAATTTTTTTTCTTTATCATCTATTAAAATTTATGAAATAAATTGTTACCTAAAGCTCCCAAGAAAGAGGGATTGAGCAGTGGCTTAAAAGAGCTTTGACATTTTGAGAGGGAGCCATGAGGAAAAGGGAACGAGTAAAATCTTGCATGTAAGAGAGAAGAGAGAGAGAAATGAAAATGGGTGGAGTGGAGTGGAGTCATGCATGGAAGAGAGAAGAAAATCTACTTGATTTTGGGGAGAATTTCTAGTGCATCCGTGGTATGGAAAAACTCCATACTGCCTTTAAAAAAATGACACGTGGCGAAATGGTTTAAAAAAATAATATATTTAATAGTATGAGTCCAGTTAAACAACCATTTCGCCACGTGTCATTTTTTTGAAAGACAGTAGTATAGAGTTTTTCCATACCACTACTAGAAATTCTCCCTCCATTTTGTATGATTTTGTAGGGAGAATTTCTAGTACATCCGTGGTATGAAATTTTTCCATACCACTGCCTTTCAAAAAATGACACGTGGCAAAATGGTTTAAAAAAATAGTATATTTAATAGGGTGGGTCCCAGTTAAACACCCATTTTGCCACGTGTCAATTTTTGAAAAGCAGTGGTATGGAAAAATTCCATACCACAGATGTCCTAGAAGTGACAGAATGATCAAATATTATGAAAAAAAAAGAAAGAAAAAAAAAGCATGAGGGGATGAGAATGGGTGGAGTTTTATATTAAATTATTAAATCATATGTTAAAGATTATTTATTATTTTAATTATATACAAAATATCAGTAATACTTAATTTTTTTTTTTTTTTTTTTTTAATAACATGTTGGATGGAAGAGTGAACTTCAGGTAATTGAGCTACGACTCTTTTTGGCCAAGTAATACTTTAATTTGTGAATATATATATATATGTTTTTATTAGAATGAAATTACAATTAGTCTCCTATTACATTCTTACATATATTGAAATGTATATAAAAATATGGACATTTAATATAATCTTTTTAGAAAAAAATATTTTATTTGTTGTTTTGATGAAATTTAAGTAATTAACTTCGTTGCGAACCAGCGTCAATGAATTATGAGCAAGGATATCAAGTTAGAATCCACTTTCTCCTTCTCCATGTTTTCAAAAAAATAAAAATAAATAAATAAATAAAAATAAAAAACTAACTTTGTTTTATGTGGTCTTCAAAATTAACTCCTCCACATAGAACCAATACTTTAATATTTTATTATTTTGAATCTTCATCATCATCACCTTAATGCTATAAATTTCTTGCTCTTCACCATGGTTTCTCAGGCGAAATATAGACTTATTTGTTGAACTTGAGAAGCTTGGTAAAAGCATGAATTCATCAATCCTGTCTTAATTTTTTCTCTTTCAACTTGTGAAAAGTTCATTTATTTTATGCTTTATTTTGCATGAATTCATCTGAATTTAGAATTGGATCATCAATCTTGTCTTAATTTCTTCTCTTTCAACTCGTTGTGAAAAATTCATTTATTTTATGCTTTATTTTGCATGCATTCATCTGAGTTTAGAATTGGATAATCAATCTTGTCTTAATTTCTCCTCTTTCAACTCGTTGTGAAAAGTTCATTTATTTTACGCCTTATTTTGCATGAAATCATCTGAGTTTAGAATTGGATCATCAATCTTGTCTTAATTTCTTCTCTTTCAACTCGTTGTGAAAAGTTCATTTATTTTATGCCTTATTTTGCATGAATTCATATGAGTTTAGAATTGGATAATCAATCTTGTCTTAATTTCTCCTCTTTCAGCTCGTTGTGAAAAGTTCATATATTTTATGCCTTATTTTGCACGAATTCATCTGAGTTTAGAATTGGATCATCAATCTTGTCTTAATTTCTTCTCTTTCAACTCGTTGTGAAAAGTTCATTTATTTTATGCCTTATTTTGCATGAATTCATATGAGTTTAGAATTGGATAATCAATCTTGTCTTAATTTCTCCTCTTTCAGCTCGTTGTGAAAAGTTCATATATTTTATGCCTTATTTTGCACGAATTCATCTGAGTTTAGAATTGGATCATCAATCTTGTCTTAATTTCTTCTCTTTCAACTCGTTGTGAAAAATTCATTTATTTTATGCCTTATTTTTGTAGTTGTACAAAAATTTTATGTGTTTTTTCTTAAGAATTAAATATCTTCCAAGTATCTTCAATTATATAAAGTTTTAGTTTAATTATTTTTGCAGGTAATAATATGATTCTAGCCATTGGAGTAGTATTTGCAGTTGGTATTATTGGATGGATTTATCAAGTGTTTATAAAGCCTCCACCTCCAAAGATATGTGGATCCTCAGATGGTCCTTCAGTGAGTTCCCCTAGAGTAAAGCTGAATGATGGGAGACATTTGGCCTACAGAGAATTAGGAGTTTCTAAAGAAGAAGCTAAACACAAGATTATTTTTTGTCATGGCGTCAATAGCTGCAAAGATATGAACATCTCTATCTCTCAAGTATACCACACATCATTATTCTTCTTTTACTCTTTCATTTTCTTTTCCTTTTTGCAATTGTTATCTTAATTGCTTTTACAATATACTTTGGGGTCGTGTAACTTGAACCTCGCTGTTTTTTTTTAATATGACCCACAAATATCGTCTTTTCAAAAGACGATGTACATCTACGTGAGTTTCAGATATGCAAAAATTTGATACCGGGTTTACAAATATTGAAGATTGTCTTTTGGACGGTGTGGCTTCAAAGATCGTCTTTTGACGGTTTGGCTTCAAAGATCGATATCTTTTTATTTGGATATATGCAAAAAATTTGAAAAATATATGGCTGAAAAACTAACACCGAAAGCTTCAATTTTATATCTGGTTTCACTATTTTTGAAGTAGTATATCGAAATATAAAGGTCGTGGGTTGAGCTACGATTCTGAAATTTACAAAACCATAGTCCAACTTCGACGATTTTTATTTTTTTGATATAAAACTCCAAAAATAGAGAAACCAGATATCGAATTGAAGCTTTCTGTGTCAGCTTTCCAACCTTTTTTTTCTCAAAATTTTTTAATATCCGAGTATAAAGATATCGATATTTGAATGTACACGGCTCAAAAGAATCTTTTCGTGAATGTAAATTGTCTTTTCAAAAGATGATCGACATCATCGCGGAACATGATCGTGTTTGCGTGAGTCTTTTTAAAAATAGTTTGAAACACGTAATATTTTTATAACTAGTTTAAAAAATGGAAATATTTTTAAAAAATAACCCTTAAACCTAGCCTTAATTATATATTCTTTCAATCTTTAGGTTAAATTAACCTATATGATTCCTATAATTTGGGCTTGACGTTTTTTACCACATGAAAAATCCACTTAGTTTTCTATATATATTTTACACTCGTAAACTATAGTATATAGTACCTAACTAAAACATACCAACTCATTGTCACGTACCAACACGAACATAATTCAACGGTAATTAATATCTACTTCTTATTTTTGAAGTCAAAAGTTCAAATCTTCGTACATATTGTACTAAAATGTATTAAACTTTTGATTTGTAGGAAGTTATGGAGGAGCTTAAGGTGTATATATTAGTCTACGACAGACCAGGTCATTGCGAGAGTGATCCATATCCATCACGCTCAGCGAAGACTGAGGCTTTTGACATTCAAGAATTAGCTGACAAGTTGGAGCTTGGCTCAAAATTTTATGTAATTGGAGCTTCAATGGGAGGATACCCTATTTGGGGTTGTCTAAAATACATTCCACATAGGTACTATTTTTTCTTTTTTTTTTTAATTATAAATTTAGTTTTTTAAAGTTTTTTTTTTTTTTTTAGTTTTTTATTTTTAAAAACTAAGTTTATAAATGGAAAATTGTAGTAAATGACAATTTAAGACTTATTGTTTGCAAATATAGCATGTTTTTAAAAATTTTGCGGATATAGCAATAATTTCTATCGCTGATATCTTATGACTGATAGAAGTCTATCGCTGATCACCTCAGCTTTTTATAGATTTTTGTAATACTCTATCAGTGATAATAGTTTATCAATGATAGAAGTCTATCAGTGATATAATAAAGTCTATCAGTGATAGAAACGAAATTTTTTCCCATATTTGCAAAACATTTTAAAGTTTGCTAAATTTGCAATTAGTTTGGGCCTGATTGCTATTTGTGCAACCAGCCCTTTATAAATACTACTTCTGTTTATTAATTTTTGTTGTCCGTCTCCTAAAAATAATTTCAAAATTCAAAAACGAAGAAAAAAAAATACTTTTTGTTTTTAAAATTTTCTAAGAAAACAAACTATTCTTTAAGAAAGTAAAAAATATTCAAAAATTGAAAATTGAAAAATGAAAACTAAAAATAAAATTGTTATCCTGACCTACACAATTTTAAAATTGTATCAACTTAGACGACATTTATTCTAAAAAGTTTCCAACAAGTCTTTGATTTTCAAAGTTTATCTATTTGAACGTTCTACATTAAAAAGTTTCAATTTTTAGTACTCTAATGGATCCCACTATGTTAACTTTGTGAGTTAACGCCTTAAACTATATTATCTAAAGATCACGTGGTGGGTTGATTTAGAGGCAGGTTCAAATATTTTGTGACGTAAGTAATAAACTAATGAAAATAAATCTGTGAGGTACAACGCGTATCGCCCATCTATCTCTATATGGATATGATATTGTTCACTTTGAACCTAAACACTTTATTTTTGGTTCCACAAAAAATCTCATACCAATGGAGATGTTGTCCTTTAGTTATACATGATCTTTCTCTTTCTTAACGAATATGAGATTTTGGTCGCACTCCCAATAAAATCAAATAAAACTTATTAGAATCTTTGAAAATATATGGACTATATTATACAATAATAACCATAAAAGTTTAATAACCTTAAAAGTTTAGGATCAAACTTGTTTTGTTTAACCATTTTTTTTTTAAAAAAAAAAAAAAACATGTTGATGTAGCTTTATTTGCAGACTTCTAGGAGCTTCCCTAGTGGTTCCTACTGTGAATTTTTGGTGGCCTTCATTTCCTTCAACTTTAGCACAAGATTCATTTAGGAAGTTTCCCAAATCTTTCAAACGTACGTTTTGGATGGCACAATACACACCTTGGTTGCTGTGGATGACACAAAAATGGTTCCCAAAGTTAGACATTTTGCCCATGCTTTCTAAGTCGGATTTAGCCATACAAGACAGGAGATCGTCATGCTTAAAACAGGTACTTAATCATGTTTGTATCTAAGGTACGGTTTGATAATCATTTAGTTTTTGAAAATTAAGCCTATAAACACTACTTCCACCTCTAACTTTATTTTGTTTTGTTATCTAGTTTTCTTTCTACCAATATTTTTTAAAATTAAATCAATTTTAAAAACTAAAAAAAGTAGCTTTTGTTTTTTAAATTCGACTAAGAATCCAAATGTTTCATTGTAGCGTATAGCAAATATAGTAAATAAATTAAGAAAATTGTAGCCTATAATAAATATAGTAAATATTTTCAAGCTTATTCCAAACAAGTTTGTACGTCTTATGAAAATGCTTTTAGATAAAGTCTTTTTACATAAAAACATTTTTCTTATAAGTCTTTCTAAACTTATTAGTGCTGTAAAGTGTTTTTAAATGAAATATTTAGTAGAAAGTGGTCATCTCAAACCCAATTTTAAAATGTCTTTAGATTTTTATCTAAAGCACTTTTGACCATATAGGCTAACGTAATTATAAGTTTGATAAGTTTTTCAAATAAAATACAAAAATATATACATTTTCACGATTCTAAACTCGGAATTTTTGTACGGATGACCCACCCCTCGGGGCTGCGAGATTTTTTAACCCTCCTCGCAAAAACTTATGTTTTTTTATTATCTCTCGTGATAAGGAAGTGCACAAAGTCATTTGTACCCTTCGCTTATCATGATCACGAGGAGACAACTGTGATCTCCTTGTGATAAGCGAAGGGTACGAATGACTTTGTGCACTTACTTATCACGAGAAGGGAAAAAAACATAAGTTTTCAAAAACTGGGTTAAAAAACCTCGCGGCCCCCGAAGGGTGGGTCATCCGTACAAAACCCCCTTCTAAACTCATCAATTGGTATAATAGAAGATTCAACAAATCAGTGTAATTTGTCAAATCTTTACTTAAAATGTCATCGTATATCAATAAGGAAAGCAATACATGCAAACTACGACTGAACTATGTCCACTTTTGGGAGCGTATTTCATGTTGTGGGACACATTAGAATGCAATATAAATTTTCAAAAAAAAAAAAACATTTTGACACCCTTTAAAATCAGCCTAAACAATAATTTTTATTTGTTTTTTTATTTATTTTTAGGTTCCAACTTCTAAATTGTTAGGTTTATTCTTTTAACTATGTTTAAGTTGATAATATATTTTTATTTTAAATGAATATATTTGACATAATTGGTTATATATTAAAGTAGTAATATATTTGTTCTTCTGATATATTCTTTTGGCGCCAAAATCAGAAAAAAATATTACAACAAGGTGGATATGAATGTGATCTGAGAGACTTACTGTGCTGTTATGGAAAATGGGAGTTTGATCCCATGGACTTAACCAATCCATTCCCTGATAATAAGGGCTCTGTTCATATGTGGCAAGGCAGTGAAGACCTTATGGTTCCTATTGAATTGAATCGTTTTATAGCACAAAAACTTTCTTGGATTCAATATCACGAGCTTCCTAATTCTGGCCATCTTTTAGTTCATCAACCTGGAAACCTTGAAGCCATAATAAGGGAACTCCTCGTGCGATAACTTCATCCGATGACGGTCGAAGCAGGAATAGGCGGTGGGCGACATTCGACAATAGTGTAATGTTGTTGTTGTGTTGAATAATAAGTTGCATTCTATAGTATAATGCCCTCGAGATCAATGTGTATGTAGTTGGACTCTTTGTTTAGAAAGTTATGTTAAGGTGAATAAGTATGATAGTCATACAACCAAAAATAAAATCTATAAACAGTCCTCCCCATATGTGTTGGAAAATTTAACGATTTAATTAAGTTCATTTTATAATTTTATTTTAATATATTTATTTAATTAAAATTTAAGTGTTAAAAAAAAAAATAAAAAAAAATCAACTCTCTTCCTTTCAAGGGAAAGGGTTAGGAGGAGGAACGTGACTCGATTTTGATGTTTCTTCATCCTCAAGTGTAGGGGAAAAAACTGAAATACAAACTTTCTGAAAAAGGAAAAAAAACCAGCGAAATACATATGAATGTTTTTGCTGTCCAAAAAATTATCCAAAGATTATTTGTCAATAATCTGAGAGCACACAAACAATCTTGAAGAGAATTGTATCCTGGGAGTGGAGTGCCAAAAAACTCAGTGCAAGTGGGGGCACGTCAATTCTCTAAGGACAACGTTCAACAACGCGCCTCTGCCCAATTAACAGACTTTTCTAAATCCTTTGTCTTTTAGTATTTTGGTTGGTGTATGTTTATAGTTTCCTGCCATTAATATTTTTACGTAATATTTCCAACAATCTTAGAGAAGACGTGGTTGGTTAGGAATTCTATAAGTATGTCTGATATGACTTCTGTTCAAGGGTTTAAATATAATTCCTGCAAACCTGAAAAATTTACTCGACAAAATTTCAAATGTTGGCAATAACAAATGAAATTAAGGGTTTAAATATAATTCCTGCAAACCTGAAAAATTTACTCGACAAAATTTCAAATGTTGGCAATAACAAATGAAATTTTGGCTCACTACCCTAGGTTTGTATTCTGTCTCTACCGGAAGGGAAAAGAAAATGTGGGTGAAACTTTGAGAGTCACCGATTCTGACCTTAGCATAACTACTCAATCTAGCATCAAATCTACCGTTGACAAAAATCTAGAAGAAAAAGATATTTTGTGTCATGGAAATAATGTAACTATAAAATCTTCTGTTCAACTAAAACTTTTATAGAATTATGGGAAGCCTTAGAAAATAAATATGGGTAAGGAGAGTTAAGTTTTAAAAGGTATGCCATTGAAAAATGGATTGATTTCCAAATGGTTGATGAGAAATCTGTTTGTGACCAAATTAATGAATTTGAAAATCTCATATTTGATTTGAAAATGAAGGGAATTAAGTTTGATGATGTTGTATTAGTCACTTTTCTTATTACGAAATTACCTCATTTCTGGTCAGATTTTCAAAGAGTCATGAAACAAAAACTTGAAAATCTCTCTAGTTGTCTCACTCAGAATTAAGGATATGGAGACTGTTAATAGATGTGGTCATCTGACTCATTTGTACCTCCAAATTCTTTATGGTCGCTCTCTGACTAGTCATTGTGTTTTTCATTTGGTTGGCTCTATTTTTTAATTCTGTAATGAATGCTCCAACCAATTCTTCGAGGGATGGCTTATTTTCAAGTTGTTGAGAAGATGCAAAACCTCGTGGAGGCTAAATATTCTTAGTATTAGCATAGGAAAAATTCTCATGATTTCTCAAACTTGGATGGTAGTGAGTAGGAAGATTATTTTGCATATGTTGGCCTCCATAGTTAAAATTTCTATTATTCACATATTGGGCCTGTTCCAAGTTATATTCCTCACCAGATAGAGCTGTATGAGATGCTGCTAAGGCTGCAATAGATTGAGTGACACCTATTCCTGCAAGTTTGTTCATTGCATTAGTAAGAGATGCAATTTGAGCTTTAAGGGAACTTACCTCATCCACCTCATGGAGGTCAGCTACTATTTTATAATTGGAGCGTTCATTTGGCCAATGATAGTTCGTAGTTTCCATCTCCTCTAATAGTGTACGAGCTCCATCTACAGTTTTCTTCAGGATAATTCCTCCTGATGCTGCATCTACAATTGTCTTAGTTTGTCCTGTGAGTCCATTGTAAAAAAATTGAATTTGTAGCCAGTCTGGATACCCATGCTCAGGACACTTCCTTATTAGTTCCTTGTACTGCTCCCATGCTTCAAACAACTGTTCACCTTCATTTTGTCTAAAGGTTTCTATCTCAGTTCTAAGCTTGGCAGATTTAGCAGGTGAGAAGAATTTAGTCAAAAATGTATGTGTCAACTCCTCCCAAGTAGTGATGCTTCCTGGTTGTAATGATTCAAGCCAATCAATTGCTTTTTTCTGTAAAGAAAAAGGAAAAAAGCGTAAGCGAATTGCATTAGTAGAAACACCATTAATTTTTACAGTGCTAGAAATTTCTAAGAATTTCTTCAAATGGGAATTAGGATCTTCAGTGGGACGGCCCCTGAATGCATTGTTCATGGCCATTTGAATCAGTCTTGTCTTCAACTCAAAATTGTTGGCATCTATAGGTGTGAGGACTATCCTGGATTGATTAATGTCAAATGTGGGCTGGAAATAGTCCATAATGGCCTTGTTCTCCTGTTCGACCATATTTGTTTGTGCAATTGATTTGTCCTTCTCTTTATGGATTTTTCGATTCCTCTTGCAGGTCCTTTCTATCTCAGAATCGAAGGGAAGTAATGAAACTCCCTTGTCCTTTCGCATAAACTAAAACACGAACCTGACAAGAAAAACACAAATAACAGAAAATTAATAAAAATAAAAATACAATCTAAAGTAAGATTTGTTGAATTCTCCACAATATCAATTTATTTAAATATGTCAATCCCCAACAACGGCGCCAAAAACTTGTTGCGTGATTTAATGCGTACCGCAAGTGTACGGGTCAAGTTTTAATATAGTGATTTAAGTAAAAAGTATCGTCCACAAGATTGGTTTTCTAGATCAATTTAGTACCGTAGGTACTAACCACAAATTCTATTTAGATTAAAAAAGACTTGGAACTTGAGTGAAAATTAAATGGGTGAAAAGTAATGGGAAACCTTTAGGAGAGAAAATCTAGGGAATTGATTTCACCGAATAGATTCATGCTTAATTAATCTATTAAACCAAAAATAGTCATGCATACAATTATAAGCCAAGAAGTACAAAACTCATAAAAGACTCGTTAGAGCTCTATTAATTCTCTTCCCTTAATATAAAACAAACATGTTTGTCTAGTTTTAATAGAAAAGAAAGGCATTAAGCAACTTCTATTATCGGCCTCTAAGAGAATTCTTCATTTCCATGCAAGAATTTACAAGTAGTCAAGTGTTTGAGTTCTACTCTAAAATCTACTCTTTCAAGCTAGAATTAAAACAATCAAAAATTTATACTTTGGCCAAAAGATAAAAGCATTAAGCAAACAAACACAAGAACAATTGTTGCAATATGAAGAACTTTAGATTAATCAAACATGAAAACTAAAACGATTACATCAATCCCCTAAGTAAAAGTCCAGCTACTCATAATCAGTAAAATCATGCTTAGACAATGTTTAGAATCCATAAAATAAACAATAAAATCAAAGGTAAAAGGAGAAAAACTCTTGTCGCGTGCCAAGCCTCGTTCCCGATGTGATCTGCACGTTCTGGAGCCTCTAAATCTCTTCTTCAGCTCTCTTGAGTTTCCCTCCAGCCTTTCCAACGAGTGTATTTCGAAATTAGGGTTCAAATCTCCCAAAAATTGGCTTCCTACGTCGAATGGAGAAAAATATGCATTTATAGGAAAAATCGGTATAGCGTCTCGACGCTGCCCTTAAAAATGCGTGAAAACTGATTTGGAAAGCTAGCGCCGAGAAGCTATAGCTCGACGTTATAGGTATATGTATTACAAATGCGAAATATATAACAAAAGTCATTGAATGGCATGGTGGTCTGGGCGTTCCATGGGTGACCAGTTCGTGCGCGCGCCCAGGATTTGAGGTTGTACTTGTGCATCTTTTAATTTATTTTTTTTCTGTGATGAATGACAGCGTCGAGACGCTGTCCCCTCAAGAATTCTAACTTGAAAACTTCATTTTGGAGCGTCGAGACGCTATTGCTTGATTCCTTCTTTTTCCTGGCTCTTGGTTATCAAAATTCATATTTTAAGCTAACTTTTCATGTCATAACTTCTAAAATGCTCCGGTTTTCTCCAAATGCTCGAAATCTACAATTTAGATAAATAATATCATTAAAACATTCATTTAAACTCCAAAACTAGCATAATAAAAGGCTCTAAAGATAGCTCATTTAGTGTGCTATCATCCCTATTTAACAGAAGGTTGTCGGTCGCTCCGCGTCGCAAAAACGTTGTGACACTTATTGCACATGACGCCCCCACTCACATGTCTTCACATGAAACGATTCGAATCACATTGTTTTGTACAATACAAAGTGAGCCGCATCTAGTAGTAGTGTTACTAGGATAAGGTACCCAACCTTATCCATATACTATAGACCATTTTGGCTGTATACTTGAACTTGATCCACATTCATGTCATACATGAAGCTCAAGTACTCATGCTATTGTTGTGCAATTTTAGTGCAATAAACTACCGCAAGTGTACAAGTCAAGTTTTAATATAGTGTATAAAAATACGGATTATCGTCCTCAGGATTGGTTTTCTAGTTCACCTAATTACCATGAATACTATCACTCAATTTTATTTAGAGAATGAAATTCAAAGGATATGATGAAAACAAAATTAAAATAAAACATAAAATAAAATTTGGAGAACAATAAGGAGAGATATATCTTGGGAAATTGACTTGAGCAATGACTTCACCGTTATCTCATCAAATTCTTCATTCATTAAAAGATGGAATTAATCAATTTCTAGATTGTTGACAAGTTCTACCCTATAGACTTGTTATTCTCTCTCGAGCAATAACATTATTCTTTGAAAAGTAAATTACCTATATTTCTATGGCAATCTAGACAATCCAAATATGAAGAACGTAGAACTATAATTGTCACAAAACCTACAAGAATATGTCTATCTCAGGTATAAATCAGGGAAAACAATTCAGGATCATCAACAATAATCGTCTCTCCACCTCAAATCATTGATATAAAAATCATGCAAAGAATGGCCAAATTCTAGCATGCATTAAGCTTAGAAAAAATTCTCACAACCAATATGAAATTAAAATACCAACTATTAATTAAGAAGAATAAGATTAAAAAAACGATTACATCAAGCTCAGAGTCAAGAGTTTAGTTAATCATGCTCAATAATTCAAAATATAAACTAAAAAATAAACCCATAAAAAAAAACTACAAACTAAAAGGGAGAGAAGAAATAAAACTCGTGTCGATTCCACGTTTCCACTGCAATCTCCACGATCTCGAGCATGTAAATCTGTACTTTTTGCTCCCCAAAAATCTCTTCTAACTCCAAAAACTAAGTAATTTCGAAATTGGGATTCACTCTCCAAATTGGTTCCTCAAAAACTCCATAAAAATATGTATTTATATGGAAATTTAGGTAAAATTCGTGCATTTTGATGCAGGTGCGGAGGCTGAAGGCGTGAGAATGACGCAACGCTAATATTAAATATAGCAGGTAAGAAGATAAAATATTGCAGCTGGCGTAGTGGTCAAGTTGTTGTTTATGCTGGGATGTGCGTGCGCAGATGTTTGAGTTCGAGTCCAGACGCGCGCACTATATCCTCTTGGGTTTTGGACCCAATTTTATTCTTTTTGTCACTTGTGAACCCCAAATTTCATCCAAATATAGTTTTCACCACAAAACTTCACTATATCCTCTTGGGTTTTGGACCCAATTTTATTCTTTTTGTCACTTGTGAACCCCAAATTTCATCCAAATATAGTTTTCACCACAAAACTTCTAAATTCTCCGATATGTTCGATATCTATCAAATAAATTATAATCGTGAAAGTACATATTTAATCCTCTAAACTAGCATAAAATAAGTCATAAAGATATAGTTCATTTTAGCTATCGCCATGGGTGTTTGTTATTGGTACAGGTTAATGCAAACACAATTTCACTTTATTCAATAACATCTTTACTATATAAATCTGAATAACACTTTATTGCAAAATAAAATAATTACATTCAAACATTTTACAAACTACGAGTTTTAGGATATAAAACCCAACAGATGCAACAAATATATTTTATCTATTTGAATTTTCACTCTCTTCATTCTATAGTTTTTCAATTTAATGTACTTGGCGAATATAATTGAAGGAAGTTCTAGTCTTCTTGAACTTGTTTTTTATTGGAAAATTATCTTCTTCTTCTTCTTCTTCTTCTTCTTCTTCTTTTTTTTTTTTTTTTTTTTTTTTTTTTTTTTTTTTTTTTTTTTTTTTTTTTTTTTTTTTTTTTTTTTTTAAGATGCCAAATCAATTCAAAATTGATGAATCTAAACTAAAATAAATCTACTAACAATGCAACTTCTTACCAATTACCAATTTCTTAAGTGGTGGAAATCTAGGATCCATAGAGAAATTTTGGGCCAACAAAGCAAATGCAAATGGAAAAGTGGGCAAAAAAGAAAAAAAGGGTGACCAGAGTAATAGCTAGATTGAAATAATAGTTACTGAAAATAGTTACTGAAAAATAGCTAATGTTTTTAAATGAATGAAATATAACTAACAACTATAATTAGTAAACTATTTAAATTGTGTTGAGACTTAAATACCCATATAAAATTTAACTGGTTGATAAATTAAATGAATTAGAAAAAAAGATTGATTTTAGGAGAGATAAATTAATTGGGAGGAAAAATCGAGTAAAAAACGCAACAATTAGAAAACCGTTAAAATTATTTGAAATAATTAGAATTATAATGATTATTTTTTGCGGTGAAAAATTGCGTTTTGCGTTATAGCAAGTTGAGTATTTTTTCATTCGTTTTCCCACAGAGACTTATTTTTAGCTATTCACGAAGTGTTTGTGTTAAGAAAGAAGGGGTGGATTTGATGGGGTAAAATTGGTTTTTAATTATCTAATTTTTGCTGAATGTGTAAAGGAATGCAACATAAACAAATGCAAGTTGAAATTAGACTCAAAAGACAAGAGATGGAATTAATAAACGAATAAGAAAACAGCTAAACAGAATGGTAACTTAGCAGAATTGCGGACACCGCAATGTTATTCGCAATTGTAAAAACAGCAAACGTTTCTGTTGAGGTATATAGGCGTAATTAAACCTATAATTACATGATACTAGCTTTAAGAATGGAGTTTTGAGAAGGATACACAGATTCAAAAATGAAAAACTAAACTTCCTAATTTAAAATCAACCACCTAAAATGATTTAGAAATATGTTGCATCCTCCAACAAGAATGTCTAATCAGTATTAAGATCCCAACAACGTCAAATAATATAAATTAAAAAATAATCCATAATTGCATTCACCCAATGAAAATATATTTACCTACAACTCTGTTTTGATTTCCTCTAACCTTCATTCTCATGGGCGTTTCCATCCACATCATGTTCTTCTTGCTCCCATATCGAACTTTGCATTCTAGAAATTCGGGGTTGGGGACAGATTTGTGTTATTCGCTTAATTGATTTTTTTTTAAATGTTTTGTATTTAAATCTTGAACTCTATCCCGATATTTTAGAAATTTTGTTGTATGCCTATGAAAAAATGATAGGACTTAGAGGTCCCACGTTTCACAATTTTAAATACAAATTTTGGATTCCAGAATTTATTGATTTTTTTTGCCACGTATTTGATTTATAAAATAACTGGACTAATTTGATTCCACCTTTTTAGGGATTTTTATAATATCTTTGATTTAAATCACAATTTATCTATAATCTTAATACAAATTTTGGATCCTCCACTTTTTAGGGATTTTTGCCACTTCTCTGATTTATAAAAAAACTTTACTAATTTGATTCCGGATTTTTTTGTAATGTCTTTGATTTAAATCACAATTTATCTCTTGGATTATTGTATTAATTGCATGTAGATACTCTTATGTACATAGAGATGCATATATCATATATATGTAAGACACATATGTTACTAGTATATAGTACTATATTGACTATTATAGATTGTTGTTGTAGTTTTCCACACGTATGTATCGTCATATACATATAGGTATTGTTGGATTTGATGTGTTTAATTACATGCATATGACACATTTTGTTGTTTCTCTTGATAGTTAGTAATTTATATGTATATAATACTATATACTCTAGTAATAATCATAACATATTTTTGGTATTGAGAATTTTAAGACCCTCACGCGTTCTTGTATGTGTTCGTATCTACAACTTCATCATCCACGACCAAACAATAGTCGTGGTACATTCGATTTGAATAAGCAGCATCCACACAAGATTAATGTCTGTAGATAGGCTTGTGATCAATAATTTCTCTTCAAATTTTGGATTCTAAAACTTTATTCCACTTTTTGGAGTTTTTTTTGCAACTTCTTTGATTTATAAAATGATGGGACAAATTTGATTCCACTTTTTTAGGGACTTTTGTAATGTCTTTGATTTAAATCACAATGATTGTATACATAACTTTGTGATTAATTGCATGTATATGCTCTTACGTACATAAAAATGCATATGCATATGATTGTATATATAGTTTGTTATATATTTAGTGCGTGTATCATATGTATGTAAAACACATATGTTATTAGTATGTAGTATTATTGACTATTATAGATTGTTGTTGTAGTTTTTCACACGTATGCATCGTTATATACATATAGGTATTGACTGATTTGATATGTTTAATTACAGGCATATAAGACACATTGTTGTTTTTGTTGATAGTTGTTAGTAATTTACATGTATATAATATTATATACTGCAAATAATCATAACGTATTTTTGGTATTGAGAATCTTAAGACCCGTGTTGTCCTTGTATGTGTTCGTATCTGCAACTTCATCATCCACAATCAAGCAACAGTCGTACATCCGATTTGAATAATCTTCTAGCATCCACACAAGATTCATGTCTTTAGATAGCCTTGTGATCAATGATTTCTCTGCCTCGTTCCTAAAGAGGGTAAAAATGAACAATTGTGAAATGTATTTTGGGCATCTACTGCGAGAAGTTTGACGATAAAATTGTTGAGTTGAACAAGGTTGAATTACATATGTTACGTGCATCGTGCAAGACCTTAAGTTGTTGTAGATGAACAACCATTTCATCGTTGAGTTGACTAAGAGTTGAATCACATGTTACGTGCATCGTGCAAGACCTACTTTAAGTTGGATGACATACCTTGTATCTGCTATCATATACATGTCGTAGTAAACCATAGTATTTACCACGAGTGTAGTGCATTGCTTTGTTGTGTACTTTCATTGACGACGTTAAGCATATAGGGATTAGTTAGGTATGATTGAGTGATATACCTTGTATCTGCTGTTATATACACCACCCTCATGTATGTTCGCCTGTGTACATACTAGTTTATACAACGCAAATATATTATTAGAATGTTTGTCAACATGTATGTACAATGTTATATTAATCTAAACATGTATGTTCATCCCGTGATATCCCCATTTGTCCGTAATTGTTGTTAGTAGCTTTAAACTAACTTTATACATACTTCGAATCATATTGAAAAGTAAATTAATGGTCCCCGTGTATACCTGCCTGTATAACGCTGAATCCACACCATTTTGTAATGTGTGTTATATAAATCTAAGTATGTATGTTGATACCATACTTTGTCTTTTATTGATAATTCGTTGGTAGCATACTTAAGGAACACCCATGAGGCAATGCTACCATGACCAATCAATCTAGTTTCAAGGTACATACTCCTAATTACACATCATTTCTCAACACAAAAAATACTGTGGTGTGGTCTATACGCATATTAACTGTCAATCTACCCCCAATTGTAAGTATGCAACTATTTACACCTCCTTTGATACATTGTCGCAAGATGGAGCCACCATAAGTGCGTAGTTACTGCCGATTTGAGTAACTTTTTGAAAATGTATTAGATCAAGAGTGCTAGATATATAAATCAGTTATGTTGAAGCCATAAATTTAGGATGAAAGTTCGAAATAATAGGAGAAATATCTTGATGCTTGGGGGTTGAATGTGAGTTGTTACGTTTTTTTATTTCTAAATTAAATAAATTTAGTTAGTTGAAATAACAAATCACGTGAGTGGCAGTTTTGTAAATAAGGTGATCTACAAAGGGCATATTAGGTATATCACGTCTTCTCTTTCTTTCCCTATAATCTAGTTAGCAATTGGATACAAATAATAAAATAAGTTAGTTATATTTCATTACGGTTATTTTAGAGTAGCTATTTATTACAATTACCCACAAGAAAAAAGAAAAAAATTTATTGGGGTCCAAAACTGAGAATCGAACCGACTAGGAACCGAATCGACCAAAAACCAAACCGTCAATTATGCCTTTTATTGGACATTGGTTCAGTTCCGTATTTTACAAAATCGAGATTTCAGTCCGGTTTTCGGTTAGGGCCAAAATCGAAAAAAATCGAACCGATATCACTCATAATTAAAAACAGAAAGAAAGAGAGAGAAAAAAAATAAAAAACCAAAAATTAAAAACTGAAATGATTATTTAACCGAAACCAAAAATTAAAAACTAAAATGATTATCAAATCTGTATGAAGTTGATGGACTTGAATTATTACCGATTTGAAAGTATGAAACTAAATTATTATTTATTAAAATTTATGACATAAATTGTTACCTAAACCTCCCAAGAAAGAGTGATTGGGGACTGGCTGGACTTTTTATATAAATAATGTATTTTTTAAAAATAATTACAAAAATAATGTACTTTCGAAACTATTTACAAAATTAGGGTAGTTAAATCATGTACCATGGCCACGAATAGGGTAAATCGTGTACCTTGGCCACGATTTATGGGGTACACGATTTATGGGGTAAATCGTGTATCATGGCCAGGGTAAACCGTGTACCATTGCAACGATTTATGGAGTACAACGACAATTTTCACATTGTTAAGTCATCCAAATTTACCATTTCAATGAAGAAGAAGATGAATTCGGCGGCGCCTCCACCGTCACCGTTATCGCTGACAAAACACAATGTTTTTCCTTTGATTTTCTTCTTTTTTTTCTCATTAGAATAGGATGTTTAAATACAACATAAACTAACCTTAATTTCCTAAAATACTCATGTAATAAAATAAATGCATAAACATAATTACAAAGATAGATAATTCTTAATACCCTCCCTCAAGTTGGAGCATGAAGGATCACAAATGTCCAACTTGAAAATAAGGTGAGGATAAGGTAAAATGTGATGGTAAAAAAAATTGTATCCTCCGAACGCGGGTCGGTGTTGCAAACTTCAGGTCGACGATGCTCCACATTGCATCTTTAAATTTTCTTAGAGCCTCCAAATGCGGGTTGGTGCTCCAATCTTCAGGTCGATGCCAACATAACTGTTGACCGAGAAATTTCGGTCAATCGGCGGTCGCCACGTGTCTTCATCACGGCCGGTGGATCAGATTGGTTTGACCGAGCAAATTCGGTCACAACGCAATTGGGCTCGAAATCGGATCGGGCCAGAAAAACTATTCAAAAGACAATTTGGCCCAAAGGCCAAGCCCATTGGGCTCAAAATTCAAAAGCCCATTGAATCCAAGCCCAAGCCCACCAGGCCCATGAGAACTCTATAAATAGAGAGCTCATTCTTCATTTTGGGATTCAGAAAATTTCTACTCCTAAGAGCTCAGAGAGAATTCTCAAGCAACGAAGCGCTCGATACAAGCTGCGAAGCCCTCGGTACAAATCCAACATCTGCGAAGCCCTCGGTACAAATCCAACATCGAGAACAAGCTAAGAAGCCCTCGATCCAAATTCAACATCGAGAACAAGTTGCAAAGCCCTCGAAACAAATCCAACATCGAGAACAAGCTGCGAAGCCCTCGAGATACATTTACATTTGAGAGAGAAAGAATCAGAGGATCAAACATTAGAGATTGTAATCCACTACGCACTGATACATACAATACAAATACAAATTCAAATTTCATTTACACCTGTCGAATTTCCATCCTTCGTTCGAAATCTCGTGTGAACAATGACATCTTTCAGTTTATGTGGGACATCGCATCATCGCTTTGTCCACGCAATATAACAAAAATCTGTGAGCCTCCGAACGCGGGTTGGTGCTTCACAAATTAAATTTCATAGTTGTTGAAGGAGAGGACGAAGAATTTTCACCTCAATGTTCCCTTCAGTAATTCGAAGGAGAGGTTTTCGCCTCATTGTTCCCTTCATACATCCTCATCGCTGGTTTTTTTTTTTTTTTTTTTCATTTATTCCGGATAGCACAACAACCATCAGATTTTTTTTTTTTCGGAACAATGTCCAAGCCAAAAAATATATTTTTTTTTTAGTCGACGGTGACCGGAGGCGGCCGTGACAGCTCCATTTTTTTCATCTTCCGTCGAGGATGGCAGCTCCAGATCTGGATAACAAACACAGATCTGTGTTTTTTTTTGTTTCCATCTTTATCTACATCTTCATCTCTTGAAGAGGATGTAGACACACTAAAGCAAGAGGAACAAAGTTGGGCGGACTCACTTCACCATTGGAGTTCATGTTTGTTCCTCGATTTGAGGAGTAGTAATGGCTTTAGATATGAAAATCTTCGAAAATCTCTTATGAAGATTTGAAGTTTGCCTCTGATTTGTCCCAAAATCGTGACCATGGTATGCGATTTACCTCCTTAAATCGTCTCCTAAATCGTGGCCATGGTATGCGATTTACCTCCTAAATCGTGGCCATGATATGCGATTTACCTCCTAAATCGTTCGTACCCATGGTACACGATTTACCATACTCGTGACCATGGTACACGATTTAACTACCTTATTTTTGTAAATAGTTTTAGAACTACCCTATTTTTTAATTATTTTTTAAAAATACATTAATATTTATATAAAAAATCCGTAGTGGCTTAAAAGAGCTTTGACATTTGAGAGGGAGCCATGAGAAAAAGGAAATGAGTAAAATCTTGCATGTAAGAGAGAAGTGAGAATGGGTGGAGTCATGCATGGAAGAGAGAGAAGAAATTGCTTGATTTTGAATCCTAGAAGAGACAGTGAAAAAACACGAGGAAATATTATTTTGTTTTTAAAAAAAGCAAGAGGTGCTAAAACACATTCAACTTCTTTGATAATGGTTGTTTTTTGTCTTGTATTCCTTCTTAAAAAATGTTGAATTTATACAACACAACACTAACCCTAACTTCCCAAAATACATATAAATGTTAACTAGATAGTAACTAAGTACTAACTAATTTCCTAATACGGAAATTCCTTAATAAGAGGAAATGAGAATGGGGCAGTTTTGTATTAAATTATTAAATCATATGTTAAAATGATTTTTAATTTTTATTACATTCACAATATCAGTAATACTTTAATTTGTGAATACATTTTTTTCCCTTTTTTTTAATATATATATATATATATATATATTTTAATTATAATAAAATAACAATTATTCTCTCCTATTGATACATATATTGAAATCTATATGAAAATATGATGGATATTTAATATATTTTTTCTAAGAAGATACTAAATCTTAAAATTTAAATCCTAAATTCAAATTTGAAATGTATATGAAAATATGATCGACATTTAATATATTTTTTTTCAAGAACATATTAATACATTGTTCTTAATTTAGATCTAATTTTTAGAAAATATTTTATTTGTCTGTTTTGATGAGGTTTAAAGTAACTAACTTTGTTTTATGTGGTGTTCAAAATTCATGCATAATATGCTCTATCCCATATGAACTGTATTGTTCCTTTTAATATTTTCATCCTTTTTGTTTAATAATGCTATAAATTTCTTGCTCTTCTTGATCATGGTTTCTGAAGGTACCTACTAAATTTGAGAGAAGCTTGGTAAATGCATGAATTCTCATCTTGTCTTAATTTCTTCCCTTTCATTTCGTTATGAAAAGTTCATTTATTTTATGCCTTATTTTTGTAGTTGTACCAAAATTTTATGTTCTTCCTTAAGAATTAAATATCTCTTATGGCTATAATATTCATCATCATCTCTTTATGTTGGGTGTTCTTCTGTCGTGCGACCTGGTGGCTTATGTGCGACCTGACATAGCTACGCTCAAGTTTCACTAACTTCGCGTCGGGTTCACTTTCGTGAAATCTTGTTAAAGCAAATACTTATGGCAATAGTAATTAATAAAGTTTTAGTTTAATTTTTTGCAGGCAATAATATGATTCTAGCAATTGGAGTAATATTTGCAGTTGGTATTATTGGATGGATTTATCAAGTGTTTATAAAGGCTCCACCTCCAAAGATATGTGGATCTTCAAATGGTCCTTCACTGAGTTCACCTAGAGTAAAGCTGAATGATGGGAGACATTTGGCCTACAGAGAATTGGGAGTTTCTAAGGAAGAAGCTAAACACAAGATTATTATTTGTCATGGCCTCAATAGCTGCAAAGATATGAACTTGTCTATCTCTCAAGTATACCACATCATTATTCTTCTTTTAATTAATATTTCATTTTGGTGTTTTTTTTTTTTTTTTGCAATTGTCATCTTAATTGCTTTTACAATATACTTTGGGTTTTGTAACTTCAACTTCGCTGTTTTTTTTTCAATATTGTAATTTTTGAATTGTTTTTTTAAAATATTGTAGTTTTTATTTAAGATCTTCTTCACATAAGCATACAAGGCCCACAAATATCGTCTTTTCAAAAGACGGTGTACATCCACGTGATTTTCAACATCTTCTTTTGGACGGTGTGGCTTCAAAGATCGATATTTTTAATTTAGATATGCAAAAAAATTGAAAAAGATATGACTGGAAAACTAACACCGAGAGCTTCAATTTGATACCTGGTTTTACTATTTTTGAAGTTGTATATCGAAAGATAAATATCGTAGGTTGAGCTACGATTCTGAAATTTGCAGAACCATAGTCCAAATTTGATGATCTTTTTTTTTTATATATAAAACTTCAAAAATAGCGAAATCAGGTATCAAATTGAAGCTTTCTGTGTTAGCTTTCCAATCATATATTTTTTGATATTTTAAATATTTAAGTAAAAGGATATCAATTTTTTAATGCACACTACTCAAAAGACTATTTTCGTGGATGCAAATAGTGTTTTCAAAAGACGGTCGGCATCCTCGTGGAACAAGATCAAAAGACGATCTATGCTTGTATGAGAAGATCGTCCTTTTAAAAATAGTTTGAAACATGTAGTATTTTTATAAATAGTTTCGAAAATTGTAATATTAAAAAAAAAATAGCCAATTATATATTCTTTTTCCATTTTTAGGTTAAATTAACAAATCTGATTATTATAATTTGGGCTTAGCGTTTTACCTACATGAAAAATCTACTCAGTTTTCGATATATATTTTACTCACTCGTAATCTATAGTATATAGTACCTAAGAAGGTTAACTAGCTAAAACAAATCAACTCATTGCTACGTATCAACATGAACATAATGAAACGATAACTGATATTTTTTTTTCTAACTCTTGAACTCAGAAGTTTAAATCTTCGTAGCCATAGTACTAAAAATGTATTCAACCTATGATTTGTAGGAAGTTATGGAGGAGCTTAAGGTGTATTTATTAGTCTACGATAGAGCAGGTCATTGCGAGAGTGATCCATATCCATCACGCTCAGTGAAGACTGAGGCCTTTGACATTCAAGAATTAGCTGACAAGTTAGAGCTTGGCTCACGATTTTACGTAATTGGATGTTCATTGGGAACATACCCTGTTTTAGGTTGTCTGAAATACATTCCACACAGGTATTTTTTTTTTCTTTTTTTTTTCTTTTTTACAAACTAAATTTATAAATACTACTTCTCCCTCGGAATAGTTTTGGTATCTACTTTCTAAAAAAGTTTCCAAACTCCAAGTCAAATTTTGAAAACGAAAAAACAAAAAAAAAAACATTTTATTTTGAGAATTTGTTAAGAAAACAAATGTTTTTTTTTTTAAGAAAGTAAACCAAAAATTAAAAACAAAATTTTTATCCAACCTAGTGTTAAGATCCACGTACAGATGAAGAGACCTCACTCACAATATAACATACATCGGCTACTCCTACTATCACCAATTGGTTTTAAAATGGAACCTCATGATATCTAATACCTAGCTTACACAATTTTACCTTGTCGAATTACGTGGTGGGTTGATTCAGTAATAAATCAAATGAACTTTTTAAAAATCTATTAGAATCTTTGGGAGTATATATGGAGTATAGATATATACAATAATAACCTTAAACTTGTGGTGTTGAAGCATTTTATTTGATTTGCAGGCTTGAAGGAGCTTCCCTAGTGGTTCCTATTGTGAATTTTTGGTGGCCTTCAATTCCTTCAACTTTATCACAATATTCATTTAGGAAGTTTCCCAAAGCTTACACACGTATGTTTTGGATTGCACATTTCACACCTTGGTTGCTGCATTGGTGGATGACACAAAAATGGTTCCCAAAGTTAGAAACTTTGCGCATGCTTTCTAATTCGGATTTAGCCATACGAGACAGGATAATGCCATGCTTAAAACAGGTACTTTTTTTCTTTGTTTCTAACACTCCGTTTGGTAATTATTTTGTTAACCTAATTTCGAAGCAAAATTAGTTTTTTTAAAGCTACTTCTTTTTTTTAATTTTCAAAATTGGCTTGATTTTTCAAAATAATGGTAGAAAGTAGATAACCAAACAAAAATAAAGTTAGAAGATGGAAGTAGTGTTTAATTATAGGCTTAATTTTTAAAATCCAGAAACTAAAAATTACCAAATGGTTATCAAATGAGACGTAACATTTTCAAATTTCATTTCAATTTTGAGTACTAGCTTGTGTTTTAATTAAGTTGATTTTGAGAGTTGTATTTTTCGATTCAAAATCTTTTATTAGTATGAAAATTATTTATGGTCTTCATAAATTACATTTTCAAAGAGGTGATATTGAGTAAGTTTGGGATGACTTTTATCGAATTAAAATTATTATTTTTATAAAAACAATTGTAGTGTTGGACTATTTTTAATCATTAGTAATTTTGAAAATTTAAGGTTCAAATTTCTTAGAGAATGTGAAAAAAAAAGAAAAAAAAAAAAAAAACAATAGTTGACATATACTACTTTCTCTGAAGTTAGGAGGTTCAAATCTCCCTACATTTATTTGTTGTACTAAAAAAAAATAACAGATTTTAAAGAAGAAAAAAAAAACAATAAAATGTTATTATACCTTACATGTTTTTCAAAACTGATTTAATATCCAATTGTTTATAAAATCAAATGTTTTCTTGAAAAATGTTTTTAAATCGATTTATTTTTAACTATTTTTTATTTAATATATAATTTTTAAATAAAATTATCATCTAAAATCATTCCATAAACTATACAAAACACTTTAAATTATTAATAAACAATTTATTTTATTTAAAAAAAAATATTAGTTTCAAAGTTATTTCAAAGAAGTTTGTATGTCTTAGGAAAATGCTTTTAGATAAAGTACTTTTAGATAAAAACATTTTTCTTATAACATCTTTCTAAACTTATTAGTATTACAAAGTGTTTTTAGATGAAATATTTAGTAGAAAGTGGTCATCTCAAACCTAATTTTAAATTGTGTTTAGATTTCTATGTAAAGCACTTTTGACCGTATAGGCTAAGGTAATTCTAAATTTGATAAGATTTTCAAATAAAATAAAAAATATATATTTTCACTATTCTAAAGTCATTAATTGGTAATAATGAAAGATTCAACAAAATCATTGTAATTAGGCAAATATTTATTTAGAATTTAAATTATATATATTTTTTTTAATATAGTATAAAGGTGGGGTGTATATGAAGATTTGTAACTCCAACCATAAGAAGGAAGGCAATACATGTCAAGTACCGTTGAGCTATGCCCACTTTAATGAAATTTTGTCCATTGATAGCATATAATATTTATTTACATGTATTACTAACTTTGCTTTCTTGAGAGTCTTTTTTAAGTTGTGGGACACATTAGACAATATAAATTCTAAAAAAATACATTTTGACACCCTTTAAAATCAATTAACCTAAACAACATTTAGATTTGATTTATTTTTAGATTCCAACCTCTGAATTCTTAGGTTTATTCTTTAACTAATTTAGCTAAGGTTTATTCTTTAACTAATTGAGCTAGCTATGTTTAGGTTAAGAGATATTTTTATTTTAAATGAATATGTTTGACATAATTGATTACATGTTAAAGTAGTAATATATTTGTTCTTCTGATATATTCTTTTGGCACCAAAATCAGAGAAAAATATTACAACAAGGTGGATATGAATGTGATATCAGAGACTTACTGTGCTGTTATGGAAAATGGGAGTTTGATCCCATGGACTTAACCAATCCATTCCCTGATAATAAGGGCTCTGTTCATATGTGGCAAGGCAGTGAAGACCTTATGGTTCCTATTGATTTGAATCGTTTTATAGCACAAAAACTTTCTTGGATTCAATATCACGAGCTTCCTAATTTTGGCCATCTATTAATTCATTATCCTGAAAACCTTGAAGCCATACTAAGGGCACTCCTCGTGCGATAACTTCATCGATCCGATGACGGTCGGAGACGGATATAGGCGTGGGGCGACATTCGACAATAGTGTAATGTTGTTGCTGTGTTGAGTAATAAGTTGTATTCTATAATGTGTATGTAGCTGGACTCTCTCTACTTAGAAAGTTATATTAAGGTGAATAAGTATGATAGTGATATATCCAAAAATCAAATGTATAAACAGTCCTCTGCATATGCATATGTTCATTCACACACCTTTGCCCCAGATTACCCTACCCAATCTAGGACGTGGCGTGCCGACAATAGATCACAACTTAGAAAACTAAATACATTTTTAAAAATCCATTGGTGCCTAGCAAAAACGTTATTAACACAAAATCCATAAAAAATTTGGGAGAGTTTCCTCTAAAAATTTGATAAATAAACACACCTAAAATGGAAAATTTTACACTTCAAAATCATATGTTAAAAGTACAACACTACAAACAAGTATGTTCAGAAATCCAAACAACAATTAATGGAAAAGCTTATATGTTCCAATTTACAATTCAACATATAAGTAAACACGGTGCAACATTGTCAAAACATGCTAGCCATTCTAGCTGTAAAAGCAAAGTATCAATATTACATTTACATGCAAAATGATATGCAATCTAGATGTTACTAGTGACAAATCTCGACTTCGATAGGCTTTTCGAAAACTCAGTGTTATGTACGAATTCTTTTTTAAAGAAATGATGATCTAAAAAGCTCAGTGAATGGTGAATTAATGAGGTCGAGATGAAAAAAAAATAAAAAATGGTGAGTTAATTAGAAAATAACTTTGATGTAGAAAACTAATTTTTTTTAAATTTAAATAGAAGTTCAAAACTCAATAAGACATTATAATCTAATTTTTTTTTAACTTAGTGTTACGTACGAATCCTTTTAATAGCATCTTAGTATAGCGTTGCATATAAAAGCCTTAAAAAAAAAAAAAAAAAAAAAAATGGGAAGTGAAATTAGGGCGCACGTCTTGTCCTTTTCGTTGGACCCAACAATACTTAGGGTATGTTTGAGAGTGATTTTGAAATGGTTAAAATCATTTTTGTCACGTTTGAAATCACTTTGAAACGTGTCTTTAATCATTCAAAACCAATCTAATGTTTGGTTTTACACTTTTAAACGTGATTTTCATACAATCAAAATTGATTTTGAATGGTTAAAAACATGTTTCGAAGGGATTTTGAACATAACATAAGTGATTTTAACCATTTCAAAATCACTCCCAAACATGTCCTTATTCATCATTCTCAACGAAACCCTCTAAACAATTCCATCCTCTGTCTTTTCCCACCATTTTTCTTCTCTATCGTTCCATTCAAGAAACTCCACCGTTTGATCATCTGGCGTTTGAGTAATCCAATTCTATCGTCTTCTCTACCATTCCTAACTCGACAAACTTCTGGTTCTTCTTGTTTTTTTCCTTCTTTATCCCTATGGTACTAAAGGCGAAGAGTTACTCCTCGCCAATTGATTTTGAGATAAACGCCATGATATCAAACATGGTATCAGAGCCCATGAAGCCCAAATGGTTATTCCATCTAAAAATGGAATCCGACCCAAAATGAACTCAAAATAGGCATCATCTTGGAATCCGACCAAAAAATGGTGAACTCAAAATAGGCATCATCTAAAAAGGCATGTTGAGGATGAGATATTTTTTTTTTTTTTTTTTTGAGCAAATGTTGAGGATGAGATAGAACCACTAAAAAAAATATTTTTTTAAAATATTAATATGCCTAAAATTTAGTGAATACTAAATTGAAAACTTATAAATCTATTAGACATCCTACGAGATATTGTTTAAACTTTATAGATCTATTAAACATAATTTTAAAATTTGAATAACTGAATTTATAATTTTAATTTCATATAAATATAATTTTAAATACATTAATATATAATATTTATATTAAAATATTAATTCTAAAATTATAATAATCAGCCAAATTATTCCCTAAAATATACTAAAATATGTAAATAATGAACTTTGAAATAGTTTAGAATTATACATGTTTTTTTTTTTTTTTCTTTTGGTTTGATCTTAATTTTTCTAAACTAATTTATTAAAGATTAAAAAATATGGTATATATTTATATATAAAACTAACTAAATTCTAATATGTTTTAAGCATATTAAAATTAGATAATATGTTTTAACTTCACACGCACGCCCACCCATGCACGCACCCCCACGCAATGCACGGTCGCACACACCCACACACGCACGTGCTCCCTGACCCCTAGGTGCATCCGTCCATGAAGATAGGACTAACTTTAAGTTAAATTATTAAAAGTACTCTTAAATTATGAGTTTCATTTAAAAAATACTCCTGAAGTTTTAAAAGTTTCAAAAATACCTTTGAATTAGGAAAAAGTTAAAAAAAAATACTTATGAACTATGAAAAACGTTTCAAAAAATACCATCGTAGTTAACAATGCATACAAAAAATTCTAATGTGAGTGGTTAAATTCTAATTTCATTTAAAAAATACCCCTGAACTTTTAAAAGTTTCAAAAATACCCTTGAACTAGGAAAAAGTTTAAAAAATACTCATGAACTATGAAAAACGTTTCAAAAAATGTCATCGTAGTTAACAACGCATACTAAAAATTCTAATATGAGTGGTTAAATTCTAACTTGTACTAGTGTGACATGGAAAAAATGAAAATGTGAACCATTAGAAGACATATATATATATATATATATATATAGAAAATTTTAGCATTTGGTAACAAAATTCATCCAACAATGATGATTGATATTTAGAGTATTAGTTTGTCTTGTTTTGTTTATTTTAAAATATTTTAAATGAGATAATTAGATATAAAGTTATAAACGGGTTAAAAGTTTATTTATAATTTAATTTTAATTTATTTATTTTTGAATATTTTAAAATAAATGATAATTTTTTTTTTTCGAATATTTAAAATAAATAAATCAAAACTAGAAAAAGATAAAGAGAAAAGAAAAAAAATAGAAAACATTGAGAGGGCAGCCAAAAAACGAAAATGAGAAAAAAATGAAAATCAATTATTATTTTTTTTTTTTTTTGGCACCATACGAGCCAAATGTCGAACGGTACCCTATTTTTGACCATTATTGACAGCTCAGTGTTTTGAATGGGCGCACTCCTAAAAACAAATATAATTTTTCGAGATTGTTTGAGAACAATCCTAATTTTTTTAATTTATTTTAAACTCAACCGTAGTTTGGAGGTTGAAATTCGAAAATTGTATTTAGAAAACACTTTAAAATAATAATAATAAAATGTTCACTTAGTATTCTATGGCTATATTATAACGAGATAATTAGAGATTGGGAACAATGTTTTTCCTTAAAAGAAAGCCATCAAATTTTACAATTAAGGTCTGATAACTATTTATTTTTTTATTTTTAAAAAATTAAAGTACCTATAAATATTACTTTTATATATATAGGTTTGTTTGTTTTGTTAAGCACATTTTACTAAAGTAAGTTTTGAAAACTAAAAAAAATAGTTTCTAAAAAATAGTTTTGATTTTTAGAATTTGGTTAAGAATTGAAATGTGTTTTTATGTCATTGTAAACAAATGACAACAAAGGTGAGAAAACAAACATAATTTTTAAAAATAAAAAATTAAAAGTCAAAATTTTATCAAATATGACTAGGAATCAAAGCACAACCTAAATTAAAAATCTTAATTACGTATATTAGAAATCACATTAAATCTTAACTACACTTTTTTTTTTTTTTTTTTTTTTTTTTTTTTTTTTTTTTTTTTTTTTTTTTTTTTTTTTTTTTTTTTTTGAGACTAATTAAATTGTTATCAATTAAATTTTAATCTATAAAAAATAAATTGGTATATATTCACTACATTTTTTTTTTTTTTTTAATGATAGAGACTAACTAAATTGCTATTCATTAAA
Source organism: Herpetospermum pedunculosum (assembly GCA_028017165.1). NCBI lineage: Eukaryota > Viridiplantae > Streptophyta > Magnoliopsida > Cucurbitales > Cucurbitaceae > Herpetospermum > Herpetospermum pedunculosum. The sequence goes on along the minus strand of CM051527.1, from coordinate 11,716,220 downwards.
TTTTAATCTATAAAAAATAAATTGTTATATATTGAATTTTTTTTTTTTTTTTTTTTTTTTTTTTTTTTTTTGAATGTATTAGAATGGGGATTCGAACAATAAATCTATTTGTGGTCAACATATATTATGTCAGCTAAGTTATACCCGCTTTCGCTATTATATATTGAAGTTCATCCACTTTATTGTTCATTTCGACTTATAGAAATATTAAATCTTTATAAATTAAAATTTAGAAATTAATTTATTAGGGTGTGAGTTTGACATTTTGTGAGAGGGTGGGGAGTAATAGGAAAATGAATAAAATCTGGCATGTAAGAGAGAATATTTGGTGGAGTCTTTGCATGTAAGAGAGAGAATATGCAGGGTCATGCATGGAAGAGAGAGAATAAAAGACTGTTTTCACATGCTAGAAAGAGACATATATGATATAACAAGCATGAATAGGAAAAAAAAATTAACGTGGAGGAGAGACTAAAGGAGAGAGAGGATGTAGTCGGTCCTAGAATGGTCGTAGCAGCGTTAAAAATGCGACTAAAGTCCCGTATTTGATTAGGAAAAAAAAAGATCATAGATATATAGATATATAATTATATAAGTGAGGACTATATCTCCATTAGATGAGATCTTTTGAGTGTGGAATAAAAAACAAATTCATAAGACTTTAGGTTTAAAGTTGACAATATAATATTAATGTGAAGATTGGTGAAGGGTTCGTTGTCCTTATCATGTACAGTCCTCCGACAAACCAACATTCCTTTCATTGGGTCAAATTATTCGAAAGACAATGTGACAGTCTCTTTAAAATTGTCAGATCTATATCTTACAACTATCCGGTTCCTAATCATTGTTGAAGATCCCACATCGAAAACATGAAGGAACTTCACTCTCAATATAAGATACATGGATTACTTCTCATATTCCCAATAAAATTTTAGATGAAACTCCATGATATCAAATATAGTAAGAACACTCAGTCATAATATAACATACCTTAGTTGCTTTAAAAAAAAAAATACATATATTATTTGTGTACTTTTATGTAGCTAAATAACTAACTTTGTTTTAAGTGATTTTCAAACTAATACACGACATATGTCAACCATATTATTGAGTCTCACTCCACTTCCTCGTGCTCACATTCTATTCTTATTCTCACATATCTCTTCTTCATCGTCATCATTTTTCTAATGTTATAAATTCTTGCTCTTGACCCTGGTTTTTTATGGAAATTATAAACTTATTTGCTGTACTCTAAAGCACTTTTGGAAAGTGAAGGTACCTACTAAACTTGACAAGCCTATTTCTTTTTTTGTTTCCTTAAGAAAATTATCTTCCAATATCTTCAATTATATGTTTCTAATGCCTATAGCTATGATCATTTCTATCTCTTATAGTTGTGGTTATTGGAGGTATATTAAACAATTACATGGCTAAGCAATAATTAATTTTTTTATATTTTGCAGGTAATATGATTATTATAATAGCTATAGGAGTAACTTTTGCAGTGGGTATTATTATTGGATGGATTTATCAAGCACTTATTAAGCCTCCACCTCCAAAGATATGTGGATCCTCAAATGGTCCTCCATTGTCTTCTTCACCTAGAGTAAAGCTCCATGATGGGAGGCATCTAGCCTACAAAGAATTAGGAGTTTCTAAGGAAGATGCTCAATACAAGATCATACTTTGTCATGGCCAAGATAGCTGCAAAGATATGGATTTGCCTATCTCTCAAGTACCACAATTCTTCTCTTACTCACTAATCTCTTTATTTTCCTCTTTTTATTACCTTAATTGTTACTATAAAAATACACCTTAATTTGAGCTTAAAATTTTTACCCACATGAAAAAAGAGAAAATTGTACAAAAGATCCCTTACCCATTTGTCAAACTAACCCGAATTTTAAAAACAAAGCAAATTGACCTTCTGCCGACATCATCACAATTCTCTTAATATTTTTTTCTAACCAGCTCTCTCGCTCTTCTCCTCTGGATATATTTTCTTCTTTTTATATTTTTTTCTCTCTCCTCTATCAAGTTTTTTCTTCCTCCTATTGACCTATCATCGGTGACTCTCCGACAACGACTCTCATCAACAACAACACTTTTGTGACGATTCGAGAACCAGTGTTTCAGATCTGAAAAATATACAATATCTAAAATTTTCGAATCTAGAAAAAATTTCAGATCTGAAATGAAGCTAGAGCTAGACCGAAATCAGCCCGCAGATAGAACTAGAGCGAAAAAAATAATATTAAAAAAATAAATGATGATGTCAGCAAAAGGTTAATTTGTCTTGTTTTTAAAATTCGGGTTAGTTTGACGAATGAGCCAAAATACCTGATTAGACGTAGAATTTTGCCCATAAAAAATCTCCTTATTTTAATTTGCTATATATTATTTTACTCAGCCATAAGCTATAATACATAGTACCTAACATGGTAAACTTGCCACAAACATAATATTCAATATATACTAATCACTTGTAACCACGAGGACAATTTGTGAAGTTTGAGAAACCTGTAGGCCTATAAATATTAAATTGAAATTAATTAACCAAAATAAATCATAAGGATTAGAGTGGTAATTTAATATATTTTTATTATGCTATAATAATCACATTGACTTCTTTTATCCCTTTGGTTTTTAGGAACTTATGGAGGAGCTTAAGTTGTACTTAGTAGTCTATGATAGAGCTGGTTATTGTGAGAGTGACCCATATTCATCACGCTCGGTGAAGACTGAGGCCTTTGACATACAAGAATTAGCTGACAAATTGGAGCTTGGCTCAAAATTTTACGTAGTTGGATGTTCAATGGGAACTTACTCTATTTGGGGTTGTCTAAAATACATTCCACACAGGTACGTACTAATTATTTTTCTTAGTCCAAAGTATTATTAAGAGTACAAACCATATCTTACGTTGACTAGATAAAGGAAAGATCATCCTGTATAAAGGGGACCAATTATCTACAATGGTATTAGATCTTTTGGGTGAAACTAAAAGTAAAATCATGAAGGCTATGTCCAAAGTAGACAATATATAAAATACTGTTGTGGAGATATTTGGGTTCTGTTGTCCTTAACAAATAGTACTTAGCCAAATCGGATGTTGTGGAGATATTTGGGTTCTGTTGTCCTTAACAAATAGTACTTAGCCAAATCGGATGTTGAACAAAGATATTGATGCGCCTCCAACGTAGTCATAATTAGTCATGTTGTGAATATGTGGTTGCGCATTATAATGTAATATGCTCAGTGTAATACGATCCTAACCGATGTGGTACTTTGTTCGAGGGGAAGATTGTTGAGTACGATCCTATCTGAGGGGATTGTTGAGTACGATCCTATTTGAGGGGAGCCGATGTGGTATGTTCGAGGGGAGGATTGTTAAAAACAAATGAGTATATGAGGGGAGATCAATGTGGTACTTTATTCGAGGGGAGAATTGTTGGGAACAAATGAGTATGTAAGGGGAGGACGATGTGGTACTTTGTTCGAGGAGATGATTGTTGGGAACAAAGTAGGTTTAAGTGTGATACTTTATTTGATGGGAGAATTGTTAGGAGTACGTACAAACAATATCCCACATTGGCTAGATCATGAGTATATACGGGGGACAACTATCTTCAATGGTATAAAACATTTTAAGTGAAACCAAAAGTAAAGTCATGAGGCTATGTTCAAAATAGACAATATCATATCATTGTGGAGATGTCTGGATTCCGTTGTTCTTAACAACTATATTACAAAGTTTCTAATAAGTCTTTGGACCTACCTTCAAAGCACTTTAAAAAGATTGATTATGCAAATTCTATATCTAAAAAAAATCCACCATCAACCCATGTTCAAACTATTTGTCTTTGCAAAGGAAATATGGCAGAGTTATAAATTATAACTTTCCTTTAAAGACTTAGGGCATGTTTGGGAGTGATGATTGAATTATTGATTTTAAAGAAAGAGATTTAATAACAATTGATTTTGTAAAATTGATTTATATATATAATCATTTTTATGTTTGGTTTGGAGTGATTTTCATATAATTAGAAGTGATTTTGAATTATTATGTTTGGTTCAAAGTGATTTTAGAATTATTAAATTACAAAAAAAAAATAACATTGTATTTTGAAATTATTTAACTGATAATTGAAAATCAAAATTAAACAAAAATTGTTTGGAAATGATTACTATTTAAAATTAAAATCATGAAACAAAAATTCTTGAAAGGTCATGAAAAACAAAATTAAAAAGTCATGAAACTATAATAAATAATATATCATAAATAAAAGGTTGCACAACGTTGGTTTCGAACCTTGGTATGAGTGAGAAAGAAGTAAAATTATTTCTCCTTTCACCAACAAACCAAATTCAGATTTTTATAAATAGGTGAACATAAATAATATTTATATCCAATTGATATTTTTAATTAAAAAAAATAGTCATTTTTAAAAACAAAATATCACAATCACTTGCAAAAAATCACTCCAAAATCACCTCTCAAGTGATTGACCAGGAATCACTAAAAGTGATTTTCAATTCTTCCAAAATCACTTTTATACTATTGCCAAACATCACCATTTTGAAATATAATTGATTTTGGGCATGTAAAAGTGATTTTGGTCCTTCCAAAATCACTCCCAAACATGCCCTTAATAACTTCCACAGTGTATTATTTGGATGATCAACTTCTTCGAATACAACTTGCAGTATCGAACTATAGTTGTATGCTGTACATTCTGTGGATACTGAATACTCATAGTCAAGTGACTCAAGTCCAACAAATAAAGAAAGTAAATCTTGATTTTAAAAAAACACTTTTCACAGCTTTACTGTCAAGTTCAAGTCAAGAAGAGATTAGCTGATTTGAATGTATAAAGATAAGCAACCCGTTTGAAGCAATCCTCCAATTTAGATAAATTTCCCTCTCACACCATTCTTCAACAAAAGAAACTACATAAACATTGATACAAATAGACAAGACCCATTACCCGATCCAATCGACGACATTGAATTATCACAGCAAATACGACATAATTGAAATAAGCAGCATTAAATAGAAAAGAAGAGAGACTTACAAATAACTTGAATTTTCATTGATCTACCATAATGGTGTGGGAATAAGATTCACTGCACTGACAACACAAAACAAGACTTCAAAAAAGTTTACCCATCTATAAACATTTGAAAAAGAAGTATAAAGCCTTATTCAGTTACATCTCAAATTTCAATCAAAATTTCTCGAGTTCCTAATTTAAAAAATGGGCGTTTATACTTTAGGGAAGTGATAATTCAGCACAACACATTTAAAATCACACACGTCAAAAACCTCAAACGAAAGAGAGAGAGAAAAGGACCGAGCTTACAGAAACCATGTTTCTTGCTCGAGTTGCTTCCCTTCGACATGTATCCTACGTTTTCCTCTGGTATCAACTCGATCCTACTAGTTTCATTGATGTAGCATTCTCCAATAATTTTCACCACATTCAGAGACATACATTATGCAATTGCCGAGTACCAAATGGAATGTCCTTGATCAGCTATAACCAAGGATGAATAATGTAAAATGAAACTCACAAGAACACGAGATTTCATCACAAAGATTCTCTAAGAATAAATGCACTAGGTTTGAGATTATCAAGGTAAACTACATCCGGTATCCAAACCAAATAAAGAAAATTATAGATCTAAATAGTGTAATTTACAAGGAGCACGTGTATTTTTAGAGGGAAAAGAGATTATTCCTCCTCCATTGTTTCTAACATTCAGGGTTTTGTGTCAAACATCAAACAAAAAAAAAAGTCACTTGCTTCCTTTGACAAATTAGGAATACCTACAATGTTTTTCAAACATCAACCTCAAACATAAACAAATTTTCATTCACAACAAGCAAGATGAGGTACATCTTATAACATAAACCATACCTTCCCCAACATCGTTGATGAAAAAGCTGAATATATGTTGTATTGTTTGTTTCATTGTCTAGCGCGAGCAATTTCTTTCAAAATAGGGTAAAAACCTTCAAACCTCTCGAGTTCCTAAGCATACATTAAACCCATTTATAGTGAATGTGAGATGTGTTGTCCGATTTCGCAAGTGTACGAATCGTCCCAAGTAATATAGTTGGTAAGTACTAGTTATCGTCTCCACAGGGAATGAAAGCTACCATTACCAGAATTCTAAACCTTAGTTTTATCTTTGCAATCAATTATCAGAGTTGTACGAGAATTAAATATGCTATTGACTTGAGTAATTAAAAGAGTGCAGAAAACTAAGTATGATTGTGCTGAATGTAGATGGTGAAGGTTCTAGAGCAAAGATTTCATCGTTGTCTCATCCTATTCCTCATTAATTTCTAGTTATAAACGCTTGACTCCTATGATTGTTGACAAGTTCTACTCGGAAGACTTGTTACTCTCTCTCGAGTGATAACAATATTCATTAAAAGGACAATTGCCTATATCTCTATGACAATTAGAACAATTCAATTATTAAGATTGTAGAACTATATTTTCTTTGCCACAAAACCTACAAGGATATGTCTATCGCTCATATAAGTGAGGAAAAACAATTAAGGTTCGTCAACGGGAATTGTCTATCGACTTCAACGCGTTGATGAGATCTCACACTAAGATTGGCCAAATCCTAACATGTACTGAGTAAGCATATAAGAATTTTCACAATCTAACAAGGAATCAAGTTCTTAACTATTGATCAATGAGAAACAGAATTCAACAACGACTACATCAATACTCTAGATAATGAAGTTAGTTCATGGAGAAAATCTCAACAAGGTTCATGTTCTGATGTATATTCGTTACAAGAGAAATAAAGGATGAAATAAAGGAAAAGAAACGAGCCACGATGAATCTTCGATCTTCCTTGCGTAGCTCTCGCTTCGTTTGGATACCCGGATGTCAAGAACTGCTCTCTCCGCTCTCTTTCGTCACTATTCTCCGGTCCACGTTCAGCCTCATCCCAAAATAATAACAAATCCCTTATAAACTTAGGTCAGTTGCAGTCGCAGCGCCTCGGCGCTAGGAGGATCACCGCTTCAGACTTCGTAGCGCCTAGGCGCTGAAAGGCAGCGCCTCGGCGCTATAACTTCTGCCCATTTTTACGTTCGGGCGCCTAGGCGCTGAAAGACAGCGCCTCGGCGTTACAGCTACTGCATTTTTCATCTGATCAGCGCCTAGGCGCTACAGCTACTGTCAAATTCTTCTCATCAGCGCCTAGGCGCTACAGCTACTGTCAAATTCTTCTCATCAGCGCCTAGGCGCTAGGCTCTTTCCATCAATTTCCAGCTGCTTTGCCCCCCTTTTCACTCTTATTTCCGATCTTCATCCAACTTCCCTTCTTTCTTCACCTACATGCAAAATAAAAAACAATCAGACATAAACAAGAGACAAAACGTCTTCTTACTCAATTAAAACTCTGAAAACAACTTGCTTTAATAAGTCTAAATATCACTTAACAAACTACCCCCAACTTATCATTTTGCTCGCCCTCGAGCAAAGAGCACGAGGATTCTATGAAAAGACAGCTACATTCAAATGACTCAACTCTCACGCATCGATTAACGACCTAAATGCACACGGAAGTAAGTGAAACAATTTAGTACAATCAACCTGTGAGACTTCTAGATTCCTTACAATTCCAAGTGTGGTTTTCAAATATCTTAATATCTAAGAATACTGGTAAGCTAAGTACACATTAATTACTTTGGTTATACAAACAGACAATAGAATAAGCCTTCATCGGGTACAAATTTAACTAAAAACTCAAGTATCTCATCAAACTATCAAAATTGAATGCACAAGGTCTACTACCCTCACAGGAATTCACTCATAACGCTCAACTGTTTAAGGCATATTTCAATGACTCTCACACCAATACATACAAAACTTTTGCCATAAACTTGCTCATATATCACATCCAAGCCATCGATGAACATAATGAATGCACAAAAATTAAGGGTCTCATTTTGGATGTAATTTGGCTTAGGAACGAGTGAATGGAAAAGGAAATTTTAAGCTCTTTTATTGAAAGAATTTTACACGACTTATCCACATGAAGCTGTCACTTCTACTTTCAAGGAATTTAAACTCAAGCACGATTATTTTTTATGTGTTTTTTTTTTCTTCTTTCACATTCATAATTTTTGTAAAAATCAAGTTTCCATTTAGGAATCCCTTAATTGCACATTTTGCAACTTTCCCAACAAGTTAAAAACTTCATGTGGTAAGCATATGTAATCTTTCAATCTAGGATTCACAGAAAAGGATTACAACAAATGGCATTTTCTGCTTTTAATGCGGTAATCTTCCAATGAAAAAGATCTAAGGCTCAAGATTTGGCTTAACTAAGGACTCAATGTTGAGGCAGGCTATTTTAGAAAGCTAAACATTGGCTTCACCTAAATTATCCTTAAAATTTAAGCATTCAAAACTATTCAGAGGCTACAGACATGCATAACAAAGCAAGCTCTACAAAAAATCTAAATATGCATGACATTCACACACTTTAAGAATTGAAAACACCATGTAATGAATGTGCTTAAAGACTAAAAAACTCACATGAAAACAAGTGGTAACAGGGTCGATCCACGGAGAAGGACGTGATTGAAATTAAATTGGAATTGAAATCAATTGATTAATTGGGTTGCTGTAACAGGGGATGTTTAAGCATGCAAATAAGAGAAATAATCGCTAATGGAAAATTAAAAGAGAGAGAGATTGACGAGTGCACGGTTTGGGGATTTTCGGGATTTCTTTGTCAGACATTCTACACTTATCATTTAATACAATCCTAAGGCTAACAGTTTGTAATACACGCGGTCAGTTACCCCGGAAAACCCCTAGTGTAACCAGCTCCATAGCAATTAATTAAATCAGAAGATCCAATTAAACATTATCTAAAGTTTCATTAGGGTGATCAGCCCCAAATTGACTCTAAACAGTCACTAGCATACCGCGACGGACATTCGACTATGCATTCTAATTGCTAAATGGCTACCCGCCAACGCTGAATGTAACCAATACCTATCATGCATGACTCGATACTCCGGTTTAATTCTATTGTTCTGTGTTACTAGTCGAATAGTGAGAGGCACGACATCGCTACTCTTTAATGCTAACATATGCTAGAAAACACGATTGTCAGTCGGCGAAATCTAACACATGCATAGGATGAAGTAAGAACAATAAATGCATACAAATCAGAAACCAAGTTGGAATTTAAAGCATGAATTATCAAAGCATAAAAGTCTAACAAATAATCCCTCAAATTATCCCAAACCGTTCACAATACCTTTAGCCGTCCATGGGACGGATTGTCACCACCGCTCCAACGGAGGCCATGGAAGTCATCTCTATCCTATTACAAATTAAAAGCTCCAAAACATGCCACAAATGGCGGAGCTAAGCTAAAAAATGGAGAAAAGCCGAGAGGAAGAAGATGAAGTTCTAAAAGAAGGCAAAAAGTTGGCTGCAAAATCGTCTTGCAGCCCTTTAAAATCGTCGGAGCGTCGAGACGCTAGGGCAGCGTCGCGACGCTGCGACCTAATTAATCCGCGCGCGTCTCGCGATGGCGTCGAGACGCTAGGCGAGCGTCGAGACGCTGGCCCGATAATTTCCTCCGCGCCTCCTTCGGAGCGTCTCGACGCCGCAGCAGGGTCTCGACGCCAGGCAGCGTCGAGCAAGCGTCTCGACGCTTGCTCTCGGGTTTGGGCTGGAAAATTGCCTCTCCTAGGCAATTTTGGTCCGGTTCTTCTTGGATCAACTTGCCCTTTTCCCGATGCATTCCCGGGGCGTTAAAACACCGCTTTTAGCTCCAAAACGGGTCCAATGGACGCACGAGCTCTTCTCCGCAAATCTCCTATAAACGAGATAAATAAACCAATTAAAAGCGAAATTTAGCTAGATTTAGGAAGTGAATAATAGCTCTAAAATGGAGTTATCAGCTATCAGCTATCGCCATGGGTGTTTGTTATTGGTACAGGTTAATGCAAACACAATTTCACTTTATTCAATAACAACTTTACTGAATGAATATCAATAACACTTTATTGCAAAATAGAATAATTACATTCAAACATTTTACAAACTACGAGTTTTAGGATATAAAACCCAACAGTTGCAACAAATATATTTTATCTATTTGAATTTTCACTCTCTTCATTCTATAGCTTTTCAATTTAATGTAGTTGGTGAATATAATTGAAGGAAGTTCTAGTCTTCTTGAACTTGTTTTTTATTGGAAAATTATCTGATTTTTTATTTATTTATTTTATTATTATTATTATTATTATTTTTATTTTTTTTTGTAGATGCCAATCAATTCAAAATTGATGAATCTAAACTAAAATAAATCTACTAACAATGCAACTTCTTACCAATTTCTTAAGTGGTGGAAATCTAGGATCTATAGAGAAATTTTGGGCCAACAAAGCAAATGCAAATGGAAAAGTGGGCAAAAAAGAAAAAAGAAAAAAATTATTGGGGTCCAAAATCGAGAATCGAACCGACTAGGAACCGAATCTAACAAAAACCAAACCGTCAATTATGCCTTTTATTGGACATTGGTTCAGTTCCGTATTTTACAAAATCGAGATTTCAGTCCGGTTTTCGGTTAGGGCCAAAATCGAAAAAAAATCGAACCGATATCACTCCTAATTAAAAACAGAAAGAAAGAGAGAGAAAAAAACCAAAAACCAAAAATTAAAAACTGAAATGATTATCTAACCGAAACTAAAAATTAAAAACTAAAATGATTATCAAATCTGTATGAAGTTGATGGACTTAAATTATTACCGATTTGAAAGTATGAAACTAAATTATTATTTATTAAAATTTATGACATAAATTGTTACCTAAACCTCCCAAGAAAGAGTGATGGGGTAGTGGCTGGACTTTAATTTATATAAATAATGTATTTTTTAAAAATAATTAAAAAATAAGATACTTTCGAAACTATTTACAAAATTAAATTAGAGTAGTTAAATCATGTACCATGGCCACGAATAGGTAAATCGTGTACCTTGGCCACGATTTATGGGTACACGATTTATGGGGATATTGTACACGATTTATGGGGTAAATCGTGTACCATGGCCAGGGTAAACCGTGTACCATGGCAACGATTTATGGAGTACAACGACAATTCTCACATTGTTAAGTCACCAGATTTACTATCATTTCAATGAAGAAGAAGATGAATTCGGCGGCGCCTCCACCGTCACCGTTACCGCAACGTTGACTCAAAATTTCTTCATCGGCCTCTGAATTCTACTCTGCGGTGAAGAGAGCTCTGTTGATGCGCAGATCCTCGTCCGGAGCGGTACTGTGAGATTCACAATCAGTTCGCGAAGCTTGCATCGTCGATCGACGATGATGAAATCGAAGGCGGAGATTCGAAGGAACAACGAAAAACGGTAGGATTTGTGAGGAAGAAGAAGAAAAATATGGTAGGAAAGATCGTTAGAGCACATAAGCGACTTTTTGGAATCTATTATTGAATTTTGATGAGCGATTTTTAAATTAACGAATTCGTAAAGTATCTTTTTTGATCTTCTAAATCTCGAATTCTCTTCTCTGATTTTTTGTTTTGATATCTTTTTTTGTTCTCCGTGGTTTTGCAATGAGGAATTAGAATGTTTGTTTGATGGATTAATTGTTCTTGGAGTTCATGTTTGTTCCTCGATTTGAGGAGTAGTAATGGCTTTAGATATGAAAATCTTCGGAAATCTCCTAAGATTTGAAGTTTGCCTCTGATTTGTCCCAAAATCGTGACCATGGTATGCGATTTACCTCCTAAATTGTGTCCATGGTATGCGATTTGTCCCTAAATCGTGCCTTACCTCCTAAATCGTACCCATGGTACATGATTTATCATACTCGTGACCATGGTACACAATTTAACTACCTTATTTTTGTAAATAGTTCTAGAACTACCTATTTTTGTAATTATTTTTTAAAAATACATTAATATTTATATAAAAAGTCCGTAGTGGCTTAAAAGAGCTTTCACATTTTGAGAGGGAGCCATGAGAAAAAAAGAATGAGTAAAATCTTGCATGTAAGAGAGAAGAGAGAAGTGAGAATGGGTGGAGTCATGCATGGAAGAGAGAGAAGAAATTGCTTGATTTTGAATCCTAGAAGAGACAGAAAAAACAAGAGGAAATATTATTTAAAAAAAAAGCAAGAGGAAATGAGAATGGGTGGAGTTTTGTATTAAATTATTATATCATATGTTAAAATTATTTTTAACTTTTATTAATTTGTGAATATATATATATATATATATATATTTTTTATATTCGTGAGTGTCCGGGCCAGCTTACGCGCACCTCGACTATTCTCCTTACGCGCACCTCGACTATTCTCATGGGACAGACCGCCTGACCCTACAACATTTGGCTGCCAAAGAAACCTGTAGGAAATTAATTTCTAGGTGACCACCAAAGATTGAACTCATTCTCTCTTAGAGGGCATTGAAGTCCCATATATATATATATATTTTATTATAATGAAATAACAATTATTCTCTCCTATTGATACATTTGAAATGTATATTTTATTCTCTCCTATTGATACATTTGAAATGTATATGAAAATATGATGGATATTTAATATATTTTTCTAAGAAGATACTAAACTCTAACCTTCAATTCTGAAATTTGAAATGTATGCGAAAATATTATTGACATTTAATATTTTTTTTTTAAGAAGATATTAATACATTGTTCTTAATTTAGATCTAATTTTTAGAAAATATTTTATTTGTCTGTTTTGATGAGGTTTAAAGTAACTAACTTTGTCTTATGTGGTGTTCAAAATTCATGCATAATATGCTCTATCCCATATGAACCGTATTGTTCCTTTTAATATTTTCATCTTATTGTTTAATGCTATAAATTTCTTGCTCTTCTTGATCATGGTTTCTGAAGGTATACCTACTAAAATTTGAGAGAAGCTTGGTAAATGCATGAATTCTCATCTTGTCTTAATTTCTTCTCTTTCATTTCGTTATGAAAAGTTCATTTATTTTATGCCTTATTTTTGTAGTTGTACCAAAATTTTATGTTCTTCTTTAAGAATTAAATATCTCTTATGGCTATAATATTCATCATCATCTCTTTATGTTGGGTGTTCTTCTGTCGTGCGACCTGGTGGCTTATGTGCGACCTGACATAGCTACGCTCAAGTTTCACTAACTTCGCGTCGGGTTCACTTCCGTGAAATCTTGTTAAAGCAAATACTTATGGTAATAGTAATTAATAAAGTTTTAGTTTAATTTTTTGCAGGCAATAATATGATTCTAGCAATTGGAGTAATATTTATAGTTGGTATTATTGGATGGATTTATCAAGTGTTTATAAAGCATCCACCTCCAAAGATATGTGGATCCTCAAATGGTCCTTCAATGAGTTCACCTAGAGTAAAGCTGAATGATGGGAGACATTTGGCCTACAGAGAATTGGGAGTTTCAAAGGAAGAAGCTAAACACAAGATTATTATTTGTCATGGCCTCAATAGCTGCAAAGATATGAACTTGTCTATCTCTCAAGTATACCACATCATTATTGTTCTTTTAATTAATATTTCATTTTGGTGTTTTTTTTTTTTTTTTTGCAATTGTCATCTTAATTGCTTTTACAATATACTTTGGGTTTTGTAACTTCAACTTCGCTGTTTTTTTTTTAATATTGTAATTTTTGAATTTTTTTTTTAAATATTGTAGTTTTTATTTAACATCTTCTTCACATAAGCATACAAGGCCCACAAATATCGTCTTTTCAAAAGACGGTGTACATCCACGTAATTTTCAACATCTTCTTTTGGACGGTGTACATCCACGTAATTTTCAACATCTTCTTTTGGACGGTGTGGCTTCAAAGATGATATTTTTAATTTAGATATGCAAAAAAATTGAAAAAGATATGACTGGAAAACTAACACCGAGAGCTTCAATTTGATACCTGGTTTTACTATTTTTGAAGTTGTATATCGAAAGATAAAGATTGTAGGTTGAGCTACGATTCTGAAATTTGCAGAACCATAGTCCAAATTTGATGATCTTTTTTTTTTTTTTTTATATATAAAACTTCAAAAATAGCGAAACCAGGTATCAAATTGAAGCTCTCTGTGTTAGCTTTCCAATCATATATTTTTTGATATTTTAAATATTTAAGTAAAAGGATATCAATTTTTTAATGCACACTACTCAAAAGACTATTTTCGTGGATGCAAATAGTGTTTTCAAAAGACGGTCGGCATCCTCGTGGAACAAGATCAAAAGACGATCTATGCTTGTATGAGAAGATCGTCCTTTTAAAAATAGTTTGAAACATGTAGTATTTTTATAAATAGTTTCGAAAATTGTAATATTAAAAAAAAAATAGCCAATTATATATTCTTTTTCCATTTTTAGGTTAAATTAACAAATCTGATTATTATAATTTGGGCTTAGCGTTTTACCTACATGAAAAATCTACTCAGTTTTCGATATATATTTTACTCAATCGTAATCTATAGTATATAGTACCTAAGAAGGTTAACTAACTAAAACATATCAACATGAACATAATTCAACGGTAACTGATATTTTTTTTCTTATTCTTGAAGTCAGAAGTTCAAATCTTCATAGCCATAGTACTAAAAATGTATTCAACCTATGATTTGTAGGAAGTTATGGAGGAGCTTAAGGTGTATTTATTAGTCTACGATAGAGCAGGTCATTGCGAGAGTGATCCATATCCATCACGCTCAGTCAAGACTGAGGCGTTTGACATTCAAGAATTAGCTGACAAGTTAGAACTTGGCTCACGATTTTACGTACTTGGATGTTCATTGGGAACATACCCTGTTTTAGGTTGTCTGAAATACATTCCACACAGGTACTACTACTTTTTTTTTTCTTTTTTTTTTCATTTTTTTTTTTTTTTTTTTTTTTTTTAAGAATAGTTTTAGTATCTACTTTCCAAAAATGTTTCCAAATATCATGGCAAATTTCGAAAACTAAAAAAAAAAAAATATTTTATTTTGAGAATTTGTTCAAGAAAACAAATGTTTCTTTAAGAAAGTAAAAAGAATTCAAAAATTAAAAATTAAAAACAAAATTGTTATCCAACCTTGTGTTGAGGATTCCACAACGAAAACATGAACGAACCTCACTCACAATATAACATATATCGGTTATTTCTTCTATCACCAATTGATTTTAAGATGGAATCGCATGATGTCTAATACCTAGCTTACACAGTTTTACCTTGTGTTCGAACTTCTACATTAAGAAGTTTCAAATATGGTCAATCTCCAACCTTTTAATTTTTAGCTTTGTGACGTCTTACATGACATGATGACTATATTATCTAAGAATTACGTGATGGGTTGATTCAGACATTTTGCGACGTAAGTAATAAATCAAATGAACTTTTTAAAAATCTATTAGAATCTTTGGGAGTATATATGGAGTATGGAAACCTTAAAAGATTAAAAGATTAGGAGCAAACTTGTGGTGTTGAAGCATTTTATTTGATTTGCAGGCTTGAAGGAGCTTCCCTAGTGGTTCCTATTGTGAATTTTTGGTGGCCTTCAATTCCTTCAACTTTATCACAATATTCATTTAGGAAGTTTCCCAAAGCTTACACACGTATGTTTTGGATTGCACATTTCACACCTTGGTTGCTGCATTGGTGGATGACACAAAAATGGTTCCCAAAGTTAGAAACTTTGGGCATGCTTTCTAATTCGGATTTAGCTATACGAGACAGGATAATGCCATGCTTAAAACAGGTACTTATTTTCTTTGTTTCTAACGCTCCATTTCATAACCATTTTATTTTTAGTTTTCTGTTTTTGAAATATATATTTGTTTTCCCTACTTTCTTCATTATGAATTTCACTTTTATTAGAGAAACACTTAAATTCTTAATCCAATTCCAAAAACAAAATTAGTTTTTAAAATTGATTTGATTTTTTTTAAAATATTGGTAGAAAATAGAAAAAAAAAAAAAAAAAAAAAGTTATAAGGTAGAAGTAGTCAGTAGTGTATAGGCTTAATTTTCAAAACCCAAAACCCAAGAACTAAATGGTTATTAAATAAGACCTACCTTTTTCAAGTTTCATTTCAATTTTGAGTACTAGCTTGGGTTTTAATTAAGTTGACTTTTGAGAGTTGTATTTTGGATTCAAAATCTTTTATTAGTATGAAAATTATTTATGGTCTTCATCAATTACATTTTCAAAGGGAGAGATATTGAGTGAGTTTGGGATGACTTTTATTATTTTTATAAAAACAATTGTAGTGTTAGAACTATTTTTAATCACTAGTAATTTTGAAAATTCAAGGTCAACAAGTATTTTAAAATCCCTTAAAAAATTGTGTGAAAATGAGCATAATTTAGCGGTAGTTGACATATATTACTTCCTCTGAAGTAAGAGGTTCAATATAAATTCTCAAACAAATACATTTTGATACCCTTTAAAATCAATTAACCTAAACTACATTTAGGTTTTATTTATTTTTAGATTCAAACTTCTGAATTCTTAGGTTTATTCTTTAACTAATTGGGTTATGTTTAGGTTGAGACATATTTTAAATGAATATGTTTTTCTTTTTTCTTTTGACCACATGTATTCGGGGTGGAAATTGAACCTAGGACTTCTTGGTCACTAGGCGATGCATCATGCCGTTGAGCTATGTTGGCTTAAATGAATATGTTTGAGATAATTAATTACATGTTAAAGTAGTAATATATTTGTTCTTCTGATATATTCTTTTGGCACCAAAATCAGAGAAAAATATTACAACAAGGTGGATATGAATGTGATATCAGAGACTTACTGTGCTGTTTTGGAAAATGGGAGTTTGATCCCATGGACTTAACCAATCCATTCCCTGATAATAAGGGCTCTGTTCATATGTGGCAAGGCAGTGAAGACCTTATGGTTCCTATTGATTTGAATCGTTTTATAGCACAAAAACTTTCTTGGATTCAATATCATGAGCTTCCTAATTTTGGCCATCTATTAATTCATTATCCTGAAAACCTTGAAGCTATACTAAGGGCACTCCTCGTGCGATAACTTCATCGATCCGATGACGGTCCGAGCAGGATATGGGCGTGGGTGGGCGACATTCGACAATAGTGTAATGTTGTTGCTGTGTTGAGTAATAAGTTGTATTCTATAATGTGTATGTAGCTGGACTCTCTCTACTTAGAAAGTTATATTAAGGTGAATAAGTATGATAGTGATATATCCAAAAATAAAATGTATAAACAGTCCTCTCCATATGCATATGTTCATTGACACACCTTTGCCCCAGATTATCCTACCCAATCTAGGACGTGGCGTGCCGACAATAGATCACAACTCAACTATGGAATCCATTTGTCAAACTTAGAAAACTAAATACATTTTTAAAAATCCATTGGTGCCTAGCAAAAACGTTATAAACACAAAATCCATAAAAAATTTTGGAGTTTCCTCAAAAACAATTGATAAATAAACACACCTAAAATAGAAAAATTTACACTTCAAAATCATATGTTAAAAGTACAACACTACCAACTAAGTATGTTCAGAAATCCAAACAACAATTAATGGAAAAGCTTATATGTTCCAATTCACCAATCAACATATAAGTAAACATGGTGCAACATTGTCAAAACATGCTGGCCATTCTAGCTGTAAAAGCAAAGTATCAATATTACATATACATGCAAAATGATATATATGCAATCTAGATGTTACTAGTGGCAAATCTCGACTTTGATAGGCTTGTCGGAAACTCAGTGTTACGTACGAATTCTTTTTAAAGAAATGATGATCTAAAAAGCTCAGTGAGTGGTGAGTTAATGAGGTCGAGATGAAAAAAAATAAATAAAATATAGTGAGCTAATGAAAAAATAACTTTGATGTGGAAAACTATTTTTGTTTTTTAAAAAAATTTAAATAGAAGTTCAAAACTCAATAAGACATTATAAATGAGCAGTTTGAATGCTCGAGATAAATTAAATATTCAAAACAGATCCGTATCAATAACTTTTAAAACACCTAATACTACAACGTCAAATATCCCTTTTAATAGCATCTTAGTATAGCGTTGCATATAAAAGGCTTATAAAAAAAAAAAAACAATGGGAAGTGAAATTAGGACGCACGGTCTGATCATCAGGCAGTTTGGTTTCTGGACGAGAAGGATGGCGGTACCCATGGTAATATCTCTGTTTAGATATTTATATGGTAGTGAAGGAAGAATTACTCCTCTCATTGCGAATTGATTTTGAGATGAAACGTCATGATATTAAACATGATATAGAGCTGATGAAGCCCAAATGGATATTCCATCTAAAAATGGAATCCCACAAAAAAATAGTGAACTCAAAATAGACATCATCTTGAGAGGCATGTTGAAGATGAAATAGATCCACTCAGAATTTTTTTTTTTTTAAATATTAACATGTCTAAGATTTAGTGAATAATAAATTGAAAACTTATAAATCTATTAGACATACTTAAAGTTTAAGGATTTACTGAACACGAAATTAAAAAATTTAGAACCTACAAAACATTTTTTTAACTTTAGAGATCTATTAAACACAATTTTAAAATTTGAATGACTGGATTTATAATTTTAACTTCATATAAATATAATTTTAAATACATTAATATATGAGAAACTGTAACCGATGTCAATTTAGAATAAGATAATTAGAAATATAGCATGTTTTTAAAAATTTTGCGGATATGGCAATTTCTATCGCTGATATCTTATGGCTGATAGAAGTCTATCGCTGATCACCTCAGTTTTTTATAGATTTTTGTCAGTGATAATAGACTATCAGTGATAATAGTCTATCACTGATAGAAGTCTATCAGTGATATAATAAAGTCTATAAGTGATAGAAACAGATTTTTTTGCCATATTTACAAAACATCGTAAAGTTTGCTAAATTTGCAATTAGTTTGGACCTGATTGCTATTTGTGCAACCAGACCTTAATATATAATATTTATATTAAAATATTAATTCTAAAATTATAATAAACTGCCATCAATTATTCCCTAAAATATACTAAAATATGTATGTGAATAATGAACATTGAAATAGTTTAGAATTATATATGTTTTTTTTTTCTTTCTCTTAATTTTTTTAAATTAATTTATTAAAGATTAAAAAATATGGTATATATTCATATATAAAATTAATTAAATTTTAATATGTTTTAAGCATGTTAAAATTAAATAATATGTTTTAACCTCACACACACCCACCACGCACACGCACGTTCGCACGTGCTCCCTGACCCTTAGGTGCATCCATAAAGATAGGAATAACTTTAAGTTAAATTATCAAAAGTAATCTTAAATTATGAGTTTCATTTAAAAAAAAATAGTCCTGAACTTTTAAAAGTTTAAAAAATACCTTTGAACTAGGAAAAAGTTAAAAAAAATACTCCTGAACTATGAAAAAAATTTCAAAAAATACCATGGTAGTTAACAACGCATACAAAAAATTCTAATGTGAGTGGTTAAATTCTAATTTCATTTAAAAAAACACCCCAGAACTTTTAAAAGTTTCAAAAATACTTATGAACTATGAAAAACGTTTCAAAAAATGTCTTCGTAGTTAACAACGCATGCAAAAAATTCTAATGTGAGTGGTTAAATTCTAACTTGTACTCGTGTGACATGGAAAAAATGAAAATGTGAATCATTAGAAGACATATATATATATACATATATATATATATATAGAAAACTTTAGCATTTGGTAACAAAATTCAACCAACAATGATGATTGATATTTAGAGCATTAGTTTGTTTTGTTTTGTTTATTTTAAAATATTTCAAATAAGATAATTAGGTATAAAGTTGTAAACTCGTTCAAAGTTTGTTTATAATTTAATTTTGATTTATTTATTTCTATCCGAATTATTTTAAAATAAATGATAATTTTTTTTTTTTAATATTTAAAATAAATAAACCAAAACTAGAAAAAGAAAGAGAAAAGGAAAACATTGGGAGAAGGAGGGCAGCCAAAAACGAAAATGAGAAAAAATTGAAAATCAGTTATTTTTTGGCACCATACGATAGACCCAAATGTCCAGCTGCAGTTTACCCTATTTTTGACCATTATTGACAGTGTTTTCAACGCCGGCACTCCTAAAAAAATTTCTTTTTTCGAGATTGTTTGAGAACAATCCTAATTTTCTAATTTATTTTAAACTCGACGTAGTTTGGAGGTTGAAATGTTAAAAATTAGTACAAACTAACCATTTATTTTTTTTATTTATTTTAAATCTTATGGTGCCACCTATTTATGCTAGTGACATGTGTGTGACTTATATTTTGGAGAATATGGGGACATAGGATTATGGAGGGAATTACAACGGGGTACTTAGTGGGTTAATAATTTACTAATTAATTACCTATAAAATGTTTGTAATGTTTTCAATTCAGATATCGAATTCAATTGAAGCAATTCTTTCCTTCGTGCAATTTCTTTCTCGTTTCCACACTTCCGTTCTCTTCGTTTTGTTACATGGTGTTACGATAAATCAATAACAAAGAATAAGTAAGCGCAGAAGAAGAACGACAACGATTTACGTGGTTCACTAACGTCGTGTTAGCTACGTCCACGGGCAGAAGGGATAGCATTATTATTACGAAGTAGGAGAGAATTACAAATGAACAGACAAGAGGCGGCTGAAGTCATTAGAAGGTTTATATATGACACCCTTCTAATGACCTAATACAGAATGGGCCAAAGCCCAAAACAGATAAGTAAAAACCCAAATCATACAAATTCAAGGCATTCCAACAAATCTCCACCTTGACTTGAATTCTCCCACAACTGACAAATGTACCAGATGCAACACAAAGTTACCAGATGCAACACGAAGTTACCAGATGTACACAAAACTCTCCTTCTGCCTCAGAATGCCCCATAAGGGGCCATCAACAATTCAAAACATTTAGCAAGTCCAAACAATGTTGGAACTTGCCATGTGGAACTGGTTTGGTGAACATATCAGCAGGATTATCAGCAGTACCTACTTTCAACACCTTAACCTTCTTCTCACTTCTCAGGAAATGATATCTCACATCTATGTGCTTAGTCCTCTCATGATGGACTTGATCCTTAGCCAGACATATTGCACTCAGACTATCACAATATACAATGGCCTGATCATGATGCAAACCGAGGTCACCAACTAGCCCTTTCAGTCATATCCCCTCTTTAGCAGCTTCTGTTAAGGCCATGTACTCTGCTTCAGTAGTTGACAAAGTAACTGTAGGCTGCAGAGTTGCCTTCCAACTAACAACTGAACCACCAAGGGTAAACACATAGCCAGTCATAGACCTTCTGCTGTCAACATCTCCAGCATAATCAGAGTCAGAATAGCCGGTCACTAAACACTCTGTATCATTTCCATAAACCAAACCGACATCAGATGTACCTCTAAGGTACCGAAAGATTCTCTTCACAGCTTGCCAATGTTCCCTTCCAGGTTGCCCCATGAACCTGCTGACGACACTAACAGCATGTGCAAGATCAGGTCTAGTGCAGACCATAGCATACATCAAACTACCTACTGCACTAGCATACGGGACTCGAGTCATGTAGTCCTTCTCAGCTTCAGATTGAGGTGCAAATTCAGCAGACAAACGAACATTTGCAGTACTAGGAGTATCTATAGGCTTAGCTGATGACATGCCAAACTTGGACAATATCTTCTGAATGTAGCCTTTCTGTGACAAGAAAAGCTTCTTCTGATTTCTTTCCCTATAGATCTCCATACCCAAAATTTTCCTAGCAGCACCCAAATCCTTCATTTCAAACTCAGCACTAAGAAGACCTTTCAACTTCTGAATCTCAGACTTGGACTTCGCAGCTATGAGCATATCATCTACATACAGCAGCAAATAAATAATAGAATTATCATCAGCTTTGTTGTGATACACACAACAATCATAAGGACTCCTGTTGTAGCCTAACTCAATCATATAACTGTCAAACCTCTTATACCATTGCCTTGGAGACTGCTTTAGCCCATATAAGGACTTCTTTAGCTTGCAGACATAATCTTCTTTACCAGGAAGCTGAAAACCATCTGGTTGGCTCATATAAATCTCTTCTTCCAACTCTCCATGTAAGAAAGCTGTTTTTACATCTAGTTGCTCAAGTTCCAAATTCTGATGTGCCACAATTGCTAGTAACACTCTGATGGAAGTATGTCTGACCACTGGTGAGAAAATCTCATTGTAGTCAACTCCCTCCCTTTGTGTGAACCCTCTTGCAACTACTCGAGCTTTATACTTAATACCTTCCTCAGGTGTGATACCTTCATTTTTCTTGAAGACCCACTTGCAAGTAACAATTTTTCTCCCTTTAGGCTGTTTGACTAGTTCCCAAGTCTGATTCTTATCAAGGGACTCCATCTCATCGCCCATTGCAGCAAGCCATTTTTCAGACTCACTACATGAAACAGCTTCTCTGTAAGTGGATGGCTCATGAGCATCCACATCTTCAGCAACCTGCAGTGCATAGTTCACCATATCATGATACCTCTTTGGAGGTCCAACACCAACTCTCCTAACTCTATCAAGAGCTATACATGGCTGATGTGTCTGTGAACTAGAAGCTTCTGAACTAGCTTCCTGTGAAATAGAACTCTCTGGCATATCAGTTTCTTCTGGCACAGTCTCAGATTCATTTTCAACATGTTGATCTTCTCCACCTTGGGGCTGTGATTCACTCCCAGATGGAATGAATTTCAGCTCCACCTGTTTATCAACATTACTAACATCTTCTGCAACAGTAGACTTCACAGTAGAGTTAAGCATAGAATTTTCATCAAATATCACATTCCTACTTAATATGACTCTATTTTCAGAAGATGACCAGATTCTATACCCTTTAACTCCATCCCCAACACCCACATATACACCCTTTTTAGCTCTTGGCTCTAATTTATCCTCATTAACATGGTAATAAGCAGTACAACCAAAAACTTTTAATAAAGAGTAATTAGCAGGCTTACCAGACCACATCTCGTAAGGTGTGTTACAGTCAATACCTGTGTGAGGTCCACGATTGATCAGAAAACATGTTGTGCTTACTGCTTCTGCCCAAAATTTTCTAGATAACCCAGCATTAGAGAGCATGCACCTTGCTCTCTCCAACAATGTCTGATTCATGCGTTCTGCCACACCATTTTGCTGCGGAGTATGTCTGACAGTGTGATGACGGGCAATCCCTTCATCCTTGCAGAACTCATTGAACTCAGACGAACAAAATTCCAGACCGTTGTCTGTTCGCAGTCTTTTGATCTTCTTCCCAGTCTGATTTTCCACTAATGCCTTCCACTGCTTGAAATTCTTGAAAGCTTCACTTTTATGTTTCATCATAATTACCCAAGTCATTCTTGAATAATCATCAATCATAGACAAAAAATACTTACTGCCTCCCATAGATTCCACTCGTGAAGGGCCCCAACAATCAGAATGAATGTAATCGAGTGTTCCCTTTGTATAGTGAACACCACTCTTTGGAAACTTACTGCGATGTAGTTTCCCAAATACACAATGCTCGCAGAATTCAAGACCCTGCATCTTGTGCCCACAAAGAAGATCCCTCTTAGACAGAATCTGCATCCCTTTTTCACTCATATGACCAAGCCTCATATGCCATAGCTTGGTCATATCCTCTTGGTGAACCGTAGACGATGCAACAGCAGCAGAACCTGTTACTGTAGACCCTGTCAGAAAATACAAGGTGCCACGCTTGACACCTTTCAGAACCACCTTAGAACCCTTACATATATTCACAGCTCCACCTTCACCTTTGAAACTGAAACCCTTACTGTCAAGAACACTCAACGATATCAGATTCTTCGTCATTTGTGGAACGTGTCTAACCTCGTTCAAGGTGCAGAAAATACCATCATGTGTCCGTATCTTGATTGAGCCAATTCCAACTACCTTGCAGACTTCACTGTTGGCCATAGAGATATTGCCTCCATCTATCTGCTCATAAGTTGTAAACCACTCCCTGATTGGACAAATATGGTAAGAAGCTCCAGAGTCAATAATCCACACATCCTTACAATGTGAAGATTTATTTGCAACTAAGGCCAAATCAAAATCAGAATCGGTATCAGTTTCTGCCACAGCGGCAGAACCTTCCTTCTTTCCATTCTGCTTTGCTAGCTTAGGACATTGGTTTCTCCAATGCCCTTTCTCCTTACAATATCTACAGACATCGTTAGTTGTAGAACCCTTAGGCTTAAAATTCGATTTCTTCTTTTTTCTTACATTTTCCGAATTATCATATCCCCTACTAATTGCAGCAACTAACCCGGCTGTCTGTGTTTCTGTACTTGGAGCAGATGCCTTAAAGCGGTCTTCTCTGGTATGAAGAGCAGATCTGACCTCTTCTAGAGACAAAGTTTCTTTCCCAGCAATAAAAGAGTCAACAAAATTCTCATATGAAGGAGGCAAAGAAACTAACAGAATTAAGGCAGCATCCTCATCATCTATTTTAACCTCAATATTTCGCAGGTCTAGCAAAATTGTATTTAGTTTATCTAGATGGTCTCTAAGAGGCGTACCTTCGTGCATATGCAAAGTAAACAAACGTCGCTTCAAAAGCAACTTACTGGTTAAAGACTTCGTCATGTAGAGACTTTCGAGCTTCAACCAGAGACCCGCAGCAGTCTCTTCATCTGCGATTTCAGTGATGACGTCATCAGCTAAACATAGCATGATTGTTGAATGAGCCTTCTCCTCCACGCTATTCCACTCATCGTCATCTGTGCCCGCTTTCTTCGGTTTCTTAGATAGCGGCGCCCACAAACCCTTGTTCTTCAACAAGGCTCGCATCTTGATCTGCCATAAACTGAAACTGTTTCTCCCATTGAATTTGTCGATTTTCATGCTTACACCAGACATCTTTGTTATCGAAAAAATGCGGAATTTCGAAAACTAACGATGAGGCTCTGGTACCAATTTGTTACGATAAATCAATAACAAAGAATAAGTAAGCGCAGAAGAAGAACGACAACGATTTACGTGGTTCACTAACGTCGTGTTAGCTACGTCCACGGGCAGAAGGGATAGCAGTATTATTACGAAGTAGGAGAGAATTACAAATGAACAGACAAGAGGCGGCTGAAGTCATTAGAAGGTTTATATATGACACCCTTCTAATGACCTAATACAGAATGGGCCAAAGCCCAAAACAGATAAGTAAAAACCCAAATCATACAAATTCAAG
This sequence comes from Herpetospermum pedunculosum, assembly GCA_028017165.1. Classification (NCBI taxonomy): domain Eukaryota; kingdom Viridiplantae; phylum Streptophyta; class Magnoliopsida; order Cucurbitales; family Cucurbitaceae; genus Herpetospermum; species Herpetospermum pedunculosum. The sequence continues at coordinate 11,690,937 of CM051527.1, read as the reverse complement.
GCATTCCAACACATGGTATCAGAGCTTCAAGGTTCTTTGTTTTGTGTTTGGGTTTAAATACTCGTTGAAGATGAACGGTGAAAACATTGTTTGTGTAGACAAGCTTGCCGATGATAATTATAGCTATTGGAAGCTATGTATGAAAGCTTTTCTACAAGGGCAAGATCTGTGGGATCTTGTTTCTGGTGATGATGCAGAAATTCCAAAAGATACTCTGGAGAACGCTGAGGCACGAAGAAAGTGGAAGGTCAAGTGTGGTAAAGTTTTATTTGCTTTGCGGACTTCCTTTGACAAAGAGTACATTGAGCATGTTCGTGATGTAAGTTGTCCAAAGAAAGTGTGGGACACACTTGAAAGGTTGTTCACTCAAAAGAACACGACGAGGTTGCAATATTTGGAGAACGAACTTGCTGAAAGGCTCAAGGTAATTTGTCGGTTTCAAAATATTTTCTGAAAATTAAAACTTTATGTTCTGAAATTTCAGAATTAGACAAGGATGATCCGATTAGTGATGCTCGTGTGCGTCGCTATCTTATTCGTGGACTGCGAAAGAAGTTTATGCTATTTATTTCATCGATACAGGGTTGGGTAAATCAACCTTCTATCATTGAGTTGGAAAATTTTCTTTCAAATCAGGAAGCATTGATGAAACAAATGTTTAGCAACTACAAGCAAACTCACTCTGAGGTGGAAGTTGTTCTTTATGCAAAAGACAAGGGAAGAGTTAATTCTTCTCCAAGGTTTTTATTCAAATGACGGCAAGGATTCCAAGATTGAAGGGCAGTCCAAGGATAATTTAAAAGGATGTTTTAGGTGTGGCAAGCCGGGACACATCAAACGTGAATGTTGGGTAAAGGAGGTGTGTCAACGTTGTGGAAAATTCGGTCATATTAGACAAAATTGTCAGGTGATTCTCAAAGAAGTAGAAGCAAATGTTGTACAGGAAAGTAACAAACCTGAACAAGTTACTTGGGAAGAATGCTTATCAATTTAAGTTATTAATCAACCCAATAATTTGCATGCTAATGCTTTTATAGATTATAATGAGAATTGGATTGTTGATTCTGGTTGTTCTCATCATTCAACTGGAAATGTTTCTCTTCTCTCTGATGTATGTATCCATCAAGATTGCGACGACTGATAATTTCATACATCCTGTTGTTTAAGAAGGGCAAGTTGACGTTAAGGATGGTGCATCAAATGTTGGTGATATTTCTCTTGAAGATGTTTATCATGTTCCAGGTTTAAAGAAGAATCTGGTTTTGGTCTTTCAGATTTCCGACTCTGGACGTATGTTCTCTTTGGTCCAGATGATGTGAAAATTGTTTCTAATATTAAACAATTTGATGCTGATGTTTAGTTTTGTTTACTGGAAAGAGGAAAGATTCCCTCTATGTTTTGTCTGCAACTGATGCATATGTTGAAAAGACATGTCAGAATGATAGTGCAACACTTTGACACATGCTCGGTTGGGCCATGTTGGTTATCAATTGTTGCAAAGAATTTCTATGAAGAAACTTATTGATGGTGTTCTCATCTTTAAAGAAATTCGTCATGATGTGGTTTGTCTTGGTTGTCAATTTGGGAAATCACATCGTCTTCCTTTCCCAAATTCAAATAACAGAGCTATTGTTACATTGCAGTTAGTTCATTCAGATTTGATGGGGCCGACAAAAATACCCAGTTATTCTGGTTGTCGTTATGTTATGGTTATAGTGGACGATTTTACTCGGTTCACTTGGGTGTATTTTTTGGAGGTTAAAAGTGAGACTTTCTCCAAGTTTATCCAGTTCAAGAAGCTAGTGGAGAAGGAATTTCTACTGCCGATAAAGTGTCTTCACACAGATAATGGGGGAGAATATATGTCTGATCAATTTTAGAATTATCGCAAAGAGCATGACATTCAACGCCAAATGACATGTTCCAACACTCCACATCAGAATGGAGTTGCTGAACGTAAATTAGCACATCTTACATCTATGTGCTTGTATTGGCTGCATGCAAAGAACCTTCCAAGGGAGCTTTGGACAACAACTATTCAGTCAGTCTGTCACGTCATAAATCGTCTACCTCTATGGGCGGGGTCGAATCTATCTCCTTTTGAGGTACTATATCGTCATAAACTCAATGTGAGTTATCTTCGAATTTTTGGGTCAGTTTGTTATGTTCATGTTTCAAAAGTTAGGCGTTGTATTTTTGTTGGATATGATACTCACAGAAAAAGATGGAGATGTATGGATCCAAATACAAGAGAAAAAAATTGTTTTTCAAAATGGTTTGTCTATTCGTTTTGAAGTGAAGAGTTTGGGTGAAGCGAGACGTTTTCTTGACTTTGAAGTTGAAAGATCAGGTGGATACTTTGTCTCGTATGCAAATACTTTGTTAACTTCGTTTGACATGAAGGAGTCAAAATCAGTTACTACTCATATGGAGCCATCCTTGAAGTTGCTGATATATTTACCAAGGTGCTTGGTAAATCGAAGTTTGAAGAATTCAAGACTGCACGTGTTATTGATCGTATGTTTACACTAAGGGGAAGTGTTAAAAATTAGTGCAAACCAACCATTTATTTCTTTTATTTATTTTAAATCTTATGGTGCCACCTATTTAGGCTAGTGCCATGTATTTAGGATAGTGACATGTGTGTGAGTTATATTTGGGAGAATATGGGGCATAATGAGATTATGATAGAGAATTACAAGGTTAGTGGGGTAGTTTGTGGGTTAATAATATACTAATGAATTACCTATAAAATGTTTGTAATGTTTTCAATTAAGATATCGAATTCGATTGAAGTAATTATTTCCTTCGTGCAATTTCTCTCTCGTTTTTATACTTTCGTTCTCTTCGTTTTGTTACATAAAATTCGAAAATTGTAATTAGAAAACACTTTAAAATAATAATAATAAAATGTTCAGTTAGTTTTCTATGGTTATATTATAACGAGATAATTACAGAAGAGATTAGGAATATTGTTTTTCCAAACAAGCTTTAAAAGAAAGCGATCAAATGTTACCAATAAGGTCATAACCATTTATTTTTTTTTTTTTGAAAAATTAAGTCTACCTATAAATACTACTTCTATATATAGGTTTGTTTGTTTTGTTAAGCACATTTTACCAATGTTTTCAAAATTAAGTAAGTTTTGAAAACTAAAAAACAATATTTCTAAAAAGTAATTTTGATTTTTAGAACTTGTTTAAGAATTGAAATGTGTTTTCTTGAGAAGATGTCGTTGTCAACAAATAAACAAATGGTGAGAAAATAAACCTAATTTTTAAAAATTAAAAATTAAAAATTAAAATTTTATCAAATAAGACCAGGAATCAAACGGCAACCTAAGTTAAAAATCTTAATTACGTATGTTAGAAATCACATTAAATCTTAATATTTTTTTAATCTATAAAAAAAATTGTTATATATTTGACAACATTTTTTTTTTATAATGATAGAGACTAATTAAATTGCTATTCATTAAATTTTAATTTATAAAAAATAAATTGTTATATATTGAGGTTTTTTTTTTTTTTAAATATATTAGAGGTGGAAAATTCGAACCACAGACCTATGAATCGTTAACACATATATTATGTGAGCTAAGTTGTAGCTCTCTTTCGCTATTATATATTGAGTTCATGTCATTTTATTGTTCATTTGGACTTGTAGAAATATTAAATCTTTATAAATTAAAGTTTAGAAATTAAATTATTACCCAAAAACAAGTAATTTATGGGTGATGGGTAGGGTGAGTTTGACATTTTGTGAGAGGGTGGGGGAGTAATAGGAAAATGAATAAAATCTGACATGTAAAAAGAATAGGGAGAATTTCTAGTACATTCCACTGCTTTTGAATTGCTGACACGTGCCTATTCTTTTAAAATTTAAAAACGTTAATTTTCATGTGGGCTCCAGCCATCTTTTAATTAACCATTTTTCTTCTCTTTCATCTTTTTCTTTTTCTCTTTCACTCCTCCCTTCATTTTCTTCTATGTGGGCTCCACCCATCTTTTAATTAACCATTTTTCTCTCTTTCATCTTTTTTTTTCTCTTTCACTCCTCCCTTCATTTTCTTCCGTAGGTTTATAACAAAAAAAAAAATTAAAATCAAAATCAAATCACCATCACCATCACCAATTTTTTAATTAACAAATTTTCTTCTTTTCCATCTTTTTTCATTCTCCTTCCTTTCTCTTCCTTTCATCTTCTCCAAGCAGGGTTGTTATTTAAACAATTTTATGAGTTGAAATTTGTTAATAAATTTTTCTCATATTAATGTGATTTCTGTATATTGTATAAACCAACAAAATTAAAATGCTTTGGTGTTAATAGTTTTCTCAACTATTTCTTCAATTTCTTGATTAGTACTTGACATTAAAATACGCGTGTGCTAATTGTTGGTTTCTAAATTTAAGAGATAATTCAATTTCAAAGGTAGTGGAAGAGAAGAAAATTTGTTAATTAAAAAATTGGTGATGGTGATGGTGATGGTGATGGTGATGGTGATGGTAATGGTGATTTGATTTTGATTTTTTTTTTTTTTTTTGTTATAAACCGACCAAAGAAAATGAAGGAAGGAGTAAAAGAGAAAAGAAAAAAAAAGATGAAAGAGAAAAGAAAAAAACGATGAAAGAGAAAAAAAATGATTAATTAAAAGATTGGTGGAACCCATATGAAAATTAATGTTTTATAGGCACGTGTCAGCCATTCAAAGATAGTAGTATGGAGAAACTCTATACAATTTATTGTTCATTTGGACTTATTGAAATATTAAATCTTTATAAATTAAAGTTTAGAAATTAAATTATTACCCACAAACAAGTGATTTATGGGTGATGGCTGAGGGTGAGTTTGACATTTTGTGAGAGGGTGGGGAGTAATAGGAAAATGAATAAAATCTGGCATGTAAGAGAGAATATTTGGTGGAGTCTTTGCATGTAAGAGAGAGAATATGCAGGGTCATGCATGGAAGAGAGAGAATAAAAGACTGTTTTCACATGCTAGAAAGAGACATATATGATATAACAAGCATGAATAGGAAAAAAAAATTAACGTGGAGGAGAGACTAAAGGAGAGAGAGGATGTAGTCGGTCCTAGAATGGTCGTAGCAGCGTTAAAAATGCGACTAAAGTCCCGTATTTGATTAGGAAAAAAAAAGATCATAGATATATAGATATATAATTATATAAGTGAGGACTATATCTCCATTAGATGAGATCTTTTGAGTGTGGAATAAAAAACAAATTCATAAGACTTTAGGTTTAAAGTTGACAATATAATATTAATGTGAAGATTGGTGAAGGGTTCGTTGTCCTTATCATGTACAGTCCTCCGACAAACCAACATTCCTTTCATTGGGTCAAATTATTCGAAAGACAATGTGACAGTCTCTTTAAAATTGTCAGATCTATATCTTACAACTATCCGGTTCCTAATCATTGTTGAAGATCCCACATCGAAAACATGAAGGAACTTCACTCTCAATATAAGATACATGGATTACTTCTCATATTCCCAATAAAATTTTAGATGAAACTCCATGATATCAAATATAGTAAGAACACTCAGTCATAATATAACATACCTTAGTTGCTTTAAAAAAAAAAATACATATATTATTTGTGTACTTTTATGTAGCTAAATAACTAACTTTGTTTTAAGTGATTTTCAAACTAATACACGACATATGTCAACCATATTATTGAGTCTCACTCCACTTCCTCGTGCTCACATTCTATTCTTATTCTCACATATCTCTTCTTCATCGTCATCATTTTTCTAATGTTATAAATTCTTGCTCTTGACCCTGGTTTTTTATGGAAATTATAAACTTATTTGCTGTACTCTAAAGCACTTTTGGAAAGTGAAGGTACCTACTAAACTTGACAAGCCTATTTCTTTTTTTGTTTCCTTAAGAAAATTATCTTCCAATATCTTCAATTATATGTTTCTAATGCCTATAGCTATGATCATTTCTATCTCTTATAGTTGTGGTTATTGGAGGTATATTAAACAATTACATGGCTAAGCAATAATTAATTTTTTTATATTTTGCAGGTAATATGATTATTATAATAGCTATAGGAGTAACTTTTGCAGTGGGTATTATTATTGGATGGATTTATCAAGCACTTATTAAGCCTCCACCTCCAAAGATATGTGGATCCTCAAATGGTCCTCCATTGTCTTCTTCACCTAGAGTAAAGCTCCATGATGGGAGGCATCTAGCCTACAAAGAATTAGGAGTTTCTAAGGAAGATGCTCAATACAAGATCATACTTTGTCATGGCCAAGATAGCTGCAAAGATATGGATTTGCCTATCTCTCAAGTACCACAATTCTTCTCTTACTCACTAATCTCTTTATTTTCCTCTTTTTATTACCTTAATTGTTACTATAAAAATACACCTTAATTTGAGCTTAAAATTTTTACCCACATGAAAAAAGAGAAAATTGTACAAAAGATCCCTTACCCATTTGTCAAACTAACCCGAATTTTAAAAACAAAGCAAATTGACCTTCTGCCGACATCATCACAATTCTCTTAATATTTTTTTCTAACCAGCTCTCTCGCTCTTCTCCTCTGGATATATTTTCTTCTTTTTATATTTTTTTCTCTCTCCTCTATCAAGTTTTTTCTTCCTCCTATTGACCTATCATCGGTGACTCTCCGACAACGACTCTCATCAACAACAACACTTTTGTGACGATTCGAGAACCAGTGTTTCAGATCTGAAAAATATACAATATCTAAAATTTTCGAATCTAGAAAAAATTTCAGATCTGAAATGAAGCTAGAGCTAGACCGAAATCAGCCCGCAGATAGAACTAGAGCGAAAAAAATAATATTAAAAAAATAAATGATGATGTCAGCAAAAGGTTAATTTGTCTTGTTTTTAAAATTCGGGTTAGTTTGACGAATGAGCCAAAATACCTGATTAGACGTAGAATTTTGCCCATAAAAAATCTCCTTATTTTAATTTGCTATATATTATTTTACTCAGCCATAAGCTATAATACATAGTACCTAACATGGTAAACTTGCCACAAACATAATATTCAATATATACTAATCACTTGTAACCACGAGGACAATTTGTGAAGTTTGAGAAACCTGTAGGCCTATAAATATTAAATTGAAATTAATTAACCAAAATAAATCATAAGGATTAGAGTGGTAATTTAATATATTTTTATTATGCTATAATAATCACATTGACTTCTTTTATCCCTTTGGTTTTTAGGAACTTATGGAGGAGCTTAAGTTGTACTTAGTAGTCTATGATAGAGCTGGTTATTGTGAGAGTGACCCATATTCATCACGCTCGGTGAAGACTGAGGCCTTTGACATACAAGAATTAGCTGACAAATTGGAGCTTGGCTCAAAATTTTACGTAGTTGGATGTTCAATGGGAACTTACTCTATTTGGGGTTGTCTAAAATACATTCCACACAGGTACGTACTAATTATTTTTCTTAGTCCAAAGTATTATTAAGAGTACAAACCATATCTTACGTTGACTAGATAAAGGAAAGATCATCCTGTATAAAGGGGACCAATTATCTACAATGGTATTAGATCTTTTGGGTGAAACTAAAAGTAAAATCATGAAGGCTATGTCCAAAGTAGACAATATATAAAATACTGTTGTGGAGATATTTGGGTTCTGTTGTCCTTAACAAATAGTACTTAGCCAAATCGGATGTTGTGGAGATATTTGGGTTCTGTTGTCCTTAACAAATAGTACTTAGCCAAATCGGATGTTGAACAAAGATATTGATGCGCCTCCAACGTAGTCATAATTAGTCATGTTGTGAATATGTGGTTGCGCATTATAATGTAATATGCTCAGTGTAATACGATCCTAACCGATGTGGTACTTTGTTCGAGGGGAAGATTGTTGAGTACGATCCTATCTGAGGGGATTGTTGAGTACGATCCTATTTGAGGGGAGCCGATGTGGTATGTTCGAGGGGAGGATTGTTAAAAACAAATGAGTATATGAGGGGAGATCAATGTGGTACTTTATTCGAGGGGAGAATTGTTGGGAACAAATGAGTATGTAAGGGGAGGACGATGTGGTACTTTGTTCGAGGAGATGATTGTTGGGAACAAAGTAGGTTTAAGTGTGATACTTTATTTGATGGGAGAATTGTTAGGAGTACGTACAAACAATATCCCACATTGGCTAGATCATGAGTATATACGGGGGACAACTATCTTCAATGGTATAAAACATTTTAAGTGAAACCAAAAGTAAAGTCATGAGGCTATGTTCAAAATAGACAATATCATATCATTGTGGAGATGTCTGGATTCCGTTGTTCTTAACAACTATATTACAAAGTTTCTAATAAGTCTTTGGACCTACCTTCAAAGCACTTTAAAAAGATTGATTATGCAAATTCTATATCTAAAAAAAATCCACCATCAACCCATGTTCAAACTATTTGTCTTTGCAAAGGAAATATGGCAGAGTTATAAATTATAACTTTCCTTTAAAGACTTAGGGCATGTTTGGGAGTGATGATTGAATTATTGATTTTAAAGAAAGAGATTTAATAACAATTGATTTTGTAAAATTGATTTATATATATAATCATTTTTATGTTTGGTTTGGAGTGATTTTCATATAATTAGAAGTGATTTTGAATTATTATGTTTGGTTCAAAGTGATTTTAGAATTATTAAATTACAAAAAAAAAATAACATTGTATTTTGAAATTATTTAACTGATAATTGAAAATCAAAATTAAACAAAAATTGTTTGGAAATGATTACTATTTAAAATTAAAATCATGAAACAAAAATTCTTGAAAGGTCATGAAAAACAAAATTAAAAAGTCATGAAACTATAATAAATAATATATCATAAATAAAAGGTTGCACAACGTTGGTTTCGAACCTTGGTATGAGTGAGAAAGAAGTAAAATTATTTCTCCTTTCACCAACAAACCAAATTCAGATTTTTATAAATAGGTGAACATAAATAATATTTATATCCAATTGATATTTTTAATTAAAAAAAATAGTCATTTTTAAAAACAAAATATCACAATCACTTGCAAAAAATCACTCCAAAATCACCTCTCAAGTGATTGACCAGGAATCACTAAAAGTGATTTTCAATTCTTCCAAAATCACTTTTATACTATTGCCAAACATCACCATTTTGAAATATAATTGATTTTGGGCATGTAAAAGTGATTTTGGTCCTTCCAAAATCACTCCCAAACATGCCCTTAATAACTTCCACAGTGTATTATTTGGATGATCAACTTCTTCGAATACAACTTGCAGTATCGAACTATAGTTGTATGCTGTACATTCTGTGGATACTGAATACTCATAGTCAAGTGACTCAAGTCCAACAAATAAAGAAAGTAAATCTTGATTTTAAAAAAACACTTTTCACAGCTTTACTGTCAAGTTCAAGTCAAGAAGAGATTAGCTGATTTGAATGTATAAAGATAAGCAACCCGTTTGAAGCAATCCTCCAATTTAGATAAATTTCCCTCTCACACCATTCTTCAACAAAAGAAACTACATAAACATTGATACAAATAGACAAGACCCATTACCCGATCCAATCGACGACATTGAATTATCACAGCAAATACGACATAATTGAAATAAGCAGCATTAAATAGAAAAGAAGAGAGACTTACAAATAACTTGAATTTTCATTGATCTACCATAATGGTGTGGGAATAAGATTCACTGCACTGACAACACAAAACAAGACTTCAAAAAAGTTTACCCATCTATAAACATTTGAAAAAGAAGTATAAAGCCTTATTCAGTTACATCTCAAATTTCAATCAAAATTTCTCGAGTTCCTAATTTAAAAAATGGGCGTTTATACTTTAGGGAAGTGATAATTCAGCACAACACATTTAAAATCACACACGTCAAAAACCTCAAACGAAAGAGAGAGAGAAAAGGACCGAGCTTACAGAAACCATGTTTCTTGCTCGAGTTGCTTCCCTTCGACATGTATCCTACGTTTTCCTCTGGTATCAACTCGATCCTACTAGTTTCATTGATGTAGCATTCTCCAATAATTTTCACCACATTCAGAGACATACATTATGCAATTGCCGAGTACCAAATGGAATGTCCTTGATCAGCTATAACCAAGGATGAATAATGTAAAATGAAACTCACAAGAACACGAGATTTCATCACAAAGATTCTCTAAGAATAAATGCACTAGGTTTGAGATTATCAAGGTAAACTACATCCGGTATCCAAACCAAATAAAGAAAATTATAGATCTAAATAGTGTAATTTACAAGGAGCACGTGTATTTTTAGAGGGAAAAGAGATTATTCCTCCTCCATTGTTTCTAACATTCAGGGTTTTGTGTCAAACATCAAACAAAAAAAAAAGTCACTTGCTTCCTTTGACAAATTAGGAATACCTACAATGTTTTTCAAACATCAACCTCAAACATAAACAAATTTTCATTCACAACAAGCAAGATGAGGTACATCTTATAACATAAACCATACCTTCCCCAACATCGTTGATGAAAAAGCTGAATATATGTTGTATTGTTTGTTTCATTGTCTAGCGCGAGCAATTTCTTTCAAAATAGGGTAAAAACCTTCAAACCTCTCGAGTTCCTAAGCATACATTAAACCCATTTATAGTGAATGTGAGATGTGTTGTCCGATTTCGCAAGTGTACGAATCGTCCCAAGTAATATAGTTGGTAAGTACTAGTTATCGTCTCCACAGGGAATGAAAGCTACCATTACCAGAATTCTAAACCTTAGTTTTATCTTTGCAATCAATTATCAGAGTTGTACGAGAATTAAATATGCTATTGACTTGAGTAATTAAAAGAGTGCAGAAAACTAAGTATGATTGTGCTGAATGTAGATGGTGAAGGTTCTAGAGCAAAGATTTCATCGTTGTCTCATCCTATTCCTCATTAATTTCTAGTTATAAACGCTTGACTCCTATGATTGTTGACAAGTTCTACTCGGAAGACTTGTTACTCTCTCTCGAGTGATAACAATATTCATTAAAAGGACAATTGCCTATATCTCTATGACAATTAGAACAATTCAATTATTAAGATTGTAGAACTATATTTTCTTTGCCACAAAACCTACAAGGATATGTCTATCGCTCATATAAGTGAGGAAAAACAATTAAGGTTCGTCAACGGGAATTGTCTATCGACTTCAACGCGTTGATGAGATCTCACACTAAGATTGGCCAAATCCTAACATGTACTGAGTAAGCATATAAGAATTTTCACAATCTAACAAGGAATCAAGTTCTTAACTATTGATCAATGAGAAACAGAATTCAACAACGACTACATCAATACTCTAGATAATGAAGTTAGTTCATGGAGAAAATCTCAACAAGGTTCATGTTCTGATGTATATTCGTTACAAGAGAAATAAAGGATGAAATAAAGGAAAAGAAACGAGCCACGATGAATCTTCGATCTTCCTTGCGTAGCTCTCGCTTCGTTTGGATACCCGGATGTCAAGAACTGCTCTCTCCGCTCTCTTTCGTCACTATTCTCCGGTCCACGTTCAGCCTCATCCCAAAATAATAACAAATCCCTTATAAACTTAGGTCAGTTGCAGTCGCAGCGCCTCGGCGCTAGGAGGATCACCGCTTCAGACTTCGTAGCGCCTAGGCGCTGAAAGGCAGCGCCTCGGCGCTATAACTTCTGCCCATTTTTACGTTCGGGCGCCTAGGCGCTGAAAGACAGCGCCTCGGCGTTACAGCTACTGCATTTTTCATCTGATCAGCGCCTAGGCGCTACAGCTACTGTCAAATTCTTCTCATCAGCGCCTAGGCGCTACAGCTACTGTCAAATTCTTCTCATCAGCGCCTAGGCGCTAGGCTCTTTCCATCAATTTCCAGCTGCTTTGCCCCCCTTTTCACTCTTATTTCCGATCTTCATCCAACTTCCCTTCTTTCTTCACCTACATGCAAAATAAAAAACAATCAGACATAAACAAGAGACAAAACGTCTTCTTACTCAATTAAAACTCTGAAAACAACTTGCTTTAATAAGTCTAAATATCACTTAACAAACTACCCCCAACTTATCATTTTGCTCGCCCTCGAGCAAAGAGCACGAGGATTCTATGAAAAGACAGCTACATTCAAATGACTCAACTCTCACGCATCGATTAACGACCTAAATGCACACGGAAGTAAGTGAAACAATTTAGTACAATCAACCTGTGAGACTTCTAGATTCCTTACAATTCCAAGTGTGGTTTTCAAATATCTTAATATCTAAGAATACTGGTAAGCTAAGTACACATTAATTACTTTGGTTATACAAACAGACAATAGAATAAGCCTTCATCGGGTACAAATTTAACTAAAAACTCAAGTATCTCATCAAACTATCAAAATTGAATGCACAAGGTCTACTACCCTCACAGGAATTCACTCATAACGCTCAACTGTTTAAGGCATATTTCAATGACTCTCACACCAATACATACAAAACTTTTGCCATAAACTTGCTCATATATCACATCCAAGCCATCGATGAACATAATGAATGCACAAAAATTAAGGGTCTCATTTTGGATGTAATTTGGCTTAGGAACGAGTGAATGGAAAAGGAAATTTTAAGCTCTTTTATTGAAAGAATTTTACACGACTTATCCACATGAAGCTGTCACTTCTACTTTCAAGGAATTTAAACTCAAGCACGATTATTTTTTATGTGTTTTTTTTTTCTTCTTTCACATTCATAATTTTTGTAAAAATCAAGTTTCCATTTAGGAATCCCTTAATTGCACATTTTGCAACTTTCCCAACAAGTTAAAAACTTCATGTGGTAAGCATATGTAATCTTTCAATCTAGGATTCACAGAAAAGGATTACAACAAATGGCATTTTCTGCTTTTAATGCGGTAATCTTCCAATGAAAAAGATCTAAGGCTCAAGATTTGGCTTAACTAAGGACTCAATGTTGAGGCAGGCTATTTTAGAAAGCTAAACATTGGCTTCACCTAAATTATCCTTAAAATTTAAGCATTCAAAACTATTCAGAGGCTACAGACATGCATAACAAAGCAAGCTCTACAAAAAATCTAAATATGCATGACATTCACACACTTTAAGAATTGAAAACACCATGTAATGAATGTGCTTAAAGACTAAAAAACTCACATGAAAACAAGTGGTAACAGGGTCGATCCACGGAGAAGGACGTGATTGAAATTAAATTGGAATTGAAATCAATTGATTAATTGGGTTGCTGTAACAGGGGATGTTTAAGCATGCAAATAAGAGAAATAATCGCTAATGGAAAATTAAAAGAGAGAGAGATTGACGAGTGCACGGTTTGGGGATTTTCGGGATTTCTTTGTCAGACATTCTACACTTATCATTTAATACAATCCTAAGGCTAACAGTTTGTAATACACGCGGTCAGTTACCCCGGAAAACCCCTAGTGTAACCAGCTCCATAGCAATTAATTAAATCAGAAGATCCAATTAAACATTATCTAAAGTTTCATTAGGGTGATCAGCCCCAAATTGACTCTAAACAGTCACTAGCATACCGCGACGGACATTCGACTATGCATTCTAATTGCTAAATGGCTACCCGCCAACGCTGAATGTAACCAATACCTATCATGCATGACTCGATACTCCGGTTTAATTCTATTGTTCTGTGTTACTAGTCGAATAGTGAGAGGCACGACATCGCTACTCTTTAATGCTAACATATGCTAGAAAACACGATTGTCAGTCGGCGAAATCTAACACATGCATAGGATGAAGTAAGAACAATAAATGCATACAAATCAGAAACCAAGTTGGAATTTAAAGCATGAATTATCAAAGCATAAAAGTCTAACAAATAATCCCTCAAATTATCCCAAACCGTTCACAATACCTTTAGCCGTCCATGGGACGGATTGTCACCACCGCTCCAACGGAGGCCATGGAAGTCATCTCTATCCTATTACAAATTAAAAGCTCCAAAACATGCCACAAATGGCGGAGCTAAGCTAAAAAATGGAGAAAAGCCGAGAGGAAGAAGATGAAGTTCTAAAAGAAGGCAAAAAGTTGGCTGCAAAATCGTCTTGCAGCCCTTTAAAATCGTCGGAGCGTCGAGACGCTAGGGCAGCGTCGCGACGCTGCGACCTAATTAATCCGCGCGCGTCTCGCGATGGCGTCGAGACGCTAGGCGAGCGTCGAGACGCTGGCCCGATAATTTCCTCCGCGCCTCCTTCGGAGCGTCTCGACGCCGCAGCAGGGTCTCGACGCCAGGCAGCGTCGAGCAAGCGTCTCGACGCTTGCTCTCGGGTTTGGGCTGGAAAATTGCCTCTCCTAGGCAATTTTGGTCCGGTTCTTCTTGGATCAACTTGCCCTTTTCCCGATGCATTCCCGGGGCGTTAAAACACCGCTTTTAGCTCCAAAACGGGTCCAATGGACGCACGAGCTCTTCTCCGCAAATCTCCTATAAACGAGATAAATAAACCAATTAAAAGCGAAATTTAGCTAGATTTAGGAAGTGAATAATAGCTCTAAAATGGAGTTATCAGCTATCAGCTATCGCCATGGGTGTTTGTTATTGGTACAGGTTAATGCAAACACAATTTCACTTTATTCAATAACAACTTTACTGAATGAATATCAATAACACTTTATTGCAAAATAGAATAATTACATTCAAACATTTTACAAACTACGAGTTTTAGGATATAAAACCCAACAGTTGCAACAAATATATTTTATCTATTTGAATTTTCACTCTCTTCATTCTATAGCTTTTCAATTTAATGTAGTTGGTGAATATAATTGAAGGAAGTTCTAGTCTTCTTGAACTTGTTTTTTATTGGAAAATTATCTGATTTTTTATTTATTTATTTTATTATTATTATTATTATTATTTTTATTTTTTTTTGTAGATGCCAATCAATTCAAAATTGATGAATCTAAACTAAAATAAATCTACTAACAATGCAACTTCTTACCAATTTCTTAAGTGGTGGAAATCTAGGATCTATAGAGAAATTTTGGGCCAACAAAGCAAATGCAAATGGAAAAGTGGGCAAAAAAGAAAAAAGAAAAAAATTATTGGGGTCCAAAATCGAGAATCGAACCGACTAGGAACCGAATCTAACAAAAACCAAACCGTCAATTATGCCTTTTATTGGACATTGGTTCAGTTCCGTATTTTACAAAATCGAGATTTCAGTCCGGTTTTCGGTTAGGGCCAAAATCGAAAAAAAATCGAACCGATATCACTCCTAATTAAAAACAGAAAGAAAGAGAGAGAAAAAAACCAAAAACCAAAAATTAAAAACTGAAATGATTATCTAACCGAAACTAAAAATTAAAAACTAAAATGATTATCAAATCTGTATGAAGTTGATGGACTTAAATTATTACCGATTTGAAAGTATGAAACTAAATTATTATTTATTAAAATTTATGACATAAATTGTTACCTAAACCTCCCAAGAAAGAGTGATGGGGTAGTGGCTGGACTTTAATTTATATAAATAATGTATTTTTTAAAAATAATTAAAAAATAAGATACTTTCGAAACTATTTACAAAATTAAATTAGAGTAGTTAAATCATGTACCATGGCCACGAATAGGTAAATCGTGTACCTTGGCCACGATTTATGGGTACACGATTTATGGGGATATTGTACACGATTTATGGGGTAAATCGTGTACCATGGCCAGGGTAAACCGTGTACCATGGCAACGATTTATGGAGTACAACGACAATTCTCACATTGTTAAGTCACCAGATTTACTATCATTTCAATGAAGAAGAAGATGAATTCGGCGGCGCCTCCACCGTCACCGTTACCGCAACGTTGACTCAAAATTTCTTCATCGGCCTCTGAATTCTACTCTGCGGTGAAGAGAGCTCTGTTGATGCGCAGATCCTCGTCCGGAGCGGTACTGTGAGATTCACAATCAGTTCGCGAAGCTTGCATCGTCGATCGACGATGATGAAATCGAAGGCGGAGATTCGAAGGAACAACGAAAAACGGTAGGATTTGTGAGGAAGAAGAAGAAAAATATGGTAGGAAAGATCGTTAGAGCACATAAGCGACTTTTTGGAATCTATTATTGAATTTTGATGAGCGATTTTTAAATTAACGAATTCGTAAAGTATCTTTTTTGATCTTCTAAATCTCGAATTCTCTTCTCTGATTTTTTGTTTTGATATCTTTTTTTGTTCTCCGTGGTTTTGCAATGAGGAATTAGAATGTTTGTTTGATGGATTAATTGTTCTTGGAGTTCATGTTTGTTCCTCGATTTGAGGAGTAGTAATGGCTTTAGATATGAAAATCTTCGGAAATCTCCTAAGATTTGAAGTTTGCCTCTGATTTGTCCCAAAATCGTGACCATGGTATGCGATTTACCTCCTAAATTGTGTCCATGGTATGCGATTTGTCCCTAAATCGTGCCTTACCTCCTAAATCGTACCCATGGTACATGATTTATCATACTCGTGACCATGGTACACAATTTAACTACCTTATTTTTGTAAATAGTTCTAGAACTACCTATTTTTGTAATTATTTTTTAAAAATACATTAATATTTATATAAAAAGTCCGTAGTGGCTTAAAAGAGCTTTCACATTTTGAGAGGGAGCCATGAGAAAAAAAGAATGAGTAAAATCTTGCATGTAAGAGAGAAGAGAGAAGTGAGAATGGGTGGAGTCATGCATGGAAGAGAGAGAAGAAATTGCTTGATTTTGAATCCTAGAAGAGACAGAAAAAACAAGAGGAAATATTATTTAAAAAAAAAGCAAGAGGAAATGAGAATGGGTGGAGTTTTGTATTAAATTATTATATCATATGTTAAAATTATTTTTAACTTTTATTAATTTGTGAATATATATATATATATATATATATTTTTTATATTCGTGAGTGTCCGGGCCAGCTTACGCGCACCTCGACTATTCTCCTTACGCGCACCTCGACTATTCTCATGGGACAGACCGCCTGACCCTACAACATTTGGCTGCCAAAGAAACCTGTAGGAAATTAATTTCTAGGTGACCACCAAAGATTGAACTCATTCTCTCTTAGAGGGCATTGAAGTCCCATATATATATATATATTTTATTATAATGAAATAACAATTATTCTCTCCTATTGATACATTTGAAATGTATATTTTATTCTCTCCTATTGATACATTTGAAATGTATATGAAAATATGATGGATATTTAATATATTTTTCTAAGAAGATACTAAACTCTAACCTTCAATTCTGAAATTTGAAATGTATGCGAAAATATTATTGACATTTAATATTTTTTTTTTAAGAAGATATTAATACATTGTTCTTAATTTAGATCTAATTTTTAGAAAATATTTTATTTGTCTGTTTTGATGAGGTTTAAAGTAACTAACTTTGTCTTATGTGGTGTTCAAAATTCATGCATAATATGCTCTATCCCATATGAACCGTATTGTTCCTTTTAATATTTTCATCTTATTGTTTAATGCTATAAATTTCTTGCTCTTCTTGATCATGGTTTCTGAAGGTATACCTACTAAAATTTGAGAGAAGCTTGGTAAATGCATGAATTCTCATCTTGTCTTAATTTCTTCTCTTTCATTTCGTTATGAAAAGTTCATTTATTTTATGCCTTATTTTTGTAGTTGTACCAAAATTTTATGTTCTTCTTTAAGAATTAAATATCTCTTATGGCTATAATATTCATCATCATCTCTTTATGTTGGGTGTTCTTCTGTCGTGCGACCTGGTGGCTTATGTGCGACCTGACATAGCTACGCTCAAGTTTCACTAACTTCGCGTCGGGTTCACTTCCGTGAAATCTTGTTAAAGCAAATACTTATGGTAATAGTAATTAATAAAGTTTTAGTTTAATTTTTTGCAGGCAATAATATGATTCTAGCAATTGGAGTAATATTTATAGTTGGTATTATTGGATGGATTTATCAAGTGTTTATAAAGCATCCACCTCCAAAGATATGTGGATCCTCAAATGGTCCTTCAATGAGTTCACCTAGAGTAAAGCTGAATGATGGGAGACATTTGGCCTACAGAGAATTGGGAGTTTCAAAGGAAGAAGCTAAACACAAGATTATTATTTGTCATGGCCTCAATAGCTGCAAAGATATGAACTTGTCTATCTCTCAAGTATACCACATCATTATTGTTCTTTTAATTAATATTTCATTTTGGTGTTTTTTTTTTTTTTTTTGCAATTGTCATCTTAATTGCTTTTACAATATACTTTGGGTTTTGTAACTTCAACTTCGCTGTTTTTTTTTTAATATTGTAATTTTTGAATTTTTTTTTTAAATATTGTAGTTTTTATTTAACATCTTCTTCACATAAGCATACAAGGCCCACAAATATCGTCTTTTCAAAAGACGGTGTACATCCACGTAATTTTCAACATCTTCTTTTGGACGGTGTACATCCACGTAATTTTCAACATCTTCTTTTGGACGGTGTGGCTTCAAAGATGATATTTTTAATTTAGATATGCAAAAAAATTGAAAAAGATATGACTGGAAAACTAACACCGAGAGCTTCAATTTGATACCTGGTTTTACTATTTTTGAAGTTGTATATCGAAAGATAAAGATTGTAGGTTGAGCTACGATTCTGAAATTTGCAGAACCATAGTCCAAATTTGATGATCTTTTTTTTTTTTTTTTATATATAAAACTTCAAAAATAGCGAAACCAGGTATCAAATTGAAGCTCTCTGTGTTAGCTTTCCAATCATATATTTTTTGATATTTTAAATATTTAAGTAAAAGGATATCAATTTTTTAATGCACACTACTCAAAAGACTATTTTCGTGGATGCAAATAGTGTTTTCAAAAGACGGTCGGCATCCTCGTGGAACAAGATCAAAAGACGATCTATGCTTGTATGAGAAGATCGTCCTTTTAAAAATAGTTTGAAACATGTAGTATTTTTATAAATAGTTTCGAAAATTGTAATATTAAAAAAAAAATAGCCAATTATATATTCTTTTTCCATTTTTAGGTTAAATTAACAAATCTGATTATTATAATTTGGGCTTAGCGTTTTACCTACATGAAAAATCTACTCAGTTTTCGATATATATTTTACTCAATCGTAATCTATAGTATATAGTACCTAAGAAGGTTAACTAACTAAAACATATCAACATGAACATAATTCAACGGTAACTGATATTTTTTTTCTTATTCTTGAAGTCAGAAGTTCAAATCTTCATAGCCATAGTACTAAAAATGTATTCAACCTATGATTTGTAGGAAGTTATGGAGGAGCTTAAGGTGTATTTATTAGTCTACGATAGAGCAGGTCATTGCGAGAGTGATCCATATCCATCACGCTCAGTCAAGACTGAGGCGTTTGACATTCAAGAATTAGCTGACAAGTTAGAACTTGGCTCACGATTTTACGTACTTGGATGTTCATTGGGAACATACCCTGTTTTAGGTTGTCTGAAATACATTCCACACAGGTACTACTACTTTTTTTTTTCTTTTTTTTTTCATTTTTTTTTTTTTTTTTTTTTTTTTTAAGAATAGTTTTAGTATCTACTTTCCAAAAATGTTTCCAAATATCATGGCAAATTTCGAAAACTAAAAAAAAAAAAATATTTTATTTTGAGAATTTGTTCAAGAAAACAAATGTTTCTTTAAGAAAGTAAAAAGAATTCAAAAATTAAAAATTAAAAACAAAATTGTTATCCAACCTTGTGTTGAGGATTCCACAACGAAAACATGAACGAACCTCACTCACAATATAACATATATCGGTTATTTCTTCTATCACCAATTGATTTTAAGATGGAATCGCATGATGTCTAATACCTAGCTTACACAGTTTTACCTTGTGTTCGAACTTCTACATTAAGAAGTTTCAAATATGGTCAATCTCCAACCTTTTAATTTTTAGCTTTGTGACGTCTTACATGACATGATGACTATATTATCTAAGAATTACGTGATGGGTTGATTCAGACATTTTGCGACGTAAGTAATAAATCAAATGAACTTTTTAAAAATCTATTAGAATCTTTGGGAGTATATATGGAGTATGGAAACCTTAAAAGATTAAAAGATTAGGAGCAAACTTGTGGTGTTGAAGCATTTTATTTGATTTGCAGGCTTGAAGGAGCTTCCCTAGTGGTTCCTATTGTGAATTTTTGGTGGCCTTCAATTCCTTCAACTTTATCACAATATTCATTTAGGAAGTTTCCCAAAGCTTACACACGTATGTTTTGGATTGCACATTTCACACCTTGGTTGCTGCATTGGTGGATGACACAAAAATGGTTCCCAAAGTTAGAAACTTTGGGCATGCTTTCTAATTCGGATTTAGCTATACGAGACAGGATAATGCCATGCTTAAAACAGGTACTTATTTTCTTTGTTTCTAACGCTCCATTTCATAACCATTTTATTTTTAGTTTTCTGTTTTTGAAATATATATTTGTTTTCCCTACTTTCTTCATTATGAATTTCACTTTTATTAGAGAAACACTTAAATTCTTAATCCAATTCCAAAAACAAAATTAGTTTTTAAAATTGATTTGATTTTTTTTAAAATATTGGTAGAAAATAGAAAAAAAAAAAAAAAAAAAAAGTTATAAGGTAGAAGTAGTCAGTAGTGTATAGGCTTAATTTTCAAAACCCAAAACCCAAGAACTAAATGGTTATTAAATAAGACCTACCTTTTTCAAGTTTCATTTCAATTTTGAGTACTAGCTTGGGTTTTAATTAAGTTGACTTTTGAGAGTTGTATTTTGGATTCAAAATCTTTTATTAGTATGAAAATTATTTATGGTCTTCATCAATTACATTTTCAAAGGGAGAGATATTGAGTGAGTTTGGGATGACTTTTATTATTTTTATAAAAACAATTGTAGTGTTAGAACTATTTTTAATCACTAGTAATTTTGAAAATTCAAGGTCAACAAGTATTTTAAAATCCCTTAAAAAATTGTGTGAAAATGAGCATAATTTAGCGGTAGTTGACATATATTACTTCCTCTGAAGTAAGAGGTTCAATATAAATTCTCAAACAAATACATTTTGATACCCTTTAAAATCAATTAACCTAAACTACATTTAGGTTTTATTTATTTTTAGATTCAAACTTCTGAATTCTTAGGTTTATTCTTTAACTAATTGGGTTATGTTTAGGTTGAGACATATTTTAAATGAATATGTTTTTCTTTTTTCTTTTGACCACATGTATTCGGGGTGGAAATTGAACCTAGGACTTCTTGGTCACTAGGCGATGCATCATGCCGTTGAGCTATGTTGGCTTAAATGAATATGTTTGAGATAATTAATTACATGTTAAAGTAGTAATATATTTGTTCTTCTGATATATTCTTTTGGCACCAAAATCAGAGAAAAATATTACAACAAGGTGGATATGAATGTGATATCAGAGACTTACTGTGCTGTTTTGGAAAATGGGAGTTTGATCCCATGGACTTAACCAATCCATTCCCTGATAATAAGGGCTCTGTTCATATGTGGCAAGGCAGTGAAGACCTTATGGTTCCTATTGATTTGAATCGTTTTATAGCACAAAAACTTTCTTGGATTCAATATCATGAGCTTCCTAATTTTGGCCATCTATTAATTCATTATCCTGAAAACCTTGAAGCTATACTAAGGGCACTCCTCGTGCGATAACTTCATCGATCCGATGACGGTCCGAGCAGGATATGGGCGTGGGTGGGCGACATTCGACAATAGTGTAATGTTGTTGCTGTGTTGAGTAATAAGTTGTATTCTATAATGTGTATGTAGCTGGACTCTCTCTACTTAGAAAGTTATATTAAGGTGAATAAGTATGATAGTGATATATCCAAAAATAAAATGTATAAACAGTCCTCTCCATATGCATATGTTCATTGACACACCTTTGCCCCAGATTATCCTACCCAATCTAGGACGTGGCGTGCCGACAATAGATCACAACTCAACTATGGAATCCATTTGTCAAACTTAGAAAACTAAATACATTTTTAAAAATCCATTGGTGCCTAGCAAAAACGTTATAAACACAAAATCCATAAAAAATTTTGGAGTTTCCTCAAAAACAATTGATAAATAAACACACCTAAAATAGAAAAATTTACACTTCAAAATCATATGTTAAAAGTACAACACTACCAACTAAGTATGTTCAGAAATCCAAACAACAATTAATGGAAAAGCTTATATGTTCCAATTCACCAATCAACATATAAGTAAACATGGTGCAACATTGTCAAAACATGCTGGCCATTCTAGCTGTAAAAGCAAAGTATCAATATTACATATACATGCAAAATGATATATATGCAATCTAGATGTTACTAGTGGCAAATCTCGACTTTGATAGGCTTGTCGGAAACTCAGTGTTACGTACGAATTCTTTTTAAAGAAATGATGATCTAAAAAGCTCAGTGAGTGGTGAGTTAATGAGGTCGAGATGAAAAAAAATAAATAAAATATAGTGAGCTAATGAAAAAATAACTTTGATGTGGAAAACTATTTTTGTTTTTTAAAAAAATTTAAATAGAAGTTCAAAACTCAATAAGACATTATAAATGAGCAGTTTGAATGCTCGAGATAAATTAAATATTCAAAACAGATCCGTATCAATAACTTTTAAAACACCTAATACTACAACGTCAAATATCCCTTTTAATAGCATCTTAGTATAGCGTTGCATATAAAAGGCTTATAAAAAAAAAAAAACAATGGGAAGTGAAATTAGGACGCACGGTCTGATCATCAGGCAGTTTGGTTTCTGGACGAGAAGGATGGCGGTACCCATGGTAATATCTCTGTTTAGATATTTATATGGTAGTGAAGGAAGAATTACTCCTCTCATTGCGAATTGATTTTGAGATGAAACGTCATGATATTAAACATGATATAGAGCTGATGAAGCCCAAATGGATATTCCATCTAAAAATGGAATCCCACAAAAAAATAGTGAACTCAAAATAGACATCATCTTGAGAGGCATGTTGAAGATGAAATAGATCCACTCAGAATTTTTTTTTTTTTAAATATTAACATGTCTAAGATTTAGTGAATAATAAATTGAAAACTTATAAATCTATTAGACATACTTAAAGTTTAAGGATTTACTGAACACGAAATTAAAAAATTTAGAACCTACAAAACATTTTTTTAACTTTAGAGATCTATTAAACACAATTTTAAAATTTGAATGACTGGATTTATAATTTTAACTTCATATAAATATAATTTTAAATACATTAATATATGAGAAACTGTAACCGATGTCAATTTAGAATAAGATAATTAGAAATATAGCATGTTTTTAAAAATTTTGCGGATATGGCAATTTCTATCGCTGATATCTTATGGCTGATAGAAGTCTATCGCTGATCACCTCAGTTTTTTATAGATTTTTGTCAGTGATAATAGACTATCAGTGATAATAGTCTATCACTGATAGAAGTCTATCAGTGATATAATAAAGTCTATAAGTGATAGAAACAGATTTTTTTGCCATATTTACAAAACATCGTAAAGTTTGCTAAATTTGCAATTAGTTTGGACCTGATTGCTATTTGTGCAACCAGACCTTAATATATAATATTTATATTAAAATATTAATTCTAAAATTATAATAAACTGCCATCAATTATTCCCTAAAATATACTAAAATATGTATGTGAATAATGAACATTGAAATAGTTTAGAATTATATATGTTTTTTTTTTCTTTCTCTTAATTTTTTTAAATTAATTTATTAAAGATTAAAAAATATGGTATATATTCATATATAAAATTAATTAAATTTTAATATGTTTTAAGCATGTTAAAATTAAATAATATGTTTTAACCTCACACACACCCACCACGCACACGCACGTTCGCACGTGCTCCCTGACCCTTAGGTGCATCCATAAAGATAGGAATAACTTTAAGTTAAATTATCAAAAGTAATCTTAAATTATGAGTTTCATTTAAAAAAAAATAGTCCTGAACTTTTAAAAGTTTAAAAAATACCTTTGAACTAGGAAAAAGTTAAAAAAAATACTCCTGAACTATGAAAAAAATTTCAAAAAATACCATGGTAGTTAACAACGCATACAAAAAATTCTAATGTGAGTGGTTAAATTCTAATTTCATTTAAAAAAACACCCCAGAACTTTTAAAAGTTTCAAAAATACTTATGAACTATGAAAAACGTTTCAAAAAATGTCTTCGTAGTTAACAACGCATGCAAAAAATTCTAATGTGAGTGGTTAAATTCTAACTTGTACTCGTGTGACATGGAAAAAATGAAAATGTGAATCATTAGAAGACATATATATATATACATATATATATATATATAGAAAACTTTAGCATTTGGTAACAAAATTCAACCAACAATGATGATTGATATTTAGAGCATTAGTTTGTTTTGTTTTGTTTATTTTAAAATATTTCAAATAAGATAATTAGGTATAAAGTTGTAAACTCGTTCAAAGTTTGTTTATAATTTAATTTTGATTTATTTATTTCTATCCGAATTATTTTAAAATAAATGATAATTTTTTTTTTTTAATATTTAAAATAAATAAACCAAAACTAGAAAAAGAAAGAGAAAAGGAAAACATTGGGAGAAGGAGGGCAGCCAAAAACGAAAATGAGAAAAAATTGAAAATCAGTTATTTTTTGGCACCATACGATAGACCCAAATGTCCAGCTGCAGTTTACCCTATTTTTGACCATTATTGACAGTGTTTTCAACGCCGGCACTCCTAAAAAAATTTCTTTTTTCGAGATTGTTTGAGAACAATCCTAATTTTCTAATTTATTTTAAACTCGACGTAGTTTGGAGGTTGAAATGTTAAAAATTAGTACAAACTAACCATTTATTTTTTTTATTTATTTTAAATCTTATGGTGCCACCTATTTATGCTAGTGACATGTGTGTGACTTATATTTTGGAGAATATGGGGACATAGGATTATGGAGGGAATTACAACGGGGTACTTAGTGGGTTAATAATTTACTAATTAATTACCTATAAAATGTTTGTAATGTTTTCAATTCAGATATCGAATTCAATTGAAGCAATTCTTTCCTTCGTGCAATTTCTTTCTCGTTTCCACACTTCCGTTCTCTTCGTTTTGTTACATGGTGTTACGATAAATCAATAACAAAGAATAAGTAAGCGCAGAAGAAGAACGACAACGATTTACGTGGTTCACTAACGTCGTGTTAGCTACGTCCACGGGCAGAAGGGATAGCATTATTATTACGAAGTAGGAGAGAATTACAAATGAACAGACAAGAGGCGGCTGAAGTCATTAGAAGGTTTATATATGACACCCTTCTAATGACCTAATACAGAATGGGCCAAAGCCCAAAACAGATAAGTAAAAACCCAAATCATACAAATTCAAGGCATTCCAACAAATCTCCACCTTGACTTGAATTCTCCCACAACTGACAAATGTACCAGATGCAACACAAAGTTACCAGATGCAACACGAAGTTACCAGATGTACACAAAACTCTCCTTCTGCCTCAGAATGCCCCATAAGGGGCCATCAACAATTCAAAACATTTAGCAAGTCCAAACAATGTTGGAACTTGCCATGTGGAACTGGTTTGGTGAACATATCAGCAGGATTATCAGCAGTACCTACTTTCAACACCTTAACCTTCTTCTCACTTCTCAGGAAATGATATCTCACATCTATGTGCTTAGTCCTCTCATGATGGACTTGATCCTTAGCCAGACATATTGCACTCAGACTATCACAATATACAATGGCCTGATCATGATGCAAACCGAGGTCACCAACTAGCCCTTTCAGTCATATCCCCTCTTTAGCAGCTTCTGTTAAGGCCATGTACTCTGCTTCAGTAGTTGACAAAGTAACTGTAGGCTGCAGAGTTGCCTTCCAACTAACAACTGAACCACCAAGGGTAAACACATAGCCAGTCATAGACCTTCTGCTGTCAACATCTCCAGCATAATCAGAGTCAGAATAGCCGGTCACTAAACACTCTGTATCATTTCCATAAACCAAACCGACATCAGATGTACCTCTAAGGTACCGAAAGATTCTCTTCACAGCTTGCCAATGTTCCCTTCCAGGTTGCCCCATGAACCTGCTGACGACACTAACAGCATGTGCAAGATCAGGTCTAGTGCAGACCATAGCATACATCAAACTACCTACTGCACTAGCATACGGGACTCGAGTCATGTAGTCCTTCTCAGCTTCAGATTGAGGTGCAAATTCAGCAGACAAACGAACATTTGCAGTACTAGGAGTATCTATAGGCTTAGCTGATGACATGCCAAACTTGGACAATATCTTCTGAATGTAGCCTTTCTGTGACAAGAAAAGCTTCTTCTGATTTCTTTCCCTATAGATCTCCATACCCAAAATTTTCCTAGCAGCACCCAAATCCTTCATTTCAAACTCAGCACTAAGAAGACCTTTCAACTTCTGAATCTCAGACTTGGACTTCGCAGCTATGAGCATATCATCTACATACAGCAGCAAATAAATAATAGAATTATCATCAGCTTTGTTGTGATACACACAACAATCATAAGGACTCCTGTTGTAGCCTAACTCAATCATATAACTGTCAAACCTCTTATACCATTGCCTTGGAGACTGCTTTAGCCCATATAAGGACTTCTTTAGCTTGCAGACATAATCTTCTTTACCAGGAAGCTGAAAACCATCTGGTTGGCTCATATAAATCTCTTCTTCCAACTCTCCATGTAAGAAAGCTGTTTTTACATCTAGTTGCTCAAGTTCCAAATTCTGATGTGCCACAATTGCTAGTAACACTCTGATGGAAGTATGTCTGACCACTGGTGAGAAAATCTCATTGTAGTCAACTCCCTCCCTTTGTGTGAACCCTCTTGCAACTACTCGAGCTTTATACTTAATACCTTCCTCAGGTGTGATACCTTCATTTTTCTTGAAGACCCACTTGCAAGTAACAATTTTTCTCCCTTTAGGCTGTTTGACTAGTTCCCAAGTCTGATTCTTATCAAGGGACTCCATCTCATCGCCCATTGCAGCAAGCCATTTTTCAGACTCACTACATGAAACAGCTTCTCTGTAAGTGGATGGCTCATGAGCATCCACATCTTCAGCAACCTGCAGTGCATAGTTCACCATATCATGATACCTCTTTGGAGGTCCAACACCAACTCTCCTAACTCTATCAAGAGCTATACATGGCTGATGTGTCTGTGAACTAGAAGCTTCTGAACTAGCTTCCTGTGAAATAGAACTCTCTGGCATATCAGTTTCTTCTGGCACAGTCTCAGATTCATTTTCAACATGTTGATCTTCTCCACCTTGGGGCTGTGATTCACTCCCAGATGGAATGAATTTCAGCTCCACCTGTTTATCAACATTACTAACATCTTCTGCAACAGTAGACTTCACAGTAGAGTTAAGCATAGAATTTTCATCAAATATCACATTCCTACTTAATATGACTCTATTTTCAGAAGATGACCAGATTCTATACCCTTTAACTCCATCCCCAACACCCACATATACACCCTTTTTAGCTCTTGGCTCTAATTTATCCTCATTAACATGGTAATAAGCAGTACAACCAAAAACTTTTAATAAAGAGTAATTAGCAGGCTTACCAGACCACATCTCGTAAGGTGTGTTACAGTCAATACCTGTGTGAGGTCCACGATTGATCAGAAAACATGTTGTGCTTACTGCTTCTGCCCAAAATTTTCTAGATAACCCAGCATTAGAGAGCATGCACCTTGCTCTCTCCAACAATGTCTGATTCATGCGTTCTGCCACACCATTTTGCTGCGGAGTATGTCTGACAGTGTGATGACGGGCAATCCCTTCATCCTTGCAGAACTCATTGAACTCAGACGAACAAAATTCCAGACCGTTGTCTGTTCGCAGTCTTTTGATCTTCTTCCCAGTCTGATTTTCCACTAATGCCTTCCACTGCTTGAAATTCTTGAAAGCTTCACTTTTATGTTTCATCATAATTACCCAAGTCATTCTTGAATAATCATCAATCATAGACAAAAAATACTTACTGCCTCCCATAGATTCCACTCGTGAAGGGCCCCAACAATCAGAATGAATGTAATCGAGTGTTCCCTTTGTATAGTGAACACCACTCTTTGGAAACTTACTGCGATGTAGTTTCCCAAATACACAATGCTCGCAGAATTCAAGACCCTGCATCTTGTGCCCACAAAGAAGATCCCTCTTAGACAGAATCTGCATCCCTTTTTCACTCATATGACCAAGCCTCATATGCCATAGCTTGGTCATATCCTCTTGGTGAACCGTAGACGATGCAACAGCAGCAGAACCTGTTACTGTAGACCCTGTCAGAAAATACAAGGTGCCACGCTTGACACCTTTCAGAACCACCTTAGAACCCTTACATATATTCACAGCTCCACCTTCACCTTTGAAACTGAAACCCTTACTGTCAAGAACACTCAACGATATCAGATTCTTCGTCATTTGTGGAACGTGTCTAACCTCGTTCAAGGTGCAGAAAATACCATCATGTGTCCGTATCTTGATTGAGCCAATTCCAACTACCTTGCAGACTTCACTGTTGGCCATAGAGATATTGCCTCCATCTATCTGCTCATAAGTTGTAAACCACTCCCTGATTGGACAAATATGGTAAGAAGCTCCAGAGTCAATAATCCACACATCCTTACAATGTGAAGATTTATTTGCAACTAAGGCCAAATCAAAATCAGAATCGGTATCAGTTTCTGCCACAGCGGCAGAACCTTCCTTCTTTCCATTCTGCTTTGCTAGCTTAGGACATTGGTTTCTCCAATGCCCTTTCTCCTTACAATATCTACAGACATCGTTAGTTGTAGAACCCTTAGGCTTAAAATTCGATTTCTTCTTTTTTCTTACATTTTCCGAATTATCATATCCCCTACTAATTGCAGCAACTAACCCGGCTGTCTGTGTTTCTGTACTTGGAGCAGATGCCTTAAAGCGGTCTTCTCTGGTATGAAGAGCAGATCTGACCTCTTCTAGAGACAAAGTTTCTTTCCCAGCAATAAAAGAGTCAACAAAATTCTCATATGAAGGAGGCAAAGAAACTAACAGAATTAAGGCAGCATCCTCATCATCTATTTTAACCTCAATATTTCGCAGGTCTAGCAAAATTGTATTTAGTTTATCTAGATGGTCTCTAAGAGGCGTACCTTCGTGCATATGCAAAGTAAACAAACGTCGCTTCAAAAGCAACTTACTGGTTAAAGACTTCGTCATGTAGAGACTTTCGAGCTTCAACCAGAGACCCGCAGCAGTCTCTTCATCTGCGATTTCAGTGATGACGTCATCAGCTAAACATAGCATGATTGTTGAATGAGCCTTCTCCTCCACGCTATTCCACTCATCGTCATCTGTGCCCGCTTTCTTCGGTTTCTTAGATAGCGGCGCCCACAAACCCTTGTTCTTCAACAAGGCTCGCATCTTGATCTGCCATAAACTGAAACTGTTTCTCCCATTGAATTTGTCGATTTTCATGCTTACACCAGACATCTTTGTTATCGAAAAAATGCGGAATTTCGAAAACTAACGATGAGGCTCTGGTACCAATTTGTTACGATAAATCAATAACAAAGAATAAGTAAGCGCAGAAGAAGAACGACAACGATTTACGTGGTTCACTAACGTCGTGTTAGCTACGTCCACGGGCAGAAGGGATAGCAGTATTATTACGAAGTAGGAGAGAATTACAAATGAACAGACAAGAGGCGGCTGAAGTCATTAGAAGGTTTATATATGACACCCTTCTAATGACCTAATACAGAATGGGCCAAAGCCCAAAACAGATAAGTAAAAACCCAAATCATACAAATTCAAGGCATTCCAACACATGGTATCAGAGCTTCAAGGTTCTTTGTTTTGTGTTTGGGTTTAAATACTCGTTGAAGATGAACGGTGAAAACATTGTTTGTGTAGACAAGCTTGCCGATGATAATTATAGCTATTGGAAGCTATGTATGAAAGCTTTTCTACAAGGGCAAGATCTGTGGGATCTTGTTTCTGGTGATGATGCAGAAATTCCAAAAGATACTCTGGAGAACGCTGAGGCACGAAGAAAGTGGAAGGTCAAGTGTGGTAAAGTTTTATTTGCTTTGCGGACTTCCTTTGACAAAGAGTACATTGAGCATGTTCGTGATGTAAGTTGTCCAAAGAAAGTGTGGGACACACTTGAAAGGTTGTTCACTCAAAAGAACACGACGAGGTTGCAATATTTGGAGAACGAACTTGCTGAAAGGCTCAAGGTAATTTGTCGGTTTCAAAATATTTTCTGAAAATTAAAACTTTATGTTCTGAAATTTCAGAATTAGACAAGGATGATCCGATTAGTGATGCTCGTGTGCGTCGCTATCTTATTCGTGGACTGCGAAAGAAGTTTATGCTATTTATTTCATCGATACAGGGTTGGGTAAATCAACCTTCTATCATTGAGTTGGAAAATTTTCTTTCAAATCAGGAAGCATTGATGAAACAAATGTTTAGCAACTACAAGCAAACTCACTCTGAGGTGGAAGTTGTTCTTTATGCAAAAGACAAGGGAAGAGTTAATTCTTCTCCAAGGTTTTTATTCAAATGACGGCAAGGATTCCAAGATTGAAGGGCAGTCCAAGGATAATTTAAAAGGATGTTTTAGGTGTGGCAAGCCGGGACACATCAAACGTGAATGTTGGGTAAAGGAGGTGTGTCAACGTTGTGGAAAATTCGGTCATATTAGACAAAATTGTCAGGTGATTCTCAAAGAAGTAGAAGCAAATGTTGTACAGGAAAGTAACAAACCTGAACAAGTTACTTGGGAAGAATGCTTATCAATTTAAGTTATTAATCAACCCAATAATTTGCATGCTAATGCTTTTATAGATTATAATGAGAATTGGATTGTTGATTCTGGTTGTTCTCATCATTCAACTGGAAATGTTTCTCTTCTCTCTGATGTATGTATCCATCAAGATTGCGACGACTGATAATTTCATACATCCTGTTGTTTAAGAAGGGCAAGTTGACGTTAAGGATGGTGCATCAAATGTTGGTGATATTTCTCTTGAAGATGTTTATCATGTTCCAGGTTTAAAGAAGAATCTGGTTTTGGTCTTTCAGATTTCCGACTCTGGACGTATGTTCTCTTTGGTCCAGATGATGTGAAAATTGTTTCTAATATTAAACAATTTGATGCTGATGTTTAGTTTTGTTTACTGGAAAGAGGAAAGATTCCCTCTATGTTTTGTCTGCAACTGATGCATATGTTGAAAAGACATGTCAGAATGATAGTGCAACACTTTGACACATGCTCGGTTGGGCCATGTTGGTTATCAATTGTTGCAAAGAATTTCTATGAAGAAACTTATTGATGGTGTTCTCATCTTTAAAGAAATTCGTCATGATGTGGTTTGTCTTGGTTGTCAATTTGGGAAATCACATCGTCTTCCTTTCCCAAATTCAAATAACAGAGCTATTGTTACATTGCAGTTAGTTCATTCAGATTTGATGGGGCCGACAAAAATACCCAGTTATTCTGGTTGTCGTTATGTTATGGTTATAGTGGACGATTTTACTCGGTTCACTTGGGTGTATTTTTTGGAGGTTAAAAGTGAGACTTTCTCCAAGTTTATCCAGTTCAAGAAGCTAGTGGAGAAGGAATTTCTACTGCCGATAAAGTGTCTTCACACAGATAATGGGGGAGAATATATGTCTGATCAATTTTAGAATTATCGCAAAGAGCATGACATTCAACGCCAAATGACATGTTCCAACACTCCACATCAGAATGGAGTTGCTGAACGTAAATTAGCACATCTTACATCTATGTGCTTGTATTGGCTGCATGCAAAGAACCTTCCAAGGGAGCTTTGGACAACAACTATTCAGTCAGTCTGTCACGTCATAAATCGTCTACCTCTATGGGCGGGGTCGAATCTATCTCCTTTTGAGGTACTATATCGTCATAAACTCAATGTGAGTTATCTTCGAATTTTTGGGTCAGTTTGTTATGTTCATGTTTCAAAAGTTAGGCGTTGTATTTTTGTTGGATATGATACTCACAGAAAAAGATGGAGATGTATGGATCCAAATACAAGAGAAAAAAATTGTTTTTCAAAATGGTTTGTCTATTCGTTTTGAAGTGAAGAGTTTGGGTGAAGCGAGACGTTTTCTTGACTTTGAAGTTGAAAGATCAGGTGGATACTTTGTCTCGTATGCAAATACTTTGTTAACTTCGTTTGACATGAAGGAGTCAAAATCAGTTACTACTCATATGGAGCCATCCTTGAAGTTGCTGATATATTTACCAAGGTGCTTGGTAAATCGAAGTTTGAAGAATTCAAGACTGCACGTGTTATTGATCGTATGTTTACACTAAGGGGAAGTGTTAAAAATTAGTGCAAACCAACCATTTATTTCTTTTATTTATTTTAAATCTTATGGTGCCACCTATTTAGGCTAGTGCCATGTATTTAGGATAGTGACATGTGTGTGAGTTATATTTGGGAGAATATGGGGCATAATGAGATTATGATAGAGAATTACAAGGTTAGTGGGGTAGTTTGTGGGTTAATAATATACTAATGAATTACCTATAAAATGTTTGTAATGTTTTCAATTAAGATATCGAATTCGATTGAAGTAATTATTTCCTTCGTGCAATTTCTCTCTCGTTTTTATACTTTCGTTCTCTTCGTTTTGTTACATAAAATTCGAAAATTGTAATTAGAAAACACTTTAAAATAATAATAATAAAATGTTCAGTTAGTTTTCTATGGTTATATTATAACGAGATAATTACAGAAGAGATTAGGAACATTGTTTTTCCAAACAAGCTTTAAAAGAAAGCGATCAAATGTTACCAATAAGGTCATAACCATTTATTTTTTTTTTTTTGAAAAATTAAGTCTACCTATAAATACTACTTCTATATATAGGTTTGTTTGTTTTGTTAAGCACATTTTACCAATGTTTTCAAAATTAAGTAAGTTTTGAAAACTAAAAAACAATATTTCTAAAAAGTAATTTTGATTTTTAGAACTTGTTTAAGAATTGAAATGTGTTTTCTTGAGAAGATGTCGTTGTCAACAAATAAACAAATGGTGAGAAAATAAACCTAATTTTTAAAAATTAAAAATTAAAAATTAAAATTTTATCAAATAAGACCAGGAATCAAACGGCAACCTAAGTTAAAAATCTTAATTACGTATGTTAGAAATCACATTAAATCTTAATATTTTTTTAATCTATAAAAAAAATTGTTATATATTTGACAACATTTTTTTTTTATAATGATAGAGACTAATTAAATTGCTATTCATTAAATTTTAATTTATAAAAAATAAATTGTTATATATTGAGGTTTTTTTTTTTTTTAAATATATTAGAGGTGGAAAATTCGAACCACAGACCTATGAATCGTTAACACATATATTATGTGAGCTAAGTTGTAGCTCTCTTTCGCTATTATATATTGAGTTCATGTCATTTTATTGTTCATTTGGACTTGTAGAAATATTAAATCTTTATAAATTAAAGTTTAGAAATTAAATTATTACCCAAAAACAAGTAATTTATGGGTGATGGGTAGGGTGAGTTTGACATTTTGTGAGAGGGTGGGGGAGTAATAGGAAAATGAATAAAATCTGACATGTAAAAAGAATAGGGAGAATTTCTAGTACATTCCACTGCTTTTGAATTGCTGACACGTGCCTATTCTTTTAAAATTTAAAAACGTTAATTTTCATGTGGGCTCCAGCCATCTTTTAATTAACCATTTTTCTTCTCTTTCATCTTTTTCTTTTTCTCTTTCACTCCTCCCTTCATTTTCTTCTATGTGGGCTCCACCCATCTTTTAATTAACCATTTTTCTCTCTTTCATCTTTTTTTTTCTCTTTCACTCCTCCCTTCATTTTCTTCCGTAGGTTTATAACAAAAAAAAAAATTAAAATCAAAATCAAATCACCATCACCATCACCAATTTTTTAATTAACAAATTTTCTTCTTTTCCATCTTTTTTCATTCTCCTTCCTTTCTCTTCCTTTCATCTTCTCCAAGCAGGGTTGTTATTTAAACAATTTTATGAGTTGAAATTTGTTAATAAATTTTTCTCATATTAATGTGATTTCTGTATATTGTATAAACCAACAAAATTAAAATGCTTTGGTGTTAATAGTTTTCTCAACTATTTCTTCAATTTCTTGATTAGTACTTGACATTAAAATACGCGTGTGCTAATTGTTGGTTTCTAAATTTAAGAGATAATTCAATTTCAAAGGTAGTGGAAGAGAAGAAAATTTGTTAATTAAAAAATTGGTGATGGTGATGGTGATGGTGATGGTGATGGTGATGGTAATGGTGATTTGATTTTGATTTTTTTTTTTTTTTTTGTTATAAACCGACCAAAGAAAATGAAGGAAGGAGTAAAAGAGAAAAGAAAAAAAAAGATGAAAGAGAAAAGAAAAAAACGATGAAAGAGAAAAAAAATGATTAATTAAAAGATTGGTGGAACCCATATGAAAATTAATGTTTTATAGGCACGTGTCAGCCATTCAAAGATAGTAGTATGGAGAAACTCTATACAATTTATTGTTCATTTGGACTTATTGAAATATTAAATCTTTATAAATTAAAGTTTAGAAATTAAATTATTACCCACAAACAAGTGATTTATGGGTGATGGCTGAGGGTGAGTTTGACATTTTGTGAGAGGGTGGGGAGTAATAGGAAAATGAATAAAATCTGGCATGTAAGAGAGAATATTTGGTGGAGTCTTTGCATGTAAGAGAGAGAATATGCAGGGTCATGCATGGAAGAGAGAGAATAAAAGACTGTTTTCACATGCTAGAAAGAGACATATATGATATAACAAGCATGAATAGGAAAAAAAAATTAACGTGGAGGAGAGACTAAAGGAGAGAGAGGATGTAGTCGGTCCTAGAATGGTCGTAGCAGCGTTAAAAATGCGACTAAAGTCCCGTATTTGATTAGGAAAAAAAAAGATCATAGATATATAGATATATAATTATATAAGTGAGGACTATATCTCCATTAGATGAGATCTTTTGAGTGTGGAATAAAAAACAAATTCATAAGACTTTAGGTTTAAAGTTGACAATATAATATTAATGTGAAGATTGGTGAAGGGTTCGTTGTCCTTATCATGTACAGTCCTCCGACAAACCAACATTCCTTTCATTGGGTCAAATTATTCGAAAGACAATGTGACAGTCTCTTTAAAATTGTCAGATCTATATCTTACAACTATCCGGTTCCTAATCATTGTTGAAGATCCCACATCGAAAACATGAAGGAACTTCACTCTCAATATAAGATACATGGATTACTTCTCATATTCCCAATAAAATTTTAGATGAAACTCCATGATATCAAATATAGTAAGAACACTCAGTCATAATATAACATACCTTAGTTGCTTTAAAAAAAAAAATACATATATTATTTGTGTACTTTTATGTAGCTAAATAACTAACTTTGTTTTAAGTGATTTTCAAACTAATACACGACATATGTCAACCATATTATTGAGTCTCACTCCACTTCCTCGTGCTCACATTCTATTCTTATTCTCACATATCTCTTCTTCATCGTCATCATTTTTCTAATGTTATAAATTCTTGCTCTTGACCCTGGTTTTTTATGGAAATTATAAACTTATTTGCTGTACTCTAAAGCACTTTTGGAAAGTGAAGGTACCTACTAAACTTGACAAGCCTATTTCTTTTTTTGTTTCCTTAAGAAAATTATCTTCCAATATCTTCAATTATATGTTTCTAATGCCTATAGCTATGATCATTTCTATCTCTTATAGTTGTGGTTATTGGAGGTATATTAAACAATTACATGGCTAAGCAATAATTAATTTTTTTATATTTTGCAGGTAATATGATTATTATAATAGCTATAGGAGTAACTTTTGCAGTGGGTATTATTATTGGATGGATTTATCAAGCACTTATTAAGCCTCCACCTCCAAAGATATGTGGATCCTCAAATGGTCCTCCATTGTCTTCTTCACCTAGAGTAAAGCTCCATGATGGGAGGCATCTAGCCTACAAAGAATTAGGAGTTTCTAAGGAAGATGCTCAATACAAGATCATACTTTGTCATGGCCAAGATAGCTGCAAAGATATGGATTTGCCCATCTCTCAAGTACCATATCATTATTCTTCTCTTACTCACTAATCTCTTTATTTTCCTCTTTTTATTATCTTAATTATTACTATAAAAATACACCTTAATTTGAGCTTAGAATTTTTACCCACATGAAAAAGAGAAAATTGTAGAAAAGATCCTTACCCATTTGTCAAACTAACCCGAATTTTAAAAACAAAGTAAATTGACCTTCTGCCGACATCATCACAATTTTCTTAATATTTTTTTCTAACCAGCTCTCTCGCTCTCCCCGCACTTTCTCCTCTAAACATATTTTCTTCTTTTTATATTTTTTTTCTCTCTCCTCTATCAAGTTTTTTCTTCCTCCTATTCACCTATCATCGTCGGTGACTCTCCGACAACGACTCCCATCGACAACAACTCTCCTGTGACGATTCGAGAACCAGTGTTTCAGATCTGAAAAATATACAATATCTAAAATTTTCGGATCTGGAAAAAATTTCAGATCTGAAATGAAGGTAGAGCTAGAGCGAGATCAGCCCGCGGATAGAACTAGAGCGAGAAAAATAATATTAAAAAAATAAATGATGATGTGAGCAAAAGGTCAATTTATCTTGTTTTTAAAATTGGACCCAAAATAGAACAATAATTTTTTCGAATCTGAAAAATCTACAAAATCTAAAATTTTCATATATGGAAAAAAATTTAGATTTGAAATTTTCAAATCTAAAATGGAGTTAGAGCTAGAGCGAGACCAACCTGAACCCGCAGCTAGAACTAGAGCGAAAAAAATAAGATTAAAATAAATAAAGGATGATGTCAGCATAAGATTAATTTGCCTTGTTTTTAAAATTTGGGTTAGTCTGACAAATGAACTAAGATACCGAATTAGTCGTACAATTTTCCCCATAAAAATTCCCCTTATTTTAATTCCCTATATATTATTTTACTCAGCCATAAGCTATAATACATAGTACCTAACATGGTCAACTTGCCACAAACAAAATATTCAATATATACTAATCACTTGTAACCACGAGGACAATTTGTGAAGTTTGAGAAACCTGTAGGCCTATAAATATTAAATTGAAATTAATTAACCAAAATAAATCATAAGGATTAGAGTGGTAATTTAATATATTTTTATTATGCTATAATAATCACATTGACTTCTTTTATCCAATCCAATAGAAGTAAAAGTATCCTTGGTAACTTTTGTATTATTCTACTAAAATGTATTCACATCTGGTTTTTAGGAACTTATGGAGGAGCTTAAGTTGTACTTAGTAGTCTACGATAGAGCTGGTTATTGTGAGAGTGACCCATATTCATCACGCTCGGTGAAGACTGAGGCCTTTGACATACAAGAATTAGCTGACAAATTGGAGCTTGGCTCAAAATTTTACGTAGTTGGATGTTCAATGGGAACTTACTCTATTTGGGGTTGTCTAAAATACATTCCACACAGGTTCGTACTAATTATTTTTCTTTTTAGACTTTTAAACTTGTATTATTTTAGTCCAAACTATTATTAAGAGTACAAACCATATCTTACGTTGACTAGATAAAGGAAAGATCATCTTGTATAAAGGGGACCAACTATCTACAATGGTATTAGATCTTTTGGGTGAAACTAAAAGTAAAATCATGAAGGCTATGTCCAAAGTAGACAATATATAAAATACTGTTGTGGAGATGTTTGGGTTCTGTTGTCCTTAACAAATAGTACTTAGCAAAATCGGATGTTGAACAAAGATATTGATGCGCCTCCAACGTAGTCATAATTAGTCATGTTGTGAATATGTGGTTGCGCATTATAATGTAATATGCTCAGTGTAATACGATCCTATCTGAGGGGAACCGATGTGGTACTTTGTTCGAGGGGAAGATTGTTGAGTACGATCCTATTTGAGGGGAGCCGATGTGGTACTTTGTTCGAGGGGAGGATTGTTAAAAACAAATGAGTATATGAGGGGAGATCAATGTGTGGTACTTTGTTCGAGGGGAGAATTGTTGGGAACAAATGAGTATGTAAGGGGAGGACGATGTAGTACTTTGTTCGAGGAGATGATTGTTGGGAACAAAGTAGGTTTAAGTGTGATACTTTATTTGAGAGGAGAATTGTTAGGAGTACGTACAAACAATATCCCACATTGGCTAGATCATGAGTATATACGGGGGCAACTATCTCCAATGGTATAAGACATTTTGAGTGAAACAAAAAACAAAGTCATGAGGTTATGTCCAAAATAGACAATATCATACCATTGCGAGATGTCTGAATTCCGTTGTCTTTAACAACTATATTACAAAGTTTCTAATAAGTCTTTGGACGTACCTTCAAAACTTGTCTAATTCTTCTACTTTAAAAAGTTACTATATTAACTTCATCAATTTAACACTTACAGGACAGGGCAACTATATATGATTAAAAGATGATGTGGTGGGTTGATTCTAAGCAGTTTCAAACACAATATTGAATTTCTTTTAATTTGCAGACTCCTAGGAGCTTGTCTAGTGGTTCCTATTGTGAATTTTTGGTGGGCTTCCCTTCCTTCAGCTTTATCACAACATTCATTTAGGAAGTTTCCCAAATCTCATACACGTTCGTATTGGATTGCATATTACACGCCTTGGTTGTTCTATTGGTGGATGACACAAAAATGGTTCCCAAAGATGGATAATGATGGCTTGTTTCCTGATTCTGATGTAGTCATATTAAACAGGTTATTGGCACGTCCAGAACAGGTACTTATCTTCTTTTTAAACTCCAATTTTCCAAACTACTAGGTTGAGTTTAAGATCGAAAATATTTTTTAGTCGACTATATTAGGTTTCATCCTAAAATCAATTGGTGATAAGATGAAACTCCATGATGTCTAATAGACTATATGTTCTATAAGTAGTTTTAGAAAACAAATATATTGAATACCCCTCTAAAACAGTAATGTAAGTTTATAGTCTTCGTCAATTATATTCTTAAAGCCAGACCGAGTAAGTCAAACTTTTAGAGGTTATTTGGGACACTGAGTTAGTTAAAATAATCGATGAATTATAATAGTTGGTGAATAATAAATACTATTGAAATCAGTGTAGTTTACTTTATTGATTGTGGATTATAATACTCGGTGATTCAAACTTGAACTGAGTTATAATAACACAGTTCTTCAAGTTTGATGCCTAAATACGGAGTAATAAAACTACTTTTAGCAAATTACATTTTATGATATTTTTATAACTTTTTTATTTTTTTGATTTTTTGTAGTGTGATTGACTATTTAATCCATAGTAATTTTGAAAATTAAAAAGTTCTTTAGAACCTCTTAGAGAAAGCATTTAGTTTGCATCTCTTCTAAAAATGCTTATAGAAAAAAGTACTTTTACAATATCTTCTAAAAATGCTTATAGAAAAAGTACTTTTACTTCTTACCAAGTTCTTCTAAACTTATTATGAGTATTTCAAAGTGTTTATGGATGAAATATACTAGTAGAAAGTTGTGTATTCTCTAAAGCCATTTCAAAGTCCATTTTAAAATGCGTTTAGATTTTTTTTTAAAGCACTTTTGTTTATATAGACTAAGACAAAGGTACATAATTATAAGTTTTGAGGAGTTTTTTAAATAAAATAAAAATATATTTTTTAATAAAAAAATTGCAACATGTGTCAATTTAGAATAAAATAATTAAAAATGTAGCACTTTTTAAAAAGATTTGCAAATATAACAATTTTTATTATTGAAAGCCTTTTGATATATATCAGTGATAATTACTTATAGCTTTTTTTTTTTTTTTTTTTTTTTATAAAATTTGGTCATAATATCTATCCGTGTTTATCACTAATTATTTGTCTTATTTACAAAATGTTTTATATTGGGCTAGATTTGTTGTTATTTATGCAACCAATTCTTTTTACTAAAACTAATTAGTTAAATCTTTACTTAGAATTTAGTATGTTTTTAGACATTAATTTTAGACATATATTACTATATATGTTCGCTTTCTTTTGAGTCTTTTTCGAGTCAAATCTCAACCAAACAAATATATATTTTTTTTTGCAACGGTATTTTAATTAAAGCGAAGATTGAACCCAGCACAACCTTATATCATTGAGCTATGCTCGGTTTGACAACAAATATATATTTCACACAACCAAATCTTTAATTTTGATACCTTATAATATGAACAAAACAAGAGCATTTGAGATATTGTTATTTTAAAGAAGTAATATTTGTTGTTGTAATAATTTTGTTTTGTAACCAAAATCAGAAAAAAGTATTACAACAAGGAGTACATGAAAGTGTTCACAGAGACATTCTATGTGGTTATGGAAAATGGGAGTTTGATCCCATGGAGTTGAGCAATCCATTTCCTAATAATAAGGGGTCTGTTCATATGTGGCAAGGCAGTGAAGATCGTATAGTTCCTGTTGAATGCAATCGTTTTATTGCACAAAAGCTTCCATGGATTCAATATCATGAGCTTCCTAATGCTGGCCATCTATTAGTTCATGAAGCTGAAAACTTTGAAGCCATACTAAGGGCTCTTCTCGTCTGATAAGTCGAAACTACGACTTCGTTTTTTTTTTTTTTTTTTTTTGAGTACATTGGGGGTGGGGGGATTCGAACCACAGACCTCTTGGTCATCGAGTCATACATATGCCAGCTGAGCTATGCTCGCTTTGGCAAACTACGACTTCGTTAGATGTCGGTCGGTGATGGAGTATGCTTACGCAGAGTCGTACTAGGGTTTTTGTTCGACATTTATGAGTTGTATTTTTATTGGGATTTTCTTTACTGTTTTTAAGTTGCTTGGTTTTGGCTTATTCTCGTACCCCATTAGTTGGAAACTTTTGCCTATAAATGGGCCTAGTGTGTATTGTTGAGGATTGATTTTTTAATAGAAATTTGGAGAATTCTTAAAAATAGCTAGAAATAAAAAACACAATTGAAAAGTAGCTAACAAAGTTTCATATTTTCATTCAATAGCTATCGACATTTTAGGAGGGGAGTTAACAACTTTCGTTTCGGTATCCCTGGTAGATAACCTTATTTACGGAATCCCACATAACCAATTTGAGATTTCTTTTTCCGTTTTTTTTAAAACAACCGTCCATCTTATATTCAAAGCTACTGACATTTTATGAGAGGGGAAGTTAACAACTCATATAACAAATTTTAGATTTCCTTTTTGTTTTTTTAAAACAACTGCCTAGCTTTTATTCAGATCTCCATCTGCCATAATATATCTCCCATATTATAGCGAACAACTCTCCTGAAGTTATGGGTTTCCAAAACACATCTCATATTAACCATTTTAGTACGAACATGCCCACTTTTCCTCATCAGTCTGTTTCTTTTTCATCGCACAATCCATCAGAATTCGTCTGTCTTCACTATCGATTTAATGACTTCCCATCATATTATTCTTGCTTTCAATGGTGTATGGGGTGACAAGAACATCTACAACAACTTGAAGGTTTGCATCGTCCATGCACCCCGCAATTCAACCTTTGATGAACTCTACAAGTTCATCGCTCAACCACTTTCACTAGATAACCCGAAAATGATCTCACAGTTGTCCTATTTAGAAACAAGGAAGAGATATTGTTGATCACGAGACTTGTTGAAGACAGAGACCTTGTGTGGCTGCTAGCATGGGTATTCGAACCGTATGTACGAAGACTGTTGTTTGGTTGTCAATATTCGAGTTGTAGATACAAGCACGTACGGTGGCAGTGGGATAGTAAGCTGAAGAGGATATCATCTTTGAAGAAGAAGAATTTACACTTATTCGATCCATATGGTATTGACAAACTTGGGCATTATCGACAGATTTAGGGGGGGTATATACTTGGCGATACACTTCGTCGATCCATATCGTTTTTCCAGAACCTAAAAGCAGTATTGAGTGAGCCCAATGACTAATTGTGTCTGATTGTCACAAAAGTATATCCAACAGATTCCGGGGTATATACTTGGCAATACAATGATTGTGATTTTCCAGAACCCTAGGTTTCTATTTTCCTTATCTTCAAGATAGTGTATACTTCGCAATATATGGTTGTGATTCTGAATTTTCATTTCAAACTTTAGCACCATTAATGTTTTGCTAATTTAAATTGGTCTAACGATGTACTAATTTTTACTATTTTTTCTCTTGGTTCTCTCTGATTAAATCTTCCATTTTTTTTTGGGAGTTTGAGTTCAATAGTCTAACGTTTAAATATCAGCGGGATAGTTTTGTCACAACACATTATAAATATTATGCTAAACATAGAAGTTAGCTATTTTTCAGCAAAATAATCGGGTAACTATTTTTCAACTTGCATTATTTCATTTCAGTTATTCCTCTAGTTGCCCCTAGAAATTTTCAGGTTTTTGAGTTGCATTAATTGATATCAGAGGACTGATTCTTGGAGAGAAAGAATGGCTGGTCAACGAGACAATCTTAATCCAGATACAACTCGAGATGGGAACGGGAACGATGTCACAGTGCGTAGTCCTCAAGCACAAACTGTGCTAACACTTGAAATCCTTACTTCAAGAATCATCGAACTTAAAAGGACAACAGGTAGGTTACAAAAATCGTTGGGACAAGTACAAATGATGGTGCAAACCTTAACGCAAAGAATGAATTTAATGGAGCTTCAAGAAAAACCTAATAATATGCGATAATAAAACTAAACAAGGAACAAAAGTGTGGCAAATGAAAGGAAATATTTTTATTCATCTTGCTGAAGTGTTATGTACCGTGGGCTTAAATACATGTGTGATAACAAAAACAAAATAACAACTTTTAACAACTTACAACTCATGATAATAGTTGTAACAAATTAACAAAATCACAACAAAAAATCAATTGAAACATAATTCTAAAATACAGTAGTCAGATATCAGTAGTTAAGATATCTTAATACTCCCCCTCAAGTTGGGCTGTGAATATTTAGAATTGTCAAATTGGACCGTAAGGAAAAGAACAAAGGAGCAGTTAGAGCCTTCGTGAAGATATCAACCAACTGTAGTTGAGAACGAACCGACATCAACTTAATGAACCCATCAACTACTTTGTCTCAATTAAAATGACAGTCTAGCTCGATGTGTTTTGTGCGCTCATGAAAAGTTGGCCTGGAAGCAATATGCACAACAACTTGATTATCACAAAAAACAAGAGCAAAGGGGAGAAAATGATAGATGCAAATCAACCAGAAGATGGGTAAGCCAAACAAGTTCACAAGCAACCATTGATAATGCATGATACTCCGCTTCAGCTGAAGAACGAGAAACGATTGTCTGTTTCTTCACTTTCCATGAAATTAGGGAGTTCCCAAGAAATACACAATAGCCAGTAGTTAAACGTGTGTTAAGACAAGAACCCCAATCTGCATCGACAAAGGCCCGAATTTGAAAAGAAGATGACGCTAGAAAAAATATACTTGGCTGGGAGATCCTTTAATATAACGCAAAAGATGGTGAAATCGTGAACTCCTGCCAAATGATCCTTAGTGGGGCATGAAACAAACCGACTTAGTTTATTCACCACAAATGTGA
Source organism: Herpetospermum pedunculosum (assembly GCA_028017165.1). NCBI lineage: Eukaryota > Viridiplantae > Streptophyta > Magnoliopsida > Cucurbitales > Cucurbitaceae > Herpetospermum > Herpetospermum pedunculosum. The sequence goes on along the minus strand of CM051527.1, from coordinate 11,647,226 downwards.
TATCCATACGTGATATAGTCAAATAAAGCAGTCTACCAACTAATCGTCTATATACAGAAGAGTCTGCATGTTGGGATTTATTCCTTAAAGCCTCATAATTAATTAATAATTATTTTATTATTATTATTATTATTTGCAATTTATAATATTCATTATATATAAAAAAAATCAAGGTGATTAGTGTAATTTTGAACAATATGTAGTTGACTACGGAAAGATCATGTTCAAAGAATAACCTAAACAATCTATAATATATGAATAAGGTTGACTGCCTTATCCTGGTAACACTATTGATACGACCCACTTTGTAATTGTTACAAGTGATTTGATCTAAATCATTTATGTAGAGACATGTGAGTGAGGGTATCTGTTGCGTGCTCAATGTTTAAAAGGAATATGCAATAATAGAGCACTTAGAACATGCAAGCATACATGATCTTGCAGCAAGTAGTAAGTATTTTTTCATTCGTTTTCCCACAGAGATTTATTCTTAGTTACTCGCAAAGTGTATTGTTAAGCAAGAATGGATGGATTTGATGGGGTAGATTTGGTTTTAAGTTGCCTAATTACTAAGGAATATGTGAAGGATAGATGCATAAACAAGTGCAAGTCAATGATAAACTCAAATGTAAAGAGAAGAGATTAATAAACGAAGAGAAAAATGGCTAAGGCAGAATTTTAACTTAAAAGAATTGCGAGAACAGCAATTCTACCGCAATGTTATCAACAACGAAAGTGTGTAAAATGTGGAAACAAGGGCTACTAACGACTCCTCTATTGGCTTTTGAACACGATTCTCAAGCATTAGATCAACTCACTATGCAGCAAACTAACTCATTCTCATGTATCTTCCGATTTCATGCATTAGATCCTTTAGTTTACTCATGTCCAAGTAAGGTCTTAAGCATCTTGTTAAAGCAATAAGTTATGATTTGTACTAGGAAAACGCCTATTCCTAGGTCGTTTTCTGGCTACCTTGAGAGGCTAGCATGAGTGTATGACTCTGAACTCTTACTCCTTCCAGAGGTTAGGAGTTCTATGGACAAAATGGATGGCCAATCGAAATTGCCCGTGGGATGAAGCTTACATACAATCAATGCATTCGAGAGCTATCCTACATGCTTGGTTCACGTGTTTTAGCCTATAGTATTGTCATTAGCATGCCCCTATGTTACTTAGTTACTCATGGATGTAGAGAGAACAGAAATATTAGATGAAGTAGACATGCTTAGAAGGAAATTAAAGACAAAACAGCAAGGAAAAACAGTAGGCAGAGAAGATAAAGACAGTGCGAAATGATGAATTGTGCTTTGATTAATCAATTGTTTGAATGAACAGATGAAGACTTAAAGTTACTAACATAAAGACAGAAAGCAACGAAATGGAATGGATTAACTAATGGGAAAGAAATAACAACGAACGGTGCTGGAAATGAAAAGTTAAAGACAGAAAGCAGTAAAGTGAGCTTGATCGCCTCGCCGCAGACGCCTCGGCTGAAGGGAGAGAAAGGTAAGCCTTGCTTGGATGAATCCAATTAGGTTCCTATCAGATTGTCGACTCCAACAGCTGAACCTCTCAACCCAACAGACGGAGAAGAGAATGAATGGGAAAGACTGCGCTGCGAAGAGACTTCTACGCTTTCGGATGATGATTAAACCTTCCTCTTTGACCTCCTTTTATAGTATTCTGCAGGTGCGATTGGGCCAAGGAGAACCATTCATCCTCAACGTCGTACTTCAACATGGATGGAGGAGAAAGAACGAATCCCTGAAATATCGGATCACAACAGAAAAAGGTTAGCCAACTTACGGATTTCACTTAAAATATTGCGGTTTTAGCAATGTTTCCGCAATGCCTCCGCAATGCACAGTTTTCATTCTTCTAACTTTGTTTTTCATTCTTTTTCTTTCCTTTTGCATACAAGTCCTAATTTAGCTTCCCTCTTCTAATTCTCATATATAAGCATAGGTTCAAGCTAAATCCTATAAAAAACACTCACAAATGCACAACTTCCTAACACAAATAAGTCCTAAAATAGTCACTTTTGGAGACGTAACACACCCCCAAACTTAAGGTTTTGCTCGTCCTCGAGCAAACTAAGGACTTACTTAGGCTGCTGTTTTATCCTCTCTAACCACTTGCTGACTCCCCTACATTCCTATCTATAGTAGTGCTGTCTTGTGACACACTTCTAAGTTTACACTACCCTCTTATTTTGCTTCTTCTGACTTCGCACGCCTAATACTCCTGCTGTTTCATTAACTCCCTACGACTGATCTACTTGCTTCTGTCATATCGTGCAGCTATCCCTAAGGTTTCAAATTCTACCTAGCTTTACCCCAGACTCAGTACATGCTTCTAGTTTTTACTTTTGAGCTACCTAGGATTCCTTAGAGTCATGCCAGTCTTAGTATTAACAGTGACAGTAGTACATTTAGAGAACAACCTGAACCCTGGCATCACTACATTGGACATACATTCATCTCCCTAAACAACCCTACAAGCTACAACTTTGTGCTCAGCTAATTGAGGATCAAAGTTCTTTTTATGCAGGACATCTAAGCCACAAAGTTGCAACTCCTAGGTATACATTTTTCTTCCCTATTTCTTCCTTTTTTCTTTCTTACTTTGGTGGAGCCTCTCCTTTGGTTGCCTCTTGATGCAATGCCACTTGTGGGTTACACACTTGGCACTGATTACTCAGCAACTTAAGAGAGACACCCCTCTTTATTCTATTTTTCATTTTTTTTTCAGCTCATCATTTTTTTGTAAAGGAGAAGAAGAATGCTTATGCTTTAAGGGAGAGAGGAATGTTTCCTAGGCCTAGGGTGGCCTCCCCCAAACTTAAACTACTCATTGTCCCCAATGAGTGTCTGAGGTGGCACACCCCCAAACTTGTCCTAGAAGCATCTAGTCTAGAGTAAAACAAAGAGAATCTAAAAGCCCTAGGCATAGACATAACATTCTAAAAGCAAACATCACAGCAGCAGAAATTTGTAAAAACAGGCAGGGAAGGACTTAAAGCTACGCATGCTGAGCACTTTTAAGAGGCTAATTTAAACTATCAAAGGTGCCTTAAGACACTCATCCAGCATGCATTTAGATAAGCTATATAAGGTAGTCAAGATAGCAGCAAAAGAACAAAATTAAACAGAACCAGCCTAGCTAAACAGTCAGTAAAAAACATGCAATTACTAACAAAAATTGCGGATTCCGCAATTATTTCGCAATGGATACAGGGCAGATAAATCAGTGATCAAGGCCCCTATGCATGCTCTTTCCAGTCACTTAAGCTATACAAAAAGGAAACTAAACTAATCTACCTATTCAGCTACCATCAGACTACACTAAACAAATCTAAACAACAAAAATAAAGAACTAAAAACAGACCAAATATTAACTCAAAATAGCAGAATTCACATGGTTCAACGAAAAGCAGTTTGAATTTTTTTTCTTTTTGTAGGGAACAAAAATACTCCCTTGAGTGCTAATCAACCTAGCACTCAGATGTCCTCATCATCATCATCCCTCCGTGGTCTTGGAGGCGCCCATGGAGTCAGTAGGTCCGTGGGGAACTCAGGAAAGATGCAGCCTAATTGGTCAGCAACATCCTTATCCCTTGCCTGCGCATATGTGGCCCATTGCGCCATCTTCTTTTGCAGGTCCATCAGGCAGGCCATCGATAGAGACTGAGTAGCAGCCAGGCCATCTAGCTCGAACTCCATGTTCCCCTTTCTGCGCATCCTCAGGCCTGTAGGCAGCTCCAGGTGCCCCGTGTAGGCCAGCTGCCTTTCCATCCGCTCGATTGGAACCCCTGCACGTAAGCAAAGCTTAGTGATTGTAATGGGAAAGAAAAGTGGACCCTTACCCTTTTTGGCGCAGTCAGCGATTGAGGCTGCAATGACCTCGCCCACATTGATTGTGAGGCCCCTCATGATCGCATAGACCAGCAGCGATCTGCCTTGGTTGATGGTGGTCTCGTGGGTCACTGGTGATAACCTTCTCCGCACGAATGAGAACCAGACATCTGCCTTGGCTGTGAGGGTAGCACTCATCAGAGTGTGCTTCCCATTGCGCGAAATTGTCCACGCTGCCTCAGGTTGGCCGATGATCCGCAGCGCTTCCTCCAGGACTGCCTCAGTTGGCTCCTCAACGATCCTTGCATAATCCGTGTGTTTTTGACCCTTGAGGCCATAGGCTTCATTGATTGCCTTAGCTGAGAAATCCACCTCGATTCCTCTAACCACAGATAGGCCATCCTCAGGGTTCATCAGGTTGGCGTAGAAATCGTACACCATGCTGGAGTAAGCGGGGACGGGTGGTCTGCACAGCTCTTCCCAGCCGTGATTGGTGATCCCTGCGCGCAAGAATTGCGGCAGGTCTTCTAGCGCGTCAAGGAACCCCTTCTCATTGAGCAGGTCCCTCTTCCTTAACTCCGTGCCTCTGGACTCAGCATCAGAGAACACATACCTCACAGATTGAGGCTCATCTTCAGGGTACAGCTTGGCTTTCCCCTTGTCCTTTGCCCTGGCTGATTCAGCAGCCTCGATCTTGAGCTTCTTCAGAGAGGGCTCACCACTAACCTTCTTTGATGAAGGTTCACCCCTGGCTTTCTTTTTCTTGGACTTCTTCGAAGCTTTTGGCCGTTTGGCCTTGACAACCTTGGCGGCTTTCTTTCTCAATCTCGCCTTGGTTGTGATCTGTTGGAGGCAATCCCCCAATGTCTCATCCATCGAATCATCCCCCTGCGCTGGGCTCTCGGGGCTGACTTCCCTCAAAGGAGAGAAGACCTCTTCTTCTTCAGCTTCTTCACCGCCCTGCGCCGATTCTTGATGCTCTGCATCTGGGATTTCAGGTTCAGGCGTCTGGGAGATGGGTGATGCTTCAGGGCTCTGCGGCGGTGGAGAGTGTTCAGAGCTCTGTGGCGACGGAGATGGTTCAGGGCTTCGCGCTGGTGGAGATGGAGAATGGCTTTGCCTGGCCGTCTCGTAGGATGGACGACCACTCTCTCGACTCTCCACAGAGGGAGTCTTCTTCTTGACTGCTGCGTCGGCAACAGCCATCTTCCACTTCCTCTTCTTGGGTGTTCCTGCTGGTTCAGAAGGCCCAGCAGGGATCTCCGTCACTACCTTCCACTTCTTCTTGCGGACAGGGAGCTTGGGAAGGCGTTCGGTTCGCGCGGCTTCAGCATCCGCCAAGGCAAGGAGTGCCTCTCTCGCAGCAATCTCAGCGTCGTCGGCCTTCTTCTTGGACGCAGATCTCTCAGCTCTTGTTAGCACCATGGTGGAATCGTAGGAATCTGGAAAGAGGAATTGCAGAGGAAGAAGGAGAGAGCTTTCTTGGAGTTCTGTGAATGAAGGAAGCGTATGGGCCAACGCTCTTCCAACGGCTATTTGTAATGATGAAAATCCCAACGACTATTTCTGTTGCGGATTCAGCAAATCTTTCGCAATTAAATGGCCGTTGGAGATTTCTTTGTTTCAAATGCCAATATTTCCTCAACGTAATCTTTGATTTGGCCCAATATCTCCCCTGATTTTTAATCCAGGATTCATCTCCTTGATTCCCTCTATCGATCCCCTATTAAAAGAAATAAAATCAACATCAAATTCGTAATAAAAATCACACAAAAATATACACAAATAGTAACCGAAAAAATAGCGAAAAATAAACTAAGGCATAGCCTCGCATGGACGAGCACAGTGATCACTCGTCCTCTCTCGCTCTTATTTTCACGTTTCAGTCAAGAGGAAGGCCGAAAGAGTCTTCACATCTTCTTCCTCATAATAATGCTTCAATCGTGCACCATTAACCATGAACGGTTGCCCGTGCTGCAGGTTCCTAATCTCGATTGCACCATGAACAAACACGTTAGTTATCACAAAAGGACCTGACCATCTGGACTTAAGTTTGCCTGGAAATAATCTCAACCTTGAGTTAAATAACAAGACAAGCTGGCCTTTCTTAAAGTCCTTAATCCTAAGTCTACTATCATGCCAAATCTTAGTCTTTTCCTTATACATTTTAGCATTTTCATAGGACATATGTCTAAGCTCATCAAGCTCATGTAATTGCAGAGACCGCAATGTTCCCGCATCGGTCACGCAATAATTCAGTTCTTTCAAGGCCCAAAATGCTTTAATTTCCAATTCGAATGGTAAGTGACATGCTTTGCCATACACAAGTCTATTAGGAGACATACCTAGGGGTGTCTTATATGCAGTTCTATATGCCCAAAGTGCATCCTCGAGTTTAAACGACCAATCTTTTCTATTGGGTTTGACCACTTTTTCGAGTATGTTTTTAATCTCCCTATTTGATATTTCAGCTTGTCCATTCGAATGTGGGTGATAAGGGGTGGCTACCCTATGTCTAACATTATATTTAGCCAACACTTTTTCCATAGCTTTATTAATAAATTGTGTCCCTTCATCACTAATTATAGCACGAGGTGTTCCAAACCTAGTAAAGATATGTCTATTAAGGAATTTAATGACTGTTTTGGCATCATTGTTTGGACATGCTATGGCCTCTACCCATTTAGATACATAGTCTACAGCTACAAGTATGTAAAGGTTACCTGCTGATGGGGGAAATGGTCCCATGAAGTCAATGCCCCACACATCAAAGAGCTCCAACTCTAAGATGTAAGTGAGAGGCATCTCATCCTTTCGACTGAGGTTACCTGTTCTCTGGCATTCATCACAGCTGTGTGCGTATTCGTGGGCATCTTTGAAGATCGTGGGCCAATAGTAGCCACTCTGGAACACCTTTGCAGCTGTCCTTTGGCCACCAAAATGTCCACCATAGGGGGCTGTATGGCAGTGCTGCAGCACAGATTTCGCCTCAGCAGCTGACACACACTTCCTCAGTAAACCATCTGCACATGTCTTGTAGAGTGTAGGATCATCCCATATGAACTTCCTAGCTTCATGTAGGAACCTCTTCTTTTCTTGTCCTCCCTTGAAAGTTGGTAGTACCTGCGAGGCAAGGAAGATAGCAATATCAGCAAACCAAGGTTCCTCATCGTTATCACGATGTGCTAATACAAAGACATGCTCATCGATAAAGGCATCAGAAATTGCGGTTTCCGCAATGTTATCGCAATTATGTTGCAATCTGGAAAGATGATCTGCAACCACATTTTCACAGCCCTTCTTATCTATAATGTCTAGATCAAATTCCTGCAGCAACAACACCCATCTAATCAACCTAGGCTTAACATCAGCCTTCCTCATGAGGTATTTTAAGGCAGAATGGTCAGTGTACACGATTGTCCTAGTGCCTACAATGTAATTCCTAAACTTCTCACAGGCAAATACTACAGCTAGCATCTCCTTTTTCGTAGTTGTGTAATTACATTGTGCCTCATTAAGTGTCTTACTAGCATAGTATACAGGGTGTGTTAGTTTGTCAATCTTTTGTCCCAGCATAACCCCTACAGCATAGTCACTTGCATCACATAACATCTCAAATGGAAGGTCCCAATTTGGTCCTACTATAATAGGTGCTTTGACTAATGCTTCCTTAAGGGTTTTCCAGGCTATTAAACATTCTTTAGAGAAGATGAATGGCTTATTCAGCTCTAGAAGCTCACACAAAGGTTTGGAGATCTTGGAAAAGTTCTTAATGAACCTTCTATAGAAACCTGCGTGTCCTAAGAAACTTCTAATGGCTTTCACATTCTGAGGTTCCACTAACTTCTCTATTATTTCAATCTTGGCCCTATCGACCTCTACTCCTGCTCTAGACACTCTATGACCTAGGACTATCCCCTCTTCCACCATGAAGTGGCATTTTTCCCAATTAAGGACTAGGTTGGTCTCCTCACACCTAGCCAGGACTTGTCCTAAGTTCTCTAAACAGTTTGTGAATGAATCACCAAAGACTGAGAAGTCATCCATAAATATCTCTATCATGGATTCATCTAAGTCAGAGAAGATTGCCAACATACACCTTTGGAACGTTGCTGGTGCATTGCATAAGCCAAAAGGCATTCTGCGAAAGGCAAATGTTCCAAAAGGGCAAGTGAAGGTGGTCTTCTCCTGGTCCTTAGGGTCTATAGTGATCTGGTTATATCCTGAATAACCGTCTAGAAAGCAGTAATAAGCTCTACCAGCTATCCTATCTAACATTTGGTCAATAAATGGTAAAGGGAAGTGATCCTTTTTTGTTTCCTTATTCAATTTTCTATAGTCCATACAGACTCTCCATCCTGTAATAGTTCTAGTTCGAATCAGTTCATTGCTCTCATTCACTACTACAGTCATCCCCCCCTTCTTAGGTACACATTGTATAGGACTCACCCACTGACTACTAGCTATAGGGAAGATTACACCTGCATCTAACCACTTTATGATTTCTTTTTTTACTACCTCTTTCATAGAGGGGTTCAACCTACGTTGGTGATCTACTCGGGGTGTATGCTCTTCCTCTAATATTATTTTATGCATGCAGTAAGAAGGGCTAATGCCTCTAATGTCAGCAATAGTCCATGCAATAGCCTTTTTATGCTGCTTAAGTAATAATATCAGCTCAACCTCATGCTTCTCACTCAATTTAGATGAAATAATCACAGGCAGAGTATCATTACTTCCTAAATATGCATACTTAAGGTGAGTGGGTAAAGGTTTCAATTCTAAGTCAGGTGGATGCTCAATGGATGGTTTTAAAGGATTCAGGGATCTGTCAGTCAAGTCTTTATTTATACAAACATGTTGTGTTTTATCTACAGGTATATCCATTATCTCAGAAACATTCAAATCAGTTAAATCTAATTGCACATAATTATTAGCATGCTTAGTTAATAATTCATGCTCCAGCTGTTCTTCCATTAGTGAATCTACAATGTCCATGCTCGCACAAGATTCAGAGTCAGAGGGGTACCTTAAGGCTTTAAAAACACTAAATTTGACCTCCTCATCATGAACCCTCATAGTGAGCTCACCTTTCTGGACATCTATCAGGGCCCTACCTGTGGCTAGAAATGGTCTGCCTAATAGGATGGGGACCTCCTTGTCTGCTTCATAATCCAGGATGATGAAATCTGCAAGGAAAATAAACTTGTCAACCTTTACAAGAATATCCTCAATCTTACCCTCAGGGTATGCTATGGATCTGTCTGCAAGTTGTAAAGTGACAGTGGTGGGACGTGCTTCTCCTATTCCTAGCTGGCGGAATAGTGATAGGGGCATGAGGTTTATGCTGGCTCCCAGGTCACAAAGAGCTCTGCCCACGTGCTTGCCTCCTAGCTCTACTGGTAGGGTGAAGGAACCAGGATCCTTCTCCTTCTTGGGTAGCTTGTTCTGGAGTATGGCACTGCACTCCTCAGTGAGATTCACTGTTTCAAATTCGCCAATAATTTTTTTGTTAGTGATTATATCCTTTAAAAACATAACATAAGAGGGCATAAACTGTAAAACTTCTACAAAAGGAATATTAACATGCACTTGTTTAAGAATTTCTAAGAATTTATTAAAGTGCACTTCCTGTTCTTGTTTTTTCTTTAGCCTTCGAGGAAATGGAGGTGGTGGCACATATGCAGGCACTTCAGGTCGCCTCAGGATAGGTGGAGGCCTTGGAATTTCTTCTATCTCTTCTATGATTGGCTCCAGCCTTGCTCCTGATGTGCTTGTTGATGGTTGACTTTGGTTTGGCAGAGACTCCAGTGGAGCACTAGACTCATTGTTCTCTACTCTCTTTGGGGCTTCTTTAGTGTTACTCACCAATGGTCTCCCACTTCTAAGTTCAATTGCTTGAACTTGCTCTTTTCCATCTCTCCTTGGCACCTCAGTGTCAGCAGGAAGTCTACCTTGGGGCCTACTTTTGAGTTCATTGGCTAGTTGCCCTATTTGATTCTCTAGGCTCCTGAGGGTAGCTTGCTGGCTTTGTAGAGTAGCATCATTCTTGGCGATGTACTCTTTGAGTAGATTTTCTACAGATGACCCTACTGGTTGGTTGTATGGTTTTTGATACATGGATTGGTTATGTTGGGGAGTGAAACCAGGTGTTCCACTCGGTCTTGGTTGGTTAGGAGCTTGGTTAGTATTTTGTTGGCCACCCCATGAAAGATTTGGGTGGTTCCTCCAACCAGGATTGTAAGTGTTGGAATAGGGGTTGTTCCTAAGCTGCTGTTGGCTTCCAACATAGCAGACTGAGGCTGGATTCCCAGGGCAGTATTCATACAAATGCCCTTCCCCACAGAATCCACAGATAAGTGTCTCACCTTGACTTGGTTGTGTGCCCATTGACATGGCTGTGGCGGTGTTGACACTAGTTTGGAGATTGGCTTGAGCCATTTGTTTAACTAGGTTGGTCAGGGCGCTTATTTGACTACTCATGGCATTGAGTGCGTCCTTATCTTGAGCTCTACTTGGCTCTATTGGATCATCTGACCACCTACAGTGAGATGCTGAGATCTTCTCCAGGATCTCATAGGCTTCGTTATAACTTTTGGAAAGCATAGAACCTCCAGCAGATGAATTTAGCACTTGCCTGATGCTGGGGTTGCATCCTTTGAAAAAGACCTCTATTTGGATACACCATGGAATGCAATGGTGTGGACATTTAAGTAGAAGGTCCTTGAACCTTGTCCAAGCTTCGTGAAGGGACTCATTTTCAGCTTGTTTGAACTTGATTATATCATCACGAAAGGTAGAATTACTATCAGGTGGGAAATATTTTACTAGGAATTTCTCCGCCAAGTCTGTCCAATTGAGGACTGATCCAGAGGGTAATGAGTTTAACCACGTCTTTGCTTTATCCCTTAAAGAGTAAGGGAAGAGGTAGAGCCTCAAGGCTTCTTGGGAAACTCCAGGGATGAGAAAGGTATCACTAACTCCTAGGAAGTTTCTAAGATGGTTATGGGGATCCTCATTTTCCACTCCAAAGAATTGTCCCACAGTGGACAACATTTGGAACATTACTGGCTTTAACTCGAATGAGTTGGCAGTAATTTCAGGGCGGATTATGCTTGGGTTTAGTTCCCCAGGCATAGGTACTAGGTAAGAAAGAATGGCACTATCCTTATCATTCGCTATTTCGATGGGATTGCGAGCGGTAGGTACCGGATTTGGGACTGGTATATCCATTTCTATGTGGAGGGATTGCGAAGACTCCGCAGAATCAGCAATTAATTGAGGTATAGAGGGTTGGTTAAAGAGACGTTTCTTAGCTTTGTTTCTGGCCCTAAGTAATCTCTCAGGCTGAGGATTGAACTCTAGATCGCTACTTGAATGCTCATTCATAAACTAACCCAATAGTACCTGCACAAGAAATGAGAAAAAGATCAGTTCCAATAGATATTAAACTTGTGTTTCTAACTTAACAAACTTTGTTTTCACTAAACTAAATCCCCGGCAGCGGCGCCAGAAACTTGTTGCGTGCTCAATGTTTAAAAGGAATATGCAATAATAGAGCACTTAGAACATGCAAGCATACATGATCTTGCAGCAAGTAGTAAGTATTTTTTCATTCGTTTTCCCACAGAGATTTATTCTTAGTTACTCGCAAAGTGTATTGTTAAGCAAAAATGGATGGATTTGATGGGGTAGATTTGGTTTTAAGTTGCCTAATTACTAAGGAATATGTGAAGGATAGATGCATAAACAAGTGCAAGTCAATGATAAACTCAAATGTAAAGAGAAGAGATTAATAAACGAAGAGAAAAATGGCTAAGGCAGAATTTTAACTTAAAAGAATTGCGAGAACAACAATTCTACCGCAATGTTATCAACAGCGAAAGTGTGTAAAATGTGGAAACAAGGGCTACTAACGACTCCTCTATTGGCTTTTGCACACGATTCTCAAGCATTAGATCAACTCACTATGCAGCAAACTAACTCATTCTCATGTATCTTCCGATTTCATGCATTAGATCCTTTAGTTTACTCATGTCCAAGTAAGGTCTTAAGCATCTTGTTAAAGCAATAAGTTATGATTTGTACTAGGAAAACGCCTATTCCTAGGTCGTTTTCTGGCTACCTTGAGAGGCTAGCATGAGTGTATGACTCTGAACTCTTACTCCTTCCAGAGGTTAGGAGTTCTATGGACAAAATGGATGGCCAATCGAAATTGCCCGTGGGATGAAGCTTACATACAATCAATGCATTCGAGAGCTATCCTACATGCTTGGTTCACGTGTTTTAGCCTATAGTATTGTCATTAGCATGCCCCTATGTTACTTAGTTACTCATGGATGTAGAGAGAACAGAAATATTAGATGAAGTAGACATGCTTAGAAGGAAATTAAAGACAAAACAGCAAGGAAAAACAGTAGGCAGAGAAGATAAAGACAGTGCGAAATGATGAATTGTGCTTTGATTAATCAATTGTTTGAATGAACAGATGAAGACTTAAAGTTACTAACATAAAGACAGAAAGCAACGAAATGGAATGGATTAACTAATGGGAAAGAAATAACAACGAACGGTGCTGGAAATGAAAAGTTAAAGACAGAAAGCGGTAAAGTGAGCTTGATCGCCTCGCCGCAGACGCCTCGGCTGAAGGGAGAGAAAGGTAAGCCTTGCTTGGATGAATCCAATCAGGAGAGAAGATGAATCTTCTCTCCTTCCTATCAGATTGTCGACTCCAACAGCTGAACCTCTCAACCCAACAGACGGAGAAGAGAATGAATGGGAAAGACTGCGCTGCGAAGAGACTTCTACGCTTTCGGATGATGATTAAACCTTCCTCTTTGACCTCCTTTTATAGTATTCTGCAGGTGCGATTGGGCCAAGGAGAACCATCCATCCTCAACGTCGTACTTCAACATGGATGGAGGAGAAAGAACGAATCCATGAAATATCGGATCACAACAGAAAAAGGTTAGCCAACTTACGGATTTCACTTAAAACATTGCGGTTTTAGCAATGTTTCCGCAATGCCTCCGCAATGCACAGTTTTCATTCTTCTAACTTTGTTTTTCATTCTTTTTCTTTCCTTTTGCATACAAGTCCTAATTTAGCTTCCCTCTTCTAATTCTCATATATAAGCATAGGTTCAAGCTAAATCCTATCAAAAACACTCACAAATGCACAACTTCCTAACACAAATAAGTCCTAAAATAGTCACTTTTGGAGACGTAACAGTATCCTATACAATGAGTTTGTATAAGACTGAACCACGAAATATATAATCTATCTTTATAAATCCGTTATTTGAGAAGATTAATATTTCACAGGATGATGATATGTGACTCGATCTTAATCTTGAGTGAGTTATATGAACTTCTGCTTGTGAGGGCTCGTCATTTAATTTGTATGGGTGAGAATGGCTTTTATAGTCGATTCAATAAGCCTACCATTTTGGGGACTTGAACCAAATAGGGTGCTGGGAACATAAGTTTCACAAGATAGAATTCACTCTTTCTCATATAGGGAAAGTAGACGAGTAGTTCCCTTAAGTGTTGATTTCGGGACTTGAACCATGGGGCCCCACCCTCTCATTGGCCCGAGAGGGACTTGGTTTATGGTTGGATCATAAACATATTGTTCATTAGAGGATCAGTGGTACTTAAGGTGTAAGATGTAATTATAGGGGTAAGACAAGGTTTTGATCCACCTGTAATTACGAACAACTCGTGAAGGGTCGACTTGCATGTAATGGTTATATCCATGAACACAACTTGTCCTACAGTGCATAAGAGTGCAACTCTAGGCCTATAGTGGGGTGTCGACCTAGAGTTAATGAATTAAAGTTAATTGATTAATGAGTTTAATTAATTAATTTTGTATCATTGAAGCTTATAAATCTGTAGGTTTATAAGATCTAGGTTCCCTTGCTAGCTCATAATAACACTAAAAGAATCAATTTAATTGAAATGTTCAAATTAATATTTAATATATTTGATATATTAAATGTAGAATAGAAAAATATATTTATTGTATTTGATACATTAAATATTAGAGAAAATAGTTTATGTATTAGATACATTAAGATTCAAAATTATATGTACATATAAAATTTGAATGAAATTGGTTAAATGTATGTTATAAAAGATTAATTTTATGATATTTAAATGAGATTCAAATAAATATAAAATGCATATTTTAATATAATGGATATTAAAATGTATTTTATTAAATAAAATTAATTCCTAAATGTCGTATAAAAATACTACTCAATTTTCGTCCGCATAGAATGATTCTCTCAAAACTCTCATTTTTTCCAGAAGGCTCCCACAAGCCTTGGTCCAGTGTTCGAGTCATAGCGAGGAAGGTCTTGTGGAGATGGAATACAAGAAGATTATTGTTCTTCAAAGGTAATAGTGTGCTTAACTTGCATTTTAATTTTATTCTTAATAAATCAAAGAATCGATTCCAACGCTTCTGTTGCGGGGTTTGAAGCGTTCCTTCCCTTCACTGCAGGTAAGCCATCATTAGAAAAATGTAGTTTCACCAGGGGTCCATGGGTAAAGTAGTGGGTTTACAAGATTTTTTATATTAATAATGTATTTTAAATAAATTATTACAGAAATAGGGTAGCTTTCAAAGTATTTACAAAAATAGGGTACCTAAATCGTGTACCATGGACACGAGTTTGCTAAATTGTGTCCATGGTACACGAGTTAGGGGTTTACTCGTGTCCATGGAACACGATATAGGGGTAACTCGTGTTCCATGGACACGATTTCAATGTAAATCGCGTACCATGGACACGAGTTATGACCCAAACTCGTGTACCATGTACGCGAGTTGCTTACACAACTCGTGTACATGGTACACGAGTTCCATTGACACGTCATAAAAATCGTGTCCATGGTACACAAGTTACGCCATAAATCGTGTACCATGAACACGAGTTAACTCATAAATCGTGTACCATGGACACAATTTTGCGAACTCGTTAGACATTCAAGAGAAGCATTTTGCCCTCCTTAGAGAACAAAATTAACTTGAGAGTTTTCTGTAGACTTCAACATCACCGAAGAGGTGTTACTAGAGGATGGAGTTTTACTAAACCGATGAGATCGATGCTTATGTCCAGGAGGATAAACATTGAGTTTGTAACAATTATCCAGAGTGTGTATTAAACAGATTCATACTTGTATTCTGTTATAGTTTGTTATAACAATTTATAAATCAATTTGTTGTAAATCAATTTTCTTCCATCATTAACTTCCTATTTAGAAGGAGGTTATCACATTGTAATTGTAATCACTCCTCGATTTTACATTCAATTGAATAATAAAATTCTTTCTCCTTAATTAGTTGGTCATTCATTATATGGTATCAGAGCAAACGTATTGCGTGACTCATTCCTTTAATTGGGGCTTTTCTTTACGAAAACTTTGCCTGACTTATTCCTTTAATTGAGGCTTTTCTTTACGAAAACAGACGACATTCCCTTTCT
Source organism: Herpetospermum pedunculosum (assembly GCA_028017165.1). Lineage (NCBI taxonomy): Eukaryota > Viridiplantae > Streptophyta > Magnoliopsida > Cucurbitales > Cucurbitaceae > Herpetospermum > Herpetospermum pedunculosum. Next base: position 11,631,875 of record CM051527.1, on the reverse strand, counting down.
TGTTTTCGTATTTCACTTTCTTGTTTTCATTTTTTGCCATGGCTGGACCTTCCCAAACGTCTTCTTCTCTTGATTCCACTGCGCTTGAAGCGCAATTGAATCCCTACCTCTTGCACCATTCTACTCCAACAACAGGTCTTGTCACCGAATTGTTAGTTGGAGCAAACAATTACATCTCGTGGAACAAGGCTATGTTGATCACTTTGTCCGGCAAGAAGAAGCTAGGGTTCATCAATGGCTCGATTCAGAAGCCTGAAGGTACTCTCCTCACAGCTTGGCAGTGTAACAATGATATTGTTACCTCCTAGATCATCAATTCCATTTCCAAGCACATTGTGGCCAGTCTTGTGTACACTGGTTGTGCCAAAGATTTATGGGATGAGTTGAAAGAGCGATATCGCCAAACGAATGGACCACGGATCTATCAGTTGCGCAAGCAATTTGTCACTACTTCTCAAGGAACGATAACAATCGAAGATTATTATACGAAAATCACCACAATCTAGCAAGAGCTCGTTGAATTCAGATCGATTGAGGAATGCACATGCGGTGGCTTGAAATTTGTTCTGGATTATCTTCAATCAGAGTATGTTCTCACATTTCTTATGGGTTTAAATGACTCTTATGGAGCTCTTAGGGCCCAAATTCTTCTGATCAATCCTTTGCCGTCAATGAACAAGGTGTTCTCTCTGGTTATTCAAGAAGAACAACAACGTTCTGTTGGTGGGTTTCCAATCTATGTTGAATCAATTACCCTTGTTGCTCCAACTGACAATTCAAAGCGGACGACCAATGATCGATTTCGCAAAAAGGATGGGCAACGTGAGATTTGTTCTTATTGTAAGAACAAAGATCATCTGATTGAACGATGCTACCAACTGATTGGTTACCCCCTGTTCATAAGCGCCATAACTCCTCTAAATCAGTCAACCAGTCTAACTCTCCATCTGTTTCTGCTGACGAATCCAAAGGTCTTCAATAGGGTAACCAGTCTGCCTTTTTTGCCAGCCTTAACAGTGATCAGTATTCTCAGCTGATGGGTATGCTTTAAACTCATCTCACTGGGGCTAATACAGAGCATATAGTCGGTACTTGTTTTCATACATTATCTTCAATACATGACTCACTTGTTGATTCTCTACAAGAAAAGACAGTTTTAGCGACAAAATATTAAGCGTCGCATGGATTGCGACGAAATGTGAAATCGTCGCTCGGGAAAGCGACGAACGGAGATTTATGGGATGAGTTGTGAATACGAACGAAATGTTAATTCGTCGCACCGCTTGCGGCGATTTATGACTTCGTCGCAAGGACATGCGGCGATTTATGCGATCGCCGCTCTGGCGTACGACGAATTAATAAATCGTCGCAAGGCCACGCGACGAAAATTTAAATCGTCGCACGGCCTTGCGACAAAAATGTAGATCGTCGCACGGCCATGCGACGAAAATTGTAATCGCCGCATGACCTTGCGACGAAAATTTAAATCGCTGCACGATCTTGCGACGCTTTATTAGTTCGTCGCATGACCTTGCGACGATTTATTGGTTCGTCGCATAACCTTGTGATGATATAAACAATTCGTCGCAAGACTGAAATTAAAAACCCAATTGGCTTCGCATTTCATCTTCGCTCATTTAGGGATTTCAGTGTGCCCTACCGCTCCGCCTCCGATTCCAACTCTGCCTCGCTCCGCCCTGCTCTGCCTCGCTTCGACCCGTCTCTCCGACTCCACCGACGCCGCGAAGAAATCCACCGCTCCGTTCCACTACCACCGCCTTGCCACGCCACCGTATGTAGGGTATATTTATATTTCCGAGCTTTTTTCTCTTCTTTTCAATTTTTAATTTTCAATTCGTTGTCACCAACCAGATTTCTAGTTTGTTACGAACTCGGCGGTCTTGCTTCCAATCTGCTCTGCTCCGATCAACCAACTACTGTTTTTTTCAAGGTAAGAGAATGGATTTTTTATTAATGTTTTCGTATTTGACTTTTTCATGTGAATATGTTTGGTTGTAGTCCTATTTTGGCTGAATGGAAGCTTCGACTTACTGTATATGTAGGAAAAAACAGTGACTGACTGATTTTGACTAACATATATATTACACTTGTAGGGGCTTACTTTATATGTAGGGGCTATATGAATTTTTTAGTTATTCAACTTTTTCATGTGAATATGTTTGGTTGAACTCCATTTTTGGTTGAATGGTGAAGCTTTGACTGACTCTATGTAGGGTATATATGAATTTATAAATTGTTCCCCTAAACTTACTTTCTTTATTTATCTTTTGGATTTTCATGTACTTGTGTGAGCTTTCCTATTCCAAAACAACATGCATATTATTTTATTAGTTTTCTTAGTTATATATAGATGTTTATGATCTCCCATGTTTATTGATTATGCTAATGATTATGGAATGCTGAAAATTAGTTATATACACATTATACCCTTCCTTTTTGTTTAATTAGATTCATGATAGATTGTCCTTTGATGTTTCCTAGGGTAAAATATATATGGATAAAAGTTGGACAAAACTTCGGAATAGATTATGCAAAGAATTTTCTGATGGAGTAAAATCATTTATCACCTTGGCAAAGGAACATGTCGATGCGAGAGGGTTTACACATTGTCCATGTAAACGTTGTCAAAATGCCATAATGAAACCAATTGGTCATGTCGAAGGTGATTTATACCAATATGGAATGGCTTTCACTTATGATAGATGAATATTTCATGGAAAACCCCTAATTTGTCAGCTTTTTTGAAACCCAAAGAGACCGTTGAAAAACATAAGGAACCCGCAAAGATTTCTGCAAATATCGATCCGGAAAATGAAATGCTTGAATTCTTGAATGATTTGACAGGTGTGAGAGACACTGGAAATCGCGGTGAAGATAACTCAATTGAGGTTGAAATAAGTGATAATTTGAGAGGTAGAAATAATAAGTTTGAATCAATGTTTGATGAAGTCAACGAAGAATTATACATTGGATGTACTAAGATTTCAACTTTTACTTTTTTGGTAAAATTAATGCATATCAAAGTACTTAATCATTGGAGCAATAAGTCATTTGATATGTTATTGAAATTGCTTAAAGAACCCTTACCTGATGGTACCAAAATTCCAGAATCATATTATGCTGCAAAAAGGAAATTACGTGACTTGGGTTTAAGTTATGAATCCATACATGTTTGTAAGAATGATTGTATGTTTTTTTGGAAAGAAAATGAGAAAGCAGAAGTTTGTCCACAATGTAATGAATCTCGTTACAAAATAGACAACAAGAAAGGAAAAAAGGTACCACACAAGATTTTAAGGCACTTTCCCTTGAAACCAAGACTGGAAATATTATTTCATTCAAAACATACTGCTAGTGACATGAGATGGCATAAGGAAAAAAGAATGAACATCGATGGGGTATTAAGTCATCCGGCAGATGGTGAGGATGGAAACACTTTGATAGACAATATTCCTAGTTTGCAAAAGATCCAAGAAATGTAAGATTAGCATTAGCTACCGATGGTTTCAATCCATTTGGAAACATGAGTTCAATATAGGTACGTGGCCAGTAATATTAATTCCATATAATTTGCCACTATGGAAATGCATGAAAGAATCACTTTTCTTCATGACGTTACTTATACCGAGGCCAAAATCTCCAGGAAATGACATAGATATTTATTTACAACCCCTAATAGACGAATTGAAAGATTTATGGAGTCATGGCAGTGAGACTTATGATGCTTATAGTGGTCAAAACTTTCGTCTTCATGCAACTTTGATGTGGATGCAACTTTGATGTGGACAATTAATGACTTTCCAGCATATGCCAATTTGTCAAGATGGAGTACTAAAGGATATATGGCGTGTCCAGTTTGTAATAAAGACATCACATCTGAGGGATTGCACAGTAAAATATGTTACATGGGACATCGTCGTTATTTACCTTTGAAACATCATTGGCGCAAAAGCAAACAGTTTAACGGTCAATCAGAAAAAAGAGCTGCACCACGATCTTTTTCTGGATTAGATGTTGTTCACCAGTTAGAGACTTAATGATGAAGTGAATTGGTTGAAGAAAAGTATATTTTTTGAGTTACCATATTGGTCAAGTCTTAAGATTCGACACAAACTCAATGTCATGCATATTGAGAAAAATATTTCTGACAATGTCTTGGGTACAGTATTGAATATTGAAGGAAAAACAAAGGACACTGCTAAGGCACGTGAGGATTTACAGAAATTAGGAATTCGAGAAGAACTGTATCTTATAGATCTTGGAAACAAAAAGTTCTTGAAGCCACATGCTAGTTACACGTTAACAACTTATGAAAGAAAGCAATTTTGTGCTTTCTTAAAAACAGTCAAGTTCCCTGATAGTTTTGCATCAAACATATCAAGATGTGTTAAAGATGGAAAGATACATGGACTAATAAGTCACGACTCACATGTGTTACTCCAAATACTTTTACCATTGGGAGACCGTCTTTTTTTACCGAATGATGTCACTGGTGCAATTGCTGAATTGTCGAATTTTTTCAAAGAATTAACTGCGAAGACATTAAAAGTTGAGACTTTGAATAAACTACAAGATTCGATTGTGATAATCCTTTGTAAGTTTGAAAGAATAGTCCCTCCGGCATTCTTTGATGTTATGGTTCATTTATCTGTTCATTTATCAGAAGAAGCCAAACTTGTTGGACTTGTCAATTATAGCTGAATATATCCAATTGAGAGGTAGATTTCTTTTTTAGACTCTTATTTTAAAATTAGACGCATTTTTCTAAGACATGCAATGCATAGGAATTTGAGAACACTGAAGCAATATGTAAGAAATAAAGCTCGCCCCGAGGGTTCAATAGCAGAAGCATACATAGCAAACGAAGCATTGTCATTTTGTTCAATGTACTTGCATGGAATTGAAACGAAGTTCAATAGGACAATTCGGAATGATGATTCAACAAACTTGAGTACCTCGAAAAACGATAGTCATCTACCTATATTTTCACAAAAAGCACGTCCAACTGGTTGTTCAACAACGAAATTGTTATCAAATGTTGAGTTACAAAAAGCTCATTGGTATGTACTAAACAATTGTGAAGCAGTAGATCCATATAGAAGGTATGAAAAATTATCTACATTAACGCAAAAGTTTACTAAAAATCATTATTTACTAATGATTTTAATTGTAGAGAACACGAGTTTGAGCTAGAAAATAGTGGTGAAGCTAATATTGTCCGAGTGCAGGAAACCCAATTTCCAGAGTGGTTTAAAAAGAAAGTGAGTCTTTAGCATTTTATCGCATTGATTGTCACTATTGTATAATGATTGTTATTTTGTTAATTTTCTGTTTTAGATTCGATCACAAATTCAATCAACGTCTAATGAGGTTATGTGTGAGTTGTATGCACTTTCAACTGGCCCTCATACGCGAGTTAGTTCGTATAGTGGGTGTAATATCAATGGTGTTAAATTTACGTCAAAAGATCGAGATGGTCGCTGCACAACTCAAAATAGTGGAGTTTGTGTTTTCGGAGGACATGATAGTGATGGGGTCGACTTCTATGGTGTTCTCAAAGAAGTGATTGAATTGAAGTATGTTCATATGAAACAGGTTGTTTTATTCCAATGTGATTGGTATAATACAAATTTTAAAAAGAATGGAGTTCGCGAGGATCATCATTTTACAAGTATAGATACTCGAAAGTTTTGGTACCAGACCGAACCATTTATTCTTGCCTCCCAAGCACAACAAGTATTTTATGTTGATGATATTCGGTTAGGTAATGGGTGGAGAATAGTTCAAAAAATTCACCATAGACATTTATGGGATGTGCCTGAAATAGAAGAAAATGATCTACACGAGGTAGATATACATCAATATTCAGTTGAAGATCTGGATGTTGAAAGACAAACATTTCATAGAGTTGATTTCAATCCAAGTATAGTTTGTGAAAGTAGTGGGCATGGCGAAAAAATAAATGAGGAATACGATGAAGATGAGGAAGACAGTGAAGATGAGGAAGACGATGAAGATGACGAAGACGATGAAGATGAGGAAGACAATGAAGATGAGGAAGACAATGAAGATGAGGATGACGATGGAGATGACGAAGAATAGGATGAAAAGGAAGATGCGGAACGAAATCTTAACTAAAGTGGACGTGAACACGTGTAGTTAGTATAATATGTTTATTCTTTATGTTTATATTTGAAATATAATTTATAATCTTAACTGAAGTGGACGATGACTTTTTTTTTTGTTTTTTGTTTGTTTTACAGGAAACAATGTTCTGTAATCATAATGAAGACCACGATGTAGAAATGAATGATGCACCCCCAAATATCGGGGTTCGTGGTGCTTCACGCGGGCTGGGCGTTGATCGGGCGATTGAGGCAACGGGACAAAGACTCCTAGTTAATTGGGATTTACAATACAAAACACCGGTTGGGGTTAATGCATCTAGCTTTTGTAGTGAGGTTGAAACTTTGGTGAGGATGTATGTTCCCTTGCAATATTCCACTAAAAAAAACTTCCAAATGAAGTATTTACAATCATAGCGGAACGATTACTGGTAAGTGAAATAAAGTGTTTGTTTTTTATTATAGTTTTCTCAATGATTTAGACTATTATCTTATTAAATGATATTTTATTGATTTTTTAGAATAAATTTGATGTGGACTACTCAGAAGATCATGTCAAGGGATTCATTTATCACGAGATTGGCAATCGATATAAGGATTACAGATCGAGTTTGTACAAACACTACCAAAAAATGGGTGGTTCAAGAAGAGGTTCTGAACACCCATATAAAAATGTTTCTCTTGAAGATTGGAAAATTTTGTGTGAAAGATGGGAAACACCATAATGGCAGGTAAATATTAATTGAATTTTAAATTAGAATTGAATGTTTTTATAATGATACATTAGTCTAATGTAGGAAAAGTCCGAAAAAACTAAGAAAAGTAGAAGTCTGCTCCCTTACAACCATTGTGCTGGAACAAAATCATTTTTGTGTCATAGAAGGTAATATGTACTTTATTTGTAGTTTTTATATTAATTTATTAATCATATTATTTAACAAAGTTGTAAATTATATTGTACCAGAAACTCGAAGATGGAACTTGTTTAAGCAATATTGACATCTTCAAGCACACTCATTGGTCCTTTGAAAATGGTTGGATAGATCCTTGAACAACATGTAAGTATTTTATTTTTAATTTTTAATGGGTAATAGTAGTTTATAATGTTTTCTATATTTAATTTATTGTGTATAGGAAAAAATGGTAGCCTTAAAAGAAGAGCAAGTTGACTCCAGTACACCAATGAGTGACGATGAAATTATGGTTGCTATCCTTGGAGAAAGAAAATCATATGTTAGAGGGATGGGATATGGAGCAAAACCCCCAAGTAAGAAAAAATCATCTTACTCACATGACTATGTCCAATCTTTGGAGACTCAGCTTGCAAATATGAAAGAGCAAATGGAAACGCAACGCTGGACTATGGAGATGCGAGACCAAGAGAATGAAAAGAGGTTTACACAATTGAATGAAGAGAATGAAAGAAGGTTTACACAAGTGAATGAAGAGAATGAAAGGAGGTTTACACAACTGAATGATGTTTTAGCAAGACTTGGTGCGGCAAATTCATCCCAAACTAAGGTAATATATATTTTATAACTTTGAAATTATGTTCATATTGGATAATAAAATGAATTTTGAGAATTAGTTATGTGCATGCTCGGTAAAACTAGTTGAGATTGAGATTCTAACTGTGGTTTGTTTTCGGAATGCCTTAAATATTGAAGTGTGATGCATAATGTCTATGAATTATGTTTATTCTGAACTAATTTCTGGAGTTTGGAAATGTTACTTTGAAGTGTGTGTGTCTTTATTTCAGGTGTGGTATATCTAATTTTTAGGGGAAACTCTAATTTTCTAAACCATGTATGAAAATGAAGTGTGAATGTCATGAAAGGATTGTTTTATGTAGCATTATAGAATAATTTTTTTTTTTTGGATATGGTTAGAGTCGTTTTAGTTATCGTCTGTAGTGATTTAGAATTGATATATTGATGAGTCCATATGTAGTTATTTTGCTAGTCTTCTAGTTGAGGTTGTCTTGTTAGCTATTTCTATTTGGAAGGATTGTGAATGAAATAGTTGGTTGAATGATAAACACAATTGTTTTATGCCATTTGTGACTTTATTTAGGTTATTTTGTTAAAGTTTGAGATATCATATAAATACTTATATTTAACGATTATTATTTTGATATTTGATATGCAGGATTAAACGATATTTGCTGACTACAGAAGAAGTGAATGATCGACGTCTTTCTGAAAAGTACTTTTGTAATCTATTATCTTTCTGATAATAGATTTTGTAATTTTGTTCAAGATACTATATAACAACTTTCATGAATATATATGTTAATTTATAGATTTTGCGACGAACTTTGAAAACGTCTCTACATTTTTCAAATCTAGTGTTGTATTTAGAGTTTTGTGAAATTATTATAATTTGTGTGGAATTGCAAAAATGTGATGTTTTGCGACCAAAAAAATACGAACGTCGCATTTAGCGACGTTATGGAGGTTCGTCGCATCATGCGACGTCACAATAGTTCGTCGCATAGTGCGACGTTACACGGGTTCGTCGCATTATGTGACGTTACACGTGTTCGTCGCATCATGCGACGTTACCATCGTTCGTCGCATCCTGCGACGTTTGTTCTCTTCGTCGTATATTTCGACGTTATTTTCTATCCGTCGCATATCGTGCGACGCCTTAAGAAGAACGTCGCTAATTGTCAAGTGCGACGAAGCATTAGCGAAGAACTTTGCGACGTTTAAATTTCGTTGCTAAAGATTATTAGCGACGAATTATTCTTGTTAGCGACGTGTTTTTTTCGTCGCTAAATGTATCATTTCTAGTAGTCTTGGGTCATTGATTCGGGAGCATCCAACCATTTATGTCATGATAAGTCACTCTTCCTTAGCTTGCGATCTGCACATAACATCTATGTTATATTACCCACTCAGAAACGTTGTGTTGCTGATTATATGGGTGATGTGAAGTTAAATGATGATATGACATTACATAATGTTCTCTTCTTGCCTCAGTTCTCCTATAATCGGATGTCAATGAGTGCCTTACTTCAAAATAAGAGATATCATGTTAATTTTCTTGGAAACTCTTGTCATATACAGGACAGGTTACTCTGGAAGAAGATTGGCAAGGTTGAAAGTGTAGGAGGCCTTTATTTGTTTTCCATACCTAAGGTTTCTGCTCCTTCTCCACATTTTTCTTTTACCGCCCGGGTATGTAAGTCTCCTGCTGTTTGGCATCAACGTTTGGGCCACCCCTCCTTTGCTCGCATTCAAACCTTGAAGAAATTGCTGCATTTTTCTGATTCAGTTGAAGATCATGTTTGTCATATTTGTCCTTTTGCAAAATAGAAACGTTTGTCCTTTACTTCTCATAACAATGTGTCTGCTGCAATCTTTGATTTAGTACATTGTGACGTTTGGGGTCCTTTTAATACCCCTACATATGTTGGTTTTTCTTATTTCTTAATACTAGTAGATGATTGTTCTCGTTACACATGGGTCTATCTCATGAAAAATAAGAATGATGTTTTGCATATAGTTCCACGATTTTTTAAACTGATAGAGACTCAGTTTGCCAAGAATGTTAAAGTGTTTCGATCTGATAATGCTCCAGAACTTCGTTTTGATGCATTTTTTGCTTCAACGAGGACTTTGCATCAATATTCTTGTGTAGCAACTCCTCAACAAAATTCTATTGTTGAACGCAAGCACCAACACCTTTTAAATGTGGCTCGAGCGCTTCTTTTTTAGTCAAAGGTGCCTCTTTCTTTTTGGGGTGATTGTGTTCTCAGAGCGGCCTATTTGATTAATCGAACGTCAATGCCACTGTTATCTCATCAGTCTCCTTTTTATGTGTTTTATGCTGCTGATGTTGACTATCATGCTTTACTAGTTTTTGGTTGTCTTGCTTATGCTTCCACATTATCGGTTCATCGTAGCAAATTTGATCCCCGAGCTCTTCCTTGTGTGTTCGCTGGGTATCCTGTTGGTGTCAAAGGATACAAACTTTATGATATTGTCAAGAAACAATTGTTTATCTCCAGGGATGTCCATTTTTTTTTAGGACTTGTTTCCCTTTCATTCCATTCAACAACATGATGTTCATCATTCTTTTTTGAAGACTTTTGTCCTACCAAAGCCTTTATATGATAATGGGTTTCCCATTGATTCTCCTTCTGATGGTCATCTTGATGCTTCAGTTCCTATTGTTTCTGAAACCCCTGGTGTTGAAAGTCCAAATTTGGACAACCATGATAATGGTGGACTGCTTTCTACTGCACACAGTCCCTCCCTGCCTACTGATGTTCTTGATGGTAATATCAATAATCCTTTACCCGTTCCTCCTGCTGTTACCTCGAGACGATCAACACGCACTCGATGTCCGCCTACATATTTGCGCGATTTTCACTGCAATTTATTGGCTAACAAGGATGTGTCTTCCACTTCATCTCCTTATCATTTTGGGAAATATTTGACTTATGATCATTGTTCACTTTCTCATCAAAGGTTTCTATTAAATATTTCCACCGAGTATGAACCTACATATTATCATCAAGTTGTTTCATTTTCTCACTGGCGACAAGCTATGAATGATGAAATTGCCGCAATGGTACGTACCAATACTTGGAGCATTGTTTCTTTTTACCTAAAGGACGTCACACAATTGGATGCAAATGGGTTTACAAAGTCAAATATAAAGCGGATGGCACTATCGATCGATATAAAGATCGATATAAAGCACGCCTTGTTGCCAAAGGGTATAATCAACAAGAGGTGGTCGATTTTTTTGATACTTTTTCCCCTATTGCAAAAATTGTAACTGTCAAGATGCTTCTCACTTTAGTTACCACTTTTAATTGGCCTCTGGCACAAATGGATGTCAACAACGCTTTTCTTAACGGCGATCTTTTTGAAGAAGTTTTCATGACTTTACCGTTGGGTTATAAGTCCTCTGCCTCTCCAACTCAGGGGGAGAAATTGGTTTGTCGTCTTAATAAATCCATCTATGGACTTAAACAAGCCTCTCGACAATGGTTTAGCAAATTTTCCGGTGCTTTGCTTAGTCATGGCTTTGCTCAGTCCAAGTCAGATTACTCACTCTTCACACGAGGTCATAGCGCTAATTTTGTCGCATTATTAGTCTATGTTGATGACATAATCTTAACCGGCCCTTCAACCCATGAACTTGCTACTGTTAAAGATATACTTCGATCCCATTTCATGTTGAAAGACTTAGGGACTGCCAAGTATTTTCTTGGGCTTGAATTAGCACGGAACAAACAAGGGCTTTTTCTTTCCCAAAGAAAGTATTGTTTACAAATACTGGAGGATACTGATTTTCTTGAGGCTAAACCCGCTGCCATACCTATGGACCCAAATTTAAAGTTGTCCAAACAAACCGGTATTCCTTTATCTCCAGAAGATGCTACAATTTATCGTCGATTAATTGGGCGATTACTTTATTTACAAATAACTCGACCGGATATTTGTTTCACAGTACATCGTTTAAGTCAGTTTTTGCAATCTCCCTCTTCTGCCCATCTACAAGCTGCACATCAACTTCTACGCTTTCTCAAGCGTTCTCCTGGCCAAGGAATCCTCCTCAAACCAGTCTTGAATTTTCAGTTACGCGCTTTTGTTGATGCAGATTGGGGGGTTTGTCTAGACACACGCCGATCGTTGACCGGTTTTTATATTTTCTTTGGTGATTCTTTCGTGTCTTGGAAGTCAAAGAAGCAACCTACTGTTTCACGCTCTTCAGTTGAAGCAGAATATCGTGCATTAGCTGCTATCACTAGTGAGCTCGTTTGGATCCATCGGTTACTTTCCGATTTTCATATCCAAACATTACTTCCTGTTGTCAGCTACTGTGATAATCAAGTTGTTGTCTCCATTGCTTCAAATCCAACTTTTCATGATCAGACTAAACATAATGAGATATTCTGTCATTTCGTTCGAGACAAAATTACGGATGGTTTTCTTAAGGTGTTACCTGTGCGTACCCATTCTCAGCTTGCAGACGTTTTTACTAAAGTCCTTCCATCTTCAGCGTTACACACAATCATGGACAAGTTAGGCGTTCATAATATTCACGCTCCAACTTGAGGGGGAGTATTAAACTGATTCATACTTGTATTCTGTTATAGTTTGTTATAACAATTTATAAATCAATTTGTTGTAAATCAGTTTTCTTCCATCATTAATTTCATATTTAAGAGGAGGTTATCACATTGTAATCACTCATGAATTTTACATTCAATTGAATAATAAAATTCTCTCTCCTCAATTAGTTGGTCATTCATTATAGTGTGCGCTTGAAACTTTCAATAAGTACAAAAGAGAAGTTCCCTTCTATTTTTAGATGGATATCGATGTGGCTATTGGACAACAAGAGTAATTGGGACCGTAGGAACTGCAATATTGATGGAGCGTTGTTCTTCTTCTGGAGACACTAATGAAAATGCATTATTAATTGATGGTAAAGGCTCCATTAGGAGAATTTATGCTCCAACTTGGGAAAATGAATCGTTGATTCCCATCAGAAAGCTCATAACGTACTCATTTTGAAGAAATTTCTCCATTTCTCTGCAAGTGCATGCTGGTCGATAAGTTTTCATCTCATCTCAAACAAATTTCAATTTCGTAAAATAAACACTTATTGGTTGTTGTTCTTGGCCCAAATTAGATACTTCTCTTCGGAATTGGAAACTTCGTGGAGCATTCTTGCGTTGAGAACGTTCCTTCAAGTCTAACAAAATAGTCCGTGCATAATTTGTGAAGATAATACTGCCAGAAATCTTGTTTGATACAAATTTCAAGATCCAATAAATAATGACATTATTGCTTCTAACCCAATATTTCAAGAGTTCCCCCAATTGGTTTCTCGATAGTTTCGTCGATAAATCCCATATTATTCTTCACTGATGAGACAATTGGACTCCATGAAGTATAGTTATCATGAGTCAATGTGTTAAGAAAAGTGGAGTCCAACACAGTTTAAAGCCCATTAGCCCAACTACATTACTTAATCAAGTGGGTTTCTTGCTTGATTGGCTAAAAAATGGTTACATTTGATTGGAGAAATCAAATGGCAAGGGCGGTAGTTTTTTGCTTATAAAATAAGCCCAAACTCATTCATTTACTTTGATCAACAAAACAGGAGAAATAAGGCGGTGGGTTTCAAAATAAAAAAAAGAAAAAGAATATCATAGCTAAAGCTTTTTTATTTCTTTTATTTGTAGAGTGATCCTTGTGAGAGAAAATAGAGAATTTTCTCTTAAGCGGTTCTCTTCGTTGTTGATCCCAAGCTATCGGGTTGTGATACTTGGAAGTCAATAGTCATTGTTCGACTATTGAGGGTAGTTTGTAGCGTTGAATTGAGGCTTCTTGTAATCTCCATTATAGTGTTGAACCTGCAGTTGCAGAAGACTGGACGTAGTCCCGAGATCGGGGCGAACCAGTATAACTTACGGTGTCGTTCTCTCTTTCCCTTATCTTTATTATTGTATTTTTGTGATCGATAACTTATTTGGTTATAACTTGTGAAGTGGGAACGTGAGATATAATATTGTTATTCCGCGTTATTTATATCTCGTGTATTTTTTCCAACAAGTGGTATCAGAGCTTTTGGTTCAGAAATCATGGGAGCGACGAATCCAAAGAGTTTCGAAGGAGTCACAAAATTTTATGGGGGAAATTTTGGTTATTGGAAGATGCAGGTGAAGGATTTTTTAACCTGCAAGAAATTGCACAAGGCACTGAAGGAGAGACCGAAAGAGATGTCAGATGGCACTACAAGAATTTATAATTTTCCAGACGAACTCTAACCCGACGCCTGGACCGGGCGTCGGGTAAAATATATCTAACCCGACGCCTGGTCCAAGCGTCGGTTTAGACATATCTTACCCGACGCCCGGTCCAGGCGTCGGGTTAGATATATTTTACCCGACGCCAAGTCCAGGCGTCGGGTTAGATATATTTTACCCGACGCCAAGTCCAGGCGTCGGGTTAGATATATCTTACCCGACGCTCGGTCCAGGCGTCGGGTTAGAGTTCATCTGGCAAAATAGACTAATCTTCGCATTTTTCTCAAATCGATCAGAGCCCTTACCCCTTCGCCCTTCGCCCTTCGCCGTTCGTCCTCCGCTGCCCTTCGCCCTTCGCCGTTCGTCCTCCGCCGCTCGCCTTTGGCCCTTCGCCCTCCGCCGGTCGACTTTCGCCCTTCGCCCTCCGCCGGTCGCCTTTCGCCGTTCGCCCTCCGTCGCAACACCCATTTCAACTTCCATCCCCAAGGTATGTTCTAACTGCGATTCCTCTCCTTTTATTTTGTTTAATTTCGTGATTTGTATATATATGTGTGCGATTTGATGAAATGGGTCATGTAGTGTCTATTAGGGTTTAACATGGTAGAAATTCATAGCCTCAATTCATTTGAAGAAATTGTTACTGAATGTGGAGTTTGAATGTGAATTAATGTGCAGTTTGAATGTGGAGTTTGAATGTGGTTAATGCAACTTTGTTTGAATGTGGTTACTGAAAAAATAATGCAATACTGAATTACTTTTACTATGTCTGGATGCAACCCGACTAGTCTAACAAGAGAACAACAAGACGGACTGACTTATGTGTAACTTAAATAAACATATGTTGAAAAATATGATGAAATGACAATAGTTAACATTACTACATTGCTAGCAAGCAGGTTATCATTTCTATCCAAATACACAACCAGTGACCACATCATGACAGGAAGTAATGCCTAAATGAATTATAAGTTTATAAGATTCTAGACAAGTATTGACAAATCAACAAATAAACTGACTAATATTCTTAAATCTCAAACATGAACACTATCAGCATGAATGAACACTATCAACATGTATTACAATTAAGTTCTTGTTAAAAATAAAATGTAATGAAATAAGAGAGAAAAAAAAAGAAATTGAGAAGAAGGGGGGAAGAATATAATGATATTAGTGAACCCATGATGATTTTAAAAAGTGAAACAAAAAGAGGATCAAAATGGAGTACCAATTTCACTTCTTGTTTCTGTTGGACTGTAGAGAGCAGATCTGTTTCTTGGTTTGTTCTCTTCCAATTGCTTCACAACTTCATCCATGGAAGGTCTTACTGAAGCCACTGGAGCACAGCAGCCCATAGCAAGCTTTAATGCTTGAACAACTCCATCTTCCATGGGACTTCTAATCCCTTTCAAAACCTTCACATCAAAAACCTCCATTGTTGTCTCCTCCAAAACTGCCACTTTCACCATTGATGGCAAATCCACAAACTCTCCTCCACCACTACTTCATCCACAAACTGCCACTTTCACCATTCCTTGCTTTTCTTAGAATTCTCATCTCTCTCATTGTTCCAGCACTACTTCATACAGCTCCAATACTACTATTTCCCCCCACTCAGAAATTAGGGAGAAATGAAGGGAGAGGATTGGAATCCACAAATATAGGAAGAGAAAGTGTAAATTGATTGTGATTCTTAATGTGTTCATGTTTCTCTGGGTACCTCTCAAACTACTTGCTTTCTTGTTTTTTTTTTCTTTTTTCATCTGGGTTTCTGTTTGTTTTCTAGTTTGAGGTCTTCAATCTGATGTGAAGTTGAATTGTAGTGTGGACTTTGGTACTGTAATGATTGTGATTCTTGATGTGTTCATGGTCCAGATCTTGCCCCTTTTTGCTGACTTGTTCTTTTGGGGATGTGTTTGGATTTTGGGGTTCTGGATCTTCTTTGTTTTTAGTTCTTACCGGCTACTTTTGGAGTTTGGGTTTCTTATATCAGTGGGATGTGTTGCTAATTTTCTCTATGGTTTGTTCATACTTCAACTTTGGATTATGACTATTGCCTATTTTTGCAATTATTTGGTTTTGTATCTGTGTGGATGAACTAGGAAGAGAAAAACCTCAAATAATCTTCGATCGAAGTTCAAATGTTGGGACTTGTTAACGGTGCATTCTACTCCCGTAGTAGTCTCCTCGGAAAGAATGGAAAAATCAAGTTCAAGGCTGTTTTGGGAAGTTGGGGAGATCATGTGTAATCTTTTATTATAAAACTGTTATGATATTGATCTGCATTCTTTTCCTTCTACAAATTGCAAATTTGGTGGAAGCTTTGGTAAGTCTTTAAGCTTAGTGCAACCATTCAAGTACAATTTTTTTAACTTCTTAAGATGGCTGAGGCTATCTGGAAGCTTTACAAAGTCATTATGGCAATAATGAGCAAAAGCAATGTTAAGTCATTATGGCAATATACCCTTTTATCGGGCACAGATTTAGAGTTTTAAGGCACCCCAAACCACTAGATATTGGCAATAATGGCCTCCAAATGCCACTTGATAGTCTTCCACAATCTAATTTCTAATTGTATCCTATAGCTTTGTCCTTGGGGATGGATGTATCTACTTCACGATTATGTTTTCATTCTGTAATTTTTATATTTATGTTGATCTTCTTGTTGGTATTATCTCTTCTTGTATTGTTATATTGAACATGTTAAATCTTTGATGTAGGACTTTCAAGGAAGGGCTATGAAACAAGAATTTTTGAAGTCGATGTGCAGATGGTCGCTTTTTTAGGTGGTTTTGATGGTAGGACTATGTATTTTGATGTATGAAGAACAAGTGTAACTTAATTCTGATTGTAGCTTAACTGATTTTGGAGTGTAACTTTTATGAAGAACAAGTGTAACTTAATTCTGATTGTAGCTTAACTGATTTTGGAGTATAACTTTTATGAAGAACAAGTGTAATTTGATTTTGGAGTGCTATTTGACTGATTGTAGTTGATCATAAGAGAGTTTTATGTCAATTTTAAAAGTTTAAAATGATTGTTTAAATTCTGTAATTATTTTATGTAAATTAAAAAAAAAAAAAAAAAAAAAAAAACACCTAACCCGACGCGTTAATGACGCGTCGGATTAGATAGACTACCGGACGCATACTTAACGCGTCGGGTTAGTCTAACCCGACGCTCAGTCAAAGCGTCGGGTTAGATATCTTTATCCGACGCATAGCCCACGCGTCGGATAAAGACACCTATCCCTACGCTTTGACTGAGCGTCGGGTTAGACCAAAAAAACCGACGCGTTGCGTCGGATGTTAATCTTCCGACGGGTCTATTGCGACTCTCTATCCCGACGCATTGGTGCATCGGGACAGAGTTTACCCGACGCAAAAGGTTCCTATTCCGACGCTTGATGGCGTCGGGTAAAGTGTAAATTCTTGTAGTGTGGAGATTGGGAAGATCTCGATGAACAAGTAGTTGCAAACATCAGAATGTGTTTGACAATAGAAGTTGTTAGTCTTGTAGCCAACGAGACTACCGCAATCAAGCTAATGGAAGCGCTTACAAACAGGTACGAGAAATCGTCCGCTAATAGTAAAACATATCTTCTTAAGAAATTTTTTAACATGCAAATGGCTGAAGATGCATCTGTAAATTTCTATATCAATGAGGTTACCACTTTGGTAAATCAGTTAAAGTCTGTTAAGATAGATTTTACTGATGAAGTATACGTTATTCAGTTATTAATGTCTTTACCTGAAAGTTGGGAAACGATGAAGACAGCTGTGTCTAATTCGGTAGGAGAAAATATTCTGAAGTTTTCAGGGGTTTGTGATTTAGCTCTAGCTGAATAAATTCGTAGAAAGAGTAGTGGTAGAGAGTCATCTACTATGGGGTCAGCTTTAGCTTTGACTAAGGGTAAAGAATTTATGAAATCGAGTAGTAGTGGAAAGAAGTGGGGAAATAGGAATAAGGAGATAAAATGTTTTTTACTGTCACAAAATAGGTCACTATAAAAGTCAGTGTAGAAAACTAAAAGAGGATCAGGAAAGAAAGCATGAGGCAAACATAGTTGATGATGCCGATGCATGTGCCTGTGTTGGAAGTGACACAGAAAGTTTTAGTAATTCATCTGAGTGGATTTTAGATAGTGCAACGTCAGTTCACATAACTTCAGATAGAAGTTTGTTCACATTCTTCACAAGAGGATGTCATGGTCTAGTGAGAATGGGTGATGGCAGAGTCTCCAAAACCAGTAGGATTGAGGATGT
Source organism: Herpetospermum pedunculosum (assembly GCA_028017165.1). Taxonomy (NCBI): domain Eukaryota; kingdom Viridiplantae; phylum Streptophyta; class Magnoliopsida; order Cucurbitales; family Cucurbitaceae; genus Herpetospermum; species Herpetospermum pedunculosum. Next base: position 11,613,690 of record CM051527.1, on the reverse strand, counting down.
TAGTCTGAAATTAAAATGTGGTAGTGTTCTGGTATTGCATGATGTCAGGTTTGTGCCTAGAATGAAGATGAATCTCATCTCTATTGGCAAATTGACAGATGAAGGCTACAGGTGTGTGTTTGGCAGTCGCCAGTGTAAACTCATACTGGGATCTCAAGTAGTGGCAGTTGGCCACAGAAAATCTACATTGTACAGATGTCAGTTGAATGTTGCCAAAGGATCAAAGAGACAATGGATGCCAGTTAAAGCTGCAGATGGTTGTTTTAGAGGTGAGCCAGCAGCATTGATAGCCAACTTTGATCAGTTAGATCTGTTGGGTTTTATGTCCTAAAACTCGTAGTTTGTAAACTGAATGAATGTATATATTATATTTCAATAAAGTTGTTATTGAATTTTAGTGAATTGTGTTTGTATTAACCTATACCAATAACTAACACCCATGGCGATAGTATGAGTACTTGAACTTCATGTGTGACATGAATGTGAATCAAGTTCAAGTAGACAGCCAAAATGGTCTATAGTATAGGGATAAGGCTGGGTACCTTATCCTCGGGACACTATTGGACGCGGCTCACTTTGTATAGTACAAAACGATGAGATTCGAATCGTTTCATGTAGAGACATGTGAGTGAGGGCATCCTGTGCAATGAGTTTGCACAAGACCGAACCAAGAAATAAAATCGCTCTTTCTTTATAACACCGTTTACTGTAAAGACCGGTTTTTTCATATGATGACTTAGGTAACTCGATCTCAATCCTGAGCTCACTATGGACTCCTGTTTATTTGACCTTATCCTTTGACTTGTACGGGTGAGAGTGGCCAGATCGCCGACTCAATAAGCCTACCATATTGGGGATAAGATCGAATAAGTGGCTGGGGACGTAGTTGTGCGAGATGGAATTCACTCCTACCCGCTTTAAGGGTTAGTAGAGAGGCTGTTCCCTTAAGTGTTGACTCTAGGTCTTGAACAAAGGGCCCATCCTCTCCTGATCAGGGAGGAATCTGATTTGATGGTTGGACCACAAATCAATTGTTCATCAGAGGTGTCAGTGGTACTTAAGGAATAAGATATAATACAAGGGTTAAACGGTATAAATGACCCGTTGTGATTATGAACGACCTGTGAAGGATCGACTTACTGATGATAGTTATATCAACAGGACACAATTTATCTACAGTGAGGAGAGTGCAGCCCTTGGACTTTAGTGGAGTCTCCGGGGGTTAACGAATGTTGGTTAGTTCGGTTGAAAGAGTTTTGACCGGATAATCTCGTATCGTTGGAGCTCATGATCTGTAGGTCCTTATGGTTCTCCTGGCTAGCTCGGATAAAGCCGTGAAACAATATAAAAGAAAAGAAAAGAATTTGAATCGTTCAAATTCGGGTTTGTGGAAGAATATGGACATATTTAAATATGATTTAAATATGAGATTGGTCTGAAAACATGAATAAGATTCATGTGCAAAAAGTCGGTTTTCGGAAAACCGAGTTGAATTATATTATTTAATTAATATTTGATATTGAATTAAATAATATTAATATATATATATATATATATTTTATTAATTAAAAAGTTTAATTAATAAAATAATTATTATTATTTTTAATAATAATAATAATAATATATATATATATATATATATATATATATATATATATATATATATATATACATGTGTCTTACATGCAAGCATGTAAGACACATGTAAGGTATATATATATACAGAGTATATATTTCGTCAGATCAATTAAAAAAAAAAAAAAAAAAAAAAAAAAAATCAAAGTTAGTGACATTTGGGGTATTCAAAATGGTTTTGAATTCTCAAATTTTTTGAATTCTTCTTCTTCTCCGTCTTCCTCTCTGCTCTCTGTTTTAATAAAAAGTTAGTTTTTATTCAGTGAGCTTCTTCCCTCTTTTCTTTTGTAAAAGGAGTCCCACTACTCCGTTTCTCGGCCCGAGGATAGCGGGACTACCGTGGGTGGTCCACGAAGGTTTCGTGAGAAGTCTCGTTGAGCTCGTGAGGAGCTTCTGGCGGTAAAATTGAAGAAATACGAACGACGAGGGTATGTGTTCTAATTTCTCTTTTTCATTGCGTTTGCATGTTTCCGTTTTGTTTAAATTGATGAAATTAGAGTGTCTATGATCCAAATCGCTTCCGCTGCGTTCCATCAACGCTCCATCAAGATCATGATCCTTCAATTTAGAAACAATTGGGAAGTTCAGAAGAGAAAGTTGATGGCTATTGTCAACCCTCAATTGTCAGACGCTCGAACGAATTGAAGAAGTCGTCGAGGCGAGTGGAGGCATCGAAGTGGAAGGCTAGAGCAGTTGCTAAGGTCAAAGGGAAAGTATCTAGTTTGGCAACAGGTTTGAATAGAAGATTCAAACCCTTCTCAAAATATATTTTCTTCAAGAACAGTGATTCAGGGTTGAAGAAGATGTCAGTTGTTGCCACTTAGCTGCAGTGGGAGTACGTGTTTGTCTTTTTTCGTCTGAGAGACAGATCCACGTAGCGAGCCCATTCCTCGGGGCGAGCATAGATACACTACAGTTACTGTCTGATGGTTGCCTGTCTTTTGGTAACTTTTGTTATTTTACAGGTTTTTTTTATTAAACCTTGGAGTTTGCCAAGAAGATCAGAAATAACAGTTGTAGTGAGAGTAGATCCTTGAAGTTCACCAAGATGGCTAGTTTTGTTCCAGTGGGAAGCAAGATTGTTGTTTTGTCTCCAAGTGGGAGATTGTTAAGAAAAGTGGAGTCCAAAACAGTTTAAAGCCCATTAGCCCAACTACATTACTTAATCAAGTGGGTTTCTTGCTTGATTGGCTAAAAATTGGTTACATTTAATTGGAGAAATCAAATGGCAGGGGCGGTAGTTTTTTGCTTATAAAATAAGCCCAAACTCATTCATTTACTTTGATCAACAAAACAGGAGAAATAAGGCAGTGGGTTTTGTTACGTCTCCAAAAGTGACTATTTTAGGACTTATTTGTGTTAGGAAGTTGTGCATTTGTAGGTATTTTTGATAGGATTTAGCTTGAACCTATGCTTATATACGAGAATTAGAAGAATGAAGCTAAATTAGGACTTGTATGCAAAAGGAAAGAAAAAGAATGAAAAACGAAGTTAGAATAATGAAAACTGTGCATTGCGGAGGCATTGCGGAAACATTGCTAAAACCGCAATGTTTTAAGTGAAATCCGTAAGTTGGCTAACCTTTTTCTATTGTGATCCGATATTTCAGGGATTCGTTCTTTCTCCTCCAGCCACGTTGAAGTACGACGTTGAGGATGGATGGTTCTCTTTGGCCCAATCGCACCTGCAGAATACTATAAAAGGAGGTCAAAGAGGAGGGTTGAAACACATCCGAAAAGCGTAGACTTCTCAGTTCAACGCAGCTTCTTCTCCATTCTTTCTCTTCTCCGTCTGTTGGTTTGAGAGGTTCAGTTGTTGGAGTCGACAATCTGATAGGAAGGAGAGAAGATTCATCTTCTCTTCTGATTGGATTCATCCAAGCAAGGCTTGCCTTTCTCTCTATTCAGTCGAGGCGTTCGCAATCGAGAAGACCACGCACAGCTTACTGCTTTCTGTTTTAGTTTCCTACTTTCAGTACTGTTTGTTGTTATTTCCTCTCCATTAGCTACTCTATTCCATTTCGTTGCTTTTTGTCTTTACTTCAGTGTTTCTAATCTTCATTTGTTCATTCAAACAATTGATTAATCAACGTACAATTCATCATTTCGCAATTTCTCTATTCGTCTCTGCCTACTGTTTTTCCTTTTCTGTTTTGTCTTTAATCTTCTTCTAAGCATGTCTTCTTCATCTACTCTTTCTGTTCTATCTACATCCATGAGTAACTAAGTCACGTAGGGGCATGCTAATGACAAGGCTATAAGCTAAAACACGTGAACCAAGCATGTAGGATAGCTCTCGAATGCATTGATTGTATGTAAGTTTCATCCCACGGGCAATTTCGATTGGCCATCCATTTTGTCCAAAGAATTCCTAACCTCTGGAAGGAGTAAGAGTTCAGAGTCATACACTCATGCTAGCCTCTCAAGGTAGCCAGAAAACGACCTAGGAATAGGCGTTTTCCTAGTACAAATCACAACTTACTGCTTTAATAAGATGCTTAAGACCTTACTTGGACATGAGTAAACTAAAGAATCTAATGCATGAAATCGGAAGATACATGAGAATGAGTTAGTTTGATGCATAGTGAGTTGATCTAATGCTTGAGAATCGTGTGAAAAAGCATATAGAGGAGTCGTTAGTAGCCCTTGTTTCCACATTTTACACACTTTCACTGTTAGTAACATTGCGGTAGAATTGTTGTTCTCGCAATTCCTTTAAGTTAAAATTCTGCCTTAGTCATTTTTCTCTTCGTTTATTAATCTCTTCTCTTTACATTTGAGCTTATCATTGACTTGCACTTGTTTATGCATCTATCCTTTACATATTCCTTAGTAATTAGGCAATTTAAAACTAAATCTACCTCATCAAATCCACCCATTCTTGCTTAACAATACACTTCGCGAGTAACTAAGAATAAATCTCTGTGGGAAAACGAATGAAAAAATACTTACTACTTGCTACAGGATCATGTATGCTTGCATGTTCTGAGTGCTCTCTTATTGCATATTTCTTTTAAACATTGAGCACGCAACAAGTTTTTGGCGCCGCTGCCGGGGATTTAGTTTAGCGAAAACGAAGTTTGTTAAGTTAGAAACACAAAGTTTAATGTCTATTGGAACTAATCTTTTTCTCATTTCTTTTGCAGGTACCATTGGGTTAGTTTATGAATGAGCATTCAAGTAGCGATCTAGAGTTCAATCCTGAGCCTGAGAGATTATTTAAGGCCAGAAACAAAGCTAAGAAACGTCTCTTTAACCAACCCTCTATACCTCAAATAATTGCTGATTCTGCGGAGTCTTCGCAATCCCTCCACATAGAAATGGACAGACCAGTCCCAAATCCGGTACCTACCACTCGCAATCCCATCGAAATAGCGAATGATAAGGATAGTGCCATTCTCTCTTACCTAGTACCTATGCCTGGGGAGCTAAACCCAAGCATAATCCGCCCTGAAATTACTGCCAACTCATTCGAGTTAAAGCCAGTAATGTTCCAAATGTTGTCCACTGTGGGACAATTCTTTGGAATGGAAAATGAGGACCCCCACAACCATCTTAGAAACTTCCTAGGAGTTAGCGATACATTCCTTATCCCTGGAGTTTCCCAAGAAGCCTTGAGGCTCTACCTCTTCCCTTACTCTTTAAGAGATAAAGCAAAAACGTGGTTAAACTCATTACCCTCCGGATCAGTTCTCAATTGGACAGACTTGGCGGAGAAATTCCTAGTAAAATATTTCCCACCTGATAGGAATTCTACCTTTCGTGATGACATAATCAAGTTCAAACAAGCTGAAAATGAGTCGCTTCACGAAGCTTGGACAAGGTTCAAGGACCTTCTGATTAAATGTCCACACCATGGCATTCCATGGTGTATCCAAATAGAGGTATTTTTCAAAGGATGCAACCCCAGCACCAGACAAGTGTTAAATTCATCTGCTGGAGGTTCCATGCTTTCCAAAAGTTATAACGAAGCCTATGAGATCCTGGAGAAGATCTCAGCATCTCACTGTAGGTGGTCAGATGATCCAATAGAGCCAAGTAGAGCTCAAGATAAGGACGCACTCAATGCCATGAGTAGCCAAATAAGTGCCCTGACCAACCTAGTAAAACAAATGGCTTAAGCCAATCTCCAAACTAGTGTCAACACCGCCACAGCCATGTCAATGGGCACACAACCAAGTCAAGGTGAGACACTTATCTGTGGATTCTGTGGGGAAGGGCACCTGTATGAATACTGCCCTGGGAATCCAGCCTCAGTCTGCTATGTTGGAAGCCAACAGCAGCCTAGGAACAACCCTTACTCTAACACCTACAATCCTGGTTGGAGGAACCACCCAAATCTTTCATGGGGTGGCCAACAAAATACTAACCAAGCTCCTAACCAACCAAGACCGAGTGGAACACCTGGTTTCACTCCCCAACATAACCAATCCATGTATCAAAAACCATACAACCAACCAGTAGGGTCATCTGTAGAAAATCTACTTAAGGAGTATATTGCCAAGAATGATGCCACTCTACAAAGTCAGCAAGCTACCCTTAGGAGCCTAGAGAACCAAATAGGGCAACTAGCCAATGAACTCAAAAGTAAGCCCCAAGGTAGACTACCTGCTGACACTGAGGTGCCAAGGAGAGATGGAAAAGAACAAGTTCAAGCAATTGAACTCAGAAGTGGGAGACCATTGGTGAGCAACACTAAAGAAACCCCAAAGAGAGTAGAGAACAAAGAGTCTAATGCTCCACTGGAATCTCTGCCAAACCATGGTCAACCATCAACAAGCACATCAGGAGCAAGGTTGGAGCCAATCATAGAGGAGATAGAAGAAATACCAAGGCCTCCACCTATCCTGAGGCGACCTGAAGTGCCTGCATATGTGCCACCACCTCCATTCCCTCGAAGGCTAAAGAAAAAACAAGAACAGGAAGTGCACTTTAATAAATTCTTAGAAATTCTTAAAAAAGTGCATGTTAATATTCCTTTTGTAGAAGTTTTACAGTCTATGCCTTCTTATGTTAAGTTTTTGAAGGATATAATCACTAACAAAAAAATTATTGGCGAATTTGAAACAGTGAATCTCACTGAGGAGTGCAGTGCTATACTCCAGAACAAGCTACCCAAGAAGGAGAAGGATCCTGGTTCCTTCACCCTACCAGTGGAGTTAGGAGGCAAGCACGTGGGCAGAGCTCTTTGTGACCTGGGAGCCAGCATAAACCTCATGCCCCTATCACTATTCCGCCAGCTAGGAATAGGAGAAGCACGTCCCACCACTGTCACTTTACAACTTGCAGACAGATCCATAGCATACCCTGAGGGTAAGATTGAGGATATTCTTGTAAAGGTTGACAAGTTTATTTTCCTTGCAGATTTCATCATCCTAGATTATGAAGCAGACAAGGAGGTCCCCATTCTATTAGGCAGACCATTTCTAGCCACAGGTAGAGCCTTGATTGATGTCCAGAAAGGTGAGCTCACCATGAGGGTTCATGATGAGGAGGTTAAATTTAGTGTTTTTAAAGCCCTAAGGTACCCTTCTGACTCTGAATCTTGTGCAAGCATGGACATTGTAGATTCACTAATGGAAGAACAGCTGGAACATGAATTATTGACTAAGCATGCTAATAATTATGTACAATTAGATTTAACTGATTTGAATGTTTCTGAAATAATGGATATACCTGTAGATAAAATACAACATGTTTGTATGAATAAAGACTTGACTGACAGATCTATGAATCCATTAAAGCCATCCATTGAGCATCCACCTATCTTAGAATTGAAACCCTTACCCACTCATCTTAAGTATGCATATTTAGGAAGTAATGATACTCTGCCTGTTATTATCTCGTCCAAATTGAGTGCAAAGCATGAAACTGAGTTAATCTTATTACTTAAGCAATATAAAAAGGCTATTGCATGGACGATTGCTGACATCAGAGGCATTAGCCCTTCTTACTGCATGCATAAGATAATATTAGAAGAAGAGCATACACCTCGAGTAGATCACCAACGTAGGCTGAACCCCTCTATGAAAGAGGTAGTTAAGAAAGAGATTATAAAATGGTTAGATGCAGGTGTAATCTTCCCTATAGCTAGTAGTCAGTGGGTGAGTCCAATACAATGTGTACCTAAGAAGGGGGGGATGACTGTAGTAGTGAATGAGAGCAATGAACTGATTCCAACTAGAACTATTACAGGATGGAGAGTCTGTATGGACTATAGAAAATTGAATAAGGAAACAAAAAAGGATCACTTCCCTTTACCATTTATTGACCAAATGTTAGATAGGATAGCTGGTAGAGCTTATTACTGCTTTCTACATGGTTATTCTGGATATAACCAGATCACCATAGACCCTGTGGATCAGGAGAAGACAACCTTCACCTGTCCCTTTGGAACATTTGCTTTCCGCAGAATGCCTTTTGGCTTATGCAATGCACCAGCAACGTTCCAAAGGTGCATGTTGGCAATCTTCTCTGACTTAGATGAATCCATGATAGAAATATTTATGGATGACTTCTCAGTCTTTGGTGATTCATTCACAAACTGTTTAGAGAACTTAGGACAAGTCCTGGCTAGGTGTGAGGAGACCAACCTAGTCCTTAATTGGGAAAAGTGCCACTTCATGGTGGAAGAGGGGATAGTCCTAGGTCATAGAGTGTCTAGAGCAGGAGTAGAGGTCGATAGGGCCAAGATTGAAATAATAGAGAAGTTAGTGGAACCTCAGAATGTGAAAGCCATTAGAAGTTTCTTAGGACACGCAGGTTTCTATAGAAGGTTCATTAAGAACTTTTCTAAGATCTCCAAACCTTTGTGTGAGCTTCTAGAGCTGAACAAGCCATTCATCTTCTCTAAAGAATGTCTACTAGCCTGGAAAACCCTTAAGGAAGCACTAGTCAAAGCACCTATTATAGTAGGACCAAATTGGGACCTTCCATTTGAGATGTTGTGTGATGCAAGTGACTATGCAGTAGGGGTTATGCTAGGACAGAAGATTGACAAACTAACACACCCTGTATACTATGCTAGTAAGACACTTAATGAGGCACAATGTAATTACACAACCACGGAAAAGGAAATGCTAGCTGTAGTGTTTGCCTGTGAGAAGTTTAGGAATTACATTGTAGGCACTAAGACAATCGTGTACACTGATCATTCTGCACTAAAATACCTTATGAGGAAGGCTGATGCTAAGCCTAGGTTGATTAGATGGGTATTGTTGCTGCAAGAATTTGATCTAGACATTAGAGATAAGAAAGGTTGCGAAAATGTGGTTGCGGATCATCTTTCTCGATTGCAACATAATTGCGATAAAATTGCGGAAACCGCAATCTCTGATGCCTTTATCGATGAACATGTCTTTGTATTAGCCCATCGTGATAACGATGAGGAACCTTGGTTTGCTGATATTGCTAACTTCCTTGCCTCGCAGGTACTACCTACCTTCAAGGGAGGACAAGAGAAGAAGAAGTTCCTGCATGAAGCTAGGAAGTTCATATGGGACGATCCTACCCTCTACAAAACATGTGCAGATGGTTTGCTGAGGAAGTGTGTGTCAGCTGCTGAGGCGAAGTCTGTGCTGCAGCACTGCCATACTGCTCCCTATGGTGGACACTTTGGTGGCCAAAGAACAGCTGCAAAGGTGTTCCAGAGTGGCTACTACTGGCCCACGATCTTCAAAGATGCCCACGAATACGCACACAACTGTGATGAATGCCAGAGAACAGGTAACCTTAGTCGAAAGGATGAGATGCCTCTCACTTACATCTTAGAGTTGGAGCTCTTTGATGTGTGGGGCATTGACTTCATGGGACCATTTCCCCCATCAGCAGGTAACCTTTACATACTTGTAGCGGTAGACTATGTATCTAAGTGGGTAGAGGCCATAGCATGTCCAAACAATGATGCGATAACAGTCATTAAGTTCCTTAATAGACATATCTTTACTAGGTTTGGAACACCTCGTGCTATAATTAGTGATGAAGGGACACACTTTATTAATAAAGCTATGGAAAAAGTGTTGGCTAAATACAATGTTAGACATAGGGTAGCCACTCCTTATCACCCACATTCGAATGGACAAGCTGAAATATCAAATAGGGAGATTAAAAACATACTCGAAAAAGTGGTCAAACCCAATAGAAAAGATTGGTCGTTTAAACTCGAGGATGCACTTTGGGCATAGAGGACTGCATATAAGACACCCCTAGGTAGGTCTCCTTATAGACTTGTGTATGGCAAAGCATGTCACTTACCATTCGAATTGGAAATTAAAGCATTTTGGGCCTTGAAAGAACTGAATTATTGCGTGACCGATGCGGGAACATTGCGGTCTCTGCAATTACATGAGCTTGATGAGCTGAGACATATGTCCTATGAAAATGCTAAAATGTATAAGGAAAAGACTAAGATTTGGCATGATAGTAGACTTAGGATTAAGGACTTTAAGAAAGGCCAGCTTGTCTTATTATTTAACTCACGGTTGAGATTATTTCCAAGCAAACTTAAGTCCAGATGGTCAGGTCCTTTTGTGATAACTAACGTGTTTGTTCATGGTGCAATCGAGATTAGGAACCTACAGCACGGGCAACCGTTCATGGTTAATGGTGCACGATTGAAGCATTATTATGAGGAAGGAGATGTGAAGACTCTCTCGGCCTTCCTCTTGGCTGAAACTTGAAAATAAAACCGAGAGAGGATGAGTGATCACTGTGCTCGTCCATGCGAGGCTATGCCTTAGTTTATTTTTTGCTAGTCTTTCTGTTATTATTTGTGTATGTTTTTGTGTGATTTTTATTACGAATTTGATTTTGATTTTATTTCTTTTAATAGGGGATCAAAAGAGGGAATCAAGGAGATGAATCCAGGATAAAAAAATCGGGGAAGATATTGGGCCAAATCAAAGATTAAGTTGAGAGAATATTGGCATTTGAAACGAGGAAATCTCCAACGGCCATTTAATTGCGAGGGATTTGCTGAATCCGCAACAGAAATAGCCGTTGGGATTTCCATCATTACAAATAGCCGTTAGAACCGTCGTGGCCAGTACGCTTCCCTCATTCACTGAACTTCAAGAAATCTCTCTCCGTCTTCCTCTGCAATTTCTCTTTCCAGATTCCTACGATTCCACCATGGTGCTAACAAGGGCTGAGAGATCTGCCTCCAAAAAGAAGGCCGCCGACGTTGAGATAGCTGCGAGAGAGGCACTCCTTGCCTTGGCAGATGCCGAAGCCGCGCGAACCGAACGCCTTCCCAAGCTCCCTGTCCGCAAGAAGAAGTGGAAGGTAGTGACGGAAATCCCTGCTGGGCCATCTGAACCAGCAGGAACGCCCAAGAAGAGGAAGTGGAAGATGGCCGTTGACGATGCAGCGATCAAGAAAAAGAGTCCCTCTGTGGAGAGTCAAGAGAGTGGTCGTCCATCCTACGAGACGGCCAGACAAAGCCATTCGCCATCTCCACCAGCGCGAAGCCCTGAACCTTCTCCATCTCCACAGAGCTCTGAACAAACTCCACCGCCGCAGAGCCCTGAGGCATCACCAGTATCCCAAACGCCTGAGCCTGAAATTCCAGATGAAGAGCATCAAGAATCAGCGCAGGGCGATGATGCAGCTGAGGAAGAGGAAGTTTTCTCTCCTTTGAGGGAATTCTGCCCCGATAGCCCAGCAAGGGGGGAAGATTCAATGGATGAGACGTTGGGGGATTGCCTCCAACAGATCACCACCAGGGCACGATTGAGAAAGGAAGCCACCAAGGTCATCAAGGCCAAACGGCCAAAAGCTTCGAAGAAGTCCAAGAAAAGGAAGGCCAGAGGTGGGCCATCATCGAAGAAGGTTAGTAGTGAGCCCTCTCTGAAGAAGCTAAAGATCGAGGCTGCTGAATCAGCCAAACCAAAAGATAAGGGGAAGGCCAAGCTGTACCCCGAAGATGAGCCTCAAACTGTGAGGTATGTGTCCTCTGATGCAGAGTCGAGGGGCACTGAGTTAAGGAAGAGGGACCTGCTCCATGAGAAGGGGTTCCTTGACGCGCTAGCAGACCTGCCGCAATTCTTGCGCGCAGGGATCACCAATCACGGCTGGGAAGAGCTGTGCAGACCGCCCATCCCCGCCTACTCCAGCATGGTGTACGACTTTTACGCCAACCTGATGAACCCTGAGGATGGCCTGTCTGTGGTCAGAGGAATCGAGGTGGACTTCTCAGCTAAGGCGATCAATGAAGCCTATGGCCTCAAGGGGCAAAAACACACTGATTATGCAAGGATCATTGATGCGCCAACTGAGGCTGTCCTGGAGGAAGCGCTGAGGATCATTGGCCAACCTGAGGCAGCGTGGACGATCTCGCGCAATGGGAAGCACACTCTGATGAGTGCTACCCTCACAGCCAAGGCAGCTGTCTGGTTCTCCTTCGTGCGAAGGCGGCTGTCTCCAAAGACCCACGAGACCACCATCAACCAAGGAAGGTCGCTGCTGGTTTATGCGATCATGAGGGGCCTCACAATCAATGTGGGTGAGGTCATTGCAGCCTCAATCGCAGACTGTGCCAAAAAAGGTAAGGGTCCACTTTTCTTCCCCAACACAATCACTAAGCTTTGCTTACGTGCAGGTGTACCAATCGAGCGGATGGAAAGGCAGCTGGCCTACACGGGGCACCTGGAGCTGCCTACAGGCCTGCGACTGCGATGAAAGGGGAACATGGAGTTTGAGCTAGACGGCCTGGCTGCGGCTCAATCCCTCTCTATGGCCTGCCTGATGGACCTGCAGAAGAAGATGGCGCAATGGGCTGAATATGCTCAAGCAAGGGATAAGGATGTGGCGGATCAGTTGGGCTGCATCTTTCCTGAGTTCCCCACGGACCTGCTGACGCCATAGGCACCTCCACGAGCACGGAGGGATGATGATGAGGACATCTGAGTGCTAGGTTGATTAGCACTCAAGGGAGTATTTATGTTCCCTACAAAAAAAAAATCAAACTGCTTTTCGTTAAACTGTGTGAATTCTGTCATTTTGAGTTAATATTTGATCTGTCTTTAGTTCTTTATTTTTGTTGTTTAGATTTGTTTAGTATAGTCTGATGGTATCCGAATAGGTAGATTGTTTTAGGTTCTTTTTTGTATAGCTGAAATGATTGGAAAGAGCATGCATAGGGGCCTTGATCACTGTTATATCTGCCCTGTATCCATTGCGAAATTATTGCGGAGTCCGCAATTTTTGTTAGTAATTGCGTGTTTTTGACTGTCTGATTAGCTAGGCTGGTTCTGTTTTAATTTTGTTCTTTTGCTGCTGTCTTGACTACTTTATATAGGCTATCTATAAGCATGCTGGATGAGTGTCTTAAGGCACCTTTGATAGTTTAAATTATTCTCTTAAATTGCTCAGCATGCGTAGCTTTAAGTCCTTCCCTGCCTGTTTTTATAAATTTCTGCTGCTGAGATGTTTGCTTTGAGAATGTTCTGTCTATCCCTAGGGCTTTTAGATTCTCTTTGTTTTACCCTAGACTAGATGCTTCTAGGACAAGTTTGGGGGTGTGCCACCTCAGACACTCATTGGGGACAATGAGTAGTTTAAGTTTGGGGGAGGCCACCCTAGGCCTAGGAACATTCCTCTCTCCCTTTAAGCATAATCATTCTTCTTCTCCTTTACAAAAAAAAAAAAAAAATGATGAACTGAAAAGAAAAAATGAAAAATAGAATAAAGAGGGGTGTCTCTCTTAAAGTTGCTGAGTAATCAGTGCCAAGTGTGTAACCCACAAGTGGCATTGCATCAAAAGGCAACCAAAGGAGAGGCTCCACCAATATAAGAAAGAAAAAAGGAAGAAATAGGGAAGAAGAATGTACACCTAGGAGTTGCAACTTTGTGGCTTGGATGTCCTGAATAAAAAGAACTCTGATCCTCAATTAGCTGAGCACAAAGTTGTAGCTTGTAGGGTTGTTTAGGGAGATGAATGTATGTCCAATGTAGTGATGCCAGGGTTTAGGTTGTTCTCTAAATGTACTACTGTCACTGTTAATACTAAGACTGGCATGACTCTAAGGAATCCTAGGTAGCTCAAAAGTAAAAACTAGAAGCATGTACTGAGTCTGGGGAAAAGCTAGGTAGAATTTGAAACTTTAGGGATAGTTGCACGATATGACAGAAGCAAGTAGATCAGTCGTAGGGAGTTAATGAAACAGTAGGAGCATTAGGCGTGCGAAGTCAGAAGAAGCAAAGTAAGAGGGTAGTTGTAAACTTAGAAGGGTGTCACAGGACAGCACTGCTATAGATAGGAACTTAGGGGAGTCAGCGAAGTGGTTAGAAAGGTTAAAACAGCAGCCTAAGTAAGTCCTTAGTTTGCTCGAGGACGAGCAAAACCTTAAGTTTGGGGGTGTGTTACGTCTCCAAAAGTGACTATTTTAGGACTTATTTGTGTTAGGAAGTTGTGCATTTGTAGGTATTTTTGATAGGATTTAGCTTGAACCTATGCTTATATATGAGAATTAGAAGAATGAAGCTAAATTAGGACTTGTATGCAAAAGGAAAGAAAAAGAATGAAAAACGAAGTTAGAAGAATGAAAACTGTGCATTGCGGAGGCATTGCGGAAACATTGCTAAAACCGCAATGTTTTAAGTGAAATCCGTAAGTTGGCTAACATTTTTCTGTTGTGATCCGATATTTCAGGGATTCGTTCTTTCTCCTCCAGCCACGTTGAAGTACGACGTTGAGGATGGATGGTTCTCCTTGGCCCAATCGCACCTGCAGAATACTATAAAAGGAGGTCAAAGAGGAGGGTTGAAACACATCCGAAAAGCATAGACTTCTCAGTTCAACGCAGCTTCTTCTCCATTCTTTCTCTTCTCCGTCTGTTGGTTGGAGAGGTTCAGCTGTTGGAGTCGACAATCTAATAGGAAGGAGAGAAGATTCATCTTCTCTTCTGATTGGATTCATCCAAGCAAGGCTTGCCTTTCTCTCTATTCAGTCGAGGCGTTCGCAATCGAGAAGACCACGCACAGCTTACTGCTTTCTGTTTTAGTTTCCTACTTTCAGTATTGTTTGTTGTTATTTCCTTTCCATTAGCTACTCTATTCCATTTCGTTGCTTTCTGTCTTTACTTCAGTGTTTCTAATCTTCATTTGTTCATTCAAACAATTGATTAATCAACGTACAATTCATCATTTCGCAATTTCTCTATTCGTCTCTGCCTACTGTTTTTCCTTTTCTGTTTTGTCTTTAATCTTCTTCTAAGCATGTCTTCTTCATCTACTCTTTCTGTTCTATCTACATCCATGAGTAACTAAGTCACGTAGAGGCATGCTAATGACAAGGCTATAGGCTAAAACACGTGAACCAAGCATGTAGGATAGCTCTCGAATGCATTGATTGTATGTAAGCTTCATCCCACGGGCAATTTCGATTGGCCATCCATTTTGTCCAAAGAATTCCTAACCTCTGGAAGGAGTAAGAGTTCAGAGTCATACACTCATGCTAGCCTCTCAAGGTAGCCAGAAAACGACCTAGGAATAAGCGTTTTCCTAGTACAAATCACAACTTACTGCTTTAATAAGATGCTTAAGACCTTACTTGGACATGAGTAAACTAAAGAATCTAATGCATGAAATCGGAAGATACATGAGAATGAGTTAGTTTGATGCATAGTGAGTTGATCTAATGCTTGAGAATCGTGTGAAAAAGCCTATAGAGGAGTCGTTAGTAGCCCTTGTTTCCACATTTTACACACTTTCACTGTTAGTAACATTGCGGTAGAATTGATGTTCTCGCAATTCCTTTAAGTTAAAATTCTGCCTTAGCCATTTTTCTCTTCGTTTATTAATCTCTTCTCTTTACATTTGAGCTTATCATTGACTTGCACTTGTTTATGCATCTATCCTTTACATATTCCTTAGTAATTAGGCAATTTAAAACCAAATCTACCTCATCAAATCCACCAATTCTTGCTTAACAATACACTTCGCGAGTAACTAAGAATAAATCTTTGTGGGAAAACGAATGAAAAAATACTTACTACTTGCTACAGGATCATGTATGCTTACATGTTCTGAGTGCTCTCTTATTGCATATTTCTTTTAAACATTGAGCACACAACAGGTTTCAAAATCAAAAAAAGAAAAAGAATATCATAGCTGAAGCATTTTTATTTCTTTTTTTGTACAGTGATCCTTGTGAGAGAAAATAGAGAATTTTCTCTTAAGCGGTTCTCTTCGTTGTTGATCCCAAGCTATCGGGTTGTGATACTTGGAAGTCAATAGTCATTGTTCGACTATTGAGGGTAGTTTGTAGCGTTGAATTGAGGCTTCTTGTAATCTCCATTATAGTTGAACCTGCAGTTGCAGAAGACTGGACGTAGTCCCGAGATCGGGGCGAACCAGTATAACTTACGGTGTCGTTCTCTCTTTCCCTTATCTTTATTATTGTATTTTTTGTGATCGATAACTTATTTGGTTATAACCTGTGAAGTGGGAACGTGAGATATAATATTGTTATTCCGCGTTATTTATATCTCGTGTATTTTTCCCAACACAATGAATTGGATACAAGGCCAGATTTGTAGTGTCGTTATGGTGTAGAAAATAAGGGTGATAGTGACAATCAAAAAACTGGAGAACCGAACTGATCCAGTGGTTGGATTCGGTTATTTAAGATAATTTTGGACAAGGTGGTTTGTATTTATGAAAAATCGAAAGTTTTCGGTTCAGTTCAGTTTTTAATTGAAAAATCGAGCCAAAACTGAACCGAACCAAAGTATACACACTTTAAGAAACTCTAACTCTTCAACGTTTTTTTTCTTTTCATTTTAGCCGCCAACACCAAAACTCTCTCGATTCTCGCTCTCACTCTCCAAAATCCCATTCCATCCGTTGTTCCTCGTCGTCGCACCTTGCTGCTGTAAATCGCCTTTGCACCGTGCCGTTGCAAATCGTCGTCGTACCTCGCCACTTCAATCGTTGTTTCAATCGTCATTGTAGGACGGACCCGAAGTTTAGGGCATTCAAACCCATTCTTTACTTCTTAACACCCTTCTCTGCGAATAGCTCTGATGAGACGAAGATTTGGGTGCAAATGGGTCTGAAGTCGAAGACACATAATATTGGGAATCTCGCCTTTTTAGCATTCAATTCGCTAGATTAAAACTTGAATACATTTTATTTTTCGTCCCACCAACATCTACTCTGACCTCTCATCTTCTCTCAATTCATGTTGTTTCGCCTATTTTTCCCTTTGAAAAAATGTTTTGTTTCAAAAAAAAAAAAAAAAAACTTTGTTTCGCCCGCATCTTTTGGCTTCGGAAAAAATTCAGAAATAAAAGACAAAAACTAAATAGTTTACTAAACCGAAAATTGAACCGAGCGGAACCGAACCAATCAGTTATGCACCTTATCGGTTCCACATTTCACAAAACCGAAAAGTTCGGTTCGATTTTCAGTTGAGACCAAAACCGAAAAAAACCGAATTGATATCACTCCTAGTAGAAAATATGGACTTGCAAAATTGTCTCCCCCCCCCCCCCCCCCAAATTTTCTTGGCAACATGAGGATCAACGTACGTAAGAAGGAAGGACAATCGAAACACTTAAAGAATATGAAAAATGGAAATTGATTGTAAAAGAAATCAATGAAAACGGAAGCCACGGGCATATGCTCTGATACTATAATAAAGCTAAACGAAAAGTGTGACAAATAAGCCAGGCGCACATTCCATTTTGTAGTTTCCTTTTAGTCCTTTGAGGGAGTTCTCTTGAAGTTTTCATCACATTTCTTATCTTTAAGCTTTTTAGGGTTAGTCATTTCTACACTAGGACTTGGAGCCACTGATTTACTACTGTTTTGGGTGGAGAAGTTCGCCAAAGAATAAGCATTTTCCAAGGGGAACCTTGCAAACGATTTGACGCCAACTTGACACGTTGGAGCATTTCTTCTTCGCAGCTTAACTCGCCTATACTCTTTTCTACTCTCTTCGTCTATTGTTGTTGTTATGCTTTCTTTGAGCTATTTTAAGCTCCATCTCTATAACATGAACTAAACCTTTTATGGGGAAGGTTAAGAGTATAGAGTAAATGGAAACCTTGGTGTTTTAGCATGTTTGTGTAAGAGTCTTTTAAGCATGTTTGATTTTATTTCTAATAATGCATTTTCGATCGACCATCAATTTTAGATCTTCGACAGTAGTATAGGTTTATGAATATTCATGTTTATGCTAGCCTTCCATGGTAACCAGCAAGAAGTTTAGAAATATTCACTTGCCTAGCATGCAAACAAAAAACATGTGCATATGAATAGGAGTACAATGACAGATGGCTCCTAAATGTTGAAATACTTACGGGGTTTCTAAGTTATGTTGTGTAGTTAGCTTCTCCATGTTCATCGCTAAGCATCTTGATAGTTGTTTTCTCCAAACATACTTCTAACCTGCCCTTGTTCTCCCACTAAATGTTACACAATTTTAGTGTTACTTTATGCTTCGATTTCACTATTACCTTTTCATCGCATCGTTTTCGCACATTTATTATTGTTGGATTTCTGTTTAAGGCATTTTCCTAAACTTTTGTTCCAGCATTTGTACTATTTTCCTGCAATTAATATGTTTTATCTTTATTTTCGCAAAGCAATCACCTCTCATATATTGTTGTTAATCGTTACTTTGAGTCTCAATCAATCAACATTAACACATAAAAAACATCAAATCTCTGTGGAATTGATATAAAACTACTTATCTTTAAGACACTTGCTGCATAAATTCATGTATACTTGCATGTCTTTAGTGTTTCGTCCCTTGCACATTTAAAATGCATATTGAGAACACCGCAACAACTGCCAACTGGTATTTCACACGGGGACAAAACATATAAAAATTGATGTTCATTTTGTCCAAGATTAGGTACTAAATGGCTCTCTAGAAGTACGATATGTACCCTCTACTGATCAAATGGTTGATTGTCTCACAAAACCACTAACTCACACTCAATTATTTTATCTACGCTTCAAACTCGGAGTAGTTGATCTACACTCTCGTTTGCGGAGATATTAGAGAAAGGCATCAAGCAAAGGAGATTAAGGTGTCTAATTCAATTCACCACGTGAGCAGAATTCCATAAAGTTTGTCTCAACAAATTCGGTTAACAAATTGATACCCTTCTCCTCATTCTTCATTTGTTTTGTGACACCGGTATTTTTCTTTATTAATATTCTTTTCTTATTATTTTCTATTCCATTGTGCCCCAAATTAGGGCAAAATATGTATTAAGAGGGCAATAGTCCGTCTCAAACATGAAAAAGAACATTTTGTGAAGAAATATTGTTTTTATTTTAGAGTCAACCTACATTATTCACTAGAAGATAACATTGAGCATTTCTAACTTGAGCTTTAGTTTTGTACATAAGTCCCCTTGTTAGTTCATTTTAATTTCTTTAATTTCTTTAATTTATTTAATTGTCATTATTCTTCTTTAATGTGTTTCTCATATTTGATTTGGTCTTAGCACATTTTTCCTCTTTGTTAATATTTTACACAAATTTGAAGCATCTTTTTCCTTTTTTTAATATTCTTTTAGGCTTTCTAAACAAAAGTTGTGAGTATTCTTTTTCAATTTTCTAAAAAAAAAAAAAAACAAGTGTGAAAAATTAGTTATTACATGCATACATCATTTTCTTTGAATTCACTCATTCATTTGAATGTTATTCATGCATCAATACCTTCACTCACTCCCATCTAGTTGCATAAAAAAGGGCAAAAAAAACCAAGTGTCAATTTCATCATATTTGTTCATTGCATCTATACATAGCGTTGACATAGTGTTGGACTACATTTGAAAACCTTATAAGTTTACTGCTTCATAATTTTGTATTTGTGATCTCACATCCTTCAAATCGACCATAATTGTTTCTCTTCTCTTGCAATGAGGGTGAATCTAGGACTAAGGACAATACTTTTTTTGAATTGTGTGTGCAACAACTTGAGAGATAACCTCAGTATCTTCATGAGTTCATTCACTCAGTGAGTTGACTAAATACGTTTGTGGTTCATGGATTTTCCACCAATATATTTTTGCAAGCATGCTTACACCATGAAGTTTGACACCTTTGTTAGGAGTGCTAATAAAGTCTCACATTGGTTAGGGAAGAGATTGATTCAATGGTATATAAGTGTTGCGTGCTCAATGTGTTAAAATAATCAGGCAATAAGAGAGAGATAGAGCACTCAGAACATGCAAGCATACATGATCTTATAGCAAGTAGTAATATTTCATTCGTTTTCCCACAGAGATTTATTTTTAGCTATTCGCGAAGTGTATTTGTTAAGAAAGAAGGGGTGGATTTGATGGGGTAAAATTGGTTTTTAATTGTCTAATTCTTGCTGAATGTGTAAAGGGTAGCAACATAAACAAGAACAAGTTAAAGCTAAACTCAAGTGTAAAGAGATGAGATTAATAAACGAAAGCAAAGACAGCTAGACAGAATGGTAACTTAAGCAGAATTGCGGAGACAGCAATGTTACCGCAATTATAATAACTGCGAAAGTGTGCAAAGTGATGGATTAAGGGCTACTAACGACTATCCTATAGGCTTTTTCTCATGATTCTCAAGCAGTGGATCAACTCTCTATGCATCAAACTATCTCATTCTCATGTATCTTCCGATTTCATGCATTAGATTCTTTAGTTTACTCATGTCCAAGTAAGGTCTTAAGCATCTTGTTAAGGCAGAAAATATGGTTTGTACTAGGGAAACGCCTATTCCTAGGTCGTTTCCTGGTTACCTTGAAAGGCTAGCATGATAGTATGACTCTGAACTCTTACTCCTTCCAGAGGTTAGGAGTTCTTTGGACAAAATGGATGGCCAATCGAAATTGCCCGTGGGATGAAGCTTACATACAATCAATGCTTCGAGAGCTATCCTACATGCTTGGTTCACGTTTTTTAGCCTAAAGTGTTGTCATTAGCATGCCCCTAAGTGATTTAGCTACTCATGGATGTAAACAGAACAGAAGCAAGAGAAGAAGTAGACATGCTTAGAAGGAATTTAAAGACAAAACAGTAAGGGAAAGCAGTAGAATGTAAAGGCAAGAAACTGTGAAGTGAAGAATTGAGATTTGATTACTTGATTGTTTGATTGACAAAGAAAAGCTTTAAAGCAAATAACAGGAAGACAGAACACAACGAAATAGCCTAATCTAGCTTCTAGAAAAGAAATAACAACAAGGCAAAGCTGGAAAATGGAAATGAAGAGCAGAAAGCAGTAAAACAAGCTCGAAAGTCTCGTTGCAGCCGCCTCGAATGAAGGATGAGAAAGGTCAGCCTTGCTTGGATGAATCCAATCGGGAGAGAAGAAGAATCTCCTCTCCTTCCTATCAGATTATCGATTCCAACAGCTGAGCTTCGCAAACCAGCAGACGGTAAAGAAAAACAGGAGAAAAGATGGACTGCGAGAAGACTTCTACGCTTTCGGATGATGATTGAACCCTCGACTTTGACCCCTATTTATAGTAGTCTGCAGACGTCTTTGGGCCAAGGAGAACCATCAATCTTCAACGTCGTACTTCAGAATGGATGGAGGAGAAAGAACGAATCCCTGAAATAACGGAAATTAACAGAAAAAGATCAGTCAACTTACGGTTTTCACTTGAAACATTGCGAGAACCGCAATGTTTCCGCAATGCTTGTTTTTCATTCTTTTCCTTCGGTTTTCAACTCTTTTCTTTCCTATTGTACATAAGTCCTAATTTAGCTACCTTCTTCTAATTCTCATATTTAAGCATAGGTTTAGGCTAAATGCTATCAAAAACACCTAAGAGTGAACATCTTTCTAAGCTAATTAAGTCCTAAAAAGGTCACTTTTGGAGACGTAACACACCCCCAAACTTAAGGTTTTGCTTGTCCTCGAGCAATCTAAGGACTTTCCTAGGCTGCTGTTTCTTCTTCTTTAACCACTTACTGACTCCCCTATATTCTCATCTATAGCAGTGCTGTCCTGTGACACACTTCTAAGCTTAAAACTACCCTCTCATCTAGCTTCTTCTGATTTCGCATGCCTAAAACTCCTACTGCTTTTATTAACTCCCTACAACTGATCTACCTGCTTTTATCATATCATGCCACTATCCCTAAAGTTTCAACTTCTACCTAGCTTTACCCCAGACTCAGTACATGCTTCTAGTTTATATTTATGAGCTACCTAGGATTCCTTAGAGTCATGCCAGTCTTAGTATTAACAGTGACAGTAGTGCTTTAAGAGAACAACCTAAACCCTGGCATCACTACATTGGATATACACTCATCTCCCTAAACAACCCTACAAGCTACAACTTTGTGCTTAGCTAATTGAGGATCAGAGTTCTTTTTAAATAGGACATCTAAGCCACAAAGTTGCAACTCCTAGGTATACATTCTTCCTCCCTACTTTTTCCTTTTTTTCTTTCTCAAGTGGAGCCTTTCCTTTGGTTGCCTTTTGATGCAATGCCACTTGTGGGTTACACACTTGGCACTGATTACTCAGCAACCTAAGAGAGACTCCCCTCCTTATTCTATTTGTCATTTTTTTTTTTTTTTTCAGTTCATTATTTTTGTTAAGGAGAAGAAGAATGCTTATGTTTTAAGGGAGAGAGGAATGTTCCTAGGCCTAGGGTGGCCTCCCCCAAACTTCAACTACTCATTGTCCCCAATGAGTGTCTGAGGTGGCACACCCCCAAACTATCCTAGAAGCATCTAGTCTAAGGTAAAACAAAGAGAAACTAAAAGCCCTAGGCATAGACAGAACATTCTAAAAGAAAATATCACAGCAGCAGGAATTTGAAAAACAGACAGGCAAGGACTTACAGCTATGCATGCTGAGCTATTTAGAGGTTAATTTAAACTAGCAAAGGGTGTCCTATGACACTCATCCAGCATGCATTTAGATAAGCTATACAAGGTAGTCATGATAGCAGCAAAAGATAGAATTTAAACAGATCACAGCCTAGCTAAGCAGACAGTCCAAAACATGCTTTCAGTAATAAAAATTGCGGGTACCGCAATTATTTCGCAATCAAGTCAGGGCAGATATATCAGTTACTAAGGCCCCTAAGCATGCTTTATCCAGTCGTTCAAGCTCAACAAAAATAAACCTAAACTATCCTACCTAATCAGCTAGCAGCAGGCTATACTAAGCAATTTCAAAACATAAAACTAAGCAACTAAAACAGATCAAAATTGTACTAAAAACAGCATAATTCACATGGTCTATCAGAAAGCAGATTTTGTTTCTTTTTTCTAAGGGAACAGCAATACTCCCTTCAGTGCAATTCAAACCAGCACTCAAATGTCTTCATCCTCATCAGGCTGTCGTGGACGTGGAGGCACCCATGGAGTCAGGAGATTCGTGGGGAAGTCAGGGAAGATGCACCCAAGTTGGTCAGCAACCTCCCTGTCCCTTGCCTGTGCGTAAGTGGCCCATTGAGCCATCCTCTTCTGCATATCCATCAGGCAAGCCATGGACAGTGACTGATCAGCAGCCAACCTATCCAGTTCGAACTCCATGTTCCCCTTCCTCTTTAGCCTTAAGCCAGCAGGCAGCTCCAAGTGGCCCGTGTAAGCCATCTGCTGCTCCATTCGCTCAATGGGAACCCCTGCAAGCAAACAGAGTTTAGTTATGGTATTAGGGAAAAACAATGGTCCCTTACCTTTCTTGGCGCACTCATCAATGGCGGCAGCAATGACTTCTCCCACGTTGATCGTGAGACCTCTCATTATCGCATATACCAGCAGCGATCTGCTCTGGTTGATGGTGGTCTCATGAGTCACGGGGGACAGCTTCCTTCTCACGAAAGAAAACCAAACAGCCGCCTTGGCTGTGAGGTTGGCACTCATGAGAGTGTGCCTCCCATTGCGTGACACGGTCCAGGAGGCTTCAGGCTGGCCAATGGTCCGAATGGCCTCTTCCAGGACTGCCTCAGTAGGCTCATCAACAATCCTTGCATAATCTGTATGTCTTTGGCCCTTGAGACCATAGGCTTCGTTGATGGCCTTTGCTGAGAAGTCTACTTCTACCCCTCTGACCACAGACAGCCCCTCCTCAGAGTTTCGCAGGTTGGCGTAGAAGTCATACACCATACTCGTGTAAGCCGGATTGGGTGGCCTGCACAACTCCTCCCAGCTGTGATTCACAATGCCTGCGCGCAAGAATTGCGGCAGGTCAGCAGGTCTGTCGAGGAAGCCCTTCTCGTGCAGCAACTCCCTCTTCCTCAGCTCAATGCCTCTGGACTCAGCGTCAGAGGACACATACCTCACTGACTGAGGTTCATCTTCAGGGTAAAGCTTGGCCTTCCCTTTGTCTGCTGGTTTGGCTGACTCTGCAGCCTCAACCTTGAGTCTCTTGAGCGACGGCTCAGTGCTCTCCTTTTCTGATGAAGGCGCCCTCTTAGCCTTCTTCTTTTTCAGCTTCTTGGACCGCTTGGCCTTGAGAATCTTGGCTTTCTTCTTCTTCTTGAGCTTTGCCTCGATGGTGATCTGCTGGAGGCACGCCCCCAACGTCTCTTCCATCGAGTCATCCTTCTGCGCAGGACTCTCAGGATTGGTTTCCCTCAACGAAGAGAAAACCTCTTCTTCCTCACCTTCCCCACTGCCCTGCGTTGATTCTTGGTACTCCCCATATGGGAATTCAGGGTCAGGCCGTGGGGAAGTGTGCGACGGCGTGGTTCTTTGCTCTGCTGTAGGCGTCTGTGCAGAACTCTGTGGTGAAGATGGCTGCTCAGGGCTCTGCGCTGGTGGCGATGAGGAGAGCTCAGGGCTGTGCACCGATGGGGCTGGTGAAAGGCTGCGCTCGGCTGACTCGTGAGATGGCTGGCCCAATTCTTGACTCTCCACAGAGGGAGTCTTTTCCTTGATTTCTTCCTCGGCCACCGCCATACTCCATCGTCGCTTCTTGGGTGCGCCTGTTGGTTCAGAAGGTCCAGCAGGGATCTCCGTGACGACCTTCCACTTCTTCTTGCGAATCGGTAGTTTGGGAAGGCGTTCAGTTCGTGCGGCGTCAGCCTCAGCCAAGGCAAGCAGTGCTTCCTTCGCAGCCGTTTCAGCTTCATCAGCCCTTTTCTTGGACGCAGATCGTTCGGCCCTTGTTAGCACCATTGTTGAATCTTGGAGGTTTGGAGAGAAGAATCAAAGATGAAGAGAATCGCAGTTTTCTTGGAGTTCAGAGAATGGGAGAATCGTACAGATCAAGCGCCTTCTAACGGATATAAAGAAAACGGATAAATCCCAACGGCTATATTTTTGCGGATCCTGCAAATCCAGCGCAATTTTAGGGACCGTTGGAGATTTTTTTTCATTTAAATGTCAATCTTTGCTCATCCGTATCTTTTACTTGGCCCAATATTTTCTTGATTTTTAAAGCTGGATTTACTCTCCTTGATTCCCTCTATTGATTCCCTACAAAAAGAAATAAAATCAACATCAAATTCGTAATTAAAATCATACAACAAAACACACAAACGATAACCGGAAAATCGCAAAAAATAAACTAAGGCATGAGCCTCATGTTGACGAGCACAGCAATCACTCGTCCTCTCTCGTTCTCGTTTTCACGCTTCAGTCAATAGGAAGGCCGAGAGAGTCTTCACATCTCCTTCCTCATAGTAGTGCTTCAACCTTGCACCATTAACCATGAATGGTTGGCCTTGCTGCAAGTTCTTTATCTCTATAGCACCATGAACAAACACATTAGTAATCATGAAAGGACCTGACCATCTTGACTTTAGTTTGCCTGGAAACAACCTCAATCGTGAGTTAAATAATAAAACAAGTTGGCCTTTCTTAAAGTCCTTGATCCTAAGTCTACTATCGTGCCAAATCTTGGTCTTTTCCTTGTACATTTTGGCATTTTCATAAGACATTTGTCTAAGCTCATCAAGCTCATGTAATTGAAAAGACCGCAACGTTCCTGCATCGGTCACGCAATAATTCAACTCTTTTAGTGCCCAAAATGCCTTAATCTCTAACTCAAATGGAAGATGACAAGCTTTACCATATACAAGTCTGTAAGGAGACATACCTAGGGGTGTCTTATATGCTGTCCTATATGCCCAAAGTGCATCCTCAAGTTTAAAGGACCAGTCTTTCCTATTAGGTTTGACCACTTTTTCCAGGATGTTCTTAATCTCCCTATTTGAAATTTCAGCCTGTCCATTCGAGTGTGGGTGATAAGGAGTGGCTACTCTATGTCTAATGTTATACTTAGCCAATACTCTCTCCATAGCCTTATTAATGAAGTGTGTCCCCTCATCACTAATGACAGCACGAGGTGTCCCAAACCTAGTAAAAATGTGCCTATGCAAGAATTTTATGACTGTTTTAGCATCATTATTAGGACATGCTATGGCCTCTACCCACTTGGACACATAGTCTACTGCCACCAAAATGTAAAGGTTACCTGAGGATGGGGGAAATGGCCCCATGAAATCAATGCCCCACACATCAAAGAGCTCCAACTCTAAGATGTAGGTGAGAGGCATCTCATCCTTTCGACTGAGGTTACCTGTTCTTTGGCATTCATCACAGCTGTGGGCATAGTTGTGGGCATCCTTGAAGATCGTTGGCCAATAGTAGCCACTCTGAAATACCTTTGCAGCTGTTCTTTGGCCACCAAAGTGTCCACCATAAGGAGCTGTGTGGCAGTGCTGCAGCACAGACTTCGCCTCAGCAGCTGAAACACACTTCCTTAACAAGCCGTCAGCACATGTCTTGTAAAGTGTGGGGTCATCCCAGATGAATTTCCTTGCTTCATGAAGGAACCTCTTCTTCTCTTGTCCTCCCTTGAAAACTGGTAATACCTGTGATGCAAGGAAGTTAGCAATGTCAGCAAACCAAGGTTCCTCATCGTTATCACGATGAGTCAAAACAAAGACATGTTCATCAATAAAAGCATCAGAAATTGCGGGTTCCGCAATTTTTTCGCAATTGTGCTGCAATCGAGAAAGGTGATCCGCAACCACATTTTCACATCCTTTCTTGTCTCGAATGTCCAAATCAAATTTCTGCAGCAATAACACCCACCTAATCAACCTAGGCTTAGCATCAGCCTTCCTCATGAGATACTTCAAGGCAGAATGGTCAGTGTACACAATTGTCCTAGTGCCTACAATATAGTTTCTAAATTTCTCACAAGCAAACACTACAGCAAGCATCTCTTTCTCAGTAGTTGTATAATTACATTGAGCCTCATTCAGGGTTTTACTAGCATAGTATACAGGGTGTGTTAGCTTGTCAATCTTCTGTCCTAACATAACCCCTACAGCATAGTCACTAGCATCGCATAACATCTCAAATGGGAGATCCCAATCTGGCCCTACTATAATAGGTGCTGTGACTAGTGCTTCCTTAAGGGTTTTCGAAGCTACTAAACATTCCTTAGAGAAGATGAATGGCCTATTTAGCTCTAGAAGCGCACACAGAGGCTTGGCTATCTTAGAAAAGTCCTTAATGAACCTTCTGTAGAAGCCAGCATGCCCTAAGAAACTCCTAATGGCCTTGACATTCTGAGGCTCTACCAACTTCTCTATGATTTCTATCTTTGCTCGGTCAAATTCTACCCCTGCCCTCGACACTCTATGACCTAAGACAATCCCTTCATCCACCATGAAATGGCACTTTTCCCAATTGAGGACTAGATTGGTCTCCTCACACCTAGCCAGGACTTGTCCTAAATTCTCTAGACAGTTGGTAAAGGAATCCCCAAAGACTGAGAAATCATCCATGAATATTTCTATCATGGACTCATCCAAGTCAGAAAAGATTGCCAACATGCACCTTTGGAATGTTGCCGGTGCATTGCATAAGCCAAAAGGCATTCTGCGAAAGGCAAATGTTCCAAAAGGGCAAGTAAAGGTAGTCTTTTCTTGGTCTTTGGGGTCTATAGTGATTTGGTTATACCCTGAATAACCGTCTAAGAAACAGTAATAGGCTCTACCAGCTATTCTGTCTAACATTTGGTCAATGAATGGTAGAGGGAAGTGGTCTTTTTTAGTTTCTTTATTTAGTTTCCTATAATCCATACATACTCTCCATCCTGTGACAGTCCTAGTTGGAATCAGTTCATCGTTCTCATTGACTACCACAGTCATCCCACCCTTTTTAGGTACACACTGTATAGGACTCACCCACTGACTACTAGCTATGGGAAAGATCACACCAGCATCTAACCATTTTATTATTTCTTTCTTAACTACCTCTTTCATAGAGGGATTCAGCCTACGTTGATGATCTACTCTAGGTGTGTGCTCTTCCTCTAGTATAATCTTATGCATGCAATAAGAAGGGCTAATGCCTCTAATATCAGCAATAGTCCATGCAATAGCCTTCCTATGTTGCTTAAGTAGTAATATCAGTTCAACCTCATGCTTTTCACTTAATTTAGAAGAAATGATAACAGGCAGAGTTTCATTACTCCCTAAATATGCATACTTGAGGTGAGTGGGGAGAGGTTTTAATTCTAATACAGGTGGATGCTCAATGGATGGCTTTAAAGGATTTAAGGCTCTATCAGTTAGTTCTATATTCCTACATACAGGTTGTGGTTTATCTACAGGCATATCCATTATCTCAGATACATTTAAGTCAGCTATATCTAAGTGTACATATTCATTAGCATGCTTGGTTAATAATACATGCTCCAATTGTTCTTCCATTAAAGAATCTACAACGTCCATGCTAGCACAGGATTCAAAGTCAGAGGGGTACCTTAAAGCTTTATACACACTAAATTTCACCTCTTCATCATGAACCCTCATAGTGATCTCACCTTTTTGGACGTCTATCAGTGCCCTACCTGTGGCTAGAAATGGTCTGCCTAACAGGATGGGGACCTCCTTGTCTGCTTCATAATCCAGGATGATGAAATTGTTGGGTTTTATGTCCTAAAACTCGTAGTTTGTAAACTGAATGAATGTATGTAAATATTATATTTCAATAAAGTTGTTATTGAATTTTAGTGAATTGTGTTTGTATTAACCTATACCAATAACTAACACCCATGGCAGTAGTGTGAGTACTTGAACTTCATGTGTGACATGAATGTGAATCAAGTTCAAGTAGACAGCCAAAATGGTCTATAGTATAAGGATAAGGCTGGGTACCTTATCCTGGGGACACTATTGGACGCGGCTCACTTTGTATAGTACAAAACGATGTGATTCGAATCGTTTCATGTAGAGACATGTGAGTGAGGGCGTCCTGTGCAATGAGTTTGCACAAGACCGAACCAAGAAATAAAATCGCTCTTTCTTTATAACACCGTTTACTGTAAAGACCGATTTTTTCATGTGATGACTTAGGTAACTCGATCTCAATCCTGAGCTTACTATGAACTCCTGTTTATTCAACCTTATCCTTTGATTTGTACGGGTGAGAGTGGCCAGATTGCCGACTCAATAAGCCTACCATCTTGGGGATAAGATTGAATAAGTGGCTGGGGACATAGTTGTAGCAAGATTGGAATTCACTCCTACCCGCTTTAAGGGTTAGTAGAGAGGTTGTTCCCTTAAGTGCTGACTCCAGGTCTTGAACAGTGGGCCCATCCTCTCCTGATCAGGGAGGAATCTGATTTGATGGTTGGACCACAAATCAATTGTTCATTAGAGGTGTCAGTGGTACTTAAGGAACAAGATATAATACAAGGGTTAAACGGTATAAATGACCCGTTGTGATTATGAACGACCTGTGAAGGATCGACTTACTGATGATAGTTATATCAACAGGACACAATATATCTACAGTGAGGAGAGTGCAGCCCTTGCACTTTAGTGGAGTCTCCGGGGGTTAACGAATGTTGGTTAGTTCGGTTGAAAGAGTTTTGACCGGATAATCTCGTATCGTTGGAGCTCATGATCTGTAGGTCCTTACGGTTCTCCTGGCTAGCTCGGATTAAGCCGTGAAACAATATAAAAGAAAAGAAAAGAATTTGAATCGTTCAAATTCGGGTTTGTGGAAGAAGATTAGACATATTTAAATATGATTTAAATATGGACATATTTAAATATGATTTAAATATGAGTTTGGTCTGAAAACATGAATAGGATTCATGTGCAAAAAGTCGGTTTTCGAAAAACCGGGTATAATTGTATTATTTAATTAATATTTGATATTGATTAAATAATATTAATTAAATATATATAAATTTTATTAATTAAAAAGTTTAATTAATAAAATAATTATTATTATTTTTAATAATAATATATATATATATATATATATATATATATATATATATATACATGTGTCTTACATGCAAGCATGTAAGACACATGTAAGAAGGAAATTTATATATATTGACAGATCAAAATAAAATAAAAAAAAAAAAAAAAAAAAAGAGAAAATAGAAATTAAGTGCTGAGTGCACTTTTGGGTGTGTGATTGAATTATGAATTCAATTTCACTCTCTCTCTATCTCTTCTTCTTCCGTAGTTCTCTGTTTAAGAAAAAAGTTTTCTTCTCAGTGAACCTTCTTTCCTCTTTTCTTGAATTAAAGGAGTCCCACCACTCCGTTTCTCGGCCTGAGGATAGCGGGACTACCGTGGGTGGTCCACGAACGTTTCGTGAGAAGGCTCGGTGAGCTCGTGAGGAGCATCTGGCGGTGAAATTGGAGAATTACGAACTACAAGGGTATGTGTTCTAACTTCTCTTTTTCATCGCTTTTGCATGTTTCCGTTTTGTTTAAATTGATGAAATTAGAGTGTCCATGATCCAAATTCGCTTCCGCTGCGTGCCATGGGCGCTCCATCAATTGGTATCAGAGCGTTTTTGGCCACTCAATTTCTATCAATTTAAGTTATGGTGGGTTTTATTTAGAAATTGTTTCTGAATGGAATTCTAAAGTGAATATCGATTTTGGCATAGTTTCTTTTGAATTTCATTATTTGTAATTGCCCGAGAATGTATGGGCTTTAATGCATGCTAAAGAGTCTGTATTTTTAGAGTCATTAGAGTCCATATAGGTTTCTTTGTGAAAGAAGTTTGAGTTTGAAACTCGCCGAAATGTTCGGTGTAAGTTCAAACTCGTTCTGGGCAATACGAGAAGAAATTCGAAGAAAATTTGGCCGAAGCGTTCGGAGGAAGCAAGTTGGTCAAAGGCGGTGCGAAGAGTTCGAAGTCCGCTCAAGACGTGGCTTGTTGATCAAGCTTGTAATAAATTAGTTATTGCTTGCTAAATGCCAAAATCGATCCACTTTAGTATGTTTAATTAATTATGCATTGCGAATGTATGTTTTAATTAAATTCCATGTTTGTATGTGCATAACGTATGCCATATAGATTTAAAATCCCACCGTAGGAAGCATGCTTCATGCATTGAAAATATGTTATAAGTGTTATAATATATCGTATGCATATTTGGCAATTCATGATTTTTGATATAAAAGTTATATTAATTCATGAATTAGTTGTTGTTAATTTAATAGAATAATTGATATAAGTGTTATATTAATTATGAAATTAAATATACAACATAGGTTGCCATGGTTTTATGCATATTATAGGTTATAAATGTTATAATATATTGGATGCATGTTAATTCATGAGTATTAATATAAGAGTTATATTAATTCATGAATTAGATGTTGTTTGCTTAATAGAATAATTGATATAAGTGTTATATTAATTATGAAATTAAACATCCAACATTAGATGCATTTTGTTTGTTATAAGTGTTATAATGTATAGGATGCATGCTTAATTCATGAGAATTGATATAAGTGTTATATTAATTTATGAATTAGGAGTTGTATATTTAAAAACATAATTGATATAATTGTTATATTAATTATGAAATTAAATATTCAACTTGTCATGCCTTAGTGATGCATGTTTGAGAAGCATGTAGAAGTTTGTTGTAGTAAGTCTTAGTTTTGCAAAGCGTTGTAAAATTGGCATAGACTTTTAAAATCTATAACAAAGACAAAGGCATGCTCACTTAGGGTTGAATGTATCGTCCGGTTCATTAGATGAATAGGTCGTTATCTCGTAAATACTAAGGTTATGAGAAACTCACCCGGTGAAATTCTGTTCGAGGTTGGAGGTATTTAAGTTGACGGTTTACGGAACACCTCCTACCTGGGGACGATCCGGTACTTGAGTAAAGTTAACCTGGTTTTATGAGCGTGCGCGAGAGGTATCAGGTTAATTAAACTTGTTAATAGCCTAGACATCTCAGGTAAAAAGTTTACCTAGACTTAGGTCTTATTGTCTTAGCCGGATAATGCCTGAGTAATTTACCCATTCCTTCTTAAAATACTTAGTAGAGGTGTTGAGAAGGTATATATGATATGTCCCTCTCCTCCTACGTTCCCTGTCAAGTTCACACCGTGAGAATTATGCTCGGCCTCGTGATGTCAATAGGGCATCCCCATTCGGATGGTATTTGCATAATTCAAGAGCAAGGTGAATGGAGAAAGTATTTATAGTAAGTGGGAGAAGGAAGTATGTCAATACATCCTGCGGTCTCCTCCATTGGATTGAACCGTGAGATTCCTATGTTCTGCCTGCTAGGTGCCCACAAGTGGTACCGATCCATTCGGAGGGCCGTTTCATAGGAATCGGAACATCTCAATCACCATTTATGGATAAAGAAACATAGAGCCATTCCCAACTTTGACATTTCCATTCGGTTGCATCGTTGGGGCCGCCCTATGAATTCTAAAAATGGAGGGTCACACTTACGAGATTTGCCAAGGAGTTAGTAAATCTTGACCAAACAACGATAACTAAGATGCTATAGGAATATGAGATATTCTGGTATTAGCATTTAGTCAAGAATGTCTTGATTCAGTGAAGGAATGCTTGACTGCCCCTCGGTAGCAACCATTCTGACCCACTGAAGTATCGTTGCAGTTTAATAATGAGTTTTGGGTACATTATTATTCTTTGCTAAATTCTTGATTGGTGTGTAAATTAGGTTAAAACCTTTTCACTAATATTTATTCATTCTCTTTTCAGCATGACTAGCTCTTTTATTCACTTACTAGCTTCCGATAAGTTAACCGGCGATAACTACGCGACCTGGAAATCGAACTTGAATACGATTCTCGTTCTCGATGATCTAAGGTTCGTCTTATCTGAGGATTGTCCTCCCCCTCCTAGCTCGGATGCGACTCGAACTGTTCGAGAAGCATATGATAGATGGACAAGGGCTAATGATAAAGCCCGAGTCTATATCTTAGCCAGCATATCTGATGTGTTAGCTAAGAAGCACGAGGATATGGTTTCTGCTAAAGAAATCATGTCTTCATTACAGGAGATGTTTGGACTTCCGTCCTCATCGGTCTGTCATGAAGCCCTCAAATTCGTTTACAACTCTCGCATGAAGGAGGGAACCTCTGTTAGGGAGCATGTCCTTAACATGATGGTCCACTTCAATGTGGCGGAAGTAAACGGAGCTATTATAAATGAGTCAAGTCAAGTAAGTTTTATCTTGGAATCTCTTCCGAAGAGTTTCCTTCAGTTCAGAACCAATTTGGTAATGAACAAAATAAAGTATAATTTGACTTCTCTCCTCAGCGAGCTACAGACTTATCAGTCCCTACACACTTCTAAAGGAAAAGAGAAGGAGGCAAACGTTGTCACTTCTAGGAAATTCCAAAAGGGGTCGTCTTCAGGGAGTAGGTCTGAACTTTCTTCTGTTAAGAATAAGAGTATTCAAAAGAAGAAGAAAGATAAAAGGAAGGGAAAAGCACCTGCTACTGCTAAGAGCAAGAGTAAATCTACAGACAAAGGAAAATGTTTCCATTGTGGTGTAGATGGGCACTGGAAACGCAATTGCCCAAAGTATCTTGCAGAGAAAAAGGCTGAGAAAGAAAGACAAGGTAAATATGATTTACTTGTTGTTGAAACATGTTTAGTAGAACATGATTGTCATACCTGGATACTTGATTCAGGAGCTACTAACCATGTTTGTTCTTCTTTTCAGGAAACTAGTTCTTGGCAGCCACTTTCTCGCGGTGAGATAACTCTCAGAGTTGGAACTGGAGAGGTTGTCTCAGCTGAAGCAGTGGGAGCTGTAAAGTTGTTGTATAGAGATAGTTTCATTTTACTAGAAAATGTACTCCTGGTTCCTACCTTCCAGAGGAATCTTGTATCTATATCTTGTTTGTTAGAACAGTTGTATAAAGTATCTTTTGTTCATAATGAAGTGTTCATTAGCAAAAGAGGTGTACGTATTTGTTCTGCGAAACTTGAAAACAACTTGTATGTGTTAAGACCAACCGAAGCCAAAGCTATTTTGAACACTGAAATGTTTAAAACAGCTGAGACTCAAACTAAAAGGCAGAAACTTTCTCCAAGTACTTATCTTTGGCACTTAAGACTAGGTCACATTAATCTCAATAGGATTGGGAGATTGGTTAAGAGTGGTCTGCTAAATCGTTTAGAGGACAACTCTTTACCGCCATGTGAGTCTTGTCTTGAGGGCAAGATGACCAAACGATCTTTTTCTGAAAAAGGTCATAGGTCCAAAGAACCTCTAGAAATCGTGCATTCGGATCTCTGCGGTCCTTTGAATGTCAAAGCACGAGGAGGGTATGAATATTTCATCAGTTTCATTGATGATTATTCTAGGTACGGTTATCTTTATCTAATGCATCATAAGTCCGAAGCTCTTGAAAAGTTCAAAGAGTATAAGGCAGAGATTGAGAACACATTAGGTAAATCGATAAAAACACTCCGATCAGATCGAGGTGGAGAGTATATGGATTTAAGATTCCAGGACTATATGATAGAACATGGAATAGTATCTCAACTCTCAGCGCCAGGAACACCACAGCAGAATGGTGTGTCCGAGAGGAGAAATAGAACCCTGTTAGACATGGTTCGATCTATGATGAGTTATGCTCATTTGCCTAGTTCGTTTTGGGGATATGCAGTAGAGACTGCAGTATATATTTTGAACATGGTTCCCTCTAAGAGTGTTTCTGAAACACCTTATGAGTTATGGAGAGGGCGTAAAGGTAGTTTACGTCACTTCAGGATTTGGGGGTGTCCGACACATCTGCTAGTACCCAATCCAAAGAAGTTGAAACATCGTTCAAAATTGTGCCTATTTGTAGGTTACCCCAAGGAAACGAAAGGTGGTCTATTTTATGATCCTCATGAGAACAAGGTACTAGTATCGACTAATGCCACGTTCTTAGAGGAAGACCACATGAGAGATCATCAACCGTCGAGCAAAATTGTTTTGTCCGAATTTTCCAGGAAAGCTACAAACGGATCAACAAAGGTTGTTGATCAGGCTGGTCCTTCTCAAGAGTTGAGAAAGCCTCGACGCAGTGGGAGGGATGTAAGACAGCCTGACCGCTACATCGGCTTGTCTGAAACTCAAGTCGTCATACCTGATGATGGCGTTGAGGATCCATTGACCTTTAAACAGGCAATGAATGACATAGACAAGGACCAGTGGCTTAAAGCCATGGATCTCGAAATGAAGTCTATGTACTTCAATTCGGTCTGGGATCTTGTAGACCAACCAGATAGTGAAAGACCTATCGGTTGCAAGTGGATCTACAAGAGAAAACGAGACCAAGCTGGTAAGGTGCAAACCTTTAAGGCTCGACTTGTGGCAAAAGGTTATTCCCAAAGAGAAGGGGTGGACTATGAAGAAACCTTTTCTCCTGTTGCCATGTTAAAGTCGATTAGAATACTCTTATCCATTGCTACATTTTATGATTATGAAATCTGGCAAATGGATGTCAAGACTGCCTTTCTGAATGGTAATCTTGAGGAGAGTATCTATATGGCTCAACCAGAGGGATTCATACTTCAGGGTCAAGAGCAAAAGGTTTGCAAGCTTAATCGATCCATTTATGGGTTGAAGCAAGCATCTAGATCCTGGAATATAAGGTTTGATACGGCGATCAAATCTTATGGCTTTGAACAAAATATTGACGAACCTTGTGTTTACAAGAAAGTAGTCAATACTGTTGTAGCTTTCTTAGTCTTATACGTAGACGATATACTACTCATTGGGAATGATGTAGGGTTCCTAACTGACGTTAAGAATTGGCTAGCGACCCAATTCCAAATGAAAGATTTGGGAGAGGCTCAGTTTGTTCTAGGGATTCAGATCATAAGGAATCGTAAGAACAAAGTGCTAGCGCTGTCTCAAGCATCTTATATTGACAAGGTGTTGTCAAGATATTCGATGCAGAATTCCAAGAAAGGTTCGCTGCCTTTTAGGCATGGAATTCACTTGTCTAAGGAACAGTCTCCTAAGACACCTCAAGAGGTTGAGGATATGAGACGAATTCCCTATGCATCTGCAGTTGGTAGTCTCATGTACGCTATGTTGTGTACAAGACCCGACATCTGCTATGCAGTAGGAATTGTCAGTAGGTTCCAGTCCAATCCAGGATATGATCACTGGACAGCCGTTAAACACGTCCTCAAGTATCTTAGGAGAACGAGAGACTATATGCTTGTGTATGGCGCGAAGGATTTGATCCTTGCAGGATACACTGACTCTGATTTTCAGACTGATATAGATTCCAGGAAATCTACATCAGGATCAGTGTTCACTCTTAACGGAGGAGCAATAGTATGGAGGAGTATAAAGCAAGGTTGTATTGCTGACTCCACCATGGAAGCTGAGTATGTCGCAGCTTGCGAAGCAGCGAAGGAAGCTGTATGGCTTAGGAAGTTCTTGACAGATTTGGAAGTTGTTCCAAATATGAACTTGCCAATCACCCTTTATTGTGATAACAGCGGTGCAGTGGCAAATTCTAAAGAACCTAGAAGCCATAAGCGTGGAAAGCATATTGAGCGGAAATATCATCTCATCAGGGAGATAGTGCAACGAGGAGATGTGATCGTCACACAGGTAGCCTCGGAGCACAACATTGCTGATCCGTTTACTAAGTCTCTCACGGCTAAAGTGTTTGAGAGACACCTAAAAAGTTTAGGGCTGCGAGCTGCTCAGTAGGACAGTGGGAGAAACTTTAGATATTTGATATTCTAGTTCTCTCAACCAGCATGTACTCCACTGACGTTTTAGTCCAAGTGGGAGTTTGTTGGGTTTTATGTCCTAAAACTCGTAGTTTGTAAACTGAATGAATGTATGTAAATATTATATTTCAATAAAGTTGTTATTGAATTTTAGTGAATTGTGTTTGTATTAACCTATACCAATAACTAACACCCATGGCAGTAGTGTGAGTACTTGAACTTCATGTGTGACATGAATGTGAATCAAGTTCAAGTAGACAGCCAAAATGGTCTATAGTATAAGGATAAGGCTGGGTACCTTATCCTGGGGACACTATTGGACGCGGCTCACTTTGTATAGTACAAAACGATGTGATTCGAATCGTTTCATGTAGAGACATGTGAGTGAGGGCGTCCTGTGCAATGAGTTTGCACAAGACCGAACCAAGAAATAAAATCGCTCTTTCTTTATAACACCGTTTACTGTAAAGACCGATTTTTTCATGTGATGACTTAGGTAACTCGATCTCAATCCTGAGCTTACTATGAACTCCTGTTTATTCAACCTTATCCTTTGATTTGTACGGGTGAGAGTGGCCAGATTGCCGACTCAATAAGCCTACCATCTTGGGGATAAGATTGAATAAGTGGCTGGGGACATAGTTGTAGCAAGATTGGAATTCACTCCTACCCGCTTTAAGGGTTAGTAGAGAGGTTGTTCCCTTAAGTGCTGACTCCAGGTCTTGAACAGTGGGCCCATCCTCTCCTGATCAGGGAGGAATCTGATTTGATGGTTGGACCACAAATCAATTGTTCATTAGAGGTGTCAGTGGTACTTAAGGAACAAGATATAATACAAGGGTTAAACGGTATAAATGACCCGTTGTGATTATGAACGACCTGTGAAGGATCGACTTACTGATGATAGTTATATCAACAGGACACAATATATCTACAGTGAGGAGAGTGCAGCCCTTGCACTTTAGTGGAGTCTCCGGGGGTTAACGAATGTTGGTTAGTTCGGTTGAAAGAGTTTTGACCGGATAATCTCGTATCGTTGGAGCTCATGATCTGTAGGTCCTTACGGTTCTCCTGGCTAGCTCGGATTAAGCCGTGAAACAATATAAAAGAAAAGAAAAGAATTTGAATCGTTCAAATTCGGGTTTGTGGAAGAAGATTAGACATATTTAAATATGATTTAAATATGGACATATTTAAATATGATTTAAATATGAGTTTGGTCTGAAAACATGAATAGGATTCATGTGCAAAAAGTCGGTTTTCGAAAAACCGGGTATAATTGTATTATTTAATTAATATTTGATATTGATTAAATAATATTAATTAAATATATATAAATTTTATTAATTAAAAAGTTTAATTAATAAAATAATTATTATTATTTTTAATAATAATATATATATATATATATATATATATACATGTGTCTTACATGCAAGCATGTAAGACACATGTAAGAAGGAAATTTATATATATTGACGGATCAAAATAAAAAAAAAAAAAAAAAAAAAAAAAAAAAAAAAAAAAAAAGAGAAAATAGAAATTAAGTGCTGAGTGCACTTT
The DNA here is from genome assembly GCA_028017165.1 of Herpetospermum pedunculosum. Taxonomy (NCBI): domain Eukaryota; kingdom Viridiplantae; phylum Streptophyta; class Magnoliopsida; order Cucurbitales; family Cucurbitaceae; genus Herpetospermum; species Herpetospermum pedunculosum. The sequence goes on along the minus strand of CM051527.1, from coordinate 11,575,562 downwards.
TGGGTGTGTGATTGAATTATGAATTCAATTTCACTCTCTCTCTATCTCTTCTTCTTCCGTAGTTCTCTGTTTAAGAAAAAAGTTTTCTTCTCAGTGAACCTTCTTTCCTCTTTTCTTGAATTAAAGGAGTCCCACCACTCCGTTTCTCGGCCTGAGGATAGCGGGACTACCGTGGGTGGTCCACGAACGTTTCGTGAGAAGGCTCGGTGAGCTCGTGAGGAGCATCTGGCGGTGAAATTGGAGAATTACGAACTACAAGGGTATGTGTTCTAACTTCTCTTTTTCATCGCTTTTGCATGTTTCCGTTTTGTTTAAATTGATGAAATTAGAGTGTCCATGATCCAAATTCGCTTCCGCTGCGTGCCATGGGCGCTCCATCAGAAATCTGCAAGGAAAATAAATTTGTCAACTTTCACTAGAATATCCTCAATCTTACCTTCAGGGTATGCAATGGATCTGTCTGCTAGTTGTAAAGTGACAGTGGTTGGACGTGCTTCTCCTATTCCAAGCTGGCGGAATAGTGATAGGGGCATGAGGTTTATGCTGGCGCCCAGGTCACAAAGCGCTCTGCCCACGTGCTTGCCTCCAAGTTCTACAGGTAAGGTGAAGGAACCAGGATCCTTCTCCTTCTTGGGCAGCTTGTTCTGGAGGATGGCACTGCACTCCTCAGTGAGGTTTACTGTTTCAAACTCACCAATTATTTTTTTGTTAGTAATAATATCCTTCAAAAACTTTACATAGGAAGGCATAGACTGCAAAACTTCAACAAAAGGAATGTTGACATGCACTTGCTTAAGAATTTCTAAGAATTTATTAAAATGCACTTCCTGTTCCTGCTTCTTCTTAAGCCTTCGAGGATATGGAGGTGGTGGCACATATGCAGGTACTTCAGGTCGCCTTAGGATAGGTGGAGGCCTTGGAATTTCTTCTATCTCCTCAATAATTGGCTCTAGCCTGGCTCCTGATGTGCTAGTTGGTGGTGGGCCTTGGTTTGGCAGAGACTCCAGTGGAGCACTAGACTTAGTGTTCTCTACTCTCTTTGGTGTGTCCTTTGTGTTGCTCACCAATGGTCTACCACTTCTAAGTTCAATTGCTTGAACTTGCTCTTTACCATCTCTCCTTGGCACTTCGGTGTCAGCAGGAAGTCTCCCTTGGGGCCTACTCTTGAGTTCATTGGCTAATTGGCCTATTTGGTTCTCTAGGCTCCTAAGAGTGGCTTGCTGACTTTGCAAAGTAGCATCATTCTTGGCTATGTACTCCTTAAGTAAGTTTTCTACAGAAGATCCTACAGGTTGGTTGTATGGTTTTTGATACATTGATTGGTTATGTTGGGGAGTGAAACCAGGTGTTCCACTCGGTCTAGGTTGGTTAGGATTTTGGTTAGCATTCTGTTGGCCACCCCATGACAGGTTTGGGTGGTTCCTCCAACCAGGGTTGTAAGTATTGGAATAGGGGTTGTTTCTAGGTTGCTGCTGGCTTCCAACGTAGGAGACTGAGGCTGGATTCCCAGGGCAGTATTCATACAGATGCCCTTCCCCACAGAATCCACATATAAGTGTCTCACTTTGACTTGGTTGGGTGCCCATTGACATGGTTGTGGCGGTGTTGACACTTGTTTGGAGATTGGCTTGAGCCATTTGCTTAACTAGGTTGGTCAGGGCATTTATTTGGCTGCTCATTGCACTTATAGCATCCTTGTCTTGAGCCCTAGTTGGCTCAACTGGATCATCTGACCACCTACAGTGAGATGCTGAGATCTTCTCCAAGATCTCATAGGCCTCGTTGTAACTCTTGGACAACATGGAGCCTCCAGCGGATGAATTTAAGACTTGTCTAGTGCTGGGATTGCATCCTTTGAAAAAGACCTCTATTTGGATACACCATGGGATGCCATGGTGTGGACATTTAAGAAGTAGATCTTTGAACCTTGTCCAAGCTTCGTGAAGAGATTCATTATCAGCTTGCTTGAACTTAACTATGTCATCACGAAAGGTAGAATTCCTATCAGGTGGGAAGTATTTGACTAGGAATTTCTCAGCTAAATCTGTCCAATTAAGGACAGATCCAGAGAGTAATGAGTTCAACCATGTTTTGGCTTTGTCCCTCAAAGAGTATGGGAACAGATATAGCCTCAAGGCTTCTTGGGAAACTCCAGGGATGATAAAGGTATCACTGACTCCTAAGAAGTTCCTAAGATGGTTGTGGGGGTCCTCATTTTCGACTCCAAAGAATTGTCCCACAGTGGACAACATTTGGAACATCACTGGCTTTAACTCGAATGAGTTGGCAGTGATTTCAGGACGGATTATGCTGGGGTTCAGCTCCCCAGGCATAGGTACTAAATATGAGAGAATGGCACTATTCTTGTCATTCGCTATTTCGATGGGATTGCGAGTGACAGGTACCGGATTTGGAACTATTCCAGCCATTTCTTCTTGAGACAATTGCGGAGGAATTGTGGTTCCCGCAATTATTTGAGGTATAGAGGGTTGTTTAAAGAGACGTTTCTTGGCTTTGTTTCTGGCTCTAAATAGTCTCTCGGGCTCAGGATTGAACTCTAGATCACTACTTGAAGGTTCACTCATAAACTAACCCAATAGTACCTGCAAAAGAAATGAAACAGATTAGTTTCAATAGGCAATAAGCTTGGTGTTTCAAACTTAACAAACTTCGTTTTTACTAAAATAAATCCCCGGCAGCGGCGCCAAAAACTTGTTGCGTGCTCAATGTGTTAAAATAATTAGGCAATAAGAGAGAGATAGAGCACTCAGAACATGCAAGCATACATGATCTTATAGCAAGTAGTAAGTATATTTCATTCGTTTTCCCACAGAGATTTATTTTTAGCTATTCGCGAAGTGTATTTGTTAAGAAAGAAGGGGTGGATTTGATGGGGTAAAATTGGTTTTTAATTGTCTAATTCTTGCTGAATGTGTAAAGGGTAGCAACATAAACAAGAACAAGTTAAAGCTAAACTCAAGTGTAAAGAGATGAGATTAATAAACGAAAGCAAAGACAGCTAGACAGAATGGTAACTTAAGCAGAATTGCGGAGACAGCAATGTTACCGCAATTATAATAACTGCGAAAGTGTGCAAAGTGATGGATTAAGGGCTACTAACGACTATCCTATAGGCTTTTTCTCATGATTCTCAAGCAGTGGATCAACTCTCTATGCATCAAACTATCTCATTCTCATGTATCTTCCGATTTCATGCATTAGATTCTTTAGTTTACTCATGTCCAAGTAAGGTCTTAAGCATCTTGTTAAGGCAGAAAATATGGTTTGTACTAGGGAAACGCCTATTCCTAGGTCGTTTCCTGGTTACCTTGAAAGGCTAGCATGATAGTATGACTCTGAACTCTTACTCCTTCCAGAGGTTAGGAGTTCTTTGGACAAAATGGATGGCCAATCGAAATTGCCCGTGGGATGAAGCTTACATACAATCAATGCTTCGAGAGCTATCCTACATGCTTGGTTCACGTTTTTTAGCCTAAAGTGTTGTCATTAGCATGCCCCTAAGTGATTTAGCTACTCATGGATGTAAACAGAACAGAAGCAAGAGAAGAAGTAGACATGCTTAGAAGGAATTTAAAGACAAAACAGTAAGGGAAAGCAGTAGAATGTAAAGGCAAGAAACTGTGAAGTGAAGAATTGAGATTTGATTACTTGATTGTTTGATTGACAAAGAAAAGCTTTAAAGCAAATAACAGGAAGACAGAACACAACGAAATAGCCTAATCTAGCTTCTAGAAAAGAAATAACAACAAGGCAAAGCTGGAAAATGGAAATGAAGAGCAGAAAGCAGTAAAACAAGCTCGAAAGTCTCGTTGCAGCCGCCTCGAATGAAGGATGAGAAAGGTCAGCATTGCTTGGATGAATCCAATCGGGAGAGAAGAAGAATCTCCTCTCCTTCCTATCAGATTATCGATTCCAACAGCTGAGCTTCGCAAACCAGCAGACGGTAAAGAAAAACAGGAGAAAAGATGGACTGCGAGAAGACTTCTACGCTTTCGGATGATGATTGAACCCTCGACTTTGACCCCTATTTATAGTAGTCTGCAGACGTCTTTGGGCCAAGGAGAACCATCAATCTTCAACGTCGTACTTCAGAATGGATGGAGGAGAAAGAACGAATCCCTGAAATAACGGAAATTAACAGAAAAAGATCAGTCAACTTACGGTTTTCACTTGAAACATTGCGAGAACCGCAATGTTTCCGCAATGCTATCGCAATGCTTGTTTTTCATTCTTTTCCTTCGGTTTTCAACTCTTTTCTTTCCTATTGTACATAAGTCCTAATTTAGCTACCTTCTTCTAATTCTCATATTTAAGCATAGGTTTAGGCTAAATGCTATCAAAAACACCTAAGAGTGAACATCTTTCTAAGCTAATTAAGTCCTAAAAAGGTCACTTTTGGAGACGTAACAATAAGTGAGGACAATTATCTCCATTAGTATGAGGTCTTTTGGGTGAAACCAAAAGCAAAGTCTTCCTCATAGCTATGTCTTGTTGATCAAGCTTAAATAGTTATTGCTTGCTGAATGTCAAAACCAATCCACTTTAGTGTGTTTAATTAATTTTGCATTGTGAATGTATGTTTTAATTAAAATTCATGTTTGTATGTGCATAAAGTATGCCATATAGATGTAAAATCTCACCATAGGAAGCATGCTCCATGCATTGGTAATATGTTATAAGTGTTATAATATAGAGTATGCATATTTGGAAATTTATGAGTATTAATATAAGAGTTATATTAATTCATGAATTAGATGTTGTTAATTTAATAGAATAATTGATATAAGAGTTATATTAATTATGAAATTAAATATACAACATAGGTTGCCCTGGTTTTATGCATATTGTAGGTTATAAGTGTTATAATGTATAGGATGCATGTTTAATTCATGAGTATTAATATAAGAGTTATATTAATTCATGAATTAGTTGTTGTTTGCTTAATAGAATAATTGATATAAGTGTTATATTAATTATGAAATTAAACATCCAACTTTAGATGCATTTTGTATGTTATAATTGTTATAATGTATAGGATGCATGCTTAATTCATGAGAATTGATATAAGTGTTATATTAATTTATGAATTTTGAGTTGTATGTTTAAGAGCATAACCGATATAAGTGTTATATTGATTATGAAGTTAAATATTCAACTTGTCATGCTTTAGCGAATGCATGTTTGAGAAGCATGTAGAAGTTGTTGTAGAAAGTCTAGTTTTGCAAGCGTTGTAAAAATGACATAGACTTTTAAAATCTATAACAAAGATCAAATAGCATGTTCATTTAGGGTTAAATGAGTTGATCTGTTTTATTAGATAAAATATGTCGATATCTCGTAAATGCTAAGGTTATGAGAAACTCGCTCGGTGAAATCCTGTCTAAGGTTGGAGGATATGAATTGACGGAACACCTCCTACCTGGAGACTATCCGGTTCTTGAGTAAAGTTAACCGGCTTTATGAGCATGCGTGAGAGTGGTGAGGTTAGTAAAGTGTTTATAACCTAGACATCTCAGGTAAAATGTTTGCCTAGACTTAAGGTTTTATTTTCTTAGCCGGATAAAACCTGAGTTTTTACCCTAAAATTACCGTCCACGACGCTTAGTAGAAGTGTTGACAAGGAATATATGATATATCCTTCTCCTACTACGCACTCCCTAAAGTTCACAACGTGATAATTTTGCTTGGCCTCATGATGCCATATGGGGCATCTCCAGACGGGTGGTGTTTGCAACTTTTAATAGCAAGGTGAATGGAGTAAGTGTCTATAATAAGTGGGAGAAGGAAGTGCGTCGGTGCTTCCTATGGTCTCCTCCATTGGATTGAACCGTGAGATTCCCATGTTTCGCCTGCAAGGTGGCCCCTGGAGGAACCGATCCCTACAGAGGGCGGGGCATGGGAGATCGAACACCTCAGTCACCATTTATGGATAGAGAAACACAAGGCCATTCCCAACTCTGACATTCCCTACGGTTGCACTGTTGGGGTCGTCCTGTGCATTCTAAAAATGGAGGGTCACACTTACGGAATTTGCTAAAGAGTTAGTAAATCCAGACCAAAAACGATAACTAAGATGCTAATGGAATATGAGTTATTCTTGCATTAGCGTTTAGTCAAGATTGTCTTGATTTAGTAAAGGAGTGCTCGACTGACCCTACGGCAGCGACCATTCTGACTTACTAAAGTATCGTAGCTAGTAAATAAAGAGTTTGGGTACTTTATTTACTGCTAATTTTTTTTTTTAATTGCTTTAAATAGGTTAAAACCGTTTCACTGATAGATTTACTTTCTTTTCAGCATGTCGAGCTCTTTTATACAGTTGTTAACGCACGACAAATTAATCGGTGAAAATTACGGGACCTGGAAGTCAAACCTAAATACGATTATGGTTCTCGACAATCTCAGGTTTGTCTTAACAGAGGAATGTTCTCCAGCTCCGGGCTCGAGTACTTCTCGAAGTGTTCGAGAGGCACACGATGGATGGATTAGGGCTAATGATAAAGTCCGAGTCTATACCTTGGCAAGCATATCTGATGTCTTGTGCAAGAAGCACGAGGGGATGATTTCCGCTAAGGAAATCAAGCTTTCATCACAAGGGATGTTTGGACAGCCGTCCTCATCTCTTCGACATGAGGCCATCAAGTTCGTTTATAACTCTCGTATGGTGGAGGGTACCTCTGTTAGGGAACATGTCCTTAACATGAGGGTCCACTTTAATACGGCGAAAGTAAACGGAGCTTCCATCGACGAGAAAAGTGAAGTCAGTTTCATCTTGGAATCTCTTCTGAAGAGTTTCCTTCATTTCAGAACCAATATGGTGATGAATAAGATTGAATACAACTTGACTTCTCTCCTAAACGAGCTTCAGACTTACCAGTCTCTGCACACCTCAAAAGGAAAGGACAATGAGGCAAATGTTGTCTCTTCAAAGAAATTTCATGAGGGGTCGGGGTCAGGGAGTAAGTCTGAATTGACTTCTGTGAGTAATAAGATTATTCAAAAGAAGAAGAGTAACAGGAGAAAAGGCAAAGCCCTTACTGTACGCAATGAAAATTCTTCTGACAAAGGAAAGTGTTTCCATTGTAACGAAGATGGGCACTGGAAGCGTAACTGCCCCAAATACCTTGCGCAGAAGAAAGCTGAGAAGGAACGACAAGGTAAATGAGATTTATTGATTGTCGTAACAGTTTAGTGGTATATGAGTGTCATATTTCACTAATCGTGTTTATTCTTCATTTCAGGAAACTAGTTCCTGATAGCAGTTGGCCGTGAGATGACTTGTGAAGACATCGTCACAGCGAAGCCAGTGGGAGCTTGTAATAGTTGTTGTATAGACTTAATATCATCTGATGTAATTATTGTCTATATTTCTAGTTTGAACCGATCATCTGTATATATTATCTTCTTTTGTTTATAAAGAATCGTTCTTTTCACAAAAGATGTATACTGTGGTGTTCTATTAAACTCGAAAACAACTAGTATGTTAAGACTAAAAGTTTTAAAGAAAAGCTATTTTATTCAAAAATGGTTGTTGATCAAACTGGAGCTTCTCAATCGTTGAGAAATTCTTAATGCAGTGGGAGGGTTGTGAGACAACCCGGTCCGATGTATTGGCTTGTCTTAAACTCGATGTTGTCATATTCGATGATGACATTGAGAATTTGTTGTCTTTAATTAGACAGTGGATCATGTAGACAAGGCCATCTGATTCAAAGCCATGTATCTTTAAGTGGTTTAGAGACCGAGCCTCTAAGGTGAAAACCTTTTGGGCTTGACTTTCTAGTAAAGGGATTGTCCCGAAGAGAAAGGGTTTATTGTGTATACTCATTTTCTCTTGTTGATAGATGTAAGTTAAATAGATGGCTCTTATCCATTGCGATATTCTATCTTTATAGGATAAGGAAAATGGATGTCAAGACTCGCGATCTTGATCTGAGTATCTATTAAGTCTCAACCAAAAAGATTCATATAGTTTAGGACAAAGAGCAAATGGTTTGCTGGCTTATTCGATTCATTTATGAATTGGAGAAATCATTTTCGTCCTGAATTGTGAGTTTTGATATGGTGATCAAATCTTATGGCTTTGAACAATATTTTGATAAACCTTGTTTTGACAAGTGTTTAATCTATATTGTAGCTTTCATAACTTGTTTCCGTAGTTTATGTCCTAATCATTGAGAATGATGTAGGATCCACTTCTGAAAATAAGCATAAACTAGCGACCCACTCCCAAATATTTGATCTGGAGGTAGGCTTAGTTTGTTCTAAGGATTCAGGTTGATCTAAGTCGTAAGAACAAATCGCTAGTGTTGTCTCTAAAATCTTTTATTGACAAGCTGTTGTCCATATTCGATTGTCTATGGAAATTGTTTCTAGAGACACCTCAAGTGTTGAGGATATGAGGGGTACTCATGTGCATTTACTTATTGGAGGTCAAATGTATCTTTTTAAATACATGACCCGATATGTCTTATGCAGTGGGAGTTGTTAGAAGAAATTAGTCCAATTGGATTGGATTCCGGTTAAAGTTTTGTCCTTGTACTTAGAAGAGTAGAATACAAGAGTTGTATTGTTGATTCCTCGGTGGTAGCTAAGTCTGATTGCAGCTTGCAAAGCAGCAATAGGTTTATAAGTTGAGCTCTAGGTTAGTGTAGTGAGGAGTTGTGATGGTCACATGGAAAGTCTCGCAGCACTTCATGCTGATAAGTTTACTAAGCCTCTCATGGCTAAAGTGTTTGAGAGACACCTAGAAGAGTCTAGGGCTCCGAGTTGCTAAATAGGACAGTGGGAGAGAACTTTTAATATATGATATATAAGTTTTCTTCACCAACATGTACACTAAGACGTTTAAGTCCAAGTGGGAGTTTGTTGGGTTTTATGTCCTAAAACTCGTGGTTTGTAAACAGTTATGTTTGTAAATATCTATTTAGAATAAAGAGTTATTAGTTTTATTCAGTAAAAGAGTTTACTGGAATAAAGTGAAACGTGTTTGGTTTATCTTATACCAATAACCAACACCCATGGCTGAATATGAGTACTTGAGCCTCATGTATGACATGATTGTGGATCAGGCTCAAGTAGTCAGTCAAAACTGTCTATAGTATACGGATAAGGTTGGGTACCTTATCCTGGTAACACTATTGGATGCGACTCATTTTGTATTGTACAAAACGATGTGATCTGAATCGTTTCACATGGAGATGTGAGAGTGAGGGTGTTGCGTGCTCAGTGTGTAAATAAAATGTAATGCGAAGAGCACTCAGATCATGCAAGCATACATGGTCTGCAGCAAGTGATAAGTATTTTTTTAATTCGTTTTCCCACCGAGATTGAGTTTAGTTACTAACGAGTTGAGGTGCTAAGTTAGATACGGTAACTTAATTTGGGTAGATTTGGGGTTGATGTACCGAAATAAGAAAGAAGCAAGAAGGATACAATCATAAATGGAAAGCAAGTAAAGAGAATAAGCTATATTGTGGAGAAGAAAGAATTGCGGATCTCGCAACGTTCTAGCAATAAAATCGCAAGAGTAAAAGACTAGAAAAAATGCTAAGGAAAAAACAGAACTATTTTATTGCGGTTCTCGCAATAATCTAGCAATTAAATTAGCGACGATTTAAAGGTAAGATAAGGCAACAAGGTCGACTTAAGACTCCTCTATAGGCACTTAACTACGATCATTCAGCAGTAGATTAACTTATCATGCATCGATTTAGCCCAGTCTCATGTATCTCTCGATTACATGCATTAGATCTTTAGTTCACTCATATCCAAGTAAGACATAAACACCTATTTATATAAGCAAGCTAACAACCGTGCTAGGAGAACGCCTATTCCTAGGTCATTTTCTGGTTACCATAAAAGGCTAGCATGAACGGATGACTCTGAACTCTTACTCCTTCCGGAGGTTAGGAATTCTTTAGACAAAATGGATGGCCGGTCGAAATTGCCCATGGGATGAAGCATACATACATTCAATGCAGTCGCAGCTATCCTACATGCTGAACTCTCGTATTTTTAACCTATAGATTCATCTTTAGCAGACCTTTGTTTGATTAGTTACTCATGGTTTGTGAAGGTCTAAAGGAGATGGAATGATTAAGCATGATTTAAAAGAACTTAATAAAAACGATTGAACAAGAGATAACAAAATGAAGAACTCAAAAGACTTAATGTATTACTTATCAAAACTAAGGTTCAGAACATTTCTCAAGAACAATGTGCGATGATCTAAGCAGTAAGCGTTACGTGAATTGGGGAATGAATCAAAAAAATGTAGCAATGGCAACAGTAGAGAAAAAAGACAGTAAAGAAAGCTGTAAAAGAGTGCACGGATCTCCTCGTCGCAAACGCCTCGGATGAAGGGGAAGATTAGCTGTTCTTGGGGATGAATTCAATCAGAAGAGAAGAAGGATCTTCTCTTATTCCTCTCGAATTATCGACGCCAAGGGCTGATTTCTTCGTTCCAACAAACGGGAGAAGGAAAATTTGTATGCAGATCGCTTTGCAACGGAGAACTCCACGCTTCTGAGCTGTTTTTTCCCTTCATCCTTTGCCTCTTTTTATAGCTTTTGCAGGTACCTTCAGCCACGGAGATCCATCCATTCTGAACAACAATCCTCCACGTGGCAGCAAGGGAAGGCTTAGGCGGCTGGAAAGTCGCAACAATGACGACTGACGGCTGGAAAAGTTCAGCAGAAAACAACTTGACATTGCAATTTCCTTGCGAGGGTCGCAATGTTCATTGCGGTTTCAGCAACGTTTCCGCAATTTCCCTGCAATGTACATTTTAACTCTTTTTACATCATTTTTCATCCTTTTTCGTTCCTTTTCCAAATAAGTCCTATTTTAGCCTCATTCCTCGAATTCTCACATTTAAGCACACATTAAGCTAACTTCTAACAAAAACACTCAAGAGATTACATGATTTTAAGGTAAATATGGCCCTAAATAATGTACTTTTGGAGAGGTAACAGAGGGCGTCATGTGCAAAGAGTTTGCATAAGACCGAACTGCGAAATATGTCACTCTCTCTTTATAACACCGTTTACTGATGAGACCAACATTTTCATTTGATGGCCTAGGTAACTCGATCTGAATCCTGAGTTCGCTATGAACTCCTGCTTATTCGAAAGTATCATTTGACTTGCACGGGTGAGAGTGGCCCAAAAGCGCCGACTCAATAAGCCTACCATCTTGGGGATAAAGTCAAATAGGTAGCTGGGGACATAGTACAGCAAGATAGGAGTTCACTCCTAACCCGCTCTTCAGGGTTAGTAGATAGGTTGTTCCCTTAATAGCTGACTCCGGGGCTTGAACAAGTGAGCTCAGACTCTCATGAAATGAGAGGGTTAATTGATTTGTTGGTTGGACCACAGATTTATTGTTCATTAGAGGTGTCAGAGGTACTTAAGGAACAAGACGTAATGCAGGGGTTAAACGGTTTAAATGACCCAGCTGTGATTACGAACAACCTGTGAAGGGTCTACTTGCCAATGACAGTTATATCAAAGGACATAATATATCTACAGTGAGGAGAGTGCAACCCTCAGACTATAGTGGAGTCTCCGGGGGTCAACGAATGTTGATTAGTTCGGTTAAAAGAGTTTTGACCAAATAATCTCGTATCGTTGGAGCTCATGATTTGTAGGTCTTTTAGGTTCTCCTGGCTAGCTCGAGTAACGTCGTGCAACAGTATAAGAGAAAAGAAAAAAGAAAAGAATTTGAATGGTTCAAATTCGGCTTGTGAAAGAATGATGGACATATTTAAATATGATTTAAATATGGGATTGGTCTTTAACATGAATAGGATTCATGTGCAAAAAAATCGGTTTTCAGAAAACCGGGTTTAGTCATATTATTTAATTAATATCTGATATTGAATTAAATAATAATTATTAATTAAAAAGTTTAATTAATAATTATATATATATATATTATTTATTAAAAAGTTTAATAAATAAAAAAATATTATTATTATTTTTAATAATAATTAAATATATATATATATATATATTTAGCATGTAAGACACATGTTGTACATATGTATTATATATATGTAAATCCAGATGGCTAAACTTAAGACTTCGTGGGTGGTATTTGGGTTACACTTGATATTGAATTCAGAATTTAATTTTGAGAGCTTCGGTTTTTGGTGAAACTCAGAAGTAAAAGAAAACCATCTGAAGACAACCTTCCATCAGATCTTCTTCTTCTTCCCTTCTTTCTTTTCTTTTATTTCTAGAGTCCCACAACTCCGTTGCGTGGCGCCGAGGATAGCGGGACTACCTGGGGTGGTCCTCAAGGCGTTCGTGAGAAGAGACTGGAAGAGTTCGTGACGAGGAACGTGCGGCGGAGCTTGAAGAAATTGGAACTACAAGGGTATGTTTTCTAATTTCTTATTTCCGTCGTTTTGACCATGTTTTCTATTTATTAAATTGATGAAATTAGATTATCATCGATCCAAAATCTCTTCCGCAGCGTGATACGCTCCATCAGTATTGGTTAAGGTTGACAAGTTTATCTTTCCTGTAGATTTTGTAGTGCTAGACATGGAGGAGGACAGTGAAGTCCCAATAATTTTGGGAAGACCTTTCTTAGCCACTGGACGAGCTTTAAACGATGTACAACAAGGTAAGCTTTCTCTAAGATTGAACGACGAAGAGGTAACTTTCAATATTTATAACTCTATGAAATTTCATGAAGAAGAAAGTGATTATTTTCGTGTGGACATGATTGATTCCATTACTAATGAGTTTGAGAAATTTGTGGCAAATTATGATATTTTAGATAAATTAAATTTAGACAATGAGAATGAGCAGGTGAAACAGGTGGAGGTGAAACACATGGGCAAGCGACCACCATGATGAATTTAATGAGCCTCATCTAGCCAAAGATGTTAAAACAAAGCGCTCCTTGGGAGGCAACCCAAGTTTTTTTTTGAGTTTTTTTGTTTGTTTTTTTTTTCTTTTGCTTTGTTTTTTTGTGGCGTGTTGTTGTCCTTATATTCCTTTGATTTTCCTATAGGAGCTTGATCACCAAAGTCTTCTCCCCATCTCAGAAATAGAGAATTCACTCGCATTCAGGGCAGTTTCGAAATCCCCTATTTTTTTTTTATTGTCCTTTGCATACTATTGATTATACATTGAGGACAATGTATGTTTTAAGTTTGGGGGTGGGATTATGCATGTTATGCATGTTTTAGGATTTTTTTATTTTTTTAGCATGATCTTCATGGTTGAATCTTTGTTGCATCACTCGTGATTAGGACAATCTAGGAAGTATTCTAAAGTTTGATATTCTATTTTTGTTGGACTATGAGACCATGTCGGTTAACGGAGAAATTTTTATTTTTTGAGTCCCTTTTGATATGTTTGAGTACTTTGTAAGCTAAGGATGCATCTTTAGTTTGAGTTTTAATGCATAAAGGAGATAAGCATGATTAGATTTTTCTTTGAAAAGTTATATGATGGTGTCTCATTTTTTGTTGCTAAATAAAGAATGCATAGGATTTGATACCAAAATACCATGTTTTTCTGTGATTGTTTGAGCCAATAAGCATTTCCTTAACACGGTGCTCTATTCTTTTAAAATTGAGTGATTGTCATACATGATTGATATTTATAGAACTTGCTTTGTTATGCATGTCTGGAATCTCTGAATTTGACTTGAATGTTTCAATTTCACAAGGACATTTAGGTCAAACAAATTTTAGCTTTCTCAAATGACCTACCTTGACATAATCCTTAGAAAGCCAATTTTTTAGTCTTAGACCGGTTGATTGGAAAATTACCACATTACAAGCTTTATACTCATTCTCTTGTTGTTTTCCTTTCTTTGAACCCTTAATGGAAGGTTTATAAGTGCTTACCACATGATGTGTCAATTCATCCAAAGGAAAAAGTTGAATGGTGTTAATAGAATATTCAAAAGGAAGCATTCATTCCATTAGCTTCTTTTAGAGACAAAAGAAAAGAGAAAAAGAAAAGAAAAGAAGAAAAGAATAGAAAAATTGAGAAAAGAAAAAGAAAAGAAAGTTTCATGTGGTAAAGTCTTATAATTCTTCCAACCTAGTAACTTAAAATGTTCATCCATCCACCCTTACCTAAGCTCAATTACAACCAAAGCAAGACTCTTGAAGTTTTACATTCAATCTAATTCATCGATGATGAAGATGTGATATATTAGCAAGCTTATGGTAAATGTCTCTTATGTTTTGGTTTGAGCGTTTATCTTACATACCCTAAACAGTTGAGCGTTTTGAGTGAAATTTTGTGAGGGTATCAAGTCTTGTGCATTCGATTTTAGTAATTTTATGAGATGCTTGCGTTTTTTTGTTATAAAATTGAAGTCTATGATTGCTTAATCTCTTGATTGTCACTATGACTCAAGTTATTGATGTATGTTTAGTTTTATTAGTATTCATAGATATTAAGAGAAAAGTGAGCACACATGCGAAAGATAAAATGTTTTGTTTTTTTTTAATTTATTGTTGATGGGTCGTGGTCTAATATGTCATCTTTTGTGGTTTATTTGTCTTAAGAATACTGAGGTTCGAGTCACAAGCATGCATTCATTGATTCTTTTAATGGTTTGTTTTTATTTTGCTCGAGGACTAGAAAAAACTTAAGTTTGGGGGTGTTTGATAGCACACAAAGTGTGCTATCTTTAGAGCCTTTTTATCGCTAGTTCTGTTGCTCAAACGAATACTTTCACGTTGATTTTCCTTTGTTGTGTAGAAATTGAGCAAATTGAGCAATTTGGAGCTTTATGGGGATTACTATTGAAAAGAGGAGTCAATTGGGTGATCACAGAAGAAGCCAAGTCAAGAGAAGAAGGAGATCAAGCCTAAAAACCCGCAGCAGTAGTGTCGAGACGCTACGAATAAACTCATCAGCGTTTTTTCCGTCTGTAGCGTCGAGACGCTGTGCCTAGCGTCTCGACGCTAGCTTTCCAATTTAGTTTTACGCGTTTTCGCAGGGTAGGGTCGAGACGCTATACCGATTTTTACTATAAAGGCATATTTTAATCCATTCGACGTGGAGGCCATATTTTGGGAGATTTGAACCCTAATTTTGAAATACACTGATTAGGAAGGCTGAAGGGACATTCTAGAGAGCTGAAGAAGAGATTCAGAGGCTCGGAAACGTGCAGAACACATCGGGAACGAGGCTTGGCATGCTACAAGAGTTTTCCCTCTCTACCTTTTATTTCATTGCATTATTTTATGGATTCTAAACATTGTTTAAGCGTTATTTTAGTGATTATGAGTAGCTAAACTCTTACTTAGGGGATTGATGTAATCGATTTAGTTTTCATGTTTGATTAATCTAAGTTCGTCATATTGCATCAATTATTCGTGTGGTTGTTTGCTTAATGCTTTTATCCTTTTGGCCAAAGTATAAATTGTTGTTTGTTTAATCTCTAGCTTGAAAAAATAGTTTTTAAAGTAGAATTCAACCGCATGGCTATTTGTAAATTCTTGCATGGACATGAAGAATTCTCTTAGAGGTCATTAATAGAAGTTGCTTAATGCCTTTCTTTTCTATTAAAAACTAGACAGACATGTTAGTTTTATTCAAAGAGAAGAGAATTAATTGAGCTCGAGCGAGTCTTTTATTATTTTGTTCTTCTTGGCCTCTAATTGTATGCATGACTATTTTTGGATTAATAGATTAATTAAGCATGAATCTATTCGATGAAATCAATTCTCTAGGTTTTTCTCTCCAAAACGTTTCCATTACTTTTCAATCATTTAATTTTAACTCAAACTCAAAATCTTTTTAATCTAAATAAAATTTGTGGTTAGTGCTTATGGTACTCAATTGATCTAGAAACTCAATCCTGTGGACGATACTGTTTACTTAAATCATTATATTAAAACTTGACCCGTACACTTGCGGTGCGCAATAAATCACACAACAGTTAGCCACTCATAATACATATTTACATATGCTAAGTTAGAGTCATCACTTGCATAACCTTCTACATCACTCAAATTTTATTTTTTAAACTTTTGTTGCATTGTTGCATAGCTTTCTCAGAAACAAAGACAGTTTAAAGCAACATTACTTTACTAGATTCTCTTCTTGTTCTTTTTTCCCAATTATTTGTCAATCCAGTAATTATCACGACTTTCTTTTTCTTCGGGTGGTTGCACAATCAGTTTGTATGTGTCCAAAATCTTCACATTAATCACGACCTTGTTATTCCTTCTTTTTATTACTTTGTTTAAAAATTTGGTTCTCATACTTTAAAAATTCAGGGACCATATAGACACAAATTAAAAAATTTAAAGACTAAACTTGTAATTTAACTTTATTTCAATCGTACTAACATAAATTATTGGATCCACTATAAGGACTACGGAGTACCCATTAGATTCTACATCATTTTAAGTGATACAAACATGACAAACATTGAATAGAATTTGTATTCATACTTCCCTAGTATCATAAATATTCTTTGATTAACATAAAATTGTGTCATTGACTCAGTCTTTATGGATTCAAATCATCCATTAATTAAAATACGTTTGAAAAAAAAAATAGAATAATCATTCATAGGTGTTGCTGCGTCTTGAGATCCTAATTGCCATGGTTCCGAGATGGTCGCCTTAAAAGAGAGCTTTTAAAATTTGAAAGTGGGTAAGAGTATGAAAGGATTGAAATCTTGCATGTAAGAGAGAAGAGAAGAGATTGAGAAAGCCAATGAAAATGGATGTGGTATCATTGCATGTAAGACAGATAATATGCAGGGTCATACATGTAAGACAAAGAAGAGATGACTTGGAATTCCATATTAGAAAGAGACAGCTAAAATTTAAAAACAAAATACAAAATACAACGTGAGGGAGACAGAGGAGATGTTGTTTGTCGGAGATTGGTTGAAGGGAAGAATGTGTAACTCTTGCTGTTTCGAGTTTTTAGTATAATATTGAACTCTTGCCAAATTGTATATCTCTTTAGAAAGAAAAAAAATTATTTGTGTGCTTTTATGAGATTTGAGTATCTAACTTTATTTTATCGTCCTCAAATTAATGCACGTTATGATGTTGACCATATTATTCAATCATCTCATTCTTCATAAAATAAAATATCGAATTTCGAGTACTCTTCACTTCACTTCCTTTTACTCTTTAAATATTTATAATCTTCCTTACCTCATATCTCTTCTTCATCATTATTATTCTTTTTATTTAATACTATAAATTGTTGGTCTTGTGGTTTCTTATGTGAATTATATCCTTGGAAAGTGGAGGTATGTTTGGAATTGGATCATCAATCTTGTCTTAATTTCTTTCCGTGTGAAAGGTTCATTTATTTTATGTCTTATTTTCTTGTTGTGCCAAAAAAATTTGTTTTCTTATCTTCCTAGTCTCTTCAACTACATGTTTCTAATCATCACTATATAATCATTAGCATCTCTTATAGTTGTGGTCATTGGAGGTATATTAAACAATTACATGGCTAGTAATATTAATGAAGCTTTAGTTTAATTTTTTTGCAGGCAACAATATGATTCTAGCAATAGGAGTGGCCTTTGCAGTTGGTATTATTGGATGGATTTATCAAGTCCTTATAAAGCCTCCACCTCCAAAGATATGTGGATCCTCAAATGGTCCTCCACTAAGTTCACCTAGAGTAAAGCTCAATGATGGGAGACATTTGGCCTACAGAGAAGTAGGAGTTTCCAAAGAAGAAGCTAAACACAAAATTATTATTTGTCATGGCCTTGATAGCTGCAAAGATATGGACTTGTCTATCTCTCAAGTACCACATCATTCTTCTTCTCTTATTCATACATGTCTTTCAACTCGTAAACTATAATATATAGTATCCTAAGATGGTTAACTAACTAAAACATATCAACTCATTGTCACGTACCAATACGAACATAATTCAAGGGTAACTTATATCTACTTCTTATCTTTGAGATCAGAAGTTCAAATCTTTAAACTCATAGTACTAAAAATGTATTCAACCTATGATTTGTAGGAAGTTATGGAGGAGCTTAAGGTGTATTTATTAGTCTATGACAGACCAGGTCATTGCGAGAGTGATCCATATCCATCACGCTCAGTGAAGACCGAGGCTTTTGACATTCAAGAATTAGCTGACAAGTTGGAGCTTGGCTCACAGTTTTACGTAATTGGATGTTCAATGGGAGGATACCCTGTTTGGGGTTGTCTAAAATACATTCCACATAGGTACTATTTTTTCTTTATTTAAATTACAAATTTGGTTTTGAAAATCTAGTATGATAATCTTGGTTTTTTTTTTTTTTTTTAAAAAAATATTAAACTTATAAACACTACTTTCACATAAGGGCTTCATCGTTTTGTTATCTAAAAAGTACATTTATTTTTTAAATTTACTTAAAAAATTAAACGTTTCTCCGAAAAAGACGAAACACGTAGTAAAGAAATTGTGAGGAATTTAACATAAATTTTAAAAAAGAAAAAAAATTAAAAATAAAATTATTATCAAATATGCCCTACAATTCCAAAATTGCATTTATTTAGTTCTTGGATCTAAAAAGAATCTACGGACTTTCAAAATTTGGCTATTTGAATAGAATATCTAATAGGTCTATGGACTTTAAAAATTTGTCTATTTGAACCTTTACATTAAAAAAGTTTTGAATAAGACAAACTCCAACCTTTTAGTTTTAGTACTCTAATAGATCCCTACACGTTAACTTGGGATTTTTGTACGAATGACCATTCCTTGAGGGCCGCGAGGTTTTTTAACTCTCATCGCGAAAACTTATGTTTTTTGACCTTCTCTCGTGATAAGAAAGTGCACAAAGTCATTCGTACTCTTCGCTTATCACGATCACGAGGAGACTTATCACGAGAAGGTCAAAAAACATAAGTTTTCAAAAACTGGGTTAAAAAATCTCGCGGCTCCCGAGAGGGGGGTCATCCGTACAAAAACTTCATGTTAACTTGAGGTTTTGTACGGATGACCTCTTTGGGGCGTAAGATTTTTTTACTCGATTTTTTAAAATTTATATTTTTTTACTTTTCCTCGTGTTAAGCAAGCCCACAAAGTCTGTAGTACCATTCTTTTAGCACGATCACGAGGAGACACCTATAGTGTCATCGTGCTTATCGAATGGCACAAATAACTTTTCACATGAGAAGAGAAACTTTCTTATGAGAGAAAATCAAAAAACATAAATTTTCGAAAGAAGGTTAAAAAACCTTACGCTCCCCGAGGGGATTATCTGTACAAAAACCCCATATTAACTTTGTGAGTTTAACGCTTTACATGGCACAATGACGATATTATCTAATTATCATGTGGTGGATTGATTCAGAGTAGGTTCAAATATTTTGTGACGTAAGTAATAAAATAATGAAAATAAATCAAATGGACCTATTAAACACAATCTCAGATCGAAAGTTTAAAAAAGTTTAAGAATTTATTAGAACGTTTTGATGTATATATAGACGAACGAAACGAAAGGTTTTGTGTTGACGAACCAATTTCTTTTCATATAATTCTGTTGATGAAGCTCTATTTGCAGACTGGTAGGAGCTGCCTTGGTGGTTCCTATTGTGAACTTTTGGTGGGCTTCATTTCCTTCAGCTTTAGCAGAATATTCATTTAGGAAGTTTCCCAAATCTTACACACGTACGTTTTGGATATCACATTACACACCTTGGTTGATGAATTGGTGGATGACACAAAAGTGGTTCCCAAAGTTGGAAACTAAAGGAATGTATCCTGGTTTGGATTCAGTCATAAGAAACAGGTTAATGGAACGCCCACAGCAGGTACTTATTTCATCTCAATTTCAAGTACTAGCTTGAGTTTTAACTTTAAGATGACTTCCGGAGAGTAGTAAATTTTCAAGTTTAATTTTTTTACCTATTAGAGGTGTCGTATATCTGAGCGTCTACTTTGGTCATCTTCGAAAATCTCGACGTATATCATTGTATATATGTTGTATGAATTTAAATATATGGTCTTTATCAACTACATTTTCAAAGGGAAAATTGTAGTAAATGACAATTTAAGACTTATTGTTTGCAAATATAGCATGTTTTTAAAAATTTTGCGGATATAGCAATTTCTATCGCTGATATCTTATGACTGATAGAAGTCTATCGCTGATCACCTCAGTTTTTTATAGATTTTTGTCAGTGATAATAGTCTATCAGAGATAATAGTCTATCACTATAGAAGTCTATCACTATAGAAGTCTATCAGTGATATAATAAAGTCTATCAGTGATAGAAACGGGTTTTTTTTGCCATATTTGCAAAACATTTTAAAGTTTGCTAAATTTACAATTAGTTTGGGCCTGATTGCTATTTGTGCAACCAGCCCTTTTCAAAGACGTGATTTTGAAAATTCAAAAAGACATTGTTTAAGTTTGGGATAACTTTTACCCATGTAAAAAGTACATTTACCAAAATAAAATTATTTTTTATTAAACAAAAAATTGTAGTGTTTTGACTATTTAATCATTTGTAATTTTGGAAATTCAAAGATGGTTAACAAGTACTTAAAAAAAAATAGTGGTGGACTATTTAATCATTAGGGTCTCTTTGGAATACCTTCTTAATTTAAGCACTTTTGAAAAGAAAAAGAAAAATACTTCAATAAAAATGTTTTTTTCAAAAAAGTGTTTTAAATACCAAATTTGTTTTTAAAATCGAATTACAAAAACTTTTTAAATTAATCCATTTTCTTAACTATTTTGATCTGCAGAAATTCGATTTTATTTTAAAAATATATATTTTTTTTCAAAGTTATTCCAAACAAGTTTGCATGGCTTCTAAAAATGCTTATAGAAAAAGTATTTTTACATAAAACCCTTTTTGTTAAAATGTCTTTCTAAACTTATTAGAGGTATTTTTTTAGATGAAATATTTAGTATAGAAAGTTAGTACTATCTAAAGCCATCTCAAACCCAGTTTTAAAATGTGTTTAGACTGTTATCCAAAGTACTTTTGATCATATACCTCTAGGTAATTATAAGTTTGAGAAGGTTTGCAAATAAAATTAAAAAAAATATGTATATTTTCACTATTAAACTCATATAATTAAGTATAATAGAAGATTCAACAAATCAATATAATTAGTTGAGTCTTTACTTAGATTTTGGGTTTTTTTTTTTTTTTTTTGCTACACAACAAATGAGATGAGGATATGAGAATTTGAACCTCTCACTTCAAGAGGAGTACATGTCAATTACCGCAAAGTTATGTTCATTTTGACTAAATTTTGTGAATCGATACCATATAATATGTTAGACAAAATTGATAATATGTTA
The DNA here is from genome assembly GCA_028017165.1 of Herpetospermum pedunculosum. Lineage (NCBI taxonomy): Eukaryota > Viridiplantae > Streptophyta > Magnoliopsida > Cucurbitales > Cucurbitaceae > Herpetospermum > Herpetospermum pedunculosum. The sequence goes on along the minus strand of CM051527.1, from coordinate 11,554,253 downwards.
AAGCAGTTATATATTTATTCTCTTCTGATATTTTCTTTTGACAAAATCAGAAAAAAGTACTACAACAAGGTGCACATGAATGTCATCACAGAGACTTAATGTGTTGTTTTGGAAAATGGGAGTTTGATCCCATGGACTTAACCAATCCATTTCCTGATAATAAAGGCTCTGTTCATATGTGGCAAGGAAGTAAAGATCGTATTGTTCCTGTTGAATTGAATCGTTTTATAGCACAAAAACTTCCTTGGATTCAGTATCATGAGCTTCCTAGCTCTGGCCATCTAGTAGTTCATGAACCTGGAAACCTTGAAGCCATAATAAGGGCACTTCTCGTCCGATAACTTCATCAAATGTCGGTCGGGGCAGGACAGGCGAATAGGCGCACCGACGACATTCAGCAATAGTGTATTGTTGTGGCTTATTTTATAGTATCATGTCTTGGAGATCAATGTGTATGTAGCTGGACTCTCTACTTGGAAAGTTATGTTAAGGTGAACGGATGGTACCTAGACATATGTTCAATGATGAATATTTTGTCAATTTGAGCATAGCTTGATTGGGTTGAGGCATATATCATCGATTAAGAGGTTAGAGGTTCAAATCTCTCACCCCACATATTGTTGAAGTTGAAAAAAAAAACATCAAAATTGTTCAATGTATAAGAACTTTTAATAATTTACATCTCTAAAATTAATGTCTCCCTCTTAGAAATATGTTCTTAAAACTTAGAAAGATTTTTTTTTTTTAATTTAGTCCATATTTGACATAGTTGTGGACGATCTTGGTAGAAACAAATATCATAGAGAAGGTTATAAAATCAGGTATCAACTTGAATATAGTATAAACTGGGCAACATCGCCAATGTGAGCAGAGTTTAATTAGCATGAAGTATGTATTAATGACCTAAGAGGTATGTGGTTGAAATCTCTCTCTCTCCATATTATACTAACAAAAAAGAAAACTCGTCGACATCTAATACGTTTTTACTAGGGTTACTAGCTAGGGTTGTGGGATGCAATCACTGTTTTTTTTTTTGTAATTTAAAAAGAAGTCACCATTAGATTGAGTTAGTAAAGTGAACTAGTAGACCAATATACGGGATAGGGATAGGTGACCCGCCCTCATTTCTTTCTTTTCTTTTCATTGTTTATAATTCTTAACATAAATTTATAATTGTTGGGGGTGCGACCAAAGCCCCACATTTGTTAGAAAGGAAGTAAAGATCGTATAATTTTTTCTCAAATCAACTGTTTCTTCATCCACCTTCAAGAATGAGAATAAGCATACAAAAGTTTACTGATATCAGCAGAAACAAACTCGTCAACTAAAATTATGAACTTTATGTGTATAACATGAATAAATCTCAAGCAAAAAAGTTATGTAAAAAAAGTAATAGAACTTTCAAACCCATACCAAAAAGTTTCTCAAGTCGACGATTAAGACCTCTATTGAAAGAATCATTTGCCAAATTAGGAGAGAATTAGTTAGTGATTGTAACATTGATAGCTAAAAATTCTTGCAAAGATATATTCCAAGTTCAAGATAACAAATTCCAAGGAATAGGTCATGTAATGCAGACTGGAGAAAAAAAAAATCAAAGAGATCCAGGGGTATGTAATATATCAGACACATAACAAATTAATTGGAAACATGAGACACGATCGTTACTATAAATTCATCTTAAGGAGCCAAAAAAAAAAAAATCATTTCAAGAGGAATGCGAAAATAAAGGTGGAATCTCTGATTCCTTGTAATTAAGTGAACTTTCAGGGTATGCTTTTAACCACAGTGATATTGGAGGGTAGTGTGCAGTAAATTTACCTTTCAGGAAGTACCGAAGAGAAATTGCTTCTACGATGAATGAAGTTAAATGCCTCTACCACTGTTTTCATAACCCATGAAGTAAGTTAAAAACCATCTTTACTTTTTTTATTTTCCTATTATGTTTTCTTTGCCACTTCTTCTCTAACAAGAACCAAAGCCAGAAGGAAAAAAAAAACCATTATGTCATGACATCAAATTCACTAACAAAACATCACATGCGGAATGAATTAAAAGCAAGCTGTTAAGATTGCATTATCTTTCTTTCATAACCATATCTCTAGATAATGTTCACTAAAATGCCTTAAACAAATGGAAACTTATATGTTGCAGTAGAGTTTTACACACAAATCAAGTTTGGTTTGCTTTCAAATGAAAGCATCATCTTGGACAGAGACTTAGTAATCAAATATACTTCTACAACCATATAAATTAAAACTTGCATCAGTACCCTCCAAATAATGGTAAAGACATTTAACTTCATCCATCATAAAGTTGGTTTTTAACTTACTTCATGAGTTCTGAAAAACAGGGGTAAAGGGAATTAACTCCATCCGTCGTAGAAGCAGTTCCTCACTTCTTTGGTACTTGATGAAAGGTAAATTTACTGCACAGTACCCTCCAATATCATTGTGGTTAAAAGCATACCCTGAAAGTCCAGTTAATTACAAGGAATCACCGACATTTGAGAGATTTGAAACCTAACTCATTCTAATGCAAGAAAATAAAATAAAAGTGAAAGTATAGAAGAATACAAACCACAGGAGGTTGCAATGGAATTTGAGAGGGAAAACTAAAAAGATTAGATACGCTCTGGATACGTATCCGTATCCTAGTTTTCTAGAAATTGGCGTATCGCCGTATCCTGTCGTATCCCGTATCCGTGCTTCATAGATCCTTTCTCATACAAATTACAATCACAACGAGCATAGTACAAAAAAATTCATAAGAGTTCATGAAATAAGAGAAAAACACATTTTATTCAAACCCAATATAACTTGCATATACATAAAAGTGAAAATGATTGTATCTATGCATATGCTAAGGATATTTACCTACCCAACATAAAATAACACTAACAAAAACTAAAGACAAGTAATTGCAATAAGTGAGATGGTACAAACTAAGGCTCAAACCAACTGACCTTTTAAACTGCTCGCAAAACCTCAACTCCGGACCAGCAAGAATGACCTGTGGGATTTGGAGTGCATAGTACAAATTTTCTGTCATACATTCTTGCATCACTTTGATCTACTTTGCAGTACTAAGTAGTAAGTAAAATCTTACATAAAACTCACTCATTTACCATATACAAACTCTGCAAAATTTATAGCCTCTATTGGATATATGTAGGAACTATAACATTATTGATGTGTTGATTTGACTCTTAAACGAGATAAATGAAGTACAAATAGATCATATTGTTTTTATCGAATAGTTGTAAATATTAACTTCATAAAATTAAGATGTATGTGCCTATGATATTCACATAGAACCCTTATATCGTCTTAATGAACTAATATTATTAAAGAAACTGGATCGTCAAGTGTCTAGCTAGAAACCAACTTTTCTTCAAGCAGTCTTACATCGTTTTTAAATATTTTATTGACCTTGTCTAACTAGCACTCTAATATAAAAATTGAAACTATGTGCTATAATATCTTATCCTCAATTTATTCTCCAGTGGCACCTCAACAATGATATTCATGCAAAGCAATGCCCTTGTCGTAACAATCTAAAATCTCCTTGGGGTAGAATTTTAAGTTTAGACTCTAGAAGTAAATAATGTTAAGATCATACGTCAGGAAAAGAACAAGAGAGGATGAATTTTACATTGTTGGATACGGGATCATCATAGTAGGCTGAATCAACATCCAGCTGAGAGGGCATCCTTTAGAAGCAAGAGATCAAGAAACAAAAACAAAGTCTTCTGTCCACAAGTTCTTTGTTTTGGGAACCTTATCAAAGGCCTTCTGTCCACAAGTTCTTTGTTTGAATCTTTATCAAAGGCCTTCTGTCCCCTTGTGACAAAAGAATGAAACTTTTGTTAAGTATAAAGCAATAAGAAAACAGAAGTTGATCAAATAAAGAATTTTCTCACGTAGTTTTAACGGAGCAAGAATACCAAGTCTAAGGCTTTCTTCTGAATTTAGACTATCCTGCTCTTGAAGTAAACATCATCAAATGACTTTCTCTGACTTGCTTATGTGCTTTCCTCTTCAATATTTCACAACAGCTCATTGGTTTGTACCAAATGGAGAAACAGAGACCCAACAATCAATTTTTAGAATACTGTGCCCATTGTCGGATCGAGCTCCGGACCCTCTGCATGGGACGATACGAGATGGGAACTGGTGGTCATGGGCTCGGCTCATCTTGTTGCGGAGATCATCTCAAGCCATGTCTATTTGCTCCTGCCTAGGTTATGATTCTCTAACACCCTCATCCGAAAGGGCTTTTCCCCTGGCAAGATTGCGAACAAATGCGGTGAGGTCTTCCTCATCTTTGCATTTGGACGTGACTTCCATTGGCAGATCCTTTCGATCTAGAATTTCCAACAACCGTGCAAGTTTCATGTTCATTACACAAGCCTTTTATTCAAGGACCGGAAACTTATCCTTCGGCTTTCCCCACATTGGGTCAGGTCGATTTCACAGGCGGGAGAATCCTAGGGTTTTGATACTGTACCTTGGGGTTTCCACCCTCCGTGGATGTTGTTCACAATGGAATCCCTCTCCCTCAGTTGACGTTGCTCATGTCTTTTCTCATGATAGATTCTGCTACGCAATTGAGGTAGAAAATAATTTCATCCCCACAAACAGTATCAAATGTTGATTCATGAATTTGGCCTAAGAGAATAGCCCAGCCAAACCGCTATTGCCTGAAAGCAGCAAAATCTCCAGGATCGGCTTATGCCTGAAGTGCTCACCCCAATATAGCACTTCCTCAGTTGTAGTCGATTCGAACATGGTCTTCCCTAGACTCTTAGCTGAACAACACAAGATGGAGAATTCACCCAAAACAATATGAAAATTGAATGCTAACATTTTGATGAGTGAGCACACAAACAATATTTTTCAAATCTACAAGTAAATTTATTTTTCTTTTTTTGCTTTTTTTTACAAACTGCATTAGTGAACTTGAAGCGTGTTTTCTAATAATTTTTCATTAAAACATAAGTTGTCTTTGTCGTAATTTATTGTAGTAAAATAAATGGCATGGAAATTGGATCTTCTATCATAACTGAATCCATAATTCACCGTACAAACAATGTCTAATCCACCCCAATGAAGGATAAAAATTTTGTAAAAGAATTTTAGCAAGGAACGATTCAGTTACCTGATCCAACTGCATCCTGGTTGTTTCATTGCACCAGTTTTCTTCATCAATTCCCTCACGCTGGCTGCTTCTTGCCAACGCCCAACAGTGGCATATATATTTGATAGAACCACATATACACATGGATTTTCACGTTCCTTCTCTAGAAGGATTCCTGCAACAGTTCTTCCCAGCCTCAAGTTTCCATGAGCTGCACAAGCACTAAACAATGCCCACCAAACGTTCGTATGCTCTCCATATTGTGCACTTTCTATTACACTTTCAGCCTGATCAATATACCCCGAACGACCTAGAAGATCGACGATGCAAGATAACTGATCCACATTGGGAACAACGTGATAATCTATCAACATTGCATCGAAAATCTGACTGGCTTCATCAACCAATCCTGCGTGGCTGCAAGCTGAAAGAATAGCAGTGAATGTGGCTTGATCAGGGATAATTGGGGACATGTCTTGCATAGCCTTAAAACAGCACACGGCTTCCTTCCCCTGCCCATGTTGTGCATAAGCAGATATTACAGAATTCCATGATACAATATCCCTTTTGATCATGACATTAAAAACTCTCAAAGACGAATCTAACACCCCACATTTAGAATACATTGTAATAAGGCCATTGCATACCGAAGTTTCTGAGAGGTTCCCCGACCTGAGAATGTGACCATGAATCTGTTTCCCAATGTCCAAGGTTGAAATGCTTGCACAAATGCTTAGGACAATGCTGAATGTAAATGCGCTTGGCTTGAGCTTTGACAATATAAGCGCAGAAAAATGCTCCAATCCTTGCAATGGAAGCCCATTTAACAGAAATCCAGAAATAATAGTATTCCAAGAGATTAAATTTTTTGGATTGATTCCATTGAAGACTTGATGAGCCTGTGTTATCTTCCCATACTTCGAGTATGCAGAAACTAATGCATTTGAAACTTCGATTATGAGGATCAACCCAATTTTATATACAAAAGCGTGAGTCATCTCCACTATCTCAAAGAACTCTGAAACTCCTAATAAGCTTCCAAACGTGAACTCATCTGGCCGAATTCCAGTCCTCATCATTTGTAGAAAAGCAAGAACAGCTGATTTGCCAAAATTCCCTTGAACATAGCTCGAGATCATGGCATTACATGAGATGAGATCTTTCTCCCTAAGCGTTTGAAAAACTGCATTTGCTGCCTGAAACTCCCCACAAGAAGAATACATGGTTATGGCTGAATTTCCTACCGAAGTAAAAGATTCAAAGCCTAGCTTAATTGCGTGGGAGTGCACTTGTTGAGCAACTCGTATAAATGAAGATGAGCTCATAATACTCACCAAGGTGAGCTCAGTAGAACTTAGACATGCCCTTTGCATATCTTTGAACATAATCAAGGCATCTTCATCCCTTCCTATACGAACCAATCCATCTATCATTACATTATAAGTAATCTGATCATGAACCTCAGCTTCAGTACCCTCAAAAACCTCGTAGGCATCCCCAAGGTTCTCACCATTGAAATACATAGTAATCAAAGCGTTAATAACAGAAGTTTTGCTAACATACCCAGATTTAATCACCAAGGAATGCACCTGTTTTCCCAAATCTTCAATTTCCTTGGTACACAAACTCAAGATGCAAGCAAAAGAGTAATTATCAGGCTTAACACCCATTTTGAGCATTTCACAAAACATGTTCATGGCAACCCAATCATGTCCACTTTCTGCACACCCAGTTATCACAGCATTCCAACACGCAACATTACCCTTTGGCATTATATCAAACAGCTCATCTGCATAATCAATATGACCCAATTTCGTACAAGCTGACAACAAAGTAGTCCAAGAATAAACATCTGGTGTCTCAATCTCTTGAAAAAACCTTTTCAAAGACTCTAAATCCTCTGCTTTTGCATAAAGCGAAAGAATGGTATTTGAAACATGAGGGTAGAACTTGAGACCTGATCGAACGGCGTAACCATGGAGCTGAGACCCAAATACAATGTCACGAAAGTTGGCACAAACGGCGAGGGCAGTGGAGAGATTGTAGTGATCAGGTCTAATACTGAAGCAATGGGATGAATGGATTTGAGTGAAGAGTTGAAGAGAATCGAAGTGGCGATTTGCACGTTTAAGCTCTGCAAGCAAGCAATTGTATTTAAGAAGGTCTTGGGAAGCAGTCTCGTTTATGGCTTTCAAACTTTGTATGGCGTATTGGAGCTTCTTCATTACTTAGTTGGGATTTTGAGGTGTCAATGCATCCATCGGAAACCAGGAGAAAAATGCAGAGAGTTTACTTGAGAACGATTTCCCTATCCAACAAGAAGGGAGGGGATTGAGACCGTTGGGATGTAAATGCCAAATGAGTTCGGTTTTCTAAGATAGAAAAACCTGTCAGTTTCAGTTATATGTATCTGGAAAAGTTGAATTGGTTCGTCTATTTTATTAACCGGTCTAGTTGGCCTTTTCCTCTTCCGCATTCTTCAAACTAAAAAAAAAAAAAAAAAAATTATACTCTTAAACTTTGCACGTTCACTTTGTATCTACCCATCGACTCGAGCATAGCTCAATATATTTAAAAAAAAATAAATAAATAAAGACTACTAACCTCCATCTTCTTCTTCCTCTTCTCCCACTTGCGTATTCAGCCGCCCCTGGCAAACCTTTTGTAATGACTCAACTAATTACACCTAGACTACCCAGGGACGTTACATCATGCGTGCTAAAAACATTTTCGAAATCCTTGAAAAATTTATAAAGTATAAAATATCTCTTTATAAACATTTAAAAGACTATTTGGGATCTCATTGAAATCGTTGCAAACATAATTTAAGAAAAACTATTAAACTAGTTGAAACAAACTCATAACATAGCTTCTACATAACACGTTTTCAACGTGAAACACCCTAAATGTGGATATCATTCTGACATTAACCCCATGGCACGGCTAGCAAACGACCCTGGTCACTTGCCTTGTACGTCCTTGTCATTTCCTGTGAAAAAACAAATTTTAAAAAAGAATGAGTATTTAAAAATATCCAGTAAGTGACCCCACTACCGGAGTCACGATATGCAAGCACATGCAAATGAATTTTCCATGCATTTTCCTCGGGTAAGACCTAAAACCTTTCATAGTTTTAAACATTTTTTTCCTCTTTGGCCAAGTGAACGATTACCCCGTCATTCTTTATCCTCTACCAACTTATGCAACACACAAATGCATGACTTCATGAGGTCCCACATAAACCTTTTCCTTTCATTCTAAAATGCAACATGAAACAACCTTTCATTCACATTTCGTTCATAAACATCCTTACAAAACATTCACAATCCATTCATAAACATACCACTGAAGATGTTTTAGAAAAAGAAAATTATTTTTTCTTTTTTTTTAAAGAAAATTTGGGCAGAATTTCCCCTAAAAATCAGGTAGAAATAAAGACATACATTTCAAAATAACATTCCCAAACTCCATAAACCAATTCAGAAATCGACATTCAAAACATAACACCAGTGTTTTCAAAGCGTAAGGCGACATGCCCCTTGATAGCCCGAAGGCAAAAGGCGACAAAAAAGGCGAGGCCCGAGTGAAGCGAGGCCCGAGTGAAGCGAGGCGCAATGAATAAATAAACACATAATATATATAGCATAAATTTATAAATAAACACATAATATATTTATAGAACATGAAGTTGGAAAGTTGGAGAAGGAAATAATCGATTAGGAATAGGAATGTTGAATTGAAGTTGGAAATTGAATTGAAGTTGGAAAGTTTGCTCATGGAAAGGACCGATTAGGAATGTTGAATTGAAGTTGGAAAATTGAATTGAAGTTGGAAAGTTTGTTAATTTGCATGGGGAAAGGGAAATAATAACCCTGAAGCCGCCGAAGGAAAGGGAAAAAATTCAAAGAAAAACGTATTTGGAATTTGAAAAGTTGTTGGGGAAATACATTTTTTTATTGGCCTTAACTTGTTTGTGGGCTAATAACTATCATGGGCTTTAACTTAAATTGTTTTTTATTGGGCTTTAGAGTTTATTTAGGTTTAAACTTAACGTTTAATTAAAAAAAAAAACACATGCTGAATTTTATCGGGCGCACGCCTTCTTCTCATGCGAAGGCAACGACGGGGGCAAAAAGGCGCGCGCTCGTTTGAAGACCCTCACCTAGCGCAATGTTGAGGCGCTTCCTCCTAATTTCGCCTCACTTGGGTGCGCCCAACGCGACGCCTGAGGCGCGCGCCTCAATAACACTACATAACACCTTGCTCAACAACTAAAAAGCACAACGTGTACGGATAAAACAAACATTCTACAACACAATTTCACAACATATTCAACTACAGCACACATACACAACCTATTCACTTAAAATTCGTTGATCAACCTGAACCAATTTTCAACAATCATAACTCAACCAAACTAATCCTGAAAGTTAATTTAAGGATGAATAAACAATCCAAATGATAAATAGGGGTTACCAACAGTCCTCCAACATCGTTCTTACAATCTTGTTCCACCAGTCTGAAACTACAAACAAGAAAATTCTAAGGATTGGAGCCTAATTTACAGCACTTAAAACGAGTTTGGAAGGAGTTAAAGCGAGTCTTGACCCACTGAATCTCACCCAAAAGGCTTGGGTCTTTGCTGGTTTGTGTTCAAATGTGTCCGAACTCGTACATCTGAACTCCTTAGGCTATGGGTATCCGATTTGGGGCCGTTCGGGTTGTGGGTAAGTGTTGAGTCATCCCTTGCCCAAAAATCATTGTTGGACAGTGTGTTTAAATGCCCAATTTCATGAATTTGACGTTGGTTCAGAGTGGGTGCTTGAATTTGGGGATCAAACGGGTAAACTATAAACCAATTGAAATCTAACTGAGCGTTAAGACCAAGTATCATCACGAATTAAAAACAACGGAGAGGGGAGACTCACCGCTGATGTCCGTTTTCCGCCGCCGTCGCTAGACGCCGCCCTGTGTAGCTAGCCGTTAGGAAAGAAGTTGAAGCCGTCGCACGTGAAGAAAGGACCGTTGGAGTCGCTCGGCGTCGCGGCAGAAACCCGACGCACCGCCGCCTGGCTTGTCTCCTGCCGCCGCTGTGGGTGAGTCTCCGACGAGAAGGTCGTAGGTGAGGTGGTGCTGACTGCCGGACGAGGTTGTAGAGAGAGAGGGAGAGGGCTGGTTTTCACGAAACGTAGAAGGGAAGGGCGGCGGCTGAACTTTAGGGGAAAAAGAAAGAAGAAGAAAAAAACGTGAAGTTGAAGGAGAAGAAGAGGATAAAATCGATAGGAAGAGAAAAGTAAAAACAAAATAACTCTTTTTTACTATCATGGTTTCATATCTATGGACAATGGCACCCTACAAGAGTTCACTTATTGCGTTCACAACAAGTTATTTTCCTCCAACAACCATATTATCCCCCGTCTAACTTTGTATAGGAATGGATTCCCGAGCTTGATTTCTGGTTTCATATATTATCTTTATCCTTTAAATCGGGTGACCAATCACACTTTAAAAGCTGATTGGTGGCGACTCCAAACCTTCCTTTCGAAAGAGACCCTCCAAGGAAGGACATCGGTCGCTTCCCGTCACAATGACTTTACGACAAATACTATCTATTATTGTATTAATGCATATATTTGACTTTATTGTATTAATGTATATATTTGACTTTTTTATCATTGATATATTTGCTTAAGTTTATGACTTAAAAAAAGTTTATACTAAACTTTTACAACAACAAAAAAATCACAATATTTTTATCAATTTTCGTGATATCCGTAATTCTTGTCGAAATATCCGTAAATCTGAGTTACCGATAAAGATATTTTCGTCTTTGGTCATAATAAACTTTTTATATAAAAGAATTTCATAATTTTTAAATACTCAGATAAGAAAAGAATTACAAATTTTTCCTCAAAAATAAAAATAATAAACGGAAAAACTTAATTTTGACCTTAAACTTTGGGGGTTGTATCAATTTCAATCATACTTTCAATTTCATCAATTTAAACCTCAAAATTGAATAAGTATGTTGCTGCAGGATTAACTTAGAACGAAATTACTGAATAAACCTTCTGAAAGGAGTCGCAGACCAGGTCGTTCTACGTTTCGTGACACTACCTAGATTTGTGCATGCTCATCTATCAACAACGTCGTCCCCGGGATAAAGCAACCCAGATCTCTAAAAAGTTGCACATTCGCCGAAAGAAAATGCTCTGTATATTGTCTTTTCCTCCCATTGATGAACAAGGTAAATTGCACCTTACCGAATAATCTTTTTGACCAACAAACCAACCGACTGAACGGTGGCGGTGACACGTGTGATGGTTACTTTGTGTCCGTCCTCTCCGTTTTCACAAAAGTAGATATCTCTTAGGGCTTAAACTCAATTGTGAAGTCTCAAGTATACCTACTCTAAAAAGTTGTTTCTTTCTAATGTGTGACCAAAACACTCTCATACATAAAAAAAATCCTCAAATTTGAATAAGTCTATCAATTTCAAACTTTAGTGAACTTTTCATTTCAATCACGGTTAGAAATGTTTCACACACATGTTCAAAGCCACGTGTTGCGCTCTATGACAAATACTTATTTCTTATTTTTTTATAAAAAAAACAATCAAATCATTTCATCGGGTCACCACCATCATGAAAACCACAAACTCAAAGCCAAGCTTTATATTTTTTGTATTTTTTTTAAATAACAAACAAGTACCTATCTTAGATCAACACAAGACTTTAGACATACGTGAGAAATTTGTTCCTCTGTAAGTTTCAGTACCTGAGGGACAAGGAAAAGGTGCTGGCCAATAGCCCTTGGTTCTTTAATAAAGCGCTTATTCTACTTGAGGAACCGAGAAGCAACGTTAGCTTCAATCAACTCGAATTCAGGTACGCTTCCTTTTGGATACATTTGCACAATATACCTTCAATTTGTTACTGCAGGAGCAAAGCAACAGCATTAGGCAATATGATTGGGAAATTTGAAGATGTGGATTCAGATCAAGATGGTAACTGTTGGGATTCATCGTTGCGTATCTGAATCTCTATTGAGGTAAATCGTCCACTGAAAAGAGGCATTCTGGTCAAGATTGGGGCTATGGCGGAAGAACAATGGGCTCCTATCACATATGAGAAATTGCTTGAATTCTGTTATAGTTGTGGTTTGCTGGAACATATTGCGAAGGATTGCATTAAACTCTCAGAAGAAGTGGAGGTGGAACCCCGATTTGGGCCTAACCTACGGTGTTCGATCTCTCCTAGCCAAATCCCACAATGGAAGGAAGGAGATGGGCAACCTACAGTACGTGGTGGAGGAAAGGGCAGTGAGAGTGATGGCAACTAGAAATCAAGGGGTCGTTCCCATGTGGAAGAAGATGTGGGGACGAGCCCGGCACCGGCGAAACCGATGATGGGGAACGTAGGGCAGCGGCCGGTGGTTGACAATTCAATTAGGGAAGAGTCTATTCCGGGGGAGATTAATTGCAAGATTAATGTCGAATTGCTGTTGAATGAAAAATTAAATGTTGATTTGACATTGAAATTAATTGCCGAATCTGCGTTGAAAGGAAAAGCAAATGGGAATAGGATTAATGGTGGTTTTCAACAACCAATTTCCCCTCTCCAAGCCGATTTCCAAGGGAACCAATTAAATGACGATACTTTTCAAAAAAAGGAAGTTACGGTGGGCCCAGTAAGTTTGTGATTGAAAGGTACAATGAGCTTACCACTCCTGCCATGAAAATGAGGCATAATGGGCTTACCAATTCTGATGGTCCACCTGAAACAAAACTCATTGGGCCTGAAAAAATGTTGAAAGGATAATGGTTACAGACCTGGAGCATTACCATAAAAAAAAATGTGAATGGGCTGGGCAACATGCCTCAAGTTGTGTCAAATACCACTCAAATGGAGGAGGACAGCTCCAATTCGGCAAAAACGGTAATGCATGGAAAGAAATGGATGAAAATTTTGCGCGAGCCTTCATCCAGCGTGACTCACCTCTCGGTAAATGGATATTTTAGTCCTTCTGTAGGATCTAAAGACAATTGTCAGATGAGGAAAGAGAGGTGGATCAATCATCCTCACATCATGATAAAAAAAGTTGTGTCATAAACGGGGACAATGAAATTGCGGGATCGGTGGAGGCTGCATTGCAGCCCCGCCGGGAACAATGAAAATCTTAAGCTGGAATGTTTGGGGGTTGGGGAACCCTCGAACTAAACGGGCACTTAGAAGGCTAGTGTCCAAACACCATCCCCAATTAGTTTTCTTAATGGAAACCAAAACTAGGTACAACAAGGATGATCAGTTAAAAAGAGATATTGGTTTGGATAATTGTTTGAGTGTTCCAAGCTCGGGAAACAGTGGGGGGTTGATGCTTCTTTGGTCAAGCGACTTGGACGTTCGTATTATTTCTTATTCGCCTGGCCACATCGACTCCTTTATCGTTGAAGGGTAGGACCGTTGGAGGTTTACTGGTTTTTATGGAAATCCGGATGATGGAAAACGACATGAATCTTGGGAATTGCTTAACCGACTTCATAAGGTTTCTAACATTCCGTGGATTATTGGGGGGGATTTTAATGAAATTACCTCCGATTCTGAAAAAATGGGAGGCCCCCCTCGTCGCTCGGTCTTGATTCATAACTTTTGTTAGGTTATTGATATGTGCGGACTTCATGACCCAGGCTTCACTGGAGATACCTTTACTTGGTGTAATAATCAGTTCTCGGGGGTGACAGTTTGGGAAAGATTGGATCGGTTTCTTATCGACACCTCTTTCCTCCAGTCGCTTGAGTCACTCTCTGTTACTCATTTAAGCTCCACAGCTCCAGATCATCAACCAATCATAGCTGATTGGACAGTGAATGGCTCTTATAATAGTTATGGTCTTAAGAGGAAACCTCTTAGATTTGAGGCAAACTGGGTGAACTTCGAAGACTGTCGTGAAGTTATTCGGAAGACTTGGGCTCCCGACGGAATGGGGGATTTGACGAGTTTTAAGAGTCGTTAGTCCTTATGTCTGAGGGAGCTTAAAAGGTGGAATTAGGATCGGCTGCAGGGATCTTTAAAAGGGGCTATCTCTCGAAAAGAGAAGCTTATCGAAGAGATATCTCGGGAGCAGGAGCCCAATTGGAGACGAAACACAATCATAGAAGGAAGAGAGCTTGAACAGTTATTAGAAGAGGAAGAAATTTACTGGATCAGAGGGCACATGAGGAGTGGTTGAATTTGGGTGATCGAAACACGAAATGGTTTCACCTGAGAGCAAGCCAACGTCGGCGTAAGAACAAAGTTCGAGGGCTTATGGATGAGAATGGAATCTGGACAGAGGAACATGACAAATTATCTACGATTGCTAATTCCTACTTTCAGTCCCTGTTTCGATCTTGCAAGCCAGATGATCTTTGTATTCTCTCGACGATTACGGTGATCCCTACATCCATTTCCCAAGAACAGAACCAAAGGCTTACCCGCGAGTTCACAAGAGTAGAGATTGAGTGGGCAATTAAGCAGATGCCAGCTACCAAGGCTCCAGGCCCGGATGGGTATCAAGCTCTGTTCTATCAGCAGTACTGGGAGATTGTTGGAGATGACACAGTGAGCCTATGTCTCAAGGTTTTGAAAGAGGGGGTGGGGGTGAGTCAGTTAAACAAAACTTTCTTGGTTTTGATCCCGAAGGTGAAAAATCCTAAACAAATGAGTGAGTTTCCCCCTATAAGTTTGTGCAATGTGATTTATAAAATTATTGCTAAGGTTCTTGCAAATCGTCTCAAACTCACCCTGGATTCAGTTATTTCTCAGTCTCAATCAGCGTTTGTGCCAGGTCGACTAATTTCTGATAATGCCCTCATTGGTTTTGAGTGTATTCACGCCCTCAATAATAAACACAGCGGGAAGGAGGGGTCAATAGCTCTCAAGCTTGATATGAGTAAGGCTTACGACCGGGTCGAATGGATTTTTTTACGCCAAGTTATGGAGAAAATGGGTTTTTGTGCTTCGTGGATCTCTCTTATTAAGCAGTGTGTGGAGTCAGTAACTTTCTCGGTTCTCCTTAATGGGGAGCCTTCTCCTAGTTTTGTTCCAAGCAGGGGGCTTCGACAAGGAGATCCTTTATCTCCATATTTGTTCTTGCTCTGTGTGGAAGGCTTCTCTGCTCTCCTCCACCAGGCAGAGAATAACCACTCACTCTCAGGATTGCGAATTAACTGTCATTGCCCTTCCATTTCTCATTTATTTTTTGCAGATGACTGCATGATCTTCTTTAAGGCCAACACGACAGATTGTCAGACCATAAAACAAATTCTACACTCTTATGAGAAAGCTTCAGGACAGACAGTGAATTTTGGAAAATCTATGTTCATGGCAAGCAAGAATACTAGCCCAGTGACGATTGCACTAATAAGTCACGAGCTCCAGGTAAGGCACACGACAACTTTGGATACCTACTTGGGCCTTCCGACTCAGGTGGCAAGGAATAGGTGTCAAGCTTTCAGCTCTTTAAAAGACAGAGTCTGGCAAACCCTCCAGGGGTGGAAGGAAAAGTTATTTTCTGCAGGGGGGAAGGAGATCCTTATTAAGGCCGTGGCTCAAGCCATTCCTACTTACACGATGAGCTGCTTTCGGATTCCCACCCAGATCTGTTCTGACATCACAACCATGTGTGCCCGCTTCTGGTGGGGTTCTACTCCAGAAAATAAGAAAATCCATTGGAGGTCGTGGAAACGTATGTGCGTAAGCAAACTCCATGGAGGGATGGGCTTCAGGGATCTTGCTCTGTTTAATCAGGCGATGTTGGCTAAACAGTGTTGGCGTCTGGTGAAGTTTCCTAATAGTTTGTTAGCTCGTGTTCTTAAGGGAAAATATTTCCACCATGGTATCTTCCTTCGGGCCCAACTTGGCACGAGCCCTCTTATGCGTGGCGTAGTATAATGTGGGGCAAGGAACTCTTTGACCAAGGGTACAGATGGCGAATTGGCAATGGGCGCTCTACTTTGATTGACTGTGATCATTGGATTCCAGGCCGAGTTGATGGTCGATTGATTTCTCCCCCTCATTCGGTCCAACATTACTCTGTTGAATCTCTGATGTCTGGTCCTGGTCAGTGGGATGATGCTCGAATAAGGGAGGTATTTCTTCCTATTGATGCAGAAGCTATCCTTCAGATCGCTATACACCCACATGGTGGTGATGATGAAGTCATTTGGAATCCGTCCAAACAGGGAGTTTTTTCTGTTAAATCTGCTTATCACCTTGGTTTAAGTTGTGGGAATAGGGGGAGGCCTCCTCCTCTACTGTTGAATCTCAAAGTAAGAGATGAAAAGTTTTTTGGGGATCCAAGGCTCCTCCTAAAACCAAAATCTCTTGCTGGAAAGTTTACAACGATATTATTCCCAACAAGCTAAACCTTTTAAAAAAAGGAGTAAAATGTGATGCTTTATGTGTTTTTTGCAGGACTCACGAGGAATCGTCCCAACACCTTTTTTGGCATTGTGAGGTAATAAAGGATTGTTGGAGCCAAATTCCTAATAATGACTTAAGGTGTTTGTGTGATAACAGGAATAACTGGACTATTCAGGAGCATTGGGACTGACTTCTTGACCGTGGCTCTAATGAGGATATCGAGAGAGCAATGACGTTGGTGGGCAGGATTTGGGAGATTAGGAACCAAATAATCTTCCAAAAGTTACAAGTGACAGATCATTTCATCAACTCTAAGCTTGACCTGACTACTTCACATAATTCAAGCTCACTTGATGTTCCCTATGTTCATAATAGAGGGAAATGCATCGTACTGGCCGTTTCAACAGTTTCGGTCGGTGTCGCCAGGGATGATTGGCTCCCCCCAGTGGTAGGCCGACTGAAACTCAACGTCGATGCTTCAGTCAGTTCCTCCAGACACAGAGCGGGCGTGGGTTGGGCTCTACGGGATCACAACGGTTGCGTCATGCTGGCTGGTTGTAGGGCGATTGCAGAATGCCGAGAAGTCAAGGTCCTTGAGGCGATGGCGGTCATCGAAGGGTTGAAAGCAGTGATAGATACGTGGTCCGATGGAAATAGGAGACAAATTGAGGTTGAATCAGACTGTCTTGAAGTTTGCCTTCTCTTGAATGAATCTAGGGTCGACCTCACTGAAGTTACCCATTACATTGGTGAGGCGCTTGCTCTAAAATCAGCAGCAGGGGTTGTTTCCATTCTCCATACAAATAGAGGGCGGAATCAAATGGCCCATCTTCTTGTTTCGAAAGCCATGGCTGGAGAAGTTTCTGCCCGGTAGGAGAATCCTGTTCCTACCGGTGTTATTTCTTTCCTTTCATTTGGTGGTCCTTGGGACTTTGTTCTTTAGTTGTTATTGCATTAGCCTAAAAAAAAAAAAAAAAAAAAAAAGTATGTTGGTGATTGTCAATGGAAAGTTTAAGGGGGTGTTTGGGGAAGTGAGTTGGGTAGGGTTGGGTGGGTTATTATAACCCACCCCATGTTTGGGGCACCGATTTAGGAAGAGGGCGTTTGGGGTTATTATAACCCCCGAGTGCTACAGTAACACTGTAGCACTCTGTACTTTTTTTTTTTTTTTTTTTTTTTTTTTTTTTTTTCACTCAATTTGCCGATTTTTTCTCTATTTGTTTTTTTTCACCTAATTTGGCGATTTTTCCTCTATTTATTTTTTTAACTTTTAAAAAATTAATATGTAATATACATTTAATTATACAAATACAACAAAAAGTGGTAGAAAAAAATAAACTAACATAAACACATATTTCAAACTCCATGTTAAAGAAAATTGTATTACTTCTCTCTCCACCGAACTTGATGTTATCGATTATTTGTGATTTCCTAAATAATATTTATTTTTTAAAATTTTAAAAAATTAATATCGTAATATACATTTAACTATACAAATACAACAAAAAGTTGTAGAAAAAAAAAATAAACTAACATAAACACATATTTCAAATTACTCCATGTTAAAAAAAATTATTTTAAACCCACACTATACAACTCTGCACCCCAAACACAGACTTACTAAACCCACACTATACAATCCTGCACCCCAAACACAGACTTACTAAACCCACAGACTATTATAACCCACCAACTATAATAACCCACCGACTATAATAACCCACCCTGCGCCCCAAACGCCCCCTAAGAGTTAAAATGGATATTTATGATCAAAATTGATTTTTTCCAAAAATAAAAATAAAAAATTACAAAGTTACAAAATGCCTTTCTTCATCATCTTTGAGGAAATTAGAGCACAGCCCACTTGAGCCGGTACAGCCAAGCTCGTCGGCCGTCGCACGATTTCGTCCTCAGCCTGTCGCTGGCCGCCGCTTGCGGTGGTTATATATTCCTTCAATTTTGCGCCAATTCACTCTTAAAATTACAACCCAACCAAAAATGGAAATTTCGTCCTCCTTCACTCTGTCCCTTCACCTTCACCCTTTCCCTCCAAATCCTCTCGCCGCCGCCTCTCATTCCGATTCCGGCTACCATCTCTCTCGAATCAAATCCTCGACACAGTCACTGACCGATACTCCGCCGTCAACAACCAAAATAGTTTCCAAATTTCAGAACCGAAACCGCCCAGTTTTTGCCGAGAAAGATGCTTTTCCTTCATCTTTACCACTTCACACCAAGAACCCACATGCCATTTACGAGGACATTCAAAGATTTGCGCGGCAAAATAAGCTCAAAGAGGCACTTACGATTATGGACTATTTGGATCAACAAGGCATCCCAGTTAATGCGACTACATTTTCTTCTCTTATTACTGCTTGTGTTAGAACCAAATCTATGGCTGACGCGAAGCAGATTCACGCTCATATTCGGATAAATGGACTTGAAAACAATGAATTTCTACGTACAAGGCTTGTTCATATGTATACTGCTTGTGGGTCTTTGAATGATGCACAGAAGCTGTTTGATGAAAGTTCTAGCAGGAGTGTTTATCCTTGGAATGCGTTGCTTAGAGGCACTGTAATGGCGGGTCGGCGGGATTACCGTAGCATTCTATCCACTTATTCAGAAATGCGAAGATTGGGTGTTGAGTTCAACGTTTACTCTTTTGCTAATATCATTAAGAGCTTTGCAGGTGCATCGGCGCTTACTCAGGGGCTTAAGGCCCATGCCCTTTTGATTAAAAATGGATTTGTTGGGAGTTCAATTCTTGGGACAACTTTGGTTGATATGTACTTCAAATGTGGTAAGATCAAGCTTGCCCGCCAGGTGTTTGAGGAAATTACTGAGAGAGATGTTGTGGTTTGGGGATCAATGATTGCTGGTTTTTCTCACAATCGACTCCAAAGGGAAGCCTTGGAATATACAAGGAGGATGATAGACGATGGAATTAGACCGAATTCGGTCATACTGACGACGATTCTTCCTGTTATTGGAGAAGTCTGGGCCAGGAGATTAGGCCAGGAAGTTCATGCTTTTGCTATAAAGGCGAAAAGTTACTCGAAGCAAATATTTATTCAGTCGGCTTTGATTGATATGTATTGTAAGTGTGGGGACATGGGTTCGGGTAGAGCGGTTTTTTATGGATCCATGGAGAGGAATGCTATCTGTTGGACTGCTTTGATGTCTGGTTATGCTTTAAATGGGAGGCTAGATCAGGCTGTAAGATCAGTTATTTGGATGCAGCAGGAAGGATTTAAACCGGACGTCGTTACTGTCGCTACGATTCTTCCAGTTTGTGCCGAGTTGAGGGCTCTGAAACCGGGAAAGGAGATTCATGCCTACGCTTTGAAGAATTGCTTCCTACCGAATGTATCTATTGTTTCATCCTTGATGGTAATGTACTCAAAATGTGGAGTAATGGACTATTCTCTAAAGCTCTTCAACCGCATGGAGCAAAGAAATGTGATCTTATGGACAGCAATGATTGATTCATTCATAGAGAATCAGTGTCTACAAAAAGCAGTCGGTATATTCAGAGCGATGCAGCTATCGAAGCACCGGCCAGATACTGTTACCATGGCAAGAATCCTCTATGTATGCAGTGAACTGAAAATGCTGAACATGGGGAAGGAGATACATGGACAAGTCTTGAAGAGAAACTTCGAGTCGGTCCATTTCGTTTCCGCCGAACTTGTGAAGCTATATGGTAAATGCGGAGCTGTAAAAATGGCAAAAATGGTGTTTGAGGCAATCCCTGTGAAGGGGTCAATGACATGGACTGCCATTATTGAAGCTTATGGAGGCAATGGAGAGTTTCAGGAAGCAATTGATCTGTTTGACCAAATGAGGTCCTCTGGTACTTCTCCAAACCAATTCACTTTCAAAGTGATTCTATCTGTTTGTAAGGAAGCTGGTTTTGTTGATGAGGCACTGCGCATCTTCAAGCTAATGTCTGTTAGGTATAAGATTAATCCAACTGAAGAACATTACTCGTTCGTCATTGCGGTTCTAACTCGGTACGGTCGAATGGAGGAGGCTAGAAGGTATGTACAAATGAGTTCTTCATTGTCATGAGTTTTTGAGTTTTCTTTCCATGTTTGAGCTCCCTGATTGTTTGAATGTAACAAAATGCAAATGTACACATTCATCAGATAATTATTTATATAATGTATATCTTGATCTTTTTGTGTATATTTCTTTAGTTTGGGAGAACTGAAGGATAAATATTCAAAATTTGTGATCAATTTGTTTTTTTTTTTTTTCCGAGTACAATGTAAGGTGGGGAATTGAACATTCGATGTCAATGAAGATAATATGTACCTTTATTTACTCGGCTATATTCGGATTGACATTTTTTTTTTTCTTGATGAATGAGAGTTTTCGATTGAGGATGAAGATACGTGTAAGCCAAAATAAAATTAGTTTTCAATAACCAAATTCAAAGAAGAAATAAAAAATTGAATCAACTAAAAGCAACCAAAATTGTACCAATATATTTCTTTATTTTTTTATTTCTTACTTTATGAGTATGTATAATTGAACTAATTTATAAGTGATTGATTCAACCCATGAAACCAACTCAATTTATGGCATGTTTGGGAATGATTGTTGAATTAGTGATTTAAGTACAATTGGTTTTCATATAATTATTTTCATGTTTGGTTGTCATTTTCATATAATTAGAAGTGATTTCTGATTATTCATGTTTGGTTTCAAAAGTGATTTTAGAATTACTCCTATACAATTTTTAATTATGATCCATATCGATATCATTTTTATTTTATTTTGTAGGGTTTCTTTATTCTAAGTTCATGATTCTTAACTTGTTAGATTTCTTTTAGGCTTTAATCTATAATCCTATAGATTGATAATATCTAACATGCATGAATCACAAACCTAATACATGAATCTCTATGTTCATGAGTTGATTAAATAAGCGGAAGCGTACCTGGATTCATGATGAAGAAGATCTTTGAATTGGGTTTGCTCTTCCAATTCTACAAGCGGTTTTCTCCCTTATTCTCTCTGACGATGGAGGTTAATGAGAATGAAAACTTATCACTTATGAATCGGGGAACCACAACCCTTTATATATTTGTTATTTATTTATT
This sequence comes from Herpetospermum pedunculosum, assembly GCA_028017165.1. NCBI lineage: Eukaryota > Viridiplantae > Streptophyta > Magnoliopsida > Cucurbitales > Cucurbitaceae > Herpetospermum > Herpetospermum pedunculosum. The sequence continues at coordinate 11,532,601 of CM051527.1, read as the reverse complement.
ATTTAACCATCATAAATAATAAATAAATTTGACGGTTTCTACACATAACTTCCATACCATTAATTATATTAATTATGTAACTTACTCAATAAAAATAATAAATACTTAATGATCACCTTATTTTTATTGATTTAATGATCACCTTATTTTTATTGAGTTCCAAATAAAAAATAGCCCAAACACATTTTATATATATATATTTGTCCAATAAATCTAACAATCTCCCACTTGGACAATATATATAATTACTTAATGATCACCTTATTTTTATTGAGTTCCAAATAAAAAATAGCCCAAACACATTTTATATATATATTTGTCCAATAAATCTAACAATCTCCCACTTGGACAATATATATAATTACATGTGTTCATCTTTATGCGCAAATAATGTGGCTATCATAATTTAAAGTTACTCCAAATCAATCTCGTCCATTAATCATATCAACATTGAACCAAAGCAGTTTAATTACATTAGTTCGTAATTCAACCCATCAATGATCACGAATATCAATATAATTAAATGACATAGATCATAGTACGGATGTGTAGCATAGAAATGACATCCAATGTGATCCATCATGTCAACTTCTAACTGGTCCCTAATGAGATCAAAATTTTCCATAAACAGAGTGTAACAAAATTCTTTATTATCCATAAACTGCAGTAATCAATAAGTCTGTATAACATACATATATATATAGAAACAAACTCCCACTAAATCAGAATATCTTCAAATAACATAACACACATTTGAGCAGTATGCTCCAAAAAGACCTTGGGTGGTAGTCCCTTAGTTAACGGATCCGCAATCATAGAGTTTGTACCAATATGTTCTATATATAAATGACCACTCTGAACTCTTTCTTTAACAACTAGGAACTTGATGTCAATGTGCTTTGACTTAGTTGAACTCCTATTGTTGTTCGAATACATGACTGCTGATTTATTGTCACAGAATAATTTTAGTGGTCTTTCAATTCCTTTCACAATCTTTAGCCCAGTGACAAAATTCCGCAGCCACATTCCATGATTGGATGCCTCATGACATGCTATAAATTCAGCGGCCATAGTGGAAGAAGCAATGAGTGTTTGTTTAACACTTTTCCATGAGATTGCTCCTCCAGCAAGCATAAAGATATAACCTGAAGTGGATCTCCGACTGTCTTGGCATCCAGCAAAATCTGAATCCGAATATCCAACGATCTCCAGTTGATCTGATTTCTTATATGTGAGCATGTAGTCTTTAGTTCTTTTCAAATAACGCATAACCCGCTTGACAGCTACCCAATGATCCATACCAGGGTTACTCAGATATCTGCCCAACATTCCGACAATGTATGCCAAATCTGGTCGAGTACAGACTTGTGCATACATCAAACTTCCTACTCCAGATGCATAAGGAATTTTCTGCATTTCTTTAACTTCAAGATCATTCTTAGGACATTGTTGAAGACAAAATTTGTCTCCTTTAACAACGGGGGTATTTCCTGATTTACAATCCTGCATGCCATATCTTTTTAGTACATTTTCAATGTAACTCTTTTGTGATAATCCAAGTATACCTCGAGAACGATCTCGATGTATCTGAATTCCTAATACAAAAGAGGCCTCACCAAGATCTTTCATTTCAAACTTAGTTGAAAGAAATCTTTTAGTTTCATGCAGTAAGCCTGTATCATTGCTAGCGAGCAATATATCATCAACATATAAAATCAGAAAAATATGTCTGCTCCCACTGAATTTGTGGTATACACAATCATCAATTAAATTACTCTCAAAACCAAATGAGATAATAATTTCATGAAATTTGTGATACCATTGACGAGAAGCTTGCTTGAGACCATATATGGATTTCTTTAGTTTACAAACCATTTTGTTTGGATCTCCCACCACAAAATTTTCTGGTTGATTCATAAAAATTGTTTCATCAATGTTGCCATTTAGAAACGCAGTCTTAACATCCATTTGGTGTAGCTCAAGATCAAAATGCGCCACTAATGCCATGATCGTCCTAAAAGAGTCCTTTGTCGAAACAGGGGAAAAGGTTTCTGTAAAATCAATACCTTCCCTCTGAGTGAAACCCTTTGCAACAAGACGTGCCTTATATCTTTCTACATCACCCTTTGAATCCCTTTTGGTTTTAAATATCCATTTACAACCAATAGGTTTCGCACCTTCAGGTAATGAGACTAGATCCCAAACGTCATTGTCTTCCATAGACTTAATTTCTTCATTCATGGCAATAATCCATTTATGAGAATTAGAACTATGCATTGCTTGATGTAAGTTGATAGGATCATCTTCCATCATTTCAACGCTATCCTCATGTTCTTGGAGAAATACAATATAGTCATCCGAAATAGCATTTCTCCTTTCTCTCGTGGATCTCCGTAATGGCATTTGTTCTTGAGGTTGTTGAGTTTGTTCTTCAGGAATGTTTACCTCATTTTCAATGGGAAGATTTGTATTATTGTCTTGAAGTTCTGGAATTGCTTCTTGATTAATATCATAAATAAATTCATGATTATCATCAGTAGCAATTGTAGGAATTTGAACAAATTCCTCTTCAAATACAATTTCCTTAGTATTTCTCCCCTCAAACTCAATATCCTCAAAGAACACCGCATTTTCCGTCTCAAAAATAGTTCTGTTCGTGGGAACAAAAAACTTATAACCCCTTGATTTCTCAGAATATCCAATAAAGTAACAACTAACTGTTTTGGAGTCCAATTTATTTTCATTAGGCTTATAAGGTCTTGCCTCTGCTGGACATCCCCAAATATGAAAATGCTTTAGGACTGGCTATTTACCGGTCCAAAGCTCATAAGGAGTTTTAGTTGTTGCTTTAGTTGGAACTCTATTAAGAATATATGCTGCAGTCTTTATTGCTTCTCCCCAGAGAGATTCCGGTAAAGTAGAATGAGAAATCATGCTTCTTACCATATCTTTAAGAGTTCTGTTTCGTCTCTCAGATACACCATTCATGCGAGGAGAACCTGGCATAGTGTATTGAGGTACAATTCCACATTCCTCTAGGAATTTAGCAAATGGTCCTGGACGTTGTTCTCCTGATCCATCATATCGACCATAGTATTCACCACCACGGTCAGATCTGACAGCTTTAATTCTTTTACCAAGCTGATTTTCTACTTCAGCTTTGTATGCCTTAAACACGTCCAGTGCTTGGGACTTCTCACTAATGAGATAAAGGTAGCCATATCTTGAATAATCGTCTATGAACAAAATAAAATATCGTTGACCATTCCAAGAAGCCGTAGGGAATGGTCCACAAATATCTGTATGAATGAGTTCTAAGACGTCTGTAGTTCTGTTGGCACCCAATTTCTTTACATTTGTTTGCTTTCCCTTAATACATCCAATACAAACCTCAAAATTGGAAAAATCAAGAGAATCAAGAATTCCATCACTTACAAGCCTTTCAATTCTGTGTTTAGATATATGACCTAAACGCTTGTGCCAAATTGATGCAGAATTTTCATTTGTTAATTTTCTTTTAGTACCGCGAGTACTTGTATGCAAGGTTTCATTATATGAGGCAATTGTATCAAGTAAATATAGATTATCATAAACCGACAAAGAACCAGTTGCAATAATACTTGAATTTAAAGAAAGACTAAACTGACAATTTCCAAATGAACAACAATAACCAAATTTGTCCAAAACAGAAATAGAAACCAAATTCCGTCTAAAAGACGGTACAACAAAAGTGTCTTTCAAATCCAAATAAAAACCAGTTCTTAATAATAATCTAAAATTCCCAATAGCCTCGACTTCAACTGATTTGCCATCGCCCACAAAATGAATCTTTCATCATCACTTGGCTTTCGGCAGCTCAGGCAACCCTCCATAGAAACACTAATGTGAGTAGTAGCACCAGAATCTACCCACCAAGTGTGACTCGGTACTGAAGTTAAATTAACCTCAGAGCAAACTAAAGTAAAAGATTCACCTTTCTTTGCACGCCATGCGTGATATTTGGTACAGTCCATCTTCAAGTGTGTGGATTGCCGACAAAAGAAACAACTAAATTCCTCATTTTCTTTAGTTTGTTGTTTCTTTTGCACGGGACCACCTGCAGCTTCTTTAGGGTTCTTCCTTTTATTCCTTTTATCTTTGAAATTACTTCCTGAAGCCAAATGAGCACTTTCAGTCCGATCTTGCTTCAATCTCTCTTCTTCTTGCACACAGTATGAAATGAGCTCATTAAGAGTCAATTTCTCCTTCTGACAGTTATAGTTGACCTTAAACCGATTAAATTGTGCAGGAAGAGAGATCAAAACCAAATGCACGAGCAGTTCATCAGAAAGCTCTAACTTTAGTGCTTTTAGTTTTGAAGCAAGGTGAGACATTTCCATTATGTACTCCCTTATGTTTCCTTTTCCCTTATACTTCATTGAAGTCAAGCTCGCAAGAAGCGTGCTTGTTTCAGCCTTATCGTTTTTTGCAAAACGTTTCTCAATTTCCTCAATGAATTCCTTAGCATTAGTGACTTCAGAGATATCACCCCTAAACGTTTATGGAATTCCTCGCTTAATGATCATTAGACACATGCGATTTGATCTTTCCCATTTTTCAAGGTCCTGTTTTTCAACAAGGGTACCTTGATCCGTAATAGTGGGTCGATCAATCCGAAGCGCAAGGTCTAGATCCATACACCCGAGGATAATCAAAACATTTTCTTTCCAATCTTTAAAGTTATTTCCATTCAGTATAGGAATAGAATTGACATTGGCAGATATTGTAGATGCGGAAGCATTAACTGAAATTAAAACAAAAGAATACTATGAACACATTTTTACATCTTGATTAATAAATTCACATTGAGATTTTTCCATCATAAAAAAAAAAATATCTAGCACAACATTAATATTTAGTCTTTGGACAGAAATATTAACTTGTAAGTGATATTTTTGTGCAATGATCAAATACTGACAATAAATCCTGTCAAACAATAATTCTATCTTTGGATTGAATTATTGTTCACATGGAACCGAATAATCGTCACATATTTATCATCACATGTACTTCTGTAATTCGGCCCGACAATATTAATCTTTCTTTGGACCGATATAATATCCGCATGAATTACAGACGTACTTATCATTTAAAATCCATACCGAATCAACATTCACAAGATAAATTACTTTGATAATTAATATGTTGTTTCAATTGATTGGTTTAAAATAATAAACTCCTTAAATCTAAAAAAAAAACTTTATTGAATTTATTAATTAAATTCTTAATTCCTTAAGTTCTTAATTATTTTATTTACGATAATTATCTAGAAAAACTCAAGCAAACCCTAAAACTTTTAATATTTTTTCTGTAAATCTTAATCTCAATATCATGAAAATCTTATACGATTATAAAAATCTTAATCTTAATCATAATCTTATATCATGAAAATCTTAATCTTAATATCAAGAAAATCTTATACGATTATAAAAAAATCTTAATCTTAATCATAATCTTATATCACGAAAATCTTAATCTTAATATCAACAAATTAACATAGAGATCGGCTTTGATACCAATTGTAGGGTTTCTTTATTCCTAAGTTCATGATTCTAACTTATTAGACTTCTTTTAGGCTTTAATCTATAATCCTATAGATTGATAATATCTAACATGCATGAATCACAAACCTAATACATGAATCTCTATGTTCATGAGTTGATTAAATAAGCGGAAGCGTACCTGGATTCATGATGAAGAAGATCTTTGAATTGAGTTTGCTCTTCCAATTCTACCAGCGGTTTTCTCCCTTATTCTCTCTAACGATGGAGGTTAATGAGAATGAAAACTTATCACTTATGAATCGGGGAACCACAACCCTTTATATATTTGTTATTTATTTATTATTTAACCATCATAAATAATAAATAAATTTGACGGTTTCTACACATAACTTCCATACCATTAATTATATTAATTATGTAACTTACTCAATAAAAATAATAAATACTTAATGATCACCTTATTTTTATTGAGTTCCAAATAAAAAATAGCCCAAACACATTTTATATATATATTTGTCCAATAAATCTAACATATTTTACTTGGAATTGATTTAAATTGTGGATCACTTTGGCTTGATGATGTCCACAACTAAAAGACAAACAACATCTAATACCAAACTAAACCATCGAGAAAGTGTTTCGCTCGAAATTTCACAAAACAAAAAACAAAATCAATGAATAAACCACAAATCCAAAACTCAAACACGAACGAAGATAACACCTACCTGCGAGAAAAGTGAAGCAATCACGAGAATGTGAGAGAGCTTTCGAAGGAGAAATCGTCTGAAGCTGTTGCAATCGAGAGAGCTTCCATTCGAGAGATAGAAAAATGTAGGGATGATATTTCGTTCCAAAGAGAAATAGTCTGAAGTGCTGGAAGAGAAAGAAAAATGATCTAGGGCTGTTTTTTTTCTCTTAATATTGATATTTTTACATTTGAGTTCAATGAGGAGCAAAATTAGGTGGTGATTAGTGTCCATCACCTCACTCAAAATAATCAATCAAGTAATGCTTTAAAAATTATTTTTAAATGATTTTAAATGTTCCTAAAATCACTAAAATCAATTTTATCTTTTACCAAACATATTATACCATGTTTGAGAGTGATTTTGACATGACCAAAATCAATTTTTACATTGCCAAAATCACTTCCCTTTAAAATAGAAAATAAATATGTTTGGCAAGAGACAAAATTGATTTTAGCCAAATTTAAAATCATTTAAAATTGATTATTAAATCATTAGTTGATTGGTGATTTTGGTTGAGGTGATGGACCGTGAATCACCACTCAAATTTGCCTTCATTCTATTCAAAATTGAAAATACAAATTTACCCTTCGATTTAAGAAAAAAATTGAGAGCAAATCTGTGAACTATAGATGCCGGACAGTGATGGAACGTAAAATGCTGCGGAAGCGATTTTGAATCGTTGATACTCTAATTTCATCAATTTAATAAACTAGAAACATGCTCGAAAAGACAGAAATAAGAAAATTATAATACATACCCTTGTAGTTCCAATTTCTTCAAGTTCCGCCGGTCGTTTCTCCTCACGAACACTTCGTACCTTTTCTCCCAAACGCCTCGAGGACCACCTCCGATAGTCCCGCTATCCTCGGCGCCGAACAACGAAGTTGTGGAACTCCGAAATTAAGAGAAACAGAGGAAGGAGAATGGAGATAGTCTGATGATGAGGCTTCAGCCGAATACAAAAGCAAAACTTCTAAAACAAATTTTGAAAACTTTTCTCATTTTTTTTTAAAGACTCCAAAGTGCACTTCAAAGCCTTTATTTTTTTTTTTTTTTATATATATATATATATATATATATATATATATATATATAACCAATTGTCTTGCATGCAAGACACTTTTTTATATATATATTTATTATTATTTTTAAAAATTAATTCTTAATTAATTTTAAATAATAATAAATATTTTATTTATTAAATTTTTTAATAAATAAAATATATATATATTAATTAATTAAACATTTTAATTAATTAATATATTTAATTCAATATTAGATATTAATTAAATAATAAGGCTCTTTTCAGTTTTTCGAAAACCGATCTTTTGCACATGAATCCTATTTATGTTTTTGACCATTCTCATATTTAAATATGTCTATCATCCTTCCAAAAATCGAATTTAAACAAATTCAATTTTTTTTTTTTCTTTTCTCTTATATTGTTGCACGACGTTATCCTAGCTAGTCAGGAGAACCTAAAGAACCTACAGATCATGTGGATACGAGATTATCTGGTCAAAACTCTTTTAACCGAACTAATCAACATTCGTTAACCCCCGGAGACTCCACTATAGTCCAAGGGTTGCACTCTCCTCACTATAGATATATTATGTCCTCTTGATATAACCATTATGAGTAAGTCGATCCTTCACAGGTGTCCGTAATCACAGCGGGTCATTTATACCGTTTAACCCCTATATTACCTCTTGTTCCTTAAGTACCACTGACACCTCTAATGAACATTTGATCTGTGATCCAATCATCAGATCATTAACCCTCTTCACTCAGAAGAGGATGAGGCCTCATGTTCAAGACCCGGAGTCAACTATTAAGGGAGTACCTCTCTACTAGCCCTTATAAACGGGTAGGAGTGAATTCCATCTTGTTGTACTATGTCCCGAGCCACCTATTCGAGTTTATCCCCAAGATGGTAGGCTTATTGATTCGGCGATCTCGCCACTCTCACCCGTGCAAGTCAAAGGATACTCTCGAATAAATAGGAGTTCATAGCGAGCTCAGGATTGAGAAAGAGTTACCTAGGTCATCATATGAAAAAATCGGTCTCTTCAGTAAACGGTGTTATAAAGAGAGAGCGACTTGTTTTCGCGGTTCAGTCTTATGCAAACTCTTTGCAGAGGACGCCCTCGCTTCTCACATTTGTGAAACGATTCAGATAAGGTACCCAGCCTTAACCATATACTATAAACCGTTTTGACTGTCTACTTGAACCTGATCCACATTCATGTCATACATGAAGCTCAAGTACTCATCGTTCGCCATGGGTGTTAGTTATTAGTATAGGTTAATGCAAACACGTTTCACTATATTCAATAAACACATTTACTGAATAAACCTCAATAACTCTTTATTGTGTAAATATAAATATTAGATTCACAACTTTTACATACTATGAGTTTTAGGACATAAAACCCAACAGGCAGTGCCTGTCATTGAAAAAATATATATCCCAACGCATATGGTGCGTTGGGTAAAATGTACCTAACGCTTACAGTGCGTCGATTTAAACTACTTTACCCGACGCCATGTTTTCTGAAACCATTTTTTCAATGTGCGTATGCGTTGAGAATTGACTATATCCAACGCATTTTGAGGCTTTTCCGACGCATTTTTGAATCGAAAAATCCCTGAATTGTTGTAGTGTTAATTACCAAGATGCATGGTAGGAAGGATCTTTTCGAATTTGGGTGATGCATTTTGAAGGTTGGAATTCAAACATTGTTATCTAGGATTATGATGATGCTTCAAGGGATATGATCAATGTAAGCAAGAAGAATCTTACCCCGAGCGACATAGGAAAACAAAAAATCGAGGAGTTTTTGGAAATTTGTTGGCTTGAAGTATTATATAAGAAGATAAATTGGTCAGTCATTAGTTAAATAAATGTTTAGTTAAATAATGTCTTTAATTAATGCAAAAATAATTTTAAAATCAAACATATAAAAAATTCAAAATCACTTTTTATTCTATGAAATTCACTTCAACCAAACATGAAAATGATTGTATGAAAATCAATTTTACAAAATTAATTATACTTAAATCACTACTTCAACACTCACTCCCAAACATACCCTTATTTTAAAGGGAAGTGATTTTGACAATGAAAAAATTGATTTTGACATGTCAAAATCACTCATCTTTTTTGTTTTGTGTAATTTTGTGGTAAGGAGATTAATGTCCATCTGCTTTCAAATCCTATCCATTGGAAGATTTTTTTTCTTTTGTTTGGTAGAGAACCCAATGGAATACCTTTCATTTTAAAAGAGAATTGAAATTCGAAATTTGAGAAATTTGAGAAATTCTTAGAAGAGAATTAAACTTCATAATTGTTTCCAAAATTATGATTTATATGACATTCATATGTAGCAATGATGCGTTGCTGATCTATCGAAGATAATAGTGTTGAAATTAATTCATAGGTGGGTAACAAATTCAATAATAATTATATTTAGACTATTTAATAAACCTGTGTGATCTTGATTATGGACCCAAGACTTTCCATATAGTAGTGTGACCTACGGAGCAAAAATCAACCCGTTAGTCTTAGGGGATTATGGAAAATCCCAGGATCAAGATATATATATATATAGAGTTTACGTTATGGTCTCCAATAGGTTATGATTAGTCTGAGTCTGAGTCTTATAGATGAGGAAGACCACAAATCACAAAATATTGCAAATCACAGAATGTTGCGCGTTATGGATTCATCACATCTAATGGTTTCAGGTAATTCTAATCTCCTTTGATTTAGTTTTCTTCCATGCTTAGATCCTATCATGATTGTTCTTGAATTGAATGTCTTTATTCTTGAATCATCATGTATTGAGTTTTTTCCAATAAATTCTCAACAAATAGTAGAATTCTTTCTTAAGCAGCTCATTTTAGTATTAAAAAAAAATCTCAACCAAAATTGAAAAAGTAATCCTTCCCTAACAGTTTCGATTTTAAAAACCAAGTCTCATTCCATCCCGACCTATTTTTTTGTTTTTTTTTTCGGTGAATTAAATTTAAAGTGTCAAAATAAACATAGTTCAACGATAATTGACATGTACTCCATTCTTTTAGATCGGAGGTTGAAATCCTCCTACCTCATTTATTATACTTTTAAAAGTTAAAAGAGTTAAATTTAAGGTTAGATTACCAATTTCATCTGGGTTTGGGCTTTGTTATAAATAACATTTCTTTGTTTCGCCTCTCCATAGTTCAAATATTTTATCATCGATAAAAATTGTGCTCAAGGGGCGCCAAAGAAATTGTTGATAATAATATTGATTGGATTAACAAGTATACAATATTGTTTTGTGTTTGCATTGTGGTGTCGCTTACGATTGTGTCAAACACGACGTTGGTCTTTTTAAGCTCTGATACAAGACAAAACTTGAAAATAGAGAAAAAAAAATGAAAAAAAAAAATGAGGAAAGAAGAAACAAATAGTCTTAGGTCAGAATAATTATGTACATAATTTTATTAGAGAAATGCTATTTAATAAGACACAGCACACACAATGTTTATATAAGCTGGTTTGCCCGAGTGGTTAAGGGGGAAGACTTAAGATCTTCTGTACATAAGTGCGCATGGGTTCAAACCCCATAGCCAGCAATTTATTCCAAAAAAACTTGCATTAATTAAATATTTGTCAAACCAAGCATAGCTCAATTGGCATAAGGTTGTGCCCGTGACTAAGAGGTCATGGGTTCAATCCTCGCATTTTCTTATGTTTTAAGAGTTCCAGACAAATTTGTACGAGCTGCATTCTAGGATCAGACGAAATTTTAACATAGCTCCAAAATAGAGCTATTATTATGTCCCTAATATTGGCTAGAACCATGCTTAATATTGATTAAAATGCCTTTTTGTAGGTGATCTCATGGTCGAGAGCTCGAGGATTCTAAGAACATGTTTCGGGACTTAAAGAGACGTTTTAGAGCTTCATGGATGCATCGGGAGTGAAGGGGCTTGAAGTATGAAGAGATGGCAAAAATTGCCATGAAAAGACAATTTTTGGCCACCAAACCCGAGAGCAAGCGTTGAGCGGCAGCGTCGAGACGCTGGCCGAGCGTCTCGACGCCGCCCCGACGGTCTTCAGAATTTTCGCGCGGGCAAGCGTCGAGCGCGCGCGTCTCAACGCCTGCTCAACGCTGCCCATCGTCGAGACGCTGGCCGAGCGTCTCGACGCCCCGAACGCGTGCGCGCTGCCAACTTAGGGCACAGCGTCGAGACGCTGGCCTAGCGTCTCGACGCTCCGGCGATATAAAAGCCAAAAACCTCCGATTTTTGGCTATTTTTCTTCCCCACGATTTTGGCCTAGGGTCTACGGCATTTTCCACCATTTTTGGGCGTTTTTCTTCCTCTTCTTGTATGCTACTAAGTCTTTCCATGGGGGGTTTGATTTATTCATCCTCCATGGAAGACTAAACAAGGTAAGTGTTTAATTTTGAGCTTGGGATTGTAAACTATGGATTTTTGGGGAGATTTGCCCCTTTGTATATGTTGAGCTAATTAGGACTTTTGCATCTCTTTCCTTTGTTCTTCTTCAATTCTAGCATGTATATCTTAGTTAGGTTGACTCCCTAATTCATATGCATGATAGAGAGCTAAAGATTAGGACGTATAATTGCCTAAATCGATAAGTAGCAAGGGCTTAAGCATGGCTAGGTAGTTCAAGCCCAAGTGACAGTTGGGAGATTGAATTAGTTAACGTTTTCATGTTAGGCTTTGGGCGAGAGAGAAATCGGGTTAGTCTTAGGATTAAACCGTCACAATGTTCCCGTTACTGGCCAATTCAAGATTAGCTCCTTGAATGGATTATTGGCCAAGAACAATTAGAATTGCACTTTTCTAATTATATCATTGGGTCATTTGAGTTAGAAATTAGCCAAATGAATTGTGTGCTGAAGCATATTAGCTAATTAATTGTCATCGATGAACTGAACGTCTGTTAAGTCTCTAAAAGTGACTTATTTAGGACCCATTTAGCTTAAGAAGATGTACACTTTTAGGTGTTTTTGATAGCATTTAGCTTAAACCTATGCTTAAATATGAGAATGAGAAGAAGGTAGCTAAATTAGGACTTATGCACAATAGGAAAGAAAAGGGTTGAAAACCGAAGGAAAAGAATGAAAAAAACTGCATTGCGACAGCATTGCGAAAACATTGCTGAAGCCGCAATTATTCAAGTGAAAACCGTAAGTTGACTGATCTTTTTCTGTTAATTTCCGTAATTTCAGGGATTCGTTCTTTCTCCTCCATCCATTCTGATATACGACGTTGAAGATTGATGGTTCTCCTTGGCCCAAACGCACCTGCAAACTACTATAAAAGGGGGTCAAAGTCGGAGGTTCAGTCATCATCCGAAAGCGTAGAGTCTTCTCGCAGTCCATCTTTTCTCCCTGTTTTCCTGCGCCGTCTGTTGGAGTGAGAGTCTCAGCTGTTGGAATCGATAATCTGATAGGAAGGAGAGGAGATTCTTCTTCTCTCTCGATTGGATTCATCCAAGCAAGGCTGACCTTTCATCCCCTTCATTCGAGGCGACTGCAACGAAGCTTCAAGCTGCATTTCCTGCTTTCTGTCTTCCTTTTCTAATTTCCAGCTTTGATCAGTTGTTGTTTCTAGTTTAGTGATTAATCTACTGCATTTCGTTGCTGTCTGTCTTTGAATTATTTCATTTAAGTTTCCTTTTGTCCGTTCAACATTCAAAGTAATCAAATTGCAAGATTTCATTTCACAGTTTTCATCTTCTGCTGCTACGGTTTTGTCTTACTGTTTTGAGTACATTTCCCTTCTAAGCATGTCTGTTTTATCTTATATTTCTGTTCTCTATATATCCATGAGTAGCTAAGTCACTTAGGGGCATGCTAATGACAGAACTATAGGCTAAAAAACGTGAACCAAGCATGTAGGATAACTCTCGAACCATTGATTGTATGTAAGCTTCATCCCACGGGCAATTTCGATTGGCCATCCATTTTGTCCAAAGAACTCCTAACCTCTGGAAGGAGTAAGAGTTCAGAGTCGTATAATCATGCTAGCCTTTCATGGTAACCAGGAAACGACCTAGGAATAGGCGTTTCCCTAGTACGAACTAAACACTTCTGCTTTAACAAGATGCTTAAGACCTTACTTTGAGTTGAGTAAACTAAAGAATCTAATGCATGGAATCGGACGATACATGAGATAGAGTGAGTTTGATGCATAGAGAGTAGATCCAGTGCTTGAGAATCGTATAAAAATGCCTATAGGATCGTCATTAGTAGCCCTTAATTCACCCATTTACACACTTTCGCTGTTATTCAATTGCGGTAACATTGCGGTGGCCGCAATTCTGCTAAGTTACCATTCTGTTTAGCTGTTTTCTTCTTCGTTTATTAATTCCATCTCTTGTCTTTTGAGTCTAATTTCAACTTGCATTTGTTTATGTTGCATTCCTTTACACATTCAGCAAAAATTAGATAATTAAAAACCAATTTTACCCCATCAAATCCACCCCTTCTTTCTTAACAAATACACTTCATGAATAGCTAAAAATAAGTCTCTGTGGAAAAAACGAATGAAATATACTTACTACTTGCTGTGAGACCATGTATGCTTGCATGTTCTGAGTGCTCTATCTCTTTTATTACCTATTTATTTCAACACATTGAGCACGCAACAACGTCCATAGCGATCAATCCCATTACTCGAAGATAAGCACGTCCATTTAATTTGTCACTTCGCAATTTAATTTTCTGTTAGCGTTTGCATGCTTGGAGCTCCCTTTCAACAAACCAAATTACCATCTTTTTACCATCTTTTTACCACTTTTTATCATTAGCAATTTAGACTTAGTCAAATTGAATTTCATAATTCCCTGTGGATCGACCTCGTTACCATTAAGCTACAAATGGCTCGGTGGATTCGGGTTTTATAAATATTATTTTGGCAAGCCTCGACAGCTTGAAGTTGGAGCACACCATAAAGTGTTCTACAAAAATTGGCGCCGTTGCCGGGGAGTTAGATTTAATTTGATTTGATTGAGTTTAGTTTCTTTGTTTTAAATTTTTCTTTACTTTGTTTGTACAGTTTAATTCTTTTGTATTATTTTACCCATTTTGTTTGAGTCTTTGAGCGCAATTATTCTTTGAAAATCAAAGAGAAGCGCAGAAATGGAGGTCGGGGGTAATTATGAGCAACAAAGAACCTTGAGGCAGCTTGCATCATCTGAGCTAGGCCGGAACTCATCGAGTATTATGTATCCGGTAGCTACAGGTAAATTTGAACTTAAAGCTAGTCTGATTAACTTATTACCTTCTTTTTGTGGTAATACAGATGAAGATCCCATCAGACACCTCAGGGCATTTCGGATGGTGTGTTCGTCAATGAGGACCGACGACATCACTGAAGATCAACTTCATCTTAGGGCCTTTCCTTTCACCTTGAAGGAGAAGGCGAGAGATTGGATGTATTACCTACCGACTGGGTCCATCACTTCTTGGGACGAGCTGCAGGGAGCATTTTTGGCGAAGTATTTTCCGCCTTCCAAGGTCGCCGCCCTCATAAGAATGATAAACAGAATTGAGTAAGGAAAATAAGAGACCGTTCTCGAATGTTGGGAGAGGTTTGGTCGGTTGTGTGAGGATTATCCCAACCACTAAATAGCTGACCAACAACTAATTCAGAATTTCTACGAAGGTCTCTTGCCGCCAAACCGACAATTAGTTGATGTCGCCAGTGGAGGATGTCTCATGGATAAAACCCCCGCCGAAGCTAGAATTTTGATTTCCAACTTGGCTAGAAGCTTGGAGCGGAGTGGAGATGGAGACAAGGAGCAGACTCGCCTGATGCAGGACGTGGACGAGCTTAAGGCCCAGCTTTTTGAGGTAAGTAATGTTGTTCTTGCTTTAAAAGATGATTTTCTGAAAGCCCAATCTTCTGTTTCAGGTAGAACTGTGGAGGACATGTTTCAAGCTCTACTTGCAATAACTTCCAAAACACAACAAGATACCTTGGACAAGTTCGATAGCGTTGGGACGATGGTGCAAGGTTTGGGCAAGGAAATGTCCCTTATGACCGAGAAGGTAAATAGGATGGAAAATCAAAAAGCGGAAAGCGCGAGTGTTGTCACCTTAAGGAGTGGGAAAGAGCTTCCCACGAGTACCCCGCCGGTGGAAGTCGATCATGGCCACAGCGAGCCAGAGACAGAAAATCCCGAACCACGGTGGAAAGGGGTAAATTTCGATCCTACATGCACTAGAGTTTATGTGCCTAAGGCTTCTTTTCCTAGCAGGTTAGCAAGACCGCCGAAGGAGAACTACGAGGAGGAGTTTCTAGACACATTCAGGAAGGTAGAGATCAATATCCCTCTATTGGATGCCATCAAGCAAATTCCCAGGTACGCTAAGTTCCTGAAAGACTTATGCACCAACAAGAGGAGACAAAAGAGAAAGAACGCGTCGTGGTAAGTAAGAACGTATCTGCTTTGATCACAAAGAACTTACCAGAAAAATGCGACGATCCAGGTATGTTTTCTCTCCCTTGCACGATTGGAGGTAAGAAAATTAGAAGAGCCATGCTAGATTTAGGAGCCTTCATTAGTGTCATGCCTCATTCCGTTTATCAGGATTTGAATTTGAAAGAAATACAGGAAACTGGTGTTGTTATACAACTTCCTGATAGATCTTTCGTGCATCCTTTAGGAGTAGTGGAAGATGTATTAGTTAATGTTAATGGACTGATTTTTCCTGTGGATTTTTATATTCTAAAAATGGATGGAAATTCTGCTTCTTCGTCTGCGTCGATCTTATTTGGTAGACCCTTTATGAAAACTGCTAAGACTAAGATAAATATCGATAAGGGCACTCTATCTGTTGAATATCGTGGACAAGTTGTTGAGGTTAATGTGTCGAATTAATTGGAGCATGATGATGGTGTCCATTCTCTTTGTCAAATAGATACAATTGAATTGCTAGTTCAAGATGAATGCATGACTGTTAAGGATGGGGATGACCCATTGTTTTTAACTGAGATTTTTGATGAATCTAACTTGTATGAACCATCCATGACTGAACATTGTGATTCAACCGTCTCTGCTTTGGCAATTGTTCAAAATCATGTTAAGATGCTCCCTTCTACTTTGCATGCACCTAAATTGGAGTTGAAATACTTGCCTGATCATCTCAAATACGCGTATTTGGGGGATGATGAGACGTTGTCGGTCATAATAGCGAAGGACCTTATACCGGCTCAGGAAGGGAAATTAATGGCAGTTCTTAAAGAGCACAAGCTGGCAATTGGATGGACATTAACAGATTTACATGAGCTAAGTCCAGCTACGTGCATGCACAGGATCCTGCTCGAGGATGGAGCGAAACCTTCACGAGAGCCCCAAAGGAGGCTCAACCCAGCAATGAAGGAGGTAGTAGTATCTGAGATCCTCAAACTCCACGAAGCAGGTATCATCTATCCTATCTCAGATAGTAAGTGGGTCAGTCCTATACATGTCGTTCCTAAGAAAACTGGCATAACTGTGGTTAGGAACGAGAAAAATGAATTAGTGCCCAAAATAGTTCAAAATGGATGGAGAATGTGCATAGACTTTAGGAAGTTGAATGAGGTCACTAGGAAGGACCATTTTCCCATTCCTTTTATCGATCAGATGGTGGAGCGTTTAGCTAGGAAGCCATTCTTTTGTTTTCTCGATGGTTTCTATGGTTTTACCAAATCCCCATAGCCAAAGAAGACCAAGAGAAAACAACGTTCACGTGCCCTTTTGGCACATTTGCATTTAGAAGGATGACTTTTGGGCTTTGTAACGCACCCGGTACATTTCAGAGATGCATGATGAGTATTTTTTCTGAGTTTGTAGAAAAATGCATTGAAGTGTTCATGGATGATTTTACAGTTTATGGCAATTCCTTCGATGACTGTTTATCTAATTTATCGCATGTCCTGAAACGGTGTATTGAAATGAACCTTGTTCTAAATTTTGAAAAAGGTCATTTTATGGCTAGTCAAGGAATTGTTTTAGGACATGTGGTTTCTGCTAAGGGTATAGAGGTAGATAAGGCTAAAATAGATGTTATCTCTAATCTGCCATACCCAACGAATGTTAGGGAGGTTCAGTCTTTTCTTGGCCATGCAGGGTTTTATCGCAGGTTTATCAAGGACTTCTCCAAGGTTGCCATGCATATGACGTACCTCCTTCAGAAGGATGTCACGTTCGATTTTGGGGAGGAGTGTTGTTGCGTGCTGTTACGTCTCCAAAAGTGACTATTTTAGGACTTATTTGTGTTAGGAAGTTGTGCATTTGTAAGTATTTTTGATAGGATTTAGCTTGAACCTATGCTTATATATGAGAATTAGAAGAAGGAAGCTAAATTAGGACTTATATGTAAAAGGAAAGAAAAGGAATTAAAAATGAAGTTAAAGGAATGAAACTTGTGCATTGCGGAAACATTGCTAAAACCGCAATGTTTTAAGTGAAATCCGTAAGTTGGCTAACCTTTTTCTGTTGTGATCCGATATTTCAGGGATTCGTTCTTTCTCCTCCAGCCACGTAGAAGTACGACGTTGAGAATGGATGGTTCTCCTTGGCCCAATCGCACCTGCAGAATACTATAAAAGAAGGTCAAAGAGGAGGGTTGAAACACATCTGAAAAGCGTAGAAGTCTCTTCGCAGCACAATTCTTTCTCCTGTTTTTCTCTTCCGTCTGTTGGGTTGGAAAGCTTAGCTGTTGGAGTCGATAATCTGATAGGAAGGAGAGAAGATTCATCTTCTCTTCTGATTAGATTCATCCAAGCAAGGCTTGCCTTTCTCTCCCTTCAGCCGAGGCATCTGCGTCGAGGCGATCACGCTCAACTTCATTGCTTTCTGCTTTACTTTCCCATTTTCATTACTGTCTGTTGTTATTTCCTTTCCAATAGCTACTTTAATTCATTTCGTTGCTGTCTGCTTTACTTTAGTTCTCTAAGGCTGTCATTTGCTTAGTTCAATTCTTAATAAATCGAAGTACTATTTTCACCAAGTCACAAGTTTCTTTACCTTCTCTGTTACTGCCTTTAGCTTCTGTTTTAACTGTAATCTTCTTCTAAGCATGTCTTCTTCATCCACTCTTTCTATTCTATCTGCATCCATGAGTAACTGAGTCACATAGGGGCATGCTAATGACAACTCTGTAGGAAGAAACACGTGAACCAAGCATGTAGGATAGCTCTCGAATGCATTGATTGTATGTAAGCTTCATCCCACGGGCAATTTCGATTGGCCATCCATTTTGTCCAAAGAACTCCTAACCTCTGGAAGGAGTAAGAGTTCAGAGTCATACACTCATGCTAGCCTCTCACGGTAGCCAGAAAACGACCTAGGAATAGGCATTTTCCTAGTACAAATCACAACTTACTGCTTTAACAAGATGCTTAAGACCTTACTTGGACATGAGTAAACTAAAGAATCTAATGCATGAAATCGGAAGATACATGAGAATGAGTTAGTTTGATGCATAGTGAGTTGATCTAATGCTTGAGAATCGTGTGAAAAAGCCTATAGAGGAGTCGTTAGTAGCCCTTGTTTCCACATTTTACACACTTTCGCTGTTAAGAACATTGCGGTAAAATTGCTGTTCTCGCAATTCCTTTAAGTTAAAATCTGCCTTAGTCATTTTTCCTCTTCGTTTAGTTATCTCTTCTCTTTGCATTTGAGTTTATCATTTACTTGCACTTGTTTATGCATCTATCCTTTACATTTTCCTTAGTAATTAGGCAACTTAAAACCAAATCTACTCCATCAAATCCACCCATTCTTGCTTAACAATACACTTCGCGAGTAACTAAGAATAAATCTCTGTGGGAAAACGAATGAAAAAATACTTACTACTTGCTACAAGATCATGTATGCTTGCATGTTCTGAGTGCTCTCTTATTGCATATTTCTTTTAAACATTGAGCACGCAACACGTGCTCAGTGTGAATGTAAATTAGTTGCGAAGAGCAATCAAATCATGCAAGTATACATGGTCTGCAGCAAGTGATAAGTATGTTTTATATCGATTTCCCACAGAGACTAAGTTGAGTTACTAGCGATTTTAGGCGTGTTAAATTAGGTAAAGTAACCAGGAATGAAATGGATTTTGATTCGAGACACGAATTGTAAAGGACGCAAGTAAAATGCAAGGCTACAATAATGCAAAATAGGCTAAGGAGACTACAATATTGAAAAGTAGTATTGCGGGACTCGCAATACTTTCGCAATAAGCTAGCAATGGATTAACAGATAATTAAAAGCTAAGATAAAGGCAGGAAATGGTATTGCGAGGTTCGCAATACTTTCGCAATGGATTCGCAACAGATTACAGCAAGTAAAATCTAAGATAAAAGCAGCAAGGTTGGCTAAGAATCCTCCATAGGCAGAAACCATGATCACTCAACAACAAACAAACGTCACATGCATCGTTTTAGCTAGATCTCATACATCTTCCGATTATATGCTTTAGAATCTTAAGTTACTCATATCCAAGTAAGTTTTAAGAATCTATTTATATGTTCATGCTATAGAACGTGTTAGGAGAGTCCATGTTCCTAGACCACTCTTTGTCTACCATGAAAGGCTAACATGAATGAATGACTCTGAATTCTTACTCCTTCCAGAGGTTAGGAATTCTTTAGAACAAAATGGATGGCCGGATCGAAATGTCCATGGGATGAAGTTCACATTCATTCAATGCACTCATGCTTGTTTACATGCTGAATTCACATAGGTATATCCTACAAATTCATCTCAGCTAACCTCTATAAAATTAGCTACTCATGGCTTTAGAAGAACTCAACAAAACTAATTGATTACTCATGAAATGAAGAACTCAACAAAACTAATTGATTATAATATGATTGAGAGAAGAACTCAACAAAACTAATTGATTACTATTGAAAGGCAAATCCGGTAACAATTCATAAAGCAAATAACTTAATCCGTAAACAAGACTAAAGAAGAGCAGTAGATGAACCGAGCATAGAAACTAAAGAGAATAGTAGCTAATTCGAAAAGCAATTAAAGAAAGCAGTAGATGAGTGAAGGTCCTCTCAGCCACGATTCGCCTCAGATGAAGGAGAAGAACGGCTGATCCTGGGAAGGAATTCAATCAGAAGAGAAGATGTATCTTCTCTTCCTCCTTTTGAATTATCGACACCAAGGGAGCCTTTGTTTCTTCGATCCAACAATCGGGAGAGCGTAATTCGGTTCTGGGGTGTTTGGTCTTTGATTCTCTTCATTGTCGAGGGATTTCTTTTCTCTTCACCGTCTGGCTCTCTTATATAGCCTTCAGAGGTTACATGGGCTGCGGATCTCCATCCAATTCGAGGTAACAACCTCACACGTGGCAGCTAATGGAAGGGTTGACGGCTGGAAAAACGCAGCAGCAAAGACCAGTATTGCGATTGCGTTGCGATCGCAATGCTCTGTTTCCAGCTGCCCTTCTTCTGATCCCATTGCGTTTCTCGCAAAACTTCAGCAATACATCTGCAAGGTATTAATTAGACATTTTTTTTACCAATTTGCACACTTATTCATAGCTTTTCCACTTAAGTCTTAAATTCATACCATTTCACAAAATGTCACCATTAAACACATATTATGCTCAATAGTAGCTAAAGTGCTCAAGAGATTTCATGAATATCAAGTAATTACAGCCCTAAATAACTCTCATTTGGAGATGTTACACACCCCCAAACTTGAGTTATTGCTAGTCCTCGAGCAATACAAAGACTCACTTACCCTCTCTTTTTCACTGTCTAGCTGCTAACTCTTATCTTTATCTCTAACTAACCAAATTGCTTAATCTCTTGGCCTACTGTCGAAAATATTGCTGTCTTGTGACACACTTCAAGCTAAAACTGACTTCTAGTTTTGTCATTCTGCATTCCTTTGCCTTTAAAAACCTTCTGCTTTAACTACCTCCTTACCTTCTGGTTTATCTACCTATATCATCAAGCACATTGTGCAGTCTTCCCTTAGCTCTAAAATCTACCTACTCTTAACTTAAAACTCAGTACATGCTTCTAACTTTTATTCTTTTATTTCCTAGGAATCCTTAGAGTCATGCCATGCTTAGAACAAAAAAGTAACAGAAAAAAAAAGTAACAGAGTACAGAATCCATAGAACAATCTAAGCCATGACATCACTCTTGTTAGGACGGACACTCATTTCCCTAGATAAGCCCTCTAGTTACAGCCCCTTGCTTAGCTAACTTAGGATCAGAGTTCATACATAGGACATCTAAGCACCTAAGGCTGCAACCTTCTAGCATACATTAATCTTCTTTGTTTTTGTTTTCTATTTTTTTTCTTTTTCTTTCTCTTGCAATGCTTCCTTTCTCCTTAAGTTTGCCTTTTGATGTAGTGCCACTTGTGGGTTACACAAATGGCCCTGATTACTCAGCATTCCTAGAGGAAAGACAATGCTTCTCTTTTTCTTTTGTTGTAGTCTTTTTTTTTCTTTTTCAAAGAAGAACAATGTATATCTACTAATGGAGAGAGGAGTGTTCCTAGGACTAGAAGGTTGCCTCCCCCAAACTTGGACTTCTCATTGTTCTCAATGAGAGTATTGGGTGGCACACCCCTAAACTTAATTAGAAGCATCTAGTTCTAAGTTAAAAGCAAGTAAACTTTAAAAATCTAAGGGTTGGAATGGCTCTCCTAGGGTAGATAACACATCATGCAAATGTGTAGTTAAAACAAAAGGTAAGGTCTTACAGGGTCAAATGTTTTCCAACTTAAGAAGTGACTTCAATCTTAAAGAGTGTACTCGACACTCATCCAGCATACTTCAACAAACAGTACACAACCCACAGAGAATCACATTCAGCTAAGAAGGAAGAGATAAAAACATGATAAATAGCAGAAAAGATATTACACAGCAACAGCATGCTTGGATTTTTCTAATGAGGACATGCTGATTTAAACAAGAACATGCTTGAAAGGGCTATGCGGAGAGTGCAATAAAAACGCAATTAATTCAACAAAGCAGGTATGGCATTGATCAAAGCTCCTAACGACTCTAACTCTATTGTGACCCATGGGGCTTGTGGAAATTTAAAGACAACAGCACAGAACTATTTACACTAACTGCCCTAAACTAAGTTAAACTAATCTGCACTACTCTAAACTAAGCTACTCTACTGAAATTTAAAACAGACAGCAATTGATATTTTTTTTTGTGGGTGGGGGGGGGGGGGGGGGGTATCCGGTTAACAGAAAAGCAGGGTGAGGGAATAAAGAATAACTCCCTCGAATGCCGTCAGTCAATGGCATTCATTCATTTTCTTCTTCTTCTTCTTCATCAATCTTCTCCACACTTGGAGGCATCCAAGGCTCCAACAGGGCGGCAGGGAAAGCAGGGAATTTGCACCTCAAGTGCTCAACTAATTCTATGTCTCTTGCTTGAGAGTACTCAGCCCATTGGGCTAGCTTTTGCTTCATGTCTAGCAGACATGACATAGAAACAACTTGAGCAGAGGCAAGGCTATCAAAATCAATCTGCATATTGCCCTTCCTTTTCAGCTTCAGGTCGCTCGGCAGCTCTAAGTGGCCTGCATAGGCCAACTTCTTCTCTTCGTATGTCACGACCACTCCTGCGCGAAGACACAACTTAGTTATGGTGTTGGGGAAGAAGAGTCTGCCCTTTCTTTTCTTGGAGCATTCGAGGATTGAGGCAGATATGAGCTCGCCAACATCAATGGTGAGCCCTTTCATGATTGCATACACCAGCAAGGACCTCCCTTGATTAATTGTGGTTTCGTGTGTGACAGGAATTATCCTTCTCCGAATCAAGGAGAACCAAACGGCTGCCTTGTCCTTAAGAGCTGCACTCATAAATGTATGCTTCCCTTGTTTAGAAACCGCCCATGTTGCCTCAGGCGTGCCTATCTCTCTCAATGCCTCCTCCAGGATTGCCTCAGATGGTTTGGCCATGATCCTTGCATACTCCGAATTCTTATGCTCCCTGAGAGCATAAATTTCATTGATCGCCTCAGGTGAGAAGTCTATCTCAACGCCTCTTACTGTGGAATAGCAGCCTTCGGGCTGAATGAGGTTGGCATAAAAATCATAGACCATCTCTGAGTAAGTTTGGATTGATGGCCTACACAATTCTTCCCAACCATGATTGACAATGTCTGTGCGCAAGAATTGCGGCAGGTCCGCAAAAGTATCCAAAAATCCTCTTTCATGGAGAAGGTCCCTCTTCATCAAAGTCATACTCCTAGCCTTCGCTGCCTCAGACACATACCTCTCAGCTGGAGGTTCATCCTCTTGAAACATTTTCCTTTTTCCTTTCGCCTTGGTCTTGGCCTTAGTTGCCTCAACAGCTTCCGTCTTCGTCTTCTTAGCAGGGGGTTCAGACTCGGTCTTCTTTTTCTTAGCTTTCTTTGAGGCCTTCGGCCTCTTTGCCTTTACGATCATAGGGGCCCTCTTCTTGGACACCGATTCTGCCTGTTTCTCTAACCCAGCCACCACTTCGGCAGCCACCCTTTTGATGCATTCATCTATTGTCTCGGTCACAGGTGACCGTCTCTCCATCTCTTCCTCAACATGACTGTCATCCCTCAGGGGACTGTCGATTTCCTCTTCCCCGTGCTCATCAGGGCTAACGTCCCTGATGGGGCTGATGATATCCTCACCTTTTTCCGCATCATCAATCGAGGTAGATGCCGAATTCGACTGTGCTGGAGGGGAGACCTCGGTACCTGACTGCTGTTGCGTAGCCGACGGGCTTTGCATGGCGGTTTCGAACGATGACACGCTGGCTGTGGGGCTGTCTTCGCTCGTGTCTTCTCTGATCTTGGTCAGGGGATCCCTTCCTGCCGTGACCTTCCTCTTTCGTTTTGCAGGGATCTTTGTAGGTTCAGAGGGGATGACTGCCTCAGCCGAGGCTAAGGAGATCAGAGCATCCCCTGCCATAGCAGTTTCTTCCGTTGTGGGGGAAGGTTTAGTTGGGGTGGATCCTTCAGCTTCTTGACGACGGGATTCTCGGGTGGATACCATTTTCTTGGAGATCAAGAAGCGAATTTTCGAGAAGAAGAAGGGAGAATTTCTGTTGAGAGCTCGGGGGTTTCGAAATTCACAAATAAGAATGAGCTGCAGCCTTTTCCTATTTATAACGGTTTGCTCATTTAAAGGCTACGCCTTTGCGGATTCCGCAACGCAATCGCAATGCCTCAAATCTCTCGAAAATCTTCAAAATATTACCGTTGGGGATTTATTTCTCGTTTTGGCGTCCGCCGCAAAATCTTAACAATCCTCAAATCTCTGATTTCCCTTGATTCTCCCTATATCTTCTCCCTACCTTTTGACTGGTCCATCCAAATTGCCGTTAGGATTTCAATCACCACCCTCCTAATTTTAATCAACATTAAACAAAATTAATTAATATAAAAAATTTAAAACACTAAGATCGCAAAACATAAAATAAAAATAACTAGTTTGTATTCCTTCAATTTTTGAGCACAAGGATATTTCTCATAACGCCCCTGCTCATCTCTTCTTGGTTGCATTCAAACTTCGGACAAGAGGAATGCTGAGAGCGTTCTCACATCCCCTTCCTCGTAATAGTGTTTTAATCTTGCACCATTTACCATAAAAGGCTGGCCTTGTTCCAAATTTTGGATCTCAATTGCACCATGCACAAACACATTAGTAATTACAAAGGGACCAGACCAACGAGACTTAAGCTTGCCAGGAAACAACTTCAATCGTGAATTAAATAATAAAACATGTTGGCCCTTTTTAAAATCATTTATCCTAAGTCTACTATCATGCCAAATTTTGGTTTTTTCTTTATACATTTTAGCATTCTCGTATGACATGTGCCTTATTTAACTCCTTTAAAACCCAAAAGGCTTTGTTTTCTAATTCAAGGGGAAGATGGCATGCTTTTCCATAAACTAACCTATAGGGGGACATTCCTAAGGGTGTTTTATATGCAGTTCTATATGCCCACAGTGCAACATCTAATTTAAAAGACCAATCATTTCTATTTGGTTTTACAACCTTTTCAAGTATACTTTTGATCTCTCTATTAGAAATTTCAGCTTGCCCATTCGAATGGGGATGATAGGGTGTTGTCACCCTATGCTTAACATTATACTTAGCTAATACCTTCTCCATAGATTTGTTTATGAAATGTGTTCCCTCATCACTTATGATGGCACGAGGGGTGCCAAATCGAGTGAAAATATGTCTATTAAGAAATTTTATAACAGTTTTAGCATCATTCAAAGGACATGCAATTGCCTCAACCCATTTTGAGACATAGTCTACACCTACTAAAATATATAGATTACCAGCAGATGGTGGGAATGGACCCATGAAGTCAATACCCCATACATCAAAGAGTTCTAACTCTAAGATGTATGTCAGAGGCATCTCATCCTTCCTACTGAGGTTACCTGTACGTTGGCATTCATTGCAATTGTGTGCGTAGTTATGTGCATCCTTGAAGATTGTTGGCCAAAAGTAGCCACTCTGAAATACCTTTGCAGCAGTTCTTTGACCACCAAAGTGCCCTCCATACGGGGTTGTATGGCAATGCTGCGGGATGGTTCTTGCTTCAGCAACTGACACACATTTCCTTAGCAATCCATCCGCACAGCACTTGTAAAGAGTTGGATCATCCAAATGTACTTTCTAGCCTCGTTTAAGAATTTCTTCTTGTCCTGCCCCTTTCTGAATTCTGGCAACACTTGTGAGGCAAGAAAATTTGCAATATCAGCAAACCATGGTTCATCATTATCATCACAATGTACTAAAACAAAAATATGTTCATCAATAAAAGAATCCATCATTGCGGGCTCCGCAATAGATTCGCAATGACTCTGCAATCTTGATAAGTGATCAGCAACTACATTTTCACATCCCTTTTTGTCTCGTATTTCCAAATCAAATTCCTGCAAGAGTAGCACCCATCTAATTAGCCGAGGCTTGGCATCAACCTTCCTCATTAAGTACTTTA
The DNA here is from genome assembly GCA_028017165.1 of Herpetospermum pedunculosum. Lineage (NCBI taxonomy): Eukaryota > Viridiplantae > Streptophyta > Magnoliopsida > Cucurbitales > Cucurbitaceae > Herpetospermum > Herpetospermum pedunculosum. Next base: position 11,506,315 of record CM051527.1, on the reverse strand, counting down.
TTGCAGAATGATCAGTATATACAATTGTTTTGTTCCCTACAATATAGGCTCTGAATTTCTCACATGCAAACACTACGGCTAACATTTCCTTTTCAGTAGTGGTGTAGTTGCATTGAGTTTCATTTAATGTTTTACTTGCATAATAAATAAGATGTGTTAATTTATCTCTCTTCTGACCAAGCATGGCTCCAATTGCATAGTCACTTGCATCACACATCAATTCAAAGGGCACATCCCAATTTGGACCGATTATGATTGGAGCTTTTACTAGGGCGGTTTTAAGCTTAGTCCAAGCTAACAAACACTCATTTGAAAAGAAAAAAAGATCTATTTAGCTCTAGCAGCTCACAGAGGGGTTTAGAGATTTTTGAAAAGTCTTTTATGAATCTTCTATAGAACCCTGCGTGTCCTAAGAAACTTCTTATGGCTTTTACATTCTTAGGTTCAACTAATTTCTCAATGACTTCTATTTTGTCCCTATAAACCTCTATTCCTGCTTTAGACACTCTATGGCCTAACACTATGCCTTCTTCCACCATGAAGTGACATTTTTCCCAATTCAACACTAGATTGGTTTCCTCACACCTAGTGAGAACTTGTCCTAGATTGGCTAGACATTGGTTAAAGGAATCACCAAATACTGAAAAGTCATCCATGAATATTTCTACTATGGACTCATCTAGATCAGAAAAGATTGCCAACATACATCGTTGGAACGTTGCTGGTGCATTGCATAGGCCGAATGGCATTCTGCGAAAAGCAAACGTGCCAAATGGACATGTAAATGTTGTCTTCTCTTGGTCCTTAGGGTCTATGGTGATTTGATTATACTCTGAGTAGCCATCTAAAAAGTAATAGAAGGCTTGGCCAGCTAATCTATCTAGCATTTGGTCGATAAAAGGTAAGGGAAAATGGTATTTTTTGTTTCTTTATTGAGTTTTCGGTAGTCCATACACACTCTCCATCCCGTGACGGTTCGAGTGAGTATTAATTCACTATTTTCATTAGCTACAACTGTCATACCTCCCTTTTTTGGTACACATTGGATAAGACTGACCCACTGACTATTGGATATTGGAAAGATCACACCTGCATCTAACCACTTAATGATTTCTTTTTTAACTACCTCCTTCATGGAGGGGTTCAACCTACGTTGATGCTCTATCCTAGGTGTGTGTCCTTCCTCTAACAATATCTTATGCATACAATAAGAATGACTTATGCCCCTAATGTCAGCAAACGTCCACCCAATTGCTTTTCTATGTTGCTTAAGCAACAATATTAACGCATTTTCATGTTGTTCATTCAATTTGGACGAAATAATGACAGGCAATGTGTCTTTCTCTCCTAGATATGCATATTTAAGGTGTTGTGGCAGTGGTTTTAATTCTAACAAAGGTGGTTGTTCAATTGATGGCATCATGGGAGTTGTGGTTCTTTCAGCTAGTTCATTGGTCATGCATACATGCTGAGGGTTATTCACAGATACATCCATAATTTCAACGATATTTAAATCATTCAATTTAATTTGTGCATAATCAGTAGCATGCTTGACTAATAATTCATGCTCAAGTTCGTCTTCAATTAGTGAATCTACTATATCTACAGTAGCACAGTGTTCAAGGTCAGAAGGTGATAGCACTCCAAAAGTGCTAATATTTAGCTCCTAAGTCTTGTAAATTAGAATAATTATTTGGGCTTAATTGATATATTTTGTATAATTTAATTGCTAAGGGGTAAATCGGGCATTTGCGATAATTAAGAGCTTAAATGAATATTTTATTAATTAGTCGTTTTGGGTGATTACGCTACATTAATTAAATAATCTAATCTTAACTCAAAATCGATTAAGTGGCTTGATGGTGTAGGTCATTATTAAGACAATGGGGGTGCTTAGGTTCAAATCTTGGTGGATGCAGGATTATCCCTTATTTTTATAAAAGTCAATGGTCAACGACCCACACGCCCACGGCCCAGACATGCTCGGCCAGATTTCGGCCCAAACCTCATTTTTTTTTAGCTTTTTAAGCATTTAGACCTAGTTTTTCAGCCACCATTCACCTAAAAAACGTGAAATTTCGATTTTGAGAGTTCTGGCCTCGGGTTTGGTGATATTTTCATCAATTTTCAAGGTTTTTGGACAATTTTGGATCGATTTTCAACACGTTTGGCTAAGATAAGTGCTCTAATTTGAGTTAGGGATTTACTTTGATGCTTAGTGAGGGTTTTTGTATGAATTTCTAGCATTGTGTTGTTGATTTCTTGCATCTCCAATCTGTATAAAGAACGAATGCCATGCCTTTCTAATTAGGACTGACACCCATAATTGTTACGCATGTTAGTAGGCTAAGCTTTAATTCTTGATAAGCTTTAATGCATTGTAGCAAGGGTCTAGCTCGTGGCTAATCAATTCGAGCCCAAGTGACAGTGGGGGTATGAGTTGATTAACGTTTTCACGGTGGGCTCAAGGTTAGGAGAGAAATCGAATTAGTCTTAAGAAATAATTCGTCGCAATTATACCCGTTACTGTTTTCTGATTAATTGATGGCTTATCACCTTAGATTAATTAAGAAACATGTTTAATTAGAATTGACGCCTCTAATTAATTCGTTGGGGTGCTTTGGACCCGGTTGGGACAAGGCATTTTGCGTGCATGAAATAGAATTACTTTGCTAATTAGAATCCCTATGAACTAAGCGCATCAAGTAAATCCCGAGCACTCAAATTAGGAGAACGCGTTACGTTTAATTTTTCCGTTATTTAATTTTCCGTTAGCTAGTTTACATGCTTACTTTAATTTTCCGTTAGCAATCCCCCTTTTATTTATCGTTTTATTTTATTGTTTTAGTTAATTAAAAAACAAATAAAAATTAATTAGGAGAAAATAATTTAGGTTCCCTGTGGATCGACCCGACTACCACTAGCTGCAAAGCTCAGTTGTAGCGGAATTATAAATGTTATATTGGCGGGATTCGACACCCCGAAATTTATAGGATATTAAAAAATCCTAGTACCAAAATTGGCGTCGTTGCCGGGGAACCATTTAGATTCTCTTAGTTAAATTTTATTTGTTTAAAAACCACAAAAATATTTTCCTTTTCTTGTGTCTTCTTGTTTTAGCATGGCAGATTTTCGACAACAATTTTGGGGACAATTTACAAGGACCAACGCCGAGAACCCTCTCCGAACATCTGAGGAGAGGATCATTATCGAGTTGTACCCCGATTTTGAGGAAGGAATCGAGGAATTTCTGACATGCGGAGGCGAGAACGGTGAGACCGAGGAAGATGAGCTTGACCTCGAGGAGCATCCCGAAGAGACTAGTGATGTGAACGAGCTAAGGAGTGGAGCTGAGACTTCTTCAAGGTGGTGTACTCCGGAAGAATTTTTCACATTTTCCAGTGATGAAGAAGATTTCAGAGAATTTTACAAGGTAAGTATATCTCCACCGATTGATTTTGACTTAGAGCATGAATTTTGTATTGAAAATTTATTTGAGGATTCATGCACTAATGAGCTCGAGCATCTGTCTGTTAATGAGAATATTTTTGGATGTCTTTTCATGGATGATGTAGAACCAGCATGTTATGAAAATTCTGTTATGATGGATGAGGAAGTGGCAATTGTGCCTTTAGATTATTTATCTCCTCTTGTTATGTCTTGTGATAATTCATGTATCCTAGGAGATTTATCTTGCATGCCCCCTTCCATCTGTGCTTCTGTTGATGTTGGTTGCCTTGAGAATTTTGATGTGATCCCTCCTTTGGTCGAGTCTTTATTTTCTGTTGAGTCTTTTATTTTTGTTGAGTCAGTTGAGTCTTCATTTATTTTGTTTGAGTCTGTTGAGTCTTTATTTTTCCCATATATTGAAAATACCAAAAAGATAACAACTCTGTCTGGCTGCCTCCAAAAGTCGAAGAGCTTGCTTCTCTTAGCAGGTTTTGTTGATTCAAGGAAGAAGGGGCCGAAGAAGTACGCGAATTTTTATGTACCCTGACAGAGTGGAGGACACGTCGAGCATAACGACGTTAAAAAAAATTGCGCTTCTTGGGAGGCAACCCATGTGTTCTTAAATTCTTGTCTTTACTTTCTGTTTTTATTTTTCCTAGCTTAGTTTATTTCCTTTTCTTTTTGTAGGGGTTTGTGGCCTAAGGAACGAGATATTCAGGCAAGGACTGCGCTGCTCCAACCACCAACCTAACAAAATTCAGGGGAGGTTTTCTGTTCCCTTAAATTTTGTAATTTTAATTGCTTAGTCTGATGTGTGATACCTAGAGAACTATGTATCCTTTTAGGTTGGGGGTGGAGAAGTTTGTTGGATTTTTGAAGTTGTTGAGCTGTGGAAATTCTGAATTAGTAGTGCTTTGGTCTGCTGTTGCATGTTGTTCGATGAGGACAATCTATGAAATGCTTTTAAATTCTTCGTATTTGCATATCTAGAAAAGCATGAGATTGTATGTGTTAGTTGAGCATTTTTCAAAAAAAAAATTATGTTCCTCCCTTGCATTTATCGAGCACGTAGCATCCTATTATTGGTTCTGTAGGCTTAGAATTGTCTTATGTTGCATGAAATCTTGTTGTCACCCCGAAAGGCACCCCTAGGGAAGGCTTGATGCATGATAGATTGTATTAAATTAATCGTGTTATAGCAAAGCTATTGCCTAAAAAAAAGGGAAACTAAGCATGAAAATAAAAGCTCCTGAGGTGCTCCTCCTTCTTAAAGTGCACATTAAGAAGTGAGCATTAATCCTTAAAAATGTGAAACTTGCTCGTAGTCAGATACGTTGTGCAATGAAATTGCGGGTAAGCTGGAACGAAGGAAAGTTTGACATGTTAGGCTCTCTTGGAGAAGTTAAAAAAAAAAAAAGTAAAAAAAAGTGATAGTTTAAAGAAAATAAAGAGTACAAAGTACTCAAGAAAAAGAAAATTTAGGCCTTTTAATTTGTTACTCTTTTGATTGTTGAAAAGCCGTAGACTGTTCTTTATTGCTAGAAGTAGGGAGAAAACGAGATGTACAGTTGCATATGGTTTTTCCGAGTCTATAAGAGCTAGAATCAGTTGGCTAATCACACACGCACGTAGGGGAGTAGCAGTTTATTTTTGAAATGTTCTCAGCTTATGCATGCAATTGATTGTTTTCTTTTGTTGTAAGTGCCTTGTTTTTTGAAAGCATTGAGGTTAGAGTCGTTGCATGCAATTTCATTCTTGGGAGCTAGTTCAGAGTTTTCCTTGCTCGAGGACTAGCAAGATTTAGGTTGGGGGTTTTGATAGCACTCCAAAAGTGCTAATATTTAGCTCCTAAGTCTTGTAAATTAGAATAATTATTTGGGCTTAATTGATATATTTTGTATAATTTAATTGCTAAGGGGTAAATCGGGCATTTGCGATAATTAAGAGCTTAAATGAATATTTTATAATATTTTATTAATTAGTCGTTTTGAGTGATTAAGCTACATTAATTAAATAATCTAATTCTAATTCAAAATCGATTAAGTGGCTTGATTGTGCTGGGCTTATTAAGACAATGGGGGTGCCCAGGTTCAAATTTTGGTGAATGCAAGATTATCCCTCATTTTTTATAAAAGTCAATGGTCAACGACCCACACGCCCACGGCCCAGACATGCGCGCCCATCCGCCCCCGCTGCCCAAACGGCCAGATTTCGGCCCAAACCTCATTTTTTTAAGCATTTAGACCTAGTTTTTCAGCCACCATTCACCTAAAAAACGTGAAATTTCGATTTTGAGAGTTTTGGCCTCGGGTTTGGTGATATTTTTAGCAATTTTCAAGGTTTTTGGACAATTTTGGATCGATTTTCAACACGTTTGGCTAAGGTAAGTGCTCTAATTTGAGTTAGGGATTTACTTTGATGCTTAGTGAGGGTTTTTGTATGAATTTCTAGCATTGTGTTGTTGATTTCTTGCATCTCCAATCTGTATAAAGAATGAATGTCATGCCTTTCTAATTAGGATTGACACCCATAATTGTTACGCATGTTAGTAGGCTAAGCTTTAATTCTTGATAAGCTATAATGCATTGTAGCGAGGGTCTAGCTCGTGGCTAATCAATTCGAGCCCAAGTGACAGTGGGGGTATGAGTTAATTAACGTTTTCACGGTGGGCTCAAGGTTAGGAGAGAAATCGAATTAGTCTTAAGAAATAATTCGTCGCAATTATACCCGTTACTGTTTTCTAATTAATTGATGGCTTATCACCTTAGATTAATTAAGAAGCATGTTTAATTAGAATTGACGCCTCTAATTAATTCGTTGGGGTGGTTTGGACCCGGTTGGGACAAGGCATTTTGCGTGCATGAAATAGAATTACTTTGCTAATTAGAATCCCTATGAACTAAGCGCATCAAGTAAATCCCGAGCACTCAAATTAGGAACACGCGTTACGTTTAATTTTTCCGTTATTTAATTTTCCGTTAGCTAGTTTACATGCTTACTTTAATTTTCCGTTAGCAATCCCCCTTTTATTTATCGTTTTATTTTATTGTTTTAGTTAATTAAAAAGCAAATAGAAATTAATTAGGAGAAAATAATTTAGGTTCCCTGTGGATCGACCCGACTACCACTAGCTGCAAAGCTCAGTTGTAGCGGAATTATAAATATTATTTTGGCGGGATTCGACACCCCGAAATTTATAGGATTTTCAAAAATCCTAGTACCAGAAGGGTACCTCAAGGCTTTAAAAACACTAAACTTAACCTCTTCATCATGAACTCGCATGGTAAGTTCACCTTTTTGAACATCAATTAGGGCCCTACCCGTGGCTAAGAAAGGTCTGCCTAAGATGATTGACACCTCTTTGCCTGCTTCGTAGTCCAGAATAATAAAATCTGCGAGAAAAATAAATTTGTCAACCTTGACTAGAATATCCTCAATCTTACCTTCAGGGTATGAGATGGATATGTCTGCAAGTTGCAAGGTGACTGTTGTTGGCCGTGCCCCTCCTATTCCAAGCTGTTGGAATAATGACAAGGGCATGAGGTTTATACTGGCTCCCAGATCACATAAAGCTCTGCCCACATGTTTGCCTCCCAATTCCACTGGCAAGGTGAAGGAACCAGGGTCCTTCTCCTTCTTTGGCAGCTTGTTCTGGAGTATGGCACTACACTCTTCAGTGAGATTGACAGTTTCAAACTCCCCAATTACTTTCTTGTTAGTTATGATGTCCTTTATAAACTTCACATATGTTGGCATGGACTGCAATACTTCCACAAAAGGAATATTAACATGAACTTGCTTCAAAATTTCCAAAAAATTATGGAAGTGAGCTTCTTGTTCTTGTTTCTTTCTGAGCCGTCTAGGAAATGGTGGTGTTGGCACATAGGTAGGCAAATCAGGTTGCCTAATAACAGGGGTAGGTCTTGGAATTTCTTCTGGTTCCTCAATGATGGGCTCAAGCCTTGCCCTTGTTGTGCTTGGTTGTACTTGGTCAATGTTAGGCAGAGAATCCAGTGGAGCCCTAGACTCTTCATTCTCTACTCTCTTTGGTACATCTCTGCTACTAGTCACCAATGGCCTTCCACTTCGTAGTTCAATAGCTTGAACTTGTTCCTTACCATTCCTTCTAGGATTTTCAGTGTCAGCAGGCAGTCTGCCTTGGGGTCTATTCTTTAGCTCATTTGCCAATTGCCCAATTTGATTTTCTAAACTTCTCAAAGTTGCTTGTTGACTCTGCAAAGTTGCATCATTCTTTGCTATATATTCCTTCAGCAAGTTCTCCACTGATGTTCCCATCGGTTGGTTGTTGGCATATTGTTTTTGGTATGGAGGTTGATTACTTTGAGTGAACCCAGGTGGTCCACTTGGTCTTGTTTGGTTTTGCATCTGGCTGATGCCTTGTTGTCCACTCAAAGAGAAATTAGGGTGGTTTCTCCAGCCATGGTTATATGTATTGGAATAAGGGTTATTCCTAGGTTGTTGCTGACTTCCAACATAGCACACAGAAGCTGGATTCGCAGGGCAATAGTCATACACATGCCCTTCTCCACAGAATCCACACACAAGTGCTTCTAATTGATTAGCCACTGCTGTGCTTGTTGAAGTAGATGCCACTGTATTGGCATTTTGTTGGATGTTCGTCTGAGCCATTTGCTTCATTAGGTTTGTTAGAGCATTTATCTGGTTGCTCACTGCACTGAGTGCATCCATGCCATGAGCCTTCCTTCTGTTTGGCTCCACAGGATCATCTGACCAACGACAGTGTGAGGTTCAAATCTTCTCCAAAATCTCATAGGCTTCGTTATAGCTTTTTGACAGCATAGAACCTCCAGCTGAGGAATTCAGGACTTGCCTCGTGCTGGGGTTACATCCTTTGAAGAATACTTAAATCTGGATACACCATGGAATGCCATGGTGTGAACATTTGAGTAGAAGATCCTTGAATCTGGTCCAGGCTTCATGCAGTGATTCATTCTCAGCTTGTTTAAATTTGATGATGGCGTCACGAAAATTTGAGTTCCTATCTGGAGGGAAATACTTTACCAGAAACTTCTCAGCTAGGTCTGTCCAGTTGACAATTGATCCGGATGGAAATGAATTCAACCATGTCTTGGCTTTGTCTCTTAGTGAGTACGAAAATAGGTATAGCCGCAACGCTTCTTGCGATACTCCTGGGATGACAAAGGTGTCACTCACTCCCAGGAAGTTCCTCAAGTGGTTGTGGGGGTCTTCATTCTCCACACCGAAGAATTGTCCAACTGTTGACAGCATCTGAAACATTACAGGTTTCAGTTCGAATGAGTGAGCCATGATCTCTGGGCGTATGATGCTCGGATTGAGTTCCCCAGGCATAGGTACAAGGTAGGATAGTATAGCACTGTCCTTATCATTCGCAATTTCAATGGGATTGCGAGTGTTAAGTGCTCGGTTTGGTGCTTCTTCTGGTCTTTCCATTTCAGATTGTTGTGGTTCGAATTGCACTGACTCTGCGTGGGCAGCAATGTGCTGAAATACAGGTTGATTTTGAGTTTGCTGATTCAAATGGCGTGCAACTTCCCTTCTAACTCTATTTCTGTTCCTTAAAGTTCTTTCAGGCTCAGGATCAAACTCGAGATTGTAGTTTGGAAACTCATTCATAAACCAGCTTTGTTAGTACCTGCAAAATAGACACAAAAAATTAGCTCCAATCATTTAAGTTTTTTTTTTTTTTTTTTCTAAATTAACACAAATCGTTTTGACTCAACAGAGTCCCCGGCAGCGGCGCCAAAAACTTGTTGCGTGCTCAGTGTGAATGTAAATTAGTTGCGAAGAGCACTCACATCATGCAAGTATACATGGACTGCAGCAAGTGATAAGTATGTTTTATATCGATTTTCCACAGAGACTAAGTTGAGTTACTAGCGATTTTAAGCGTGTTAAATTTGGTAAAGTAACCAGGAATGAAATGAATTTTGATTCGAGACACGAATTGTAAAGGACGCAAGTAAAATGCAAGGCTACAATAATGCAAAATAGGCTAAGGAGACTACAATATTGAAAAGTAGTATTGTGGGACTCGCAATACTTTCGCAATAAGCTAACAATGGATTAACAGATAATTAAAAGCTAAGATAAAGGCAGGAAATGGTATTGCGAGGTTCGCAATACTTTCGCAATGGATTCGCAACAGATTACAGCAAGTAAAATCTAAGATAAAAGCAGCAAGGTTGGCTAAGAATCCTCCATAGGCAGAAACCATGATCACTCAGCAGCAAACAAACGTCACATGCATCGTTTTAGCTAGATCTCATACATCTTCCGATTATATGCTTTAGACTCTTAAGTTACTCATATCCAAGTAAGTTTTAAGAATCTATTTATATGTTCATGCTATAGAACGTGTTAGGAGAGTCCCTATTCCTAGACCACTCTCTGTCTACCATGAAAGGCTAACATGAATGAATGACTCTGAATTCTTACTCCTTCCAGAGGTTAGGAATTCTTTAGAACAAAATGGATGGTCGGTCGAAAATGTCCATGGGATGAAGTTCACATTCATTCAATGCACTCATGCTTGTTTACATGCTGAATTCACATAGGTATATCCTACAAATTCATCTCAGCTAACCTCTATAAAATTAGCTACTCATGGCTTTAGAAGAACTCAACAAAACTAATTGATTACTCATGAAATTAAGAACTCAACAAAACTAAGTGATTAAAATACGATTGAGAGAAGAACTCAGCAAAACTAATTGATTACTATTGAAAAGAAAATCCAGTAACAATTCATAAAGCAAATAACTTAATCCATAAACAAGACTAAAGAAGAGCAGTAGATGAACCGAGCATAGAAACTAAAGAGAATAGTAGCTAATTCGAAAAGCAATTAAAGAAAGCAGTAGATGAGTGAAGGTCCTCTCAGCCACGATTCGCCTCGGATGAAGGAGAAGAACGGCTGATCCTGGGAAGGAATTCAATCAGAAGAGAAGATGGATCTTCTCTTCCTCCTTATGAATTATCGACGCCAAATGAGCCTTTGTTTCTTCGATCCAACAATCGGGAGAGCGTAATTCGGTTATGGGTGTTTGGCCTTTGATTCTCTTCACCGTCGAGGGATTCCTTTTCTCTTCACCGTCTGACTCTCTTATATAGCCTTCAGAGGTTCCATGGGTTGCGGATCTTCATCCAATTCGAGGTAACAACCTCACACGTGGCAGCTAATGGAAGGGTTGACGGCTGGAAAAATGCAGCAGCAAAGACTAGTATTGCGATTGCGTTGCCATCACAATGCTCTGTTTCCAGCTGCCCTTCTTCTGATCCCATTGCGTTCCTCGCAAAACTTCAGCAATACATCTGCAAGACATTAATTAGACATTTTTTTTACCAATTTGCACACTTATTCATAGCTTTTCCACATAAGTCTTAAATTCATATCATTTCACAAAATGTCACCATTAAACACATATTATGCTCAATAGTAGCTAAAGTTCTCAAGAGATTTCATGAATATCAAGTAATTATAGCCCTAAATAACTCTCATTTGGAGAGGTAACAAGTGTAGAAAAGCCTTCGATCTGCTGAAGGATAGTTTGACGAGCGCGCCCATCATACACCCACCCAGTGGGACTTGCCTTTCGAGATAATGTGCGACGCCAGCAACTATGCCTTGGGAGCAGTGCTTGGTCAGAGGATCGAGAACAAGAGTCGTGTCATTTACTACGCCTCCATGACGTTCAACCCAGCGCAGTGCATTTATACGACAACAGAAAAAGAACTTCTTTCTATTTTATTTGCGCTAGATAAGTTTCGTCCTTATATTATTGGCTCTCAAGTAACTGTTTTCTCTGATCATGCAGTTGTTCGGTACCTGATGACCAAGAAAGATTCGAAACCGAGGCTACTTCGGTGGATTTTGCTCCTCCAGGACTTCGATGTGAAAATCAAGGATAGGAGAGGAGTAGAAGACCCGGTAGCCGATCATCTGAGCCGCTTGGTCAGAAAGGAAGACCTTCTGCCTCTTAATGAAGATTTTCCCGATGAGACACTCTTCAGAGTACATGCAGTCCTTCCCTGGTATACTGATATGGTAAATTACTTAGTTACAGGTAATTTTCCATCCGGTTTCTCTTCTGCTAGGAAAGTTAAGCTGAAAAACGACGCTAAATCCTATGTTTGGGAGGATCCCCATTTATGGAAGTTCTGTTATGATCAGATAATTAGGAGATGTGTCCCTGAGCATGAGCATGCATCTATTCTTACTTTCTGTCACAATTATGCATGTGGGGGACATTTTGGGCCTAGGAGGACAGCTAGGAAAATTTTAGATAGCGGGTTTTATTGGACTTCTCTGTTTAAAGATTCATATGAATTTTGTAAAACCTGCGATAAATGTCAAAGAGTATGGTCAATATCAGGTAGAAATGAAATGCCTCAAACCTCTATGTTAGTTTGTGAAATCTTTGACGTTTGGGGCATAGACTTTATGGGACCCTTCCCTCCTTCTTGTGGTTTTTCTTACATATTGCTGGGTGTCGATTATGTTTCTAAGTGGGTTGAGGCGAAAGCCACGAAGACTAAGGATTCTAATACTTTTGTTAGGTTTGTTCAGTCTAATATTTTTACCAGGTTTGGAATCCCACGAGCCATAATCAGTGACCAGGGAACTCATTTCTGCAACCGATCTGTGGAGGCTTTGCTGAGGAAGTATGGGGTGCATCATCGAGTGTCCACCGCCTACCATCCTCAAGCAAACGGTCAAGCCGAGGTCTCCAACAGAGAGGTAAAATCAATTCTGGAGAAAACCGTGAGACCGAGCAGGAAGGATTGGAGCGTTCGTTTGCAGGATGCTTTGTGGGTGTACCGCACCGCCTACAAAACCCCTATCGGTATGTCCCCATACCGGTTGGTTTTTGGTAAGGCTTGCCACTTACCCGTGGAGATTGAGCACAAGGCATTCTGGGCAATCAAGAAGTGTAACATGAGCTCTGACGAAGCTGGCGAGGCACGACTGCTTCAGTTACAGGAATTGGAGGAGCCGCGTTTGGACTCCTACGAGAACTCCAGGATCTATAAAGAAAAGTCCAAACAGTTTCATGACCGAAAGATCTTAAAGAAAAGCTTCGAAGTCGGTCAGAAAGTTCTGCTGTTCAATTCCCGCCTGAAGTTCCTGCCAGGTAAGCTTCGTTCCCGTTGGAAAGGACCCTACATCATAACTAAAATTTTTCCTTATGGCAGTGTAGAGATTCAAAGCTTGGACTCAGATGAGGTGCAGAAAGTGAATGGGCACCGTTTGAAGATTTTCCACGAGGGTGACGCTGAGTGCTATGACGTTACATTACTTCTAGCGTCGCCCGAGTACGAGAAAGAACGAGAGGATGCGAGAATACAGTCGAGCAATCGACTCTAAAAATTTTCGCTTCTCGGAGGCACCCGAGCTTGGACTGTAATTCTATTATTTATTACTTTTGTTTTTGTTTATTTTAGATTTTGAACTTTGTTGTTTATTTTCTTAGGAGAAAATGGAGAATGGCCGACAATTCGAGTTTATTTTGGAAGACGATGATGCACATCTCTACCCGTCGGCCCCATTAAATTCAGGGGAGGTTTTCTGTTCCCTTAGAATTTTGGTTGTTTTAATTGTTTTAATGCATTGGGGACAATGCATGTCTTAAGGTGGGGGGTGGGGGGTGGAGTTTGTTGAAAGAAAGACGTCTTTGTAGTTGTCGGGCATGTGTATACTCTGATTGTTAGACTAGAATCTGAATGCATGTTTTTCGATGAGGACGGTCTGTGATATGCTTGTGAACACTCCGTATTTCACTGAGCACATCTCTTATTCTCAGTTCTGTAGGCTTAGAATGATTTTATTTGGTCTGAAACCTTGTTGTCACCCCGAAAGGTACCATTAGGGAGGCTTGATGTGTTAGAAGTAGTAATAATTCATTTGTTTTATAGCGAAGCTATTGCCTAAAAAAAAAGAGTAAGCATGAAAATAAAAACTCTAGAGTTGCTCCTCCTTCTTGTGTTGCCCGTGTAACCAGGGACGATCGTGTAACCCACGGTTGTTACTGCATGAAAGGGGAACTAATAGAAGTGAGCAATAGTCCTTAAAAACGTGAAGCTAAATTTGGCTTGACGTGTTAGGCTCTCTTGGAGAAATAAAAAAAGTGGTTCAAAAGAAACAATGGGTACAAAGTACTCAAAGAAAAAGAAAAAAATATAGGCCTTTTGTTTTGTTGCTTTTTCTGTCACTAAAAGCCATTAGACTGTTCTTATCGCCATAAGTAGGGGAAAACGAGTTATAGGACTATATAAGGTTATTTCGCGCTTGCATGAGCTAGGTTGAGAGGTGCTAAACACACACACACGTAAGGGAATAGGAGTAAAATTTTAGAATGTTTTCAACCCTTGCATGCATTTGATGGTTTTGCATTTATTTAAGTACCTTGTTTCACAAGCATTGAGGTTAGAGTTTTTAGCATGCAATTCATTCTTTGGAGATAATTTAGAGTATACCTTGCTCGAGGACTAACAAGATTCAGGTCGGGGGTATTTTGATAGCTCCAAAATAGAGCTATTATTATGTCCCTAATATTGGCTAGAACCATGCTTAATATTGATTAAAATGCCTTTTTGTAGGTGATCTCATGGTCGAGAGCTCGAGGAGTCTAAGGACATGTTTCGGGACTTAAAGAGACGTTTTAGAGCTTCATGGATGCATCAGGAGTGAAAGGGGCTTGAAGTATGAAGAGATGGCAAAAATTGACATGAAAAGGCAATTTTTGGCCACCAAACCCGAGAGCAAGCGTTGAGCGGCAGCGTCGAGACGCTGGCTCAACACTGCTCAGCGTCGAGACGCTGGCCGAGCGTCTCGACGCCGCCCCGACAGTCTTCAGCATTTTCGCGCGGGCAAGCGTCGAGCGCGCGCGTCTCAACGCCTGCTCAACGCTGCCCAGCGTCGAGACGCTTGCCGAGCGTCTCGACGCCCCGAACGCGCGCGTGCGCTGCCAACTTAGGGCACAGCGTCGAGACGCTAGCCTAGCGTCTCGACGCTCCGACGATATAAAGGCCAAAAACCTCCGATTTTTTGCTATTATTCTTCCCCACGATTTTGGCCTCGGGTCTACGACATTTTTCACCATTTTTGGGCATTTTTCTTCCTCTTCTTGTATGCTACTAAGTCTTTCCATGGGGAGTTTGATTTATTCATCCTCCATGGAAGGCTAAACAAGGTAAGTGTTTAATTTTGAGCTTGAGATTGTAAACTATGGATTTTTGGGGAGATTTGCCCCTTTGTATATGTTGAGCTAATTAGGACTTTTGCATCTCTTTCCTTTGTTCTTCTTCAATTATAGCATGTATAGCTTAGTTAGGTTGACTCCCTAATTCGTATGCATGATAGAGAGCTAAAGATTAGGACGTATAATTGCCTAAATCGCTAAGTAGCAAGGGCTTAAGCATGGCTAGGTAGTTCAAGCCCAAGTGACAGTTGGGAGATTTGAATTAGTTAACGTTTTCATGTTAGGCTTTGGGCGAGAGAGAAATCGGGTTAGTCTTAAGATTAAATCGTCACAATGTTCCCGTTACTGGCCTATAGTCAATTCAAGATTAGCTACCTTGAATGGATTATTGGCCAAGAACAATTATAATTGCACTTTTCTAATTATATCATTGGGTCATTTGAGTTAAAAATTAGCCAAATGAATTGTGTGCTGAAGCATATTAGCTAATTAATTGTCATCGATGAACTGAACGTCCATAGCGATCAATCCCATTACTCGAAGTTAAGCACGTCCATTTAATTTGTCACTTTGCAATTTAATTTTCCGTTAGCGTTTGCATGCTTGGAGCTCCCTTTCAACAAACTAAATTACCATCTTTTTACCCTCTTTTTACCACTTTTTATCATTAGCAATTTAGACTTAGTCAAATTGAATTTCATAATTCCCCGTGGATCGACCCCGTTACCATTAAGCTACAAATTGCTCGGTGGATTCAAGTTTTATAAATAATATTTTGGCAAGTCTCGACAGCTTGAAGTTGGAGCACACCGTAAAGTGTTCTACCAACCTTCTCAAAAACAAGTATTGAAAATCCACTTAATTTTAATTTTGAAATGAAAAATCATTGCACGTGATGGGGAAAATTTCTAGTATATCTGTACCACTGTCTTTAAATGGCAATTATTTTAAAATTAAAAATAAGTAAATCTTATGTAGGACCTACCAATTTTTTAATTAACACATTTTCATCTCTCCAATCTTTTTCGTTCTCTTTCCTCTTTCTTTCTTACCTTCACTTCACTTCCCTTCATCTTCTTTAGTTGATTTAAAACAAAACAAAATCAAATCACCCTCTTCTAATTAACAAACTTCCTGTTCCTCGATCTTTTTTTTTTGTTCCTCTATCTTCCCTTCCTCTTCTACAATGGAGACAAAAACAGAATGAGTATTCATTTTTAGATCAATCCATTTTGACATTAGCGAGACTCTTCCACTGTCTTCACTTCCCTTCATCTTCTACAATGGAGACAAAAACAAAATGAGTATTCATTTTTAGGCCAACCCATTTTGACATTAGCGAAATCACCAGATCAAACGTGAATTAGTCCACTCCAATTTTTTCCGACAACAATGGCGTCTCTCTCACCCTAGGTCTTCCCCACAAACATGAAAATTTTATCTTTAGTAGACCTATGAAGTTTACAAATAAAGTGTAATAGGTCAAAGATCTAGATACAAAATTTAAAAAAAATTAAAAATCTATTACACAAAATTAAAAGTTGGAAGATGTATTAAACACTTCCTAAAGTTCAAAAAATTAAAACCTAAGACCTAATAAACACTTTTGAAAGTTTAATATTAAATATAAGTAATTCTCAAAAATTCTTAACTAAATTTATTATTGATTTTGTTGTTAATCAATTTGAGAAGATAAACAGAAATGAAGTGAAGAAAGAGAAAGGATAAAAAAAAAAAATGAAGGGAAGTAAATGGTAGAGAGAGGAAAGAGAATGAACAAGAAGAAATTTATTAATTAAAAAAATGATAAATTTAATAAAAAATTACTGTATTTTTTTATTTTAAAAGAACCAACACGAACATAGGTGACAATCATTTAAAGACAATAGTATGAAAATTACATACCATATTAAAGATGTATTACAAATTTTTGGGTTAGAGTTGTTGCAGCCTATTTGGAAACTAAAGAAAGTTAAATAATAGGAAGAAGAAAAAAAAAAGTTTATTGATTTTCTCCCCCATCACTTTTTGTCTCAATCTTTGTCGGATTGAAGTCCAAGCGTAGAATCTCTGCACGTTGACCACCGGCATAAAACATGGTGGGGCCCCAAGAATCTTAAGGATTTCAGAGCTCGACACTCGTTCTCCTCCCATTGGCTACTATTTTCAAGTCAAAAGTCAAATAATGTCGTTTGTAATGCCTCTCTCTTTCCTTCTAAAAAGTCAAACATGGGATCTTTGTAAAGAAAAACAACTTTTTCTTTTGTGATGTTTGTTGCTTTGCAGCTGTTTTCCTCACTTGGTCACATCATTTATTCAATCCTTACTCTTTCATTAAACTTTCAATTCAATTGGGATCCCATTTCAACCCCATTATAACTTATAAGTTTCAAAAAAAAAACATTTCAACCCCATTACCTCTTTAGAAAAAACAAAATGAAAATATCTTTTAGATTTTTTTCTTTTCTTTTTTGACAACCTATAGGAATGAGGTTCGAATCTAGAACTTTATGATCTCTAATCGTTAGATCATGTCAGTTGAGCTATACTCTTGTTAGCAGATGGTCGATTATGATAACAAGTTTTATTTATTATTTTATTATTTTTTGTATTATAAAATGTAGAATCAATTTAATTGTATACCAAACATAGTAATAAGTTAAGACATATATTGTTTATTAAATGTCTGAATCTCCTCCCTTTCACATGTTTTTTAGTTAAAAAAAAATCACTCTTTAATTATTTCAATGCCCTTTTCTAATCCATTGATACATTTTTCACTACCAACCTTTGTGATAAGAAATAATATTATTCAAATATTGTTTTTTAGAAGTCACAAGAATTCATAGCTCAACCAACATAAATGTAAATTAATGACCAAGAAGTCAGAGGTTCCATCCTCCTACTCCTATCCGACATTAATTAAACTTTGTTTCGATTACTAATTTTAAGAGTAATCACATTACTAATTTTAAGGGAGTAATCTAATATTATAAAAAATTTAGTGGACACTTAGTTTCAAAAGAAGTTGAAAAAAATAATTATCTAAACTTAAATAATTAACCTTCCTTGATTAGTTAAGAATCCCTTTCATTTGGAAGATTTGTAGTTAACCATGAGCATATGAGTATTCTTGTAACTAGACGAATTTATCTTTATGAGTATTAGTTTCTTTTAATGTTCGTAAATTGGGTTTGAGTTTTGTCGGTTAGCTTAGGATCGTTTACCTACTGGATTTTGTGGTTAGAATCAAATACTTTTTTAGTTAAATATTTGTTATTAAATTTGTGCAGTTTCATAACATAGTTTTTGTTAACGTAAATTAAGGGATTCCAATTCCTTAATTTACAATATTGTTTACTTATCTGTCGTGCATTTATTCTGTCATCATTTCTGATATTATTTCCATATTTTGTCATTACAATTTATGTATAAATCCTATGTAATTCCCTGATTAGATATACTGAATAATACATTCTCCTATTATTCTTCACATGGTATCAGAGCCCTGTCTCAAACTCTAGAAAAATAAATCGTGTTAAACCCTAGGGCGGCGGCGCTGCCGCCGCCGCCCAATCTCGTGGATCCCCAATTTTGTTCCTCCGCTTGATCTCGTTCAGCTCCTAGAATCTTCCTGCCATCGTTCCTCCTTCCCTCTCTCCTCGCCGCCAGATCTCGTTCATCTGATTTCTATTTTTGTCTGCTCCAAGAAACTCTCTGTCATCGTTCCTCTCTCCTCACTCTTTTTGTCGTCGCTGTGATTCCGCCATTTAAATCCACCGTCGGGTGCCACCACCTTCCACCTGTTGTCGCTCCGTTCAGCCACCTCCGCCTGCCGCCGCTCTTAGTACCGCCACCGCCATCTCCTCCTGTCGCCAAACCCTTCGACTCTCCACCGCTGCTCTCCGAATGCCACCTTCGTGCACCGCCGCCACCTTCCCCAGCCGTTCGCGAGCCCAAATCTGACTATCATTGCACCGTCGCCGTCTCCTCCGGGCACTGCCGCCGTCTCCTTCGCGCACCACCGTCGACTTCTCCTCGCACCGCCGCAAGCTCCCTCAGCCGTTCGTGAGCCCAGATCCTCCTCATCAACACAGATCTGAGATCTGAGTTCACGCATCAGCTCTCCTCAGCCCCGATCTGCCATCGTCTCTGTTTGCCCAAACCAACCGCAACCCTCCTCAACTCCGACCGCAACCCACCTCAGCTCCAACACTGCTCGCAATAAGCCCAACTCTCCTCCGCCGTTTCACACATGTTGCTCGCACTGCTCAGATCTGAGATCTGAGATCTGAGATCCCACGCGTGCGCTGCCTACTCCAAACGCCCTTGCGAGAATCGACGTCTGCCCACTCTGATCGCCCTTGCGCACTCCGACCGCCTGCGTCCTCGCTTCTGCCTCCACCCAGATCTCCGTCCGCGAAGAACAGCGCCCAACCACCCAGCGTCCTCGCCTCTGCCTCCACTCAGCTCCCAGCTCCCAACCTCAGATCTCCGTCCGCGAACAACGCCCAACCACCCAGCTCCGAAGATTGCCCCCTGGGCATGTGCCTCTGCACAATGTCGTTCGCCCCGATCCGCCACTACGCTGCTCCGATAGACCACCGCGCCGCCCGCCCAGATCGCCTGAGTTTCAGATCTTCGATGCCGATAATCCTCTAAGTTTCTGATTTTATTCAGACCTAATTTTCGGTTTGGTTCGGGTCAAGTCTGGTCTGGTTCACTTTTGTTTGTTTCACTTTGGTCTGGTTCACTTTAGTTTGGTTCATTTTGTTTTTGGTTCGATTAGGTTTAGTTTGGTTCTGTTCTTTCTGATCTGGTTCGGTTCATCTCTGGTTCTGATTGGTTCATTTTGGTTCGGTGTATGTTGGTTTGAATCTGTTCAAGCAAATCATCTGTTCGCGCAAGTTCGTTTGTGCACATCTGTTCGCGCGCCTCTGTCCGCGCATCCTCCCGTGCACTTATGTCCGCCGCGCAATCTCCCCTCGATTTGTTGGCCAGATATAACGCAGCGTAAACCTCCGCATGTTCCAATCATTACTTAACAAACTCAAGTTGGTCTTCCAATACCACCTTGAGTTTGAGGGAGGGTGTTAACGTAAATTAAGGGATTCCAATTCCTTAATTTACAATATTGTTTCCTTATCTGTCGTGCATTTATTCTGTCATCATTTCTGATATTATTTCCATGTTTTGTCATTACAATTTATGTATAAATCCTATGTAATTCCCTGATTAGATATACTGAATAATACATTCTCCTATTATTCTTCACAGTTTTGACTGTTTTCTTTGGTTGGTCAACTGAGAACACAACTCAACCCGCATATAACCTATAAACTAGTCATCAAAGTTCAAAAGTTCAATTTCCATTCCTACATCTTAAAAAAAAAAAAAAAAAAAATTGTAATCTATGAATTGATATATGACAACTTTCTATTTTAGTTTTCGAAAATAAATTAATATTATGACTCATCCGAGTTTAAAGTTTCAATTTAATAAAATTCAAAGTTAAAGTTCAATTAGATGAAATTAAAGGTCGTCAATGTGGAGGTGATTAAAGGCGCACTTAGTGAGATTTAACATCATCTTGTATTTTTTCAAGGTTCTAAACGCGTCGGCTAGGTTGTTTTTATGTTCTTCCGCCATTTACTCTTTATTAGCATATCATCGACGTAGACTTCCATGTTTCTGCCAATGAGATGAGCAAACATCTTGTTGTCCAACCATTGGTATGTTATCCCAACGTTTTTTAATCCGGAGGACATGACATTGTAACAGTATAGACCCCTACTACTAATGAAAGAAGTTTCTTCCTGGTCAGAAACGTGCATGCAGATCTGGTTGTATCCGGAGTATGCGTCCATGAAACTTAGCAATTTGTGTCCTACCGTGGCGTCTACTAGCTGGTCGATTCTTGGTAATGGAAAGTTGTCCTTGGGACATGCTTTGTTTAAATCTGTGTAGTCGATGAACATTCTCCATTTTCCGTTAGGTTTCTTCACCAATACTACATTGGACAACCACTGTGGATAAATGACTTCTCGCATAAACCAGACTTGTAGTAGCTCTTCCACCTGCGCGGCTATGAATTCATTTCGTTCATGATTGAAAGCTTGACACTTTTGGCGAACAAGCTTGACATCTTGGTCGATGTTTAAGCAGTGCACCATTAGATGGGGATCTACTCCCGACATATCATCTTGGGACCAGGTGAATACGTCAGCATTTGCTCGGAGAAAGGAGAATAACTTTTTCCTTTGTTCTGGCTTCAATTTCGTGCCTATGTTGACTTGTTGCTCTTCCGATAGTAGCAAGATGGATTCCAGAGCTTTTGTTGGCTCTCCTCGGTGGTCAACCTTTTAGGCATATGCATGGTCACAATCATCCTCTTTGTCCCCCTAGGAGTTTTGAACTTGGGGTTTAGTTTTAGCTTTCTCCCTCGGGACGACGCGTCTCGTCGTGTCGTGGCTTTTAGTCATCACATGTGAGGTTTTCACTTCCTTCATTGCCGCTAGGTAGCACTTCTTCGATGTTACCTGTTCTCCTCGTACTATACCTACCCCACCTGAGGATGGGAACTTCATCAACTGGTGATAAATGGACGACACAACTTCTAAATTGTGCATTGTTGGTCTTCCTAGGATGACGTTATAAGCTGACTTAAATTCCACGACCATAAAGTTGACCATTTTTGTCACACCAGCTGTTGAATCGCCAAAAGAGTCAGGCAACACTATTCTTCTTTCGGGCGTGACTTATTCCCTGACAAATCCTATAAGAGGGTTCAATTTACTCTCCAGGCGGTTGCGTTCGGTTTTCATTGTGTTGAATGCGTCGAGTGAGAGCACATCAACTGAACTCTCCCCATCTACCAGTATGCGATGGACTTTGAAGTTTGATATCATTATTGTTACGACCAATGTGTCATTGTGTGGTTGGTGTAGCTGATGCTCCTCTGCATCGAAAAAGTCTACTAATGGATTTGCATGTGTGGTAGAGCACACTTCAGGTCCTCTCAGGGATGCTTGGGCTTCTCGAGATTTTGCTTTTCTCTTCTTGCTTGATTCTCCTCCCATGGGCCCACCGAATATCGTTCTTATCTTGTGTTGTGGCGTGGAGTCCTTGTCGCTATGCTTTTGTTGACCTGGATTTTCTTCTCTGTGGCTTTGTTCCCCTACGTATTCTTTTAACTCTCCTTCCTGAATGAGAGCCTCAATTTCTTCTTTCATATCTAACAATCAGAAGTTGAGTGTCCGTGATCTCGATGGAACAGACAAAATCTTTCTTTTCCTCTTCGGTATGGGTTTGGTTTGAGCTTCTATTGCGTGCTCAGTGTGTGTATAAATTAGATGCGAAGAGCACTCAGATCATGCAAGTATACATGGTCTGCAGCAAGTGATAAATATATTTTATATCGTTTTCCCACAGAGATTTGATTACGTTTATGCTAAGTACAGATTGATTGAAGAAAAATGTAATCGGTGACAAAATGTTGTTGGTTGGGTTGCTGAAATAACGACAGAACATACAAAATGCAGAAGCAAGTAAATAGCGAAAATGCTGAAATAATAGCAACTTGCAGAATAGAAAATAGTATTGCGGGTTTCGCAATACTTTCGCAATAAGCTAACAACAGATTAACAGACAAGCGAAATTTACGATAAAGACAAAAAAATAAGATTGCGGCTCTCGCAAGCTTTCGCAATGGATTCACAATGGATTACAAGACTGATAAAATACTAAGGTAAAGGCAGAAAGTGATATTGCGGTTCTCGCAATATTCTCGCAGTAAACTAGCAACGATTAAAATCTAAAATAAAGACAGCAAGGTTGGCTTAAGAGTCCTCTATAGGCATTTAACTATGATCATTCAGCAGTAAATTAACATCTCATGCATCGTCTTAGCTAGATCTCATACATCTTCCGATTATATGCATTAGATTCTTAGATTACTCCTGTCCAGGTAAGGCTAAAAACCTATTCATAAACACATGCTAACAAACGTGCTAGGAGAATGCCTATTCCTAGGCCACTCTCTGTTTACCATGAAAGGCTAACATGAATGAACGACTCTGAATTCTTACTCCTTCCAGAGGTTAGGAATTCTTTAGACAAAATGGATGGCCGGTCGAAATTTTCCATGGGGTGAAGATCACATTCATTCAATGCATTCATGCTACTTTACATGCTGATTTCACATAAGCCTATCTTATAGATTCATCTTCAGCAAATCTCTATTAAGTTAGCTACTCATGGTTTTAGAACTTAACAAAATTAATTGACTACTCATGGAATGAAGAACTCAACAAAACTAATTGATTACTCTTACAAGAAAATTCAAATAACAATTCGTAAAGCAAACACAACTCAATCCGAAAGCGACATTAAAGAAAAATAGTAGATGAACCGAACAAGAACTAAAAGGAACAATATCTAATTCGAAATGCAATTAAAGAAAGCAGTAGATCAGATGAAGATCTCTTGAACACGATTCGCCTCGGATGAAGGAGAAGAATGGCCGATCCTGGGAAGGAATTCAATTAGAAGAGAGATGAATCTTCTCTTCCTCCTTTAGAATTATCGACGCCAAGGGATCGTGGTTCTTCAATCCAACAATCGGGAAAGGGTTTTTGATTCTCTTCACCGTCGAGTGGTTTGTGGATTGAATTCCCTTCAATTCAATATTTTGATCCTCCATCTAGCTCTCTTTATATAGCCTTCAAAGGCTGCTCCCTAATCATGGATCACCATCCAATTTTTGAGGTAACAATCCTCACACGTGGCAGCAACAGGGAGAGTTGACGGCTGGAAAAACGCAACAACGAAGACTGACGGCTGGAAAAACGCAGCAAAAACGACTGATATTGCGATTGCGTTGCGAGGGTCGCAATGCTCTGTTTCCAGCTTCTCTTCGTCTGATCCATTGCATGTTTCGCAAAACTTCAGCAATACATCTGCAGGGTATAAATTAGCCATTTTTTTTTCACCAATTTGCATATTTTTTCGTAGCTTTTTCAAATAAGGCTTAAATTAGCATCATTTCACAAAATGTCACTTTTAAACACACATTATGCTAACTTCTAATTAAAATGCTCAAGAGATTTCACGAATATCAAGTAATTGAAGTCCTAAATAACGCTCATTTGGAGAGGTTACGCACCCCCAAACTTGAGTTATTGCTAGTCCTCGAGCAATACAAAGACTTACTTTCCCTTCTTTTCCTAGCTGCTACCTCTTGTCCTCATTTCTACCTAACTACTTGCTTATTCTCTCGGCTTACTGTCAAAGGCATTGCTGTCCTGTGACACCCTTCAAGCTAAAACTAACTTCATGTTTTGTCATTCTGAATTCTCTTGCCTTTAAAACCTTCAGTTTTTACTAACTCTCTATCTTTTGGTTTATCTGCCTATATCATCAAGCACACTGTGCAGTCATCCCTAAGCTTTAAAATCTCCCTAGTTTTAACTCAAACTCAGTACATGCTTCTAAGTTTTTTTATTCTTTTATTACCTAGGAATCCTTAGAGTCATGCCATGCTTAGAACAACACAAGTATCAGAGTACAGAATCCATAGAACAGACTAAGCCATGGCATCGCCTCTATTTTTAGGACAAACACTCATCTCCCTAATCAAGCCTTCCAGTTACAGCCCTGTGCTTAGCTAACTTAGGATCAGAGTTCATTACATAGGACATCTAAGCACCTAAGGCTACACCCTTTTGGCATACATCATTCTTCTTTGTTTTCTATAGATTTTTTTTTCTTTCTTGCACTTCTTTCTTTCCCTTAAGTATGCCTTTTGATGCAGTGCCCCTTGTGGGTTACACAAGTGGCTCTGATCACTCAGCAATCCTAAAGAAAAGCCAATGCGCTTCTTTTTCTTTTGTTGTATTTTTTTTTTTTTTTTCTTTTTTTTTCTTTTTTTTCAAAGAAGAACAATGTATATCTTACTAAGGGAGAGAGAAGTGTTCCTAGGACTAGAGACTGCCTCCCCCAAACTTGGACTTCTCATTGTCCCCAATGAGAGTATGAGGTGGCACACCCCCAAACTTGTTTTAGAAGCATCTAGTTCTAAGTTAAAAATAGACAGAAGTTAAATATCCAAGGGATGAAATGGCTCTCTTAGTTCAGATAACACATCAGCAGAGACTTATTAAAAACAAATGGTAAGGTCTAACAGGGTCACATGCTTATCAACTTATGAAGCTACTTCAATTTTAAAGAGTGTACTCGACACTCATCCAACAAGCTCAATAAACAGACCACAAAGAGATATCACAAATGCAGCCAAGCAGAGTTAAGGACAGAACAAAATAACAGAAAGTCATTACACAATAACAACATGCTTGAATATTACTATTGAGACATGCTGATTAAGACAAAACATGCTTGAAAGGGCTTTGCGAAGTACGCAATGAAATCGCAATGAAAGTACAGAGCAGATATAGCAGTGATCAAAGCTCCTAACTATGCTACTCTATTGTGGCCCATGGGGCTTGTGGAAATTTAAAAAAACAGCACAGAACTAACTATCCTAAGCTAATTTAAACTACTCTTAACTAAACTAATCTATTGACATTGAAAACAAACAGCAATTTGATCTTTGAGGGGGGGGGGGGGGGGGGGGGGGTAACCAGTTACAGAAAAGCAGGTTTGAGGGAGATAAGAAGTACTCCCTCGAATGCCGTCAAACCATGGCATTCATTCATTTCCATCTTCTTCTTCTTCATCACTCTTCTCCACACTTGGAGGCATCCAGGGGCTCAACAAACCAGCAGGGAATGTAGGGAATTCGTACCTCAGATGCTCAACTAACTCCATATCCCTTCTTAACCTCTTGATTGATCCACCAATTTTTCCATTAGGATTTCCAATCATCCTCCTAATCAACATTAAAACAAACTTAATTAGTTTCAAAAATTTAAAACACTTTAATTGAAAAACAGTAAATAAACACAATTATTTCGTATTCCTTCAACTTTTGAGCACAAGGATAATTCCAATAAACGCCCTTGCTCATCTTCCCTTAATTGCCCTTAAGCCTCGGACAAGAGAAATGCTGAGAGTGTTCTCACATCCCCTTCCTCATAATAGTGCTTCAGCCTTGCACCATTCACCATGAACGGTTGGCCTTGTTCCAAATTTTGGATCTCGATTGCACCATGAACAAACACATTAGTAATTACAAATGGATCAGACCAACGAGACTTAAGCTTGCCAGGAAACAACTTCAATCGTGAATTAAATAACAACACATGTTGGCCCTTTTTAAAATCCTTTATCTTGAGTCTACTATCATGCCAAATTTTAGTTTTTTCCTTATACATTTTAGCATTCTCGTATGACATGTGTCTTAGTTAATCTAATTCATGCAATTGGAGAGACCGCAATGTTCCCGCATCGGTCACGCAAAAATTTAACTCTTTTAAAGCCCAAAAAGCTTTGTTTTCTAATTCAAGGGGGAGATGGCATGCTTTTCCATATACTGGCCTATAAGGAGACATTCCTAAAGGTGTTTTATATGCAGTTCTATAAGCCCATAGTGCATCATCTAATTTAAAAGACCAATCATTTCTATTCGGTTTTACAACTTTTTCAAGTATACTTTTGATTTCTCTATTAGAAATTTCAGCTTGCCCATTTGAATGAGGATGATAGGGTGTTGCCACCCTATGCCTAACATTATACTTAGCTAACACCTTTTCCATGGATTTGTTTATGAAGTGTGTTCCTTCATCACTTATGATGGCACGTGGTGTGCCAAAGCGTGTAAATATATGTCTATTCAGAAATTTAACAACTGTCTTAACATCATTTAAAGGACATGCAATTGCCTCTACCCATTTTGAGACATAGTCTACAACTACTAGAATGTAAAGATTACCAGCAGATGGTGGGAATGGACCCATGAAGTCAATACCCCACACATCAAAGAGCTCTAACTCTAAGATGTATGTTAGAGGCATCTCATCCTTCCTACTGAGATTACCTGTTCGTTGGCATTCATTGCAACTGTGTGCATAGTCATGTGCATCTTTGAAGATTGTTGGCCAAAACTAGCCACTCTGAAATACCTTTGCAGCAGTCCTCTGACCACCAAAGTGTCCTCCATATGGAGCTGTATGACAATGCTGCAAGATTGACCTTAATTCAGCAGCTGACACACATTTTCTCAGCAATCCATCCGCACAACTTCTGTAGACGGTTGGATCATCCCAAATGTACTTTCTAGCTTCGTTCAAGAACTTTTTCTTATCCTGCCCCTTGCTGAATTCTGGTAACACCTGTGAGGCAAGAAAATTTACAATATCAGCAAACCATGGTTCATCATCATTATCATAATGTACTAAAACAAAAACATGTTCATCAATAAAAGAATCTGTCATTGCGGGCTCCGCAATAGATTCGCAATGACTCTGCAATCTTGATAAGTGATCAGCAACTACATTTTCACATCCTTTTTTTTATCTCTGATTTCCAAATCAAACTCCTGCAACAGTAGCACCCATCTAATTAGACGAGGCTTGGCATCAACCTTCCTCATTAAGTATTTTATTGCAGAATGGTCAGTGTATACATATGTTTTATTTCCTACAATATATGCCCTGAATTTCTCACATGCAAACACCACTGCTAACATCTCTTTTTCTGTGGTAGTGTAGTTGTATTGAGCTTCATTCAAAGTTTTACTCGCATAATATATAGGATGTGTTAATTTTTCTCTTTTCTGGCCAAGCATGGCTCCAATTGCATAATCACTTGCATCGCACATTAGTTCAAAAGGCATATCCCAATTTGGACCGATTATGATTGGTGCTTTTACTAAAGCAGTCTTAAGCTTAGTCCAAGCTAGAAAACATTATAAATCTAACAGCATTATCATAAGACAAATTCGGAAGGCAGAAATCCACACTTGCTCCATGCTTAAGTATA
Organism: Herpetospermum pedunculosum; assembly: GCA_028017165.1. Classification (NCBI taxonomy): domain Eukaryota; kingdom Viridiplantae; phylum Streptophyta; class Magnoliopsida; order Cucurbitales; family Cucurbitaceae; genus Herpetospermum; species Herpetospermum pedunculosum. Next base: position 11,478,707 of record CM051527.1, on the reverse strand, counting down.
ATATTGTAATGGCACAAGCATGCAAAATAATCATTTCAAAATGAATGCATCATCAATTCATGCTAAACGACTATGGTAAGCGCATTAACAAAGATTTCAAGCATGATAGCAGAAGCATCAAACTATTTTCAGAATTGTCTCCTAGTACACTATGATTGTTGGCACATGATAAATATTTCATTCCCAAAATAAACCATTCCTAACATACAAAATCTAAGCAAAGCATGATAAAAGCCTAATTTAAAAGTTTAGGGATCAGAAATCTCCCTTGTCAATCTGCCTCATATGGATATTCTTCAATGTTTCGAGGCATCACTTCTGCTCCTTTAAGATACTTAAGTCTTGATTTACGGGGTCAGACATTCTGCCACACCTTGAAATTGTTGATTCTTTCAAAGAGACTGCATATTATAACATCCCAAGGTTTGTACTTTCTGTGCGTTGGTTTTTTTTCTACAACATTTGCTACAACATAGCTTTGATGTGCTGGGACTTCTTTTTCTGGTACATCTCTTTCTAACTCCTTCAGCTGGAGCATTTGTGGTGGTGGTGGCTCAGCTCTTTCATTGGTGGAGAAGCTTGCTGCAACATCAAACATTTCAAATTCTTGTTCCTCAAGCAGCGCATTAATCTCTTTGGCCTACACAATTTCATTTTTCTCAACTTTCACCAACTCCACCATTTCATATGGAGATTCCATTGGATAACTCTTCTCAGAATCGAACGTAACAAAGGAGTCATCATCATATATATGAATCAAACATCTGAGGGCATGGTGGTGGTGATTTTGCTATAGCAAGTAGATTTTGTAAGTCATTTGTGAGCTGGGCTAATTGCACATCAATTCTCCTCATGGATGCATCATTCCTTCCCATGAATTTTATCCATAGCGCCTCCAAAGTGGGTGATAATTCTTCATTTTGAGTTGGCGCATTATGTTGATAGTCTTCATGTTGGTGGGACTCTTCATAATGAGCAAGTTGCACCTGCTCTTCCCAAGAATTATTTGAGAGTTGCCACTGATCATGTCCACACAGGTACGAATAATGGTTGTCATAACTTTGTTGATATTGCCTCTCCTGATAATTCAATGTTGGGCAATTCTCCAAGTTATGATTATCCCCAAAATAAGCACATGGCTGATAAAATTCTTCAAACTGTTGTGGGCAAACTCTTCCTCCAATTAAGTTCTGCAGCGTATTCATTTACTTTGCCGTACACATACGTTTTTCACCTGCATAGTTTCTCTTTGTGCCTGAAAATGATAGTAAACAAATTAAGCTCACGTATTCAGCACATATCTTACAATCAATCAACTTAACACAAAAGTAATGCAAATCCCCGGCAGCGGCGCCAAAAACTTGTTGCGTGCTCAGTGTGTGTATAAATTAGATGCGAAGAGCACTTAGATCATGCAAGTATACATGGTCTGCAGCAAGTGATAAGTATATTTTATATTGTTTTCCCACAGAGAGTTGATTACGTTTATGCTAAGTACAGATTGATTGAAGGAAAATGTAACCGGTGACAAAATGTTGTTGGTTGGGTTGCTGAAATAACGACAGAACATACAAAATGCAGAAACAAGTAAATAGTGAAAATGCTGAAATAGTAGCAACTTGCAGAATAGAAAATAGTATTGCGGGTTTCGCAATACTTTCGCAATAAGCTAACAACAGATTAACATACAAGCGAAATTTACGATAAAGACGGAAAATAAGATTGCGGCTCTCGCAATTCTTTCTCAATGGATTCACAATGGATTACAAGACTGATAAAATACTAAGGTAAAGGCAGAAAGTGATATTACGGTTCTCTCAATATTCTCGCAGTAAACTAGCAACAATTAAAATCTAAAATAAAGACACCAAGGTTGGCTTAAGAGTCCTCTATAGGCATTTAACTATGATCATTCAGCAGTAAATTAAGATCTCATGCATCGTCTTAGCTAGATCTCATACATCTTCCTATTATATGCATTAGATTCTAAGATTACTCCTGTCCAGGTAAGGCTAAAAACCTATTCATAAACACATGCTAACAAACGTGCTAAGAGAATGCCTATTCCTAGGCCACTCTCTGTTTACCATGAAAGACTAACATGAATGAACGACTCTGAATTCTTACTCCTTCCATAGGTTAGGAATTCTTTAGACAAAATGGATGGCCGGTCGAAATTGCCCATGGGTGAAGATCACATTCATTCAATGCATTCATGCTACTTTACATGCTGATTTCACATAAGCCTATCCTATAGATTCATCTTCAGCAAACCTCTATTAAGTTAGCTACTCATGGTTTTAGAACTTAACAAAAGTAATTGACTACTCATGGAATGAAGAACTCAACAAAACTAATTGATTACTCTTACAAGAAAATTCAAATAACAATTCGTAAAGCAAACACAACTCAATCCGAAAGCGACATTAAAGAAAAACAGTAGATGAACCGAACAAGAACTAAAAGGAACAATATCTAATTCGAAAAGCAATTAAAGAAAGCAGTAGATCAGATGAAGATCTCTTGAACACGATTCGCCTTGGATGAAGGAGAAGAATGGCCGATCCTGGGAAGGAATTCAATCAGAAGAGAGATGAATCTTCTCTTCCTCCTTTTGAATTATCGACGCCAAGGGATCGTGGTTCTTCAATCCAACAATCGGGAAAGGGTTTTTGATTCTCTTCACCGTCGAGTGGTTTGTGGATTGAATTCCCTTAAATTCAATATTTTGATCATCCATCTAGCTCTCTTTATATAGCCTTCAAAGGCTGCTCCCTAATCATGGATCACCATCCAATTTTTGAGGTAACAATCCTCACACGTGGCAACAGCAGGGATAGTTGACGGCTGAAAAAACGCAACAACGAAGACTGGCGGCTGGAAAAACGCAGCAAAAACGACTGATATTGCGATTGCGTTGCGAGGGTCGCAATGCTCTGTTTCCAGCTTCTCTTCGTCTGATCCATTGCGTGTTTCGCAAAACTTCAGCAATACATCTGCAGGGTATAAATTAGCCATTTTTTCACCAATTTGCATACTTTTTCGTAGCTTTTTCAAATAAGCCTTAAATTAGCATCATTTCACAAAATGTCACTTTTAAACACACATTATGCTAACTTCTAATTAAAATGCTCAAGAGATGTCACGAATATCAAGTAATTAAAGTCCTAAATAACGCTCATTTGGAGAAACTCCTATATATATATATATATATGGTAGTTGGCGAGAGGAGTAAGATTGATTGAAAAAGTTTTCAATTCAATTTGAAGTTGAAAGATAAGGGGAGGGGTATACGAAATTTCAGAGGAAAAAATTTCCTCTTGCTTTTCATTTTTTTGTATTTTCTCTGCCTTTCACTTCTTCTTCTTCCTCCTTTCTTTTCTTTTCTTTTCTCTTCTTTTCGGAGTCCCACAACTCTGTTACGCGGCGCCGAGGATAGCGGGACTACCTGGGGTGGTCCTCGGGGCGTTCGTGAGAAGAGGCCGGAAGAGTTCGTGACGAGGAACGGCCGACGGATCTTGAAGAATTTGGAACTACAAGGGTATGTATTCTAAATTTCTTATTTCCATCTTTTGATCATGTTTTCTATTTGTTAAATTGATGAAATTAGAGTATCATCGGTCCAAAATCGCTTTCCGCTGCGTATATCGCTTCATCAGGTATAGGTTAACCTAAACATGTTTCACTTTATTCCAGTAAACTCCTTTACTGAATAAAACTAATATCTCTTTATTCTAAATAGAAAATTTACAAACATAACAGTTTACAAACCACGAGTTTTAGGACATAAAACCCAACAGACACAAGGGTCAATCCATCGTCGAGTCATAGGATGACCTACTAGTCAACCTTTATTGGTGATTTTAGGTTGATACGAGGATCAACCCTTCATTGGGTCATGGGTTGTCCTACTGGCCAACCCTTCCTTGGCGGTTTGAGGTTGATGTGAGGATCAATCCTCTATTAGGTCATGGGCTGACTTGCTAGCCAGCCCTTCATTGGCGGTTTGAGGCTGATGCGAGGATCACTTCTTCATTGGGCCATGGGCTGTCCTACTGGCCAGCCCTTCCTTGGCGGTTTGGGGTTGATGCGAGGATCAATCCTCCATTAGGCCATGAGTTGACATGCTGGTCAGCCCTTCATTAGCGGTTAGGGGTTGACACGAGGGTCAATCCTCCATTGTGGCCATGGGCCGACCTGCTGGTCAGTCCTCCACTAGCAGTCCGAGGTTGACGTGAGGGTCAATCCTCCGTTGGGCCATGGGTTGACCTGCTGTCCAACCCTTCGTTGATAATTGTCGAGACATGGGTTGACTCATGAGTCAATATTTCATTCTCCTTTGTTGCGTCGTCATCTGACCTTTGTGCCGACCTATCTTTAGGCAACGACCGATGGCTAGTAGGCTTTTTCTTCTTGGGCAACGGTTGACCCATAGGTCAACCATCTTTTCCCTTTCGCATGGGCTGACCCGTAGGTCAGCCCTCCCTTTTGTTTGCATGGGCTGTCTCGGGTCAACCCTTCCCTCTTATTTGCAAAGGCTGACCCACGGGTCATCCCCTCCCTTCTCTTGCGAGGGCTGATCGGGTCGACCCTTCTTCTTTCTCGCATGGGCTGACCCGCGGGTCAACTGCTCCTTTAATGTGTGTGGGCTGACCCGAGTCAACCCCTTTATGCTAGCAGACCGGTCTGATGCTTCTTCTTGGTTCGGGCCATTTTCGATGGTACGTTGGGTTTTCGTAAGCGTTTCAACCTTTTACAAATTCTAATAAATTTCACCTATAGCAAGACATAATCTACATTCCACGTGTCAAACTCATGAACACCTGATTCAAAATTTTATGTCTTGAGAAGAAAGAAGAATATTTTTTATTTACTCTGTAGATAACGTTGTAACAACCAAAAACCAAACATTTGAACCTAAATGATTAATTAAGATAAAATACTTTTTAAAGTTAAAAAGTAAAAGAGATTAGAGAAACTTCTTTGATAAATATCTCTCAAATGCTTCTAGTTTTATGAGGAAGAAGAGGATAAACTAAAAGAAGCGCGTATATTAGTCGGTAAGTGGAAAATTGAAAGTTAATCAGCCATCATTTCCGAGTTCAACATCATTATATAATCAGATAATACCCTATTAGTTTTCTTTTTGTCACTTTTTTAAATATTCAAGTTCTCAATTATTCTAATTATTATGATGAGGGACTTAATGATGCTTCCAGAGCTGTAAAGCACATAATATAAAGGGAGTAAAATTTAGTTGCAGGCTGGGTTACAACTATCTTTTGCAGCCCAGCAATTGGTCTGGTTTTATTTTAATTTTTTTAATTAAAAAATCATATTTAATGTCTCATGTCACTTTTGGTGTCTAGAATTTTAAATTTATGTCAATTTAATTTTTATATTTTTTTAAAAAATAATTAGAATAAATTACGAGTTTAATCCTAAAAGTTTCATGTTTGTGTATAATATATAGATCTTTGAACTTTAAAAATATCAAATAGGTCCTACGCTTTCAATTTTTATCTAATAGACATATTAGACACAAATCGAAAGTTTAGGGACTTATTAGACACTTTTTAAAATTCATAACATATTTGACACAAACTTGACTAAACTTGTAACTTAACCAATATTTTACTAGGTCTATGGGTCTTTTTATTTTTATTTTAAATCTAATAGGTTTATCATTAACTCTTTTCGTTTAACATTGATGTAATATGCTAACGGTATTATTTAAAGATTATGTGACAAATTGATTTCAAAGCATATGAGGTTAAATCAACCACTACAAGAATACAAGATTTTTTCGATGCTAAAAAGTGTCAGAAAATGTCAAAAAAATGCATCGACAAAGGCTCTCCTGACGAAAAAAATGTCGTCAGGAGGTTCGTCGGTAGATCCTCGTAAGGAGAACCTTTATCGACGCCGAAACACACGGCGTCGGGAGTTCTTGCTTTTGTTGACGCCTCTTTTTTTGCGTCGAGAAAGGTAGCCTTTGTCGATGCCGTGCAGTGACATCGACAAAAGCAAGAACTCTCGCTGCCGTGTGTTTTGGAGTCGACGAGTTTTTTTTTTTAATCTCAATTCTTTTCTTTCAATTTTATTATAATTCAAAACATTTTTTTGCCTATAAATAATTGTGTACGCAAGAGTGATATAAAATAAAATAAAATTTATTGAATCAAATTTAAGAAAATCAATCTGACTTAAATTAAGAATAAAACTTCATCCTCGCGCCGATGAAAAGAAATACTAAACGCTTTTTTTCTTTACAATATTTAGGGTTTAGGGGATTCGAACCTTTGACCTCTTAGTCACAAGTTCGTACAATATGCCGATTGAGTTATGTTCGTTTGGCCGGAATACTAAACGAATTGAATTAAGAAAAACAAAATAACTAAACTTATCGAAAACATGAACATATAACATCAAAACTTAACCTGAACATAAACAACTTCTAACAAATTTTATGTTAGAAGAAAAATGACTCGGTTAACTTCTGAGGAAACCAAAAGAAAGTCTAAAACAAAGGAAGACAACATGAAAAATGTCTAACCACTTTTTACAACCCAATGGACAAGCTTACCCTTCCACAATTTCTCTCAATTTGAGAATGAAAAAAATAATATTTAAAAATATAAAATGTTAGGAGGAGAAAGAAACAAGTTTTAGACGTGGATTTAACAGACATGATTTAACAGAGACGTTAAAAATGATAAAACTGAATGTCACTTATCTCATGAGTTACATGATTATACCTCTCACCCCAAATAATTAAGAAATGGTCTATATACCTGAGGAAGTAATACAACCACAACGAATCCATTAGTGGCGGTGTGTGCATGCCTGCACACAGGGTACAAAATGGAAGACACATGCATTCACACAAAGTAATAAAGGGAAGGCAAATGGTCGGCCAACCATTTATAGTGAGCATTCTCAATGAATTTGAAATAATTACATTTAGCAGCTGAATGAGGGAAAGCCTACCCTGTATGTGACTTATTTTAAACCCTCACCGATAAATATAAACGCACAAATCTGGGAGACCGAGTATGTATACCTGAGGACCGGGTATGTATACCTGATGAACACACACGAAACTGGGAGACCAAATATGTATATCCTGAGGAAGTGATACAACAAACAAAGAATTCATCACTGAAGGTGTGTGCATGGCTGCACACAGAGTAATAAAGAGACAGGCAGATGGTCGACCAACAACTTAAAAGAGGGAATGCTGGTTTTTTAAATTCGTGAACGATTCCCAATAATTCGAAATAATTTCATTTATGGCTTCAAGGGGAAAAACCTGCAACACGCCACCGAAAAGGAATTTCTCCTCAGAATTTGTGTGTTGAGTAGGCGATTAGGTGAGGTTTCAAGGCATTCGATTCGATAGTGCCGTCCCGGAAGAGGATTATAATCAAGGATTTGTCAGTGTCGTTCTGGAAGAGGGACAACCGTGAAATCGAGTGGTGGGAATCCAGCTATAGAGCCTTAGAGATTGAATTGGTGAATTCCGCAAGTGTTGAATTCGGGGGGACAACAACTGTGCAAGTTTTGAAATTAGTGTAACGGTTCATCTCGTCCCAAATCCCATCAAATGTGACCCTAATAGAAAGGTACGACATGGGTTAGTGTTGTGTGATGAAACGTTGGAGTAAGGATATTTTGTTCTTGCAGAAGAATTGGAAAATGATAAGGGGGAAAAAAATCGCGATAGAAAAGGAAAAGGAAAAAAAAAAATCGCGATAGATGAAGGTTGAAGATTCAGTGGAAAATTCTGAAAAATGGTAGACATTGCATAATCGTAGTGTATTGTTGTTTAACGATATGATTTTGACCGATCTCTCCTCATTTGTAGGGTGGGGAGTGTATTGGTTGTTCACTATTTTTAGGGGAAGATTCAGAATTAAAATGATGCTAGTAATTACCCACGGCAGTGTCCAATTGTATACCCTTACCGAATGTATGTGCGACGCAGTCACTGTATATCTCCACGGGTGTGTCCAAGCGTATACCCTAACATATGGTGTGTGCGACGACTCTACTCAGAACACATAGAGATAGCCAGAAATTACTTAACGAAAAAAAAATGGTTTCTTTTACCGGAAAATTATCCACCTCACCAAATAAACTCTTAAAGCTAATTAAATTTTAAAATAAAATAAACTAATTTCAAAACTAATAAAATAGGAAATCATAAAATGGTATAATGGGGAACCAACACAAACACATTTATTCCTAAAAAAATCTCTAGACATAGACTGCAAAGAAAACACGTATTTAGACATTTTCCATTAAGCGTAATTAATTATAGACATTCTTCTAGTTTTCTCTTAACTTATTTCCATTACAGTCACAATATCCTATTTATTCGAGGTTGAACTAGGGTTTTTCAATTTTTTTTCTTTTGGATTGTATCGAACTAGACTTGTGGAGTCGTCTCCAGTGTTGGTCGATCTTGGGCCTGTTCGGACTCGAGTCTGCTTTCGCTTCCGCTTTGACCCTTTTCTTTTTTTATCTCATGTGGGCCTTTGGTGTCTTTCGTTAGGTTTCAATTTCACCCCTAAGCCTAAGTAAATAAAAGTTGAGTAAAAGAATTTAAACTTTGTTTAGATTTTAGTTAACCTATACCATTTTAATAAACAACTTGTTAATATTCATTTTCATTTTAATTTAATAAAATAATTATCCATGGACATTGTTTTAATTATAATAATTTTATTGGATATTTGAAACTTGTTTTCACATTGGGAGATTAGAGAGATAATTTGGTACTATTTTAGTACGAAGTCAAACATATTTTGATTCTATACGCTCTGTTTGGACTCTTCTTCTTTATTTAATGTAAATGAATTTGTTTATAATTATTTGACTAAAATTCTATTTTGATATTCTTCATGGAAAATATAATATATTATTTTGTTTGGACTTTGCAAGTTTTTTTTTTTATTTCGTCATTTAATACCTTAAACATTATATTTTATTTTATTTTTTACTACTTTTTTTTTAAATAAAGGTATATTAATTTATGTATACTTAATTTACTACATGTAGGACTCAAATTCCAACATCTACCTGTTGAGTTAGTTTATATCAATATTTTTTTAACTAAAGTTGGTTTTAACTAAAGTTTAGTTCATAACCGACCGTTTGATAATGCATTTTATTACTATTTTTAATTTTTGATTTTTAATTTTTCGAAACTAAGTTTGTTTAGTTCAATTAAATTTTTTAAAACGTTTTTTATATTTTTAACAAATTTTAAAAACAGAAAAAGAAAGTTTTAAAAACAGGTTTTTGATTTCAAAATTTGAGGATTTTTTTTTCCAATTTTATTTAAATGATTAACAAATTAAATATAATTATTAAAATTATTTATTTATGATAATTGGAATCAAATTGCGAAGAATATTTTTTTACAATGAAAATTGTCATTAATTTTATTATACTCTTAAAACCGAAAGATATTATTAATATAATATATTATAATTTTATTTAAATATTTTTTTTTAAGTACACTATATTTTAATATTATTATTCCACCCATATATTTATCCACTCTACACAATTAACATATTTTATTTTATTCACTTTAGGGATAATAAATATCAACTAAAGACTGTATAATATATTAAACTATGATAAAGTAGATTTATTTTATTTTAGGAAAATTATTTTTTACTCTAAATTTTTAATTTCATCAAATAATTAGACTTCAATTAAATTTTGATAAATATTACAATTTTTACATTTTAATAAATTAATATTATTTTTAAAAAATATAATATTTATTTTATAAGAAAATACAGAACAAATAATAACTCCAAAACCTTTATGTTTTCAAAAGCTAAAAATAAAAAGTAGTAATCAAACAAGTTTGCTTTCCTATTTTTTAAAAATAGAAGACGAAAAATAGTTATCATATATGATTTTTTTTTTTAAACAAAAAAACCAAAAACAAAAACAAGAAAAATCAAAAATTAAAAATAAAAAATTGAATGTGTTATCAAACATGGCTTAAATTTTTAGGTTTGTGTTCAATTGACCCTTAACTTCAAAGTTCAAAGTTTTTAATGATCTGAACTTTCAATTTTGTATCCAATAAGTTTCTAAACTCTACAAAGTGTTTAATAAGTCTTCAAATTTTCAATTTTGTGTCTAATTAAATCCTTTTATTTTTAAATTTGTGTCTAATAAATTTTTTACCTATTTGACATTTTTTAAAATTTACGGACCTACTATATATAAAATTGAAACTTTAAGGTTCCATATTAGACATAAAATTCAATTTAATATCTAATAGATTAGTTCATTTTAAATTTTTTTGATTATGTTAGAGACTTATTGGACACAAAATTTAAAATTCATGGACCTAGCTATTACTTTTTAAAGTCTAGGGACTAAACTTGTAATTTAATATTTTTTTAGTTCAACAATTGTCGAAGTTCGAGAATCAAACGAGTTATTCTCAAATTGACTAATTTAACCTATTTTTTAAGACTAAAAACAAGTAGCAAACAAGAAATAAAAAATGTTATCAAATGACACGAGACGACCAAATCAATTTCAATCCCATCAAAAGTTACCCAGGATTCTATTTTATCATCAATCCAATCACCGTTCACATTTTTTCTTTTTCTTATCAATGAATATATCTCTCTACTTGTATGACTTAGATGTCTCGTATTTCTCGAAAAAGCGATTCGATTGATGGGATTTGGTATGATACTCACCTACACAGGTACCTACGTAGTGTAGTGTCGGTCACACATTCAACATAGCGTTCGGACTCATGTGCTTTCCAGAATTAGGAGTCTTCACTGGACATGAGAGTTTTTTCTCATTCGCTCTTCGCGAATGAAACGATTCAAAAAAATATACATGTATTTACTAAATAATAGATTGAATCATGTATATATATATATGATAAAAAATCAAATTGGGTTGGATACTTCAATCCATAACTTATAATGAGTGTCATTTAAATTAAAAAATATTATAACCTAAATGGTTATTAAAATGAAAAGAAGCTCATGACAAAACATTCAAATCCATATGATTGTAATGGAAGCATATAGAAAGACAAAGAAATAAATATAAATAAGAGCATTTAGATAGTGGTGGCTTGAGATAGTTGGAGCATACCATGAAACAGCTGTTTTGTTTGACCTTTTCATATAATGTTTTTTTTAAATATTAGTGAAGCAAATCAATTAAGTTTTGGGTTCTAAATAAAAAAAAATGTTTAATAAATTAAATTGAATTAAGAATAGGAAATTCCAAAGGCCATTCTCTTCTCTTGTGCTTTATCCACTAACTCCAAGAGGAGGGATTAAGTTCCATACACTTTTCAATCCACTTAATGCACCTTATCAACTTTACATCTTATTCTCTTAATTGTGCACTCCATTATTTTTGGGGTTTGTTCTCATTTTTTTAATTTTTCAAAAATGGAAACCATTAATATTAGAGATTTTGAGCAGCTCTCCAAATAATAAAAATTTATTTATTTATATTTTTTTTTTTGACAACATGTTGTGGTGGAGGATTGAACTTAAGACTTCATGGTCACTAGGCGATACATTATGCTGCTCTTGTTGGCAGTAGTACTACCCTATTCAACTCCAACAATAAGGTTGATTTTTCCTTTTTTTTCTTCTATGTTTCAACCAAAATTATATCTTAAAATTTGTCCTAAATTCATCTTATCAATCCATGCTATAATATTTGATCAGTAACCAAAATGAACACAACTTAATAGTAATAGCATGTAATACCTTTCATGAGGTCGGACGTTCACTATTAAACTAAAAAATATATATAGCAGTATATTGATATATATGTCACACACATGTACAAATAACTAATTAGTTTAGATGCCAACAAGAGCATAACTCAACAACATGATGTATCGCCTAGTGACAATGAGGTTCTAGGTACAATCATCCACCCTAACATGTTAAAAAAAAACTAATTATGTTAGATTTTTTTTAAGCTTTGGTTAGTTGCATGGGCTTCAAGTAATTAAGTTTTTTTTTTTTGTTTTGAATTGAACTCCTAACCTCTTAGTGAAGGGCACAACCTTATATCAATTGAGTTATGCTCGGTTTGACAAGTAATTAAGTTTTACGATCATAGACAACATAATATTTTAAAAGGATTAAAATATCATTTTGCTCCATATATACGTTGAGATCCATTTTAGTCATTGTACTCTCAAATATTTAAATTCAATCCATGTATTTTTAATAAATTTGAAATTAATTCGAATATGTTTTGTAGTCATAGAAAATACTAAAATTTATATAATAGATAAGATACCAATTATCAACCAGACCAATGTTCATCTCTACTCTAAAATTGTTGAATTAAAATATAATAATAATAATTATAGTAATAATCATAAGTATATTTCCGTGTTGAAGTTAAATGATTTATTGATTTTTTTTTCTTGTTATTTATCATTTTCTGGTTTTGTCTTTATAGGTTCACTTTTTGTTTGACCAATTCTTTATGTGAGGGATAATGAAAAGGAAACAAAAATAGTTCGTGTCCCCTTGAAATATTGTCTCTCTTAATGGGGTTTGAACCCTTTTTTTTTTTTTTTAATTTTTTTTTTTATTTTTTTTTATTTTATATATATATATATTTTTAATTTTGAAAATGCCCAATCTCTATCTCCCATATGAAAAATCTACCTTTCCTAAATCCTAACATATATGGTCGGTTGCATGTGGGTCATATAAAGCCTCTTTTTCCCTTTGGTTTATCTACTCAACTTTAATCAAAATTCTAATTAATTAACAACATATTATGTGTTGTTTTGGTACGATTTTAGGTCGCCAAACAAATTGTAATTTACATGTGAACTATCTTCTGAGAGGTTGAAGGTTTAAATCCCTCCCGTATTGATTGTACTAAAAAAGAAAACGTGAGATTCTAATGTTTTACTTGATTTGAGATTCTAATGTTTTACTTGATTTTTTCTCTATGTTAGAGTATTTGCGGGTGTTTTATTGGTTAAATTTTATATAATTTATCAAAAAGTTCACTCGTAATTTTCTAATATAATTTTGAGGAGGTATCAGTTACTTCACTAGTTATTTAAGTTTATGATTTAGTTGAATGAATGAAATTGAATGTTTAAATTCACTAAACTATGATTTGTTGATTTCGTTGGTTTCATTAATTTTTAATTTAATCAGATTAAACTTTTTGTTTATAAATTTTAATCAGATGAAACTATTAATTTGGATTCGAACCACAGACCTCTTGGTCGTTAACACATACATATGCCGCTGAGTCATGCTCGCTTTGGCAATAATAATTTTTAACATGAATATAAGAATAGGAGGTATTGGATGTATTAGAACTTCTATAATGTTCTTTCCTCCCCCACAAGCTAGTGAAAGTGTTTATTTATTTATTTATTAATATTGATTTTTTTTTCATAATTAAAATTATTATATTAATATTGTAGTTTTAATTTTCGAGTTCTCTTTTCAAGAGACAACCTATACTATTTTGGATGCATTTTTTTTTTCTTTTTTTTTTGACAACATGGAGAAAGAAAATTCAAACTTGAGATTTCTAATTCAAAATTCATACATTGTTGAACTATGTTTTTGTTCTTAGGTTGACAAAAATTTGTCAAATTGTCTATTTTTCAGAGACCACATCTACACACATTTTAAATAAATAATCATGCTGACAGTCTTCCCAAGTATTCAGCACTCTAGTGTAGGGATAATGTTTTTTTTTTTTTTATTATTTTTTTTTTTAAAATAACTTAATATAGTGCTCATTTTTTCTTTCTTCTTTTTTCTAAACAAATAAAATATTAGATTACAATTTTTATCCTTTTAAGAAAGAAATAAAAATTGAATTGATTTTTTTTTTAATTTTTTTTCTAAAGCAAATAAATAATATATTGTTGCAATCCTTTTATCTAAGTAAATAGAATATTAGATTGCAAATTTTGTTATTTTTAAAGAAATTAAAATCAACTTAATTGATGGTAAGTTATAACTATAATTAATTATAATTTAACTATTATAATATTAAATACAAATCATAAAATGATTAAGTGTATTAATAATAGTTTTTTAATAATATTTATTTTATTTTACAATAGAAAAGGATAGAAATTATTTAAAAAAATATTTAAAGGAGAAGAATGTAATCTAATATTTTATTTTCTTGGAAAAAAAAGAGAGGAAACAAGATAATTGAGCCATATATTATTTATTTGCTTTGAAAAAGAGGAAATAACTAAAAATAAAAGTGCAAAAAGAAAAGGCTAGTAAGGTACACGCTTTTCCCGCTTGGACTTCTCGCCTTAAGTCAAGGAAGGCTTTGGTCCATTGTGTCACCAAACCGTTTACCATTTCTTTGTTACTTTGATGAAACTTATAATACAAATAAATAACGATACTCGAAACTATCATATATATATATATATATATACCATTTTAACTAAATATTTACACATTTATTATGTATGCTTTTTGTTATAGGCTGATTTAGAAGCAAACTCATGGACCCAGACCCCTTAAGGCCCAAACATCTCATGGGCCTAAGCCTGACAAGGTCTATTGGGCCCTTGGATTTACTAAAGGAAAGTCAACGTTGAGTTGTTCAAAGACCGAGTCGAGGCAAGCAGATGACAACGTCAAAGGAAAGAGCGTAGGGTTGGTCGCAAAATCAAGTCCAAGCTCTCAACAGACATTCTCGCCGATACGTCACGCCTGTGGTAAAGGTTTAGCGCTCGAGTTTGAAAGAGAATAGTACAGATACAGACACCATTCCCTATAAAGAGGTATACAAACCAAGATGTACTATCGACCCGAGTGGTTCTGCAAGTTCTTGACGATGTGAGTCGTCAAGAACTGATTGATGGTCAGCTCGTCGCCGCCGTACTACCTCCACATGATGGTGTAAGAATGCCACGTTCCCCACCCATTGGTGCAATCTTTGTTGGGGCCAAATTGTCGTCGACGAGGAAGAGTTGAGTGAGGGGAGGAAGAAGAAGGCGCAAACCGTAGAAGAACATTTATGGTACAGGCAACCCTTCCTAGGAGGAAGGTCTTTAAATCTCCCCCTAGCCCTCGGTAACCGGATATGAATGCGACATGGGATGTCATGCGCTTCCATCAGGACAACCAATTTCCCCGAGGTCATAAGGGACAATCTCACCCCACCGAAGGAGGATTCGCCAACCCGACACGACCACCATAACCCTCGTTTGAAATGACCCGAGCCATCAATAAGAAGGTATGCTTATCACAAACAAATGATCAGCTCGACCGCCTGGCTTCTTTTATACTCGACCCTCAACGACACGACATGACGTTTTTACTCCGTAAGTCAAAATGATGCCACACGTCGAGGATTGAAATGACATCAGGCTTCGTAACACGGAGCGATGCCATGCGGTAACTCGCAGACGCTCTAATAAGGATGACATCACCGTCCCACTAAGCGGACAACCTATCAACCAATCGAAACGACGAGCCACCCCGAGGATGATGGGTCAACACGCAGGTAGGGCCAATGTTATAGGATGATTTAGAAGCCAACTCCTAGGCTTAGGCCCTTTGAGGTCCAATAAGCCCATGAGACTGGAACCAGCCCGTCAGACTGTGAAGTTATCAAAGGAAAGTCAACGTCAGGTTGGTCAAAGACTAAGTTGAGGCGACCAACTAATAACCCCAAAGGATAAAGGGTGTCAAACGAGCCACGAAACCGAGCCCATCCTCTCAAAAAATACACTCGCCGATGCATCAAGCTTTTCTTACGATTCTGATGTCGATGTTGAAAAGGAAATAATATCAATATGGGGCACCATTTCCTATAAAGAGGTATGCAATCTTACCTGCGCTAAAAGCTCTGCACTACTCAGTCTTAAACATTGACCTAAGTATCATAGCGTGTTGAGCATATCACCACACTAGTGTGAGACTCATTTTCTTGTTGCATGTCACTTCTCGAATATCGCAATTGACTACGAAACTCCAATTTTAGGGAAGACCAAATTCTTGCATCAAAAGAATACATATATATTTGAATTTAATTTAGTGTTCACATTTGGTCTTCACTTGATTGAATATTTTGGAGTTTTTATTAAATTCAATGTATGAATTTTTGGATTAAGCCATTCTTAGTATTAAGCCAATCGTGTGTTAAGGGCGGCTAGATTGCATCACTCACATGCTTTTACAAAAGTTATTAAGGACAAAGATAGATTGCTTTCATTTCCGAGATATCCTTTTTGTTTTTAAAGTTTTAGGTAAAATTCTCTTTTCCGCTTTTTGGTTTTTTAATATATTATTAGAAAAAAGTATTGATTATATATATAGTAATATTAGTTCGGAATAAAAAAAATTACACATATTTCAGCTCATAATGTTGGATTTTTTTTTTAATTTAGTTTTTAGGGTTTAAAAAGTATTAATTTAATCTTTTATGGGTTAACATTTTTCAATTTAATATCTCAGTTTTGAAATTGATTGATGATAAACATACATAACATAATATTTAAGTCTGTGGGATTGCGTTTGGAGTAATTAAAAGTCCTTCCGAAATAATTTTAACCATTTTTTTTTATTAGGTTTGAACCCATTCTTAAATAATTTAAATAAAATCACTTTTTAATTTAGATTGATTTACAAAAACTATTAATAGTAGCGTTTGAATTTAGCTTCCATCGAAATCTGGTGTAACTAACTAATTTTAAAATTGTTTTTTTTATTCTTCCCTATATTGTCTACGAATTATTCACCATTTAAATAATCTAATATATATATATTTTTTTAATTTAATTTGTTGCTTTTTAATTATTGTTATTGCTTTTTTATTTTTTTTAAACTAAAATTAGATTTTGAGTTGCAGACGAGCTAGGATGGGAAAGACATTCCTCTGTTAAGACAAACCTAAGATCATCGATAACAAGAATCATATTCAAGTTCGATTTCCAGGTCGTGTAGTTATCGTCGTTCAGTTTAACGGAAGTTAGTAACTGGATAAATGAACTAGAGCTAGACATGTTGAAACAGAATGAATTCTATTAGTGAATTTAACTTAACCTATTTTTAACAACCAATCAAGAATTTAGCAAAAAGTAATAATGTACCCATAAACTCATTATTAATTTGCAACGATACTTCAGAGTCAGAATAATTGCTACCGTGGGGCAGTCAACAACTCATTCACTAAACGAAGACAATCTTGACTAAATGTTAATACCAGAATAACTCATATTCCTATAGCAAATCGTTGTTTGGTCAAGAATTTACTAACTCCTTAGCAAATCTTGTAACTGTGACCCGCCATTTTTAGATTTCTTAGGGCGGCCCCAACAGTGCAACCGTATGAAATGTCAGTGTTGGGAATGGCTCTAAGTAATCTTTATCCATTTCTGGTGACTGAGATGTTCCGACTCCCTTGAAACGGCCCTCCGTATGGACGGTGCCTCTAAGAGCAACCAGCAGGCGGAACATGGGAATCTCACGGTTCAATCCAATGGAGGAGACCGCAGGATGTATTGACATACTTCCTTCTCCCACTTACTATAAATACTTTCTCCATTCACCTTGCTATTGATTTATGCAAACACGACCCGTCTGGAGATGCCCTATTGACATCATGAGGCCGAGCATAAATCTCACGGTGTGAACTTCACAGAGAGCGTAGGAGGAGATTGATATATCATATATACCTTCTCAACACCACTACTAAGTATTTTAGAACGGTTTGGGTATACTTTTACTTAGGCATTATCCGGCTAAGACAATAAAACCTAAGTCTAGGTAAAACAGGCTTTTACCTAAGATGTCTAGGTGATAAACGCTTTATAACCTTACACCTCTCACGTGCATGCTCATAAAGCCGGGTTAACTTAACTCAAGTACCGGATCGATCCCCAGGTAGGAGGTGTTCCGTAAACCATCATCTTAAATACCTCCAACCTTAGTACAAGATCTCACCGGGTGAGTTCTCTTGTAACCTTAGCTTTACAAGATATCGACCTATTTTAACTATTAAAATGAATGAATACTAAATTCTTAATCGCATTGGAATTCTTTAACCCTTAGTGAGCATGCATTTATCTTAGTTATAGATTTTAAATGTCTATCTCATTTTACAACGCTTTATAAAACAAAGACATTCTATAACATGCTTCCTAAGCTAGAATATAACCATTACATTCATTTTATAACATGCTTCCCAAGCAAGAATATAACAATTATATTCAACTAAGGCAACTATGTTGTATGTTTAATTTCACAATTAATATAACACTTATATCAATTACACTTTTAAACAAGCAACATCCAATTCATAAATTAATATAACACTTATATTAATTCTCATGAATTAAGCATGCATACTATACAACATAACACTTATATTATACTTTCAATGCATGCAACATGCTTCCTATGGTGGGATTTGAAATCTATATGGCATACTTTATGCACATACAAGAGACTTTAATTAAAACATACATTCACAATGCATAATTAATTAAACACACTAAAGTGGACCGGTTTTGGCATCACGGGCAAGCAAGCAACTAAATTATAACAATAATAATTCATAAACTAGGTTGAGACACTTTGAACCCTTCGAACCGCCACGAACCAGCTTGAATTGCTTGAACCGACCAAAAAACAAAACAGCGACAAAAGCTTCAACAAAAACTGAACTGGTTCAAAACAGCAAACCCGTCTTCAACAGCTCGAAACCGGACCAAAACCAACCCGAACTGGACCAAACGAGCGCTGAACTGAACCGTCAAAGGGTGAAGAACAAGAAACCGGTCTGATTTTCAGTGAACAGGACCGCCCGAGGACCGTTTCTTCCACCTTGCGCTGAACTGGTTTTGTGCTGGAATTTTGCAAAAAAAAAACAGCATGCTGTTTTTTTCGACACCCGAGCTTCTGTCTTCGAATTGAAAGCCTATATAAAAGAAATTAGAACATACACACTTGGGAAATAGTTTCTAAAAGAAATTAGAACATACACCCGAGCTTCTGTTTTTTTCGACACCCGAGCTTCTGTCTTCGAATTCTGCACACATTAAAGCCCATACACACTTGGGAAATTATAAAACGAAGTACGAATCAAAACTAAAAAAAATATGCCAAAACCGGAAAAACACTTTAGACGCCCAGAAAATAATTTCTAAAACAAATACCCACCGAGCTCAAATTGATGCAAATTGAGTGACCAAAAAACACTCTGATACCAATTGATGGAGGGCATGTAGCGCAGCAGAAGCAAGTCGGATCATTGGCACTCTAATTTCATCAATTTAGCTAGACTAGAAACATGCTCAAAACTAGAAATAAAAGAAATTAGAACACTTACCTCTTGTAGTTCTAAAAACTTCTATTTCGATGCTCGAATCTCCTCACGAACCCTTCGAAGCTTCCCTCGAACTCCTTGAGAACCACCTCCGGTAGTCCCGCTATCCTCGGGCCGAGCAACAGAGTGGTGGGACTTCTTTATGAAAGAAAATGTTTGGAAGAAGAAGATGGAAAGATGAAAGTGATGAGGATTTTGTGAGAAATATCTAACACTTACCTTTCTAATTTCTCAAGTAACATGAACTCTTCATGCTCATCCAAATATTCAAACTCTTTGAAAATTCATCAACCTCAAACCATTTGAACTCCATCCAATTTATAGGCAATTCACATGCAACAAACTCTTTGCTTAGCATGACACCTCAAATTGGATACATTAGTCTTCAACCAAGTGTTCCAAAATTGATGAGTTTATGCATGTCGTTGGTGATTCCCAATCCAGTTCACAACTTGGATAAACCCACTCAACTTGGATAAATCCACTTGACTTGGATAATCCCACTTGTAATATTTTGTCATTTTAAAATTAATTCATAATTAATTTTAATATAAAAAATAAATTTTAATAAATTAAACATTTTAAGTAATTAAACTTTTTAGTTAATTAATATTATTATTTAATTCAATATAAAATATTAATTAAATAATAAGACTAAGCCCGGTTTCTTAAACCGAATCATCACACATGAATCCCTATTCATGTTTTAGACCGATCCTATATTTAAATCATATTTAAATATGTCCATCATTCTTCCAAAAACGATTTTGAATAAATTCAAATTCTTTTTCTCTCATATTGTTACACAGTTTAATCCGAGCTAGCCAGGAGAACCTAAAGGACCTACAGATCATGAGCTCCAACGATACGAGATTAACCGGCCAAACTCTTTAGCCAAGCTAACCAACATTCGTTAACCCCCAGAGACTCCACTAAAGTCCAAGGGTTGCACTCTCCTCACCGTAGATATATTTCTGTCCTCTTGATATAACCATCATCAGTAAGTCGATCCTTCACAGGTTGTTCGTAATTACAGCTGGGTCAAAATAATCGTTTTACCCCTGTAATTACATCTTGTTCCTTAAGTCTCACTGCTCCTCTAATGAACTATTGGTTTGTGGTCCAACCACCAAACCGATTTGTATGTGATCTCATCACTATACCAAGTCCCTCTCGGGCCAATGAGAGGGTGGGATCCCTAGTTCAAGACTCGGAGTCAGCACTTAAGGGAACAACCTCTCTACTAATCTCTAAAGGCGGGTATGAGTGAATTCCATCTCGCAGGACTATGTTCCCAGCTACCTACCCGGTCTTATCCCCAAGATGGTAGGCTTATTCACTCGGCGATCTCGGGCGTGCTCAGGATTCAGATCGAGTTACCTAGGTCATCATATGAAAAAGTCGGTCTTTACAGTAAACGAAGTTATAAAGAAAGAGCGACTTGTTTCGCAGTTCAGTCTTAGGCAAACTCATTTCATAGGACGCCCCCACTCACATGTCTCCACATGAACGATTTCGGATCACATCGTTTGTACTATATAAAGTGGGTCGCGTCCAATAGTGTCCCCAGGATAAGGTACCCAACCTTATCCCTATACTATAGACTATTCTGACTATCACTCGAACTTGATCCACAATCAAGTCACCACATGAAGTTCAAGTACACAACCTATAGCCATGGGTTCTTTGTTTATTGGAGTTAGGTTAAAAGTAAACACAATTCACTTTATTCAATAACAACTTTACTGAATAAATCTAATAACAACTTTATTGCAAAATAGAATATACATCCAGTTTACAAACCACGAGTTTTAGGACATAAAACCCAACATGAGGTTGGTTCTTTGAGGGAGAATATTATTCTGCTTGGATCGGGTAGCCCTCGAGGTCGTGAATTGGGGCCCATTGGCTCAAATGTTTTGAATGATGACGTAAATCATAGGGTCAGTGGATCATCACTATTCCTATTTGGCATCACTTTTTGGAACTGCTAGTATTGTTCAGGAACCTATGATTTATACCCTCATTCGAGTTATTAATGGGGTTCGTATTGTTGTACCCCTAGTTGGGGTCTTTGAAAAAAGGTATCGCTATTTGGAAGAACTCACTAGTTGGTCAATTTGTGGAGAGTCGTATGACATACACTGTGTTGTCCCGATTGGTTAGAAAAATTTGGGGCATAGTAGAGGAACCGACCATCTCGGTGCTAGATAATGACTTAATCATGTTCCAGTTTCGCTCGACGGCTTCACGGGATTGGGTGCTGACAAATGAGCCTTTTCATATTGGGGGTAGACCAATCTTGCTGCGTCGCTAGACTCCAGGTATTTCCTCTAAGGCTTTTGTTTTTTATTATGTGCATGTTTGGGTTAAGCTCTTTAATGTTTCGTTTGAATTGTGGACCCAGGAAGGGCTTGGGGCTATTGCTTGTGTTGTCGGAACCCTTATCTGTTTGGATATGGCTACTGTGGATCGGTCACGCCTTTCTTTTGCTAGGGTTTGTGTGGGATTGGGGGTCGATTTTGAGTTGCCTTCGTCGATTCCTGTCAGGTTGGAGGAGGTGTATGTTGTGGTTATATTTAAGTATGCATGGAAACGAAAGAGGTGTGCCAATTGTCGAGTGATTGACCATTCTAGCGCCACCTGTAGTAAGCAGATGGCTCTAAACCTGGGAGGCCCTATTGTTGGGTCCTCTATTGCTTCCCATGTGGTCTCCTCTACTGTTTCCCCTGTTATCCCCCTATTTGGGTCTGCTTTGGCTCGGGTTGACTCTGCTAGGGTTGGTGAGCCTCGTAGGCTGGGATTTGGTGTTGTTCGTGCTCGTCCCCTAGGGTTGTTTCCCATCACAGTGTGAAGCCTCTTGTGGATGGTTCTGTGGTGTCCAATCTCTTTTCTCCTCTAGGTACTATTGAGGTTGTTATGTCGGTTGATGAGAATCGCTCGACTCTCGTACCTCAGCTTGGGGATGTGAGTATGGCTGATGTGGGCCCTCTATTGCCTAACCCGACTATTATGGATCCTGATGTTATGGTCATTGTGTTTGGTGAGGCTTGTGTTGATCTCCATCTAGATCAAGGTTTAGTTATTTCTACTAACCCCATTTTTTTATGTCTTGTTGGTGTTCCTGGAATGTGCGGGGGTTGGGCGACTCTGCAAAGGGTCTTGGTGTTCGATCCTTCCTTCAGTCTGTTCGTGTGGGATTTCGTGGTCTTCTGGAGACTAAGGTTAGAGCTTCTCAGTTTCATTCAGTCTTGAAGAGGTTTGGTGGTGATTGGTAGTGTGTGCAACTATGAGGAGACTAGTCTGGCTAGGATTTGGGCCATGCGGCGTTCGTCTCATTTTTCTTTTACCTCTACTGTGGTGGGGTCTCAAATGATTTGGGGGCACTCTCTTGGATCTTTCTTCCAGGGTTTCTTTCCATGTTTACTGTGTCTATGCTTCTAACTCTGAAATGGAGAGAAAGGGGTGTGGAATGATATTGTCTCCATGTGTCAAGCTTAGACCTTCCCAAGGCTGGTAATGGGTGACTTCAATGTTATTCAGCTGTCAACTGAGTACTCTAGTGGTAATATGGCTACTTTTGAGATGACATCGTTTGATGAGTGATTACCCAGGTTGATTTGATTGAGTTTCCTATTTTTGGGAGTTGGTTCAGGTGGACTATTTCGCCATGGGGCCTGCTGACATTATGAAACAACTTGATTGAGTTTTGGTTAACTCTTGTTGGGTGACTTCTCGGCTTTTTCTATGAGTTTTGTGTCCATGGTTGGGGTGTTTCTGATCATTGCCCGCTGGTCTTTGATGTTGAGTAACATGTCCCTCACCGACCTCTCCCATTTTGTTATTTCTGTCACTAGGCGGAGGACCCACGTTTTCTGGAGGTGGTGGCTAGCAGTTGGGCTCAATTTCCTGATGTATCTCCGTTGGTTGGTTTAATAAGTAATTTAAAGGTGCTCAAGCTTGTTCTTCTCCAGGAGTTTGGGTGTTCTCTATCTAGTCTCAGCTAGCGAGTGTTTGTGGCCCATGTTCACATTAGGGGTGTAAGCGGGTTGGTTTGGGTCGGTTACTGTGCAAAACCAGAGCCGAACCGACCAATTCAGTGTAGAAAATTCAAGAGCCGAAGCCGAATCGATGAAGCTTCAAAACCGAGCCGACCGACCGCCTAAGCCGCCGATTTTATCAGTTCCGCTTTGCGGTTGGCCGATGCTGGATTTGCACGTGAATCAATGTGGAGCGGACATGCGTTTTAGGAATTGTACTTTACGTTTTTGTTTTAATTTTTTTAGTTTATTGTTTAATTGAGAATATTCCACCTTCCTTCTTAGTTATTAATCTAATTTATTCATTCCTTATTTTGTCATTTTTTTCCTTTTCTTTTCTCTCATCCTTTTATAAATTTAATTTTCATTTTTTCTTTTCCTTCTCTTCTTTGATTAAAAATAAAAATAAAATAATAATTAAACTTAAAATTTAATTTAATTTAATTTAATAATAACCAAGAAAAACATTAGCTTTTGGTTGACATCCTCTCCTGATCGATTCATTGCAATGAAGTATGCAAATGAGTTTTGAATTTGTGTAATGGAATTTTCAATTTTTTTTAATTTAGATTTTAGGAAATTTAGTTGAGTATTAAGTCTTATGAAATTGTGTGTTCCAAGTTGTGGGGTGAGTTTTTATAATTTAAAAACATAACAAAATCTCAAATGGAATAAAAAATAGGAAAGACAATTAATAATAGAATTTGAGGTTTAGATTAGGAATAAACTAAATTTAGAATTCCAAATGAATTAGAATTAGGAAAAGAAAAAGAAAATTTATGATTTTATTGATTGTCTCCACCCACCAAAGTTTGGATCTTTAAATTTTGAAATTTAAAAAGGAATAAAATATAAAAAAAATTAGGAAGAACAATTCCCAAAAATAATGATTTAATTTATGTTATTTTTATATTTTTGTAGACTTATTTTGTTCGTTTGAAGTGTCCAGTGTCCATAAAATAAATAAATAAATTAATTAAAACAAAACTTTGAATTGTGTAAATTGTAAAGTCCGAAGGTGAAAGGAAGAATAATGAAGCATCGACTTCAAGCGTGGAGGAAGAAGAAGGCGTAGCTGGCGGTGGGGCCCACACCTTAAAGAAGCGTGTAATTGAAGTTTGAAACGTTATATATAAAAAAATATTAATTGGTTCATTATCCGGCTCGGGTTGGACCGGTTTTTATATTCCCCAACCCGAAACCGACCGACTGGGATTGGTTTCTAGGATTTCCAAGCCGCTTCTGACCGACTAAGCCGAACCGAAACCGAACCGTCATCGGTTTCGGTCGGTTTGGGCAGTTTAAACGGTTTGGTCGGTTTAAACTTGCACCCCTAGTTCACATCGAAGATACTCGTTAGCTTAAACAGCGAATCCGTCGTCGCCTATTCTTCAGGAACAGGCTAATACGACTTCTCAAGCTTTCTGGGCTGTGGTTCGTAAAGAGAAGGCTTCCCTTTGTCATAAATCCAGGGTGAAGTGGTTGGTTCTTGGTGATCGTAATTCTAGTTTCTTCCACCGGAGCGTGAAATCCTGAGTTCTCAGTAATGACATCCTGTCGCTTACCGATGAGAGGGTCGCATTCTGACCTCTCAAGCTCATATTTCTAGCGAGGTGGTTAGTTATTTTAGGGTTACATTGGGCTTCTAAGTGATAGGTTACAGAGACCTTACTGATCATGTGGCTTCGATTGTGGGGTTTCATTGGCCGGAGGGGTGTGGTTGCTGATCTGGTCCGACCTGTCTCTTTTGAGCATATCAAATGTGTTCTTTTTCCTATGAGCAGCAGTAAGGCTCCTAGGCCAGATGGTTTATCTATTGGCTTTTTCAAAGCTGTCTGAAACATTGTAGAAGTTGACCTTTGTGTTGTTGTTCTTCACTTTTTTTAAACCTCTTTTCTCTTCGGGGGTGAATGCTACTTCGATCACTCTCATTAGAAAGATGGGTATCCTAGTTGGGCTTGAGGATTATCGCCCCATTTCGTGTTGTAATGTGATGTATAAGTGCACCACTAAGATCCTGACCAATCGTTTGAGTGCCTGGCTCCCTAGCATTGTTGGTCTAAACCAGTCCACTTTTGTCAAATGACAGAATATTGTAGATAATATCCTCTTGTTCCAAGGGTTGGTGGGTGGTTATCACCGCAATCGGGGCCGCCCTCGTCGTGTCCTCAAGGTTGATCTTCAGAAGACCTATGATTCTACCCATTGAGATTTTATCTTCGGGCTCCTGTTAGCTATCGGCACCCCGATCAAATTTTTGAGTTGGGTACAGGCCTGTATTACGTTTCATCTATCTCTCTATTTGTTTATGATGGTTATAGAAGTCCTTTCTAGGATATTGAATGATCACCCTGTGGATTTTTCTATCCATCACTAGTGTGAGCGTATTTAGCTGACTCACCTCTGTTTTGCGAATGACCTGATGATTTTTAGTCGCGGTGACTGTTCCTCGCTTGCCTTTGTCTAGGTGACACTTCACAGGTTTCAGAGGTTGTCTTTGTTGTGTGCCAACTCTACCAGGAGCTTTATGTTTTGTGTTGAGGTTTCTTTGCTAGTTGCTGAGGGATTGGTTGGTTTGATGGGGTTTCCTCTCGGCTCCCTCTCATCACACGTAGGATGACTTTTGGGGACTGTAAGCCCCTGTTGGAGAGAATCACCGATTATGTTCATAGCTGGGTTGCGAGGGCTCTTTCTTCTGCTGGTAGACTTCACCTTATTCAGTACGTCTTGCAGAGCTTTCAGGTCTACTGGCGAGTGTATTTGTTCTCCATGCTAGTGTTGTTAATGATGTGGATCGTATTCTTCGAGCTTACGCGTAGTGAGGGTGGCTTGGGCATTTGCCATGTTCGAATTCTGGAACTCAACAACTATAATAAAGTTTCTCTTGCGCTTGTTTATACGGGTTGAGTCCCTGTGCTTTGCCTGTATTGATGCTTATATCCTTCGAGGGAAGTCTTTAAATTGTCTGTTCGATTGTCATCTAGATGACCTTGGTGTACTCAGGCCACTTTTAGGCTTCAGGAGTAGTTTCGTCCATTCATTCGGATAACCATTTGGAATGGGCGATGGTGTCATGCTTGGGTGGATTCCTGACTTTCGGGGGGCCATCTTTTGCAGCGGTTTGACGAGGGGTTAGTTCGTGCGGTGGGTAGTTCCGATTTTGCCCTTGTGTCGAACTTCTTACTTCCTGATGGGTCTTGGCAGTGGACTTGTGTGACTGATGAGATGAAGGAATTGCTTCCGTTAGTCCAGGCAGTTGTTCCCCACCTTCATCGGGCTAATAAAGTTATTTGGGATCCTGGTAGGTCAAATGAGTTTTCGGTGACTAGTGCTTGGGAGGTCGTTCGACCTCATCAACACTGTGTGAGATAGGCGAGTTTGTTGTGGTTTGGGGGTAATATCCCTAGCCACTCCTTTTGTTGCCTGCCTGGCCATCTGGGATCGTCTGTATACTCGGGCTCGGATTCATGTCTGGGATCCTTTAGTTTTATTAAGATGTGTGTTGTGCCCGGATACTTTGGAGACATGCAACCATCTTTTCTTTGAGTGCTCGTCTAGTAAGACGATGTGGATGAGGCTCCTATGGTTGGGCCATTCTTCTCCTCAGGTGGCTAGCTACCTGGTCTACTGAATTTGATTGAATTTGTTGCATAGGGTGGGGTGACTGTCTCGGGCATCGAGTTTGGCAGCTGGCTTGGTGTGCGGCCATTTACCATATTTGGCGGGAACGAAACTCACGTGTTCATGGGGCTAGCTCTCATTCTCCTCAGTCTATTCTCATTATTGCCCATGGTGATATGACCTATAAATGTGCTTCGTGACTGGGATGTTGTGGACTGCAACCTCCATTAGTGTTCCTCCTTGGGATCTATTTTCGTGAGTTGCTTTCCTTGTTCTTCTTGATGTGTTTTTAAGTGCCTTGACCCAGGTTGTGGGGTCCTCATTGTTTGCTTTTCGTAATGTATTACCTTTAAAAAATTCTTATACGGAATGAGAAGTTTATTAGAATTGTGTTAGAATACTCTCACTTGTTGCATTGGAGTGAATTGGAGTGAATTTCTATTGTTGTCACCTTCACCTCGAGTTAAGGCATCCAGATAATTCCCAAGGGAGTTTGCTCAAATTCCTGTTGTTGTTGAGTTGTAAGTTGTTATTTTTTTTGTTTTACTACAATGAGAACAAAACAAATTGTTGTTCGCTCTATGGAGTTGTGAGCTTTATATTTATTTCTTGTTCCAATTATCATTGCTATGGGAATTTAACACTATCTATATTCTTCTACTTCAGAAAAAATACGACCAATTGAACAAAACATTCGATGATAATGACCACTCTTGGACAACTTTGACGTTAAAGGTCGGGTGTTTCTTGTCTGCTATTAAGGTTCAATCAACCAACTCAAATTCAACATTTTTATTGAAGAAGATTGTGGAGCTTGAACAAATCTTGGAAAAGGGAGATTCGGTGTCTAAGAGGTATGTCATGTAAATTAGAATATGAATTAAATTTCTTCATTTAGCATTGAAGTTTATTGGATGTCTTCGGTGCTTTGTACAGTTAGACATTTCTTAATGGCTATCCTACAGTTATGGTAGTCAGTTTTGGTTTTGTTATTCTCTTTGTAAAGTTTATTGCACATCTTTGGTAATTCGTATATTTATACACTTCTTAATGACTGTCCTGCAGTTATGGTAGTCACTTTCATTTTTATTATTCTCTTTGTAAAGTTTATTGCATGTATTTGGTAATTTGTACATTTAAGTTTACTTTGAGAACTTGTTTGAGGTTGCATTAATGTTAAAAATGAATTATACACATTTTATTGCATTTCTTTCCTCCTTTGTACTCGTTCACTTTAGGCATTTCTTAATTTGATTAAGTTTAGTTTAGTTATGTTTTAAGTTTCCCTAAGTTTAGTTGTTACATTCATAAATTTTGATAAATTAGTTAAGTTTTGTATTTATGTTGAATAAAGTTTGATAACTTTAGTTGTTTGTGTTAACTTAGACACTTTTCATTGCATTTGCTAAGATAGGTTGATGTTGAAAATGATATTTTGACAATTTTTAGGTACTTTTTGGCGACTAGTTGTAACTTTAAGTTCATTTTAGTTACTTGTTAAATTGTTTTTCAACTATTGATTATTTTCTAAGTATATATAGCTTATAACTATTTGGGAGGATTCTGGATATTTGTTTAAATGATTTCTTGTTCTACTTTCAAAGTAAAAAGTTATTGTGTCTTCTTGAATTTTTATCGCAGGAACTACAAAGCGAAGTGAAGATATTTTCTTCAAGCTAGAAGTCATATTGCAACCAATGATGAACTTTTTTGTTGGGTTAAATGAATATTTCATCATGTTATGCAACATTTTATTGTTAATGTTGCAACAATTTAGGGGCATCGTAGTTAGTTTCAATATTGTATACATATGAATTAGTTTATGTAAAAGTTGATGAACTTTGGTATTTGAATGATATATTGATATCTAGATCTTATTTCAATGATATTGAATTGGGTTAAACTTAGATTTATTTAATTTGCTTTGTATTTTTTATTATTATTAATTAATAATAATAATAATAATAATAATTACAATTAAAAATATAAATATTAATATATTTAGATTTGAAAAAAAAAATTCTATTATTGATTTTGTGACAAAAAAATCATGTCATTGAATTCGTTTTGTTGACTCACAATAGTTGTGGTCTTCAAGCTATTAATGACAGAAAAATTAAGTCATCAAAGCGTACAAAATTTACTGTCTTCCATTCCGATTCGATGACAAATAAAAACTGTCGTCAATTATGTTTACATGACAAAATATGGTATGAGTGGTTATTCAGTGACAATGTTTAAGTGTCATAAAATAAGGTCTCTTGACTGAAAATAATTGTCATTAACCGTATTATGAAGACAGAAAAAAACTGTCACCAAACGAACATTGACGACAGTTTTCGGTTTTTGTCATCTATAGAGTAAAGAAGGCAGGGGCTATAACGACTGAAAAAAATTGTCATCTAAAGTCCTTATGACAGTTTTTATTTGTCATCATAGCCCCGATTTCTACTAGTGAATTAAAAGATGGTAATAATCTTAAAATTCACAAAACATCCCATTTAAAAAAATATTACATTTCAAATAACGAAAGAAAATTTAAATGTACCAACTATAAAAAGATCTTAAATTATATTAAATCACATAGCAAGATCTTTTAGACTAGTTAACAATATCTTGTATAAGATATACATAACCATATTCAATCAATAAAAACTAATCAAGTAATATACATACCAAAAAAAATGGTAGACAAAGAAAATATCCTACTTGTAGCATACTCCATTATTCTACACACCACCAAACCAAAACTCCTCTCTCTATATTTCAAAAACATTGTGTAGTTTATTATATACTTCACTAAGATGACATCACTGTCACCAATACTATAATCACAACCACTCATTCCATACCGTGTGGATTACTTTCATAAGATGGATATCTTTATCTTCCCATTTCAAAATTAAGTATTGTAATATGAAAATAATTGTGGGGTCCATTCACAAATTTCCAAAACTCTGGCCACCTGATTGCAAAACCGCGTCCTCTATAGTCCCCCCAAATTCCTTCTGTATGCAAATATATATTTTTCCATCACTTTCAAACCCCAATTTTATTTATTTATTTCACTTTTTTTTGGGTTTAAATAAATATATTTTTTAAAAATTCTAAAAGTTTCTGAACGTGCTTAAGCAATTACTTGGAAGCTCACTCTTGCCATGGGAAGTCTCCACGTTTCAATTCACCTGATAATTTCATATCTAATTTTCATCCTCTATATATACTCTTAATTCCCTCACTTAGTTTCCCCGATAATCAAAATTACACAAAGAGAGAAACCAAAAGCTACAAATTTAGTACTACATTACATATTTTGTGTGTTTTTTTGTTGCATGGCGAGCTCAATGGGGAGCTATGGCGCTGCGACATCGAGCTATCGCGGGGTTCGGAAGAGGAAATGGGGTAAATGGGTGTCGGAGATTCGAGAGCCGGGAAAAAAGACGAGAATATGGTTGGGGAGCTTCGAAACTCCGGAGATGGCAGCGGCGGCCTACGATGTCGCCGCTTACCATTTCCGCGGTTGCGATGCCCGCCTCAACTTTCCACATATTATCAACTCTCTCCCCTTCCCTCTTAGCTCCACACCTGATGACATCCGCCTCGCCGCCCATGAGGCGGCGCTGCGGCTGCGAACAATGCCAACCGTTGCGCCCGAAAGCGGTGAAACTTCCGCCTCGGGCTTGGCCCCGGTTACTGTCCGGCTGTCGCCGAGCCAAATTCAGGCGATTAATGAGTCGCCGTTGGACTCGCCAAAGATGTGGATGCAAATGTCGTCGGAGGGTTTGCTGATGGAGGAGTATTCAAATGGCAGTGTGTTTATTGATGACATGGACGATGAGATGTGGGAGAATATGCATAATGAGTCGCTGTGGGATCCTTAGGGTTATTGGGTAATACACTATTTTTCTTCTTTTGGATTAAGAATAGAAAAATGATACATCACTTTTACAATTATATGAATTAGGTTGTGTTTAACTAAATATACTTTGACCATAATTAATTAATTAGGTTAGTTGAAAAAATTAATTATTAGAATATAATAGATATGAAGTTGTCCAATCAAGAAAAATGAGTTATTTTCTTTTTCTCTTTCATTTTTTTAAAGAGAAATTCATTATTGGACCCGATGTTACTAAAAGTTGTAACAATATGTCAGCTCGCTTTATCGGTCATATGAATAGTTTTTTTTAAATGTCGCTCACATACATCTAAGAGTTGCAAGAGTGATTGTTGCACTTTGATGATGGAATAGTGAATTTGAGGGTTTATTAGGTATGTTTTTGGGTGAGAGCCAAATTGTGTCAATTCATGGTGAAAAGGGAAAAGAAGGGTTTTGGTGAACCCAAATTTGGATCATGGAATTTGGGTCTTTTTTTCTTTTATGGATTGAGATTGTGGGGGAGACATAATTTGAGGCATTAATGGGCCCCTTTGAACCACACTTGTAATTAGAATATTGGCTTATAGGTATGTAATGTGGGAATTAGAGTGTGTGGTGTGTGCTTTGTCCAATCACATTTGTATAATGTTTTTTTTTTCTTTGTTTGAATAAACACATTTGTATAATAATGTTAATCCTAATGAAAGTTCATTATTACATTGCAAAGACTCTCTCTCTCTTCCTTAATTTGAGGTTTAATCTTTATTAGTCAATCAAAGCATCAGAAACAAATAAAGCTAAAAGTGCAACTTAACTTTGATAGATTCTATTAAAATTTCATTTTCCTTAAATATTTGTTCAGGTAGAAAAAGAAACCAACAAGAGTATAGCTCAACCGGCATAATGTATAAATTATGAACAAGAAGTCTCGGGTTCGAAACCTCCATATTGTCAAAAAAAAAAAAAAAAAAAAACATTGTAGGAAAAAAAAATCTAAATATTGGTGGTTACACAAGTATAGTTGAATGGCGGGGCCGATTGCCAAGGTGACCGGAGAAGGGGGGTACCGGAAAAAAGGGCAAATCAGGGGAGCATTGATGAGAGAGAGAAAAATTGAAAGGGACGGTTATGTATGAGGGAAATTGCCAATCAATTGAAGTGATTGTGATCACAGAGAGTAAAAATTACTATGGAAAGAAAAAAGTCACGTGTGATTTGTTACGAAGATTGGCTAATGATGATGATTCCCCTTGGCTTCCCCTTGGCTCATAGGTGGAGATTTAAATGAATGCCTAAGGACTAACGAAAAAAAAGGAGGGTCATTGAGGTCCTCAAGCACGATGGCTATGTTTCGGGAAACTATTGATGATCTCCAACTGCGAGATTTTGGTTACAGTGGACAACCTTTCACATGGACCAAGAGGTGGCAGAATGGCGAACCTATATCCAAGCGCCTTGACAGGTTCTTAGGAAATGCTACTTTTAGTAATCTCTTCAAACAAATTAATGTTTCACACTTAGATTGGTATTGTTCTGACCATCGCCCGATTTGCATAAGTCTTGGCGCACATGAGGGTGGTTACAATGGGAGAGGAGGGGGGCGTAGTCCACCCCAGTTGAGGTTTGAGGAGATGTGGACGAAGGAGGAGGAGTGTGAGGACATTGTAAAACAATGTTGGCAAAGGGACAGTGATGCCTCAGGCACTGTACCCCATCATGAGGGTTCTTTTCTGACTTTTCTTTCATGTTGCAGAAACAGGTTACGTCAATGGGGAAGATCCAAAAAACATGAGTTTGAAAAAGATATAAAAAAACAGAGAACCTTGTTACAAGAGGCTTACAATGATAAAAGAGGCCCAAATTTTCATGCAATCAATTACATTGAAGACAATCTCAACAAGGCCCTCCAAATTGAGGAGATGTACTGGCGACAACGATCCCGCGAAAACTGGTTGAATTATGGCGACAAAAATACGGGATGGTTCCACAAAAAAGCTACCATTCGGCGGGAGAAAAACTATATTCACAAAATTAGGGACCCTTGGGGGAATTGGGCTTCGAAGGAGGAGGAGTTGGAATCTACTTTTCTAAACTATTTTACCAAGATTTTTAGCTCAACTTGCCCAAATGTGTGCAATGTTGAGGCTGCTTTAGAACCGGTCCAGAAAAGGTAACTCGAGATATGAATAACTTGTTGATGGCCGATTATACTGAAGAGGAGATTAAGGGGGCTTTATTTCAGATGGCTCCAACTAAAGCCCCCGGACCTGATGGCTTCCCAGCCTTATTCTACCAGAGGTTTTGGAAAGTGATCAAAGGCCCAACCTTAGCACTATGTTTAGATGTCCTAAACAACAAGAAGACAGTGGGTGAAATTAATCATACCAATATTGTTTTAATCCCGAAAAACAAAAGGCCGCAAGAGGTGACTGATTTCAGACCAATCAGTTTATGTAACGTAGTTTACAAGATAATTGCTAAGGTAATTACCAACAGGCTAAAGAAGGTATTAACAATGGTGGTTTCTGAGACCCAGAGTGCCTTTGTCCCTGGTCGTCTTATTTCAGATAACCTCCTAATAAGTTACGTATGTGTCCATCACATTAAGACCAAAAGACAAGGTAAACTGGGATTGGCGGCGGTGAAGCTAGATATCAGCAAGGCATATGATAGAGTTGAATGAGATTTCCTTCGAGGAATTATGAGGCGGTTAGGCTTTATGGAGCCTTGGGTCAACTTAGTTATGGATTGTATTACTACAGTAAAATTTTCAGTATTGATAAATTGTAGCCCGAAAGGGCTTATCCAACCTCACCGGGGGCTCAGACAGGGAGACCCTCTCTCACCATATTTATTTCTGTTATGTGCTGGAAGTCTCTCTAGCCTTATCACAAGGGCTCAAACAAATAAAGAGATAAGCGGGTGCCAAATTGCCAAGAAATGTCCAACCATTTCTCATTTGTTTTTTGCGGATGACAGCCTCCTATTTTGCAAGGCATCTATTAGAGAGTTTCAGGTCATCTGGAAGTTATTGAAGATCTATAAAGAAGCTTCTGGTCAGTGTGTTAATTTTTCTAAATCCGCCATTCTGTTTAGTTCTAATGTCTCTTTGTCATTAAAGGGCCAGATTGGGAGTCTTATGCAAATGAATGTAGTGGAAAATCTGGGGAAGTATCTCGGAATGCCATCCCATTTCTCCAGGAATAAGAACAGGGATCTGAATTTCATTAAAGAACGAGTTCAAAAAGTTATGGTCAGTTGGAAAGGGAAGTTTTTCTCAGTCGGGGGAAAAGAGATCCTAATAAAAGCCGTGGCCCAGGCTATTCCCACATATGTTATGTCATGTGCTAGGATCCCAAAATCTTTATGCGAGGACCTATCTAAGTATATGGCCAAATTTTGGTGGGGATCTACCCAAAAAAGGCCAAAGATCCATTGGAAAAGGTGGGAGTTGTTATGTATTCCTAAGGAGAAGGGAGGCATGGGTTTCCGGAGTTTAGAAGGTTCCAACCAGTCTCTAATTGCCAAACAAGTTTGGAGGTTACTCCAAAGCCCATCTTTGTTGGCAGCTAGAGTTTTTCATGGAAGATATTACCCGTCAACAAATATCACAGAGGCAACTCTAGGGACTAGTCCCTCATTTATCTGGAGGAGCCTTCTATGGGGTCGTGATCTCCTAGTTAGGGGCTGCGAAAGAACATTGGCAATGGGGAATCAACTCCCATTTTTTATTCCCGATGGGTTCCGAGAGAAACAACTTTCAGAATCCTCACTCATCCTTCCCCCCAAACTTGTGATCTGATGGTCTGCGATTTAATAACTGAGGAGGGGCAGTGGAACATCACCAAAATGCAGGAAATGCTAGGCGATGAGGATGTCGAGTTGGTTAAATCTATTCTGATTTGCAGAACAAAAAGAGATGATATGTGGATGTGGCATTATACAAATGATGGTATTTTTACAACAAAAAGTGCTTATAAGCTATATGGCAACCTGCACACAGAAAGTCCCAGCACAGTCAATGAAGAAGAACTAAAATGGTGGAAACTAATGTGGGGAACAAAGATCCCAAATAAAGTTAAAATTTTAATGTGGAAAGTCTACCACAACATACTGCCTACAAATAACAACTTGTGGGTCAAGAAGATACTGATCCACCTTTGGTGTGTGGAATGTCGAAAACAGAGGGAGTCGATTGAACATACATTGTTCGAATGCAAAAGGGCTAAGAGTATTTGGACATCTCTTTTCCCCAATCATCCCAAGTTTAAGTTTGGTAATCACCAGATTAAGGACAACCTGATGCTTCTGTCCGAATGGCTAAATGGAAAAGAATTGGGGATATTTTATGTAGGTTGTTGGGCTCTGTGGAACGATCGCAACCAAATGAGATTGGAGAAATCCATACCTGATGTCGAAACGAAGATTGCTTGGATTCTAAAGTACTGTTCGGAGTTCAACCCAGTGATTTCGGCAACCCCAGAGGGAGCTCTTGTGACCGACGCGAATTCAAGTTTGAATTGGTGTCCTCCGGTGGTGGATTTCTTCAGATTAAGCGTGGATGCCGCGTGCCATCCGGTGGAAATGAAAACGGGGTTGGGCGCCGCAATTCGGGATTCCTCTGGCCATCTCGTGGTGGCTTCTTCAACCCCTTTGCTGGTTCGGCTGGACCCTCTTTCGGCAGAAGCTTCAGCTCTTCTCCAGGGACTTCAAATGGCGGAGAGAGGTGGGATGAGAAAATTGGAGGTTGAGACTGACTCCATGGTTTTGTCAAAGGCGATAACAAACTACGACTGAATGCTCTCTCCTCAAGGGGCGATTCTTGATGAAATTCGGTCATTAATGAAGACTCTCAATTCCACTGGAATTAAATTTATTCCCAGATCAATAAATAAGGTTGCCCATAACTTGGCGGGCTGGGCTTTAGCAATAGACTCCCCTATTGTTTGGGATGATAATTTTCCTAGATGGCTTTTAAGCTATGTTAGTTATGATATTAGTTTTTGTAGCCCAATGGATGTTAATTTGTGATATTGAAGTCTTTTTCTGATTAAAAAAAAAAATATATATATATAGTTGAATGGTAATTGATACTCAATTTGTAGGCAAGCACATATGTCAGCTTGAGTCACTTTAACCAATTTGTAGGCAAGTTAGTTTGTAATTTCTACCATCCATTTAATGTTGTGTTAATTCACCCACAATTTGTAATAAAAAGCAACTAAAAATATTCAAAAACAATAATTTGAACTTTTGAACAAATTAAAATTGAAAAATATGTAGAAATTAAACAAATAATTTTCCAAATTTTATCAAAATTTTAGCTCTAATATTATTTCTCTTCGAAATCTCATCAATTTTGTGACATATATTTTATAATTTATTGAAAGTATATAAGAATATTTTGTTTTAATGAATTTCAAACAAAAACTTTTAATACAATAAAAGTTACAATATTTTTTTAAGTTTAAAGTTAAGATTACAATATTTATCTAAGTTTGAAGTCTAATTTGATAAAATTAAAAGTTTAAAGCAAAAATTGATGCAACTTGAAAATAAATGTATTGATTTCTTAAAGTTACTCTGCGTGGTTTAAGGATGTTTCGATATTATTTTTTTTAGAAGAAATAAAGATGTCTTAACAATTTCGTTTTGTTCATATTAGTGGTCTACTCTTTTAATTAATGAATGCTTCTAATGTGTCAAAATGAAATATACAATCAAATTTTTTAACTAAGGGTATTATTTAAATGTCATTAATGAGAATAATTATCAAGTAAAATGGTTCATTTTAATTTCATATACTAAATCAAGAATTACAATATTACGCCAACAAAAACATAGCTCTACTAATATGATGTATCACTTACTGACCATGTGATCCTAGATTTAATTCCTCACCCCTCAAAAAATATATATATATATATAATTTATATATATATTACAAAATTAAAGAAGCTAAAGCATGTTATAATCTTTCTCATATATTTTGAGATTATTTTCAGGTTAAATATATAATTTAGTACCGAAAATTTAGAATCTATTTATTTATTATTATTATTATTTTTCCCTTAAAAGATAAACGTGTCAATTTTATCTCTAATTTTTAAATCTCATCCTTTATGTATTGATTTTTCTTTTCCAAACAAGTTCGTACGGTTAAAAAATGATAAACTTCATTGACAAAATGATTATATGATGCGACATATATCAAAATAATACATTTTACTAGTTGAGTTCAAAATGATAAACTTCTAGATTATTTGATGAAGTAGACATGTTTAACCCATCCAACAAAAGAAAAACTAACCACTTCATAATATGGATTATTAACAATAATAATTTACTTGACTAGAAAAAACTAGGTTAAATTCCATGAACTTTGTGATAGGTTTCAATTATGTTACGGGGTACTTCAGCCTGAGGTCAGCCGCTGACGTCACGATCTGCTTCCCTAGGAAGTCGAGGCCACGACACCAGCATCGGACGAGTCAACAACCTGGGGCCGACCCCAAGACTCCGAGGGTCCGGGCTTAACAGCTCACCCGAGGATCCGCTGTTGTCAGCCTGCCTCTCGAGCAGCGTGAGAAGTGATCGACAAGACACCCTGACTCACCTGACGGGACGGTGGTACAACATCTCCCCCAATCTCCTCGGGAATCGGGGGACGACGGTTACCCTCATCATGGCGAAGGACGTGGGCCGGCTCCGGTCGACCCAGACCTCCTCAGTCCGGTCAAAGAAATCACATGATGATGGGCCAACAGAATCGCCCAGGGAACATTCCCTCCTCATCAACTATAAATACCCCTACTGTTCAAGGAGGGGAGGTACGCAACATAACGTACTCTCACTCTATTGCTCATACTTACACTCAGACCTCTTTGACTAATGGGAGCCTTGTGGGCATAGCCCCACACCGGTGCAAGTTGATCTTCATTCCCTGTGCAGGACCTTGACAGTTCTGACGACAACCACTCACGACGGAACTCACGAAGGAAGAGAAGATTCAAATTCGTGCATCAACAAATTCTATAGCTCTATATCGTCTCAAAATTTTCATTTTAATGCTTAACCTCTAACATTATTTCAAACCACTCTCTTGTTGACTATCCGTTAAAAATAGTGAAGATCGAAATATGACACAAGAATGATCAGTTAAAAAATTGAGGTTACTCGTGACTATGAAGTTGCCACGGCAGAATTCAAGAACACTTGGTTTGAAAATATACCATCATTCAACTCGAATAATTCCGAGTAATTACTTGATTGTTTTTAAAATGATAGGCAATAAAAATGAAAGAACCATTTAACGGTTATTTTCGATAG
Source organism: Herpetospermum pedunculosum (assembly GCA_028017165.1). Taxonomy (NCBI): domain Eukaryota; kingdom Viridiplantae; phylum Streptophyta; class Magnoliopsida; order Cucurbitales; family Cucurbitaceae; genus Herpetospermum; species Herpetospermum pedunculosum. Next base: position 11,440,460 of record CM051527.1, on the reverse strand, counting down.
TTGTGAGATAAGGGTAAATATTCTTAGAGGGCTACAAAGGAAGGTCGATTACTCCTTGGGTTGAATCTAGTAATTTGTGAAATGAGGAGGTAAAGGAAAAAAATAAATTAGGTGTAAATGACCGTTTTCTTTGGCCCCAAAATGAAATTTGTGAAAAAAAAAAAATTTGATAAATGACCAATTGGAAATTCAGATTCTCTCTCATTCAATTTTTCTGTAGTTACCAACCTTTATTCTCCATCCCCTATCCTCTCCCTTGATCTATGCCTCCCAAATTTTGTTTACAGCTTCTCAAACTTCATGTACTTTCTTAAGAATCCAAAGAAATATAAGGAGAGTTCGCATTCTAGAATCTAAGAGTGTACAAATAACTCGAACAATCCGGACTATCCGACCCAAATTGTAAGTGTTAAGTTATAATTTTTTTCAGGTTGGATTTGGTTGTGATTTTAAAGAATCGAAAATTCGATTCGGTTCGCGGGTTGATATTTTTTTGCTCGGTTCAACCCGAACCGAATTCATATATATATATATATATATATATATATATGTGTGTGTAAGCATTATTCTAGATCAACCCTAATTAGGAAAATCAAGAACTTAATGATGCATAAACTATGATAGACAAGAACTTTGAACAAAATGACTTTCACACACATTATAGACCAATATAACATACCTTGATCCATAACAATAGTAGATCTTCGAGCAATCACCAAGAATTGTGTTTCTCTCCCTTTACCCTTTCTGTTTTACGAGCCTTTAGAGATGAAGTAAAAAGCTTTACGTAATGTAGGCAGAGAGAGGATAAATTCCCTATTAGAGTTTTCTTTTAAATACATCTTCCATCACGGTGTTAAATTTAGGAAATTACCTTTCATTTGATTACCAAATAAGATTTATTATTTATTTTAATTAAACCAATAATATGATAATTACACCTGGGCTATAAAGATGTACACGTACATACCTTCTAATGGGCTTGGTACGTTTAAGTCTAACATTCTCCCATTGCTCATGAGTCTTGACGATATACCATGTGGTTTAATAATGAAACATAATGCGCATAATGTAAGATAACTCCATCATCATATTGGTAACATCGTAATATCATCATTAAACATATAAACTAATAAGGATCATAGCGGTCGTACGTCAGTCTATCGACATAGTCCCTTCCATGTATCACAATACTAGTTCTTCACTTAATATGACCGGTAATAAGATATTTAATAACGGCCCAACAATAATGTCTTTGTCAAAGACGAAAAATCTTGTTTGATTCACATAATACATTCATGTATTTATACCAATCATAAGAAACAAGATTCATAAAATTTAGATCAGAAACAATAAGTATATGAGCTCAGAAGGTCAAATACATCATAACTTAAACATAAACATAACATAACATCACTAATGGTATCCGATAATTCAAATTCTTTCGACATGTTCATTAAATGTCTTTGGGGGCAATCCTTTCGTCAACAGATCCGCAACCATAAGGTTGGTGCTAATATATCTGATCGACACTCTTTGTTTATGAACTTCTTCTTTAACGACAAGGTATTTCAATTCCATATGTTTAGCACATTTGGAATACTTGTCATTTTTAGAAAAGAAAACTGCTGCGGAGTTATCACAATAAATTTTGAGCGGCTTGGCAATCATGTCGACAATTCCAAGCCCTGAAATACAATTCCACAACAACATACCATGAACTGTGGCCTTAAAGCATGCCACAAACTCAGGCTCCATAGTGGACGTAAAAATGATAGACTGCTTCAGACTCTTCCATTAAATTGTTCCTTCAGCTAATAGGAACAAATAACCAAACGTGGATTTTCTCGTATCAACACATCCAACAAAGTCGAAATCTGAATATCCAATCACCTCGAGATGATCAAATCTCTTCTAAGTGAGCATATGATCTTTCGTTCCTTGAAGACATCTCAAGACTTTCTTTGCAACTTTCCAATGATCTACTCCAGGATTACTTTGATACCTGCCCAACATTCCGACAAGAAAACTGATGTCTGGCCTGGTACAAGCCTGAACATACATCAAGCTCCCAACAATAGATGCATAAGAAATTTGTTCCATTTGATTGCGTTCAAATTCATTCTTTGGACATTGCTTGAGACTAAATTGATCTCCTTTCTGAATTGGAACGACACTTGCAGAGCTATTTTCCATTTTGAATCACTCTAGAACTTTATTATCATATGATTTATGAGACAATCCCAACAATCCTTGTGATTTATCACGAAATATTTCTATTCCAGTCACATAAGATGTCTCATTCATATATTTCATTTCAAAATTCTTATAGAGATATTCTTTGGTTTGATGTAATAAACCAAGACCATTTGTACCAAGGAAGATATCATCAACATACAAAATCAAAATTATAAATTTACTCCCACTGATCTTCAAATATATACATCGATCAACAATGTTTTCCTTAAACCCGAAAGTTGTGATGGTATCATTGGACTTTTGATACCATTGGCGGGAAGCTTGTTTAAGTGTGTATATTGACTTCTTGAGTTTATACACCATATGTTCTTTTTCTTCAACTACGAAACCTTCTAGTTCATCCATAAATACTTCTTCATCTATATTTCCATTTAGAAAGGTTGTTTTCACATCCATTTGATGGAGCTCTAAGTCATATGAGCTACCATTGCCATAATAATTCTAAAAAGAGTCATTTTTAAAGACATGTGAAAATGTCTCTTTGAAGTCAACATCATCTTTCTAAGTAAAACCTTTGGCAATGAGTCTAGCCTTTTGTCGTTCGATATTGTCATTTGAGTCGCACTTGGTCTTAAAGACCCATTTACACCCAACTCTTTTACAGCCTCCAGGCAATTCAACAAGGTCCTAGACTTCACTGTGATCCATTGATTTTGGCTCATCTTTCATGGTGTCTAACCATTTAGCGAAACTTTCACTTTCGATGGCTTGTGAATACGAAATTGGATCATCATCAATTCCTAAGTCGAATTCCGACTCTTGTAGATAAACCACATAATCGTTAGAAATAGCAGATCTTCTTTCCGATGTAGACTGTCTTAATGTGATTTCTTGTAGTTCATCATGTTCAGGATCCCACATCGGAAAGGTGAAGGGACCTCAGTAACAATATAAGATACATGGGCTACTCCTTCTATAACCAATTGGTTTTAAGATGGAACCTCATGATGTCTAATATGGTATAGAGCCCACAAAATCCAAACGAGTATTCGGTCTAAAATGGGATCCGACCCAAGAATGGTGAACCCAAGGAGGCACCATCTTGAGGGGGCATGTTGAGACCTCACTCACAATATAAGATACATGCCCTAAACCCTTCATTTTTTCGATATGGAATCCTACATGACAACTTCATTATGTTGAGTTTGGTTATTGATTTGTTGGAATCCTCAACATATCAATTGTAAGTTCATTCGTGACAACTTCATTATGTTGAGTTTGGTTATTGATTTGTTGTTCTCCTGAATCATTAACATGATCAACATGTACAAGAACAACAACTTGAGAAGAAGTTATAGGCAAGAGAATTTGCAATCTAACTCCTTGAACTTCCACTCTACGTGGTTCCAAACTCCCACTAATTTCATCATTCTCAATGAACCTAGCGTTTCCAGTTTCAACAATTCTTGTACTATGGTTAGGACAATAAAATATGTATCCTTTAGATTTTTATGGATAACTAATGAATAAACCAAATTGTTCTTGAATCCAATTTCTTTTCATGTGGATTATAAATTCTTACTTTCGTCGTACAACCCCAAACATGCAGGTGCCTGGAACTAGGTTTCCTTCTTGTCCACAATTCAAAATGTGTCTTTGGATCTGCCTTACTAGGAACCATGTTTAACAGATATACAACAGTCTTTAAAGCATGCATCCACAATGCTATGAGTAAAGATAGTTTGATTCACATACTCCTACCCATGTTCATTAAAGTGCGATTGCGCCTTTCTACAATACCATTTTGTTGTGGTGTTCCTGACATTGTGTATTGAGCACATATGCCACGACTTTCTAAGAATTTAGCAAATTGACTATGCGCTGTCTAGTTTCATCATACCTTCCATAATATTCACCACCTCTATCAGATCTGACAATTTTCACCTTTTTATCAATTGTCTTTCAACTTTAGTGATAAACACCTCAAAGATATCTACCGACGGAGACTTTTCATGCAATAAGATAAAGGTCGAAGTTCGTTTGTGTATTTGGTTCAGAAGTTAAATTAGTTAAAGTATACTAGGTTAGGGTAATATTTTTTTTTTTAAATTCACACGTTCAAATCACAACTAAAAAAATCAAGATAACAATTAAAGCACTCCTAAATTCTTAATTAAAGGATGAAAAAAATTCAACATACCATGGAGTTTTCAATTGTGACTGAACAAATCTTCTGCAAATCAAAACCTCCATTTTTCTCCATTCATCTTCATCTTCATCTTCTTAAACCCTCTGCAAAAAATTGATGAAAAATATCAGAAACCAAATCAAATCCATGGAGTTTTCAATTTCCCCTCTAATCCCCTCTCTCTTTTAGATCTTCTCGTTCTTTCAACTTCATCTTCTTCCACTATCATACTCCCACTCACTACCAAAAGAAAAATGGTAACTCGAGTGAAATTTTGCAGGGATTACACCAGAAACCAATAACTTCATTTAGTTCGTCTTTAAAATTGAAAAGATAAAACAATTTCGCTTCAAAATCAACCAAGACAAAATTATGCTAGATTTTAGAACAAAGTTAGATCCAAAACATGTGAAATAATGAATAAAAACAAATTGATATGCCACAATCATACATTTTAACGAAAAGGGGTTGAAAGAAACAACTAAAACAAGGTAAATAAGAAAACAACATTCAATCCAACACTGATTTTTTCCATATTCGAGAGAAAGTAAAAGGAAAACAAGAGAGAGAGAGAAATCGAACCTTGAAACCCATAAAAATTGCAGGTGGAAATGGAAGAAGAAAGTGGGAGATTGGAGATTCATGGAAAAGGGTATTCGAAAATGATCCACTGAACCCAAATAACATCATATTCTCCCTTCAATTCAAGTTACAGATAATCCATGGCGGAAATGATCAAGCAGTGCTAACTGGGGGCGAGGAGAACAAAGGGTCGCTGAATTGAAAAGAGAGCAAATCTGTGAAGATTGCGATGAATAACGCGTGAGGAAGCCCTAGATTCAAAAAAACAAAATATTAATTAAAAAAATAAAATTAACCAGCGCTAAAATCAGATTATTACACATTTTTATTTTAGCTAATTCTTGACATTTTAAAATTGACAAGTAAACTAAGCATTTTATTGACATTTTCGAAATGTCAAGTTGTATGTCAGTCTGAAAAAACTGAACACTTCCGTTTTTTTTCTTCTTATTCTTGACATTTTTTTTAAACCTTGCTTTTTTCCCATTTTTTTTGACGTTTTTTAAAAAAATCATGTGTTACTTGACGTTTGTTCATAAAAACGTCAAGGAATTAATTATGCAAACGTCAAGAAACACTGTTTTGTAGTAGTGTAAATAGATATATCCGTAACGTGAAAAATCATCAATAAAAGTGATGAAATACTTTTCTCCACGAAAGGATGGAACATCAAAAGGCCCACAAATATCAGTGTGTATAATTTCAAGGAGTTGGGTGCTTCTTGTGGCTGATTTCTTAAGTGTGCGTCTCGTGTGTTTTCCTTTAATACAATCCACACAATATCCAAGATCAGTAAAATCCAAATCATGATTTCATTTTCTACCAATCTTTCAATTCTTTCTTTGGATATATTTCCCAATCGTTTATGCCACAAATAGGCCGATGATTCATTAATTAACCACGTCTTGTACCACCATTATGATGCACAGTTAACAAGGTCTCAACAAATAGGATATCAAGCTTTAATTTGTACAAACCATCATAAAGAATACCTAACCCAATGAAAAAACTTTGTTTAAACAAACTGAAACATCCATCTCCAAATTTAATAGAGTACCCAGCAGTATCAAGTTTAGACAAAGAAATCAAATTTTGAGAAATAGAAGGAATATAAAAGGTCTGGAAGAGATCTAAATGATGACCAGTGTCTAAAATTAAACGATAGGTTCCAATGGCTTCAACTGGAACTTTGACTCAGTTCCCCATAAAGATGAACTTCTCATTTGGGCTTATGGTTTGGGTTGTAAGGAATCCTTGCATCGTATTTAAAACATGAGTGGTACAACCAGAATCAATCCACCAAGTATTACAAGGAACTTCAACCAAATTTGATTCAAAGCATACGAAAGCACTAGACTTAGCTTTCCCTTCAAACCATGTCTTACGTTTCAGGCAATCTTTTTGATAGTGTCCTTGCTTTCCGCATAAATGACATTTATCTTTACTTGGTTTCTTCTTGTGGATTTGAGCAGAAGATTGATTTATCTTTTATTAATCTTTGTTTGCCCTTCCAATTTTTCTTTCCTGGTTTCTTTCCAGCTTCTTTCTGACCCATGAGATTTTCTGAATGAACTCCTGGTTTCTTAAGTCTTGCTTCTTCTTGAATGAACATGCTTTGTAATTCATGCACATTTCATTTATCCTTCAGAGTATTATAGTTCATGTGAAATAAAACATACTCAGGAGGTAAGAAATTAAGGATGCACGTTACTAGAAAAAACTTCATTCACTTCCATTCCCATGGACTTCAGTCTTGCTGCAATGTTCGTCATTTCAACGATATGCTCATGCATGGTACGAGACCATCAAACTTAATGGTGGTTAAGGTACCCATTAGTGTCTCAGCAAGTGACTTGTCAGTCGACTCAGAATGGGAATATTCTTCCACGAAATTCATAAAATCCTTAACACTTTCAGTTTTCTTAATTGTGGACTTGATATAGTTTGCTACATATTGGAGAATAATGAACCTACCTCCTAAGTTGTAGAGAAGTCAACACATTATTCTCCTAAGTTGTAGAACCATTAAACTTTCCATTATATTTGGTTGTTGTTGAGGTAACATTCGCTGTGATTGGGTGTAGAAAGGATGTCGGTTTTGACTGCTGAAGAAACAGTTCTCGATTGATGAGTTTCTCATGGAGCTCATCAAATGAGAGAGGTGTGTCTCTACCTTCAACAATGTCAACGATATGGCGATAGTCATCATCGAGGCCCTCAAGTATTTTTTCAATAAGATCTTCATGATCTAGAGATTTTCCTAGAGCAGCGAGTTGATCAGATCGACAGTTAATGAATTGCATGTATTCAAAAATTTTCTTGGAGCCTTTGGTGGCTCGTTTGAGTTGATCCTTTATTTGCTTAATGTGGCCACGAGTCGGGCGAGCATCTGTGTTGTGTTGCGTGATTTAATGCGTACCGCAAGTGTACGGGTCAAGTTTTAATATAGTGATTTAAGTAAAGAGTATCGTCCACATGATTGGTTTTCTAGATCAATTGAGTACCGTAGGTACTAACCACAAATTCTATTTAGATTAAAAAGACTTTGAAGTGAGTGAAAAATAAATGACTGGAAAGTATTGGGAAACCTTTAGGGGAGGAAACCTAGGGAATTGATTTCATCGAATAGATTCATGCTTAATTAATCTATTAATCCAAAAATAGTCATGCATACAATTATAAGCCAAGAAGTACAAAACTCATAAAAGACTCGCTAGAGCTCTATTAATTCTCTTCCCTTAATATAAAACCAATATGTTTGTCTAGTTTTAATAGAAAAGAAAGGCATTAAGCAACTTCTATTATCGGCCTCTAAGAGAATTCTTCATTTTCATGCAAGAATTTACAAGTAGTCAAGTGTTTGAGTTCTACTCTAAAATCTACTCTTTCAAGCTAGAATTAAAGCAATCAACAATTTATACTTTGGCCAAAAGATAAAAGCATTAAGCAAACAAACACAAGAACAATTGTTGCAATATAAAGAACATTAGATTAATCAAACATGAAAACTAAAACGATTACATCAACCCCCTAAGTAAAAGTCTAGCTCCTCATAATCACTAAAATCATGCTTAGACAATGTTTAGAATCCATAAAATAAACAATAAAATCAAAGGTAAAAGGAGAAAAACTCTTGTCGCGTGCCAAGCCTCGTTCCCGATGTGATTTGCACGTTCCCGAGCCTCTGAATCTCTTCTTCAGCTCTCTAGAGTGTCCCTCACGCCTTTCCAATGAGTGTATTTCGAAATTAGGGTTCAAATCTCCCAAAAATTGGCTTCCCCCGTCGAATGGAGAAAAATATGCATTTATAGGAAAAATCGTCATAGCGTCTCGACGCTGCCCTAAAAAATGTGTGAAAACTGATTTGGAAAGTGGGCGTCGAGCACAGCGTCGAGACGCTATAGCTCGACGCTACAGGAATATGTAAAAGGCGTGCGGAAAATGCTCGAAATCTACAATTTTAGATAAATAATATCAATAAAACGTTCATTTAAACTCCAAAACTAGCATAATAACGGCTCTAAAGATAGCCCATTTAGTGTGCTATCAAACACCCCCCAAACTTAAGCTTTTGCTAGTCCTCGAGCAAAATAAAACAAACCAATAAATGAATTAATGAATGCATGCTCGTGACTTGAACCTCAGTGTTCTTAAGACAAATAAACCACAAAAGAAGGCATATTAAACCATGACCTATCAACAATAAATTTTAAAAAAACAAAACATTTTATCTTTTGCATGTGTGCTCAGTTTTCTTCCCTTAATATCTATGAATACCAATAAAACTAAACACACATCAATAACTTGAGTCATAGTGACAATCAAGAGATTAAGAAATCATAGACTTCAATTTTATAACAAAAAACTCAAGTATCTCATAAAATTACTAAAATCGAATGCACAAGACTTGATACCCTCACATAGAATCACTCAAAACACTCAACTGTTTAGGGCATATGAAAGATAAACGCTCAAACCAAAACATAAGAGACATTTACCATAAGCTTGCTAATATATCACATCTTCATCATCGATGAATTAGATTGAATGTAAAACTTCAAGGGTCTTGCTTTGGTTGTAATTGGGCTTAGGTAAGGGTGGATGGATGAACATTTTAAGCTACTAGGTTGGAAGAATTATAAGACTGTACCACATGAAATTTTATTTTCTTTTTCTTTTCTCAATTTTTCTTTTCTTTTCTTCTTCTCTTTTCTTTTTCTCTTTTCTTTTGTCTCTAAAAGAAGCTAATGAAATGAATGCTTCCTTTTCAATATTCTATTAACACCATTCAACTTTATCCTTTGGATGGATTGACACATCATGTGGTAAGCACTTATAAACCTTCCATTAAGGGTTCAAAGAAAGGAAAACAACAAAAGAATGGGTATAAGGCTTGTTATGTGGTAATGTTCCAATGAAAAGGCCTAAGGCTCAAAATTTGGCTTTCTAAGGATTATACCCAAGGTAGGCTATTTAAGAAAGCTAAAAGTGGTTTTACCTAAACGCCCTTTGTGAAGTTAAACATTCAAGCCAAATTCAGAGATTTCAGACATGCATAACAAAGCAAGTTCTAGAAATATCAATCATGCATGGCAATCACTCAATTTAAGAAAATAGAGCACCAAGTTAAAATGTGCTTATTGGCTCAAAAGCTCACAGAAAAGCATGGTATTTTGGTATCAAATCCTATGCATTCTTCATTTAGCAACAAAAAATGAGACACTATCATATAACTTTTCAAAGAAAAATCTAATCATGCGTATCTTCTTTATGCATTAAAACTCAAACTAAAGATGCATTTTTAGCTTACAAGGTATTCAAACATAACAAAAGGGACTAAAATAAAATAAAATTTTCTCCGTTAACCGGTATGGTCTCATAGTCCAACAAAAGCAGAATATCAAACTCTAGAACACTTCCTAGGTTGTCCTAATCACGAGCAATGCAACAAAGATTCAACCATGAAGATCATGCTAAAAAAAATATAAAATTCACCTAAAACATGCATAGTTCCACCCCCAAACTTAAAACATACATTGTCCTCAATGTATAGTCAATAATATGCAAAGGACAAGAAAAAAATAGGTAGGGGATTTGGAAACTTCCCTGAAATGCAAGTGAATCCACTATCTTCTGAAATGTGCAGAAAAAATTGTTGATCAGGCTCCTAAAGGAAAAGTAAAGGAATATAAGGACAACATCACGCCACAAAAGAATTAAACAAAAGAAAACAAATAAAACAAACTAAAAAAACTCAAAAATAAACTTGGGTTGCCTCCCAAGAAGCGCTTTGTTTAACGTCTTTGGCTAGACGAGGCTCATTAAATGTATCATGGTGGTCGCTTTCCCATGTGTTTCACCTCCACCTGTTTCACATGCTCATTCTCATTGTCTAAATTTAATTTATCTAAAATATCAGAATTTGCCACAAATTTCTCAAACTCATTAGTAATTGAATCAATCATGTCCACACGAAAACAATCGCTTTCTTCTTCATGGAATTTCATAGAGTTATAAATATTTAAAGTTACCTCTTCGTCGTTCAATCTTAGAGAAAGTTTACCCTGTTGTACATCGATTAAAGCTCGTCCAGTGGCTAAGAAAGGTCTTCCCAAAATTATTGGGACTTCACTGTCCTCTTCCATGTCCAGCACTACAAAATCAACAGGGAAGATAAACTTGTCAACCTTAACCAATACATCTTCTACAATACCTCTAGGATATGTGATAGATCGATCAGCTAACTGGAGAGATATGGTGGTAGGTTGCACCTCCCCCAAACCTAGTTTCTTGTATACAGATAAAGGCATCAAGTTAATGCTAGCTCCTAAATCACATAAAGTTTTATAAGGAGAAGAAGAATTTCCCATAACACAAGGGATAGTAAAACTTCCTGGATCTTTTAATTTCTAAGGCAATTTTCTCTGAATGATGGCATTGCATTCCTCAGTAAGGTTGATTGTCTCATAGGCCTCTAATTTATTCTTGTTTGACATTATGTCCTTCATGAATTTTGCATAGTGTGGCATTTGAGCAAGAGCATCTGCAAATGGGATATTAATATGAAGCTTTTTAAATATGTCTAAAAATTTAGAAAATTGAGATTCAATCTTTTTCTTTTTAAACCGTTGAGGATAAGGAATAGAGTTAGGAACAAAAGGAACAGAAGACTTAGTAGATTGTTCAGCTTCAGGTGATGCAGTAGTCTTCTTTTGTTCTTCCTCAACCTGAATAAACACATTAGTAGATGGCTCTAGAGTGAACTCTTTTTCAGTAGACTTCTCAACAAGTTCTTTTGCAATCTCATCCACCATCCTTCCACTTCTTAATTTGATAGCCTTGCAAGCTTTGCATTGCTCCCTTGGATTTACCTCAGTGTCACTAGGATATTTACCTTTATGGAGATTATTAATAGATGTGGCCATCTGACTCATTTGTACCTCCAAATTCTTTATGGCCGCTCCCTGACTAGTCATTGTGCTTTCCATTTGGTTGGCTCTATTTCTTGATTCTGTAACGAATTCTCCAACCAATTCTTCAAGGGATGGCTTCTTTTCAGGCTGTTGAGAAGTGGATGCAAAACCTGGTGGAGGCTGCAAAATATTCTTAGTATTAGCATAGGAAAAATTCTCATGATTTCTCAAACCTGGATGGTAGTGAGTAGGAAGATTATTTTGCATCTGTTGCCCTCCATAGTTGAAATTTCTATTGTTCACATATTGAGCCTGTTCCAAGTTGTATTCCTCACCAGATGGAGGGGTATGAGATGCTGCTATGGCTGCAATAGATTGAGTGACACCTATTCCTGCAAGTTTGTTCATTGCATTAGTAAGAGATGCAATTTGAGCCTTAAGGGAACTTACCTCATCCACCTCATGGAGGCCAACTACTGTTTTATAATTGGAGCGTTCATTTGGCCAATGATAGCTCGTAGTTGCCATCTCCTCTAATAGTGTACGAGCTCCATCTACAGTTTTCTTCAGGATAGTTCCTCCTGATGCTGCATCTACAATTGTCTTAGTTTGTCTTGTGAGTCCATTGTAAAAAAATTGAATTTGTAGCTAGTCTGGATACCCATGCTCATGACACTTCCTTATTAGTTCCTTGTACCGCTCCCATGCTTCAAACAACTTTGCTCGAGGACTAGCAATAACTCAAGTTTGGGGGTGTGTTACCTCGCCAAAAGTACATTATTTAGGGCTATATTTACCTTTAAATCATGTACATTCTTGAGTGTTTTTGTTAGAAGTTAGCTTAATGTGTGCCTAAATGCGAGAATTTGAGAAATGATGCTAAAATAGGACTTATTTGGAAAAGGAATGAAAAAGGATGAAAAATGATGTAAAACAAGCTAAAATGTACAATGCAGGAAACTTTGCGGAAACATTGCTGAAACCGCAATGAAGCATTGCGGCCCTCGCAAGGAAAACGCAATGTCAGTCTTCCTCTGCTGAACTTTTCCAGCCGTCAGTCGTCATTGTTGCGCTTTTCCAGCCGCCTAAGCTCTCCACTGCTGCCACGTGGGAGATTGTTGTTCAAGATGGATGGATATCCGCGGTTGAAGGCACCTGTAGAAGCTATAAAAAGAGACGGATGATGAAGGGAAAAGAACACTCAGAAGCGTGGAGATCTCAGTTGCAAAGCAATCTGCAGACGACAATTCCTTCTCCCGTTTGTTGGAACGAAGAAATCAGCCCTTGGCGTCGATAATTTGAGAGGAAGAAGAGAAGATCCTTCTTCTCTTCTGATTGAATTCATCCCCAAGATCAGCTAATCTTCCCCTTCATCTGAGGCGTTTGCGACGAGGAGATCCGTGCACTTTTACAGTTTTCTTTACTGTTTTCTCTTTACCGATTTCATTTGCAACATTGTTCTGATTCATTCTCCAATATACTTGATCTTTATTGTTTTTCATATCGTTGCACGTTGTTCTTACGAAGTGTTCTGAACCTTACTTTTAGAAAGTAATCAATTAAGTCTTGTTGAGTTCTTCATTTTGTTCTCTCTTATTCAATTGCCTTTACTGAGTTCTGTAAATCATGATCAATCAATCCATCCCTTTTAGTTCTTCGAAAACCATGAGTAACTAATCTAAGAAAGGTCTGCTAAAGATAAACCTGTAGGCTAGAAATACGAGGATTCAGCACACGGGCAATTTCGACCGGCCATCCATTTTGTCTAAAGAATTCCTAACCTCCGGAAGGAGTAAGAGTTCAGAGTCATCCATTCATGCTAGCCTTTTATGGTAACAAGAAAATGACCTAGGAATAGGCATTCTCCTAGCACGTTCGTTAGCTTGCTTGTAAAAATAGGTTTTTATGTCTTACTTGGATATGAGTGAACTAAAGATCTAATGCATGTAATCGAGAGATGCATGAGACTTAGCTAAGACGATGCATGAGACTTAGCTAAGACGATGCATGATATGTTAATCTACTGCTGAATGATCGTAGTTAAGTGCCTATAGAGGAGTCTTGAGTCGACCTTGCTGTTTCACTTTACTTCTAAAATCGTTGCTAATTTATTACTAGATTATTGTGAGAACCGCAATAAAACATTTCTGCTTTTTGCCTTAGTCTTTTTATTAGCTTTTATCTTTGCGATTTTATTGCGAAAACATTGCGAGACCCGCAGTTATTCTTCTTCACATTATAGCTTTATCTCTTTACTTGCTTGGCTTTTACACTTCTTTTCTTCTTGCATCTTTTATATTTCAGCACTCCAACCCAAAGTCTACCCAATTTAAGTTACCCTATCTAATTTAGCACCTCAACTCGTTAGTAACTAAACTCAATCTCTGTGGGAAAACGAATTAAAAAAACACTTATCACTTGCTGCAGACCATGTATGCTTGCATGATCTGAGTGCTCTTCACATTTACATTTTACTTACACACTGAGCACACAACAGCTACCAACCTTCCATGGGAGCTTCGATTCATCCAATGACCATGGTTGGCTAAGGTAAGTGTAGGATTTGGAGATTTTTAGTACGAAATTGTTAGACTTTGTATTAACTTGAGATTTGTGTTTGATAATCTATCTTGGTCTGAATGCATTGTTGTATTTACTTCTTCTTTTCTTATTTTATGAGTATGCTTGAATGATAGACGGAGAATCTTGACTTCTAGCATGTTCTATAGTTATAGATTAGTGAAGCGTTGGCCTCTCCTAGTCGCCTTTGTAACCTGGAGAAGTAAAATAAATCAAAGTATCAACTTAGAATTTTCATGTGATTGGTTGCTTCAGGGTTGCCGGGAAATCGCTTATGCACTTAGATTTTCTAGTTGAATGTTCGTCAGAAAATGCCTAGTAACTGTTTTGATTAGTTTAGAATTGATCAATCTGAATTAATTAGTAGCACTGTTTAGTTAGAATTGACGCCTCTAGCTAATTCCCATGTGGTCAGTTGCTTTAGGGTTGTCGGGCAACTGTTTATGTACGCAATTTATTCATTGCCATGTTTGAACAGTTCAATGATAGTAATTACATTGTTTAGCAAATCTCGAATTCCCCAAATCCAGCACGTTCGTCTTGTTGTTGACTTTTCCGTTAGCATATTTTTATCTTCCTCTGCATGAACAAACCCCTCATTTCGTTACTTTAATCGAACAAACCATAATTTAATCCAAATATTGATTTCATCTTGACCCTTGTGGACTGATCCCGTTGCCACTAGCTGCAAAGCTTAGTGTAATCGGGCTTATAAATTTCATTTTGGAAAGCCTCGACAGCTTGAGAATTTAGGGGCACACCTAATTGTGCTCTATCATTTGCACTGTTGAGCATATTTAAAAAAAAAAATTTAATTTCTTATGTTGCTCCCTTGCATTCATCAAGCACATAGCATCCTATTTTGAACTCTGTAGGCTTAGAATCGTCTTGTTTAGCCTAAAATCTTGTTGTCACCCTGAAAGACATACCTAGGGAAGGCTTTATGCGTTAGTGTTTGTAATAATTCACTTGTAATATAGCATAGCTATTGCCTAAAATTAAAAAAAAAAAAAAAAAAAAAAAAAAGCATGTTGAATAAAAGCTCCTGAGATGCTCCTCCTTCTCGTGTTGCCCAAGCAACTAGGGGTGATCGTGTAACCCATAGTTGTCACTGCATGAAAGGGTAGTTAATATAAGTGAGCATTAGTCCTGAATTTGTGAAGCTTGCACGTAGTCAGATACATTGTGCAGTGGAACTGCGGGTAAGCTGGAACGAAAGCAAGCTTGACATTAAAGGCTCTCTTGGAGAAGCAAAAGTAAAAAAAAAAAAAAAAAAAAAGTAGTTCAAAAATAAAAAGTAAAGGGTACAAAGTACTCAAAAAGAAAAAAATTAGGCCTTTTGATTTGTTGCTCTCTCTGATGTTGAAAAGTCATAGACTGTTCTTTATTGCTAGAAGTGGGGGGAACACAAGATGTAGGGTTGCATAATGTTTTTCCGAGCCTATAAGAGCTAGAATATGTTGTGCTAATCACACACACACGGAAGGGAGTAGCAGTTTAATTTTTGAAATGTCCTCAATTTGTGCATGCAATCGACTGTTTTCTTTATTTGCAAATGTCTTGTTTTCAAAAGCATTGAGGTTAGAGTCGTCAACATGCAATTTCATTCTTCTGAGATAATTCAGAGTTTGTCTTGCTCGAGGACTAACAAGATTTAAGTTGAGGGTATTTTGATAACTCTCAAATTGAGCTATTATTAACTCCTTAATATTAGCTAATTACTATGCTTAATATTTATTATATGTCCTTGTTGTAGGTAAACTCACGGTTGGGAGCTAAAGGAGTCCAAGGACGTGTTTCGGTGCTAAGATGGGAGTTTTAGAAGCTTCAGAAGGAACCAGGCAAAGAAGAGAAGCTAAAGTTTCATTTAGCACAAAAGGCCCAGCGTCGAGACATTGCAAGAGCGTCTCGATGCTGCTCAAATCAAATTTCAGCATTTAAAACCCGAGAGCAAGCATCGAACATCAGCGTCGAGACGCTGATCCGACGTCACGACGTTGTCCTAGTGTCTCGACGCTCCGAAGTTGCGCGCGCGTTGAATTCTCGTCTGTAGCGTCACGACGCTGCCTGTAGCGTCTCGAAGCTACGTCGAGTATAAAAGTAAAGTTTCCGATTTTAGGTCATCTTCTTAACGAATTTTCCTCGAGATTGCGATTTTCTTACCCAAATTTTGGGTTTTCTTCCTCCATTGTCGTATGTACTCAAGATTTTCCATGGAGTTTTGGAGAGATTCATTCTCCATGGAAGGCTAGTAAGGTTAGTGTTTAATTTTGAGATAAGGGATTGTTGAACTATTGATAGAATGTGAGATTTACTCATTAATGCCTATTTAGTTTATGTTTAGCTCATTGCATCTTCTTCCCATATTTGTATTCAATTAGCATGTGTGACTAATTAAGATTGACACCCTAGTTCTTATTCATGTTATTACGTTAGAGATTATGACTTATTTTTCCCTTAATCGTCAAGTAACAAGGGTCTAAGCATGGTTAAGTAATTCGAGCCTAGGTGACAAAGGGTAGGGGTATGAATTGCTTATTGTTTTCATGATAGATTTTGGGTAAGGGATAAATCGAATTAATCTACGGTTTAATTCGTCGTAGTGTTCTCGTCGCTGGCTTTCAGTTGATTTAGGATTGATCACCTTAATTTGAGTGTTGGTCAAGTTAATTAGAATTGCATTTTTCTGATTAATTCTTTGGGTTGTTTGTGCCGAAATATGGCCAAACAAATTATGTGCCTGAGCATCCTAGCTAATATCTTGTATGTCGATGAACTGAATATCAATAGAGATAAATCCCGACTCTCAGAATTAAGCACGTTCGTTTAATTTGTTAATTTCTCGCTTTTTTTTCTTCTATTAGCACTGTTTCTTGTATGATTCATAATTTTACCAACCAAAATCCTTGTTTTACCAATTGCAAGTTTAATTCAATTGAGTTTGGATTAATGCTAGCTCCTTGTGGATCAACCTGGTTACCGCTATCTATAAATTAGAGAAGCATAGCCAGTTTATAAATATTAATTTGGCACGCCTCAACAACCTGTTCACCATCGCTCTCTCGGAAACGAACTCTCGCCACCACACTAACGGGAAAGGACCACCTCTGATCTCTTGTCTCCGCGACACTAACGGGAAAGAACTGATAACACTCCAAAAGTGCTATTTTATAATCTTTAATTCTTGTTAATTGATTGAAATTAATGTGTTTAATCATATGTTTTGCAGGAATCAAACGTTGAGAGGTAGCCTCAAAAAAAAAAAAAAAAAAAAAAAAAATCAAACGTTGAGAGGTGAACAATACCATTTTATTAAATGAGAGCTATAAAGAGGAGATTAAAGTATAATATCAACAAACCGAGTCGACAGATAATACTATAGAGATAAAAATTATTTAATGTTCAAAGTGGGAAGCTTGGTCGGATGGTGAAGGGTTTTTTCAAGCTCATCACCCATAAGCAAATTCATTCAACCCACACCACTTATTTTTATTTATTTAATTTATTTTTTATTTACCAACACACAACTTTCTTTTCTTCATTTCTTCTTAGAATACTAAATTGTATGAGTTTGTAGTTCTTCTTCTTAGAATACTAAATTGTATGAGTTTTTAGTTCTTCTAAGTTTATTTTCTTTTAATGTTTTATTTCTAATTCAAAGGTTATTGTTCATTTTCAATTGTAATTTTGTCAGGTTTTGAGTTTATTATAAATTGTAGTTTTTTTATTCAAGAATTATTTGCTTCTCGGTGTTATTTTTATGATTGATTGATATTACTTAAATTGA
Source organism: Herpetospermum pedunculosum (assembly GCA_028017165.1). NCBI lineage: Eukaryota > Viridiplantae > Streptophyta > Magnoliopsida > Cucurbitales > Cucurbitaceae > Herpetospermum > Herpetospermum pedunculosum. The sequence goes on along the minus strand of CM051527.1, from coordinate 11,422,711 downwards.
CGCTTTAATTTAATATTGATTGTTCTATTGCTATCTATGATTTTATGATCCGTAATTGTCATGAATGATTAAAATTTGTAACAAGAAGTTTGCTTATATGTGTGTATTTATGGTTTTTTTCATTTTACATAACTTGCATAATAGACTGTAGGGAAGTAAATAACCAAAATTAATTAAGTTGTAGTTATCTCAATTAGTTAGTTTTGGTTCAGTTTTTTTTTCATCATTTTTAATGTTATCATTTAATTAATATGGAACGCTATCGTGCGCACTACAAGAAAATGGGGCTATTGCAGCGGTTTTTTTTGAGCTATTGCAATGGTTTTAAACCCCTGGAACACTTTTTGCAACGCTTAATGAACCCTTGGCAGAACCAGTGTTGATCAGACCTTTAGGCGAGGTTTTCTTCTTGAAGATGTTCATGTCCATCGTTCGGAGCGATTGTAATTATACGACAATATTTTTTTTGGCAGAAAGAGACGGCGGCGGGGTGGAGATCTACAGCGGAGCTGAGAGCGGCTAGGCGGAGGGTGATGAAGACGGCGACGAGGGAGAGGTAGGCGACGGAGGAGGAGGAGGAGGGTGATTTGCAAGAGAGCGTAGGTAAGGAGGTGCTGAACTAGGTTTATGAAATGAGGTTTAGATTTGAGAAATTTTTATTATTTATATATATATATATATATTTATATATATATATATATTATATGTACTTCAGTTCGGTTCGGTACGAGTTAAACCGACCCGCGAACCGACCCGAAAAAAATGGACAGCTTATTGCAACACATTTTAAAACCGCAATAAGAAAACTGCTGCAATACATATATTTTGCAACAGTTTATTATTTGTGACGAGAAATTGTTGCAATTTTATTAAATTTTGCAGCACTTTCTAAACCGCTGTAAAAAAATTGTCGCAATAAACTCATTTTCTTGCAGTGTGCTCAATTGATTCAATGATAAATTTTGATTTTGATGCTTGGCTGAAATCATTTAAATTAGGAAAATTTATATTCATTGCGGTTTTTCCGAATAAATTGGTTGAATTCTTGAATTGAAAAATTTATATATATTTTTTTTAACTATGATCAATGTTACCTTTAGAATGAATGTATGCCTTTAAATTGGAAGTTTGGTTGGATTGATTTTAAATTCCTTTATTTTTTACTTTTTAATTCATTATTTGATTTCAATATTTGTCCAACAAATCAAAACTCCCCCTTATTTTTTATTTTATTTTTTCTTGTTAACTTTGAGAATTAATTTTGGTTCCCTGAGTTCGACCTGGTCCACTGTAGTTTACTACAAATCGTTGATCGGTAATTATAATTTGTATTTGGCGGGACTCGACAAGCTCGCTTCAAATTGGCGTCGCTGCCGGGGAGCCAATTAAATTCTCTTTGTTAAATTTTTTTTTTTTTTTTTGTAAACAAAAAAAAAAAACTATATATTTGTCTGAGAGATTATCTTCTAACGATATCAATGAACTTAAAGCTCAATTATCTGATTTAACTGCTCTAGTTCATCAATATGCTACCAAGAAGTTATAGGCAAATACATACACTCAATTTCCACAACATTCAATTCAAGAAGTCAATGCTTTAAATGGATTTCATGGCCAACCTCCATGGAATTATGATCCATACTACAATCATGGATGGAAAGATCAACCAAACTTTGGCTACATAGATCAAGAAATGCATCAATTTCAAAAATTCAATGAGCCATATCAAGCCTCTGTTGCAATTCAAGCTCCAAGCTCAGATATGTCTTTAGAAAAATGTATTAGAGAGCTTACTATTAACACTCTTGAATTTCAACAGGATACTCGGGAAGAAAGGGAGAACTTAGGCAATCAAATCACCTAATTGGCTACTGTTGCGTGCTCAGTGTGTGTAAATTAGATGCGAAGAGCACTCAGATCATGCAAGTATACATGGTCTGCAGCAAGTGATAAGTATATTTTATATCGTTTTCCCATAGAGATTTGATTAAGTTTGTGCTAAGTACAGATTGATTGAAGGAAAATGTAACCGGTGACAAAATGTTGTTGGTTGGGTTGCTGAAATAACGACAGAACATACAAAATGCAGAATTAAGTAAATAGCGAAAATGCTGAAATAATAACAACTTGTAGAAAACTTTAGACAAGACTCCAAATATAAATGCGTAAACAGCAAAATACTAGCGAACAGACAACAACAAAAATCTATACTAACAAACAAGGTAGGCTAGGGCTCATGTAATAACTCATAGATCAGGTGTAAACTAAGCTGACTATTAATGCGGATCTAGCAGAACTTTCGCAACAGGCTAACAGACAAATAAAACCTAAGATAAAAAACAGCAAGGTTGGCTAAGAATCCTCCATAGACATAAACCATGATCATTCAGCAGCAAATTAATATTACATGCATCGTTTTAGCTAGATCTCATACATCTTCCGATTATATGCTTTAGACTCTTAACTTACTCATATCCAAGTAAGTTTTAAGAACCTATTTATATGTTCATGCTATAAAACGTGTTAGGAGAGTGCCTATTCCAAGACCCCTCTCTGTCTACCATGAAAGGCTAACATGCATGAGTGACTCTGAATTCTTACTCCTTCCGGAGGTTAGGAACTCTATAGAACAAAATGGATGGCCGGTCGAAAATGTCCATGGGATGAAGTTCACACTCATTCAATGCATGCATGATTATTTACATGATGAATTCACATAGCTATGTCTTACAGATTCATCTTAACAAACCTTTATGAAACTAGCTACTCATGACTTAAGAAGAACTCAACAAAACTAATTGATTACTCATGATAATAGAAGAACTCAACAAAACTAATTGATTACTTATGAAAATCAAATCCAATAATAATTCAAACAACAAAACACAATTCGATCCGAAAACAATAATTAAAGTAAAGTAGTAGATAATTCAAAAACAGAAACTAAAGTAAAGCAGTAGATAAGTGAAGGTCCGATTGTCCACGATCCGTCTCGGCTGAAGGAGAAGAATGGCTTCACTTGGGAAGGGAACTCAATCAGAAGAGAAGATGGATCTTCTCTTCTTCATCTTGAATTACTGACGCCAAGGGAGCCTTTGTTTCTTCGATCCAACAAACGAGAGAATTCTCTTTTTCTGCGGTTTGGCCTTTGCCGAATCTCTTCACCGTCGAGGGATTGTCTTTTTATTTCTTCATCTAGCTCTCTTATATAGCCTTCAGAGGTTCCATAGGCTGCGGATCTCCATCCAATTTGAGGTAACAACCTCACACGTGGCGGATGCAGGAAGGGCCGACGGCTGGAAAAACGCAGTAGCAAAGACCAGTATTGCGATTGCGTTGCGATCGCAATGCTCTGTTTCAAGTTGCCTTTCTTCTGATCCCATTGCGTTCCTCGCAAAACTTCAGCAATACATCTCCAAGGCATCAAATAGACATTTTTTTCACCAATTTACACACTTATGCACAGATTTCTCACATAAGCATTGAATTCACACCATTTCACAAAATGACACTATTAAACACATATTATGCTCACTTCTAGCTAAAATTCTCAAAAGACTTAATGAATATTAAGCAATTATAGAACTAAATAACTATCATTTGGAGAGTTAACACACCCCCAAACTTGAGTTATTGCTAGCCTTCGAGCAATACAAAAAACTCACTTTCCCTCTCTTTTTCACTGTCTAACTGCTAACTCTTGTCCTTCTCTCCAACTAACCAAACTGTTTTTCTCTTGGCTTACTGCTGAAGGCAATGCTGTCCTGTGACATACTTCAAGCTAAAACCAACTTCATGTTTATCATTCTGAATTCCTTGCCTTTCTACCCTTCTGCTTCTAATAACTCCCTACCTTTTGGTTTATCTGCCTAAATCACCAAGCTCATTGTGCAGTCATCCTTTAGCTTTAAAATCTTCCTACTCTTAACTTAAAACTCAGTACATGCTTCTAAATTTTATTCTTTTATTTCCTAGGAATCCTTAAAGTCATGCCATGCTCAGAACCAAAAAGTAACAGAGTACAGAATCCATAGAACAATCTAAGCCATGGCATCACTCTTGTTAGGACAGACACTCATTTCCCTAGATAAGCCTTATAGTTACAGCCCCTTGCTTAGCTAACTTAGGATCAGATTTCAGTACATAGGACATCTAAGCATTCCAGGCTGCAACCTTCTGGCATACATTCTTCTTCTTTGTTTTCTTTTTCTCTTTTATTTTTTTCATATCTTTGCTTTTCTTTCTCAATGTTTCCTTTTCCCTAAGTTTTCCTTTTGATGCAGTGCCACTTGTGGGTTACACAAATGGCCCTGATTACTCAGCATTCCTAGAAAAAAGAAAATATGTTTCCCCTTTTTTTTTCTTTTTTTTTTTCTTTTCAAAGAAGAATAATGCATATCTAATAAGGGAGAGAGGAGTGTTCCTAGGGACTAGAAGGTTGCCTTACCCCAAAACTTGGACTTCTCGTTGTCCTCAATGAGAGCATTGGGTGGCACACCCCCAAACTTAGTTAGAAGCATCTAGTTTAAGTTAAAAACAGGCAGACTTTAAATATCTAAGGGTTGGAATGGCTCTCCTAGGTTAGATAACACACCAGGCAGAGGTTTATTCGAAACAAAGGTAAGGTCTTACAAGGTTGCATGCTTTCCAACCTATGAAGCTAATTCAAGCTTAAAGTGTGTACTCGACACTCATCCAACACACTCAACAAACAGCCCACAGAGAATCACATTTTAGCCAGTTGCAAAAGATATAGACAGAAACTATCAGCAGAGAAAATAGTCCAATCTAGCTAAACATTATAAATCTAACAACATTATCACCAGACAAATTCGGAAGGCAGAATTCCACACTTCGCTCCATGCTTAAGTATAATGTTGTAATAGCACAAGCATGCAAAATACTCATTTCAAAATGAAGGCATCATCAATTCATGCTAAACGACTATGGTAAGCGCATTAACAAAGATTTCAAGCATGATAGCAAAAGCATCAAACTATTTTCAGAATTGTCTCCCAGTACACTATGATTGTTGGCACATGATAAATATTTCATTCCCAAAATAAACCACTCCTAACATACAAAATCTAAGCAAAGCATGATAAAAGCCTAATTTAAGAGTTTAGGGATAAGAAATCTCCCTTGTCAATCTGCCTCATATGGATATTCTTCAATGTTTCGAGGCATCACTTCTGCTCCTTTAAGATACTTAAGTCTTGATATACGGGGTCGGACATTCTGCCACACCTTGAAATTGTTGATTCTTTCAAAGAGACTGCATGTTATAACATCCCAAGATTTGTACTTTCTGTGCGTTGGTACAACATAGGTTTGATGCGATGAGACTTCTTTTTTTGGCACATCTCTTTCTAACTCCTTCAACTGGAGCATTTGTGGTGGTGGTGGCTCAGCTCTTTCATTGGTGGAGAAGCTAGCTGCAACATCAAACATTTCAAATTCTTGTTCCTCACGCAGCGCATTAGTCTCTTGTGCCTCATCCAGCACAATTTCATTTTTCTCAACTTTCACCAACTCCACCATTTTATATGGATATTCCATTGGATCACTCTTCTCAGAATCGAAGGTAACAAAGGAGTCATCATCATAAAAATCAAACATCTGAGGGCATGGTGGTGGTGATTTTGCTGTAGCAAGTAGATTTTGTAAGTCATTTGTGAGCTGGGCTAATTGCACATCAATTATCCTCATGGATGCATCATTCCTTTCCATGAATTCTATCCATAGCGCCTCCAAAGCGGGTGATAATTCTTCATTTTGAGTTGGCGCATAATATTGATAGTCTTCATGTTGGTGGAACTCTTCATAATGAGCAACTTGCCCATGCTCTTCCCAAGAATGATTTGAGAGTTGCCACTGATCATGTCCACACAGGTACGAATAAGGGTTGTCATAGCTTTGTTGATATTGCCTCTCATGATAATTCAATGTTGGGCAATTCTCCAAGTTATGATTATCCCCACAATAAGCACATGACTGATAAAATTCTTCAAACTGTTGTGGGCAAACTCTTCCTCCAATTAAATTCTGCAGCGTATTCATTTACTTTGCTGTACACATACGTTTTTCACCTGCATAGTTTCTCTCTGTGCCTGAAAATGATAGTAAACAAATTAAGCTCACGTATTCAGCACAAATCTTACAATCAATCAACTTAACAAAAAAGAAATGCAAATCCCCGGCAGCGGCGCCAAAAACTTGTCGCGTGCTCAGTGTGTGTGTAAATTAGATGCGAAGAGCACTCAGATCATGCAAGTATACATGGTCTGCAGCAAGTGATAAGTATATTTGATATCGTTTTCCCACAGAGATTTGATTAAGTTTGTGCTAAGTACAGATTGATTGAAGGAAAATGTAACCGGTGACAAAATGTTGTTGGTTGGGTTGCTGAAATAACGACAGAACATACAAAATGCAGAAACAAGTAAATAGCGAAAATGCTGAAATAATAACAACTTGCAGAAAACTTTAGACAAGACTCCAAATATAAATGCGTAAACAGCAAAATACTAGCGAACAGACAGCAACAAAAATCTATACTAACAAACAAGGTAGGCTAGGGCTCATGTAATAACTCATAGATCAGGTGTAAACTAAGCTGACTACTAATGCGGATCTAGCAGAACTTTCGCAACAGGCTAACAGACAAATAAAACCTAAGATAAAAAACAGCAAGGTTGGCTAAGAATCCTCCATAGACATAAACCATGATCATTCAGCAGCAAATTAATATTACATTCATCGTTTTAGCTAGATCTCATACATCTTCCGATTATATGCTTTAGACTCTTAACTTACTCATATCCAAGTAAGTTTTAAGAACCTATTTATATGTTCATGCTATAAAACGTGTTAGGAGAGTGCCTATTCCTAGACCCCTCTCTGTCTACCATGAAAGGCTAACATGCATGAGTAACTCTGAATTCTTACTCCTTCCGGAGGTTAGGAACTCTTTAGAACAAAATGGATGGCCGGTCGAAAATGTCCATGGGATGAAGTTCACACTCATTCAATGCATGCATGATTATTTACATGCTGAATTCACAAAGCTATGTCTTACAGATTCATCTTAACAAACCTTTATGAAACTAGCTACTCATGACTTTAGAAGAACTCAACAAAACTAATTGATTACTCATGATAATAGAAGAACTTAACAAAACTAATTGATTACTTATGAAAGTAGAAGAACTCAACAAAACTAATTGATTACTTATGAAAATCAAATCCAATAATAATTCAAACAGAAAAAACACAATTCGATCCGAAAACAATAATTAAAGTAAAGCAGTAGATAATTCGAAAACAGAAACTAAAGTAAAGGAGTAGATAAGTGAAGGTCCGATTGTCCACGATCCGCCTCGGCTGAAGGAGAAGAATGGCTTCACTTGGGAAGGGGACTCAATCAGAAGAGAAGATGGATCTTCTCTTCTTCCTCTTGAATTACTGACGCCAAGGGAGCCTTTGTTTCTTCGATCCAACAAACGAGAGAATTCTCTTTTTCTGCGGTTTGGCCTTTGTCGAATCTCTTCGCCGTCGAGGGATTGTCTTTTTCTTTCTTCATCTAGCTCTCTTATATAGCCTTCAGAGGTTCCATAGGCTGTGGATCTCCATCCAATTTGAGGTAACAACCTCACACGTGGCGGATGCAGGAAGGGCCGGCGGCTGGAAAAACGCAGCAGCAAAGACCAGTATTGCGATTGCGTTGCGATCGCAATGCTCTGTTTCAAGTTGCCTTTCTTCTGATCCCATTGCGTTCCTCGCAAAACTTCAGCAATACATTTGCAAGGCATCAAATAGACATTTTTTTCACCAATTTACACACTTATGCACAAATTTCTCACATAAGCATTGAATTCACACAATTTCACAAAATGTCACTATTAAACACATATTATGCTCACTTCTAGCTAAAATGTTCAAAATACTTAATGAATATTAAGCAATTATAGACCTAAATAACTATCATTTGGAGAGTTAACAGCTACGTCTGTAAGTAGATTAGAGGGGCAAAGTTCGGGGAAGTTGTCTGCACAAACTAAGGTGGATCTTGAAGAGAATGTTACTGCAAGTGAGCTGAGAAGTGGAAATGAGACTTCTTCAAGATGGTTCACAGTCGATGACCTGGAATCTAGCGACGATGAAGAAGGTCTTGAAGAAGTCAAGGTAAGTATTACTCCACTTGATAAGATTGAGTATGTGTCTTGTATTGCAAATATGTTTGAAGAATTATGCATTGATGAGATTAAGCATGTGCCTATTAAAGAAAAATTGTTTGAAGAGCTTTGCACTGATGAGGTAGGACCAATTTGTAATGAAAATGTAGTTATGGATGAGGAAATGTCGATTCTGCCTATTGAAAAATTATCTCCTCCAGGTATGTCTTGTAATAATGAATTGATTGTAGGAGATTTGAATAACATGCCCCCTTCCATTATAGCATCTGTGAATGTTGGTCAGCTTGAGAATATAGATTTGGTCCCTCCACTTGTTGAGAAATGGTCTTAATTGAATATCAATATGGCTTTAGAAAGCCTTCTAGAAAAATCACATGATTTTATTTTTCCTGAAGATCATTTCATCTGTGTTGTAGAAGTTTTTGCTAGAATCGTCATTAGATTTATTACTTTTATTGATGTGAAAAATATTTATGATGAATCTTTTAATTTGATGATGAATTGAAAATTATGAATCCTCCGACGCAGATCTTATTTGACAAGTCATTGAGGATAAGCTAACAGTGGTAGACACGTCAACCATAACGACCTTAAAAATTTGCGCTTCTTTGGAGGCAACCCATGAATTTTTCATTTCTTGTTTTTTTTTTCTAGTTTTTTTCCCTACCTTAGTGTTGTTGTTTATTTTTTAGGCAGTTTCCACTAGACATAAAAAAATAAATAAAAAAAAGGTCGATCTTGATTGAGGAGAGCGCCACCACTGTCCTTAAACCCATGCAAAAGAAATTCCAGGGGAGGTTTTTTGTTCCCCTATTACTTCTTTTATATTACTTTTGATAGAGATACATTGGGACAATGTATTGTTTTAGGTGGGGTGAAGATATATTTGCAAAACATGTGATTGAGTCCGAAGCATCTGAGCGTCAGACTTTTAAATTATGAAAATCTTGAGGTTTAAATGTATGATGATTAGTTGGTTGAATATTATTTGATGATGACAATCTGCAATAGGTCTTAGACATTTTCTGTTCATTATGTTTTTTTCACTTTTTCTTGCAAAGCATGAGAATGCATACATGATTTTGAGCCAAATTTAATTTTTTTCTAAAATCTTACGACTGAACAGAGGTTTGATAGGGAGGAAGGCGACGATACATATTTCAGATGGCGGAGATAGCACTAACAACGACAGCAAGGGATTTCAAAAGTAGGCGTTCTTCAGCGGTATTGGTTATATTTTTGTTACGACGACATCGACGAAGCTGATATAAACGTCGGCGGGGTTTACGATCTTTTGGTTTCGGAAGGAGAGAAAGGTAGGGAGCTTTTTGTTACGACGACATCGACGAAGCTGATATAAACGTCGGCGGGGTTTATGATCTTTTGGTTTCAGATGGAGAGGGAGTCAGGAAACTTTTGGAACAATTTCAGCGACTTTGTTTAGGGTTGATGGCGTGCGGCGAGGGAGAGAGGGGAAGAGAGAGACAAAAAAAATAGGGTTTATAATTGACAAACGTGGTGTATATTTAATAATATGATTATATATTCTTGATTAATTTCATGTTTATATTTCATAAAAAAATATAAATGATGACGTTGGATTATATAGTATATAAACCAAGTATTTATGTTATAAAAGTTGAAATATTCCAAGATATAAAGTTCGGTAAAAAATGTTGAACCCGACGTGAATCAAACGCTCAACCTTTTGATCTGGAGTCAGACGCGGTACCATTGCACGACAAATTCGTTGGTGGCAAAATTTTCTTTTAAAATAAACACTAATGCTATGTAATTGACAATTAATGATTAAGTTCAAACCTAGTTTAAAAGGATGGGGAGTTAAAAGGACTTTTTACATTGACATACACTTTATAGATTCTAATTACACAAATATGAACATTCTAATTAAACTTTATATTTATCACGAGTCAAGTTGATTTAGAACTAACATAGGGTTGAAATTGCCTAAATGTCTAAATATTAAATTTAGTTTTAATTAAAAATATTTGAAAAAGATTGAATTACTTAGGAAAGTTTTTTTTTAAAAGATATTATCTTATTCTAACATATAAACCTAAATATGTAAAAAACAAAATCCAATATCTTTCTTGGATGCCCCATTATTCCACTTACTTTTTCAAAATCGTTAGTAGACATAAAATCTTGCGACTGAACAGAGACTTCACGGGGAGGAAGGTGGCGATACATATTTCAGATGTCGGAGATGGCACCAACAACGACAGCGAGGGATGTCAAAACTAGGCGTTCTTCAGAGGTATTGGTTGTGTTTTTGTTACCACGATGTCGACGAAGCTGATATAGACGTCGGCGGGGTTTACAGACTTTTGGTTTCAGAAGGGGAGGGAGGCAGGGAGCATGTTGGAACGATTTCGGCGACTGTGTTTAGGGTTGATGGCAAGCCGCGAGGGGGAGGGAGAAAGAGAGAAAAAAAATAAGGGTTTCGATATAATTAGAGAAAAAAATTGAATTTATATTTTATATATATACTTGTATAAAATTTCAAAGATATGTTGTTCAGCAAGAAGGATTGTTGAATCCGACGTGAATCAACACGCAACCTTCTGATCTAGAGTCAGACACGCTACCATTGCGCCACGGATCCGTTGGTGGCAAGATTTTGTTTTAAATTCAACACTCATGGCTATGTAATTTGCAATTAATAATCTGTTGGTGACATAGGGTTGAAATTGCCTAAATGTCCAATATTAAATTTAGTTTTAATTACAATTAATTTATTAAAATATTTAAAAAAGATTGAATTATTAAGAGTTTTTTTTTTAAAAAAAAAGATATTATCTTATTCTAACATATAAACCTAAATATCAAAAAAAAAAAAAAAATCCAATAATTTTCTCGTATGCCCCCATTATTCCTCTTATTTCTTCAAAATCGTTAATAGACCTAAAATCTTGCGACTGAACAGAGGCTTGACATGGAGGAAGGCGCCGATACATATTTCAGATGGCGGAGATGGCACTAAGAACGACAGCAAGGGATTTCAAAAGTAGGCATTCTTCAACGATATTGGTTGTGTTTTTTTTAAAATATTTGAAAAAGATTGAATTATTTAGGAAAGTTTTTTTCAAAAAAAAAAAATATTACCTTATTCTAACATATAAACCTAAATAACAAACAAAAAAAAAAAATCCAATAACTTTCTCTGATGCCCGATTATTCCTCTTATTTTTTTCAAAATCGTTAATAGACCTAAATATTGCGACTGAACAGAGACTTGACAAGGAGGAAGGCGACGATACCTATTTCAGATGGCGGAGATGGCACTAAGAACGACAGCGAGGGATTTCAAAAGTAGGCATTCTTCAGCGGTATTGGTTGTTATTTTGTTACGACGACGTCGACGAAGATGATATAGACGTCGGCGGGGTTTACAGTCTTTTGGTTTAAGATGGGGAGGGAGGCAGGGAGCATGTTGGAATGATTTCGGCGACTGTGTTTAGGGTTTATGGCAAACCGCGAGGGAGAGGGAGGAATAGAGAGAAAAAAAATTAGGGGTTCGATATAATTGAAGAAAAAAGTTGAATTTATATTTTACAAACGTGATGTATATTTAATAATATGATTATATATTCTTATATAATTTCATGTTTATATTTCATAAAAAATATAAATGACGACTTGGATTATATAGCATATAAACCAAGTATTTATGTTAGAAAAGTTAAAAAATGTTTTCGGCGACTGTGTTTAGGGTTTATGGCAAACCGCGAGGGAGAGGGAGGAATAGAGAGAAAAAAAATTAGGGGTTCGATATAATTGAAGAAAAAAGTTGAATTTATATTTAATAATATGATTATATATTCTTATATAATTTCATGTTTATATTTCATAAAAAATATAAATGACGACTTGGATTATATAGCATATAAACCAAGTATTTATGTTAGAAAAGTTAAAAAATGTTTTCGGCGACTGTGTTTAGGGTTTATGGCAAACCGCGAGGGAGAGGGAGGAATAGAGAGAAAAAAAATTAGGGGTTCGATATAATTGAAGAAAAAAGTTGAATTTATATTTTACAAACGTGATGTATATTTAATAATATGATTATATATTCTTATATAATTTCATGTTTATATTTCATAAAAAATATAAATGACGAGTTGGATTATATAGCATATAAACCAAGTATTTATGTTAGAAAAGTTAAAAAATGTTGTTCAACAAAAAATAATGTTGAACCCGACGTGAATCAAACACGCAACCTTCTGATCTGGAGTCAGACGCGCTACCATTGCGCCACGAATCCGTTGGTGGAAAATATTTGTTTTAAATTAAATGCTAATGCTATGTAATTTGTAATTAATGATTAAATTTAAGCTTAGTTTAAAAGGATGGGGAGTTAAAATGACTCTTTATGTTGACAAATACCTTACAGACTCTAATTACACGAATATAAACATACTAATTAAATTTTATCTTTATCACGAGTCAAGTGGATTTAGAACTATCATAGGGTTTAAATAGCCTAAATGTCCAAATATTAGATTTAGTTTTAATTACAATTAATTTATTTAAATATTTGAAAAAGAATGAATTATTTAGGAAAGTTTTTTTCCAAAAACAAAAAATATTATTTTATTCTAATATATAAACCTAAATATATAAAAAAAATAATAAATAAAAAAATCATCCAATAACTTTCTCGGATCCCCCATTATTCCAATTATTTTTTCAAAATCGTTATAGACCTAAAATCTTGCGATTGAACAGAGACTTGACAAGGAGGAAGGCGACGATACATATTTCAGATGGCGGAGATGGCACTAAGAACGACAGCGAGGGATTTCAAAAGTAGGCGTTCTTAAGCGGTAATGGTTGTGATTTTGTTACGACGACGTCAACGAAGCTAATATAGACGTCGACGGGGTTTAAAGTCTTTTGCTTTCAGATGGGGAGGGAGGCAGAGAACATGTTGTAATGATTTCGGCGACTGTGTTTAGGGTTTATGGCAAACCGCGAGGTAGAGGGAGGAATAGAGAGAAAAAATTTAGGGGTTCGATATAATTGAAGAAAAAAGCTGAATTTATATTTTACAAACGTGATGTATATTTAATAATATGATTATATATTCTTGTATAATTTCATGTTTATATTTCTTGAAAAATATAAATGACGACGTTGGATTATATAGCATATAAACCAAGTATTTATGTTAGAAAAGTTAAAAAATGTTGTTCAACATAAAATAATGTTGAACCCGACGTGAATCGAACACGCAACCTTCTGATCTGGAGTCAGACGCGCTACCATTGCGCCACGAATCCATTGGTGGAAAATTTTTGTTTTAAAATAAACGCTAATGCTATGTAATTTGCAATTAATGATTAAATTTAAGCTTAGTTTAAAAGGATGGGGAGTTAAAATGACTCTTTACGTTGACAAACACCTTACAGACTCTAATTACACGAATATAAACGTACTAATTAAATTTTATCTTTATCACGAGTCAAGTTGATTTAGAACTAACATAGGGTTTAAATAGCCTAAATGTCCAAATATTAGATTTAGTTTTAATTACAATTAATTTATTTAAATATTTGAAAAAGAATGAATTATTTAGGAAAGTTTTTTTTCAAAAAAAAAATATTATTTTATTCTAATATATAAACCTAAATATAAAAAAATAAAAAAAAAATAAATAATCCAATAACTTTCTCGGATCCCCCATTATTCCACTTATTTTTTCAAAATCGTTATAGACCTAAAATCTTGCGATTGAACAGAGACTTGACAAGGAGGAAGGCGACGATACATATTTCAGATGGCGGAGATGGCACTAAGAACGACAGCGAGGGATTTCAAAAGTAGGCGTTCTTCAGCGGTAATGGTTGTGATTTTGTTACGACGACGTCAACGAAGCTAATATAGACGTCGACGGGGTTTAAAGTCTTTTGCTTTCAGATGGGGAGGGAGGCAGAGAACATGTTGGAATGATTTCGGCGACTGTGTTTAGGGTTTATGGCAAACCGCGAGGTAGAGGGAGGAATAGAGAGAAAAATTTTAGGGGTTCGATATAATTGAAGAAAAAAGTTGAATTTATATTTTACAAACGTGATGTATATTTAATAATATGATTATATATTCTTGTATAATTTCATGTTTATATTTCTTGAAAAATATAAATGACGACGTTGGATTATATAGCATATAAACCAAGTATTTATGTTAGAAAAGTTAAAAAATGTTGTTCAACATAAAATAATGTTGAACCCGACGTGAATCGAACACGCAACCTTCTGATCTGGAGTCAGACGCGCTACCATTGCGCCACGAATCCATTGGTGGAAAATTTTTGTTTTAAAATAAACGCTAATGCTATGTAATTTGCAATTAATGATTAAATTTAAGCTTAGTTTAAAAGGATGGGGAGTTAAAATGACTCTTTACGTTGACAAACACCTTACAGACTCTAATTACACGAATATAAACGTACTAATTAAATTTTATCTTTATCACGAGTCAAGTTGATTTAGAACTAACATAGGGTTTAAATAGCCTAAATGTCCAAATATTAGATTTAGTTTTAATTACAATTAATTTATTTAAATATTTGAAAAAGAATGAATTATTTAGGAAAGTTTTTTTTCAAAAAAAAAATATTATTTTATTCTAATATATAAACCTAAATATAAAAAAAAATAAAAAAAAATAAATAATCCAATAACTTTCTCGGATCCCCCATTATTCCACTTATTTTTTCAAAATCGTTATAGACCTAAAATCTTGCGATTGAACAGAGACTTGACAAGGAGGAAGGCGACGATACATATTTCAGATGACGGAGATGGCACTAAGAACGACAACGAGGGATTTCAAAAGTAGGCGTTCTTCAGCGGTAATGGTTGTGATTTTATTACGACGACGTCCAACGAAGCTAATATAGACGTCGACGGGGTTTAAAGTCTTTTGCTTTCAGATGGGGAGGGAGGCAGAGAACATGTTGGAATGATTTCGGCTACTGTGTTTAGTGTTTATGGCAAACCGCGAGGTAGAGGGAGGAATAGAGAGAAAAAATTTAGGGGTTCGATATAATTGAAGAAAAAAGTTGAATTTATATTTTACAAACGTGATGTATATTTAATAATATGATTATATATTCTTGTATAATTTCATGTTTATATTTCTTGAAAAATATAAATGACGACGTTGGATTATATAGCATATAAACCAAGTATTTATGTTAGAAAAGTTAAAAAATGTTGTTCAACATAAAATAATGTTGAACCCGACGTGAATCGAACACGCAACCTTCTGATCTGGAGTCAGACGCGCTACCATTGCGCCACGAATCCATTGGTGGAAAATTTTTGTTTTAAAATAAACGCTAATGCTATGTAATTTGCAATTAATGATTAAATTTAAGCTTAGTTTAAAAGGATGGGGAGTTAAAATGACTCTTTACGTTGACAAACACCTTACAGACTCTAATTACACGAATATAAACGTACTAATTAAATTTTATCTTTATCACGAGTCAAGTTGATTTAGAACTAACATAAGGGTTTAAATAGCCTAAATGTCCAAATATTAGATTTAGTTTTAATTACAATTAATTTATTTAAATATTTGAAAAAGAATGAATTATTTAGGAAAGTTTTTTTTCAAAAAAAAAATATTATTTTATTCTAATATATAAACCTAAATATAAAAAAAAAAATAAAAAATAAATAATCCAATAACTTTCTCGGATCCCCCATTATTCCACTTATTTTTTCAAAATCGTTATAGACCTAAAATCTTGCGATTGAACAGAGACTTGACAAGGAGGAAGGCGACGATACATATTTCAGATGGCGGAGATGGCACTAAGAACGACAGCGAGGGATTTCAAAAGTAGGCGTTCTTCAGCGGTAATGGTTGTGATTTTGTTACGACGACGTCAACGAAGCTAATATAGACGTCGACGGGGTTTAAAGTCTTTTGCTTTCAGATGGGGAGGAAGGCAGAGAACATGTTGGAATGATTTCGGCGACTGTGTTTAGGGTTTATGGCAAACCGCGAGGTAGAGGGAGGAATAGAGAGAAAAATTTTAGGGGTTCGATATAATTGAAGAAAAAAGTTGAATTTATATTTTACAAACGTGATGTATATTTAATAATATGATTATATATTCTTGTATAATTTCATGTTTATATTTCTTGAAAAATATAAATGACGACGTTGGATTATATAGCATATAAACCAAGTATTTATGTTAGAAAAGTTAAAAAATGTTGTTCAACATAAAATAATGTTGAACCCGACGTGAATCGAACACGCAACCTTCTGATCTGGAGTCAGACGCGCTACCATTGCGCCACGAATCCATTGGTGGAAAATTTTTGTTTTAAAATAAACGCTAATGCTATGTAATTTGCAATTAATGATTAAATTTAAGCTTAGTTTAAAAGGATGGGGAGTTAAAATGACTCTTTACGTTGACAAACACCTTACAGACTCTAATTACACGAATATAAACGTACTAATTAAATTTTATCTTTATCACGAGTCAAGTTGATTTAGAACTAACATAGGGTTTAAATAGCCTAAATGTCCAAATATTAGATTTAGTTTTAATTACAATTAATTTATTTAAATATTTGAAAAAGAATGAATTATTTAGGAAAGTTTTTTTTCAAAAAAAAAATATTATTTTATTCTAATATATAAACCTAAATATAAAAAAAAAAATAATAAATAAATAATCCAATAACTTTCTCGGATCCCCCATTATTCCACTTATTTTTTCAAAATCGTTATAGACCTAAAATCTTGCGATTGAACAGAGACTTGACAAGGAGGAAGGCGACGATACATATTTCAGATGGCGGAGATGGCACTAAGAACGACAGCGAGGGATTTCAAAAGTAGGCGTTCTTCAGCGGTAATGGTTGTGATTTTGTTACGGCGACGTCAACGAAGCTAATATAGACGTCGACGGGGTTTAAAGTCTTTTGCTTTCAGATGGGGAGGGAGGCAGAGAACATGTTGGAATGATTTCGGCGACTGTGTTTAGGGTTTATGGCAAACCGCGAGGTAGAGGGAGGAATAGAGAGAAAAAATTTAGGGGTTCGATATAATTGAAGAAAAAAGTTGAATTTATATTTTACAAACGTGATGTATATTTAATAATATGATTATATATTCTTGTATAATTTCATGTTTATATTTCTTGAAAAATATAAATGAGCATATAAACCAAGTATTTATGTTAGAAAAGTTAAAAAATGTTGTTCAACATAAAATAATGTTGAACCCGACGTGAATCGAACACGCAACCTTCTGATCTGGAGTCAGACGCGCTACCATTGCGCCACGAATCCATTGGTGGAAAATTTTTGTTTTAAAATAAACGCTAATGCTATGTAATTTGCAATTAATGATTAAATTTAAGCTTAGTTTAAAAGGATGGGGAGTTAAAATGACTCTTTACGTTGACAAACACCTTACAGACTCTAATTACACGAATATAAACGTACTAATTAAATTTTATCTTTATCACGAGTCAAGTTGATTTAGAACTAACATAGGGTTTAAATAGCCTAAATGTCCAAATATTAGATTTAGTTTTAATTACAATTAATTTATTTAAATATTTGAAAAAGAATGAATTATTTAGGAAAGTTTTTTTTCAAAAAAAAAATATTATTTTATTCTAATATATAAACCTAAATATAAAAAAAAAAATAAAAAAAAATAAATAATCCAATAACTTTCTCGGATCCCCCATTATTCCACTTATTTTTTCAAAATCGTTATAGACCTAAAATCTTGCGATTGAACAGAGACTTGACAAGGAGGAAGGCGACGATACATATTTCAGATGACGGAGATGGCACTAAGAACGACAACGAGGGATTTCAAAAGTAGGCGTTCTTCAGCGGTAATGGTTGTGATTTTATTACGACGACGTCCAACGAAGCTAATATAGACGTCGACGGGGTTTAAAGTCTTTTGCTTTCAGATGGGGAGGGAGGCAGAGAACATGTTGGAATGATTTCGGCTACTGTGTTTAGTGTTTATGGCAAACCGCGAGGTAGAGGGAGGAATAGAGAGAAAAAATTTAGGGGTTCGATATAATTGAAGAAAAAAGTTGAATTTATATTTTACAAACGTGATGTATATTTAATAATATGATTATATATTCTTGTATAATTTCATGTTTATATTTCTTGAAAAATATAAATGACGACGTTGGATTATATAGCATATAAACCAAGTATTTATGTTAGAAAAGTTAAAAAATGTTGTTCAACATAAAATAATGTTGAACCCGACGTGAATCGAATACGAAACCTTCTGATCTGGAGTCAGACGCGCTACCATTGCGCCACGAATCCATTGGTGGAAAATTTTTGTTTTAAAATAAACGCTAATGCTATGTAATTTTCAATTAATGATTAAATTTAAGCTTAGTTTAAAAGGATGGGGAGTTAAAATGACTCTTTACGTTGACAAACACCTTACAGACTCTAATTACACGAATATAAACGTACTAATTAAATTTTATCTTTATCACGAGTCAAGTTGATTTAGAACTAACATAGGGTTTAAATAGCCTAAATGTCCAAATATTAGATTTAGTTTTAATTACAATTAATTTATTTAAATATTTGAAAAAGAATGAATTATTTAGGAAAGTTTTTTTTCAAAAAAAAAATATTATTTTATTCTAATATATAAACCTAAATATAAAAAAAAATAAAAAAAAATAAATAATCCAATAACTTTCTCGGATCCCCCATTATTCCACTTATTTTTTCAAAATCGTTATAGACCTAAAATCTTGCGATTGAACAGAGACTTGACAAGGAGGAAGGCGACGATACATATTTCAGATGACGGAGATGGCACTAAGAACGACAACGAGGGATTTCAAAAGTAGGCGTTCTTCAGCGGTAATGGTTGTGATTTTATTACGACGACGTCCAACGAAGCTAATATAGACGTCGACGGGGTTTAAAGTCTTTTGCTTTCAGATGGGGAGGGAGGCAGAGAACATGTTGGAATGATTTCGGCTACTGTGTTTAGTGTTTATGGCAAACCGCGAGGTAGAGGGAGGAATAGAGAGAAAAAATTTAGGGGTTCGATATAATTGAAGAAAAAAGTTGAATTTATATTTTACAAACGTGATGTATATTTAATAATATGATTATATATTCTTGTAGAATTTCATGTTTATATTTCTTGAAAAATATAAATGACTTGGATTATATAGCATATAAACCAAGTATTTATGTTAGAAAAGTTAAAAAATGTTGTTCAACATAAAATAATGTTGAACCCGACGTGAATCGAACACGCAACCTTCTGATCTGGAGTCAGACGCGCTACCATTGCGCCACGAATCCATTGGTGGAAAATTTTTGTTTTAAAATAAACGCTAATGCGATGTAATTTGCAATTAATGATTAAATTTAAGCTTAGTTTAAAAGGATGGGGATTTAAAATGACTCTTTACGTTGACAAACACCTTACAGACTCTAATTACACGAATATAAACGTACTAATTAAATTTTATCTTTATCACGAGTCAAGTTGATTTAGAACTAACATAGGGTTGAAATAGCCTAAATGTCCAAATATTAGATTTAGTTTTAATTACAATTAATTTATTTAAATATTTGAAAAAGAATGAATTATTTAGGAAAGGTTTTTTCCAAAAAAAAAATATTATTTTATTCTAATATATAAACTTAAATATAAAAAAAAAAAAATAATAATCCAATAACCTTCTCGGATGCCCCATTATTCCACTTATTTTTTCAAAATCGTTATAGACCTAAAATCTTGCGATTGAACAGACACTTCACAAGGAGGAAGGCGACGATACATATTTCAGATGGCGGAGATGGCACTAAGAACGACAACGAGAGATTTCAAAAGTAGGCGTTCTTCAGCGGTATTGGTTGTGATTTTGTTACTACGACGTCAACGAAGCTGATATAGACGTCGGCGTGGTTTAAAGTCTTTTGGTTTCAGATGGGGAGGGAGGCAGAGAGCATGTTGGAATGATTTCGGCGACTGTGTTTAGGGTTTATGGCAAACCGCGAGGAAGAGGGAGGAATAGAGAGAAAAAAATTAGGGGTTCGATA
Organism: Herpetospermum pedunculosum; assembly: GCA_028017165.1. Lineage (NCBI taxonomy): Eukaryota > Viridiplantae > Streptophyta > Magnoliopsida > Cucurbitales > Cucurbitaceae > Herpetospermum > Herpetospermum pedunculosum. The sequence continues at coordinate 11,402,400 of CM051527.1, read as the reverse complement.
TAATTGAAGAAAAAAGGTGAATTTATATTTTACAAACGTGATGTATATTTAATAATATGATTATATATTCTTGTATAATTTCAAGTTTATATTTCATAAAAATTATAAATGACGACGTTGGATTTTATAGCATATAAACCAAGTATTTATGTTAGAAAAGTTAACAAATGTTATTCAACAAAAAAGAATGTTGAACCCGAGGTTATCGAACACGCAACCTTCTGATCTAGAGTTAGACGCGCTATCATTGCGCCACGAATCCGTTGGTGGCAAAATTTTGTTTTAAATTGAACGCTAATGCTATGTAATTTGCAAGTAATGATTAAATTTAAGCTTAGTTTAAAAGGATGGGGAGTTAAAATGACTCTTTACGTTGACAAACACTTTACAGACTCTAATTACACGAATATGAACATACTAATTAAATTTTATCTTTATCATGAGTCAAGTTGATATAGAACTAACATAGGGTTGAAATAGCCTAAATGTCCAAATATTAGATTTAGTTTTAATTACAATTAATTTATTTAAATATTTGAAAAAGAATGAATTATTTAGGAAAAGTTTTTTCCAAAAAAAAAATATTATTTTATTCTAATATATAAACTTAAATATAAAAAAAAAAAATAATAATCCAATAACCTTCTCGGATGCCCCATTATTCCACTTATTTTTTCAAAATCGTTATAGACCTAAAATCTTGCGACTGAACAGAGACTTGACAAGGTGGAAGGCGACGATACATATTTCAGATGGCGGAGATGGCATTAAGAACGACAGCGAGGGATTTCAAAAGTAGGCGTTTTTCATCGGTATTGGTTGTGGTTTTGTTAAAAAATTGAATTTATATTTTACAAACGTGGTGTATATTTAATAATATGATTATATATTCTTGTATAATTCATGTTTATATTTCATAAAAAATATAAATGACAAAAATGTTGTTCAACAAAAACAAATGTTGAACCCGACGTGAATCGAACACCAACCTTCTGATCTGGAGTCAGACGCGCTACCATTGCGCCACGAATCCGTTGGTGGGAAAATTTTGTTTTAAATTGAACGCTAGTGCTATATAATTTGCAATTAATGATTAAATTTAAGCTTAGTTTAAAAGGATAGGGAGTTAAAATGACTCTTTACGTTGACAAACACCTTACAGACTCTAATTACACGAATATAAACGTACTAATTAAATTTTATCTTTATCACGAGTCAAGTTGATTTAGAACTAACATAGGGTTTAAATAGCCTAAATGTCCAAATATTAGATTTAGTTTTAATTACAATTAATTTATTTAAATATTTGAAAAAGAATGAATTATTTAGGAAAGTTTTTTTTCAAAAAAAATATATTATTTTATTCTAATATATAAACCTAAATATAAAAAAAAAATAAAAAAAAAATAAATAATCCAATAACTTCTGGGATCCCCCATTATTCCACTTATTTTTTCAAAATCGTTATAGACCTAAAATCTTGCGACTGAACAAAGACTTGACAAGGAGGAAGGCGACGATACATATTTCAGATGGCGGAGATGGCACTAAGAACGACAGCGAGGGATTTCAAAAGTAGGCGTTCTTCAGCGGTAATGGTTGTGATTTTGTTACGACGACGTCAACGAAGCTAATATAGACGTCGACGGGGTTTAAAGTCTTTTGCTTTCAGATGGAGAGGGAGGCAGAGAACATGTTGGAATGATTTCAGCGACTGTGTTTAGGGTTTATGGCAAACTGCGAGGTAGAGGGAGGAATAGAGAGAAAAAATTTACGGGTTCGATATAATTGAAGAAAAAAGTTGAATTTATATTTTACAAACGTGATGTATATTTAATAATATGATTATATATTCTTGTATAATTTCATGTTTATATTTCTTGAAAAATATAAATGACGACGTTGGATTATATAGCATATAAACCAAGTATTTATGTTAGAAAAGTTAAAAAATGTTGTTCAACAAAAAATAATGTTGAACCCGACGTGAATCGAACACGCAACCTTCTGATCTGGAGTCAGACGCGCTACAATTGCGCCACGAATCCGTTGGTGGAAAATTTTTATTTTAAAATAAACGCTAATGCTATGTAATTTGCAATTAATGATTAAATTTAAGCTTAGTTTAAAAGGATGGGGAGTTAAAATGACTCTTTACGTTGACAAACACCTTACAGACTCTAATTACACGAATATAAACGTACTAATTAAATTTTATCTTTATCACGAGTCAAGTTGATTTAGAACTAACATAGGGTTTAAATAGCCTAAATGTCCAAATATTAGATTTAGTTTTAATTACAATTAATTTATTTAAATATTTGAAAAAGAATGAATTATTTAGGAAAGTTTTTTTTCAAAAAAAATATATTATTTTATTCTAATATATAAACCTAAATATAAAAAAAAAATAAAAAAAAATAAATAATCCAATAACTTCTGGGATCCCCCATTATTCCACTTATTTTTTCAAAATCGTTATAGACCTAAAATCTTGCGACTGAACAAAGACTTGACAAGGAGGAAGGCGACGATACATATTTCAGATGGCGGAGATGGCACTAAGAACGACAGCGAGGGATTTCAAAAGTAGGCGTTCTTCAGCGGTAATGGTTGTGATTTTGTTACGACGACGTCAACGAAGCTAATATAGACGTCGACGGGGTTTAAAGTCTTTTGCTTTCAGATGGAGAGGGAGGCAGAGAACATGTTGGAATGATTTCAGCGACTGTGTTTAGGGTTTATGGCAAACCGCGAGGTAGAGGGAGGAATAGAGAGAAAAAATTTAGGGGTTCGATATAATTGAAGAAAAAAGCTGAATTTATATTTTACAAACGTGATGTATATTTAATAATATGATTATATATTCTTGTATAATTTCATGTTTATATTTCTTGAAAAATATAAATGACGACGTTGGATTATATAGCATATAAACCAAGTATTTATGTTAGAAAAGTTAAAAAATGTTGTTCAACAAAAAATAATGTTGAACCCGACGTGAATCGAACACGCAACCTTCTGATCTGGAGTCAGACGCGCTACCATTGCGCCACGAATCCATTGGTGGAAAATTTTTGTTTTAAAATAAACGCTAATGCTATGTAATTTGCAATTAATGATTAAATTTAAGCTTAGTTTAAAAGGATGGGGAGTTAAAATGACTCTTTACGTTGACAAACACCTTACAGACTCTAATTACACGAATATAAACGTACTAATTAAATTTTATCTTTATCACGAGTCAAGTTGATTTAGAACTAACATAGGGTTTAAATAGCCTAAATGTCCAAATATTAGATTTAGTTTTAATTACAATTAATTTATTTAAATATTTGAAAAAGAATGAATTATTTAGGAAAGTTTTTTTCCAAAAACAAAAAATATTATTTTATTCTAATATATAAACCTAAATATAAAAAAAAAATAATAAATAAAAAAATCATCCAATAACTTTCTCGGATCCCCCATTATTCCACTTATTTTTTCAAAATCGTTATAGACCTAAAATCTTGCGATCGAACAGAGACTTCACAAGGAGGAAGGTGACGATACATATTTAAGATGGCGGAGATGGCACTAAGAACGACAACGAGAGATTTCAAAAGTAGGCGTTCTTCAGCGGTATTGGTTGTGATTTTGTTACGACGACGTCAACGAAGCTGATATAGACGTCGGCGTGGTTTAAAGTCTTTTGGTTTCAGATGGGGAGGGAGGCAGAGAGCATGTTGGAATGATTTCGGCGACTGTGTTTAGGGTTTATGGCAAACCGCGAGGGAGAGGGAGGAATAGAGAGAAAAAAATTAGGGGTTCGATATAATTGAAGAAAAAAGTTGAATTTATATTTTACAAACGTGATTATATATTCTTGTATAATTCATGTTTATATTTCATAAAAAATATAAATGACAAAAATGTTGTTCAACAAAAACAAATGTTGAACCCGACGTGAATCGAACACGCAACCTTCTGATCTGGAATCAGATGCGCTACCATTGCGCCATGAATCCGTTGGTGGCAAAATTTTGTTTTAAATTGAACGCTAATGCTATGTAATTTGCAATTAATGATTAAATTTAAGCTTAGTTTAAAAGGATGGGGAGTTAAAATGACTCTATACATTGACAAACACCTTACAGACTCTAATTACACAAATATGAACATACTAATTAAATTTTAGCTTTATCACGAGCCAAGTTGATTTAGAACTAACATAGGGTTGAAATAGCCTAAATGTCCAAATATTAGATTTAGTTTTAATTACCATTAATTTATTTAACTATTTGAAAAAGAATGAATTATTTAGGAAAGTTTTTTTTTCAAAAAAAATATATTCTTATTCTAATATATAAACCTAAATATCAAAAAAATAAATAAAAATAATAATAATCCAATAACTTTCTGGGATGCCCCATTATTCCACTTATTTTGTCAAAATCGTTATAGTCATAAAATCTTGCGACTGAACAGAGGCTTCACATGGAGGAAGGCGGCGATACATATTTCAGATGGCGGAGATGTTGTTCAACAAAAACAACATCTCGACGTGAATCGAACACACAACCTTCTGATCTAGTTTATATGCCATTTCAGATGGCGGACATGGCACTAACAACGACAGCGAGGAATTTCAAAAGTAGGCGTTGTTCAGCAGTATTGGTTGTGATTTTGTTACGACGACGTCGACAAAGCTGATATAAACGTCGGCGGGGTTTAAAGTCTTTTGGTTTCAGATGGGGACGGAGGCAGGGAGCATTTTGGAATGATTCCGGCGACTGTGTTAAGGGTTGATGGCAAACCGCAACGGAGAGGGAGGAATAGAGAGAAAAAAATTAGGGGTTCAATATAATTGAAGAAAAAAGTTGAATTTATATTTTACAAACGTGATGTATATTTAATAATATGATTATATATTCTTGTATAATTTCATGTTTATATTTCATAAAAAATATATTGACGACGTTGGATTATATAGCATATAAACCAAGTATTTATGTTAGAAAAGTTAAAAAAATGTTGTTCAACAAAAAAGAATGTTGAACCCGACGTGAATCGAACACGCAACCTTCTGATCTGGAGTTAGACGCGTTACCATTGAACGAATCTGTTGGTGGCAAAATTTTGTTTTAAATTGAACGCTAATACTATGTAATTTGCAATTAATGATTAAATTTAAACTTAGTTTAAAAGGATGGGGAGTTAAAATGACTCTTTACATTGACAAACACCTTACAGACTCTAATTACACTCTAATTACACAAATATGAACATACTAATTAAATTTTAGCTTTATCATGAGTGAAGTTGATTTAGAACTAACATAGGGTCGAAATAGCCTAAATGTCCAAATATTAGATTTAGTTTTAATTAGAATTAATTTATTTAAATATTTGAAAAAGAATGAATTAGGGAAAGTTTTTTTTCAAAAAAAAAAATTATCTTATTCTAATATATAAACCTAAATATCAAAAATAAAAAAAATAATCCCATAACTTTCTCCGATGCCCCATTATTCCACTTATTTTTTCAAAATCGCTATAGACCTAAAATCTTGCGACTGAACAGAGGCTTGACATGGAGGAAGGCGGCGATACATATTTCAGATGGTGGAGATGGCACTAACAACGACATCGAGGGATTTCAAAAGTAGGCGTTCTTTAGAGGTATTGGTTGTGTTTTTGTTACGACGACGTCGGAGAAGCTGATATAAACGTCGGCGGGGTTTACAGTCTTTTGGTTTCAGAAGGGGAGGGACGCAGGGAGCATGTTGGAATGATTTCAGAGGTTGTGTTTAGGGTTTATGGCAAGCCGCGAGGGAGAGGGAGTTAGAGAGAAAAAAATAGGGTTTCGATATAATTGAAGAAAAAAATTGAATTTATATTTTATAAAAAATATAAATGACGACGTTGGATTATATAGCATATAAACCAAGTATTTATGTTAGAAAAGTTAAAAAATGTTGTTCAACAAAAAAGAATGTTGAACCCGACGTGAATCGAACACGCAACCTTCTGATCTGGAGTCAGACGCGCTACCATTATTCAACTTATTTGTTCAAAATCGTTATAGACCTAAAATCTTGCGAGTGAATTAAGACTTGACAAGGTGGAAGGCAACGATACATATTTCAGATGGCGGAGATGGCACTAAAAACGACAGCGAGGGATTTCAAAAGTAGGCGTTCTTTAGCGGTATTGGTTGTGATTTTGTTAAAAAATTGAATTTAGGGTTGTGATTTTGTGATTTTGACTCAGTTCCCCATAAAGATGAACTTCTCATTTGGGCTTATGGTTTGGGTTGTAAGGAATCCTTGCATCGTATTTAAAACATGAGTGGTACAACCAGAATCAATCCACCAAGTATTACAAGGAACTTCAGCCAAATTTGATTCAAAGCATACGAAAGCACTAGGCTTAGCTTTCCCTTCAAACCATGTCTTACGTTTCAGGCAATCTTTTTGATAGTGTCCTTGCTTTCCGCATAAATGACATTTATCTTTACTTGGTTTCTTCTTGTGGATTTGAGCAGAAGATTGATTTATCTTTTATTAATCTTTGTTTGCCCTTCCAATTTTTCTTTCTTGGTTTCTTTCCAGCTTCTTTCTGACCCATGAGATTTTCTGAATGAACTCCTGGTTTCTTAAGTCTTGCTTCTTCTTGAATGAACATGCTTTGTAATTCATGCACATTTCATTTATCCTTCAGAGTATTATACTTCATGTGAAATAAAACATACTCAGGAGGTAAGAAATTAAGGATGCACGTTACTAGAAAAAACTTCATTCACCTCCATTCCCATGGACTTCAGTCTTGCTGTAATGTTCGTCATTTCAATGATATGCTCATGCATGGTACGAGACCATCAAACTTAATGGTGGTTAAGGTACCCATTAGTGTCTCAGCAAGTGACTTGTCAGTCGACTCAGAATGGGAATATTCTTCCACGAAATTCATAAAATCCTTAACACTTTCAGTTTTCTTAATTGTGGACTTGATATAGTTTGCTACATATTGGAGAATAATGAACCTACCTCCTAAGTTGTAGAGAAGTCAACACATTATTCTCCTAAGTTGTAGAACCATTAAACTTTCCATTATATTTGGTTGTTGTTGAGGTAACATTCGCTGTGATTGGGTGTAGAAAGGATGTCGGTTTTGACTGCTAAAGAAACAGTTCTCGATTGATGAGTTTCTCATGGAGCTCATCAAATGAGATAGGTGTGTCTCTACCTTCAACAATGTCAACGATATGGCGATAGTCATCATCGAGGCCCTCAAGTATTTTTTCAATAAGATCTTCATGATCTAGAGATTTTCCTAGAGCAGCGAGTTGATCGGATCGACAGTTAATGAATTGCATGTATTCAAAAATTGTCTTGGAGCCTTTGGTGGCTCGTTTGAGTTGATCCTTTATTTTCTTAATGTGGCCACGAGTCGGGCGAGCATCTGTGTTGTGTTGCGTGATTTAATGCGTACCGCAAGTGTACGGGTCAAGTTTTAATATAGTGATTTAAGTAAAGAGTATCGTCCACATGATTGGTTTTCTAGATCAATTGAGTACCGTAGGTACTAACCACAAATTCTATTTAGATTAAAAAGACTTTGAAGTGAGTGAAAAATAAATGACTGGAAAGTATTGGGAAACCTTTAGGAGAGGAAACCTAGGGAATTGATTTCATCAAATAGATTCATGCTTAATTAATCTATTAATCCAAAAATAGTCATGCATACAATTATAAGCCAAGAAGTACAAAACTCATAAAAGACTCGCTAGAGCTCTATTAATTCTCTTCCCTTAATATAAAACCAATATGTTTTCTAGTTTTAATAGAAAAGAAAGGCATTAAGCAACTTCTATTATCGGCCTCTAAGAGAATTCTTCATTTTCATGCAAGAATTTACAAGTAGTCAAGTGTTTGAGTTCTACTCTAAAATCTACTCTTTCAAGCTAGAATTAAAGCAATCAACAATTTATACTTTGGCCAAGAGATAAAAGCATTAAGCAAACAAACACAAGAACAATTGTTTCAATATAAAGAACATTAGATTAATCAAACATGAAAACTAAAACGATTACATCAATCCCCTAAGTAAAAGTCTAGCTACTCATAATCACTAAAATCATGCTTAGACAATGTTTAGAATCCATAAAATAAACAATAAAATCAAAGGTAAAAGGAGAAAAACTCTTGTCGCGTGCCAAGCCTCATTCCCGATGTGATTTGCACGTTCCTGAGCCTCTGAATCTCTTCTTCAGCTCTCTAGAGTGTCCCTCACGCCTTTCCAATGAGTGTATTTCGAAATTAGGGTTCAAATCTCCCAAAAATTGGCTTCCCCCGTCGAATGGAGAAAAATATGCATTTATAGGAAAAATCGTCATAGCGTCTCGACGCTGCCCTTAAAAATGCGTGAAAACTGATTTGGAAAGTGGGCGTCGAGCACAACGTCGAGACGCTATAGCTCGACGCTACAGGAATATGTAAAAGGCGTGCGGAAAATGCTCGAAATCTACAATTTTAGATAAATAATATCATTAAAACGTTCATTTAAACTCCAAAACTAGCATAATAACGGCTCTAAAGATAACCCATTTAGTGTGCTATCAAACACCCCCCAAACTTAAGCTTTTGCTAGTCCTCGAGCAAAATAAAACAAACCAATAAATGAATTAATGAATGCATGCTCGTGACTTGAACCTCAGTGTTCTTAAGACAAATAAACCACAAAAGAAGGCATATTAAACCATGACCTATCAACAATAAATTTTAAAAAAACAAAACATTTTATCTTTTGCATGTGTGCTCACTTTTCTTCCCTTAATATCTATGAATACCAATAAAACTAAACACACGTCAATAACTTGAGTCATAGTGACAATCAAGAGATTAAGAAATCATAGACTTCAATTTTATAACAAAAAACTCAAGTATCTCATAAAATTACTAAAATCGAATGCACAAGACTTGATACCCTCACATAGAATCACTCAAAACACTCAACTGTTTAGGGCATATGAAAGATAAACGCTCAAACCAAAACATAAGAGACATTTACCATAAGTTTGCTAATATATCACATCTTCATCATCGATGAATTAGATTGAATGTAAAACTTCAAGGGTCTTGCTTTGGTTGTAATTGGGCTTAGGTAAGGGTGGATGGATGAACATTTTAAGCTACTAGGTTGGAAAAATTATAAGACTGTACCACATGAAATTTTCTTTTCTTTTTCTTTTCTCAATTTTTCTTTTCTTTTCTTCTTCTCTTTTCTTTTTCTCTTTTCTTTTGTCTCTAAAAGAAGCTAATGAAATGAATGCTTCCTTTTCAATATTCTATTAACACCATTAAACTTTATCCTTTGGATGGATTGACACATCATGTGGTAAGCACTTATAAACCTTCCATTAAGGGTTCAAAGAAAGGAAAACAACAAAAGAATGAGTATAAGGCTTGTTATGTGGTAATGTTCCAATGAAAAGGCCTAAGGCTCAAAATTTGGCTTTCTAAGGATTATACCCAAGGTAGGCTATTTAAGAAAGCTAAAAGTGGTTTTACCTAAACGCCCTTTGTGAAGTTAAACATTCAAGCCAAATTCAGAGATTTCAGACATGCATAACAAAGCAAGTTCTAGAAATATCAATCGTGCATGGCAATCACTCAATTTAAGAAAATAGAGCACCGTGTTAAAATGTTCTTATTGGCTCAAAAGCTCACAGAAAAGCATGGTATTTTGGTATCAAATCCTATGCATTCTTCATTTAGCAACAAAAAATGAGACACTATCATATAACTTTTCAAAGAAAAATCTAATCATGTGTATCTTCTTTATGCATTAAAACTCAAACTAAAGATGCATTTTTAGCTTACAAGGTATTCAAACATAACAAAAGGGACTAAAATAAAATAAAATTTTCTCCGTTAACCGGTATGGTCTCATAGTCCAACAAAAGCAGAATATCAAACTCTAGAACACTTCCTAGGTTGTCCTAATCACGAGCAATGCAACAAAGATTCAACCATGAAGATCATGCTAAAAAAAATATAAAATTCACCTAAAACATGCATAGTTCCACCCCCAAACTTAAAACATACATTGTCCTCAATGTATAGTCAATAATATGCAAAGGACAAGAAAAAAATAGGTAGGGGATTTGGAAACTTCCGTAAAATGCAAGTGAATCCACTATCTTCTGAAATGTGCAGAAAAAATTGTTGATCAGGCTCCTAAAGGAAAAGTAAAGGAATATAAGGACAACATCACGCCACAAAAGAATTAAACAAAAGAAAACAAATAAAACAAACTAAAAAAACTCAAAAATAAACTTGGGTTGCCTCCCAAGAAGCGCTTTGTTTAACGTCTTTGGCTAGACGAGGCTCATTAAATGTATCATGGTGGTCGCTTTCCCATGTGTTTCACCTCCACCTGTTTCACCTGCTCATTCTCATTGTCTAAATTTAATTTATCTAAAATATCAGAATTTGGCACAAATTTCTCAAACTCATTAGTAATTGAATCAATCATGTCCACACGAAAACAATCGCTTTCTTCTTCATGGAATTTCATAGAGTTATAAATATTTAAAGTTACCTCTTCGTCGTTCAATCTTAGAGAAAGTTTACCCTGTTGTACATCGATTAAAGCTCGTCCAGTGGCTAAGAAAGGTCTTCCCAAAATTATTGGGACTTCACTGTCCTCTTCCATGTCCAGCACTACAAAATCAACAGGGAAGATAAACTTGTCAACCTTAACCAATACATCTTCTACAATACCTCTAGGATATGTGATAGATCGATCAGCTAACTGGAGAGATATGGTGGTAGGTTGCACCTCCCCCAAACCTAGTTTCTTGTATACAGATAAAGGCATCAAGTTAATGCTAGCTCCTAAATCACATAAAGCTTTATAAGGAGAAGAAGAATTTCCCATAACACAAGGGATAGTAAAACTTCCTGGATCTTTTAATTTCTAAGGCAATTTTCTCTAAATGATGGGATTGCATTCCTCAGTAAGGTTGATTGTCTCATAGGCCTCTAATTTCTTCTTGTTTGACATTATGTCCTTCATGAATTTTGCATAGTGTGGCATTTGAGCAAGAGCATCTGCAAATGGGATATTAATATGAAGCTTTTTAAATATGTCTAAAAATTTAGAAAATTGAGATTCAAGCTTTTTCTTTTTAAACCGTTGAGGATAAGGAATAGAGTTAGGAACAAAAGGAACAGAAGACTTAGTAGATTGTTCAGCTTCAGGTGATGCAGTAGTCTTCTTTTGTTCTTCCTCAACCTGAATAAACACATTAGTAGATGGCTCTAGAGTGAACTCTTTTTCAGTAGACTTCTCAACAAGTTCTTTTGCAATCTCATCCACCATCCTTCCACTTCTTAATGTGATAGCCTTGCAAGCTTTGCATTGCTCCCTTGGATTTACCTCAGTGTCACTAGGATATTTACCTTTATGGAGATTATTAATAGATGTGGCCATCTGACTCATTTGTACCTCCAAATTCTTTATGGCCGCTCCCTGACTAGTCATTGTGCTTTCCATTTGGTTGGCTCTATTTCTTGATTCTGTAACGAATTCTCCAACCAATTCTTCAAGGGATGGCTTATTTTCAGGCTGTTGAGAAGTGGATGCAAAACCTGGTGGAGGCTGCAAAATATTCTTAGTATTAGCATAGGAAAAATTCTCATGATTTCACAAACCTGGATGGTAGTGAGTAGGAAGATTATTTTGCATCTGTTGCCCTCCATAGTTGAAATTTCTATTGTTCACATATTGAGTCTGTTCCAAGTTGTATTCCTCACCAGATGGAGGGGTATGAGATGCTGCTATGGCTGCAATAGATTGAGTGACACCTATTCCTGCAAGTTTGTTCATTGCATTAGTAAGAGATGCAATTTGAGTCTTAAGGGAACTTACCTCATCCACCTCATGGAGGCCAACTACTGTTTTATAATTGGAGCGTTCATTTGGCCAATGATAGCTCGTAGTTGCCATCTCCTCTAATAGTGTACGAGCTTCATCTACAGTTTTCTTCAGGATAGTTCCTCCTGATGCTGCATCTACAATTGTCTTAGTTTGTCCTGTGAGTCCATTGTAAAAAAATTGAATTTGTAGCCAGTCTGGATACCCATGCTCATGACACTTCCTTATTAGTTCCTTGTACCGCTCCCATGCTTCAAACAACTTTGCTCGAGGACTAGCAATAACTCAAGTTTGGGGGTGTGTTACCTCGCCAAAAGTACATTATTTAGGGCTATATTTACCTTTAAATCATGTACATTCTTGAGTGTTTTTGTTAGAAGTTAGCTTAATGTGTGCCTAAATGCGAGAATTTGAGAAATGATGCTAAAATAGGACTTATTTGGAAAAGGAATGAAAAAGGATGAAAAATGATGTAAAACAAGCTAAAATGTACAATGCAGGAAACTTTGCGGAAACATTGCTGAAACCGCAATGAAGCATTGCGGCCCTCGCAAGGAAAACGCAATGTCAGTCTTCCTCTGCTGAACTTTTCCAGCCGTCAGTCGTCATTGTTGCGTTTTTCCAGCCGCCTAAGCTCTCCACTGCTGCCACGTGGGAGATTGTTGTTCAAGATGGATGGATATCCGCGGCTGAAGGCACCTGCAAAAGCTATAAAAAGAGACGGATGATGAAGGGAAAAGAACACTCAGAAGCGTGGAGATCTCAGTTGCAAAGCAATCTGCAGACGACAATTCCTTCTCCCGTTTGTTGGAACGAAGAAATCAGCCCTTGGCGTCGATAATTCGAGAGGAAGAAGAGAAGATCCTTCTTCTCTTCTGATTGAATTCATCCCCAAGATCAGCTAATCTTCCCCTTCATCTGAGGCGTTTGCGACGAGGAGATCCGTGCACTTTTACAGTTTTCTTTACTGTTTTCTCTTTACCGATTCCATTTGCAACATTGTTCTGATTCATTCTCCAATATACTTGATCTTTATTGTTTTTCATATCGTTGCACGTTGTTCTTACGAAGTGTTCTGAACCTTACTTTTAGAAAGTAATCAATTAAGTCTTGTTGAGTTCTTCATTTTGTTATCTCTTATTCAATTTCCTTTACTGAGTTCTGTAAATCATGATCAATCAATCCATCCCTTTTAGTTCTTCGAAAACCATGAGTAACTAATCTAAGAAAGGTCTGCTAAAGATGAATCTGTAGGCTAGAAATACGAGGATTCAGCACACGGGCAATTTCGACCGGCCATCCATTTTGTCTAAAGAATTCCTAACCTCCAGAAGGAGTAAGAGTTCAGAGTCATCCATTCATGCTAGCCTTTCATGGTAACAATAAAATGACCTAGGAATAGGCATTCTCTTAGCACGTTCGTTAGCTTGCTTGTAAAAATAGGTTTTTATGTCTTACTTGGATATGAGTGAACTAAAGATCTAATGCATGTAATCGAGAGATGCATGAGACTTAGCTAAGACGATGCATGAGACTTAGCTAAGACGATGCATGATATGTTAATCTACTGCTGAATGATCGTAGTTAAGTGCCTATAGAGGAGTCTTGAGTCGACCTTGCTGTTTCACTTTACTTCTAAAATCGTTGCTAATTTATTACTAGATTATTGCGAGAACCGCAATAAAACATTTCTGCTTTTTGCCTTAGTCTTTTTATTAGCTTTTATCTTTGCGATTTTATTGCGAAAACATTGCGAGACCCGCAGTTATTCTTCTTCACATTATTGCTTTATCTCTTTACTTGCTTGGCTTTTACACTTCTTTTCTTCTTGCATCTTTTATATTTCAGCACTCCAACCCAAAGTCTACCCAATTTAAGTTACCCTATCTAATTTAGCACCTCCACTCGTTAGTAACTAAACTCAATCTCTGTGGGAAAACGAATTAAAAAAATACTTATCACTTGCTGCAGACCATGTATGCTTGCATGATCTGAGTGCTCTTCACATTTACATTTTACTTACACACTGAGCACGCAACAGCTACCAACCTTCCATGGGAGCTTCGATTCATCCAATGACCATGGTTGGCTAAGGTAAGTGTAGGATTTGGAGATTTTTAGTACGAAATTGTTAGACTTTGTATTAACTTGAGATTTGTGTTTGATAATCTATCTTGGTATGAATGCATTGTTGTATTTACTTCTTCTTTTCTTATTTTATAAGTATGCTTGAATGATAGACGGAGAATCTTGACTTCTAGCATGTTCTATAGTTATAGATTAGTGAAGCGTTGGCCTCTCCTAGTCGCCTTTGTAACCTGGAGAAGTAAAATAAATCAAAGTATCAACTTAGAATTTTCATGTGATTGGTTGCTTCAGGGTTGCCGGGAAATCGCTTATGCACTTAGATTTTCTAGTTGAATGTTCGTCAGAAAATGCCTAGTTACTGTTTTGATTTGTTTAGAATTGATCAATCTGAATTAATTAGTAGCACTGTTTAGTTAGAATTGACGCCTCTAGCTAATTCCCATGTGGTCAGTTGCTTTAGGGTTGTCGGGCAACTGTTTATGTACGCAATTTATTCATTGCCATGTTTGAACAGTTCAATGATAGTAATTACATTGTTTAGCAAATCTCGAATTCCCCAAATCCAGCACGTTCGTCTTGTTGTTGACTTTTCCGTTAGCATATTTTTATCTTCCTCTGCATGAACAAACCCCTCATTTCGTTACTTTAATCGAACAAACCATAATTTAATCCAAATATTGATTTCATCTTGACCCTTGTGGACTGATCCCGTTGCCAATAGCTGCAAAGCTTAGTGTAATCGGGCTTATAAATTTCATTTTGGAAAGCCTCGACAGCTTGAGAATTTAGGGGCACACCTAATTGTGCTCTACCATTTGCACTGTTGAGCATATTTAAAAAAAAATTTAAATTTTTTCTGTTGCTCCCTTGGATTCATCAAGCACATAGCATCCTATTTTGAACTCTGTAGGCTTAGAATCGTCTTGTTTAGCCTAAAATCTTGTTGTCACCCTGAAAGACATACCTAGGGAAGGCTTTATGCGTTAGTGTTTGTAATAATTCACTTGTAATATAGCATAGCTATTGCCTAAAATTAAAAAAAAAAAAAAAAGCATGTTGAATAAAAGCTCCTAAGATGCTCCTCCTTCTCGTGTTGCCCAAGCAACTAGGGGTGATCGTGTAACCCATAGTTGTCACTGCATGAAAGGGTAGTTAATATAAGTGAGCATTAGTCCTGAATTTGTGAAGCTTGCCAGTAGTCAGATACATTGTGCAGTGGAACTGCGGGTAAGCTGGAACGAAAGCAAGCTTGACATTAAAGGCTCTCTTGGAGAAGCAAAAGTAAAAAAAAAAAAAAAAGTAGTTCAAAAATAAAAAGTAAAGGGTACAAAGTACTCAAAAAGAAAAAAATTAGGCCTTTTGATTTGTTGCTCTCTCTGATGTTGAAAAGTCATAGATTGTTCTTTATTGCTAGAAGTGGGGGGAACATGTTGCGTGCTCAATGTGTAAAGATAAATAAGCAAGAAGGTAGAGAGAGCACTCAGAACATGCAAGCATACATGGTCTCACAGCAAGTAGTAAGTATATTTCATTCGTTTTTTCCACAGAGACTTATGTTTAGCTATTCGCGAAGTGTGTTTGTTAAGAAAGATGGGGTGGATTTGATGGGGTAAAATTGGCTTTTAATTATCTAATTTTTGCTGAATGTGTAAAGGAATATAACATAAACAAAAGCAAGTTGAAATTAGATTCAAAGGACAAGAGATGGAATTGATAAACGAAGAAGAAAACAGCTAAACAGAATGAAAATTTAGCAGAATTGCGGGGACCGCAATGTTTCCGCAATTAAACAGCAGCGAAAGTGTGTAATTGGGTGAGTTAAGGGCTACTAATGACTATCCTATAGGCATTATTATACGATTCTCAAGCACTGGATCTACTCTCTATGCATCAAACTCACTCTATCTCATGTATCGTCCGATTCCATGCATTAGATTCCTAAGTTTACTCGACTTCAAAGTAAGGTCTTAATCATCTTGTTAAAACAGAAGTGTTTAGTTTGTACTAGGGAAACGCCTATTCCTAGGCCGTTTCCTGATTACCATGAAAGGCTAGCATGATTATATGACTCTGAACTCTTACTCCTTCCAGAGGTTAGGAGTTCTTTGGACAAAATGGATGGCCAATCGAAATTGCCCGTGGGATGAAGCTTACATACAATCAATGTTTCGAAGGCGATCCTACATGCTTGGTTCACGTTTTTTAGCCTATAGTTCTGTCATTAGCATGCCCCTAAGTGACTTAGCTACTCATGGATATAGAGAGAACATAAATGTAAGATGAAACAGACATGCTTAGAAGGGAAATAAACTTAAAACAGCAAGACAAAACCGTAGCAGCAGAAGAAGGAAACCATGAAATGAAACTTGCACTCTGATTACTTTGAATGTTGAACGAACAAAGAGAAACTTAAAGGCAGTAATTCAAAGACAGACAACAACGAAATGCAGTAACTAAAACACTAAACTAAGAACAACAATGATCAAAACTGGAAATTAGAAGAAGAACGACAGAAAACAGTAAAATGGCGCTTGAAAGCTTCGTTGCAGTCGCCTCGAATGAAGGGGATGAAAGGTCAGCCTTGCTTGGATGAATCCAATCGAGAGAGAAGAAGAATCTCCTCTCCTTCCTATCAGATTATCGATTCCAACAGCTGAGACTCTCACTCCAACAGACGGCAAAGGAAAACAGGGAGAAAAAGTGGACTGTGAGAAGGCTTCTACGCTTTCGGATCATGACTGAACCTCCGACTTTGGCCCCCTTTTATAGTAGTTTGCAGGTGCGTTTGGGCCAAGGAGAACCATCAATCTTCAACGTCATATATCAGAATGGATGGAGGAGAAAGAACGAATCCCTGAAATTACGGAAATTAACAGAAAAGGATCAGTCAACTTACGGTTTTTACTTGAATAATTGCGGCCTCAGCAATGTTTTCGCAATGCAGTTTTTTCATTCTTTTCCTTCGGTTTTGAACCCTTTTCTTTCCTATTGTGCATAAGTCCTAATTTAGCTACCTTCTTCTCATTCTCATATTTAAGCATAGGTCTAGGCTAAATGCTATCAAAAACACCTAAAAGTGCACATCTTCTTAAGCTAAATGGGTCCTAAATAAGTCACTTTCAGAGACTTAACACACCCCCAAACTTAAGGCTTTGCTTGTCCTCAAGCATACTAAGGACTTCCCTAGGCTGCTGTTTTTCCTTCTTTAACCACCTACTGACTCCCTTATACCCCTATCTATAGCACTGCTGTCCTGTGACACACATCCAAGCTTAAAACTACCCTCTTATCTAGCTTCTTCTGAACTTGCCTGCCTAACACTTATCTGTTTTCATTAACTCCCTACAACTGATCTATTTGCTTTTGTCATATCATGCCACTATCCCTAAGGTTTCAAATTCTGCCTAGCTTTACCTCAGACTCAGTACATGCTTCTAGCTTTATTTTTAATGTGTCTAGGATTCCTTAGAGTCATGCCAGTCTTAGTATTAACGGTGACAGTAGTACTTTAAAGAACAACCTAAACCCTGGCATCACTATATTGGAAAAAACAGTCATCTCCCTAAACAACCCTACAAGTTATAACTTTGTGCTTAGCTAATTGAGGATCAGAGTTCTTTTTAAATAGGACACCTAAGCCACAAAGTTATAACTCCTAGGTATACATTCTTCTTCCCTATTCTTTTCCTTTTCTTTTTTTACTTAGGTGGGGCCTATCCTTTGGTTGCCTTTTGATGCAATGCCACTTGTGGGTCACACACTTGGCACTGATTACTTAGCAACCTCAGAGAGACCCCCCTCTTTATTCTATTTTTTTGTTTTTTTTTTCAGTTCATCATTTTTTTATAAAGGAGAAGAAGAATGCTTATGTTTCTATGGGAGAGAGGAATGTTCCTAGGCCTAGGGTGGCCTCCCCCAAACTTCAACTACTCATTGTCCCCAATGAGTGTCTGAGGTGGCACACCCCCAAACTTATCCTAGAAGCATCTAGTCTAAAGTAAAACAAAGCGAATCTAAAGCCCTAGGCATAGACAGAACATTTAAAAGAAAATATCACAGCAGCAGTAAATTACAAAAAACAGACAGTTAAGGGCTTAAAGCTGTGCATGCTGAGCTTTTTAGAGGTTGATTTTAAACTAGCAACGGGTGTCTTATGACACTCATCCAGCATGCTCTTAGATAAGCTATAAAAGGTAGTCATGATAGCAGCAAAAGATGGAATTTAAACAGATTACAGCCTAGCTAAACAGACAGTCCAAAACATGCTTTCAGTCATGAAAATTGCGGGTACCGCAATTATTTCGCAATTAGATCAGGGCAGATATAACATTGATTAAGGCCCCTAAGCATGCTTTTTCCAGTCACTCAAGCTTCCTAAAAATAAAACTAAACTATCCTACCTAGTCAGCTAACATCAGACTATACTAAGCAAAAGGAAAAGCATAAAACTAACCATCTAAAACAGACCAAAATTGAACCAAAAACAGCATAATTCACATGGTCCTATCAGAAAGCAGAAAATTGTTTTTTTTTTCTAAGGGAACAGCAATACTCCCTTTAGTGCACTTCAAACCAGCACTTAAACTTCTTCATCCTCATCTGGTTGCCGTGGTCGTGGGGGCACCCATGGAGTCAGGAGATTTGTGGGGAAGTCAGGGAAGATGCACCCCAGTTGGTCTGCAACTTCCTTGTCCCTCGCCTGCGCATAAGTGGCCCATTGAGCCATTCTCCTCTGCATATCCATCAGGCAGGCCATGGATAGGGACTGCTCAGCAGCCAGCCTATCCAGTTCAAACTCCATATTCCCCTTCCTTCTCAGCCTCAGGTTAGCAGGCAGCTCCAAGTGGCCCGTGTAGGCCATCTGCTGCTCCAGGCGCTCGGTGGGGACTCCTGCAAGCAAACATAGCTTGGTTATGGTATTAGGGAAAAACAGTGGTCCCTTACCTTTCTTGGCGCATTCAGCAATGGCCGCAGTGATGACTTCTCCCACATTGATCGTGAGACCTCTCATTATCGCATACACCAGCAGCGATCGGCTCTGGTTGATTGTAGTCTCGTGAGTCACAGGGGACAATCTCCTTCGCACGAACGAAAACCAAACAGCTGCCTTAGCCGTGAGGTTGGCACTCATGAGAGTGTGCCTCCCATTGCGTGACACGGTCCAGGAAGCTTCAGGCTGGCCAATGGTGCGAATGGCCTCTTCCAGCACTGCCTCAGTAGGCTCATCAACGATCCGTGCATAATCTGTATGTGTTTGGCCTTTGAGACCATAGGCTTCGTTGATGGCCTTGGCTGAGAAATCCACTTCTACCCCTCTGACCACAGACAGGCCATCCTCAGGGCTGAGCACATTGGCGTAGAAATCATACACCATGCTCGTGTAGGCTGGATTGGGCGGTCTGCAGAATTCCTCCCAGCCATGGTTGATCACTCCTGCGCGCAAGAACTGCGGCAGGTCAGCAGGTCGGTCGAGGAAGCCTTTCTCGTGCAGCAACTCCCTCTTCCTTAACTCAACGCCCCTGGATTCAGCGTCAGATGAAACATACCTCACTGACTGAGGTTCGTCTTCAGGGTAGAGTTTGGCCTTCCCCTTATCTGCTGGCTTGGCTGACTCGGCAGCCTCAACCTTGAGTCGTTTGAGCGAAGGCTCAGTGCTCTCTTTGTCTGCTGAAGGCACCCTCTTGGCCTTCTTCTTCTTCAGTCTCTTGGATCGCTTGGCCTTGACAATCTTGGCCTTCTTCTTCTTCTTGAACTTAGCCTTGATATTGATCTGCTGGAGGCATGCCCCCAACGTCTCTTCCATGGAATCATCCTGCCGTGCAGGACTCTCGGCACCAGCTTCCCTTGCAGGCGAGAAGACCTCGTCTTCACCACCTTCCCCACTGCCCTGAGTGGATTCCTGGTACTCCCCATAGGGGAATTCAGGATCAGGCTGTGGACGCGTGTGCGAAGGTGTGGCACTCTGCTCTGCTGTAGGCGTCTGCACGGAATTCAGTGGTGAAGACGGCGTCGCAGGGCTCTGTGCAGGCGGCGATGATGAGAGCTCTGGGCTCTGCACTGGTTCAGATGGTGAAGGGCTGTGCGCAGGTGATGCAGATGGCGTTGAACTCTTCTTGATCGACTCGTGGGACGCACGATCCGATTCTTGACTCTCCACAGAGGGAGTCTTTGCCTTGCTTGGTTCGGCGGCCGTCTCGACACTCCACCGACGCTTCTTGGGTGTTCCTGCCGGTTCAGAAGGGCCAGCAGGGATTTCTGTGACAACCCTCCACTTCCTTCTACGGATCGGAAGCTTTGGAAGACGGCCAGTGCGTACAGCACCCTCATCTGCAAGGGTAAGAAGTGCTTCCCTCGCAGCCGCTTCAGCAGCGTCATCAGCCCTCTTCTTGGCTGCAGATCTTTCAGCACGTGTGGACACCATTGTCGAATCTTGGAGGTTTGGAGAGAAGGATCAAAGATGAAGAGAATCGCAGCTTTCTTGGAAATCAGAGAATGAAAGAATCGTATCGAACGAGCGCCTCCCAACGGATATAAAGGCAACGGCTAAATCCCAACGGCTATTTTTTTGCGGATCCTGCAATTCCAGTGCAATTTTAGGGATATTTTTTCATCAAAATCTCAAACTTTGCTCGTCCGTATCTTTTATTTGGCTCGATCGTTTTTTGATTTTTAAAGCTGGGATTACTCTCCTTGATCTCCTCTTCCGATTCCCTATAAAAACAAATAAAACAAACATTAAATACTTAACTAAAATCACACCACAAAACACACAAACGATAATCGGAAATTTGCAAAAAAATAAACTAAGGCATGAGCCTTGACTAAACGAGCACAGTAACCACTCGTTCCCTCTCGTTTTTAGTTTCATGCTTCATTCAAGAGGAAGGCCGAGAGAGTCTTCACATCTCCTTCCTCATAGTAGTGCTTCAACCTTGCCCCATTGACCATAAATGGCTGACCTTGCTGCAAGTTCTTTATCTCTATGGCACCATGAACAAACACATTAGTAATCACAAATGGACCTGACCATCTAGACTTAAGTTTCCCTGGAAATAATTTCAACCGTGAGTTAAACAACAACACAAGTTGACCCTTCTTAAAGTCCTTAACTCTAAGTCTACTATCGTGCCAAATCTTGGTCTTTTCCTTGTACATCTTAGCATTTTCATAGGCCATATGCCTAAGCTCATCAAGCTCATGTCATTGTAAAGACCTTAGTGTTCCTGCATCTTTTACACAAAAATTCAATTCCTTCATGGCCCAAAATGCTTTGTTTTCTAACTCAAGTGGTAAGTGACAAGCCTTGCCATATACCAGCCTATAAGGGGACATTCCTAGAGGTGTCTTATATGCTGTCCTATAAGCCCAAAGTGCATCCTCAAGCTTGAAGGACCAGTCTTTCCTATTAGGTTTGACTACTTTTTCTAGGATGTTCTTAATTTCCCTATTTGAGATTTCAGCTTGGCCATTTGAGTGTGGGTGATAGGGAGTGGCTACTCTATGCCTAATGTTATATTTAGCCAATACTTTTTCCATAGCCTTGTTAATGAAATGTGACCCCTCATCACTAATGATAGCACGAGGTGTCCCAAACCTAGTAAAAATGTGCCTATGCAAGAAGTTGGTGACTGTTTTAGCATCATTATTAGGACATGCTTTGGCCTCTACCCACTTGGACACATAATCCACTGCTACTAATATGTAAAGGTTACCTGATGATGGAGGGAATGGCCCCATGAAGTCAATGCCCCATACATCAAAGAGCTCTAACTCTAAGATGTAGGTGAGGGGCATCTCATCCTTTCGACTGAGGTTACCTGTTCTTTGGCATTCATCACAGCTGTGGGCATAGTTGTGGGCATCTTTGAAGATCGTTGGCCAATAATAGCCACTCTGAAATACCTTTGCAGCTGTTCTTTGGCCACCAAAGTGTCCACCATAAGGAGATGTGTGACAGTGCTGCAGCACAGACTTCGCTTCAGCAGCTGAAACACACTTCCTTAGCAAGCCATCAGCACAGGTTCTGTAAAGTGTGGGGTCGTCCCAGATGAATTTCCTTGCTTCATGAAGGAACCTCTTCTTCTCTTGTCCTCCCTTGAACACTGGTAATACCTGTGATGCACGGAAGTTAGCAATGTCAGCAAACCAAGGTTCCTCATCGTTATCACGATGAGACAAAACAAAGACATGTTCATCAATAAAAGCATCAGAAGTTGCGGGCTCCGCAATTGTTTCGCAATTGTGCTGCAATCGAGACAGGTGATCTGCCACCACGTTTTCACATCCTTTCTTGTCCCGAATGTCCAAATCAAATTCCTGCAGCAATAACACCCATCTAATCAACCTAGGCTTGGCATCAGCCTTCCTCATAAGATATTTCAAGGCAGAATGGTCAGTATATACAATTGTCCTAGTGCCTACAATATAGTTTCTGAATTTTTCGCAAGCAAACACTACAGCAAGCATCTCTTTTTCAGTAGTGGTATAATTACATTGAGCCTCATTCAAGGTCTTACTAGCATAATAGACAGGGTGTGTTAGCTTGTCAATCTTCTGGCCTAACATCACTCCTACAGCATAGTCACTGGCATCACATAACATCTCAAAGGGCAGATCCCAATTTGGTCCTACTATGATAGGGGCTGTGACTAGTGCTTTCTTAAGGGTGGTCCAAGCTACTACACATTCCTTAGAGAAGATGAAGGGCCTATTTAGCTCTAATAGCTCACACAGAGGCTTGGCTATCTTAGAAAAGTCCTTAATGAACCTTCTGTAGAAGCCAACATGCCCTAAGAAGCTTCTAATGGCTTTGACATTCTGGGGCTCTACCAACTTCTCTATGATCTCAATTTTGGCTCGGTCAACTTCGACTCCTGCCCTCGACACTCTATGTCCTAAGACAATCCCCTCATCCACCATAAAATGGCATTTTTCCCAATTTAAGACTAGGTTGGTCTCCTCACACCTAGCCAGGACTTGTCCTAGGTTTTCTAGACAGTTTGAAAATGAGTCCCCAAAGACTGAGAAGTCATCCATGAATATTTCTATCATGGACTCATCCAACTCAGAGAAGATTGCCATCATGCACCTTTGGAAAGTTGTCGGTGCATTGCATAAGCCAAAAGGCATTCTGCGAAAGGCAAAGGTTCCAAAAGGGCAAGTAAAGGTGGTCTTCTCTTGATCCTTAGGGTCTATAGTTATTTGATTATAGCCTGAATAGCCATCTAAGAAACAATAGTAGGCTCTACCAGCTATTCTGTCTAACATCTGGTCAATGAACGGTAGAGGGAAATGGTCTTTTTTGGTTTCTTTATTTAATTTTCTGTAATCCATACACACTCTCCACCCTGTGACAGTCCTTGTTGGAATCAGTTCGTTGTTCTCATTGACTACCACAGTTATTCCCCCCTTTTTAGGTACACATTGGATGGGGCTCACCCACTGGCTACTAGCTATTGGGAAGATCACTCCTGCATCTAACCATTTTATTATTTCCTTCTTTACTACCTCTTTCATAGAGGGGTTTAGCCTACGCTGGTGATCTACCCTAGGTGTGTGCTCTTCCTCTAGTATAATTTTGTGCATGCAATAAGAAGGGCTAATGCCTCGAATATCAGCAATAGTCCATGCTATAGCCTTCCTATGTTGCTTAAGCAGTAAAATCAGTTCAACCTCATGCTTTTCACTTAATTTAGAAGAAATGATAACAGGCAGAGTTTCATTACTTCCTAAATATGCATACTTGAGGTGAGTAGGGAGTGGTTTTAGTTCTAAAACAGGTGGATGCTCAATAGATGGCTTCAATGGATTTACAGGTCTATCAGTTAAATCTATATTCATACATACATGTTGTGGTTTATCTACAGGCATATCCATTATGTCAGATACATTCAAGTCAGCTACATCTAATCCTACATATTCATTAGCATGCTTGGTTAATAATACATGCTCTAATTGTTCTTCCATCAAAGAATCAACAACGTCCATACTAGCACAGGATTCAAGGTCAGAGGGGTACCTTAAAGCTTTATATACGCTAAACTTCACCTCTTCATCATGAACCCTCATAGTGAGCTCACCTTTTTGGACGTCTATAAGTGCCCTACCTGTGGCGAGAAATGGTCTGCCTAGCAGGATGGGGACTTCCTTGTCTGCCTCATAGTCCAGGACAATGAAATCTGCAAGGAAAATAAACTTGTCAACTTTAACTAGAATATCCTCAATTTTACCTTCTGGATATGCAATGGATCTGTCTGCTAGTTGTAAAGTGACAGTGGTTGGACGTGCTTCTCCTATTCCCAACTGGCGGAATAGGGACAGGGGCATGAGATTTATGCTGGCGCCCAGGTCACAAAGCGCTCTGCCCACATGCTTGCCTCCAAGTTCTACAGGTAAGGTGAAGGAACCAGGATCCTTCTCCTTCTTGGGCAGCTTGTTTTGGAGGATGGCACTGCACTCCTCAGTGAGGTTTACTGTTTCAAACTCACCAATTATTTTTTTGTTAGTAATGATGTCCTTCAAAAACTTTACATAAGAAGGCATAGACTGTAAAACTTCTACACAAGGAATGTTAACATGCACTTGCTTAAGAATTTCTAAGAATTTATTAAAATGAACTTCCTGTTCCTGCTTCTTCTTAAGCCTTCGAGGGTATGGAGGTGGTGGCACATATGCAGGTATGTCAGGGCGCTTTAGGATAGGTGGAGGCCTTGGAATTTCTTCTACCTCCTCAATAATTGGTTCTAGCCTAGCTCCTGATGTGCTAGCTGGTGGTGGACCTTGGTTTGGCAGAGACTCCAGTGGAGCACTAGACTCAGTGTTCTCTACTCTCTTTGGTATGTCTTTTGTGTTGCTCACCAGTGGTCTTCCACTCCTAAGTTCAATTGCTTGAACTTGTTCTTTACCATCTCTCCTTGGTACCTCGGTGTCAGCAGGGAGTCTACCTTGGGGCCTACTCTTAAGTTCATTGGCTAATTGGCCTATTTGGTTTTCTAGGCTCCTAAGAGTAGCTTGCTGGCTTTGAAGCGTAGCATCATTCTTAGCTATGTATTCCTTGAGTAAGTTTTCTACAGAAGATCCTACAGGTTGATTGTATGGTTTTTGGTACATTGACTGGTTATGTTGAGGAGTGAAACCAGGTGTTCCACTCGGTCTAGGTGGGTGTTGCGTGCTCAATGTGTAAAGATAAATATGCAAACAGGAAGAGAGAGCACTTAGAACATGCAAGCATACATGGTCTCACAGCAAGTAGTAAGTATATTTCATTCGTTTTTTCCACAGAGACTCATTTTTAGCTATTCGCGAAGTGTGAATGTTAAGAAAGATGGGATGAATTTGATGGGGTAAAATTGGTTTTTAATTAACTACTCTTTGCTGAATGTGTAGAGGGATATAACATAAACAAATTAAAGTTAAAACTAGACCTAAAGGACAAGAGATGGAATTAATAATCGAGGAAGAAAACAGCTAAACAGAATGATAAAAAGGCAGAATTGCGAGGACCGCAATGTTTCCGCAATTAAATGGCAGCGAATCTGATTAAAATGGGGAATTAAGGGCTACTAATGACTATCCTATAGGCATTTTATTACGATTATCAAGCTTTGGATCAACTCTCTATACATCAAACTCACTCTATCTCAAGTATCGTCCGATTCCATGCATTAGAGACTCAAGTTTACTCGACTTCAAAGTAAGGACTTAAGCATCTTGTTAAAACAGGAGTGTTCAGTTTGTACTAGGGAAACGCCTATTCCTAGGCCGTTTCCTGATTACCATGAAAGGCTAGCATGATTATATGACTCTGAACTCTTACTCCTTCCAGAGGTTAGGAGTTCTTTAGACAAAATGGATGGCCAATCGAAATTGCCCGTGGGATGAAGCTTACATACAATCAATGTTCGAGTGTTAATCTGCCTACTTGACTCACGTTTTTTAGCCTATAGTTCTGTCATTAGCATGCCCCTAAGTGATTTTAGTTACTCATGGATATATGAAGAACAGAAAGGGTAGATAAAACAGACATACTTAGGAGATAAATGTGCTTAAAACAGGAAGCAAAACCCGTAGCAGAAGAAAGTATAAACTGTGAAGTGCAGAAACTTACTTTGATTAACTTGAATGTTTGAATGACAAAGGAAAGCTTTAAAAGGAATGAATCCAAGGCAGACAACAACGAAATGCAATAAGTAAATTACTAAACTGAGAACAACAATGATCAGTAATGGAAATGAGAAGGAAAGAACAGAAAACAGTAAAGGATTGCTGAAAACTTCGTGGCAGTCGCCTCGAATGATGGTTATGAGAATTCAGCCGTGCTTGGATGAATCCAATCGAGAGAGAAGAAGAATCTTCTCTCCTTCCTATCAGATTATCGACTCCAAAAGCTGAGAACCTCACTCCAACAGACGGCAAAGGAAAACAGATGGAAATGGTGGACTGCAAGAAGACTTCTGCGCTTCGAATTGATGACTGAACCTCCGACTTTGACCCCCTTTTATAGTAGTTTGCAGGTGCGTTTGGGCCAAGGAGAACCATCAACCTTCAACGTCATATATCAGAATGGATGGAGGAGAAAGAACGAATCCCTGAAAAGTCGGATCTAAACAGAAAATGATCAGCCAACTTACGGTTTTAACTTGAATAATTGCGGTCACCGCAATTATTCCGCAATTCATTCGCAAAGCTCATTTTTTCATTCTTTTCTTCGGTTTTCAACCCTTTTTCTACCTATTGTGCATAAGTCCTAAATTAGCTACCTTCTTCTAATTTTCATATTAAAGCATAGGTTTAAGCTAAATGCTAACAAAAACACCTAAATGTGTACATCTTCTTAAGCTAAATGGGTCCTAAATAAGTCAATTTCAGAGACTTAACAGTGGGTTAGAATTTTGGTTAGCGTTTTGTTGGCCACCCCATGACAGGTTAGGGTGGTTTCTCCAACCAGGGTTATAGGTGTTGGAGTAGGGGTTATTCCTAGGCTGCTGCTGGCTTCCAATGTAGCAGACTGAGGATGGATTCCCAGGGCAGTATTCATATGGGTGCCCTTCCCCACAGAATCCACAGATAAGTGCCTCGGCTTGACTTGGTTGGGTGCCCATTGACATGGCTGTGGCGGTATTGGCACTGGTTTGGAGATTGGCCTGAGCCATTTGCTTAACTAGGTTGGTCAGGGCGTTTATTTGGGTACTCATTGCACTTAGAGCATCCTTGTCTTGAGCCCTAGTTGGCTCAACTGGATCATCTGACCACCTACAGTGAGATGCTGAGATCTTCTCCAAGATCTCATAGGCCTCGTTGTAACTTTTGGACAACATGGAACCACCAGCAGATGAATTTAAGACTTGCCTAGTGCTGGGGTTGCATCCTTTGAAAAAGACCTCTATTTGGATACACCATGGGATGCCATGATGTGGACATTTGAGAAGAAGGTCCTTGAATCTTGTCCAAGCTTCGTGAAGAGATTCATTATCAGCTTGTTTAAACTTAACTATATCATCACGAAAGGTAGAATTCCTATCAGGTGGGAAGTATTTGACTAGGAATTTTTCTGCTAAATCTGTCCAATTGCGGACAGATCCAGAGGGTAATGAGTTCAACCATGTTTTGGCTTTGTCCCTCAAAGAATAAGGGAACAAGTATAGCCTTAAAGCTTCTTGGGACACTCCAGGGATGATGAAGGTATCACTGACTCCTAAGAAGTTCCTAAGATGGTTGTGGGGGTCCTCATTTTCTATTCCAAAGAATTGTCCCACAGTGGACAACATTTGGAACATCACTGGTTTCAACTCGAATGAGTGGGCAGTGATTTCAGGACGGATTATGCTGGGGTTCAGCTCCCCAGGCATAGGTACTAGGTATGAAAGAATGGCACTATTCTTGTCATTCGCTATTTCGATGGGGTTGCGAATGACAGGTACCGGATTTGGAACTATATCGTCCATTTCTTCGATTTCAGGTATGATTTGAGGTATAGGAGGTTGTTTAAAGAGTCGTTTCTTTGCTTTGTTTCTAGCTCTAAGTAGTCTCTCAGGCTCAGGATTGAACTCTAGATTACTACTTGAACGCTCACTCATAAACTAACCCAATAGTACCTGCAAAAGAAATGGAAAGTAGATTAGTTTCAATATATAATAAACTTGGTTTTTCAAACTTAACAAACTTCGTTTTCACTTAAAATAAGTCCCCGGCAGCAGCGCCAAAAACTTGTTGCGTGCTCAATGTGTAAAGATAAATAAGCAAGAAGGTAGAGAGAGCACTCAGAACATGCAAGCATACATGGTCTCACAGCAAGTAGTAAGTATATTTCATTCGTTTTTTCCACAGAGACTTATGTTTAGCTATTCGCGAAGTGTGTTTGTTAAGAAAGATGGGGTGGATTTGATGGGGTAAAATTGGCTTTTAATTATCTAATTTTTGCTGAATGTGTAAAGGAATATAACATAAACAAAAGCAAGTTGAAATTAGATTCAAAGGACAAGAGATGGAATTGATAAACGAAGAAGAAAACAGCTAAACAGAATGAAAATTTAGCAGAATTGCGGGGACCGCAATGTTTCCGCAATTAAACAGCAGCGAAAGTGTGTAATTGGGTGAGTTAAGGGCTACTAATGACTATCCTATAGGCATTATTATACGATTCTCAAGCACTGGATCTACTCTCTATGCATCAAACTCACTCTATCTCATGTATCGTCCGATTCCATGCATTAGATTCCTAAGTTTACTCGACTTCAAAGTAAGGTCTTAATCATCTTGTTAAAACAGAAGTGTTTAGTTTGTACTAGGGAAACGCTTATTCCTAGGCCGTTTCCTGATTACCATGAAAGGCTAGCATGATTATATGACTCTGAACTCTTACTCCTTCCAGAGGTTAGGAGTTCTTTGGACCAAATGGATGGCCAATCGAAATTGCCCGTGGGATGAAGCTTACATACAATCAATGTTTCGAAGGCGATCCTACATGCTTGGTTCACGTTTTTTAGCCTATAGTTCTGTCATTAGCATGCCCCTAAGTGACTTAGCTACTCATGGATATAGAGAGAACAGAAATGTAAGATGAAACAGACATGCTTAGAAGGGAAATAAACTTAAAACAGCAAGACAAAACCGTAGCAGCAGAAGAAGGAAACCGTGAAATGAAACTTGCACTCTGATTACTTTGAATGTTGAACGAACAAAGAGAAACTTAAAGGCAGTAATTCAAAGACAGACAACAACGAAATGCAGTAACTAAAACACTAAACTAAGAACAACAATGATCAAAACTGGAAATTAGAAGAAGAACGACAGAAAACAGTAAAATGGCGCTTGAAAGCTTCGTTGCAGTCGCCTCGAATGAAGGGGATGAAAGGTCAGCCTTGCTTGGATGAATCCAATCGAGAGAGAAGAAGAATCTCCTCTCCTTCCTATCAGATTATCGATTCCAACAGCTGAGACTCTCACTCCAACAGACGGCAAAGGAAAACAGGGAGAAAAAGTGGACTGTGAGAAGGCTTCTACGCTTTCGGATCATGACTGAACCTCCGACTTTGGCCCCCTTTTATAGTAGTTTGCAGGTGCGTTTGGGCCAAGGAGAACCATCAATCTTCAACGTCATATATCAGAATGGATGGAGGAGAAAGAACGAATCCCTGAAATTACGGAAATTAACAGAAAAGGATCAGTCAACTTACGGTTTTTACTTGAATAATTGCGGCCTCAGCAATGTTTTCGCAATGCTGTCGCAATGCAGTTTTTTCATTCTTTTCCTTCGGTTTTGAACCCTTTTCTTTCCTATTGTGCATAAGTCCTAATTTAGCTACCTTCTTCTCATTCTCATATTTAAGCATAGGTCTAGGCTAAATGCTATAAAAAACACCTAAAAGTGCACATCTTCTTAAGCTAAATGGGTCCTAAATAAGTCACTTTCAGAGACTTAACAGAACACAAGATGTATGGTTGCATAATGTTTTTCCGAGCCTATAAGAGCTAGAATATGTTGTGCTAATCACACACACACACACGTAAGGGAGTAGCAGTTTAATTTTTGAAATGTCCTCAATTTGTGCATGCAATCGACTGTTTTCTTTATTTGCAAATGTCTTGTTTTCAAAAGCATTGAGGTTAGAGTCGTCAACATGCAATTTCATTCTTATGAGATAATTCAGAGTTTGTCCTGCTCGAGGACTAACAAGATTTAAGTTGAGGGTATTTTGATAACTCTCAAATTGAGCTATTATTAACTCCTTAATATTAGCTAATTACTATGCTTAATGTTTATTATATGTCCTTGTTGTAGGTAAACTCACGGTTGGGAGCTAAAGGAGTCCAAGGACGTGTTTCGGTGCTAAGATGGGAGTTTTAGAAGCTTCAGAAGGAACCAGGCAAAGAAGAGAAGCTAAAGTTTCATTTAGCACAAAAGGCCCAGCGTCGAGACATTGCAAGAGCGTCTCGATGCTGCTCAAATCAAATTTCAGCATTTAAAACCCGAGAGCAAGCATCGAACATCAGCGTCGAGACGCTGATCCGACGTCACGACGTTGTCCTAGTGTCTCGACGCTCCGAAGTTGCGCGCGCGTTGAATTCTCGTTTGTAGCGTCACGACGCTGCCTGTAGCGTCTCGAAGCTACGTCGAGTATAAAAGTAAAGTTTCCGATTTTAGGTCATCTTCTTAACGAATTTTCCTCGAGATTGCGATTTTCTTACCCAAATTTTGGGTTTTCTTCCTCCATTGTCGTATGTACTCAAGATTTTCCATGGAGTTTTGGAGAGATTCATTCTCCATGGAAGGCTAGTAAGGTTAGTGTTTAATTTTGAGATAAGGGATTGTTGAACTATTGATAGAATGTGAGATTTACTCATTAATGCCTATTTAGTTTATGTTTAGCTCATTGCATCTTCTTCCCATATTTGTATTCAATTAGCATGTGTGACTAATTAAGATTGACACCCTAGTTCTTATTCATGTTATTACGTTAGAGATTATGACTTATTTTTCCCTTAATCGTCAAGTAACAAGGGTCTAAGCATGGTTAAGTAATTCGAGCCTAGGTGACAAAGGGTAGGGGTATGAATTGCTTATTGTTTTCATGATAGATTTTGGGTAAGGGATAAATCGAATTAATCTACGGTTTAATTCGTCGTAGTGTTCTCGTCGCTGGCTTTCAGTTGATTTAGGATTGATCACCTTAATTTGAGTGTTGGTCAAGTTAATTAGAATTGCATTTTTCTGATTAATTCTTTGGGTTGTTTGTGCCGAAATATGGCCAAACAAATTATGTGCCTGAGCATCCTAGCTAATATCTTGTATGTCGATGAACTGAATATCAATAGAGATAAATCCCGACTCTCAGAATTAAGCACGTTCGTTTAATTTGTTAATTTCTCGCTTTTTTTTCTTCTATTAGCACTGTTTCTTGTATGATTCATAATTTTACCAACCAAAATCCTTGTTTTACCAATTGCAAGTTTAATTCAATTGAGTTTGGATTAATGCTAGCTCCTTGTGGATCAACCTGGTTACCGCTATCTATAAATTAGAGAAGCATAGCCAGTTTATAAATATTAATTTGGCACGCCTCAACAACCTGTTCACCATCGCTCTCTCGGAAACGAACTCTCGCCACCACACTAACGGGAAAGGACCACCTCTGATCTCTTGTCTCCGCGACACTAACGGGAAAGAACTGATAACACTCCAAAAGTGCTATTTTATAATCTTTAATTCTTGTTAATTGATTGAAATTAATGTGTTTAATCATATGTTTTGCAGCCAAAGCGAGCATGGCTCAGCTGGCACATGTATGTGTTCATGACCAAGAGGTCTGTGGTTCGAATCCCCCCACCCCCAATGTACTCAAAAAAAAAAAAAATCATATGTTTTGCAGGAATCAAACGTTGAGAGGTGAACAATACCATTTTATTAAATGAGAGCTATAAAGAGGAGATTAAAGTATAATATCAACAAACCGAGTCGACAGATAATACTATAGAGATAAAAATTATTTAATGTTCAAAGTGGGAAGCTTGGTCTGATGGTGAAGGGTTTTTTCAAGCTCATCACCCATAAGCAAATTCATTCAACCCACACCACTTATTTTTATTTATTTAATTTATTTTTTATTTACCAACACACAACTTTCTTTTCTTCATTTCTTCTTAGAATACTAAATTGTATGAGTTTGTAGTTCTTCTTCTTAGAATACTAAATTGTATGAGTTTTTAGTTCTTCTAAGTTTATTTTCTTTTAATGTTTTATTTCTAATTCAAAGGTTATTGTTCATTTTCAATTGTAATTTTGTGAGGTTTTGAGTTTATTATAAATTGTAGTTTTTTTATTCAAGAATTATTTGCTTCTCGGTGTTATTTTTATGATTGATTGATATTACTTAAATTGACGCTTTAATTTAATATTGATTGTTCTATTGCTATCTATGATTTTATGATCCGTAATTGTCATGAATGATTAAAATTTGTAACAAGAAGTTTGCTTATATGTGTGTATTTATGGTTTTTTTCATTTTACATAACTTGCATAATAGACTGTAGGGAAGTAAATAACCAAAATTAATTAAGTTGTAGTTATCTCAATTGGTTAGTTTTGGTTCAGTCTTTTTTTCATCATTTTTAATGTTATCATTTAATTAATATGGAACGCTATCGTGCGCACTACAAGAAAATGGGGCTATTGCAGCGGTTTTTTTTTAGCTATTGCAATGGTTTTAAACCCCTGGAACACTTTTTGCAACGCTTAATGAACCCTTGGCAGAACCAGTGTTGATCAGACCTTTAGGCGAGGTTTTCTTCTTGAAGATGTTCATGTCCATCGATCGGAGCGATTGTAATTATACGACAATATTTTTTTTGGCAGAAAGAGACGGCGGCGGGGTGGAGATCTACAGCGGAGCTGAGAGCGGCTAGGCGGAGGGCGATGAAGACGGCGACGAGGGAGAGGTAGGCGACGGAGGAGGAGGAGGAGGGTGATTTGCAAGAGAGCGTAGGTAAGGAGGTGCTGAACTAGGTTTATGAAATGAGGTTTAGATTTGAGAAATTTTTTATTATTTATATATATATATATATATTATTATATGTACTTCAGTTCGGTTCGGTACGAGTTGAACCGACCCGCGAACCGACCCGAAAAAAATGGACAGCTTATTGCAACACATTTTAAAACCGCAGTAAGAAAACCGCGGCAATACATATATTTTGCAACCGTTTATTATTTGTTACGAGAAATTGTTGCAATTTTATTAAATTTTGCAGCACTTTCTAAACCGCTGTAAAAAAATTGTCGCAATAAACTCATTTTCTTGCAGTGTGCTCAATTGATTCAATGATAAATTTTGATTTTGATGCTTGGCTGAAATCATTTAAATTAGGAAAATTTATATTCATTGCGGTTTTTCCGAATAAATTGGTTGAATTCTTGAATTGAAAAATTTATATATTTTTTTTTAACTATGATTAATGTTACCTTTAAAATGAATGTATGCCTTTGAATTGGAAGTTTGGTTGGATTGATTTTAAATTCCTTTATTTTTTACTTTTTTAATTCATTATTTGATTTCAATATTTGTCCAACAAATCAAAACTCCCCCTTATTTTTTATTTTATTTTTTCTTGTTAACTTTGAGAATTAATTTTGGTTCCCTGAGTTCGACCTGGTCCACTGTAGTTTACTACAAATCGTTGATCGGTAATTATAATTTGTATTTGGCGGGACTCGACAAGCCCGCTTCAAATTGGCGCCGCTGCCGGGGAGCCAATTAAATTCTTTTTGTTAAATTTGTTTTTTTTTTTTGTAAACAAAAAAAAAAAACTATATATTTTTCTGAGAGATTATCTTCTAACGATATCAATGAACTTAAAGCTCAATTATTTGATTTAACTGCTCTAGTTCATCAATATGCTACCAAGAAGTTATAGGCAAATACATACACTCAATTTCCACAACATTCAATTCAAGAAGTCAATGCTTTAAATGGATTTCATGGCCAACCTCCATGGAATTATGATCCATATTACAATCATGGATGGAAAGATCAACCAAACTTTGGCTACATAGATCAAGAAATGCATCAATTTCAAAAATTCAATGAGCCATATCAAGCCTCTGTTGCAATTCAAGCTCCAAGCTCAGATATGTCTTTAGAAAAATGTATTAGAGAGCTTACTAGTAACACTCTTGAATTTCAACAGGATACTCGGGAAGAAAGGGAGAACTTAGGCAATCAAATCACCTAATTGGCTACTGTTGCGTGCTCAGTGTGTGTAAATTAGATGCGAAGAGCACTCAGATCATGCAAGTATACATGGTCTGCAGCAAGTGATAAGTATATTTTATATCGTTTTCCCATACAGATTTGATTAAGTTTGTGCTAAGTACAGATTGATTGAAGGAAAATGTAACCGGTGACAAAATGTTGTTGGTTGGGTTGCTGAAATAACGACAGAACATACAAAATGCAGAAATAAGTAAATAGCGAAAATGCTGAAATAATAACAACTTGTAGAAAACTTTAGACAAGACTCCAAATATAAATGCGTAAACAGCAAAATACTAGCGAACAGACAGCAACAAAAATATATACTAACAAACAAGGTAGGCTAGGGCTCATGTAATAACTCATAGATCAGGTGTAAACTAAGCTGACTACTAATGCGGATCTAGCAGAACTTTCGCAACAGGCTAACAAACAAATAAAACCTAAGATAAAAAACAGCTAGGTTGGCTAAGAATCCTCCATAGACATAAACCATGATCATTCAGCAGCAAATTAATATTACATGCATCGTTTTAGCTAGATCTCATACATCTTCCGATTATATGCTTTAGACTCTTAACTTACTCATATCCAAGTAAGTTTTAAGAACCTATTTATATGTTCATGCTATAAAACGTGTTAGGAGAGTGCCTATTCCAAGACCCCTCTCTGTCTACCATGAAAGGCTAACATGCATGAGTGACTCTGAATTCTTACTCCTTCCGGAGGTTAGGAACTCTTTAGAACAAAATGGATGGCCGGTCGAAAATGTCCATGGGATTAGGTTCACACTCATTCAATGCATGCATGATTATTTACATGATGAATTCACATAGCTATGTCTTACAGATTCATCTTAACAAACCTTTATGAAACTAGCTACTCATGACTTAAGAAGAACTCAACAAAACTAATTGATTACTCATGATAATAGAAGAACTCAACAAAACTAATTGATTACTTATGAAAAGCAAATCCAATAATAATTCAAACAGCAAAACACAATTCGATCCGAAAACAATAATTAAAGTAAAGCAGTAGATAATTCGAAAACAGAAACTAAAGTAAAGTAGTAGATAAGTGAAGGTCCGATTGTCCACGATCTGTCTCGGCTGAAGGAGAAGAATGGCTTCACTTGGGAAGGGAACTCAATCAGAAGAGAAGATGGATCTTCTCTTCTTCATCTTGAATTACTGACGCCAAGGGAGCCTTTGTTTCTTCGATCCAACAAACGAGAGAATTCTCTTTTTCTGCGGTTTGGCCTTTGCCGAATCTCTTCACCGTCGAGGGATTGTCTTTTTATTTCTTCATCTAGCTCTCTTATATAGCCTTCAGAGGTTCCATAGGCTGCGGATCTCCATCCAATTTGAGGTATAAACCTCACACGTGGCGGATGCAGGAAGGGTCGGCGGCTGGAAAAACGCAGCAGCAAAGACCAGTATTGCGATTGCGTTGCGATCGCAATGCTCTGTTTCAAGTTGCCTTTCTTCTGATCCCATTGCGTTCCTCGCAAAACTTCAGCAATACATCTTCAAGGCATCAAATAGACATTTTTTTCACCAATTTACACACTTATGCACAGATTTCTCACATAAGCATTGAATTCACACCATTTCACAAAATGTCACTATTAAACACATATTATGCTCACTTCTAGCTAAAATTCTCAAAAGACTTAATGAATATTAAGCAATTATAGACCTAAATAACTATCATTTGGAGAGTTAACACACCCCCAAACTTGAGTTATTGCTAGCCCTCGAGCAATACAAAAAACTCACTTTCCCTCTCTTTTTCACTGTCTAACTGCTAACTCTTGTCCTTCTCTCAAACTAACCAAACTGTTTTTCTCTTGGCTTACTGCCGAAGGCAATGCTGTCCTATGACATACTTCAAGCTAAAACCAACTTCATGTTTAACATTCTGAATTCCTTGCCTTTCTACCCTTCTGCTTCTAATAACTCCCTACCTTTTGGTTTATCTGTCTAAATCACCAAGCTCATTGTGCAGTCATCCTTTAGCTTTAAAATCTTTCTACTCTTAACTTAAAACTCAGTACATGCTTCTAAATTTTATTATTTTATTTCCTAGGAATCCTTAAAGTCATGCCATGCTCAGAACCAAAAAGTAACAGAGTACAGAATCCATAGAACAATCTAAGCCATGGCATCACTCTTGTTAGGACAGACACTCATTTCCCTAGATAAGCCTTATAGTTACAGCCCCTTGCTTAGCTAACTTAGGATCAGATTTCAGTACATAGGACATCTAAGCATTCCAGGCTGCAACCTTCTGGCATACATTCTTCTTCTTTGTTTTCTTTTTCTCTTTTATTTTTTTCATATCTTTGCTTTTCTTTCTCAATGTTTCCTTTTCCCTAAGTTTGCCTTTTGATGCAGTGCCACTTGTGGGTTACACAAATGGCCCTGATTACTCAGCATTCCTAGAAAAAAGAAAATATGTTTCCCCTTTTTTTTCTTTTTTTTTCTTTTCAAAGAAGAATAATGCATATCTAATAAGGGAGAGAGGAGTGTTCCTAGGGACTAGAAGGTTGCCTTACCCCAAAACTTGGACTTCTCGTTGTCCTCAATGAGAGCATTGGGTGGCACACCCCCAAACTTAGTTAGAAGCATCTAGTTTAAGTTAAAAACAGGCAGACTTTAAATATCTAAGGGTTGGAATGGCTCTCCTAGGTTAGATAACACACCAGGCAGAGGTTTATTCGAAACAAAGGTAAGGTCTTACAAGGTTGCATGCTTTCCAACCTATGAAGCTAATTCAAGCTTAAAGTGTGTACTCGACACTCATCCAGCACACTCAACAAACAGCCCACAGAGAATCACATTTTAGCCAGTTGCAAAAGATATAGACAGAAACTATCAGCAGAGAAAATAGTCCAATCTAGCTAAACATTATAAATCTAACAACATTATCACCAGACAAATTCGGAAGGCAGAATTCCACACTTCGCTCCATGCTTAAGTATAATGTTGTAATAGCACAAGCATGCAAAATACTCATTTCAAAATGAAGGCATCATCAATTCATGCTAAACGACTATGGTAAGCGCATTAACAAAGATTTCAAGCATGATAGCAGAAGCATCAAACTATTTTCAGAATTGTCTCCCAGTACACTATGATTGTTGGCACATGATAAATATTTCATTCCCAAAATAAACCACTCCTAACATACAAAATCTAAGCAAAGCATGATAAAAGCCTAATTTAAGAGTTTAGGGATAAGAAATCTCCCTTGTCAATCTGCCTCATATGGATATTCTTCAATGTTTCGAGGCATCACTTCTGCTCCTTTAAGATACTTAAGTCTTGATATACGGGGTCAGACATTCTGCCACACCTTGAAATTGTTGATTCTTTCAAAGAGACTGCATGTTATAACATCCCAAGATTTGTACTTTTTGTGCGTTGGTACAACATAGGTTTGATGCGATGGGACTTCTTTTTCTGGCACATCTCTTTCTAACTCCTTCAACTGGAGCATTTGTGGTGGTGGTGGCTCAACTCTTTCATTGGTGGAGAAGCTAGCTGCAACATCAAACATTTCAAATTCTTGTTCCTCACGCAGCGCATTAGTCTCTTTGTGCCTCATCCAGCACAATTTCATTTTTCTCAACTTTCACCAACTCCACCATTTTATATGGATATTCCATTGGATCACTCTTCTCAGAATCGAAGGTAACAAAGGAGTCATCATCATAAAAATCAAACATCTGAGGGCATGGTGGTGGTGATTTTGCTATAGCAAGTAGATTTTGTAAGTCATTTGTGAGCTGGTCTAATTGCACATCAATTCTCCTCATGGATGCATCATTCCTTTCCATGAATTCTATCCATAGCGCCTCCAAAGCGGGTGATAATTCTTCATTTTGAGTTGGCGCATAATGTTGATAGTCTTCATGTTGGTGGAACTCTTCATAATGAGCAACTTGCCCATGCTCTTCCCAAGAATGATTTGAGAGTTGCCACTGATCATGTCCACACAGGTACGAATAAGGGTTGTCATAGCTTTGTTGATATTGCCTCTCATGATAATTCAATGTTGGGCAATTCTCCAAGTTATGATTATCCCCACAATAAGCACATGACTGATAAAATTCTTCAAACTGTTGTGGGCAAACTCTTCTTCCAATTAAGTTCTGCAGCGTATTCATTTACTTTGCCGTACACATACGTTTTTCACCTGCATAGTTTCTCTCTGTGCCTGAAAAATGATAGTAAACAAATTAAGCTCACGTATTCAGCACAAATCTTACAATCAATCAACTTAACAAAAAAGTAATGCAAATCCCCGGCAGCGGCGCCAAAAACTTGTTGCGTGCTCAGTGTGTGTGTAAATTAGATGCGAAGAGCACTCAGATCATGCAAGTATAAATGGTCTGCAGCAAGTGATAAGTATATTTTATATCGTTTTCCCACAGAGATTTGATTAAGTTTGTGCTAAGTACAGATTGATTAAAGGAAAATGTAACCGGTGACAAAATGTTGTTGGTTGGGTTGCTGAAATAACGACAGAACATACAAAATGCAGAAACAAGTAAATAGCGAAAATGCTGAAATAATAACAACTTGCAGAAAACTTTAGACAAGACTCCAAATATAAATGCGTAAACAGCAAAATACTAGCGAACAGACAGCAACAGAAATCTATACTAACAAACAAGGTAGGCTAGGGCTCATGTAATAACTCATAGATCAGGTGTAAACTAAGCTGACTACTAATGCGGATCTAGCAGAACTTTCGCAACAGGCTAACAGACAAATAAAACCTAAGATAAAAAACAGCAAGGTTGGCTAAGAATCCTCCATAGACATAAACCATGATCATTCAGCAGCAAATTAATATTACATTCATCGTTTTAGCTAGATCTCATACATCTTCCGATTATATGCTTTAGACTCTTAACTTACTCATATCCAAGTAAGTTTTAAGAACCTATTTATATGTTCATGCTATAAAACGTGTTAGGAGAGTGCCTATTCCTAGACCCCTCTCTGTCTACCATGAAAGGCTAACATGCATGAGTAACTCTGAATTCTTACTCCTTCCGGAGGTTAGGAACTCTTTAGAACAAAATGGATGGCCAGTCGAAAATGTCCATGGGATGAAGTTCACACTCATTCAATGCATGCATGATTATTTACATGCTGAATTCACATAGCTATGTCTTACAGATTCATCTTAACAAACCTTTATGAAACTAGCTACTCATGACTTTAGAAGAACTCAACAAAACTAATTGATTACTCATGATAATAGAAGAATTTAACAAAACTAATTGATTACTTATGACTTTAGAAGAACTCAACAAAACTAATTGATTACTCATGATAATAGAAGAACTTAACAAAACTAATTGATTACTTATGAAAGTAGAAGAACTCAACAAAACTAATTGATTACTTATGAAAATCAAATCCAATAATAATTCAAACAGAAAAACACAATTCGATCCGAAAACAATAATTAAAGTAAAGCAGTAGATAATTCGAAAACAGAAACTAAAGTAAAGCAGTAGATAAGTGAAGGTCCGATTGTCCACGATCCGCCTCGGCTGAAGGAGAAGAATGGCTTCACTTGGGAAGGGAACTCAATCAGAAGAGAAGATGGATCTTCTCTTCTTCCTCTTGAATTACTGACGCCAAGGGAGTCTTTGTTTCTTCGATCCAACAAACGAGAGAATTCTCTTTTTCTGCGGTTTGGCCTTTGTCGAATCTCTTCGCCGTCGAGGGATTGTCTTTTTCTTTCTTCATCTAGCTCTCTTATATAGCCTTCAGAGGTTCCATAGGCTGCGAATCTCCATCCAATTTGAGGTAACAACCTCACACGTGGCGGATGCAGGAAGGGCCGACGGCTGGAAAAACGCAGCAGCAAAGACCAGTATTGCGATTGCGTTGCGATCGCAATGCTCTGTTTCAAGTTGCCTTTCTTCTGATCCCATTGCGTTCCTCGCAAAAGTTCAGCAATACATTTGCAAGGCATCAAATAGACATTTTTTTCACCAATTTACACACTTATGCACAGATTTCTCACATAAGCATTGAATTCACACCATTTCACAAAATGTCACTATTAAACACATATTATGCTCACTTCTAGCTAAAATGTTCAAAATACTTAATGAATATTAAGCAATTATAGACCTAAATAACTATCATTTGGAGAGTTAACAGCTACGTCTATAAGTAGATTAGAGGGGCAAAGTTCGGGGAAGTTGTCTGCACAAACTAAGGTGGATCTTGAAGAGAATGTTACTGCAAGTGAGCTGAGAAGTGGAAATGAGACTTCTTCAAGATGGTTCACAGTCGATGACCTGGAATCTAGCGACGATGAAGAAGGTCTTGAAGAAGTCAAGGTAAGTATTACTCCACTTGATAAGATTGAGTATGTGTCTTGTATTGCAAATATGTTTGAAGAATTATGCATTGATGAGATTAAGCATGTGCCTATTAAAGAAAAATTGTTTGAAGAGCTTTGCACTGATGAGGTAGGACCAATTTGTAATGAAAATGTAGTTATGGATGAGGAAATGTCGATTCTGCCTATTGAAAAATTATCTCCTCCAGGTATGTCTTGTAATAATGAATTGATTGTAGGAGATTTGAATAACATGCCCCCTTCCATTATAGCATCTGTGAATGTTGGTCAGCTTGAGAATATAGATTTGGTCCCTCCACTTGTTGAGAAATGGTCTTAATTGAATATCAATATGGCTTTAGAAAGCCTTCTAGAAAAATCACATGATTTTATTTTTCCTGAAGATCATTTCATCTGTGTTGTAGAAGTTTTTGCTAGAATCGTCATTAGATTTATTATTTTTATTGATGTGAAAAATATTTATGATGAATCTTTTAATTTGATGATGAATTGAAAATTATGAATCCTCAGACGCAAATCTTATTTGACAAGTCATTGAGGATAAGCTAATAGTGGTAGACACGTCAACCATAACGACCTTAAAAATTTGCGCTTCTTTGGAGGCAACCCATGAATTTTTCATTTCTTGTTTTTTTTTTAGTTTTTTTCCCCTACCTTAGTGTTGTTGTTTATTTTTTAGGCAGTTTCCACTAGACATAAAAAAATAAATAAAAAAAAGGTCGATCTTGATTGAGGAGAGCGCCACCACTTTCCTTAAACCCATGCAAAAGAAATTCCAGGGGAGGTTTTTTGTTCCCCTATTACTTCTTTTATATTACTTTTGATAGAGATACATTGGGGACAATGTATTGTTTTAGGTGGGGTGAAGATATATTTGCAAAACATGTGATTGAGTCTGAAGCATCTGAGCGTCAGACTTTTAAATTATGAAAATCTTGAGGTTTAAATGTATGATGATTAGTTGGTTGAATATTATTTGATGATGACAATCTGCAATAGGTCTTAGACATTTTCTGTTCATTATGTTTTTTTCACTTTTTCTTGCAAAGCATGAGAATGCATACATGATTTTGAGCCAAATTTAATTTTTTTCTAAAATCTTACGACTGAACAGAGGTTTGATAGGGAGGAAGGCGACGATACATATTTCAGATGGCGGAGATAGCACTAACAACAACAGCAAGGGATTTCAAAAGTAGGCGTTCTTCAGCGGTATTGGTTATATTTTTGTTACGACGACATCGGCGAAGCTGATATAAACGTCGGCGGGGTTTACGATCTTTTGGTTTCGGAAGGAGAGAAAGGCAGGGAGCTTTTTGTTACGACGACATCGGCGAAGCTGATATAAACGTCGGCGGGGTTTATGATCTTTTGGTTTCAGATGGAGAGGGAGGCAGGAAACTTTTGGAACAATTTCGGCGACTTTGTTTAGGGTTGATGGCGTGGGGCGAGGGAGAGAGGGGAAGAGAGAGACAAAAAAAATAGGGTTTATAATTGACAAACGTGGTGTATATTTAATAATATGATTATATATTCTTGATTAATTTCATGTTTATATTTCATAAAAAAATATAAATGATGACGTTGGATTATATAGTATATAAACCAAGTATTTATGTTATAAAAGTTGAAATATTCCAAGATATAAAGTTCGGTAAACAATGTTGAACCCGACGTGAATCAAACGCTCAACCTTTTGATCTGGAGTCAGACGCGGTACCATTGCACGACAAATTCGTTGGTGGCAAAATTTTCTTTTAAAATAAACACTAATGCTATGTAATTGACAATTAATGATTAAGTTCAAACCTAGTTTAAAAGGATGGGGAGTTAA
The DNA here is from genome assembly GCA_028017165.1 of Herpetospermum pedunculosum. Classification (NCBI taxonomy): domain Eukaryota; kingdom Viridiplantae; phylum Streptophyta; class Magnoliopsida; order Cucurbitales; family Cucurbitaceae; genus Herpetospermum; species Herpetospermum pedunculosum. The sequence goes on along the minus strand of CM051527.1, from coordinate 11,359,909 downwards.
AAGGACTTTACATTGACATACACTTTATAGATTCTAATTACACAAATATGAACATTCTAATTAAACTTTATATTTATCACGAGTCAAGTTGATTTAGAACTAACATAGGGTTGAAATTGCCTAAATGTCTACATATTAAATTTAGTTTTAATTAAAAATATTTGAAAAAGATTGAATTACTTAGGAAAGTTTTTTTTTAAAAGATATTATCTTATTCTAACATATAAACCTAAATATGTAAAAAACAAAATCCAATATCTTTCTTGGATGCCCCATTATTCCACTTACTTTTTCAAAATCGTTAGTAGACATAAAATCTTGCGACTGAACAGAAACTTCACGGGGAGGAAGGCGGCGATACATATTTCAGATGTCGGAGATGGCACCAACAACGACAGCGAGGGATGTCAAAACTAGGCGTTCTTCAGAGGTATTGGTTGTGTTTTTGTTACCACGACGTCGACGAAGCTGATATAGACGTCGGCGTGTTTACAGACTTTTGGTTTCAGAAGGGGAGGGAGGCAGGGAGCATGTTGGCACGATTTCGGCGACTGTGTTTAGGGTTGATGGCAAGCCGCGAGGGGGAGGGAGAAAGAGAGAAAAAAAATTAGGGTTTCGATATAATTGGAGAAAAAAATTGAATTTATATTTTATATATATACTTGTATAAAATTTCAAAGATATGTTGTTCAGCAAGAAGGATTGTTGAATCCGACGTGAATCAACACGCAACCTTCTGATCTAGAGTCAAACACGCTACCATTGCGCCACGGATCCGTTGGTGGCAAGATTTTGTTTTAAATTCAACACTCAAGCTATGTAATTTGCAATTAATAATCTGTTGGTGTGACATAGGGTTGAAATTGCCTAAATGTCCAATATTAAATTTAGTTTTAATTACAATTAATTTATTAAAATATTTAAAAAAGATTGAATTATTAAGAGTTTTTTTTTAAAAAAAAAGATATTATCTTATTCTAAAATATAAACCTAAATATATAAAAAAAAAAAAAAAAAAAAAATAAAAAAAAATCCAATAATTTTCTCGTATGCCCCATTATTCCTCTTATTTCTTCAAAATCGTTAATAGACCTAAAATCTTGCGACTGAACAGAGGCTTGACATGGAGGAAGGCGTCGATGCATATTTCAGATGGCGGGGATGGCACTAAGAACGACAGCAAGGGATTTCAAAAGTAGGCATTCTTCAACGATATTGGTTGTGTTTTTTTTACGACGACGTCAGCGAAGCTGCTATAGACTTCAGCGGGATTTACGGTCTTTTGGTTTCAGAAGAGGAGGGAGGCAGGGAGCATGTTGGAACGATTTCGACTACCGTGTTTAGGGTTGATGGCATGCCGCGGGGGAGAAGGAGGAAGAGAGAGAAAAAAATAGGGTTCAACAAAAACAAATGTTGAACCCCGTGAATCGACACACAACCTTCTGATCTGGAGTCAGACACGCTACCATTGCGCCACAAATCCGTTGGTTGCAAAATTTTGTTTTAAATTGAATACTATTTCTATGTAATTTGCAATTAATGATTAAATTTAAGCTCGGTTTAAAAGGATAGGGAGTTAAAATGACTATTTACATTATTGACAAACACTTTACCGACTCTAATTACACAAATACGAACATTCTAATTAAATTTTAGCTTTATCACAAGTCAAGTTGATTTAGAACTAACTTAGGGTTGGAATTGTCTAAATGTCCAAATATTAGATTTAGTTTTAATTACAATTAATTTATTAAAATATTTGAAAAAGATTGAATTATTTAGGAAAGTTTTTTTCAAAAAAAAAAAAATATTACCTTATCCTAACATATAAACCTAAATAACAAAAAAAAAAAAAAAAAAATCCAATAATTTTCTCTTATGCCCGATTATTCCTCTTATTTTTTCAAAATCGTTAATAGACCTAAATATTGCGACTGAACAGAGACTTGACAAGGAGGAAGGCGACGATACCTATTTCAGATGGCGGAGATGGCACTAAGAACGACAGCGAGGGATTTCAAAAGTAGGCATTCTTCAGCGGTATTGGTTGTTATTTTGTTACGACGACGTCGACGAAGATGATATAGACGTCGGCGGGGTTTACAGTCTTTTGGTTTCAGATGGGGAGGGAGGCAGGGAGCATGTTGGAATGATTTCGGCGACTGTGTTTAGGGTTTATGGCAAACCGCGAGGGAGAGGGAGGAATATAGAGAAAAAAAATTAGGGGTTCGATATAATTGAAGAAAAAAGTTGAATTTATATTTTACAAACGTGATGTATATTTAATAATATGATTATATATTCTTATATAATTTCATGTTTATATTTCATAAAAAATATAAATGACAACTTGGATTATATAGCATATAAACCAAGTATTTATGTTAGAAAAGTTAAAAAATGTTTTCGGCGACTGTGTTTAGGGTTTATGGCAAACCGCGAGGGAGAGGGAGGAATAGAGAGAAAAAAAATTAGGGGTTCGATATAATTGAAGAAAAAAGTTTAATTTATATTTTACAAACGTGATGTATATTTAATAATATGATTATATATTCTTATATAATTTCATGTTTATATTTCATAAAAAATATAAATGACGACTTGGATTATATAGCATATAAACCATGTATTTATGTTAGAAAAGTTAAAAAAATGTTGTTCAACAAAAAATAATGTTGAACCCGACGTGAATCAAACACGCAACCTTCTGATCTGGAGTCAGACGCGCTACCATTGCGCCACGAATCCGTTGGTGGAAAATTTTTGTTTTAAATTAAACACTAATGCTATGTAATTTGCAATTAATGATTAAATTTAAGCTTAGTTTAAAATGATGGGGAGTTAAAATGACTCTTTATGTTGACAAACACCTTACAGACTCTAATTACACGAATATAAACATACTAATTAAATTTTATCTTTATCACGAGTCAAGTTGATTTAGAACTAACATAGGGTTTAAATAGCCTAAATGTCCAAATATTAGATTTAGTTTTAATTACAATTAATTTATTTAAATATTTGAAAAAGAATGAATTATTTAGGAAAGTTTTTTTTCAAAAAAAAAATATTATTTTATTCTAATATATAGACCTAAATATAAAAAAAAAAATATAAAAAAATAAATAATCCAATAACTTTCTGGGATCCCCCATTATTCCACTTATTTTTTCAAAATCGTTATAGACCTAAAATCTTGCGATTGAACAGAGACTTGACAAGGAGGAAGGCGACGATACATATTTCAGATGGCGGAGATGGCACTAAGAACGACAGCGAGGGATTTCAAAAGTAGGCGTTCTTCAGCGGTAATGGTTGTGATTTTGTTACGACGACGTCAACGAAGCTAATATAGACGTCGACGGGGTTTAAAGTTTTTTGCTTTCAGATGGGGAGGGAGGCAGAGAACATGTTGGAATGATTTCGGCGACTGTGTTTAGGGTTTATGGCAAACCGCGAGGTAGAGGGAGGAATAGAGAGAAAAAATTTAGGGGTTCGATATAATTGAAGAAAAAAGTTGAATTTATATTTTACAAACGTGATGTATATTTAATAATATGATTATATATTCTTGTATAATTTCATGTTTATATTTCTTGAAAAATATAAATGACGACGTTGGATTATATAGCATATAAACCAAGTATTTATGTTAGAAAAGTTAAAAAATGTTGTTCAACATAAAATAATGTTGAACCCGACGTGAATCGAACACACAACCTTCTAATCTGGAGTCAGACGCGCCACGAATCCGTTGGTGGAAAATTTTTGTTTTAAAATTAACGCTAATGCTATGTAATTTGCAATTAATGATTAAATTTAAGCTTAGTTTAAAAGGATGGGGAGTTAAAATGACTCTTTACGTTGACAAACACCTTACAGACTCTAATTACACGAATATAAGCGTACTAATTAAATTTTATCTTTATCACGAGTCAAGTTGATTTAGAACTAACATAGGGTTTAAATAGCCTAAATGTCCAAATATTAGATTTAGTTTTAATTACAATTAATTTATTTAAATATTTGAAAACGAATGAATTATTTAGGAAAGTTTTTTTTCAAAAAAAAAATATTATATTATTCTAATATATAAACCTAAATATAAAAAAAAAAAAAATAATAAATAAATAATCCAATAACTTTCTGGGATCCCCCATTATTCCACTTATTTTTTCAAAATCGTTATAGACCTAAAATCTTGCGACTGAACAAAGACTTGACAAGGAGGAAGGCGACGATACATATTTTAGATGGCGGAGATGGCACTAAGAACGACAGCGAGGGATTTCAAAAGTAGGCGTTCTTCAGCGGTAATGGTTGTGATTTTGTTACGACGATGTCAACGAAGCTAATATAGACGTCGACGGGGTTTAAAGTCTTTTGCTTTCAGATGGGGAGGGAGGCAGAGAACATGTTGGAATGATTTCGGCGACTGTGTTTAGGGTTTATGGCAAACCGCGAGGTAGAGGGAGGAATAGAGAGAAAAAATTTAGGGGTTCGATATAATTGAAGAAAAAAGTTGAATTTATATTTTACAAACGTGATGTATATTTAATAATATGATTATATATTCTTGTATAATTGCATGTTTATATTTCTTGAAAAATATAAATGACGGCGTTGGATTATATAACATATAAACCAAGTATTTATGTTAGAAAGGTTAAAAAATGTTGCTCAACAAAAAATAATGTTGAACCCGACGTGAATCGAACACGCAACCTTCTGATCTGGAGTCAAACGCGCTACAATTGTGCCACAAATCCGTTGGTAGAAAATTTTTGTTTTAAAATTAACGCTAATGCTATGTAATTTGCAATTAATGATTAAATTTAAGCTTAGTTTAAAAGGATGGGGAGTTAAAATGACTCTTTACGTTGACAAACACCTTACAGACTCTAATTACACGAATATAAACGTACTAATTAAATTTTATCTTTATCACGAGTCAAGTTGATTTAGAAATAACATAGGGTTTAAATAGCCTAAATGTCCAAATATTAGATTTAGTTTTAATTACAATTAATTTATTTAAATATTTGAAAAAGAATGAATTATTTAGGAAAGTTTTTTTTCAAAAACAAAAAATATTATTTTATTCTAATATATAAACCTAAATATAAAAAAAATAATAAATAAAAAAATCATCCAATAACTTTCTCGGATGCCCCATTATTCCACTTATTTTTTTCAAAATCGTTATAGACCTAAAATCTTGCGACTGAACAAAGACTTCACAAGGAGGAAGGCGACCATACATATTTCAGATGGCGGAGATGGCACTAAGAACGACAACGAGAGATTTCAAAAGTAGGCGTTCTTCAGCGGTATTGGTTGTGATTTTGTTACGACGACGTCAACGAAGCTGATATAGACGTCGGCGGGGTTTAAAGTCTTTTGGTTTCAGATGGGGAGGGAGGCAGAGAACATGTTGGAATGATTTCGGCGACTGTGTTTAGGGTTTATGGCAAACCGCGAGGGAGAGGGAGGAATAGAGAGAAAAAAATTAGGGGTTCGATATAATTGAAGAAAAAAGTTGAATTTATATTTTACAAACGTGATGTATATTTAATAATATGATTATATATTCTTGTATAATTTCATGTTTATATTTCATAAAAAATATAAATGACGACGTTGGATTTTATAGCATATAAACCAAGTATTTATGTTAGAAAAGTTAAAAAATGTTATTCAACAAAAAAGAATGGTGAACCCGACGTTATCGAACACGCAACCTTCTGATCTAGAGTTAGACGCGCTATCATTGCGCCACAAATCCGTTGGTGGCAAAATTTTGTTTTAAATTGAACGCTAATGCTATGTAATTTGCAAGTAATGATTAAATTTAAGCTTAGTTTAAAAGGATAGGGAGTTAAAATGACTCTTTACGTTGACAAACACTTTACAGACTCTTATTACACGAATATGAACATACTAATTAAATTTTATCTTTATCACGAGTCAAGTTGATATAGAACTAACATAGGGTTGAAATAGCCTAAATGTCCAAATATTAGATTTAGTTTTAATTACAATTAATTTATTTAAATATTTGAAAAAGAATGAATTATTTAGGAAAGGTTTTTTCCAAAAAAAAAATATTATTTTATTCTAATATATAAACTTAAATATAAAAAAAAAAAAAAAAATCCAATAACCTTCTCGGATGCCCCATTATTCCACTTATTTTTTCAAAATCGTTATAGACCTAAAATCTTGCGACTGAACAGAGACTTGACAAGGTGGAAGGCGACGATACATATTTCAGATGGCAGAGATGGCATTAAGAACGACAGGGATTTCAAAAGTAGGCGTTTTCAGCGGTATTGGTTGTGATTTTGTTAAAAAATTGAATTTATATTTTACAAACGTATATTTAATAATATGATTATATATTCTTGTATAATTCATGTTTATATTTCATAAAAAATATAAATGACAAAAATGTTGTTCAACAAAACCAAATGTTGAACCCAACGTGCAACCTTCTGATCTGGAGTCAGACGCGCTACCATTGCGCCACGAATCCGTTGGTGACAAATTTTTGTTTTAAATTGAACGCTAATGCTATGTAAGTTGCAATTAATGATTAAATTTAAGCTTAGTTTAAAAGGATGGGGAGTTAAAATGACTCTATACATTGACAAACACCTTACAGACTCTAATTACACAAATATGAACATACTAATTAAATTTTAGCTTTATCACGAGTCAAGTTGATTTAGAACTAACATAGGGTTGAAATAGCCTAAATGTCCAAATATTAGATTTAGTTTTAATTACCATTAATTTATTTAAATATTTGAAAAAGAATGAATTATTTAGGAAAGTTTTTTTTCAAAAAAAATATATTCTTATTCTAATATATAAACCTAAATATCAAAAAAAAGAAATAAAAATAATAATAATCCAATAACTTTCTGGGATGCCCCATTATTCCACTTATTTTTTCAAAATCGTTATAGACATAAAATCTTGCTACTGAAGAGAGGCTTCACATGGAGGAAGACGGCGATACATATTTCAGATGGCGGAGATGTTGTTCAACAAAAACAACATCTCGACGTGAATCGAACACACAACCTTCTGATCTGGTTTATATGCCATTTCAGATGGCGGACATGGCACTAACAACGACAGCGAGGAATTTCAAAAGTAGGCGTTCTTCAGCAGTATTGGTTGTGATTTTGTTACGACTGTCGCAACGTCATCGCGACGCGGAGCGGCCGACGTCCTCTTTTAAGGGTTTTGGTTTGAAAAACAAAGAGATGGAGTGGCCACCAACCATTTTGGGTGTGATTGGTCACCTTAAGACAAAAACTGGTCTAAGAAAGTAGAAATTCAAGTTCGGGGGTCGGTTGAGTGTAGGGAAGGTGTTAGCACCCTACAACACCCGTTAAAACGGTAGCCAAAATTTGTCTTTATTATCCAATTAAATTTATTTAAAATGTCCTTAATTTGATAAAAGAGAAAAAGAAATAATATGAAAAGAGAATGTTTCAACTAATCTTGCCTTAACTTTAAAATAAAGTAAGGACTCGATTTGTGAGTGGAATTACCCTTCAATTTTGCCATTAGTTGCCTTAATCCCATAACGGGGATTACGCAATAAACAAATATTTTTTGAAAGATTTTTGAAATACTTTTGATTTAAAAATTAATTTGAAATTCATTTCAAACCAGTTTAAAATAAAATAAAATTTCATGTTTTGGAAACAATTTTGAAAGTCAATTTAACATTTAAAAGAAAACTAATTCATTTGAAAATATTTTTAAAAACAAAATTTTGAAATCCCGGTAAATTATAGATTTAGAAATAAATGAAAATCAAAGTTTTAAAATTGTTCAAAATCAATTTGAAAAAAACCATTTAGAAAGGAATTGGAAACTAAATTAAATTTTTTATTTTCTAAAAAAACGTTTAGAAATCAAATGGAAAACTTAAAAAAAAACGACTTTATAAATGACACATAATGGCGTACTTGTAAATTAAAATCAATAACAAAGATGTAATTAAACGACACAAAATATAATTAGAAAAAAAAAGAAATATAAATGAGACATAATATAAACCATGCTTGAAATTTCATATAAACCAGAGGACATAATTGTAATTAACTTAAAAAAAACTTTAAAATGAAATTTAAATTACATTACCCACGCGTGCGAAGATGATGAAGCCTATTTCTCCAAGCTGCCGCCTGTGTATTCCACCGTTTCTTCACCTTGGAAGTCGCTGATGTCGTTGGATTCGCCGCCGAGGAGCTCCGTCCGCCGCGAGAGGTGCTACGTTGCTGATGTTTCGTCTGTCCGCCGCGAGAAGTGGTGCGCCGCCGACGGTAATGGTGGTCGGAGATGGTGGTGGGATGAAGGTAGAGAAGATGATGAATATTAGACTCTCGATTTGCGTACCTGAAAAAAATGGAAAAAAGGAAGAAAGAGAAAGTGGAATTTGGAGGGAAAACTTCTTTTTGGTCAAAGAAAAATCAACTTTGACTTCAAAATCACTCTTTTAAACTTCTCTCAAAAAACTCTAATTTATCGGTCTCTCTACGACTTTTTCTCTGATCTCTCTTTTCTCTCTTTGGTCGGTATTTATAGATCGTTGGAAACTCCCACCAAAGGTAAAAATTGAAGTAAATTTATGATTCGATATTTTTCTCCTTCAAAACTGATTTTTGACCATAAAATGAACAAATATTTTATACTCATAAATGAATATAAAATTTTAACCCAAAAATGAATTAAATATTTTATACTCATAAATGAATATCAAATTTTAACCCAAAATGAATTAATTATTTTATACTCATAAATGAATATCAAATTTTAATCTAAAATGAATTAAATATTTTATACTCATAAATGAATATCAAATTTTAACCCAAAATGAATTAAATATTTTATACTCATAAATGAATATCAAAATTTTAGTCATAAAATGACTTAAGAATTTTATACTCATTAAGTATTAATCTTTATTGTCAAATTAGGTAAAAATCCTTCCCAAACAATTAAAACATTATTTTTGTTATTTTTCTCCAATTTCGAAATTAATTAAATACATAATAAAAAGTGAATTTACAACTTAAAAAGATTCAATCAAATATGATAAAAATAAATAAATAAGGTAAAAACATTAATAATAAACAAATGCCCGGACCAAATACGGTGTCTACAACGACGACGTCGACAAAGCTGATATAAACGTCGGCGGGGTTTAAAGTCTTTTGGTTTCAGATGGGGACGGAGGCAGGGAGCATTTTGGAATGATTTCGGCGACTATGTTAAGGGTTGATGGCAAACCGCATTGGAGAGGGAGGAATAGAGAGAAAAAAATTAGGGGTTCAATATAATTGAAGAAAAAAGTTGAATTTATATTTTACAAACGTGATGTATATTTAATAATATGATTATATATTCTTGTATAATTTCATGTTTATATTTCATAAAAAATATATTGACGACGTTGGATTATATAGCATATAAACCAAGTATTTATGTTAGAAAAGTTAAAAAAATGTTGTTCAACAAAAAAGAATGTTGAACCCGACGTGAATCGAACACGCAACCTTCTGATCTGGAGTTAGACGCGTTACCATTGAACGAATCCGCTGGTGGCAAAATTTTGTTTTAAATTGAACGCTAATACTATGTAATTTGCAATTAATGATTAAATTTAAACTTAGTTTAAAAGGATGGGGAGTTAAAATGACTCTTTACATTGACAAACACCTTACAGACTCTAATTACACAAATATGAACATACTAAAAAAGTTGAATTTATATTTTACAAACGTGATGTATATTTAATAATATGATTATATATTCTTGTATAATTTCATGTTTATATTTCATAAAAAATATATTGACGACGTTGGATTATATAGCATATAAACCAAGTATTTATGTTAGAAAAGTTAAAAAAATGTTGTTCAACAAAAAAGAATGTTGAACCCGACGTGAATCGAACACGCAACCTTCTGATCTGGAGTTAGACGCGTTACCATTGAACGAATCCGCTGGTGGCAAAATTTTGTTTTAAATTGAACGCTAATACTATGTAATTTGCAATTAATGATTAAATTTAAACTTAGTTTAAAAGGATGGGGAGTTAAAATGACTCTTTACATTGACAAACACCTTACAGACTCTAATTACACAAATATGAACATACTAATTAAATTTTAGCTTTATCACGAGTGAAGTTGATTTAGAACTAACATAGGGTCGAAATAGCCTAAATGTCCAAATATTAGATTTAGTTTTAATTACAATTAATTTATTTAAATATTTGAAAAAGAATGAATTATTTAGGAAAGTTTTTTTTCAAAAAAAAAAAAATTATCTTATTCTAATATATAAACCTAAATATCAAAAATAAAAAAAATAATCCCATAACTTTCTCGGATGCCCCATTATTCCACTTATTTTTTCAAAATCGCTATAGACCTAAAATCTTGCGACTGAACAGAGGCTTCACATGGAGGAAGGCGGCGATACATATTTCAGATGGCGGAGATGGCACTAACAATGACAGCGATGGATTTCAAAAGTAGGCGTTCTTTAGAGGTATTGGTTGTGTTTTTGTTACGACGACGTCGGAGAAGCTGATATAAACGTCGGCGGGGTTTACAGTCTTTTGGTTTCAGAAGGGGAGGGACGTAGGGAGCATGTTGGAATGATTTCAGAGACTGTGTTTAGGGTTTATGGCAAGCCGCGAGGGAGAGGGAGTTAGAGAGAAAAAATTAGGGTTTCGATATAATTAAAGAAAAAAATTGAATTTATATTTTATAAAAAATATAAATGACGACGTTGGATTATATAGCATATAAACCAAGTATTTATGTTAGAAAAGTTAAAAAATGTTGTTCAACAAAAAAGAATGTTGAACCCGACGTGAATCGAACACGCAAGCTTCTGATCTGGAGTCAGACGCGCTACCATTGCGCCACGAATCCGTTGGTGGCAAAATTTTATTTTAAATTAATCGCTAATGCTATGTAACTTGCAATTAATGATTAAATTTAAGCTACGTTTAAAAGGATCGGGAGTTAAAATGACTCTTTACGTTGACAAACACCTTACAGACTCTAATTACACGAATATGAACGTAGTAATTAAATTTTATCTTTATCACGAGTCAAGTTGATTTAGAACTAACATAGGGTTTAAATAGCCTAAATGTCCAAATATTAGATTTAGTTTTAATTACAATTAATTTATTTAAATATTTGAAAAAGAATGAATTATTTAGGAAAGTCTTTTTTTCAAACAATTTTTTTTATTTTATTCTAATATATAAACCTAAATATCAAAAAAATAATAATAATAATAAAATAATCCAATAACTTTCTCGGATGCCCCATTATTCAACTTATTTGTTCAAAATCGTTATAGACCTAAAATCTTGCGAGTGAATTAAGACTTGACAAGGTGGAAGGCAACGAAATAATATGATTATATATTCTTGTATAATTTCATGTTTATATTTCATAAAAAATATAAATGACAAAAGTGTTGTTCAACAAAAACAAATGTTGAACCCGACATGAATCGAACTGGCAACCTTCTGATCTGGAGTCAGGCGTGCTACCATTGCACCACGAATCCATTGGTTGCAAAATTTTGTTTTAAATTGAAAGCTAATGCTATGTAATTTGCAATTAATGATTAAATTTAAGCTTAGTTTAAAAGGATGGTGAGTTAAAATGACTCTTTACATTGACAAACACCTTACAGACTCTAATTACACAAATATGAACATACTAATTAAATTTTAGCTTTATCACGAGTCAAGTTGATTTAGAACTAACATAGGGTTGAAATAGCCTAAATGTCCAAATATTAGATTTAGTTTTAATTACCATTAATTTATTTAAATATTTGAAAAAGAATGAATTATTTAGGAAAGTTTTTTTTCAAACAAAAAATATTATTTTATTTTAATATATAAACCTAAATATCAAAAAAAATTTAAAAAAAAAAAAATTGCAATAACCTTTCGGATGCCCCATTATTCCACTTATTTTTTCAAAATCGTTATAGACCTAAAATCTTGCGACTGAACACAGACTTGACAAGGTGGAAGGAACAAAAACAAATGTTGAACCCGACTGAACACAACTTGACAAGGTGGAAGGAACAAAAACAAATGTTGAACCCGACGTGAATCAAACACGCAACCTTCTGATCTGGAGACAGACGCGCTACCATTGCGCCACGAATCCGTTGGTGGCAAAATTTTGTTTTAAATTGAACGCTAATGCTATGTAATTTGCAATTAATGATTAAATTTAAGCTTAGTTTAAAAGGATGAGGAGTTAAAATGACTCTTTACATTCACAAACACCTTATAGACTCTAATTACACAAATATGAACATACTAATTAAATTTTAGCTTTATCACGAGTCAAGTTTATTTAGAACTCACATAGGGTCGAAATAGCCTAAATGTCCAAATATTAGATTTAGTTTTAATTACAATTAATTTATTTAAATATTTGAAAAAGAATGAATTATTTAGGAAAGTTTTTTTTCAAAAAAAAAATATAATCTTATTCTAATATATAAACCTAAATATAAAAAAAAAAATAATAAAAAAATTATAATCCAATAACTTTCTCGGATGCCCCATTATTCCACTTATTTTTTCAAAATCGTTATAGATATAAAATCTTGCGACTGAACAGATGCTTCACATGAAGGAAGGCGACGATACATATTTCAGATGACGGAGATGTTGTTCAACAAAAACATCATCTCGACGTGAATCGAACACACAACCTTCTGATCTGGCTTATATGCCATTTCAGATGGCAGAGATGGCACTAACAACGACAGCGAGGGATTTCAAAAGTAGGTGTTCTTCAGCAGTATTGGTTGTGATTTTGTTACGACGACGTCGACGAAGCTGATATAAACGTCGACGGGGTTTAAAGTCTTTTGGTTTCAGATCGGGACGGAGGCAGGGAGCATGTTGGAATGATTTCGGCGACGGTGTTTAGGTTTGATGGCAAACCGCAACGGAGAGGGAGGAATAGAGAGAAAAAAATTAGGGGTTCGATATAAGTGAAGAAAAAAGTTGAATTTATATTTTACAAAGGTGATGTATATTTAATAATATGATTATATATTCTTGTATAATTTCATGTTTATATTTCATAAAAAATATAAATGACGACGTTGGATTATATAGCATATAAACCAAGTATTTATGTTAGAAAAGTTAAAAAAATGTTGTTCAACAAAAAAGGATGTTGAACCCGACGTGAATCGAACACCTAACCTTCTATAGTAAACACGGTACCATTGCGCCACGAATCCATTGGTGGCAAAATTTTGTTTTAAATGGAATGTTAATGCTATGTAATTTGCAATTAATGATTAAATTTAAGCTTAGTTTAAAAGGATGGGGAGTTAAAATTACTCTTTAGGTTGACAAACACATTACAGACTCTAATTAGACAAATATGAACATACTAATTAAATTTTAGCTTTATCACGAGTGAAGTTGATTTAGAACTAACATAAGGTTGAAATATCGTAAATGTCCAAATATTAGATTTAGTTTTAATTACAATTAATTTATTTAAATATTTGAAAAAGAATGAATTATTTAGGAAAGTCTTTTTTTCAAACAATTTTTTTTATTTTATTCTAATATATAAACCTAAATATCAAAAATAAAAAAATAAAAAAAATAATCCCATAACTTTCTCGGATGCCCCATTATTCCACTTATTTTTTCAAAATCGCTATAGACCTAAAATCTTGCGACTGAACAGAGGCTTCACATGGAGGAAGGCGGCGATACATATTTCAGATGGCGGAGATGGCACTAACAACGACAGCGAGGGATTTCAAAAGTAGGCGTTCTTCAGAGGTATTGGTTGTGTTTTTGTTACGACGACGTCGACGAAGCTGATATAAACGTCGGCGGGGTTTACAGTCTTTTGGTTTCAGAAGGGGAGGGACGCAGCGAGCATGTTGGAATGATTTCGGCGACTTTGTTTAGAGTTTATGGCAAGCCGCGAGGGAGAGGGAGTTAGAGAGAAAAATAATAGGGTTTCCATATAATTGAAGAAAAAAATTGAATTTATATTTTACAAACGTGTGGAGTCAGACGCTCTACCATTGCGCCACGAATCCGTTGGTGGCAAAATTTTGTTTTAAATTGATCCCTAATTCTATGAAACTTGCAATTAATGATTAAATTTAAGCTTAGTTTAAAAGGATGGGGAGTTAAAATGACTCTTTACGTTGACAAACACCTTACAGACTCTAATTACACGAATATGAACGTAGTAATTAAATTTTAACTTTATCACGAGTCAATTTGATTTAGAACTAACATAGGGTTTAAATAGCCTAAATGTCCAAATATTAGATTTAGTTTTAATTACAATTAATTTATTTAAATATTTGAAAAAGAATGAATTATTTAGGAAAGTCTTTTTTCAAACAAAAAATATTATTTTATTCTAATATATAAACCTAAATATAAAAAAAAAAAAATAATTAAATAATCCAATAACTTTCTCGGATGCCCAATTATTCCACTTATTTTTTCAAAATCGTTATAGACCTAAAATCTTGCGTCTGAACAGAGACTTGACAAGGAGGAAGGCGACCATACATATTTCAGATGGCGAAGATGGCACTAAGAACGACAGCGAGGGATTTCAAAAGTAGGCGTTCTTCAGCGGTATTGGTTGTGATTTTGTTATGACGACGTCGACGAAGCTGATATAAACGTCGACGGGGTTTAAAGTCTTTTGGTTTCAGATGGGGACGGAGATAGGGAGCATGTTGGAATGATTTCGGCGACTGTGTTTAGGGTTGATGGCAAACCGCAACGGAGAGGGAGGAATAGAGAGAAAAAAATTAGGGGTTCGATATAATTGAAGAAAAAAATTGAATTTATATTTTACAAACGTGGTGTATATTTAATAATATGATTATATATTCTTGTATAATTTCATGTTTATATTTCATAAAAAATATAAATGACTTGGATTATATAGCATATAAACCAAGTATTTATGTTAGAAAAGTTAAAAAATGTTGTTCAACAAAACAAATGTTGAACCTGACGTGAATCGAACATGCAACCTTTTGATCTGGAGTCAAACGGGCTACCATTGCACCACGAATCCGTTGGTGGAAACTTTGTTTTAAAATGAATGCTAATGCTATGTAATTTGCAATTAATGATTAAATTTAAGCTTAGTTGAAAAGGATGGGGAGTTAAAATGACTCTTTACATTGACAAACACCTTACAGACTCTAATTACACAAATATGAACATACTAATTAAATTTTAGCTTTATCACGAGTCAAGTTGATTTAGAACTAACAGAGGGTTGAAATAGCCTAAATGTCCAAATATTAGATTTAGTTTTAATTACCATTAATTTATTTAAATATTTGAAAAAGAATGAATTATTTAGGAAAGTTTTTTTTCAAAAAAAAAAAATATTATCTTATTCTAATATATAAACCTAAATATCAAAAAAAAAAAAAAATAATAATAATCCAATAACTTTCTCGGATGCCCCATTATTCCACTTATTTTTTCAAAATCGTTATAGACATAAAATCTTGCGACTGAACAGAGGCTTCACATGGAGGAAGGCGGCGATACATATTTCAGATGGCGGAGATGTTGTTCAACAAAAACAACATCTCGACGTGAATCGAACACGCAACCTTCTGATCTGGTTTATATGCCATTTCAGATGGCGGAGATGGCACTAACAACGACAGCGAGGGATTTCAAAAGTAAGCGTTCTTCAGAGGTATTGGTTGTGTTTTTGTTACGACGACTTCGGCGAAGCTGATATAGATGTCGGCGGGGTTTACAGTCTGTTGGATTCAGAAAGCTAAGGGAGGGAGGGAGGGAGCATGGTTGAATGATTTCGACGACTGTGTTTAGGGTTGATTGCAAGCCGCGAGGGAGAGGGAGGAAGAGAGAGAAAAAAATAGGGTTTCGATATAATTGAAGAAAAATAATTGAATTTATATTTTACAAACGTGGTGTATATTTAATAATATGATTATATATTCTTGTATAATTACATGTTTATATTTCATAAAAAATATAAATGACGATGTTGGATTATATAGCATCTAAACCAAGTATTTATGTTTGGAAAGTTAAAAATGTTGTTCAACAAAAAAGAATGTTGAACCCAAGAATCAAACACGCAATCTTCTGATCTAGAATCAGACGCGCTACCATTGCGCCACAAATCCATGATGGCAAAGTTTTGTTTTAAATTGAACACTAATGCTATGTAATTTGCAATTAATGATTAAATTTAAGCTCAGTTTAAAAGGATGAGAAGTTAAAATGACTATTTACATTGACAAACACCTTACCCACTCTAATTACACAAATATGAACATTCTAATTAAATTTTAGCTTTATCACAAGTCAAGTTGATTTAGAACTAACTTTGGGTTGAAATTGTCTAAATGTCCAAATATTAGATTTAGTTTTAATTACAATTAATTTATTAAAATATTGAATTATTTAGGAAAGTTTTTTTTTTATAAAAAAAAAGATATTACCTTATTCTAGCATATAACCTAAAAAAAAAAAAAAAAAAAAAAAAAAAAAAAAAAAAAAAAAAAATCCAATAACTTTTTCGGATGCCCGATTATTCCTTTTATTTTTTCAAAATCGTTAATAGACCTAAAATCTTGCGACTCAACAGAGACTTGACAAGGAGGAAGGGGACGATACATATTTCAAATGGCGGAGATGGCACTAAGCACGACAGTGAGGGATTTTAAAAGTAGGCGTTCTTCAGCAGTATTGGTTATGATTTTGTTACGACGACGTCGATGAAGCTGATATAGACGTCGACGGGGTTTACAGTCTTTGGGTTTCAGATGGGGAGGGAGGCAAGGAGCATGTTGGAATGATTTCGTCGACTGTGTTTAGGGTTGATGGAAAACCGCGAGGGAGAGGGAGGAATATAGAGAAAAAAAAATTAGGGGTTCGATATAATTGAAAAAAAAAGTTGAATTTATATTTTACAAACGTGATGTATATTTAATAATATGATTATATATTCTTGTATAATTTCATGTTTATATTTCATAAAAAATATAAATGACGACGTTGGATAATATAGCGTGAATCGAACACGCAACCTTCTTATCTTGAGTCAGACACGCTACTATTGCGCCAAAAAACCGTTGGTGGAAAATTTTTGTTTTATATTTGTTCACACGAGAATTCGAACGACGAATGGAAATTCGACACGTGTAAATGAATTTGAATTTGTGTTGTTGTATTGTATTTATCAGTGCGTAGTGGATTACAATCTCTAATGTTTGATTCTCTGATTCTCTCTCTCAAATGTAAATGTTTCTCGAGGGCTTCGCAGCTTGTTCTCGATGTTGAATTTGGATCGAGGGCTTCGCAGCTTGTTCTCGATGTTGGATTTGTTTCGAGGGCTTTGCAGCTTGTTCTCGATGTTGAATCTTCAGCTTCACGTAGCGGTGAAGTCTTCAGATGTTTGAATTTGGAGAGGCGTTCAGTCTTCAGGATTTCAAAAAGTCTTTCGTTGTTTGGGAATTCTCTCTGAGTTCTTAGGAGAAGAAATTTTCTCAACCTTAGAAATGAAAATGAACTCTCTATTTATAGAGTTTTCATGGGCCTGGATCCAATGTGCTTGGGCTTTGGGCCCAATGGGTTTGGGTTTGGACCCAATGGGCTTTTGGGCTTTGGGCCAAATTGTCATTTAATCTTTCTGGCCCGATTCGACTTCGAGCCCAATTGCAGTTTGGCCGACTTTGCTCGGTCAAGTCTATCTGATCCCCGGTCGTGATGGAGACACGTGGCGACCACTGATTGGCCGCAATTTCTCGGTCAACAATATTAAACACTAATGCTATGTAATTTGCAATTAATGATTAAATTTAAGCTCAGTTTAAAAGGATGGGGACTTAAAATGACTCTTTACGTTGACAAACACCTTACAGACTCTAATTACACAAATATGAACATACTAATTAATTTTTAGCTTTATCACGAGTCAAGTTGATTTAGAACTAACATAGGGTTGAAATTGCCTAAATGTCGAAATATTAGATTTAGTTTTAATTACAATTAATTTATTTAAATATTTGAAAAAGATTGAATTATTTAGGAAAGTTTTTTTTCAAAAAAAAAATATTATCTTATTCTAATATATAAACCTAAATATCAAAAAAAAAAAAAAGAAAAAAAAAAAAAAAAAAATCAATCCT
This sequence comes from Herpetospermum pedunculosum, assembly GCA_028017165.1. Taxonomy (NCBI): domain Eukaryota; kingdom Viridiplantae; phylum Streptophyta; class Magnoliopsida; order Cucurbitales; family Cucurbitaceae; genus Herpetospermum; species Herpetospermum pedunculosum. The sequence continues at coordinate 11,341,639 of CM051527.1, read as the reverse complement.
TCGCGCCATACACGAGCACATAGTCCCTCGTTCTCCGAAGATACTTGAGGATGTGTTTAACGGCAGTCCAATGATCATATCCTGGATTGTACTGATACCTACTGACAATTCCCACTGCATAGCATATGTCGGGTTGTGTATATATCATGGCGTGCATCAGACTATTGACTGCTGATGCATAAGAAATTCGTCTTATATCCTCAACTTCTTGAGGCGTCTTAGGACACTCTTCCTTTGACAATTGAATTTCGTGCCTGAAAGGTAAAGAACCCTCTTGGAATTCTGCATCGAATATCGGATCAACATCTTGTCGATATAAGATGCTTGAGACAGCGCTAGCGTTTTGTTCTTACGATTCCTTACGATTTGAATCCCTAGAACAAACTGAGCCTCTCCAAAATCTTTCATTTGGAATTGGGTCGCTAGCCATTGCTTAACGTCAGTCAGGAACCCTACATCATTCCCAATGAGTAGGATATCATCTACGTATAAGACTAAGAAAGCTACAACAGAATTGACTATTTTTTTGTAGACACAAGGTTCGTCAACATTCTGTTCAAAGCCATAAGATTTGATCGCAGTATCAAACCTTGTATTCCAAGATCTAGATGCTTGCTTCAACCCATAAATGGATCGATTAAGCTTGCAAACCTTTTGCTCTTGACCCTGAACTATGAACCCCTCTGGTTGAGCCATATAAATACTCTCTTCAAGATTGCCATTCAGAAAGGCTGTCTTGACATCAATTTGCCAAATTTCATAATCATAAAACGTGGCAATGGATAACAGTATTCTAATCGACTTTAACATGGCAACATGGGAGAAGGTTTCTTCATAGTCCACCCCTTCCCTCTGGGAATAACCCTTTGCCACAAGTTGAGCTTTAAAGGTTTGCACCTTACTGGCTTGGTCTCGTTTTCTCTTGTAGATCCACTTGCAACCGATAGGTCTTTCACCATCAGGTTGCTCTACAAGATCCCATACCGAATTGAAGTACATCGACTCCATTTCGAGGTCCATGGCTTTAAGCCACATGTCCTTGTCTATGTCATTCATTGCCTGTTTAAAGGTCAATGGATCCTCAACGCCGTCATCATGTATGACGACCTGGGTTTCCGTTAAACCCATGTAGCGGTCGGGTTGTCTCACATCCTTCCCACTACGTGGAGGTATTCTCAACTCTTGAGAAGGACCAGTCTGATCAACAACTCTTGTTGACCCATCTGTAGCTTTCCTGGAAAGTTCGGTCAAAACAATTTTGCTCAAAGGTTGATGATCTCTCATGTGGTCTTCCTCTAAGAACGTGGTGTTTGTCGATACAAGCACCTTGTCTTGTTGAAGATCGTAAAATAGACTACCTTTCGTTTCCTTGGGGTACCCTACAAATAGGCATAATTTTGAACGAAGTTCCAATTTCTCTGGATTTGGCACCAGCAAGTGTGCCGGACACCCCCAAATCCTGAAGTGACGTAAACTACCTTCACGCCCTCTCCACAACTCATAAGGTGTTTCTGAAACACTCTTAAAGGGAACCATGTTCAAAAATATATACAGCAGCCTTTACTGCATATCCCCAAAACGAACTAGGCAGTTGAGCATAGCTCATCATAGATCGAACCATGTCTAACAGGGTTCTATTTCTCCTTTCGAACACACCGTTCTGCTGCGGTGTTCCGGGTGCTGAGAGTTGGGATACTATTCCATGTTCTATCATATAGTCCTGGAATCTTAAATCCATATACTCTCCACCTCGATCTGATCGGAGTGTTTTAATCGTTTTACCTAATGTATTCTCAACCTCTGCCTTATACTCCTTGAACTTTTCAAGAGCTTCGGACTTATAATGCATTAGGTAAAGATAGCCGTACCTAGAATAATCATCAATGAAGCTGATGAAATATTCATACCCTTCCCGTGCTTTAACATTCATCGGATCACAAAGGTCTGAATGTACAAGCTCTAGCGTTTCTTTGGACCTATGACCTTTTTCAGAAAAAGATCGTTTGGTCATCTTGCCCTCAAGACAAGACTCACATGGTGGTAAAGAGTTGTCCTCTAACCGATTTAGGAGACCACTCTTAACCAATCTCCCAATCCTATTGAGATTAATGTGGCCTAGTCTCAAGTTCCAATGATAGGTACTTGGAGAAAGTTTCTGCCTTTTAGTTTGAGTCTCAGCTGTTTTAAACATCTCGGTGTTCAAAATAGCTTTTGTCTCTGTTGGTCTTAACACATACAAGTTGTTTTCAAGTTTCGCAGAATATATATATGTACACCTCTTTTGCTAATGAACGCTTCATTAAAATCAAAAGATACTTTATACAAATGTTCAAGCAAACAAGAGATAGATACAAGGTTTCTTTTAAAGCTAGGAACCAATAGTACATTTTCAAGTAAAATGAAACTATCTCTATATAAAAACTTGACAACTCCCACTGCCTTGGCTGAGACAACCTCTCCAGTTCCAACTCTGAGAGTTATCTCACCTTCAGCAAGCAGCTGCCAGGAACTAGTTTGTTGGAAAGAAGAACAAACATGGTTAGTGGCTTCTGAATCCAGTATCCAGGCAGAACTATCATGTTCCACTAAACATGTTTCCTCGCCATGAGGGTATCATGATAGACCGATGAAGACAGTTGTCCAAAAATCGTCTGTAATGAATCCATGATTTTCTTAGCGGAGACCATTACCTCATGCTTCTTAGCTAACACATCGGATGTGATGGCCAAGATGTAGACTCGGGATTTATCATTAGCCCTAGTCCACCTATCAAATGCATCTCGAACAGTTCGAGTTGCAGACGAGCTAGGAGGGGGAGGACATTCCTCTGTTAAGACAAACCTAAGATCATCGATAACAAGAATCGTATTCAAGTTCGATTTCCAGGTCGTGTAGTTATCGCCGTTTAGTTTATCAGAAGCTAGTAATTGGATAAACGAGCTAGACATGCTGAAAAAGAATAAATTCTATTAGTGAATTGATTTTAACCCATTTCATACATCCAATCCAGATTTAGCAAAAGTAATAATGTACCTATAAACTCATTATTAATTTGCAACGATACTTCAGTGAGTCAGAATGATTGCTACCGTGGGGGCAGTCAACCACTCCTTCACTGAACCAAGACAATCTTGACTAAATGCTAATACCAGAATAACTCATATTCCTATAGCATCTTAGTTATCGCTGTTTGGTCAAGAATTTACTAACTCCTTAGCAAATCTTGTAAGTGTGACCCGCCATTTTTAGATTTCTTAGGGCGGCCCCAACAGTGCAACCTTATGGAATGTCAGTGTTGAGAATGACTCTAAGTAATCTTTAAACATTTCTGGTGACTGAGATGTTCCGACTCCCATGAAACGGCCCTCCGTATGGACGGTGCCTCTAAGAGCAACCAGCAGGCGGAACATGGAAATCTCACGGTTCAATCCAATGGAGGAGACCGCAGGATGTATTGACATACTTCATTTTCCAACTTACTATAAATACTTTCTCCATTCACCTTCCTCTTGATTTATGCAAACACCATCCGAATGGGGATGCCCTATTGACATCACGAGGCCGAACATAAATCTCACGGTGTGAACTTCGCGGAGAACATAGGAGGAGATTGATATATCATATATACCTTCTCAACACCCTACTAAGTATTTTATACAGTTTGGGTATACTTTTACTTAGGTATTATTCGGCTAAGACAATAAAACTTAAGTCTAGGTAAAACAGGATTTTACCTAAGATGTGTAGGTGATAAACGCGTTAAAACCTTACACCTCTCACGTGCATGCTCATAAAGCCGGGTTAACCTAACTCAAGTACTGGGTCGATTCCCAGGTAGGAGATGTTCCGTAAACCGTCATCTTAAATACCTCCAACCTTAGTACAAGATCTCACCGGGTGAGTTCTCTCGTAACCTTAGCGTTACAAGATATCGACCTATTTTAACTATTAAAACAAATCGATACCAAATTTCTAAACGCATTGGAATTCTTTAACCCTAAATGAGCATGCATTTATCTTTGTTATAGATTTTAAATGTCTATCTCATTTTACAACGCTTTATAAAACAAAGACATTTTATAACATGCTTCCTAAGCTAGAATATAACCATTACATTCATTTTATACCATGCTTCCCAAGCAAGAATATAACAATTATATTCAACTAAGGCAACTATGTTGTATGTTTAATTTCACAATTAATATCAATTACACTTTTAAGCAAGCAACATCCAATTCATAAATTAATATAACACTTATATTAATTCTCATGAATTAGGCATGCATACTATACAACATAACACTTATATTATACTTTCAATGCATGCAACATGCTTCCTATGGTGGGATTTGAAATCTATATGACATACTTTATGCACATACAAGAGACTTTAATTAAAACATACATTCACAATGCATAATTAATAAAACACACTAAAGTGGACCGGTTTTGGCATCACGGGCAAGCAAGCAACTAAATTATTACAATAATAATTCAAAAACTAGGTTGAGACGCTTCTGAACCCTTCGAACTGCCCCGAATCGACTTAAATTTGCTTGAACCGGCCAAAAAACAGCAACAACAAAGCTTCAAATAAGCTGAACCGGTCCAAAACAGCTGTCCCGACTTCAACAGCCCGGAACCAGACCAATAACGACCCGAACCGGACCAAATGAATGTTGAACCGTACTGCCATTGGGTGAGGAACAAGGAACCGGTCTGACTTTCAGTGAACCGGACCGCCCGAGGACCGAACCAGAGCGTTTCTTTCACCTTGCGCTGAACCTGTTTTGTGCTGTTTTTCCGGACACCCGAGCTTGTCTCTTCGAAATGAAAGCCTATATGAACTCTAATGACTCCGAAATTTTTACAGACTCTTCTGCACACATTAAAGCCCATACATGCTCGGGCATTTACAAAACGAAGTACAAATAAAAGCTCAAAAAAATATGCCAAAACCGGAAAAACACTTTAGACGCCCAACGGAAACAATTTCTTAAAAAATACCCACCGAGCTCAAATTGATGCAAATTGAGAGACCAAAAAAACGCTCTGATACCAATTGATGGAGTGCATGTAGTGCAGCGGAAGCGAGTCAGAAAATTGGCACTCTAACTTCATCAATTTAGCTAAATTAGAAACATGCTCAAAACTTTGAAATAAAAGAAATTAGAACACTTACCTCTTGTAGTTCTAAAAACTTCTATTCCGATGCTCGAATCTCTTCACGAACACCTCAAACCTTCTCTCGAACACTTTGTGGACCACCTCCGGTAGTCCCGCTATCCTCGAGCCGAGCAACGGAGTGGTGAGACTCCTTTATGAAAGAAAAAGTTTGGAAGATGAAGATGGGAAGGTGAATGTGATGAGGATTTTGTGAGAAATATCTAACACTTAGATTTCTAATTTCTCAAGTAACATGAACTCTTCATCAACCCTCGTCCAAATGTTCAAACTCTTTGAAAATTCATCGACCTCAAACCATCTTCATCCAATTTATAGGCAATTCACATGCAATAAACTCTTTGCTTAGCATGACACCTCAAATTGGATGGATTAGTCTTCAACCAAGTGTTCCAAAATTGATGAGTTTATGCATGTGGTTGGTGATTCACAATCCACTTCACAACTTGGATAAACCCACTCAACTTGGATAATATCACTTGTAATATTTTGTCATTTTAAAATTAATTCATAATTAATTTTAATAAACAAAATAAATTTTAATTAATAAATTTTTTTAATTAATTAATATTATTATTTAATTCAATATCAAATATTAATTAAATAATAAGACTAATCCCGGTTTCTTAAACCTAATCATCACACATGAATCCCTATTCATGTTTTAGACCGATCTCATATTTAAATGATATTTAAATATGTCCATTATTCTACCAAAAACGAATTTGAATAAATTCAAATTCTTTTTCTCTCATATTGTTACACGACTTAATCCGAGCTAGCCAGGAGAACCTAAAGGACCTACAGATCATGAGCTCCAACGATACAAGATTAACCGACCAAACTCTTTAGCCAAGCTAACCAACATTCGTTAATCCCAGAGACTCCACTAAAGTCCAAGGGTTGCACTCTCCTCACCGTAGATATATTTCTGTCCTCTTGATATAACCATCATCAGTAAGTCGATCATTCACAGGTCGTTCGTAATTACAGTTGGGTCAAAATAACCGTTTTACCCCCATAATTACATTTTTTTCCTTAAGTCCCACTGATCCCCTAATGAACTATTGGTTTGTGGTCCAACCACCAAACCGATTGGTATGTGATCTCATCACTATACCAAGTCCCTCTCGGGCCAATGAGAGGGTGGGATCCCTAGTTCAAGACCCAGAGTCAGCACTTAAGGGAACAACCTCTCTATTAATCCCTCAAGACGGGTAGGAGTGAATTCCATCTCGCAGGACTATGTTCCCAGCTACCTACCCGGTCTTATCCCCAAGATGGTAGGCTTATTGAGTCGGTGATCTCGGGTCACTCTCACCCATACAAGTCAAAGGATAAGCCCGAATAAACAGGAGTTCATAGCGTGCTCAGGATTCAGATCGAGTTACCTAGGTCATCATATGAAAAATTCGGTATTTACAGTAAACGGAGTTATAAAGAAAGAGCGACTTGTTTCGCGGTTCATTCTTATGCAAACTCATTGCACAGGACGCCCCCACTCGCATGTCTCCACATGAACGATTTCGGATCACATCGTTTGTACTATGCAAAGCGAGTCGCGTCCAATAGTGTCCCCAGGATAAGGTACCCAACCTTATCCCTATACTATAGACCGTTCTGGCTATTACTTGAACTTGATCCATAATCATGTCACACATGAAGTTCTAGTATACAACCTATAGCCACGGGTTCTTTGTTTATTCGAGTTTGGGTATAAGAAAACGCATTTCACTTTATTCAATAACAACTTTACTGAATAAACTTCAATAACAATTTTATTGCAAAATAGAATATACATTTAGTTTACAAACCACGAGTTTTAGGACATAAAACCCAACAGTATCTTTAATCAAAAGAAGAAAGTTGATCATATGTCAATAGAGTAGTCAAACCGAAGCATATCTTTATAATCAGCTTCTTTTAGAAGAAAAAAAAAGTGAAAAGAAATATGAATTGAAAAAGAAAAAAGAAAAAGAAAAATAGTTCATTACGTGAAGGGAAGTTAATGCTTCAACAAAGTTAAAAAATGATCATTCTTCAAGAGTCAACCGAAAAATTGAGCTTCATGTGAAAAAGTTTTATAATTCTTCTATTAAAATTTGCATCCACCTACCCTTACCTAAGCCCAAGTACAACCAAAATGAGACCCTTGAATATTTTTGCATTCATTTTATTGATCGATGATGAAGATGTGATATATTTGTAGAATCGGTTGGCAACACTAGAGGGGGGTGAATAGGGTTGCTTAACAATTTTAAAACTTTTTTTAAGAAATTAAGCTAAATTAGTTCAAAGCAAACTGATAGAATTAACACCCTAAAATTGTTAGAAATATGTAACAATTTTCCTAAGAATGCAACCTACTAAAATAAGTAAATAGACAACGAAAATTAAAAGAGTGGAGAGTAAGAGATGACACCGGAAATTTTTATAGTGGTTCGGAAATTCCTACTCCACTCCCCAAGCTCCTCTTGGGTATTTTACTGCAGTGATTCTCTTACGGGTGAGAATCAAACCGAACGATCACTCTTTTTGCGGGTTCAAGAGGAAACCACTACGAATCCTTTTGCAGGTTCAGGACCCAACCTATACCGATCTTTTTCGCGGGTTCAAGATCAAACCACAATGGTCCTTTTCACGGGTTCAGGATCAAACCACTACAAATCCTTTTTCAGGTTCAGGATTAAACAGCTCACTCAATTCCCAAGGTGCACCCACACCTTATTACAAATCTCAATTGTCGTAATGATATAAAGTTCTCACAAAAATAAAACTCTCACACAAATCTCTCGCAATATAGAATAAAATTTAGCTTGGAAGAGATCAACAATGGTGGCTTTAGGAGAGAAAAATTTAGCAAAATGATTGGGTGATTTGGAGGAGGAAGGTGACTAAATTTATAGGAAATTTTGGCCTAAAATAATATTAAAGCCGATTTAAAATTGGCCATTAGATCTAGGTTAAAAGATCCAAAGGTGGGGGTTTAATGGTAAAAGAAAATATGATGATTTTTGAAAGGTTAATGGTAAAAAGAGGAGGGTTGGTGTGGTGGGGTGTTGTGCACGTGCCATGTGTCGCCTTCCCAATCGTCCACGTCATTGGTCGTGTTGAGTAAATATTTTCCATCTTCTTTTGGTCATAACTTCTTTGTTTGATGTCCGATTTATGCGATTGAAAATGCGTTGGAATCGTCTTTCCGAGCTCTACGTTACGAATACAATGAGAGCCACTTTAGCTATCACGTCAGATTCCACATCAACAAAGTGTCGCGTGTCAACGCCACATTGGATTTTGCCTTCCATCTTCTTTTGTCACTATCTTTCTTGTCTGAACTTGGATTCGAAGGATTAGAATCTTCTTTCTAAGAAATATGCTATGGACACTTTGAAACACTAAAATCATTAGTAAATTAGAGGTTTGTTATCATCAAAACAAATGGTATGATTGAAGCTCATAAAGCTAACAATATTAGCAAGCTTATGGTAAAAATCTTTTATGTTTTGGTTCGAGTGTTTATCTTATATATACCTTAAAAAGTTGAGCGTATTGAGTGAAATTTTGTGAGGGTGTTAGGTCTTGTGCATTCGATTTTGGTAACTTGATGAGATGCTTGAAGTTTTGGTACAAAATGTAGTCTATGAATGCTTATTTTCTTGATCGCAACTATGACTTAAGAAATTCAGGTGTGTTTAGCTTTATTTGTATTCTTAGATATCAAGGGAATATTAATTAGCACACACTCACATAAAAGATACAATGATTTACTTTTAAATGTCTTATTGATGGGTTGTAGTTTAATATGTCCTTCACTTGGGGATTATCTGTTTTATGAACACTGAGGTTTGAGTCACTTGCATGCATTTGTTGATTTAATTAGTGGTCTTGTTTTATTTTGCTCGAGGACTAGCAAAAGCTTAAGTTTCAGGGTATTTGATAGCACACAAAATGAGTTATCTTTATGACTTATTTTATGCTAGTTTAGAGGATTAAATGTGTACTTTCACGATTATATTTGATTATTTTGTAGTTATCGAGCATTTTAGAGCAAACCGGGGAATTTAGAAGCTTTGTGGTGAAAACTAAGTTATTTGGATGAAATTTGAAGTTCCCAAGTGACCAAAAGAAGGAACTTGGGTCCAAAACCCGAGAGCATAGCGCCTAGGCGCCCATTCCGAGCGCCTATGCGCTACAAAATGATGGAAAAAAAAAAAGCAAAAATGCACAAGATTGGGCTCAAAATCAAGTGCCAGCACATGCACAGCATAAACAAAACAAGCATTCAACCAACGCACCAATCTTGCATATCTATATGTTAAACAAGCAAAATAATATTTATTCTTCATCATCTGAACACCCCACCAACGTGCACCTACATCAAGTTCCACGGACGCGCGCCACACCGGATCTCCGCCCTCCCAGACCTGGTATATACGATTTTTACCTAAAATATGATATAAATTCATCTTTTTGAACCTCTTTTGGAGAGCCGATTTGGAGAGAAAATCTCAATTTCGAAATTACATACTTTTTAGAGTTAGAAGAGATTTTTGGGAGCAAAAAGTACAAATTTTACATGCTCGGGATCGTGGAAATTGCAGCGGAAACGTGGAATCGACACGAGTTTTATTTCTTGTTTCCCTTTTAATTTGTAGTTTTTATTATGGATTCATTTTTGAGTTTCTATTTTGAATTATTGAACATGATGAGCTAAACTCTCATGACTTGGAGCTTTGATGTAACCGTTGAATCTTATTCTTTTTAATTAATAGTTGGTATTTTAATTTCATATTGGTTGTGAGATCTTTTCTAGGCTTAATGCATGTTAGGATTTGACCATTCTTTGCATGATTTTTATATCAATAATTTGAGGTTGAGAGAAAATTATTATTGATGATCCTGAATTGTTTTCTCTGATTTATACATGAGATAGACATATCCTTGTAGGTTTTGTGACAATTATAGTTTTACGTTCTTCATATTTGAATTGTCTGAATTGCCATAGAAATATAGGTAATTTACTTTTCAAAGACTATTGTTATTGCTCGAGAGAGAATAACAAGTCTATAGGATAAAACTTGTCAACAATCTAGAAATTGATTAATTCTATCTTTTAATGAATGAAGAATATGAGGAGATAACGGTGAAGTCATTGCTCAAGTCAAATTCCCTAGGATATATCTCTCTTTATTGTTCTCCAAATTTTATTTTATGTTTTATGTTTTATTTTGTTTTAATTAATTTTCATTCTATAAATAAAATTGAGTGATAGCATTCATGGTAATTATGTGAACTAGAAAACCATCATGAGGACGATATCCGTGTTTTCAATACACCATATTAAAACATGACCCGTACACTTGCGGTATTTTATTGCACTAAAATTGCACAACAGGAGGAAGGTGATACATATTTCAGATGGCGGAGATGGCACTAACACTGACAGCGAGGGATTTCAAAAGTAGGCGTTCTTCAGCGGTATTGGTTGTGTTTTTGTTACGACGACGTCGACGAAGCTGTTATAGACGTCAGCGGGGTTTACGGTCTTTTGGTTTCAGAAGGGGAGGGAGGGAGGGAGAATGTTGGAACGATTTTGGCATCTGTGTTTAGGGTTGACGGCAAGCCGCGGGGGAGAGGTGGAGAGGGAGGTAGAGAGAAAAAAACTTAGGGTTTCGATATAATTGAAGAAAAAAATTGAATTTATATTTTACAAACGTGGTGTATAATTAATAATATGATTATATATTCTTGTATAATTTCATGTTTACATTTCATAAAAAAAAAAAATATAAATGACGATGTTGGATTATATAGCATATACACCAAGAATTTATGTTAGAAGCAAGAAAGAATGTTGAACCCGACGTGAATCAAACACGCAACATTCTGATCTGGAGTCAGACGCGCTACAATTGCGCCACGGATCCGTTGATGGCAATTTTTTTTTTTTTTTTAATTTAACACTAATGCTATGTAATTTGCAATTAATGATTAAATTCAAACCCAGTTTTAAAAGGATGGGGAGTTAAAATGACTTTTTACATTGGAAACACCTTATAGAATCTAATTACGCAAACATGAACATTCTAATTAAATTTTAGCTTTATCACGACTCAAGTTGATTTAGAACTAACATGGGTTGAAATTGGCTAAATGTCCAAATATTAGATTTAGTTTTAATAACAATTTCATTATTAAAATATTTGAAAAAGATTGAATTATTTAGGAAAGTTTTTTTTCAAAAAAAAAAGAAATTATCTTATTCTGCAGGGAGCATGTTGGAACGATTTCGACGACTGTCTTTAGGGTTGATGGCAAGCCCCGAGGGAAAGGGAGGAAAAGTGAGAAAAAGATTAGGGCTTCGATATAATTGAAGAAAAAAATTGAATTTAAATTTTACAAACGTGGTGTATATTTAATAATATGATTATATATTCTTGGATAATTTCAGGTTTATATTTCATAAAAAAATATAAATGACGACGTTGGATTATATAGCATATAAACCAAGTATTTATGTTAGAAAAGTTAAAAAATATTACAAGATATGTTGTTCAATAAAAAAAATGTTGAACCCGACTAAATCGAACACGCAACCTTCTAATCTGAAGTCAAACGCGCTACCATTCACCACAAATCCGTTGGTAGAAAGATTTTATTTTAAATTGAACACTATTGCTATGTAATTTGCAATTAATGATTAAATTCAAGCTCAGTTTAAAAAGGGCGGGGAGTTAAAATGACTCTTTACATTGACAAACACCTTATAGACTCTTATTACACAAATATGACCATTCTAATGAAATTTTAGCTTTATCACGAGTCAAGTTGATTTATAACTTTTTATCAAAAAAAAAAAAAAAAAACAAATTGATTTAGAACTAACATAGGGTTAAAATTGCCTAAATGTCCAACTATTAGATTTAGTTTTAATAACAATTTATTTATTAAAATATTTGAAAAAGATTGAATTATTAGGAAACTTTTTTTTCAAAAAAAAAAAGAAATTATCTTATTCTAACATATAAACCTAATTATATATATATATATATATATATATATATATTTAAAATCCCATAACTTTCTCGGATGCCCCATCATTGCTCTTATTTTTTCAAAATTGTTAATAGACCTAAAATCTTGCGACTGAACAAAGGCTTGACATGGAGGAAGGCAGCGATACATATTTTAGATGGCGAAGATGGCACTAACAACGACAGCGAGGGATCTCAAAAGTAGGCGTTCTTCAGCGGTATTAGTTGTTCAACAAAAAAAAATGTTGAACCCGTGAATCTAACACACAACCTTCTGATCTGGAGTCAGACGCGCTACCATTGCGCCACAGATCTGTTGATGACAATTTTTTTAAAAAACATATAACACTAATGCTATGTAATTTGCAATTAATGATTAAATTCAAACCCAGTTTTAAAAGGATGGGGAGTTAAAATGACTTTTTACATTGGAAACACCTTATAGACTCTAATTACACAAACATGAAAATTCTAATTAAATTTTAGCTTTATCACGAGTCAAGTTGATTTAGAACTAACATCAGGTTGAAATTAGCTAAATGTCCAAAAATTAGATTTAGTTTTAATAACAATTTATTTATTAAAATATTTGAAAAAGATTGAATTATTTAGGAAAGTTTTTTTCAAAAAAAAAAAATTATCTTATTCTAACATATAAACCTAAATATATATATATATATATATAAAAAATCCAATTACTTTCTCGGATGCCCCATTATTCCTCTTATTTTTTCAAAATCGTTAATAGACCTAAAATCTTGCGACTGAACAGAGGCTTGACAAGGAGGAAGGCGGCGATACATATTTCAAATGGCGGAGATGGCACTAACAACGACAGTGAGGGATTTAAAAAATAGGCGTTCATCAGCGGTCTTGGCTGTGTTTTTGTTACGACGTAGTCAGCGATGCTGTTATAGCTGTCAGCGGGGTTTACGGTCTTTTGGTTTCAGAAGGGGAGGGAGGTATGGAGCATGTTGGAACGATTTCGACGACTGTGTTTAGGGTTGATGGCAAGCCGCTAGGGAGAGGTGGAGAGGGAGGAAGAGAGAAAAAAAATAGGGTTTCGATATAATTGAAGAAAAAAAATTGAATTTATATTTTACAATCGTGGTGTATATTTAATACTATGATTATATATTCTTGTATAATTTCATGTTTATATTTCATAAAAAATATAAATGACGTCGTTGGATTATATAGCATATAAACCAAGTATTTATGTGAATCAAACAAGCAACCTTCTGATCTGGAGTCAGACGTGCTACCATTGCGCCACGGATCCGTTGATGGCAATTGTTTTTTAAAAAATTTAACACTAATGCTATGTAATTTGCAATTAATGATTAAATTCAAACCCAGTTTTAAAAGGATTGGAAGTTAAAATGACTTTTTAGATTGGAAACACCTTATAGATTCTAATTACACAAACATGAACATTCTAATTAAATATTAGCTTTATCACGACTCAACTTGATTTAGAACTAACATCGAGTTGAATTGGCTAAATGTTCAAATATTAGATTTAGTTTTAATAACAATTTCATTATTAAAATATTTGAAAAAGATTGAATTATTTTGAAAAGTTTTTTTTCAAAAAAAAAAAAGAAATTATCTTATTCTAACATATAAACCTAAATATATATATATATATATATATATATATATATATATATAAATCCAATAACTTTCTCGGATGCCTCATTATTCCTCTTTTTTTTCAAAATCGTTGATAGACCTAAAATCTTGCGACTGAACAGAGGGTTGACATGGAGGTAGGCGGCGATACATATTTTAGATGGCGGAGATGGCACTAACAACGACAGCGAGGGATCTCAAAAGTAGGCGTTCTTCAGCGGTATTGGTTGTGTTTTTGTTACGACGGCGTTGACGGGGTTTACAGTCTTTTGGTTTCAGAAGGGGAGGGAGGCAGGGAGCATGTTGGAACGATTTCGACGACTGTGTTTAGGGTTGATGGCAAGCCCCGAGGGAAAGGGAGGAAGAGTGAGAAAAAGATTAGGGCTTCGATATAATTGAAGAAAAAAATTGAAATTATATTTTACAAACGTGGTGTATATTTAATAATATGATTATATATTCTGGGATAATATCATGTTTATATTTCATAAAAAAATATAAATGACGACGTTGGATTATATAGCATATAAACAAAGTATTTATGTTAGAAAAGTTAAAAAATATTACAAGATATAATTTTCAGTAAAAAAAATGTTGAACCCGACTAAACCGAACACGATACCTTTTGATCTGGAGTCAAACGTGCTACCATTCGCCACAAATCCGTTGGTAGAAAGATTTTATTTTAAATTGAACACTAATGCTATGTAATTTGCAATTAATGATTAAATTCAAGCTCAGTTTAAAAGGTGGGGAGTTAAAATGACTCTTTACATTGACAAACACCTTATAGACTCTAATTACACAAATATGACCATTCTAATGAAATTTTAGCTTTATCATCAGTCAAGTTGATTTATAACTTTTTATAAAAAAAAAAAAAAAAAAAAAAATTGATTTAGAACTAACATAGAGTTGAAATTGCCTAAATGTCCAACTATTAGATTTAGTTTTAATTACAATTAATTTATTAAAATATTTGAAAAAGATTAAATTAGTTAGGAAAGTTTTATTTTTTTTAAAAAAGACATTATCTAATTCTAACATATGAACCTAAATATCAAAAAAAAAAAAAAAAAAAAAAAAAAAAAAAATCCAATAACTTTCTCGGATTCCCGATTATTTCTCTTATTTTTTCAAAATCGTTAATAGACCTAAAATCTTGCGACTGAACAGAGGCTTGACAGGGAGGAAGGCGGCGATACATATTTCAAATGGCGGAGATGGCACTAACAACGACACTTAGGGATTTGAAAAGTAGGCGTTCATCAGCGGTATTGGTTGTGTTTTTGTTATGACGTAGTCGGCGATGCTGTTATAGACGTCGGCGGGGTTTACGGTCTTTTGGTTTCAGAAGGGGAGGGAGGCAGGGAGCATGTTGGAACGATTTCGGCGACTGTGTTTAGGGTTGTTGGCAAGCCGCGAGGGAGAGGTGGGGAGTGAGGAAGAAATAAAAAAAATAGGGTTTCGATATAATTGAAGAAAAAAAATTGAATTTATATTTTACAAACGTTGTGTATATTTAATAATATGATTATATATTCTTGTATAATTTCATTCAAACCTAGTTTAAAAGGACGGGGAGTTAAAATGACTTTTTATATTGGCAAACACCTTATAGACTTTTTTTTTTTTTTTTTTTTGACAACATGTTGGGGTGGGGGATTGAACCTAAGCCTTCATGATCATTAGGATACATCATGTCGTTGAGCTATGATCTTGTTGGCAACACGTTATAGACTCTAATTACACAAACATGAACATTCTAATTAAATTTTAGCTTTATCACGAGTCAAGTTGATTTAGAACTAACATAGGGTTGAAATTGCCTAAATGTCCAAATATTAGATATAGTTTTAATAACAATTAATTTATTAAAAATATTTGAAAAAGATTGAATTATTTAGGAAAGTTTTTTTTCCAAAAAAAGATATTATCTTATTCTAACATATAAACCTAAATATAAAAAAAAAAAAAAAAAAAATCCAATAACTATCTACTTTCTCGGATGCCCCATTATTCCTCTTATTTTTTCAAAATAGTTAATAGACCTAAAATCTTGCGAGTGAACAGAGGCTTCACATGGAGGAAGGCGGCGATACATATTTGAGATGGCGGAGATAGCACTAACAACGACAACGAGGGATTTCAAAAGTGCGCGTTCTTCAATGGTATTGGTTGTGTTTTTGTTATGACGGCGTTGTCGTGGTTTACAGTCTTTTGGTTTCAGAAGGGGAGGGAGGCAGGGAGCATGTTGGAACGATTTCGGCGACGGTGTTTAAGGTTGATGGCAAGCTTCGAAGGAGAGGGGGGAAGAGAGAGAAAAAAATTAGGGTTTCGATATAATTGAAGAAAAATTTGAATTTACATTTTACAAATGTGGTGTATATTTAATAATATGATTATATATTCTTGTATAATTTCATGCTAATATTTCATAAAAAATATAAATGGCGACGGATTTTATAGCATATAAACCAAGTATTTATGTTACAAAATTAAAAAATATTCCAAGATATGTTGTTAAGTGCTACTATTTTGCCACGAATCCGTTGGTGGCAAGATTTTGTTTTAAATTGAACGCTAATGCTATGTAATTTGCAATTAATGATTAAATTCAAGTTTGTTGTTTAAGAGGATGGGGAGTTAAAATTACTCTTTACATTGACAAACACCTTATAGACTCTAATTACACAAATATAAACATTCTAGTTCAATTTTAGTTTTACGAGTCAAGTTGATTTAGAACTTAGGGTTGAAATTGGCTAAATGTCCGAATATTAGATTTAGTTTTAATTACAATTAGCTTATTAAATTATTTGAGAAAAATTGAATTATTAGGAAAGTTTGTTTTTTAAAAAAATATATTATCTTATTCTAACATATAAACCAAAATATCAAGAAAAAAAAAATCCAATAACTTTCTTGGATGCCGGATTATTCCTCTTATTTTTTCAAAATCGTTAATAGACCTAAAATCTTGCGACTGAATAAAGATTATATTGTGTTTTATAAATTTTGGAATTATATTGTGTTTTTTCTTGAATAACTTTTTTTAAAAATGTCTAATAAATTTTTTAACTTTCAATTTTGTGTTTAATAGACCCACGAACTTCAAAAAGAGTTCAATATATTTTTTAACTTTCAATTTTGTATCTAATTGGTCCTCAAATTTTCAAGTTTAAATCTAATATATCCTTGTATTTATTTGACATTTTTTAAAATCTAAGAATTCATTAGAAACAAAATTGAAAGTATAGGGACGCATTAAAGACTTTTTAGAGTTTAGAGACTCAATACATTTTTTATTTTTTTATTTTTTTTTAAATATAGAGATGAGCAAAATTATATGATGGTATTAAGTTTATTTAAACTTAGTTCATAAGTCTTTGATACACTCACATATGCTTATCACTGATAACTTTTTTTTAATGTCAATATAACTTGAAAGTGTGAATTCGAACCTCTGGATTTTTTGCGATCTTTTTTTAATATTTATACTCTAATTTTTCGGCCCCCAAACATCAATGTCTGGATCCGCCCCTGGACGTAGCTAATTTTTTGTTATTGATTTATTGAATCAGGTTATTTAAATACCACCTACCATTAAATGAAAGTTCTAAAAAACTAAAATTATTAAACTATACAAATATAATACGACCATTTTAAAAGGTCCTATTTCGTTCATAAATTTGTAATACAACCATTTTAAAAGGTCCTATTTTGTTTATAACAAGTCAAATATAATATACCATGTGTAAAAATGCTTTGACAATACCAACATGTTGGTTATAGTATATGCCTTCAACCAAAAGGTACGAGATTCGAATAAAAAAAAAAAAAAAAAAAAAAAAACTGACACGATTCCATATTTATTCAATGGAATACCATTCAAGCTCATCATCAATAGAGGCATCCAAGTCCCAGCTTCCAAAGGCAGCAGCAACAAATGAGAGCCAAACTGCCAAGTTTTTCCATTTAAACCAAAGTTATAGTATTATAAGATACAAATTTAACATTAGTTTAATTAATATTCTTAGTGTTTAAAAAAAAAAATGGTAGTCTCATTTTTCAGTCTCCATTTCATATAATAGTCTAATTTTAAAAGAAGTTTAATTATGAATTTTTTGAGTTCTAACAAAATTGGGAGGTGAGAGTTTGATTCTCGAAACCTTTTGGTCGATGACACATACTTTATGCCACTAAGCATAAAGGGTGGTTTTAAACTTAACCTTTTTGTCCTCCAACTTTAATTAAATTTCACAGCTAGTTCCTACGATTAAAGGTAAAGATATTACGTCTAATTTTTTGTGGTTTGAGAGTATGAAAATTTAAATGTTTAAAGACTTCTAAACTTAGACGAAAAATTGTAACAGATGTCAATTTAGAGTAAAATAATTAAAAATATAATTTTTTTTTTAATTTTTTTTTTTTTTTTGCAGATATGACAATTTCTATCACTGATAGTATGGTCTATCGCTGATAGAAGTATATCAGTGATAGTCATATATCAACGATAGCTTCTATCAATGATAGCCACTGATTTTTTGTCATATTTGCAAAATATTTTAAATTTTGCTAAATTTATAATTATTTTGGACTTAATTGCTGTTTGTGCAACCAACCTAGATAGTAAATACAAGTTGAAGGACTAAGTAAAATATTTAAAAGTTCAGAAGAAAAAAGATGAAAATAAATAAATAAATAAAAATAAAGGTTGTTACGATTATGGTATTAAAAAAAAAAAAAAAAAAAAAAAAAAAAAAAAAAAAAAATACGATTATGGTCCAATTTTAACTTTGTATTTTTAAATTTCTAAATTTAGTCCGTATTTAATATAAATATTAAAATTAGTCTTTGTTAATTTAAAGTTAATTTTTATGAAATTTATAAAATATTAATAATAATTTTCATTACACAATTTTAATATGATTTCAAAATTTATAAAACAAAAGTTGATAGAGACTAGAAATTAGATAATGCTTAATAAGTACTATATTATATATAATGCTTAATAAATACTATCTATTAATCGGGTAGAATGCCAAACCGAGCATAGCTCAATTGACATATGTATGATTTGATGACCAAGAGGTCTGTGATTCGAATTCCCCACCCAATGTACTCAAAAAAAAAAAAAAAAAAAAAAGGGTAGAATACCTTCGTTTTGGCGGGTAGAGATGGATTCTTTATTTCAAACCTTAGAATTTTTGTTTTTGTAGTGAGTTCTCTTGATCAATTGATTCGAGAAAATAATTATGAATATTTTCAATTTTTTTTAGTATTATAATATTTATTTTAATTATGAATATTTTCATTTTTTTCTTAGTATTATAATATTTATTTTAGTTTTTTATTCATTAATGTGGGAATCATGCTATATCTTATTGATTTGACATAGTTAAATATGGGCTGTTTTTTAATAATATTACATTTTTTAAAACTTATTATAACAATATTGTAAGTTTGAAACTATTTATAAAAATATTGTAGTTTTAAATGGAGGTCGTCTTTTCAAAAGACGACCTCCACATGCAAGCAAAGATTGGTCCACATGGATGGAGGCTCACTCCACATGGATATTGGTATGTACTTATTTTATTAAAAAAATTGATATCTTTTTACTCAGATATTCAAAAATTTCAAAAAAGGTATGGTTGGAAAGCTAACAACGAGAGCTTCAATTTGATAGGTGGTTTCACTATTTTTTGAGTTGTGTATCAAAATATAGAGACCATCGAAGTTGGACTATAGTTCTGCAAATTTTAGAACTGAAGATTATTTTGAGGGGTGTATTAAAAAATTGATATCTTTTTACCCCGATATTCAAAAACTTCGAAAATGGTATTGTTGGAAAGTTAACATAGAGAGCTTCTAATGATAAATTTGGAATACGTTTCCTAGGATCAAATTGAAGCTCTCTATGTTAACTTTCCAACAATACCCTTTTCGAAGTTTTTGAATATCGGGGTAAAAAGATATCAATTTTTTAATACACTCCTCAAAATAATCTTCAGTTCTAAAATTTGCAGAACTATAGTCCAACTTCGATGGTCTCTATATTTTGATACACAACTCAAAAAATAGTGAAACCACCTATCAAATTGAAGCTCTCGTTGTTAGCTTTCCAACCATACCTTTTTTGAAATTTTTGAATATCTGAGTAAAAAGATATCAATTTTTTAATAAAAGAAGTACATACCAATATCCATGTGGAGTGATGTCGTCTTTTGAAAATACGACCTTCATCCATGTGAAAAGACGACCTCCATTTTTAAAACTGCAATATTTTTATAAATAGTTTCAAACTTACAATATTTTTATAATAAGTTTTAAAAAATGTAATATTATTAAAAAACAGCCGTTAAATATGGGCTTAGGACCAAAGGTCATGAGGTAAGTAATTTTACTTTTATTTTTGTATTTTCAATTATCATAACTCATATTATATTTTTTTTTTTTTTTTTTTTTTTTGCCTTAGATGAATGGTTACTTATTTTTTTGGTAATCTTGTAAATTTATGTCAAATCAAGTTTAGCTCAATTGCCATAAATAATTTACTTTTAGAGTTTGTGCTAGTAAGGAGTCGAGTCTGTACATACTGAACAAGTATGTTTAGCCAACAGGGCTTTGTTAAACAAGTTAATCTCTTTAAGACTCGTTTCTCCCATTTCCTTAGGTGTTGTCACTTTCCTCCACCCAGTACATCTTGCTACCTTTCTCAAAGTTGTCCCACCATAAAAATTGAGTTCATTACAAGTTTCTAGGAGAACCTTAAATATTAAATATAATTTTAATACTTTAATTTAAATTGTTAATAGGGTTAAGGAGTTAATGCATTGGGGACTAACATATCACGAACAAGTTATCATGAATCTCTTTAATAACACAAATTTAAAACTTGGATGTAGTAGTTTGTTATCATTTTTTGTAATGAAGTAGGATATATTAAATTCAAATTTAGTATTAAATTTTAAGTACTTAATAGTAGGAGTGCAAGGAACCGAACCGAACCGAACCGGTTTGGTTCTCGGTTCGTTTTTAGAGTTTTGATATACATTTATGTCCGAACCGAACCAAACCGGTTAATTTCGGTTCGGTTCTTCGGTTAACCGAAATTGAGATAAAAAGTAAAAACTAGGTTATGATTTGCGTCTTCTTTATGCGGCTCTTCGTCCTCTCTCTTCGAATTCTTCTAAACCGCCGCAGTTCATCTTTCAATCTCTTTCAGGCTTCCGAAGCTCTCCACGCGATCTGGGTAAGTTCCTCTTTCTCTCTGCTAATTCTTCTCCACGCGATCTGGGTTGTTCTCCCGAGGCGTTTTGATGAAAATGGCGATGGGTTTTGATGGGTTTCGGAAGGGATTGTGAAAATGGCGATGGGTTTTGGAACAAAACAGAGGATGGGTTTTGATGGGTGTAACAGCGACCAATGTCAATGTCGACGAGGTAACTAGAGAATCACCAAACTTGTTTCTTTCTTCTACCATATTTTTCTTCAGTTCTTGAACTTCTGCTTTGTTATGTTGTGTTCAAGGTGAGAATGGTGGTTGATGAAGATTGTTACCTCTCCAAATGAGAGTTATTTAGGGCTATAATTGCTTGATATTCATGAAATCTCTTGAGCACTTTAGCTACTATTGAGCATAATATGTGCTTAATGGTGACATTTTGTGAAATGGTATGAATTTAAGACTTATGTGGAAAAGCTACGAATAAGTGTGCAAATTGGTAAAAAAATGTCTAATTAATGTCTTGCAGATGTATTGCTGAAGTTTTGCGAGGAACGCAATGGGATCAGAAGAAGGGCAGTTGGAAACAGAGCATTGCGATCGCAACGCAATCGCAATACTGGTCTTTGCTGCTGTGTTTTTCCAGCCGTCAACCCTTCCTATAGCTGCCACGTGTGAGGTTGTTACCTCGAATTGGATGGAGATCCACAGCCCATGGAACCTCTGAAGGCTATATAAGAGAGCCAGACGAATAATAAAGAATCAATCATTCGACAGTGAAGAGATTCGAAAACCCGAAAACCCCAAGAGAGATCTTCTCGATCATCAGATCCGAGAAGAAACCTCCTTGGCGTTCTGGAATTTGGAGGAAGAAGGAAAGATTCCTGACAAGACGTTCTTCTCCTTCAACCGAGGCGGATCGTGGACGATCGAACCTTCACTCATCTACTGCTTTCCTTTAGTTTCTGTCTTCGAATTGAATTCTGTTTTTCTTTAGTTTCTATTTCCGGTTCATCTACTGCTTCGCTTTAATTATTGTTTTCAGAACGAATCATGTTTTGCTATTTTGAATTATTATTGGATTTGCTTTTATAAGTAATCAATTAGTTTTGTTGAGTTCTTCTCTTATTCATAATTAATCAATTAGTTTTGTTGAGTTCTATTTATGAGTAACCAATTAGTTTTGTTAAGTTCTTCTATGATCATGCGTAGCTATAATTAGAAAGGTTGCTGAGATGAATCTATAGGGCATAACAATGTGAATTCAGCATGTAAATGAGCATGAGTGCATTGAATGAATGTGAACTTCATCCCATGGACATTTTCGGCCGACCATCCATTTTGTTCTAAAGAGTTCCTGACCTCCGGAAGGAGTAAGAATTCAGAGTCATTCATTCATGTTAGCCTTTCATGGTAAACAGAGAGTGGCCTAGGAATAGGCATTCTCCTAGCACGTTTGTTAGCATGCACTTATAAATAGGTTTTTAGCCTTACTTGGATATGAGTAATTTAAGAATCTAATACATATAATCGGAAGATGTATGAGATCTAGCTAAGATGATGCATGGAATGTTAATTTGCTGCTGAATGATCATGGTTTATACCTATGGAGGATTCTTAGCCAACCTTGCTGTCTTTACCTTAGATTTTACTAGTCTTTTAATCTATTGCTAGTTTATTGCGAAAGTATTGCGAGACCCGCAATACTATTTTCTATTTTGTATGTTCTGTCGTTATTTCAGCAACCCAACCAACAACGATTTGTCACCGGTTACAATTTCCTTAAATCAATCTGTACTTAGCATAAACTTAATCAAATCTTTGTGGGAAAACGATATAAAATATACTTATCACTTGCTGCAGACCATGTATACTTGCATGATATGAGTGCTCTTCGCATCTAATTTACACACTGAGCACGCAACAAAGATCTTGAAGGGTTTGGCTTTAGTGGAAAGAATGAAATGATAAATGGAAAAGCAGCAGTGATTGGCTTCTTGTGTTGTTGTTGGATTTTGAGCCAAAAGACGCCGATATAGTCTTAACACTACTCTTTCAATATAGTGTTTCCTTTCTATCACTATTCTTTCAAGCAGCAGTGATAATGAAGTGATAAATGGAAAAGCAGCAGTGATTGACTTCTTGTTCTTACTACTCTTTCAATATAGTCTTAACACTACTCTTTCTATTCATGTGAAATAGTTACGAGTTAGTATATTTTGTTGAAAAATTTAAGGATTTAATTAAGTTTGTTTAATTATTTTATTTTAATTTATTCATTTAATTAAAATTTAATTGCTTTATCAAAAAAGGAAAAAAAAAAGGTTGAGATTCAACCATCCTCCTTTCAAGGAAAAGAATTAAGAGGAAGAACGTAGCTGTGTTTTCACGTTTCTCCATCCTCAAGTTTAGGGGAAAAAACGGAAGCACAGAGTTTTTCTGGAAAAAGAAAAACCAGCGAAATACAGAAGTTTTTTTGTAAAATTATTTGTCAAAATCTGAGAGCATACAAGTCAAAAGGATTCGTAAGAAGCTTAGCTGCACACAAACAATCTTGAAGGGAGTTGTATCTGGGAGTAGAGTGCCGAAAAACTCAGTGCAAGTGGGGGCACGTCTTCTCTCAGGACAGCGTTCATCAACGCACTCTGCCCAATTAACAGGCTTTTCTAATCCTTTGCCTTTTAATTCTTTTATTGGCTTATGTTTACAGTTTCCTGCCATTAATAATTTGACGTATTATTTCTAATATATTTTATTTGATCGAGTGGGTTAAACTATATTTTATTTGATCGAGTGGGCCTTCAGTTTTTTGGAGCCCTTCAGTTTTTTGGAGCAACAAATTTATGGGTTTTTTCTGTTCTTCTTGGCTAACGAGGTATGTTTACCAATCCTTTTTCTAAACTTCTGTTTCTTTTCTTGAATTTTTCTTTGATGGGTTTTTAGTTTATATGATTTTGAATGTTTCCCACAGTTTCTATTACTTTTCTTCACTTTTCATTGATGTTTAAAGATCAGTTGTGAGTTGTTGTTGCTCTGTTTTTCTGGGTTTAATTGATGAAAAGGGAAATATTGGTGCCATTTAAGTTGGAGGAAATTTTTGAAGAAAGATAGCACATGGGGCAAAGCTGGATTGACTCATTTTTGGGGAGCATAGACTTAATATTATACTCAAATTTTTAAAAAAATTATTTATTTATTAAATGAAGTGATACTAGTTCTTTTCGAGCCATCGATGATCGGGATGAAAGTTGCAGGTGTTCATGAAACCACATATAATTCCATCATGAAGTGCGACGTGGATATCAGGAAGGATCTGTATGGCAACATTGTCTTCTCCGGTGGTTCGACCATGTTTACGGGCATTGCGGATAGAATGAGCAAGGAAATCTCAGCATTGGCTCGGAGCAGCATGAAGATCAAGGTGGTGGCACCTCCAGAAAGGAAATACAGTGTCTGGATTGGTGGTTCCATATTGGCTTCTCTGAGTACCTTCCAGCAGGTTGAAATGATATTATTATACAAAATAAGTGCTTTCAGTTTTGGTTCCTTTATTTTTATTTACTTATGGCTGTGTTGTTTGCTTTGGTGCAGATGTGGATTGCAAAGGCTGAGTATGATGAATCTGGGCCATCAATTGTGCACAGGAAGTGCTTCTAAAGTGATAAGAAGCAGAAGCAGAAGGGTGTTAAGACATGGGAGTGCTGTTATTGGTGGAATGTCAATGTGTGAGGTCTTTGATGGAATAGACATAGAGGTAAAAATCTTTACTTTCTTTGAAATGATTCGAGCGTCTGACTTCTTGGTCGATAACATATGTCTTAAAGATTTGAGTTATTCCTACCCACTGATGTTTTACTTTCATTATGGAATGGAGTGTTGAATGAATATTATAGTGGAATTGATAAGATTGAACTCAAAGAAGCAAGAAAGTATTGGTTCATTTGTAATGGCTTTGCTTGGGTGGAATGAGGTTTGGAATTGAGGTCAAAGAAGCTAATCTAGCACTCACAAGCGTACGAAATGAGATGAAAGTTGCATTTGAAAATTTCTATTCTCATATCTATTTTATTTGTATATTTGTTTTATGCTAAAGTTCGACAAGTAATTATTCTTGTTTTTCTTTTTTAGATACTTGAAGTCTAGTTTGAAGTTGGAGATTATGAATATTAAGACAACTCGTTGAATAAAAAGTCAAGCTTGAATTAGAAGTCCAGCTCATTTATTCTTTTAATTTTTTAGAATCGTGATTGTAAATTGTATTAAGATTGTTTTATTTGCCGTGAGTTGTGAGTGTTTTACCGGGAAAGCTTTTTGTAATGGTTTGTTCTGAATTTTGTTTAGGGTGTTTAAGTTGAAAATATAAATGTGACTAAAATGACTTATTTAGAAAATATAAATGTATAACTTCTCCTATATATATAAGTGTTATCAAGATTTAGTTTGGAAAAAGAAGTCCAGGCCCAAGTAAAAAAAAAAAAAAAAAAAAAAAAAAACGCCAATGGACCAGACCGAACCGGACCGGTTTAGGTAAAGTAAAAACCGGTTCGGTTCGGGTCGAATTTTTTCCCTACAAAACCGACTTGGTTCGGTTCGGTTCGGTTTTAATAAAAATCGAACCAACCTGGCCCATTTACACCCCTACTTAATAGTATTTTTTTTTATTTGTTTTGCATATGTACTTTTTTAAGTTTATGACTTTCTTTATTGCTATATTTTTATCATCATTAATATTGTTAAAATTAAATTTCGTTTAGGTACTACAACAATCACTTTTAATTTTATAATTTTTGAAATTTGCGATACATGAATCACGTCCATCAATAAATTAATTTGATATAAAGTAAAGCTACAATCTAAAATCAGTGTACAAAATGAACGAAAAAAAATGTTGCAGTAGAAGGGTGGGATGTGCCGAACCAATCGAAAAATCGATCAACCGACTTTGACCGGTCAGTTTATGACCATTTTCGGCTGGTTGGTTGATAGCAAGTCGATGGGAGAATTTCTAGTACATCCGTGGTATGGATTTTTTTCATACCACTGCCTTTGAATGAATGACACGTGGCCGAAAATGGTATGAATTTTTTCCATACCTCCAAAAAAAACATATACCGACCGACCGATTTATAAAAAAAAAAAAAAAAAAAAAATCTTTGCATGACACGCAACACTGCAACCCCTCACTCTGCCAGCCACCATCCATGGGGAGAATTTCTAGTACATGGGTGGTATGGAGTTTGAGTTTTTCTATACCACTGCCTTTGAATGGATGACACGTGGCGAAATGGTTGTTTGACTGAGACCCATGGGGAAGACTTGATGGTTTCCTCTTCCAAGTCATTTTAAACAATTTTTTTTTATTATTTTATTTTACACAGTTTTGACGATTTTATATATATATATATTCTCTTCTTCTCTATTTTCTCTAGTTTTTTATTCGCTTTTTGTTTAGTTTGCCAGAATTACCAGACTGACCGACCATTCGTCGAACTGTCAGTGTTACCAAGCACTTAAAAACTGTCGGAAACCGACATGTCAGTGATCGGTGTCGATTTTCGTCCAAAACCGACCAACCGATGCTCAACCCTAGTATAAGGAACAATTGTTGTGATGTATTAAAAAATTACTAAAATTGATCAATTGTGGCAGTGTAATGCTTCCAACGAGTATAAAGATTGTTGCCAATTAGTAGGGGTCAACAAATTGTTGCTATTGCCAACAAGAACATAGACATGATATATCCACTAGTGACTATGAGATCTAAGTTCAATTTCTCACCCCCACATGTTGTGAAAAAAAAAAAAAAAATTGTTGCTATCAATGACAAAATCTGTTGCACTAGGATCAACAATTGCAACCATTACCAAATGATTGTAGAATTTACTAGAATATTGCATTAGAAGATGTCTAACAACCGCTACTATACAAGCTTTTAAAGTTGCTATATACTTCAAAAGTGTTGATATAATATCAACAATTGCAACGATTATTATACTTCCAACAATAAATAAGTGTTGCATGCAATAGAGGTATTATTGTAACCGTTGTGAGATATCCTTCCAGCGATTTTGAAAAGTGTTGTTATATCTCTTTTAGCATATAACTTCTGCAAGTCGTTTATAAATGATTCAAAAAAGTGTTGCAGGGGTTAAAAACCATTGCGATAACTCAATATAATCCCTACCATATATCCTACCTGTATCGTCGTATGATTTAACTAAAAATATTTAAACCTAGCTACAAACATTCTCATTATGATTTGATGTTTCAATAAGAATGTATATTTTGTAAATAATTAAATCATATGGGTAATAATTACCCTTGAACCACAAGAGTGGTGAATTTACAATTTATTCAAACTTTCATATGTTAGAGATGTCAGGTATTTCCTTCGAGTACCCTTTCCCTTGCTTTTAAGGCCTGCATGGTCCACATAAAATTCATATAAGCAATAAAACGACAGCGGTTCATAGTTGGTTAAACAATTTATCTAGTTTAGTCTTTGACTTAATTTGTCAAACAAACTTCTATTTTATTTTCCTTAAACTTTTATATTTATTTTATTTTCGTTTTTAATATATATATTTTTTTTCAAAGATATTTTAATTCAGAGAGATTGAACTCATCACTTCAGACACAACTTTATGTCAATTAAACTATTCTCGATTTGACATAAAAAAAAATTAATCATTCTATCTAATACTTAGATATTTATAAATTCTTATTTTTGATAAATGGTTATTGAATGATTAAAGTCAAGGACAAAAATATTTTTTCATGCTTTCCCAAGGAACTCACAAAAAAAAAAAAAAACAATATTAAAAGTTATAAAGATAAAAGAAATAGAAAACTTATGGACCAAAATGAAATGAATCTAAAATTTTAAGTAAGCCTAAAAATATTCATTTATATGTTAAATTACAAGTTTAGTTCCAGAATTTTGAGGTTTTTGTTTATTTGGTCTCTAAACTTTTAAAATATATCTAATAAGTTTCTAAACTTTCAATTTTGTGTTCAATAGGTTCCTGAACTTTAAAAAATATCTAAGGAATGCTTAAACTTTTAATTTTGTGTCCAATACGTCTCTAAATTTTTTATTTTGTGTTTTTATGAGTCTTTGTTATATTTGGAGTTTTTGAAAATTCATAGACATACTAGATACAAAATTGAAAGTTTAGGGTTCTAATAGACATAAAGTTAAAATTGATATCAAATAGATTATTTAAATTTTAACAATTTTGAATATGTAAGAGATATATTAAACCCAAAATTGAAAATTCAGGGACATATTAGACATTTTAAAGCTCATGAAATTATTAGACACGTTTTAAAGTCCAATGACTTTTAAGACACAAACCTTAAAATTTATGGACTAAACTTGAAATTTAAATTAAATTATTAAATGAGTTCTCATACATTCAACTCATTGGAGTTGTTTAGTAACTAGACTTTGAAATTTTTCATTACTCCTTATTAATCACTATGAACGTTTGTGATATTGAAATATGGTCACCTGTAAATTTGTATATCTGTGGAACTGAAGTACACCTGCAAGACAAACATAGGTGAATGGCTTGCACTGGTGTGGTGCTAAATCACTTGGACTTCGGCTATCAAGTTAGTAAATGTATTTTGGAGAGTTTAGACAGTAGAGTAGAAGTGATTTCAACGTCCCTTTCTGTTTTGTTTGCCTCCCTATTAGTGGTGGATAATAACGTAACTAAAATTGACGTATTGATTTGAGTTGTATTGATTCTATTTGAGATGTTTTGCCTTAAACGAATTCATTATTGATCGTAAAGGTCTAAACATACTTAATGAAGCTTGGACGACCCGATGGAGGTCGACCTCGTGTGACATATGGCCAACCCTCATGGTGGTCTGCCTTATGAGTTATGGTCGACCCCATATGGGGTCAACCTCTGTTTCTTGGGTAGTGCTTCATGTGGCATGACTTTATATGTCGTACATGGGCCTTTGCCTTTTGGAAGCTGGTGGTATTTGGGCTTTGCCGATAATTTCACCCACTTCACCCACAACAAATGTCCCCACTCTTAAGCTAGATTTCATTTGTTTTGAATCTAGCTTAAGAGTTTTGATTATCCTTTGGAAGGATCATCTTTTATCCTTTGGAAATAACATTTTTCCCCTTTTGTCTCGACTTTAGTTGTTTTAGCTGACTCCCGTCGAAGTCGGCCTACTTGAGACTCAACCGACCTAACCTCAGCCGACCTCTATATTACACTTGATATTCAACTCTACGAGGTTCAACCTCCTAGAGACTTGGTCAACCCTCGTGGGGTCGAGCTCTCTTACACTTGGCTAACTCTTACGAGGGTCGGCCTTTTCGTCTCATACTCTCAAGGGGATCATCCTTTTGGATTCCTCTTAATGGGGTCATCTGGTTCCTCCCAAATGAGTCATCATTTTGGGTCCCTCTCAAAGCGGGTCATTCTTCTGGACTTTTCTCCATCTTTTAAAATCGTGCTCGCATGACCCTTACCCCCACTCACATTAGTTTGACTTTTACTTTTGTAGAACAATTCAGTAGTACTAAGTGACATAGAAGAAAATTGTTGTTAAAAATAAAGCTGGAAGAAAATACACATTACATGACTCCATTGGTAGAAATAAATATTTAGGTGCTTGACATTCCATAGGGGAAGTATATTGGACTTAAGGAAAAAAGTTATATAGGTTGAAGCTTTAGCTACTATTATAGAGTAGAAGGGTCAGTTAATTGAGCGCAGTGTAGTTCTCGATCTGCAGGGCCTCGCTGTTGAATTGAGATGTGTATTCCCTCAAGGTTCCACTCCCTTTTGTTTGATTGTGAGGAGATGTGTGGACGACTTCTGCTGATCTCTGTCCCCTGTGAACTTTGTGACAAAGGCTCATGCTAGCTCTCAGAGGAAAGATATTGACTACCTCTTTAGTTGTTAGTACCATTTTTTTACAGGTTGGGCCATTTTTTTTTCATTGTAGTGTACAATATGTGTATGAGACATATGTCTTTTAACTTCAGATAGTTGTGCCCTTAGATCTAAAAGAGCTAGTCTTTTTTTGTTGCCTCATAATCGTAGTTTTTGAATAGAACGAAAGTTTCTAACTTGGGACTCCCCTTTTCCTTCGAATGTCAGTCCCTTTCCTTTTGTTGGGTCTCAGATCATTGAAGACGAGTTCTAAATTCATGACTCTTGATCCGGCCCGGATTCTTCCCTTGGTCTACTGCCACTTAGTTGGTCCTGGATGTTCTTTCCCAGAGTTTCTACGACCGGAATTGGTCGTCATAGGAGTTCAAAGATACCGACTATGTTCCATTATAATCCTTGATTTTATCATCATATGTCGTACATTTATCTTCTGGCGTTGCTTTCTTTAGCATCAATTGTTCAGATCCCAGTAGAAGGATGGCTGTTACGTCTCCAAAAGTGACTATTTTGGGACTTGTTTGCTATAGAAAGATGTACACTCTTAGGTGTTTTTGGTAGGATTTAGCTTAAACTCGTGCTTATATATGAGAATTAGAAGAATGAAGCTAAATTAGGACTTATATGCAAAAGGAAAGAAAAAGAACCAAAAACGAAGTTAAAGGAATGAAAATTGCACATTGCGGAAGCATTGCGAAAACATTGCTAAAACCGCAATGTTTTAAGTGAAATCCGTAAGTTGCCTAACCAATTTTTGTTTTGTTCCGATCTTTCAGGGGCCCATTCTTTCTCCTGCTGCCACATGGAAGAACGACGTTGAGAATAGATGGTTCTCCTTGACCCAAT
This sequence comes from Herpetospermum pedunculosum, assembly GCA_028017165.1. NCBI lineage: Eukaryota > Viridiplantae > Streptophyta > Magnoliopsida > Cucurbitales > Cucurbitaceae > Herpetospermum > Herpetospermum pedunculosum. The sequence goes on along the minus strand of CM051527.1, from coordinate 11,310,782 downwards.
CGTACCTGCAGAACACTATAAAAGGAGGTCAAGATGGAAGGTTGAAACACACTCGAAAGGCGTAGAACTCTCTTCTCAGCGCAATCTTTTCTCCTGTTTTTCTCATCCGATTGTTGGATTGAAGGTCTCAGCTATTGGAGTCGATAATCTGAGAGGAAGAAGAGAAGTTTTGTCTTCTCTTCTGATTGGATTCATCCAAGCAAAGCTTGCCTTCTTCCCCCTTCAGCCGAGGCGTCTGCGACGAGGCGATCACGCACGCATCTACTTGTTTTTACTACTTTAGCTTTCTATTTTCATTGCTGTTTGTTGTCATTTCTTTTTCGTTAGCTACTCTGCTTCATTTCGTTGCTGTCTGTTTAGTTTTAGTTATTCAAAGTCGTCATTTGTTTAGTTCAAACGTTGGTTAATCAAAGCACAATTTCATCACTTCGCAAGTTCTTTACCTTCTCGGCTCACTGTCTTTGCCTTCTGTTTTGTCTTTATTATTCTACTAAGCATGTCGTCTCCATCTCTTCTTCCCATCCTATCTTCATCCATGAGTAACTAAATCCCATAAGGGCATGCTAATGACAAGTTTATAGGTAAAAACACGTGAATCAAGCATGTAGGATAACTCTTGAATGCATTGAATGTATGTAAGCTTCATCCCACGGGCAATTTCGATTGGCCATCCATTTTGTCCAAAGAACTCCTAACCTCTGGAAGGAGTAAGAGTTCAGAGTCGTACATTCATGCTAGACTCTCAAGGTAGCCAGAAAACGACCTAGGAATAGGCGTTTTCCTAGTACAAACCAATACTTGCTGTTATAAAAAGATGCTTAAGACCTTACTTGGACATGGGTAAACTAAAGAATCTAATGCATGAAATCGGAAGATACATGAGAGTGAGTTAGTTTGATGCATGATGAGTTGATCTACTGCTTGAGAATCGTGTGAAAAAGCCTATAGAGGAGTCATTAGTAGCCCTTGTTTCCACACTTTACACTTAATTCGCTGTTAGTAACATTGCTAAATAATTGCTGTTTCCGCAATTCCTTTAGTTGAAATTTTGCCTTAGTCATTTTTCTCTTCATTTGTTATTCTCTTCTCTTTACATTCAAGTTTATTATTTACTTGCACTTGTTTATGCTTCCATCCTTTACACATTCCTTAGTAATTAGGCACCTTAAAACCAAATCTACCTCATTTAATCCACCCATTCTCACTTAACAAAACACTTCGCTAGTAACTAAGAATAAATCTCTGTGGGAAATCGAATGAAAAAATACTTATTACTTGCTACAAGATCATGTATGCTTGCATGTTCTGAGTGCTCTATCATTGCATATTTCTTTTAAACATTGAGCACGCAACAAGTTTTTGGCGCCGCTGCCGGGGATTTAGTTTAGTGAAAACGAAGTTTGTTAAGTTAGAAACACAAATCTTAATATCTATTGGAGCTGATCTATTTCCATTTTTTTTGCAGGTACCATTGGGTTAGTTTATGATTGAGCATTCAAGTAGCGATCTAGAGTTCAATCCTGAGCCTGAGAGATTACTTAGGGCCAGAAACAGAGCTAAGAAACGTCTCTTCAACCAACCCCTTATACCTCCAAACGTTGCTGACTCAGCAGAGTCTTCGCAATTCTCTCAAATAGAAATGGATAGAACAAACCCAAATCCAGCACCTACCATTCGCAACCCCATCGAAATAGCAAATGACAAGGATAGTGCCATTCTCTCCTACTTAGTTCCCATGCCTGGGGAGCTAAACCCAAGCATCATACGCCCTGAAATTACTGCCAACTCATTCGAGTTAAAGCCAGTAATGTTCCAAATGTTGTCCACTGTGGGACAATTCTTTGGAGTGGAAAATGAGGACCCCCACAACCATCTAAGAAACTTCCTAGGAGTTAGTGATACCTTCCTTATCCCTGAAGTTTCCCAAGAAGCCTTGAGGCTTTACCTCTTCCCTTACTCATTAAGAGATAAAGCCAAAACGTGGTTAAACTCATTACCTTCCGGATCAGTTGTCAATTGGACAGATCTGGCTGAGAAATTCCTAGTCAAATATTTCCCACCTGATAGGAATTCAAACTTTCGTGATGACATTATTAAATTCAAACAAGCTGAAAATGAGTCTCTTCACGAAGCTTGGACAAGGTTCAAGGACCTTCTGCTTAAATGTCCACACCATGGCATCCCATGGTGTATCCAAATAGAAGTCTTTTTCAAAGGATGCAACCCCAGCACTAGGCAAGTGCTGAATTCGTCAGCTGGTGGTTCCATGCTTTCTAAAAGCTATAATGAAGCCTATGAGATCCTGGAGAAGATCTCAGCCTCTCACTGTAGGTGGTCAGATGACCCAGTAGAGCCTAGGAGAGCTCAAGACAAGGATGCACTCAGTGCAATGAGCAACCAAATAAACGCCCTGACCAACCTAGTCAAACAAATGGCTCAAACCAATCTCCAATCCATTGTCAACACCGCAACAGCCATCTCAATGGGGGCACAAACAAGTCAAGGTGAGACACTGATCTGTGGATTCTGTGGGGAAGGGCACCTGTATGAATACTGCCCTGGGAATCCAGCCTCAGTCTGCTATGTTGGAAGCCAACAGCAGCCTAGGAACAACCCCTACTCTAACACCTACAATCCTGGTTGGAGGAACCACCCAAATCTTTCGTGGGGTGGGCAACAGAATACTAACCAAGCTCCAAACCAACCAAGACCAAGTGGAACATCTGGTTTCACTCCCCAAAATAACCAATCCATGTATCAAAAACCATATAACCAGCCAATAGGGTCATCTGTAGAAAATCTACTTAAGGAGTACATTGCAAAGAATGATGCCACTCTACAAAGTCAGCAAGCTACCCTTAGGAGCCTAGAGAACCAAATAGGGCAATTAGCCAATGAACTCAAAAGTAGGCCCCAAGGTAGATTGCCGGCTGACACTGAGGTGCCTAGAAGGGATGGTAAAGAGCAAGTTCAAGCAATTGAACTTCGAAGTGGAAGACCATTGGTGAGCAACACTAGAGAAACACCAAAGAGAGTAGAGAATGAAGAGTCTAGTGCTCCACTGGATTCTCTGCCAAACCAAGGTCAACCACCAACAAGCACATCAAGGGTGAGGCTAGAACCTATCATAGAGGAACCAAAAGAAATTCCAAGGCCTCCACCTGTCCTTAGGCGACCTGAAGTGCCTACATATGTGCCACCACCTCCATTCCCTAGAAGGCTAAAGAAAAAACAAGAGCAGGAAGTGCACTTTAATAAATTTTTAGAAATTCTAAAGCAAGTGCATGTTAATATTCCGTTTGTAGAGGTTTTGCAATTTATGCCTTCTTATGTTAAGTTTTTAAAAGATATTATTACTAACAAGAAAATTATTGGTGAATTTGAAACAGTGAATCTCACTGAGGAGTGCAGTGCTATACTCCAAAACAAGCTACCAAAGAAGGAGAAGGATCCTGGTTCCTTCACCTTACCAGTGGAGTTGGGAGGCAAGCACGTGGGCAGAGCTCTTTGTGACCTGGGAGCCAGCATAAATCTCATGCCCCTATCACTATTCCGTCAGCTTGGAATAGGGGAAGCACGTCCTACCACTGTCACCTTGCAGTTGGCAGACAGATCCATAGCCTACCCTGAGGGTAAGATAGAGGATATTCTTGTCAAGGTTGACAAGTTCATTTTTCTTGCAGACTTCATCATTCTGAATTATGAAGCAGACAAGGAGGTCCCCATCCTATTAGGCAGACCATTTCTAGCCACAGGTAGGGCCTTGATTGATGTCCAGAAAGGTGAGCTCACCATGAGGGTTCATGATGAGGAGGTTAAGTTTAGTGTCTTTAAGGCCCTAAGGTATCCTTCTGTCTCTGAATCTTGTGCAAGTATGGACATAGTAGATTCACTGATGGAAGAACATCTTGAGCATGAACTGTTGATTAAGCATGCCAATGATTATGTACAATTAGATGTAACTGACTTAAATATTTCTGAAATAATGGATATACATGTGGATAAACCTCAGCATGTTTGTATGACTCTTGACCTGACTGAAAGATCCATGAATCCATTGAAACCATCCATTGAGCATCCACCTATCTTAGAATTAAAACCATTGCCTGAACATCTTAAGTATGCATATCTAGGAAATCATGATACTTTGCCTGTTATTATTTCGTCCAAATTAAGTGAAAAGCATGAAATTGAGTTGATATTGTTGCTTAAGCAACATAAAAAGGCTATTGCATGGACGATTGCTGACATTAGAGGTATTAGCCCTTCCTACTGCATGCATAAGATAATATTGGAAGAAGAACATACACCCCGAGTAGATCACCAACATAGGTTGAACCCCTCCATGAAGGAGGTGGTTAAAAAAGAGATAATAAAGTGGTTAGACGCAGGTGTAATCTTCCCTATAGCTAGTAGTCAGTGGGTGAGTCCAATACAATGTGTACCTAAGAAGGGGGGGATGACTGTGGTAGTGAATGAGAGCAATGAACTGATTCCAACTAGAACTATTACAGGATGGAGAGTCTGCATGGACTATAGAAAATTGAATAAAGAAACAAAAAAAGATCACTTCCCTTTACCATTTATAGACCAGATGTTAGATAGAATAGCTGGCCGAGCCTACTACTGCTTTCTAGATGGTTATTCTGGATATAACCAAATCACCATAGACCCTGTGGACCAGGAGAAAACAACCTTCACATGTCCCTTTGGAACGTTTGCTTTTCGCAGAATGCCTTTTGGCTTATGCAATGCACCAGCAACATTTCAAAGGTGCATGTTGGCTATTTTCTCTGACTTAGATGAATCCGTGATAGAAATATTTATGGATGACTTCTCAGTCTTTGGTGATTCTTTTACGAATTGTTTAGAGAACTTAGGACAAGTCCTAGCTAGGTGTGAGGAGACCAACCTAGTCCTTAATTGGGAAAAATGCCACTTTATGGTGGAAGAAGGGATAGTCCTAGGTCATAGAGTGTCTAGAACAGGGGTAGAGGTCGATAGGGCCAAGATTGAAATAATAGAGAAGCTAGTGGAACCTCAGAATGTGAAAGCTATTAGAAGTTTCCTAGGACACGCAGGTTTCTATCGAAGGTTCATTAAGAACTTTTCAAAGATCTCCAAACCTTTGTGTGAGCTTCTAGAGCTTAATAAGCCATTCATCTTCTCAAAAGAATGTTTCTTAGCCTGGACAACCCTTAAGGAAGCATTAGTCAAAGCACCTATTATAGTAGGGCCAAATTGGGACCTCCCATTTGAGATGTTGTGTGATGCGAGTGACTATGCAGTAGGGGTTATGCTAGGACAAAAGATTGACAAGCTAACACATCCTGTATACTATGCTAGTAAGACACTGAATGAGGCACAATGTAATTACACAACCACGGAGAAGGAAATGCTAGCTGTAGTGTTTGCTTGTGAGAAGTTTAGGAATTACATTGTAGGCACTAAGACAATCGTGTACACTGATCATTTTGCACTAAAATACCTTATGAGGAAGGCTGATGCTAAGACTAGGTTAATTAGATGGGTATTGTTGCTGCAAGAGTTTGATCTAGACATTAGAGATAAGAAAGGATGCGAGAATGTAGTTGCGGATAATCTTTCTCGATTGCAGCATAATTGCGATAAAATTGCGGAAACCGCAATTTCTGATGCCTTTATCGATGAGCATGTCTTTGTGTTAGCACATCGTGATAACGATGAGGAACCGTGGTTTGCTGATATTGCTAACTTCCTTGCCTCGCAGGTACTACCAACTTTCAAGGGAGGACAAGAAAATAAGAGGTTTCTACATGAAGCTAGGAAGTTCATCTGGGATGATCCTACACTCTACAAGACATGTGCAGATGGGTTGCTGAGGAAGTGTGTGTCAGCTGCTGAAGCGAAGTCTGTGCTGCAGCACTGCCATACATCTCCCTATGGTGGACACTTTGGTGGCCAAAGAACAGCTGCAAAGGTGTTCCAGAGTGGCTACTACTGGCCCACGATCTTCAAGGATGCCCACGACCATGCACACAGCTGCAATGAATGCCAGAGAACAGGTAACCTTAGTCGGAAGGATGAGATGCCTCTCACTTACATCTTGGAGTTGGAGCTCTTTGATGTGTGGGGCATTGACTTCATGGGACCATTTCCCCCATCAGCAGGTAACCTTTACATACTTGTAGCTGTAGACTATGTATCTAAATGGGTAGAAGCCATAGCATGTCCAACAAATGATGCCAAAACAGTCATTAAGTTCCTTAATAGACATATCTTTACTAGGTTTGGTACACCTCGTGCTATAATTAGTGATGAAGGGACTCACTTTATTAATAAAGCTATGGAAAAAGTGTTGGCTAAATACAATGTTAGACATAGAGTAGCCACCCCTTATCACCCCCATTCGAATGGACAAGCTGAAATATCAAATAGGGAGATTAAAAACATACTCGAAAAAGTGGTCAAACCCAATAGAAAAGATTGGTCGTTTAAATTAGAGGATGCACTTTGGGCATATAGGACTGCATATAAGACACCCCTAGGTATGTCTCATTATAGACTTGTGTATGGCAAAGCATGTCACTTACCATTCGAATTGGAAATCAAAGCATTTTGGGCCCTAAAAGAGCTGAATTATTGCGTGACCGATGCGGGAACATTGCGGTCTCTGCAATTACATGAGCTTGATGAGTTGAGACATATGTCCTATGAAAATGCCAAAATGTATAAGGAAAAAACTAAAATTTGGCATGATAGTAGACTCAGGATTAAGGACTTTAAGAAAGGCCAGCATGTCTTGTTATTTAACTCAAGGTTGAGATTATTTCCAGGCAAACTTAAGTCCAGATGGTCAGGTCCTTTCGTTATAACTAATGTGTTTGTTCATGGTGCAATTGAGATTAGGAACCTGCAGAATGGGCAACCATTTATGGTCAATGGTGCACGTTTGAAGCATTACTACGAGGAAGGAGATGTGAAGACTCTCTCGGCCTTCCTCTTATCTGAAGCTTGAAAATAAAACCGAGAGAGGATGAGTGATTACTGTGCTCGTCCATACGAGGCTATGCCTTAGTTTTTTTTGTTGTTTTGAATTTCTTCGGTTGTTATTTTTGTATGTTTAGGTGTGATTTTTATTACGAATTTGATGTTAATTTTGTATGTTTTAATAGGGGATCAAAAGAGGAAATCAAGGAGATGAATCAAGGCTAAAGAATCGGGGTAGAAATCGGGCCGAATCAAACATTGAGTTGCAAGAATCTTGGGATTTAAATCAAGAAAATCTCCAACGGCTATTTAATTGCGGTGGATTTGCTGAAACCGCAACAGAAATAGCCGTTGGGATTCACTTGATTACAAATAGCCGTTAGAACAGATGTGGCCCGTACGCTTCCTTCATTCGTTGGACTTCAAGAAATCTATCTTCTTCTTCCTCTGCAATTCCTATTTTCAGATCTCTCCGATTCGACAATGGTGCTTACACGGGCTGAGAGATCTGCTTCCAAGAAGAAGACAACTGACGTAGAGGCAGCTGCGAGAGAGGCTTTACTTGCCTTGGCAGATGCCGAAGCTGCGCGACCTAAACGACCTTCTAAGCTTCCTGTCCGCAAGAAGAAGTGGAAGGTGGTGACCGAAATCCCTGCTGGTCCATCTGAACCAGTAGGTACGCCCAAGAAGAGAAAGTGGAAGATGGCTGTCGAAGACGCACCGATCAAGGAAAAGACTCCCACTGTGGAGGGTCAAGGGAGTGGCCGTCCATCCTACGAGACGACCAGACAAAGCCCCGAGCCATCTCCATCTCCACAGAGCCCTGCGCTATCTCCACCTACACAAAGCCCTGAGGCATCGCCATCTTCGCAGACACCAGAGCCTGACGCCCCGAGTAAAGAACATCAAGAATCAGGGCCGGGCGAAGAGACGGCTGAGGAAGATGAAGTCTTCTCTCCTTTGAGGGAAGTCAGCCCCGATAGCTCAGCAGAGGGGGGAGACTCAATGGATGAGACGTTGGGGGACTGCCTCCAGCAGATCACCACCAGGGCACGACTGAGGAAGAAAGCGCCCAAGGTTGTAAAGGCCAAACGGCCGAAAGCTTCAAAAAGATCCAAGAAGAAGAAGGTCAGTAGTGAACCTTCTTTGAAGAGGCTGAAGGTCGAGGTTGCTGAGTCGACCAAGGCACGGGATAAGGGGAAAGCCAAATTGTACCCCGAAGACGAACCTCAAGCTGTGAGGTATGTATCTTCAGATGCTGAATCACGGGGCACTGAACTGAGAAAAAGAGACCTACTCCATGAGAAGGGGTTTCTTGATGCATTGGCAGACCTGCCGCAATTCTTGCGCGCAGGGATCACCAACCACGGCTGGGAAGAGCTGTGCAGACCGCCCATCCCTGCCTACTCCAGCATGGTGTACGACTTCTATGCAAATCTAACGCACCCCGAGGATGGTCTGTCCATGGTGAGGGGAATTGAGGTGGATTTTACAGCCAAGGCTATTAATGAAGCCTATGGCCTCAAGAGGCAGAAACATACTGACTATGCGAGGATCATGGGCGCTCCAACTGAGGCTGTCCTGGAAGAAGCATTGCGCATCATAGGCCAACCTGAGGCGGCTTGGACGATCTCACGCAATGGGAAGCATACTCTGATGAGTGCTACCCTCACGGCCGAGGCAGCTGTCTGGTTCTCCTTCGTGCGAAGGCGTCTGTCCCCAGTGACCCACGAAACCACCATAAATCAGGGAAGATCGCTGCTGGTATATGCGATCATGAGGGGTCTCACTATCAATGTTGGTGAGGTTATTGCAGCCTCCATCGCCGAGTGCGCGAAGAAAGGTAAGGGCCCTCTCTTCTTCCCAAACACCATTACTAAACTCTGTCTACGTGCAGGTGTACCCAACGAGAGGAAGGAGAGGCAGCTGGCCTACACAGGGCATCTGGAGTTGCCCACAACCTTGCGAATGCGAAGAAGGGGGAATATGGAATTTGAGCTAGACGGCCTGGCTGCAGCTCAATCTCTCTCTATGGCCTGCCTGATGGACCTTCAGAAGAAGATGGCGCAATGGGCTGAGTACGCTCAAGCGAGGGACAAAGATGTGGCAGATCAATTGGGATGCATTTTCCCTGAGTTCCCCACTGACATACTGACGCCATGGGCACCTCCAAGGGAGAGGAAGGACGATGATGAGGATGTTTGAGTGCCAGCCTGAAGGGCACTCGAGGGAGTATTTCTGTTCCCTCTTAAAGATAAAAAATCAAATTGCTTTTCGTTAAACCGTGTGAATTCTGTTATTTTGAATCAATATTTGATCTATTTTTAGTTCTTTCTTTTGGTTGTTTAGGATAGTTTAGTATAGATAGATGGTATCTGATTAAGTAGGTTGTTTTAGTTTCTTTTTGGTATAGCTGTGATGACTGGAAATAGCATGCAAAAGGGGCTGCTTACTGATATATATACCCTGCGGGTTCATTGCGAAATTATTGCGGACTCCGCAATTTTTGTTAGTTATCGCATGCTTTTGACTGACTGATTAGCTAGGCTGGTTCTGTTTCAATTTTGTTCTTTTGCTGCTTTCTTGACTGCCATATATGACCTATCTGTAAGCATGCTGGATGAGTGTCTTAAGACACCTTTGATAGTTTGAATTAGCTCTCTTAAGTTGCTCGGCATGCATGTCTTTAAGTCCTTACCGTACTGTTTTACAAATTTCTGCTGCTGTGTTATTTGCTTTAAGAATGTTCTTTCTATGCCTAGGATTTTTGGATTCTCTTTGTTTTGCCCTAGACTAGATGCTTCTAGGACAAGTTTGGGGGTGTGCCACCTCAGACTCTCATTGGGGACAATGAGAAGTTTAAGTTTGGGGGAGGCCACCCTAGGCCTAGGAACATTCCTCTCTCCTTTTAAGCATAAGCATTCTTCTTCTCCTTTTAAAAAAATGATGAACTGAAAAAAAAAAAAAATGAAAATAGAATAAGAAGGGGTGTCTCTCTTGGAGTTGCTCAGTAATCAGTGCCATGTGTGTAACCCACAAGTGACATTGCATCAAAAGGCAACCAAATGAGAGGCTCCACCAAAGTAAGAAAGAAAAAGGAAAAACTAGGGAAGAAGAATGTATACCTAGGAGTTGCAGCTTTGTAGCTTGGGTGTCCTGAATAAAAGAACTCTGATCCTCAATTAGCTAAGCACAAAGTTGTAGCTTGTAGGTTTGTTTAGGGAGATGAATGTATATCCAATGTAGTGATGCCAGGGTTTAGGTTGTTCTATGAATGTACTACTGTCACTGGTTTATACTAAGACTGGCATGACTCTAAGGAATCCTAGGTAGCTCAAAAGTAAAACATTAGAAGCATGTACTGAGTCTAGGGTAAAGCTAGGTAGAATTTGAAACCTTAGGGATAGTTGCACAATGAACTTAATGACAGAAGCAAATAGGTCAGTTGTGGGGAGTTTATGAAACAGTAGGATCATAAGGCAGGAGAAGGCAAAAGAAGCAAAATGAGAAGTTAGTTTTAAGCTTAGAAGCGTGTCACAGGACAGCTTTGCCATAGATAGTGAACTTAGGGGAGTCAGCAAGTAGTTAGAGAGGTTAACAGCAGCCTAGATAAAGTCCTTAGATTGCTCGAGGACGAGCAAAACCTTAAGTTTGGGGGTGCGTTACGTCTCCAAAAGTGACTATTTTGGGACTTGTTTGCTATAGAAAGATGTACACTCTTAGGTGTTTTTGGTAGGATTTAGCTTAAACTCGTGCTTATATATGAGAATTAGAAGAATGAAGCTAAATTAGGACTTATATGCAAAAGGAAAGAAAAAGAACCAAAAACGAAGTTAAAGGAATGAAATATGCACATTGCGGAAGCATTGCGAAAACATTGCTAAAACCGCAATGTTTTAAGTGAAATCCGTAAGTTGTCTAACCAATTTCTGTTTTGTTCCGATCTTTCAGGGGCCCATTATTTCTCCTGCTGCTACATGGAAGAACGACGTTGAGAATGGATGGTTCTCCTTGACCCAATCGTACCTGCAGAACACTATAAAAGGAGGTCAAGATGGAAGGTTGAAACACACTCGAAAGGCGTAGAACTCTCTTCTCAGCGCAGTCTTTTCTCCTGTTTTTCTCATCCGGTTGTTGGATTGAAGGTCTCAGCTATTGGAGTCGATAATCTGAGAGGAAGAAGAGAAGTTTTGTCTTCTCTTCTGATTGGATTCATCCAAGCAAAGCTTGCCTTCTTCCCCCTTCAGCCGAGGCGTCTGCGACGAGGCGATCACGCACGGATCTACTTGTTTTTTCTGCTTTAGCTTTCTATTTTCATTGCTGTTTGTTGTCATTTCTTTTTCGTTAGCTACTCTGCTTCATTTCGTTGCTGTCTGTTTAGTTTTAGTTATTCAAAGTCGTCATTTGTTTAGTTCAAACGTTGGTTAATCAAAGCACAATTTCATCACTTCGCAAGTTCTTTACCTTCTCTGCTCACTGTCTTTGCCTTCTGTTTTGTCTTTATTATTCTACTAAGCATGTCGTCTCCATCTCTTCTTCCCATCCTATCTTCATCCATGAGTAACTAAATCCCATAAGGGCATGCTAATGACAAGTTTATAGGTAAAAACACGTGAATCAAGCATGTAGGATAGCTCTCGAATGCATTGAATGTATGTAAGCTTCATCCCACGGGCAATTTCGATTGGCCATCCATGTTGTCCAAAGAACTCCTAACCTCTGGAAGGAGTAAGAGTTCAGAGTCGTACATTCATGCTAGCCTCTCAAGGTAGCTAGAAAACGACCTAGGAATAGGCGTTTTCCTAGTACAAACCAATACTTGCTGTTATAAAAAGATGCTTAAGACCTTACTTGGACATGAGTAAACTAAAGGATCCAATGCATGAAATCGGAAGATACATGAGAGTGAGTTAGTTTGATGCATGATGAGTTGATCTACTGCTTGAGAATCGTGTGAAAAAGCCTATAGAGGAGTCGTTAGTAGCCCTTGTTTCCACACTTTACACTTAATTCGCTGTTAGTAACATTGCTAAATAATTGTTGTTTCCGCAATTCCTTTAGTTGAAATTTTGCCTTAGTCATTTTTCTCTTCATTTGTTATTCTCTTCTCTTTACATTCAAGTTTATTATTTACTTGCACTTGTTTATGCTTCCATCCTTTACACATTCCTTAGTAATTAGGCACCTTAAAACCAAATCTACCTCATTTAATCCACCCATTCTCACTTAACAAAACACTTCGCTAGTAACTAAGAATAAATCTCTGTGGGAAATCGAATGAAAAAATACTTATTACTTGCTACAAGATCATGTATGCTTGCATGTTCTGAGTGCTCTATCATTGCATATTTCTTTTAAACATTGAGCACGCAACAATGGCATTAACATTCTGAGCACTTTGCTCCCGAGGTGATACACGCCTCAAATTTTGATCTTGACCAGACTCATTGCCTTCAATGACTCTATTGGTTCACCTACTTTAGTGCTCATGACTTCAAACACATCGTTATTAATAGAGCATAACTTCAAATCCCAATAGATGACGCCAACTGTTGATGCCGAAATATGGTCAACTATGAATTTGTAAAGACAAACAAAGGTGAACATGGCTTGCACCACCGTCTGGTGCTAAATCACATGGACTATGATGGTCAAGTTAGTAATCATATTTTGGAGAGTTTAGAAAGTAAGGCGGGAGTGATTTCAACATCCCGTCCATTTCGTTCTTCCTCACTATTTGTAGTGGATAATAACATAACATAAGTGTCGTACTGATTGAGTCTCATTTATTCTCTTTGAGAAGTTTCGCTCGTCACGAATTCATTGTTGGTCGTAACGGTCTCAATTAACTTAATGAAGCTTGGTCGACCCCAAGAGTCGACCTCTGTTGCTTGGAGAGTTCTTCATGTGGGTTGGCTTTCTACGTCGTTCATGAGCTTTAGGCCTTTTGGAAGCTGGTGTTCTTTCGACTTTGTCGATTATTTCTCACACAACAAATGTTATTATTAAGATTAACAAAAAAAACATAGTATGCTCAGTAGATAAAATTTGAAAAAACTAGCTGATACTAAATTTAGTAGACCGACCAATGATAATTAAAGTTTCTAAAATATTATAATTAGTAGTTAAAAAAACACTAATTATAGAAAAAATGGGAAAAATGTAGAGTTTGGACCTGTTTATGCCAATTAGTGGAAGTGGTAATGAGAGCAAAAAGAAAGCTTTGAAGTGCTGCTCCTGAAACCAAGCCAATCCAAAGTCCTTTGACTCTCAAATGTGCAACAAAAGCCAACACCGCTGCCATTGGAATTCCAACTATATAATATGATCCCAAATTCACATATGCACCTAAACGCTGCCATCCAGTGCCTCTTGCAACTCCTAAAATTGTCTCATACAATCTAAATTAACATATGTACATACAAACAATTTTATGCCTTTTTACTTTTTGTTTTCATTCTAATAACACAAAAATAATAATATCTTTTTTCAGTACATTGGGGTGGGGGATTCGAACCACAAACTTCTTAGTCGTCAACACATACATATGTCAGTTGAGTATGCTCACTTTGACACAAAAATAATAATATAAAATGGTAAGTTATAAACAATTTTGAATATTATTAGATCTGTTTAATCTCCCACCTTCAAATGTTTCTTCTTAAACCATTAAGAAAATTTGACGAATATTAGATAAATTTTTACGTTAAATTATTATTTTGTTCCCTATAATTTGAACTTAGTTTCAATTTGGTTTCATGACCGTTGATCGAATTTTGTGAAATTTGTGAAATTTGAAAATCAATTTCAAATATCAAAGCCAACGAACACTTTCCTTTAATCTTCATCTTGGAAATTCAGCTTCGCCATTTGGTATAAAAGAAATTTATTTTCATGTCTTCCTTACCTTTCGTGTAAGAAAGATAGATAGAGGCTGAAGATTTCAAAAGAATTAAAAGTGCATTTTCATATTCCTGATTATAAATTTTTTTATGGTGTAAAAACAATACTTACACGAAAGAATAGCTAATCAGTCCACTTTGAAAACACCAATGGCCAAAGCTGAAAAATTCTCTCACAATTCAACTGTTTCACCAATGCTCTATCTTGATTTCCATCGATGATCGAGTTGAATTCAAATAACTATTCTCTACGAAAATTTCAGGCCTTGCCCCTCATTAGAACTATGGGAATAATATGGGACATGATCCTCATGGTTTTACTTTAAAATATCTCAATAATTCTCAACTTTTAGACATAACTAATTGGAAAAATGTTCGGATGATTTCCACCGCCCCTCTAATCTTTAATTTGTAATCTCTTCTATTTCGTAATACAAACTGCTCTCACCATTTATGTCCGCGGACATAACTAACACAACGTTAGTGAACCACGTAAACTCTATATTGATTCTTACTTTATTATTTGTCGTTTTAATTCTAACATAACAAATTGGTATCCGAGCCTTGTCGTTAGGTTTCGAAATTTCGAAATTTTTTCGACAACAAAGATGACTGGTTTAAGCATGAAAATCGACAAGTTCACTAGGAGAAACAATTTCAGTCTATGGCAGATCAAGATGAGAGCCATTAAGAAGCGAGGTATGTGGGCGTCGTTGTCTAAGAAAGAAAAGAAAGCGGATGCAGATGACGATGAGTGGAATAGTCTGGAGGAGAAATGGTCATTCAACAATCATGTTATGTCTAGCTGATGACGTCAACACTGAGATCGCTGATGAAGAAACCTTCATTGATCTCCGCTTAAAGCTCGAAAGTTTCTACATGAAAAAGTCTTTAACCAACAAGTTGCTTTTGAACTGACAATTGTTCACTCTGCATATGCACGAAAGTACGCCTCTTAGGGATCATCTAGATAAACTAAATACAATTTTGTTAGATGTGCGTAATATTGAGATTAAAATAGATTTTGTGGATGCTCCCTTAATTTTATTAATTTCTTTGCCCACGTCATATGAGAATTTTGTTGATTTGTTTATTGTTGGGAAAGAAACTTCGTCTCTAGAAGAAGTACGATATGTTCTTCATACAAGAGAGAATCGCTATAAGGAATCTGTTTCAGGTATAGAAAATCAGACAATCGGGTCAGTTGCTACAAGTAGTAGAAGACAGGAAAATTCTTGTAAAAAGAAGCAGAATTATAAAAAAATTGAAGTCTAAGGGTCTTAAAGCTAACAATGTTTGTCTATAAGGGAAAAAGGCATTGGAAAGACCAATGTCCTAATCGAAAGAAGCAACAAGAAAAGAAGGAAGGTTATGCCGCTGTGGCAGAAAGTGACACTAATTCTGAATTCGATCTACCCTTAGTTGAAAATAAACCTTGACATTGTAAAGATGAGTGGATTACTGATTATGGGGAAATTTATCATATTTGTCTAAACAGAGAATGATTTTCAACTTATGAGCAGAAAAATGGAGGCAATATTTCTATGGCCAACAGTGAGGTATGCAAGGTAGTTGGAATAGACTCAATCAGGATACAGACACATGATGATATTTTTTTCACCTTGAATGAAGTTAGACACGTTCCACGAATGACGAAGAATTTAGTATTGTTGAGTGTACTTGACAGTAAGGGTTTGGATTTCAAAGATGAAGGTGGAGCTGTGTATATCTGCAAGGGTTCCAAAGTGGTTCTGAAAGGTGTCAAGCGTGTTACCTTGTATTTTCTGACAGGATCTACCGTAACAAGTTCTGTTGTTGTTGCATCATCTGCAGTGCACAAGGAGGATATAATCAAGCTATGACATATGAGGCTTGATCATATGAGTGAAAGAGGGATGCATGGTTTGTTACAGAGGGATATTCTCTGTGGGCACATGATGCAAGATCTTGAATTATGCGAACATTGTGTGTTTGGGGAAGCTACATAACAACAAGTTTCTCAAAAGTTGTGTTCACTGTACAAAGGGAACACTCGATTACATCAATTCTGACTGTTGGGCTCCTTCACTAGTTGAGTCTATTGGAGGCAGCAAGTATTGTTTTTGTCTAGGATTGATGATTACTCATGAATGACTTAGGTAATTCTGATGAAGCATCAAAGTGAAGCCTTCAAGAATTTCAAGTAATGGAAGGACTTGGTGAAAAATCAAACTTGGAAGAAGATCAAAAGGATGTGAACTGATAATTGTTTGGAATTTTGTTCGTCTGAGTTTAATGAGTTCTACAAGAATAAAGGGATTGCTCGTCATCACACTATTATACACACACTGCAACAAAATGGGGTGGCATAACGCATGAATCAAACA
Organism: Herpetospermum pedunculosum; assembly: GCA_028017165.1. Classification (NCBI taxonomy): domain Eukaryota; kingdom Viridiplantae; phylum Streptophyta; class Magnoliopsida; order Cucurbitales; family Cucurbitaceae; genus Herpetospermum; species Herpetospermum pedunculosum. The sequence continues at coordinate 11,294,545 of CM051527.1, read as the reverse complement.
TTGTTGGAGAGAACAAGGTGCATGCTCTCTAATATTGGTTAGCTAGAAAATTTTGAGCAGAAGTAGTAATCCCAACATGTTTTCTGATTAACCATGGACCTCACACAAATGTTGACTGTAAAACACCTTATGAGGTGTTGTCTGGTAAGCCTGCTGATTACTTTGTGTTAAAAGTTTTTAGTTATACTACTTATTACCATGTTAGTGAGGGTAAGTTAGAACCAAAAGCTAAAAAAGGTGTATATGTGGGTGTTGGGGATGGAGTTAAAGGGTATAGAATATGGTCACCTTCTGAAAAATAGAGTTATACTTAGTAGGAATGTGATATTTGATGAAAATTATATGCTTAGCTCTACTGCGAAGTCTACTATTATAAAAGATATTAGTAATGTTGATAAACAGGTGAAGCTGCAATTTATTCCAAGTGGGAGTGAATCACAACCTCAAGGTGGAGAAGATCAACATGTTGCTACATAAACTGAGGAAATGCCAATAGAGACTTATATGCCAAAAAGTTCTAGTTCACAAGAAGTTAGTTCAGAAGCTTCCAGTTCACAAACACGCCAATCATGTATAGCTCTCGATAGAGCTAGGAGAGTTGGTGTTGGACCTCCAAAGAGGTATGAGGATATGGTAAACTATGCGCTACATGTTGCAGAAGAGGTGGATCTTCATGAGGCATCCACCTACAAAGAAGTTGTTTCATGTAGTGAGTCTGCACAGTGGCTTGCTACAATGGGAGATGAGATGAAATCTCTTGATAAGAATCAGATTTGGGAGTTATTTCAATGGCCCAAGGTGAGGAAGATTGTCACTTGTAAGTGGGTCTTCAAGAAAAAAGAAGGAATCTCATCTGAGGAATGTATTAAGTATAAAGCTCGAGTAGTTGCAAGAGGGTTCACGTAGAGAGCGGGGGTTGACTATAATGAGATTTTCTCACCAGTAGTCAGACATACTTCCACCAAGGTTTTACTAGCAATGGTGACACATCAAAATCTGAAACTTAAGCAACTAGATGTGAAGACAACTTTCTTACATAGAAAACTGGAAGAAGTGATTTATATGACCAAACCAAATGGGTTCCAGATTCCTGAAAAACAAAAAACTATGTTTGCAAGCTGAAGAAGTTCTTATATGAACTAAAGCAGTCTCCAAGGCAATGGTATAAAAGGTTTGACAACTATATGATTGCACTAGGCTACAACAGAAGTCCTTATGATTGTTGTGTATCACAACAAGTTTAATAGTTGTGAAGTCTAAGTCTGAGATTTAGAAGTCGAAAGGTCTTCTTAGTGCTGAGTTTGAAATGAAGGATTTGGGTGCTGCTAGAAATTATTTTTGTATGGAGATATATAGGGAAAGAAACTAGAAGAAATTTTTATTGTCACAGAAAGGCTACATTCAGAAGATACCGTCCAGGTTTGACATGTCATCAACTAAGCCTATAGATACTCGCAGTACTGCAAATGTCCGTCTGTCTGAATTTGCACCTCAATCTGAAGCTGAGAAAGATTATATGTCTCGAGTCCTATATGATAGTGCAGTAGGAAGCTTGATGTATGTTATTGTCTGCATTAGACATTATCTTGCACATGTTGTTAGTGTTGTCAGCAAGTTCATGAGGAAACCTTGGAGGAAGAGGATTTTTTTGCTACCTTAGAGGTACGTCTGATCTTGGTCTAACTTACGGAAATGATATAAAGTGTTTAGTTATTGGTTATTTAGACTCTAACCATGCTAGAGATGTTGACAATAAGAGGTCTATGGTTGGTTATGTTTTTACCCTTGGTGGTTTTGTTGTTGGTGGTTTTATTGTTAGTTGGGAGGCAACTTTGCAGCCTACAATTACTTTAATTTGTCTACTATTGAAGCAGAGTACATGGTTTTGACAAAAGTTGATAAAGAGGGAATGTGGTTGAAATGACTAGTTGGTGATCTCAGTTTACATCATGATCAAACTATTATATATTGTGATTGTTTGAGGGCAGTATGCCTAGTCAAGGATCAAGTCCATCATGAGAGGACTAAGCACAAAGATGTAAGATATCATTTCTTGAGAATCGAGAAGATGGTTAAGGTGATGAAAGTAGGTATTCCTGATAATCCTACTGATATGTTCACCAAGTCTCGGTTCCACATGACAAGTTCCAACATTGTTTGGACTTACTAAATGTTTAAAGTTGTTAATTGTCCTTATGAGGCATTCTGAGGCCGAAAGAGAGTCTAGGTACATATGGCAATTCTTTGTGTTGCATTTGGTACATCTGTTATTTGTGGGAGAATTCAAGTCAAGGTGGAGATTTGTTGGAGTGCTTTGAATCTGTTTGACTTGCTACGAATGGCTTGGTACATGAGGTGGTGCTATGTATTAGGTCATTAGAATGGTGTTTTTGGAGTGCCTTGGTACATGAGGTGTTGTTGGAGTGCCTTGAATCTGTTTGACCTGCTACGAATGTCTTGGTACATGAGGTGTTACTATGTATTAGGTCATTAGAAGGGTGTCATATATAAACCTTCTAATGACTTTTGTCGCCCCTTTAGTCTGTAATCTGTAATCTCTCCTATTTCGTAATACAAACGACTCTCTCCCTTTCTGCCCGTGGACGTAGCTAACACAACGTTAGTGAACCACACAAACTCTGTGTCGATTCTTGCTTTATTCTTTATTGTTCGAATTCTGTCATAACAAAAACAAATGAAACAGTTTGTGTTATATGCTAAATGAGCAAAAACTATAAGTTACCTCTCAATGCTAGTAAAGAGACTACTAACTTTTCATTGCAAAAATACATTGAGATTGATGTGGGTTTTTCCCAATTTCTAAATGTAAAAAAAAAAAAAAGTATTATGTTCGTCTTGTGGATGACTTTTCTAGATATGCTTGGAATTTACCCATTAAAGAAAAATATATAGTTTTTCGTATGTTTTATCGAGTTTCAAAGATTAGTTGAGAATCATTTTGAGAGAAAAATCAAGATTTTTCAAAAGGATGAGTCAAATCTCCTTAAACATAACTTTGAGAACAAGGAATTTTCATGCCCACACACCATACATGAAAATGGTAAAGAAAATGGTACAGTGGAAAGAAAAACATAGGCACATTAGTAGAGACAAGGTAATTGATAGAAAAACTCCCTATCTCAATTTTTAGGTGGATGCTTTCTTAAGTGTTGTTTACCTCATGAATAAAATTCCTAGCAAAGTAATTGATAGAAAAACTCCCTATCTAAATTTTATTTTTGGTAAGATTCTTGATTATAGCTCCTTAAAGGTGCTTGGTTGTAGGTGTTATCCTTACCTAAAAATTTATATCTAAGATAAGTTCTCCAAAATAACTTAGTCATGTATGTTTATAGGATATAACCCAATACACGAGGGATATAAATGTCTAGATACCACCACCAATAAAGTCAATATATCTAGGCATGTAGTTTTTTAGGAAGGCATTTTTCCATTTGCAAATAGTTTGAATTTTGCCAATGGAAGGAGCGATTTGGTTATTTGTGAATTTACAAGATACGAGGAGTGGCTCAATAACACACATCGACATATTCTCTCATTATTGACTTAACTCCTTTATGTGCTGTTACAATAAATCAATAACAAAGAACCAAGTAACCGCAAAAGAAAATGACACAGATTTACGTGGTTCACTAACGTCGTGTTAGCTACGTCCACGAGTAGAAGGAAGAGCAGTATTATTACGAAAAAGGAGAGATTACAAATGAACAGATAGGGGGCGGCTGAAGTCATTAGAAGGTTTATATATGACACCATTCTAATGACCTAATACAAAATGGGTCAAACCCCAAAACGAATAAGTAAAATCCAAAACAGCGAGACCCCCGTACCAACCAGTCGTAGAGGGTCTCATAACAGATTCAAGGCATTCCAACAAATCTCCACCTTGACTTGAATTCTCCCGCAGCTGACAAATGTACCAAATGCAACACAAAGTTACCAGATGCAACACGAAGTTACCAGATGTACACAAAACTCTCCTTCTGCCTCAGAATGCCCCATAAGGGGCCATCAACAATTCAAAACATTTAGCAAGTCCAAACAATGTTGGAACTTGCCATGTGGAACTGGTTTGGTGAACATATCAGCAGGATTATCAGCAGTACCTACTTTCAACACCTTAACCCTATTCTCACTTCTCAGGAAATGATATCTCACATCTATGTGTTTAGTCCTCTCATGATGGACTTGATCCTTAGCTAGACATATTGCACTCAGACTATCACAATATACAATGGCCTGATCATGATGCAAACCAAGGTCACCAACTAGCCGTTTCAGCCATATCCCTTCTTTAGCAGCTTCTGTTAAGGCCATGTACTTTGCTTCAGTAGTTCACAAAGTAACTGTAGGCTGCAGAGTTGCCTTCCAAATAACAACTGAACTACCAAGGGTAAAAACATAGTCAATCATAGACCTTCTGCTGTCGACATATCCAGCATAATCAGAGTCAGAATAGCCGGTCACTAAACACTCTGTATCATTTCCATAAACCAAACCGACATCAGATGTACCTTTAAGGTACCGAAAAATCCTCTTCACAACTTGCCAATGTTCCCTTCCAGGTTGCCCCATGAACCTGCTGACGACACTAACAGCATGTGCAAGATCAAGTCTAGTACAGACCATAGCATACATCAAACTACCTATTGCACTAGGATACGGGACTCGAGACATGTAGTCCTTCTCAGCTTTAGATTGGGGTGCAAATTCAGCAGACAAACGAACATTTGCAGTACTAGGAGTATCTATAGGCTTAGCTGATGACATGCCAAACTTGGACAATATCTTCTGAATGTAGCCTTTTTGTGACTGTTGCGTGCTCAATGTGTTAAAATAAATAAGCAATAAGATAGAGAGAGCACTCAGAACATGCAAGCATACATGATCCTATAGCAAGTAGTAAGTATTTTTTCATTCGTTTTCCCACAGAGATTTATTATAAGCTACTCGTGAAGTGTAAAGTTAAGAAAGAAAGGGTGGATTTGATGGGGTAGAATTGGTTTTAAATTGTCTATTTCCTACTGAATACGAAGAGGGTAGTAACATAAACAAGTGCAAGTCAAAGTTAAACTCAAATGAAAAGAGACGAAATTTATAAACGAAGACAAAAACAGCTAGACAGAATTGTAACTTTAGCAGAATTGCGGAAACATCAATTCTACCGCAATTTTCCTAACAGCGAAAGTGTGTAAAATGGAGAAACAAGGGCTACTAACGACTCCTCTATAGGCATTTTCTCGCGATTCTCAAGCATTGGATCAACTCTCTATGCATCAAACTCACTCAATCTCATGTATCGTCCGATTCCATGCATTAGATTCTTTAGTTTACTCATGTCCAAGTAAGGTCTTAAGCATCTTGTTAAAGCAGAAAGTTATGGTTTGTACTAGGGAAACGCCTATTCCTAGGTCATTTTCTGGCTACCTTGAAAGGCTAGCATGAGTGTATGACTCTGAACTCTTACTCCTTCCAGAGGTTAGGAGTTCTTTGGACAAAATGGATGGCCAATCGAAATTGCCCGTGGGATGAAGCTTACATACAATCAATGCTTCGAGAGCTATCCTACATGCTTGATTCACGTTTTTTAGCCTATAGTACTGTCATTAGCATGCCCCTAAGTGACTTAGTTACTCATGGATATGGGGTAAACAGAAATAAGAGATGAAGGAAACATGCTTAGAAGAGAAATATACTTAAAACAGTAAGGAAAAACCGTAGCAGCAAAAGATGGAAAACTTGTGGAATAATAACTATGGTTTGATTACTTGATTGTTTGAATGGACAAGAAGAGGAACTTAAAGTGCATAACAGAAAGACAGAACACAACGAAATGGACTGATCTAGTTACAAGAAAGGAAACAACAACAAACTAAAGCTGGAAAATGGAAATAAAGACAGAAAGCATAAAAACGAGCGTGAACGCCTAGTTGCAGATGCCTCGGCTGAAGGGGATGAAAGAATAACTTTGCTTGGATGAATTCAATCGGGAGAGAAGATGAATCTTCTCTCCTTCCTATCAGATTGTCGATTCCAACAGCTGAGACTCTCACACCAACAGACAGAGAAGAACGACAGGAGAAAAGATGGAGCTGCGAGAAGACTTCTACGCTTTCGGATGATGATCAAACCCTCGATTTTGACCCCTATTTATAGTAATCTGTAGCTGCATTTGGGCCAAGGAGAACCATCCACCTTCAACGTCATACTTCAGAATGGATGGAGGAGAAAGAACGAATCCCTGAAATAACGGAAATTAACAGAAAAAGATCAGTCAACTTACGGTTTTCACTTGAAACATTGCGGTTTCAGCAATGTTTCCGCAATGCTATCGCAATGTAGTTTTTTTCTTTCTTTTACTTCGGTTTTCAATCCTTTTCTTTCCTTTTGCACACAAGTCCTAATTTAGCTACCTTCTTTTAATTCTCACAAATAAGCATAGGTTTAAGCTAAATCCTATCAAAAACACCTAAGAGTGTGCATCTTTCTAAGCTAAATAAGTCCTAAATAAGTCACTTTTGGAGACATAACACACCCCAAACTTAAGGTTTTGCTTGTCCTCAAGCAACTAAGGGCTTATTTAGGCTGCTGTTTCATCTTCTCTAACCACTTACTGACTCCCCTATATCCCTATCTATAGCAGTGCTGTCCTGTGACACACCTCTAAGTTTAAAACTATCCTCTTATCTAGCTTCTTCTGACATCGCATGCCTAATACTCCTGCTGTTTTCATTAACTTCCTACAACTGATCTACTTGCTTTTGTCATATCATGCCACTATCCCTAAGGTTTCAAATTCTACCTAGCTTTACCCCAGACTCAGTACATGCTTCTAGTTTATACTTATGAGCTACCTAGGATTCCTTAGAGTCATGCCAGTCTTAGTATTAACAGTGACAGTAGTACTTTAAGAGAACAACCTAAGCCCTGGCATCACTACATTGGACATACATACATCTCCCTAAACAACCCTACAAGCTACAACTTTGTGCTCAGCTAATTGAGGATCAGAGTTCTTTTTAATCAGGACATCTAAGCCACAAAGTTGCAACTCCTAGGTATACATTCTTCTTCCTTACTTTTTCCCTTTTTCTTTCTTAGGTGGAGCCTTTCCTTTGGTTGCCTTTTGATGCAATGCCACTTGTGGGTTACACACTTGGCACTGATTACTCAGCAACCTAAGAAAGACACCCCTCTTTATTCTATTTTTCATTTTTTTTTTTCAGTTCATCATTTTTTTGTAAAGGAGAAGAAGAATGCTTATGCTTTTAAGGGAGAGAGGAATGTTCCTAGGCCTAGGGTGGCCTCCCCCAAACTAAAACTACTCATTGTCCCCAATGAGTGTCTGAGGTGACACACCCGCAAACTTTCCTAGAAGCATCTAGTCTAAGGTAAAACAAAGAGAATCTAAAAGTCCTAGGCATAGGCAGAACATTCTAAAAGTAAATATCACAGCAGCAGACGTTTGAAAAAAAACAGACAAGTAAGGACTTAAAGCTACGCATGCTGAGCTTTTTAGAGGTTAATTTAAACTATCAAAGAGTGTCCTATGACACTCATCCAGCATGCTTGAAGATAAGCTATACAAGCAGGCATGATGGCAGCAAAAGATAGAATTTAACAGATCACAGCCTAGCTAAACAGACAGTCCCAAAACATGCATTCAGTAATAAAAATTGCGGTTTCCGCAATTATTTCGCAATAAAGCCAGGGCAGATATAACAGTGATTCAGGCCCCTAAGCATGCTTTTTTCCCGTCACTCAAGCTCTACAAAAATAAAACTAAACTAACCTACCTACTCAGCTATCATCAGACTACACTAAACAATTTAAAAAATTAAAACTAAGCAACTAAAACAGATCAAAATATTAACTAAAAACAGCATAATTCACATGGTCTAACAGAAAGCAGATTTTTTTTTTATTTTTCTAAGGGAACAGCAATACTCCCTTTTGGTGCTCCTCAAACTAGCACTCAGACATCTTCCTCATCATCACTTCTTCTTGGTCTTGGAGGCACCCATGGAGTCAGGAGATTCGTGGGAAACTCAGGGAAGATGCATCCAAGTTGGTCAGCAACTTCCTTGTCCCTTGCCTGTGCGTAAGTGGCCCATTGAGCCATCCTCTTCTGCATATCCATCAGGCAAGCCATGGACAGCGACTGATCAGCAGCTAACCTATCCAGCTCGAATTCCATGTTCCCCTTCCTTTTTAGCCTCAAGCCAGCAGGGAGCTCCAAGTGGCCTGTGTAAGCCATCTGCTGCTCCATTCGCTCAATGGGAACCCCTGCACGCAAACAGAGTTTAGTTATAGTATTAGGGAAAAACAATGGACCCTTACCCTTCTTGGCGCACTCAGCAATGGCAGCTGACATGACTTCACCCACGTTGATCGTGAGACCTCGCATGATTGCATAGACCAGCAGCGATCTGCTCTGGTTGATGGTGGTCTCATGAGTCACTGGGATAGTTTCCTTCTCACGAAGGAAAACCATACAGCCGCCTTAGCGATGAGGTTGGCACTCATGAGAGTGTGCCTCCCATTGCGTGACACGGTCCAGGAAGCTTCAGGCTGGCCAATGGTCCGAATGGCCTCTTCCAGGCCGGCTTCAGTAGGCTCATCAACAATCCTCGCATAGTCAGTATGTTTTTGGCCCTTGAGGCCATAGGCTTCGTTGATGGCTTTTGCTGAGAAGTCCACTTCTACTCCCCTGACCACAGACAATCCCTCCTCAGACATCCTCAGGTTGGCGTAGAAATCATACACCATGCTTGTGTAAGCTGGATTGGGTGGTCTGCACAACTCTTCCCAGCCGTGATTCGTAATTCCTGCGCGCAAGAATTGCGGCAGGTCAGCAGGTCTGTCGAGGAAGCCCTTCTCGTGCAGCAACTCCCTCTTCCTCAGCTCAATGCCTCTGGACTCAGCGTCAGAGGATACATACCTCACTGATTGAGGCTCATCTTCAGGGTAAAGCTTGGCTTTCCCTTTGTCCTTTGGTTTGGCTGACTCCGCAGCCTCAATCTTGAGCTTCTTGAGCGACGGCTCAGCGCTCTCTTTCTCTGATGAAGGCGCTCTTTTGGCCTTCTTCTTTTTTGACTTTTTGAACCGCTTGGCCTTGATAATCTTGGCAGCCTTCTTCTTCTTCAGCTTTGCCTTGGTGGTGATCTGCTGGAGGCAAGCCCCCAGTGTCTCGTCCATCGAGTCATCCTTCTGCGCAAGACTCTCAGGGCTGGCTTCCCTCACAGGGGAGAAGACTTCTTCTTCCTCACCTTCCCCACTGCCCTGCGTTGATTCTTGGTACTCCCCATATGGGAATTCAGGGTCAGGCCGTGGAGAAGTGGGCGACGGGGTGGTGCTTTGTGCTGCTGTAGGGGTCTGTGCAGAACTCTGCGGTGATGAAGGCAGCTCAGGGCTCTGCGCTGGTGGCGATGAGGAGAGCTCAGGGCTTTGAACCGGTGGAGATGGTGAAGGGCTGCGCTCGGCTGTCTCGTGGGATGGCTGGCCTCGTTCTTGACTCTCCACAGAGGGAGTCTTGTTCTTGATTCCTTCCTCGGCCACAGCCAGACTCCACTTGCGCTTCTTGGGTGTGCCTGCTGGTTCAGAGGGTCCAGCAGGTATCTCTGTGACGACCTTCCACTTCTTCTTGCGGACAGGTAGTTTCGGCAGGCGTTCAGTTCGCGCAGCATCAGCGTCTGCAAGGGCAAGAAGTGCTTCCCTCGCAGCCGTTTCAGCTTCATCAGCCCTCTTCTTGGACGCAGATCGCTCGGCCCTTGTTAGCATCATTGTTGAATCGTGGAGGTTTGGAGAGAAGAATCACAGATGAAGAGAAACGCAGATTTCTTGGAGTTCAGATACTTGGGAAATCGTATAGATCAACGCCCGTCTCAACGGATATAAAGAAAACGGAAAAATCCCAACGGCTATATTTTTGCGGATTCTGCAAATCCAGCGCAATTCTAGTGACCGTTGGAGATTTTTTTTTCATTTAAATGTCAATCTTTGCTCCATCGTATCTTTTATTTGGCCCAATATCTTCTTGATTTTTTAAGCTGGATTTAATCTCCTTGATTCGCTCTATTGATTCCCTACAAAAAGAAATAAAATCAACATCAAATTCGTAATTAAAATCATACAAACATATACACCAATGATAACCGGAAAAATGGAAAAAATAAACTAAGGCATGAGCCTCATATTGACGAGCACAGCAATCACTCGTCCTCTCTCGTTCTTGATTTCACGCTTCAGTCAAGAGGAAGGCCGAGAGAGTCTTCGCATCCCCTTCCTCATAGTAGTGCTTCAATCTTGCACCATTAACCATGAATGGTTGTCCTTGCTGCAGGTTCTTTATCTCGATGGCACCATGAACAAACACATTAGTAATTACAAAAGGACCTGACCATCTAGACTTAAGTTTGCCTGGAAATAATTTCAATCGTGAGTTAAACAATAAGACAAGTTGGCCTTTCTTAAAGTCCTTAATCCTAAGTCTACTGTCGTGCCAAATCTTGGTCTTTTCCTTATACATTTTGGCATTTTCATAAGACATATGCCTAAGCTCATCAAGCTCATGTAATTGCAAAGACCGCAACGTTCCCGCATCGGTCACGCAATAATTCAACTCTTTTAGTGCCCAAAATGCCTTAATTTCTAACTCAAATGGAAGATGACAAGCTTTACCATACACAAGTCTGTAAGGAGACATACCTAGGGGTGTCTTATATGCAGTTCTATACGCCCAAAGTGCATCCTCGAGTTTAAATGACCAGTCCTTTCTATTAGGTTTGACCACTTTTTCTAGGATGTTCTTAATCTCCCTATTCGAAATTTCAGCCTGACCATTCGAGTGTGGGTGATAAGGAGTGGCTACTCTATGTCTAATGTTATACTTAGCCAACACTCTCTCCATAGGCTTATTAATGAAATGTGTCCCCTCATCACTAATGATAGCACGAGGTGTTCCAAACCTAGTAAAAATGTTCCTATGCAAGAATTTTATTACTGTTTTGGCATCATTATTGGGACATGCTATGGCCTCTACCCACTTGGATACATAATCTACTGCCACTAATATGTAAAGGTTACCTGAGGATGGGGGAAATGGTCCCATGAAGTCAATGCCCCATACATCAAAGAGCTCCAACTCTAAGATGTAGGTGAGAGGCATTTCATCCTTGCGACTGAGGTTACCTGTTCTTTGGCATTCATCATAGCTGTGGGCATAGTTGTGGGCATCCTTGAAGATCGTTGGCCAATAGTAGCCACTCTGAAATACCTTTGCAGCTGTTCTTTGGCCACCAAAGTGTCCACCATAAGGAGCTGTGTGGCAGTGCTGCAACACAGACTTCGCCTCAGCAGCTAAAACACACTTCCTTAGCAAGCCGTCAGCACATGTTTTGTAAAGTGTGGGGTCATCCCATATAAATTTCCTTGCTTCATGAAGGAACCTCTTCTTCTCTTGTCCTCCCTTGAAAGTTGGTAGTACCTGTGATGCAAGGAAGTTAGCAATGTCAGCAAACCAAGGTTCCTCATCGTTATCACGATGAGTCAATACAAAGACATGTTCATCAATAAAAGCATCAGAAATTGCGGGTTCCGCAATTTTTTCGCAATTATGCTGCAATCTAGAAAGATGATCCGCAACCACATTTTCACTTCCTTTCTTATCTCTAATGTCTAGATCAAACTCTTGCAGCAGCAGTACCCACCTAATCAACCTAGGCTTAGCATCAGCCTTCCTCATAAGGTACTTTAAAGCAGAATGGTCAGTGTACACAATTGTTCTGGTGCCTACAATATAGTTCCTAAATTTCTCACAAGCAAACACTACAGCTAGCATTTCTTTCTCAGTGGTTGTGTAGTTGCATTGTGCCTCATTAAGTGTCTTACTAGCATAATAGACAGGGTGTGTTAACTTGTCAATCTTCTGTCCTAACATAACCCCAACAGCATAGTCACTGGCGTCACATAACATCTCAAAGGGAAGATCCCAATTAGGCCCTACTATAATAGGTGCTGTGACTAGTGCTTTCTTAAGGGTTTTCCAAGCTAGGACACATTCTTTAGAGAAAATGAATGGTTTGTTTAGCTCTAGAAGCTCACATAGAGGTTTGGAGATCTTAGAAAAGTCCTTAATGAACCTTCTATAGAAACCAGCATGCCCTAAGAAACTTCTAATGGCCTTGACATTTTGGGGTTCTACCAATTTCTCTATTATTTCAATTTTTGCCCTGTCAACTTCTACACCTGCCCTTGACACTCTATGACCTAAGACAATCCCTTCATCCACCATGAAGTGGCACTTTTCCCAATTTAGGACTAGGTTGGTCTCCTCACACCTAGCCAAGACTTGTCCTAGGTTCTCTAGACAGTTTGTAAATGAATCCCCAAAGACTGAGAAATCATCCATGAATATCTCTATCATGGACTCATCCAAATCAGAGAAGATTGCCAACATGCACCTTTGGAAAGTTGCTGGTGCATTGGAAAGTTGTCGGTGCATTGCAATTTTCCTAACAGCGAAAGTGTGTAAAATGGAGAAACAAGGGCTACTAACGACTCCTCTATAGGCATTTTCTCGCGATTCTCAAGCATTGGATCAACTCTCTATGCATCAAACTCACTCAATCTCATGTATCGTCCGATTCCATGCATTAGATTCTTTAGTTTACTCATGTCCAAGTAAGGTCTTAAGCATCTTGTTAAAGCAGAAAGTTATGGTTTGTACTAGGGAAACGCCTATTCCTAGGTCATTTTCTGGCTACCTTGAAAGGCTAGCATGAGTGTATGACTCTGAACTCTTACTCCTTCCAGAGGTTAGGAGTTCTTTGGACAAAATGGATGGCCAATCGAAATTGCCCGTGGGATGAAGCTTACATACAATCAATGCTTCGAGAGCTATCCTACATGCTTGATTCACGTTTTTTAGCCTATAGTACTGTCATTAGCATGCCCCTAAGTGACTTAGTTACTCATGGATATGGGGTAAACAGAAATAAGAGATGAAGGAAACATGCTTAGAAGAGAAATATACTTAAAACAGTAAGGAAAAACCGTAGCAGCAAAAGATGGAAAACTTGTGGAATAATAACTATGCTTTGATTACTTGATTGTTTGAATGGACAAGAAGAGGAACTTAAAGTGCATAACAGAAAGACAGAACACAACGAAATGGACTGATCTAGTTACAAGAAAGGAAACAACAACAAACTAAAGCTGGAAAATGGAAATAAAGACAGAAAGCATAAAAACGAGCGTGAACGCCTAGTTGCAGATGCCTCGGCTGAAGGGGATGAAAGAATAGCTTTGCTTGGATGAATCCAATCGGGAGAGAAGATGAATCTTCTCTCCTTCCTATCAGATTGTCGATTCCAACAGCTGAGACTCTCACACCAACAGACAGAGAAGAACGACAGGAGAAAAGATGGAGCTGCGAGAAGACTTCTACGCTTTCGGATGATGATCAAACCCTCGACTTTGACCCCTATTTATAGTAATCTGCAGCTGCATTTGGGCCAAGGAGAACCATCCACCTTCAACGTCATACTTCAGAATGGATGGAGGAGAAAGAACGAATCCCTGAAATAACGGAAATTAACAGAAAAAGATCAGTCAACTTACGGTTTTCACTTGAAACATTGCGGTTTCAGCAATGTTTCCGCAATGCTATCGCAATGTAGTTTTTTTCTTTCTTTTACTTCGGTTTTCAATCCTTTTCTTTCCTTTTGCACACAAGTCCTAATTTAGCTACCTTCTTTTAATTCTCACAAATAAGCATAGGTTTAAGCTAAATCCTATCAAAAACACCTAAGATTGTGCATCTTTCTAAGCTAAATAAGTCCTAAATAAGTCACTTTTGGAGACATAACAGTGACAAGGAGAGCTTCTTCTGATTTCTTTCCCTATAGATCTCTATACCCAAAATTTTCTTAGCAGCACTCAAATCCTTCATATCAAACTCAGCACTGAGAAGACCTTTCAAATTCTTAATCTCAGATTTGGACTTCGCAGCCATGAGCATATCGTCTACATACAACACTAGATAAATAATAGAATTATCATCAGCTTTGTTGTGATACACACAACAATCATAAGGACTTCTGTTGTAGCCTAACTAAATCATATAACTGTCAAACCTCTTATACCATTGCCTTGGAGACTACTTTAGTCCATACAAGGACTTCTTCAGCTTACAGACATAATCTTCTTTACCAGGAAGCTGAAAACCATCTGGTTGGCTCATATAAATCTCTTCTTCCAACTCTCCATGTAAGAAAGTTGTTTTCACATCTAGCTTCTCAAGTTCTAAATTCTTATGTGCCCCCATTGCTAGTAACACTCTGATGGAAGTATGTCTGACCACTGGTGAGAAAATCTAATTGTACTCAACTCCCTCCCTTTGTGTGAACCCTCGCAACTACTCGAGCTTTATACTTAATACCTTCCTCAGGTGTGATACTGTTACCTCTCCAAAAGAGTGTTATTTAGGGCTTTAATTACTTGATATTTATGAAATCTCTTGAGCATTTTAGTTAAGAAGTTAGCATAATGTGTGTTTAAAGTGACATTTTGTGAAATGATGCTAATTTAAGGCTTATTTGGAAAAGTTACGAAAAAATGTGCAAATTGGTGAAAAAATGGCTAATTTATACCTTGCAGATGTATTGCTGAAGTTTTGCGAATCACGCAATAGGATCAGAGGAAGAGCAGCTGGAAATAGAGCATTGCGATCCTCGCAATGCAATCGCAATACCAGTCTTTGCTGCTACGATTTTCTAGCCGTCAGTCTTTGCTGATGCGCTTTTCCAGCCGTCAACTCTCACTACTGCTGCCACGTGTGAGGATTGTTACCTCACAAATTGGATGGTGATCCACGATTAGGGAACAACCTATAGCAACCTCTGCAGGATATATAAAGAGAGTTAGATGAAGGATCAAAGCAATTGAATTCCCTTCAATTCAATCCACAACACGAAAGTGAAGAAAATCGGCAGAAGCCAACACCCGAAGACGAAATCCTTTCCCCCGTTTGTTGGATCGAAGAAACAAAGCCCTTGGCGTCGATAATTCAAAAGGCAGAAGAGAAGATCCATCTTCTCTTCTGATTGAATTCATCCCCGAGATCAGCTAATCTTCCCCTTCATCCGAGGCGATTTGTGGCATCGAAAGATCTTCACTCAACTTACTGCTTTCATTTATTTGCTTTCCATATTAGCTACTGTTTTCCTTTAAAGTTTTGTTAACGAATCATCTACTGCTTTCTCCTTTAATTATTGCTTTCGGATCGTAGTATGTTTGTTTACGATTTGTTATATGAATTTCCTTTTTAAGAGTAATCAATTAGGTTTGTTGAGTTCTTCATTTCGTCGTCTTTTAATCAATTAGGTTTGTTGAGTTCTTCATTTAATCATCTTTCAATCATTTAGTTTCGTCAAGTTCTTCATTTCATGAGTAATCAATTAATCTTCTTGAGTTCTTCGAAAACCATGAGTAGCTAACTTAATAGAGGTTTGCTAAAGATGAATCTATAGGATATGAGTATGTGAATTCAGCATGTAAAGTAGCATGAATGCATTAAATGAATGTAATCTTCATCCCATGGGCAATTTCGACCGACCATCCATTTTGTCTAAAGAATTCCTAACCTCTGGAAGGAGTAAGAATTCAGAGTCGTTCATTCATGTTAGCCTTTCATGGTAACCAGAGAGTGGCCTAGGAATAGGCATTCTCCTAGCACGTTTGTTAGCATGCAGTTATGAATAGGATTTTAGCTTTACTTGGACATAAGTAATCTAAGAAACTAATGCATATAATCGGAAGATGTATGAGATCTAGCTAAGACGATGCATGAGATGTTAATTTTCTGCTGAATGACCATAGTTAAATGCCTATAGAGGACTCTTAAGCCAACCTTGCCATCTTTATTTTAGTTTTTAATCGTTGCTAGTTTATTGCGAGAATATTGCGAGAACCGCAATATCACTCTCTGCCTTTACCTTAGTCGTTTTGAAAGCTTTTTAATCCATTGCGACCACATTGCGAAAGTATTGCGAGACCCGCAATACTAATTTCTAACATCATAGTCTCCTTTAGCTTATCTTGCTTTGTGTTAACCTTGCATTCTTCTTGCATCTTTTATAATTCCGTGCCTCAAACCAAAAACCCATTCAATTCAAGTCACCTTATCTAATCTAACACACACCAAATCGCTAGTCACTTAACTCAGTCTCTGTGGGAAAACGATATAAATTATACTTATCACTTGCTGCAGACCATGTATACTTGCATGATCTGAGTGCTCTTTACATATACACTGAGCACGCAACAAGTTTTTGGCGCCGCTGCCGAGGACTTTGTTTAGTAAAAACGATTTGTGTTATTTTAGAAGAGCTTAATTAATTGGAGCTAATCTTTTGCGTTTATTTTGCAGGTACTAACAAAGCTGGTTTATGAATGAGTTTCCAAACCACAATCTCGAGTTTGATCTTGTGCCTGAAAGGACTCTAAGGAACAGAAATAGAACTAGAAAACGACTTTTTAAGCAGCAAACTCAAAATCAACCTGTATTTCAGCACATTGCTGACCACGCAGAGTCAGTGCAATCCGAACAAGCTGAAATGGATAGAGCAGAAGAAGCACCAAACCGAGCACTTAACATTCGCAATCCCATTGAAATTGCGAATGACAAGGACAGTGTTATTCTATCATACCTTGTACCTATGCTTGGGGAGCTTAATTTGAGCATCATACGCCCCGAAATCACAGCTCACTCATTCGAATTGAAACCTGTCATGTTTCAGATGCTGTCCACAGTTGGACAATTCTTCGGAGTGGAGAATGAAGACCCCCACAATCACTTGAGGAACTTCTTGGGAGTGAGTGACACCTTTGTCATCCCAGGAGTGTCTCAAGAGGCTTTGTGACTGTACCTCTTTCCGTACTCAGTAAGAGACAAAGCCAAGACATGGTTGAATTCCTTCCCCTCCGGATCAATTGTCAATTGGACAGATCTAGCTGAGAAGTTTCTGGTAAAGTATTTCCCTCCAGATTGGAACTCTAACTTCCGTGATGACATCATCAAGTTCAAGCAAGCTGAGAATGAATCTCTACATGAAGCTTGGACCAGATTCAAAGATCTGCTACTCAAGTGTCCACACCATGACATTCCATGGTGTATCCAAATTGAAGTATTTTTCAAAGGATGTAACCCCAGCACGAGGCAAGTCCTGAATTCCTAAGCTGGAGGTTCTATGCTATCAAAGAGCTATAACGAAGCCTATGAGATTTTGGAGAAAATCTCAACATCACATTGTCGATGGTCAGATGATCCTGTGGAGCCAAACAGAAGGAGATTCAAGACATGGAACCGCGTATTAAGGCTGGGTACCTTATCCTGGTAACAATATTGGATGCGGCTCACTTTGTATTGTACAGAACGATGTGATCCGAATCGTTCCACATGGAGATGTGAGAAGTGAGGGCGTCCTGCGTAAAGAGTTTACACAAGATCGAACCGCGTATTAAGTCACTCTCTCTTTATAACTCCGTTTACTGATTGAGACTGACTTATACACTTTGATGGCCTAGGTAACTCGAGCTTAATCTTGAGCTTGCTATGAACTCCTGCTTATTCGGAAGTATCCTTTGACTTGCACGGGTGAGAGTGGCCCATTAGCGCTGACTCAATAAGCCTACCATCTTGGGGATAAAGTCGAATAGGTAGCTGGGGACATAGTGTAGCAAGAATGGAATTCACTCCTAACCCGCTCTTCAGGGTTAGTAGATAGGTTGTTCCCTTAATAGCTGACTCTGGGGCTTGAACAATGTGAGCTCACACTCTCATGTGATGAGAGAGTTATATTGATCTGATGGTTGGACCACAGATCTATTGTTCATTAGAGGTGCCAGTGGTACTTAAGGAACAAGATGTAATGCAGGGGTTAAACGGTTTAAATGACCCAGCTGTGATTACGAACAACCTGTGAAGGGTCGACTTGCCAGTGACGGTTATATCAGGGGACATAATATAACTACAGTGAGGAGAGTGCAACCCTCGGACTATAGTGGAGTCTCCGGGGGTTAACGAAAGTTGATTGATTCGGGTTAAAAGAGTTTTGACCGAATAATCTCGTATCGTTGGAGCTCATGATCTGTAGGTCCTTTAGGTTCTCCTGGCTAGCTCGGATAACGTCGTGCAACAGTATAAGAGAAAATTAAAAGAAAAAGAATTTGAATTGTTCAAATTCGGTTTGTGGAAGAAGGATAGACATATTTAAATATGATTTAAATATGGGAATGGCCTGAAACATGAATGAGGTTCATGTGAAAAAAGTCGGTTTTTCAGAAAAACCGAGTTTAGTTATATTATTTAATTAATATTTGATATTGAATTAAATAATATTTATTAATTAAAAAGTTTAATTAATAATTATATATATATTTTATTTATTAAAAAGTTTAATAAATAAAATTATTATTATTATTTTTAATAATAATAATAATTATATAAATATATATATATATATATATGAAACGTTTGAAAAGGGTTGAGAGTTAGATTTGAAATGAAAAAGGTTTTCATTTTGTATAAGAGGAAGTGGGGGTTCACGTTTGGGTTCTTAATTTTTACAAAAAGTTTGTAAAAATCTAAGAATTTTGAAGTTGGCTTTTGCTACAGTTTTTCAAAAGCTAAAGCAACCCACACCACCTTCTTCTTCTCCTTCCTCTTCTTCTTTTCTTCTTCTTTTCTCTTTGTTTCGGAGTCCCACAACTCCGTTGCGCGGCGCCGAGGATAGCGGGACTACCTGGGGTGGTCCTCGGGGCGTTCGTGAGAAGAGGTCGGAAGAATTCGTGACGAGGAACGGCCGGCGGACTTTTAGAAATTGGAGCTACAAGGGTATGTATTTCTAATTTCTTAATTTCGTCTTTTGAGCATGTTTTCTATTTGTTAAATTGATGAAATTAGAGTATCAGTGGTCCGAAATCGCGTTCCGCTGCGGTAAAACGCTCCATCAAAGTCTTGGTTCCACACAACAACCGTCGGAGCCTGAGGTCTCCCCTGTAGGACAACCAGATTCTGCATCCACCCCAATTGGTGATGATAAAGAAGGAGAGGAAGTAGTCTCCCCCATCAGGGATGACAGTCCTGACAGCCCTGTTGAGAAAGAATTGGGGAGAAGTAATTCCATGGATGAAACGCTGGATGAGTGTATCAAACGAGTAGCTGCCGAGGTGGTGGTTGGGTTGGAAAAACAAGCTGAATCGGTGCCCAAGAAAAGGGCCCCTGTGATCATAAAGGCAAAGTGGCCGAAGGCCTCAAAGAAAGCTAAAAAGAAGAAGGCCGAATCCGAACCCCCTGCCAAGAAAATGAAGATAGAGGTTGTTGAGGCAGCCAAAGCTAAGGCTATGGGAAAGGAAAGATGTTCCAAGAAGACGAGCCTCCAGCTGAGAGGTATGTGTCCAAAGATGCAGAGGCTAGAGGTATGGATTTAATGAAAAGAGACCTCCTCCACGAGAGAGGATTTCTGGATTCTCCTACGGACCTGCCGCAATTCTTGCGCGCAGGCATCGCAAATCACGGCTGGGAAGAGTTATGTAGGCCACCAATTCAGGCTTACTCTAAAATGGTTTATGACTTCTACGCCAACCTCACTCACCCCGAAGGCTGTTATTCGGTGGTCAGAGGCGTCGAGATAGACTTCTCCCCTGAGGCGATCAATGAAGTTTATGCTCTCAAAGAGCATAAGAAATCTGAATATTCAAAGATCATGGCCACACCATCAGAGGCAGTCTTGGAGGAAGCATTGAGTATGATAGGCAAACCTGAGGCGGCATGGGCAGTTTCTAAGCAGGGGAAGCACACACTAATGAGTGCATCCTTTAAGGACAAGGCGGCCATTTGGTTCTCCTTGATTCAGAGAAGGATATCCCCTATCACACATGAGACAACCATTAATCAGGGGAGGTCCTTGTTGGTGTATGAAATTATGAATGGACTCACCATTGATGTGGGAGAGATCATATCGGCCTCAATCATCGAATGTTCAAAGAAAGGGAAGGGCAGACTCTTTTTCCCCAATACCATCACCAAACTGTGCCTGCGCGCAGGTGTGACTGTGACTAGTGAGGAGAAGAAGTTGGCCTATGCTGGCTACTTGGAGCTGCCCAGTGATCTGAAGATGAGAAGGAAGGGCAACATGGAGATTGAGCTAGATGGTATTGCAGCTGCTCAGTCCATATCCATGTCCTGCTTGATGGACATACAGCGAAAATTAGCCCAATGGGCTGAATACTCTCAAGCACGGGATATGGAGTTAGCTGAGCATCTGAGGTGCGAATTTTCTACATTCCCTGCTGATTTGCTGAGCCCTTGGATGCCTCCAAATGAGGAGAAGAGTGAAGAAGAAAGAGATGAATGAATGAATGTCATGGTTTGACGGCATTCGAGGGAGTAATTCTTGTCTCCCTCAACCCTGCTTCCCCCCCCCCCCCCCCCCCCCCCCAAAAAAAATATCAATTGCTGTTTGTTTTTCAATTTCAGTGGAATAACTTAGTTAGAGTAGAAGATATTAGTTTAGAATTAGTTTAGGATAGTTAGTTCTGTGCTGTTAGATTTAAATTTCTACATGCCCTATGGGTCACAATAGAATTTGCATAGTAGGAGCTTTGATCATTGTTATATCTGCTCTGTTATTGTCATTGCGATTCTATTGCGTACTTCGCAAAGTTTCTTTCAAGCATGCTGTTATTGAGTAAATTCTGCTAGTATGTTATGTCCTTGACTTTAAATACTTGACTGCATTTGTGATGTCTCTGTGTGGTCTGTTTAGTGAGTTTGCTAGATGAGTGTCGAGTACACTCTTTAAAGTTGAATTGACTTCATAAAATGATAAGCATGTGACCCTGCTAGACCTTACCATTTGTTTTTTAATAAATTTCTGCTATTGTGTTATCTGAAACTAAGAGAGCCATTCTATCCCTTGGATTTTTAACTTCTGTCTATTTTTAACTTAGACTAGATGCTTCTAAAACAAGTTTGGGGGTGTGCCACCTCATACTCTCATTGAGGACAATGAGAAGTCCAAGTTTGGGGGAGGCAGCCTCTAGTCCTAGGAACACTCCTCTCTCCCTTAGTAAAGATGCATTGTTCTTCTTTGAAAAAAAAAAAAAAAAAAAAAGAGAAAAAGAGAAAAGAAAAAAGAGCATTGTCTTCTCTTAGGAATGCTGAGTAATCAGGGCCATTTGTGTAACCCACAAGTGGCACTGCATCAAAAGGCAACTCAAGGAGAGGACTTTGCCAAAGAAAAGGAAAAATAAAACAAAGAAGAAGAATGTATGCCAGGAAGTTGCAGCCTAGGTGCTTAGATGTCCTATGTAATGAACTCTGATCCTAAGTTAGCTAAGCACAGGGCTGTAACTAGAAGGCTTGTTGAGGGAGATGAGTGTTTGTCCAAAAATAGAGGTGATGCCATGGATTAGTCTGTTCTATGGATTCTGTACTCTGATACTTGTGTTGTTCTAAGCATGGTATGACTCTAAGGATTCCTAGGTAACAAAAGAATAAAACTTAGAAGCATGTACTGAGTCTGAATTAAAACTAGGGAGATGTTAAAAGCTTAGAGATGACTGCACAGTGTGCTTGATGATATGGGCAGATAAACCAAAAGATAGGAAGTTAGTAAAAACTGAAGGTTTTAAAAAGGCAAGGGAATTCAGAATAACAAAACATGAAGTTAGTTTTAGCTTAAAGAGTGTCACGGGGCAGCAATAACTTTGACAGTAAACCAAGAGAAT
Organism: Herpetospermum pedunculosum; assembly: GCA_028017165.1. NCBI lineage: Eukaryota > Viridiplantae > Streptophyta > Magnoliopsida > Cucurbitales > Cucurbitaceae > Herpetospermum > Herpetospermum pedunculosum. The sequence goes on along the minus strand of CM051527.1, from coordinate 11,272,732 downwards.
AAGCAAGTTAGTTAGCTAGGGATAAAGGACAGAAGATAGCAGCTAGACAAAGAAGGGAAAGTAAGCCTTGGTAAATTGCTCGAGGACTAGCAATAACTCAAGTTTGGGGGTGTGTTACCTCTCCAAAAGAGTGTTATTTAGGGCTTTAATTACTTGATATTTATGAAATCTCTTGAGCATTTTAGTTAAGAAGTTAGCATAATGTGTGTTTAAAGTGACATTTTGTGAAATGATGCTAATTTAAGGCTTATTTGGAAAAGCTACGAAAAAGTATGCAAATTGGTGAAAAAATGGCTAATTTATACCTTGCAGATGTATTGCTGAAGTTTTGCGAATCATGCAATAGGATCAGAGGAAGAGCAACTGGAAACAGAGCATTGCGATCCTCGCAATGCAATCGCAATACCAATCTTTGCTGCTACGATTTTCCAGCCGCCAGTCTTTGCTGCTGCGCTTTTCCAACCGTCAACTCTCCCTGCTGCTGCCACGTGTGAGGATTGTTACCTCACAAATTGGATGGTGATCCACGATTAGGGAACAACCTATAGCAACCTCTGCAGGCTATATAAAGAGAGTTAGATGAAGGATCAAAGCAATTGAATTCCCTTCAATTCAATCCATAACACGAAAGTGAAGAAAATCGGCAGAAGCCAACACCCGAAGACGAAATTCTTTCCCCCGTTTGTTGGATCGAAGAAACAAAGCCCTTGGCGTCGATAATTCAAAAGGAATAAGAGAAGATCCATCTTCTCTTCTGATTGAATTCATCCCCGAGATCAGCTAATCTTCCCCTTCATCCGAGGCGATTCGTGGCTTCGAAAAATCTTCACTCAACTTACTGCTTTCATTTATTTACTTTCCATATTAGCTATTGTTTTCCTTTAAAGTTTTGTTAATGAATCATCTACTGCTTTCTCCTTTAATTATTGCTTTCGGATCGTAGTATGTTTGTTTACGATTTGTTATATGAATTTCCTTTTTAAGAGTAATCAATTAGGTTTGTTGAGTTCTTCATTTCGTCGTCTTTTAATCAATTAGGTTTGTTGAGTTCTTCATTTAATTATCTTTCAATCATTTAGTTTCGTCAAGTTCTTCATTTCATGAGTAATCAATTAATCTTCTTGAGTTCTTCGAAAACCATGAGTAGCTAACTTAATAGAGGTTTGCTAAAGATGAATCTATAGGATATGAGTATGTGAATTCAGCATGTAAAGTAGCATGAATGCATTGAATGAATGTGATCTTCATCCCATGGGCAATTTCGACCGGCCATCCATTTTGTCTAAAGAATTCCTAACCTCTGGAAGGAGTAAGAATTCAGAGTCGTTCATTCATGTTAGCCTTTCATGGTAACCAGAGAGTGACCTAGGAATAGGCATTCTCCTAGCACGTTTGTTAGCATGCAGTTATGAATAGGATTTTAGCTTTACTTGGACAGAAGTAATCTAAGAAACTAATGCATATAATCGGAAGATGTATGAGATCTAGCTAAGACGATGCATGAGATGTTAATTTACTGTTGAATGACCATAGTTAAATGCCTATAGAGGACTCTTAAGCCAACCTTGCCATCTTTATTTTAGTTTTTAATCGTTGCTAGTTTATTGCGAGAATATTGCGAGAACCGCAATATCACTCTTTGCCTTTACCTTAGTCGTTTTATTAGCTTTTTAATCCATTGCGACCCCATTGCGAAAGTATTGCGAGACCCGCAATACTAATTTCTAACATCATAGTCTCCTTTAGCTTATCTTGCTTTGTGTTAACCTTGCATTCTTCTTGCATCTTTTATAATTTTGTGCATCAAACCAAAAATCCATTCAATTCAAGTCACCTTATCTAATCTAACACACAACAAATCGCTAGTCACTTAACTTAGTCTCTGTGGGAAAACGATATAAATTATACTTATCACTTTGCTGCAGACCATGTATACTTGCATGATCTGAGTGCTCTTTACATCTAATTTACATATACATTGAGCACGCAACAGATACCTTCCTTTATCTTGAAAACCCACTTGCAAGTAACAATTTTTCTCCCTTTAGGCTATTTGACTAGTTCCTAAGTCTGATTCTTATCAAGGGATTCCATCTCATCGCCCATTGCAGCAAGCCATTTTTCAGACTCACTACATGAAACAACTTCTCTGTAGGTGGATGACTCATGAGCATCCACATCTTCAGCATCCTGCACTGCATAGTTCACCATATCCTGATACCTTTTTGGAGGTCCAACACCAACTCTCATAACTCTATCAAGAGCTATACATGGCTGATGTGTTTGTGAACTAGAAGCTTCTGAACTAGCTTCTTGGGAACTAGAACTCTCTGGCACATAACAGTTTCTTCTGGCACATTCTCAGATTCATTTTCAACATGTTGATCTTCTCCACCTTGGGGTTGTGATTCACCCCAAATGGAATAATTTCAGCTCCACCTGTTTATCAACATTACTAACATCTTCTGCAAAAGTAGACTTCACAGTAGAGTTAAGCATATAATTTTCATCAAATATCACATTCCTACTTAGTATGACTCTATTTTCAAAAGATAACTAGATTATATAGCCTTTAACTCCATCCCGAACACCCACATATACACCATTTTTAGCTTTTGGCTCTAATTTACCCTCATTTACATGGTAATAAGCAGTACAACCAAAAACTTTTAATAAAGAGTAATTAGCAGGCTTACCAGACCACACCTTGTAAGGTGTTTTACAGCCAATACCTGAGTGAGGTCCTCGATTAATCAGAAAACATGATGTGCTTACTGCTTCTGCCCAAAATTTTCTAGATAACCCAGCATTAGAGAGCATGCACCTTGCTCTCTCCAACAATGTTTGATTCTCTGCCACACCATTTTGCTGCAGGGTGTGTCTGACAGTGTAATGATGGGCAATCCCTTCATCCTTGCAGAACTCATTGAACTCAGACGAACAAAATTCCAGACTGTTGTCTGTTCGCAGGCTTTTGATCTTCTTCCCAGTCTGATTTTCCATTAATGCCTTCCATTGCTTGAAACTCTTGAAGGCTTCACTTTTATGCTTCATCATAATTACCCAAGTCATTCTTGAATAATCATCAATCATAGACAAAAAATACTTACTGCCTCCCATAGATTCCACTCGTGAAGGGCCCCAACAATTAGAATGAATGTAATCGAGTGTTCCCTTTGTACAATGAACACCACTCTTTGGAAACTTACTGCGATGTAGTTTCCCAAATACACAATGCTCGCAGAATTCAAGACCCTGCATCTTGTGCCCACAAAGAATATACCTCTTAGACAAATTTGCATCCCTTTTTCACTCATATGACCAAGCCTCATATGCCATAGCTTGGTCATATCCTCTTGGTGAACCGTAGACGATGCAACAGCAGCAAAACCTGTTACTGTAGACCCTGTCAGAAAATACAAGGTGCCACGCTTGACACCTTTCAGAACCACCTTAGAACCGTTACAGATATTCACAGCTCCACTTTCACCTTTGAAACTGAAACCTTTACTGTCTAGAACACTCAACGATATGAGATTCTTCGTCATTTGTGGAACGTGTCTAACTTCGTTCAAGGTGCAGAAAATAGCATCATGTGTCAGTCTCCTGATTGAGCCAATTCCAACTACCTTGCATACTTCACTGTTGGCCATAAAGATATTGCCTCCATCTATCTGCTCATAAGTTGTAAACCACTCCCTGATTGGAAAAATATCGTAAGAAGCTCCAGAGTCAATAATCCACACATCCTTACAATGTGGAGATTTATTTGCAACTAAGGCCAAATCAGAATCAGAATCGATATCAGTTTCTGCCACAGCGGCAGAACCTTCATTCTTTCCATTATGCTTTGCTAGCTTAGGACATTGGTTTCTCCAATGCCCTTTCTCCTTACAGTATCTACAGACATCGTTAGTTGTAGGACCCCCAGGCTTAAAATTCAATTTCTTCTTTTTACTTGGATTTTCTGAATTTCCATATCCCCTACTAGTTGCAGCAACTAACCCGGCTGTCTGTGTTTCTGTACCTGGAGCATATGTCTTATAGCGGTCTTCTCTGGTATGAAGAGCAGATCTGACCTCTTCTAGAGACAAATTTTCTTTCCCAGCAATAAAAGAGTCAACAAAGTTCTCACATGAAGGAGGCAAAGAAACTAACAGAATTAAGGCAGCATCCTCATCATCTATTTTAACCTCAATATTTCGCAGGTCTAGCAAAATCGTATTTAGTTTATCTAGATGATCTCTAAGAGGCGTACCTTCGTGCATATGCAAAGTAAACAAATGTCGCTTCAAAAGCAATTTACTGGTTAAAGACCTCATCATGTAGAGACTTTCGAGCTTCAACCAGACACCCGCAGCAGTCTCTACATCTGCGATTTCAGTGATGACGTCATCAGTTAAACATAACATGATTGTTCAATGAGCCTTCTCTTCCAGGTTATTCCACTCATCGTCATCTGTGCCCACTTTCTTCGTTTTCTTAGACAGCGACGCCCACAAACCCTTGTTCTTCAACAAGACTCACATCTTGATCTGCTAGAAACTGAAATTGTTTCTCCAATTGAACTTGTTGATTTTCATGCTTACATCAGACATCTTTGTTATCGAAAAAATGCGGAATTTCGAAAACTAACGATGAGGCTCTGATACCAATTTGTTACGATAAATCATTAACAAAGAATAAGTAAGGGCAGAAGAAGAAACGACACACATTTACGTGGTTCACTAACATCGTATTAGCTACGTCCACGGGCAGAAGGGAGAGCAATATTATTACGAAATATGAGAGAATTACAAATGAACAGATAGGGGCGGCTGGAGTCATTAGAAGGGTTATATATGACATCCTGCTAATGACCTTATACAAAATGGGCCAAAGCCCAAAACAGATAAGAAAAAACCCAAAGAGCGAGACCCCCGTACTTGCCACTCGTAGAGGGTCTCATAACAAATTCAAGTCATTCCAACAAATCTCCACCTCGACCTCCCCAGATAGTTTCGAATTACACTTGAGCATACATTTTCTCAACCACGACCCTCAGATAGTCATTCACTATGACTCTAATTATGACTATGTTATTGGAGACTCGTCAATATCTTTATTCGACACCCGAAGATTTTTACAATCATACCTAAGTTAGAGACATAGCTCTGATACCACTTATTAAGGACACTGGAACCCAGACATCTCCACAATGGTATGATATTGTCCACTTTAGGCCTAAACCCTCATGGCTTTGCTTTTGGTTTTCACCCAAAAGGCCTCATACCAATTGGAGATAATTGTCACCCATTATATACCCATGATCTTTCCCTTTTCTAGCCAATGTGAGATATTGTTTGTATCCTAACAATCCTTCCCTCAAACAAAGTACCACACTTAAGTCTACTTTGTTCCCAACATGTGCATATCCACTCCCCAATGCAAAACCGAAGGAAAAATCAAGTACTAATACACAAAATTATTTCATCCCTTTATAGGAGACAAACACTCACTAAATGATCACAAGACCAAACGCTTCAACAAAATTCAGCTCTCAATCCAAGCTTGTATCAAGAAATATATAACATAGCATACACAAGCCTTGATAGCAAAACCAAAGAGTTTAAAACCAGCATTGAAAATTCGCAAATGGAAGCAAGCTATGGGGGATGAGATGCAAGCTCTCAAAGGTAACCATTCTTGGGTTCTTGTCACTACTCGTTCCTACACCAACATCATTGAATTATAATGGCTTTTCAAAACTAAACTGAAATAAGATGGTAGCATTAAGGGATACAAAGCTAAGCTCGTGACTCAAGGATACACTTAAAATGAAGGAGGTGATTATCACGAGACGTTCAATGCAGTGGTTAAGCCAACTACAATACGCCTAATACTTTCCTCATCGTATGCTTTGGATGGAGCCTATGATAACTCGACGCCAAAAATGTCTTTCTCCATGGTCACCTAAAGGAAGATGTGTACTTGACACAACCACTAGTCTTTCAACATCCCGAACAACCTGACCTTGTGTGCAAACTCAACTGTTCATTATTTGGCTTGAAGCAAGCTGCTAGAGCATGGTTTGAAAGACCCTTACTAAGTCTCCTCCATACATGATTCACTAATCCCTATTTAATCCTTCTTTATTTATCTTTAATGCACAAAAGCAACTTAAAGGTCATAAATTCATTCTGATGTATGAGAGTACAATTCTTCAACAAAAAGAAGAAATTGAGTCTTTGTTGTGGGTCTTCATTTTTTTTTTAAAGAAAAAGTCGCAAGTTTTTTTTTTTTTTTTTTTTTTTTTTGAAGAATAAGACAACTTCGTGAGGGTGATTTATTTGATTTTAATTAAGTTTTCTCTTGTGGGTTTGAGGATTTTTCTTTGTTGTTAATAACAAGCTATCGAGTTGTGATACTTGGAAGTCAATAACCATTGTTGGGCTATTGAGGATTAGTTTCTAGTGCTGAGTTGAGACATTTTGTAATCCCCCATTATAAAGAAACCTGCAGTTGCAGAAGACTGGACGTAGTCCCGAGTTTAGGGTGAACCAATATAGATTCTGGTGTTCTTTCTTTTTTCCCTATCTCTTTTATATTTTATTGCGACTGTCTAACTTGTTTGGTTTGTCTTGTGAAATGGGAAAATTAATATTGCAGTTTTTGTTTATCAATATTTTATTTTTCTTCCAACAAGTGGTATCAGAGTTTTTTTGTTCAGGAATCATGAAATTTGTGGAGCTAAACAGTTTTGATGGAGTTATGAAGTTTGATGATAATGTTTTTGAGTATTAGAAGGATAATGATCAAAGATTATCTTATCGTCAAGAAATTGCACACGACATTGAAAAAGAGGCCAGAATGGAACAAAATGAAGATTGAGAAGCATTGGATCAAGAAGCAGTTTACATCGATTAGGATGTGTTTGTCCATAGATGTTGCCAGTTTCGTAGCCATAGAGACAACTGCAACTAGTTTGATGGAAGTGCTCACAAAGAGTTATGCAAAACCCCTGCACAAATAATAAGATCTATCTTCTTAGAAATCCTTTCAATATGCATATGGATGAGGATGCTTCTGTGAATTCCTATATAAATCAGGTTACCACTCTGATAAATTAGTTGAAATCAGTTAACATAGAGTTTACTGATGAAGTGAATGTTATTATGTTATTAACCTCTTTACCTGATAGTTTAGAAACGATGAAGAAACCGTGTCTAACTCGGTAGGGAAAAATACTATGAAATTTTTTTAGTGATTTGTGATTCAGCTATAGCTGAAGAAATTCGTAGGAAGAAGTGGTAGAGAGTCGTCTACCATAAGATCAACTTTGGCTTTGTCTAAGGGTAAAGCAATTATTAATAAGGAAAGTAGCCCGAGTAGAGTCAGAAGAGTTGGGGTTATATGAATAAATAGATATAATGATCTTACTCTCATAAGAAATGTCACTTTAAGGGTCAGTGTAGAAAGTTGAAGGAGGATCTAAAAAAGGAGGAGAAAGAGACAAACATAGTGGATGATGCATGTGTCTGTGTTGGAAGTGATACAGGTAGTTGTAGTAATTCATCTGAGTGGATTTTAGACTGTGTAGCTACTATAAAAGATGACATCAGAGTCTAGTGAGGACGAGGAATGGTAGAACCTCCAAGACTAGTGGAATTGGAGATGTTAGTCTGAAGACAGAGTGTGGATTTGAGCGTTTTTCTTTGTTGTTAATCCCAAACTATCGAGTTATGATACTTGAAAGTCAATAGCAATTGTTGGACTATTGATGGTTAGTTTATAGCGTTGAGTTGGGGATTTCATGCAATCTCCCATTATAGGGGAAACTACAGTTGCAGAAGACTAGACGTAATCCCGAGTTTGGGGGAACCAATATAGATTTTGACTTCAAAGGTAAAGTGATTCTCTCGTTATTGACTTAACTCCTTTATGTGTGCATATCCACTCCCCAATGCAAACCCGGAAAAAACAAGTACTTATACCCAAAACTACTTATACCCAAAATTATTCCTTCCTTTACAAGAGACAAACACTTACTAAATGATCACAAGACCAACGCTTCAAAAAAAAATCCAGCTCTCAATCAAAACTTGTATCAAGACATATAACACAGCAAACATAAGCCTTGATTGCAAAATCAAAGAGTTTCAAACCAACATTGAAAATTCGTCATTGGAAGCAACCTATGGAGGATGAGATGAAAGCTCTCAAATCTAACCATACTTGGGATCTTGTTACTTCACCTCCCAACACCAACATCATTAGATCAAAATGGGTCTTAAAAACTAAGCTGAAAGAAGATGGTAGAATTGAGAGATACATAGCTAAGTTCATGACTCAAGGCTACACTCAAATTGAAGGAGTTGATTATGATGCGACGTTTGGTGCAGTGGTTAAGCCAACTACAATACACTTAATACTAGCCCTCATCGTATATACTTTGGATGGAGCCTAAGATGACTCGATGTCAAAAATGTATTTCTCCATGGTCACCTAAAAGAAGATGTGTCCATGACACAAACATTAGTCTTTCAACATTTAGAGAACACCTAACCTTGTGTGCAAACTCAACCGTTCATTATATGGCTTGAAGCAAGCTCCGAGAGCATCGTTTGAAAGACTCACAAGTCTTCTCCATACAAGATTCACTAATCCCTACTTTGATCTTTCTTACTTATCTTTAAGGACAACTCATCTCTCATACTTAGGCTTGTCAATATTGATGACATAAATCTAATAGGAACAAATGAAAAATCCATGGGAGGTCTCATTCAACAACTAAGCATTGAATTTTGTCTAAAGAATTTGGATCTTCTATATTACTTCCTGGGCATAGAAATTCACCACACAACCAATGACATTTTTATATCTCAATCCATATATGCTCCAGATATCCTTCAAAAATTAGTTTGTATTACAAATAGGAGAGAATTACAAAATTCAGTCTAGGAGGTGACAGAAGTCATTAAAAGGTTTATATATGGCACCATTCGAATGACCTAATACATAATGGGTCAAAGCCCCGTATCGAGCCAGTCATAATGAGTCAGAATAAATTCAAGACATTCCAACAGAAAAGTTGCACTTGGTCATCGAATCACAAAATTAGTGTCATCAACAAAAACAAGTTGTTGATCACATTTTCATCAACACACTACCTAAGACATATTTTAAAGGTCTAAGAAACAAACTAGGTGTGAATGAGATTCCCACAAGTTTGAGGAAGATGTGAAATTTGAGAATCAATCTCAAATACCAAAAGCCAACAAAAACTTTCTTTTTATCCTCACCTTGGAAATTTTGTTGTACCATTCAGTAAAGAAAAGAAATTTACCTGTTGTGTAAAAATCTTCTGCCAGAGCCAAATCACATACAACTGGAGATTTCTTTATCTCCCAAAGCAATTGTGGGCATCCAATTTGGAGTAAAGAAATCATCACACATATTTTCATCTTTGTTTACTTAGTCCTAAACCCTAAAACTATGTCAATTGAGCTATGCTCGGTTTGGCAACCCTAAAACTATTTAACCAAACGTACTAACTAAGTTTATGCTGTTAGAAGTGCTAACAAAGTCCCACATTGGTTAGGGAAGACATTGGTTAGGGAAGAGATTGATCCATGATATATAAGTGAGGACAATTATCTCCATTGGTATGAGGCCTTTTGGGTGAAACCAAAAGCAAAAGTCATGCGGGTTTAGGCCCAAAGTGGACAATATCATACTAATGTGGAGATATGTGGAGTTCCGTTGTCCTTATCAATTGGTATCAGAGCTATGGTACCCTAACTGTGTGGAAAGTTTCTCAGATTCCAAACAAAGAGAACTCCCCGGATCGAACAAAAAGTGCTTGAGTAACAAGCAAGAAGTATAACTTTATGAAGTCGGCTAGATTGATAGAAGGAGTAGCCCTATCAAGAAGATAGGAAGAGTAGATCTTTGTTCGAGAGAAGGCTCCAAGTGGTACATTGTTCGAGGGGAGGATTGTTAGGAGTGCTAACAAAGTCCCACATTGGTTAGGGAAGACATTGGTTAGGGAAGAGATGGATCCATGATATATAAGTGAGGACAATTATCTCCATTGGTATGAGGCCTTTTGGGTGAAACAAAAAGCAAAGCCATGCGGGTTTATGCCCAAAGTGGACAATATCATACTAAATACTAATGTGGAGATATGTGGAGTTCCGTTGTCCTTATCAATTGTTAGGATATGGTGACAAAACTCATGAAAATAGTTTATATATATATATATATATATATAAAGGAATTTTGAGCAAAGTCAAAATTGAAAACATGGTGGAATTTTAAAAAGATGGTAAGAATCTGATGCAGACAAGAAGGTGGGCCTTGGCCCATTTATGGGCTAGGGTATTTCTAGATTTAACATATATATATATATATATATATGTTTTGTTTTCTCTTTGGTATGTGAGAAAAAAAAGCGTAGGATTTTTGCGGCTGAACATATTTGTTTTGTTCACTGTTGATTTTTCTGGCAGATAGTAAGCAATTAGAAAAATACAGTGTGTATTTTTCAATAGAATTGGGTGTTTCCCTCTTTGTTTATCCGAAGCTACCAGTTGTGGTACTTGGAAGCAAATAGTTCTAGTTGGACTATTTGGGTGAGTTTTGTAGCGCGAGATTGGGAATAATTGTAATCTCCATTATAGTAGAACCTGCATTTGCAGAAGACTGGACGTAGTCCCGAGGTCGGGGCGAACCAGTATATCTTTCGGTGTTGTTATTCTTTTTCTTATATTTTATTATTGTATTTGTGACCGATTGCGTTTTGGATTATAACCTGTGAAGTGGGAGGTTGAGATATATTTAGTTTATTCCGCATTTAATTATATCTCGCTATTTTTAATCCCAACATATGCCACATCAATTGAAAACATGTTACATGTCCAATATGCTAACGACTTATAATCACAATGACCAGTTTTAATTGATCAAACTATAAGAATCAAATTGAAACTTTTAATACAATAAAAACTAAATGATTAAGACTCATGTGAATTTTTAATCTAAAAACTAAATAAAAACTAAATTATAAGAATCATTAATTAAGAGTGATATATTTAATCTAAACTAATTGATATATATATATATATATATATATGACATGTGAATTTTTTTAATATCGACAAAATGAATACACATCTAAAAATTTAGCTCTCGTTTCATATCGATTTCATTTTTAATTGTCACTATTTTTTAAAACGTGTTTATTTGTTCCCAATTTCTTAACCTATGTTTTCACCTATCTTAAAAAATATTTGCGTTCTTAGTCAAATTCCAAAACAGAAATACGTTAAAAACTACTGTTTTTAATTTTCAAAACTTGGCTTGAATTTTGAAAAATATTTATACGGTGGACATAACAAAACAAAAAAACAAAGCATAAATAGAAGTAGTATTTATAAGCATAATTTAAAAAATTAAAAACTAAAATTCAAATAATCATATGAACCAGCCTTGGAGATCAAGCAAATTAAAAGTTTTAAAAGGTTCAAAATTGAAAGATATTGAGAGAAATACCTGAAAGGATAGCAAGACTACTATCAATGAAAATGGAAAGGCAAATGAAAGGCCACATAGAAGCAATGTGATTGGCAATTTGGCTGTCACTTGTGAATGCATATCCCAAGATATTGCGACAACCAAAGAGAGTCACACTCACAATCATTGATTCTATGATTCCAAGAATTCCTACTGCCTTCACAGCCACCTTAGCTGCCTCTGGATTTCCGGCTCCTAGTTCATTTGAAACCCTTGTGCTATATATATCATCATTCAAATCATTCAAAATCGATATATTTGACATTTCTATCAACATGTCTACAAAATCGACCTTCATTAAAGATCAATCGACATTTTCATCGTATGATAAATAAATCGATGATGTATTAAAAATTATCAACAAAATATCACTAATGTAGACATAAATAATAAAACAAAGGGTTGGTTGCATAAACAACAATCAAATCCAAAATAATGACAAATATAACAAAATTTAAAACATTTTGCAAATATGGCAAAAGATCAGTGACTATCACTAATAGAATGGTATCGTTGATATATGATTATCACTAATAGACTACTATCAGTGATGGTCAATGACAAACTTCTATAAAAAAAACTGGAGTAATAGACTACTATTAGTTAGGAGTGGACAAATGAAACCGAAAAACCGACCAATCAACCGAAACCGACCGAACCGACATCATTTGGTCGGTTTAGAGAGTTGTTTGGTCGGGGTCGGTTTTCTGTATTAAAAAAACCGACGTTCGATCGGTTAGGGTGGCCAAAATCAGAATTCCGACCGACCGACCAAACTTTTCATTTTGTTTAAAAATATTGAAGTTTTCTATGCCTTGAATCACGTGAATACTTAAAATTATGCAGTCTATATATATGTATATTAATTTTTTTATTAATCTATCAAATCACAACTCACATCTTCTCTTTTTTCTCTCTTTTTACCTTCTCCATTCCATTTACCCTTTATTCACTTTAATTATCATTCTCTCTCTTCCTCTCATTCCAATTTCCAAATCTTTCTCTGTTAACTCTTCATCTCTCAAATTTATTCTTCATCTTGTTCTTTCGTTCTTCTCCTTTTTTTTTCTTTCTTTTCTCTTTTCTTCCAACATCCTCTTCTTTTTTCTTTATAAGTTTAGTTATTTTATTTCCATATTTTTGCTTACTTATTTTTTTTTTTATTTCTTTTCTTCTTCCTTCATCACCGTTTTTTAGTTCGCCGGAAATTCGAAAATTGACAAAAACCGACCGTCCGACTGTGTGGTTTGTCGGCCGACGTCACTAACCTTCCCTAAACCGTCAGAAGTCTGACCGTGTGATTTCCGCCCAAAATCGATTCCGACCGATCGATGGTCACTCCTACTATCAATGAAAAATTAATATCGGTGATAGAAATTGTCATATTTACAATATTTTTAGAAAGTTGTTATATTTTTAATTATTTTACTTTAAATTTACATTGGTGGTAATTTCCCTAAAACAATAATATCTCTTTTTTTTTTATATCAAGTTACAGGCTGGTCTACAACCATCTTTTGCAGCCCAGCCACGTGTCACAATTGTAATGGCCAAATATTTATGCTATTTTTTAAATAAAAAATAACTTATTAGTTTTTCACGTTGTTTATTGCTCCCTTTCTTTTTTCCTTTACTTAGTAACTCTCTCCCTTGGCTAGAAAAATAAAGTTTCAACCTCTAATAAATTTCCCACTATAGAGAAAAATACAAAATGAACAAAGAAACAGTATATTTATTTTTTTCACTTTCTTTTCCTTCTTTGATTCTTTATATGTTTTTCCTTCTTCCCTAAGGATTTATGTTGCTCGAATGAAGTTTGTATTGTCTTTTTAAGGTGGGTGAAAATCGAATAACAAACACAATTAAAAAATAATAATAATAAGAAAAATGTCTTCCTTTGCTCTATGTTATGCAATAACTTTTTTATCATAATAATGGAATTGAAGCCGAGTGGATGAAGTTTGCATTGTTTGAGACCATTGGAATTTATGTCGCTTGGATGAAGTTGTAACAAAACGAAGATAACGAGAAGTGTGGAAACAGAAGAGAAATGGCACGAAGGAAAGAATTATATCAATTGAGTTTGATAATTCGATATCTTGAATTAAAAATGTTACAAACATTATATAGTAAATTAATTAGTAAATTAACCCACTAACCTTGTAATTCTCTAGCAGGCCACTAACACATTTTCTCTCCGTTATAACCACACACATGTCACTAATCCCACTAACACATTTTCTCTCAATTATAACCACACACATGTCACTATAAGATTTAAATTAAATTAAATAAATAAATAGTTTGCACTAATTTTTAACACTCCCCCTTAGTGCAAACATACAATCAACAACACCAACTCCAATCCTGAATTCTTCACACTTGGATTTACCATGCGTCTTGTTAAATATATCAACAACTTCCAAGGATAACTTCATAGGAGTAGTAATTGATTTTGACTTCTTCATGTCAAACCGAGTTAACAAAGTATTTGCATATCCTTTCTGTGAGACAAAGTATCCACCTGGCTTTTCAACCTTCAAGCCAAGAAAACGTCTCGCTTCACCGAAACTCTTCATTTTAAAACCAATAGACAAACCATCTCGAAAAATAAAATTTCCTCTTCTATTAGGATCCATGCATCTCCATCTTTTTCCGTGAGTACCATATCCCACAAAAATACAACGCCTAGCCTTTGAAACATGAACATAACAAATTGACCCAAAAACTCGAACATAACTCACATTGGGTTTACGAATTATGACGTGACAAGCTGACTGAATAGTTGCTGCCCAAAGCTCCTTTGGAAGATTCTTTGCATGCAGCCAAGACAAGCACATAGATGTAAGGCATTGAATGCTATGCTCTTTGCAATATGTCTGAAATTGATCAGACATATATTCTCCCCCATTATCTGTGCGAAAACACTTTATCGGCAGCATAAATTCTTTCTCCACTAGCTCCTTGAACTGGATAAACTTGGAGAAAGCCTCACTTTTAGCCTCCAAAAAATACACCCAAGTGAACCGAGTAAAATCGTCCACTATAACCATAACATAATGACAACCAGAATAATTGAGTATTTTCGTCGGCCCCATCAAATCTGAATGAACTAACTGCAATGCAACCGTAGCTCTATTATTTGAATTTGGGAAAGAAAGAAGATGTGATTTCCCAAATTGAGAACCAGGACAAACCACATCACGGCGAATTTCTTTAAAGATGGGAATACCACCAATAAGTTTCTTCATAGAAATTCTTTGCAACAATTGATAACCAACATGACCCGACCGAGCATGCCAAGGTGTTGCACTATCATTCTCACATGTCTTTTCAACATAAGCATCAGTTGCAGACAAAACATTGAGGGAATCTTTCCTCTTTCTCGTAAACAAAACATCAACATCAAATTGTTTAATATTAGAAACAATTTTCACATCATCTGGACCAAAGAGAACATACCTCCCAGAGTCGGCAATCTGAGAGACCGAAACCAGATTCTTCTTTAAACCTGGAACATGATAAACATCTTCAAGAGAAATATCACCAACATTTGATGCACCATCCTTAACGTTAACTTGCTCTTCTTGAACAACAGGATGTATGGAATTATCAGCCGTCGCAATGACTCTTCTTCCTTGATGAGTACGTACATCAGAGAGAAGAGAAACATTTCCAGTTGAATGATGAGAACAACCAGAATCAACAATCCAATCCTCATTATAATCTATAAAAGCATTAGCATGCAAGTTATTGGGTTGATCAATAACTTCAATTGATAAGCATTGTTCCCAAGTAACTTGTTCAGGTTTGTTACTACAACATTTGCTTCTGCTTCTTTGAGAATCACCCGACAATTTTGTCTAATATGGCCGAATTTTCCACAACGTTGACACACCACCTTTATCCGACAATCACGTTTGATGTGTCCCGGCTTGCCGCACCTAAAACATCCTTTTAAATTGCTCTTGGACTGCCCTTCAACCTTGGAATCTTTGTTGTCATTTGAATAAAACCTTGGAGAAGAATTAACTCTTCCCTTTTCTTTTGTATAAAGAACAGCTTCCACCTCAGAGTGAGTTTGCTTGTAGTTGTTAAACATTTGTTTCATCAGTGCTTCCTGATTTGAAAGCAAATTTTCCAACTCAATGATAGAAGGTTGATTTACCCAACCTTGTATCGATGAAATAAATGGCATAAACTCCTTTCGCAGTCCACGAATAAGATAGCGACGCACACGAGCATCACTAATCGGATCATCCTTGTCTAATTCTGAAATTTCAGAACATAAAGTTTTAATTTTCAGAAAATATTCTGAAACCGGCAAATTACCTTGAGTCCTTCAAGCAAGTTCGTTCTCCAAATATTGCAACCTCGTCGTGTTCTTTTGAGTGAACAACCTTTCAACTGTGTCCCACACTTTCTTTGGACAACTTACATCACGAACATGCTCAATGTACTCTTTGCCAATGGAAGTCCGCAAAGCAAATAAAGTTTTGCCACACTTGACCTTCCACTTTCTTCGTGCCTCAGCATTCTCCAGAATATCTTTTGGAATTTCTGCATCATCACCGGAAACAAGATCCCAAAGATCTTGCCCTTGTAGAAAAGCTTCCATACATAGCTTCCAATAGCTATAATTATCACCGACAAGCTTGTCTACACAAACACTGTTTCCACCGTTCATCTTCAACGAGTATTTAAACTCAAACACTAAACAAAGAACCTTGAAGCTCTGATACCATGTAACAAAACGAAGATAACGAGAAGTGTGGAAACAGAAGAGAAATGGCACGAAGGAAAGAATTATATCAATTGAGTTTGATAATTCGATATCTTGAATTAAAAATGTTACAAACATTATATAGTAAATTAATTAGTAAATTAACCCACTAACCTTGTAATTCTCTAGCATAATCTCATTAGGCCACTAACACATTTTCTCTCCGTTATAACCACACACATGTCACTAATCCCACTAACACAGTTTCTCTCAATTATAACCACACACATGTCATTATAAGATTTAAATTAAATTAAATAAATAAATAGTTTGCACTAATTTTTAACAGAAGTTTGTATTGTTTGAGACAATTAACATTTATGTCTCACGATTAATCTATTGGAGGTTGAAGTTCAATTTTCATGGTGTAGGAAAGAATGAAAGTCACGAAATAAAGGAAAAAAAAAAAAGGAGAGCAATAAACGAAGAAAAAAAGAGAGCAATAAACAGCGTGAAAAAGCTAAAAAGGACTTTTTATTTTTATTTTAAAACAGCATAAATATTTGGTTAATAAAATTGTGACATGTGGCTGGGCTGCAAAAGATAGTTGTATCTAGCATGGTGACTAAGTTTTACTGATCTATTTTAAAACCTTGCTGTAGATATTATTTTTCAATTTATTTTCTCTGTTTTTTTCTTGTTAAATTTTTAAATAGGTATCTTAGACTATTTTCTATATACAAAATAAATTCATATACTTGACCAAGTAATTTATTAGACTTTAGATTTTTGTTATTATTTTTTTGAAAATGTGTGGGGCGAGTGATTTCCTCACCTTCATTTTTTTTAGTCAATAATTCATACTTTATAACCGTTATTAAATTATGTTGATGATAAACTTTTAAAGTTATCAAATTCAAACATAAATTTGAATGTCCAAAAAAATGAATTCCTTAAATTAGTTAATCTATTATTTTTGAAAGTTATATAATTATTCTTGTAGTTGAACAAGACTATGTTGTAGGTTTTAGTTATTCTAGCTTGACTTTTAATTATAAGTAATTTTGATTTGTTTGTTTGAGTTAAGGATTTTTTTTTTTACCTATATTTCATTTGTCATTATGTTTGAATATTTTAATTATCAATACGTATTAATTTAATCATTTATTTCAATTTTACAACTCTATTAAAAGAAGCTAAATGTGAGCCTAGCTAAACCGTAATTAACATGTACTCTTTCTCTTGAGTTCGAATTCTCCTATCCTACTGTAGGGCTGAGCTATAGCCCAATTAGTAGGGAAGAACTTAAAATTAACTAATTGAAATAAGTATAAATGTTTAATTGAGTTTTTCTTTTTAAGAATGTTATTAAAAACGATCATGTTTGGAAAGTAGGAGATTATAATAATTCATATCTATTCGATAATGTTTTTGTTTTTTTTCATTTTATAAATATATATATATATATATATATATATGACAACACTAGTGCTCACCTTACTGTGGCTCCCAACCCGTATGGTATGAAATCATGCAAATAAGTGATTGAAAAACTGTTCAGAAACCACCAAAAAAAAGAGTTAGGATTTAGACTTATCTTTTGAAAATTCAAGTCCCCAACAGCTGAAATAATTAAAAATCACTAATATACCATATAGAAAGCACAGAAGCCTCCACCTTAGGATTTGGTAAAAGCCCAGAAAGCAAAAGAATGACCTCATATGACCACCACTCAAGGCTGCAAAACACACACCACAAGAACATGTTTTTATCAAACCAATCAAATCAAATCAAATCAAATCAACCGTCTTACCAAGTCATCACGCTGGAGGGGATGGCGAGCCGAAAGAACTCGCGGATGCTCGAGACGGCTTCCCTCGAGAACGGAGTCCGAGTCTTGTTGCAAGATGGAGAGAATAAGATATAGATCCCAAGCAAAATGACATAGAGCCAATAGGATATGCCAAGAGCCAAAGCAGCTCCCACAACCTTGAGCTTGAAATGAAACACAAGAAGCCAACAAATGGGAATATGCAAAGAGAGAGTGGCAAGAGAACAAAGGAGCAAAGGAAGGATCAAGCTTTGAGCGAGGAGATAGCGCATGAGAGACTGAAAAATTGCATAAGCAAAGAGAATTGGAATGAGAAAAACTGAGTATGTTCTTGCCACAGAAGAAATGGAAGGGTCTTGGCCAATGGAAATTAGTAATTTGTCTGTGAAGAACCACAATATAGAGATTGGAAAACAGACCAAAATGAGAGAAATCATGCAACTGTAAGTATAAACTCCAAGTTTTTGATATTGCTCAGCCCCATATGCTTGCCCACATAGAGTTTCCAAAGCTCCAGCCATTCCCATCTGCAACAAGAAAACAACCCACGAGTGAGTTTTTGATTTGAATATAAATTAAAGATTGACCATTAACTAGTTTTTGACTTGAATGTCATACTCAATTAAAACTATTTTGTAGTTTTCAGATCCTGCTAATTTCTAAACCCACCAGTAGGGGTGTACATGGATAGGGTTGGGTTTGGTCATTTTTCAACCCAACCCGAAAATTTCGGTTTGGTGGATTTTCAACCCAACCCAACCCGGGTTGGGTTGTCGGGGATTGGGTTGGGTCGTCGGGTTGGTCTTTATATTTACTAAAAGAAAATAAAAAATCAGTAGGCGAAATTTTTAAATTTTACTTTGCAAAAAAAGTTTAAAAAAATAAAATAAAAGTTACACAACATCCAAAACATTTCGAATGAGGAAGAAGATGAAGAGGGAAAGGTGAAATTGTTCTACTAAAGCCATGAAAGACAGAATCTAATCACAAGAAGAAAAATTAAAGGGATTTGGAATCCAAAAATCCAACCATAAGATTTCAACAACAAATCCAACATCACCCTTCAATTAGCACATTTGTCATCTTCATCAACAAAACAAAACAATCAAGAGGAACAACAAGAACAAGTCAAAGTTAGGGAAGGAAAAATTGCCAAATCAACGGAGACGACGGCGAGGCGAGGTTGACGGAGGAAATGAGAGAGATACGAGAGGGAGGCAGAAGCGATGAGAACGGAGAGAGAGGAAGAAGTTGAAGAGTTAAGCGGCGAGGAAAATAATGAAATTGAAGACCTAATTTTCATTATATATATATAATTTTATTTTATTTTTTTAAATATAGTTAATCTGGGTCGGTTCAGGTTAAACCGAGCCAAGTTTAATTCAATCCGCGAACCGACCCGAAAATTCGGTTTTTTAAATATCAAACCCAACCCAACCCAACTCGAAAAGTTGGATTGGATTTGACGGGTTGCGGATTTTTTTTGCACACCCCTACCCACGAGTGACAGTGAGAAGGAGTATGTTATAAAAAAAATAAAAAATAAAAAGTGAGGAGTATAAAGGAAAAGATGAATAATAATACTTCTCTACTCTACTAGGAAGCAAAAAATTTCCAATCACTCGCCACTAAAGTTTTTACAAGTGTTTATCAAAAATATATATATCTCATTCTCCATGTTTCTCTATTATTTGTCAACACTTTTAGTTAGTGGTAGATCGAGAAATACACTTTCCTTAAAATATTAAATATATCGAGAGAGAAAGAAAGGGAGAAAGAAAGAGAAATCTAAATTTATAAGTAAAAGTTGTAACAAAAACGAAAAGAACAAAGTGTGAAAACAAGAGAGAAATTGTACGAAGGATCGAGTGCTTCAATTGAACTTTATACTATATGAATTGAAAACATTACAAGTATTTATAGGTTAATAAATAGTAAACTACTAATCCACAAATTATCCCACGAACCTTGAAATTCTCTATAATCATCTCACTATGATGCTAGTAAGCCACATCCCTTCAAAATTGAAGGCACTACTCTAAATACATGACACTACTCTAAATGAGTGTCACTATCTTAATTTCAAATAAGTAAAATATAACTAAGTGAAATAAACTTGTATAATAAATTTGCACTAATTTTTAATGCTCTCCCTTAGTGCAAACATACAACCAACAACACCAAGTGCAGTCTTGAGTACTTCAAACTTGGATTGACCAAGCGCCTTGTTAAATATATTAGCAACTTGCTCCTTGAAATGTATCTTCTGCAATTGGATGTCTTGCGTCAAAACTTTCTCTCGAACAAAATGAAAATATGTTTCAATGTGTTTTGTACGAGCAAGAAACACTGGATTCCCTACAAGTTTGATTGCACTTTAATTGTCACAAAAAAATCGAAACTGGATAATCCAAACTTGAAAAGATTTCTCCCATATGCATTTTCAACTAAATATACTTTTGAGTAGTCATAGTAGCGGTTACATATTCTGCTTCACAACTTGAAAGAGCAACAAAAGTTTGCTTCTTACTCCACCATGAAATTATAGACCATGAACATGTATTAAAACAATATTCAGTTGTGGAACGTCTATCATTTACGTTACCAGCCCAATCTGCATCAACAAAACCACTTAACACAAAAGATGTAGCCTTGTTTATACAATAAGTCAAAACACAGGGTGCTTTTTACATATTGAATAATCATCTTTGCAACAATTAAATGAGTTTCACGCAACTTATCCATAAACTGAGCAACGACACCAACAAAATAAGAGATGTCGGGCCTTGTGATAGTTAAATAAATTAAACTACCACCAAGTTGTCAAACAAGTGTTGCATCCGCCAACCGTTTTCCTTATTCTTTAATCCACTTCAAGGATGAATCCATAAGAGTAGTCA
Organism: Herpetospermum pedunculosum; assembly: GCA_028017165.1. NCBI lineage: Eukaryota > Viridiplantae > Streptophyta > Magnoliopsida > Cucurbitales > Cucurbitaceae > Herpetospermum > Herpetospermum pedunculosum. The sequence continues at coordinate 11,251,725 of CM051527.1, read as the reverse complement.
TTGATTTTGACTCCTTCATGTCAAAACAATCCAACCAAGTGTTTGCATACCCTTTATCTGAGACAAAGTATCCACCTGACCTTTCAACCCTCCAAGCCAAGAAAATATATCGCTTTACCCAAACTCTTCATTTCAAAACGAATAGACAAAGCATCTCGAAAAATTATTAATTTCAACTTCATCATCACCCGTTATCATGATCATGTCATCAACATAGAGTAGAAGCATTGTACATACTGAAGTTTTCTTTTTAACAAATAGACTTGAATCAGCATTTGAAGACTTGAACCCACAAAACTCAAGATATTGAGCAATCTCACCATACCAAGCACAAGGAGCTTGCTTAAGACCATACAAAGTCTTTTTGAGTCGACACATATAATTTGGAGACTTCTTAGAAACAAAACCATGAGGTTGTTCCATAAAAATGTCTCGATCCAAACTCTTCGAAAAGGAAAGCATTCTTCACATCCAACTGTCATAATTTCCAATCTTTGCAAGGAAAATTGTCTGAATAGTTACAATTTTGCAACAGGACTGAATGTCTCCTCGTAATCTAGGCTATATTGTTGTGAAAAATCTCGAGCAACAAAACGATTTTATAACTGTCAATGGTACCATCATGCTTTTTCTTTAACTTGTAAACCCATTTACAAGTTACCAACTCAACATTCTTTGGCTTTGGAACAAGTTCTCATGTGTCATTCTCGTTTACAGCCGAGATTTCCTCCTGCATTGTTTCTTCCCATTCAAGAGTACCTCTAGCTTCATTGTAAGACTGAGGTTCATCTTTACAAATATCACCCATTAAAAAATAAGATACAACCGAACATTTATTTAACTGTACCTCATTAATCAGATAAATGACTGGGTTTTGTTCTTCGCCTAGAAGACCTTCGAACAACAATCTTTGTATCTTCATCTGCTTGAACATTTTCTCCAAGACTAGTATCAATCTCATTTTCATTCGATTCATCATCAGTAAAGAAAGATGACAACTCAACAACACCTTTCTTTGAACTTGCATCCATTTGATGTGACAAAACATCATCAAACCCCACATATCGAGAGAAACGGATCCATACATCTCCATCATTTTATTTGAGTATCATATCCAACAAAATACAACGCCTAGCCTATGGTTCAAGTTTAGTAAGCTTACTCTTTGAAATATGAACATAACAAATCGACCCAAAAACTCGAAGATAACTCACATTGGGTTTACGACGATATAATACCTCAAAAGAAGATAGATTCGACCCCGCCCATGGAGGCAGACAGTTTATGACGTGACAAACTGACAGAATAGTTGTTGCCCCAAAGCTCCCTTGGAAAATAAAGGTGGACAATGATATGTTGAAAATAGAGGACAAAGTCGAAGGAAGAAGACAACAATGGCGGAAATGGTAAAAGAGAAAGATGAAGAATACATGAAAACATGAAAAGATGGAGAAATGAAGGAGTAGGGAGAGGAGATCCAAATCTGAAATGGAAAGAAAGTAAGGAGATTTATTTACCAATGTTGTTGGAATTAGGAAGGGAGTGAAATGGGGAGATTGTTGGGAGTGAAGGAAGACAAAAGAAAAATATATTTTTTTTTTGACCCAACTTAGGTTGGTTTAAGATCTGAAGAACGTTTTTTTTTTTTAAGGTGGAGAAGAACATGAAAGGAGAAAGTAGAAAGAGAGAAGAAGAAGGATATGAGAAGAAAAAAATTCGATTTGCGGTGTCGACCATGGATGGTTGTTAGGAGAATGATGGAAAAAGAAAAAAGAAAGAGAAAATATATATATATATATATAAAATATATAAAAATATATATATTTTTTATTAATAAAAAATAGATAGTTGCAAGAATAAAAAAATAATAATAATAATAATAATAAAAAATCCTAGGATATTACATTTGTAGGAACCATTTTTCAATTAACCTTGCATATGTAGCAAAATATTCAATTATATTTAGTTGAACAGATTTGCTTCAAAGAAATTGCACCAGAAATTTAGAATAAAATAATTAAAAATATAACATTTTTTTTAAAATTAGTAAATATGATAGTTTTATCAGTGATAGTCACTGATAGCATATTAATGACTATAAATAATAGTTACTGATATTCTTTTATTTTTTTTATAGAATTTTGTTAATGACTATCACTAATAGTGTCTATCACTAATAATCATGTTATCAATGGCTATCGGCGATAGTAGTCTAAAAGTGATAGTCACTGAGTTTTTGCCATATTTACAAAATATTATATATTTTTTATATTTGCCATTATTTTGGGTTTGCTTGTTATTTATGCAACCCCTTTACCTTATAATATTGGGTATATCAATTGACTGATACACCAAATATAAAGTATATCAGTTGTGATTGATAGACTGATACACTAGATATATGAGTTGTGACTGATAGTCTGATACACCAAATATAAGGTATATCAGTTGTGACTGATAGACTGATACACCATATAAGGTATATCAGTTGTGACTATAAGAGCGTCAACAAAAGCATAGCTCAACGACATGATGTATCGTCTAGTGACCATGAGGTCTTAGGTTCAATCCTCCATCCCAACATGTTGTCAAAAAAAAAAAAAAAGTTGTGACTAAGACTTGATCACCAAATATAAGATTTATCAGTTGTGAAAAAAATAAAATTTTGTTATATTTGATATATTTGCAAACTTCAAAAAAAAAAAAAAGTTGCCAGATTTGTAAATACCTAATTCATTTTGATACCCACTGCAATTCCCCTAAAAAAAATGTCACGTCAGCTTTCGTTAGCTAGAGTAACGAAAATTTGGACGAAGAGACCAAAATTGTACTAAACTCAAACCTCACGAGTTAAAATGTCTAGTTTGAAAGTGTAGGGACCTGAATGCTACCAAATTCAAATGATAGGGATAAAAAATGTAATTTACCCAAAAATTAAATAGTATATTATAGGTTAAATTACAAGTTTAGTCCCTAAACTTTGAGGTTTGTGTTTATTTGGTCCCTTAAACTTTTAAAAATGTCTAATAAGTCTCTGAACTTTTAATTTTGTGTCTACTCGATCCTTAAACTTTCAATTTTTGTATTTAATAGGTCCCTGACATTATTCAAAAATAAAAATAAAATAATTTGATATGAACCAAGTAAACTTGGAAAACATGTAGGATACTTGGTACATATCATAATTGGTAATTGATCTATTAGATATAAAATTGAATTTTATGTTTGATGGAACACTGAAATTTCAATTTTATGTTTAATAGATCCGTGAATTTAAAAAAATATGTATAATAAGTTAAGAACCTATATGATACAAAATTAAAAAAAAATGTAGGGATGTGTTGGAAATAAAATTGAAAGTTTAAGGATCTATCATACAATTTTTAAACTTCGAGAACTTAATAGACATAAAAGTAAAAGTTTAAGACTCTATTAAGCACTTTTTAAAGTTTAAAAATCTATTAGACACAAAATTAAAAGTTTAGAACCTCTTACATATGTTAAAAAGCTTAAAAGACCATAAACACAAACTTAAATTATAATTTAAACTATATTATAGTTTTGATATATTAAAAAAATATATATTTAAAATATTTGAATCTCATTTAAGTTTACTTATTTAAATCATCCTATTTAAATTTCACATATATATTTTTTTCATTTAATGTATCTAATACATTAATAATTATTTTTTTTAATATTTAATGTAGAAATACATTAAATATTTTTTCCTCTTTTAATATATCCATTATATTAAATATTAATTTAATGAAATTTTCTTTAAACGAACTTTATCTAAAATGTTCTTATGTGTTAGGAAGGGACCATATAAACCTACAAATTGTAAGCAAGATAAGTCATGTTCATGAATATAACTATATATTACATGAGTTAATTCTCCACGATTTTTTTCTAGTTGGGTCAAAAGTTCGATTTACAATGATGCATAACTTATTAATTAATTAAACTCTTTTATCAACTAATTTTCATTTGTTAACTCTAGGTCTTTCTACTATAACTTAGAGTTGCCCTCTTATGCATTACAAGATAAGTTGTGTTCATGAATATAAGTATATATTACATGCAAGTCGATCCTTCAAGAGTTGTCCGTAATTACAAAGTTGACTCAAAAGTTCGATTTACTCATGTATTTAATTCATTTTATACCTTAAGTATCATTTATACTCTCTAATGAACAATTTGTTTATGTTTGAGTCATAAACTAAGTCCATCTTAGATAAGTGAGAAGGTGGGGCTCCATTGTTCAAGTCTAGAAATTAGTACTTCAAAGTACTACTCATCTATTTTCTCTATATGAAAATGAGTGAATTTTATCTTGTGTCTCTCAGCTTCTTATTTGGTCAAGTCCCTAAAATGATTGATTTATTGAATCGGGTGCAAAAGGCATTCTCATTCATGCAAATCAAAGGACATGTCCTCACAATCGGGCATAACTCACTTTACATTAAGATCGAGTCGTATATGATCATCTTGTTTAAAATATTTATCTTCTCAATGCACGAATTTATAATATTTCGTAGTCCAATCTTATGATACCCCAACTTACATGTCTCCACATGAACGATTTGGATCAAATTACTAGTAACAATTACAAAAGTCAATTGTATTAATAGTGTTACTGGGATAAAACACTCAACCTTATCCATATATTATTACAAATTCTTTAAGTTATTTCTTGAACATGATTCTCTGGTATGTCAATTACGTATGGTTCGAGATTACACTAATAATTCTAGAATTATTATATTATAATATAAATATAAATTAATTAATTAAATAATTATTAAATATAGATTAAATAATATAAGACATTAATTACGAGACATTAGTGCATAAAATCTCACGATGATTTAATAGAACTATAAGAACATATTACTTGCACTATCACACAAGTGAAAAAGCTTCCAAAAAGGATAGACCAACTTTTGGGACCTTTGAGAGAAAACCCTATAGGACCACTATGCAATTATATTAGTTGTAGCTCCCAAGTTGATATATCATTTTTAGAAGCTTTTTCACTTGTCCCATGGTGCAAGTGATATGTTCTTCAACATACTTATACTTCTATTATTTCATTATTTTATGTCCAAATGAGTGAGGAGTGTGGCTATATGAAGACTTTTTTATTCTTCTTTCATTTTCCTTATGAGTTATTTAAGAGAAAAACAAATCATAAGATCATCTTGATTGTTTGTAAGTAATTTTGCATCATAAGGAAATTATCTAGTGATAGCATAAATCTAAGTGTAATTTAATGTATGGTGGAGAAGTTATTGTTTTTTTTTTTAAGTTCAACAATATGTATAGTGAATGCTATAACATCTATATCAAATACAAATGTTTAATATCAGTTGAGCTAGTTGAGCTATGCTCATGTTATTACATTTATCATTCTTAAATGAACGTCATTTGTTTTATAAAGAGTGATGGACAAAATACATTAAAAGATACTTATCATCAATTACTTAATTATTTAGGGTTTTTTTTAGTGTTTCTCAAGAATAGAACCTAGGTTTTTTTGTTTTTTGTTTTTATTATTATTGTTATTAATATTTATTAATAGGTGGTGATTAGAATCTCTTCTTGTATAGAGATAAATCAATTGACCTAGTGGTTCTGAATGGTCGCTCGTCCCGTGAGATTAGTCGAGGTGCGAGTAAGCTGATCCGGACACTCACAAATGTAAATAAATAAATAAAAAAAATACTTCTATGGAGATAATTAATGGAGTATTTTCACAAATAACTCCTCCCCTCGGAGTGTCGTAATGTCAATTGACCCGATTTTATAAAATGCATGTTTTTTTATCCTTGCTAAGAACGATCAGGCGAATAAAAAGTCTGTTAATACTCTTCGCTGAACACAACTGCGAGGAGGCCACGATAGTATCCTCGTTCTCTCAGCAAAGGGTATTATAGGGTATTACAGACTTTTTGCTCGCGATGGTGCTCGTGCTCAACAAAGCAAAACATTATTTTCTAGACGGGGTCCAAAAACATTACAAAATCTAAAGGAGTCATCTGTGAACATACCCCGATAAGTAATACCTTAATTAACTAATTCACCTATGCCATGGACACATTACCTATTTGGTCTCCATCCTAACAAACTTTTCTATTCATTCTCTTTTCTAGAAAATAATTAAATGTGCCTCACATTTAAATGAGGTAGAAACCATATAGAAACCCAAAAAAAAAAAAAAAAAAAAAAAAACTTACCAGAACACTAAACCCAGTGACATTGATGAAGGATGAAGCAATTGAAACTCCAGAAAGCAAGAGTTCATCTCCAAGATGTCCCACCATCATCATTGCAACAACTTGCATAGCATACTGCAGAATTGTAGTGGTAGCCATTGGAGCTGCTATCAAGCTCACTTTCTTCAGCTCTTTCCAATAAACCCACAAATTTTCTCTCATTTTCTCTCCAAACAGAATCCAAGCTATTCAGGAAGAATCGCAGCAATTTCTCAATCCTAACGAAGTAGTTCCTCCAGAATTCAATGAACAATAACGATTACTTAAGATCAATTTGCGAATTTGTGACACCGTAGTCGAATCATTACCAATGGCGCGCTATGCGCCTAAGTGCGAAAACACAGTGCAAGCTTTGTTATGCCAAACACATATTTCTCTTTTCTTTCCTTTCAACCATTCAATCTTTTTTCTCTCCCATTCTCCTCTTGATTTGCCTTCATTATTAGATGTGTGATGTGATAAAAGATATACTAAAATATTTGGAATCTGAAATAAAAAGCTTTGAATTAGGACCACAACTTTAATTAATGACTCATCTTCCACTAAGCCTCATTGTAATTGAAATAAAGGATTCTTAGGAACATAGACTCCTATAATTAGAATATTTGGAAAATTTAATTACAACACGAATCTTTTTATTAATAAGAATCTAAGTTTCAAAGGTTTTATATTTATATACTTTTTAGATATATAATTTTGTTTTCTAGATCATTTTAAATCTATTTTAGTCTTTGTATTAGGCTAGATTCGCAGTTGTCCATAAAAAAATGGATAGTTTAATAAATAAAATGATATTAATTGAGGCAATAAAAAGAAAATTTATTTGATGCGGTTGTCACAATAATATCTACCTCTTAACAATTCGTTAGATGTGGATTCAAAAATATGCATGTCCTAATACCCACTTGATACATATTTGAAATACTTTTGTAGTTTTTCTATCATATATCGACTACAACGGTACAAAATTGTCAATTTTATTATGGTGACCTCTTTAAATAATTTCTTCAACAAAAGATAGGATTGAGTAAGTGATTCATACATTTATTTATTTATTTATTTATTTATTATTATTATTATTTTGAGTACAACCACACCAACTCACACCAATATTAATACTAAAAAAAAATCACACCAATAATAAAATATTATTTCCTTTTTTATAAGGAACTTGAAAAAGATTATAGCAAAACACACACCTTTTATCCCTGTTTTTATCCACACAATTATTTGAGTAGGAGAACAAAAGAGAGGATATATTTTCACTTTATTTATTTTTGAAGTTTTTTCTTCATTATATATACTTATAAATGTTATTTAATGGTCTCTATGTACTTATATAGTTTTCTACTCTCTTTTTTTCATTTTAGTTTTTGTATTTTTAAAACGTATATTGTGGTTTATATATTTCATTTGTTGTCTATTCTAATCTCATAGACTTTCAAGAATTATTTGTTTGAATTTTTATTTGTATAAAGTTCGAATACAAATTTTATATATCAACCTGAGTATAACTCAACTTTCATATTGTACGAACTAGTGACGAAGAAGTTAGAACTTCGAATCTCTCACTTTGCACGTTGTCATAAAAAAAATAAAATATAAATTATAGACTCAACAAAACTCTTTAATACAAGGTGACTATGATAATATTGTTTCAAGAAGTTTTGAATATAGTGTTGTACAAAAGGTGATAAAAAAAAAAAAAAAATGAAAGAAAAAAAAAAAAACCAAAATATAGTTATTAAAATTTGTAACCTACACCTACTTGAAAGGATTTTGATGTCATTTTATATAATTAAAATATATGCAACACCTACTTGGAAGCAAAAAATGGAGAAAAAAAATGAGAGGGAGAGAAAAAGGGAGAAAGGGAGAAGTATGTATTTAAATTTTTATATTGGAAAGATAAGTGATGGTTTGAGAGCTAGAAAAAAGAAAGAAAAGAAAAAGTTTTGTATTACTTTTGCATATTTGAAAAAGAAAGTTAAAAAAAATAAAAAATATAAAAGAGAGAGCTTCCGTTTGAAGTTATAACAATAAAAAACAAGAGGAATTAATGTGGTGGGAGAAGCCAATGGAAAGGAAAAATTAAAAGAAAAAAAGAAAAGAGAATTCGAGGAATAAACGTTTGTCTAATTTTCTATGCATGGGTTGTATTTGAAGTGGAAATCAGAGAAAGGTCACAAATTGTAGTTTAAATCCTTCTTGGGTAAGTTTTCTAGTTAATGGTTAAACGTTTGTCATGAGTTAAAAGCTATATGGTGGTGTTTCTTCTTTAAGTTTAAGTACTTCTAGGGATTAATTTGTTTGACTTGAAAGCTATATGGTTGTTTTTCTTCTTTTAAGTTTTGAGTACTTCTATGGATTAGCTCCAAAACAAAGGTGAAAAAAATGTGTTAATGAAAGAGCGAAAAGCTTGGTGGAAATCCATACATTTTAAGGTGAATGTTGGGAACAAATTAGACTTAAATGTGATACTATTGTTTGAGAAGGAGATTGTCAAGAGTACAAACAATATCTCATGCTGGCTAGATAAGGGAAAAATCGTAGATATATAAGGGAGGACAATTATCTCCAATGGTATGAGGCATTTTGGGTGAAACCAAAAGTAAAGTCATGAGGGTTATGCCCAAAGTGGACAATATCATACCATTGTGGAGATGTCTAGGTTCCATTGTCTTTAACAAGGGGTATCAGAGTCATGCCTCTGACTTGGCCATGTCTGTAGAATCTTTCGATGTCGAACAAAGATATTGATGATGCGCCTCCAAATGACATAGTAGTCATAATTAGTCACAGTGAATCTGTGGTTGAACTTTTCTAGCTCAAGTGTAATTCGGATCACTATTTGAAGGTCGTGGTTGAGCATTTATAAGGTAATATGCTCAGTGTAATACGATCCTATCTAAGGGGAGGTCGAGGTGGTAGTTTGTTCGAGAGCATGATTGTTGGGAACAAAGTCGGCTCGGGTGTGGTACTTTGATTGAGGGGAAGATTGTTTGGAATATGTTTGGAGTACAAACAATATCCCACATTAGCTAAATAAAGAAAAGATCATGGGTATATAAGAGAGGACAATTATCTCCAATGGTATGAGACATTTTGGGTGAAACCAAAAGCAAAGTCATGAGGGTTATGCCTAAAAGTGGATAATATCATACCATTGTGGAGATGTCGGACTTCGTTGTCCTTAACAAGTGGTATTAGAGTCATGCTCCTGACTTAGCCATGTTTGTAGAATCATCGGTTGAACAAAGATATTGATGAGACTTGGGAAAGGACCCATAAAATTAAACAACTCTATTTCATAGATGTAGGTTACGACATTTCTGAAGGGAATGAACTCTTAAAGCTCACGCAGCGGAAGCGTGCGTTTGGAATTGATCTTTGTTTTATTTAGAATTAAATAATATTACAAGTTAAGCAAATAATTACCTTTGAAGATCACAAAACTTCTTGTTATTTAGAATTAAATAATATTAAGCAAATAATTACCTTTGAAGACAACAAATCTTCTTGTGTTCCTTTTCCACGAGATCTTCCTCGCTATGACTCGAACACGGGATCAAGGCTAGTGGGAGTCTCCTTGAAAGAATGAGAGAACAATTTTATCGATAGAAGTTTGAGTAGTGTGTTTGGCCAACCTTTTTGGCTAAACCTGTCCTATTTATAAGACTTTTAAGAATTAATTTTATTAAATAAAATACATTTTAATATCTATTATATTAAAATATGAATTTTATATTTATTTGAATCTCATTCAAATATCATAAAATTAATTTTGTATATATAGTTTTCAATATTAATGTATCTAATACATAAATCATTCCCTCTAATATTTAAGGTATCAAATATAATAAATATATTTTTCTCTTATACATTTAATATATCAAATATATTAAATATCAATTTGAATATTTCAAATTTTTCTTTCAACTAAATTGGTTACTATGAGTTAGTAAGAGAACATTATGGACCTAGAGATTTATAAGCTCCAATGATACAAAATTAATTAATTAAACTCTTTAATTAATTAGCATTCATTCATTAACTCTAGGTCACTCCACTATAGGCCTAAAGTTGCAATCTTATGCACTGTAGGACAACTTGTGTTCATGGATATAACCATTACATGCAAGTTGTTCGTAATTACAGCTGGGTCAAAAGTTCGTTTTACCGCTATAATTACATCTTTCACCTTAAGTACCACTGATTCTCTAATGAACAACTTGTTTATGATCCAACCATAAACCATGTCCCTCTCGGGCCAGTGAGAGGGTGGGGCCCCATCGTTCAAGTCTCGAAATCAGCACTTAAGGAAACTACTCATCTACTTTCCCTATATGGGAAGGGGTGAATTTCATCTTGTGAAACTTATGTTCTCAGCTCCCTGTTTGGTCAAGTCCCCAAAATGGTAGGCTTATTGAATCGGCTATAAAGGTCATTCTCACCCATACAAATCAAAGGACGAACCCTCGCAGGCAGAAGTTCATAACTCACTCAGGATTAAGATCGAGTCACATATGATCATCCTGTGAAATATTAATCTTCTCAAATAACGGATTTATAAAGAGAAATTATATATTTCGTGGTCAAGTCTTATATACAAACTCATTGTATAGGATACCCCTACTCACATGTTTCTACATGAATGATTTGGATTAAAACATTTGTAACAATTACAAAGTGGGTCGTATCAATAGTGTTACCAGGATAAGACACCCAACATTATTCATATACTATAGACCCTTTAGGTTATTACTTGAACATGATCCTCTCGTATGTCAACTACATATTGTTCAAGATTACACTAATAACATTGGATTTTTATATATAATGAATATCATAAATTGAAACTAATAATAATAAAATAATTATCAAATAATTATTAATTAATTACGAGGCTTTAGGGCATAAATCCCAACACTCTCCCATAAAGTTGGTGAGACATGTATCCTAGGGCATACTCTACACCCAACATGTTCTCCCATTTTCCGTAGTGAAGATGAGACATGTCTCATAATCCTAGACATTCTAAGTGACCCTCAAACAATTTAGCTTAGAGAGTTTTTTTATATAGATCAAAACGACTGTCAACTAAAAGTCAGCGTGGTCCCTACCATGATGTTTTCTCTCTCAGCATGATACCCTATACATTGGTGGTTTCTCAGTTCCTTAATTTTAGCCATTATATCACTACTTTATCTTAATAAAGTGTGATAGGCTTAACCATATCTGGAACGTCGTTCAGATCAAGAGGAGACTGATTTCGCTATACACAAGTTATTTTATTGCTTCATAAGCAAAAATATTAACTTCTATATCAAGCTCTACCACCTAAGGTAAACATAGATTTCCATAAATCTTTGTCAAAGCAAGTGCATCTCGTAAAGATCAAATCTTTAACCCCATACACAAAATTATAATTTCTCATTTTATCCATAGATATTTTGAGAAACTTTTTTTTTTAATTTTCCGCGCAATGGTCATACCATTGGGTTAACTTATATTTGCTAACCAATTTTACGGTCAAATGTTCTGTCTCATGTGTACATTAGATTTTCTCTCACTCAAACGTAGATAGTCAATCTTATGTTCTCAACATTTTGAGGTGTCTGAGGATAATATTCCTTAGATAAGATAAACTTCAGGTAAGGATGATACATTATCATTTTTGAAGTACTACATCATATACTTGACAACAATTTTGTCAATATAAGATGTGTAAGACATAGATAACATTTTGTCCTCGAGATCTCTATTTATAGGACATACCCAGTAATTCAAATCATTCATTTGAAATTGGTTAGGTAGTCAACATTTTATGTTAGATTGAAATTGTACATCATTCTCAATGAGTAATAAGTCATCCACATAAAATATGAAAAAACTCCACTAAGTAATTAGTGATCTTCTTGTCTATACAAAATCATTAATATTTATTCAAAGTCATAGTTTTTTTATACTTTTATCAACCTTGCATTAAAAAATCTAGTGATCAAATTCATTTCATAAATGAACCTTTACTACTTGCAAACCTTTTGCTTTTGATTTTTGAAATTCAACTCATGTAATTGATTTGTAAATGCATTCTTTAAGACTTCTTTTCAAAAAAAGATTTCTTAAACCTTCACTGGACATATCTCATATGCAACTATGAATTAGGGGATGCTTATAGACTCTAGTATGACAACAAATGAGAAAGATTACTCATGGTTTACTTTCTCCCACTATATTTGTCATTCGTCTTATTTTGACGGTTTGTATCTTCTTATTTACAAATCTTTTACTTTTTTAGATATAATCAAAATATATGGGTTTTACCCATCACGAATATCTACAAGTTCTAGATAAAGATGAGTACATATACTTTATCTCGAGATTTATGACTTTGGTCTACTAGTCTTTGTCATTGACCCTCATTTCAACTTTGAGGTCAAGAAGCCCTACATTTTGTCATCTAATATGACAACTTAGGCTTCATATAAGCTCTTGTAACAGTCGGGTCATCTCATAACTCTCCGACTACGATGAGACTTATCCAATTCATGACTAGGATCGTCCCTTTAACTATCAAATGTAATTAAATTGTTAACAACTTTTGTTAACTATTTAGTGGCTTCACTTGGAACCAATTTTTCAACACTATTGAACATATTTAAGTTTCAGCATGTATACTTAAAATTCTCAAAACCCGAAGGGTTGTAAATTAACTTTATTACTCTTCTATAATCCCAAAATTGTCTCGTAGACACATTTTAGAGGGAATCATGTTAAATATACAATCTCTATTGTATATTCTAACAAGAGTATGATAATGACGTGTAATTCTTTATTGTTCTGACCATGTCTGACAAGGTCTTGTTTCTCTTCTTGCAGCACAATTTTACCAAATTGTTTTTGTGCTAGAGTTGAGATAAAATCTCATTTTCTATCAATTAGTCTTAGTACGTGAGGTTCCTGTACTTTTCACTATGATATGATCATAGTGTCTTGATAGATTTACCTAATTGATCTTCAACTTGAGTCTTATATTCCTTGAATTTTTCAAAATATTTAGATTCATGTTGAATTAGGTAAAGATACTTATTCCTTGAATAATCATCCTGCTAGAGTGATGAAATATTCATCAACCACTTTTGGCTTTTACATTCATTAGACCCACTTGGGTTAGAATGTGGAAACTCAAAGTGTTATTTGGCCTTGTACACTTTTCCAATAAAGGCCACTACAACAAATTGAGCCTAAGATGACAATTGTGAAAAGAGCTCCAACATACGATGGCGGTTTTTAAAAATCCGCGCTCATTTACACGTTTTCTTTTTCTTTTCGGAAATAAAACATATAATGGCGGTTCAAAACGGCCATTATAGGTTCTCTTTTAATAGCGGTTTTCCCCCGTCAACTATTCCATGAAAACGACAAACCGAGCATTCCAAATCGACGTTGTTTCATTAATTAATCAAAACAACGTCGTGTTCATTCGAACCGCCATCGTAAGTCTAAACCAAAACGACGTCGTTTTGATTCAAACCTCCATCTTAAGTCGGAATCAAAACGACGTCGTTTTGTTTCAGCCCTATATAGTCAAATCGAGGACTTTAAAACGACGTCGTTTTGATTCCAACCGCCATCTTAAGTCAGAATCAAAACGACGTCGTTTTGATGTAAACCGCCATCTTAAGTTTAAATCAAAACGGCGTCGATTTGATTCAAACCTAAAAGTCCAAACGGGACTACAAAACGACGGCGTTTTGATAAAGTAATCAAAACGACGTCGTTTTGGCTTAGAATCGCCATGGTAAGTTTGAATCAAAACGAGGTCGTTTTGATTCCAACCGCCATCTTAAGTCTGAATAAAAATGACGTCATTTTGATTCAGCCCTAAAACCCCCCTCCAGCCCCGATTTTTCCTCACTTTCTTATCTGTGCTCAGCCTTCTTCGAAATAGTTGAGAGCTCCTTCAGGCGACGACGGCGGACGGCGACGATGGCTGACGTTGACGACGACGTTGACGGTTGTTGTTGACGGAGATGACGGTTACGACGGCGTTGACGGAGCTTACGGTGACGACGGCGTTGACGAAGTTGACGGTGACGACGGTGGTTCTTGACAGAGCTGACGGCGGTTGTCGTTTGTCCTCCGCAAACGACAAAAATAGTTTGGTGGTCCCGGCTTAAACGAAAAAAAAAAGTTTGGCGGTCCCGGCGCAAACGGCAAGGTTAGTTTATTGAATATTCTCTCCAACGTTATTTTTTAAAGTTTGTTGATTTGTTGAAGTACATAGCATTTTGGTTGAATTTTTTTTTTTAGAATAAGCTGCAGAAAATTTGGATTTTTATCTGTTAATTGAATTTTGGATATTGCTAATTCTGTTGGTGACTTTGGTGATTTAATTGGTGGTTTGATTTGGTGATTTTGGACGGAATACATTTTGCCAAACTTTATAATTCTGTTTTTGGATATTTTTCACATATATTAGGATTATATTGAAATTTTAAGCTAAATTTCATGAAGTTTCAAAATTTTGACTTTAGGTTTATTTCATGACAATTTGAGAAAGTAAATAGATATTCCTTGCTATAAACTATCACTAAACTCAAAATTAAGATTTATTATATACTTTTTCTATAACTAATCTCAACATTTTACAAAGTGGAGTTTTGATTTGAACCATAAATGACATGTAAGTGGATGGATTAGAGTGTACAATATCATGATGTTTGGTCTTGTTTTAGTAAGCACTTTGGAGCTTCTTTTTTTTTTGTTTTGAAGCACATTTGTAAAAATTTGTCAATATTAAAATTGAATAAAAAAAATTAAAAATTCCTATTATTAATCTTATGTTCATATTAGTGATATTTTGTTCATATTTTTGTTTAATTTCATTGATTTTTATGATATAATGGAAATAACGATTTTTATGTGTTATGTAACTAGATATTGATTTGGAAATAGAGAAATGTGTGTTGGTATTTTTAAGAAATGTGTGTTGGTTTTTTTTTTTTATTGAAGAAAGTATGTAAGTAGTAGATTGACTAAATAATATACTAAGTATTTTTTTTTTCATTTTTTGTAGATAATATCTTGTTATAAATTTTTCCATATGGATAAGTCATAGATGGACAATGATAGGTTGTCAAATGAGTACAACTTAGGTGTTGAAAACTTCATTCAAAATGGATTAAGTCATTTCAAAAGGTTAAATTGCATGTGGTGTCCATGCTTAAAGTGTGCAAACGCACTTAGACAAGATGCTAACACAGTTAGGGACCATTTGTTTGTCCATGACATTAATAAGAGTTATAAGACATTGTTTTTGCATGGTGAAGAAGTACCTATTAAGGATGAAGACGAAAGTGTTCATAATTTTGATAAAGGAGCTTGTGATGAAAATGATATAAAAAACACAACTGACTTGTTTGAAGCTGCACAAGACTATTTTAAAACTGAAGGTACAAAATTTGACAAATGATTGGGTGATGCACAAAAGCCATTGTACTTGGGTTGTAAATGTTTTACTAAGATTTCTGCATTATTGAAATTATATAACTTGAAAGCCAAATACGGATGGAGTGATAAAAGTTTCACAGAGCTATTAACATTAGTACATGACCTACTACCAAATCCGAATGAGATTCCAACTTTCGGATGAAGCAAAAAAGACATTGTGTACTCTCGGAATGGATTATGAGAAGATTCATGCATGTGTCAATGATTGTGTTTTGTTTAGGAAAGAACTTTCGGATGCAAATTCATGCCCAATTTGTAACACATCTAGATGGAAGCTTCGTAAGAATTCATATGAAGTTAAGAAAGGTGTTCTAGCAAAGGTTATGTGGTACTTTTCCCCAATCCCTCGATTCCAACAAATGTTTCGAAGTGCAGAGACATCAAAGTTGTTAACTTGGCATGTTGGAGGAAGGAAAAATGATGGGTGTTTGCGACATCCTGCAAACACGCCATCTTGGAAATTAATAGACAACTTGTGACTAAATTTTGGTTCTGAGTCAAGAAGTCTTCGTTTAGCTATCTCAACTGATGGAATTAAGCCTCATGGCAACCTTAGAAGTAGATATAGTTGTTGACAAGTTATAATAGTTATTTATAACCTTCCACCCTGGTTGTGCATGAAACGAAAGTTTATGATGCTGACTACATTAATATCTGGTCCGAAACAACCTGGAAATGACATTGATGTATACTTGGGTCCATTAATTGATGACTTGAAGAAACTATGGATTCATGGGGTTGCTTGTTTTGATGCATTTCGAGATCAAACATTCATCTTGAAAGCTGTGTTATTGTGGACCAAAAACGACTTTTGAGCGTATGGAAATCCATGTGGTTGTACTGTAAAAGGTTATCGTGCATGTCCAATTTGTGGGGAACAGACGTCCTGCATTCGATTGTCAAACGACAAAAAAATGGCATACCTTGGACATCGACGATATTTACCTCGTTATCATCCCTACCGAAGGGAGAAAAAGACTTTTAATGGACATCAAGAGTTTGAGTTAGCACCAAATCCATTATCTGGAGATGAAATCTATGCTAGAATAAGTAACATTCACACTATATTGGGTAAACAGACTGGAAAACAAAATTCAGATGAACTTTCAAGTAGTTACTGGAAGAAAAAGTCTATTTTTTTTTAGTTAGACTATTGGAAAAAGTTGCATGTAAGACATTGTTTGGATGTAATGCACATTGGAAAAAACGTGTGCACAAATATCATTGGTACCCTACTTGATATTCCTAGAAAAATAAGAGATGAAGTAGAGACCCAAGAGGATTTGGTTGAATTAGATATTAGGTTAGAATTGGCCCCGGTAAAAAAAGAAAACTGAACTTTCATACCTCCAGCATGTTATACACTGTCACGAAAGGAAAAAATAAGTCTATGTAAAACACTAGCAGAAATTAAGGTGCCTGATGGATATTCATCCAATATAAGAAGTCTTGTGTCACTCAAAGATCTAAAGCTTTATGATCTTAAATCTCATGACAATCATGTTCTCATGCAATAGTTGTTACCAGTGAATTCGTGGGATTCTACCAAATCATGTGAGGGATGCCATTATTAGGTTTTTTTTTTTTTTTCAATGCACTATGTAAAAAAATGGTGGATTCAGCAAAGCTTGATGAGTTGCAAAAGGAAATAGTCGTTACTCTATTTTGTTGGAAAAATATTTTCCACCATCATTCTTCACCATTATGGTGCACCTTACCGTGCATCTAGTGAGAGAAGTAGAACTGTGTGGGCCGATTTATTTAAGATGGATGTATCCTTTTGAGAGGTACATGAAAGTATTAAAAGGGTATGTTTGGAACAAAAATAGACCAGAAAGTTGTATTGGTGAATGATACATTGTTGAAGAAGCTGTGAAATTTTGTTCTAAATTTATCTCTGGCATGAATCCGATTGGGTTGGGATCAAGTTTAAAAGAAGAAAAATTAGGTACTACTAGACCAATATCAACGGCTTCTTGTATCAGACCAGCTAAACAACAATTAGATCCAGCTTACCTTTATGTTCTTGAAAACACAGACGACGTGTTTCCATACATAGAATATGTATACACCATACTTTTACTACTTTAGGGTTCTACATATGTAGTAGAGTAACATGTGTGAACAATCTTTGCAACAGGCAACACAAGAAATATTTGAAAGTAGTCAATCTGAAACAATCAAAAAATCCAAAGTGGTTGTAGGATGAGCACAATCGTACCTTCATAAGTTGATTATGGGAAAGGGTAACATTTCTTAATTAAAATATTTTGCAAAGTTTATATTAAGATGATTTTCTAATTGTAGGATAAAATACAGGTTAAGCTTGCACTTGAGATCCCGAACAACCATATATCATCCACTTTGTGGTAGTTAGCTAATGGCCCTCGACCGAATGTATCGACATATGCTGGATATATGGTGAATGATTGTTGATATCACACAAAAGAACGTGATAGTGTAAGAAATGTCCAAAACAGTGGTGTTAGCATAGGTGCAAACACTATGCAAGTTTCTAGTGCTAAAGACAAAAAACCAATTGCCACAAACATGATTTTCTATGGAGTAATTCAGGAGATATGGGAACTAGGGATCTTAATCGATTGGGTGGACAACAAGGGTGTTAAGATAGATGATATTGGATTTACAACAGTGGATCTTAATCGATTGGGACATAAATCTGATCCATTCATTTTAGCAACTCAAGTGTTTTATGTAAATGACCCTATGCATCCTAGTTTGCATGTGGTTCTTTCCCCACCGGAACGAGACCACAAAGATGAGTCTAATGATGAATTGGGAGACACAGATCTTGATTGTTATGGGTTATTGAAATCCATGCCTAATATTGTTAAACTGAATGATATGAATGAAGACTCGTCTGTTTACACTAGAACTGATTGTGACGGTACATGGATTGACAACAAGTAACTCATTTTCAATGCATGTATGTGGTCAAAACTATATAAGGTTTTATTTTTGTTTTAAATTTTTAATTATTCAGTTCATTTTCATACTACTAAACTCATTTTTTATTTCTTATATGTGCAGTTTTTTTCATCATGGATGCACCTAGTAGTAGTAGTGAAGATGAAGCATGTGAGAGACATATGAGAGTTAGGGGTATCACGACTATGAGCGACTTAGCGCATTAGGGATGTGAGAGATAAAGTGATTATTAGATATAATGATGAAGGGCATCCAGTTGGAGACAGTGCAATTAAATTGCAGAGTTATATTGGGGTTTGTGTGAGAATCCAAATCCCCATTACATACGACCACTGGAGCCACGTGCCGCGTGACTTAAAGGAAAGAATTTTTTAATGTATTCAGGTATGTTTTTTATTACATCGTTTATAATGTATATTATGTCGTTTTGATGTTTTGGTTTAATTCATATATGGTTGTAGATGTCATTTGAGGTGGACCCTCGTTCGCAATACAATATCATACAATCTGCTGGGAAAAACTATAGATCATTGAAAAACACGTTGACCCAGAAGTATGTCATCTGGTTCAAAGATCAACCATCTTGTCCGACCCATCCTCCAGAAAAATATTGTTTCATCGAACAAGCTGATTGGGATGCATTTGTTCGAGCGAGATTATCTAAAGAATTTCAGGTAATTTATATAATTTTACATAACCTATAAGGAAAATGTATTTGTATAATGTGTAACTTTTGTAATATACATTTTTTGGATTCTTTCTAGAAACATAGTGATGGACAGAAAGAACGACGAGCTAGTCTTAAATACAATCATCACATTTCGCGTAAGGGGTATGCGAATTTGGCCGAGGAGTTGGTAAGTCTTAATGTCGTTAGTGTTCAAGCGTTCTAGTGCTTAGATGATGTACTTAATATCTTTTTAAATTTGGGTTCAAAAAAATGCTGGGAAATCGACACATCGGTCGAGTCTATGGAAAAGTGCGAGATTGAATAAGAAGACAAATGATTACGATGATGATGACACACGTAAAGTGGCATGCAAAGTTGTAAGTTTATTTTTCAATGCTAGTGTATGTTATGTAATTATGAATATTCAATAAAATTTTATCACTTTGGGATAGAATGAGTTGGAGGAAGAATGTGGAGGAGAAGACATTCTATCACAAGCATTAGGTACACCCGAACATTCTGGACGGGTAAGAGGAGTTGGAGGTTTTGTGACGCCTTCTACATATTTTAACATTGTAAGGTCCAAGTCGAAGGAAGAAAAAAAACCAGCTTACGTGGTTTATCCTTCGAAGACCCCAAAAACTAAATCTACCCAAGATGTGGTTGGAAGTAAATCAAAGAATAAAGGTGTTCATTTAGATAAAAATCTTGACGTTGAGACTGAGCAACCTTTAAAGGTAAGCATATGATTCATATAATATTATTATGCATTAATATATTATATTTTTTAAGTCATTGATGATTTTATTTCATTTGTTTGAGCAGTACACCATGTAACTTAGCAATAGGCTCAATTTCGAACATTGTTGCCGTTGGCACAATGTTCGAAGGGATGGAGAATGAGAGAGTTCATGACATACTTCTAGGAAAATATAATGTGAAGGTCCTTGTGGAGATGATTTATGGACAAGAAGACATTCTTATTCCTATTCCGATGAAGGGGAAGATGGAGACTCTTTTCGTTTGTCAAGATAACATAGTTGCTTGGCCTCGTAGCCTTGTTATTCTCATAGTCGAGAAGGTATGTTACTCGAGTAAAGTATTTAAATGTGAATGTTCTCATTGGCCTCATAGCCTTTTGAATCCCACATTTATCGCATTTAACTTATATATTGTGTTTTTTATATGATCTTAAATCGATGACACGAATCACACATAGTTTTCCTAGTGAAGCGTTTGTTCCTCCATGCATCAAGTTGTTGTATCGGTACGCTGAAACACTCGATAAGGATCGGTCCTTGCAGGTTCCTTTAAGTGAAGATGTCTTTGGAAAAGGGTTAACCCTCTACGTTATACCAAAAGATGTCATGCAATTTTGTGCAATGGTAGAGATATCGAATACGTGCATTCTAGTATATATTGCGTAAGTACATATTCTTAATCATACTATAATTTTAGTTACAATTATTACGTTATCTATAGTCTCATGCATATATCTGTGGAAAAATGTGATACATGTTTCTTTGGAAATTATTGGAGAATCAAGGAATCCTAGATATAATAAATGTAGTGGACTCAAATGAAATTGCACCATGTTATGGGACAGTAGAGAGTTGAGCAAAAAAGTTGGCATCTATTTTTTCACAACAACAACCTGGACAAAAAGTACTCATTCCATATAATTCTGGGTTAGAGTCTACAACTACCTGTATTTTAATATTTCATATGTTCATTACATTTATGCTTCTCATTATTGATTTCTGAGTATTATGGTAGTTGTGCGGATTTTAAGATTTTATTGTTGGTTTATGTGCAATAAGACATATTTTGTAGTATGATTTGAGAACCGATATGTTGGGAGTGTATATATTCTTCTTTTCAGGTATGTGTTGGTCAATTTTTATGAATCTATGGTTTCAATTGCCAGTTACTATTTTAAAAATGTGTAGTTTTTTATAATGATAATTACATGGTTGGTTTTGATAGTAATCATTGGATATTGTGCATTGTGGAAGTACATGAGAATACGGATTATATTTTCGACTCCCTACATCCTACCATGTTAGAGGACCTGAAACGTATCGTAACTATGCAAGTTTGTTTAATATTAATTGAAGTTCATTTAGTGTGTGGTTATTAAGTTTGTTCAAAATTATGCATTTATTTTACATGTTTTTCAACTTTATTTAGGGCAATACGAGTTTGTATGGCTCAAAGTACCGTCGTTCGAATACCACGAAAGAATACTACTACTTGGATGAACATGAAGGTAAAATAAATGAATTATAATCAATTGTTATTATATGTTTGATCAATTTCAAATATTCTTATTTATTTCTATATTTTTTATAGTGTCCTCGCCAAGAAGGTAGCGTGGAATGTGGGTACTATGTGCTCAAGTTTATGAGAGAAATTTTGTATAATTTGCAGACTCCTTAGAACTCTCTTGTAAGTAATGCATCTTTACTATTATATTTTGAAATATACATTGTATTTTCTTCATTTAATCATAATATTTATCTTTTGTTTTCGTGTAGTTTGATAGTAAGAAGTCATTTACACGAGAAGAACTCGATGTAGTACGGACGGAATTGACAAATTATATTTCAAGCATCGCATTTGGGTAAACTAGTGTAATGTAGTGTACTTTGTAGCTTTTGTGCCAATTTTGGATGTAAATATGAAATATGGGAACACACATGTTTGTATTTAGACTCTTTACAAGAACAAATACCTTTTGTAGTTTATTTGGATGTAAATATGAAATATTTTGTTGTTTTGAATGAAATGGCAAGAATTCTAGTTTTATTTCACATCCAACATTGTATTCATTGAATTAGCAGAATTTCAGTTATTAAACGTTCATTGAAACAAAACAACAATAATTCGTATTAGGTAATGCACAATAATTTGTATCTGAAATGAAACATGACCTTTTTGGCCCGTCATTAAAACAATTTACAAAGATTGTTTTCAACCGTCATTAAAATTACTTAGCAGTTTCACAATTCGAAACCGCCATCTTAATCTTAAGATGACGGTTATAGGGTTAACATGGCGGTTACCTTTAATGGCGGTTTGAACCGCCATTAAAGGTAACCGCCATGTTAACCCTAAGATGACTCCACTTTAGAGAGCGGTCGTAAAATCGCCATCATATACCTAAGATGGCAGTTCAGAACTGCCATCGTAGGTCTAATTTGTTGTAGTGGACCTATTGATTATCTTGCATGAAAGACAAGATCTTAAGACATATAAAGTAATTAACTCTAACATTTAGAAAATCAACTCTTAGTAGTCTTTTTATTCAAATTGATCAGAATCAATCTTGAGCGTCAAAGACAAGTATCGTATTTTAGGAGAATATAAATTTTCTTTACATTCTGGGTTCTATAAACCTGAATTTCTCAATGTGTAGTATTTTATATGTTAACAATTAACACATACAAATTGTTTTTATCTTCAGCTAGACTTTTCAAACAATTTTGAAAATAAACATTTAGTACTAAAATATTCATACTATATGAACATTTTATTAGTAATAAAGTTAGAGAAATTGAATTTCTCCTATGGTACTAAAAACACCATATTCAGCATTAAATAACAATTATTTTTTATGGACATCTTAATGTCTCCCACTACATCAATTGAGATGAGTTTTTTGGTACCAACAAGTAGAAGTCATTCTACATAATTAAGTATTTTCTAAGAATTACATATGAAGTGTAATGAAGAACAAATATTAATAGTGGATCTGAATCTACTATTTAGGTGATAATGATTATTTTCCACTAAAAATCTAGTAAATCAAATTTACTTTTATTCATGTTCTTCTTATAGAGGTAGTTCATAAATTCCTCTTATTATGACTACTTTGCTAATTTAGAAACGATTTTCTTTTTGCTACAATCATATGGTTTCTTTTCTTGGATTTTGGTAATACTTAATTTTTTTTTTTAGATTATTCAGATAAATATCTAAATCTTGTTTTTATTGACTTCAACAATATCTCATACGTTGTTGTCATCTTCTTTATCTTCTTAGTTTGACATCTAACATGACATCTAACATGTCAAACAGAAAAAATTTATAAACCATATTGTTATCTTGATTTATTAATCATATGTTTCACGAACAATTCGATTAACATTGACAACAAGTTTTTTAGAACATTTCTCAATAAAGACAAATTAAAGAAAATTTACACTGTCATTATATAGTGTTAACATTATTTTTTCCAAGTGATAATATTTTCTCAATTTGACAAAGCAGTAACGAAAATAAATAAAAAATAAGAGAAATGACATAATATTGAAATATAAAAAAATTATTTAATAACATGCAAAATCAATATCCATTCAATTTCAGCATAGAAAACAAACAATTTGATAAATGAACCCTAAATCATTAATTTCTAATGCTATGATACTTTAGTGAGTTAGAACAAGTGTCGTCGTATAGTAGGTCAAATGCTCATTCTCTAAACTGAGAGAATCTCAACCAAGTGTTATCCCAAAATAACTCTTGTTTCTATAACATTTAGTTACCATTAGTTTGGTCAAGAAAATCATTAACAACTTTAATGAGATTTTTGTAAGTGTAACCTATAATTTTATCCCATCAAGTGCCGTCGTAGGGTAGGTCAAGTATTGGAAATAAAATTACAATCCTATCTTTTTCAAGAGATTCCCCATGATATTGACCCATGTAAACACCTTCCGTTCAAGTTCTGAAATAAGCACTTAAGGGAACTACTCATCTACTTTCCCTATATGGGAAGTGGTGAATTCCATCTTATAAAACTTATGTTCTCAGCTCCCTGTTAGGTCAAGTCCCCAAAATGGTAGGTTTATTGAATCGGCTATAAAGGTAATTCTCACCCATACAAATCAAAGGACGAGCCCTCGCAGGCAGAGTTCATAACTTACTCAGGAATAAGATCGAGTCATATATGATCATCCTGTGAAATATTAATCTTCTCAAATAACGGATTTATAAAGAGAAATTATATATTTCGTGGTCTAGTCTAATACAAACTCATTGTATAAGACACCCCTACTCACATGTCTCTACATGAATGATTTGGATCAAATCATTTGTAACAATTACAAAGTGGGTCGTATCAATAGTGTTACCAGGATAAGGCACCCAACATTATCCATATACTATAGACCCTTTAGGTTATTACTTGAACATGATCCTCCCGTATGTCAACTACATATTGTTCAAGATTACACTAATAACATTGGATTTTTATATATAATGAATATTATAAATTGAAACTAATAATAATAAAATAATTATCAAATAATTATTAATTAATTACGAGGCTTTATGACATAAATCCCAACAATTTCATCTTTACGACTAATGTTCCCAGTCTTTTGACATTCATTATACGCCTTGACAAATAGATATGCATCTTTTAATATCTCTGGCCAATAATAGCCAGAGGAAAATACCTGGGCGGCAGTCCGCTGACCACCGAACTGACCACCATAAGGTGATGAGTGACAATGCTCCAAAATTGCTGGCACATCAGCTGCTGCCACACATTTTCTTAGAATTCCATCCGCACAACATCTGTATAAATTTGGATCGTCCCATAGATAGTTCCTAACAACATGCAAAAAATTCTCTCTCCTAAGAATTTTTAAATTCTAGAAGAATGTTAACTGCAAGAAAATTCGCAGATTCAGCAAACCATGGTTCCTTTTTACCAGAAATATGAGTTATCACATACAATCGTTCATCAATGAATGAGTCTGAAATGGCTAAATTCTCAGGGATAAAATGAGATTGTTCTAATCTGGACAAATGATCTGCAATCACATTTTCACACCCCTTCTTATCTCGAATTTCCATCTCGAACTCTTGAAGCAACAAAACCCAACGGATTAACCTAGGCTTCGCATCGATTTTGTTTAGCAAATATTTTATCGCTGCATGATTAGTAAACACGATGGTTTTGTTACCTACAAGATAAGAGCAAAATTTTTCAAATGCAAACACAACTGCGGAAAGTTCCTTTTTTGGTTGTTGTGTAATTACATTGAGCCTCATTTAAAGTTCTACTTGCGTAATAAATTTGGTTGGTGATTTTGTCGAGGTTTTGGCCCAACATAGCTCTTACAGCGTAGACGCTAGCATCGCACATCAATTTTAAAGGCAAGTCTCATCTTGGGACTACTATGACTGGTGTAGTCACTAAAGCCTTCTTCAAAGTCAAAAATGCGCTCAGACACTTTCAGTAAAAACAAAGGGTTTATTAAGTTCTAACAAGGAACATAAAGGT
The DNA here is from genome assembly GCA_028017165.1 of Herpetospermum pedunculosum. Classification (NCBI taxonomy): domain Eukaryota; kingdom Viridiplantae; phylum Streptophyta; class Magnoliopsida; order Cucurbitales; family Cucurbitaceae; genus Herpetospermum; species Herpetospermum pedunculosum. The sequence continues at coordinate 11,226,017 of CM051527.1, read as the reverse complement.
TTGGAAACTTTTGAAAAATCCTTGATAAAACGCCTGTAAAACCCTGCGTGTCTTAAGAAACCTTACACCAAGAAAAACTCAACTATTCAACACAACAATCATTACACAACATGCATATATCATCTTATCAAATCAATATGTTCAGCACACAACTCAAACCCACTAAGCACTCATGCGTGCTTATCCATATCAGAGAAAACAAATTCAACAATGCACAAAATATACTAAAAACTCAAATGTGCTTAGTCTTACCTGATATATATATATATATATATATATATATATATATATATATATATATATGTATGTATATATATATATGTATGTATATATATATATGTGTATGTATATATGTTTATATATTCAAAAATATCAGAGAAAACAAATTCAACAATGCACAAAATATACTAAAAACTCAAATGTGCTTAGTCTTACCTGATATATATATATATATATATATATATATATATATATATATATATGTATGTATATATATATATGTGTATGTATATATGTTTATATATTCAAAAATACAAAATTATCCTAAGCACTCAGATGTGCTTAGTCTTATTAGAGGCGCAACAAATAATAATACAAATCATATATTTCGAGATATATAAACTGAGATAAAACATACAACATACTGAAATAATATGACTTTTGATGATCTATTCATTTGAGAGAACATCATTTATATACTACTTACAAGTCCATAATTAGCCTAACTACATACTAAGACTAGGTTATAATGATGGTAACAATCATATCAAGTCTTTAGGCTTAATTTATGGTAACTATATGCTTGGTTAACAAGCCCAAGTTTATGGATAAATATTCTAATTCTATCACACCCACGCAGTCGAAACGGGAGGTTGGCGGACGCTGAGACTTTCCCGAAATTCATTGAAAAAAATCAATGGAAGACATTTTGTAAAAATGTCTGCAATCTATTGTCGAGATGGGACATGTAAGACACGTACGTGGCCACAAGCGACTTTTTCACGGACAAAATGAATATCCATTTCGATATGTTTGGTGCGCTGATGTTCAACTGGATTTCCCAAGAGATATACGACACTAATATTATCACAATAGACCAGCGTGACCTTTTGAACCGGACAATGAAGTTCCAGAATGAGGTTTCGAAGCCAATAAGACTCAGAAACCATGTTGACAACCCCACGGTATTCGGGTTCGACACTAGATCGAGAGAGAGTAGCTTGTCGTTTCGAAGACCATGAGATCAAATTGTCTCCAAGGAATACACAATAACCTGATGTGGAACGTCGAGTATCCGGACACTCACCACAATCAGAGTCAGTGCAAGAGACAAGAGTGTTCGTCAATGAAGCGTATAAGTGTAAGCCATATTTCTTAGTGCCCTGAATGTAACGCACAATGCGTTTGAGAGCCTACATGTGTTCCTGCATTGACTTATGCATGAAAAGACAAATTTGTTGTATCGCGTAAGATATGTGGAGTCGTGTAAAGGTTAGATATTGCAGGGCGCCTGCCAGTTTGCGATATCCTGAGGGGTCGTCATATGGTGTGCTAGAAGTTGCACCTAACTTTGCTTTAGTGTCAACTGTGTGGAACTGGGCTTGCATGATGACATGTCAGCTCGCTCAATGATATCTTTAGCGTATTTCTCTTGTGACAGAAATAAACCATATGCATGACCAGTTACAACGATCCCTAAGAAATAACTCAATTGACCCAAGTCCTTCATGGCAAATTCAGAACTGATAAGGGTCATAATTGAATTGCAAAGATCATCAGATGAAATAGTCAATATAATATCATCCACATACAGAAGGATGTAGGTCATGTGCATATCTTTACGATAGATGAAGAGAGAATGATCAGAATTGTTGTTAGAGAATCCAATAGTGGAAACATAGTCTGCAAATCGTTTATACTAGGCACGAATGGCTTGCTTAACCCCATACAAAGATTTCTGCAGCAAACAAACATAGTCTGGATGTGATGGGCCTCGAAAACCTAGGGTTGATGCATGTATACAGTTTCCTTAAGTTCATTATGTAAGAACGCATTCTTTACATCAAGTTGGTGAATAGGTCATGCTTCGAGAGAGCCAAACTAAGAACAGTGTGAATAGTTGTTGGTTTAACCATCGGGCTAAAAGTGTCGCCACAATCCAATCCAACCTGTTAAGTTTTCCATCACCTACAAGACGGGTTTTATGCCTCTCAAAAGAACCATCGGAGTATTCTTTATGTCGAAAAATCCACATAAATCGAATTACATTAACGTTAGGTGGACGAGATACCAAATGCCATGTCTTCCATAGCCAATTTCCAATTCGGGTCATTAAGGGCAGACACGGGGTTACGAGGTAGGGGTGATTTGGTAACATGGGTTAGGAGACTATATTTGGTGTTTGGTTTAAAAATCTCATGTTGACTTTGAGTAATTGGTTTGTGGCCTGAAAAAAGAGAGGGTTGAACGGGAGAGTGGGTCACGACTTGTGGGCTTGAGGTGTTTGGCTCAGGCGATGTTGGGTCGCTGGTAGAATCACCATGGGGAGTGGGAGAGTGAGGATAAGTGGGTGTTGGCAAACTTGGTAATTTGAGGAGGCCAAAGGGTGTAGTCTATGAGGAGAGACACCATCATCCAAAAAATCATATGTTTGAGGTGATGAATTATGCCCTTTAGCAAAAGGAAATTGAGTTTCATAAAAAATAACGCGGCGACTAAGTATGCTTTTATTTGAGGATAAATCATAGCATTTGTAGCCACGATATGAGACGGATATCCCAAAAATACACATGTGTGAAGCGAGGTTGTTATTTGTGAATGGTAGTAGATGGAAAAAGAGGGTAACATAAGCAACTAAACACTCTAAGAAGAGAGTAGGATGGGTCTTTGTGATAGATAATTTTTAGAAGAGATTGATAGGCTAATTGTTTATTTGGAAGGATGCTAAGAAGGTAGGTTGTCATTTGTAATGCATGATGCCAAAAAGAATTTGGTAAAGAAGCATGAGCAAGTAAAGTGCGAACAATGTTGTTAATGGTACAATTTTTTCTTTCGGCCTTTCCATTTTGTGATGAATTATAAGGACAAGAGAGACGAAAAGACAAACCATGAGTTTTACAAAAATCCCAAAATTGACCCATTATCAAATTTCCTACCATTATCACATTGAATGTTTTTAATTTTTCTTTCAAATTGAGTGTAAATGAAATCTCAAAAGTCAAGAAAGTGGAAAAACTTGTGACTTTTTAGATAGGGAAAAGTCCACAAAAAATTAGAGTAATCATCTAGCAAGAGAAGATAATATTTGTGGCCCGAAGAACTCAAAATAGGAGATGTCCAAAGATCAGTATGGATAATATCAAAAGACATAAAAGTGCAAGAAGAAGATGCAACAAACGGCAATTTAACATACTTTCCAAGTAGGCAAGAATGACAGATATGAGAACTACGAGTTCTAGTACATTCAATAAAGTTATTTAGCCTAAGGGAATAAAAAACAGTTGCTTTTTGATGACCCAAACGCTCATGACATAGGGATGGTGCTAAAGCGACAAATTTTGAAGGTGATATGGTTGGATTTGTGGTGGTAAGGATGATGGGATAAAGTTCGCTCTGACTATTACGTCTCATTAGACGTAGCCCCATCTGAAAGTCCTTCACATAAAACCCAAAAGGATCAAATTCAACCGAAACAGAGTTATCAGTAGTAAATTTTCTAACTAAAACTAAGTTTTTAATGAGTTGAGGGGCATGAAACACATTTTTTAAGGATAATTGTGGATTTGGGGGAGACAGGTGTTTATGACCATAACCATGGATTGGAATTGAATGACCATTTCCAACAATTATACCACGATTTTTGCTCAAATTAAAAAAATACGATAGATTAACTTGCGTGGATGTCATATGAGAGGTAGCGCCAATATCCATGTACCATTGTGCATCTAGAGGATTAATTCCAAGAGTGTGCATTGCGGCCTCGATGTCGGTTGGAGTGCCTTGGTCGGTGGGAGAATATACCTGCTGTGGGCGTGGGCCTAAGACCCCATTTTTTCATTGTGGATTGTTGGGTCGGGTCCAAGAAGTCGTTGGGTAAGGGCAAGGAGGAACCAACCAAGGGGGAAAAGACCACGATCACTGTTGGTGCCCACTACCCGTCCACGGTTGCCACTGTTGCGGACTAAGACACTGTTGTTTGTCGTTGCGATCGCCGCCGGCCTTGCCTACATCGCGGCCACCCTCGCAGTTCTTACCTCCGTGTTGGCGATTTTGGCCTCTATTGTTATGACGGTCGGTGTGGTTTGGTGGGGCAGAATTCGATGTGGTCTGTTTTGCTAAGCCCGTCTCTTCAAGAGTGAGCATGGAACGGGCTTTATAGAATAGTGGAAGAGGATCACTTTGACAAATGAGTGTGCCCATTCCTCTATAAGCTTCGGTGAGATCGGTGACCAATTGAAGAACGAGACGGTTGTTTGAGAATCTTGAGTTGACAATACGCGGAGGCGTTAGGAAAATCCTCCACTTTTAGCAAGAGAATTCTTGCTCAAGTGTTACCACACGAGAATTTTTGTTGTCATGGAATATATCACGCAATTGATTCCAAGCTTCCATTGTCGTTGTGTCAGGTTCGAGAATTGTATGCAACAAGTCATTCGAAATAGTTACATAAAACCATTGTAGAACTGTAGCATCGAAATAGTTGCATAAATCCTCAACGACGCCATATTTTGGTAGAATGATGTGATTGATGACCTGATGAGACCGTGCGTGAATTTTGAAGAGTTTTGCCCATGTCGCATATTGGACCTTTTCCATCTCAAGAGTGATGGATACATGGTTTTTGATGTTAGATACAACAAGAGTCGGGTGGAAGGAGGATTTGTTGGTTGTCATTGAGGTAGACATGATGGTTGCTGAAAAATGAAGGAGAAGAAAAAAAAAGAAGAATTTTGCCCTAAGGCTCTGATACCATGAAATAATATGACTTTTGATGATCTATTCATTTGAGGGAACATCATTTATATACTACTTACAAGTCCATAATTAGTCTAACTACATATTAAGACTAGACTATAATGATGGTAACAATCATACTTAGTCTTTAGGCTTAATTTATGGTAACTATATGTTTGGTTGACAAGACCAAGTTTATGGAGAAATATTCTAATTCTATCACATGCTAACTGTTACGTCTCCAAAAGTGACCTTTTTAGGACTTATTTAGCTTAGAAAGATGTACACTCTTAGGTGTTTTTGGTAGGATTTAGCTTAAACCTATGCTTATATATGAGATTTAGAAGAAGGTAGCTAAATTAGGACTTGTATGCAAAAGGAAAGAAAAGGATTAAAAACCGAAGTTAAAAGAAGGAAAAATGTGCATTGCGGCAGCATTGCGGAAACATTGCTAAAACCGCAATGTTTCAAGTGAAAACCATAAGTTGACTGATCCTTTTCTGTTATTTTCCGTTATTTCAGGGATTCGTTCTTTCTCCTCCATCCATTTTGAAGTACGACGTTGAAGATGGATGGTTCTCCTTGGCCCAAACGCACCTGCAGATTACTATAAAAGGGGGTCAAAGTAGAGGGTTCGATCATCATCCGAAAGCGTAGAAGCCTCTTCGCAGCTCCATCTCTTCTCCTGTTTTTCTTCTCCGTCTGTTGGTGTGAGAGGTTCAGCTGTTGGAATCGACAATCTGATAGGAAGGAGAGAAGATTCCTCTTCTCTCCCGATTGGATTCATCCAAGCAAGGCTACCCTTTCTCTCCCTTCAGCCGAGGCGTTTGCGACGAGGCGTTCAAGCTCATTTACTGCTTTCTGTCTTTCATTTCTAATTTCCAGTTCTACTTTGTTGTTGTTTCCCTTCTAGTAGCTAGTTTATTGCATTTCGTTGCTTTCTGTCTTTATGTTATTTACTTTAAACTTCCTTTTGTTCATTCAAACAATCAAGTAATCAAAGCACAATTCTTCATTTCACAGTTTCTTCTCTTTGTTGCTACTGTTTTTCCCTTGCTGTTTGTCTTTAAATTTCTTCTAAGCATGTCTACTTCATCTCTTATTTCTGTTCTGTCTATATCCATGAGTAGCTAAGTCACATAGGGGCATGCTAATGACAACACTATAGGCTAAAAAACGTGAACCAAGCATGTAGGATAGCTCTCGAAGCATTGATTGTATGTAAGCTTCATCCCACGGGCAATTTCGATTGGCCATCCATTTTGTCCAAAGAACTCCTAACCTCTAGAAGGAGTAAGAGTTCAGAGTCGTACACTCATGCTAGCCTTTCAAGGTAGCCAGAAAACGACCTAGGAATAGGCGTTTTCCTAGTACAAACCATAACTTTCTGCTTTAACAAGATGCTTAAGACCTTACTTGGACATGAGTAAACTAAAGAATCTAATGCATGAAATCGGAAGATACATGAGATTGAGTTAGTTTGATGCATAGTGAGTTGATCCAGTGCTTGAGAATCGCATAAAAATGCCTATAGAGGAGTCGTTAGTAGCCCTTGTTTCTCCATTTTACACACTTTCGCTGTCAGTAACATTGCGGTAGAATTGCTGTTCTCGCAATTCTGCTAAGTTTAAAATTTTGTTTAGCTACTTTTCTCTTCGTTTATTAATTCTTCCTCTTTTCATTTGAGTTTATCTTTGACTTACACTTGTTTATGTTGCTATCCTTTACACATTCCTTAGAAATTAGACAATTTAAAACCAATTCTACCCCCTCAAATCCACCCATTCTTTCTTAACAATACACTTCACGAGTAGCTCATAATAAATCTCTGTGGGAAAACGAATGAAAAAATACTTACTACTTGCTATAAGATCATGTATGCTTGCATGTTCTGAGTGCTCTCTCTCTCTTATTGCTTATTTATTTTAACACATTGAGCACGCAACAAGTTTTTGGCGCCGCTGCCGGGGATTTATTTTAGTGAAAACGAAGTTTGTTAAGTTTGAAACACCAAGTTTAATATCTATTGAAGCTGATCTATTTTCATTTCTTTTGCAGGTACCATTGGGTTAGTTTATGAATGAACCTTCAAGTAGTGATCTAGAGTTCAACCCTGAGCCTGAGAGATTATTTAAGGCTAGAAATAGAGCCAAGAAACGTCTCTTTAAACAACCCCCTTTACCTCCAATAATTGCGGAAACCGCAATTCCTCCGCAATTCTATCAAGAAGAAATGGACAGACCAGTCCCAAATCCGGTACCTACCACTCGCAATCCCATCGAAATAGCGAATGATAAGGATAGTGTCATTCTTTCCTATCTAGTACCTATGCCTGGGGAGCTGAACCCCAGCATAATCCGCCCTGAAATCACTGCCAACTCATTCGAGTTAAAGCCAGTGATGTTCCAAATGTTGTCCACTGTGGGACAATTCTTTGGAGTGGAAAATGAGGATCCCCACAACCATCTTAGAAACTTCCTAGGAGTTAGTGATACCTTCATCATCCCTGGAGTTTCCCAAGAAGCCTTGAGGCTCTACCTCTTCCCTTACTCTTTGAGGGACAAAGCAAAGACGTGGTTAAACTCATTACCCTCTGGATCAGTCCTCAATTGGACAGACTTGGCGGAGAAATTCCTAGTTAAATATTTCCCACCTGATAGGAATTCTACCTTTCGTGATGACATAATCAAGTTCAAACAAGCTGAAACTGAGTCTCTTCACGAAGCTTGGACAAGGTTCAAGGACCTTCTTCTTAAATGTCCACACCATGGCATTCCATGGTGTATCCAAATAGAGGTCTTTTTCAAAGGATGCAACCCCAGCACTAGACAAGTCTTAAATTTATCTGCTGGTGGTTCCATGCTGTCCAAGAGTTATAATGAAGCCTATGAGATCTTGGAGAAGATCTCAGCATCTCACTGTAGGTGGTCAGATGATCCAGTTGAGCCAACTAGAGCTCAAGACAAGGACGCACTCAATGCCATGAGTAGCCAAATAAGCGCCCTGACCAACCTAGTCAAGCAAATGGCTCAAGCCAATCTCCAAACTAGTGTCAACACCGCCACAGCCATGTCAATGGGCACCCAGCCAAGTCAAGGTGAGACACTTATCTGTGGATTCTGTGGGGAAGGGCACCTGTATGAATACTGCCCTGGGAATCCAGCCTCAGTCTGCTATGTTGGAAGCCAGCAGCAGCCTAGGAACAACCCCTATTCCAATACTTACAACCCTGGTTGGAGGAACCACCCAAACCTGTCATGGGGTGGCCAACAAAATGCTAACCAAGCTCCTAACCAACCAAGACCGAGTGGAACACCTGGTTTCACTCCCCAACATAACCAATCCATGTATCAAAAACCATACAACCAACCTGTAGGGTCTTCTGTAGAAAACTTACTCAAGGAATACATAGCCAAGAATGATGCCACTCTACAGAGTCAGCAAGCTACTCTTAGGAGCCTAGAGAACCAAATAGGGCAACTAGCCAATGAACTCAAAAGTAGGCCCCAAGGTAGACTACCTGCTGACACTGAAATGCCAAGGAGAGATGGTAAAGAGCAAGTTCAAGCAATTTAACTTAGAAGTGGGAGACCGTTGGTGAGTAACACAAAAGAAACACCAAAGAGAGTAGAGAACACTGAGTCTAGTGCTCCACTGGAGTCTCTGCCAAACCAAGGTCCACCACCACCAAGCACATCAGGCCCAAGGCTGGAGCCAATCATAGAAGAGATAGAAGAAATTCCAAGGCCTCCACCTATCCTGAGGCGACCTGAAGTGCCTGCATATGTGCCACCACCTCCATTTCCTCGAAGGCTAAAGAAAAAACAAGAACAGGAAGTGCACTTTAATAAATCTCTAGAAATTCTTAAACAAGTGCATGTTAATATTCCTTTTGTAGAAGTTTTACAGTCTATGCCCTCTTATGTAAAGTTTTTGAAGGATATTATTACTAACAAGAGAATAATTGGTGAGTTTGAAACAGTCAATCTCACTGAGGAGTGCAGTGCCATACTCCAGAACAAGCTACCCAAGAAGGAGAAGGATCCTGGTTCCTTCACCTTACCTGTAGAGCTAGGAGGCAAGCACGTGGGCAGAGCTCTTTGTGACCTGGGAGCCAGCATAAACCTCATGCCCCTATCACTATTCCGCCAGCTAGGAATAGGAGAAGCACGTCCAACCACTGTCACTTTACAACTAGCAGACAGATCCATAGCCTACCCTGAGGGTAAGATTGAGGATATTCTTGTAAAGGTTGACAAGTTTATTTTCCTTGCAGATTTCATTATCCTGGATTATGAAGCAGACAAGGAGGTCCCCATCCTATTAGGCAGACCTTTTCTAGCCACAGGTAGGGCCCTGATAGATGTCCAAAAAGGTGAGCTCACAATGAGGGTTCATGATGAAGAGGTGAAATTTAGTGTATATAAAGCCTTAAGGTACCCCTCTGACTCTGAATCTTGTGCTAGCATGGACATTGTAGACTCACTAATGGAAGAACAGCTGGAGCATGTATTATTAACTAAGCATGCTAATGAATATGTACAATTAGATTTAACTGATCTGAATGTTTCTGAAATAATGGATATACCTGTAGATAAAACACAGCATGTATGTATAAATAAAGACCTGACTAACAAATCCATGAATCCTTTAAAACCATCCATTGAGCATCCACCTGTCTTAGAATTGAAACCTCTACCCACTCACCTCAAGTATGCATATCTAGGAAGTAATGATACTTTGCCTGTGATTATTTCTTCTAAATTAAGTGAAAAGCATGAGGTTGAACTGATTTTATTACTTAAGCAACATAGGAAGGTGTTAAGTCTCTGAAAGTGACTTATTTAGGACCCATTTAGCTTAAGAAGATGTACACATTTAGGTGTTTTTGTTAGCATTTAGCCTAAACCTATGCTTTAATATGAGAATTAGAAGAAGGTAGCTAATATAGGACTTATGTACAATAGGTAGAAAAAGGGTTGAAAACCGAAGGAAAAGAATGAAAAAATGAGAATTGCGAATGAATTGCGAAAACATTGCGGTGACCGCAATTATTCAAGTGAAAACCGTAAGTTGACTGATCTTTTTCTGTTAATTTCCGTTATTTCAGGGATTCGTTCTTTCTCCTCCATCCATTCTGATATACGACGTTGAAGATTGATGGTTCTCCTTGGCCCAAACGCACCTGCAAACTACTATAAAAGGGGGCCAAAGTCGGAGGTTTGATCATCATTCGAAGCGCAGAAGTCTTCTCGCAGTCCATCATTTCTCTCTGTTTTCCTTTGCCGTTTGTTGGAGTGAGAGTCTCAGCTTTTGAAGTCGATAATCTGATAGGAAGGAGAGGAGATTCTTCTTCTCTCTCGATTGGATTCATCCAAGCAAGGCTGACTTTTCATCACCATCATTCGAGGCGACTGCCACGAAGTTTTCCAGCAATCCTTTACTGCTTTTCTGTTCTGTTCTTCTTATTTCCATTTCTGATCACTGTCGTTCTTAGTTTAGAGTTTGAGTTACTGCATTTCGTTGTTGTCTGTCTTTTATTCATTTCTTTTAAAGCTTTCCTTTGTCATTCAAACGTTCAAAGTAATCAAAGTACAATTCTGCATTTTACAGTTTCTATCTTGTTCTGCTAAGGTTTTGTCTTACTGTTTTAAGCACATTTCTCTTCTAAGCATGTCTGTTTTATCTACCCTTTCTGTTCTCCATATATCCATGAGTAGCTAAATCACTTAGGGGCATGCTAATGACAGAACTATAGGCTAAAAAACGTGCATCAAGTAGGCAGATTAACACTCGAACATTGATTGTATGTAAGCTTCATCCCACGGGCAATTTCGATTGGCCATCCATTTTGTCCAAAGAACTCCTAACCTCTGGAAGGAGTAAGAGTTCAGAGTCATATAATCATGCTAGCCTTTCATGGTAATCAGGAAACGGCCTAGGAATAGGCGTTTCCCTAGTACAAACTAAACACTCCTGCTTAAATAAGATGCTTGAGACCTTACTTTGAAGTCGAGTAAACTTAAGACTCTAATGCATGGAATCGGACGATACTTGAGATAGAGTGAGTTTGATGTATAGAGAGTTGATCCAAAGCTTGATAATCGTAATAAACTGCCTATAGGATAGTCATTAGTAGCCCTTAATTCACCCATCTACACACTTTCGCTGCTGTTTAATTGCGGAAACATTGCGGTCCTCGCAATTCCTGCTAAGTTGTTATTCTGTTAGCTGCTTTCTCCTTTGTTTATCAGTTCCATCTCTTGTCCTTTGAGTCTAATTTCAACTTCCATTCATTTATGTTATATTTCTTTACACATTCAGCAAAACTTAGGTAATTAAAAACCAATTTTACCACCTCAAATCCACCCCATCTTTCTTAACAAAAACACTTCGAGAATAGCTAAAAACAAGTCTCTGTGGGAAAACGAATGAAATATACTTACTACTTGCTATAAGATCATGTATGCTTGCATGTTCTGAGTGCTCTCTCTCTCTCTTATTTATCATTTTTATTAACACATTGAGCACGCAACAAGTTTTTGGCGCCGCTGCCGGGGACTTATTTTAAGTGAAAACGAAGTTGTTAAGTTTGAGAAATCAAGTTTATCATTGAGTGAAACTAATCTGTTTCATTTCTTTTGCAGGTGTTGTTAGGGTAGTTTATGAGTGAGCGTTCACATAGTAATTTAGAGTTCGATCCTGAACCTGAAAGATCACTTCGAGCTAGAAATAAGGCAAAGAAACGTCTCTTTAAACAACCTCCTATACCTCAAACCATACCTGAAACTAAAGAAATGGGCGATATAGTTCCAAATCCGGTACCTGCCATTCGCAACCCCATCGAAATAGCGAATGACAAGAATAGTGCCATTCTTTCATATCTAGTACCTATGCCTGGGGAGCTGAACCCCAGCATAATCCGTCCTGAAATCACTGCCCACTCATTCGAGTTAAAGCCAGTGATGTTCCAAATGTTGTCCACTGTGGGACAATTCTTTGGAATAGAAAATGAGGATCCCCACAACCATCTTAGGAACTTCTTAGGAGTCAGTGATACCTTTATCATCCCTGGAGTATCCCAAGAAGCTTTAAGGCTGTACTTGTTCCCTTACTCTTTGAGGGACAAAGCTAAAACATGGTTGAACTCATTACCCTCTGGATCTGTCCGCAATTGGACAGATTTAGCAGAAAAATTCCTAGTCAAATACTTCCCACCTGATAGGAATTCAACTTTTCGTGATGACATAGTCAAGTTTAAACAAGCTGATAATGAGTCTCTTCACGAAGCTTGGACAAGATTCAAAGACCTTCTCATTAAATGTCCACACCATGGCATTCCATGGTGTATCCAAATAGAAGTTTTCTTTAAAGGATGCAACCCCAGCACCAGACAGGTCTTAAATTCATCTGCTGGAGGTTCCATGTTGTCCAAGAGTTACAACGAAGCTTATGAGATCTTGGAGAAGATCTCAGCATCTCACTGTAGGTGGTCAGACGATCCTGTAGAGCCAACTAGAGCTCAAGACAAGGATGCTCTAAGCGCCATGAGCACCCAAATAAATGCCCTGACCAACTTAGTTAAGCAAATGGCTCAGGCCAATCTCCAAACCAGTGCCAATACCGCCACAGCCATGTCAATGGGCACCCAACCAAATCAAGGCGAGGCACCTATCTGTGGATTCTGTGGGGAAGGGCACCCTTATGAATACTGCCCTGGGAATCCATCCTCAGTCTGCTATGTAGGAAGTCAGCAGCAGCCTAGGAATAACCCCTACTCCAACACCTATAACCCTGGTTGGAGAAACCACCCTAACCTGTCATGGGGTGGCCAACAAAACACTAACCAAAATCCTAACCAACCTAGACCGAGTGGAACACCTGGTTTCACTCCTCAACATAACCAGTCAATGTATCAAAAACCTTACAATCAACCTGTAGGATCTTCTGTAGAAAACCTACTCAAGGAATATATAGCTAAGAATGATGCTACTCTTCAGAGCCAGCAAGCTACTCTTAGGAGCCTAGAGAACCAAATAGGCCAATTAGCCAATGAACTTAAAAGTAGGCCCCAAGGTAGACTCCCTGCTGATACCGAGGTACCAAGGAGAGATGGCAAAGAACAAGTTCAAGCAATTGAACTGAGGAGTGGAAGACCCTTGGTGAACAACACAAAGGACACACCAAAGAGAGTAGAGAACACTGAGTCTAGTGCTCCACTGGAGTCTCTGCCAAGCCAAGGTCCACCACCAACTAGCACATCAGGAGCCAGGCTAGAGCCAATAATTGAGGAGGTAGAAGAAATTCCAAGGCCTCCACCTATCCTAAGGCGTCCTGACGTGCCTGCATATGTGCCACCACCTCCATATCCTCGAAGGCTTAAGAAGAAGCAGGAACAGGAAGTTCATTTTAATAAATTCTTAGAAATACTTAAGCAAGTGCATGTGAACATTCCTTTTGTAGAGGTTTTACAGTCTATGCCTTCATATGTAAAGTTTTTGAAGGACATTATTACTAACAAAAAAATAATTGGTGAGTTTGAAACAGTAAACCTCACCGAGGAGTGCAGTGCCATCCTCCAGAACAAGCTGCCTAAGAAGGAGAAGGACCCTGGTTCCTTCACCTTACCTGTAGAACTTGGAGGCAAGCACGTGGGCAGAGCGCTTTGTGACCTGGGCGCCAGCATAAATCTCATGCCCCTGTCCTTATTCCGCCAGTTGGGAATGGGAGAAGCACGTCCAACCACAGTCACTTTACAACTAGCAGACAGATCCATCGCATATCCAGAAGGTAAGATCGAGGATATTCTAGTTAAAGTTGACAAATTTATTTTCCTTGCAGATTTCATTGTCCTGGACTATGAGGCAGACAAGGAGGTCCCCATCCTGCTAGGTAGACCATTTCTAGCCACAGGTAGGGCACTAATAGATGTGCAAAAAGGTGAGTTAACTATGAGGGTTCATGATGAAGAGGTAAAATTTAGTGTTTATAAAGCTTTAAGGTATCCCTTTGATTCTGAGTCTTGTGCTAGCATTGATGTTGTTGACTCACTAATGGAAGAACAATTAGAGCATGTACTGTTAACCAAGCATGCTAATGAATATGTACAAGTAGATTTAGCTGACTTGAATGTATCTGACATAATGAATATGCCTGTAGATAAACCTCAGCATGTATGTATGAATATAGATTTAACCGATAGAACTGTAAATCCTTTGAAACCCTCCATTGAGCATCCACCTGTTTTAGAACTGAAACCACTACCAACTCACCTCAAATATGCATATCTAGGAGATAATGATACGCTGCCTGTAATTATTTCTTCTAAACTAAGTGAACAGCATGAGGTTGATTTAATTTTAATGCTTAAGCAACATAGGAAGGCTATAGCATGGACTATTGCTGATATTCGAGGCATTAGCCCTTCTTATTGCATGCACAAAATTATACTAGAGGAAGAGCACACACCTAGGGTAGATCACCAGCGTAGGTTAAACCCCTCTATGAAAGAGGTAGTGAAGAAAGAAATAATAAAGTGGTTAGATGCAGGAGTGATTTTCCCCATAGCTAGTAGCCAATGGGTGAGCCCCATCCAATGTGTACCTAAAAAGGGGGGAATAACTGTGGTAGTCAATGAGAATAACGAACTGATTCCAACTAGGACTGTCACAGGGTGGAGAGTATGTATGGATTACAGAAAATTAAATAAAGAAACTAAAAAAGACCATTTCCCTATACCGTTTATTGACCAGATGCTAGACAAAATAGCTGGTAGAGCCTACTATTGTTTTTTAGATGGATACTCTGGCTATAATCAAATCACTATAGACCCTAAGGATCAAGAGAAGACCACCTTCACTTGCCCTTTTGGAACGTTTGCCTTCCGCAGGATGCCTTTTGGCTTATGCAATGCACCGGCAACTTTCCAAAGGTGCATGATGGCAATCTTCTCTGAGTTGGATGAGTCCATGATAGAAATATTCATGGATGACTTCTCAGTCTTCGGGGACTCATTTAAAACCTGCCTAGAGAACCTAGGACAAGTCCTGGCTAGGTGTGAAGAGACCAACCTAGTCCTAAATTGGGAGAAGTGCCATTTTATGGTAGATGAAGGGATTGTCTTAGGACATAGAGTGTCAAGGGCAGGTGTAGAAGTGGATAGGGCAAAAATAGAGATCATAGAGAAGTTGGTAGAGCCTCAGAATGTCAAGGCTATTAGGAGTTTCTTAGGGCATGCTGGCTTCTACAGAAGGTTCATTAAGGACTTTTCTAAGATAGCCAAGCCTCTGTGCGAGCTTCTAGAGCTAAATAGACCATTTATCTTCTCTGAAGAATGTGTAGTAGCTTGGAAAACCCTTAAGGAAGCACTGGTCACAGCACCAATCATAGTAGGACCAAATTGGGATCTCCCATTTGAGATGCTATGTGATGCCAGTGACTATGCTGTAGGAGTCATGTTAGGACAGAAGATTGACAAGCTCACACACCCTGTCTATTATGCTAGTAAGACCTTGAATGAGGCTCAATGTAATTATACAACTACTGAGAAAGAGATGCTAGCTGTAGTATTTGCTTGTGAAAAATTTAGAAACTATATTGTAGGCACTAGGACCATTGTATATACTGACCATTCTGCTTTAAAATATCTTATGAGGAAGGCTGATGCCAAGCCTAGATTGATTAGATGGGTGTTGTTGCTGCAGGAATTCGATTTGGACATTCGGGACAAGAAGGGATGTGAAAACGTGGTTGCAGATCACCTGTCTCGATTGCAGCACAATTGCGAAAAAATTGCGGAGCCCGCAATTTCTGATGCTTTTATAGATGAACATATCTTTGCTTTGACTCATCGTGATAACGATGAGGAACCTTGGTTTGCTGACATTGCTAACTTCCGTGCATCACAGGTATTACCAGTGTTCAAGGGAGGACAAGAGAAGAAGAGGTTCCTCCATGAAGCAAGGAAATTCATCTGGGATGACCCCACACTTTACAGAACCTGTGCTGATGGGTTGTTGAGGAAGTGTGTTTCAGCTGCTGAAGCGAAGTCTGTGCTGCAGCACTGTCACTCATCTCCTTACGGTGGACACTTTGGTGGTCAAAGAACAGCTGCGAAGGTGTTTCAGAGTGGCTACTATTGGCCAACAATCTTCAAGGACGCCCACAACTATGCCCACAGCTGTGACGAATGCCAAAGGACAGGTAACCTCAGTCGCAAGGATGAGATGCCCCTCACCTACATCCTAGAGTTGGAGCTCTTTGATGTATGGGGCATTGATTTCATGGGACCATTCCCTCCATCATCAGGTAACCTGTACATTTTAGTAGCAGTGGACTACGTGTCAAAGTGGGTAGAAGCCAAAGCATGTCCTAATAATGATGCTAAGACAGTCACTAACTTCTTGCATAGGCACATTTTCACTAGATTTGGGACTCCTCGTGCTATCATTAGTGATGAGGGGTCGCATTTCATTAATAAGGCTATGGAGAAGGTATTGGCTAAATATAACATTAGACATAGGGTAGCTACTCCATACCACCCTCACTCAAATGGTCAAGCTGAGATTTCCAATAGGGAGATAAAGAACATCCTAGAAAAGGTAGTTAAACCTAATAGGAAAGACTGGTCCTTCAAGCTTGAGGATGCACTTTGGGCTTACAGGACAGCATATAAGACACCTCTAGGAATGTCTCCCTATAGGTTGGTATATGGTAAGGCTTGCCACTTGCCACTTGAGTTAGAAAACAAAGCATTTTGGGCCATGAAGGAACTGAATTTTTGTGTAAAGGATGCGGGGACATTGAGATCTTTGCAGCTACATGAACTTGATGAGCTTAGGCATATGGCCTATGAGAATGCCAAAATGTATAAAGAAAAGACAAAAATATGGCACGACAGTAGACTCAGGATCAAAGACTTTAGGAAAGGCCAACTTGTACTCTTATTTAACTCACGTTTAAAGATATTTCCAGGCAAACTAAAGTCTAGATGGTCAGGTCCATTTATTATTACTAATGTCTTTGTTCATGGTGCCATAGAGATTAAAAACTTGCAGCAAGGACAGCCATTTATGGTCAACGGTGCTAGGTTGAAGCACTACTATGAGGAAGGAGATGTGAAGACTCTCTCGGCCTTCCTCTTGACTGAAGCATGACAAAGAGAACGAGAGAGAACGAGTGGTTACTGTGCTCGTTTAGTCAAGGCCAAATGCCTTAGTTTATTTTTACTGTTTTTCCGCTTATCGTTTGTATGTTTGGTGGTGTAATTTTAAGTGCGTATTTAATGTTTGTTTTGTTTGTTTTTGCCAGGATTCGAAAGAGGGGATCAAGGGGAGTAAATCAAGCTTTAAAAATCAAGAAACGGTTGAGCCAAATAAAAGATACGGACAAGCAAAGTTGAAGATTTTTATGAAATAATATCCCTACAATTGCGCTAACATTGCTGGATCCGCAAAAAAGAGCCGTTGGGATTTTGTCCGTTGCTTTTATAGCCGTTGGAACGCACTCGTTCGATACGATTCTCTCATTCTTTGATCTCCAAGAATTCAGCGATTCTCTCCATCTTTGATTCTTCTCTCAAGATCTTCAAGACTCAGCAATGGTGTTCACACGATCGGAGAGATCTGCAGCCAAGAAGAAGGCTGATGACGCAGCTGAAGCGGCTGCGAGGGAAGCGCTTCTCGCCCTCGCAGACGATGGTGCCGTTCGCACCGGTCCTCTTCCCAAGCTTCCTATTCGTAGGAAGAAGTGGAGGGTGGTCACTGAGATCCCTGCTGGGCCATCTGAGCCAATGGGCACGCCCAAGAAACGCCGGTGGAGCGTCAAGACGGCCGCCGAACCAAGCACAGCCAAGACTCCCTCTGTGGAGAGTCAAGAACCTGATCGTGCATCCCACGAGTCAGCCAAAGAAGGATCGTCGCCGTCTGAATCGCCTGCACGCAGCCCTCTCCCATCTGAACCAGTGCCAAGCGCAGAGTCGTCACCGCCTGCACAGAGCGCCGAGTTGTCTCCAGCACCTCAAAGTTCTGATCCGACGCCTGCAGCAGCACAGAGTCCTGAGCTGCAATCTTCGCCACTGAGTTCTGCGCAGACACCATCAGCAGAGCACAATTCTCCACGGCCTGATCCTGAATTCCCATATGGGGATTATCAAGAGTCCACGCCAGGCAGTGGAGATGCTGGTGAAGCCGAAGTTTTCTCTCCTATGAGGGAAGATAGCCCTGGCGAGCCTGCACAGCAGGACGATTCTATGGAGGAGACGTTGGGGGCATGCTTCCCGCAACTCAACACCAAAGCCAGGCTCAGGAAGAAGAAAAAGGCCAGACTTGACAAGGCCAAGAAGTTGAAGAAGGCCAAGAAGGTGCCATCAACGGACAAAGAGAGTACTGAGCCTTCGCTCAAACGCCTCAAGGTGGAGGCTGCTGCATCATCCAAACCAGCAGATAAGGGGAAGGCTAAACTCTACCCTGAAGACGAACCTCCGTCAGTAAGGTATGTCTCATCTGATGCGGAGTCCAGGGGTGTTGAGCTAAGGAAGAGGGACCTGTTGCACGAGAAGGGATTCCTTGATCGACTTGCTGACCTGCCGCAGTTCTTGCGCGCAGGGGTGATCAACCATGGCTGGGAGGAATTCTGCAGACCTCCCAATCCAGCCTACACGAGCATGGTGTATGATTTCTTCGCCAATGTGCTCAGCCCTGAGGATGGCCTATCTGTGGTCAGAGGGGTGGAAGTTGATTTCTCAGCCAAGGCCATCAATGAAGCCTTTGGTCTCAAGGGCCAAGCGCACACAGATTATGCACGGATAGTTGATGAGCCGACTGAGGCCGTGATGGAAGAGGCCATTCGCACAATTGGCCAGCCTGAAGCAGCGTGGACTGTCTCACGCAATGGGAGGCACACCTTGATGAGTGCCAATCTGACAGCAAAGGCAGCTGTTTGGTTTGCCTTTGTGAGGAGAAAGTTGTCCCCTGTGACACACGAGACGACAATCAACCAGAGCAGATCACTGCTGGTTTATGCCATCATGCGCGGTCTCACGGTCAATGTGGGGGAGATCATGTCAGCTGCCATTGCTGAATGCGCCAGAAAAGGTAAGGGGCCATTATTTTTCCCCAACACTATAACAAAATTGTGTTTGCTTGCAGGAGTTCCCACCGAGCGCTTGGAGCAGCAGATGCCGTACACAGGCCATTTGGAGCTGCCTGCGAACCTGAGGCTGAGAAGAAAGGGGAATATGGAGTTTGAGTTGGATAGGCTGGCTGCTGAACAATCCCTATCCATGGCCTGCTTGATGGACATGCAGAGGAGAATGGCTCAATGGGCCAATTATGCGCAGGCGAGGGACAAAGAAGTTGCAGACCAGTTGGGGTGCATCTTCCCGGACTTCCCCACCAACCTCCTAACTCCATGGGTGCCCCCACGACCAAGGCAACCAGATGAGGATGATGAGAATTGAGTGCTGGTTTGAAGTGCACTAAAGGGAGTATTGCTGTTCCCTTAAGGAAAAAAAAAAAACAATTTTTCTGCTTTCTGATAGGATCATGTATATTATGCTGTTTTGTGTTCAACTTTTGATCTGTTTTTAATGTTTAGTTTTATGTTTTTCTTTTGCTTAGTCTAGTCAGATGTTAGCTGAATAGGTAGGATAGTTTAGTTTTATTTTTAGGATGCGTGAGTAACAGGAAAAAGCATGTTAGGGGCCTGAATCAATGTTAAATCTGCCCGGATTGAATTGCGAAATAATTGCGGTTCCCGCAATTTTTGTGACTGTTTGCATGTTTTGGACTGTCTGTTTAGTTAGGCTGTGATCTGTTATATTCTATCTTTTGCTGCTAGCATGACTACCTTATATAGCTGATCTTCAAGCATGCTGGATGAGTGTCATAGGACACCCTTTGATAGTTTAAATTAGCCTCTGAATAGTGCTCAGCATGCATAAACCATCAGTCCTTAAACTGTCTGTTTTGTCAAATTTTCTGCTGCTGGAATAATTGCCTTTAGAATGTTTTGCCTATGCCTAGGATTTTTTAGATTCTCTTTGTTTTACTTAAGACTAGATGCTTCTAGGACAAGTTTGGGGGTGTGCCACCTCCGACACTCATTGGGGACAATGAGTAGTTGAAGTTTGGGGGAGGCCACCCTAGGCCTAGGAACATTCCTCTCTCCCTTAGAAACATAAGCATTCTTCTTCTCCTTTAAAAAAAAAAAAAATGATGATGAACTGAAAAACAATGAAAAAAGAATAAAGGGGGGGAATTTCTCTTAGGTTGCTGAGTAATCAGTGCCAAGTGTGTAACCCACAAGTGGCGTTGCATCAAAAGGCAACCAAAGGAGAGGCTCCACCTAAGTAAGAAAAAGGAAAAAATAGGGAAGAAGAATGTATACCTAGGAGTTATAACTTTGTGGCTTAGATGTCCTATTTAAAAAGAACTCTGATCCTTAATTAGCTAAGCACAAAGTTGTAACTTGTAGGGTTGTTTAGGGAGATGAGTGTTTATCCAATGTAGTGATGCCAGGGTTTAGGTTGTTCTCTAAAAGTACTACTGTCACTGTTAATACTAAGACTGGCATGACTCGAAGGAATCCTAGACACATTAAAAATAAAGCTAGAAGCATGTACTGAGTCTGGAGTAAAGCTTGGTAGAATTTGAAACCTTAGGGATAGTGGCATGATGTCATAAAAGTAGCTAGACCAGTAGTAGGGGGTTAATGAAAACAGCAGGGATAGTAGGCAGGTGAAGTCAGAAGAAGCTTGAGAAGAGGTTAATTCTAAACTTAGAAGTGTGACACAGGACAGCACTGCTAGAGATAGGGATATAGGGGAGTCAGTGAGTAGTTAAAGAAGAAGAAACAGCAGCCTAAGTAAGTCCTTAGTATGCTTGAGGACAAGCAAAGCCTTAAGTTTGGGGGTGTGTTAAGTCTCTGAAAGTGACTTATTTAGGACCCATTTAGCTTAAGAAGATGTACACATTTAGGTGTTTTTGTTAGCATTTAGCCTAAACCTATGCTTTAATATGAGAATTAGAAGAAGGTAGCTAATATAGGACTTATGTACAATAGGTAGAAAAAGGGTTGAAAACCGAAGGAAAAGAATGAAAAAATGAGAATTGCGAATGAATTGCGAAAACATTGCGGTGACCGCAATTATTCAAGTGAAAACCGTAAGTTGACTGATCTTTTTCTGTTAATTTCCGTTATTTCAGGGATTCGTTCTTTCTCCTCCATCCATTCTGATATACGACGTTGAAGATTGATGGTTCTCCTTGGCCCAAACGCACCTGCAAACTACTATAAAAGGGGGCCAAAGTCGGAGGTTTGATCATCATTCGAAGCGCAGAAGTCTTCTCGCAGTCCATCATTTCTCTCTGTTTTCCTTTGCCGTTTGTTGGAGTGAGAGTCTCAGCTTTTGGAGTCGATAATCTGATAGGAAGGAGAGGAGATTCTTCTTCTCTCTCGATTGGATTCATCCAAGCAAGGCTGACTTTTCATCACCATCATTCGAGGCGACTGCCACGAAGTTTTCCAGCAATCCTTTACTGCTTTTCTGTTCTGTTCTTCTTATTTCCATTTCTGATCACTGTCGTTCTTAGTTTAGAGTTTGAGTTACTGCATTTCGTTGTTGTCTGTCTTTTATTCATTTCTTTTAAAGCTTTCCTTTGTCATTCAAACGTTCAAAGTAATCAAAGTACAATTCTGCATTTTACAGTTTCTATCTTGTTCTGCTAAGGTTTTGTCTTACTGTTTTAAGCACATTTCTCTTCTAAGCATGTCTGTTTTATCTACCCTTTCTGTTCTCCATATATCCATGAGTAGCTAAATCACTTAGGGGCATGCTAATGACAGAACTATAGGCTAAAAAACGTGCATCAAGTAGGCAGATTAACACTCGAACATTGATTGTATGTAAGCTTCATCCCACGGGCAATTTCGATTGGCCATCCATTTTGTCCAAAGAACTCCTAACCTCTGGAAGGAGTAAGAGTTCAGAGTCATATAATCATGCTAGCCTTTCATGGTAATCAGGAAACGGCCTAGGAATAGGCGTTTCCCTAGTACAAACTAAACACTCCTGCTTAAATAAGATGCTTGAGACCTTACTTTGAAGTCGAGTAAACTTAAGACTCTAATGCATGGAATCGGACGATACTTGAGATAGAGTGAGTTTGATGTATAGAGAGTTGATCCAAAGCTTGATAATCGTAATAAACTGCCTATAGGATAGTCATTAGTAGCCCTTAATTCACCCATCTACACACTTTCGCTGCTGTTTAAATGCGGAAACATTGCGGTCCTCGCAATTCCTGCTAAGTTGTTATTCTGTTAGCTGCTTTCTCCTTTGTTTATCAGTTCCATCTCTTGTCCTTTGAGTCTAATTTCAACTTCCATTCATTTATGTTATATTTCTTTACACATTCAGCAAAACTTAGGTAATTAAAAACCAATTTTACCACCTCAAATCCACCCCATCTTTCTTAACAAAAACACTTCGAGAATAGCTAAAAACAAGTCTCTGTGGGAAAACGAATGAAATATACTTACTACTTGCTATAAGATCATGTATGTTTGCATGTTCTGAGTGCTCTCTCTCTCTCTTATTTATCATTTTTATTAACACATTGAGCACGCAACAGAAGGCTATTGCATGGACTATTGCTGACATTAGAGGCATTAGCCCTTCTTATTGCATGCATAAGATTATATTAGAGGAAGAGCATACACCCCGAGTAGATCACCAACGTAGGTTGAACCCCTCTATGAAAGAGGTAGTTAAAAAGGAAATAATAAAATGGTTAGATGCTGGTGTGATCTTCCCCATAGCTAGTAGTCAGTGGGTGAGCCCTATACAATGTGTACCTAAGAAGGGGGGGATGACTGTGGTAGTCAATGAGAACAATGAACTGATTCCAACTAGGACTATCACAGGATGGAGGGTTTGCATGGATTATAGGAAACTAAACAAGGAAACCAAAAAAGACCACTTCCCTCTACCATTCATTGACCAGATGTTAGATAGGATAGTTGGTAGAGCCTACTACTGTTTCTTAGACGGTTATTCAGGATATAACCAGATCACTATAGACCCTAAGGACCAAGAGAAGACTACCTTCACTTGCCCTTTTGGAACTTTTGCCTTTCGCAGAATGCCGTTTGGCTTATGCAATGCACCGGCAACTTTCCAAAGGTGCATGTTGGCAATCTTCTCTGATTTGGATGAGTCCATGATAGAGATATTCATGGATGATTTCTCAGTCTTTGGGGATTCATTTACAAACTGTCTAGAGAATTTAGGACAAGTCCTGGCTAGGTGTGAGGAGACCAACCTAGTCCTAAATTGGGAGAAGTGCCACTTCATGGTGGATGAAGGGATTGTCTTAGGTCATAGAGTGTCTAGGGCAGGTGTAGAGGTCGACAGGGCAAAAATTGAAATAATAGAGAAATTGGTAGAACCTCAAAATGTAAAAGCCATTAGAAGTTTCTTAGGGCATGCTGGCTTCTATAGAAGGTTCATTAAGGACTTTTCTAAGATCTCCAAGCCTTTATGTGAGCTTCTAGAGCTAAACAAACCATTCATTTTCTCTAAAGAATGTTTCCTAGCTTGGAAAACCCTTAAGGAAGCACTAGTCACAACATCTATTATAGTAGGGCCTAATTGGGATCTCCCCTTTGAAATGTTATGTGATGCTAGTGACTATGCTGTAGGGGTTATGTTAGGACAAAAGATTGACAAGTTAACACACCCTGTATACTATGCTAGTAAAACACTTAATGAGGCACAATGTAATTACACAACTACTGAGAAAGAGATGCTAGTTGTAGTGTTTGCTTGTGAGAAGTTTAGGAATTACATTGTAGGCACTAGGACAATTGTGTACACTGACCATTCTGCTTTAAAGTACCTTATGAGGAAGGCTGATGCCAAGCCTAGGTTGATTAGATGGGTTTTGCTGCTGCAAGAGTTTGATCTGGACATTAGAGATAAGAAAGGATGTGAAAATGTGGTTGCGGATCATCTTTCTAGATTGCAGCATAATTGCGAAAAAATTGCGGAAACCGCAATTTCTGATGCTTTTATTGATGAACATGTCTTTGTATTGACTCATCGTGATAACGATGAGGAACCTTGGTTTGCTGACATTGCTAACTTCCTTGCATCACAGGTACTACCAACTTTCAAGGGAAGCCAAGAGAAGAAGAGGTTCCTTCATGAAGCAAGGAAATTCATATGGGATGATCCCACACTTTACAAGACATGTGCTGATGGTCTGCTCAGGAAGTGTGTTTCAGCTGCTGAGGCGAAGTCTATGTTGCAGCACTGCCACACAGCACCCTATGGTGGACATTTTGGTGGTCAAAGAACAGCTGCAAAGGTGTTCCAGAGTGGCTACTATTGGCCAACGATCTTCAAGGATGCCCACAACTATGCACACAGCTGTGATGAATGCCAGAGAACAGGTAACCTTAGTCGAAAGGATGAGATGCCTCTCACTTACATCTTAGAGTTGGAGCTCTTTGATGTGTGGGGCATTGACTTCATGGGACCATTTCCCCCATCATCAGGTAACCTTTACATCTTGGTAGCAGTAGACTATGTATCTAAGTGGGTAGAGGCCATAGCATGTCCCAATAATGATGCCAAAACAGTCATAAGATTCTTGCATAGACATATCTTTACTAGATTTGGAACACCTCGTGCTATAATCAGTGATGAGGGGACACATTTCATTAACAAAGCTATGGAGAAAGTGTTGGCTAAGTATAATGTTAGACATAGAGTAGCCACCCCTTATCACCCACATTCGAATGGACAGGCTGAAATTTCAAATAGGGAGATTAAAAACATACTAGAAAAAGTGGTCAAGCCCAATAGAAAGGATTGGTCGTTTAAACTCGAGGATGCACTTTGGGCATATAGGACTGCATATAAAACACCCTTAGGTATGTCTCCTTATAGGCTTGTATATGGCAAAGCATGTCACTTGCCATTCGAGTTAGAAATTAAAGCATTTTGGGCCCTAAAAGAGCTGAATTACTGCGTGACTGATGCGGGAACATTGCGGTCTTTGCAATTACATGAGCTTGATGAGCTTAGGCGTATGTCTTATGAAAATGCTAAAATGTATAAGGAAAAGACCAAGATTTGGCACGACAGTAGACTTAGGATTAAGGACTTCCAGAAAGGCCAGCTTGTCTTATTATTTAACTCACGATTGAAATTATTTCCAGGCAAACTTAAGTCTAGATGGTCAGGTCCATTTGTAATAACTAATGTGTTTGTTCATGGTGCAATCGAGATAAAGAACCTGCAGCAAGGACAACCATTCATGGTAAATGGTGCAAGATTGAAGCACTACTATGAGGAAGGAGATGTGAAGACTCTCTCGGCCTTCCTCTTGACTGAAACGTGAAAATAAGAACGAGAGAGGACGAGTGATTACTGTGCTCGTCCATGCGAGGCTAATGCCTTAGTTTATTTTTTGCTATTTTTCCGGTTATCGTTTGTGTATATTCTTGTGTGATTTTAATTACGAATTTGATGTTGATTTTATTTCTTTTTGTAGGGAATCAGTAGAGGGAATCAAGGAGATGAAATCAAGCTAAAAAGATCGAGGAGATATTGGGCCAAATCAAAGATTCGGTTGAGAAAAGATTGGCATTTAAACGCAGAAAATCTCCAACGGTCACTAGAATTGTGCTGGATTTGCAGAATCCGCAACAAATATAGCCGTTGGGATTTCCATCATTATTTATATCCGTTAGAGGCGCGATGATCCGTACGATTTCCCCATTATCTGAACTCCAAGAAATCACTCTCCCTCTTCATCTGCAATTCCTCTTTCCAGATTTCCACGATTCAACAATGGTGCTAACGAGAGCTGAAAGGTCTGCGTCCAAGAAGAGGGCTGACGACGCTGAAACTGCTGCGAGGGAAGCACTTCTTGCCCTTGCAGACGCTGAGGCTGCGCGCACTGAACGACTCCCCAAGCTGCCGATCCGCAAGAAGAAGTGGAAGGTAGTTACGGAGATACCTGCTGGACCCTCTGAACCAGCAGGAACACCCAAAAAACGCAAGTGGAGCATGGCGGTGGCTGAAGAAACGAGCAAGAAAAAGACCCCCTCTGTGGAGAGTCAAGAAAGTGACGTCGGTCACAAGAGTCAGCCAAGCAGAGCTCTTCGCCATCTCCACCAGCGCGAAGCCCTGAGCTTCCTCCATCGCCGCAGAGTTCTGAACATACCCCACCAGTAGAGAGCCCTGAAGCATCACCCACTTCCCCACAACCTGACCCTGAATTTCCCTATGGAGAGTATCAAGAATCGACACAGGGCAGTGGGGAAGCTGAGGAAGAAGAGGTCTTCTCTCCTTTGAGGGAAGCCAGCCCTGAGAGCCCTGCACAGAAGGATGATTCGATGGACGAAACGCTGGGGGATTGCCTCCAGCAGATCACAACCAAGGCGAGGTTGAAGAAGAAGAAGGCCGCCAAGGTTGTCAAGGCCAAACGGCCCAAGAAGTCAAAGAAAAAGAAAACCAAGAGGGCGCCTTCATCAGAGAAGGAGAGTGCTGAGCCGTCGCTGAAAAAGCTCAAGATTGAGGCTGCTGAGTCAGCCAAACCAAAAGACAAAGGGAAAGCCAAGCTTTACCCTGAAGATGAGCCTCAATCAGTGAGGTACGTGTCTTCTGACGCTGAGTCTAGAGGCATTGAGCTGAGGAAAAGGGAACTGCTGCACGAGAAGGGATTCCTAGACGCACCTGCTGACCTGCCGCAATTCTTGCGCGCAGGGATCACGAATCACGGCTGGGAGGAGTTGTGCAGACCACCCAATCCAGCCTACTCCAGCATAGTGTATGACTTTTACGCCAATTTGATGAATCCTGAGGATGGCCTGTCTGTGGTCAGAGGAGTTGAGGTGGACTTCTCAGCGAAGGCGATCAACGATGCCTATGGCCTCAAGGGCCAAAAACACACTGACTATGCGAGGATTGTTGATGAGCCAACAGAAGCTGTCTTGGAAGAGGCAATTCGGATCATTGGCCAGCCAGAGGCATCATGGACAGTATCGCGCAATGGGAGGCACACCCTGATGAGTGCCACCCTCACAGCCAAGGCGGCTGTCTGGTTTTCCTTCGTGAGGAGGAAGCTGTCTCCAGTGACCCATGAGACAACTATCAACCAAAGTAGATCGCTGCTGGTCTATGCGATCATGCGAGGTCTCACAATCAACGTGGGCGAGGTCATTGCAGCTTCAATTGCTGATTGCGCCAAAAAGGGTAAGGGACCACTTTTCTTTCCTAATACAATTACTAAGCTTTGCTTACGTGCAGGGGTCCCAGTAGAGCGAATGGAAAGGCAACAGGCCTACACGGGCTACCTAGAGTTGCCTACTGCCTTGAGGTTGCGAAGGAAGGGAAACATGGAATTCGAGCTGGATGGGCTGGCTGCTGCTCAGTCTCTGACCATGGCGTGCCTGATGGACCTGCAGAAGAAGATGGCTCAATGGGCCACATATGCGCAGGCAAGGGATAAAGATGTGGCAGACCAATTGGGCTGCATCTTCCCTGAATTCCCCACGGATCTGCTGACTCCATGGGCGCCTCCACGGCCAAGAAGGAATGATGATGAGGACGACGTCTGAGTGCTAGTTTGAGAAGCACTAAAGGAAGTATTGCTGTTCCCTTAAAATAAGAAATAAAAAAAAAAAATCAAACTGCTTTTCGTTGAACCATGTGCATTATGCTGTTTTGAGTTAATATTTTGATCTGTTTTAGTTCTTTAGTTTTAGTATTTAAATTTGTTTAGTGTAGTCTGATGATAGCTGAATAGGTAGATTAGGTTAGTTTCCTTTTTGTATAGCTTACATGACTGGAAAGAGCATGCATAGGGGCCTTGATCACTGATATATCTGCCCTGTATCTATTGCGAAATAATTGCGGAAACCGCAATTTTTATTAGTAAATGCATGTTTTTGACTGATTGTTTAGCTAGGCTGGGTCTGTTTAAATTCTGTCTTTTGCTGCTATCTTGACTACCTTATATAGCTTATCTCAAAGCATGCTGGATGAGTGTCATAGGACACCCTTTGATAGTTTAAATTAACCTCTAAAAAGTGCTCAGCATGCATAGCTTTAAGTCCTTACCTGACTATTTTTACAAATTTCTGCTGCTGTGATATTTACTTTTAGAATGTTCTGTCTATGCCTAGGGCTTTTAGATTCTCTTTGTTTTACCTTAGACTAGATGCTTCTAGGACAAGTTTGGGGGTGTGCCACCTCAGACACTCATTGGGGACAATGAGTAGTTTAAGTTTGGGGGAGGCCACCCTAGGCCTAGGAACATTCCTCTCTCCCTTAAAGCATAAGCATTCTTCTTCTCCTTTTCAAAAAAAAAATGATTAGCTGAAAAAAAAAAAAAATGAGAAATAGAATAAAGAGGGGTGTCTCTCTTAGGTTGCTGAGTAATCAGTGTCAAGTGTGTAACCCACAAGTGGCATTGCATCAAAAGGCAACCAAAGGAGAGGTTCCACCAAAGTAAGAAAGAAAAAAGGAAGAAGTAGGGAAGAAGAATGTATACCTAGGAGTTGCAACTTTGTGGCTTAGATGTCCTGAATAAAAAGAACTCTGATCCTCAATTAGCTGAGCACAAAGTTGTAACTTGTAGGGTTGTTTAGGGAGATTAATGTATGTCCAATGTAGTGATGCCAGGGTTTAGGTTGTTCTCTTAAAGTACTACTGTCACTGTTAATACTAAGACTGGCATGACTCTAAGGAATCCTAGGTAGCTCAAAAGTAAAAACTAGAAGCATGTACTGAGTCTGGGGTAAAGCTAGGTAGAATTTAAAACCTTAGGGATAGGTGCACGATATGATAAAAGCAAGTAGATCAGTTGTAGTGAGTTAATGAAACAGCAGGAGTATTAGGCGTGCGAAGTCAGAAGAAGCAATATGAAAGGTTAGTTGTAAACTTGGAAGTGTGTCACAGGACAGCACTGCTATAGATAGGAATGTAGGAGAGTCAGTAAGTGGTTAAAGAAGATGAAATAGCAGCCTAGGCAAGTCCTTAGATTGCTCGAGGACGAGCAAAACCTTAAGTTTGGGGGTGTGTTACGTCTCCAAAAGTGACCTTTTTAGGACTTATTTAGCTTAGAAAGATGTACACTCTTAGGTGTTTTTGGTAGGATTTAGCTTAAACCTATGCTTATATATGAGATTTAGAAGAAGGTAGCTAAATTAGGACTTGTATGCAAAAGGAAAGAAAAGGATTAAAAACCGAAGTTAAAAGAAGGAAAAATGTGCATTGCGGCAGCATTGCGGAAACATTGCTAAAACCGCAATGTTTCAAGTGAAAACCATAAGTTGACTGATCCTTTTCTGTTATTTCCCGTTATTTCAGGGATTCGTTCTTTCTCCTCCATCCATTTTGAAGTACGACGTTGAGGATGGATGGTTCTCCTTGGCCCAAACGCACCTGCAGATTACTATAAAAGGGGGTCAAAGTAGAGGGTTCGATCATCATCCGAAAGCGTAGAAGCCTCTTCGCAGCTCCATCTCTTCTCCTGTTTTTCTTCTCCGTCTGTTGGTGTGAGAGGTTCAGCTGTTGGAATCGACAATCTGATAGGAAGGAGAGAAGATTCCTCTTCTCTCCCGATTGGATTCATCCAAGCAAGGCTACCCTTTCTCTCCCTTCAGCCGAGGCGTTTGCGACGAGGCGTTCAAGCTCATTTACTGCTTTCTGTCTTTCATTTCTAATTTCCAGTTCTGCTTTGTTGTTGTTTCCTTTCTAGTAGCTAGTTTATTGTATTTCGTTGCTTTCTGTCTTTATGTTATTTACTTTAAACTTCCTTTTGTTCATTCAAACAATCAAGTAATCAAAGCACAATTCTTCATTTCACAGTTTCTTCTCTTTGTTGCTACTGTTTTTCCCTTGCTGTTTGTCTTTAAATTTCTTCTAAGCATGTCTACTTCATCTCTTATTTCTGTTCTGTCTATATCCATGAGTAGCTAAGTCACATAGGGGCATGCTAATGACAACACTATAGGCTAAAAAACGTGAACCAAGCATGTAGGATAGCTCTCGAAGCATTGATTGTATGTAAGCTTCATCCCACGGGCAATTTCGATTGGCCATCCATTTTGTCCAAAGAACTCCTAACCTCTGGAAGGAGTAAGAGTTCAGAGTCGTACACTCATGCTAGCCTTTCAAGGTAGCCAGAAAACGACCTAGGAATAGGCGTTTTCCTAGTACAAACCATAACTTTCTGCTTTAACAAGATGCTTAAGACCTTACTTGGACATGAGTAAACTAAAGAATCTAATGCATGAAATCGGAAGATACATGAGATTGAGTTAGTTTGATGCATAGTGAGTTGATCCAGTGCTTGAGAATCGCATAAAAATGCCTATAGAGGAGTCGTTAGTGGCCCTTGTTTCTCCATTTTACACACTTTCGCTGTCAGTAACATTGCGGTAGAATTGCTGTTCTCGCAATTCTGCTAAGTTTAAAATTCTGTTTAGCTACTTTTCTCTTCGTTTATTAATTCTTCCTCTTTTCATTTGAGTTTATCTTTGACTTACACTTGTTTATGTTGCTATCCTTTACACATTCCTTAGAAATTAGACAATTTAAAACCAATTCTACCCCCTCAAATCCACCCATTCTTTCTTAACAATACACTTCACGAGTAGCTCATAATAAATCTCTGTGGGAAAACGAATGAAAAAATACTTACTACTTGCTATAAGATCATGTATGCTTGCATGTTCTGAGTGCTCTCTCTCTCTTATTGCTTATTTATTTTAACACATTGAGCACGCAACACTAACATACAATCAAACAAACTCAACACGTAGAAGCCATGACGCAATCCTAAATTAGCCCAAGGGTCCCTAAAAATGCGTTAACTTTTGGCTCGACGCTCCAAATCGAACCTAAGCTACAAACAGAGATTTCCAGCAACTAGTAAATAATTTTCAGAACCTTAAAACAACCTTACAAGGGTCTAAATGAAACCTTACCACCTGCAATTCACCGAAAAAGACCCAAATCCTTGCTGGTGGGGATTCGAAAATGTTTGGAATGATTCAGAGTTGCAAATAGACGGCTTTCAGACGTTATAACCTACATTACAACACCTATAAAATAAACGAAAGGAGCTGGAACGCAATGTTACATATTGCCTTACCCAAAAGAACTCGAATGCGCGTTGGTTGGTGTTCGACGAAGCCTAAACCTATAGATCTGAAGTCAAAAGGGAACGAGTAATCTAAAACTAAGATTGATTAATCATAGGTTATTGGCAAACTTTGCGAAACGAAATAAATTGCCACCGATTGGTTGCTGAAATGTCTGGGTGAAATTGCACGTGTAGGATCGGGGTGATTCAAGCGTTTCCAAAATGAGAAGGCAAAAAATAACCATGACAAGGAAGACTCATTGAACCTGAAGGACAGAAGATCGCACGTTGGTCGCCGAAATTTCGCGAGCGAGAGCATTGTCAAAGGCTGGCGTTGCAGGTAGCAAATTGTTGCCGCACGAGCTGATTCGCAAACTGTTGGAGGTTTGTCGCGTAAAATAGGGAGAAATCTAGTTGTCACGTCGTAGTCTGGTGCCAAAGGGACTTCGCGAATAGTCGGGAGGGAGGAATCTTTGTCGCTTGCGATGAAAAACCTGTCGCATGCGCCGTCGAGTTCGTGGCTCGCTATTGCCGACGATGGTGGTGTTGGTCGCGACAAAAATGAACAAGAGGGAAGGGGATTCGACTGATACTTGGAGAAGAAGATTGTTAATATCCCTTTTTATTTGTGAAATCGTGAAGAGGGGGACTAGGGCTTCTAATTCCCCTTTCTATTTTTTTTTAAAAAAACAATCACTTTATATAAGGCTCATCAAAACATTTTTCTACTTAATTCCTTTTCTTTTTCCCACGAATAAAACCCGAGGAAAAACTTAAATTCCAAAACTTACCTGAGCCACTTAATCTCAATTTTCCAAATTAAACTATCAAATTGAGTCCAGGGTAACATGTTTTTGAATAATCTCATAAACAACATCCAAAATTATCAAATTTTGGAACCTGCGGCGTTAAATACAATCCACAAATTACAACTAGATCTATTTGTGACAACGCAAATCTACAACAAGTATACTCAATTTCGGCAACCCTCAAGCGTCAATTTCTCAGATATTATTCGGACTGGTCGAACATGTTTAAGGTTGTTGTTGAGTAAGAACGGGTAACATAATGATATTACTGTAAGTAACTCTGTTATCAAAATGTCATACTACTAGGTTGGAATATTGTATGATGACTGAAACTGATCGGTATGTTGAATGTTTATGTGATTGTTTGAAAGTTTTTCATGTCGCATCTTAAAATGAAAATGGCCTCGTCGGCCAAGACTCGGCACCATGGCTTAGATGTCAACTAACTATTAACTAGAGTAAATTCTCAAGAGGGGATTACTCCTACACCGAAGAGATGGGAAACGAAAGGTTATAGGATGAGTCAATTGTCCATATTAAGCCGAATATAAAAGGGTAGGAGGAAATGTTTTTAATGACTGGAAAGGTTTAGGTCCCACCAATTTATATATCATGTTTCATTTATAGTATGTGTTTTCATGTATATTATGTGTTTGCATGTCCGGCCACACAGTAATGGAGTTACTTACCAAGTTTTTTTAATACTCAACATTTTCTTCTATTTTTTTAAGGTAATGGAAAAGGCATGCACGACGACTTGGCGAGTGACGGGATTGCTTGTTGGTTGTGCCATGGAATCAATGTTAGTATGATTTCCGCATATATGATATTCATGTTTTAACGATTTTATTTTAGAAGTTGTCTTATGAGATTATTTACACTGATTTATTAATATATTTTATTTTATGTACTACTAAAATTTTGATCTTGAATGATGGTCTAAAAAAACGCGCATTTCACTTATGTTTTCATTTTTTGGTAGGTTTTTTAAGATTGAATTTGTAAGTGTATTGATTTCATGTTCATTTTACTCAGTTGGTCGAAAAGGAAACATTACTCAGTTGATCTCTTCTTCAATTTGATTCCCACAATTTCATGATCGTCATTTTAAAATTCTCAATCTCAATCTGAATTCTCATTCATTATTTATTTCTCTCCGTTTTTAGTTTTTAGTTTGATTTTATTTGATCTGCGTTGATTTGATTCATGGTGAAACTGGTCTGATGGTTGTCGTGGTCGTCGTTCTCGTCGAGAAAATACGAGGCAATCATCAATCTCCGTTGATTGGAAGGATTGGTGAATCTATCATCGCTGAAGGATTCAAGTGGAAAGGGCACAAAATTATGGGCATGAGTTCTTGGAGGCGATCGATGAAGAGGAATTACACGAAAAAGGGAAATGTCTATAAGCAAATGTTTCACGTCTTTCTAAGCAAGAGAAAAGAAACCTGAAGTCTATAAGCAAAAGAAAAAGAACCTGAAGTCATGAGTCTTTAGATCAATCTCCCATGAATTACATGAACTTCAGGTTCCTTTTCTTTTGCTCTGAATTTTCTGATTTATTTGATCAACTTGCATTATTGATTTGATAATGTTTTTATATGAGCTTAAAAGATGTATTTTGATGATCTAGAGCCAAGAAAAGAAGGAACCAAGCCAAAAATGTCGACAACGCAGATGTACAACCTCAATCTCAAACCTGGGCGCATGCGCGCGCACTGCTCACCCAAGGGGCGCCCAGACCACCACGTCACTCAGCTGCTTTTGTCATATATTCCGCATTTGTAATACATATACTTGTATCGTCGAGCTATAGCGTCTCGACGCTGGCTTTCCAAATCAGTTTTCACGCATTTTTAATGGCAACGTCGAGACGCTGCCCCTAGCGTCGAGACGCTATGCCGATTTTTCCTATAAATGCATATTTTTCTCCAATCGACGGGGGGATACCAATTTTTGGGAGATTTGAACCCTATTTTCGAAATACATTGATTGGAAAGGATAAAGGGACACTCTAGAGAGCTGAAGAAGAGATTTGGAGGCTTGGGAACGTGCAGATCACATCGGGAACGAGGCTTGGCACGCGACAAGAGTTTTTCTCCTTTTACCTTTGATTTTATTGTTTATTTTATGGATTCTAAACATTGTCTAAACATGATTTTAGTGATTATGAGTAGCTAGACTTTTACTTAGGGGATTGATGTAATCGTTTTAGTTTTCATGTTTGATTAATCTAAAGTTCTTCATATTGCAACAATTCTTCTTGTGTTTGTTTGCTTAATGCTTTTATCTTTTGGCCAAAGTATAAATTGTTGATTGCTTTAATTCTAGCTTGAAAGAGTAGATTTTAGAGTAGAACTCAAAAACTTGACTACTTGTAAATTCTTGCATGAAAATGAAGAATTCTCTTAGAGGTCGACAATAGAAGTTGCTTAATGCCTTTCTTTTCTATTAAAACTAGACAGACATGTTGATTTTATATTAAGGGAAGAGAATTAATAGAGCTCTAGCGAGTCTTTTATGATTTTATTCTTCTTGGCCTATAATTGTATGCATGACTATTTTTGGATTAGTAGAATAATTAAGCATGAATCTATTCGATGAAATCAATTCCCTAGGTTTTTCTCTCCAAAAGGTTTCCCATTATTTTTCAGTCATTTAATTTTCACTCACACTCAAAGTCTTTTTAATCTACATAAAATTTGTGGCTAGTACCTACGGTACTCAATTGATCTAAAAAACCAATCTTGTGGACGATACTCTTTACTTAAATCATTATATTAAAACTTGACTCGTACACTTGCGGTACACATTAAATCACGCAATAAGTTTTTAAAAATTGCGTGATGATGCATCTACAATTGTCTTAGTTTGTCATGTGAGTCCATTGTAAAAAAATTGAATTTGTAGCCAGTCTGGATACCCATTCTCACGACACATCCTTATTAGTTCCAAAACTAGCATAATAAATGCTCTAAAGATAGCCCATTTAGTGTGTTATCAAACACCCACAAACTTAAGCTTTTGCTAGTCCTCGAGCAAAATAAAACAAACCATTAAATGAATCAGTGAATGCATGCTCGTGACTCGAATCTCAGTGTTCTTAAGACAAATAAACCACAAAAGAAGGCATATTAGACCACGACCCATCAACAATAAATTTTAAAAATCAGAACATTGTATCTTTTGCATGTGTGCTCACTTTTCTTCCCTTAATATCTATGAATACCGATAAAACTAAACACACGTCAATAACTTGAATCATAGTGACAATCAAGAGATTAAGAAATCATAGACTTCAATTTTATAACAAAAAGCTCAAACATCTCATAAAATTACTAAAATCGAATGCACAAGACTTGATACCCTCACATAGAATCACTCAAAACACTCAACTGTTTAGGGCATATGAAAGATAAACGCTCAAACCAAAACATAAGAGACACTTACCATAAGCTTTCTAATATATCACATCTTCATCATCGATGAATTAGATTGAATGTAAAACTTCAAGGGTCTTGCTTTGGTTGTAATTGGGCTTAGGTAAAGGTGGATGGATGAACATTTTAAGCTACTAGGTTGGAAGAATTATAAGACTTTACTATATGAAACTTTCTTTTCTCAATTTTTCTTTTCTTTTCTTCTTTTCTTTTCTTTTTCTCTTTTCTTTTGTCTCTAAAAGAAGCTAATGGAATGAATGCTTCCTTTTGAATATTCTATTAACACCATTAAACTTTCTCCTTTGGATGGATTGACACATCCTGTGGTAAGCACTTATAAACCTTCCATTAAGGGTTCAAAGAAAGGAAAACAACAAGAGAATCGGTATAAGGTTTGTAATGTGGTAATGTTCCAATGAAAAGGTCTAAGACTCAAAATTTGGCTTTCTAAGGATTATACCAAGGTAGGCTATTTAAGAAAGCTAAAAGTGCTTTTACCTAAATGCCCTTTGTGAAATTAAACATTCAAGTCAAATTCAGAGATTTCAGACCTGCATAACAAAGCGAGTTCTAGAAATATCAATCATGCATGGCAATCACTCAATTTAAGAAAATAGAGCACCGTGTTAAGAGGTGTTTATTGGCTCAAAAACTCACAAAAAGCATGATATTTTGGTATCAAATCCTATGCATTCTTCATTTAGAAACAAAAAAGAGACACTATCATATAACGTTTCAAAGAAAAATTTAATCATGTGTATCTCCTTTATGCATTAAAACTCAAACTAAAGATGCATTTTTAGCTTACAAGGTATTCAAACATATCAAAAGGGACTAAAAAAAAATAAAAATTTCTCCGTTAACCGGTATGGTCTCATAGTCCAACAAAAATAGAATATCAAACTTTAGAACACCTCCTAGATTGTCCTAATCACGAGCGATGCAACAAAGATTCAACTACGAAGATCATGCTAAAAAAAATATAAAATCCACCTAAAACATGCATAACATGCATAGTTCCACCCCCAAACTTAAAATATACATTGCCCTCAATGTATAGTCAATAATATGCAAAGGACAAGAAAAAATAGATAGAGGATTTCAAAACTTCCCTGAAATGCAAGTGAATCCACTATCTTCTGAGATGTGGAGAAAAAATTGTTGATCAGACTCCTAAAGGAAAAGTAAAGGAATATAAGGACAACAACACGCCACAAAAGAATTAAACAAAAGAAAACAAATAAAACAAACTAAAAACTCAAAAATAAACTTGGGTTGCCTCCCAAGAAGCGCTTTGTTTAACGTCTTTGGCTAGACGAGGCTCATTAAATGTATCATGGTGGTCGCTTGCCCATGTGTTTCACCTCCACCTGTTTCATCTGCTCATTCTCATTGTCTAAATACAATTTATCTAAAATATCAAAATTTGCCACAAATTTCTCAAACTCATTAGTAATGGAATCAATCATGTCCACACGAAAACAATCACTTTCTTCCTCATGGAATTTCATAGAGTTATATATATTGAAAATAACCTCTTCGTCGTTCAATCTTAGAGATAGCTTACGTTGTTGTACATCGATTAAAGCTCGTCTAGTGGCTAAGAAAGGTCTTCCCAAAATGATTGGGACTTCACTGTCCTCTTCCATGTCTAGCACTACAGAATCTACAGGAAAGATAAACTTGTCAACCTTAACCAATACATCTTCTACAATACCTCTAGGATATGTGATAGATCGATCAGCTAACTGAAGAGATATGGTGGTAGGTTTCACCTCCCCCAAACCTAGTTTCTTGTATAAAGATGAAGGAATCAAGTTAATGCTAGCTTCTAAGTCACATAAAGCTTTATAAGGAGAAGAAGAATTTCCCATAACACAAGGGATAGTAAAACTTCATGGATCCTTTAATTTCTGAGGCAACTTTCTTTGAATGATGGCACTGCATTCCTCAGTAAGGTTGATTGTTTCGTAGGCCTCCAGTTTCTTCTGGATGACATTATGTCCTTCATGAATTTTGCATAGTGTGGCATTTGAGCAAGAGCATCTGCAAATGGAATATTAATATGAAGCTTTTTAAATATGTCTAGAAATTTAGAAAATTGAGATTCAAGCTTTTTCTTTCTAAACCGTTGAGGATAAGGAATAGAGTTAGGAACAAAAGGCACAGAAGACTTAGTAGATTGTTCAGCTTCAGGTGATGCAGTAGTCTTCTTTTGTTCTTCCTCAACCTGAATAAAAACATTAGTAGATGGCTCTAGAGTGAACTCTTTTTCAGTAGACTTCTCAACAGGTTCTTTTGCAATCTCATCCACCATCATTCCACTTCTTAACGTTATAGCTTTGCATTGCTCCCTTGGATTTACCTCGGTGTCACTAGGATATTTACCTTTATGGAGACTGTTAATAGATGTGATCATCTGACTCATTTGTACCTCCAAATTCTTTATGGTCGCTCCCTGACTAGTCATTGTGCTTTCCATTTGGTTTGCTCTATTTCTAGATTCTATAACGAATGCTCCAACCAATTCTTCAAGGGATGGCTTCTTTTTCAGGCTGTTGAGAAGTGGATGCAAAACCTGGTGGAGGCTGCAAAACATTCTTAGTATTAACATAGGAAAAATTCGCATGATTTCTCAAACCTGGATGGTAGTAAGTAGGAAGATTATTTTGCATCTATTGGCCACCATAGTTGAAATTTCTATTGTTTACATATTGGGCTTGCTCCAAGTTGTATTCCTCACCAGATGGAGGGGTATGAGATGCTGCTAAGGCTGCAATAGATTGAGTGACACCTATTCCTGCAAGTTTGTTCATTTCATTAGTAAGAGATGCAATTTGAGCCTTAAGGGAACTTACCTCATCCACCTCATGGAGGTCAACTACTGTTTTATAATTGGAGCGTTCATTTGGAAAATGATAGCTCGTAGTTGTCATCTTCTCTAATAGTGTACGAGCTCCATCTATAGTTTTCTTCAGGATAGTTCCTCCAGATGTTGCATCTACAATTGTCTTAGTTTGTCCTGTGAGTCAATTATAAAGAAATAATTTGTAGCTAGTCTGGATACCCATTCTCATGACACTTCCTTATTAGTTTCTTGTACCGCTCCCATGCTTCAAACAACTGTTCACCTTCATTTTGTCTGAAGGTTTATATTTCAGTTCTAAGCTTGGCAGATTTAGCAGGTGAGAAGAATTTAGTCAAAAATGCATGTGCCAACTCCTCCCAAGTGGTGATGCTTCCTGATTGTAATGATTCTAGCCAATCAGTTGTTTTTTCCTGTAAAGAAAAAGGAAAAAGGCGTAAGCAAATTGCATCAATAGAAACACCATTAATCTTTACTGTGCTAGAAATTTCTAAGAATTTCTTCAAATGGGAATTGGGGTCTTCAGTGGGACGGCCCCTGAATGCATTGTTCATGGCCATTTGAATAAGTTTTGTCTTCAACTCAAAATTGTTGGCACTAATGCAAATGTTTCACACCTTTTTAAGGTTTTACATTTAAAAAAAAAAAAAGAAAAAAGTTTGAAATATATTACATACATAATTCTATGGCCTTGTCTTTTTTTATTTATCTGATTGGCATTCGTGGATATTTGATTCAGTTAGAGATTTTATTTGCTCCATGGGTTGTATTTAAGTTTGATCTGTCTGTTTTGGGTGCGTTAGGTAGTCTCATCAATTCTTAATGCATCCCAATCCAATTTGTTCCTTTCCAACTCCTACTCCTTTCTTAAAAGATGCTTTGTTCAAGCTATTTAGAAGAATTGGACATATTACTTGAATATTTGGAGTCATTAATATTTTGAGTCATTTGACCCCATTTTCTTTCTCATAATCTTTTTTTTTGGGTTTTATTTCTTCGAATCTAGTTGCTCTTTTAATTACTATATTAACTTATTTTCTCACTCTTATGAAGCTAGTTGCCCAACACAAATGTGGTAATTCTTTTATTCCTCTTTGCATATTTTATTCTTTAGGGGACGTTTGACCCAAAGAGTTGAGAAGGTTAG
Organism: Herpetospermum pedunculosum; assembly: GCA_028017165.1. NCBI lineage: Eukaryota > Viridiplantae > Streptophyta > Magnoliopsida > Cucurbitales > Cucurbitaceae > Herpetospermum > Herpetospermum pedunculosum. The sequence goes on along the minus strand of CM051527.1, from coordinate 11,186,638 downwards.
AGTTGTCTAGTCTAGGGAAAGTTCTAAAGTATGTGTGTTTGGGGCAAAGAGTTGTTTATGTAAAGGAAAAGCTTAAAACGCGCAGTTTAATTTCTCAAGAAGAGGCCACCTCATCATGATTCTAGCATTCTCCATTCAAACATATTTTGTATCTTATTATTCTTTGGTGTTTGTTCTCCTATAAGCTTTAGACACGTGTAGAGGTTGTTATTATTTTCTATATCTTTTACTTATTCTAGCCCTGATATGAGGGCTCTTATTTTTGTATAAAAGTAGCACTACGGTGGTGATAAGAAAATACGAAAGATAATATTTTTTTCCCTATTTTGTGAGTTGTTTGATTTGGTATCAGAGCGCAGTAATGGCCTTCGCCTCTTCTTTTGTCAATCCTGCCCTATGAACAGCAAACCCCAATTTTAATTTTAGCCAACCTTCTTTGAATCAACTTTTGAACCAAATTACTACCATTAAACTCGAAAGAAGCAACTTCCTTTTATGGAAAAATCTTGCATTTCCTATCCTTCGTAGTTATCTACTAGAAGGCCACCTTTCAGGTGATGAATCTTGTCCTCTGATGCATCTTTCTTCAATTCCAATGTCAAAAAATGTATCAGGCTCCTCTAGCGAAGAAATAGTCCAGCCTGATACCTCCAGTTCTTCTACCACTACAATCGGAGAGACCATCCAACCTGATACCTCCAGTTCTTCCTCCACTGCAAAGACCATGATGAATCATGAATATGAGAGTTGGTTGGTGGTGGACCAACTTCTCCTTGGGTGGCTATATAACTCCATGACTCCTGAAGTAGCCACTCAAGTTATGGGATATGAAAATGCAAAAGACGGCGTGTTGTGCAAGAGCTATTTGGAGTTCAATCTCGAGCTGAGAAGGACTATCTTCGTCAAGTTTTTTCAGCAAACTCGTAAAGGCTCCCTTAAAATGACTGACTATCGTCGTATTATGAAATCTCATGCAGATAACTTGGGCCAAGCGGGAAGTCTTGTACTTGCCTGTTTGTTAGCATCTCAAGTCTTGTTGGGGCTAGATGAAGACTATAATCCCGTAGTATCCATGGTTCAAGGCAAAAATGGAATATCGTGGTCAGAAATGCAAGCTGAGCTACTAACTTTTGAGAAGAGACTAGAATTCAAAACCTCACAAAAGACTGTGTCGTCCTTTGGTCAAGCGGCCTCTATAAATATGGTGAACAACAAAGGCAATTTTCCTTCTAGTCAGCGTCAACAAAATTCCCCTGGTGGTAACTTTCCCTCAAATCGGCAACAGCGTAATGGTAACAATCAGCGTGGAGGTGGAGGTGGACGTAATCGTGGTCGAGAACGTTTGAACGACAATGGAAACAATCGTCTTATCTGCCAGCTTTGTAGTAAGCCCGGACACAGTGCTTTGGATTGTTGTTCTAGAGCTTCTCCAATTCACAACAATGGAGCTAATCCAAACATGGGTGTTCATTCTAGTGGTTTTCATTCTCAAGGAAATGGAAACAATGGTGGTTTTCATTATGAAGGAAATGGAAACATTGGAGCTAATCCAGTAGATTCTCAAGCTTTTCTAACAACACAAAATACCAATCGTTTTGTTGCTACTCAAGAATCCGTTATTGACCCACATTGGTACGAGGATAGTGGTGCCTCTAATCATGTAACAGTTGATCACAATAACATGATGCATTCATCCGAATATGGAGGTGAGGAAAAAGTCATTGTTGGCAATGGTAATGAGTTATTTATTTCACATATTGGTTCCTCTTATTTGGCTTCGAATAATAGGCTCTTCAATCTTGAGAATATATTGTGTGTGCCTGCAATAGCAAAAAAGCTCGTTAGTGTATCCAAGCTTGCTGAAGATAATAATGTTTATTTGGAATTTCATGTTGACTATTGTCTTGTAAAGGATATTCGCACGGGCAAGGTGGTGCTGACAAGGGTCCTTAAAGATGGGCTCTATCAACTTGGGACTAAGGAAATCACTGGTAGTGCTTCAAGTTCAGTAGATCATTGCTTGAAGTCAGCTAGTAAAATAATTACATATTTTGCTTCTGTTTCCCCTTCTTTTTCGGTAAATGTAAATGCAATTGTGTCCAAAGTTGTTTGGCATAGAAGGCTTGGACATCCCTCATCAAAAACCTTAAATGCTATAGTTAAAAGGTGTAATCTACCAGTGAAGTTCAATGATAATTTTGATTTTTGTGAAGCATGCAAGTATGGTAAATCTCATACTCTTCCTTTTCCAAACTAAAAGTTGCATGCTCTTGCGTTGTTTGATTTAGTTCATATCGATGTTTGGGGTTCGACTCCTTTATTATCAACTGAAGGATATCGTTATTATGTGCATTTTCTTGATGATCATAGTCGGTTTGTTTGGGTTTATCCCTTGAAATTAAAAAGTGATGCACTCCAGGCATTTCATCATTTTATCTCTATGGTAAAAACTCAATTTGACACCACTATTAAAGCATTGCAATCAGATAATGGAGGGGAATACATGAAAATTCATGTTGTGTACTAGAATTGGAATCCAGTCTCGATTTTCTTGTCCATACACTTCGGCACAAAATGGTAGGGTTGAACGTAAGCATCGTCATATTGTTGAGACCGGCTTGACCCTACTTGCTCCGGCATCCATGCCACTTGCTTATTGGTGGGAAACTTTTGCAACAGCTACCTTCTTGATAAATGGCTTGCCTACGGTTGTCCTTCATGGTAAATCGCCTATGGAGTTATAGGTTAAACGAAAACTCAAATATGCTTGAATTAAAATCCTTTGGGTGTGCAGGCTATCCATATCTTCGGCCCTACAATGGTCAGAAATTTCAGTTTCGGACAGAAAAATGTGTTCACTTGGTTCCAAGCCCAATTCATAAAGGGCATAAGTGTCTCAACCCAGATGGTCGAATCTATATTTCTCGGCATGTTCAATTTAATGAGAATGAATTTCCTTTTACTGCAGGTTTCAGATTGTCCAACTCTCAAGTGCAAAATATGTGTGCTCAACCCAGTCCACAAATTCAATCTTGGTTTTCAAGTGAGCTCATATTCCAGCCAAGCCCAACCCCTTTGCTACATCAACAAACCCACCAAAGCCCAAATTCGACCTCTCACTACCCCAACGTGTCTGATGATAATTTTCAACATAATGTGGGCCTATCTGATAGTCCATTATTGCAACCCCACATGCAACTTAACCTTACTCCTTCTTCCACGCTGCCAGCTCCACTCCCTAGTCCAATGCCACCTACCCCTTCTCCTCAACCTACTCTCAGTCACGTTGATGACATATCTTGCCCATATTCATCTCCTGAAAATTCTTTGCCATCGTCTCCCTCACATACTCATATCCCAGCTGCCCAAAGTCATCTGATGGTTACTCGCGCAAAAGCCAGTATGTTTAAGCCGAAAGCTTGGCTCTCTTCCTCCCAAATCGACTGGTCTATCACTGATCCCACTCATGTTGTTGATGCTTTAGCCACACCAATGTGGAAAGATGCCATGGATCTTGAGTTTAAAGCTCTTTTCCACAATAATACATGGAGTCTTGTTCCTCCGTCTCCGTCTCAAAATGTTATTGGTAGCAAGTGGGTTTAGGCACCAAGAGCATGGAACAATACCTTGAAGACTGTCTTACTTGCCTGGGGTTTCATCAATAGTCGATCTGACACATCTCTGTTCATTTATCGACAAGGTACCTCTGTTATATTTCTGCTTGTCTATGTGGATGATGTCATAGTGACTGAATTAATTCCTCTTTAATCTCTAAATTGGTGGATGCCCTTGATACTAAGTTTGCTCTAAAAGATCTAGGAGTTTTGAGTTACTTTCTTGGCATTCAAGTTTCTTATTTGAACTATGGTCTGTTGTTAACTCAGACTAAATATGTTGATGATCTTTTGCTCAAGCTTGACATGTTACATTTGAAACCTGCCCCTTCTCCCTCTATCTTGGGAAAACATCTTTCGATCTCGGATGGCCAACCTTTGGCCAATCCCTTCCTATACCGCAACACCATTGGGGCCCTACAATATCTAACTAATACACGACCAAATATTTCTTATATAGTAAATCATTTGAGTCAATTTTTGAAACAACCTACTGATGTTCACTGGCAAGCAGTGAAGAGAGTTCTTCGATATCTCAGTGGAACTAAATCTATGGGACTTTTGATTCAACCAAGTTCTGAATTAATCATTTCTGCCTTTTCGGATGCTGACTGGGCCTCCAATATTGATGACAGAAAATCAGTGGCTGCATATTGTGTTTTTCTTGGAAATACTCTAGTTTCTTGGTCTTCAAAGAAGTAAACGGTTGTTGCCAGATCTAGCACGGAGTCTGAGTATCGAGCCTTGGCTCATGCCTCGGCTGAGGTTATTTGGCTCAAGCAACTTCTTTGTGAACTTGGCATTCAAATCTCAACAGTTCCGATTATATGGTGTGATAATATAAGTGTGGGTGCCTTGGCTATTAATCATGTTTTTCATGCCCGTACGAAACACATCGAGATTGATGTACACTTTGTTCGTGACAAAGTTCTTTGTGGTGGTGCTCTTGAAGTTCGGTATGTACCTGTTGCGTGCTTAGTGTGTAAGTAAAATGTAATGCGAAGAGCACTCAGATCATGCAAGCATACATGGTCTGCAGCAAGTGATAAGTATAATTTAATTCGTTTTCCCACAGAGATTGAGTTTAGTGACTAACGATTTGGTGTGCTAAATTATATAAGGTAACTTAAATTGGGTAGATTTTGGGTTGGTGTGTTGAAATATAAAAGATGCAAGAAGAAAGCAAGTGTAAAAGCCAAGCAAGTAAAGAAGTAAAGCTATAATGTCGAGAAGAAGAATTGCGGGTCTCGCAATTCTCTCGCAATAAAATCGCAAAGATACCTATGGAAAAGACTAAGGCAAAAAGCAGAAATGTTTTCTTGCGGTCCGCGCAATAATCTCGCAATAAATTAGCAACGATTTAAATGTAAAGTAAGGCAGCAAGGTCGACTTAAGAATCGTCTATAGGCATTTAACTACGATCATTCAACAGTAGATTAACATATCATGCATCGTTTTAACTAAGTCTCATGCATCTCTCGATTACATGCATTAGATCTTCTAGTTTACTCATATCCAAGTAAGACTTAAAAACCTATTTATACACTCAAGCTAACAAACGTGCTAGGAGAACGCCTATTCCTAGGTCATTCTCTGATTACCATAAAAGGCTAACATGAATGGATGACTCTGAATTCTTACTCCTTCCGGAGGTTAGGAATTCTTTAGACAAAATGGATGGCCAGTCGAAATCGCCCATGGGATGAAGCTCACATACATTCAATGCATTCATGTTATTCTACATGCTGAATTCTCATATTTCTAGCCTACAGATTCATCTTTAGTAGACCTTTCTTAGATTAGTTACTCATGGTTTTCGAAGCACTAAAGGAGATGGATTGATTGAACATGAATTAAAGAACTCAGTAAGATTAATTGAATGAGAAATGAAGAGATAAAGAACTCAACAAAACTAATTGATTACTCTTTAAAAACCAGGTTCATAACATTTAATAAGAACAACGTGCGATGATCCGAAAGCAGTAAAAATTAAGTGAATTGGAGAGTGATTCAGAGCAATGTCACAAATGGAAAACAGTAAAGAGAAAGCAGTAAGAAAGCTGTTAAAACGTGCAAGGATCCTCCTCGTCGCAAAACACCTCGGATGAAGGGGAAGATTAGCTGATCTTGGGGATGAATTCAATCAGAAGAGAAGAAGGATCTTCTCTTCTTCCTCTCGAATTATCGACGCCAAGGGCTGATTTCTTCGATCCAACAAACGGGGGAAGGAATTTCGTCTGCAGATTGCTTCGCAACTGGGATCTCCTCGCTTCCGAGTCTGTCTTTTCCTTCGTCATTCATCTTCTTTTATAGCCTCTGCAGGTACCTTCAGCCGCGGATCTCCATCCATTCTGAGTAACAATCTCCCACGTGGCAGCAGTGGAAAGCTTTGGCGGCTGCAAAGTCGCAACAACGACGACTGACGGCTGGAAAAGTTCAGCAGACAAGACTGGCGTTGCGGTTTCCTTGCGAGGGCCGCAATGCTCTGTTTTATTGCGAGCTCCGCAATGTTCCTGCAATGTACATTTTAGCTCTTTTTACATCATTTTGCATCATTTTTCGTTCATTTTCCAAATAAGCCTTAATTTAGCATCATTTCTCAAATTCTCACATTAAGCTAACTTCTAACAAAAACACTCAAGAATTTCCATGATTTCTAGGTAAATATGGCCTTAAATAATGTACTTTTGGAGAGGTAACAATACCCTTTGCTGAACAACTTGTGGATTGTCTCACCAAGCCTCTTACTCACTCTCAATTTGGATACTTGCGGACCAAACTTGGTGTTGTTGATCTCTCGTTTAAGGGGGGATGTAAAGGAAAAGCTTAAAACGCACAGTTTCATTTCTCAAGAGGAGGCCACCTCATCATGATTCTAGAATTCTCTATTCAAACAAATTTTGTATCTTATTATTCTTTGGTGTTTGTTCTCCTATGAGCTTTAGACACGTGTAGAGGTTGTTACTATTTTCTATATCTTTTACTTATTTGTAGCCCTGATATAAGGGCACTACTGTGGTGATAAGAAAATATGAAAGAGAATATATTTTCCCTATTTTGTGAGTTGTTTGATTGTTTAGTCTAGAGTTCTGAAGTTTGTGGTATGTTGATGGGGCAAAGAATTGTTGAACCTAGAGTTCTCAAGTCTAAATTTATTTAGTACTCAAAAAAAAAAAAAAAGTCTAAATTTATTTTAGCGGCTTTCTTTTGCACAATTGTTTTCTACAAATTTTTAAAATTTCATTAATAAGGACTTCTTCCAATTTCAATAAATTCTAAAAATGAAATTTTTTGTTTTTATTTTATCTATCCTTTACAAAATAAATTGAAGACAACAAAAATAATTTTGTGCACAATACATCACATTATTTTTTCACATTGATTATCAAAATATATATATATACACATATATTTATATCCATTTTTGTTATGACTCATCTTTAATTTTATGAATTCTAAGATTGATATTTTTTTTGTTTTTTTTATTAATGTTGGTATATTTTACAAACTTCTTTAAAGAAAAAAAAAATAACAACACATAAGTATAGTCTTACCCTGATCCATGTGTCAAACACTACATATTTCTCCGTCTCCACCCTCTTAAACTCGTCCTTCCATCTGAATCCACTACACTCGGAAACCAGAATCTCAGCAATGACGGTTTATTTTAGCTATTTTTTTGTACAATTATTTGTGTAATTTTCCATATTTTTATGAGTTGGTTGCATAAACAGCAATCATGCCCAAAATAATTGCAAATTTAGCAAACTTTAAAATTTTTTGCAAATATGGCAAAAAATCAGTGGTTATCACTAATAGACTCTATCGTTGATATATGAACATCATTGATAGACTACTATCACTGACAAAATTTTATAAAAAAGACTACTATCAGTAATAAAAATTGTCATATCCGCAAAAAATTTAAAAAAGTGCTATATTTTTAATTATTTCACTCTAAATTGACATATGTTACAATTTTCCTATTTTTATTGTTAAGAACTTTCCAATAAATTTTAAGAATATGATTTTTGCTTTTTATTTTATGTATTCTTCACAATTTGTTTTTTGAAGATAACAAAAATATTTTTACCACAATACTTCACATTCTTTTTTCAATATCACTCACATTAATTATTTATTTTATTTGGATAGTTTTAAAATAAGAAAGAGTCGTACAATAATGTGTTAAATATTACATGTGAATTTGAAAGATTTTATTTCATTATTTTAAACGGATCCAAATAACCTGATGTTTTTATTTCTCTCCATTTTAAGAATACTACATTTTGAATTTGGTTTAAGTATCAATTTTGATTGAACGACCTAATTTATATTTAAAATAATAAAAGTAGCTTGAATTGCATTTTTAGTCTTTTTATACCTTTCGTTTAAATTATGTGTTTTTTTTTAAAATAATTAAAATATTATGGGAGGGAGGGAGGGAGAGGGGAAGAGAGAGAAATGTGTTGTCTTGGAAAATGAGACAAACTTGAATAGTAATTACGGTAGAAGTATGTGGAGTTCAATAGTAATTATTGTTGAAGTCGGTGTAGTTGATATTTTTTATCCGAGTTCAAGAAGTCCGTAGCCAAACGGGGAGTTAACTTCTCCCTTTAACTCCTTCTTCAACGGGCCAAACAGCCCCTTAGTGAATGGTTGTTCTCATAAATTCGTAATTGCTCTCTTCAAGTTGTTGATCACTTCCTCCATGATGAATAATCAATTGTCTAATCGTTGTTTTGTACTTCAGTTTTTTTTTTTTTTTTTTTTTTTTGAAGATCCTTAATATCATGTGACAGTGTATAACTGATTATTCTTATAGGTGAAGGAAAATATTATCCAAAACTCTGCAATTTCTGTTAGCCATTAGGCATATCCTTCTTATATATATATATAATAAAAAAAAATTAAAGTTATATTGCTTCATTAGTTTCTAATAATGCACATGGGAAACTATTTTTTTTTTTTTTTTTGTGACGGCTTATTATTTAGATTTTTGGTCAAATTGGAAGATTGGTATTACATATTGTAACAAAGAACAAAATAAGCACAGAATAAAGATCGACACAAATTTATATAGTTCACTAACGTCGTGTTAGCTACGTTCACGGGCACAAGGGAGAGAACAGTATTATTACGAATAAGAGAGAATTATAAAATGACAAATTAGGGGCGGCTAAAGTCATTAGAAGGTTTATATATTACACCCTTCTAATGACCTAATACGAAATGAGTCAAATCTCATAACGAATAAAACTCAAATCATTTTTTTTCCTTTAGGGGCGTTGCCTCCATACTCCCACTAGGGCACTTCATCTCTAGACCCCGACTTGCTGACTCCGTACCGAACCAGCCGAAGAGGGTCATAACAGATTCAAGGCATTCCAACACAACCTACCAAAGGAACATTCATCAATTAAGGCTAAATAAAAAATTACTAAATATGTTTCTTGAGCCCCTGTCATATTTTGAATTTTATTCTTGTTTCTTTGTTGATACTAGATAACTTTGGAGCACCCTAAATTGCATTGGTATCCTTGTTTAATAATCTTATGTTGGGAAAAATACACGAGATATAAATAATGCGGAATAACAACAAGATTATATCTCACGTTTCCACTTCACAGGTTAGAACCAAAAAGTAATCGGTCACAAAATACAATAATAAAGATGAGGGAAAGAGAGAACGACACCGATAATTTATACTGGTTCTCCTCGATCTCGGGACTACGTCCAGTCTTCTGCAACTGTAGGTTCAACTATAATGGAGATTACAAGAAGCTTCAATTCAACGGTACAAACTATCTTCAATATCCCAACAATGACTATTGACTTCCAAGTATCATAACCCGATAGCTTGGGATCGACAATACTCAAACCCACAAGAAGAATTCCATCTTTTTCTTTCTTAATAATTCACTGTAACTTTAAAATAAAAATGAAACAATGAGAAAAGAAGACTCACGAATTTGGCGCACTTATCTTCTTCTGTGAAACTGTGGATTTTTATTTTCTTTGTTGATTGATTATAGAGCACCCTACCACCTTCCTTTTATAGAAAAAATTCACCCTCATTTTCATTCAATTAGCCAATAAAAACAGCCTTAATTTTAGCCAATAAAAAAGCTTGCTTAATGAAGTTAATTGGGCTTTTAATATGGGCTTTCAATGGTTTGTTTTAATATTCACAATTTCCTAACAATCTCTCATTTGAAGACAAAACAATGATCTTGCCTCTCACTACAACGAATTGTTCATCTTGGCAAACTCCAAGGATCTACTCTCACTGCAGCTATTATTTCTGATCTTCTTGGCAAACTCCAAGGTTCAACAAAAAACCTGTAAAATAACAAAAATTACAAAAGACAGGTAACCATCAGAAAGTAACTGTAGTGCATCTGTGCTCGCCCTGAGGAATGGGCTCGCTACGTGGATCTTTCTCCCAGACGAAAAAGATAGACACGTACTCCCACTTCAGCTAAGTGGCAACAACTGACATCTTGTTCAATCTTGAATCACTGTTCTTGAAGAAGATATATTTTAAGAATGGCTTGAATTCTCTATTCAAACCTGCTGCCAAGCTAGAGATCTTTCCTATGACCTTAACAAAAGCTCTGGCCTTCCACTTTGATGCCTCCACTCTCATCGGCGACTTCTTCAATTCGTTCGAGCGTCTGACAATTGGGGGTTGACAATAGCCATCAACTTTCTCTTCTGAACTTCCCAATTGTTTCTAAATTGAAGGATCATGATCTAACTGGTCAAACTTGGCTATCAATGTTGTTGGCTCAGTTGTACCTCTACACCTACCATCTGCAACTTTAACTTGTAGGATCGGTTCGCAACACTAGAGGGGGGTGAATAGGGTTGCTTAACAATTTTAAAACTTTTTCGAGAAATTAAGCTAAATTCTTTCAAAGCAAACTAATAGAATTAACACCCTAAAATTGTTAAAAATATGTAACAATTTTTCTAAGCATGCAACCTACTCAAATAAGTAAAAAGGCAACGGAAAATAAAAGAGTAGAGAGTAAGAGATGACATCGAGAATTTTTATAGTGGTTCGGAAATTCCTACTCCACTCCCCAAGCTCCTCTTGGGTATTTTACTGTTGTGATTCTCTTACGGGTGAGAATTAAACCGAACGATCACTCTTTTTGCGGGTTCAAGAGGAAACCACTATGAATCCTTTTGCAGGTTTAGGACCCAACCTATACTGATCTTTTTCGCGGGTTCAAGATCAAACCACAATGGTCCTTTTCACGGGTTCAGGATCAAACCACTCCAAATCCTTTTTCGGGTTCATGATTAAACCGCTCACTCAATTCCCAAGGTGCACCCACACCTTATTACAAATCCCAATTGAAGTAATGATATAAAGTTCTCACAAAAATAAAACTCTCACACAAATCTCTCGCAATATAGAATAAAATTGAGCTTTGAAGAGTTCAACAATGGTGGCTTAGGAGAGAAAAATTTAGCAAAATGATTGAGTAATGTGGAGGAGGAAAGTGGCTAAATTTATAAGAAATTTTGGCCTAAAATGATATTAAAGTCGATTTAAAATTGGTCATTAGATCTAGGTTAAAAGATCCAAAGGTGAGGGTTTAATGGTAAAAGAAAATATCATCAATGATGATTTTTCAAAGGTTAATGGTAAAAAGAAGAGGGTTGATGTGTTGGGGTGTTGTGCACGTGCCATGTGTCGCCTTCCCAATCGTCCACGTCATTGGTCGTGTTGAGTAAATATTTTCCATCTTCTTTTGGTCATAACTTCTTTGTTTGATGTCCGATTTATGCGATTGAAAATGCGTTGGAATCGTCTTTTCGAGCTCTGCGTTACGAATACAATGAGAGCCACGTTAGCTATCGATTCCACATCAACAAAGTGCCACGTGTCAACGCCACATTGGATTTTGCCTTCCATCTTCTTTTGTCACTATTTTTCTTGTTTGAACTTGGATTCTAAGGATTAGAAACTTCTTTCTAAGAAATATGCTATGGACACTTTGAAACACTAAAATCATTAGTAAATTAGAGGTTTGTTATCATCAAAACAAATGGTATGATTGAAGCTCATAAAGCTAACAATCTCTCCCTTTTTGATGATGACAAACTACTTCAGAAAAATATTCTCAAAGTAGGATATAAATAATAATATTGAAATATTTCAAATAGTGAGCATCACAAATCAATCACTAAACATCACATATATTTTTCTAAACAATTTCTCCCCCTTTTGTTAACATCAAAATAACAATTAAAAGCAAAAGCTCCCCCTAAAGATAATCGACATCACAATCAATTAAAAAAAATCTACCCCTCAAAAAAATAATCAAGTAATAGCAATCAGTTCATGTAAGTTCTCCTAATAAATGAAGACAATCAAATGGAGCAAATATAATATAATAAAAAATGAACTCATCAAAACATAACCTCAAATTCAAATTAAATCAATGATCAATAAATCAATCAAAATCACCCTCGATAAGCAACATAATATTTAGAAAAATAAATATGTTGCTCCCCCTAAACAAGTGAGTCATATAATGATGGCAAAAGAGCAATTAACATCACAGTTAATATTTTCAAAACTAAGCCAACATAAATTCTCATTTTTAAGAGGCATTAACTCCCCCTAAAAATAAGCATACTAAAAAAAAATATTCATATTAGACTCATGGAGTTCCATAAATCAATATGAAAAAAAATAATTTCAATTCTTATCATTTTCACAATAAACTCAAAGATATTTCCAAAAGTGTAAATGACTACCAAAATATAAATTTCAATTCAAGGTAATTATCAACACACAATCAATCTCATAAAGAAATCAATCATTTAAGCAATATGAGATATCAATTATAAAAAGATACATAAAAATTTTAACAATATAACTTCCCAAGTTTTTCACACCAAATACCAAACTATGATGATCAAATAAATATATAACATTCAAAAGTTTATTTCATGCAAAGATATATCAATAACATAGTCAATACATTTTTCTTTATAAAAGAAAACAAAAGAATATCAAATAAATGAAACATGTCAATAATCATTATAACCCAAACATATTTCATTTAAGGACAAATTTAAATTCAATCTCACAACCAATAGGATTCATGAAAAGATAATTAAATTAAAACATTTTTCCTATTAGGAGGGATTTAACAACTCTTTTTATGTCTCCTAATACATTCAAGGAATCATCAAAACATAATGTTTAATAAAAAAATACATTCAAGCTCAATAAAGCATTAAAACAATCTCAAAATATTTTTAAACTAACAATACTTAATACCAATTGTAAGAGTGAAACTCAAACAACAATGTATCAAATGAGATAGTTAAAAAAAATTCAAACAATTACTTTCACAAATTAATAACAATAAATAAATCAAATCAATTTGAAAGAGCATGCAATGAGTAAACCACATAAGTTTCCAAAAGAAACTTAATCATAATTGATTCAATAAACCTATTTAAAACAAAATAAGGAAACTATTAAAACAAATGAATACTCAATATTTCAGAAAAACAAGTATATTGGCTAAAAAATAAATTCAAAGACCAATAACTATAATATGCTAAAATAGTTTTTCAATAAGAAACTTCCACGACATGTAATTCTAAAATTCAAATACCAAATCAATAAGGATTATGAATAAATTTGAAGTTAATTTGAAGAGCACATAATAATATATTCCATAAATAAGCAAAACAATAAATATAAATGCCAAAAACAATATTCATAAATATCTAATTAATATTCAATCTAATCCACCATAGTGATAAATCATCAATCCAAAAAAAAATTGAAGTTAATATAATAAGCAAGTCACAATTCAAAAATAACAAAGTTTCAAAACATCCCAAAAATTCAATTTGTCAAACAATTTATATTAATGTCAATAATTCAAGAATATATATAATTCAAACTCAAAAGGTATATCTCATAGAAATATATTCAACTATCCATAAATAACATTGATAAGAAAATCAATTCAATGTATCAACTTTTCATTCAAGCACTCCATTAATATCAAATTCAAATTCAAAAACAAAGATGAAAACATAAAAAAAATCAAATTATCTCAAAATTCATTTAAAAGATAAAGTTACCAAATAAAGATTTTTTCTTTTGAAGCACCAAGAGAGTCATGAAGTCGCATTTGAATTTTGAATAATTTCCTTTTGAATCTCAATCAATCTTCAAAATTTGAATATTGAGCATACCTACAAAAAAGATTTAACAAATAGTTTTTGGTACCCATACTTGTTTGGGTCCATGTAGGTTAATCTCAATCTTTGGAACCCATCTCTTTTTAGTTCCCATATTCATAACATTTGTGGCATTTGATTTATGCAAATAACATGAATTTGATTTATGACCGAATTTGCCACAAGAGAAACAAGAAACATTATTCATAAATTTTTCATTCACGTAATATTTATTCCTTTTCACATAACTGTTCTTCTTATAAGTATTTTGAAATTTTGTTTTATAAGGAACATTTTGCTTTCCATAACTATTAAGCACATTTTTCAATTTGTAACAATTTGGTCTAATATGACCTTTAATTCCACAATAATGACATGTAGGCACAAATTTTACATTATGAACAAATTTAGCATTATGCACAATATTAACCTTAGCATGAGAATTATGATTTTTCACAAATTTAGGTTCATCATGCTTATGCACAAATTTTGGTACATCATGTTTATGCACATTACATTCGGGTAGAACATTAGGCAAAACATCACTAAGAATAATAGAAGATGCTTTGACAAAAGTAGTTTTCAAACTAGATGGAGTAACACTCTCATCAACATAACCAATACCTCTTTTGTCATTTGAAGGTTTGCCCATGTCAATAATTTTATCTAATTTTTGTGCACCTATTGTCAATTTATTAATGGATTCTTTGGCACAATTAAGCTCCTTAAGAAGATTTGACTCTTTGTCTCTAAGAGTTTTAACAAGTTCATGCAATTCAAATATATCATGCTCAGGAAATTTAACTTTATCTAGCATAACACATTTTTCTTCATCACACGAATTTTCAACACCATCATTCTTCACAACATCATTGAGATTTAATTTCAAGCATGCATTTTCTTCAACCAATAATTTATTTTCAACAATTAAGGCATTCAAGTCATTTTTCAAATCTAAATTAGATGGGGAATTATTTTTCTCATTTTCTTCCTTCACATTACTAAGCTCATGTAACAATTCATTATTCTCATAAGCTAATTTAGTGTTCTTGTTTTTAAGAGCCATGTATTTAGCACCTAGCTTTTCAAAATCAAACTTAATTTCATTATAGGCATTCATAAGCTCATTGTAGGAGAGACTTTCGTTACTTACCTCCTCGTCGTCACTTTCATCATCGGTATGACCCATCAAGCACCAATGAGATTCTCGAAAATCTTCTTGCTTTGATTGGTAGAAATTTCCTTGATTTCTAGATTTAGAAATTCCTTTCACATCAAGAAAATCATTAGAAATACAAGATGAATATTTTATCGAATCATTAACTCTAATGTTTTCCATCAGCTCAAACAATTAAGTTTTCAAGAAGGAAAATTTTCAAAAAAAAATTTAAGGAAAATAATTTTCGAAAATTTTCTTTCAAAACAACACTTTTTCAAAAATTCAATTTAAATTAAAAACGAGCTACCCGCTCTGATACCAATTGTAGGATCGGTTCGCAACACTAGAGGGGGGTGAATAGGGTTGCTTAACAATTTTAAAACTTTTTCGAGAAATTAAGCTAAATTCTTTCAAAGCAAACTAATAGAATTAACACCCTAAAATTGTTAAAAATATGTAACAATTTTTCTAAGCATGCAACCTACTCAAATAAGTAAAAAGGCAACGGAAAATAAAAGAGTAGAGAGTAAGAGATGACACCGAGAATTTTTATAGTGGTTCGGAAATTCCTACTCCACTCCCCAAGCTCCTCTTGGGTATTTTACTGTTGTGATTCTCTTACGGGTGAGAATCAAACCGAACGATCACTCTTTTTGCGGGTTCAAGAGGAAACCACTATGAATCCTTTTGCAGGTTTAGGACCCAACCTATACTGATCTTTTTCGCGGGTTCAAGATCAAACCACAATAGTCCTTTTCACGGGTTCAGGATCAAACCACTCCAAATCCTTTTTCGGGTTCAGGATTAAACCGCTCACTCAATTCCCAAGGTGCACCCACACCTTATTACAAATCCCAATTGAAGTAATGATATAAAGTTCTCACAAAAATAAAACTCTCACACAAATCTCTCGCAATATAGAATAAAATTGAGCTTTGAAGAGTTCAACAATGGTGGCTTAGGAGAGAAAAATTTAGCAAAATGATTGAGTAATGTGGAGGAGGAAGGTGGCTAAATTTATAAGAAATTTTGGCCTAAAATGATATTAAAGTCGATTTAAAATTGGCCATTAGATCTAGGTTAAAAGATCCAAAGGTGGGGGTTTAATGGTAAAAGAAAATATCATCAATGATGATTTTTCAAAGGTTAATGGTAAAAAGAAGAGGGTTGATGTGTTGGGGTGTTGTGCACGTGCCATGTGTCGCCTTCCCAATCGTCCACGTCATTGGTCGTGTTGAGTAAATATTTTCCATCTTCTTTTGGTCATAACTTCTTTGTTTGATGTCCGATTTATGCGATTGAAAATGCGTTGGAATCGTCTTTCCGAGCTCTGCGTTACGAATACAATGAGAGCCACGTTAGCTATCGATTCCACATCAGCAAAGTGCCACGTGTCAACGCCACATTGGATTTTGCCTTCCATCTTCTTTTGTCACTATCTTTCTTGTTTGAACTTGGATTCTAAGGATTAGAAACTTCTTTCTAAGAAATATGCTATGGACACTTTGAAACACTAAAATCATTAGTAAATTAGAGGTTTGTTATCATCAAAACAAATGGTATGATTGAAGCTCATAAAGCTAACATAACTGGCATCCACTGTCTCTTTGATTCTTTGGCAACATTCAACTGTCATATGTACAATGTAGATTTCATATCGCCAACTGCCACTACCTGGGATCCTAGTATGAGTTTACACTGGCGACTTCCAAACTCACACCTGTAGCCTTCATTTGCCAACTTGCCAGTAGAGATGAGATTCATCTTAATACTGGGCACAAACCGGACATCATGCAGCACTAGAACACTACCACATTCTGACTTCAAACTAACATCCCCAATCCTATTGGTTTTGAAGACTCTACCGTCACTCATTCTCACTAGACTATGATGTCCACTTATGAATGATGTCAATAAATTTCTATTTTAAGTTATGTGTACAGTAGATGCACTGTCTAGAATCCAATCAGATGAATTACTACAACTCTCTGTGCCACTTCCAACAACACAAACATTGGCATCATCAACTATGTTTGCCTTTCGATCATCTCTTAGCTTTCTACACTAACTCTTGTAGTGACCCATTTTGTGACAGTAAAAGCATTCTATCTCCTTATTCCTATTACCCCACTTCTTTCTACTGTTACTCGGTTTCATAAATTCTTTACCCTTAGTCAAAGATAAAGTTGATCCTGTAGTAGATGACTCTCTACCACTACTCTTTCTACGACTTTCTTCAGTTAGAGCTAAATCACAAACCCCTAAAAACTTCAGAGTATTTTCCCCTACCGAATTAGACACAGCTGTCTTCATCGTTTCCCAACTTTCAGGTAAAGATATTAATAACTGAATAGCATACACTTCATCAGTAAAATCTATCTTAACAGACTTTAACTGATTTATCAAAGTGGTAACCTCATTGATATAGGAATTAAAGATGCATCTTCAACCATTTGCATGTTAAAAAATCTCTTAAGAAGATATGCTTTAATGTTAGCAGACGATTTCTCGTACCTATTTGTAAGCGCTTCCATTAGCTTGATTGTAGTAGTCTCGTTGGCTACAAGACTAGCCACTTCCATTGTCAAACACATTCTAATATTTGCAATAGCTTGTTCATCAAGATCTTCCCAATCTCCATCTGGCATCTCTTTCGGTCTCTTCTTTAGTGCCTTGTGCAATTTCTTGCAGGTTAGAAAATATTTCACTTGCATCTTCCAATAACCAAAATTTTCCCCATCAAATTGTGTGACTCCCTCGAAACTCTTTGGATTCGTCGCCACCATGATTTCTGAACCAAAAGCTCTGATACCACTTGTAGGGAAAAATACACGAGATATAAATAATGCGGAATAACAACAAGATTATATCTTACGTTTCCACTTCACATGTTAGAACCAAAATGTAATCGGTCACAAAATACAATAATAAAGATGAGGGAAAGAGAGAACGACACCGATAATTTATACTGGTTTGCCCCAATCTCGGGACTACGTTCAGTCTTTTGCAACTGCAGGTTCAACTATAATGGAGATTACAAGAAGCTTCAATTCAACGCTACAAATTATCCTCAATAGCCCAACAATGACTATTGACTTCCAAATATCACAACTTGATAGCTTGGGATCAACAATACTCAAACCCACAAGAAGAATTCCATATTTTTCTTTCTTAATACCTCACTGTAACTTTAAAAGAAAAATGAAACAATCAGAAAAGAAGACTCACAAATTTTGGGCACTTATCTTATTCTGTGAAACTTTGTGGATTTTTATTTCCTTTGTTGATTGATTATAGAGCACCCTACCACCTTCCTTTTATAGAAAAAATTCACCCCATTTTCATTCAATTAGCCAATAAAAATAACCTTCATTTTAGCCAGTAAAAAAGCTTCCTTAATGAAGTTAATTGGGCTTTTAAGATGGGCTTTCATGGTTTTTTTTGTTATTCACAATTGGGGAAACCAGAAGAATGTCTAAAACTAAGGAAGACAACATGAAAAATGTTTAATCACTTTTTTCTTTTGAATTATGTCTAAAACCTATATTTAGTAAGACATTTTACAACCAAATGGACAAGTCTACCTTTCCACAATTTCTCCTAATTTTGAGAATCAAAAAAATAATATTTAAAAATATAAAATGTGGGGAGGAGAGAGAAAAAAGTTTTAGACGTGGATTTAACAGAGAGGATGTAACAGAGAGGAGACGTTAAAAATCATAAAACTGAATTGACACTTATCCCATGAGAGTTACATAGTTATACCTCCCGCCCCAAATAATTAAGAAATGGGTCTATATACCTGAGGAAGTAATACAGCCAGAACGAATCCATCAGTGGCGGTCGGTGTGTGTATGCCTGCAAACAGAGTAAAAAGAATATCAATAGTGGTTGTGTGTGCATAACTGTACACGTAGTAAGAATGGGACATACACGACACTGGGGGACCGGATATGTATAACCAGAGGAAGTGTTATTGCCAACGAAGAAACCATCAATGGAGGTGTGTGCATGACTGCACACATAGCAATAAAGAGGTAGGTTGTCGGTGTGTGTATGTCTGCAGACATAGTAAAAAGAATATCAACAGTGGCGGTGTGTGCATGCCTGCACACATAGTAAAAATGGGGCATACACGACATTGGGGGGACCAGATATGTATACCCAGAGGAAGTTATACATTCAACGGATAAATCATCGTTGGAGGTGTGTGCATTACTGCATACAGAGTAATAAAGAGGCCAACAACTTAAAAGAGGGAATTCTATTTTCTTAAATTAGGTAACGATTCCCAAAAATTTGATATGATGTAGTTTATAGGGTCGAAGGAGAAACCTGCAACACGACACCTAAAAAAAAATTCCTCCTCAGAAATTGTGTGTTCAGTAGGCTATTAGGAACGGATTTTGGCATTTCATTCGGCACACATTCGTGATCGAAAAATCCATACAAAGGAGCTCTACAAGCTAACAGTGATTCCATTCGACCTAGACGCAGAAAACACCGAAAACAAATACGCAGTTCTTCTCCAATTTTGGCATTACCTTCTTCGACATCCTTCACAGTAAACACCACGCATTCGACGGCAAAGTTCGACCTAGAGTCTTGGTAAGCATTTTCCTCATTTGATAAGCATTCTCCTCTCTCGCAATTCTTCTTCATCTCTGTTTTTCCAACGAACGACTAAAATGGTAGTGTTAGTTTAGGTATAATGGGGTTTCGGGTTAGTAATTTAGGGTTTTACCTTGCGGGAGCTAGACATTTTTTTGTTAAACAGGTGATTTGTTTTAATTTAAAGCACGGTTAGCTCCAAGATTTCAAAAAAATTGAATAATAGGTGGTGATCCCTTTTTTTTAGGGATTCAGTTGAACTTCCAGATTATAAAAAATAGACGGTTTATAGAGGATGTACACGTTGTTAAATATAACAACTGCGTATTTGTTGGAATAGGGCATTTATAATATAACCGTATAAAAATATGGTAAAGGAAGAGAGAAGAGCAAGTGCTAGAATTCAAGCGGCTAGGAGTTGCATTTATATTGACTTTGAGTTTGTATGTATGCAGACCCCACAGTCAAGGAGAGAGTTGATTGAAGCAAAAGATCGGGGCGTTATGAAGACAAAAATGGTGAAGAGGAAAGGAAAACAAATCGTGATGGAAAAGGGAAATGAAAAAAAAAATCGTAAGGTTGAAGATTCAGATTTTGAAAAATGTTAGACATTGCATATAATTGTAGGGGTATTGTTGTTTAACCATATAACTTTGACCGATATCTCCTCATTTGTAGGGGTGGGTAGTGTATTGGTTGATCCCTAATTTTAGGGAAAGATTCACAAAATAAATGGAGCTAGTAATTACACACGGCAGGCTCCAACATACCCCTACTGATTGTATTTGCGACGCACTGGCTGTATATCCCCACGGGTGTGTCCAAGCATATACCCGATAGAGGGTGTTAGTGTGTCGATCTACTCACAGCACCACATTGAGATACAGAATGACTGGCGTTAATTAACGGAAAAAAAAACGGTTTATTTTAACGTGAAATGATCCACCTCACCAAATAAACTATTAAAACTAATTAAATTTAAAAATAAATTAAACTAACTTCAAACCTAATATTTTTTAAAAAAAAAGGAATCCTAAAAGGGTATAATGGAGAACCAACTTAAATAGATTTGCTCCTAAAAAATCTCTAGACATGCATTGCAAAGAAAACACGTACTTAGAAATTTTTCATTAAGCGTTATTTATTGTAGACATTCCTCTGGTTTCCCCATTCATAATTTCCTAACAGCTTAACTAGGACAATTGAAATGATGAACTGTTTCAAATGTTGTAGTACACATTCTTATTTGTTTGTTTAATTTTACTCTATAAGGTTTACAGCTGCATTATTTGTTTGTTTCAGGATGATAAATGGCACTTTCGAGTACCTCTCCTTTCGACGATCTCAATGTCGTCATATCACCCTCGATTAGCACGAGATGTGACCGAAAAGACAGCCTGCCACGACTGACGAAGAGGCGGCACAGCAGCACCCATAACTCTCTCGGGAATCGGAGATCGACGGATGTCGCCATCATGACAAGGCGCGTGGATCCAACCCTGGTTGGTCCAATCCCCTCGCCCCGGTCAAATCACTCGCCCGAAGGCCGGGAGACTGGGTAGCTCAGGGAACTCTCCCTCATCACCAACTATAAATACCCTTCATGTTCAAAAGGAATGAGAAGAAGGAAAAAGACGGGTAACTCTACCCTCAATTCTCTCCACTACTCCTACTTATGCTCACACCTATCTGACTTAAGCATCTGAGTCGTGTGGGCATAGCCCCACACCGGTGCAAGTTTACTCTTCTCCCCCTCTTGCAGGTGCTATGTGGACTCGCTGGCCGCCACGTAAGGTGGACTACACGGATGCACGAGAAAGTCCAAAATTCTGCATCAACAAATTTATAGAAAAATATTTTTCTCCATACCTATTGTCAAAGAATTTTAAAAGTCACTAGCATGTATGTAGGTAACATCTCTTAATAATGTAAGTCGAAAAGTTGGGTTGTTAAACAACTTTGTCCCTTAGTTTTATCTAATAACTTGAGTCTCTTTTTCAAAGTAAGCTCAGCAATTACTAGCTAGAGAAAACTTAATAGACTCCAAGTTAGTTGCAAGTGGCTACAAAGCGATCTATATTGTCTATAGCAAAGTCTAATGCAAAATGGAAGATGAAAAGTTTTGGTGTGGTTGTGAGTCAGTAACCCCAATTGTTAGAATATTAAGTAGATTAATGATCTCAACTGGGAAATATTTGGATTATTCTTAGTCAAAATTTAAAAACAAAAGCTACTTTTTTTTAGTCTTCAAAACTGACTTGATTTTTTTAAAATATTGGTAGAAACCATATAATAAAATAAATAAAGTTATAGATGTGAGTAGTGTTTATAGGCTTAATTTTTAAAAATCAAAATTTTAAATTTAAATGGTCATAAACCGGACCTAATCTAACCGAATCTTCAATATATTTCTCGAAGGTAGTGAGATAGATCTTTACAAGTTGGCTAAACTTGTAATGTTGGAGTTTGCGAAGATTATAAAAATTTATGTCATTCTTGACGTTTGTTGATAAAAACGTTAAGTAATTAATTTTGCAAGCGTCAAAAAATATTATTTTTGTAATCGTGTATGGCTAGTCATCCATAATCGAAAAGGAAAGATTGTTGAGATTTGTGGAGCTCCTAATCATCAAGATGACTCACTTTCAGACTCATTGCTAGGCTTGTTCAAAACTCAAATTGCCTAGTTGTCACCAACCTATCAAAAACGTTTTCCAATTCTAAAAACAAACCAATTATTATTTTTTATTTTTTAGGACAATATGCGAGAAATAATTCATATTTTGTTTTGGGTTGAAGTATGTTGATATTGACATAATGCTTATTGCATATAATTTATCCTATTTTGAAAATTATATAAGAAAAAATAAAAAGAGAAAGACTTAGTACAACACTCATTCAAGTGACATCCATGAAACATGAAGTGTCATTTGTCAATTCTTGTTTTTTATTTTTTATTTTTTATTTTTAGAAAATAAGTCTCTTTAATTGAGTTTTTAGATTTTAAATTTTTGAAAATGTATTCATTAACAAATTTTAAAAACGAAAAAACAAATATTTTCGAAAACAAGTTTTTTATTTTAAAATTTGAGGTTTTTTTCAACTTTATTGAAATTGTGAGCAACAAGTTAGATATAATTATTGAAATTATTTTCGAATGTTTATTTATTTATCTATTTATTTATTAAAATTAGAATCAAATTGTCATTAATATTTTTTCAATGAAAATTGTCATTAATATTATTAGTATATTATTTAAAAAATATATATATATATTATTAATATTAATTTAGTATAAAAATACTCTTAATATAATATATTATAATTTTTTCTAGTATATTATATTTTAATATTATTGTGACGTTACACCAATATATCTATCCATTTTACACAATTAACATATTTTATTTTCCTAACTTTAAAAATAATAAACGTCGACTAAAGATTGCCTAATATATTAAACTATCAACACAATAAATTCTTTTTATTTTAGAAAAAAATATTTTATACCCTAAATTTTAATTGCATAAAGTAATTTGATCTTAGTTAAATTTTGATAAATGTTACAAATTTTACATTCTAATAAATTAACATTATTTTAAAAAAAATACAAAACACTTTAATTTTGTTATTTTTTAAAACCAAAAAATAAAAAACAATTACAAACAAGTTTGATTTTCGATTTTCTAAAAATATAAAACAAAAATCAGTTATCAAACATATGATTGAATGAGTTATCAAACTAACCCGAAAGCAATACAAAAATTAATTATCAAACATATGATTGAATGAGTTATCAAACTAACCCGATCAAACATATGATTGAATGAGTTATCAAACTAACCCGAAAGCAATACAAAAATCAGTTATCAAACATATGATTGAATGAGTTATCAAACTAACCCGAAAGCAATACAAAAATTAATTATCAAACATATGATTGAATGAGTTATCAAACTAGCCCGAAAACAATACAAAAATCAGTTATCAAACATATGATTGAATGAGTTATCAAACTAACCCGAAAGCAATACAAAAATCAGTTATCAAAACATATGATTGAATGAGTTATCAAACTACCTTAAAGCAATTTCACTCTAGAAAGCAACTTCAAGAGATGTCCCACCATCATGATTTCATACATGAAAGCTCACACTTTGTTCAACTCTTTCCCATAAACCCACAAACACATCCTTCTCTCACAACCCTACAACTTTTACCTCATTTTCCCTTCAATGACCAAAAACCACTCCCTTTTCTCTCCCATCTCTCTGATTTGCTTTTATTATTAGATCTGTGAATGAGAGGATATATACTTATGAAATGGCAATTTAAGGTAGGATTTAGCTTTTATCTGCATTAGGAATCTAACATAAAGCCATTCAATTAGGACCACCACTTTCACACTCATCTTCCACTAAACCTCATGGTAATGGAAGTAAGGGATGGTTACTCTTAGGAAAATTGACTCCAAAGATTAGAATATTTGGAGGATCTAGTTAGAACTTGAAATCTTTAACTAATGGAAATTTAAGGTTCAAAATATTTGGTAAGATGGATGGATTATTGTTTTATGTTTTTATATATATCCTTTTTATAGGATTCAATTAACTAGAGGATTCAGAATTGATAGCATACCAAAAAATGTTGCTGGGAATGTAAATAGTCTGGACACATAAAAAATGATTGTCCTAATAGAACAAGTTCGTCAAATGAGTCTAGGAGAGATGGTGACTTCTTCAGGAGAAAAACATGATTATCTTCATGATATGTCCGTTTTACCATGATTGAAGATGTGATATTAGTGGTTCGACAAGATTTCACATAGGCATTGGCTTGGTGATTATGCAAGGTGTGTATGGTGGAAGCTAGTTATATCGATGACTGAAGAACTTCCAGGTGCGCCAAGTAGGTGGTGGAAGTTGAACCATAAATTTTAGGAGAATATCGACATGTGACATAGAAGAAAAGTCTTGGAAGACGGCATTCCAAGTGATCTACTTTTGTGAGGAGTCTGTTATAGTTCTCTTAGTTGAGAATTATGAGTTTCCGTGAAGATAATAAGTACGACAGGAGCTGTGAATTCTTAAATATCTTGTCAAGGTGAAATTTGTAGGATTTTTGAGCAAAATATAAGAAAATAACAGCAATCTCACATCACTAAGGAATAAGAATGTAATGAGCTCCGAGTACATGTGAAAGGAATAGGAAAGCAATGAACTCCAAGTACTATAAAAAGAGTTTATAACTTTGATTTCAAACATCATAATTAGAAACACTTTAAGCTTTACTTTTACTAACTCTAGTTAAATTATTTTCTCGTATTCTCTTATTGGAGAGTGGGAAAAGGGTGTGGATGGTATAAAACTTCGAAAGAGTGTTTTTGTAATTAGGATTAGTGGAGAGGATTACGTGTTTTCTTCGATTTTGTAGTTTTTTAGGTAAATTCTTGGGTTTTTTTTTTTTTATTGTTAGTGGTTTTAATTTTCAATTTCGGAGTTATTTTATGTTTATTCCTGAAGTATGAGTGAGATGTTTTTCACAATCCAAGGCTTTGGAAGTCGCTTAAATAATAGAAAACTCACACAATACTCCAAATAAACCTCTCTAATTTTCTTTTAAGAGGGTGTTTGGCCCAAAGAGTTGCAGGGAGTTAGAGTTGTTTAGTCTGGGGAATTATGAAGTCTTTGTGTTTGGGGAAAGAGTTGTTTAGTCTGAAATTTTGAAGTTTGTGGTTTGTTTGGGTAGAGAGTTGTTGAACATGCAATTCTGAAGTCTGATTTTATTTTAGTTTTTTTTTCTGCCCAATTTTTGTCTACAAACTTTCAAAATTTTATTATCAAGAACTTCTTCCAATAAATTTTTTTATTTTTTATTTTATCTATTAGGGGTGGGGGGATTCGAACCACAGACCTCTTGGTCGTTAACACGTACATATGGCCGCTGAGCATAGCTCACTTTGGCATATATATATATATATATATATATATATATATATATATATATATATATATATATATATATCCATTTTTGTTAGGACTCGTCTTTAATTTTATTAATTTTAAGATTGAAATTTTTTTATTTTTATTAATGTATGTATATTTTACACTTTGAAAAAGAAGAAAATACAGTATAGTCTTACCCAGACTTAGGTATCAAACACAACTTTCTCCGCCTCCCCCACTGAAACTTGTCATTCCATCTGAATTCACTACACTTGGAACCTACAATGACGGTTTATTTTAGCTTTTTTTTTTTTTTGTACAATTTTTTCTATAATCTTTCATATTTTTATTCTTAAGGTCTTATTCCAATAAATTTTAAGAATCTAATTTTTTTATTTTATTTTATGTATACTTCACAAATTTCTTTGAAGATAATAAAAATAATTTTTATCACAATACTTCAAATTATTTTTTCAATATCACTCATATTAATTATTCATTTTATTTGGATAGTTTTAAAATAAAAGAGAGTCGTACAATAGTGCATCAAATATTACTTGTGAATTTGAAATATAAAAATATTGTTGAAGTCGGGGAGTTCAATAGTAATTATAAATATTTTTTACCCGAATTCAACAACTTTATGGGTCAAACGACCCCTAAATGAGTTCTGGGGAGTTGATATTGTTTACCGAAATTCAACAACTTTGTGAGTCAAACGACCCCTAAATTACTATATATGGGTTAACGATACTAATAATGTGGTCTCCAATATGTGTAGTCACCGCGTATGTAAAAAAATAATAAATAATAATAAATAATAATAAATAAATAATAGTAATTTTTAAAAATTTAGGCCTCGTTTGATAATCATTTGGGCTCCATTTGATAATTGTTTGATTTTTTGTTTTAGTTTTTAAAAAATGTGTTTGTTTTCTCAAATTTATTTACAATAGTTTTCATCTTTCTCAAATTCGTAGCCAAATTCCAAAAAAAAAAAAAAAATACAGCCCGTTTGATAACCATTTCGTTTTTAGTTTTCTATTTTTAAAATTTAAGCTTGTTTTCTCCAAATTTATGTTTTATGGGTTACACTTTTTCTTAGAGAAACATTTAGATTTTTAGTCAAATTTTAAAAACAAAAGTTACTTTTTGAAATCTACTTCTTTTAATTTTCAAAATTAACTTGATTTTTTAAAATATTGGTAGAAATTAGATAACAAAACAATGAAAGTTAGGGGTGAAAATACTGTTTATAGACTTAATTTTCAAAAACAAAAAACTAAATGGTTATCACAGGCTTAAATTTTTTATGTTTCCAAATATAGCTTTAATTTTGAAAACACTAATAATAATAGCTAAATTTCGTAGCTTGGTTTAATTTGCCTTATTACAGGTGTTTCGCTAATAACTCCTAAAATGCCCGATTAAGTTACGAAACCATTTGATTTAAGGCTATAATAATAGCTCTGTTTTAGAGCTATCAAGAACCAACCTTGCGTATTCAACATGAATTTCATTTGATAACAAACCATATTTGCATACATTGCCTTGGACATCCATCTCACGCATAGTTCTACGCAACTATAACACACAATACATAAACTATCCACAACATATATACACAACTTATTCCACTATCGGCGCCTATACAACATCTCACATACAAAGAACACATCCAACACACATACAGAACTTAGTATACAACCAACGCAACCAACACATACACAACTTATTTCACAATCAACACATAAAGACAAATGATTTAAAAAAAACTGACATTGCAATCTAATCTTAGCCTGTAGTAAAGTCACTTACCTCCAAACTACTTTAAGTAAAACAAATTAGCTTCTCCAATTCGTCTTGCGAAAGTTTAACACTAAGTCCAAATTAGCATTCAATCCAAAGTTGGACTTCCAACCTCAAAGAAGAATCCAAACCTAAGTACATTACCAACTTAAAGCTAAAAAAAACAGCATTCAAAGTAGCAATAAACAAGGTGTTTGGGACCTCCTAACACACACATATATATCTTTGTTTTGTTGGTGATCTCGTCCCTCGAAGTCTACTAATTGTATAGTTTTATTCACGTGAAGGTCATTCAACAAGAGCATAACTCAACGGCATTATGTATCGCCTATTGACCATGAGGTCCTAAGTTCAATTCCCCATCCTAAAATGTTGTAAAAAAAAAATCCTAAAAGAATTTTGGCATCAAGATATACATTGGATGTTATATATATATATACATATATATATATATATATATATGTGTGTGTTATTGTATTGAACACCTTAATTTTAAAAGGAATATAGATGAAAATCAATGAAAATGAATTATATATATGTAAGATACTCTTCTAGACAAATATTTAATACTAGACAAATATTGAGCCACAAAAGGAAAAACATCAAAATTGTGACCTTTATTTTTCCCAATGCAAAATTTCATTTAATTTTTTTATATGCTAAATAAAAAAAGTAATCTTAACTAAAAACATGAAAGGAGAAAAAAGAAATTATGCATAGAAATCAGATTAAAATCTTTATTTAATTACTATATATACATATATATATATATATATATATATATATATATATTTATTGTAAACAAATAAATTTATGAATCTTAATAGGAAAAATATCCATGCATATGGAACCAAATTACATTATGAAAAATCATATTAACCACAAATTAGAATGAAACTTTTATGATGTATAAACTAATAACTATGAGGTTCTTGGTTCCATCTCCACCCCACATGTTGTGGAAAAAAAAAGAATGAAACTTTTAACATGAATAGATTTCCAAACTTAATTATGCTTCTCATGTCTTTATATATAGTTTTATACCAAATTTCAAAAGAAATAATTCTTATATATGAATTGTTGGGAATTACTAGCCCATGGGTCCTGGCTATTTGCAACCTCAAAAGAAAGTTCCTAGAGGAACACTTTTTTTTTTTTTTTTTGACAACATGTTGTGGGGATTGAATCTAAGACCTCATGATCACTAGCTCATACACAATTCTATTGCGCTATGCTGTTGGCAGAGGGAATACTTTAGTAGCTTGCAAAAGTGGTTAGTATGAGGGATACTCTCCCTACCCTATTACTGCCAAATAAAAATAAAATAATTTTACCACCCTTCTATTTTAAATTATTACCGTTTTTCGAGTAATCGATAAAACTATTACCGTTTTTCCATTAATCGATAAAATTATTACCATTTTTCCATTAATTGATAAAATTATTACCGTTTTTCCATTAATCGATAAAACTATTACCGTTTGTCCATTAATTGATAAAATCGGTTATGACATCCAAAACGTTTTTTATTATGAATTAATTTTGGTTATTTACTTTTAAATTTTAAATTCATTTTAGTTAAAACGTTTTGAATTAATTTGATTTAATATAATAATTAATTCTTAATTAATTTTGTTTGAAACTCCAAATTTCTATTTTGTATATAAATGGGGGTTGAAGGGGCATTTGATTCATTCACTTTTTCATTTTAAAAAACAAGTCTCATATAATTTACAACAACAAAAATGAATTCAAACTTCCTTTCAGCAATGGTTCTCGTTCTCCTCATTTTTAGTGGTAATCATCTTCTTCTTTATTATTTGAATTCTTTAAGACTTTGATTGACCATTCTTTTATTTTTTTTGGAAGTCGAATTCTACTAAGTATTTAATTTTAAAAAATGTTTGAGTCACCTTATAATTTCTTTTAAAAAAATTAAAATCATTTTTGACAATTTTTTACTTGAGAATATTATATCACATGTATAGATATAGTGGTTATAACTAATGTCTCTTAGAAGAGGTAAGTATTCCTTTACTACAACGTTGATTGATTTTTAACATTAAAAATTGTAGAGAAAAATATTAATGTTACATCAAACTATATTATATTGATTTAGATAGAAATATTCTATATTTAAATTCGATGAAATAAACATGTCTAGACATAATAATGAAAACCTACTCACTAACCTACTCAGTTTATTTTGACCTAACTCATATAAATATTTTTAATAGCAGAATGACTTGTCCATTATAGAAAGCCGTTTCATTAAAAATATTTATTTTTAGAAGATCGGCACAAAAAATACTATTATATTTTACAATATGAACCTTATAAAGAAACACTTTACTTTAAAGTCACATTTTATTATGCTTCTTTATACGTAAGTTATTTAGTAAAAATATGGATGTTGGTTATGCATCAATAAAATGTTGGATTTTGTATTTGGGTGATGTAGGAGAGGAAATGATAATGAGAAGCGTGGAAGGGGAGCCAATCATCAATTGCTTTAAAGATTTACCATTATCCGATGCAGGACCTTGTTTAGAAGTACAGTGCGTTAGTATATGTGCACGTCAATATCATCCCGTAATACCTGGATTTTGTCAAGGCAAGCATACTTGTCGTTGTGTCATCAATTGTCCACCTTCGTGATTCTCTATTTGAATAGTTTGTGCTTAAAACACATTATAATAATTGAACACAAAAATCTATGAGGAATTATTTGTGAAATGTTTCTACGCCTTTATGCTCTTGTGAAATTCTTCAAGACATATTTTTTTTAACACTATGCATGTAGTATTTTATTGTTCCAATGGTATATCGCTCTCCCACACTAGACGTTGTGTAATTCCATAAAATCCTACTAATTACAACTAAATGGGAAGAGAGAGTTGGTGAGCAAGAGAGTTCTCAAATTGTGATATGTATATATTATGAATAACAACCTGTTTGTATCCCTTGTCTAATAATATTCAGTTTCTCACCCTTAATTTGTCTTGAATCTTTGAAATATCCTCATCAAATTATGTTTGATTTTTTTTTTTTTTTTTTTTTTTTTTTAATAATTTGAGTGTGTGCATAAATTTCCCTCAAATCATTTCTTACATAATTGTTTTCATTTTTCTTAATATTTTTATCCTCTACATAAGAGAAGACTTTGTATTAGTTTAACTTTTTATTTTTTAATCCTATTTTCTTTTCCAAAATGTAAAGATTCTAACTACATTGATTACCTCAGTGTCCAATTATTTGGGAAATTATAGTTTCAACTTGTACATAGAAGTGTTGTATGAGTTGAAATGGATCTATAATGGTCCATAACTCAATATTTGATTCTGTTATTTTCAAATACAATACGTTTTTGTGAATTTCAGCATTTTATCTATGGATGCATGTTGTTGTGTTTTTGCTTGAATAAATAGGATTCTTAATTTTTTTTATTTGAGAATGTTTTCAATTGATTATTATTGTACACTTTGAATGTAGAAGAAGAATATATTGGTTAGTTGAGATATTTGAATTATGAAATTTTTGTGTCATTTAAGTGTGAAATTATATTTAACAAATGCACAATGTTTTACTTGGACATGACTTACTGGCCATACATTTTTCTCAATACTTTCATTTAAATTAAATTTCAACCCAATAATATCATTTAAAATATATAATTAAAATTAAATTTATAATAAACAATTGATTTTTTATTCTGTTCATAAAGATAAAATAAAATAAAGTAATAAAATATGTATTTGGAAAACTTTAAAGAAGTGATCCAATAGTTAAAATTAGAATGAAAAGCAATTGTATAGCGTTGTTGACGTAGAATCCCAAGTGAAGATGACTTAAATGGTTAATTGAACAAAGATCATGAACCGTTGTAGCGTCCAACGTTTTTAGGTGGGGCTTGTCTTACTCGTTAGTAGAATCCCAAGTGAAGATGACTTAAATGGTTAATTGAACAAAGATCATGAACCGTTGTAGCGTCCAACGTTTTTAGGTAGGGCTTGTCTTACTCGTTAGTAGAATCCCAAGTGAAGATGACTTAAATGGTTAATTGAACAAAGATCATGAACCATTGTAGCGTCCAACGTTTTTAGGTGGGGCTCGTCTTACTCGTTAGGAGATTAATTAAGGTTAATTGAAATTGTTCTTTAAAACCTAAAATTTGAGTGAATTAATTTCCAGTGGGTTTAGTTAAGATAATTATATTTTCTAATTTTGATTCATAGATTTTGAATGAAATCTCAGATTCAAAATTTATCTTTTAGACCGGTATAATTCTCAACCATAGCAATCCAAATTTTGAAAACATAAAATACATCTAATTTATGTTTGAGAAAATAAGTTCATACCCTCCTACTTGAGACACCTATGAAAGTCACATACTTTAATACTTATAAACGTTGGCCAAAATTACCTAGCTTGTAGATAATAGAAGTCAGGTGTCGAACCACAATGAAATTGATTAGTTTAATCCAAATTTTAATTCTAATTGTTAATTTGTAAAAGATGGTAAAGAGGGATTTTGAAAGACTAAAAACAGAAGGCATGCAAACTTAAAGAAAGACTTAAGTAAAGGTTTGACAAAGCGAGATAATAAGTAGATGAATGAATACACTTACTCTAAAGTATCCAGATTAATTATTGTGATGTGATTTGGATCATTGACACAAAAGGGGTTTAGCTGGTTTTTGGTTAACGCTCACGCAAATTACAACTCCTAATTAAAACAAGGGGTCTCATGCATTAGTAAGAAATTAGCAATCCCGAATGATTAGAAAATAGATGACGGTTCTAAACTAAGCTTCGCTAATAACTCCAAGCTAAATGTTAGAAATATAGCGAAACACCTGTAATAAGGCAAATTAACTAATATTAAGCACGAAGTTTAATTTTCAAAAATCAAATGGCTATCAATCAACAACTTGGTTTCTGATTTTTTATTTTGAAAAATTAAGCTTGTAAACACTACTTTTATCTATGGGTGTAAGAGAAAACCGAAAAACCGATAAAATTTTCAGTCAGTTTCAGGTTTAAACCACTCAAACCAACCGAAACCAAGATCGATTCAGGTGTTGAAACCAAGTCGGTTTGGTGGTGGCTTGGCAGTTTCGAGTTTTTGCACGGTTAGACCGAAAATAACATTTATTCTCTTTTTTAAGAATTTTTTTTTTGTTATTTCATATTTTTAACCCAATGAATCAATTTTAATCTTTAAATTTCCAATCTTAGTATGTAAAATACTGAACTTCAATAAATAATAAAATTAATATATTCCTAAAATGAAATTAAAATGTGTCTATGAATTAAGTAATAAATGACATAAAATTAAAGCCACAAAATGACCAAATCAGCTTAGCTTCCTAAAACGTATTACCAAATCATCAAACAAAAAGATTCCAAGAATCCAAGATTTTCACCCAGTATTTTAAAAGACAAAAATTCCCAATAATAAAATCCCTTTCCCTGAAAACTCTAAATTAGAACACTTGAATCGTTTGACAATTCAAATAAATGACCTCATCCAGCTCAAACATTCTACCATAGAATCTAAGGTCCGACCGAGACAACATGCCAGTAACCAGAAACCAGAGTTTTCGAAGAACCGGGATTGTGGCGTTATCAACGCAACCTCCTGGCTTCCCTCTCAGACTCTAGCAGGGTAAGAATGTCACCTTCTCTCACGGGTCCCTTGACATTCCTCATGATGTAACGATTCTGATCGTCGAGAAACTTGACTCTCACTTGAGTCACCTGCCCTCTTGATCCAGTTCTGCCCATTACTTTGATCACAACAGCGTGTTTGATTTGGGATTCCATTTCTTAAATGAATAAAGGTGAGATTGGAGAGAAACCTGGAAACTACAGCCATAGTTAATGAGCAATGCAGAGAAAAGAAGTCGCTTTCGATTTTATACATTTGAATATAACAAGTGAACGCATATATTGCAGATTACATGTAGCAACTACCATGGATCAGGTTGAAGAAAAAGAAAGTGAAGAAGAAAGCAGAGATCATTATTGAACTTTCTAAAAATACAACTGGAGGAAAAAAAATGATGTGTGCGTTTTACCAAATGTATGCCAGGAGAATGGTTCTAAACCACAGCTTTAAATCATGAAATTCAAATCAATTTCTAGAACTACATTGTCAGATAATTAGAAAACAAAATTCATATGACTCTCATATACTTCAATGGAAAATAAGCACTATCACCCAGTAGTTCCTAAACATTTTGTTTTGTTTTTCTTATATTCGTGAGTGTCCAGGCTAGCTTACGACTAATCTCACGGGACAACCCCTGACTCTACTACATTCGGTTGACAAGGAAACAAGTAGGTGGCCACCATAGTTTGACCTCATTCCCTCTAAGCTCTTTATTATTCTCAATCTCAAGGCCCTTATTGACCCACCTAGCCAACCCATGATGGATTGCCGATAAGGCATTATGGGTTTTACTTGGCGTGCACCTTCAAAATTATTTTTCAATCAGAATTCACTTTTTATAAATGTCATTCGGTGTAATTTAACAAGATCCTATTAGCTCTAGGACTTTGGGATTTTTCCTTCAATCATAATTCTCACAGCTTCAATGAAAAAAATTTGCTCTCATATATTTTATCCAAGTTCATCAAATTTATAGTCTATGATATCAAGACTTGAAATATCTTCTTCACTCTATTAACAATGGGGGCGTTTAGGCACCAACATGGAGTTGGGTAGACTGGATTATTATAACTCAGTCTATATTTGGCCACCGACTATTATAACCCCGACTATTATAACCCACTCAGCGCCCCAAACAACCACATAATATTTTAAAATCAACCTGACCGAGTCTAATAATGTCTGACTACTCTTTCTTTCCAGAGCTTTCTAAGTAACTTTCACATGGAATCCCTCTTTTCTTCGATAATCTCACTGATTTAGCCTGAATCCCCAAATTTTCAAGTTGATATACACAATAAACTCAAATATAATTATGCTAAAATTATCTCCCGCTTCCAGTCTATGATTTAATACGAAGCATCTTACAAAAGTGTTTCACATAATACAGTTACAATGCATCCATAGACAAACCCAAGAAAAATTTAAAATCTCCGAATTCAATTTCAACATTGAAAAACAATAAAGAGCTTTCAGTACAAAAGAAAGAACAAATCTAATAGACAGAAAACGAGAATTGTTAATCACTACAAAAATAACAACACATTAAGCAACCCTACATTAGATGCGAACTCTTAATAACGAATCACAAAAGGGAACAGAAAAACATAAAAAAATCAAAGCAATTCTTCTTCTTTTACTCCATAGAATTGAAAAACCAAACAGCCTGAAACAAGAACTACAGAGATTTAAGGACACACACCAGCGGGGACACTCAGCTGCTCAAACGGAGGAGGAGACGGCGTGAAGAAGAAGAAGAAGAAGTGGCGTTGCGCATAGATGAAAGAGTTAGGGCTTTCCTTCTTTTTTTCTTTTTTCTTTTTGTATTTTTTTTTATTTTATTTTACAAATTGGGCCGGAGCTTTAAAACAAAAAAGTGGGCCGTTTCTTTGTTATTATTATTATTATTATTTATTTATTTATTTATTTAATTAGAATCAACTACCAGTGCAGGTTGAAAAATAGCTACCTCAATCATTTGGTTGAAAAATAGCTAACTCCTATAGAATAATATTTACAATCTGTTTAGACAAAATTACCCTTTATTGAAACCTTGAACATTGAACTCAAACTCCTGCAATTAGAATGATGGAAAAATATAAATATTTATTTAGACTGGAAAAATAAAGATTTATTCCAAGAGATAATACTATGGAAAATAAAGATTTATTCATGTTAAAAATAATAAGAAACTAAGATATGGACAATGATAACAACCACCAATTAAATATAGAAAAAATAATAAGAAACTAAGATAGGGTCAATGATAACAACCACCAATTAAATCAAAACACGTAAACAAAATTCAATAAAGTCTAATCTGCAATATTAATCCAAATTAATTCTTAACCAAAATTTTCATTGTGAAAAAATGATAATAATAGTGCTCTCGATAATTTATAATGTGTGTATATATTCGTAGTTACATGTACATATACTATGTAAGTATAACATATGAAGTAGGGGTGTACATGGGTTGGGTTGGGTTGGGTTTGAGGATTTTTCAACCCAACCCGAAAATTTCGGGTTGGAAAATTTTCAACCCAACCCAACCCAATATTTCAGTCAACCCAATCCAACCCAACCCTCAATTTTCGGGTTGGGTTGGGTTGGGTTGGGTTGGCGGGTTGGCCTTTTTTTTTAAATTAATTTTTTTATTTGATTTTTTCCATTACTCCAAATCACACAAATTCACAAATTGAAGGGGCATCATAATATTTGAGAAGTGGCTAACGACGATGCGGTGGAGAGAGACGGCGTCGGCTGGATGGAGGCGGAGAGGGAGAAGATTTGCGAGAGAGAGAGACGGCGCGACTGGATGGAAGGAGGCAGAGATGGACGAAGGGCGGAGGGGGAGAAGATCTCTGCGAGAGGGAGAGACGGCGTCGGCTGGATGGAGGCGGAGAATGACGGCGACGAGGCAGAGGGGGAGGCGATTGGTCTGAGAGAGATGAGAGGGGGGTGGGAGAGATGAGAGCTGGTCTGTGTGAGAGAGATGAGAGGGGTGACTAGTGAGAGAGATGAGAGGGGGGTAGGAGAGATGAGAGGGGTGACTAGTGAGGTGAGGTGAGAGAGATGAGGGATGAGGGCTGGTGAGATGGAAACGACGGACAAAAAAAAGAAAAATGAAAGAAAGGAACCCTAACCTTAGGAAATATAATATATATATATATATATATAATTTTTTTTTTAATATATATATTGAATCCGGTTCGGTTCGGGTTGAATCGAGCCAAAATTGGTTCAACCCGCGAACTGAACCGAAAATTTGGTTTTTTAATTTTGCAACCCAACCCAACCCATATTAAAAAAAAAAACCCAACTCAACCCATATTAAAAAAAACCCAACCCAACCTGGAAAAGTTGGGTTGGGTTGGGTTTGGTGGGTTGCGGGTTTTTTGTACACCCCTAATATGAAGTATATATGTATATACATAAGTCATTAATGGGTGAATGTACATATAGGTATAACATAGGCCGTAAGAAAATTACATAAGCAATTAAATGGAGTATATATGTATACACATAAGCAATTAATGGGTGAATGTACAACTATAACATAGGCTGTAAAAAAATTACATAAACAATTAAATTTTCAGCAAAATTGATGTTTATAAAAACTAAGATGTTCATAGATGGTTGTAAGAAAATTATAAAAATGGCGCCCTCGATAATTTTTAGTGTGAGTATATATTCGTAGTTACATCTATAACAACGTACATGCAAGTATATCATATGAGGTATATGCGCGTATATACACCATAAGCCATTACTCTAAGCATTGGACAAATGATACTAAAAAAAATTAAAATGTTCATAGACGGTTGTAAGAAAATTATAAATATGGATGCCCTCGATAACCTCTAGTGTGGGTATCTATTCGTAGTTACATCTATAATAATGTGTATTTAAGTATATAATATGAAGTATATGCGTGTATATACACCATAAGCCATTAATCCGTGAGCATTGGACAAATGATAGTAAAAAAAATTAAAATTTGTATGCATATTGAGTTTACCCGGAAAAACGTTCAATCAATTGTATCATTACCTGCAACATTGAATTAGGAGATTTGCAAATCTTTCATCTTCCAAATCGATTTGAAACAGTCATCGATTCTCAACTTTGAAACCCTCTACCTTGAAAAAACTATCTACCTCAACCTTCTAAATCGTTGAACGCTTGAATCGGCTGAAAATTTGGACTCTCAAAACCTTTTATGACGTATTTTCGGAGTGAGCAAGAATCTTCATCTCCCTCAACCTTTCTCTCTACATTGTCATCGTTTCAATTTTGGAAGGAAAAAAAAAAAAAAAACCCCTCCTTTCAAAATGCATGAATCTTGGAAGGTTGTTAATGAGATGAATTTGAGTGTTGTTAATTGAATTTTTTTTTTTTTTCATTTTTTTTTTGTGTTAAACATTTTAAAATATAAGTTGTTGAAATTTTTTTTTCTTCAAAACCATGAATCTAGTTGTTAGAAATTAAAACAAAAATATAAATAAAATTCGTTAGGTGAGTTGTCCGTAAATACACGTATATACCAGGGGTATAATCAGGATGAAAATTGTCAACCCCATTCCTTAAAATCGTGGTAGTCATTGGATGGAAATAGAAAAGTTTATTAGCTATTTTTCAATTCAGTTTTTTATTCTTAGCTATTTTTGACAATTCCCCTTTTACAACATGTTGGGAGATTTGAACTTAGACCTTTTGCTCATAGTTAATACATTATGTCGGTTGAGCTATGCTCGCATGGCTAATTTATATTAACTTTCAATAATATTATTTCAAAAAAACAAATCTTACAATAATACTGTTTTAATTTAATAATCTTTCAATTTAAAACGAAAAAAAATTGAAATTAAATTAAACTTCATTAAGCATTGGAAAAGTCACAAAGTCTATCGAAAAAAATTATTTGGCTAGAGGCCAGAGGAACACTCAATAACCAATCTGGGAAATTGTCCAGCCATAAACAATCACCATTTTGGATAGCCTCCGCAGCACGAAGGTGGACAACCTGATTTGAGGAGCGACTTACATGGGAGAAGACAATCTTGTTGAAGGAGTCAACCAAAGACAAGATATCCTAAACCCAAGTAGCATCTTCGGTTAAGGAATCAAGATGCCCATTTAGCATATGGATTAGCATACTGCAGTCTGACGGTACAAAAATGTCGTGGAATTGCATACGAGCTGTTAACCTCAGGCCCTCCAAAACAGCAAGAGCTTCAACTTGGAATGGAGAGTAACACCCCTGAAAATCCTTGTGCATCATTGCAAGAAAAAAGGCATGATCATCCTTGATAACGGATCCTACCCCTGATTTCCCCCGAGGCTCCGAGCAAGCCGCATCTGTACACAACCTGACCCACCAGTCTGTTAGGAGTGCTACCAAAGTCCCACATCGGTTAGAAGAGGGGAAAATCATGGGTATATAAGGAGAGACAACATTCTTCATTAGTATGAGGCCTTTCGGGGTGGAACCGAAAGCAAAGTCCAGGAGGGTTATGCTCAAAGTGGACAATATCATACCAATGTGTAGATATGTGGAGGTTCGTTGTCCTTATCACAGTCCGGGAGAGTTTTCGATGAAAGAGAATCAGAGGCGGGGATACAATATGGAATCTTCATTTGTAAGGCGAGACCACTAGAACTTAGACAAGTAATCGTCAATCTACAAACATTTTTTTACCAATCTCCGGAACGGATGCCCCCCAAATTAAAACGTTTTTGTCATTCCAGATAGCCCAACAACCCACACATCAAAGCTCGAGCTCTTGAGAGGAAAGGAAAACAGTCAAGTTCAGAAACATATCGGAAAACTCTAGTTCACCCTAGGCCCCATGACAGGTTTCGAAGCTAATGTTGCCATACCAAATTGGACTTGTCACTTTGAATCAAAGCATGGTATATTGATTCAGTCTCCTCTTGAAAAATTTGGCAGTAAAGCGAAACTTGGCACCCCCCTTTGTTTTAGATTAAACATGGTTGGAACACAATCTGAGAAACTTGTCCACATAAAAATGAGGATTTTAGATGAAACTTTTAACTTCCATAAACATTTCGACCAGTTTCGTAGGGCATCAAAGTTTGAAGAACTTTCGATCATCTTCTAAGTCATAAACAACTTGTAGCCACTCTTAACTGTGTAAAAGTATTTACCGACTATTGTCATAGTGCCACAACCAAGAATCCATAGAATTTATTGCACTAAGGCCATGTTTACTAGTCCGTAATGGATTTTCCCCAACAATCGTAATAAATCAATCGTAATCGACTATAATGGATTAAGGGCTTCAATCGTAATCGATTTACCTTTGATAGTGTTTACTTCAGCCCAATTCAAACGTAATCTTAATTTCATTGATAGTGTTTACTTAGGTCAATTCAAATGTAATCATTCGTGAATTTACCATAGTACCATCTGTCATAATTACTAACTGACTGCCAAAAACACACGTCTTCTTCCTCCTTCGTCTCCGCCAAAACGTCGTTCGAACTCCCTTCTCATTATTCCTCTCCGCCACAAGATAACGGTGTTCCTTCTCGCCGGACCGGTGGTTTCGCAACCGATTCAAGCAAGTTCCAATTCCTCTTCCGTCATCTTACGTTTCAGAGTCGCAGTTCGTTTTCTCTTCGAAACTTTTGGTACTCACTGAACTTCATCGTTGTTAGGTGGTCATGTTTTATATGTTGTATTCGGTCTTTGAAGTTCTTGTTTCCATTTTCTATGTTAACTGGTTGAATCAGTTGTGTTAATTGATACTTTCCCCAATTTATTGTTTCCATTTTCTTTCGTTCTACTACCGATTTAGGGATTACATTCTGAATTTCATTACTGATTTTTGTTCCTTCAGCTGCCATTGTTTGCATTCTTTCCTTTGAACGAATATGATCACTTACTTTGTGGCTCTGTATTTTTTTTATACTTTTGTCATTAGCCCCACGAGTGTGAAATATACTTGTGCCAATTTTCATTTCACGATTAGTTAAGAGAGTTAGATCACGATTGTCTCCTCGATTCATTTCAATAGTGATTCATATTTGTTACGAGGTTGCTAACACGATAAACACTCTTCTTACCAATCACTGTTTACGACTTTATGCATCATTTTCCTTTATTTTTGCTTACTGATTGTGCTCTTCTTTATACAGAAACAAAATGACGTTGAATTATAAGATTAGCGAATCTGATTTGTTTCCTGGACAAGGAGCTAGCTTGGCACATATAAAACGTGCCGACCGGTTGATTAGGAGGAAGCTAACTCCCAATCAATTGGATATATTCACAACTACAGTATTTGGGCGTTTGGTAGACGCGATGATTACCTTCAGTACTTTCTTAGTGCACAAATTATTATTAAGGGAGGTTGTTGACGAAAGACCTGACGTGATGTCCTTCAATATAAGGGACACAATTGCAACCTTCTCAAAAGATGAATTCTTACTTGTGACGGGATTGTGGTCGTCGCCTGAGCCCACTGAGCGGTAGAACCAGTCAACTTCACGTCTACGTGGGAAGTATTTCACCCATCAAGTTGATATCCACGTTGCCAATTTTGAGAAATTGTATGAGACTTTAGGGTTCGAGAACGACGACGATGTTGTGGAGGTCGAACTGATTTACTACACTGAGGTTGCAATGGTGGGCAAAGATAGGACTAGGATAGTCATAGACCCATCATTGTATGTGGACGTTGATGACCTCGACTACTTCAACAACATGGATTGGGGATCATTTATATGGCAACGAACTTTATATGGATTGAAGCGAGCGTTGGTAGGCAAGCTCAAGATGTACAAGGATAATGTGGCAGAAAAGACTAACTATACTGTGAGGTATAATCTACCTAGGTTCGAGCATGCTTTGCAGGTATTTTGAAAGACGGTATTTTTGTTTCTGACTTCCTTCCACATATTATGTTTTAGTTATTGTTCCTTATATTCAAATGTGTACTTATTTACCCCACTTTATACGTTTTTGCAGATATGGGCGTACGAGACATTATCGACAATGTCTGGGAGAGGTGACTCCAAAATGAACGAGGATGCAATCCTCGCATGTTTAGATGGAGTTGCGGCAATTCAACAACACATGAAGATTTGCAGACACATGTATTTGGATCGGAAAGGGTAAGTAATATACGTCTCACTATCTTTATTAATTCACAGAAGTACTAGCGCAATCATTCTTATTCTTATTCGTGGTTATTTACGTAATGCAGACATGGATGACTCCAGTGCTTGAAATGACAGATGTGGAGCGAGCGTTCAAGCTAACTCCTGTAGAACTTAGAAATGTTTATGTGCAAGGTGGTCATGTTTTTACTGCGTCACCTAGTGTGAGAAGGGGGGAGAATCTGCGTAATGAACGTCTTCGCAATGAGTTGGATGAAGATTTATTATATGATGTGCATAGGGCGGATGCTAATGTGGGCTCCCATAGACACCGACCCTTGTCTCCATCGACTGGTGAGGATCGTGGCTTCATCGATCTGCAACATTTTGATTCCTGGCTAACTTTAGTTTAAGAAGGTTTGGCTTTGGTGAAGGACGAGATGCGAAGAGTGAAGGATGAATTACTGAAGATGATGACACTCCTACAAACGTTAGCCAATGTATGTATTATTATATATTATTTGCATGCTCGCAATGTACATCTAACAAACAATTGTGTCTACATTATGCAAGAAGCTAGGACACACGGGGAGACGACAGTGGCCGATGAGGCCATGGTCACATCTGAAGATAATCGTATGTCTCCCTCACATTCCTTAGACCAACCCGAACTTCGTGTAACTGAACCAAACAGTGAAGGTCATGGTGAAGACATGACGGTGGAAGATGATACCGTCGTCATATCTGAAGACCATCGAATGTCACCCTCATGTTCCTTAGACGAACATGGAACTGAAGCAACTGGCGTAAACATTCATGGTCCTGGTGCAGACATGACCGTGGGAGATGAGGCCCTCGTCACAGATGTGGTTGTCGGCGTATCTCCAAATAATCCTACATCTCCTTCACATTCCAATGAACCATCTGTAAGTGTTCGTGGCAATATTGTTATTGAAACTTTGAAGCTCCCCGAAGAACCATCTGTAAATGTTACTGGCAATGATGTTGTTGAAACTCTGAAGCTCTCGAAGAACAAATTGTCCGTAAAGACCATCCGGTCCTGTTTCAAATTAGGACCACTAGAAAACGATCGGAAAGTGAAGTAATAGTGGCGGTTCCACGAAGGACCAATAGAAAACGATCGGAAAGAGAAGTATTTATACCCCTAGTGATTCGTAGTAAAAAATGCAGAGTCGCGCAGAAGATCAAAAAGAAGCTTAAAGTGGATGTCACAACTCATAAACAAGTGGATGTCACATCTGACGCAACAATATCTTGTCCGATGTATGATCCACTACATGAGATAACGGTAGTTATGCGAACTTCTTTAATGCATTGGTTGACCGTGGATGGGGACGATCAAGAAATGACACCGTGTCAGTGGTCTCACACAGGCACGATCACAAGGACATTTATTCGGCAGATAAATGCAATGAATACGTGGGTCGGTTGCGATGTGAGCAAGCTTCTTACCTCATTTACATATTACATATTTTACTCTCAAACCTATTGTTAATCCGATTGGTCTTTTGTGCAGACAATAAATACTCTATTCATGTTCGCGAAGAATAAAATGTCCACCACCTGTGCACGTTCATGTCGCCACCAATTCACTATAATCCCCTCTAGAGCCTTGGTAATGTATTGCCCTCTACCAATTTAATAGATAAATACTTTAATAAAATATAAACATATTTTTTAATTCTACGTAGGGTCATTTGAACTCGCGTGATGGTGTATTTCAATCCATTGTGAACAAAACCCGAGATGAGACAATTGATGTT
Source organism: Herpetospermum pedunculosum (assembly GCA_028017165.1). Taxonomy (NCBI): domain Eukaryota; kingdom Viridiplantae; phylum Streptophyta; class Magnoliopsida; order Cucurbitales; family Cucurbitaceae; genus Herpetospermum; species Herpetospermum pedunculosum. Next base: position 11,143,688 of record CM051527.1, on the reverse strand, counting down.
TGGCAAGGGGATCAAACGTACATTGATTACGTATTGGGGCATTTGACTAGTTCAAACCTACTTGAGGAGATGCAAATTTTGTGTACAATCCACTAAACATTCGTGAACATTGGTTGTTAATGGCTATTGACATGAATATAGGAGAGATAATGGTTTATGATTCATTGTCATTACACATCCTACTGTTGGAACTTCAGGACTGTTTGGAGCCCATTTCACACACAATACCTTCTGTGCTAGACTTTTGCCACACTTACGCTCGGAAGCCTGCATTGGCCAGAGCTCCATGGTCGATCAGGCGTCATCAAAATGTGGATGTCCAGCGCAAGGGTACTCTAGATTGTGGGATTTATTGCTGCAAATTTCTTGAATGCTTGGTCTCAGGTAACGATGTTCGACTTATCAAGCATAAAAATATTAGAGACTGTCGGATTTGCTACGCTTGTCAAATGTTTGCTAATCGCCCATGTGTTGGGTATACTAAATGATGTATTCATAACCAAACACTTTTCCTAGTACTTTTTATTGTCTTTAGAACTCTACAATTTTCCGTTATTTATATGTATTAGGTACTTTTTATTTTATTCTGCTATGAGGCCCGTTGACAACATTATTTGAACCTCCTTTCCGCTTATTTGTTGCTCATTTCATGTACTACAAGTCACAGGGACATATACAATTATTTTGTTCACTGTCATAACAATTCTACTGATCAGTCTATAATTGGCATGACTTGCAACATGATTCATTACAGAAGTGTTGTAACTATTATAATCACAATTCTTAACACGATCAGAATCACGATTGGGACACCGATTCGTAACACGGTTTGGAGGTACAACCTACACTGGCTTTTGCAAAACAACAATTAATTTGAACAACTTATGTAGGCTATGTATCAGACTTCACTTCCACGGTCTACACAAAATAATGTTCATCTGTATACAATGATAACAACATTACAAAATATAAGTCTATGTATCGAACCTCACTTCCATAGTCTAAACAAAACATAACAACATTACAAAATATAAGTCTATGTATCAGACTTCACTTCCACAGTCTACACAAAACATAACAACATTACAAAATATAAGTCTATGTATCAAACTTTTCTTCCAGAGTCTACACAAAACATAACAACATTACAAAATATAAGTCTATGTATCGAACTTCACTTCCACAGTCTAAACAAAACATAACAACATTACAAAATATAAGTCTATGTATCAAACTTCACTTCCACAGTCTACACAAAACCAATTCACCGTCTAAACAAATTCATTTCATGTGTATACAATGATAACCCTGCATAAACCCGAACAATTATGGAAACAAAACATCGGTTCTATTCCATAGGCTGCAGGAGTCATACATCATTCCTCAAGAAATTACAAAAACTAGGGTATGTTAATAAATAAATTTACATACGTCGCACATGAGTCATACACCATTCATCAACAAATCCAATACGTAAGATGGTTTCACATCCTCTGCAAATGTAAAGAAGTATCTTAACAAATCGTGAGACCTGCACAAAGTGTTAGCCACCTTGAATCTTTGAGGCTTTGATAGGCATGCAATCTTAATTAACTCACATTCCATTTTCTCCTGCATCTTCGAAATTTCTCTATCATTGGAAAGAACATCTATTAAACTGTCAAGCTTAGGTGCAACATTTAGAACAACACTCGCCATTCTTTTCATTTTTTGTGCTACACAATCTCTTACGTTTCCCTTCCTCTTTCGACTGTCATTTAATCTACTAAATGGAGTTTGTACAGGTTCTGATTGGACTTATGGTTGGGAATATGATGCACCATCATCATCACATTCACGAGACACGTACTCTTCATACAATCCGTCATCATTGTTTTCCAGACCAAATAAATCTTCATGAACACTTCCTGCATCTTCCAACTGAATGGTCTCTTCCTCATCATCTGCGTTGCCAGCATTTTTTCTCGTGGCTCGATCTTTTCCAAATATGTCTGTTAGGGCATAATAGTGCACGAAAGGTTTACCGTACAAACCATTAGCCTCCTTGTGATACTACATGAAAAAAAAATTAACATGAATACCAACAGAATAATGCATTAAAGTAACCTATAGATGAAAATTCATACATTGGCCCATTCATTGAATGCAGATCTTTCACACTGTAAATTCATTGTCTTAGAATTAAAACCAAACCCGCTCTTTTGGAGCAATTCGGCAAGTGCATTGTATTTGATTTTCAGTGTACGCAGCCTAGAATCAATGTTTGGAAATGTCTTCAACGTACAATCAGGTAACTTTTGTTTCATCATATGCTTAATTTCTCTGAGATATCCATTTCTAAAACCATTATCTATTCTCCAATATGGATTAGTGGTAAATTCCTGAAGTGACGAGACCAATGCCTCATCTTCTGCATCGGACTAGAAATGTTTGTTCAAACCCCGACCTCTCCGTCTTGCAGGGGCTCATGAGTCATGTTGTTCTATTGAGAAATAAAAACAGATAAATGGAATACAAATTCAAAACATAAGAATATATATATGCGCACTAAATATTGGAAATAATTAGAACATAGGATGAACACAAATGTCATTTAATCACTATAATTAACAAAGAGAAATAAGTAACTCAATCGTAAAAGAATGAACAAAAACGTCATTTACTTCTTCAAGAAATGAAGAAAAAAAGTAAAGTAATAAAAAATAAAATGGTTCCTAAAGTAGATAATGTCTCCAAATTTCCGAATAATATAATTCCAAAGGTTAAAAAATAAATCGTTCAAATCTCAGGAACAATGGCGCCACACGTTGAACATATCATTTGTCAGGCATTGCCCAAAACTACTCCATGCATTCGAAGTTTCAATGGAACCAATAAATATATTGTTTTAATTTCCATCTGCATGTGCGGACACTTCATTGTTGAAGGTTTCTTCCAGAGGATCGACCGCCATCTCAGTTCTTATAAGGTTATGAAGCATGCAGCAAACTGAAATTATCCTTCTCTGTGTGATTATGTCGTAGCAGGACGGACTTCTGAGAATTGCCCAACGCATTTTCAGTAACCAAAACATCGTTCAATTACATTCCTAGCAAATGCGTGTTTCATGTTAAAAAACTCTTCGACAGTCCTAGGTTGTTGAGCATCTCGCCAATCGTGTAAGTGGTATCGTTGACCTATAAACGGGGCTAAAAAACCTTCGGTGTTGGTATAATGAGTGTCAACCAAGTAGTAATTCCCTATACGTTAGGAAGAATATGTGTAAAAAAATATTATCTAAATACCTAACAGTGTAGAACATAATGTAAGTCGAATAAAATATTACCATGAGGGACTTTTAGTCCATTTAGCCTTGTTATCGCATCTCTAAGTACTCGATCATCATGAACAGAACCTTCCCACCCAGGTAAAACGTATATAAATTGCATGTTAGGTGAGCAAACACCCAAGACATTAGTTGCAATTTCATTATTTCTTGTCCTATACTTCGTTTTTTCCGAATCTGGAACATGGACCTTAATGTGAGTTCCATCTAAAGCACCCAAACAACCCTAGGAAAAACATATTTGATGTGTATTAGAATGTTTCTCAAAACTACAATAAACAATCATTGTATTTTGCGTACTTTAAACCACTTCCATGTGTAGTCCATCGGGTCCTCCAATATCGGCCTAGGTCTCTTCCATAAACACTTTTGACTTCGAAACATAGTCTCATACATTCGTGGAAGCATTTTCTAACAGTACGACCAAACCTCTTAAATGTAAAGCTAATAACTCAATTTTTTTACATGGTGTGCTAAAATATGCAAAAATATGGCTATCATTTCTTCTGTACTAACGTTTCTGGTCCCTTTCATTTGCCCTCTTACCATAAGGACGGTGCATAAGTTCTCGAAAGTATGTCTATCTGTTCTAAGTTGATTGGCACAACTCACATCACTTTTATGAATCAAAGACTACAAATGACACAGTTGGTACATAATCCTATAATATTTATCTTCCTCGACATCGCTTAAAGAATGTAAATTTAAATGTGCATAGCCACACATGGCAACACATGTTGCAAGTATTTGTCGCAATAAGATGACTAATATATTTATGAGAACGTATGTTTTCTTCTTGTTTCCATGCGGGTTTCTAGCCATATCTATACACACACGAGAAAATGATAACATCAATATTTTTTTGTCCACAATACGAAAAAAATACTATTGCTTAATATTGAACAAAAGAACAGATCAAATGTTGGAACATTGGTGTTCTTTGGCTAAACTGTAGTCATTCATATAAGAATATAAGAAGAGGATGAGAGGACATGAATTGAATATGCATACGTGAATCATTGTCGTTCAAAGTCGATGAAGTGAAACGAACCATAATAAAAAAATAAAAAAAAACTATGGGGATGAGGGACATAGATAGTTTAAACCGGATGAATGTAACATAAACCCTAGAAAATTCATATGAGAAAAAATGCAAACGTCAATCGAGTTCGTTCAAAACCGATGAAGTGAGATGAACCCTAAAAACTTCATAAAACAACGGGGATGAGTGGCGTAGATGGTGCAAACTGGATGAATGTAACATAAACCCTAAAAATTCATATGATAAAAAATGCAAGCGTCAATCGAGGTCGTTTAAAATCGATGATATGTGAGATGAACCCTAAAAACTTCATAAACCAATGAGGATGAGAGGCGTAGATGATGCAAACCAGATTAATGCAACATATAACCTTAAAAATTCACCTGATGAAGGGTGAATGCGTCGTTCTTGCCTCTCGAAATGTCGTTCCAGTATTTGTCGAAGCGTGGCGGTCGAATAATGAAACCCTAATCACATTCGCGTGCTTTTATACTAGGTACACATTTTTCAAAAACTAATCGTGAAACAAATATTGATCATGTTGAAAATAGTGGGAACAATCATAATACCAATCATGTGAGTACTCTCTATACCAATTAGGGAAAGAATCGTGAACATGTTTCTACTCGTGGGTCAACTCATGTGTATGTTTAAGTACACCAACTACCAAGTTTATGACTTTATTTTCCTTCGTCAGACGAGCAGTAACTGCACTTGGGAACCCAAACGCCGGCTAATATTTACGTGATGGTGATATCTTGTAGTGATTCATGACACTAAATGCAACATTTAAAACATTATTTATGTTACAACTTCCCATAATTTACCACTCCCATTTCAGTTCTCCTAAACCCCAAAACAAAATATCAGTCTTCTTCCATTCCATTTCTCCTAAACCCAAAAACACAATATCAGTCTTCTTCATCCTCCGAACCTGTCTTTCAGAAGATTCCTACAATGACATTTACCCATCATATACTTCTTAAGACCGATCCTCAGCTTCTTCTTACAATACCGATCGATCCACATCAAACTAATATGGGGAGGAACCAGTGGACAATCCACTTTTACTTCACTCAAATGATTCTTCATTATACTCCTCGTCGTCAACATTTCATCCTGAAGAGCAAATGGAAATTGGAACAGTTGCTCATCGTCTGAATGACAAGTTAGCACCTCCTGAACAAGAACAATCGTTGTCAAGTGTCAATCAACCACTAAGGAATGAGGCTGAGACGAGTAGGGTGAAGAAAAAGTTAGAATATCCGGAAGAAGTGGTGGATAAAAAGTTGAATGAAGAGAAGAGGAATGTAGAAGGATTGAAAAAGGATTGAAAAAGGATTGAAGAAAGACAGTAGGAAGAGGAAGGCCAGGGAACAACCCCCAATCGTCATATCAATATCATCGGACACAGAAGAATCAATGTAGACAAGGTCAACCAACAACCCGACAACCAACAACCCGTCAACCAACAACCTTTATTTCATGTTTTTCTTGTGTATGGTAGGTTTTTTTTTCATGTTTTTTTGAAGAAGAAGTTCATGATTGCTTCACTTGGAAAGTGTGGATGAAATACTTAATCTGTTTAGCAAAGTCTAGCCGCATGATATAAATCATGTTCACGGTCGAGTTTGTACTCGTGTAATGAATCAGGTTTGTAATCATTTTGATGGTATTAATATAAATCATGATAGTTTTCCAAATCGTGTAATTATGTATTAATTTTCCTCGTTTGCGCCCAAACCGAACGATTACGAGGTTGAAGACGACCTTTCTTCTTTGTATGCAAAGGATAAATATACAAAAACTATGAAGACGACCTTTCTCCTTAGATTTGATCTGCGTAAACACCCAGAATGATGAATCGGGAAGGTGTTGGATGAAAAAAAATTAATTTTTTTTTTATCAAAAGTAAAGAACAGATCATAAACCAGAGGAAGAATGGAAAAATGGCAAAGTGTAAAAGAATTACATTTGTGTGAATCTAGGAAGAGAGATAATGGGCATTTTGATGGAGCGCATGTAGCGCAGCGGAAGCGATTCAGATCATTGACACTCTAATTTCATCAATTTAGCTAAACTAGAAACATGCTCAAAACTAGAAATAAAAGAAATTAGAACACTTACCTCTTGTAGTTCTAAAAACTTCTATTCCGATGCTCGATTCTCCTCACAAACCCTTCGAAGCTTCCCTCGAACTCCTCGAGCCGAGCAACGGAGTGGTGTGACTCCTTTATGAAAGAAAAAGTTTGGAAGAAGAAGATGGGAAGATGAAAGTGATGAGGATTTTGTGAGAAATATCTAACACTTAGCTTTCTAATTTCTCAAGTAACATGAACTCTTCATGCTCATCCAAATATTCAAACTCTTTGAAAATTCATCAACCTCAAACCATTTGAACTTCATCCAATTTATAGGCAATTCACATGCAACAAACTCTTTGCTTAGCATGACACCTCAAATTGGATGGATTAGTCTTCAACCAAGTGTTCCAAAATTGATATAGTTTATGCATGTGGTTGGTGATTCACAATCCACTTCACAACTTGGATAAACCCACTCAACTTGGATAAATCCACTTGACTTGGATAATCCCACTTGTAATATTTTGTCATTTTAAAATTAATTCTAATAAACAAAATAAATTTTAATTAATTAAACTTTTTAATTAATTAATATTATTATTTAATTTAATATCAAATATTAATTAAATAATAAGACTAATCCCGGTTTCTTAAACCGAATCATCACACATGAATCCCTATTCATGTTTTAGACCGATCACATATTTAAACCATATTTAAATATGTCCATCATTCTTCCAAAAATGAATTTGAATAAATTCAAATTCTTTTTCTCTCATATTGTTACACGGCTTAATTCGAGCTGGTCAGGAAAACCTAAAGAACCTACAGATCAGAAGCTCCAACGATACGAGATTAATCGGCCAAACTCTTTAGCCAAGCTAACCAACATTCGTTAACCCCCGGAGACTCCACTAAAGTCCAAGGGTTGTGTCGCGTGATTTAATGCGTACCGCAAGTGTACGGGTCCAGTTTTAATATAGTGATTTAAGTAAAGAGTGTCGTCCACAGGATTGGTTTTCTAGATCAATTGAGTACCGTAGGTACTAACCACAAATTTTATTTAGATTAAAAAGACTTTGAGTGTGAATGAAAAATTAAAAGACTGAAAAATAATGGGAAACCTTTTGGAGAGAAAAACCTAGGGAATTGATTTCATCGAATAGATTCATGCTTAATTAATCTATTAATCCAAAAATAGCCATGCATACAATTATAAGCCAAGAAGTACAAAACTCATAAAAGACTCGCTAGAGCTCTATTAATTCTCTTCTCTTAATATAAAACCAACATGCCTGTCTAGTTTTAATAGAAAAGAAAGGCATTAAGCAACTTCTATTATCGGCCTCTAAGAGAATTCTTCATTTCCATGCAAGAATTTACAAGTAGTCAAGTGTTTGAGTTCTACTCTAAAATCTACTCTTTCAAGCTAGAATTAAAGCAATCAACAATTTATACTTTGGCCAAAAGATAAAAGCATTAAGCAAACAAACACAAGAACAATTGTTGCAATATGAAGAACTTTAGATTAATCAAACATGAAAACTAAAACGATTACATCAATCCCCTAAGTAAAAGTCTAGCTACTCATAATCACTAAAATCATGCTTAGACAATGTTTAGAATCCATAAAATAAACAATAAAATCAATAGGTAAAAGGAGAAAAACTCTTTTCGCGTGCCAAGCCTCGTTCCCGATGTGATCTGCACGTTCATGAGCCTCCGAATCTCTTCCTCAGCTCTCCAGAGTGTCCCTCACGCCTTTCCAATGAATGTATTTCGAAATTAGGGTTCAAATCTCCCAAAAATTGGCTTCCCCCTTCGAATGGAGAAAAATATGCATTTATAGGAAAATTCGTCATAGCGTCTCGACGATGCCCTTTAAAAACGCGTGAAAACTGATTTGGAAAGCCAGCGTCGAGCATAGCGTCGAGACGCTATAGCTTGACGTTACAGGTATATGTATTACAAATGCGGAATGTATAACAATAGCAACTAAGTGGTGTGGTGTTCTGGGCGCTCCATGGTTGAGCAGTGCATGCGCGGGTGCCAAAGTTCGAGACTGAAGTTGTACATCTTTTATTTTTATTTTTTCTGTGAGGGATTATAGCGTCTCGACGCTGTCCCCTCGACATTTTTGGCTTGATTCCTTATTTTTCTTGGCTCTTGGTCATAAAAGTTCATATTTTAAGCTAATATTTCATGCCATAACTTCTAAAACATACGCTGTCCTCAATGTTTAGTCAATAATATGCAAAGGACAAGAAAAATAGATAGGGAATTTCGAAACTTTCCTGACATGCAAGTGAATCCACTATCTTCTGAGATGTGGAGAAAAATTTGTTGATCAGGCTCCTAAAGGAAAAGTAAAGGAATATAAGAACCACAACACGCCACAAAATAATTAAACAAAAGAAAACAAATAAAACAAACTAAAAACTCAAAAATAAACTTGGGTTGCCTCCCAAGAAGCGCTTTGTTTAACGTCTTTGGCTAGACGAGACTCATTAAATGTATGATGGTGGTCGCTTGCCCATGTGTTTTACCTCCACCTGTTTGACCTGCTCATTCTCATTGTCTAAATTTAATTTATCTCAAATATCAGAATTTGCCACAAATTTCTCAAAGTTGTACATCTTTTATTTTTATTTTTTTTGTGAGGGATTACAGCGTCAAGGCGCTCTGTAGAGCGCCGAGACGCTGTCCCCTCGGGAATTCTGGCTTGAAACCTCATTTTGGAGCGTCTCGACGCTATCCCCTCGACATTTTTGGCTTGATTCCTTCTTTTTCTTGGCTCTTGGTAATAAAAGTTCATATTTTAAGCTAATTTTTCATGCCATAACTTCTAAAAAGCTCCGATTTTCTCCAAATGCTCGAAATCTACAATTTAGATAAATAATATCATTAAAACGTTCATTTAAACTCCAAAACTAGCATAATAACGACTCTAAAGATAACTCATTTAGTGTGCTATCAGGTTGCACTCTCCCCACCGTAGATATATTTCTGTCTTGATATAACCATCATCAGTAAGTCGATCCTTCACAGGTCGTTCGTAATTACAACTGGGTCAAAATAACCGTTTTACCCCCGTAATTACATCTTGTTCCTTAAGTCCCACTGATCCTCTAATGAACTATTGGTTTATAGTCCAACCACCAAACCGATTGGTAAGTTATCTCATCACTATACCAAGTCCCTCTCGGGCCAATGAGAGGGTGGGATCCCTAGTTAAAGACCAAGAGTCAGCACTTAAGAGAACAACCTATCTACTAATCCCTAAAGGCAGGTAGGAGTGAATTTCATCTCGCAGGACTATGTTCCCAGCTACCTACCCGGTCTTATCCCCAATATGGTAGGCTTATTGAGTCGGCGATCTCGGGCCACTCTCACCCATACAAGTCAAAGGATAAGCCCGAATAAACAGGAGTTCATAGCGTGCTCAGGATTCAGATCGAGTTACCTAGGTCATCATATGAAAAAGTCGGTCTTTACAGTAAACGAAGTTGTAAAGAAAGAGTGACTTTATTTCGCGGTTCAGTCTTATGCAAACTCATTGATTCGGATTTTGAAGAACCTTTCACACTTGTTTTGCCAATAAAGCTTTATTGAAACCTTCAATATCCCTGAAGTTAAGGCCCCCAAGCTTATTTGGTAAGCACATCTCATACCATCTCTTCCAATGCATCTTTCTATTTTTGTTAGAGAATCCCCACTAGAACCTCGCGATATCTCTCGTGATATCCTCCCAAATAGACTTTGGCATCCTAAAACAACTCATAGCATAAGTAGGCATCGCTTGGAAACACTCTTAATTAGAACCTCTTTACCTCTCACAGAAAAGAAAGAGCGCTTCCAACCCTGAACCACCTTACGGACCTTGTCCCAAATACGAGCGAAATTTTCCCCTTCACGTCGAGTAAAACAAGAGGGGAGACTCAAATACTTCCCTAGTTCCGACACTAAAGGCACACCAAGCGTGGTTCCCAAAAAGGTCTGACAATCCGGATGAACATTCTTGGAACAGAGTAAGGCGCATTTACTAAAATTGGACAATCAAGCGCCCATGTTTAGGAAATAGTTCTATTGAGTCCATTGCTGGACAAAAACTATTAATTAATTAACAAAGGTGTTAACGTGACAATTTTAAATTAAAATAATACAAATAATTTTAATTTTAATCAAATTCTCTATCTCTCCTCTCTCCCTCTTCTTCTACTCTCTCACTCCAACCATGATTCGTCATTGCTCTCTTCTTCTTCAAACAAAAAACTCACTCTCCTCTCTCCCTCTTCTTCTACTCTCCCACTTCAACCCTCATCCGTCATTGCTCTCTTCTTCTTCAAACAAAAAATTCACCCCACCCATTCTTCCTCTTTAAACAAAAAAAAAACTCACCCCACCTTCCTCTTCTAAATTTAGATAATCACAAAAAGGAAAGAAAAAAAAATACTAGAATGAGATCTAACCAAGCGAAACACAAAATTAAGATGATGGATGGAAAAGAACCGTCGTAGAAACAAAGATTCGGTCCCCACTGCACGTTCTATGCAATTAAGCAAAGTTTATAGCGTGTTGCCATTCTCCAACCTCCGTTGCACATTCTCTACAATTAAGTAGAGTTTTATGTGAGGTTGGAATTCATCCGCCCCCATTGCACACTCTACAGTTAAGTAGAGTTTTGTGCTCGGGGTTGGTGTTCTCCAGCCCCCATTGCACATTCTCTTCAATTAAACTCACAAAGTTTTATGCCAAGTTGGCTCTGATAGTACCTTAAAAGTGCTACTAGGCATTAATTCTTGTTAGTTTTGTTACTCTCAAACGTTTGTTTGTCCATTTTGTAGAGATTGAGTAACTTGAAGCATAATGGAGTTCAATGATGTAATATGGTGAAAAATGGACTAAATTAATGCAAATTTAAAGTTATGAGTGAAAAAAACATGAAAAAAACAAGTCAAAAAGACGAGAAGGTAGCGTCTCGATGCAACCACTAGCGTCAAGACACTCAAATTAATTAAAAATATGACAAAGTCACCCATATTTTGACTAGCCCATTTCGTCTTCGACCCAACTTCGCTCTCCAGGCTTGTGAGCATTTTCATTCACCAGACGAGCTCTAAACGTTTCGGCCAACATCCAAATCTAATTGATTTCAGAATTGTCTGATTTTTCCCCATTGTCCACCATAAAGAGATTTTTCTTCTTCTAGGTGAAGCCAACTTTTATGTAGTAGACTTATTAGAAGTTTTCCAGGAACTTTTTTTTTTTTTTTTTTTTTTTTATAGCTTTTCTAGTTTTTTTTTTTATCAATTTTGTTCTAGTTTTTTTTTTTTTTTCGAATTTTGGATTGATTGTCAACACGGTCGGCTAAGCTTGGTGTTCTAATTAGAGGTCGGGATTGCTCATTGATTGATATGTGAGGAATATTTTTAATCGTTTTTATCTCATTCCGTTAGCATATTTTTTCCTATGAATTTATTCTTCAGGCATGTGTCTTTGATCGAATTAACGTGTTGGTTATTTACGCATGTCTAATTGCTAAAGATTAATGCATAATCCATAATTGTTATGTCGTTAATCGTCTAAGTAGCAATGATTCAATTGTGTGTGTTTCATTGACTATTTGTGTTCACATAACTTGATCAACTTTAGGATAAAAGAGAAATCGATTAGTTAATTTAGGTTATCTAAGTTAATTAATTATCTCAGTATTTTCCGTATTACTAGTGTGTCTAATTAATATGGAGCGATTATACCCAGTTAATTAGGCATTAAGTTTAATTGTGGCTTTTAGTCATAATTAAAAATTTTGGTTGCTTGTTATGGATTCAAGTAAGCAAGTTGTGTGTTAGCGTGGTTAGATAATTTATTTAGAAATTTTTGTGATCAAATTGTATTTTGGAGCTCGTACGGTTAAATTAAATTAGAATCTCGTTAGAATTAGTTTTTCTTTCTTTTAATTTTCTTGCATTTAATTTTTTCGTTAGCTAAATTTACTTAATTTGCATGTTTTTAATCTTTTTTAGTTTTCGAAACTCAAAATCCCTTTTTTTTTTAATATTTTATCTTTTAAATTCAAAGTAAGCATAAAGAAATTAATTTAGGCTCCCTAAGTTTGATCTGGTCCGATGTAGTTTATTGCAAGCCATTGATCGGTAAATATAATTTTATTTGACGGGTCTCGACAAACTCGCTTCATTGACGTTCTCCAGCCCTGATAGCACATTCTCTACAATTAAAGCAGGATTTATGGCGGGTTTCTATGTTGTATCCATTTTGTCACTAGTTTAGCCATGCTTGGGCTTCTATCCCTAGGGTTGACCATAGGTTCTTGAATCAACTCTTATCTTTTTCAGGAATTTTAACCATTTCTTAATGCATCTTTTCTATATTAGTCATAACTTCTACATAATTACATGGTTTTTTAATGATCTTTCAAGGTATAGGTGTCAGGCCGGACTACCTTGACGACATGGTAAGATCCCTCCCATATTGGGTCGAGTGCTCCTGTTGCTGGGTCTCAGGTGTTCTGCAACACATTTCTTAACACAAGGTCTCCTTCTTTGAAACTCTTATTCTTCATTGTCGTGTTATAACATCGAGCTATTATGTTTTTGTATTCTGTCACCCGAAGATGAGATGTCTCTCGGTGTTCTTCTAGTAAATCTATATCCAGCCTTATTGAGGCTTCATTCTTCTAGGATCAAATTATTCTACTCTAAGAGATCAAACTCCGATCTCCACTGGGACGACTGTCTCTACTTCGAAAGATAATGAAAAAAGAGTCTCCTATGGAGGTCCTGCCAATTGTTCTATATGCCCCTAACACATTTGGTACTTTTTATGCAAATGTGATAACTTGTCAATTCAGAATTTATTTCATCCTCAAAGCAAGGTAAAGAATGTTAGCATTGATCATTTTTAGCCTTTATTCTATTAAATTACATGCGCTAAACCACATAAGTACTTGTGAATTTACAATTGAATCGAGCTATCATATGTTAGGGCAGAGATTTCAGTATTTCCTTCAAGTGCCCTTTCCCTAGCTTTTAAGGCCTGCGTGTTCCATATAAATTCATGTAAAATCAATAAAACGACAACTGTTCATAGTTTGTTAAAAAAAAAATATATATCTCCCCACCGAAAACAATTCTACTACTTTCTTTCACTATATTTGCCAAACAATTTCTATTTTAGTCTTTAATCTTCTTTATTTCATTTTAGTTTCTAAATTTTCAAACCTTATTTGTTCATTTATCTAGTGAGTAGTCTATATAGATTCAAGTTTTTGTTAAATGATTATTGAAATATTGAGATTAATGTGTGAACAAATTTTCATGCAAATTTTATGAATAAACTAAAATAAAATAATTGAAAGTGGAAACACTAAAAAAAATTAAAAAAAAATAGAGACGAAAAACAAAAAAAAATATTAAATTTTATAGACCAAAATATTATTTAAGCTTAAAAACGTTGCATTATGTTTGTTAAGTCCTTAAACTTTATAAAGTTTCAATTATACTTCAAAATTTTGAATAATCGTTTCTATTTAGTCCTTGAATTATGTTTTTTAGTCCTAACATAGTATGCTCATTAGATAAATTTTGAAAAAAACTAACTTATATTAAATTTAGTTGGACCGACTAATGATAATTAAAGTTTATAAAATATTACTATTTTTTTTTTTTTGCAAAGGTATTTAATTAATGCGGGGATTGAACCTCTTAGTCAAGAGAACAATCTTATACCAATTGATAAATGGAAAAAATTGTAGAGAGGACCTGTTTATGCCAATTTGTGAGAGTGGTAATGAGAGCAAAAAGAAAGCTTTGAAGTGCTGCTCCTGTAACCAAGCCAATCCAAAGTCCTTTGACTCTCAAATGTGCAACAAAAGCCAATACAACTGCTATTGGAATCCCAACTATATAATATGATCCCAAATTCACATATGCCCCTAAACGCTGCCATCCCGTGCCTCTTGCAACTCCTAAAATTGTCACATACACTCTAAATTAGCATACACATACACTTTACCAACATGAACATAGTTCAACTCGTCGAGACAAATATCTTCAGACAAAAAGTGAGAGGTTAAATCTTCACCCCCACATCTTGTTTAGCACTTAAGAAAAAGGAGAAAAAAAAACCTTTACAATTGTTTATCCTTTTTTTTTTTTTTTTTTTCAATTAAAATATAAATGTTGAATATTATCCCTCTATTTAAATCATAAAACTTTTAAAATTGTTAATGCTTTTATTTCATTGCACTTATTAACACTTCAAAGAAAATATTGATATATATAGTGTCTATCAACTTTTTTTTAGGGTAAATTATATTTTTGGTCCCTGGAGTTTGAGTTTGGTAGCATTTGAGCCTCTAAGATTTCAAACTCAACCTTTTTTGGCCTTAAGGTTTGCATTTAGTGTGTTTTTTGGTCACCGGCTCAACCCTATGCCAATTGAGCTATGCTCGGTTTGGCTAAATTTTATTGTTATGAGATCTAATAATAATAATAAATTTCCACGTCAAATAATAATAATAATAATAATGAATTTTATTTTAATTACTGATTTAATATTAACTAATAATTACTAGGGAAATTATAAGAGATGCCAATTTAGAATAATATAATTAAAAATATAGCATGTTTTTAAAATTTTTGCGGATATGACAATTTCTATCGCTGATATCTTATGGCTGATAGAAGTCTATCCCTAATCACCTCAGCTTTTTATAGATTTTTGTTAGTGATAATAGTCTATCACTCATAGAAGTTTATCGGTGATATGATAAAGTCTATCAGTGATAGAAACAAATTTTTTTGCCATATGTGCAAAAGATTTTAAAGTTTGCTAAATTTGCAATTAGTTTGGGCCTGATTGCTATTTGTGTAACCAGCCTTAATTACTAACTAAAATAAAACTATATCAACAAAAAAAAATATATTAATAAATAATTTTTTATTTGTAGGATATAGACTAATATTATTTATATATATAATATTTAGGGAAATTGTAGTAAATGACAATTTAAGACTTATTGTTTGCAAATATAGCATGTTTTTAAAAATTTTGCGGATATAGCAATTTCTATCGCTGATATCTTATGACTGATAGAAGTCTATCGCTGATCACCTCAGCTTTTTATAGATTTTTGTCAGTGATAATAGTCTATCAGAGATAATAGTCTATCACTGATAGAAGTCTATCAGTGATATAATAAAGTCTATCAGTGATAGAAACGGGTTTTTTTTGCCATATTTGCAAAACATTTTAAAGTTTGCTAAATTTGCAATTAGTTTGTGCATGATTGCTATTTGTGCAACCAGCCCTAATATTTACTATAAATATTTTATTTTGACAAATTAATACTCAGCAATTAAATATTTAAAAAATCAAATAGAAATGTTTAATTTAATTTCATAAAATTATTGAAGTAATAAAATACTAGATTAGTATGATTTTTTATTAGAAGAAAAATTAGTAATAGTGTAAGTAAGAGGGTGAAAAAGAGTAAAAATTGTAAAATAATTAATAAAAAGGGTATGAGTCTCATTTAGGGGAACTTGATTACTGGGTGGAGATTTCCAAATTTCTATTGATTTCATTTATGCATTTTAGTAAATATGAGAAATGGAAATGGAAATGAAAAGTTTCTTTTTCATTCCTCAATTTTTATTTATGTTAGGTTTTTTGGTGGAGCCAAATCGAAGCTATGATAATTGACAAAAGAAGTAAATTTGAAGTCTTGCCCAAATTGGGCCCAAATCCACTATTCTTAGGTTTATTAGTGCCCCATGTTATATAAATGGAAAATAATATGATTTGGTCTTTAATAAAAAATTGTGAGTTTTTGGCTCTTGTATTGTCGCCCAAGCAAATCAGTGGTTTTGATCTCTTGCGGCCGAGTAATTTTGAAGAACATTTTGTTCAGTTTTTAGTGTGACGACAAAGCAATTTTATAAGAAGAATAAAGTGTATTTTTCTCTAGAATTGAGTGTTTCTTATTTGTTTATCTCAAGCTATCTGGTTGTGGCACTTTGACGCAAGTAGTTCGAGTTAGGCTATTTGAGAGAGTTTTGTAACATGAGTTTGAGGGACCTCTTGTAATCTTCATTATAGTAGAACCTGCAGTTGCAGGAGATTGGACGTAGTCCCGAGATCAGGGCGAACCAGTATAATCTCTCGGTGTCGTTATCTCTTTCTCTTATCTTTATTATAGTATTTTGTGATCGATTCTTATTTTGGTTATAACCTGTGAAGTGGGAGGTTGAGATATATTTAGTTTGTTTTTCCGCAGTTTATTTATATCTCGCTATTTTTAATCCCAACAAGTGGTATTAGAGCTTTTGGTTCAGGAATCATGGGAGCGACGAATCCAAAAAGTTTCGAGGGAGTCACAAAATTTGATGGAATTTTTTTTGGTTATTGGAAGATGCAAATCAAAGATTTCCTAACCTGCAAGAAAGTGCACACAAGGCACTGAAGGGGAGATCGAAAGAGATGTCGGATGGAGATTTGGAGGATATGGATGAACAAGCAGTTGCAAACATAAGGATGTGTTTGTCGAAGAAAGTGGCTAGTCTTGTAGCCAACGAGACTACTGCAATCAAGCTAATGGAAGCGCTTACAAACAGGTATGAGAAACCGTTTGCCAATAGTAAAGTATATTTCCTTAAGAAATTTTTCAACATGCAAATGATTGTTATATTAATGAGGTTACCAATTTAATTAATCAGTTGATGTATGTTAAGATAAAATTTACTGATCAAGTGTATGCTATTCAGTTATTAATGTCTTTACTTGATAGTTGGGAAACGATGAAGACAACAGTGTCTAATTCGACTGGAGATAACACTCTGAAATTTTTAGCGGTTTGTGATTTAGCTATAGCTGAGGAAATTCGTAGGAAGGGTAATAGTAGTAAAGAATCTACTAAATCAACGTTAACTTTAACTAAATGTAAAGACAAACTTGACTATGAAGATAATAAATTGAAAAACAATAGGAAAAAGTGGAGTCATAGGAATAAGGAGGTAGAGTGCTTTTACTGCCACAAGAAAGGTCACTACAAAAGTCAGTGTAGGAAACTAAAAGAGGATCATGAGGTAAACATAGTTGATGATGCTTATGTTTGTGTTCAGAGTGACACGAAGAGTAGTAACCATTCATCTGAATTGGGTGTAGACAGTGCAACGTCAGTTAACATAACTTCAGATAAAAATTTGTTCACATCATTCACAGGTGGACATCATGGTCTAGTGAGAATGGGTGATGGTAGTCTCCAAGACATGTGGAATTGGGGATGTTAGTCTGAAGTCAGTATGTGGTAGTGTTCTGGTGTTGCGCAATGTCAGGTTTGTGCATAGGATGAAGATGAATTTCATCTCTATTGGCAAGTTGGAGGATGAGGGTTACAATTGTGAGTTTGGCAATCGCCAGTGTAAACTCAAGTTAGGATCCCATGTAGTGGTAGTTGACCACATAAATTCCACACTGTACCGATGTCAGTTTAGTGTTGCCAAAATATCAAAGTGACAGTGGATGCCAGTTAAAGCTGTAGATGGTAGGTGTAGAGGTACAGTTGAGCCAACAACAATAATAGCCAATTTTGACCAGTTAGATCAAGATCCATCAGTTCATAAATAATTGGGAAGTCCAAGAGAGAAAGATGATGACTATCATCAATCACCAATTGTCAGACATTTGAATGAATTGATAAAGTCGCCTAGGCGAGTAAGGGCATCAAAGTGTAAAGCCATGACAATTGTTATGGTCAAAGGTTTATTCTCTAGCTTGACAACAAACTTGAATGAAGGAGTCAAGTCATTTGCAAAATATATCTTCTTCAGGAATAGGTGTTCAAGATCGAAGAAGATGTCAGTTGTTACCACTTAACTGGAGTGGGAGTACGTAACTGCTCTTTATGTCTGGGGGACAGTTCCACGTAGCGAGCCCATACCTCAAGGCGAGCACAAATGAGCTACATTTTTTTTTTTTTTTTTTTTTTTATGATGGTTGTCTGTTTTGTTAGTTTGTTATTCTACAGGTTTTTTGTTGAACCTTGGAGTTTACCAAGAAGATCAGAAATAACAGTTGTAGTGAGAGTAAATCCTTGGAGTTTCCAAGATGATCAGTTTCATTGTCGTGGGAAGCAAGATCGTCGTTTTGTCTCCAAGTGGGAGATTGTTAGGTTTTTTGGTGGAACCAAATCGAAGCTACGGTAATTGACAAAAGAAATAATTTTGAAGTCTTGCCCAAATTGGGCCAAAGCCCACTATTCTTAGGTTTATTAGTGCCGCCACACATGTTATATAAATGGAAAATAATATGATTTGGTCTTTAGTAAAAAATTGTGAGTTTTTGGCTCTTGCATTGCGGCTGAAGCAAATCAGTGGTTTTGATCTCTTGCGGCCGATTAATTTTGAAGAAAATTTTGTTCAGTTTTTAGTGTAACGACAGAGCAATTTTATGAGAAGAACAATGTGTATTTTTTTTTTCTAGAATTGAGTGTTTCTTCTTTGTTTATCCCAAACTATCTGGTTGTGGTACTTGGAAGCAAATAGTTCGAGTTAGGCTATTTGAGAGAGTTTTGTAACACGAGTTTGATGGACCTCTTGTAATCTCCATTATAGTAGAACCTGCAATTGTAGAAGACTGAACGTAGTTCCGAGATCGAGGCGAACTAGTATAATCTCTCGGTGTCGTTATCTCTTTCCCTTATCGTTATTATAGTATTTTGTGATCGATACTTATTTTGGTTCTAACCTGTGAAGTGGGAGGTTGAGATATATTTAGTTTGTTATTCCACAGTTTATTTATATCTCTATTTTTAATCCCAACAATTTCCTTGAAGTAAACCGACCTAATTGATATGATATTACTACTAAAAATTTTAGAGATCAAGAAGAGGTTTTAAAAGTTAGAATTGAAAGATATTGAGATACATACCTGAAAGGACACCAAGGAAACTATCAATGAAAATGGAAAGGCAAATGAAAGGCCACATAGAAGCAATGTGATTGGCAATTTGGCTGTCACTTGTGAATGCATATCCCAAGATATTATGACACCCAAAGAGAGTTACATTAACAATCACTGATTCTATGATGCCAAGAACTCCCACTACCTTCACTGCTACCTTAGCTGCCTCTGGATTTCCAGCTCCTAGTTCATTTGAAACCCTTGTGCTATATATATGTCACCATAAAAATAATTCAAAACTTATATTAGTTTATATTTAAAATATTCTACATTTTAGTTTAATCAATTCTTAGAATATTTAAAAATACAAATATGTTTATAATGTAATTGACTAAGGGATGAACTTATAAATATGTTTATAATGTAATTCACTGAGCGATGAACTTTCCATTTTATAAAATTGAACCATAAATTTAAATAGGGGAGAAATTGATACTTTTAGTCAAACTTTTATTTTTATATGTTATATGAACTTTCTTGTGGTTTAACTATACTATTTTGTAGGTTTCGTGTAGATTGATTTTCACCTAGATTTGGATATTTTTTTTTTTTTTTTTTTAATCAATTTCATTTTTTTCATTAAGATTGTTATGGGTAAACATGGACAAAAGGAATAAACTCGAAAGATAAAGAGCCTGGACGCTGAAATCGGGTTCAAATCAGTCTAGGAGGACATTTAGACCAAAAAGAAGAAGAGAATTGGGGCTTCTTGCCCAAATTCACCACCTCGACCTCGATAAGGGGGTCGAGCCTGAGCCCATCAAATGATCATGTCGGCCTACAAGTTGCAGGCCCACAACTCGGAAAAGCCTGGAAGAAGTTGTTGGGATTTATGCCCTAAAGTCTCGTAATTAATTAATAATTATTTGATAATTATTTTATTATTATTAGTTGCAATTTATAATATTCATTATATATAAAAATCAAAGGTTATTAGTGTAATCTTGAACAGTATGCATATGGGAGGATCATGCTCAAGGAATAACCTAAATAGTTTATAGTATATGGATAAGGTTGGGTGCCTTATCTTGGTAATACTATTGATACGACCCACTTTGTAATTGTTACAAATGATTTGATCCAAATCATTCATGTAGAGACATGTGAGTGGGGTATCCTATACAATGAGTTTGTATAAGACTGGACTACGAAATATATAATCTCGATCTTTATAAATCCGTTATTTGAGAAGATTAATATTTCACAGGATGATCTTATGTGACTCAATCTTAATCCTGAGTGAGTTATGAACTCCTGCCTGCGAGGGCTCGTCCTTTGATTTGTATGGGTGAGAATGACCTTTATAGCCGATTCAATAAGCTTACCATTTTGAGGACTTGACCAAACAGGGAGCTGGGAACATAAGTTTCACAAGATGAAATTCACTCCTTCCCATATAGGGAAAGTAGATGAGTAGTTTCCTTAAGTGCTGATTTCGGGACTTGAACAATGAGGCCCTACCCTCTCACTGGCCCGAGAGGGACTTGGTTTATGGTTGAATCATAAATATATTGTTCATTAGATGATCAGTGATACTTGTGTAAAATGTAATTACAGGGGTAAAACAGACTTTTGACCTAGCTGTAATTACGAACAACTCGTGAATGATCGACTTGCATGTAATGATTATATCCATGTACACAACTTGTCCTACACTGCATTAAAGTGCAACTCCAGGCCTATAGTTGAGTGACCTAGAGTTAATGAATGAAAATTAATTAATTAAAGAGTTTAGTTAATTAATTTTGTATCATTGGAGCTTATAAATCTGTAGGTCGGTCCTCCTGTTAGCTCATAATAACACTAAAAAGATCAATTTAGTTGAAAGAAAAATTTGAAATATTCAAATTAATATTTAATACATTTGATATATTAAATGTAGAAGAAGAAAATATATTTATTGCATTTGATACATTAAATATTAGAGGGAAACGTTTATGTATTAGATACATTAATATTGAAAACTATATATATACATATGAAATTTGAATGAGATTCAAATTGGTTAAATGTATATTATAAAAAATTAATTTTATGATATTTGAATGAAATTCAAATAAATATAAAATACATATTTTAATATAATAGATATTAAAATTTATTTTATTAAATAAAATTAATTCCTAAAGGCCCTATAAATAGGACATTTAGGCCAAAATGTTAGCCAAACACAACTATTCACCCTCGATAGAAAGAATTGTTCTCTCATTCTTTCAAGAAAGCTCCCACACAAGCTGGCCAAACACAACTATTCACCCTCTGTAGAGAGAATTGTTCTCTCATTCTTTCAAGAAAGCTCTCACACAAGCCTTGGTCCTGTGTTCGAGTCATAACGAGAAAGATCTCATGGAGAAGAAACACAAGAAGATTATTGTCTTCAAAAGTAATATATGTTTAACCTTGTATTTTAGTTTAATTCTAAATAAACCAAAGAGACGATTCCAACGCTTCCGCTGCGGGGGTTTGAAGAGTTCATTCCCTTAAGAAGTCTAGTCCAACCGCTACTCGGTGCAATCCAAAAGGGAAAAGGAAAGCCCATGTCATCCTCCATATAAATACGTCATCATGACTTCAATAAAGGTAACTCCAACTTCACACCTAAAATACTAGCTACACTCTAAAACTATGATCTAACTTAACCATCGGAGCGTGTGTGTGGCAAAAATCACACTGATGTTCATCTCTTCTGTGTTGTAGGTGATCTCGTCCTCAAATCAATAAATCTTATCGTTGAAGCACATGAATGTCAAGCGTAATCACCGTGTCTGGATTTTGGCATCAACAGTTCGCGTCGTCTATGGGGACGAGAAATTCTGTGTGAAAGGTTGCACGTCGAAGAAGATGATCAAGGGAAACAATCAAACCTTGGACGGAGTTGACTCCGACCAAGACCGTCATCCACAAAGGTCTCGCGAAGAGTTGAACCCCGCGATGATCCATCCAATGGAGAGACGACCTCGACCTCATTGTGAGGAGGAAAAATTCGAGGCAAAAATTGAAGCTTTAGAGAAACGAGTAGAGACCTGACCCGCATTCTGGAGATATTAAATCAACAAAACCTTCCAACATAGAAGTGGCTAGGGAAAACGATGTAGAATTAGAAAAATTCGTTCGTGATCTTGCGTGGGCAAAATTAGTGTTCATAGCCAAATGCCAAATGTTAGGTTAAACCTTGGTAGGAACGAATGACGGAGAACACACGAAGTTTATCATAGCACAACTAGCAGAACAAACAGGCTGAAGTCCGTCATACATATGGTGTCAAGAAGTTAAAGTCAAGGCCGAGAGATCAAGTTGCATTGGTAGTTAAAAAGGAAGGCGACATCCCACATTATGACTTGTGAAGCTAAGATCGAGGAAAAACAACGAGGGAGCTTTACCGATGCTGAGGTGGAAAGCTCTTATTGGAAAGTTAGTTGATTGAAATTGAAAACAATATGGGAAATATCCAAGGAGACATGCAGAAAGTTCGAGAGGTAGAAAAGTTTGATCTAGAGGGATTATTAGAACAAGTAAATCATCATTTTAGTGATGAAATCACTAGAAAAGAGTTTCCCCCTAAGTTCAAGGTCCCCGTAATAAAATCTTATGATGGGATCAGGATCCGATAGAGAATCTAGATACATATAGATAATGGACGGAACTCCATATGGAGTTCAAGATACTATCGGCGTAGAGCTTCCTCTTTTAGTCTAAAACGTTCAACAAAAGGATGGTTTAAAAAACATAAAAGAAAATCAATTAAACCATTCAAATAATTGGCCTAAGATTTTATAACTCAAGTTCTTGGGAGGAAGCGATCAATGTAAGCCTATGACACACTTGTTCACCCTTAAACAAGCACCTAAGAAAACTCTTCGGGAATAAATAACTTGTTTGAATAGCGAGACTTTAAAGGTAAAAGGCTTCATGGATGAATTTTCTTTCATGGTTATGGTCAATTGATTGAAAAAAGGAACCCACATCCATTGTAGAGCTTATCATTAAGGCTCAAAGGTATATGAGCGCTAAAGATCTACTTCAATCGAAAAGAGCAATGGATGAAACTAAAAGCAAGCCAGATCGAGTTTGTGAAAGAGATGGATCTTATCGTGATACAAAGAGGAAGAATATCGAAGAATAAGGACCGCCTAAGCTCGAACCCTCTCGGCTCGGCCTCGTCAGTAAATTTGAAAATTATGTCGCCACCTCGGTTCCAGCTAAATCAATCCTTATGAACATACATCATCTCAATTTGGTCAAATGGATGGAAAAGATGAAGATATGAACCTATAAGAGATACATAAAAAAATATTGTCAATTTCATGATGATTACGAACATTGAACACGAGACTGTTTCCAATTTTAAAGATGAGATCAAAGCCTTAATCCGTAACAAATACTTAAAAGAGTATATGGATGAAGTAGGAGAAAGAAGGATGATGCCAAGCCAAGTTGACAAACTACAGGAAGACCGAAAACCCACAACATCGCGACAAATAAGAACCATATGAGGACCCGTAGGTGGAGAGCCTAGTCGGAAGAGGGAAGCAAGATGATGCCTTAGTGGTAGCCTTAACCATTGCTAACACGAAGGTCTATTATTGTATGGGGGAAGCTCGACCGATGTATTATCCATGTTAGCATTCAATGAAATAAAACAGGGAGAATTGTCTATCCTCCCTAGTCAAATTTGGAGGAGAAAAAGTAAATCTTAACTCCAAAACAAAGATGATCAATTTTCTCGAGGCAGATTGCTCATTAGCCTACAATGCAATTCTAGGAAGGTCGACCTTACATCAACTAACCGTCAACGTATCATCAAATCACAAAATTCCCCATGCCATGTGTGATACATGAGTGGTGAAGGGAGAGAAAAAAATACCTTGAGAATGTTACAGCTAAACCTTAAAGGAAGCATAACCCGTTTAAATTCTTACAATAGTTGAAGCATAACTAGTTTGAATTCTTACAATAGTCGAATAAGGGGTGGTCGAGGCTGGCCCCATATATTATAATTTACAAGTTACATAATTTGTTAGTCTCTCAAATTACAATTCAGTGGAAGTCGAGGGCAACCCTTTAGGTATCAATTTTCGATAGAGTAGTCATTTAATTCTTATTTCAAAAGTACATGTTGCGAGTTTCTTTTCTTCATAATACTAAAGTTTATTTCAAGAAAAAATATTTTTGTGTACTCGAGCATGATTTCTCTACAACAGAATCTCCTTTGAGTTGTGGGCTATATAAGGGATATATACTTTTCCATTTAAATAAAAAGGTAGAATCAAGCTTTTGATAAAAAACTAGGGGACTTGACTCACTATGGCCGAGGCTGAGGTGACAATTAACACTTGGTTAAGCCAGATCAAAATCTCTCCAAACAGAAGGGCAAATTAAAAACCTATGTTTATGAAAGTTATAATGAACATTGATTTAAAAGTTAAGAGAAAATATTTTCAAAGGAAATTTTGGGTGAGAAACCAAGGGATAGGCGAGGTGACCTATATACCCACCCTAGATTAGAACACAAAGAAGAAAGATGTTATGAATCACATTAATACTTCATTAAAGATAAATCAAAGTTAAAATTCAAAGTACATTGAGAAAATAAGGTGACAGGATCATGACAACAATAAAAAGAAAAAAAGAGTGCAGAGCAAGGTAAGCAAATGTCACATTCCATTTTAAACGCGGCCCATTTCCATGTTCATCATGCCACCACAAACATTAGAAGGGCCCTCATTTGCCTCATCATAGTCATCATCCTCGAAGTCTTCAGGATCATTGCGCATGGCAATATAGTCATTATGCAAAAAAGTATAACCATGTTCAGGATAGTGATGACACGCTCTACGGGGGGACTAGTTAACACCATCCTCCGTATTTTTCTTCTACATTTCAATAAATGGAAGAGTTCCTCTGAAGGCTGATAGCACTCAAAAAGTGCTAATATTTAGCTCCTAAGTCTTGTGAGATAATAAATTATTTGTGCTTAATTGATATATTTTGTAGAATTTAATTGCTTAGGGGTAAATCAGACCATTGCATTAGATTAGAGCTTAAAAGAATGTTTTAGTGGATAATATTAATTAATCATTTTGAGTGTTTATACTATATAGATTAATTAATCAAATATTATTTCAATTGTGATGAGTGGTGTAGGTGGTGTAGGTGAACCTTGGTAGAATGATGAGTTCGAGTTTGAGTTTAGGGTAGTACATAATTTTTAGCCTTTTTTCTAAGGCACAGACCCAAGCGTCGAGACGCTACGATGATGCGCGAGCTGGAAATTTCCGTTTGTAGCGTCGAGAAGCTACGCCGATTATAAAAACCTATTTTTCTGATTTTTAGGTCATTTTCTCTCGGGTTTTGGCTTTGTAAGACGATTTTTCTCTAGATTTTTGGGGTTTTCTTCCATTTTCTTATATATCAAAGAAAGGATTTGGTTGATTTAGCTTGGTGTTCATCCCGAGCAAAGTAAGTGGTCTAATTTGAGGTTAGGGGTTAAATTTGATGTGATTCATGAGGGTTTAGTTCTTAATTTTGTAGCTTAGCATGACTGATTGGGCATTTACTTCTTCTGTGCATATTTTATGAGCTGCTTGCATAATGGGCTGACGATCCTGATTTTCCGCATGTTCTTTAGTTATAGATTAGTGAAGTGTTGGCCTCTCCTAGTCGCCTTTGTAACACGGGGTAACCCGGAGAAGTAAAAGAAATCGAAGTATCAACTTAGAATTTCCATGTGATTGGTTGCTTCAGGGTTGCCAGGCAATCGTTTATGCACCTAGATTTTCTAGTTGAATGTTCGTCATAAAATGCTAGTTTCTGCTTTGATTAGTTTAAAATTGATCACTCTGAATTAATTAGTAGCACTGTTTAGTTAGAATTTACGCCTCTAGCTAATTTCTATGTGGTCGGTTGCTTCAGGGTTGCCGGACAACTGTTTATGTGTTCAATTATACTCTTGCTAAGTATGTTTGAATCCCAATGAATCGAGTCGCATCAAGGTCAACCCCGACCCTTAAAATTAAGAGCACATGTACTTAGTTTTAATTTTCCGTGAGCTACTTTTCTGCTTCTTTTTAATTTTCCGTAACCAATCCCCCCTTTTATTTATCGTTTTAGTTTATTGTTTTAATTAAAAAGCAAATAGGAATTAATTAGGAGAAATTAATTTAGGTTCCCTGCGGATCGACCTGGTTACCACTGTTTTACAAGTTACCAATATTTATAAATGTTATTTTTGCGGGACTCGACACCCCGAATAATATTGGACATACCAAAAATCCACTACCAAAGGCTTCAACTAAATATTTGGCATCTTTGAGTCTAGCCTCGACCTTATCCAGACGAGATTGGAGGGGATAAATTTATGCGTGTGAACTTATCTTGGTGGAAGCTAACTCGTTTTGAACACTGGTCAAGAGTTGCTTGGTGCGAGAAATGATGGCCTCGACTTACTTTAAATTTGCTCAAGGAACACTGCTTTGCTAAAGAAAGTTGATATAATCCGACATGCTCAGACTTGAGACAATTATTCTAGTGAAAACCTGCAAGTTTATCAACTAATGAAGTAACGCAAAGGGAAAACCTTGGCCTGAGCAACATGGAGAGCTACAGTGCCTCCGAAGGATCAGTGGAACCAATCTCTCCCTTCACACGACTATGGTCAAACCCTTACCATAAGTTGAACCTTCGACTTAGTAGATCAACGTTGTTTTTAGATCCCTCATAACCATCTACAAAAACGAAAGCACAGACTCAGAAGGGGGATTCATCCCCTTGATCACCTTCTTGTGAAGATATATTACTAACTCGTGACCTTAGTTGCTGCTGAGCTTGCTAAACTTATGCTTCAGGATATAGATAAGGATGTGTGATAAACATGCATACACAACACTATGAGTATAACAATTGAATTGTCACCCAAGATTAAGTGCAAGTATACACTCAATCTTGGCAAGTAATAAAGTGGAATAAGTATTCTGAGATCGAACATAAAAAAAATTGCTTGCACTATATTAAAACCTCAAGTTCTCTTTAGAACATTTTCAAGAATAATTTGGTAACTTGTGATAAGTTTGATTGTATGCGTAAAGTAAGATTATACTATGCGCGTCTGGGTTACCAGGATTGACTCTTTACTCCCTTCTACCTTACGGCTTTCCCTATGCGTTAACTTGGGCTCAATCACTTTTACGCTTTCTGTAAACTAAGCGAGGGTGACCACGCGTTAATTTACTCTCTCGATATAATGCGCCTATGGTAGGTAATTCACATGTCCGCCTTATCAACCTACCGTGGGATGAAACTCGACCCTCTAACTACTTGCAAGCGGTATGACCTTATCTCTAAGCACCTCCTTTCGGTTACTACCTTCTAGCTCCCTTTAAGTATTTCGACACACCCTAACCCTCTCTGTATTAGAACATGCTAATACTTATTATCTGTTGGCCAAACGAACAAAAGCAACAAGAATTAAACACTCTTAAAAAGGGGAATACACAATGTAAGTAATTGACCTTTTACTTAAACCCATAAGTAAATTACAAGATTGGAGTTTTAGAAGCCAAGCTTTTGTAAAGGAGGTTAGCTCCTCATAACTAGCGTTTCAACAATAAATTCAACTCGAGGAAACATATAACTAACAAAAAGATAAATAACAAGATAGTTCAACAATTAAAGCTAGGAAAAACGAAGGAGAGCAAGAACCCTTAAATCTGCAGCTGGTTGAGCATCGTTTCTTCTCCACAAAGCTGGTCATAGTACAAGCTACAGTGGCGCCATGGTGGTAGCTAAGACATTCAAGCTTCCTTTCCTTCTTCAACTCAAAACAACCGTCAAGACTTAGGAGCAAAGCAACGAAAAATGTTCTCCGAACTTTTGGAACTCTCCAACTCAAAATTACTACTCTTTCTTCAACTTTTTCTTCACTGTTTATAGGCTTTACGCACAGACCTTTCCGCAATTTCCTACAAATACGTACAGTGGCACGTAACAACTTTGGCAGGGAATCTAAGTGGTCCTCGAATTCTGTTATTTTTGTCTTATTCGCCTGTACTATTTCACATGACATCTTTTTTACTTTGCGCAAATTTCACCAGATTTTCGCATATACCAAATACTCCTTGCTCTTCTTCTTTTTAGCCTTCTTTTTATGGGTTTCTCCTAAAAAATATATTTTCGCAATTTAGAGATCAATATCAAATAAGAAACTTTTACTATGACTTTTAGGTCATTTCCTTTGCATATTTCATCAATGAGGTTCTTTATAAGTGAGATTTAGGTGTTCAAATAACATGTTTTTATCATGCTATCAATTACCATGAAGTCTAGTAGATCGGTGAGTACCCCTCGCGACAGAAATGCGAGGCAAATGAGGTAAAAAAGGACAACTTCATCTTTAGAAAAGTTATCAACAAAAGTAGCTCTAGAAGACCAAACACCACTTTTGGAACGTTTCTTTTGTTGTCTATGCTCAAAATTAGATTATTTCGTCCATCCATACCTAAAAAAAACAAAACGATGAGACAAAACAAACTAAAGCCTCGACATGCCCGAGGCCGACCCTGCAAAACAACATCCATAAAGGTTTCAATCTATTACTTTGAGGTTGATAGCACACTAAATGAACTATCTTTAGGGTCTTTATTATGCTAGTTTTGGAGTTTAAGTGATTGTTTTAATGAAATTATTTGTCTAAATTGTAGATTTCGAGTATTTGGATCAAACCGAAGCTTTTTAGAAGTAACGACGTGAAAAAGAAGCTTAAAAGATGTATTTTGATGACCTAGAGCGAAGAGAAGAAGAAATCAAGTAAAAAATGTCGAGGAGAGAGCGTCGAGACGCTGAATTCATTAAAAAAAAAAGGGTTATGGTAGTTCAAATTTGAACCCAACCCGCACACACATAAAGGTTATCAAATGAGCACCTTACCAACACAACATTTAAGCATTTTAATTCTTAATCCGACTTTTTTTAATTTTATATCGTTCGCGTCGAGCTATAGCGTCTCCACGCTATGCTCTACGCTGACTTTCCAAAAATGATTCACACATTTTTTGAGGCAACGTCGAGACGCCGTTCCTAGAGTCGCAACGCTATCCCGATTTTCCTATAAATTCATCTTATTCTCATACGATTGGGGGGAACCAACTTTGAGAGATTTGAACTCTATTTTTGAAATACACTCATTGTAGAGGCTAAGAAACACTCTAGAAAGTTGAAGAAGAGATTTGGAGGCTCGAGAACGTGCATATCACATTGGGAACGAGACTTGGCACGCTACAAGAGTTTTTCTCCTTTACCTTTGATTTTATTTCACTCTTTTATGGATTCTAAACTTTGTCCAAGTATTGTTTTAGTGATTATGAGTAGCTAGAATCTTACTTAGGGGATTGATGTAATCGTTTTAGTTTGCATGTTTTATTAATCTAAGCGGTTATTCATGTGTTTGTTTATTTAATGCTTTTATCCATCTGACCAAAGTATAAATTGTTGCTTGTTTAAAAATTCTAGCTTGAAAAAGTAGAGTTTAGAGTAGAACTCGAACACATGACTCGTAAATTCTTGCATGAACATGAAGAATTCTCTTAGAGGTCATTAATAAAAGTTGCATAATGCCTTTATTTTATCTAATTAAAACTATATATATTCAAAATGTAGAAAATGAGCTACCTTGAACAAACAAGATAGAACCGGAAGACTTGAAGAAGTTAAATAATAAAGACTTGAGAAAATTAAAGAAAACGATTTGAAGGAATGAACTTCAACAGACGATATGAAGTGAGTAGGTTAATGAACATCACATTTATTTAAAAATGAAGTTGGCACAAGCACCAAAGACAAAGACATTCACAATGTCCACCAACATACACCCATGGACTCTCAATCGTCGCTAGCGGAGAAGTCGCGCTTGAGAGTGGGGCAATTGTTATGAGTGAAAATCGTCAATACCCAAAGTCAGCCGAGAAGATTGAGGAGCCCAATTCACCACCGAAGAGGTCCGACCCCAACAAGCATTCCAAGTGAGCGCTGAGAGCACACTCAAAAGTGGGTTGACCCGCGGGTCAACCCATGGCCCAACGAATGCCAATGGAGGTTGACCCGCGGTCAACCCATGACCCAACGACTGCCAACGAAGGACTGACCCGGGTCAACCTTTCGTTCGATTGAGGGTTGGCCCACGAGTCAGCCCCTAGATGCCAATGAAGGGTTGACCCGCAGGACAACCCATAGCCCGATGGAGGGCGGGCTCATAAGTCAGCCCCCTGATTGCCAATGAGGCTCGGCTTGTAACGGTTCAAACACCATCAATAGGGTGTATTCAATAAGTTGTTTCAGTTATATTATGATCACTACAAATATGTGTAAGACTAGAAGATAAATGTACGTTCAAGTCTACGCTAAAATAACTATTACTTAGATACTCTTAAATCTCGTGGCTAACTTGATCGTCGGAGTATCTGCGGCTTAGCACCACACATGTGCTAGTTTACTCACTCTTGTTGTCTTCTCAGGTTCATTCGTGCTCCAAATATAAATTCACCGTTGATATCAAAATTGATATCAACAAAAGTGTAAAGTTAAAAATTAGCCAATTAAATTAAGTAGAAAGGTTAAAATAATTGAGTTTTTCCCTTCTAAGAATGTTAATAAAACTGTGTTTGCAAAGTAGTTCATAAATCACATTTTTGTAATTCAAAGAATTGGAAGCATTTGGTATATATATATTTTTCATTTTCTAAAAAAAAAAAATAATAAAAAAAATAAAAAAAAAATAGTACTCACCTGACTGTGGCCCCCAACCCATATGGTATGAAGTAATGCAAATAAGTGACTGAAAAACTGTCCAAAAACCACCAAAAACAATAGTTAAAATTTAGAACTCCAAAAATAAAAAAAAATAAAAATAATGTTAAATTACAAGTAAACTTTCAAATTAGTGTCAATTAGATCCATGAACTTTTAATTATGTGGAATATGCCTCAAACTTTCAATTTTGTGTTATACTTAAACTTAAAAAAATAATGTCTAACCAAGTTACTCAACTTTCGATTTAATGCCTAAAAAATCATTGAATTTTTAATTTTATGTCTAATAAATCTTTGATCTGTTCGAGATTTTGTATAACTCACGAATCTATTGGACACAAAGTTTAATGTCTTTTTTTTTTTTTTTTTTGCAACAATATTTAATTAATGCGAGGATTGAACCCATGACCTCATAGTCACATGCACAACCTTATGTCAATTGAGTTATGCTCGGTTTGGCCAAAGTTTAATGTCTTATTAGATATGAAATTCAATTTTATGTCAAATAGATTCAGTAATTTTAGAAATGTTAAATATGTCTAGAACATATTAAACATAAAATAAAAAATCTAGAGACTTGTTAGATACTTGTAAATTTTAAAAATAAAAAATTTAGAGACTTGTTAGATACTTGTAAATTTAAAAAACCAACTAGATATTTTTAAGTTACAAACTAAAGTTCAAGGATCTATAGATAAGACACAAACATCAAACATGGAACTTTAAAGGATCTATAGAAGTTCAAACGCAGCTGACATAATTAGAAAGAAGTAATATATATATATACCATATGGAAAGCACAGAAGCCTCCACCCTAGGATTTGGTAAAAGCCCAGAAAGCAAAATAATAATCTCATATGCCCACCACTCAAGGCTGAAAAACACACAACAAAACACATGTTTTAATTATCAAACCAATCAAATCAAATCAAATCAAATCGAATCGAACCTCTTACCAGACCATTCCGGCGGAGGGGATGGCAAGCCGAAAGAACTTGCGGATGCTCGAGACAGCCTCCCTCGAGAACGGAGCCCGAGTCTTATTACAAGATGGAGAGAATAAAATATAGAGCCCAAGCAAAACGGCATTGAGCCAATAGGATATGCCAAGAGCCAAAGCAGCTCCCACAACCTTGAGCTTGAAATGGAACACAAGAAGCCAACAAATGGGAATATGCAAAGTGAGAGTGGCAAAAGAGCTAAAGAGCAAAGGAAGGATCAAGCTTTGAGTGAGGAGAAAGCGCATGAGAGACTGAAGAATTGCATAAGCAAAGAGATTTGGAATGAGAAAAACTGAGTATGTTCTTGCCACAGAAGAAATTGAAGGGTCTTGGCCAATGGAAATTAGTAACTTGTCTGTGAAGAACCACAATATAGAGATTGGAAAACAGACCAAAATGAGAGAAATCATGCAACTGTAACTATAAACTCCAAGCTTTTGATATTGCTCTGCCCCATATGCTTGCCCACATAGAGTTTCCAAAGCTCCAGCCATTCCTAGCTGCAAGAACAAATCATCCATATGTTAATATAAATCAAAGGTTGACCAATCATGTAAGTACTTTTTGAGTTGAGTGATAATTTAACATGATATCAAGTTCAATTATTTTAGACATATGTCTTCGACCACGTGATTAGAAGTTAAAATCTCCACCACCCGACATGTTATGTTGTTAAACTCAGAAGAAAAAAAAAATCTTTCGAAGTTATCGCTTATGAATATGTACTTATTTCTAAACTCACGAGTAAGTGATTATTGTTGGAATTCCAATTAGTAGGGCAACATATATAACAATATTGTGTATTCTATTATTATTAATGAATTATAAAGTGATTAATTTATGTGATTAATGATTGAGAGTATATAATTTATGGTCATGGGTTAAATGTATAATTATACTATTATGCATAGATACATTAGTTATTTGTGTTTCTATGAGGGGCTGAAACACAAATAACAAATCTCATCAACCACCATTTTACCGGTTTTATTTGATGAGGGTTATGGTTCCTGCTTCCGGAGTTTTTCACATAGAACTTTCTCATCCCCATCCGAGAAATCTAAGATCTCTACGGTAAAATAATCAGTAGGATAATTCTGTGAGTTCTCCAAGAAGTAGAAAGCCAAACCCGTGGAATCATGAATCCAACCACACATACAGGTACGCTTCCGCTTCTTTAGGATTCTCTTGAATTCGTCATGGAAATTATTTCTTGGCTTTTGTTGAAACTCTAATTTAATTTCCAACAATTATATATATAAAGAATAGAAATAAAAGTACTTTTCATAAAAGATTAAATATATCAAGAGAGAGAAGAAGACGACTCAAACCATAGTCATGGTAGTTTAAGTTTTCAAACACAACCATTCCAACATAACACGAAAATAAGAAGAAAGAGAAAATATCAACAATAGCGGGACAAATAGCTGAGCGGCTATAGCAATTATAATCTAAATTGAGAAAATTTTGGTGACTACCAAAAAAATCTGAAAATGTTACAAAATATATATTAACTACAATATAAGCTGCTCAAGACACATAACACCTCTAACCATATTTGAACTCGGAATTATCTTCGTCGTTAGATGTCCATTTAATCCGTCTGACTCCGACTTCGCGTGAACCTGTCCCGAACGAAACGGAAAATCTCCATTTACACGAGAAATGGGACGAGAACGGAGAATATCTTTTGCCCTGTTTGCTAAACAGGACGGGGACGAATAATAGCATACTTACCCTGCCCCAATTACCCTCCTCGTCCTGAATGATTTTTTTTATATATATATTACCCAATCCCACTAGGGGTGGCAAAATTCCCCGTGGGGTCGGATCCTCGCGAGTCCCCGACCCGATTGGGTCGAAGAATCCCCGATTTGACCAGGTACGAGGTCAAATTGGAGATTTAATTTGGTTCCCTGGTCGAGATGGAGCGGATGGGGATCTCCATTTCGGCCTCGTCCCGATCCCGAACCCGCCTCGAATAGGTTTTATCGATTTTTCTTTATAAAAATATATAATATATATTATATTTATATAAAATAATAATTTTTTTTTAACTAAATTTATAATAAAAATGTAAATATTTTTTATAATTAGATTTAAATATTAAAACAATAATAATACTAAATTTATCAAGAAAATATAAATCATTTCAATATATTTATCAATATTTATTTTTTTTAAAAAATAAAATTAAAAAATAAATGGAAACGAAGATTTGTTTCAGGGACCCAATCCCCAACCCCGATTTTCGGAAACGAGAAACGGGGCGGGGACAACATCCCACGAAGACGAGGATGGAGAATGCATCCTGACCCCGCCTCGCCCCGTTGTCATCTCAAAATCCCACCTCGTGGACATCTCTACTCTTAGACTTAAAACTTAAGACTGTTGTTCGAGAGAAGGAACAAAAGGGGGAATACTACTACATTTTCATTCAATAACAATTGTACTTAAATACACTTTCTAAATGCAAAAAGTAGCTTAGTTAACTCCATAAAAACAACCACTAACTCCACTAACCTAACTCCACAAAACTCTAGCAACTTATTCCACTAACTTTAGCAACTTATTCCACTAACTTTATCCACTTACTCCAAATATATATATAGCAACACTTACTCCACTAACTCCAAATATAGCAACTGACTAAAAATAGACTTGCATCTTTGAGTTAACTAACATACTCCTCTTAACTCAAATACGACAAACACCTAATTTGCTCCTAAGAGCTCGAAGACGACCAACACTAAAAGACTTAGTGAAGATATTTGTTATTTGCTTCTCTGAGTTGCAATGAACGAGTTGCACTTCTCCTTCCTTATGCATGTCTCTCAGAACATAATACTTGGTCTTAAATTACTTGGTTTTTCCATGAAAATCGGATTCAATGAAATAACATGCATCATCTTCTGGAGATCTTAAAATGAAATAGCATGCATCACCTTCACACTCACCTCTTGCTTTAGATGCAAGTCATGCATCAACTTCTTCAACCAAACAGCTTGGTTGACTGCTGCAGTTCCTGCAATGAGCTCAGCTTCTGCAGTTGACTGAGCCACTATATCTTGTTTTTTTTAACACCACGAGAAACACCCTGCGCCAAAAGTGAAACAATACCCATAGGTGCTCTTCATATCATTCAATGACCCAACCCAATCACTATCTGAGTAACCTTGCAACTCAAAGCTCTCAACTTTGCGAATTTTATCCCAAAAGACAGTATGCCTTTCAGATATCTCAAAACCCTTTTTGCAATAATCATATGATTCCTACTTATACAGTGAAGAAATATAGATAAGACACTTACAATGTACATGATGTCAGGCCTAGTGGATGTGAGATACATGAGACATCCAACTAGACTTTTGTACACATTCTCATCTGCAGGTTCTTCTCCATCAACCTTCTGTAACTTCTCATTTTCAATCATTGAAGTGTTCACACTTTAACACTTCTCCATATTTAACCTCTTCAATATCTCTCTCATGTACTTCATTTTGTCCTTGTTGAATCTCCATACCCAGGAAGTAATGCATCAGACCAGATCAGTCATCTCAAACACCTTCATCGTTTCTTGCATGAAAACCTCTATCTGAGCACCATCACTTTCTGTTACCAGCAAGTCATCTACATAGAGAGATACAATCACAAGACCAGTACCTGATTTCTTCACATAGAGTGTTGATTCACTCAGACTCTTCACAAATTCCAAGTTCAGCAACTGTTCATCCATCTTGTTGTACCATGCCCTTGGAGCTTGCTTCAAACCATAGAGAACCTTCTTCAACAAGTAAAATTTTTGCTCTTGCTCTAGTGTGATGAACCCATTTGGTTTCTCAACCTAAATCTCTTCTTCTAACACTCCGTTCAAGAATGTTTACTTCACATCCAGCTGATACACCTTCCACCCATGCTGAGCTGACACAACCAATAACAACATGATTGAGTCCATCCTTGTAACAGGTGCAAAAGTCTCAGAGAAATCAACTCATCATACTTGTGCATACCCTTTGACCACTAACCTGGCCTTGAGCTTGTTCACAGAGCCATCTGGATTCAATTTGGTCTTGAAAACCCATTTGACTCCAATCACTTTCCTGTTTGCAGGTCTTTCTACCAGCTCCCATGTCTTATTCTTCTCTACCATACATAGTTCCTCCTTCATTGCATCCATCTACTTCTGATTTCTTTTAGCTTCTTCATACCCTGCAGGCTCTAACACAACTACACTACTTCTCTCATATACCTCAATAAGCAATCTAGTCCCTCTAACTGATGCATCATCAACCAGTTCATCAGGAACTTGAGAAACTTCTTGTTGTTTCACCTCTTCTTCTTCTGCCCAGTCTCACTCCTCATCTTCCAAGAACTAAACATTCCTACTGATCACCATCTTCTTTGTGTGAGGTTAATAGATCTTGTAGGCTTTGGACATCATGTTATAACCTACAAATATTCTTGGTTCTGCCTTTTCACTCAACTTGTCTCTCTTCACATGTGGAACATGAGAAAAAGCACGAACAATCAAACACCTTCAAATTTTTCAGTTTTGGTTTAGTATTCAACCAAGCTTCATATGGTGTCTTCTTCTCCATTACCCTTGTAGGTAGTCTATTCAATAAAAAAAACTGATGTGTTTGTTGCTTCAGCCCAAAACTCCTTTGACAAGTTCTTTTCATGCAACATGCATCTCCATAATATTCTTGTTCTTCCTCTCACTAACTTTGTTTTGTTGCGGAGTATATGGAGAAGTGAGTTGATATTGCTCTATTCCAACTTCTTTACAGAAAGAATTGAACATTTGTGACATATTTTTAGTCTCGTTATCGGACTTCACCACCTGAATCTGACAACCACTCTGATTTTCAATCCATCTTTTAAACTTCAGAAACACTTCAGCTACTTCAGACGTATGCTTCATGAAGTAAATTCAACACTTCAGCTACTCCAGACTTATGCTCCGATACCACTGTTGTTCGAGAAAGAGAAGAGAAGTGGGGAATACTACTACATTTTCATTCAATAACAACTATGCTTAAATACACTTTCTAAATGCTAAAAGTAGCTTGGTTAACTCCATAAAAATAGTCACTAACTTCATTAATCTAACTCCACAAAACTCTAGCCACTTACTTCACTAATTCTATCCACTTATTCCATTAACTCCAAATATAGGAACTGACTAAAAATAGACTTACAACTTTAAAACCAAAATTAAATCAAAAAGTGAAAAGTTGTTATACATACCCATATCTAATCCTCATGATCTAATCTAAAGGTTACACAGAAAAAGAAAACAACTCGAAAAGTGTGAATTTGTTAGAGCAAAAATGAGATTAATTTAGAAGAGAGTGAAATTAATTAAGGGATTACGAGAAGGTTAAAGCCAGTGACTCGAACAAAGGAATTGGCAATGGAGATTCTAGAAAGCAAAAGTTGATCGCCAAAATGGCCGACGATGATGAGTCACGGCCTGCAAAAGGTACCGTAGAACAAGGGTTGTGACAATGGGAGCTGCTCAAAAGCTCACCTTCTCCACCTTCTTTTGATAAAATCTTCATTTTCTCTCAATTCTTTTCTTTTCTTTTCTTCTTCAAACTAATTCCCCCACAGTTTTGTTAAAAATTAGTGCAAACCATCCATTTATTTATTTTATTTATTTTAAATCTTATGTTGCCACCTATTTAAACTAGTGCCATGTATTTAGAATAGTGACATGTGTGTGGTTTATATTTGGGATAATATGCGTTAGTGGCATATTGGGATTATGGTAGAGAATTACAAGGTTAGTGGGGTAGTTAGTGGGTTAATAATTTACTAATTAATTACCTATAAAAGATTTGTAATGTTTTCAATTCAGATATCGAATTCAATTGAAGTAATTCTTTCCTTCGTGCAATTTCTCTCTCGTTTCCACACTTCTGTTCTCTTCGTTTTGTTACATGGTATCAGAGCTTCCAAGTTCTTTATTTTGTGTTTGAGTTTAAATACTCGTTGAAGATGAACATTGTTTATGCAGACAAGCTTGTCGGTGATAATTATAACTATTAGAAGCTATGTATGGAAGCTTTTCTACAAGGGCAAGATCT
This sequence comes from Herpetospermum pedunculosum, assembly GCA_028017165.1. Taxonomy (NCBI): domain Eukaryota; kingdom Viridiplantae; phylum Streptophyta; class Magnoliopsida; order Cucurbitales; family Cucurbitaceae; genus Herpetospermum; species Herpetospermum pedunculosum. Next base: position 11,105,362 of record CM051527.1, on the reverse strand, counting down.
GTGGGATCTTGTTTCCGGTGATGATGCAGAAATTCCAGAAGATACTCTGGAGAATGCTAAGGCACGAAGAAAGTGGAAGGTCAAGTGTGGCAAAGCTTTATTTGTTTTGCGGACTTCCATTAGAAAATAGTACATTGAGCATGTTCGTGATGAAAGTTCTCCAAAGAAAGTGTGAGACACACTGAAAAGGTTGTTCACTCAAAAGTACACGACGATGTTGCAATATTTGGAGAACGGACTTGTTGGAAGAACTCAAGGTAATTTGTTGGTTTCAGAATATTTTCTGAAAATTAAAACTTTATGTTCTGAAATTTCAGAATTAGACAAGGATGATCCGATTAGTGATGCTCGTGTGCGTCGCTATCTTATTCGTGGACTGCGAAAGGAGTTTCTGCAATTTATTTCATCGATACAAGGTTGGGTAAATCAACCTTCTATCATTGAGTTGGAAAATTTGCTTTCAAACAGGAAGCATTGATGGAACAAATGTTTAGCAACTACAAGCAAACTCAATCTGAGGTGGAAGTTGTTTTTTATGCAAAAGACAAGGGAAGAGTTAATTCTTCTCCAAGGTTTTATTCAAATGATGGCAAGGATTCCAAGGTTGAAGGCCAGTCCAAGGGTAATTTAAAAGGATGTTTTAGGTGCGGCAAGTCGGGACACATCAAACATGATTGTCGGGTAAAGGTGGTGTGTCAACGTTGTGGAAAATTCGGCCATATTAGACAAAATTGTCGGGTGATTCTCAAAGAAGCAGAAGCAAATGTTGTACAGGAAAGTAACAAACCTGAACAAGTTACTTGAGAACAATGCTTATCAATTGAAGTTATTGATCAACCCAATAATTTGCATGCTAATGCTTTTATAGATTATAATGAGGATTGGATTGTTGATTCTGGTTGTTCTCATCATTCAACTGGAAATGTTTCTCTTCTCTCTGATGTACGTATCCATCAAGGAAGAAGTGTCATTGCGACGGCTGATAATTCCATACATCCTGTTGTTCAAGAAGGGCAAGTTAACGTTAAGGATGGTGCATCAAATGTTGGTGATATTTCTCTTGAAGATGTTTATCATGTTCCAGGTTTAAAGAAGAATCTGGTTTCGGTCTCTCAGATTGCCGACTCTGGGAGGTATGTTCTCTTTGGTCCAGATGATGTGAAAATTGTTTCTAATATTAAACAATTTGATGCTGATGTTTTTTTTACTGGAAAGAGGAAAGATTCCCTCTATGTTTTGTCTGCAACTGATACATATGTTGAAAAGACATGTCAGAATGATAGTGCAACACTTTGGCATGCTCGGTTGGGCTATGTTGGTTATCAATTGTTGCAAAGAATTTCTATGAAGAAACTTATTGATGGTATTCCCATCTTTAAAGAAATTTGTCATGATGTGGTTTTTCCTGGTTGTCAATTTGGGAAATCACATCGTCTTCCTTTCCCAAATTCAAATATTAGAGCTACTGTTGCATTGCAGTTAGTCCATTCAGATGTGATGGGGCCGACGAAAATACCAGTTATTCTGGTTGTCGTTATGTTATGGTTATAGTGGACGATTTTACTCGGTTCACTTGGGTGTATTTTTTGGAGGCTAAAAGTGAGACTTTCTATAAGTTTATCCAATTCAAGAAGTTAGTGGAGAAGGAATTTATGCTGCCGATAAAGTGTCTTCGCACAGATAATGAGGGAGAATATATGTCTGATCAATTTCAGGCATATTGCAAAGAGCATGACATTCAACGCCAAATGACATGTCCCAACACTCCACAACAGAATGGAGTTGTTGAACGTAAATTAGCACATCTTACATCTATGTGCTTGTCTTGGCTGCATGCAAAGAACCTTCTAAGGGAGCTTTTGGCAGCAACTATTCAGTCAGCTTGTCACGTCATAAATCGTCTACCTCCATGGGCGGGGTCGGATCTATCTCCTTTTGAGGTACTATATCGTCGTAAACTTAATGTGAGTTATCTTCGAGTTTTTGGGTCAGTTTGTTATGTTCATGTTTCAAAGAGTAAGCGTACTAAACTTGACCCAAAGGCTAGGTGTTGTATTTTTGTGGGATATGATACTCACAGAAAAGGATGGAGATGTATGGATCAAAATACAAGAGAAGTTTATGTTTCTCGAGATGTGGTGTTTGATGAAGTTTCATCACACCAAATGGATGCAAGTTCAAAGAAAGGTGTTGTTGACTTGTCACCTTTCTTTATTGATGATGAATAGAATGAAAATGAGATTAATACTAGTTCTGGAGAAAATGTTCAAGCAGATGAAGATACAGAGACTGTTGTTCGAAGGTCTTCTAGGCGAAGAACACAACCCAGTTATTTATCTGATTATGAGGTAAAATTAAATAATTGTTCAGTTGTATCATGTTTTTTAATGGGTGATATTTGTGAAGATGAACCTCAGTTTTATGATGAACCTAGAGGTATTCTTGAATGGGAAGAAGCAATGCATGAGGAAATCTCAGCTTTAAACAAGAATGATACCTGGGAACTTGTTCCAAAGCCGAAGAATGTTGAGTTAGTTACTTGTAAATGGGTTTACAAGTTAAAGAAAAAGCTTGATGGTACCATTGACAAGTATAAAACTCGTCTTGTTGCTCGAGGTTTTTCACAGCAATATGGTGTAGATTACGAGGAGACATTCAGTCCTGTTGCAAAAATGGTAACTATTCGTACAATTATTTCATTAGCTGCTTGCAAAGATTGAAAATTATGGCAGTTAGATGTGAAGAATGCTTTCCTTTATGAAGAGTTGGATCCAGACATTTTTATGGAACAACCTCATGGTTTTGTTTCTAAGGAGTCTCCAAATTATGTGTGTCGACTAAAAAAGGCTTTGTATGGTCTTAAGCAAGCTCCTCGTGCTTGGTATGGTAAGATTGCTCAATATCTTGAGTTTTGTGGGTTCAAGTCTTCAAATGCAGATTCAAGTCTATTTGTTAAAAAGACAACTTTAGTATGTACAATGCTTCTACTCTATGTTGATGACATGATCATAACGGGTGATGATGAAGTTGAAATTAATAATCTTCGAGATGCTTTGTCTATTCGTTTTGAAATGAAGAGTTTAGGTGAAGCGAGATGTTTTCTTGGCTTGGAGGTTGAAAGATCAGATGGATACTTTGTTTCACAGAAAGGATATGCTAACAGTTTGTTGGATCGTTTTGACATGAAGGAGTCAAAGTCAATGACTACTCCTATGGAGCCATCCTTGAAGTTGATTAAGGAAGAAGGAAAACGATTGTCGGATGCAACACTTTTTCGACAACTTGTTGGTAGTTTAATTTACTTAACTATGACAAGGCCTGACATCTCTTATTTTGTTGGTGTCGTTGCTCAGTTAATGGATAAGCCGTGTGAAGCTCATTTAATTGTTGCGAAGAGGATTCTTCGATATGTGAAGAGCACCTTGTGCTTTGGCTTGTTGTATAAACAAGCTACATATTTTGTGTTAAGTGGTTTTGTTGATGCAGATTGGGCTGGTAACGTAAATAACAGACGTTCCACAACTGGATACTGTTTTAATACAAGTTCAGGGGCTATTTCATGGTGCAGTAAGAAGCAAACATTTGTTGCTCTTTCAAGTTGTGAGGCAGAATATGTAGCAGCTAATATGGCTACTCAAGAGTGTATTTGGTTGAAAAGGCTTATGGGAGAAATCTTTTCAAGTTTGGATTATCCGGTTTCCATTTTCTGTGACAATGAAAGTGCAATCAAGCTTGCAGGGAATCCAGTGTTTCATGCTCGTACAAAGCATATTGAAACACATTTTCACTTTGTTCGAGAGAAAGTTCTGACGCAAGACATTCAATTACAGAAGATATATTCCAAGGAGCAAGTTGCTGATATATTTACCAAGTCGCTTGGTAAATCCAAGTTTTAAGAATTCAGGACTGCACTTGGTGTTGTTGATCGTACGTTTGCACTAAGGGGGAGTGTTAAAAATTAGTGCAAACCAACCATTTATTTCTTTTATTTATTTTAAATCTTATGGTGTCACTTAGTTAAGCCAGTGTCATGTATTTAGGATAGTGACATGTGTGTGGTTTATATTTGGAAGAATATGCGTTAGTGGCATAATGAGATTATGGTAGAGAATTACAAGGTTAGTGGGGTAGTTAGTGGGTTAATAATTTACTAATTAATTACCTATAAAAGGTTTGTAATATTTTCAATTCAGATATCGAATTCAATTGAAGCAATTCTTTCCTTCGTGCAATTTCTCTTTGGTTTCCACACTTCCGTTATCTTCGTTTTTGTTACAAGTTTCCAAGCACAAATAAATCACATTCTTCATTTCCATTCAATAGTATTTTAGGTCGCTTCCACTTTGTTAAAAGGTGGTTTTTTAAAATAATTTAAAATAAATGGTAGGTTTTAAATATTATTAAAAAAAATTTGAAAACTTCAATATTATTAAAAAAAACGTCGGATTAAAAACTTTTTAATTATTAGTTAAATTATTTTAACCTTTTGTCAAGTTGATCCCTAGGAGATCAGATTGGTCATCTTAGGCCGACCCCGAGGGAGTCAACCATTCTTGTCCTTGAGTCGACCCATTTGTGGGTCGACTTGGTTTGGTATGGTCGACCTCTGTATGTCGGCCTCGTCTTGGTTTGGTCGACCCCTATGGGGTTGGTTCTTCTTGTTCGGTCGATCCCTTTTAGGGGGTTGGTCTTTCCACTCGATTCATAAGTCAACCTTTGTAGAGTGGGCCTCTTCTTAGAGTTTAGCCTATTGGGTCTTTACTACATGGGTATGATTATTTCACCCATAAGAGTTGCCCCCACTCTCGAGCTGGGTTTTGTAAGTGAAAAGATGTGCTCTTTGCACGACCACTTTTTTGTACCTAGGTTGAGAGTTTACTTGAGGCGTTAGTTGTGTTGCTCGTTGGAGCGAAATCTTATCGGTCTCCTTAGGGTGTTATACTTTTGATTCCTCTCGAGGGGTCATCTTTTCCGGTCCTCCCAAGGGATCATCTTTTATGATTCCTCCCAAGGGGGTCATTCTTTCTGATTTCCTTTGAGGGGATCATCTTTTGAATTTCTCCTAATGGGTCATCCTTTTCAGGGGAACGTGTTTCTCGCTCTATTCTGGGGTTACTTCTCCCAAAGAGATCACGTATCTCGCTCCACTTCCACGAATTAATTGGAAGTATGTAAAATTCAATTCACATTTGAAATGCATTGGTTGTTTATTAGTTTTTCTTAAAATAGAGTTTTAATATGAAAAAACCCAATTTGAATTTAAATAATTAAATACGTCTCAATTGATTTTTCGTAATCTCTTTTCACCTATTAGATTTGAATTGACATTCATCACCTATCAATTAAGAACTCTTGAAAAAACTTATCATATCTAACTTCAAAACTCAGAAAAGTTTTTATTATCTTTCTCTAAAATAATTTTCCTTTAAATGATATAAAAATTATATTTAGAAAATAACTTCCTTTAAATTGATTATTGTAAGATTCTTAAAAAAAAAATTGATAAATGTAAGAGGTTTATGTGTACGTATTTTAGAAAAAAGAATTTTCCTCTCCTATTGTAAATTCAAACATATCTTGCCAGAAAACTAATTCAACCACAAGTTGTGAAGCCCAAACTAAACCCAAGATCCAAATTCAACCTTTTTTTTTTTTTTTTTTTTTTTTTGCTTTTGAGGATTGTTGATGCAAGAATCTGGACCTCCTCGCCGGCGAGCTGCAGATGATCGGGTTCGTCGTGTGGTCCGAGGCCTACCTGCAAGGAGAGAGAGAAGGGTGGCCCCACACCACTCTCATGCTTAAGTGAGAGAGAGAGTCCTAAGCATAAGTAGGAGTGAGAGTGATGTGAATCGTATGTCCATACCTTCGAGGAAGGGTGGAGTTGCATATTTATAGGAGAGATGGGTGTTGGTTGTTGTGCCGACGTCGTACGCCTAATAGGTGACGTGTGTCAGGAGACGTTGCACGCCTAGTAGATGGCGTGTGTCAGGAGACATCGTACGCCTAGCAGGTGGCGTATGACCGAGATGAGGGCCGAGTTTGGGGTGTTGGCCCCGGGGTGTGGGCATGGTGGGCCCAACACCGTAGGCCTACGTTGATTTCAACCGTAGGCTAATTTCCTCCCTTGGCCCCCTCGGAAGGCCCAACTTGCCCGCGCAACTTAGTGGGATTTTATATCATGTTACTTCAACGTGAAACTGATTTCACGGAATAAAACCGACGACCCGACCAGAGGCCGATCGATTCATCGGTGGGGCCAATGTTTTGGGTGAAATCAGTGTAGGCCCATGGTGTTGGGCTCACCATGCCCACACCTCGAGGCCAACACCTCTGTCTCGGCCGACCCCCAGCTCCATCATACGCCACTTGCTAGGCGTACGACGTCTCCTTACACACGCCACCTACTAGGTGTACGACGTCTCTTGACACACGCCACCTACTAGGCGTACGACGTCGACACAACAACCAACGCCCATCTCTCTTATAAATATGGAGCTCCATCCTTCATCGAAGGTATGCGACATGTGATACGCATTACTCTCACTCCTACTTATGCTTATGACTCTTTCTCTAACTTAAGCATCAGAGTGGTGTGGGGCCAGCCCTGCACCGGTGCAAATTTTCTCTCTCTCCTTGCAGGTCGACCTCAGACCACCCGACGAACCCGATTATCCGCAGCCCATCGACAAAGAAAGTTCAGATTCTTGCATCAACACAAGGATCATGAGGTTTGAACCTCCGATCTCCAGAAAGATAATACATGTCAGTTTTACTTTAATGTGTTTGGCTGTTCAAAATAATAATGCAAACCTTGTAATGTTAAGAATGAAGTATTTTCCTTTTTCTAGAGTTTTACTTTAATGTGTTTGGCTGTTCAAAATAATAATTGAAACCTTGTAATGTGTTAAGAATGAAGTATTTTCCTTTTTTCTAGAGATATACTGATACTTAGGATTTAAACTTGTTTATTTAGTTTATTTTTTAAGGAGATTATTACCTTTTGTCTTTCTAGCTATTTAAAACTAAGATAAATTTATTAGGCCCATTTAATAACTATTTTGTTTTTTGTTTTTTATTTTTAAAATTTAGACTTGTTTTCTCCTAATTTCTTTATTATTGGTTACACTTTTGAAAACATTTGGATTCTTAGTCAAATTTTAACAATAAAAGCTACCTTTTTAAAACTATTTTTTTTAGTTTTTAAAATTTACTTGATTTTTTAAAACATTGATAGAAACTAAATAACAAAATAAAGAAAGTTAGAGGTAAAAGTAGTGTTTGTAGGCTTAATTTTCAAAAACTAAAAATTAAAAATTAAATGGTTATCGTTTAGTAAGCAACCTATGAGATTAATGAAATTGAATCTTGTGACAGTTCAATAGTCAAAGTATTGAAAAACCATTATGCAATTCGTGTGTTTAACCATTATGCAACAACGCCCCTAGTAACCTAGTAACTTCGCTCTCTAAATAAATAATAATAAAAGAAATCGGCCCAACCCGAAATGGTTTGGTTAAAACCTGATGAGCCATGTCGAGTCGGGTTTGCAGAATGTTCGACCCTACCCGACCCGTTTTCACTCCTACTAAAGGTAATCTGTATCAAACTTAATCTCTCGAGTTTAATCAAATTAACTACGTGAGTTGTGTTCGTGTGTAATGCTATAAGAGTTTGCATAACCAAAGAGGTTCCATTCACTAAGAATATCATATCATTTAGAATCAAAGTTTTGACTATAGATTCAGTATATCATTTATCTTTCTTATTTTGGTTTCTTTTTTTCATTTATATTCAAACCTTGAAAAAAAAAAAAAAACTTTTTTAAAAGATTTACAAATATAACATTTTTTTATGGATGATAACTACTAATAGAATTCTATTGGTGATAATCACTGATAGCATCAATGACCATCCGTAATTGCTACTAATATACTTCTATTTTTTATAGAATTTTGTTGATGATTATCCTAGTCTATCAGTGACTATCATCCTTTTTTGTTTTGCCATATTTACAAAATGTTTTATATTTTACTATATTAATAATTATTTTAGACTTGATTACTATTTATGCAACAAAACCAAAAAAGTATTCTGGAAACTTTTCATCTTCTTCTTGCATATCATATCATTATGTTGTTTGTTTGAGGTTTAAAATTTGCATTAAAGGGTACAAAATTTAATTTGTACATATTTTGCATCGTTAGAATGCCTTGAATCTGTTATGACTCTCTACGACTGGTTTGATACGGGTCTCGGGTCCAGGGGCGAAGCGCCCTGGTGGGGGTATGGGGGCAATGCCCCTAAAGAAAAATTTTGATTTGGGTTTTACTTATTCGTTTTGGATTTGGACCCATCTTTTATTAGGTCATTAGAATAGTGTCATATATAAATCTTCTAATGACTTCAATCGCCCCTAGTCTTTCATTTTGTAATTCTCTCCTATTTGTAATAATATTGTTCTCTCCTTTCTGCCCGTGGACGTAGCTAACACGATGTTAGTGAACCACGTAAATCTGTGTCGATCTTTCTTTTGCGCTTATTTTATTCTTTGTTATTCGATTTATGGTAACATGCATAATATAAAAGAGCTTTCTAATAAGTCAAATTTCACTTTAGTTCAACTATGAAGACATTGTGAAGAAATAAGATTAACTTTAAAAAAAAATAAAAAAACAAAAAAAAACTAAGACGACGTATAATAATCATTTTGTTTTTTGTTTTTTAAAAAAATACTTATTATTTCACTATTATTTTACCATAGTTTTCATCTTTCTTAATAACTATTTGAATTGAATTTTGAACATATTTATAAAAAATAGATAATAAAAGAAATAAATTCTTAAGTAGAGGTAGTATTTATGAAATTAATTTTCAAGAACCAAAAACTAAATCATCATCAAACGAAACCTTGTTTTTAGTGTCTTTGCAGAATTATGACCTACTTATATTGTGTCTTTTTTCAATTTAAATTAAAAGTCGAGATTTGAACTTCTAATTTTTAGAAGATAGTAATATACATTAGCTAGATTTTAGTTACGTTCATGTTGACTCATATTTCCTCTTCGGTCTTAACCTACGTATAATTTTTTTAGTGGCCCCACATTTCAAAGGAGGTATAGCAACAAAAAAATCACTTGAAACAAAAAAACAAAAACAAACTTCTTTTTATGATATAGTTATGGCATATGATTTATCCTAACACATTTAAAATGACATAAGGTGGTAGAAATAGAAAGACTTACAAGAACACTAATTCCAGTGACATTGATGAAAGATGAAGCAATTGAAACACCAGAAAGCAAGAGTTCATCTCCAAGATGTCCCACCATCATCACTGCAACAACCTGCATTGCATACTGCAAAATTGTGGTGGCAGCCATTGGAGCTGCTATCAAGCTCACTTTCTTCAACTCTTTCCTATAAATCAACCAATTTTCTCTCATTTTCTCTCCAAACAAACACATTTTTCTTTCCCCTTAGCTTCTCTCCCTCTCTCTCTCTTGATTTGCCTTCATTATTAAGATGTTTAGATCAAGATGTATGATGAGATTAGAAGAAATAATTATAAAAATGAAAATTTTAGATAGGATTTTTGTCTGTTATCTGTATTTGGAATCTGATATATGAAAGCATTGAAGTTGGGCCACAACTTTAATGAGTCCTCTTCCACTAAACCTCATGATAATGGAAGTAAAGATGGTTGTTAGGAACATTGACTCCTCTCAAATTTTAAAGTTGGAGCATTTACTTCCAACACTCAATTTTTTATTTATGGAAATTTAAAGTTCAAGGTTTTTGGTGGGATTGATTGGATTACTACAATAAGAAAAAGACTATACTTTTTTTGAGTAGTTGAATTGATGGATTACAAACTCAGAAAAGACAATGATTTTTTTTTTTTTTTTTTTTTAGCCTTTGTATCATTAAACAATGTATCAATTTAGGTAGTAGATTAGGGCGTAGATGCGTGTGATTATTAAATGAAATAAGAAAATTTGATGGTTTATACCCAAAAAAAAAAAAAAATGGTCAACCAGAAATTTGTAGTTTAGAGGGATTAAAGGTATGCCTGCAAAACCAAACATAAATGAACTAACACCGGTGTGGTGTTATCCACAGAGTCTCCAACGATCAAGTTAGAAAGAATACTTTGAATATGGAATGTGCCTTACCATTTTCTTTTGTGATCTGGCAGTTTGAACCCCTTTTAATGATCTAGTTCAAGTGCTTAAATGACATATTTATTGATGGTCCTTTATGAAACAATCAGTGTTTATTGTCGCGTAATCGACCAGGAGGGTCGGGTTTTACACGCATTGGCCAACCCCAAGGGGGTCGGTGCTTCTATATTCTTCAACTTAGTTAATCCCTCTCATGGGATCGATCAGCGTTCCTTTCGCGGGTTGACCCATTGGGGTCGACGGTTCTTATTGATGGAGCGCATGTAGCATAGCGGAAGCGAGTCGGATCATTGACACTCTAATTTCATCAATTTAGCAAAACATGAAACATGCTCAAAACTAGGAAATAAAATAAATTAGAACACATACCTCTTGTAGTTCTAAATTCTTCTATTCCGATTTTCAAATCTCCTCACGAACCCTTCGAAGTTTCTCTCGAACTCCTCGAGAACCACCTCCAGTAGTCCCGCTATCCTCGGGCCGAGCAACAGAGTGGTGGGACTCCTTTACAAGAGAAGAACTTTGGAAGAGATGGATAAAATGGTCTATGTGATGATGATAATTTGAAGAGAATTGTCACACAATCAAAACTTCAAAATTTTAAAAAAACATCAAACCCAAACCATTTGAACTCCATCCAATTTATAGGTCATCCACATGCAACAAACCCTTTGCTTAGCATGTCACCTCAAATTGGATGGATTAGTCTTCAACCAAGTGTTCCACAATTGATAAGTTTATGCATGTGGTTGGTGATTCACAATCCACTTCACAATTTAGATAAACACACTCAACTTGATAATCCCACTTGTAATATTTTGTCATTATAAAATTAATTCATAATTAATTTTAATAAACAAAATAAATTTTAATTAATTAATATTATTATTTAATTCAATATCAAATATTAATAAATAATAAGACTAATCTCGGTTTCTTAAACCGAATCATCTCACACATGAATTCCTATTCACGTTTTAGACCGATCCCATATTTAAATAGGTTCATCATTCTTCCAAAAACGAATTTGAATAAATTCAAATTCTTTTTCTCTCATATTGTTACACGGCTTAATCCGAGCTAGCCAGGAGAACCTAAAGGACCTACAGATCAGGAGCTCCAACGATACGAGATTAACCGACCAAACTCTTTAGTCAAGCTAACCAACATTCGTTAACCCTCAAAGACTCCACTAAAGTCCAAGGGTTGCACTCTCCTCACCGTAGATATATTTTTGTCCTCTTGATATAACCATCATCAGTAAGTCGATCCTTCACAGGTCGTTCGTAATTACAGTTGGGTCAAAATAACCGTTTTACCCCCGTAATTACATTTTGTTCCTTAAGTCTCACTGATCCTCTAATAAACTAGAGGTTTGTGGTTCAACCACCAGACCGATTGCTATGTGATATCATCACTATACCAAGTCCCTCTCGAGCCAATGAGAGGGTGGGATCCCTAGTTCAAGACCCAGAGTCGGCACTTAAGGGAACAATCTATATATTAATCCCTCAAGGCGGGTAGGAGTGAATTTCATCTCGCAGGACTATGTTCTCAGCTACCTACCCAGTCTAATCCCCAAGATGGTAGGCTTTTTGAGTCGGCGATCTCGGGCCACTCTCACCCATACAAGTCAAAGGATAAGCCCGAATAAACAGGAGTTCATAGCGTGCTCAGGATTCAGATCGAGTTACCTAGGTCATCATATGAATAAAAATCGGTCTTTACAGTAAACGGAGTTATAAAGAAAGAGCGACTTGTTTCGCGGTTCAGTCTTATGCAAACTCATTGTACAGGACGCCCCCACTTGCATGTCTCCACATGAACGATTTCGGATCACGTCGTTTGTACTATGCAAAGCGGGTCGCGTCCAATAGTGTCCCCAGGATAAGGTACCCAACCTTATCCCTATACTATAGACCGTTCTGGCTATTACTTGAACTTGATCCACAATCATGTCACACATGAAGTTCAAGTATACAACCTATAGCCATGGGTTCTTTGGTTATTGGAGTTAGGTTAAGTAAACATAATTCACTTTATTCAATAACAACTTTACTGAATAAATCTCAATAACAACTTTATTGCAAAATAGAATATACATTCGGTTTACAAACCACGAGTTTTAGGACATAAAATCCAACACTTATTCATTGGGTCGACCCCTTCAGGGTCGACTTAGTCGCCTTGAGTCGTCCCTTTTGGGGTCAACTTTGCTCCTTCTGGGCCGACCCTTATAGGGTCGACTTTTCTTCTATTCAAACGACCCCTTTGGGGCTGCCACCTTGTCTATTGGATCAGCGCCATAGGGGCTCGACTCTTCCTCCGTTCGGTTGACTCCTTCAGGAGTTGGTCCTTGCGGTTTGGGTAGTCTCACGTGGATCAGCCTTTGGGCTTGAACTATTATTTGGCCCATAATAGTTGCCCTAAATCCTCTTGATTTACCTTTAGGGCATCTGCTTATTCTCTAGAGGATAGAAGGTTTGCCTCCCCTTGCCTCCAATCATTGTAGTTCACACCTAGCACAACCTTTGGCAAAACTTTCTTTGTCATCCTTCACTTTTCTTCTTTGCAATATTTCTCATAGGTATTTGTTTCTACCTTTATTTTTTCAATGACTAATTTTGTGAAGCAGCTAGTGGTTATGGAGTCGTCTTTAACTAAACTAGATGACGTGGATTTTGACCCTTCGTTATGAGGTCGGGCTAGGCGTCGACTCTCCTCTCGGGGTCGTTTTATTTCTACTCGGGCTCGTTCATTGGGTGCTCATCACTTAAGAAATATTAGATAGCCTTAAGATTTCTTATAATGTCTCTGGAAATATCAAAATGATAATTATGGCTGCAAGGGAGAGACCATAGCTTCTTCCTCCGAGAGAGATAACGTTTTATCCCACTTTGTTTGAGGGTGGCATTTGACTTTCTCTCCATCCATTGATTCAGAAGTTTTTGTCTTTTGCGGGTCTTACCTCGGGCCAGCTTATGTCGAATAAGTGGTGTTCCTTGCTAGGATGTTATGTCTTGTGGCTTCAACAAGGGAATGTTTCTTCGATCGATGTTTCTGAATTCTAGTCTTTACAGTTAGGAAGCAAAACCTTCGTGCTTCTATCTTCTATTATCTCAGGTCTCTCATAACTAGGGAATCTATGGTTAGATGTTCTTCTTTTGTCAAAAAGTGGAAGGAGTAATGGTTTTTAGTGAGCGGTTCTTTGTTGGCAGGAACTCAGGGTGAACCCGCTATCTATGTACCGAAAAACTTCAAAGTTCAAGGTAAGTCATATTTTTACTTTTTATTGCAACATTATTATGGATTTTAACATGATCCTTTCTTTTAGTCGACGAGAAGTTGGTGGCCTCTTCCTGGGCTCGATCTTTTTCTTCCAAGCACGACTCGTTAGTGTCCACGTTTGGTTGAGCAAGATCTTCTTGGTTAGCATCGTGGGGGCACATTCGAGATGTATGTTTTTAACTCACTTTGATGATTTTTTATGAGTTAGTTTTTGGATTGTTTTTCTTTTCTAATTGCTTTTATGTTTTGCACGTTTTTTTGGATATGACAGCTTCATCCCATCGGCACTTTGGTGAGATTTTTTTTTATCTTCGTCGATCATCACTCCTTGGTCTGAATTTAAGCGTGTCGAGGCTCTTAACATCAATCAACTTCTGAATTTTCGCATCATTTCTTATCTCTAATGTCTAGATCAAACTCTTGCAACAATAATACCCATCTAAATAACCTAGGCTTGGCATCAGCCTTCCTCATTAGGTATTTTAATGCAGAATGATCGGTATACACAATGGTCCTAGTGCCTACAATGTAATTCCTAAACTTCTCACAGGCAAATACTACTGCTAGCATCTCCTTTTCCGTGGTTGTGTAATTACATTGCGCCTCATTCAGTGTCTTACTTGCATAGTATACAGGATGTGTTAGTTTGTCAATTTTTTGGCCTAGCATAACCCCTACTGCATAGTCACTCGCATCACACAACATCTCAAATGGTAAGTCCCAATTGGGTCCCACTATAATAGGTGCTGTGACTAAGGCTTTCTTAAGGGTTGTCCAAGCTAAGAAACATTCTTTGGAAAAGACAAATGGTTTGTTCAGCTCTAGAAGCTCACACAAGGGTTTAGAAATTTTTGAAAAGTTCTTAATGAACCTCCTATAGAAACCCGCATGACCTAGAAAACTTCTAATAGCTTTTACATTTTGGGGCTTCACTAGCTTCTCTATTATTTCAATCTTGGCCCTATCAACCTCTACTCCCGCTCTAGAAACTCTGTGACCTAGGACTATCCCTTCTTCCACCATAAAGTGACATTTTTCCCAATTAAGGACTAGGTTGGTCTCCTCACACCTAGCTAGGACTTGTCCTAAGTTCTCTAAGGAATTTGTAAAAGAATCACCAAAGACTGAGAAGTCATCCATGAATATCTCTATCATGGATTCATCCAAGTCAGAAAAAATGGCCAACATGCACCTTTGGAAAGTTGCTGGTGCATTGCATAAGCCAAAAGGCATTCTGCGAAAAGCAAATGTTCCAAAGGGACATGTAAAGGTTGTTTTCTCCTGGTCCACAGGATCTATGGTGATTTGGTTATATCCAGAATAACCATCTAAGAAACAGTAGTAGGCTCGGCCAGCTATCCTATCTAACATCTGATCTATGAAAGGTAAAGGAAAATGATATTTTTTTGTTTCTTTATTTAATTTTCTATAGTCCATACAGACTCTCCATCCTGTAATAGTTCTAGTTGGAATTAGTTCATTACTCTCATTCACTACTACAGTCATCCCCCCCTTCTTAGGCACACACTGAATTGGACTCACCCATTGACTGTTAGCTATAGGGAAGATTACACATGCATCTAACCATTTGATTATTTCCTTTTTTACTACCTCCTTCATGGAGGGATTCAACCTACGTTGGTGGTCTACTCTAGGTGTATGTTCTTCTTCCAATAGAATCTTATGCATGCAACAGGAAGGGTTAATACCTCTTATGTCAGCAATCGTCCATGCAATGGCTTTTTTATGTTGCTTTAGTAGCAAAATTAACGCAATTTCATGCTCTTTACTTAATTTGGACGAAATGATTACAGGAAAAGTATCATGCTCTCCTAAATATGCATATTTCAGATGATCAGGCAATGGTTTTAATTCTAATAGGGGTGGATGCTCAATTGATGGTTTCAGTGGGTTCACGGATCTTTCAGATAAATCAGTAGTCATACAAACATGCTGAGATTTATTTACAGGTATGTCCATTATTTCAGCTATGTTTAAGTCAGTTACATCTATTTGTACATAATCATTGGCATGCTTAGTTAACAGTTCATGCTCAAATTGATCTTCCATCAGTGAATCTATTATATCTACACTTGCACAAGATTCAGAATCAGAAGGGTACCTTAGGGCTTTAAAGACACTAAACTTAACCTCCTCATCATGAACCCTCATGGTGAGCTCACCTTTCTGAACATCGATCAAGGCCCTACCTGTGGCTAGAAATGGTCTGCCTAATAGGATGGGGACTTCCTTATCTGCTTCATAATCCAGAATGATGAAGTCTGCAAGAAAAATGAATTTGTCAACCTTGACAAGAATATCCTCAATTTTCCCTTCCGGGTATGCGATGGATCTGTCTGCAAGCTGCAAGGTGACAATGGTAGGACGTGCTTCTCCTATGCCTAGCTGGCGGAATAGAGATAGGGGCATGAGATTTATGCTGGCTCCCAGGTCACAAAGAGCTCTGCCCACGTGCTTGCCTCCCAACTCAACTGGTAAAGTGAAGGAGCCAAGATCCTTCTCCTTCTTTGGAAGTTTGTTCTGGAGTATAGCACTGCACTCCTCAGTAAGATTCACTGTTTCAAATTCACCAATGATCTTTTTGTTAGTTATTATATCCTTCAAAAATTTAACATACGAAGGCATAGATTGCAAAACCTCTACAAAGGGAATATTCACATGCACTTGTTTTAAAATTTCTAAAAATTTGTTAAAGTGCACTTCCTGTTCTTGTTTTTTCTTCAGCCTTCTAGGGAATGGAGGTGGTGGCACATATGTAGGCACTTTAGGTCGCCTAAGGACAGAGGGAGGCCTTGGTATCTCTTCTGGTTCCTCTATGATTGGTTCCAGACTCACCCTTGATGTGCTTGTTGATGGTTGACCATGGTTTGGTAGAGAATCCAGTGGAGCACTAGACTCTTCATTCTCTACTCTCTTTGGTGTATCTCTAGTGTTGCTTACCAATGGTCTTCCACTGCGAAGTTCAATTGCTTGAACTTGCTCTTTTCCATCCCTTCGAGGTACTTCAGTGTCAGCAGGCAACCTACCTTGGGGCCTATTTTTTAGTTCATTTGCTAGTTTCCCTATCTGGTTTTCTAAGCTCCTAAGGGTAGCTTGCTGACTTTGTAAGGTAGCATCATTCTTTGCAATGTACTCCTTCAGCAAATTTTCTACAGATGACCCCATTGGAGGGTTATATGGTTTTTGGTACATGGATTGGTTATTTTGTTGAGTGAAACCAGGTGTTCCACTCGGTCTTGGTTGGTTTTGACTTTGGTTAGTGTTTTGTTGGCCACCCCAAGAAAGATTTGGGTGGTTTCTCCAACCAGGGTTGTAAGTGTTAGAGTAGGGGTTGTTCCTAGGCTGCTGTTGACTTCCAACATAGCAGACTGAGGCTGGATTCCCAGGGCAGTACTCATACAGGTGCCCTTCCCCACAGAACCCACAAATTAGTGTCTCACCTTGATTATTTGATGTGCCCATTGACATGGTTGTGGCGATGTTGACACTGGTTTGGAGATTGGTTTAAGCCATTTGTTTGACTAGGTTGGTCAGAGCGTTTATTTGGCTACTCATGGCACTGAGTGCATCTTTGTCTTGAGCTCTACTTGGCTCTACTGGATCATCTGACCACCTACAGTGAGAGGCTGAGATTTTCTCCAAAATCTCATAGGCTTCATTATAGCTTTTAGAAAGCATGGAACCACCAGCTGATGAATTTAGTACTTGCCTTGTGCTGGGGTTGCATCTTTTAAAAAAGACATCTATTTGGATACACCATGGAATGCCATGGTGTGGACATTTAAGCAGAAGGTCCTTGAACCTTGTCCAAGCTTCGTGAAGGGACTCGTTTTCGGCTTGTTTGAATTTAATGATGTCATCACGAAAGTTGGAATTCCTATCAGGTGGGAAGTATTTGACTAGGAATTTTTCAGCCAGATCTGTCCAATTGACAATTGATCCGGAGGGTAATGAATTTAACCACGTTTTGGCTTTATCTCTTAATGAGTAGGGAAAGAGGTAAAGCCTCAAAACTTCTTGGGAAACTCCAGGAATAAGGAAAGTATCACTAACTCCTAGGAAGTTTCTTAGATGATTGTGGGGATCTTCATTCTTCACTCCAAAGAATTGTCCCACAGTGGACAGCATTTGGAACATTACTGGCTTTAACTCGAATGAGTTGGCAGTAATTTCAGGGCGTATTATGCTTGGGTTTAGCTCCCCAGGCATAGGAACTAGGTAGGAGAGGATGGCACTATCCTTATCATTCGCTATTTCGATGGGGTTGCGAGTGGTAGGTACCGGATTTGGGACTGGTCTATCAATTTCGTTTTGTAGGAATTGCGAAGACTCCGCGGAATCAGCAAAGTTTTGATTTATAGAGGGTTGTTTGAAGAGGCGTTTCTTAGCTCTATTTCTGGCCCTAAGTAATCTTTCAGGCTCAGTATTGAACTCTAGATCGCTACTTGAATGCTCATTCATAAACTATCCCAATGGTACCTGCAAAAGAAAATGGAAAGAGATCAGCTCCAATAGATATTAAGAATTGGTTTTTTTTTTTTCTAACTTAACAAACTTCGTATTCACTAAACAAAGTCCCCGGCAGCGGCGCCAAAAACTTGTTGCGTGCTCAATGGTTTAAAATAAATATGCAATGAGAGAGCACTCAGAACATGCAAGCATACATGATCTTGTAGCAAGTAATAAGTATTTTTTCATTCGATTTCCCACAGAGACTTATTCTTAGTTACTAACGAAGTGAGAGGTTAAGTGAGAAAGGGTGGTTTAAATGAGGTAGAGTTGAGTTTAGAGTGCCTAACTATTAAGGAATGCACGAGATATGAAAGCATAAATAAGTGCAAATAGATAAGTAAACTCGAATGTAAAAGGGAAAGAATTGCGGAAACAACAATTTTCTAGCAATGTTACTAACAGCGAATTAAGGGTAAAGTAGGGAAACAAGGGCTACTAACGACTCCTCTATAGGCTTTTTCATACGATTCTCAAGCAGTAGATCAACTCATCATGCATCAAACTAACTCATTCTCATGTATCTTCCGATTTCATGCATTAGATCCTTTAGTTTACTCATGTCCAAGTAAGGTCTTAAGCATCTTTTTATAATAGTGAGTTTAGTGAATTGTACTAGGAAAACGCCTATTCCTAGGTCGTTTTCTGGCTACCATGAGAGGCTAGCATGAATGTACGACTCTGAACTCTTACTCCTTCCAGAGGTTAGGAGTTCTTTGGACAAAATGGATGGCCAATCGAAATTGCCCGTGGGGTGAAGCACACATACATTCAATGCATATTGAAGCTAACCTACATGCTTGTTTCACGTGTTTCTACCTATAGTCTTGTCATTAGCATGCCCTTATGTGATTTAGTTACTCATGGATGAAGGTGGAACAGGAAGAATAGATGGTTGAGACATGCTTTGCAGAATATAAAGGACAAAACAGAAGAAGAAAACAGTAAACAGAAAAGATGGAGAACTTGCGAAGTGATGAAATAATGCTTTTGATTAGCCAAGGTTTGAATTAAACAAATAACAACTTTGAACAACGAAAGCTAAACAGAAGAGTACGAAATAGAGTAGAGTAGCAAACAGAAACGAAATATCAAAGATAACAACAACAAAGGAAATGAAAACAGCAGAAAACAGTAAAGAATGCGTGTGAACTCCTCGTTGCAATGCTTTGGATGACAACCGAAGGTGAGCTTGATCGTGGATGAATCCAATCAGAAGAGATGGAAGATCCTCTCTTCTTCCCCTTAGATTATCGATTCCACAAGCTAAAACCTCCACGCCGAAACCCGTGGAAGAAAACAATGAGAAACTGCATTGAAGGAGAGATCTACGCCTTTCGAGTGTGTTTCAACCTTCCACTTTGACCTCCTTTTATAATGTTCTGCAGGTACGATTGGGCCAAGGAGAACCATCCATTCTGAACGTCGTATCTCAACGTGGCAGCAGGAGAAAGAATGAGCGGCTGAGAATTCGCAACAAAATAGAAATCAGTTAGACAACTTAACAGAATTCACTTAAAACATTACGGTTTTAGCAATGTTTTCGCAATGCTTCCGCAATGTGCAATTTTCAAGTCTTTAACTTCGTTTTTGGTTCTTTTTCTTTCCTTTTACACATAAGTCCTAATTTAGCTTCACTCTTCTAATTCTCATATATAAGCACCAGTTTTAGCTAAATCCTACCAAAAACACTTAAGATTGTACAACTTCCTATAGCAAATAAGTCCTAAAATAGTCACTTTTGGAGACGTAACAAGTACTTAGATCCAAAATTGCTTCCGCTATGCATGTCGAAACTCTTTCAGTGACCGAGTCCGTAGATGAGGCTAAGGGATATTACCCTGATCATGGCTGCGAGTTTTTGCCTAATCAGTTCAAGGAGCTTTGCGAACTCTTTGTTTCGAGGACTTCGACACTTCTATAAATGATGACTTTCTGGATGACCTCCCAAAGTTTTCTAACTCTTGATTTTGTTCTATTTTGATTTTTTTGGTTGGACTTTGTACTTGGCAATTTTGTTTTCAATTTTGGGTAGAACTTTGGCTCTTACTGCGAACATTAGTGGAATTTTTTAATAGATATTTGAGCTCTCTTACGTGCCTCCACTCAAGCCTTTTTGTTTCTAATGCGTTTACTGACACAAATATGCTCGAGTAAAAAGAAACTGAGTAACAACTTTATTTAATTTGAATTGAAAATAACAGATTGTCATTTTGTTGCGCTTTGTTGCATACAATGTTCTTGCCAAGGTCTTTGAACTCCTCGATCTTTCATCCAACTTTTGAGGGATGTTCTTGGTTTTATCCTTCATTGCTTACTCCTAGCATAGTCGCGATTTGAGTGGCTCTCCTCTTACGATTCTCACGTTGGTTGGGGTTAAGAATTTCATGCTCATGTGGTAGGTTGACGGTACTACCTTCAACTTGTGGATAGTTGGTCTTCCTAGTATAGTGTTTGTTAACTGCGGGAAATCGATCATAATGGTCACACACGTCCTAGAGTCGGCAAATGTTACTAGCAACTAACTTCTTTCTTCTAGGATTACATGTTCCCGCAAATCCTACTAAAGGGTTTGGGCTGCTTCGAAGGTGGCCTGGCCAAGTCGTTGAAACCCGCCAAAATAATATTTATAATTACTAACTCTTCAATAGTGAAACTAGGTAGAATACTAATAGAACCAATTTAATTTAATTTCTCAAACTTAAAAATAAGGTAAAACAATAAAATGGGATGTTTTTGATATTGTTGTATTAAAACTAAAAATAACAGTAAATAAAATAAAGTGGAAGTGAAAAATGATCTTACCAAATTTTCAATCCAATGGTGTAATTCTGATCTAATTTCAATCACAAAAAAACATAAATTAAACAATTTTCCGAATTCAAGAATTTAGTCTACTTGACCGAAATCTCGGGTAAATCTTCCTAATTTAATTAATTCTAACAAATATCACAGTCAAACCATATCAATAAATTAATTGAGTACAAACGTTCCCTATCAATTCACAGACAATGAGAAGAATAAACCAAAATCAAATAATTAAAATAACTTCAACTAAATAATTTTGTCCATTTATTTTTCTATAGTTTATCGGACAACCTATGTAACACGTTTCAGAATCATAGGCATATCACTATGTAACAAGAAAACTAAAATCATAGGCATTATGAATCAACTCTTTGCTATTAAAATAAATCAATCATGAAAATATCATATCACAAAATCATGGATAGAAATCAAACAATCAAAATTGAATTAAGGCGTAAATTTAATAGAAGTGAATTGTTCATAAAATAACAACAACAAAAAATAAAGAATACTTGAATGAAATAAATTATACTTGAGCTCGAACGACCTTACAATTGGAATTGAATCACTCTTTGGATCATAAACTAAGAGAATAGTTGTCCATGACCAAAATCCGTTCTAAAACTTCCATAAAACTCACTTCATGCCTTTGAATGAAGACATTACGGTCTAATAAAAAATGGGTCTATGACCCAATTTAATTCGAAATCCAAAATCTAATTAAATTAGGTCCCGTTTGATAACGCATTCAGTTTTTTATTTTTGATTTTTCTAGTTTCTGTTTTTTAAAAATAAAAAACAGGTAGGTTTGATAACTATTTTTTGTTTTCTATTTTTAAAAAATAGAAAACCAAACTTGTTTGATAACTGTTTTTTAGTTTTGATTTTTGAAAACACAAAGTTTAAAGTGTGTGGATAATTACTATTTGTTTTGTATTTTTTATAAAATAAAAATTATATTTTTAAAATAATGTTAATTTATTATAATGTAAAAATTGTAACATTTATCAAAATTTAATTAAGCTCCAATTATTTGATGAAATTGAAAATTTTAGAGTAAAAAATATTTTTCCTAAAATAAAAAGAATTTATTGTGTCATAGTTTAATATATTAGACAATTTTACCTTGACGTTTATCATCCTAAAGTCAGGAAAATAAAATATGTTAATGATGTAAAGTGGATAGGTATACAGGTGTAATATCACAATACTATTATTGAAAAAAAAAAAAAATATCACAATACTATTAAAATATAATATATTAGACAAATTTATTTAAATAAAATTAATAAATATTTTTTAGTATTAAAATATTATTAATATATATATCACAATACTATTATTGAAAAAAAAAAAAATATCACAATACTATTAAAATATAATATAGTAGACAAATTTATTTAAATAAAATTAATATATATCACAATACTATTATTGAAAAAAAAAAAAAATATATCACAATACTATTAAAATATAATATATTAGACAAATTTATTTAAATAAAATTAATATATATTAATTTTATTTAAATAAATTTGTCTAATATATTATATTTTAATAGTATTGTGGTTTTTTTTTTTTTCAATAATAGTATGTGATATATATATTAATATAATATTTTAATACTAAAAAATATTTATTAATTTTATTTAAATAATATACTAATAACAAACAATTTTTATTGAAAAAAAAATATTAATGACAATTTAATTTCAATTTCAATAAATAAATAAATATATTTAATTTGTTGAGATCAAATATGTTTTTGATTTTTTTTTTTAATTTGTTAATTAATGTAAAAACGTTTTCAAAAATTTTAAAAATAAAAAACTCAATTGGTTATTAAATCGATCTATTTTCTAAAAATAAAAAACCAAAAATAGAAATTGAATGTGTTATGTACACCTCGTTTAGATGTGCATTGATCTTCCGTTGTCAACAACCTCTCATGGGGTTTCATCCTAATTGGTTTTAAGAGGAGTAGTCCATTATGTTATATGGTGAGTGAGGTCCTTTCATCTTTCCGATGTGGGATCCTCTGAGTTTACCATCTAAAAAGAGTAGCCCGTGTATGTTATATTGTGAGTGAGGTCCCTTCATTTTTCCGAGGTGGGATCCTCAACACTCTCTAATATAAATTCAATTGTCTGCATAATAAAAAATAAAATAAATTGATATTGTTTCCAAAAAAAAAATCTAAATTGATATAAAAATAAAACATTAAATTAATAAAGATAAAAAAATGTTATATAAATTTAAATTATATATAACAAATATGTAAATTACTTGCGGGGTGTTTGGTCCAAGGAGTTGATGGGGAATAAGGTGGGAGGAGAAGTTAACTCCCGTTTGGCCCACAGCCTTGCTGAACTCGAATAAAAAATATCAACTCCCCAGACTTTAACCGTAATTAATATGGAACTCCCCAGACTTCTACAGTAACTACTATTCATGTTTGTCCCATTTTTTAGGCAATACATTTCTCTTTCTTCCTCTCCGTCTCTCCACAATATTTTTTAATTTTTTTTTAAAAAAAAAACGTAATTTAAACAAAATGTGTAAAAGGACTAAAAATGAAATTCAACCTATTTTTATTATTTTAAATATAAATTAGGTTATTCAATCAAAATTGGTACCTAAACCAAATTGAAAAGGTAGTATTCTTACACTGGAGATAAATAAAAACATCAGTTTATTTGGACTCGTTTAAATTAATGGATTAAAATATTTCTAATTCACATGTAATATTTAACACACTATTGTACGACTCTCTTTTATTTCAAAACTATCCAAATAAAATGAGTAATTAATGTGAGTGATAATGAGAAAAGAATGTGATGTATTGTTGTCAAAAAAAATTGTTTGTCTTATTTAAAGAAATTTGTCAAGGAAACATAAAATAAAAAGCAAAAATCGCATTCTTAAAATTATTTATTGAAAGAAATCCGTAACAATAAAAATATGAAAAATTGTACAAAAAAAAATAGCTAAAATAAATCGTCATGGTTGAGATGCTAATTTCCAGGTATAGTGAATTTAGATAGAATGACGAGTTTAAGAGGGTGGAAGCGGAGAAAGATGTGTTTGACATTAGGTTTACTATCGACGAAGAAGAGAATTTCGGACTAAAGAGAGGTTGTTGACGAAGGAAAAATCTCAAAGAAGAAGGAGTTGGCATTCAGAAGAAGCTTAAGGATGATTATCGACCAAAAGGCTGCTCTTAGCGTTTGTTTATCATTTTTGTCTTCTACTATGTTATTTTTCATTTAGACTCATTATTGTTTTTATAATGTTTTGGTTGGACCATTGCTTTCGATCCTTAGCTTACAACATGTTCTAATTTGGACATGTCTTTTCTACTTAAGAATGTCTACAATAAAAAAACGATTAATGAAAAATGTTCAAGTACGTGTTTTCTTTGGAATGAATGTCTAGAGATTTTTTAGGACAAACCTACTTAAGTGATTTCTTCATTATACCCTTTTAGGATTCACTTTTTAAAAAAATATTAAGTTTCAAATTAGTTTAATTTATTTTTAAATTAAATTAATTTTAATAGTTTATTTGGTGAGCTCGATCATTTCACGTAAAAATAAACTGTTTTTCTTTTTTCGTTAACTAACGTCAGCCATTTTGTATCTCCATATGTTGCTGTCAGTAGATCTGACACTAACACTCTCTGCCGGAGTATACGCTAGGACACACCCGTGGGTATATACAGCCATTGCGCACCAGAAAAAAACGGTAGGGGTATACAGCTGGAGCATGCGTGTGTAATTACTAGTTCCATTATTTTTGTAAATCTTTCCCTAAAAATAGGGATCAGACAATACACAATCCACCCCTACAAATGAGGAGATATCGGTCAAAATCCCTTAGTTTTAAACAACAATACCCCTGAAATTATGCAATGTCTAACATTTTGGAGAATCAAATCTTCAACCTTACGTTTTTTTTTTACGTTTCCATTTTCCATCGTGTTTTTCCCCTCATCCTTTTCGAGTTCTTCTGCATTGTTCCACCACACAGCAACAAACCATGTCGTCTCTTTCTATTATGGTGGCATTTGATGGATTTGGAACGAAATGAACCAATACATAAATTACAAAACTTGCAGAGTTGTGGTCCCCCCGAATTCTACACTTGTGGAATTCACCAATTCAATCTCCAAGGCTCTAGAGCTGGATTCCCACCACACAATTTCACGGTTGTCCCTCTTTCGGAACGGCACTGACAAATCTTTGATTACAAAAATGAGGAAAATAGGTCGTTGTTATATTTAACAATGTGTAAATCTCCTGTAACCGTCTATTTTTTATATTCTGGGACTTCAACTGAATCCCTAAGAAAAAAAGGGATCACCACCTATTAACCAGATTTTTTGAAATCTTGGAGCTATCCGTGATTTTAATTCAAACAAATCACCTGTTTAACAAAAAAAAATTCAGCTCCCGCTGAAGGTAAAACCCTAGATTTTTAACCTGAAACCCTCTATACCTAAACTTTCATTATCATTTTAGTCGTTCGTTGGAAAAACAATGATGAAGAAAAAATGCAAAAGAGGAAAATGCTTACAAAAATGAGGAAAATGCTTATCACGACTGTAAGTCGAACTTCCCTATCTAATGCGTGGTGTTTACTTCGAACGATGTCGAAGAAGGTAGTGTGTGTTTTCGGTGTTTTCTGCCGAAGAAGGTAATGTCAAACAAAAGAAGAACTGTGTTTTGTGTTTTCGGTGTGCTCTGCCTCTAGGTCGAAGAAGATGAACGATATCGAAGAAGGTATGCGTATGTCTTTTCTGCCTCTAGGTCGATTCGAAGCAACTTCTGAGGATGAATTTAATTCTAGGCGGCGTGGTGCAGGTTTCTCTCTACCCCATAAACTACATGATATCAAAATATTGGGAATCGTTACCTTATTTAAAAATAGCGTATTCTCTCTTTTAAGTTGTTGATCTATTTTATTACTCTGTATGCAGTAATGCACACCCCCCAGTGATGGTTCATTCGTTGGCTGTATAACTTCTTCGGGGTATACATATTTCTAGTTTCCCCTACAGAAATCGTTTATGCTCATTTCTTGCTATGTGTGCAGGCATGCACACACCGCCACTGTTGATATTCTTTTTACTCTGTTTGCAGACATACACACAGACACTCTACTTTGTTTTTGCTCTGTGTGCAGTCATGCAAAGACCTACGTTGATTGTTGCTTCGTTGACTATCACACTTCCTATGGTTAAACATATCTGGTCCCCCAGTGTCGTGTATGTCTCATTCTTACTAAGTATGCAGTCATGCACACACAGCAACTGTTCGTATTCTTTTTACTCTGTTTGCAGGCATTCACACACCGACCGCCACTTATGGATTCGTTCTGTCTAGACCCATTTATTAATTATTTGGGGCATGAGGTATATTTATGTAATACTCATGGGATAAGTGTCATTTCAGTTCTAAGATTTTTAACGTCCCCTCCCTGTTAAATCCAGGTCTAAACCTATTTTCTCTCTCCTCCTAAAATTTTATATTTTTAAATATTAATTTTTTTTATTCTCAAAATTAGGATAAAATGTGGATGGTTAGAGTTATCCATTTGGTTGTAAATAACTCACTAAATATAAGTTTTAGACATAATTCAAAAGAAAAAAGACATTAGACATTTTTCATGTTGTCTTCCATACTTTTAGACATTCATCTGATTTTCTCTTTCTACTTCTTTCCACACATGTTTTACCTTATTTTCTCTGATCGCTCATTTGATTTGTTTAATCAACTTTTATGCTACTGTATTTACTTTTAAAACTCACAATCAACACATATTTTGTTACCATTACCCATTGATTCACTCAGAAAACACTTAAATGAAGTAAATCCCTCACTAATCCCATTGGAGAATGATATAAATATATTTATCACTTGCTGTTAGATTGTGTACACTTGCACCTTCTTAGATGTGATTTACCTTGTATATTTTAAACACATTTTGCACGACAACACACATCTCTTGAGCTTCCGTCGTCAACAACCTCTCTAATATAAATTAAATCGTTCAAAATAATAACAAATAAACTAAATGGGTATTGTTTAAAAAAAAATCTAAATTATATAAAAATAAAAATTAAATTAATAAAGATAAAAAAAATGTTATATAAATTTAAATTATATATAACAAATATGTAAATTACTTGGGGGTGTTTGACCCAAGGAATTGTTGTGGACGAGTTGGGAGGAAAAATTAACTTCCCGTTTGGCCCACAGACTTGTTGAACTCGAATAAAAAAATATCAACTCTCATATTTCAACAGTATATTGAACTCCCCAGACTTCTACAACAATTACATGTCTGTCTCATTGTTCGAGCCAACACATTTTTCTTTCTTTGTCTCCCTCCCTCCCACAATATTTAAAAAAAAAAAAAAACGTAATTTAAACAAAATGAAGTTCAACCTATTTTTATTATTTTAAATATAAATTAGGTTATTCAATCAAAATTGGTAATTAAACCAAATTCAAAATGTAGTATTCTTACCCTCGAGATAAATAAAAACATCAGTTTATTTGAATCCGTTTATATTAATGGATTAAAATCTTTTAAATTCACATGTAATATTTAACGACTCTCTTTTATTTGAAAACTATCCAAATAAAATGAATAATTAATGTGAGAATTTTCTTAAATGCAAATTATCAAAATTTTGGGTTAATCAAATAAGAAGGTTTCCTACTTTTTGATTAAGGTAAAATATCCTACCTCATTCATGTGTCCAAAATAATAAAATTTGACATAAAAAAAAATCTCTATATTTTCATTAAGGAAAAATCTAATTCCTAATCCATATTTCAATTAGGAGAGAATTTTTTTTAAATGCAAAAAGTCAAAATTTTGGGTTAATCAAATAAGGAGGTTTCCTACTTTTTATTAAGGAAAATATCATACCCGTGTCCAAAATAATAAAATTTGACATAAAAAAAAAAGTTTCTACTTTTTATTAAGGAAAAATCTAATTACTAATCCATGTTTCAATTAGGAGGAAAATTTTCTTAAATGCAAAAGTTAAAATTTTGGTCTAAAAACAAATTCCTACTTTTTCATTAAGGAAAAATCTAATTCCTAATCTATATTTCAATTAGGAGGAAATTTTTCGGCAAATGTCAAAACTTTGGCCAATTAAATTTGATTCATTATTTTGATTACTAAATATTGATGAAAGCCAAATATTGGGTACTTTGTTTTTTTTTTTTTTTTTTTTTACATTAAAAAAAAAAAATGCCAAAAGTTTAAACGTCAAAACAATTAGTGTTGACTTTGAAAATAAAATATTTCGGAGTCGTGTATCAAATTCATGTTGTCCATCAAAATCAATAAATTAAGATTTTGTTTATATATCATATTATATATTTCAAAGGACATTATTTATTTCTTTCCGAAATTCACGCACGCATCTAGGTGCATAAATTTCGAAAAGGGAGCATTTGTTGAATAATAAATTTCGGTCAATCACAAATTGACACAATGTGAGTTAATTCAAGTTAATGATAAAAATATATATTTATAAATTTGAGACCAATTACAAGGTTACACCTGTCCTCAATTTAAATTAAGAGACATATAAAATTGGCAAATCAAATTATGTCACATGTCCCCCGGACGACCCGAGCTAGTCCACCACATGGCGGTTGGACCCAAAGTTATTTAGCCCGAGATCGCTAAAAATAATTTTGGGCTAAATTCAAATAATCCAAGTTATTGAAAATAAATGGATTAAGCCCAAATAAATAAAAACTCAAAAGTTGGGTCAAAAGTCAATCAGGCCCAAGCCCATACTAGGTCCATCAAACTCTATAAATAGAGGAGGTCACCATTCATTTAGACATTCAGCCTTGAGCCAGAATCTAGAGAAGTCAGAAGCTCCTTCAGAAATCAATCAGAGTCCAGAGAATTCAGAGGCATCAAAGACTTAGAGTTCAGAAGATTCGAAGACTACAGACTTCAACAACAAATTAACAGGCCGCTCCAAAGATCAACAAGTCAACAAGCCGCTCCAAAGATCAACAACTTCAAGATCAATAAGTCAACATGCCGCTCCAAAGATCAACAACTTCAAGATCAACAAGTCAACAAGCCGCTCCAAAGATCAATAAGCCGACAGGCCGATTCAGGAAATCAACCAGCCCAAACCGCTCCAAAGATCAATAGGCCGCTCCAAAGATCAATAAGCCGACATGCCGATTCAGGAAATCAACCAGCCCAAAGCAAACGTCTACACTGAAGAGAAAGCATCAGAGGATAAAGATTAGAGACTGTAACACTTACATAAATTAATAAAATCAAATTATTTTCCACGAATTAAATTTCTGCAGGAAATCTCGTGTGAACAATAACAAATATGTAAATTAGTTAGGGGGTGTTTGGCCCAAAGAGTTGTTGGGAATGAGTTGGGAGGAAAAGTTAACTCCCCGTTTGACCCACGCACTTGTTAAACTCGGATAAAAAAATATCAACTCCCCAGATTTCAAGAGTAATTAATATTGAACTCCCCAGACTTCTACAGTAATTAACTATTCATGTTTGTCTCATTGTTCGAGGCAATCTCTTTCTTCCTCTCCCTCCCTCCCACAATATTTTTAATTTTTAAAAAAAAAACGTAATTTAAACAAAATGTGTAAAAGGACTAAAAATGAAATTCAACCTATTTTTATTATTTTAAATATAAATTAGGTTATTCAATCAAAATTGGTACCTAAACCAAATTCAAAAGGTAGTATTCTTACACTGGAGATAAATAAAAACATCAGTTTATTTGGACTCGTTTAAATTAATGGATTAAAATATTTCTAATTCACATGTAATATTTAACACACTATTGTACGACTCTCTTTTATTTCAAAACTATCCAAATAAAATGAGTAATTAATGTGAGTGATAATGAGAAAAGAATGTGATGTATTGTTGTCAAAAAAAATTGTTTGTCTTATTTAAAGAAATTTGTCAAGGAAACATAAAATAAAAAGCAAAAATCGCATTCTTAAAATTATTTATTGAAAGAAATCCGTAACAATAAAAATATGAAAAATTGTACAAAAAAAAATAGCTAAAATAAATCGTCATGGTTGAGATGCTAATTTCCAGGTATAGTGAATTTAGATAGAATGACGAGTTTAAGAGGGTGGAAGCGGAGAAAGATGTGTTTGACATTAGGTTTACTATCGACGAAGAAGAGAATTTCGGACTAAAGAGAGGTTGTTGACGAAGGAAAAATCTCAAAGAAGAAGGAGTTGGCATTCAGAAGAAGCTTAAGGATGATTATCGACCAAAAGGCTGCTCTTAGCGTTTGTTTATCATTTTTGTCTTCTACTATGTTATTTTTCATTTAGACTCATTATTGTTTTTATAATGTTTTGGTTGGACCATTGCTTTCGATCCTTAGCTTACAACATGTTCTAATTTGGACATGTCTTTTCTACTTAAGAATGTCTACAATAAAAAAACGATTAATGAAAAATGTTCAAGTACGTGTTTTCTTTGGAATGAATGTCTAGAGATTTTTTAGGACAAACCTACTTAAGTGATTTCTTCATTATACCCTTTTAGGATTCACTTTTTAAAAAAATATTAAGTTTCAAATTAGTTTAATTTATTTTTAAATTAAATTAATTTTAATAGTTTATTTGGTGAGCTCGATCATTTCACGTAAAAATAAACTGTTTTTCTTTTTTCGTTAACTAACGTCAGCCATTTTGTATCTCCATATGTTGCTGTCAGTAGATCTGACACTAACACTCTCTGCCGGAGTATACGCTAGGACACACCCGTGGGTATATACAGCCATTGCGCACCAGAAAAAAACGGTAGGGGTATACAGCTGGAGCATGCGTGTGTAATTACTAGTTCCATTATTTTTGTAAATCTTTCCCTAAAAATAGGGATCAGACAATACACAATCCACCCCTACAAATGAGGAGATATCGGTCAAAATCCCTTAGTTTTAAACAACAATACCCCTGAAATTATGCAATGTCTAACATTTTGGAGAATCAAATCTTCAACCTTACGTTTTTTTTTTACGTTTCCATTTTCCATCGTGTTTTTCCCCTCATCCTTTTCGAGTTCTTCTGCATTGTTCCACCACACAGCAACAAACCATGTCGTCTCTTTCTATTATGGTGGCATTTGATGGATTTGGAACGAAATGAACCAATACATAAATTACAAAACTTGCAGAGTTGTGGTCCCCCCGAATTCTACCCTTGTGGAATTCACCAATTCAATCTCCAAGGCTCTAGAGCTGGATTCCCACCACACAATTTCACGGTTGTCCCTCTTTCGGAACGGCACTGACAAATCTTTGATTACAAAAATGAGGAAAATAGGTCGTTGTTATATTTAACAATGTGTAAATCTCCTGTAACCGTCTATTTTTTATATTCTGGGACTTCAACTGAATCCCTAAAAAAAAAAGGGATCACCACCTATTAACCAGATTTTTTGAAATCTTGGAGCTATCCGTGATTTTAATTCAAACAAATCACCTGTTTAACAAAAAAAAATTCAGCTCCCGCTGAAGGTAAAACCCTAGATTTTTAACCTGAAACCCTCTATACCTAAACTTTCATTATCATTTTAGTCGTTCGTTGGAAAAACAATGATGAAGAAAAAATGCAAAAGAGGAAAATGCTTACAAAAATGAGGAAAATGCTTATCACGACTGTAAGTCGAACTTCCCTATCTAATGCGTGGTGTTTACTTCGAACGATGTCGAAGAAGGTAGTGTGTGTTTTCGGTGTTTTCTGCCGAAGAAGGTAATGTCAAACAAAAGAAGAACTGTGTTTTGTGTTTTCGGTGTGCTCTGCCTCTAGGTCGAAGAAGATGAACGATATCGAAGAAGGTATGCGTATGTCTTTTCTGCCTCTAGGTCGATTCGAAGCAACTTCTGAGGATGAATTTAATTCTAGGCGGCGTGGTGCAGGTTTCTCTCTACCCCATAAACTACATGATATCAAAATATTGGGAATCGTTACCTTATTTAAAAATAGCGTATTCTCTTTTTAAGTTGTTGATCTATTTTATTACTCTGTATGCAGTAATGCACACCCCCCAGTGATGGTTCATTCGTTGGCTGTATAACTTCTTCGGGGTATACATATTTCTAGTTTCCCCTACAGAAATCGTTTATGCTCATTTCTTGCTATGTGTGCAGGCATGCACACACCGCCACTGTTGATATTCTTTTTACTCTGTTTGCAGACATACACACAGACACTCTACTTTGTTTTTGCTCTGTGTGCAGTCATGCAAAGACCTACGTTGATTGTTGCTTCGTTGACTATCACACTTCCTATGGTTAAACATATCTGGTCTCCCAGTGTCGTGTATGTCTCATTCTTACTAAGTATGCAGTCATGCACACACAGCAACTGTTCGTATTCTTTTTACTCTGTTTGCAGGCATTCACACACCGACCGCCACTTATGGATTCGTTCTGTCTAGACCCATTTATTAATTATTTGGGGCATGAGGTATATTTATGTAATACTCATGGGATAAGTGTCATTTCAGTTCTAAGATTTTTAACGTCCCCTCCCTGTTAAATCCAGGTCTAAACCTATTTTCTCTCTCCTCCTAAAATTTTATATTTTTAAATATTAATTTTTTTTATTCTCAAAATTAGGATAAAATGTGGATGGTTAGAGTTATCCATTTGGTTGTAAATAACTCACTAAATATAAGTTTTAGACATAATTCAAAAGAAAAAAGACATTAGACATTTTTCATGTTGTCTTCCATACTTTTAGACATTCATCTGATTTTCTCTTTCTACTTCTTTCCACACATGTTTTACCTTATTTTCTCTGATCGCTCATTTGATTTGTTTAATCAACTTTTATGCTACTGTATTTACTTTTAAAACTCACAATCAACACATATTTTGTTACCATTACCCATTGATTCACTCAGAAAACACTTAAATGAAGTAAATCCCTCACTAATCCCATTGGAGAATGATATAAATATATTTATCACTTGCTGTTAGATTGTGTACACTTGCACCTTCTTAGATGTGATTTACCTTGTATATTTTAAACACATTTTGCACGACAACACACATCTCTTGAGCTTCCGTCGTCAACAACCTCTCTAATATAAATTAAATCGTTCAAAATAATAACAAATAAACTAAATGGGTATTGTTTAAAAAAAAATCTAAATTATATAAAAATAAAACATTAAATTAATAAAGATAAAAAAAATGTTATATAAATTTAAATTATATATAACAAATATGTAAATTACTTGGGGGTGTTTGACCCAAGGAATTGTTGTGGAGGAGTTGGGAGGAAAAATTAACTTCCCGTTTGGCCCACAGACTTGTTGAACTCGAATAAAAAAATATCAACTCTCATATTTCAACAGTATATTGAACTCCCCAGACTTCTACAACAATTACATGTCTGTCTCATTGTTCGAGCCAACACATTTTTCTTTCTTTGTCTCCCTCCCTCCCACAATATTTTTAAAAAAAAAAAAAAACGTAATTTAAACAAAATGAAGTTCAACCTATTTTTATTATTTTAAATATAAATTAGGTTATTCAATCAAAATTGGTAATTAAACCAAATTCAAAATGTAGTATTCTTACCCTCGAGATAAATAAAAACATCAGTTTATTTGAATCCGTTTAAATTAATGGATTAAAATCTTTTAAATTCACATGTAATATTTAACGACTCTCTTTTATTTGAAAACTATCCAAATAAAATGAATAATTAATGTGAGAATTTTCTTAAATGCAAATTATCAAAATTTTGGGTTAATCAAATAAGAAGGTTTCCTACTTTTTGATTAAGGTAAAATATCCTACCTCATTCATGTGTCCAAAATAATAAAATTTGACATAAAAAATAATCTCTATATTTTCATTAAGGAAAAATCTAATTCCTAATCCATATTTCAATTAGGAGAGAATTTTTTTTAAATGCAAAAAGTCAAAATTTTGGGTTAATCAAATAAGGAGGTTTCCTACTTTTTATTAAGGAAAATATCATACCCGTGTCCAAAATAATAAAATTTGACATAAAAAAAAAAGTTTCTACTTTTTATTAAGGAAAAATCTAATTACTAATCCATGTTTCAATTAGGAGGAAAATTTTCTTAAATGCAAAAGTTAAAATTTTGGTCTAAAAACAAATTCCTACTTTTTCATTAAGGAAAAATCTAATTCCTAATCTATATTTCAATTAGGAGGAAATTTTTCGGCAAATGTCAAAACTTTGGCCAATTAAATTTGATTCATTATTTTGATTACTAAATATTGATGAAAGCCAAATATTGGGTACTTTGTTTTTTTTTTTTTTTTTTTTTTACATTAAAAAAAAAAAATGCCAAAAGTTTAAACGTCAAAACAATTAGTGTTGACTTTGAAAATAAAATATTTCGGAGTCGTGTATCAAATTCATGTTGTCCATCAAAATCAATAAATTAAGATTTTGTTTATATATCATATTATATATTTCAAAGGACATTATTTATTTCTTTCCGAAATTCACGCACGCATCTAGGTGCATAAATTTCGAAAAGGGAGCATTTGTTGAATAATAAATTTCGGTCAATCACAAATTGACACAATGTGAGTTAATTCAAGTTAATGATAAAAATATATATTTATAAATTTGAGACCAATTACAAGGTTACACCTGTCCTCAATTTAAATTAAGAGACATATAAAATTGGCAAATCAAATTATGTCACATGTCCCCCGGACGACCCGAGCTAGTCCACCACATGGCGGTTGGACCCAAAGTTATTTAGCCCGAGATCGCTAAAAATAATTTTGGGCTAAATTCAAATAATCCAAGTTATTGAAAATAAATGGATTAAGCCCAAATAAATAAAAACTCAAAAGTTGGGTCAAAAGTCAATCAGGCCCAAGCCCATACTAGGTCCATCAAACTCTATAAATAGAGGAGGTCACCATTCATTTAGACATTCAGCCTTGAGCCAGAATCTAGAGAAGTCAGAAGCTCCTTCAGAAATCAATCAGAGTCCAGAGAATTCAGAGGCATCAAAGACTTAGAGTTCAGAAGATTCGAAGACTACAGACTTCAACAACAAATTAACAGGCCGCTCCAAAGATCAACAAGTCAACAAGCCGCTCCAAAGATCAACAACTTCAAGATCAATAAGTCAACATGCCGCTCCAAAGATCAACAACTTCAAGATCAACAAGTCAACAAGCCGCTCCAAAGATCAATAAGCCGACAGGCCGATTCAGGAAATCAACCAGCCCAAACCGCTCCAAAGATCAATAGGCCGCTCCAAAGATCAATAAGCCGACATGCCGATTCAGGAAATCAACCAGCCCAAAGCAAACGTCTACACTGAAGAGAAAGCATCAGAGGATAAAGATTAGAGACTGTAACACTTACATAAATTAATAAAATCAAATTATTTTCCACGAATTAAATTTCTGCAGGAAATCTCGTGTGAACAATAACAAATATGTAAATTAGTTAGGGGGTGTTTGGCCCAAAGAGTTGTTGGGAATGAGTTGGGAGGAAAAGTTAACTCCCCGTTTGACCCACGCACTTGTTAAACTCGGATAAAAAAATATCAACTCCCCAGATTTCAAGAGTAATTAATATTGAACTCCCCAGACTTCTACAGTAATTAACTATTCATGTTTGTCTCATTGTTCGAGGCAATCTCTTTCTTCCTCTCCCTCCCTCCCACAATATTTTTAATTTTTTAAAAAAAAACGTAATTTAAACAAAATGTGTAAAAGGACTAAAAATTAAATTCAACCTATTTTTATTATTTTAAATATAAATTAGATTGTTCAATCAAAATTGGTATTCAACCCAAATTCAAAATGTAGTATTTTTAGAAATAAAAACCTCAGTTTATTTGGATCCATTCAAATTAATGGATTAAAATCTTTCAAATTCACATATAATATTTAACCCACACTATTGAACGACTCTCTTTTATTTCAAAATTATCCAAATAAAATGAATAATTAATGTGAGTGATATTGAGAAAAGAATGTGAAGTATTGTGGTAAATTTTTTTTGTCTTATTCAAAGAAATTTGTGAATGATACATAAAATAAAAAGAAAAAATCGCATTCTTAAAATTTATTGAAAGAAGTCCTTAACAATGAAAATATGAAAAATTATAGAAAAATTGTACAAAAAAATAGTTAAAATAAACCGTCATTGTTAAGATGCTAATTTCAAGGTACAATGGATTTAGATAGAATGACGAGTTTAAGAGGGTGGAAGCGGAAAAAGATGTGTTTGACATTAGGTTTACCATCGACGAAGAAGAGAAAAACATCGCAATCATGGAATGGAGAGAGACAGAGAGTTGTGTTAGAAACTCATGGGTTTGACATTGTTGTAACCCATGTGGTTGTGTTTGAAACCCATAAATTTTCATTACATTGGGCCAAACGTGATTTTGAGTTCTAAATCTAAAACCATTCAAATCTAAGACAAGGGGCCAAACGCCCTTATTGTTTGGACTTCATTTTCTAACCTAAAACTATAAAACAATAAAAAAAAAATCAAGTGGTTATACTTGAATCCAACATCTCACTTATTGTTTAGCTGAAAAAAACAAAACAATTAAAGTATTGAACAATGTCTTTTTGATATTAAATGAGATAGTCATAGTACAAAGACAAAATGTAGTGTCGAAGGTACATTTGTATTAAATAGAGAATGCACACGAACACGAGAGGGGTTTGGTTTTGGTGGGCGCGAGTAAAGATTTGTCAAGTACGGTCAACCGGATGAGCCGGTGGACGCGGAAACCGTACGTGGGGACGTACGAGACCAGATAGGGAAGACCGCGCCCTGCCGGTGCATTTATTAATGGTTGTTGAGTCATGGGTGTTCCTAATCAAAAACAAAATCACACAACAAAACAAAATCAAAAATAATAAAAAAAAAAACTCTCCTTTTCTCATTTGATGGGAAATTTAAATAAACCCTTTTTGAAAAATGAAACTCCTCTTAGTTCTACCTAGCTTGCTCCAGCTGTTTTTCTCACTCACTCCCCACTCCCATTCTTTTACTTTGACCAACAACCACCCTATCTCTTTCTATCTTATTATTTACTATCAATTTAGCGTTTAGAGTTTAGGGTTTACCAGGAATTCGATTGTAATCACTAATAGCAGTCAATTTTATTAGTGGTAGACATTATTTTTGGTTTGATTACTATTTATGTAACCAACCTTTGAATTGCAAGTTTAGTTTTCGAATTTTTATGTTTGTGTCTAACACGTTTATTCAACTTTTAATTTTGTGTCTTATAAGTTTGTGGACTTTAAAAATGTTAAATGACTCAGAACGACTTTCAATATTGTGTATAATGTGTCATTGACATATTCAATTTTTTTTTAAATTAATGAATACGTAAAATTAAATTTTGTATCTAATAGAGGATTAAGCTTTCAATTGTGTGCTTATAGATTCGTTAATTTAAAAAATGTTGAATAGGTCAATGATTTATTAGCCACAAATTTAAAAATTTAAAGACTTATTAGATATAAATTGAAAATTTGAAGGACTTACTAGATACAAAATGAAAGTTGAGACTTAATAGATACGGTTTAATTTTGTGACTTAATAGATACTTTTTAAAGCTCACTTATCTAATATACACAAAATTGAAAGTTTGAAAACCTATTTTATACAAACTTAAAAGTTTGAGACTAAACTTGTATTTAACCTATTAATTTAGTTTATATTTTAAGTACCGGTGAGGATTTGAATCTTCAAAGTCAAATCTTTAATTTTAATTATTAAGCTAGGTTCATGTCTCACTCTTTTATTATTTTAGTTAAATTACAAGTTTAGTCCATTGTGATTTAATCATATTGTAATTTGTTCTCTCATGATTTTTTAAAAGTTTCAATTTGGTCTCCCTATCTATCGTTTAGAATTTGTGAATTGAAAAGTTTATATTTTATTTCTTTGATATAGTTACATCTCACAAATTATCTGTCGTTTGCTACATTTTGTGAAACTTTTTTTTTATTATATGGTGATAGCTTAATTATAGTTTTCTATTGTGTTACTTGTGTTACTTGACTATATTAGAATTTAGGGTTGAGTTAAAAATAAAATAAATTTGGTGAATTTAATTTCAAGTGGGTAAAACAAAAAAAAACGGTTTAGGGATGATTTATGAAGCTTTAACCATAAAAACCAAAACAAAACTTTCAAAACCAAGAAGCCTTTTTCTTACTTGGATGCAACATAGAAACAAATTTTTTCTTACTTGGATGCTAACATAGAAACAAATTAAAACTGAATGTATTATTCATTATATTGTAATAAAATTTAGTTGAGAGTTTATACAAGAAGATGAAAGTAAATAAGGAAATAGCGACCCTAATTACAGTCTTAATTATGTAAATGTAATTGTTTGATTTACGCTGACACCCTCCTTCAAACCCAAGATGGTAAGGTGGAAACCAAATTGAATTTGTTAAGTAACTGAGTGAAACGACCATAAAATAATGTTTTGGTGAGGATATTTGCAGGATGTTCTGCAGTAGATATAGATTGTAAGCAAAGAGTGTTGCTCTGGAGATGGTGGCGAACAAAATGACAGTCATTTTCTATGTGCTTGGTGCGTTCATGAAATACATCATTATGTGCAATCTGGATAGCAGTGCGATTGTCACAATGAAGTGTAGTAGCAGATTGCTATTGCCAATTAGAGAAATAGACATGTTATTGGCATCAACAGCGCACGAATAGGAGGAAGAAATT
Organism: Herpetospermum pedunculosum; assembly: GCA_028017165.1. Classification (NCBI taxonomy): domain Eukaryota; kingdom Viridiplantae; phylum Streptophyta; class Magnoliopsida; order Cucurbitales; family Cucurbitaceae; genus Herpetospermum; species Herpetospermum pedunculosum. The sequence goes on along the minus strand of CM051527.1, from coordinate 11,066,769 downwards.
TTGCACGAGGGGGAGAGGTCAACTGTGAAATATCAGAGATCATATGATTGCAACAACCAGAATCAAGAAGCCAAGATTTACTCGGGGTGACAACAAGAGCAGAGGAATTGGAAGATATTACCTGTTTCAATAGAATTTGAAGATCACTAATTGAAAGAGTGAGCTCATCGGGAAAGGTAGCAGCAGCAACAACAGATGAAGAACCCGCTTTAGATAAGTTCCTTGGTTTCGTGGAGTATATCGGATAGCAAGGTGGTCGAGTAGGACAATTGTCCAAAATATGCTCAAGTTTATGGCAATATCTGCACTCAGTTGGCATAACATTTCCCTAAATAGTTTTCTTCATAACCAACAAAATGATTAGAATGAACCAGTATTAACCAAATCAAACCAGAATGAACCAAATCAGACCAAAATTAACCAAGCCAAATCAGAATAAACTGAACCGATCGGAATAAAATCGAGTTGAACCGAACCAAAATAAACCAAAATAAATAAATTAGGTTAACTACGGGCTGAGCTTCGAACCGAATCAAAATGATTGTTTTGATTCTTCATGACGTCTTAAAGATGTCTGCGGGCTGAGCTTCGAACGTAAGAGAACACAACGGCGACGGTCTGAGCTTCGAACGGAGAACACGGCGGAGCTGAACTTGGATCTCGGAGGGAGGGGCAGGCTTCAGGTGCGTGGTGGCGGATCTCGGATCTCCGAGAACGGAGAACACGACGGAACTGAACTCGGATCTCGGAAGAGGAGGGAGGAGCAGTCTTCAGGTGCGGGGCGACGGATTGGTTCGACCGCGAATGCGTTTTGATTCTTCACGAATGCGGGGTGGCGGATCGGTTTGACCGCAAAGAGTGGGTTTCGCGGTGGGGATCTCGAAATTTGGGGGGAATGCGACGGAGGAGGTTGGGGCTGGGCGGAGGGAGTTGGAAGCGGTGCGCGGAGGAGACAACAACGGTGTGCAGAGGAAACAGTGGTCGAACAAAAAGCAAAATAACCTAAAAAAAAATTAGTATTTTAGGTATGGAGGCTCTGATACCATGTGGAGAATAATTGGAGAATGTATTATTCAGTATATTGTAATGAGATTTATCTGAAAGTTTATATAAGAAGATGAAAATAAATAAAGAAATAGCGAGCCTAATTACAACCCTAATTATTATGTAAATGTAATTGCTTGATTTACGTCTACAAAAATCATGCTCAAATATATGAACATTTGTAATTTAACCTATTATTTTACCCTCCTTTCTTTTCAATTTATTTCTCTTCCTCATACTCCTTTCCTTTTTTTTTCCCTTAATGTGAACTTTGATCCACGTCATCCATGCCATAAAGTTATCATCTTTTGTTTACTAAAAACAAAGCAAATGAGTGGCTCATGTTATCTTAATTATAATGCCGCGCGTGTCCACTCTTTAGTGATTCAACTGTTGACACGTGATTATATGGTTTGTATATGATAAATTGATAATGAAATATCAATATTTTATAATTGTTGTAGAAAAAGTTTTCTATTTTTTCTTTCAAAACAAAATTTTAAGTAAATGAGTCATAAAAGTTTAAATTAAGATTATTTACAAATATTCTATGATTTCGGGAAGGAATAATGATTTATGATTATGTTTTTGAACTTATGATTATGTTTTTGAACTTAAATTGTCCGTTTGAGTTTAAATTATCTTATTTGATTTAAATTATACGATAATTGATAATTGTTAGGAATGTTAACAAAATTTCACATTAGTTAATAAAAGTCATCCATGAGATATAAGTGAAGAAAATTATCTCCATTGGTATGAATTTTTTTGGGTGAAACAAAAAATAAAGTCACAAAGATTTAGGCTTAAAGTGGACAATATCACACCAATGTGGAGATATATGTAGAGGGTCTGTTGTTCTTATCAATTGATATATCAGAGGTACCCTAACTGTGTGGAAAGTTCTCCAGATTCCGAACAAAGAGAATTAATGAAGTCTCATAGTCGATATTGTGAATGACCCCAGATCGGACAAAAAAAGCTTGAATGGCAAACAAGAAATAATAAATCTATCAAGTCAGCTAGATTGATTGATGGAAGGAGTAACTACAACAAGAAGGTAGGAAGAGAAGATATTTGTTCAAGGGGGAAGAGGTGGTTGGAGGGTGCGATAGGTGATCGTGTCGCGCCATCAAGAAATATCTCACAATGTAATCCGTTTGGAGTGAACGAATTTGTTCAAGAGGAGGCTCCAAGTGGCACTTTGTTCGAGTAGATGATTGTTAACAGTGCTAACAAAGTCTCACATTAAGTAGGGAAGAGATTGATTCATGGTATATAAGTGAAGACAATTAATCAACATTGATAGGAGGTTTTTTTTTTGGATGAAATCAAATAAACTCAGGAGAGTTTAGGCTCAAACTGAACAATATCATATTAATATAAAAATATATGGAGGATTCGTTGTTTTTAGAAGTAAAAATAAATAATTTTTTTTTTATTATTATATTTATTAGTATAAAAGACTATTATTTATTGGATGTGAATTTAATTACTATCCTAAAGAAATATCAGCACAACCCTAATGATATCTCTTCCTCGAAATTTACAACTTAATTTTTTTTTTAAATGGTCACTTGTGAGAAGAGAGCCTATATTTAATTTAGCAAGTTAGATATTTAAATGCATAAAATAAAAATCTACCTACTTCACATCATCTAACTTGAAATAAATTGTTATTAAAGACATGAGTTCATTAAAAATGTTCCTATAGTGACGACTAACCACCTAATTACAAGAAAAATATCATTTTTAAATTTTTATATCATCATTCATTTAAATTTATTCAAAAGCGACCTAGATCGAATAAATATAACACATAAAATATCAAATAGAAAATTCTAAAAAAACAGTAAGGACACAATTTAAAAATTGACAAGTAAAATTATGAATAAGATTATATAAAATAGGGATAGTAAACAAATCAAAGAATCAAAGAGACTAAAAGCAACCAAATTCATTCAAATTAAATGGATAAAGAAAAAAAAATATTTTATTTCAAAATCAAATCAAATCAAATCATTGGTTCATTAAACTAAAACAACTATTATCCGACTTGCATATTTAATTATTTAAATCCAAAAATATTTATATATTTATGGAATGAAATAGACACGTGGGAATGGGGAGAAAGGAGGGAGAGGAAGAAATTAAATTCCACGAACAGCTGGAAGTAAGCCTATCTGTCTTTCTATGTTAATTTCTTTATGTTTTTTTTATAAAATAAAATAAAGAATTAATTAATGAGTTTTAATTGTAAAGAGATGAAAAGAGAGGTTTTGGGGGCTTTTAGAAGCACTTTGGCGTTTTGCAATAATTGATTTTAAGAGAAGCTGTCTGAATTCAATGGGATGATGAGAAGTGGGGAACATAATTTTTTAAGTATAGCGGCAAAACCAATCTAATAATATGACGACTTGGAATCATAAAGTGGAGACCAGGGCGGATCCAGGATTCTATGTCAGGAGGGGCACAAGTTCATATAAATCCAATTTTAAATATAGCTCAACCAGTTTAATGCACGATCTAGTGACTAGAAGGTCATAGATTTGATTCCACGTCCTACATATTGTCATATATATACTTAATTTTATATTATTGATATTTTAAGAAAATATAATTGAATTATCTAAATAAATTTCAAAATATTTTGATCAAAATAATATTTTTTAATATTATTTTTCTTTCATGAATTTAAATTCATTAATGAATTGTCCTATTTTATTTATTTATTTTGATAATTGAAAGTTTATTTATTAGGTAAAATTATTTAGTTATAGATATAAAAATATAAAAAAGAGATTTGTATTTACCAAAATCAAATTTTACTTGGCAAAATAAAATATGAATCCTAAGGATTCGAACTCGTGACCAGGCAGAAGGGGACAAAAGCAAGGGTAAGGCAATTACCAAGGAAGCAATACCCTTTTTTGTAAAAACTTAGCGCATCGTATTGTATATATTAGATACTTTCAAAAGTTGAGGGGGGGCACGTGCCCCTGGCCCCTTACTGGATCCGCCCCTGGTGGAGACCACATACATATACATATACATATACATATACATATACATATACATATACATATATATATATATATATATATATTTTAAGTTGAATTTATTTTTATTTATCTCACCATTAATTAATTGAAAAATTGTAACGAATGTCAATTTAGAATAAAATAATTAAAAATATAGTATTTTTTTTAAAAAAATTGCGGATATGACAATTTCTATCACTGATAGTATGGTCTATTGCTGATAGAAGTCTATCGTTGATAGTAGTCTTTTTTATAGAATTTTGTCAGTGATAATAGTCTATCAGTGATAGAAGTCTATCCGTAATAGTCATAAAGTCTATCAGTGATAGCCACTGATTTTTTGTCATATTTCCAAAAAGTTTTAAACTTTGCTAAATTTACAATTATTTTAGACATAGATTGCTGTTGGTGCAACCAACCTTAATTAATTTGTAGTTTTTATATTAATTTCGGAAGGTGGGCAGATATTTTTGTCTTTTTTTCTTTCTATATTTCCCATTTTAATTAAAAAGACTTATGTTTTTTTTTTAGAAAAAAATCATTTTATACCATAGGAGTAAAATGATGGGTTTGAAATTGGGATGGTGCGTGCATGAATTTTTAGAATGATGAAACATGTTTCCAATTAAAAATACTTTTTAAGTTTTTCATATTGTCATTCTTAAATTTTAGCGACCGACTGCACGTCGCTAAAATTTATTATTCAACGACGCGCTTTTCAAATTTTTGATATTGTCTTTTTTAAACTTTAGCGACGGACTGCACGTCGCTAAAATTTATTATTCAACGACGCGCGCGTCGTTAAAAGTGTTGTATCAAGAATGCGTTAGCAAACTCGTCACTAAAAGTAAAGTTTCAGCGATGCATTTTAACCCGTCGTTGAAAGCCTATAGTTATTTAAAAAATATATATATTAATCTTGGCCATAGCGGAATTATATCGAAAAAAAAATCAAATTAATATCAGTCTTCTATGTTCTCGCCCTCCCTGTTTCCCAACATCGAATAAATATTGAATCCTTGTCTTCGACAATATCATGAATCCAATATATAATATATATTTATAAAATGTGTAAGGTTATCAAGATTCAAAAGTCTCACATGTTCAGATATAATTTCCATAACATTATGGTTTTGTCAAATACAATATTTTGAATTGCAACAAAAAATAATAATAAAAAAATATCACATAACTCTTTGAAGTTTGATCGAACAATGGTACAATTTTTACCTGAAGTCATTGATGCATAGGAACTCATCTAGCACATAAGAAGAAATAAAAATAATGTAAGCAAGAGAATTAATATTTAAACTTAACAAAACTTAGGAACATAACGAAATATACTAAATGTATCAAAACTTATAAACATAACAACTAATCTTATCCTGACATCCAAGCATATTTGCATAATTAAAATGCTCAAATAGTACTTCAGAAATGTTTTGGAGTGAAATCTCATACGATATTTAAGCGAGACATTAAGACAAATAACTTAGAGACATAAATACTTACATACTACTAAATGTTTATTTGTAACTACTAACCTACAAAAGCAAGACTAGAGTGCATGATAGAAGTTTTGTTAAACCTTACGTGCTAATAGCCAATAAATCAACTTACTAAATTAGTTGCAATGATACACATGATTAAGAAAATATAAGTTCATTCTCAAATCTGCCCTATCTTATTCATTTTTATAATGGCTACTTGTCACTTAATCACGGGAAAATTTCTAGTACATCTATGGTATGGGAGTTTTTCCATACCACTGTCTTTGAATGGATGACACGTGGTGAAATAGTTGTTTGACTGAGACCCACTCTATTAAATATATTATTTTTTATACTATTTCGTCACGTGTCATTCATTTAAGGGCAGTGGTATGGAAAAACTCCATACCACCGATGTACTAAAAATTCTCTCCTTAATCACCTAGTATCATAATTAGGACATTTTTTTCAACCACAATCTCACCCAATCTCAATTAAATAATTGCAACCCAAGTTGATGGATAATTTTTTTCCCTTACATGCCTAAGACACTACAAAAAGCTATATTAGCCACTAGCAAAAACCATTTCATGCTCATTCTACACATCACATTATGGAATAAGAAAAATGAGAGGAAAAGTCATTCAAACTGATAAAGTGACAGAATTATAAAGAATTATTCACAAACATCTTACAAAAATTATCTCATGGTCATTGTATACATAACATAATATAAGAAGAGATTAACATCTCAAATATTTTAGAGACTAGCGATGAAATTTCTTAGGGCCCGTTTGATAACGTTCCTGTTTCCTGTTTCTTGTTCCTGTTTCTAATTTTTTAAGAAACAGACTTGTTTGATAACTGTTCCCGTTTTTTGTTTCTAAATTTTGAAAAACGTTTCTAAAAAATGGACAAATTTTGAGAAACTACAAAATGTTGTTTCTCTTTGTTCCGTTCCTTTTATATTGATTCTGTTCCCAAAAATTTAAACAAAACTGATGTTGCCTAGTTGGTCAACTTGGACAACGATTTCAAGCTTTCCACTCCAGCGCCAAGGTTCTAATCACTGGTAGAACGTTCATTTTTATTATGTATATTTATATATTTTTTGAATTTTAAATTTTAAATTTTAGACGTTGCATATAAAATTTGAGTAATATTTTGCATCGACCCTTACTAGTATTTGATAATGTAACTTTAATTTTGCTCACTAAAACATGCATTTAGTCTCACTTTAATATTTTACAACCACGATATTTACAGAGCTATATAATTGAGTTGGATCCAAGTCAAAATCATTTAAGATAAAATGACTCGAGTGAGAGATGACATTGCAGGTCAAATTTAGGCAACATTTGAAGAATAAATACGATTTTATCGTTGTTTTTATTTTTGCATCTGAGACTTTTTTGTATTAGATTATGTAAATTTTGGATAATTGTTAGATTATGTAAACTAAATTATACTTAAACAAATTAAAAAAAAAAACAAAAACAATTAGTTTTTTTTTTTGTTTTTTGTTTTTTTAGAAACAAGAAACAGAAAACGTTATCAAACAAGTCTGTTTCTGTTTCTTTTTTTCAAGAAACAAGAAACAAGAGTCAAACATGTTTCTGTTTCTAATTCTCAAAATACAAGAAACAAGAAACAGGGAACAAGAACCAAGAAACGAGAAACAAAAAACAGGAACGTTATCAAACAGGCCCTTAATAGCCTGAAACTTAATTACGAGATAGCCCACTTCTAACATAATATGAAATGTGTGATTTCTCTATCAAACCAATAAAATACTTGAAAAATAAATACGAATTCAAAAGTTCTGGAATATGGTGGTCTTCTGGTGCGTCCAACATAGCCAAGATAAATTTGGAATTGGGAGAATTAGAAAAAATCAAAACCCTTTCAGCCATGCATACCTTAAAGATCTTCCCACCATAAGCATTAATCCATTTTCCGCCAATGAGACATTGACTTCGTAGCAATCCATAACTATGAAGACGAGCGACCATGATATTAGCAAGTGATGCATTGCATGGGCATGTAAAATTCAAGTAGGAAATGTTGAGCGAAAAGATGAAAGGACCTCACTCACAATATAACATACATGTGCTACTCTTCCTATTATCAATTGGTTTTATGATGGAACCCCATGATGTCTAATATGGTATCAGAGCCCACGAAACTCAAACGGGTATTCGGTCCAAAAATGAGATCCCGATCCAAGATGGTGAACCCAAAGAGGCGGATCATGTTGAGGTGAAGGGACTTCACTCACAATATATAACTACATGGACTACTCCTTCTAACACCAATTGGTTTTAAGAATGTCTAATAGGAAAGACATTAACCAAATGTATTAAAATTTTGAGCATTAACTAGTTTAGTTTACCAAAAATGAATTAGAATTTTCATTTATTACTAAAATCTATAAAAACTTGATTCAAACTTACAAGAATTGCCCATGTTGTTTACAAAATTCATTTGATAGATGAGACAACAAAAAAGTGTTATTTTATTCAATCTGTTTACTTGACTTTTTCTTTGTTTTGTACTAATAGTGCAAACAAAGAAAACACATTATTTTTATGTTTGATGACAGTATGAAAGATGAAAAAAATAGGATGGCTTTTGAAATGGTTATATAGCTTATTGTTTGATTTGATCACAGCTTACCGCTACAACACAACAACTTTAGAACTAGAAGTTTTGTATTGTTTAAAGAGGTAAAAATAAAGGGATACCTAAATGTTGCAACAATCAAGGTGGTTCTGCAAGTCCGACAAATCTAGAGTCGTCGATAAACCCAATGAGATATCAGGAATTGCATGCAGATGCAAAACAATGGTAAACGGGTTGTTGAGATCCGTCAAATTACTATTTATCGTTAGTTCGTGCTCTAGCTTGTAGAACAGTGGACGCCAAGTCGATCCACAAGGAACTAAAATTAGTGTAATCTCAATCCAACTTTACTTGTAATTTTAATTAAAACAAAACATGGGGTTAGCTGGTTTCAAACTTGAACTTGGCAAACATGCAAAGATTAAAGTTAACGAAAATTAGAACAAAAAATTGACAATCAAAACAAGCATGCTTAATTCAAAGGATCGGGATTGTTCGCTATTATAATTCAGTTCATCGATAAACTCATAATTTAGCTAAAATGTCTCAAGCACACAGTTTGTTTGACCATCTTCTAGTACAAACAATCCAATGAATTAACTAGCTAGAATCATGCAATCCTAATTAAACTTCACACTTAATTAACTCAGGGTGATCAATCATAAACCGATTAAATGCTATTGACAGGAACACTGCGAGACGGATTTCTCTGTCAAATAATCCGATTTGTCCTCTAACCCAAAGTCTATCATGAAAACAATGCAGGAGCGCATATAACAAATGCGGAAGCGATTTGGATCAATGACACTATAATTTCATCAATTTAGCTAAACAAGAAACATGCTCAAAGCTTGGAAAAATAAGAAATAAGAACACATACCTCTTGTTGTTCCTATTTCTTCAACTCCAATGCTCGTTTCTCCTCACGAACTCTTCGATTCTTCTCTCGAGCTCTTCGAGGACTACCTCCGATAGTCCCGCTATTCCCGGGCCGAGCAACAAAGTGGTGAGACTCCTTGTGGTGGGACTCCTTTACCAGAGAAAAAAAGAAGAAAGATGGAGAAATGGGAGGTCTAAACAATGTAGGGTTTTTTAAAAGAAAAATGAATGATTACATTCATTCATTTAAAAAACCACCCGAGAGCTTTTTAAGAACCAAAACCAAAACTTCATTAAGTTTTTCATGGTTTTACAAAAGCTTTACAAAGCTTAAGTATTAAGATTGAAAAAGGCTTAGTCATGTGAAACTTGTCAGACATGCATTAAGTTGGAAAAACCATTATGCATAAAATATATATTATTTTATTATTTATTTAAAAATTCATTCATAATTAATTTTAAATAAATATAATATATATTTAATTAATTATACTTTTTTAATTAATTAAATATCAAATATAAATTAAATAATAAGACTAATTCCGGTTTTCAGAAAACTTTTTTTTAGCACATGAATCCCTATTCATGTTTTAGACCAATCCCATATTTAAATCAGTCCATCATTCTTCCAAAAACAAATTTGAATAAATTCAAATTTTTTTCTCTTATATTGTTACACGGCTTAACCCGAGCTAGCCAGGAGAACCTAAAGAACCTACAGATCATGAGATCCAACGATACGAGATTAATCGGCCAAACTCTTTAGCCAAGCTAACCAACATTCGTTAACCCCCGGAGACTCCACTAAAGCCAAGGGTTGTACTCTCCTCACCGTAGATATATTTATGTCCTCTTGATATAACCATCATCAGTAACTCGATCCTTCACAGGTCGTTTGTAATTACAATTGGGTCATATATACCGTTTAACCCTCGTACTTACATCTTGTTCCTTAAGTTCCACTGGCACCTCTAATGAACAATTAGTTTGTGGTCCAACCATCAAACCAGATCCCTCTCGGGCCAATGAGAGGGTGGACCCATTGTTCAAGACCCGGAGTCAACACTTAAGGGAACAACCTCTCTACTAAATCTTAAAAGTGGGTAGGAGTGAATTTCATCTCGCAAGACTATGTTCCCAACTCCCTACTCAGTATTATCCCAAAAGTGGTAGGCATATTGAGTCGGCGACTCAGGCCACTCTCACCCATACAAATCAAAGGATAATCCCGAATAAACAAGAGTTCATAGTATGCTCAGGATTCAGATCGAGTTACCTAGGTCATCATATGAAAAATTTGGTATTTATAGTAAACGAAGTTATTAAGAAAGAACGACTTGATTTCGCGGTTCAGTCTAATGAAAACTCATTGCACAGGACGCCCCCACTCGCATGTCTCTACCTGAATAATTTCGGATCACATCATGTGTACTATACAAAGTGGGTCGCGTCCATAGTGTCCCCAAGATAAGGTACCCAACCTTATCCCTATACTATAGACCATTTTGGCTATTACTCGAACTTGATCCACAATCATGTCACACATAAAGTTCAAGTATACAACCTATAGCCATGGGTTCTTTGTTTATTGAAGTTAGGTTAAATGTAAACGCAATTCACTTTATTCAATAACGAATTTACCGAATAAATCTCAATAACAACTTTATTGCTAAATAGAATATACATTCAGTTTACAAACCACGAGTTTTATGACATAAAACCAACAAACAATAAATAACTCTACCCCTACCCTTTGTTACCTAGGCTCGACGTCACTTAGCCATGCTTAGACCCTCGTTACTTGGCGATTAAGGCATAATATAGGTCTTAATCTTTAACAATCTAACATGCATAACAACTAGGGCATCAATCCTAATTATATATGTGCTTGCTAATTTGATACAAACATGGAAGATTATGCATTGAGGTAATAAATTGCTAAATGAAAATTAAGCACTAATCTCCCTTTCATCCAATAGTTTCAACAATCTCTAACCTTCAAATTAAGCATTAACCTCTTTAGGCTTCTGATAGCTCCCTAAAAAAGCTATTATTTACTCCTTAATTATAGCTAATTACCGTGCTTAATGTTGATACATTGACCTTATTGTTGGTGTTTCGTGGTAGAGAGCTCGTGAAGTCCAAGAGCCCATTTCGGAGCTAAGAAGATTGTTTTAAGGCTTCGGGAGTGAACCGGGCAAAGTAGAGGAGCTAAATGACAAGTTGGCACTGAAGGTCTTACGTCGAGACGATGCTCCAAGGCAAATGTAGAAATCAGACGCGAGAGCAAATTAGGTGACAGCGGTCGCGACGCTGTCACAACGTCTCGACGCTCCGAGACCGTGCGCACGCAGATGTTTCGTCTGTAGCGTCGCGACGTTGCCTGTAGAGTCTCGACGCTACGTCGATTATAAAAGTCATCTTATCTGATTTTAGGTCATATTCAGTTTTGTCTAGGCCTTGGGATTTGCGGATTTTCACCATTTTTTGAGCTTTTCTTCTTCCCCTTTGTTGTATAAGGTCTAGAACCTCCATGGAAGCTTGGAATACTCCATCTCCCATGGAAGGATAGAGGTAAGTACTTAGTTAGGATGTAAATGGATTGTTAATTGGTAGACCGCAGGATGTCGAGTCCCGACCAAATTAATATTTATAAACGCTGGGTAACTTACCTAGCTTCTAGATGATGGAAGTCAGGTGTCGAACCACAGAGAATTAATTTTAGCTTAATCCTTATTCTAATTTTACTTGTTGTTTAATAAAAATACCGAACGGTGGGTTTTTGAATTAAAGATTAGAAACTTGCAAATTAAAAAGCGAAAGAGAAATTAAACACCGAAATTTAACGAATTGGATAAACGCGCTTAATCTAAAGGGTCGGCATTGACCATTGATGTAATTCGGATCACAGATGCTCTCGACTTAGCCAAATTATTGCAGACACACAAATTATTTGCCCATATCAGGTACAAATAACCTAAGAAACTTAATTAAGACTTGACGAATCGAAATTAAACTTGATAATCAATTCAACCAGGGGCGATCGTTCCATATCGAATTGATTATCAGTGACGGGTAGCATTGCGACGGATTAATTGATTGAAATCTCTACCAATTAACCTGATTAGTCTCTTCCCCAAAGCCTATTATGCAACTAGAATGAACACGGTCGTACCCATGTAGACATAATTAAACTTATGTTACTTTCGATCAAGAGAGGCAATCACAACTTAATCCCTAACTAATTAGTATGCAAAGTCTAAATGGAGAGTCATTCCATAGAAGAAAAGATGTTAATAGATATGCCCATGAGAAGAGATGCTTACAATTAAAGAACTAAGTATGAAAATCAGCCCAAATCTCACTTCATTACATCAAAAATCAAATTCCTCACCTAAAGATTAAGACACTTACCTTTAGCTATCCATACAAGTGGAAATAGTCATGAACTCCATAGAAAGCTTCAAGAATGTCATCAATGGAGGTAGAACAGGCCAAAAAATGGCTAAAAATCGCTAAAGAACCCAATTCAAAATGTTGAAGATGACCTAAAAGCGAAACTTTTTGCTTTTATATTTGTCGCCGTGTCGAGATGCTACAGACGGAAATACTCAGCGCGCACGCAGACGGAGCGTCGAGACGCTGCGGGGTAGCATCGAGACCCTAAGGCATCGTCGAGCAACGTCTCGACGCTTGCTCTCGGGTTTGGGAATTAAAATTCCAACTTCGAGCGTCGAGACGCTCTTCCAGCGTCTCGACACTGGACCAAAAGTGCTACTTGGAATTCTTGCTTCTCTTCTTGGCCCGGTTCCTTCCCGAAGCTCCTAAAACACTCGATTTAGCTCCAGAATATGTCTTTGCACTCCATAAGCTCCCGACCGTGAGTTCACCTATAACAAGGTCATTTAAACATCAATTAGCACGACAAATAACTAGCATTAGGAAGTAATTAATAGCTCTTTTAGAGAGCTATCATTAATCTATTGTATTAGGGGAGATTTAGTTCTTAATGTTTATTTAGCATATTCTATGAACTCTTGCATCTTCTACCTATATCGATCTCGAATAGCAGGCCTTTCTAATTAGGACTGACATCCCTAATTGTTACTCATGTTAGTTTGCTAGCTTTAAATCCTGACAAGTCTTAATTGCAAGTAGCAAGAGTCTAATTGTGGCTAAGTAATTCGATCCTAGGTGACAGATGGGGGTATGAATTTCTTATTGTTTTCATGGTGGGCTTAAGGTTAGGAGAGAAATCAATTTAATCTTAGGATTAATTGATCGCGATGTTACCCGTCACTATTCTTTAACTGATTTAGGATTTGTCACCTTAGATTAATTAAGGAGCAAGTTTAATTAGACTTGCACTTCTCTAATTAATTCATTGGGTTGTTTGTTACGGATTCGGGCAATCAAATCGTGTGCATGAGCATCTTGGCTAATTTTCTTAGTTTATCAATGAACCTAAGTATAATAGACCAATCCCGATACTTTCTAATTAAGCATGCTTGTTTGAATTTATATTTCACCATTTTATTTTTCGTTAGCAAAATTTCTTGCATGTTCCTAAAATCAATCTAAACCCCCCTTGTTTTATTAAATTGCAAATTCAATTTAATTGAGATCAAATTAGAACTAGTTCCCTCGGGATCAACCTGACTACTGCTATCTACAAGTTAGAGAATCATAAGCAGCTTATAAATATTAATTTGGCAGGCCTCGACAACTTGTGTCCACCACCTTCCATGGAGAATGAATTTCTCCAAGAATCCATGGAAGAACTTGAGTTCATACACAAATGGAGAAAAACACAAGAAATTTGAGAGGGTCGCAATCCTGAGGAAAATTGAAGATAGAATGACCTAAATTCGGAAAAAAAAAAAAAAATTATACTCAGAGTAGCGTCGAGACGCTACAGGGAGCGTCTCGACACTACCGACGGAAAAATACTCACGCGCGCCTTTTTTAAGCGAAACTCAGGCGGATGAACATCTTCGTACGCTGAGGCAGCGTCTCGACGTCGAAGGTGCAGAGTCGAGACGCTTGCTCTCAGGTTTGCAATTTAAAATCTGATTGCACAGCGTCTCGACGCGAAACCTTGAGCGTCAAACGACCATTTGGCTTCTCTTCCTTGCTTGGTTCATCTCCAAGGTCTTAAAACACTTCTTTTAGCTTCAAAACATGTCATTGAACTTCTCGAGCTCTAAACCGTTCAACACCTATAACAAGGCCATAAAACATTATTAAGCACCAGTAATTAGCCAGATTAAGGGAATAAATAATAGCAGTTTTAGAGCGCTATCAAACACATTCATTTTATTTTTTCTATTATTCTGATGACGAACACGAGAACAAAAAACAAGAAATAAAAAAGCTTTGCAAAAGGGATTAAGCCAACTGCTTTCCTTTTCTTAACATATAAATCTTGCGTCATGCCTTAAAAATTACAAATTCATTGCTGACCACACTTCTTCAGTTCAAATGACTTCTCACACAATTATCTAATACAAGATACAAACAAACAAACAAAAAAGAAAAAAAAATGGATATGGAACATAGATTAAAGATATTGATAGGAAGAAAGATGTCAATATACATACCCAAGGTCACCATTTCCACTGAATATATTGAAATCCGCTCTTTCAACCATCATTGAATTAGACTTACAACAGTCATTTTATTGTTAGTCTTCTTTTTCCCCTCTCTTTGAAACAAAATGAAATCTGAAGTTAGCAAGAAAAAAATCTCGGAGTAAATGAAAAAACACAACCCATTTTCTATCTCCATAAAAAATCAGAAAGTAAACAAAAATATAGTAAAAGTGGACTCAGGAAGAATTACATAGTATTTCGAACTAAAAAACGACAGGTTATGTTCTCTTCGCCAGAAAATTTGTCCTAATTTTACACTTTGACATTTCATCGAGAAAAGTCCTAAACCAAAGCCATCGAAGATACAACACATGTCGATGCGGTGGTCGAAGCATGTTGACGCTGAGGTTGGCGAGCGGCGGCTAAAGAATGTCGACTTGTAGGAGAGAGAGGAAGAGATAAGAGAAGGAGATAGACGGTCATTCGTCGGCGATTGAAGAATACATCAGAATGATGGGAAGGGTGGGAAAGAGACGCCCATTCGTCGGCGGTGAAGGAAAAGCAGACATCGGTGACTGAGGGATATGGAGAGTCGGCAGAGAACGAGACCAAAGGGGATAGAAGAATATGCGAGGGAGAAAGTAGAATGAGTTTTTGGAGGAAGGAGAGTGAATTAATTGGAGAAGAGTTTTTCCCTATTTAAAAAAAATCTTTACTTATAATGGCGTGGTAAAAATTTAGCGACTTCATAAAGATGTTGCTAAAAATTGTAGTTTTAGCGACACAGAATGTTGCTAAAATTATTAGCGACATTTATTTCAACTGTGTCGCTAATAATAACTTTTTGCATCATATATTAACGTGGCTAAAAAATAACTTTTACCGACTTATATTGTCTGCGTCGCTAAAAGTTGTCACTAAAACTGAATTTTCTTGTAGCGTCCTCGATTGTTTTGGATTGACAGACGCCCACCCGTGCTTACACCATGTTCCTTCAAGGATATCCTAGGTTCATCTTCCACTTCCTCCACTGATGACTCTCATCTTTTTCGCCAAATGGTTGGTGCGCTACAGTATCTCACTTTCTCAAGACGAGACATTAGTTATGTCGTCGGTATAGCTTGTCAACTCTTGAATCAACCCACCAATGCCCATTTCACAACCCTGAAGCACAATCTACGATATGTTGAAGGATCATTATCTCATGGCTTCCTATATATGAAGGGCTCCCTTGCAATCTGGAGAATTGTTTTTTATTCTGATTGGGCTGGTAACCATTTTGATTGTCGCTCGACCACCGATTTTGTTGTCCGCATTGGATCCAATCCAATATTCAGCTCTAGTTTTTTTCCACTGCATATCAGATTGCTGATATATTTTCATATCGTTGTTTGTCGACCGTTTCTCCACTCTCACTTCCAAGCTGATATCGCCTTCGCTAACTTCAGTTTGAGGGAAAATGTTAAGATATGTTTTTCTTTACAACACATGTTGGTATAGCTTGTCAGCTCTTGCATCAACCCACCTACGCTCATCTCACAACCCTGAAGCACAATCTACGATATATTGAAGGATCTTTATCACGTGGCTTCCTGTATACGAAGGGCTCCCTTGTAATCCGGGGAATTGTTTTTATTCTGATTGGGTTGGTAACCATTTTGACTGTCGCTCGACCACCGATTTCGTTGTCTGCATTGGATCCAATCCAATATTCAACTTCAGTTTCTTCCCACTGCATATCAGATTGATGATATATTTTCAAAATCGTTGTTTATCGACCGTTTCTCCACTCTCACTTCCAAGCTGATATCACCTTTGCCAACTTCAATTTGAGGGAAAATGTTAAGATATGTTTTTTTACAATACATGCGGAATAAGGGATTGAACCTCTAATCTTTTGGTCACTAGTTCATACATTATGTCAGTTGAACTATGAGGGCATTTTGTTTGAGGATTTGCAAATGCCTGGAAATAGAAGATATCTGGGAATGAGATGTTTGAGAATGAGATGTTTGGGAATAAGATGTCTGGGAATCAATAATGTTTGTGTTTGGTGCGGCATGAGAACGTCATCAGATTTTTATGGGAATATATTATAAATAATTAATTGTTGCTAGTTAATTCATTTTATTAAGTCAAATTATTAAAAATAATTGTAAGCAATTAGATTTTAAAATCTTCCTTCATTAATAACTATATAATTTTAGGTTGTTGATTTTATTTAGCAATCAATCTTAATAATTCTCCCCAAATAAATGTATTTAATAAGTTTATATAGATTTGCAATTCTAATTATTTATTAGAATAATAAAATTGAAGAAATAATGATCAATGTTATATAGTGTAATAAAATTGTATGAGTTTTATATTGAGAATTGAAGAATAATAAAACGTTGTAAAAAAAAAAAGATGAAAAAAGAAAGAAGAAGAAAGCAACCTATGTGATCGCATAGCTATGCGATAACCCCAAACATATGCGATAACCCTAAACCTAGGCGATAGCTATGCAATCGCATAGCAAACCTATGCGATAACCCTAAACCTAGGCGATAGCTATGCAATCGCATAGCAAACCTATGCGATAGTTATGCGATCGCATATGTTACTATGTGATTCTGGTTAAAATGAATAAATAAACTGAAATTGAATGAGAAGAAGATGTTGTAAAAAAAAAAAAAAATTGTGCTGAAGAAACGTCGTAAAAAAAAAAAAAACGGTGGCTTTCGGAGAAAGTCATCAAATTAGAATGTCATCAGAAAGCTTCTTTGTGATACCCGGACTTCAAGTATGCCCGGACATAAATTCGAAAATTGCAAACCAAACGTAGTCATGGTCATCAGATACTCATTCACATCCTGATGTCCATCCTCAAAGACGTCAACCAAACGACCTCAATGTTCACGTTAAAAAAATATTAAAATATGTTGAGATTGATTTGATTGTATCTTATATTTTAAATATTTCACCCCTTTGCTATTTATAAAAGGCAATTTTAATTCTTATAATTATCCTTTCTCTATTTTTTTTTTAAAGATACTTTCAAATATGCATTTAAATATTTAAATTAAAAATTTAAGAATGAAAAAAGAACTTAAAGTTAAATAGGAGGAAGATTACAAAAGAAATATTTAAATATAAAGATTGAAATGACTGATGGATGATAAAAGTACAATCCAGTTTTGAGTACTGAAATTTTATCCCATTTTTGTCACTCTATCTTGAATGAGATACTTTGTACGTAGTCCTCTTTCATGCTCTGCCAATAATGTCACTGTGACATCAACTACAGTTCCTTTCTTTTTCATTCTCATCATTTTTCATATCCAAATAAATAAATAAAACAAAGAGAAAAATCCACACGCACGCACAATAATTTTAGCTACCATGGATAATGATTTTCTTTTTACTTTTATTGTTTTTCAAAAACAACCTATAATATTTAGGGTCGGTTTGAAAATTATTACGTCGGTTCATTTAGGTCTTGTTTGATAATTTATTTTTTTTATTTTTTAAATTTATGTATATTTTTTCCTAATTTTTTAGTTTATTTTTTCTTTTTAGAGATTTCAAAAATAAAATTAACTTTTTGATTTTTTTTTTTTTTTTTTTTTTAATTGGCTTGATTTTTTAAAACAATTGATTGCATTCTTAGTTTTGATTTTTTTTTTTTTTTTAGTTTTGTAAATAATTTATATGTTTTTTTAAGAAAAAAAATGAAAATCATGGTAAAGAATTTGAAAGAAAACAAGCACACTTTTCAAAAATCAAAAAACAAAAAGCCAAATTGGTTCTAATTTTTTAAAATTAAAGTCTATATAAACACAACTTCTACCTATTATCTAACTTTTAAGAATGTTTTTAAAATGCCAAATCGAGCATAGTTCAATTGGCATAAAGTTGTGTCCGTGACTAAAAGGTCATGGGTTCAATCCTCGCATTAATTAAAATACCGTTGCCAAAAAAAAAGAATGTTTTTAAAATTCAAGTCAAGTTTGGAAAACTAAAAAAAAAAAAAAATAATAAATAAATAAATAAATAAATTTTTTTAAAAAAAAATCAAATAGTTATCTTCATCTCCTTTTCTTTTCTTTTTCTTAAAAATATTTTAGAAGTATTAGTTAGTTTGAAAAGGAAAAATTCCAAATCTATCTTTTTGCAGCTTCTTAAAATTTGGCTATGATTCTAAAAAAATGTTTTGAAATATTAGTCCAATTTAAAGAATAGAAAATGAATTTTAAAGACTAGTTTTGTAATTTTCAAATTTTAATCATGATTTTTTTATTTTTTTAAAATAGATTACAAATAAAAATGTTGTTAATAGGAGGTAAACATGACAAAGTATTGTGTGACTTAGGCGTCAACATTAATTTTATGCAGCTATCATTGTACCAACAATTAGGCATTGGTGAAGCTCGCCCAACTACAGTGACCTTGCAGTTAGCTGATCGATCAATTACATACCCATATTGAAGATATTCTAGTCAAAGTTGACAAATTTATTTTCCTTGCTGATTTTATCATTCTGGATTATGAAGCTGACAAGTAAGTACCCATCATTTTGGGTAGACAATTTTTAGCAATGAGACGTGCTTTAATTGATGTTCAAAAAAGAGAATTGACAATGTGAATGCACGAGAAAGAGGTAAAATTCAGTCTATTCAAAGCGTTAAGGTATCCCTGTGATCTTGAAGACTGCGCGTTAATTGATGTAGTTGAGGAGATAGTTACGCATGAACATGAATTTTGAATTACTAGAGAGAATCACACTCGCAATTTTGGGCAGATTTAGTTGAACAACATGAATGTAAATTATTTGCAACATGATGATGCATGCAATATAATTGCTCACCCACATTCATTTCAATCTCTTGATCTTGTGGACCGTATATCACCCCTATCTTCCCTTAAATTGAAGAACTACCCATACTTGTATTCAAACCATTACCTATTCATTTGACGTATGCATACTTTAAGTGATAATGAAACTTTGCATGTCATCATTTCTTCAGTATTGGATTCAAGTGTATGAACTAAAAACTTCCCAGCCTTGAATTTCGGTTGAAAGAACCCACAAGCTCTCGAAAGACATACACATCTTAGATTAAGGATATTGAATTTCCGTCGACATATAAATATTTTCATTATATCATATATATATATATATAAATATTAACAAAATATATCCATATAGACATAATATTAATAATAAGTAACTGAACATAGGGTTGATCTGAAAAAGAGAGAATAGACAAGATGCTCAAGAGAATAACTAAGTATACACTATCAATATCTTATAAAATTTCACCTTCTTACTCTCAAAATCTTAAATTCTAATTAAGTTTAGGATCATAGTATTAGCCATCTAATTTTTTAAGATCTTAACTTTTTAAGCTCTTTCTCATTTTGTTCATCATTTCCCATCACAATCTTTTATGGTAGATTTTAACATCTACGGAAATAAGAAGCAAAAATATTACCAAATGAATAATTTAGCTATCGGGTTCAGTTTTTAGTTTTTAGCTTTTGAAAATGAAGTTGATAAACACTACTTTCACCTTTTAAATTTCTTTATTTTGTTATCTACCCTCTACTGATATTTTAAAAAATCAAGTGAATTTTGAAAACTAAAAAAAAGTAATTTTCAAAAAATTAGTTTTGTTTTTAAAGAATAGAAAATGAATTTTAAAGACTAGTTTTGTAATTTTCAAATTTTAATCGTGATTTTTTTATTTTTTAAAATAGATTACAAATAAAAATGTTGTTAATAGGAGGTAAACCTGACAAAGTATTGTGTGACTTAGGCGTCAACATTAATTTTATGCCGCTATCATTGTACCAACACTACAACAAATTGGGGCTAAGATGACAGTTGTGAAAAGATCTACAACATACAAGGGCGGTTTTTAAAAATCCGCGCCCAAATTATCGTTTTTTTTTTTTTTTTGGGAAATAAAACATACAAGGGCGGTTCTGAACCGCCCTTATAGATTTGGTTTTAATGGCGGTTTTACACCGTCATCGAATCCAGGAAAACGACAAACCGAGGATTCCAAAACGACGTCGTTTCATTAATTCATCAAAACGACGTCGTGTTTGTTTGAACCGCCATCGTAAGTCTACATCAAAACGACGTCGTTTTGATTCAAACCGCCATCTTAAGTCGAAATCAAAACGACGTCGTTTTGTTTCGGCCCTAAATATCAAATCTGGGACTTCAAAACGACGTCGTTTTGGTAAAGTAATTAAAACGACGTCGTTTTCGCTTAGAACCGCCATCGTAAGTACTTATCAAAACGACGTCGTTTTGTTGCCAACCGCCATCTTAAGTCTGAATCAAAACGACGTCGTTTTGATTCAGCCCTAAAATTAACCTCAGCCCCCCGATTATCATCACTTTCGTCTCCTCTGCTCAGCAGCTCCGATTATCATCAAGAGAGGTTGAGGTTGACGACGGCGGCTTCGACGGCGGTGGTTGACGACGGCTGACGTTGACGACGGCGGACGGTGACGACTGTGTTGACGGTGCTTGTTGACGGAGCTGACGGTGACGACGTTGTGACGGAGCTGACGGTGACGACGGCGTGAGGAAGCTGACGGTGACGACGGCGTTGAGGAAGCTGACGGTGACGACGGTGGTTCTTGAGACGGCAGTTGTCGTTTGTGGTCCCTGCACAAACGACAAAAATTGTTTGGTGGTCCCGACTTAAACGAAAAAAAAATTTGGTGGTCCCGGCGCAAAACGACAAGGTTAGCCTTTTGGTTGAATTTTTATTGAATAAGCATTTTGGTTGAGATTGATGAAGATAATTTAGTTGGATTTTTTTTTTTTGTCCTTTAAATCTGAATTTTTTGAAATGAAAAAAATTGAGTGAAAGTGATGAGGCCAGAAATGATGTGGATTTGCATTGTCATTGTTATATTCAAAACAGTATGGATTAATATATCATATATTATTTTTCAATTTTCAATTTTCTCTTCTAATATTTAGGGGTTTAGTATGAGTTTCCAAACTCAAAGACATACATTCATTCAAGGTTTTGGTAAGACACTTTCATCAACAGACTTCATGAATCTAAAAAATCCTTAAATACATTCATTTAACTTATATATTGTGTTTTTTTATAGGATCTTAAACCAATGACACGAATCAAACATAGTTTTCCTAGTGAAGCGTTTGTTCCTCCATGCATCAAGATGTTGTATCGGTACGCTGAAACACTCGATAAGGATCAGTCCTTGCAGGTTCCTTTAAGTGAAAATGTCTTTGGAAAAGGGTTAACTCTCTACGTTATGCCAGAAGATGTCATGCAATTCTGTGCAATGGTAGAGATATCGAATTCGTGCATTCTAGTATATATTGCGTAAGTACATATTCTTAATCATAGTATAATTAGTTACAACTATTACGTTATCTATAGTCTCATGCATATATCTGTGAAAAAATGTGATACAGGTTTCTTTGGAAATCATTAGAGAATCAAGGAATACTAGATATGATAACTGTAGTTGACTCAAATGAAATTGCACCCTTTAATGGGACAGTGGAGAGTCGAACCAAAAAGTTGGCATCTATTTTTTCACAACAACAACCTGGACAAAAAGTACTGATTCCATATAATCCTGGGTAAGAGTCTACAACTACCTGTATTTTAGTATTTAATATGTTCATTACATTTATGTTTCTCATTATTGGTTTCTGAGTATTATGATAGTTCTGTGGATTTTAGGAATTTATTGTTGGATATGTGCAATAAGACATATTTTGTAGTATGATTTGAGAAACGATATGTTGGGAGTGTATGTATTCTTTTTTTCAGGAATGTGTTAGTCAATTTTCAAACGAAACTCTGCTCAAATTTTTATAAATCTATGGTTTCAATTGCCAGTTATTATATTAAAAATGTGTAGTTTTTTATAATGATAATTACATGGTTGGTTTTGATAGTAATCATTGGATATTGTGCGTTGTGGAAGTATATGAGAATACAGCTTATATTTTCGACTCCCTCCATCCTACCATGTTAGAGGACTTGAAACGTATCGTAAATATGTAAGTTTGTTTAATATTAATTGAAGTTGATTTAGTGTATGGTTATTAAGTTTGTTCAAAATTATGCATTTATTAATTTACATGTTTTTCAACTTTATTTAGGGCAATGCGAGTTTCTATGGCTCAAAGTACCGCCGTTCAAATACCACGAAAGAATACTACTAATTGGATGAGCATGAAGGTAAAATAAATGAATTATAATCAATTGTTATTATATGTTTGACTAATTTCAAACATTCTTATTTATTTCTATATTTTGTATAGTGTCCTCGCCAAGAAGGTAGCGTCGAATGTGGGTACTATGTGCTCAAGTTTATTAGAGAAATTTTATATAATTTACGGACTCCTTTGAACTCTATTGTAAGTAATGCATCTTTACTATTATATTTTAAAATATACATTGTATTTTCTTCATTATCATAATATTTATCTTTTGTTTTCGTGTAGTTTGATAGTAAGAAGTCATTTACACGAGAAGAACTCGACGTAGTACGGACGGAATGGGCAAATTATATTGCAAGCATCGCATTTGGGTAAACTAGTGTAATGTAGTGAACTTTGTAGTTTTTGTGCAAATTTTGGATGTAAATATGAATTATGGGAACACACATGTTTGTACTTAGACTCTTTACAAGATCCAATATCTTTTGTAGTTTATTTGGATGTAAATGTTAAATATTTTGTTGTTTTGAATGAAATGACAAGAATTTAGTTTAATTTCACATCCAACATTGTATTCATTCAATTAGAAGAATTTCAGTTATAAAACGTTCACTGAAACAAAACAGGATTAAAAAAAAACAGCAATAATCCGTATATAATGCTCAATAATCTGTATCTGAAACGAAACATGACCTTTTAAGCCCGTCATTAAATTATTTACAATGACGGTTTTTCACCGTCATTAAAAATAGTTAAGATGGCGGTTTATAACCGCCATCGTAGGGTTAAGATGGCGGTTTATAACCGCCATCGTAGGGTTAAGATGGCGGTTTATAACCGCCATCGTAGGGTTAAGATGGCGGTTTATAACCGCCATCGTAGGGTTAAGATGGCGGTTTATAACCGCCATCTTAGGGTTAAGATGGCGGTTTATAACCGCCATCTTAGGGTTAAGATGGCGGTTTTACAATCCAAAACCGCCATTGTAAGGTTTAGATGGCGGTTTTAAACCGCCATCTTATCCCTACGATGGCGGTTTCAAAACCGCCATCTTAGGCTTACGATGACGGTCACCTTTAAGGGCGGTTGTGAACCGCCCTTAAAAGGTAACCGCCCTTATACCCCTAAGATGGCACCAGCTTAGAGGGCGGTCGTAAAACCGCCCTCATATACCTAAGATGGCAGTTCAGAACTGCCATCGTAGGTCTAATTTGTTGTAGTGCAACAATTAGGCATTGGTGAAGATCGCCCAACTACAGTGACCTTGCAGTCAATTACATACCCATATTGAAGATATTCTAGTCAAAGTTGTTGACAAATTTATTTTCCTTCCTGATTTTATCATTCTAGATTATGAAGCTGACAAGTAAGTACTCATCATGTTGGGTAGACAATTTTTAGCAACGGGACGTGCTTTAATTGATGTTCAAAAAAGAGAATTGACAATGTGAATGCACGAGAAAGAGGTCAAATTCAGTCTATTCAAAGCGTTAAGGTACCCCTGTGATCTTGAAGACTGCACGTTAATTGATGTAGTTGAGGAGATAGTTAAGCATGAATATGAATTTGAATTACTAGAGAGAATCACACTCACAATTTTGGGCAGATTGAGTTGAACAACATGAATGTAAATTATTTCAACATGATGATGCATGCAATATAATTGCTCACCCACATTCATTTCAATCTCTTGATCTTGTGGACCGTATATCAACCCTATGTTCCCTTCAATTGAAGAACTACCCATACTTGTATTCACACCATTACCTATTCATTTGAAGTATGCATACTTTAAGTGATAATGAAATTTTGCCTGTCATCATTTCTTCAGTATTGGATTCAAGTGTATGAACTAAAAACTTCCCAGCCTTGAATTTCGGTTGAAAGAACCCACAAGCTCTCAAGAGAGACATACACATCTTAGATTAAGGATATTGAATTTTCGTCGACATACAATATTTTCATTATATCATATACAAATATACACATCTTAGATTAAGAGAGAATAGACGAGATGCTCAAGAGAATAACTAAGCATACACTATCAATATCTTATAAAATTTCACCTTCTTACTCTCAAAATCTTAAATTCTAATTAAGTTTAGCATCATAGTATTAGCCATCTAATTTTTTAAGCTCTTTCTCATTTTGTTCATCATTTCCCATCACAATCTTTTATGGTAGATTTTAACATTTACGAAAATAAGAAGCAAAAATATTACTAAATGAATAATTTAGGTCTCGTTTGATAATCATTTAGTTTTTAGTTTTTTAAAATTAAGCCGATAAACATTATTTCCACCTTTTAACTTTCTTTATTTTGTTATTTACTCTCTACCAATATTTTAAAAAATCAAGTGAATTTCGAAAATTAAAAAAATTAATTTTCAAAAAATTAATTTTGTTTTTAGAATTTGACTAAAAATTTAAATATTTCTCTAAGAAAAGTGAAAATCATAATAAATAAATTAGTAGAAAACAAATATAAATTTTTAAAACACAAAACTAAAAACAAAATGATTCTTTATTTATTGCTTTTCTTTTTTTAATTTAAATATATATATAATTGGTGCAAATGAAGATTATAAATTTTAAACAATAATGTTTTCTAGTAAATTTTAGTTTTTTTTTTTTTTTTGTTTAAAATTTGAGAAAAAAAAAAAGAAAAAGTAAGATCCTATTTAATTTTTAGTTTTTGGTTTTTGAAAATGAAGTCTATAAACATTATTTCCACATATAACTTTCTTAGTTTTGTTATTTAATTCTACCAATGTTTTAAAAACTAAAATCAATTTTGAAAATTAAAAAAAATGACTTTCAAAAAATAATTTTTATTTTTATAGTTTGACTAAGAATCCAAATGTTTCTCTAAAAAAGAAGTGAAATCCATAGTAAATAAATTGAGACAAAACAAACCTAAATTTCAAAAAGAGAAAACTAAAAAACGAAATGAATCGTCACAATCATATATATATTTTAGAGAAACAATGAAAATAGAAACATTACCAAACATGAATCTCGAAAAAACATTACAATCAATCATAGAATGAAAATGAAATGAAAAGAAAATTAGAAAAGAGATGTTGTATAAACCACGTGGCATAGTTTGACCCATGCAAGGGAATTCAAATAGAAATAGAGAAAAAAAAAAAATATAAAACGTGCCTCCGTTGTAATTGACAGCATCTTCCCACTTCTTGTGGCAGCTACCTGGAAGCCTCACTCTTTATCCTTCTCTATTTAAACCCTCTTCTAAATTCTTCACTTTGAATTCCAATTCTCCTATGGAACCCCCCACTTACCGAGGCGTCCGTAAGCGCAAATGGGGCAAATGGGTCTCCGAAATCCGCGAACCTGGCAAAAAAACCCGAATCTGGCTCGGCAGTTACCCCCTCCCTCAAATGGCCGCCGCCGCTTACGACGTCGCCGCCCTCCACCTCCGCGGCCCCGACGCCCGCCTCAACTTCCCCGACCTCGCCGACTCCTTCCCCCGCCCGCCCACTTCCCGTCCCGAGGACATTCAGACTGCTGCCCACATGGCTGCATTGCGGATCAGGAGGCCCCCCGCTGCACCACCGGACTCCACCGCTGGGGCTGCCCCCGCACCGGTCAGAGTCGGCCTCTCCGCCACCCAGATTCAGGCGATTAACGACTCGCCGTTGGATTCTCCGACCATGTGGATGCAGATGGCCGCGGAGGCGCTTTGTTTAGAGGAAGAGTTTCAAGAGTGGCACCAAGATAACATGCATCATTCCATTTGGGATTCACAACTCTAATTATCTTGTTATTATATATTAATTCCTAATTAACTCCTTTTAAACTTAATCATCATTAAATATGTATTATTACTTTTTTTTCTTTTGGGAAAAAATCACCCATCATATATACATTTTTACAACTAGTTCCTCAACAAGATCACATAGCTCAACTGACATGATGTATGCACTAGTGATAATGCCTTCCCCGCCCCCGTCCCCGTCCCCCATTTCATTACCCGTACCTACGGGAACGGGGCGGGTATTCTCCACCCGAGTATTCCCCGCAAAAAAATTTACCTTTTTAATTTATTCTTATCCTTTTTTTTTTAAGTTTTGCTATTTGTTAAGTTGATTAATATTATATATATTTAATTCCATAAATTTTATTGGTAAGATGTTTGTTTTTTTGGAACTTTATTGGTAAGATGTGTATTTTTTTAAATAAAAAAAGAAGTGTGTAGTTAATTTTTTTGATGAATAATGTATATATGTATATATATAAAAATATACGGGGAGGGGCGAGTATGCTCTTACCCGCCTCCGCCCCGTTTAGCTAACGGGGCAAAAACAATTCCCCGCTCCCTGTCCCATTTCCCGTGTAATCCGGGATTTTCCATCCCATTCGGAGCGGGACGGGACAAATGGACATCTCTAAAAGGGGGTCACGTATATTCCTTCATTTATCTTAATCGAAAAATATAAGTCTTACTAATTCTAAAGGTTTTGTTTACTAGCAGGGGATTTGTTTAATTATTTATATTATTATTGGCGAGATGAAAATA
Organism: Herpetospermum pedunculosum; assembly: GCA_028017165.1. Taxonomy (NCBI): domain Eukaryota; kingdom Viridiplantae; phylum Streptophyta; class Magnoliopsida; order Cucurbitales; family Cucurbitaceae; genus Herpetospermum; species Herpetospermum pedunculosum. The sequence goes on along the minus strand of CM051527.1, from coordinate 11,039,350 downwards.
ACATTACTACATGATTTTTTTTTTAATGGATAGAAACTTTGTTTCGTTTTTTAAGTTGGATAATAGGTGGAATGGAGAGATCATTCGAATACCTTTTGGTTGGGATTATATTGTCTTAATTAATTCACGAAAAATAAGTGAATGCAATTAATGTTATGGAAGGGTATTTTTTTATGTTGGGAAAATTGAGGAATATTTTGTTTAGTGAAATGTGTTACTGTTAGAGTAGGTGTGGAAGGAAAAAGGGTTGAATTGGTGGAACTGTATCAGCCGCCCAATCTTGAAAGTGGGCCAAGATCATAAGACTTTTTGGAGAACCGAAGCTTCCTTCTCCCAGGTCTTTTTCAAAATTAAAATTAGAAAGTTGCATTGCAAAAATTATTGAAGTGAAACCTGATTCACAAATTGACATACAATAGTTAAATAACTAGGGTTTTGAAAAAAAAAAAAAAAAATTATGAACTCCAAATACTATTTTTCGATGGACTAACAAGAGGATTGTCTAAAAATGGAGAGAGCAACTTAAAAAATGTCTAAACTATTTTCGAACAAATGTCTAAAACCTAAAATCAGTAAAAAATTCTAGGCAAAATTAGACAAAAATATACTCCTACTATATTATATCAGTTAACAATTAATAGAAATGGTGCCTTAAAATAGAAAATGGTTAAGAAGAGAGAGAGACAAAATGGATGGAAAGATAACAAAAATGTCAAAATAAAATAATTGACAACTAATGAGCATGGTCATACATGCACAGCACACTTAAGTGGAACACAATGAAAAATTGCATACGAAGGTATTGTATATCTGCAGACATATTTTTGTACACCCACGACAACGTCTACCGAGTTTGTATATGGACTTATATACAGTGCAATAATCACCCTCTCATCCTTTTGCCAACCACAGTAGGTAGTAGGTATTGGTGTGACAAAAACATTAAGTGTCTCTGCTGCATTTGTATTGAAATGAGGAGTGGTTACATCAGGTATTGTGTACCATACCTTGAGGCCAAGCGATTCAACTCTCCCAACACACCTCACCTCATCCGACGCTAAAATTCACCTTCTTCTACGGTGAGTGGTTTGTTCGCCGGATTGACCGATTCTCGTATCTACCATTCTCTCCAGGTATGTGCCCTCTTTCTCCATAGGAATGTATACATTTGGATTATAGTTTGTTTGAGTTTATCTGGTCGACGCCAAAACAAAACTGCGAAGGATGAACACCGTGCGAATCCCATCCTTTTTTCCCATGGGGTTTTACAAAAATAAAATGTCGTTGTTCTTGTTGGTTCTGTTTGGGGTTTTAGATTTTAAGATTTAGGTATATTTGATTTCAAAATTTTAAATATTCAAATTTTTGAATGCATGGAATATGTTTGAGTAGTTAGGTCAGTGTATATACACCTGGTAGTTTGTGGGGCACTCAATTAATCTGAAGGAGTATACACGTGTATATACCTCAATCTGAACTTAACGAGAATATAACACCACCACAAACGTTAAGTCCCAAACAGTGAGACAAAAAAATTTTGATTTTATTATTTTAAGATTAATTAATAATAAAATATAAAATAGTTGAGAAATAGTGAGGTTATAATGGACATCCAGAAATGTTCACCCTCCTCCCTAAATCACTCTAGACACAAAAAAAAATAAAAAAAATAAAATCAAAATTGAGACATTTTTCATTTTAAGTTATTTATTCTAGACATTCTTCTCAATTCTCATTCAGATTAAACTTGTGACATCTTGATTACTAAGTTATACATCCAATTAAGTTATGCTGACAAAAATTATAGTGGGATCTACTTAAATTATGCTTGAATTGGTAGTTAGACTAAATTTATTAAATAATTTTAAATTTAGTTATTAATGTTTTAAAATTCTCATATCATTAATAAGATATTTCTGTAAGGAGATTATTAAAATTAATAAAAAGACGATGTATTATTAAAAAATTGCTTCATAGGCATATTTGTGATAAGAAAAATCGGACCTCCACATTGGTATGATATTGTCCACTTTGGGCATAACCCGCATGACTTTGCTTTTGGTCATCCCAAAAGGCCTCATACCAATGGAGAATGTTGTCCTTCCTTATATGCCCATGATCTTCCCCTCTCCTAACCGATGTGGGACTTTGGTCGCACACCTCGTGTAAAGATAGCACACTAATGACGGCCAGCTCATATGGTTTATGTGATTTATTCTGTTATATTATTAGTTAAATAAATCAGTTACAAAATGAGATATAATCCTCTAGTTTAGACTTACTGTGCTTTGTGTAAAATAGGAGTTTTTCCCTTTTCGTTTCTCTACAAATAAACTTGTACTGTATCAGGTCAAAGGAGGAAAAAAAAGGAAAAGAAAAGGAATAAACGAATTGGGTTTTTCCCCTGAATCTTCTGTGTTGATTTCATATTTTATGTTGGTATCAGAGCTTATGTCTAGCGACTAAGATTGTATTTTCTTTTTCTCCTCTTTGGTGTGATCTCGGTCTTGCACTCTTGATCGTCAAATCTTGGGATTCATCAAATCTTCGGTTGGCTTGCTATGGCGTCGTCTTCAAGCACCAATCTTGAATCCACAGATGAAATTGATAATACTTGTACCTCTGTGATCAATCCTGGAAGTAAAATTTCTACTGTCAAATTGAATAATGACAATTTCCTCATGTGGAAATTTCAGATTGAACTTGCCCTAGAAGGTCACGATTTGGAAGATTTCATCAATAAAGATATTGATCCTCCATCGAAAGTAATTTCTGTTATTGAAGAATCGTCTACAGTGACAAAATCGAATCCTGCTTTTGTGAGGTGGAAAAGGCAAGATCGACTAATCTCTGCGTGGCTTCTTGGATCCATGAGTGAAGACATTCTTGAACAAATGCTACATTGCAAATCTGCTAGGGAAATCTGGAAATGTTTACTCCGAATCTTCAATTCTCGGAATATGGCTCAAGTAATGAAGATGAAAACAAAACTACAAACTCTGCAGAAGGGAGGTATGTCGCTCAATGATTTTTTTTCTCAAATCAAGAAATGTGTTGATGCTCTTGCGGCTATAGGAAAAGTTGTACCAGAAGAAGAACATATCATGTATATCCTTGCTGGTTTAGGCTCTGAATATGAGTCTATGGTCTCGGTAATCACAGCTAAGACAGAACCTCAGGATGTTCATGACGTTATGGCATTATTACTGACTTATGAGAATCGCATTGAACGAAGGAATCTTTTAGTGAACTCAGATGGTACTCCTCCTTCTGCAAATCTCATGACCCATATTTCAAACAATTCTAATAATAATTCTTCCAAATTGGGAAATTCATATCCGAGCAATTCGAATCAAGGAAGTCAGCATCAAGGCAATCACAACACATTTCAGGGACGAGGTCGGTCCAATCGTGGAAACAGAAATTGGAACAATCGGAACAAAGTACAATGCCAACTATGTTCAAAGTTTGGTCACCCAGCTTCGAGATGTTTTACTTTGCCTGGAAATTCTCCTCAGTCTCAGAATCCATCACAGGTACCTAATGCTGGAAATCTTTATCCTCAATATGGTACTGGATATTTTCCCTCTCAACCTCCTCAAATGTCAGCACTGTTAGCTACTCCTGACTTCAATCATGATACTCATTGGTATCCTGATTCTGGCGCCACGAATCATCTCACGAACAACTTCAATAATTTGGCGGTTGGTACTGAATACACAGGCAACAATTAGGTGCAAGTGGGCAATGGTGCAGGTTTGCCAATCTCTCACTTTGGTTATTCTTCTTTTCTCTCTTCTTCTAAGCATCTGTTTCATCTAAATAAACTTCTTCTTGTTCCTACTATCACTAAGAATCTCATAAGTGTCAGTCAATTCGCCAAAGATAATTCTGTTTTCTTTGAATTTCACTCTGATTTTTGTTGTGTGAAGGACCGAGCTACTGGCAAAATCCTTCTCCAAGGACCACTCCATGAGGGGCTGTACAGGTTCAATCTATCCTCGCATCATCCTGATTCTTGTATACCTCGTGGTTCTGTGTCTCCTACTTGTCTACTGTCTCATTCATCTTTTGTTCCTTCTACTCATAATACATCTACTATTGTGAAGGTTTCTAGTCTAGATATTTGGCATAGACGCCTTGGGCATCCTGCTCTTCCTATTGTCAAAAACATTGCTAAACATTGCTAAACACTGTAAACCATTCCTATCTTCTAATATGAATTTCTCTTTTTGTAATGCATGTGCTATTGGCAAGTCACACTCTCTTCCTTATACTTATTCTCTCACACTTTATACTGCTCCTTTACAATTAATTGTTGCGGATCTTTGGGGGCCTTCTCACACAATATCTCGCAATGGTTTTCGGTATTACATTAGCTTTGTTGATGTTTTCTCCCGATACACTTGGATTTATTTTCTCTCCAATAAATCTGATGCTTTCAAAGCGTTTCTTTCTTTTAAAGTCTCTGTCGAGAAACTTCTTGGTGTCTCTATTCTTCGTTTTCAATCTGATGGTGGGGGTGAATTTAAACCTTTTACTTCTTATCTTCAAGCTCATGGTATTGAACATCAATTGTCTTGTCCCTATACCTCTCCACAAAATGGTATTGTAGAACGTAAGCAGGCACATTGTTGACACGGGTCTCACCTTATTATCTCAAGCTTCTATGCCACTTGGTTTCTGGGATGATGCATTCTCTACGTCGGTTTATCTCATTAATCGATTGCCTTCTACAGCCCTGAATGGTGACAGTCCTATGTTCAAATTGTTTCTCAAACAACCCAATTATTCCTTCCTAAAAGTTTTTGGGTCATGCTGTTATCCTTGTCTTCGGTCATATAACTCTCATAAACTTGATTTTCGTTCTAAACCATGTACCTTTATTGGATATAGTAACCAACACAAAGGTTACAAATGTCTGTCTCCGGATGGTCGGGTCTTCATTTCCCGCCATGTTGTCTTCAATGAATCTTTCTTTCCGTTTATTACTTCTTCCAATATTTCCCCTATGTCTAACTCCATTCAACAATGTCTCCCTATACTTTCATCTTCTCCTTCTTCTCGATTGTCACCTGCACCTGCGCTTTCTTCACCTGCATCTTTGCCCAACTTATCTCCGGATTTGGTTATGTCTACATCTGCTTCTCATGGTTCTGTCTCTATTCTTGGTGATGGCGAGCCATCTGTGGGTTCCATTTCACCTTCTGGTGATAATACACATGTTGATTTGCAACCTATTGATTTGCAGCGTGAGGTTGTCTCATCTCCCATTGTGAATGCTCATCCTATGCTCACAAGAGGGAAACGTGGTATTTTTAAACCAAAGGCTCTATTGGTTAACTATGCTGAATCTGAGCCCTCAAATACTAAGGAAGCCCTCCAATATTCTCATTGGCGTCAGGCCATGAGTGAAGAGTATGATGCCTTGATGCGTAATCAGACTTGGGATTTGGTTCCTTTACCACGAAATCAGAAAATTGTTGGATGTAAGTGGGTGTTTAAAATTAAACGTAATTCAGATGGATCGATTTCTCGGTATAAGGCACGACTCGTGGCCAAGGGATTTCATCAAACTGCGGATATTGACTATTCCGAGACATTTAGTCCCGTGGTCAAGCCAGTTACCATTCGTGTTCTTCTCACTTTGGCAGTATCTCATCAGTGGGTGATCCGTCAAGTTGATATTAATAATGCTTTCCTCCATGGTTTGCTTATTGAGACAGTTTACATGGAACAACCACTTGGTTTTGAACAAACAGGTGTTTCTCCTATGGTATGCAAACTTAATAAGGCTCTCTATGGGCTTAAACAAGCCCCTCGGGCTTGGTTTGAGCGTCTTAGCACTTTTTTGCATTCTCTTGGCTTTGTCACTTCTAAGGCAGACTCCTCGTTATTGTTTCGCCACCATCATGGCGTTTCTACTTATATCTTGGTTTATGTGGATGACATTATTGTCACGGGAAATTCACCAAGTGGTGTCAACCAGTTAATTGCCTCTTTAAACTCCAAATTTGCTTTGAAGGATCTGGGAATATTGAATTACTTTCTTGGTGTTGAGGTCTCCTATCCACCATCAGGTGGTCTCTTCCTTTCTCAATCCAAATATGTGTTTGATCTTCTAACTAGAACTAAAATGTCTGCTGCTAAAGGCATTGCCACTCCCATGATTAGTGGGCCTCTTCTTTCAGCTCGTCATGGTGATCGAATGCATGATGTAACCCTTTATAGAAGTGTTGTTGGTGCACTCCAATATGTCACTCTTACTCGTCCAGAGATCTCCTTTAGTGTGAACAAGGCTTGTCAGTTTATGCAGTCCCCGACAAACCTTCATTGGCAACTAGTCAAAAGAATTTTGCGGTATCTTAAAGGCACTATTGGGCATGGTCTTCTTCTCTCGGCTTCTTCTAATCTATCCCTCCATGGATATGCTGATGCCGATTGGGCTTCGGACCCGGATGATCGGAAGTCCACCTCGGGATATTGCATCTTTCTTGGTGGCAACTTAATCTCTTGGGGGTCTAAGAAGCAAGCAATCATTTCACGCTCAAGCACAGAAGCTGAATATCGTTGTCTTGCCACAGCAGCTACTGAATTAGTCTGGCTTAATACTCTATTTTCTGACCTTCGGATCTCGTTACCTCGACGCCCGATTCTTTGGTGTGATAACTTGAGTGTTGTACATCTTAGCGCCAATCCTATTTTGCACTCTAAGACTAAACACGTGGAAATCGACATTTACTTTGTGCGTGATCTCGTTTTGAATAAACGAATCTCTGTTCATCATCTCCCTGCTACGGCTCAAATTGCTGATGTATTCACCAAACCACTCTCTGTTGTCTCCTTCACTCAGTTGCGGTTCAAGCTCAATGTTCGGGATCCGTTGACCATTGGCTTGCGGGGGTGTGAAGATAGCACACTAATAACGGCCAGCTCATATGGTTTATGTGATTTACTCTGTTATATTATTAGTTAAATAAATCAGTTACAAAATGAGATATAATCCTCTGGTTTAGACTTACTGTGCTTTGTGTAAAATAGGAGTTTTTCCCTTTTCGTTTCTCTACAAATAGACTTGTACTGTATCAGGTCAAAGAAGGAAAAGAAAAGGAAAAGAAAAGGAATAAATGAATTGGGTTTTTCTCCTGAATCTTCTGTGTTGATTTCATATTTTATGTCCTCGCACTCCCAATAATTTGGACGTGAACTAGTCACTCATGTACTAAGTGGCAAGTATATGTGTTACATATGTTAATAAAACAATAATTTATAACTCATAAACATTTTATTTACCAATTTTAATATATTTTTTTTTTAATGGAGAACTTGATTGAGAATTTTTGATATATTAAAAATAGAATTCTAGATCAAATTAATAAAGCTAAAAGATTAAGAACTATTTGGTATAATTAATCTATTAATTAATCAATAATTTGACTATACATAGTCAATCTAATTGGTTAATTAGTATACCTAATAAAATCGACCAAATTTTAAATCACAATAAATAACTTGAAAAAAAATGAGTTCAGTAAATTCTTTTTGGTTAACGACTTGATGTCCCATTCCATGTGCTGTGAGACCAAGTATAGGAGCCATTAGAAAAGTTCAAACTTTGACTTTCCATTTACCAATTCTATTGAAAAAAAACGGCATGTAAATGCAAGCTTACAATTGAGGGATTATTATTATTTAGGTTGAATATGAAGTTGTCCATGGACTTATCAAAGTTCAAAGTCTAAATTCACACCCAAAAGCAATTGCAAACCCTAGTTTTAATTTGATGAATACCAAAGGTTATTTTTGCATTAAGACTAATCTTTTAAAGTTTGAAACAACTCATAAATTTGTAGTGTCAATTGAAATAATACTCTCGTTGTATAATATGTCGAATAATTCTTAATATAATTACAAGAATGCTTAAGCTCTATATGTATAGAGAGCTCTTAGTGAACCGAAATAACAATTTACAAATAATATCATGTTTGGGAGTAATTTTGAAATGGTACGAAAATTGCATTTAAAAGTGTACAACAAAACATTAAAGCGATTTCGAATGAGATAAAATTGATTTGAATCATTTTAGAACTACTCTCAAACATGCCCTAAAAATAAGAGGGTAGACTAACAACTAAGTTAACAACTAATTATTTAATTAACGAGAGATTGAACCTCTGACCTCTTAGTCAATGACACAACTTTATGCCAATTTAGTAATGTTCGATTGTGCATAACATCTCATTGTTACAAAACAATAAACTGAATGTAGGTATACTAACATCCTCCCTCAAGTTCAAGTTGAAGGCTCATAAAGACATAAAGTTTGGACAGTAAGAATATATAGCGGGAATGTGACAAAACATTGGTGAAGAAGTCTCCAATCTGGTCCACACTAGCCATGTAATTGATTTGAATGTCTTTGTGGACAGGCTTCTCCAGGACAAAATGGTAATCAATTTTGATACACTACTACAAATTTGGGATATATTGTCAAATAAAAATTGTTAACAACACATTTGATGACAGTTTTTTTAGTTGTTATATACACTGTCGTCTTTAGTCTATAGTATTTGATATCATGGGGTTCCATCTCAAAACTAATTGACAATGAAAGGAGTAATTCATATATCTTATATTGTGAGTGAGGTCCCTTATCTTTCCAATGTGGGATCTTCAACATGTCCTCTCAAGATAGTGTCTCTTTGGATTCACCATTCTTGGGTCGAATCCCATTTTTGGACCAAATACCCGTTTGAGTTTCATGAGATACCATGTTTGATATCATAGGGTTCCATCTTAAAACTGATTGGCAATGAGAGGAGTAACTCATGTATCTTATGAGATCCTCAACATACCCCTCAAGATGGTGCCTCTTAAGTTGGATCCCATTTTTGGACCGAATATCGTTTGGACTTCGTGGACTCTGATATCATAGGGTTCCATCTCAAAATCAATTGGCAATGAGAGGAGTAACCCATATATCTTATATTGTGAGTGATGTCCATATCTGTTTGAGTTTCATGGGCTCTGATACCATGTTTGATATCATGGGGTTCCATCTTAAAACCAATTGAAATGGGAGGAGTAACTCATGTATCCTCAACGTGCCCTCTCAAGACCGAATACCGTTTGAATTTAATGGGCTTTGATACCATATTTGATATCATGGGGTTTCATCTCAAAATCAATTGGCAATGAGAGGAGTAACTTATATTGTGAATGAGGTCTCAATGTGGGATCCTCAACATATAGATGACAAAAAAAAAAAAAATCAGTCATTATTCTTATTTTGTTGACACTTTATTTCCGTCTTCATAATACGATAAATGGCAATGTTTAATCGTCAAGAGACGTTATTTTATGACAATTAAACATTGTCACTAAATAACTCACACGTGCCATATTTTTTTGTCAACATAACCATATTGATGACAATAATTTATTGTCAAAAAATGTCTGACATATATTCAGACTCACTAATATGATGATAACATCATCTTTTTACTGTCAACAATACGTTAAATATGACAACTTCTTTATGTCAACAAATTTATTTGAATGACAGTATTTTTGTGTAAAAAATAATATGTTTTTATGATAGTTTTTTGTGTCGTTAAATTTGCATGGAATGATGTTTCTAATTGTCATTGTTATTAAATTTCATGACTTTGATGAACCTTCATTTCTCTTAATCATGGTTCACCAAAGTCATACAACTAACGGATACCTGTGAATACACATGTAACCTAATGTAGACTCAAATCTTGGAGAGTTCTTGAAATCAAGTTTATTCAATAATACCTCAAATACAACCTAGGGACCTCTATTTAAATGCTACAAACCAACCTTTGAACTTAACCATTTACCAAGGTAAAAACAATAGTAAATAGTCAAATAACTTGTCAAAATATAACCAATTACCAAGGTAAAAACAGTAGTAAAAAGTAAACTAAAGTCACAATAAAAAAGATAAAAATAAAGAGATAAAGGATTGGAGGGCACGCTACATCAACTCCCTCTCCCTAAAGATAACTCATCCTTGAGTTTTATGTGGCCAATCGAAAGTCATCAAGAGCATGATAGGCAGTAAGATCTGAAACATTAAAGGATGGAGTGATTTGGAAATGGGATGGAAGATCAACTTTGTAGGCATTAGGTCCATAACGCTCTAGAATATGAAATGGCCCAATTTTCTTAGGATGTAGCTTTCCATGGGTGCCCGATGGCAGTCTAGCCTTTCTCAAATGAACCATCACAAGATCCCCAATTGCAAAGGATTGTGAGCGTAGGTGTTTATCTGCTTGTAACTTGTAGGATGCAGTTGCAGCCGCCAAATGGTCATGTACTTCCTTGTGAAGCTTGGAAATGCGCTCAGTCATGGCTTCTGCTTCCTGATGAACATCCAAAGAAGAAGGTAACATAGCCAAGTCCACATTTAAACAAGGGATTTTAGTATAAACAATTTCAAATGGTGACTTCCCTGTAGACCTATTTTGTATATGATTATAGGAAAACTCTACTTGAGGTAAATCTAAATCCCACTGACGAGGCTTGTCCCCACAAAGACAACGAACCAAATTGCCAAGAGTTCGATTAGTCACTTCTGTTTGTCCGTCAGTTTGTGGATGACTAGCCGTACTAAACTTCAACCCTGTATCAAACTTCTTCCAAAGTGTTCTCCAAAAATGACTTAAAAATTTCATATCACGATCAGAAACAATTATTTTAGGAATGCCATGTAAGCGAACATATTTTTTAAAAAATAAGTTAGCAATAGCGATAGCATCGTCAGAAGTTTTCTTACAAGCCAAAAAGTGGGTCAATTTACTATAACGATCAACTACGACTAAAACAGAGTCATACCCCCTTTGTGTTCGTGGAAATCCTAAGACAAAATCTATTGAAAGGTCTTCACATATACTATGTGGAATAGGTAAAGAAGAGTAAAGACCTGTGCTTTGTGCTTGCCCCTTAGAAGTTTGACAAATAAAACATCTTTGAACAAAATTGAACATCCTTTCTAAGTTGTGGCCAATAATATCTCACTGCCATTAGTTCAAAAGTCTTATCTCTTCCTAAATGTCCAGCCAAACTCTCGGAATGTAACTCTTTAATAAGTTGTTCTCTTAAAGAAGTATGTGGAATACATAAAACATTACCCTTGAACAAATACCCATCAACTAGATGAAAATCATTTGGGCTAACATGTTGGCAACATTTTCTCCAAATATCACGAAAATCAACATCAATATCATACAAGTGTGGTAATTCATTAAAAGCAATGATTTCGCCCCTTAATAAAGTTAATATAGAGTGCTTTCTACTAAGAGCATCAACCACTTTATTAGTAATTCCAGCCTTGTGTTTGATAAGAAAGTCAAATTTTTGAATGAAAGATATCCACCTAGCATGCATTCTACTTATATGCTTCTGAGTATGTAAGAACTTAAGAGAATAATGATCGGTGAACAAGATAAACTTTTTGCCTAAAAGGTAGTGTTCTCATTGTTTAAGCGCCCTAATCAAAGAATAGAGTTCTTGTTCATAAGTACTCCATTTTTTCCTAGAGTCGCTAAGTTTCTCACTAAAATACTCAATGGGATGATTTTCTTGAAATAAAACAGCACCTATCCCTAACCCATAAGCATCTACAACCACTTCAAAAACTTTATTAAAGTCAGGTAGGGCCAAAACATGGGTTGTCATAATTTGTTTTTTAAGGCTGCAAAGGCATCATCTTGTTTGCTAGTCCAACAAAACTTACCCTTCTTCAAACATTCAGTTAATGGGGATGCAATGATGCTGAAATCCGTAATAATTTTTTGGTAAAAAGATGCTAAACCCAAAAAAAATTGAATATCCTTCTCGTTTTTTAGGTGAGGCCATTCTTTAATAGCTTTTATTTTGTTAGGATCTACCGAAATTGCGTTACTGCTAATCATGAAGCCTAAAAATTGTATTTTTTATTCTAAAAAGGAACATTTTTAAGATTGATGTATAGCTGATTTTTTTCCAAAGTGTCAAAAACTGCCCTAAGGTGTTCTAGATGCTCATCTTTGGACCGACTATAGATCAAAATATCGTCAAAGTAAACCACAACAAACTTATTAAGAAAAGGATGTAGAACCTGATTCATCAACCTCATGAAAGTGTTAGGGGCGTTGAAGAGTCCAAATGGCATGATCAACCACTCAAAAAGTCTAGCGTTGGTTTTGAAAGCGGTTTTCCACTCATCTCCTGGCCTAATCTGAATTTGGTGGTATCCACTACGGAGATCCACCTTAGAAAATACCCTAGCACCACCCAATTGATCAATTAAGTCAGATAATCGAGGGATAGAAAATCGATATTTTACTGTAATCTTATTGATGGCTTTGTTGTCCACGCACATCCTCCACGTTCCATCCTTTTTTGGAGTCAATAAAACTGGGACAACACATGGGCTGAGACTTGGTTGGATATGACCCTTGTTTAAGAGCTCTTGAATTTGATCTTGAAGGATTTTGTACTCCTTAGGATTCATTTTGTAATGGGGTAAATTTGGCAAAGTAGAACTTGGAACAAAGTCAATTTGGTGTTGAATGTCCCTCAAAGGAGGCAAAGTACTCGGATTTGTTTCTAGGTTCGGAAAAGTTTGCAAAATTTCAACAATCAAAGGGTCAATTTGTCCCTCGATTTCTATGCCTTTTTCCTCTGTTTGTAATAGAGCCCATATTTCTTTGCCAACACTTTGGCCAAATTCTTCAGGGCTTATCACAGTGAATAAATTTGCTGAATTTTCAACTTTAGTTTTCTTAGGAGTGGACATTGTAAGTGGTAAAAGAACTATCTTTTTGCCCATCCAAAGAAATTCATAAGTATTTTCTCGCTCTTGTGAGTGGCTTGGACATCATATTGCCATGGGCGACCCAAAAGAATATGACATGCATCCATGTCAAGTACGTCACAAATGATTTGATCCTTGTAATTGTTTCCTATGGATAATGGAATAGTGCAAATTTCATTAACTTGAGCTTCTCCACCCTTTCGTATCCAACTTACTTTGTAAGGGTTTGAGTGTGGATCAATTTTTAAGTGAAGAAGTTGGACTGATTTTCGTGAGATAATATTCTCACTACTCCCACTATCAATGATCACGTTACAAATCTTACCATTGATAGTGCAACATGTTCTAAAGAGAGCATGTCGTTGAGGATGAGATTCGCTTGATGGTGTAAGAAGTACTCGTTGTACAACACAAGATAAATGCTCTCCTTCATCGGCCTCCACATAGGATGCCCCTTCTTTGGCTTCTATTTCATAATCTTGATAATCTTCATAAGGTTCTTCCATGATAGCTAGAGTCTTTCTTTGAGGACACTCATTTGATAAGTGTCCTTGTTGTCCGCATCTAAAACACTTTCCCAAGGTTGGCCGATTATAGATATTGGACTTCTTAGCAATCTTCCCTTAATTGTTCTTTATCCCGGTAAATCGTTGGCTTGTTCTTCTTTACCTTTGTCGGTATTGGATGTGAATGGGCCAGCAACTTGCCAATTCTTTTGTACTTCATTGGTGTTTCTTTTAAAACTTTGGGTACCTTTGTCCCATGGCGATCTTCTTGTGTTTACTCCTTTTGCTTTGAGGCCCGACTGCCTTCGACTTTTCTTTCCATTGCAACAGCCTCGGTGAGATAGTAAAAAGGATGCAAGTTTACTTTCTTGTTGATATCTTCCCTTAACCCATCAACGAAATGGGCAATTTGATGTTGTTTGGACTCGACTAATTTGTTTCGTGCACTTAGTCTATGGAATTCCTCAGAATAATCAGCAATTGATCGATTCCCTTGGGTGCAATGTTGATATTGGTTATACAACAACTGCTCATAGTTTATTGGAAGAAATTGCTTCCTCACTAACTTCAACATCTTTGGCCAAGATCTAATAGGTCCTTTACCATATTTCCTTCTATTGATTTGCAATTGATCCCACCATGCAGAGGTTCCCCCTTTCAACTTATATGTCACCAACTTTACCTTTTTGTCTTCTGGAGTATTGGTGTAATCGAAAAAAGAGTCCACTCCTTTGACCCAATCTAGGAACGTCTCCACATCAAACTTACCACTAAATGTTGGGAGATTCACTTTCATTTTATACTCATAATTTTGTTGGGGTTGATAGTGTTGACCTCTTCCCATTTGTTCGGGGTACTCATTGTTTCTCCTCCTACGTGGATCTTCTTCCTCACTCGAGCTATCATAAACTTGAAATCTTGGGTCCTCAAACCGTGGTTCTTGAGTTTGGAGAGGTGAGAATCTGTTTCTTGGCTCTTCTTGGAGCAATCTTGCAAATTCTTGAGGTGGTCTTTGATAAAAAAAAAGTTGTTCTAATATGTTTCTTGGCACTTCTTGGGGCAGTATCACAAATTCTTGAGGTGGTCTTTGATGAAAAAGTTGTTCTTCTTCTCTGTAGTAGTCTTGAAAATGGTTTTGAGCCGTGGGAAAATTGTTTCTTGTGTAATCTTGGTGCCTTCTTCCTTCGAAACGTTGTTGGTTATCATTTGGTTGAATGACCATTGCATTCATCCTTTCGACCATTGCATTCATCCTTTCGGTCATAGCCTTGAACATTTCTTGAAGTTCAAGTTGACCATTTCTCAACCCTTTCATGGTTTCTTCCATTCTGTTGAAGCGTAGATAAATAGACTTTGGTGAGAGGGTTTTGACTTCATCAACGGCTTGAGCTGTGTCAACACCGGAAGTCCCGGTAACCTTCTTTCCCGCCATCAGATCCCTTCGTCGAGGATGCTCTGATATCAAACTAATGTAGACTCAAATCTTGGAGAGTTCTTGAAATCAAGTTTATTCAATAATACCTCAAATACAACCTAGGGACCCGTATTTAAAAGCTACAAACTAGCCTTTGAACTTAACCACTTACCAAGGTAAAAACAATAGTAAATAGTCAAATAACTTGTCCAAAACATAACCAATTATCAAGGTAAAAACAATAGTAAAAAGTAAACTAAAGTCACAATAAAAGAAAAATAAAGAGAGAAAAGATTGGAGGGCAGGCTACATCATAACCAAAATAAATCACTCCAAGTTGAACAAAAAATGAAATATCATAGAATAAGAAGTTCTATATATTATTCAAATACTAAAGTTCATCATTTTTTACACAAACTAAATAGTATGTATCATAACTAAAATGCTCATCAATTGTTGTAATATTGACACTAACAATGATGAAATATATATCTAAGTCAACCAAAAAGTCTATCATTTGTTGCAATATGACTTCTAGCTTAAAGAAAATATCTTAATTTTGCTTTGTAGTTCTTGCAGTAATATTCAAGAAGCCATAATAACTATTTTAGGACTAAACTCAATACTTTTACGTCGAAAAACAATGAGCAACTGAAAAGCATAAGAAACATAGACATAAAGATATTCACGTGACTTCAAAACATTCCAATAACAGTCTAAACACGAAGACAATTGCACAAAATTCTTAAACCAAATAAAGGAACTCAATAATACCACATATATAACCAAGTTTCCATATGTCAAATAATTATGCACAAAAATTCAGAATTCTCCCAAAAAGTATCTAAGTATCATTTTTAACCTCAAAACAACTTAACAAATGCCTCTAAAGTGAACCTAAAAGAACAAAATAGTAAAAAAAAAATGCCTAAAAAGTTTTCAAGTGTCATTTTTAAGCCTCAAATCAACTTAGAGTGTCTAAAGTGAACATAAAAGTACGAAGTAGCCAAAAACTACATAAACAGTGTCTAAGTGTCATTTTCAACCCCAAGCCAACTTAACAAGTACCTAAAGTGAACCTAAAAGAACAAAATAATAATAAAAAAAAATGTCTAATAAGTATACTAAGTATAAAAAAATAGCCAAACTTTAGAGAGAAGATAACAAAACAAAAAGTGTCTAAGTGTCATTTTCATCCCCAAACCAACTTAACAAGTGTCTAAAGTGAACCTAAAAGAACAAAATAGTAAAAAAAAAAAGTGTCTAATAAGTATACTAAGTATCCAAAAATAGCCAAACTTTAGAGAGAAGAAAACAAAACAAAAAGTGTCTAAACATCATTTTCAGCCCCAAACCAACTTAACAAGTGCCTAAAGTGAACCTAAAAGTTAAAAGTAGCAAAAAAAAAAAAAAAAATGCAAAAAAAAGTGTTTAAGTGTCATTTTAAACCTCTAACCAACTTAACAAATGACTAAAGTGAATCTAAAAGAACAAAATAGCCCGAAACAATACCTAAAAAGTGTCTAAGTGTCATTTTTAAGCCCAAAACCAACCTAACAAGTTTCTAAAGTGAACCTAAAAGTACAAAGTAGCAAAAAAATGCCAAAAAAAAAGTCTCTAAGTGTCGTTTTCAATCTCAAACCAACTTAACAAGTGCCAAAAGTAAACCTAAAAGAATGAAATGACAAAAAAAAATGTCTAAAATGTGTCTAAGGCCCCGTTTGGGGTTGCGTTTGAAGGTGATTAAAGTGATTTTTAAATAATTTTAACCGTTTTTTTGTTTGGTAAATCTGATTTTATATTAATTTAAATCAAATCACTTTTTTAATTCTTCATTTTCTAAAATCTGATAGACAGTAGCTTTTGAAATTGGATTCTCAAACAATTTAGTGCCTCTTCCAACTAACTTTCATAATTCCTATTTTATCCCTCCATAACTTCCATCTTCTCCCACGATCCATTCGTCAAAAACAAATTCATCCATTTTTTTTTCCTACTTTCAACTCTATTTTTTTGGAAACTTTTTCCAAAGACAATTCTATCTTTTTGTTCTATAATTTTATTGAAATAATATATCAAGTAATTTAAAATGGTGGATAAAATTAAAATTAAAATTAAAATTAAAAATAAATTAACATTAATTTATTTTTCTTATATATTTTTTTAATTAAATTTGAAATAATAAAAATTATTTCTCACATCATTTTATCAAAATAAATTTAATTAAAAAAAATTATATTTTGTAATTTTAATTATTATATTAAATTTTGTTTTTAATTCTTTGAAATTATATGTCTATTTTGGTCATTATAGTTAAATCTCCCAAATTCGGTATTAGTTTACCAAACATTACCACCTATTTTTTAGGTTTAAAATTGAAATTTACCAAACACTTATTTACTTCTTAGTACAGCTGATTTTTCTAAAAGCACAGCTAGAAGCAATTATTTTCGAAGTCACCGCAATCCCAAACAGAGCCTAAGTGACATTTTTAAGTCTCAAACCAAGTTAACAATTGCCTAAAGTGAATCTAAAAGTACGAAATCGTCGAAAAATTCCAAAATTATTGTAGTGTGCATGAAGTGGCTACCATAATTGCATGGTAATCATTCAACTTACCAAAAACTTAAGAACCTAAAAAGAAAACTCATGATGAATCCAACAATTAAGGAGAGGGAAAAAAACAACATTAATCACATACCACATAAGTCAACATTGAAGGATTAGCATTTAAGAGGAAGAAAAGTGTTTACCAAGATTGTTCCATCTTCCAACTAGAGCTCTCAAGACTGCAGTAACCCCTGTCACACCCCACAAGTTACATTTATAAAATGTTAACTGAGATAAGGGAGAATAATTCAAGTTATTTGTCACTAAGGCCACTAATAACTATAAGGACCTTCATATCCAAAAAAAAAAAAAAAAAAAACTATAAGGATCTGAGCTTAGTTTAACGTCATAAACAATTGAGAATAGATCACAAACAAGTCACAAGACTAACTCTCTTAAACTTTTTTCACCCCAAAGCACAACCCAATGTAACAACTAAACTAAACTAGACTTAGCAAACCTTAAAACATAACAACTAAACTAAACTTAATCAAAACTTTGGAACATATCAATTAAACTAAACGTATCACACAAATTTCCTTTCCAAATAAACATAAACTAAACTTATCAACTAAACAAAACTTATTTCCTTTCCAAATAAACTAAACTTATCAACTAAACAAAATTTATTTCCTTTCCAAATAAGCTAAACTTATCAACTAAACAAAACTTATAATACATATCAACTACAACCAAACTCATCACAAATGAACGATGTTTGAGTGTACTTTAATGCAAAAAAGAAGATGAAAACAACCTAAGAACACCCCTCCATACAAAGTATCAAAAAAAAATGTCTAAGTGTCATTTCCATCCTCAAACTAACTTAAAAAATGTCGATAGTGAACTAAAAATTGTAAATATATTACCATGATATCGTTTTTTCCATATATTTTTTTATACAAGTTTCTACTAGAATAGAATAACTTATAATTCTCAATTTTATGCTATCAATTAAAAGTTGCAAAGAAATTCAAAAGCTTCTAAAAGTTGTTAAAATGGAGAAAACCCAACTTTATTAGAAATTAGGCAATCATCAAAACTTTAAAATCTTCAAGATCCAAGCCTACAAGATGAGAAAGAATTGAGGGAGAGAGGAAAATTTTGTGGAGGGAGAAAACTTACCTAATACCCACCAAGGATATGAATAAACATGAGATCGCTCACGTGACTTCAGAACATTCTAAATAACAGTTGAAACACAAAACTATTATGCATAAACATCCAGAATCCTCTCCAATAATTCTAAGGTATATATACTTCAAAAAAATTGAAGCATCATAAAAACACGAGAAACATAAAAATGAGGTCGCTCAAGTGGCTTCAGAACATTCTAATTAACAATCCAAACACACAAAAAAAAAAAAAATGTGCATAAACATCTTTAGACCATTGACGAAAAGTGTCAAAATATTAATCACAATTCTAAGTTACATGGCATACCTCTTAAACACTAAAATTACTTCCAATTTAAAACTTATTACTCGCTACTTGTTCAAAACCGCTTGCTCTCATAAGTTCCTCTTGGAACAAATTTTGAGTTCTCACATTAATTTCCTATGTAAGTAAAGTTAAGGAAAAAAGAACTGTTGATAAATAACTAACATAAAAGATAACTAAACTTTTAAAAAAAATAAAACCATTAACAAAGCCTAAAGAGTCAACTAAAAAAGTGGATAACAAAGCAAGTTGCTTAGTTAAAAATGGAAATCAGTAATTGCAGATGATTTATTTTTCTTATAAATAGTGGAAGTTTGGGTACTTAAAGTATTCAACAAAAAGAAGAGAAAATTGAGTGCACAGCCGTGAGGTTTGTTTTTGGAGAAGAAGAAAAACAGCAGGCGTGGAACTTTCGGGTTTGTTTTTCTTTTAGATTCTTAAGTGAAGTTTTCTCCATTGAAGTATTTATGAGCTATTGTTAGAGTGATTCGTGAGCATTTTTCTTTGAGAGAAAAAGTGAGAGAAATCACTCTTGAGCGTTTCTAAATTCTTGTAACTTTCTCTCCGACGTTATAGTGGAACCTGCATCGGTAGCAGAGAACTGGACGTAGCCCACATTGGGTGAACTAGTATAAATCCGGTGCCAATCTCTCTTCCCTTGAACTTGATTTATTATCGTTCTTATTGCTTAGAAGTTTTAGGTTGGTTTATCTATTCTTCTAAGCATTGGTTTCCAAATTGTTTATTCCGCTTTAAATTTGGAACCAATAACTGATCTGGGTTGTTTTAGATAAAATATATATTGTCTGAATCTAGTATAGAATTTTGATTGATTATATTTGCATATCGAATTACCCCAACAAGTGGTATCAGAGCGATTGGTTGTAGAACGATGTCAGGAGAAGATCATGGGAAGATGGTTATCTTTAAAGGATCAGGCTTTTCTTTTTGGAAATGTCAAATATTGGATTATTTGCATTCCAAGGAATTGGATTTGCCATTGGATGGAAAGTCTGAGGATATGGGAGAAGTAGAATGGAAAAAGTTTGACACAAAGGTGTTGGGGACTGTTCGCCTGACTTTGACAAAGAATATGCAAAGCAGTGTGGCGAAGGAGACAACCACGACAGGACTTATGTCAGCTCTGTCTAACATGTATGAAAAACCATCTATAAACAACAAGTTGTATCTCGCAACCAAATTCTTTAATTTGAAGATGGCTGAAGGTACATTTGTTACTGCTCATTTAAATCAATTTGATTTGTTGATAAATCAATTAGTTGCAGTTGATTTAGAATTCACTGATGAATTGAATGCAATATTGTTGTTGAGATCATTACCTGATAGCTGGGATACCATGAAGACTGCATTTTCAAATTCATGTGGAAAAGAGAAATTGCAGCTTTCACAAGTTAGAGGTTCTGTTATAGCAGAAGAGATCCGCAGAAAGGATTCAGGTGTTGCTTCTTCTTCTGGTTCAGCGTTGAATGTGGACAGGGGGAGAAGTTATAACAGAGGTCATGGCAATCAAGGTAAATCGAAAAACAATAGAAGCAAGTCCAGAAACAACAAATTTGAATGTTGGAATTGTGGTAAGCCTGGACACCTGAAAAGGAACTGCAAGGCCCCAAAACGAACTGAGGGGAATGAAGTCAGTGCAAATGTTGTTGAAGAAGAGATACACGACGATGCTCTGGTTCTTGCAGTGGAAAGTGCTCATGAGACATGGGTGATAGATTCAGGTGCGTCATTCCATACTACAGGGAACCGTGACATTCTTGAAAATTATGTTGCAGGAAATCAAGGAAAGGTGTATCTTGCGAATGGAGAGCCTTTGGACATCATTGGAACTGGTGACGTGAATTTGAAAATGGCGAATGGTTCCGTCTGGAAAATTCGCCAGGTACGTCACATTCAAAATATGGTGACGAACTTGATTTCTGTAGGGCAGTTAGACAACGAAGGATGTGAAGTATTCTTTCGTCAAAGAAACTGGAAGGTTACAAAGGGTGCAATGCTAGTCGCTCGAGGAAGCAAGTCAGGGACTTTATATGTTGCATTAGGTTACGATACTTATTTCTTGAATAATCATCAGCTAGAGTGATGAAATATTCATCAGTGTTCTTTGGCCTGTAGGCTTTTCCAAGAAAAACCTATTGATTATCTTGCATGAAAGGCAAGATCTTAAGACATATAAAGTAATTAACTCTAACATTTAGAGAATCACTTCGTAGTAGTCTTTTTATTCAAATTGATCAGAATCAATCTTGAATGTCAAAGACAAGTATCATATTTTAGGAGAATATAAATTGTCTTTATATTCTGGATTCTATATTCCTGAATATCTCAATGTGTAGTATTTTATATGTTAACAATTTAACACATACAAATTATTCTTATTTTTCGGCTGAACTTTTCAAACAATTTTGAAAATAAAAATTTAGTACTAAAATATTCATACTATATGAACATTTTATTAGTAATAAAGTTAGAGAAATTGAATTTCTCCTATGGTACTAAAAACACCATATTCAGCATTAAATAACAATTATTTCTTATGGACATCTTAATGTCTCCCACTACATTAATTGAGATGGGTTTTCTGGTGTCAACAAGTAGAGATCATTCTACATAATTAAGTATTTTCCAAGAATTATATAAAATGTAATGAAGAACAAATCTTAATAGTGGATCTGAATCTACTATATAGGTGGTAATGAAAAAATCTAGTAAATCAAATTTACTTTTATCCATGTTCTTCTTATAGAGGTATTTCATAAATTCCTCTTATTATGACTACTTTGCTAATTTAGAAACTATTTTCTTTTAGCTACAGTCATATGGTTTCTTTTCTTGGATTTTGGTAATACTTAATTTTTTAGATTATTTAGATAAATATCTAAATCTAGCTTTTATTAACTTCAACAATATCCCATATGTTGTTGTCATCTTCTTTATCTTCTTAGCTTGACATCTAATATGTCAAATAGAAAATTTGTATAAGCCATCTCGTTATCATGTGCTTCACGAACAATTCGATTAGCATTGGCAACAGGTTTTTTAGAACGTTTCTCAATAAAGACAAATTAAAGAAAAAATTTACACGGCCATTATATAGTGTTAACATTATTTTTCCAAGTGATATTATTTTCTCAATTTGACAAATTAGCAACGAAAAATAAAATTGCGAGAAATAGACATAATATTGAAATATATATAAAAAAAAATATTATTTAACAACATGCAATCAATATTCATTCAATTTCAGCATAGAAAACAAACAATTTGATAAATGAACCCTAAAACATTAATTTCTAATGCTATGATACTTTAGTGAGTTAGAACAAGTGCCGTCGTAGGGTAGGTCAAATGCTCCTTCACTAAACCGAGACAATCTCAACCAAGTGTTATCCCAAAATAACTCTTATTTCTATAACATTTAGTTACCATTAGTTTGGTCAAGAAAATCATTAACAATCTTAATGATATCTTTGTAAGTGTAACCCATCATTTTAGATTCTATAATTTTATCCCAATAAGTGCCGCCGTAGGGTAGGTCAAGTATTGGAAATAAAATTACAATCCTATCCTTCTCAGGAGATTCACCCTGATATTGACCCATGTAAACACCTTTCGTAGGGGGACGGTCCAAAAGTCGCCGCGAGGCCCCACATGAATCTCACGTTGTGAACCAATGATAGAGACCGTAGGATATGTTGACACATTTCCTTCTCCCACTTACTATTTAAAAATACTTTCTCAAGAGATTCACCCTGATATTGACCCATGTAAACACCTTCCGTAGGGGGACGGTCCAAAAGCCGCCGCGAGGCCCCACATGAATCTCACGTTGTGAACCAATGATAGAGACCGTAGGATATGTTGACACATTTCCTTCTCCCACTTACTATTTAAAAATACTTTCTCAAGAGATTCACCCTGATATTGACCCATGTAAACACCTTCCGTAGGGGGACGGTCCAAAAGCCGCCTCGAGGCCTCACATGAATCTCACGTTGTGAATCTATGGTAGAGACCGTAGGGTTATTTTGACATATGTCTTTCTCCCACTAAGTATTTTGAAATTAGATGCTAAATCCAAGAAGTGTTATTTTATTGGATATGGTGGTGCTGAGATTGACTATAGATTTTGGGATGACCAAAACAGGAAGATAGTCAGAAGCAAGAATGTGATTTTCAATGAAGAAGTTGAAGGGAATGAACTCTTCATTCCCCGCAGCGGAAGCATTTGGAATCGTTACTTTGTTTTATTTAGAATTAAACTAAAATACAGGTTAAGCATATAATACAATTACCTTTGAAGATCAATCATCTTCTTGTGTTCCTTTTTCCACGAGATCTTCCTCGCTATGACTCGAACACGGGATCAAGGCTTGTGGGAGCTCTTTGAAAGAATGAGAGAACAATTCTCTGCAGAGGGTGTGAGTAGTGTGTTTGACCAACCTTTTGGCTAAACCTAAATGTCTTATTTATAATAAGGCTTTTAGAAATTAATTTTATTTTATAAAATACATTTTAATATCTAATATATTAAAATATGTATTTTATATTTATTTGAATCTTATTCAAATATTATAAAATTAATCTTTTATAATATACTTTAAACCAATTTGAATCACATTCAAATAACATAAGTATATAGTTTTTAATATTAATGTATCATATACATAAACTATTTCCTCTAATATTTAATGTATCAAATACAATAAATATATTTTACTCTTCTACATTTAATATATCAAATATATCGATGCAGCAGCTGGGGGATCTTTCATGAAGAAAACAGAGAATGATGCTTTTGAATTGTTGGAAGAAATGACGGTAAATCATTATGAATGCCCAAGCCGGAGAATGACTCAGAAACAGCCGATGGGTGTTAATGAAGTGGATTCAATAGCCGCGTTGACTGCACAGGTTGCCTCACTTACTAGGCAACTTCAGTCAAACCAATTTGCGGTAAACTCGATTCAAGCTCCTACTTTATTCTGTGAAAATTGCAATGGAAGTCATAGGAGTGAAGATTGTCAGGTGGGGAATCCATTTATGCAAGGTCAAGTTGAGCAAGCTCAATTTGTTGGGAATTATAATCGCCAACAAAACAACCCGTACTCCAACACCTTTAATCCAGGGTGGCGAAATCATCCTAACTTCGCATGGAAGCAGAATCAGACACAAAATCCACTCCCTCCAGGATTCCATCAACCAGAAAAGAAAACTAGCCTTGAGGAGGCAATGATTCAGATGGCGAACACTACGAGTCAGTTCATGGCTGAAACAAGGACCAACTTCCAAAATCAAGGTGCCGCAATTAAGAATTTAGAAGTACAAGTTAGTCAGCTAGCCAATATGATGGTGGATAGGCTTCCAGGAAATTTACCAAGCACAACCGAAGTAGATTCAGTTGGACAACGAGCTGTTGATTTTAATATACTAAAAAAGGGAAAGGCTCATGTGGTTAGTGATCAAACTCAAATTGAGCATTGTAATGTCATCAGGGTGCATCACATGGATAAAAGTCAAGAAGATGATCAAGAAAAGATTGAGGAGCCAACGTCAATCATTGAAAAAGAAGTAGAAATAGTATCACATTTACTTGAGGCCGAAAAGCCTATTACTTCTACTTTATCTACTTCTTCTATTCCTTCAGCTAATCCTCAACTCAAGAAAAAGAAAAAGACGAATTTAAATTCTGAGGTTGTTAAATTTATGGATATTTGCATGAAACATAACATTAATCTCCCTTTTTCAGATCCTCTAAAGCAAATGCCTAACTACGCCAGGTTCATGAAGGAATGGCTCTCTAAGAAGAAGAAGAATAAAAAGGTTGAGATAGTGCATCTCGCTGAGGCATGCAGTGCTAGACTTAAGAAGAAACTACCACATAAATTGAATGATCCAGGGAGTTTTTCTATTCCTTGCAGTTTTGGTAGTCATTCTTTTAGAGCTTTATGCGATCTAGGTGCTAGCATTAATTTACTCCCTTTGTCACTATGCAGGAAATTAAAAATTGGGGAGATAAAGCCCACTACTGTGAAACTCCAGTTAGCTGATAGATCCATAGTTTGTCCATATGGGGTTGTGGAGAATGCACTAATTAAAGTGGGAAAATTCTTTATCCCAATTGACTTTTATGTGATAGATGTGAAGGAAGACAGTGCATTACCCGTTATTCTTGGAAGGCCATTCCTGGCAACTGGGAGAGTTTTAATTGATGTGGATAAAGGAGAATTGACCATTAGAGTCCAAAATGAAAAAGAACTTTTTAAAGCTATAGTGGACTCTAAATCTCAAACTGAAACATTGATGTTGGTCTACAAAAAGGGTGAAAGAAAGCGGGCTCGTGATATATTAAATGTCTTTCGACCTCCTTAATGCTTAATTGTTTAATGCGTCTAGCTAAAGACGTTAAATAAAGCGCTAATTGGGAGGCAACCCGTAAAAAAAAAAAAAAAAAAAAAAAAAAAAAAAAAAAAAAAATGGAGGATGGAGGAAAGACAAGAGCAAGGACGAAGAAGAATGGAAAGACGAATGCAACGCCAAATGGAGCACAACACTAAATGCTTTGATAGGCTTTTTCAGGTGTTGGCACGTCCTGGGTTCAATCAAGGAGATGATCCCATTCTTTGTCCAACACCCCCCCGATCATCTGATGAAAAAGAGAATATGTGAGCGGCGCTCACTCAGGGAAGTTTTCGTTTTCCTTATTCGTTTTCTTCTTATTTGTTGTGTTTTTCCTTTGAGTCGTTCGTTTCTTTTCGCATTGAGGACAATGTTGCATTTTAAGTTGGGGGTGGGATTAGATTCTGTTGAGTATGTTTTTTAGGATAGGTGTGACATTCTATATGATTTCTACATTCTAAGAAGTGTATCTCTTCAATTTTTTGAGATATTTTGGAAAACTATGTAAGTTAGGGACACATTGGTTGTTAGGTTATATTGCATAAGAGAGAAGAGCTTGATTCATGTTTTTACTTAAAAGGAATGCATGATAGTGTTTGTTGAATTATTAAATGACGAATGCGCAAGATCTATTGCCAAAACAACCTGTTTTCATGTGAGCTTTTGAGCCTTTAAGCACATTCATTACATGGTGCTTTCAATTCTTAAAATGTGTGAATGCCGTGCATATTTAGATTTTTGTAGAACTTGCTTTGTTATGCATGACTGTAGCCTCTGAATAGTTTTGAATGTTTAAATTTTAAGGGTAATTTAGGTGAAGCCAATGTTTAGCTTTCTAAAATAGCCTTCCTCAACATTGAGTCCTTAGTTAAGCCAAATATTGAGCCTTAGACCTTTTTCATTGGAAGATTACCGCACTAAAAGCCAAAAATGCCATTTGTTGTAATCCTTTTCTATGAATCCAAGATTGAAAGATTACATATGCTTACCACATGAAGTTTTTAATTTGTTGGGAAAGTTGCATCATGTGAATTAAGAGATTCCTAAATGGAAGCGTGATTTGAAAGAAAAAAAAAAAAAAAAAAAAAGAAAAACAAAATGGTGTGGATGAAAAGAAGTCGATGCTTCAACCATTAAAAAAAAAAAAAAAAAAAAAAAAAAAAAAAAAAAAAATCGTACTTAAGTTTAAATTCCTTGGAAGTAGAAGTGTTAGCTTCATGTGGATAAGTTGTGTAAAAAAAAAAATTCTTTCAATAAAAAGCTTAAAATTTCCCTTTCCATCCACCCGTTCCTAAGCCAAATTACATCCAAAATAAGACCCTTAATTTTTGTGCATTCATTATGTTCATCGATGGCTTGGATGTGATATATGAGCAAGTTTATGACAAAAGTTTTGTATGTATTGGTGTGAGAGTCATTGAAATATGCCTTAAATAGTTGAGCGTTATGAGTGAATCCCTGTGAGGGTAGTAGACCTTGTGCATTCAATTTTGATAGTTTGATGAGATACTTGAGTTTTAGTTAAAATTGTACTTGATGAATGCTTATTCTCTTGACTGTTTGTATAACCGAAGTAATTGATGTGTACTTAGCTTACCACTATTCTTAGATATTAAGAAATTTGAAAAGAACACTTGGAATTGTAAGGAATCTAGAAGTCTCACTGGTTGATTGTACTCAATTGTTTCACTTACTTTCGTGTGCCTTTAGGTCGTCAATAAATGCGTGAGATTTGAGTCATTTGAATGTAGTTGTCTTTCTTTAGAATCCTGTTGCTCTTTGCTCGAGGGCGAGCAAAATCATAAGTTGGGGGTAGTTTGTTAAGTGATATTTTGACGTATTAAAGCAAGGTGTTTTTAGAGTTTTAATTGAGCAAGAAGACGTTTTATCTCTTGTTTCTATCTAATTGTTGCTTATTTTGCGTGTAGGTGAAGAAAGAAGGAAGTTGGATGAAGATCGGAAATAAGAATGAAAAGAGGGGCAAAACAGCTGGAAATTGAGGGTAAAAGCCTAGCGCCTAGGCGCTGCCTTTCGGCGCCTAGGCGCTGATGAGAAGAGTTGGACAATAGCTGTAGCGCCTAGGCGCTACCTTACAGCGCCTAGGCGCTGTTGAGAAGAATTGGACAGAAGGCCTAGCGCCTAGGCGCTGCCTTTCGGCGCCTAGGCGCCCGAACGAAGAAAAAGACAGTAGCTGTAGCGCCTAGGCGCTGCCTTCCAGCGCCTAGGCGCTACGAAGTCTGAAGCGGTGATTCCTCCTAGCGCCTAGGCGCTGTATTTGGGCGCCTAGGCGCTGCGACGACTTTTTGCCCTAAGTTTAAAAGCAGTTTATTAGATTTTAAAGGGGGATCGACTGGAGATTGGAGAGGAGACATAGAGAAACGGTTGAGCATAGACTTTGAAGATCCGAGCACCCAAACGGAGCGAGAGCAACGCTAGGAAACTCGTGGAATCGCCGGGATTTATTTCTTTTCCTCTTTTCATCCTCTCTTTTCTTACTTGTTATGAACATGTTAAATCTTGAGATTGTTGTTGAGTTTTTCATTATGAACTAACTCTCTTATCTAGAGCGTTGATGTAGTTGTTATTGAACCCTATTTTTCATTATTGATTGTTAAGAATTTGATTTCATAATAGATTGTGAAAACCCTTATGAGCTTAATGAATGTTAGGATTTGGCCAATCTTAGTGTGACTATTATATCAATGTTTTGAGGTCGATAGACGATAATCATTGACGAACCTTAATTGTTTTCCCTAATTTATATGAGCGATAGACATATCCTTGTAGGTTTTGTGGCAATGCTAGTTTTACAACCTTCATAATTGAATTGTTCCGATTGTCATAGAAATATAGGCAATTGACATTTTAGTGAATATTGTTATTACTCGAGAGAGAGTAGCAAGTCATTTGAGTAGAACTTGTCAACAGTCTAGAAATCAAACTTTTATAACTTTCAATTATTGAAGAATAGGGGGAGATAGCGATGAAATCTTTGCTCTAGAGTCTCAATCATCTACATTTATCATAACGGTTGTTAGTTCTAGTATTTCAATTACTTTAGTTCAAAGCTTTTTAATAGTTCATTTATCCTTGACTGATCGATTGCTCAGATAAAATTGAAGCTCAAGAATTTGGTAATTAGTAACTTTCATTCCCTGTGGAGAACGATAATCAGTACTTACACTACTATATTACTTGGAACGATTCGTACACTTGCGATTTCGGACAACAAGTTTTTGGCGCCGCTGCCGGGGAATGATTGTTTTATTTTACTAATATCAAAATCAAGAGCGTTAGTCTTAATCTGAGTTTTGTTTTACTTTTATTGATTTTGTTCTTTTGTTTTTGGTCGCAGGAGTTAGAGAGAGTGCATGCGAAAATTTGGAAGTAGCAGCCTACTTCCAATTAATCTCGAAATCGAACGTACCTGTCGAAAGAACAGAAAAGAAAAGAGAGAGCGTGTTGCACAAGAAAAGTTGAAAATGGCGGACAACCAAGAGGTCGAAACCAGGACTTTGAGGGATTATGTATTGCCAAATGTAACGGGGTTACATTCTGCAATCCAGAGACCCGCAATTCAGGCGAACAACTTTGAGATTAAACCGGCCACGATTCAAATGATCCAAACCTCAGTGAACTACAGTGGTTTGAGGAATGAGGATCCAAACTCTCATATTTCAGATTTCCTGGAACTCTGCGATACATTCAAGATGAATGGAGTGACAGATGATGCCATTAGACTTAGGTTGTTTCCCTTTACTCTTAGGGGACAAGCTAAACAATGGTTGAGTTCGTTACCAGCAGGGTCAATAGAGACTTGGAATGATCTTGCCCAAAAGTTTCTCGCCAAGTTCTTCCCACCAGCAAAAACAGCAAAGATTCGGAGTGAGATTGGAAATTTTCTTCAAGAAGATGGAGAGTCTTTGTATGATGCATGGGAAAGATTTAAGGAACTTTTAAGAAAGTGTCCTCATCATGGGTTTCCTCGATGGATGCAAGTGCACAACTTTTACAATGGGTTAGATGGTGGCACTAGAACCACAATCGATGCAGCAGCTGGGGGATCTTTCATGAAGAAAACAGAGAATGATGCTTTTGAATTGTTGGAAGAAATGACGGTAAATCATTATGAATGCCCAAGCCGGAGAATGACTCAGAAACAGCCGATGGGTGTTAATGAAGTGGATTCAATAGCCGCGTTGACTGCACAGGTTGCCTCACTTACTAGGCAACTTCAGTCAAACCAATTTGCGGTAAACTCGATTCAAGCTCCTACTTTATTCTGTGAAAATTGCAATGGAAGTCATAGGAGTGAAGATTGTCAGGTGGGGAATCCATTTATGCAAGGTCAAGTTGAGCAAGCTCAATTTGTTGGGAATTATAATCGCCAACAAAACAACCCGTACTCCAACACCTTTAATCCAGGGTGGCGAAATCATCCTAACTTCGCATGGAAGCAGAATCAGACACAAAATCCACTCCCTCCAGGATTCCATCAACCAGAAAAGAAAACTAGCCTTGAGGAGGCAATGATTCAGATGGCGAACACTACGAGTCAGTTCATGGCTGAAACAAGGACCAACTTCCAAAATCAAGGTGCCGCAATTAAGAATTTAGAAGTACAAGTTAGTCAGCTAGCCAATATGATGGTGGATAGGCTTCCAGGAAATTTACCAAGCACAACCGAAGTAGATTCAGTTGGACAACGAGCTGTTGATTTTAATATACTAAAAAAGGGAAAGGCTCATGTGGTTAGTGATCAAACTCAAATTGAGCATTGTAATGTCATCAGGGTGCATCACATGGATAAAAGTCAAGAAGATGATCAAGAAAAGATTGAGGAGCCAACGTCAATCATTGAAAAAGAAGTAGAAATAGTATCACATTTACTTGAGGCCGAAAAGCCTATTACTTCTACTTTATCTACTTCTTCTATTCCTTCAGCTAATCCTCAACTCAAGAAAAAGAAAAAGACGAATTTAAATTCTGAGGTTGTTAAATTTATGGATATTTGCATGAAACATAACATTAATCTCCCTTTTTCAGATCCTCTAAAGCAAATGCCTAACTACGCCAGGTTCATGAAGGAATGGCTCTCTAAGAAGAAGAAGAATAAAAAGGTTGAGATAGTGCATCTCGCTGAGGCATGCAGTGCTAGACTTAAGAAGAAACTACCACATAAATTGAATGATCCAGGGAGTTTTTCTATTCCTTGCAGTTTTGGTAGTCATTCTTTTAGAGCTTTATGCGATCTAGGTGCTAGCATTAATTTACTCCCTTTGTCACTATGCAGGAAATTAAAAATTGGGGAGATAAAGCCCACTACTGTGAAACTCCAGTTAGCTGATAGATCCATAGTTTGTCCATATGGGGTTGTGGAGAATGCACTAATTAAAGTGGGAAAATTCTTTATCCCAATTGACTTTTATGTGATAGATGTGAAGGAAGACAGTGCATTACCCGTTATTCTTGGAAGGCCATTCCTGGCAACTGGGAGAGTTTTAATTGATGTGGATAAAGGAGAATTGACCATTAGAGTCCAAAATGAAAAAGAACTTTTTAAAGCTATAGTGGACTCTAAATCTCAAACTGAAACATTGATGTTGGTCTACAAAAAGGGTGAAAGAAAGCGGGCTCGTGATATATTAAATGTCTTTCGACCTCCTTAATGCTTAATTGTTTAATGCGTCTAGCTAAAGACGTTAAATAAAGCGCTAATTGGGAGGCAACCCGTAAAAAAAAAAAAAAAAAAAAAAAAAAAAAAAAAAAAAAAAATGGAGGATGGAGGAAAGACAAGAGCAAGGACGAAGAAGAATGGAAAGACGAATGCAACGCCAAATGGAGCACAACACTAAATGCTTTGATAGGCTTTTTCAGGTGTTGGCACGTCCTGGGTTCAATCAAGGAGATGATCCCATTCTTTGTCCAACACCCCCCCGATCATCTGATGAAAAAGAGAATATGTGAGCGGCGCTCACTCAGGGAAGTTTTCGTTTTCCTTATTCGTTTTCTTCTTATTTGTTGTGTTTTTCCTTTGAGTCGTTCGTTTCTTTTCGCATTGAGGACAATGTTGCATTTTAAGTTGGGGGTGGGATTAGATTCTGTTGAGTATGTTTTTTAGGATAGGTGTGACATTCTATATGATTTCTACATTCTAAGAAGTGTATCTCTTCAATTTTTTGAGATATTTTGGAAAACTATGTAAGTTAGGGACACATTGGTTGTTAGGTTATATTGCATAAGAGAGAAGAGCTTGATTCATGTTTTTACTTAAAAGGAATGCATGATAGTGTTTGTTGAATTATTAAATGACGAATGCGCAAGATCTATTGCCAAAACAACCTGTTTTCATGTGAGCTTTTGAGCCTTTAAGCACATTCATTACATGGTGCTTTCAATTCTTAAAATGTGTGAATGCCGTGCATATTTAGATTTTTGTAGAACTTGCTTTGTTATGCATGACTGTAGCCTCTGAATAGTTTTGAATGTTTAAATTTTAAGGGTAATTTAGGTGAAGCCAATGTTTAGCTTTCTAAAATAGCCTTCCTCAACATTGAGTCCTTAGTTAAGCCAAATATTGAGCCTTAGACCTTTTTCATTGGAAGATTACCGCACTAAAAGCCAAAAATGCCATTTGTTGTAATCCTTTTCTATGAATCCAAGATTGAAAGATTACATATGCTTACCACATGAAGTTTTTAATTTGTTGGGAAAGTTGCATCATGTGAATTAAGAGATTCCTAAATGGAAGCGTGATTTGAAAGAAAAAAAAAAAAAAAAAAAAAGAAAAACAAAATGGTGTGGATGAAAAGAAGTCGATGCTTCAACCATTAAAAAAAAAAAAAAAAAAAAAAAAAAAAAAAAAAAAAATCGTACTTAAGTTTAAATTCCTTGGAAGTAGAAGTGTTAGCTTCATGTGGATAAGTTGTGTAAAAAAAAAAATTCTTTCAATAAAAAGCTTAAAATTTCCCTTTCCATCCACCCGTTCCTAAGCCAAATTACATCCAAAATAAGACCCTTAATTTTTGTGCATTCATTATGTTCATCGATGGCTTGGATGTGATATATGAGCAAGTTTATGACAAAAGTTTTGTATGTATTGGTGTGAGAGTCATTGAAATATGCCTTAAATAGTTGAGCGTTATGAGTGAATCCCTGTGAGGGTAGTAGACCTTGTGCATTCAATTTTGATAGTTTGATGAGATACTTGAGTTTTAGTTAAAATTGTACTTGATGAATGCTTATTCTCTTGACTGTTTGTATAACCGAAGTAATTGATGTGTACTTAGCTTACCACTATTCTTAGATATTAAGAAATTTGAAAAGAACACTTGGAATTGTAAGGAATCTAGAAGTCTCACTGGTTGATTGTACTCAATTGTTTCACTTACTTTCGTGTGCCTTTAGGTCGTCAATAAATGCGTGAGATTTGAGTCATTTGAATGTAGTTGTCTTTCTTTAGAATCCTGTTGCTCTTTGCTCGAGGGCGAGCAAAATCATAAGTTGGGGGTAGTTTGTTAAGTGATATTTTGACGTATTAAAGCAAGGTGTTTTTAGAGTTTTAATTGAGCAAGAAGACGTTTTATCTCTTGTTTCTATCTAATTGTTGCTTATTTTGCGTGTAGGTGAAGAAAGAAGGAAGTTGGATGAAGATCGGAAATAAGAATGAAAAGAGGGGCAAAACAGCTGGAAATTGAGGGTAAAAGCCTAGCGCCTAGGCGCTGCCTTTCGGCGCCTAGGCGCTGATGAGAAGAGTTGGACAATAGCTGTAGCGCCTAGGCGCTACCTTACAGCGCCTAGGCGCTGTTGAGAAGAATTGGACAGAAGGCCTAGCGCCTAGGCGCTGCCTTTCGGCGCCTAGGCGCCCGAACGAAGAAAAAGACAGTAGCTGTAGCGCCTAGGCGCTGCCTTCCAGCGCCTAGGCGCTACGAAGTCTGAAGCGGTGATTCCTCCTAGCGCCTAGGCGCTGTATTTGGGCGCCTAGGCGCTGCGACGACTTTTTGCCCTAAGTTTAAAAGCAGTTTATTAGATTTTAAAGGGGGATCGACTGGAGATTGGAGAGGAGACATAGAGAAACGGTTGAGCATAGACTTTGAAGATCCGAGCACCCAAACGGAGCGAGAGCAACGCTAGGAAACTCGTGGAATCGCCGGGATTTATTTCTTTTCCTCTTTTCATCCTCTCTTTTCTTACTTGTTATGAACATGTTAAATCTTGAGATTGTTGTTGAGTTTTTCATTATGAACTAACTCTCTTATCTAGAGCGTTGATGTAGTTGTTATTGAACCCTATTTTTCATTATTGATTGTTAAGAATTTGATTTCATAATAGATTGTGAAAACCCTTATGAGCTTAATGAATGTTAGGATTTGGCCAATCTTAGTGTGACTATTATATCAATGTTTTGAGGTCGATAGACGATAATCATTGACGAACCTTAATTGTTTTCCCTAATTTATATGAGCGATAGACATATCCTTGTAGGTTTTGTGGCAATGCTAGTTTTACAACCTTCATAATTGAATTGTTCCGATTGTCATAGAAATATAGGCAATTGACATTTTAGTGAATATTGTTATTACTCGAGAGAGAGTAGCAAGTCATTTGAGTAGAACTTGTCAACAGTCTAGAAATCAAACTTTTATAACTTTCAATTATTGAAGAATAGGGGGAGATAGCGATGAAATCTTTGCTCTAGAGTCTCAATCATCTACATTTATCATAACGGTTGTTAGTTCTAGTATTTCAATTACTTTAGTTCAAAGCTTTTTAATAGTTCATTTATCCTTGACTGATCGATTGCTCAGATAAAATTGAAGCTCAAGAATTTGGTAATTAGTAACTTTCATTCCCTGTGGAGAACGATAATCAGTACTTACACTACTATATTACTTGGAACGATTCGTACACTTGCGATTTCGGACAACAAACATCTTTCAGACCAATAAGAGATTATTTGAGTTATGCAAGTTCTTTACTTCATAAGCAAGAACATTTAACTTGCATACCATGCTCCACCATCTAGGGTAAACATAGATTTCCATAAATCTTTGTTAAAACCAGTGCATCTCGTAAAGATCAAATCTTTAACATCATACAAAAAATATAATTTCTCATTTTATCCATAGATATTTTGAGAAAAGTTTTTATTTTTCCGCACAATGGTCATACCATTGGGTTAACTAATAAATGCTAACCAATTTTACTGTCAAATGTCATGTCTCAAGTGTACATTAGATTTTCTCCCACTCAAACGTAGATAGTCAATCTTATGTTCTCAACATTTTGAAATGTCTTAGGACACTATTCCTTAGACAATCTAAACTTCATGTAAAAATGATACATTATCATTTTTGAAGTACTACATCATATACTTGACAACAAATTTGTCAATATAAGATGTGTGAGACATAAATAACATTTTGTCCTCGAAAACTCTATTTTAGGACATACCCAGTAATTTAAATCATTCATTTGGAATTGGTTAGGTAGCCAACATTTTATGTTGGATTCAAATCTTACAGCATTCACAATGGGTAATAAGTCATCCACATAAAATATGAGAAAATTCCACTAAGTAATTAATGATCTTTTTGTCTATACAATATCATTAATATTTATTCAAAGTCATAGTTTTTTATACTTTTATCAAACCTTACCTTCAAAAATCTAGTGATCAAATTCATTTTATAAATGAACCTTTACTGCTTGCAAACCTTTTGCTTTTGATTTTTGAAATTGAACTCATGTAATTGATTTGTAAATGCATTCTTTAAGACTTCTTTTCAAAAAAGATTTCTTAAATCTTCACTTGACATATCTCATATGCAACTATGAATTAGGAAATGCTTATATACTCTAATATGACAACAAATGAGAAAGTTTATCCATAGTTTACTTTCTCCATCTATATTTGTCATTAGTCTTATTTTGAAGGTCTGTACCTTCTTATTTACAAATCTTTTACTTTTGTAGATATATTCAAAACCTATGGGTTTTACCCCATCACGAACATCTACAAGTTTTAGATAAAGATGAGTACATCTACTCTATCTCGAGATTTATGACTTTGGTCTACTAGTCTTTGTCATTGACCCTCATTTCAACTTTGAGGTCAAGAAGCCCTACATTTTGTCATCTAATTTGACAACTTAGGCTTCATATAAGCTCTTGTAACGGTCGGGTCATCTCATAACTCTCCCACTACGATGAGGCTTATCCAATTCATGACTAGGATCCATTTGACTATCAAATGTAATTAAATTGTTAACAACTTTTATTAACTTTTTAGTGGCTTCACTTGGAACCAACTTTTCAACACTATTGAACATATTCAAGTTTCAGCATGTATGCTTAAAACTCTCAAAACTCGAAGGGTTGTAAACTAACTTTACTACTCTTCTATAATCTCAAAGTTGTCTCATGGACACCTTTTAGATATAATGATGTTCACTATACAATCTATATTGTATATCCTAACAAGAGTCTGATAATGACGTGTAATTCTTTATTGTTCTGACCATGTCTAACAAGGTCTTGTTTCTCCTCTTACAGCACAATTTCATACAATTGTACTTTGTGCTAGAGTTGAGATAAAATCTCACTTTCTATCAATTAGTCTTAGTACATAAGGTTCCTGTACTATCACTGTGATCTGATCATAGTGTCTTGATAGATTTACCTAATTGACCTTCAACTTGAGTCTTATATTCCTTGAACTTTTCAAAATATTCAGACTTATGTTGCATTAGGTTACGATACTTATTTCTTGAATAATCATCAGCTAGAGTGATATGAAATATTCATCAGTGTTCTTTGGCCTGTAGGCTTTTCCAAGAAAAACCTATTGATTATCTTGCATGAAAGGCAAGATCTTAAGACATATAAAGTAATTAACTCTAACATTTAGAGAATCACTTCGTAGTAGTCTTTTTATTCAAATTGATCAGAATCAATCTTGAATGCCAAAGACAAGTATCATATTTTAGGAGAATATAAATTGTCTTTATATTCTGGATTCTATAATCCTGAATATCTCAATGTGTAGTATTTTATATGTTAACAATTTAACACATACAAATTATTCTTATTTTTCGGCTGAACTTTTCAAACAATTTTGAAAATAAAAATTTAGTACTAAAATATTCATACTATATGAACATTTTATTAGTAATAAAGTTAGAGAAATTGAATTTCTCCTATGGTACTAAAAACACCATATTCAGCATTAAATAACAATTATTTCTTATGGACATCTTAATGTCTCCCACTACATTAATTGAGATGAGTTTTCTAGTGCCAACAAGTAGAGATCATTCTACATAATTAAGTATTTTCCAAGAATTATATAAAATGTAATGAAGAACAAATCTTAATAGTGGATCTGAATCTACTATATAGGTGGTAATGAAAAAATCTAGTAAATCAAATTTACTTTTATCCATGTTCTTCTTATAGAGGTATTTCATAAATTCCTCTTATTATGACTACTTTGCTAATTTAGAAACTATTTTCTTTTAGCTACAGTCATATGGTTTATTTTCTTGGATTTTGGTAATACTTAATTTTTTAGATTATTTAGATAAATATCTAAATCTAGCTTTTATTGACTTCAACAATATCTCATATGTTGTTGTCATCTTCTTTATCTTCTTAGCTTGACATCTAATATGTCAAATAGAAAATTTGTATAAGCCATCTCGTTATCATGTGCTTCACGAACAATTCGATTAACATTGGCAACAGGTTTTTGAGAACGTTTCTCAATAAAGACAAATTAAAGAAAAAATTTACACGGCCATTATATAGTGTTAACATTATTTTTCCAAGTGATATTATTTTCTCAATTTGACAAATTAGCAACGAAAAATAAAATTGAGAGAAATAGACATAATATTGAAATATATATAAAAAAAATATTATTTAACAACATGCAATCAATATTCATTCAATTTCAGCATAGAAAACAAACAATTTGATAAATGAACCCTAAAACATTAATTTCTAATGCTATGATACTTTAGTGAGTTAGAACAAGTGCCGCCGTAGGGTAGGTCAAATGCTCCTTCACTAAACCGAGACAATCTCAACCAAGTGTTATCCCAAAATAACTCTTATTTCTATAACATTTAGTTACCATTAGTTTGGTCAAGAAAATCATTAACAATCTTAATGATATCTTTGTAAGTGTAACCCATCATTTTAGATTCTATAATTTTATCCCAACAAGTGCCGCCGTAGGGTAGGTCAAGTATTGGAAATAAAATTACAATCCTATCCTTCTCAGGAGATTCATCCTAATATTGACCCATGTAAACACCTTCCGTAGGGGGACGGTCCAAAAGCCGCCGCGAGGCCCCACATGAATCTCACGTTGTGAACCAATGATAGAGACCGTAGGATATGTTGACACATTTCCTTCTCCCACTTACTATTTAAAAATACTTTCTCAAGAGATTCACCCTGATATTGACCCATGTAAACACCTTCCGTAGGGGGACGGTCCAAAAGCAGCCGCGAGGCCCCACATGAATCTCACGTTGTGAACCAATGATAGAGACCGTAGGATATGTTGACACATTTCCTTCTCCCACTTACTATTTAAAAATACTTTCTCAAGAGATTCACCCTGATATTGATCCATGTAAACACCTTCCGTAGGGGGACAGTCCAAAAGCCGCCTCGAGGCCTCACATGAATCTCACGTTGTGAATCTATGGTAGAGACCGTAGGGTTATTTTGACATATGTCTTTCTCCCACTAAGTATTTTGAAATTAGATGCTAAATCCAAGAAGTGTTATTTTATTGGATATGGTGGTGCTGAGATTGGCTATAGATTTTGGGATGACCAAAACATGAAGATAGTCAGAAGCAAGAATGTGATTTTCAATGAAGAAGTTGAAGGGAATGAACTCTTCATTCCCCGCAGCGGAAGCGTTTGGAATCGTTACTTTGTTTTATTTAGAATTAAACTAAAATACAGGTTAAGCATATAAATACAATTACCTTTGAAGATCAATCATCTTCTTGTGTTCCTTTTTCCACGAGATCTTCCTCGCTATGACTCGAACACGGGATCAAGGCTTGTGGGAGCTCTTTGAAAGAATGAGAGAACAATTTTCTGCAGAGGGTGTGAGTAGTGTGTTTGGCCAACCTTTTGGCTAAACCTAAATGTCTTATTTATAATAAGGCTTTTAGGAATTAATTTTATTTTATAAAATACATTTTAATATCTAATATATTAAAATATGTATTTTATATTTATTTGAATCTTATTCAAATATTATAAAATTAATATTTTATA
Source organism: Herpetospermum pedunculosum (assembly GCA_028017165.1). Classification (NCBI taxonomy): domain Eukaryota; kingdom Viridiplantae; phylum Streptophyta; class Magnoliopsida; order Cucurbitales; family Cucurbitaceae; genus Herpetospermum; species Herpetospermum pedunculosum. The sequence continues at coordinate 11,000,830 of CM051527.1, read as the reverse complement.
ATATACTTTAAACCAATTTGAATCACATTCAAATAACATAAGTATATAGTTTTTAATATTAATGTATCATATACATAAACTATTTCCTCTAATATTTAATGTATCAAATACAATAAATATATTTTACTCTTCTACATTTAATATATCAAATATATTAAATATTAATTTGAATATTTCAAATTTTCTTTCAACTAAATTGATCCTTTTAGTGTTACTATGAGCTAGCAAGGGGACCTTATGGACCTACAGATTTATAAGCTCCAATGATACAAAATTAATTAATTAAACTCATTAATTAATTGACTTTCATTCATTAACTCTAGGTCACTCCACTATAGGCCTAGAGTTGCACTCTTATGCACTGTAAGACAAGTTGTGTCCATGGATATAACCATTACATGCAAGTCGATCCTTCACGAGTTGTTCGTAATTACAGCTGGGTCAAAAGTCCGTTTTACCCCTGTAATTACATCTTACACCTTAAGTACCACTGATTCTCTAATGAACAACTTGTTTATGATCCAACCATAAACCAAGTCCCTCTCGGGCCAGTGAGAGGGTGGGGCCCCATTGTTCAAGTCCCGAAATCAGCACTTAAGGGAACTACTCATCTACTTTCCCTATATGGGAAGAAGTGAATTCCATCTTGTGAAACTTATGTTCCCAACTCCCTATTTGGTCAAGTCCCCAAAATGGTAGGCTTATTGAATCGGCTATAAAGGCCATTCTCACCCATACAAATCAAAGGACGAGCCTTCACAGGCAGGAGTTCATAACTCACTCAGGATTAAGATTGAGTCTCATATGATCATCCTGTGAAATATTAATCTTCTCAAATAACGGATTTATAAAGAGAGATTATATATTTCGTGGTCCAGTCTTATACAAACTCATTGTATAGGATACCCTTACTCACATGTCTCTACATGAATGATTTGGATCAAATCATTTGTAACAATTACAAAGTGGGCCGTATCAATAGTGTTACCAGGATAAGGCACCCAACCTTATCCATATACTATAGACCCTTTAGGTTATTACTTGAACATGATCCTCCCGTATGTCAACTACACACAGTTCAAGATTACATTAATAACCTTGGATTTTATTTATATAATGAATATTATAAATTGCAAATAATAATAATAAAATAATTATCAAATAATTATTAATTAATTATGAGGCTTTAGGGCATAAATCCCAACAGGAGTTATGTATAAAGAAAGAACAACAGTTGATTCAGAAAAGTCTGAGCCAGAAGAGAAGACTCAGTTTATAAGTCTTCCTGAGGTTGAGACCAGAACAACCAGAGTTGAAGATCAAAATACAACTACTCCTGAAGAACCGGATGTTGAATTTGAGGAACCGGTTATGGAACCTAACGAACCGACTGTGGAACCTGATGAAGTTCAGAGAACGCCACCTCCAACAGTTAGGAGGTCCAGCAGGACTATTAGACCACCACATAGGTATTCCCCTACTTTGAATTATATATTATTGACTGACAGAGGTGAACCTGAATGTTATGATGAGGTGGTTCAACTGGAAGATTCTGTCAAGTGGGAGTTGGCCATGAAGGATGAGATGGATTCTCTTATGACGAATCAGGCATGACAACTGGAAGAGTTACCAAGATGTAAGAAAGCTTTGCAGAACAAATGACTTTACAGAATAAAGCAAGAGCCCGATGGTAGCAAAAGATACAAAGCAAGGCTTGTAGTCAAAGGCTTTCAACAGAAGGAAGGTATTGACTACAATGAGATATTTTCTCCGGTAGTTAAACTAACTACTATTATAACTGTATTATCAATAGTGGCAGAAGAGGATCTGTTCCTAGAACAGATGGATGTAAAGACAGTTTTTCTTCATGGTGATTTGGAGGAAGAAATTTACATGAAACAGCCACAGGGTTTCATAGTACAGGAGCAAGAGAAAATGGTTTGCAAACTTCAGAGAAGCTTGTATGGTCTCAAACAGGCTCCCAGTCAGTGGTATAAGAAGTTTGATACCTTTATGTGCAACAGTAGATTCCAGAGGTGTCAGGGAGATCATTGTTGCTACGTAAAATCTCAGGGTAACTCATATATTATTTTACTGCTATATGTTGATGATATGTTGATAGCAGGTGCAAACAAACAGGAAATTCTAAAGATAAAGGCTGAATTATCTAAAGAATTTGATATGAAAGATTTGGGAGCTGCCAAACAAATCTTAAAGATGAGGATTGAGAGAAAAGACGGTACATTGACATTGTCACAGGAAGAGTATGTGAAAAAGATGTTGACCAGATTTCACATGGAAGATGCAAAATCAGTGAGTACTCCTTTAGCTTGTCATTTTAAATTATCTAAGGAGCACTCACCCACTACTGAGCAGGAAAGAGATCATATGGCTAGAGTGCCATATGCTTCAGCTATAGGTAGCCTAATGTACGCCATGGTTTGCACAAGACCGGACATTGCACAAGCAGTGGGAGTTGTTAGCAGGTATATGTGTAATCTAGGGAAGCAGCACTGGGAGTCTGTTAAGTGGATTTTCAGATATCTGAGAGGGACAACTGATTATGCCCTGCATTTTAAAAGGTCAGATTTTAAACTACAGGGTTATGTGGATGCAGATATGGCAGGTGATACAGATGGCAGGAAAAGTACTACCGGGTATGTGTTTACTTTGGGTAATACTGCTATTAGTTGGGGTTCTAGACTGCTGAAGATAGTAGCTCTTTCTACTACAGAGGCTGAATATGTTGCAGTTACTGAAGCAAGTAAGGAAATGATATGGCTTCAATCATTCTTAGAAGAACTTGGCTTGAGATTGGGAAAGGGAACTTTGCATTGCGACAGTCAGAGTGCTATTCATCTAGCAAAGAATCCAGTGTTTCATTCGAGAACGAAATACATACATGTGAGGTACCATTTTATCAGATCAATTTTGGAAGATGGAGCGCTGGTGCTTGAAAAGATTCCAGGAAGTCAGAATCCAGCCGATATGTTTACCAAGACTGTTCCTGTTGATAAACTGAAGTTGTGCGCAACTTCAGTTGGACTTCACCATGAGTAGAGATGAGTCGTTACCGTTGCAGGAGAGACATGTTGCTTGATTTGTCTCCAAGTGGGAGATTGTTGAGAAAAATGGAGCCAAATAAGTAAGGCCCATGGGCCCAAATGACTTAAGTAAGCTAGCTTACTTAATTGGCTGATAGCTCTAAAATAGAGCTATAATTATAGCCTTAATTCTAGCTAAATGCCATGCTTAATTCAATTAAATCTACTTATTTTAGGTATTTCGTGGCAAAGAGCTCGGGAAGTCAAATTATGAATTTCAGGGTTAAAACGATCATTTAAGAGGTTTCGGGAAGTGTTCGAGTCAAGAAGATAGGCAAAACGGAGCTCGGGAGCCAAAACGAGCCAAAAATGGGCACAGACCCGAGAGGTCAGCGCCCAGGCGCCCAACCGCGCCGCACGCCCAGACCGCACACGCACAGACGCCCGCGCACGCCCGTGTCCGCGCGCGCAGCCCGGTGCCCGTCATCGTAAGCCCCGCGCGCTCGCCCCGGTCCTTGCCCCGCGCGTCCGCGCCATCGCGCGCCCCAGCGCCCGAGTCCGCGCGCGCGCCGCACGCCAACACCCGCGCGCGTCCTCGCTCGTCCGCCTCCGCGCCCGTGTCCGACATCAAAAGTCAGCGCGCGCCGCCCGCTCGACCGCCCCACGCCCACGTCCGCGCGCGCCGCTCGCCTCGCCTCGCCTCGTCCGCGCGCTGACCCTAGCCATGACACAGATTACCCGTCATTAAAAGTCCTGAAAAAGTCCGACATAAAAAGTTATAAAAAAATCCCAGATTTTGGAAATTTTCCAGAAGGCTCAGCGCCTAGGCGCTGACTTATAGCGCCTAGGCGCTGTCTCGATTCTGTGCGCGCGCCCCCGCGGCGCCTAGGCGCTGACTTATGGCGCCTAGGCGCTGACTTATGGCGCCTAGGCGCTATTCTGACGCAGAAATGGGTATTTAAGCGCGTTTTTCTGATTTTAGGTCATTCTCTTCTCCCCCTTCTCGATTTCTTCATCATTTTTACTTCTTTTGAACCTTGTAACCTCCATTAATGGAGTGGGTGAGCTCAATCTTAGATTTCTTCACTCCATTCTCCTTCATGTCTAGCTAAGAGGTAAGTACTTAATCTTTAGGAGATGGGTTAGATATTGTAAATGTGATTGGGGGAGACTTGGGTTTATTGTGTATGTTTAGCATGTTTAGCATTCAACTCTTCTCTAATCTAAGCATTAATTTCCATCATCAATTTCTTCTTGGTTTGACTCCCAATTTGTTTATTGATTGTTGGGTTGGTTAAAAACCCATTATGCGTTTGCCTCTTGTGGGTTGAGTGACAGCAGTCTTAGAGTATTTAAATTGGTGCTGCAGCATTTAAATTTAGCTACCCATTAGGCTCTAGATGAAGAGTAAATCGAGCCCGTTATTAGAGATCTCAGTAACGTACTCGTCGCTTGGTTACCCGTCGCTCGTAGTTAACTCTATTTGGGAGAGCGTTCGCCCTCAATTGAATTAACATCGAAGCTTGATGAAGAGCTGTCAACTCTTCATCAACTACTCGGGATTGCTAGTTTCTTCTTAGAAATATGTAATTTGCGTGGGTGTTAGTCAAAAGCATGCTAAGTCTTGGGCGTCTATGATCCGAATCACATCACAATTAATAACCCGGAACCTTTAGATTGAGTATTTCCGTTACAATTTCCATTTCTCCCGTTATTCCAAATTGTCATTTAATTTTTCCCGTTATTTTCTCTTTTCTTCTTTTAATTCTCAAAACCCCCCATCATCATTTTCTCTAATTAATCAATTAAAATTCTGAATTTAGATTAAGCTATTAAATTCCCTGTGGTACGATCCTGACTACCGCTTTCTACAAGTTTTGAAGAAGCCTTAGGCAGTGTTTATAAATTTTAATTTGGCGGGTCTCGACAACCCGAAACACACGGAATATTCACAAAATTCCGCTACCAAATTTGGCGCCGTTGCCGGGGAATTTAAATTAGTTTGTCTTGGTTTAAATTTTAATTGTTTAGTTTAAAAATATTTTGTTTTGTTTGTTTTTCTTTCTTTTATTTTTTCTTAAGCGTTTCCCTAGTGTTTGTTAAGAGCAGGGTATGATGGAAGCCTTGGAAAGGAATGATGGGTATCAAAAGACTCTTAGGGAGTTGGCGATGCCAGATTTAAACCGGCAACCATTATGTATATCGTATCCTGCGGTAACAGGTAATTTCAAACTTAAGGCTAGCTTCATCAACTTACTTCCTTCATTTTCTGGTAATGCAGGTGAAAGCCCGCATATTCATCTCAAGGAATTTCAGTTGGTGAGAGCGGGGTTAATGACAATCGAAGCCACAGAAGATCAAGTGAGCTTGAGGGCTTTCCCTTTTACCTTAAAGGGAAAAGCAAGAGAATGGCTCCATTACCTTCCGCCGGGCTCTATTTCCACTTGGAGCGATATGCAGAGGCTTTATTTAGAAAAATTCTTTCCTGCTTCGGAAGCTACTGCCGCCAAGAAAAGAATCTATGCCATTCAACAGAAAGAGGGCGAAAATCTATATGAATATTGGGAGAAGTTTCTTAGATTGTGCGAAGAATGCCCGAATCACAAGATCGCCGAACAAAATCTCATTGGGTTTGTGTATGAAGGTTTGCTCCCATATGATCAGAGGATGATAGATGCAGCTAGCGGTGGAGCTCTCATGGACAAAACCCCAGTTGAAGCTAGACTCTTAATCTCAAGCATGGCTGGAAATCTTCAGCAATATGGAGGTGGAAGAAGTAACCAAATTCGCCTCGAGAGCGATGTGAACGAGCTGAAGGACCGTTTGGCTGAGGTAAGTAGCGCTGTATATGAACTGAAAGAAAGCTTACCACAAATGTGTTCTTCTGTTTCAGGTAAATCACTTGGGGAAATGATGGAATCTCTGGTGGAATCAAATCAAGTTCAATTCCAAAACCTTAGCAATGCAATAACCCAAATGGCTGGGAGGATAGTCAAGTTGGAAACTCGAGGAGCCGAGAGTGCTAATGCTATCACTCTCAGGAGTGGGAAGGAAATTACCCCAAGCTCTATTCCTATTGAGTGCGAGAAAACGGTAGAAAAGCCCATGGTAAAAAAGGAGGCAACATCTTCAAGAAGTCCGGTATGTTCCAATCCTCCTTCGTATATGAAATCTTATGTTCCTAAGGCTCCCTTCCCTAGTAGGTTGATGAGACCCCCTATGGAGATTAAAGACGAGGAGATGTTGGGTGCGATCAAGAAGGTTGGACACAGTCTTTCACGTTCTGCACCTGTAGAGCTCAGCGGGAACCCTTGGATGATGCCTCCACACTTGACAGTTAATCCCTGATCCAGAGAAGAAGAGCGAACCGGATGCACCTTCCACGAGCCATCTTTTGAATGAAGAGTTTGAAGAAAAGAAAGAATTACATGATATTGTTCCAGCAAGTATCCCCATAGCACCACTCCTCAGTAGGCTTGCAAAGCCCAAGGATGTGAACGAAGATGAGGTGATTTTGAAGACCTTCCAAAAGGAAATGGTAAACGTTCCACTCTTGGAGGCTGTGAGGAAAATCCCAAAATATGCTAAATTTTTGAAGGATTGGGTTACTTGCAAGATGAAGGCAAGAATGAATAATGAGAAGAAGAAAGAGAATGTCTTAGCGATCCTTCCAGGTACTCTACCTACTAAATGCGGAGATCCAGGTATGTTCACACTTCCTTGCATGATAGGTTGTAGAGTCATTAAAAATGCTATGATAGATCTCGGAGCCTCTATTAATGTTATGTCCCATGCCATGTTTAAAGAACTTAACTTGAGTGAAATGCATGAGACGAGCGTAGTAGTACAGCTAGCCGATCGATCCTACATCCATTCATTAGGGAAGGTAGAAGACGTTCTTGTTAGAGTTAATGATATGGTTTTTCCTGCCGACTTTTATGTTTTGGATATGAATGGAAATTCTTCGACTGTTTCATCTTCTATTTTGTTGGGTCGCCCTTTTATGAAGACCGCGAGGGTCAAAATTGATTTTGATAGGGGTGCTCTCTCTGTGGAATTTGACGAGACTAAGAATGAATTTCTTATGCATGATTTAAAGTCTACTTGGGATAAGAACGAGAATCTGAATTTAAATGAGATTAATTCTGAATCTGCATGTTTTGTGTCTGCTTTTGACGATGATCCAAATTTTATTGTGAATACTGATGGATCTGTCTGCTTGTTATTTCATAATGATGATGTTGGCGTGCATGAGGCACGAAAAGAAAAATTTTGTTTAATGGATGTTTGTAGGTCCGACGCGGACGAATGGATGATTGGAGTACCCCCCGCGCCATTGGACTATGGATGAATTTGAAAGGGAGAATTCAGTCGAGCAATCGACTTTAAAAATTTGCGCTTCTCGGAGGCACCCGAGCGTTGAACTGTATTTTTGATTAGTTGTTGTTTTTTATAGTTTTTGCTTGTTCAATTTTAGTTGTTTAAGTTTGTTATTTTGCTTTCTTAGGTAATAAGGGAGAGATGACCGATATTTCAGAACTACATTGAACTTGAAGTTGTGCGTACCCTCTCACCGATCCCACAAAAATTCAGGGGAGGTTTCTGTTCCCTTTAATTTTTGTTGTTATCATTGATCATATGGTGGATTAGATGCATTGAGGACAATGCAGTCTTTTAGGTGGGGGGTGGACTTTATATTTGAACTTCGCTGTAGTTCTTGAGCATGTCGTACTCTGATTTTGAGATGTTTAGGAATCTGAATGCATGTTGTCCGATGAGGACTTTCTGTGATTTGTTTGTGAATGCTCCATAGTTGTGCATTGCGAGAAAACTATGAGAATGTATGCATATTTTGAGCATATTTTAAATTTTTTTCGATTATTCCCCTACATTCACCGAGCACGTAGACCTCTTACTCTTAGTTCTGTAGGCTTAGGATTATTTTATTTTATCTGAAAGCTCGTTGTCACCTCGAAAGGTCCATTTAGGGAGGCTTGATATGTTAGAAGTCATAACGAATCATTTGATTTAGCAAAGCTATGTGCCTATAAAAAAAAATTATTGAGAGTAAAAGCATGTTTGAAATATATTCTGAGGTGTTCCTCCTTCTTGTGTTGCCCGTGTAACCAGGGGTGATCGTGTAACCCACGGTTGCCACTGCATGAAAGGGCAACTAACAGAAGTGAGCACTAGTCCTTAAAAACGTGAAGCGAAACAAATGCTTGACGTGTTAGGCTCTCAAGAAAAGAAAAGAAGAAAAATAGTTAGGCCTTTTGTTTTGTTATTCTTTCCGACATTGAAAAGCCGATAGTCTGTTCTTATTGCCAGAAGTAGGGGGAAGATGAGTATTAGGATCGATTAAAGTGGTTCCGGGTCTATGGAAGCTAAGATAGGAGGTGCTAATAATCACACACACACGTTAGGGAATGAGAGCTAATATTTTGAAATATTCACAAAGTATGCATACGCTTGATTGTTTTCCGTTAGCATGATTATCTTGTTTTTGCAAGCATTGAGATTCGAGTCGTCAGCATGCATGTCTATTCTTATAAGATAAATCAAAGTGTTCCTTGCTCGAGGACTAGCAAGATTCAGGTCGGGGGTATTTTGATAGCTCTAAAATAGAGCTATAATTATAGCCTTAATTCTAGCTAAATGCCATGCTTAATTCAATTAAATCTACTTATTTTAGGTATTTCGTGGCAAAGAGCTCGGGAAGTCAAAATATGAATTTCAGGGTTAAAACGGTCATTTAAGAGGTTTCGGGAAGTGTTCGAGTCAAGAAGATAGGCAAAACGGAGCTCGGGAGCCAAAACGAGCCAAAAATGGGCCAAGACCCGAGAGGTCAGCGCCTAGGCGCCGGCGCTCAGCGCCCAGGCGCCCAACCGCGCCGCACGCCCAGACCGCACACGCACAGACGCCCGCGCACGCCCGTGTCCGCGCGTGCAGCCCGGTGCCCGTCATCGTAAGCCCCGCGCGCTCGCCCCGGTCCTTGCCCCGCGCGCCCCAGCGCCCGAGTCCGCGCGCGCGCCGCACGCCAACACCCGCGCGCGTCCTCGCTCGTCCGCCTCCGCGCCCGTGTCCGACATCAAAAGTCAGCGCGCGCGCCGCCCGCGCAGCGCCCAGGCGCCCGCTCGCCCGCTCGACCGCCCCACGCCCACGTCCGCGCGCGCCGCTCGCCTCGCCTCGCCTCGTCCGCGCGCTGACCCTAGCCATGACACAGATTACCCGTCATTAAAAGTCCTGAAAAAGTCCGACATAAAAAGTTATAAAAAAATCCCAGATTTTGGAAATTTTCCAGAAGGCTCAGCGCCTAGGCGCTGACTTATAGCGCCTAGGCGCTGTCTCGATTCTGTGCGCGCGCCCCCGCGGCGCCTAGGCGCTGACTTATGGCGCCTAGGCGCTATTCTGACGCAGAAATGGGTATTTAAGCGCGTTTTTCTGATTTTAGGTCATTCTCTTCTCCCCCTTCTCGATTTCTTCATCATTTTTACTTCTTTTGAACCTTGTAACCTCCATTAATGGAGTGGGTGAGCTCAATCTTGGATTTCTTCACTCCATTCTCCTTCATGTCTAGCTAAGAGGTAAGTACTTAATCTTTAGGAGATGGGTTAGATATTGTAAATGTGATTGGGGGAGACTTGGGTTTATTGTGTATGTTTAGCATGTTTAGCATTCAACTCTTCTCTAATCTAAGCATTAATTTCCATCATCAATTTCTTCTTGGTTTGACTCCCAATTTGTTTATTGATTGTTGGGTTGGTTAAAAACCCATTATGCGTTTGCCTCTTGTGGGTTGAGTGACAGCAGTCTTAGAGTATTTAAATTGGTGCTACAGCATTTAAATTTAGCTACCCATTAGGCTCTAGATGAAGAGTAAATCGAGCCCGTTATTAGAGATCTCAGTAACGTACTCGTCGCTTGGTTACCCGTCGCTCGTAGTTAACTCTATTTGGGAGAGCGTTCGCCCTCAATTGAATTAACATCGAAGCTTGATGAAGAGCTGTCAACTCTTCATCAACTACTCGGGATTGCTAGTTTCTTCTTAGAAATATGTAATTTGCGTGGGTGTTAGTCAAAAGCATGCTAAGTCTTGGGCGTCTATGATCCGAATCACATCACAATTAATAACCCGGAACCTTTAGATTGAGTATTTCCGTTACAATTTCCATTTCTCCCGTTATTCCAAATTGTCATTTAATTTTTCCCGTTATTTTCTCTTTTCTTCTTTTAATTCTCAAAACCCCCCATCATCATTTTCTCTAATTAATCAATTAAAATTCTGAATTTAGATTAAGCTATTAAATTCCCTGTGGTACGATCCTGACTACCGCTTTCTACAAGTTTTGAAGAAGCCTTGGGCAGTGTTTATAAATTTTAATTTGGCGGGTCTCGACAACCCGAAACACACGGAATATTCACAAAATTCCGCTACCATTGGCCAAAATGGAGGCTGCTTCTTTGTAATTGGCTCACTGATAGGTTGCAAGTTGCTTAGTTAAAAATGGAAATCAATAATTGCAGATGATTTATTTTTCTTATAAATAGTGGAAGTTTGGGTACTTAAAGTATTCAACAAAAAGAAGAGAAAATTGAGTGCATACCCGTGAGGTTTGTTTTTGGAAAAGAAGAAAAACAGCAGGCGTGGAACTTTCGGGTTTGTTTTTCTTTTAGATTCTTAAGTGAAGTTTTCTCCATTTAAGTATTTATGAGCTATTGTTAGAGTGATTCGTGAGCATTTTTCTTTGAGAGAAAAAGTGAGAGAAATCACTCTTGAGCGTTTCTAAATTCTTGTAAATTTCTCTCCGACGTTATAGTGGAACCTGCATCGGTAGCAGAGAACTGGACGTAGCCCACATTGGGTGAACCAGTATAAATCCGGTGCCAATCTCTCTTCCCTTGAACTTGATTTATTATCGTTCTTATTGCTTAGAAGTTTTAGGTTGGTTTATCTATTCTTCTAAGCATTGGTTTCCAAATTGTTTATTCCGCTTTAAATTTGGAACCAATAACTGATCTGGGTTGTTTTAGATAAAATATATATTGTCTGAATCTAGTATAGAATTTGGATTGATTATATTTGTATATAGAATTACCCCAACACATATATGCCAACAACAACCATAAAAAAAACAGACCAAAGATATGGTAGAAACTTAGATGGAACATTGGCATGGATCTAGTAATTTAACCTTATTTGAACGGTACTCCCTCTAACATAAACTCTTGGATCTGCCCTTGCTTTCATGTATTTGTCGGGTGATTTCATTTTATTTAAGGACTTCTATTTGAATGATTACACCAAGGGAAATCATAGTAAATTCTCATTTTTGGGATCTCATTTCAATTGATGTCCCCTTTTTTTAAAAATAGGTTTGGTGTCCTTTTTTTTTCATTTTCTCTCTCCTTTATTTTTCATTCATTGTTTACCCTCTCACTACTCGTACAATTTGTTTATTTTAAAAGATCTTCTTCCTCTCTCACCTCCTCACATATTCTCTTTTGACATCTCTGAAATAAAATCCAAATTACCCCTCTCCTCCCCAAAACAACAATAAAATCCAAACCTACCAAATCTTCTTCTTCTTCGTAAACCCCAAACTCATCTTCTCCCTCTCTCTACTTTGTAATTCATCCATCCACTGAACCTCCCCAATCCATTCACCGTCGGGCGTGGGTCTTTTTGCGTGAAGTGGTATGATGCGTGGATTTTCTTTCAAAAAGCTAAAAAGTTGTGTGGATCTTCTTGCGTGAGTCCAACGACATCAAACAGGGGGTGAGCAAAAAAAGAAAATGAAAGAGAAAACAAAAAGGCAGAAGAAGACCAAATTTGAAACAATGTTGCGAGAATCGATGAAAGAGAGAGTAGAATCTTACCGTTGATAAAGAGGAGTGAAATTGGATGGGAAGCACCAATGGAGATTGAGAATTTAAAGAGAAATAGAGAGAGAGAATTAGTGTATTTGCAATTGCAGTAGCGCACTAATAATGGGGGAGATTTTCTAATAATGTTAGCGTGATTCGATTTTCTAGGCGTAGGCATGAGACCTAAGGTTTTTTCTCTGAGATTCTTTTGAATGTCCGAGAGTTTGGTGCAGGGGTGTGAGACTAGAGGTTTTGTTCGACAGATCAGACGTTGATCTCGAATGTAAGGTATGTAATCACAATGACATTATAATCACAATTACACTGTAATTGTTTGCAAGATTCATGTAATTGTGTACCTCTAATTGACATTTTTATAGGTTATTATATTTTTTAGGTTTTTAGTTTACAACCTAAGTACTTATAATTTTGTAATTTTGATTTTGCAAGTATGAAACTTTGTATCATGTAATTGCAAGTGCATTTTTTCTTTTCTTTTAGTAGGTTATTAGATTGTTGTATGTTTTTAGTTTACACTTTTTATAGACTTTGCAAGTACCTTCTAGTGCATTGTAAATACACTCTAATTGCGATTTGAAATCTGCAAGTACCGCACAATTGCAAGTACAGTGTAATTTCAATTTGCATACTTATAATTTTTTCTGCATGATATGTTATATACACTATAATTTCACTTATATTGTTTTCTACATGTTATGTTATGTACACTGTAATTCCACAGCATATTTTGCAATTTGCAAGTACCGCACAATTGCAAGTACAATGTAATTTTCAATTTGCAAACTTATAATTTTTTCTACATGTTATGTTATATACACTATAATTCCACAACATATTTTTCTCCAATTTTTTGTCATTATTTACTATATGTTATGTTATGTACATTGTAATTGCAATTTGCAAGTATTGTGTAATTCTAATTTGAAAAATTGCAAATACTTGTAATTTGGGTTCTGATCTTTTTTTCTCTTTTATTCTTCGTATTTTGATTTTGAGGTCGATTTTTTAGACAAAAATATTTATTAGATTTTTGTTGGGAGATTACGGGTAGAGAGGAGAGAACATAATAAAGTATATATAAAAAAAATGTTTTCAGGCTATTAGGTTGAACCCATGCACACTTATGTGTAGAAGATCTTAAGTCTTCTCCTTTAACCTCTCAAGCAAACTTGCTACTTGAATAAAAATTATTTTCCAATATAATCATCACTAATCAAAAAAATAAAACTAAGAAAATGGGTAATGCGGCGAGGCAATACCCAAACCATGTGAAGAGAAAGAGGGTAACGGTAGCCCTAGCCACCATTTTCGTTTGTTTCTCGCCAGTTGTTACCATCACCATGCAGTTTCATGCGGTTCCCTCTACTCGTATTTTCGTTCGTTGTTGTTTGTTGTTGATCGTTGTCCACAACTGTCTAATGCTTTAAATATACACAAAGCCAACCAAGAGAGTTATGTGAGATTGTAAACTAATTTAAGTATAAAGCCTACTAGGACAACTAGTTTAAGTATACAGTTAAGTACTCTAAAAGGTATTTCCTTTATAAATAGTTGTGCATTGTTGAATCACGAGCACAACTCACGAAACTCCCTCTTGCAATCTGCGTCAATAAGATTTTTTTGGTCTTCCACCAGTGGCGACCAAAGTTAGCCTAGACGGTTGCTCTAATACCAATTTAGTGTAGCCTAAGTAACAAAAGAGAATCATCTCCAAGAAGTCTAAACTCAAAGTCTTATTAATTTAAAAAATGTATAATACAAAATAATTAAAAGTGTGTTTTGTTAGAAGCGCCTAAGGTGTTCAAATGTATAGTGTTAAAGAGTTCAGACATGCCGGTATTTGTCGGGACAATGGACGACAAATTTTTCAATGAAGCTGGATACAAAATTTTCAAAAAATGTAATTGCAGGCTGTGGGGTTCGAACCCACGCGCACTTATGTGCAGAAGATCTTAAGTCTTCCCCCTTAACCTCTCGGGCAAACCTGCTATTGATTATAAATTACATATTAATATTTATATTATTTAATATCATCGTCACCAAACTTAAAAATAAACCTAAGAAAATGGGTTTTGCGGAGGATAACGGTAACCCTAGCCACCATTTTCCATTGTTTCTCGGCACCGCCGCGCAGTTCCGGCGGTTCCCCTCAGCTCGCACCGTCGCCAACCGTCGGCTGTTCCTTCTAGGAATTCGATTAACAAGCATACGCTATGAGCGAAATCATCTACATCCCGGATAAGCCGCCAATTCCACCTCACCATCAACCCACAGGTGAACTAATTTTGTTTTCCTTTCTGAAAATTCCTTATACTCTCTCAAACATTTGTCTTTTTGTTTGTTAATCGTAGTTAATGTCTTTGCTGCCGTGGTTGAGCCCAAATTAATCAACGGTCTTGTGAGGTTAGCTTTCATGTTACTTATCTTGTTTCCTCAGGTGTCTCATTTGTTCTTCAATGAAATAAGATGAAGTATTCTCAATGATGTCAATTTGAACTGAACCCATTTTTTCCCCATTGAAATGCAAGTTTTGCAATAGGGTTTACTGGGTTTTTTGTAAGTTTTATTTTCTTCAAATATTTCTGTAAGGAAAGGTACAAAATGGAATATAGATTCCATTACATGAAATTTATGGAGGAAGCTGTGTATAATTTTATAATTGATTCCTTATTTCTGAAAGGCCTTAATTTTTCTTTATAGGCGCTTAAATCAGATAGCACCATTGGAAAATCTCCGGCATGTGAAGAGAGTTCAGAAGAAGCTACATGAAGATGGTATACATTTAGATTTATTGCAAATCTTTTTGTCCCTTGCCTCACTGAATAATTTCTATGAAGTTATCTTTGTCTGTTTTGTGTTTAATTTTTTGAAAAATGTTTTGCTTGAGTTTCCTTTCACTAGTGATAAATAGAGACTGGAATTTCAGGTTTATGAGTGTATGTCAGACAGAAAAAAGAGATGTTATAGCACACTTTCATGCTCTAACTAGTATCAGTCATACTAGATCTGTTTCTCTTTTTCTTTTATATATTTGTTTGTTTGTATAGTTGGTGAGTTTCTATTAGTTTGCCACCATTTATTTTATTGTTGTTGCAAGTTTACCATGATCACTTTCTTGGATACTTTTATATTTCTTAGCTACAAGGTTCATGTTGATATATATATAATTATCAATTTATTTTCTTGAAGATTGAACCTTCTTTTTCACTAAAACTGTTCATACCTAGACTCTGTTTAGGATTGCTTCTAAAAATTCTAAAAGGCATTTTTAAATATTTAATGTCTTATTTCTTATGCCTTTTTATCATCATCTTCTTCACGTTTTAGAGTAGAGATGCCGTATTTCTTTTTCTCTTTTGTAATCTCTCTTCTTTAAGATTTTCTCCCCTACCTTGCTTTTCAAGTTTTACTTTCATCATGCAATCATTTTTACCCTGGTTTGGAGCTGTCTTTATTATGTATTCTAATAAGACTAGTAGAATAGGTTTTATTCTCTACCTTGAATTAGGTTGTTGATCATCAGGTTTTTACAGGAAAAACTCTAATAGCATTGATCCTATGTCTTGCAAGTGAAAACAATAGCAATTTGGATGCCATGCCTCCAGCTGTACAAGAGCTCGTGACTTCATACCAGTTGAGTGCCTTTATCACAAAGGTGCGTTCTCCTATTGATTGACATGTACATAAGTTAAATTTGTTTCATAATAATTGAAGTACATCAATCAACCAAAGTCAGATAATCCAAAAGCTAGCACTCAAATGTCTTGATGTATAATATTTTCTCTGTGCCCCTATAACTCCCTCTTTCAAGCTCTTATGGTTGTGGTGTCTGTTCCTGGAAGGTACAGGATAATTTTTTATTCATGTTTGTTATTCAGTTGACTGCTGTTTGTTCTCATCCCTCTAAAATTTGATCTCTTTGGCATTGAGTTTTATTTTTCATGAGGATGTTCCATCTTCTGAAATAGGAGATATCCTATTTAACTGTTTTCATATTATCAGTGAATAGAGATATATTTTACTACCTTCTTAGATTGTGTGACCCAGGTTTGTAAGGAAGCAGCAACAACAAAAGAAGAATGGGAAGAGCAGTGCAAGCTTTGGCCAACATCATATCATCCACCCACATAGTAAACTTTCTGACATTATTTCTATTTTCTTAATTAAATGTTAGGTAGTTTTTTTGCAGTTTCAATTGTGCTATATCATTGACAGTGGTTGATCTACTTATGCTAACAACTTGGTGGTTTAAAATCCTTTTCTTCTGGAAAAGATTAACTTCTTTTACGTACCTTACAGGTAAGTTTCTGTTCTACCAGTTGGAACTTACTTCCTCTATTGTCTCTCTCTCAATGTCAGCAATATTGATGGTATCACGGGATTTAGTGAAGAAGACACACAATCAGTTTTTGGCTTCATGCGACTAGCAATAGAATTAGCACAGTCATCCAGTAAATCGGTTAGTTAATGTACTTTGGTTTTCCCTCAGCTGTAGCCAATCGTTGATCAATTTAGATTTATGGTGCGTAGTTATTAGAACTAATAAGCTTTGGTTTTCTCGTTGATCTTTTCTAATTTTATTATCAACTACATTTTTTGATTTTTTTTTATTTCCCTGGTTCCTTCAGATGCTTTAGCTATGGCCTTTAGAATTTAGATACTAAGAGGCAACATTTTGTTTGAAAATTGTGGTGCCAACTGCCATGCTTCAACTCTTTTGAACAGTTAATTTTTTCAACTTTGCTTTACCTCTGTGAGTATGGCCTTTAGTTTTTTTTTCTGGAATTTTGGAACTAATACCTTTAGTTGGATTGAGTGGTTTTCAAGTATCTGGTTATTTGTGTGTTTGAGAAGAGATTTTTCTTTTTCTTTTAGCTAGTCTATTTAATCATCTAAAAGACTATATATTTAAAGAGACAAGTACTAGTAGTCATCTCTCTTAAATATTACCATGCATGTAAGGGATAGCGATGCTATTTGGTCCATGAATCCCAAGTGTTATCTCTCCTTTTGGGAATGGTGCTTATATATTCTATTGAAATTATGCAGGTAGTAAATGCTGCGGTGATTGTAGATCCTTCAGTTAAGCAAGTAATTGCAAGTGCTTGTGATCATGTTTCCTCCGAGACTGCTTCCATGAGCAATGGCAGCAGGGAAATAGACTTTGAAAAGCGGCTAGAATCTATTGGTTCTCATCTTGATTCCAATGGAGCCACTATCCATGGAACTTTGCCCTCAAATGGCTCTTTGAAAACACTGAAACAATCATGTTCTGATGTTTCGTGTTTGTATCCCTGGCGATGGGTTGACCAACAGTTACAACATTCATCAAATTCTTGTTGTTGGCACCCTCTAAGGCATGCTGCTATTGCAGCTATTGAATCTTCTGCTGCGCGGGATCGTCGTCTATTCCCAACTACTGAAACCATTGGTGATAAATCAGTTGAAATGGAGGATATCGGGCCTCCAGACAACCTAGCAAAAAGACAGAAGACTGATCTTGAAAATGTAAGCTAAGCATGTTATTAAGTGAAAACTTTTTTGAATTAATTATAAAGTAGAGATTAGTATGTTATTAAGTGTCTCTGATTCCTTTTCAAAAAAAAAAAAAAAAGTAGCGATTAGTATCTAACGTCCTTACATGAGACTAAAATGAAATAGAACAAGGGATATCATATTCATATGCCAAAAAAGTCGAGGAAAAGGTGAAAACTAAGAGTTTGGCTTGTTGAGTTCCATCTTTTAGTACCCTTCCTTTTCTCAGGCAATGCAGCATACTTGTACATTTCTTTGTCCTATTTGTATTTATTAATTTATTTATAGTATAAATCTTATTTCGTAACTTCCATGCTTATTGTTTTTTGGTTTATAAACATTCATAGACTTTGTTTTAGTAATTGAACTTTGCTTGAATAATTATTCGTATTACCTTTAATTTTTTTAATATCTTATTTGATAGAAACTTGACATAAATATATTAATTAAACTTTGAAATCCAAATGTGTTTCTGTTTGACAAATTCAAATATATATGTGAAGATTATTATGTTGTATGTTTTGTACAGCCCAAAAGCAAGGAGGAGAAGGTAGTAGGTACTGATGCTGAAGGCATAGATTCTAAATCAGGCAGACCTTATCTGTGCACTGGTTATGACATTTATCTTGTGTGGGAGCCATGTATTATGTAAGTTCACAAAATAAATCCTTACTTTCCCCTTTCCCCCCACCATTGTCTTTGATCTGTGGCTAGGCATCTTACAGCATCTTCCACATGTTTATTTTTTCTATATTTTTATGTGCATGGATTTAATTGTTGGAAGTGAAATCTTTGGGCTAAACTATACCAAATGTTTGTGTAGTTGGTTTTTAATTTTGCTACAATGATTTAGAAGTATCAATACAACCTCAATATTTTTAATTTGTTCCAAGAAAACCCCTCTACTAGCAATTTCCTTAAACCAAATGTTCCTTGTGTAGTTGCTTTTCAAAAAAAAAATGCTTAATGGAAATTAAAAGATTGAGGAGTATTGAAACTTTTAGAACATTAAAAACAAAATTGAAACTTATTATAGGAGTGAAGAGCATGTGGTATAATTTTATTGGTTTGAATTTTGTTCCTAATATTTTAAAAGTCTGTATTCTACCTTCAATCTTTTAAATCCAGGGGTAAAATTAATCATTATGAGTTGGCATATGGTCGATAAGGGCCAATGTAAATAGTATAGGGTTTAAAGAGAATCGGTTCAGGCCATAGCTGCTACCTACCTAGGATTTAATATCTTTTAGTTTTCTTGGCAATCAAATGTTGTAGTGTTAGACAATTGTTTTGTGAGACTAGTCACATTCACAATATGAAAAAATAAGAATAAGGGTAGAAGTGAAACTTTTAAAAATGTTGGAGATGAAATTAAAATCAGAGGTAGAATAAGGGTGTTGTGTAGTATAATCTAGCCTATTCTTGATTTAAATATTAGGGACGATCTCTTATGGATTCAGCTTTTTTCTACAGCAGCATCTGAATCAAAATCATTTTACCATAAGCTTTTTCGCCGTATATCTGAGCCTTCGTTTTTTTTGTGATCTCTCCTTTCTTTGTTAAAGGTGTGCAATGGCGCTTGTTCACCAACGAGTTAGGCGCGTGTTTTATGCGTTCCCAAATCTTAACGACGGGGCATTGGGCAGTGTTCACAGGCTACAGAGTGAAAAGAGCTTAAACCATCACTATGCTGTTTTTAGAGTTTTGTTACATGAAGATGTACTTTAATTGTAGATGGAGCTGGGGATATGACTAATTCAGATTTGGTTGTATTTTATTGTTAATCTAATCTATTATTTCTTTTGTGAACCATGCTTTTACTACTCAATGATGGTCAATTTCCAGTTTCTTCAAATTGATGATGCTAATGTTTATTAATTGTTTTTGCATTATGTGACTCTACAAGTGAGCTTTTGTTCTTTTGATTGAAAAGAAATGAAAGAATATATAAAAGGCTTACAAAACAACAATCTAATTTAAGTCATCCATTTATATAAGGGCTTTAAACTTTTTTCCAACATCTAACACTTCAGAAACTGTCAAAAAAAACTTGATCCTTAGTCACAAAATTGTGTTGTGAAATATCACAAGATAACCTCTGATAGCGATCCAATCTAAAAAGACTCGAAAGAGTTGAGTATGCTGATATGATTTCAAATCGTCAAATGCCCTTACTAAAAATCAATGACGAAAATATCGATATCAATATCGGAAGTTCAATTTTATGGATATATCCATGGATGTATCGATGAAATATCAATATCAACGGATAATTCTATAAATCAATTCTTTTAAAAAAATTATTTAAATTAATAATTAAATTTATTTTACTTCCAAATTAAATTATAGATCTTGTTATCGAAGATATCCATTAACCCTTAATATTTATATCGAACCCTTCGATTTACGGCGTTACTAAAAATGCACTTCTACAACCTCAACAAACAGGGAAAATGCCTTTAAATAGTATTCACAGACAATAGTTGACTTGGCAAGATGAATTTTAAACGGTATTGTGCTTTCCTTTTATACATAAACATATTTTATAAATGAGTAGTGTGAGATTTGTCCATTACATTCATTGCTTTTAAATCTTTTAAAACACATGAAAAATTTAAATATGCTATCAAACCCCATTTTAAAATAACAAAAATATGAAATAAGAACTCAGTTTTCCATTAAATTCTTGTTATCATCGTTTACAAAATGCACCTTTGATTTTTATGTGAGTTTTTTTTTTTTTAGTACAATGAAGTGAGCTCCTCTTTGATTTTTATTGAAGTGGTTTTTAGTACAACAGATACATACACCGCAAATGCTGAACTATGCTCACTTTGACAACATACCTACACAAATTCCAGGTTTTAAGTACAGCCAATAGATTTATGAGGTTACTGTAAAAATGAAATATAGTGCATTAAATTGATTGTCTATGATAAGTGAATTATTTTCAGGAAAAAGAAAAGAAGCTTGTACTACATAATTAATATGGATAACTCAAATTTTTAGCTATATAAACAGATGTCACCTAATATATTATGGTTTATACTCATCTAAAGTACTGGCTTCAGCAATTATTAATAACCGTATCAGTTAATATGCTTACTTTGATAGGATCTCATTTACAGTCCCTTTGGGCATCATAACAGAATTCATCCAACCTCATAAGAACACCATCAGACCATCATCGTTCACACTAGTTGAGCAAAGCAATCTCAATCGACATCAATTCTTGCGAGTCCGGTGGATGATGCTTTAAGAAATGTACTTGCAGACTTCAAAGCAACCACCATGTTTGGAACACGTTTACTCGTCATCTGACTCAGAACGTAAAAAAAAACCCTTTGATTTTCGGAGAATCCTACTTGAAAAACAACCCTTTATAAAGAAATTATTCCGAGAGATCAAACCTGGAGGAGAAACTGCAAATGATCTTTTTCTCCAGTGTCCATTTGTAGGTTGCTACTGCTGCGGTTTGCAAAGTCCCGGTATCTGCAACATAAAGTTTAGGTTCAGAGGTTGGCCCATGAGATAGCAGAACATAATAAGAAAACATTATGTACAGAAGCCTTCACTTTTTCCTTCATCTAACCCTTTTTTCAAGGGATTTGAAAGATTTAACTTCTAACAAAAACAAGATTGGAATTTGATACTAACCTCGACCCCATGTGGACCTATCCTGTTGTGGGAAATGAAATTTAGTATCAGATTCGAAAACTCATCGGGGGCATCTTCCTGCGCACAGTTCAAACAATAATTATAGCTCACAAAACATAGTAGTAGCAAGATGGAAGAAGAAATTTATCATGTTGTAACAAAGAAAAACCTGAATAGCATGGCCAGTATGTCTGACTACCACCATCTGAAACTTCCCTTGCATTTGACCAATTGTAAGTGTTCTGTCACAAAACATGGTAGAGTTCTTTAGAATATCTACTTAAAAAATTTAGGTACTTTATTCACTAAAATAAAAATTAAAAAATTAAAACAAAAAGACACGAAGTAAAATGAACGATCACAATTTTATTAATAAAAATATTTTGAGAATGAAGGTTACAGTACAGAGATCACCAAGAACAAAACCACAGAAATTCAGCACAAGCAACGTGCATTTAATTACACATGTTCGTACACGCAATATTCATCTCGGCTCACAATCTCTTCTACTGTTACTATTATTACTATTTTTTTATAAGAAACCAAACTTTCATTGAGGAGTTTGAAACAATATACGAGGACATAAATAAAACAACCAGCCCAAAAAAGTACATTATTGCAGAGGATTTGCACAAGTAAAAGACTGCATTATGCAACTGGGTCATTAAAAATGAAATTATGGATCAAGTGGGTAGGTTCAAGCATGCAACTTCCATCCTGTGTCTGCTCCCCAACCTCACCACCCTGATTCCCTGAGGAAAAGCTGGGAAAAGAATAGTTCCCTCTACGGCTTATTCCCCCTTCAAATTACTTCAAAGTATATGTTTACTTTGATACGCCTCATCATCCATACGTTTAAAGGGTCTATTACCATTTTGGTCAATGAGGTTTAAGGTTTGGGCAACAGGTCAATTTCGTTCCTAGGTTTCAAAATTGTACAATCTTAGGAAATCATTCAATTTAGTCCGTGAACTAATGCCTCTGTTAAATAACTAATTGAGGGTAAGTTTGCACGATTTTGAAACTTGGGGACGAAATCGACCATTGCCCAAAGCTCAGGGACCAAAAGGGTAATTTACCCTAGTTTAAACAATTTCTTCTACCAAGTCGGCTTTTATTTCTAGGAGGCAAATCATTGGCCCCATTTTGATAGCAAATGAGGCAGTTGTGGATGAAGATATAAGAAGAGGAAATGTGTCATTTTTAAGCTTGACTATCTCAAATGGCTCATGAGAAAATTGACCGAGGTTCTGGTTAGCATTCTTGCACTTGCAGCTAAAGGTATTGGTCCTGAATGGAGGAAGTGGATGTATGACTATCTCTAGAATCCCCTACTCTGTGATCATCAATGGGAAACTAAGGGGGATGTTTACACCTTAAGGCGTCCAGAGCCTTCGGTATAGGGATTCCTTTCTTGCTGGTGGCCGACTGGTTTAGAAGGTGCAAGGGTATTTCCCACAATACTTTAATTGATATGATAAAACGATTACAGCAAGAGAAAACCACAATACTTAACAACGATAAAAACAAACAAACAGAATGATAACAAAATGAAACACTCCCCTAGCCAATTCGAGAGGGCTCCTTCCCCTAGAACACTGTTCTATTGCAAAAGCCAAAAAGGTACCCTGCTCCTCCTAACCGGACATTCTTTTTTTTCAAGAAGGCCAGCCCTCACTCCCACGATCATAACCGTATAGCACTTCTCCCACTCACTAACCGTCTAGAGGTCATTCACCCTTTTACCCCTCCTTGAGTAAGTATTCACAATTGGGGGCCTTCCAGAAGGTTGATTGAAAAATAATTACATAAAAGACAATCTGAACGAAGGTTAAAGTTGGTTTCTGAAAGGTGAAGGTATACCCTCCTCCTCTCGATGGTAGAAAGGAAGAAAATCCTTAGCTCGTTCAATCCAGTGAAAACCTTTGAAGCAATTTTGCATTTTAAAATCAACCTTGCAAAGTCAGGGGTGGCAGGTAGTAATCTCAGTTCAGAGGATACCCTCCTCCTCTCGATGGTAGAAAGGAAGAAAATCCTTAGCTCGTTCAATCCAGTGAAAACCTTTGAAGCAATTTTGCATCTTAAAATCAACCTTGCAAAGTCAGGGGTGGCAGGTAGTAATCTCAGTTCAGAGGATACTAGATTTGGTTGATCTGTGGCGTGCAAGATAGCTTCCTTCCCAATGTCTCATTTAGGATGGCCTCTTGGAGATAACCCTGCGTTTCCTTCTGGACTCCGGTGATTCAAAAAATTGAAAGCATATTGAAAAAAGATGTGAATTTGGGCCACTGTTTTATGGGGGGAGACTTCTTCTCATTCAAGCAGTTTTATCCAACCTTCCCAATTATCACCTTTCTGTCGTTCCAGCCCCCTCTATGCATTATAAAATTGACATATTTCTGGAAAGCAAGTGCCATTGGCTTCCCTTTTTTCTCTTCGTTTCTTAAATGCTTTGTTGGGGAGGGTTCCACTTCCAATGTTTACTTCTGGGAAGACTGGTGGGTCGATGAGAGGCCTCTGCTTGAGTTGTTCCCGCGTTTATATCATCTTTCATGGATGATGGCAATACCATCTTTGGGTTACTGGGGAAGTCTTGACAGATTGGCTGATTGGCATCACTAGACTTCTTTCACTCTCCTCTCAGAAATTGATGAAGAGTCTGAAGAACTAAGGATGTTTTGGGATAGTCAAAACAGCAATTGGAGCCTGTTATTCAACAAACCATTCAATATAGGGAGTTGGAGAAGTGGGAGAACCTCAAGAGACTTCTTGATGGTAGGAAGCTTTGTAACTCAAAAGATAAGAGACTTTGAAGTGGGATACCAGTTGTCAATTTACTATGAAGCCCTTTTTCCCTTGCTTGGCTCAAGGTGAACCAGTCCTACCCGCTCGTTTTTCTAAAAATCTTTGGAGTCTAAAGGCTCCAAAGAAGTTTGAATTCTTCCTTTGACCCCTAGCTCACCCATACCAAAAGATTGCCAAAGCAGAAATCTCTCTTGCTCTCTCAACTCAAAATGGTGCTCCATTTGTAAGAAAGGTTAGGAGGACGCTAAGCATATTATCAGCTCTTTCCCACTTTGGGATGACAAAATGGTCAATGAGAAACCAGCAACCTTTCCTAAATATACTGAGGATTTGGTGGTCCAAGGTCTTTCAGGACAGATCAAAAAAACATAAGGTCTTGTGGATTAATGTGTTTTTTGGAACACAACGAAAGAATCTTCCAAGATGAAGAGAAGAATATGGGACGTTATTATTTATCACACATCTTTTTGGTGTACTAGAAATAATCTTTGAAGTAATCACACTCTAATTTTTTCGTGCCTCCACTTGTGGAATAAATAGCTTTGTTCTTATCCAAAATAAGAAAATAGTTTCAATATTCTATTTCATACAAAAGATAAAAAAAATTATGAATAAATATGTAGAAATTTGAATAGATAATCAATCAAATTTAAATATTTGGAATCTGCTCGAGTGTAAAACATGTTATTATTCCTTATGAAATCAACTTCAGAATCAAACCAGAATATACAAGTACAATGCCATGATGGGTGAGTACTATAATAGAAAAACTCGAGGGTTTACAGGGGCGTGTTTAATAACCTGTCCAATCTGTCAGCCCCTGCTAGAAGTAGAAGCTTTGGAACAGGACATGAAAGAAATTTTTCTGAAAGGCCCTCATACCTGCAAGAATATTAACCAATTTACTTAATACACCATATCAAGAGGACATAAAAACCAAAAGAAAGTCAAATGAATTAGACCAATAAGTTGCACGACAACAGAGAAAAAGAGTTAAAACAGTAATAATCTGAAATAGAAGTATGTTTAGCTATTCCTATTATTAACTAGGATTTATGCATTCCTCATCCTCCCCACCCTCCTAACCCCATGCCTGAACAAAAAAGAGAAAACTCTGATTTTCATAGGAGAAATTCTAGCCCACCATTATTTCAGATTATACTAATTATTTTTCTAATAAGAAGATGATACTGATCCTGAAATTAAAAAACGATTGCTGCACGCTTTCAACCCAAGATATTTATTTGCATGATGAAGATAAAGATCTGAATTTCAAAATGAAAATCTAATTGTCTTACATTTCCTCTCTTAGCCTTGTATAGCCTAACAAAATGGTGGAATGGAGAAAAGAAAAAGGGCAAACAGAATAACCAACTAGACTATAAAACCCAAATAAGTTATTCTCAATCACAATATACTTGAAGAAAAAAAACTACTCGACATAAAGAACATAGATGTTTTTACCCCATTCTAAGTTCTAACCATCCATATATGTGTGTGTGTGCATTTTTTTTATAGTAACCATCCATAATTTTACAATGAAGTTAACAGCATATGCTTCATGCACAAGTGAACTAAGAATAACAGGGATGAGACGATCTTTATAAAAATGATCCATTGATATTAACATATCATTTTGAAACAATGACTGCATTGAATTATATACAAAACCTAGTATTAGTAAGTGGGGCATGCACAATAGGACTCAAGTTCCACCCAAACCTAGCAAGCTCTTTTTCAATAACTGATAACAACCACTCTCCAGTTTGATAAAATTGTTATAAGCAACAGGACTCGAGCATAACCAAGATAGTTTAAAAAATATCACATTCAACCTACTTTATAAAACTAGAATGAAGAGTCCTGCCTATTTAAATAATATTAATAAAAAACTCATTTATGAGAATAGGAGAGCTTATAATGTATCTTCTTGGACAGCTAACTTAAAAAAAAATCAACTATATATTATTTTTCCTATTCTTGCCAATTGGGGGAGCTTTATGCAACCCCCTTGGCTCCTTCGGCTAGAGATCTAGCCTCCTCTCTTTCCGGAATCTATAATTTAAATTCCAATAGAAGTAAAAAAGAAAGGGGAAACAGGGAGGGGGTGTCAACTGCCAATCTTACATAACAACATAAGGACTGATTAGAATGTGGATGCAAAACAAGTAATCAATGGACGTTCATTTTCATACCAGCTTCTCCAATACTGTTCCGTTTCTACCAGTTTTGCTCGGTAAGTATAGCTGCACCAGAAATTCAAATAGTTCAGGGATACAGAACTAAGATCTGAGCAGTTGATAAAATCAGCTAATCATGAAAGCTTTTAATATACTACTCAATGAACAATATAATTGACAAGTGACCTACCATTCCTTGGAATCATCGTATGTAAGTGTAGAGGGAATTGATACACGAGCAGAGTCAACATTCCTCAAAGAACCTCCTTTTACATTCCATTCAATCTACAGATTCATGCATTTTTCAATTGGTTAATAGGGCCAAGCTCTACTACAATAATCTAACAAAGAGAAGCATCATTTTAATAGAAGAATATGGCAGATCAAAATGTGATATTTCACCCACAGCCCAAATGCTCTGTCAGATGAGAAAGACATCTATTTAATATGAAATTTCCTACTGGTGTTATTAAATAATTATTTGCATAAAAAAAATTAATAAATAAAATCAGACAACTAGATGTAGATAAACAAATCCAGTAAAGATTCAGAGACAGAGAGATAGGAAAAAAAAAATATATATATATATATATAAACATTTATATTAACTTTTCCCTACAGGTAAGTAATAGCCCTGGACCCTTAACATTCACCAAGTAACAAAACACCAATTTCTAGAAGCAAAACATCCAACTAGAGACAGATGGTGAAGTGCCACTATTAAAATTATGATATATGCAATTAAAAGCACAATATACATTAGTCTCTAAATATAATGCACTCTAGAGGCAGATGAAAGTAAATTTATGTTCTAGAAACATTTTTTTATACATTGTGTTTAAAGGAAAAACATTTTAATCAATTGAAAACACTTTTTTCTAATACAAAATAACGTCAAATACAAGATAACTCATCAACACTTGAATCATTACCTGCTATAATTTTCAACTACAGTTCTCCTCTCTACCTACCAACTGTGCTAAGGTCGGTTGTTCATTACCTGCTATAATTATTTTACGACTCTTCTGATTGGTAAATTTGATACTTTACATTTCTACCCGTGGTTTATTTCATTTAGTTCATTATTTTATTTAAAATCAAATAGACCAAACTCATTCTGTCAGACCAAAGAGAACGTGTAAAAAGACAAATGTCCAAAGGACTAAAATAAAGATAAGAGATGCGCTGCCTTGGAGAAATAAGAAACATCAGAAAGAAACATATAAATAAATATTGCTCCAGACCAAGGATAATAGTGTACCGCTTTCTCGATGCTAGGAAAATGTTGCATCCTGTTGGATAATATTTTTTGCATATGAATCAATGAAGCCATGGCAGTTCCCTGATTCAAAAAAGTTCAGGAAAGCTGAAAATTGCTTAAAAGATATGATTCATAACTCATTGTGATTCTGGAAATACCAACATAACAGTAAACCATACCTCCACAACGTCCACAACTACTAGACCAGCTAGGCTAGGTAATGCTCTCTTTGCAGCAACATGTACAGCAACTGAACCTCCCATACTTTTTTTAAATCATTCCAATGAGCATATAAATTTGATTAAAATTAGGAGCAGAATTGGCACAATTATAAATTAAAAATAGAATTTAAAGATGATATCAAGCATTTTAGTTTTACAAAAGAAACAGTAGATGTTAATACTGTAGGGATGCACTTTCTTATGTCCTATCCACCCAAGTAGCACTCACATTCAACAAAGTGGGCAATAAAAGGAAGCGACTACCAAGTTCTTCAACAAATGAATTACATGAATTGATTAGCACCTATCATACTAAATGAATGATACAACAGAGTTAAGTATTGTACAATGTACAAAGAACTGTAAATAAACATCCCAAACTCTGCATTCTTCATGGAGCCATAAAGAAAGTACATGATCTAAGCAATACAAAAAGATCACAATTGTGTCAAGGATCCATGCGGGATGTCTATCTGAACTCTGAAGATCGATTTTTAGCTTGGAGGATTTAAGTTCAGGTAATATACACCTACTTTGTTTTCTGGTTTTCATTCTAAACTATGTTTACCCATGAAATTCAAAACTGTGACAAACCTTGTACCTTTCCTTAATCACTATCAATGGTAGGTTATCTAGACATTGTTTGGAACATCAGGAGCAAGCTTTGCACTAGGTGCTTTTGGAAATACTATGTGTGAACATCCCACGAGTTTGCCTATGAGTGGAGAAGAGAACCAACCTGATCTGTCTAGTCTAATCATTTACCCTACAGCCAAAATTTGTGGAACTCTCTCTTCAAAGAATCTGATACTAAATGAGCTCTTCGTAATACATTAGCAGATTGTTTAGAGCACCTTTTACCTTCTCAAGGGAAAGGTCTTCTGGTCCAATGCTATAAAAGTCAACCTTCGGGAAATTTGGTTATGAAGCAACTGTTAGGGAAATTCGATACAAATATAATCAATCCAAATTCTATACTAGATTCAGACAATATATATTTTATCTAAAACTCAGATCAGTTATTGGTTCCAAATTTAAAGCGGAATAAACAATTTGGAAATCAGAGCTTATCTGGGTTTTAGATAAAATAGATATTGTCTGAATCTAGTATAGAATTTGGATTGATTATATTTGTATCGAATTTCCCTAACAAGTGGTATCAGAGCAATTGGTTGTAGAACGATGCCAGGAGAAGATCATTGGGAAGATGGTTATCTTTAATGGATCAAACTTTTCTTTTTGGAAATGTCAAATATTGGATTATTTGCATTCCAAGGAATTGAATTTGCCATTGGATGGAAAGCCTGAGGATATAGGAGAAACAGAATGGAAAAAGTTGGACAGAAAGGTGTTGGGGACTGTTCGCCTGACTTTGACAAAGAATGTGCAAAGCAGTGTGGCGAAGGAGACAACCACGACAAGACTTATGTCAGCTCTGTCTAACATGTATGAAAAACCATCTATAAAAACAACAAGTTGTATCTCGCAACTAAATTCTTTAATTTGAAGATGGCTGAAGGTACATCTGTTACTGCTCATTTAAATCAATTTGATTTGTTGATAAATCAATTAGTTGCAGTTGATTTAGAATTCACTGATGAATTGAATGCAATATTGTTGTTGAGATCCTTACCTGATAGTTGGGATACCATGAAGACTGCATTTTCTAATTCATGTGGAAAAGAGAAAGTGCAGTTTTCACAGGTTAGAGATTCTGTTATAGCAGAAGAGATCCGCAGAAAGGACTCAGGAGTTGCTTCTTCTTCTAGTTCAGCGCTGAATGTGGACATGAGGAGAAGTTATAACAGAGGTCATAGCAATCAAGGTAAATCGAAAAACAATAGAAGCAAGTCCAGAAACAACAAATTTGAATGTTGGAATTGTGGTAAGTCTGGAAACTTGAAAAGGAACTGCAAGGCCCCAAAGCGAACTGAGGGGAATGAAGCCAGTGCAAATGTTGTTGAAGATGAGATACACGACGATGCTCTGGTTCTTGCAGTGGAAAGTGCTCATGAGACATGGGTGATAGATTCAGGTGCGTCATTCCATACTACAGGAAACCGTGACATTCTTGAAAATTATGTTGCAGGAAATCAAGGAAAAGTGTATCTGGCTGATGGAGAGCCTTTGGACATCATTGGAACCGGTGACGTGAATTTGAAAATGGCGACTGGTTCAGTCTGGAAAATTCGTCAGGTACGTCACATTCAAAATATGGTGAAGAACTTGATTTCTGTAGGACAGTTAGACAACAAAGGATGTGAAGTATCCTTTCGTCAAGGAAACTGGAAGGTTACAAAGGGTGTCATGCTAGTCGCTCGAGGAAGCAAGTCAGGGACTTTATATGTCAACAGCAATGACAAAGACATGGTGACTGTTGTAGATCATTCGAGTCAGACTGGTTTGTGGCACAACAGATTGGGACATATGAGTGAAAAAGGTATGCAAATTCTTCACTCTGCAGGGAAGTTACAAGGACTAAAAGCAGTTGAACACAAGTTGTGTGAGAGTTGTATCTTTGGGAAGCAAAAGCGTGTCAGCTTCTCAAAAACTGGACCAACGAGAAAGCCTACAAAGTTGGAGTTAGTTCACACTGATGTGTGGGGGCCTGCTGAAGTTTCTTCCCTTGGTGGTTCCAGATATTATGTGATCTTCATAGATGACTCAAGCAGAAAGGTATGGACTTACTTTCTCAAACATAAATCTAATGTATTTTCTGTTTTCCAAACTTAGAAGGCTATGGTTGAGAATGAGACATGTCTGAAAGTTAAAATCTTGAGATCAGACAATGGCGGTGAATATGTTGATGGGGAGTTCAAAAGATTTTGTGCAGACAACGGGATTGCGATGGTAAAGACTATTCCAGGGACACCGCAACAGAATGGTGTGGCAGAAAGAATGAACAGAACACTGAATGAGTGTGCCAGGAGCATGAGATTACATTCCGGATTGCCGAAGATGTTCTGGGCAGAGGCAATCGGCACGGCAACCTATCTGATCAATAGGAGCCCGACCATATCACTAGACTTCAAGTTGCCTGAAGAAGTCTGGAGTTGTAAACGGGTAAACATTTCTCATCTAAAGGTTTTTGGTTGTGTGTCTTACCTTCACATTGATGCTGCAAACAGGAGTAAATTAGATGCTAAATCCAAGAAGTGTTATTTAATTGGATATGGCGGTGCTGAGATTGGCTATAGATTTTGGGATGACCAAAACAGGAAGATAGTCAGAAGCAAGAATGTGATTTTCAAAGAAGAAGTTATGTACAAAGACAGAACAACAGTTGATTCAGAAAAGTCTGAGCCAGAAGAAAAGACTCAGTTTATAAGTCTTCCTGAGGTTGAAACCAGAACAACAAGAGTTGAAGATCAAAATACAACTACTCCTGAAGAACCGGTTGTTGAATTCGAGGAACCGGTTGTGGAACCTAACGAACCGACTGTGGAACCTGATGAAGTTCAGAGGACGCCACCTCCAACAGTTAGGAGGTCCAGCAGGACTATCAGACCACTACATAGGTATTCTCCTACTTTGAATTATATATTATTGACTGACAGAGGTGAACCTGAATGTTATGATGAGGTGGTTCAACTGGAAGATTCTGTCAAGTGGGAGTTGGCCATGAAGGATGAGATGGATTCTCTTATGACGAATCAGGCCTAGGCCTAGCAACTGGAAGAGTTACCAAGAGGTAAGTAAGTTTTGCAGAACAAATGGCTTTACAGAATAAAGCAAGAGCCCGATGGTAGCAAAAGATATAAAACAAGGCTTGTAGTCAAGGGCTTTCAACAGAAAGAAGGTATTGACTTCAATGAGATATTTTCTCCGGTAGTTAAACTAACTACTATTAGAACTGTATTATCAATAGTGGCAGAAGAGGATCTGTTCCTAGAACAGATGGATGTAAAGACAGTTTTTCTTCATGGTGATTTGGAGGAAGAAATTTACATGAAACAGCCACAGGGTTTCATAGTACAGGGGCAAGAGAAGATGGTTTGCAAACTTCAGAGAAGCCTGTATGGTCTCAAACAGGCTCCCAGGTATAAGAAGTTTGATAGCTTTATGTGCAACAGTGGATTCCAGAGGTGTCAGGCAGATCATTGTTGCTACGTGAAATCTCAGGGTAACTCATATATTATTTTACTGCTATATGTTGATGACATGTTGATAGCAGGTGCAAACAAACAGGAAATTCTAAAGATAAAGAGTGAATTATCTAAAGAATTTGATATGAAAGATTTGGGAGCTGCCAAACAAATCTTAGGGATGAGGATTGAGAGGAAAGATGGTAAATTGACATTGTCGCAGGAAGAATATGTGAAAAAGGTACTAATCAGATTTCACATGGAAGATGCAAAATCGGTGAGAAATCCTTTAGCTTGTCATTTTAGATTATCTAAGGCGCATTCACCCACTACTGAGCAAGAAAGAGATCATATGGCTAGAGTGCCATATGCTTCAGCTATAGGTAGCCTGATGTACGTCATGGTTTGCACAAGACAAGACATTGCACATGCAGTGGGAGTTGTTAACAGGCATATGTGTAATCTAGGGAAGCAGCACTGGGAGGCTGTTAAATGGATTTTCAGATATTTGAGAGGGACAACTGATTATGCTCTGCATTTTAAAAAGACAGATTTTAAACTGTAGGATTATGTGGATGCAGATATGGCAGGTGATACAGATGGCAGGAAAAATACTACCGGATATGTTTTTACTTTGGGTAATACTGTTATTAGTTGGGGTTCTAGACTGCAGAAGATAGTAGCTCTTTCTACTACAGAGGTCGAGTATGTTGCAGTTACTGAAGCAAGTAAAGAGATAATATGGCTTCAGTCCTTCTTAGAAGAACTTGGCTTGAGATTGGGAAAGTGTGACAGTCAAGAGTGCTATTCATTTAGCAAAGAATCCAGTGTTTCATTCAAGAACGAAACACATACATGTGAGGTACCATTTTATCAGATCAATCTTGGAAGATGGAGCGCTGGTGCTTGAAAAGATTCCAGGTAGTCAGAATCCAGCAGACATGTTTACCAAAATCGTTCCTGTTGACAAACTGAAGTTGTGCGCAACTTCAATTGGACTTCGACATGAGTAGAGAGGAGTCGTTACCGTTACAGGGGAGACATGTTGATTGTGTTGTCTTCAAGTGGGAGATTGTTAGAAAATTTGAAGCCCAACAAAAATCAAGGCCCAAATGACTAAATTAAGCAACTTGCTTTATTGGCTAAAAAAAGAGGAGGTTGCAAGTGGCTTAACATTATTGTTTTGTAATTGGCGAAAGGAGAGGTTGGAGATTATGTTTTATAATTAAATTATAAAACAGTGGCCATAAAATCTCTTAAGTATATGAAGTGGGGTTCATCTTTTTCCGCTCTCATTTATTCAACAAAAAGGCAAAAGGGAAGAAGTTGAGTGCAGAGGCCGTGGGTTTTGTACAAAGAAAAACAGCAGGCGTGGAGCTTCTGAGTTTGTATTTATTTTGGGTTTCAAGTGAAGTTTTCTCCATTGAAGAATTTAAGAGCTATTGTTAGAGTGATTCGTGAGCATTTTCTTTGAGAGAAAAGTGAGAGAAATCACTCTTGAGCGTTTCTAAATTCTTGTAACTTTCTCCTCGGCATTTTAGTGGAACCTGCATCGATAGCAGAGAACTGGATGTAGCCCACATTGGGTGAACCAGTATAAATCCGGTGCCAATCTCTCTTCCCTTGAACTTGATTTATTATCGTTCTTGTTGCTTAGAAGTTTTAGGTTGGTTTATCTATTCTTTTAAGCTCTGGTTTCCAAATTGTTTATTCCGCTTTAATTTTGGAACCAATAATTGATCTGCATTTTAGATAAAATATATATTGTCTGAATCTAGTATAGAATTTGGATTGATTATATTTGTATCAATTTTCCCTAACAGCAACCAAAGAGTTTTAATGACAGGCGTAGAGATTGGTAAATGATCGAGGTGCTAGATGGATTCCATGCTTCATCCTGTGCTCGCTCTCAGACTTATTTTGTAACTCTAGTCCTTTTGCAACAATCCAAGATGGGGCAGTTTCTTATAAGCTCTTAGCCATTTGGGTCTTTCACTTTCTGTACAGTTCTCATTCTAGCCATAATTTTTTTTTTTTTAAGTTTATTTATTTATAAGGGACAAAACTAGCTAACTAACTACAAGATACACTACCTGTGACCAACAAGCACAATTGCCGGAGGTGAATCTCCAAACATGGTCTTTATAACTGCCAAAACATCATTGCGCATAGTCTGCAAATTTAATAAAACACTTCATAAATGGCTATCAAGTTCCCAGCGCAGTAGAAAACTTACGAACTAAAGATAGCTGAACAATCATTGAATTAGCATATCAGTACCTCAACTGATAAGTCAAGATCATTCTCAGAAAATGATTTTCCATGTCCTCTGAAGTCCATTGCAATTACTCTAGCTTTTTCCTTCATTATACCAGCTGATAGAGCAAAAGAAAGCCTAGTGAAATAATTTTTGACAATTAGCCAGGTAAGTGAGAATTATATTACAGATGTACTACAAATTATTACCAGAAATGTGTAAAGGAATACTGAAAACAAAAGGCAAAATAAATTAAATTTTGACATAATTAACTGGTACAGTACATGCGAGATGCACATTACTGAAAATATGGAAAGGCGATGAAACACAGAAAACTAGATTTGGAAAACTTAGGATACCAACACTTAAAAGACATGACTGAAGTTAACATATGTCGAAAGCCTAAGTGCATTTAACTTTATTGAGAAATGCTTCTCACCAAACATAAACATTTAATGTAAACGATTTTTATCATGGTTAAATAAAATGGTTGAAATCACTCTCAGACATACCTAGACATACCTAGGAACATGGGTCTTAAGTCTCAAGTTAAAACTATCAACATCATTTAATGGCTAAAATAAAATTAAAATGTAGATCTAACAATCCAAAGAGTGAAGATACTTTTATCTTAGATGGTGTCGTTACTTCATTTGGAAGATCTAGGAAATAAGGTGGGGATCATATCTCCATTGTGTAATGTACAGTTGTTAGATAACCACCTACTTCTAGAAGTAGAAGTTAGATTAAGTAAGGCTGTGGCGTTACAAATATGGGTGTCCATGTATTTAAAGCCCAGACAATTTAAAATGAAGAAAAAATATAGAAGTAAGAGAGAAATAATCACACACCCAGAATAGCCTCCTCCATGCAGACAAAATACAACTGGTCCTTCTTTTCCCGCCGTATATACATGAAAGACCTAAAAGGATAATGCATATTAGGCAAAAAAGAACAATTCCCTGAAAGTTCATTCCTATGTATGCAAGTGTTCATGCGTGTATTTGTCTGAGTGTGTGCACTCTTGAGTGCGTGAGAAAAAGATGCAAATAAATACTAACGTTGTTTGAGTTTGGAATGGAAATATCATCCTCTTCGTCGAAATATCCAAGCCAATCTATGGGCAAGTACTTCTGTGAAGAATTCCTACAAGACAACATAGCATCAAAAACTAAATCCAAACGCCATAATAAAAATATATATTATCTTGTCGAGGTGCGCGTAAGTTGGCCTGTACACTCACGGATATAAAAAAATATATATATATATATTATCTTTATGCCAAAAAAAACACTCAGCCCAACACGAATTTCATGCATTCAAATAAAAGAGCAGTAAAAATGATTACATGAAACCTTAGAATAGAAGGAATCTTATTCTCCACAATAATAGGTAAACAAATCGAAGATGAAAAGAGCTCTGTTCTTGTCAAACTTTCACACACATTATAGGAAGTAAAGAAGAAACCTACTGACACACTGACTGGTACAATAACATTTCAGCTTCTTTCTACCAAATTCGTTCCAAAGGTTCTTTTTTTTTTATTTGGGGTCAAAAAACCTGCTGCTAAATTTCAGTCTGCAATTTCTGTCCACTATATTATAACTATAAACTAATTTTCTACATGCATCCACCGCGTATCCAACCAAGAATGATTCTATCCCAACATCAACTCTCCAGAAAAGAAAAGAAATAATGTTTTAGGGTTCAAGGAGTTAGAAGAATTCGAATTAAGGAACTTTAATCAAGAAAATGAAGGCATTTCGATACATTAAAAGATCTCTCGATTCAGTTGTAAACAATTCAGCGGAAATGAAGGGTTAGATAGTCCATGCAGATATTCTGAAAACATAGTGCGGCAAGAAGGGAGTGGGAGAACTTACAGAGTCGGAGAGAGATTGGGCTTGGAGGCGAAGACAGATTTCTGATTCTCCTGAGGTTGTCCTTGATCTTCTGAAACATCTTCGGGAAGGGAACCGAGGGGAGAAGACGATGATTCCATTGATTGATTGATTGATTGCTTCAAGATCAATCGATTGGTACAATGGAATGTATTCCAGATTGCTGAGTAGAAAAATTACAAAACAACGCGTTCTCTGCAAAAGAGGAAAAAAGAGAAGTAAACAGATCGGAAATTCGGTCGCCGCCGGAATGCTTACAGTTGGGCCTTCCACCGGCCGGCTAAGCCCAGCCCACTGCCTGATAAAATGGTACATTGGGCTTTCGTGGGGATTTTGGAGAAATTTCTTTACTTTTTTAACCTTAGGGTTTACGAGTTTTTTTTTTTTTTTTTCAAAAATCAATTCATACCCAAAAGTTGTATCAATTAAAACCTAACAATTATAGCCAACAAGAACATAGACACGATGTATCGCTTGTAATCATGAGATCCTAAGTTTAATCAGTAAAAAAAAAAAAAAAACCTAACATGTGAATATAAAAATTGTCTAGACGTATAATTGTAGTAATTATAAAAAAAAATAAGGGTTTAATTTATATAAT
The DNA here is from genome assembly GCA_028017165.1 of Herpetospermum pedunculosum. Lineage (NCBI taxonomy): Eukaryota > Viridiplantae > Streptophyta > Magnoliopsida > Cucurbitales > Cucurbitaceae > Herpetospermum > Herpetospermum pedunculosum. Next base: position 10,964,397 of record CM051527.1, on the reverse strand, counting down.
TTATAAGTATCCACACATGTGAATAACATATGAGGTTGTATCCTATTGAAGTTGAAGTCAGTGTAGTTACTTTAATTTACCCTAGACTTAAATAATTTGTGAGTCAAATTTAGATTGACTTATAATAATTCAATTCACTCAACCCCAAGTTAGTGCGTGCCCCAAACACCACGTTAGGTTTAAATTGATACAAGCTCAAAGTTCAAGGGTATAAATTGATTTTTGTCAATTTTCTTTAATATATATATATATACTTATATTTAACTTTTTTTATTAAAATATATTACAAACTATTTATTTAAATATTGTAGTTGTAAATTCTCAAGTGGTCGCCAAGATGGCGAAGTTTGTCGTCTCTCAAAGAGACGACATTGCTACTTGGACAATTTCCTTATAGGATGTTATGTCTTTGAGTTTGTCGTCTCTCAAACAGACAACATTGCCACACTTGGACAATTTCCTTATAGGATGTTGTGTCTTCAAGTGGGAGCAATGTTTATGGGAAATTTCCTTGCATATGTGAGTCCATTGTTTTATAAATAACAAATTTGTTTATACTCAAAAAAAAAAAAACAAATTTGTTTATTATATGTAAAGCCCACGATTTTGGATGTAAAAAAAATTCATTTATAAATAAAAATAAACAAGAATCACTACAAAAAGTATAGTTTCTCCCGACGCACAAAAAAAATCGTCGAAAAAGGCATTATTTTCAGACGTTATATTAGAGGGGTCGAGAAAGGCACCATTTCCTAACGCCTCAAATACAAAAGTCAACATGACGTTAGGGAAGTTGACACTTACAAAACTCTAACTCCCTCTTGTTTTCTTGTTTCTTTCTTCCTCATTTTGGTTCTTCTTCTTCAATTTTTTGTTCTTCTCTACTACAACCATTACTTCATTGCTTTTTCTTTTTTCTTTCTTTCTCCCTCCACCGTCTTCTGCCACTGTCGTCATCTCCACCTCCTCTCTCTACCACAGTCGTCGCTCTTTTCCGCCCAATGTAAGGTTTTTCTCTTTCTCTCCACTCTTTCTTTTTCCATCTTTTTTCTTTTTCTTCTTCCTCTTTGCACTACTAGAAAAATGGGAATATATGACATGTGGGGAATCCAAAAATTGAGGAAGGGAAGAAAAAAAGTGTAATCTTTCGTTTGGGGCACGTTTTTTGCGGAAAAAAACGGAGTTTTTCAGATTTCCGAAACTTAATGACAGTTTTCAAATGTATGACAGTTTTAAAATGTCCTAAATCGTTTAAATTTATTAACTATCATTAATTTGTTTATATTTTTTACTAAACGTTTTTTATTTATAAAATAAATTTTTAATTAAATTAAAATATAAATTAAAAATACTTAGAAAATAATTAGAATTAGTTTACGACTAAAAATAAATTAATTAACAAATAAAAAGAAAAAAATGAAAATTTATGCAAAAAAAAAACACTCAAATCTTCTCAAAATTTAGTTGTAATAATCTCAAAAATTATAATTAAAAAATATATATATATATATCTGAAATCCCTAATTTACATAAGATTTCGTCATCCCTAATTTATATATGAAATCCCTAACAAAAAATAAATTTTCATGGGATTGACAACTGAATTGAAATCGCCTCCCCTCTCCTCCCTTTGGCTCCGTCGACCACGCCTCTGTTTGCCTCGCTTATAAAGTTCAGAAAACTAATTTAAGTTTTCTAACTTTCTTTTTCATCTATAGTCAAGTCGTCTCGTGCCAAACCCCCTCGCCAAGTCACCAATGACACCATAAATACCCGAAAAATATAGAAATGATAAAAAAACAATATTGGTTAAAGAATAACCCATTTTTAAAAATAGGAAAATTGTACTGGATGTCAATTTATAGCAAAATAATTAAAAATATAGCACTTTTTTAAAAAAAAAATTGCGGATATAACAATTTCTATCCCTGATAGTATGGTTTATCGCTGATAATAGTCTTGATAGAAGTCTATCACCAATAGTCATAAAGTCTATCAGTAATAGTTATAAAGTCTATCCGTGATAGTTATTGAGTTTTTGTCATATTTGCAAAAGGTTTTAAACTTTGCTAAATTTACAATTATTTTATACTTGCTATTTGTGTAACCAACCCTTAAAAATATCTTATTAATAATAATAATAAAAAAATTATTATTATTTAACAAAATATAATATTATAATAATAATAAAAAATAAATAATATAAAAAAAGCGCAGGTTTCATGAAGACCCACACTCCCCCTTCTTCCTCAAGTCTCCCTCTCTCACTCCCTCAACTCTGACCACCCACGCTGTCGTCCAGTTGCTTTCTCTCGGGTTATTATCAAGAATAATATATATGCCAAAAAAATCTATCAACATTAGCAACATTAGCGCTGTTTTTTGCAACTATCACTTTTCGGTGCATCCTGGCCAGGATCGGGCACCGAGATTCAATATTTTCAATTTTTTTTTTGATTTGAAGTTTTTCTTATTTTTTTAAAAAAAAATAATAATAATTGACCAGGCAATAACCATCCCAGGATTGCATTTTTTTTTTATAACTTTAAATCCACAAATTTATTGAGAAATATTTCTTAAAATAATGTAAAAATTATTTGGGTATGTTTCGAAGCACCATCAATAAGTAATATTTCATATGTTTTTCATTATAAAATATTCTTCAAAAACAAGAAAATTTGTAAGAACGATAAACTTTGAAGTTAACACTAACACTTTTGAAAGATAAATTAATTTAGTATTCATTTTTTAATAAACACGTTCATTCTAAGTTTCTGCATCTATTTACAAATTATTTTATTAAAAATATATAGAGAAAAAAAAAAATCTCAATTGCAACAAGATTTATACGTTTGTTTACTTCAAATTCTCCTCTATAATTTTTTGGTCAATTTAAAATAAAAAAAAATATATAAATAAAAATACATATGAGTTATAATCAGGATCACAAGATCTGAGATTTTTTTTAATCGATTTTTGTTTTTTTTAAATGAAAATTTCAGTGAAAATCTTTGCCAGAACTTGACAAATTCATATCCTGATGGCCAAGATTTCCGTTTAAAAATTTAACTTCAAAGATTTTACCAAGATTTGCATCGAGATTTCTATTTTTGACATTATTTTAACACAAAATATTTTATAATAAAAAACATTACTTATTGGTGGTGCTTCGAAACATACCCCAAATATTTTTTACATTATTTTAAGAAATATTCCTCAATAAATTTATCAATTTAAAGTTATAAAAAAAAAATAAAAAAAAAAATATGAAATCTTGGTCAATCCTGAGATGGTTATTGCAATCATGGTCAATTATTATCATTATTTTTTTTAAAAAAAAAACTTCAACTCGAAAAGGAAAAAAAAAAATGAATGTCGGTGCACGATCCTGACCAGGATGGAAGCGTTAAAAGTGATAGTGACAAAAAACAGCGTTAATGTTGATAATTTTTTTTGGCAGATGTCATTCTTGATAATAACCCCTTTCTCTCCCCTTTCTCTCCCTCTCCGATCCCACACGCCTTCGTCGCCCCTCGCTCAGCCGCAAGCATCGCCGCATGCCGCCGACGTTTGGCCCACAACCAAGCCATTTGTTAGGACCGACTCAATGGCGTTTGACGGTCGATTACTGGGAAGAGGTTCGTTGTCTTTTTTTCCATTTGTTTGGATTTTGAGATTTTTTTTTAGATGTGGGAACTGCGAAGTAATTGTTTTTCGGGATTTTCACGGTAGTTTGTGTTATTCTCAAGTTTTAGTACTATGGTGGAATCGAGAGCTATGACATTTTGGTAGTGGGATTTATCTGCAGTTGAACTTACTCGGTTTTGCAATTTTACTTAAGAGCGAAGGTGTTGCCTATTTTCGTTGTAACTTTGTGGTTCCCGTTCAAATTTCTTTTTGGAATCTTGTAGACTTGGATGTGTCTTTAGAGCTTCTTGAGCTGCTACAACTTCCATGGAATGTAGTAAGGATTGCTTGGTTACATTAGGTCATTACTCATCTTTAGGGGATCAGTTCTAGTTGTGCAATGTTATATGTTTTGGCCTCATGAATGTGTAGTTTCTTTATTTAAGTCCTGTTTTCTATCCAAGCTAAAGTTTTGTCACACATTGGTCATATAGGTTTAGTGTGTAATTGGAATTTACCATCGCCGAAAACTTGCTTTGGTCGATGCTAGCATATTTTATTTGTCAAAGATCTTGAGATGGTTATGACTTTTATGCTTATTTGGTGCTACTATGCCTAAGTTAGCTTGATTTTTGGCTAAAAACAACACGGATTTAGGAATGGAAAAAAAGAATGAAAATGTACTTTCCTTAAAAGTTGAACTGATTGTGCATAGAACCAATGGAAAAACCAACTACGACAATGAAAATCAAATTCAACTGAGATAGTCATGGTTTTAACTTATATATAATGGAATTAACCAACACTTATTAACCATACCAATTAAATTGATCTGGTTTATTTGATTTTTTTTTTCAACTTTACCCCTCTAGTTATCTGGAACTTTCATTTCCTAGTTTTTTATCGTTTCTCAACGAAAGTCTCATTTTCCATCCAAGAAAAAGTTACCTCCAAGATCATGCTCACGCATTAGTTAGTACACATTATTTAAATATGATGTTAGATTAAACTTATGTCCTGGAAACTTACTTGTTTGATGTTAGCATAGTTTATTTTCTCTAGTGTTTGAAGATCGTTGAAACGTTTCTTATATTTGATACATACATGTGAGCCTTCTTTCATAATTTTTTAAATGCATGATGCCTTGTTGCTTTCATTTTTAAAGTAAAATGACAATATGTGACTGAACTTTCTTTTTAAGTTTAGGCTTTTGGTTTTTTGAAGTTGTCTTATTGATGTTGTTGACAGCAATGAATACTACACTTTTCTTGAGTTATGTTCATGCATTTACATTTTTTTTTATAGCAATGAAATTTTTGTTTTTGGTTTTCGTATGAATTAACATTTTGTTATCATGACACTTGAGTATTTTGGTTTTTTCACCAATTACTGATCGATAAATTCGATATTCTTACTATATATATATTATTGAGATAGTGATTCTGTTTTCTCTTATTCTTACTATTATTGATATAGTGGTTCTGTTTTCTCTTGATTCAACCGAAATTTCATTTTTAAACATTGATTCCATGGAATATGAGTAGGGTAAACATTCGTACCTGGGCAACCAATGATTTTTTTTTGGTTGGATACAGACATGCTTTTGCAAATTTTGGGTATTTAAATGCAAGGTTGATGCTTCATTTGGGTGTTCTTTTGCTTTTGCCACATGAACGCCGAAAAAAGTCTTCTATCCCTTGTGCTTGATGATATATGTTAATTAAAAAATTATTTTTTAATTAGATTAACCTTAGTTCTTTTTATTTTTTACAATGATATGATCCTTAGCCTTGTAAAGCTAAACATAAACAATGCATGTCTGACAATTTATGCATTGTGATTCATGTTTTCAATTAGATATTGATTCATGTACTAGCTCAATGAAACCTCGATTTCTCATTAAAAAAATGCACGGGCTCGGTAGGAAAATTTTGTTTCTTCTGTTCAACTATGGCATGAGTTTCAATTTTTAGCCTTTGCTAACTTCATTGCTTCTTAGTCAAGTTCTTATTGCTCCAATAGGTTCATCTAAAGCATTTGGATGGTAATATTGAAGAGGTAATTAAGTCTTTGCAGCGTTATTGTTCATAAGCATCTTTGTTGTGTTGCCTCATCGAGTTAACTATACTGAAACAGGTTCCATATTCACTACCGATGCATTTGGGGCAAGGTATCCAGGCCTCACGGTAACAGTGGCATTATTCGAGCTAAGTTTATGTCAAACTTGCCCCCTCCAAAATCCATGGTAAAGTGGAATGAATAATTGTTTCTTAAAATTTGTTAAATTATGGTAAATTGGGATATGTTTTCTCATTGAATTACTGGGCAATTTTGCAGGGTGACAAAGCTAGGGTGTTTATGTACCCAACAATATATGAGGTAGACACCCCCTACCTCCACTCTTTTAGTCTTAGAAATTGTTAGTTAGCATTTTGGCAATTAGTAGCACAAAGGAAAAAACCTCCACTCTTTTAGTCTTAGAAATTCTAAGTTAGCATTTTGGCAATTAGTAGCACAAAGGAAAAAATAAATTATATGAAATCAATAGCCATAGTTCTCTGTTTGGATTATCTGTTCGTCAGCTTGGAACTAAGGTAATTTCTCTTCCTCGAGAGCAATTTGATGGCAAATATAACATTTCTCTGTTTGAATTTTCATTTTTTCCAGATGATCCTTGCTTTTATTTTACACGATTTTCAACTGATCTCAGTTTTGTTTTTTTGTGTATTATGTTACGCTTTTAGGAGACAGTTGATGTTAAACTGGTTAACAAATTTCTGTAATGCTTGGAAGAATTTTATGATCGGCACAGGTCTTGGTTCGAACAGTGGACCTCCACATGATTATCGAGTGTTAGAAAGCAATGTTTTCCAAGTCTTAAAGGTACTCGATTCTTCTTCTTCTTCTGAATTGAAATCCGTTTATCCACACCACAAGGAAGTTGTTCTTGAGTCCCGCTTGCTAACTGCTAAGTTTGATTTTGTTTTTATTGTTTGGTGAGTGTGAATGAACTCTGTTTCAGATTGATACGACCTGTTTATATGTGCATTATTATTTTAGGCTATGTATATGAGATATGGATTGCAAAATTACTCTTTGATACATACTTAGATTGAAGTATACTCCTTTGGATTCTGAATAATTTGTGTAAAGTTTAATATGTATTTATTTATTACTTGGTGAAATGGAATATGCCTAATTTTTTGGATGGTGCTCTTTGATATTATACTGTATATGTCTGTGTTTCAAACTTCTCTTAGGATGTAGTTTATGTTTTATTGAAAAATCTATCTTCGATTAAATTTTTTTTGGGGTAGAATTGGAATTGGAATTGCAGGTTGATTATGCGTGTACACCTGAAGAAGTGCAACAACATTTCCAAAAAGAAAATATAGTGGTAGACCTTAATACACTCATGTTCGCAATGGAAAGAGGACAAGACTCGAGTGAGGTATGTATGTAAGCATGTTATATATTTTAATAATTGTTTATATCAATGGTTTTATGTTAATTTGCGCCTCTGATGAGACTAAGCACATTTGAGTGGAGATTTGGTTACAGACACACAAGGTAAACAAAGCAAATTTTATCACTCTCAAATGCCACTTGATTGAAATTTAGTTATGCAACCTTCCTACAATATTGGTTCTTATATGAGTTATGTCCTGCATGCTGATGAACTTTCTATAAAATTCAGTCCTTTTATACTATAAAAAGCATTTGGTTAGGGTTTTGGATTAGGAATTTTAAAGCATGTTTAGAAAGAAGCATTATTTTTAGAAACAAAATATTGAGACCCTTTTAAGGCTAGCTTAAGGTGATGTTTTTTGGTTCCTACTACTTGAATTTATCTTTGTTGCTTAGATTCATTTTGGAGCGTCCGAAGTAAAGGTTAAAGTGTTGGGTTGTTTTAGGACTGCGTTAGGTAAGTGACTTCTATCTACCTGTTGGCATGTTGTGTGTTTAATAATTGTTTATGTATTGTAAATTATATGACTTGCATTGTGGCATCATTGCAATTTTGATAAGACTGAGTACATCTGAGTACTTAGCAATCTATAATTTATCGTTTATAAATGTTCTGATAAGACTAAGCACATCTGAGTGCTTAGCAAACTATATTTTGTCGCTTATGAATTTTCTGATAAGACTAAGCACATCTGAGTGCTTAGCAAACTATATTTTGTCGCTTATGAATTTTCTGATAAGACTAAGCACATCTGAGTGCTTAGCGTGATGTGTTTGATTTGTATTCTGAATAGACTAATAAGTTTAGTTTAACTGTTATATGTTTATGTATTGTGAATTATATGACTTGCATTGTGGCAGCGTTGCAATTTTGATAAGACTAAGCACATCTTAGTGCTTAGCAATCTATAATTTGTCGTTTATAAATGTTCTGATAAGACTAAGCACATCTGAGTGCTTAACAAACTATATTTTTTCGTTTATGAATTCTCTGATAAGACTAAGCATATCTAAGTGCTTAGCGTGATGTGTTTGATTTGTATTCTGAATAGACTAATAAGTTTAGTTTAGTTTAATTATAACCAATGATTTAAAAGACTTAAGGCGGCCTCGAGGCGTTTTCTCATGGAGAGGCGAGGCGTAAGCCTCATTTTAAAATAAAAAATATATATTTAAATTACAAAACATAAAACTTTATATATTCAAAATTCATAATAATAAAAAGAAAACAGAAGATAATGGAAAGAATAAGAAATGAAAAAACATAATAGCGTAAGCCTCACTTTAGGCTATTTTGCACTTTTAGATTCACTTTAGGCACTTGCTAGGTTTGTTTGAGGTTAAAATGAAACTTGATAACTTTTTAGGCATTTGCAAGGTTCGTTTGAGGTTAAGAATGATACTTGGTAACTTTTTAGGTACTTTTAGGCTATTTTGCATTTTTAGATTCACTTTAGGCACTTGCTAGGTTCGTTTGAGGTTAAAATGAAACTTGATAACTTTTTAGGCATTTAGACAACTAAGTTGTTTATCTTCTTTCTTGCAGTTTAATTAAGTTTTGTATTTATGTTGAATAAAGCTTGATAATTAACTATAGTTGTCTGTGTTAACTTGGCATTTTCATTGCATTGACAATTTTTAAGTACTTTTTGACTACTTGTAATTTTAGGTTCATTTTAGTCACTTGCTCAATTGTTTTCTAAGTATATATAACTTATAACTATTTGGGAGGATTTTGCATATTTGTTGAAATAATTTCTTGTTCTACTTTCGAAGTAAGAAGTTATTGTGTCTTCTTGAATTTTTATTGCAGGAACTACAAAGCGAAGTGAAGATATTTTCTTCAAGCTAGAAGCCATATTGCAACAAATGATGAACTTTTTTGTTGGGTTAAATGAATATTTCATCATGTTATGCAACATTTTAGTGTTAATGTTGCAACAATTCAGGAGCATCGTAGTTAGTTTCAATATTGTATACATATGAATTAGTTTATGTAAAAGTTGGTATTTGAATGATATATTGATATATAGGTCTTCTTATTTCAATTATATTTCATTGTGTCAAACTTAGAATTATTTATTTTGCTTTGTATTTACAGGTATGTATATCTGTATATTTATATTTGTAATTATCATTATTATTAAATAATAATAATAATGACAATTACAAATATAAATATAAATATATTTAGATTTTAGACCGAAAAATTTGTCATAAAAACATAATTTTTGACAAAAAAAAAAATGATGTCATTGAATTCATTTTGTTGATTCACAATAGTTGTCGTCTTTAACCTATTAGTGACAAGAAATATAAGTCATCAAAGCGTACAAAATTTACTGTTATCAACTCAGATTAGTTGACAAATATTTATTGTCATCAATTCAGATTAGATGACAAATATTTTATGTAATCAATTGCTATAAGATGACAAATATTTCATGTCGTCAATTGAGATTAGATGACAAAATATAATATGAGTGGTCATTCAGTGACAATGTTTAAGTGTCATAAAATAACGTCTCTTGACATAAAATAATTGTCATTAATCGTATTATAAAGACAAAAAAAACTGTCATTAAACCATGAATGATGACAGTTTTCGTTTTGTGTCGTCTATAGAATAAAGAAGGCAAGACTATAACGACTGAAAAAAAATTGTCATCTAAAGTCCCGATGCCAGTTTTTATTTGTCATCATAGCCCCGATTTCTAGTAGTGTTGTTTTTTTCTTCTTCTCTACTACAATTATCATTAACGTCACTACCTCTACCTTTGCCGCCTCCATTGCTGCTCATCTCCTCACACGATAAGTTTTTTTTTCTTTCTTTCTGTTTCTTATTTAATTTTATTTTGTTGTTAATTGTTTAATTAATTTGAACCCTAAAATTTATATGACTTGAAATTTAGGATTTTGAACAAGACTTAGGGCTTTGGATTTTGTACCTCTAAGTTTTGTCAACTAATTACTAGTTTGTTATGTTTTTTTTTTTAAACTTGCATATAACCTTAAATTGAGTTGCTATTATAAATGTATTTTTTTTTAGTCTTGTGATTATATTGAGTTGTTATCTATATTGTTCTATGACTAGGAACTAAAGGACATTTATGAAAAATTTAGTTAGTTTAGTTAGTGGTGTGAGAGAATAGAGGTATATTGATATAATGACCTATATTATAGTTTATGAGTTTATTTCCTTTGTATTTTGTTATATGGTTACACTATTAGTGTCTTTTCTGTTGTACTGTTTCTGGCTATTTATAAGCCTGCTTTATGCCTGAATAAGATAAGTAAGTTCATTTAGATTCTCTTCTAATATCTTCTAATATGGTATCAGTTGATTTTCTTTAAAATTATTTCGAGATTTTTTTTTTCTTCTTGCTTCTCTCTTCATGGCCTCGAACGAAACTAGGCTATTTTTTAATAATATTGTATTTTTTAAAACTTATTATAAAAATAATGTAAGTTTGAAACTATTTATAAAAATATTGCACCTTTAAATAGAGGTCGTCAAGACGACCTCCACACGCAAGCAAAGGTCGTCTTTTGAAAAGACGATCTTGCTCCACATGGATGATGGAAAAGACGACCTCCATCGGTATGTACTTCTTTTATTAAAAAAATGATATATTTTTAGCCAGATATTCAAAATTTTCAAAAAAGGTATGGTTGGAAAGCTAACAGCGAGAGCTTCAATTTGATACGTGATTTCACTATTTTTGGAGTTGTGTATAAAAAGATAGAGACCATCGAAGTTGGACTATAGTTCTGCAAATTTCATAACTGAAGATTCTTTTGAGGAGTGCATTCAAAAATTGATATCTTTTTACCCAGATATTCAAAAACTTCGAAAAGGATATTGTTGTAAAGTTAACACAGAGAGCTTCAATTTGATATCTAGTTTCACTATTTTTGGAGTTGTGTATCAAAAGATATATATCGCCAAAGTTATGAAAAGTTCACTAAACCCAGAACTGAAGATACGACTGAAAACTTCAAAACTGTAGCTAAACTTCGATGATCTGCATCTTTTAATACACAACTCTACAAATAGTGAAACTAGATATCAAATTGAAGCTCTCAGTGTTAGCTTTTCAGCCGTACATTTTTCGAAATTTTTTAATATCTGGGTAAAAAGATGTCAATTTTTTAATTCACTCCTCAAAAGAATCTTCAGTTATGAAATTTGCAGAGTTATAGTCCAACTTCGATGGTCTTTATCTTTTGATACACAACTCAAAAAATAGTAAAATTAGGTATCAAATTGAAGCTCTCGTTGTTATCTTTTCAACCATATCTTTTTTGAAAATTTTGAATATCTGGTTAAAAAGATATCATTTTTTTTAATAAAAGAAGTACATAGCGATGGAAGACGACCTCCATCATCCACGTGGAGCAAGATCGTCTTTTCAAAAGACGACCTTTGCTTGCGTGTGGAGGTCGTATTTTCAAAAGACGACCTCTATTTAAAGGTGCAATATTTTTATAAATAGTTTCAAACTTACATTATTTTTATAATAAGTTTTAAAAAATACAATATTATTAAAAAACAGCCACGAAACCACTACTCCGGTTGCGCCTTCGTCTCCTTCCTCGGCAACTCCGCCCGTCAATCTCTCTGGCCTTGGGCAGTATATTAACCCTTATTTTATTCATCATTCTGATAGCACTAACATTGTTCTTGTATCCAATCTGTTAACTGAAGACAATTACACTTCGTGGAATCAAGCTATGACGATCAGACTCACCGTAAAAAAAATAATTCTTTTTTTGTCAATGGATCTCTTCCTCGACCAACTGGTGAGATGCAGAGTTCTTGGATTATATGTAATAGTGTGGTCACTACTTGGATTCTCAATTCCCTCTCCAAGGAAGTTTCTGCCAGACTTGAGGCTTCTTGTGATTCTTTTGGTTCTTTCACTCTTGATCAATGCCAAAGTTTATTAACTTTGTTGCAATCTCATATGGCTAGTGCAAAGCCTGAATTTTCCTTATCTTCGGGGACTTCTCATATTGCAGGTACTTGTTCAACTACTTAACATTTTATTCCTCCTAATTCTTGGGTATTGGACTATGGTGCTTCTGCCCATATTTCTTACTCTCGGGATCTTTTACTTCTCTTGTACTTGTTTCGAGTTTTTCTGTTTCATTACCGAACCATACTCGAATTACAGTGGGTTTCATTGGCAATGTTCAGCTTAATTTTGATATTGTTCTGCAGAATGTGATGTTCATCCCCCATTTTCGGTTAAATCTATTCTCCATCAGTGCTTTCACCGCTCATTCATCACTTATGATTCGTTTTGTTCATGGTTCTTATGTTCTTTAGGAAAAGTTCTCTTTGAAGATGATTGGCAAGACTAGCATTTGACAAGGATTATATTTGCTTCATACAACTCCAACACATTCTTCTCGGCAACAACTATTACACACCCAGTTTGCTCCTATTGTTTGCAATTCTTTGTCTAGTTGCACTACAAGAATTTAGGATTTTCTCGACGCCAAAAATCCGTCGAGAAAGGCCCTAAATCCGTCGAGATAAGTTTTCTCGACGGAAAAACAACCGTCGAGAGTTTTCGTCGAGACAAGGGCGTCGGGAGAGGTTCTCTCGACGCTTTTAACGTTTCGTCGAGAAAGGATACTCTCTCGACGGTTTACTTCTGCCTTCGAGAGAAGGCTTTCTCTCGACGATAGAACCAACCGTCGAGAGAGTATACTCTTTCTCGACGGATTAGGGTTTTTTTTATCCGTCGAGAGAAATGATACTCTCTCGACGATCTAGAAAACCCTAATCCGCCGAGAAAGAGTATACTCTCTCGACGGATGATTAGGGTTTTCTAAACCGTCGAGAGAGTATCATTTCTCTCGACGATTTCGTTTAGCAACATCCGTCGAGAGAATTCACTCTCTCTCGACGGATTAAACAAAACCGTCGAGAGAAAGTCTCTCTCTCGACGATTTCGTTTAGCAACATCCGTCGAGAGAATTCACTCTCTCTCGACGGATTAAACAAAACCGTCGAGAGAAAGTCTCTCTCTCGACGATTTTGCTTTTAAAAAACCGTCGAGAGATCGTCAGTTTATTTAATTTATATTTTAAATTCCTGTTTTTTTTTTTAAATTTAAAATACCTGATAGTATGTTTGAAACACACATTTAATTAATTAAATTGGAACATTATTTTATAAAAAGTTATTTTCATTGAAATGTAAATTAAAATTGTTAGAAAGTTGGGTTACACAACAAAATTAAACCTACAAAAATATACAAAATTAAACGCAGTCGAGTCCACTTTGAGAGCAGCTTTGTGAACAACATCAACCCAAAATACCTGAAAAATAAAATAATAAATCTCATATTAACATAGCATCAAAAAATAAAAAATTATAACTTAAAACATAAAGTGAAATGCAAAAACTAAATTTACCTAAACATCAACATATATGCAAAAACTAAATTTACCTAAACATCAACATAAACTCATATATATATATATATATTTCAACTAAGTTAACTTTACAAAACAACCCAAATCTATATATGAACTTAAACTAAACTAAAACACAAAACTAAAGTTAGTTTAACTTAAACTAACTACTAAATTACTAAATTACTAAATTTAAACAACTCATATATATATATAGTTTACTTCAACTAACTTTAAACAACGAAATTAACGAAACTTAAACTTAAAACAACTCAAATCTACTCGAACTAAACTAAAACAACTCACATATATATATAGTTTACTTAAAACTAAACTCATAAGTCATAACATATATACTTCAACTAAGTTAACTCTAAACAACATCAAACAACTCAAATCTACTCCAAACAAACCAAAACAACAACTCTAAACAACACCAAACAACCTAAATCTACTCCAAACAAACCAAAACAACAACTCTAAACAACACCAAACAACTTAAATCTACTCCAAACAAACCAAAACAACAACTCTAAACATCACCAAACAACCAAAATCTACTTCAAATAAACCAAAACAACACCAAACAACTCAAATCTACTCCAAACAAACCAAAACAACAACTCTAAACAACACCAAACAACCAAAATCTACTCCAAACAAACCAAAACAACAACTCTAAACATCACCAAAATTAACTTAAACTTAAACTTAAACTAACTTTAAACTAACATATACTCAAAATCATATTGACTACCATAACTGCAGGATAGTCAAACCAAGAAGTCTTCATGATCTTTAAGTTAAACATAAACTAAATTCACGTGTTTATTTTCACCCCATTTCCATCCATGTATCAATAGCGAAACTTAACTTCAAACAACATCAAACTCAACACATATACTCAAAATCATATTGACTACCATAACTGCAGGATAGTCAAACCAACAAGTCTTATTACCTACAAATAATATATTACAAGATGATAAAGTTGATATTTATACTTCAACTAAGTTAACTTCAAGCAACACCAAAATCAACACATATTTAAAATCATATTGGCTACCATAACTGCAGGATAGCCAAACCAACAAGTCTTATTACCTACAAATAATTTGATTACAAGAGGATAAAGTTGATACCTATTTCGATGTTCCGCCTTGTGAACGAACGAGTTGGCTAACCAATTCTCTGAGGCTAGCTACTTCAGCTGTATTTTTAGCTAATTCGGATGCATTTCTAGCTCGTTCAGATGTATTTTCAGTCATCATTTGTTTCAACTCTTGTTGGGTATCATTCAGTCGTTCCACGGTCTGATTCAATTGTTCTTTTGTGTTGTTCAACTCTTGTTGTGTCTAAGTCACAACAAGACTTAGTTCATGCTCTCTCTGTGATTGATAGGTTGAACTATGTTTTCTTGATTTCGACGGTCTTGGTCCATAACCTACACCTTTAATGTGACATGATCGACTACCCAATACTTCTTCACGTATTTCTTCCTCAGAAAGTGGTTGGGTCCCTTCTGGAGTGGGTCAACTTTGCATCTCTTTCATTTTAAGCTGCGATTATTAATTCATATAAGAATTTTGATACTAACTTTACAAATTAATTATCCTTAAGAAGTAGGAAACTTACAAAACTATCCCGAGCGGCCTCATTCACCCACTGATCATCTTCACCTCCTTTATTATGTGTTCTTGTGGCACGAAATAAATCAATAGGTCCTAAGTTCACACCTTTTGCTTTCTACAACAAAGTTTTTTACCATATCAATAATTATTCATGACAAAAAAAAAACTGAAACCATAAATCTTTTTCCAACCTACCATTTTTTCGTGTACGTGAAGGAATGACTTAGTTCCAGTGCAATGATTGAAAGGAAGACTTTGTCGATTCTTTTTATTCCTGTCCGAATTTTTCTAAGAAAATAAGAGATTATTAGTGTAAATTAATTTAAATGGCGTCATATGATCACATCTCTAACAAATCTAAGTAATGTACCTTAAAATCAGGGTTATCCCACCTATCGCATAGGTGAAGCCAATCTGACATGTCAGTTACTCGTTGATGCGGCCATGCACGTCCCTCCTCAGGGGTGGATGCTTCTTTATAATGTTTGAGCAATTCCGCTCTAAACTCTTTAAAAGAATTCTTTGAATTGTGCTCAATGCATTCATGAACGACGGGGTTTGACAAATCAATCACAAAATGATTCTGCAAATAAAGAAAAACATAAGTAAAGTATTTTTAGCTAATAATCACAAACAACTAAAAAAATAAACTTACCAATAGTCGATCTTTAACGTGGTCCCGGACGTCTTGTGGCACTTGTTTCCATGATTTGTATCTCACAGAAAAGCTTTCTCTCACAATGGTACCAATGTCTAAGCTGAACGTTGAGGCAAAATCACACGTCGGCTTCCGGATTTCATCAGAAATATGTATTGGAATTTTCCCGTGTTTTCGAACATATCTATCCAAATTTAGATTTCTACCATATCCCCTCACGTTACGTACAATCCTAACTGAAATAAATAATGAACATACAATTTAATATTCATATCATATCGAAAAATATAAGTATCAATTCAATTAAGTTAACCTGAAGCCTCATCCTCCGCAGAAGATGGTGTGCCTGTCATCCGCAATCCCTCCAAATAAATATCAGTTGAATCTCTGGAATTAATACGATCAGATGACATCGTCTACCTACAAACAATCATGAAATGTATAAATGAAACACAATAGTTACATACATCTACAAATGTTACATAAATCTACATACTGATTTCAATCCAAATGTTCATCGCTTGAATCAATGTCAGGATCTTCCTCTTCCTCTTCCTCTTCCTCTTCCTCTTCATCATTTATGAAATCATCATTATTATTTGACGATAGATTTCTACTCTGTGATTGAATACTTTGGTCATCCATAATTATAGGAGGAACATTATCTCTGCATAATGTGGTGTCATCATCAATGAATATGTTCTCATCGACTCTCATACCGCCATCTACTTCTAACAAATCAAGTTGGTCATTTCCAAGATCTTCTACCTCTGGAATGTCCCATAAGCGTTTATTTTGGACCAATTGCACTACTTTCCAATTATTACCATATTTTGGGTCATTGAGGTAAAATACTTGTTGTGCTTGATTAGCAAAGATGAAAGGATCATCAACATACCAACAATGAGACATATTAATTGATGTAAACCCTAAATCCACGTGTGGTTTATTCTTGTTAGTGTCAAACCATTTACATTTAAAAATAATAGTACGTCTTCTCTTAACATACTCAAAGTCCAAAACATCGGTCACTACACCATAGAATTTGGACTCAACACCTTGACTGTCAGTTTCTCCAGGCACCATGACTCCACTATTTTGCGTTGTCCGACGATTATCACGTGCTACCGTGTGAAAACGCACTCCATTAACATTGCATCTAGTATACGACCGCACTAAAGAAGTGGGACCCATTGCTAGAGAATAAACGTCATCAGACACATTTTCTCTCTTACGCAATGAGAGAACCTGTTCATTCAAACATATATCTTACTAATGCATAACATTACTCATAATTAAAATTCAATTTATAAACTCTCATAACTATATACTTACATGAGATTTGAACCAATCAGGAAATTGTTCCTTATGTCTTCTATCTAAGTCGGATATGTTTCGTGCTTGAGAACAAATCAGTCTCAAATGTTGCCTATGAACACAAAAAGTAAGAATTACGACTCATATTTATTTCACTTGCATCCTTAAAATGATTGAAAACGATACGTACCTACGGTATTGTCTTATCTCATCACAATTGTTCAGAATATACCATTGTGCTATCCGTTTCTCCTCAATTGATAAGGTCCTTGAAGTTGAACCCCCAAACGATTTTGCCCTTTGTCTAAACAATTCAAATTCACCATAAGTATCGTTCTCGAGAATTTGATCATCATTTCGTTCGTCTCTATTGAATCGCGTTTCAATACCACTTAGGTACATTGAATATAAATTCATCGATTCATTTATTACATATTCTTCTGCTATAGAACCCTCGGGACGTGCTTTATTTCGAACGTATTGTTTTAAAGTTCGCAAACTTCTTTCAATAGGGTACATCCAACTATAGCTAACAGGACCCACAATTCTGGTCTCATATGGCAAATGGACTGCAAGATGCACCATTACATCAAAAAATGCCGGTGGGAAATTTTTTTCCAACTTACAAAGTATCATGATAATGTCTGACTGTAATCGATCCAAATCAGTTGTGGTAATCGTTTTCGCACATAGATCACGAAAAAATGTACATAGCTCAACAATAGTAGTCGACACATTCTTATGTAAATATGCTCGAACACCAATAGGGACAAGCCTCTGCAACAGAACATGACAATCGTGAGTCTTCAACCCATGAATTTTTCCATCGTTCACACTCACACATCTTGATATATTCGAGACAAATCCATCAAGAAATTTCAGTGATTTCAAGAACTTACAGAACTCGAGTCTTTCACTCTTACTGAATGTGTACGCAGCATGTGGTTTTTTAGACTTGCCTTTTCCTAAAGGTATCAAGTGTAATTCTTTCCGTATATCTCGATCTTGGAGATCCTTTCGAGCATTTTCTGTGTCCTTCGATTTTCCATCAATGCTTAACAATGTGCCAACCACGTTGTCACAAATATTTTTTTCAATATGCATTATATCCAACTTATGTCTTAATAAAAGTTTTGACCAGTAGGGGAGTTCAAAAAAAATACTTTTTTTCTTCCAATAAGAATCATTTCGTTTCCTTTTCTTTACTTGTTTTGTTGGATGTTTACTAAGCACTGGAAAGTTGAGCATACTCAATTCTTGTAAAATCTCGTCTTCATCCATTACGACTGGAGGTGGTCTAGGTTCTAGATAACCGTCGTGTTGCTTATTCCTACGCCAATAGTGTGTGGCTGGAAGGTAACGTCGATGTCCCATGTAAGACATTTTACCCCTTATCCAAAGCGATGGTGTATCTTCCTTACAAATTGGACATGCTTTGTAGCCCTTGTTCGGGCACCCAGATAAGTCACCGTATGCAGGAAAGTCATTAATCGTCCACAACAAACTTGCGTGTAGTTGAAAGTATTCACCACTAACGCAATCATAGGTGTGCACACCATTATTCCACAACTCTTTCAACTCTTCAATCAATGGTTGCAAGAAAACATCAATCTCTTTTCCAGGAGACTTTGGGCCGGGAATAAGTAAAGAAAGGAAGAAATTGGTTTCCTTCATGCATTTCCAAGGTGGCAAATTGTACGGAATTAGCATCACTGGCCACATACTATACGAATTGCTCATATTCCCGAATGGATTGAATCCATCTGAAGCTAATCCCAGACGAACATTTCGTGGTTCCGAAGCGAACTCTGGAAATTTACTATCAAAATGCTTCCACCCTTCTGCATCAGCAGGATGTCGTAACACACCATCATCGACACGCTTATCTTTATGCCAACTCATTTCAGAAGCAACGTGCTTGGATGAAAACATCCTTTTCAATCTGGGTATCAAAGGAAAGTGACGTAAAATCTTGTGTGGAATCTTCTTCCCTCCTTCCTCGGCAACTTTATACCGAGATTCACCACATATTGGACATTCTTGCAAATCGGCATTTTCTTTCCAATATAAGATGCAATCATACTTGCAAGCATCAATGTTCTGATAGTCGAACCCCAAGTCACGCAACTTCCTCTTAGCTTCGTAAAATGAACTAGGTATACATGCACCAATTGGAAATGCGTCCTTTAACAATTCTAACAACATATCCAATGATTTATTACTCCAATTGTTAATAACCTTAATATGCATTAACTTCACCAAAAAATTTAATGAAGATAACGTACAACCAGAGTACAGTTCATTACATGCTTCAGCCATTAAATCCTCAAATCGGTTTGAACTATCACTTTTCGGGACATTAGTGGGAATCTCGTTTGCAAAATCTTCTTGGTGAACACTTGTTTCTACGTTTGGGGTTTGTAAGTCATTTAGAATGTTCAAAATCTCATTCTCTTCATCAAAAAAATTTGATGTTGTACGTAGTCCATCATCGGGTATTGAATTAGTTGAAATATTTTTGAACCTAGATAAGTTGCTTGGTTCTCCGTGATATACCCATTGACCATAAGAGGGAGATATTCCATTTGTAAATAGATGTCGTTCTACCCCATCCAAAGACTGCCACATTCCATTCATACAATGTTTACATGGACATCTTGTTTTCCCCAAATGATTAACGTGAGACTTCGCCATTTCCATAAACTGAGCAACTCCTTCTACGTACTCGGTAGAGAACCTATCTCTAAGTGTAATCCAATCTTTATTCATTCTTAATTCTACAATTTTGAAACCCACCCGTAAATCGTGAATAGTTAAGTCCTGTAGGAATTGAATAAAAAACTAAACATATCAATTTCAGCCTAACGCCCATTCACTTTACAAAAATAAAATAAATTAGCCTAACCATATATACAAATTAGCCTAATTCAGAAACCATAATTCAGAAACCATGAATCATCGTAAAAAGAATTGGCGAGCAGAAATGATACCTAGAGGCGAACGATCGAGCTGTTTGGAGTAGCGTGGAGCGGGGAACGACAATTGTCTTGCGGGCGAGCGAGCGGCGAATGGTACCTGTGTATCATAAATTGAAAGCAAATTATATACAAAAAAAAAAATTAAAAAAAAAAATCAGTGAATTAAAAAAATTAAATACCTAGCGGCGGCGGCGGGCTAGGGTGGTGGAGGCAGGAGGCGGCGGCGGCGGGCTAGGGTGGTGGAGGCAGGAGGCGGCGGCGGCGGCGGGCGATGGAGGCGGCGGCGGCAAGAGATAGAGATAGAGAAGGCGACGGCGAGGGCGACGGCGGGAGCGAGGGAGAGAGAAGACGAGGGCGGGAGCGAGGGAGAGAGAGAAGGCGACGACGGCGAGGGAGCGAGTGAGAGGGAAGGCGACGGCGGCAAGGGAGGGAAGGCGACGGCGACAAGGGAGGGAAGGCGACGGCGACGAAGGAGCGAGGGAGAGGGAAGGCGACGGCGTCGAGGGAGCGAGGGAGAGGGAAGGCGACGGCGGCGAGGGAGCGAGGTGGCGGCGATGGGTGGAACGACGACGGCAGGCGATGGAGAGAGAGAGATCAGCAGGCGGCGGAAGTGAAGCGAAATGACGAAGAAGACGAACGAAACCCTTAGGTTATTAAGGGTTCTCTCGACGGTTATTAAAAACCGTCGAGACAACATCCGGTTCTCTCGACGGTTTCTTTGAACCGTCGAGAGAAATGGCCAGTTCTCTCGACGATTGCTCTGAACCGTCGAGAGAACCAGCCCTTTTTCTCGACGGTTTGCTTAAACCGTCGAGAGAACTGGAGTTTATCTCGACGATTAAAAAATCGTCGAGAGAACTGCAAGTTCTCTCGACGATATTTAAACAACCGTCGAGAAAACTAGAAGTTCTCTCGACGATTGCTTTGAACCGTCGAGAGAACCGACCCTTTTTCTCGACGGTTTGTTTGAACCGTCGATATTTAAACAACCGTCGAGAAAACTAGAAGTTATCTCGACGTTTTTTAAAAAACGTCGAGAAAACTAGAAGTTATCTCGACGTTTTTTAAAAAACGTCGAGATAACGTATTAAATTTTTTTAAAAAAAACTTTAAAATACCTATCTCGACGGTTATGCAAATATCGTCGAGATAGTTGTTCGTTCTCTCGATGATTGTTCAAAACCGTCGAGAGAATCGGATGGTATCTCGACGAATGAATATTTCGTCGAGAGAATATGCTACTCTCCCGACGATTGTATAAAACGTCGAGATAGGTTTGTTCTCGACGAAAATGGAACCGTCGAGAGAACATCCGTCGAGCAAATATAAAATTCTTGTAGTGTCGTTCTTTTAGTACATGGTATGACCGTCTTGGTCACCCATATGTTAAGCGTTTACTTGCTTTGAAGCATATTTTGCATATTGATTTACCTAAAAACAATTGTTCTCACCCATGTTTAGTTTGTCCATTGGCTAAACAACGCCGCTTGTCTTTTCAATCAAATAATCATTTGGCCTCTCATGTGTTTAAATTGGTTCACTGTGATATTTGAGGCCCTTATCAGTCCCCTACAAATTTTGGTTATAAGTATTTTTATGACTATTGTTGATGACTCATCTCGTTATACTTGGATTTTTATGATGAAGCGCAAATCTGATGCTCTAACCATTGTTCCCAAACTTTTTGTACTTGTTGAGAATCAGTTCAACACTTATATCAAGGTTTTTCGTTCAGACGATGCCCTAGAGTTATCATTTGCCGAGTTTTTTCAATCCAAAGGTGTTCTCCATCAATTTTCTTGTGTGGGTCGTCCTAAACAAAATTATGTGGTTGAACGCAAACATCAACACCTCTTTAATGTTGCCCGAGCTTTACTTTTTCAGTCTAGCTTGTCAATCATGCTTTGGGGTTAGTGTGTGTTAACTGCTGCTTTCTTGATCAACCGCACTCCATCTCCTGTTCTCGACTGGCAAACTTCTTTTCTTCGGTTGCATAAGGTTCTTCTTGATTACAACACACTTCGACTCTTTTGCTCACATTGTTTTGCATCTATGCTTGTTTCACATCGATCCAAGTTCCTTCCTCGAGTCATTCCCTCACTTTCTTTGTCTCTCGAGATGTTGTTTTTCATGAACATATTTTTCCATTTCATATGATCACTTTACATGATGACATTGTGGATCCTTTCCCTAATTTTGGCTTGCCTATACCTTTTGATTTTTCTGGTATTTCGCATGATCCTGAACAAGACACTCAGCCAAATGCTTCTATTTTTTCTCCACATTTGGATCCGTCTGCTGTTGTTCTTCCCCCTGTTCTGGGTGATTCTAATCAGAATGCAACTGTTGCGGCTGTTGGGTTTTATGTCCTAAAACTCGTGGTTTGTAAACTGAATGTATATTCTATTTTGCAATAAAGTTGTTTTTGAGATTTATTCAGTAAAGTTGTTATTGAATAAAGTGAATTGTGTTAACTTTTAACCTAACTCCAATAAACAAAGACATCATGGCTATAGGTTGTATACTTGAACTTCATGTGTGACATGATTGTGGATCAAGTTGAAGTAATAGTCAGAACGATCTATAGTATAGGGATAAGGCTGGGTACCTTATCCTGGGGACACTATTGGACGCGACCCGCTTTGCATAGTACAAACGATGTGATCCAAAATCGTTCATGTGGAGACATGTGAGTGGGGGCGTCCTGTGCAATGAGTTTACATAAGACTGAACCGCGAAACAAGTCGCTCTTTCTTTATAATTCAGTTTACTGTAAAGACCAACTTTTTCATATGATGACCTAGGTAATTCGATCTGAATCCTGAGCACGCTATGAACTCCTGTTTATTCGGGCTTATCCTTTGACTTGTATGGGTGAGAGTGGCCTGAGATCGCCGACTCAATAAGCCTACCATCTTGGGGATAAGACTGGGTAGGTAGCTGGGAACATAGTCCTGCGAGATGAAATTCACTCATACCCGCCTTGAGGGATAGTAGAGAGGTTGTTCCCTTAAGTGCTGACTTCGGGTCTTGAACTAGGGATCCCACCCTCTCATTGGCCCGAGAGGGACTTGGTATAGTGATGAGATCACATACCAATCGGTTTAGTGGTTGGACCACAAACCAATAGTTCATTAGAGGATCAGTAGAACTTAAGGAACAAGATGTAATTACGGGGGTAAAACAGTTATTTTGACCCAACTCTAATTACGAACGATCTGTGAAGGATCGACTTACTGATGAAGGTTATATCAAGAGGACAAAAATATATCTACGGTGAGGAGAGTGCAACCCTTGGACTTTAGTGGAGTCTCCGGGGGTTAACGAATGTTGGTTAGTTGACTAAAGAGTTTGGCCGGTTAATCTCGTATCATTGGAGCTCATGATCTGTAGGTTCTTTAGGTTCTCCTGGCTAGCTCGGATTAAGCCGTGTAACAATATGAGAGAAAAAGAATTTGAATTTATTCAAATTCGTTTTTGGAAGAATGATGGACATATTTAAATATGATTTAAATATGAGATCGGTCTAAAACATGAATAGGGATTCATGTGTGATGATTTAGTTTAAGAAACTGGGATTAGTCTTATTATTTAATTAATATTTGATATTTAATTAAATAATAATATTAATTAATTAAAATTTTAATTAATTAAAATTTATTTTTGTTTATTAAAATTAATTATGAATTAATTTTAAAATGACAAAATATTGCAAGTGAGATTATCCAAGTTGAGTGGATTTATCCAAGTTGAGTGGGTTTATCCAATTTGTGAAGTGGATTGTTAATCACCCACCACATGCATAAACTATCAATTTTGGAACACTTGGTTGAAGCCTAATCCATCCAATTTGAGGTGTCATGCTAAGCAAAGAGTTTGTTGCATGTGAATTGACTATAAATTGGATGAAGTTCAAATGGTTTGAAGTTGATGAATTTTCAAAGAGTTTGAACATTTGGATGAGGGTTAATGAAGAGTTCATGTAGCTTGAGAAATTAGAAATCTAAGTGTTAGATATTTCTCTCAAAACCCTCATCACTTTCACCTTCCCATCTTCATCTTCCAAAGTTTTTCTCTTGTAAAAGAGTCCCACCACTCCGTTGCTCAACCCGAGGATAGCGGGACTACCGGAGGTGGTCCACGAAGTGTTCGAGAGAAGGTTCGAGGTGTTCGTGAGGAGATTCGAGCATCGGGATTAGAAGATTTAGAACTACAAGAGGTATGAGTTCTAATTTCTTTAATTTCCAAGTTTTGAGCATGTTTCTAGTTTACCTAAATTGATGAAATTAGAGTGCCAATTGATCCGACTCGCTTCTGCTGCCCTACATGCGCTCCATCAATTGGTATTAGAGCATTTTTTGGTCACTCAATTTGCATCAATTTGAGCTCAGTGGGTATTTGTTTTAGAAATTATTTTTCTGGGCGTTTAAAGTGTTTTTCCGGTATTGACATATTTTTTTGAGCTTTTATTTGTACTTTATTTTGTAATTTCCCGAGCGTGTATGGGCTTTATAATGTGTGGAGAAGAGTCTGGAAAAAATTTGGAGTTATTAGAGTCCATATAGGGTTTCAATTCGAAGACAGGAGCTCGGGTGTCCGAAAAAACAGCACAAAACCGGTTCAGCGCAAGGTGGAAGAAACGGTCTAGTTCGGTCCTCGGGCGGTCCAGTTGACTGAAAGTCATACCGGTTCCTTGTTCTTCACCATCTGGCGGTTCGGTTCAGTGTTCGTTTGGTCCAGTTCGGGTGGTTATAGCTCCGGTTCCGGGCTGTTGAA
Organism: Herpetospermum pedunculosum; assembly: GCA_028017165.1. Lineage (NCBI taxonomy): Eukaryota > Viridiplantae > Streptophyta > Magnoliopsida > Cucurbitales > Cucurbitaceae > Herpetospermum > Herpetospermum pedunculosum. Next base: position 10,939,513 of record CM051527.1, on the reverse strand, counting down.
GTCCGGATAGTTGTTTTGGACCGGTTCAGCTTATTTGAAGCTTGAAGTTGCTGTTTTTTTGGCCGGTTCAAGCAAATTCAAGTCGGTTCGGGGGGTTCGAAGGGTTCGGAAGTGTCTCAACCTAGTTTATGAATTATTCTTGTAATAATTTAGTTGCTTGCTTGCCCGTGATGCCAAAACCGGTCTACTTTAGTGTGTTTAATTAATTATGCATTGTGAATGTATGTTTTAATTAAAGTCCCTTGTATGTGCATAAAGTATTGCATATAGATTTCAAATCCCACCATATAAAGCATGTTGCATGCATTGAAAGTAAAATATAAGTGTTATGTTGTATAGTATGCATGCTTAATTCATGAGAATTAATATAACTGTTATATTAATTTATGAATTGGATGTTGCTTGTTTAAAAGTGTATCTGATATAAGTGTTATATTAATTGTGAAATTAAACATACAACATAGTTTCCTTAGTTTAATATAATTGTTATATTCTTGCTTGGAAAGCATGTTATAAAAAAATTAACATCAAATTAAAAAATAAGAAATTCGGGAACCGGTAAGAAGGTGACTGGCTGACAGTCGAGCAGATAAGAAAAAGGCGGCACTACTAGAAAAATGGGAATAGATGACATGTGGGGCATCCAAAATTTAAGGGAGAGAAGAAAAAAAGTGCATCTTCATTTTGGGGCGCGTTTTTGGCGAAAAAAAATGAAGTTTTTCAGATTTCTGAAACTTAATGATAATTTTCTATTGTCGTTAATCGATGACGGTTTGAAAATGTCCTAATAGATATAAAAGAATTAGAATTAATTTACCACTAAAAATGAATTAATTAACAAACAAGGGGAAAATGAAAAAAATAAGGGAAATGGAAATTATGAAAAAAAAAATCATATTTTCTCATTTAAGGGTTATTTAAGGGTTATTTAAGTAAATATAAAATAAGTGACAATTTTGTAATAAGAACAATCTTCTCAGATTCATCTGTTCCGGACCATAAATCGAAATCGGAACTTGAGTCCATTTGAGTTCATAAACCACACTCCGTTCAATCTTAGATTTGAACGAGTGACGTGCATTTTTCAGAAGTTAGTGTGAAGGATTTCGACAATAATTTAGGTTTTCTAATTTTCTTCTTCTCTAGCCAAGTCGCCGCAAACTCCTGGCTTTCTCATCTCTCTACTCCAACTTCATCTCTAGCTAAACCCCTTGCCAAACGTCTCGCCTTCTCAGCTCTATGCTTCATCTCTTGCCAAATCTGTAACACTTCTAATTGTTGTTTTAAGGTTATCTTAATGTCCACTTTTAGAAAGTTAATTATTATTTGAAATTGGAGTTTAAATATTTTAGAGTGTTATTATTTGAGCATTTCTAGCTTAAAAAGAAAGGGAAAAAAATAGTTTTTAAATATTGTTTTGTTTTAAAAGAAAGAAAAGATTTTTTGAAATTTGTTATTTTGTTTTAAATTATATAACAAAGTATTGTTATTTTGTTTTAAGAAAAGAAATATATATATTTTTTACTTTTTTAAAATTTGTTATTTTGTGGACTAAGGAGAGGATTTTTCATTTTGGCGCAGTTTAGTAGGGACGGATTTGGGGCTACATTGCCTTTGACGCCGCCCTAGCTGGGATAACTCGATTTCTTCTTCTGAGGGAACTTGAAACTTCTCACTCTGTTCGCCCCAAAATCTTAGGTTTCTAATTTCTCTTCGAAACGATTCATTTGCTGTATTTCCATGCATCATTCCAGTGCTGGATCAATTGGGTTTTATTTCTTATTTGGGTATTGTATTGTTTTAGTGGGAAATAAATAGAATGAAGTATTGGGGATTTGAGTTTTTTTTGTTTGTGAACTCGTGCAATATTTGTCCCATATTTACAATTATTCTTTATATATAAAGGTTGAAAATTCAAAAAACAAAAAAAAAAGAAAAAAAAAAGGATTTCACGATATTTAATTTGGGTTAAGTTCAATTTATGAGGTTATTATCAAAACCCTAAGTCCCATTTTTCTTTCCTCCTCCCTTGCGTTCACTTCTTCTCCAGCCGCACCTACGACCCATCTCCGGCGAACGAATCTGACGGTAGAGCAAACGACGTCTTCTTCATCCACGAGAGAGCGGAGACCTCTTCTCCTGTCTTCAACGTTTGCGAGCAAGGGTAACAACTCAACAACGATTCACAAACAATGCGATCGAGCGATTTCCTCTTTCTTTCGATTCAATTGAATTTAAACAATCCAGTGGAAACCTCTTCACATTTACCTTCAACGAATTCTAAAGGTAAAAAATTTCTCTGCCTCTACAACTTTCAACACACTCACCCGCTTCTAGGATTTCCTCTTTCTTTTGATTCAATTGAAGTTTTGGTTCTTCATCTTCGTTTGCGAATGCCAACATTTGAAATTCTAGGGATTCGACGATTTTTGCAGTGAATGTGAGTTACATTTTTTTTTTACGATTCTTGCAGTTGCAGTTTAGGACTTTGCAGTAAATGTTTTTCTTTTTCTTTCTCGTGCCCTTCCTAACTTATTTAGCATACAAGAAAATGATAGAACAAAACTGATGCATATAGATTTCTTCAATTGTCTACCGTATTTGTGGCGAATTAGAGAATTTTTTTGGTCGATCAGTACTGAATTTTTTTTATATTATTTTTCTTTAAGTATAGGCAAGACTCTATTTTCCCCTAAACTTTAGTCAGATAGTTTTCTCTTCACTATTTTCAAATTCATATGAAGTTGATAGGAGCTTTCAGTTAGCCATATGTTTCATTGTGAAGGTAACTGGTACTTTCTGTACAGCAGATGCAAAAGCAGGAGACAATGAACCGACAAAATCTTTATCAGAACAGGTGTCTACTAGATAAAGACCGTCTTGAAATCTACCCTTGTCAGTCGTCTTCGAAGTATACTTGTCCTGAATTAAGCATTGATTTGTAGAAAAATGTACAGAAATATAAGCATCCATAGTTAGTGCACCAACAGATAATAAATTATACTGAAATTCTGGCACAAAGAGAACACGCTGAAGAATAATACTGTTGAAGATTGTGACATTTCCAGCAAAAGGAACAGGAATTCGAAGACCATTTGGCAAAAAGACAGTAGTAGAGACAGGATCCAAAGATGTAAATAAGGATCGAGAAAAAACAGATATGTGTAGATGCACCAAAATCCAATATCCAAGAATTTGATGGTATAGTAATACTAGGACAAATACCGGCAATGTGTGATGTAGAAGCCCCAACATCAGTCTTGGCCAGAGAAAGTTGAGACTGCAGTAAATTCAAAAGTGTATGATATTGTGCAATAGTATCATAATTTATTGGTGTTTGTGCAGTAGCATGTGTGGGAACAGAATTGGTAGAATTAACATTATTGTGAGCCCTTGAAAAACCAGATTTCTGGGTCCCTTTCTGTCTATATCCCGGAGGATAGCCAATAATTTGGTAACAACGATCAACCGTATGCCCAAGTAAACCACAATGAGTGCAAATAGAGCGGTCTTTTCGGCGACGATTAGTAGAAGATGGTGGTCGAGGAACAACAAGTGTGGTGAAACCAAAGATTGGTCAACTGGACCAATAGGAAGCATCCTTGCAAATCCTAAAAAAAACTTAAAAGAAAGTGAAATAATCTTTCAAAGGAAGAAAATAGAGAAATGCGAAAGAGAAAAAAAAATTTAAAAAAAACATTAATGCTCTGATACCATAATGGAAAAATAGTCTAGAAAAATACTATCAGATAAATACTCTTAGATGGTTTTATTGATCTCGAAGTGAGCATTATATACATGAAGTGGGGTGGTTAAGATAATAACAAACCACAATATAAAAGCAACAAAATAGATGCACGTAACAGAATATAGATACACTTAGATACATGTAACAAAATACATAATTGAATAAAACTAACTCTCAATAGAACAAAAAATGACAAAATTAATTCTGATGACATTTAATTTCAAATCAAATCTTATGACAATCAATCAAATCCAAAATTGGTTATTTCATTTATGAAACTTAATTCTTCTTTATTTTTTTTCTCCTTATTTTTCATTTTTCTTTCTGTCGGAAACCACCTCAATTTTTCGTTTCTTCCATTTTTGTTGAGTTTCATATATACCATGTTTATATATTATAATTCAACATATATACACCGTTTATATATATTAATCCAATTTAAATCATCGACGCTCACCTACCCAAGTCTTCGATTTTAGTTGTTTATATTAAACATATCATTGAGTCTTTCTTTTATGTTTATATATTATAATTCAACATATATACCTCTCTTATACAAGGTTTTATTCCATTTGAATTATGTACAACATGTTATTAATTATATACCACATTTATAAAATATAAACACTAAATAAAACAATAATATATACCTCATATTATTAAATATAAACCTCATATTATTAAATATATACCACAAAACATACATGCGATATGAAAAGAAAAAAAGAAATAAAAAAAAAACCTAAACTTCAAATTGCTGCACCCCGCCCACTCCCGATCTGTCACGTTGTGCCTGAACTCTCTGCAGGCTCCAGATCCGCATGTCGCCGCTCTCGACCTCTCCAAGCTTGAAGCCTACTATCGTTTATATGTGTCTTCGTGAAGCTCCTCCAGATTCTTCTTCGTTCTGATCGCGGAGGCTTCGTTCAGATTGCGGCATCAACGACTTCGTTTAGATTTCCATGGTGACTATCTTGATCTCGATGGCGATGACTATTTGGATTCCCTTCCTCCCTCTAAATGATAGAATTAGACTATTTCTCCATAAACTTGGTCTTGTCAACCAAGCATATAGTTACCTTAACTTAAGCCTAAGGACTTAGTATAATTATTGCCATTATTATAGCCTAGTCTTAGTGTATAGTTAGGCTAATTTTGGAAGCTATCAAAAAAAAAAAAAAAAAAAAAAAAGTTAGGCTAATTTTGGTCTTGTAATTAGTATATAAATGATGTTCTCTCAAATGAACAAATCATCAAAAGTAATATCATTTCATGGTATCAGAGCCTTGGGCAAAATTCTTCTTTCTTTTCTTCTCCTCCCTTTTTCGGCAACCATCATGTCTACCTCAACAGTAGCCAGCATGTCTACCTCAACGACAGCCAAAAAATCCTCCTTCCACCCGGCTCTTGAATTTTGAAACCCACATTTATTTGCTTTAATTTAATGAGTAATTATAAAGTATGAGTTATTTTTGGGTTTTGGGTTTTGTTATAAATGATTTGAAACCCACATTTATTTGCTTTAATTTAGTGAGTAACGATAAAGTATGAGTTATTTTTGGGTTTTGGGTTTTGTTATAAATGATGGAGTGCATATCACAAAAGCGGAAGCAATTTGGATCAAAAGCACTCTAATTTCATCAATTTAGTCATACAAAAAGTATGCTCAAAGCTGGAAAATTGCAAAAAAGTATGAACACATACCTTTGTTGCTCAAATTCTTCAAACTCGTTGTTTGTTTCTCCTCACGAACGCTTTGTGGACCACCTCTAATGTCTTCCCTGCTATCCTCAGGCCTTGGTATGGGATGTGGGCCCCTTCAATGAGAGAGTTCTTGGGAGAGAAGAGAGAGAGGTCTAGTTTGAAAAAACTTCCAACAAAACATCAACTTCAAACTCTTTGAGTTTCATCCCATTTATAGGCATCAACATGCCTCTACAAGAATGCTTATCATGACACCACAATTGGATAGGATTAGTCATTGTGAGGTGTCCAAAATTTGGGTAATAATAAACATGAAGTAAGTTAGTCATATAAACACTTCAAAATCCCAAAAGTTGGCAAATCCCACTTAATTATTTTATTTTAAATTAATTCAAAATTAATTTTAAACAAAATAATTCTTGAATTAACTAAACAATTTATTATTTAATTTAAGATCAAATATTAATTAAATAATTAGACCAATCCCGATTTCTAAAATTGACCTCTCGAACATGAATCCCTATTCGTGTATTAGACCGAACCCAATATGTCCATCTCTCTTCCTTATTGTTTAATTCATAATTAAACTATGATACGTTAAGTATATCGCATATATTTAACGTTTATTCTCAAAACCGAATTTGAACAATTTTTTTCTCTCAATCTGTTACAAGGCTTAATCCGAGCTAGCAAAAAGAGCCTAAAGGACCTACAGATCATGAGCTCCAACGATACAAGATTAACCGACCAAACTCTTTAGCCTAGCTAATCAACATTCGTTAACCGTCGGGCCACTTCACTAAAGCCCAACGGTTGCACTCTCCTTACCTCATATATATTTCTGTCCACTTGATATAAACATGATTAGTAAGTCGATCCTTCACATGTCGTTCGTAATTACGGCTGGGTCTAATAAACCGTTTTACCCTTGTAATTACTTCTTGTTCCTTAAGTCTCGTTGATCATCTAATGTATAATTGGTTTTTGGTCCAACCACCCCTCTCAGGCCAATGAAAAGGTGGGGCCCCTTGTTCAAGACCTGGAGTCAGCACTTAAGGGAACAATCTTTTTACTAAACCCTAAAAGCGGGTATGAGTGATTTCCATCTCGCAAGACTATGTTCCTAGCTCTCTACCCGGTCTTATCCCCAAGAGAGTAGGCTTATTGAGTCGGCGATCTCGGGCCACTTTCACCCATGCAAATCAAAGGATAATCCCGAATCAACAAGAGTTCATAGCGTGCTCAGGATTCAGATCGAGTTACCTAGGTCATCATATGAAAAAGTCAGTCTTTAACAGTAAACGGAGTTATAAAGTAAGAGTGACTTATTTCGCGGTTCAGTCTTATGCAAACTCATTGCACAGGATGCCCCCACTCGCATGTCTCCACATGAAAGATTTAGGATCACATCGTTTGTACTATACAAAGTGGGTCACATCCATAATGTCCCTAGGATAAGGTACCCAACCCTATCCCTATACTATAGACCATTCTGGCTATTACTCGAACTTGATCCACATTCATGTCTACAAATGAAGTTCAAGTATACATCCTATAGTCAAGGGTTCTTAGTTTATTGGATTTGGGTTAAAAGAACATAATTCACTTTATTCAATAACACATTTACTGAATAAACCTCAATAACATCTTTATTGCAAAATGGAATATATATTCAGTTTACAAACCACGAGTTTTAAGACATCAACCCAACAATAAAAACCATTGGTTTTTCTTTTGGAAGGAAGAGACACACTTTGAAGGAGGCCACACATTTTCATTTTTTAGAGAAACGCTTAAGAAAGAAAGAAAGAAATAAGAAAAAAAAGTCAGATTCTCTCTCCAAGGCCCACACACTCTTTTTCTCTCCTTTTTCCTTCCATTCCCTCACAACAAAAGTGTTTTCTTCATTAGATACCGACGATGATCTATGGTGGCTCACTACGACCCAAGCACTTCAACGTTCAGACAACGATATAAATCTTATCCTCGGCCCTGCAGCAGACTGGCGCCATCACCGACAACGCTCCACCCTCCTTCGAACGACAGTGCAGACCAAACCTGCGATTCTCCAGCGCGACCCATAATTGGCAGCGACGATCTGAGCCTACAGCGGCGACAACAAGCTATATCAGATCTTTTATTTTCTAGCGAGCCCCACGAACGATCCATACAACCCTACAATAGTTCCGACAAGCGACGACCAACCCTTCCTTAGATGTTGTTGGAATTTTGTGAATCATTAAAATTGAATGTTTTTTTTAAGTGTGATAGTGAAATTGTCTCACATGGGAAATGTGCATTATCAATAGGGTATATATAGCTTGGGCACCCACTTTTGTAAAAGGGTGATGCGTCACACAAATGGCTTTTGTTAAAGGGTGAGGAGTCACACAAATGGACCACCACGCGTTCTGTTGCCATCTAGTTGACCACCAGTGGCTCACGAGCAAAGATCTATGGCCAACACTCCATTTCACGACGACTAACAACAGTATCACGACGGTGTCGGCCCACGCTTGGGAGCAACGACCAAATTCGGACATCTGGCGCGACGACTTCATTTTCCAAACGTTAATAGATTATTAGAAAGACCTACGTAAAAGAAATTGGGCAGGAACGAGGGTTTACAAAAGTCTGTTAATGAGGTACTAGCGTGTTGTTGAACGTTGTCCTTAAAGAAGACGTGCCCCCACTTGCATTGAATTATTCGACACTCTAGTCTCAGGATACAACTCCCTTCAAGATAGCTTGTGTGCAACTAAGCTCTCTTACGAATTTCTTTTGACTTGTATACTCCCAAATTGACAAATCATTTGTAGACAAAATTAGTGTTTTGAACCTTAAAAAATTTCATTCGTATGTTTTTGTTTTCATTCAAGAAACCTTTGTATAAAATTTCCACCAATTCTCCAAATAATGTAAAATTTTCTAAAACACAAATATACATTTTCTTTTAAAAGAAACCAATATAGAGAGCATATTTACTATGTAATAGGTGGAAGTACCTTCCGAGTTTGAACTTCCACTTAGTAAGAATGAATGTACATTTGAAGGAGACATGGTGAATATAGTCCTAAACTAGGTCCTGTAATTAAAGTTTTCACTTACCCCACACATAGTACAAGCCAATTTAGGAATTCTGGTTTGTTTTGCGCTTTAGACAGTCATGCGCACATATCCCGTTTCATGAGTGTTTTAAGGGAGCAACCCACACCACTACAACACCCACATAGGTGAAACGATTGTTTGTGACCAACACCCCGTATAATATATGTCTTGGTTTTATTCAGAGTTTAACTTTTCATAATCGTAACATATTATGAGCACTACCACCATAAGAATGGAACAAGTAATTAAATTTACTAGTGCTCCCATAGCCACACTCCAATTTCGTTATTACCCATTGAACCTCTTTCGTGGGATCTCTAATCTTTGAAGTTGGGTGTCCAGTGTAAGCGAGATTTTGAGTAAAAAATGCGTGTGTGATTCGTAATGGCCTTCTTCTTTGTTGGATGAAAATGTGAACTATCTTTCTTCCCAGTCAAATATCTCTCTAGCCATGGTACGTTATTTTATGGGCATTATAGGTTTGTCGTACGTGGGTTATGGGGACCTTACGCATAAGGTAGCAGTTGTCGGTTTTGTTTGTCTCGAGGGCTGATTCTTTAATTCCTTCGCTAGCTCCCTTACTTGCTTACAAATTCCTCATTTAAGCATTATTCTTCACTATATTCCCTCAGATCAATGACTGCATTATTCTTTATGTTAACACATTGATAATTTCCCATCACTATCTTTGCGTGCAAATAGTAATTCCCTCGGATCAATGACTGTATTATTCTTCAATAAACGCCTGCATTATTCTTAACTATGTAAACGCGTTGATAATTTCTCACCACTATCTTTACGTGCAAATAGTAATTCCCTCGGATCAATCCCTATTTTCCGCCTCTCGGAGTGACTCAAGGTCTCAGATTTCCTCCCTATTTTCCAGCTCGGAGCGTTATGATTTTCAAAAAATTGCTTAAAATAAGAGAAGAAAAAAAACTTTTTTGTTGAGAGTGGGATTTGAATCCACGCCCTTTCAGAACAAAACCTTAATCTGGCGCCTTAGACCAACTCGACCATCTAATAATAAAATAAATCCAGTTATATATTTGTACTCTTATTAAAAAAAATACAGTTGAGAGTGACTCCTATATTTTAACTTCTTTTCATTTAAACTCTTATTTTCATTCTATATGTTAATATTTTCTAGTGTTTTGAGAGTGTCGAAAGTGCGAGCGACATTTTGAGTAAAAAATGCGCGTGTGATTCGTAATGGCCTTACTTCTTGATTTGAACTATCTTTCTTCCGAGTCAAATATCTATTCGACCATGATACGTTACTTTCTGGGCATTATAGGTTCGTCGTCTGTGGGTTATGGGGACCTTACGCATAAGGTAGCAGTTGTTGGTTTTGTTTGTCTCAAGGCCTGATTCTTTAATTCATTCGCTAGCTCCCTTACTTGAGCTTACAGATTCTTCATTAAAGTATTATTATTCTTCACTATATACCCTCGCATCAATGACTCAATATAATTGTAAGGTTATGAGATTGGTCGAGTTAACGCGTTGATAATTTCCCACCACTATATTTGCGTGCAAATAGTTTACTTAAGGTTTCCTTGAGAGTTTCCTCTCTATTTTCCGCCTCTCGGAGCGTTGATGTAGCTGGTTTTAAATTTTAAAGGCTCTTAAAAAAAGAGAAAAAAAAAAGAAAAAAAAAACATTTGTTAACAATGGGATTTAAACCCACACCCTTTTTCCTACCAAAACTTTAATCTGGTGCCTTAAACCAACTCAATCATCTCAACATCTAATGATAAAATAAATACAGTTATATATTTGTACACTTCTTAAAAAACATATAGCTGAGAGTGACTCTTCTATTTCAACTTTTTTTTTTTTTATCTAAACTCTTAATTTCATTCTATATGCTAGTATTTTCTAGTGTTTTGGAGTGTCGAGAGTGTGAGCGAGATGTTGAGTAAAAATGCGCGTGTGATTCGTAATGGCCTTTCATTCTTGGTTGAATGAACATGTGAACTATCTTTCTTCCCAATCAAATATCTCTCCAGCCATGGTACGTTATTTTTTGGACATTATAGGTTCGCACGTTGTGGGGTATGGGGACCTTACGCATAAGGTAGCCTTTGTTGGTTTTGTTTGTCTCAAGGGTTGATTCTTTAATTCATTCGCTAGGTACCTTACTTAAGCTTACAGATTCCTCGTTGAAGTATTATTATTATTCACTATATACCCTCGCAGCAATGACTCAATATAATTGTAAGGTTATGAGATTGGTTGAGTTAACGCGTTGATAATTTCCCACTACTATATTTGTGTGCAAATAGTTTACTCATGGTCTCCTGGAGGATTTCCTCCCTATTTATTTATTTTTTTGCCTCTCGGAGCGATAATGTAGCTGGTTGTATATTTTAAAGTTGCTTAAAAAAAAGAAGAAAAAAAACATTTGTTAAGAGTGAGATTTAAACCCACACCCTTTCAGACCAAAACCTTAATCTAGTACCTTAGACCAACTCGGTCATCTCAACATTTAATGATAAAATAAATACAATTATATATTTGTACACTTGTTAAAAAAAATATAGTTGAGAGTGACTCTTATATTTAACCTTTTTTTTATTTAAACTCTTATTTTCATTCTATATGTTAATATTTTCTAGTGTTTTGACAGTGTCGAGAGTGCGAGCGAGATTTTGAGTAAAAAATGCGCGTGTGAATGACTGCATTATTCCTCACTATGTTAACACGTTAATAATTTCCCACCTATCGTTGGGTGCAAATAGTAATTCTCTTGGATCAATGACGACATTATTCTTCAATAGGATTTCCTCCCTATTTTTTGCTTAAAAAAAAAGATTTTTTTTTGTTGAGAGTGAGATTTGAACCCAAAACCTTAATTTGGCGCCTTAGACCAACTCGTCCATCTCAACATCTAATAATTAAATAAATACAGTTATATATTTGTACACTTATTAAAAAAAATAGTTGAGAGTGAGTCCTATATTTCAACTTCTTTTGATCTAAACTCTTATTTTCATTTATATGTTAATATTTTCTATTGTTTGAGAGTGTCGAGAGTGCGAGTGTGATTCGTAATGGCCTTACTTCTTTATTGAATGAGAATGTGAACTATCTTTATTCCCATTCAAATATCTATCCGGCCACGGTACGTTATTTTCTGGGCATTATAGGTTCGCCGTCTGTGGGTTATAGGGACCTTACGTATAAGGTAACAATTTTTGGTTTTGTTTGTCTCAAGGGCTGATTCTTTAATTCATTCGCTAGCTCCCTTACTTGAGCTTACAGATTCCTCATTGGAGTATTATTATTCTTCACTATATACCCTCGCATCAATGACTCAATATATTTGTAAGGTTATGAGATTGGTTGAGTTAACGCGTTGATAATTTCCCACCACTATATTTGTGTGCAAATAGTTTACTCAAGGTTTCCTCGAGGATTTCCTCCCTAATTTCCCACCACTACTACTGCAATAAGGTCCTAAAATCAATAATGCGAAAATATCGCATAAAAACGATGTAATAGCAAGACAAAAATGCTAAGGTTCTCAATATAACAAACAGGGTCAGGCTAGGAATATCTACGACTTAACTTTTGAATAAAATGTATTCAACATAATTCTGACACAAATCAACCACATAACACAACCACACGAAACCTTTCGGTCTTCGTCATTAGAAATCAACTTTCGTTCTCATCCTATTCATACAAACATGATATCAAGTGTGTTAGGCGAGTGACTATGTCTAGACTCCTCGCTAGTTACCATGAAAGGCTAGCAAAAACCTGAATATTCAGTCTCCCTACTCCTGTCAGACGATCAGAAATCACTAGCACAAAATGGATGGTCGGTCAAAATTATGCTATTAGAATGAAATCAAACATGCTTTGAAAGTAAAATGCCAGAATCATGCTAAAACATCTTTTCCCTTCATTAAGCCATACTCCTAGCCCTTCCTGTAGGAGATTAGTTCATCAAGCTACTAGCTACACTCAAAACAGTTAAGGAAGTCATTACAACACTAATAACTCTACAACTTAGAAAAAGAACACTAAAGATGAAGAAAGTGATGGTGAAAGAGCTTCGAAATGTTGTAGGAAGATGGACTTCAACCGCAAGATTCCTTTTATCCTCCCTTGGTCAACAGTTACCTCTTCTTCCTTCTTAATGATGAAGAAATCAATAGGTTCCTCAGTCTCTTGACTGCTCCTTCCCCAAAGAGAATGTTCTTCTCTGATTTTTCTTTTTGGTTCTCGAAATTTGGAGCTTACTCTTCAATGGGTGCTCTCTTAATTCTCTTTCACCATTTTCTATTTATACCACTAGGGTTTCTCACGAATTTGCCCTAAAATGGATGATAAAATTCCATTGGTTGCCTGAAAACGGAAAAACAAGTTTGTTTGTATGGCAGGGGACAAAAACTGGCAGACAACGTGCTCAGGTACAATTTTCGCGTTGGTTTTGCTCTTCTGAAATGTCTTTAGCAATTCCAAAGATCCCAACTTTACACTCCTTTTGCTTCTACGAGTTCTTCTCAAAAACTTGATTTTAATCATAAAGATCTTATTTAGATACAAATCAAGCCTCAATATGTACAATCTTCGCATAAGCACTCACAAGCAGACTCTAGCTTTCATACAACACAAACAACCCAAAATCACAAGTCTTTTCAAACAATCACTCAACTAAGACTCTAATTCTTTTCTAATTTAGCTCTAAGTAACTCTCATTTGGAGAGTTATCAAACCCCCAAACTTGAATCATTGCTCGTCCATGAGTAATGTCACTACTTAAAATTAAAAACTTCCTTGCAAAGAGAAGTATTTAACAAAGCTACAACATCACCTTAAGTTGCTCAACAATGCTACATACATCTTTTTACGACGACACAATTCGCTCGCAAAATCACTGTTTTAGAAAAAAATTCTTCTAAGTTAATCGGTTAACAACCTTGCTGTCCTGTGACTAAATTTAGGTAAGGTTTAAACTCTCCCTACTCAATAAGCCTTCTATGACACTAAGCTCTTAGCAATCTCTACAATCTTATCATCCTAAAATGTCCATTTATTCTTCGAATTCATTATGCACTCACCCCTTAGCTCAAATCTTCTTCTTAGTCAATCTTGGACTCAATACATACTTCTAGCTTTTCAATTTATTCTCTTCTTCTCAAAAACTCCCTTCGGATCATGTCATCCTTAATGAGCCAAGTAAAAATTTTGATTTCACAGAACAGTTAAGACATGACATCATCCTCTAGGAATTCATCATTTCCTAAGTACACAATTTTCTTGTCCCTGACTTTGATTAATTTAGGATTGATCACCTTAAGTTAGTGTATTGCTAAGTTTGGTTAGAATTGCACGTCTCTAGCTAATTAATTGGGTTTGTTTGCTACGGCAGTTCCGAGTAGACAGTTTGTGTGTTTGAATTGTTCTTGCTAAATATGTTTGAATCCCTATGATCTAAGTCGCATCAAAGTAAATCTCGGTCCCTTAAATTAGGAGCACATGTTACGATTTTAATTTCTTGTTCTTTAATTATTCCGTTAGTTAATTTTCTGCAAGTTTTATCTTAACCAATCCCCCCATTTATTTATTGTTTTAATTAAGGCAAATAAAAGTTGATTAAGAAAAATCATTTTTTTATTCCCTGAGATCGACATGGTTACCACTGTTCTACAAGTTAGAATAGATACCAGAATTATAAATGTAATTTGGCGGGCCTCGACAACCCGTTCACTAAAACACCTTTTTCAGCTTGTTAGCCAAAGTCTTAGTCTAATTTTATAGGAAACATTACGCAAACTTATAGGCCTGAAATCTTTTGCCTGTTTAATTTTCGGGATGAGAAGAATATTAGTGTGATTCCCTTCCTATATTGAATGTCTCCCATTGAGAATATTAAGGCAAGAAGCAACCATCTGGGCCTGAATGACATCCCAATATTTCTGAAAAAAATGGAGCACGGAAACTATCCAGCCCAGGGGACTTAGATGGGAACATTTAAAATAGAGCATTACGAACATCTTCAGCAGTAAAAGAAGCTACCAATAACTCATTCATTTCTGTTGTAACTTTGCGGGGGGATCCTTGATAGCCTCATTCATTTGATGGACTGTGGGACAAGCAGAAGTAAAGATATTCGTAAAGTAATCAAGAAATACCTGTGTAATATCCTTCCCCTTCGAAAACCACCGACCACACTGATCACAAATGGAATGGATAGTATTTTTCTCCTTGCGCATCGATGTTTTTTTATGAAACCATCTAGTGTTTCTGTCACCCCATTTAAGCCAATTTTCCTCAGATTGTTGCTTCTAGTACAGTTCCTCCGCATCTAAAGTCTTTTCCAGAAGGGCCTCCAACCTTTTAATTTCAGGTAAATTCGGACCCTCACTCCGGTTATAGGAAGAATGAATGAAGTTGGTATAGTTATCGATATCCTCGCGAAATTGTTTTTTCTGAAGTCTCCCCCAAGATTAGAGCATTTGTCTATAGCAAGACAAAGCTGATGTGATAGATTTCAGAGACCCCACATAATATTGGGTGGTTAGAACCCCTCATTCCAACTTTGTTGAATAATGTCCTGACAATTATCATTTAATGTCCACATTTCCTCGAATCTGAAAAGTTTAGCCACATAACCAGTCGAAATAATCGTAACATTTACGCATCAATCAACACAAATGGGCCTATGTTAATAGAAGTACCAACGCAAAAGAAAGACTTTTATTTGAGCAAATAAATTACAAAAGTTTTTGTTACCCATAAACCGGTCAAGTATTTATAGAATGACAGGACCATTAATACATTTATTTGCCCAAGTATAAATATTTCCCATAAAACCCAAATCACGAAGGTTAATCTCGTTCAAAGTTTCTCTAAATCTTGTCATATTCGGGTTTGTTCTAGAAGATCTGCCACTCTACTCTCTTGCACATAAACTCTCATTCAAATTCCCTCCAATCAGCCATGAGGAGGGGTCATTATTAAAGAGTCGACGAATAAGATTACACGTGAGTTTTTTATTTTTTGTTTTCAGACAACCATGCATAAATTTCTGAAAACCTCCACTTAGCCCCTTGCCAAGTAACACACAGTCAATATGATTTGGGGAGAAAGAACGAACGTCTACAGTAACATCATTCTTCCATCACAAACAAAGACCTCCATTTTTCCTCTACTCGTTATAGCTAGGAAGTTACTATAGCTTAATTTTTGCTTCAAACCTTCTGAAGTAAACAAATCACATTTAGTTTCTGATAAAAAAAGATCTGTGGGATTGTGTAGTTTGACCACACTCTTTAGATTTCTTAACGTCCACGGGTTTCCCACTCCCCGTACGTTCCAGCATAGTATTTTCATTGTGATCAACGGGGCTGAACATCAGCCTCCACTGATAAATTAGCCGACACAGAATTCTCATTTAGCTTCAATTTCTTTGCCAAAAACGTTTCTGCATCAGTCTCATCCCGCTGTCTTTTTGCCCCAGAATATTCAGCAAATGGGCTTCAGTGTTAATTTGTCGGGCAACAACTTTGGCCCTACGAATTTTTTTAATTATGTGTGACCCATCAACTTGGCCCGCTCAGTCATGAAGGCCCAACAAGGGGGAGAGGTTCATCACAACATCCAGCCCACTATTCTCTTCCATCGCTTCTCCTCTCATCCCACCATCTGACCGTCCACGTGTCATTTAATGAGAAATGTTTCTTTCGTCCTCAACAAAAGCAGTTGCCCTAAGAACTTCCCCAAATTTCGCATGCTTCATCGAGTTACTCTCCTCTACCCGGCAGTATCCCCAAAATCCTCCTCCATCATCAATGTTTTCTCTTTCAACGAATCTTTTCCCATCATAGAAACGCTTCTTCCACCCTCTCTCGCTTGTAAGATGGCCAGATTTTCCGCCCCTTACTTCTTTCTTTCCATAACGATTTCGTCGAGCTCCATTGGTTGAGCTTCTGACTGCGCCGCAGGGATGACGACATGGCCATAACCTCCGCCCACCTCCTCTTCATCGGAATCCAATCTCCATCGGGCCTAGTCACTTCGACCACGTCCCTGTTAAGTCTCTGAAAGTGACTTATTTAGGACCCATTTAGCTTAAGAAGATGTACACATTTAGGTGTTTTTGTTAGCAATTAGCTTAAACCTATGCTTTAATATGAGAATTAGAAGAAGGTAGCTAATATAGGACTTGTGTACAATAGGTAGAAAGAGGGTTGAAAACCGAAGAAAAGAATGAAAAAATAACCATTGCAAATGAATTGCGGAATAATTGCGGTGACCGCAATTATTCAAGTTAAAACCGTAAGTTGGCTGATCATTTTCTGTTTAGATCCGACTTTTCAGGGATTCGTTCTTTCTCCTCCATCCATTCTGATATATGACGTTGAAGGTTGATGGTTCTCCTTGGCCCAAACGCACCTGCAAACTACTATAAAAGGGGGTCAAAGTCGGAGGTTCAGTAATCAATTCGAAGGGCAGAAGTCTTCTCGCAGTCCACCATTTCTCTCTAAATTCCTTTGCCGTCTGTTGGAGTGAGGTTCTCAGCTTTTGGAGTCGATAATCTGATAGGAAGGAGAGAAGATTCTTCTTCTCTCTCGATTGGATTCATCCAAGCACAGCTGAATTCTCATCACCATCATTCGAGGCGACTGCCACGAAGTGTTCAGCAAGCCTTTACTGTTTTCTGTTCTTTTCTTCTCAATTCCATTTCTGTTCACTGTTGTTCTTAGTTTAACATTTCAAGTACTGCATTTCGTTGTTGTCTGTCCTGGATTCAGTTCTTTTAAAGCTTTCCTTTGTCATTCAAACACTTAAAGTAATCGAAGTTCAATTCTGCAACTTACAGTTCCCATCTTGTTCTGCTACGGTTTTGGCTTACTATTTCATACACATTTCTCTTCTAAGCATGTCTATCTTATCTACCATTTCTGCTTTTTACATATCCATGAGTAACTAAAATCATTTAGGGGCATGCTAATGACAGAACTATAGGCTAAAAAACGTGAGTCAAGTAGGCAGATCAAC
This sequence comes from Herpetospermum pedunculosum, assembly GCA_028017165.1. NCBI lineage: Eukaryota > Viridiplantae > Streptophyta > Magnoliopsida > Cucurbitales > Cucurbitaceae > Herpetospermum > Herpetospermum pedunculosum. The sequence goes on along the minus strand of CM051527.1, from coordinate 10,921,935 downwards.
ACTCGAACATTGATTGTATGTAAGCTTCATCCCACGGGCAATTTCGATTGGCCATCCATTTTGTCCAAAGAACTCCTAACCTCTGGAAGGAGTAAGAGTTCAGAGTCATATAATCATGCTAGCCTTTCATGGTAATCAGGAAACGGCCTAGGAATAGGCGTTTCCCTAGTACAAACTAAACACTCCTGTTTTAACAAGATGCTTAAGTCCTTACTTTGAAGTCGAGTAAACTTGAGTCTCTAATGCATGGAATCGGACGATACTTGAGATAGAGTGAGTTTGGTGTATAGAGAGTTGATCCAAAGCTTGATAATCGTAATAAAATACCTATAGGACAGTCATTAGTAGCCCTTAATTCCCCGTTTTAATCAGATTCGCTGCTAATTAATTGCGGAAACATTGCGGTCCTCGCAATTCTGCCTTTTTATCATTCTGTTTAGCTGTTTTCTTCCTCGATTATTAATTCCATCTCTTGTCCTTTAGGTCTAGCTTTAACTTTAATTTGTTTATGGTATATCCCTCTACACATTCAGCAAAAAGTAGTTAATTAAAAACCAATTTTACCCCATCAAATTCATCCCATCTTTCTTAACATTCACACTTCGCGAATAGCTAAAAATGAGTCTCTGTGGAAAAAACGAATGAAATATACTTACTACTTGCTGTGAGACCATGTATGCTTGCATGTTCTAAGTGCTCTCTCTACCCTTTTGCATATTTATCTTACACATTGAGCACGCAACAAGTTTTTGGCGCCGCTGCCGGGGACTTATTTGAAGTAAAAACGAAGTTGTTAAGTTTAAGAAACCAAGTTTATCATTGAGTGAAACTAATCTGTTTCATTTCTTTTGCAGGTGCCATTAAGGTAGTTTATGAGTGAGCGTTCACATAGTAATTTAGAGTTCGATCCTGAACCTGAAAGATCACTTCGAGCTAGGAATAAGGCAAAGAAACGTCTCTTTAAACAACCTCCTATACCTCAACCCACACCTGAAACTAAAGAAATGGGCGATCTAGTTCCAAATCCGGCACAAGCCATTCGCAACCCCATCGAAATAGCGAATGACAAGAATAGTGCCATTCTGTCATATCTAGTACCTATGCCTGGGGAGCTGAACCCCAGCATAATCCGTCCTGAAATCACTGCCCACTCATTCGAGTTAAAACCAGTGATGTTCCAAATGTTGTCCACTGTGGGACAATTCTTCGGAATAGAAAATGAGGACCCCCATAACCACCTTAGGAACTTCCTAGGAGTTAGTGACACATTCCTAATCCCTGGAGTTTCCCAAGAAGCCCTGAGGCTATATCTTTTCCCTTACTCTTTGAGGGACAAAGCCAAAACATGGTTAAATTCTTTACCCTCAGGATCTGTCCGCAACTGGACAGATTTAGCAGAAAAATTCCTAGTCAAATACTTCCCACCTGATAGGAATTCAACCTTTCGTGATGATATCATAAAGTTTAAACAAGCTGATAATGAGTCTCTTCACGAAGCTTGGACTAGATTCAAAGACCTTCTCATTAAATGTCCACACCATGGCATTCCATGGTGTATCCAAATAGAAGTTTTCTTTAAAGGATGCAACCCCAGCACCAGACAAGTCTTAAATTCATCTGCTGGAGGTTCCATGTTGTCCAAGAGTTACAACGAAGCTTATGAGATCTTGGAGAAGATCTCAGCATCTCACTGTAGATGGTCAGACGATCCAGTAGAGCCAACTAGGGCTCAAGACAAGGATGCTCTAAGCGCCATGAGCACCCAAATAAATGCCCTGACCAACTTAGTCAAGCAAATGGCTCAGGCCAATCTCCAAACCAGTGCCAATACCGCCACAGCCATGTCAATGGGCACTCAACCAAATCAAGGCGAGGCACCTATCTGTGGATTCTGTGGGGAAGGGCACCCTTATGAATATTGCCCTGGGAATCCATCCTCAGTCTGCTATGTAGGAAGTCAGCAGCAGCCTAGGAATAACCCCTACTCACAAACTTACAATCCTGGTTGGAGAAACCACCCTAACCTGTCATGGGGTGGCCAACAAAACACTAACCAAAATCCCAACCAACCAAGGCCGAGTGGAACACCTGGTTTCACTCCCCAACATAACCAGTCAATGTACCAAAAACCTTACAATCAACCTGTAGGATCTTCTGTAGAAAACCTACTCAAGGAATATATAGCTAAGAATGATGCTACTCTTCAGAGCCAGCAAGCTACTCTTAGGAGCCTGGAAAACCAAATAGGCCAATTAGCCAATGAACTTAAAAGTAGGCCCCAAGGTAGACTCCCTGCTGATACCGAGGTACCAAGGAGAGATGGCAAAGAACAAGTTCAAGCCATTGAACTTAGGAGTGGAAGACCATTGGTGAGCAGTACAAAGGACACACCAAAGAGAGTAGAGAACACTGAGTCTAGTGCTCCACTGGAATCTCTGCCAAGCCAAGGTCCACCACCAACTAGCACATCAGGAGCCAGGCTAGAGCCAATTGTAGAGGACGTAGAAGAAATTCCAAGGCCTCCACCTATCTTAAGGCGTCCTGACGTGCCTGCATATGTGCCACCACCTCCATACCCTCGAAGGCTTAAGAAGAAACAGGAACAGGAAGTTCATTTTAATAAATTTCTAGAAATACTTAAGCAAGTGCATGTGAATATTCCTTTTGTAGAAGTTTTACAGTCTATGCCTTCATATGTAAAGTTTTTGAAGGACATTATTACTAACAAAAGAATAATTGGTGAGTTTGAAACAGTAAACCTCACCGAGGAGTGCAGTGCCATCCTCCAAAACAAGCTGCCCAAGAAGGAGAAGGATCCTGGTTCCTTCACCCTACCTGTAGAACTTGGAGGCAAGCATGTGGGCAGAGCGCTTTGTGACCTGGGCGCCAGCATAAATCTCATGCCCCTGTCCCTATTCCGCCAGTTGGGAATGGGAGAAGCACGTCCAACCACAGTCACTTTACAACTAGCAGACAGATCCATCGCATATCCAGAAGGTAAGATTGAGGATATTCTAGTTAAAGTTGACAAGTTTATTTTCCTTGCAGATTTCATTGTCCTGGACTATGAGGCAGACAAGGAGGTTCCCATCCTGCTAGGTAGACCATTTCTAGCCACAGGTAGGGCACTAATAGACGTGCAAAAAGGTGAGTTAACTATGAGGGTTCATGATGAAGAGGTAAAATTTAGTGTTTACAAAGCTTTAAGGTATCCCTCTGATTCTGAGTCTTGTGCTAGCATTGATGTTGTTGACTCACTAATGGAAGAACAATTAGAGCATGTACTATTAACTAAGCATGCTAACGAATATGTAGGATTAGATGTAGATGATCTAAATGTATCTGACATAATGGATATGCCTGTAGATAGACCTCAGCATGTATGTATGACTATGGATTTAACTGATAGAACTGTAAATCCGTTAAAGCCCTCCATTGAGCATCCACCTGTTTTAGAACTAAAACCACTACCAACTCACCTCAAATACGCATATCTAGGAGATAATGATACGCTGCCTGTAATTATTTCTTCTAAGCTTAGTGAACAGCATGAGGTTGATTTAATTTTACTGCTTAAGCAACATAGGAAGGCTATAGCATGGACTATTGCTGATATTCGAGGCATTAGCCCTTCTTATTGCATGCATAAAATCATACTAGAGGAAGAACACACACCTAGGGTAGATCACCAGCGTAGGTTAAACCCCTCTATGAAAGAGGTAGTGAAGAAAGAAATAATAAAGTGGTTAGATGCAGGAGTAATTTTCCCCATAGCTAGTAGCCAGTGGGTGAGCCCCATCCAATGTGTACCTAAAAAGGGGGGAATAACTGTGGTAGTCAATGAGAACAACGAACTGATTCCAACAAGGACTGTCACAGGGTGGAGAGTGTGTATGGATTACAGAAAACTGAATAAAGAAACTAAAAAAGACCATTTTCCCCTACCATTTATTGACCAGATGCTAGACAGAATAGCTGGTAGAGCCTACTATTGTTTTCTAGATGGGTACTCGGGCTATAATCAAATTACTATAGACCCTAAGGATCAAGAGAAGACTACCTTCACTTGCCCTTTTGGAACGTTTGCCTTCCGCAGAATGCCTTTTGGCTTATGCAATGCACCGGCAACTTTCCAAAGGTGCATGATGGCAATCTTCTCTGAGTTGGATGAGTCCATAATAGAAATATTCATGGATGACTTCTCAGTCTTTGGGGACTCATTTAAAACCTGTCTAGAGAACCTAGGACAAGTCCTGGCTAGGTGTGAAGAGACCAACCTAGTCCTAAATTGGGAAAAGTGCCATTTTATGGTAGATGAAGGGATTGTCTTAGGACATCGAGTGTCAAGGGCAGGTGTAGAAGTGGATAGGGCAAAAATCGAGGTCATAGAGAAGTTGGTAGAGCCCCAGAATGTCAAGGCTATTAGGAGTTTCTTAGGGCATGCTGGCTTCTATAGAAGGTTCATCAAGGACTTCTCTAAGATAGCCAAGCCTCTATGTGAGCTTCTAGAGCTAGGTAGGCCATTCATCTTTTCTAAAGAATGTGTAGTAGCTTGGAAAGCCCTTAAGGAAGCATTGGTCACAGCACCAATCATAGTAGGACCAAATTGGGATCTCCCATTTGAGATGCTATGTGATGCTAGTGACTATGCTGTAGGCGTCATGTTAGGACAGAAGATTGACAAGCTCACACATCCTGTCTATTATGCTAGCAAGACCTTGAATGAGGCCCAATGTAACTATACAACTACAGAGAAAGAGATGCTTGCTGTAGTATTTGCTTGTGAAAAATTTAGAAACTATATTGTAGGAACTAGGACCATTGTATACACTGACCATTCTGCTTTAAAATATCTGATGAGGAAGGCTGATGCTAAGCCTAGATTGATTAGATGGGTGTTATTGCTGCAGGAATTCGATTTGGACATTCGGGACAAGAAGGGATGTGAAAACGTGGTTGCAGATCACCTGTCTCGATTGCAGCACAATTGCGGAAAAATTGCGGACCCCGCAATTTCTGATGCTTTTATAGATGAACATATCTTTGCTTTGACTCATCGTGAAAACGATGAGGAACCTTGGTTTGCTGACATTGCTAACTTCCGTGCATCACAGGTATTACCAGTGTTCAAGGGAGGACAAGAGAAGAAGAGGTTCCTCCATGAAGCAAGGAAATTCATCTGGGATGACCCCATACTTTACAGGACCTGTGCTGATGGGTTGTTGAGGAAGTGTGTTACAGCTGCTGAAGCGAAGTCTGTGCTGCAGCACTGTCACTCATCTCCTTACGGTGGGCACTTTGGTGGTCAAAGAACAGCTGCTAAGGTATTTCAGAGTGGCTACTACTGGCCAACAATCTTCAAGGACGCCCACAATTATGCCCACAACTGTGACGAATGCCAAAGGACAGGTAACCTCAGTCGTAAGGATGAGATGCCCCTCACCTACATCTTAGAGTTGGAGCTCTTTGATGTGTGGGGCATTGATTTCATGGGACCATTCCCTCCATCATCAGGTAACCTGTACATTTTAGTAGCAGTAGACTACGTGTCAAAGTGGGTAGAAGCTAAGGCATGTCCTAATAATGATGCTAAAACAGTCACTAACTTCTTGCATAGACACATTTTCACTAGATTTGGGACTCCTCGTGCTATCATTAGTGATGAGGGGTCACATTTCATTAATAAGGCTATGGAGAAATTATTGGCTAAATATAACATTAGACATAGGGTAGCTACTCCCTATCACCCACACTCAAATGGCCAAGCTGAGATTTCCAATAGGGAGATAAAGAACATCCTAGAAAAGGTAGTCAAACCTAATAGGAAAGACTGGTCTTTCAAGCTTGAGGATGCACTATGGGCTTACAGAACAGCGTATAAGACACCTCTAGGAATGTCTCCCTATAGGTTGGTGTATGGCAAGGCTTGCCACTTGCCACTTGAGTTGGAAAACAAGGCATTTTGGGCCATGAAAGAATTAAATTTTTGTGTGAAGGATGCAGGGACATTAAGATCTTTACAGCTACATGAACTTGATGAGCTTAGGCACATGGCTTATGAGAATGCCAAGATGTACAAAGAAAAGACAAAAATATGGCATGACAGTAGACTCAGGATCAAAGACTTTAAAAAGGGCCAACTTGTATTATTATTTAACTCACGATTAAAGCTATTTCCAGGCAAATTAAAGTCTAGATGGTCAGGTCCATTTATTATTACTAATGTCTTTGTTCATGGTGCCATAGAGATTAAAAACTTGCAGCAAGGACAGCCATTTATGGTCAATGGTGCTAGGTTGAAGCACTACTATGAGGAGGGGGATGTGAAGACTCTCTCGGCCTTCCTCCTACGTGAAGCATGAAGTTAGAAACGAGAGAGAACGAGTGGTTACTGTGCTCGTTTAGTCAAGGCCAATGCCTTAGTTTATTTTTTCTGTTTTTTCGATGATCGTTTGTATGTTTTGTGAGGTATTTTTAATTGCGTAGTTAATGTTTTTTTATTTGTTTTTGTAGGGAATCGAAAGAGGGGATCAAGGGGAGTAAATCCCACTTTAAAAATCAAGAAACGGTTGAGCCAAATGAAAGATACGGGCGATCAAAGTTTGGATTTGTTATGAAATATTGTCCCTAGAATTGCGCAAAAATTGCTGGATCCGCAAAAAGAGCCGTTGGGATTTTTCCGTTGCTTTTATAGCCGTTAGAAGGCGCCCGATTGATACGATCCTCTCATTCTTTGCTCTCCAAGATTTCTGCGATTCTCTCCACCTTTGATCTCTCTCTCCAAACCTCCAAGATTCGACAATGGTTTCCACTAGGGCTGAGAGATCCGCCGCCAAGAAGAAGGCCGACGACGCAGCTGAAGCGGCTGCAAGGGAAGCGCTTCTCGCCCTTGCTGATGAGGGTGCTGTACGCACTGGCCGTCTCTCCAAGCTTCCTATTCGTAGGAAGAAGTGGAGGGTGGTCACTGAGATCCCTGCTGGGCCATCTGAGCCAGTAGGCACGCCCAAGAAACGACGGTGGACTGTCAAGACTGCCGCCGAACCAAGCACCGCCAAGACTCCCTCTGTAGAGAGTCAAGAAACTGATCGTGCAGCCCACGAGTCAGCCAAGGAAGGTTCGTCGCCGTCTGTGTCACCTGTGCGCAGCCCTCTCCCATCTGAACCGGTGCAAAGCACAGAATCATCACCGCCTGCGCAGCGCGCCGAGTCATCTCCAGCACTTCAGAGTTCTGATCTACCACCTGCGGCTGTGCAGAGTCCTGAACTGCCGTCTTCGCCATGGAGTTCTGCACATACACCATCAGCAGAGCACAGCTCTCCACGGCCTGATCCTGAATTCCCTTATGGGGATTATCAGGAGTCCACGCAAGGCAGTGGAGATGCTGGGGAAGAAGAAGTCTTCTCTCCTATGAGGGAAGACAACCCTGATGTTCCTGCACAGCAGGACGATTCTATGGAAGAAACGTTGGGGGCTTGCCTCCAACAGATCAACATGGAGAAAGAGAAGAAGAAGGCCAAGAAGGAGGCCAAGAAAGCCAAGAAACTGAAGAAGAAGAAGGCCAAGCGAGTGCCTTCAGCAGACAAAGACAGTACTGAGCCTTCGCTCAAACGCCTCAAGGTGGAGGCTGCTGAGTCTTCCAAGCCAGCCGATAAGGGGAAGGCTAAACTCTACCCTGAAGATGAACCTCCGTCAGTGAGGTATGTCTCGTCTGATGCTGAATCCAGGGGCGTAGAGCTGAGGAAACGGGACCTGCTGCACGAGAAGGGGTTCCTTGATCGACTTGCTGACCTGCCGCAGTTCTTGCGCGCAGGGGTGATCAACCATGGCTGGGAGGAATTCTGCCGCCCTCCCAATCCAGCATACACGAGCATGGTGTATGACTTTTATGCTAACGTGCTCAGCCCTGAGGATGGCCTATCTGTGGTCAGAGGGGTGGAGGTTGATTTCTCAGCCAAAGCCATTAATGAAGCATTCGGTCTCAGGGGCCAACCTCACACGGATTATGCACGGATAGTTGATGAGCCGACCGAGGCTGTGCTGGAAGAAGCCATTCGCACAATTGGCCAGCCTGAGGCTTCCTGGACAGTCTCACGCAATGGGCGGCACACTCTCATGAGTGCCAACCTCACGGCTAAGGCAGCTGTGTGGTTTTCATTCGTCAGAAGAAGACTCTCCCCGGTAACTCATGAGACTACAATTAACCAGAGCCGTTCGCTGCTGGTTTATGCTATAATGAGAGGTCTCACGATCAACGTGGGAGAAGTCATCGCTGCTGCCATAGCTGAGTGTGCTAAAAAGGGTAAGGGGCCATTATTTTTCCCCAACACTATAACCAAATTGTGTTTGCTTGCAGGGGTTCCCACCGAGCGCTTGGAGCAGCAGCTGCCCTACACAGGCCATCTGGAGTTGCCTGCACACCTAAGGCTGAGAAGAAAGGGCAACATGGAATTTGAGTTGGATAGGCTGGCTGCTGAACAGTCCCTATCCATGGCCTGCTTGATGGACATGCAGAGGAGAATGGCTCAATGGGCCAACTATGCGCAGGCGAGGGACAGAGAAGTTGCAGACCAGTTGGGGTGCATCTTCCCAGACTTCCCCACCAACCTCCTAACTCCATGGGTGCCCCCAAGACCAAGGCGACCAGATGAGGATGATGAGAATTGAGTGCTGGTTTGAAGAGCACTAGAGGGAGTATTACTGATCCCTTAAGAAACAAAAGACAATTTTCCTGCTTTTTGATAGAATCATGTATAGTATGCTGTTTTGGATTCAGTTTTTGATCTGTTTTTAATGTTTAGTTTTATGCTTTTTCTTTTGCTTAGTCTAGTTTGATGTTAGTTGACTAGGTAGGATAGTTTAGTTTTATTTTTAGGATGCATGAGTAACGGGAAAAAGCATGCTAGGGGCCTGAGTTAATGTTATATCTGCCCGGATTGGATTGCGAAATAATTGCGGTTCCCGCAATTTTTGTGACTAATAGCATGTTTTGGACTGTCTGTTTAGTTCGGCTGTGATCTGTTAAATTCTATCTTTTGCTGCTCGCATGACTACCTTATATAGCTGATCTTGAAGCATGCTGGATGAGTGTCATAGGACACCTTTTGATAGTTTAAATTTGCCTCTGAATAGTGCTCAGCATGCATAAACCATAAGTCCTGAAACCTGTCTGTTATGTTCAAATTTTCTGCTGCTGGGATAGTTGCTTCTAGAATGTTTTGCCTATGCCTAGGATGTTTAGATTCTCTTTGTTTTACTTTAGACTAGATGCTTCTAGGATAAGTTTGGGGGTGTGCCACCTCAAACACTCATTGGGGACAATGAGTAGTTGAAGTTTGGGGGAGGCCACCCTAGGCCTAGGAACATTCCTCTCTTCCTTAGGACATAAGCATTCTTCTTCTCCTAAAAAATTTTTTTGTGATAAATAGAAAAAGTGAAAAATAGAATAAAGAGGGGAGTCTTTCTCAAGTTGCTGAGTAATCAGTGCCAAGTGTGTAAACCATAAGTGGCATTGCATCAAAAGGCAAACCAAGGGGAGACTCCACCTAAGAAAAAAAAAAAGAAAGAAAAAGGAGAAATAGGGGAAGAAGAATGTATGCTTGGGAGTTATAATCTTGTGGCTTAGATGTCCTATGAAAAAAAGAACTCTGATCCTTAATGAGCTAAGCACAAGGTTGTAGCTTTTAGGTTTGTCTAGGGAGATGAATGTATATCCAATGTAGTGATGCCAGGGTTTAGGTTGTTCTCTAAAAGTACCACTGTCACCGTTTAAACTAAGACTGGCATGACTCTAAGGAATCCTAGACACATTAAAAATAAGTTAGAAGCATGTACTGAGTCTAGAGTAAAGCTTGGTAGAATTTGAAACCTTAGGGATAATAGCATGATATCATACAAGTAGTTAGATCAGTAGTAGGGGGTTAACAAAAGCAGTGGGTATAGTAGGCAGGTGAAGTCAGAAGAAGCTAGACAAGAGGTTAGTTCTAAACTTGGAAGTGTGTCACAGGACAGCATTGCTATAGACAAGAATATAAGGGAGTTAGTGAGTAGTTAAAGAAGAAGAAACAGCAGCCTAGGTAAGTCCTTAGTATGCTTGAGGACAAGCAAAGCCTTAAGTTTGGGGGTGTGTTAAGTCTCTGAAAGTGACTTATTTAGGACCCATTTAGCTTAAGAAGATGTACACATTTAGGTGTTTTTGTTAGCAATTAGCTTAAACCTATGCTTTAATATGAGAATTAGAAGAAGGTAGCTAATATAGGACTTGTGTACAATAGGTAGAAAGAGGGTTGAAAACCGAAGAAAAGAATGAAAAAATAACCATTGCAAATGAATTGCGGAATAATTGCGGTGACCGCAATTATTCAAGTTAAAACCGTAAGTTGGCTGATCATTTTCTGTTTAGATCCGACTTTTCAGGGATTCGTTCTTTCTCCTCCATCCATTCTGATATATGACGTTGAAGGTTGATGGTTCTCCTTGGCCCAAACGCACCTGCAAACTACTATAAAAGGGGGTCAAAGTCGGAGGTTCAGTAATCAATTCGAAGGGCAGAAGTCTTCTCGCAGTCCACCATTTCTCTCTAAATTCCTTTGCCGTCTGTTGGAGTGAGGTTCTCAGCTTTTGGAGTCGATAATCTGATAGGAAGGAGAGAAGATTCTTCTTCTCTCTCGATTGGATTCATCCAAGCACAGCTGAATTCTCATCACCATCATTCGAGGCGACTGCCACGAAGTGTTCAGCAAGCCTTTACTGTTTTCTGTTCTTTTCTTCTCAATTCCATTTCTGTTCACTGTTGTTCTTAGTTTAACATTTCAAGTACTGCAATTCGTTGTTGTCTGTCCTGGATTCAGTTCTTTTAAAGCTTTCCTTTGTCATTCAAACACTTAAAGTAATCGAAGTTCAATTCTGCAACTTACAGTTCCCATCTTGTTCTGCTACGGTTTTGGCTTACTATTTCATACACATTTCTCTTCTAAGCATGTCTATCTTATCTACCATTTCTGCTTTTTACATATCCATGAGTAACTAAAATCATTTAGGGGCATGCTAATGACAGAACTATAGGCTAAAAAACGTGAGTCAAGTAGGCAGATCAACACTCGAACATTGATTGTATGTAAGCTTCATCCCACGGGCAATTTCGATTGGCCATCCATTTTGTCCAAAGAACTCCTAACCTCTGGAAGGAGTAAGAGTTCAGAGTCATATAATCATGCTAGCCTTTCATGGTAATCAGGAAACGGCCTAGGAATAGGCGTTTCCCTAGTACAAACTAAACACTCCTGTTTTAACAAGATGCTTAAGTCCTTACTTTGAAGTCGAGTAAACTTGAGTCTCTAATGCATGGAATCGGACGATACTTGAGATAGAGTGAGTTTGGTGTATAGAGAGTTGATCCAAAGCTTGATAATCGTAATAAAATACCTATAGGACAGTCATTAGTAGCCCTTAATTCCCCGTTTTAATCAGATTCGCTGCTAATTAATTGCGGAAACATTGCGGTCCTCGCAATTCTGCCTTTTTATCATTCTGTTTAGCTGTTTTCTTCCTCGATTATTAATTCCATCTCTTGTCCTTTAGGTCTAGCTTTAACTTTAATTTGTTTATGGTATATCCCTCTACACATTCAGCAAAAAGTAGTTAATTAAAAACCAATTTTACCCCATCAAATTCATCCCATCTTTCTTAACATTCACACTTCGCGAATAGCTAAAAATGAGTCTCTGTGGAAAAAACGAATGAAATATACTTACTACTTGCTGTGAGACCATGTATGCTTGCATGTTCTAAGTGCTCTCTCTACCCTTTTGCATATTTATCTTACACATTGAGCACGCAACAGTCCCCCTCACCGATTAAACCTGCCCCAACTTCCTCTAAAACCACCACGCCTTCTACCGCCCTCACCTCTATCAGCCTCATTAGTTTTTCCTTCATCCCACCTCCCAATCACCAGATTTTTTAGAATTGTAGCCTTCATCCACTCACCATACTGAGGGTTTTGTTTTAGCATCCAAGGGGCTTCCTTTGACATTCTTGATGAAAATGTCCCAGAATTCCACAGTAGAAGCATAATTCTAGTAATTGTTCATAAAGGACGAGACAACGTACCTCATTTCTCTTCGTCATTCTGATTTTGAGACTTCAACAGAGAGGTTGGATCACATCCAAGTTCACTCTAATGCGCATGAAGAGACTTGTCCATGAGGATTGCTCTTCATAGTAAATTTCTTCGACTTGCACGATCGATTTTCCCACAAAGGTAGCCATCTCCTTTGACATGCAATTGACAGGTACGTTATAAATTTGAATCCAAAATGTTGTGATCCTGAATTCTAGATCATGAATTGGCCTAGACGCCATAGGTGAGGTAATGATCATTAGGGCTCTGTCAAAGATCCATGGACCATTATTCATTACTCTATCCTTTTCCATTTTTGACCGAAAATGTATGAAGAAAAGATTGTCACCAACCAGTTCAATCCTCGTTAGATTATGCACCTTCCATATTGATTTCATAGTCGATTTAAAAGTCTCTAAATTCACTTTTTTGGTGGTTAGTAGTTTCGCCACCGCACACATCTGAATCTGAATGTTCGTCGCCGAATACAAATGACCGACATCCTTTGTTTAAATTATCGTTTCCTCACGCTCAGTAAGTGTAAGAGTTTTTCATATCTCTGTTAGGTCATTCATTGATAATAACCGAGGTTCCAACACAATTCCAACTAGCAAAAGACGTTCCTACACCACCCAACCTCAAGTAGAGGGAGCATATTGTCAAGTAGAGAGAAAAAGAGGAACATCATGTAAAGATCTTAAACTTGTTAACTTCAGGGCAAGTACATGTTAAAAATGAAGTAGTTGCATCAACGTCAGTTTTGACTCCGGTGAGCTTTGATTGGAGCATATTGAGAAGTAGCTTGTGAGCCATCAGTATTCATCCATTTATTCAATTTAGACGTTTCATACAAAATTAAATTCATAAAAAAACTGAAAAAATAAACCCATCATTAAACTTTCATTCATGAATGCATATAAATTTCAACTCTATGTGTTTTCCTCTTTGCAACTCCCATCTCTCTATGGATTGTTTCATCGATGATTCTAAGCCTTATCTCTTGAGTTATATTTTGTGATCTTATTGTTTTTTTTTTGGGTTGAACTCAAATGGATCATTAAGATATAAGATATTACAAAAATGTTTAACATAATTTTTTATTACATTCATGTCTATTTAGTACCAAAATAGAAAAGAAGATAATTTGTAGTTTTACTATTTTATTCCTATACAATGTATTAAGTTTTTCTTTAAAAAAAACATCACACAAAATCACAAAAGGTAAAACTAAGTAATAATTATGATCGATTTGATTGATTTGGAATTAGTAATTTTGATAATTAGTAAATATCAATATTTTGTTTTCTTTTCAAAAGCAAAACTCATCTTTAAGTTTTTTTTTTATCCAAACCCTATTATTCTACCGAGCCGTCGCCCGCGCCTCCGTCGTCCTCTTTTGTGGTTTCGCCGCCAACTCTCCAACTGCATCCACACTATCGTCGTGGTAGATTTATCGCACTATTTTGTTTTTTAGTTTGAGGGTTTTATTTTTATATAACAGAGTCTATATATATCGGGTATATATCATGGAATTTTTTAATGGTTAGTGTTGTATGATATAAACAAGGTATATATCAGAGTTTATACATGATTTAGGGTGTATATACTACGATATATATCATGATATTATTGATGGTTGAAGTTTATGTGATGTTTTAGATATATAAAGGGTATAAATTCGGGTATGCATCAATCTAAAATATGGGTTTATATATAACACTTTATATATTAGGAGTATATATTTATTTCTGATATATTGAGGGTAAATGTGTGGCGGTGAAAATCGTTCGACAGAAGTGATGGGCCGCAGAAACGACAGGCGGAGAAAACGACCGGCAACGAATGGACGACAAAATTTAATTGATGGAGAAAATCATTTTTGGAAACAAATGAAAATGGTGGTTAGAGAGAAAAATAGAAATTGATGGAAGAAATCATTTTTTTTTGTAACAAATGGAATACAAAATAAAATCTTATTAATAACAAAATATAATTAGTGATAATTCATAATTGTCATAAGTAAAATCACCTAATTAATATTGTAAAATTAAAAAAGTAATAAAATATCTTTATTTTCGAATTTTAAATGAAGGGTAAAATGGTAAGATCAAATTAAAACAAATCCATTAAATGACACCATAAATACTTGAAAAATGTAGAAATGATAAAAAAAATTATAATAGACATTTGTGAAAATATTGGTTAAATAATAACTCATTTGTGAAAATATCTCAATTTTTTCATGATTTTTATTTGAAATTTTAGATCTCTAAATCCGATTTTGGGTCTCAACTTGAAGAAGCTTCAAGATGGAGATTTCAAAGGAGGAAACTTGACATGGCATAATAATCTGAACAAGTTGTGGGCGACAAAGATTTATGACGACGAAGACCGTGAGCAGAGTGGGGTTTGATTCTACACTTTCGCTGCAACATTTTAAAATGCATTAATGTCGCATAAATTTATATAAGCCCCCATGGCCTAATGGATAAGGCGTCTGACTTCTAATCAGGCGATTGTGGGTTCGACTCCCACTGGGCGTGCATTATTATTTTTTTTTTTCTAAATCCTCAAATTCCCATCTTATTCCACTCACGGAGCTTCCGTCAATTGGACCTCATTGGTCCGCCTCATCATCGGGTTGGATCAGGCCAGGCCGACCCAAATAATCAAAGACCCTCCATAAATAGAGAATTCATTTTTATTCATAATAAGATTTTTGGATAGATTTCTTCGAGAGAAATCTCCTTACCGCCTCATCATCGGGTTGGGTCGGGCCAGGCCTACCCAAATAATCAAAGACCCTCCATAAATAGAGAATTCCTCTGTATTAATTAACTTTTTATTCATAATAAGATTTTTGGATAGATTTCTTCGAGAGAAATCTCCTGAGTAACTTAGGCTACATGGATAGATTTCTTGGAGAGAACTTTCCTTAGTAACTTAGGCAACATCAAATTGGTATCAGAGCGATCAAATGACCCAATGTTGACTATTGTCGGTGGAAGACCAGAAAATTCTTGTCGGCACAGATCGCAAGAGGGAGCTTCGTGAGATGTGCTTTTTGTCGAACAACGTACACCTAATTACAAAGGAAACCCTCTAAAGAAGATTCACCAAGAATTTTCAAAAATGGAAATTACAAGGCAAGAAAGATGACCAAGAAAATATACAATGATCGGTATAGGCAAGAAAACCACATCATTCAAGAACAAAGCTGGAATTTCGATTCTAGCGATTCAGAAGATAAAGTTGAAAAAGAATTGAAAGAAACGGTTGATACTTTTTTTATTTTTATTTGGATCAATTGTTCTTTGAAGTTGAAGTGCAAAAATTTAGTGGACATAATTTTTTACTCTTTCAAGAATATATATATATATATATATATATATATATATAAACAAAACACAAAATTGAGGAGGAGATGGAAGTCAAACCAATTAGTCACCATTCATATCAAATTTACGTGTTTAAATTTGTCAACATTATATTTCAAGATTCATATTGTACTACCAAGCCAATCTCTATGCTCTCCTCCAGTGAGTTAGATGAGATGAAGACAAAGAAGATTTCAACTACATCACTTCTAGTTTAATGATGTACACAAGCATATACAAGACTTTTCAAAAATATCTCAATTCATTAATTGTCTTCAAAGTACAAAAGGCCACCATATTTATAGATATGGCAGCCGCGGTTATAACATCTGTTAGGCCTAAAATACAGTTAACTTACTGGGCAAGTAACGGTTTCTTTAAACAAAACAACCCGTCCTAAATCAAAGAAAAGGCCTAAACAAAAAGGGCAATAAACTAACTAACTAAAAAATGTTTAAAGAACAAGAAAAAGATTCAAGAAATGTAAGAAAGCCCGAAGGGCATAACCTACCATTCGAAAAGGCCCTCATTGGTTTTAAAGGTTGTTTTCCACTCATCCCCGGTTTAATGCATATTTGGTGATAGCCACTCTTTAGATCAATTTTAGAAAATATAGATGCCCCTTCAAGTTAGTCTAAAAGGTCACTTAGGCGAGGTATAGGGAATCGATATTTAATTGTAATTTTATTGATTGCTCGACTATCGACACAAAGTCTCCACGAGCCATCTTTTTTGGGGGCTAATAGGGCGGGGACAGCACATGGGCTAAGGCTAGGTTGAATATGGCCTTTGGTGAGGAGGTCGTGTATGTGATCATGCAGAATTTCATACTCTTCTGAAGGTAAATGTAATGACCCCAAATTTTATATATAATTAATTAACTTAAAATGTGATAATTACTCATAGCGCATAATTTTCTTTTTAAATAAAACTTTGTCCTTCCATAATCATAAGTCTTAACAACTTAAATAAAACTTAAAGTTTATCTGTAGCAGCGAAAATTATAAAACAGTGTCTATAAATGAAATAAACATAAACTAAAATTGTGATCATAAATAATTAAGCTTAAAATTTCGGGCACATCTCATGGTTCTTCCTCTTCAATGCCAAGATCATCCGCGATGAATTCACCATCATCTACAGAGCTATCTGAAAAATATAAAACCACGAGAGGTAGTATAAAAAATACCTTGTAAGTGGTTCCTATCATAAGGAACCTTCATGCTCAAACACACACATCATGCTTACATGCTTGTATATCACATCCTAACATGTAGACTATGAAATAATCTACCTTAACATACTTGTACTTGCTTACATATTCTTACATACGTACGTATATCCTTGATTTGGCGTCATGCTAAGCAGAAATACCCCGTACCCTGACCGTCAATTCCGCATGTAATATTTACAAGGTAGTTGCCCCTTATAAATATCATTAACATGAACTAATTTTGTTTCATAGGGCCCAGCTCATATCATACATCTAGTTGCATAACATAACTGCTTAATTTGGGTATTTCATGCCTAGCATATTCTTCCCTAACTTCATGACTCTATTTACTTGACTCCATGAATGTAATCACTACAAGAAAGCAGGGCTATTGCAGCGGTTTTTTAGACCTATTACAGCGGTTTTGAACCCCTGCAACACCTTTTGCAACGCTTAATGAACCCCTGGCAGAACACGTGTTGGAAGAGATCTAGCAACACTTTTTAAAAGTGCTGGAATGATTCTCACAACCGTTGCAATAACACTCACCCTATTGCAACAATTTTGAAATAAATAGCTACATTTTTTAAAAAATCCAATGTCTTCTCACAACCGCTGATATAATACTCCTATTGCAACAATTTTGAAATAACCAACACTTTAAAACTTTTGAAATAACTTCTCACAACCGTTGCAATGACACCTCCGTATTGATACAATTTTCTTATTTCATAGTAACAAAAATATCTTTATGATACATTATGCACATTTCAAATTGTATTCATCGACATCTAAAAATATATATGAAATAGTTAGGGAATTAAATTTCACTTCGGTCTCAATAGATAGATAACAGTACAATAATGATTGTATTTGTCAACATCGATAATCGTATATTAAAATCATTTCTCAATCTGTAGGACCACCACTGGTTAGATTCAGAGTCAGACTTGAAGCAATTATTTGCATTCCGGCATGATCTCCTAAGATGGCGAGTTCGACATGATCAATGTACTTCGGCGCCTATGAAAACTCACTTGCATAAACTACTCTAGCTTCTCCATGATTATTAAATTCACTGCGTTCAAAGAAAACAAAAACACAAATCGATTTACAAACCACTGAACAGAAGAGGCAAGAAACAAGAAGATGAAATAAAGAAGAGAATGGAAGAGCAATTACTTCTAAGGGCATGTTTAGGAGTGATTTTGGCCTCCCCATTCAAATTTTTATGTTTGACAAATAATAAAATTGATTTTAGAAGAAATTAAAATCACTTTAAATTGATTTTCAAAGGATCTATTCATAGATGATTTTGGTAATATTGATGGACCCGGAATCACCTAGATTTTTTATCCTTATTATTTTCTTTGGGTGTAAATACCAAAAATGCCTTTATATTTAAAGACAATTCTCAGACCTAATTTCTGAAATCTCTCATTTCCGCCCTAACCTCTTTGTCTCTGAAATCTCTCAATTCGCTCGATCGGCGCCAAATTCTCTCTCGTTCTCCTGATCGACGTTCTCCGATATTTTCCGTTCTTGTTCCATCGCAGCTTTTATTCTACTTTATGTGTGGTGTTATTATGCTATATGAATCATTCATAATATTTTCTCGGTTGATTTGATTGTTATAACTTTGAGTTTATATGTTGTGAAAGCTGGTTATGTTTTAGATGAGAAATTTTACTTGCTTGTTTGTGTGTAATATTTGTTTGATTTATTTTCGAATGCCTCAGACAAAATCAGTCATGTTCGGTGGGTTTCTGATGTGTTATGTCTGGTGGGTGTCTGCTTTTTTTTCTTTCCAATTCTCTATCTTCTATGACCAGAATGTAGCATAGGTTTTCTCAAATGGGCTTACCAAAGTATATAGCATATATGCTTACCAAGTATATACCATAGTTTGATTGAGATGCATAAAGTAGTTGAAAATGTAGAAATTAAACATGTTTTTGCTTTTTATTGGACCATTCAAGAACTAATGGACAGAATCAAGAAGCAAAGATAGAGTGATTAAAAAAAATTAGCTAAATAACAAGAGATTTTGAGCAAAAGACAATGAGTGAATCAATGATGCTTTTCTAAGTTCATCTGGAATTCCTTAATGATAATTTCTAGTTAGGGGTTGAGGTTGCTCTTCCAGTTGATTGTTCATACCCTGTCTCATTCCCTATACTTGAAATAATGATGATTGATTGGTTTTGAAGCATGTAAATTTGATAAGACTAAAAAGTTAGAGAATTGTTGAGAGAAAATAACTTTATTCACATTCCAAGCTCACCAAATACAATTCTTTTACATTCTCTAAAATACTGCACGTAGGGAGAAAATAAGGAAACTAAGTCATAATAATTTCCTTGCAAGGCAGCCTGGTAAAGAAGGAAAGAATGAAAAAAAAAAAAATCATAATACAAAAGCTTTAATGGTCTCTCAATCATGGAGAGGGATTGAGGAAGATATGGTAACTAGTCGTTGGTGATATGAAGAGGTTGTTGAGTATGGAAAAAATAATCATCACAATCACCATGATTTAGGCCTATTATTCCACCTCAAATGAGTTATTGCTATACGGAAGTGTAGGCTTCACATTCATTGTTGGTCTTGGTAAGTTATTTGTGGTAATAGTTGGTCAATTATTTGTTGTAACATGATTTATGCCTATTATTCCACCTCAAATGAGTTATTGCTATGCTGAAGTTTAGGCTTCACATTCACTGTTGGTCTTTTTTCTAACATGATTTGTAAATTATTTGTAGTTCTTATACTTAGTAATAGTTGCTTGTAACATTGATGTAGCATAGGCTTACCAAAAGTATATATCATAGGCCTACCAAGTATATAACATAGTTTGATTGATATGCAAAGTAGTTGAGAATGTAGAAATTAAACATGTTTTTTGCTTTTTATTGAGCCATTCAAGAGCTAATGGACAAAATCAAGGAGTAAAGAGAGAGTAATTAAAATTTTTAGCTAAACAACTAGAGATTTTGAGCAAAAGACACTGAGTGAGTCAAAGTTGCTTTTCTGAGTTCATCTAGAATTTCCTTAATGGTATTTTCCAGTTAGGTGCTAAGCTTGTTCTTCCAGTTGTGTGATGCAAATCTATGTAGACAAAGTGCATGTCAAATTCTAGCAATTTCTAGTGTGGCATGAGCTCAACATGTTTAATTACTAAATTTAACCCAGAATTGAGCACCCTGTAACAAAAAAGATGACTAACTTAATCACATAGTAGAAAATTATCTATAGTCGATCTAGCTTTTCTAAACTCACATGTTGAGCTCATGCCACACACTGGAAAATACTTTTGAATGTACAGCCCACAAGTTCAACCATATCTCTAACACAGTGAAGTTATTTAGCCTTTGGCTTTGATGGTTTGATTTGGTTTTCCAACAATATCTATTCTTATGTCTAACATTAGACTACAAAGAAGGACATCACAGATTTCACTCAGAAGAAAAGTTTTAGCCTATGAATTATGTGTCTTTTTTTACTTGTGAATGCATTTTGAACTGGCAAGGAGCTACTTCCTCATATTTCATGTTTGGTTTCAAATAGATTATAATTTAGTTTCATTAATGAGTTAGCATTGATTGAAATATATGTTGATTTCCATTTGGTTTATGTTGCTCAATCCTTCCTTTTCTTTTTAGAATGTCTAAGGATTTGACACTTAGTGATGAAAAAGATAAGCAAACAAAGGCTATTTGGGATGATGTTACTCTTAATACATTCATACAAGTGTGTGTTGTTGAGACTTTAGATGGGAACAGACCTAATTGTCATTTTAATAAGATTGGATGGAATAATTTGATTAAGAACTTCAATGAAAAGACGGGAATAAATTATGCATACAGACAGCTTAAGAACAAATGGACAGCACTCAAGAAAGATTGGCAAATTTGGAATGATTTGGTTGGAGTTGAAACTGGTTTAGGATGGGACCATTTAAGACAAACAATTGATGCAACTAATCAATGGTGGGAGAACAAATTAAAGGTGATTAACGGTGAATTTTTCTGAAAATTTTAATTTTCAATGCAACTAGTTAATGGTAGAGTCAATAGTGTGATGATATTAATTATTTTTTTATAGGTAATTCCTGATGCGGCAAAATATCGTGCAAAAGGGTTACAAAATGTGGACCAATTAGACATTCTTTTCAAAGATATTGCAGTAACTGGAGAAGGAGCATGGCCCCATCTCAAGGTTTTGTAGTTAAGGCTTCAAGTGATAGGGTTGAAGGTTATACTGATGATACAATTGGAGAAACAGGGGTCAACGAGAATGAGTATAACAATAATGTTGATAGTACTACTGCTAATGATGTTGATACTACTAGTGAAGCTTATACTCTAGAAGAGAAAAAAAGAGGAAAGCAATCAGTTCAAAAGTTGGATCTTCTAAGATGACTGACAAATTAGATCGTCTTTGTGATGTAATTGAATATAGAAGAAGAGATTTGCCGAGATGCAATATTCTTGAAGTAATGGATACTTTAATGAGTTTGCCTAGGATTGTGGAAGGAGATGAGTTGTATATGAAGGCTACTGAAATTTTCACCAAAAGAGAGAATAGAGAAATGTTTGTTGTTGTACAAAAGTCGGAGACAAAAATTGTGGCTTAAGCAAAAAAAAAAGTTTGACATTATATTGATTTATTCTAGTAGATTTACCAGATTTTTGTTGTTTAGTTATTTGAACAGTTGGTTGTTTAGTTGTTTAGTTTTTTTTGGAAATGTATCTTTGAACCTCATGCAAATAAATCCTATATGAAACTTTGATCAATTTCTTTCTATTTGTTTCCTTGATATTTTTTTTCACATAACATTTATATACAAGTACTAACACTATAGATAATTTAATTTGGTTACCATCATTGAAATGATCTGTTACTTATTTCTTTGAATCTATTATTTATCATGATTTATTTTGAATAATATAAACACTCTGAATAATATATCTATTTTTAGCATCCAATTGTACCGGTTATGGTTAATTATATGTTTTTTTTTTGTGTTAACAGAGATGTCGTCTTATATGATTGATAATGATGATACTAATAGCTCTTCAGACGATAGTGACACTGACGAGTTTGACCATTTAGTAGAAATTAGATGTACAATAGTTGTTGATTATTTCAAAACATATGTTGATAAAGAACCATGCAGGACGTCGTTCCACACAGGTTTTAAGTTTGTTAGAGAGGTTCTAAATGGACATGATGTTAGGTGTCATCAACAATTTAGGATGGAGAAACATGTGTTTAGTCAATTATTGATGACACTAAATCAACAATATGGCCTAAAAAGTAGTTCAGATATGTCGTTGGAAGAGGCTTTATCCATGTTTCTTATCACACTAGGGCATGGATTAACTAATAGAATGATTCAAGAAAGGTTTCAACATTCAGGCGAAACAATTTCTCAATGGTTTAGTTTGGTATTAGATGTTGTTTGTCTGTTAGCTGTGGACATCATCAAGCCAAGTGATCCGCAATTTAGATCAACTCCAAGTAAAATTAAAAATGATGATCGATATTGGCCCTACTTTAAAAATTGTATAGGAGCAATTAATGGCACCCATATACCGGTTGTTGCTCCTAGAAATAAGCAAATACCATATATAGGTAGAAAATGTATTACTACCCAAAATGTTATGGTTGTATGTGATTTTAATATGTGTTTCACTTTTACTTGGGCTGGTTCGGAAGGTGCTGCTCATGACACACGTATCTTCATGGAAGCTTTACGAATGCCTCATTTAAGTATTCCTCATCCACCTGAAGGTTTGTTTCTAAAATTTAATATTATAATTTTTTTTTTTATTATTTATAAATATTTGAAACATTTTCCTACTTTGCATTTTGTAGGTAAATATTATCTTGTTGATGCTGGATATCCACAAATGAAGGGATACCTAGGTCCTTATAAAGGTGAAAGATATCATCTTCCTGATTTTCGTCGTGGGATTAAACCAAGAGGTAAAAAAGAAATATTTAACCACATACATTCATCTTTAATATGTACAATTATATTGAGAGGACATTTGGCGTTTGTAAGAATAGATGGCGAATGATACGACATATGTCTTGGACTCTAGTGGAGTCTCCGGGGGTTAACGAATGTTGGTTAGTTCGGTTGAAAGAGTTTTGACCGGATAATCTCGTATCGTTGGAGCTCATGATCTGTAGGTCCTTACGGTTCTCCTGGCTAGCTCGGATAAAGCCGTGAAACAATATAAAAGAAAAGAAAAGAATTTGAATCGTTCAAATTCAGATTTTTGGAAGAATTTGGACATATTTAAATATGATTTAAATATGAGTTTGGTCTACAATATGAATTGGATTCATATGCAAAAAGTCGGCTTTCGGAAAACCGGGTTTAATTATATTATTTAATTAATATTTGATATTGAATTAAATAATATTAATTAATATATATATATATATATTTTTATTAATTAAAAAGTTTAATTAATAAAATAATTATTATTATTTGTAATAATAATAATTTATAAATATATATATATATACATGTGTCTTACATGCAAGATGTAAGACACATGTTATATATATACAAGGTATGTAAGACACATGTTATATATATACAAGGTATATATATGAAGTGGCAGATAAAAAAAAAAAAAAAAAAAAAAAAAAAAAAAAAAAAAAAAAAAAAAAAAAAAAAAAAAAAAAAATTCTTCTCCGCCGAAGCTCTCTGTGAAGATAAATTATATTTTTCTTCAGTGAGCGTCTGATTTCTTTTCTCTTGTAAAAGGAGTCCCACTACTCCGCTTCTCAGCCCGAGGATAGCGGGACTACCGGGGGTGGTCCACGAAGATTTCGTGAGAAGGCTCGTTGAGCTCGTGAGGAGCTTCTGGCGGTGAAAATTGAAGAAATTTGAACGACAAGGGTATGTGTTCTAATTTCTCTTTTTCATTGCTTTTGCATGTTTCCGTTTGTTTAAATAGATGAAATTAGAGTGTCTATGATCCAAATCGCTTCCGCTGCGTGCCATGCGCTCCATCAATTGGTATCAGAGCGTTTTTGGCCACTCAATTTCTATCAATTTAAGTTATGGTGGGTTTTATTTTAGAAATTGTTTCTGATTGGCGTCTAAAGTGAATATCGATTTTGGCATAGTTTCTTTTTGAATTTCATTATTTGTAATTGCCCGAGAATGTATGGGCTTTAATGCATGCTAAAGAGTCTGTATTTTTAGAGTCATTAGAGTCCATATAGGTTTCTTTGTGAAAGAAGTTTGAGTTTGAAACTCGCCGAAATGTTCGGTGTAAGTTCAAACTCGTTCTAGGCAATACGAGGAGAAATTCGAAGAGATTTTGGCCGAAGCGTTCGGAGGAAGCAAGTTGGTCAAAGGCGGTGCGAAGAGTTCGAAGTCCGCTCAAGACGTAGCTTGTTGTTCAAGCTTGTAATAAATTAGTTATTGCTTGTTAAATGCCAAAATCGATCCACTTTAGTATGTTTAATTATTTATGCATTGCGAATGTATGTTTTAATTAAATTCCATGTTTGTATGTGCATAACGTATGCCATATAGATTTAAAATCCCACCGTAGGAAGCATGCTTCATGCATTGATTATATGTTATAAGTATTATAATATATCGTATGCATATTTGGCAATTCATGAGTTTTGATATAAAAGTTATATTAATTCATGAATTAGTTGTTGTTAGTTCAATAGAATAATTGATATAAGTGTTATATTAATTATGAAATTGAATGTACAACATAGGTTGTCCTAATTTTATGCACATGGTATGTTCTAAGTGTTATAATGTATAGGATGCATGTTTATTCATGAGTATTAATATAAGAGTTATATTAATTCATGAATTAGATGTTGTTTGCTTAATAGAATAATTGATATAATTGTTATATTAATTATGAAATTAAACATCCAACATTAGATGCATTTTGTTTGTTATAAGTGTTATAATGTATAGGATGCATGCTTAATTCAGAGTATTGATATAAGTGTTATATTGATTATGAATTAAGAGTTGAATGTTTAAGAGCATAATCGATATAAGTGTTCTATTGATTATGAAATTAAATATTCAACTTGTCATGCCTTAGTGTTGCATGTTTGAGAAGCATGTAGAAGTTTGTTGTAGTTAGTCTTAGTTTTGCAAAGCGTTGTAAAATTGGCATAGACTTTTAAAATCTATAACAAAGATATAGGCATGCTCACTTAGGGTTGAATGTATCGTTCCGTTTCATTAGATGAATAGGTCGATATCTTGTAAATGCTAAGGTTACAAGAAACTCACCCGGGGACATCCTGTTCGAGGTTGGAGGTATTTAAGCTGACGGTTTACGGAACACCTCCTACTTGGGGACCATCCGGTACTTGAGTAAAGTTAACCCGGCTTTATGAGCATGCGTGAGTGGTGTGAGGTAATAAAGTGTTTATCACCTAGACATCATAGGTAAAAGTTTGTTTTACCTAGACTTAGGTCTTATTGTCTTAGCCGGATAATGCCTGAGTAATTTACCCATTCCGTCTTAAAATACTTAGTAGAGGTGTTGAGAAGGTATATATGATATATCCCTCTCCTCCTACGTTCTCTTTTAAGTTCACACCGTGAGAATTATGCTCGGCCTCGTGATGTCAATAGGGCATCCCCATTCGGATGGTATTTGCATAATTCAAGAGCAAGGTGAATGGAGAAAGTATTTATAGTAAGTGGGAGAAGGGAGTATGTCAATACATCCTGCGGTCTCCTCCATTGGATTGAACCGTGAGATTCCTATGTTCCGCCTGCTAGGTGCCCACAAGAGGTACCGATCCATTCGGAGGGCTGTTTCATAGGAATCGGAACATCTCAATCACCATTTATGGATAAAGAAACATAGAGCCATTCCCAACTTTGACATTTCCATTCGGTTGCATCGTTGGGGCCGCCCTATGAATTCTAAAAATGGAGGGTCACACTTACAAGATTTGCTAAGGTGTTAGTAAATCTTGACCAAACAGCGATAACTAAGATGTTATAGGAATATGAGATATTCTGGTATTAGCATTTAGTCAAGAATGTCTTGATTCAGTGAAGGAATGCTTGACTGCCCCTCGGTAGCGACCATTCTGACCCACTGAAGTATCGTTGCAGTTTAATAATGAGTTTTGGGTACATTATTATTCTTTGCTAAATTCTTGATTGGTGTGTAAATTAGGTTAAAACCTTTTCACTAATATTTTTTCATTCTCTTTTCAGCATGTCTAGCTCTTTTATTCACTTACTAGCTTCCGATAAGTTAACCGGCGATAACTACGCGACCTGGAAATCGAACTTGAATACGATTCTCGTTCTAGATGATCTAAGGTTCGTCTTATCAGAGGATTGTCCTCCCCCTCCTAGCTCGGATGCGACTCGAACTGTTCGAGAAGCATATGATAGATGGACAAGGGCTAATGATAAAGCTTGAGTCTATATCTTAGCCAGCATATCTGATGTGTTAGCTAAGAAGCACGAGGATATGGTTTCTGCTAAAGAAATCATGTCTTCATTACAGGAGATGTTTGGACTACCGTCCTCATCGGTCTGTCATGAAGCCCTCAAATACGTTTACAACTCTCGCATGAAAGAGGTACATCTGTTAGGGAGCATGTCCTTAACATGATGGTCCACTTCAATGTGGCGGAAGTAAATGGAGCTACTATTGATGAGTCAAGTCAAGTAAGCTTTATCATGGAATCTCTTCCGAAGAGTTTCCTTCAGTTCAGAACCAATATGGTAATGAACAAGATAAAGTATAATTTGACTTCTCTTCTCAGCGAGCTACAGACCTATCAGTCCCTTCACACTTCTAAAGGAAAAGAGAAGGAGGCAAACGTTGTCACTTCTAGGAAATTCCAAAAGGGGTCGTCTTCAGGGAGTAGGTCTGAACTTTCTTCTATTAAGAATAAGAGTATTCAAAAGAAGAAGAAAGATAAAAGGAAGGGAAAAGCACCTGCTGCAGGTAAGAGAAAGACTAAATCTACAGACAAAGGAAAATGTTTCCATTGTGGTGTAGATGGGCACTGGAAACGGAATTGCCCAAAGTATCTTGCAGAGAAAAAGGCTGAGAAGGAAAGACAAGGTAAATATGATTTATTTGTTGTCGAAACATGTTTAGTAGAACATGATTGTCATACCTGGATACTTGATTCAGGAGCTACTAACCATGTTTGTTCTTCTTTTCAGGAAACTAGTTCTTGGCAGCCACTTTCTCGAGGTGAGATAACTCTCAGAGTTGGAACTGGAGAGGTTGTCTCAGCTAAAGCAGTGGGAGATGTAAAGTTGTTGTATAGAGATAGTTTCATTTTACTAGAAAATGTACTCCTGGTTCCTACCTTCAAGAGGAATCTTGTATCTATATCTTGTTTGTTAGAACAGTTGTATAAAGTATCTTTTGTTCATAATGAAGCGTTCATTAGCAAAAGAGGTGTACGTATTTGTTCTGCGAAACTTGAAAACAACTTGTATGTGTTAAGACCAACCGAAGCCAAAGCTATTTTGAACACTGAAATGTTTAAACCAGCTGAGACTCAAACTAAAAGGCAGAAACTTTCTCCAAGTACTTATCTTTGGCACTTAAGACTAGGTCACATTAATCTCAATAGGATTGGGAGATTGGTTAAGAGTGGTCTGCTAAATCGTTTAGAGGACAACTCTTTACCGCCATGTGAGTCTTGTCTTGAGGGCAAAATGTCCAAACGATCTTTTTCTGAAAAAGGTCATAGGTCCAAAGAACCTCTAGAAATCGTGCATTCGGATCTCTGCGGTCCTTTGAATGTCAAAGCACGATGAGGGTATGAATATTTCATCAGTTTCATTGATGATTATTCTAGGTACGGTTATCTTTATCTAATGCATCATAAGTCCGAAGCTCTTGAAAAGTTCAAAGAGTATAAGGCAGAGGTTGAGAACACATTAGGTAAATCGATAAAAACACTCCGATCAGTTCGAGGTGGAGAGTATATGGATTTAAGATTCCAGGACTATATGATAGAACATGGAATAGTATCTCAACTCTCAGCGCCAGGAACACCACAGCAGAATGGTGTGTCCGAGAGGAGAAATAGAACCCTGTTAGACATGGTTCGATCTATGATGAGTTATGCTCATTTGCCTAGTTCGTTTTGGGGATATGCAGTAGAGACTGCAGTATATATTTTGAACATGGTTCCCTCTAAGAGTGTTTCTGAAACACCTTATGAGTTATGGAGAGGGCGTAAAGGTAGTTTACGTCACTTCAGGATTTGGGGGTGTCCGGCACATGTGCTAGTACCCAATCCAAAGAAGTTGGAACATCGTTCAAAATTGTGCCTATTTGTAGGTTACCCCAAGGAAACGAAAGGTGGTCTATTTTACGATCCTCATGAGAACAAGGTACTAGTATCGACTAATGCCACGTTCTTAGAGGAAGACCACATGAGAGATCATCAACCTTCGAGCAAAATTGTTTTGTCTGAATTTTCCAGGAAAGCTACAGACGTATCAACAAAGGTTGTTGATCAGGCTGGTCCTTCTCAAGAGTTGAGAAAGCCTCGACGCAATGGGAGGGATGTAAGACAGCCCGACCGCTACATCGGCTTGTCTGAAACTCAAGTCGTCATACCTGATGATGGCGTTGAGGATCCATTGACCTTTAAACAGGCAATGAATGACATAGACAAGGACCAGATGCTTAAAGCCATGGATCTCGAAATGGAGTCTATGTACTTCAATTCGGTCTGGGATCTTGTAGACCAACCAGATAGTGAAAGACCTATCGGTTGCAAGTGATTCTACAAGAGAAAACGAGACCAAGCCGGTAAGGTGCAAACCTTTAAGGCTCGACTTGTGGCAAAAGGTTATTCCCAAAGAGAAGGGGTGGACTATGAAGAAACATTTTCTCCTGTTGCCATGTTAAAGTCGATTAGAATACTCTTATCCATTGCTACATTTTATGATTATGAAATCTGGCAAATGGATGTCAAGACTGCCTTTCTGAATGGTAATCTTGAGGAGAGTATCTATATGGCTCAACCAGAGGGATTCATACTTCAGGGTCAAGAGCAAAAGGTTTGCAAGCTTAATCGATCCATTTATGGGTTGAAGCAAGCATCTAGATCCTGGAATATAAGGTTTGATACGGCGATCAAATCTTATGGCTTTGAACAAAATATTGACGAACCTTGTGTTTACAAGAAAGTAGTCAATACTGTTGTAGCTTTCTTAGTCTTGTACGTAGACGATATACTACTCATTGGGAATGATGTAGGTTTCCTAACTGACGTTAAGAATTGGCTAGCGACCCAATTCCAAATGAAAGATTTGGGAGAGGCTCAGTTTGTTCTAGGGATTCAGATCATAAGGAATCGTAAGAACAAAGTGTTAGCGCTGTCTCAAGCATCTTATATTGACAAGGTGTTGTCAAGATATTCGATGCAGAATTCCAAGAAAGGTTCGCTGCCTTTTAGGCATGGAATTCACTTGTCTAAGGAACAGTCTCCTAAGACACCTCAAGAGGTTGAGGATATGAGACGAATTCCCTATGCATCTGCAGTTGGTAGTCTCATGTACGCTATGTTGTGTACAAGACCCGACATCTGCTATGCAGTAGGAATTGTCAGTAGGTTCCAGTCCAATCCAGGATATGATCACTGGACAACCGTTAAACACGTCCTCAAGTATCTTAGGAGAACGAGAGACTATGTGCTTGTGTATGGCGCGAAGGATTTGATCCTTGCAGGATACACTGACTCTGATTTTCAGACTGATATAGATTCCAGGAAATCTACATCAGGATCAGTGTTCACTCTTAACGGAGGAGCAATAGTATGGAGGAGTATAAAACAAGGTTGTATTGCTGACTCCACCATGGAAGCTGAGTATGTCGCAGCTTGCGAAGCAGCGAAGGAAGCTGTATGGCTTAGGAAGTTCTTGACAGATTTGGAAATTGTTCCAAATATGAGTTTGTCAATCACCCTTTATTGTGATAACAGTGGTGCAGTGACAAATTCTAAAGAACCTAGAAGCCATAAGCGTGGAAAGCATATTGAGCGGAAGTATCATCTCATCAGGGAGATAGTGCAACGAGGAGATGTGATCGTCACACAGGTAGCCTCGGAGCACAACATTGCTGATCCGTTTACTAAATCTCTCACGGCTAAAGTGTTTGAGAGACACCTAAAAAGTATAGGGCTGCGAGCTGCTCAGTAGGACAATGGGAGAAACTTTAGATATTTGATATTCTAGTTCTCTCGACCAGCATGTACTTCACTGACGTTTTAGTCCAAGTGGGAGTTTGTTGGGTTTTATGTCCTAAAACTCGTAGTTTGTAAACTGTATGAATGTATATATTCTATTTCAATAAAGTTGTTATTGAATTTTAGTGAATTGTGTTTGTATTAACCTATACCAATAACTAACACCCATGGCGATAGTGTAAGTACTTGAACTTCATGTGTGACATGAATGTGGATCAAGTTCAAGTAGACAGCCAAAATGGTCTATAGTATAGGGATAAGGCTGGGTACCTTATCCTGGGGACACTATTGGACGCGGCTCACTTTGTATAGTACAAAACGATGTGATTCGAATCGTTTCATGTAGATACATGTGAGTGAGGGCGTCCTGTGCAATGAGTTTGCACAAGACCGAACCAAAAAATAAAATCGCTCTTTCTTTATAACACCGTTTACTGTAAAGACCGTTTTTATTTCATATGATGACTTAGGTAACTCGATCTCAATCCTGAGCTCACTATGAACTCCTGTTTATTCGACCTTATCCTTTGACTTGTACGGGTGAGAGTGGTCAGATCGCCGACTCAATAACCCTACCATCTTGGGGATAAGATCGAATAAGTGGCTGGGGACATAGTTGTGCGAGATGGAATTCACTCCTACCCGCTTTAAGGGTTAGTAGAGAGGTTGTTCCCTTAAGTGCTGACTTCAGGTCTTGAACAATGGGTCCATCCTCTCCTGATCAGGGAGGAATCTGATTTGATGGTTGGACCACAAATCAATTGTTCATTAGAGGTGTCAGTGGTACTTAAGGAACAAGATATAATACAAGGGTTAAACGGTTTAAATGACCCGTTGTGATTACGAACGACCTGTGAAGGATCGACTTACTGATGATAGTTATATCAAGAGGACACAATATATCTACAGTGAGGAGAGTGCAGCCCTTGGACTTTAGTGGAGTCTCCGGGGGTTAACGAATGTTGGTTAGTTCGGTTGAAAGAGTTTTGACCGGATAATCTCGTATCGTTGGAGCTCATGATCTGTAGATCCTTACGGTTCTCCTGGCTAGCTCGGATAAAGCCGTGAAACAATATAAAAGAAAAGAAAAGAATTTGAATCGTTCAAATTCGGATTTGTGGAAGAATTTGGACATATTTAAATATGATTTAAATATGAGTTTGGTCTACAATATGAATTGGATTCATATGCAAAAAGTCGGTTTTCGGAAAACCGGGTTTAATTATATTATTTAATTAATATTTGATATTGAATTAAATAATATTAATTAATATATATTTTTTTTATTAATTAATAAGTTTAATTAATAAAATAATTATTATTATTTTTAATAATAATAATTTATAAATATATATATATTTATAATATATATATATATATATATATATATATATATATATATATATATATATACATGTGTCTTACATGCAAGATGTAAGACACATGTTATATATATACAAGGTATATATATATGAAGTGGCAGAAGAAAAAAAAAAAAAAAAAAAAAAAAAAGAAAAAAAAAAAAAAAAAAAAAAGCTGAGTGCTTTTTTGGGTTCATAATTGAAATAAGATTTCAATTTCAAAATTCTTCTCGGCCGAAGCTCTCTGTGAAGATAAATTATATTTTTCTTCAGTGAGCGTCTGATTTCTTTTCTCTTGTAAAAGGAGTCTCACTACTCCGTTTCTCAGCCCGAGGATAGCGGGACTACCGGGGGTGGTCCACGAAGATTTCGTGAGAAGGCTCGTGAGGACCTTCTGGCGGTGAAAATTGAAGAAATTCGAACGACAAGGGTATGTGTTCTAATTTCTCTTTTTCATTGCTTTTGCATGTTTCCGTTTGTTTAAATTGATGAAATTAGAGTGTCTATGATCCAAATCGCTTCCGCTGCGTGCCATGCGCTCCATCAATATGCATCGTTTTCCTTTCGAAAAACAAGTGAAGATTGTTGTTGCATCAATGACACTTCATAATTTTATAAGAACTCACTCTACTACCGATTTTGACTTCAAGGCTTATGATGATGAAGAAGATTTGTTGCCTAAGTGATGAAAAGAATGAGTCGAGTGTTACTGAAGAAAATGAAAGTGAAACTTCTTTCCATGGAAGAGAGATGATGGAAGAGCGAGAGAAAATTGCAAAACTTCGTATATCTCATTAATGTTTTTTATTAGATAGTTTGTGTTTCAAGAATATGTAGTTTAAAGTTTTTATAATAATACAAACATTTTAAGATTGAATGAAGTATATGAGTTATGAATTTTTATTTTGATATTTATTATGCATAATTTCCATAGTTGGTTAGTCAATAGTTAAATAAATGCTTACTTAAATAATATATTTAATTAATGTCCTTTTGGTAATTTAGTCATTTTAAAATCAATTTTAGAACCAAACATGAATAATTTAAAATCACTTCTCCTTCTATAAAAATCACCTCAACGAAACATGAAAAGGATTATATGAAAATCAATTTTACAAAATTAATTATACTTAAATCACTAATCCAACAATCACTAATTCAACAATCACTACCAAACATACCCTAAGTAGAACAACCACGACCCAATGAATCTTTCATTGTTGATAAATCACTTTCTTTTGCAAAATATAAGAAGACCATATTCATAGAACTGCATACAATTTTATCTTATACATAAAATGCACCCATATTTAAATGTTTCATTAAAGATATATCAATATATGTTGGTAGCCCAAAACGACGAGGTTGCATACATACCAAATCCCAGCTGATCCTTGTAGGAAGAGAAAGGCTCATCAATTGGTTTCTTAGGTGCAATATCCTTCAAAAATCAACACTTGAACCCAATTTGTGAAACTCATCATTAAACCCAATTTTAGCTGGAAGCTTTGAGTCTAGCAGGATGTTACTAACCTTGATGTCGATTGAGTTAGAATTATTATGTGAGCTCGATTGAGTTAGAACTTAGAATGAATTGATGATGAGTTTAATGGTGAGGCAGATGTGTATAGTTTTGGAATGGTTTTGCTGGAGACAATCAGTGGGATACAGAACAATAAGAGCAAAGCATCGGATTGCTTGGAAAGCATAGTTCTAATTGTAAGCCCTATAATTCAAATAAAACTTGAATAATGAATCAATGATAATCTAGCTCTTCTTCTGTCTACCTTAATTTGATTTCACAGGCAAGGAAACATTTTCAATCAGGAACAGTGTAAAGTATATACGATCCGAACCTGATGGTTGATGATGAGAGCGTGAAAGAGGAGATATTGAGAGTGGTGCATATAGGGCTTCTTTGCACACACGAGACTGCAATGTCTAACAGAATCAAATTTTAAAAGGAATTAGAGACAAAAATCTAAGGACAAGAGAGACACAAAAATGACTAATTTAGGGTAGGGGTGAATTTGGAAAGAAATTACAAGAAAAGGTTGTTCTAAACTAATTTAAACTTTTTATTTTCAAAATTAATTGAGAGGATGTTTTAATTTCTTCACTTTACTCCCGTAATGTTATTCCATGAACTCTTTTTCCATTGATGACCGATCCATATAGGTGCTGATTTCTATTCGAAAACAATGAAAGAAAGAAAAAATCTAGCGACACCCTGTAAATGGAGCTCTAGTTAGTGGAAGAGACGTTGATTCCATTATTAAGAATCTCACATTTATTCGTCCAGAGTTCGATCGGGTTTTCTCTAAGTAGGAGCTGCGACGAGATTGTTGTTATTAATGTCAGAATCGAAGCCGAGGAGGAGAAGAAGAGGAAAGTGGGCGGCCGACAATGGTGCAAATTTGCGAGATTGTTGTTATTAATGTCGGAATCGAAGCCGAGAAGGGGGAAGAAGAGGAAAACGGGCGGCCGGCGGCGATGGAAATTGCAATCGAAAAATTTCTCTTGTAATTTAAGAGAAAGAGAAGAGTGAAGAAAGTAGAAGTAAAATGTAGTAATAAAATGGTATAGGTTGATGGTTTGGGGAAGAAAAAAATTAAATGGAAGAGAGAATTGAACGAGGCGGGGATTGAAAAAAAAATATATTTACGACGTTTTGTTAGGTGGGCCCACTTTATGTGGATGCGCAAGTTGAACCCGCGCATTCCCACTAACGACAAAAAAATACCCTATTTTTCTAAATTAGTTTAGAACAACCATTTTCTTTTAATTTTTTTCAAAAATCACCCCTACCCTAAATTATCCGACAAAAATGGGATTCGTTTTGGCGCTGAAGGAAAGAAAAACGAGAGAAGCAGAAGGAAAAGTGTGAAAAAAAGAATGAGGAAGTCAAATTGGGTAGGGCTTTTAATTAATTAGCCTTTTGTTTTCCTCCTTCCTTTTTCTATTGGGGCAACTACAAGAATAGCTGAAACAAGCGTTTGTCAGTTGAAAAATAGCTAAATAAATTAATGGTTTGAAAATTAGCTAACTCCTATATTTAGATACTAATTTAGAATGTAGTTTGACGAAACTACCCTTGAGTCCTTAAACGCTTGAAATGCCTACAAAAAAGGAGATTTAATAACAAATAATTAAATAATAAAAAAAATGGTTAACGGTTGCAAGATTTAAATTAATCAAAACAAAAGATTTTGTAGACTATCCTGGGACCAAACTACCCCTGAGATTTACCTGTTAAAATAGGTTGCAACTAGGGAGAAATTAACAACTGAACAATAATTTGAAAAAAAAAACTGGTGTATAGTTAGAAAAATTGAAATTACCATAGCAAAAATAGGGTTTAACATGGAATATGAGAATTTAAAATTACTACCAGTGGGTATTGCCAAATATATACCCTGATTACACGGTCCAAAAACGTCAATTATATACCCTCATTACACCCTCAAAAATATAAACACGTTTCAT
Organism: Herpetospermum pedunculosum; assembly: GCA_028017165.1. Lineage (NCBI taxonomy): Eukaryota > Viridiplantae > Streptophyta > Magnoliopsida > Cucurbitales > Cucurbitaceae > Herpetospermum > Herpetospermum pedunculosum. The sequence continues at coordinate 10,887,117 of CM051527.1, read as the reverse complement.
GCAACCATTTAATGGTAAGGTGAACCTCTTCATCTACCTTTAATGATAATAGTTAATGTTGAGAACCCAAACCATACTTGTCAAACAAAAAAAAATAAGACCAAAAAAAGATAAACACAAAATAGTTGAGAAAATTTAAAACGAAAATCCATGAAATTTTAATTTTGAAAATGTTTCAAAATACTAATTGAAAATTATGATTGGTTAGTTTTTATATTTTAAAAACCATAATTTAGCAAAAAATATTTAGTAAAACCCTAATTTTTTTTTAAAGCTGCAAAAATACCCAAGGAGATAGTCTTCACCTCATCCGCCGCAAGCACCATTTCAAGTCCATCCACCTTCATCCGTCGTCTGCCTCCCCTTGCTACTCATCTTCATCGGCCCAGCCCACTCCGTCGATCCACCTCCTCCGTCCGGCGCACAGCAAGGTTTCGATCGTTCGGGCGTCCCTTCCACCTTCATCCGTCGGCGGTTCGTGGTGCCGCACAACAAGCTCCACCGTGTCTCTTCCAGCTTCATCCGCCGGAGGTTCAGTCCGTCCATCCCGAGTTTCACCGTGTCTCCCACCGTCATCCGCCGCGAGCTTCACCGGAAGCATAACGTCCATCGCTAGCTTCGCCGGAGGTTGGGTCCGTCTCTTCCACCTTCATCCGCCGCGAGCTTCACCGTGTTGTCCGACCATCGGCTCCTCCGTCCCGCCACCTTCTCCGTCGCGCACAGCCACCTTCTCCGTCGCGCACAACCACCTTCTCCGTCGCGCACAGCCATCGCCAATCTTCCATCGCCCAAACGTCGACAACAAAGGCTTCTATCCGATCTAATCTTTAGGTACCTAGACTATAACTAATTTTGTTGGCATATATTTTATTAAATATTTAGTTAGGATCCCATTTTTTAAGGTATTTTATTTATTCAAATCTTTTTTTTAAAACAAATTGTTGTTAACACATAAAACTCGGGTTCCTATATAGGTTTAAATATCGTTCCTGTAACATTTTTGTTCATTCAGAGATGGCAAGGGCTAGCGAACGTTTGAAGGCTGCGGGTGTAATGTCTACTAAGAAATCAAAGAAGCAAACGTCTCCAATACGAGTATATGAAGAGGATGAGGTAATCCCAATTAGATACCTATCATACTATATGTAAATCTTACTACATACATCTAGGTTGTCCACCAAAATTTCGCAATATAATTTGGTGTATCAATGCTCAGGGTTCGGAACATGAAGTAACAAGTGAATTAAACCGAGAGACAACTAATCCTAAGACAAAAGGGAAAGGGCTGAAAAGACAAAGAGAAACTCATGGCAATATACAAAAGATGAAGGTATCTCCGAAGAAGAAGGAGAAGGGAAAGGAAAAGGAGTATAAAAAAAGTGTTGAATGCAGTGATGTAATTGCCTCTATTCACTGCTTTACCATTGTCGTTATGCTTATCTATGTAATGACATATTCTCTTGATTTATATACAGCATCTGGACTTGCAAAAGGAGGTGATTAGTGGGGAGAACTCGAGATCACAAGAAAAAAAAAGTAAAAGGGAGACGAGATAAGAAAGATAATATTGTCGGAGTAAGCAAGGAAAATAATAAGGGGACGAGAAAATCGAAGGATATGGCTCAAGAGGCTGCGAAAAGGCACTCCGACAATAGTAATGTAATACAACTTATTTGCTATTTCTTATGGTGAATTGTGATTTAAAGCTAACTTGTGAGTTATCTACTTGTGATGTTGTTTAGAGCGAAGAGAGTTTTGATGGAAATGGGGAGGAAGACTCAATTACTAAATGTTATTCAGACACATCAAGTGATATTGATGCCCTTACGAAAAAAAGATCAAAAAATGACAAGATTAAGAAGGTGTGTATCAAAGGAAATAAATGTGTTTTCCTTTAATCTAACCAACCATGTGACTTGAAAATCAGTGATGCAGGAAATTGTTAAAAAAGACAATACGATGAAGGATAAAGGGAAGGGGAAAGCAAATGACGAAGAAAATTCTTGGAAGGTACAAATGTCAGAGGAGTACATGGAAAATAAGGTAATGTTAAGTAAATATGCAGTTATTAAATTATGACATATAGACAGTAGTGTGTATACACATATAAACTTTTGTCCACATTGCGAGTTTATGAAGCGTATGCCCTTGTAGTTTGTGGTAGAATAATTTTGTTGTCATTTGCATGGCTGTAATATTTATGATACATATGCCTTTATCTTCTACCCGGACATCACTGTCATGGTTACCTCAAATGCATTTATAGACATATAGTATATGTTGTGTCTCTGTTTATGTACTGCATAACTCTACTTCAAACAGTATATTTATGATACCTATGCTCTTGTATATACTATATGAATGTCAATACTCTTATCTACCATGTGAACGCATATGCGTACTTCTGTATACCAGTGTATATACAACTCTAACTTTTTTTGTCTTACAGGATGAGGACTATTTCATGTCATATACTAAAAGGAATAGGCCACTGAAAATTAATTTGTGTTCAAAGAGTGGTGTTATGGAGTTGGTGCGCAAGACCTTGGAAGAAAAGTGTGAAGCAAAGTTCAGATCAATGTGCTTTGGTCATTTCTGAGATTTTTCATTCAAGAAAACATCCTCTCAGTTGATACTCCACTTAATCCAGAACCAATGCAAACAAAAAAAAAACGTCGGAACTCAACTTCAAGATTGGAGGGATGGTACTGAAATTTGATTTAAGAGAACGTGCTTTGGTCATTTCTAGTGATTATAGATTTATCCTCACCGTTCTTAATTAGTGACAATTGTGAGATCCTTTCCGGGCCATGTAGTGAAAGTAGGTGAGCAATGGACTTGTGGAGTTCATGAAGAGTTGAATTAGAGGGTACATCCAGGGTGAGAACCTTGAAGTTGGTGTAGACGTTCTTGTCACCCCATACCCCATCGAAAGCAAGAGTAATATGGTGATGAGCCATTCAATTGGTGGTGAAAATAAACAGAAGGTTGTTCCAGGGATAAGAAGAAATAAATTGGTGTGGAAACACGTGATTTGACAGTGAATGAGAAATAATAAGTGGGTTTATGAAACCCACAATTCTAGGATAGTTGTTCAATATAATGAGGGGTTGGAGATTTGAAAATAAGTTGTGAGACTTGAAAATAATATAGTCTAAAACAGAAAAAGAAAACAAAAATCTGTTATCTGAGCATATAATGAGGGAAAACATTTGGATGAAGGTTTGAAAATAAATAAAACTTATACAGAAAATAATTTAAAAAATGATTTATGGGTAGTCCAAAAATAGGTATATATACAAAAGGGTAAAGATGGAATGAGGATGTTGACTCTCTAGCCTAAAAATAAGGGATACGAAACTACCAATGAGAATTGTTTTAAACAAAACAAAAAGGATAAATAAAATTTAAAAAAAACGGTTAGGTAGGCTAAGAGTAAAAATTCTTATATACAAGGGGTAAAAAAGTGATGAAAAATAGAAACTTGACACCCCAAAATATTGGTAGCTATTGAATGGAAATATGAAACAATCCTAGCTATTTTTCAACCCAACTATTTATTCCTAGCTATTTCTGAGAATTCCCCTTTTCTATTTTGAATTACTTGGGCTCATTGGACTTCAAATTTTTTAACGATTTTTTTTATTTGGGCTTCATCAATGTACCAAAAAAAAAAAACTTAACAGCATATTGCAACACATTTTAAAATCGTTGCAACAAAACCACTGCAATACATATAAAATTTTCTAAACTGCGGTAAAAAAACTATCACAATAAATATATTTTCTTGTAGTCTTATTGCTTTTTTTTGTGATGTTATTGCTTTTTTTTTGGGTTTGAACTCAAATGGATCATTAAATATAAGATATTACAAAAATGTCCAACATAATTTTTTATTACATTCATGTCTATTTAGTACCAAAATAGAAAAGAAGATAATTTGTAGTTTTACTATTTTATTACTATGCAATGTATTATGTTTTTCTTTAAAAAAAAAAAAAAAAATCACACAAAATCACAAAAAGGTAAAACTAAGTAATAATGATGATCGATTTGGAATTAGTAATTTTGATAATTAGTAAATATCAATATTTTATTTTATTTTCTAAAGCAAAACTCATCTTTTACGTTTTAGATTTTCAAAACCACTTTTAAAGTTTTTTTTTTATTCAAACCCTATTATTCTACCGAGCTGCCGCCCGCGCCTCCGTCGTCCTCTTTTGTGGTTTCGCCACCAACTCTCCAACTGCATCCACACTATCGTCGTGGTAGATTTATCGCACTATTTTGTTTTTTTAGTTTGAGGGTTTTATTTTTATATAACAAAGCCTATATATATCAGGTATATATCATGAAATTTTTTAATGGTTAGTGTTGTATGATATAAACAGGGTATATATCATAGTTTATATACGATTTAGGGTGTATATACTACGATATATATCATGATATTATTAATGGTTGAAGTTTATGTGATGTTTTAGATATATATAGAGTATAAATTCGGGTATGCATCAATCTAAAATTTGGGTTTATATATAACACTTTATATATTAGGTGTAACGACCCTACTTTTCAAAGATCGGTAACTCGAGTCATTACTACGAACAAGAAATTAAGAAAACGCAATAAAATCTCTTTCCACAAAGTTTTAAAGAAATGAAAAGAAAATAATTTTCTTTTATAAACTTTAAAAAAAAAATCTGCAGAGTTTCCTCTGAAAAACAGATAAAACACACCTGAAATTAAAATACTCTCATGTAAAATATTAAAACTCCAAAACTACACCAAGTATGTCTTATGGCACACTAATCAGTTCAGAAAACAGCCACGACAACATAACCAAAAACCTTAAATGAAAAACAAATTTAAACTTGTCAGTTTTAACGCAAAACATGAGAGAACTTATAAACGAACAATCTAAACACAAATCAGCCTATCCTAAGTCTCCCATGACCCTCTCCAGCAAACTCCAACAATCGCCTTGAACGCCCTCACCTAAACATGAAAAAACAGTTTTAGAAAAGAATGAGTATTTAATAAAATACCTAGTAAGTAACCCCGCTATCAGGGTCGATCATGCAACCACAAACACAACAAAATGCATCATGAAACTACACTATCGTGACCTAAACCGTTGCTTTGTTAAAACTTTTCACTTCTTGACCATATCGCCAAGTTTTAAATACAAATTCTCATGGCCCTATCGCCAAGTCTTAAGCACCCTTCTCATGGCCATATCGCCACTCGTCATCTTGACCATATTGCCAAGCTTTAAACACTTCTCGTGGCCATATCGCCACCTGACATCTTGGCCATATCACCAAGCTTTAAACTTCACATGGCCATATAGCCAAGTTTCAAATACAAAAATTCTTGACCATATCGTCAAGTTTTAAAACTTTCATGGTCATATCGCAAAGTTTTACATTCTCATGGCCATATCGCCAAGTTTCAACAATCTCGTGGCCATATCGCCCAATTTTGAAAGCATATTTAAAATATCTTTAGATCCATGAGTCATACATATGCATGAGGTCCCTTAAACGGTTCGGGAAGATGCAAAACAAAACTATTATCACAATCATATCATGGTTCAATAAACAGAACATTCACAATCAAATTAACTATCGACTTTCAACATTCAACATTCAACATATATCATATATTAAACAAACAAACATTACAAACATTTAAAATGCTACATACATCAAACAATTTACCGACGACCCGATAGGAGAGCCACTTACCTTAATAGCAATTTCAAAAGTAATTTGGCTCAATTTATAAATCCTTTGACCAACCCAACGTCGCCCTTGATGCTTGCTCAAACAAATGTTCTTGGATCGACCTCAATAACAACCCAAAACTTTTGTTTGGCTCAACTTAAAAGTTTTTGGGGTGACTTCACGACTTCCTTCACGGTTTCAACTTAAACAACCTGAACACCAAAACCGAATTATCTTGCTGTTTGGGAGTTCAAAAATGTTCAAAATCACGAAATTGAACTTATTGAGGTGTGGCTAAACAAAATTGGAGTTCTTGGGGTTGTGGGTAAGTCCCAAAAATTAGTGTTGGACAGCATGTTAAAATCCTCAATTTTGTGAATCTAAAGTTGAAACGGTGTGGGGGCTCAAAATTTGGGGTCAAACATTTTGTGCACAATCTAATTTGAAATCGATTGGAAAGCGGGTTTGAATTAATATTCAACAACGCCAAGAAAACGCCGGAAAAAAGGAGCTTACCGTTATTCTTCATTTACCGCCTCCGTCGGAACGCCACCCATGAAGTTTTGTTGTCGCGCACTTTCAAATCGCCAGAAAAGACCACCGGTTTGCACTGTCGTGTGAGTCTGTCATCAGAGGGGGCTTCCGGCGAGAATCGAAGAAGAAGAGGCGTTGGTTGGGGTCGGCTGAAGCTCCACGCTAAATTAAAAGAAATCTCTTTTATTTTATTTTTTTCAAACAAAAATCATTGATTTCTTCCTTTTTAACCCACCTCAAAGACCCAATTGAAACAAATGAACCCTCACAAGAGTAAAAGTCGTTCGACAGAAGTGGTGGGCTGCAGAAACGACAAAACGATTGGCAACGAATGGACAACGAAATTTAATTTGATGGAGAAAATAATTTTTGGAAACAAATGAAAATGGTGGTTAGAGAGAAAAATAGAAATTGATGGAAGAAATCATTTTTTTTTTTTTTTTTTGTAACAAATGGAATACAAAATAAAATCTTATTAATAACAAAATATAATTAGTGATAATTGATAATTGTCATAAGCAAAATCACCAAATTAATATTGTAAAATTAAAAAAGTAATAAAATATCTTTATTTTCGAATTTTAAATGAAGGATAAAATGGTAAGATCAAATTAAAACAAATCCATTAAATGACACCATAAATAATTGAAAAATATAGAAATGATAAAAAAGTTTATAATAGACATTTGTGAAAATATGGGTTAAAGAATAACTCATTTGTGAAAATATCTCATTTTTTTCATGATTTTTATTTGAAATTTTGGATTTCTTAATCCGATTTTGGGTCTGAACTTGAAGAAGCTTCGGGATGGAGATTTCAAAGGAGGAAACTTGACATGGCATGACAATCTGAACAAGTTGTGGGCGACAGAGATTTATCGTGGACGAAGAAGACCCACGTCTGAGACGGTGTGCGGAAGGGAATGGTGATGCATGCCGGAAGTAGTGGCAAATCCAATGAGACAGAGAAAGAGAGAGGTGAGCAAAGTGAGGTTTAATTCTGCACTTTCGTTGCAACATTTTAAAATGCATTAATGTTGCTTAAATTTATATAAGCGCTCATGGTCTAATGGATAAGGCGTCTGACTTCTAATTAGGCGATTGTGGGTTCAACTTTGGGCGTGCAGGCCAGGCCGACCCAAATAATCAAAGACCCTCCATAAATAGAGAAATTATCTACATAAAATTGAGGAGGAGAAGAAAGTCAAACCAATTAGTCACCATTCACTACCAAACCAATCTCTACCAAATGAGTGAGTCAAAAATACCTCTCAATTCATTAATTGTCTTCAAAGTACAAATGGCCACCGGATTTATAGATATGGCACCCGTTGTTATAGTTGTTAGGCCTAAAATATAGGTAACTTGTTGGGCAAGTAGCGGTTTCTTTAAACAAAACAACCAATCCTAAATAAAAGAAAAGGCCTAAACAAAAAGAGCAATAAACTAACTAACTAAAGACTTTTAAAGAACAAGAAAAAGATTCAAGAAATGTCAAGAAAGCTCGAACGACATAACCAACCATTCGAAAAGGCCCTCATTGGTTTTAAAGGTTGTTTTCCACTCATCCCCGGTTTAATGCATATTTGGTGATAGCCACTCTTTAGATCAATTTTAGAAAATATAGATGCCCCTCCAAGTTAGTCTAAAAGGTCACTTAGGTGAGGTATAGGGAATCGGTATTTAATTGTAATTTTATTGATTGCTCGACTATCGACACAAAGTCTCCACGAACCATCTTTTTTTGGGCTAATTGGGCGGGAACAACACATGGGCTAAGGCTAGGTTGAATATGGCCTTTGGTGAGAAGGTCGATCATGCAGAATTTCATACTCTTTTGGACTCATTCGGTAGTGTGGCAAATGTGGAAGTATACTACCGGGAATAAGATCAATTTGGTGTTGTATATTACGTAAAGGGGAGGTTTGTTGGATCGGTGGAGATGGTGGGGAATTCGGCTAATAAAGAGACAATTTCTGAAGGTAAATGTAATGACCCCAAATTTTATATAAAATTAATTAACTTAAAATGGGATAATTACTCATAACGCATATTTTTCTTTTTAAATAAAAAATTGTCCTTTCATAATCATAAGTCTTAACAACTTAAATAAAACTTAAAGTTTATCTGTAACAGCAGAAATTATAAAACAATGTCTATAAATGAAATAAACATAAACTAAAGTTGTGATCATAAATAATTAAGCTTAAAATTTCGGGCACATCTCATGGTTCTTCCTCTTCAATGTCAAGATCACCCGCGATGAATTCACCATCTGTTGGGATTTATGCCCTAAAGCCTCATAATTAATTAATAATTATTTGATAATTATTTTATTATTATTATTTGCAATTTATAATATTCATTATATAAATAAAATCCAAGGTTATTAGTGTAATCTTGAACTGTATGTAGTTGACATACGGGAGGATCATGTTCAAGTAATAACCTAAAGGGTCTATAGTATATGGATAAGGTTGGGTGCCTTATCCTGGTAACACTATTGATACGGCCCACTTTGTAATTGTTAGAAATGATTTGATCCAAATCATTCATGTAGAGACATGTGAGTGAGGGTATTCTATACAATGAGTTTGTATAAGACTGGACCACGAAATATATAATCTCTCTTTATAAATCCGTTATTTGAGAAGATTAATATTTCACAGGATGATCATATGTGACTCAATCTTAATCCTGAGTGAGTTATGAACTCCTGCCTGTGAAGGCTCGTCCTTTGATTTGTATGGGTGAGAATGGCCTTTATAGCCGATTCAATAAGCCTACCATTTTGGGGACTTGACCAAATAGGGAGTTGGGAACATAAGTTTCACAAGATGGAATTCACTTCTTCCCATATAGGGAAAGTAGATGAGTAGTTCCCTTAAGTGCTGATTTCGGGACTTGAACAATGGGGCCCCACCCTCTCACTGGTCCGAGAGGGACTTGGTTTATGGTTGGATCATAAACAAGTTGTTCATTAGAGAATCAGTGGTACTTAAGGTGTAAGATGTAATTACAAGGGTAAAACGGACTTTTGACCCAGCTGTAATTACGAACAACTCGTGAAGGATCGACTTGCATGTAATGGTTATATCCATGGACACAACTTGTCTTACACTGCATAAGAGTGCAACTCTAGGCCTATAGTGGAGTGACCTAGAGTTAATGAATGAAAGTCAATTAATTAATGAGTTTAATTAATTAATTTTGTATCATTGGAGCTTATAAATCTGTAGGTCCATAAGATCCCCTTGCTAGCTCATAGTAACACTAAAAGGATCAATTTAGTTGAAAGAAAATTTGAAATATTCAAATTAATATTTAATATATTTGATATATTAAATGTAGAAGAGTAAAATATATTTATTGTATTTGATACATTAAATATTAGAGGAAATAGTTTATGTATATGATACATTAATATTAAAAACTATATACTTATGTTATTTGAATGTGATTCAAATTGGTTTAAAGTATATTATAAAAGATTAATTTTATAATATTTGAATAAGATTCAAATAAATATAAAATACATATTTTAATATATTAGATATTAAAATGTATTTTATAAAATAAAATTAATTCCTAAAAGCCTTATTATAAATAAGATATTTAGGTCAAAAGGTTGGTCAAACACACTACTCACTTTCTGCAGAGAATTGTTCTCTCATTCTTTCAAAGAGCTCCCACAAGCTTGATCCCGTGTTCGAGTCATAGCGAGGAAGATCTGGTGGAAAAGGGAACACAAGAAGAGCTTTGTAGTCTTCAAAGGTAATATGCTTGAACTCAAGGGTGGATCCAGAATTTTTTGTCAGGAGGGGCACAATTCCAATAGAGTTTAATTGCAAGTTTAGTCATTGAAATTTTCGATTTATGTCTATATAGTCCTTGAACTTTAAAATGTGCTTAACAGACTTTTAAACTTTCAATTTTTAGTCTGAAAGATCCTTAAATTTTGAATTTTCTGTCTAATAGATCTTTAAACTTTCAATTTTTTGTCTACTATATTCTTCAAATTTTAATTTTCTATCTAATAATTAAACTCTCAATTTTATATCTAATAAAGATATATTAGAAAATTTAAAATATTAAATATTTTGTTAGACATAAAATTAATGTGTCATCAACTTATTCGACATTTAAAAAAAAGATCACGTATCTATTAAATACAAAATTAAAATTTTCAAGCGTAATCAGTTGATTTTTTTTAGAAGGTGTAATATTTATATTAAGTAATATTAATTCAAAAATAATAATAAATAATTTTAGAATGATTAAATAATATAAATTGAACTCTTTAAATATAAAATAATTTACCTAAAAACCAAATAAAAAAAAAGAACTGCGTTCCCTTTGATTTGAACTCAAGGCATGCCCAAAGAAGAAGCTCGAAAATCGTGCCCCTTGCATCTGAGAAGATGAATTGTTTAATATTTATTTCGAATTTCATTGTACAAATATATAAACTGCAGTTATATTTTCAAAACTCCAATATACGAACATATAAAATTAATAATTTCAGGGGGGGCACGTGCCCCCCATGGCCCCTACGTGGCTCTGCCCCTACGTGGCTCTGCCCCTGCTTGAACTTGTATTTTAGTTTAATTCTAAATAAATCAAAGTAACAATTCCAAACGCTTCCGCTGCGGGGAATGAAGAGTTCATTCCCTTCACCATCATCTACTTAAAATTTCGGGCACATCTCATGGTTCTTCCTCTTCAATGCCAAGATCACCCACGATAAATTCACCATCATCTACAGGGTTATCTGAAAAATATAAAACCACGAGAGATAGTATAAAAAATACTTTGTAAGTGGTTCCTATCATAAGGAACCTATACTTTGTAAGTGATTCCTATCATAAGTAACCTTCATGCTCAAACACACACATCATGCTTACATGTTTGCATATCACATCCTAACATGTAGACTATGAAATAATCTACCTTAACATACTTGTACTTGCTTAAATATTCTTACATACATACGTATATCCTTGATTTGGCGCCATGCTAAGCAAAAATACCCCATACCATGACCGTCAATTCCGCATTTAATATTTACAAGGTAATTGCCCCTTATAAATATCATTAACATGAACTAATTTTGTTTCCTAGGGCCCAGCCCATTAGCAGAAACCATACTTGTCATATCATACATCTAGTTGCATAACATAACTGCTTAATTTGGGTATTTCATGCATAACATATTCTTCCCTAACTCCATGACTCTATTTACTTGACTCCATGAATGTAATGTAACACACATATATGTCATACTCAACCTAAGCATGCTTCACTAACCAATCAAAGTAACATAAATCATGTGAAGCGTAGAAACATACAAAAATAACATAACATAACATACTTTGCAAAACATCAAATATCATAAAACAACAAATCAATAAAGTATATATTCAAACAATATAATATAACACTTACAACCAATACCACAATAAAAAGATTACTCAAGCATCACATCGATACAATACAACAATCAGTTCGACTACTTATGATAGAATCCACTTACCTCAAGCTTCAAATCTAAATCTTTTAAAGCTTCATAAATAACATATGATACAAATTAAATTAGGTCTAACTTAAATTTAGTTTTCCTAAAGAAACTCCATCCACTAGCTAAAACACACTAACTTTACTAGCTAGTCTAATGTGCAAATTAATTCACATAGTTAATATTAATCATAAAATTAAAATCCAAAACTCATAAGATACTTTTTGTGATCATATTAAGCTCTGATTTATAGATAAAAAAAAATACATTAAAATAATTTACTACTTCATAGAATTTACAAAAAAAATTGAAAACACAAATTGTAGTAGTTTTTACCGATTTTAAGCTCTATGAAAATATATTCATGAAAGTTAATTTGATCTCCTTAAAATCATGTTTAAGCTTACTTTATGCTACTGGACATGATAAAAAAAATTCAAAACAAATGCATTTAAACTTCTATATAAATCAATTTCGAGCTAGAACTATGAAATAACGTAAACCGATAAACACCATTTTAGAGCAATTTTAAATATTGTTTTTAAGCATTTTAATTATCATTTTCAGCCCCCAAATCAACACTTTTTAGATCTAAAACAGCACCTAAAATTTTTCATGAGAACCCCCTCAACGATTTCAAACAACAGGGAAAAAGAGGTTTTTCTCTCTACCGTAAACGATGAATGGAGAAAATGACCCTTGGGTGAAAGTCTAAAAGATGTCTTAAGAAAAACTTACTTAGATTAAAGAAGTTAATAAGTAAGATGACTATTTTCCTCCTCTTTGTCTACTTACTTTGACTAAGATAAAAGATGGAATGTAAAGGTCAAGAATTATATTTTTACTTCTTTTATTACCTTGTAGTAAAATAGTTTATAAAATAATACAACTTATGGTAAAAGTTACAATTTACTATACTTATAAATAACCACATCATACTTCCAATTTAAAGTTACATTCTTAGTTAATTAACATTTTATGCATAAACATTTGACATTTGACTCTCCTAGTGGATAAATAACTAAATACAAATTCAATAAGTTATTGATATATGAAATGAACTTCTCTAATTATAACAATTATAACAATCAAACAACAATAGGAAATTACGAAAATACCCTTAATAGTAATGTGGGACATTACAGTAAAGGATTGGTGTCTATGTATAGTAAGTTATTTTTTACAAGAAAAGCTACAATTTTATGTCTATCATGGGGTAGGTCTTTGTCGTGAGTTAAGGTAAAAAGTTGAGAGGGGGAGGAAGTTGGTTTCTTGCCCCCAACCTTACCTAGAGGTATAGTAACACACGTTTGTCCATCCACATAAACTCATTAAGTGTTGTCACGACCTTTATGAACGGATTGATTATCATACTGTCAATGTCTCCCTAATAAAATATGACACACATCCATGTCTAAAACATCACAAACAACTTGATCTTTGTAAAAATTGCCTATAGATGGAGGGACCGAACAAATGTCATTGACAGTGGCCTCTCCTCCCTTCTTAACCCAATTCACTTTGTAAGGGCTAGGGTGTGGCTCAGTCTTAAGGTTTAAAGCAGTGATTAATTTCCTTGAGACAATATTCTCGCTACTACCACTATCGATAATAAGTTGATAAACCTTACCATTGATAGTGCACCTTGTTCGGAAGAGTGAGTGTCGTTGGGAGTGGCTCTCGGTTTTAGGGGTCAAAAGTACACGTATTTCGCAAGAAAGTTGATCACCATCATCAGGGGCGGTAATTTGAGTATCATCTTCTGAATTTCCAGAATCTTGGTCACCCAAATCTTCTCCTTCATCATGGATTGCCAATGTTCTTCGTTGGGGGCATTCATTGGACAAATGACCTTGTTGTCCACACCTAAAACATTTGCCAGGGGAAGGCGATTATAAGGATTTGTAGGTTTTTTTTATAAGTGTTGTCTTCCAAACCTTTACTAGTAGAAGCGCCTTTAGAATGTTGAACTTCTTTCATAGATTGGGTAGGTGAGGTTGACGAGATGCCTTGAGAAAATGGTTTTGTTGTGTCAAGATTGTTTTTCCTTTGAGAATATTGTTGTCGATCTCAATTAGTCTGACGTTGAAATGTCTTCACTGGTCGGATTTCATCATTACGTTCAATCTTTGTGGCCAAGGTGATGGCATCCGAGAGGTAGGCCATAGGATGTAAATTCACAACTTCTTGGATATCTCTACGCAAACCATGAACGAACCTTGAAATTTGCTGTTGATCGTTCTCATGAAGATTATTTTGAGCACCTAAACGGTGAAATTCCTCGGTGTAGTCGAGGATAGAATGGTCTCCTTGCTTACATTCTTGGTATTGGTTGTAAAGAACTTGTTGGTAGTTGAGCGATAGAAATCTTTTCTTCATCAACTTAGGCTCCGTTTGGGATTGCGGTAGCTTTTAAAATAATTGCTTCCAACTTTGCTTTTAAAAAAATCAGCTGTTGGATGAATCAAATTAGTGTTTGGTAAATTTTAGTTGTAGACTTAAATAAGTTGGTTATCGTGTTTGGTAAATAAGTATTAAATTATTGTAATTTAACTATAATCACTAAAATAGACATATTATAAAAAATTGTATAAATTTTTTTAAGAAAAAAATAGTAAAGTATTATTTTTAAAAAAATATTTGCATTTGATTTATTAATTTAAAAATTATAAAATAAGATTTGGTGGTTGGAAATAGATACTAGATATAAAATAATTTTTAATTTTGGAAAGATTTGAAAATTTGTTGAAAGAAGTGATTGTTAGAGAATCTAAAAGCTACAAATAACAACTTTTGAAAGCTGTGCAAAATGAACATGCAAAATTAATTTTAACGAATTATAAAATAATTTGTTTTACCAAACACAAAAAAACGGTTAAGATTTATTTTTAATCACTTTTAACTCTTTCAAACGCAATGTCAAACGGAGCCTTAAGCATCTTTGACCAACTTTTTATTGGTTGCTTCCCATAATATCGGCGGTTGGTTTGAAGTTGATCCCACAAAGTCGATGCTTCACTTTGTAATTTAAAGGCCACTAATTTTACCTTTTTGTTTTCGGGTGTGTTGGCATACTCGAAGAAGTTTTCCACGTTCTTGGCCCAATCAAGGAACCGTTCCACATCCATTCTTCCATTAAAGCTAGGAAGGTCAATTTTCATCTTCAAATCCGATGAATCTTGATCCCTATTGTCCCGATTATGTCTTATTGGATTTCGATCTTGCGGTTCTTGAACATCTTGATTGAAGTTGAAGCCATCATCGGATGAATCAGAATCTTGTGCCATGTAATTAACCGGGCATGTATCCATCTGGTGGCCTTCCTTGGTAGATGTTTTATTGCCTCCCCATAGGTATGAGAGTACGGTTTGGATGTTCTTGAACATCTTGAATCTGAACGCGCGGTTGAGTAACATTCTGATTGTTTGTTGTGAGTGTGGCCAATGTGTTGAGTGATTTGGTCTACGGCTTGGATGAGTTTGGAGATGTTGTGGTTAATGTCTTCAATGGATGCGTCAACCGTTTGCAAGCGGCGGTCGATAGGTGTGGAGGAGGAAGCTTCTGCCGCCATGGATAGGTGGTGAGATAGGATGATCCAAATTTGAAAAAAAAAATCTGGCATTTGGATCTTGGCACTCTGATACCACTTGTACACAAGCATACAAGACTTTTAAAAAATACCTCAATTCATTAATTGTCTTCAAGGTACAAAAGATCACCATATTTATAGACAGCGGTTTGTAGGCCTAAAATATAAGTAACTTGTTGGGCAAGTAGCTGTTTGTTTAAACAAAACAACAACTCCTACATAAAAGAAAATGCCTAAAGAAAAAAAAAAGGCAATAAACTAACTAACTAAAGATTTTTTAAAGAATAAAAAAATGATTCAACAAATGTCAAGAAAGACATAGAAAATGATTCAAGAAAGACCAAGAAATTAAAAGATGTACCTACATTATTTAAGCACTTTTTAACAACAATATTTTCAATAATAACTTTTTTGATTGCACTATGTTCAAAAGTGATGTTTTTAATTATAAATATATATATATATATATATATATATATATATATATATATATATATATATATATCCAAAAATATTTTAGATATTTTGATAATTTTAAGTTAAACATTTTTTTTTTTTTTTGAAAGAATTTTAAGTTAAACACTTAAAAATTATTTTTGGATAATCTATTTTCAGAGTTCCTCCGAAAATAATTTTTAAATTAATCCAAATTTTGCAAAGCTCTTTTTATTTAATAAGATTTAAAAAGAAATAATTTTAATCATCTAAAATCATTAAGGCTCTTTGAAAAATATACTAAACAAACTTTAAAGTATTAATTTTTTTAAAATGTGCTTATAGAAAATTTGATTTTTTTTTTACAAAAAGATTATTTTAAAAAGTTATTCCAAACAAAAGAAAATGATAATTATTTTTCAAGTACAACTTCTTGGTCTTAGGAAACGGGAAAGGGAGGAGGGTTCTGAATTTGAACCCGATTCCAAGCGAGCGAAATTGGATGACGAAACAACATCGTCATCTAATCTAATTGCTTCTGAACTCGTCTCTGAACCTGAAGCCTCCCTTGTGATAGATGGGAAAAAAGAAACATTTAAGTTATCATCAATATATTAATTTGCATATTAAATATTACAGATTAGTTTAACAAATAAATATAAAAACTATCTTTTAATATTCAACTTTAGGTGAATTAAAAACTCTGTTCATTCAATAGGTCACAAATCATCCCTAAATCATTTTTTTTCCAACTCAAAATCTCATATACGCTAATACAGCCAACCTAATAAAGATGATTTGTGAGAGATGACAAAAATGTCTAGCTCCTATTTAATGTAATATTTTTTTAAAAAAAGTTATTTGCAAAATCAAAATTTTCACATAAATTTGATAATGTTTCTATTTCATCAGATTGTACCTTAAACTTTGATAAATGTCGTAATATTTATCTTGAACTCAAATAAGTGCATGCGTTGCAATTTTTACCTTCTAATAAATAATAATAGACTTTTGTTGTATATAAAAAAAAAAAAAAATAATAATAATAATAGACTTTCGTTTGAAAACTCATTAAAGCAAATATTCTTTTAGGTGTGTTTGATGAATTATCAAACATGTATACGATATAAGAGAAAAGAGGTAAGAAACATTTCATATTAGAAAATATACTTTTAATACATAGTTTTTCCCCTCTAACTTGATAGTCAGAAGTCGTGTGACCTAACACCACACCTTACAGGGGCGAAGCTATATGGGGGCCAGGGCACGTGCCCCTCAAATTATTAGTTTTAAATATTTGTATATAAAATTTTGAAAAATATAACCACACTTTATTTATTTGTATATTCGAAATCGAAAATTATAACAAAACTATTGTTTGGTCCGTTGGCAAGGGATACAAATTTCAGACACCTGGGTTGAAATTTGTTTTTTTTGAATTATAAAATTTATTATTATTTTTTAATTAATATTACTTTTTGAATAGAGAATAATAAATTGAAAATATACTATTATTTTTTAATTAATATTACTTTATAAGAATTCTAAAATTTATTATTATTTTTGAATTAATATTACTTTATATAAATATTATATCTCATAAAAAATAAATTATATACAAATATTTTAAATTATATTTATATGAATAGAGAATTACAAGTTTAGTCTTTCAATTTTTAAATTTGTTTGTCAACAAGAGCACTTAGTGATCAAGGTCCTAAGTTCAATCCCCTAAACCCTAACATGTTGTCAAAAAAATTTAAATTTGTTTTTAATAGATCCGTGAAGTTTAAACAATTTAGATTTATTAACTTTAATTTTGTATATAATAGGTCTTAGACATTTTTAGATTTATTAACTTTAATTTTGCATGTAATAGGTCTTAGGCATTTAAATTTTTTTTCCTAATAAAAATCAACGGTTGAAGACTGAATTAAATTTATTAATTTAATTTTGTATCTAATAGGTCTTAGACATTTAATTTTTTGTCAATAAAAATCAACTATTGAGGACTCAATTACACTTGAAAATTTTAATTTTGTATCTAATAAATACATTATTATTTTCAAACCGAGTATAACTCAATTGACATAAAACTGTGCCCTTGACTAAGAGATCAGGAGTTCGACTCTTGCATTAATTAAATATTTTTGTAAAAACTAAAAAGAAATACGTTTTTTTTTTTTTTTAATATGTCTTTATTAGATACAAAATTAAAAGTTTAAGAATCTATTAGACTCAAAATTGAAAGTTTGAGAGTGTTTTCACACATTTTAAAGTTCAAGAACTATATAGACATAAATCGAAAATTTCAAAGACTAAACTTGCAGTTAACTCTATTGGAATTGTACCTCTCCTAACAAAAATTCTTAGATCCGCCCCACGGGTCTTAGATCTCACATCCCCATTATTTTGAAGGCACGCCATAAATTATTTACAATTGACTATATTTTAATATCAACAAAAATTCAAAATCAAAGATAAATTTTCAAAAATAATTTTTAAAAAATTGTTTTTTTCTTTTCTTAGGTTTGAATTTATATATACTTTTAAGAAAGGTGAAAAATATATGGTAAAGAAATAAGGCATAATTTTTTAAAAAAATAAAAATAAAAAATAACATCATAATCAATACTAAAGGAGCTTTAATTGTCTTTTCTCTATAAATTCTTTATAATAAAAAAGATATTCAATAATTGGTGCCAACAACATTTTCTTGCATGTTACGTCTATACTTGTATTATTTCAAAAGCGATCTTCAAAATTATTTTTTAAATAGGGTATGTTTGTGATTCCACCAAAAAAAGTTTTTACTATATATAAATGGATAAAAGTGGCTTATTTTGATGGTCCATTTCGCTTCGGGCTTAGTTTGAAATTTGGATGACTTTTAAAATAATTGATTTTATCTGTACTTTTAGAAAAAAATCAGCGAAGTTTATTAATATTTAGTAAATTTTAGATTTAAACCTAAAAAATTTAGTTATAGTATTGTAAATTTATTAGTTACAACACATTTTTATAGAAGCAAATCTAGAAGCTACTCTTAGGACCCGTTTGGGTTTGCTGTCGAAACCTAAAAAATCAATTTTAACAAAATCTTAACGGTTTTTGTTGTTTGGTAAAACAGATTTTTTTAAAATTTATATAAAATTACTTTCTAAATTCCTTCTAAATTCTTTGATTTTGAGAATCTGTAAATAGTAGCTTTAGCTTTTAGCTTCTCGTTTAATCTGGTGTCTTTCCCATTAAAATTATCTTTCCACCACGTCCTTCCTTTTTTCATACAATTAATTTCTACTCGACACCAATTGAGTTTTATATGAACATAAGTCAATTACATAAGAACATCAAAATTATTTCTCAGTTTTTTTTTAGTCATGATTTTCTTCTTAATTTGGATGAAAAAATAGAAACAGAAGAAGAAAAAATGGTCACTCAAAATTTGTTTTACATACACGTGACAATTGTTTTTCCTAACATTTTATCATATAAATCTGAACAAATATCAAAATATTATTTCTAATTTAAACTATAAAAATTATAAATAATTAAATTATAATCATTCATATATTAAATACTATAAATAATTATTCTCTACAAAAAAACATATAAATAACTAATATAAATAATTAAAATAGTATGTCTATTTTGGTCTTTACTGTCAACCCATACCAATTTTGTTTGAACTTACCAAACGTTTTTACGTGCTTCTAAATTGAAATTTACCAAACACTAATTAACTTCATATGACAGCTGATTTTTCTAAAAGCAAAGCTGAAAGCAATTATTTTAAAAGTTACCGCAATCCCAAAGTAGATCTTAATAGCTTTTGCTAATCAACGAATCAAAAATAGATTTTATTTAAATTATTTAAGAATCAGTTTTACCAAACAAACGGTTAAAATCTTCAAACCCACTATAGAAACATTATTTGTTATGAAAAAGAAGTTAAAAGTATTTAAAGAACTGAGATTAAAGTGTTCTATAATACACACGTTTGATTTAAACACTTGCTTCATCTATCATTAATCTTCCTCTTTAGTCTTTACTAAACACACATTCTTTCTTTTTCTTTTTCCTTTTCTTTTTAAAACTAATTTAGACATGTTTATTTCATTAGTTTTTCTCTACTCGCATACTTTTAGTACTTTTGTAATTTTTTTTAGTTCAACAAATATGATGTAGGGATTCAAATCTTCGTTCTCTTAAAAAAAAAAAAAAAAAAAAGTAATGCCCTAAACCGCTGAGCTAATATTCAAGTTACCATATACTTATTTGATATACTCAAATCTATCTTCACACATTTTCTATTACTTTTTCTATGCATATACATTTTCTTCCACTTATTTATTTTTTAGTTTTAATACTTTTTTAAATTATTAATTATTTTCATTTTAGTGATTTTTTATTGTATAAAGACTTATTAAGTAAATATTAATCATTTAAAAACTAAATTTAGTTAAATTAATAAATAAAAAAATGTGTGTTTTCTTTTTAACAAAGTACTTATAATACTTCTAAAAAAACAAATTAACTTGGCTAAAAGACTTCTTGAAATGGCCATCCCTACTTAATAGTTTTATTTGTGCAAATATTATTCTTATATTATTATTTAAAATCATAAAAGTGTACCATTGATGGAATTTTAAATTTTATCTTCAAAGTTAAACTTTTTTTAATATAAAAAATAAATAGACCATTTGGTCAAAATAATACAAAAATAATTAAGACCACATGGAATCTTTCAAAATCAGACTAAATTAAAAACAAAACCTTCCAATATAGAGATGAAATTAAAACGTTTTCAATTATAAGAACCAAATCCCAACATTAGAATATCTCAAAGATAATAAATATTATTAAAGTCAGTTATTTTATTGACTGTGTGTTATGATAGTCGGTGGACCAAACATCCACTAGTTTATAATAACTCAGTTCAACCAACTCTAAGTTTGTGCCTCAAACACCTCTGAACTTTCATAAGTGTATCATTCTTCAACCAAAACATTCATCACTCTCAAACATGTCTTAAAGCTATGTTTCAAACTGATTTTGAACAAGATAAAATTGATTTTAACCATTTAAAAATCACTAACAAACCTATCATAAGACATATATTCTAGGTCACAAGTTCAAATAATCGCTACCAACATTGTGGAACTAAAAAAATATAAAAATAAAAATGATAGGAAACAAAATAAACCCTTATCCAAAATATATGACTCTAAATTGGTAATTTAACGGGAGTTTTTAGGCTGTTTTTTTTTAATATGTGATTTTTAATTTTTTTTTTTAAATATTGTAGGTTTGAAAGTAGTTTTAAAAATATTGGTGTTTTAATGACGACGACCTCTCCACGTCGTGGTAAAAAGACGAAATTTTCTACACTTTTTTTTGCATTAAAAAAAAATTGATATATTTTTATCATATATTCAAAAATTTCGAAAAAGATATGGTCGAAAAGCTATCGATACATGGTTTCACTATTTATTTTAAGATCATCGGGTTGGATTGATTATAGTTATGCAAATTTCAGAATTGAAATTTTTTTTTGGGCAATGTGCATTTAAAAATCGATATCTTTTTACTCAAAATTTCGAAAAAGATATAGCTGGAAAGCTAACACCGACAGTTTCAATTTAATCCATAATTTCACTATATTTTTTAAGTTGTATATCGAAGGATAAAAGATTAGGAAAATAAAAAAGGTCAAGTTAAAAATAGTGAAGTTTATAACTATTTCATATTAGAAAAATATGTATGACTCTAAATTGGTAATTTAACATGGAGCTTTTATCCATGGTTGGTTGCCTTTATATCAAGTCAAAATTTAAAATAAGTATTCTACCTCATCCTCTCTCTTTCTCTCTAAGTTTCAGTTTCAGAAGAGCAGAGCAAACGAAATGGAAAATGGCGACAATGGAGTTTCTTCATCAACTAAGGTTGGTCCTCGTCTTCTTCATCAATGGCTTTTTCTTTCAACAAATTTGAATTCAAACATTCTCGATTTCAAATTTACAGGTTGATCCAGCCAAGCCGCCATCATTAACCTGGCAACGCAAGCTCGATTTCACCGGAAAATCTCCAGAGTCTTTCTCTTTCACTCTCAACGACATTTGGCATCTGGTCATCTAAATCAACTCTTAATTACGATCGATTTCTTCTTCTTCTTTTTCTGATTTCGATACTCGATTTTCTAGGGCTCGTTAGGCTACCGATTATGGCGTCACGGCAAGGAAGAAACCGCAAAAGGAAGAGTAATACTAATAATCTCTTCCGATCTGATGAATTCTGTTGTTTCTGTGTTTTCAATTTCCTCACTCTGTACTGCATCGTCTCTTTCGATCTCCTCAGATTCCGATTTATGATTTCTCTTCTCCTCAATCAATCACATGTCACCACGGCGTTTCGTTAGGTGGAATTGGGTAGGTATCTTCCTCCTCCTCCGCCGTCGCCGCCGCCGCCGTCTGATTTTGTCCATCGATTTTAGTGCAGGAAGCATCGGGCGGAGTTACCGAGGCGAGTTTCAACGCTTTCAAATGTTCTATGGACCGAATGAAGATGATCCAGTTTTGGCGAATCAATTCTCTGTTAGTCAAATCTCTGATCTCTGTTCTTCGTTTCTTCTTCGTTCAATTAATCTCAACTTTATTTGTTCCGTTTTTTAGGTATTCGTTTCACGCCCAAATGGAAAGCAAAATTCAACTGTTCTATGCTCTGCCAAACCACCTAAATCCAAGTAACTTACTACTCTCAACCAATCCTCAAAAATATATTAATACATTATTTTATTTTTTTAAATGTTTTAAGAGTATTTATAAAAATATTACATCTATTAATCTTTAATATATATATATATAGGGAAATTGTAGTAAATGACAATTTAAGACTTATTGTTTGCAAATATAACATGTTTTTAAAAAATTTGCGGATATAGCAATTTCTATCGCTGATATCTTATGACTGATAAAAGTCTATCGCTCATCACCTCAGTTTTTTATAGATTTTTGTCAGTGATAATAGTCTATCAGAGATAATAGTCTATCACTGATAGAAGTCTATCAGTGATATAATAAAGTCTATCAGTGATAGAAACGAGTTTTTTTTTTGTCATATTTGCAAAACATTTTAAAGTTTGCTAAATTTGCAATTAGTTTGGGCCTGATTGCTATTTGTGCAACCAGCCCTATATATATATATATATATATATATTATTATTATTTATTTAATTTTTTTTTTTTTTTTTTTGACAACAAGTATCGAAATCTCTTGTTATTTGCATCTTTGCTCTTACTATTAACGGGGGACGAACCAATAAATGTCTCGGCTATTTTTTTTAATATTGTAATTTTTAAAACTATTTATAAAATAGTTGCAGTTTCTATTCAAGATCCTTTCTTCGCACCGGAGCAAGAAGATCTTGTTCTTCTAGGCATACACATATGTCTTTTGAAAAGACTATTTGCATCACAAAAAAAGAATTTTTTGAGTGGTGTGGATTAAAAAATGGGTAAAAAATAAAAAAATCTTTTGAGTGGTGTGGATTAAAAAATCGATATCTTTTTGGTTAGATATTCAAAAATTTCAACAAAGGTAGGATTGGAAAGTTAATACAAATTTTGCTATTTATATTTGGAGTTATATATCAAAAGACATCGAAGTTGGACTATGGTTCTACAAATTTTAGAACCGTAGCTCAACTTCGACGATTTTTATCTTTCGATATATAACTCCAAAAATAATGAAACAAGGTATTAAATTGAAGCTCTCCATGTTAATTTTTCAATCATACATTTTTCGAAATTTTTGCATATCTGAGTAAAAATATGTGCTGAAAGCCACGTGGATGCGTCGATGTGTACACTTAAGAATATCCTCCCTCCAAAAGATAATTTGCCATCAAAACTGAAATATTTTTAAAAATAATTTGAAACTTATTTTTATAAAAAATCAAAAATCAAAAAGTGCAATATTAAAAAAAAAACAGCCCAACGACAGGGAACTGGACCAGAAAAACTTACTCGTTAATATTAAGTTTTTGAGTATATATAATTAATACTAATAGCGACTTTTGAATCTTTTAGGATATTTACATTATTTGTTGTATTCATTCATTATCAATAATTCAAGATATATTAAAACTCTAAATCTAGCTTTTGATAGCATAATTAAAGTTTGGAGTTAATTAAAATTAATGTTGCTGTATTATTGTCACATGAACATAGCTTAATGACATCATATATAAATTATAAAGAAAATGTCTCAAGTTCGAATCTTCCTCCCCATATATTATACTATTGCAATGGTATTTCATTTCTTAATTTGACATTTTGAGGCTTTAATTTATCTTACCAGAGATGGACAGAATGGCATAGAATCATGGGATTGGAATTTGAGTGGAGAAAATAGTACATATCATGCTTTGTTTCCCAGGGCTTGGACAATCTATGATGGTCTAAAATCTTATTTTTACATCATTTGAATAGAGCCTTCTTTTTTCTTCTTCTTTTTCTCCATATTTTTGTTATTTTTTTAAACTAGGTGAACCGGACCCGGATCTTAAGATTGTTTGTCGTCAGATTTCGCCATTCATTCCTCACAATTACAAGGAGAGCAGCTTCCCCGTCTCAGTATTTAAGTTCGATGTATGACTATTGTTGTCTAATCAAATTTAGAGCATGTTTAGAAGTGATTTTAAAAAATCACTTTTATTATATTTAAAAATCACTTCGAAACATGTTTTTATTCCTTTAAAATTATTTTAGTATTTTTTATTTATACTTTTAAACACGATTTACATACTATTAAATTAGATTTTAAATAATTAAATACCTGTTTTGAAATGATTTTGATATAGCTAAAATATCACGTTGAAAATCACTTTCATATTTAAATTATTGGGCATGTTGGTGAAAATGACTTCTTGTTTGTTGTTGGTTTATATATGGCAGCTATCTAATAAAGGTCAGACTTCTGCAGAAATCACTTTGCTGTTTACTTGGGCGGTAAGTGCTGCCAAATCCTTTTTGTGCAATTTTTATACAGTGGTAATTAAGGCATTTTCTTGCTGAATTTTGGAGCTTTTTTTTTTTTTTTTTTTTGACCTTTTCAGAACTCAGTGGGTGGTAACTCTGGATTTACTGGCCATCATTTTAACTCAAAGATAGGGTAATTTTTTTTGTAATTTTTTTTTTTTTTTTTACATGATGTGAATATTTGTTATAGAATTTAAGACAAAATTTAATTTACCTTTAAAACTTTGAAGGTTGTATCAATTAAATCTTTAAACTAATAATTCTATCAATTTAAATCTTAAACTTCTATTTACACTTTTTCTTAGAAAAATGTTAGTTTTCACATGTGAAATTTATAATTTATCAATTTAACTCTTGAACTTTCATACAATTGATTCACTTATGAAATTTTTTAAGGGTTTAATTGTTAAAATTATAAGTTTCTACATGTTTAAGTTAACGTTTTAAAAATAAAATCATAACAAAAGGTGTAAATGGATACATTTCTAAAAGTTGGAGTTTAAATTGATACAACCTCCAAAATTAATAGGAATAAATTGATTTTTCTCCTAAAATTTATTATCTCTAAAGTGTGAAAGCTGAACTTGTGAACAGGGCAGAAGATGGAGCTCCTGGAGTCCTTTTACACCACAAGTCAGTAGTTCTATTTGATTTGAATAAACAATTTTTTGTCATTTTATTTCTTCCAATTTTGTTAATTTCCTTTTCAATTTTGTTCTTATTTAAAAACAAGTTTATTAGTTCACAAATTCTTCTCTCTTTTTTGTGTAATATATTTTAATTTTTTTTATAATTCCAATCTAGTTTTAAAAATAAAATAGCTAAATTATACATTTTATCCAATAAAAGGGCTGGTTGCACAAATAGCAATCAGGCCCAAACTAATT
The DNA here is from genome assembly GCA_028017165.1 of Herpetospermum pedunculosum. Classification (NCBI taxonomy): domain Eukaryota; kingdom Viridiplantae; phylum Streptophyta; class Magnoliopsida; order Cucurbitales; family Cucurbitaceae; genus Herpetospermum; species Herpetospermum pedunculosum. The sequence continues at coordinate 10,861,390 of CM051527.1, read as the reverse complement.
GCAAATTTAGCAAACTTTAAAATGTTTTGTAAATATAGCAAAAAAAAACCGTTTCTATCACTGATAGACTTTATTATATCACTGATAGACTTCTATCAGTGATAGACTATGATCTCTGATAGACTATTATCACTGACAAAAATCTATAAAAAGCTGAGGTGATCAGCGATAGACTTCTATCAGTCATAAGATATCAGCGATAGAAATTGCTATATCCGCAAAATTTTTAAAAACATGCTATATTTGCAAACAATAAGTCTTAAATTGTCATTTACTACAATTTCCCCCAATAAAATGCCTAATAGTAAATAAAAAAAAAAATTGATTGTAGCTTTAAAACCGGTATCAAATATATGTTAGGGGCATTTTGTGCAAGTAATTTGGTATCAATTTCTCTATATTTGGTGTCAATTTTGCTGTTAATGGGTAATGAAGAGGCTTTTTTTTTTTTTTTTTCAAATTGAAAAATTGCATCTAATGTCAATTTAGTGTAGAATAATTACAAATATAACATTTTTTTTAATTTTCTTACAAATATGACAATTTTTATGCATGATAGTCACGGCTAGCTGAGTCTATCAGTGATAGCAGTCTCATTATCACTAATTTTTTTTTTGTCATATTTACAAAAATATTTTATATATGTTATATTTATCATTATTATTTTGGATATAATTGTTATTTATGTAACAAACTTTTAAAGAATTTTGAAAACAACATATTTCAATGATTTTTTTTTTTTTTTTTTTAGAGAAGTGTAAAACTAAGAAGAAGGATGAGACATTTTTGCGAATATTAAAAATTGAAAAATAAAACTTTTCCTTTTTTTTTTTTTTTTTTTTTTTGGATAAAATAAAATATTGTAATACGGCAGAACCGCAAACGGGCGTCCAGCAGTAACCTATGCTATTGCAGCAGAGGCAACGGATGATGTTCACGTCTCAATCTGTCCTAGCTTTGTAATATCCGGTGATTCCGAGGGCATTTCAGCAAAAGATATGTGGCAAGAAATAAAAAATGTAAGATCTTTACCCACCTTTTCTTACTTTTTGAGTTTTTGTTTTTTTGCCCATATGTATAGAAACATCTCTCATCATTTCATTTATTTATTTATTTTTTTTTTTTTTTTTAAAATTTAATTAATACGATAATTGAACTCATAATCATAATCTTATATCGATTTAGCTATGAAAAAATTAAATTAAATCATAAATTCTAAACCTTAAATTAATAATAATAAAAAAAATATATATATATATATATATTTTTAAAAGAAAAAAAGAAAAGTAAAAATATTAAAAATTAAATATAAAAAATAATTGAAAGGAAAGAAAAGAAAAATTAGGTTGATCTAAAAAACAATATTTTTGTTTTGACCGACTATGGTTGAGCCACATGTTCGGGTGAGAGTCTAGCATCCAAGTATTAGTCTAAATAGTCAAATCAGGCATAGCTCAATTGTGGTTGTGTCATTGTCTTCATGGGTTCTGCATTAATTAAATACCTTTGCAAAAAAAAAAAATTATATTTTTTTTTCTCAAACATAGCTTAATTGGTATAAAATTGTGCATTGTCTAAGAGGTCGATTCAATTTCTACATTAATTAAATATCTTTAGAAAAAAAAGTTTAGTGTCTAAAAAAAAATTAAAAAGTTGAGAGTTTTTGTCAGACTGAGCATCATTCAATTGACATAAGGTTGTGTAAATTGTGCATTGACTAAGAGGTTAGGTGTTCAATCTCCATTAATTAAATACTTTTGCAAAAAAAAAAAATTAACTTTGTCAAATCGAGCATAGTTTCATTGACATAAAGTTGTGCTATTCATCGAGAGATTTGAGTTCAATTATTGTATTAATTAAAATCTTTTTAATAAAATCTTTTTCTAAAAAAAATGTTGATTTGTTTTTAGATATTTTGTTGGGTTTAAAGTATAATACATTTGGGTCAATTAATGCTTTAAAATTTTGGGTTATCTCGGGAATTATTTCCAAAACAGTATTTTGCTTTATAATACAAAACTCCAGTAAAAATGTGCTTTTTGGGAAACAATTATTTTTTCTTAAAGTTTACTTCTTTAATTTGTTTTCTAGAACTATCTCCTTTATATATATATATATATATATATATATATATATATATATTTTTTTTTTTTTTTTTTTTTTTTCCATATCAACTAACTTTTTATAAAAGAAATCATAAGTTGGCTGTCGGTGAAATGCATTATAGCCATAAGGCAATCAGAATCATGATTCTTAAAAATAATTTTAAAAACAAAAAAAATCAAAAGCAATCAATGAGACAGCAACAAAAAATAAAAAAAAAAATAGTATTTCTTAGAAAGATCTCATGTCTATCATTGATTCTTCCATCCAAGTGACCCACAAATGAAGGAGTGGAGCAATAATTGTCCACTTGATTTTTGTTTTTTAACTCTAAAAATTTAAGGCTCCGAATTCCGATAACGAATTATTATTATATGGAAAATTTAAAAATACAAACTTAAAACGACCAAACATCGGATGATAGAATATCGAAAAACCATTCCGGTGAACTTATAAAACAATACATTTTAATTCTTTTGTTGTGTTATCTATATTTTTAAAATTCAAACAAAACTTTGAAAAACTAATTTTTATTTTTTAAATTTAATGTTTTTCTGAACAATAAAAGTCATGGTAAAAACATAAGTATTGTTTATGAATCTAATTTTAAAAAATCAATTAATTATGGGCCTAAGATTTTTATTTTTTTTAATTCAATAATGGCATGAATTAATTACGTGAATTCGTTTTACAAAATGACGTGGATTAATCACATGAATATTTTTTTGTGATTAGCTTGACGAAAAAATAAGCAATCAAATTTTTCTTTTAATTGTTAATTCAAATCTAATTTAATAGGTGTTGGAATGCGTTAAATCTGTTATGATCATCTACAACTGGTTCGATACAGAGTTTTTAATCTGTCATTGTTGTAATTCTCTACTATTCGTAATACAATTGTTACACTCCTTTTTATGTCCATAGACGTAGCTAATATGACGTTAGTAAATCACGTAAATTTTGTGTCGATTCTTTTTTGCATTCTTATTTTTTTTGTTATCGGATTATATCAGTAGATAACAATTAACATCAATTGTTTATAGTGTATATATTTTTGATATGAAACATTATTTCCAGCATGGGTCGTTTGACAAGCTTGGGAGCGTTGGGGCGTATGAGGGTTCAAAACCAGGATCTTGCATTGGAGCAGCCATAGCAGCCACCTTTATCATTCCTTCTGCAACTGCCCGTACGGTCACTTTCTCATTGGCATGGGACTGCCCGGAGTTAAAATTCGATGCAAAGACATACCACAGGTCAGCTCCTAATTTTTTATTTTTTATTTCAAAAGATTATTAAATTAATCAAATCCACCAAGCCAACCGATAAATTCAAAGTTGATCAATTGAAGGTTTGAAATTCAATTTGATAATCTATTAATCAATTCATCCCATCATGACTTTAAATAATTAGTACATTTGTCAACTTTGCTCCATAATTAAAGCACTTACATTTTTTTTATGTGAAAAAATTGATCTCCCACACCTAGGGGCGGAGCTACATGGGCTCGGGTTCCTCAAATTATTAGTTTTAAATATTTGTATATAAAATTTTGAAAAATATACTCATATTTGTATATCCAAAATCGAAAATTATAATAAAAATATTGTTTGGTTCGTTGGCAAGGGACACAAATTTTGACCAATTTTTTCGTGAAATTTAAACAGTTTAGATTTATTAACTTTAATTTTGTAACTAATAGGTCTTAGACATTTAATTTTTTTTTTTTCCTAATAAAAATCAACTATTGAGGACTCAATTAAATTTATTAACTTTAATTTTGTATCTAATAGGTTTTAGACATTTAATTTTTTGTCCAGTAAAAATTAACTATTGAAGACTCAATTACACTTGAAAATTTTAATTTTGTATCTAATAAATACATTATTATTTTCAAACCGAGCATAACTTAATTGACATAAAACTGTGCCCTTGACTAAGAGATCGGGGTTCGACTCTGGCATTAATTAAATATTTTTGTAAAAAATAAAAATAATTACGTTATTTTTTTTTTCTAATATGTCTTTATTAGATACAAAATTAAAAGTTTAAGGATCTATTAGACTTAAAATTGAAAGTTTTAGAGTGTTTTACACACATTTTAAAGTTCAAGAACTATATAGACATAAATCGAAAATTTCAAAGACTAACGCTGTTGGAATTGTGCCCCTCCTGACAAAAAAATCTTGAATATGCCCCTGCCCACACCTACACTTTTGTTGCATTATTATTATTATTATTATAATAAAATATCTATTTATGGTAGGCGATATACTAAATTCTATGGAACTCTCGGAGATGCAGCTAAAATTATCGCTCGAGATGCTATCTTAGGTAAGTTTTTCTATGGAAAATTATACGAAGGACTCCTTATTTTCGCCTGACTAAGTCGGATTTTAAAAACAAGTCAAATTGACATTTTGCTGACATCATCACCAATGTTTTTAATATTTGTTTGTTGTCTCGCTTTCCCTCTCCCTCTCCTCTCAACCTATTTTCTTCTTCTTACATTTTCTTTCTCTCTTATATCACGTTTTTTCTTCCTCCGATTCACTCATCGTTGGCGACTCTTCGGTGACGACTCTCATCAACAGAAACTCTCTCGTGACGATTTGAGAACCATAATTTTTTCAGATCTGAAACATTTCAAATCTGAAAAATCTACAAAATCTAAAATTTTCAAATGTTTCAGATCTGAAATGGAGCTGGAGCTAGAGCTAGAGCTAGATCAGCCCGAACACGAGCTAGAGTGAGAAAATTAATATTAAAAAAATGAGTGGTGATGTCAGCAAAAAGTCAATTTTTTTTTTTTTTTTTTTTTTAATTCGAGTTAGTTTGACAAACAAACCAAAATATCGAGTCAGTCGTACAATTTTTCGATCTTTCTACCATGGTTCTAAAATAGAATTTGAAATAAGTAAATGTAATGAATGGTAAGGTTGAAATAATGTATGAGAAAGCAATGATATAATATGGTGTGTTGAAGATGTATTTAAATATGGATTGATAATTATGGGTGATTTAAATTTGAAAATATAGAACATGGAAAATGGGAGTCCCAAATAGAAGCATGGCAAAGGCCAATCTTGGAAGACAAAAGGCTTCCTGAATGGTGAGTGATGAGATTCTCTCAAACAATCAACTCAATAATAATGTCACTTTTGTATTTGATAAATATCATTTAAATTTTAATTAATATTAATATTAATATTGGATCTTTGGTCTATGTTGTTGTAGGTATCCTGTCACTCTCTTCAATGAGCTATATTTTCTAAATGCTGGTGGAACAATCTGGACAGGTATTCTTTCTCTATAACAATACTAAAAAAATAACACATGTTTCTCCCTCTTTTGATAGCAAGATATAAAAAAAGAATATAGATAAAAATTAATTTATACCCTTAAACTTTAGGCGTATATCAATTAAAACATTCAACTCTAAAAAATAATCAATTAGTTAGATTCCATTTAAAAAATGTTAGTGCGCATATTTTTTTTTTCACTCAATTTATCTATTTTTTCTCTCTCTCTTTGTTTTGTTTTTTTTTTTTTTTTTTTTTTTTAATTTAATTTACTGATTTTTTTCTCTCTCTTTGTCTTTCTCACCTTACATTTCTTATCTTCGATTTCATCCCAAATTTCTCTTTCCACCGACAACGCTGAAGTCTCTTGTAGTGAATTATTTGTGATTTCTTAAATAATATTTATTCTTTTAACTTTTAAAAAATTAATATGTAATATACATTTAACTATACAATACAACAAAAAGTTGTAGAAAAAAAATAAACTACCATAAACACATATTTCAAACTCTATTTTAAAGAAAACTGTATCCTAAACACATACTTCTTAAACTCAGACTAAACAACTATGCACTCCAAACAGAGATTTACCAAATCCAGACTATACAACTTCTAAATATATATATATATATATATAATTTATTTTTCAGCTCATATAGTGTCTCAAGATCATTTGGGCTTGGGACCTGCATTTCTTCTTCAAAGTGAATAGTTACACTATTATTTTTTTTTTTTTTTTTTTTTTTTTAGTGAATATAGCACACCTCAACCGACATACTGTATGAATAATTGACAAGAGGTCTTAAGTTAGCCAACTTAATTATAATATAACTAGTTTTTTTTTTTTTTTTTTTTTTTTTTTTTTTTTTTTTTATGTATTTGTACTTATAGTTAGCAACCTCTAGTGAAGTTTGAATATATTTTTTTTTTCTTTGAAGTTGGTTTTAATTAAAACTCCAAATTATTAGTTGTATAAGTTAAAACTTAAATTTCTAGAAGTGTATCAATTTAAATGTGTGCATATTTATAATTGTAATAATTAAACTTCTAAACTTTTACAAGTGAATCAATTGTATGCAGATTTAAGGGTTTAATCGATAAACATATAAGTTTAAAACTAAAGCTTTTCAAAGAATTAAAAAAAAAAAAAGTTTTTCAAATAAAATCTACAGAGACTCCGTGAGATTGTGATAACTTTTAAAATAATTGCTTACAACTTTGCTTTTAAAAAAAAAATAGCTTTAACAATGAGTAAATTAATGTTTGGTAAATTTTAATTTTAAACTTCAAAACGAGGCTTATGATGCTTAGTAAATTAATACAAAATTGTTGTGATTTAAGTATAATATCAAAATAAACATATTATTAAAAAATATATATATATAAGATAATTATTTAAAAATGTATATGATTTAAATTGTAAGTAATTTTTTTTTTCAAAGTATTAGTAAGTAATTTTTTTTAATCTTAATTGTTTGATAAATGTTTAAAAAATAAAATTGAATCAATGATAATTTCATTCATATAAGAAGAAAAAAAAACATGCAAAAATAGCTTTAAAAGGAAATATTGTGATGATTTCTGGTATCATTAAACTTCTAAACTTTCAATTTAAATTGTAACAATTAAAATTTTAAAGTTTCATAAATGAATCAATTGTATAAAAATTTAAGAGTTTAATCGATAGAAATATAAGTCTTATGTAAAATCAATTTTAAATTTACTCTTGCATGTTCAAAATTCCGATACTAGCTTTTGGATTCTGCTTCACTAAAAATCTGTCATATTTTCTAATTCTATTTTCAAATTTTCAAATTTATCCTTCAATTTTTTTTTTTCATATTTATGTTATACAAACGAAATAAGAATCGATTTTTTTTTTAACAATTATTTTTTCTAAACTTTTATCAAATAATTAAAATTTAACAAAGTTATTTGACATTTAAATCATATAAATTTAGAAACAATCATTTTATAATAAATTTAGATATTAAACATCAATATAAATATAATTGAAATAATATATCCACTTTAGTAATTATAGCATTATAGCTAAATCAAAGTAATTTAGTATTAATTTACCATGACTTAATTTTTGAAGTTTAAAGTTAGAATTTTACCAAACACTAATTTACTTCTTGTTACAATTGATTTTTCTAAAGGTAGAGTTAACAACAATTATTTTAAAAGCTAACGCAATCACAAACGGAGCCTAAAACTAAAAAAAAAATCAAACAAAATCTATTAAATGGTGTAAATTGATACGCTTATGAAAATTCAGGTTTTAATTGATACAACTTCAAAGTTTAGGGGTATAAATTAATTTTTTTTGTTTAGTACAACAAATACAGAGATGAAAATTGAACCTTCGACTTCATTGGGAGCAATATAGTACATGTCAATTACCGTTGAGCTATACTCACTTTAGCCCGTGTTTGAAGTTTGAATTAGGTCAAATTATAATTCTAAACTTTCAATTTTGTATGTAACAAGTCTTTGAATTTTGTCAAATCGAACATAACTCAATTGACATAATGTCATACCCTTTGCTAAAAGGTCATGGGTTTAATCTTCACATTAATTAAATACATTTGCAACAACAAAAAGTCTTTAATCTTTCAATTTTGTATTTAATAAGTAGCAACTTGTAATTATGTATCAGTCCTTCACTTGGCAAATACTTTTTTTAAATCATCAATCTTGACTATTTTTTTTTTCGTTCTCTGTTCCCGCTCATGTGAGGGTAGAAAATTTCAGTTCTAGAGTGGAGTACGCATACGAGCAAAAACAAGCAAAATAATATTAAAAAATTATTGATAATGTTTGCGGATGGCCAATTCCAGTAATTTTTAAAATTCGGGTCAATCTTAACGTCCTAAAATTTAGGGTATCCGTATATCTTATTTGATATTTAAATTTTGTGATCTCAGACGGTTTACCTCCGCTGCAAAACCTATCAACCATAAGCCATAAAAAATACTTCTTGGAAAGGTCAAAATCAGAGCCCAATGGAGCAGCACCCAACGGCGACCACCGCAAGGACGTCGCCGTCGACATCCTCGAGAGAATGTCACAGATCTTCGATCAAACCCACGGCGGCGGCGGTCCCTCAAACGCCGCACTCGGAACCAAACTCCTCCTTCCGGGAGATGAAAACGTCGGCCAATTACTCCTCGTCGAAGGAAGCCAATACCTAATGTGGAACACATACGACGTCCATTTCTACTCCTCTTTCGCTCTCATCATGCTTTTCCCCAAACTCGAACTCGGCATTCAAAGAGATTTCGCCGCCGCCGTCCTGATGCACGACCCTAGAAAATCCAAAATCATGAGCGACGGAAATTGGGTTCCCCGCAAGGTCCTCGGCGCCGTTCCTCACGATATCGGATTCAACGATCCATGGTTCGAGGTCAATGCTTACAATCTCTTAAACGTCACGAAATGGAAGGATCTCGGATCCAAATTCGTTCTCCAGGTATACAGAGATGTGGTTTCTACAGGGGACAAGAATTTCGCCAAATCCGTTTGGCCATCGGTGTATGTAGCATTGGCTTTCATGGAGCAGTTCGATAAGGATGGAGATGGGATGATTGAGAATGAGGGGTTTCCTGATCAGACTTATGATACTTGGACTGTGAAGGGAGTGAGTGCTTACTGCGGTGGGCTGTGGGTGGCGGCTCTTCAGGCGGCTTCGGGATTGGCTTCTGAGGTTGAAGATGAAGCTGCTGCTGATTACTTCTGGATTAGGTATCTGAAGGCGAGAAGTGTTTATGAGACGTTGTGGAATGGATCTTACTTCAACTATGATAACAGTGGGAGTCCTGGGAGTTCTTCTATTCAAGCTGATCAATTGGCTGGACAATGGTGAGTCAAACTTGTGATTTGAGTTGATGATCCTTCTTTTACTTTTTTTGCATTTTACATTTCTGTTTCTCATGTGGCCAGCTTGAATTTGCTAGATTTTGGAGCTGTTAAGAATATGGAACACGATTCCCTTCTAAAAAAAGAATATGGAACACGATATTAAATCTTAGGTTAAATTAAGAGTTTGCTACCTGTCAACTTTTAGCGTCGTGTCTATTTAGTCTCTAAACTTTCAATTTTGTGTCACTTGATAAGTACACACATTCCATTATAGGTGGAGTGTCCGTTTTAGACACGTGTCAGAAAGTGTGTATTAGGTGTCGTGTCTGAACTTTCAATTTTGTGTCACCTGGGAAGTACGCACATTCCACATTCCATTATAGGTGGAGTGTCTGTGTCTAGTGTCCGTTTTAGACACGGACACGCCAAAATCAATGTCCTGTTATTTAATTATTCATTTTAGGGTGGACACTCCGCACTCATGTACTCTTTTTTCCTTAAATTTGTGACTGTCCAATAAAAGTCCAATAGCCCAATAGTTTTTTTAATAAATCTAGCCCAATAGTTAGCTCAACCTTTTAAATTAAAATAACAAACAAAAAAACACTAAGTTTTATTCTTTGCTCTGTGTAATTCTCTCCTCTGATTTCATCCTTATTTCCTTACTTTCAATTTGTATGATTATGTATGATTAATTTATTTTGAAGTATTACTACGACAATATATACACATATATTATCTAAAAATAATATATAAAATATAATATGTCCCCAACATATCCGTATCCTACATTTTTAAATTTGGTGTATCGCCGTGTCCATGTTCATGCTTCTTAGTATGTCACTAAACTTTAAAAACTGTCTAATATATTTTTAAACTTTTTAATTTGTGTCCAATATATCTCTAAATCTTTTTGTTTTTTGTAAGAATATTTTTTGAATATGTTAGGGGACCTAATTAAAGTTCAGGTAGTTTAGATACAAAATTGAGAGTTCGAGACCACATAGACCCAAACCTTTCCGGGACTAAACTTATAATTTAGTTTTAAATTCTACACTAACCTGTCGACCTAGAGTTTTGGATTGAGTGGTAGTTCAACATGGTATCTATCATATCAAGGGTTAGATTCAAACTTGTGTAATGTCATTTTCTATCCGATTAATATTGATAGCTGGGAGCAAGGAAAAGTGTCCAAAGAAGTTTTTGTGTTTCTGTTCGAAAATTGACTCTGCATTTCTCACATTCAAAAAACACAGGTATGGTAGAGCATGTGGGCTTTGTCCCATTGCTGATGAAGAGAAGATAAGGAGTGCACTTGAGAAGATTTACAATTTCAATGTGATGAAGGTGAATGGAGGAACAAGAGGGGCAGTGAATGGGATGTTTCCAGATGGAAGAGTTGATACATCCACATTGCAGCCAAAGGAGATTTGGGCTGGAGTTACTTACTCTGTTGCTGCCTCTATGATTCAAGAAGGAATGATGGAAACTGGATTCCAGACTGCAATGGGCGCTCATCAAGCTGCTTGGGCCCAAGATGGCCTCGGGTACGTACACCACTTTCTTCCTCATATATATTCTGGAATTCTACTGGTTTTTATGTGCTTAGGGCTGTTTGGAATTTTGGATTCTCTGTGGAAAAAAAAATGTTTTTCAAAAAATTCATTTTCTTTAAACAATTTTTTAGAAAGACTGATTTGAATTAAAATATTAAATACTCCTATGTTTGGTTACATTTTCTCAAAAGTTTTTTTATACAAAATTTTGTTTGGTTTGTTCTACTTCTACACTCGGAATGCTTCTACTAATGTCAAATTACTATAAACGACGACTATTAATAAACACTATGAACTAATAAGTTGAAATTTGTATTTAAAACACTATGACCAGCCGCAGACTACTGTTGGTGAAGCAGCGATGGCCATTGTGGAAGTGAGGTGCAGAGGTTTGGGAGCGATAGTGTGCGGGTATTTTGGTCATTTTTATGTATGAAATTTTGAAAGTGGTTCCTAATTAAACACTCAAAAATCCTTTGTCTAACTAGTGTTTCACTCAAAATAGCTTATTTCTCAAATTCATTTTTTAAAATGTCATTTACATTATTTGCAACTAAAAACTAAAAACTCAAATGTTTGATTATTTGACACAAAACACAAAACTTTACTTTTTTTTAAATGTCATATATATATATATATTTTTTTTTTTCTTATTCTGTGAGTGTCTGGGTCAGCTTAACTAATCTCACGGAACAGATCGCCTGTCCCTACAACATTTGAGCTGTCAAGGAAAACCGTAGGAAATTAATTCTTAGGAAGGTAGTCACCAAGGATGAACTCATTCCCTCTAAGAGGGCTTTAATATTTCAAGACCCTTCGTGAACACTAGGCCCTTCATTTAGACAAAATAAAGTTTTAAAACTCCAACTTTGATTATTTGCAACTAAAAACTGAAGTGGTGTATGGTTTTTGTCAGGTATTCATTTCAAACCCCAGAAGCATGGGACATTAATGACAAGTATAGATCCATTGGATACATGAGGCCATTGGCGATTTGGTCAATGCAGTGGGCACTTTCAAAACCTACCCTTTTGAAAAAGCACAAAATTCCAACCAAAGCGCTTTCTGAAATTGAAAACTCTGCTGCATTTGCCACTCAACATGCTGCTTTCTTGAAAGTTGCATCTCTATTGAAGTTGCCTTCAAAGGATGCTTCTTCACACAGGAGTCTTCTGGAGGTTGCTTATGATTTCATTTGCAAGAGGTCAGCTTAATTAATCAAATCACTGATATATTAAATGGTTCGGGAATGGCAGATTGTCTTTCCAGCCAGCCTCTTTATATGTTGTGATCTTTTTCATGGAAATTAATTGCACATAGCATTGTCTTGTCTTGTTGTAAGAATAAGTTGTATTTTTAGTATTGCCTAAATGTATCATGTTGTATCTAAGGATGAAAATATTGAGATATATTTGTTGAATTTAGATACTAATAACAAGTTTGAACGTAAAAACAACTTAATTATTAATTTAAATATATTTTTTTTAAAAAAATTATTTAGATATTGATATTTTATTGATATTGTTGACCAAGAAATTTTGGTCAATCAGCGGTTGCCACGTGTCTTATCCAACATCGAGAACAAGCTGCGAAGCTCTCGATCCAAATCCAACATCGAGAACAAGCTGCAAAGCCCTCGAAACAAATCCAACATTGAGAACAAGGTGTAAATCCCTACCATGTTCTGGTGCATTTCCTTGCCAATAAAGTTTTAGAAGAGCATCTATTTGTTATTCTTCAAATTTCCTGATTTGTTTAGTTTTCTAGTGACCCAAGAATTGTTTCTCTAGTTCTTTCTTATTTGTCCTTAAAAAAAAAAAAAAAACTGTTTAGAATCAAAACAAAACTGCTTAAACATTAGATTTAAACCTACAATTTTCAATCCAATATGCAATTAGATTGAGAACAAGCTGCGAATCCCTCGAAACAAATCCACCATCGAGAACAAGCTGCAAAGCCCTCAAAACAAGTCCAACATCGAGAAGAAGATGCAAAGCTCTCGAAACAAATTCATAATCGAGAACAAGTTGCAAAACCCTCGAAACAAATCCAACATCGAGAACAAGCTGCAAAGCCCTCGATACAAATCCAACATCGAGAACAAGTTGTGAAGCCCTCGAAACAAATCCAACATCGAGAACAAGCTGCGAAGTCCTCGATCCAAATCCAACATCGAGAACAAGCTGCGAAGCCCTCGAAACAAATCCAACATCGAGAACAAGCAGCAAAGCCCTCGAAACAAGTTTAACATTGAGAACAAGTTGTGAAGCCCTCGATCCAAATCCAACATCGAGAATAAGCTGCAAAGCCCTCGAAACAAATTCAACATCGAGAACAAGCTGAGCCCTCGAAACAAATCTAACATCGAGAGCAAGCTGCCCTCGAAACAAGTCCAACATCGAGAATAAGCTGCAAAACCCTCGAAATAAATCCAACATCGAGAACAAGCTGTGAAGCCCTCGAGATACATTTACATTTGAGAGAGAAAGAATTAGAGGATAAATACTAGAGATTGTAATCCACTACGCACTGATAAATATACACGTGTCGAATTTCCATCGTCGAAATCTTCGTGTGAACAGATTTGGTTTGAAAAAAATATACATGTAACTCCAAATCGATAAAAGACCCGTGACTGATTGGGAATGACTGTACAACCCGAATCGATGTTGTTGTCGATGCATCTCCAAATTGTTGCATCTCGCATCTCCAAGTTGATGCTGCATCTCCAATCTCCAAGTCGCTACTGCATCTCCAATCTCCAAGTCGCTGTTGTATCTCCAATCTCCAAGTCGCTGTTGTATCTCCAATCTCTAAGTCGCTGCTGCATCGCTGCATCTCCAAGTCGTTGCTGCATCTCCTTGCATCTCCAAGTCGCTGCCGCATCTCCAAGTTCGCTGCATCATCTAGAAGTCGTTGGGTTGCGCATCTCCAAGATCTCCAAGTTCGTTGCGCTGCTCATCTCCAAGTTCTCCAAGTTCACTGTGCATCTCTAAGACGCTGCATCATCTCCAAGTCGCTGCGTTGCGCATCTCCAAGATCTCCAACTCGCTGCGCATCTCCAAGTTCTTCAAGTTCGTTGTTGCATCATCTCCAAGTCGCTGCGCATCTCCAAGTTCTCCAAGTTCGATGCGCTTCGCATCTCCAAGTTCTCCAAGTTCTCCAAGTTCTCTGCGCTGCGCATCTCCAAGTTCGCATCCATGACCTGTGAAGTTATGAAAATACTATTTGTTTAAGAAAATTATCTAAAAATATGTATAGAGGTGGACTTGAACCCAAGACCAAGGGAAGCTGGGAAGCCCTCGATCCAAATCCAACATCGAGAACAAGCTGCAAAGCCCTCGAAACAAATCCAACATCGAGAACAAGCTGCAAATCCCTCGATACAAATCCAACATCGAGAACAAGTTGCGAAGCCCTCGAAACAAATCAACATCGAGAACAAGCTGCAAAGCCCTCGAAACAAATCCAACATCGAGAGCAAGCTGCAAAGCCCTCAAAAGAAGTCAAACATCGAGAACAAGCTACAAAGCTCTCAACACAAGTCCAACATCGAGAACAAGATGCAAAGCCCTCGAAACAAATCCAACATCGAGAACAAGTTGCAAAGCCTTCGAAACAAATCCAACATCGAGAACAAGCTGCAAAGCCCTCGATACAAATCCAACATCGAGAACAAGTTGTGAAGCCCTCGAAACAAATCCAACATCGAGAACAAGCTGCGAAGCCCTCGATCCAAATCCAACATCGAGAACAAGCTACGAAGCCCTCGAAACAAATCCAACATCGAGAACAAGCTGCAAAGCCCTCGAAACAAGTTCAACATCGAGAACAAGTTGCGAAGCCCTCGATCCAAATCCAACATCGAGAACAAGTTGCGAAGCCCTCGAAATAAATCCAACATCGAGAACAAGCTGCAAAGCCCTCGAAACAAGTCCAACATCGAGAACAAGCTGCAAAGCCCTCGAAACAAGTCCAACATCGAGAACAAGTTGCAAAGCCCTCGAAACAAATCCAACATCGAGAGCAAGCTGCAAAGCCCTCGAAACAAGTCCAACATCGAGAACAAGCTGCAAAACCCTCGAAATAAATCCAACATCGAGAACAAGCTGTGAAGCCCTCGAGATACATTTACATTTGAGAGAGAAAGAATTAGAGGATATGTAATCCACTACGCACTGATAAATATACACGTGTCGAATTTCCATCGTCGAAATCTTCGTGTGAACAGATTTGGTTTGAAAAAAGTATACATGTAACTCCAAATCGATAAAAGACCCGTGACTGATTGGGAATGACTGTACAACCCGAATCGATGTTGTCGTCGATGCATCTCCAAATTGTTGCATCTCCAATCTCCAAGTCGCTGCTGCATCTCCAATCTCCAAGTCGCTGTTGTATCTCCAATCTCCAAGTCGCTGCTGCATCGCTGCATCTCCAAGTCGTTGCTGCATCTCGTTGCATCTCCAAGTCGCTGCTGCATCTAGAAGTCGTTGGGCTGCGCATCTCCAAGATCTCCAAGTTCGTTGCGCTGCACATCTCCAAGTTCTCCAAGTTCACTGTGCATCTCTAAGACGCTGCATCATCTCCAAGTCGCTGCGTTGCGCATCTCCAAGATCTCCAAGTCGTTGCGCATCTCCAAGTTCTTCAAGTTCGTTGTTGCATCATCTCCAAGTCGCTGCGCATCTCCAAGTTCTCCAAGTTCTCCAAGTTCGCTGCTCTGCGCATCTCCAAGTTCGCATCCATGACCTGTGAAGTTATGAAAATACTATTTGTTTAAGAAAATTATCTAAAAATATGTATAGAGGTTGACTTGAACCCAAGACCAAGGGAAGCTGGGAAGCCCTCGATCCAAATCCAACATCGAGAACAAGCTGCAAAGCCCTCGAAACAAATCCAACATCGAGAACAAGCTGCAAATCTCTCGATACAAATCCAACATCGAGAACAAGTTGCGAAGCCCTCGAAACAAATCCAACATCGAGAACAAGCTGCAAAGCCCTCGAAACAAATCCAACATCGAGAGCAAGCTGCAAAGCCCTCAAAACAAGTCAAACATCGAGAACAAGCTGCAAAGCTCTCAAAACAAGTCCAACATCGAGAACAAGATGCAAATCCCTCGAAACAAATCCAACATCGAGAACAAGTTGCAAAGCCTTCGAAACAAATCCAACATCGAGAACAAGCTGCAAAGCCCTCGATACAAATCCAACATCGAGAACAAGTTGTGAAGCCCTCGAAACAAATCCAACATCGAGAACAAGCTGCGAAGCCCTCGATCCAAATCCAACATCGAGAACAAGCTACGAAGCCCTCGAAACAAATCCAACATCGAGAACAAGCTGCAAAGCCCTCGAAACAAGTTCAACATCGAGAACAAGTTGCGAAGCCCTCGATCCAAATCCAACATCGAGAACAAGTTGCGAAACCCTCGAAATAAATCCAACATCGAAAACAAGCTGCAAAGCCCTCGAAACAAGTCCAACATCGAGAACAAGCTGCAAAGCCCTCGAAACAAGTCCAACATCGAGAACAAGTTGCAAAGCCCTCGAAACAAATCCAACATCGAGAGCAAGCTGCAAAGCCCTCAAAACAAGTCCAACATCGAGAACAAGCTGCAAAGCCCTCGAAATAAATCCAACATCGAGAACAAGCTGTGAAGCCCTCGAGATACATATACATTTGAGAGAGAAAGAATCAGAGGATAAATACTAGAGATTGTAATCCACTACGCACTGATAAATACAATACAAATCAAATCAAGATTCATTTACACGTGTCGAATTTTCATCGTCGAAATCTTCGTTTGAACAGATTTGGTTCGAAAAAAATATACATGTAATCTCCAAATCGATAAAAGAACCGTGACTGATTGGGAATGACTGTACAACCCGATCGATGATACCGTCGATGCATCTCCAAATTGTTGCATCTTGCATCTCCAAGTCGATGTTGCATCTCCAATGTCCAAGCCGTTGCTGCATCTCCAAGTCGTTGTATCTCCAATCTCGAAGTCGTTGTTGCATCGCTCCATCTCCAGGTCGTTGTTGCATCTCCAAGTCGCTGCCGCATCTCCAAGTCGCTGCCGCATCTCCAAGTTCGTTGCATCATCTCGAAGTCGCTACGCTGCGCATCTCCAAGATCTCCAAGTTCACTGCGCATCTCTAAGTCGCTGCATCATCTCCAAGTCGTTGCGTTGCGCATCTCCAAGTTCGTTGCGCTGCGCATCTCCAAGTCGTTGCGCATCTCCAAGTTCTTTTAGTTCGTTGTTGCATCATCTCCAAGTCGCTGCGCATCTCCATGTTCTCCAAGTTCGATGCGCATCTCCAAGTTCTCCAAGTTCGATGCGCTTCGAATCTCCAAGTTCGCTGCGCATCTCCAAGTTCGCATCCATGATCTGTGAAGTTATGAAAATACTATTTGTTTAAGAAAATTATCTAAAAATATGTATAGAGGTGGACTTGAACCCAAGACCAAGGGAAGCTGGGAAGCCCTCGATCCAAATCCAACATCGAGAACAAGCTGCAAAGCCCTCGAAACAAATCCAACATCGAGAACAAGCTGCAAATCCCTCGATAGAAATCCAACATCGAGAACAAGTTGCGAAGCCCTCGAAACAAATTCAACATCGAGAACAAGATGCAAAGCCCTCGAAACAAATCCAACATCGAGAGCAAGCTGCCAAGCCCTCAAAACAAGTCCAACATCGAGAACAAGTTGCAAAGCCCTCGATACAAATCCAACATCGAGAACAAGCTATGAAGCCCTCAAAACAAATCCAACATCGAGAACAAGCTGCAAAGCCCTCGAAACAAGTCCAACATCGAGAACAAGTTGTGAATCCCTCGATCCAAATCCAACATCAAGAGCAAGCTGCGAAGCCCTCGAAACAAATCTATCATCGAGAACAAGCTGCAATGCCCTCGAAACAAGTCCAACATCGAACAAGCTGCAAAGCCCTCGAAATAAATCCAACATCGAGAACAAGTTGTGAAGCCCTCGAAATACATTTACATTTGAGAGAGAAAGAATCAGAGGATAAATACTAGAGATTGTAATCCACTACGCACTGATAAATACAATACAAATCAAATCAAGATTCATTTACACGTGCCGAATTTCCATCGTCGAAATCTTCGTGTGAACAAATATATTCATGAATATATCCGTAAAATCGAAATACCGATATCAATATAGATATCGATATTTTCATCCTTGGTTGTATCGAATGCTTGTCGTTTATTTTATTTATTTATTTCTAATTTTTTCAATGAAAAGTTTTAATATTAAAATGATGTTCCTAACTTGAGGATAGATCAAGTGGTACATTGTAGTGTATTGTCTTGAAGATCATATTTTTGAATCTCATAAATCGTTGAATTCAAAAAATGATAATGATATGATATTAGGATATTTAAATGAGTCCAAATGTTTTATGTTTTAATATTATGAGTTAGACATGCTGTCAACTCATAATAGTTTATTCTATACAAAATAAATCATTATAGAAAACATACTAAAAGTAAAAACAAAGTTACTACCTAGGTGGATAATTGATTACTTTTATTAAAAATATATTTATTAAAATGCTCCTAAGAACAATTGGTAACTTCACTAAAAAAAAACAATGATTTGGAAAATATATATCTATATAGTATAATATTTTGTTGAGGAAAAAAAAATTACATTTTTGGCCCTAAATTTGATGTTAGAATTCTATTTGGTCTAGGTTTAAAAATCTAACATTTTAGGGTGTGTTTGATTTAGATTCCTAAGTGTTTATTTTTTGCAAAAAAGTCATTTTGGAATAAATTGAAGTGTTTGGCAACCATCCAAAATGAATTTTTGGAGAATGAGTTTTTGAAATAATGCATTTTGGATGAAACACTTGATATTAACTTTTGAAAAAAATGTTTTTGAGTGTTTATTTGAAAAACCTACTTAATTCTCATATTGTATTCAAATTACTAAAATACCCTCACACTCCTCTTTTAAATTTTCTCCACCAACCAACCTCCTTCAACCACCGCCTCCAAACTCTGACCACCACCGTCCAACTCCGGCCACCCGTCGCAGGCCACCGCCTCCCACTCTGGCCATCCATCGCCCCGCTCGGACCGCCCGACCCCGACAACAACCGTCGCCACCCGACCCCGGCAACAACCGTCGCCACCCGACCCCGACCACCGTCGCTGCCACCCGACCACCGCCACCGCCACCCGACCCCTGCCACCGCTGCCTCCACCCGACCCCGACCACCGCCGCCTCCACCCGACCCCGGCCACCGCCGCCGCCACTCGACCCCCGGCCACCGCCACCGCCACCCGACCCCCGGCCACCGCCGCCGCCACCCGACCCCGACCCCCGCCGCCCCAGCCACCCGACCACCGCCGACCTGACCATCGCCGACCCAGACCCCGACCACCCGACCCCGACCCTGGCCACCCGACCCCGACCCTGGCCACCCGACCCCGACCCTACCACCGCCGACCCGACCACCCGAGCCGGACCCCGACCGCTCGACCCCGAAACTGACCCTGACCCCGACAACGACCTTGACACCGACCCCGGCCACCCGACCTCGACCCTAACCCTGACTTCCCAACCCCGTCCCTAACTCCGGCTGTCCGAACTCGACCCCGACCCCGACCGTCCGACCCTGACCCCGACTCCGACCCTAACCGTCAGACCCCGACCCCGACCATCAACAATAGTAAATCCTAAACTCTAAACGGCAAATATAAATTTAAACTTATTAATTCATATTGTTTATTAATAATTGTCCTTATAGTAATTTGACATTAAGAGAAACACTTTTAGTGTAGAACAAACCAAACACACTTGTAGATAAAAATACTTTTGAAAAAATGTAACCAAACACAGGAGTGTTTTAATTATAAACATTTCTAGAAAAAATGTTTTTAAAAAAATGCATTCTTTGAAAAACATTTTTTAGTAGTCAATCCAAACACACCCTTAATCTCCAACTTTCAGAAAATGGTTTTTATCATTCACTTCAAATCTAGAAGCGATCAATATTTAAATTCAAAACAAACCGCAATGCCATAAATCAAGGAAAAAAAAAATTATCAAGGTAAATTTATCTTTAGCAGGAATAAGCTCCAAAATGTTTCATTCATTCTAACATTTTTAAATAATATTTAATTTAACTTTTTATTATAATCATGTCGGGTAGGTCTCATGTCATATTGACACGAAAGTGTCCATCGCCACTCAAGGAAAAATGAAAAATGACAAAATTGATTCATATGACATATCCAAAATTGGTTATTTCATTTATGACATTTAATTCTTATTTTTAATTTTTCTTTCCGCCGGAAACCACTTCAATTTTCGTTTCTTCCATTTTTGTTGGGTTTAATATATACCATGTTTATATATTATCATTCAACATATATATCTCGTTTATATATATTAATCCAAACCTCAATTTTTCGTTTCTTCTCTTGTCATCGGGCTTCGCCATTTTTCCTTCATATATACTACGTTTATATATTATAATTCAACATATGTACCCCGTTTATATATATTAATCCAATTTCAATCATCGACGTTCACCTACCCAAGTCTTCGGCTTTAGTTGTTTATATTAAACATACCATTCAGTCTTCCTTTTATGTTTATATATTATAATTCAACATATATACCTCGCTTATACAAAGTTTTATTCCATTTGAATTATGTACCACATGTATTAATTATATACCACATTTATAAAATATAAACACTAAATAAAACAATAATATATACATCATATTAGGCATCGACGACTTGTTCAGATTTCCATGGCGACTATGTTGATCTCAACAACGACGACTATTTGGATTCCATCCCTCCTTCTAAACTCTATTTCTCTCTTTCTATTCCATTTGGCTGTTTAGGGTTTATAGGAAGAAGTTTTAGGAGAGATTCTAAATACCATAACTACAAAATTGTTTTATAAGATTAAAAAATTTATTAATAAGATTAAAAAATTTAAAAATAATAATAAATGTTATTTTTTTATTTTAAATGAAAGGTAATTTAGTTAGAAAAAATGACAATAAATACATTAAAAAACAGAAATACACATCGAGTGGAAACTAGAAAAGTATAAATTTATGTTTTAATTTTCAGCAAAATTAACATTAATCATCAAGAATATTTAATTATAATAATTCAAAATATTTTTTTTCGTGACATCCAACATTTGGCTGTCAAGAAAATTTTTAGGAAGGTGTCCATCAAAGTTTGAACTCGTTCCTCTGGGAGGGCTTTAATAATCTTAGGACTGACCGTGACCACTAGGTCAACCCTGGCTGGTTACTAAAAACAGAAATCTTCATTGCACTTGGCCACGCAAATACCTTGTAACAGCTAAAAAAAATTGTGAGATTGAGTCTGCAAATACTAAAAACAACTTGGCCAGAAAACAACTCCTTTATGGAGCACACTCTTGGAAATAATTATTGACAAATACAATTATGCGCAAATACCTTGTATTTGAAGATGCTTAAAAGTGTTGTCAAACAATTATCCTTCCATCTTCAACAATCTTCAATCCTAAGATAGTCGACATGACATACATAATAGAGTGGTAGAAAAATATGTTTTACACGCAACAAGAACATTTGAATAGATTTTAGAAAAACTTGCAATTCAGTAAATGCAAATACTTCATATTTCAAACTCCGGAGATTTTCAATGGGTTGCAAATATAAGGATTTACTTTATAAAAGAAATTATACGTGCAACTCATGAGAGTTGAAATTGACCTAAAATTCAACTAAAAACCAAACATAATGTCAACTAAACCACGTGCAACAATCTAATCAACTTTGAAAATCAAACAATGTGAAGGAAAGAGTAAACCTTAACAAAAATGGGAAACCCGCTTCAATCTCTAAGATCTCTAAAAAAAATTTGAGGTCGGGGAGAAGAAGAAGTAGAATCTCGCAGAGGGCTAGAGGGTTAAAATCAGACAAATTTAATCTTTTGTTACCATCCACCAAAAGGAAATGGCACATGAGTTTGGTGGTAGTGCTATCAGCTATGGCTATAATAATTTCATTCTTGTCTTTTACATTATCTGTGGTTGAAAGCATAATGTTAAAGAAGCATAAGTTTAATTATGGAAATTTTATTGAGATATATATTGGAGCTATATTTAGCTAGATTCAAGGAGAAGAGATTTATTCTTATATATGTATTTGGAGAATATTTTATAAAAATTATAGGAGACTAAATCCTAGGGTGGCGGCGGCGACCGCCGCCCAATTTCGAAAGAAAAATCAGGGAGAATTGCGATAAAAAAAAAACTAGAGAGATTTGTGGCAGCTGCAAGACGTTTTCGAGAGGTCGGAGCAACAACGTGTACGAGAGAGATCAACGAAGGTCCGTGAGATCGAAGGGATCTGAGGCAAACAGGCGGCGACGTACGAGGGTGCGGCGGCATCTGTGGTGGCTAGTCGGAGAGGTTTTAGCAACTTGAAATTTGTCAGAATTTTTTTTTTTTTCGATTCAAGCGTAGAAAAAAATATTGTGGGTCTCTGATTTTGAGTGTTCAGGCGTGAAAAAAAAAGAGTTTTCAAATATGACTTTTCAAATAGTTATTATTTTGGCATTAATTGGCTTGAGATAAAAAAAATTGGTGATTTGTGAAATTTGTGACATTTTGTCGAGAGATCCGCAGTGGGAATCTTCAATATAATGTGAGAGGCGGCGACTATTAATGAGAGTTCAAGGGTGGATCTTATCGAAGAATGCAATTCGACGAAGAGTTTCGACGTTCGACAATGACCGAGAGTTACTGAGAATTTTTCTTTAAAGTGGGACATTCAAAACTTTCATGCTCCAACTTGAGGGAGGATATTGAGGGACATTCAAAACTTTCATGCTCCAACTTGAGGGAGGATATTGAGAGCTATATGTATGATGATTAAATGAGAAAACGATAGAGATATGAGCCTACTTGTTTCTAGATCTACATATGTCATTGAAAGGTAAAGATCAGCTCCACATCTCTCAACCTTTTGTCCATCAATTAAATCTTTTCTCCATAGGCCATAGCATGCAGCGAATACCATTTTCATATGCATAAGCATTGCACCACACCAACAATTTTCCATTCACTTGCGTCTGCAATCATCTACTGAAGCATAAAGTTGTTGAAGTCTAATCCAAATATATAATAGACTTTGCATTCTTCAACAACTTCCCACACTTTAATGGCGTATTTATCACACACCCATTATCACTCTAATTTCCTCCATTTTCATATGCATAAGCATTCCATTCCTCATCTACTGAATTTTTGTCGCTCAGCTCAGCCACATGCTCGACGATGATGCGCCCTGTGAACGCAACTCCCTCAACATTCATGATTCCAAAATCCTTCTGAACCGTAGATCGGTGCGGCTCTGGAAAAAAAAAAAAAACAATGGCCTCACTCCTCTCTAAAATTTGAAAATTGGGAGATTTTTAGATACAACATCAGATAGATTTTTTAGAAATGCCTGAGGGCAGAGGAACATTGTTCTATTCAAATGATAGTCTTACAATTCTCAAAGAGGCTATTTATAGTCTTGCAATAAAACTAAGCAAATAACTAATTAAACAACCTAACTAATATTAACACTAAATTATATTAATTACCTAACATCTTGTCCCACATCAGCTTACATGACATATCTCCATCTTCTTTCCGTTTTTTCCTTTCTTTTTTCATTTCTCTCATCTTCCAACCGATACAATCCATCACCACTGTCGTTGCCTAATCACACTACTTCTGTAACATTCCAGAAAATCTGTTTTTTTCTCAAGAAACAAACAAACAGAGGAAAGAAAACCATAATACTTTTGATATTCGAAAAAAACAAGTAATAGAGACACGAAAAAAGAGTTTCTAAATTTATAAGTAAATATAGCGTTTAATAACTTTAGTTACGTACTCATTACTAGTTGGCTAAAACAAGTAATAGAGACACGAAAAAAGAGTTTCTAAATTTATAAGTAAATATAGCGTTTAATAACTTTAGTTACGTACTCATTACTAGTTGGCTTTACATAATCCTTATTAGGTAAGTACTTAAACGGTACAAGGGAAGAAGAATGAAATATTAGAGCACTAGAGAAGGTTGTGAGAGATAATAATTGGTAAAGTCAAGTATGTTAAGTTTAGTCAATTCGAACATACCTTAGCTGGTAAAGTCTGAGTATGGTTCGATTCCTCAATCTCACCCTCCTAAACAGAAAATCAAAGAGATTCTGATGACTTTGTAAGATCCCACTGCACAAAAACTAAAAGTATAAGACAAAAGATTCAACAAAACACAGAAGTACAATTATAAAGATTCCATGTCTTTTCAAATCATGGTTCTAATCTTATAGATTTTTAGCTTTAATTTTGCATTGAAAGTGCAAAGTCTATTATATATTTGGACTTCTGCACTTCCTAGTTTGTTCAAATCAGAGCTATCTAATTCTAAAGGAGCTTCGTTTCCAAAATGCCTAATAGAATTTAGAAAGCAAAATTGACATATGTTCATCTATCACAATAAACACTGATGAAATTATATAAGCATTCTAATTTATCCATTAATGAACACGGTGCTGCTAAATAACATATAAACCGAATGCTTTTAATAACTTGGTCGATATGATGCGCAATGCAAATACAACAGGCAATATCCCCCTACACAGCGGATTCAACAAGTTCTCAATAACATCAATAACATCAATAACATCCTCCACCCCTCCTACTACACTGCTTACACAACCCAACAAGATCCTAACGCTAATTTATCAAAATTTTCAACGACTTGCCCCATAAACTTGAGTAGCATCGTACTGCGGATACCCAGGCTGCGGCTGTGGCGACGCACTCTTCCCGTAACCTACAGGAGCATTTGCAGGCACGGTTCCATACGCGCCTGATTGCTGAATTGACTGATCATAGGTTGGCTGCGCGGCAGTCTGTTGAGCATAACCAGGCTGCCCACTGCCTGGAGCAGTATAAGCTGCTGCAGCAGTTGCTGTGGCACCGCCATAGGCAGCAGGGTCTTGAGGCGCTTGGTATGCAGCATATCCAGCAGCATTTGCAGCAGCCTGCTCTGGATAACCCTGTTGAGAGGTCGGATACTGACCGTATGCTGCAGCAGGAGCTACTTGTTGGCCATAAGCAGACGGTTGTTGCTGTACACCAGGTTGACCATAACCTGCCTGGGCACCCTGCTGCGAGTAACCTGCAGCAGCAGAAGCAGCAGGTGCCTGATTGTAACCATCCGTGCTTGGTACAGCGCCATAGGAAGGATACTGCTGAGTAGACCCACCAGTTGGGTATTGATATGTCTGTTGAGGTTGCATATTTTGTCCATAAGAAGCTGGGGCAGAGCCACCTTGATAAGGCTCTCCAGGCTGACCAACCCTAGGAGCGCCATAAGACTGGGGAGGTGGTCCTTGAGCTGGAACACCATATGATGGAGGCTTATTATCATACTGTTGTTGTCCAGGGTAAACCTGTTGAGCACCAGACTGTGGGTAAAGTTGCTGCTGAGCACTCCCGTGTCCACTGTAAGGATTCTGCGCTGGAGCATGATGATCGTATTTCTGTTCGTATCCATGACCGTAGCTCTGATGAGGAGCTGCCTGAGAATAGGGAGCAGCATGCCCATAACCTTGACTTTGTTGCTGGCTATAGTTGTAACTGGACTGAGTTTGTGGTGGACCGTGTGCAGGGGCAGGAGAAGGGCCAGGAGCATGTGCAGGCATGGCACCAGGAAAATGAGAAGGTGGAGCCTCTGAATAATGGCTTCTTCCACCATAGTAGTCATAACCACCCGAACTTGGCGGTGGCCCCTGCATGCTGGAGGGTGGCCTTTGCTCCCAACCAGAGTTGCTATAGCTGCTTCGAGGACCCATTTGTTGAGGATAGTTTCCATATGCAGGATGCTGATACTGGGTATTATTATTATGAGATGGATAAGGTCCTCTGTGTGGATAATCATATGCTGCTTGATGTGAAGGGTGAGGACCCCGTTGCCCCCATTGAGTCGGGCCACCAGGTCCACGGGGCCGGTAAGCCTGTTGGTTAAAACCAGTGGAATGTGGTGAAGGCCTCACGGTCTACTCCAAGGACAAAAACAAAGAGAAGAGTAAGTAAACGGTGGAAAAATTAATTCTAAAATTCAATTATATTCAAGTAAAGAAAAATTAATTAAGAAATTGAACAGCTTGAACTTGGTGATCCAAATCTCTTGTTCAAGAACATTGGTGGGGACCTGGAATCATATTAGTTCCATAAAATAATCAAGATGAAGCTAAAACATTTCGATCAAAGCAGATTACCATTCAGATGTTCAAGAAGAAATGAAAAGCACACTTTATACAGATGATATATTAACAGAAATCAAACCAAGAAAATACCACATATATCATTGCATGCAAGGGAACATGTACACAACAGCATCCTAAAGTCATTCCAATCTTTTAACAGAAAGTAATGTTGCTAAGAGCACTCATAAATATTAGAACAGAAAGCACCCAGGTTAGCCCATATAATTCAGAAGGTAGTGAAGTAGAATAACTAACAAAACATGCCCTCAAATCTGCACAACATTAACAAACTTAAAAAGTTCTTTATAAAAAGGGATGAAAAGCGCAGAATAGGTCTAGTGATGACAAAATCATGCATCAGAGGAAGCTAACATTGGGGACTCAGGCAATATCTCACACATACGTTGTTCTGTTCATCAAATAGACAGTAATTCTTATAAACAGATGCCAGATATATATCAGCATCAACTTCGCAACTAAATCTTTAATTCTTTCATTCTGAAGTAGGAGCAACATATGCTGAGCATTTCACTGTCACATCAGACAGATCATTCAGGTAAAAAGGAAAATATCAAAAAATAATTACATTGACATTGATTGTCATTAGTTTAAAGCGATTTTGTTGCTATAGTGCAGTTAGGATGGCATGCACCAAAATCTCCATGCCTATGATGTCTCAGCTATGGTATCAGCTTTGAATACTAATGGTCCTATGCAAATGAAAGTATCATGACTTCAACCAGGCATTACTTGCTTCCAACACAATCTCAAGCATAGAACATGGGTCCACTAATGAGAGCACTAAGGTTAATGCAATGTATTCTTACTCAATTATTCTTAGTTTGAAATCTTGAAGCAATCTTACCAACTAATAACATCCTGCAATCGCGAGATTTAATGCCTGATACCTCTCTTCGGTGGATGGGAGTGAATAGTAGTTGTCTATTGCTACACCAAGAAAGCAATGTCGACCCCATGGAAAAGGCAATATTGTAATCTGCAGTTTTAAAGCCAACCAATTCGAGTTTGACACCTTTATGATAGATAAATTATGGCAACCGGCATCTTGGATTTCAGTATATGATCTTTCCTAGAACATTCATGTGATCTTTGCATAGATCATTCATTGATTTCACAAGCTATTAGGATCACCAGTCAAGTGATTTCCCCAATCCCATTAAAGAAAATCATACCATACAAAATCTGCATACTGTTTCCCATAGCAGTGATTGTTAAACTGGGTCAAATTTATATACTCAATCAGCATGATTGGAAAGAATCTAGTACTGATCCATCAATGACATCAAGTGGATAAAAATATACAACACTTTCCAAAGCTGGAATTATATCACATAGCATTATAGATGCTAATATTTTGCTTCTCTGACACTGAACCGTGTAGTATAAACTAACGCTGTTACTTCAAAACCTTAATCTCTAGTCTCAGACAAGACTTACAAGCAAGATTTAATTATCAATAGTAGCATAACCGCTGTACATAATATAAAATACAGAAAGGAATATATACAACAAATCAGCACGTGACTTAATATTCATCAGTCAATGGAAGTACCGTACAATAGAATTTATGCACACACAAGATGGAGCCATTTGGATAAGAACATGATCATGGACGCTGACCTTATGTATGAAACGGAAGAAAGTACATACTAATAATTCAAATCCAAAAAATAAGCACAAACCATAGCAGTATGAAGGGATATAAACATGCTAAGCATTTACCATACCAAACATCAAAGTCATCATTTCAAGTAAAGATTTGGAGTTACAAGGAATAAAAGGTCTGAAGAAAAGGTGACATCAAAAGCATACCTGATTCATAACTTCTTTTATCATTTCTGTAGCATTTTCAATCTGCTTCTTATCACCAGTAACTCTAATAGTCCTTTCCTTTGATTCATCCCCTTCAGGAAGATTTTGGGGTATCAACTACATGGAAAACAAATCTAAGTCAGACAAGATGGTTATAATATTAAACTATTAAAAGCCATTAATATGTACCATAAAGATAGACTCTTGCAACATATCATCTACCTGTATACGTGCACCAGATCTGGTCTGCAGACTTTTGATAGTCTCCCCACCTCTTCCTATAATTAAACCAACCTAGGTATAGAAAATTCAGGTAAGTTATTGACTGAACGAGTTGATTATCTATCAACATTAATATGGATTCCAACCTTCTCATTTGGAACTTGTATCTGAATCTGTTCGGCAGTTGCTATAGAATGGGATGAAGTAAGGCCTCTGGCTATAAGGGATGGAGATCCACCAGCATCAGCCTATGAAAAAAAAAAGTAATCAAGAATTCCAGATCAGGACAATAAGCTTCCAACATATGCAAAATAATAATAAAATGAAAATAATATTGGGTTACTGTAAAAAATTAAGATAACTGGAAATCGGTTAAATGATCGTGGCAGAAAAACAAAAAATAAAATAAAAAGTAAATACCTCTGCAATCACAGCATTGATCAACTCCTCTGCCTTCTTTATATTATCCGAAGTTCCAACTATTTCTACAGGTCTAGACAGACGATTGGGATCAGCATCTGCATCCCTCATAATTTGAATCTTTGCACCAGAATTGTACTGCAAGTATCGAATAGTATCACCAGCCTTGCCAATGAGAACACCTACCTACATAGGCCAACAATCAGCAAAATTTAAGGATGGATCAGAAAGTAAATTTTTAACATTTAGCCAATGTTTTCTTCAGAGTTCACAGCTGTCTCCATTGAAAGAATAATTAAACTTTAGAAAAACTAAAAAGGTCACATGAAAGGTGTGGCCTAGCCCATGACACTTGCAGCATAGCTATCATAAAGGAATAGGTTAAATTACACGTTTGGTTCTTGAACTTTCAAAGTGGTATCTAATAGATCCCTCCCAAACTATAAAAAGTGTCCAATGGATCTCTAAACAATTAATTTTGTGTCTAATAGGCATTTGAACTAAAAACAATTCTCACAAGTCAATGACAATGACCTATTAGACACAACATTGAAAATTAGGAACTTATTAGACACTTTAAGTTTGGAGACCTATTAGACACAACTCTAAAAGTTCAAGGACCAAACTATCTTTAGCATTAACAAGCATAAGCTGGAAAAATATTGTTTCCAAAACATATATACAAACTCCACATCAAGCTGAAACAACAATCCTAGGATCAAATTTAATTATCTCTAAAGTCCACACCTTACTATTCGGAACTTCCATTTTGTATGTTGTTGTTTCAGCCTCAGATGAAGGTTGATCTAGCTCAGCATTAGAATCATCCTCCTGCAGTAGCAGTGCAGCCTCCACTTCAAAAGGTTGACTTTCATCCTTGGAGAGTTCTTGAGTTTTGTCCTCCTGAGAGATGTCAGCAGCAGAGTCCTGAGCATCACCTGCATCACGAGGTTCTGCAGTGGGTTGTTCAGTATCACCCGCTTCATGAGGCTCTGCAGTGGGCTGTTCAGTATCACCTGCTTCATGAGGCACTGCAGTGGGTTGTTCAGTTCCCTCTTTTTCAGGAACCTCAGTATCACCTGCTTCATGAGACTCTGCAGTGGGTTGTTCAGTTTCCTCTTTTTCAGGAACATCCTCCAATGAGGCAGGTTGTTCTGTGTCCTCTTCAGATGATTGTTTATCATCTTGCTTAGCCAGTTCTTCTGGCTTCTTTTCTTGATGCCCATTCTCACTAGCTGTGGAAGAAAACAAAACATTAAAATATTATACTTTACAGCAAGAATAAATGGAAAGTAAAGAAAACATTGATCGAATATCAAGGGTAAAATATTAAACTACACGGACACAACAAAAGGTTGCATTCTTGTTAAGATGTTCACCTCACCAAAGAACCTTTATAACCATAATCCAATATCCAAAACTCAAATTACATATCTAGCATAATCGACAAAGGGGTTGAACTCTTAACACATGTGACATGTTGGTTGGAAACTTATCCTTATCAAAAGCAGTTATGCACTTCAATTCCTGGCCAGAAAATGGATAACATATGAATTCAGATTTTCTAAGAGGAAAGTTATGGTTTCTGCTCCTAAAAGTTCATGATTTTATGAGAAACCAAGCCTTCATTAAGAAAAATGAAAGAATATGCAAGAGCATTATTCTAACAAAACCACAAAAAAGGAGCCCAAAAACTATGAACAATCCAGTAAAATATAACTTAGTTACAAAAGACAGCAGAAACAGACGCCCAAAACAAGGTATCTAACTAAACCCTAAACCTCAATTCCAGACCTCTCCACACCCCTAAAATTCCTACTGTTTTTCTCGAGCTACAGCCCCTAATACACAGCAAATTACAGTGCCAAAGGAAGGCCTTTGTCCCAAACTGAAGATTCTCCACAATCAAAGAACCACAACATCTGTTATGAACCCAACAACTCCCAAACCACAAGGGCACAGCTAACAATCCTCAAAATATGATTCAAATCTTCCATTGCTCAATGACACAGAGAGCACCACTTATAGCCAACACATAGGAAGAGTGATTTTGAATACAATCCAGTGTATTAACTTTCCTATGCCATGCAAAATATTTGACCTTATTGGAGATCTTAACCTTCCAAAGAAAGGCAAAAGTTCAGACTCCGAGAAGGGGACAAGGGACATGAAGCGCATGGAAAAAAGAACTAGAACATAAACACTTGAAGGATTGGGGTCCAAACCCGAATATCTCTCCACCCCATATGCACAAAAGAGTCCCCTATCAACAAAAGAAGGGTCGCCACCTCAACAGCTTCTCTATCCATCTCAACAAACTAAAACCCAAAGAGATTGAACAAGAAAGCGAAGGGGAATCTAAAGCGGGTAGGACAGAGGCCAAAGAATGCAGCATCTCCACCCCATACACACAAGAGACCCCTATCGTCAAAAGAAGGGTCACCACCTCAACAGCTTCCCTACCCATCTCAATGAACAACTAAAACCCAAAGAGATTGAAGAAGAAAGCGAGGGGTACAACTGCCGAAAAATAACAAAGAGGTTTGTCTCCCACTCACCAATCTCCCCAAAAATAGTCATATGTATCATTCCCCAATAGAACATTTGATAAAATAAGATAACAGAGGAAACCTAACAAAATAGCATTCTAAGAAAATAGACCCTAAGCCCAGAAGCATAGACCCCCACTCAAAAGGGTGGAGACAATACCTGTGCACTATGATCCAGAGCCATAAGGCTTAAGGTTTCAAAGAGAACCACCATAACCATTTAACCAACAAAGCCTCGTTGATATGTCTGAGGTTCCCAATGCCCAAACCCCCGAGCTCCAAAGGCCTCGAAACCAACTCCTCACCATGATTGGGATTCTAATCAATGAAAGGAAATACATCAGAATTCCACTCAACACGAATTGGATAAGGGTAAGTCACCCCCTTCCCCTAAACTAAGAAAGCCCCAACTCACAAACATTTTGGAATCTCTTCTAAAACTGGGTTCCAAAAAGACACATTCTTCGAGTTACTACACAAAGGAAGCCCAAGATGGGAAGAAAGAAGGTAGCTGACCTCACACTCATGATCGCACTATTACCCCTATTAATCCTAAGGCCAGACATATAACTTCAAAAAACAACAAGAGCACATTCAAGTTAACAAATGAGTCTTGTGAACCTAAACAAAAGAAAGAGTGCCATCTGGAAAATTGCAGTTTCAACAAAGGGCCTCTATCGTTCTCAACCTTAAAGACATTGATAACACCCCTTTCCCACCCTCGACAACACAAATCTACACAAGATATCAACAACCAAGACAGAGAAAAAAAGGAGGATCCCCTTGCCTAAGACCAATGGAAGCAAAGACCTTTCCCAGAAGGGAAAATCCATGTTCATTTTTACTCCCCCTCTTTCATAATCTTTGGTAGAATTACATGAAGCATAGATAGACTGTTGTGCCCATGTCTGACGGATATCGTACTAGGACACTTGTTGAACATACCACACACTTGAAAGATGTGTCAAATACTTTCTGGATGAACTAATTCTTCCCATATTTCAACAGGGAAAATGCATTCATAAAACCCCAGGAAGCTCATATACAGAAACCGCATCCAAGAACCATAGAACTTCAGTATGCTAATGAGGTAGCAATACGAAAATATGCATACCTAGCTGGATATCTGGCGTTTTTCACAGTAGTCATTTCTAGAGGAGCTTTTTAAGGAAAGTCTTCTAGATTGTAAATCTTGAAGAATAAAGATCGATTTCCAAGCAGAAATCACGAGGACCTAAGATATTTACATATAACCAAAGCAGCAGTAGAAAACAGACTTCCTTGTCAGAGGAAAAAAATTATGCACCAGGAAACCACCCAGCATTTTCCCCTAGTAGTAAAATACACATTCGATATTTCCATGCTACAATATGCAAAGAAAAAAGAAGAATACCATTCTCCTCAGGGTTCTGGTCGAGGCGAGGGCGTTTGGCCTCCGATTCGTCAGAAATGGGAACGTCAGCGTCATCAGAAGCAGCAGAGTCCTCATTGGGGTCGACATGGTTCTCCTCGGGGGCTTCAGTGGCTTCATTGTCCAAATCTGCAAGCTTACGCTTGTGATCCAAGGGCTCGGGGCTGGCGGCTCCGGTAGCTACGACGACTTCCTCCGCCATAGTGGTGACCAAGGATAGGCAAAAGCCCTCGTTGGTGAGGGAGAGAGAGAGAGATCGGAGCTAGCTAGGGTTCAGATGATGAAAGGAGAGTGAGAGAAAGAAAGGAATAGGATATGATATGAAGATGTGGCCGTTGGGGTGTTGAGATGTTATATAGGATATATTCTCGATATGCCCAAATAAATGTTTTAGGGCTAAGATTTTAAATGGGCTGTGGCCAGTCCAATGGGCCTAATTGGGCTTTTTCATCAAAAAAAAAAAAAAATAATAAAAAATAAAAAAATTACATTTCAAGTTTAATCTAGATTTTTGTGGTTAAAATCAAGATTTAATAGCGATTAAATGAAATTGTGTTGTAAAATAGAAAATTAATGGAAGGAGAGAGAGAAAAGTAATTGATGACAAGATAACAGAAACGTTAAAATAAAGAAATTGACAACTACACTTAATGGTGGAACAATAAAAAATTGCATTTGACGGGTATTGTATAGTTGCGGACATACTCCCTCAAGTATAGATCCTAAGGTTGTATATAGAGTTGTATATCGTCTTTAGCCAAGCGATTCAAGTCCTCGCGAAAAATCACGTCTTTCTCTAATGAGTTGCCCCCTTCCTCCATTGAAGTGTTCAGATTGACTGATTCAAGTCGTATGTGCTCTCATCACAACTTTTGAATCAGACAAATCGAAAACATACAATTCAAAAATTCAATAAATAAATAAATAATTGAAAATATCGTGTTAGTAGTCAGAGAAAGTTCTGATTGGTAGCTTCGCAACGATTAAAAATGTTTGGAGAAGTTATTGCGTGACGAGAGGACAACGGAAAATAGAATAAAACAGCCCACGACGATAGAGTTGCGTCTAAGTTTTTTTTTTTTTTTTTTTGACACAATATGTTGGGGTGGGGGATTGAACCTAGGACTTCATGGTCGCTAGGCGATACATAGTTGCGTCAAGTTAAAGATGAACCCTAAACTAAACTAACGAAAAAGAAAAGAAAAAAACAATATCTCAAATTTAGTTATTTAAATTTATGTTCTTTAATATTTTTCATATTTATTGTTAGAGTTGAAATCGTATTTTTTAGAGTATTTTAAACCTTGAAATTTGGTAATCTTTTCATACTTATTTTTTGAGTTATTTAATGTTTGGATATATAATTCTCTAGTCTAAACTTTGTTATTTATATTTATATTTCAATGTTATTTATCAAATTGAAACTTACGATACACGATACAATAAATTTTAATTTTGATACACGTTTCGTTTCACGAGTTCACAATACTATTAAAATATCTATAGTTAGTTCGCAAGTGTATGTGTGTATGTATATCTGGTAGTCTGCAGGGCGCTCAATTAGTCTGAAGGGGTATACACGCGTACATACCTCAATCTGAACTTAACGGGAAAATACCAATATAGGGATTGTTGTAGGTTAACGATGAAATCATCCCTGTTGACTGACGGCCCCTACATTGTAGGATGCCAAGAGCGATGATTTGTTTCCTATTTTTAGGGTATCCACATCGGGATTGCACTCGTTGTAGTCACTACGTATATACCTTGACAGACTATGGATGGCAGCACCATTCCGAAGGAATATGCGCAGGTATACAACACCCCACCCAACCTAACGGAAACAATAACTCCAGCTGAAATTAACGGCAAACGAATTGTCTCACCAAAAAAAATATCATTGTTTTTTTAATTTTTTTTATATATAAAAAATACTAAATCTAAACTTTTACAAAATATTTTTTTTTTTAAGAAAATTCAAAAAATAATTTCTAAATATAATTTTTTCATTATGAAAAATCTGAATAGACTTTTTTTATATATATAACTTTTTTTTTTAATTAAATTTAAAATTTTAAATAAAAAGCATAAACCAAGATAATTCTGCGCAAAAAATTCGGTATCTTTGGAGAATCCTGCCTCGATTCTCGTGAAATTAAGTGAGGAATTTCGCGGGATCGGGAGCAAGGAAGCATCATCGAACCCATTTTGTCCGATGACATCTCAAATTAAGCCCCCACTGACATAAAGTTCTGGATCCGCCACTGCCTACAATCACTTTCGATTTCGATATAGAGGGCAAGTCATTCCAACATTTAGACATATGTGGAGGTATACAACGCCGCCTACAACATAACAGAAGAAATAACTCAGCTGATTTTAACGGGAAATCACCCACATCAGATAAACAAAATCTGGTTTTCAATTATTTAATTTCAAAAGTAATTAATTATAAATTAAAAAATAGAAAAAAACTAGTAGGGTTATAATGGGAAACAAAAAATAACAACTTCTCTACCATTATTACTCTAGAGTGCAAGTCATTCTTATATTTAGACATTTTTCATTTCCATTAATTAAAACTAGACATTCTTTTTAATATCATTTTCTTTTTTGGTACTTTACAAGTTTAGTCCCTCAATTTTAGGTTTTTGTCTATTTGGTCCCTGAATTTTCAAAAATTGTCTAATAAGTCACTAAATTTCAATTTCGTATTCAATAAGTCTCTGAACTTTAAAAAGTGTCTAACAAATTCTTATATTTTCAGTTTTATGTCCATTAGCTATAAACTTTAAAAAGTGTCTAATACATTCTTAAACTTTCAATTTGGTGTCTAATAGATCCCTAATTTTTTTTAATATTGTATCTAATAGATCATTGACTTATTCGACATTTTTGTCACTTGAGTGCATTACAAGTTAACTTTTCTCATTGATTTAATTTATGTCTTGTTAATTTAAACTGGTCACTTAAGTTTGCATGTTAGTTGAGTCTGAGCATTGAGAAGACTTAGGCAATATATGAATTTCATGAGGGAATATGGGACAATGGGCATAGGAATGGGACGTCAGATGGGCTTGGGAATAAGACACATCGTAAGGTTAAAGAATTGTATGATTTAATTATTCGAGTTTACATTAGCGCTAGGAATAGAGGTTTAATGGCTATAAACTCCTAAAGATATACTCATGGAGGCCAAATAGGAGATGAATTCACAACCTTTAACAAGTTTTGCACGATAATGAGCATTGCAGTTGCATCGAGTTAGTATTTGCATCAGTGGCTGAAACTCTATCGGATCCCACATTTTTCAATCATTATTTCAAAACCATGTCACCAACTTGGAAACCATCAACTATTTTTGCCACTTGTTACCATCCTTTGACTTAATTTTCAAAGCAAACACCATTTCTGAAACTTAATTGCAACCACAGTCTCTTGGGATACGATACTTGGAATATTTCCATAGTTTATTACTTGCTCACAGTGTATACTTGCATTTGATTTATAATTTGATGATATTTACAATAATTTGGATCATCAGTTTTTTTCATCTTTTCTGGTCGCTTACACTCAGAAAGTTCAATCAGTCGTGTTTCCAGTAGTTGTTCTAACATGTCAGAGTTAGGGAAATGATAAACTTTTTTTTTTTTGTCTTTTCTTTAAAGTTAAGCGACGTCTTTCATTTCCTTGTCACTTTTCTACTCTCATGTCTTTTCCTTTGGAAGACGACAGAAGACGAGTTATATT
This sequence comes from Herpetospermum pedunculosum, assembly GCA_028017165.1. NCBI lineage: Eukaryota > Viridiplantae > Streptophyta > Magnoliopsida > Cucurbitales > Cucurbitaceae > Herpetospermum > Herpetospermum pedunculosum. The sequence continues at coordinate 10,825,047 of CM051527.1, read as the reverse complement.
GACAATCATAGCTTATTCTGCAATTGCCTCGATGTTCTCTCTTTCTTCCTTTATGTTAGGGACTAAAAGGTCTTTGTCTCCTCGTCTAGCAATACTCAACTTCATATCGTGAGTGCGAGTTGCTAGCTCTTCAAAGGTATGAGACTTTAAACCTTGGAGGATGTAAATAAGTCCTCAGTGCATGCTTCGAGTGGACATCTTGACAGTAGATAATTTAGTGAGACGATTCTTGCAATCTAAACTCATGGCTCTCCAACCAATGATTTATGTAGTCAACAACGGGTTCACCCTTTCATTGTCTGATATTGGTGAGCTCGTACATGCTGACAGTTCGTCTTGTGTTGTAGAAACGATTTAGGAATTCCTTTTCGAACTACTCCCAACTCACTTAGGCTCTGGATTAGTGTACCAGTCGAAAGCTTTCCCTTTCAACATTCTAACAAACTGTTTGACCAGTAGATCTCCTCGCGTACCAGCATTCTCATATGTTTCGATGAAATGAGCAACATGTTGCTTTAGGTTGCCATTTTCATCGAATTATTGAAACTTTGGTGGATGGTACTAGACTAACATTCTCAAATTATCAATTCTCTTAGTATATGGTTTAGAATACAAGATAGAACATTGAGAGGGTCCATCGTACTGCGCTCTAATGAAGTTCGTTATCATGTCCTGGAGTTGTTGGACAAATAGTGAAGCGATCGAAGTGGAGTGTTGTGGTTGATTGTGAAGAATAATAATAGAATGTATTATTCAGTATATCTCATAAGGGAATTACATAGGATTTATACATAAATTGTAATGACAAAACATGGAAATAATATCATAAATAATGACAGAATAAATGCACGACAGATAAGGAAACGATATTGTAAATTAAGGAATTGGAATCCCTTAATTTACGTTAACACCCTCCCTCAAACTCAAGGTGGTATTGGAGAAACCAACTTGAGTTTGTTAAGTATTGATTGGAACATGCGGAGGTTTACGCTGCATTATATCTGGCCAACAAATCGAGGGGAGATTGCGCGACGGACATAGGTGCACGGGAGGATGCGCGGACAGAGGCGCGCGAACAGATGTGCACGAACGAGCTTGCGCGAACAGATGATTTGCTTGAACACATTCAAACCAACATAAACCGAACCAAAATGAACCAATCAGAACCAGAGATGAACCGAACCAAACTAAACTTAATTGAACCAAAACTGAAACAAAATCAACTGAAACTAAACCGAAATGAACCATAATAAAACGAACTAAACCAGAGCGAATCAGACTGGAATAAACCAAACCAATCTGAAATGAGCTGAACCAGACCGGACCGAAATTATAGGTCACCTTCGAAACTTAGGAGGAATGCAGGGGTGATGTTGGAACGGCGCGCTGCGGAGGAGACGGCGGTCGTAGCTGGGCAGAGCTTGGCAATCGGAGTTGGTGGAGCTGCGTGAATCGACTGAGGAAGGTTGCTGCGTGAAGGAGCTGGTTGCGGTGGCGGTGCGCGAACAGCTGAGGAGGGCTGAGGTGAGCGGAGCTGAATGACAGATGGTGAGCGGCGCCGGATCTGTGTGGGAACAGGGAGGGCGGCGTCGGTGGGTGAGAGGGAGATCTGCAGCGCGGGGGTCGGAGGGTGAGAGGGAGATCTTTTCGAGCGGCGCGATGCGGAGGAGTTGGTTACAGATCGGAGCGGCGGGGGTAGATCTGGGCAAGGCGGAGTAGGTCTGGGCAGGGCGGACGTCGGGCAGATAGAGAGAGCGCGACGACGGTGATCAGATCTGGGCAGAGCGGCGGAGGGAGCGGCGGATCTTGCAGATCTGAAGCGTTTGAACGCGGCAGAGCTGGAACGATGCACGAACAAAGATGGGTGTGCAGCGGAAGATGGGCTGAGCGCGAGCGGGGCGGTGACAGATCGGAGCGGAGACAGAGGTCGGCGAGGTGCACAGTACTGGTTACAGATCGGAGCGGCGACGGATTTGTAGATCTGCGGTGCGGTGCGCGGAGGAGACGGCTGCTGCGGTGTGCAGAGGAGATGGCTGTGACGGCGATGCGCGGAGGAGACGCGGCGGGGCGCGGAAGAACTGGCGGTGGTGCACGAAGGAGACGGCGGCAGTGCGAGGAGTAGACGGCGGTGGTGCGCGGAGGTGGCTGAACGGAGGGGCGTGGTGGTGACGGAAGGAGGTTGAATCGGAGTGGCGGCGAGAAGAGAGAAGAAGGAGTGATGGCGGGGAGATTCTTGAAGCTGAACAAAATCGGGCAGAGGAACAAAATTGAGGATGCACGAGATTGGACGGCGGCGGCGGCAGCCGCCGCCGCCCTAGGTTTAAGACAATTTGTTTTTCTAAGATTACAGATGGGGCTCTGATACCATGTGAAGAATAATAATAGAATGTATTATTCAGTATATCTCATAAGGGAATTACATAGGATTTATACATAAATTGTAATGACAAAACATGGAAATAATATCAGAAATAATGACAGAATAAATGCACGACAGATAAGGAAACGATATTGTAAATTAAGGAATTGGAATCCCTTAATTTACGTTAACATTCCTGCACGACGATCTTCTCCTTGTTGCCATATTTGACAGTGAGAGTCTGACTTGACTCAACGACATTTTGGTTCTCAATTGCGTTATTAGATACGTGATTTGAGAATATTTTTCTTCAATCGCCTTCCATCAAGCAGTTGATCTGTTTCTGCATCTCTGTCATTCTTTCTTCCATTGTATTTGTTTCAGTCATCATGACAGACACTATGTCATAATCGAGGTCGAACAAAGGATTATACTTGACAATAAGTTTGTCATCCGTAGATCACTTGTAATCATGAGGAAACTTTATTTTCCTGCAGCATGAAATCATATGGGACAACCATGGGGAGTATAACTCGTGTACGAGTTGTTCATGAAAGCGGTCATTGAAGAAGTCTTGAACAACATAACTTCTCTTGTACTTTGAGTTGAGGTGATATGAATTTTCTAGAAAATCGAATTCATATCAAAGATGGAGCTCAAGGAGATCAAACGATTGTGAGGAAGCAAGAAACAATCACAAGATCAAAGGCTAAAAAGCTTCAAGAAGCTTTAATTACCTATACCCAAAATTACATCACAACAGTCAAAGTCAACGAAGAAGAGAATGGCATGGACTTCAATTTCTCACAAGTCCATTTCGTGGATGACTAATGGATAGTGTTAAAAACCAAGTTTAATCTCCATATTTGGTTACTTAATGCACTCATTAAAAGTGTAACCAAGTCTTAATGATCTTTCATATTGCAAGATGACTTTTTGTTTTTCAAGGTGTCTTTTAGAATATCAAGGCACCTTTTGCTATTTCAAGGTGACTTTTCATATCAGAATTAATGTTAGAGAGTTAAGGAGTCTTTTGGTTGATTTTCTTGTCTATAAAATGAATTAGTCTTGTCTAATGTAAAACACAACTTGATATTTGAATTGAAAACTCCATTGGAGCATTTCCATAGTCTAGACCTATTTGTTACCTTTGCATTTCTTGTTTGACTTGCATGTTTGAGAAACATTCTATTAGTCTTGATCAATCTAATAGTGGAGTGTTTCGGTTCAAGGTTAAGGACAAGTTCATCATCCTTGGATATTCGATCTAAATGTATTTTTATTCTTCTCTTTATCTTAGGGTGAAACCGAATTGACTACCGCAAGTGTACGTGTCAAGTTTTAATATAGTGTATGTATATACGAGTACCGTGTCCTCAGGATTGGTTTTCTAGTTCACTTAAGTACCGCGAATACAATCAACCAATTTTATTTAGAGAAATAAAGTGATAGAAGGATAAGATTGAAACAAAATAAAACATAAAATAGAAGATGGAGAACAACGAGGAGCAAGATATCTTAGGGAGTTGATTTTCCCAATTAGACTAATAAATCAATTAATAACAACTAAGAATCATGCAATAAATTATAAGTTAGAAAGTCATATGTAAAAATTGCATATTTCGAGTACAATTAAATTTCATGCAAATTATAAAACTAACATATATGTTTAACTTTTAATAACATGCAAGACATTACGACCCTTCATTTAACAACCTCTAAAGAAGTACTGATCAATTTCTTGTCAGAAACCCCTTTAGTCATGCAATTAAGTTATAATCTAAATTACAACTTATCAGCGTAAATCAAACCAATTAAACAAATAATTTGTAGCTAAGAGATTATAAGCATTAAGCACATAAAAGCACAAATGAAATAAAAACAATCAATCAAAGATATTTAAACTAATCAAAGCATAATGTCTAATGACTCCATAAATCCCTAAGATAAATGAGTTTAACTAGTCATGTTCGACATTACAAAATATAAACTCAAAATTAAACCCATAACAAAACTGCAAATTAAGAGGGAAGAATAAATAAAACTAGTGTCGATTTCACGTTCCCGTTGCAATCTCCACGATCTCGAACATGTAATTGTCTTCTTTTTTTTTTCTCCCAAAAATCTCCTCTAACTCTTAAAATTATGTATTTTCGAAATTGAGAATAACTCTCCGAATTATTTTCCCAAAAACTCTTCAAAAAAATGTATTTATAAGGAATTGTAGGGTAAAAATCGTCCAAAAGGCAAATAAGGCAAATCTGATGGGGTTCGGATCAGCTGCGACGCATGTGCATTGGAGTTGATGCAGGGGCAGAGGATGTAAAACGATTTGGGCTGACGTATAAGTAAATACACGTTCGGTTTAATTATCATAATTAAGCATTTGGCCTGTTGGTGTAGGCGCAATTGAAAATTTGTGATGAACTATGTATTATTCAGTTTGAGCTTGGCCAGTGTCAATTTTACATTTTATTTTTATTTTGAGCGTCTAGACGCTCTCCCCTCGAATTTTTGGCTTGTTGTTAAGTGATTTTTAGACTTAGTAAATTAGGTTATTTTTGGAGTTTTAGTTGGGTCAAAAGGCGGTTTATTATTTGTTTTTGTCTGATTGTTGCTGGTTTTGTGTGTAGGTAATTTTGTGAGGAAAGTGGGAGAAACAACGAAGATGAAAGAGAAAATAATGCTAGCGCGACGCTGAGTTGGAGAATTGTGGTTGAATACCTAGCACCTAGGTGCTGCATTTGGGCACCTAGGCGCTCGAATGTTCACTTTGGCAGAATGCTTAGCGCCTAGGCGCTACGATTACCGAAGCGGAGTATCACGATTTTTCTTGGCGCCTAGGCGCTGCGACGATATTTGCCCTAAATATAAAAGGAATTTGTCTTATTTTAAAAGATGCAGATGAGATTTGACGAACAAAAAGAAGAGAAAAGACAACAGATAAAAGAGTTTTGAAGATTCGAGCACCCAAACGGAGCGAGAGCTACACTAGGAAACTCGTGGAATCATTCGTGGATTGTTTCTTTTCCTCTATTCATCGTTTTTCTTACTTGTAATGAATATGCCTTTGAATATTGATTTTGTTTAAATTTTCAGTATGAACTAATTCTTTTATCTCGAGCTTTGATGTAATCGTTATTGAATCTTATTCTTCATTGTTAAGTGTTAGAACTTTGATTTTGTATTAGATTGTGAAATTTTTTATGAGCTTAATGCATGTTAGGATTTGACGAATCTTACTTTGAATTGATGTCAATGCTTTGAGGTCGATAGACGATGATCATTCATGAACCTTAATTGTTTTTCCCAATTTATATGAGAGATAAACATATCCTTGTAGGTTTTGTGACAAACTATAGTTTTACATTCTTCATAATTGAATTGTTCGAATTGTCATAGACATATAAACAATTTACTTTTTCGATGAATATTGTTATTGCTCGAGAGAGAGTAGCAAGTCTATAGGGTAGAACTTGTCAACAATCTAGAAATCAAATAATTATAACTCTGAATTATTAGAAGAATAGGAAGAGATAACGATGAAGTTTTTGCTCTAGAGTCTCAACCATCTAAATTTATCATAACTGTTGTTAGTCTTTATGTTTTTAATTACTTTAAGTTAGAAGCAATTTGATATTTCATCCACCCATGATTGATTGATTGATTGCTCAGATAAAATTGAGGCTTAAAATTTTGATAATTAGTAGCTTTCATTCCTTGTGGAGGATAAATAGTACTTACACCACTATATTACTTGAGACGATTCGTACACTTGCGAAATCAGACTACACTTGTTTCTCTTCTTCTCTTCACTTGGGACCTCATATTTGCATCCCATTATCTTATTTTTCATCATTAATCTTCTAAAAGCTCTGGTTTGCTCCAAATGCTCGATATCTATAACATAATAAAATATAAACGTTAAATTAAATGTGTAAGTGTCTAAACTAGCATAAAATAGGTTCTAAAGATAGCTCATTTTGTGAGCTATTAGATATTCGATCGGTATTTCTATTCTTCTCTTCATCTTGGAAACTGAATTGACTAAGGGGTTTTAGTGTTTGTGATTCAAGGGTTTGTATAACCAAGGGGTTCTTGATCCAATTCACTAGGGGTTTCGTATCACGAGGGAAAGAGATTAAAGGTAGAGATGGTCTAACTGGGCGTGTCAATTTGTTCACACGAGATTTCAACAAAGAAATTTAATATGTGATAAATGAATTTGATTCGTATTAATTTGTATATAATGTTGGGATTTATGTTCTAAAGCCTCAAAATTAATTAATAATTATTTTATTAATATTATTTTCAATTTATAATATTCATTATATATAAAAATCCAAGGTTATTAGTGTAATCTTGAACATTATCTAGTTGACATTGTTGCGCAAATTATGCAATGCAATTACCGCAAGTGTATGGGTCTAGTTTTGATACAGTGTATGAAAATACGGATATCGTCCTCAGAATTGGTTTTCTAGTTCACTCAAGTATCGCGAATACAACCACTCAACTTTATCTAGGGAAAGAAAGCGATAGATGGTATGATTAAAAAAAATATAAAATATAAAATAAAAGATAGAGAACCAGGAGAGAAATATCTTAGGGAATTGATTTCACCAATTATACCAACAAATCAATTAACTAACAACTAAGAATTATGAAATAAATCATAAGTCAGGAAGTGATAGGTAAAAACTGCATCTTTCGAATACATTTAAATCTCATGCAAGTTATAAAACTAACATATATGTTTAGCTTTTAATAACATGCAATATATTAAGACTCTCCATTTAACAACCTATAAAGGAGTACAATGATCAATTTCTTGTCAAAAACTCCTTCTCAATTAAGTTATAGTCTAAATTATAACTTATCAGAGTAAATTTAGACCAATTAAACAAATAATTTGTAGCTAAGAGATTATAGACAATAAACACATAAAAGCATTAATGAAAATAAAAGCAATCAATCAAAGACATTTAAATTAATCAAAGCATAAGATCTAATGACTACATCAATCCCTAAGATAGATGAGTTTAGCTAATCATGTTCGACATTACAAAATATAAACTCAAATTAAACTCATAACAAAACTACAAATTAAAAGGAAGAAAGAAATAAACTAATGTCGATTCCACGTTTTCGTTGCAATCTCCACGATCCCGAGCATGTAATTATCTTATTTGTGCTCCAAAAAATCTCCTCTAATTCTTGCCAGCAAGAGCATAGCTCAACTGACATGATGTATCGATTAGTGACTATGTGATCCTAGGTTCAATCCCCCACCCCCACAGGTTGTAAAACGATTTGAGCGGATGTATAAGTAAATACACGTTCGACCTAAATAACATAATAAGTATTTGGTTGCTTTGGTGTTGGCAAAGCTAGAAAATCATGATAAAGTTATTTGATCTTGAGTTTGAGCTTGGCTAACGTCAATTTTACATTTTATTTTTTATTTTGAGCGTCTAAACGCTATTTTCAACCGGTTTTTGGCATGTTTCCCTCATTCTCTTCACTTAGGACCTCATATTTGCATCCAATTAACTTATTTTTCATTATAAACCTTCTAAAAGCTCTGGTTTGCTTCAAATGCTCGATATCTATAACATAATCAAATATAAACGTGAAATTAATTGTGTAAGTGTCTGAACTAACACAAAATAGGTCATAAAGATATCTCATTTTGTGAGCTATCAGACATACAAGTGAATCATGTTCAAAAAATAAACTTAAATAGTTTGTAGTATATGGATAATGTTGAGTGCCCTATCCTGGTAACACTATTGATACGACCCACTTTGTAATTGTTACAAATGATTTGATCCAAATCATTCCTGTAGAGACATGTGAGTGGAGGTATCATATACAATGAGTTTGTATAAGACTGGACCATGAAATATATAATCTCTCTTTATATAAATCTGTTATTTGAAAAGATTAATATTTCACAAGATGATCATATGTGACTCGATCGTAATCCTAAGTGAGTTATGAACTTCTGTCTGTAGGGCTCGTTCTTTAATTTGTATGGGTGAGAATGACCTTTATAGTCGATTCAATAAGTCTACCATTTTGGGGACTTAACCAAACAGGGTGCTGGGAACATAAGTTTCACAAGATGAAATTCTCATATAGGGAAAGTAGGTGAGTAGTTCCCTTAAGTGTTGATTTCGGACCTTGAACAATGGGGCTCCACCTTCTCACTGGCCCGAGAGGGATTTGGTTTATGGTTGGATCATAAACACAAGTTGTTCATTAGAGAATCAGTAGTACTTAAGGTGTAAGATGTAATTACAGTGGTAAAACAGAATTTTGACCCATCTGTAATTATGAATAACTCGTGAATCATCGACTTGCATGTAATGGTTATATCCATGGACACAACTTGTCCTACAGTGCATAAGAGTACAACTCTGGGCCTAAAGTGGACTGACCTAGAGTTCATAAATGAAAGTTAATTAATTAATTTTGTATCATTGGAGGTTATAAATCAGTAGGTACATAAGATCCCCTTGCTAACTCATAATAACACTAAAAAGATCAATTTAGTTGAATTTTTTTTTTGAAATATTCAAATTAATAATTAATATATTTGATACATTAAATGTAGAAGAGGAAAATATATTTATTGTATTTGATACATTAAGTATTAGAGGAAATAATTTATGTATTAGATACATTAGTATTAAAAACTATATATACATATGAAATTTGAATGAGATTCAAATTGGTTAAATGTATATTATAAAAGATTAATTTTATTATATTTGAATGAGATTTAAATAAATATAAAATACATATTTTAATATAATAAATAGTAAAATTAATTCTTGAAGGCCATATGTTAAGAGTGCTAACAAAGTCCCACATTAATTAGAGAAGTGATTGATTCATGGTATATAAGTGAGAACAATTATCTCCATTGGTATGAGGTCTTTTGGGTGAAAAAAAAAAATAAAGCCATGACGGTTTAGGCCCAAAGTGGACAATTTCATACCCATGTGGAGGGTTGTGGAGATATGTGGAGGGTTCGTTGCCAAAATCACTCTATAAATAGGATCTATAGGTTTAGCCCTCCTTTCAAGGAGGCTCCCACAAGTTTATAGTAGAAGAAGGTAGTATTGCTCAACCTTCTTATTTGTTCCCACAAGTTTTTAGTAGAAGAAGGTAGTATTGCTTAACCTTCTTATTTGTTTAATTCTAAATAAAATCAAAATTGATTTCAACGCTTCTGCTGCGGGGTTTGAAGTGTTCATTCCCTTCATATAAGTGTAATGAAGTACAATCTCTAATATTTATCTTCCGATTCTCTCTCTCAAATGTAATTTTGTCTCGAGAGCTGGAGCGCTTGTTCTCGAGCGTGTTGATTTGTTTGGGGCGGTCTTGGGCTTGTTGATCTTCTTGGATGATCAACCCTTGACTGATTGACCTTCTTGGAGAACTGGTCGAAGTCTTGAAGTCTGATGCACTTCAAATGTTTTCCACTTGTCTTCAAAGTATTAAGGTCTTCAAAGTCTTAAGATCTTCAAAGAGATTTCGGTTTTTAGAGGGTCTTCGATCCTCAGAGCATGTATGGTCTTCAGAGTCTTCAATTTCTAAGAGTTTTCTCTGAAATCTCTAAATGTTATGGGTTCTGAGTTCTCTTGTGTTTTGAGAGTTAAATTTCTAAACCCTTCAAATGAAGAAGTTCTCTCTATTTATAAAGCTTTCATGGGCACATAGTAGACTTAGGGTCTTGATGGCATTTGGGCACAATCCTTTGAATTTAGGTTTTGTTGCCTTTGGGCTTCATTGGCTTTGTGCCTAATCTTTGAGCTTTGGGTCAAATGAGCTTTTTAAATAGCCTTTTGGACCCCGTGAATCTTGAGCTCAATTGTCATATGACTCAACTTGATCGACTAAGCTTATTTGATCAAATGATCATGATGAAGACACATGACATTTTTGGGAATTGCCAATTTTGTTGTATTCCAATGTAACTCGGGACACATGTCAATTTATGATTGATTCCAACTGTAATCTTGTATCATTCTGTCTATAATGATGTGACGTTTTCTTATTGGCCGAAATTTCTCAATTAGTATTTTTTTAGACCATACAATTTTTTTTAAAATAATAATTTTGGTATTAAAAAAATTTCAACTATAAAAATTTGGTTTAAGAAAATAAAAAATGAATAGATTTTTTTTAAAAATTATTGCAACATATTCTTTAGTTAATGCATTTTAATTCATTACAAATATTAAATGGCAATTATGGTAATCATCTATATTTCATACGATTCCCGGTGGAAACAAACAACCATGGAAATCGGATTACGATTGAATCCTGCCTTTAGTAAACGACATCAAGGGAAACTGGTTACGATTGCAACTTGTTTAAATACCATATTGATTTTCATTACGACAAAGTAAATGTGACCTAACTGTTAGTTTTTAGTTTAATTTGTGGGATTCAAAATTGTGTTCGATTTAAATCAATAATTAGTTGGATTTAGCGGCTTCAAAATTGTATTACCATCCAAAACTATAAGAATAAAGAAAAACAAAACGTAAATGCATTGTCAAAAAATATAAAAAAAAAACTAGCTCAAACACAAAATACTAATTACTAGCTAAAAGCTAAAACACAACGTATGGGCTCAATACTGGGCGGGGCTAAGTAAAAAAAAACATGCATTCTTCCTACATCACGCCAAATCCTTCACCTGAAGATTTGTAACAAAAAAAAAAAACACTAGTTACAAAAAATATGTATATTAAAAACAAAACAGAAGGAAAAAAAGAATATTAATACCTATTAAAAACTACCCACATAACAAAGGTGAATAAAAAAATATAAAGGAAAAAAACATAATGAAAAATATATACATAAAAGGTTAGGCAGTGTTGACCGAGAAATTTCGGCCAATCAGCGGTCGCCATGTGTCTTCATCTTGGCCGGCGGATCCAATAAACTTAACCGAGCAAATTCGGTCATAGCTCAATTGGGCTCGAAATCAAATCGGGCTAAAAAGTTATTTAAATGGCAATTTGACCCAAAGCTCAAAAATCCATTGGGCCCAGAACCCAAAAGTCCATTGGACCCAAGCCCATTGGATCCAAGCCCAAGCCCACCAGGCCCATGAGAACTCTATAAATAGAGAGCTCATTCTTCATTTTCAAGGTTCAGAAAATTTCTATTCCTAAGAGCTCAGAGAGAATTTCCAAAAAACGAAGACTCCCTGAATCCTTGGAAGACTGAACAATCCTTCAACATCGAGAACAAGCTGCGAAGCCCTCGATCCAAATTCAACATCGAGAACAAGCTGCGAAGCCCTCGATCCAAATTCAACATCGAGAACAAGCTGCGAAACCCTCGATCCAAATTCAACATCGAGAACAAGCTACAAAGCCCTCGATCCAAATTCAACGTCGAGAACAAGCTGCAAAGCCCTCGAAACAAACCCAACATCGAGAACAAGCTGCGAAGCCCTCAAGTACAGTTACATTTGAGAGAGAAAGAATCAGAGGATAAACATTAGAGGTTGTAATCCACTACGCACAGATACATACAATACAAATACAAATTTAAATTTCATTTACACGTGTCGAATTTTCATCCTTCGTTCGAAATTTAGTGTGAACAGGCAGTAATAAAAAAAATAAAGTGCAAAAAAAAAAAAAAACAAATACGAGGAGAATAAGGAGGACAACACCACTCATAGATTCCTAGTAAGTAAAAATATTAAATTAGGTACCTAAAGTATAATTAAAAAATAAAAAAAAATAGAAAAACAATGTTACCGAAAAGAATCATGGTCAGCAGATTAGGCTCCCGCAGATGGATAGTTACAATAAGCGAAGTGATTTGAGCTGCATAAACAAAAATGAGATAAAAGTACAAAAGAAAATAATGCATGATTAAAAAAAAATACCAGATTGAGGACGAGGACGAGGGGGAGGACTCTAGAAGTCATCGCCGGTTCGTTCGAGAACTATAAAGAAAATTAAAAAAAAGAAGAATATAATGACAAAAAATAATAAGTAAAAAAGTTAAATAAACTAAATGATTAGTACCCCAGTATTTTTTAGAAGTGAGGGCAGACACCCCTACAAACAATACAAGAGTTAAGACCCAACATTGATACGTATAGTTGTGATCATGATTGTTCTTCCAGAGAGGAGTATGAGACTCATTATGAGTCCAAACAAAAACATTTTTAAATAAGCAAGTGACCTATTCCGGATATTAAAACTCAAGAAGACAGCGATCATCTGGCCGGTTAGGAAACATATGAGGTAACTGAGGGCTACCAAAGAGCCAAATGTGTCGTTATTTAGCTCATCGGAAGAAGATGAACTTGACGGAGCAGAAACAAACATTAGAAAGAAAAAAAGGCAAAACAATTTGATATTTTCATTGTGTGTAATATGTATGGAAAAAAGAATGCTATCTTGTTGTTGTTGGCGTTTATATAGCGAGAATGAGAATGAGATACCCAATTTTGAATAATCGTACAAAACAAAAATAAAATTGAGGAGAAATGAAGAAGAAATTTACTTGTACTTTTAGAGTGTTATCAACCACCCCAAAACTTAAATCTGGCTAGTCCTGGAGCAAAACAAACTTTTGAACTATCCCATGAAATTGCAATTACATGTTAATGACTCTAACCTCAATGTTTAGATGACAAAATATTTGCAAAAGAATAAAATAATCAAATGCATTCACACATTGAGAAATTTATAAAAAAAAAAAAATACGAGGAGAATAAGGAGAAAAACACCACTCATAGATTCCTAATTAGTAAAAATATTAAATTAGGTACCTAAAGTATAATTAAAAAATAAAAAATACAACACAAAAAAAATGTTACCTGAAAGAATCATGGCCAGCACATTAGGCTCCCGCCGATGGATAGTTACAATAAGCGGAGTTATTTGAGCTGCATAAACAAAAATGAGATAAAAGTACAAAAGAAAATAATGCATGATTAAAAAAAATACCAGATTGAGGACGAGAACGAGGAGGAGGACTCTAGAAGTCATTGTCGGTTCGTTCGAGAACTGTAAAGAAAAAAATAATAATATAATGACAAAAAATAATCAGTAAAGAAGTTAAATAAACTAAATGATTAGTACCCCAATATATTATAGAAGTGAGGGCAGACACCCCTACAAACAATACAAGAGTTAAGACCCAACATTGATACGTATAGTTGTGATCATGATTGTTCTTCCAGAGAGGAGTATAAGACTCATTATGAGTCCAAACAAAAACATTTTTAAATAAGCAAGTGACCTATTTTGGATATTAAAATTCAAGAAGACAACGATCAACTGGCCGGTTAGGAAACATATGAGGTAACTGAGGGCTACCAAGGAGCCAAATGTGTCGTTATTTAGCTCATCGGAAGAAGATGAACTTGACGGAGCAGAAACAAACATTAGAAAGAAACAAAGGAAAAACATTTTGATATTTTCTTTGTGTGCAATATGTATGAAAAAACAATGTTATGTTGTTGGAATTTATATAGCGAGAATGGAATGAGATACCCAATTTTGAATAATCGCACAAAACAAAAATAAAATTGAAGAGAAATGAATAAGAAATGTACTTGTACTTTTAGAGTGTTATCAAGCACCCCAAAACTTAAATCTTGCTAGTCCTCGAGCAAAACAAACTTTTGAACTATCCCATGAAATTGCAATTACATGTTAATTACTCTAACCTCAATGTTTAGATAACAAAGTATTTGCAAAGGAAGAAAATAATCAAATGCATTCACACATTGAGAAATTTAAAATTAGACTCATCATCCCTTACGTGTGTAAAAAAAAATAAAAATACGAGGAGAATAGGGAGGACAACACCACTCAATAGATTCCTAGTAAGTAAAAATATTAAATTAGGTACCTAAAGTATAATTAAAAAAAAAACACAAAAAAAAAAATGTTACCGGAAAAAATCATGGCCAGCAGATCAGGCTCCCGCCGATGGATAGATACAATAAGCGAAGTTATTTGAGCTGCATAAACAAAAATGAGATAAAAGTACAAAAGAAAATAATGCATGATTAAAAAAAATACCAGATTGAGGACGAAGACGAGGGGGAGGACTCCAGAAGTCATTGTCGGTGAGAACTATAAAGAAAAAAAAAGAAAAGAGTATAATGACAAAAAATAATAAGTAAAGAAGTTAAATAAACTAAATGATTAGTACCCAAATATATTATAGAAGTGAGGGCAGGCACCCTTACAAACAATATAAAAGTTAAGACCGAACATTGATACGTATAGTTGTGATCATGATTGTTCTTCCAGAGAAGAGTATGAGACTCATTATGAGTCCAAACAAAAACATTTTTAAATAAGCAAGTGACCTATTTTGGATATTAAAATTCAAGAAGGCAGCGATCAACTGGCCGGTTAGGAAACATATGAGGTAACTGAGCCAAATGTGTCGTTATTTAGCTCATCGGAAGAAGATGAACTTGACGGAGCAGAAACAAACATTAGAAAGAAACAAAGGAAAAACAATTTGATATTTTCATTTTAAGTAATATGTATGAAAAAACAATGCTATGTTGTTGTTGTTGGAGTTTATATAGCGAGAATGAGAATGAGATACTCAATTTTGAATAATCGCACAAAACAAAACTAAAATTGAGGAGAAATGAAGAAGAAATTTACTTACTTTTAAAGTGTTATCAAGCACCCCAAAACTTAAATCTTGCTAGTCGAGCAAAACAAACTTTTGAACTATCCCATGAAATTACAATTACATGTTAATGACTCTAAGCTCAATGTTTAGATAACAAAGTATTTGCAAAGGAAGAAAATAATCAAATGCATTCATACATTGAGAAATTTAAGATTAGACTCATCATTCCTTACGTGTGTTAAAAAAAATAAAAAAATACGAGGAGAATAAGGAGGACAACACCACTTATAGATTCCTAGTAAGTAAAAATATTAAATTAGGTACCTAAAGTATAATTAAAAAATAAAAAACACAACAGAAAAAAAAATGTTACTGGAAAAAATCATGGCCAGCAGATTAGGCTCCCGCCGATGGATAGATACAATAAGCGAAGTTATTTGAGCTGCATAAACAAAAATGAGATAAAAGTACAAAAGAAAATAATGCATGATTAAAAAAAATACCAGATTGAGGACGAGGACGAGGCGGAGGACTTCAGAAGTCATTGTGGGTTCGTTCGAGAACGGTAAAGAAAAAAAAAAATAATGACAAAAAAAAATATAATGACAAAAAATAATAAGTAAAACAGTTAAATAAACTAAATGATTAGTACCCCAATATATTATAGAAGTGAGGGCAGGCACCCCTACAAACAATACAAGAGTTAACACCCAACATCGATACGTATAGTTGTGATCATGATTGTTCTTCTAAAGAGAAGTATGAGACTCATTATGAGTCCAAACAAAAACATTTTTAAATAAGCAAGTGACCTATTTTGGATATTAAAATTCAAGAAGACAGCGATCAACTGGCCGGTTAGGAAACATATGAGGTAGCTGAGGGCTACCAAGGAGCCAAATGTGTCGTTATTTAGCTCATCGGAAGAAGTTGAACTTGACGGAGCAGAAACAAACATTAGAAAGAAAAAAAGGAAAAACAATTTGATATTTTCATTGTGTGTAATATGTATGAAAAAACAATGCTATGTTGTTGTTGTTGGAGTTTATATAGCGAGAATGAGAATGAGATACCCAATTTTGAATAATCGGACAAAACAAAAATAAAATTGAGCAGAAATAAAGAAGAAATGTACTAGTACTTTTAAAGTGTTATCAAGCACCCCAAAACTTAAATCTTACTAGTCTTCGAGGAAAACAAACTTTTGAACTATCCCATCAAATTGCAATTACATGTTAATGACTTTAACCTCAATGTTTAGATAACAAAGTATTTGTAAAGGAAAAAAATAATCAAATGCATTCACACATTGAGAAATTTAAAATTAGACTCATCATCCCTTATGTGTGTAAAAAAAAAAAAAAATACGAGGAGAATAAGGAGGACAACACCACTCATAGATTCCTAGTAAGTAAAAATATTAAATTAGGTACCTAAAGTATAATAAAAAAATAAAAAACACAACAAAAAAAATGTTACCGGAAAGAATCATGGCCAATAGATTAGGCTCTCGCCCATGGATATTTACAATAAGCAGAGTTATTTGAGCTGCATAAACAAAAATGAGATAAAAGTACAAAAAAAAAATAATGCATGATAAATAAAATACCAGATTGAGGATAAGGACGAGGGGGAGGACTCCAGAAGTCATTGCTCGTTCGTTCGAGAACTGTAAAGAAAAAAAAAAGAAAAAAATATAATGACAAAAAATAAAAGTAAAGAAGTTAAATAAACTAAATGATTAGTACCCCAATATATTATAGAAGTGAGGGCAGACACCCTTCCAAACAATACAAGAGTTAAGACCCAACATTGATACGTATAGTTGTGATCATGATTGTTCTTCCAGAGAGGAGTATGAGACTCATTATGAGTCCAAACAAAAACATTTTTAAATAAGCAAGTGACCTATTTTGGATATTAAAATTCAAGAAGACAGCGATCAACTGGCCGGTTAGGAAACATATGAGGTAACTGAGGGCAACCGAGGAGCCAAATGTGTCGTTATTTAGGTCATCAGAAGAAGATGAACTTGACGGAGCAGAAACAAACATTAGAAAGAAAAAAAGGAAAAACAATTTGATATTTCATTGTGTGTAATATGTATGAAAAAACAATGCTATGTTGTTGGAATTTATATAGCGAGAATGAAATGAGATACCCAATTTTGAATAATCGCACAAAACAAAAATAAAATTGAGGAGAAATGAAGAAGAAATGTACTTGTACTTTTAGAGTGTTATCAAACACCCCAAAACTTAAATCTTGCTAGTCCTCCAGCAAAACAAACTTTTGAACTATCCCATGAAATCGCAATTACATGTTAATGACTTTAACCTCAATGTTTAGATAACAAAGTATTTGCAAAGGAAGAAAATAATCAAATGCATTCACACGTTGAGAAATTTAAAATTAGACTCATCATCCCTTACGTGTGTAAAAAAAAATAAAAAAATACTAGGAGAATAAGGAGGACAACACCACTCATAGATTCCTAGTAAGTAAAAATATTAAATTAGGTCCTAAAGTATAATTAAGAAATAAAAAACACAACAGAAAAAAAAATGTTACCGGAAAGAATCATAGTCAGTAGATTAAGCTCCCGCCGATGGATAGTTACAATAAGCGGAGTTATTTGAGCTGCATAAACAAAAATGAGATAAAAGTACAAAAGAAAATAATGCATGATTAAAAAAATACCAGATTGAGGACGAAGACGAGGGGGAGGACTCCAGAAGTCATTGTCGGTTCGTTCGAGAACTGTAAAGAAAAAAAAAAGAATATAATGACAAAAAATAATAAGTAAAGAAGTTAAATAAACTAAATGATTAGTACCCCGATATATTATAGAAGTGAGGGCAGGCACCCTTACAAACAATACAAGAGTTAAGACCCAACATTGATACGTATAGTTGTGGGGAGGACTCCAGAAGTCATTGCTCGTTCGTTCGAGAACTGTAAAGAAAAAAAAAGAAAAAAATATAATGACAAAAAATAAAAGTAAAGAAGTTAAATAAACTAAATGATTAGTACCCCAATATATTATAGAAGTGAGGGCATACACCCTTACAAGCAATACAAGAGTTAAGACCCAACATTGATACGTATAGTTGTGATCATGATTGTGCTTCCAGGGAGGAGTATGAGACTCATTATGAGTCCAAACAAAAACATTTTTAAATAAGCAAGTGACCTATTTTGGATATTAAAATTCAAGAAGACAACGATCAACTGGCCGGTTAGGAAACATATGAGGTAACTGAGGGCAACCAAGTAGCCAAATGTGTCGTTATTTAGGTCATCAGAAGAAGATGAACTTGATAGAGCAGAAACAAACATTAGAAAGAAAAAAAGGAAAAATAATTTGATATTTCATTGTGTGTAATATGTATGAAAAAACAATGCTATGTTGTTGGAATTTATATAGCGAGAATGGAATGAGATACCCAATTTTGAATAATCGCACAAAACAAAAATAAAATTGAGGAGAAATGAAGAAGAAATGTACTTGTACTTTTAGAGAGTTATCAAGCACCCCAAAACTTAAATCTTGCTAGTCCTCGAGCAAAACAAACTTTTGAACTATCCCATGAAATTGCAATTACATGTTAATGACTCTAACCTCAATGTTTAGATAACAAAGTATTTGCAAAGGAAGAAAATAATCAAATGCATTCACACATTGAGAAATTTAAAATTAGACTCATCATCCCTTACGTGTGTAAAAAAAAAAAAAAAAAATACTAGGAGAATAAGGAGGACTACACCACTCATAGATTCCTAGTAAATAAAAATATTAAATTAGGTCCTAAAGTATAATTAAAAAATAAAAAACACAACAGAAAAAAAAAATGTTACCGAAAAGAATCATAGTCAGCAGATTAAGCTCCCGCCGATGGATAGTTACAATAAGCGGAGTTATTTGAGCTGCATAAACAAAAATGAGATAAAAGTACAAAAGAAAATAATGCATGATTAAAAAAATACCAGATTGAGGACGAAGACGAGGGGGAGGACTCTAGAAGTCATTGTCGGTTCGTTCCAGAACTGTAAAGAAAAAAAAAAGAATATAATGACAAAAAATAATAAGTAAAGAAGTTAAATAAACTAAATGATTAGTACCCCAATATATTATAGAAGTGAGGGCAGACACCCCTACAAACAATACAAGAGTTAAGACCCAACATTGATACGTATAGTTGTGATCATGATTGTTCTTCCATAGAGGAGTATGAGACTCATTATGAGTCCAAACAAAAACATTTTTAAATAAGCAAGTGACCTATTTTTGATATTAAAATTCAAGAAGACAGCGATCAACTGGTCGGTTAGGAAACATATGAGGTAACTGAGGGCTACCAAGGAGCCAAATGTGTCATTATTTAGCTCATCGGAAGAAGTTGAACTTGACGGAGCAGAAACAAACATTAGAAAGAAAAAAAGGAAAAACAATTTGATATTTTCATTGTGTGTAATATGTATGAAAAATTAATGCTATGTTGTTGTTGTTGGAGTTTATATAGCGAGAATGAGAATGAGATACCCAATTTTGAATAATCGCACAAAACAAAAATAAAATTGAGAAGAAATGAAGAAGAAATGTACTTGTACTTTTAGAGTGTTATCAACCACCCCAAAACTTAAATCTTGCTAGTCCTCGAGTAAAACAAACTTTTGAACTATCCCATGAAATTGCAATTACATGTTAATGATTCTAACCTCAATGTTTAGATAACAAAGTATTTGCAAAAGAAGAAAATAATCAAATGCATTCACACATTGAGAAATTTAAAATTAGACTCATCATCCCTTACGTGTGTATGCGTAGTCCAACTTACCTTAATTCTTATAAGCTTGAAAAAGCCTTATGAAACCCTAAAGCTCGTTTTCTCCTACTTCTTACAATAAGAACAACCTGACAACTTTCAACACTAGATAGATCTATAAGTTATCAGGGTGCCTAAGATTTTCGAGGTACTTTGTACTCTTCCAACTTTTATTTTCTTCAACACTTTTTTCTTTTTTCTTTTTCTTCTCCAAGAGAGTCTTTGATGTCAAACTTACCTTCGTTCCAACTTACTCGCAGTTCCACTGCACAACGTATCTGACTACAAGCAAACTTCACAATCTAAAGATTAATATTCACTTCTTAGCCACCCTTTCATGCAGTGAAAAATACGGGTCCATGACCGCCCCTTGTTACTCGGGCAACTTAAGAAAGAGGAGTATCTCAGGCGATTTTATTCTACTTCTTTCTCGTTTCTTTTTTCCTCTTCTAGGAAAGTAGCTATGCTATATTTCCTCAAATGAAACATTACAAACACTGGTGTATCAAATATCCCTAGTGGTGCCTTTCAGGGTGACAACAAGAGTTCAAGTCAAATAAGACAGTTTTAAACCTACAGAACTAAGGACAAGAAGACTATGTTGTTCAATGAATATAAGAGAGTCAAAATAATTTTTTTAAATTTGGCTCAAATAGGCATACATTCTCATGCTTTTGAACAAGTGCAAATAAGAAGTATCTAAAGCACATCCTAGATTGTCCTAATCCTATAACATGCAATCAGAAAATCTTGATCTTCAGCTCAGAAATTTACATACTACTAAAAAGCTAGAGGAATTCAACAGATATCCACCCCTAACCTTGAACAATACATTGTCCCCAATGCATTATATAACACTTAACTAAACAATTGAATAAAAAAAAAATGAAGGAAACAAAAAACCTCCCCTGATTTTTGTGAGTTTCATCGTTGGAGATGAGTGATCTTTGTCCAGTCTTTTGTCCCTTAGGTCAAACACCTATAAAAGAAAACAAACAAACTAAGCTAGAAAAAAAAAAAACTGAAAGTAAAGACAAGAAATGAAAAACACATGGGTTGTCTCCCAAGAAGCGTAGTTTTTTAATGTCGTTATGTTCTACGTGTCTACCACTTTGTCAAGGCACATAAAAATTCTCGTATTTTTTCGGCCTTTTCTTCCTAGAATCAATAAAACCTGCTAAGAGAAGCAAACTCTTCGACTTCTCGTTGCAGCCGAACATAAAATATTTTTTTGGATTTTTTTAATAAAAATTAAAATAAGACTCAACTGACTCAACTAAAATAAAAGACTCAACTGACTCAACTGAAATAACAGACTCAACAGACTTAGGAGAGAAATGAAAAGAACATTCAATAATAAAGAAAATTTCAGGTAATAAAACAGATAGAGTCTCGTTAGCCTCAAAATCTATCACCTGAATCTTCTTCTCGGGACTAAGCTTAACCTCTTCCTTAATCTCACAAACCTCATCTTCACATGTCCGAAATTTCTCAAACTCTTCATCCGTGTTGGGGTACATTTCCTCAAAGAACTTCTCCTCAATGGTATGTTCAAAGGATTGCTCTATGGATTGCTCTACTTCAATTTCTTATCTCATTATTCAATCAAGCATACGACCAATTTGGTCTTGTATCGCAGCTCGAGTTTCCTCTATTGAGACATCTGTTTTCCTAAGCTTTGTATCTCCGCCCGAGTTTCCTCTTGAAGTTGGAGAGTTGCCTGCTGAAATTGGAGATTATTATTAGCCATTTCATTAACAATTTGTTCCAATGACATACCTTGATTAGAAGTATGAGGAAATTGGTTTTGCTACTCATCCTGGCCTTCATAGCAAAAACTAGATCAATCCTCCCAATCTAGGATAGTACGAGCTCGCATAGGGATCGTCATAAGGGTGGTACGGGCCAGGAAACACTCAAGTGGGGTAGGCTTCATACATGTAGGTTCGTAGCAACTCAGGACATGCTTCAAAAGAATGTCCTTGAAACGAGCAAATATTACATATCTCCACTGCATGCAATTTCCTAACAAACCACTCACGAATCTCAGAGTGTAGTAAGGACATTTGACATTTAAATTCACTAACCTCCATATCGTGCTCAAGAACAACTCTTTCAACTTCATAATTTGAAGCTAGCAACCCAATATTCTAAAGGAAGATCTGCCATGTTACAATAAGATGACACAACATAAGAGAAATATTTTTTTGATTTTTTAAGCAAATAAAATTTAACTAAGACAAACTTAAATGGTTCATCAACAAAGACGCCAAATTTGGTGAACGGGTTGTCGAGGCCCGCCAAATTACATTTATAAACTGATATCTATTCTAACTTGTAGAAGAGTGGTAACCAGGTCCATCTCAGGGAACCAATTAATTAGCTTCTCCTAATTAACTTCTAATTGCGATAATAAAAACAAAAGGAAAACAAGGGGGTTTGGTTGAAGTAAAACTACTTTAAGACATGCAGAAATTAAACTAACGAAAATAAAAAATGTAACCGGTGCTCCAATTTAAAGGATCGAGATTTATTTTGATGCAACTCAAATCGCTGAAATTCTAACAACTTAGCAATTTTACTCCAAACATACAACTTGCTTGCCCGGACTCGTAGCAAACAACCTGAAATAAGATATTAATTAAGACCATGCAATCCTAATTAAACGGGCACGACCGTTCCATATTAACTAGACACTAGCAATGCGGTAAATGTTGCGACAAACAATCAATTTGAATAACCTAAATGAATTGTCTGATTTATCTTCTAACCCGAAGCCTATCATGCAAACTAAAGCGATCATGGATAGCCGATGACACACTTAAGCATAATTAAACCCTTTTTACTTGGCGATTAGAACACGACACTCGTGTTTTTAACTTGTAAGTATCTAGCATGCAAGAACAATCAGAGCGTCAATCCAATAAAAAATGCTTGCTAATGTGATACATACATGAGAAGAAGATGCTTGAAATTTAAATGCTAAGTAGAAATTAAGTACAAATCCTCACTAAACGCATCAAAACATAATCCATACCCTTAAATTAAAGCACTTATCTTAGTTACTCGTGGTGAAAATCTTATCCAAGCTACAATAGTTTAGCTTTGATACAAGGGGAATAAGATGAAAACTAGAGAGAAAATGAGGCTAAGCCTCCTAAAATCGAACTTAAAATGACCTAGAATAGAAAAATACGCTTTTATACTCGCGGGGCAGCGCCTAGGCGCTTCAGACGGAAAACGTCGAAAAAGACTGTGCGCGCGCGTCTGTCTAGCGCCTATGCGCCCAACTCTCGGGTTTTTGCTGAGTATTTGCTTCCTCTTTTATGCATGATGCCTCAATTTGCGCATTTTGCCTCCCTTTTGCACCATTTGATGTCTTGAACTCCAACATGCCCCATTTCACTCACAACCTATAAAATACGCAATTAAACATGAGTAAACAAGAGAAATGGCGGGAATTATGACCAATAAGATAACAATTTTAGAGTGCTATCAATAAACTTCATCACCCTATAAGCAGCTTCATGGCTTTCATCGCCTTGTGTAGGAACCAATTGAGACATTGGGGAAAAGAAAATAATCGGGGCATGTTTCCTAAATTTCACAAATAACACCGAATACTCCAAGAGGCATACAAGAAAAGAATATGATTTATCGAATCCGAAATTCTAAAGGGGAGTGGGTAACTGAGAGCGCAACCATTGTATCCACCTTTCTACATTACTTTACTTATCTCTTTAAATCCACCAACCCCTCTGAATATCAATTACAGGAAGCTTTGAGACCAGTTTCGAAGAAGGTTTCAAGCGAGATGAATGTCATTCTTTTGGCCTCTTACACCAAGGGAGGTCAATGGAGCTTTGTTTCAGATGTTCCCAACCAAAGCCCCTAAACCTGACGATTTTCCAGCTCTATTCTATCATAACTATTGGGAGTCAATAAAAGGAACCACAGTAGCGTTTAGCCTTAGCGTTCTGAATAACGGGACGTCCGTGTGAGGTTTGAACCACACAAATATTGTTCTTATACTAAAGAAGAAATCTCCACAGGAAGTATCTGACAATAGACATCTGTAATGTTTTCTACAAGATCATTACCAAAATATTAGTTAATAGGCTAAAGTTAATATTGCCCGAGCTAATTATTGAAACTCATAGTGCTTTTGTTCTCGGTAGACTAATCTCTAACAACATACTGGTGAGCTATGAATGCATCCAACATATTTTGAGCAAAAGAAGTGGTAGTAGAGGTTTGGCGGCTTTGAAGATGGACATGAGCAAAGCATATGACAGGGTTGAATGGTCCTTTCTTCGGGGGATTATGATTAAGTTGGTCTTTAATGCATCATGGGTGGCATTAGTCATGGATTGCATCACCTTAGGAAGTTTCTCAGTGTTAGTCAATGGTAGCCCAAAATGATGGCTTCAGCCTCAGCGTGGTCTCCGACAGGGAGACCCATTATCGCCCTATTTCACTACTAGAAATCGGGGCTATGATGACAAATAAAAACTGTCATCAGGACTTTAGATGACAATTTTTTTCAGTCGTTATAGCCCCTGCCTTCTTTACTCTATAGATGACACAAACCGAAAACTGTCATCATTCATGGTTTCGTGACAGTTTTTTTTTGTCTTCATAATACGATTAATGACAATTATTTTATGTCAAGAGACCTTATTTGATGACATTTAAACATTGTCACTGAATGACCACCCATATCATATTTTGTCATCTAATCGTAATTGACGACATGAAATTTTTGTCATCTAATCGCAACTGATGACATGTAATATTTGTCATATAATCTGTATTGATGACAATAAATATTTGTCAACTAATCCGAATTGATTACGATAAATTTTGTACGCTTTGATGACTTATATTTACAGTCACTAATAGGTTGAAGACGACAACTATTTTGTGTGAACAAAATTAATTGAATGACAAAATTTTTGTGTCAATAAATATGTTTTTATTTATAATTGTCATTATTATTAAATTTCATGACCTTGATGAATCTATATTTCTCTTAATTGGTTCACCAAAGTCATAAAACTAACGGATGGACTTACCTGCGAATACACATGTAACCAAAATAAAACACTTCAAGTTGGACACAAAACGTAATATCATTGAAATAAATTGTATATATCATTGAAATATCATTCACTTACACAAACTAATTCGTATGCATCATAACTACAATACTCATCAATTGTTGCAATATTAACACTAAAACGTTGCATAACATGATGAAATATATATCTAACCCAACCAAATAGTCCATCATTTGAATATGACTTCTAGCTTCCGTAAATATTTTGACTTCGCTTTGTATTATTTCCTAATAAAAAAAACACAAATACTATTTTAGAAATAATCTCAATACTTCTTACATTGAAAAACAATGAGCATACGTAAAAAATAAGAGTACAAAATAAAAAGAAAATACAACAAAATGTGTATAAGTCATTTTGAACACCAATCAACTAAACAAGTCCTAAAGTGAACATAAAAGTACAAAAAAAATAATAAAAAAGTCCATAAAAAGTGTATAAAAAGTGTATAAAAAGTGTCCTAAGTGTAATTTTTAAGCCACAAACAAACTTTGTAGAGAACTTAAAAGCTTCTAACCCACCTTCGATGATACAAAAATGTGGTGTCTATGTGTACTTTGATGCCAAAACTCATCGAAATGCAAACACAACAAAGTTACCAAGTATTATTTTTAACCTCAAACGAACATAACAAATGCCTAAAAAGCAATCAAGTTTCATTTTAACCTCAAACGAACCTAGCAAGTGCCTAAAAGTGTCTAAAAAGTTACCAAATATCATTCTTAACCTCAAACGAACCTAGTAAATGCCTACAAATTTGTTCCTCCTATGTGTTGAAAGGTTTTCTAGTTTACTTACGGAGGCTCAACAATCTGAGAGACTAACAGGCTGCCAAATTGCTCGAAACTGCCATGTTATCTCCTATATGTTTTTTTTTTTGCAGATGGCTTGTTATTTTGTAGAGCGAAACGTAAGGAGTTTGCAACAGTCTGGAAGGTCTTAGCTAGGAGTGCAAGAAAAAACCGAAAAACCGCTCAAACCTACCGAAACAAAAATTGGTTCCGGCTGAAATCGGTTCGGTTTTTAAAAATGAAAAACTGAATATTTTCGGTCAGTTTTAAAATTATTTAGCACGAACCGAATAAAACCGAAATCGATCGATAAAGCTTATATATTAAAAGAAAATTGTAATCAATACCAAGGTGATAGTTGAGTTGGCTTTGATGTAAGACTTGAAGTCGCTTATAATCCAGCTTGTCGACCCATTTTAGCTCCACCTCTAGCGCGCGTTTGTTGTACACTAAACTGTTAACCGCCAGATCTAACCAATAAAACCGATGTTTTATCGGTTCGTTTCGGTGTCCAATTATTATTTAAATAATTGTCGGTTTGGTTTCGGCTCAACCCATAAATCGAGTCGAGCAACCGCTTACACCCATAGTCTTAGCTACCTATGGAGAGGTATCAGGTCCTTGTGTAAACTTATCTAAATCTGCTTTTATTTTGAACCCTAATGTTCCTAGTGGTGCAATGGATATGTTGGGTTTTATATCCTAAAACTCGTGGTTTGTAAACTGAATGTATATCCTATTTAGCAATAAAGTTGTTATTGAAATTTATTCAGTAAAGTTGTTATTGAATAAAGTGAATTGCGTTTATTTTTAACCTAACTCCAATAAACAAAAAACTCATGGCTATAGGTTGTATACTTGAACTTCATGTGTGACATGATTGTGGATCAAGTTCGAGTAATAGCCAAAACGGTCTATAATATAAGGATAAGGTTGGGTACCTTATCCTGGGGATACTATGAACGCGACCCACTTTGTATAGTACAAACGATGTGATCTGAAATCGTTCATGTGGAGACATGCGAGTGAGGGCGTCCTTTGCAATGAGTTTGCATAAGACTGGATCGCGAAATCAAGTCGTTCTTTCTTTACAACTATGTTTACTGTAAAGATCGACTTTTTCATATGATGACCTAGGTAACTCGATCTGAATCATGAGCACACTATGAACTCTTGTTTATTCGGGATTATCCTTTGACCTGTACGGGTGAGAGTGACCAGTTCACCGACTCAATAAGCCTACCATCTTGGGGATAAGAACGAGTAGGGAGCTAGAAACATAGTCTTGCGAGATGAAATTCACTCCTACCCGCCTTTAAGGTTTAGTAGAGAGGTTGTTCCCTTAAGTGTTGACTCCGGGTCTTGAACAATGAGCGCCCACCCTCTCTCTAGCACGAAAGAGATCCGGTTTGATGGTTGGACCACAAACCAATTGTTCATTAGAGGTGTCAGTGGGACGTAAGGAGAAAGATGTAATTATAGGGGTTAAACGGTTTATATGACTCAACTGCAATTACGAACGACCTGTGAAGGATCGACTTGCCAATGACAGTTACATCAAGAGGACAAAAATGTATCTACGGTGAAGGGAGTGCAACCCTTGGACTTTAGTGGAGTCTCCAGGGGTTAATGAATGGCCGATTAATCTCGTATCGTTGGAGCTCTGATTTGTAGGTCCTCTAGGTTCTCCTGGCTAGCTCGGATTAAGTCGTGTAACAATATAAGAGAAAAAGAATTTAAATTTATTCAAATTCGTTTTTGGAAGAATGATGAACATATTTAAATATGATTTAAATATGGGATCGATCTAAAACATGAATAGAGATTCATGTGCGAAATGTCGGTTTTCGGAAAACCGAGATTAGTCATATTATTTAATTAATATTTGATATTGAATTAAATAATATTAATTAATTAAAATATATATTATGAATTAATTTTTAAATAAATAATAAAATAATATATATTAATGTTCAAGTGAGATTGTTTTTTTTTATTTTGCAATAATGTTCAAGTGAGATTGTTA
The DNA here is from genome assembly GCA_028017165.1 of Herpetospermum pedunculosum. Taxonomy (NCBI): domain Eukaryota; kingdom Viridiplantae; phylum Streptophyta; class Magnoliopsida; order Cucurbitales; family Cucurbitaceae; genus Herpetospermum; species Herpetospermum pedunculosum. The sequence goes on along the minus strand of CM051527.1, from coordinate 10,797,271 downwards.
ATCCTTGCATGTTGGACATTTGGAGTTGGCTAATCTCAATTTTTTTTCTTCCACTTTTTCAAGCTTAGCCTTTAAGTTAAGGTTGTTGATAGCTCCAAAATAGAGCTATTATTTACTCCCTAATTATAGCTAAAATCATGCTCAATATTGATTAAAATGCATTTTTGTAGGTGAACTCATGGTAGAGAGCTCGAGGAGTCCGAGGACGTGTTTCAGGGCTAAAAGCGACGTTTTAGAGCTTCATGGACGCATCGGGAGTGAAGAGGCTTGAAGAATTGAAGAAATGGAAAAAATTGCCATGGGAAGGCAAAATTTGGCCAACAAACCCGAGAGCAAGCGTTGAGCGGCAGCGTCGAGACGCCGCCCCGACATTTTCCGGAATTTGACGCTCCCCAGCGTCTCAACGCTCGCTCAACGCTGCCAGCGTCGAGAAGCTGTCCGAGCGTCTCGACGCTACCCCGTGCGCGCACGCTGCCAGCTTAGGGCGCAACGTCTCGACGCTCCGACGGCTTTAAAGCCTTCTTCTCCGATTTTCAGCCGCAAGTTTTATCTCATTTTCGATTTCCACCATTGTTTAAGCTCGGGTGGGAGCTCTAAATTCACATTTCTTCCCTTTTCTCTTCAATAAAGTTCAAACATTGAACGCTTCTCTTGATTTTCACAACGGGGAGCTAAGGTAAGTGCTCTAATTCGAGTTTAGAGGTGTCTTGATGCATTAGAGAGGGTTTAGCATGAAATTTCCAGCTTGTATTTTATAGTTTCTTGCATGATTCTTCCTTTGTTTGAATCCCATGAGCATGTATGACTGATTAGGAGTGACGTCCGAGTCCTCGTGCATGTTTTACCGTTAAAGGTTAGGACGTATAATTGCCTCAATCGCTAGGTAACAAGGGTCTAAGCGTGACTAATTAATTCTAACCTAAGTGACAGTAGGAGAATAACATTAATTATCGTTTGCACGATAGACTTAGGGAAAGAAGAGAAATCGCGCCAATTGGTCGAGTTCTCGATCAATTGGTTCGTCGCGATATTACCCGTTACTGTTCTTTGATTGGTTTAGGCGTAGCTAACTTAGATTAATTAATGAGCATGTTTAATTAGAATTGCACTTTTCTAATTAATTCATTGGGATGTTTGCTACGGAAACAAGCAAACATTTCGCGTGCATGAGATTAAATTACAAGTATGATTAGAATCCCTATGATCTAAGCGCATCAAGATAAATCCCGATCCCTCGAATTAGGAGCACGCGTTACATTTATTTTTCCGCTCTTTACTTTTCGCCATTTATTTTTCCGTTAGCTTAGTTTCTGTTTATTTTAGTTTTAATTAACTCCCCCTTTATTTTATTTTGAGTTTTAGTTTAAAAGACAAATAGAAATTAATTAGGAGAGATTGATTTAGGTTCCCTGCGGATCGACCCGTTACCACTAGCTGCAAAGCGTAGTATTTTGGTAAGCCTCGACAGCTTGAAGTTGGAGCACCCCAAAAGTGTTCTACCAGTTGCTTATAAAAAAGTGAAAACTCAAAATGTTGATTTTTTTATGAAAAAGGCTACGGGTTGTTTTTTTTTAATCTTTGGAGGAATTGTATGAAGGTCATTCATATTCTCTCAAGCCTCTTTCACATAGACTATTCTCATCTCCCTTCCAAAAGTCTTTCTCTTGTAAAGAAGTCTCACCACTTCGTTGCTCGGCCCGAGGATAGCGGGACTACCGGAGGTGGTCTTCGAAGAGTTCATGAGAGGATTGAAGCAACGGAATTGAAGAAATTTGAACAACGAGAGGTATGTGTTCTTATTTATCTTTTTTCCTAGTTTCAAACATGTTCTTGTTTAGCTAAATTGATGAAATTAGAGTGTCAATGATTCAAATCGCTTCCGGATCGTTATATGCGCTCCATCAAGATTCTGCACTTAAAACTGATTCCATATCTAGGGAAATATGTGGGAGTTTCATCCCATTTTTCTAGAAACAAGAATTGTGATCTAGCGTATTTTAAAGAAAAAGTTCAGAAGGTCATGGCCAGTTGGAAGGGAAGTTTTCTATCCATGGGAGGGAAATAAGTTTTAATCAAGGTAGTTGCCCAAGCCATCCCCACATATGTGATGTCCTGTATTCAACTCTCTAAATCTTTATGTGAGAAGTTAGCCAAAATGATGGAGAAGTTTTGGTGGGGGTCGTCACAACACAAATCCAAAATTCATTGGATGAAGTGAGAGCGTTTATGCCTTCCTAAGGAGAAAGAAGGTGTGGGCTTTCGGTGCTTGGAAGGTTTTAACCAATCCCTTGTAGCAAAATAAGTTTGAAGAGTTTTACAAATGCCTCAATCTCTAATTGCCTGGTTATTGAGCGGAAAGTATTTCCCAAACTCAAATATCCTTGAAGCACAGTTGGAAAAACATCCCTCCTTCACTTGGAGAAGTCTAGTTTGGGGTCGTGACCTCCTAAAACAAGGGTTGCATAGAGGTATTGGCAACAAAGAGGATACTTTGGTGTTCGACTCCCCATGGGTGCCTAGAGAGAAGTCCTTTAAATTGATCACTCATACCCAACAGTTGTGGAAGGAGATAAAATTCAGCGAACTTATAGATGTCCATGGAAGATGGAATATCCAATACCTAAGGTTGTTTATGAGGGGAAGATGTGGTTGTAGTTACGGGGATCCATATTTGCAAAACAAATAGAAATGGCTGGTGGTTGTGGCACTACTCAAATGATGAACTGTTTTCTGTAAAAAGTGCCTACAAGCTCTACTGTAAAAACAAATTTGAAACGTCTAGTACCAATCCAGATAATCTGGAAAAGTGGTGGAAATTTGTTTGGGGGATAAAAACTCCAAATAAAATTAAAATTTTCATGTGGAAGTTGGTTTATAATATTCTGCCTACAAACAACAATCTTTGCAACATGACATTTCTAATCCATATGTTGTGTGTGTTTTGCAAAAAGATGAGAGAATTAGTGGAACATACCTTTTTTGGTTGTAAACGATCATGAGCTATTTGATGCCTTCTCTCCCCGCAAGTTTGGCTGGCAGCAAGTAGCCATTCAACCATCTCAGATTTACTGATTGATGCCCAGATGAAGATGAAACCGAGAGACGCTGAGCTATTTTGCATAACCTGCTGGGCAATTTGGTCCAATCGAAACCGAGTGCGGGTTCATCATTCCATTCCCTCAGTTGAATCGAAAGTTGAATGGCTTCTCAAGTATCAGACGGAGGTCAACCCGGTGACCGCAAAATCGGTAATTGTTGTTGGTGTCCCTACTCTGGAATGGAATCCTCCAACAGCCCATACTTTCAAGCTCAACGTTGATGCGTCTTGCCACCCTCTTCTCCATCGCTTGGTTTTGGAGCTATAATAAGAGACTCATCTAGAGTTCTCATTGTGGCAAGTTCTTAATTTTTTTAGTCTCGCATGGAACCTCTTGCGACGAAAGCGATGACTCTCCTTTGCAGCCTTTAACTAGCGGTGCGTCACGACATCTTCGATATTCTGATCGAATCTGACGCCAAAACTCTGGTCAAAGCCCTAGATTCCCACAGACTTCTTCAGTTTTCCATTAGAGGGGTTCGTGACGAAATTAACTCTTTGTTTAGTGAATTCCAATCTAGTTGCATTAACTACATTTCTAGAACTCAAAATATAGTGGCCCACAACTTAGCCAAATGGGCTTTTAGTTGTGAGACCTCTACTGAATGGTTTGGGAATGGGCTGAGTGGCTTAGGAGCCTGATAGCTTCAGATTTACCCCATTGTAGCCCTTTGGGCACTTAATTTTCCCTAATGAAGTTTTTTTTATCTAAAAAAAAATGTAATGAAGTACAATCTCTAATATTTATCTTCTGATTCTCTCTCTCAAATGTAAATTTGTCTCGAGAAAATAAAGATGAGAGCATAAAGTACCTCAAATAAATCATGAGCCCATTGTGGCTCCTTGCTCTCCCTAGTGTTGAAAATTATAGACTTCTTACTACTATAAATAGGGGAAAACGAGCTCTAGGATTTCATAAGATTTTTCCGGGCGTATAAGGATTAAGATAGGTTGGACAATGCACACACACATAAGGGATGACGAGTTTAATTTTAAATTTATCATTGTGTGTGATTATTTTCTTCTTTTGCAAATACTTTGTTATCTAAAGCATTGTAGTTTCATTGGGATAGTTGAGAGGTTTGTCTTGCTCGAGGACTAACAAGATTTAAGTTTGTGGGTGTTTGATACTTCTACAAAAGAGCTATCCTTAAAGACCTAATTCCCACCATATATTCACTCATTTGTGTTTATTTGATCTATTTATAGGTTTTGACTGAAAGGGAGCACAAAAAAGTTCATGACATCAAATGGTGTGTAAATGAGGCATTAACGCTCAAGTTGAGGTTATCAAATAAAGAAGAAGTCATCCAACCCGAGGGCAAGCGTCGCGACGCTCAACTGAGATGAATTTAAAGATCAACCCGAGAACTAGCGTCGAGACGTTGGGCTTACAACGTCGCGACGTTATGTCTGGGTAACCCAAATAACCTCCGCTTCGAAAACGCGCGCGCCTATTTTTCTGTCTGAAGCGTCGAAACGGTGCCGATAGTATAAAAGCATAATGTTCCAACTTTAGGTCATTTTTTTACCTCTCTTAGCCCCCAATTCCGATTTGTAGAGGATTAACCTCATTTTCTCTCTAGTTTTCTCTCTTTTTTCTTTGTATCAATGCTAAACTATTGTAGCTTGGATAAAATTTTCACCACGAGCAACTAAGGTAAGTGCTCTAATTTAAGGGTAGAGATTATATCTTTGATGCATTTAGTGAGAATTTGTTCTTAAATTCTACTTAGCATTTATTAGTTCAAGCATCTTCTTCTCATAAGCATACCACACTAGCAAGCACCTTTGATTAGATTGACGCTCTAATTGTTTATGCATGCTAAATGGTTAAAGATTAACGACATGAGTGTCTGTCTTAATCGCCAAGTAACAATGGTTCAATTATGCCTAAGTGACAGTGGTAGCCCATGATCACTCCAGTTTGCATGATAGGCTTCAAGTTAGAAGACAAATCGGGATATTCGGTAGGGGTTCCAAATGAATAGTCAGTCTCAGTGTTTCTCGTCACTGACAATTAATCGATATGGAACGGTTGCCCCCAGTTGGTTAATTGCCAAGTTTAATTAGGATTGCATGATGTTAGTTAACTATTTGGGTTGTTTGTTACGGGTCTGGGCAAGCAAGCTGTGTGTTTGGAATATAATGGCTAAGTATGTTAGAATCCCTATGATCTAAGTCGCATAAAAGTAAATCCCGATCCTTTAAATTATGAGCATTAGTTACAATTTTATTTTCTTGTTCTTTTAATTTGCATTAGTTAATTTTCTGCATGTTTCTAGTTAGTTTTACTTTAACCAATCCTCCGTTTTCTTTATTGTTTTAATTAAGGCAAATAGAAGTTAATCGGGAGAAGCTAATTTTCGGTTCCCTAAGATTGACTTGGTTACCATTATTCTACAAGTTAGAGTAGATACCAGTTTGTAAATGTAATTTGGCGGACCTCAACAACCCGTTTACCAGTTGTCTTCAAATGTAACTAGGGACACATGTCAATTTATGATTGATCTCAACTGTAATCTTGTCATCATAATATTGTGTATAATGACGTGACACTCCCTGATTGCCCAAAATTTCTCAGTCAACCGTTAGTATTTTTTTTTAAATCATACATTTAAAAAAAAAAAAAAAGTGGTATTAAAAAAATTTCAAGTATAAAAATTTGGTTTAAGAAAATAAAAAATGAATAAGAAAAAAAAATATTTTAATTATTGCAACATATTCTTTAGTTAATGCATTTTAATTGATTAAAAATATTAAAGAGCATTATGGTAATCATCTATATTTCATACAATTCCCGGTGGAAGCAAACAACCCAGGAAATCGAATTACGATTGAATCCTGCCTTTAGTAAACGACATCAAGGGAAACTGATTACGATTGCAACCTGCTTAATTACCATATTGATTTTCATTACGGCAAAGTAAACGTGGCCTAAGTGTCAGTTTTTATTATGTAACGACCTAGTCTTTGTGTTTTTATAAAAATGTTTGGTCCCTAACCGTTTATCAATCTACATAGGTAAGAAATCCACTTAAATCTTAAATATATTTTTTATGATAAAGACTAAATTGTTACATACTAAATCATAGACTAAATTGTTACTTATTTGAAAGTACATGAACTAAATCGTTACAAATTTAAGTGGATGAATTAATTAGTTTCCAGCATGAATGTGCATAAAATCCAGAAAATCGAGGAACCCAATCGAACCGAACCAATAAAAATGATAATAGAGGAATTATGGTAAAATACATTTTTCCACCCTATATTTCAGATATGTCACTAGACTTACAGCCTTAACACGGTTTGACTTTTGCTTTTTTAAAATTTCTAAAATGTCCTCCAATTTTTGAAATTTTCAAACAAATTTACAATTTTTTTTTTTTTTTTTTTTTTTTTTTTTTTTTTTTTTTTTTTTGTATTTTATATTCCATTTTAGCTTGTCATCTAATGTAGATTTGATTATTTTTATTAAATAAAAATTTAAATTATTTATATTGTTCATTAATATATATATTTTTTTTACTTATTGTTTCAATATTTATCTTATTCACCATTTTCGAAAATTTTTAATAAAAAATTGAAATATTATGACAAATTTTATATTTCACGTTTAGATTGTCATTTAATGTATACTATTTTTTTTTTCTTATTTCCATTTTGTCGGGAGTCAACAATCTTTCCCGCTCAACCCCAAATCTTAAAATATTTCAACTTTTCAACATATGAACTTCTTTTATATACCTATAATTATATATACACCAACAAGAGCATAACTCAACTGACATGATGTATAGACTAGTGACTAAAAGGTCCTATATTCAATTCCAACCCAAGTTGTGAAAAAAAATTCAATATATATACTTCATTTATATACTATAATCCAACATATATATACTTTGTTTATATATATATATATATATATATATATTTCTTTTAATTATTTTTGTATTATATACCTCATATTATATAATATATCTCACATTTATGAAATATAAATCTGAATTGAAACAAGAACGTATACTCATATTATTAAATATACACCACGATTATGAAATATAAATCTTATCGTCTATTGTTCAAAAAAATAAAAATAAAAAAATAAACCTTATCGTCTATCTATGTAAAAAAAACCATGATAATATATGGGGTAACTAGAAGAATGTCTAAAACAGAGGAGACCAACATGACAAATGTCTAACTCTTTTTTTTATTTGAATTATGTCTAAATCTATATTTAGTAAGACAACTTACACCCAACTGGACGAACCTACCCTTCTACAATTCTCATTAATTTTGAGAATGAATAAAAATAGTCTTTAAAAATATAAATTGTAGGGAGGAGAGAGAAAGAGGTTATGGACGGAGACTTAACAGAGACGTTCAAAATGGAGAAAAAAAAATTGACACTTATCCAATGAGAGTGTAACATGGTTATACTCGACCCCAAATAATTAACAGACGAGTTTGTATACTTGAGGAAGTGATGCAGATCCATCGCGGAAGGTGTATACATGGCTGCACACAGCGGGATGTGTATACATGGCTGCATACAACGTATTAAAGGGAAGGTAACTGGTTGGCCAACCACTTACATATAAATGAGAAATCAGAACAGACAAGTCTGTATACCTGAGGAAGTGATGCAGCTGCAGGCGCATCCATCGCGGGAGGTGTATACATGGCTGCACACAGCGTATTAAAGGGAAGGCAGCTGGTTGGCCAACCACTTACAGATAAATGAGAAATCGGAACAGACAAGTCTGTATACCTGAAGAAGTGATGCAGCTGCAGACGCATCCACCGCGGGAGGTGTATACATGGCTGCACACAGCGTATTAAAGGGAAGGCAGCTGGTTGGCCAACCACTTACAGATAAATGAGAAATCGGAACAGACAAGTCTGTATACCTAAGGAAGTGATGCAGCTGCAGACGCATCCACTGCGGGAGGTGTATACATAGTTGCACACAGCGTATTAAAGGGAAGGTAACTGGTTGACCAACCACTTAAAGATAAATGAGAAATCGGAACAGACGAGTCTGTATACCTGAGGAAGTGATGCAGCTGCAGACGCATCCACCGCGGGAGGTGTATACATGGTTGCACACATCGTATTAAAGGGAAGGCAGCTAGTTGACCATTTGAAACTGCGTTTCGTTTCCCCATGAATTTGAAATAAGGACATTTAGGGGCTCAATGCAGCTGCAGACGTGTATGTGACTTGTTGTAAACCTCTTTGATTTCTCTATTCAACGCACAAAAACCTTGGGGTACACAATCCTTCGAAAACGAATATACAGGAGATTCCTTCCTCGAAAACGCATACAAAGAGTTCTCCAAACGCGGAAGCAACACGCATTCGACGACATCCTTCGACCTACAATTTATACAAGCATACAGCATCATCTGACGACATCCTTCTACAAGCATACAACAGAACCCCCGAAATTGGTAAGCGTGTTTATCCTCTCTCGCATTTCTTGTTCCCGTCTATTTTTTGAACGATGAAGTAAAAGGTTAGTGTTAGTTTAGCAGGTTTCGATTTAGAAATCTAGGGTTTTAGTTTGCAAACTAAACAAAAGATTTTTGAAGAGGGTGATTTGAATTAAGATTGCACGCTCCTTGATTTTTTTTTTTTTTTTGAATAATACATGGTGTACCATTTGTTTTTAGGGATTTTGTTTAGTTCACAGATTTTAAAGAGGAAAATCCATTTTTTAATATAAAAAATAAAATAAGTAAAATAATTTTAAATAACATTTTTAAACTCTCACCACCCAACCATGGATCTCATCTCTTATTTGAGCATTAAAATATGTAACCTCGAGCTAAAATATAGCTATGTCAGCACTCTATGATGAACAATATCTATTTTATATTAAGTTTGGTGAGAAAAATTGAACTGCTACTCAAATTAGAAAGTAGAAAATCTTTCGACTGCTCAAATTAGAAAGTAGAAAATCTTTCGCGAATGACATCTATCGAATTTTAAATTAATTGTGGGTATTCAATTTTAACATGTATCCATACGTATACACTGGCTGAAGGTGTGTGCGGGACTCTACTAGGAGCGAGACATGGAGATACACAACCACAAAAATGAGTTAACAGATAAATTAACAAAGTTTATTGTAACGGAAAATCATCCACCTCACCAAAACAAACTCTAGTAAGGAATTAATTAATCAAAACTAATTAAATTTTAAAATTCAATTAATCAATTTCAAAACAAATTAAATTTTAAAATAGGGAATGGGAAACTAACTAAAACAAACATTTTTCATCGAACCTAATTATTTGTAGCCATTCTTCCTAAAATCCCATAAATATATGTTATCCAAAAGTCTTCACCTTGTAGCCCATTTACCAACCTCAACTCCTTAGCCCACTTCCTTTCTTACATTCCAGGCTTCCAGCCACCTCCTAAAACCTTTAAACCCTAATTTCTGTTTTATTTTCCCAGCCGTCACTCTCCATTTTCTCTATTTTCTTTCTCCTCCCAATTTTTCACTCTCTATTTCTTCCTCCTATGACGTTACTTGTCCGTCCGCCGACGTTGTCGTTTTTGAAATAGTAGATGGTCTGTAAATAGTAAATACTATCGCTCGAAATTGTCCCTGGCCTATACATAACTCAATTCACCCCTATTTCATTAGATGAAAAAAACTCATTCTATGTTAGATGAAATTACGTTGTCGTTTTAGCTATTTAGAGTCTTCCTCGCCTAAAAAAAAGGAATGCTGAGTTAAAATAGGTCGTGGTCAAATAGTAAATACTATTGAAGTAGTTAGTGGACCAAACTTAAACATAAGCAAGTACACCCAACTCAATTGGTATCCCAAACATCCCGAATAAGCTAGACCGAACCGATCAACGTAAACATAAGCTAGTTCACCCAACTCCATTGGTATCTCAAACATCCGGAATAAGCTAGACCGAACCGATCAAAACCGAAATCGATCGGTTCGGTTTTAGACCCAAGCATAAAAAAACCGAAGGAGAATGAAAGATGGAACATTTGCTTTTAAAAAGAAGGTTAAGAAACTCAAAATAGCGAGAGAATAGCAAGTAACAAGAAGAGAAGAAGGTACAATTCAATACAATGGGCGTCTCATCGGTGCCGAAGCTGTCAGGATTGCAAAAGCAAGTGCTCACTCTATACAGATCATTTCTCCGAGCAGCTCGTTCCAAATCCGCCCAAGATCGACGCCAAATCGAATCGGTTGTCTCCGCCGAGTTCCGCCGAAACGCCAAGCAAATCGATCGCAAGAATTTCATCCACATCGAGTATCTTCTCCGTCGAGGAAACAAACAGTTGGATCAACTTAAAAGCCCTGCAACTCTTCGATTGTCGTCGCTCAATCTCAATGATTCCGACCCTTGAAAATTGTATGTACATTGCTCTTCTTCATTCTGATTGGATCGATCTTGATGAACCCTAGAAAATAAACTCCGACTTTCTTCCCTTTTGGATTTCAGATTCGCAATTTTGCCGATGAATCACTCTTTTGATTTGCTCTATACTGAATTTTCTCCTTCATTATCTTGATTTTTCAGTGACGATCAATTTTGTAGAACAGTCGGTTGCAGAATCCTTCAAATGTTTGAAAATTGGGATAATGGATTTTCTTCTTTCCTAAGGTTAAGGTATGGATTTAATGTTATAAATAAAATGTAAAGAATTGTTATTTCCTAATTTTAGATTAAAATTTAATTTTGCTCTCAAATGTCTATCATGTCTAAACTTCCTTCTTATACACTTTCAATCAACTCTTAAAAAAAAAAAAAATCCATTTGTGTAGTAGTTAACTTTTGCAAAGTCGTCCTAAAAGTTTGAGAATTATAGTCATATATATATACATAAGACCACGAGTTTCTTTGACAGTCAAATGTTGTACAATCAGGCGGTTGTCCTGTTCGTGTAAGTGGGTCCAAATACTCACAACCACTATCATAAACATCTTTCTTTTATCCAACCAATGTCAATAATCACTAATTAAAATCTTCCAAAATGTGACCATTAGTTCTATTTCTAGTAGTTAACTCATGTTTATACCATCGTAAGAATTAGAAAATAGTCAATTCGATTATAACTCAGTGGACAAGACAACAATTTGCAATTGTTGAACTAAAGAAAAACCATTGAATAGAAAGAAGAAATTCGAAAAGTCCTTCCCTATGAGTTACCATTTGGCATAGATATTCATGCTCGAGAAAATTTCATCGGTAGAAAACTCTTTTTGCTTATAGAAATCAAGCTAAGCCTGAATTTGGATGGTTCAAAATTCTCCAAGAATGCTCTCCAAGAATGCTTAGTTAGCCAAATTTTGTTTAATCTTCGAAAGCTTCTTAATCTCGATATACCATAAAAATATAAAATAATTTCATAAATTAACCATTCTATCACCAAGTATAAAATGAAATATTAGTTGCTTCTAAACCAACTCTTTGGTATAACAAAAACAAGGTAATTAAAAGTTAAAAGAGAGATAAGGTGGAGTATACAACATTTCTTTTCTTCAATTCGAACCTAATTAAACGGATAAGACACCAATTACAAGTAAGCTCAAGAATTTATTAGAAACAAATCTCAAAATTTATAATTTGTTTTAAACCAGATATAAGAGACTTAAAAAGGTAATGGATAAGTAACTAATTATTGTTTTTCTCTTGGCTGGAAAAAAAGAAAAATCGAAAAAATAGATTTTTTTTTTTTATTTTTTAAAAAAAAGAGCGCCACCGCGCTGAACTAGCCAACGTCGATTATTTGTCGGTCACGCCCCAACGTCCCCTCTGACCCGATCCCCTTGCTGACCTAGCTGAATGGGGATCTCCGAGATCTAGAGGTCTAACATACAATGAATATTTAAAATATATAACATAAAAACTTTGAATAATTTGTTTAGAAAAAAATACTTTTCATATAGAACTTAATTTTTTCTTTTCATTTCAAGTTCAAATTTTAAAAGAAGGATAAATAAGAAATTACTACCAAATCCATCACTCTTTTTTCAAAAAAAAAAAAGACAAAAAACAAAAAAAGAAAGAAATAAAAAATATTCATCTGTTAAGAAGAAAAAAAAACACAACAAAAAAAAAAACGTTAAAAACAAATTGTAAATATCTATTATTTCAAGATTTCATATTCCATGTCAAGATGAACATAACTCAACCAGTTAAGACATGTATAATCGATCAAAACTGAATGTCAATATGAACATAACTCAACCGGTTAAGACATATATAATTGACCAAAAATGAATGTCAAGATGAATATAACTCAATCGATTACGACATATATAATTGACCAAAAAATCAGAAGTTGTTGAACTCAAAAAAAAAAAAAACATCCCATAATTGAAATTCAAAAAACAGATGCGAGTTGGAGTGAAATAGAATTTCTGAATAATCCACAGCCAGCAAAAACTCATTTGATCTAATTTAATGTAAAAAAAAAAACAAAAAAAAAATTAAGATTACAATTAGAGATCAATTATATTGATTATTGTAAATATTGTACATTATCAACAGCAGGACGAAGTTTCTCTCTTAATTGGTCAAATAAAAAATATACAGAGAATTTGCCAATTTTTCAAAATTCAATTATGAATTTAATTTATACCTACTACATTCAGCAAGCAAGGCGCCATGTCTATTCAATATCCTTCATAGCATCCTGCACAATATTAGAAACACCATTCAAAATTCTCTCAAAGGACACACGCCACACCTGTGTTTCCATGTATCTCGACTAATCTTATAAAACGATTGTTTGATCCTACGACATTTTATATCGATACTCATGAAACATTTAATATCCTAAATATCCGTACTACCACCTACCAAATTACATGTATTTTGACTAATATTGTAGGATGATGGTTTGATACTACAACATTGAGTATAATATCAACGTTTTCAAATACTTGATATTCTAAACCCGACTAATCTTATAAAACGATTATTTGATCCTACGACATTTTATATCGATACTCATGAAACATTTAATATCCTAAATATCCGTACTACCACCTACCAAATTACATGTATTTTGACTAATATTGTAGGATGATGGTTTGATACTACAACATTGAGTATAATATCAACGTTTTCAAATACTTGATATCCTAAACCCTTCTAACAGAATTGAGAGTTTAGTCCTTCAACTTTCGTATATGTGTCTATTTGGTCTCTTTATATGTGTCTATTTGGTCTCTGAACTTTTAAAAATGTCTAAAAGGTTCTTCAACTTTCAATTAAGTGTCTAATAAATCTCTCAGCTTTAATAAGTGTCTAATAGATTTTTAAACTTTCAATTTTATATCTATTAGGTCTATAAACTTTAAAAAGTGTTTAATAGATCCTTAGACTTTTAATTGTGTCTCATAGATCCTTAATTTTTTTTATTTTGTGTCTAATAGATCTTTGATATATTCGACATTTTAAAAAATTCCTGAAACTACTAAACATAAAATTGAAATATTAGGGTCACATTAAACATAAAATTCAACTTTATATCTAATAGATCAATTACCAATTAATTTTTAAAAGTTTTGAATATGTCGGGAAACTATTAGACACAAAATTGAAAGTTCAATGACCTGTCAAACACTTTTTAAAGTTCAGGGATCAAATAGACACAAACCTAAAAGTTTAGGAATCAAATAGACACAAACCTAAAAGTTTAGGGACTAAACTTGTTATTTAACCTTGTATGTATAATGACATTCTACTATACCAAGAATATTACCAAATCCAATTATTTTAATTGTTAAAGCCTTATTTGATAACTATTTGGTTTTTGGTGTTTGAAAATTAAGCTTATAAACAATACTTCATAAGTTGCTTAGTTTTGTTGTATACTTTCTAAAAATGTTTTCAAAATCCAAGCCATGTTTTGAAAATTAAGAAAGGTGAAAACCAAAGTACAAAAATTGTGGACAAACAAGCACAAGTTTCAAAAGCATACAACTAAAAATAAAATTGTTATCAAACAGAGCTTAACATACTTTATTTAGTTAGCTTCTATAATTTAGTGTTTAGTACAAGATCCATCCTTCCTAACTGGAATAAGAAAACCAATAGATCTATTATATCTAAAATAGGAATGAGCTCAGGTTATGAACTTATAAACACTATAATATGATGGTCGAGTCAAGTCAATTTCTTGATTATGGGTTCATTCCATGTTGGCCAGATCTAAATAAGACTAGGTTATATACATAGATCGATTGCATAAAGTCTGCGGTAGCAATGGACCCGAGAAAGTATACAAAAAAGACAATTATTTCATTAAATAAAGACAAATTACCTTGGCTAATCGTGTAACGTATGCAGCAGCAAATGCTGTTACCAACAATCCAAGTCCTAGAGTCCATAGCTGACCATTTCCTCCTCCTAGCAAACCAACTTCAGATTCTTCTTGCTGAAAAGAAACCAGACAATAAGATGAAAGTCGGAAACTCGAAAACAATTGATGAGAAAGATGGTAAATTCAACTAAGAATTCAAATCATAGAATATTTTTAAAGGAAAAACGAAACACAAAAGGCATAACACGGTATAATCCCAAACATTGTCAAGCAAACACAAGCTACATTGGATGTGTTTCGACTTACCTTTAGTGAATCACTTATTATATAAACATTATGGGAAAGAAATGAGTTAAATGCTTCCTCTAAAAAGCACTTCCAAGTGCATTTGATCTATTTTCATAATTTCTCAAACTACTTTTACTCATAGAATTTTTTTAAAAAGCACTTTTAATTGGTCAAATCAAATGTACTTTTTACTAATTGAAATCTTAATTAAAAAACTACCAATTTAAAAAAGAACATGCCTGAGCACTTTGAGAGGCATGTCAAAGTCGAACACACCTTTAAAAGATGTTATTATGAAAAATATAATCACAATTCACACCTCTAAGCAGGAAGGGTGACAGGTTGAAAACTTACAATAATTGCTCGTCCAAACGCACCCGCACTCACATAAGCCCATGTTCCTGGAAGCATCCCCAGCCAGCTGCATCAAGATAATAAATTTGTTTACGTTTTCTACAACTTTTGAAGTTCATACAGCTCATAGCATTATGTATGTATCGAGTAGAATCGAAAAAGTATATCAAAGAAAAGAAAAACTACAATCATTTATGAATATAAACATCTCTAAAGTAATGAAAAAGGGACGGAGATACAATTTTTTACTTCAAATGGGGAATTGAAAACCGACCTTCCCAACACATAGGGGACAAATTTGACAGATGTGAGTCCATATAAATAGTTTCCAAGAGAAAATGGAAGCAAAGGGCTCAAACGTAGAAGGGTGACTACTTTGAAACCATTTTCTCCAATGGCTTTATCAATGGCAGCAAATTTCTTGTTTCCTTCTACTAGCTTAAGAATACGCTCACGAGCAAAATACCGAGCAATCAAAAAGGCAACACTCGCAGCAACCTGAAATATTTGGAGATAATAAGTTAATAATTAGCGGGCATGTGTCAATCCATCTGTTTGTTTTACTTGCACAAAACACTCACCGTTCCACTGATGGAAACTAGAACCGTCCCAATTACAGAGCCAAAGAGTAGTCCAGCAGTCATTGTTAATGGAATGGCGGGAATTGCAAGGATCTAGAAGGGAAAAAATCATACCATAAATTTCACAATGGATAGTTGGCAAAAGTATCTCTGAAACATGAACCATGAAAGTATCTCTGAAACCTCCACATGGGCAACCAAAAAGTGCTACAACAACTAGCACAAGGAAACAATATTCATAGTTTCAGTATATATGTTATAGACCTAGGTAAGCATAGTACTTTTGGTGTACTACAAAGGTATTAGGTCCACTCCTTGCATTATACTCATGGCCCAGCTCCATTTGATCCCGAGTGGGCAAAGTAAACAACAAACTACAAAGATCTTAAACTATTAAGTTCGCCAACTGGGCCAACCCCTACCCACCTTAAATATACCAAGCCTTACCACGAAGGGCACCTCAATAGATGTAAAAGGAAAATTTCCTACATATTGTATTAAAGAAAAAATATGTGCACCTCCAATCCTGCATACACCGCTACGAATAAAGCATATCCTGCTGGACCATATCCTGTTCATCAAAAGCTCTATGTTATGAATTGCATGATTGAGAGAGATCCTTCATAGAAATGGAGAGCTCCTCAGCTATTCAATATATCCTTTTTCTTTGGTAATGATTCTATGTTAAAAAAGAAGATACATTTATCATAGTACCAAACCTGCTTTAACATGAATAAGACCATTATTAGATTTTGGGAACAAGAATTAGAAAGCAAATAGCTGCTGATGCAGATAGATGATGACACATAGTTGATTAGTCAATCCATTATGTTTAAAAAGAGCCAAGTTTAACTGTGAGACAACTCAGTGGTCAAAGGAATAAGTTGTAATTTGTAAACCAAGATGTCTTTGAGGATATGGGTTACGACATTAAATATCCTACAAGTTCGAAAGTTAATACCAAAATAGAATAAACATGAAAGTAAAAGAGCAAAGTAGGATATAACTAATAACTCTAAAAACTATTTAGTGTTTCAACCTTCCTCCCCATCTTATTCCAAGGGTTGGGAGATTATGAGATGTGCATAATGCCGGTCCCAAAGCCAAAGGGACAAACAACAGCCAAAACGAAGAAAAATTGGGAGAGAGAAGTCCTAAATCTACACACTAATATCAACTACGGTAAGAGCATCAATAGCCATTCTCAAGCCAATGAGGGGTCGTCAATCCTTTTATGATAGTGCTTTCATGGAATGTCAGGGGTCTGGGCTCGATCAAGAAAAGAGCTCTTATCAAGGACTACCTCAAAGGAAAAAACCCCTCTATTGTCATCCTCCAGGAAACAAAGGCTATGGACATCAACCAGAGATTTGTCAAATCTCTTTGGAGCTCTCGTTTCATCGGATGGACTTCTATGGATGCCAAGGGAACTGCCCGTGGCATCCTCATTATGTGGAATGAACTGATTGTTGATATCATTGAAGTTATTAAAGGTAATTTTTCCTTAACTATTAATATCTCCTTGGCGATCCACTCTTTGGATTACAGGTATATATGGTCCAAATAATTCTACAGCCCATGACAATTTTTGGATTGAATTGTATAGCTTGGCCCACAAATGTCAACCCCTTTGGATCAATGGTGGGGACTTTAATATCTGAAGGTGGTCATGGGAGAAACCTAATTATAAGCCCCCCACCAGAGGGATGAAAAACTTTAACAGATTCATTGAAGACACCAATTTGGTGGATCTTCCTTTATCTAATGGGAGCTTTACTTGGTCTCGGAGTAGAGTGATGACTCTGATTGATAGATTCTTGGTTACCGATGGCATTGTTCAGAAATTTGAAACAGCGGTAGTTCGTCGTCTCCATCATATCACATCCGACCATTATCCTATTCTTCTGAATTTGGGTAAAGAAAGTTGGGGCCCTACCCCTTTCAGGTTTATTAATAATTGGTTATCTCACCAATCTTTCAATAAGCTCTTAAAGGATTGGTGGGGTAATCACAATGAAGTAGTATGGTCTGGCCATGGCTTTATTCAAAAGCTAAAGGCGTTCAAAGTTGTGATTAAAGAGTGGAATTCCTCCCTGGTTGCGAAAACTAATGACAAAAAAGCTATATTGTTGCAAGAGTTATGCATGCTGGAATCTCTCTCAAAGATGGTATTTTGAATGAAGATGATTTGAGAAAGAGGACCTTGATCAAGGTTGATCTCCTCACCCTTGCTTCTCGTGAGGAGGCCCTATGGAGACAAAGATGTAAATCTAAATGGCTGATCGAGGGGGATGAAAATACAGCTTTTTTCCATCGAGTTGTGGCTGCCAACAAAAGGAGAAATTTCATTATGGAGATCATTTCAAAATCTGGAAACAGCTTGGTGAGTGGCAAAGAAATAGAGGCAGAATTTGTTGAGTTTTGCAGTAACCTTTTTCTCCAAGACTCAGGGTGAAAGATCCCTCCCAACCATTGATGAATGGAACCCCATTTCATCTACACAAAGTGCCAAGATAGAGGAACCTTTCTCTGAAGACGAAATCTACAAAGCTGTTTGTGATTTAGGCTCAAACAAGACTCTTGGGCCCGATGGTTTCACTGCTGAATTCTATAAAAAATCTTGGAACATTCTTAAGGAAGACATCAAGGGAGTGTTCAATGATTTTTTTAGGAATGCATCCATCAATCCTAGCACCAATGAAACCTACATTTGTCTTATTCCTAAGAATAATGGGATTAAAAAAGTCGGAGACTACAGACCGATTAGCCTCACAACGGGGATATACAAAATCATTGCTAGAGTCTTATCTGAAAGACTCAAGACTATTCTCCCCTTCACCATTACGGATAATCAATCAGCATTTGTAGCAAATAGACAGATTCTGGATGCATCATTAATTGCAAATGAACTCATTGACGATTATAAGAGGAAGAAAATGAAAGGGGTTATCGTCAAACTTGACATTGAAGAGGCCTTCGATACAGTTTATTAGAGATACCTAAATGAGATCCTTCGGATCAAAGGTTTTGGTATAAAATGGAGAAGATGGATACAAGGATGCATATCTTCGGCGAACTTCTCTATTATTATCAACGGTAAGCCTAGAGGCAAGATAAGAGCTACAAGAGGCCTCCGACAAGGTGACCCTCTCTCCCATTTTCTATTCATATTGGTGGCTGATTCATTGAGTAGGATGATGTTAAAAGCAGAAAAGGATGGCCTCATTCAAGGCTTCTCGATCGGAAAAGGTACACATTCCTCTACTATCACTCATCTCCAATTTGTAGACGATACTCTTTTATTCTCTACACATGAGGAAATGTTCATCAAAAACCTCTTCCATATTGTGGAAGAATTAGAATCTGCATCCAGCTTGAAGAACAGTTGCAAAAAGTCGGAATTTTTGGGTATTAACCTTGATGAAGCTTTAACCACACAACTTGCAGAAAGATTCAAATGCAAAAGAAGCCACTGGCACAACTCCTATTTAGGCTTGCCACTAAATGGAAATTACAGGACCAAAGTTTTTTTAGCTCCAGTCATCTAAAAGATTGAAAATAGGCTCTCCAATTGGGGATCCAATCAATTATCAAAGGGAGGCAGATTAACCCTTATACAAGCCACCTTGGCAAACCTCCTTGGCAAACCTTCCTATTTACTACTTATCTCTCTTCAAGTTCCCAAAAAAGTCACTGAAGACATCGAAAGACTTTTTAGGAACTACTTATGGAAAGGAAGCAATGAATACAAAAGCAACCACTTGCTTAAGTGGGAAAAGGTCAAGAAGCCTATAGAAGAAGGGGGAATTGGGATACTGGACATTCATCATCGAAACATATCTCTTCTCGCAAAGTGGATATGACGTTATCAATCTTAAAAATCCGCTCTTTGGAGAAGGATCATTGCTGCAAAATATGGATCAACTCATCTAGATATGAAGCCCAACACTTTATCCCTTCACTCAGCCAAAGGCCAATGGAAAGTCATTGATGATACCAAAAATCTGATTTATGAACACATTGTCACTAGAATTGGAAATGGTGTCAAAACCATATTCTAGAAAGATAAGTGGTATGGAAATTGCAGTTTACAACTACTTTTCCCAAGGGTGTATCATCTTGGAAAAAAGAAGCCTCAGTTGCAGAAATGTGGTGCCATAGCACCAAAGCATGAAACCTAGATTTGAGAAGGAACCTCCTTGACGAAGAAATTGATGAGATGACCAACGTGTTGTCCTTTCTCCAACCTTGCATTTTAAATGATATGGATGATTCTTGGAGTTGGAATTTAGAAAAAGATAACCTATTTTCTTCCAAGTCCCTTGCTTCTTGGCAACTGCTAGTTTCAATGAGCATTCGGTTTTATTCAAGAGGATTTGGGCTGGCTGATATCCCAAGAAAGTGAAAATTTTCATTTGGGAGCTTAGTCACAAATGCATAAACACGCACGACAAGCTTCAAAGAAGACTTCCGGGCCATTTTTTCTCTCCAAATTGTTGCCATCTTTGCTTAAATAACGAAGCAAATACACTTATTTAGTGATTGCAAATACGCTTCAAAGTTTTGGAACTACATTCAAGAAGCTTTTGGATGGGCTTTTCCGTGACCGGGTGATATCCTTCCCCTTCTATATATCTTGTTTAAGGGTCATCCTTTTAAGAATGAAAAGGAAACCCTCTGATTTTGCATGATTCAAGCTTTCTTTTGGAGCATATGGAATGAGCGAAATATTCGTATCTTCCGAGATACATCTAGAGAAATTGACTCCTTTATCGATTCCTCTGTTTTACTAGCATTATCTTGGAGCAATTTATCTCCCCTTTTTTTGTAATTATGATCTCAATACCCTTCACAATCAATGGAGGTGTTTTTTGTAACTTTGATCGATTGAGAGCTCTTTTGTATACTTTCATTTTATCAATGAAATAGTTACTCTATCCTATCCAAAAAAAAAAAAAAAAAAAAAAAAAACTGTTTCAAGACTTTCAGCTGATTTCCTTTTTTTGAAGTTGAAGTTATGGTTTCATCAGAATCTAAAGAGAAAAAGAACAACAAAAGGAGAACAGTAAATGATTGTCACACACACAAATATAATCTGCTAAAGAATTTTCGAAACAAAATTCAAGGCAGAAACAACTCTGATTACAATAACCAACGCATAATCCAGACCCATTCAAAATGGTCGTCAAATCCATTCCCCAATTCAAAGCAAAACACAAAGAAAGTAAAAGCACAACAAAATTACCATCAATAAACGTGGAGAATTGATTCAAGAACGCATTAATCGGGTCCCTGTAAACATATCCAGCAAATGCAAATCCACCAACAACCCCAACAAGCAAAACGCCGGCCAAAAGAGTGCCCTTAACAGCAGTAGCAGAATCATCATCATCGCCTTCGACAGGCTTAATCTCTTTATCGGCGGCGTCTTGGTCAGACTTAGGGCTAAAGAGCCACTTGAAGCTCTGAGTGGTAGTCTTGTGAAGAGAGGGCTTCTTGGATTGCTTGAGAGAGGAACAAGGCTTGAGAAAGTGGAAGCGTTTGTTTGGTCTGAAGCTGAAGAGGAAAGAGGAGGAAAGAGGAGGAGAGAAATGGAGAGAAGAAATACATGGCGGTGGAGTTGAAGTTGAAGATGAAGATGAAGATGGCGGCGGCCTTAAGCTGAGAAGGGCGCGCATTATAAAGAGGAGAGAAGAATCAGCTCATCAATGGAGCTCTGCTAATGGAGAAACTCTGGATTTCTGCAACTCTTTTCTTCTTCTTCTTCTTCGATTTTTTTTTTTTTTTTATCATTATTTATTTATTTATTTATTGTTTGGATAGAGGGAAAAAAGATTTGGAATTACTTGACGTGGGACAATTTAGAACATAGAAAATGAGAGAATTTTCTCCCAATCAAAATTAAATTAAAAATTTGGGTGAATTTTTTTTTTGTTTATGTAAAGAAAAATAAATGGGGAAAATTGGTTGAGAAATTGTAGTAAATGACAATTTAAGACTTATTGTTTGCAAATATAACATGTTTTTAAAAAATTTGCGGATATAGCAATTTCTATCGCTGATATCTTATGACTGATAGAAGTCTACCTCAGCTTTTTATAGATTTTTGTCAGTGATAATAGTCTATCAGAGATAATAGTCTATCACTGATAGAAGTCTATCAGTGATATAATAAAGTCTATCAGTGATAGAAACGGGTTTTTTTGCCCTATTTGCAAAACATTTTAAAGTTTGCTAATTTTGCAATTAGTTTGGGCCTGATTGCTATTTGTGCAACCAGCCCAAAATTGGTTGGTATTTTTTTTTTTTTTTTTGGTTTCTAAATGAGAATTTAAAATAACACGTGCTTATTACTATTATTATTTGGACACGTAATATTGATAGTTTTTTTATTTTTTTCAACATTATTTTAATTAATGTGAGGATTGAACACATCATCTTTAGTTAAGTTACAACTATGTCAATTGAGCTATGCTTAGTTGGACAATAAATTTTTTTTTTTTTTATCAATAGGTTTTTTTTTTTTAATACTATGAATATGTAATTGATGTAGGTGGATATTTTGAAAAAAATAATGAGTAAAAAATCTATTAAAAAAAATTATATTAATGATTTTATGTTTTACCCTTTTTAAATAAGTTAAAAAATATTGTGGTTGGTGTTAATTTAGACAGTTAATATCACACCTAAAGTTGATGGTTTGATCATCCACTTCTACCCACGACTCTTAAATCATGAGTCTATACAAGTCTCTTGAAAATTGAAATATGCTCATATTGGTCATTTCTACAATGGTTGAACTAACAAAATTATTATTATTATTATTAATAATAATATTCGTTTTGTTAACATTTCTTATGTATCATTGATATTTTTATATCTATATGTCAACTTTTCAAACGTCACAAAAAAAAAAACTTTATCTTGTGTAAAAATTTCACAACTTTTTGAATTATAATGTTGATGTGTTGAGAAATATTTAAATTTTAAATAAATATAGGGTTTTTGAACCCAATAATATACATATATAGAGATATAGTCATATAACTCAAGTCCATAAATATTATAGAAGAATTGTATTTTAAAGGAGTACTTAATTTTAGTAATTATAATTTACAAGAATGTTTGAGATTATGTATTTCAATAGTTTAAAAGGAGAATTATATAACATTTGCAATACTTCATTTTCCAATAATATAACTTTCTATTCAGGTAAATAAAGTTCCCATTTTAAATTTCTTTTAGCCTTGTAGTCTTGTATTTTTTTTTTTTTTTTTTTTTTTTTAAATTTAACTCATGGAGGAGGAAATTTAAACCTCTAATTCGTTTTTATTTTTGACCAATTAAATTATGCTCAATTTAATTTTTAAATTTATATAAAAATGCATTAATTTGCATGTAGGAATTTGTGCCTAGTTTTATTTATAATGAATTTAATATTCTTAGTTATATTTTTTAGTCACTTCAGAAAGTAGGCAGTAATTTTGTTCAATTTTGTTCAAAATATATTTTGTAAATAATTTATTTCAAGATATAAAAATTAGACTTTTGCAATGGAATAAATAATATTCTTTTCCAAGATGCTTGGAATTTGACGTTACTTTTGTTTCTCAATATCTGCAATTGTGGCCTCAAAGCATTTCAAGAAAGGTAGATTTCTTTATGTATATCAATAATTAATATTATCATCATAAAAACATTCATAAAATGGCAATTAAATCCCTGAAGTATTAAGGCCTAATAATTTGTTTTTGACATGTCCAGCCGCCCTTATTTTATCTAATTGACTTACTCTCATATGTCAGTTGTGCTTATACCATTAATTGTGAATTGTCCAGATCAAATTGCATGCACCTTAATATAAATTGGGACAAGCCAACATGAGCATAGCTCAACCGATATAATGTATGACTAAGAGGTCATAAGTTCGATTCCCCCTACCCCACGTGTGGCAAAATATATATATATATATATATATATATATATATATATATATATATATATATATATATATTTTGGGACATTTTGAATAACTTGGCCTAATTTGAGAATTGAACTAGACAATAGGGGAAATGGAGGGAAAGAAAAGACATAAAATTTAATTTCCTTATGCTCAAGTACATACCTTAATCTCTCTCAAGTCTCAAGTGAGTGTGAGGATCAATTTACATTCAGCTAGCTGTGATTCACTCTTTCTTCATGTAGATTCAAGGAACCAGTGGGAAAGGAAGTAGGCTTTGCTTTCTGCAAGCCACAGTTGAATGCTGAGTTCTGCATGGATAACATGAATTTCTCAACCCTTTCATGGAGACCCGCTTGTAGTACTTGAGGTGAAAGTAGTTCCGGCTTTTCAAGAGCTTTCACAGCTGATGTCGCTGCAACATTAACCTGCAACGAAAGAAGAATCGTGAGTATTCGAGTAAGAGGTCTCGCAGTCTTCCCTCTTTTTTTAGTTCAACATGTGGGGTGGTGATTCGAACCTCTAACCTCTTGGTTGAGGATATATGTCTTAACTAGTTGAGTTATGCTCATGTTCTCTTTTACACGTCATTTTCCAAAAAACATACAAAAGTGCTACACGGTTTATATTGAAGGAATTGTACAGCCTATAGTCCATTGGGGGTAAGGTTAAGAATACTAAAAGTTTTATGAGCACCCAACATTGGGGTTAAGAATACTCATATTAATAAGATTAAGGGCCCCTTACTATAAAACAGAACAAACCTTTTGATTTTTAATGAATTTGATGGGTTTTTTTTTTGGGGCTCTTTGTTTTCCAAGAAGATTAGATCATTATTTTTCCATTTCGCTTCTATTGTTTGGGTTTGTCAATAACCAATGTAAGTGTAAAGGCGGTCAGATGATACTCATATGATTGTATTGCACAAGGGAGCAGTCGGGTTAAGAATACTAAAAGTTTTATGAGCACCCAACATGAAACCCTTCTCTTAAACCTTGTCCAAAATAATCCGAAATCCGAATTATTAAAATTAATGTTGTACCCATAGAGAGAATTTTGCTACGTTTTATGAGTTGTGACTAGTTAAAAAGAATGAGTACACAGACATCATAAAGCCAATGGTCATTCCCCTTGTTTAGTATGAGGAAGCATCTCAAATGATGACATGACACTACATGTGACCAACAGAAGAAATTTAAGTGCAGTAGGCCACTGTCAGGGACCTCACCTTAAATTATTGAAGTATGATCTGAAGGGGAACCAGAACCAGGTTGAATAGGCGTACTAGTAATTGTTTGGTTAGAAAGAGAAATATTTGTAGGGATACAACAACGGATTGGACCTGAATATAATCCATAGTTTGCCCTCACCACTTGGCATCCATGAGGTAGATATTATCATAATAATGATTCTACCTTGTAAAATGGGCATATTAATAAGTGGCTTGTTCCCACTTCCTAATACTATTGATCATCAAACTAACTGAACGCTCTCAAGAGATTCCCATGGTTTAACTGTTTGAGCACGTTACTTTTTGGTTTTTCAGTTTCCAAATATTTGAGCTACATCTTTTTCCATCTTATTCGATGTTTGATTTACTTGGGTTATCAAAAAGCAAAAAGGTGTACAGAAATTTATTTTTGAGAGAACGAATATCCATTTTTAAAGGGTTTACAATTAGGGTACTGTTCCAAGAAGGTCTATGTATTTTATATTGAGTAATTTCACCTTTAGTCCAAGAAAATAATGTGCTATAATCGTAAGGAAGTAAGGAAGTTGAGTGGTAGAGGGTAATATTAGAAACCGGGGGGATAATGTCTCTTGCACAGGAAATATTTCTAATTCATAAAATTTCAAAACATATTTCTGTCTTACTCACAGTCTGTAGACTGTAGGTATGACAAAATCCTTTTGCTTTTCAATTTCACAAAGCTATTTCCAATAGAGAAATAGATCACACCAAAAATATCCCTGGCCAGGGAAGTGTGATGAATTGGAGAGCATTCGTAGGGACATCAATTTGTAAAATTCTCTATTGGAAATAGCTTTGTGAAATTGAAGGTCAAGATCCTGAAGAAGGGGAGGGTTTTTAGTGGTTAGCTGCTCTTTGCCATTACTATTATCTAGAGATCCTCTGCTATGGTTCTTTATCCCTATTGGTGTATAGTTTGCAAGCAGACTTCAAAGAATATGAATCTATTAGGAATCTTATTTCATAAAGCATTCTTCCAAAGGCAGTAGATGTAAGTAGAGAAGGTTGGCCTATTGGTCACCCCTTTGTTGGTAGGGCATTGTTTTTTTGGGTGGCTTCCTTTGAATTCTTCCACCCTTCTTAATGAGTAAGTTCTCTTATTAACAAATATGGCCCACTGTGGTCTCAAAATGAGCTCTAGGAACAAAAAAAAGAAATAGGAAAGGAAGAAAGAACAAAATGATGCAAAACTAACGAACCAGGCCAAGCAAAACCACTCGATAACTTATTAAACAACGGATTTTGAAACTTCCCAATTGTCACTGAACTTAACTTTACCTACTGAATCACGACACTCAAATAATTAACTACATTGAAGATTCGGTGCCTCACAAGATCTAATATGCACATTATGTGTAACCTAAACACCCCCATTTCTATAGAGATTTACAATCGCAACTTCTTAAACATTGACAGCAAAGTTTTTCTGCAACATTTTTTACTAGATGGGAGGTTTTCTCTTCCTCCTTTTGATCTAATTCAATTGTTTCTATTGCAAAGAGAAAGAAAAGAAAATAACAACAGACTGGATAGAGTTAGAACCATACCATCTTTGTGACAGAGTTAACCAGAGTTTTCGCCAGGGGCACTATGCAAAACCTAAAAAAGATAAGATAAGATATAGAGGTCAATCTAAAGTAGCTATTATATGCTTGGTTAACAAGAAACTAGGGGGCGTTTGGGGCACCAACTTGGAGTTGGGAGGACTGTGTTATTATAACTCAGTCTACGTTTTGTCAACCGACTATTATAACCCACCATCAATAAAGTAACTATACGGACTTCAATAGTATTTACTATTCACAACTACTTCTCACACTTTTCACAGATTATTATAACCACCGATTATAATAACTCACTCAGTGTCTCAAACAACCCTTTTAGTTTAGACTAGAAACGGAAACAAGAAGAACTAACAAAAACAACAGAAAACCCAAATGCAATTATGTAATTAGAAATTGAAAATAACCCAACAATTCGAATAAGAAGCCTTTTTCAATCCATTTAGAACTGAAAGTCGAAACAATAAAAAGCACAAATGAATCCAACCAGCCTATCTACGTTTCATCGAGGTAAACAAAATTGAAAATGAAAGGAACATACATTCCTCGGCCACCGGCCAAAGCTTCTTCCGAAGGGTCTTTCCATTCATCAATCCTGGAAAACAAAGGAAAATATCATCAAAATTGAAAATTCAAATGACAAATTTACAAACAAGGAACTGAAATCGAGAGAGAGACTAACACCCAGCCGTAGCGACGATCGAAGAGAAGGCGTTTGGATTCCGTAAAAGTTTTATCCATCTTTTTTCTCTCACAATTTGTTCCTGTTTGTGTGTTCTTTGTGTAGCCCAGAAATGGATACAAGCTCTGCTGCTGATGATGCTACCCGCATTTTCTTTCAACTATTTTACTTCCAAATATATATATATATATATATATATATATATATATATTTATTTTGTTTTTTTAAATATAATCCTATTAAATACAAAATTTAAAAAGGTGAGTTCTACAAAATAAAATAAAAAATAACCATTCTTTTTTATTTATGTTTACTCACCATTTTTTTAAACATTCCTCATAAATATATTTGAATTCTAAATTAATTTTAAAAACTATAGTTTTTAGGCTTTTTTGGTAATCATTTGAGAAGTGTTTGATAATGCAGTCAAATTCTATTTTTTATTTTAAGAAATATGTCTGTTTTTGATAATTGAGTTTTTTAAAATATTTTTACATTCATTAACAAATTTAAAGCGAAAAAAAAAAAAAAAAAAAAAAATATTCTTTTGGAAGAAAATATGGCCTTATGGGATTAATTATTGATTTCTCAAAAACAAAATAGTTAAGCTCAGTAGTGCTGCTAGATTCATCAGAAATCAGACAATTGTGATCGACCAAGATCACATTTAACAACATTTTCTTCATTGCTAGACATTGCACCAGCCGGGAATCGAACCCGGGTCTGTACCGTGGCAGGGTACTATTCTACCACTAGACCACTGGTGCTTGTTGTTGCATTCTCCAGCCTTAAACTACATATCTTTAGTAACTAATGGGATTTATTCACTTTTTTCTTTCAAAATATTTTTAACTAGTGTCTCATTTTAACCGTATTTTCATTTGAGCAGATCACCTTTGTTTAATGAAAGAAAATTGTGAACATATGCGTGGTTAGTCGTCACATGGCTCCCGACGAACAGGTCGATGAATCCTTAGGTCAGTTCCCAGTACGACTCGAATGGGCCTTCATCCAACTTTCGATACCACGTTCGTGTTGCACCAGTTAGCGCCCGATAGAAAGCCCGACATCGGATCACTTTCGGGATATTGTGCAACTTCATGGGGGCCCGATGAGTTTCTATCTGCTCAATCAGGACTGAGCTCCAATCGTATTTTACATTTGAGCAAATCGCCTTTTTTTAATGAGTTCATTAATTGCGCAGAAGGAAAGAAACCATCAACTTTTGAGATAGTAATTAATGTCATATCCACTAAGCTATACTCGGATTGACAACATATCACTTTTATTAAGAGGGACAATTTTCACCTATTAAAAAACGTACTTCACCCACTCACCTTGTTAAATATTTTATCTTGTTGTCTTTATTTTATTCAAGTAACCTAATCTACTACTTTAGTTCATCGAGTATAGTTCAGTAAATAACGCACCAATTATCATTTCAAAGGTTCGATGATTCGAATTTCCACCCCTGCAATTATTGAACTAACGAAAAAAAACCTAACTTACTCCTTTGTCAATTGTGAAGTTTGAAACCTCAGAAGCAACCAAACTCAAACCCACCAAAGTGTACTTTTCTCTATTTTCAAAATATCAAGAACGTTTATTGGAATTTCATTCAATATTTACTTAATGACAAGGAATCAAAGAGTTTTTATAATAATTAGAGGCATTGAGCTTGGCTGGTTTGAGTTTACTAGATTAAAAACTTATCATTGGTGTTCTACATTGCAGGGCATTTGTAATGAATTGGAAAGTCTATATACAACTAACTCCCTCTTGAGTTTCCTTTTTTCTTGCTTCTTTTTCTCCCACTGGGAGTTTTTAGTTGTCACATATGAACTGACAAGATGGGAACAAGCTCAATTTTATTAAAGATTAAAAATTCTAAGACAGACAAGAGCTTACATTGGAAACAAAAAGGACACAAGGCATAAGAGACAGTCCCAAGTCCCAACAAGCAAAAAAGAAAACAAAGACTAGGAAGCTAACAAGGAAGAAGGAAGAGTTGAAGCCAAACATGGGAATTATGATGGAGCACCAAGGTAAGATGCAAGCCGCAAGATGTCACTGAAGATTCCACCTGCTGTCACTTGAGCCCCGGCACCCGGTCCCCGGACAATCAAAGGCTGTTTTCGGTACCTCGTTGTTGTGAAAGCGATGATGTTGTCGGATCCTGAAAGTTGTGCAAACGGATGATCTTTTTTGTACCTTTGCATCTCGACGAAGCCTTTTTTATTTTCGACATCCACCACCCCGACGTATCTCAACACCTTCAGAAAATAATAAAAAGAGTACATAAACACTGGATACATATCCTAGTATAAAAAAAACTATTTTAGTCATTGGTAAACTAAATGTGTTTGAAAACCCCATACTTAACCAACTAAATGATTTTGTCACCCGAAGCATAGATCAACTCGTTAAGATATATGTCCACAACCAAGAGGTCAGAGGTTCAAATCTCCCACAATCACATGTGATTGAACTAAAAAAAAAAACTACATATGCTTTAAATACTTGTTCATGTAGACACGTAGACATTAATTAATCAGGTAAATGAACATAACCATGCCTCTGAGGTTTTCTCATTAAATAATTATTAAAAAATGCTAACTAAATAGATTTTTAGGCAAAATTCAAGAACTTAAGTAGATAGTTTAGAAGTTCAGTGACCAAAATAAAATAACCATGAAAGTTGAAGAACGAATAGGATTTAAACCAAAATTATTACACTAAGCATTTTGATAGCTAATACACTAACCATTTTGATAGCTATAATACAGGTAGAAGCTTTAGATAAGTATTTCTAAGTAATGCATGTAAGTTTAGGTATGCTCCAGAGAACCATGGATATGCACATTTTTGGTTCATCAAAGACTAACTCACAGCAGCTTAAAATGCACATTGAACCTATATTTCTTATTGCTAAAAACACTGGAAGATTAAGTAGCAAATTTCTTAAACTGGCAGAATTATTTTGTAGATACTGTTTTTTTATTATTATTTTGTAGATACTCACATCCCCAGCATTCTCAGCCTCCTGTCGTTTCTTCGCCAGATCGGCATCGTATTGTGGCAATTGTTTCATAAATTCCTCAGCAGACGCACTGGCCTACAGTACATTACAGCTCCAAGTCAACTATGGAGTAGAAAATCTAAGCATTAAATGTAGCATTTGAATGGTTAAACATATCAAGTCATACTCTTAATGGCTCTGGCACAAGGTTTTCCACTGGGATATCGGCCAGTTCTAGCTTCAAACCAGATTCTCTTGCGAGAATGATCACCTGAAACACAAAAGCAACTTAAAGTAAGAATAATTTCTTTATTTAAGTTATACTCTATGATGCATGCCAACAACACTAATCAGTAGATGGAATGAAGAAATTAATAGTTTCCTTTTTAAAAGTTTCAGCTAGATAGTTCTAAGGGATACTTACATATCTAGCCTAGTTTTAGAAAGCATTTACCAAAAAAGTTTTTTTAAGTGCAAAATAATTACAAACTTAGTTTAGATTCTAATAGCTCAGGTTCCTACTTCGAGTTACATTAAGAGTACTTCTGAGAGTAACGAATCAAAACAACAGCAAGAACAGGAAAGTAAATTCCTTAAAGCTCTCATGATTTTCGGTTTCTTTCAGAACACATTTTTACCTTTCTGGCAACATCTGTTCCAGATAAATCATCCCTTGGATCTGGCTCAGTATAACCTGCTATTTTTGCTTCAGAGACTATGTCACTAAAAGATTTACTGCCTGTAAAGTTGTTGAAGATGTAACTCAACGTCCCACTGCAGCAGAAAATCATATAAAAACAAAGAATGTCAAATTCGTGAGGCATCATTACTTTTTTTTATGCAAGGAGCCTAATTATGACCCTCCAGAGCCTCTAGACAGAATTCAACATGGGCTCTAGATAGAATTCAACATGTTGTGAAGGAAATATAAAGTAAAACTTTAGTCAAAGAGAAAAGACAAGTAATGAATGTATCAAAACCTGAAGATGCCTTCAATACGCAATATTTTGTCTCCAGTTTCAAGCAAACCACGTAGGGTGCTAATAATTGGTAGACCGGCTCCAACAGTAGCCTCATAAAAGTAATGAGTATAGGACTGTCGTTGAAGAGCTCTCAATTTCAAATACTGGATTGGACAGCAAAGATGCAACCAAAGAATTAGTATGCACACTCTAAATAATAATTTGCAATGTAACCATAAAAGACATGGTTTCATCATTCATGGTGATTTCACCACATTCTCTTTTCTGAAATTTTTGGTAAAACGAAGCCAGTACCAAACTAATTTCTCCAAGTAAAGTTCACCAATATTTTTCAAATCCATCAAACAAACAGAAATTTTGTTCTTCTTCTGAAAACCTCTCTCAATTCCCTGATCTCCGAAAATAAACCCAGTGAATTAATAGGTAGTCCACATTCTTCAAACAGGAAATGACCTTTCCCATCCATAAAACACTCAGGAACTTAAAAACTTCCACATTCCATAGCTGTGTCAATACATTGTTTTTTTTTTCAAAAGAAAAAAAAAGTGTAACAGTGAAGAAATTTCCATATTGGTACCTGATCGAGTGGTCCTGAGTTAGCCCTTTTATTTGGAGTAATGACATGAATTCCTCTTCGAAGCCAATTGTAGTAGTAGCTAGCAATATCAGGATTGGCCGTGCAATCCACCAAAACTGTATTTGGAATAAAATGATTTTGATGCACATGCTGCACAAACCTTTCCATATCTGCCACTTCACCTCTATCACTTTGAAGCTCTTTCCAATTAGACAAGTCAATTCCCCTACAATCATATATCCAAATAGTTGCATTGAGTAAAAATGGCAAGACTGTAAATTGAACAGTGCCAAATTGTTTTTTCTCTCTTCTTCATTTGGGGTTAGATACAAAATTTTCATTCATTTATATCAAGTACAAGAGAAGTTGAATTCTCATCCCAACCACGAAGGAGGGAGGATGGGATACAAATCCTACTCCAACCACGAAGGAGATTACAATAAACTATTCCAATGGGCATAAAGCAAGAGAATTTCAATTACAAGAGTATTCCCAGAGATAAAACTTGAATACAAGCATGAGAATGCAAAGGATCAATGAGAAAAATGATGAATAGAGATAAAATGTAGGGAAGAGAACACAAACATACAGAGGACGATAGTAAGGAACAAGCCTACTCTATATCAGAACATCAAAAGATAAATCTTTTAGGAGAATGACTTTTCTCAAGTACATCTACATAACATACATAATTCATAATCGCAAACAGTGGAGGAATGAACTTATAAACAAGCAATTAGAAAAATAGTTAAACCTAACCAACATAGTAAATATTTTAGCACAAAATGAAATCCTCAATAACCCTATGTAGTACAAATAATAATCAAAACAAAGAAATAGTAGCTTTTCCCAATAGCAGGTATTTAACTGTTGTTGATGTAGGATAGCCATCATGTACAAAACTACCATCTTGCACGCACGTCAACTAATCTCATGACACTATTGCCTATCTTACACCATTTGGTTGTCAAGGAAAACTCACGCAAATTGAGACATACAAAACCAAGCCCATAAAAAAGGAGTCCAAACAAAAACTAAAGAATCAGACTCCAAGACTCCAATCCAAGAGGACCAAACCAAACTCATTATAACAAAAAAAGCTAAGTAATAGATGCTCATAAGGACGCATTAAACCTAGCTACCTCCCAAATCTCCTCCCCCAAGATCTCTCAACCTCCCTAAAAATTCTGCTATTTCTCTCCCGTCAAATCCCCCACAACACGGCAAAGAAACAAGACTCACAAAACTCTAAGGAAACTCGTACAATTTTAATATCCTAGATAGGTGGCTTGAATTACCACTTTGGTCAACTCATGGTGGAAAATTGTTCATGGTGGAAAATAGCTATAAATTAACATAATGATAATGAAGAACATGGTTTATGTATGATTAAAAGTGTTACACATGATTTTTAGGATGTACTAACATTTCATTTATTCAAGGATAGGATGTCATCCGCATACAAAGTATCCAGAAACTAATCGCAGTTATTTTGACCGGAGTGTCCATAAATCAACTAAGAAGACAAAACGAATGCTTATTTATTGAAAGGATTTGAGTTTTAAACTTACCCATCGCACAAAAGCATGCTTCTGGAGCTAATAATTCCCATGACCCGCAGGTCAATGTTAAAGTCTTCTTTGAGAATTGATGCCTGGCAAAGAACAATTCAGAATCAGAACAATGAGATTTTTAAATATACTTCTTCCAAACTGTAGTTTAAGTGGCATTTTGACTAATTGATATGATGAAATGGAATACAAAAGATGTACCTATCCGTTAACGATTACAAAAAACACCTCCATTGATTACAGGTGCGGGCTTAGTTAAATGTTGCAATTTCTACCATCTATCAATTTCTGCTAATTCACCCACTAATTTTAACAAAAAGAAATGTAAATTATTTACAAAATCACTAATTTCAATAATATCAAGTTTGGCACAAATTTAATTTAAGTTTGATTAATGCACAAAATTAAGCATTGAATAACTTCTTCAAAACGCACAAATTCTAACAAAAGATTAGCTCTAATGTCATTTTTTTTAAATCATATCAATTTTGTACCATACCATGTTTTATAATTCACTGAAAACATATGATAATACTTTTTTTGGATTTAAAATTCTTTAAACTATTATTTTTGTAAAAAAAAAATTTGGTAAAAAACATGTGTGCCTACATGCCAAGATCCAAGTAACTAGGCTAATTTATGCCTATATATTTTGTTTATTTAATATGGGTCTTCGAGCGTAATTTATGCCCGCTCAACAAATCAAAGAAAAGCACTGCATAAACTTGAAGTATAGCTTATCTCTTTAGCTATTGAAGTAAAATACATTTGAAATGATCTCTTCTTTATCTTTTGTTCCTGGGTCATCCTTTCAAGAATG
This sequence comes from Herpetospermum pedunculosum, assembly GCA_028017165.1. Classification (NCBI taxonomy): domain Eukaryota; kingdom Viridiplantae; phylum Streptophyta; class Magnoliopsida; order Cucurbitales; family Cucurbitaceae; genus Herpetospermum; species Herpetospermum pedunculosum. Next base: position 10,763,206 of record CM051527.1, on the reverse strand, counting down.
AAAAGAAGACCCTATGGTTATGCGGCTATGCCTTATTCGTGCTTTCGTGCTTTCATTTGGAATATATGGAATGAGTGAAATACTCGAATCTTTAGAGATGTTTCTAGAAACATATGTTCCTTTATTGATTCTACTTCTTTATTAGCTTTATCTTGGAGCAAGCTAACTCTTCCTTTTTTAAATTATGATCTCACTACCCTCCACAATCAATGGAGGTGTCTTTTATAACTTATGCTCTCGATTGAGCGTTCTTTTGTAATATTTTTCATTTTATCAATGAAATGGTCTCTGTTTCCTTTCAAAAATAAAAATAAAAGCATATCAAATATCAATGGAAGATTTCATTCATAAAGATCACCTGATCCTTAAGCTGCTCAAGCAAGGTGGCACCAATAAGTCCAGGTCCAATGATTCCCATTGCAATTGTTGTTCTCGACAGATAAAATCTTGAGTGCACCGCTCTCAAGGCTTTTATACAATCTTCACGCCTAACAACTACAGTAATGTTGTATTCAGTGCAGCCTTGGGCAATAGCACGAATATTTATGTTAGCCTGCATTGTAATTTAGCGTCATTACTCTATGAGGTCAAAAGAAAAATCATAAAATTATGGATTAAAGATACAAGCTAAAAACAAATTCTCAGAAATTAATTTTAGCAAACCAATTAGAAAAAAATAAATATAACACAATAAAAAAAACTAAGAACCAACTCAGTTAAAAACCATAAAGTTCTGATGTAATTGTAAAACAGAAAAAGCGAAAAAGTAAATTCTGACCTTTGCCAGAGCATTGAAAAGGGTGGCACTAACTCCAGGAGTACTAGCCATTCTCTGTCCAACTGCTGCTAAAATGCTACAGTTTGGAACAACTGCAACCTGAGGATCATATTATATTATGATGAAAGAAAGAATACAAGGACATAATAAAAAAATTAAAAAAAAATGATTATAAACAGTCATACTGTTTATTCTGTATTTTTTTTTTCATTTTACTCAATGAAAGCTCGGTTTCTTATAAAAAAGAACATACATATTATATTCTGATGAAAACAGAAAACCCAAAGTTGTATAGAAACAACATTCCAAAAATGTGGGCTTGGGAGAAGAGCCTCAACCCAAGCCAAAGGGACTTTAGAAACCCCCTCCAATCGGCATATAATCAGAACAGAGCCATAAATAGTTTTGTAAAAGTTCTATACTTCTTTTATTTGCCCAAATCCATGCAATTATTCTTAAAAGCATTCTGTTGGACCTAAAAGCTAACTTCAAATTAAGGTATATTTTGCTTTAGTTTAAATTAGGAATACTTGACAGTAATAAGTTACAGTTAAGGTTCTTTCTGCTTGGAATTTTTATCCAATCTCTCATGCACTCTCATCTTCTTTAACAAAATTCATAGTTCTCATCAAAAGGAAAACGAAGGATAAATGGATCTGTACATCCATTATATATACGAGTTTTTCCATTTTGTCCAATACATCAGAGTGATCTTCTTCATTGATCAAAGAAACAAATTATCCAAATCCAGACTGTATCCATCCACGAAAGACTTGGAAGGAAGAAAAATTCTAAACTTTTTAGTATTCAATAAACATATAGAAGGAATTAATCAAGCCAAATAAAAATACCTGAGAAAGGCGCCCAGCCTCTAAGGCTTGACGGAATCTAGATTTCAATGCCTCAGCAACAGCTTTTACTTCCTTCTCAGGCACCGCAAAACACACAGAATGTTCACTACTAGCCTGCATTAACCTTCTTATAAGCATCATACAATAAAATCTTAGACTAAAGGTGAAACAGAAGAGGTCATGTTGAATCACCTGAGAAATCATAATAACATTAGCTCCTACATCTTTAACAGCACCAAAAATGGCATTGGCTGTACCTGGGACACCAGCCATACCGGTGCTAGAGAAAAATTGGGGAAGGGGGCACAAAAATGAGATTAAGCTTTCTGTGAGGAAGAAAAGCAGACGTACAAATATTTATAGATTAAGACAGAGATGGATAATTAACAAATAATTAAACTCACCCTTCAACATTTACAAGGGCAACATTGTCTATTGTTGCAAATCCTTTAACGAAAGACACTCGACTCTCACTTTCCTCACCAACTGGTTGACGGCAGATTGTTGTTCCAGGTGCAGAGAGATTGAAAATATTCCTTATGATAATTGGAATGTCATATCGCATTACTGGAATAATTGTACGAGGATGTAAAACATTTGCACCAAAATATGACTGCATGTTAATGTTATATATATTAGGGAACCAAGAAGCAGAGTTTTATTTTCATTATAAAATACAGCAATCAGATTTACCATCTCCCAGGCCTCTTGATAAGACAATGTCTTCAAAACAACTGCCTCCTTAACTGCACAAGAAATAAACCTCGTGATATAGCAACATTGCATACAAATTACAAATGTTATTTCGACATTCCACAAAGAAACTGCTCTGATTAGATTAAACTTGCAACCAACAGGCAGATCCATTTAAAAGAGACAGAACTTGGACGGATATAACCACTAAACTTCTAAATTTCTAATATATACCATCCAATTTTTTAAATACAAACATAGAAATTCTGAGTACAATGTACTTAAATGTTTCATACAGTTATGAGTTAAGCACAAAAGTAAGGCATATACCTTTTCTTGGATCTGCACTATAGACACCATCCAAATTTTTAAATACAAACAGAGAAATTTTGAGTACAATGTACTTAAATGTTTCATACAGTTATGAGTTAAGCACAAAAGTAAGGCATATACCTTTTCTTGGATCTGCACTATAGACACCATCAACATCAGTCCAAATCGTGACTTGCCGAGATGTTAGTAGAGCACCCATTATCGCAGCAGAAAAGTCACTTCCGTCTCTCTTTAAAGTAGTGGGTATGTTTTGAGGTGTGCTGGCAATAAAACCAGTTGCAATAATTATCTTGGATGAGTTTTTGGAATACCATTGCTCAAGTCTTCTCTCAGATTCCAAAAAATCTGGATCAACTTGATCTGCAGAAGTGGGATTTACTATCAAAACTTCTCTTGTATCCATCCACTTGCAATCAAACCCACTCTGAGGAAACACATTAAAGTATAGATATCACATATCGATTAAAGAAGGAATGGCTAGCTGCATTAAAAAAGAAAAAGGAAAACAAGTGCCACACCTGTCTAATAACAGCTGACAACATACTAGCTGACCACAATTCTCCATGTCCTACAACAAAATCTGTAAAGGATTCCATGGCATGACCAGCTGCAAGACAACATGAAGCAAGTCACAGGTCAATGTATTTTCCACCTTGGATGGTCAACTAGTCGGGAAGAAAAAAATGCCCAACAACAATGCGTCAAATATTAGTAAGGGGATCAAAATCAAACTAAACTACAAAACATATAGCAGATAGAAAAAACCCTGCAGAAATTACCACTTCTAGCAATCAGTCAGAATCAATTGTAAAAAAATTGAACTAGCGAATACACATTTCAGTGAGATTTTTATCAATAACTCCAGATATAAAAAAAGGCAAGTTTTGTTTTAATGAAAAACAGAAAAAATGAAAGAATATAAGGGCACACAAAAAGGAAGCCCACAAAAAAGGGAGGCGAATTATAGAAAGGACCTTTAATCAAGAAAAATAAAACCTAACGAATAGTTACAAAATAACTTATCAACCAAAGCCCACAGCGACACATTGAACACCTTGTAAGGGCCCAAACATCACCCAAAGACCTTTCAAGCCCTTTAAAACTCTAGAATTTATCTCCTCCAATGACCCCACAAAACAACACACACCCTATCCTGCCACAAAAACCTTCCTTCCTCCCGAAAAGGAGGGTGAAGAAGAAATTACTCAACCATCTCTCTACAACCCCTATGTCTGGTCAGGCTCAAGCCAAACTCCTTGAAGAAACAACTTCAAACCACATGGGGCCATGGGCTAAATTGCAGCTCCTGAGAATATGATCCAAGTCCTCATTCGCCCGCCTACAAAGAATGCAGCACAATGATCCAAACAAATTGGGCACCTTCCTCGAAACCCGATCCAAGGTATTAATCCTTCATGGAGAACTTGCCACAAAAAAAACTTAACCTTCTTTGAAATTTTCAACTTCCACAACGAGGCAAAGACACCACAAGGGAGAAGGATCGACGAAGCAAAGGAAAAAGGATTTACAAGTGAAGCTTTCGGAAGGACAGGGACTCCAAAGACGAACATTCCTTCTCCCGGAACTACACCTAAACTCCCCAATCAACGAGAGGAGGGAAACAACAATTCTAATTCTTGGTGTTATAATTATTTAAAATAATTTTTGTTTAATTCAATTTGTAGTTAATGTTATATTTATTTTACCATATATTTAAATGCTTATATCTTTATATTTTCAATTATTTAAGTTATATATATATATATATATTATTTTATTAAGTGCGTCTCGCGTCAATCCGACGACACCTTTTTGTCAACTTTCGCCCTGAGGCGATTATGAAACTTGTCTCCATAACATGCGCTTTGAGCTTTGAAAACACTGCCATCACCCACCAAACACTGGCCAAACTGAGAAAAGAACGGGAGCCCCTCAATTATACCATACCAAGGATTTCTGGTAGTGCTTTTGTCCCTCCTTCAAGCCAATCAAAGGGGAGAGGCCCATATTTGCTCACAATAACCTTTTTGCCAAAGGGAGTTAGACTCTAGGTGGAAACGTCAAAGCCATTTAGCCAAGAACGCACTGCTACAAGCCCTTAAATTCCCTATACCCAAACCCCCCCTCATCAACTGGTTTTGTTACCGCCTCCCACTTAACTAAATATGACCCCACCCTTCCTCAATCTCTTCCCAAGAAAATTCCTCATAAGCTTTTCCATGGACTTACTCACTGACACCAAGATCCTAAAAAAGGATACGTAATAACTCGGGATGTCACTTAACATTGACTGAAAGAGAGTAAGTCTACCCCTTTTGAAAAGAAACTCTTCTTCAAAGACAAAAGCCTCCTACGAATCTTACTCACAATCGGATCCCAGATAATGGAAACTAAAAATAGTTGAGGTATCCATAACTAAAAATGAAGCAAATAACGGAAACTCAAAAAAATAAATGAATTGGAAACATGATACAACACTACTTAAAACGATGGTCCCCTATGCACTATGAACATATTAAAAGCACTCATGCTTCCAAAACCACAAATAAATACAAATAACAAAAAATAAAAAATAAACAAACAAAATAAACAAACTTGGCAATAATTGTGAGAGTAATAGTAAAGGAGAAACATGAAAGAGTCAGATGATAAAATCTTTGGACAATGGCTTTTATAATGTGTGGGTAAACTAAGAGAATCTTTGTAAAATAAAATAGGCCAATCAATGCGGTAGGAAAATGACACGATGAGAGTTTATCGATAATGACTAATGGAAATAGGAATTTCCTTTACATTCCTACTCGAGCAGATTCCATGAAGCTCAAAACGAACCTTATGATTACTTCTTTTTTTTTCTCTATTTAGTGTCTATTTAGAATTCAATCTAACTCTCGCAAAATCTTGAGAAAAGATTGAAGGTAAACCCACTTCATTAAAAACAAACCCTGAATTTCAAATGCTCCAAACTTGAAATAGAGACTGACCCAGATGATTCAAACATCCAATCTGTGAGAAAATCAAGTGCAGAATCAATCTGGGCTTTGTTTAATGGATGCCCCATGTGAAGTTCTTGGAGTTCTAGCCTTTTCACACTATTTTCCAGCATAGCAAAAGCGCTTAAATCCTCTTTCCCACCTGATAACACCAACCACGGCGGCTGTTGACCGTTGTAGAACTGTGACAGATTTACCACCATGAGCGGTGAAATGTCGTAGAATGAATCGTTGATGGCGGTGGTAGTAGCACACTTACAAGGATCGGGGAAAAAATAGGGTATTTTTGAGACGGATGAAATTAGAGCAGGTCTCGTGCATGAGATGCTAGGAGGCAGTTCTTGAAGGGTTTGAACTTTGAAGCAAAGAAAACAATGTCGCATAAGGAGCACCGGAGCTTCACAGCCTTGGATAAACCGGTATTGGAGTTGAGAGAGAGAGTTTAATGGATGGAGAGGGAGGGAGAAATGTGATGGGGAAAAGAGAGGAAAGCCATGTAAGAAAATTTAATATAAAATTAATAAAATATTGGCCACACCACATGATCTAAAACAATACACATCAGCAAAGGCCAGTCAACACTTAATGGCCACGTCACCATTCAAGGACCATTTAGAATCATTTTCCAAACCCCAGGGACCAAATAGACACCAAACTCACACCTTTGACTTGGAACTTCCTTTTAAGCCATTTATCATTTACATGCCCTTATTGACCACTAAATCAACCATGGTGGTTAACTTTACGATTACTCATATGCTATTGAGATACTAGAAATGATGCAGGATGATCAGCAAAACCATGCAAGTTCCAAATCTCATGTTTTCTTCAAAGAAAATATAATCGTCTACTCAGAGCCTCGTCCTAAACTCTTAATTTTGAGAGGATAAAAATATATCGATGTGTTAATATGTGCAATCTAGGTCTTCTTATATAGGAGAAAGACCTATTACAAATATGGAAAAAACTTAAGACAATAAAGGTCACATATTAGACAATTAATATTTACACACATTATAAATAGAAAAAATTCCAACAAAAAACTAGTAATATATTTATTCTCTACATTCTTATACAATCTTACTAATTAACAACTTTTGATCTTTATGCAAGCAATTACGGGTATGCAAAACCGATCAATGTACAGTCATGATGTAAGACTATATCTACTTACCAATATAAATTGCTCGAAGCATCGCCTTCAGATTATTGATATCATGATGCAACTGTGATAAGAAACTGGCCAGTTCATCCCCATCAAGCAAATCATGTGCTGTTGATTTATGCTTTTCTAGAACAGCATCCAAGGCAGATACATAAGACTCGTCCCGTGATTGAGCCTTGTGAATGAGGTCATACATCATATCCGTCACTTTTGACATTGCAGAGACAACTACCAATTTCCTCTCTGAACCATCGTTAACTATTACTTCAGCAACATTCTTTATTCTTTCTGAGTTACCCACACAGGTACCACCAAATTTATGGACTGACCAAACATCACCCTTGGGTAGTTGAACATTTTCAGTGGATATTTCCAATGAGACATCTGCTAAGAAATGAAAAATCATGAAATGAATGGGTAAACGCATATATTCATCGTAATAGAAAACCATGATTTTTAACAATTAATGAAATAGAAAGCAGTCAATGGACCTGCAATGGAAGCACATATTTGTTTCCTTTGTGTCCTTCTTGGCCGCTGACAGACGAGGGCCATTCTGTAACACATAACATATCATCCTTGTGTATCCAAAAAAACATTTAAAGATGTAATGTTAAAGATTTACAAGTAGTAAATGTATTGTCCTAACTAGATTAGTATTTTCAATTTAACGACAAGGAAGTATGGGTAAAATGGGATTATAACCATAAATAATCACCCCTCAACAGACTAAGGGAGTGCATGGGCCCATCAATCACACAAACTGATGTCCTAGGCCCTCTATGATCATAAGTTTTTCTTTTGTATCCCTACCATTCGAGACCACCAACAATTGAAGCAAGGACGAGATTTTCAAATTCATATGATTTTTTTCATTAATACAGATACATAACCTGTTTGGTGTCATCCAAGGATGGTCACCACATACCATGAATGGAAGAAAGCTGACATGCCTCACAAAATCTAAAGGGTAAAAAATCACATTCAAAGACCTCCATGCAGAACGCAGCTCCCCAACCCCGCCAAAAACATATGAGAGATGATAAAAGGAGGCAGAAAATAAATTTGAAATTTGACTATATACTGATGGTTAGTCAAACTAATTCAACACAAGAAAAATAAACCCCAATGGGAAATCACAACGACCAAACACAGAATGATCCTAGAAGTGAAAAAAAGAAAAAAGAAAACCCCTCTAGCAAATTATGCAAGCATTGCAAAAAAGAAGCATCAGCTCTTACAACAAATTTAAATTTTCCTGATAATTTTATCAAAGAAATGACAGTAACTACAGGTTACAAACGCTCTGCCAATCACAAACACCAGCTGAGAACAGTGGAAAACTTCACAAGTGCTTACTAGACCATAACCAACTGTTTCATAGCCCATTCTAAAACACCACGATCCCCAGAAGGCACCTACATTCTCAATTACAACATAACAATCCTCAACCAATAAATTCCACCAAATCAACTCATCCACATGTTTCAATTAGAAGAAAAAAAACGGTCAAAACCCAAAAAAAACAAAAATGAACCACCACAAGCAGCAGAAAGAAAATTAAGGAAGCTAAACACAAAAGAGGAGAAGTGTTCAAGAAAAACTCAAATGGGTAGACGCTAAACCAACTCTCAGACTAAAAAAAACCCAAAAGAATCAACCCACAACCACATCCCAACAGATCTTCCATTGCTCAAAAACCCCAAAAAACAAAAAACCCAGTTGGATTTCACTTCCCAGTTCCCAACCCATCTCAAAAAATCCAGTTTCCACCACACCCAAAGAAAGAAAAAACGAGTCCAGAGCCAGGAAATTCATACCTTTGAAGATTAGAACGCAAGAGGGAAATGGGTTCTCGACATTGGGAGTGGGAATTTATGATGTATTTGGGGGTGGACTCAATGGGCGCTGTTTGAGGCGATAGAAGGTGGGAAGAAGAGTGAGAGAGCACATAGGAGAGCGACGCCATTACTTAGAAAAATGGAGAAAATGAAGAAATGGGGTTCAACAGAGCAGGCGGCGGAGTGTTATAAATCAGTTTGATTTTGTTTTTTTTTTTTTTTGTTTTTTTTTTGGGATTTTCATTCAAGTCGATGGGCGCTGCATGACGAAGGAGAATGACTGGCTGTGGGATGAGCTGCAACGGCTCATAGAACTTTCAACCAATTGGATACTGCCACGTGGGCATATAGTCAACTTGCTCATATGGGGTAATGGTGTGCAATGATGTAGCAAAGCATTTGGGATTTTTTTTTGTCTCTTTCTATATTTAGTTGCATTTAATTCCATGCTAGTTTTTCAAAACAAATATATATATATATATATATATATATATATATATATATATATATATATATATTCCATGCTAGCTAGGGTTGTTTTCTTTTTATTTATTTTTTTGTCCGTTTTATTATTTTTAAATTATACTATTTTTATTGGGGAAGGTTAAATTCAATTGATTGTTGATAAACTTTCTGTTACAAGAATAATCAATAAGTTTACCTAACACATAATACTCGGTGATTCTGAGTTTATATAAGTTTTAAGGAGACAAATTAGGGTGTGTTTGGATTGACTACTTAAAAAAAAAAATATTAAAATAATGCATTTTCTTTTAAACATTTTTTTTAGAAATGTTTCTAATTAAAACACTTCTTGTTTTTTGTTACATTTTCTTAAAAGTATTTTTAATGTTTGGTTTGCTCTAAAAAGTGGAAAATGTATTTTTAATGTTTGGTTTGCTCTAAAAGTATTTTTCTGTGTAAAATTAGCAATTATTAATAAGCCATATAAATTAATAACTTTAAATATATATTTTTCAATTGAAATAACAAATTGAGCTAGCTCAATTGACATAAGATTATGTTTTTGACTAAGAGGTCGGGGTTCAATCCAAAACATTTTTTTAAAAAAGTCAATATAAGTGTTTCATCTAAAATGCATTATTTCAAAAATTCATTCTCCAAAAATTTTGGATGACTCACCTGACTATTATATTAGGTAAGTTTATCATTAATCGAATTCAAAATTTACTATTGAAATTGTTGGCGCAAGATTTTGGACTTCCCTTTTCCGGCGTGTTTTGTCGTCTCCGACGCTGGGACGAATGTGCACAAGAGAAGGAGATGATCTTGCATCGATGTGGGGCTGACCCCACAAGACTATGATGCTTAAATTAGAGAGTGTTCTGTAAGTAGGAGAAAGTGTGTTAGAGTTGTGTAGAATTACGCAGTCTCACGTACCTCCCCCGTCCTCGAAAGGGAGGGGTATTTATAGGCGGTATCAGGCGGATTCCCCTCGATGGTTCTGCTTTGCTGGTCATTATGAGTCCTCGAATCAGGCAAGAAGGTGTGGACGGTTTGGGCATGTCCGTACTCTTTTCATAATGACAGTTGTCGTCCCTTCAATTTCAGTCGGAGTTGAGGGCGTTGGTGTACTGTCGTCTGATCAGGTGAGTCAGGAACGTTTTATCATATATTTTTCACGTTGATCAAGAGACAGTCTGCCAACAACAAATCCTCGGATGGGCGGGTAGGCTTGAATTCGTGGAGTCCTGGAGTCGGCCCCAGATTATTGAGATGTCTTGGGCTGACGTCGTGACCTCAACCTTTTGATGGGGTGGATCGTGTCAGCGGCTGACCTAGGTAATCCGTAACAGAAATTATGTAATTGAATAATCTTAAAATGTGAAAAAATAAATTCAAACTTTTAAAATGGTATAAACTACGTCTAAATACTTTCAAACATATTTTTATTATTATTATTTTTTTAAAAAAAAGTGAAGCCAAATTTTTAAATATAATTTAATTATAAAAGTTTGAAATATGACAGTATCGTATATTTAAAATAAAATAGCAAGCCTGAGTTTATAATTCCAAAGCATCATCTTTGTTTATTTTATTTTATTTTGTCTTCCCAAGACAATAAAAGGTCACATGTTATCGAATTTTGGAAATAAAATATAACCTATGAATAAATCGAATAATTTATTGTAACGTTTATCTTTAATAGTATACAATTATTTGATCAAATACAATTTTTCCATTATGAGAAAGATTCTTTAGACAATACAAGGTATAAATTGTCTATTTAAAAAAGCATTATGTAAATTTTCTTTCCATATTTGTATTTTTTTTTCCCTTATAGTGCTAATATTGGATTTTTTTTCATATTTCTAATATTTCAAATGGTTGTGTAGATGTACACGTTTTTCGAGATTTGTAATTTAGTTTTATTTCAAATTAAATAAATAATGTTAATTAATAAAGATAAAAATAATTAGTTGTAGTATGTCATTTATTGACATAAAGAACATAGCTCAACGACATGATGTATCGCCTAGGTTCAATCTCTCACCCAAACATGTTGTAAAAAAAAAAAAATAGTATCTCATTTATTTTATATGTTATTTTTTTTAATATTACTATTTTTAAAAATATAGCATTTTTTCTTAAAACTTTTCACATAAGTAAAGATCCTCTTTTCTAGAGACGTTTGCATCCACATAGATGCACATCGTCTTTTGAATAGATGGTGTTCTTTCGGGCGCACATATATCGTCTTTTAAAGACGCTTTGCATCCACGAAAAGAGTCTTTTGAGTCGTGTGTATTAAAAAATCGATATCTTTTTTCAGATATTAACAAATTTAGAAAATGTATGGTTGAAAAGTTAACACAAATAGCTTCAATTTGATACATGGTTTCACTATTTTTGAAGTTGTATATCGAAAGATAAAGATCATCGAAGTTGGACTATAATTCTGCAAATTTCAGAACCGTAGCTTAACTTCGACGATCTTTATCTTTCGATATACAACTCCAAAAATAGTGAAATCATGTATCAAATTAAAGCTTTCGATGTTAGCTTTTCAACCATACATTTTTTTAAAATTTTTGCATATCTGAGTAAAAATATATCAATCTTCGAATGCACATTGTTCAAAAGACGCGAAAAGTCACGTGGATATACATCCTTTGTTTAATTTAGCCGTGTGCATTCAAAAATCGATATATTTTTATCCGAATATTCAAATATTAGAAAATGTATGGTTGGAAAACTAACACAAAGAGCTTCAATTTGATATTGGTTTCACTATTTTTGAAGTTGTATATCGAAAGATAAACATCATCGAAGTTGGACTATAGTTCTGCAAATTTCAGAACCGTAGCTCAACTTCGACGATATTTATCTTTCGATATACAATCCAAAAAAATGAAATAATGTGTCAAAATAAAGCTCTCGATGCTAGCTTTCCAACCATTCATTTTTTAAAATTTTTGCATATCTGAATAAAAAGATATTGTTTTGAATACACATTATTCAAAAGACGCTGAAAGCCACCTAGATGTACATGGTCTTTTGAAAAGATGATGTCGCTTTGCCTGAATGTACTTCGTTTTTTAAAGAGACAATGTGTATGTGTAACATGAGAAGCTGCAATATTTTTTAAAATAGTTTGAAATTTGTAATACTTTTATAAAACGTCGAAAACAACAATATTATTATTATTATTAAATAAATAAAAAACCGTCGTGAATGTCTTTTCATATTTGAAAGATTTCGAATATTTAAGTAGGCATTTCTACTTTTTAAAAATTTATAATTAATTATTATTCTAAAGAAACTAATATATTAAAAATAAAATTAGATTATATCATATTAGTAAAGTAATAAAAATAAAAGGGCAAAAAAGATAACTAAGATTGTTTATTCTCTTTAAATCACTTTTTGGTACATGAGAGAATATATTGATTTAATGAAAGAGTGAGAATAAGGTATGCTTCGTCTTTTGGTGTATGTTTTGATTGATTTTCTAAAAGAAAAAAAATACTATATAAATATACAAGATGATGCTCAGATTCTAAATTTTGTCATTAATATTTTAAATTATCTACAATTAAAAAACCACCAACAACAAAAATTAGTTAAAATATAATTTTGGTGGAACTTGTGTTAAGATTTTTTTTTTAAATGTCGAATGGAGGAATTGAACCCTACACAACTCTATATCAATTTGCTCGGTTTGACAACTTGTATTGAGAATTGAAGTCCAATTATTATTATTATTTAATCAACAAAGTTAATATTGATTGGTTATCATAAAAGTTATTATGTTGATTGATTCTAATATAGGTGGACTTCTTATTAAAGGAAGTTTGTGGTGAGTTCAAAATCAATCAACAAAAAGAAGAACTTTGAGTGTAGAGGTGGTGATTTCCTTTGTTCCACATAGAGGGAAAAAAATGGGGCTTTTTGTTTTGATTTTTGAATTTTGAGCATTTTTTATTCTATTAAACAGATTGAATTTATTGTAGAGTGATTTGTGAGTATTTTTTTTTTTTTTTTTTTTGAAGAGAAAAGAGAAGAAATCATTGCGTTTGTAAACTCTTGTAACTTTTTCTTTGACATCTTAGTGAAACCTGCATTGGTAGCAGAGAACTAAAAGTAGCTCCCAGGTGAACCAATATAAATCTGGTGCAAATCTCTCTTATTTTGAACTTGATTTATTAGGGTTCTTATTACTTATAACTTTTAGGTTAGTTTATCTATTATTCTAAGTTCTGATTTTCAAATGGTCTATTATTCTAAGTTAGGGTTCTTTTCGCTTTAAATATGTGATCTTGGATGTGTTGGCAGTTGGAGCCACATAACATAACATAAAATGATAAAAGAATTGAGAGCCAAAGGGAATCTCAAACCTTTGTACTAAAAAAAATAATTAAATTAGTTAATAATTTAACTAATATTATGGAATGAGTTGGTTGGGGGAGGGATTTAGGTGAGTTGAGACTTCTAATAGTCGTGAATAGTAAATACTATTGAAATCAATATAATTATTTTATTGACTATGAATTATAATAATCGATGGGTCAAAGTAGACTGAGTTAAAATAACTCAATCCACTCAACATCAAGTTAGTACTCCGAACATTTCCTAAAGAAACATTCGACCAAGGAGTTGCATGAAGTTGAAGTTGTTTAGTCTGAAGAGTTAGTTAGTTTGAGAAGTTATGAAGTCTGTGGGTTTGTGGCAGAAAATTGTTTAGTCTGCAGTTTTGAAATATGTGTTGGGTTTGGATAGGGAGTTGTTATGGGTTTAGGGCAAAAAGTTGTTTAGTCTATAGTTTTAAAATATGTGTTGGGTTTGGGTAGGGAGTTGTTAAAGGGCATGTTTGATAACCTTCTCGTTTCCTGTTTCTTGTTCTCGTTTCTCATTTCTCTAAATCGTGTCCATGATACACAATTTAGGGGTAACTCGTGTACCATGGACACAATTTTCGGGATAACTCGTGTTCATGGTATACGATTTAGGGGTAACTCGTGTACCATGGATACGAGTTATGATCTGCCACGTCACATGTAACTCGTGTCCATGGTACACAACTTAGGGATAACTCGTGTACATATTACACAACTTAGGTTGACACGTCATGTAAATCGTGTCCATGGTACACGAGTTACTTCCTAAATCGTGTACCATGAACACGAGTTACACCCTAAATTGTGTACCATGGACACGATTTAAGGAAATCGTGTCCATGGTACAAGATTTAGGTACCCTAGTTTTGTAAATACTTTAAAAACTACCTTATTTCTATAATAAGTTATTTAAAGTACATTATTAATATAAAAAATCTCATATTTTATGTTATATATTTAGTATAATTATTATTTCATAATATCATATATTTTATAATATATTATACATATTTTAATTTAACAAAATAATTATTATTTCATAATATCATATATATATATAATATATTATACATATTTTAATTTACAAAAATAATTTGAGTTTATAACATGAAGAAGTACAATATTTATTGTTATATCAAACATAACTCATTTGACATAAAATTATGCTCTTGATAATGGTTCAATCTTTCTATCAAAACTAATTAAATACATTTGAGAAAAAAAAAAATACTATATTTATTAAAATGTTTATCTTTTTAAATATAAAATTTCAATCTCTCTATTCGAATTAATTAAATATCTTTGTAAAAAAAAAAAGAATACTATATTTATTAAAATGTTTATCTTTTTAAATATAAAATTTATACGGTTTGAATCACAAAATTCGAAAACAGTTTTCAAAAATCGAATCCAAATTACATATTAAACCACATAGGAGTAAATCTGAAAATCTAAAATAGAATATGCTGTCATGTTCAAAAATATTTTTTCAACCTTTAATTTTTTTTTAAGCAAAAACTTTTTATTCTCGATCATTTTTTTTTTTAGTCACCAAGGTAAAAAAAAAAAAAAAATGCTACTAGAAAGCACCAAGATACAATATTTAAAATAATGACTAAATTTATAATTATACTTAAAATGAAATAGGTGAATACTATAAGAATAATAATAGCCTTTCATAGGTCGCTCCTGAAGCAATAAAGTTTTTTTTTTTTTTTTTTTTAATTCGAACTTGACTCATACTTCATATATTATGCTGTGTTGGTCTTTGAAACATTAAAGTTAGATTCCATAAAGTTAGATTTTTTATTTATTTATGGGTAGTGACAACTTATTATAAGATGCAAGCTGATCTGTAAAACCATGCAAGTTGCTAAACTTTTTTGACTTTTTTAAACTAAAAAATTATGCCACTTTTATGTGAAAAGTTACTTCATGAATATGAGAAACAAACTTGATATTTTTGCAACCTATCTAATTTTGTGTTTGAGTCTCATCATAAACTAACCAAAGAAAATGTTAAAGTAAAAAAAAAAAAAAAAACAATCCACTTGCATGTGTTTATATTTATTATTGAAAAATATTAAAACAAAACAATTTAAAAAAAAAAAAAATAAGAAATAAACATTTTACAGTTAATTTTTTTCTTTTTATCAATATTATATTCACATTCATTATATTTTGTTAATATTTTCTTAATTTTTTATAGGTTAATGAAAATGTCGATTCACCCCTTACATCAATGTCGAATAAATGAACATGTGTAAATGTCCATGCAAATGTTTGTTGGATTTTGTTATAGGAAAGAAAATTAACAAATTTAATATATGAAAATTAAATGTTTTTGTTAATCAATTTGTTGGTTAATAGATTGAAGTTTATTTATTATTATTTTTTTTTATTTATTAAAAGCTTTCTATTCCTCATTCAAAGGAAAACCTAAAGGGCTACAAGGATTAGCATTCAAAAATAAACTATCTAATAACTAACTTAGAGAGAAAATAAACCATTCTCCAATTGCACTATTTGGAAAAGCTCAACTAGCTAACTGATGGGCCACTCTATTGCAAGATTTGAGAACATAACAAAACCCTTTAACATTAAACGAAGTCATCAACAACCCAATTTCATCCAATATTTTCCCTTGAGGAGAGGAACTTAGATCTCACTTTTGAATGGCCTTTACGAGCGCTACTCCACCCACACTTCTTCGATTCCCCATTCGAACGCCATCTTCATCCTTGTCAACAAAGCTAGGGATTCCACAGAGAGAACATCGAGCTTCTGGGGGATGAAAACGACCTTCACCACCACAAGTTGCCCCCCTGCCATCGCGGATCGCCGCACCCAAACTGACTTTGTAGGAGCAAGGACCGCAAGCGACATCGACATTGAGCTTGAAGAACTCGTTCGTCGGAGGTTCCCACCTTTCCAAAGATCCTCCCGTCGTGCCAACAGGTCTAGGCACCCGAAGAGTGGCATCTTCCTTCCCAACTGCCAGTTGATAATCTCGTAGGTAATCTGTAATCCAGACCGCTTTTTCATCAATCGATTGGATTAATTTTTTTGCAAAACTCAGATTTTTGTCTCCCCATAGCGCCCAACAAGACACCCCAACGAGCTCCAAGTTTTCCAATGTGCTATCCTCGGCCAATCTCAGAAGGGCTTCCCTGATCGTGATGTGAGGCGTAACTAGAGACCTCACCAATGGAACCAACATTTTCTAAAGTCTCTTTGCCCTTTTGCAAAATAAGAAGGTGTGTTCAATTGTTTCTCTATTTTTACCACACACCTCGCACCATGGTTGAAATGTAATCTGTCGCTTATACAAATTTTGTTTTGTGGGAAGAATATTATGAAATAGTTTCCATAGGAAAATTTTGACTTTATTTGGGACTTTGATCTTTTATAAACGTGACCCCCATCTCCCTAGGCACTCCGAATTTGAGCTAAAGGCTTCTGTCTTCTTTGTAACTGAGATTTTGTAAGCAATTTTTGTTGTAAATTCACCATTCTTTGTAAAGTGCCACATCCATTGATCTGGGCGCTCCGTTTTGCAAGTTGGGATTGTACAAATTGCCTCCATATCCTCTCGACAGAACACTCTAACAAACAAAGGTAAATTCTAGGCCCCTGTTTGGGTAATCAAATCACATACCTTCAAATTTCCTGACTTTGTCTGCACCTCTGTGATTGGTTTAAAGTTATGTTCTCTCGGAATCCATTGATCCTTAAAAACCAGAGTGTCTTGTCCCGAACCAATAATATTCCTAAGCCCCAACTTTAATAAATGTTTTCCCCAAACCAAACTTCTCCAGATATATGAAGGTTTATACCCCAAAGATGCTTCCAAAACAGTAGAGGTAGGAAAATACTTTCCTTTAAAAATGCGAGCCACCAGAGAGTTTGGGCGAACTTTAAAAACCTCCACACTTGTTTAACAATAAGGGCTTGATTGAAAGCTTCCAAACTTCGAAAACCAAGACCCCCTTTCTCTTTAGGGATGCACAACCGATCCCAACTCATCCAATGTATCTTCGGACGTGAAACCGGCGATCCCCACCATAATCAAGCCATGAACCTTGTGAGATCAGCGCAAAATGACTTAAGTAAACGAACACAAGACATAGTATAGGTATGGATGACTTGGGCTACCACCTTGATGAGTACTTCCTTACCTCCCGCTGAAAATATTCCAACTGGCTACTATTTTCTGAACTCGCTCCTTCAAATAATTTAGATCTTTGCTCTTACTACGCGAGAAATGAGAGGGTCACCCAAGATACTTGCCCAAATTCGCCACTGCATTCATATTCAGCTCTTGACTCAAAGCCAACCTCTTCGCAGTCCCCACACAAGGACTAAACTGATGGAGCGCATGGCACGCAGCGGAAGCGATTTGGATCATAGACACTCTAATTTCATCAATTTAAACAAACGGAAACATACAAAAGCAATGAAAAAGAGAAATTAGAACACATACCCTTGTCGTTCGAATTTCTTCAATTTTCACCGCCAGAAGCTCCTCACAAGCTCAACGAGCCTTCTCACGAAATCTTCGTGGACCACCCACGGTAGTCCCGCTATCCTCGGGCCGAGAAACGGAGTAGTGGGACTTCTTTTACAAAAGAAAAGAAGAAAGAAGCTTCACTGAAAAAAAAACTTTTTTTTAATCAGAGAGCTGAGGAAGAAGACGGAGAAGGAAATTGAAATCAAATTTCAAAAAATGAAAAGTGTGAACCCAAAAGGCACTCACGCTTTTGATTTTGTTTTTTTTTTTTTTTTTTTTTAATTGATCTGCCACTTCATATATATATACCTTGTATATATATAACATGTGTCTTACATCTTGCATGTAAGACACATGTATATATATATATATATTATTAAAAATAATAATAATTATTTTATTAATTAAACTTTTTAATTAATAAAAATATATATATATTAATTAATATTATTTAATTCAATATCAAATATTAATTAAATAATATAATTAAACCCGGTTTTCCGAAAACCGACTTTTTGCATATGAATCCAATTCATATTGTAGACCAATCTCATATTTAAATCATGTTTAAATATGTCCATATTCTTCCACAAACCCGAATTTGAACGATTCAAATACTTTTCTTTTCTTTTATATTGTTTCACGGCTTTATCCGAGCTAGCCAGGAGAACCGTAAGGACCTACAGATCATGAGCTCCAACGATACGAGATTATCCGGTCAAAACTCTTTCAACCGAACTAACCAACATTCGTTAACCCCTGGAGACTCCACTAAAGTCCAAGGGCTGCACTCTCCTCACTGTAGATATATTGTGTCCTCTTGATCTAACTATCATCAGTAAGTCGATCCTTCACAGGTCGTTCGTAATCACAACGGGTCATTTATACCGTTTAACCCTTGTATTATATCTTGTTCCTTAAGTACCACTGACACCTCTAATGAACAATTGATTTGTGGTCCAACCATCAAATCAGATTCCTCCCTGATCAGGAGAGGATGGGCCCATTGTTCAAGACCTGGAGTCAGCACTTAAGGGAACAACCTCTCTACTAACCCTTGAAACGGGTAGGAGTGAATTCCATCTCGCACAACTATGTCCCCAGCCACTTATTCGATCTTATCCCCAAGATGGTAGGCTTATTGAGTCGGCGATCTGGCCACTCTCACCCGTACAAGTCAAAGGATAAGGTCGAATAAACAGGAGTTCATAGTGAGCTCAGGATTGAGATCGAGTTACCTAAGTCATCATAATGAAATAAAAACGGTCTTTACAGTAAACGGTGTTATAAAGAAAGAGCGATTTTATTTTTTGGTTCGGTCTTGTGCAAACTCATTGCACAGGACGCCCTCACTCACATGTCTCTACATGAAACGATTCGAATCACATCGTTTTGTACTATACAAAGTGAGCCGCGTCCAATAGTGTCCCCAGGATAAGGTACCCAGCCTTATCCCTAGACTATAGACCATTTTGGCTGTCTACTTGAACTTGATCCACATTCATGTCACACATGAAGTTCAAGTAGTCACACTATCGCCATGGGTGTTAGTTATTGGTATAGGTTAATACAAACACAATTCACTAAAATTCAATAACAACTTTATTGAAATAAAATATATACATTCAAACAGTTTACAAACTACGAGTTTTAGGACATAAAACCCAACATAAACAAAATGGCCGATTTCGAAAAATTCACACATTATCTTGAGGCATCCTCATACTGCCGAAGGATTTCCTTGATGGCTGCCATTTCCCTTTCAGTTGCTTTGCAGAATAAGTGACTGTCATCTGCAAAGAATAAATGAGATATGATTGGGCAACCTCTTGCAATTTGACACCCCGAGATAATCTTCCTCTGTTGGGCATTAGCCAATAGATTGGACATCCCCTCAGCGCATAAAAGAAAGAGGTAAGTGGATAGGAGATCCCCTTGGCGGAGCCCCCATTGAGTGTGGAAAAGCCTTTTAGGCCTCCCATTCAGCTTAATAGAAAAACTGACTGTTGTAATGCAGTCCATAATCAAGGCTACCCATGTTATATCAAAGCCCAACTTCAACATAATTCCTTCAAGGAATCTCCATTCCACCCTATCATATGCCTTACTCATGTCCAAGTTTATAGCTGCCAAACCCTTTTTGTCTCGTCGTTTAGACAACACATAATTTATACATTCAGAGCTTACCAAAATGTTGTCTGAGATAAGCCGCCCTGAGACAAATGCACTTTGTGTCTCCGAGATCAATTCTTGCAGACAACCTTTGAATCTATTTGCAATAGCCTTAGTGATGATCTTGTATATGAAATTACAAAGGCCGATGGGTCTATAATTAGATACCCTACTCGGTTGCTGGATCTTGGGGATGAGAGCAATATGAGTGTGATTAAAATCCCTCATTGACGCTCCCCCATTTAGAATTTTGAGGCACACAGGGATGATCTGACTCTTAACGGTGGCCCAATATTTCTGATAGAATAGAGCTGGAAAATCATCCGGCCCCGGTGCTTTTGTAGGGAACATCTGAAACAAAGCATCTTTCACCTCTAATTCTGAAAAAGACACCCCCAGACTAATATTCATTTCATTTGTAACTTTCTTTGGCACATGTTGTAAAACAACATCAAAACAGTTTGTATTCTGACTTGTGGAACAAAATAAGTTAGTGAAATAATTGAGAAATACTTGTTCCATCTCCTCCTCATGAGTAACCCATTGGCCTAACTCATTTTTAATACAGTTAATTGTGTTCTTTGCTCTTCTTATGGTATATTTTTTATGAAACCATTTAGTATTGCGATCCCCCCACTTCAACCAATTCTCTCGAGACCTTTGCTTCCAATATATTTCTTCAACAATAAGAGCATTATCAAGCTCTTTTTCAATCCTGCCAATCTCCCGAAAATCAGCCCCCTCTTTTATCATAGGCACATTGTAATTTCCTTTTTTGAAGCTCGATTTCAGCATACATCGCTCTTTTTTTTACTACCCCCAATTTCTCAACTGCTTCTTACACCCATTCAAAGCATTCAGTAACTTTGAATTTTGGTCCATTCCAGTAGGCCTATTTCTAACTTCATCCTCCCAACATTGGTCAACAATCTGTTTACCGTCAGCATCATGGGCCCATATCTCTTCAAACTGAAACACATTATGACCCCAAATTCTATTCATGTCAATTAACATACGTAAATCCACACATATTGGCCTGTAAATCCACACATATTGGCGTGTGATCTGATGCATACCAATTCAAATGAGATACTTTAATAGTAGGAAAAAAATTACTAAAAGAAACATTCCCCAAGAAACGGTCTAGTATTTTCAAAATAGGGGGGCCCTTTGTCCATCTGTTTGACCAAGTGTAGATGCTACCATTGTGTCCATAATCACTTAGTTGAGCCTCATCTATTGCCTCTCTAAACAACTCCATATTACGCGATATTCTTTTTTAACCTTTTTTTTTTTCTCTTTCCCATAGACACTCATTTAGATCTCCCCCAATCAACCAAGAAGACTCATCATGATTTTGCAAACGTTTGATCAAGTCACATGTCACTTTCTTGTTTTTTTTTTTGTTTCAGGGCAACCATAAATCCCAGAGAACCTCCATTTTTTATCACACCCCTTCACATAGCAATCAATGTGATTATCCGAGGAAGAGCGAATCTCGACCTCAATCTCATCCTTCCATAAAAGATAAAGGGCACCCTTCAATCCATTACTCGCAACCGACAAACAACTATCAAACTGAAGGCTCATTTTAATCTTTTCCATTTTCTCATTACCACACTTTGTTTCACACAAAAAAACTAAAAGAGGATTTTGAAGACAAATTATGTCTTTTAAGTCTCGAAATGTCCCCGGGCTCCACACTCCGCGAACATTCCAACATATGATTTTCATTGCGTTCGGCGGGGCTGGTCAACAGCCTCCACCGATATCATTTCACCCTCCGATCCAGTGCATGAATTCAATTTTTTTGTCAACTCAGAATCTATCACCTTTCTACTTTGTTTCCTTTTTTCACCAGCCAATTTTGGCCATCAAAACCCAAAGGTATTTCATTTCCATCATGGTTCTTTCGTCTCCATTTTTTTAAATTTTTTTGGCCCATTTGGACCATCCCCTGTGATTCCCATGACCGGCCCATGAAGAGGTGCCAGTGACTCAGACTCACTGTAATTTTCCTCCATCTTAACCCCGCTGACTATATTTGCAACAACTTTATTTAAGTTAATTTCCTCATTTCCCACATTAATTAATGGCTCCCTTTTCTTTGTAACCTCGAGGGAATATTGCTCCATAATTTCAGCATTGACTAGAAGATGACTCGATTCCAAATGCATTAAACAAACTTGATTGTCCCCAATCAACTCCCCTTTTTCCTCCCTCTCTTTAATCACCTCAAAATCGTTTTGATTTGTGTCAACTCCCCTTTTTTACGCCCCACTTTCCTCTAAAACCTCCCCCCATTTAATGTGCTATAATTGTTCCCCTCCTCCTTCCCAGTCGACTTCTCAGCTATCTCCGACAACTCTCTCCCCGCCGCCGCCGTCGTGACCTCCTTACTCCTCTCATTCCCCCCTAAAACCTCCTCATCACCCCCCATTTTTCCGGCCTCTCTCTCCAATTTCCCTCGCTACGCCCCCTCCCTCTACCATTCTCCCAAAAATGGGATGAACTTCTGTTGCGCGCTCAGGGTGTGGGCAAAATAATAATAAGGAGCGCTCAAATCATGGAAGCATACATGGTCTAGTGCAACAAGTAATAAGTATATTTAAATCGTATTTCCACAGAGATTTTGAGTAGGCATGCACAATTCTGATTGTTAACTTAAAGAAGATGTAACTAGTGACAATTTTATGTTGAGGGAAAATGCTAAAGAAATGTAATGACCACAAACAAGATACAATCAACTAAATGAGACCAAATGGAAATGCTAAAAAGATGCTAAAAAGCAACAACTTAGACAATGCTCAGACAAAACAAAGAAAACTATGTGCAAAAAGAAAAATAACAACAAAGGTAACAACAAAGTAAGAGCTAGAAAAACAGGGCAGACTAGGAATCAACAGGTTACTCATGAAATAGGTAGTTAGCAAGGATCCAGCATAAAGATCAACCACTTAGCAAAACAAACAAGATCTGTCGATCTCGATCATTAGGAGTCAAGATTCATTCATATCCAAACAAAATTATCATCATATTCATCACAACATGCTATCAAGCGTACTAGGAGAGCGACTATGTCTAGTCTTCTCTCTGGTTACCATGAAAGGCTAGTAAAAACATGCGACTCAGACTCCCTACTCCTTTCGGAGGTTCAGAAATCATTAACACAAAATGGATGGCCAGTCGAAATTTCATTGTTGGAATACAAACACACATGCTTTGAAGATTCCATGCTAGACTTACGCTAAAAATCCAATCCAATCGTTACCGAATCACCCTAGTCACCCCTTAACGAAATTAGTCCCTCATATTATAAATGATAGCAATAACAACAAAAGAGTTCATACTACAAAGAAGCTAACTACAGTAACAACAACAATAAATGAGAGAACAAAAACCGGAAGATAATCGAGAGTTGATGAAGATGGTTTAAGCTCCAAATATTCCTTCCCCTCTTCTCTAGCAATCTTCTTCCCTTGAAGCTTTCCTTCAGGTGTTGTTCTTTACAGCTGCAGCTTCCTTGGAGAGTTCTTCAATGGAGGTTTTCTTCTTCCCCAGAAGCTCTCAAATCGAAGATTATTCTTCCAAAAAGTTCTCTACCGAATGTCGACTTTCTCTTTCTACCCTTGTCTATTTATACTCCCAGGGTTTCACCCACAAATTACCCTAAAAATGATCAAACAAATCTCATTGGGTGGCTGCAACGGATAAAGCATTATGCTCGTACGACAGGGAATAAACTCTTTTTTTTCACGTGATCAAGTACACTTTTCGCGATTGCTGCGCGTTTGCGAAAAGTTCTTTAAAGGCGCATGTTTTGCTGTCGCGTTGCGTCCACATAAATTTCTCAATCTTCCAGCCAGCCTAGTTGTTCTGATGCTTCCTGGGCGAAATTCTAGCGAAACCTGAAATGTGCACATAAGAGCTTATTTAAGTACAATCAGGCTTAAGTATGTGCATTTATCGCACAATGAACCATAAGCAAGCTTTCTCTCAACTTTGTGCTAAATTCCTCAAAACATCAATTAAAATACATCAATCACTCAATGAAGACTCAATATTTCTTCTTTTTCTACTCTAAATAACTCTCCCTCTAAAAAAATTCTTTTGGTTTATACTCACTCGCCCACAGCCAAGGACTATAGGCATTCACAACTCCCCCTTTCGCACCCTCTTCCTTCTCCCGATCACATTCATTTTGCAGGTGACCAACTCTTCCACACCCAAAACATAATTCAGGTAGTTTCTCATACCTTAGTAAAATCCACAACTCTTCATCTTGTTCCCCCATTTTAATTTTCAAAGCTCGCCTAAGAGGTTTTGTTATGTCAATTCTAACGCACACCCTACCAAAACGGCCCCTACATTCCCCATTTAGTACTGGATCAACATCTTCTACCACCCCCACCTTGGTTCCCAACTCTAATAGAGCTTCCCTATTCCTATATCCCACAGGTAGATTTAAGAATTGAATCCAAAAGGAAACAAACCTGAACGGCATATTCTCCAGTTGATCCCAACTCATTGGGCACTCGAGTAGAATGATTGCACCATAAAAAAAACCACGACCCATTGTTCAACACCTTCTTCACATCAATAGTGGACTTAAAACTGATTAGGAAGACCATTTTCCCCCACACACTCCACCGTTGTGCTCCGATGCACATTCCACGCGTTCTTCACATCACACTTTTAATAACATCGATATTTTCCAGTTTTGAAATCAGAACCTTGCCAACAAGACAGAGCGAGAGCTCGACTGCTTGGTTCTTTGATGTATCCTTCATTACTGTAACGTCCTCTTCCTCCTTGGTTAATTTCAAATTTTGGCACATCAACAGCAATTCAACCACATCCATCTTTAGGACAAAAGTTCCCCAAAAGAGAACTAATACATAAGCTTAATAACACACATTTTCCAACCCTGGTGACGACAATAATCTTTTGGTTTCTCACAAAAGAACTCCCCCCACAAAGAGGGAATGTTTCTCCCAGTCCCGAGAGAGTATTTGCCCAAGTAGATTTTGAATTTTAATAGATTGAAGTTTAATCCAAATATAACATACGGATTTTTTTTTTTTTAAGCATTCATTTAAAATTTAATAAAAAAACAAAGTCCCTTGGGCTTCCCGACAACAAAAATACAAAAAAGTTCGAGGGGATATGATCTTCCCACACTGAGCTGAAAAACCTGAGTCATCGACGCCCGATCGACTATCCTATAGACCAATTCATTGCCTTGACGATTAAGATGAATAAAAGAAATCACTCTAGCAGCTTCCCTGAAATCCCGTGCTTCACCTATGATTCATATAACTTGGTTTTTTTTTTTTTTTTTTTTTTTTTTTTTTTTTTTTTGAGTTTTGCAAATAATTGAAAATTACTACCGTTGCATTTTTTACATTTGTTTTAATGTCCATTTTAATTTAATTTAATTTTATTTATGGAGAGTTACTTTGATTTCCTATAAATATTATATTTATTCGGTAAAATATTACACATGTCACCTTTGAGGGGTAAAATATTACAAATGAACGTGCAAGTATATCAGGTTAGTGTTTCTTCTTTTTCGGCTAGCTAAATCACAATTTTGTTTGCTATGTTCATTTTATTTTAAAGTTGGATATTTTTTTAATTTTAGATTAGGTTGTAAGTTTATCTAATCTTGCACCACAAGATATTGTCTCCCAATTTTATAGGTTTTATAATTTAAATAGATTTGGTCATATCCTCTATCGATTTGATTTAAGAAAGATTGAGAAATCCTTCCGGATGTCACACGAGTTTGGAAGGATGTCCAACCAAAAAAAAAAAAAAACTATCACCGACGCATGGTTGTCACATGAGCTAATCACCATAGTCACCTTTTTGCCTCTCCCATATAAATCATACAAGCCAAACCGAACATAGCTCAATTGGCATAAGGTTGTGCCCGTGACTATGAGGTCATGGGTTCGATCTTCGCTCTAATTAAAATACCATTGCAAAAAAAAATATAAGTCATACAAATAACCTTTCTAATTTTAACGAAGTCATGTTATACCCATAACCTTCCTAATTTTAAGGATGTGTAGTCATGTTTCCCTTAAAAAAAAAAAAAAACTTCCACTCCTCCAAAATTAATTTAGTTAATATAGATTTGTGTTTGAATTTTCTTTTACAAATCTTCCTTTTAAATTTTTTAAATATTTTATTTGAATTTATTAATTTAAGTTTAACCATTTAAATCATTAGATTTTTTTTTTTATATGAGGAGGAAAGGAAAAATGAGAGAGACCAGAAACAAGGTTCAAAATCTCTTTAGGCCACCTCTCGCTCTTTTTGTCAAGATTGTGAAACTACAAATTAGAGAAGGGAGTCGACGAACTCCAATGAAGATCTATGTTTTGCAACATAATTCACGTTAAGGATGAGCGACAAGAAATGTATTGTAAACAATCTTTAGAGGGACTTCAACTCTGCACAACTTTTACAATTTTTAGAACCTCTAGGCGAGAAGAATTCTATTTGATAGAGAGATTGATGCATGGTCTGGTTTGATTTACTTCAATGCCTTCTACAAACATCCAAGAGCCAAGCGAATGATTGAGTATTTTTAAAAATAGGGAGCTTGATTGTTTTTGTGGTCGATTCATCGAGTAATGCCCTCCAAAATGATGAAAGAGGATCCACCCGTTTGCAATGGACGATTTGGAAAGGGTTAGATTGGGTTGTATCGGTGATAGCAGAGATCTCCAGTGCATTCAAACAATCCTAGCAACACCATCACAATTAGCTACAATTAGTTGATAAGAAATCAATGACATCCTCTCCAATTTGAGCCGCCATGGAAACAGTTCGAGCCAATCGTTTCAAAATTAGGACAACATGGTGAGGTATCAATGGGTTAAGAGTAAGAACTCTAGATCTTGACAACTTTTCTTTGATGGTGGGGTTTCAATGGGTTATGTGATTTTTTTTTTTAGTCCTCCCTTGTTTCGAGTTCTTTCACTTTCTCTCTAACGGTCGCCATTGCAGTAGCACGAAGCTTCAAAATTAGGTCTCAATTGCGTAATCACATTATCTTTCTCTTTATTCTTTTTCGTGAATTTTTTAATTGACTGTGATATTGTATTTGGTTTCCCACGGAATACATATGGATAAATATGTATAATCACATTCTCTTTCTCCTTATTAATCATATAAGATTCCTCTTAGATTTTATATTATATATGTTTTAGTAATTTAGATTTTGGATGTTTTCATTGTTTCTGTAAGTACTAATTTTGTTAGTAGATTTTTAATTACACCATATTTTTAGTATGAATTTTTTTAATATATTTTTAATTACACTCCATTTTTTTAATTACACTTTATTTTTCTCCGTCTTGTGTTTTTTTTTTTTTTTTTTTTTTTTTTTTTTTTGTAATTTTAGAGATACTTCTACTCTCTCGATTTAAAAAATCCAATTATTGGGTTATTGGTCGTCATTATTTAGGATCTCTATTTTAGTATTATTTTCGAGTTTCTAAATCTACTATGTCATGCTGAATGGTTGATAGTTTTGAGAGAATTAGTTCTAATTTAAAAAAAACAAATGTAACTAAATTAGATTTATACTACATCTTTAGAAAAACAAGTGTAACTAAATTAGATTTTGTGGGTTTGATTTGATCTTTTAGAATAAATTTAGAATTTGTTTAAGGGTATTTTAGTCTTTAGTATATCCGTTAGCCCATGCTAAATATAACTTTTAGACATTTTTTCCAATAAAGAACATTTTAGACATCTATCAAATGAATATTAAATTTGGACATTCCTCTCGTTATCCCAAGATTCTTAGTTTGGGTGGGGGTAATTTAGCCCATTATTTCTTTCTAGATTTTTTGTTTTGTTTTTGTTTTTGATATCATAGGTTAACCATTTCTCCAACAAACAAAAAACAGGTTTGACCTCTTTCAAACGGGCTAATTAAATATGACCATTTATCTAGTTGCGCCAGTATATAAAAAAAAGTTTGTAGTTACTCCACCCCTCCCCAGATTTTGCTTTGGAAAATCATGGTAAATAATCTTTTTTGGGACCCATTTCAACGTCCATTTTTTTAAAAATTAAGTTTGATGTCCCTTTTTAGTCTATTCTCCCTCTCTCCTCTCTTTGCAATTCCTTATTTATCCTTGCTCTTTTTATGATTTGGTTTTTGAATTTTTTTTCTCTCTCTTCTCATATTTACTAAGATTTTTTTCTCTCCCTTCCAATATTTGGTAACATCTTCTCATCTCTCTCCCAATATTTATTAAGATCTTCCCTCTCTTCCAATATTTATATCTAACAACCTTTCTCTCTCTTCCAATATTTAGTAAGATCTTCTCATCTCTCTCCCAATATTTATTAAGATCTTCCCTCTTTTCCAATATTTATATCTAACAACCTTCCCCCTTCATCTCTTTTCCCTGTACCAGGCTAGCCTCCCATCGCCCTCCTTCGTCGTGACGACTCGCCACTCGCCATCCTGGAGCAACAATGTCGATTCACGATAACAGAAGAGGCCCACAGATTGAGTAAATTTGGATTTTGGGATTTGAAATTAATTTTGGATTCTTGAATTTGGAATTGAGAGATTTTGGAGGGCTCCGAAATAAAAATAAAAATAAAATAAAGATCCAATTTAAACCGAAATTGTGGGCTCCGACCAGGGCAAGAGAGAAAGAATCGAGATTGTGACTCTAGAGAGAAGGAATCCAAGGGGAGCTCAACTAGTTTTCGTTTCGTCTCTATTTTCATAATCGATTTTTCATCTGATTTCTTGTTCTTCAACCACGTAAATTCAAGTCTCTTATCTTCAATTTCATCTGAAATTGAGATTCTACATTCCAATTGACGACCCTGCTTGTTCTTTGAGGTGAGATTTATTCTTCCTTTTTTTTCAGAAATGGTTTTGTGTTCTTAGGATTAACCAAAGGAGTTTTGGATTTGGAATTGAGAGATTTTGGATTCTTGGGAATTTGAGTGACCTGCAAAATAGACTGTATTTAATGACCAAAATTTGGAGAAGAATGAAAAATGAAGAATTCGAGAGCAATGACGATACGATCTTGATTAATAGTTCTTCCTTCATTGCTCCATTACCATTATGTTCTTCAAGTAAGTTTTAAATTCTCTCTAGGTAGTTTTTTTTGTTTAATTATACAAAAGATTATAAGGACAATTGTTTATGTGAATTTGTGAGATTTTAGGTTTTGTAATTTCTGTAAATGGGTTGTTTTGAGGGTTTGTAAGTTTGATCTGGAGTGAATAAAATTGAGTGTCTTGTGTTGTGTTTGCTTGTATGTATCAATCAATTTCATAGTTAGTAGTTTTGTACAAGATCATGGTAAATCAATATCCTACCTTAGTTGTGTAAATATGGAGTGAGTTTCACGAGGAGTGAAAAGTTAGGATCCTGTACTTACACTTGAGAACATAAATGAAATTAGGTTCATGTGTAAATGAATAATAATACAATAACTCAATTTGGAATTAAAAGAGAGAAATTTGCAAAATACACGGTAATTCTAATATGCAGAATTGCAAATACACTGTATTTTCAATTTGCAAAATAATAATTACAGTGTAATTACAACTTGCAAAAACTCAATAAGTGAATTGCAAAAACAATGTTTTTGTGATTTGCAAAATAGTGTATTTGCAAATACACAGTTCTAGTGAGGGAGTACATGTCAATTCAATTCATAGTGCACTTTGTGATTGAAAACGAGTGAAAATACGTTGACCCTTGAGGTATATTTCCATTTTTTTGGTTGTATATTGATTTGCCATGACCACTCTTTAGAATACCTTATATTTGTTATGACAATTCATGTACCATGTATTTACAATTCATGTAATACTTGTATTTATCTGTATTTTACAATTTCTGTATTTATCTGTATTTTGCCTTCTGATATATTTACCGTGTATTTGTTACAGTAAATAGAATTTGCAAAATTGTAAATACACTTGTAATTACAGTTTGCACAATTGCATGTACAGTGTAATTTCAATTTTGCAAATTGCAAATACACTGTAATTTAATTTGCAAACTTAGAATGCATCTCTATGTTTTTTGAAATGTATTACAAAGACTAGCACAACAATATGTTTTTTTTGTCTCCTAATGTATCGTTATTTGCAATTACAATGTAGTTGAAACATTGTTTTTACACTTATAGTAGGTGAAGCTTATCTCAATTAGACTGTATTTACAATTTTGTATCAATAATGATTTTTTTTTATCTTGTGATTTTTTTTTTCTCTTTATTCTTATGCTTTTTTAGGTTGATTTTTTTTTTTACGATGTTATTTTTAATTTTTGAAACGGATAAAAGGAGTGAAAGAGAAGGGATAAAATATTGGGGAGAGATAGTTAGTTTTTGGAGAAAATATTGGAGAGGAGAGAGTTATTTTTTTTAAATTACAAAATCTTATAAATAAGGGGAGAAATTTAGATTTGAGGGACGGTAAATAAAGAATGAAAAAAATAGGAGAGAAAAAAATTAAACTAAAAATGGACATATATCAATGACCGCCTCTACCAGCGCTCCCATTCTGTCGATTTTGATATTAAAAAAGGGTCATCTATCTCATCGCCTCTTCTGCTTTCCCTCCATCTACCTCCAATGGACTTCACCACTGATCGCCTCTACCAACTCTCCCATTCTGTCGACGACAGCTTGAAAGATTTGAATTTTTAAATGATGTTCGAAATTAAGAAAAAAAAGGACACAATTTAGAATGTTGAACACTGTGTCCAAATGTATTTGTGTTTGATCGACACGTGTCGGATACAAAAACTTTGTCCAAAACGTGTTAGAAAACTATAACATAATTTAAATTTTCAAAATTTGAAATTCAAGGATAAAAGAATGTAATTAATAATTGAAAGTTCACCTTGAAAAGTAATTAATAATTGAATAGGAAATTTTGAATGTAATTAATATTTGAAAGTCACCTTGAAACATTAATTAATAATTGAATAGCAAATTTTAATACACATTTTTTTTATTTTTTTTTACAACACATAGGTTGAAGGATTGAACCTAAGACCACATGGTCACCAGTCGATACATCATGTTAAGCATACTTTTGTTGGCTGATATGTTATGCTTTTACCACAAGCGGTAGAGAATTGAAATTCCCTCTTTTCTTTTCTTTAAGCCTGCACTCAATCACATACTTATATTAGTCACAAAAAGTTACACCTTAAGCATTTGTCCTAGAGTGAAAACTGATGGATAGAAATAGAACTCATGTGTTGAGGAGTTCAGTTTACAAATCAAACCTTTTTTTTCCCTTTTGGTAAGAACTATACAAATTTGACTTCATTTACAACTAAAACAACACTTTCCTAAAAATTATATTTAATTGGTTGCAAGTTTTTTTTAAAATTAAAACTATATTTCAAATCAAATCCCAATTCATTAGGCCCATTGGATAACAGTTTAGTTTTTAAAAATTATTCTTGTTTTCTCGAACTTTTTTACAATAGTTTTCACCTTTCCAAAAGAAACATTTAACTTCTTAGCCAAATTTCGAAAACAAGTTTTAAATTATTTTTTTTAATTTTTAAAACTTGGCTTAAATTTTGAAAACAATAGTAAAAAGTACGTAACAAAACAATGAAATTGTAGAGAGAAGTTGGAAGTATTAAAGTTCAAAATTAACATATTTGAAAGGAACACTTGCATTCTAATTCTTGAAATATAACTATCCTTCTAAAATTAAACTCCACCGCTACGAAGAGTTATAGTAAATCCTTATTTATGCCGGGTGTAACAGAACATTAAAGACATGTTTGTGAGTAAATTTGAAATTGTTAAAATAATTTTTGTCATGTTTAAAATTACTCCAAAACATGCCGCTAATCATTCCAAATAAATTTAATGTTTGATTTTCAACTTTTAAACACAATTTTTATACCATAAAAATTGATTTTGAATAATTAAAAACATGTTTCGAAGTGATTTTGAATACGACAAAAGTAAATTTTAACTTTTTCAAAATCACTCCCAAACACGCTCGAAGTGTTTCCGCTTCTTCACAAGTCACAACAAGCTAGTATCAGAAATTTATTCTAAAAATAGCTATGTTCTTAAAACAGAAATTTATAGTCAAAAGCTCCCAAGTCCCAAACAACTCCTCAATGTACCTGCAAACTGCAAAGGATACTTAACTAATTGGGATGACAAGTTTTATCCTGCTCTGCAGATGCAGGTCAAAGAGCTCAAACTCGCTGCGCCTGAAAAGGCATTGGAATGGCCATTACTAAAGCCAGATGCAGGAATTCACATCATGCAAAAGAAGGAACATACCATTAGCTTGTAGGACAAAAAACAACATACCTGGTCCGCTGGCACAGCACATTACTAAATAGCATCGTGCTCGCCTGCTCGGCTTAAGTCTAAACTGTGCTTCATTGGAAAGGAAAAATTTAAAATCCTAATGCAAATGCAAGTGAGCTAACTCTGTTAAATAGTAGTTTGATATATGAAAGGTTACATGCTATTTTTCTGATGTACAACAAGAGTTAAAACCAACATGTATACTGACGTATCAGCAATAATCTATTTGAAACATCCATTTGATGTTCTTCAAAAAATGTCATCACCAATATCGTAATAATCTGTCGTCACTAGACTACCGTGTTTCATTACATCGTTCAAACTGTCTAACAATAGCTTAGATTCAAGGGCTTGAGGATTAGACGTGTCCCCAACCAAGAATGAGACGAATCCTGAACCAACGTCAACCCAAGAACAACCAGGAGCTTTTGCTACACCCGAATCTCTCATAAGAGTCCTTATTTTCGCCAATTTACTCCAAGAACCTGCAGCAGCGTACATGTTAGCAATCAAGACATAGTAACCAGAATGTTCAGGCCGCATTTCCAGAAGTTTCTCTGCCGCACATTCCCCGATATCTGTGTTTCCATGGATGCAACATGCTCCTATAAGAGTGGCCCACATAGCAGAAGTTGGTCTATAAGGCATTCTTGTGATAATCTCCTTTGCTTTGTTCAACAGACCAACCCTCCCAAAAAGGTCTGCCATACAAGCATAGTGTTCCAAATGGGGGCTTAGACCATGCACACTTTGCATCTCTGCAAATAAAAGTTCACCTTGTTTGAGAAGACCTGAATGACTACAAGCTGATAGGACAGCAACCATAGTTATATGATCTGGTTTGATCTGAAACATTTTCATCTCTTCGAATAGTCTTAGCGCTTTGCTCCCCTCTCCTTGCATACCATAACCCGCAATCAGGGAAGTATACGTCACTTCATCCTTCTTGCTTAACGAATCAAACACTCTTTTTGCTTCTAAAACCTTGCCCGACCTTGCATACATGTCCACCAAAGCATTCCACAATAACAAATAATCCCTAAAATCTTCATGTTTAATAATATAGCAGTGAAATTCTCTCCCATGTTGTAAATCTGCAACTCGAGCACAAAGAGGAAGAATGCTAGCAAATGTCACATAATTGGGTTCTACTCTGAATAGTAACAATTCTCTAAACAGACGCAAGGCATCCTCAACCCGATCTAAGTGTGTGAGACCAGAAAGCATGGAATTCCACGTGACTATACTTTTGTCATCATTTAATCGAAACAAAATAAACGCATGCGTAATGTCTTTACAACGAGCATACATGGTAACTAAAGCATTTTGAACATTGGATAACCTATGATAACAATGTCTGATAGTAAAACCATGGATTTCTTTTCCCAATCTAATGTCACCAATGTGGGAACAAGCACCTAAACCTATTATCATTGCTACATTGTCCAAATGAACACCAAAATTTCTCATTTGAGACAATAACTTAAGCGCCCGAGTAAAATTACCAATCCGCAAGCAACCTCCAGCTATAATATTCCAAGTTACAATATTAATTTCAACACACTTACTCTGCATGCTGTCAAATAGTTCAAATGCCTCCTTCCACATACCCTTGGAAGCATAACAAGAGATCATCGAATTCCAAGATACTGCATCCCGGTCGAGCATATTGTCAAACAAGTTACGTGCAGTGTCCACCTCTCCACATCTTCCATACATAGATATCAGAGCATTCTGAACAAACAAACTCCATTTAGTTGACCAAGCATTAATAGACTTGTGAACCTCTAAACCAAATCCCAGATTCTGTGTTTCACCACAAGCCTTCAAAATGGAGGGAAAAGTGAAATTATCTGGTCTGACCCCTTTACTCAGCATCTGTTTATAAGCTAAAATGGCAGCCTCATGAAGTTCATTTCTGACATATGATGTGATGAGTAGATTCCAAGCACAAGGGTGAAATAAATTAGAATTCTCAACAAGGGTATGAGCCTCGACCAGAAGTTTAAAGCTCGAGTAGAATGTGACAAGCTTGGGGACCAAAAAGGTGTCTTGCTCAAGACCCGATGAGATAATGCGACCATGAAGTTGCTTTCCTTGTGGGAGTGAGCTACAATCGGTGCATGATACAAGAAGAATGGAGATGGATTGCAAGATGAGATCAAATGAATCATTGTAACAAGCACGCAATCGAATGAGGGAGAAGGCTTCAAATGCTTTAGACAATTGACCATGAGAGGCATAGTTTTTAAGGGAAGAAAAAATAGAATCAACCATAAATTCACTACCATTGCTCACAGGTACATTTTTCCATTGTTTAGGTATGAATGTTTGGAGCTTATATATAGAAAGACCCCTGAGGATGTATTGAGAAGAGGAAGATGACATACACAATAGTCATGTGCTTTATTTGCAAGGTCATGGTAGGCAAGAACCAATAACATGGTTTATCCCTTAGTTGCAGCATAGAGCTAGGAAACTTCGAACAATTGGTGACTAGATTATATGCCTCACGATTGAGAACCAAATACCACAAAAAATACCATGTTCCTGAAAACACAAAAAAGGAACTGAACAAATGTCAAAATACTAGAAGAATAATTTATAGAAATAATGAACATTGGATAAACCCCAACATAACCATAACTCAACTGACATAAAACATGTTTGCTAGAACAAGAGGTCAGAGGTTCGAATTCACCACCCCACATATTGTCAAAATAAAAATAAAAATAAGCATTGGATAAACATTAAAATTGAACTATTCATTCGAATTCTTCCTAGATATCAAATTCAAGTTAACTCTTCTTTTGGAAGTAGATTCATATCAATTCTAATTATTCCTATATTTTACTGATACACCGGACACTCAAACTAATGATCAAACTTGATATTAACTATTGAGCCCATCCTTTATTGCCAACATTTCCCTTTTACTTCTATCATCTCTGCTTTCTCAAGACCCATTTTTCGTCTGGTTTCTTTTCTTTCCTTTATTTTTTATTTATAAAAACACTATTCTTCTAAGCCCATTCTTTCCTCATCTCCCCATTGCAGCCGCACACAACTCTAGAGCAAACATCTCTAAGATAACCCCCATCAACACACCCCCAAAAAAAACCCCTTTAAACCCAGACCCAAAATTTCCCATAAATTTGTTTACAACTCGAAACAAATCAGGAACTGTAAAGACAAGAAAACCCACCATCGGAGCTTAAGCCGGCGGTGACGTACAATGGCAGAGAACTTGCGAAACCGCCTTGGGCTTGGCCTCTGACAATTCTTTTCTAAACTTCCTAATCCTATTGTATCTTGGCTCAGTGCTCACACCCTTCGTCTTTGCATCGGTTCGGTTTTCACAGCTTTACCTAAATCGAAACCAAACCAATTGAACAACATCAGTCGGTTCGGTTTGTCGATTCAGTTTCTTAGGGTATGGACTGTATATAACTACAAGTTACAAGAATGTTGGAGAGGTTGGAAGCTTTGAAAGACAGAGATAGAGATTGAGAAAGAGTACCTGAAGATGGAGAGGAAGAAGATTGAAGGGCCGGAGAGCGATAGCGGCAAAGTGTTGAAGCAAGAGACAGAGAGAACAGCCCTGAAAAGAAAGGAGGATAGTTGATTGAGCTGGCCTATGTGGTCGATTGGGCTGTTAGAGGGCAAAAGGTTTGGGCCTAGAATATAGGGATAGGGAATAAAAACCTGCCTACAATCGGCAACGAGAACTATAATCATTCATTTTTAAATGTCTTAAAATTTTGAATTTTTTTTTTTTTTTTTTTTTATTAATTCTAAATATTATTATACCCTTCATTAATATGCTTATTTTCATACAAAATAAAATTATTCATGTATTAAATGTTATTTTCGTAATAAATTTTAATTTTTTCACTATTTAGTGTATTAATGTGTTCATTTCATGATTCGATTTTATCTCTCTATTTTCATAAAAAAAAAAAAAATGTATCTCCTATCAAATTTAGTGTAAAAAAAAAAATATCTCTCCAAATTGAGTGTATTAAATTATTTTTTTAAATATCGATTTTATCTCTCATTTTCTCTTACCACTTATTTCTTCACCATTTTTCCCTAAACCTTAAACCCTAAAACCCTAAACCATCATATATTGCTTCAAAAAAAAATACCATCATATATACTTCGTATACTTCATATATACTCATATATACTACATATATACTTATAACATATGTATTTTATATATATATATATATATATATACCCACCATATATACTTCATCTATGACTATATACTCATATATACTGTACATATACTTATAGATAATATGTCTTTAATTTTTTTTTTATAAAATATATAATTTTTATATATACCCATCATATATACTTCATATATGGGTATATATGGTTATATACCTATAGATATTGTTTATTTTTTTTAAAGAAAATATTGTATTTCTTTATATATTTTTTTAAAGAAAATATATGAAAATATATATTGCAGAGAGGAAATTGTTTAGGTCTGGATACGAGGAGTGAGAAGACAATTTAAATGAGAAGAGAGAATACAATTTTAATGAGGAGAGAGACATGATTAATGCAAATTTTATGATTTCAATTTTTTTTTCCCTTAAATATGCTTGTTTTACTTTTATTTTATTAAAATGTTAGAGAGGTTGAAGGGTATGTAAGTAATTGCAGCCCAACTTTTATGATTTTTTTTTTAAAGTAGTTAGAATTTTTTGATAAAAATAGAAAGGGAAGACATTAATATAATATCATAGGTGGTTATTTGTGTAGTTATCCATTTTTTTATTGGAAATTTCTTGAGAATAGCTAGGAATAAAAAACTGAATTGAAAAATAGTAAGAAGTTTTCATATTTTCATCCTATGACTACCACAATTTTAGGGCATGAAGTTTACAATTTCCATCCCGATTATACCCCTAATATATACGCTTATTTACGAACAGTCTACCTAACCAATTGTAATTTTTTTTGTTTGCTTGGTTGTTTTAGTTTCTAACCATTCATGAGTTTTGAACAAAAAAAAAAAACAAAATCTGAACCACTTAGATTTGAAAATATTTAACAACAAAAAAGAAAAAATTAACAAATTCATCTTCACTAACAACTCTCCTAAATTCATGCATTTTGAAAAGAGGTTTTTTTTTTTTTTTTTTTTCTTTTTCAAAGTTGAAATGACAACAATCTACAAAGATGAAAGTTGAGGAATACGAAGATCTTTACTCACTCCGAAAATACGTCATAGAATAGAAATTTTTGGGAGTCAAAATTTATAGTTTTTTTTTCAAGGTAGAGGGTTCCGAAGTTGAGAATCGATGACTATTTCAAATCAATTTGGAAGAGGGAAGATTTGCAAATCTCCTAATTCAATGTTGCAGATTATGATTTTTCCCTGGTAAACTTAACATGCATACAAATTTTAATTTTTTTAGTATCATTTGTCCAATGCTCACGGAGTAATGACTTATGGTGTATATACACGCATATACTTCATATGATATACTTACATGTACATTGTTATAGATGCAACTACGAATATATATCCACACTAGAAGTTATCGAGGGCGTCATTTTTATAATTTTCTTACAACCGTGTATGAACATTTTAATTTTTGTAGTATCATTTGTTCAATGCTCACAGAGTAATGGCTTATGGTGTATATACACGCATATACTTCATATAATATACTTACATGTACGTTGTTATAGATGTAACTACGAATATATACCCACACTAGAAGTTATCGAGGGCGCCATTTTTATAATTTTCTTACAACTGTCTATGAACATTTTAGTTTTTATAAACATCAATATGCTGGAAATTTAATTGCTTAGGTACTTTTCTTAAAGCTTATGTTATACTTACATGTACGTTCATCAATTAATGACTTATGTATGTATATACACATATACTCCATATGTTATACTTACATGTACATGTAATTACGAATATATACACACATTAGAAATTATCGAGAGCACCGCTATTATCATATTTTTCACAATCGTCTATGAAAATTTTAGTTAAAAATTAGGGAAATTATAATGAATAGCAAAATAAATTAGGGTAATTAAAAATTTAGCTACATTTTTTGGAGTTTGCAAATATAGCAAAAATTTTAAATTTTAATTTTCGTTTATTAAGGTGTTCCAATTTTACCCTTATTAGTATAAGGTAAATCTGTTGAATAACTGATACACCAAATATAAGGTAAATCAATTGTGATTGATACACAAAATATAAGGTAAATCAATTGTATAACTGATACACAAAATATAAGGTAAATCAGTTGTAATTGATACACCAAATATTAGGTAAATCAGTTGTATAACTGATACACCAAATATAAGTTAAATCAGTTGTATAACTGTTACACCAAATATAAGGTAAATCATTTGTATAATTGATACACAAAATATAAGGTGGTAAATCAATTGTGATTGATACATCAAATATAAGGTAAATCAGTTGTATATTTGATACACCAAATATGAGATAAATCAGTTGTATAACTGATACACAAAATATAAGATATGTTGTTAGTGATACACCAAATTTTAATTTTCGTTTTTTAAGGTATTCCTATTTTACCCTTATTAGTATAAGGTAAATCTGTTGTATAATTGATACACCAAATATAAAGTAAATCAGTTGTGATTGATGCACCAAATAGGTAAATCAATTGTATAATTGATGCACCAAATATAAGGTAAATCAATTGTATAATTGATACACCAAATATAAGGTAAATCAGTTGTATAACTGATACACCAAATATAAGGTAAATCAATTGTGTGATTGATACACCAAATATAAGGTAAATCAATTGTATAATTGATACACCAAATATAAGGTAAATCAGTTATGATTGAGACACCAAATATAAAATAAATCAATTGTGATTGATACATCAAATAAAAGATAAATCATAACTGATATACCAAATATAAGGTAAATGAGTTGTACAACTGATATAACTGATACACCAAATATAAGGTAAATCAATTGTATAATTGATACACCAAATATAAGGTAAATCAGTTGTATAACTGATACACAAAATATATGGTAAATCAATTGTGTGATTGATACACCAAATATAAGGTAAATCAATTGTATAATTGATACACCAAATATAAGGTAAATCAGTTATGATTGATACACCAAATATAAAATAAATCAATTGTGATTGATACATCAAATAAAAGGTAAATCATAACTGATACACCAAATATAAGGTACATCAGTTGTATAATTGATTCACCAAATATAAAGTAAATCAGTTGTGATTGATGCACCAAATATAAGGTAAATCATTTGTATAATTGATGCACCAAATATAAGGTAAATCAATTGTATAATTGATACACCAAATATAAGGTAAATCAGTTGTGTGATTGATACACCAAATATAAAGTAAATCAGTTGTAGAACTGATACACCAAATATAAGGTAAATCAATTGTGTGATTGATACACCAAATATAAGGTAAATCAGTTGTATAATTATACACCAAATATAAGGTAAATCAATTGTATAATTGATACACCAAATATAAGGTAAATCAGTTGTGTGATTGATACACCAAATATAAAGTAAATCAGTTGTAGAACTGATACACCAAATATAAGGTAAATCAATTGTGTGATTGATACACCAAATATAAGGTAAATCAGTTGTATAATTATACACCAAATATAAGGTAAATCAGTTGTATAATTATACACCAAATATAAGGTAAATCAGTTATGATTGAACACCAAATATAAAATAAATCAATTGTGATTGATACATCAAATAAAAGGTAAATCATAACTGATACACCAAATATAAGGTAAATGAGTTGTACAACTGATATACCTTATTTTTGGTGTATCGGTCACAACTACTGATACACCAAATATAAAGGTAAATCAATCATATAAGTGATAAACTAAATATAAGGTAAATCAATAGTATAAGTGATAAATCAAATATAATGTATATTAATTGTGATTGATACACCAAATACAAATATAAGGTAAATCAGTTATATAAGTGATATACTAAATATAAGGTTTATCAATTATACAATTGATACACCAAATATAAGGTGAATCAGTTGTATAACTGATACACCAAATATAAAGTATATCAGTTGTCATTGATACACCAAATCTAAGTTAAATTAGTTGTATAACTAATACACCAAAAAATATATCAATTTTCACAGATACATCACCAAATATAAGGTTAATCAGTTATATAACGGATACACCAAATATAATGATATCAATTGTAATTGATACTCCAAATATTAGGTTTCATAGTTGCACAACTAATATACCTAATTTTTTATTTTTGATGCACCTGTCACAACTGATACACCAAATATAAAGTAAATCAATTGTATAACAAATAGACTGAATATTGATTAACATGTGATTACTTTAAAGTGATTAATACATGATAAACTAAATTTAAGGTAAATCAGATGTTTATCAGCAAAGTGTATCAACTTGCAATCATTTAGATTGGTGATTAACACGTGATTACTTTAAAATGTTAGGGGAGGGTATTTTCAACTTTTCAACTTTTAGGTTAATGATTAGCCCGTGATTAACATGCGATTACCCTAACTTTTTGCTATATATGCAAAAACTAAACATAGTTGCTACAAATGCAATTAACCTAATTTGTTTTGCTATTCTTGCAACTCCTCCTAAACATTAATTTGAATTAATATTAAAGATTAGGCTTTATTGAATTTTGTTTACCTGTTTCGGTTTAATTGGTGATTGTTATCCTTGTTTTGAACGTATCTTACTTTTTTTATTATTTTTTTGCATGATTCTCTCTCGGAATAAAGCTCTTTGAATAAATCCTTATTTTTTCCATAATCATCCTCTATGAATAAATATTCCTTTTTTGTAGGGAGTTTGAGTTCAATGCCATCGTTCAATGCTCCAACGTTTCATACGACGTAGTTTCGTCCAAACACATTGTAAATATTATTCTAAATATAGAAGTTAGCTATTTTTCAACAAAATAATTAAGTTAGCTATTTTTCAAATTGCACTTCTCAATTTCAACTATTCATGTAGTTAACACTGTTTTATTCTCCATCGATAAGATGTCTAATTAATATATATTCATTATTTAGTTTATTTTTTCTCCCGTTCCATTTTTCATTCTTTATTTACTCTCCCTAAGATCTCAACCTTCTTCCCCTTTTACAATTTTGTAGATTTTTCTCCAATGTTTCACTCTCCCATCTCACCTTCTTTCTCTCTCCCCTCTCTCTATAGTCATTGTTTACAATCTCCCATCTCACATTCTTTCTCTCTCCCCTCTCTCCATAGTCATTGTTTACAAAAGATATAAAAATTAGTTAGCCTAAGCGAGAAAAGAAAAAAAAATAAAATTAAAATATACACGATAATTACAATTATGTGTATATTACAAAAAAATGCATTCTAAGTTTATAAATTGGAATTACATATATTTGCACTTTTGCAATTTGAAATTATACCGTACTTGCCATTTGCAATTACAAAGTATTATTCTTTCAAAAACCAACAACAATACCAAAAAAAAAAACATAACATAGTGTAATTAGTGACAAAAAATTGGAGGAAAATATGCTAAGTAATACATGTAGAAAAATAGAGAGATGCATTCTAAGTTTGTAAATTGGAATTCGAGTGTATTTGTAATTTTGCAAATTGGAATTACACGGTACTTCTATTTGCAATTACAGAGTATTATTCTTCCGATAAGTCAACACCAATACATTAAATTCCAAATACCTAGTAATTGTAAATACAAAGTACTAAATTGCAAATATCTCGTGATTATAAATACGATGTAAATTAAGAATTGCAAATACAGTGTAATTGCGATGCATCGAATAACAAATAAAGTGTAATTGCAATCCATCGAATAATAAATAAAGTATAATTTCAATCCACTTTCTAATACAATTAGACAAACTACATCCACCAAAATCAGTAATCAGATCCAATTTCTAATATAATTAGACAAACTTCATCAACTACAAATTTCCAGAAAGAAAAAGATCGAGAAACAAATAAAGCAATGAAAATGAAATTATACTGTCTTCATTAAAGCAATTAAAGAAAACATAGACCACGACCAAATTTAACAATTTACACTACAATTAAATATACAAAAATGGGGTCCAGATGGACACAACAAATAAAATACATGTTCAATTATCCATTCCCTCCTCAAATCAGTTAACTATTTCTCCAATCAAACTAAAATGGAGTTTCCAGAAGAGTCTTGAACTCATCATTCATTTTTTCAAGTAAAACAATTCTAACATTCGTAACATTTTGCTCATCACAACATTTATCAACATGCAAAATATTCGTAGTAGCTTGATTTTTCAAACTATTCATTTTAGATTTATTTTCAATAAATAATAATGCTTTATACTTGTTTGATAGTTTGATATATTTAGAGCTAAACTTTTCTAGATCTTGCATACTTTCAAAAGCATCACAAAGTTCATCGGAATTTACAATTTGCCTCATTTTCATTGCTTTCCTTATCGGAATGAACCATTGAGCACAATGAGATTTTCAAATTGTACACATTATCAAGAAAGAAAGCAATTTATCATTCAATTTCACTTTAGATAAATCATGCTCACAAATTTACAAAAAAAATTTACAAAATGTTAGAAATTCATAGGAAGCAAAATATTTTTATTCTCTTTTTCCAAACATCATAATTTCTACCGTCAAAGAATTGAGGTTTATCAACACAATGACCTTCAATAAAATCAAAACTTTCCATAAAGCTATAACAATAGAGTTTATCAAATTAAATAGTTTTTGAAATTTATTTGTAACTAAAAACAAGAAGCAACCCGCTCTGATACCAATTGTTGGATCGATCGGGATGAATAGAGTTTATGAAACTTTTTTGTAAGTGAGTCCAATTTAACAAATTAATATACTTTTTACTAACAAAGAAATTCATACAAATAAAAACACCTCAAATTAAGCTATAACCCAGTGGCTTGATAATGTATTGACATATCAGATTGCCTCTAAAACTTCTAGTACGAAACTTCCAAGAATAAGCGTGAGAACCTCTTGATTATACGAACCTCCAACACATTAACTTGAAAACCCCAGTAGCTAATTCGGTCTCAACCTCTAAGAAAGGCTAGAAACAGGTTACTTAGATGATCTAACAAACCAATGATCGGGCAAAGCTTTTCACTCCCATCAACCCTCGATCTTCA
Source organism: Herpetospermum pedunculosum (assembly GCA_028017165.1). Classification (NCBI taxonomy): domain Eukaryota; kingdom Viridiplantae; phylum Streptophyta; class Magnoliopsida; order Cucurbitales; family Cucurbitaceae; genus Herpetospermum; species Herpetospermum pedunculosum. The sequence continues at coordinate 10,719,385 of CM051527.1, read as the reverse complement.
AAGCACTCCACAAGCAAGATAGATCAATCCTCACTTGAATTCTCCAAATATTCATGCATTCTATCACAAGAACACACAAGAAACAAAGCTTAAAAGCTTTCAGGGTTTAAAATCCAAAATACTACATTTCATGTCTTTTATCAAGTTGTCTTTTACAATGGACAAGGTTAATCCCTTTTATAGACTAGGAATTAAGCCAAGAGACTCCTAACATAAATGCTAATATGAAAAGTCATCTTGAAATACCAAAAGATGCCTTGATATTCTAAAAGACATCTTGGAAAACTAAAAGTTATCTAAAATATAAAAGATCACCTAAAACTTAGCATTACACTTTTAATTAGTACATTAAGTAACCAAATATGGATTTTAAACTTAGTTTTAACATGATCTATTAGTCTTCTACGAAATGGCCTTGTGAGATAATGAAATTCATGCATTTTTCATCTCTGTTGACTTTGATCATTGCTTCATAACAATGGTTTGACTTCCTTGAACTTCAATCATGAATATGAATTGAATTGTCGAGATAATTCATATAAACTTTTGTGACTTTACTAATGGATCAGTGAGAGAATATGTTCCCTCAAGCTTTTTATCATTTGTGAGTTGTGTTAGGGACTTTGTGTCTGATTCTGCTATAGCTCTCCTAAAAAAAAGTCAATTTTTATTTTATATTTTATTAAAGGATAAGTTTTATAATAGATAATAAATATTTAGACGGTGGTTCACAAAATTGTGTTATTAAAATGAGTGGGAGTGATTTTGTGCTATAACTCTCCTAAAAAAAAGTCAATTTTTTATTTTATTTTATTAAAGGATAAGTTTTATAATAGATAATAAATATTTAGACGGTGGTTCACAAAATTGTGTTATTAAAATGAGTGGGAGTGATTTTGTGCTATAACTCTCCTAAAAAAAAGTCAATTTTTTATTTTATTTTATTAAAGGATAAGTTTTATAATAGATAATAAATATTTAGACGGTGGTTCACAAAATTGTGTTATTAAAATGAGTGGGAGTGATTTTTCTTTGAGATAATTGTTACAAATGAGTTAATTTTGTAGCATTTTTTTTTTTTTTCGAATACATTGGGTAGGAAATTTGAACCACAAACCTCTGGGTCAAGTCATACATATGCCAGCTGAACTATGCTTGCTTTGGCGTTGATTTCGTAGCATTTAGGTTGAGATTATGTGTTTATTAAATAAATTAATTTGTTGGGGGTGTTGAGATTATGTGTTTATTAAATAAATTAATGAATTTTAAACCTATATTAAATTAGCTTTTTAATGAATTTCATGTCTAAGTTTCGTATACTGATAATTGGTTTTGTTGTGTGGCCCACTAATTTCTAATACTCATATCAATTTTATTAAATTTCAAAAGTTGTATTTATTTTCATCTTTTTTCTATTACTTAGATTTCTTTATATATATATATATATGTATATATATGTAGATTTAGGTTCTTAATTTAATTTGAGTAAAGGTGTGTTTAGATTGAAAACTGTGTTTAGATTGAAAAAAAAGTCATCTGTTTGGAAATAAATCATGGGGTGAAACAGTTGATATTAACTTTTAGAAAAAAAATATTTTTTGGGTGTTTAATTGAGAATTTTATTGCCAACAAGAGCATAACTCAATAACATAATGTACCGCCTAGAAACCATGTGGTCCTAGGTTCAAACCCCCACCCAACATGTTGTCAAAAAAAAAAAAAAAAAGAGAATTCTATCTAATTTTCATAATATATTAAAATTATCAAAATACTCACACTACGTTAAATTTTTTCCACTCATGGTTGTTGCCGGCCACCTCCTCTTGCAACGTCGTCACCGATCTTCGGCGATACCTCCGTCAGACCTCTGGCGACTACCACCTCCAGTCGATCACCGCTGGCCATCTTCGGCGATACCTCCGTCCGGCGACCACCACCTCCAATAGATCACCGATGACTTTCGTCGCCTTCTGGTGACTACCTCTAGTCGATCACCGATGCGACTGACCACCAGTGACAACCTCCTCCGCCTTCCGGTGACCATGGTAAACAGGTTGTCGAGGCCTGCCAAATTAATATTTATAAATTGGCTTTGCTAATCTAGCTTATAGAAAACAGAAGTCAGACCGATCCTCAGGGAACCTCTAATTAGCTTTTCCTAATTAATTTCTATTTTCTTTTAATTAAAACAATAAATAAAAGTGAGAAAATTAAACTAACGGAAAATTAAATAACAGAAAATTAAAATGTAACCTGTGCTCCTAATTTAAGGGATCGAGATTTACTTTGATGCGACTTAGATCACAGGGATTCAAATATGCTTAGCTATTTTATCTCATGCACACAAAATGTTTGACTATATTCCGGCTCAAACACCTCAACAAATTAATTATAGAGGTGCAATTCTAATTAAACTTGCTCCTTAATTATTCTAGGGTGACAAATCCTAAATTAATTAAAGAATAGCGACGAGTAACACCGCGACGAATTAATCTGAAGATTAATTCGATTCTCTCGTAACCATGAGCCCACCATGAAAATAATAACCAACTCATACCCCCACCTGTCACATAGGCTCGAGTTACTTAGCCACGATTAAACCCTTTCTATTTGCATTAAAACTTGTCAGGAATTAAAGCTAGCACACTAACATGTGTAACAATTAGGGGTGTCAATCATAATTAGAAAGGCATGTTATTCGAGATCGATACAGGTAGAAGATGCAAAAGATAATAAAATGCTAAGCTTAGAAATTAAACACTAACCCTCACTAAGCATCAAGGTAAAATCCCTAACCTTAAACTAGAGCACTTACCTTAGGTGCTCGTGATGAAAATCAATCCAAATCACCAAAAGTTTAAGCTTCTATACAACAAAGTAGAGAGAAAATGAGGTTTTAGCTCCCAAAATTGAAGTTCTTACAATTGGGGAAAGTGAAGAATGACCTAAAAATCGGAGAAGATGAGTTTTATAATCGACGTAGCGTCGAGACGCTACAGGCAGCGTCTCGACGCTACGGACGGAAACATTAGCGCGCGCGTCTTCGGAGCGTCTCGACGCGGGACCTCTGGTGCCAAATGCAACTTTTGCTTCTCCTCTTCGCCTGGTGCACTCCCGATGCCTTAAAATGACCTTCTTAGCACCAAAACGCGTCTTTGGACTTCTTGAGCTCTTTACCGTGAACTCCGTACAATAAGGCCAATAAACCAATATTAAGCACGGTAATTAGCTAATATTAAAGAGTAAATAATAGCTCTAAATGAGAGTTATCAAATTTCGGCCATAATCTCGCCATGGCCCACGACCCAAACAACCACCACCCCTTCGCCCCCACCTTCCCCGCCTCCCCCTCCAATTTTTCACCTCAAATGACCACTCGTAGTCATCACCGAATTTTTAAGCCTACATGACAATTCAATCTTAGTGTTTCGACTACACCTTCCATTTCCCCTTCCTAAAAAACCTATATAAGCCCACAATGACCACAATTGAAAATTGGTCATGTTGGATGAATATAATGCTCTAATTGAAACTAAGACATGGGAGTTGGTGCCCCGTCCATTTAATGCTAATATCATTTGTAGTATGTGGATTTTCAGGCACAAGAAGAAATCTAATGGTGATTTTGAGAGGCATAAAGTCCGTCTTATAGGTGATGGCCGCTCGCAGTAGGTTGAAATCAATTGCGATGAAACTTTTAGCCCGATTGTTAAATCAACCACCATTCGAACATGCCTCAGCATTGCGCTGTCCAAATCTTGGTCCCTGCATCAGTTAGATGTCAAGAATGCATTTCTTCATGGCAATCTTCCAGAAACTATATACATGCATCAACCTGTTGGTTTTCGAGATCCTACTCGCCCCGATCACGTATGCTTATTGAGGAAATCTCTCTATGGGTTGAAACAAGCTCCTCGGGCTTGTAGATTGGGGTGGTTACCAGCGGTTTGTAGATTATGTTTCCACCATGGGGTTTTCGCATAGTATTTCTGATCACTTTTTATTTGTCTATCGTCAAGGTTCAAATATGGCTTATATTCTACTATATGTTGACGACATCATTCTTGCCTCATCTTCCAACACACTACGACAATCGATTATGTCTCGTCTCAATTCATAATTTTCCATGAAGGAGCTTGGTCCTCTGAGTTACTTTCTTGACATTGCAGTAACTCGTCACTCTACAGGATTGCTTCTTTCCCAACGCCAATATGTAGAAGAGATCATTGAGAGAGCTGATATGTCTTCCTGCAAACCATCTTCCACACCTGTCGATACTAAGGCCAAACTAAGTGCCTCGTCTGGTAATCATGTCGATGATCCTACGCATTACCGCAGTCTTGCTGGTGGTCTTCAGTATCTCACATTCACCAAACCAGACATTTCTTATGTTGTCCAACAAGTTTGTCTATTCATGCATGACCCGAGGGAACCACACATGCATAATCTTAAGCTCATTATTCGCTATATTTAGGGTACTCTTCATCTCGACCTTCACCTTTATCCCTCTTCGACGTCTCGCCTCATATCCTATATGGATGTCGATTGGGGTGGTTGTCCCGATACCCGTCGCTCGACGTCTGGCTATTGTGTGTTTCTTGGTCATCTAAGTGACAACCTACGATGTCTAAATCTAGTGCTGAAGCTGAGTATCGAGGAGTGACAAATGTTGTATCTGAATCCTGTTGGATTTGAAATCTTCTTCTGGAAGTTCATTGTCCGGTCCCCAAGACCACTTTGGTCTATTGTGTTAATGTTAGTGTGGTATATCTCTCGAGTAATCATGTTCACCATCAACACACTAAACACATAGAGATGTACATTCAGTTCGTACGTGAGAAAGTCGCACGAGGCCAGATTCGCGTGCTTCATGTTCCTTCCCGTTATCAGATTGTCGACATTTTTACCAAATCCTCATCTCTCTCTCTAAACTGGAATAATGATTTCTCTTGTTGAAACGATAAAAAAAAGAACGAACAAGACTTTGGTTAGAAATGCATAAGAGAAAATTAATATATTATAATCATACAGGACTTCTAAAAGTAAAAGAAATAGATTGTGGTTGCTGGGATTCGAGCCCAGGTCTCCACGGCCACAACGTGGAATTCTTACCACTAAACTACAACCACTTTTGAAATTTATACTTCATTTTATTACAATTAACAACAAATTTTTTAATATCATAAAATCAAATTAAAAAACAATATTAGCAATTTATTTGAGAAGTTATTTAAGAAATTTCAGAGATTTAGCAATGCTAACTCTCAGCTCAAGCTCTTTTGATTTCAACATCTTAAGAGAATAAAAAAATTTCAAATTTTACCGAGTCACCGGTGGAGGAGTGGCAGAAATTTGAACTCCCAATGCCCCAAAGTTCGAGTGTTAATACTGTTGCAGATAATTTTTCAATTAGCTAGCAAGATTTGGGCAGCCATTAAAACACCCACAGGTAAATGAAGACACTTTTGAAGATGTCTCAAAGGAAATCTTGCCATTGTAATTATTTCACAACTCGACACATGCAAAACTGGTTGTCTTCGTCCTTTGCACTGTGGCCGCCGACAGTGGTGGGTCCTCATCCACCGCTGCGACAAGGATTAACGCAAGGTCACGACCGTCGTTGTCCCAAGAGATTCAAAGAAATGCTGGAGTTTTGTCTTTTCAATAAGAGATAACATTCTTCAAGCCCATAAAGAGAGCGATTGATGAGACTACAAGAAAAAACACTAGAAGGATGGAGTCAGATACGAGTATCCCTCCTCCATGGTCTAATGACTTCTACGATTTTAGGAAGCAAAGAAAAAGGAGAAGATCACAAATGATAGTTGTCTCTGTACATTTAGTGATCACACTATAACCCTTTATATAAGGCATACTGTACAACTCAGTCAGGTAAGTTACAACCTATAAATAACAATAATTGTAACCAATAGACTAAATCTTAACAATTTCATAACCTTATAACAATCTAACTTTCTAACCTCAATGGGCTATCTTAATACCTCCCCTCAAGCCAATGGAGATTGAAGAGCAAACATTGAGCTTGGACAACCATGGTAGGAAGCTAGAAGCAGAAAGAGGCTTTGTAAATGTAACGACCCGAACTCCAGGTAAAAGAAATTGATTTATCTTTATTGTTATCGGGTTCGATAGTGGGTTTAACTGGAAGGTTCATGTGAAATTTGGGCTTAGAAGAGGCAACGGCTAGTCGTTTGACTAAGTCAAACATTGGGTCAATGAATTATTAATAATATTATTATTAATATAATATAATAATAATATTATTATTATTATTATTAATATATATATATATAAATAAATTAAAAAAAGAAAAAGGAATTTCCTTCTTCTTCGGTGAGACAAACCCACGCCGCCCACCTCCCTCTCCTTTCAATCTCTTTCTCCCTCGCCGATCTCCGACCTTTGCCGTCGCACGCCAGCTCGTCGCCGCACCTCTCTCCCTCTTCGCCAGTCGCTCGTGTCGTCGTCGCCCTCTCTCTCCGCCGCCGCCTCTCTGCTCATCTCCTTCGAACGCCGCCGTCGCACACCCATCTTTTTCTCTCTCGGCTTCGACCACCCTGACGCACTGCCGACCGTCGTCCAGCCTCTCTCCGCCGTCGTCGCTGCCTCCGTCCGCCATTGTATTGTTGGGTGAGCTCCGATTCTAACCCGAATCTCTTTCAATTTCAATTTAGTTAGTTTCAAATATGTTATGACTAACCCTAAAATTTCAACACCTATTCCATTCTAGTGTCAAAATTGCGAGTTTTGTGGATTTAGGCTTGCTGTCCATCAAGGATTAACGACTTCGTAGCGAGCTTTCGGTGGGTAACGAAGCCTCAATCTCTTTTGAATTCCCTTGTAAATGTGAAGTTCTTTTAATTTAAGACTTTGTTTCTGGCGTTTAGGATTCAAGCGTTTCGTTGTTGTCAAGAGACAGAGTTTTGGAGTAGAGGTTTCTTGGGTCGGTACTTAGGCTTGTGTAAGCTAGCATACAATTATTTTTGCAGGCAATCAATTGAGGTAAGTGACTTTACTACCAGAATGCCTTAGTGTCAGGTTGGGAATTGTGTGCTGATATGTCGATACTTTGTGAATGTGAGCTGATAAATCTATACCTTGTGAATGTGTGTTGATGTAACGATACTTTGTGTATATGTGCTGATATGTCGATACTTTGTGAATGTGAGCTGATAAATCTATACCTTGTGAATGTGTGTTGATGTAACGATACTTTGTGAATGTGAGCTGATAAATCTATACCTTGTGAATGTGTGTTGATGTAACGATACTTTGTGTATATATGTTGATATAACGATACTTTGTGTATATATGTTGATATGTCGATACTTTGTGAATGTGAGCTGATAAATCGATACCTTGTGAATGCGTGTTGATGTAACGATACTTTCTGCATGTGTGCTGATATATCGATAGATTGTGTAATGAGCATGTACTGTTTTTGTTTGCTAAACAGAATCCTTATGTTTATGCATGATTTATGAGTGAGAAGTTGAATGAATGTTATGGAAGAATGTTTATGAACAAAATGTGATTGATGAGTTTTGAATGTTCGTGAAGGTGAGGAAAGTATATATGTGATGTCATTGCATACAAGCAAATGATATGTTATGTAATATTGATGAGTTTTATGTTATGTCTATGCATGAGATGTGATTGTAAAGTTGAAGGTAGCGAACATGAAATATTAATGAATGAGACGCATGTTGGAAGGTGTAGATAATGCATGAGAGAGAATTACTTCATGTCGCATCATTTCTGTTATCTAGAATGTTTCGCGTGGGACCTCATACATTTGTGTGCGACATCTGAGTCATGCAAATTTTAAGATAGCTACCCTCCATTCTCTGCGAGATTTGTCTGTATGAAAGTGATGCGGGTTTATGGGTTCTAATCACATGAAAGTGATGTGCTTAGAGTCGGTGAGTATGAAAGTGATGCTCACCTATGCATGAAAGTGATGCATACCCATGCAGGTTTAGGGGCTCTAATCACAAGAAAGTGGTGTGCTTAGAGTCGGTGAGTATGAAAGTGATGCTCACCTATGCATGAAATTGATGCATGCCTAGAGGGTCCTCAGTACATGGAATTGATGTATCTGGGACTGATGTGTATGAAATTGATGCACATCCAGAGGAACATGAATGAGGTGGCAAGTTAAAGAGGCAGGTTTAGGTCCCACTAGTTAAAGTCTCGAGTCAATTCGTGATTGCATAGTCTGGCCATGGTAGTGGAGTTACTTACTGAGTATTTTATTTAAAATACTCATTCTTTTCTTAAAATCTTTTTCAGGTAATTCTAGGAACATACAAGGCGTTTGACGAGATGATCGGTCGATGGAGCCATGGGATCTGAGAAGTTGGTGGTAAGATTTTTGAATGTCCTACCAATTTCGGGTTGTCGAAACCCGCCAAAATAATATTTATAATCCGAACTCACTAAGCTTTGCAGCTAGTGGCAACGGAGTCGATCCACTGGGAGCAAGCTATAATCCTAACTTAATTAAATTGAATTTGTAATGAAGTAAAAACAATGGGAGGTTTTGTTTGGAAAATTACTAACATGCAAAGAATTGCGCTAACGGAAAATTAAAGAGGGAAATATGAAATTGACAAGTATGCTTAATTAGAAAGTATCGGGATTGCTCTATTGTATTTCAGTTCATCGATAAACATGGAAATTAGCGGAGATGCTCATGCACGCGAAATGTTTGCTCGACACCGATACAAACACCCCGAAGAATTAATTAGAAACAGACAATTCTAATTAAACATGCCTCTTAATCAATTCAAGGTGATTAGTCCTAAATTAATCAGAAAACAGTAATGGGTAACATCGCGACGAATTAATCCTAAAACTAATTCGATTTCTCTCTTAACCTTGAGCCCACCGCGATACGATAATCAATTCATACCCCATTCGTCACATAGGGTCAAATTGATTAGGCACGATTAGACCCTCGCTACTTGCATTAAAACTAATCAGGAATCAATGCTAGCCGACTAACATGCGTAACAATTATGGGCGTCAATTCTAATTAGAAAGGCATGCTATTCGTTCTTAATACAGGAAAGAGATGCAAGAGTTCATACTCATATGCTAAACATTCATATAAAGCACAAATCTCACCTAAATACAATAGAAATCAATCCCTCAACCAACTATTCAAACATTTACCTCTAGCCTTCCATGGGAGATGGAGTATTCCAAGCTTCCATGGAGGTTGTAGAGTTCATACAACCCAAATGGAGAAGAAGAGCTTCAAAAATGGTGAAAAAACGTCAATCCCGAGCCCAAAACGAAGATGGAATGACCTAAAATCGCGAAAATGTTCTTTTTATACGTCAGAGTAGCGTCTCGACGATGCGGAGAATGGCAAAATGGAAAACACCGCTTTTTTTTAGACTTTTAATGACGGGCAAATTTTTGGACTTTTAATGACGGGCATGGTGGCTTGGGCCGCGCGCATGGGTGCTGGGCCGAGCGGGGCGAGGGCGAGTCGGCAGGCGCGCGCGGTCTTGGGCCGTCTGATGGATGGTCTAAGCGTTGACCGTTGACCATTGACTTTCTACAAAAATTATAAAATTCTGCTCCCACCAAGATTTAAACCTTGACTTCACCATTCTTTAAACAAACTTGAACCATTAAGCCATTAATCTATTTTGAGTTAAAATTAGATTATTTAATTAATGTAGCTTAATCACTCAAAACGACTAATTAATAAAATATTCTAAAATATTCATTTAAGCTCTTAATTATCGAAAATGCCCGGTTTACCCCTTAGCGATTAAATTATACAAAAATATATCAATTAAGCCCAAATAATTATTCTAATTTACAAGACTTAGGAGCTAAATATTAGCACTTTTAGAGTGCTATCAGAAGTCAGAGCTTCCGCATTTAGTTATCTATTCTGTTGAGTCTCGTTACATTTTGCTCCTAAGAATTAGAATCAACAGTTTTGATTTAAAGTTTGTTTTAAATGAATCTGATTTAAGTATTTAATGTTTCATTGGGATCCCAAAAGTAAATGTATTCGGTTTGATGCAGAGATGTTCTGTATCAAAATTTTATTTTGATTCCTTCACTTCTAAATTAAAGTTTTAAATTACTTATTGAGATTTATGACGTCGTACATGTAGTAACGGTCCTAGAGTGAGGTCATAGAAAAGTCGGGTCGTTACAGTAAAAATATCAGCTATTTGAGCAGTAGCAGGAAGATGGTAAATACAGAGTTGCTTCCCTAAAACCAAATCTCTAACAATGTAAATGTCTATTTCAACATGTTTCGTACGAGAATGTGAAACAAGATTCACACTCAAATGAACATCACTTAGATTATCACACCACAAAGTAGATGGTTGAAGAAGACAAATCTGTAACTCACAGAACAAAGATTTTAACCACATTAACTCAGCAGATGCATGGGCAAGCCTTCGATATTCAGCTTCAGTGCTGGATCAGGAGATGATACTCTGCTTCTTTGAAGACCATTGAATCAAATTACCTTCAAAATGAATGCAATAACCAGAGGTAGACTTTCGGTCATCAGGATCAGCAACCCAGTCAACATCGACATAGCCCTGAAGATGCAATTCTTTTGGTTTGTGAAACACCAAGCCATGATTTAGAGCACCCTTGAGATAACGAAGATTTCTTTTAACAACTTGCCAATGAGAAACAATAGGAGCGTGCATAAATTGACAGACTTTGTTCACACTATACGCAATCTCAGGATGAGTCAGTGTTGCATATTGAAGAGCACCCACAGTATTCCGATACAATCAAACATCCAAAAACTTCTAAGCATGAAAAGCAGACAAGATGGAACCACTAATCATTGGAGTATTTATCGGCTTTGCTTGATGCATCTTCGTTTTAAAAAGTAAATCAGATACATATTTACATTGAGACAAAAATAAACCACCAGAAGGAATGACAGACACTTCAACTCCCAAAAAATAACTCAATACACCAAGATCCTTAAGAGAAAATGTTTGATTGAGCAGAGATATAAGATGTTCTATTGCAGAAGAATCACTTCCAGTAATCACAATATCATCAACATAAACCAAAACATAGCATTGAGACCCATTCTGATTACGGATCATCAATGATGAGTCTGCTTTTGAATTAACAAAGCCAAGAGAATGAAGGAAAGTACTTAACCTTTCAAACCAAGCACGAAGAGACTGTTTGAGCCCATACAAATCTTTCTTCAACCGACACACTTTATGCGGATGAAGCGAAGAGATCATACCTGGTGGTTGTGACATAAACACCTCCTCACTAAGGTGACCATGCAAAAATGCATTGTTGATGTCAACTTGTCGGAATTTCCAGCCATAATACAAAATCAACCTCTTGATGAAATCCCTGAGCAACCAGTCGGGCCTTATAACGAGCAATAGATCCATCAGTGTTCTTTTTTTTTTTTTTTTTTTTTTTTTTTTTTTTTTTTATATCTTGAACACCCACTTACAACCAATGATTTTCTTTGTAATATGATGAGTTTCCAATAACCATGTATCATTTTTAACCAAGGCAACATACTCTTCCTTCATAGCCTTTACCCAATGATCATACTTAAGAGCTTCTTTAGCATTAGGAGGCTCCACCTCAATATATTTCGTAAGAAGAACCTTAGGCTTAAATTTTTTAGCCTTTGCTCGAGTCACCATTGGATGAAGATTATCAACAACCACACCAGAGGACACAGGAACAAGTGTGTTCGAAACATTGGTTGATGAATCTGTGGATGACGAGGCCGCCGAAGATGAAGATGGCATTTCATTTGAAAGAGGAGAAGAAGACGTTGAATGTGAGGCTTCAGGTAAGGGAGATGTAGAGGAAATTGGTGAAAATAAAGGTGAAGAAAAAAAGTGTTGATGAAGGGAGATGTTCATCACATGGGGTTGTACTTAAAGATAAGATAGGTGAAGAAAAAAAGTGTTGATGATGGGACAATTCATTGGCACACGAAGACAACCCTCCATTATGACTAGTGGGACAAGGCAATGAAGGTACAACGAGGGGAGTGAAAACGTTGTGATTTGTGGGGGAAAGAGAAATAGGTGTAATGTCATGATTATAAGATGACAAGAAAGAGGTTGTAGGAAAAGTATTTTCATAAAAAATGACATGCCTTGAGATAAACAACCTACCACATGAATCAAGACATTTATATCCTTTATATTGAGTACTATATCCAAGGAATAAACAAGAAGTAGACCGAGACTCAATTTTATGTTTGTTATATGCCCTCATAGATGGATAACATAAACAACCAAAGATCTTGAGAAAAGAATAACTTGGTTTGATGTCAAAAAGCTTTTCCAAGGGCGAAACTTGTTGATGGACTATAGTAGGAAGACGATTAATGAGATAAGTTGCAGTGAAAAATGCATCATCCCAAAACTCTAGAGATAAAGAAGCATGAGACAACAAAGTAAGGCTCATGTCCACTATTTGACGATGTTTTCTTTCGACAATCCCGTTTTGTTGAGAAGTATAAGGACAAGTTAATCTATGTTCTATACCGTTGAATTTAAGAAAAAAGAGTGAAGGAACAAAATTCACCCCTCCATCGGTTTGCAAACGAAGGATGGACTTCCCAAGAAGCTTTTCAACATGAGCTTTAAATAGGAGAAAAGCAGAGAAAGCTTCAGATTTAGTATTTAAAAAGTAGATCGAAGTAAAACGAGAATAAACATCAACAAAACTAACATAGTAACGAAACCCATTCCTAGAAGTTTGAAAAGCCAGACCCCAAACATCGGCAACAACTAATTGGAGAGGAGCAGTGTAGACAGTTAGCAACTTAGAAAAGGGTAAATTATGGCTCTTTCCTATGGCACACGCACGACAAACAATAAGACTTTTAGTAGATGAAAAAGAAACGTTACAAGACTTCAATATACCATGAACAATAGATATGACCGGATGACCTAAACGATTATGCCACAAACTAAAAGAAGTACATGACTCACGACCTTTAGATAGAGTAGTATGGAGAACTTGAGAATGGGTGATTGAGGATGAACAACCACGAGATGGCACTGACCGAGAGAGTTGTGAATGAGCTTTTTCCATGTTGAAATTGTATAGTCCATCAATTAAGTTGTCTTGAAGAAGAATGTTTCCATTGGTTATATCCTTCACGAAACAATGAAACAGATGGAATTCAAAGTAAACATTATTGTCATTTGAAAATTGACTCACACTAATTAAGTTTTTGGTGATGAGAGGAACATGTAGGAGATTATTGAGATGAAACACAAAATTAGAAGAAGATTTAAAAGTAGAAGAACCAATGTTTCGAACATCCAAACTTGTTCCGTTGCCCACATGGACCTTAGTATCTCTAAGATATTCTGAATGCAAATTCAAATTGGCAAGATCATTGGTGACATAGTTTGAAGCCCCTGAATCTGGATACCACTGATTGTCTCTATTCAACTCATGTTGGAGAACATAGGTAGAAGCTTGTTGTGAATGAGGGAAGTAATGTGAACCTGGACCTTAATTCATCGAGGACTGCCCATAGATGGAGGAAGACATCTGATTATTCGAATTACCATTGGGTCCCTGATACGCTCGTTCAAACCGCAAGGGACAACGAACAACAGTATGGCCAAATTGTCTGCAAAGTTGGCATTTTGGTGTATTATTCGAATTCCATCGCCTGGTTGATCTATACCCCTGATTCTTCCCCTTTCGATTACGATCGGAATTTCCAGAGGAAGATGGGTCCGAACTTTGTTGGGATTGAGATTGGACAACGAGATTGACTGAAGGCAAAAAACCATCCATATTTATCGAAGAATTTCGTAGGAGACGACTTTCTTGCGTCAAGAGCAATGAATAAACCTTATGTAGGGAAGGAGTCGTATCATTTCCAGAGAGAACAGAGACCGTCGGGTCATATTCCGGACCTACGCCTTTGAGGATGTACATAATATGATCTTCATGACCAATTTTCTTTCCAGTCGCTGTCAAAGAATCTACCAGAGGCTTGATTTTGGAAAAATAATCTTGAAGACTTAGATTACCTTTCTTTAAAGTCTCAAGCTTCAATTTCAACTCCATCGCCCGGGCAAGATTTCGAGAAGAAAAGCGAGCAGTGAGAATAGACCAGACGTCGCTTGATTTTTGGCAATCAAGCATTTCAGAGACTAGTGTATTCATCATTGAACTAATCAGCCATGTCGTAATGAGATTATCTTGCTGGATCCAGTGTTAGTGGGCATGATTGATCAATTTTATCAATTCATTAGCAGTCGAGAGAAACTTCGGAGGAGGCTCTTCATCTTTCTCGACAAAATTGGACAAGCCATGATCGCGAAGTGTCTTAAGAACTTGAAATTTCCACAGAAAAAAGTTCTCATCATCAAGCTTGGTAATGGTAGATTTGGTTGCTGGATTGACAATTTTCAAAGAAGTAGAAGAATTTACCAGATCTAAAGAAGAAGAAGTCATGACGGGAAAAAAATGGATTCTAAAGGGTCGTTTGACCTATTTTTGGCTCTGATACCATTCTACGATTTTAGGAAGCAGAGAAAGATAAGTAGAGAAAAATGAGAAGATCACAAATGATAGTTTTCTTTGTACATTTAGTGACACACTATAACCCTTTATATAGGGCACTGTACAACTCAGTCAAGTAAGTTACAGCCTATAAATAACAATTATTGTAACCAATAGACTAAATCTTAACAATTTCCTAACCTCATAACAATCTAACTTCCTAACCTCAATGGGCTCTCTTAATAATGACAAACTCTCCAATCAAAGATAAAAGAGTCAAGACCTCCAACGTTTCTCTATCAGAAAGCGAACGACGAAAGTTGAAAGAGAATAAAGGAAAGCTCCCTGAAGGATTCAAGAAGTTAGCCACATAATGATTCTTCATAGCTGACAAATGGAATAAATGAGGAAACAAAGAGCAAAGGGGACTATCTCCCACCCATCTATCTTCCCAAAAGTATGCATCATTCTCATCCCCCGCATAGTACTAGATTATACTAGACAAGGGAGCTCAAAACAATGTCCTTCCAAGAATATCTGAAAGTGCCTTTAACCCCACCCGACAACCATTCGAACGAATGAGAACCATACTTAATTACTCACATTAATCCTATGCCACATGGGTATTAGACTGAAGGAAAAAAAATGTCAAAACCATTAAGTCAACAAAGCTTTGTTATGAGTCCTTAAATTCCCCAACTCAAGCCTCCTAAGGTTCACCGACTTTCCCACCGTATCACAGCCCACCAAATGCGCACCCCTTCCCTCATCGACCCCTTCCCACAAAAGATTCCTCATAAGTTTCTCTAAATACGTACAAACAGAACAGAAAGCTCTAGAAAGGGAAAATAAATAAACATGATGTCACTCAAAGTAGAACGAGTGAGTTAATCTGCCACCCTTAGAGAAAAAACTCTTTTTCCAACTCGTTAGTCACTTCCAAACCTTCTCAACAACATGGTCCAAAAAAAGGATAGTTCTCATGTTATGGCACTTGGGGAGACCTAGAAGGGAATAAGGTAAAGATCCAATAAACCTCTTAACCTACCAAAATCGCTCACCTAGTCTCACTTAACAGAGGTCACAATTTAAACTAAGGATCTGACACTTTGTCACACCCCGTCCCGATTTACCTTATCAAACCCCGGGCGAGTTATGACGACACTAGACCCTGAGTGTGCAATGAAATATATTGTCAGGTTTTTTTCTATGTTATCTTAACTTAATCTCAAATGAATACACCACAACAAAAAATACCCCCTTTACATAGAAGAGATGATATGGTATACATTGACTCGTTGAGACTGATGACAAATATTGATCTCGACTATCTCTAGTTGAAACTCAAGATCAACTTGGTGGAAAAATAAGGATAAAAGAATGAGCTAAAAAGTCCAGTGAGTGGTACATTAATGATGGAGCGTATCATGCTGCAGAAGCGATTTTGGATCGTTGAAACTCTAATTTCATCAATTTAAAAAATAGAAAACATGCTCAAATAGACGAAAATAAGATAAATTAGAAAACATACCCTTGTAGTTCTAATTTTCTTCGAGTTCCGCCGCACGATCCTAGTCACGAAAACTTTGAACTTCCTCTCGCGAACGCCTTGAGAACCACCCAAGGTAGTCCCGCTATCCTCGGCGCCGCGCAACGGAGTTGTGGGACTCCGAAACAAAAGAGAAAAGAAAGGAATAAGAAGAACAGAAGGAAGAAGAATGATGGAGGTCTGATCGCAGGTTGAGGTTGAAGAAGAACTCTTCTTCTTCAAAATATCAAAAACCCGTAGCCAAGTTTTCAAGGAAACAAATTTTGCCTTAAATCAAAGACGCCAAAGTCCACCATCAATTATTTAGCCAGATATATATATATATATATATATATATATATATAAATTATATATATTTTATTATTATTTTAAATTAATTCATAATTAATTTTAAATAATAATAAATATTTTATTTATTAAACATTTTAATAAAAAAAAATATATTAATTAATTAATTATTTTTTTAATTAATTAATATTATTTAATTTAATATCAAATATTAATTAAATAATATGGCTAAACCGGGTTTTCCGAAAACCGACTTTCTGCACATGAATCTTATTCATGTTTTAGACCATTCCCATATTTAAATCATATTTAAATATGTCCATCATTCTTCCACAAACCGAATTTGAACATTTCAAATTCTTTTTCTTTTCCTTTTCTCTCATATTGTTGCACGACGTTATCCAAGCTAGTCAGGAGAACCTAAAAGACCTACAAATCATGAGCTCCAACGATACGAGATTATCCGGTCAAAACTCTTTTAACCAAACTAATCAACATTCGTTAACCCCCGGAGACTCCACTATAGTCCGAGGGTTGCACTCTCCTCACTGTAGATATATTATGTCCTCTGATATAACCGTCATGGGCAAGTCGACCATTCACAGGTTGTTCTTAATCACAGCTGGGTCATTTAAACCGTTTAACCCCTGCATTACGTCTTGTTCCTTAAGTACCACTGACACCTCTAATGAACAATAGATTTGTGGTCCAACCAACAGATCAATTAACTCTCTCATCTCATGAGAGTGTGAGCGCTCATTGTTCAAGCCCCGGAGTCAGTTATTAAGGGAACAACCTATCTACTAACCCTGAAGAACGGGTTAGGAGTGAACTCCAATCTTGTTGTACTATGTCCCCAGCTACCTATTCGACATTATCCCCAAGATGGTAGGCTTATTGAGTCGGCACTTATGTGCCACTCTCACCCATGCAAGTCAAAAGATACTTTCGAATAAGTAGGAGTTCATAGCGAGCTTAGGATTGAGATCGAGTTACCTAAGCCATCAAATGAAAATGTCGGTCTCATCAGTAAACGGTGTTATACAGAGAGAGCGACATATTTCGCGGTTCGGTCTTATGCAAACTCTTTGCACAGGATGCCCTCAATCGCACATCTCCATGTGAAACGATTCAGATCACATCGTTTTGTACAATACAAAGTGAGCCGCATCCAATAGTGTTACCAGGATAAGGTACCCAGCCTTATCCGTATACTATAGACCGTTTTGACTGACTACTTGAGCCTGATCCACAATCATGTCATACATGAGGCTCAAATACTCATATTCAGCCATGAGTGTTGGTCATTGGTATAGGTTAACCTAAACATGTTTCACTTTATTCCAATAAACTCCTTTACTGAATAAAACTAATAACTCTTTATTCTAAATAGAATATTTACAAGCATAACAGTTTACAAAGCACGAGTTTTAGGACATAAAACCCAACAAACTACCACTTGGACTTAAACGTCCGTGGTGTAAATGTTAGGTGGAGAAAAACTAATATATCATATATCATGAAGTTTTTTCCCACTGTCCTCTCCAGCAACTCGGAGCCTTAGACTCTTCTAGGTGTCTCTCAAACACTTTAGCCATGTGAGACTTAGTAAACTAAACAACATGAAGTGCTGCGAGACTTTCTATGTGACCATCACATCTCTTATAACACTAACTGCGAGCTCAACTTATAAACCTTTTGTTGCTTCACAAGCTGCAACAAGATTTAGCTACCATCGAGGAATCAACAATACAACTCTTGTATTCTACTCCTCTAAGTACAAGGACACAACTTTAACCGAAATCCAATCCAATTGGACTTTCACTACTGACAGCTCCAACTGCATAGCACATATCGAGTCATGTATCTAAAAAAAATACATCTGACCTCCAATATGTAAATGCACTTGGGTGCTTCTCATATCCTCAACACTTGAGGTGTCTCTGGAAACTATTTCCATAGACCATCTAATATTGATAATTGCTTGTCAATAAAAGATTTTAGAGAAAACACTAGCAATTGTTTCTTACGACTCAGATGAACTTGAATCCTTAGAACAAACTAAGCCTACCTCCAGATCAACTATTTGGGAGTGAGTCGCTAGTTTATGCTTATTGTCAGAAGTGAATCCTACATCATTCTCAATGATTAGGACATCAATTACGGAAACAATTTAAGAAAGCTACGACTTTGATTAAACCCTTGTCAAACAAGGTTCATCAAACTTTTGTTCAAACTGTTGTTCAAAACCATAAGATTTGATCACCATATCAAACCTTACAATTCAAGATAAAGATGCTTATTTCAATTCATAAATGAATTGAATAGGCGTGCAAACCATTTGCTCTTTGTCCTCGAATTATGAATCTATTCTGATGGAGACTTATAGATACTCATATCAAGATAGCTAGTATTGACATCCATTTGCCTTATTCTATCAAAATAGAACATGAGAATGGATAAGAGCTATCTATTAACTTACATCTGGTCACAAGAGAGAGTGAGTATACACAATAAACCATTTCCCTTTGGGACGGTCCCTTTACCAGAAAGTCAAGCCAAAAAAAAGGTTTTCACCTTAGAGGCTTGGTCTCAATACCACTAAAAAATTCATGGTTTTGAGCCACTTGGCCTTGTCTACATGATCCATTGTCTAGTTAAAGAACAACAGATCCTCAATGTCATCATCGAATCTGACAACTTCGAGTTTAAGACAAGCCAATACAGTGGACTGGGTTGTCTCACATCCCTCCCACTGCATTGAGGCTTTCTCAACAGTTGAGAAGCTCCAGTTTGATCAACAACCATTGTTGATAAAAACAACTTTCTTATTACACTGTAAGTCTTAACCTTTTAGTTGTTTTCGAGTTTAATAGAACACCACAGTATACATCTTTTGCGAAAAGAACGGTTCTTTATAAACAACAAAAGATAATATATACAGATGTTCGGTTCAAACTAGAAATATAGAAAATAAATACATCAGATGATTTTATCTCTATACAACAACTATTACAAGCTCCCACTGGATTAGCTGTGACGATGTCTTCGCAAGTCATCTCACAGCCAACAACTATCAGGAACTAGTTTCCTAAAATGAAGAATAAACACGATTAGTGAAATATGACACTCATATATCACTAAACTGTTACGACAATCAATAAATCTCATTTACCTTGTCGTTCCTTGTCAACTTTCTTTTGCGCAAGGTATTTGGGGCAGTTACGCTTCTAGTGCCCATCTTCGTTACAATGGAAACACTTTTCCTTGTCAAAAGATTTTTCCTTGCGTACAGTAGGGGATTTGCCTTTTCTCCTCTTACTCTTCTTCTTTTGAATAATCTTATTACTCACAGAAGTCAATTCAGGCTTACTCCCTGACCCTGACCCCTCATGAAATTTCTTTGAAGAGGCAACATTTGCCTCATTTTCCTTTCCTTTTGAGGTGTGCAGAGACTGGTAAGTCTGAAGCTCGTTTAGAAGAGAAGTCAAGTTGTATTCAATCTTATTCATCACCATACTGGTTCTGAAATGAAGGAAACTCTTCGAAAGAGATTCCAAGATGAAACTGGCTTGACTTTTCTCGTCCATGGAAGCTCCGTTTACTTCCGTCGTATTAAAGTGGACCATCATGTTAAGGACATGTTCCCTAACAGAGGTACCCTCCACCATACGGAAGTTATAAACGAACTTGAGGGTCTCATGTCGAAGAGATGAGGACGACTGTTGTTACCTCTCCAAAAGTACATTATTTAGGGCCATATTTACCTTAAAATCTTGTAATCTCTTGAGTGTTTTTGTTAGAAGTTAGCTTAATGTGTGCTTAAATGTGAGAATTCGTGGAATGAGACTAAAATAAGACTTATTTGGAAAAGGAACGAAAAAGGATGAAAAAAGATGTAAAAAGAGTTAAAATGTACATTGCAGGAGAATTGCGGAAACATTGCTGAAACCGCAATGAACATTGCGGCCATCGCAAGGAAACCGCAATGCCAAGCTGCTTGTGCTGAACTTTTCCCAGCCGTCAGTCGTCATTGTTGCGATCTTTCAGCCGCCTAAGCCTTCCCCTGCTGCCACGTGGAGGATTGTTGTTCAGAATGGATGGATCTCCGTGGCTGAAGGTACCTGCAAAAGCTATAAAAAGAGACGAAGGGTGAAGGAGAAAGACAACTCAGAAGCGTGGAGTTCTTCGTTGCAAAGCGATCTGCATACGAATTTTCCTTCTCCCGTTTGTTGGAACGAAGAAATCAGCCCTTGGCGTCGAGAATTCGAGAGGAAGAAGAGAAAATCCTTCTTCTCTTCTAATTGAATTCATCCCCAAGTACAGCTAATCTTCTCCTTCATCTGAGGCGCTTGCGACGAGGAGATTCGTGCACTTTTACAAGCTTTCTCTACTGTTTTCTGTCTATTGTTTCCATTTGCTACATTGATTCGATTCATTCTCCAATTCACTCAATTCTTTACTGTTTTCATATCATCGCACATTGTGTTCTGAACCTTATTTTAGAAAGTAATCATTTAAGTTTTCTTGAGTTCTTCATTTTGTTTTCTCCTATTCAATTGCTTTCATTAAGTTCTTTAAATCATGATCAATCAATCCATCCCTTTTAGATCTTCACAAACCATGAGTAACTAATCAAACAAAGGTCTGCTAAAGATGAATCTATAGGTTAGAGATACGAGAGTTCAGCATGTAGGATAGCTCGATTGCATTGAATGTATGTATGCTTCATCCCATGGGCAATTTCGACCGACCATCCATTTTGTCTAAAGAATTTCTAACCTCCAGAAGGAGTAAGAGTTCAGAGTCATCCATTCATGCTAGCCTTTTATGGTAACCAGAAAACGACCTAGGAATAAGCGTTCTCCTAGCACGATTGTTAGCTTGCTTATATAAATAGGTGTTTATGTCTTACTTGGATATGAGTGAACTAAAAATCTAATGCATGTAATCGAGAGATGCATGAGACTGAGTTAAATCGATGCATGATAAGTTAATCTACTGCTGAATGATCGTAGTTAAATGCCTATAGAGGAGTCTTAAGTCGACCTTGTTGCCTTATCTTACCTTTAAATCGTCGCTAATTTAATTGCTAGATTATTGCGAGAACCGCAATAAAATAGTTATGTTTTTGCCTTAGCATTTTTTCTAGTCTTTTACTCTTGCGATTTTATTGCTAGAACATTGCGAGATCCGCAATTATTTCTTCTCCACAATATAGCTTATTCTCTTTACTTGCTTTCCATTTATGATTGCATCCTTCTTGCTTCTTCATTATTTCGGTACATCAACCCCAAATCTACCCAAATTAAGTTACCGTATCTAATTTAGCACCTTAACTCGTTAGTAACTAAACTCAATCTCTGTGGGAAAACGAATTAAAAAGTACTTATCACTTGCTGCAGACCATGTATACTTGCATGATTTGAGTGCTCTTCGCATTACAATTTATTTACACATTGAGCACGCAACAACTGTCCAAACATCCCTTGTAATGAAAGCATGATTTGCTTCGCGGAAACCATCCCATCGTGCTTCTTGCACAAGACATCAGATATGCTTGCCAAGATATAGACTCGAGCTTTATCATTAACCCTAATCCATCCATCGTATTCCTCTCGAACACTTCAAGAAGTACTCGAGTCAGGAGCTGGAGGACATTCCTCCGTTAAGACAAACCTAAGATTGTCAAGAACCAGAATCGTATTCAGATTCGATTTCCAAGTCCCGTAATTTTCACCGGTCAATTTGTCATGAGCTAACAACTGCATAAAGGAACTCGACATGCTGAAAAAGAATGTAAATCTATTAGTGAAACGATTTTAACTTATTTAAACCAATTAAAAGGGTTTAGCAGCAAATAAAGTACCCAAACTCTTTATTTACTCGCAACGATATTTTAGTAAGTCAGAATGACCTCTACATTGGGGCAGTCGAACACTCCTTTACTAAATCAAGACAATCTTGACTAAATGCTAATACCAGAATAACTCATATTCCTATAGCATCTTAGTTATCGTTTTTGGTATGGATTCACTAACTCTATAGTAAATCCCGTAAGTGTGACCCTCAATTTTTAGAATTCACAAGACGGCCCCAACAGTGCAACCGTAGAGAATGTCAGAGTTGGGAATGTCCCTGTGTTTCTTTATCCATAAATGGTGACTGAGATGTTTCGATTCCCATGAAAGACCCTCCGTTTGGATGGTGCCCCTAGGTCAGCCTGCAGGCGGAACATGGGAATCTCACGGTTCAATCCAATGGAGGAGACCGCAGGATGTACTGACGTACTTCCTTCTCCCACTTACTATAGACACTTAGTCCATTCACCTTGCTATTGAAAGTTGCAAACACCGCCCTTCTAGAGAATGCCCTATTGACATTACACGGCCAAGCAAAATTCTCACGTTGTGAACTATAGAGAGTGCGTAGCAGGAAAGGGATATATCGTATATTCCTTCTCAACACATCTACTATGCATCATAGACGATATTTAGGGTAAATACTTAGGTTTTATCTGGCTAAGTAAATAAAATCTTAAGTCTAGGCAAACATTTTACCTGAGATGTCTAGGTTATAAACACTTTACTAACCTCACACCTCTCACGCATGCTCATAAAGCCGGGTTAACTTTACTCAAGTACCGGATAGTCCCCAGGTAGACTTTCTACAACAACCATCTACATGCTTCTCAAACATGCATAACTAAGGCATGACAAGTTGAATATTTCACTTCATAATCAATATAACACTTATACGATTATGCTCTTAAACATACAACTCCTAATTCATAAATTAATATAACACTTATATCAATTCGCATGAATTAAGCATGCATCATATACATTATTGTTGGGTTTTATGTCCTAACACTTGTGGTTTCACTACAACAAATTAGGCCTACGATGGCAGTTTAGAACTGCCATCGTAGCCATATAATGGCGGTTTTACAACCGTCATCTAAAGTGGTGCCATCTTAGGGGTATGATGGCGGTTATCTTTTAATGGCGGTTTAAAACCGTCATTAAAAGAAACCGCCATCTTATACCTACAATGGCGGTTTAAAACCGCCCTCTTATCCCTACAATGGCGGTTTAAAACCGCCATCGTATCCCTACAATGGCGGTTTATAACCGTCATCTTATCCCTACCATGGCAGTTTTAAACCGCCATTGTAGGGATAAGAGGGCGGTTTTAAACCGCCATTGTAGGGAGAAGAGGGCGGTTTAAAACCGCCATTGTAGGAATACGATGGCGGTTTGAAACCGTCATTGTAGGGATAAGAGGGCAGTTTTAAGCCGCCATTGTAAGTATGTTTTATGACGGGGGAAAATGGTCTTTGTAAGTTCTTTTAATGACGAGCGAAAAATGTCATTTGTGGTTACTATCCGATGCAGACAATATATTGCTGTTTTATTTCAGTGACGTTGCATAACTGACATTCTGTTAATTCAATGAATACAATGTTGGATGTGGAATAAAACTAGAATTCTGGTCATTTCATTCAAAACAACAAAATATTTCATATTTACATCCAAAATCATCCAAAATTGCTACAAAAGCTATCATAGTTCCTAAAAAGAGTCTATACAACATATTTACATCCAGAATTGGCACAAAAGCTACAAAGTACACTACATTACATTACTCTACCCAAATGCGAAGCTTGCAACATGATTTGCCCATTCTGTTCGTACTACGTCGAGTTCTTCTCGTGTAAATGACTTCTTACTATTAAACTACACGAAAACAAAAGATAAATATTATGATTAAATGAAAAAAATACAATGTATATTTCAAAATATAATAGTAAAAATACGTTACATACAAGAGAGTTCAAAGGAGTCGTAAATTATGCAAAATATCTCTCGTAAACTTCAGCACATATTATCCACATTTCACGCTACCTTATTCACGAGGACACTACAAAATATAGAAAGAAATAACAATATTTGAAATTTGTCAAACATATAATAACAATTGATTATAATTAATTTATTTTACTTTCGTGGGCATCCAAGTAATAGTATTATTCTTTCATGGTATTTGAACGTTACTTTGAGCCATACAAACTCTCATTGTTCTAAATAAAGTTGAAAAACATATAGTCCCACAACAACGATAGTTCCCTTCTATGAAAAATTCATGTTGTTCTTATCTTCACATCCAAAGAATTAATTGCTTCAGCAATAAAAATTATTGAACTTGGATGCAGTCGTAAAAATTAGCATTTCGTTAAGCATATGAAAAATCAATAATTGTGAGATTGGAATCGAACTATTTCTTGAAATTAAATGGAAAAAAAAAAGTTTGGCTATGTAACAGAAGCAGAATGTACCTCAAGACAAGATCACACGACCAAGATACATATCTCCACACAGAAAGATGAAAGATATAAAACCTGTGCATTTCATATTCAATAATAAGATCACAAAACCAAGATACATATCTCCACATAGAAAGATGAAAGATATAAAACCCCTGCATTTCATATTCAATAATAAGTTGAGCATTTCGCTTTGAAAATGAGTTGAAGATATCAATCTAGAGTTTTTTGGTCAATCAAACAAATGATACTAACCAAATAATACCCCATCCAACACCGTTACAGGGGCAATGGCACATTCAGCAAATTTTTCGACATCGCTTGAATGAAATCTTCGAGATATTAGATCATCATAAATATCTGGAAAGAAGAACAACAACACAATTAACATAGCAATAACAATTTTGATGAAGTGGAATGACTTTTGAAGGTATACCGTAAACTGAGATCAAACTGTTCATCACGCCTACAATTTTGATAAATAAAATGGCTAGTCTTTCTTTGAATCCCACTGTTAGTTTGGACAAAGTATACAATGATCTTCTATCATTGTGGTATCACGTTTGATGTCCCCAAATGTCTCTGGGAGTAAATTACACAAAACGACAGGTCGTGCACAAATGGTTGGGGTGGAGGGATAGACTCTTTATCTTTTGTCCAGAAATAAATTTTCTTAAATTCTCTACTTAAAGATACAAAAAAAAATGGAAAGATATACAATACAAAACTCCATAAAATTGTACAACATCATTATCAAACAAGAACAAGAAAGACCCAGGAATGCCAACTCTAATTAGGTGTACTAGACAATGCATATAGACATTATATATTAACGGCTAAGCATCCTCAAACCAGTAGAAACTTCCTAAGCATCAACAAGTGAAAAAGATTGCCAACTATAATCCATGGCCCAACCAATTAAAAAATTGAAACAAAGTAACCCAAATAACTAACTTCTTTTGTTTCACCACAAAAACGGGAGAAAACCAAATAATTTTTTTATTTATTTATAAGAAACAAAGAATATATTGATAGCAAGAAGATTAAAATAACAGATGTGACAAAGCATCAAAATACAAACAAGGCAAACCATAAAATGAAATAGCCATGTTTCATTTCAAAGTAAACGAGAAGTCAATACTTTAATACTCTCCTTGCCTCGTACTCCTTTCCAATATTCCCTGAAAAATTTAAAGTTCTATCGGATACAATTCTGGCATTTCAAAACCAGTATCACTCCAATTTCATATTACATGCAAAGGTAACATAGACATCTTAGCTAAAATATCTATACCAACAAAGTCATTAAAATTGAGTGAGTTGTGGAATACATCCAAACTCAAATCAAACTCACAATAATAAAAAAAATACAGCAAATATGACAGTCAGATTCCCATCAAAATAAATCTAAAGCAGATATTAAAATTCTCATAGTAGAAAATAACTAAACTACCTATGTGACAGAAAAAGTAAAGAACAAACACGAATAAACACTATGTTTTTTATAAAGGTTTATAAACATTAAATTAGTGCACAAGTTTAAGTTTTCATCAGAAATCCAACATAGAGAACCAAAAGTATTGCCTTGTAAAATCTTGAATAATAGGAGTGTGCTTGTAATAATAGTTAAGCCTACCAACTTTAAAGTATCATTCACCATAATTCCAAGTTTGGTACGTATGTGTGAGAGAACATGATCATTTAATGCAAGAAAAGACAACAGGAACAAAAAGAGCACATAGAAGACTTACATAACATTTGGCGTCCTTGAAGTAGAACTATAATTTTGAAGAAAAATAGTTGTTATGTTCGAAGCCAAAACACAACATAACAACTATTTTTCTTGAAAAGTATATCTAGGAAATTTAGCAACTTAGCAAGGCCTCCTAAAAGCAGTAGCATAAACGTACCTCTAAAGCTCATAAAAAGTTAAAAAAATAGTCACAGGGATAGAATATTTTTCATTATCAATTTTCACATCCACTGTTGTGTTTCCACTCTTGTCCAGGGTACTGATATCACCAATAAAAATTTGATTCCCTCCAATATCTAATTTAATTCGAGAAGATTAGACCAAATACAAGTTGGTTAAAAAAAAGTTAAATTGCATTTAGAAAGAAAGTCAACTCTTGTATACACAAATATTATATTCCTTGGATTTTTTAGATCAGTACTAATGAAAAGAAAACAGCATATAGAACCTGTGAAATTTGAAATTTCAGCCATGAGTTTTTGCAATTTCAGCCATGCTTCTATGTCAAAATCCCAGCGTACTCAGCAACTTGCTTTCTCAAGAAATCTTGCATAATCAAAATCAAAATGAGGGTTTAGAGTGTCCCGGGTTGTAGAGAAGAAGAGATATGGAGAATAAGGAAAAGATAAAAATAAAATTGTGTGGTGAGGGAGTGGTGGTCCGTTTCGAAACTCATTGATTTTCCTTCTCTTCTTCCAAGATTCATCCATTTACCATTACACCATTGTTCATTTATCCTTTATCTTCTTCTTGGAACACCCAACTTAATGCTTCCTTCTATCAACGGATCCCCATCACTCATTCGAGTTTTTTTTTTGTTAGCACAACATCTAGGGGGAAAATTAAAATCATTGACATTGTTCACACATGGTTTATACCTTCATTCTCATAGTGCAAGTGATTGTTCACCGCCGTCAGCCGCCGTCAACGACTTCGAATACTTCCATCGCCACCGTCAATGGCCGTCGTAGCGCAGGTCGTGGTTCGTCGTCAATCGTCGTTGAACAAAAAGGAAGTTTGGGGCTGAGAGGAAAAATGAATTGCCTTAAAAAGGTTGAAGTTAGGGCTGAACCAAAACCGCGTCGTTTTGATTCAGATTTTTAACGACGGTCGAATCAAAACGACGCCTTTTTCAATCAGAGTTATGATGGCGGTTTATTGTTTTCATTGTTTCGATGACGGTTTTAAACCGTCATCGAAGGGTTCTTATAATGGCGGTGTAAAACCGCCCTTATATGTTTAATTTTCGAAAAAATAAAAAACAATCCTTCAAAATGAGCGCGTTTTTCAAAAACCGCCATCATAGGGTTTCCTTCATTTTTGAACTGTCATCTTAAGTAGAATTTGTTGTAGTGTTTGTAAACGTTGTAAATGTAATATGTCTATTAACGCAATAAAGAGTTATTGAGGTTTATTCAGTAAAGGTGTTTATTGAATATAGTAAAACGTGTTTGTATTAACTTGTACCAATAACAACACTCTTGGCTGAATATGAGTACTTGAGCTTCATGTATGACATGATTATGGGTCAAGCTCAAGTAGTCAGTCAAAACGGTCTATAGTATATGGATAAGGCTGGGTACCTTATTCTGGTAACACTATAGGATGCGGCCCGCTTTGTATTGTACAAAACGATGTGATCCGAATCGTTTCACATGGAGATGTGCGAGCGGGGGCGTCCTATGCAAAGAGTTTGCATTAGACAGAACCACGATAAAGTCTCTTTCTCTTTATAAAACCGTTTACTGGTGAGACCGACTTTATCACTTTTGATGACCTAAGGTAACTCGTTCTTAATCCTGAGCTTGCTATGAACTTCTGCTTATTTGAGAGTATCCTTAGACTTGTATGGGTGAGAGTGGCAAGTCGTCCGCTCAATAAGCCTACCAATTTGAGGATAAACTCGAATAGGTAGCTGGGGACATAGTGTGGCAAGATGGAATTCACTCCTACCCTCTTTAGGGTCTAGTAGATAGGTGTTCCCTTAATAGCTGACTCCGGGGCTTGAACATTGAGGCCTCATCCTCTTCTGTGTGAAGAGGATTCAGATCTGATGATTGGATCACAGATCAAATGTTCATTAGAGGTGTCAGTGGTACTTAAGGAACAAGAGGTATCACAGAGGTTAAACGGTATAAAAGACCTAGCTGTGATAACGGACACCTGTGAAGGATCGACTTACCCATGATGGTTATATCAAGAGGACATAATATATCTACAGTGAGGAGAGTGCAACCCTCGGCCTTTAGTGGAGTCTCCGGGGGTTAACGAATGTTGGTTAGTTCGGTTGAAAGAGTTTTGGCCGGATAATCTCGTATCGTTAGAGCTCATGATCTGTAGGTCCTTTAGGTTCTCCTGGCTAGCTCGGATAACGTCGTGCAACAGTATAAGAGAAATTAAAAAGAAAAAGAATTTGAATTGTTTAAATTCGGTTTGTGGAAGAATGATGGACATATTTAAATATGATTTAAATATGAGATTGGCCTAAAACATGAATAGGATTCATGTGCAAAAAAGTCGGTTTTCGGAAAACCGGGTTTAGCCATATTATTTAATTAATATTTGATATTGAATTAAATAATATTAATTAATTAAAAAGTTTAATTAATTAAATATATATATATATATATATATATTTTATTTATTAAAAAGTTTAATAAATAAAATATTTATTATTATTTAAAATTAATTATGAATTAATTTTATTTAATATATATATATATATATTTAGTGCTATTTTTTGCTTGTTGCATGCTTGCCATTTGGCATGGCAAGACAAGGAATGGGGTATTGAAATTGAAAGGAATTTCAATTTGGGAGAGGACTTGAGTTTTGTTTTATACGAAAGCTTGAAGAGAAATTCAAGGATTTGAGTTTTTTGTTCCTCCGATCCCCTCTCTCCCTCTCTGGCTATTCTTCTTCTTCTCATTTTCTTTTATTTTCTCTTCTTTTCGGAGTCCCACAACTCCGTTGCGCGGCGCTGAGGATAGCGGGACTACCTGGGGTGGTCCTTGGGGCGTTCGTGTGAAGAGGCCGGAAGAGTTCCTCACGAGGAACGTGTGGCGGAGCTTGAAGAAATTGGAACTACAAGGGTATGTATTCTAATTTCTTTATTTCCGTCGTTTGAGCATGTTTTCTATTTGTTAAATTGATGAAATTAGAGTATCATCGGTCTGAAATCGCTTTCCGCTGCGCATGTCGCTCCATCAATTGGTATCAGAGCGATTTTGTGATTAACTCAATTTGCATAAATTTAAGTTGGTGGGTATTTTAATTTAGAAATTGTTTCTGAATTGGCGTCTAAAGTGAATATCGATTTTGGCATAGTTTCTTTTTGAATTTTCTTATTTGTAATTGCCCGAGAATGTATGGGCTTTAATGTGTGCTGAAGAGTCTGTATTTTTAGAGTCATTAGAGTCCATATAGGTTTCTTTGTGAAAGAAGCTCGAGTTTTGAGCTCGCCGAAATGTTCGGTATAAGTTCAAACTCGTTCTAGGCAATTCGAAGAGAAGCTCAAATAGAAATTGGCTGAAGCGTTCGGGGAGCAAGTTTGTCAAAGGCGGTGCGAAGAGTTCGAAGTCCGCTCAAGACTTAGCTTGTTGTTCAAGCTTGTAATAAATTAGTTATTGCTTGCTAAATGCCAAAATCGATCCACTTTAGTGTGTTTAATTAATTATGCATTGCGAATGTATGTTTTAATTAAAATTCCATGTTTATATGTGCATAACATATGTCATATAGATTTAAAATCCCGCCGTAGGAAGCATGCTCCATGCATTGTAAATATGTTATAAGTGTTATAATTTATAGTATGCATATTTGGAAATTCATGAGTATTAATATAAGAGTTATATTAATTCATGGATTAGATGTTGTTATTTTAATAGAATAATTGATATAAGTGTTATACTAATTATGAAATTAAATATACAACATAGGTTGCCCTGGTTTTATGCATATTATAGGTTATAAGTGTTATAATATATAGGATGCATGTTTAATTCATGAGCATTAATATAAGAGTTATATTAATTCATGAATTAGTTGTTGGTTGCTTAATAGAATAATTAATATAAGTGTTATATTAATTATGAAGTTAAACATCCAACTTTAGATGCATATTGTATGTTATAAATGTTATAATGTATAGGATGCATGCTTAATTCATAATGATTGATATAAGTTTTATATTAATTTATGAATTAGGAGTTGTATATTTAAAAACATAATCGATATAAGTGTTATATTGATTATGAAATTAAATATTCAACTTGTCATGCCTTAGTGTTGCATGTTTGAGAATCATGTAGAGTTGTTATAGTAAGTCTAAGTTTTGCAAAGCGTTGTAAAATTGGATAGACTTTTAAAATCTATAACAAAGAAACGCATGTTCATTTAGGGTTAAATGAGACGTCCGGTTCATTAGATGAATAGGTCGTTATCTCGTAAATACTAAGGTTATGAGAAACTCACCCGGTGAAATCCTGTTCGAGGTTGGAGGTATTTAAGTTGACGGTTTACGGAACACCTCCTACCTGGGGACGATCCGGTACTTGAGTAAAGTTAACCTGGTTTTATGAGCGTGGGAGAGGTGTGAGGTTAATTAAACTTGTTAATAACCTAGACATCTCAGGTAAAAAGTTTACCTAGACTTAAGGTTTTAATTTTTTAGCCGGATAAAACCTGAGTATTTTACCCTAAAACCGAATATGATACTTAGTAGAAGTGTTGAGAAGGAATATATGATATATCCATCTCCTGCTATGCACTCCGTGAAGTTCACAACGTGAGAATTATGCTCGGCCTTGAGATGTCAATAGAGCATCCCCCTTAGGATGGCATTTGCATCTTTTAATAACTATGTGAATGGAGTAAGTATTTATAGTAAGTGGGAGAAGGAAGTGCGTCAGTACTCCCTACGGTCTCCTCCATTGGATTGAACCGTGAGATTCTCATGTTTCGCCTGCAAGGTGCCCTTGGTGGCACCAATCCCTTAGGAGGGCCGTTTCATGGGAGTTGAACAAGTCAGTCACCATTTATGGATAAAGAAACATAGGGCCATTCCTAACTCTGACATTCCCTTAGGTTGCACTGTTGGGGCCGTCCTGTGCGTTCTAAAAATGGAGGGTCACACTTTCAGGATTTGCTAAGAAGTTAGTAAATCTTGACCAAAAACGATAACTAAGATGCTATAAGAGTAATAGTTATTCTGGTATTAGCATTTAGTCAATAATGTCTTGGTTTAGTGAAGGAGTGCTCGTTTACCCTTAGGTAGCGACCATTCTAACTCACTAAAATATCGTTGCATGTAAATAAAGAGTTTGGGTACTTTATTTACTGCTAAATTTACTTGATTGGTTTAAATAGGTTAAAACTGTTTCACTAATAGATTTACATTTCTTTTCAGCATGTCTAGCTCTTTTAAAAACGTATTAGCTTCGGTTAAGTTAACTGGCGAAAAATACGAGACCTGGAAAACGAACTCGAATATGATTCTTGTTCGTGATGATCTTAGGTTTGTCTTAACAGAGGATTGTCCTCTTCCCAGCTCAGTAATGAGTCGTGCTGAGAAGAAACAACAAAGTAAATATGATTTGCTTGTTGTAGAAACGTGTTTAGTGGAAAATGATAGTCATGTCTGGATCCTCGATTCAGGAGCCACTAATCACGTTTGCTCTTCGTTTCAGGAAACTAGTTCCTGGCAGACGCTGGCTAAAGATGAGATAACTCTTAGAGTTGGTACTGAAGAGGTTGTCTCAGCTAAAGCAGTGGGAGCTGTTAAGTTGTCTTATAGAGATAGTTACATTTTGCTAGAAAATGTGCTATTGGTTCCTAGCTTCAAGAGGAACCTAGTCTCTATAGCTTGTTTATTAGAACAAATGTATAAAGTATCTTTTGCTGATAATGAAGCTATCATTAGCAAAAGAGGTGTACAAATTTGTTCTGCTAAACTTGAGAACAACTTATATGTGTTAAGACCGACAGAGGTTCAAGCTATTTTGAACACTGAGATGTTTAAAACAGCTCAAACTCAAACTAAAAGGCAGAAGCTTTCTCCTAGTATCTATCTTTGGCACTTGAGACTAGGCCACATTAATCTCAATAGGATTGGGAGGTTGGTTAAGAGTGGTCTCCTAAATCATTTAGAGGACAACTCTTTACCGCCTTGTGAGTCATGTCTTGAGGGCAAGATGACCAAACGACCTTTTACTGGAAAAGGTTATAGGTCAAAAGAACCTCTAGAAATCGTGCATTCGGATCTCTGCGGTCCATTGAATGTTAAAGCACGAGGAGGGTATGAATATTTCGTCAGCTTCATTGACGATTATTCTAGGTACGGCTATCTTTACCTAATACATCATAAGTCCGATACTCTTGAAAAGTTCATTGAGTATAAGGCAGAAGTTGAGAACATATTAGGTAAATCGATAAAAACACTCCGATGTGATCGAGGTGGAGAGTATATGGATACTAGATTCCAGGACTATATGATAGAACACGGAATTGTATCTCAACTCTCAGCGCCCGGAACACCGTAGCAGAACGGTGTATCCGAAAGGAGAAATAGAACCCTGTTAGACATGGTTCGTTCTATGATGAGCTATGCTCAGCTGCCAAGCTCGTTTTGGGGATACGCAGTAGAGACTGCCGTATATATTCTGAACAATGTTCCCTCTAAGAGTGTTTCTGAAACACCTTATGAGCTTTGGAGTGGGCGTAAAAGTAGTTTACGTCATTACAGAATTTGGGGATGTCCAGCACACGTACTGGTATCCGGTCCAAAGAAACTGGAACATCGTTCAAAATTGTGCCTATTCGTAGGCTACTCCAAGGAAACGAGAGGTGGTTTTTTTACGATCCTCGACAGGACAAGGTATTAGTATTGACTAATGCCACGTTCTTAGAGGAAGACCACATGAGAGATCATCAACCTTCGAGCAAAATAGTTTTGTCTGAATTATCTAGGGAAGCTACAGAGGGATCAACAAGAGTTGTTGATCAGGCTGGTCCTTCTCAAGAGTTGAGAGAGCCTTGACGCAGTGGGAGGGATGTGAGACAACCCGACCGCTACATTGGCTTGTCTGAGACTCAATTCGTCATACCTGATGATGGAATTGAGGATCCATTGACCTTTAAACAGGCAATGACAGATGTAGACAAAGATCAGTGGCTCAAAGCCATGGACCTCGAAATGGAGTCTATGTACTTCATTTCGGTCTGGAGTCTTGTAGATCAACCAGATGGTGAAAGACCCATCGGTTGCAAGTGGATCTACAAGAGGAAACGAGACCAGGCCGGTAAGGTGCAAACCTTTAAGGCCCGACTTGTGGCAAAGGGTTTTACCCAGCGAGAAGGGGTGGACTATGAAAAAACCTTTTCTCCTGTTGCCATGTTAAAGTCGATTAGAATACTCTTGTCCATTGCCGCATTTTATGATTATGAAATCTGACAAATGGATGTCAAGACTGCCTTTCTGAATGACAATCTTGAAGAGAGTATCTATATGGTCCAACCAGAGGGGTTCATAATTCAGGGTCAAGAGCAAAAGGTTTGCAAGCTGAATCGATCCATTTATGGGTTGAAACAGGCATCTAGATCCTGGAATATAAGGTTTGATACTGCGATCAAATCTTATGGCTTTGAACAGAATATTGACGAGCCTTGTGTCTACAAGAAGATTGTCAATAAGGCTGTAGCTTTCTTAGTCTTGTATGTAGACGACATACTACTCATTGGGAATGATGTAGGGGTTCTTACTGACGTAAAACTGTGGCTAGCAACCCAATTCCAAATGAAAGATTTGGGAGAGGCTCAGCTTGTTCTTGGGATTCAGATCGTAAGGAATCGCAAGAACAGAACGCTAGCACTGTCTCAGGCATCTTATATAGATAAAGTGTTATCTAGATATTCGATGCAGAATTCCAAGAAAGGTTCGCTGCCGTTTAGGCATGAAATTTATTTGTCTAAGGAACAGTCTCCTAAGACACCTCAAGAGGTTGAGGACATGAGACGGATTCCGTATGCATCTGCAGTTGGCAGTCTGATGTATGCTATGTTATGCACTAGACCTGACATCTGCTTTGCAGTCGGAATTGTCAGTAGGTACCAGTCTAATCCAGGATATGATCACTGGACCGCCGTTAAACATATCCTCAAGTATCTTAGGAGAACGAGGAACTATGTGCTCGTGTATGGGCTTAAGGATATGATCCTGGCAGGATACACTGACTCTGATTTTCAGACTGATATAGATTCTCGGAAATCTACATCAGGATCAGTGTTCACTCTTAACGAAGGGGCTATAGTGTGGAGGAGTATCAAACAAGGTTGTATTGCTGACTCCACCATGGAGGCTGAATACGTCGCAGCTTGTGAAGCAGCGAAGGAAGCAGTATGGCTCAGGAAGTTCTTGACAGATTTGGAAGTTGTTCCAAATATGAATTTGCCCATCACAATTTATTGTGATAACAGTGGTGCTGTGGCAAATTCTAAAGAACCTCGGAGTCATAAGCGCGGGAAGCATATCGAGCGGAAATATCACCTTATCAGGGAGATAGTGCAACGAGGAGATGTGATCGTCACACAGATTGCCTCGGAGCACAATGTTGCTGATCCGTTTACAAAGTCTCTCACGGCTAAAGTGTTTGAGAGACAACTGGAGAGTCTGGGGTTGCGAGCTGCTAAATAGGACAGTGGGAGATACTTTGTATTCCTGACCAGCATTCATCCCACGCACATGTTAGTCCAAGTGGGAGTTTGTTGGGTTTTATGTCCTAACACTCGTGGTTTGTAAACGTTGTAAATGTAATATGTCTATTAACGCAATAAAGAGTTATTGAGGTTTATTCAGTAAAGGTGTTTATTGAATATAGTGAAACGTGTTTGTATTAACTTGTACCAATAACAACGCCCTTGGCTGAATATGAGTACTTGAGCTTCATGTATGACATGATTATGGGTCAAGCTCAAGTAGTCAGTCAAAACGGTCTATAGTATATGGATAAGGCTGGGTACCTTATTCTGGTAACACTATAAGATGCGGCCCGCTTTGTATTGTACAAAACGATGTGATCCGAATCGTTTCACATGGAGATGTGCGAGCGGGGGCGTCCTATGCAAAGAGTTTGTATTAGATAGAACCACGATAAAGTCGCTTTCTCTTTATAACACCGTTTACTGGTGAGACCGACTTTATCACTTTTGATGACCTAAGGTAACTCGTTCTTAATCCTGAGCTTGCTATGAACTCCTGCTTATTTGAGAGTATCCTTAGACTTGTATGGGTGAAAGTGGCAAGTCGTCCGCTCAATAAGCCTACCAACTAGGGGATAAACTCGAATAGGTAGCTGGGGACATAGTGTGGCAAGATGGAATTCACTCTTACCCTCTTTAGGGTCTAGTAGATAGGTGTTCCCTTAATAGCTGACTCCGGGGCTTGAACATTGAGGCCTCATCCTCTTCTGTGTGAAGAGGATTCAGATCTGATGATTGGATCACAGATCAAATGTTCATTAGAGGTGTCAGTGGTACTTAAGGAACAAGAGGTATCACAGAGGTTAAACGGTATAAAAGACCTAGCTGTGATAACGGACACCTGTGAAGGATCGACTTACCCATGATGGTTATATCAAGAGGACATAATATATCTACAGTGAGGAGAGTGCAACCCTCAGACTTTAGTGGAGTCTCCGGGGGTTAACGAATGTTGGTTAGTTCAGTTGAAAGAGTTTTGACCGGATAATCTCGTATCGTTGGAGCTCATGATCTGTAGGTCCTTTAGGTTCTCCTGGCTAGCTCGGATAACGTCGTGCAACAGTATAAGAGAAATTAAAAAGAAAAAGAATTTGAATTGTTCAAATTCGGTTTGTGGAAGAATGATGGACATATTTAAATATGATTTAAATATGGGATTGGCCTAAAACATGAATAGGATTCATGTGCAAAAAAGTCGGTTTTCGGAAAACCGGGTTTAGCCATATTATTTAATTAATATTTGATATTGAATTAAATAATATTAATTAATTAAAAAGTTTAATTAATTAAATATATATATATATATATATATATATATATATATTTTATTTATTAAAAAGTTTAATAAATAAAATATTTATTATTATTTAAAATTAATTATGAATTAATTTTATTTAATATATATATACTTAGTGCTATTTTTTGCATGTTGCATGCTTGCCATTTGACATGGCAAGACAAGGAATGGGGTATTGAAATTGAAAGGAATTTCAATTTGGCAGAGGACTTGAGTTTTGTTTTATACGAAAGCTTGAAGAGAAATTCAAGGATTTGAGTTTTTTGTTCCTCTGATCCCCTCTCTCCCTCTCTGGCTATTCTTCTTCTTCTCATTTTCTTTTATTTTCTCTTCTTTTCGGAGTCCCACAACTCCGTTGCGCGGCGCCGAGGATAGCGGGACTACCTGGGGTGGTCCTCGGGGCGTTCGTGTGAAGAGGCCGGAAGAGTTCCTCACGAGGAACGTGCGGCGGAGCTTGAAGAAATTGGAACTACAAGGGTATGTATTCTAATTTCTTTATTTCCGTCGTTTGAGCATGTTTTCTATTTGTTAAATCGATGAAATTAGAGTATCATCGGTCCGAAATCGCTTTCCGCTGCGCATGTCGCTCCATCAATTATAACACTTATAACATACAATATGCATCTAATGTTGGATGTTTAATTTCATAATTAATATAACACTTATATCAATTATTCTATTAAGCAAACTACATCTAATTCATGAATTAATATAACTCTTATATTAATACTCATGAATCAAACATGCATCCTATACATTATAACAATTATAACATACAATATGCATAAAACTAGGGCAACCTAGTATGTTCAATTTCATAATTAATATAACACTTATATCAATTATTCTATTAAACTAACAACATCTAATTCATGAATTAATATAACTCTTATATTAATACTCATGAATTCCCAAATATGCATACTATATATTATAACACTTATAACATATTTTTAATGCATGGAGCATGCTTCCTACGGTGGGATTTTAAATCTATATGACATACGTTATGCACATACAAACAAGGATTTTAATTAAAACATACATTCGCAATGCTAATTAATTAAACACACTAAAGTTGACCGGTTTTGGCATCAAGCAAGCAATAACTATTTTATTACAAGCTTGAACAACAAGCTATGTCTTTAGCGGACTTCGAACTCTTCGTACCGCCTTGGACAAGCTTGCTCCCCCGAACGCTTCGGTCAATTTCTCTTCGAGCTTCTCTTTGTATCGCCTAGAACGAGTTTGAACTTGCACCGAACATTTCGGCGAGCTCAAAACTCGAGCTTCTTTCACAAAGAAACATATATGGACTCTAATGACTCTAAAGAATACAGACTTTACAGCACACATTAAAGTCCATACATTCTCGGGCAATTACAAATAATGAAATTAAAAAAGAAATAATGCCAAAACCGATATTCACTTTAGACGTCCATTCAGAAACAATTTCTAAATTAAAATAACCACCAACTTAAATTGATGCAAATTGAGTTGATCAAAATACGCTTTGATACCAATTGATGGAGCGTATCGCGCTGCAGAAGCGATTTTGGATCGTTGAAACTCTAATTTCATTAATTTAACAAATAGAAAACATGCTCAAAAAGACGGAAATAAGATAAATTAGAAAACATACCCTTGTAGTTCTAATTTTCTCCGAGTTCCACCGCACGATCCTCGTCACAAACACTTCGAACTTCCTCTCGCGAACGCCCCGAGGACCATCCGAGGTAGTCCCGCTATCCTCGGCGCCGCGCAACGAAGTTGTGGGACTCCGAAACAAAAGAGAAAAGAAAGGAAGAAGAAGAACATAAGGAAGTAGAAGGATGAAGGTCTGATCACAGGTTGAGGTTGAAGAAGAACTCTTCT
Source organism: Herpetospermum pedunculosum (assembly GCA_028017165.1). Lineage (NCBI taxonomy): Eukaryota > Viridiplantae > Streptophyta > Magnoliopsida > Cucurbitales > Cucurbitaceae > Herpetospermum > Herpetospermum pedunculosum. Next base: position 10,680,996 of record CM051527.1, on the reverse strand, counting down.
TCAAAATATCAAAAACCCGTAGCCAAGTTTTCAAGGAAACAAATTTTGCCTTAAATCAAAGACCCCAAAGTCAACCATCAATTATTTAGCCGAATATATATATATATATATATATATATATATATATATATATATGGGCTGGTTGCACAAACAACAATCATGCCCAAAATAATTGCAAATTTAGCAACGTTTAAAAGTTTTGCAAATATGGCAAAAAATCAGTGGCTATCACTGATAGACTTCTATCACCGACAAAATTCTATAAAAAAGACTATTATCAGCCATAAACTTCTATCAGCGATAGACCATACTATCCGTGATAGAAATTGTCATATCCACAATTTTTTTTAAAAAAGTGTTATATTTTAATTATTTTACTCTAAATTGATATCTGTTACAATTTCTCTCTCTCTATATAATATATATATTTTATTATTATTTTAAATTAATTCATAATTAATTTTAAATAATAATAAATATTTTAATAAATAAAAAATATATATATATATATATTAATCAATTAATTAATATTATTTAATTTAATATCAAATATTAATTAAATAATATGGCTAAACCCGATTTTTCGAAAACCGACTTTTTGCACATGAATCCTATTCATGTTTTAGATCATTCCCATATTTAAATCATATTTAAATATGTCCATCATTCTTCCACAAACCGAATTTGAACATTTCAAATTCTTTTTCTTTTCCTGTTCTCTCATACTGTTGGACGACGTTATCCAAGCTAGCCAGGAGAACCTAAAGAACCTACAAATCATGAGCTCCAACGATACGATATTATCCGGTCAAAACTCTTTTAACCGAACTAATCAACATTCGTTAAACCCCGGAGACTCCACTATAGTCCGAGGGTTGCACTTTCCTCACTGTAGATATATATTATGTCCTCTGATATAACCGTCATGGGCAAGTCGACCCTTCACAGGTTGTTCGTAATCACAGTTGGGTCATTTAAACCGTTTAACCCCTGCATTACGTCTTGTTCCTTAAGTACCACTGACACCTCTAATGAAAAATAGATCTGTGGTCCAACAAACAGATCAATTAACTCTCTCATCTCATTAGAGTGTGACCGCTCATTGTTCAAGCCCCGGAGTCAGCTATTAAGGGAACAATCTATCTACTAACCCTGAAGAGCGGGTTGGGAGTGAACTCCAATCTTGTTGTACTATGTCCCCAACTACCTATTCGACATTATCCCCAAGATGGTAGGCTTATTGAGTCGGCGCTTATGGGCCACTCTCACCCATGCAAGTCAAAGGATACTTTCGAATAAGCAGGAGTTCATAGCGAGCTCAGGATTGAGATCGAGTTACCTAGGCCATCAAATGAAAATGTCGGTCTCATCAGTAAACAGTTTTATAAAGAGAGAGCGACATATTTCGCGGTTCGATCTTATGCAAACTCTTTGCACAGGACGCCCTCACTCGCACATCTCCATGTGAAACGATTCAGACACATCGTTTTGTACAATACAAAGTGAGCCGCATCCAATAGTGTTACCAGGATAAGGTACTCAGCCTTATCCGTGTACTATAGACCGTTTTGACTGACTACTTGAGTCTGATCCACAGTCATGTCATATATGAGGCTCAAGTATTCATATTCAGCCATGGGTGTTGGTCATTGATATAGGTTAACCTAAACATGTTTCACTTTATTCCAGTAAACTCATTTATTGAATAAAACCAATAACTCTTTATTCTAAATAGAATATTTACAAACATAACAGTTTACAAACCACGAGTTTTTGGACAGAAAACCCAACAATTAATAATTAAACAACTTTAATGAATTTTTTTTTTCATAAAGAACCATAATCCATCTTAGTACAACCACTGTAAATCATGAACAATTTAAATAATTCGAGATAATTATAACATCGTGTTTAGACTATGAATAACGTAATAATCTATGTGTGAAGACCCATCTTCTATTCAATTTGTATAAATATATATATATATATATATATATATATATGAAAATGGTTTTGAAAAGAAAAAGAAAAGAAAAAAAAGGGAAAAGAAAAGAAAAAAAATTGTGATTTGGGTGGGTTACATGTGTGGTTCTTAGTTAGTTGTGATTGTGTCTACAGAAAAATACCGTTAATGAAATTTGTCTAAATCTGTGTTTAGGTTGTAACTCATGGCTAGAGTTTTTTTTAGGAGAAAATTTGTTTGTGTTTATTGTCTATTACACCCTTCTAACATTTGGTTTGTTCAACAATATTATATTTGAAATTTGTTTATTTATTTTTGGAGGATTAATTAGTTTGAATGACGTGGATCATTGCAGGTTAAAAATAAACGGTTGTTTTTCCCGTTAAGTATTGTATCTCATTATGTATCTTTTGTGTGACCGGATGGGTATATCCCACACACACGGCTGGGAGATACCGTGGGCACACTAGTAGGATATATAGCCATTGTGGCACACATATTTAATGTCAGGGTTAGATCTGACGTGTGTAAGTAGGAGGTGAATTTAATTTTGTTATTTCTTTCCTAAAATTAAGGATCCACACATACACCGGTCAAAAATCAATTTGTGTCCCAACAAATACCCCTACATTTAGGTAAAGTCTTACATTTTCCTGATTTGATTCTTGAACCCTTCCTTTTTCGTTTTTCCATTTACACCACCATCTAGGAGAAAAAATTCGAGCATCCTTTTCCCGTCATTCTGCAAAAACAAAACAACCTTCAACCACACAACAACCAACAACCTTCAACCACACAACAACCAATCATGTCCTCCCTTTCTATTATAGTGTTTTTTGATGGTATTTGGGACGAGATGAACAAATACAATAATTTCAAAAGTTGCACAGTTGTTGTCCCCCCAAATTTAACACTGGCGGAATTCAACCGAATCCCTTAAAAAAATTTGGAGATCAACCAAATCCCTTAAAAAAAGGAATCACCAGCTATTATTTAGTTTTTTTTGAAATCTTGGAGTTTTCCGTTGGAGGTGAAATCCCTTCAAAGTATATAGCCATTGCGGCACAAAAACACTGGCGGAATTCAACCGAATCCCTTAAAAAAATTTGGAGATAAACCAAATCCCTTAAAAAAAGGAATCACCAGCTATTATTTAGTTTTTTTGAAATCTTGGAGTTTTTCGTTGGTTTTAATATAAACAAAACATTTACAACTCCCGCAAGTTAAAACCCTAGAATCTGAACCTACTAACCCAATACCACGTTTACCTAAACTAGGATTACAATTAAAGTCTTTCGTTGGTAAAACATGGATGGAGAAGAATTGCGAGAGAGGAAAATGCTTACCAACTAGGTTATGGAGAAACACAATTGCGAGAGAGGAATGACGAGTATAGGTCGAACGTAGCCGTCGAATGCGTCGTGTTCTACTTTGAAGGATGTCGAAGTAGGTTATGGAGAAACGGAAGAACAACTGCGTTTTTGTTGCTTCTAGGGTGAAGGTATGCGCCTTCTGAGTTTTGTTCGCTTCTGAGTTTTGAATATTGGAGTTCCCGATTTGGAGTTTGCCGATTCCTTTTGCAGATGATTTAATTCAAGGTAGCGTGTTCCGAATTTTCCATCTACCCCATAAAACAAATCATACCCATTTTTTGGGAAGCGATACCTTATTTAAAAAAAAAAACCAATTCCCTCTTCTTAAGTTGTTGGCGTCCTTTATTACTCAGTAATGCACACAACTCCCAAACTCCTTTACGCCCCATCTTTATTATGTGTGCACGGATGCACACACTCACACTGTTGATGAAATTTTCTACTGTCTGCAGCTGCACAAACGACACAGGCTGCCCCCCGTATTAGTCTGTGTGCAGTCATACACACACCTTCATTGCGTGGCTAGAACACTATCTGTAGGTATACACATCCCCTGGTGCGTGTTTTTTTTACTTTGTCTCTGCCCCAGTATTAATCTGTGTGCAGTCATACACACACCTTCATTGGGTGGCTAGAACAGTTTCTGTAGGTATACACATCCCCCGGTGGGTATTTTTTTAACTTTTTCTGCAGACATACACACACCACCACTGATGGATGCAATCTGCCTGTATTACTTCCTCCGGTATATAGACCCATTTATCATTTTTAATGTTATCTAGATTATTGGGGGTGGGGTATAACCAGGTATGGAAATAGGGATAAGTGTCTTTTATCATTTTTAACGTCTTCTGTCTATTTAATTAATCCTCTCTGTTAAATCCACGTCAAACTATGTTTTCTCTCTCTTCCTAACCTTTTATATTTTAAAATATTCTATTTTTAATTCTCAAAATTAGGAGAAATTGACGAAGGGTAAACAAGTCCATTTAGTACTAAAATCCCCTAGTAAATATAGGTTTTAGACATAATTCAAACTAAAAAACTGATTAGCCATTTTTCATGTTGGGTGGCTTAATTGTAGACATTCCTCTGGTTTTCCCTTAAAAAACAAACGAAAAAGGAGAAAATAGGAAAGAAAAAGTGAGGGAAAGGAGAGAGATGAAATTTTGGTAGAAAACAGGGAGGGAGAAAAACATGGAGAAAATGAAGGAATTCATGCTTGAATCAATGTTTTTCACTAAAGAATGGCACTATGGTGGAATTGAGAGTTATAAATCAGAGATATCAGTTGAAATTTGGTAGGTTTGTAAGGGAATTTATGGAAAGCAATGAAGAAATTAGGGTTTTAAATAATGGATTTTATGGATCTCCTTTTCTAGCTTGTGTATTTTTCTATTGGAGCTCCAAAATCTGATAGAAAAGATTATGGTATGTTTTGGTGATAATTTGTTAGGTAAGGGCAAGTAAAAGAAATAGAATATGAGTTTCTTCAATGTTGGAAGTAAAGATTGAAAGTAAAGAGGAGAGGAATGTGTTAAGGAGAAGGAAGTATAAATTAGCCATATCAATAGTACTCTTCAATAACAAAGCAGATTTCCTAAGCTTAAGTGTAAGAAATCAATGACATAGGAAGAATGAAGGTTAAAGAAAGGAAGTTGTGGGTTATGCAAAAGATAAAAGAGGGAAGAAGATGAAGTGAAAGAAGTGGAAGAATAGGAAAGATGAAGAAGATGAATGGGTTATGATAGCACACTAAATGGGCTATCTTTAGAGCCGTTATTATGCTAGTTTTGGAGTTTAAATGAACGTTTTAATGATATTATTTATCTAAATTGTAGATTTCGAGCATTTGGAGCAAACCGGAGTTTTTTAGAAGTTACGGCATGAAAAATTAGCTAAAAATATGAACTTTTATGACCAAGAGCCAAGAAAAAGAAGGAATCAAGCCAAAAATGCCGAGGGGATAGCGTCGCGACGCTCCAAAATGAAGTTTTCAAGCCAGAATTCCCGAGGGGACAGCGTCTCGACGCTGTAATCCCTCACAGAAAAAAATAAAAATATAAGATATACAACTTCGGTCTCAAACTTGGGCGCGCGCGCGTGCACAGATCAACCATGAGCACCCAGACAATCACACCATTCAGCTACTATTGTTATACATTCCGCATTTGTAATACATATACATGTAGCGTCGAGCTATAGCGTCTCGACGCTGGCTTTCCATATCATTTTTAAGGGCAGCGTCGAGACGCTACCCCTAGCGTCGAGACGCTATGACGATTTTTCCTATAAATGCATATTTTTCTCCATTCGACGGGGGGAGCCAATTTTTGGGAGATTTGAACCCTAATTTCGAAATACACTCATTGGAAAGGCGTGAGGGACACTCTAGAGAGCTGAGGAAGAGATTCGGAGGCTCGGGAACGTGCAGATCACATCGGGAACGAGGCTTGGCACGCGACAAGAGTTTTTCTCCTTTTACCTTTGATTTTATTGTTTATTTTATGGATTCTAAACATTGTCTAAGCATGATTTTAGTGATTATGAGTAGCTAGACTTTTACTTAGGGGATTGATGTAATCGTTTTAGTTTTCATGTTTGATTAATCTAAAGTTCTTCATATTGCAACAATTGTTCTTGTGTTTGTTTGCTTAATGCTTTTATCTTTTGGCCAAAGTATAAATTGTTGATTGCTTTAATTCTAGCTTGAAAGAGTAGATTTTAGAGTAGAACTCAAACACTTGACTACTTGTAAATTCTTGCATGAAAATGAAGAATTCTCTTAGAGGCCGATAGTAGAAGTTGCTTAATGCATTTCTTTCTTATTAAAACTAGACAAACATGTTGCTTTTATATTAAGGGAAGAAAATTAATAGAGCTCTAGCGAGTCTTTTATGAGTTTTGTACTTCTTGGCTTATAATTGTATGCATGACTATTTTTGGATTAATAGATTAATTGAGCATAAATCTATTCGATGAAATCAATTCCCTAGGTTTTCTCTCCTAAAGGTTTCCCATTACTTTTCAATCATTTAATTTTCACTCAATTTCAAAGTCTTTTTAGTCTAAATAAAATTTGTGGTTAGTACCTACGGTACTCAATTGATCTAGAAAACCAATCCTGTGGACGATACTCTTTACTTAAATCACTATATTAAAACTTGACCCGTACACTTGCGGTACGCAATAAATCACGCAACAAGTTTTTGGCGCCGTTGCCGGGGATTGACATATTTAGATCAATTGATATTGTGGAGAATTCAACAAATCTTACTTTAGATTGTTTTTATTTTTTATTAATTTTCTATTATTTGTGTTTTTCTTGCCAGGTTCGTGTTTCAGTTTATGCGAAAGGACAAGGGAGTTTCCTTACTTCCCTTCGATCTTGAGATAGAAAAGACCTGCAAGAGAAATCGAAAAATCCAGAAAGAGAAGGAAAAATCAATGGCACAACCAAATATGGTCGTACAGGAGAACAAGGCCATTATGGACTATTTTCTGCCCACATTTGACATTAATCAATCTGGGATAGTCCTCACACCTATAGATGCCAACAATTTTGAGTTGAAGACAAGACTTATTCAAATGGCCATGAACAATGCATTCAGGGGCCGTCCCACTGAAGACCCCAATTCCCATTTGAAGAAATTCTTAGAAATTTCTAGCACGGTAAAGATTAATGGTGTTTCTATTGATGCAATTCGCTTACGCCTTTTTCCTTTTTCTTTACAGGAAAAAGCAACTGATTGACTAGAATCATTACAACCAGGAAGTATCACTACTTGGGAGGAGTTGGCACATGCATTTTTGACTAAATTCTTCTCACCTGCTAAATCTGCCAAACTTAGAACTGAAATAGGAACCTTCAGACAAAATGAAGGTGAACAGTTGTTTGAAGCATGGGAGCGGTACAAGGAACTAATAAGGAAGTGTCCTGAGCATGGGTATCCAGACTGGCTACAAATTCAATTTTTTTACAATGGACTCACAGGACAAACTAAGACAATTGTAGATGCAACATCAGGAGGAACTATCTTGAAGAAAACTGTAGATGGAGCTCATACACTATTAGAGGAAATGGCAACTACGAGCTATCATTGGCCAAATGAACACTCCAATTATAAAACAGTAGCTGATCTCCATGAGGTGGATGAGGTAAGTTCCCTTAAGGCTCAAATTGCATCTCTTACTAATGCAATGAACAAACTTGCAGGAATAGGTGTCACTCAATTTATTGCAGCCTTAGCAGCATCTCATACCCCTCCATCTGGTGAGGAATACAACTTGGAACAGGCCCAATATGTGAACAATAGAAATTTCAACTATGGAGGCCAACAGATGCAAAATAATCTTCCTACTCACTACCATCCAGGTTTGAGAAATCATGAGAATTTTTCCTATGCTAATACTAAGAATATTTTGCAGCCTCCACCAGGTTTTGCATCCACTTCTCAACAGCCTGAAAAGAAGCCATCCCTTGAAGAATTGGTTGGAGCATTCGTTACAGAATCAAGAAATAGAGCCAACCAAATGGAAAGCACAATGACTAGTCAGGGAGCGACCATAAAGAATTTGGAGGTACAAATGAGTCAGATGGCCACATCTATTAATAGTCTCCATAAAGGTAAATATCCTAGTGACACTGAGGTAAATCCAAGGGAGCAATGCAAAGCTTGCAAGGCTATCACATTAAGAAGTGGAAGGATGGTGGATGAGATTGCAAAAGAACCCTGTTGAGAAGTCTACTGAAAAAGAGTTCACTTTAGAGCCATTTACTAATGTGTTTATTCAGGTTGAGGAAGAACAAAAGAAGACTACTGCATCACCTGAAGCTGAACAATCTACTAAGTCTTCTGTTCCTTTTGTTCCTAACTCTATTCCTTATCCTCAGCGGTTTAAAAAGAAAAAGCTTGAATCTCAATTTTCTAAATTTTTAGACATATTTAAAAAGCTTCATATTAATATCCCATTTGCAGATGCTCTTGCTCAAATGCCACATTATGCAAAATTCATGAAAGACATCATGTCCAACAAGAAGAAACTGGAGGCCTACGAGACAATCAACCTTAATGAGGAATGCAGTGCCATAATTCAGAGAAAGTTGCCTCAGAAATTAAAAGATCCAGGAAGTTTTACTATCCCTTGTGTTATGGGAAATTCTTCTTATCCTTATAAAGCTTTATGTGATTTAGGAGCTAGCATTAACTTGATGCCTTTATCTGTATACAAGAAACTAGGTTTGGGGGAGGTGCAACCTACCACCATATCTCTTCAGTTAGCTGATCGATCTATCACATATCCTAGAGGTATTGTAGAAGATGTATTGGTTAAGGTTGACAAATTTATCTTTCCTGTAGATTTTGTAGTGCTAGACATGGAAGAGGACAGTGAAGTCCCAATAATTTTGGGAAGACCTTTCTTAGCCACTGGACGAGCTTTAATCGATGTACAACAGGGTAAACTTTCTCTAAGATTGAACGACGAAGAGGTAACTTTCAATATTTATAACTCTATGAAATTTCATGAAGAAGAAAGTGATTTTTTTCGTGTGGACATGATTGATTCTATTACTAATGAGTTTGAGAAATTTGGGCAAATTCTGATATTTTAGATAAATTAAATTCAGACAATGAGAATGAGCAGGTGAAACAGATGGAGGTGAAACACATGGGCAAGCGACCACCATGATACATTTAATGAGCCTCGTCTAGCCAAAGACGTTAAACAAAGCGCTTCTTGGGAGGCAACCCAAGTTTATTTTTGAGTTTTTAGTTTTTTTTATTTGTTTTCTTTTGTTTAATTGTTTTGTGGCGTGTTGTGGTCCTTATATTCCTTTACTTTTTCTTTAGGAGCCTGATCAACAATTTTTTCTCCACATCTCAGAAGATAGTGGGTTCACTTGCATTTCAGGGAAGTTTCCAAATCTCCTATTTTTTTTTTCTTGTCCTTTGCATATTATTGACTATACATTGAGGACAATGTATGTTTTAAGTTTGGGGGTGGAACTATGCATGTTATGCATGTTTTATGTGAATTTTATATTATTTTTAGCATGATCTTCATGGTTGAATCTTTGTTGCATTGCTCGTGATTAGGACAATCTAGGAAGTGTTCTAAAGTTTGATATTCTATTTTTGTTGGACTATGAGACTGTTGGATTTTATGTCCTAAAACTATGGTTTGTAAACTGAATGTATATTCTATTTTGCAATAAAGTTGTTATTGAGATTTATTCAGTAAAGTTGTTATTGAATAAAGTGAATCGTTTTTACTTTTAACCTAACTCCGATAAACAAAGAACCCATGGCTATAGGTTGTATACTTGAACTTCATGTGTGACATGATTGTGGATCAAGTTCAAGTAATAGCCAGAACCGTCTATAGTATAGGGATAAGGTTGGGTACCTTATCCTGGGGACACTATTGGACGCGACCCACTTTGTATAGTACAAACGATGTGATCCGAAATCGTTCATGTGGAGACATGTGAGTGGGGGCGTCCTATGCAATGAGTTTGCATAAGACTGAACCGCGAAATAAAGTCACTCTTTCTTTACAACTCCATTTACTGTAAAGACCGACTTTTTCATATGATGACCTAGGTAACTCGATCTGAATCCTGAGCATGCTATGAACTCCTGTTTATTCGGGCTTATCCTTTGACTTGTATGGGTGAGAGTGGCCCGAGATCGCTGACTCAATAAGCCTACCATCTTGGGGATAAGACCGGGTAGGTAGCTGGGAACATAGTCTTGCGAGATGGAATTCACTCCTACCTGCCTTTAGGGATTAATAGAGAGGTTGTTCCCTTAAGTGCTGACTCCGGGTCTTGAACTAGGGATCCCACCCTCTCATTGGCCCGAGAGGGACTTGGTATAGTGATGAGATCACTTACCAATCGGTTTGGTGGTTGGACCACAAACCAATAGTTCATTAGAGGATCAATGGGACTTAAGGAAGAAGATGTAATTACGGGGGTAAAACGGTTATTTTGACCCAGCTGTAATTACGAACGACCTATGAAGGATTCACTTACTAATGATGGTTATATCAAGAGGACAGAAATATATCTACGGTGAGGAGAGTGCAACCCTAGGACTTTAGTGGAGTCTACGGGGGTTAACGAATGTTGGTTAGCTTGACTAAAGAGTTTGGTCGGTTAATCTCGTATCGTTGGAGCTCATGATCTGTAGGTCTTTTAGGTTCTCCTGACTAGCTCGGATTAAGCCGTTTAGCAATATGAGAGAAAAAGAATTTGAATTTATTCAAATTCGGTTTTGGAAGAATGATGGACATATTTAAATATGATTTAAATATGAGATCGGTCTAAACCATGAATAGGGATTCATGTGTGATGATTTGGTTTAAGAAACCGGGATTAGTCTTATTATTTAATTAATATTTGATATTTAATTAAATAATAATATTAATTAATTAAAAAGTTTAATTAATTATAATTTATTTTGTTTATTAAAATTAATTATGAATTAATTTTAAAATGACAAAATATTACAAGTGGGATTATCCAAGTCAAAGTGGAATTATCCATGTTGAGTGGATTTATCCAAGTTGAGTGGGTTTATCCAAGTTGTGAAGTGGATTGTGAATCACCAACAACATGCATATAAACTCATCAATTTTGGAACACTTGGTTGAAGACTAATCCATCCAATTTGAGGTGTCATGCTAAGCAAAGACTTTGTTGCATGTGAATTGCCTATAAATTGGATGAAGTTCAAATGGTTTGAGGTTGATGAATTTTCAAAGAGTTTGAATATTTGGATGAGCATGAAGAGATCATGTTACTTGAGAAATTAGAAAGCTAAGTGTTAGATTTTTCTCACAAAATCTCATCTCTTTCACCTTCCCATCTTCATCTTCCAAACTTTTACTCTTGTAAAGGAGTCCCACCACTCCGTTGCTCGGCCCGAGAATAGCGGGACTACCGGAGGTGGTTCTCGGAGAGTTCGAGAAAAGCTTTGAAGGGTTCGTGAAGAGATTCGAGCATCGGAATAGGAGTCCTTAGAACTACAAGAGGTATGTGTTCTAATTCCTTTTATTTCAAAGCTTTTAGCATGTTTCTTATTTAGCTAAATTGATGAAATTAGAGTGTCATTGATCCGTCTCGCTTATGCTGCGCTACATGCGCTCCATAAATTGGTATCAGAGCGTTTTTTGGTCACTCCATTTGCATCAATTTGAGCTTGGTGGGTATTTGTTTTAGAAATTATTTTTCTGGGCGTCTAAAGTGTTATTCCGGTATTGGCATATTTTTTTGAGCTTTTATTTGTACTTTGTTTTGTAATTGCCCGGGCGTGTATGGGCTTTAATGTGTGCAGAAGAGTCTGTAAAAAAATTGGAGTCATTAGAGTACATATAGGCTTTCAATTCGAAGACAGAAGCTCGGGTGTCGAAAAAAACAGCATGCTGTTTTTTTCTGCAAAATTCCAGCACAAAACCGGTTCAGCGCAAGGTGGAAGAAACGGTCCGGTTCGGTCCTCGGGCGGTCTGGTTCACTGAATCTCAGACCGGTTCCTTGTTCTTCACCCTCTGGAGGTCCGGTTCAGCGTTCGTTTGGTCCGGTTTGGGTCGTTATTGGTCCGGTTTCGGGCTGTTGAAGTCGGGACAACTGTTTTGGACCGGTTCAGCTTATTTGAAGCTTGTAGTTGCTATTTTTTTTTGCCGGTTCAAGCAAATTCAAGCCGGTTCGGGGCGGTTCGAAGGGTTCAGAAGCGTCTCAGCCTAGTTGATGAATTATTATTGTAATAATCTAGTTGCTTGCTTGCCCGTGATGCCAAAACCAGTCCACTTTAGTGTGTTTAATTAATTATGCATTGTGAATGTATGTTTTAATTAAAGTCTCTTGTATGTGCATAAAGTATGTCATATAGATTTCAAATCCCACCATAGGAAGCATGTTGCATGCATTGAAAGTATAAAATAAGTGTTATGTTGTATAGTATGCATGCTTAATTCATGAGAATTAATATAAGTGTTATATTAATTTATGAATTGGATGTTGCTTGTTTAAAAGTAAAATTGATATAAGTGTTATATTAATTGTGAAATTAAACATACAACATAGTTGCCTTAGTTGAATATAATTGTTATATTCTTGCTTGGGAAGCATGTTATAAAATGAATGTAATTGTTATATTCTAGCTTAGGAAGCATGTTATAGAATGTCTTTGTTTTATAAAGTGTTGTAAAATGAGATAGACATTTAAAATCTATAACAAAGATAAATGCATGCTCACTAAGGGTTAAATAATTCAAATGCGATTAGGAATTTAGTATCAATTCGTTTTAATAGTTAAAATAGGTCGATATCTTGTAAAGCTAAGGTTACAAGAGAACTCACCCGGTGAGATCCTGTACTAAAGTTGGAGGTATTTAAGATGACGGTTTACAGAACACCTCCTACCTGGGGATCGATCTGGTACTTGAATTAAGTTAACCCGACTTTATGAGCATGCACGTGAGAGGTGTAAGGTTATAAAGCGTTTATCACCTAAACATCTTAGGTAAAAGTATGTTCTACCTAGACTTAAGTTTTATTGTCTTAGCCGGATAATGCCTAAGTAAAAGTATACCCAAACCATTCTAAAATACTTAGTAGTGGTGTTGAGAAGGTATATATGATATATCAATCTCCTCCTACGCTCTCTGTGAAGTTCACACCGTGAGATTTATGCTCGGCCTCGTGATGTCAATAGGGCATCCCCATTCGGATGGTGTTTCCATAAATCAAGAGCAAGGTGAATGGAGAAAGTATTTATAGTAAGTGGGAGAAGGAAGTATGTCAATACATCCTGCGATCTCCTCCATTAGGTTGAACCGTGAGATTCCCATGTTCCGCCTGCTGGTTGCCCATAGTAGCATCGTCCATTCGGAGGGTCGTTTCATGGGAGTCGGAACAACTCAATCTCCAGAAATGGATAGGGTCTCTTAGGTCCATTCCCAACTCTGACATTTCCATTCGGTTGCACTGTTGGGGCCGACCTCTGAGTTCTGAAAATGGCGGGTCACACTTACAAAGGATTACTAAGTTGTTAGTAGATTCTTGACCGAAGTAGCGATAACTAAGGTGCTATAGGAATATGAGTTATTCTGGTATTAGCATTTAGTCAATAATGTCTTGGTTCAGTGAATGAGTGATTGACTACCCCTCGGTAGCGGTTGTTCTGACTCACTGAAGTATCGTTGCAAATTAATAATGATTTTTTGGGTACATTATTACTTTTGCTAAAATCTTGTTTGGATGTATGAAATGGGTTAAAATCAATTCACTAATAATATTTATTCTTTTTCAGCATGTCTAGCTCGTTTATCCAATTACTAGCTTATTATAAACTAAACGACGATAACTACACGACCTGGAAATCGAACTTGAATACGATTCTTGTTATCGATGATCTTAGGTTTGTCTTAACAGAGGAATGTCCTCCCCCTCCTAGCTCGTCTGCAACTCGAACTGTTCGAGATGCATTTGACAGGTGGACTAAGGCTAATTATAAAGCCTGAGTCTACATCTTGGCCAGCACATCTGATGTGTTAGCTAAGAAGAATGAGGTAATGGTTTCCGCTAAGGAGATCATGGATTCATTACAGACGATGTTTGGACAACCGTGGGGGCGTCCTATGCAATGAGTTTGCATAAGACTGAACCGCGAAATAAAGTCACTCTTTCTTTACAACTCCGTTTACTGTAAAGACCGACTTTTTCATATGATGACCTAGGTAATTCGATCTGAATCCTAAGCACGCTATGAACTCCTGTTTATTCGAGCTTATCCTTTGACTTGTATGGGTGAGAGTGGCCCGAGATCGCCGACTCAATAAGCCTACCATCTTGGGGATAAGACCGGGTAGGTAGCTGGGAACATAGTCCTGCGAGATGAAATTCACTCCTACCCGCCTTTAGGGATTAGTAGAGAGGTTGTTCCCTTAAGTGCTGACTCCGGGTCTTGAACTAGGGATCTCACCCTCTCATTGGCCCGAGAGGGACTTGGTATAGTGATGAGATCACTTACCAATCGGTTTGGTGGTTGGACCACAAACCAATAGTTCATTAGAGGACCAGTGGGACTTAAGGAACAAGATGTAATTAGGGGGGTAAAACGGTTATTTTGACCCAACTGTAATTACGAACGACCTGTGAAGGATCGACTTACTAATGATGGTTATATCAAGAGGACAGAAATATATCTACGGTTAGGAGAGTGCAACCCTTGGACTTTAGTGGAGTCTTCGGGGGTTAACGAATGTTGGTTAGCTTGGCTAAAGAGTTTGGTCGGTTAATCTTGTATCGTTGGAGCTCATGATCTGTAGGTCTTTTAGGTTCTCTTGGCTAGCTCGGATTAAGCCGTGTGAATTTGAATTTATTCAAATTCGGTTTTGGAATAATGATGGACATATTTAAATATGATTTAAATATGGGATCGGTCTAAAACATGAATAGGGATTCATGTGTGATGATTCGGTTTAAGAAACCGGGATTAGTCTTATTATTTAATTAATATTTGATATTTAATTAAATAATAATATTAATTAATTAAAAAGTTTAATTAATTATAATTTATTTTGTTTATTAAAATTAATTATGAATTAATTTTAAAATGAAAAAATATTACAAGTGGAATTATCCAAGTCAAAGTGGAATTATCCATGTTGAGTGGATTTATCCAAGTTGAGTGGGTTTATCCAAGTTGTGAAGTGGATTGTGAATCACCAACAACATGCATATAAACTCATCAATTTTGGAACACTTGGTTGAAGACTAATCCATCCAATTTGAGGTGCCATGCTAAGCAAAGACTTTGTTGCATGTGAATTGCCTATAAATTGGATGAAGTTCAAATGGTTTGAGGTTGATGAATTTTCAAAGAGTTTGAATATTTGGATGAGCATGAAGAGATCATGTTACTTGAGAAATTAGAAAGCTAAGTGTTAGATTTTTCTCACAAAAATTCATCTCTTTCACCTTCCCATCTTCATCTTCCAAACTTTTTCTCTTGTAAAGGAGTCCCACCACTCCGTTGCTCGGCCCGAGGATAGCGGGACTACCGGAGGTGGTTCTCGGAGAGGTCGAGAAAAGCTTTGAAGGGTTCGTGAAGAGATTCGAGCATCGGAATAGGAGTCCTTAGAACTACAAGAGGTATGTGTTCTAATTCCTTTTATTTCAAAGCTTTTAGCATGTTTCTTATTTAGCTAAATTGATGAAATTAGAGTGTCATTGATCCGTCTCGCTTCCGCTGCGCTCCATCAGAGACCATGCCGGTTAACAGAGAAATTTTTATTTTTTAGTCTCATTTGATATGTTTGAATACCTTGTAAGCTAAAAATGCATATTTAATTTGAGTTTTAATGCATAAAGGAGATACGCATGATTAGATTTTTCTTTGAAAAGTTATATGATAGTGTCTCATTTTTTGTTGCTAAATGAAGAATGCATAGGATTTGATACCAAAATACCATGCTCTTCTGTGAGCTTTTAAGCCAATAAGCACCTCTTAACATGGTGCTCTATTTTCTTAAATTGAGTGATTGCCATGCATGATTGATATTTCTAGAACTTGCTTTGTTATGCATGTCTGGAATCTCTAAATTTGACTTGAATGTTTAACTTCACAAAGGGCGTTTAGGTAAAACCACTTTTAGCTTTCTTAAATAACCTACCTTGGTAATCCTGAGAAAGCCAAATTTTGAGCCTTACGCCTTTTCATTGGAACATTACCACATAACAAGCCTTAAACCCATTCTCTTGTTGTTTTCCTTTCTTTGAACCCTTAAATGGAAGGTTTATAAGTGCTTACCACAGGATGTGTCAATCCATCCGAAGGAGAAAGTTGAATGGTGTTAATAGAATATTCAAAAGAAAGCATTCATTTCATTAGTTTTTTTTTAGAGACAAAAGAAAAGAGAAAAAGAAAAGAGAAGAAGAAAAGAAAAGAAAAGAAAAACTGAGAAAAGAAAATTTCATGTGGTACAGTCTTATAATTCTTCCAACCTATTAGCTTAAAATGTTCATCCATCCACCCTTACCTAAGCCCAATTACAACCAAAGCAAGACCCTTGAAGTTTTACATTCAATCTAATTCATCGATGATGAAGATGTGATATATTAGCAAGCTTATGGTAAATGTCTCTTATGTTTTGGTTTGAGCGTTTATCTTTCATATGCCCTAAACAGTTGAGTGTTTTGAGTGATTTTATGTGAGGGTATCAAGTCTTGTGCATTCGGTTTTAGTAATTTTATGATATGCTTGAGTTTTTTGTTATAAAATTGAAGTCTATGATTGCTTAATCTCTTGATTGTCACTATGACTCAAGTTATTGATGTATGTTTAGTTTTATTGGTATTCATAGATATTAAGGGAAGAAAAGTGAGCACACATGCAAAAGATAAAATGTTTTGATTTTTAAAATTTATTGTTGATAGGTCGTGGTTTAATATGCCTTCTTTTGTGGTTTATTTGTCTTAAGAACACTGAGGTTCGAGTCACGAGCATGCATTCATTAATTCATTTATTGGTTTGTTTTATTTTGCTCGAGGACTAGCAAAACCTTAAGTTTGGGGGTGTTTGATGGCACACTAAATGGGCTATCTTTAGAGTCGTTATTATGCTAGTTTTGGAGTTTAAATGAACGTTTTAATGATATTATTTATCTAAATTGTAGATTTCGAGCATTTGGAGCAAACCGGAGCTTTTAGAAGTTATGACATGAAAAATTAGCTTAAAATATGAACTTTTATGACCAAGAGCCAAGAAAAAGAAGAAATCAAGCCAAAAAGGTTGAGGGGATAGCGTCGAGACGCTCCAAAATGAAGTTTTCAAGCCAGAATTCCCGAGGGGACAGCGTCTCGACGCTGTAATCCCTCACAGAAAAAAAAATAAAAATAAAAGATGTACAACTTCGTTCTTGAACTTAGGCGCACGCGTTCACAGATCAACCATGGAGCGCCCAGACCACCACAACACTCAGCTACTATTGTTATACGTTCCGCATTTGTAATACATATACCTGTAGCGTCGAGCTATAACGTCTCGACGCTATGCTCGACGCTGGCTTTCCATATCATTTTTAAAGGGCAGCGTCGAGACGCTACCCCTAGCGTTGAGACGCTATGACGATTTTTCCTATAAATGCATATTTTTCTCCATTCGACGGGGGGAGCCAATTTTTGGGAGATTTGAACCCTAATTTCGAAATACACTCATTGGAAAGGCGTGAGGGACACTCTAGAGAGCTGAGGAAGAGATTCAGAGGCTCGGGAACGTGCAGATCACATTGGGAACGAGGCTTGGCACGCGACAAGAGTATTTCTCCTTTTACCTTTGATTTTATTGTTTATTTTATGGATTCTAAACATTGTCTAAGCATGATTTTAGTGATTATGAGTAGCTAGACTTTTACTTAGGGGATTGATGTAATCGTTTTAGTTTTCATGTTTGATTAATCTAAAGTTCTTCATATTGCAACAATTGTTCTTATGTTTGTTTGCTTAATGCTTTTATCTTTTGGCCAAAGTATAAATTGTTGATTGCTTTAATTCTAGCTTGAAAGAGTAGATTTTAGAGTAGAACTCAAACACTTGACTACTTGTAAATTCTTGCATGAAAATGAAGAATTCTCTTAGAGGCCGATAATAGAAGTTGCTTAATGCCTTTCTTTCTTATTAAAACTAGACAGACATGTTGGTTTTATATTAAGGGAAGAGAATTAATAGAGCTCTAGCGAGTCTTTTATGAGTTTTGTACTTCTTGGCTTATAATTGTATGCATGACTATTTTTGGATTAATAGATTAATTGAGCATGAATCTATTCGATGAAATAAATTCCCTAAGTTTTCTCTCCTAAAGGTTTCCCATTACTTTTCAATCATTTAATTTTCACTCAATTTCAAAGTCTTTTTAGTCTAAATAAAATTTGTGGTTAGTACCTATGGTACTCAATTGATCTAGAAAACCAATCCTGTGGACGATACTCTTTACCTAAATCACTATATTAAAACTTGACCCGTACACTTGCGGTATGCAATAAATCACGCAACAGGTTAATAAAAACAAAATAAATTAAGGAGAAAAGAGTAATGAGTGAAATTAGTGAATCAAGAGAGATTGGTTGGATGTTCTCACCGGAGTAGATGAAATTGTAAGGAAATAAAGATTAGTTTATGGTTGGGAAGAGAAATTGGTTCAAGAGGAGAGAGAATAAATTGTTATTTAATTGGAGAAAAGACAAAAAAAAAACAAAAAAACAAAAGAAAAAAAAACAAAAAAAACATTGGCATTAATAGATGAGATCGAGTGTATAATTTGGAATTTGAATTAAAGGAATAGGTTGGAAATTGGATTAATTGATGTTTATATGGTTTTTGAAGTTTTCTAACTACATAGTGTGGGAAATGTTTATTGAATTTATAATTAGAATTTCAGGTTGAACTGAAATTGGAATAACGGACAATCTAAACTATATCGACAATGGTTAATTTACGAAAATGTTTTCGTTATTTAATTATTATTATGAAATTTTAGAAAAATTATAAGTATGTGTGTTTTTAGAGTATCTCTTATGAGATTTTAGTTAAATTGATTTGATATTCCCTAAAACCCGTAAAGAGTTTCGAGTGATGTTATATTTTCAACTGGAATTATCGTTATAGAAATATTTGAGATATTTAATGAATATTTGAGGGTTTATGAATGTTTTTATGTTATTTGAGAAATCGAAGATATTTTATATTATTGAGAAATTAGAGATGTTTTATGAAATGTTGTTTTAGAGAAAACATGATTCTGTAATAGTTTAAAGTTTCTGAAATGTTGTTTCATAAAGAGAATGATTTTAGAGTGATTTGAGAACTTAAAGAATTTTATACAGACAAACCACTAGATTTATGTACCCATGGTGATGGTTTCCATAGTATACTAGAGATAGATAGGTATGTGAGACCTACTCTAGCATACCAGAGATAGAGAGTTTTGCGTGCACGTATGACAGAAACTCTGCTGTGTATCTGGAGATTACTCGGTACGACAGAGATTGCTCTGTTGTATGTAGTGAGATTACTCTACGCCAGTATGACCAGAGACTGGGTACATGTTTGGTGAAGTATTCTACAGACTAGTGTTTATGTTTATGATTACACTAGCATGTGCTGGTGATTTAAAGATTTTTAAAAGAGATTTCTCGATGTGTTATTCATCCAGAGTTTATTAAATTGTTCGTGATTTACGTTGGTTTTATAGAGTGTTGATTTACTATTGTTTGTGAAAAGAGTCTTTCTCAAAGTTATTGTATTATTAATTATTACTCACTAGGCTTTTTAGCTCATTCTTTTATATTTTTTTTTACTAAGATTGCTCTTGAGTTTCCACCAGAGATAGTTGGGATCAGAAATTGCCACCAGTCACATCGAGACAATGCATATCACATCGAGACAATGCATATCACCCACGGTATGTAAAGAGTGTACTTTTGCGACATTTTTATTTGAGTTGAAATTTAGGTAATTATAAGCTTAGAGTGAGAGACTTGACAATAGATTCCATTACACCCCAGGATCTGTTGTCATCATAGATTGTCCTAGGTTTGGTTGAGTAATATGGGACTAGGTGTGACACTCTGTCATCTGTAATGTCGTAGGTTCAGAATTTGGAACTCGGATTTGACATATAATAGCGCCCGACATTTCCCTACGACCGAACCACACATAGGTCCAGAATTTGGAATATGGATTTAACATTTATTGGCCCCGAAACTTCCCTGCGGCCTTATAAACATTTATCATTACTTAAATCACACTAAAAATATCACATTTCTAATCCAAAATTATAAAAACCCCATAGATTTCTCAAACACATAAATAATTTTTCAATATTATAAATAATTTTTCAATAATCATAAAATACTGGAATTTCATAACAAATTTCAATAATCATACATAATAATAATAGTTATCCTGAAATCCAAAATAATAATTAGATAATGAAAACATTTGGTAAATTAAACCATTCACGGAACCATTGTTGACACATCAACTCATAAGTTATTTCCTTTATGTGTAACGTGAAATTTTAATCTTCACAACAATAATAATTCTCCCAACCATAAAATTACAAAACCTTAACACCAGATCAACATCAAATAAACCATCTTTACATCTCTAAAAAATATTACTCATTTATACAAATAAACAACTTTCTCTTTATTTTTCATCTATTTCTTTAGACTTCTCTTGAAAATACAATCTCTCCCTTCATTAAACTCCATTTGTAAATCTCAACTAATTCACATCATTTTTACCTTTTTTTTTTATTACCTTATTCCTACCCACTTCATCTCTTTCCCTATCAACATGAGCCCTCTGGTTTTTGTGCTTCACCAAAACTCTAATGTTAAACCATGGTTTCATGCTCCTTTACTCTCTTTACTTTTTATTTCTCTCCTCTCAACTTTCAAATTTCTTCACCACCATTCTTCCTTTCTTTTTGATTCTATGCAACTCAACAAACCCCAAGAAATTATGGCTTAAAAAGAAAGTTAACTCACAAAATTGTCCATCATTAACTTTATTTCTCTACCCAATTTTAATTCAAGCCCTTGATAAACAAGCTACTCAATGGAATTCCCCTTTTAGTGTTGATGCAAGCTCCAAATCTTTGAATTTGAGTGTAAAACTTTTCTTGGGGTTTTTGTATGGACGACCCACACCTCGGAGTGCGTGAGGTTTTTTTAACCCCGTTTTTGAAAAAATATATTTTTTGACATTCTCTTGTGATAAGCAAGTGCACAAAGTCTATAGTACCCTTCATTGAACACGATCACGAGGAGACAACTGTGATGCCCTCGTGATAAGCAAAGCGTACGAATGACTTTTCACATGGAGAAGACACTCGCTTATCACGATATAAGGTCAAAAAACATAAAATTTCCAGAGAAGGTCAAAAAACTTTACGCACCTCGAAGGGTGGGTCATCCGTACAAAACCCCCCAACTTTTCTTCTTACATATTTTTCTCAAATTTATGGAGATGAACAGAAATAAGTTTCTATCTATTTTTTTCAGATCCAAAATAATTTTCTTAAAACCTTCTCTTCCCTCCCAAATTTTTGACACCACACACATTAATAACTACCTCACACCCTCATTTTGCTTAACCACCTTGACCACGGTTTAATTCTAACTTTTTTTTTTCCAACACAATACTCCAATTTTTTATTTCTTTCTTTTTTTTTTTTCTTCTTCATTATTTTGGTAACTAATTTCATTTTTTTTATAGATAAATTTAAACAAAACTTTAATGACCAAAGTGTCCATACACACTTACTCTTGTTAATCTTAAGACCCGACATGAAGTCAAAGAAGGCTAGAATATGATACAGAATAAAGAAAAACTCTTTTTTACCAGAGCAAAAAAAGGTGTCATATGCGAATTAATGGTGATACAAATGCACTCTATCCCGACCCACCTAAAAACCCTCCAAAACCTTGCCTTCCACCCCAATTAATATATTATAATCATACATGGCCCTCGGTAGTAATTAGAAATCTTTGGTCGGTCATAAAAACACCCACATATAAAGAAAGACACTTTTTTTCCAACAAGAGCATAGCTCAACGACATGATGTATCGCTGATAGCTCCAAAATAGAGCTATTATTATGTCCCTAATATTGGCTAGAACCATGCTTACTATTGATTAAAATGCCTTTTTGTAGGTGATCTCATGGTCGAGAGCTCGAGGAGTCTAAGGACATGTTTCGGGACTTAAAGAGACGTTTTAGAGCTTCATGGATGCACCGGGAGTGAAGGGGCTTGAAGTATGAAGAAATGAAAAAAATTGCCATGAAAAGGCAATTTTTGGCCACCAAACCCGAGAGCAAGCGTTGAGCAGCAGCGTCGAGACGCTGGGCGAGCGTCTCGACGCCGCCCCAACGATCTTCAGAAATTTCGCGCGGGCAAGCGTCGAGACGCTGGCCGAGCGTCTCGACGCTACCCCGCGCGCGCGCGCTGGCAACTTAGGGCACAACGTCGAGACGCTGGCCTAGCGTCTCGACGCTCCGACGTTTTAAAAGCGGAAAACCTCCGATTTTTGGCTATCTTCTTCCCCACGATTTTGGCCTCGGGTCTACGGCATTTTCCACCATTTTGGGGGATTTTTCTTCCTCTTCTTGTATGCTACTAAGCTTTTCCATGGGGGGTTTGATTTATTCATCCTCCATGGAAGACTAAACAAGGTAAGTGTTTAGTTTTGAGCTTGGGATTGTAAACTATGGATTTTTGGGGAGATTTGCCCCTTTGTATATGTTGAGCTAATTAGGACTTTTTGCATCTCTTTCCTTTGTTCTTCTTCAATTCTAGCATGTATAGCTTAGTTAGGTTGACTCCCTAATTCCTATGCATGATAGAGAGCTAAAGATTGAGATGTATAATTGCCCAAATCGCTAGGTAGCAAGGGCTTAAGCATGGCTAGGTAGTTCAAGCCCAAGTGACAGTTGGGGATTTGAATTAGTTAACGTTTTCATGTTAGGCTTTGGGCGAGAGAGAAATCGGGTTAGTCTTAGGATTAAACCGTCACGATGTTCCCGTTACTGGCCTATGGTCAATTCAAGATTAGCTACCTTGAATGGATTATTGGCCAAGAACAATTAGAATTGCACTTTTCTAATTATATCTTTGGATCATTTGAGTTAGAAATTAGCCAAATGAATTGTGTGCAAAAGCATGTTAGCTAATTAATTGTATCGATGAACTGAACGTCCATAGCGATCAATCCCATTACTCGAAGTTAAGCACGCCAATTTAATTTGTCACTTCGCAATTTAATTTTCCGTTAGCGCATTGCATGCTTGGAGCTCCCTTTCAACAAACCAAATTACCATATTTTCACCATCTTTTTACCATCTTTTTATCACTAGCAATTTAAACTTAGTCAAATTGAATTTCATAATTTCCTGTGGATCGACCCCGCTACCATTAAGCTACAAATTGCTCGGTGGATTCGGGTTTATAAATATTATTTTGGCAAGCCTCGACAACTTGAAATTTTTAGGAGTACATTCAAAAGTTCTCTTACCAAAATTGGCGTCGTTGCCGGGGAATTAGATTTAATTTGGTTTGGTTGAGTTTAATTTGTTAGTTTTAAATTTTTCTTTACTTTTGTTTGTACAGTTTAATTTTCTTGTATTATTTTACCCGTTTTGTGAGCGCAGTTATTCTTTGAAAATCCAAGAGAAGCGCAGAGATGGAGGTCGGGGGTAATTATGAGCAACAAAGAACCTTGAGGCAGCTTGCATCATCTGAGCTAGGTCGAAACTCATCGAGTATTATGTATCTGGTAGCTACAGGTAAATTTGAACTTAAAGCTAGTCTGATTAACTTATTACCTTCTTTTTGTGGTAATACAGATGAAGATCCCATCAGACACCTCAGGGCATTTCAGATGGTGTGTTCGTCATTTAGGACCGACGACATCACTGAAGATCAACTCCATCTTAGGGCCTTTCCTTTCACCTTGAAGGAGAAGGCGAGAGATTGGATGTATTACCTACCGACTGGGTCCATCACTTCTTGGGACGAGCTGCAGGGAGCATTTTTAGCGAAGTATTTTCCACCTCCCAAGGTTGCCGCCCTCAGAAGAATGATAAACAAAATTGAGCAAGGAAAAGAAGAGACCGTTCTCGAATGTTGGGAGAGGTTTGGTCGGCTGTGTGAGGATTGTCCCAATCACCAAATAGCTGACCAACAACTCATTCACAATTTCTACGAAGGTCTCTTACCGCCAAACTGACAGTTAGTTGATGTCGCCAGTGGAGGATGTCTCATGGATAAAATCCCCGCCGAAGCTAGAGTTTTGATTTCCAACTTGGCTAGAAGCTTGGAGCGGAGTGGAGATGGAGACAATGAGCAGACTCGCCTGATGCAGGATGTGGACGAGCTTAAGGCTCAGCTTTTTGAGGTAAGTAATGTTGTTCTTGCTTTAAAGGATGATTTTCTGAAAGCCCAATCTTCTGTTTCAGGTAGAACTGTTGAGGACATGTTTCAAGCTCTACTTGCAATAACCTCCAAAACACAGCAAGATACCTTGGACAAGTTCGATAGCGTTGGGACTATGGTGCAAGACTTGGGCAAGGAAATGTCCCTCATGACCGAGAAGGTAAATAAGATGGAAAATCAAAAAGCGGAAAGCGCGAGTGTCATCGCCTTAAGGAGTGGGAAAGAGCTTCCCACGAGTACCCCGCCGGTGGAAGTCGATCATGGCTACAGCGAGCCAGAGATAGAAAACCCCGAACCACGGTGGAAAGGGGTAAATTTAGATCCTACATGTACTAGAGTTTATGTGCCTAAGGCTTCTTTTCCTAGCAGGTTAGCAAGACTGCCTAAGGAGAACTACGAGGAGGAGTTCCTAGACACATTTAGTAAGGTAGAGATCAATATCCCTCTATTGGATGCCATCAAGCAAATTCCAAGGTACGCTAAGTTCCTGAAAGACTTATGCACCAACAAGAGGAAGACAAAAGAGAAAGAGCGCGTCGTGGTAAGTAAGAACGTATCTGCTTTGATCACAAAGAACTTACCAAAAAAATGCGACGATCCAGGTATGTTTTCTCTCCCTTGCACGATTGGAGGAAAGAAAATTAGAAGAGCCATGCTAGATTTAGGGTCCTCCATTAGTGTCATGCCTCATTCCGTTTATCAGGATTTGAATTTGAAAGAAATACAGGAAACTGGTGTTGTTATACAACTTGCTGATAGGTCTTTTGTGCATTCTTTAGGAGTAGTGGAAGATGTATTAGTTAATGTTAATGGGCTGATTTTTCCTGTGGATTTTTATATTCTGAAAATGGATGGAAATTCTACTTCTTCGTCTGCTTCGATCTTATTAGGTAGACCTTTTATGAAAACTGCTAAGACTAAGATAAATGTAGATAAGGGCACTCTATCTGTTGAGTATCGTGGACAAGTTGTTGAGGTTAATGTGTCTAATGAATTGGAGCATGATGAGGGTGTCCACTCTCTTTGTCAAATAGATACAATTGAATTGCTAGTTCAGGATGAATGCATGACTGTTAAGGATGGGGATGACCCATTGTTTTTAACTGAGCTTTTTGATGAATCTGATGTGCATGAACCATCCATGTCTGAACCTTGTGATTCAACTGTCTCTGCTTTGGCAATTGTTCAAAATCATGTTAAAATGCTCCATTCTACTTTGCAGGCACCTAAATTGGAGTTGAAAGACTTGCCCGATCATCTAAAATACGCGTATTTGGGGGATGATGAAACGTTGTCGGTCATCATAGCGAAGGACCTTATACCGGCTCAGGAAGGGAAATTAATGGCAGTTCTTAAAGAGCACAAGCTGGCAATTGGATGAACATTAGCAGATTTACATGGGCTAAGTCCAACTACGTGCATGCACAGAATCCTGCTCGAGGATGGAGCGAAACCTTCACGAGAGCCCCAAAGGAGGCTCAATCCAGCGATGAAGGAGGTAATAGTATATGAGATCCTCAAACTCCACGAAGCAGGTATTATCTATCATATCTCAGATAGTAAGTGGGTCAGTCCTATACATGTCGTTCCTAAGAAAACTGGCATAACTGTGGTTAGGAATGAGAAAAATGAATTAGTGCCCAAAAGAATTCAAAATGGATGGAGAATGTGCATAGACTTTAGGAAACTGAATGAGGTCACTAGGAAGGACCATTTTCCCATTTCTTTTATCGATCAGATGGTGGAGCGTTTAGCTGGGAAGCCATTCTTTTGTTTTCTCGATGGTTTCTCTGGCTTTTAACAAATCTCCATAGCCAAAGAAGACCAAGAGAAAACAACGTTCACGTGCCCTTTTGGCACATTTGCATTTAGAAGGATGCCTTTTGGGCTTTGTAACGCACCCGGTACATTTCAGAGATGCATGATGAGTATTTTTTCTAAGTTTGTTGAAAAATGCATTGAAGTGTTTATGGATGATTTTACAGTTTATGGCAATTCCTTCGATGACTGTTTATCTAATTTATCGCATGTTCTGAAACGGTGTATTGAATCGAACCTTGTTCTGAATTTTGAAAAATGTCATTTTATGGCTAGTCAAGGAATCGTTTTAGGTCATGTGGTTTCTGCTAAGGGTATAGAGGTAGATAAGGCTAAAATAGATGTTATCTCTAATCTGCCATACCCAACGAATGTTAGGGAGGTCCAGTCTTTTCTTGGCCATGCAGGGTTTTATCGCAGGTTTATCAAGGACTTCTCCAAGGTTGCCATGTCTATGACGTACCTCCTTCAGAAGGATGTCACGTTCGATTTTGGGGAGGAGTGCAGAAAAGTCTTCGATTTGTTGAAGGATAGTTTGACGAGCGCACCCATCATACACCCACCCCAATGGGACTTGCCTTTCGAGATAATGTGCGACGCCAGCAACTATGCCTTGGGAGCAGTGCTTGGTCAGAGGATCGAGAACAAGAGTCGTGTCATTTACTATGCCTCCAAGACGCTCAATCCAGCGTAGTGCAATTATACGACAACAGAAAAAAAATTCTTTCTATTGTATTTGCGCTAGATAAGTTTCGTCCTTATATTATTGGCTCTCAAGTAACTGTTTTCTCTCATCATGCAGCTGTTCGGTACCTGATGACCAAGAAAGATTCGAAACCAAGGCTACTTCGGTGGATTTTGCTCCTCCAAGACTTCGACGTGAAAATCAAGGATAGGAGAGGAGCAGAGAACCCGGTAGCCGATCATCTGAGCCGCTTGGTTAGAAAGGAAGACCTCCTGCCTCTTAATGAAGATTTTCCCGATGAGACACTCTTCAGAGTTCATGAAGTCCTTCCCTAGTATGTTGATATGGTTAATTACTTAGTTACAGGTAATTTCCCATCTAGTTTCTCTTCTGCTAGGAAAGCTAAGCTGAAAAGCGACGCTAAATCCTATGTTTGGGAGGATTCGCATCTATGGAAGTTCTATTCTGATCAGATAATTAGGAGATGTGTCTCTAAGCATGAGCATGCATCTATTCTTACCTTCTGTCATAATTATGCATGTGGGGGGCATTTTGGGCCTAGGAGGACAGCTAGAAAAATTTTAGATAACGGGTTTTATTGGACTTCTCTGTTTAAAGATTCGTATGAATTTTGTAAAACCTGCGATAGATGTCAAAGAGTAGGGTCAATATCAGGTAGAAATGAAATGCCTCAAACCTCTGTTTTTAGTTTGTGAAATCTTTGACGTTTGGGGCATGGACTTTATGAGACCCTTCCCTCCTTCTTGTGGTTTTTCTTACATATTGCTGGTTGTCGATTATGTCTCTAAGTGGGTTGAGGCGAAAGCCACGAAGACTAACAATTCTAATTCTGTTGTTAGGTTCATTCAGTCTAATATTTTTACCAGGTTTGAAATCCCGCGAGCCATAATCAGTGACCAGGGAACTCATTTCTGCAACCGATCTGTGGAGGCTTTGCTGAGGAAGTATGGTGTGCATCATCGAGTGTCCACCGCCTACCATCCTCGAGCCAATGGGCAAGCTGAGGTCACCAACAGATAGGTAAAATCAATTCTGGAGAAAACTGTGAGACCGAGCATGAAGGATTGGACCGTTCGTTTGCAGGATGCTTTGTGGGCCTACCGCACCGCCTACAAAACCCCTATCGGTATGTCCCCATACCGGTTGGTTTTTGGTAAGGCTTGCCACTTACCCGTGGAGATTGAGCACAAGGCATTCTGGGCAATCAAGAAGTGTAACATGAGCTCTGACGAAGCTGGCGAGGCACGACTACTTCAGTTACAGGAATTGGAGGAACTGCGTTTGGACTCCTATGAGAACTCCAGGATCTATAAAGAAAAGTCCAAACAGTTTCATGACTGAAAGATCTTAAAGAAAAGTTTCGAGGTCGGTCAGAAAGTTCTGCTGTTCGATTCCCGTCTGATGTTCATGCCAGGTAAGCTTCGTTCCCGTTGGAAAGGACCCTACATCATAACTAAAATTTTTCCTTATGGCATTGTAGAGATTCAGAGCTTGGACTCAGATGAGGTGCAGAAAGTGAACGGACACCGTTTGAAGATTTTCCACGAGGGTGACGCCGAGTGCTATGACATTACATTACTTCTAGCGCCGCCCGAGTACGAGAAAGGATGAGAGGATGCGAGAATACAGTCGAGCAATCGACTTTAAAAATTTGCGCTTCTCGGAGGCACCCGAGCTTGGACTGTAATTTTGTTATTTATCGTTTTGTTTTTGTTTATTTTAGTTTTTGAATTTGTTGTTTGTTTATTTATTTTCTTAGGAGGAAAGGTGGAATGGCCGACAGTTCGAATTTATTTTGGAAGACGATGATGCACATCTCTACCCGTCGGCCCCATAAAATTCAGGGGAGGTTTTCTGTTCCCTTAGAATTTTGTTGTTTTAATTGTTGAATGCATTGGGTGTTGGGATTTATGCCCTAAAGCCTCGTAATTAATTAATAATTATTTGATAATTATTTTATTATTATTATTTGCAATTTATAATATTCATTATATAAATAAAATCCAAGGTTATTAGTGTAATCTTGAACTGTATGTAGTTGACATACGGGAGGATCATGTTCAAGTAATAACCTAAAGGGTCTATAGTATATGGATAAGGTTGGGTGCCTTATCTTGGTAACACTATTGATACGGCCCACTTTGTAATTGTTACAAATGATTTGATCCAAATCATTCATGTAGAGACATGTGAGTGGGGGTATCCTATACAATGAGTTTGTATAAGACTGGACCACGAAATATATAATCTCTCTTTATAAATCCGTTATTTGAGAAGATTAGTATTTCACAGGATGATCATATGTGACTCGATCTTAATCCTGAGTGAGTTATGAACTCCTGCCTGTGAGGGCTCGTCCTTTGATTTGTATGGGTGAGAATGGCCTTTATAGCCGATTCAATAAGCCTACCATTTTGGGGACTTGACCAAATAGGGAGTTGGGAACATAAGTTTCACAAGATGGAATTCACTTCTTCCCATATAGGGAAAGTAGATGAGTAGTTCCCTTAAGTGCTGATTTCGGGACTTGAACAATGGGGCCCCACCCTCTCACTGGCCCGAGAGGGACTTGGTTTATGGTTGGATCATAAACAAGTTGTTCATTAGAGAATCAGTGGTACTTAAGGTGTAAGATGTAATTACAGGGGTAAAACGGACTTTTGACCCAGCTGTAATTACGAACAACTCGTGAAGGATCGACTTGCATGTAATGGTTATATCCATGGACACAACTTGTCTTACAGTGCATAAGAGTGCAACTCTAGGCCTATAGTGGAGTGACCTAGAGTTAATGAATGAAAGTCAATTAATTAATGAGTTTAATTAATTAATTTTGTATCATTGGAGCTTATAAATCTGTAGGTCCATAAGGTCCCCTTGCTAGCTCATAGTAACACTAAAAGGATCAATTTAGTTGAAAGAAAATTTGAAATATTCAAATTAATATTTAATATATTTGATATATTAAATGTAGAAGAGTAAATATATTTATTGTATTTGATACATTAAATATTAGAGGAAATAGTTTATGTATATGATACATTAGTATTAAAAACTATATACATATGTTATTTGAATGAGATTCAAATTGGTTTAAAGTATATTATAAAAGATTAATTTTATAATATTTGAATAAGATTCAAATAAATATAAAATACATATTTTAATATATTATATATTAAAATGTATTTTATAAAATAAAATTAATTCCTAAAAGCCTTATTATAAATAAGACATTTAGGTTTAGCCAAAGGGTTGGACAAACACACTACTCACCTTCTGCAGAGAATTGTTCTCTCATTCTTTCAAAGAGCTCCCACAAGCCTTGATCCCGTGTTCGAGTCATAGCGAGGAAGATCTCGTGGAAAAAGGAACACAAGAAGATGATTGTTCATCAAAGGTAATTTCATATATGCTTAACTTGTATGTTAATTTAATTCTAAATAAACCAAAGTAACGTTTCCAAACGCTTCCGCTGCGGGGAATGAAGAGTTCATTCCCTTCAATTGGTATCAGAACAACTTTGTTTTTGTTTAGAATTAAAAGTTCATGGTGGGTATTTTAATTTGTTTTTCATATATGTGATATATGTGGTTTGCAAATTGACTGTTTAGGCGTATTTTGGCATTAGTTTTATTGCTTTGTTTAGATCAAATGTGAAACTCGAAAGAGATAGGACTTCTCTGTATCATTTTTGAAGCCATTACGGATTGAAACCAATTGAAATTGGTGGATTTGAAGCCATTACAGAATTGAAGATGGTGTCAAACGATGGTGGAATTGAAGCCATTACGAAATTGAAGATTCAATTTGTGTGAATCCTACCGAATTTCAGATTTGGAATGTTTGGAATGTCCAACATAAAATCTGGAAATTTAGATTCAAATTTGAAATGTCTATAGATTTGATTTGGAATGTCCAAAATCAATTCTGTAGATTTAGATTTAAATTCAGATTTAGAATGTTTGGAATGTCCAACATAAAATCTGGAAATTTAGATTCAAATTTGAAATGTCTATAGATTTGATTTGGAATGTCCAAAATCAATTCTGTAGATTTAGATTCAGATTTAGAATGTTTGGAATGTCCAACATAAAATCTGGAAATTTAGATTCAGATTTGGAATTTCTATAGATTTGATTTGGAATGTCCAAAATCAATTCTGTAGATTTAGATTCAGACTTGGAATGTTTGGAATGTCCAAAATAAAATCTGGAAATTTAGATTCAGATTTGGAATTTCTATAGATTTGATTTGGAATGTCCAAAATCAATTCTGAAGATTTAGATTCATATTTGGAATTTGGAATGTCCAAAATAAAATATGGAAATTTAAATTCAGATTTGGAATGTCTATGGATTTGATTTGATTTGGAATGTCCAAATTGAGTTATGGAAATTGGATTCAAATTTGGAAGGCTCAAGGAGGATTTTGAAAACCAAGATATGTCTTGGATTTAAATTAATGTAATTCAAAATTGCTTTCAATTTCTTAGGATATGCCAAATATGCCGGTCAATTTTGCTGTGTTTTTAATTTAATTATGCATGTTGATTTTAATTTAATTATGCATGTTGATGTATGTTTTAAATTTTAATTGATTGCATACTAATTGATTGCATAGAGTATGTCATCTAGATTAAAATCCCACCATAGGTTAAGCATGATCATGCATTTTAATTATTTTTAATATAAGTGTTATATTTGAAATATTATGATTAAAATGCTTTCTAATTTGATTAGATGATTTCCTAATATGATTTTATTTCCATATCTTTCAATATAATTGTTATATTTGGAAATTTTAAATTATGATACTTCCTTTCATAATAGGAATCCATATTTTTCTAATAAGGATTAAGATATCTTTTCCTAGAGTGATATTTTTTCGAGATTGGGAAATCTTTTCCAATGAGATTGGAAATCTATTGGGAAATCTTTTCCAATGAGATTGAGAAATCTTTTTCTAATAAGATTGGGAAAATTGGGAAATCTTTTCCTAATAAGATTGGTAAAATTGAAAATCTCTTCCTAGATTGGGAAAATTGGGAAATCTTTTCCCTCGGATATTTTCCAAATGAGCTTAGGATATTTTCATATGAGATTAGATTTTTTCTTTCCTTATTTAAAAGATAATTTAATTCATTCTTTAACTAGTTTAAATATTTGAATTTAGTTTATCTTTTATTCTAATAAGATCAGAATATATGATAATCTTTAATTTTATTTTAAAGGGTTTAAAATTGTTAAAAATTCAAGATTATCCATAAGGTGAATTGGTTTTTAATAGGATTAAAAATATTGCTTAAAATCAACTGAAGTTCATTGATCTAGTAATTTTTTTTTTTTGAACGGAAACAATCAATTTCACTTTATTAAGCCACAAGGGCATTAAGGTCATTACAGGCGAGATGTAAAAGCCACGAAGGGCAATCAGTATCCCACCTAATTGAATTTGGGGAAAGCAGACGGGCTAGGGCATTGGCGATTTCGTTCCTCTGCCGAAGAACATGGCTGATGGCGAAAGCTTCGAAGGAACCTCGGAGACTTCTCAAATCATCAACCCATGAACTGATGTCGTTGAAGAACGGAGCGTCGGAGAGCAAGACTTGAACAGCTGAGGCACAATCGGACTCAACAAGCAGACGATGATAACCCAAGGTATGTGCGAGGTGAACTCCCGTTCGAATAGCTTCCAGTTCTGCATGAAGGGGGTTTTGAAAAAAAAAACCTTCTTTTAGAGAAGAGGCATGGCGGATTGAGCCGGATGAGTCTCTGATTACGATACCAATTCCGGCCGTGGTAGACGAAGAGGACCAAGACGCATCAACATTCAGCTTAAAGAACCCTTCAGGGGGAGGGAGCCAAGGTGCAGAAGATTTTGTTTGGCCCTCAGCGTTGATAGTAAGATTCGAGAGAGAGCCTTTAAAATCGTTCTCCGTAAGGTAATCAGCAATCCATAAAATCTTTGAGTCAATATCAATAATTTTCTTTCCATGAATAACTGAATTTTTGTCATTCCAGATAGCCCAACAAATGATACAAGCTAATTTTAGTTCGCATTTGCTTGCAAAGGAGATCCAATAATTCCAATGATCAGAGAATTTGAGGAAAGCAAAGTTCTTAATTAAAAAAGAAGGAAGGAGACAATTCCAGATTGCTTTGGCTCTTTTGCAATAGAGAAGAGCGTGGGGAATTGATTCAACCACATATGAACAAAGATGACAAGAGGTAAGGCAATTAATTCCTCTGCTATTAAGGGTAGCATAAGTGGGAAGATAATCATTTAGGGCTTTCCACATAAAAATCTTAACTTTGTTGTGTAGTTTTAGACTCCAAAGAACTTTCCAAAACTTTTTTGAATTACTTGGATCTGAGGGACCATCATGGTAAAGTTGAGCAAGGCCTAGCTTGTAACCACTTTTAACACTGTAATCCCCATTTCTTGTATAATGCCACATCCAACTGTCTTCACCTACATTTTTACTAAGGGGGATAGAGCAAATAAAAGGGACATCATCTTCATGGAACAAGGTAGAAAGAAGAGGGATATTCCATCTTCTATTTTCCAAAATTAATTCGTCCACAGTAGTGTTGGGGGGGTTGGAACAAGGGTAAATGGGGGTAAATAGGGATTCTTTGGGGATCCACTTATCTGTAAAAGCAGAGATACTCAACCCATTCCCTACTTTAACCCGAATACCTTTGATCAAAAGGTCCCTTCCCCAAAGAACACTTTTCCAAAAGAAAGAGGGGGAAGTTCCCAATGAAGCATAAAGGAACTCTGAATCAGGGTGATATCTAGCTTTTAGAGTTTGGGCTGTGAGGCTTGTGGGATTAGTTAGTAATTTCCAAGCTTGTTTAGCCAATAAAGATTGGTTAAAGATCTCCATGTCTTTGAAATTAAGACCGCCTTGATCAGGAGGTTTGCAGAGCCGATCCCATTTACTCCAATGGATTTTCTTTGAATTATTATTAGAGCCCCACCAAAATCTAGCAATAGCTTTAGTGATGTCAGAGCTACAACAAATTGGGGCTAAGATGACAGTTGTGAAAAGATCTCCAACATACGAGGGCGGTTTTTAAAAATCCGCGCTCATTTCCCTTTTTTTTTCGGAAATAAAACATATAATGGCGGTTCAAAACCGCCATTATAGGTTTTCTTTTAATGGCGGTTTTTCCCCGTCATCTATTCCCTGAAAACGACAAATCGAAGATTCCAAAACGACGTCGTTTTGATAAAGTACGCAAAACGACGTCGTTTTGGCTTAGAACCGCCATGGTAAGTATATCAAAACGACGTCGTTTTGATTCCAACTGCCATCTTAAGTCTGAATCAAAACCACGTCGTTTTGATTCCAACCGCCACTACAACAAATCAGACTTTTAATTGCAGCTAAATATAGCAGGACTCTAATTTTCGCTACTAAAAGAAATGAATTTTTTATCATTCTAAAAAAAAAAAAGCGCTAAAACTCCCGCCTTCAGTTTTACTTGACCAACGCTAAATTTAACATTACGGAATTAAAAAAAAGTAAAAGACAAAAAGCTCTCCTTCTTCATCAAAATCCCTAACCCTTCATTTACTTTTCTTGGTTCTCCTTCTTCATCAAAATCCAAAATCCTTTCCTTTTGTCTGCGATAAAATCCATTCGATGAAATCGAGTCGGCTGCCATCTTCGACGAAACCTAAGAACCATTCCGCAGCCATCTTCGACGATACCCTAAGATCCATTCGGCGGCCATGTTCGACTAATTCAACCTTGAAAACCTGAAGTTCCATTCGACGAAGAAGAGATTCGAGGAGAGCTTCAAAATCAGGAAGAACAAGTGTTTTTTCACCAAGCTCAGGTTTTGAAGAGACTCATCCAGTTATCTTTTTGTTCTGGTCTACCATCATTACTAGTCGATCAAGGTTGCAAGGTTAGTACAATATTGTTTTTTGTGTTCATTCTTGAATCTCCTAGTTAGGGTCTACCATTGTTTTGCGTTTACTTTCTTGTCTCTAGTTGTGGTGGTCGATTCTTATAATTTGGGTATTTTCGCTCTCTACAGTCATCTGACTTCTCCTCATTTGCAAGGTTAGTTTCGAAATCTCTTAATTTGGGCATTTATTGAGTTTTGGGCCATTTGGCCACTAGAATCCATGAAATTTCATGCTATAGATCTCACTCGCAATTTAATAAATGGATCGATTCCTAGGGAGTTTGGTCGCATTCCTCTTGTTGATCTATAAGTTGTTATTTTCTGTTTTACATATATAATAATTTATGAGATTTTCATTCAAGATGTATGCAGTTCGCGATCCCTAGCTAGCTAGTGTGTGATTTGATCATTAACATGGAAATTGTCTTTAAATGTTTTCTTGCAGCTAAAATTTCTTGGCAAAATGGTTTGATTTTGGGTCGAAATGAGATAAGATTGGCTCGATTTGATCGAATTTTAGTGAGCTCAGTGATCCCAGTATTTCAATATAAATTATATTGGTTCAAGTTCTTTCTTGAGCAATTGATTGGTTCTCCATGGTCTGAGTTTTGTCCCACATTTTCACAAATATATGTTGTTTTTTCTTTGTAATGTATTAGGAATTGTAGTAACAGTAGATCTGAGCCTTTTGATGATTCATAAATGTTGTCATTTATGGATTTGTAGGAGCAGAGGCTGGCCATCGGGCAATAGCTCAAAGTAACCGTCCAAAGATTGTTGATGCCTTCTTTCGTTACACTGCACCAGAAGAAGTAATGTAATTGAATAACTATAAGATGTTACTAGACTATTAATCTATCTATCTATTTATATATATATATATATATATATATAATAATCTATATATCTAGTACAATTTTAGTTTTAGCATTATTTTTCACCCAAAAGTATATATAATTGTTGGGATTGCATGGATATTCAAGGGAACTTCTATGGAGACCCCATTCCTCGTGCCATATCCGAGTTCAAAAACTTAACTAAACTGTGAGGATTACTTCCATAATTAACATTATTGTTAGTTTAGTGATATGTCAAGAATCTTTATTATTTTAAACAACTAATTAAGGTGAATGATTTTTAATCTACTAATGATTTCTCCTTTCTCAGGAGGATAACTGATTCGAAGGGGCTGCCAACAAGTTTTCCCAATTTGACATTTTTTTCTTCTTTAGCTATCCATATGTGTGTCTAGTGAGAGCTTGTTTTCTTTATTATATTTACTTTTAGTGATGGGTAAATATATTAGCTTAAGATATGACTAAAATTTTAACTTACCCTTTTGTTGTAGAAAACTCTTTCTGGAAACCATTTTTAAATATGCATAAATAATTTAAAAACTCCATTGCACCTCAGAAAGTTCTAAGTTCAAAATCTCCTTATTTGAAATTTTTGCTGTCATTTAGGTTAGGTAAGTAATTAACATTCATTCTTTTGATTCGAACTTTAAAATTTTTGTGGTGAATGTTGATTTTAACATTGATCTCACTGTTTTTTTTTTTTTTAATAGCAAATATTTTGTTCATACTTGTCTATATTTATCATCAGGGCCCTACAGAGATACCATTTCTATTGATTAGATGTCATAAACTGCCATTAATCTAAATCTCGATTGCTGTCGTCCTCAGTTTCTCGCTCAGAGTTTTCTGCCACGTCTTCAAGCATGGCGATATGGTGAGCGAAAAGTTCCATATCAAAATCCGAGACCAAATCAAATTCATAATTTGGCAAAGGTATGAGATGGTAGTTGTCAGTTGGGAATGCATATGAATAGTTGTTTCCATAAGATTCTTCTTCAAAACAAGTTGTACGTAGTAGTAGTAGAAAAGTTGGATGAAGATGGATCAGAAGGCTGGCAGGCAAGTCTAGAGTAGCAGAGGCAATATCTTTTATAGATATCTTATATACTTAACTTTTGGTAAACATTGATATTTTAATTTTTGGAAAGTTAATTCTCATATTGCATGTGTTATCTGGTTTATGGCAAAGTCATTGAATCCATCTAGATCTGAAATCTGAACTAGAATTCTTACTTTAGCAGGTCTTAGGTTAGTCCATGTGGTTTGATGAGTATATTTTTTATTTTCTATTTGATGTCATCAAAATGTTGGTCAATAGATGAGTTATCAAATTTTGAAGAGGAAAGCAGAGGAGAAAGTTGAGAATCGAAGTCCAAAATTAGAAGACTCCACAAGAAGAAAGCTTTTAGATCTAGATGAATTGTTCTATCATCATGAAAATGGTAATGCCTTGTGTTTAAAAAAAGTTGATTTATTTTTAAAATTTTGGTAACTTTAATATTAAATTTATTCTCTTTATGGTTAAAGTTTGTACATAGATACGATAGGGGATAAAAACTTTGTAGCATTGTAGCATTGTCTATGGTATGAAAACGAGTGAATTTTATGTAAGTTTTAAAGTAGATCTAACTTATAACTAATGATATGTATTTGTCTATTTGATTTATCAAAATTCATCTTCAATGGCTTTAATTTACTGCAACAAAGTCAAATGAAACATGGAGATTAACTACTATATAGTGCACTTAATTTACTATTCTAATATTCATTTCCTATTTGGTTCACTCTGCAGGATCGATTTCTAGTCACAATTTTGAAAACACGGTTAGTGTCTCCTTCTTTCCTTTAATTATGCCTTTTCATTCTCTCAAACCTTCATCAACGGCAGAATTCTGAACCAGATTTTCAATCTATACAATCTATACAAACTCTAATTGCACACTAATCTTGAAAGAAACAAAACAAAATTTCACCTGACCCTCAAACTTTAAGCGAACTAAACAAGCTTGAAATTGTTGTCTCTCTCACTAAGCTAATTAATTTCAATTTTTGTTGCAGTTGAAGAGAAAATGTAAAGAAGGTGCATATGGGGTATGTATGGATCACATTACTCCATAAATCAATTAACTATTATACTTCATGGATAAATGAGTTTCAGCGTCGGTAAATCTTTTCCAAATTGATAACATTTTGTTTTTTGGTTCATTGCTCTTGGATATTCAGCTTCATTAACAAATTTGAAACTCAATTTGAAAACAGAGAAAAATGTTAATAAAATGAGGAACTATTTTTTCTTTTTGAATGCAGGAACCGTAGCAGTTGTTCTGACCCCAACACATTTTTTTTTAATCTGAATTCACTATATATCATTCAATTTTTTCAGCGTGATTTCCTCTCTTAATTAATGTCATGCTTTCCTATTGGGGGCCTTTTCCAGTCATATTTCCTCTTTTAATTAATGTCATGCCTGTCAAATAATTGTAAAAATAAAAAAGCAATGCAGCAAAGTTACTCAGAAAGTAATCCCCTCATTTCCTTTTAATACAAAAAGTTTTGGCTTGATAATTGTTTTCATTCTTAATGTGGGATTTTTATCTTGTTTCATTTTTTATTTTTATCAATTTTTTTCCTGAGTAAACTTCTGCAAACACTTGTCTTGTACTAAATCTATGTTTATCTAGCTTCATAGGTCCTCTTTACCATTATTAACTAATTATCTCTACTTTTCCCTTTGGTATATATATTTGAATGATTATGCCTCTTGAATAGCACCATAACTTAGCGTAGCTTTTCATCAATGCAGGCTAGAAATTTTCGTTTTAAATGTGGTCTTGTCTATGTTACGAAAGGTATGTTTATAGTGATCTTATGAAGGTAAAATAAATGAATTATAATCAATTGTTATTATATGTTTGACCAATTTCAAATATTTTTATTCATTTCTATATTTTGTATAGTGTCCTCGCCAAGAAGGTAGCGTGGAATGTGGGTACTACGTGCTCAAGTTTATTAGAGAAATTTTCTATAATTTA
Source organism: Herpetospermum pedunculosum (assembly GCA_028017165.1). Taxonomy (NCBI): domain Eukaryota; kingdom Viridiplantae; phylum Streptophyta; class Magnoliopsida; order Cucurbitales; family Cucurbitaceae; genus Herpetospermum; species Herpetospermum pedunculosum. Next base: position 10,642,316 of record CM051527.1, on the reverse strand, counting down.
CGAACTCCTTTGAACTCTCTTGTAAGTAATGCATCTTTACTATTATATTTTAAAATATACATTGTATTTTCTTCATTATCATAATATTTATCTTTTGTTTTCGTGTAGTTTGATAGTAAGAAGTCATTTACACGAGAAGAACTCGACGTAGTACGGACGAAATGGGCAAATTATATTGCAAGCATCGCATTTGGGTAAACTAGTGTAATGTAGTGAACTTTGTAGTTTTTGTGCCAATTTTGGATGTAAATATGAAATATGGGAACACATGTTTGTATTTAGACTCTTTACAAGAACCAATATCTTTTGTAGTTTATTTGGATGTAAATATGAAATATTTTGTGGTTTTGAATGAAATGACAAGAATTTAGTTTAATTTCACATCCAACCTTGTATTCATTCAGTTAGCAGAATTTCAGTTATAAAACGTTCACTGAAACAAAACAGGATTAAAACAAAACAGCAATAATCCGTATTAGGTAATGCCCAATAATCTGTATCTGAAATGAAACATGACCTTTTAAGCCCGTCATTAAAAATATTAAGATGGCGGTTACAAACCGCCATCGTAGGGAAAAGATGACAGTTCATAACCGCCATCTTAGCCTTAAGATGGCGGTAATGAACCGCCATCGTAGACTTAAGATGACGGTTATGAACCGCCATCGTAGACTTAAGATGGCGGTTATGAAACGTCATCGTAGACTTAGGATGGCGGTTATGAACCGCCATCTTAGGGTTAAGATGGCGGTTTTAAACCGCCATCTTATCCCTACAATGACGGTTACAAACCGTCATCTTAGGCTTAAGATGGCGGTTACCTTTAATGGCGGTTTTGAACCGCCATTAAAAGATAACCGCCCTTATACCCCTAAGATGGCACCACTTTAGAGGGCGGTCGTAAAACCGCCCTCATATACCTAAGATGGCAGTTCAGAACTGCCCTTATACCCCTAAGTTTGCAAACTCGCTTAGGAAGCCGGAAACAACTCATAACATAGGTAGGGATAGCTTGGGCTATACTTTTAATTAGAATTTCCTTGCCTCCCATAGAGAAAAAACTGGATTTCCAACCCGAGGCTATCCTCCAAACCTTCTCAGCAACATAACCTAAGTCAGCACCTTTTTTTGAGGAGAAACAAGAAGGCACCCCAAGATATTTACCAAGGTTCTTGACAAGCTTGGCACCAAGAATAGATTGAAGATGATCCTGAAAAGAAAGAGAAACCTTAGGAGATATAAGCAAAGCTGATTTAGAAAAGTTAACAGATTGACCCGAAGCTTTTTCATAGTGCTTTAGGATGGTTTTAATAGTGAGACAGTTAGAGGTAGAAGCATTAAAGAAAAATAAACTGTCATCAGCAAAAAGGAGATGAGAAATAGAAGGAGCAGACCTTGCAATACTTATACCTGAGAGAAGCTTAGACTTTTGAGCATGAAGAAGGGTTTGAGAGAGGCCTTCAGAACATAAAAGAAAAAGGTAGGGAGAGAGAGGATCACCTTGTCTTAAGCCCCGAGTAGGTGTGAAATGGCCCTTAGCTTGACCATTAATAATAACAGAGAAAGATACAGTAGTTAAACAATTCATTATTAAACTAATCCAATTTTGGCTAAAACCAAGTTTCTTCATTAAATTTTCCAGAAAAATCCATTCAACTCTGTCAAAAGGTTTAGACATATCCAATTTTAAGGCCGCAGAACCCTTCTTACTAGATTTATTTCTTTTTATATGGTTAATGCATTCATGGGCAATGATGATGTTATCAGAAATAGCTCTTGAGGGGATAAAAGGAGATTGAAAAGGGGAGATAATAGAGTTAAAAATAGGTTTTAGTCTATTAGCTAAAGTTTTGGAAATTAGTTTGTAAGAAACATTACATAAACTAATTGGTCTGTAATCAGAAACAAATTTAGGGCTTTTTACTTTGGGGATTAGAGCAATATTAGTGTGATTTAAAGGACTAATCGGAGCCAAAGAATTAAGAATAGCTAAACATTGATCAACAATTAAATCACCAATGATAGGCCAATAATTTTGATAGAAAATAGCAGGAAAACCATCAGGGCCAGGAGCTTTAGTGGGGAACATTTGTTTAAGAGAGAAGATAATTTCATCTTTAGTGAAAGGGGCATCAAGAGAAATATTCGTTTCTGTTGTAACAAGAGGCTGAATGTTGTCTAAAATTAAATCAATATCCACTGAGCAAGGATTAGAAGAAGTAAACAAATTAGAAAAGAAATTGATAAAAGAGTATTCAATACTTTTAGGATCCTTCTGCCAATTATTAGATGAATCATAGATCCCTTCAATCCAATTCTTTTTTTTTCCGTAAAGAGGCTTTCTTGTGGAACCACTTAGTGTTACGATCTCCCCATTTGAGCCAATCCTCCCTTGATCTTTGTTTCCAGTAAACTTCTTCTTCACAAAGAAGATGGTTAAGATCTTTTTCAATAGCTAAATTTTTTTTAAAATCAGGGTAGGGTTGGACTTCGTAAGCAGATTGTAAAGCTCTTTTATGGGAAGTGATCTTGTTTTTTAAGGAATTAGTTAAACTTCTTCTTCACAAAGAAGATGGTTAAGATCTTTTTCAATAGCTAAATTTTTTTTAAAATCAGGGTAGGGTTGGACTTCGTAAGCAGATTGTAAAGCTCTTTTATGGGAGGTGATCTTGTTTTTTAAGGAATTAGTTAAAGAAAGGCCCCAAGAATTTAAATTTGTAGAGACATCCTGCAAGAAAGAATAAAGATCCTTTTTATACAGAGATTGATTGAAGGAATTAGTAGTATTTGAAATGATGGATTGACAATCATCATGGAGAGTCCAATGTTCTTCAAACTTGAAAGGCTTATGGTGAAGGGAATGAACTCTTCATTCCCCGCAGCGAAAGCGTTTGGGATCGTTACTTTGGTTTATTTAGAATTAAACTAAAAACAAGGTTAAGCATATATATTACCTTTGATGAACAATCATCTTCTTGTGTTCCTTTTTCCACGAGATCTTCCTCGCTATGACTCGAACACGGGATCAAGGTTTGTGGGAGCTCTTTGAAAGAATGAGAGAACAATTCTCTACTGAGGGTGAATAGTGTGTTTTGGCCAACCCTTTGGCTAAACCTAAATGTCTTATTTATAATAAGGCTTTTAGGAATTAATTTTATTTTATAAAATACATTTTAATATCTAATATATTAAAATATGTATTTTATATTTATTTGAATCTTATTCAAATATTATAAAATTAATCTTTTATAATATACTTTAAACCAATTTGAATCACATTCAAATAACATAAGTATATAGTTTTTAATATTAATGTATCATATACATAAACTATTTCCTCTAATATTTAATGTATCAAATACAATAAATATATTTTACTCTTCTACATTTAATATATCAAATATATTAAATATTAATTTGAATATTTCAAATTTTCTTTCAACTAAATTGATCCTTTTAGTGTTACTATGAGCTAGCAAGGGGACCTTATGGACCTACAGATTTATAAGCTCCAATGATACAAAATTAATTAATTAAACTCTTTAATTAATTGACTTTCATTCATTAACTCTAGGTCACTCCACTATAGGCCTAGAGTTGCACTCTTATGCGCTGTAGGACAAGTTGTGTCCATGGATATAACCATTACATGCAAGTCGATTCTTCACGAGTTGTTCGTAATTACAGCTGGGTCAAAAGTCCGTTTTACCCCTGTAATTACATCTTATACCTTAAGTACCACTGATTCTCTAATGAACAACTTGTTTATGATCCAACCATAAACCATGTCCCTCTCGGGCCGGTGAGAGGGTGGGGCCCCATTGTTCAAGTCCCGAAATCAGCACTTAAGGGAACTACTCATCTACTTTCCCTATAGGGAAGAAGTGAATTCCATCTTGTGAAACTTATGTTCCCAACTCCCTATTTGGTCAAGTCCCCAAAATGGTAGGCTTATTGAATCGGCTATAAAGGCCATTCTCACCCATACAAATCAAAGGACGAGCCCTCACAGGCAGGAGTTCATAACTCACTCAGGATTAAGATCGAGTCACATATGATCATCCTGTGAAATATTAATCTTCTCAAATAACGGATTTATAAAGAGAGATTATATATTTCGTGGTCCAGTCTTATACAAACTCATTGTATAGGATACCCCCACTCACATGTCTCTACATGAATGATTTGGATCAAATCATTTGTAACAATTACAAAGTGGGCCGTATCAATAGTGTTACCAGGATAAGGCACCCAACCTTATCCATATACTATAGACCCTTTAGGTTATTACTTGAACATGATCCTCCCGTATGTCAACTACATACAGTTCAAGATTACACTAATAACCTTGGATTTTATTTATATAATGAATATTATAAATTGCAAATATTAATAATAAAATAATTATCAAATAATTATTAATTAATTACGAGGCTTTAGGGCATAAATCCCAACAATCTCCCACTTGCACTAAAGCCGGTGAGACATGTATCCTAGGGCATACTCTACACCCAACATGTTCTCCCACTTGCCCTAGTGAAGATGAGACATGTCTCATAATCCTAGACATTCTAGGTGGCTTTCAAACACTTTAGCCTGGAAAGTCTTTTTATATAGATCAAAACGACTGTCAATTAAAAGTCATCTTGGTCCTACCACGATTCTTTCTCTCTCAGGATACCCTATATATTGATGTTATCTAAGTTCCTTAAGTTTAGCCATTACATAAAACGTTTTAGGCTTAACTATATCTGAAACATCTTTCAGACCAATAAGAAATTATTTGAGTTATGCAAGTTCTTTACTTCATAAGCAAGAACATTTAACTTGCATACCATGCTCCACCATCTAGGGTAAACATAGATTTCCATAAATCTTTGTTAAAACCAGTGCATCTCGTAAAGATCAAATCTTTAACCTCATACACAAAAATATAATTTCTCATTTTATCCATAGATATTTTGAGAAAAGTTTTTATTTTTTCACGCAATGGTCATACCATTGGGTTAACTAATAAATGCTAACCAATTTTACTGTCAAATGTCATGTCTCAAGTGTACATTAGATTTTCTCCCACTCAAACGTAGATAGTCAATCTTATGTTCTCAACATTTTGAAATGTCTTAGGACACTATTCCTTAGACAATCTAAACTTCATGTAAGAATGATACATTATCATTTTTTGAAGTACTACATCATATACTTGACAACAAATTTGTCAATATAAGATGTGTGAGACATAAATAACATTTTGTCCTCGAAAACTCTATTTTAGGACATACCCAGTAATTTAAATCATTCATTTGGAATTGGTTAGGTAGTCAACATTTTATGTTGGATTCAAATCTTACAACATTCACAATGGGTAATAAGTCATCCACATAAAATATGAGAAAATTCCACTAAGTAATTAATGATTTTCTTGTCTATACAATATCATTAATATTTATTCAAAGTCATAGTTTTTGATACTTTTATCAAACCTTACATTCAAAAATCTAGTGATCAAATTCATTTCATAAATGAATCTTTACTGCTTTCAAACCTTTTGCTTTTGATTTTTGAAATTGAACTCATGTAATTGATTTGTAAATGCATTCTTTAAGATTTCTTTTCAAAAAAGATTTCTTAAACCTTCACTTGACATATCTCATATGCAACTAGGAAATGCTTATATACTCTAATATGACAACAAATGAGAAAGTTTATCCATAATTTACTTTCTCCCACTATATTTGCCATTAATCTTATTTTGAAGGTCTGTACCTTCTTATTTACAAATCTTTTACTTTTGTAGATATATTCAAAACCTATGGGTTTTACCCCATCACGAATATCTACAAGTTCTAGATAAAGATGAGTACATCTACTCTATCTCGAGATTTATGACTTTGGTCTACTAGTCTTTGTCATTGACCCTCATTTCAACTTTGAGGTCAAGAAGCCCTACATTTTGTCATCTAATACAAAAACTTAGGCTTCATATAAGCTCTTGTAACGGTCGGGTCATCTCATAACTCTCCCACTACGATGAGGCTTATCCAATTCATGACTAGGATCCATTTGACCATCAAATGTAATTAAATTGTTAACAACTTTTGTTAACTATTTAGTGGCTTCACTTGGAACCAACTTTTCAACACTATTGAACATATTCAAGTTTCAGCATGTATGCTTAAAACTCTCAAAACTCGAAGGGTTGTAAACTAACTTTACTACTCTTCTATAATCTCAAAGTTGTCTTAGGGACATCTTTTAGATATAATGATGTTCACTATACAATCTATATTGTATATCCTAACAAGAGTCTGATAATGACGTGTAATTCTTTATTGTTCTGACCATGTCTAACAAGGTCTTGTTTCTCCTCTTACAGCACAATTTCACACAATTGTACTTTGTGCTAGAGTTGAGATAAAATCTCACTTTCTATCAATTAGTCTTAGTACATAATGTTCCTGTACTTTTCACTGTGATCTGATCATAGTGTTTTGATAGATTTACCTAATTGACCTTCAACTTGAGTCTTATATTCCTTGAACTTTTCAAAATATTCAGACTTATGTTGCATTAGGTTACGATACTTATTTCTTGAATAATCATTCGCTAGAGTGATATGAAATATTCATCAGTGTTCTTTGGCCTGTAGGCTTTTCCAACAAAAACCTATTAATTATCTTGCATGAAAGGCAAGATCTTAAGACATATAAAGTAATTAACTCTAACATTTAGAGAATCACTTCGTAGTAGTCTTTTTATTCAAATTGATCAGAATCAATCTTGAATGCCAAAGACGGGTATCATATTATAGGAGAATATAAATTGTCTTTATATTCTAGATTCTATAATCCTGAATATCTCACTGTGTAGTATTTTATATGTTAACAATTTAACACATACAAATTATTCTTATTTTTCGGCTGAACTTTTCAAACAATTTTGAAAATAAAAAATTTAGTACTAAAATATTCATACTATATGAACATTTTATTAGTAATAAAGTTAAAGAAATTCAATTTCTTCTATGGTACTAAAAACACCATATTCAGCATTAAATAACAATTATTTCTTATGGACATCTTAATGTCTCCCACTACATTAATTAAGATGGGTTTTCTGGTGCCAACAAGTAGAGATCATTCTACATAATTAAGTATTTTCCAAGAATTATATAAAATGTAATGAAGAACAAATCTTAATAGTGGATCTGAATCAACTATATAGGTGGTAATGAAAAAATCTAGTAAATCAAATTTACTTTTATCCATGTTCTTCTTATAGAGGTATTTCATAAATTCCTCTTATTATGATTATTTTGCTAATTTAGAAACTATTTTCTTTTAGCCACAGTCATATGGTTTCTTTTCTTGGATTTTAGTAATACTTAATTTTTGAGATTATTTAGATAAATATCTAAATCTAGCTTTTATTGACTTCAACAATATCTCATATGTTGTTGTCATCTTCTTTATCTTCTTAGCTTGACATCTAATATGTCAAATAGAAAATTTGTATAAGCCATCTCGTTATATTGATTTATTAATCATGTGCTTTACGAACAATTCGATTAGCATTGGCAACAGGTTTTTGAGAACATTTCTCAATAAAGACAAATTAAATAAAAAATTTACACGGTCATTATGTAGTGTTAACATTATTTTTCCAAGTGATATTATTTTCTCAATTTGACAAATTAGCAACGAAAAATAAAATTGAGAGAAATAGACATAATATTGAAATATATAAAAAAATATATATATTTATCTAATAACATGCAATCAATATTCATTCAATTTCAGCATAGAAAACAAACAATTTGATAAATGAACCCTGAAACATTATTTTTTTTTTTTTTAATGCTATGATACTTTAGTGAGTTAGAACAAGTGCCGCCGTAGGGTAGGTCAAATGCCCCTTCACTAAACCGAGACAATCTCAACCAAGTGTTATCCCAAAATAACTCTTATTTCTATAACATTTAGTTACCATTAGTTTGGTCAAGAAAATCATTAACAACCTTAATGATATCTTTGTAAGTGTAACCCATCATTTTAGATTGTATAATTTTATCCCAACAAGTGCCGCCGTAGGGTAGGTCAAGTATTGGAAATAAAATTACAATCCTATCCTTCTCAGGAGATTCACCCTGATATTGACCCATGTAAACACCTTCCGTAGGGGGACGGTCCAAAAGCCGCCGCGAGGCCCCACATGAATCTCACGTTATGAACCAATGATAGAGACCGTAGGATATGTTGACACATTTCCTTCTCCCACTTACTATTTAAAAATACTTTCTCAAGAGATTCACCCTGATATTGACCCATGTAAACACCTTCCGTAGGGGGACGGTCCAAAAGCCGCCTCGAGGCCTCACATGAATCTCACGTTGTGAATCTATGGTAGAGACCGTAGGGTTATTTTGACATATGTCTTTCTCCCACTAAGTATTTTGAAATAGGGTTTTCTATTACTTAGACAAATTAGGCTAATCTCATTTATCTAAGTTTTTTAATCTACCATTTCATAACCCTTATGTTGGTTAGATTGATTTTAGTGTGAATTATCAAGTATATTAAACTATTTAAAACTAATCACATTATGAGTCTGCTTAATGAAATAAAATAAAATTTGACTAATTCAACCCCAGGCCAGTTCTTAGGTAGAGGTGTTCCTTTTCAGTCAACTTAAGTACCTCACCCGAGTAACCTTTCTTAGACAGGGTTCCCTTATAGTCAATTTTTATTTCAAATTCATTAATCTTTAATTAACTATTAATTACTAGATCAATGAACTTCAGTTGATTTTAAGCAATGTTTTTAATCCTATTAAAAACTAATTCACCTTATGGATAATCTTGATTTTTTAACAATTTTAAACCCTTTAAAACAAAATTAAAGATTATCATATATTCTAATCTTATTAGAATAAAAGATAAACTAAATTCAAAAAACTAGTTAAAGAATGAATTAAATTATCTTTTAAATAAGGAAAGAAAAAATCTTGAAAATATCCTGAGCTCATTTGGAAAATATCCTAAGGGAAAAGATTTCCCAATTTTCCCAATCTAGGAAGAGATTTTTAATTTTACCAATCTTATTAGGAAAAAATTTCCCAATTTTCCCAATCTTATTAGGAAAAAATTTCCCAATTTTCCCAATCTTATTAGGAAAAGATTTCTCAATCTCATTGGAAAAGATTTCCCAATAGATTTCTCAATATCATTGGAAAAGATTTCCTAATCTCGAAAAAATATCACTCTGAGAAAAGATATCCTAATCTTTATTAGAAAAATATAGATTCCTATTATGAAAGGAAGTATCATAATTTAAAATTTCCAAATATAACAATTATATTGAAAGATATGGAAATAAAATCATATTAGGAAATCATCTAATCAAATTAGAAAGCATTTTAATCATAATTATCCAAATATAACACTTATATTAAAAATAATTAAAATGCATGATCATGCTTAACCTATGGTGGGATTTTAATCTAGATGGCATACTCTATGCAATCAATTAAAATTTAAAACACACATCAACATGCATAATTAAATTAAAAACACAGCAAAATTGATCGGCATATTTGGCATATCCTAAAAAAAAAATTGAAAGCAATTTTGAATTACATTAATTTAAATCCAAGACATATCTTGGTCTTCAAAATCCTCCTTCTTGATTCTTCCACCTTTGAATCCAATTTCCATAACTCAATTTGGACATTCCAAATCAAATTAAATCCATAGATATTCCAAATCTGAATTTAAATTTCCATATTTTATTTTGGACATTCCAAATATTCCAAATATGAATCTAAATCTACATAATTGATTTTGGACATTCCAAATCAAATCTATAGACATTCCAAATCTGAATCTAAATCTACAGAATTGATTTTGGACATTCCAAATCAAATCTATAGATATTTCAAATCTGAATTTAAATTTACAGATTTTATTTTGGACATTCCAAATATTCTAAATCTGAATCTAAATCTACATAATTGATTTTGGACATTCCAAATCAAATCTATAGACATTCCAAATCTGAATCTAAATCTACAGAATTGATTTTGGACATTCCAAATCAAATCTATAGATATTTCATATCTGAATTTAAATTTACAGATTTTATTTTGGACATTCCAAATATTCTAAATCTGAATCTAAATCTCCAGATTTTATGTTGGACATTCCAAACCTTCCAAATCTGAAATTCGGTAGGATTCACACAAATTGAATCTTCAATTTCGTAATGGCTTCAATTTCACCATTGTTTGACACCATCTTCAATTCCGTAATGGCTTCAAATCCACCAATTTTAATTGGTTTCAATCCGTAATGGCTTAAAAAATGATACAGAGAAGTCCTATCTCTTTCGAGTTTCACATTTGATCTAAACAAAGCAATAAAACTAATGCCAAAATATGCCTAAACAGTCAATTTGCAAACCACATATATGAAAAACAAATTCAAATACCACATATATCACATATATGAAAAACAAATTCAAATACCCACCACGAACTTTTAATTCTAAACAAAAAACAAAGTAGCTCTGATACCAATTGAAGGGAATGAACTCTTCATTCCCCGCAGCGAAAGCGTTTGGGATCGTTACTTTGGTTTATTTAGAATTAAACTAAAAACAAGGTTAAGCATATATATTACCTTTGATGAACAATCATCTTCTTGTGTTCCTTTTTCCACGAGATCTTCCTCGCTATGACTCGAACACGGGATCAAGGTTTGTGGGAGCTCTTTGAAAGAATGAGAGAACAATTCTCTACTGAGGGTGAATAGTGTGTTTTGGCCAACCCTTTGGCTAAACCTAAATGTCTTATTTATAATAAGGCTTTTAGGAATTAATTTTATTTTATAAAATACATTTTAATATCTAATATATTAAAATATGTATTTTATATTTATTTGAATCTTATTCAAATATTATAAAATTAATCTTTTATAATATACTTTAAACCAATTTGAATCACATTCAAATAACATAAGTATATAGTTTTTAATATTAATGTATCATATACATAAACTATTTCCTCTAATATTTAATGTATCAAATACAATAAATATATTTTACTCTTCTACATTTAATATATCAAATATATTAAATATTAATTTGAATATTTCAAATTTTCTTTCAACTAAATTGATCCTTTTAGTGTTACTATGAGCTAGCAAGGGGACCTTATGGACCTACAGATTTATAAGCTCCAATGATACAAAATTAATTAATTAAACTCTTTAATTAATTGACTTTCATTCATTAACTCTAGGTCACTCCACTATAGGCCTAGAGTTGCACTCTTATGCGCTGTAGGACAAGTTGTGTCCATGGATATAACCATTACATGCAAGTCGATTCTTCACGAGTTGTTCGTAATTACAGCTGGGTCAAAAGTCCGTTTTACCCCTGTAATTACATCTTATACCTTAAGTACCACTGATTCTCTAATGAACAACTTGTTTATGATCCAACCATAAACCATGTCCCTCTCGGGCCGGTGAGAGGGTGGGGCCCCATTGTTCAAGTCCCGAAATCAGCACTTAAGGGAACTACTCATCTACTTTCCCTATAGGGAAGAAGTGAATTCCATCTTGTGAAACTTATGTTCCCAACTCCCTATTTGGTCAAGTCCCCAAAATGGTAGGCTTATTGAATCGGCTATAAAGGCCATTCTCACCCATACAAATCAAAGGACGAGCCCTCACAGGCAGGAGTTCATAACTCACTTAGGATTAAGATCGAGTCACATATGATCATCCTGTGAAATATTAATCTTCTCAAATAACGGATTTATAAAGAGAGATTATATATTTCGTGGTCCAGTCTTATACAAACTCATTGTATAGGATACCCCCACTCACATGTCTCTACATGAATGATTTGGATCAAATCATTTGTAACAATTACAAAGTGGGCCGTATCAATAGTGTTACCAGGATAAGGCACCTAACCTTATCCATATACTATAGACCCTTTAGGTTATTACTTGAACATGATCCTCCCGTATGTCAACTACATACAGTTCAAGATTACACTAATAACCTTGGATTTTATTTATATAATGAATATTATAAATTGCAAATATTAATAATAAAATAATTATCAAATAATTATTAATTAATTACGAGGCTTTAGGGCATAAATCCCAACATATGGATGTAAGGTTGAGACAAAACAAAAGGTCTTTCATAGGCTGATAAAGCAATGGGTCTGTGATCAGAGTCAGACCAACCCAAATGATGGTTAGTTAAGGAGTGAAAAAGGTTCTCAAAGGCAGTGTTAGACAAAAAGCGATCGAGTCTGATAAAGATAGGAGAACCAGATCTACTTCGGTTAGTCCAAGTGAATTTTTTACCTGAAAAGCCCAAATCTTTGAGATGACAATCATCTAAAACATTCCTAAAGGAAGCAAGAAGATTGGGATCACGAGGGGCACCTCCTTTTTTTTTTCTGAATTAGATAGAACTTCGTTTAGATCCCCACCAATTAGCCAGGCCGACTCATCATAGTTGTGGAGCCTTCTTAGGAGATCCCAAGAGGTAGAACGTTTATGAGCTATAGGTTGCCCATAGAAACCTGTAAAGCGCCAAGACTTAGACTTCCACAGGATAGATGTATCAATATGAGATTTAGAAAAAGAACGAATAGTGACAGTAACATCACTCCTCCAAAGTAGGCAAAGTCCTCCACCTGATCCTTCATTAGAAACAACAAAAAAGTCATTAAACCCACAAGAAACCATAAGGTTGTTCATAGGAGAGGAGTCACACCTAGTTTCCGATAGGAAAACTATATTAGGTTTGCTCAAATTGAATAAGTCTTTGATTGCTCGGAATGTCCTAGGATTACTCATTCCTTGGACATTCCAACACAAGATTTTCATATATTAGGCCGAGGTTGATCAACAACCTCTGCCAAAGTAAAGTCAATGATGCTAGAGCTGCCAGAAGGAGATGAGCTTGTCAAAGTTTTAGATTTTTTTTTAAGTGTGACAATAGGGTCTTGCAAACTCTTCCTTTTATTTTCAAGATTAGTTGGATTAATATCAAGATTAGGGTCCGAAATTAAAGCCTTCTTTTTCCCTTTTCTTTTATTACTAGAGGGGGAAGGTTGACTGGAAAAGGAGAAAGGGAGATTAAGAGAAAGGTTAGAGAGAGATCCACATGGGGTGGGAGGAAGAGAGGAAGTATTCAGAGTTTTATTAAGATTTGGGGAGTCTATTCGACAATCATTGTTTGACAAAGGGGGGGGGGGGGATTCGGACTATAGGGGATTCGGGTAGAGTATCATTAGGTAGAGGAATTGCAGAGGAAGAAGGCAAGGGAGAGTTCTTGGATTGGGAAATAATCGGGCGAAAAGAGCTAGGCTTTTTAGTAGAAGGACTTGAAATGGGAGGTTGAAATCTCATGGAAGGTCCAAAAGGATAGTGTTTAGGATTTAAGAGAGTTGGGTCTGCAAATGCTGCCCTACAATCTTTGACTAAGTGCCCAATTAACCCACAAAAGTAGCAGAAATCTGGTAGTCTTTCATACCTAATTAGTATCCAACTTTTAGCCTGCGAATTGTCAATTGAAAGTTTAATACCCCTCCTAAGAGGCTTACTAATGTCTATAGCAATACGAATTCTTAGGCTAACTCCCCAACATCGACTCATCTCATCATCTTCAACATCAATAAAAGTCCCAACAACATTCCCAATTTCAGTAGCAAATAATCTTGTTCTACATACAATTGGTAGATCAAAGAAATGCACCCACATAGGAACATTTGAGAAAGCCATATTAGAGGGTTTAATAAAAGGATGAGGCTCGGCTAAAACAAGAAGGTTTTTGTCAAAAATCCAAGGACCTAAGAGAAGGCTGCGATTAAGGTCAGCAATGTTAGAAAAAATAAAAACAAAAAGATTCTTGGATAGGTTATGAACCAGAAGGTGAGATTGATTCCAAATTTTCCGAAAGGATGTTTGGATAGTGTCACTAGTGATAAACCTTTGGCAAAGAAGTTTGCCAAGTAAATGTAATTTGAGGTTGGAAAGAGAGGGATTGATGGAGAGTTGAGGTAGGGATATAACTGTTTGCTCTTCTTCATTTGAAAGGGACATTTTGTTTAAATCTAAAATTAAATCTTCTTCTTCCATACAGGCCAAAAAGAAAGCAGAAAGAAAGAAATTTCAAAGAACAAGAAAGAAAGGTAAAAAAACAGAAAAAAGAAAGGAGAAGAGAAAGCTAAAGGAGAAGACAAACACTACATCAACAAGGCTGAAATCACTGCAATGAAGCGAAAAAACCACACAAACAAGGTGGAAAGAACCCTCAGACGGATCAAGGGGCAAAGCTCTCACTTCTTGGAGAGATCTTGGAGGATTTGGAAAGCCGATTTTTTTTTATCCATTGATCTAGTAATTAATAGTTAATTAAAGATTAATGAATTTAAAATAAAAATTGACTATAAGGGAACCCTGTCTAAGAAAGGTTACTCGGGTGAGGTACTTAAGTTGACTGAAAAGGAACACCTCTACCTAAGAACTGGCCTTGGGGTTGAATTAGTCAAATTTTATTTTATTTCATTAAGCAGGCTCATAATGTGATTAGTTTTAAATAGTTTAATATACTTGATAATTCACATTAAAATCAATCTAACCAACATAAGGGTTATGAAAGGGTAGATTGAAAAACTTAGATAAATGAGATTAGCCTAATTTGTCTAAGTAATAGAAAACCCTATTTCAAAATACTTAGTGGGAGAAAGACATATGTCAAAATAACCCTACGGTCTCTACCATAGATTCACAACGTGAGATTCATGTGAGGCCTCGAGGCGGCTTTGGACCGTCCCCCTAGGGAAGGTGTTTACATGGGTCAATATCAGGGTGAATCTCTTGAGAAAGTATTTTTAAATAGTAAGTGGGAGAAGGAAATGTGTCAACATATCCTACGGTCTCTATCATTGGTTCATAACGTGAGATTCATGTGGGGCCTTGCGGCGGCTTTTGGACCGTCCCCCTACGGAAGGTGTTTACATGGGTCAATATCAGGGTGAATCTCCTGAGAAGGATAGGATTGTAATTTTATTTCCAATACTTGACCTACCCTACGGCGGCACTTGTTGGGATAAAATTTTAGAATCTAAAATGATGGGTTATACTTACAAAGATATCATTAAGGTTGTTAATGATTTTCTTGACCAAACTAATGGTAACTAAATGTTATAGAAATAAGAGTTATTTTGGGATAACACTTGGTTGAGATTGTCTCGATTTAGTGAAGGGGCATTTGACCTACCCTACGGCGGCACTTGTTCTAACTCACTAAAGTATGATAGCATTAAAACAATAATGTTTCAGGGTTCATTTATCAAATTGTTTGTTTTCTATGCTGAAATTGAATGAATATTGATTGCATGTTATTAGATAAATATATATATTTTTTTATATATTTCAATATTATGTCTATTTCTCTCAATTTTATTTTTCGTTGCTAATTTGTCAAATTGAGAAAATAATATCACTTGGAAAAATAATGTTAACACTATATAATGACCGTGTAAAATTTTTCTTTAATTTGTCTTTATTGAGAAATGTTCTCAAAAACCTGTTGCCAATGCTAATCGCATTGTTCGTGAAGCACATGATTAATAAATCAATATAACGAGATAACTTATACAAATTTTCTATTTGACATATTAAATGTCAAGCTAAGAAGATAAAGAAGATGACAACAACATATGAGACATTGTTGAAGTCAATAAAAGCTAGATTTAGATATTTATCTAAATAATCTCAAAAATTAAGTATTACCAAAATCCAAGAAAAGAAACCATATGACTGTAGCTAAAAGAAAATAGTTTCTAAATTAGCAAAGTAGTCATAATAAGAGGAATTTATGAAATACCTCTATAAGAAGAACATGGATAAAAGTAAATTTGATTTACTAGATTTTTTCCATTACCACCTATATAGTAGATTCAGATCCACTATTAAGACTTGTTCTTCATTACATTTTATATAATTCTTGGAAAATACTTAATTATGTAGAATGATCTCTACTTGTTGGCACCAGAAAACCCATCTCAATTAATGTAGTGGGAGACATTAAGATGTCCATAAGAAATAATTGTTATTTAATGCTGAATATGGTGTTTTTAGTACCATATGAGAAATTCAATTTCTCTAACTTTATTACTAATAAAATGTTCATACAGTATGAATATTTTAGTACTAAATTTTTATTTTCAAAATTGTTTGAAAAGTTCAGCCGAAAAATAAGAATAATTTGTATGTGTTAAATTGTTAACATATAAAATATTACACAGTGAGATATTCAGGATTATAGAACCCAGAATATAAAGACAATTTATATTCTCCTAAAATATGATACCCGTCTTTGGCATTCAAGATTGATTCTGATCAATTTGAATAAAAAGACTACTACGAAGTGATTCTCTAAATGTTAGAGTTAATTACTTTATATGTCTTAAGATCTTGCCTTTCATGCAAGATAATTAATAGGTTTTTGTTGGAAAAGCCTACAGGCCAAAGAACACTGATGAATATTTCATATCACTCTAGCTGATGATTATTCAAGAAATAAGTATTGTAACCTAATGCAACATAAGTCTGAATATTTTGAAAAGTTCAAGGAATATAAGACTCAAGTTGAAGGTCAATTAGGTAAATCTATCAAAACACTATGATCAGATCACAGTGAAAAGTACAGGAACGTTATGTACTAAGACTAATTGATAGAAAGTAAGATTTTATCTCAACTCTAGCACAAAGTACAATTCTGTGAAATTGTGCTGTAAGAGGAGAAACAAGACCTTGTTAGACATGGTCAGAACAATAAAGAATTACACACCATTATTAGACTCTTGTTAGGATATACAATATAGATTGTATAGTGAACATGATCCTATCTAAAAGGTGTCCATGAGACAACTTTGAGATTATAGAAGAGTAGTAAAGTTAGTTTACAACCATTCGAGTTTTGAGAGTTTTAAGCATACATGCTGAAACTTGAATATGTTCAATAGTGTTGAAAAGTTGGTTCCAAGTGAAGCCACTAAATAGTTAACAAAAGTTGTTGACAATTTAATTACATTTGATAGTCAAATGGATCCTAGTCATGAATTGGATAAGCCTCATCGTAGTGGAAGAGTTATGAGATGACCCAATCGTTACAAGAGCTTAAATGAAGCCTAAGTTGTCGTATTAGATGACAAAATGTAGGGCTTCTTGACCTCAAAGTTGAAATGAGGGTCAATGACAAAGACTAGTAGACCAAAGTCATAAATCTCGAGATAGAGTAGATGTACTCATCTTTATCTAGAACTTGTAGATATTCGTGATGGGGTAAAACCCATAGGTTTTGAATATATCTACAAAAGTAAAAGATTTGTAAATAAGAAGGTACATACCTTCAAAATAAGACTAATGACAAATATAGATGGAGAAAGTAAACTATAGATAAACTTTCTCATTTGTTGTCATATTAGAGTATATAAGCATTTCCTAATTCATAGTTGCATATGATATATGTCAAGTGAAGGTTTAAGAAATCTTTTTTTGAAAAGAAGTCTTAAAGAATGCATTTACAAATCAATTACTTGAGTTCAATTTCAAAAATCAAAAGCAAAAGGTTTGCAAGCAGTAAAGGTTCATTTATGAAATGAATTTGATCACTAGATTTTTTAATGTAAGGTTCGATAAAAGTATCAAAAACTATGACTTTGAATAAATGTTAATGATATTGTATAGACAAGAAAATCATTAATTACTTAGTGGAATTTTCTCATATTTTATGTGGATGACTTATTACCCATTGTGAATGCTGTAAGATTTGAATCCAACATAAAATGTTGACTACCTAACCAATTCCAAATGAATGATTTAAATTACTGGGTATGTCCTAAAATAGAGTTTTCGAGGACAAAATGTTATTTATGTCTCACACATCTTATATTGACAAATTTGTTGTCAAGTATATGATGTAGTACTTCAAAAATGATAATGTATCATTCTTACATGAAGTTTAGATTGTCTAAGGAATAGTGTCCTAAGCCATTTCAAAATGTTGAGAACATAAGATTGACTATCTACATTTGAGTGGGAGAAAATCTAATGTACAGTTGAGACATGACATTTGACAGTAAAATTGGTTAGCATTTATTAGTTAACCCAATGGTATGACCATTGCACGGAAAAATAAAAAAAAATTCTCAAAATATCTATGGATAAATTGAGAAATTATATTTTTGTGTATGAGGTTAAAGATTTGATCTTTACGAGATGCACTGGTTTTAACAAAGATTTATGGAAATCTATGTCTACCCTAGATGATGGAGTATGGTATGCACGTTTGTTTTTTTTTTTTTTGAGAAAAGTATGGTATGCAAGTTAAATGTTCTTACTTATGAAGTAAAGAACTTGCATAACTCAAATAATTTCTTATTGGTCTGAAAGATATTTCAGATATAGTTAAGCCTAAAACGTTTTATGTAATGGCTAAACGTAAGGAACTTAGATAACATCAATATATAAGGTATCCTGAGAGAGAAAGAATCTTGGTAGGACCAAGATGACTTTTAATTGACAATCGTTTTGATCTATATAAAAAGACTTTCCAGGCTAAAGGGTTTGAAAGTCACCTAGAATGTCTAGGATTATGAGACATGTCTCATCTTCACTAGGGCAAGTGGGAGAACATGTTGGGTGTAGAGTATGCCCTAGGATACATGTCTCACCGGCTTTAGTGCAAGTGGGAGATTGTTGGGATTTATGCCCTAAAGCCTCGTAATTAATTAATAATTATTTGATAATTATTTTATTATTATTATTTGCAATTTATAATATTCATTATATAAATAAAATCCAAGGTTATTAGTGTAATCTTGAACTGTATGTAGTTGACATACGAGAGGATCATGTTCAAGTAATAACCTAAAGGGTCTATAGTATATGGATAATGTTGGGTGCCTTATCCTGGTAACACTATTGATACGGCCCACTTTGTAATTGTTACAAATGATTTGATCCAAATCATTCATGTAGAGACATGTGAGTGGGGGTATCCTATACAATGAGTTTGTATAAGACTGGACCACGAAATATATAATCTCTCTTTATAAATCCGTTATTTGAGAAGATTAGTATTTCACAGGATGATCATATGTGACTCAATCTTAATTCTGAGTGAGTTATGAACTCCTGCCTGTGAGGGCTCGTCCTTTGATTTGTATGGGTGAGAATGGTCTTTATAGCCGATTCAATAAGCCTACCATTTTGGGGACTTGACCAAATAGGGAGTTGGGAACATAAGTTTCACAAGATGGAATTCACTTCTTCCCATATAGGGAAAGTAGATGAGTAGTTCCCTTAAGTGCTGATTTCGGGACTTGAACAATGGGGCCCCACCCTCTCACTGACCCGAGAGGGACTTGGTTTATGGTTGGATCATAAACAAGTTGTTCATTAGAGAATCAGTGGTACTTAAGGTGTAAGATGTAATTACAGGAGTAAAACGGACTTTTGACCCAGCTGTAATTACGAACAACTCGTGAAGGATCGACTTGCATGTAATGATTATATCCATGGACACAACTTGTCTTACAGTGCATAAGAGTGCAACTCTAGGCCTATAGTGGAGTGACCTAGAGTTAATGAATGAAAGTCAATTAATTAATGAGTTTAATTAATTAATTTTGTATCATTGGAGCTTATAAATCTGTAGGTCCATAAGGTCCCCTTGCTAGCTCATAGTAACACTAAAAGGATCAATTTAGTTGAAAGAAAATTTGAAATATTCAAATTAATATTTAATATATTTGATATATTAAATGTAGAAGAGTAAATATATTTATTGTATTTGATACATTAAATATTAGAGGAAATAGTTTATGTATATGATACATTAGTATTAAAAACTATATACATATGTTATTTTAATGAGATTCAAATTGGTTTAAAGTATATTATAAAAGATTAATTTTATAATATTTGAATAAGATTCAAATAAATATAAAATACATATTTTAATATATTATATATTAAAATGTATTTTATAAAATAAAATTAATTCCTAAAAACCTTATTATAAATAAGACATTTAGGTTTAGCCAAAGGGTTGGCCAAACACACTACTCACCTTCTGTAGAGAATTGTTCTCTCATTCTTTCAAAGAGCTCCCACAAGCCTTGATCCCGTGTTCGAGTCATAACGAGGAAGATCTCGTGGAAAAAGGAACACAAGAAGATGATTGTTCATCAAAGGTAATTTCATATATGCTTAACTTGTATGTTAATTTAATTCTAAATAAACCAAAGTAACGTTTCCAAACGCTTCCGCTACGAGGAATGAAGAGTTCATTCCCTTCATTGGGGACAATGCATGTCTTAAGGTGGGGGGTGGAGTTTGTTGAAAGAAAGACTTCTTTGTAGTTGTCGGGCTTGTGTATACTCTGATTTTTAGATTAGAATTTGAATGCATGTTGTCCGATGAGGACGGTCTGTGATATGCTTGTGAACACTCCGTATTTGTATAATTCAAAAATTTGACAATGTATGCACATTTTGAGCCTATTTTAAATTTTTTTTTCTGCTATTTCCCTACATTCACTGAGCACATAGCCCTCTTATTCTCAGTTCTGTAGGCTTAAAATGATTTTATTTGGTCTGAAACCGTGTTGTCACCCCGAAAGGTACCATTAGGGAGGCTTGATGTGTTAGAAGTAGTAATAATTCACTTGTTTTATAGCGAAGCTATTGCCTAAAAAAAAACGTAAGCATGAAAATAAAAACTCTAGAGTTGCTCCTCCTTCTTGTGTTGCCCGTGTAACCAGGGGCGATCGTGTAACCCACGGTTGTCACTGCATGAAAGGGGAACTAATAGAAGTGAGCAATAGTGCTTAAAAACGTGAAGCGAAATTTGGCTTGACGTGTTAGGCTCTCTTGGAGAAATAAAAAAAAAGTACTTCAAAAGAAACAATGGGTACAAAGTACTCAAAGAAAAAGGAAAAAAAATATAGGCCTTTTGTTTTGTTGCTCTTTCTGTCACTAAAAGTCGTTAGACTGCTCTTATCGCCATAAGTAGGGGGAAAACGAGTTATATGGCTGTATAAGGTTATTTCGGGCTTGCAAGAGCTAGGTTGAGAGGTTCTAAACACACACACACGTAAGGGAATAGGAGTAAAATTTTGGAATATTTTCAACTTTTGCATGCATTTGATGGTTTTACATTTATTTAAGTACCTTGTTTCACAAGCATTGAGGTTAGAGTTTTCAGCATGCAAATAATTCTTTGAAGATAATTTAGAGTATACCTTGCTCGAGGACTAGCAACATTTAGGTCGGGGGTATTTTGATAGCTCCAAAATAGAGCTATTATTATGTCCCTAATATTGGCTAGAACCATGCTTAATATTGATTAAAATGCCTTTTTGTAGGTCATCTCATGGTCGAGAGCTCGAGGAGTCTAAGAACATGTTTCGGGACTTAAAGAGACGTTTTAGAGCTTCATGGATGCATCGGGAGTGAAGAGGCTTGAAGTATGAAGAGATGGCAAAAATTGCCATGAAAAGGTAATTTTTGGCCACCAAACCCGAGAGCAAGCGTTGAGCAACAGCGTCGAGACGCTGGCTCAACGTTGCTCAGCGTCGAGACGCTGGCCGAGCGTCGAGATGCTGGCCGAGCGTCTCGACCCTACCCCGCGCGCGCGCGCTGCCAACTTAGGGCACAGCGTCAAGACGCTGGCCTAGCGTCTCGACGCTCCAACGTTTTAAAAGCGGAAAACCTCTGATTTTTTGCTATCTTCTTCTCCACGATTTTGGCCTCGGGTCTACGGCATTTTCCACCATTTTTGGGCGTTTTTCTTCCTCTTCTTGTATGCTACTAAGCTTTTCCATGGGGTGTTTGATTTATTCATCCTCCATGGAAGGCTAAACAAGGTAAGTGTTTAATTTTGAGCTTGAGATTGTAAACTATGGATTTTTGGGGAGATTTGCCCCTTTGTATATGTTGAGCTAATTAGGACTTTTTGCATCTATTTTCTTTGTTCTTCTTCAATTCTAGCATGTATAGCTTAGTTAGGTTGACTCCCTAATTCCTATGCATGATAGAGAGCTAAAGATTGGGATGTATAATTGTCCAAATCGCTAGGTAGCAAGGGCTTAAGCATGGCTAGGTAGTTCAAGCCCAAGTGACAGTTGGGGATTTGAATTAGTTAACGTTTTCATACTTTGGGCGAGAGATAAATCGGGTTAGTCTTAGGATTAAACCGTCACGATGTTCCCGTTACTGGCCTATGGTCAATTCAAGATTAGCTATCTTGAATGGATTATTGGCCAAGAACAATTAGAATTGCACTTTTCTAATTATATCTTTGGTTCATTTGAGATAGAAATTATCCAAATGAATTGTGTGCAAAAGCATGTTAGCTAATTAATTGTATCGATGAACTGAACGTCCATAGCGATCAATCCCATTACTCGAAGTTAAGCACGCCAATTTAATTTGTCACTTCGCAATTTAATTTTCAGTTAGCGCATTGCATGCTTGGAGCTCCCTTTCAACAAACCAAACTACCATCTTTTCACCATCTTTTTATCACTAACAATTTAAACTTAGTCAAATTGAATTTCATAATTCCATGTGGATCGACCCCGTTACCATTAAGCTACAAATTGCTCGGTGGATTCGGGTTTATAAATATTATTTTGGCAAGCCTCGACAACTTGAAATTTTTAGTACATTCAAAAGTTCTCTTACCAATCGCCTAGTGACTATGATATCCTAGGTTCAATTCCCCACCCTGCATGTTGTAAAAAAAAAAAAAAAAAAAATAAAAAAAAAAAAAGACACTTTTGAAGATGGCTCAAATGAAATCATGTCATCGTAATTATTTCACAACTTTACACGTGCAAAATTGGTTGTCTTTGCCCTTTGCACCATCACTACAGACAATGGTGGGTCCTTATCCAACGCTTTGACGAGGATTAACGCTATGTCACGACCGTCTTTGTCCCAAGAGATTCAAAGAAATGCTGGAGTTTTGTCTTTTCAATGAGAGAGATCATTCTTCAAGCCCAGAGAAGGACTGATGAGACTATAAGAAAAAATCCCTGAAGGATTGGGACTCCAAATAGGAATATCCCTTCTCCATGGTCTAATGACAAACTGTCCAATCAAAGATAAAAGAGTCAGGACCTCCAACATTTCTCTATCAGAAAGTGAACAACGGAAGTTGAAAGAGAATGAATGAAAACTCTCTAAAGGATTCAAACGTTAGCCACATAATGATAGTCCTCTCGGGTTATGGCCCATGAGGAGAACTAAAAGAGATCAAATTAACCTCTCAACCCACCAAAGTCCCTCACCTAGTCTCACTTAACCGGGGTCAAAATATAAACCAAGGATCTGACACTTACTCTTGTTAATCTTAAGACCCGACATTAATTCAAAGAAGGCTAGAATATGGTTCAGAAAGAGGAAAAACTTCTTATCGGAGCAAAAAAAAAATGTCATCTGCGAATTGAAGGTTATACAAAGGCACCCTATCTTGACCCACCTCAAAACCTTGTCTTCCACCCCACTCGAAACAATCCTATTAAAAATATTCACGAAAAGGCGAAAAAGAAAAGAGGAGAAAACAAGACTTTGGTTAGAAATGCATAAGAAAAAAATTAATATATTATAATCATACATGGACTTCTAAAAAGTATAAATAAAATAGATGTAGAAAGAAAATAAATTGTGGCTGCTGGGATTCGAGCCCAGGTCTCCACGGCCACAACGTGGAATTCTCACCACTAAACTACAGCCACTTTTGAAATTAATACTTTTTTATTTTTATAATTAACAACCAATATTTTAATATCAAAAAATCAAATTAAAGAACAATATTAGCAATTTATTTGAGAGGCTATTTGAGAAATTCTAGAGATTTAGCTATGCTAACTCTAAACTGAAGCTCTGTGGCATGTTTCTCGAATGTTCGAAGTGTAGCGATGGCCGAAGGCTTGGCTGCGGTTGAAGCCTTGCGATTGGCGTGGGAGGCCGGTTTACATCCTCTGGTTCTTGAGTCGGATTCCTCTCGGATATGCCGTTTATTCCAGGGGACGGTCGCAGATCTGTCAGAAGTGGGTGTGCTCGTGTCAGAGGTGGGTTCCCACCTCCTTTTCTTATGTAAGGGTCGCTGCAGTTTTCTCCCTCGTGAAGGGAATGCGGTGGCGCACCAGTTAGGGCAGTTGGCGTTGGTTTTACGTCAGAGTATGGTTTGGGTGGAGGAAGTTCCTCCTCAAGTTGAGTCATTTGTGCTACGTGATGTTTCTCTGGTTGTAATGAGCTTGCTAAAAAAAAAAAAAAAAAAAAAAAAAAAAAAAACTCTAAACTAAAGCTCTTTTGGTTTCAACATCTCATAAGAGAAAAAAAACAATTTCAAATTTTACCACAGATAAAAAAAAGACACTTTTGAAGATGACTCAAATGAAGTCTTGCCATCGTAATTATTTCACAACTCTGCATGTGCAGAACTGGTTGTCTTCGTCCTTTGCACCTTCGCCGCCGACAATGGTGGGTCCTCATCCACCGTTGCGACGAGGATTAAAGGTATGACATGATCGTCGTTGTCCCAAGAGATTCGAATAAATGTTGGAGTTTTGTCTTTTCAATAAGAGAAATCATTCTTCAAGCCCATAGAGAGAATGGGTGATGAGACTACAAGAAAAAACCGTAGAAGGATTGAGACTCCAGATAAGAATACTCCTCCTCCATGGTCTAATGACAAACTCTCCAATCAAAGATAAAAGACTCAGGACTTCCAACGTTTCCCTATCAGAAAGCGAACAACGAAAACTAAAAGAGAATGAATGAATAAACTCTCTCTAAAGGATTCAGGACGTTAGCCACATAATGATTCTTCATAGCTGACATATGGAATAAACGAGGAAACAAAGAGCAAATGAGACTATCTCCCACCCACCTATCTTCCCAAAAGTATGCATCATGCTCATCCCAAAAGAGTACTGGATCAGACTAGACAAGAGAGCTCAAAACAATGTCGTTCCAAGAATTTATTTTCTTGTGTTATCTTAAAGAAATTGATCTTTGGTATAACAATAATTTTTTTTAAATGTCCCATGATCTATGTATCATACAACATAATCTCTTAGTCAAATGGAGCTATATTGGAGTTGGCGTATGTATCATTATTCTTAAAAGATTGAAAATTTAATTGAATTTTATATGACATCCCAAACAAATTAAATTCAATCTAAAATTAGTTAGGAAATCAAGGGTCTTGATTCCAAATTTTCCCATTTTGTTTTTATTTAAAAAAAAAAAGAAAAAAACGTTTGGTTTGTTATAGCCGCCCCTAAACCCTAGGAATCGTTTTAAGCAATTTAAACGTTTGGTTTTTTATTTAAAAAAAAATTTAATTGAATGTCAAAGCACGAGGAGGGTATGAATATTTCATCAGTTTCATTGATGATTATTCTAGGTACGGTTATCTTTATCTAATGCATCATAAGTCCGAAGCTCTTGAAAAGTTCAAAGAGTATAAGGCAGAGGTTGAGAACACATTAGGTAAATCGATAAAAACACTCCGATCAGATCGAGGTGGAGAGTATATGGATTTAAGATTCCAGGACTATATGATAGAACATGGAATAGTATCTCAACTCTCAGTGCCAGGAACACCACAGCAGAATGGTGTGTCCGAGAGGAGAAATAGAACCCTGTTAGACATGGTTCGATCTATGATGAGTTATGCTCATTTGCCTAGTTCGTTTTGGGGATATGCAGTAGAGACTGCAGTATATATTTTGAACATGGTTCCCTCTAAGAGTGTTTCTGAAACACCTTATGAGTTATGGAGAGGGCGTAAAGGTAGTTTACGTCACATCAGGATTTGGGGGTGTCCGGCACATGTGCTAGTACCCAATCCAAAGAAGTTGGAACATCGTTCAAAATTGTGCCTATTTGTAGGTTACCCCAAGGAAACGAAAGGTGGTCTTTTTTACGATCCTCATGAGAACAAGGTACTAGTATCGACTAATGCCACGTTCTTAGAGGAAGACCACATGAGAGATCATCTACCGTCGAGCAAAATTGTTTTGTCCGAATTTTCCAGGAAAGCTACAGACGGATCAACAAAGGTTGTTGATCAGGCTGGTCCTTCTCAAGAGTTGAGAAAGCCTCGACGCAGTGGGAGGGATGTAAGACAGCCTGACCGCTACATCGGCTTGTCTGAAACTCAAGTCGTCATACCTGATGATAGTGTTGAGGATCCATTGACCTTTAAACAGGCAATGAATGACATAGACAAAGACCAGTGGCTTAAAGCCATGGATCTCGAAATGGAGTCTATGTACTTCAATTCGGTCTGGGATCTTGTAGACCAACCAGATAGTGAAAGACCTATCGGTTGCAAGTGGATCTACAAGAGAAAACGAGACCAAGCCGGTAAGGTGCAAACCTTTAAGGCTCGACTTGTGGCAAAAGGTTATTCCCAAAGAGAAGGGGTGGACTATGAAGAAACCTTTTCTCCTGTTGCCATGTTAAAGTCGATTAGAATACTCTTATCCATTGCTACATTTTATGATTATGAAATCTGGCAAATGGATGTCAAGACTGCCTTTCTGAATGGTAATCTTGAGGAGAGTATCTATATGGCTCAACCAGAAGGATTCATACTTCAGGGTCAAGAGCAAAAGGTTTGCAAGCTTAATCGATCCATTTATGGGTTGAAGCAAGCATCTAGATCCTGGAATATAAGGTTTGATACGGCGATCAAATCTTATGGCTTTGAACAAAATATTGACGAACCTTGTGTTTACAAGAAAGTAGTCAATACTGTTGTAGCTTTCTTAGTCTTGTACGTAGACGATATACTACTCATTGGGAATGATGTAGGGTTCCTAACTGACGTTAAGAATTGGCTAGCGACCCAATTCCAAATGAAAGATTTGGGAGAGGCTCAGTTTGTTCTAGGGATTCAGATCATAAGGAATCGTAAGAACAAAGTGCTAGCGCTGTCTCAAGCATCTTATATTGACAAGGTGTTGTCAAGATATTCGATGCAGAATTCCAAGAAAGGTTCGCTGCCTTTTAGGCATGGAATTCACTTGTCTAAGGAACAGTCTCCTAAGACACCTCAAGAGGTTGAGGATATGAGACGAATTCCCTATGCATCTGCAGTTGGTAGTCTCATGTACGCTATGTTGTGTACAAGACCCGACATCTGCTATGCAGTAGGAATTGTCAGTAGGTTCCAGTCCAATCCAGGATATGATCACTGGACAGCCGTTAAACACGTCCTCAAGTATCTTAGGAGAACGAGAGACTATGTGCTTGTGTATGGCGCGAAGGATTTGATCCTTGCAGGATACACTGACTCTGATTTTCAGACTGATATTGATTCTAGGAAATCTACATCAGGATCAGTGTTCACTCTTAACGGAGGAGCAATAGTATGGAGGAGTATAAAGCAAGGTTGTATTGCTGACTCCACCATGGAAGTTGAGTATGTCGCAGCTAGCGAAGCAGCGAAGGAAGCTGTATGGCTTAGGAAGTTCTTGACAGATTTGGAAGTTGTTCCAAATATGAACTTGTCAATCACCCTTTATTGTGATAACAGCGGTGCAGTGGCAAATTCTAAAGAACCTAGAAGCCATAAGCGTGGAAAGCATATTGAGCGGAAGTATCATCTCATCAGGGAGATAGTGCAACGAGGAGATGTGATCGTCACACAGGTAGCCTCAGAGCACAACATTGCTGATCCATTTACTAAGTCTCTCACGGCTAAAGTGTTTGAGAGACACCTAGAAAGTCTAGGGCTGCGAGCTGCTCAGTAGGACAGTGGGAGAAACTTTAGATATTTGATATTCTAGTTCTCTCGACCAGCATGTACTCCACTGACGTTTTAGTCCAAGTGGGAGTTTGTTGGGTTTTATGTCCTAAAACTCGTAGTTTGTAAACTGAATGAATGTATATATTATATTTCAATAAAGTTGTTATTGAATTTTAGTGAATTGTGTTTGTATTAACCTATACCAATAACTAACACCCATGGCTGTAGTGTGAGTATTTGAACTTCATGTGTGACATGAATGTGAATCAAGTTCAAGTAGACAGCCAAAATGGTCTATAGTATAGGGATAAGGTTGGGTACCTTATCCTGGGGACACTATTGGACGCGGCTCACTTTGTATAGTACAAAACGATGTGATTCGAATCGTTTCATGTAGAGACATGTGAGTGAGGGCGTCCTGTGCAATGAGTTTGCACAAGACCGAACCAAGAAATAAAATCGCTCTTTCTTTATAACACCGTTTACTGTAAAGACCGATTTTTTCATTTGATGACTTAGGTAACTCGATCTCAATCCTGAGCTTACTATGAACTCCTGTTTATTCAACCTTATCCTTTGATTTGTACGTGTGAGAGTGGCCAGATTGCCGACTCAATAAGCCTACCATCTTGGGGATAAGATTGAATAAGTGGCTGGGGACATAGTTGTAGCAAGATTGGAATTCACTCCTACCCGCTTTAAGGGTTAGTAGAGAGGTTGTTCCCTTAAGTGCTGACTCCAGGTCTTGAACAATGGGCCCATCCTCTCCTGATCAGGGAGGAATCTGATTTGATGGTTGGACCACAAATCAATTGTTCATTAGAGGTGTCAGTGGTACTTAAGGAACAAGATATAATACAAGGGTTAAACGGTTTAAATGACCCGTTGTGATTATGAACGACCTGTGAAGGATCGACTTACTGATGATAGTTATATCAACAGGACACAATATATCTACAGTGAGGAGAGTGCAGCCCTTGGACTTTAGTGGAGTCTCCGGGGGTTAACGAATGTTGGTTAGTTCAGTTGAAAGAGTTTTGACCGGATAATCTCGTATCGTTGGAGTTCATGATCTGTAGGTCCTTACGGTTCTCCTGGCTAGCTCGGATAAAGCCGTGAAACAGTATAAAAGAAAAGAAAAGAATTTGAATCGTTCAAATTCGGGTTTGTGGAAGAAGGATAGACATATTTAAATATGATTTAAATATGGACATATTTAAATATGAGATTGGTCTGAAAACATGAATAGGATTCATGTGCAAAAAGTCGGTTTTCGGAAAACCGGGATTAATTATATTATTTAATTAATATTTGATATTGAATTAAATAATATTAATTAATTTAAATATATATATATTTTATTAATTAAAAATTTTAATTAATAAAATAAATATTATTATTTTTAATAATAATAATATATAAATATATATATATATATATATATATATATATATATATATATATATATATATATATATTTACATGTGTCTTACATGCAATGTAAGACACATGTAAAGATATATACATAGTATATACTTTGAGTCATCAGACTATTTAAAAAAAAAAAAAAAAAAAAAAAAAACAAAATCCAATACTCAGTGGATTTTGGGGTACACGAAAGTATATATTGAAATGAGATTTCAATTTAGTTTTCTTCTTCTGCCGTCTTCTTCCTCTCAGCTCTCTGTAATAAAAAAAGTTTTTATTCAGTGAAGCTTCTTCCTTCTTTTCTCTTGTAAAAGGAGTCCCACTACTCCGTTTCTCGGCCTGAGGATAGCGGGACTACCGTGGGTGGTCCACGAACGTTTCGTGAGAAGGCTCGGTGAGCTCGTGAGGAGCTTCTGACGGTGAATTTGGAGAATTACGAACGACAAGGGTATGTGTTCTAATTTCTCTTTTTCATTGCGTTTGCATGTTTCCATTTGTTTAAATTGATGAAATTAGAGTGTCCATGATCCAAATCGCTTCCGCTGCGTGCCTTCGACGCTCCATCACGACTTTCCCACCGTATCCCAGCCCACCAAATGCACACTCATTCCCAACCCCTTCCCACAAAAAAATCCTCATAAATTTCTCTAAAGATTTAGAAACAGAACAAAAAGCTCTAAAAAGGGAAAAGAAATGATCAGGATGTCACTCGAAGTAGAAAAAGTGAGAGTTAATCTACCACCCTAGGAGAAAAACTCTTTTTCCAACTTGTTAGTCTCTTCCAAACCTTTTCTACAACAGGAAAATGATAGTCCTCTCAGGTTATGGCCCATCGGGAGAACTAAAAGGGAATAAGGTGCAAATCAAATTAACCTCTCAACCCACCAAAGTCGCTCACCTAGTCTCACTTAACCGGGGTCACAATTTAAAGCAAGGATCTGACATTTACTCTTGTTAATCTTAAGACCCGACATGAATTCAAAGAAGGCTAGAATATTGTTCAGAAAGAGGAAAACCTTCTTCTTACCAGAGCAAAAAAAAAAAAAAAAAGTGTCATTCGCGAATTGAAGGTTATACAAAGGCACCCTATCCTAACCCACCTCAAAACCCTAAAAAACCTTGTCTTCCACCCCACTCTAAACAATCCTATTAAAAATATTCACGAAAAGCCGAAAAAGAAAAGGGGAGAAAACAAGACTTTGGTTAGAAATGCATAAGAAAAAATAATATATTATAATAAAAAAAAGGGGAGAAAACAAGACTAAAAATAATATATTATAATAAAAAAAAGGGGAGAAAACAAGACTTTGATTAGAAATGCATAAGAAAAAAATTAATATATTATAATCATACATGGACTTCTAAAAAGTATAAATAAAATAGATGTAGAAAGAAAATAAATCGTGACAGCTGGGATTTAAGCCCAGGTCTTCGCAGCCACAACGTGGAATTCTCACCACTAAACTACAGCCACTTTTGAAATTAAAACTTTTTTATTTTTATAATTAACCAATCTTTTAATATCAGAAAATCAAATTAAAGAACAATATTAGCAATTTATTTGAGAGGCTATTTGAGAAATTCTAGAGATTTAGCTATGCTAACTCTAAACTGAAGCTCTTTTGGTTTCAACATCTCATAAGAGAAATTTTTTTTTTCAAATTTTACCACAGATAAAAAAAAAGACACTTTTGAAGATGATTCAAATAAAATCTTGCCATCGTAATTATTTCACAACTCTGCATGTGCAGAACTGGTTGTCTTCGTCCTTTGCACCTTCGCCGCCGACAATGGTGGGTCCTCATCCACGTTGCGACGAGGATTAAAGGTATGACATGATCATCGTTGTCCCAAGAGATTCGAATAAATGTTGGAGTTTTGTCTTTTCAATAAGAGAAATCATTCTTCAAGCCCATAGAGAGAATGAGTGATTAGACTACAAGAAAAAACCGCAGAAGGATTGGGACTCCATATAAGAATATTCCTCCTTCATGGTCTAATGACAAACTCTCCAATCAAAGATAAAAGAGTCTGGACCTCCAATTTTTCCCTATCAGAAAGCGAACAACGAAAACTAAAAGAGAATGAATGAAAACTCTCTCTGAAAGATTCAGGACGTTAGCCACATTCTTCATAGCTGACAGATGGAATAAACGAGGAAACAAAGAGCAAATGAGACTATCTCCCACCCACCTATCTTCCCAAAAGTATGCATCATGTTCATCCCAAAAGAGTACTGGATCAGACTAGACAAGAGAGCTCAAAACAATGTCGTTCCAAGAATTTATTTTCTTGTGTTATCTTAAAGAAATTGATCTTTGGTATAACAATAATTTTTTTTAAATGTCCCATGATCTATGTATCATACAACATAATCTCTTAGTCAAATGGAGCTATGTTGGAGTTGGCGTATGTATCATTATTCTTAAAAGATTGAAAATTTAATTGAATTTTATATGACATCCCAAACAAATTAAATTCAATCTAAAATTAGTTAGGAAATCAAGGGTCTTGATTCCAAATTTTCCCATTTATTTTTATTTAAAAAAAAAAGAAAACGTTTGGTTTGTTATAGCCGCCCCTAAACCCTAGGTCTGGTTTGGCTATATAAATACGTATCACCACCTCCGTCTTCTTCATCCTTGTTTAATGAACTTCTCCGATCTCTGCAGCAGTAGTTTCTTTTCGATCTGGAATAATAATGTTGTAATAGAAGGGTTTTCTTCTTGCTGAGTGATCCAATGAGGAAAACACTCCCCAAAATTGATAGGAAGTGCCGTATGACACTTTAAACAGCAGCAGGAAAGCCATGGATCCGACTGTGGTTCCCATCCGCCAGTGAACGCCGCCGCCAATTCGTTTGGTTTTTGGTGGGTTTTTCCTGGTCCGGAATTTCACAGCCGGATTTTCTGACTTTCTTCTGTGTGGTTGATTTGAAACGGGTCTCTGAGGATTTTCTCATCTTTCTTCTTTGTTTTTCCGGTTCGATGCCACGTCGTCGATAGCCCGACGGCGGTGACCGACGATGCTATGATTGAACCAAAAACAATATATTCATATCTTGATAGGAATCTGTTCATCTTTTTCAATGGATTTACAGAGCCGTTTTGTGTGATTATATATTTTTTTTATTTATGTAATCTGAATCCCATGTTTTTTAAAGTTTTTATTTGTTCAATGGATAAGCCAATGATGATTTGTATCTTTTAGTTGGAATTACCGACTGAATATATCTTCTTGATGTCAAACGGACTGGCTACTGAGGCTTATACATTTGTTTTCACCTTCTTTTGTTTTTTATTTTGCGATTTTTAGGTTTTTTTTTTTTTTTTTTTTTTTTTGTAGAATTATACGGATTCGATTTTTGAAATCAATAAAAGTTTGACATCATCCAGATACCTTAGAAATGGGAAATGCCGTTATTGTTTTTAGTATATGGGGTGGGAGATTCGAACCACATATGTCAGAGTCATCTCGCTTTGGCGAAAATCTGTTATTGAGATATGTTGATGACATATCTCTTAGTAATTATTGAGATTTTATTCCCTATATTTAAGGAGAGAGTTTTAAGGAAAAAAAAGTTCTCTCTTGGCTATATATGTATTTGAAATCTGTATGGTTTTTAATTTTTTTTTTTTTTAATTTTTTACGTTATTTTACTTTGATTCTGTTTTTTTTTCCTCTCTTGGCGCTTTTGTTTAGCTTTTTAATTTATGAGATCTTTCCCTAAAAAATGGAGGAATAGATTTGATTTATTGAAAAATAGGAAATGCTGAAAATCGGGTAATTTAGGAGGGAGGGGTAGATTTTGAAACAAATTAGAGAAATAAGGTTGTTTTAAAACAAATTAGAAAAATGGGTCGTTTTTTTGTCTTTATTAGAGTGTGCAGGTGTGCAGGTTGAGAACACGCACTCTAACCAGGTCAAAAATCATATGGTGCCACGTGTTTTTGTTGGCCCTCCCTAATCGATATCTAATATCAATCATTATTATCAATTATAGAAATAAATAATCAAAACTAAATTACAAATAAACTTCTAACCATTTTTATAACTTTATATATAACTATCTCATTTAATTTTTTTAAATAAATTTAATCAAAACAAATTAATGTTCAAAATATCAATCATAATATTATTGGTTAAATTTTGTATTTTGTTACCAAATGCTAAATTATATATATATATATATATATATATATATATATTCTAATCATTTTCATTTCAATCTATAAATAAAAATAGTGATTTTAAAAAGAAAAAAAAAAAAGAAAAACTAAGAATAAATTAACATGTTTAAAAAATGAAAAGTAAAAAAAAAAATAAACAACAATATTAAAACAATAAATAAACTAAATGTTGAAATGATTTTTATAAAGAATTTTTTTTTTAAAAAAAAATATACTTATATACTTAAAATAATTATATACCATGACATTTCAATGTTTAAGATCTAAAATAAGATAAATATACTTAAAATAAATTAGTATGGTCAAATATTTTATAAAGAAACAAAAAATTTATTTACGAGTAGATAAATGATTTTAGAATATAGACAAATATAAATCACTTATTCTAAAAACATTATAAAAGTCATTTTGTTTTGTTAATTTATTGTTTTAATATTGTTGTTTATTTTTTAAAATATGTTCAGTTATTATTTTTTTTTTTTATTATTATTATTCTTCAAATTATCGATTTCTCTTTTGGATTCAAATAACATTAAAAATCATATATATAGTTAGCATTTGGTAACAAAAATTAACAAACAATATAATGATTGATATTAAATATCGATTAGTTGTAAATAATGATAATATTGATTAGATGATTAATAAAAAAAATAGTATATATATATATATATATATATATATGAAGATTTAAAATAAATGAATCAAATTAAAAAAATTAAAGAGAAAAATTGAGGGAGGGCCAACAGAAACACGTGGCGCCATATGATTGGGCCACGTGTCGAACAAATTTTTGACTTGGAGTGCGCGTTCTCTACCTGCCCACTCTAATAAAGACAAGAAAACGACTCATTTTTCTAATTTGTTTTAAAACAACCTTATTTCTCTAATTTGTTTCAAAATCTACCCCTCCTTCTTAAATTACCCCTGAAAATCTGTCGATAAAACTTTTGAACACAGAAAAGTTTGCGGAGAGATAAAAGAGAAGAAGGGAGCAACGAACCCCTGAGAGAAAATAAGTTGGGTTTCTTTATTGAAAAAGAACAAAAATATTGGTCAATCAAATACAAGATGGTCGTAAATCAGCCTGCAACGAAGTTAAAGATGGTCGTAACTCAACATGCAACGAAGTTTTGCTCATTGCTGAATTGCATAGAGGATGAAGTACGACTTGAATTTAGTTGAAAAGGAGTATGAAAATGTAATGTTTTGAAAACATGCTTCTTTTTTAAACTCAAAATTATGTCTTTCTAGATTTCAAAATGGATTTGGAAAAATGTGTAAAAGGCAGAATACAAAATTTTGTAATGTGTGAAAGGCAGATTTCAAAATGGATTTTTAAAAAATGTGTAAAGGAATCTTGTGTTTATACTTTCTAGGCCTTGTTTTGAAATAAATGATTGAACAATCAAAGGACTATCAAGCAAACAGTAATTTAATAATTAAATTATAATAAAGACTTCCTTGGATTATCCATTTAATTTCACCCAGTGTTCTGTTGTTTCCATAAAAAAAATCAAATGTTATCAAATAGGCCTAAAGTTGCCTTGTTAAACATCATCCTTCAATTTTAAAGTAGCACATCTAAAAATATTCTAGTTAAAAAAGAATTCCATTTTGGTGAATGATTATTTTAATAAAAAAGTGTAGTATATTTTGGTTCGATGCCACGTTGTCGATAGCTAAATAGCGTTGACTGACAATGCTATGATTGAACCAAAAGCAATATTTTTCACATCTTGATAGGAATCTGTTCATCTTTTTCATTAGATTTACAGAGCTGATTTGTGTGATTACATTTAAAAAATATATTTTAATATATAAATCGTTTGAATCCTAAGCTCGTGTGTTTTACTCTAATTTTGAGTACAGTTTTTTTTTCCTCATTTCGTTGAATGAAAAGCCAATGGATTGTTATCTTTTAGTTTGATTTTGGGATAATCTCCTAAATGACCGGATAATATTTTCAAATATGTCTTCAAATTTTGAAATTTTTATTTTTGTTTTTTATTCATTTTAAATATTATTATGCACCGATTTATTTTCATTAAAAAAAATATATATCTATCAAATTTAATGTATTAAATTTTGATTTTAGTGTGTTAAATTTATTGTATTAAATTTCATTTTTTAAATAAATTTTGATTTTATCTTTCATTTTTTCTCACCACTCATTTCATTTAATTTTTTTCTTCACTATTTAATTTTTTTTATATATACTTACTAGTCAAAAGGATGTACGTTGCACGTTGAATGTTGTAGTTTTAGTTTATAGTAAATATTGCACATGTATGTTCGTATTGTGTGAAGTTAATATTGAAACTTTGGATTTTAAATATGATTAATAGATCAGGTGTGCATTCAAAAAAAAAAAATTAGATAGAAAAATAATAAAAATGTAAGATTTGTATATATCAAAAAGAAATTTTTCAGAAATGAAAATCATTCTATTAATTTGTGAATTTATTTGTGATATTTTACCTTCATATATATTGACAGGTTACTTTTATGGTAACGGTTTTTTATTTCCTTTAATTAGTAAAAATATATTTGGAGAAAGCATCTAAAGGATGTTCCAATTATTCACATAGTTAAAAATGTAATGATTAGAGTAAATTCTAATTTCTAAAGTTGAATTATAAAGAAAATAGTGGCAATTCAATTCTAATTTCTAACCTAATTGAAAGGACTATCACAAATATCTGTTATACTTGTTTATTTTTAATCCATAATACAATATTTAATTTGTTGTATTTAAAATTAAATTATAATTTATTCTCCTCATCCTCATCATTCCGGTCACCTCTCAAAGTCACTCTCTTTGATCTCTCCTCACACGTTGGAAAGTCACGGGCATTGCATCTCTTGTTGTTTACAACTTAATTAAAGTCTCAACAATACCTAAATGTTTAAAAGAAACAATAGCCAAAATAGAGCTATTATTATGTCCCTAATATTGGCTAGAATCATGTCAATTATTGATTAAAACGCCTTTTTGTAGGTGATTTCATGGTCGAGAGCTCGAGAAGTCTAAAGACACGTTTCGGGCCTTAAAGCGACGTTTTTAGAGCTTCATAGATGCATCGGGAGTGAAGGGGCTTGAAGAATTGAAGAAATGGCAAAAATTGCCTTGAAAAGAGGAGTTTTTGGCCATCAACCCGAGAGCATGCATGAGCAGCAGCGTCGAGACGCTGGTCGAGCGTCTCGACGCCGCCCCGACTGCCTTCCGAAGATGAGCGAGCGCCAACGTCGAGCGCGCGCGCGCGCGCGGCCAACTTAGGGCACAACGTCGAGATGCTTGCCTAGCGTCTCGACGCTCCGACGACTAAAGCGTGAAAACGCCTAATTTTTGGCCAACTTTTCTTTCCAACTTTTCATTCTACCTTCTTCTCCGAAATTCAGCCTCAGGTCTACGCCATTTTTTCCCATTTTTGAGCTTCTTCTTCTCCTCTTTTTGTATGGTACTAAGCTCTTCCATGGGGGGTTTGATTTATTCATCCTCCATGGAATGCTAAACAAGGTTAGTGTTTAATTTTGAGTTTTGGGATTGTAATTATGGATGTTTGAGGAGATTTGCCCCTTTGTGTTGAGCTAATTGGTATATTTATGCATCTCTTGCTTGTTCTTCATCAAATCTAGCATGTATAGCTTAGTTAGGTTGACTCCCTAATTCCTATGCATGATATAGGGCTAAAGGTTGGGACGTATAATTGCCCAAATCGCTAGGTAGCAAGGGCTTAAGCATGGCTAGGTAATTCAACCCAAAGTGACAGTTGAGGATTTGAATTAGTTAACGTTTTCATGTTAGGCTTAGGGCGAGAGAGAAATTGAGTTAGTCTTAGGATTAAACCGTCACAATGTTCTCGTTACTGGCTTATGGTCAATTTAGGGGTCGCTACCTTGAATGGATTATTGGCCAAGAACAATTAGAATTGCACATGTCTAATTATATCTTTGGGTCATTTGAGTTAAAAATTAGCCAAATGAATTGTGTGCTGAAGCATTATTAGCTAATTAATTGTATCGATGAACTGAACGTCCATAGCAATCAATCTCATTACTCGAAGTTAAGCGCAACCATTTAATTTTGCACTTTGTCATTTTAATTTTCCGTTAGCATTGCATACTAGGAGCTCCCTTCCCCCAAACCAAATTACCATTCTTTTTTACCAAATTTGCACTACTTTTTATAATTAGCAAATTAGACTTAGTTGAATTAAATTTCTTAATTCCCTGTGGATCGACCCCGTTACCAATACTAAGCTACAAATGTTTTATAAATATTATTTTGGCAAGATCGACCCCGTTACCACTACTAAGCTACAAATTTTTTATAAATATTATTTTGGCAAGCCTCGACAGCTTGAAGTTGGAGCACCCCATTAAGTGCTCTACCAAAATTGGCGCTGTTGCCGGGGAGTTAAATTTAATTGTTTGATTAAGTTTAATTTGTTTGTTTTAAAAAAAACAATTCTTACTTTTTTGTACAGTTTAATTCTTTTGTATTATTTTACTCGTTTTTGTTTGAGTTTTTTAGCGCAGTCATTCTTTGAAAATTCAAAAGAAGCGCTGAAATGGAAGTTGTGGGTAATTTTGAGCAACAAAGAACCTTGAGGGAGCTTGCAGCATCTGAGTTAGGCCGGAACTCGTCGAGTATTATGTATCCGGTAGCTTCAGGTAATTTTGAACTTAAAGCTGGTCTGGTTAACTTATTACCTTCTTTTTGTGGTAATACAGATGAGGATCCCATCAGACACCTCAAGGCATTTCGGATGGTGTGTTTGTCATTTAGGACCGACGACATCACTACAGATCAACTCCATCTCAGGGCCTTTCCTTTCACCTTGAAGGAGAAGGCGAGAGATTGGATGTATTACCTACCGACTGGGTCCATCACTTCTTGGGAAGAGCTGCAGGGAGCGTTTTATGCGAAGTATTTTCCGCCTCCCAAGGTCGCCGCCCTCAGAAGGGAAATACACAAAATTGAGCAAGGAGAGGAAGAGACCGTTCTCGAGTGCTGGGAGAGATTTGGTCGGTTATGCGAGGATTGTCCCAATCATCAAATAACTGAGCAGTCCCTCATTCAGAGTTTCTACTACGGTTTGCTTCCCCAAGGCCAGCAGATGATAGACGCCGCCAGTGGAGGCTCGCTCATGGATAAGACACCCGTCGAAGCTAGAACCTTGATTTCTAACATAGCTAGAAGCTTGGAGCGGAGTGGAGATGGAGACAAGGAAAAGGATCACCTGAAGAAGGATGTGGATGAGCTT
The DNA here is from genome assembly GCA_028017165.1 of Herpetospermum pedunculosum. Classification (NCBI taxonomy): domain Eukaryota; kingdom Viridiplantae; phylum Streptophyta; class Magnoliopsida; order Cucurbitales; family Cucurbitaceae; genus Herpetospermum; species Herpetospermum pedunculosum. Next base: position 10,603,561 of record CM051527.1, on the reverse strand, counting down.
AAGGCTCAGCTTTTTTAGGTAAGTAATGATGTTCTTGCCTTAAAGGATGATTTTCTGAAAGTCTAATCTTCTGTTTCAGGTAGATCTGTTGAGGACATGTTTCAAGCTCTCCTTACAATAACCTCGGACAAACTCGATAACGTTGGAACTCAGATTCAAGGATTTAAGGAAGAAATGTCTCAGATGACTTGCAAGATCAACAGGATGGAAGAGCAAACTGAGAGCTTGAGTGCCATCACTCTGAGAAGTGGGAAGCAGCTTCCCACGAGTACCCCGCCGGTGGAAGTCGATCATGACCACGTCGAGCCACAGACAGACAATCCCGAACCACAGTGGACAGGGATAAATTTCGATCCTACATGTACTAGAGTTTATGTGCCTAAGGCTCCTTTTCCTAGCAGGTTAGCAAGACCGCCGAAGGAGAACTACGAGGAGGAGTTCCTAGACACATTCAGGAAGGTAGAGATCAACATCCCTCTGTTGGATGTCCTCAAGCAAATTCCAAGGTACGCTAAGTTCCTGAAAGACTTATGCACCAACAAGAGGAAGACAAAAGAGAAAGAACGCGTCGTGGTAAGTAAGAACGTATCTGCTTTGATCACAAAGAACTTACCAGAAAAATGCGACGATCCAGGTATGTTTTCTCTCCCTTGCACGATTGGAGGTAAGAAAATTAGAAGAGCCATGCTAGATCTAGGAGCCTCCATTAGTGTCATGCCTCACTCCGTTTATCAGGATTTGAATTTAAAAGAAATACAGGAAATTGGTGTTGTTATACAACTTGTTGATAGGTCTTTCGTGCATCCTTTAGGAGTAGTGGAAGATGTATTAGTTAATGTTAATGGGGTGATTTTTCCCGTGGATTTTTATATTCTGAATATGGATGGAAATTCTGCTTCTTCGTCTGCTTCGATCTTATTAGGTAGGCTCTTTATGAAAACTGCTAAGACTAAGATAAATGTAGATAAGGGCACTCTATCTGTTGAGTATCGTGGACAAGTTGTTGAGGTTAATGTGTCTAATGAGTTGGAGCATGATGAGAGCGTCCACTCTCTTTGTCAAGTAGATACACTTGAATTGCTAGTTCAGGACGAATGCATGTCTGATAGAGATGGGGATGACCCATTGTTTTTTACTGACCTTTTTGATGAATCTGATATGCATGAACCATCCATTTTTGAACCTTGTGATTCAACTGTCTCTTCTTTGACAATAGTTCAAAATCATGTTAAGATGCTTCCCTCTACTTTGCAGGCACCTACATTGGAGTTGAAGGACTTACCTGATCATCTCAAATACGTGTATTTGTGGGATGATGAGACGTTGTCGGTCATCATAGCGAAGGATCTTATACCGGCTCAGGAAGGGAAATTAATGGAAGTTCTTAAAGAGCACAAGCTGGCAATTGGATGAACATTAACAGATTTACATGGGCTAAGTCCGGCTACGTGCATGCACAGAATCCTGCTCGAGGATGGAGCGAAACCTTCATGAGAGCCCCAAAGGAGGCTCAATCCCGCAATGAAGGAGGTAGTAGTATCTTAGATCCTCAAACTCCACGAAGCAGGTATCATCTATCTTATCTCAGATAGTAAGTGGGTCAGTCCTATACATGTCGTTCCTAAGAAAACTGGCATAATTGTGGTTAGGAATGAGAAAAATGAATTAGTGCCCAAAAGAATTCAAAATGGATGGAGAATGTGCATAGACTTTAGGAAACTGAATGAGGTCACTAGAAAGGACCATTTTCCCATTCCTTTTATTGATCAGATGGTGGAGCGTTTAGCTGGGAAGCCATTCTTTTGTTTTCTCGATGGTTTCTCTGGCTTTTACCAAATCCCCATAGCCAAAGAAGACCAAGAGAAAACAACGTTCACGTGCCCCTTTGGCACATTTGCATTTAGAAGGATGCCTTTTGGGCTTTGTAACGCACCCGGTACATTTCAGAGATGCATGATGAGTATTTTTTCTGAGTTTGTTGAAAAATGCATTGAAGTGTTCATGGATGATTTTACAGTTTATGGCAATTCCTTCGATGACTGTTTAATTAATTTATCGCATGTCTTGAAAAGATGTATTGAAATGAACCTTGTTCTAAATTTCGAGAAATGTCATTTTATGGCTAGTCAAGGTATCGTTTTAGGTCATGTGGTTTCTGCTAAGGGTATAGAGGTAGATAAGGCTAAAATTGATGTTATCTCTAATCTGCCATACCCAGCGAATGTTAGGGAGGTTCGATCTTTTCTTGGCCATGCAGGTTTTTATCGCAGGTTTATCAAGGACTTCTCCAAGGTTGTCATGCCTATGACGTACCTCCTTCAGAAGGATGTCACGTTCGATTTTGGGGAGGAGTGCAGAAAAGCCTTCGATTTGCTTAAGGATAGTTTGACGAGCGCGCCCATCATACACCCACCCCAGTGGGACTTGCCTTTCGAGATAATGTGCGACGCCAGCAACTATGCCTTGGGAGCCGTGCTTGGTTAGCGGATCGAGAACAAGAGCCGTGTCATTTACTATGCCTCCAAGACGCTCAATCCAGCGCAGTGCAATTATACGACAACAGAAAAAGAACTTCTTTCTATTGTATTTGCGCTTGATAAGTTTCGTCCTTATATTATTGGCTCTCAAGTAACTGTTTTCTCTGATCATGCAGCTGTTCGGTACCTGATGACCAAGAAAGATTCGAAACCGAGGCTACTTCGGTGGATTTTGCTCCTCCAGGACTTCGATGTGAAGATCAAGGATAGGTGTTGCGTGCTCAGTGTGTATGTAAAATTGAATGGGAGAGCACTCAGATCATGCAAGCATACATGGTCTGCAGCAAGTTATAAGTAATTTTTAATTCGTTTTCCCACAGAGATTGAGTTTAGTTACTAACGAGTTGAGGTGCTAAATTAGATAAGGTAACTTAAATTGGGTAGATTTGGGGTTGATGTACTGAAATAATAAAGAAGCAAGAAGGATGCAATTGATAATGTAAAGCAAGAGAAGAGATAAAGCTATAATGTGGAGAAAAAGAATTTCGGGTGTCGCAATGTTTTCGCAATAAATTCGCAAGGATTAGAAGCTAACAAAAAGACTAAGGCAAAAAGCAGGAATGTTTTATTGCGGTTCTCGCAATAATCTAGCAATAAATTAGCAATGTTTTTAATGTAAAGTAAGGCAGCAAGGTCGACTTAAGACTCCTCTATAGGCACTTAACTACGATCATTCAGCAGTAGATCAGGTTCAGAACACTTCATAAGAACAACGTGCAACGATATGAAAGTAGTAAATATCAAGTATATTGGAGAATGAATCAGAACAATGTCGCATATGGAATCAGTAGAGAGAAAACAGTAAAGAAAGCTGTAAAGTGCTCGGATCCTCCACGTTGCTAAACGCCTCGGATGAAGGGGAAGATTAGCTGATCTTGGGGATGAATTCAATCAGAAGAGAAGAAGGATCTTCTCTTCTTCCTCTCGAATTATCGACGCCAAGGGCTGATTTCTTCGATCCAACAAACGGAGGAAGGAATGTCGTCTGCAGATTGCTTCGCAACTGGGATCTCCTCGCTTCTGAGTGTGTGTTTCCCTTCATCATCCGTCTCTTTTTATAGCTTCTGCAGGTACCTTCAGCCGCGGATATCCATCCATTCTGAACAACAATCTTCCACGTGGCAGCAGTGGAAAGCTTAGGCGGCTGGAAGATCGCAACAATGACGACTGACGGCTGGAAAAGTTCAGTAGAAGAAGACTGGCATTACGATTTCCTTGCGAGGGCCGCAATGCTCTGTTGCGGTTTCAGCAATGTTACCGCAATGTTTCCTGCAATGTACATTTGAGCTCTTTTTACATCCTTTTACATCCTTTTTCGTTCCTTTTCCAAATAAGTCCTATTTTAGCATCATTTCTCAAATTCTCACATTTAGGCACACATTAAGCTAACTTCTAACAAAAACACTCAAGAATGTACATGATTTAAAGGTAAATATAGCCTTAAATAATGTACTTTTGGAGAGGTAACAATAGGAGAGGAGCAGAGAACCCGGTAGCCGACCATCTGAGCCGCTTGGTCAGAAAGGAAGACCTCTTGCCTCTGAGAATGAAGATTTCTCCGATGAGACGCTCTTCAGACTTGATACAGTTCTTCCCTGGTATGCTGATATGGTGAATTACTTGGTCACAGGTAATTTTCCATCTGGTTTCTCTTCTGCTAGGAAAGCTAAGCTGAAAAGCGACGCTAAGTCCTATGTTTGGAAGGATCCCCATTTATGGAAGTTCTGTTCTGATCAGATAATTAGGAGATGTGTCCCTGAGAATGAGCATGCATCTATTCTTACTTTCTGTCATGACTATGCATGTGGGGGACATTTTGGGCCTAGGAGGACAGCTAGGAAAATTTTAGATAGTGGGTTTTACTGGACTTCCCTGTTTAAAGATTCGTATGAATTTTGTAAAACCTGCAATAGATGTCAAAGAATAGGGTCAATATCTGGTAGAAATGAAATGCCTTAAACCATTGTTTTAGTTTGTGAAATCTTTGACGTTTGGGGCATGGATTTTATGGGACCCTTCCCTCCTTCTTGTGGTTTTTCTTACATATTGCTGGCTGTTGATTATGTTTCCAAGTGGGTTGAGGCGAAAGCCACAAAGACTAACGATGTTAATTCTGTTGTTGTTAGGTTCGTTTAGTATAATATTTTTACCAGGTTTGGAATCCCACGAGCCATAATCAGTGACCAGGGGACTCATTTCTGCAACCGATCTGTGGAGGCTTTGCTGAGGAAGTATGGTGTACATCATCGAGTGTCCACCGCCTACCATCCTTAAGGCAATGGGCAAGCTGAGGTCTCCAACAGAGAGGTAAAGTCAATTCTTGAGAAAACCGTGAGACAGAGCAGGAAGGATTGGAGCGTTCGTTTGCAGGATGCTTTGTGGGCCTACCGCACCGCTTACAAAACTCCTATCGGTATGTCCCCATACCGGTTGGTTTTTGGTAAGGTGTGCCACTTACCCGTGGAGATTGAGCACAAAGCATTCTGGGCGATCAAGAAATGTAACATGAGCTCTAACGAAGCTGGCGATGCACGACTGCTTCAGTTACAGGAATTGGAGGAACTGCGTTTGGACTCTTACGAGAACTCCAGGATCTATAAAGAGAAGTCCAAACAGTTTCATGACCGAAGAATCTTAAAGAAAAGCTTTGAAGTCGGTCAGAAAATTCTGCTGTTCGATTCCCGTCTGAAGGTCATGCCATGTAAGCTTCGTTCCCGTTGGAAAGGACCCTACATCATAACTAAAAAATTTCCTTATGGCAGTGTGGAGATTCAGAGCTTGGACTCAGATGAGGTGCAGAAGGTGAATGGGCACCGATTGAAGACTTTCCACGAGGGTGACGTTGAGTGCTATGCCGCTACATTACTTCTAGCGCCGCCCCAGTTTGATTATGGATGAGTGGATGAGTGAATACAGTCGAGCAATCGACTCTAAAAATTTGCGCTTCTCGAAGGAACCCGAGCTTGGACTGTAATTTTGTCATTTATTGCTTTGTTTCTGTTTATTTTAGCTTTTGAATTTGTTGTTTGTTTGCTTGTTTTCTTAGGAGGAAAGGTGAAATGGCCGAAAATTCGAGTTTATATTGGAAGACGATGAGGCACATCTCTACCCGTCGGCTCCATAAAATTCAGGGGAGGTTTTCTGTTCCCTTAGGATTTTATTGTTTTGATTGTTTAATGCATTGGGGACAATTCATATCTTAAGGTAGGGGGTGGAGTTTGTTGAAAGAAAGAGATAAGACTTCTTAGTAGTTGTCGGGCTTATGTATACTCTGATTTTTAGATTAGAATTTGAATGCATGTTGTCCGATGAGAACGGTCTGTGATATGCTTGTGAACACTCCGTATTTGTATAATTCGAAAAAATTTGACAATGTATGAACATTTTGAGCCTATTTTAAAAAAAATTCTGCTATTTTTCTGTAGGTTTAGAATGATTTTATTTGGTCTGAAACCTTGTTGTCACCCCGAAAGGTACCATTAGGGAGGCTTGATGTGTTAAAAGTAGTAATAATTCATTTGTCGTATAACGAAGCTATTGCCTAAAAAAAAAAAGAGAAAGCATGAAAATAAAAACTCAAGAGTTGCTCCTCCTTCTTGTATTGCCCGTGTAACCAGGGGCGATCGTGTAACCCACGGTTGTCACTGCATGAAAGGGGAACTAATAGAAGTGAGCAATGTTCCTTAAAAACGTGAAGCTAAATTTGGCTTGACGTGTTAGGCTCTCTTGGAGAAATATAAAAAAAATGGTTCAAAAAGAACATTGGGTACAAAGTACTCAAAGAAAAGAAAGAAAATATAGGCCTTATATTTTGTTGCTTTTTCTATCCCTTAAAGCTGTTAGATTGTTCTTATTGCCATAAGTAGGGGGAAAACGAGTTATATGGCTGTATAAGGTTGTTTCGGGCTTGCATGAGCTAGGTTGAGAGGTGCTAAACACACACACACGTAAGGGAATAGGAGTTAAAAATTTTGGAATGTTTTCAACGTTTGCATGCATTTGATGGTTTTGTATTTATCCAAGTACCTTGTTTCACAAGCATTGAGGTTAGAGTTTTCAGCATGCAATTAATTCTTTGGAGATAATTTAGAGTATACATAGCTCGAGGACTAGCAAGATTTAGGTCGGGGGTATTTTGATAGCTCCAAAATAGAGCTATTATTATGTCCCTAATATTGGCTAGAACCATGTCAACTATTGATTAAAACGCCTTTTTGTAGGTGATTTCATGGTCGAGAGCTCGAGAAGTCTAAAGACACGTTTCGGGCCTTAAAGCGACGTTTTTAGAGCTTCATAGATGCATCGGGAGTGAAGGGGCTTGAAGAATTGAAGAAATGGCAAAAATTGCATTGAAAAGGGGAGTTTTTGGCCATCAACCCGAGAGCATGCATGCATGAGCAGCAGCGTCGAGATGCTGGCCGAGCGTCTCGACGCCGCCCCGACTGCCTTCCGAAGATGAGCGAGCGCCAGCGTCGAGCACGCGCGCTCAACGCCCGCTCAACGCTGCCAGCGTCGAGACGCTGTCCGAGCGTCTCGACGCCACCCCGACGATTTTCAGATTGACCCGCCCCAGCGTCGAGACGCTGTCCGAGCGTCTTGACACCAGCGCGCACGCGCGCGGCCAACTTAGGGCACAGCGTCGAGACGCTTGCCTAGCGTCTCGACGCTCCGACGACTAAAAGCGTGAAAACGCCTAATTTTTGGCCAACTTTTCATTCCAACTTTTCATTCTATCTTCTTCTCCGAAATTCAGCCCCGGGTCTACGCCATTTTTGCCCATTTTTTAGCTTCTTATTCTCCTCTTTTTGTATGGTACTAAGCTCTTCCATGGGGGGTTTGATTTATTCATCCTCCATGGAAGGCTAAACAAGGTTAGTGTTTAATTTTGAGTTTTGGGATTGTAATTATGGATGTTTGGGGAGATTTGCCCCTTTGTAAATGTTGAGCTAATTGGTATATTTATGCTTCTCTTTCTTGTTCTTCATCAAATCTAGCATGTATAGCTTAGTTAGGTTGACTCCCTAATTCCTATGCATGATAGAGGGCTAAAGGTTGGGACGTATAATTGTCCAAATCGCTAGGTAGCAAGGGCTTAAGCATGGCTAGGTAATTCAACCCAAAGTGACAGTTGGGGATTTGAATTAGTTAACGTTTTCATGTTAGGCAATTAGGGCGAGAGAGAAATCGGGTTAGTCTTAGGATTAAACCGTCACAATGTTCCCGTTACTGGCTTATGGTCAATTTAGGGTTCGCTACCTTGAATGGATTATTGGCCAAGAACAATTAGAATTGCACATGTCTAATTATATCTTTGGGTCATTTGAGTTAGAAATTAGCCAAATGAATTGTGTGCTGAAGCATGATTAGCTAATTAATTGTATCGATGAACTGAACGTCCATAGCAATCAATCCCATTACTCGAAGTTAAGCGCAACCATTTAATTTTGCACTTTGTCATTTTAATTTTCCGTTAGCATTGCATACTAGGAGCTCCCTTCCCCCAAACCAAATTACCATTCTTTTTACCAAATTTGCACATACTTTTTATAATTAGCAAATTAGACTTAGTTGAATTAAATTTCTTAATTCCCTGTGGATCGACCCCGTTACCACTTAGCTACAAATAGCTCGGTGTATTCGGGTTTTATAAATATTATTTTGGCAAGCCTCGACAACTTGAAGTTGGAGCACCCCATTAAGTGCTCTACCAATACTATTCCATGTTCTATCATATAGTCCTGGAATCTTAAATCCATATACTCTCCACCTCGATCTGATCGGAGTGTTTTAATCGTTTTACCTATTGTGTTCTCAACCTCTGCCTTATACTCCTTGAAGTTTTCAAGAGTTTCGGACTTATGATCCATTAGGTAAAGATAGTCGTACCTAGAATAATCATCAATGAAGCTGATGAGATATTCATACCCTCCCTGTGCTTTAACATTCATAGGATCACAAAGGTCTGAATGTACAAGCTCTAGAGTTTCTTTGGACCTATGACCTTTTTCAGAAAAATATTGTTTAGTCATCTTGCCCTCAAGACAAGACTCACATGGTGGTAAAGAGTTGTCCTCTAACCGATTTAGAAGACCACTCTTAACCAATCTCCCAATCTTATTGTGATTAATGTGGCCTAGTCTCAAGTGTCAAAGATTGGTACTTGGAGAAAATTTCTGCTTTTTAGTTTGAGTCTTAGCTGTCTTAAACATCTCGGTGTTCAAAATAGCTTTTGCCTCTGTTGGTCTTAACACATACAAGTTGTTTTCAAGTTTCGCAGAATATATATGTAGACCTCTCTTGCTAATGGACGCTTCATTAAAATCAAAATATACTTTATACAAATGCTCAAGTAAACAAGAGATAGATACAAGGTTCCTTTTAAAGCTAGGAACCAACAGTACATTTTCAAGTAAAATGAAACTATCTTTATATAACAACTTGACAGCTGTTGCGTGCTCAATGTGTTAATAAAAATGATAAATAAGAGAGAGAGAGCACTCAGAACATGCAAGCATACATGATCTTATAGCAAGTAGTAAGTATATTTCATTCGTTTTCCCACAGAGACTTGTTTTTAGCTATTCTCGAAGTGTTTTTGTTAAGAAAGATGGGGTGGATTTGAGGGGGTAAAATTGGTTTTTAATTATCTAAGTTGCGCTGAATATGTAAAGGAATATAACATAAACAAATTAAGGTTAAAATCAGACTCAAAGAACAAGAGATGGAATTGATAAACGAAGAAGAAAACAGCTAAACAGAATGAAAACTTAGTAGAATTGCGGGGACCGCAATGTTACCGCAATTAAACAGCAGCGAAAGTGTGTAAATGGGTGAATTGAGGGCTACTAATGACTATCCTATAGGCAGTTTATTACGATTATCAAGCTTTGGATCAACTCTCTATACATCAAACTCACTCTATCTCAAGTATCGTCCGATTCCATGCATTAGAGTCTTAAGTTTACTCGACTTCAAAGTAAGGTCTCAAGCATCTTATTTACGCAGGAGTGTTCAGTTGTACTAGGGAAACGCCTATTCCTAGGCCGTTTCCTGATTACCATGAAAGGCTAGCATGATTATATGACTCTGAACTCTTACTCCTTCCAGAGGTTAGGAGTTCTTTGGACAAAATGGATGGCCAATCGAAATTGCCCGTGGGATGAAGCTTACATACAATCAATGTTCGAGTGTTAATCTGCCTACTTGATTCACGTTTTTTAGCCTATAGTTCTGTCATTAGCATGCCCCTAAGTGACTTAGCTACTCATGGATATATAGAGAACAGAAATGGTAGATAAGATAGACATGCTTAGAAGGGAAATGTGCTAAAAACAGTAAGCAAAACCCGTAGCAGAAGATGGGAAATGAGAAATGCAGAAATGAACTTTGATTACTGAAATTGTTTGTTGAACAGATAAAAGCTGTAAAGTAAATAGCAACAAGACAGAAAGCAACGAAATAAACTAATCTAGCTACTTAGGAAAAGAACAGCACGAAGCAGAATGTAAAACAGAAGAGAAAGACAGAAAAACAGTAAAGAGTTGCTGGAAAGCTTCGTGGCAGTCGCCTCGAATGAAGGGGATGAAAGATCAGCCTTGCTTGGATGAATCCAATCGAGAGAGAAGAAGAATCTTCTCTCCTTCCTATCAGATTATCGATTCCAACAGCTGAGACTCTCACTCCAACAGACGGCAAAGGAAAACAGATGGAAATGGTGGACTGCGAGAAGACTTCTGCGCTTCGAGTGATGATCAAACCTCCGACTTTGACCCCCTTTTATAGTAGTTTGCAGGTGCGTTTGGGCCAAGGAGAACCATCAATCTTCAACGTCGTATATCAGAATGGATGGAGGAGAAAGAATGAATCCCTGAAATTACGGAAATTAACAGAAAAAGATCAGTCAACTTACGGTTTTCACTTGAATAATTGCGGCCTCAGCAATGTTTTCGCAATTCATTCGCAATACTCATTTTTTCATTCTTTTCCTTCGGTTTTCAACCCTTTTTCTACCTATTGTACATAAGTCCTATATTAGCTACCTTCTTCTAATTCTCACATTAAAGCATAGGTTTAGGCTAAATGCTAACAAAAACACCTAAATGTGTACATCTTCTTAAGCTAAATGGGTCCTAAATAAGTCACTTTCAGAGACTTAACACACCCCCAAACTTAAGGCTTTGCTTGTCCTCAAGCATACTAAGGACTTACTTAGGCTGCTGTTTTATCTTCTTTAACTACTTACCGACTCCCCTATATCCCTATCTCTAGCAGTGCTGTCCTGTGACACACTTCTAAGTTTAGAATTAACCTCTTATCAAGCTTCTTCTGACTTCACCTGCCTACTATACCTGCTGGTTTTGTTAACCCCCTACTATTTGATCTAACTACTTTTATGATATCATGCCACTATCCCTAAGGTTTCAAATTCTACCAAGCTTTACTCCAGACTCAGTACATGCTTCTAGCTTAACTTTTAATGTGCCTAGGATTCCTTAGAGTCATGCCAGTCTTAGTATTAACAGTGACAGTGGTACTTTTAGAGAACAACCTAAGCCCTGGCATCACTACATTGGATATACATTCATCTCCCTAGACAAACCTAAAAGCTACAACCTTGTGCTTAGCTCATTAAGGATCAGAGTTCTTTTTACATAGGACATCTAAGCCACAAGATTATAACTCCTAAGCATACATTCTTCTTCCCTATTTCTCCCTTTTTTACTTCGGTGGAGTCTCTCCTTGGGTTGCCTTTTGATGCAATGCCACTTGTGGTTTACACACTTGGCACTGATTACTCAGCAACTTGAGAGAGACACCCCTCTTTATTCTATTTTTCACTTTTTCTATTTATCACAAAATTTTTTTCTTAGGAGAAGAAGAATGCTTATGTCCTAAGGAAGAGAGGAATGTTCCTAGGCCTAGGGTGGCCTCCCCCAAACTTCAACTACTCATTGTCCCTAATGAGTGTCTGAGGTGGCACACCCCCAAACTTGTCCTAGAAGCATCTAGTCTAAAGTAAAACAAAGAGAATCTAAAAATCCTAGGCATAGGCAAAACATTCTAAAAGCAATTATTCCAACAGCAGAAAATTTGAACATAACAGACAGTTTTCAAGGACTTACGGTTTATGCATGCTGAGCACTATTCAGAGGCAAATTTAAACTATCAAAGCGTGTCCTATGACACTCATCCAGCATGCTGTAAGATCAGCTATATAAGGTAGTCATGCTAGCAGCAAAAGATAGAATATAACAGATCATAGCCTAACTAAACAGACAGTCCAAAACATGCAATCAGTCACAAAAATTGCGGGAACCGCAATTATTTCGCAATTCAATCCGGGCAGATTTAACATTGATTCAGGCCCCTAGCATGCTTTTTCCTGTTACTCATGCCTCCTAAAAATAAAACTAAACTATCCTACCTATTCAGCTAACATCAGACTAGACTAAGCAAAAGAAAAAGCATAAAACTAAACATTAAAAACAGAACAAAAATTGAACACAAACAGCATAATTCACAATATCCTATCAGAAAGCAGAAAATTTGTCTTTTGTTTCTTAAGGGAACAGCAATACTCCCTTTAGTGCACTTCAAACCAGCACTCAATTCTCATCATCCTCATCTGGTTGCCTTGGTCGTGGGGGCACCCATGGAGTTAGGAGGTTGGTGGGGAAGTCCGGGAAGATGCACCCAAGTTGGTCTGCAACTTCCTTATCCCGTGCCTGCGCGTAAGTGGCCCATTGAGCCATCCTCCTTTGCATATCCATTAGGCACGCCATGGATAGTGACTGATCAGCAGCCAACCTATCCAGTTCGAACTCCATATTCCCCTTTCTTCTCAGCCTTAGGTTCGCAGGCAGCTCCAAATGGCCTGTGTACGGCATCTGCTGCTCCAAGCGCTCGGTGGGAACTCCTGCAAGCAAACACAATTTGGTTATAGTGTTGGGGAAAAATAATGGCCCCTTACCTTTTCTGGCGCATTCAGCAATGGCAGCTGACATGATCTCTCCCACATTGATCGTGAGACCGCGCATGATAGCATAAACCAGCAGTGATCTACTCTGGTTGATTGTCGTCTCGTGAGTCACCGGGGACAGCTTTCTCCTCACAAAGGCAAACCACACAGCCGCCTTTGCTGTCAGATTGGCACTCATCAAGGTGTGCCGACCATTGCGTGAGACAGTCCACGCTGCTTCAGGCTGGCCAATTGTGCGAATGGCCTCTTCCAGCACGGCCTCAGTCGGCTCATCAACTATCCGTGCATAATCTGTGTGCGTTTGGCCCTTGAGACCAAAGGCTTCATTGATGGCCTTGGCTGAGAAATCAACTTCCACCCCTCTGACCACAGATAGGCCATCCTCAGGGCTGAGCACATTGGCGTAGAAATCGTACACCATGCTCGTGTATGCTGGATTAGGCGGTCTGCAGAATTCTTCCCAGCCATGGTTGATCACCCCTGCGCGCAAGAACTGCGGCAGGTCAGCAAGTCGATCAAGGAATCCCTTCTCGTGCAATAGGTCCCGCTTCCTGAGCTCAACACCCCTGGATTCCGCATCAGATGAGACATACCTCACTGACGGAGGTTCGTCTTCAGGGTAGAGTTTAGCCTTCCCCTTATCTGCTGGTTTGGATGATGCAGCAGCCTCCACCTTGAGGCGTTTGAGCGAAGGCTCAGCACTCCCCTTGTCCGTCGATGGCACCTTCTTGGCCTTCTTTTTCTTCAACTTCTTGGCCTTGCCAATCGTGGCCTTCTTCTTCTTCTTGAGCCTGGCCTTGATATTGATCTGCTGGAGGCATGCCCCCAACGTTTCTTCCATAGAATCGTCCTGCTGTGCAGGCTCGGCAGGGCTATCTTCCCTCATAGGAGAAAAGACTTCGTCTTCCCCAGCATCTCCACTGCCTTGCGTGGATTCTTGATAATCTCCATAAGGAAATTCCGGATCAGGCCGTGGAGAATTATGTCCTGCTGATGGTGTCTGCGCAGAACTCAGTGGCGAAGATTGCAGCTCAGGGCTCTGCGCTGCTGCAGGTGTCGGATCAGAACTCTGAGGTGCTGGAGACAACTCAGGGCTCTGTGCAGGTGGTGACGACTCTGCGCTTGGCACTGGTTCAGATGGGAGAGGGCTGCGCACAGGTGACGCAGACGGCGACGAACCTTCTTTGGCTGACTCGTGGGATGCACGATCAGGTTCTTGACTCTCCACAGAGGGAGTCTTTGCTGTGCTTGGGTCGGCGGCCGTCTTGACACTCCACCGGCGTTTCTTGGGCGTGCCCATTGGCTCAGATGGCCCAGCGGGGATCTCAGTGACCACCCTCCACTTCTTCCTACGAATAGGAAGCTTGGGAAGAGGACCGGTGCGAACGGCACCATCGTCTGCAAGGGTGAGAAGCGCTTCCCTCGCAGCTGCTTCAGCTGCGTCATCAGCCTTCTTCTTGGCTGCGGATCTTTCAGCACGTGTGGCCACCATTGCTGATTCTTGAAGATCTTGGGAGAGGAATCAAAGATGGAGAGAATCGCTGAATTCTTGGAGAGCAAAGAGAGAGATAATCGTAACGATCGAGCGGCTTCCAACGGATATAAAGGCAACGGATAAAATCCCAACGGCTCTTTTTGCGGATCCAGCAATTTTAGCGCAATTCCGGGGATATTATTTCATTGAAATTCCCAACTTTGCCCGTCCGTATCTTTTATTTGGCTCAACCGTTTCTTGATTTTTAAAGTGGGATTTACTCTCCTTGATCCCCTCTTTCGAATCCTTGCAAAAACAAACAAAACAAACATTAAATACGCAATTAAAATTACACCACAAAACATACAAATGATAAGCGGAAAAACAGAAAGAAAAAAAAAAAAAAAAAAAAACAAATCAACTAAGGCATTTGGCCTGGACTAAACGAGCACAGTAACCACTCGTTCTCTCTCGTTCCCTTTGTCATGCTTCAGTCAAGAGGAAAGCCGAGAGAGTCTTCACATCTCCTTCCTCATAGTAGTGCTTCAACCTAGCACCATTGACCATAAATGGCTGGCCTTGCTGCAAGTTCTGTATCTCTATTGCACCATGAACACACACATTAGTAATGAGAAATGGACCCGACCATCTAGACTTAAGTTTCCCTGGAAATAGTTTCAACCGTGAGTTAAACAACAAAACAAGTTGACCCTTCTTAAAGTCCTTAACTCTAAGTCTACTATCGTGCCAAATCTTGGTTTTTTCCTTGTACATCTTAGCATTTTCATAGGCCATATGTCTAAGCTCATCAAGCTCATGTAATTGCAAATACCGCAATGTTCCAGCACCGGTCACGCCATAATTCAGTTCTTTTAAGGCCCAAAAGGCTTTGATTTCCAATTCGAAGGGAAGATGACATGCTTTTCCATACACTAGCCTATAAGGAGACATACCTAAGGGTGTTTTATATGCAATCCTATAGGCCCACAGTGCATCATCAATTCCTGCTAAACGACTGTGATTGTTGGCACATAATAAATATTTCATTCCCAAAATAAACTACTCCTAACATACGAAATCTAAGCAAAGCATGATAAAATCCTAATTTAAGAGTTTAGGGATCAGAAATCTCCCTTGTCAATCTGCCTCATATGGATATTCTTCAATGTTTCGAGGCATCACTTCTGCTTCGTTAAGATACTTAAGTCTTGATTTACGGGGTCGGACATTCTGCCACACCTTGAAATTGTTGATTCTCTCAAAGAGACTGCATGTTATAACATTCCAAGGTTTGTACTTTATGTGCGTTGGTTTTGTTTCTACAACATTTGCTACAACATAGCTTTGATGCGATGGGACTTCTTTTGCTGGCACAACTCTTTCTAACTCCTTCAGCTGGAGCATTTGTGGTGGTGGTGGCTCAACTCTTTCATTGGTGGAGGAGCTTGTTGCATCATCAGACATTTCAAATTCTGGTTCCTCAAGCAGCGCATTAGTCTCTTTGGCCTCATCCAGCACGATTTCAACCAACTCCACCATTTCATATGGAGATTCCATTGGATCACTCTTCTCAGTTTCGAAGGTAACAAAGGATTCATCATCATAAAAATCGAACATCTGAGGGCATGGTGGTGGTGATTTTGCTATAGCAAGTAGCTCTTGTAAGTCATTTGTGAGCTGAGCTAATTGCACATCCATTCTCCTCATAGATGCATCATTCCTTTCCATGAATTCTATCCATAGTGCCTCCAAAGTGGGTGATAATTCTTCACTTGGAGTTGGGGCATAATGTTGATAGTTTTCAGGTTGGGGGAACTCTTCATAATGAGCAATTTGCACATGCTCTTCCCAAGGATTATTTGAGAGTTGCCACTGATCATGTTCACACATGTACGAATAATGGTTGTCATAGCTTTGTTGATATTGCCTCTCTTGATAATTCAATGTTGGGCAATTCTCCAAGTTATGATTATCCCCACAATAAGCACATGGCTGATAAAATTCTTCAAACTGTTGTGGGCAAACTCGTCCTCCAATTAAGTTCTGCAGCGTATTCATTACTTTGTCGTACACATACGTTTTCCACTTGCAAAGTTTCTCTTTGTGCGAGTTGAGGTTTGGAAACTCATTCATAAACTAGCTTGATAGTACCTGCAAAAGAAATGAAAATAGATCAGCTCCAATAGATATTAAGATTTGTGTTTCTAGCTTAACAAACTTCGTTTTCACTTAAAATAAGTCCCCGGCAGCGGCGCCAAAAACTTGTTGCGTGCTCAATGTGTTAATAAAAATGATAAATAAGAGAGAGAGAGCACTCAGAACATGCAAGCATACATGATCTTATAGCAAGTAGTAAGTATATTTCATTCGTTTTCCCACAGAGACTTGTTTTTAGCTATTCTCGAAGTGTTTTTGTTAAGAAAGATGGGGTGGATTTGAGGGGGTAAAATTGGTTTTTAATTATCTAAGTTGCGCTGAATATGTAAAGGAATATAACATAAACAAATTAAGGTTAAAATCAGACTCAAAGAACAAGAGATGGAATTGATAAACGAAGAAGAAAACAGCTAAACAGAATGAAAACTTAGTAGAATTGCGGGGACCGCAATGTTACCGCAATTAAACAGCAGCGAAAGTGTGTAAATGGGTGAATTGAGGGCTACTAATGACTATCCTATAGGCAGTTTATTACGATTATCAAGCTTTGGATCAACTCTCTATACATCAAACTCACTCTATCTCAAGTATCGTCCGATTCCATGCATTAGAGTCTTAAGTTTACTCGACTTCAAAGTAAGGTCTCAAGCATCTTATTTACGCAGGAGTGTTCAGTTGTACTAGGGAAACGCCTATTCCTAGGCCGTTTCCTGATTACCATGAAAGGCTAGCATGATTATATGACTCTGAACTCTTACTCCTTCCAGAGGTTAGGAGTTCTTTGGACAAAATGGATGGCCAATCGAAATTGCCCGTGGGATGAAGCTTACATACAATCAATGTTCGAGTGTTAATCTGCCTACTTGATTCACGTTTTTTAGCCTATAGTTCTGTCATTAGCATGCCCCTAAGTGACTTAGCTACTCATGGATATATAGAGAACAGAAATGGTAGATAAGATAGACATGCTTAGAAGGGAAATGTGCTAAAAACAGTAAGCAAAACCCGTAGCAGAAGATGGGAAATGAGAAATGCAGAAATGAACTTTGATTACTGAAATTGTTTGTTGAACAGATAAAAGCTGTAAAGTAAATAGCAACAAGACAGAAAGCAACGAAATAAACTAATCTAGCTACTTAGGAAAAGAACAGCACGAAGCAGAATGTAAAACAGAAGAGAAAGACAGAAAAACAGTAAAGAGTTGCTGGAAAGCTTCGTGGCAGTCGCCTCGAATGAAGGGGATGAAAGATCAGCCTTGCTTGGATGAATCCAATCGAGAGAGAAGAAGAATCTTCTCTCCTTCCTATCAGATTATCGATTCCAACAGCTGAGACTCTCACTCCAACAGACGGCAAAGGAAAACAGATGGAAATGGTGGACTGCGAGAAGACTTCTGCGCTTCGAGTGATGATCAAACCTCCGACTTTGACCCCCTTTTATAGTAGTTTGCAGGTGCGTTTGGGCCAAGGAGAACCATCAATCTTCAACGTCGTATATCAGAATGGATGGAGGAGAAAGAATGAATCCCTGAAATTACGGAAATTAACAGAAAAAGATCAGTCAACTTACGGTTTTCACTTGAATAATTGCGGCCTCAGCAATGTTTTCGCAATTCATTCGCAATACTCATTTTTTCATTCTTTTCCTTCGGTTTTCAACCCTTTTTCTACCTATTGTACATAAGTCCTATATTAGCTACCTTCTTCTAATTCTCACATTAAAGCATAGGTTTAGGCTAAATGCTAACAAAAACACCTAAATGTGTACATCTTCTTAAGCTAAATGGGTCCTAAATAAGTCACTTTCAGAGACTTAACAACAGCTCCCACTGCCTTGGCTGAGACAACCTCTCCTGTTCCAACCCTAAGAGTTATCTCACCTTCAACAAGCAGCTGCCATGAACTAGTTTCCTGGAAAGAAGAACAAACATGGTTAGTCGCTCCTGAATCCAGTATCCAGGCAGAACTATCATGTTCCACTAAACATGTTTCAACAACGAGTAAATCATATTTACTTTGTTGTTTCTTCTCAGCTTTACTCTCCATGAGGGTATCATGATAGACCCATGAGGACGGTTGTCCAAACATCGTCTGTAATGAATCCATGATCTCCTTAGCAGAGACCATTACCTCATGCTTCTTAGCTAACACATCGGATGTGCTGGCCAAGATGTAGACTCGAGCTTTATCATTAGCCCTAGTCCACCTGTCAAATGCATCTTCGATTTCCAGGTTGTGTAGTTATCGCCGTTTAGTTTATCAGAAGCTAGTAATTGGATAAACGAGCTAGACATGCTGAAAAAGAATAAATTCTATTAATGAATTGATTTTTAACCCATTTCATACATCCAATCAAGATTTAGCAAAACTAATAATGTACCCAACAACTCATTATTAATTTGCAACGATACTTCAGTGAGTCAGAGCAACCGCTACCGAGGGGCATGAAGGGAATGAACTCTTCAAACCTACGCAGCGGAAGCGTTTGGAATCATTACTTTGAGTTTATTTAGAATTAAACTAAAAACAAGATTAAGCAAATATATTACCTTTGAAGACCACAAATCTTCTTGTGTTTCTTTTCCACGAGATCTTCCTCGCTATGACTCGAACACGGGATCAAGGCTTGTGGGAGCCTCCTTGAAAGAATGGAGTTTTTTAGAGAACAATCTCTCTAGAGAAATTGACTAGTATGTTTTGTCAACCTTTTGCCTAAACCTAAATGTCCTATTTATAGGGCCTTTAGCAACTGATTTTATTTAATAAAATATCATTTAATATCCATTATATTAAAATATGTATTTTATATTTATTTGAATCTCATTCAAATATCATCAAATTAATCATTTATAATATACATTTAACCAATTTGAATCTCATTCAAATTTTATATGTATATATAATTTTCAATATTAATGTATCTAAATACATCAACTATTTTCTCTCATATTTAATGTATCAAATACAATAAATATATTTTTCTCTTCTATATTTAATATATCAAGTATATTAAATATTAATTTGAACATTTCTAATTTTTCTTTCAACTAAATTGATCTTTTCAGTGTTACTATGAGCTAGCAAGGGGACCTTATGGACCTGCAGATTATAAGCTCCAATGATACAAAATTAATTAATTAAACTCATTAATTAACTAATTTGCATTCATTAACTCTAGGTCACTCCACTATAGGCCTAGAGTTGCATTCTTATGCACTGTAGGACAAGTTGTGTCCATGGATATAATCATTACATGCAAGTCGATCCTTCACGAGTTGTTCGTAATTACAGTTGGGTCAAAAGTTCTTTTTACCCCTGTAATTACATCTTACACCTTAAGTACCACTGATTCTCTAATGAACAATATGTTTATGATCCAACCATAAACCAAGTCCCTCTCGGGCCAGTGAGAGGGTGGGGCCCCATTGTTCAAGTCTCGAAATCAGTACTTAAGGAGTGAATTTCATCTTGTGAAACTTATGTTCCCAGCTCCCTGTTTGGTCAAGTCCCCAAAATGGTAGGCTTATTGAATCGACTATAAAAGTCATTCTCACTCATACAAATCAAAGGACGAGCCCTCATAGGCAGGAGTTCATAATTCACTCAGGATTAAGATCGAGTCACATATGATCATCTTGTGAAATATTAATCTTCTCAAATAACAGATTTATAAAGAGAAATTATATATTTCGTGGTCCAGTCTTATACAAACTCATTGTATAAGATACCCTCACTCACATGTCTCTACATGAATGATTTGGATCAAATCATTTGTAACAATTACAAAGTGGACCGTGTATCAATAGTGTTACCAGGATAAGACACCTAACCTTATCCATATACTATAGACCATTTAGGTTATTCCTTGAACATGATCCTCCCGTATGTCAACTACATACTGTTCAAGATTACACTAATAACCTTAGATTTTTATAATAATAATGAATATTATAAATTGCAAAAAACAATAATAAAATAATTATCAAATAATTATTAATTAATTACGAGGCTTTAGGGCATAAATCCCAACAATCTCCCACTTGCACTAAAGTTGGTGAGACATGTATCCTAGGGCATACTCTACACCCAACACGTTCTCCCATTTACCCTAGTGAAGATGAGACATGTCTCATAATCCTAGAAATTCTAGGTGACTCTCAAACACTTTAGCCTCGAAAGTCTTTTTATATAGATCAAAACGATTGTCAACTAAAAGTCATCGCGGTCTCTACCATGATGCTTTCTCTCTCAGCATGATACCTTATACATTGGTGGTTTCTCAGTTCCTTAATTTTAGTCATTATACGACTACTTTATCCTAATAAAGTGTGATAGACTTAACCATATCTGGAACGTCGTTCAAATTAATAGTAGACTGTTTTAGCTATATACAAATTATTTTATTGCTTCATAAGCAAAAAT
This sequence comes from Herpetospermum pedunculosum, assembly GCA_028017165.1. NCBI lineage: Eukaryota > Viridiplantae > Streptophyta > Magnoliopsida > Cucurbitales > Cucurbitaceae > Herpetospermum > Herpetospermum pedunculosum. The sequence continues at coordinate 10,582,993 of CM051527.1, read as the reverse complement.
ATTAACTTGTATATCAAGCTCTACCACCTAAGGTAATCATAGATTTCCATAAATCTTTGTCAAAATGCAAGTGCATCTCGTAAATATCATATCTTTAACCCCATACACATAATTATAATTTCTCATTTTATCCATAGATATTGTGAGAAAAGTTTTTAATTTTCCGCGCAATGGTCATACCATTGGGCTAACTAATATAAACTAACCAATTTTACTGTCAAATTCATGTCTCATGTGTACATAGATTTTCTCTCACTCAAACGTAGATAGTCAATCTAATATTCTCAACATTTTGAAATGTCTGAGGACACTATTCCTTAGACAAGATAAACTTCATGTAAGAATGATACATTATCATTTTTGAAGTATTACATCATATACTTGACTCAAATTTGTCAATATAAGATGTGTGAGACATAAATAACATTTTGTCCTCGAAATCTCTATTTTTAGGACATAACCAGTAATTTAAATCATTCATTTAGAATTGGTTAGATAGTCAACTATTTATGTTGGATTGAAATCTTACATCATTCACAATGAGTAGTAAGTTATCGACATAAAATATGAGAAAACTCCACTAAGTAATTAATGATTTTCTTTTCTATACAATATCATTAATATTTATTCAAAGTCATAGTTTTTTATACTTTTATCAAACCTTACATTAAAAAATCTAGTGATCAAATTCATTTCATAAATGAACATTTACTACTTGCAAACCTTTTGCTTTTGATATTTTAAAATGAACTCATGTAATTGATTTGTAAATGCATTCTTTAAGATTTCTTTTCAGAAAATATTTCTTAAACCTTCACTTGACATATCTCATATGCAAATATGAATTAGGGAATTCTTATAGACTTAGTATGACAAGAAATGAGAAAGATTACGCATGGTTTACTTTCTCCCACTATATTTGTCATTAGTCTTATTTTGAAGGTTTGTACCTTCCTATTTACAAATCTTTTACTTTTGTAGATATATTAATAACTTATGGGTTTTATCTCATCAAGAATATCTGAAAGAATGAGTATTTAAAATAACCTCGTCAAGCGCCCTGTATGTTCCTGACATTACCCAAAAAAAAATGTTTTCAGAAAGAATGAGTATTTAAAATAAAATACTTAGTAAATAACTTCACTACTTGGGCCAGGCTACGCAATCACATGCAACATGACTTGACTGAGACTTTAACTAGTGGGACCTAAACCTGATTGTTCTGTAATTTCTGTTATGGACATCTGAGTGAACAATTAACTCAGCCCCGTAATAACTCTCTCAACTACTCGGTGTAGTAGACTTCTCTGAAGACTCACCCCTACTGATGGTTAGTTGGCATCCAATTAGTGGAGCAGATCCTCGGTCTACTAGGTACCAAACATGACTAGGGGATGAGTAATTGTTAATAAGTTATCCTGACTGGTAGATGTGACATGCAATAATGAGATCCCACAACAAGCATGTTCAATATGATAAAAAGAAACACGACATCCTCATAACTTCATTCATGAATTTCTCCTCTAACATCATAAGATATTTTTCTCAACCTACATGACAGAGCTACCTAAAGAAATTCATTCAACATTCATATATATAATTCAATTAAAAAACTCAACATTCAATTCAGCACCTCAACATTTAATTCATCATCTCAATAATATCAGAAAGTTCTCAACCTAGCCAGCAGTTGGGTCACTTACCTTCAAGTGAAGCTCAACAGATATTGAAGTCGCTTACGAAAACTCTTCGTTTCAACCTACAATAATTTTCAGCGCTTAAAACTACTTCTGAGACTAGAAATAGTGTTGTAAAATTCGTTTAACAGGCGAACTAAAGCTTGCCTACACAATCCCGACTCACCGTCGCTCCTAGGTTAAATTGCTTCAACCCGAACTTGGTTTCAACACCAAAATAGGAGGGTTTCCAAGATCATGACAAATCTGGAAAATTGAACAAAATCCCAAATCTTATATTTAGAATTTCAACATTTGAAATGAATTCAAAAAGAAATTGGAGCCTCGTTACCCACTGAAACTCACTGCAAATATGTGAAGCCTTGCTGGACAGCACGCTCAAAAGGCTAAGTTTCACGAATCTAACGTTGGAAGAGAATGGGTATTGAATCTCGAGTCTGAACAGAACATTTGAAACAAACTAAAATTCAAATTTGAAAGGGATTCGAGTTAGAATCGGCGCTCAACCAACAATCGGAGGAGGAAGGGGTTTACCCACTGGTGGAACGTCGTGAGAAGCTTGTTGGTTCAATGACGCCGAAGGTCGATGCTAGTGACATCGCGCATATCGTCATCGAAGACTTACTGGTTGAACGCCACTGGAGGTCGCTGATCGTGACGCCGTCAGAGATCTGATCAGAATAGGAGAGAGGCGTCAGTGGTGGGAGCTAAGAGGGATAGTGTGAGTTTAGAGAGAGGGAGACTTGAAGGAGATGACGACGTGGGTCTTCGTCAAAGACATGCGCTGCATTTTTATTTTATTTATTATTATTATTAATAACTCATTAATCCGGCCCTAACCTCTTCTAATCCCAAATTCCACATGATCCTTCCACTTAAACCAATTATTGATTGAGCCTGATAATAGTAACAATTAAATAAATTTCTCTTACTTGGAGCTCGGGTCGTCACACAACATGCTTTCAATCACTTTCTACCAATTCAAAAGTCACACCAAACTCATACACAATGGATATGAACCTAAGGATGAAATCGAGATCATCAAATTATAAAACAATGAACATACACTTCAACAAGCAATCACACACACCTCATCAAAACAAAATAAGTTCAGAAAGTCAGGAAAAAAAAGAAAGAAAAAAAAAGGAAAGCAGAATTAGAAGTAATTGGAAGAATGTTAGCAGAAAAGTTGTTCAACAATAAAAAATTTCAACCCTAAACCATAGAATCCTTTTAAAAAAAAAAAAATGGTTTAATGTCGACAATGTAGCAGGAAAGTTGTTCAGAATTAAAATGTTACCGTGCTTGCTTGAGAGACTTTCAGTTAAAACATTAAGATGTAGGAGAAATTGTGTAGACATGCAGTTGCAAAATATTTAAGTTGGGGTGGTTCTTATTTGATGTGTCTTCCTCCGGAAGCTTTGTGTCTAATTCTTTAGTAAGCAGAATTATACAATGATTTGTAACTCCTTGGTTGAATTTAGGGTGTTTTCTCCATTTTTGAATATTTCATTTATTAATTAAATTTTGTTTACTATATAGGAAATGATATGTTGAAACATAAGTTGGGAGAGTACAAGAAAGAAGCAACAATACCTAATCGATGATGAGATTCTCTCTGGCTGATGGCTACCAGGTCAGCCACTTCCTGCTCAAAGGGTAATGTCACTTGCAAAACTTCTCCATCTAGGCCCCAAACATCAAATCGGGATTCAAAAGAATAACTTACTTGGACAGGACAACTTCCTTCTATTGATGAACGACCTCCTTCTATCGACAAACGACTTCCTTCTATTGATGAACGACCTCCTTCTATCGACAAACGACTTCCTTCTATTGAAGAATGGCGTCGGCAAACGAACTCCTTATGAACGACGACGACAAACAACGTTCTTCTATCGACGAACAACGATGACGACGACGAAAAGGAGAAGGTCTGATGTCTCGAGACGACAGCAGGAGAATGACGAATGAACGGTAGGCGGAGACTCTCTTTCATGGCGACGACGAAGTTCTGAGAGTAAAAATGTAGAATGAAGGTTGGAAGCAAAAACGACGTGGATGAGGAACCCCTAAACCCCAAGAAGAAAAGATTAATTAAAAATAATACAAAAAATTGGCGCGCCTTTTTCAATTTTTTTTACTTAAGTTCTTCTTGACGCTTCATAAGTGGCAAGTAAATTACGAAATCTCTTGACGTTTTCAAAATGTCAATTTTTATGTGAGCTTGAAAATTTTGAAAATTTGGGTGAACCTCCGCTTTTTCTTTTTTTTTTTCTTAACGTTTTTTTTTTAAAAATTCATGTGTTACTTGACGTTTGTTCATAAAAAAACGTCAAGTAATTAAATGGGCAAGTGTCAAGTAATGTAGTTTTTGTTGTAGTGATCACACCGTTTTTGGGAGGTTTTACCTTACACAAGGAAGATGGGATTGCCTAAATCACAAGTCAACTATATTATGTTACGATCACCTCGAATTGATAAAAAAGAAAGTCTATAGATCAATTTGAAATGGAAATCAAGAAACAATTTATGATTCTCACCACTAAACTACAACCACTTATTGAAATTTGCATTCTTTTTATTATATTAACAACAAACCATTTAGTATCGAAAAACCAAATTAAAGAGAAATTTATTTGAGAGGATATTTGAGAAATTTTAGAGATTTAGCAATGCTAACTCTCAACTGAATTTATTTGGTTTCATCATCTCATAAGAGAATAAAACAATTTCAAACTTAGGGTTGAAACCTCCCTGAAAAGAATAAAACAAGTCATTTACTTACCATAGCGATGTTCTAAGGCAATAAAAAACGTTGTTGAATAAAAATTTATGATTGCGTAATTTTAACGCTATAGAAACTTTTACTAGCATTTTTAGACATGTTGTGATAGCCGATGTTATTGAAAGTCCTGAACATTTCATAGCGGTTTTTTCAGGATATAGAAAATGTTCTGAATTTTTTTTTTTATTGCGTAATTTTAACAATATGAAAATCTTTCACAGCGTTTTTCGTGTAGTACAAATAGTTATGAAAAGTCCATTTTCGATTTCTAAATTTGAATAACGTTGAAAAAACGATATGATTGAACTTTAATAGCGTTTTTATAGTACTTAAAATTGTTATAACAACCACTATAAACATCAATTTCAATTTTCAAATTATCTAGAATATTATAAAGGTAAACATAATATTGAAGTATTGTTCAAACTAAGTTACTCAAAGACTAACAACAGTTATGTAAATTTAGATGGTTGAGACTCTTAGACCAAAAATTGCATCATTATCTCCTCCTACTCTTCAATCATTAAGAGTTATAATTATTTAATTTCTAGAATGTTGACAAGTTCTACCATATAGACTTGTTACTCTCTCGAGCAATAACAATATTCATTGAAAAAGTAAATTGCTTATATTTCTATGACAATTCGAACAATACAATTATGAAGATTGTAAAACTACAGTTGTCACAAAACCTACAAGAATATGTTTATCTCTAGTATAAATTGGGAAAAACAATTAAGGTTCATCAATGTTAATCGTCTATCGACCTCAAAGCATTGACATCAATTCAAAGTAAGATTGACCAAATCCTAACATGCACTAAGCTCATAAAAGTTCTCACAATCTAATATGAAATCAAAGTTCTAACAATAAACAATAAACAATGAAGAATAAGATTCAATTACGATTACATCTACGCTCGAGATAAGAGAATTAGTTCATACGGAAAATCCCAACAGCAATCTCAACATTCAACATGTTCATAACATGTAAAAAAAAAAAAAAAAAAAAAGATGAAAAGAGGAAGAAAAGCAAATCATGGCGATTCCACGAGTTTCCTAGCGTTGCTCTCGCTCCGTTTGGGTGCTCTGATCTTCAAAATCAATGTCCAGTCGTTTCTCTATGTCTCCTCCTCAATCTCCCTCAGATTCCCCTTTTAAAATATAACAAAATGCTTTTATACTTAGGAAAAAAGTCGTTGCAGCGCCTAGGCGCTGTAAAATCGTGAAAAAAACTTTATCTCAATAATCGTAGCGTATAGGCACTGGTTTGGGCGCCTATGCGTCGTGCATTCTACCAATCATATTGTTTGTGGCACTTAGGCTCTATAATTTTTTTTTCCTAAATCGTTGCGCTGTTGGACTTTTGCTTGAAACATCTTTTTTCTTTGACTTTCTTCCAATTTGCTTCTATAATTAAGAAACAAGAAACAATTAAATTAGTCGATAAAATGTTCAAGCAAACCAACAAAACAACTAAAAAAATAACCCTATTTTACTATGCCTAAAATAAACTCATCAGTCATTACGACCAAACCACTCTAAATCACTACGTCGATCTCACTAATCTCTATTTTGTGTTCTTTAACGATTTTGTCCAACATTATTGTTATTTCCTCTAAATCGCTCATAAACGTCTCCAAAAATTGTAACAGGTGTCAATTTAGGGTAAAATAATTAAAATATAGCATTTTTAAAAAAATTGCAAATATGACAATTTATATCCCTGATAGTAGTCTATTGCGGATAGTAGTCTATCACCTCAAATTTTTTATAGAATTTTGTCCGTGACTATCACTAATACTAGTCTATCAGTGATAGTCATATATCAGCGATAGCAGTCTATCAGTGATAGTTACTGATTTTTTGCCATATTTGCAAAATGTTTTAAATTCTACTATATTTGCCATTATTTTGGGTCAGATTGTTGTTTATACAACCAGCCCTAAACGTCTCTGTATTGCATCATAAAGTTCACTAGTTAAAAGGGTAAAGGTCCGTAGATTTATAACAACACTTAAGAAAAATAAACAATAACTCATTAAATTAAAATCATCAACCAAAAAAAAAAAAAAAGTTTATAAACCTAAGATCCAAACAACCTATAAACAAAAACAACCAAATTGAGATAACCTTTCAAAATATAACAAGCTCATGAACATAACATCTAGATTCAACTATCATTAACTATATTATTAAACAAATCAACCAATTGTTTGATATGCACAAAACACATTTATTCAACAACTTCCATTTTTACTCCTCAAAGTCCCCTCTCTCTTTGGTAATATATGGTTTGATTAAACTTGATAAACAACCCTAAACTATTTTTTTAACCATTTCAAAATTTACTCATTTTATCATGTTTTTTACTCAATCCAACACATTAATATAGTCAATCAAATAAAATAAAAAACTAGATAGTTTAATTGAACAAAAAAAAAATGTCACTTATTCAAGATGGTAATGATTGAAAAACAACATGTGAAATTTGACTAAAACACATAGACCAAACCATATGGACTAAATGTTAAAACGTTTAAAACGGTATACAAAATTAAAATTACATCCATTAAACCATAAAAGTCAAATTCATAATTCAATTGTCAACATGTTCATCGATAATTGACATCTACTCATTTTTTTAAACTCGAGTATTCAAATCTTCGTACCTCTCATATTTATGTTGGAATAATTACTAAATTCTATAATTCAATTATCTATCTCTTGTGTGAACCTAATAGGAAATTAAACAAGTAGAACACAATATAATTCAAGCACAGGACACAAGCAATTTTAACGTGAAAAAACCTCTTCAATGCGAAGAGTAAAAAACCACGGACCGAAGTAAAAAACTCCACTATAATCAATAATGGGCTACAATGAGTTCTCCCTAGTCACAACTAGAGGTATACAACTACTGATATCTCGAGATGATCAATCTCGGCAACAAACGACAATAAATCAAGAGAGTAAAGAAGAAAGATCTCACTTAAAGTGGCCACGAACTACCCACTGCAATCTGCCTGTAGATAGCTCCAAACGAAATCTCTACCGTTCAGATTGAAGACCCTCGTGTCAGGAACACGCTGTCAAAATTTCAGCTCGATCGAACCACAGATTTATCCCCAACGGACTGAAATACTAAAACTGTATGGATGTAGAATTCTGCACTTTTTCTTTCTCTCTAATTCCGTTTTTCTCTCTCCTCGGTTTGCTTGCCTCGACAAAACGGTTGACTTCTCTTCCTTTAAATAGGGTAAACCTAACTGCCTTATTGGACTTTTACTTTTGGGCTTTTCACCGTTAATGTGAAAAATACCCAACAAATCTCCCCCTTTTCATTGTGTGAAGGAACTTGTCATTCTAGAGGCGGAACGACAAAACTCAAGCTTTTCTCTTGGTAGATTCTTAGTCAACATATCAGATCCATTATGATCAGTATGTATCTTCTCAAGCTCAAACAAACCATCATTCAATGCATCTCTCATCTAATGATACCTTACATCTATATGTTTGGTTCTTGAATGAAAAGAAGAGTTCTTACCAAGATGAATAACACTCTGATTATCGCAGAATATCACATATCGTTGTTGCTTGAAGCCAAGCTCCTGGATAAAGCGCTTCATCCACAACATATCTTTGCACGCTTCCGCAGCTGCAATATATTCTGCTTCAGTCGTAGAAAGTGCAACACACTTCTGTAGTCTTGACTACCAAGACACTGCACCACCTGCAAAAGTCATCAAGTAGCCGGAAGTAGACTTCGGTTATCTAGATTTCCTGCCATATCTGAATCAGTGTAACCGACAAGCACAAGCTTTCCACTTCCAAAAGTGAGCTTCAAACTAGAAGTACCTCGCAAATATCTCAATATCCACTTGAATGCCTCCCAATGTTGTTTTCCTGGATTATAGACATAAAACGACTAACAACACCAACAACATGAGCAATATCTGGTCTAGTACATACCATGGCATACATTAAGCTCCCAATTGCTGAAGCATATGGGAATCTTCTCATGTCTTCCTTCTCTTTGTCTGTAGAAGGGCTCTGGTTGGTACTCAGTTTGAAGTGACTAGATAAAGGAGAACTGACAGCTTTAGCTTTACTCATGTTGAATCTTTCAAGCACCTTATCCAAGTATTGCTTCTATGACATATATAATTTCTTGGATGCTCTATCTCGTACTATTCGAATTCCAAGAATCTTCTTTGCTTGCCCCAAATCCTTCATGGCAAAGGATTTGCTTAACTGTTTCTTCAACATGTCAATTCTCGAAACATTCCTGCCAACAATCAAAATGTCATCAACATAAAGCAATAATATGATAAAATCATCATCATAATTTTTTTGCGTAAAGACACAATGATCAGAAGTAGTCTTCTTGAAGCCTTGCTCCCCCATAACTGACTCAAACTTCTTGTACCACTGTCTTGGTGCCTGTTTCAACCCATAAAGACTTTTCTTCAACTTGCACACAAGTTTCCCCTCGCCTTTCTCCTCAAAACCTTCTGGTTTCTCCATATAAATTTCTTTATCTAAATCACCATGAAGAAATGCAGTTTTAACATCCATTTGTTCAACTTCTAAGTCAACGCTAGCTACGAAACCCATAACTACACGTATAGAAGATATCTTAACAACATGAGCAAAAATTTCATCAAAGTCAACACCTTTCTTCTGACTGAAACCTTTCACAACTAATCTCGCTTTGTAACGAGGCTTTGAGGTGTGTTCTTCTTGTTTCACTCTATAAACCAACTTATTTTTTAGTGTGGTTTTTCCTTTAGGTAATCTTACAAGCTCAAGAGTGTGGTTTTCATGCAAAGACTTCAACTCATCTTTCATTGCATCAATCCACTCTCTTTTGTGCTCATCTTCTATGGCCTCTTCATAACTCTCTGGTTCTCCCCCGTCAGTCAATAACACATATTCATCAACAGAATATCTTGTTGACGGACGTCGATCTCTGACAGATCTTCTGAGTGAAACATCTGTAGGAACTTCAGTTTCTGGAAACTCTTCATGAACATCATCATCTGCCTCAATCTGTTCAGAATCTTCTACCTAATCTGTATCATCAAACTGATCATTCTGAACCTCATTTTCAATATGTGTAGAAGGTTGTGCTAAGGGAACTGAATCTAAATCAATCATATCATCACTGTGTTCAGACTCTGTTTCATCTGTCTTCTTAATGTCTTGTATGGTTTGATCTTCTACAAACACAACATCTCGACTTCTTACAATCTTCTTCTGCACTGGATCGTATAGTCTGTAACCGAACTCATCTTGACCATAGCCAAGGAACACACATGGTCTACTTTTTGCATCAAGCTTCGTTCTCTCATCTTTAGGAACATGAACGAAAGCTTTACAGCCAAAAATACGCAGGTGATTATAAGATATATTCTTCTTCGACCAAATTTTGTTCGGTACTTCATTATCCAATGGAATACATGGAGTGAGATTCAAAACATGTACAACTGTACATAATGCTTCACCCCAGAATGTTTGCGGTAACTGTGAATGTGAAAGCAAACATCTCATTCTTTCAACCAGTGTTCTGTTCATTCTCTCAGCTGTCCCATTTAACTGAGGAGTCTTAGGAGGTGACTTTTGATGTCGAATGCCATGGCTTCTACAATACTCATCAAAAAGTCCAATATACTCACCCCCATTATCGGTCCTAACACACTTCAACTTTTTACCAGTTTCTCTTTCAACAAGGGCATGAAACTGTTTAAACACTTGCAACACCTGATCTTTAGTCTTCAAGGTATAAACTCACGTTTTCATCGAATGATCATCTATAAACGTCACAAAATATGACGAACCTCCAAGTGTCTTAGTTTTCATAGGACCACAAACATCAAAATGTACTAAGTCAAGTACATTTGGCTTCCTTGAAGAAGGTTGTGACGCTTTAAAAGAAACTCTACTTTGCTTTCCTGCCAAACAATGAGCACACCTTTTCAAAGGTGCATTATTTATACCAGGAAGATGATTTTTCTTGGCTAGAATCATTAAACCCTTCTCACTAATGTGATTGAGTCTCTTATGCCAAAACTCAACAGTCTCTTCACTGTCCACTGTATTTATGTCGCAATCAGTAATCTTTGCCTGCATAAAATACAATGACGAACACTTCTCTCCCCTAGCTACCACCATAAAGCCTTTAGTAAGCTTTCATTTATCATCATAGAAGATATTGTAATAACCTTCATCATTCAGCTTAGTTATGGAGATTAAATTCATGCGTAAATCAGAGATGTGTTTTACATTCTTCAACATCAGCATAGAACCATTACTGGTCTCTAAATGCACATCTTCAATGCCAACTGCTTTTGTTGATCCATCATTACCCATCCTAACACTGTCAAAATCACCAGATGTGTAGGATGCAAAGAAATCCCTTTTAGGTGTAGCATGAATTGAGGCACCACTGTCAATCACCCAACTGCTCTGTTGTGTAGTGAGATTAATAACATCACCGTCAAATAAAATATGGAACTCGTCGGTGGCTGCAGAAACTGTGTCTGCATCATTATCATCAGAATTCTTCTTCTTCTTACCTTTATTATTTTTATTATTATTTTCTCTTTTGAACTCTAAAAAATTCCTCTGCATATTCTCTTTCACACCACAATAGTGACATTCAACATTGACAAACCAACGACTCTTGCTTTTGCTTCTGCCTCTACCATTCGGACTTTTGCTTTTACTCCTCCCCTTCCTTTCAGCAATAAGAACCTCTGAATGTGAAGAAGAGTCATGTGACTTTCTTCTCATCTCTTCGTTCAAAACACTGCTTTTTACTAAGTCCATACTTAGTACTCCATTCGGGGCTGAGTTCGATAACGAAGATCTAAATGTTTCCCACGAGTCTGGCAATGTACCAAGAAGTATTAACCTATGTACCTCATCGTCAAACTTGATATTCATTCCAGATAGTTGATTAAGGATACCTTGGAATGAATTCAAGTGATCTAACATAAGTGTTCCCTCTCGAAACTTTAAAGCCATCAACTGCCTAATCAGAAACAATTTATTGTTACTAGTTTTCGGGGCACATAACGATTCAAGCTTGTTCCACATCGTTCATGCATGAGTTTCATCACCAATATGATTCAAGAAATTTTCATCTACTCAAATTCTAATTGTGCCACACACTTTCCTATGACAAATTTCCCATTCTGAATCAGTTTTATCTTCAGGCTTCTCAAGTAAAAAAACAGGATGATACAAATCTTTCACATATAAAATATCTTCCATCTTCCTTTAACAAACTTGATAATTTGAGCCATTCAAGGTTATCATCTTACCTGTACTAGTTTCCATGTTCAACACAAGGCACTTAATTAATCACAACCTCGCTCTGATACTACTTGTTGGGATAATTACTAAATTCTATAATTCAAATATCCCTCTCTTGTGTGAACCTAATAGGAAATTAAACAAGTAGAACACAATATAATTCAAGCACAGGACACAAGCAATTTTAACGTGGAAAAACCTCTTCAATGCGAAGAGTAAAAAACTACGGACTGAAGTCAAAAACTCCACTATAATCAATAATGGGCTACAAAGAGTTCTCCCTAGTCACAACTAGAGGTACACAACTACTGATATCTCGAGATGATCAATCTCGGCAACAAACGGCAATAAATCAAGAGAGTAAAGAAGAAAGATCTCACTTAAAGTGGTCACGAACTACCCACTGCAATCTGCCTGTAGATAGCTCCAAACGAAATCTCCACCGTTCAGATTGAAGACCCTTGTGTCAGGAACACGCTGTCAAAATTTCAGCTCAATCGGACCACAGATTGATCCCTAACGGACTGAAATACTAAAACTGTACGGATGTAGAATTCTGCATTTTTTCTTTCTCTCTAATTCCGTTTTCTCTCTCCTCGGTTTGCTTGCCTCGACAAAACGTCTGACTTCTGTTCCTTTAAATAGGGTAAACCTAAATGCCCTATTGGGCTTTGCACCGCTAATGTGAAAAATACCCAACAATTTATACTAAAAAAAAAATATTCACAATTCAACGAAAACTTCGAATTCTTCAAAACAAATGAGAAAAAAATTTGATCGACGAAAAAACACGTTTATTCAACTGTGAAAGCGGAACATAGCTCAACTCGCATAAATATAGGTTAATTATCAAGATATCTATTATTCAAATCCCTCTCGAATGTACTTAAAAAAAAAAAAAAAAAAAACAAACTTCTTCCATTATACTCCACTCTCTCTCTCGTCTCTATGGTATTAAGATTATTATATTTATAACAATTGGACCGTTTTGGTTGCTTCTGACACCGGCAGTGAGTTTATCCAAACCCAATCCACTCTTCCATTTTCTTCCCCTTGTCTTTTTCTCCACCACTTCTTATTTACACTTCAATTTCTCTGTCTGTGTCAAATTCAATCAAATCCAATACGCCATATCCCAATTCTCCACAAATCCCCTGTTCTCACCTCCACATTTCTTCCCATACGCCTCTGATTTTGGTACTCTGTAGTTCAATTCGAAGATTCGACGAATTTTGCTCAGATTTCGATTCGTGGGGTTCATCTATTTTTCCTAACTTCTCAGTGGGTTGGATCTTTTTTTTGACTACTTTTCCTTCGATTTCTCTTGGGGTCTTTGCCCTTTTTGTGCTTGGCTGCTTGATTTTGTATTGAAGTTGTTTTTTGTGGCTTCTCCTTTTTCGATTTCAGTTTGTGTGTTGAGGAAATTTCTAGTGTTGGCCGCCATGGAAGGAGCAGTGGGAGCTGAGTTTCAGGATTGGGAGGTGCTACTCCATGATTCGAAAGCCGAAAGTTCCCTGGCTACGGCTGGATTTTCCGGGGAGAAATCGACCCATTTTGGGGGAATTGAAGGTGAGTCCGATTCCGATAGCATAATCAAATCCGATTATTTTTCTCTTGATAATCAGGAACGGCGAGCGAAAACTGTACCTGAGCGTGTTCTTAGCGAAGAGGAGGGTTCTGTTGAATCGGATAATCCTAGTTGGATCGATCCCAGTTCGGAGAATCGATATGGTCGGGTAAATTCGGGGGATTTATGGTCCGATTCTGGTAGTGATAGGTGTGATGAGCGTAAATTTGACTCTGGGGTTGCAGAATTTCTGCAAGGTGATGAGGAATTGAGTGGTAGGATTCAGAAATTGGAGAGTTTAGAGTCTCATGAGAGCAAAAGTAGTGGCTCTGATCCCAAAATTGAATTAGCTTATGAAGAATTTGATGAAATTCAATCCCAAAGCAAGGATTTGGGCAATTTCTGGTCTGATTCTGGTGGGGATATTGATCAAAGTGGCTCGAAAGTAGTGGAGTTGGAAGAAGAAGGGAAAGAGCATTTGGAGGAAAACAAGAATCTCCAAATTGAAGAAACAAAAGTCAATGCAGAATCTGGCAGTGAAGTTGGAGATAATAGGAAAGTAGTTTGGTGGAAGGTTCCATTTGAGGTCTTGAAATATTGTATGTTTAAGGCAAGCCCTGTCTGGTCCTTTTCTGTAGCAGCTGCTGTGATGGGCTTCATTATTCTTGGAAGAAAGCTCTACAAAATGAAGAGGAAGAGCCAGAGCTTGCACCTGAAGGTTATACTGGCTGAGAAGGTAAATTCAGTAAGGTTTTATACAGCAAATAAATTAGATGCTCAAATTTTGTTACTGTTTGTTTTAAATTTGTTCCTGCTATTTTGCCCGATGATACTGAACTTTTGTCATAGTTTAACTAATTGCTACACACTGTGAAGAAATTCTGGAAGTTGTTGCATGTTGGGTTGATTGTGCTGCATATTTGTGGTTCTCTTAGTATATATAGAAACAATTTGGGGTGAAAATTCAATGTTTTTGCTTTATAGTGAGGTATGTGAATCAAGTTTAATAGTACTCTCGGGTGTTAGTTGACTTGCTGTAAACTTTTTTCTTATTGGAGATATTATAGTTAGGGGATTTAGTGGTTCTTTTTTTTTAGAACTTTGTAGTGTAGCTTAGTTTTGAGGGAGATTTTAGCTTCTCCATTTATACTAGTTTAGCATTCAATTTTGATGAAAACGAGATTTATAGAAACTTAGGCAAAGCACCAACTTGAGCATAGCTCAACCAGTTAAGGGATATTCTCTTGACCAAGAGGTCAGATGTTCGGATCCCCCACCTCTATATGTTGTTGAACTAACTTAGGCAGGAGTCAGTCCTCTTTTTGTGGCTGATATTCAGCGACATAGGCCGGAGTTCCCCCTCACCCTTTCTCGGGTACTCTCTTGGGGTGTCGATTTTCAACGTCTTTTCGAAGTTGAGATGATATATTTTTGACCCCATGAACTAACTATTACTTGCAGAAGGGATCTCCATTCATGAGTCGAGCTGCTCGTCTTAATGAAGCCTTTTCGGTTGTGAGGCGTGTCCCAATTGTTCGACCCGCTCTCCCTGCTGCCGGGATAAACCCATGGCCTGCAATGAGCATGAGTTGAGGGTTCTCAGAACAGATGCAGTTAAGTAAAAATGATAGTGTATCTCTCTCTCTATATATAAAAAGATGTAATATTCTACAGGTTCCAATCTATGTTCTGTACCAATACAAGATGCTTCGGCATCAGCTGTGTGTAAAGTAAATTCAGATATTTCTTTTTTATCTTCTTCCCTTTTATATATTCGTTTTTGTGTATATATTGATGAATGCAATTATGCAGGGCTCAAACACATGTATGGCTCAAATGATATTTTAAGTCACACCGAGCCTAGCTCAATCGTCATAAAATTGTGATCTTAACTAAGAGGTCAGGGGTTCAATCTCAGCCTCATCATCGGGCTTGAAGCCCAAAGGCCGGCCCAAACTCGATCCAAACCCGGCCCATGGTCAACGGTTGACCGGCCCGGCCCAGCCCAGCCCTTTCATGCATTGGATTGAATATAGATCTGTGTTTTTTTAATTGGATCGGCCCATGGGCCAGCCCGTTGGATCGGCTCGTTAGGCCGGCCCAAAGGCCCGATCCAATATAATAATATATATATATTATATAGTCTATGATAGAGAAAAGTTATGAGAGAATTGGAGTAGAAAAGTTTCCTTTTTATTTTATTGTCCCACATCGGAAGTTTGGAGGATGGGGAAAGGTTCATCCTCTATAAATAGAGTGTTAATCCAATCCTCCTTATTATCCCACATTGTAAGTTTTGAGGATGAGAAAAATTTATCCTCTATAAATAAAGTTTTAATTCAATTTTAATTTTATATTTAAAAATAATTTTTATTGGGTCAATTCAAGTCCAATCCGAAAGGGCTAATTTAAGCCTGATCCAATTTTGGCTCATTGAGTTAAGCTCATGGATTGGGCTATGGACCTATGTTTTAGAGGTTGGGCTGGCCCAAGCCCGGCCCAAATAGTGGTGGAGGTCCGTAAAGCTTGGGCTTGGACCAAGCTTGGGCCTTTGATTATTTGGGCTGGTCCGGCCCGATGATGAGGTTGAGTTCAATCTCTCACCCCGCATTAATTAAATACGCATGATCATCATAAAGAAGTTGGTTGGTAACGGTTTCTGCAAATGAATTTAACGAATGTTAATTAGGTGAATTTGTTTTTTTAACTTTTTGTGGAATTTGTGATCCAAACTATGGCTAGTAATTATGAAACTATACTTTTTCCGGTATAATATAATATATCTTATGAATTATATAATAATTTAAAAGAATAATCACAACTTTTTTTTTTTAAGGTATTTAATTATAGCAGGGGATTGAACTTCTGACATCTTAGTCAATGACACAACTTTATGTCAATTTAACTATGCTCGATTTGACAATTATACAAATTTGATAATACCAAATATGCTAATAAATACATAAATAATATTTGAGAATCAACTAAATATTTAGCTATAAAGTACACTTATTTTTAGCTATAAAGTATCTTATTTTTCCTTATTTATTAATAGTAAACTCACTGAAGAACTTTTTAAATATGTTACTTTAAAATATTTATGTGTACATATCACCCAACGTTCCGAATGTCGATGACATTTTTGAAAAAAAATTATGAAAATTAAAATTGTTTGATCTAATAAATGAAATTTCAATTGTAACTTAATTAGGCTATAATTAACTATTTATTGTTTGAACTAATAAATGAAATTTCAATTATGACTTAATTAGGCCATAATTAACTATTTATAATCCCCATATCTAAAACTATGAGTAATATTTAAGGTCAGTCGTATATATGTAAATCTAAAACAAAGTAATAGCAAATGAGCACAATCTAAAAGTATTTGCAAATATGACACAATTTTAAGCTCGATCAGTTAGACCTATCACTAATTGAGGTTTATCCGTGATGACCTATCAATAACTGAGGTCTATCAGATATTGACCTATATGATAAATTTAGAGGTCTATCAGTGATAGGTGTCTATCATTGATTGTTTGTATGCTTGTTTTGTTATTTTGTTTATTAATGATATATTATATCAATAAAATCTAAAATGGTATAGAAGTGATATTTTACTTCATTTACTATTAAGTGATTGCTTACATGCTCATTTTCTTCTAGGTTGATTATGGATATACATTATCAATCAAATAAAAATACTATATCAATGATATTTAACTTTTGTTTTCTATCTATGATTATTTGCATGCTCATTTGTTATTAAGTCTATCACTTATCATATCAATAAAATTAAAAAATGATATTAGTGACATTTTGAAAGAAAAAAAATCTCTCATTTGCAGGCTTATTTGTCATATCAATAGATTAAAAAAGATAGTCAACAACAGCATAGCTCAATGGCATGATGTATTGCCTAGTGACCATGAGGTCTTAGGTTTAATCCCCCACCCCAACATGTTATCAAAAAAAAAAAAAAAATAATAGATTAAAAAAGATAAAGTACTTGTGAAATTTAACTTTTTATTTTTTCTATTCATGATTGTTTGCATACTCCTTTCCTTTGTTATTAAGCCTCTCATTAATACATCCTATCAATAAATACATAAAAGTTATGAGTAATATTTGGATTTGTTATCAATCAATAATTATTTACATGTGGCTTTACTATTAGGTCTATAATTAATAGTTATATCAAAAGAATATAAAAAAAATGTATATATGTAGTATTTCACTTAGGTTTTTTTTTCTTTTCGAAGGTAATATATAACTAGAACAAGAAGAGAACTTGTCAAATTAATGATTCATCTTATTCTCTTTTATCCCCAATAGGGCACTTTATATATTGTATACAAAGAAGGAAATTATACACAAAATATTACATAATTATATTTACTAAGGTAAATATCTTAACATCCCCCCTCAAGTTGGTGTGTGGAGATCTCGAACACCCAACTTGTTTAACAAGAATTGAAACTGTGATCTCCCCAAAGCTTTTGTAAAGATGTCAGCTATCTGGAGCATCATTGAACCATAGGATGGAACAATTAGATCATCTGTGATTGCATTTCTCACAAAATGACAATCGGCCTCAATATGTTTCGTTCTCTCATGAAACACTAGATTCTGTGCGATGTAGAGTGTTGATTGTTTGTCACACAAAAGTCTCATTCCTCTCTCATGTTGAACTCCTAATTCATCAAGAAGTTGATGCAACCATTTTAGCTCACACGCAATAGATGACATTGATCGATATTCTGCCTCTGCTGATGAACGAGATACCGTAACTTGTTTCTTGGTTTTCCAAGAAATCGGAGAAGACCCAAGCAACACAAACCAACCGCTCAACGACCATCGAGTTAGAGGACAACTAGCCCAATCAAAGTCACACCAACCTTCCAAGTGCAATTCACTATCAACTCTCAATAAGATCCCTTGTCCCAAGTGTTTTTTCAAATACCGAACTACTCGCATCGCAGCCTCCCAGTGCTCTTCTCGCGGTTGTTGCATAAATTGTGACAAAATGTGAACCGAGTATGCCAAGTTTGGTCTCGTAACACCTAAATATATCGGCCGTCCCACCAATCTCCTATACTTCTCAGCATCATCAATCAATTTCCCGTTAGTTAAGGCCAATTTATGATTTAGTTCCATCGGTGAGTCGACAGGCTTTGAGCCCAACAAGCCTGTTTCAGAGATAATATCTAAAGCATACTTCCTTTGACACACGAAGAATCCTTCCTTACTGCGAGCCACTTGAAGCCCCAAAAAATATTTCAACGCTCCCAAATCCTTCATCTTGAAACATTCTCCAAGATAACCTTTAAACACCGCAAATGTCACCTTGTCATTTCTGGAGATGATCATATCATCCACATAAATAAGTACATTAATCTGTATTCTCCCTTTCTTTAACGTAAATAGGGAATAATCTGAATAAGATTGTACAAATCCATAGATTTTCAAGGCATTGGTTAATTTCGCAAACCAACACCTAGAGCCTGTTTCAACCCATATAGTGATTTCTTCATCCGACACACGACATTTTTATCTTTCTTCTCAAATCCAGGTGGAATTCTCAATTACACCTCTTCTTCGAGATCTCCATGCAAGTATGCATTGTGAACATCCATTTGATGGACCTCCCAATGCTTTATCGCTGCAATCGCCAGAAATGTTCGAATTGTGACCATTTTTTCCACTAGGGAAAATGTTTCGGTGTAGTCAATGTCTTCCTCTTGATGGTTACCAAATATCACAAGTCTTCCTTTTAACCTCTGTAACTTCCCTTTCTCATCTCGTTTCTCTGTGTATATCCACTTACTTCCGAGAGCTTTCTTCCCCGGAGGTAATTTCTCCAAGATCCACGTTCCCTGATCTTCTAATGCTCGTATTTCCTCTGCCATCGCCTCTTTTCAACCCTCATGTTTAATTGCTTCTTTAAAATTATTGGAGGATCTCCTGCATGCAGAACAACTATATATTTTCTATAGTTATTAGAAAATCGATCACATAATACATAATGTGAGAGGATAAAGTGTACCTGAGGATGTCGATGGAATGGATGAACTTTCTGGTGGACTTTTCTTTTTCACAATGGTGTGGGTAACATAGTCACGATATTTTGAATTGATAGTTTTCTGGCGTTTTCCTTTTCCCATTGCAACCACATTCATATTCGTTGTTTCCTCCTCAGATACAACATTGACACTCGAAGCTGACTCTTCCTCATTCTCGTCGGCCTCATCCTTCCTTTCCCCCTCATCCACTCGAATCTCATCATCCTCCTACTGCCCATGCGCCTCCATCATTTGAGGCAGCAAGAATGTCAGTCACAAATAACGGTTCATCACCCTCCCAATCTCCAAACTCACTAACACAACCAAACTCCTCAACTTCAGCCCCCCCCCCCCCCCCCCTTTTTTTTTACTACCCCCTCATTATTGTCAGCTAAAGGAAACACATGCTCAATAAAATCAACATCCCTAGAAACAAAAGACTCCTTTCGTTCTAAATCATATATTAACCATCCTTTCTTTGCAAATGGATAGCCAAGAAATACACATCTGCGACTCCGACTCTGAAATTTATCACCTTTGGATTTTTTATTATTTGCATAACATAAACACCCAATCACACGGAGTTCATTTAAAGTAGGACTCTTGTCAAACAAACATATTTCATATGGTGTTTTGTTGACAATAACACTAGATGGTGGTGTACGATTAATTAGATAACATGTCGTCATGACACACTCCCCCCAAAACTCCATAGGCAAACATCCTTGAAAACGCAAAGCACGCACCACATTTAAAAGATGTTTATGTTTGCGCTCAACTCTACCATTCTGTTGTGGAGTTCCCACACAGGATGTCTCAAAGATTACACCATTCTTTTCAAAATAAGCATGTCAGCACTTAAATTCAGTCTCATTATCACTACCAACTCTTTTTATCTTTTGATTAAACTGACGCTCAATCAATGCAACAAAATTCAATAACACAAATTCAACCTCCAACTTGTTATATACTAAATAAACCCAAACTGCTCTTGAATAATCATCAACAATAGTAAAAAAAAAAAATAGGAAGCCCCACAGGAGGAACGAGTCCTATGAGGTCCCCACAAATCACAATGAACTAGTTCAAAAATTCTACTTGCTCTGCTACTACTAATGGTAACATTCTTCCTAGATTGTTTCGCACGATGACACACATCACAGCCATCCAGATTCAAACTTCTAGAACTACTCACATTTGGTACCTTCCTCAGAACCTTCTCCGATGGATGCCCCAATCGCTTGTGCCATAACTTCATTGATCTGCCACCAATAACAGCTAGTACTCTTGCTTGTGGAACACCTCGAAAAAAGAAAAGCCCTTCATCACGTTCACCCAGCCCAATCAGCTGCCTCGTCACTCGGTCTTGTATAACACACAATGTATTAGTGATTTGAACAATACAATCAGTTGCATCAATTAATTTTGTCACCGAAATTAAGTTGCAATCTAGAGTAGGAACTAATAACACATGATCCAGTCTTAGATTTCCGGGCAACAAAACACTTCCTTCATGTATTGCCTGTGAGTTACGCCCGTCTGACAAACTCACGGGGCAGTGGGCAATTTTTTTCATATCTATCATTAATTCTGCCTTCCCGGTTACATGATGAGTAACCCCTGTATCAATAATCCACAAAGACTCACCTGTCAGGCGATCATGAGGCTTGGACAAATTCAGTCACTCAAGAATATGTTGCCACTGATCAGATGTGATGTTTGCCAATCCAACCTGCTCAGAAGACTGAGATTGCCCGTCAGAGTATTGCGAGGCTGAAGTATTGATTGAAGTTTTGTTTGCTCGCGCCACAAGTTGATCAGATTTCCATGCACCATCGCCACGTCTGCGGCCTCCCCCTCGTTGTCCTCGGCCTCCACGCCCAAGTCCATGACCACCTCGTGGTCGATCATCTCACCATTCAGGGAATCCATGTATTTGGAAACATGTGCTGCCATCATGTCCATCACGATTGCAATGAACACAAAAAAATTCAGAATTATCTATAACTTTTGATTTACTTCTTGTATCCGACTGCACTTCGAATGCCATCATTTTGTCATGATCACTTTGTAAGTCGAAACATCACCATTATGCAACCTTGTTACCTCGCCAAAAGTACATTATTTAGGGCTATATTTACCTTAAAACCTTGTACATTCTTGAGTGTTTTTGTTAAGAGTTAGCTTAATGTGTGCTTAAATGCGAGAATTTGAGAAATGATGCTAAAATATGACTTATTTGGAAAATGAACGAAAAAGAATGAAAAATGATGAAAAACAAGCTAAAATGTACATTGCAGGTACATTGCTAAAAAATTCAATCTTTGCTGCTGCATTTTTTTCCCAGTCAACAGTCTTTGTTGACTGAGTTTTTCCAATAGTCAACTCTCTCTGCTGCTGCCACATGTCAAGCTTGACTACCTCACAAAATTGAATGGTGATCCACAATTATTGAGCAACCTTTTGCGCCAAAAACTTGTTCTGTTTTTTAAGGCCACGACTGGATGCCATACAGTTCACTCATCTAATTAAGTGCTCTCTCTACCCTTTTGCACATTTATCGAAGTGTGATTGTTAATTACTGCTGCCACATGTCAAGTTTTTGGCGCCGCTGCCGGGGATTTTGTTTAGTAAACACGATTTGTGTTATTTTAGAAGAGCTTAATTTATTGGAGCTAATCTTTTGCATTTACAGGTACCAACAAAGCTGGTTTATGAATGAGTTTCCAAATCACAATCTAGAATTTGATCCTGAGCCTGAAAGAACTCTAAGGACCAGAAATAAAGTTAAGAAACGCCTTTTTAAACAGCAAAAGCAACCTGTACTTCAGCACATTGTTGACCACGCAGAGTCAGTACAATTTGAACGACAACAAGCTGAAATGGAAAGAGCAGAAGAAGCACCAAATCAAGCACCTATCATTCGCAACCCTATTGAAATTGCGAATGATAAAGATAGTGCTATTCTATCATACCTTGTACCAATACCTGAGGAGCTTAATCCGAGCATCATACGCCCCGAAATTACAGCTCACTCATTCGAGTTAAAACCTGTCATGTTTCAAATGTTGTCCACAGTTGGACAATTCTTTGGAGTGGAAAATGAAGACCCCCACAACCACTTGAGAAACTTCCTGGGAGTAAGTGACACCTTTGTCATCCCAGGAGTGTCTCAAGAGGCCTTGAGACTTTACATTTTTCCATATTCATTAAGAGACAAGGCCAAGACGTGGCTGAACTCTTTCCCCTCTGGATCAATTGTCAATTGGACAGACCTTGCTGAAAAGTTCTTAGTAAAATACTTCCCTCCAGATAGGAACTCTGACTTTCGTGTTGACATCATCAAATTCAAGCAAGCCGAAAATGAATCACTGCATGAAGCTTGGATCAGATTCAAAGATCTTCTACTCAAATGTCCACGCCATGGCATTCCATGGTGTATCCAGATTGAAGTATTCTTCAAAGGATGCAACCCCAGCACGAGGCAAGTCTTGAATTCCTCAGCTGGAGGTTCGATGCTATCAAAGAGCTATAACGAAGCCTATGAGATTTTGGAGAAAATCTCAACATCACATTGTCAATGGTCAGAGGATCCTGTGGAGCCAAACAGAAGGAAGGCTCAAGACATGGATGCACTCAGCGCAATGAGCAGCCAGATTAATGCTCTGACCAACCTGGTGAAGCAAATGACTCAACTCAATATTCAACAAAGTGTCAACACAGTGGCAGCTGTTTCAACAAGCACAACAATAACCAACCAAGGTGAGGCACTAGTTTGTGGATTCTGTGGGGAAGGGCATATGTATGACTATTGCCCTGCTAATCCATCTTCGGTGTGCTATGTTGGAAGTCAACAACAACCAAGGAACAACCCCTATTCAAATACATATAACCCTGGTTGGAGACACCACCCAAATCTCTCTTGGGGTGGACAACAAAGCACAAGCCAAACGCAAAATCAATCAAGACCGAGTGGACCACCTGGTTTCACTCAACACCAACAAACTAGTCAACCCCCATATCAGGAACAATATGTCAACAACCAACCGATGGGAACATCAGTGGAGAACTTGCTGAAGGAATACATAGCAAAGAATGATGCAACTTTGCAGAGCCAACAAGCAACCTTGAGAAGCTTAGAGAATCAGATTGGGCAGTTGGCAAACGAGCTGAAGAATAGGCCCCAAGGCAGACTGCCTGCAGACACAGAAACTCCAAGAAGGGATGGTAAGGAACAAGTTCAAGCTATTGAACTATGGAGTGGAAGACCATTGGTGATGAGTAGCAGAGAAGCACCAAAGAGAGTAGAGAATGAAGAGTCTAGTGCTCCACTGGATTCTCTGCCTAACTGTGATCAAATACAACCAAGCACAACAAGGGTGAGGCCGGAACCTATCATTGAGGAACCAGAAGAAATTACTAGGCCTCCCCCTAGGCAACCTGATTTGCCTACCTATGTGTCACCACCACCATACCCTCAAATGTTTGATTTTTATGATGATGACTCCTTTGTTACCTTCGAATCTAAGAAGAGTGATCCAATGGAATCTTCATATGAATTAGGGGAGTTGGTGAAAGTTGAGAAAAATGAAATTGTGCTGGATGAGGCCAAAGAGACTAATGCGCTGCTTGAGGAACAAGAATTTGAAATGTTTGAGGTTGCAGCAAGCTTCTCCACCAATGAAAGAGTTGAACCACCACCACCACAAATGCTCCAGTTGAAGGAGTTAGAAAGAGATATGCCAGAAAAAGAAGTCCCATCACACCAAACCTATGTTGTACCAACGCACATAAAGTACAAACCTTGGGATGTTATAACATGCAGTCTCTTTGAAAGAATCAACAATTTTAAGGTGTGGCAGAATGTTCGATCCCGTAAATCAAGACTTAAGTATCTTAAAGGAGCAGAAGTGGTGCCTTGAAACATTGAAGAATATCCATATGAGGCAGATTGACAAGGGAGATTTCTGATCCCTAAACTCTTAAATTAGGATTTTATCATGCTTTGCTTAGATTTCGTATGTTAGGAGTAGTTTATTTTGGGAATGAAATATTTATTATGTGCCAACAATCATAGTCGTTTAGCATGAATTGATGATGCACAGTGGGCATATAGAACTGCATATAAAACACCTTTAGGAATGCCCCCCTATAGGCTAGTTTATGGAAAAGCATGCCATCTCCCCCTCGAAATAGAAAACAAAGCTTTTTGGGCTTTAAAAGAGTTGAATTTTTGCGTGACCGATGCGAGAACATTGCGGTCTCTGCAATTGCATGAGTTGGATGAACTAAGACACATGTCATATGAAAATGCTAAAATGTATAAGGAAAATACTAAAATTTGGCATGATAGTAGACTTAGGATTAAGGACTTCAAAAAGGGACAGCATGTTCTATTGTTTAACTCACGATTGAAATTGTTTCCTGGCAAATTAAAGTCTCGTTGGTCAGGTCCTTTTGTGATTACTAATGTGTTTGTTCATGGTGCAATTGAAATTCGAAATATGGAACAAGGTCAACCGTTCATGGTGAATGATGCTAGATTGAAGCACTACTATGAGGAAGGAGACGTGAAAACGCTCTCAGCATTCCTCTTATCCGAAGCCTAAAAAGCAAGTCAAGAAAGGATGAGCAAGGGCGTTCAATGGAATGATCATTATGCTCAATCATCAGAGGAATATGGAATAGATAGTCTTTCGTTATTGTTTTTCTTTTAGATTGATTACTGTATTGTTATTGCTAGCTTTAATTAAGTTTATTTTTTGTGATTTAGGAGCGTGGCAATTGGAGATTTTTAAACGGCATTCGAGGGAGTATTTCTGATCCCTCTCAAAAACAAGAAAAAAATCTGCTTTTCTGTGACCTGTTACCCCACCAATATCAACTGTTTGTTCTGTTTTAAATTCTTAATTTGCCTAAGTAGAGTAGCTTAGTCTAGTTTAATGTCGTCTGATTAGATAGCTTAGATAATTTTGCTATTTTCTGTAGTTGTTTATGAACGAATATCGCATGCTAGGAGCCTTGATCACAGTTAAAACTGCTCTGTTGGAATCATTGCGAATTCTTTGCGGACACCGCAATATTTTGTTAGTTTAAGCATGTTGGTGTATGACTTTCTGATGGGTTGTCTGTCTTTAAATCTCATGATTTGGCTGCATTACTGATGTCCATAGGTAGTCTGTCTATTGAGCATGCTGGATGAGTGTCAAGTACACCTTTGTTAGTTCTAACTAGCTTCATGAATTGTTGAGCATGTACCTCTGTTAGACCTTACCATGTTGGTTTTAGTAAATTTCTGCTATTGAGTTATCTGCACTATGAGGGTCATTCCATCCCTAGGAGTTTTAAGTCTGTCTGGTTTTTATTTAGACTAGATGCTTCTAAGATAAGTTTGGGGGTGTGCCACCTCAGACTCTCATTGGGGACAATGAGAAGTTTAAGTTTGGGGGAGGCAACCTCTAGGCCTAGGAACACTCCTCTCTCCTTTGAAAAATAGACATTCTTCTTCTAAAAAAAAATGAATAAGAAAGCAAAAGAAAAGTAAAGGGTACTGTCTCTCTCTAAGGATGCTGAGTAATCAGGGCCAGTTGTGTAACCCACAAGTGACACTGTATCAAAAGGCAATTCAAAGAGAAGACTTTGCCAAAAGAGAAAAAAAGGAAAAGTAAAACCAAGGAAGAAGAATGTGTGCCAAAGAGCTACGACCTAAGTGTTTAGATGTCCTGTGAAATTGAACTCTGATCCTTAGTTTGCTAAACACATGGCTGTAGCTTGAAGGTATGTCAAGGGAGATGAGTGTCTATCCAACACAGTGATGCCAGGGCTTAGTTTGTTCTATGGATACTGAGCTCTGATACTCGTGTGTGCTAAGCCTGGCATGACTTTAAGGAATCCTAGGTAATTAAAAAATAAAGACATTAGAAGCATGTACTGAGTCTAAGTTAAAACTAGGGAGAATTTGAAAGCTTAGGGATAACTGCACAATGAGCTCAATGATATAGGCAGATAAACCAAAAGACAGGAAGTTAGTAAAAACAGAAGGTTTTAAAGGCAAGGGTAATCATAATAGACAAAGTATGAAGTTAGTTTTAGCCTAAGAGAGTGTCACAGGACAGCAATGTCTTTGACAGTAAACCTAGGGAAGTCAGCAAATCAGTTAGGTAGAGTTTAAAAGACAAGATTTAGCAGCCAAAGTAAGCCTTTATATTGCTCGAGGACGAGCAATAACTCAAGTTTGGGGGTGTGTTACCTCGCCAAAAGTACATTATTTAGGGCTATATTTACCTTAAAACCTTGTACATTCTTGAGTGTTTTTGTTAAGAGTTAGCTTAATGTGTGCTTAAATGCGAGAATTTGAGAAATGATGCTAAAATATGACTTATTTGGAAAATGAACGAAAAAGAATGAAAAATGATGAAAAACAAGCTAAAATGTACATTGCAGGTACATTGCTAAAAAATTCAATCTTTGCTGCTGCATTTTTTTCCCAGTCAACAGTCTTTGTTGACTGAGTTTTTCCAATAGTCAACTCTCTCTGCTGCTGCCACATGTCAAGCTTGACTACCTCACAAAATTGAATGGTGATCCACAATTATTGAGCAACCTTTTGCAACCACCTGGAGGCTATATAAAGAGAGTTAAATGAAGGATCAAAGCAATCAAATTGAATCCACTTCAATTCATTCCACACAATCTGAGAAGTGAGGAGATCCCGATCGTGCAGAATCCCGAAGACGAAACCTCTTCCCCCGTTTGTTGGATCGAAGAAACAAGCCCTTGGCGTGATAATTCGAGAGGAAGAAGAGAAGATTCATCTTCTCTTCTGATTGAATTTATCCCCAAGATCAGCTAATCTTCCCCTTCATCCGAGGCGATTCACGACTTGGAAAATCCTCACGCTATTTACAGCTTTACTTTACTACTTTCCTTTACTGCTCTCCTTTACCGCTTTCGAATTTAATTTCTGCTTTCCTTTAAATGTTGTTCTGAATCATTTACTGCTTTTCCCTTTCATTGTTGCTTTCGGATTGACATATGTTTGTTTACGGATTATTATATGAATTGTTTTCTTAAAAGAGTAATCAATTGGTTTTATTGAGTTCTTCATTCTGTCATCTCTTAATCAATTTGTTGTTTTGTTGAGTTCTTCATTTAATTATATTTCAATCAATTAGGTTTGTAAGTTCTCTGTTTCATGTGTAATCAACAAATTTCCTTTAGTTCTTCGAACACCATGAGTAACTAATTCAATAGAGGTTTGCTAAAGATGAATCTATAGGATAAAAGTATGTGAATTCAGCATGTAAAGTAGCATGAATGCATTGAATGTATGTGATCTTCATCCCATGGACAATTTCGACCGGCCATCCATTTTGTCTAAAGAATTCCTAACCTCTGGAAGGAGTAAGAATTCTGAGTCGTTCATTCATGTTAGCCTTTTATGGTAAATAGAAAATGACCTAGGAATAGGCGTTCTCCTAGCACGTTTATTAGCATGTGTTTATGATTAGGTTGTTAGCTTTACTTGGACAGAAGTAATCTAAGAAACTAATGCATGTAATCGGAAGATGCATGAGAACTAGCTAAGACGATGCATGAGATGTTAATCTACTGTTGAATGATCATAGTTAAATGCCTATAGAGGATTCTTAAGTTGACCTTGCTGCCTTACTTTACATTAAAATCGTTGCTAATTTATTGCTAGATTATTGCAAGAACCGCAATTCTACTTTTCCACATTATGACTTTACCTCTTTGCTAGCTTTGCATTTATGTTTACATTCTTCTTGCATCTTTTATATTCCTGTACCTCAACCCAAAATCTATCCAATTTAAGTTACCTTATCTAATCTAACACACCAAATCGTTAGTCACTAAACTTAATCTCTGTGGGAAAACGAATTAAATTATACTTATCACTTGCTGCAGACCATGTATGCTTGCATGATCTTAGCGCTCTTCGCATTTACATTTTACATACACACTGAGCGCGCAACAAACCTCTCTTCCTGAACAAAGTTTTGATAAGCTCGGTCTAAAGGGGCAAAGGTTCTTGGTTCAATAAATTCGATCGGACCGCTGCATATGCCTCATCCAAACCATTGAGAAACCATTACAGTCGGTTCTCTTACATCAGGATATGATACTGCTTTTCCAGGTTACACTTGCAGCCCCCACACTTGCATCCATCGCAGGAACAAGTCGACAATTTTACATATACATTGCTAATTCATCCCATATTCGGTTGATTCAACCAAAATAGGAAGCCACAGTCTCACTTTTCCCTTGTTTGCACTCACCAAGGGAAGACTTCAAGTGACATATGCGTGCACCATTCACAGCACAAAATCTCCCTTTCACCGCTGGTAACAATCTTTTTGAATGATCGTTAAATATCAAGCTGTCGAAGCTTGCCAAAATACAATTTATAAGCCTATTAACCAAAGCTTTGCAGCTAGTGGTAACAGGGTCGATCCACGGAGAAGGTTATGATTGAAATTAAATTAAACTTGAAGTTAATTGATTAATTGGGTTCTTGTAACGGGGGGATGTTTAAGCATGCAAATAGGAGAAATAAACGCGAACGGAGAAATAAAAGAGAGAGAGACGAGTGCACGGTTTGGGGATTTTCGGGATTTATTTGTTAGACATTCTACACTTATCATTTAATACAATCCTAAGGCTAGCAGTTTGTAATACACGCGGTCAGTTACCCGGGAAGCCCCAAGTGTAACCGGCTCCATAGCAATTAATTAGACCACAAAGTTCTAATTAAACAGTATCTAAAGTTTCATTAGGGTGATCAGCCCCAAATTGACTCTAAACAGTCACTAGCATACCGCGACGGACATTCGATCACATAATCTAATTGCTAACTGGCTACCCGCCAACGCTGTATGTAACCAACAATTATCATGCATGACTCGATACTCCGGTTTAGTTTTATTATTCTGTGTTACTAGTCGAATAGTGAGAGGCACGGCATCGCTACTCTTTAACGCTAACATATGCTAGAAAACACGAGTGTCAATCGGCGAAATCTAACATATGCATAGGATGAAGTAAGAATAATAAATGCATACAAATCAGCAACCAAGTTGGAAATTAAAGCATGGATTATCAAAGCATAAAAGTCTAACAACTTATCCCTCAAATTATCCCAAACCCCTCACTATACCTTAGCCGTCCATGGGACGGATTGTCATCACCGCTCCAAGGAAGGCCATGGAAGTCATCTCTAAGCTAATACAAACTAAAAGCTCCAAAACATGCCACAAATGGCGGAGCAAAGCTAAAAAATGGGGAAAAGCCGAGAGGAAGAAGATGAAAAACGAAGCAAGAATGGCTGAAAATCGTCCTTCAGCCGATTTAAAATCGTTGTAGCGTCGCGACGCTGCGACCTAATTAATCCGCGTGCGCCTCGCGATGGCGTCGAGACGCTAGGGCAGCGTCTCGACGCTGGCCCGATGATTTCTTGCGCGCGCCTCCTCAGGAGCGTCTCGACGCCGCAGCAGGGTCTCGACGCCGGGCAGCGTCGAGCAAGCGTCTCGACGCTGACTGCTCGACGCTTGCTCTCGGGTTTGGGCTGGAAAATTGCCTCTCCTAGGCAATTTTGGTCTGGTTCTTCTTGGATCACTTTGCCCTTTTCCCGATGCATTCCCGGGGCGTTAAAACTCCGTTATTAGCTCCGAAACGGGTCCAATGGACGCACGAGCTCTTCGCCGCATTTCTCCTATAAACGAGATTAATTAAACAATTAAATGCGGAATTTAGCCATAATTAGGAAGTGAATAATAGCTCCAAAATTGAGTTATCAAACACCCCCAACTTGAATCTTGCTAGTCCTCGAGCAAGGCTATTAAAGAAATTGACTCTAAGGACACGCTTACATGCTACTAACTCAAATCTCAATGCATTTTACAAATTCAAACACAACATAATCATGAAAGCAATCCGTGCATGCATTTACTACGAACATATCAAAAATTAACTATTGCTCCCTAACGTGTGTGTGTGCTAGACAACCTATCATAAACTCACATAAGCCCGGAAAACCACATGCAACACATCATCCCGTTTTCCCCCTACTTCTAGCGTTTAAGAACAGTCTACACTTGACTTACACGAGAGAGAGAAGCAAACTAAGAGACCTAAATATTTTCTCTTTCCTTTTTCTTTTCACGAGTACTTTGTACTCTTTATTAAGGTTCTTTGAACCCAACATTTTATTCTATTTTTCTTTCCAACCTCGAGTTGCCTAACACGTCAAATTCATGCATAAACTTCACGTTTTTAAGGACTAACGCTCACTTCTTAGGTGCACCAATAAGAAGGAGGAGCGCCTCGGGAGAATTTTCTAACCAACATGCTTTTCTATTTTTTTTTTTACTTTAGGCTTAGCGTAAGCTAACTCGATTAATCTACCGCTAACTCTCATGCAACAAGCTACCTAAGAGTGCCTTTCGGGGTGACAACGAGAATTAACGCTACACGCAATTGACTAAGCCTACGGAATCTAAGATGAGGTTGCTAAGTGCTCGATAGATGCAAGGGAGCAACAGAAAAAATTTTAAAATTTTTGACGTGAACCTAATAAATGCAAAATTCATGCAAAAACTAGATTATGTACGTGCTCAGATTTCCAATATGCATTTCCTAGATTATCATAATTAGAAAACAGTAAACAGAGTCCCAAGCACTTCAATATTCAAAATTAGTGCTCAACCGACTACACATGCTTATCCATAAACTCCACCCCCAACTTCAAAAGTTGGCATTGTCCTCAATGCCACTTAGTCAGATACACAAAGTAAAATGGAAAAAGAAACTACACTTCCCTGACTCTTTGTGAAGTTGGCGAGGGAAAGGAAACGGCGCGCTCATCATCGAAGCCCAAAATTTTCCTCAACTTCCTCGATTCCTAAAAAAAAAAAAACAGCAAGCTAAGTAAGTCTAAATTAAACTAAAAACAACAAAAAACAGCAACTAAACTAAAACAGAAAAAACATTTCATCGCTCGGGTGCCTCCGAGAAGCGCAGAATTTTTAAAGTCGTTTGCTCGACTGAATTCTCTCCAAAGACTCATCCATATTCTGATAGTGCGGTGGACGTTCCAGTCTTGTCCTCTTCCACACTACACCTGCAATCATCATTCAAAACTTTTTGCACTCTTCGTGCCTCAAGCACGTGAATATCGCATTTGTTAGTGCAAAAAACAGCATTCATTTCAATCAAATTTAAATCAGATTTTGTAACTGAGACATGAGAATCATCCCTCAAGCGCGAGGTAAGACTCTCATTCTCGACATACTCAACACAAGCAATATTCTCCACAGATTTCTTCTCAAATAACGAAAATTCATGCACTATATCATCAATCTCTAAGGAAATTACACCTTTGAACACATCGATTTTGACCCTAGCGGTCTTAAGAAAAGGGCGTCCTAACAGCATAGAGGACGAAGCATGCAGAGATTTTTCATTCATATCGAGCACAAGAAAATCAGCAGGGAACATCATATCTCCTACCCTCACGAGAACATCCTCAACCTTCCCTCTAGGAAATATACTCGACCCATTAGCTAACTGGACAACCACGTCACACTCATGCAATTCATTTAAGTTTAATTCAAGAAATAAAGCATAAGACATAACGTTCACAGAAGCTCCAAGGTCAAGCATGGCATTTTTGACTACTTTACTACCTATCATGCAAGAGATAGTAAAAGTACCTGGATCGTTGCACTTGGCGGGCAACGTACCTGGGAGGATCGCAGAAACATTCTCCTTTCTCTTTCAGTCCCTCTGGACTTCCTCTTCTTTGTGCACCAGCTTCTGAGGAATTTGGCATACTTTGGCACTTGGCTCACTGCCTCAAGAAGCGGTATGTTGACCACCACCTTCTGGAACGTTCTAAAGACCTCCTCGTCTTCGTTCACCAAAGTAGGCTTCGCAAGCCTACTAGGGAAAGGTGCTTTGGCAACATTCTCTTGCACATTCATTTCTTTTTCAACATTCGGATCATCAAGAGCAACTGGGGCGGACTCATTCAGGCTGTCCTCTGCTTCCTTCACGGCTCTGGAGGGAACTGATTTTTCACTCCTCAGCTGGATTGCACTCACGTTCTCACATGAGTTTACCGTGGTTTGGGAAGGAAGCTTCCCAGAGCTCTTGCTCTCTATTTTGCTGATCGACACCGCCATTTGCGTCAGCTGCTTGTTCAAGTTTTGCAGCTCGGCTTTGTGTGAGTTTAGCTCTTCTCGAGCTTCTTTCTGAAACTGGCTGGTCGACGTCACGATGGTTCTGACCATCTCTTCTAATGAACTGGAGGAGCTCGAGGCTCGAGCTTGGGTGGAAGTGTTAGGCCTATCGTGGGACTGGCCTTGGAAGCGTTGTTGTCCTTCCCTATTCCCATAGATGAAATTGGGGTGATCGCGCCAACCGAGGTTGTATGTGTTCGAGTACGGATCATACTTCCTCGGGTTGGAAGCATATCCCCCGATTGCGTTCACCTCTTCCGCCTCGCGGTTTCCTCCGACAAACTTTTTCAATAGATTTCCAATCTCGGCCACCTGGGCCTTCATCTCTGTCATCTCATGGCTCTGGGTCACACTGTGGACTTCCCCCTGCCCTCGAATACCAAACTGCTGCGAGTTGGCTGTCATGTTTGCAATTAACTGTTTGGCCTCCACCGGGGTCTTATCAATCAATGCCCCACCGCTCGCAGCGTCTATCATCTGTCGATCATGAGGCGTAATACCCTCATAGAAATACTGGATCAAGAGCTGATCGGCGATCTGATGGTGCGGGAAGCTTGCGCACAGGCGCCCAAAGCGTTCCCAGTACTCATGCAGGGACTCACCCACGTCCTGAGTGATCCCATAAATTCTCTTCCTCAAAGTCGTGGCCAGGGACGCAGGGAAATACTTCTCCAGGAAAACCCTCTTCATGTCCTGCCACGTTGCAATCGAGCCGGAGGGCAGATAATAAAGCCAATCCTTGGCTTTGTCCTTGAGCGTAAAGGGGAATGCCCTCATATTCAGCTGCTCCTCCGTCACTCCTGCGGGCTTCATCCCCGCACAGACGCAATGAAACTCCATTAAGTGCTTGTTTGCATCATCGCCTGCATTACCATGGAAAGAAGGCAACTAGTGAATTAAACCTGACTTTAATTCAAAATTACCTGCTACCACGGGGTAGTTGATGCACAGGGGCTGCAAATTTAAATCTGGCGTTGCCAGCTGTTTCAGCGTTCTTGGCGCTTCTCCTTGCGCCATCTCGTCAACCAAGAAGGGATCGCCTTCTTCTCCAAACAATCTCTGCCCCTCGCGGGCCTCTCTTCTCAACCGCCGCTCTTCTCTTTCGATTTCAGGTATAAACTGCAATCCACTAATCTCAGAAGAACGGGTCATACACAAACAAAATTTTAAACATACAAACTACAAACAGAAAAAAATTTCAGCACACAACCAATCAACCAAATTCAAATTCAAACATGATTTCAATCAATTTTTGCCCTTCCCCGGCAACGGCGCCAATTTTGGTAACAATCTTTTTGAATGATCGTTAAATATCAAGTTGTCGAAGCTTGCCAAAATACAATTTATAAGCCTATTAACCAAAGCTTTGCAGCTAGTGGTAACAGGGTCATCCACAGAGAAGGTTATGATTGAAATTAAATTAAACTTGAAGTTAATTGATTAATTGGGTTCTTGTAAAGGGGGGATGTTTAAGCATGCAAATAGGAGAAATAAACGCGAACGGAGAAATAAAAGAGAGAGAGACGAGTGCACGGTTTGGGGATTTTCGGGATTTATTTGTTAGACATTCTACACTTATCATTTAATACAATCCTAAGGCTAGCAGTTTGTAATACACGCGGTCAGTTACCCGGGAAGCCCCAAGTGTAACCGGCTCCATAGCAATTAATTAGACCACAAAGTTCTAATTAAACAGTATCTAAAGTTTCATTAGGGTGATCAGCCCCAAATTGACTCTAAACAGTCACTAGCATATCGCGACGGACATTCGATCACATAATCTAATTGCTAACTGGCTACCCGCCAACGCTGTATGTAACCAACAATTATCATGCATGACTCGATACTCCGGTTTAGTTTTATTATTCTGTGTTACTAGTCGAATAGTGAGAGGCACGGCATCGCTACTTTTTAACGCTAACATATGCTAGAAAACACGAGTGTCAATCGGCGAAATCTAACATATGCATAGGATGAAGTAAGAATAATAAATGCATACAAATCAGCAACCAAGTTGGAAATTAAAGCATGGATTATCAAAGCATAAAAGTCTAACAACTTATCCCTCAAATTATCCCAAACCGCTCACTATACCTTAGCCGTCCATGGGACGGATTGTCATCACCGCTCCAAGGAAGGCCATGGAAGTCATCTCTAAGCTAATACAAACTAAAAGCTCCAAAACATGCCACAAATGGCGGAGCAAAGCTAAAAAATGGGGAAAAGCCGAGAGGAAGAAGATGAAAAACGAAGCAAGAATGGCTGAAAATCGTCCTTCAGCCGATTTAAAATCGTCGTAGCGTCGAGACGCTGCGACCTAATTAATCCGCGCGCGCCTCGCGATGGCGTCGAGACGCTAGGGCAGCGTCTCGACGCTGGCCCGATGATTTCTTGTGCGCGCCTCCTCTGGAGCGTCTCGACGCCGCAGCAGGGTCTCGACGCCGGGCAGCGTCGAGCAAGCGTCTCGACGCTTGCTCTCGGGTTTGGGCTGGAAAATTACCTCTCCTAGGCAATTTTGGTCCGGTTCTTCTTGGATCACTTTGCCCTTTTCCCGATGCATTCCCGGGGCGTTAAAACTCCGCTATTAGCTCCGAAACGAGACGCTGCCCCGATGATTTCTTGTGCGCGCCTCCTCTGGAGCGTCTCGACGCCGCAGCAGGGTCTCGACGCCGGGCAGCGTCGAGCAAGCGTCTCGACGCTTGCTCTCGGGTTTGGGCTGGAAAATTACCTCTCCTAGGCAATTTTGGTCCGGTTCTTCTTGGATCACTTTGCCCTTTTCCCGATGCATTCCCGGGGCGTTAAAACTCCGCTATTAGCTCCGAAACGGGTCCAATGGACGCACGAGCTCTTCGCCGCATTTCTCCTATAAACGAGATTAATTAAACAATTAAATGCGGAATTTAGCCATAATTAGGAAGTGAATAATAGCTCCAAAATGGAGTTATCAACCGCCATCCATAATTCTCGAGCATCTTCATAGTACGAGAGAGTCGAACGAATAGACGACTCTATAGTATTCATTAGCCAAGCTACAATCATTGAGTTGACTATATACCAATCATCAAGTTTGTCATCTTCTTCCTTGGGGACGTAGAATAGTCCCATATACAAAACCATACTTCCTCTTTGCCCGCAACGCAGTGCAAATTGCCCGGGCCCACTCATCATAATTCTCTCCTTTCAATTGTGTCGGGGTAATAAGATTACCCGGTGGTAATAGGCTTTTTGAATATCCTATAAATTTCGGGGTGTCGAGTCCCACCAAAATAACATTTATAATACCGCTACAACTGAGCTTTGCAGCTAGTGGTAGTCGGGTCGATCCGTAGGGAACCTAAATTATTTTCTCCTAATTAATTTATATTTACTTTTTAATTAAAACAACCAAACAAAACAATAAAGTAAATGGGGGATTAATGGTTACGGAAGATTAAAAGAAAGCATAAAAAGTAGCTAACGGTAAATTAAAACTAAGTACATGTGCTCCTAATTTTAAGGGTCAGGGTTGACCTTGATGCGACTCGATTCATTGGGATTCAAACATAGCTTAATTAAACACATAATTTATGTGCACGAAACTACTAATACAAGTTCATCTATTTCCAGGTAAGTCAATTCAACCACATCCTATTAATATCGGAGCGTCGAGACACTAGGTCTGTGCCTTAGGAAAGATTATGGAAATTTTGTCCTCCCCTGGTCTTGAACTTGAGCCCGTCGTTCTACTAAGGTTCCCCTACACCACCAAACCACTAATCACAATTGAGATAATATTAGATTAATTAATCTATATAGTATAAACACTCAAAATGATTAATTAATATTATTCACTCAAACATTCTTTTAAGCTTAATCTAATGTAATGGTCCGATTTAACCCTAAGCAATTAAATTCAACAAAATTTATCAATTAAGCATAATTAATTCCTTAATTTATAAGACTTAGGAGATAAATATTAGCACTTTTGGAATGTTATCACCCGGGTTGTCATTTGACCCTCGGTGATACATATCTATTTTCTTGTCTCCACCATTTGTCTTAATCACTCCTTCAACATCGGTCATAATATCAAACCACAGTAATTAGAAATAAAGTCACAATAACAAAAACAAAACTTCTCCGAAAAAGATGACTCTCGACCACAACAGTGCTTTGAAAAGAAATCATTCAAAGAAAAATCAGCCAAATAGTGCTTTGAACTCTCGGCCAAAAATGAATTCAAAGAATGTAAACTCTCAGCCAAACAATGCTTACTGAGACTCAAATCTGAGCCAAATAATTCAAAGAAAAACAATTTCATGCGCCTATGTGACTCCAATCTCCAAAACTCCAAATCACCAAATTATCAAATCAAATCTCACGCGCCTTGACTCCAAATCTCAAATCTCACACGTCTGGAAAAAGTTTGAATGGAAATCTCAAATTGACTTTCAATAAAAAAAAATTACCCACGTCGCTGCCGCAGTCGAACTCTCGACCAAGTTGAATCTATGCAAAAACAATTGTATCCCACACAGTTTGTTTTCTCTGCCGAATTCTCGACCCACATTATTGTTGCCGCTGCCGAACTCTCGGACTCTACCGCTTGTGCACTCGGAAACTGTCGTTGCTCGATCTCTCGGAGTTATCCTGCCGCCGGTGCGTTCTCTTAGGTTTTTCGAAAAAAAATACCTAGGTTTGATACCATGCCAAATTAATGATGCATCTTATTCTCTTTCATCTCCAATAGGGCACTTTATATATTGTATACAAAGAAGAAAATTATACACAAAATATTACATAATTATATTTACTAAGGTAAATATCTTAACAGAACTCAACGACCCGACGTCAAGGCATAAAAGTAAAGAACAAGGAAACAACAACAACAAAAGAGTTAATAAAAACAAACCCAAGGAGGAACACAAAGGGAAATCTTCGGCGGAGGAACATCAGTCCAAGCCATACAACGAAAATACATATGAGACTTAATGCTATGAAGAAAAACTTTAGGGGGCCGAATGCTAGAGTTATGCAGTCGAAAGTTACGTTCGCTCCAAATATGGTAAATAGTAGCACATCAAGCAAGTCGTCAAACACGACACCAATGGCGTTTTCCCTTACTAATATGACAAGTTCACCCCAACTCAGTATCCCATATAGAGATGTGGTGGGAAGAATGACCCATAACAACAACTCGAACCACACGTAATAGCTACTATGACACTGAAAAAATTAATGATCTTGAGACTCAACCGAATCCGAACATAGTAAATAAGTCGGATGAATAAAAGAGTCCCAACAAATCAAACGAGAACGCGTAGAGAGACGATCACGGATCGTCAACCACGTAATAAAAGAATGTCGGGAAATATTAGCACCACAACCAGTGCCAGGACACGGGATCCTTATGTGGTTGCAACACATTCCATGCAAAAGCCGCCATAAATCAACCGAAACAATCCGACTCTCAAACAATCTTATTCGCCTAGGAGGTATAAGGTCGAACATAATGGACCAAATCATAGAGTTTCAATATCTTTCTAGAAGCTGAAAAACACAAGGACAATGTCAAGTACCATTAGGGAGAATAAAATTAGAGACATAATGGTGTAGCCTAAGAGGAATGAAAAGTTGTAGAAAATCAAGCTGGAAATTAGGCTATAAATTAGGGATGTTATTTTCTTGTATAACTAATTGCTAGACTGTGGATCTATAATTGAGATATTTCTTATATAAATATGTTCTAACTCAATAATATATCAGAGAAATTACTCTCATACATAGCTTCATAGTATCAGAGCTAGGTTATCAAAAACCCTAGCCGTCAAAAGCTTTAAACATCAAAGTTCAGTCGTCGGGTATTATCCTCGTCGGCGCCATCTTCTTCTGGCCTCAGCCTCTCCTTCTGACGTCAACATCTTCTTCCGGCGCCATCAATCCAATGCATTTTCTGAAAAACTCATCTCCTGCAAGCTCAAAATTCAGCAACTTATCTACTAACTCCGTCGGCCTCAGATTCATTCGCGCACAGATAAGTCCGCTTGAAAGCTCCGTCTGCCACAGTCGTTAGTCGCGTAGACTCTGTTTAGTCGCTGCCTTCAGGGCAGGTCGCCGTCGTAAAGAAACCCAGAATCAGTTTCTTCGCTGCCTTTAGGTCGCCGCCATATAAAGAACCTTATAATCAGTTTAGTCTCTCCTCGTTGCCGCACTACTCAGTTGTTAATTCAGAGGACTTATCGTCGCCGCCTATCAGTATTTCGCCCACAACAACCCAATATTTTACTTCTTTCTTAGCAAAAACCCTCTCACCGTCGAAGTCCTTGTTTGCGTGAAGATTAGAATAAGCGATATGCAATCTAGATTCTGTTTTTGAAAACTGTTTTCAGATTATGTGTTCCAATATAAATTCCAAAAACAACTTTTTTGTTTTCAATGTATCCATATTTTAAATTTGAAAATTGAAAATGCATAATTATATTTAAAATGATAAAAACTTTAACAAATAAAATATTTCATGTTATAAACTCAATTAAAAAATGTGTATAATATAATGTACTATAAATTAATTTATATTACAAAAAAAAAAAAAAAATATACAAAATTTATAACCTAAAATATGTTCATAAATTAATTAATAATAGTTTACATTCAATCTATTATTTAGTTGGCAAATTCTAGTTTTATAGTTTATAAAAATAAATTTAAACACATTTTGAAGAATTAGTTAAATTGAGATACAGTTTTTAAATCTGCTACCAAACATATTAATAAGGTCTTTTTTTGGTAAACGGGAGAGGAAACATTGAACTTAAAATAGACATTTTGAACTAATTAAAATGTTTGAGCTCTTATTAATAGAAAGTTTGAATGAGAACAAATTGTACAAAATAACATACATATGATACATACAAGTAATTTTCTACATAGTTGGGGAAGAAGCTCAATGGCCCCATTAGCTTATTAAGTCCCACATTGAAAAGGTACCAAAAATAAAAATATATATATCTTTAGAATGGAAAACAGAAGAAAGGCTAGCCACCACTTATGGGAGGGATAATTGCCAACTCATCTTTATCTTTAACAATTGTTGACTCAGTTGTATAATCCTCATTCAGAGCCAGAACCACACATCCAAGGATCTCTTCTAGCCTTGGAAATTTTCCTACAATCTTGTTCAAACAGTCCTTGGCAGTACTGCCTGAAGGGACCTCCAATACCACCTCGTTCATGCCTGTAAGATCTCGAGCTCTAGCGAAAAACAAGGCTTTAATTTGAACCAGATGCTCCACCTTTTCCCCACCTGAACTGTCTGCAGTTCCAAATTCATCTTCTTGTCCTTTCATTTCTTCCACGGGGAACAATACCAGCGTCATGAATTCACCGTCGCGAAGGGTGTTAACTGCAGAAAAGATATCATGAAAATGGTTATTATTTTCTCAAATGACAGCGAATGGGACGAGGAAGATATGTTATTTCATGTGAGCTAATTGGTTGATCAATGGGAACTGTAATGCAAAACATCGTTTGGTTTTATTATCAAAATGTGCATTCACTGTGAAGTTAAAATAGCTGATTTTTAGTATATAAATTGAATTATTGCCTTGGATGTTGGTAGGAGTACTGATTCCTCCATACTTCATAGCATTACAAATTTCTATTATGATCGATGGTAAATGTAGTGGTAAGATTTTGCCCAGGTCCCTATTTTTCACTGTGGATTACAATTTACAAGAGACAGAGATAGGAGCTTCGTAGAAAGTTGCCATCTTACTCACTTGTAACTTGATGATGGTACCATTATTTTTTGGTTCTAGAAGAGAGGACTCATTTCTGAACCTTAACAGAAGTTCTCGAGACCATATTTGATATTTTGGTGCTGGTCTTAATTGTGATCCAGATAAACTTGAGAGGCGAACTATCTTTGTAGGTTGTGAAGTTTCAACATATCTAAAACTTCTTTTTTCTTTTTTTCTTTGGGATAAAAACCGAAGTTTTGTTGAGAAAAAAATTGAACAAATACAAGGGGCATACAAAAAATAAAACTAACCCCCAAACGGAGGTATGAAACGTAATGGATAATTTACAAAATGCCCAAAGGGAGGTATGGAACGCAACAAGGGACCAAACTTCCTCCTGTACACTCTGTTGTTCCTCCCTCCCCAAAGACCACAAAGCAAGGCACACATGTTAGATTATGTCCCAACATATCTAAAACTTCTGTTGGGACATAATCCTCAGCCCACTCCTTTCAGACCCACTTGTTGAAAAGTTAAAAAAAAATCTCTTCTTAGAATTAATTCAAGTTTATCACGTCCTTTCTCTAAGCACGGGAGGTTAAAATTAATTCAATTGGTTGTTAGTGAATCCCTATCTATTCTTTAGGATTCCCTCGTTACTGTGCTCCAATTTAGTTAGGGTCATAAGGAATTTTTTTATAGGAGAGTGTTGAGAAGGGTGGAGAATCTCAATTCTCATCTTGTTAGGTAGGAGGTTGTTTCTAAGTGGTGTAGTGAAGGTAAGATTGGGTATAGTATAGTAGATTTAGCGGGTAAGGATTTTGCTCTCTTGGTCGAGAGGTTTTGGTGATTTCTTTTAAATTCTAATGCTTTATGGCTAGGACCATTACGAGTAAGAATGGCTTCGAGTCCTTGGGTGGGATGACAATTGTTTGTACCTAAAGGCATTTTCAAGAGCACTTAGAAAGCGATTTGCTGCTATATTTTGTGTCTCGACAACTTTATTCATGTTTCTTGGTTAGAAAAGGGCTCAGCATCTATTTTTTTGGAAAGATCATTGGATTAGTAATGGTCTTCAATGTGGGCTTCTCAAATTTTTAGTATATTTTCTGGTAATCTATTTGCTCATTTTGATTGCTCAACCCAACCCCTTGTGCTCTCTTTCACTAGAAAAATGTGGCCGCCACATTGTGGCTGTCCCCTCTAAACCGCTAGACGGAGGTGAAACGGGGTTTTTTGTTCTCTCTTATATCTAATGGTATAAAACCGCCAACCACATTGTACCAGCCTCCTTGAATAATTTATCCTTTCACTCAAAGAGTAAAATATCCAAAATCCGAATCTCTTCTAATCAATTTATGGAGGATTACACATGAAAATTGTCCAAAGATCTTGCCTATGATTTTAGGTTCGCCGCTTGGGACTTGGATAATATATTATGAAAAATTGGGATAGATTTCTTGAAACTTTTGGTATTAGTATGGCCCAAAATTAGGGGGAAGAGATATCAGACATGATAGAGGAGGTGTCAACTGTCAATTCATCCTTCCTTTCAGAGAATCTTTCTTCTACGATTATCTAAAACATAAGGGTATAGAGTGACAGAGGAGGTTAGGATTATGAATAAAAAATGCATCCAAGCTTCAAAGTGACAAATAAACACTTCAAATGTCAGCTATATCCAGGCTCCATCAAAGGATTCAGAAACCAACCAAGAAAATGAATTTACTTAAACTAATTTGACATCGATCAACTTCATAGAATCATATTTAGTGTTTACCAGACGATTGAGGTTTCACTCATGATAGTCAACGAACATCTCCATAAATACTCTCACAACCATGCTACTTTCCAAGGTTTTTTGAGAGATTTCGGTTTATCAAACAGTCCTATCGATTAATCTTGCCTAGAACCAATTCAATTTCACACCCCATATTGCAAAACCGGAACGAAATCGTTCAACAACCAAAGAAAAAGAAAACTAAAACATGTGAAATCTAATTTTGGTATTTTTCCTGTTCAGAATCTTGATTAGAGTTAAAAGGCAACGAACGCCCAAACCAAACTTTGAAAGACAATTCCAGAAATTTGGGAATCCAATTGTTCATTCAGCAACTGGGAGAACGAAATTTATAAAAATGAAGGCAAAAACTTACCCGGAACTTTGCGGCGGAAACCAGAGAGCTTTGACAGAGCTTGTAAGCAACGCTTGAGGAAAAGGATATGCGTGCCAGACCCACTGTTTCTTTTTCTTCTTTATTTTTTGATTAGCGACCCACTGTTTTATTAATTAGAAAGTGATGGCGGCGAGGCTGAGAGGAGCGTCTGCGAGAGCGGCGAGGCGGAGGCGGAGGCGGTGACGGCGGCGG
Organism: Herpetospermum pedunculosum; assembly: GCA_028017165.1. Lineage (NCBI taxonomy): Eukaryota > Viridiplantae > Streptophyta > Magnoliopsida > Cucurbitales > Cucurbitaceae > Herpetospermum > Herpetospermum pedunculosum. The sequence goes on along the minus strand of CM051527.1, from coordinate 10,540,211 downwards.
CGAGGATGGTTGCTCCTGGAGAGAGAGAGAGAGAGAGAGAGAGAGAGAGAAGAGGCAGGAGATGAGAAGTCTTAAAAATCGATTTGAAATGAGACCCTAATTCTGTAATTCATTATATTTTTTATTTTTTTAAAATATATGTGATGCGGTTCGGTTCGGGTTGAACCGAGCCAAAATTGGTTCAACAATCGAACCGACCCGAAAATACTTTGAAAACAATTTGTACTTTTTAGTAAGTAATAATGAAGGGCCCGTTTGATCACGTTTGTTCCTTTTTTCTTAGTTCTCGATTCTTGTTTCTTATTTTTTAAGAACTAGAAAGAGAAATATGTTTGATAACTATTTCTTATTTCTTAAAAAAAAAAAAAAAACTTGTTTTTGATAACCATTTCTTGTTTCTTGTTTTTTTTTTATATAGTTTCAATAGAATTTAATTATATAATATAAAACATATAATATACATTAAAATATATAAAAAAGAATTAATTATAAAAAATTTACATTAACTAACAAACAAAACAAAACAAAAAGAAAATTGAAAATAACAACAATAAAAAAAAAATTATATCATTTAAATGTTGCATAAATTTGATCTCCAATGTTATCTCTATCAAATCATTTGTCTTAAATAATATTAACTCAGGTTCAACTTAATTATATTATAAATATCGTAGTTATAAAATATTAAATTGAGGCTAAATGCATGTTTTAGTGGGCAAAATTTATATATTGTCAAATTTTAACCGATTTCAAGTGTATTGAAAAATTAAAATAATATATAAATATATTTATTACAAAATTGAAAATTGTAAATTAAAATAATATAGAAATATATATTGTAAATTTTAAAATATTAGAGTGAAGTAAAATGCATGATTTATTGAGCAAAATTCTACCGGGTTTCAAATGTACTAAAAATTAAAATATATAAATATAAATATTAAAAAAAATAACATTCAAAATTTAAAATTAAAATAATATATTAAAAAAAAAATTAAAATGAAAGCGCATTACACCAATTTCAAAATAGGCACCTTTTTAAGGAAATGAGCAAGCCATTGACAATCGAGCCATCAGTGGCGTTTAAATTGAGAATGATAATGGTAATATATGAGGATGAATAGAAACGGAACAGAATTCTCAAATTTTGGCATTTTTTTAGGAACGTTTCTTAAAATATAGAAACAAAAAACGGGAATGGTTATCAAACAAGTATGTTTCTTAAAAAAAAACAGAAAACAGGAAACAGAAACGTTATCAAACAGGCCCGAAATAACTTAATTTCCATCTTTTTTTGCAGTACAAAATCAATAGTTCTTAAGCTCAAAATCTCATGCAGGCCAGTTTTTATTTTAATTTTGTATAAAAAAAATTCTTTAACATCCATTGACATACCCAAATTTCGTACAATAACTAATTAGTCTGAGGCCAAATCGAGCATAGCTCAATTGGCATAAGGTTGTGTCATGACTAAGAGGTCATGGATTCAATCATTGCTCAATTAAAATAAAACCTAATTAGTATTATATTGGACTCTCATTTACGGAGAAAAGATTCTAAACATGAAATACACTGAAATATCGGTAATTGAAACTTGAAAGTAGAAAAATCGAAAACAGTTTGCAGAACTTCAATAAATAATTTGGTAAAACAAAAACAGAGAACCTAATAAACTTCTGAAAGAGTTAAATCATTATATGCAAATAGATGTTTTCACACCGTACGGGGACGTTCGAAGCATCAACTTAGAGGTGGGTAGACTGGGTTATTATAAGTTGGTCTACGTTTGGTCCACCGACTATTATAACTCACCGTCAATAAAGTAATCATACTAAGTATTTACTATTTACAACTATTATAACTCAGAGACTATTATAACCACCGACTATAATAACTCACTCCGTGCCCAAGCAACTCTTACGAGATCAAAGAATACGCTCTGTAATTTTTGGTTGCTTGTCGAGAAAATGATTAAAATACAAAGAATATTCTATTTGTTTTGAATAAACAATAGCGGAGAGAAGTGTAAAATTAAGTGACAAAAAAATGAAAATTCAATTTTGCAAATCCTTTATGGATTCTTAATCTTCCCGACTTGTGAAAAGACAATAAGGACAAGAGATCAAAATAATTCGACCATTTTTTCGCGAAACAGAGAAACAAAAAAATCAGTGAAATCAAAAGGCATGAGTTGAACGGTTGAAGAATTACCTCCATAATATTCATCTCTAAAGCGATAGAGTGTTTTTTTAGTGGAGCACGCTCGCGCTCTCGAGAGGGTAGAAAATTTTAGTTATAAAGTGGAGCACACCCAGAAGCGCCAGCGAGAGCCAGCAAAATAATATTAAAAAAAATATATTTGATAATGTCATTAAAAGGTCAATTTGACTAATTTTTAAAATTCGGGTCAATTTTTCGAATGATTGGAAATTTAGGGTCATCCGTACAAAAATCCTCAAATAAATAATTGTTTATATGTTTTTTTTAGTTAGAATTGGCCTATAAGAATTACATTTTAAAAAAATTTCATATAAATTTTTATTATATTCATGTCGAGTGAATTCATCATAATGACCAATTTTGTTTAAACTGTCAAAAATATACTTCATGCACTAAAATAATAGAATAAAATAAAAAATAAAAATTAACCTAATTAATGATTGATTGACATTTATGCATATCTCAAATTAATTTTCATAGCATATCGCAATCATATATATCCCAAATTTTATTTTAATTTTTTTGTTTCCTTATTTTTAAATTTATTTCCGTCGGATACCACCTAAATTTACATTTCTCCCCTCGTCATCGGCTCCACCATTTTTCTTTCATATATACTACATTTAATATTATAATTGTATAAACGAAAATATTTCGTAAAATTTCATAACAATAATTCAATAACGAAAACAATTTTAGGGTTTGGGTTTTAAGGTCCTAAAATTTCATAATAATAATTAAATAACGAAAACATTTCGTAAAATAAGCACTCACAATTTTTCGTTATTTAATTATTGTTATGAAATTTTAGGAAAACATATTATGATGGATGGTTTTAGACCAACTCTTACGAGATATTAGAGAAATTAGAGAAATTGATTTGAGATTTCCTGAAATTAATTATGAGATTTTTTGGAATTGAAAAGAATTTCCAGTGATTTTTTGCATTTAATCATAGATGTTTTATGCTATTTGAGAAATCAGAGGTGTTTATGAAATGTTGTTTTAGAGAAAACATGGTTTTGATCATGGTTATTTATTAAATATTTTTTCAAAAATAGAATTTTAGAGTGATTTGAGAATTTAAGAGTTTTAATCCAGAGAGTAGATTTATGTACCCATGGTGATTAGTCGTATGCTATGTGGATGTGTTTCCATAGCATACTAGAGATAAAGAGGTATGTGGGACCTACTTTAGCATATCAAAGATAGAGAGTTCTGCGTGCACGTATGACAGAGGTTGTATCGGGAGATTACTCGGTGCATAGTATGACAAAGATTGTTCTGATGTGCGTATTGAGATTACTCTACGCCAGTATGACCAGAGATTAGGTATATGTTTGGTGATGTATTTTACATAGTTTACGTTTTCAAGAGTAATTACATATTTGATATTTATGATTTTACTAGCCTGTGCGGGGGATTTAAATATTTTTAGAAGAGGTTTCTCGATGTGTTATTCATCCAGAGTTTATTAAAAAAAAGTGTGTAGTTAATTTTTTGATGAAGAATATATATATATATATATATATATATATATGTGTGTATATATATCAAAGTATATAGGGCGGGGCGGGTATGCTATTACCCGTCCCCGCCCCGTTTAGCTAACGGGGGGAAAAAAATTCCCCGCTCCCTGCCCCATTCCCCGTATAATCGGGGATTCCCCGTCCCATTCGGGGCGGGTCAAATGGGCATATCTATGGTAGAGGGTATGGGCGAAATCAAAAACCCTAACCTGAAACCCAAGGAGAGACTAAACCTAGGTGGGAACGAACGGGGTCGAGGAGGTGACGATCTGAACGAGACAAGCAGGACCAACTATTTGAAGTTCGTTATCCGGTTTAGATTTAGAAGAAATCCTCGAACAAGTGGATTCACCCTTCAGTGACAAGATCATGAGAGAAGAACTTCCCGCCAAATTCAAGATTCCGGCGAACAAGCCTTTTGATGGGAGCAAGGATCAAGTGGAGCACTTGGATACATATCGATCCTGGATGGAGTTTCATGGAATCCAAGATGCAATCAAGTGCAAAGCATTCTCATTTACACTTATAGGACCCACGAAATGGTGGTTTCGGAAGCTCGAAAGATGATCGATCCGATCTTTTAAGGAATTGGTGAGAGTATTTGTCACCCAAAACTGAGGTGGAAGAGATCAGTGTAAATCAACTACGCACATGTTCACTATCAAGCAAACCTCTATAGAAACTCTTCAAGAATACATAGCCCGCTTTAATAGCGAGGCTCTAAAAGTAGAAGGGTACTCAAATGGGGCAACCCTGATTGCAGTGGTAAGTGGATTAAAAGACAAGAAGTTCACGAGGTCTTTGAGAAAAAAAGAACCAAGAACTTATGTAGAGCTCATCACTAGAGCTTAGAAATACATGAATGTTGAGGATTTGCTCCTATCTAAAGGGCAATAGACCAAGCAAAAGTAAAGACCGATCAAACTAATATTGAAGGTGATTTTGAACTTAAATCTGGCTTAGTTCACTTACTTTCTTCTTTTCGTGGTTTTAAAGGTGAAAACCCTCATAAACACTTGATGAAATTCCACGTAGTATGCTCTAGAATGAAACCACAAGGAGTGATTGAAGAACAAATCAATCTTAGAGTTTTTCTCTTTTCTTTGAAAGATGACGCAAAAGATTGGCTTTATTATCTATGTGGAATGAGATGAAAAGGTTGTCCTTGGAAGAAAAAAAAACCTTGCATCGAGCTACACATGCTAGGAAAGTGATTTATGGTATTACACCGATCACTGGGGGGAGACACTGCATGAGTAATGGGAACGATATAAAAGATTGTGTGCTAGTTTTCCTCATCATCAAATTTCTGACCAACTTCTTATCCAATAATTTTATGACGAATTATTGCCAATGAATAAAGGTATGATTGAGGTAGGAGCGAAGGAGCTCTAGTGAACAAGACACCTGAAACAACCAAGCAATTGATTACCATCATGACACAAAATTTCCAACAATTTGGAATAAGAGCTGGTGGAGTGGTCTAGTAAGATCAAAAGGTAAGCAAAATTAAAAATCAAATTTATGATTTAACTGCTTTGGTTCGTGTTGCGTGCTCAATGTGTTAAAATAAATAAGCAATAAGATAGAAAGAGCACTCAGAACATGCAAGCATACATGATCTTATAGCAAGTAGTAAGTATTTTTTCATTCGTTTTCCCACAGAGATTTATTATAAGCTATTCATGAAGTGTAAAGTTAAGAAAGAAAGGGTGGATTCGATGGTGTAGAATTGGTTTTAAATTGTCTATTTCCTACTGAATATGTAGAGGGTAGTAACATAAACAAGTGCAAGTTAAAGCTAAACTCAAACGAAAAGAAACGAGACTAATAAATGAAGACAAAGATGGCTAGACAGAATTGTAACTTTAAAAGAATTGCGGATACAGCAATTTTACCGCAATTGTAATAACAGCGAAAGTGTGTAAAATGATGAATTAAGGGCTACTAACGACTATCCTATAGGCTTTTTCTCACGATTCTCAAGCATTGGATCAACTCTCTTATGCATCAAACTATCTCAATCTCATGTATCGTCCGATTCCATGCATTAGATTCTTCAGTTTACTCAGCTCAAAGTAAGGTCTTAAGCATCTTGTTAAAGCAGAAAGATATGGTTTGTACTAGGGAAACGCCTATTCCTAGGTCGTTTCCTGGTTACCTTGAAAGGCTAGCATGATGGTATGACTCTGAACTCTTACTCCTTCCAGAGGTTAGGAGTTCTTTGGACAAAATGGATGGCCAATCGAAATTGCCCGTGGGATGAAGCTTACATACAATCAATGCTTCGAAAGCTACCCTATATGCTTGATTCACGTTTTTTAGCCTATAGTGTTGTCATTAGCATGCCCCTAAGTGACTTAGTTACTCATGGATATAAGGAGAACAGAACTAAAGGACAAAATAAACATGCTTAGAAGGGAAATGTGCTTAAAACAGCAAGGGAAAACAGTAGAATGCAAAGGCGAGAGGCTGTGAAATACTGAACTTTATGTTTGATTAATTGATTGTTTGAATGAACATAAGAGATGCTTAAAGTAAAGAACAGGAAGACAGAACACAACGAAATGAACTAAATTAGCCACAAGAACAGAAACAACAACAAGACAGAGTTGAAAAATGGAAATGAAGAACAGAAAGCAATAAAACAAGCTCGAAAGTCTCGTTGCAGCCGCCTCGAATGAAGGATGAGAAAGGTCAGCCTTGCTTGGATGAATCCAATCGGGAGAGAAGAAGAATCTCCTCTCCTTCCTATCAGATTATCGATTCCAACAGCTGAGCTTCGCAAACCAACAGACGGTAGAGGAAAACAGGAGAAAAGATGGACTGCGAGAAGACTTCTACGCTTTCGGATGATGTTTGAACCTTCGACTTTGACCCCTATTTATAGTAATCTGCAGGTGCATTTGGGCCAAGGAGAACCATCAATCTTCAACGTCGTACTTCAGAATGGATGGAGGAGAAAGAACGAATCCCTGAAATCACGGAAATTAACAGAAAAAGATCAGTCAACTTACGGTTTTCACTTGAAACATTGCGGTGACCGCAATGTTTCCGCAATGCTTGTTTTTTCATTCTTTTCCTTCGGTTTTCAACCCTTTTCTTTCCTATTGTACATAAGTCCTAATCTAGCTACCTTCTTCTAATTCTCATATTTAAGCATAGGATTAGGCTAAATGCTATCAAAAACACCTAAAAGTGAACATCTTTCTAAGATAATTAAGTCCTAAAAAGGTCACTTTTGGAGACGTAACACACCCCCAAACTTAAGGTTTTGCTTGTCCCCGAGCAATCTAAGGACTTTCCTAGGCTGCTGTTTCTTCTTCTTCAACCACTTACTAACTCCCTTATATTCTTATCCCTAGCACTGCTGTCCTGTGACACACTTCTAAGCTTAAAACTACCCTCTTATCTAGCTTCTTCTGACTTTGCCTGCCTAACACTCCTTCTGTTTTCATTAACTCCCTACAACTGATCTATTTGCTTTTGTCATATCATGCCACTATCCCTGAGGTTTCAAATTCTGCCTAGCTTTACCTCAGACTCAGTACATGCTTCTAGCTTTATTTTAAATTGTCTAGGATTCCTTAGAGTCATGCCAGTCTTAGTATTAACGGTGACAATAGTACTTTTAGAGAACAACCTAAGCCCTGGCATCACTACATTGGATATACACTCATCTCCCTAAACAACCCTACAAGCTACAACTTTGCTCTTAGCTAATTGAGGATCAGAGTTCTTCTTAAATAGGACATCTAAGCCACAAAGTTGCAACTCCTAGGTATACATTCTTCTTCCCTACTCTTTTCCTTTTTTTCTTTCTTAGGTGGAGTCTTTCCTTTGGTTGCCTTTTGATGCAATGCCACTTGTGGGTTACACACTTGGCACTGACTACTCAGCAACCTAAGAGAGACTCCCCTCTTTATTCTATTTTTCATTTTTTTTTTTTTTTTTTTTTTTTTCAGTTCATTATTTTTGTCAAGGAGAAGAAGAATGCTTATGTTTTGAGGGAGAGAGGAATGTTCCTAGGCCTAGGGTGACCTCCCCCAAACTTCAACTACTCATTGTCCCCAATGAGTGTCTGAGGTGGCACACCCCCAAACTTGTCCTAGAAGCATCTAGTCTAAGGTGAAACAAAGAGAATCTAAAAGCCCTAAGCATAGACAGAACATGCTAAAAGAAAATATCACAGCAGCAGAAAACTTGAAAAACAGACAGGCAAGGACTTACAACTATGCATGCTGAGCTATTTAGAGGTTAATTTAAACTATCAAAGGGTGTCCTATGACACTCATCCAGCATGCATTTAGATAAGCTATATAAGGTAGTCATGATAGCAGCAAAAGATAGAATTTAAACAGATATCAGCCTAGCTAAGCAGACAGTCCAAAACATGCTTTCAGTAATAAAAATTGCGGGTACCGCAATTATTTCGCAATCAAGTCAGGGCAGATATATCAATTACTAAGGCCCCTAAGCATGCTTTATCCAGTCGTTCAAGCTCAACAAAAAGAAAACTAAACTATCCTACCTAATCAGCTAACAGCAGGCTATACTAAGCAATTTAAAAACATAAAACTAAGCAACTAAAACAGATCAAAATTTGTACTAAAAACAGCATAATTCATATGGTCTATCAGAAAGCAGATTTTGTTTTTTTTTTTTTTTTTTACTAAGGGAACAGCAATACTCCCTTCAGTGCAATTCAAACCAGCACTCATATGTCTTCATCCTCATCAGGTTGTCGTGGTCGTGGAGGCACCCATGGAGTCAGGAGATTTGTGGGGAAGTCAGGGAAGATGCACCCAAGTTGGTCTGCAACCTCCTTGTCCCGTGCCTGCGCGTAAGTGGCCCATTGAGCCATCCTCCTCTGCATATCCATCAGGCATGCCATGGATAGTGACTGATCAGCAGCCAGCCTATCCAGTTCGAACTCCATATTCCCCTTCCTCTTCAGCCTCAAGCTAGCAGGCAGCTCCAAGTGGCCTGTGTAAGCCATCTGCTGCTCCATTCGCTCAATAGGGACTCCTGCAAGCAAACATAGTTTGGTTATGGTGTTAGGGAAAAACAATGGTCCCTTACCTTTTTTGGCGCACTCAGCAATGGCGGCTGACATGATTTCACCCACGTTGACCGTGAGACCTCGCATGATGGCATAGACCAGCAGCGACCTGCTCTGGTTGATGGTCGTCTCATGGGTCACAGGGGACAGCTTCCTCCTTACAAAGGCAAACCATACAGCTGCCTTTGCTGTAAGGTTGGCACTCATGAGGGTGTGCCTCCCATTGCGTGATACAGTCCACGCTGCTTCAGGCTGGCCAATGGTTCGAATGGCCTCCTCCAGCACTGCCTCAGTAGGCTCATCAACGATCCTCGCATAGTCAGTATGTCTTTGGCCCTTGAGGCCATAAGCTTCGTTGATGGCTTTTGCTGAGTAGTCCACCTCTACTCCCCTCACCACAGAAAGCCCTTCCTCAGAGTTACGCAGGTTGGCGTAGAAGTCGTAAACCATACTCGTGTAAGCTGGATTGGGCGGCCTGCACAACTCCTCCCAGCTATGATTTATGATTCCTGCGCGCAAGAACTGCGGCAGGTCAGCAGGTCTGTCGAGGAAGCCCTTCTCGTGCAGCAACTCCCTCTTCCTCAGCTCAACGCCCCTGGACTCAGCGTCAGAGGACACATACCTCACTGACTGAGGCTCATCTTCAGGGTAGAGCTTGGCCTTCCCTTTGTCTGCTGGCTTGGCTGACTCTGCAGCCTCAACCTTGAGTCTTTTGAGCGACGGCTCAGTGCTCTCTTTTTCTGACGAAGGCGCCTTCTTGGCCTTCTTCTTCTTCAGCTTCTTGGATCGCTTGGCCTTAAGAATCTTGGCCTTTTTCTTCTTCTTGAGCTTTGCCTCAATGGTGATCTGCTGCAGGCATGCCCCCAGCGTCTCTTCCATGGAATCATCCTTCTGCGCAGGACTCTCCGGGCTAGCTTCCCTCACAGGCGAGAAAACCTCCTCGTCCTCACCTTCCCCACTACCCTGCGTTGATTCTTGGTACTCCCCATATGGGAATTCAGGGTCAGGACGTGGGGAAGTGTGCGACGGCGTGGTTGTTTGCTCTGCTGAAGGTGTCTGTGCAGAACTCAGTGGTGACGACGGTTGCTCAGGGCTCTGCGCTGGCGGTGATGGAGAGGAGCTGTGCGCTGGTGGTGCAGGTGGCGAGACACTCCTCTTGGCTGAATCGTGGGACACACGATCAGTTTCTTGACTCTCCACAGAGGGAGTCTTTTCTTTGCTCGGTTCAGCAGCCACCGTTAAACTCCACCTACGCTTCTTGGGTGTGCCTGCTGGTTCAGAGGGTCCAGCAGGTATCTCAGAGACAACCTTCCACTTCTTCTTGCGAATCGGAAGCTTGGGTAAGCGTTCAGTTCGCGCAGCGTCAGCCTCAGCCAAGGCCAGCAGTGCGTCTCTCGCAGCCGTTTCAGCGTCGTCAGCCCTCTTCTTGGCTGCAGATCTTTCAGCCCGTGTGAACACCATTGTTGAGTCTTGGAGATTTGGAGAGAAGAATCAAAGATGAAGAGAATCGCAGTTTTCTTGGAATTCAGAGAGTGGGAGAATCGTACAGATCGAGCGGCTTCTAACGGATATAAAGGAAACGGATAAATCCCAACGGCTATATTTTGCGGATCCTGCAAATCCAGCGCAATTTGAGGGATTTTTTTCATCTAAATGTCAATCTTCGCTCGTCCGTATCTTTTATTTGGCTCAATCTTTTCTTGATTTTTAAAGCTGGAATTACTCTCCTTGATTCCCTCTTTCGATTCCCTACAAAAAGAAATAAAAACAACATCAAATTCGCAATTAAAATCATACAACAAAACACACAAACGATAACCGGAAAATCGCAAAAAAATAAACTAAGGCATGAGCCTTATGTTGACGAGCACAGCAATCACTCGTCCTCTCTCGTTCTCGTTTTCATGCTTCAGTCAAGAGGAAGGCCGAGAGAGTCTTCACATCTCCTTCCTCATAGTAGTGCTTCAACCTTGCACCATTAACCATAAACGGTTGGCCTTGCTGCAAGTTCTTTATTTCTATGGCACCATGAACAAACACATTAGTAATCACAAATGGACCTGACCATCTAGACTTAAGTTTTCCTGGAAATAGTTTCAACCGTGAGTTAAACAACAAAACAAGTTGACCCTTCTTAAAGTCCTTAACTCTAAGTCTACTATCGTGCCAAATCTTGGTCTTTTCCTTATACATTTTAGCATTTTCATAGGCCATATGTCTAAGCTCATCAAGCTCATGTAATTGCAAAGACCGCAATGTCCCCGCATCATTTACACAAAAATTCAATTCCTTCATGGCCCAAAATGCTTTGATTTCTAACTCAAGTGGTAAGTGACAAGTCTTGCCATATACCAGCCTATAAGGAGACATACCTAGGGGTGTCTTATATGCTGTCCTATAAGCCCAAAGTGCATCCTCAAGCTTAAAGGACCAGTCTTTCCTATTAGGTTTGACCACTTTTTCTAGGATGGTCTTAATTTCCCTATTTGAAATTTCAGCCTGTCCATTCGAGTGTGGGTGATAGGGAGTGGCTACTCTATGTCTAATGTTATACTTAGCCAACACTCTCTCCATAGCCTTGTTAATGAAATGTGTCCCCTCATCACTAATGATGGCACGAGGTGTCCCAAACCTAGTAAAAATGTGCCTATGCAAGAATTTGGTGACTGTTTTAGCATCATTATTGGGACATGCTTTGGCCTCTACCCACTTGGATACGTAGTCTACTGCTACCAAAATGTAAAGGTTACCTGATGATGGAGGGAATGGCCCCATGAAGTCAATGCCCCACACATCAAAGAGCTCCAACTCTAAGATGTAGGTGAGGGGCATCTCATCCTTTCGACTGAGGTTACCTGTTCTTTGGCATTCATCGCAGCTGTGGGCATAGTTGTGGGCATCCTTGAAGATTGTTGGCCAATAGTAGCCACTCTGAAATACCTTTGCAGCTGTTCTTTGGCCACCAAAGTGTCCACCATAAGGAGCTGTGTGGCAGTGCTGCAGCACAGACTTCGCTTCAGCAGCTGAAACACACTTCCTTAGCAAGCCGTCAGCACAGGTTCTGTAAAGTGTGGGGTCATCCCATATGAACTTCCTTGCTTCATGAAGGAACCTCTTCTTCTCTTGACCTCCCTTGAAAACTGGTAATACCTGTGATGCAAGGAAGTTAGCAATGTCAGCAAACCAAGGTTCCTCATCGTTATCACAACGAGTCAAAACAAAGACATGTTCATCAATGAAAGCATCAGAAATTGCGGGTTCCGCAATTTTTTCGCAATTGTGCTGCAATCGAGAAAGGTGATCCGCAACCACATTTTCACATCCTTTCTTGTCTCGAATGTCCAAATCAAATTCCTGCAGCAATAACACCCACCTAATCAACCTAGGCTTAGCATCAGCCTTCCTCATAAGATACTTTAAGGCAGAATGGTCAGTGTACACAATTGTCCTAGTGCCTACAATATAGTTCCTGAATTTCTCACAAGCAAACACTACAGCAAGCATCTCTTTCTCAGTAGTTGTATAATTACATTGAGCCTCATTTAAGGTCTTACTAGCATAATAGACAGGGTGTGTTAGCTTGTCAATCTTCTGTCCTAACATAACCCCTACAGCATAGTCACTAGCATCACATAACATCTCAAATGGGAGATCCCAATCTGGCCCTACTATAACAGGTGCTGTGACTAGTGCTTTCTTAAGGGTTGTCCAAGCTACTACACATTCCTTAGAGAAGATGAATGGCCTATTTAGTTCTAAAAGCTCACACAGAGGCTTAGCTATCTTAGAAAAGTCCTTAATGAACCTTCTGTAGAAACCAGCATGCCCTAAGAAACTTCTAATGGCCTTGACATTCTGAGGCTCTACCAACTTCTCTATGATCTCTATCTTTGCCCTGTCAACTTCTACACCTGCCCTGGACACTCTATGACCTAAGACAATCCCCTCATCTACCATGAAGTGACACTTTTCCCAATTAAGGACTAAGTTAGTCTCTTCACATCTCGCCAGGACTTGTCCTAAATTATCTAGACAGTTGGTAAAGGAGTCCCCAAAGACTGAGAAATCATCCATGAATATTTCTATCATGGACTCATCCAAATCAGAAAAGATTGCCAACATGCACCTTTGGAATGTTGCCGGTGTGTTGCATAAGCCAAAAGGCATTCTGCGAAAGGCGAATGTTCCAAACGGGCAAGTAAAGGTAGTCTTTTCTTGGTCTTTGGGGTCTATAGTGATCTGGTTATACCCTGAATAACCGTCTAGGAAACAGTAATAGGCTCTACCAGCTATTCTGTCTAACATTTGGTCAATGAATGGTAGAGGGAAGTGGTCTTTTTTAGTTTCTTTATTTAGTTTCCTATAATCCATGCAAACTCTCCATCCTGTGACAGTCCTAGTTGGAATCAGTTCATTGTTCTCATTGACTACCACAGTCATCCCACCCTTCTTAGGTACACACTGTATAGGGCTCACCCACTGACTACTAGCTATTGGAAAGATCACACCAGCATCTAACCATTTAATTATCTCTTTCTTAACTACCTCTTTCATAGAGGGATTCAGCCTACGTTGGTGATCTACTCTAGGTGTGTGCTCTTCCTCTAGTATAATCTTATGCATGCAATAAGAAGGGCTAATGCCTCTAATATCAGCAATAGTCCATGCAATAGCCTTCCTATGTTGCTTAAGCAGTAATATCAGTTCAACCTCATGCTTTTCACTTAATTTAGAAGAAATGATAACAGGCAGAGTTTCATTACTCCCTAAATATGCATACTTGAGGTGAGTGGGGAGTGGCTTTAATTCTAATACAGGTGGATGCTCAATGGATGGCTTTAAAGGATTTAAGGCTCTATCAGTTAAGTCAATATTCATACAAACATGCTGAGGGTTATTTACAGATATGTCCATTATCTCAGCTATGTTTAAGTCAGTTAATTCTAATCCTACATATTCATTGGCATGCTTGGTTAATAATATATGCTCCAATTGTTCTTCCATTAAAGAGTCTACAACGTCCATGCTAGCACAGGATTCAAGGTCAGAGGGGTACCTTAAAGCTTTATACACACTAAATTTCACCTCTTCATCATGAACCCTCATAGTAAGCTCACCTTTTTGGACGTCTATCAGTGCCCTACCTGTGGCTAGAAATGGTCTGCCTAACAGGATGGGGACCTCCTTGTCTGCTTCATAATCCAGGATAATGAAATCTGCAAGGAAAATAAACTTGTCAACCTTTACTAAAATATCCTCAATCTTACCTTCTGGGTATGCAATGGATCTGTCTGCTAGTTGTAAAGTGACAGTGGTTGGACGTGCTTCTCCTATTCCTAGCTGGCGGAATAGTGATAGGGGCATGAGGTTTATGCTGGCGCCCAGGTCACAAAGCGCTCTACCCACGTGCTTGCCTCCAAGTTCTACAGGTAAGGTGAAGGAACCAGGATCCTTCTCCTTTTTGGGCAACTTGTTTTGGAGTATGGCACTGCACTCCTCAGTGAGGTTTACTGTTTCAAACTCACCAATTATTTTTTTGTTAGTAATAATATCTTTCAAAAACTTTACATAGGAAGGCATAGACTGTAAAACTTCTACAAAAGGAATGTTGACATGCACTTGCTTAAGAATTTCTAAGAATTTATTAAAATGCACTTCCTGTTCCTGCTTCTTCTTAAGCCTTCGAGGATATGGAGGTGGTGGCACATATGCAGGCACGTCAGGGCGCCTTAGGATAGGTGGAGGCCTTGGAATTTCCTCTATCTCCTCAATAATTGGCTCTAGCCTGGCTCCTGATGTGCTAGTTGGTGGTGGACCTTGGTTTGGCAGAGACTCCAGTGGAGCACTAGACTCAGTGTTCTCTACTCTCTTTGGTGTGTCCTTTGTGTTGCTCACCAAGGGTCTACCACTTCTAAGTTCAATTGCTTGAACTTGTTCTTTACCATCTCTCCTTGGCACCTCGGTGTCAGCAGGGAGTCTACCTTGGGGCCTACTCTTGAGTTCATTGGCCAATTGGCCTATTTGGTTCTCTAGGCTCCTGAGAGTAGCTTGCTGGCTTTGAAGAGTAGCATCATTCTTAGCTATGTATTCCTTGAGTAAGTTTTCTACAGAAGATCTTACAGGTTGGTTGTATGGTTTTTGATACATTGATTGGTTATGTTGGGGAGTGAAACCAGGTGTTCCACTCGGTCTAGGTTGGTTAGGATTTTGGTTAGCATTTTGTTGGCCACCCCATGACAGGTTTGGGTGGTTCCTCCAACCAGGGTTGTAAGTATTGGAATAGGGGTTGTTCCTAGGCTGCTGCTGGCTTCCAATGTAGCAGACTGAGGCTGGATTCCCAGGGCAGTATTCATACAAATGCCCTTCCCCACAGAATCCACATATGAGTGTCTCACCTTGACTTGGTTGGGTGCCCATTGACATGGCGGTAGCGGTGTTGACACTTGTTTGGAGATTGGTTTGAGCCATTTGCTTGACTAGGTTGGTCAGGGCATTTATTTGGCTGCTCATTGCACTTAGAGCATCCTTGTCTTGAGCTCTAGTTGGCTCAACAGGATCATCTGACCACCTACAGTGAGATGCTGAGATCTTCTCCAAGATCTCATAGGCCTCGTTGTAACTCTTGGACAACATGGAACCTCCAGCAGATGAGTTTAAGACTTGTCTAGTGTTGGGGTTGCATCCTTTGAAAAAGACCTCTATTTGGATACACCATGGGATGCCATGGTGTGGACATTTAAGAAGTAGATCTTTAAACCTTGTCCAAGCTTCGTGAAGGGACTCAGTGTCAGCTTGTTTGAACTTAATTATGTCATCACGAAAGGTAGAATTCCTATCAGGTGGGAAGTATTTGACTAGGAATTTTTCTGCTAAGTCTGTCCAATTAAGGACAGATCCAGAGGGTAATGAGTTTAACCACGTTTTGGCTTTGTCCCTCAAAGAGTAAGGGAAAAGGTATAGCCTCAAGGCTTCTTGGGAAACTCCAGGGATGAGGAATGTGTCACTGACTCCTAAGAAGTTCCTAAGATGGTTGTGGGGGTCCTCATTTTCCACTCCAAAGAATTGTCCCACAGTGGACAACATTTGGAACATCACTGGCTTTAACTCGAATGAGTTGGCAGTGATTTCAGGACGGATTATGCTGGGGTTCAGCTCCCCAGGCATAGGTACTAGGTACGAGAGTATGGCGCTATCCTTGTCATTCGCTATTTCGATGGGATTGCGAGTGACAGGCACCGGATTTGGAACTATTCCATTCATTTCTTCTTGAGACAATTGCGGAGGAATTGTGGTTCCCGCAATTACTTGAGGTATAGAGGGTTGGTTAAAGAGACGTTTCTTGGCTCTATTTCTGGCCCTAAGTAATCTCTCAGGCTCAGGATTGAACTCTAGATCACTACTTGAAGACTCACTCATAAACTAACCCAATAGTACCTGCAAAAGAAATGAAACAGATCAGCTTCAATAGGCAATAAACTTGGTGTTTCAAACTTAACAAACTTCGTTTTCACTTAAATAAATCCCCGGCAGCGGCGCCAAAAACTTGTTGCGTGCTCAATGTGTTAAAATAAATAAGCAATAAGATAGAAAGAGCACTCAGAACATGCAAGCATACATGATCTTATAGCAAGTAGTAAGTATTTTTTCATTCGTTTTCCCACAGAGATTTATTATAAGCTATTCATGAAGTGTAAAGTTAAGAAAGAAAGGGTGGATTCGATGGTGTAGAATTGGTTTTAAATTGTCTATTTCCTACTGAATATGTAGAGGGTAGTAACATAAACAAGTGCAAGTTAAAGCTAAACTCAAACGAAAAGAAACGAGACTAATAAATGAAGACAAAGATGGCTAGACAGAATTGTAACTTTAAAAGAATTGCGGATACAACAATTTTACCGCAATTGTAATAACAGCGAAAGTGTGTAAAATGATGAATTAAGGGCTACTAACGACTATCCTATAGGCTTTTTCTCACGATTCTCAAGCATTGGATCAACTCTCTTATGCATCAAACTATCTCAATCTCATGTATCGTCCGATTCCATGCATTAGATTCTTCAGTTTACTCAGCTCAAAGTAAGGTCTTAAGCATCTTGTTAAAGCAGAAAGATATGGTTTGTACTAGGGAAACGCCTATTCCTAGGTCGTTTCCTGGTTACCTTGAAAGGCTAGCATGATGGTATGACTCTGAACTCTTACTCCTTCCAGAGGTTAGGAGTTCTTTGGACAAAATGGATGGCCAATCGAAATTGCCCGTGGGATGAAGCTTACATACAATCAATGCTTCGAAAGCTACCCTATATGCTTGATTCACGTTTTTTAGCCTATAGTGTTGTCATTAGCATGCCCCTAAGTGACTTAGTTACTCATGGATATAAGGAGAACAGAACTAAAGGACAAAATAAACATGCTTAGAAGGGAAATGTGCTTAAAACAGCAAGGGAAAACAGTAGAATGCAAAGGCGAGAGGCTGTGAAATACTGAACTTTATGTTTGATTAATTGATTGTTTGAATGAACATAAGAGATGCTTAAAGTAAAGAACAGGAAGACAGAACACAACGAAATGAACTAAATTAGCCACAAGAACAGAAACAACAACAAGACAGAGTTGAAAAATGGAAATGAAGAACAGAAAGCAATAAAACAAGCTCGAAAGTCTCGTTGCAGCCGCCTCGAATGAAGGATGAGAAAGGTCAGCCTTGCTTGGATGAATCCAATCGGGAGAGAATAAGAATCTCCTCTCCTTCCTATCAGATTATCGATTCCAACAGCTGAGCTTCGCAAACCAACAGACGGTAGAGGAAAACAGGAGAAAAGATGGACTGCGAGAAGACTTCTACGCTTTCGGATGATGTTTGAACCTTCGACTTTGACCCCTATTTATAGTAATCTGCAGGTGCATTTGGGACAAGGAGAACCATCAATCTTCAACGTCGTACTTCAGAATGGATGGAGGAGAAAGAACGAATCCCTGAAATCACGGAAATTAACAGAAAAAGATCAGTCAACTTACGGTTTTCACTTGAAACATTGCGGTGACCGCAATGTTTCCGCAATGCTTGTTTTTTCATTCTTTTCCTTCGGTTTTCAACCCTTTTCTTTCCTATTGTACATAAGTCCTAATCTAGCTACCTTCTTCTAATTCTCATATTTAAGCATAGGATTAGGCTAAATGCTATCAAAAACACCTAAAAGTGAACATCTTTCTAAGATAATTAAGTCCTAAAAAGGTCACTTTTGGAGACGTAACAGTTCGTCACATGGCTGCAGGAAAATTGCAGACAATAGAAACGTCTGGAATATGTACGCGTCCAAGACATTCTACAGATGCATGCCCTCAGGTACAACAAGATTTCATGCAAGAAGAAGAAGTCAATCTCATTGGAGAATTTTCTAGTCAACCTCAAAGGAAGTTTGATCCCTACTCTTGCCATTTCAATCCTGAATGGAGAGATCATCCAAACCTTAGCTATGGAAATCAAGGAGGATAGCAAATGAAACCTTTTACGAATTTCACTAGACCATCTTAAGCTCCTATGCAGACCTGATAACTCCATTTTGGAGCTATTATTCATTCCCTGATTCTAGCTAAATTCCGCATTTAATTAGTTAATATGTCTCATTTATAGAAGATTTGCGGTGAAGAGCTCATGCGTCCATTGGACTCGTTTTGTTTCTTAAAGCGGTGTTTTAGCGCCCCGGGAGTGCATCGGGAAAAGGGCAAGCTGATCCAAGAAGAACCGGACCAAAATTTCCTAGGAGAGGCAATTTTCCAGCCCAAACCCGAGAGCAAGCGTCGAGCAGACAGCGTCGAGACGCTTGCTCAACGCTGCCTGGCGTCGAGACCCTGTCGCGGCGTCGAGACGCTCCGAGGGGCGCGCGCGCAGGAAAATATTGGGTCAGCGTCGAGACGCTCGCCTAGCGTCTCGACGCCATCGCGAGACGCGCGCGGATTCATTAGGTCCCAGCGTCGCGACGCTGTCCCAGCGTCTCGACGCTCCGACGGATTTAAAAAGCTGAAGGACGATTTTTCAGCAGCCAAGTTCGGTTTTCATCTTCTTCCTCTCGGGTTTTCTTCTTCTTTTTAGCTTGCTCCGCCATTTGTGGCCTAGTTTGGGAGCTTTTCATTGTAATAACATTAGAGATGATGGCCATTGCCTCCGTTGGAGCGTTTGTGACGATCCTCTCCATGGTCGGCTAAGGTACTGTGAACGGTTCGGGATGATTTAGGGATTATTTGTTAGGCTTTTACATTTTGATAATCTATGCTTATGGTTCTGAATAGGCTTTAATCATTGATTGCATTTGTTATTCTTGCTTAAACCCATGCATGAGTTAGATTTCGACAACGGACAATCGAGTTTTCTAGCGAATGTTATTATTATAGAATAGCGATGCCTTGCCTCTCCTTTTCGCCGTAGTAACACAGAATAACAAAACAAATCGAAGTATTGATTTATGCATGATAAATGTTGGGTACTTCAGCGTTGGCGGGTAGCCAGTTAGCATTAAGATTGCACGGTCAAATGTTCGTCGCGGTTAGCTAGTAACTGTTTAGGGTCAATTTGGGGCTGATCACTCTAATGAGGCTTTAAATAATGTTTAGTTAGGACCTTAGTTCTAATTAATTAATATGGAGCCGGTTACACAAGGGGTTCCTAGGTAACCGACCGCGTGCATGTCAAGGTATTAGCCTTAGATTTGAATTAAATGATAAATGTTAGAATGCCTAGCAAAAATCCCGACATCCCCCGAATCGATCACTCTTCATTCTCTTTCTCTTTAATTCTTCCGTTAGCAATTAATTTCTCTCATTGCATGCTTAAATCCCCCCACTTGTTACAAAAACCCAATTGATCAATTAATTTCCATTCCAAACTTTAATTTCAATTTGATTATTCCTTCTCTGTGGATCGACCCTGTTGCCGCTAGCTGCAAAGCTAAGGTTAATAGGCTTATAAATTCATTTTGGTCAGGCTTCGACAGGCTGTGAATTAAAGGATATTCAAAAATCCTCTCACCAAAATTGGCGCCGTTGCCGGGGAAGGCAAAAATTGGTTGAAATTATGTTTGGTTTTGATTTTGGTTGATTAATTGTGTGCTGAAATTTTTTTCTTGTTTGTTTTTGTATGTTTGAAATTTTTGTTGTTGTATGACCCGTTCTTCTGAGATTAGTGGATTACAGTTTATACCTGAAATCGAAAGAGAAGAGTGGCGGTTGAGAAGAGAAGCCCGCGAGGGGCAAAGGTTTTTTGACGAAGAAGGCGATCCCTTCTTTGGTGACGAGATGGCACAAGGAGAAGTGCCAAGGACGTTGAAGCAGCTGGCAGCGCCAGATCTGAATTTGCAACCCCTGTGCATCAACTACCCCGTGGTAGCAGGTAATTTTGAATTAAAATCTGGTTTAATTCACCAATTGCCTTCTTTCCATGGCAATGCAGGCGAGGATGCGAACAAGCATTTGATGGAGTTTCATTGCGTCTGTGCAGGGATGAAGCCCCCAGGAGTGATAGAAGAGCAGTTGAATTTAAGGGCATTCCCCTTCACGCTTAAGGATAAAGCCAAGGAATGGCTTTATTATCTGCCTTCTGGATCGATAACAACGTGGCAGGACATGAAGAGGGTCTTCTTAGAAAAATATTTCCCTGCGTCCCTTGCCACAACGCTGAGGAAAAGGATTTATGGGATCACCCAAGACGTGGGTGAGTCCTTGCATGAGTATTGGGAACGCTTTGGGCGCTTGTGCGCAAGCTTTCCGCATCATCAGATAGCCGACCAGCTTCTAATTCAATATTTTTATGAGGGGATGACTCCTCATGATCGGCAGATGATCGATGCCGCGAGTGGTGGGGCGTTGATTGACAAGACCCCAGTAGAGGCCAAGCAGTTAATTGCAAACATGGCGGCCAACTCGCAGCAATTCGGTATTCGTGGGCAGGGGCAAGTTCACAGTGTGACCCAGAATCATGAAATGACTGAAATGAGGGCCCAGGTGGCCGAGATTGGAAATTTACTGAAAAAGTTTGTCGAAGGAAACCGCGAGGCGGAAGAGGTCAACGCAATCGGGGGATATGCTTCCAACCCCAGGAAGTATGATCCTTACTCGAGCACATACAACTCCGGTTGTCGTGACCATCCCAATTTGAGCTACGGAAATAGAGAAGGACAACAACGCTTCCAAGGCCAGTCCTATGATAGGTCTAGCAATTCCTCCCAAGCTCAAGCCTCGAGTTCCTCCAGCTCATTGGAAGAGATGGTTCGGACCATCGTCACATCGACAAGCCAATTCCAAAAAGAAGCTCGAGAAGAGCTTAACTCGCATAAGGCAGAGCTGCAAAATTTGAACAAGCAGCTGACTCAAATGGCGGTGTCGATCAGCAGAATAGAGAGCAAGAGCTCTGGGAAGCTTCCTTCCCAAACCACTGTGAACTCATGTGAGAACGTGAGATCGATCCAGCTAAGGAGTGGGAAATCAGTTCCCTCCAGAGCCGTGAAGGAAGCAGATGACAGTTTGAATGAATCCTCCCCAGTTGTTCTTGATGATCTGAACAAAGAGAAAGAAAAGAAAGTTGTGCAAGAGTGTGTTCCCGCAACACCTTTCCCCAGTAGGCTTGCGAAGCCTACTCTGGTAAGCGAAGACGAGGAGGTCCTGAGAACCTTCCAGAAGGTGATGGTGAACATACCGCTTCTTGAGGCAGTGAGCCAAGTGCCCAAATATGCCAAATTCCTCAAGAGGTGGTGCACAAAGAAACGGAAGTCCAGAGGGACCGAAAAGAAAAAGGAGAATGTTTCTGCAATCCTCCCAGGTACGTTGCCCGCCAAGTGCAACGACCCAGGTACTTTTACTATCTCTTGCACTATAGGTAGTAAAGTAGTTAAAAATGCGATGCTTGATCTTGGTGCTTCTGTGAATGTCATGTCTTATGCTTTATTTCTAGAATTGAACTTAAACGAATTGCATGAGTGTGACGTGGTTGTCCAGTTAGCTAACGGGTCGAGCATATTTCCTAGAGGGAAGGTTGAGGATGTTCTCGTAAGAGTAGGTGAAATGATGTTCCCTGCTGATTTTCTCGTGCTTGATATGAATAGAAATTCTTTGCATGCTTCGTCCTCTATGTTGTTAGGACACCCTTTTCTTAAGACCGCGAAGGTCAAAATTGACGTGTTCAAGGGCGTAATTTCCTTAGAGTTTGATGATACAGTGCATGAGTTTTCTTTGTTTAAAGAAGAGTCAGTTGAGAACATTGCTTGTGTGGAGTCTGTCGAGACTAAGGGTTTGACCTCGCGCTTGAGGGATGACTCTTATGTCTCTGTGAAAAAATCTGATTTGAATTTGTTAAATGTGAGTGCTGTTTTTTGTACTAATCAATGTGATATTCACGTGCTTGAGGCACGAAGAGAAAAGAAAGTTTTGAATGGTGTTTGCAGGTGCAGTGTGGAAGAGGACATGACTGGAACGTCCCCCGCACTATCGGAATATGGATGAGTTTTTGGGGAGAATTCAGTCGAGCAAACGACTTTAAAAATTATGCGCTTCTCGGAGGCACCCGAGCGTTGAACTGTTTTTTCTGTCTTTAGTTTCATTGCTGTTTTTTGTTCTTAGTTTAGTTTAATTTAGCTAATGTAGCTTGCTGTTTTTTTTTAGGAATTGAGGAGAATTGAGGAAATTTTGGGCTTCGATGATGAACGCGCCGCGTCCTTTCCCTCGCCAACTTCACAAAGAATCAGGGAAGTGTAGGTTCTCTTTCCCTTTAACTTTGTGTATCTCATTAAGTAGCATTGAGGACAATGCTACCTTTTGAAGTTGGGGGTGGATGTCATGGACTAGCATGTGTAGTTGGTTGAGCAGTGCTAATTTTGAATTTGAAGGGCTTGAGACTCTGTTTACTGCTTGCTAGTGATGATAATCTAGGAAATCTAAGCATGTACATAATCTAGTTTTTGCATGAAGTCGTTTTGCATTTACTAGGTCCATGTCGAAAATTTTTAAAAAAAATTTGTTGCTCCCTTGCATCGATCGAGCACTTAGCGACCTCGTCTTAATCTCCGTAGGCTTAGTTGATTGCATGTAGCATTAATTCTTGTTGTCACCCCGAAAGGCACCCTTAGGTAGCTTGTTGCATGAGAGTTAGTGGTCAAATTAATCGAGTTAGCTTACGCTAAGCCTAAAGTAAAAAAAATAGAAAAGTATGTTAGCTAGAAAAATCTCTCGAGGCGCTCCTCCTTCTTTTTGGTGCACCTAAGAAGTGAGCGTTAGTCCTTAAAAACGTGAAGTTTAATGCATGAATTTGACGTGTTAGGCAACTCGAGGTTGGAAAGAAAAAGAGAATAAAAAGTTGGGTTCAAAGAACCTTAACAAAGAGTACAAAGTACTCGTGAAGAGAAAAAGAATGAGAAAATTTTAGGTCTCTTAGTTTATTACTCTCTCTCGTGTAAGTCAAGCCTAGACTGTTCTTAATCGCTAGAAGTAGGGAGAAAACGGGATGATATGTTGCATGTGGTTTTTCCGGGCTTATGTGAGTTTAGGATAGGTTATCTAGCACACACACGTTAGGGAGCGATAGTTAATTTTTTATGTGTTCATAGTAAATGCATGCGCTGATTGCTTTCGTGATTATGTTATGTTTAAATTTGAAAAAATGCATCGAGGTTTGAATTAGTAGCATGTAAGCATGTCCTTAGAGTCAATTTCTTTATTAGCCTTGCTTGAGGACTAGCAAGATTTAAGTTGGGGGTGTTTGATAACTCCATTTTGGAGCTATTATTCATTCCCTAATTCTAGCTAAATTCCGCATTTAATTAGTTAATATGTCTCATTTATAGGAGATTTGCGGTGAAGAGCTCATGCGTCCATTGGACTCGTTTTGTTGCTTAAAGCGGTGTTTTAACGCCCCGTGAGTGCATCGGGAAAAGGGCAAGCTGATCCAAGAAGAACCGGACCAAAATTGCCTAGGAGAGGCAATTTTCCAGCCCAAACCCGAGAGCAAGCGTCGAGCAGACAGCGTCGAGACGCTTGCTCAACGCTGCCTGGCGTCGAGACCCTGCCGCGGCGTCGAGACGCTCCGAGGGGCGCACGTGCAGGAAATTATCGGGCCAGCGTCTCGACGACATCGCGAGGCGCGCACGGATTCATTAGGTCGCAGCGTCGCGACGCTGTCCCAGCGTCACGACGCTCCGACGGATTTAAAAAGCTGAAGGACGATTTTTCAGCAGCCAAGTTCGGTTTTCATCTTTTTCCTCTCGAGTTTTCTTCTTCTTTTTAGCTTGCTCCGCCATTTGTGGCCTAGTTTGGGAGCTTTTCATTGTAATAACGTTAGAGATGATGGCCATTGCCTCCGTTGGAGCGTTTGTGACGATCCTCTCCATGGTCGGCTAAGGTACTGTGAACGGTTCAGGATGATTTAGGGATTATTTGTTAGGCTTTTACATTTTGATAATCTATGCTTATGGTTCTGAATAGGCTTTAATCATTGATTGCATTTGTTATTCTTGCTTAAACCCATGCATGAGTTAGATTTCGACGACGAACAATCGAGTTTTCTAGCGAATGTTATTGTTATAGAATAGCGATGCCTTGCCTCTCCTTTTTGCCGTAGTAACACAGAATAACAAAACAAATCGAAGTATTGATTTATGCATGATAAATGTTGGGTACTTCAGCGTTGGCGGGTAGCCAGTTAGCATTAAGATTGCACGGTCGAATGTTCGTCGCGGTTAGCTAGTAACTGTTTAGGGTCAATTTGGGGCTGATCACTCTAATGAGGCTTTAAATAATGTTTAGTTAGGACCTTAGTTCTAATTAATTAATATGGAGCCGGTTACACAAGGGGTTCCCAGGTAACCGACCGCGTGCATGTCAAGGTATTAGCCTTAGATTTGAATTAAATGATAAATGTTAGAATGCCTAGCAAAAATCCTGACATCCCCCGAATCGATCACTCTTCATTCTCTTTCTCTTTAATTCTTCCGTTAGCAATTAATTTCTCTCGTTGCATGCTTAAATCCCCCCACTTGTTACAAAAACCCAATTGATCAATTAATTTCCATTCCAAACTTTAATTTCAATTTGATTATTCCTTCTCTGTGGATCGACTCTGTTGCCGCTAGCTGCAAAGCTAAGGTTAGTAGACTTATAAATTCATTTTGGTCAGGCTTCGACAGCCTGTGAATTAAAGGATATTAAAAAATCCTCTCACCAAGACCCAACCTTCAAACTCAGGTATGTCTCTAGAAGACATTGTTAAAAATTTAACTAACAATTATCTTCACTTTCAACAAGAAACAAAAGTAGGGATGCAACATTTAGGCAACCAATTTACTAATTTAAGCACCAAAATTACTCAATTGGCTACGTCTGTCAATTGAGTAATAAGTTAATCGGGCCATTGAGCTTGGGTTTAGGGTTTCACCCAAATTACCCAAATTATCTTAATGGTCCCAAGTTTGGGTTTGGTAGAACATAGGTCTCCAAAGTTTGAAATTCAACAATTATACCCCTGAGGTTTGGAATCCTAATGCTGACGTGACACCTGTTTTTAATTATTAAAATTATTTATAAAAATATATATATATATATTTTTTCTTTTTCTTTCTCCTCCATCCTTCTCTTTCTCCTTCTCCATCTCCATAATCCATCTTCCTCCCATGGTCGTCGGCGACTGAGTTTTTCTTCTTCTTCTTCGTTCTTTTACTTTTCCTTCTCCCTCTCTTTCTCCTCCTCCCTCCATCTTCTCCCTCTCATGGTCGGCGTATCGATGGCAACTATATTTTTCTCCCTTTTCTTATCCCTCTTCGTCTCCTCCTTTCTCTTCTTCTTCCCCTCCCATCGTTTTAAAAAAAATACAGATTTGTTCTTTACCGATCTGAATAGATCTGTATTAAAAAAAATAGAAGCAGAGAAAGGGGGAGAGGGAGAAGAAAATTATTTTGCATTTTTTTTTTAAAACGACGGGAGAAAGGGGAAGACGGAGAGGAGAGGGAGAAGAAAAGGAGAAGAGGAAAACGGAAAAAAAAAAAAAAAAAAAAACAAAAAAAAACAGTCGCCGACGACGACCATGGGAGGGAAAAGATGGAGGGAGGAAGAAGAAGGAAGGAGGGAGGGAGGAGGAGAAAGAGAGGGGAAAGGAGAAGAAAAAAAAAAAAGAAAAAAAATCAGTCCTTGAGATGGAGAAGATGGAGAAGGAGAAGGATTAGGGGTGTACATGGGTTGGAGGGTTTTTCAACCCAACCCGAAATTTTCGGGTTGGTGAATTCCCAACCCAACCCAACCCAACAGTTCAATAAACCCAACCCAACCCAACCCTTCAATTTTTGGGTTGGGTTGGGTTGGGTTCGCGGGTTGGTCTTAAATTCAAATTATAGAAGTTGTGGAGCATGTACCCAAGAGAATATATCATCCTCAACTGAGCTTGAAGCTGGACTCATGAGGCTCTTGCTACATAACCAGTCTAGTGCAGGTCAATAAGCTGCTTCAATTCCTCTATAATAGTAACGATAATAGTAACAACATGGACTTCTGAATTTATTAGAATCAAACACAAAAGTTGTGAAAATATATAATTAAAACTTTTTAGAGTTCATGGTGTAAACAGAGATACAAGAATTTATTTGGGAAAGAGTTAAAAAAAAAGTAGCAATATTGTTTGAGAAGTAAAACATGTACATTGCCATGGAACCCTAAAATTAATCAACTCAGCTCCTTAGGTCAGCTACTTTGGGGCTAAATGATCTCTGCTGAAAACCTCAGTTTTGAGAGCACCATCACCACTTGTACATCAAACAAAGGCAACCCATCATCAATGATACTGAGACATATATAGCCATTCATATAGAAAAGGGAGGCATTTCAACAAACAATTTATGGGAAATATTTTAGTTGAAGCCAAACCAAGTCCAGGTCTCTTTGAGGCATTTCAACAAACGGTTTATGAGCATATCTCTCCACTAATGCAAGACTGTACAAAGACCCCCCCCCCCCCCCCCCCCCCTATAGCAACTGGGGAAGGTGAAACAAAATTTTGTTTGTATATACAGTTTAAGACCCAACCAACCGTTTCATCGACCCCACATACAAGAACCTTGAAGTGCGACACTTTTCTGAATAAATAAAGACCAAAAGCAAGGCGTTGTGAAGAACTCAACTCAAAAACCTGAAAAGCAGGGCGTTGTGAAGAACTCAACTCAAAAACCTGAAATATTAGCAAAGAGTCCATGACGATAACCTCATAAACATCATTAGCACTTGCAATGAAAATAGATTTCTCAATAGATTTGGAAAAGAAAAATCGGCTCACGAGAATTAGGCATCACGAATATGGAGGGACATCGACGTCGACGAGCGACGAGGCGGAGAGAGACGACGTCGGTTGGATGGAAAGTGACAGAGGGCGACGAGGTCTGGTTTGCGAAGTGCGAGAGAGAGGGAATGGTCGACTGGAAATTGAAAGTTTGAAAGGAAGATGAGAAATGGGAAAGTGGAAACCCTAATTGAATAATTTAATATATATAATTTTTTTTAATATATTGAATTCGATTCGGTTCGGGTTGAACTGAACCAAACTTGGTTCAACTCGCGAACCGAAAATTCAGTTTTTAAAAAATGCAACCCAACCCAACCCATATTAAAAAAAACCAACCAAACCCGAAAAGTTGGGTTGGATTGGGCGGGTTGCGGATTTTTTTGTACACCCCTAATAAGGATAATGATAAAGATAAGAAGGGAAAAGAAAGAAAAAGAAAAAGGAAAAGGAAAAACAAATAAAAAATAAAAAAATATATATATATTTAAAAGATTTTTTTTAATAACTAGTAAGATACACGTGCCGCACGTGAAATCTTGTAGTTTTAATTTAAAGAAAAAATAGTATTTTTTAAAAGAAAATTGAATATTACCCTAAAAATTATCTAAACATGTTTAAAAATTTGCTTCCAACACCCTTAAAAAATCATAAAATAGCTATAATTGTTCCAAATAGATACAATAAAAAAAGAACATAATCTTTTTTTTTTATCTTTTATAACACCTCTTTCTAAAAATTAAAGAAACTACTAAAGTTTATATAAACAAATATAAGAAATACAACTATAATTATTGAAATAAAAAAATGAAACAAAATGAGTAATGAAGAAAAATTTCTACGCTACCCTTAGGAAATTGATTGGCCACCTCCTTAATTTTTATTTTTGTCTTCAATTTTCATTTTTGTGACAATGTACCATTGTGTCATGCATATATAGGTCATTTGAATCAAACTATTTGCCTACCACATTTTTAAGAGGATAATTCATTGTGGATTTTGAAGCCACACTCTCCCACTCCGGAGGCAAGCGCCTTATCCATTAGGTCACACGAACTCTTTAGACGTTAGGTTATTTCTAATGTTAGCCGTGGAGATTAAATGATAGGATAAAGAGTTTTTTTTTTTTTTTTTTTTTTAACAATTTTAACAAATTTATAAAGGTTGATTAAGGTTAATTTCAAATAAATTTTGCATTGAAGTTAAGATATTAAAGAGTGGTGTGAAAGAGTTCTTTTGTATTAAAGTTAGGGCAATAAATAATATGTTAGTGGAAGTTGTAGCATTAGATTCATTCACAAATTAACTTTTTGAATAATAAATTAAAAAAATTAAAAATTGCAATAAATAAATAAAAATTAAAAAAAAAAATAGTAAAAGTTGAGATAGAATTTTTCTCATATAGCCCGGAGTCATTGAAAACTAACTTAAAATTGTACATTTTTTTTCTTTCCTACTTCTAATTTTAGTTTAGTTTTATTTTATTTTATTTATTAAATTCAAGAGAAAGCCAATAGGTCTTTTTACCATTAGATTAAAACAAATAAAAGTAAAAAACGTCAAAGAAAATTAAAAATTAAATAAAAATGGTAACTTCAAACAAAATAATAATAATTAAAAAAATGGCATATCAAAATCTAAAAAGTCCCTACTTGTCGCTTTATCTTCCCTCACCTGTCTTCGTCTTTGTCTTCTTCTCGTGACAACCGCAACTTCCTCTTCTTCACACGGTACATAGTTTGAAATAGTTTGTCATTTTTGTTGAAGAATACCAAAAAAAAAAAAGGACACTAAAAAATTAAATCAAAGCCGGAGAGATGACCTATGTTTATTCATTAAGCTAGCATCCACCACTTTCTTAAAAAGAAATATCCCTTTGTAGTTGAGAGACAATGTGCAGGACTGCCATTGCAGATTTGATTTTCGATAGATCTTATTCCTTTTGTTGCAGCAATCTGATTCCACTATAACAGGTGGATTGAAATATGCATTCTCAAAGTCTTCCTTTCAAGGACGATCGTCCCATTGATATGCTAGAACTCCATCCATGATTTTATTTTATACATCCATATTTATGTTATAAACGTAGTGGGAAGACTAAAGAAAACATTCATATTTATGTTATAAACGTAGTGGGAAGACCAAAGAAAACATTCATATTTATGTTATAAACGTAGTGGGGAGACCAAAGAAAACATTGTTTAATAGTAATATAAATGATAGGTTAGATTCATGTATGATACATTAAGTAGGAAGATGAAAGTGATGGAGCGACTTGCGCAGCGGAAAGCGATTTCGGACCGATGATACTCTAATTTCATCAATTTAACAAATAGAAAACATGTTTGTTGACCGAGAAATTTCGGCCAATCAGCGATCGCCACGTGTCTTCATCATGGTCGGCGGATCGAATAAACTTAGCCGAGCAAATTCGGTCATAGCTCAATTGGCCTCGAAATCGAATCGGGCCAGAAAGCTATTTAAATGGCAATTGGGCTCAAAATTCAAAAACTCATTTGAACCAAGCCCATTGGATCCAAGCCCAAGCCCACTAGGCCCATGAGAACTCTATAAATAGAGAGCTCATTTTCATTTTCAAGGTTCAGAAAATTTTTACTCCTAAGAGCTCAGAGAGAATTCTCAAACAACGAAGACTCCCTGAAATCTTGGAACACTGAACAATCCTTCAACATCGACAACAAGCTGCGAAGCCCTCGATCCAAATTCAACATCGAGAACAAGCTGCGAAGCCCTCGATCCAAATTCAACATCGAGAACAAGCTGCGAAGCCTTCGATCCAAATTCAACATCGAGAACAAGCTGCAAAGCCCTCGATCCAAATTCAACATCGAGAACAAGCTGCAAAGCCCTCGATCTAAATTCAACATCGGGAACAAGCTGCAAAGCCCTCGATCCAAATTCAACGTCGAGAACAAGCTGCGAAGCCCTCGAGATACATTTACATTTGAGAGAGAAAGAATCAGAGGATAAACATTAGAGATTGTAATCCACTACGCACTGATACATACAATTAAATACAAATTCAAATTTCATTTACACGTGTCGAATTTCCATCCTTCGTTCGAAATCTCGTGTGAACAATGCTCAAAAAACGGAAATAAGAAAATTAGAATTACATACCCTTATAGTTCCGAATTTTCTTCGCGTTCCGCCGGCCGTTCTTCGTCACGAACTCTTCTGGCCTCCTCTCACCAATGCCCCAAGGACCACCTCCGGTAGTCCTGCTATCCTCGGCACCGAACAACGGAGTTGTGAGACTCCTTTACAAGAGAAAGAACGGAAGAGCGGTGTACATGGAATTGACTAAGTGAACCCTTGTAGTTCCAATTGAAGAATGAGAAAATGAACTTTTACAAATTCTCAGACTCAAAGGAAAAAACAACAAAACCTCCTTCACAGAACCAAAAACCAAAACCAAAGCTTAAGAAGAACAAGAATTTTTTCAAATTCTCAAAACTAAAAAAAAAAAACAAAAATCAATGGCCAACTTCCCTTTTTTTTTATTTTAACTAAAAAGAAATGAAAGCCACGAAGTTATTTTTTTAGATTTGCTAAGTAAATGAAAGAGTCCTTAACCAAATGTGACTGACATGCAAAGATTCAAAAATATATATATATTTAATTATTATTAAAAATAATAATAATAATTTTATTTATTAAACTTTTTAATAAAATATATATATATAATTATTAATTAAACTTTTTAATTAATAATTATTATTTAATTCAATATCAAATCTTAATTAAATAATATGACTAAACCCGGTTTTTCGAAAACCGACTTTTTTACACATGAATCCTATTCATGTCTTAGAAAAATTCCATATTTAAATATGTCCATCATTCTTCCACAAGCCGAATTTGAACAATTCAAATTCTTTTCCTTTTTCTTTTCTCTTATACAGTTGCACGACGTTATCCGAGCTAGCCAGGAGAACCTAAAGGACCTACAGATCATGAGCTCCAACGATACGAGATTATTCGGTCAAAACTCTTTAACCGAACTAATCAACATTCGTTAACCCCCGAAGACTCCACTATAGTCCGAGGGTTGCACTCTCCTCACTGTAGATATATTGTGTCCCCTGATATAACCGTCATGGGCAAGTCGACCCTTCACAGGTTGTTCGTAATCATAGCTGGGTCATTTAAACCGTTTAACCCCTGCATTACGTCTTGTTTCTTAAGTACCACTAACACCTCTAATGAACAATAGATCTGTGGTCCAACCAACAGATCAGTTAACCCTCTCATCACATGAGAGTGTGAGCGCTCATTGTTCAAGCCTCGGAGTCAGCTATTAAGGGAACAACCTATCTACTAACCCTGAAGAGGGGGTTAGGAGTGAACTCCAATCTTGTTGTACTATGTCCCCAGCTACCTATTTGACTTTATCCCCAAGATGGTAGGCTTATTGAGTCGGCGCTTATGAGCCACTCTCACCCGTGCAAGTTAAAGGACACTATCGAATAAGCAGAAGTTCATAGCGAGCTCAGGATTGAGATCGAGTTACCTAGGCCATCAATATGTATAAGTCGGTCTCATCAGTAAACGGAGTTATAAAGAGAGAGCGACTTAATACGCGGTTCGGTCTTATGCAAACTCTTTGCACAAGATGCCCTCACTCGCACATCTCCATGTGAAACGATTCGGATCACATCGTTTTGTACAATACAAAGTGATCCGCATCCAATAGTGTTACCAGGATAAGGTACCCAGCCTTATCCGTATACTATAAACCGTTTTGACTGACTACTTGAGCCTGATCCACAATCATGTCATACATGAAGCTCAAGTACTCATATTCAGCCAAGGGTGTTGGTCATTGGTATAGGATAAACCAAACACGTTTCACTTTATTCCAGTAAACTCCTTTACTGAATAAAACTAATAACTCTTTATTCTAAATAGAGTATTTACAAACATAACAGTTTACAAACCACGAGTTTTAGGACATAAAACCCAACAGAAAGATGTAATGAAAGATGTAATGAAAAATGATAGAAGATTAAAGAAAATAAATGTGAAATATGAAAAGCCTAAAAGTGCTCTTAATTAAAAAAAAAAAGTGAAGGTGAATGACAAAGAGAAGATGAAAAACCAAATTAGAGAATCATGGAAAAATTAAAAGGGCAAAATTGGGAGAAAAAGTTTCTCCCCTTAAGCCACTTTTAGATATAGTAAGATTAAAAAAAAAAATTAATTAAAAATAGGTGTCACGTCATCATTCTGTTAGGATTTAATAGAAAATTTGACAGAGGGACTAAAAACGAATCAAATTCAAACCTCATGGGTATAATTGTTGAATTTGAAACCTTGGGGACCCAAGTGCTACCAAACTCAAATCTGAGAGACCATTAGGGTAATTTTCCCTTTTTGTAATTAAAGCCCCATTTCAGCATCAAACCCGAGAGCTAGCGTTGCGACGTTGAACAATGATGCTACAACTTGAAATTCAGTAGAAATTCCGCTTCGAAAAGGCGCGCAAAGGGTAGTTTCATCTGTAGCGTCGAGACGTTGCCTGTAGTATAAATAGAAAAGTTCCAACTTTTTTAGGTCATTTCTTCATTCTTCACTTCCCCATTGTTTTGTATTCCGAATTTTGGAGGCTTGGCCTCAAATTCTCTCTACTTTCTCTCATTTTTGTTATATGAAAGCTTAAACTTTGTGGTTTGTCTTGATTCTCACCACGAGCAACTAAGGTAAGTGCTCTAATTTAAGGTTAGAGATTATACTTTGATGCAATTAGTGAAGGTCAGTGTTTAATCTATACTTAGCATTTATTATCTCAATGCATCTTCTTCTCATGTTTGTATCAAATTAGCAAGCATATCTAATTAGGATTGGCGCCCTAGATATTATGCATGTTAGATTGTTAAAGATTAAGACCTATGTTATGCCTTAATCGCCAAGTAACGAGGGTTTAAGCATGGCTAAGTAATTCGAGCCTAGGTGACAAAGGGTAGAGGTAGAGTTGCTTATTATTTTCATGATAGACTTTGGGTAAGGGACAAATCAGATTATTCGACAGAGTAATTCGTCGCAGTGTTCCCGTCACTGACTTTTAATCGGTTTAGGATTGATCACCTTAAATTAATTAATGGTCAAGTTTAATTAGGATTGCATGATTCTAATTAATTTATTGGGTTGTTTGCCACAGAGTTCCAAGTAAGCAAACTGTGTGCTTGGAATAAAATGGCTAAGTTCGTTAGAATCCCTATGATCTAAGTCGCATCAAAGTAAATCTTGATCCCTTAAATTAGAAGCACAAGTTACAATTTTATTTCCTTGTTCTTTAATTTTCCGTTAGTTAATTTTATGCATGTCTAATTAGTTTTACTTTAAGCAAATTCTCCCCGTTTTATTTATTGTTCTAATTAAGGTAAATAGAAATTGATTAAGAGAAGTTAAGTCAAGGTTCCCTGTGGATCGACTTGGTTACCACCGTTCTATAAGTTAGAATAGATATCAACATTATAAATGTAATTTGGCGGGTCTCGACAACCCGTTTACCAAGCAGTTAGAGGCATATTTGTAAGCTTCACTGAAAGAGTAAAGGGTTTTAGACTTTGGCATCATATTGAAAAGATATGTGTTAACAACATAGATGTTATTTTTAGAGAACAAGATATGTTCATGTCTCATGGTGTGAATTCTGAAGAATCTTCGCAAATAAAGATAACATCAATTGAGGTGGAGCAAAATTCAGCTCACAACTCAAACTCATTTCATTTAAAAACAAAATTTGAAGGAGTTGAAATTGAAACTGATTAGGGAACTCAAGAAGAAAAGAAAACTGGCATTGAACAAGTAGATCTACAAAATTAATCTCTTGCAAGAGATAGACAACGAAGAACCATTATTCCTCCGGCTAGATATAATGAAGTTGATTGTATTTTTATGGCCCTTAATGTTTCAAGCACTTTAAATGACTTTGAGCCAACTAATTTTGAAGAAGCAGTGAGTTGCCCTAATGCTAGAGATTGGATTAATGCCATGAATGAAGAAATAGAGTCGATAAATCATAATGAGACTTGGAATCTAAAGCCTCTTTCTAATGGCTACAAACTTATTGCCTCTAAGTGGATATACAAAGTTAAAAGATGTCATTCAAGGTGTTGAAAAACCTAGATTCTAAACACGCCTAGGGGTTAAGGGCTTTACACAAAAGGAAGACATAGACTACAACGAGATATTCTCACTTGTGGTTAACACAAACATTTATCAGAAGGCTCCTATCTCTAGTGGTTCAACAAAACTTAGAACTTGACCAACTAGATGTTAAAACAACATTCCTACATGACTATCTATCTGAAACTATTTACATGAAGCAACCATAAGGTTACATTGGGAAAAGGAAGGAGAACATGTTTTGTCTTCTTAAAAAGTCTATTTATGGCTTACAACAGTCTCCGCGGTGTTGGTATCATAGATTTGATGAATTTGTGGCCAAAATTGGCTTCCAGAAAATCTCTTTTGACAGTTGTGTTTACATTAATTCAAAGTCTTATGACAGGAACATTTTTCTTATTACTCTATGTTGATGATCTTGTTGGGTTTTATGTCCTAAAACTCGTGGTTTGTAAACTGTTATGTTTGTAAATACTCTATTTAGAATAAAGAGTTATTAGTTTTATACAGTAAAAGAGTTTACTGGTATAAAGTGAAATGTGTTTAGGTTAACCTATACCAATGACCAACACCCATGGCTGAATATGAATAACTTGAGCCTCATGTATGACATGATTGTGGATCAGGCTCAAGTAGTCAGTCAAAACGGTCTATAGTATACGGATAAGGCTGGGTACCTTATCCTGGTAACACTATTGGATGCGGCTTACTTTGTATTGTACAAAACGATGTGATCTGAATCGTTTCACATGGAGATGTGTGAGTGAGGGCGTCCTGTGCAAAGAGTTTGCATAAGACCGAACCGCGTATTAAGT
Organism: Herpetospermum pedunculosum; assembly: GCA_028017165.1. Taxonomy (NCBI): domain Eukaryota; kingdom Viridiplantae; phylum Streptophyta; class Magnoliopsida; order Cucurbitales; family Cucurbitaceae; genus Herpetospermum; species Herpetospermum pedunculosum. The sequence continues at coordinate 10,505,135 of CM051527.1, read as the reverse complement.
CGCTCTCTCTTTATAACTCCGTTTACTGATGAGACCGACTTATACATATTGATGGCCTAGGTAACTCGATCTCAATCCTGAGCTCGCTATGAACTTCTGCTTATTCGATAGTATCCTTTGACTTGCACGGGTGAGAGTGGCCCATTAGCGCCGACTCAATAAGCCTACCATCTTGGGGATAAAGTCGAATAGGTAGCTGGGGACATAGTACAACAAGATTGGAGTTCACTCCTAACCCGCTCTTCAGGGTTAGTAGATAGGTTGTTCCCTTAATAGCTGACTCCGAGGCTTGAACAATGAGCGCTCACACTCTCATGTGATGAGAGGGTTAACTGATCTGTTGGTTGGACCACAGATCTATTGTTCATTAGAGGTGTCAGTGGTACTTAAGGAACAAGACGTAATGTAGGGGTTAAACGGTTTAAATGACCCAGCTGTGATTACGAACAACCTGTGAAGGGTCGACTTGCCCGTGACGGTTATATCAGAGGACATAATATATCTACAGTGAGGAGAGTGCAACCCTCGGACTATAGTGGAGTCTCCGGGGGTTAACGAATGTTGATTAGTTCGGTTAAAAGAGTTTTGACCGGATAATCTCGTATCGTTGGAGCTCATGATCTGTAGGTCCTTTAGGTTCTCCTGGCTAGCTCGGATAACGTCGTGCAACAGTATAAAAGAAAAGAAAAAGAAAAAGAATTTGAATTGTTCAAATTCGGTTTACGGAAGGAGGATAGACATATTTAAATATGATTTAAATATGGAAATGGCCTATAACATGAATATGATTCATGTGTAAAAAAGTCGGTTTTCGGAAAATCGGGTTTAATCATATTATTTAATTAATATTGGATATTGAATTAAATAATAATTATTAATTAAAAAGTTTAATTAATAATTATATATATATATATATATATATTTTTTATTTATTAAAAAGTTTAATAAATAAAATTATTATTATTATTTTTAATAATAATAATTATATATATATATATATATATATTTTGATATAAAGAATATATATATATATATATATATATATATATATGTTAAGTTGGCCATCAGAATGGGTGAATTGAATTGAAGATGGGAGGTTGGGCATACGAAATGAAAAGCTTAAAAAAATTTCCAGCTTTTCATTTTGGAAGTTCCTCTGCCATCAGTTCTTCTTCCTCTTCTTCTTTTCTTTTATTTTTCTTTTCTCTTCTTTCGGAGTCCCACAACTCCGTTGCTCGGCGTCGAGGATAGCGGGACTACCTGGGGTGGTCCTCGGGGTGCTCGTGAGAAGAGGCCGGAAGAGTTCGTGACGAGGAACGTGCGGCGGAACTTGAAGAAATTGGAACTACAAGGGTATGTATTCTAATTTCTTTATTTTCGTCGTTTGAGCATGTTTTCTATTTGTTAAATTGATGAAATTAGAGTATCATCGACCCGAAATCGCTTTCCGCTGCGCAAGTCGCTCCATCAGATCTGTTATTGACAGAAGATAACAAAGAGATACTAAAGCATGTAAAGTCTCAATTGAAGAAAGAATTTGAAATTAAAGATTTGGAAGACTCCCAAAAGATTCTTGGAATCAAAATCATTAGAGATAGAAGTAAGTCTACTTTATATATAAGTTAGAGAGCTTATTGTTACAAAGTGCTTCAAAAATTCAAGATGAAATATGTTAAATCAATTTCTATACCTCTAGACCATCACTTCAAACTCTCAGCTGAAAACTCACCTAAAGAAGATGAAATAGAACATCAAACTTTTATGGCTAGTGTTCTTTATTGACAAGCAGTGGGGAACCTAATGTACTTGATGATTTGAACAAGACCTGACTTGTCTTATGCATCAAACTTGGTTAGTAGATACATGGATAACCCAGAAAAGAGATATTGAGAGGCTACTAAATGAATACTTAGGGGGCGTTTGGCCCAAGGAGTTGGAGTTGTTTAGTCTGAGTTTTAAAGTTTGTGTGTTTGGGGCAGGAGTTGTTGAACTTGAGTTCTGAAGTCTGAGTTTATTTTAGCTCTTTTTTCTGCACAATTTTAAAAAATCTCTCTATAATATAGAGTATTTTAATTAAAGCGTGGATTGAACCCATGACCTCATAGTCACGGGCACAACCTTATGCCAATTGAGCTATGCTCGGTTTGACATGTATTTCCACTTTTATTAGGACTCATCTTTAATTTTATGAATTCTAAGATTGAGATTTTTTTTTTTATTTATTATTTATTAATGTAGGTATATTTTACAAACTTCCTTACAGAAAAAAGAACAACACATAAGTATAGTCTTAACCCTGCCCATGTGTCAAACACATCATTCTCCGTTTCCACCTACTTAAATTTTAAGAATGTGATTTTTGCTTTTTATTTATGTATCCTTCGCAATTTTTTTTAAGATAATAAAAATAATTTTGACCAGACTACTTCACGTTTTTTTTTAATATCACTCACATGGATAGTTTTGAAATAAAAGAGAGACGTACGATAGTGTGTTAAATATTACACGTGAATTTGAAAGATTTTAATCCATTAATTTAAGCGGATCAAAATAAGCTGATGTTTTTATTTCTCGTAGAAATACTACATTTTGAATTTTTTTAAGTACCAATAATTTTGATTGAACAATCTAAATTATATTAAAATAATAAAAATAAGTTGAATTGCATTTTTAGTCATTTTACACATTTTGTTTAAATTACGTTTTTTTTTAATAATTACAAATATCGTAGGAGGAGGGAGGGAGAGAGAGGAAGAGAGATAAATGTGTTGCTTTTAAAAATGAGACAGACTTCAATAGTAAATACGATTGAAGTCTTGGCAGTTGATATTTTTTACCCGAGTTCAATAACTTTGTGGACCTAACGGGGAGTAAACTTACCCTCAGCTCCACTCCCCCCAACTCCGTAGGCCAAACGACCCCTTAGGTATCTCAAAGCTACCAAAGAAGCTAGACTCATTTACAAATCTAATGATCCCTCCAACAATGATCTATATGGTTATGTTGATTCAAATTATGCAGTAGATTTAGATAGAAGAAAATCATTATTTGGGTATGTGTTCCTACATGGAAATAACATTATAAGTTGGAAAGCCTCACTTCAACCAGTGGTTGCTCTATCTACCATAGAGGCATAATTTATTGCCCTATCAGAAGCTATCAAAGAAGGTCTATGGCTAAAAAGATTGCTAAATGATTTCGGTTACAAGCAACCTACATTAATAATTTTTTGTGATAATTAAAGTACAATCTACTTTCCAAAAACAATCAGTTTCATAGCAAGACAAAACATATTGACATAAAATTTCATTTCGTCAGAGAACAAATTGAAAAATGAGATATAAAAGTTATAAAAGTACATACCTTTTAAAATGCTTCTGATATACTTACAAAACTAGTTGCATAGCATAAATTGTTACACTACTTAAACCTAATTGTTTTTTATCTTCCTGAAAAAGGTTAGGAAAGCAATCTTGCTACTGCAATGCTTTCCTTATTGATTATCAAATGTTTCAATTTCGTATGTTGTTATTGCCATGCTTGCAATCTTGAATATCAAGTTCAACTTTCTTGATGCTTTCTTGAACACCTTCAACTCCGATACCACTTGCTGGGCTGAAATTCACCAAAGGCCGAAAACAATTCAACAAAAAAATAAGCACAAAAATGTGGCAAGTTAATTACCACACACGTTGCAGTATTTTGACAACAAGATTACTTTCCCTCATAGTCTGGTCATGCAAACAAGAAAATTGCAAGGAGGAAAAATCAAAGACACTGGAGGCGACGATGAAGAAAAGCTCAGGCAATGAAGATGAAGAGGAAGAAGATGATCAAGAAGGAAAAACAACAAGATTAAAGTTAAGCCAAGGTGGCCTACATCCACTATGAGCTGGAATATTTTATTCAAGAACAAATGACACAAAAATTACAAAGCAATCTCTCTTTTCTCAACCCTCTTTTACTCTGTAATTCAAATGAAACAAATAATATACTCCTTATATACTGAAAATTTTCTATTTGTAACAGAAATTAGAGATGGACTTAGATGCTAACAAATGATTATGTATAACCAATCTTAACATAGTAAATAAATGATAAGGAGAAAGAGGAAAGGACGACACACATAGCTGAACGGGGATGACGTGGATGTCTGAACGGTAGACGTCGCGTATGGCTGAATGAGCCAGATGATGAAAAGGGCAGGTGGTAATGCGTAATACGCACAAGCTGTCGAGACTTGCCCAAAATAAAATTTATAAAATCGATCCTACTAAGCTAACTTGTAGCTAGTGGTAATTGGGTCGATCCGCAGGGAGCTTCCTTAAATCCGTAGTAGATTGAATTGAATTTGTTGATTAAAATAAATAAAAGGGGGTTTTGAACATGCAAAGGAGAATTAAAAAATGCTAACGGAGAAATAAACCAATAAAGAGAACGCGCTAGATTTGGGGATTCGGGATTGCAAATCATTGTAATTCAGATCATTGAACTCAAAAAACATAGCCAGATTCAATCAAACACGCAAACGGTCACCCAGACCCTCTGTAGCAATCGTCCCAAATAAATTAGCAAAAACGTGCAATTTAGCTAAACTTGACAGAGAATTAATTTAAGGCGATCACTCTTAAACTAATCAAAACCAGTGACGGGCAACATGCGACGGATATTTGACTTGGATAGCCTAAGTCAATATTCCGGTTTTTTCATTTCTTCGGGGTTAGCAAACACAGACTAAGGGAACATGCAATGCTACCTACGGCTTCACCGAACCCTTGTTACTTAGGCGATTATGAGAGGCACGACGTCACTAATCTAATAACGGTATAACATGAATATATTCATGAGCGTCAATCAATCTTATACACATGTTAATTAAGGATTAAAACAGAAGAAACAGATGCTCAAAAGATTTAGACTAAGTAGGAAATCAAAATGCACAAAATCTCACTTCATTACAAGAAATGCAAATCCCTAATTTTTCCCCAAATTCAACACTTACCTTAGCCTTCCATGGGGTTTGGATGAATCCAAGCTTCCATGGAAGCCTTAGGGTTCATACAACAACAAAAAGAGGAAGAAAAGCTTGAAAACAGGTCTCCAATGGCGGAAGTTCGAGAAAAATCGAGAGAGAAATGACCTAAAAATCGGAGAAGATGACTTAAATAGTCGACGTAGTGTCGCGACGCTATGGACAAAAATTCCAGCGTGCGCGTTTTCGGAGCGTCGAGACGCCGGGGCAGCGTTGAGTAGCGTCTCGACGCCATCGCTCGACGCTTGCTCTGGGTCTGATTTTAAATTTTGCCTTGGAGCGGCGTCTCGACGCTGGGCCCTTGGTGAAATTTTGCCCTTTTTGCTCCTCTTCTTTGCCCGATGCACTCCCGAAGCTCTAAAATGACATTTTTAGCCTCGAAATGTGCTTTTTGGACTCCACAAGCTCTTAACCGTGAAACACCTACAACGGAGGCAAATAAACAACATTAAGTACGATTTTTAGCTATAATTAGGGAGCAAATTCTAGCTCCAAATGAGAGCTATCAGCGGGAACTAACGAATTCGACGACGACAAAGCAAAGGGTGAAATTGGAAAAGATGAATTTGGAGGGCTTGCGAAGCCATAAGGACTCGACGCCAAAGGATTGTGATCTCTAGGGTTTAGCAGAGGTGTCGATTGAAGAAAAATGGTGGAAATGAGGATGAAGATTAAGAATTAGCAGATTAAGAAAGAGAAATAAAAAAAAGTGGAGAAAGATGGATGAGAAGTGAAACATCAACGAAGGGTAGTGGAGAAAGATTGATTGGGTATCAAACAAGTGATATACCATCAATATATTTGTTATATTAGTAACAACTGATATACCTCATGGTGTATTAGTCACAATCGATATACCTAATTTGGTGTATCAGTCGCAACTAACATACCTTAAATTTGGTGTATAATGTCACAATTGAAAAAAACGAAAAAAATCAAATTTTTTTTTCTTTCTATATTTGCAAACTCCAAAAGCAGTAGTTAGATTTGTAAATACCCTAATTTATTTTGTTACCCATTGCAATCCCCTTTTGATTTGTAAATACCCTAATTTATTTTGTTACCCATTGCAATCCCCTTTTTGAAGGGGTAAGCACATATATGAGCCGATAAGAGGTACAATTTTAAAAGAATGTCTGATATAACTTTAATTTATAATCATGTTGGGTGAGTCCCATTTGAATTTTTAAAACCGTCTAAAATACCCTTCATGGACGTCAATTTAAAAAAAATGAAAAATGACATAATGTGATTGATGATTGACATTTCAATTATATCCCAAATTGGTTACATTTGATTATTTTTTTAATTTTTAATATTTTTTGTCGGAAACCACCTTAATTTTTGTTTCTTCCAAAATTGGCTATTTCAGTTGATTTTTGTTACGTTTCTTCCAAAATATTTCAGTTGTCACCTACATTTCTGTCGAACTGCACATAAATATTTCAGTGGTCGTCCACATCGCCCCTGCCCAAACTTGGAGTCTTCTTTCTAAGAGTGTCAAAATACCCATTTTTTTTACAACATAGGGGTGAGGGATCAAACCTGAGTCATCTTGGTCACTAGTCTATACAATATGCCGGTTGCGCTATGCTCATGTTGACCAATGCCAAAATATCTTGTTTATATTAAACATATCTTGTATATATTAAGCATACTATATTAATATCTGAATTTATTTTTAAAAAAACACCCGCGGAATTTAGAAATCAAGTTTAGGGTCGACTTTTATTTTATTTAGAATTAAACAAAAAATAAAAGGTTAACCCTTTCAAAAACTACCATCTTATTGTGTTTCATCAACCAAATCTTCAATTCTCCTCCATTATATTCGTGGCTATGACTTGTACACGAGACCATACATATTTATTTTATTTTGCAAAGCATTACTTCATTTTCTCCACTCCTAAACAAATTCAGACTTATACTATAAATTTTGGTCGTGTCAACTTAAGCATAATTAAATTTATAATGTATTATAGTCTTTAACCAAAAGGGAATAAGTTTCAATTCCATGTTTGAACTAAAAAAATAAATAAAATTGTAATATAATTTAACCTTTCAACTGTAAACAGCAAATGAACGAACTAAGCAAAATAATTAAGGAAACCAAACCACGCAGAGACTGACACACAGAAAATGGAAGAACACCAGACACGGTTGCTTTGATCCAAATTTCCAAATTCTTCTCCTTCGATTCACACCCCAAATTCATCTTCTTCATCCACAAATCTTCGACATTTTTGGTGGGTCAACTTCCACAGTTCGGTGAAGAAGAGCAAAAATGGCGTTGAATATGAAAACCCTCACCCAAGCTCTGGCCAAGACCGCCGCGGTGATCGAGAAGACCGTTCAGACTACCGTCCAGGAGGTCACCGGACCCAAGGCTCTTCAGGATTACGAGCTTCTCGATCAGATCGGCTCCGCCGGTCCCGGCATGGCTTGGAAATTGTATTCTGCGAAGGCTCGTGATTCTTCGCGGCCTCAGCAATATCCCACTGTTTGCGTTTGGGTTTTGGATAAGAGGGTTCTGTTGGAGGCTAGGGCTCGTGCCGGGTTGTCGAAGTCTGTCGAGGATTCGTTTTTGGATCTGATTCGAGCCGATGCGGGGCGGTTGGTTAGGCTGAGGCATCCGGGAGTGGTTCATGTGGTGCAGGCGTTGGATGAGAATAAGAATGCCATGTCCATGGTTACGGAGCCGCTGTTCGCGTCGGTGGCAAATGCTCTTGGGAATGTGGAGAATATTTCTAAGGTTCCGAAGGAGCTCCAGGGTTTGGTATGTAGAGCCACAATTCTCCGAATTGTCTTTATTTTTTCCACTTCCATGGTGTTTTCCAATTTGGATTCATATAGTAAATCCCGAACCTGATTGAGTTTGAGGATCGTCTTATGTTATTCAAGTCGAATTATCAGTCTGAAAGTTGTGATATTGGGTAATCTAGTAAATGCCAAAATATTATAGTTATTTACTTTAATTCTTGTGGATACAGTTTATTATCGACTTCTTCATGAGTTACCAATTTCGATGCACTTGCTTTGAAGAAGATGGGTAATGATACAAGCTTGTGTTAACGGTCAATTAAATTTGTGTACATTATTTTTTATGAGAGACCAACTTTTCATTGACAAGTTTAAGGCATAAAAATTAGTAGAGAGCATCCTAATGCAATGGAGTTTATGAAAAAGTTGCTCCCATTGGTATTTATAACAGTACAAAAGGATTTAGAAAGAGTACACTAAGAGGAGCTCAAAAGATAAATGTCATTTGGAGTTCTGCCCAATTTCTAGGTTTGCTTCCATAGGTTTCTTTCCAACGATCTTTACTTTTTGTTGTTGGATGTTTTATGGGGTTCATACTTTTTTTTTGGGTTCATACTTTTTTTTTAGTATTCAAGTATTAAATGGGAATAGAGATGGTGGTGCTCTTCCCTTGGGTTGCCCCTTGGATTTGGTTATATTTATAAAAGAAAATGAATATGTCGGGTTCGGTGCTCTAATTATGTGATGTGTGTAGCTTGCTTAAAGGCTTCTCTGCTCTCATCAGCTTGTTCTTCATCTGCATTTTACAGGAAATGGGATTACTGGAAATAAAGCATGGTTTGCTTCAGATAGCAGAGTCCTTAAACTTTCTTCATAGCAATGCACATCTCATTCACCGGGCTATATCTCCTGAGGTATCAATTTTATTTTATCTTTTTCTTTGCTTTGGAATAGGCTAAGATAATTGGTGAAGATGCGTTTTAACAGTAACTAGATACAACCCCCACCCACTGACCCTGTGGAGTTTCTAATATATTTGATCTGTCTACGTAACTTGAAATTACGACTTTGCAGAATGTCCTCATCACTTCAAATGGAGCTTGGAAACTTGCTGGATTTGGCTTTGCAATTCCATCAGATCAGACTTCGAGTGATATGGCTACCATGCAGGCTTTCCACTATTCAGTGAGTTCGATACCACTGGTTGCTTGTTAATTTTTTTTTGGATAGAAAACAGTGATCATTCATTGAAATGATGAAATGAGTTTCAAAAGAATGTCCTATCGAGAAACAGTTACAAAAAACTCCTCCATTGATTAGAGAGGGTTGCTTGTTAAATTTTTAACATTATATAATGAGAATAGAGGAAACAACTCAACTGTTGGATGATGCCTTTGTCAAGCAGTTGAGATCTGAAAAGGAGGTCAACTCTTTTGGATATGGAACTTGCGATTTATATGAATTTTCAGTCTTTTATGATTTATTCACTCTCTATAATCCTGTTCATTGGTTTGTAAAAAAAAAAAAAATCCTGTTACAGTTTTATGCTCCAGCCCAGTTTAGACATAAATTTAACATCCTTATTTGTGTGTTCTATCTATGCATACAGTGTGCTGCTTTTATCCTGCGTGTTAATGTACAAGCTAGCCATCTTCCAATAATGTTCCCCCTCTTAAAAGAAATTAGCTGATACAATATTATGATATGAATTAAGGATCATCATTACGAAAACTAATTGAGGCTTCTGTGTTTAATTTTGTTGAATTGCACAGGAATACGACGTTGAAGATTCTGTGCTGCCTCTTCAGCCATCTCTGGATTACACGGCTCCTGAATTGGTTAGGAGTAAATCATCTTTGGCTGGATGTTCCTCTGATATTTTCAGCTTTGGATGCCTTGCTTACCATTTGGTTGCTAGAAAGCCTTTGTTTGACTGCCACAACAATGTTAAAATGGTATTTCCATGTTCATTCTTTCTGAATTCAATCACCTTGCCTGATGATGTACTTTGCTCGCCATGCTTATATTTATTTGATAAGTGGGACAGTCTCGTCCAGATAATTTTGATTTTCATAATTTGAAAATCTTGTTTTTCTGGTCTTTCTTCATATATTTCAATTAGTTTGAGTCTCGTCAAATTACTTGATATAGAAAAAAAAGCCATCTTCTTGGTCTTCAGCGGAAGAAATTAAGTATGATCTCTCTCTGATTTTTAGTTTAGTTAGTTAAGAATCATTGATGTTTTTAAATTGGATTTATTAGCCTAGAGAGTTAGTAAAGTTTCCCGTTTTCTTTTCTTGAGGCTAGGCAGACCTTTATGATTATGACTAGTGGTGGAAAAGATTAAATATTTTTTTAAAAAACTTGAAGGTCTTTGGAGGTCAACTGTAATTTTATTGAGAACACACTAAAAGTTCCAGCTGATGCCCTGTAGCATGTGTTATTGAGCCTCTATTAGTGTGCCTGTAAGTGTTGAGGTCTATGAGTGATTATTGTAAGACTCCTGGTCCTAAAACTTGTAAAGTGATAGAGTAGTAGTATGCATTGGAAAATAGCATGCTATTACAAAGGCTTGCTTTTATTGTCCTCAACTGTGTGCTACTGTACTACTACCTTTTATGCATGGACACAAATCAATTAGCCAGTCTTTTCAACTTAAGTGAAGTGGAAAGGATGGTTGTGTATTATGGTGCTGGAAGCTTGATAATTCTGCCATATATTAGTCGTTTTGTACATATATCAGCTTTTCTTTTAATGTTGTGTAAGTGCACTAAAGCTTTATTTTTTAATTTTTACTAAGTAGTCATTATAGAGTTATTTTTTATCACTCTATCTGAATTCGTAACTTTTTCATAATATAGGTATAGAAAGAGGATAATATGAAAATGAAAGGGAATTGGCTCAAATATTCTTGTAAATCATGTCATTTATCGAGGTTCCTAATTCTTGTTATTCTTTTCTTTTGTTTTTTTGTTCCTTCCTCCATAGTACATGAATTCCTTAACTTACCTGTCAACTGAGTCATTTGCTTCAATTCCTCCGGAATTAGTTCCCGACTTGCAAAGAATGCTGTCATCAAATGAGTCTTTCCGGCCAGCAGCATTGGAGTTCACAGGTAATACAATTTGAAATTCCAATATAATTGATACATCCTCATTTAGCTTCAAGGGAACTGGTGATGTAAGTTGTAACGTCGAATATCAATACTGTACATGGAAGTTGGAAAATAGAAAGGATTGCACAAATTACGTGATTATGATGAAATCTAATATATGAGATTTGGCCTTTTCATTTTGATTGTCACTTGTAGTGTAGGTATGCTTAATGCTGTTAGTCAGTTCCAAATCTACGTTATTTGGTTTTCTTGCAGGTTCCCCATTTTTCCGAGATGACACAAGGCTGCGTGCTCTTCGCTTTCTTGACCACATGCTTGTAATCGTTTCCATTTTAGCTTTACTGATATGTGTTTCTCTAAAGTGTTATCCAAAGCAGTTACGTACTATGAAAGAATATTTGAAATTGAAAATATATTAACTCGTCATTAATACTCAGGAAAGAGATAACATGCAAAAGTCCGACTTTTTGAAAGCTCTATCTGATATGTGGAAAGATTTTGATTCCCGTATATTGCGCTATAAGGTTTGAATTTCTTCTGGCCTATTTGTCTATGAATTTGCTGGTTAATACCATGCTTTCTGGTTTTAAATTATAAATTTTTGTGGCTCTTTTATTAGACACTAAAATTTATTGTTTGAATGAAATATACAAGGTGATAGAAAACAAGCTAAAGAATATCACTGTTGGTTGACCAAGTACCTAGTGGTCAAGGGAACACGGTGACATGCCGTAAACCATGTGTTTGATGTCATGGATTTAAATTATGTAGCCACCACCTACCCAGTTCTCTTATGCCAAATTTTATAGGATTGAAGTGGTTGTCCTCCAAGGTTGGTGAGATGCATGTAAGCTAGTGTTAGTGCTCACAATTAGAGAAAAAAACAGCAACAGCCAAGGACTTGTAATAAACTTCCCCATTTTGTAGAAATGAAAGACAAGCTATAGTTGAAAAAACTTCTTATGGATGCTACTACAAGAGGAAGAACCAAAGATGCTTGATACTATTTTTTGAAGCAAAGACGCCTTGTGAAAGAAGAACAGAATTTGGAATACTCAGTGATGAACAACTAACGGATTGCAATTGTTGTCCCTCCGTTTTGTTTTGTTCTTTTCATAGGTTGAATTATTTGATTACACTTAATAATGCAATTTCCAGCAACACACTTGTCTTCCTTACATGGTGCTATGATTCACGGTTACAAGTTATCTCAGCTTGCATTCCAATTACTCTACACGATAAGAATATAAATAAGTTCATCAAATGCCAAAACACATTTATTAAACGAGGAGTTTACTAGTAGTCTTGCGCTTGCCCAACTAATATATATGACATGTAGTAAAGGAATATTCATGAAATCATTGATCTCTCAATGAGGGTTTCATTATGTCTTTTGCAGGTCCTTCCACCTCTCTGTGCAGAATTACGGAATCTGGTTATGCAACCTATGATTCTTCCCATGGTACTCACAATAGCAGAGTCTCAGGTACAAAACCTCCATGGTTTCATTATTTATCTAATAATCTTACTAAGGTTGCATGTAAAAGTTGACGTTGAAGTTTTCAGAATTGATGGGGCCTATGGAGTTTATTAATTTCGGAGTTATATTCTTGATTTCCGTTTATTTTTTCTAATGAGATTCCCCTGTATACTGCAGCTCCACTAATAATCTGAAGTTGGTTGGTGTTTGGTTCTAAATATTAATATTAATAAAAGATAGCATATCTTAATTTGTTCCCAAACACTTGTACATATATAAACATACATACATAAGTAGGCACACACACACACACACAATTTTTGTTTGTTTCTTTTAAGATTGTGCAGTTTTCTTTTTCGAATCTGGACTTGGTAAAGATATGGTGTTTATAAATTAATGATGGCGTTGGTTAATTTGTTCCCTTATATTAACATTTATTCATACATATGTTACTGTTTCCTATAAAAAAAGACACGTATATAAATATATATGAGTACTTTTTCAAGATTGTCTTGTTTCGTCCTCGAACCTGGACTTCGTATTACATGGATATTTTATTTATTTATTTATTTTTTTGGGTCTGAGGTGTGTTAAACTAGCCAAGGAGTTGAGATTTTGTCTAGATTGATATGTGGAATCTGGAGATTGAACTTTTTTGAATTTGTGAGGAAATCATATGGATTTAGTGACTTGAATCTAGTACTTATTCAAATTGTGATATGTTAGCAGGACTATATTGTCTCTTTATTTATTTGTCTTATGATAAAAAATAGAGACATTTCATGGTTCAGTCACTAGAGAGGAAATGATGTATAAGTGACTGACATATTGTTAACTTCTCTCCTTAGTTGATGCCTTCCTCTTCTCTGTTTTGAAAAACAGAATTTTTCATTGGTGGGATGAAATGTAAAAAAAGGAAAACTATACCCCTGCCCTATATCAAGGAGCTTTACAGAAAAACTTCTTTCTATATAAATGATAGGTACTAAGTGTGAGACTAGGGTTAATGAACCCTCAAGACCACTATAAGAGGTTCTTATTTTTATCAATTGGAGATTTGGAATTGATAAAAATAAGAACCCTCAAGACCACTATAAGTGGGTGACGCGTTTGTTTTGTAATTACTCGTTGAGTGTTATTACTCTGGATTGGAGCCCCTTCTTATAGCGGGTTTTTTCCTTTCTTTGGGGCTGTTTTTTTGTATGCCCTTGTATTCTTTCATTTTTTCTCAATGAAAGTCCGGTACCTTTTCAAAAAAAACAAAAAAAAAATCAATTGGAGATTTGGAGGGTCTTTTCTTGTATATTCTATTAGTTAATTTAATTGTGACTTGTTTTATCTTTGATGTCTTCCGCTTTCATCTATTTACTATTTAGTTTTGTGGGATTGTATTATTGGAATATAAGATTAATTTCTTAAAGCTTGCAGGATAAACATGATTTTGAGCTATCAACTTTGCCATCTCTTGTTCCTGTCCTGAGTACTGCTTCAGGTGACACAATGTTGCTGCTTGTGAAGCGTGCCGATCTTATAATTAACAAGGTAAAATCAAGTAATTATGTTTTTGTTAGGATACCAATACCGAAATAACGTAACAAAACGCACACTGATAGAAGATATTGCAATATTGAAGGACGTTACAATATAACAATAGTCATTCGAGAGGGCTCTATCTCTCCCAACGAGTCCTAAGGACAATCCACCAAAAGGATTCCTCCCTTCTAAGGCCTTACCACACTCTATTTATAACTAAGACCCTCCTACCTAATTACCACTATACCCTTTACTAATAACCTCATTATATCCCTAACTAGTACTCTCACAGCTTTGTGTGGTGATGCTTGTTGGTTGATTTACAAGCTAAAATGGAACTAAATATATAGTGCGGTTAAATCACCACTGAACCCAAAAATTTATCACTTTCCTTCACTTGTGGACTTGAAAATTTGTCAGAAGCCTGCAAATGGAAATCAATATTAAGTGTGGAGGAATTAAAATTACAAGGGTTCTAAACACAAGACTTACTGCTCTGATACCATGTTAAATCACCACTTAACAAAAACGTAAGGTAATGGGTTACGGCAAATTTAATTTTATAAATACTTTAACAAATGCTCTAGTTCCACATCTATTTATAATACGGTGATGTCAAGGGACATAGAGAGAGGAATAATTGTTGAGTGTAGACTGGAACATAAAAGCTTCTTGATACCACTCAGATTACAAGTCATGGCAAAGGAAATTGTGAATTAATACAGAGGAAAAGTTCTTGGTGATATAAGTGAGACGGATGTAGATTGTTTGGTTGAGAGAAGTAATGAAGGGAAGCCATTATTATTGCAGATCCAGTGGAAAAGTTCTTCAAGAAGACTAGAGGGGGAAGGTTCCTTGTGGGTACAGAAGCTATTTAACAGTATGGGCCATTTTTGGAGATTGCAAATTATCTAACGGTGGAGCAAAGGATGGGATGCATTGGAGTACAATCCTAATTTAAATAATTAGCAGTTATACGAAGGAGATTTATTTTAGATGCTATTCTGGTCATAAATTATAAAGAAGGCCAAAATCATTTGATTGAACGCAGTGAAGGGAAAACCTTTTGGAATATAGGGAAAGAAAGAAATGGAAGGGTCTTCAATGACTAGGGTGGATGTTAGGGGGAGACCTTGAAATAGCTAGATTCATTTGTTCATTCTTAAGGAACTGGCTTTCAGCTGTTCACTCTGGAGTCTTTTTTGTTTGTTTTAATAATTCCCCAAATGCATTCATATGATTTGTTGAGGGGCATTTTGTAAAGCACAGGTGGGTAGCTTAGTTTTGATCTAGTTGGGCCCTCTTTTGGGCATTACGTTTGGCTTTGTGCTAATCCTGATTTGACACCTTTTTGTTTTACTTCTCACCAAATCAATGGGAAGTGCTTCATGTTTCAAAAAAGAATTGAAGATAGAAAAGCTCATTCTTCGAGTTTCAGCCAGAAAGAATTATAGTTATACTACTAGGCTATGCTGTCATGATCAGTAGTTTGCTATATGAGAAACAGATAGAATTGGCAAGCCTTAAGTTTAGAAAACAAATAGGAAAAGGGAACTTTGCATGAATAGATAGTTGGTTAGTTGGTTGGCGGAAGGGAGGAAGTCAGGGAATTTTGTATAGATGAGGGATTGTAGGCCCTTTATGAGTAAGCTAGTTATACTACTATGCATTTGTTGATGCAAGGGGTAGAGAGCATCTGAGTTGTGACTAGAGTAAGGGAGAGACTCAGCACCTCAAAGAGTCTGGGAATTTCGTACTCATTGTTTCTTGATTGTTTAATCAGTACAAAACTATTTCTTTTTGCTAATTCCACATCAATTGCTATAGAGCTTTGTCTTGGGTATGCCAAAAGCTTAGAAAATGGGGACCAAAATGGAAAGGAGTATTGTCGTCTTGTTGTAAAGAGTATATGCAGAAAATTCTTGCAATGGGAAATAGTATTTGTCCACCTAGTGTGAGTCAACCGACTATTGCATTGACAAATAAGAGGCAATAATTTGAGTGCTAAGGATGTGGGATGGACGATATTGGGATCAATTGGATCGGATGGAGGCATCATCATTCTATGGAATGACCCATCTTTTGTGGTCTCTGGAGTTACCAAAGGTCAATTCTCACTCTCTTTAAACTTATCTTTTGGAGATAGTTTTCACTTCTGGATTACTGGCATCTATGACCCAACTAGATCTAAGATGTATCATCTTTTCTGGGACGAGCTAAATGGTTTATCTTCCCATTGCTCGGGTGCTTGGCTTTTGGGAGGTGGCTTTAATGTTATCCGGTGGACCAGAGATAAATCTGTTTATAGAAGACCAAATAGACATATGAACAACTTCAATGACTTCATTGAGCAAGCGACTGAGTTCCCCCTTACCAATGACTTGTTCACTTGGTCTGATTTCCGACCGTCCCCTACTCTCACGCTTATTGATAGATTTCTCGCAAATGATGCTTTCATGGATCGATTTCAGAATGCTGTGGCTAAGAGACTTGAATGGCTAAGAGACTTGAAAGGGTAACCTTCGATTCCAAAATCATTGGTTAGAGAACCAAAGTTTCTCCCATTTGGTTGAATATTGGTGGCTCAATACTCCATTAGGAGGCTTTCCAGGGCATGGTTTCATTCAAAAGCTTAAGGGGCTAAAATCAGTCATCAAAGGTTGGAATAGGGCTACTTTTGGCAGCAATCATCTCCAAAAAGAACATCTTGTCTTGGAATTAGGGATGCTTGACTCTATAGAGGAAACACGGGTTTTACAGCTGGTACAAATTCAACAAAGACACTCTATAAAAGCCCAATTACTTGCCTTGAGTGTGAAAGAAAAATCTTTGTGGAGGCAGAGCTGTAAATTGAAATGGTTGAGCGAAGGGGACATAAACTCTAGCCTTTTCCACCGAATTGTGGCTGCAAGAAGGAAAAACACCATCCTTGAGATACTATCTACAGATGGCAGGAGTCTGACCAATGAATCCGATATTGAATAAGAATTTCTGAGAAAAGTGGGGGATAGATATCTGCCCACACCCCTCAACTGGGATCCCATTTCTCCCCAACAAGCTTCTGATATTGAGAGACTTTCACTGAGGAAGAAATTCGATGTGCTGTTTATGGATTGGGGACCTACAATACTCCGGGGCCGGATGGTTTTACCGCTGAATTCTATAAAAAGTCATGGAATATCCTCAAAGCCGACATCATGAGGGTGTTCCAAGATTTTTTTAAGAAAGGTATCATCAACGCAAGCCTAAATGAGACCTATATTTGTCTTATCCCAAAGAAAATTGATGCAAAAGGTGTGGGTGACTATAGGCCCATTAGTCTCATCTCTTGTATGTATAAGATTATTGCTAGAGTTTTATCCGAAAGGCTTAAGAAAGTTCTCCCCCATACTATCACAACCTATCAATCTGCCTTTGTTGCTGAGAGACAAATTTTAGATGCATCACTTATTGCGAATGAGCTTATCAATGAATTGAAAAGGAAAAAGAAAACAGGGGTGGTCATTAAACTTGACATTGAAAAGGCCTTTGACAAAGTCGATTGGGACTCTCTTGACGAAATTCTTTTGGCAAAGGGATTTGGCCCTACTTGGAGAAAATGGATAAGAGGTTGCATGTCATCACCAAATTTTTCTATCATCATCAACGGCCGCTCGAGAGGAAAAATCTTTGCATCAAGGGGCCTTAGACAAGGTGATCCACTTTCCCCCTTTCTCTTTTTTATGGTCATGGATTGTTTTAGCTGACTTATGATGCATGCTGCCAGTAGAAAGGATTTTCTTTGGAGAGAGGCTTATTGAATATTCATCATCTTCAGTTTGCCGATGACACTATTCTTTTCTCCACGAAGGATGACTTTGCTCTAGAAAATTTGTTCAACATTGTGAGATTTTTTGAAATGGCATCAGGGATTAACATTAACCACCAAAAATCAGAATTACTTGGCATTAATCTTGAAGCCCGGAAGTTATTGACC
This sequence comes from Herpetospermum pedunculosum, assembly GCA_028017165.1. Classification (NCBI taxonomy): domain Eukaryota; kingdom Viridiplantae; phylum Streptophyta; class Magnoliopsida; order Cucurbitales; family Cucurbitaceae; genus Herpetospermum; species Herpetospermum pedunculosum. The sequence goes on along the minus strand of CM051527.1, from coordinate 10,487,239 downwards.
ATTGCACAGAAGTTTGGCTGCAAAGTTGGTTCTTGGCCAGCAACTTATCTTGGTCTTCCCCTCAACGTTAAGCCTCGAACAAAAGCTTTCTGGGATCCCATGATTGAAAAAGTTGGAAAAAGGCTTTTATCATGGAAGAATTCTTACATCTCGAAAGGGGGGAGACGCTCATACAAGCCACACTTGCAAATCTTCCTTTATATTACTTACCCATTTTTAAAATGCCGAGCAAAGTATCCTCTATCTTTGATCGAATGGTTAAAACTTTCTTTGGAAAGGTAATGATGATAAAAAAGGTTTGCACCTTATCAAATGGGATAAGCTTCTTACTCCTATGGAGAATGGTGGGCTTGGTTTACATGGTATCAAAGACAAAAAACAAAGCTTTTTTAGCTAAATGGATTTGGCGATACCAAAATGAGCCGAATGCTTTGGAGGAAAATTATTGATGCTAAATATGACACTACCTATCTCAACATGAAGCCGGGCAGCATCTCCCTTACAAAAGCCAATGACCCTTGGAAAACAATCATGAAGTTTGGGGATTTGATCTATGACAGAACAACATTTGTGCTTGGGGATGGAGCAAACATTTCTTTTTGGGATGATATTTGGATTGGGGTTGATTCTCTCGCTAGAACTTTTCCCTTGATATTCAATTTGTCTACCAAAAAGCAGGGGGCTGTCAAGGACCTATGGAGTACAAAGCTTGAATCTTGGGATTTGAGACTTAAAAGAAATTTGAAAGATGTCGAGATTGACGAATTTGCCTCTCTTATTCATTGTATATCTTTTGTATCAGTTAACCACAACAAAGATAGAGTGGTTTGGAAGATGGAACCAAATAGGCTCTTCTCCGTAAGCTCCCTATGAAGTGACATTTCCCCACCGATAAGTAAGCCCGAAAAAAAATTATGATCTCATATGGAAAGGTATTCACCCCAAGAAGATCACGTTCTTTTTATGGGAGCTGTCACACAAGGCTATCAACACTAATGATAAGTTGCAAAGAAGGTTACCTCATATGGCTCTTTCTCCCCAATGGTGTATTCTTTGCAAAAATCATTTAGAATCACAAAGTCACTGGTTGATTTCTTGCCAATTTGCTCGTTCGTTTTGGAATGAGTTATTTTCCTCCTTCAATTGGCAAACGGCCCTACCGGAAGAACCAAAGCTCTTTCTTGCTCTTATCCTTGGAGGTCATCCTTTCAAAAAGAAGAAGATTTTATGCTAGAACTTCACAAGGACTTTTTGTTGGACCATTTGGCAAGAAAGGAACAACCGTATCTTTCAAGAAAAAGAATTTTTTTATGTTAGGTTCTTTGAAGCCATTATTAATACGGTTGCGACTTGGACCAAACGATCCCCTCTCTTTTATCACTATAGTTTTGATACCCTCCTTTCTAATTGGAGAGGATTTTTTGTAACTCGGGGACACCCTTTCTTATGTAATTTCATATTATTAATGAAATTGTTTCTTATTCAAAAACAAAAATAATTTGAACAAACTAACAATTTGTTTCTATGGAAGGGAAAGAATGAACAGACAATGAAATTAGGGGAGTTTGGTGAAGTACGAAGAGTAGTCGAACAAAGGAATTTGAAGTGAAGGGAGTGCTCCTCATAGATATATTTTTTCAGATGGAGTGTTTTTCTGAAGTTACCATTTGATGGAAACAGCCAAGATGGAAGCAATTGCTCTGTGCATGGCAGGCGAAGTGTTAGCTTGGTTCTGATGGTTGGAGAAGAGGAACTGGCGCATTGTTGGGATGAATTTAGGTAGGCGTTGATTACAAGGTTCCAGTTAACATGGGAGGGGGCTCCATGTATGAATGAAGGCTTTTCAACCCTTTGTCAAGAAGTAAGTGTGTGAGTATAGTATATCAAGCAATTTGAGGTGTTGGTTGGTGTGCATGTTACCGGATGTTCTGGACTTCATGTTAGAAGGGAACTTCATGTATGGCATGAAGGCAAAGGTGAAAGTGAAGCCCCAAGTTTTGAAACTGGTGGATTTGGCAAATAATCCTCGAAGTGACCCTCGAAAGCAAGAGAGAGATACATCAGGAGGGATCTTGAGCCATGGAGGGGGCAGCTCATTTGAACCTAGCCTTTCACCCAAACAAATTCATATAATTAAAAAATATTCCTTGTCCGTAGGGAAGAAAAGTGACGTGATTGGGGTTAACTTTGGGACTGGTTTGAAAGGTGAACACACATAACAAAAACTACAAAGGAGAAAGGATTGTGTTTTGGACGCAAGGAGAAATATTGTCATGAATGATGGGGTGTTAACAAGAGAGAACCAAGGTGGTGAAGGAGCCGATGATGTGTTGGAGGTTGTTGTATTGTCACTTAATTTGGTTGTAGGGATCTTGTTGCCGCAGACAATGAAGCTGAAAGGAAAAATCACAAGAGAATCTGATGTTGGTCGAGACCATGCATGAATTCATTGCTAGGTCTCAATGTTTAAGAAATCTTGGTATCTTATTTGAACTTACAACGATTCTTTACAATTTAATTATTGAAAATGTTTGTATGAATTTGTTTCATTGTGGATGCTTGAATAACATTTATTGCCTGTGGCTGGTTTTTCAGCCTTCAGTGTATATATTCCTTTTTCCTTCGTTGTTTTTCAATTCTATTTGACAGCATGTTCATAACTTTTCTCATTTAGCCAGTCTGTCATTTTTGTAGACCAATCAAGAACAATTAATAACAAATGTCCTGCCATTGATTGTTCGGGCTTATGACGATAATGATGCTCGCATACAAGAGGAAGTTCTGAGAAAATCAGTTTCCCTTACTAAGGAACTTGATACACAGGTGAGAGCTCCATATCTTGTGTTTATGACCTCTTTATAGTTTGTCCCCTCAAACCCCCTTCCTTTTCACGAAGGCGGGATAGCTAGCCTACAAATGCATCAAGGAAGTGATACTAGATGTGAAATACTTTGAAAGCTGTCGTTTTTTCTTTTTCTTTTTCAAAGCCTTTTCTAATAAAGAAATGGTAGTTTTCTGTTGTCTGAACAACTTTTTGCATAGTCTCTGGTTTTTCAACCTCCGAAATGAACTCTAAGAATCTACATTTCTACTTCTTTGTTCTGTTAGAAAAACGTAATTTGGCTATTTTGTTGCTTTTTTTTTTTTTGTGTGTGTGTGGGTTTGGGTGTGTTATAGTGATGTTATTTTATAAATTGGTTTGGGGGATGGAGGAGTTTATTTGTAATTTCTCTGGCAGATGGTAAGAATTGTATAAAAAAATTTCTTTTATGGTTATGATAGGAACTAGAAATTGAAATACAAATTAACATAAAATATTATTAATATAAAGAAGGAAAATGATAAGTTTTTCAAACATTTTGAGAGGCTTGGACTCTCCCACAAACTATTTTTAGAAACTGCTTGCCCTCTAAACTCTTGAACTACCTTTATTTATAATCCTCAACACAAACTAACTTCTAACTTCTAAGTAATTCCAAATACTCTCACATGTATTGAGGCGCGCGCCTCAGGCGAGGCAGAATTGGGAGGAAGCGCCTCCGTATTGCGCTAGGCGACGGTCTTCAAACGGTCGCGCCCGTCGTCTTCTGATAACCGTTCTTCATTTTTTTTTTTTTTTTTTTTTTTTTTTTAAATTCGTTTAAACCTAAATAAACGGAAACCTAAAAGCCACAAAAAAAAACAACTTAAGTTCTAAACTTAAAGCCCATTAAGTTAAAAGCCCAATAAAAAAGATATAACTTTCCAAATTCCATTACGATTTGTTTTCCTTCCCATTCCTTCCGCTTTCCAAATTCCATTTAAACATTCTTATAATCGTTTTTTTTTCATTCCTCATTCCAACTTTCCAAATTCCAATACGAGACCTTAGATTTAGATGAGGAGGAGGATGATGATGATTTTGACATTTGATGTTTTACCATTTAGTGTTTTGAAACTTCTAGAACTTGATTATTATTGGATGTGTTTGACATTTTTACTATATAAATTTATAAATTTATGCTCTATATATACATATTATGTGTTTATTTATTCATTGCGCCTCGCTTCACTTGGGCCTTGCTTCACTTGGACCTTGCCTTTTTGTCGCCTCTCGCATTCGGGCTATCAAGGGGCATGTCGCCTTGCGGTGCGCCTTTACCCTAACATTACTCTGCCCCAGTGTTTTAAAAGGCGCAAGGCGCACTAAGGCGCAAAGACCCTCTGGAGCCTAGGCGCAAGGCGCACAATAAAGCGCGGGCTTTATTTTGCGAGGCGCACTTTGGATAGAAAAAAAATATAATAAATTATAAAGAAGAGATAGCATGGTTGAAGTGAAAATATGAAAAAAAAACCTTTAGGATTAGTTGGAATGCCTTGAATCTATTATGACCTCTACGACTGGTTGGTACTGGGGGTATGGGGGCAACGCCCCTAAAGAAAAAAATCAGATTTTAGTTACTTATTTTTTTTTTTTAATATTTGGAAAAAAAACCCTTGCGCCTTGGTCCCAGGCGCGCGCCTTGGTCCCAGGCGCGCGCCTAACGTCCCAGGCGCGCGCCTAACGTGCGCCTTCTTAAGTGCGCCTCGCCTTTTCAAGGCGAGGCGCCAACCTTGCGCCTTGCGCCTTGGCGCGCCTAGGCGCGCGCCTGGGCGCGCCTTTTAAAACACTGCTCTGCCCTGAAAAACACCTTGTCCTCAAGGGTATCGATCACATAATAATGGGGACTTGCGACTTCCTAATAACAACTTTCTCCTTGCATAAATGTAGGGATATATATTGCTACAATAAATTTGTTCTTTCATCTAAGGTAACTCGTCCCTTATAGAATAAATTTGACGCTTATTCGGGCTGTCTTGAGTGGGATGCCCACGTACTATTTCTCCCTTTACAGAGCCCCTTGTTTGGTGTATAAGGTAATGGAGAAACTCATGAAAGATTTTATGTGGGAAGGGGTCAAGGAGGGAAATGTGCGCATTTGGTTAATTGGGCGGAGGTGAGAAATCCTATAGACTTGGGGGCTCTTGAGTTGGGTAACTTAAGGGTTCGTAACCAAACTCTGCTTGCAAAATGGTTGTGGCGGTTTTTCCTCGAGACTAATACCCTGTGGCACAAGGTTATCGCGAGCCAATACGACCCTCATTTGTTCGAGTGGTTGTCGGGTAAGGTCAAAGTCACCTTTAGAAATCCTTGGAGGGATATCTCGCCTCTTGCGAGAGATCCCATCCTTTTCTAGCTTGATTCATTGTTCTGTAGGGGATGGTAAGGATACTTAATTTTAGGAGGATAAATGGGTGGGGGATTGTCCCCTCTACTCTTTGTTTCCTAGGTTATATCATCCGTCTTCCTTGAAAAATCAGTGCGGTTATATTTAATCAATCGGAGAGTTCTCCTTCTTTCTCCTTTGGCTTTCGTTGGGCTTTATCCAATAGGGAAATTGCGGATTTTTTGGCTCTCTTGGCTCTAATTGGGGGGCTTACTCTTAGTCCGGGTAGGAAAGATGTTTTTCTTTGGACCCCTAACCGCAGTGAGGGTTTTTCGTGCAACTCTTTCTTTTAGAGCCTTCTTAATCCTTCCCCGGTTAGCGAGTCGGTCTTTTCTTCTCTTTGGAAGGTGAAAATCCCAAAAAAGATTAAGTTTTTTGTGTGGTTGATCATTCACGGAAGAGTTAACACTTTAGACCGTTTCTTGAATTTTTTTTTTCTTTGGTTGGTCCTTTCTGCTATATTATTTGTCGGAGGGCAGATGAAGATCTGGATCATTTGTTGTGGAGTTGCGAGTTCGCTCAGGAGGTGTGGAACCTCTTTTTTGAGGTGTTCGGCGTTCGGTTTTCTAGGCACAAACGCCTTAGAGAGATGATCGAGGAGTTCCTTCTCCATCCGCCTTTTCGGGAGGAAGGAAAGTTTTTGTGGCAGATTGGGATCTACGCGGTTTTATGGGATTTATGGGGGAAAGAAACAATAGAACCTTTAGGGGTTCGGAAAGGGAGCCTGGTGTTATTTGGTCCCTTGTTAGATTTCAAGTTTCTTTACGGGCGTCGGTGACAACTTTTTTGTAATTATTCTATAGGTCTTTTATTACTTGACTGGACCCTTTTTTTTATTTTATAAAGGACCTCCATTCGAGCTTATCTTTGTTTGGATGCTCTTGTATTCTTTCATTTTTTTCTCAATGAAAGTTTAGTACCTTATTAAAAAAAAAATAAAAAAAAATTGGCCTTCCTAGGTAGAATCAATTTCGTGCCTTTGCCCATTCATCAAGAGACAACACTTGCTCCATTTGTTTTTGGCAGTTGTAGGCTTTAGTAGCAACACATGAGAGTTTTTGTTGGAAGCTTTTGATGTAGTAGGATTAGTGGTTAATTGAATATTTTGGTTAATTAGAATTAGGTTTGGTTTCCTTGATTAATTAGGATTATGTTTAGTTTCCTTGGGTTGTTAGAATTATGATTAGTTTTCCAATTCTCTATAAATAGAGCATTGCTCTCTTATTGCCCTATTGCATTCTTTAACTTTTTATTCATAATAAAGACTTGGTTGATTCTTGGAAAGAATTCTCCTTTTATGCTCTTAGGCTACACCATCAGAGCATCCGTTTGGGCCAACGTGGCTGCAACTGGTGGAAGACCAGGAAACTTACGCAAATCGCAAGAGGGAGCTTCGTGAGTTCTGCTCGTCGTTCGACAACCCACATTTTATTTACAAGAGAGTACCTTTTAGAGTATTCTTTTTGTTTTCAAGAAACAAGGAAGAAACTTCAAGAATGAAATTTTACAACCCAAGAAGGAAGTTCAAAGCCATACAATTTACTTTTGGATTTGGATTTGGGGGCGAAAGATTATTCCAGAACACACTTAAATCCCTACATCGATCACGAAGCCTTAGAAGAAATCAAGAAAGGGGTGGTCGAAGTTCGACGACTTATGAAAAATATGTCTATGGGAGAGAGCTTGCCCGAGCAAAATCAGCATGCAATGACGGCAAAATCACCTTGGATCAAGACCATTGGATCAATTTAATCGAAAAGTTCAATAGGAGAGAGAGCTTGCCCGAGCAAAATCAGCATGCAATGACTGCAAAATCCCGAGCGTAACGAAGGAATGAGAAAAATTTGGTCGTGTGAAGACAAAGAAATCGAATGTGACGACAAGTTCTTCAGGAAAGAAGCCGCATTCGAAGAAAAAAGTTGTGATACTTTTCAACCCATTACAAGCGCAACCCGATCCAATGCTTTATTATGAACCCTAAGCAAAGTCGTACACGATGAAAGGGAAGAAGACTTGATTGATATGACTAAAGAAGATGGTGCGAACAAACGAGGCGGAATCCACCACCGAGTGTTGGGCAAGGTCGCGTGCGAAGAGAAGGAAGAAGATGCGTTCGATCCAACACCTGCACGAACCGACCCAGTACCCGTACATCAAGTTTTGTGCGACCCAGTTCATCACCAAGCCCAATATTTTTTGTTACAAAATTTGACCCGACCCACATCTGAAATATTTTACATACCCTCGATCTAGCCTACTTTGAATATTTTCAAGATTTTCCATAAGAGTTTTTTCGTTCCAGCCCATGGGAAAAAACACGCTTCTTTCGTTCCGACAATGGCAAAATGCAAACTTTTTTTGTTGGATTTTTTTCAAGAATGCGTCTTATTCAAGGTAAGTTTTTATGAGAAGGCATCTGGACCTGTTTTGAAAGAAGAGGATTTTTCGAACGACATTTTTGGGTTACTTGTTGATGATAGTGCTTATGGAAAATTCATTCAAGATCTTTATCAAGATGATTCTTTTGATCCCAACAGTTATTTGAATGGCTATGTGAAAGAAAATATTGTTCAAATGAGTCTGTGGATTGTTTTGCTTGCTTTGTTGCAACGACGACAAAAAAAGTAGGGCAAATATTTTCAGTGGGAATTTTTTCAAATCATCGAAAGAAGCATCGTTTAAACAAGTCCGACTTATTAACTATCCTCATTCGGGCACTTTGTTTTTGTCCTCCTTACTTCTTTTTAGAACTCGAGGTCGAGTTCTGTTTTGGGGGGATAGAATATGATGTAGTAGGATTAGTGGTTACTTGGATATTTTGGTTAATTCCTTGGTTAATTAGAATTATGATTGGTTACCTTGATTAATTAGGATTATGATTAGTTTTCCAATTCTCTATAAATAGAGATTGGCTTCTTGTATTCATTAACTTTTGATTCACAATAAAGACTTGTTGATTCTTGGAGAGAATTCTCCTTTTATCCTCTTAGCTACACAAGCTTCTGCAGTGGGCTATCACTTAGAGGTAGATCATCCACTTTATGTTGGGTGATACATTTTGTCACATGCTCCAGCCAACAAATTGTGGTGCTTAAAATTCAGCCTCCCACAAAAGGTAATTCACATAAGCAATTAACTCTGTTTGGCCCTGAAAGTGTAAATCTAAGCTCCCAGCCACTTGCCTTGTTGTCTCCCTCATGAATCTCACACACTTAGGGGTCGCTTGGCTTAAGATTTTGTTGATGTCCATGGATTAAAGATGTCTGAGAATCAAAGATAACTGTTTTTGGTTGTGCATGGAATGTTAATAGCGTTTTATGGGAACAAATTATGTTTGTATTTATTTTATGGAATGAATCATGGTAACATTATATAATTGTAATAGATTAATTAATAACACAATCGAAATCAATTCAAAATATTAATGAATTAATAATCAAAGAATAATTTTAATTGAATAATTAATTAAACGTATTAAAAACAAATGTCCATAACTCCCTCATTTATTTCATGGACCTCAATTCTTTCATTCCCTGGGATTTTATTTTTATTTTTATGGTTATCTATTAGCGAAGCTCTCCATAATGTGCCCAAATTTCCCCTTAATTTCTGCTTTTCTGTTAAATGTTTCTCTAAATGCTTTGGTTTGAGACATCCCTGTTCCCTTGCTCTTGTAAGCTTTCTTTTTTTGGATGAGATACAATTATATATATATATATATATTTTTTTTTTGATATCCCTGAGTGTCCGACCAACTTGCTCGCACCTCGACTAATCTCACGGACAACCGGTTGACACTACTACTACGGTCTATAAGAAATTTACAAAAAGAGATCAATTATATCTATCTATAAGAAATTTACAAAAAGAGGGAGAGAAGCTTAAGTTACCGTACATTTCTGACTTGTACATAAAATAGACAATGAATAATACAATGAAGACTAGATTTAAGACACCCAGACAAAGAGACAAAAGAGCCATTTCCTATATCTGATCACGGTCCTCTCTTTATTGTTATGAACTTGCCTATTATGTTGTAGTCAAATTTCCCACTGGACTGCACATAAATCTGCAGCTAGAGCAGTTTTTCCTGTCTTTGAATCTGTAACATCGATACAGTTTTTCTTGTCCAAAGAAGAAATCCAGGTGCAATAAAATTCATTATTTTGATTTACTATGGTAGCATAATTCCGGCTGTCTAATCCTTCCTCATGGTGTTCTCTCTCCAAGCCTTTTGCCGCCTTTTCTTTACATGATATTTGTTTACCTTGGGATGCTTTTATCTTTCTGTTGTAATATTTTTATTGCTTTTTTCACTCCATTGTGGAGTTTGTATCTATCGAGCATTGGTCTCTTTTCATTTCTTCAATGAAAAGTTTCATTTCTTGCAAAAAAAAAAAAAAAAAAAAAAAAATATATATATATATATATATATATATAATTGTGGTCAAGATGTATTTCAAACTATAAAATATTATCTCTTTTGACCTTTTTATGGTATGCAGGCTTGCATTCACATTTACTTAAATTGTCGTGTTCTTACAGTTGGTGAAACAAACAATTTTGCCTCGTGTTCACGGTTTAGCTCTAAAGACAACAATTGCTGCGGTATGTATGTTTTTGCAGTTCTCCATGGTTCTTCAATCTTTGAAGTTCTTTACTATTTGTTTATTTATTTTGGTTGGTTGATGTCTTGTCATCTTTTTTGTAACTTTTCCCCCTTCTAATGAAAGTAGAGTACTATTCTATTTCCTATCCAAAAAAAAAAAAAAAAAAAATCTTTACAATTGATTGATACGTGGTCACTTTTGAAAGGAATTCATCTGTTAGCCTTTGTTTATCCTTGAGAATGTGAACATGAGAGACTTGTAATAATGTGGTTGACATGAATTACTTACCAGAGATTCTTGCTTCGTTCTGATTGCTTTGCATTATTGAAGATGTAGTGTCTGGAATGGTAAATTAGCATTCTTCCTCTTTGTCTATTGACTATTGAGTATGTATATGCATGGACGCATTCTAGTTTTCTCCCATAAATGTGTGTGTATATATAATTTAATTCTAGTTCGATCTAGTTATTTTATTGGTTTTCAGTGGGCCAGTGTGTCCCTACAAGGATTGATACTTTTACGCTGAATGTAGTGATGTGTTTTAACTTTTACACAAGCTAAAATATGAGTGATAATTTGGGCTTTTCCTCCCATGTACAGGTTAGAGTCAATGCTTTGCTGTGCTTTGGAGAATTGGTTCAGACGCTTGATAAACATGCAGTTCTAGAAATCTTGCAAACAATTCAACGTTGTACAGCTGTTGACCGTTCTGCTCCTACTCTCATGTGTACCCTTGGGGTTGCAAACTCAATCCTTAAGCAGGTACTTACCATATCTAGTTCTACCTGTTGTTTGGAAGGATACTGTTACAGAAGATTTTTGTGCATGAGCATGACTTGAACTAATTTACCTTCTGACAAACTCATTTTGTTCAGTATGGAATCGAATTTGTTGCGGAGCATGTTCTGCCTTTACTCACACCTCTTCTTACAGCCCAACAATTAAATGTTCAGCAGTTTGCTAAATATATGCTTTTTGTCAAGGACATTCTCAGGTAATATTGTTAAACACTGCAACCAAATTCTGTATGCATGATTGTGGCCTCATATTTTTAGCAAGGTTTCTCTTTGCAGTATATTTCTGATTCTAACGACATTTTTCCATCACAGGAAAATAGAAGAGAAAAGAGGAGTCACTGTTTCTGATTCTGGAATACCGGGGATGAAACCCTCTCTGGTTTCTAATGGCCCACAGTCCCAATCATCAAGCAGAGCAAGTGATACCGTCGTTCCAACAATAAAAAGTCGACCTGCTTGGGATGAAGATTGGGGCCCGACATCTAAGGGACCTACACCCCCACAAAATTCTACTAACAATATCTCGTCTGCTCCTGCTGTTCTTGGTGGTCAATCCACAGCTGGAAATTCTATACAAACAAATGCTGTCGTGACAACATCTTTGTCTAATAATCAAACTGTTGCATCCTGCCTTCCAGTTGATATTGAGTGGCCTCCTCGGAACTCTACTGGTAGTGCACCCAGAATATCTGATTCTGGTACGCAAGCAACTACAGGAGCATCGTCCCCCTCAAGCTTAGATGATGTGGACCCTTTTGCTGACTGGCCTCCACGTCCTAGTGGCTCATTAGGAGTTACTTCAGGGGCTTCCAACAATGGAGTGGTTGGACCATCCATGAACAAATATGGAAATAGTTCATCCATGAGTACACTGAACAGTTTGAACTTTCAAGCGAACAGCAATGCCAGTTGGACCCTCAACAACCAAAATACTAGTGAACCAATGAGACAAAATCTTGGTTCAAGCAGTATGGGGACTGGGGGCCTCAGTTCCCAAAATTCTATTGGATTCCAGAAGCAAAATCAAGGGATATCATCTCAACATGCTTATGATGTCGAGAAGAAATTCACTGATCTTGGATCCATATTTGCGCCAAGTAAGAATGATCATAATGTTGCACTTAGACTTGCCCCACCCCCCTCAACTACTGTTGGTAAAGGAAGAGGAAGAGGAAGAGGGAGGGGGGTTTCATCGACATCTCGTTCTACTCAAAACAAATCATCATCTGGACAACCTCCCCTTATGGATTTGCTGTAGTTGACGGATTCTATGTTTATCAGAAATATTTGGAAGATGCAGATTGTCTTTTGTAGATTTGTCATCTTGTGGCACCCAGAGATGGATTTGACGAAATGCATCAGGTATGAGAGTATATTTTTTTTTTGACCCTTGCATGTAAAGCGTAAGTTGGGGATGCGAGTTTATTTTAAATCGATTATCGTGTTATGCCTGTAGCTGATTTTTGATAAATGCATTTTTTCTGTTTATAGTCGTAATTTGAACTAGTTTATATTGGAAATTTTTTATGCCTCTCAAAGTGTATTATTCATATATAGTCCCACTCCCATGTTTGTGACTAGTTTTTGAAAGACAATAAAGGAAGTTGAAGTCTCCTAGAGTATGTATGATTCATGTCCGCACAATGCTTCAGAAGGGTTTATGCACATCAGTTATCTCTCCCTCTCTCTCCTTTTGGTAAAAAACTGTGTTTGTGGTGCAAAGAATATATATATATATATATATTAGAAGCAGTAATTATAGCCACAATACATTGGAGTAGTTATAATACTAGTTGAATTTCTTGGTTTCAGAAAATTCTCTGTTACTATATAGTATCACAGTTTGTGAATATGCAGCTTTTTAGTTGTTGATTTTTTAATGACGTGGATTCTGATTGACTTTTAATTATTTTTATATTTTATTTTCTAGTACCAATTGTCACAATCTCTCTCCATATTCCCTTTTGTCTCTTCTCTCTCCTTTTCAGAATTAGAAGCATAAAAGAGTTATTAAACTTAAAAAAGAGAATGCATAAAGCATAAATAGTCATCATACCACAAGGAAAACAATTATTTTTATTTTTAAACTAATAAGCTTTTTGGGTTGATTTGATTCAACCCAACTACCTAAAACGTAACAAGTACTTGGACATACACATGGAAATCTATTTATCATATGCCATTACTCTGAACCCATAAACCAATCTAACCCAAACTTGTTATTAGATTGGTACATTAGGTCTCAGTCTTTTGTTGTTTGTTGTGGAGGTGGTGATGAGTTTTTAATGTTGAAGGGCAAGCATGTTGTTTGATTGTAGTGTTATAATGGCGTTTGTCGAAGGATTCTGGGAAAGAACGATCTCGTATCCATCGTAATACGACTCCATTCCTTCAGCCATAACTTGCCAGACCAGACCTCCAGCCATGGTTGCTCCATTTCTTGCAAGGTTGTAGATGTTTGAATAAACCTTACTCAGGAATGAATCTCTTTCTCTTACACATACACTGAATGTTTGGTTTTGGTTTTGGTTTTTGGTTGACTTTCCAAATTCTGCAAAAATCAATGGCTTCTTTAAGATGGTCTTTGAGTCTGTCCAGTGGATTGCTATCCATTCCTCCAGGAATGCCATTTTGGTGTCTTCACTCTGCCCTGGTAGCCTGTGAAAATGGGAAACAAATTAAAATTAAAGGCTCCCTCTTCTTGATTTTCTTTCTTGCATGCTAAAATCAATGGCCTGCTCCTTTTTTATTGCTGTTTTGCAGTTTTGTTCTCACTAAGTTTTGCAGGGTTTAGGATAGAAATGTTTTTGAGTGTTCTTAGTCAAATTTTGATGACTAAAAACGGTAGTTTTCTAAGGGCTTGTTTGATAACTAAAAACAGAAAACGTAAAACATAAGAACCAAAAACTAAATTTTGAAATGGTTATCAAACGAGCCGTGAACTGGCTTAAGATTTCATTTGAAAGTTATTATTTTTTATGAACTAAAAAATCAGATGATGTTGATGGTGTTACTTCCAACTAATTTTCTTATCTTATTTTTTTCGTTGATGTGGTTCTAAAACATCAAGATTAAATATACAAAATACATGTTAATCATTTTAAGCTGGTTTTTAATATTTTGAAATGCTCATTTCACTTTAGTGTATTAAAATTTCTCAATTATGTAATCATTATTATGTTTTGATATGTGGACGTGCTACTTAGATACTTATGTAACATGTAATTCAACTCGCTAGTCTACAAAATGCGATCAACTGATTGACAAAATCTAATTTTTTTCAAGTGTCATGTATGTGGCAAGATCAAGTATCCAAATATGTTAAAATAATAATTTAGACTCTGTTTGATAATCATTTTGTTTTTAGTTTTCTGTTTTTTTTTAAAAAAAAATTTAAGCTTGTTGTTTTCCTAAATTCTTTACCGTAATTTTTACTATAATAAACATTTGAATTGTTAGTCAAATATAAAAAACAAAAACAAATTTTAAAAACTATTTTTTTTAGTTTTTGAAATTTGCTTGATTTTTTAAAACATTGGTAGAAGTAAATAACAAAACAAAGAAAGTTATAGGTGGAAGTAGAATTTATAAACTTATAAGCTTAATTTTCAAAAAATAAAATTCCAAATACGGGACTTTAGTAAATGTCTTTTGTTAACTTATTTTGAGAATTTTAAAAATTTAATGACCAAATTGAGAAAAAGAATAAAAGAATAGGGACTATAAGAGAGAGAGAGAGGGCTGACCAAGCATCAGGATATGCATGAATTGTTGCATAGTCAATGTCTTTGATGAGATTGTTAGTGATAAAATCAGTCCCAACTTTGTAACCATTTGGGTTGAATTTGATTTTACTTTGGCTTAAATCTCCATAGAATCCTTCCATTCCAATGCCCACCAAATGTTGTTTGTCAATTGATTTCACATATGATGCCATTTCTTCAACCCATCTCTATCATCAAGTCCCAACACAAAATATTTTAATTAGGGTCGGTTGAAATCTGATTGACATCGAATACACTTGTCAATAAGGATTGATACCTTAAAGAAATTTTATACACCACACTAATCTAAGATGCACAAACACTTCAATTTGACTAACATGCACTCCGACACTTGTTAGACACTAGTGGTACAAAGTCAATATGAGTTCAACACTTGTTAGACACGTATTGAACACTTATTGTGCATACTATAAGAAATTTTATACACTTCAATTTGGCTAACGTGTTCATGTTAGACACTTGGACAATCCGACAGTGTTCATGTCAGACACTTGGACAATCCGACAGTGTTCATGTCAGACACTTGTTAGACACTGGTGGTATAAAGTCAATATGAGTTCAACATTTGTTAGACACGTATTCAACACTTATTGTGCATACTAAATAAACACATAATATAACACTACACTAATCTAAGAAGCACAAACACTTCAATTTGGCTAACGTGTTCGTGTTAGACACTTGTTGGACACTTGTTAGACACTAGTGGTACACAGTCAATATGTTAGACACGTGTTCGTGTTCAACATTTGTTAGACACGTATTGAACACTTATTGTGCATACTAAATAAACACATAATAATATAGGACAAAAATAAGAAATTTTGAGCGCGAAGTACTTTAAACATACAAGTACATAAATTTATTGACTTTAATTTTTCATCTGGTTATTAAAATGATATATATTTTTAAAAATGTATATTTTAACAAACGTGTTTCTCGTGTCTGTGTCCTAAATTTATAAAGATTAACATGTTACCGTGTCCGTGTTCGTGTCTCGTCTTAGATACCAACTATGAACATCATATATACTAGTCAATCAGTGATGGACACCAATTATACATTAGTGAATTAGTTATTGATATTAAAAATACTAATCTTGAAAATAAAATAATTAAGAAATTGGCAGCCTTACATTAATAGTGTTGCCTGAGAAATCAACTTCACAACGTGGTTCATTCATAAGTTCCCATCCCATAATCGTCGGATCATCCATATACCTCAAACCACTGAGTGTGTTCTTCCTTGTCAACACTTTCTGAAAAATAATAGTAATGGTTAATTAACCTATTTTTTTTTTACAACATCTGGGGTTGGAGATCGAACGTGTAACCTCTTGGAAGGGGTTGAAGATCGAACCTGTAACCTGTTGGTCACCCGTCTATACAATAACCTAAGTAGAACCTATGGTAGTGATACTTGATTCAAACTTGCATACATTGTTTATGTATTTTAGGAAGACTAAAATAAAACAAGGACAATTAAATTACATATCTTGAACTTTGAAATATTGTACCTACATCTCTAAATTTGGAGTTACACATACTTTAGATTTGTCATGAATTAGAGTGAATATTTAACCCCATTTACTTTAAACCCCAACTTTTTTTACAAGTGAAGATAAAGAGTCCCCTTGCTCTAATTTCACAAATCATCAATTAAACTTTAGCCTTAATCTCAACCCAATTAAGGGGTATTTTCACAGATGACCTCTCTTTGGATTTCAAATGTTTTTGGACCTTCTCCTCGAAAATAATATTTTTTGCCCTTTTGCTGACGTCATCAGACCTTCGCTTTGCTGAGCACGAACACCATCGTAAGGAAAAAGTCTGTACTACCCTTTGCTAAGTACGATGATACTATAGTTGTCCCCTCGCGATCGTGCTCAGCGAATGATATTAGCAGATTTTTTCCTCGCGATCGTTCTTAGCAAACGCGTACACGTGCTCAACAAAAGTAAAAAAACATGTGTTTTCAAAAAGCGGGTCAATTGACATTACGACACCCAAGGGAAGGGGGAAGATATACAACCTCCAAACATTCTATCAACAATTATACTTTGCTGTCTCAATCGACATAATGTCTGAACTAGTGACAAAAAGGTCAAATGCTCAATTTCACATCCCGCATTGCTCTAATTTTTAACATTCCCACCTCGATTACTCACCCAATCGGTATCCTAAATTTAATACCGTCGACGCCAACGACAACGACGACCAAGACAAAATATAAGACGAAAGTTGTAAATGAATAGTTTAAGAACTAAAATAGAATTGGTACCAGGATATGATTCTTGTAGTAAGCCTTGATGAGTTGATTAGTGTAGAAGTCATCATCGTTGTGAATTTGAACGCCGGCAGCTTTGGCCCATTGTACGTACTGCGGCCTTCCGCCGTAGTCTTTGTAATTATTAACCAAACTCAATATCATTCTAATTCCATACTTTCTTCCTTCCCATATCACAAAATCAAGAGCCTGACAGTTCACAACCACCACCTTGTTAGTATCGTTAGAAGTCATTAACGGATTGAATATGTGGTTGTTAGCGACTTCTAACGGTAGAAATTGTTGAGGATCCCGATCCCACATCGAAAAGATGAAGGGACCTTACTCACAATATAACATACATGGGCTACTCCTCCTATTACCAATTGGTTTTAGGATGGAACCCCATGGTGTTTAATATGGTATCAAAGCCCACGAACCCAAACGGGTATTCGGTCCAAAAATGGGATCCCGACCCAAGGGGGCATGTTGAGGATCCCGATCCCACATCGAAAAGATGAAGGGACCTCACTCACAATATAAGCTACTCCTACTACCAATTGGTTATAGGATGGAACCACCCCATGGTGTTTAATAGAAATATTTATCGAACCGAACCAACTTTTAAAATTATAGAGACTAAATTTTAACTTTCTCAAAACTATAGGAACCAAATTTACAATTTAAACTTTTGTTTTTTAAG
Source organism: Herpetospermum pedunculosum (assembly GCA_028017165.1). Lineage (NCBI taxonomy): Eukaryota > Viridiplantae > Streptophyta > Magnoliopsida > Cucurbitales > Cucurbitaceae > Herpetospermum > Herpetospermum pedunculosum. The sequence goes on along the minus strand of CM051527.1, from coordinate 10,469,833 downwards.
TTCGAGGGGTGGGAGTGAGAATTCGACTAGTTAAACTATGCTGGTTGATTAAATATTTACATTCTAATAAATTAACATTGTTTAAAAAAAAAAATTTATAAAAAAATACAAAACAAATAATAATTATCCAACCACTTTACTTTTATGTTTTCAAAAATAAAAAACAGTTATCAAATAAGTTCGGTTTTTTATTTTTTTAAAATCAAACATATATATGATTTTTATTTTTAAAAAATAGAAAACCAAAAATAAAAACCAGAAAAATAAAAAACCAAGAAAAAAAACAGAATGCATTACGGCAAAGGTTTTTAAATATTTTGTTTTTTCTTATTAAATTATAATTTAGTCAAATTTTATATTTAAAGAAGATTTTTTGTTTTGTTTTTAAAATTAAAAATTAAAATTTTGTTCCTATAATTTAATAAAACCTAATAAATAGTTTCTGCCATTAGTACCGTTAGAAGTCACTAACGCGTTGAATACATGGTCGTTAGTGACTTGTAATAGTAGAGACATTTATCAAATTATGACAAAATTCAAATTTTTAACTTTCTCGAAACTATAGGAACCAAATTTGTAATTTAGTTCGAATTGGGGTGGATGTGAGAATTCGACTAGTAAAACTATGCTAAAGTTGATTAAATGTTTTGTTTCAATTCTTCAACGAGATTAAAAAAAAAACTATTTTAGTATTTGTTGTTATTTGTCACATATTTTGTTATCGATAGTGTCTTATGGGACAATTATTTGAATCATTTTTAGTAAACTATGCATGCGTCTAAATTGTTATAAAAGATTTTCACAAGTGTTTTGAAAAAACCAAAAAACTAGCCAAAGAAAGCACATCTACACCTCATTTTCAAAAGCTTATTTTAAAAATAAAAATAGAATACTAAAAATAAAATCATTTTCTAACTTAATCCAAATTTGTAAGTGTAATTTATTTTTTTTATTTAATTTTAAAAAGGTATAAAAACAAATAGATATTCAAACTATATTTATTGGACATATATTAAATGGTGAGAGTTAAAAGCCATTTAACTAGTGATAAAGAAATATGATCCCTACGGTGACTGTTTTATTTTATGGAAACTTAAGGCCAATTCTAGAAGAAGAAGAAGAAAAAAAAAAAAAAAAAACTCATATTAAACGTAAGTTAGGTTATATTCTTTTTTATTTTTTACGTAATTTTTAGACGTTTTATATATAGGAAAATTGCAACATATCAATTCATTTTTTATAAGATTTGTATTTTTTATAAGATTTGTAAATATGACAATTTTACTGTCATTCTATTAAAAATATAACATTTTTTTTATAAAATTTATAAATATGACAATTTTTATGACTTTCTATTCGTGATAGTTATTGATAACATATCAGTGAACTACTTATATCTTATTTTTTATTTTTATTTTTTTTTATAGAATTTTGTCCTATCATGGTAGTCTATTAGTGATAGTCATTTTATCATGGTTAATTAGTGATAGCAGTCTATTAGTAACTATTACTAATTTTTTTTGTCATATTTACAAAATATTTTATATTGTGCTAGATTTGCTATTATTTTGAACATGATTATTACTACAACAAATTAGGTCTACGATGACATTTACGACCGCTCTCTAAAGTGACATCATTTTAGGGATATGATGGCGGTATAAAACCGCCATTAAAGAAACCACAATCGTATACGTACAATGGCAGTTGTAAACCGCCATCTTATCCCTACAATGGTCGTTTATAACCGCCATTGTAAGTATACAATGACGGCTATTTATGCCACCAACCCATATATATTTTGAAGAAAAAACGTTTGATAGTTATTATATAAAAAAGTGATAAAATTAGTTCTAAAATATATAAAATAATAGTTATATAGACACCTATTGAAAACATTTAAATTTAAACTAAAAAAGAGAAGAAAAAACCTGAAATACTGTCTCATCATAAACGCCGGGAGAGATTTGGAGGGCATGATAGCCGCCGTCGGCGAAGGCCCACGTTCGACATACAGTGAGGGCGGCAGTGGCGGCGTCGCGGAAGGTGTCGGAGACTTTGTATCGTTGGTTCGGGTCAGCGCCGACCGACATCATCCAGTAAGAGTTAAAGCCATTGAACACAAATAGAGAACCATTTAACTGAAAATGGCTGTCCTGAACTCCGATGAAGGCCGCCGGTGTCGGAGAACATGAAGAGGAAAGGCCACTGAAGAGGAAGAAAACTCCCCATGTCAACCACCTCATTTTGCTTTCACCACGCATTGCTTTTGTTGTTTTGATGAGTGAGAAAGATTTTTTTTTTTTTTTTTTTTTAAATTTTTGTTCTTGATAGTTTGGGAGAGATCTTTGGATATTTATAATATGATAACCGAGAGAGATTAAACTAGTTTGTTCGAGATGGGATATTTATAATGATAACGGGAGAGATTAAACTGGTTTATTCGAGGTGGTATGGACGATATAACAATACAAATATTTAAAACGGTTCCCAAAACAAAATAGGTATTTTTTTTTTTTGCAATGATATTTTAATTAATGCGAGAATTGAACCCATGACCTCTTAGTCACGAGCACAACCTTATGTCAATTGAGCTATGCTCGGTTTGGCCTGACCTAAAGTGTTGCGTAAAAAAAAAGAAAAAAACTGACATAAAGTGTGAGCTGACACTCAAATTTACTTGAAATTATTTCTTCAATATAATATTTTATGTTAATTTTTTTTAAAAAAATAATTCAATAATATGTGAGGATGATGATTTGAATATCTAATCTTTCATATCCTTAACTTATTGAGTTATGTTTAAGTTGATAAAATTTGATAGGTTCTAAATGTTAAAGTTTCCTTTGATAATCATTTAATGGTTCCAATGTTCACAATTTTTTTTTAATGATTTGTATATTTTTTAAAAAAACATTTTAATACTAGTCAAATTAAAATTATTATTTGTGGCGTAGATAACCAAACAAATTCTTAACTATAATAATAATAATAAATAAATAAAAATAAAAAAAACAAATGGAATATGAAACCAACATGAACCTAGCTCAACTAATAACGACCAGAGGCCTAGAGGTCTTAGGTTTGATCCCTCATCTCCACATGTTGTAAAAAAAAAAATGAAAGGATTAAAATTTTGATTTTTTTTTTTTTTTTTTTTTTTAGAATTTATGTTATATTCAATAGACATTACTTTTTTAGAAACCAAAAGTCCAATAATGGACCAACCACACAAAAGAAATCATATTTTTGAAAACATTATTAAAATAGAATAAATCTTTTTTTTTTTTTTTTTTTTTTTAAGGAAAATTAGAATAAATCTTTTGAAAGAGAAAAAAAGAAATAGTGAGAGAGAAATTTAAAGAGTTGCAAAAGAAAACGTCTAAGTATGAAAATAGTGAGAGAGAAATTGGAGAATTTGGTGGAGAGAGGATAGTTAATGAAACGAAACCACTCATAATAATTCGAAGAGTCCTTTAATTTTATTTCATTAATATAATTTAATCGATTCAACATTTAATATACAACACCAAATTTTATATTATTTATATTTATTTTCTTAAATATTAGGTGAAAAAAAGACTACTTTTACTCAACCAATAATAATAAATTTCATGTTGACAAACTTTCATTTATTATTATTGGTAATAACACGTGCAATGTACGTAAAATTTTGTTTAGGGTTGTTTAAAGTCTAAAATATAAAATTAATAAATAATTAAAAAAAACTATTTATACTCTTAAACTTTAGAGTTTGTATCCATTAAAATCTTAAACTATTGATTATTTCAATTTAATTTTATTTTAAAAACGTTAATTTAAACAAAGACTTATAATTTAGCAATTAAACTCTTAAATTTTCATAAGTGAATAATTATACGAAAGTTTAGTATTTTAATTGATAAATTATAAATCTCCACGTGTAAAAATTAATTTTTTTCCTAAAAGAGAGTATAAATTGATACAATCATTAGTTTAGGGTTTTAATTGATATAATCTCCAAAATTTAAAGGTATAAATTGATTTTTACCTTAAATAGTTTTAATTTTTACTTTAAAAAATAGAACATATTATTTTGAATCATATATATATATATATAATATTCATAAATAAACCATTTAATTATAAACTTTTCATATTTACTATTTTTTTTAAAAAAGAAAAAAAATGAAAGAAAAAATATTGCACTATAACAACCTCTATGTTATATAGTTGAATATTTCAACTAATGCACAATTTAAAATAAAGAGGTAAGAGTCAATTCATTTTCGAAATGAATATTATACATTTGATTTTTTAATTTGGTTCAACAAATAATTTCATGTTTTATTTTGAATCATCATAACTACTTTTATATATTTGTTTTAATTATTGAACCTAACCGAGTAGATTTGATTGCAATTAGGGCACAACTTTATGTAAATTAAACTATGCTCGATTTGGCAGCAAATAATATGTTAACAACTAATAATATGTTAAATTGAATTTAACACCTTTTATTTTAATTAACAGTAACAATAATTAATAGTATGTTAAATGCAATTTAACACTTTTTATGCCAACAAGAGCGTAGCTCAACTAGCATGATGTAACGACTAGTGATCAAGAGATTCTAGGATCGATCCCACATCCCACATGTTGCATTAACTTTATTAAAATTAGAACTTACGTACAATTAAAAAATAAACACATATGTTTTTTTTTTTCTCTTTAGCAACCCAACTTTATAAAAATCTTTGATCTTCCCTAACTATATTTTTAAAATTTCAATTTTTTTTTTCTTTCTTTCATTCATGTTTATGTATTTTTTCTAAACTTTTATCAAATTGTTTAATATTAAAAAAAAAAGTTACAATTTAAATTATATAAAAATTCAAAAAAATAATTAACTTATAATAAATTTAGATATTAAACATATATAAATATAATTGAAATAATATGTCAATTTTAGTAATTATAGCTAAATCGTAGCAATTTAGTATTAATTTACCAAACTCTTCAACCAACTTTTTAAAGTTTAAAGTTGGAATTTACCGAACACTAAATTACTTCTTACTACAACTCATTTTAGCTCATTTTAGCTCATATTTCTAAAAGCAAAGTTACGAACAATTATTTTAAAAACTATTGTAATTCCAAACGGAGCTTAAGTGAGATAATCTAATCGACATAAAATGACGAGAGGAAGAGTATGTAAATGAACTTTGATTTGATTTTGTTAGCTTTGGCATGTATTTGCACAAAATCAATGGAAAAAAAAAAATGAGAATGAAAACCTCATACCAAGAGAGGAGATAGACAGAAGCCTGAGAGCCACAAATGAGCTTGAAAGCTGGCTCGCACATGTGTTGACGACGAAGAAGTCTTTGGTTTGAATCTTCTACTCCAATTGAATTATGTTACTTTTTCCTAAATAATTATGTTACTTTTTCCTAAATGTAAAAATGTTTTTTTTTAATGATATTAACCTTAACTTTTACCTAAGTTATTCTTATTTCTTTTCTTGAAAAACATTAATTAAATTAAAGTTTGGATTTGAGAAAAATATACAAATTGACTACGCTAAATTTTAGATGGGGAGGACTGTAATAAAAAAAAGTCAAACAAGAGTCATTTTTTATATATTTCTTTGAAGGTCGACATTATTCAATTTTTCAAATCTAACTTTCAAGGTAGAGTTCGGAAGTTCGTGATCGTGTGTGGAATGTATGATAATGTCCAACAATTGAAATAAATAAAAATCAAAGAAAAAAAAAGACTTCAAAAAGCTATAAACAATAAAATGAGAAATAAAATGATGTAAAATTTTAAACCTAAGGATAAAGATACCACATTAATTTGAATGCTAAATAATAAATGAATTAATGTTGTTGTTTTAATTTTTTTTTTTTGTTTATTTCTACGTAAAAACAATTAAATTATGTACTAAAAAAAACAATTAAATTATAGTTATTTAACACATTTTCAATATCCACGCACTTCATCAACATTAAACTTTCATTTTTTTAAATCAAAATTAATGAAAATAAAAATAAATATCATGAAAACTTTTCACTTAACCCAAACGTTGCATTAACCATAGTTTAACCTTTATTATATATAGATATTTACTTTTTAAAATGGTTAGAAAATTAAATTACATACCTAAAAAAAATTGAATTACATAAATGAAAATTCAAATACACCTACAACTATTGATATATGAAATAAATATAAAATAATTTTATTTATAAAAATTTAAATAGACTTCAAAGAGTTTAAAAACGATTTGAAATACCAAAAGTTTTGCAACTCCATTTTTTTTTAGTACCAAAAGTTTTTTTTTTCAACTCCTCCATTACTTACTAGCTCTTCTAGGTAGCTTGTTTAGCTTAGTTGGTAGAGCGCAAGACTCTTAACTTCGTGGTTGTAGGTTCGACCCCAATCTCGCTTTATATCTTGTGACCTTATGCCAAACAGTTCAATTGACATAAAGTCGTGCACTTGACTAAGAGGTCATGAGTTCAAATACCGTTGCAAAAACAAAAAATACAAAGAAACAAATACTATCTAGGACATATGTAACAAAAACGAAGAGAACAAAATGTGAAAACGGGAGAAATTTCTTCAATTGAATTCTATACTTTGAATTGAAAAACCTTACAAGTAAGTTTACTAAATAAATAGTAAACCACCACCCCACAAACTATACCATTAATTTTAAAATTCTCTATAATCATCCCACTATGTCACTAAGTCACATCTACTATCCTAAATACACGACACTACCCTAAATGAGTGTCACTATCTTAATTTCATATAAGTAAAATTTGGAAAATTATAACAGATGTCAATTTAGAGTAAAATAATTAAAAATATAGCATATTTTTAAAAACATTACAAATATGACAATTTCTATCATGGATAGTAATCTATCACCTTAGTTTTTCATAGAATTTTTTTTAGTGACTATCACTGATAGTAGTCTATCAGTAATAGTCATATATCAACGATAACAGTCTATCAATGATAATCACTAAATTTTTGTCATATTTGTAAAATATTTTAAATTTTGCTATATTTGCCATTATTTTGAGCTTGATTGCTGTTTATGCATCCAGCCCTAAGAATAGCCTATTAAGATATTATAAATAAAAATGACATATGGTTGTTTTTATGTCTATGTTGTTAAAAATTAGTGCAAATTTATTAGGGTTGGTTGCATATAAACATCAATCAGGCCCAAAATAATGACAAATATAACAAAATTTAAAACATTTTGCAAATATGGCAAAACAATCAGTGACTATCACTAATAGACTGCTATCGCTGATATATGATTATCACTGATAGACTACTACTATCAGTGATAGTTGTTCACACGAGAATTCGAACGACGAATGAAAATTCGACACGTGTAAATGAAATTTGAATTTGTATTGTATGTATTTGTATGTATCAGTGCGTAGTGGATTACAATCTCTAATGTTTGATCCTCTGATTCTCTCTCTTAAATGTAACCGTACTCGAGGGCTTCGCAGCTTGTTCTCGAGGTTGAATCTTCAGCTTCGCGTAGCGGTGAAGTCTTCAGGTATTTGATCTTCAAGTGACGTTCAGTCTTCAGGATTCAAAGAGCCTTTCGTTGTTTGAGAATTCTCTCTGAGTTCTTAGGAGAAGAAATTTTCTGAACCTTGCAAATGAAAATGAGCTCTCTATTTATAGAGTTCTCATGGGCTTGGATCCAATGAGCTTGGGCTTGGATCTAATGGGCTTAGACCCAATGGGCTTGGCTCAAATGAACTTTTAAATTTTGAGCCCAATGGGCTTGACCTTTGGGTCAAATTGTCTTTTGAATATTTTTTCTGGATCGATCCGATTTTGGGCCCAATTACGGTGTGACCAAATTTGCTCGGTCAAGTTTATCTGATCATGGGCGGATCCAGACATTAATGTTTGGGGGGGCCAAAAAAAAATTATCACAAAAAAATTTGAGACTTTAATTCACGCTCTCATATTATGTTGATCTTAAAAAAAAAAAAAAATTGGTGATAAGAATATGTAGGCGAATCAAAGGTTTCTTAACTAAGTTCAAATAAACTTAATACTATTATATAATTCAATTTTGGTTCTAATGAATCTCTTGAAAAAAAAAAATGAATTAAATATTTAAAACTAAATATGATGTATTTTTATCATTTATATTTATAATAAAAAATATATTTAAGAAACTAGTTATGTATGTAGTTCAGAAAAAAAAATAAAAAAAATAATATGTAAGAGCTAAGTTTCAAACTTGAGATCACAAAATTGCATGACATTCACACTTACCACTGCAACATGCAACAGACTGTTCTTTCATTTATTTTGGGGGGCCATGGCCCCCTAGTCCCCAAAGAGATCCGCCTCTGTATCTGATCCACCGGCCGTGATGAAGACACGTGGCGACCGTTGATTGGTCGAAATTTCTCGGTCAACAATAGTCACTAACAAAATTTTATAAAAAAATTGAGGTGATAGACTACTATTAGTAGACTACTATCGATGATAGAAATTATCATATATACAAATTATTTAAAAAAGTGCTATATTTTTTAATTATTTTACTTTGAATTCACAGTTATAATTTTACTATAAATTTATATATTTTTCAATTATATATTATGAGATCTTTTATTTACATTATTTTGAGATTTTTTTATTTATTATTATTATTATTGTTATTATTATTGTTGTTATAATATATATATATATATATATATATATATATATATATATATATATATATATAAATATATTTTTGGCTCTTATGAGATAAAAGTCATTTAATTCGCATGATTTGGAAATGATTTCAAGATATATAATTTTAGAGTTTCTAGAAATACAATTTGTTTTCTTTTCATTTTTTTTAACTTCCATTATAAACAATATCTCTATTCTCTATTTTTACAAACTATAATACTTATTAATTTTTTTTATTATAAAAAAAATGATAACAATTCATGCATCTACTAAGAAGTATCCCACACAACCCTTCAACTTCTTCCTTTACCATAAGCAAGGATGAAAATATCGATATCCATGTTGATATCGGTATTTCAATTTTACAGATATATCCATGGATATATCAATAAAATATCGATATCCATGAATATTTCTGTAAATCAATTTTTTTAAAAAAATATATTTAAATTAATATTTAAGTTATTTTTACTTTCAATCTAAACTATAGATCTAGTTAGTAGTATCTAGATTTATATTAAATTTAATGTATGATATTTTTGATGTTTTATAGGTATTTATAAAAGATATTAGAGATATACATTACCCCTTAATATATATATCGAACCCTTGATTTACGGATATATCCACGGATATATCGACATATCCACGGATATTTTCATCCTTGACCATGAGAGAGTGAATAATATTTACTTAAGTTTAAATTATTCCAATTTGGTTACTAAAGACTTTTTTTTTTCTTAATTATTATTTACACAACATGTTGAGATGAGAGATTGAAACTAGTATCTCATGGTCACTAAACGATACATCATGCTATTAAATTATAAATTATGCTCTTATTGACAATTTTTTTTAACGAAAAGTATCTCCGTTAAAATCTACGTAATTTGGGCTAGAGTTTTGATTAAAAAAACAAAAAAAAAGCATATTACTAACATTAGTTTTCTGCGATATCATTCAAAAGTCTAATATTATAAATATTTTCAAAACTTTGCCATTTTAGTAAAGTATGTGTACTAAAATTAGTTTTTTATTTTTGACATTTTTGTTGTAAAAATAATAATAATAATAATAATAATCATTTTTGTTATAAAAAAAAAAATATTATTGCATCATCTAACTTTTAAAAAAATATTGTTTTTTAGAAGACATTCAAAATTTATTGTTACTAAAATAAAAGTTAAATAACATTCATATATTTTTTTTTTTGGAGTACTATAACATTGATTACCTACTAACAAACCACTATATTTTTCTACTCCAAATTAAAACGGACACATATTTAGCATTAGTATTATCCAAAATGCAGGATGCAAACAATTCAAAATTTATTCTCTTTAGAATAATTTGGTTATATTATATAATAATAAATTTATATACGAGTTTAAGAGAATATATTATTAAAAAAAATATTCTTCTATTATAAAAATAAAGGTAAATGTAAATATATATATATATATATATAGGAAAATTGTTCAATTTAGAATAAGATAATTAAAAATATAGCATGTTTTTAAAAATTTTGCGGATATGACAATTTCTATCGCTGATATCTTACGGCTGATAGAAGTCTATCGCTGATCACCTCAGCTTTTTATAGATTTTTGTCAGTGATAATAGTCTATCACTGATAGAAGTCTATCAGTGATATGTAAAAGTCTCAGTGATAGAAACGGATTTTTTTGCTATATTTGCAAAACATTTTAAAGTTTGCTAAATTTGCAATTAGTTTGAGCCTCATTGCTATTTGTGCAACCAGCCTTATATATATATATATATATTTTTTTTTTTAACGAAAGATTATTCTAATATTTTTTAATAATCTTTAAAATATAGAATATAAAATTATTTTCTTTAACTTGAAATTAAAACAACAAGATATAACGTGCATGACGTGTTTCTTGCTGGTTATTTTAATTAAAAGTGATTAATTGTTTAAAAAAAAAAAAAAACGTTTTTGATCGTTGATAATATCACTTATAAAGTTGGTACAAACACATTCTTGGACTATCTATTTCTAATTGAATACTTAATATAAATTAGTACTAGTCTCAAATATATGTGTGATTCTATATATGAGATTTTTATTAAAGAAAATATGGAAAATTTAACGACAAAAATGCACTATAAGAACATCTTTGCACAATGATATTAAGGCAAAATCATCTTAGAAGAGAAAGAGGGAAGAGTCGTGACTCAACTAAATGAAATTAAATTATGAATACACTTTAAAAGGATGTAATTGGATAATTCATGGATGTGTTCACATTATCTATATCTTATCTTACTGTAATTGGATAATTATTCTAAAATTATTTTTTATTTTTCAATTTTAAATTACTCAATAATATTAATTATAATTAATTTTAAGAGGTTGGAGGACACTTCAACTTTTTTTTTTTTTTTTTTTTTGAAAAGTTAACTACAACTCCTAAGTTATTCATAATATTATTTAATGAATTTAAATTTAATTTTCCGCTATAAATATTTAAGGTTTTTTTTTTTTTTTTTTTTTAAGAGAATAAAGTTGTTTAGAAACAATTCAACCTTCCCATTTTTACTAGTCGTAGTTGCTCGACAGGTGACTCAATCGTATGGCGGCACGTGTCACTTCAAAATTTTGATTTCTATTATTTTTTCTTTTTTCATTTTTGGTTGTCCTCCCTCTCCGATTTTTTATTATTTATTTATTTATTTATTTATTTATTATTATTATTTTTTTTTAGTTTTGATTTATTTATTTTAAATCTTCAATAAATTTTTTTTATCATCTACCCAATATTATCATTTATTTTCAACTAATCAATTAAAAATTGAAGATTTAAAATAACGAAAAAATAAATAAATCAAAACTAAATTGTCAATAAACTTCTATGTTTATAACTTTATATCTAATTATCTCACTTAAAATATTTCAAAATAAACTTAAACAAAATAAACTAATGCTCTAAATATCAATCATCATATTGTTGGTTGAATTTTGTTACTAAATACTAAAGTTTTCTAAAATATATATATATATATGCTTTCTAATGGTGTTCAATCGAGTCCATAAAAAATCGGTGATTTTAATAAGAAAAACTAAGAATAAGTTAACATATTCAAGAAAAAAAAAACAACAATATTAAAACAATGAATTAACGAAACCAAAAAAAATAAAGACACTACCCTTAGATATCAATGACTACTGATATACTTCTATTTTTTTTTATACAGTTTTGTCAATTGGCGGGGTGATAGCAGTCTATTAGTGACTATCACAATTTTGTTTGTTTGTTATATTTGTAAAATACTTTATATTTTGCTATATTTACTATTATTTTGGGCATGATTGTTATTTATGCCACCAACCCATTAAAATAAATTACAATTGAAATTAGTTTCATAATAGAATTTCTAAGAGTTTTGAAACATTTAATTAAAAAATACAATATTTTCACAATCAACAATCAAAGTTAACGTAAGTAGTATGATTTATTGTTTTTTATTTATTTTAGAATTGTTTTCTTTATTTATTATCATTTAATATAAACTTAAAATTAATTGTGTAACTTCTTTTTTTATATTTCATGAGTTTATGAAACAATAATAAATGTATACACTCTTAATGGTTTGAATGCAAAAAGTCTTTCCTACACCTTAATATATTTTTTTTCTTTAATTATGGTACGGGCAACTTCAACCTCATATCACCCGCCGACGTCATGCCCGCTCCCCGAGGAGTGGGGGCCATCACACCCAAGCCCAAAAGATTTACCCACCGAAGATCGACCCCGAAACTTTGGTGGACGACGCTGACCACAACTGACTTAGGATGGCCGACGTCATTCCTTGCTTGGCACGAGATGTGACAGACGCGACAACCTGCCACGACTGGCAAAAAGGCGACACCGCAGGCGCCCCCAACCCTCTCGGGAATCGGAGAACGATGGGTACCGCAATCATCATCAGGCGCGTGGGCCCAACCTCGGTCGACCCGACGTTGCCCGCTCAGGTCCAAGCGTTCATCCGAAGGCCAACGAACCGGACAAACATGAGGAATTTCCCTCCGCTATAAATACCCCTCCTATTCATTAGGAGGGGAGAATGGGTAACTCTACTTGAACACCCTCTAACTACTCCTACCTACGCTCAGACCTCTCTGACTTAGGAATCGAAGGCCCGTGGGCCTAGCCCACCGGTGCAAGATGATGCTCTCTCTCCTCTTGCAGGTACACCACCGTTCGTCCGACAACCGTTGGTGACGGAAGCAATGGAGGAGCAAGGTGGTCCAAAATTTTGCATCAACATTTGGCGTCGTCTGTGGGGACGCGTCACAGTCGTGGCACTCTCCCAACAAGCTAAGACATGCCTCCGCCCTCGAGCGGCGGAGGAAGAGCGCCTCCCCGAGCGAAGCAGAGAGGCGTTGTCTCAATGGACCGCGACCGGGAACACAGACGAACCACTCGCCGCAGAACGAATGAACGAAAGTCCAAACTACAAAACATACACTGCGGTTCCTCGGCTTCACACCTTCTCTCGCATCCGTCGCCGGAAAACCCGAAAGGGAAACGCAAAAACGGGAAAAAGGGAGACGAGAGACGGAAAGCGGTCAAAAATGATCCGAAGAAAACCATTTTATTAAAGAGTGCAACGACGCTACCCCCGACAGGCCGGGGGTGGCGATAAACAAAGATAAGCAAGCAAAGCTGAAAAATACACTTAAGAACGCCAGCAACGGAGAAGTCTCCCATCAGCAGTGTTCCTATCTCGTACGTCTCAAGTGAGCCTTCGAACGACGGTCAGGTCCACGTTCTCTTCTTGGTTTGGAAGAGTGGACCTGAACCCCTCCGGAGGGAGCGAACTCGGGGTTGCAAACCCAAGCAGATGGAAGCCCGGGGAAAGCACGCTTTGCAGCAACGAATCCTCGGGCGGCCTAGGTCTGCAAATCCAAACAAGTCTGCACCAAGGTGAAAGCGCGGTCGGCAGCGACACGACCCGAAGACAAGCTCGCACCAATCTGCTGTCGGGCCATCCCGCCATGTCTCCCCGATCTCAAACCTAAGCGACCTTCCATCCAAAGAAGCGTAGATTTGAGGCATTCAGGACATCGCCTTAGGCAGACCACCTCCCCAGCGATGGAAGAATCGCGAACACGGGTCCGTCGAGGAGCCGACTCATTCCTCTCGGACACCAGGATCATCGCCGGGCGACACAGCCGACATAGGCGGCAGAAAAGCACGAACCGCACACGGTACTCCTATGGATTCGTGTGCGGCCATGCCTCCAAGCGGCCTTGCCAAATAGTACTCGTATGGAGCCATTAGAGAAATCGGGAGGAAGCCATCACCTGGATCCCATGACAGAAAAGTCAGCCAACGACATTCGAAACTGATCGATTTTCCGACGGCGAACATGGGGGCCGACGGAAGGAGAGGTGTGGAGATCACAACAGGGGCCATCCCCTCTTATAGTAACCCCGGGGCCATCCTGGTCGTCCAGCGCACCATGCATCCAACGAACGGGGGATAGCCTGAGAACTCAACGCTGCCTCGAAGCAAGGCGCGACGTTACTCCGCCCGTCTTGTCTTCTTAAGGCACAGGGAATCAATGCGACTGCTCACCTGCCGCGCCGATTTTTATCTCTACCTTCTCGATTCGCTTTCTCGGTAAGCGAGGATTCGACGCGATGGATCACCCACAGAGTTGGGGGCCCACGGGCCTCCGACTGTTAAGACCTTGACCTGACCAAGGAAAAGACCCATCAAGCCCTTTAGCAGGCACCAAGTCCTCACGCTCCGACGCAGCTTCTCCCATCTAAGCAACTCGTCGGTCGTGCACAAGCTTTTAGCACACCCGAGTCCCGGCCGATCGACGGAGGAGTACGTGGCCTCGGACACGCAGCCATCAAGCCTTCCAACAGACACCAAGTCCTCATGCTCCGATGCAGCTTCTCCCGTCTAAGCCACTCGTCAAGGTTGCATCATTCTTTGCTATATACTCCTTCAACAAGCTTTCCACTAATGTTCCCATCGGTTGATTACTGGTGTATTGTTTTTGGTACGGAGGTTGAGTACCTTGCTGATGTTGAGTGAACCTAGGTGGTCCACTTGGTCTTGTTTGGTTTTGTATCTGGCTGGTGCCTTGTTGTCCACTCCAAGAGAAATTAGGGTGGTTTCTCCAGCCAGGATTATAGGTATTGGAATAAGGATTATTCCTAGGTTGTTGCTGACTTCCAACATAACACACAGAGGCTGGATTCGCAGGGCAATAGTCATACACATGCCCTTCTCCACAGAATCCACACACGAGTGCATCTAATTGATTAGCCACTACTGTGCTTGTTGAAGCAGATACCACTGTGTTGGCATTTTGTTGGATGTTCGTCTGAGCCATTTGCTTCATTAGGTTTGTCAGAGTATTTATCTGGTTGCTCATTGCACTAAGTGCATCCATGTCATGAGCCTTCCTTCTATTTGGTTCTACAGGATCATCTGACCACGGCAGTGTGAAGTTGAAATTTTTTCCAAAATTTCATAAGCCTCGTTATAGCTCTTTGACAGCATAGATCCTTCAGCTGAGGAATTCAGAACTTGCCTCGTGTTGGGGTTACATCATTTGAAGAACACTTCAATCTGGATACACCATGGGATGCCATGGTGTGGACATTTGAGTAGAAGATCCTTGAATCTGGTCCAGGCTTCATGCAGAGATTCATTCTCAACTTGTTTAAATTTGATGATGTCGTCACGAAAATTGGAGTTCCTATCTGGGGGAAAATACTTCACCAGAAACTTCTCAGCTAAGTCTGTCCAGTTGACAATTGATCCGGATGGAAAGAAATTTAACCATGTCTTAGCTTTGTCTCTCAACGAGTATGGGAATGGGTACAGACGCAAAGCCTCTTGAGACACTCCTGGAATGACAAAGGTGTCACTCACTCCTAGGAAGTTCCTTAAGTGGTTGGGGGGTCTTCATTCTCAACACCGAAGAATTGGCCAACTGTTGACAGCATCTGAAACATTACAGGTTTCAGTTCGAATGAGTGAGCCGTGATTTCTGGACGTATGATGCTCAGATTGAGCTTCTCAGACATAGGTACAAGGTAGGATAGTATAGCATTGTCCTTATCATTCGCAATATCAATGGGATTGCGAGTGTTAAGTGCTCGATTTGGTGCTTCTTCTGGTCTTTCCATTTCAGCTTGTTGTGGTTCAGTATGCACTGATTCTGCGTGGTCAACAATGTGCTGAATTTCAGGCTGATCTTGAGTTTGTTGATTGCTTCCTTTCTAATTTTATTACTGTTCCTTAGAGTTCTTTCAGGCTCGGGATCAAACTCGAGATTGTAGTTTGGAAACTCGTTCATAAACCAGTGTTGTTAGTACCTGCAAAATGGACACAAAAGATTAGCTCCAATCATTTAAGTTTTTTTTTTTATTTCTAAAATAACACAAATCGTTTTGACTCAACAGAGTCCCCGGCAGCGGCGCCAAGAACCTCCACATATCAATTGTTAACGACAACAAAACCTCCACATATCTCCACAATGGCATAATATTGTCCACTTTGGTCATAAATACTCATGGCTTTGTTTTCGATGCCACCCAAAATGTCTCATGCAAATGGAGATAATTGTCCTCACTTATATATCATGAATCTCTTCCTTTCTTAGCTAATGTGAGACTTTGTTTGCACCTAATGATTCATTGTCCTATCGAAAGACGATCTAGTGGGAGATTTTTCTCCATTGGACAAAAATCCCTTCTTTTAAGAGGAATTTTCCCTTGGTTTGTTTATCTTGCAAGTTTTGTCTAAGATAAGTGGGGTTGCCTAGTTTCATTGAAATCGTTTAAAAGAAGGAGGCATCCATTAATTATCATACTAGCTTGAAGACTTGATGAAAGGTGCATGATGTTTAAATTGAAATTGGATTTATTTCTCCCCGAATCCAAAGCTCCTATGGTTGGACATTGTAGTGGTGTTAGAAAAAGGATATTCCTTCATGTAGTAATTAAGGAAGTCTCGAGTGTGGTGGGTTGGAGGAAAAGAACTAAACAAAACTTCGAATTGAGGAAAAAGTTGACATTGGATTCAATTTTGTTAACTAACGATCTTAATTAATTAGCATGAATTAGCATGAAGTTGTTGGCACCGGTCTTCGGGAGTTAATAGGACGACCCATTGTAACTAATGGTCTTTTGTTTCTTTTTCAAGTACAACAGATATGGAAAATAGTGATTTGAACTTCTGACCTCAAGCAAAGAAGTACATGACAATTACCGTTAAATTATGTTCACTTTTACATTTTATAAAAATGTGATGTCAACAAGAAATTGTCAATAATGGAGGCCACTCTTTTTGGTAATGTTAAAAACTACTTTAGAGATTTCTCAAATCATCCCTTTGCAATGTATCTATCTTTGTTGTGGAGGTGCCAACAAGAGCATAGCTCAACGGTATGATGTATCGTCTAGTGACCATGAGATTTTAGGTTCAATCCCCCACCCCAACATGTTGTCAAAACAAATCTTTGTTGGAGAGGTAAGGGATGGATTAAACTTTTGACATTTTGGTCACTAGTTCATACATTATGTCAGTTGAGTTATGTTCTTGTTGGCAATGTATCTCATTACAAATGTCGTTCTTTGTTTTTTACATATATGTACATAATGATTACTAATACAAACATATTTGCTCAATGTATGCATCATTGTCGAGGTACGTGGCTAAAAAATTGTCCTAAGACTTCAGATAGTTGACAATATTGAAAGGCTACTCAAGATTTTCTACGGAACAGATACGGTTTTATATGGGTTAAAAAAACACTTGTTAAATGTTGTGCCCATGTAACAATTTAGTCTCTATACTTTCAAGTTCGTAATAATATAGTCATTGAACTTTAGCACATAACGATTTAGTCATTGTACTTGAAAAATTATAACAATTTAAACCATACCATGAAAACTTTGTTCAAAATTAAGTGTAAATTCGTATTATGGACTTAGTTTTTGTAGTTTGTAAAAGCATTTAGTCTCTAATCAATTTATCTATCTACATAGTTAAGAAGTTTCATTAAATTCTAACAATATTTTTCATGAAAGTTTAGGAACCGAAAGTAGTTTTCCAGGGATTTTTTTTTTTTTTGACAACATGTACGAATGGAGTTTCGAACTTCAGACATCTTGCTCATAATTCATACAATATGTCGGTTGAGCTATGCTCATATATTGGCAACGTTTGAGGGATTAAAAACACATGAAAGTCATATTTTATCGATTCAAAAAATCAAGGAAAAATCGGCAGAGTAGATCAAATGTCCACGTTTTCATGATTTTTTATAACACTTCGGACTTCCACATTTTCATTTTTTTTTTCATATCACACAATTACAAGTTATTATTTAACCGTTCACATCAGACTTTCGTGTTTTTTTTTGTTAATAGTGAAGACGTTTTTGAAACATTTTTCATAGTTTAGGGTCATTTTTGAAACTTTTGAAAGTTCAGAGGTATTTTTAAAATTGACCTCATAGATCAAGGGTATTTTTAATAATTTAGCCATTTTTTTTTTTATGTTTTCAATTAAGCATTAAATATATGAAGAAAAACAATAGGTATACTAATTGTAAGCTCGTTATTTCCTTTTCATTTCTTTTAAACATCTAAACAAGAAGTTCCTATTTTTATTTATTTAAAATTCACGAGGTTCCAAATAAGATTGCGAGTTTAAAATCATTTTCGTTATTTAAAATCCTAAAATTTAAAATAATTTTCTTTCCATTCTGAATGTCAACCAAAGCATAGATGTTATTAAAAAAAACCCTTACTTACCCGTCTTTTATCACAACCAAAGATTGAAATGTCGATGGACATTTTGAAAATTTTTATGAAAATCGATGAAAATTGTTTGAATTAATCAATGAGATTTTAATTGTAGCTTAATTAGACTTCATTGTAGCTTAATTAGACCATAACCATAATTGACCATTTTTAATCATTATTCCAAAATATATATAATATTTGTATTGAAATGTTGATAAAAAATGTGAATGCTAGCAAAAATTGATCAGTTGAGAGTAAGAGAGAATTCAGAATTTAAGATAGATGTAGAAAAAGTGAAAATGAAAATGATATATGTATATGATAAATAGTAATTAGCTACGTTGCAAAAAATAAATAAAAAATAAATAGTAATTGGCTTATACATAAAGGGCTGATTGCACAAATAGCAATCAGGCCCAAACTAATTGCAAATTTAGCAAACTTTAAAATATTTTGCAAATATGGCAAAAAAATCCGTTTCTATCACTGATAGACTTTATCATATCACTGATAGACTTCTATCAGTGATAGACTATTATCACTGACAAAAATCTATAAAAAGCTGAGGTGATCAGCGATAGACTTCTATCAGTCATAAGATTGACATCATCACCTCTCCGAACAATTTCCGCAAAATTTTTAAAAACATGCTATATTTTTAATTATCCTAAATTGACATCTGTTACAATTTCCCTATACATAAATGCCAAATGGTAAAAAATAATTGGTTAAAAATTAAAAATATCCCTTTGCGAGAGATGTGAGAAAAAAAGAATAAACCCTAAACCCTAAACCCTAATGTCCCACATCGGTGAGAGGTGGCAACACCCTCCTATAAATCATCACCCCTCCGAACCTCTCTTCGTGGTGACCCAGCTAAGGACCTAAATCCGGAGAATTGAGTCTGGGACTTTTTAGTTAAAAAAGAATTACTGCAATATTTAAAAAATATCGAGAAATATCGACATTTTACTGAATTAATGCAAAATCGTCGAGCATTTTAGGAAAAACAAAATTTTCCCCTCTTGATATATCGAGCTAGTCGACATGTCAACCGACGCTCGACATTTAATTCCCTGATCACAACCCATGAAATAATCTATATAAAAGATACAGCAATAGCATAAACACAGTATCATATTCCTTATTGAAATAGAGTTTCTTGTTTTGGTGTGTTGAGTTGAAAGTTTTTTCTACGTTCGAAGTTATTGATCTTCTTCTTCAAGATTATATGGTTCAATAGTTTGAAGTTAGTTCATTTCTTTCGATCCTCAATGCTAACAATTCAACAGATTTGACTTTCAACTTTAAGTTTAGAGCATCTAGCTTTTGCTTTTTCTAAGGCTCAATGTTCAATCTTCTAAGTAATGCTTGTACACGAAGTACTTTACTTCAAGATATACAATACCACTTTTTTCGAAAAGTGTGTCTAACATTTGGTAACATTTTCCTCTCTTGATTGGAAATATGCAAATGATATAAGAATTGCGGCTAAACGAAGACAATAAGTTCTTTTAAATATTTTGAATCTAACATAAGATTTACATATTAAGCAATACATGACATTAAACAAATTAAAAGTTATCTATTCTGCTTCTATAACCCAAGAAAGAGAAGGTAAAAATCTTTGAGTAAGGCTTTTTCTTTTCTCTAAATTTTAAAAAATATGGAACATGAATCTCCTCTAAAAGCCAAGCAAGAGAATACCTGTTTAACTTCACTCTTGTTCATCAAGCTTACTAGACCTTTGATATGGTATGTATCTACGATCCTTTGAAGCATTTTTCCTCCTCCTCCTTTCCATATAGGAATCAAGCTTCCCAGTGGACTGTTACAACTCCAGAATGGTTAATTGTTATTCAGAAATAGCATTAAACTAACCATGATGAAATATACGAATGTTGAGAAATGGCGGATTCGTACCTTGAGAGTGTTGTATTTTTCGGTAAGCCTTTCCTTTCGAATTTCAGCTGCAAAAAACAAGAGTCACAAGTTATTACTAGCTTGCTTGAAAAGTCTATACCTAGCGACTAAATACATATTAAGGCAAAACCAAGAAGTGAAGCATCTTAAAATGCTTAAGATAAAAACAGATGAGAATTTTAAAAATAATCAAGGGTTCTATTAAAATATTACCCTAGGAAAAGCACAAAAAAAAAAGAGGCCGACAATAGAAGGTAAAATCAATACATAATGAACTACCAAACTATTATTAATTCACACTGCAGATTCTGAATGCAAAACTATTGGTTAAACAAGTAAATGATAAGCCAAAACAACATACCATATTTTGAAATTTTTAATATACACCATGATACTCACCAGGACACGGTTATTAGAGTATTTTTATATACTTTTGGACAATTAAAGACTACAATTTTTTTTTTAATGAGAAACCAAGCTTTCATGAAGAAAAAAAATGAAAGAAATACGCATACGAAAAAAAAGCCCCCAAAACGGAGCCAAACTTATCAAGCCAGTAAGTTTAATCAAGTAAAATCTATTTAATCTCTTTCCTTCCTTTTTCTTTTCATAATTTTCCCATTTCTACAAAACTTATCAAGCCAGTAAGTTTAAGCAGAAGGCCATAACCTAAGTGACACCCTTGAGAGAAAAACACATGCAAAAAGAAAGGAAGAAAAGTTTTACATTTCTTAAGATAGAAGGGCTTTTTCCCATGTTTGGCTGCTTCTCTCTCTTTCTTCTTATGTTTGGCCAGAATTGCAGCATCAACACGTTTTGTGGAGTCGGATTTGAATTGCTTGTCCTGAAATACATGAAAAATGATCTTAAGTTCTTGGTAATGATGACGTATGAAGTTTCTGTCTTTAATCTATAAAATAAATTTGAGCTTTACTTTTTCTTAATTTTCACTAATTACAAACTTGATTCTAATTTTTATTCCATTTTTAGCATTAAGGACCATAAATCATCTCTTTTTTTGGCATTATATAAATAAACAAAAAGAATATGAGAGTCGTTACATATGAATCAAAAGAATAATACTTACAATCCAAGATAGTTGTTTTTTTACTTCTTCAGCAACATTTGGATCATTGGTTTTCCTCAACTGCTTTTTCAGTTCCTGTTGTACCAGTGAAAGTTGCAATACACAAAATGGCATCCAGGTTAATAGAATTTAAAATCTAAAAATGAGATTTCATATCAATATGGGAATAAGAATATATCAAGGAAAAGGAGTAGACCTCTTTTTCAGCCGGAAGATTATTATCATAAATGAAACTATATCTCTTCTTAAATCTGTAAGATTCAAAGAAACATGAAACATACCATTACAATTTCAAACAGAAGAAAGATAATTATAAAAGTAAATAGCGCCAATTGTTTTTATTAGATAACAGTATTCGGTACAACATGCCAAAAGAGTTAATCAAACCTCATATCAAGAAAAACTCACCCCTCAACATCAAGAGTACCAGATAACGATTCAAAACGTGGATCGCGTACCATCTGAAAAACCAACAAATAATCAATGAAACAAGCTTCACACATGTGTAAGCGTGGAGAGAGAGAGACATAACTATTTTCTTAGGTTGCATGAGAACTCCATTAAAGTGAGACGTGACTCTCATTATTATTCAGTAAATTTAGCTCCATATAAACAATGCAAATGCCATAAATTTGGATAATAAATTAACAAAAAATGAATAACCAACTCACACTTTTAGGAGCCTGAATGACCTCTCTAAACCTACTAACTGGTTTCTTGCTGCTAACCTCCATTGGCCTTCACGAAGAAATTACAGTCATAAACCCCATTTACTTGCAAAAAAAATAAATTGAGAAAACAAAAATAGTACACCTAAGCTACCTGTTCTTGTTTGCCCGCCCACCTTTCTTTTCTTGGTTGGTCTTTTGGTACATCGAATGCGATCCATCAGACCGTGCTCTCTGTAACTCTTCAAAAGTTACATCTGCAAGTTCACGCTCTATATTTTCTTCATCCTATAAAAATAGAGTGAACGTCATCTTACAAATCAAATAATTCATGAATTTCCATAATAAAAAAAAAATGTAACATAAACATAAATTTAGCAGATAAAAAATACCGAGTCAAGAGATTCTCCTGAGGAAGAAGATTCAATATCTTCACTTTCTTCCTCTATCACTTGTTTGCTAGAGCTAGGAACCAAGCTACTACGTTTCTTCATTCCAGTCCCGAGATTGAAAATATTGGCCCTAAATCATAAATGTTTATCCAAATGATAACTTATAAACAAATCAAAACACCCAGTAAATGCAATTTTACAAAATAGCCTTAACTAGTTGGGATGCACACTTGAATTCTTGAGGGGTCTCAACGTAAGAAATAACACTTTGAGCAACAATGTGAGTAATTTTACTATCAGATATAGAGACCAACCTAACCTACCTATCTTCGTTGCAATGTGATTCATTTTAAACGCCAATATTAACCATTACAATAATACATTTGAAAGAGATATAAATTAAGTGATACATGGAATAAAGTGGAGAAGAAAAAGACGTGCTTGGATAAACAGAACCGAATAGACTGAAAAGAAATCAGAAATTCTAAACTGAATCAACCTAATATACCCAAAAGAACTAGATTAGCAAGATTTTACCGCCTAAAACGGAAACGAGTGGGACTTTACTGGTACGGGCTGGAATGGGTGCTGACAAAGATCTTACATTTATGGAGTCAGGTATGCCGTCGTCGAAGTGCGTCGAAGGGAAGGTGTGTTGTCGACCAGATGAGGAAGCCGCGCCGCTGTTGCCGTGCACCGGAGTGGGCTCCGCCACCGTTCGTGGGTTTCGCCGGCGTTGGAGAGGAGGGAAGCCGCGCCTCTGTTGCCGTGCACCGGAGTGGGCTGCGCCGCCGTGCGTGGGTTTCACCGGTGTTGGAGAGGAGGGAGAAGAAGAGGAAAGAGTCATGAAACGTGAAGGAAAAGGGAGGATGAAAGAGAAAGAAGTAAGGGGAAGAACTGAAAATTGACCAAAACCCTAATTTTGACACTATTATTCTTCTGTAAAAAAAAAAAAAACAAAATAAATTTGCATTAGCTAACAAAAGCATAACTCAACGATGTATCCCTAATGATCTGTTGTTAAAAAGAAAAAAAAAAATATATATATATATATATAAAAAAAAAAAAAAAATTAAGGGAGTGTTGGAAACTCCGAGTTTGAGAAGTCAAACCCATAGTTACCCTCACCAAATCTTGATTTTTCTTAAAATTTAATTTATTGTGGGGTGTACCATTCCTCGGTCCACCTTTTTCATAATTATGGTAGTAAATTAATCCTTTCCGGAGAATTAGATGGTCTTCCCGAACAAGCCTTTTATTTGGTAGGTAACATCGATGAAGCTACAGCGAAGGCTACGAACTTAGAAATGGAGAGCAAATTGAAGAAATGACCTTAAATCTTTGTGTCCTGACTCCGAATCGAATTATTTGGGATTCAGAAGTGGAAGAAATCATTTTAGTTACGAATAGTGGACAAATTGGTGTATTACTAGATCACGCACCTATTGCCACAACTGTAGATATAGGTATTTTGAGAATACGCCTTACTGCTAATGACGGATGGTTAACGATGGCTCTGATGGGTGGTTTTGCTAGAATAGGCAATAATGAGGTCACTGTTTTAGTAAATGATGCGGAGAAGGCTAGTGACATTGATCCACAAGAAGCTCAACAAACTCTTGAAATAGCGGAAGCTAACTTGAGGAAAGCTCAGGGCAAGAGACAAAACAATCGAGGCAAATTTAGCTCTCAGACGAGCTAGGACTTCCAACATTTTTTTTCCAATTTTTTTCATTATTCTGGTGGGTCTCACCATGTTTCTTCCAATTTCACCTTTTTAATTAAAAGATTCATCTAATCTAATTAACACTAGCAACGCTGCTTTTTGCCACTATCATTTTAAGTTTGCAACCAGTTTTTTTTTTTTTTTAATCGAATTACAATCTACCTTACTATAAAGTCTTCTTCTATTTTGTCTATCTACATTTATTTCTTTTGCAAAGGATCTATCTACATTTATATCAAAGATTTTGATCCTTTTGTTTGAGTCAAAAGAGTTATTTTACAATTTTTCATCTCTTAAGATTCTTGATGTGACTTAAAAAATTTCATATCCTATTTTACAACATTTAATATGGGAGGTGAATCTCATAAACCTTCATTTGATATAAATAAAATCATTTCTTCTCGTTTAATGTTTATTTGACATTCAAATTGTTCCGTTTATCAAATTTTAAATTTTGACACTCATGTCTATATTGTTTCTTTACTTTTTCTTTATACCGTCATTTCAATATCATTATAAATTTATAATCATTACATTAATTAAATAGTTAATGGTTAAAGAGTCTTCTTTGTTCATCTCGAAAGACGAAACCTTTCCAAAATTCAAAATTTGCAAACGGGGCATGGATGATTTAAAATATTTAACTGCATTATATACCGCCCATAAAGGCAAATTTTTACGTTAAATTCAAAATTTTTGTCCGTTCGATTTAAAGAAAAAAAAATGATAGTGGCAAAAAACAACTTTAGTTTTGATAGTTGTCAAGAATGTTATTAATGATAATAACTTCAATTTACTCATGTTAATATTTTCAAAAATAACATTTAATTTTTAAGTTAACAAATTAAAATTAAAAAATAATAATGATTAACAATATTCAATATTTCAAAATAGAATGTCCTCTAATTACAAAATTTGATTTTTTTTTTCATTCCTAATTTTTTAAATTTCTTTTTCGTTTTATAATTTATGTGAAACTTAACTTTATGTAATGTTTGAAATTATAAACTCTAGTTTGTATTTAGGGAGACATATATTTGGGGAATATTATCCAAATAGAATGGTAGGTTGTTGTTTCATTCTTGTTTTCTTCCCTCGAGATTTTTTCAGTTTTTTATTTTTTAATTCCTTATCCACATATGTATTTTTTTTTAAAAAAATATATCAAACCGATTTACATGACATGTTATGTTTTTTAAGACGTTTGAATGAAACATTTGATTTTTTAATTCCTTGTCCAAATATATATTTGATTATTGTAATCAATGTTTTTATTGTTGGAAATAATTTTCTTATTCTTAGACTATAACATAAATTAAATGTTCCATTCAAATGTCTCCAAAAAAAAAGTCACATGTTGCATAAAAAATTATACAATTCACAAAACATCCACTAGAAAATAAGAAAAAAAAATTGAAGTACAAAGGGAAAAAAGAAAAAAAAAAATTGTCCAATAGAAAACTGCACCCTAAACACTAGCTTCTGATTCCCAAGTTTCCTGCACCCCAAATACTGTTTTCGGATTTCCAAGATTTCCAACACTGCACCCCAAACACCGTTTTCTGATTTCCAAGGTTCAGAACCCTCCCAAACAAACCGCCAGAGTTTTGATTCCTAGGGTTCTGAACCCAAAGCAGGGGTCAAACGCCCCCTTATTGGTTTTCTTAGAAGGGAGTATTTTTTAAATAAATTTAAAAATAGGGTCGTTTTGAAACAATTTCGAAACAAAGAGGTTGGTTTTTTTCTCGACGGGGGCTTAATCGTAAAATCGTCACATGTCACTTCAAAATTTGATTTTTCATTATTTTTTTCTTCTCTTTTTTTATGTTTTTGGCTGCCCCTCCATTCTTTTCATATTTTTCTATATTCTAAAATTATTTAACATACCCATAAATAAATAAAATTTTGATTTCTTTACAAAAAAAAAAAAAAAAAAAAAAAAAAAAAAAAAAAAAAAAAAAAAAAAATATCACAATATAATTCTATTTTTTTTTTATCCTCCACCCAATATTATTATTTATTTTCAAATAATTAATGAAAAATTGAAGATTTAAAATAATAACGATAGAAATATATAAATCAAAACTAAATTATAAATAAATTTCTTTATAACTTTATATCTAATTATCTCTTTCAAAATATTTTAAAATAAATTTGAACAAAGAAAATTAAGCTCTAAATACTAATCATTGTTTGGTTGAATTTCGTTACCAAATGCTAAAACTTTCTAAAAAAAAATTATATATAAACTTCTGACGATGTTTTAACTTATTTTTAATTATCTCACTTAAAATATTGAAAAAATTATCTCAATGTTCAGGTTTGAGTTTGGTAGCACTTAATTTTTAAATTCAACAATTCGTTTTTTTCGTCCCTCCGTCAAAATTTCTTTAAGTCAAGGTTGACCCTAAAGTTTCAAATCCAACCATTATACACATATTTTTAATTAAAAATATTTTTTTCATTTTTTTCTCCTTCTTCTTTTTCTTTTTTCTTCTCTTTTCCCTTTTCTCTTTTCTCTTTTCAACTTCTAATTATTCTACTGGTTTTTTTCCTCCTTCTCCCACATTTCTCGGCGACTATTTTTTTTCTCTTTTTTTTCCGTTTCCTCTCCCCCTCTTATATCCCTCCTACATCTCCCTTTTTATCCTCTCCCTCTCCCTCTCTATCTCCCCCTCCCCACGTTTTCAAAAAAAAGAAAAAAAAAATACATATATGTTTTACAGATCTACAAATGGGTATTAAAAAAATTGGGTGAAGAAATTAAAAAAAATAAGAGGGGAGAGAGAAATGAAATTGCTATGTCAACATTTAAAAAAAAAACAGATTTGTTACTAAACAGAATAACATCTGTAGTTCTTTTTTTTAAACAAGGGGAGGGGATCGAAGATGAGAGAAAAAGGGGAGAGAAAAACGAAAAAGAAAAAAAATATTGTCCTCACAACCATGAGAGGGAGGAGGAAGGAGAGAGAGGGAGAATAAAATGAACGAAATAAAAAAAAACTATTAGTGTCGACGTACCACATATGACGACCATATGAGAGGATGGAGATGGAGATGAAAAGGAATGAAATAAAATAAAAAAAATATAAAAAAAAAACAGTCGCCCTACCACTAACGACGGCCACATGAAGATAGAGATGGAGAGGCCACATGAAGATAGAGATGGAGATGGAGAGGAAAAAGAGAAGAAGAATCCGAAGAAGAAAAGAGAAAAAATAAAAAAGGATTGAGAAAAGAGAAAAATAAAAATAAAAATAAAAAAATATTTTTTAATAATTAAAAAAAAAATTAATTAAAAATAGTGTCACGTCAGCCTTCTGTTAGGACTTAACGGGACAAAAAACGAACCAAATTCAAATGGTATAATGGTTGGATTTGAAATTTTGGGGACGCTACCAAACCCAAACCTAATAACCATTAGGGTTAATTTTCCCTAATATTTCAAAATAAATTTAAACGAAACAAACTAATGCTCTAAATATGAATCATCATATTCTTGGTTGAATTTTGTTACCAAATACTAAAGTTTTCTATATATATATATATATATGCTTTCTAATGGTCTTCATTCGAATCCAAAAGAAATCGGTAATTTTAAGAAGAAGAAAAGAAAAAGAAATCCTAAATTCTCAAAATCCTAAACGAGTTCATTTCAAGCATGTTGTTGAATAACTTGAATTAGGTACATGCATAGTTAAATAAAAACTAGGTAATGCGAATTTTTAATGAATATACATTTTCTCTGTGAATTGAAAATTTTGAAAAAGTAGTTTACTATATAGTCTTCCAATTTTCAAAATTTCCAATAAATTGAACCTCGAGGCTAATCAGAGTGTTTGGAAGCGTTGTTGTTGCCTGAATCGTGTCGTTGCCAGAAGAGAAGTGGACCGATCGCCGCAACAAATCTGTTGCTTGCGCGCCACCGAAACTTGCTGGAGATTTGATGCTCGCGACACCGCCGCCCGGAACACGTTGGAGACGACGTCGTCGCGTTCAGAGGTGGGTTGCCGGAAACGAGCGCAGCGGTGGTGAGGGCTGGTGGGGCGGAACGACGACGATGCATGCGGCTAGGCGACGAAGGCATATGGGGATCAGAGAGGAAGAACATAGAGGTGAAGGGAGAGGGAGAACGTCAACGACGGAGGAAAGAACGAAAAGGAGGAGGTGGCTGGGTGTCAAACGATGTGCGACTAGCGAAGAGCGATTGAGGCGGCAAACGACGCTGTGGCTGATCGAAGAGGGAAAGACAAAGGGGAGGAGGGGATTGAGAGGGGGGCGACGACGGCCTTAAGAAGTTCTTCTTTTATTAATTGTTTTTTTTCTTTATTTTATATAAATAATTGGGTAATTTAGGAGGGAGGGGTAGATTTTGAAACAAATTAGAGAAATAGGGTTGTTTTAAAACAAATTAGAAAAATGGGTTGTTTTTTTGTCTTTATTAAAGTGCGCAGGTTGAGAACGCGCACTCCAACTCGGTCAAAATTTTGTTTTGACACGTGGCCCAATCATATGGCGCCACGTGTTTCTGGTGGCCCTCCTTAATTTTTTTTTTTTTTTTTTTCTCTTCAATTTTTTTAATTTGATTAATTTATTTTAAATCTTCATATATATATACTTCTTTTTTTATTTATCATCTTATCAATATTATCATTATTTACAACTAATCGATATCTAATATCAATCATTATATTGTTTGTTAATTTTTGTTATCAAGTGCTAACTATATATATGATTTTTAATGTTATTTGAATCCAAAAGAAATAGATAATTTGAAGAATAATAATTAATAATCGATATCTAATATCAATCATTATATTGTTTGTTAATTTTTGTTATCAAGTGCTAACTATATATATGATTTTTAATGTTATTTGAATCCAAAAGAAATGGATAATTTGAAGAATAATAATAAAAAAAAACAAATAAGTGAACATATTTTAAAAAATAAACAACAATATTAAAACAATAAATTAACAAAACAAAATGACTTTTATAATGTTTTTAGAATATGTGATTTATATTTGTCTATATTCTAAAATCCTTTATTTACTCTTAAATAATTTTTTTATTTCTTTATAAAATATTTGACCATACTAATTTATTTTAAGTATATTTATCTTATTTTAGATCTTAAACGTTGAAATGTCATGGTATATAATTATTTTAAGTATATAAGTATTTTTTAAAAAAATTGTTTCTTTATAAAAATCATTTCAACATTTCGTTAATTTATTGTTTTAATATTGTTGTTTATTTTTTTTTTAACTTTTCATTTTTTAAACATGTAAATTTATTGTTAGTTTTTAGTTTTTTTTTCTTTTTAAAATCACTAAATTTTTTTTATAGATGGAAATGAAAATCATTAGAATATATATATATATATATATATATAATTTAACATTTGGTAACAAAAATACAAAATTCAACCAATAATATGATGATTGATATTTTGAACATTAATTTGTTTTGTTTAAATTTATTTAAAAAAATTAAATGAAATAGTTATATATAAAGTTATAAAAATGGCTAGAAGTTTATTTGTAATTTAGTTTTGATTATTTATTTCTATAATTGATAATAATGATTGATATTAGATATCGATTAGTTGTAAATAATGATAATATTGATTAGATGATAAATAAAAAAAGAAGTATATATATATATATATGTGAATATTTAAAATAAATTAATCAAATTAAAAAAAGAGAAGAAAAAAAAAAAAAATTAGGGAGGGCCAACAAAAACACGTGGCGCCATATGATTGGGCCACGTGGCGAACAAATTTTTGACCGGTTAGAGTGCGCGTTCTCAACGTGCTCACTCTAATAAAGACAAAAAAACGACCTATTTTTCTAATTTGTTTTAAAATAACCTTATTTCTCTAATTTGTTTCAAAATCTACCCCTCCTTCCTAAATTACCCTAAATAATTAATTACTTTATTGATTTTATTAATTTTATTAATATTATTCTTTTTAAATTCATTTCCAAAACAACCTAAACTTGCCACTTACCAAACTATTTTTAAGTCCAATAACAACAATACTAAATAAATTTCTCTTATCTGGAGGTTGAATCGTTACACTAAATAAAATAATGAAAAAATGGAATAATGACAACGAAAAATAAAGAGCATAAGTGTAATCCATGAAACCGTAAGACGGTTTGGATTTATGTCGTGAAGCCTCAATTTAATTTAATTTTTTTTTTTAATTCATGTTTTTCTTTTAACTTTATGAAATGTTTGAAATTATAAATGGTCTTTTGGTTTCTGCTCGACAAGGTGATTTATTCTCTGATGTTCATTTATATCGAAGTATTGTTGGTGTATTGCAATATATTACTTTGACTCGTCCTGGAATCTCATTTAGTGTTGATAAGACTTGTCAATTCATGCATTCTCCTACTCTTATTCATTGACAACTTGTTAAACGCATCTTGAGGTATTTGAAGGGCTCTCTGGATCATGGTCTTTTACTTACTTGACCTAAGCTCTTTTCACTTCATGGTTTTGCGGATGCTGACTGGGCCTCTAATCCTGATGATCGTAAGTCCACATCTGAATTTTGTGTATTTCTTGGTGGGAATCTGATTACGTGGGGTTCTAAGAAACAAACTAATTATCTCTCGATCGAGTACGAAGGCTGAGTTTCAGAGTCTTGCCACTGCAGCCACTGAATTGATATGGCTTCATTCTTTGTTTTATGATTTACGTATTTCTCTAACCACGACTCTTGTTTTGTGGTGCGACAATTTGAGTGTTCTTCACTTAAGTGCCAGTCCGATTCTTCACTCCAAGACTAATTGGTATGACTTCATTCATTGTTTTGTGATTTACGTATTTCTCTAACCGCGACTCATGTTTTGTGGTGCGACAATTTGAGTGTTGTTCACTTAAGTCCCAACCCGATTCTTCACTCCAAGACTAAGCATGTTGAGTTGGATATTTATTTTGTCCGGGATTTAGTGTTGCATAAGAAGTTGGTTGTTTATCATCTTTCTACTACTGACCAAGTTGTTGATATTTTGACCAAACCTCTCTCTGTCATTGGTTTTACTCGGTTGAAGTTCAAGCTCAAACCTCTCTCTGTCATTGGTTTTACTCGGTTGAAGTTCAAGCTCAATGTTCGTAGTTTGACTGCCATTGGCTTGTGGGAGGGTGTTAAGATAGCCCTCTGATCTTCTTCAGCCCATAAGCACAAGATGATTTATGTGTTGTGTTTATTCAATTATGTGACATAAGCCCATTTGGGTTTCTAGAAGAAGTTCGTTTGTATGGCTTTTGTTGTGTGTGAGTTGAGAGTAGAGTAGGAGTTTTACTCCCATTTCTTGTGTATATGAATGATATGAATTGATCCATCAAATACGCAAGAAAAAAGGTTTCTCCGGCTCAAATCAATAGTTTCTTCTTCCTTCTTTTGTCTTTCTAAAGCTCTTATGGCTGATTGAAATGAGGGAAAGAGAATGTTTAAAGCTCTTATGGCTGATTGAAATGAGGGAAAGAGAATGAGAGAGAGAAAGATTAGGATTTTGGATTCTTTAGTATATAATTTCTTTTTTTTTTCCATTTCTTAGACTTAAATTATAAATCTCTCCTCAAGAATTTCAAAAACTTAATTATCTTCCTTTAATTCTTTTAAATCTAATTTACTCAAATTAAAATCAAATTAAAATTCGCTTAATAAACTAAATTAACCCAAACTAATTTTGAAGAGAATTGAAGAATCTTTTTTGAAAAGGTGGGACGTTACCATGACCATGACACAACTAATTTGAATTATTTGAATTTTGGTTAACATATTTTGTAATTAATTAATTAATTAATGATAGATCGATAAATTAAAGTGTAGGTTTTGTATCATCTCCAAATTCACATTCATTATTATATCTATTTTATGGGTTAATGTCAATCAAAAATGAATAATTATTTAATAAAGCCACCTTTTTTATTGTATCTATTTTTATGGTTCATATATTTATAATTTTACTTTTATTATGTAACACATTCATTAAACATTATAAAACAACTTATAAATGTTGCCAAATCGAATATAGCTCAATTGGCATAGGGTTGAGCCGGTGATCACAAGGTTATGAGTTCAATTTATAGTTGACTCTAGCCAAAAAAAAAAATTAACTAGTCCTATGATCCCTATAGGTGTTTGCTTTAAAATTTTGGAAAAACAAATTTACATTATACCATATTTAGAATGATTTTTTTTCTTCTTTCATGGATAGAAATAATTAAACCTAAATAGAAATTAACCCTAAACTAAGGGTGTGAAAATAATTTTCAAAATTTGTTGAAAGACTTAATTTATAAATATCACCAAATTATTGAACATAAAAAAGTTGAGATACTAAAATATAATTTTTTTTTTGATAGAGATACTAAAATATAATTAAGTCCAAAATGATGGGATAATCTTACTTTGGTTAGTTTTTACAATTTATATTTTAAAAATGTTACTAAAAAGTATCCAAACTAACTATAAACAAAACAATTCTAGATCTTTCTTCTTTCTTTAAATCGGTTAATCTCAGTAGAGAAATAATCTGATGAAGTAACATAAATTTGTTAATTTGGGGAGAAATAATCTCCTGAAAAAACCCTAAATCTGTTAATTAATTAAGAATATAAACACAAGTAACACCAAATCAAATCTCTATAAATACCTTCAAACCCCAAAGTAATTCCCAAGTTCTTCATTGAGAGGCAAAAGCACTTACAAGCACTTACAAATGAGAATGACTTTGTCTAATTTGAAAATATGGAGCTTGATTTTTGGAGTCGTTGTTTTTTCGAGTATGTTCTTTGAGAGTGGGGCTCGAATTTGCCCTTCTCTAGGGTTTATAACGACAAGGAACTCCCAATTTGTGTTGAATGGGAGACCTTTTTTGTTCAATGGATTTAACTCTTATTGGATGATGTCGGTTGGGGTTGACCCTAAAGAGAGAGGGAAGATTTCGTCTGTGTTTTGCGATGCGGCTAATGCTGGCCTTACAATTGGAAGGACATGGGCCTTTAGTGATGGTGGTAAAAATGCCCTACAAACATCCCCTGGGGTTTATGATGAGAAAGTTTTTCAGGTGCATTTTTTTTTTTTTTTTAAACTATGATGAATTAATTAATTAATTAGTCTCTTATAATCATATTTTTGTGGTTTGCAGTCTCTTGATTTCGTGATTTCAGAAGCAAGAAGATATGGAATCCGGTTGATTCTATCCTTAGTCAATAATTGGAATGAGTTTGGAGGTAAACACCAATACGTAGAATGGGCCAAAAAGAACGACTCGTCCATCACTAAAGATGATGATTTTTTCACTAACAAAGTCGTCAAGGGGTTTTACAAAGACCATGTCAAGGTAGAGCCAAAATTTAGCATTCTTTAATCAGTTTAACACCTCAATTTCATCTTCATTTTGTGTATAATTATTTAATTTAATTTTGTAGAAAATTCTGACGAGAAACAACACAATCCTTGGGATTGCTTACAAGGATGACACAACGATTATGGGTTGGGAACTCATGAATGAGCCTCGTTGTGCTGGAAACTCCACCAAAGATATTAATGTCTCTTACAATTTTAATTTCTCTCTTAATTATGATTTATGATTGATTGTATTGTCTTGTTTTTTTTATTTTTATTTTGAATTTTATTTGATAGGATTGGGTTCAAGAAATGGGTAGTTATGTGAAATCCATCGACAAGAATCACTTGGTAACGGTTGGAATGGAAGGGTTCTATGGAAGTGAAGATCGAATGCAATGCAATCCAAATGGAGAACAAGTTGGTACAGATTTTATTGCAAATCATCAGATCGAAGAGATCGATTTTTCCACTATCCATGCAAATGCTAGTGGCTGGTGAGTTAACTATATATTATATATCCAACCAATTACCAAAATCTTTGTAACGTTGGACTAATTATGCAGGCTCCCAAATGAGTGTTACTATAACCAAATGGCGGCTATGAAGAACTGGATGGTTGAGCACTGGATGGACTCATCAAGGTATTTGAACAAGCCAATGGTGTTTGCCCAGTTCGAGATGTCGACCAAGAACTGCACCGGATCCAAGCTGGGGATGAGAAACTCATTCCTCAGTGCCACCTACTCATACATCTACAACTTGGCTCGGAGTGGTGGTCCGATGAGCGGCGGTTTGGTGTGGCAGCTCATGGCGGAGGACATGGATTCGTATGATGATGGCAACTCCATTGTGCTCTCTCAACATTGGTCCACTGCCAATATCATTTCCCAACAATCCAATCGAATGGCCTGGCTTTGCCAGTATAGTCTCAAGAAGAACCTTCGTCCTTAGACAATACCCTTTTTCTTTTTTTTTGTTTTGAAAATAATGTCTCTTTTTCTAGTTTGATTAGTGAGTATTTAGGTGTTTTCTTCTCTAGTTTTTGTTTAGCTTCGGAATAATGTCTCTTTGTCTAGATAGACTTAGTATTTAAGTGTTTTCCTTCTTTGGTTGGCAGTTAGTTTTTTAACTTTATTTATGAAGCCCCTCTTCAATTTTATTTATACCTCTCTCTCTCTCAAGTGCTCTTGAATTTTTAAAAGTACCTTTTAGAAAATTGGAAGTATTATTTTTTTAAAACTACTTAATCGGCCCCAAAATTCTCACATAGATCTAGATTAGGAACGCCGCCACATGTTGACGTTGAGATATCTTCGCGTCGGTTGGGAAAGGGGGGAGGAGGAGAGAATGAAAAGAAATGAATGGATGAAGAAGAAGTATTCATCTAAAAGTTTGAATGGAAAAAGAAATGAATGGATTATGTGTGAGGCCATCGAATCTTGAAAATAAAAAGAAATGAAATATGTTAACATGAGAATAAAGAATTGAATTAGAGAAGATAACAACTAATTACTCATCAAATTTTTTGAATGATACACCTACACTTATAAAAATATATAAAAAAAATTGAACGATACACCTACATTTATAAAAATATAACGAACACGAACAATCAATAACTTATGTCCTCCACACATTATCATTTTTAGACATTATTTTTCCTAGTTGTATAGCTCGAAACAAGAATCATAATCCCTAAATTATCAACATAAACAACTAAACTTATTAAAAAATTCAATGAAAAACAAAACTTATCAACCCTAATTTTTTTTTAGATTGTGTGCATTATGCTCTGAAAATTAGTATGAATTAAGGTACTAAAAGGAACAAAGTAAAATCTCAAAAAACCGATTCAAAACTCAAAAACTACCAAACAATTTCTTAGCTTGGCCTATATGCACTTTCATATCCTTGTAGCCAAAGTGGGCATTCTTCAAAAAGAGACCAAATTTTGAAAAGAAAAATGAACCCAAATGTTAGCTAAAAAGAACAAAGTTAAATTTCCACCAATTTTTTCTCTCTCATCAAATCACAACAATCTTGTAAATGGTTTTCATAGAGAGAGGGTTTCATAAGAGGAAAAAACTGCCCCAACCCCATTACTATTTTACATAGTTTAGTTACAATCATACAAAGGCCAAACCAAACTCCCTTTTCCCTCATTTCTTTCCTCCCACTCTCCTTTTGTTTTCTTTTATTTTTTTTATTGTGGTTGAAGAAGAACTTAGAGATTTTACTAACCTTCTTAAAATTTCTTCGATTGTGGCTTATATTGTGATTCAACTAAACTTTGCTGTTTCAAAAAAAAAAAAAAAAAAAACTAAACTTTGCAATCGGAAAACCTCAACATTTTCGCAATCAGGCAACCTCAACATTTGTTTCTTCGATTGTGGCTTTTATCCTTATGTCGTATGCCTTGAAAGATATAATCTTTGCAACATTGTCTTCAAACACTTTATGCAGATTTTTTTCCCTACATTATTCAATTTGTATCTTGGTTCTCCAAATTTGTATCTTGATTTTCCATAATGCAGACAATGGTCAAATGATGCATATTCTTTCCAAAATATCCAAAATAGAGCACAATCAAACTTACACAGAATTGATTGATATCCATACCTAGGTCACATAATCTTTTCTTTGCCTCATAGTATGAGGTAGGTAATATTACACCCTCTGTACATGTATCATTTAATAAGTCGAGTAACATGTCAAATGACTTATCGCTCCAACTGGAAATTTCCTCTGTAGAACTTCTTAATTGAGAATTGTGAATTGTGGAGGCTAGGAACCCTAGCCTCCAATATATACACTTGAAAATGAATAGAGACAAAAGTTACAGGTTGTCACAACAACATCCTAGGCTACGTGTCAAAGAATGAATGGAAAGCAAATAACAGAAAACGATCATGAGTGAGAGATTTGGTGAGACAGTCAGCCAATTGTGTCTTGAGGCGTTTACGGAGGACTTGATCTCGGACATAGTGCACAACTATCTCTATGTGCTTCGTTCGAGCATGAAAGACCGGATTGGTGGCCAGCGCCCCTGCACTTTGGTTGTCATTCTGACTCGGTGCTAGATCGAGCTACTGCGACTTGCTTCTTAGATGACCATGAAATCAGAGTGGGCCCAAGGTAGACACAGTAGGCACCTACTAATTTCCTATCATCTATACTGGCTTCCCAATCCGCATCAGAAAAGGCAGAGATGGAGAGTTGAGTGCTCGGTTTGATAAGCATACCATATGATGCAGTGCCTTTGAGATAGCGAAGAACTCGCTTGACTGCTTGCCAATGAACATCCGTGGGGGCCTTGAGAAATTGATTGAGTTTGTTCACTATAAACGCAATATCAGGGCGAGTGTTAGTAAGGTACTAAAGGGCCCCGATGGTGCTTCGATACTGAAAAGGATCTGCCAGAAGTGTCCGGGTAACTGGCAGTTAGTTTTTTAACTTTGTCTCCCCTCTACAATTTTATTTATACCTCTCTCTCTCAAGTCCTCTTGGATTTTTAAAAGTACTTTTTAAAAAAATTAAATTGAAAGTATTATTTTTTTAAAACTACTTTAAGCCGCCGCAAAAATTGAAATTGAATGATACACCTACACTTATAAAAATATAACGAACACAAACAATCAATAACTTATATCCTCCAAACATTATTATTTTTAGACATTATCTTGCCTAGTTGTATAGCTCGAAACAAGAATCATAATCCCTAAATTATCAACATAAACAACTAAACTTATTAAAAAATTCAATGAAAAACAAAACTTATCAACCCTAATTTTTTTTAGATTGTGTGCATTATGCTCTGAAAATTAGTATGAATTAAGGTACTAAAGAGGGAACGAAGTAAAATCTCAAAAAACCGATTCAAAACTCAAAAACTACCAAACAATTTCTTAGCTTAGCCTATATGCAGTTTCATATCCTTGTAGCCAAAGTGGGCATTCTTAAAAAAGAGACAAGATTTTGAAAAGAAAAATAAACCCAAATGTTAGCTAAAAAGAACAAAGTTAAATCTCCACCATTTTTTCTCTCTCATCACAATCACAACAATCTTGTAAATGGTTTTCATAGAGAGAGGGTTTCATAAGAGGAAAAAACTGCCCCAACCCCATTACTATTTTACATTGTTTAGTTACAATCATACAAAGACCAAGCGAAACCCCCTTTTCCCTTCTTTCTTTCCTCCCACTCTCCTTTTGTTTTGTTTTCTTTT
Source organism: Herpetospermum pedunculosum (assembly GCA_028017165.1). Classification (NCBI taxonomy): domain Eukaryota; kingdom Viridiplantae; phylum Streptophyta; class Magnoliopsida; order Cucurbitales; family Cucurbitaceae; genus Herpetospermum; species Herpetospermum pedunculosum. Next base: position 10,431,913 of record CM051527.1, on the reverse strand, counting down.
TTTCATTTTCCCCCTCTTCAGTGGGAGTAGAGAGGAACTTAGAAAATGAATGGATAAATTTCTAATTTTAATCGGAATTTCTAATTTTAATCTATGACTACCATCACGACTTTGTATCTTTCAATTGTCATTTCACAGTTTTGGAGTCTTTCTATATTAGATGATGCACTTTCTTCATTTACTAACCTTCTTTAAATTTCTTCGATTGTGGTTTATTGTGATTCAACTAAACTTTCGCAATCGGGCAACCTCAACCTTTGTTTCTTCGATTGTGGCTTTTATCTCATATCCTCAGTATGCTTTGAAAGATATAATCTTTGCAACATTGTCTTCAAACATTTTTTGTGAATTTTTTTCCCCTTTACATTATTCAATTTGTCTCTTGATTCTCCAAATTTGTATCTTGATGCATATTCTTTTCAAAATAGAGTAAAATCAAACTTAAATTGATTGATATCCCATATCCCATACCACGTCACATAGTCTTTTCTTTGCCTCATAGTATGAGGTAGGTAATCTTACACCCTCTGTAAATGTATCATTTAATAAGTCGAGTAACATGTCAAATGACTTATCGCTCCAACGATGAAGCGTTTCACCAAAAAATTAAACGACCTAAACTTCAAACATCCTAGGTATAACTCTTCTTCTACTTCATCAAACATTATTCCACTAAATCTCTACCCGTCTCATCTTGCTCATTTGTTTCTCTAGGAATGTCTTAAAAAATTAGAGCATGCAAATCATTCATCATTTCGAGCATCTCATCGTCCACAAATATTTCTATCTCTAACGTGTGCTCTTAGATTCCTATCATCTTCTCTACTTTCAACTGAATCTGACAATGTAGCACCGAGAACCCTTGCACTAGATCTTAAAAAAGAGAAAGGTCCACCTTATCTCCATGGAATATTCATCGACTATAAGTCCTAGGCATGTCATATTTATATAAATGACAGATAGATCTAATTTGGAGCTATGTTTAACTACCTAACAACTACAGCTAAAATCATGCTTAAATATTGTTAATTTGCCTCTCTGGTAGATGTTTATCGGTGAAGAGCTCATAAGGTCCAAATGACACTTTTCAGGGCTAAGAAAGCCATTCTAGGAGCTTCGGGAAGCAACCGTGCAAAGAAGAGGAGCATTGGACAAAGGTTGCACTTTAGTCCAGCATCGAGACGTTGCCCAACGACGTCGCGACGCTCTCCAAGTGAAATTTGAAATGAAAACCCGAGAGCAAGCGTCGAGAGGCTGCTCAACGCTGTCCCAGCGTCGAGACGTTGGCCTTAGCGTCTCGACACTCCGAATGCGCGCGCGCGGAAGATTTTCGTCCGTAGCGTCTCGACCCTACGACGACTATTTAAGTCATCTTCTCCGATTTTAGGTTAAGTTTTAATCCGTTTTCTTTCAACAATCCGCCATTAGAGCTCAGTTTGGTGCTTTTTCTTCTACTTTTTCTTGCTGTATGAACCAAATTGCTTCCATGGAAGCTTGGATTGATTCCAAGACCATGGAAGGCTAAGGTTAGTGTAGGATTTAGGGATTAATTTAAGGTTTGTGAATTTTGTAAGGATTTGAGACTTGTGCTTTAAATTTCCGCTTGGTCTGAATATTTTTTATGCATCTTCTTCTTCTTCTATGCCTATTCTTATGAGCATGTTTGCATAATGGATTGTCGCTCTTGATTGCTTGCATGTTCTATCGTTAATTTAGATTAGTGATGTCGTGCCTCTCCTAATCGCCATGGTAACAAGGGTTCGGTGAAGTCGTAGGTCATAAATATGCTGCCTTTGTCTGTGTTAGCTAACCCCGAGGAAGTAGAGAAATCGAAATATCGGCTTAGGCTATCCAAGTCGAATATTCATCACATTGCGCCCGTTACTGTCTTTGGTTAGTTTAGAATTGATCACTATGAATTGACTAATTGCCATGTTTAGTTAGATTTGACGCATCTAGCTAATTTCTTTGGGTCGGTTACTTCAGAGGTGTCCGGGTAACGGTTTGTGTGCTCAATTAATTCTGATTAAGTCTACAGAAGTTTAATGATATTGTTGAATAATAAATTTCGGCCAACCACAAATGGACACATCATAAATTTGAGTTTATTCAAAGTTAATGATAAAAATATATATTTATAAATTTGGGATGAATAATAAATTTCGGCCAACCACAAATGGACACATCATAAATTTGAGTTAATTCAAGTTAATGATAAAAATATATATTTATAAATTTGGCACCAATTACAAAGTTACACATGTCCTCAATTTAAATTAAGAGACATATAAAATTGGCAAATCAAATTATGCCACATGTCCCTCAAACGAGTCCAATCAAACATTGCCACCTGGCGGTTGGACCCGAAGCTATTTAACCCGAGATCGCTAAAAATAATTTTGGACTAAATTTAAATAATCCAAGTTATTGAAAAATAAATAGATTAAGCCCAAATAAATAAAAGCCCAAAAGTTGGGCCAAAAGTCAATCAAGCCCAAGCCCATACTAGGTCCATCAAACTTTATAAATAAAGGAGACCACCATTCATTCTGGACATTCAGCCTTGAGTCAGAATCCAGAGAAGTCATAAATAAAGGAGACCACCATTCATTCTGGACATTCAGCCTTGAGTCAGAATCCAGAGAAGTCAGAAGCTCCAACAATCAAGAGAGTCAAAATTCAGAGGCATCAAAGACCCAGAGTTCAGAAGATTCAAAGACTACAGACTTCAAGAAACTACAAACTGAAGATCTTCAATAAGCTACAAGCCGAAGAACTTCAAAAATCTACAAGCCGAATACCTTCAAGAAGCTACAAGTCGAAGACTTTCAATAAGCTACAGCTGAAGATCTTCAATAAGCTACAAGCCGAAGACCTTCATTAAGCTACAAACGAAGATCTCCAAGAAACTACAAGCCGAAGATCTTCAAGAAGCTACAAGCTGAAGATCTTCAATAAGCTACAAGTCGAAGACCTTAAAGAACTACAAGTCGAAGACCTTAAAGAAGCTACAAGTCGAAGACCTTCAAGAAGCTACAAGCTGAAGACCTCCAATAATTTACAAGTCAAAGATCTTCGATAATCTACATGTCGAAGACTTTCAAGAAACTACAAGTCGAAGACTTTACGAAGATCAACAAGTCCAAAGATTAAAGTTGACATACTCGAGAGAAAACATCAGAGGATAAATATTAGAGACTGTAACACTCATATATATATATCAAAATCAATAAAATTCATGTTCATTTCCACGTATTAAATTTCTCCTATATTGGAATCTCGTGTGAACAGATATGAATTACATTATTTCACAAATCCCGAATTCTCAAAATCCAGCACGTTCGTACTCTTGATTTAATTTCTCCGTTAACTTTTAAATTCTCCGTTAACTTTTAATTTCCCAAATTGTATGACCAAAACCCCATGTTTTGTTACTTTAATTAAACGAATACAATTCAATCAATCTCTGATTTTTCTTATGATAGCTCCCTGTGGATCGACGTTGTAGACACCGTATTTGGTCCGACCATTTGTTTATTATTAAAGTTATTTTCCCTATTTTTATGTATTTTTGTCATCATTCTTTAAAACATTTTTAAACTTTTAAAATTCACTTTTTTATTTATTTATTTAATTAATTCCGAAAATTCAAGAAAAATAACAAAAAAGAACGGTTGTTTGCAAAAGTTTTTACCTAATTTGACAAATAAAATTAACATTTAATGAGTATAAAATTTTAAGTCATTTTATGGCTAAAATTTGATATTCAATTATTTACTTCAATGAATATAAAATCTTTAATTCATTTTTGGGTTAAAATTTGATATTCATTTATGAGTATAAAATATTTAATTCATTTTTGGTTTAAAATTTGATATTTATTTATGATATAAAATATTTGTTCATTTTTGGGTTAAAATCTATTTCAATAGAGAAAACATTTCGAGTAATAAATTCATTGAGATTTTTTTACCTTTGATGCAGTTTTCAATGGCCTATAAATACTGACCAAGAGAAATAGGTGAAAGGGAGGACAATAAGAGAAGATCAGAGCGAAAGACTCGTAAAATCGGGAACAACATAGAATATCACGGCGAAAGGCTTGAGAATAGAATATTGGTTGTAAGAAAGGATTTTGAGTAAAATGCTAGCAATTTGAAAGATGGTATTTAATTATATATAAAAAAAAATGTATTTATTTCGAGGGCTGAGTAATGTGACCTTCGTAGAGTTTCGACTCTCGTGCAAGCACACGAAAATCCTCACAAACCTTCTAAAAATAAATCAAATTATTTTAAAAATTAAATACTATCATATAAATCCTATGGCGGAGTTGAGATAAATTTCTCAAATTCTTGAGGTAAATAATTTCTTTTAGATAAAAAAAAAAATTTAAATATGATAATTAATTAAAGGATATCCACTCAATATATCAAACTTTTACCTTATTTTTTAAGTTAAAATTTGATTAAATGAGACATTATTTTTTAACAAAACTATTATTTATTTATTAAGGACATTTTAAAATTAACTGGATAATATAAATAAAATACGACTACCGTTTTAACGGGTGTTGTAGGGTGCTAATACCTTCCCTACACTCGAACGACTCCCGAACCTAATTTCTGAAATCGTAGACTAGTTTTTGTTTTAAGGTGACCAATCACACCCAAAATGGTTGGTGGCGACTTCATCTCTTTTATTTTTAAAACAAAACCCTTAAAAGAGGACGTCGGTCACTCCGCGTCGCTATGGCGTTGCGACAGCATGGCGACTCCACTAGGGACCTTTTTTTAGAGGGTCAGACCATTACATTTTATCTTTTTATTATCCAGTTTTCAATTTTTGATCCTTTGTTTTTTCTTTTATTTCTTTGTTTATTTATTTTATTGTTAGTTTTTTTTTTTATTTAGCATGTTTCATTTATTATTAATGTACTAATATATTTATTGCAATTTACATCTTTGCATTGCCATGCATCGCACACACACTCACAAGCCTCCTACCCGGGCTTTACCTTTAGGACTAGACTCAGAGACTGAGTAGTGTGACCTTCGTGAAATTTCGGTTCCCGTGCAGGCGCATGAAATTCTTCACTCAAGCTAACTACGTTGTTTAATCAGATAGAAGTCTTGGGGACCATTTCCTTCTAGGAATGATTAGAACCTAAAATGCACTCATATGCATCCTAGAGCCAACCAATTATTATATCCAAAGTTTGAACTTTAGGATACATATATTTTGTTATATTACATGTTTGATAATTAAACTTATTGTATAGCATATTGCTAATATCATTAATGTATTCAGGTTTTCTATTTTTTTTTTTTTTTGTATATAATTATTGTCTTTTTGTTTTGTTTTCTTAAAAAAAAAAAAAAAAAGTTATTTCTTTAAAAATTTCAAAATATTAATCACAGCTACATACTCGAGTTGTACCCTCTCAGATTAGAATTGATTTTGTTATTTTTATAACGTGAGAAATAATTCGGGGGCATTTATCTTTTAGGGTTGAAGTATTATCCTTACGTCATTTTTGTTTTTTCACATTCTCAAGTAATTCCATTGTTATATCAATGACAATGAAATTAATTTGAGATCCATTATTTTATTTTATTCGATTTATTTTTCCCTCCTAAAATAGGGAAAAGAAAACAAAAAAAATATTACGAAAAAGAAAGTATTCATGTTTCCTTTTGGTAAAACAAAAAAAAGTAATAGATCTTTGTATATTTTTTTTCCTTAAAAAAAAAATGAATTCTTTTTTATTAGCTTTTTTTTTACTTTAAAAAAAAAAACAAAAAAATTACATGTCACATCATTCACATACATCTCATGAACATTCCTTTTATACCCTCATACATGCATAAAATCTTTTTCATATTGATCTTCATTATAGGAAAAAAAAAGGGGTCCATCTGTATTTTGACATACCAGAGTTAAAAGAATCATCCATTGCATGAGACATTGATCGATTTTCATAAAATCTTCCCGTCATGATTATGATTAAAAGACATTTCATTTTTCTTTCTTGAGATGCATTTAGAGTCTTGCATTACATATCCACATACATAACAAAATTACGAATGATTGTCTGAATGTCGAATTTGAGGACGCACCATATCATTTGGAGCAATTAGCAGTTTATTTTTTTTTATTTTTTTTTTAAATAAAAAAAATGTTCATGCATCATTGTTTCCTTTCTTGTATAAAGTAAAAAAAAAAAAAAAAAAAAAATATCTTTCATTTGTTATTCATCCATTGCAATGAAATAGTATTGAACTCTTGTGATCTACTGCTTCATAATTAAGACTTGTAATTTCTCATATATTCCTCATATTCGACTTCATTTGATCCAAATTCTCATTTCTTTCCATTCTTATCATTTGTCATTTCTCTTTCCTTGATTAGAAAATGATTCCAAGACCAAAGATAGTGGTTTTGAGAACAAATAAGTCAGTGACTTTAGAAATTATCTCGAAATCTCAGCTTCAATGAGCTTTGCTTGAAGGAACTTCATCATGATACTAAGGATCATGAACAAAGAAACGACATAGAAGGACTACATGAGTTGTAAAAGAGTAACCATATATCATCAATATTTTGTATTGTGATTACAATTTCTTGTTAAATAAAAGAAAAATGTTTAGCAAAAAAAAAAAAAAAAAAAAAATGTTGCAAGATTTGTGCAATCAATAGATCAAAGAACTACATAATGCTTGAAAAATATCCTTTGCAAGGCGACCAATTGGGGCAAAGCCTCCATCTTCGCTAAACTAAGACAATTCTTTCAAACTTTGCACAGTGGAGGAAAGTCATCATCAACAAAACTGGAGCAAAGCCTCTGTCTTTGCCAATTGGGGCAAAGCCTCAATTTTTGCTAAACTGAGACAATTCTTTCAACTTTGCACATTGGAGCAAAGTCATCATCAACAAAACTGGAGCAAAGCCTCTGTCTTTGCCACACTGGAGTAGAGCCATCATCAACAAACTGGAGCAAAGCTTTTGTCTTTGCCACACTGGAACAACGCTACCATAAAAAGACTAGAGCAAAGTCTTTATCTTTGCAAACTGGAGCAAAATCTTCATCTTTGTAATACTAGGGTAAAGTCGATATCAACAAGCTGAAGTAATTGATCGCACCATCTCTTTCTTAAAAAAAAAATAATAAAATAAAAAATAATAAAATTGCGAGATTGGTGCAATCAATAGATCAAGACGCTACCATTTACAAATCAACACTGGGCAAAGCCTTCACATTTGCCGCATTTGAGCAAAATCGTTCATATTCATCACACCAGACCATGTCAAGGTGGAGATAATCAAAATTATCGAAGACCTCGAGTTTACTCAAAGGAAGGAAAATACACATATGAGATGATTTCTCAAGGGGCTGCTTCAAGTTCTCAAAACTATTGTCCAAAGAATTGAAATCACTTCATTCGTCTTCCATTGGATCATATTCCAATCTCTTACTCGAATATTAAAAATTTATAATCAATCTCTTATTGTTCAGGAGATTTGAAGACCACATTCTCCTCTGTTTTTCTTCCTTACGAAGAAAACATGTACTGTTTACCATTTCATACTTAATTCGAACTCAAACTCATTTTCTTGTATTCAAACTATTGTGTCTATTACAAGACTAAATTATGAAGCAGCTAATCAAGTAAGATATTCAATTCTACAAATTACTTTTGATAGTTAAACTAGCACATGAGACACTTCCAAAACATTTACCATGCCTAATATGGTTGAGTACTCTACGACTGATATACATAATCTCTTTCAAGTGAAAGTATTCATTCGAAAAAAAAAAATCTTCAATGATGACGACATGTTCTCTTTTGATTTTTTTCTAAATATCAGCTAACAAGAACAATGAGAGTAGACAAAGACAATCATTTTCCTTCAACATAAAAATAATTTTGATATCATAATTTTCACATATCTTGCATTTCGTTAATAAGTTTAAGATCATTTACATAGTTATTTCTCAAAAAAAAAAAAAATCATTCTCATATATCATGGTTAGATAGCGAAAGTCGGTCATATAAAGATCATGCATACATGCTGCATTTACGATTTTTCAATTTACCATTGGCATGCACATGGATATATATTGCATTCATGACATTTTTAAAATCTACTATTGGCATACGCAGGCATACATGCTGCATTTATTTACCATTGGTGTGCACATGCATACATGTTGCATTCATGGCATTTAAAAAAAAAAATGTGTTATCATTGACATACACATGCGTACATATTGCATTCATGACATTTTCAATGCACATGCATACATATTGCATTCATGATATTCATTTTTCTACCCTTGGCGTGCATATACATCAATACATCATGCCTTCAAAATCAATTTCCTTGGGTCAAACCAAAATCAATCAAGGCACACATCGTCATACGTGATAATGAACAAGTTCCATCCATAACGAACATTGAAATTTATCCACATGATTTTAATCCATTTGCATTTTGCATTTTTGCATTTGCATGTCAGCACATTCTCTTTAGAGAGTCATTCATCAATTCATACTAGTTCTCATGTCCTGAGACAAACTCACATCTCATAGCTGATGCATTTAAGTCTTCTTCATATAAATGAAGTCCTAATGCTTTCGAAAGAACATTTTACAAATATCTCTAAAAAAAAAAAAATCATTTTTGACAACTAAGTTTTGAAATAAAAAACCGTTGTCCCTTTAAAGCAAATTTATGAAATATGAAATCCCTATTTTAAAAGTGTCTTTCATTTTGGCAGCTAAGTTTTGAGATAAAAACCGTTGTCCATATATTCAAAAAAAAAAAAAAAAAAACAAAATTAAAATCAAAATCAAGATCAATCAGTCAATCTTTTACATTTATTCTAGTTGGTTAAATCGAACCCTAATCCAGCATTAGCGATCGAAGCCTGAGAGATAACCTAGGTCCGTTTTAAATTCCAGTTGGTTAAATCGAACCCTAATCCGGCATTAGCGGTCGAAGCCCAGGTCTGTTTTCAATTCCAGTTGGTTAAATCGGACCCTAATCCGGCATTAGCGGTCGAAGCCCGGGAGATAGCCCAGGTCCGTTTTAAATTCCAGTTGGTTAAATCGAACCCTAATCCGGCATTAGCGGTCGAAGCCCGGGAGATAGCTAGGTCCGTTTTAAATTTCAGTTGGTGAAATCAAACCCTAATCCAACATTAGCGATCGAAGCCTGGGAGATAGCCTAGGTTCGTTTTAAATTCCAGTTGGTTAAATCGAACCCTAATCCGACATTAGCGGTCGAAGCCCGAGAGATAACCCAGGTCCGTTTTCAATTCCAGTTGGTTAAATCGAACCCTAATCCGACATTAGCGGTCGAAGCCCGGGAGATAGCCCAGGTCCTTTTTAAATTCCAGTTGGTTAAATCGAACCCTAATCCGGCATTAACGGTCGAAGCCCGGGAGATAGCCCAGGTCCGTTTTAAATTTTAGTTGGTTAAATCGAACCCTAATCCAGCATTAGCGGTTGAAGCCCGGGAGATAGCCTAGGTCCGTTTTAAATTTTAGTTGGTTAAATCGAACCCTAATCCAGCATTAGCGGTCGAAGCCCGGGAGATAGCCTAGGTCCGTTTTAAATTCCAGTTGGTTAAATGAAACCCTAATCCAGTATTAGCGGTCGAAGTCCGGGAGATAGCCAAAGTCCGTTTTAAATTCCAGTTGGTTAAATCGAACCTTAATCCAACATTAGCGATTGAAGCCTGAGAGATAGCCCAGGTCCGTTTTAAATTCCACTTGGTTAAATCGAACCCTAATCCAGCATTAGCGATCGAAGCCCGGGAGATAGCCAGATTCGTTTTAAATTCCAGTTGGTTAAATCGAACCCTAATCCAGCATTAGCGGTCGAAGCCCGGGAGATAGCCCAGGTCCGTTTTAAATTCCAATTGGTTAAATCGAACCCTAATCCAGCATTAGCGGCCGAAGCCCGGGAGATAGCCTAGGTCCGTTTTAAATTCCAGTTGGTTAAATCGAACCCTAATCCAGCATTAGGGACCGTAGCCCGGGAGATAGCCTAGGTCCGTTTTAAATTCCAATTGGTTAAATCGAACCCTAATCCAGCATTAGCGGTCGAAGCCCGAGAGATAGCCTAGGTCCGTTTTAAATTCCACTTGGTTAAATCGAACCCTAATCCAAGATTAGCGGTCGAAGTCTAAGAGATAGCCCAGGTCCATCAAAAAAATCATTATTGGTTAAATCGAACCCTAATCCAAGATTAGCGGTCGAAGCCCCGGAGATAGCCCAGGTCCATAAAAAAAATCATTATTGGTTAAATCGAACCTTAATCCAAGATTAGCGGTCGAAGCCCGGGAGATAGCCAGGTCCATAAAAAAAAATTATTATTGGTTAAATCGAACCCTAATCCAAGATTAGCGGTCAAAGCTCGGAAGATAGCCCAAGTCCGTCTTAGTATTAATAATAAACAAATTTTCGTCTTCTCAATACTTTGTCTTAATCCTTTGTCTACCCTTTCAATTCTTCAAAGATACACAAAGTGGAGCAAGCTATAGACACCGTATTTGGTTTGACTATTTGTTTATTATTAAAGTTATTTTTTCCTATTTTTATGTATTTTTGTCATCATTTTTTAAAATATTTTTTAAACTTTTAAAATTCACTTTTTTATTTATTTATTTAACAAAAAAGAACGTTTTGGTTGTTTGCAAATTTTTTTACCTAATTTGACAAATAAAATTAACATTTAATGAGTATAAAATTTTAAGTCATTTTATGGCTAAAATTTATATTCATTTATTTACTTCAATGAATATAAAATCTTTAATTCATTTTTAGGTTAAAATTTTATATTCATTTATGAGTATAAAATATTTAATTCATTTTTTGTTTAAAATTTGATATTTATTTATGATATAAAATATTTGTTCATTTTTGGGTTAAAATCTATTTCAATATAGAAAACATTTCGAGTAATAAATTCATTGAGATTTTTACTTTTGATGCGATTTTCAATGACCTATAAATACTGGCCAAGAGAAATAGGTGAAAGGGAGGACGATAAGAGAAGATCAGAGCGAAAGGCTCGTAAAATCGGGAACGACATAGAATATCACGACGAAAGGCTCGAGAATAGAATATTGGCTGTAAGAAAGGATTTTGAGTAAAATGCTAGCAATTTGAAAGATATTATTTATTTATTTTCCTTGAGTCAAACCAAGTTAACTCATTTTCTCTCTTTTAAAAAAAACCCCAACTTTCTCCACTTTTCTCTCTCCTCCTTACTATTCATCATCACCTACCTCCAACCCCAAGCTCTTCCTCTTCAACCTCAAATTCCGGCGAGACCCACCACCTCTGGCGAAACTCCACGACAGTGTCGCACGACTGTGCAAAGAAACTCACGGCGCACACGGCGGCAACCTGCGACGAACTCCACGACTCGGCGTACTCACCCGAACGGCACAGCGGCGGACCAGACCATTAGCGACGGAGCTCGTGAAGCTTCACAGCTTCTTGAAGATCCGGCGACGGCGCAGCGACTCGAGTCAACGACGGTGCGAGAATCTTCAGAACGCACGGCCTATGCGCTGAAAAATGATGATCTTTTTACAAATCTTATCTTTTAATTTATTACCGTTTTACATTAATTGCAAAAACGTTTTTATTATTATGAATTCATTTAATTTTGAATTCATTTATGTTAAAACGTTTTTTGAATTAATTTCCTTTAAAACGCTTTTTTGAATTAATTCTGAATTAATTTGATTTAATATCTTAATTAATTCTTAATTAATTTTGATTGAAACTCTCAAATTCTTTTCCCTATTTAAATGAAGTTTGAAAGGACTTTTGAGCATTCACTTTTCATTCACAAAAACTAATTCTGAACATCGTACTTTTGTCTTGATTCCAATCCTTCTCTCACGAGTGTACGTGAAAGTTGGATGTTGTGTTAACCTTGGGGAGCAACCGGCATAAACGATTCACACCGAGGTCGTGCCGAATTTTTCTTTCAAGGCAGTGGTTTACCACGACGCAACGATCGATTTCCGGTTCTAATTTCCAACAATTTGAAAGCAAAATTCGGCACGACCTCGGTGTGAATCGTTTATGCCGGTTGCTCCCCAATATCAGGGTTGTCTTCCCAAGCATTGTACAATTTCAACGGTCTAGCCCCCTAAGCAACAAGTTCATCATCCCTCATAACCCGAACCCAAATAAACCCAGATTCCAATTCTTGAAAATAAACAAAAACCCCAAGCAGCTTGAGCTTCTCGAACTCGTCGTTAGTCAGAAAGCGACCAGTCGAAAGTGGGTCTTCGAGAAGCGACGAGTTCAATGTCGTGGGCGATGAATGGAGGGAAGCTGATGAGATTTTGAAGGTGAGATTCTGATTCTCAGTTTTGAGGAAAATGGGAAATGGGTATGAAGAAATGGGCAGAGAGGGAAAAGTTTGATGGTGAATGAAATGGCGTGGAAGAAGACGAAGGCAAGAGGCGCATAGAAGTCAGAAGACGCAAAACCTAGTTTTTAGTTCATGGTTAACCGAAGAACCGAACCGAAATCAGCCGGTTCGGTTCGGTTCGGACAGAAATATATTTAATATCTCTAAAACCTAACTGGTTCGGTTGGTCGGTTCGGTTCGGTTTCTTGCACCTCTAGTTTGAACAACCTGTCGCGTGTTATGAAAAGATGCATCGAAACAAACTTAGTCCTGAACTCTGAGAAATGTCACTTCATGGGTAATCAGGGCATAATTTTAGGGCATGTAGTATCCTCTAGGGGCATCGAGGTAGATTGATAGCTCCAAAATAGAGCTATTATTATGTCCCTAATTCTGGCTAGAACCATGTCATTTATTGATTGAAATGCCTTCTTGTAGGTGATTCCATGGTTGAGAGCTCGAGAAGTCCAAAGACACGTTTTGGGGCTTAAAGTGGCGTTTTAGAGCTTCATACACGCCTCGGGAGTGAAAGCGCTTGAAGAATTGAAGAGATGGCAAAAATTGCCTTGGAAAGACAATTTTTGGCCATCAAACCCGAGAGCATGCATGCATGGGCGGCAGCGTCGCGACGCTAGCTCGACGCTGCCAGCGTCTCGACACCGCCTCGACTTCCTACCAAGAACGAGCGCGCCCCAGCGTCGAGCGCGCGCGCTCAACGCTGTCAACGTCTCGACGCCGCCCGAGGGTCTCGACGCCAGCCCGACGATTTTCCAGACGGACGCGCGACAGCGTCGAGACGCTGTCCGAGCATCTCGACGCCCGCGCGCGCGCGCGCGCACGGCCAACTTAGGGCACCAGCGTCGAGACGCTTGCCTAGCGTCTCGACGCTCCGACGATTAAAGGCGTGGAAACGCCTTATTTTTGCCCATCTTCTTCATTCTAACTTTTCTTCATCTTCTTCCTCTCGGGTCTACACCATTTTCCACCATTTTTTGAGCTTCTTCTTCCCCTCTTTGTATGGTACTAAGCTCTTCCATGGGGGATTTGATTTATTCATCCTCCATGGAAGGCTAAACTAAGGTTAGTGCTTGATTTCGATTTTGGTTTTGTGAATTATGGATGTTTGGGGAGGTTTGCCCCTTTGTAAATGTTGAGTTAATTGATATGTTTATGCATCTCTTGCTTGCTCTTATTCAAATTCTAGCATGTGTAGCTTAATTAGGTTGACGCCCTAGTTCCTATGCATGATAGAGGGCTAAAGGTTGGGAAGTATAATTGCCCAAACCGCTAGGTAGCACGGGCTTAAGCATGCTAATTAATTCAACCCAAAGTGACAGTTGGTAATCTGAATTAATTATCGTTTTCATGTTAGGTTTAAGGCGAGAGAGAAACCGGGTTAGTCTTAGGATTAAGCCGCCACAGTGTTCCCGTCACTGGCTTATAGTCGATTTAGGGGTCGCTACCTTGAATAGATTATTGGCCAAGTATAATTAGAATTGCACGTGTCTAATTATATCTTTGGGTCATTTGAGCTAGAAATTAGCCAAATGAATTGTGTGCATAAGCATGATTAGTTAAGAAATTGTATCGATGAACCGAACATCCATAACGATCAATTCCATTTCTCGAAGTTAAGCGCAACCATTTAAATTTCGCACTTGTCATTTAATTTTCCGTTAGCTTGCATGTTAGGAGCTCCCTTCCCCCAAACCAAATTTGCACATACTTTTTATCACTAGCAAATTAGACTTAGTTAAATTGAATTTCTTAATTCCCTGTGGATCGACCCCGTTACCTCTAAGCTACAAATAGCTCGGTGTATTCGGGTTTATAAATTGTATTTTGGCAAGCCTCGACAATTTGAATTTGGAGCACCCCAGTGGGACTTGTCATTTACTATGCCTCCAGGACACTCAATCCAGCGCAGTACAATTACACGACAACGGAAAAAGAACTTCTTTCTATTGTATTTGTGCTTGATAAGTTTCGTCCTTATATTATTGGCTCGCAAGTAACTGTTTTCTCTGATCATGCAGCTGTTCGGTACCTGATGACCAAGAAAGATTCGAAACCGAGGCTACTTCGGTGGATTTTGCTCCTCCAGGACTTCGTTGTGAAGATCAAGGATAGGAGAGGAGCTGAGAACCCGGTAGCCGACCATCTGAGCCGCTTGGTCAGAAAGGAAGACCTCCTGCCTCTAAATGAAGATTTCCCCGATGAGACACTCTTCAGACTTGATACAGTCCTTCCCTGGTATGCTGATATGGTAAATTACTTGGTCACAGGTAATTTTCCTTCTGGTTTCTCTCATGCTAGGAAAGCGAAGCTGAAAAGCGACGCTAAGTCCTATGTTTGGGAGGACCCCCATTTATGGAAGTTCTGTTCTGATCAGATAATTAGGAGATGTGTCCCTGAGAATGAGCATGCATCTATTCTTACTTTTTGTCATGATTATGCATGCGGGGGACATTTTGGGCCTAGGAGGACAGCTAGGAAAGTTTTAGATAGTGGGTTTTACTGGACTTCCCTGTTTAAAGATTCGTTTGAATTTTGTAAAACCTGCAATAGATATCAAAGAATAGGGTTGATATCTGGTAGAAATGAAATGCCTCAAACCTCGGTCTTAGTTTGTGAAATCTTTGACGCTTGGGGCATGGATTTTATGGGACCCTTCCCGCCTTCTTGTGGTTTTTCCTACATATTGCTGGCTGTTGATTATGTTTCCAAGTGGGTTGAGGCGAAAGCCATGAAGACTAACGATGCCAATTCTGTTGTTAGACTCGTTCAGTCTAACATTTTTACCAGGTTTGGAATCCCACGAGCCATAATCAGTGACCAGGGGACTCATTTCTGCAACCGATCTGTGGAGGCTTTGCTGAGGAAGTATGGTGTACATCATCGAGTGTCCACCGCCTACCATCCTCAAGCCAATGGGCAAGTCGAGGTCTCCAACAGAGAGGTGAAGTCAATTCTAGAGAAAACCGTGAGACCGAGTAGGAAGGATTGGAGCGTTCGTTTGCAGGATGCTTTGTGGGCCTACCGCACCGCCTACAAAACTCCTATCGGTATGTCCCCATATCGGTTGGTGTTTGGTAAGGTTTGCCACTTACCCGTGGAGATTGAGCACAAAGCATTCTGGGCGATCAAGCAGTGTAACATGAGCTCTGACGAAGCTAGCGAGGCACGACTGCTTCAGTTACAGGAATTGGAGGAACTGCGTTTGGACTCCTACGAGAACTCTAGGATCTATAAAGAGAAGTCCCAACAGTTTCATGACCGAAGGATCTTAAAGAAAAACTTCGAAGTCGGTCAGAAAGTTCTGCTGTTCGATTCCCGCCTGAAGTTCATGCCAGGTAAGCTTCGTTCCCGTTGGAAAGGACCCTACACCATAACTAAATTTTTTCCTTATGGCACTGTAGAGATTCAGAGCTTGGACTCAGATGAGGTGCAGAAAGTGAATGGGCACCGGTTGAAGATTTTCCACGAGGGGGACGCTGAGTGCTATGACGCTACATTACTTCTAGCGCCGCCCCCGATCGATTATGGATGAGTGGATGAGAGAATACAGTCGAGCAATCGACTCTAAAAATTTGCGCTTCTCGGAGGCACCCGAGCTTGGACTGTAATTCTGTTATTTAATGCTTTGTTCTTGTTTATATTAGCTTTTGAATTCGTTGTTTGTTTGTTTCTTTCCTTAGGAGAAAAGGTGGAATGGCCGACAATTCGAGAGTATATTGGAAGACGATGGGGCACATCTCTACCCATCGGCTCCACAAAATTCAGGGGAGGTTTTCTGTTCCATTAGAATTTTGTTGTTTTAAATTGTTGAATGCATTGGGGACAATGCATGTCTTAAGGTGGGGGGTGGAGTTTTTTGAAAGAAAAAGATAAGACTTCTTAGTAGTTGTCGGGCATTTGTATACTCTGATTGTTAGATTAGAATCTGAATGCATGTTGTTCGATGAGGACGGTCTGTGATTTGCTTGTGAACACTCCGTATTTGTATAATTCGAAAAATTTGACAATGTATGCATATTTTGAGCCTATTTTAAAAAAATTTCTGTTATTTCCCTACATTCACTGAGCACATAGCCCTCTTATTCTCAGTTCTGTAGGTTTAGAATGATTTTATTTGGTCTGAAACCTTGTTGTCACCCCGAAAGGTACCATTAGGGAGGCTTGATGTGTTAGAAGTAGTAATGGTTCATTTGTCGTATAGCGAAGCTATTGCCTAAAAAAAAAGAGTAATCATGAAAAATAAAAACTCTAGAG
This sequence comes from Herpetospermum pedunculosum, assembly GCA_028017165.1. NCBI lineage: Eukaryota > Viridiplantae > Streptophyta > Magnoliopsida > Cucurbitales > Cucurbitaceae > Herpetospermum > Herpetospermum pedunculosum. The sequence continues at coordinate 10,415,198 of CM051527.1, read as the reverse complement.
TTGCTCCTCCTTCTTGTGTTGCCCGTGTAACCAGAGGCGATCGTGTAACCCACGGTTGTCACTGCATGAAAGGGGAACTAATAGAAGTGAGCAATAGTCCTTAAAAACGTGAAGCTAAATTTGGTTTGACGTGTTAGGCTCTCTTGGAGAAAAATAAAAAAAAAGTGGTTCAAAAGGAATAATGGGTACAAAGTGCTCAAAGAAAAGAAAGAAAATATAGGCCTTATGTTTTGTTGCTCTTTCTATCGCTAAAAGCCATTAGACTGTTCTTATCGCCATAAGTAGGGGGAAAACGAGTTATAGGACTGTATAAGGTTGTTCCGGGCTTGCATGAGCTAGGTTGAGAGGTGCTAAACACACACACACGTAAGGGAATATAAGTTTAAATTTTGAAATGATTTCAACGTTTGCATGAATTTGATGGTTTTACATTTATTCAAGTACCTTGTTTCACAAGCATTGAGATTAGAGTTTTCAGCATGCATTTAACTCTTTGGAGATTATTGAGAGTATACCTTGCTCGAGGACTAGCAAGATTTAGGTCGGGGGTATTTTGATAGATCCAAAATAGAGCTATTATTATGTCCCTAATTCTGGCTAGAACCATGTCATTTATTGATTAAAATGCCTTCTTGTAGGTGATTCCATGGTTGAGAGCTCGAGAAGTCCAAAGACACGTTGCGGGGCTTAAAGTGGCGTTTTAGAGCTTCATAGACGCCTCGGGAGTGAAAGCGCTTGAAGAATTGAAGAGATGGCAAAAATTGCCTTGGAAAGACATTTTTTGGCCATCAAACCCGAGAGCATGCATGCATGGGCGGCAGCGTCGCGACACTAGCTCGACGCTGCTAGCGTCGGGACGCTGGCCGAGCGTCTCGACGCCGCCCCGACTGCCTACCAAGAACGAGCGCGCCCCAGCGTCGAGCGCGCGCGCTCAACGCCCGCTCAACGCTGTCAGCGTCGAGACGCCGCCCGAGGGTCTCGATGCCAGCCCGACGATTTTCCAGACGGACGCGCGCGCGCGCGCGCGACCAACTTAGGGCACCAGCGTCGAGACGCTTGCCTAGCGTATCGACGCTCCGAGGATTAAAGGCGTGAAAACGCCTTATTTTTGCCCATCTTCTTCATTCTAACTTTTCTTCATCTTCTTCCTCTCGGGTCTACACCATTTTCCACCATTTTTTGAGCTTCTTCTTCTCCTCTTTGTATGGTACTAAGCTCTTCCATGGGGGATTTGATTTATTCATCCTCCATGGAAGGCTAAACTAAGGTTAGTGCTTGATTTCGATTTTGGTTTTGTGAATTATGGATGTTTGGGGAGGTTTGCCCCTTTGTAAATGTTGAGTTAATTGATATGTTTATGCATCTGTTGCTTGCTCTTATTCAAATTCTAGCATATGTAGCTTAATTAGGTTGACGCCCTAGTTCCTATGCATGATAGAGGGCTAAAGGTTGGGACGTATAATTGCCCAAACCGCTAGGTAGCACGGGCTTAAGCATGGCTAATTAATTCAACCCAAAGTGACAGTTGGTAATCTGAATTAATTATCGTTTTCATGTTAGGCTTAAGGCGAGAGAGAAACCGGGTTAGTCTTAGGATTAAGCCGTCACAGTGTTCCCGTCACTGGCTTATAGTCGATTTAGGGGTCGCTACCTTGAATAGATTATTGGCCAAGTATAGTTAGAATTGCACGTGTCTAATTATATCTTTGGGTCATTTGAGCTAGAAATTAGCCAAATGAATTGTGTGCATAAGCATGATTAGTTAAGAAATTGTATCGATGAACCGAACATCCATAACGATCAATTCCATTTCTCGAAGTTAAGTGCAACCATTTAAATTTCGCACTTGTCATTTAATTTTCCGTTAGCTTGCATGTTAGGAGCTCCCTTCCCCCAAACCAAATTTGCACATACTTTTTATCACTAGCAAATTAGACTTAGTTAAATTGAATTTCTTAATTCCCTGTGGATCGACCCCGTTACCTCTAAGGTACAAATAGCTCGGTGTATTCGGGTTTATAAATTGTATTTTGGCAAGCCTCGACAGCTTGAATTTGGAGCACCCCATTTAGTGCTCTACCATAGATAAAGCTAAAGTTGATGTTATTGCTAATCTTCCCTATCCCACAAATATTCGGGAAGTTCGTTCTTTCCTTGGCCATGCAGGATTTTATCGTAGGTTCATGGTAGTAGGATTTTTTAATATCCTACTATTTATCGGGGTGTTGTTACCTCTCCAAATGAGTGTTATTTAGGACTTTAAATACGTGATATTCATGAAATCTCTTGAGCATTTTAGTTAGAAGTTAGCATAATGTGTGTTTAAAAGTGACATTTTGTGAAATGACGTTAATTTAAGGCTTATATGAAAAAGCTATGCAAAAGTGTGCAAATTGGTGAAAAAATGTCTAATTTATACCTTGCAGATATAGTGCTGAAGTTTTGCGAAGCACGCAATGGAATCAGACGAAGAGCAGCTGGAGAAAGAGCATTGCGAGATCGCAACGCAATCGCAATACCAGTCTTCGCTGCTGCGTTTTTTCAGCCGCCAACTCTTCCTGCTGCTGCCACGTGTGAGGTTGTGACCTCAAATTGGATGGAGATCCGCAACTGATGGAACCTCTGGAGGCTATATAAAGAGCTAGATGAAGAATGAAAATATATCTCGACAGTGAAGAGAATCGGCAAAGGCCAAAACCCGAAGACGAAATTCCTTTTCTCCCGTTTGTTGGATCGAAGAAACGAAAGACCTTGGCGTCGATAATTCGAAAGGAAGAAGAGAAGAACCATCTTCTCTTCTGATTGAATTCATTCCCAAGATCAGCTAATCTTCTCCTTCATCCGAGGCGAATCACGGCTTGGAAGATCTTCACTCCATTACTGCTTTCTTTTGTTGCTTTCTGAATTAAGCTACTGCTCTCTTTAAGTTCTGTTTTGGATCATCTACTGTTTTTTCCCTTTAACTATTTCCTTCGGGTTGACGTATGTATGCTTTACGAATTGTTATTTGATTTGCTTTTTAAGAGTAATCAATAAGTTTTGTTGAGTTCTTCATTCCAATCAATAAGTTTTGTTGAGTTCTTCATGCCATGAGTAGTCAATTAATTTTGTTGAGTTCTAAAGTTATGAGTAGCTAAGTTCATAGAGGTTTGCTAGAGATGAATCTGTACGTTATGCTTATGTGAATTCAGCATGTAAAGTAGCATGAATGTATTGAATGAATGTGATTTTCATCCCATGGACAATTTCGACCGGCCATCCATTTTGTCTAAAGAATTCCTAACCTCTGGAAGGAGTAAGAGTTCAGAGTCGTTCATTCATGTTAGCCTTTCATGGTAGTAAAGAGAGTGGCCTAGGAATAGGCATTCTCCTAGCACGTTTGTTAACATGCATTTATAAATAGGTTTTTAGCCTTACTTGGATATGAGTAATCTAAGAATCTAATGCATATAATCGGAAGATGTATGAGATCTAGCTAAGACGATGCATGAGATGTTAATTTACTGCTGAACGATCATAGTTAAATGCTTATAGAGGACTCTTAAGCCAACCTTGCTGTCTTTATTTTAGATTTTAATCGTTGCTAGTTTATTGCGAGAATATTGCGAGAGCCGCAATATTACTTTCTGCCTTTACCTTAGTATTTTATCAGTCTTTTAATCTCTTGTGAATCCATTGCGAACGTATTGCGAATTCCGCAATACTATTCTATAAACATTGTAGTCTCCTCAACTTATCTACTTTGTGTTAACCTTGCATTTTCCTTGTACCCGTTATAATGTCGTGTCTCAACCCAAAATCCATTCATTTCTTGCTACCTTATCTAATTTAACACACACCAAGTCGCTAGTCACTCAACCTAGTCTCTGTGGGAAATCGATATAAAATATACTTATCACTTGCTGCAGACCATGTATACTTGCATGACCTGAGTGCTTTTCACATCTACTTTACATACACACTGAGCACGCAACAAGTTTTTGGCGCCGCTGCCGGGGACTCGGTTGAATAAAAACGATTTGTGTTATTTTAGAAGAGCTTAATTGATTGGAGCTAATCTTTTGTGTCTATTTTTGCAGGTACCAACAAAGCTGGTTTATGAATGAGTTTCCAAACTACAATCTCGAGTTTGATCCCGAGCCTGAAAGGACTCTAAGGAACAGAAATAGAATTAGAAAGGAAACTGCACGCTGTTTGAATCAGCAACCTCAAAATCAACCTGTATTTCAGCACATTGCTGACCACGCAGAGTCAACGCAATCTGAACCACAACAAGCTGAAATGGATCGACCAGAAGAAGCACCAAACCGAGCACTTAACACTCGCAATCCCATTGAAATTGCGAATGACAAGGATAATGCTATACTATCTTACCTTGTACCTATGCCTGAGAAGCTCAATCCAAGCATCATACGCCCAGAAATCACAGCTCACTCATTCGAACTGAAACCTGTAATGTTTCAGATGCTGTCCACAGTTGGACAATTCTTCGGTGTGGAGAATGAAGACCCCCACAATCACTTAAGGAACTTCTTGGGAGTGAGTGACACCTTTGTTATCCCAGGAGTATCTCAAGAAGCTTTGCGACTATACCTCTTCCCGTACTCATTAAGAGACAAAGCCAAGACATGGTTGAACTCCTTCCTCTCCGGATCAATTGTCAACTGGACAGACTTAGCTGAGAAGTTCTTGGTGAAGTATTTCCCCCTAGATAGGAATTCTAATTTTCGTGACGACATCATAAAATTCAAACAAGATGAGAATGAATCACTGCATGAAGCATGGACCAGATTCAAGGATCTTCTACTCAAGTGTCCACACCATGGCATTCCATGGTGTATCCAAATTGAAGTATTCTTCAAGGGATGTAACCCCAGCACGAGGCAAGTCCTGAATTCCTCAGCTAGAGGTTCTATGCTATCAAAGAGCTATAACGAAGCCTATGAGATTTTGGAGAAAATCTCAACATCACACTGTCGATGGTCAGATGATCCTGTGGAGCCAAATAGATGGAAGGCTCAAGACATGGATACACTCAGTGCAATGAGCAACCAAATCAATGCTCTAACAAACCTAATGAAGCAAATGGCTCAAACAAATATTCAAGAAAATGCCAACACAGTGGCATCTGCTTCAACGAGCACAACAGTAGCTAACCAATTGGATGCACTCGTTTGTGGATTCTGTGGAGAAGGGCATGTGTATGACTATTGCCCTGCTAATCCAGCTTATGTGTGCTATGTTGGAAGTCAGCAGCAACCAAGGAACAACCCCTATTCAAATACATATAACCCTGGTTGGAGAAACCACCCAAATTTCTCTTGGAGTGGACAACAAAGCACAAGCCAGGTGCCAAATCAAAACAGACCAAGTGGACCACCTGGGTTCACTCAACATCAGCAAAGTAACCAACCCCATATTAGAAACAATATGTCAACAACCAACCGATGGGAACATCAGTGGAGAACTTGCTGAAGGAATACATAGCAAAAAATGATGCAACTTTGCAGAGCCAGCAAGCAACTTTAAGAAGTTTAGAGAATCAAATTGGGCAACTGGCAAACGAGCTGAAGAATATGCCCCAAGGCAGACTGCCTACTGTTGCGTGCTCAATGTGTTAAAATAATTAGGCAATAAGAGAGAGATAGAGCACTCAGAACATGCAAGCATACATGATCTTATAGCAAGTAGTAAGTATATTTCATTCGTTTTCCCACAGAGATTTATTTTTAGCTATTCGCGAAGTGTATTTGTTAAGAAAGAAGGGGTGGATTTGATGGGGTAAAATTTGTTTTTAATTGTCTAATTCTTGCTGAATGTGTAAAGGGTAGCAACATAAATAAGAACAAGTCAAAGCTAAACTCAAGTGAAAAGAGATGAGAATAATAAATGAAAGCAAAGACAGCTAGACAGAATGGTAACTTAAGCAGAATTGCGGAGACAACAATGTTACCGCAATTAAAATAACAGCGAAAGTGTGCAAAGTGATGGATTAAGGGCTACTAACGACTATCTTATAGGCTTTTTCTCACGATTCTCAAGCAGTGGATCAACTCTCTATGCATCAAACTATCTCATTCTCATGTATCTTCCGATTTCATGCATTAGATTCTTTAGTTTACTCATGTCCAAGTAAGGTCTTAAGCATCTTGTTAAGGCAGAAAATATGGTTTGTACTAGGGAAACGCCTATTCCTAGGTCGTTTCCTGGTTACCTTGAAAGGCTAGCATGATAGTATGACTCTGAACTCTTACTCCTTCCAGAGGTTAGGAGTTCTTTGGACAAAATGGATGGCCAATCGAAATTGCCCGTGGGATGAAGCTTACATACAATCAATGCTTCGAGAGCTATCCTACATGCTTGGTTCACGTTTTTTAGCCTAAAGTGTTGTCATTAGCATGCCCCTAAGTGATTTAGCTACTCATGGATGTAAACAGAACAGAAGAACGAGAAGAAGTAGACATGCTTAGAAGGAATTTTAAGACAAAACAGTAAGGGAAAGCAGTAGAATGGAAAGGCAAGAAACTGTGAAATGAAGAATTGAGATTTGATTACTTGATTGTTTGATTGACAAAGGAAAGCTTTAAAGCAAATAACAGAAAGACAAAACACAACGAAATAGTCTAATCTAGCTATTAGAAGAGAAACAGCAACAAGACAGAGTTGGAAAATGGAAATGAAGAGCAGAAAGCAGTAAAACAAGCTCGAATGTCTCGTTGCAGCCGCCTCGAATGAAGGATGAGAAAGGTCAGTCTTGCTTGGATGAATCCAATCGGGAGAGAAGAAGAATCTCCTCTCCTTCCTATCAGATTATCGATTCCAACAGCTGAGCTTCGCAAACCAGCAGACGGCAAAGGAAAACAGGAGAAAAGACGGACTGCGAAAAGACTTCTACGCTTTCGGATGATGCTTGAACCCTCGACTTTGACCCCTATTTATAGTAGTCTGCAGACGTCTTTGGGCCAAGGAGAACCATCAATCTTCAACGTCGTACTTCAGAATGGATGGAGGAGAAAGAACGAATCCCTGAAATAACGGAAATTAACAGAAAAAGATCAGTCAACTTACGGTTTTCACTTGAAATATTGCGGGAACCGCAATGTTTCCGCAATGCTATCGCAATGCTTGTTTTTCATTCTTTTCCTTCGGTTTTCAACCCTTTTCTTTCCTATTGTACATAAGTCCTAATTTAGCTACCTTCTTCTAATTCTCATATTTAAGCATAGGTTTAGGCTAAATGCTATCAAAAAACACCTAAGAGTGAACATCTTTCTAAGCTAATTAAGTCCTAAAAAGGTCACTTTTGGAGACGTAACACACCCCCAAACTTAAGGTTTTGCTTGTCCTCGAGCAAACTAAGGACTTTCCTAGGCTGCTGTTTCTTCTTCCTTAACCACTTACTAACTCCCCTAAATTCTTATCTATAGCAGTGCTGTCCTGTGACACACTTCTAAGCTTAAAACTACCCTCTCATCTAGCTTCTTCTGATTTCGCATGCCTAAAACTCCTACTGCTTTTATTAACTCCCTACAACTGATCTACCTGCTTTTATCATATCATGCCACTATCCCTAAGGTTTCAAATTCTACCTAGCTTTACCCCAGACTCAGTACATGCTTCTAGTTTATATTTATGAGCTACCTAGGATTCCTTAGAGTCATGCCAGTCTTAGTATTAACAGTGACAGTAGTGCTTTAAGAGAACAACCTAAACCCTGGCATCACTACATTGGATATACACTCATCTCCCTAAACAACCCTACAAGCTACAACTTTGTGCTTAGCTAATTGAGGATCAGAGTTCTTTTTAAATAGGACATCCAAGCCACAAAGTTGCAACTCCTAGGTATACATTCTTCCTCCCTACTTTTTCCTTTTTTTCTTTCTCAGGTGGAGCCTTTCCTTTGGTTGCCTTTTGATGCAATGCCACTTGTGGGTTACACACTTGGCACTGATTACTCAGCAACCTAAGAGAGACTCCCCTCCTTATTCTATTTTTCAGTTTTTTTTTTTTTTTTTTTTTCAGTTCATTATTTTTGTCAAGGAGAAGAAGAATGCTTATGTTTTAAGGGAGAGAGGAATGTTCCTAGGCCTAGGGTGGCCTCCCCCAAACTTCAACTACTCATTGTCCCCAATGAGTGTCTGAGGTGGCACAACCCCAAACTATCCTAGAAGCATCTAGTCTAAGGTAAAACAAAGAGAAACTAAAAGCCCTAGGCATAGACAGAACATTCTAAAAGAAAATATCACAGCAGCAGGAATTTGAAAAACAGACAGGCAAGGACTTACAGCTATGCATGCTGAGCTATTTAGAGGTTAATTTAAACTATCAAAGGGTGTCCTATGACACTCATCCAGCATGCATTTAGATAAGCTATATAAGGTAGTCATGATAGCAGCAAAAGATAGAATTTAAACAGATCACAGCCTAGCTAAACAGACAGTCCAAAACATGCTTTCAGTAATAAAAATTGCGGGTACCGCAATTATTTCGCAATCAAGTCAGGGCAGATATATCAGTTACTAAGGCCCCTAAGCATGCTTTATCCAGTCGTTCAAGCTCAACAAAAATAAACCTAAACTATCCTACCTAATCAGCTAGCAGCAGGCTATACTAAGCAATTTAAAAACATAAAACTAAGCAACTAAAACAGATCAAAATTGTACTAAAAACAGCATAATTCACATGGTCTATCAGAAAGCAGATTTTGTTTTTTTTCTAAGGGAACAACAATACTCCCTTCAGTGCAATTCAAACCAGCACTCAAATGTCTTCATCCTCATCAGGTTGTCGTGGTCGTGGAGGCACCCATGGATTCAGGAGATTCGTGGGGAAGTCAGGGAAGATGCACCCAAGTTGGTCTGCAACTTCCTTGTCCCGTGCCTGCGCGTAAGTTGCCCATTGAGCCATCCTCTTCTGCATATCCATCAGGCAAGCCATGGACAGTGACTGATCAGCAGCCAACTGTTGCGTGCTCAATGTGTAAAGATAAATATGCAAAAGGGTAGAGAGAGCACTTAGAACATGCAAGCATACATGGTCTTACAGCAAGTAATGAGTATATTTAATTCGTTTTTTCCACAGAGACTTGTTTTTAGCTATTCGCGAAGTGTGTTTGTTAAGAAAGATGGGATGGATTTGATGGGATAAAATTGGTTTTTAATTAACTACTTTCTGCTGAATGTATAAAGGAATATGCCATAAACAAATTAAAGTAAAAATCAGGCTTAAAGAACAAGAGATGGAATCAATAAACGAAGAAGAAAACAGCTAGACAGTCAGCAATTTAGCAGGATTGCGAGAACCGCAATTAATCCGCAATTAATTGGCAGCGAAAAACTGGTTAAGTGGGTGAATTAAGGGCTACTAATGACTATCCTATAGGCAGTTTATTACGATTATCAAGCTTTGGATCAACTCTCTATACATTAAACTCACTCTATCTCAAGTATCGTCCGATTCCATGCATGAGAGACTCAAGTTTACTCGACTTCAAAGTAAGGTCTTAAGCATCTTGTTAAAACAGGAGTGTTCAGTTTATACTAGGGAAACGCCTATTCCTAGGCCGTTTCCTGATTACCATGGAAGGCTAGCATGATTATACGACTCTGAACTCTTACTCCTTCCAGAGGTTAGGAGTTCTTTGGACAAAATGGATGGCCAATCGAAATTGCCCGTGGGATGAAGCTTACATACAATCAATGTTCGAGTGTTGATCTACCTACTTGACTTACGTTTTTTAGCCTATAGTTCTGTCATTAGCATGCCCCTAAGTGAATTTAGTTACTCATGGATATATGAAGAACAGAAATATAAGATAAAGTAGACATGCTTAGAAGGGAAAAGTGTGTAAAACAGCAAGCCAAACTCGTAGCAGAATAAGGAATAACTGTGAAATGCAGAAACTTACTTTGATTACTTCAAGTGTTTGAATGACAAAGGAAAGCTTAAACAGAACGAATTCAAGGCAGACAACAACGAAATTCAATAAGTAAATGACTAAGCTAAGAACAATATTGAACAAAAATGGAAATGAGAAGAAAAGTGCAGAAAACAGTAAAGGTTGCTGGAAATCTTCGTGGCAGTCGCCTCGAATGATGGTGATGAGAATTCAGCCGTGCTTGGATGAATCCAATCGAGAGAGAAGAAGAATCTTCTCTCCTTCCTATCAGATTATCGACTCCAAAAGCTGAGAACCTCACTCCAACAGACGGCAAGGGAAAATCGAGAGAAATGGTGGACTGTGAGAAGACTTCTGCACGTTGAATGATGACTGAACCTCCGACTTTGGCCCCCTTTTATAGTAGTTTGCAGGTGCGATTGGGCCAAGGAGAACCATCAATCTTCAACGTCGTATATCAGAATGGGTGGAGGAGAAAGAACGAATCCCTGAAAAGTCGGATCTAAACAGAAAAATGTCAGCCAACTTACGGTTTTAACTTGAATAATTGCGGCCACCGCAATTATTCCGCAATGCATTCGCAAGGGTTATTTTTTCATTCTTTTCTTCGGTTTTCACCCCTTTTCCTACCTATTGTGCATAAGTCCTATATTAGCTACCTTCTTCTAATTCTCATATTAAAGCATAGGTTTAGGCTAAATGCTCACAAAAACACCTAAATGTGTACATCTTCTTAAGCTAAATGGGTCCTAAATAAGTCACTTTCAGAGACTTAACACACCCCCAAACTTAAGGCTTTGCTTGTCCTCAAGCATACTAAGGACTTACTTAGGCTGCTGTTTCTTCTTCTTTTATCTACTCACTAACTCCCTTATATTCTTGTCTCTAGCAGTGCTGTCCTGTGACACACTTCCAAGTTTAGAACTAGCCTCTTGTCTAGCCTCTTCTGACTTCACCTGCCTACTATACCCACTGCTTTTGTTAACCCCCCTACTACTGATCTAACTACTTCTATGACATTATGCTATTATCCCTAAGGTTTCAAATTCTACCAAGCTTTACTCTAGACTCAGTACATGCTTCTAGTTTATTTTTAATGTGTCTAGGATTCCTTAGAGTCATGCCAGTCTTAGTATTAACGGTGACAGTGGTACTTTTAGAGAACAACCTAAACCCTGGCATCACTACATTGGATATACATTCATCTTCCTAGACAAACCTAAAAGCTACAATCTTGTGCTTAGCTCATTAAGGATCAGAGTTCTTTTTTCATAGGACATCTAAGCCACAAGATCATAACTCCCAAGCACACATTCTTCTTCCCCTATTTCTCTTTTTTCTTTCTTTTTTTTACTTAGGTAGAGTCTCCCCTCGGTTTGCCTTTTGATGCAATGCCACTTGTGGTTTACACACTTGGCACTGATTACTCAGCAACTTGAGAAAGACTCCCCTCTTTATTCTATTTTTCACTTTTTCTATTTATCAAAAAAATTTTTTAGGAGAAGAAGAATGCTTATGTCTTAAGGAAGAGAGGAATGTTCCTAGGCCTAGGGTGGCCTCCCCCAAACTTCAACTACTCATTGTCCCCAATGAGTGTTTGAGGTGGCACACCCCCAAACTTGTCCTAGAAGCATCTAGTCTAAAGTAAAACAAAGAGAATCTAAACATCCTAGGCATAGGCAAAACATTCTAGAAGCAACTATCCCAGCAGCAGAAAATTGGAACATAACAGACAGGTTTAAGGACTTATGGTTTATGCATGCTGAGCACTATTCAGAGGCAAATTTAAACTATCAAAAGGTGTCCTATGACACTCATCCAGCATGCTTCAAGATCAGCTATATAAGGTAGTCATGCTAGCAGCAAAAGATAGAATTTAACAGATCACAGCCTAACTAAACGGGCAGTCAAAAACATGCAATCAGTCGCAAAAATTGCGGGAACCGCAATTATTTCGCAATACAATCTGGGCAGATTTAACATTAACTCAGGCCCCTAGCATGCTTTTTCCCGTTACTCATGCATCCAAAAAAATAAAACTAAACTATCCTACCTAATCAACTAACATCAGACTAACCTAAGCAAAAGGAAAAACACAAAACTAAACATCCACAACAGATCAAAATTTAACCACAAAACAGCATAATATACATGAATCTATCAAAAAAAAACAGGAAAATTGTCTTTTGGTTCTTGAGGGATCAGTAATACTCCCTCTAGTGCTCTTCAAACCAGCACTCAATTCTCATCATCCTCATCTGGTCGCCTTGGTCGTGGGGGCACCCATGGAGTTAGGAGGTTGGTGGGGAAGTCTGGGAAGATGCATCCCAACTGGTCTGCAACCTCTTTGTCCCTCGCCTGCGCATAATTGGCCCATTGAGCCATTCTTCTCTGCAGGTCCATCAAACAGGCCATGGATAGGGACTGCTCGGCAGCCAACCTATCCAACTCAAACTCCATATTGCCCTTCCTTCTCAGCCTCAGGTGTGCAGGCAACTCCAGATGGCCTGTGTAGGGCAGCTGCTGCTCCAAGCGTTCGGTAGGAACTCCTGCAAGCAAGCATAACTTCGTTATAATGTTGGGGAAAAATAATGGCCCCTTACCCTTTTTAGCACACTCGGCAATGGCAGCATTGATGACTTCTCCCACGTTAATCGTGAGACCTCTCATGATAGCATAAACCAGCAGCGAACGGCTCTGGTTAATGGTAGTCTCATGCGTCACCGGGGAGAGTCTTCTTCTCACGAATGAAAACCACACAGCTGCCTTAGCCGTGAGGTTGGCACTCATGAGCGTGTGCCGCCCATTGCGTGAGACTGTCCAGGAGGCCTCAGGCTGGCCTATGGTACGGATGGCTTCTTCTAGCACAGCCTCAGTCGGCTCATCAACTATCCGTGCATAGTCTGTGTGAGGCTGGCCCCTTAGACCGAATGCTTCATTGATGGCCTTAGCAGAGAAGTCCACTTCTACCCCTCTGACCACAGACAGGCCATCCTCAGGGCTGAGCACGTTAGCATAAAAGTCATAGACCATGCTCGTGTATGCTGGGTTGGGAGGTCGGCAGAATTCCTCCCAGCCATGGTTAATCACCCCTGCGCGCAAGAACTGCGGCAGGTCAGCTAGGCGATCAAGGAACCCCTTCTCGTGCAACAGGTCCCTTTTCCTCAGCTCCACGCCCCTTGATTCAGCATCAGACGAGACATATCTCACTGATGGAGGTTCATCTTCGGGGTAGAGTTTAGCCTTCCCCTTATCAGTAGGCTTGGAAGATTCAGCAGCCTCCACCTTGAGGCGTTTGAGCGAAGGCTCAGCACTGTCTTCTTCTGCCGAAGGCACTCGCTTGGCCTTCTTCTTCTTCAGTTTCTTGGCTTTCTTGGCTTCCTTGTTGGCCTTCTTCTTGGCCTTCTGCCTCGCCTGGAGTTGTGGGAAACAGGCCCCCAGCGTCTCCTCCATAGAATCATCAGCAGGCGTTTGCTGTGCAGGCTCATCAGGGCTGTCTTCTCTCATGGGAGAGAAGACTTCTTCTTCTTCTGCCTCTCCACTGCCTTGCGTGGATTCTTGGTAATCCCCATAAGGGAATTCCGGATCAGGCCGTGGAGACTTGTGCTCTGCTGATGGGGTATTCGCAGAACTCCATGGTGAGGACGGCAACTCAGGACTCTGCACAGCCGCAGGTGGTAGATCAGCACTCTGAGGTGCTGGAGATGACTCGGCGCTCTGCGCAGGCGGTGCTGATTCGGTGCTTGGCACTGGTTCAGATGGCAGGGGGCTGCGCACAGGTGATTCAGACGGCAGAGGGCTGCGCACAGGTGATGCAGACGGCGTCGCACCTTCTTTATCTGACTCGTGGGATGCACGATCAGATTCTTGACTCGCCACAGAGGGAGTCTTGGATTTGCTTGGTCCGGCGGCAGTCTTGACAGTCCACCGGCGCTTCGTGGGCGTACCCACTGGCTCAGATGGGCCAGCAGGGATTTCAGTTACCACCCTCCACTTCTTCCTACGAATAGGAAGCTTGCCAAGACGGCCAGTGCGTACAGCACCCTGATCAGCAAGGGTGAGAAGCGCTTCCCTCGCAGCCGCTTCAGCTGCGTCGTCGGCCTTCTTCTTGGCGGCGGATCTCTCAGCCCTAGTGGAAACTATGGTCGAATCTTGGAGGTTTGGAGAGAGAGATCAAAGATGGAGAGAATCGCAGAAATCTTGGAGAGCAAAGAATGAGAAGATCGTATCAAACGGGCGCCTTCTAACGGCTATAAAAGCAACGGATGAAATCCCAACGGCTCTTTTTGCGGAGTCAGCAATATTTTCGCAATTCTAGGGACAAGATTTCATACAAAATCCAAACTTTGATCGCCCGTATCTTTCATTTGGCCCAACCGAATCTTGATTTTTAAAGTGCGATTTACTCCCCTTGATCCCCTCTTTCGATTCCCTACAAAAACAAATAAAACAAATATCAAATACGCAATTAAAATCACACCACAAAACATACAAACGATCATCGAAAAAAACAGAAAAAATAAACTAAGGCATTGGCCTTGACTAAACGAGCACAGTAACCACTCGTTCTCTCTCGTTTCTAACTTCATGCTTCATGTAGGAGGAAGGTCGAGAGAGTCTTCACATCCCCCTCCTCATAGTAATGCTTCAACCTAGCACCATTGACCATAAATGGTTGTCCTTGCTGCAAGTTTTTTATCTCTACTGCACCATGAATAAAGACATTAGTAACAACAAATGGACCCGACCATCTAGACTTTAATTTGCCTGGAAATAGCTTTAATCGTGAGTTAAATAACAGTACAAGTTGGCCTTTCTTAAAATCTTTGATCCTGAGTCTACTGTCATGCCATATTTTTGTCTTTTCTTTGTACATCTTGGCATTCTCATAGGCCATGTGCCTAAGCTCATCAAGTTCATGCAGCTGTAAAGATCTTAATGTCCCTGCATCCTTCACACAAAAATTTAATTCTTTCATGGCCCAAAATGCCTTGTTTTCTAACTCAAGTGGCAAGTGACAAGCCTTGCCATATACCAACCTATAGGGAGACATGCCTAGAGGTGTCTTATATGCTGTTCTATAAGCCCAAAGTGCATCCTCAAGCTTGAAAGACCAGTCCTTCCTATTAGGCTTAACTACCTTCTCTAGAATGTTCTTTATCTCCCTATTGGAAATCTCAGCTTGGCCATTTGAGTGTGGGTGATAGGGAGTAGCTACTCTATGCCTAATGTTATATTTAGCCAATATTTTCTCCATAGCCTTATTAATGAAATGTGACCCCTCATCACTAATGATAGCACGAGGAGTCCCAAATCTAGTGAAAATGTGTCTATGCAAGAAATTAGTGACTGTCTTAGCATCATTATTAGGACATGCCTTAGCTTCTACCCACTTTGACACGTAGTCTACTGCTACTAGAATGTATAGATTACCTGATGATGGAGGGAATGGTCCCATGAAATCAATGCCCCACACATCAAAGAGCTCTAACTCTAAGATGTAGGTGAGGGGCATCTCATCCTTGCGACTGAGATTACCTGTCCTTTGGCACTCATCACAGCTGTGGGCAAAGGCGTGTGCGTCCTTGAAGATTGTTGGCCAATAGTAGCCACTCTGAAATACCTTCGCAGCTGTCCTTTGGCCACCAAAGTGACCACCATAAGGAGAGGAGTGACAGTGCTGCAGCACAGACTTCGCTTCAGCAGCTGAAACACATTTCCTCAACAACCCATCAGCACAGGTCCTGTAAAGTATGGGGTCATCCCAGATGAATTTCCTTGCTTCATGGAGGAACCGCTTCTTCTCTTGTCCTCCCTTGAACACTGGTAATACCTGTGATGCACGGAAGTTAGCAATGTCAGCGAACCATGGTTCCTCATCGTTATCACGATGAGTCAAAGCAAAGATATGTTCATCTATAAAAGCATCAGAAATTGCGGGGTCCGCAATTTTTTCGCAATTGTGCTGCAATCGAGACAGGTGATCTGCAACCACGTTTTCACATCCCTTCTTGTCCCGAATGTCCAAATCGAATTCCTGCAGCAATAACACCCATCTAATCAATCTAGGCTTAGCATCAGCCTTCCTCATCAGATATTTTAAAGCAGAATGGTCAGTATATACAATGGTCCTAGTTCCTACAATATAGTTTCTAAATTTTTCACAAGCAAATACTACAGCAAGCATCTCTTTCTCTGTAGTTGTATAGTTACATTGGGCCTCATTCAAGGTCTTGCTAGCATAATAGACAGGATGTGTGAGCTTGTCAATCTTCTGTCCTAACATGACTCCTACAGCATAGTCACTGGCATCACATAGCATCTCAAATGGGAGATCCCAATTTGGTCCTACTATGATTGGCGCTGTGACCAGTGCTTCCTTAAGGGCTTTCCAAGCTCCTACACACTCCTTAGAGAAGTTAAAAGGTCTATTTAGCTCTAGAAGCTCGCACAGAGGCTTGGCTATCTTAGAAAAGTCCTTGATGAACCTTCTATAGAAGCCAGCATGCCCTAAGAAGCTTCTAATGGCTTTGACGTTCTGGGGCTCTACCAACTTCTCTATGACCTCTATTTTTGCTCTATCCACTTCTACACCCGCCCTTGACACTCGATGTCCTAACACAATCCCTTCATCTACCATAAAATGGCATTTTTCCCAATTTAGGACTAGGTTGGTCTCTTCACACCTAGCCAGGACTTGTCCTAGGTTTTCTAGACAGGTTTTAAATGAGTCCCCAAAGACTGAGAAGTCATCCATGAATATTTCTATCATGGACTCATCCAACTCAGAGAAGATTGCCATCATGCACCTCTGGAAAGTTGCCGGTGCATTGCATAAGCCAAAAGGCATTCTGCGGAAGGCAAACGTTCCAAAAGGGCAAGTGAAGGTGGTCTTCTCTTGATCCTTAGGGTCTATAGTTATTTGATTGTAGCCTGAATAGCCATCTAGGAAACAGTAGTAGGCTCTACCAGCTATTCTGTCTAGCATCTGGTCAATAAACGGTATGGGGAAGTGGTCTTTTTTAGTTTCTTTATTTAGTTTTCTGTAATCCATACATACCCTCCACCCTGTGACAGTCCTTGTTGGAATTAGTTCGTTATTCTCATTGACTACCACAGTTATTCCCCCCTTTTTAGGTACACACTGGATGGGGCTCACCCACTGACTACTAGCTATGGGGAAAATTACTCCTGCATCTAACCACTTTATTATTTCTTTCTTCACTACCTCTTTCATAGAGGGGTTTAACCTACGCTGGTGATCTACCCTAGGTGTGTGCTCTTCCTCTAATATAATTTTGTGCATGCAATAAGAAGGGCTAATGCCTCGAATATCAGCAATAGACCATGCTATAGCCTTCCTATGTTGCTTAAGCAGTAAAATTAAATCAACCTCATGCTGTTCACTTAGCTTAGAAGAGATAATTACAGGCAGCGTATCATTCTCTCCTAGATATGCATATTTGAGATGAGTTGGTAGTGGTTTTAGTTCTAAAACAGGTGGATGCTCAATGGAGGGCTTCAGAGGGTTAATAATTCTATCAGTTAAATCTATAGTCATACATACATGCTGAGGGTTATTTACAGGCATGTTCATTATGTCAGCTACATTTAGATCATCTACATCTATTTGTACATATTCACTAGCATGCTTGGTTAATAAGACATGCTCTAATTGTTCTTCCATAAGTGAGTCAATAACATCCATGCTAGCACAAGACTCAGAATCAGAGGGGTATTTTAAAGCTTTGTAAACACTAAATTTTACCTCTTCATCATGAACTCTCATAGTTAACTCACCTTTTTGCACATCTATTAGTGCCCTACCTGTGGCTAGAAATGGCCTACCTAGCAGGATGGGTACCTCCTTGTCTGCCTCATAGTCCAGGACAATGAAATCTGCAAGGAAAATGAATTTGTCAACTTTAACTAGAATATCCTCAATCTTACCTTCTGGATATGCGATGGATCTGTCTGCTAGTTGTAAAGTGACAGTAGTTGGACGTGCTTCTCCTATTCCCAACTGACGGAATAGGGACAGGGGCATGAGATTTATGCTGGCGCCCAGGTCACAAAGCGCTCTGCCCACATGCTTGCCTCCAAGTTCTACAGGTAAGGTGAAGGAACCAGGATCCTTCTCCTTCTTGGGCAGCTTGTTTTGGAGGATGGCACTGCACTCCTCGGTGAGGTTTACTGTTTCAAACTCACCAATTATCTTTTTGTTAGTAATGATATCCTTCAAAAACTTTACATATGAAGGCATAGACTGTAAAACCTCTACAAAAGGAATGTTCACATGCACTTGCTTAAGTATTTCTAAGAATTTATTAAAATGAACTTCCTGTTCCTGCTTCTTCTTCAGTCTTCGAGGATAAGGAGGTGGTGGCACATAAGCAGGCACGTCAGGGCGCTTTAAGATAGGTGGAGGCCTTGGAATTTCTTCTACGTCCTCTACAATTGGCTCTAACCTGGCTCCTGATGTGCTAGTTGGTGGTGGACCTTGGCTTGGCAGAGACTCCAGTGGAGCACTAGACTCAGTGTTCTCTACTCTCTTTGGTGTGTCTTTTGTAATGCTCACCAATGGTCTTCCACTCCTAAGTTCAATTGCTTGAACTTGTTCTTTGCCATCTCTCCTTGGTACCTCGGTATCAGCAGGGAGTCTACCTTGGGGCCTACTTTTAAGTTCATTGGCTAACTGGCCTATTTGGTTTTCCAGGCTCCTAAGGGTAGCTTGCTGGCTCTGAAGAGTAGCATCATTTTTAGCTATATACTCCTTGAGTAGGTTTTCTACAGAAGATCCTACAGGTTGATTATAAGGTTTTTGGTACATTGACTGGTTATGTTGGGGAGTGAAACCAGGTGTTCCACTCGGCCTTGGTTGGTTAGGATTTTGGTTAGTGTTTTGCTGGCCACCCCATGACAGGTTAGGGTGGTTTCTCCAACCAGGATTGTAAGTTTGTGAGTAGGGGTTATTCCTAGGTTGCTGCTGGCTTCCTACATAGCAGACCGAGGATGGATTCCCAGGACAGTATTCATAAGGGTGTCCTTCCCCACAGAATCCACAGATTGGTGCCTCGCCTTGACTTGGTTGAGTGCCCATTGACATGGCTGTGGCGGTATTGGCACTGGTTTGGAGATTGGCCTGAGCCATTTGCTTAACTAAGTTGGTCAGGGCATTTATTTGGGTGCTCATGGCGCTTAGAGCATCCTTGTCTTGAGCTCTAGTTGGCTCTACAGGATCATCTGACCATCTGCAGTGAGATGCTGAGATCTTCTCCAAGATCTCATAAGCTTCGTTGTAACTCTTGGACAACATGGAACCTCCAGCAGATGAATTTAAGACTTGTCTGGTGCTGGGGTTGCATCCTTTAAAGAAAACTTCTATTTGAATACACCATGGAATGCCATGGTGTGGACATTTAACGAGAAGATCTTTAAATCTAGTCCAAGCTTCGTGAAGAGACTCACTTGGAGCTTGTTTGAATTTGACTATGTCATCACGGAAAGTAGAATTCCTATCAGGTGGGAAGTATTTGACTAGGAATTTTTCTGCTAGATCTGTCCAATTGCGAACAGATCCTGAGGGTAACGAGTTCAACCATGTTTTGGCTTTGTCCCTCAAAGAATAAGGGAAAAGATATAGCCTAAGGGCCTCTTGGGAAACTCCAGGGATTAGGAAGGTGTCACTAACTCCTAAGAAGTTCCTAAGATGGTTGTGGGGGTCCTCGTTTTCTATTCCAAAGAATTGTCCCACAGTGGACAACATTTGGAACATCACTGGCTTTAACTCAAAGGAGTGAGCAGTGATTTCAGGACGGATTATGCTGGGGTTCAGCTCCCCAGGCATAGGTACTAGATATGAAAGAATGGCACTATTCTTGTCATTCGCTATTTCTATGGGGTTGCGAATGGCAGGTGCCGGATTTGGAACTAAATCGCCCATTTCTTTGGTTTCAGGTACGATTTGAGGTATAGGAGGTTGTTTAAAGAGGCGTTTCTTTGCTTTATTTCTAGCTCGGAGTGATCTTTCAGGTTCAGGATCGAACTCTAAATTACTATGTGAACGCTCACTCATAAACTACCTTAACAGTACCTGCAAAAGAAATGAAACAGATTAGTTTCACTCAATGATAAACTTGGTTTTCTTAAACTTAACAACTTCGTTTTTACTTAAAAATAAGTCCCCGGCAGCGGCGCCAAAAACTTGTTGCGTGCTCAATGTGTAAAGATAAATATGCAAAAGGGTAGAGAGAGCACTTAGAACATGCAAGCATACATGGTCTTACAGCAAGTAATGAGTATATTTAATTCGTTTTTTCCACAGAGACTTGTTTTTAGCTATTCGCGAAGTGTGTTTGTTAAGAAAGATGGGATGGATTTGATGGGATAAAATTGGTTTTTAATTAACTACTTTCTGCTGAATGTATAAAGGAATATGCCATAAACAAATTAAAGTAAAAATCAGGCTTAAAGAACAAGAGATGGAATCAATAAACGAAGAAGAAAACAGCTAGACAGTCAGCAATTTAGCAGGATTGCGAGAACCGCAATTAATCCGCAATTAATTGGCAGCGAAAAACTGGTTAAGTGGGTGAATTAAGGGCTACTAATGACTATCCTATAGGCAGTTTATTACGATTATCAAGCTTTGGATCAACTCTCTATACATTAAACTCACTCTATCTCAAGTATCGTCCGATTCCATGCATGAGAGACTCAAGTTTACTCGACTTCAAAGTAAGGTCTTAAGCATCTTGTTAAAACAGGAGTGTTCAGTTTATACTAGGGAAACGCCTATTCCTAGGCCGTTTCCTGATTACCATGGAAGGCTAGCATGATTATACGACTCTGAACTCTTACTCCTTCCAGAGGTTAGGAGTTCTTTGGACAAAATGGATGGCCAATCGAAATTGCCCGTGGGATGAAGCTTACATACAATCAATGTTCGAGTGTTGATCTACCTACTTGACTTACGTTTTTTAGCCTATAGTTCTGTCATTAGCATGCCCCTAAGTGAATTTAGTTACTCATGGATATATGAAGAACAGAAATATAAGATAAAGTAGACATGCTTAGAAGGGAAAAGTGTGTAAAACAGCAAGCCAAACTCGTAGCAGAATAAGGAATAACTGTGAAATGCAGAAACTTACTTTGATTACTTCAAGTGTTTGAATGACAAAGGAAAGCTTAAACAGAACGAATTCAAGGCAGACAACAACGAAATTCAATAAGTAAATGACTAAGCTAAGAACAATATTGAACAAAAATGGAAATGAGAAGAAAAGTGCAGAAAACAGTAAAGGTTGCTGGAAATCTTCGTGGCAGTCGCCTCGAATGATGGTGATGAGAATTCAGCCGTGCTTGGATGAATCCAATCGAGAGAGAAGAAGAATCTTCTCTCCTTCCTATCAGATTATCGACTCCAAAAGCTGAGAACCTCACTCCAACAGACGGCAAGGGAAAATCGAGAGAAATGGTGGACTGTGAGAAGACTTCTGCACGTTGAATGATGACTGAACCTCCGACTTTGGCCCCCTTTTATAGTAGTTTGCAGGTGCGATTGGGCCAAGGAGAACCATCAATCTTCAACGTCGTATATCAGAATGGGTGGAGGAGAAAGAACGAATCCCTGAAAAGTCGGATCTAAACAGAAAAATGTCAGCCAACTTACGGTTTTAACTTGAATAATTGCGGCCACCGCAATTATTCCGCAATGCATTCGCAAGGGTTATTTTTTCATTCTTTTCTTCGGTTTTCACCCCTTTTCCTACCTATTGTGCATAAGTCCTATATTAGCTACCTTCTTCTAATTCTCATATTAAAGCATAGGTTTAGGCTAAATGCTCACAAAAACACCTAAATGTGTACATCTTCTTAAGCTAAATGGGTCCTAAATAAGTCACTTTCAGAGACTTAACACCAACCTATCCAGTTCGAACTCCATGTTCCCCTTCCTCTTCAGCCTTAAGCCAGCAGGCAGCTCCAAGTGGCCCGTGTAAGCCATCTGCTGCTCCATTCGCTCAATGGGAACCCCTGCAAGCAAACAGAGTTTAGTTATGGTATTAGGGAAAAACAATGGTCCCTTACCTTTCTTGGCGCACTCAGCAATGGCGGCTGACATGATTTCACCTACGTTGACCGTGAGACCTCGCATGATGGCATAGACCAGCAGCGATCTGCTCTGGTTGATGGTGGTCTCATGAGTCACGGGGGACAGCTTCCTCCTTACAAATGCAAACCATACAGCCGCCTTAGCTGTGAGGTTGGCATTCATGAGAGTGTGCCTTCCATTGCGTGACACGGTCCAGGATGCTTCAGGCTGGCCAATGGTTCGAATGGCCTCCTCCAGGACTGCCTCAGTAGGCTCATCAACGATCCTCGCATAGTCAGTATGTTTTTGGCCCTTGAGGCCATAGGCTTCGTTGATGGCCTTTGCTGAGAAGTCTACTTCTACCCCTCTGACCACAGACAGCCCCTCCTCAGAGTTTCGCAGGTTGGCGTAGAAGTCATACACCATACTCGTGTAAGCCGGATTGGGTGGCCTGCACAACTCCTCCCAGCTGTGATTCACAATGCCTGCGCGCAAGAATTGCGGCAGGTCAGCAGGTCTGTCGAGGAAGCCCTTCTCGTGCAGCAACTCCCTTTTCCTCAGCTCAATACCCCTGGACTCAGCGTCAGAGGAAACATACCTCACTGACTGAGGCTCATCTTCAGGGTAAAGCTTGGCCTTCCCTTTGTCTGCTGGTTTGGCTGAACCTGCAGCCTCAACCTTGAGTCTCTTGAGCGACGGCTCAGTGCTCTCCTTTTCTGATGAAGGCGCCCTCTTGGCCTTCTTCTTTTTCAGCTTCTTGGACCGCTTGGCCTTGAGAATCTTGGCCTTCTTCTTCTTCTTGAGCTTTGCCTCGATGGTGATCTGCTGGAGGCACGCCCCTAACGTCTCTTCCATCGAGTCATCCTTCTGCGCAGGACTCTCAGGATTGGCTTCCCTCAACGGAGAGAAAACCTCTTCTTCCTCACCTTCCCCACTGCCCTGCGTTGATTCTTGGTACTCCCCATATGGGAATTCAGGGTCAGGCCGTGGGGAAGTGTGCGACGGCGTGGTTCTTTGCTCTGCTGTAGGTGTCTGTGCAGAACTCTGTGGTGAAGACGGCTGCTCAGGGCTCTGCACCGGTGGCGATGAGGAGAGCTCAGGGATTTGCACCGGTGGGGCTGGTGACAGGCTGCGCTCGGCTGACTCGTGAGATGGCTGGCCCAATTCTTGACTCTCCACAGAGGGAGTCTTTTCCTTGATTTCTTCCTCGGCCACCGCCATACTCCATCGTCGCTTCTTGGGTGTGCCTGCTGGTTCAGAAGGTCCAGCAGGGATCTCCGTGACGACCTTCCACTTCTTCTTGCGAATCGGTAGTTTGGGAAGGCGTTCAGTTCGTGCGGCGTCAGCCTCAGCCAAGGCAAGCAGTGCTTCCCTCGCAGCCGTTTCAGCTTCATCAGCCCTTTTCTTGGACGCAGATCGTTCGACCCTTGTTAGCACCATTGTTGAATCTTGGAGGTTTGGAGAGAAGAATCAAAGATGAAGAGAATCGCAGTTTTCTTGGAGTTCAGAGAATGGGAGAATCGTACAGATCAAGCGCCTTCTAACGGATATAAAGAAAACGGATAAATCCCAACGGCTATATTTTTGCGGATCCTGCAAATCCAGCGCAATTTTAGGGACCGTTGGAGATTTTTTTCATTTAAATGTCAATCTTTGCTCATCCGTATCTTTTATTTGGCCCAATAATATCTTGATTTTTAAAGCTGGATTTACTCTCCTTGATTCCCTCTATTGATTCCCTACAAAAAGAAATAAAATCAACATCAAATTCGTAATTAAAATCATACAACAAAACACACAAACGATAACCGGAAAATCGCAAAAAATAAACTAAGGCATGGGCCTCATGTTGACGAGCACAGCAAACACTCGTCCTCTCTCGTTCTCGTTTTCACGCTTCAGTCAAGAAGAAGGCTGAGAGAGTCTTCACATCTCCTTCCTCATAGTAGTGCTTCAACCTTGCACCATTAACCATGAATGGTTGTCCTTGCTGCAAGTTCTTTATCTCAATAGCACCATGAACAAACACATTAGTAATCATGAAAGGACCTGACCATCTGGACTGTAGTTTGCCTGGAAATAACCTTAATCGTGAGTTAAATAATAAAACAAGTTGGCCTTTCTTAAAGTCCTTGATCCTAAGTCTACTATCGTGCCAAATCTTGGTCTTCTCCTTATACATTTTGGCATTTTCATAAGACATTTGTCTAAGCTCATCAAGCTCATGTAATTGCAAAGACCGCAACGTTCCCGCATCGGTCACGCAATAATTCAACTCTTTTAGTGCCCAAAATGCCTTAATTTCTAACTCAAATGGAAGATGACAAGCTTTACCATATACAAGTCTGTAAGGAGACATACCTAGGGGTGTCTTATATGCAGTTCTATACGCCCAAAGTGCATCCTCGAGTTTAAATGACCAGTCCTTTCTATTAGGTTTGACCACTTTTTCTAGGATGTTCTTAATCTCCCTATTTGAAATTTCAGCCTGTCCATTCGAGTGTGGGTGATAAGGAGTGGCTACTCTATGTCTAATGTTATACTTAGCCAACACTTTCTACATAGCCTTATTAATGAAGTGTGTCCCCTCATCACTAATGACAGCACAAGGTGTCCCAAACCTAGTAAAAATGTGCCTATGCAAGAATTTTATGACTGTTTTAGCATCATTATTAGGACATGCTATGGCCTCTACCCACTTGGACACATAGTCTACTGCCACCAAAATGTAAAGGTTACCTGAGGATGGGGGAAATGGTCCCATGAAGTCAATGCCCCATACATCAAAGAGCTCCAACTCTAAGATGTAGGTGAGAGGCATCTCATCCTTTCGACTGAGGTTACCTGTTCTTTGGCATTCATCACAGCTGTGGGCATAGTTGTGGGCATCCTTGAAGATCGTTGGCCAATAGTAGCCACTCTGAAATACCTTTGCAGCTGTTCTTTGGCCACCAAAGTGTCCACCATAAGGAGCTGTGTGGCAGTGCTGCAGCACAGACTTCGCCTCAGCAGCTGAAACACACTTCCTTAGCAAGCCGTCAGCACAGGTTTTGTAAAGTGTGGGGTCATCCCAGATGAATTTCCTTGCTTCATGAAGGAACCTCTTCTTCTCTTGTCCTCCCTTGAAAACTGGTAATACCTGTGATGCAAGGAAGTTAGCAATGTCAGCAAACCAAGGTTCCTCATTGTTATCACGATGAGTCAAAACAAAGACATGTTCATCAATAAAAGCATCAGAAATTGCGGGTTCCGCAATTTTTTCGCAATTGTGCTGCAATCGAGAAAGGTGATCCGCAACCACATTTTCACATCCTTTCTTGTCTCGAATGTCCAAATCAAATTCCTGCAGCAATAACACCCACCTAATCAACCTAGGCTTAGCATCAGCCTTCCTCATGAGATACTTTAAGGCAGAATGGTCAGTGTACACAATTGTCCTCGTGCCTACAATATAGTTTCTAAATTTCTCACAAGCAAACACTACAGCAAGCATCTCTTTCTCAGTAGTTGTATAATTACATTGAGCCTCATTCAAGGTTTTACTAGCATAGTATACAGGGTGTGTTAGCTTGCCAATCTTCTGTCCTAACATAACCCCTACAGCATAGTCACTAGCATCGCATAACATCTCAAATGGGAGATCCCAATCTGGCCCCACTATAATAGGTGCTGTGACTAGTGCTTCCTTAAGGGTTTTCCAAGCTACTAAACATTCCTTAGAGAAGATGAATGGCCTATTTAGCTCTAGAAGCTCACACAGAGGCTTGGCTATCTTAGAAAAGTCCTTAATGAACCTTCTGTAGAAACCAGCATGCCCTAAGAAACTCCTAATGGCCTTGACATTCTGAGGCTCTACCAACTTCTCTATGATTTCTATCTTTGCTCGGTCAACTTCTACCCCTGCCCTCGACACTCTATGTCCTAAGACAATCCCTTCATCCACCATGAAATGACACTTTTCCCAATTGAGGACTAGGTTGGTCTCCTCACACCTAGCCAGGACTTGTCCTAAATTCTCTAGACAGTTGGTAAAGGAATCCCCAAAGACTGAGAAATCATCCATGAATATTTCTATCATGGACTCATCCAAGTCAGAAAAGATTGCCAACATGCACCTTTGGAATGTTGCCGGTGCATTGCATAAGCCAAAAGGCATTCTGCGAAAGGCAAATGTTCCAAAAGGGCAAGTAAAGGTAGTCTTTTCTTGGTCTTTGGGGTCTATAGTGATTTGGTTATACCCTGAATAACCGTCTAAGAAGCAGTAGTAGGCCCTACCAGCTATTCTGTCTAACATTTGGTCAATGAATGGTAGAGGGAAGTGGTCTTTTTTAGTTTCTTTATTTAGTTTCCTATAATCCATACATACTCTCCATCCTGTGACAGTCCTAGTTGGAATCAGTTCATTGTTCTCATTGACTACCACAGTCATCCCACCCTTCTTAGGTACACATTGTATAGGACTCACCCACTGACTACTAGCTATGGGAAAGATCACACCAGCATCTAACCATTTTATTATTTCTTTCTTAACTACCTCTTTCATAGAGGGATTCAGCCTACGTTGATGATCTACTCTAGGTGTGTGCTCTTCCTCTAGTATAATCTTATGCATGCAATAAGAAGGGCTAATGCCTCTAATATCAGCAATAGTCCATGCAATAGCCTTCCTATGTTGCTTAAGTAATAATATTAATTCAACCTCATGCTTTTCACTTAATTTAGAAGAAATGATAACAGGCAGAGTTTCATTACTCCCTAAATATGCATACTTGAGGTGAGTGGGGAGAGGTTTTAATTCTAATATAGGTGGATGCTCAATGGATGGCTTTAAAGGATTTAAGGATCTATCTATATTCATACATACAGGTTGTGGTTTATCTACAAGCATATCCATTATCTCAGATACATTTAAGTCAGCTACATCTAAGTGTACATATTTATTAGCATGCTTGGTTAATAATACATGCTCCAATTGTTCTTCCATTAAAGAATCTACAACGTCCATGCTAGCACAGGATTCAAGGTCAGAGGGGTACCTTAAAGCTTTATACACACTAAACTTCACCTCTTCATCATGAACCCTCATAGTGAGCTCACCTTTTTGGACGTCTATCAGTGCCCTACCTGTGGCTAGAAATGGTCTGCCTAACAGGATGGGGACCTCCTTGTCTGCTTCATAATCCAGGATAATGAAATCTGCAAGGAAAATAAATTTGTCAACTTTCACTAGAATATCCTCAATCTTACCTTCAGGGTATGCAATGGATCTGTCTGCTAGTTGTAAAGTGACAGTGGTTGGACGTGCTTCTCCTATTCCAAGCTGGCGGAATAGTGATAGGGGCATGAGGTTTATGCTGGCGCCCAGGTCACAAAGCGCTCTGCCCACGTGCTTGCCTCCAAGTTCTACAGGTAAGGTGAAGGAACCAGGATCCTTCTCCTTTTTAGGCAGCTTGTTCTGGAGTATGGCACTGCACTCCTCAGTGAGGTTTACTGTTTCAAACTCACCAATTATTTTTTTGTTAGTAATAATATCCTTCAAAAACTTTACATAGGAAGGCATAGACTGCAAAACTTCTACAAAAGGAATGTTGACATGCACTTGCTTAAGAATTTCTAAGAATTTATTAAAATGCACTTCCTGTTCCTGCTTCTTCTTAAGCCTTCGAGGATATGGAGGTGGTGGCACATATGCAGGCACTTCAGGTCGCCTTAGGATAGGTGGAGGCCTTAGAATTTCTTCTATCTCCTCAATAATTGGCTCTAGCCTGGCTCCTGATGTGCCAGTTGGTGGTGGACCTTGGTTTGGCAGAGACTCCAGTGGAGCACTAGACTCAGTGTTCTCTACTCTCTTTGGTGTGTCCTTTGTATTGCTCACCAATGGTCTCCCACTTCTAAGCTCAATTGCTTGAACTTGCTCTTTACCATCTCTCCTTGGCACTTCAGTGTCAGCAGGGAGTCTACCTTGGGGCCTACTCTTGAGTTCATTGGCTAATTGGCCTATTTGGTTCTCTAGGCTCCTAAGAGTGGCTTGCTGACTTTGCAAAGTAGCATCATTTTTGGCTATGTACTCCTTAAGTAAGTTTTCTACAGAAGATCCTACAGGTTGGTTGTATGGTTTTTGATACATTGATTGGTTATGTTGCGGAGTGAAACCAGGTGTTCCACTCGGTCTAGGCTGGTTAGGATTTTGGTTAGCATTCTGTTGGCCACCCCATGACAGGTTTGGGTGGTTCCTCCAACCAGGGTTGTAAGTATTGGAATAAGGGTTGTTCCTAGGCTGCTGCTGGCTTCCAATATAGCAGACTGAGGCTGGATTCCCAGGGCAGTATTCATACAGGTGCCCTTCCCCACAGAATCCACATATAAGTGTCTCACCTTGACTTGGTTGGGTGCCCATTGACATGGCTGTGGCGGTGTTGACACTTGTTTGGAGATTGGCTTGAGCCATTTGCTTAACTAGGTTGGTCAGGGCATTTATTTGGCTGCTCATTGCACTTAGAGCATCCTTGTCTTGAGCTCTAGTTGGCTCAACTGGATCATCCGACCACCTACAGTGAGATGCTGAGATCTTCTCCAAGATCTCATAGGCTTCGTTGTAACTCTTGGACAACATGGAACCACCAGCAGATGAATTCAAGACTTGTCTAGTGCTGGGGTTGCATCCTTTGAAAAAGACCTCTATTTGGATACACCATGGATGCCATAGTGTGGACATTTAAGAAGAAGGTCTTTGAACCTTGTCCAAGCTTCGTGAAGAGACTCATTATCAGCTTGCTTGAACTTAACTATGTCATCACGAAAGGTAGAATTCCTATCAGGTGGGAAGTATTTGACTAGGAATTTCTCAGCTAAATCTGTCCAATTAAGGACAGATCCAGAGGGTAATGAGTTCAACCATGTTTTGGCTTTGTCCCTCAAAGAGTAAGGGAACAGATATAGCCTCAAGGCTTCTTGGGAAACTCCAGGGATGATAAAGGTATCACTGACTCCTAAGAAGTTCCTAAGATGGTTGTGGGGGTCCTCATTTTCCACTCCAAAGAATTGTCCCACAGTGGACAACATTTGGAACATCACTGGCTTTAACTCGAATGAGTTGGCAGTGATCTCAGGGCGGATTATGCTGGGGTTCAGCTCCCCAGGCATAGGTACTAAGTATGAGAGAATGGCACTATTCTTGTCATTCGCTATTTCGATGGGATTGCGAGTGACAGGTACCGGATTTGGAACTATTCCAACCATTTCTTCTTGAGACAATTGCGGAGGAATTGTGGTTCCCGCAATTATTTGAGGTATAGAGGGTTGGTTAAAGAGACGTTTCTTGGCTTTGTTTCTGGCTCTAAATAGTCTCTCGGGCTCAGGATTGAACTTTAGATCACTACTTGAAGGTTCACTCATAAACTAACTCAATAGTACCTGCAAAAGAAATGAAACAGATTAGTTTCAATCGATAATAAACTTGGTGTTTCAAACTTAACAAACTTCGTTTTCACTTAAATAAATCCCCGGCAGCGGCGCCAAAAACTTGTTGCGTGCTCAATGTCTTAAAATAATTAGGCAATAAGAGAGAGATAGAGCACTCAGAACATGCAAGCATACATGATCTTATAGCAAGTAGTAAGTATATTTCATTCGTTTTCCCACAGAGATTTATTTTTAGCTATTCGCGAAGTGTATTTGTTAAGAAAGAAGGGGTGGATTTGATGGGGTAAAATTTGTTTTTAATTGTCTAATTCTTGCTGAATGTGTAAAGGGTAGCAACATAAATAAGAACAAGTCAAAGCTAAACTCAAGTGAAAAGAGATGAGAATAATAAATGAAAGCAAAGACAGCTAGACAGAATGGTAACTTAAGCAGAATTGCGGGGACAGCAATGTTACCGCAATTAAAATAACAGCGAAAGTGTGCAAAGTGATGGATTAAGGGCTACTAACGACTATCCTATAGGCTTTTTCTCACGATTCTCAAGCAGTGGATCAACTCTCTATGCATCAAACTATCTCATTCTCATGTATCTTCCGATTTCATGCATTAGATTCTTTAGTTTACTCATGTCCAAGTAAGGTCTTAAGCATCTTGTTAAGGCAGAAAATATGGTTTGTACTAGGGAAACGCCTATTCCTAGGTCGTTTCCTGGTTACCCTGAAAGGCTAGCATGATAGTATGACTCTGAACTCTTACTCCTTCCAGAGGTTAGGAGTTCTTTGGACAAAATGGATGGCCAATCGAAATTGCCCGTGGGATGAAGCTTACATACAATCAATGCTTCGAGAGCTATCCTACATGCTTGGTTCACGTTTTTTAGCCTAAAGTGTTGTCATTAGCATGCCCCTAAGTGATTTAGCTACTCATGGATGTAAACAAAACAGAAGAACGAGAAGAAGTAGACATGCTTAGAAGGAATTTTAAGACAAAACAGTAAGGGAAAGCAGTAGAATGGAAAGGCAAGAAACTGTGAAATGAAGAATTGAGATTTGATTACTTGATTGTTTGATTGACAAAGGAAAGCTTTAAAGCAAATAACAGAAAGACAAAACACAACGAAATAGTCTAATCTAGCTATTAGAAGAGAAACAGCAACAAGACAGAGTTGGAAAATGGAAATGAAGAGCAGAAAGCAGTAAAACAAGCTCGAATGTCTCGTTGCAGCCGCCTCGAATGAAGGATGAGAAAGGTCAGCCTTGCTTGGATGAATCCAATCGGGAGAGAAGAAGAATCTCCTCTCCTTCCTATCAGATTATCGATTCCAACAGCTGAGCTTCGCAAACCAGCAGACGGCAAAGGAAAACAGGAGAAAAGACGGACTGCGAGAAGACTTCTACGCTTTCGGATGATGCTTGAACCCTCGACTTTGACCCCTATTTATAGTAGTCTGCAGACGTCTTTGGGCCAAGGAGAACCATCAATCTTCAACGTCGTACTTCAGAATGGATGGAGGAGAAAGAACGAATCCCTGAAATAACGGAAATTAACAGAAAAAGATCAGTCAACTTACGGTTTTCACTTGAAATATTGCGGGAACCGCAATGTTTCCGCAATGCTATCGCAATGCTTGTTTTTCATTCTTTTCCTTCGATTTTCAACCCTTTTCTTTCCTATTGTACATAAGTCCTAATTTAGCTACCTTCTTCTAATTCTCATATTTAAGCATAGGTTTAGGCTAAATGCTATCAAAAAACACCTAAGAGTGAACATCTTTCTAAGCTAATTAAGTCCTAAAAAGGTCACTTTTGGAGACGTAACACCTACTGATACTGAAACTCCAAGAAGGGATGGTAAGGAACAAGTTCAAGCTATTGAACTACGAAGTGGAAGGCCATTGGTGATTAGCAGCAGAGAAGCACCAAAGAGAGTAGAGAATGAAGAGTCTAATGCTCCACTGGATTCTCTGCCTAACCTTGACCAAATACAACCAAACACAACAAGGGCGAGGCTCGAGCCTATCATTGAGGAACTATAAGAAATTCCTAGGCCTCCCCCTATCATTAGGCAACCTGAATTGCCCACCTATGTGCCACCACCTCCATTTCCTAGACGGCTCAGAAAGAAACAAGAACAGGAAGCTCATTTCCATAAATGTTTGGAAATATTGAAGCAAGTCCATGTTAATATTCCTTTTGTGGAAGTTTTGCAGTCAATGCCAACATATGTGAAGTTTTTGAAAGATATTATAACTAACAAGAAAGTAATCGGAGAGTTTGAAACTGTCAATCTCACTGAAGAGTGCAGTGTCATACTCCAAAACAAGCTGCCAAAGAAGGAGAAGAACCCTGGTTCCTTCACTTTGCCAGTAGAATTGGGAGGCAAACATGTGGGCAGAGCCTTGTGTGATATGGGAGCCAACATCAACCTTATGCCCTTGTCACTATTCCAACAACTTGGGATAGGTGAAGCACGACCAACAACAGTCACCTTGCAACTTGCGGACAGATCCATCTCATACCCTGAAGGTAAGATTGAGGATATACTAGTCAAGGTTGACAAATTTATTTTTCTTGTAGATTTTATAATCTTGGACTATGAAGCAGACAAAGAGGTGCCAATCATCTTAGGCAGACCTTTCTTAGCCACAGGTAGGGCCCTGATTGATGTTCAAAAAGGTGAACTCACCATGCGAGTTCATGATGAGGAGGTTAAGTTTAGTGTCTTTAAAGCTTTGAGGTACCCTTCTGATCTTGAACATTGTGCTACTGTAGATATAGTAGACTCATTAATAGAAGATGAACTTGAGCATGAATTATTAGTCAAGCATGCTACTGATTATGCACAAATAGATTTGAATGATTTGAATATTTCTGAATCAATGGATGTATCTATGAATAACCCTAAGAATGTATGCATGACCAATGAATTATCTGAAAGAACTACAACTCCTATGATGCCATCAATTGAACATCCACCTTCGTTAGAATTAAAACCACTGCCACAACACCTAAAATATGCATATCTAGGAGAGAAAGACATCTTGCCTGTCATTATTTCGTCCAAATTAAATAAACAACATGAAATTGTGTTAATATTGTTGCTGAAACAACATAGAAAAGCAATTGGGTGGACGATTGCTGACATTAGGGGTATAAGTCCTTCTTATTGCATGCATAAGATATTGTTAGAGGAAGAACATACACCTAGAATAGAGCATCAACGTAGGTTGAACCCCTCCATGAAGGAGGTAGTTAAAAAGGAAATCATTAAGTGGTTAGATGCAGGTGTGATCTTCCCAATATCCAATAGCCAGTGGGTCAGTCCTATCCAATGCGTGCCAAAAAAGGGTGGTATGACTGTAGTAGTTAATGAAAACAATGAATTAATACCAACTCGAACTGTCACAGGATGAAAAGTATGTATGGATTATCGAAAACTTAATAAAGAAACAAAAAAAGACCATTTCCCTCTACCTTTTATCGACCAAATGCTAGATAGAATAGCTGGCCAAGCCTTCTATTGCTTCTTAGATGGCTACTCAGGGTATAACCAAATCACCATAGACCCTAAGGACCAAGAGAAAACAACATTTACATGTCCATTTGGTACGTTTGCTTTTCGCAGAATGCCATTCGGCCTATGCAATGCACCAGCAACGTTCCAAAGATGTATGTTGGCAATCTTCTCTGACCTAGACGAGTCCATAGTAGAGATCTTTATGGATGACTTTTCAGTATTTGGTGATTCCTTTAACCACTGTGTACCCAATTTAGGACAAGTTCTCACTAGGTGTGAAGAGACCAATCTAGTCTTGAATTGGGAAAAATGCCACTTCATGGTGGAGGAAGGCATAGTATTAGGACATAGAGTGTCCAAAGCAGGAATAGAAGTCGATAGTGCCAAGATAGAAGTCATTGAGAAGTTAGTTGAACCTAAGAATGTCAAAGCCATAAGAAGTTTCTTAGGACACGCAGGGTTTTATAGAAGATTCATAAAAGACTTTTCGAAAATTCCCAAACCCCTCTGTGAGCTCCTAGAGCTGAATAAAACATTCGTCTTCTCAAATGAGTGTTTAATAGCATGGACCAAGCTTAAGAATGCCTTAGTCAAAGCACCAATCATAATCGGTCCAAATTGGGATATGCCTTTTGAACTAATGTGCGATGCAAGTGACTATGCAATTGGAGCTATGCTTGGCCAAAAGAGAGACAAATTGACACACCCTATATATTATGCGAGTAAAACCTTGAATGAAGCTCAATGAAACTATTCTACCACAGAAAAAGAGATGTTAGCAGTGGTGTTTGCATGTGAAAAGTTTAGGGCATATATTGTAGGAAATAAAACAATTGTATATACTGATTATTCTGCAATAAAATATTTAATGAGGAAGGCTGATGCCAAGCCTCGGCTAATTAGATGGGTGCTACTGTTGCAGGAGTTTGATTTGGAAATCAGAGACAAAAAAGGATGTGAAAACGTAGTTGCTGATCACTTATCAAGATTGCAAAGTCATTGCGAATCTATTCCGGAGCCCGCAATGACAGATTCCTTCATTGATGAACATGTTTTTGTTTTAGTACATTGTGATGATAATGATGAACCATGGTTTGCTGATATTGCAAATTTTCTTGCCTCACAGGTGTTACCAGAATTCAGCAAGGGGCAGGATAAGAAGAAGTTCTTAAATGAGGCTAGGAAGTACATTTGGGACGATCCAACACTCTACAGAAGATGTGTGGATGGATTGCTAAGGAAATGTGTGTTAGCTGCTGAATCAAGGTCAATCTTGCAGCATTGTCATACAGCTCCATATGGAGGACACTTTGGTGGTCAGAGGATTGCTGCAAAGGTATTCCAGAGTGGCTACTTCTGGCCTACAATCTTCAAAGATGCACATGACTATGCACACAGTTGCAATGAATGTCAACGAACAGGTAATCTCAGTAGGAAGGATGAGATGCCTCTAACATACATCTTAGAGTTAGAACTCTTTGATGTATGGGGTATTGACTTCATGGGTCCATTCCCACCATCTGCTGATAATTTATACATTTTAGTAGCTGTAGACTATTTCTAAAAATGGGTTGAGGCAATTGCATGCCCTTTAAATGATGCTAAAACAGTTGTTAAATTTCTGAATACACATATCTTTACACGCTTTGGCACACCACGTGCCATCATAAGTGATGAAGGAACACATTTCATAAACAAATTTATGGAAAAGGTGTTAGCTAAGTATAATGTTAGGCATAGGGTGGCAACACCCTATCATCCCCATTCCAATGGGCAAGCTGAAATTTCTAATAGAGAGATCAAAAGTATACTTGAAAAAGTTGTAAAACCAAATAGAAATGATTAGTCTTTTAAATTAGATGATGCACTAAGGGCTTATAGAACTGCATATAAAACACCTTTAGGAATGTCTCCCTATAGGTTAGTTTATGGAAAAACATGCCATCTCCCCCTTGAATTAGAAAACAAAGCTTTTTGGGCTCTAAAAGAGTTAAATTTTTGCGTGACCGATGCGGGAACATTGCGGTCTCTGAAATTGTATGAATTAGATGAACTAAGACACATGTCATACGAGAATGTTAAAATGTATAAGGAAAAAACTAAAATTTGGTATGATAGCAGACTCAGGATAGAGGATTTTAAAAAGGGGCAACATGTGTTATTATTTAATTCACGATTGAAGTTGTTTCCTGGCAAGCTTAAGTCTCGTTGGTCTGGTCCTTTTGTAATTACTAATGTGTTTGTTCATGGTGCAATTGAGATCCAAAATCTGGAACAGGGCCAGCCGTTCATGGTGAATGGTGCAAGGCTGAAGCACTATTATGAGGAAGGGGATGTGAGAACACTCTCAGCATTCCTCTTGTCCGAGGCTTAAAATCATTTAAGAGGAAATGAGCAGGGGCGTTATTAGAAATATCCTTATGCTCAAAAGTTGAAGGAATACGAAATAATTGTGTTTATTTAATGTTTTTCAATTAAAGTGTTTTAAATTTCTGAAACTAATTAAGTTTGTTTTAATGTTGATTAAGAGGGGGATGATTGGAAATCCTAACGGCAAAATGAGTGGATCAATCAAGAGGTTAAGAGAAGATGTAGGGAGAATCAAGGAAAATCAAAGATTTGGATTGTTAAGATCTTGCGGCAGACGTCAAATTGAGGAATAAATTCTCAACGGTAACATTTCAAAGATTTTGTGTGAGATTTCGGGTGAGATTAGAGGCATTGCGAATGCGTTGCGGAGTCCGCAAAGGCGTAGCCTTTATTTGCGCAAACCGTTATAAATAAGAAAGATTGCAGCTCATTCCCATTCACAAATCTCAAAACCCTCGAGCATTCAAATCGAATTTCTCTTTCCTTCTTCCCGAAAGACTTTCGTTTCTTTACCTTCAAGAAAGAGCTATGGTTTCAACCCGAGATTCGAGTCGGCAAGCAAAAGAAAGTCTGACCCCAACAAAACCAGCCCCCACAGCAGAAGACACTGCCATGGCAGGGGATGCGTTGATTTTCCTTGCAGCTGCTGAGGCTGCCAATACATCTAAGCCAAGAAAGATTCCTGCAAAGAGAAAGAAGAAGGTCACGGCTGGACGGGATCCTAAAACCAAGATTAGAGCAGACACGAGTGAGAAAAGTCTCACCACCAGCAGACCGTCATTCGAGACTGCCATGCAAAGCCCTTCCCCTACACAACAACAGTCAGGGACTGAGATCTCTCCCACAGAACAACCAGAGTCTGCATCTACCCCAATTGGTGATGCGAGTGCGGGAGAGGAAGTCATCAGCCCCATCAGGGATGACAGTCCTGATAGTCCTGTTGCAGAAGAAATGGGGAGGAGGAACTCTATGGACGAGACGTTAGATGAATGCATTAAGCGAGTGGCTGCCGAGGTGGTGGCTGGGTTAGAGAAACAGGCAGAATCGGTGCCTAAGAAACAGACCCCTGTGATTGTAAAGGCAAAGAGGCCGAAGGCCTCAAAGAAAGCTAAGAAAAAGATGGCCGAATCCGAACCCCCTGCCAAGAAGATGAAGACGGAAGTTGTTGAGGCTGCAACAGCCAAAGAAAAAGCAAAGGGAAAAAGGAAGATGTTTCAAGAAGACAAACCTCCAGCTGAGAGGTATGTGTCTAAGGCTGCAGAGGCTAGAGGTATGACTTTAATGAAAAGAGATCTCCTCCACGAAAGAGGATTTTTGGATTCTCCTGCGGACCTGCCGCAATTCTTGCGCGCATGCATTGCAAATCATGGTTGGAACGAATTGTGTAGGCCACCGATCCAAGCTTACTCAGAAATGGTCTATGACTTCTACGCCAACTTCACTCACCCCGAAGGCTGCTATTCCACAGTAAGGGGCGTTGATATAGACTTCTCCCCCGAGGCGATCAATGAAATTTATGCTCTCAGGGAGCATAAGAATTCGGAGTATGCAAGAATCATGGCCACACCATCTGAGGCAGTCCTGGAGGAGGCATTGAGCATGATAGGCAAGCCTGAGGCAGCGTGGGCGGTTTCTAAACAGGGGAAACACACATTAATGAGTGCAGCACTTAAGGACAAGACATCCATTTGGTTCTCCTTGATTCGAAGAAAGGTATCTCCTGTCACACATGAGACGACCATTAATCAGGGGAGGTCCTTGTTGGTGTATGCAATTATGAAAGGACCCACCATTGATGTGGGTGAGATCATATCTGCCTCAATCATTGAATGTGCAAAGAAAGGGAAGGGCAGACTCTTTTTTCCCAACACTATCACCAAACTGTGTCTTCACGCAGGTGTGGCTGTAACACAAGAGGAGAAGAAGCTGGCCTATGCTGGCCACCTAGAGCTGCCCAGCGATTTGAAGATGAGAAGGAAGGGCAATTTGGAGATTGAGTTGGATGGTCTTGCGGCTGCTCAGTCCATATCCATGTCCTGCTTGATGGACATACAGATAAAACTAGCCCAATGGGCTGAGTACTCTCAAACAAGGGATATGGAATTAGCTGAGCACCTGAGGTGCGAATTTCCTACATTCCCTGCTGGTTTGTTGAGCCCCTGGATGCCTCCAAGTGTGGAGAAGAGTGATGAAGAAGAAGGAGATGGAAATGAATGAATGCCATGGTTTGACGACATTCGAGGGAGTAATTCTTATCTCCCTCAACCCTGCTTTTCTGTAACTGGTTACCCCCCCCCCCCCCCCCCCCCCCCCCCCCCAAAAAAAAAAAAAAAAAAATATCAAATTGTTGTTTGTTTTCAGTTTCAGTAGAATAGCTTAGCTCAGAGTAGGATTAGTTTAAATTAGCTTTAGGACAGTTAGTTCTGTGCGGTTGTTTTTAAATTTCCACAAGCCCCATGGGCCACAACAGAGTTAGCATAGTTAGAAGCTTTGATCACTGCTATATCTGCTCTGTTAATGTCATTGTGATTTCATTGCGTACTCCGCAAAGCCCTTTCAAGCATGTTTTGTCTTAATTAGCATGTCTCAGTAGTAATATCCAAGCATGTTGTTATTGCGTAATGATTTTCTGCTATCTTGTTCTGTCTTTAACTCTACTTGGCTGCATTGGTGATGTCCCTTTGTGGTCTGTTTATTGAGTTTGCTGGATGAGTGTCGAGTACACTCTTTAAGGTTGAATTAGCTTCAATAAGTTGATAAGCATGTGACCCTGTTAGACCTTACCTTTTGTTGTTAATAAACCTCTACTGATGTGTTATCTGAACTAAGAGAGCCATTCTATCCCTTGGATGTTTAAAACTTGTCTATTTTTAACTTAGACTAGATGCTTCTAAAACAAGTTTGGGGGTGTGCCACCCCATACTCTCATTGAGGACAATGAGAAGTCCAAGTTTGGGGGAGGCAGCCTCTAGTCCTAGGAACACTCATCTCTCCCTTAGTAAAATATGCATTGTTCTTCTTTGAAAAAAAAAAAAAAAGAGAGAAAAGCAAAGAGAGAAAAAAGCAAAGAGAGAAAGAAAAAGAAAAGAGCATTGTCTTCTTCTAGGAATGTTGAGTAATCAGGGCCATTTGTGTAACCCACAAGTGGCACTGCATCAAAAGGCAACTCAAGGTGGGGAGTTTGCCAAAAAAAAAAAGAGAAGGAAAAATAAAACAAAGAAGAAGAATGTATGCCAGAAGGTTGCAGCCTTAGGTGCTTAAATGTCCTATATACTGAACTATGATCCTAAGTAGCTAAGCATAGGGCTGTAACTAGAAGGTTTGTTTAGGAAGATGAGTGTCTGTCCTAAAATAGAAGTGATGCCATGACTTAGACTGTTCTATGGATTCTGTACTCTGATACTTGTTTTGTTCTAAGCATGGCATGACTCTAAGGATTCCTAGGTAATAATAATAATAAAAAAAGAACTTAGAAGCATGTACTGAGTTTGAGTTAAAGCTAGGTAGATTTCAAAGCTTAGGGATGACTGCACAATGTGCTTGATGATATAGGCAGATAAACCAAAAGGTGAGGAGTTAGTAAAAACTGAAGGTTTTAAAGGCAAGAGAATTCAGAATGACAAAACATGAAGTTAGTTTTAGCTTGAAGGGTGTCACAGGACAGTAATGCCTTTGAGAGTAAGCCGAGGGAATTAGCAAGTTAGTTAGGTAGAGATAAAAGACACGAGCTAGGCAGAGGAAAAGAGAGGGAAAGTAAGCCTTTGTATTACTCGGGGACTAGCAATAACTCAAGTTTGTGGGTGTGTTACCTCTCCAAATGAGTGTTATTTAGGACTTTAAATACGTGATATTCATGAAATATCTTGAGCATTTTAGTTAGAAGTTAGCATAATGTGTGTTTAAAAGTGACATTTTGTGAAATGATGTTAATTTAAGGCTTATATGAAAATTAAGCTATGCAAAAGTGTGCAAATTGGTGAAAAAATGTCTAATTTTTACCTTGCAGATGTAGTGCTGAAGTTTTGTGAAGCACGCAATGGAATCAGACGAAAAGCAGCTGGAAACAGAGCATTGCGAGATCACAACGCAATCGCAATACCAGTCTTCGCTGCTGCGTTTATTCAGCCGCCAACTCTTCCTGCTGCTGCCACGTGTGAGGTTGTGACCTCAAATTGGATGGAGATCCACAGCTGATGGAACCTCTGGAGGCTATATAAAGAGCTAGATGAAGAAGAAAAATATATCTCGACAGTGAAGAGAATCGGCAAAGGCCAAAACCCGAAGACGAAATTCCTTTTCTCCCGTTTGTTGGATCGAAGAAACGAAAGCGCTTGGCGTCGATAATTCGAAAGGAAGAAGAGAAGAACCATCTTCTCTTCTGATTGAATTCATTCCCAAGATCAGCTAATCTTCTCCTTCATCCGAGGCGAATCACGGCTTAGACGATCTTCACTCCATTACTGCTTTCTTTTGTTGCTTTCTGAATTAAGCTACTGCTCTCTTTAAGTTCTGTTTTGGATCATCTACTGTTTTTTCCCTTTAACTATTGCCTTCGGGTTGACGTATGTATGCTTTACGAATTGTTATTTGATTTGCTTTTTAAGAGTAATCAATAAGTTTTGTTGAGTTCTTCATTCCAATCAATAAGTTTTGTTGAGTTCTTCATGCCATGAGTAGTCAATTAATTTTGTTGAGTTCTAAAGTTATGAGTAGCTAAGTTCATAGAGGTTTGCTAGAGATGAATCTGTAGGTTATGCTTATGTGAATTCAGCATGTAAAGTAGCATGAATGCATTGAATGAATGTGATCTTCATCCCATGGACAATTTCGACCGGCCATCCATTTTGTCTAAAGAATTCCTAACCTCTGGAAGGAGTAAGAGTTCAGAGTCGTTCATTCATGTTAGCCTTTCATGGTAGTAAAGAGAGTGGCCTAGGAATAGGTATTCTCCTAGCACGTTTGTTAGCATGCATTTATAAATAGGTTTTTAGCCTTACTTGGATATGAGTAATCTAAGAATCTAATGCATATAATCGGAAGATGTATGAGATCTAGCTAAGACGATGCATGAGATGTTAATTTACTGCTGAACGATCATAGTTAAATGCCTATAGAGGACTCTTAAGCCAACCTTGCTGTCTTTATTTTAGATTTTAATCGTTGCTAGTTTATTGCGAGAATATTGCGAGAACCGCAATATTACTTTCTGCCTTTACCTTAGTATTTTATCAGTCTTTTAATCTCTTGTGAATCCATTGCGAACGTATTGCGAATCCCGCAATACTATTCTTTAAACATTGTAGTCTCCTCAACTTATCTGCTTTGTGTTAACCTTGCATTTTCCTTGTACCCGTTATAAATTCGTGTCTCAACCCAAAATTCATTCATTTCTTGCTACCTTATCTAATTTAACACACACCAAGTCGCTAGTCACTCAACCTAGTCTCTGTGGGAAATCGATATAAAATATACTTATCACTTGCTGCAGACCATGTATACTTGCATGACCTGAGTGCTTTTCAGATCTACTTTACACACACTGAGCACGCAACAGGTGTCGAGTCCCGCCAAAATAAAATTTATAAATACCGAAACTACTAAGCTCTGCAGCTAGTGGTAACGGGTGTCGAACCACAGGGAACCTAAATCAATTTCCCTTAACTAATTCTTATTTGCCTTTTTAACTAAAATAGTAAAGAAAGCGATAAAATAGGGAGGAGTTTAAATAAAACTAAACTAAGC
The DNA here is from genome assembly GCA_028017165.1 of Herpetospermum pedunculosum. Classification (NCBI taxonomy): domain Eukaryota; kingdom Viridiplantae; phylum Streptophyta; class Magnoliopsida; order Cucurbitales; family Cucurbitaceae; genus Herpetospermum; species Herpetospermum pedunculosum. The sequence goes on along the minus strand of CM051527.1, from coordinate 10,374,156 downwards.
AGGAAATTAAACTAACAGAAAATTAAATATAACACGTGTGCTTCTAATTCGAGGTATCGAGATTTTCTTGATGCGCTTAGATCATAGGAATTCTAATCATTCTTAGCAATTGTATCTCATGCACGCGAAATGTTTGCTTGTGTCCGTAGCAAACATCCCAATGAATTAATTAGAGGCGTAAATTCTAATTAAACATGCTCTTTAACTAATCTAAGTTAGCTACTCTTAAACCAATTAAAGAACAGTAACGGGTAATATCGCGACGAACCAATTGATTGAGAACTCGACCAATTGGGTCGATTTTTCCTCTTTCCCTAAGTCTATCGTGAAAACATTAATTAATTCAAATCCCCCAACTGTTACTTAGGCTAGAATTAATTAGTCACGCTTAGACCTGTGTTACTTGGCGATTGAGGCAATTATAAGTCCTAATCTTTAACGGTAAAACATGCATAAGGACTCGGGCGTCACTCCTAGTAAGTCACACATGCTATTGGGATGCAAATGAGGGAAGAACATGCAAGAAATTAACAATTACAAGCTAGAAATTCAAACAAACCCTCACTAAGCATCAAGATTACCCCTAAACCTCAAATTAGAGCACTTACCTTAGTTGCCCGTTGTGCAAATCAAGAGAAATAACCAATGTTGAAGCTTTATTGATAAGAAAATGGGAGAAAATAGAGTTTGGAGCTCCCACCCGAGCTTACAACAATGGTGAAAATCGGAAATGGGGAAGAGAATGACCTAAAAATCAAAGAAATGGGCTGTATAATCGCCGGCGCGTCTCGACGCTAGGGCAGCGTCTCGACGCTGCGCCCTAAATTTGCAGCGCGCGTGCGTTCGGAGCGTCGAGACGCTCTCGCTCGACGCTTGCTCTCAGGTTTTTCCTGAAAATTTGACGAAGTAGCGTCTCGACGCTAGGGCAGCGTTGAGCCAGCATCTCGACGCTGTTGCTCAACGCTAGCTCTCGAGTTTGAGCTTCAACTTGTGCCAATTTTTGGCACTTTTGGCAATTTCTTCCTTTCTTGACCTCCCTCATTCTCGATGCGTCCATGAAGCTCTAAAATGACTCTTTTAGCCCTGAAACACGTCCTCGAACTCCCCGAGCTCTTTAGCACGAGCTTACCTATAACAAGGCAATTTAATCAATATTAAACATGGTTTTTAGCTATAATTAGGGAGTAAATAATAGCTCTATTTTGGAGCTATCAGTTCATTAAGGATTTCTCAAAGGTTGCACTTCCTATGACATTTTTGTTGCAGAAGGATGTCTCGTTCAATTTTGGGGAGGAATGCAAGCGAGCCTTTGACCTGCTTAAGGAATGCTTGACCAGCGCACCAATTATACACCCACCTCATTGGGGTTCACCCTTCAAGATTATGTGCGATGCAAGCAACTATGCAGTTTAAGTTGTGCTTGACCAAAGGATAAAAAAGAAGAGTCACGTGATATACCATGCCCCCAGAACTCTCAACTCCGCACAAAGCAACTACACAACGACCGAGAATGAGCTCCTTTCTATAGTATTTGCCCTTGATAAATTTCGCTCTTACATTCTTGGGTCTGAAGTAGTTGTTTATTTTGACCATGCAGCGGTGCGTTATCTCATGAATAAGAAGGAGTCAAAGCCCAGGCTGCTCAGATGGTGTTGCTTCTTCAAGAATTTGATGAGTCGATCAAGGACAGGAAAGGATTTGAGAACTCAGTCGCTGATCACCTGAGCAGATTGGTGAGAGAAGAGGATGGTTTTCCCCTTAACGATGAATTCCCCGATGAGGTCCTCTTCCAAATGAACGTGGAAACCCTCTGGTACGCTGATATGGTAAACTACTTGGTCACAGGTACTTTTCCCTTTGATTTTTCATCAGCTAGAAAGGCTAAGTTGAAAAGCGAGGCCAAATTTTATGTTTGGGAAGATCCTCACTTGTGGAAATTCTGTGTTGATCAATTAATTAGGAGGTGTGTCCTTAGATCTAAACATAAATTTATTGCCATGAATTTGCATCTGGGGGGCACTTTGGACCTAATAGGACTGCCAAGAAAGTTTTAGATTGTGGTTTTTTCTGGACTTCAATATTTAGGGATGCTTATGAGTTCTGCAAAACATGTGATCAATGCCAGAGAATGGGTTCCATTACAAGTAGAAACAAGATGCCTCAAATACCCATAGTAATTTGTGAAATTTTTGAAGTTTGAGGAATGGATTTTAGGGGACCTTTCCCTCCCTCTTGTGGATTCGTATATAATTTGTTGGTTGTGGACTATGTATCGAAATGGGTGGAAGCAAAGGCCACCAAAATTGATGATGTTAACGTCGTTGTTGGTTTTGTGCAGACAAATACTTTCAACCGGTACGACGTTCCGCAAGCCATCATAAGCGATCAAGGGACTCACTTTTGTAATAGATCGGTGGAAGCTTTGATGAGGAAGTACGATGTTAACCATAGAATATCCACTATGTACCATCCTCAGACAAACGGGCAAGTTGAAGTCTCAAACAGGGAAGTGAAGTCCATCCTTGATAAAACAGTGAATCTCGGAAGAAAAGATTGAAGCCTTCGATTGGATGATGCCTTGTGGGCTTATCATACAACTTACAAAACCCCTATAGGAATGTCTCCCTATAGGTTAGTTTTTAGAAAAGCTTGTCATCTTCCGGTGGAGATCGAGCATAAGGCGTATTGGGCAATTAAGAAGTGTAACATGAGCTTTGATCAAGCCGGCGAGACAAGGCTCCTTCAATTGCAAGAATTGGAAGAGCTTCGCTTGGACGCATACGAGAACTCAAGGATCTACAAGGAAAAAACCAAGATGTTTCATGATAGAAAAATAATTAGGAAACATTTTGAAGTGGGTCAGACGGTTCTCTTGTTCAATTCTCGCTTGAAGCTCATGCTAGGTAAGCTTCGTTCTCGTTGGATTGGGCCCTATGTTGTAGCTATTGTTTATCCTTATGGCGCAGTTGAGATTCAGAGTTTAGAAACTGAAAAGACATTGAAGGTGAATGGCCACCGATTGAAGATCTTCCATGAAGAGGACACTCAGCGTTATGATGCATGCTTTTGACACCACCAATGTACAAGGTCGATTGAGGATCTTTGGTAAAGTCGAGCAATCGACTCTAAAAATTTGCGCTTCTCGGAGGCACCCGAGCTTGAACTGTACTTGTGTTTGTTTGTTGTTTTTAGTTAGTTAGTTACATTATTTATTTGTAGGAGCCAATAATGCTAGACTTAACAGACAGGTTTTGAAGAAGGCAATGCGCTCTCCAGCCCCTGTAATCACAAAAATCAGGGGAGGTTTTATGTTCCCTTAATTATTGTTTGATTAATGGCATGTTCTGAGATTGATTACAATGAAGACATTGTATTTTTCAAAAGTTGGGGGTGGTGGTTATGATTTTATGTGGTTGTCGAGTTGTGTAGAATTAAGAATTGGAGATGCATTAGTTGGTTTTTGTATGCTGATTCGGCTAGGAAAATCTATGAAATACTTCTGGAATCTTCGCATTTGTGTTTTTCGAAAAGTTGAGCATGTATGCAATTTTTTAGCCTATTTTTTTTAAAAAAAATTCTGTTACTCCCCTATATTCAATGAGCACATAGCTCCTATCTTGGTTTTGTAGGCTTAGAGTTGTCTTATTAGACCTGAACTATCGTTGTCACCCTGAAAGGTACCTCTAGGGAAGGCTTGATGCGTTAGTGTTTGTAATTTTTCATTTGAGTTATAGCAAAACTATCTGCCAAAAAGTAATAAAAGTATGTCAATAAAAACTCCTTAGGTGTTCCTTCTTCTTATGTTGCCTGAGTAACCAGGGGCGATCGTGTAACCCACGGTTGTCACTGCATGAAAGGGTAGCTAATAGAAGTGAGCACTAGTCCTTAATATGTGAAGCTTGCCCGTAGTCAGATATGTTGTGCAGTGGAACTGCGGGTAAGCTGGAACGAAGGAAAGCGTGACAATTAAGGCTCTCTTGGGGAAGTGAAGTAAAAAAGAAAGAAGAGAGAAGTTTTAAAATAAAATTGGAAGAGTACAAAGTACTCCCAAGGAAAAAAAATTAGGCCTTATGATTTGTTGCTTTCTCTGATGTTGAAAAGTCGTTAGACTGTTCTTATTCGCTAGAAGTAGGGGGAAAACGAAACATAGGATCAAATAAGGTTATTCTGGGTTTACAAGGGCTAGGATAAGGGGAGCTAAGCACACACACATAATGGAGTAGGAGTTCAAAATTTTGAAGTGTTCTCAACTTGTGCATGCATGCAAATATTTTCTTTTGGTGCAGATGCCCTGTTTCCATTAAGCATTAAGATTAGAGTCATTAGCATTGTTGCGCGCTCAGGGTGTGGGTAAAATAATAATAATGGGGAGCTCTTAGATCATGCAAGCATACATGGTCTAGTGCAGCAAGTGATAAGTATGTTTATATCGTATTTCCACAGAGATTTTGAGTAGACATGCACAGTTCTGATTGTTAACTTAGAGAAGATGTAACTAGTGACAAATTTTGTATGGAGGGTAGATGCTATAGAAATGTAATGAACGCAAACAAGATACTAACAACTAAATGCAATTAAATGAAAATGCTGTAAAGATGCTAAAAAGCAACAACCTAGACAGTGCTCAGACAACACAAAGAAAACTATGCGCAAAAGGCAAAATATCAGCAAAGGTAACAACAAAGTAAGATTCTCGACTAAACAAACAGGGTGGGTAGGCTAGGAATCAACAGGTTACTCATGAAATGGGTGTTTAGCGAAGAATGTCAACCACTTAGCATAACAAAAAAGATTTTTCGATCTCGATCATTAGAAATCAAGATCCATTCATGTCCAAACGAAACTATCATCCTATTCATCACAACATGCTATTAAGCGTACTAGGAGAGCGACTATGTCTAGCCTTCTCTCTGACTACCATGAAAGGTTAGTAAAAACATGCGACTCGGACTCCCTACTCCTCTCGGAGGTTCTGAAATCAGTAACACATAATGGATGGCTGATCGAAAATGCATTGTTAGTATAAAAACACACAAACTTTGAAGACTCCATGCTAAACTTACGCTAAAATCCCAAATCAATCATTACCAAATCATCCTAGCCATCCCTTAACGAAATTAGTTCCTCATATTATAAATGACAGAAATAACAACAATAGAGTTCATACTTTAAAGGATCTAACTACAGTAACAATAACAAGAAGATGAGAGAGTAAAAACTCCAAGATAATCGAGAGTTGATGAAGATAGTTTAAGCTCCACGTATTTCTTCTCTTCTTCTTCTTCTTCAGCAAACTTCTTCCCTTGAAGCGTTTACTTCAGGTGCTCTTCTTCACAGCTGCTGCGTTCTTGGAGGTTTCTTCAATGGAGACTTCTTCTTCCCCAAAACCTCTCAAATCGATGATTTATTCTTCCAAATTGTTCTCTCCCAATATGTCTGAATTCTCTTTTCTCTTTCTACCCTTTTCTATTTATACTCCTAGGGTTTCACCCACAAATTGCCCTAAAAATGATCAAACCATTCTCATTGGGTGGCTGCAAGGGATAAAGCAGTCTACTCGTACGGCAGGGGACAAACTCTGTGTTTTCACGTGATCAAGTACACTTTTTGCGATTGTTGCGCGTTCGCGAAAAGTTCCTTAAAGGCGTCTGCTTTGCGTCCGCAATATTTCCTCAATCTTCTAGTCAGCCTAGTTGTCCTGATGCTTCTTGGGCGAGATTCTAGCGAAACCTGAATATGCACAAAATAGCTTATCTAAGTACAATCAAGCTTAAATATATACATTTATCGCACAATGAACCATAAATTCTCTCAACTTTGTGCTAAATTCCTCAAAACACATCAATCACTCAATAAAGACTCAATAATTCTTCTTTTTCTACTCTAAATAACTCTCATTTGGAGAGTTATCAAACATGCAAGTCCATTTCTTTTGGGATAATTCTGAATTCTACCTTACTCGAGGACTATCAAGATCTTAAGTTGGGGGTATTTGATAGCTCTAAATTAAAGTTATTGTTAACTTTTTAATTATAGCTAAAAATCGTGTTAAATCTTTAGAATTTCGCCTTATTGTAGGTGATACGTGGTTAGGAGATCAAGAAGTCTGTTAACGCCGTTTTGGAGCTAAAAGATAGCTAAAGGGAGCATCAAAATCAAATTGAGAAAAGAAGAGAAGCCAAAACTTGAAGTTTCACTTTTGGTCCAGCGTCGAGACGCTCAAACTTCATATTTTTAGCAAAAACCCGAGAGCAAGAGTGATAACTCCATTTTGGAGCTATTATTCACTTCCTAATTATGGCTAAAGTCCGCATTTAAATGTTTAATTTATCTCGTTTGTAGGAGAAATGCGGCAAAGAGCTCGTACATCCATTGGACCCGTTTCGGAGCTAAAAGCGGAGTTTTAACGCCTCGGGAGTGCATCGGGAAAGGGCAAGTCGATCCGAGAAGAAACGGACCAAAATTGCCTAGGAGAGGCAATTTTTCCAGCCCCACCCGAGAGCGAGCGTCGAGACGCTCCGGAGGAGGCGCGCGCAAGGAATTATCGGGCCAGCGTCGAGACGCTGCCCTAGCGTCTCGACGCCATCGCGAGGCGCACGCGGATTACTTAGGGCGTAGCGTCGCGATGCTGCCCTAGCGTCTCGACGCTACGTCGATTAAAGGGGTTGTAAATGACGATTTCTGCACTTCTTCTTCCCCATTCGGAAGCGATTTCTCTTCTTCTTCCTCTCGGTTTTCCATTATTTTTTCTTTAGCTCAGCCATTTGTGGCTTGTTTATGAGCTTTTATCTTGTATTAGTTTGATGACGACTTCCATGGCTTCCCTTGGAGCGGTATTGACAACCCGTTCCATGGACGGCTAAGGTAAGGGTGAACGGTTTGGGAAATATTTGAGGGATTTTTGTTAGACGCTTTTGGTTTTTGATAATCCATGCCTAGATTATGATTTGGTGGCTGTTTTGTATGCATTTATCTTTCTTGCTTAACCCTATGCATATGTTAGAATTCGACGATTGACACTCGAGTCTTCTACCATGTTGTGAATGTTAAAGAGTAGCGATGCCGTGCCTCTCACTGCTCGACTAAGAAACACAGATTGATAAAACTAAACCGGAGTATCGAGTCATGCATGATGGTTGTTGATTGCATACAGCGTTTGCGGGCAATCAGTTAGCAATTAGATTACGTGCTCGAATGTCTGTCGCGGTTAGCTAGTAACTATCTAGAATAAATTTGGGGCTGATCACCTTAATGCAATTTTAGATAATGTTTAATTAGACCTGTGTGGTCTAATTAATTTCTATGGAGCCGGTCGTCCGTGTGTACTACAAACTGCATGCCTTGAATTTGTGATTAAATGATAAGCTGAAAATGTCTAACAATTAAATCCCGAAAATCCCCAAACCGTGCACGCGTCTCTCTCTCTTTTTATTCTTCCGTTAGCGTTTAATTGCTTACTTTGCATGCTGAAAAATCCCCCCGTTACAGAAACCCAATCAATCAATTAATTAATTTCGGTCATAATTTCTGACTTCCACCACAAGCGTCGAGCTCTAGCGTCGCGACGCTATCAAGAGCGTCGCGATGATCCGATGCCGCGCGCGTACACTACCCCCAGCGTCTCGACGCTACGACGAGTATAAAAAGAAAAAGTTCCAAATTTAGGTTTGTCTTTTCTTTCACTCTCGATTTCTACACCCTCTTTTGTCGTTTTTGGGTGGTTTTCCACCATTTTTGGATGTCTTGGAAGCTAGAAGTTTAATTATAATTGCACAATTAATTGTCTTTTGGTTTGTTTATTTCGGCACCCCGAGTAAGCAATTCGTGTGCTTGATTGATTCTGGCTAACTTAGTTGTTAATCAATGATCCAATGTACGTTAATTACCCATCATGATGCCTCAACGTTTGTTTAATTGTTAATTCCGCACGTTTGATTTTTCCGTTAGCTCATTTCATACTTGTTTAAAAAAGTAAATCCTCTTTCCCCCAATGCTTTGTTTCTAAATTTAGCAAGAGAATTAAAATTAGCTTAGTAGTATCGGTTTTATAAATTCAATTTGGCAGGATTCGACACGGGCTAGGCTTATGTCTAAATAAAAGCTTGCAGGGAATCCAATGCGATCGTAATTTTGCACTAAGGGAAGTGTTAAAAATTAGTGCAAAGTTTTATTAATTTTGCACTAAGGGAAGTGTTAAAAATTAGTGCAAAGTTTTATTTCTTTTACTTATTTGAAATTAACCCAGTTAGTTAACCCACTTCTTACTTCAACATATATATATTAGGAGACATATATATTATTAGGAGAGTGTTGGTGAGAGTTTTCTTCAATAATACGATCCATAGATTCGTTGTTTTCTCTTCTCTTACTCTCAATCTCTAATTTTAATCACTTCATTCAGTGATTGAGTTTCGTCACATAAGACAAATTGGTTTTGCTCGTTGGAATAAGTAATTAGTGAGGTTTTTTTTATGTCGTGCCAAAAAAAAAAAAAAAAGAATGAAAAGGTTATGAGATAGAGTTGATAATTTGGTGAAGTCTCTTAAAATACCCAGTTTTAGTAGGCTTACTTTTAGTAGGCTTTTTTAACCTAGAGATGGAAGAACGTCATGGTAAGTTCAAATCGATTTTGGCTATTTTCATAAAACTCAGTATTCATATTTGATTGACATATTGTTTTATTTTTTGTGAAAACAAATAAAAACCGTATAATTTCATTCAATTAAAAAAAAAGTTGGCATTGTCTGTCTCTTAACTAGTTTTTAAAAAATAATACTGCCAATTTTTTAAAAAGCACTTTTAAAAATCCAACAGCACTTGAGAGAGAGGTATAAATAAAATTGTAGAGGGGCTTCATAAATAATATTAAAAAAAACTAAATGCCAACCAAAGAAGGAAAACACTTAAATACTAAGTCTATCTAGACAAAGAGACATTATTCCCAAGCTAAACAAAAACTAGAGAAGAAAACACCTAAATACTCGCTAATCAAACTAGAAAAAGAGACATTATTTTCAAAACAAACAAAAAGAAAAAGGCTATTGTCTAAGGACGAAGGTTCTTCTTGAGACTATACTGGCAAAGCCAGGCCATTCGATTGGATTGTTGGGCAATGATATTGGCAGTGGACCAATGTTGAGAGAGCACAATGGAGTTGCCATCATCATACGAATCCATGTCCTCCGCCATGAGCTGCCACACCAACCCGCCGCTCATCGGACCACCACTCCGAGCCAAGTTGTAGATGTATGAGTAGGTGGCACTGAGGAATGAGTTTCTCATCCCCAGCTTCGATCCAGTGCAATTCTTGGTCGACATCTCGAACTGGGCAAACACCATTGGCTTGTTCAAATACCTTGATGAGTCCATCCAGTGGTCAACCATCCAGTTCTTCATAGCCGCCATTTGGTTGTAGTAACACTCATTTGGCAGCCTGCATAATTAGTCCAACGTTACAAAGATTTCTCATTTTTCCATTTTTGGTAATTGGTTGGATATATAATATATAGTTAACTCACCAACCACTAGCATTTGCATGGATAGTGGAAAAATCGATCTCTTCGATCTGATGATTTGCAATAAAATCTGTACCAACTTGTTCGCTATTTGGATTGCATTGCAATCGATCTTCACTTCCATAGAAGCCTTCCATTCCAACCGTTACCAAGTGATTCTTGTCGATGGATTTTACATAACTAGCCATTTCATGAACCCAATCCTATAAAATAAAATTCAAAATAAAAATAAAAAAAACGAGACAATAGAATTAATCATAATTAAGAGAGAAATTAAAATTGTAAGATACATTAATATCTTTGGTGGAGTTTCCAGCACAACGAGGCTCATTCATGAGTTCCCAAGCCATAATCGTTGTGTCATCCTTGTAAGCAATCCCAAGGATTGTGTTGTTTCTCGTGAGAATTTTCTACAAAAATAAATTAAATAATTATACACAAAATGAAGATGAATTTAAGGTGTTAAACTGATTAAGGAATGGTAAATTTTGGCTCTACCTTGACGTGGTCTTTGTAAAACCCCTTGACGACTTTGTTAGTGAAAAAATCATCGTCTTTAGTGATGGATGAGTCGTTCTTTTTGGCCCATTCTACGTATTGGTGTTTACCTCCAAACTCATTCCAATTATTGACTAAGGATAGAATCAACCGGATTCCGTATCTTCTTGCTTCTGAAATCACGAAATCAAGAGACTGCAAACCACACAAATATGATTATACAAGAGACTAATTAATTATTTAATTCATCATAGTTTAAAAAAATAAAAATAAAATCCACCTGAAAAACTTTCTCATCATAAACCCCAGGGGATGTTTGTAGGGCATTTTTACCACCATCACTAAAGGCCCATGTCCTTCCAATTGTAAGGCCAGCATTAGCCGCATCACAAAACACAGACGAAATCTTCCCTCTCTCTTTAGGGTCAACCCCAACCGACATCATCCAATAAGAGTTAAATCCATTGAACAAAAAAGGTCTCCCATTCAACACAAACTGGGAGTTCCTTGTCGTTATAAACCCTAGAGAAGGGCAAATTCGAGCCTCACTCTCAAAGAACATACTCGAAAAAACAACGACTCCAAAAACTAAGCTCCATATTTTCAAACTAGACAAAGTCATTCTCCCTTATAAGTTTTTTCCCTCTCAATGAAGAACTTGGGAATTGCTTTGGGGTTTGAAGGTATTTATAGAGATTTGATTTGGTGTTAGTTGTGTTTAGATTCTTAATTAATTAATAGATTTAGGGTTTGTTGAGGAGATTATTTCTCCCCAAATTAACAAACTTATGGTTACTTTATGAGATTATTTTTCTACTGAGATTAAACGATTTAAAGTTTGGTAACATCTTACGGGGTTCGACGTAGATCATACAATTAACTGAGTGTAGTTGAAAATTAAAAAATAATAAAGAAAGAAGAAAGATCTAGAATTGGATACTTTTTAGTAACTTTTTTTAAATATAACAGATTGGAAAAACTAACCAAAGTAAGATTATCCCCATCTTTTTTAACTTAATCTCAACTTTTTATATTTAATGATTTGGTGATATTTATAAATTAAGTCTTTCAACAAATTTTTAAAATTATTTTCACCCTTACTTTAGGGTTAATTTCTATTTAGGTTTAATTATTTCTATCCATGAAAGAAGAAAAAAATCATTCTAAATATGGTATAATGTAAATTTGTTTTTTCAAAATTTTAAAGCAAACACCTATAGGAATTATGGGACTAGTTAATTTTTTTTTTTTGTGTAGAGTCAACTATAAATTGACGGTGAGAAGTATATTTTTTTAATTTTTGTTGAAAATAAATGGCCTAAATTTGACTATCCAATATTAAAAAAATTGAAAATTTAAACAGAAAATTGAAGATCCTAAAAATAAGAGCTAAAATAGAATAAGTATAGTTAAAAAGCATATTCTTATTCTTGCTATTAATTTATTTTATGTGATATTTTGTATTTTTTATTCAACTCTTTATAAGTTTGTGTTAAAACGAGCATGACTCAACTGACATATGTATTGTTGGCTACAAAAAAAAGATATGTAGTTCGAATCCCTTCACTCCAATGTACTAAAAAAAATTATTTATAAGTATGATGAGAATTAAGACTTTTGTTTTTCTTTTTTTTTTAAAAAAAATATAATGTAATTTATGGGATAAATCGTGTATCATAACCACTAGATATGAGGTAAAGTGGCCACGAATCTCCTCCCAAGAGAACCAACTTTGTCGGACATTATTCATCTCCCCCCAAGAGAATCATTCTTGTCCCACTAAACATCTTTGATCACCGAAACTGCGAGTGATCATCACAGACGAAAAGTTGGTCTACGCTCCCATCCATAAATCTGACCAAGAATCGGTCGAAATCGTCCCATTTGGTGCACTCCTGGAAGAAGTCGGTGTTGTGGTAAAATTAGACATGGGAGAAAACGACCATGGGCTCTCTCTCCTTCATGAAACGTTATAAAGTCTCACATTTTTTTATAGCGTCGGCTATCACGAATTTGTGAAATAAGTTATAAATAATTTATGATAGCATTTTTTTAAGCTATAAATAACTTTTTACAACAAAAATAAAATGTTAATGTTTGTCAATAATAACATTTATTTACGACTATACATATTTATTTGTACCTTCAAATGAAAGTTATAATAAACTATTTTTTTTGTTTCTTTGTATTAACATTTATAAGTTGTTTTATAATGTTTAATGAATGTGTTACATAATAAAAGTAAAATTATAAATATATGAACCATAAAAATAGATACAATAAAAAATGTGGCTTTATTAAATAATTATTCATTTAAGATTGACATTAACCCATAAAATAGATATAATAATGAATGTGAATTTGGAGATGATACAAAACCTACACTTTAATTTATCGATCTATCATTAATTAATTAATTACAAAATATGTTAACCAAAATTCAAATAATTCAAATTAGTTGTGTCATGGTCATGTCCCACCTTTTCAAAAAAGATTCTTCTATTTTCTTCAAAATTAGTTTGCTTAATTTAATTTATTAAGCGAATTTTAATTTGATTTTATTGAGTAAATTAGATTTAAAAGAATTAAATGAAGATAATTAAGTTTTTGAAATTCTTGAGAAAAGAGATTTATAATTTAAGTCTAAGAAATTATATACTAAAGAATCTAAAATCCTAATCTTTTTCTCTCTCATTCTCTTTCCCTCACGTTCCAATCAGTCATAAAAGCTTTAAACAGAAAGACAAAAGAAGGAAGAAGAAGCCATTGATTTGAGTCGGAGAAACCTTTTTTCTTGCGTATTTGATTGATCAATTCATATCATTCATATACACAAGAAATGGGAGTAAAACTCCTACTCTACTCTCACTCACACACAACAAAAGCCATACAAACGAACTTCTTCTAGAAACCCAAATGGGCTTATGTCACATAATCGAATAAACACAACACATAAATCATCTTGTGCTTATGGGCATGGGCTGAAGAAATGCAATGGGCTGAAGAAGATCAGTGGGCTATCTTAATACCTTCCCGCAAGCCAATGGCATCAAACTACGAACATTGAGCTTGAACTTCAACTGAGTAAACCAATGACAGCGAGAGGTTTGGTCAAAATATCAACAACTTGGTCAGTAGCAGAAAGATGATAAACAACCAACTTCTTATGCAACACTAAATCTCGGACAAAATAAATATTCAACTCAACATGCTTAGTCTTAGAGTGAAGAATCGGGTTGACACTTAAGTGAACAACACTCAAATTGTCGCACCACAAAACAGGAGCCGGGGTTAGAGAAATACGTAAATCACAAAACAAAGAATGAAGTCATACCAATTAGTCTTGGAGTGAAGAATCGGACTGGCACTTAAGTGAACAACACTCAAATTGTCGCACCACAAAACAGGAGTCGTGGTTAGAGAAATACGTAAATCACAAAACAAAGAATGAAGCCATACAAATTCAGTGGCTGCAGTGGCAAGACTCTGAAACTCGGCCTTCGTACTCGATCGAGAGATAATAGTTTGATTCTTAGAACCCCACGTAATCAGATTCCCACCAAGAAATACACAAAATCCAGATGTGGACTTACGATCATCAGGATTAGAGGCTCAGTCAGCATCTGCAAAACCATGAAGTGACAAGACCTTAGGTCGAGTAAGTAAAAAACCATGATCCAAAGAGCCCTTCAAATACCTCCAGATGCGTTTAACAAGTTGTCAATGAATAAGAGTAGGAGAATGCATGAATTGACAAGTCTTATCAACACTAAAGGAGATTCAGGATGAGTCAAAGTAATATATTGAAATGCACCAACAATACTTCGATATAAATGAACATCAGAGAATAAATCACCGTGTCGAGCAGAAACCAAAGGACCACTTACCATAGGAGTACTAGTAGCTTTAACATCGGTCATCTTGGCCCGTGTAAGAACATCTGAGATATACTTAGATTGAGATAAAAACAAGTCACCACGTGGTGGATAGGAGACTTCAATACCCAAGAAGAAACTCAAAGGCCCTAAATCTTTCAAAGTGAGTTGAGCATTCAAATCACAAATAAGTTGTTGAACAATAGTGGGAGAGCTACTCATAAGAATAATATCGTCCACATAGATCAAAATATAACAACAACCAGAAGAAGATGACCGTATTAAGAGAGAAGCATCATCACGAGAAGTAACAAAACCCAACGAGTGTAGAAACTTACTGAGGAGCTTGTTTAAGGCCATAGAGAGCTTTGCGAAGATGACAAACAAGATGAGAGGTACCCTCAACTTGAAAACATGCAGGTTGTTCCATAAAAATAGACTCAATTAACAACTCATAAAGAAAAACATTATTTATATCAATTTGTCGGATGGTTCACCCATAAAACAAAGCCAAGGTTAAGAGAACTCGAATAGTAACTGGTTTAACAACTGGACTAAAAGTCTCAGAGTAGTCAATAGCAGCATTTTGATGAAATCCCTTGGCCACTAAACGAGCTTTATAGCGAGCAATGGACCCATCAGAGTGACGTTTAATCTTAAAAACTCATTTGCACCAATAGTCTTATAAGAAGGTAAAGGAACAATATCCCATGTATGATTCTTTAAGAGAGCTTGATATTCTTCATGCATAGCATGCCACCATACATCATGCTTAAAAGCATTCTTCATATTGCTTGGTTCAGTTTGAGTAAAGTCCACCAAGAAAGCCTTGAGTTTAAAAATACCGGCCTTTCCTCGAGTAATCATAGCATGGGAATTATCAGGAGCAATTCGAGACTTTGGAGATGGAAAATCTGAATGAGGAGGAAGATCAATAGAACATGTCGGGACAACTGATGAAGAAGTGGAAGTCAAATGAGGACTAACTGACTCAAGAAAAGTAGCCGAAGAACTAGAATCATAGGAAGAAGTGGCACCAATAGAGGAAGTCAAGTGAGGAGATAAACAAGACCAGGAGGATGAGGAAGGAACCAAACCAGAAGAACAATCAACATCATGTGACAAATTGGAAGGAAGATCAGGGAGCCGAGTAAGAGGTTGTAAAGCAGAAGACTTAAAAGAAGATAAGGGTTTGACAAAAGAGGAAGAAACAACAAAGGGAAAGGTAGTCTCATCAAAGATCACATGACGAGAGATATAGAGACGGCCATTAGAGGAAAAACACTTATATCCCTTGTGCTAAAAACTATACCCTAGAAAGACACATGGACGTGACCATAGTTCTAAGACAACTTATGATTATTATAGGACTTAAGACAAGGAAAACACTTGCAACCAAACGTGCATAAAAAGGAATAGTCAGGTGGAATGCAAAATAGCATCGCCAAGGGACTTGTAAACTAAACCACATAAGTTGGTAACCTATTTATGAGGTAAACAACAATGGCAAAGGACTCATCCCAGAACAAAAAAGGCATGGAGGCTTGAGAGAGTAAGGTAAGACCAACATCAACTATATGTCAATGTTTCCGCTCAACCAGGCCATTATGTTGAGAAGTATAAGGACATGTAAAACGGTGCTCAATACCATGAGTTCTAAGGTAAGGAATAAAAGATTGAAACTCACCCCACCATCAATTTGAAGACGTAAAATAGGAACGCCTAAAAGCTTTTCCACAAGAGTGCGAAAAGTAATAAACAAAGTAAGAACCTCAAATTTGGTACGTAAGAAGTAAATCCACGTAAACCGACTATATGCATCTACAAAGCTAATATAATAACGAAAACCATGCTTAGTAGAAGTAATAGCAGGACCCCAAAGATCACACACTACAAGTTCCAAAGGACGAGTATAAATAGTGTTTGAATGGTGAAAATGGAGAGCATGATGTTTTCAAAGAGCACAAGCATCACAAAAATTTATTCTATTAACGGAGGTTAAACAAGGATTACATTGATGCACAACCTGTTTAACAATAGAAACGGACGAATGTCCTAAACGGCTATGCCAAGTATCAAACAAAAGAAATTGAAACAGATTGAGAAGAATGAGAAACCGGTTGAGAAACCGAAACAGAAGAAGCATGAATATCAGAACGAAGATCCTTATTTGGTTTCGATTCACTAGTTGAAAGGTGAAATTTGTATAATCCTTCATGAACCATCCCTTGAAGAAGAACCTGGCCAGTAACCTGATCCTTCACATAACAAAGAGATGGATGAAACTCAAAGAAAACCCCATTATCTCAGGCAAATTGACTAACACTTATTAAATTATGAGTAATCGAAGGAACATGAAGAAGATTAGTTAAAGACATAACTCGTTTATGATTAAAGGGAGAGGTAAACGAAGAGAAGCCATAGTGAAGAATAGGCAGACATGTTCTGCCACCTGAACTTGATTTGTTCCGCCATATTCAGAACCAACCGAAAGATTGCCAAAATCATTGGTGAGGTGATTGAAAGCACCAGAGTCAGGATACCAACTCTGATCTTGATGCACTGGAGGAGCAGTAACCATGGCAGAGACGGGATGAAAATTAGATGAATAAGGGGGCATATTTGGAGAAGGATGGTACGAACCTGGGGGAGTGTTACCTCTCCAAATGAGCGTTATTTAGGACTTTAATTACTTGATATTCGTGACATCTCTTGAGAATTTTAATTAGAAGTTAGCATAATGTGTGTTTAAAAGCGACATTTTGTGAAATGATGCTAATTTAAGGCTTATTTGAAAAAGCTACGAAAAAGTATGCAAATTGGTGAAAAAAAATGGCTAATTTATACCCTGCAGATGTATTGCTGAAGTTTTGCGAAACACGCAATGGATCAGACGAAGAGAAGCTGGAAACAGAGCATTGCGATCCTCGCAACGCAATCGCAATATCAGTCGTTTCTACTGCATTTTTCCAGCCGTCAGTCTTCGTTGTTGCGTTTTTCCATCAGTCAACTCTCCCTGCTGCTGCCACGTGTGAGGATTGTTACCTCAAAAATTGGATGGTGATCCATGATTAGGGAGCAGCCTTTGAAGGCTATATAAAGAGAGCTAGATGAAGAATCAAAGCATTGAATTGAAGGGAATTCAATCCACAAACCACTCGACGGTGAAGAAAATCAAAAACCCTTTCCCGATTGTTGGATCGAAGAACCACGATCCCTTGGCGTCGATAATTCAAAAGGAGGAAGAGAATCTCTCTTCTGATTGAATTCCTTCCCAGGATCGGCCATTCTTCTCCTTCATCCGATGCGAATCGTGTTCAAGAGATCTTCATCTGATCTACTGCTTTCTTTAATTGCCTTTCGATTTAGATATTGTTCCTTTTAGTTCTTGTTCGGTTCATCTACTGTTTTTCTTTAATGTCGCTTTCGGATTGAGTTGTGTTTGCTTTACGAATTGTTATTTGATTTGTCTTTTAAGAGTAATCAATTAGTTTTGTTGAGTTCTTCATTCCATGAGTAGTCAATCAATTTCGTTGAATTCTAAAGTCATGCGTAGCTAAGTTTATAGAGGGTTGCTAGAGATGAATCTATAGGAGATGCTTATGTGAAATCAGCATGTAAAGTAGCATGAATGCATTGAATGAATGTGATCCTCATCCCATGGACAATTTCGATCGGCCATCCATTTTGTCTGAAGAATTCCTAACCTCTGGAAGGAGTAAGCACTCAGAGTCGTTCATTCATGTTAGCCTTTCATGGTAAACAGAGAGTGGCCTAGGAATAGACAGTCTCCTAGCACGTTTGTTAGCATGTGTTTATGAATAGGTTTTTAGCTTTACTTGGACAGGATTAATCTAAGAATCTAATGCATATAATCGGAAGATGTATGAGATCTAGCTAAGACGATGCATGAGATGTTAATTTACTGTTGAATGATCATAGTTAAATGCCTATAGAGGACTCTTAAGCCAACCTTGTTGTCTTTATTTTAGATTTTAATCGTTGCTAATTTCTTGCGAGAATATTGTGAGAACCGCAATATCACTTTCTGCCTTTACCTTAGTATTTTATGAGTCTTTTAATCTATTGTGAATCCATTGCGAAAATATTGCGAATCCCGCAGTACGATTCTTTAAACATTGTAGTCTCCTCAACTTGTTTGCTTTGTGTTAACCTTGCATTTTCCTTACACCCGTTATAAATTCGTGTCTCAACCCAAAATCCATTCAATTCTTGTTACCTTATCTAATTTAACACGCATCAAATCGTTAATGCAGCAACTCAACCAACAACATTTTGTCACCAGTTACATTTTCCTTCAATCAATTTGTACTTAGCATAAACTTAATCAAATCTCTGTGGGAAAACGATATAAAATATACTTATCACTTACTGCAGACCATGTATAGTTGCATGATCCGAGTGCTCTTCGCATCTAATTTACACACACACTGAGCACGCAACAAGTTTTTGGCGCCACTGCCGGGGATTTGCATTACTTTTGTGTTAAGTTGATTGATTGTAAGATCTGTGTTGAATACGTGAGCTTAATTTGTTTACTATCATTTTCAGGCACAGAGAGAAACTATGCAGGTGAACAACGTATGTGTACGGCAGAGTAAATGAATACGCTGCATAACTTAATTGGAGGAAGAGGTTGTCCACAACAGTTTGAAGAATTTTATCAGTCATGTGCTTATTATGGGGATAATCATAACTTGGAGAATTGCCCAACATTGAATTATCAAGAGAGGCAATATCAACAAAGCTATGACAACCATTATTCGTACTTGTCTGGCCATGATCAGTGGAAACTCTCAAATAATCCTTGGGAAGAGCAGATGCAAGTTGCTCATTATGAAGAGTTCCACCAACATGAAGACTATCAACATTATGCGCCAACTCAAAATGAAGAATTATCACCAGCTTTGGAGGCGCTATGGATAGAATTCATGGAAAGGAATGATGCATCCATGAGGAGAATTGATGTGCAATTAGCCAAGCTCACAAATGACTTACAAAATTTACTTGCTATAGCAAAATCACCACCACCATGCCCTCAGATGTTTGATTTTTATGATGATGACTCCTTTGTTACCTTCGATTCTAAGAAGAGTGATCCAATGGAATCTCCATATGAAATGGTGGAGTTGGTGAAAGTTGAGAAAAAGGAAATTGTGTTGGATGAAGCCAAAGAGCCTAATGCGCTGCTTGAGGAACAAGAATTTGAAATGTTTGATGTTGCAGCAAGCTTCTCTACCAATGAAAGAGCTGAGCCACCACCACCACAAATGCTCCAGTTGAAGGAGTTAGAAAGAGATGTGCCAGAAAAAGAAGTCTCATCGCATCAAACCTATGTTGTACCAACGCCCAAAAAGTGCAAACCTTGGGATGTTATAACATGCAGTCTCTTTGAAAGAATCAACAACTTCGAGGTGTGGCAGAATGTCTGACCCCGTAAATCAAGACTTAAGTATCTTAAAGGAGCAGAAGTTATGCCTCGAAACATTGAAGAATATCCATATGAGGCAGATTGACAAGGGAGATTTCTGATCCCTAAACTTTTAAATTAAGCTTTTATCATGATTTGCTTAGATTTTGTATGTTAGGAGTAGTTTATTTTGGAAATGGAATATTTATCATGTGTCAACAATCATAGTGTACTGGCGAGACAAAAAGGGATGTGAAAACGTGGTTGCTGACACTTATCAAGATTGCAGAGTCATTGCGAATCTATTGCGGAACCCGCAATGACAGATTCCTTTATTGATGAACATGTTTTTGTTTTAGTACATTGTGATGATAATGATGAACCATGGTTTGCTGATATTGCAAATTTTCTTGCCTCACAGGTGTTACCAGAATTCAGGAAGGGGCAGAACAAGAAGAAATTCTTAAACGAGGCTAGAAAAAACATTTGGGATGATCCAACCCTCTACAGAAGCTGTGCGGATGGGTTGCTAAGGAAATGTGTTTCAGCTGCTGAATCAAGGTCAATCCTGCAGCATTGCCATACAGCCCCGTATGGAGGACACTTTGGTGGGCAAAGAACTGCTGCCAAGGTATTTCAGAGTGGCTACTTTTGGCCAACAATCTTCAAGGATGCACATGACTACGCACACAACTGCAATGAATGTCAACGAACAGGTAATCTCAGTAGGAAGGATGAGATGCCTCTAACATACATCTTAGAGTTAGAACTCTTTGATGTGTGGGGTATTGACTTCATGTGTCCATTCCCACCATCTGCTGGTAATTTATACATTTTAGTAGCTGTAGACTATGTCTCAAAATGGGTTGAGGCAATTGCATGTCCGTTAAATGATGCTAAGACAGTTGTTAAATTTCTGAATAGACATATTTTTACACGCTTTGGCACACCACGTGCCCTCATAAGTGATGAAGGAACACATTTCATAAACAAATCTATGGAAAAGGTATTAGCTAAGTATAATGTTAGGCATAGGGTGGCAACACCCTATCATCCCCATTCAAATGGGCAAGCTGAAATTTCTAATAGGGAGATCAAAAGTATACTTGAAAAAGTTGTAAAACCAAATAGAAATGATTGGTCTTTTAAATTAGATGATGCACTATGGGCATATAGAACTGCATATAAAACACCTTTAGGAATGTCCCCCTATAGGTTAGTTTATGGAAAAGCATGTCATCTTCCCCTTGAATTAGAAAACAAAGCCTTTTTGGCTTTAAAGGAGTTAAACTTTTGCGTGACCGATGCGGGAACATTGCGGTCTCTGCAATTACATGAATTAGATGAATTAAGGCACATGTCATATGAAAATGCTAAGATGTATAAAGAAAAAACTAAAATTTGGCATGATAGTAGACTTAGGCTAAAAGATTTCAAAAATGGCCAACATGTTTTATTATTTAATTCACGATTGAAGATATTCCTGGAAAACTCAAGTCTCGTTGGTCTGGTCCCTTTGTCATCACTAATGTGTTTGTGCATGGTGAAATTGAGATCCAAAATTTGGAACAGGGCCAGCCGTTTATGGTGAATGGTGCAAGATTAAAGCACTACTACGAGGAAGGAAACGTAGGAACGCTCTCGGCATTCCTCTTGTCCGAAGCTTGAAGTCAATCTAAAAGGGATGAGCATGGACGTTATTGGAAATCTCTTTGTGCTCAAAATATTATTTTTTATGTCTATTTTTATTTAATATTTTTGTTATTAAATTCTTAATTACTGAAATTAATTATTTTTGTTTAATGTTGATTGAAATTAGGAGGCAATATTTGAAATTTAAAATGACAAGATCGGTGGATCAATCAAAAGGAAGAAAAGAAGTTGGCCTATGCAGGCCACTTAGAGCTGCCAAGCGACCTGAAGCTGAAGAGGAAGGGAAATATGCAGATTGAGCTTGATAGCCTTGCCTCTGCTCAGGCTGTTTCTATGTCATGTCTGCTGGACATGCAGCAAAAGCTAGCCCAATGGGCTGAGTACTCTCAAGCAAGAGACATAGAATTGGCTGAGCACCTGAGGTGCAAGTTCCCTGTTTTCCCTGCTGCCTTGCTGGACCCCTGGATGCCTCCGCGTGTGGAGAAGATTGATGAAGAAGAAGAAGAAGAAAATGAATGAATGCCATTGACTGACGACATTCGAGGGAGTATTCCTTATTCTCTCACCCTGCTTTTCTGTTACCTGTGACCCCCCCCCCCCCCCCCCCCCCCAATATCAACTGGTCTGTTTTAGATTTCATTAGTTAGTTTTCTTTAGAGTAGTTTAGAGTAGTTTCATTTAGTTAGCACAAGTAGTTTAAATAGTCTTGTATGTTGTCTTTATTTTTCCAAGAAGCCCCATGGGCCACAATAGAGTTAGAGTAGTTAGAAGCTTTGATCAATGTCATATCTGCTCTGTTGAATTAATTGCATTTTCATTGCACTCTCCGCATAGCCATTTCAAGCATGTTTGTATCTAAACCAGCATGCTTTCATTTTCCAAGCATGTTGTTGTTGTGCAATGTAACCTCTGCTATTTGTCATGTTTTTATCTCTTCATACTTAGCTGAATGTGATTCTCTGTGGGCTGTTTACTGTTTGTTGAGGTTGCTGGATGAGTGTCGAGTACATTCTTTACGATTGACTTAGCTTCATAAGTTGACAAAGCATGTGCCCTGTAAGACCTTACCTTTTGTTTTAAATAAACCTTTGCTTGATGTGTTATCTAACCTAGGAGAGTCATTCCAACCCTTAGATTTTTAAAGTTTACTTGCTTTTAACTTAGAACTAGATGCTTCTAATTAAGTTTGGGGTGTGCCACCCAATACTCTCATTGAGGACAATGAGAAGTCCAAGTTTGGGGGAGGCAGCCTTCTAGTCCTAGGAACACTCCTCTCTCCCTTAGTAGATATACATTGTTCTTCTTTGAAAAAAAATTTAAAAAAAAAAAGAATACAACAAAAGAAAAAGAAGCATTGTCTTTACTCTAGGAATGATGAGTAATCAGGGTCATTTGTGTAACCCACAAGTGGCACTGCATCAAAAGGCAAACTTAAGGAGAAAGAAAGCAGTGCAAGAGAAAGGAAAAGGAAAAAAAAATAAAAAAACAAAGAAGAAGGATGTATGCCAGAAGGTTGCAGCCTTAAGTGTTTAGATGTCCTATGTACTGAACTCTGATCCTAAGTTAGCTAAGCAAGGAGCTGCAACTAGAAGGATTATCTAGGGAAATGAGTGTCTGTCCTAACAAGAGTGATGCCATGGCTTAGATTGTTCTATGGATTCTGTACTCTGTTACTTTTTTTGTTCTAAGCATGACATGACTTTAAGGATTCCTAGGAAATAAAAGAATAAAATTTAGAAGCATGTACTGAGTTTTAAGTTAAGAGTAGGAAGATTTTAGAGCTAAGGGATGACTGCACAATGTGCTTGATGATATAGGCAGATAAACCAGAAGGTAAGGAGTTATTAAAAAACTGAAGGTTTTAAAGGCAAAGGAATTGAGAATGTCAAAACATGAAGTTGGTTTTAGCTTGAAGTATGTCACAGGACAGCAATACCTTCGATAGTAGGCCAAGAGATTAAGCAATTTGGTTAGTTAGAGATAAAGACAAGAGTTAGCAGATAGATAGTAGAAAAAGAGAGGGAAAGTGAGTCTTTGTATTGCTCGAGGACTAGCAATAACTCAAGTTTGGGGGGGTGTTACCTCTCCAAATGAGCGTTATTTAGGACTTTAATTACTTGATATTCATGACATCTCTTGAGCATTTTAATTAGAAGTTAGCATAATGTGTGCTTAAAAGCGACATTTTGTGAAATGATGCTAATTTAAGGCTTATTTGAAAAAACTACGAAAAAATATGCAAATTGGTGAAAAAATGGCTAATTTATACCCTGCAGATGTATTGCTGAAGTTTTGCGAAACACGCAATGGATCAGACGAAGAGAAGTTGGAAAAAAGAACATTGCGACCCTCGCAACGCAATCGCAATATCAGTCGTTTCTGCTGCGTTTTTCCAGCCGTCAGTCTTCGTTGTTGCGTTTTTCCAGCAGTCAACTCTCCCTGCTGCTGCCACGTGTGAGGATTGTTACCTCAAAAATTGGATGGTGATCCATGATTAGGGAGCAGCCTTTGAAGGCTATATAAAGAGAGCTAGATGAAGAATCAAAGCATTAAATTGAAGGGAATTCAATCCACAAACCACTCGACGGTGAAGAGAATCAAAAACCCTTTCCCGATTGTTGGATCGAAGAACCACGATCCCTTAGCGTCGATAATTCAAAATGAGGAAGAGAAGATTCATCTCTCTTCTGATTGAATTCCTTCCCTGGATCGGCCATTCTTCTCCTTCATCCGAGGCGAATCGTGTACAAGAGATTTCCATCTGATCTACTACTTTCTTTAATTGCTTTTCGAATTAGATATTGTTCCTTTTAGTTCTTGTTCGGTTCATCTACTGTTTTTATTTAATGTCGCTTTCGGATTGAGTTGTGTTTGCTTTACGAATTGTTATTTGATTTGTCTTTTAAGAGTAATCAATTAGTTTTGTTGAGTTCTTCATTGCATGAGTAGTCAATCAATTTCGTTGAATTCTAAAGTCATGCGTAGCTAAGTTTATAGAGGGTTGCTAGAGATGAATCTATAAGAGATGCTTATGTGAAATCAGCATGTAAAGTAGCATGAATGCATTGAATGGATGTGATCTTCATCCCCGATCGGCCATCCATTTTGTCTAAAGAATTCCTAACCTCTGGAAGGAGTAAGAATTCAGAGTCGTTCATTCATGTTAGCCTTTCATGGTAAACAGAGAGTGACCTAGGAATAGGCAGTCTCCTAGCACGTTTGTTAGCATGTGTTTATGAATAGGTTTTTAGCTTTACTTGGACAAAAGTAATCTAAGAATCTAATGCATATAATCGGAAGATGTATGAGATCTAGCTAAGACGATGCATGAGATGTTAATTTACTGCTGAATGATCATAGTTAAATGCCTATAGAGGACTCTTAAGCCAACCTTGCTGTCTTTATTTTAGATTTTAATCGTTGCTAATTTATTGCAAGAATATTGTGAGAACCGCAATATCACTTTCTGCCTTTACCTTAGTATTTTATCAGTCTTTTAATCTATTGCGAATCCATTGCGAAAGTATTGCGAATCCCGCAATACGATTCTTTAAACATTGTAGTCTCCTCAACTTATTTGCTTTGTGTTAACCTTGCATTTTCCTTACACCCGTTATAAATTCGTGTCTCAACCCAAAATCCATTTAATTCTTGTTACCTTATCTAATTTAACACGCATCAAATCGTTAATGCAGCAACCCAACCAACAACATTTTGTCACGGGTTACATTTTCCTTCAATCAATCTGTACTTAGCATAAACTTAATCAAATCTCTGTGGGAAAACGATATAAAATATACTTATCACTTGCTGCAGACCATGTATACTTGCATGATCCGAGTGCTCTTCGCATCTAATTTACACACACACTGAGCACGCAACAGGGAGCTTGAGTTTGAACAGAGGGATTTCGAGAAAAACACTTAGGGGGCGTTTGGCCCCCGTAATGGGTTCAGAACCCTGGGAATCAAAACCCTGTGGGTTTGTTTGGGAGGGTTCTGAACCCTGGGAATCAAAAAACGGTGTTTGTGGTGCAGTGTTGGGAAGCCTGAGAATCAGAAAACAGTGTTTGGGGTGTAGTGTTGGGAAGCCTGAGAATCAGAAAATAGAGTGTTTGGGGTGCAGTGTTGGGAAGCCTAAGAATCATAAAACAGTGTTTGGGGTGCAGTGTTGGGAAGCCTGGGAATCAGTGTTTGGGGTGCAGTGTTTTGAAACCCGAGTTTGGACAAAATTTGTTTTCCTTTTTTCCTTCCGCTACTTTTTTTTTTCTTTTTTTCTTCTTATTTTTTAGTGGATGTTTTGTGAATTGTACAATTTTTTATGCAACATGTGACTTTTTTCTAGACGTTTGAATGAAGCATTTAATTTATGCTATAGTCTAAGAATAAGAAAATTATTTCCAACAATCGAAACATTGCTTACAAGAATCAAATATATATTTGGATAAGGAATTAAAAAATTAAATGTTTCATTCAAACGTCTCAAAAAACATAACATGTCATGTCAATCGGTTTGATTTTTTTTTAAAAAAAAATACATATTTAGATAAAGAATTAAAGAAAAATGAAATGAAAAACACAAAGGGAAGAAAACAAGAATTAAACAACAACCTACTATTATATTTGGATAATATTATCAAGTATGTATCCCTTAAATACAAACAGAAATTTATAATTTCAAACATTTCATAAAGTTAAGCTTTACATGAATTATAAAACGAAAAGAAAAAAATCAATTTTTGTTTTTGGAGATTGAACCTAAGACTTCATGGTCAGTAGGCGATACATCATTTCGTTGAGCTATGCTCTTGTTGAAAAAATCTAATGATGTAATTAAAGAAAAATCACATTCTATTTTAAAATTAATTGAATATTGTTAATAATTATTATTGAGACTAATTAATTAGAAATTGAGACAAATTAACTAATTAATTCTTGGTAGTTTCAAAAAAAAAAAAAAAGTGCACCCGAAAAACTTTCTCATCATAAACCCCATGGGATGTTTGTAGGGCATTTTTTACCACCATCACTAAAGGCCCATGTCCTTCCAATTGTAAGGCCAGAATTAGTCGCATCACAAAACACAGACGAAATCTTCCCTCTCTCTTTAGGGTCAACCCCAACCGACATCATCCAATAAGAGTTAAATCCTTGTCGTTATAAACCCTAGAGAAGGGCAAATTTGAGCCTCACTCTCAAAGAACATACTCGAAAAAACAACGACTCCAAAAACCAAGCTCCATATTTTCAAACTAGACAAAATCATTCTCCTGCTTTTCCCTCTCAATGAAGAACTTGGGAATTGCTTTGGGGTTTGAAGGTATTTATAGAGATTTCATTCTCCTGCTTTTCCCTCTCAATGAAGAACTTGGGAATTGCTTTGGGGTTTGAAGGTATTTATAGAGATTTGATTTGGTGTGAGTTGTGTTTAGATTCTTAATTTATTAACAGATTTAGGGTTTGTTCAGGAGATTATTTCTCTCCAAATTAACAAACTTATGGTTATTTTTCATGAGATTATTTCTCTACTCATTAACCGATTTATTGTTTGGTAACGTTTTACTTCCGTTAATTCTATTGAGTTACTGACAAAAACTCCTAGATCCGCCCCTGGCTATAATGCAAATTTTTTTTGTATGAGGATGTCTTAAAATGATATATTATTCAAATATTACCCTTTTCAATTTCAGATAATTTATAAATTCATTTAATATAATTTGAATTTATATATAATTTTTTCTTTAATAATTTAATATTTTATTGTTATCAATTCATAGTTATTTTATAGAAGTTCTCGTAGTAAATAATAATTTCGATTTTAACTTAATATTTGAATCTTTTTTAAAAGAATAGGATTATATAATTGATATTTATTTCTAGTGAATTATATTTATAGATTATCACAATAGATAAAACTTTGATATAAATGATATTGATTTGTGATAAAAGAATATATGTATAAAAGAAAAAAGAAGCGCAAAGGAAGTAAAATGAAGGTGTCGGGACGCTAAGGGCAGCGTCTCGACGCTGGGACAGCGTTGAGCAGCATCTCGACGCTTGCTCTCGGGTTTTCATTTCAAATTTCACTTGGAGAGCGTCGTGACGTCGTTGCGAAGCGTCTCGACGCTGGACTAAAGTGCAACCTTTGTCCAATGCTCCTCTTCTTTGCCGGTTGCTTCCCGAAGCTCCTAGAATGGCCTTCTTAGCCCCGAAAAGTGTCTTTTAGACCTCATGAGCTCTTCACCGATGAACACCTACAAGAGAGGCAAATTAACAATATTTAAACACGGTTTTAGCTGTAGTTAGGGAGTTAAAAATAGCTCCAAATTAGAGCTATCAGTCATTTATATAAATATGACATGCCTAAGACTTATAGTCGATGGATATTCCGTGGAGATAAGGTGGACCTTTCTCTTTTTTAAGATCTAGTGCAAGGGTTCTCGGTGCTACATTCTCAGATTCAGTTGAAAGTAGACAAGATGATAGAAATCTAAGAGCACACGTTAGAGATAGAAATACTGTGGACGATGAGATGCTCAAAATGATGAATGATTTGCATGCTCCAATTTTTTAATACATTCCTAGAGAAAAAAATGAGCAAGATGAGACGGGTAGATCTAGTGAAATAATGTTTGATGAAGTAGAAGAAGAGTTATACCCAGGATGTTTGAAGTTTAGGTCGTTTATTTTTTTGGTGAAACATATGTAGGTGTTATTAGAGAAAACCAACAAAATAATAACAAGGCAAGATAGGGAAACGTTTTCTGTTATTTGCTTTCCATTCATTCGTTGACACGTAGCCTAGGATGTTGTTGTGGCAACCTGTAACTTTTGTCTCTATTCATTTTCAAGTGTATATATTGGAGGTTAGGGTTACTAGCCTCCACACAATTCATAATTCTCAATTAAGAAGTTCTATAGAGGAAATTTCAAATTTGTGCTCTACTTCATTCTTCTTCACTATTCATTATCCAAACTTGGTATCAGAGCGGACATGACAAACGTTAACCCTAAACCTTCTTTTTCATCTTCTTCTAGCGCCAACTTTGGCAGCTTCTCAGGACCTCCTCTCAATCAGTTGTTGAATCAGATCACTTCTATCAAGCTGGATAGAACAAATTTTTTTCTATGGCAAAACTTGGCGTGGCCTATACTTCGGAGCTACCAGTTGGAAGGCCATCTCACCGGAACGGATCCCTGCCCTAAAACTCACGTTGCAGCTCCAGCTTCAGCTGTCGAAACTGATGAAAACCCCAGCATTGTAACTCCTGACACAGTGGAGTCCGATCACAACTTTTGCTCCCAAGAAAGTTCCCAACCCAGAATATACAAAATGGGTAACCGTTGATCAGCTACTATTTGGTTGGCTTTACAACTCTATGTCTCCTGAAATTGCAATGCAGGTGATGGGCTTCTACACCTCTAAGAGTTTGTGAGAGGCGGTTCAAGATCTATTTGGAATTCACTCAAGGGCTGAGATTGACAATCTCAAGCGTCTATTTCAACAAACCAGAAAAGGATCTTTAACCATGACTGAGTATCTTATAACTATGAAAAAATACTCTGATGGATTGACCCTTGCAGGCAGTCCTATGTCGTCTAGTGACCTCATTTCTCAGGCTCTCTCGGGTCTTGATGAAGACTACAACCAAGTTGTGATTATGATCCAAGGCAAAACTTGTATTAGCTGGTCGAAAATGCAAGTTGACCTTCTCTCATATGAGAATTGTCTGGAATATCAAACAGCACTGAAATCAGGAATTGCTAACCTGTCCTTGACAAATGGTACCTCCACAGTAAATATGGTTCAAAACTGAGTGTTTACTTCCAATCAACAACCAAATCGTTCATCAGACAATTACCCTCCCACCTTAGGTGGTTATTCCAACTCAGGACAACGAGGGAGTCGTGGGGGAAGAGGAAGAGGACGTGGTGGAAATAGCAGTGACTATCGCTAAACACAGTGTCAAGTGTGTGGAAAGGTAGGCCAGAGCGCAACAGTCTGCTTCTCCCATTTTTTGCCTGATGTAAACAACACACGCAACACTCATCAAAGAGAAAACCAGCACCATCACAGTCAGTTCTCCCCGGGCTCAAACTCCTCTGTCTCAGCAAACAGCAATCAGTCACGCCCTACTCCATCTGCCCTCATGACCAACACTGCTTTTGCCACCCCTGAAACTGTCCTTGATCCTCACTGGTATGTTGACAGCGGTGCTTCCAGTCATGTTACAGCCAACCCTGGACTTCTACCAAACAAGTCTGACTATACAGGTAATGACTCGGTGGTAGTAGGCAATGGTAACAAACTCTCTATCTCTTATCTGGGAAATATTGTTCTTGCTACTAAGCTTGGTCCCCTAAGACTAAACAATGTTCTTTGTGTACCATCCATTGCTAAGAACCTTGTTAGTGTCTCTAAATTGGCTATTGATAATGAAATTTTTGTTGAGTTTCACTGTACCTTCTGTTTGATTAAGGACAAGGTTACGGGGGTGGAGTTGCTGAGGGGCACACTTAGAGATGGCTTATACCAGATTGGCTCTCCAGGGTTGTTGATAAATAAAAGTCAAGAACCACCTTCAGATTCAACCAAGTCGGCTGTCACTTGTCTGCCCAATGAATATTCCCCTGATGTGTTTGCTACTGAGTTATCTTATGTGTCTGCAAATCAAGTCAATGTAGTGCTAACTAAGTCTTTAATGCACAAACGTTTAGGTCACCCCTCTGTCAAAGTGTTAGACAGCATTATCCGAAACTGTAACATCTTTTTACCAGTCAATGATGAGTTAAAATTTTGTGAACCTTGTCAGTTTGGAAAAATGCATGCTATTCTTTACTCTACATCTCAGTCTCGAGCCACAACTCAATTTGAACTCATACACACAGACTTATGGCGACTTGCCCCTGTGCTATCCTCTGATGGCTTTCGTTATTATGTGTTATTTGTTGATGACTTTAGCAGGTTCACGTGGTTGGTTCCTCTTCGCCAAAAGAGCGATGCCCTCACAGCATTCACAGAGTTTCAGTCGATGGTTAACAACCAATTTCAAAGAAAAATCAAAGTTGTTCAAATGGATAATGGAGGTGAATACAAGCCAATTGCTCAGATCTTCCAAAGACTTGGCATTACATCTCGGTTCTCATGCCCCTATTCATCAGCTCAGAATGGCAGAGCTGAAAGGAAGCACCATCGCATTGTGGAAATAGGTCTCACGCTCCTTGCTCAAGCATCCATGCCTCTGAAATTCTGGTGGTTTGCGTTTCGCACAGCAGCTCTGCTCATTAATGGTATGCCAACCCCGGTTCTTCAAAATAGAATGCCCATGGACAGTCTTTTTCATACGCAGCTAGACTACTCTGCCCTGAGAGTGTTTGGTTGTGCGTGCTACCCAAACTTGCGGCCCTATGAACATCATAAGTTTGCTCTCCATTCTGAGCAATGTGTCTACCTTGGGCCTTCACCGTAACACAAAGGTTCTTTGTGCCTACTGTCCTCTGGTCAAATTATCATCTCAAGACATTTCTGGTTTAATGAGGCTCATTTCCCATTTCAAACCGGCTTCGATCCAAGACCTCAGCCTATTGCCCAACATAACTCTGCTCCCTCCATACAACACTGGTTTGGTCCACCTATCCTTCCTCACAGTACCCAGATGCCCACCAATGTACCCTTATCAAATCTATCTACATCTCTCTCTTCCTAGCCTCACTTCCCTATCCCGAGCCAAATTATCCAAGCATCTACATCTCCACTTCAAACACCCTCATTTACATCCTCTGCAGAATCAATTGACAGTCCTCCAACTCATTCCTTCCCATCTCCTACACCAATCCCACAAATACCTTCAGGAGCCTCTTCCCCAAATACACCCATACCTCCCTCTCCCCTGGTCCACAATGATCATCCCATCATCACTAGAGCGAAAGTTGGCATAGTTCGGCCGAAAGCATGGGTGGTGACCACTTCTACTGACTGGTCTCTTAAAGAACCAACAAAAGTATCCATTACCCTTGCTACTCCAAAATGGCGATCAGCGATGGATGAAGAAATGAGTGATCTTCGCAGATCTCAAGCATGGACTCTAGTTCCACCATCAAACTGTCACAATATAGTTGGTTGCAAGTGGATTTTTCGATTACAAGAGAATGCAGATGGCTCGATCTTAAGGCACAAGGCTCGCCTAGTTGCCAAAGGCTTTCATCAACATCCGGGAGTAGACTACTTTGAAAGATTTAGCCCTGTGGTCAAGTCTTCAACCATCTGCATTGTTCTCTTCTTGACAGTTTCTAATGGATGGTCCCTAAGACAACTGGACTTCGACAACGTGTTTCTCAATGGTACGCTAAAGGAAGCTGTCTACATGACACAGCCACCCGGGTATGAACATCCATTTTATCCCTCTTATGTCTGCAAACTTAACAAAGTTATCTATGGCTTAAAATAGGCTCCACGAGCTTGGAATGATGAACTCAAAAACTGTCTGATCGACTATGGCTTCTTGGTGAGCAAGTCAGATGCGTCTCTCTTCTTCTACACTAAGGGGCTCATCTCTGTACTACTGTTTGTGTATGTGGATGATGTTATCATCACAGGTAAAAACCAATTATTTATTACTCGACTCATCTCTGTTTTAAATTCCAGATTCGTGATAGCTCTAAAATAGAGCTATTATTTACTCCCTAATTATAGCTAAAACCATGCCAAATATTGATTAAAATGCCTTTTTGTAGGTGAACTCATGGTCGAGAGCTCGGGGAGTCCGAGGACGTGTTTCGGGGCTTAAAACGACGTTTTAGAGCTTCATGGACGCATCGGGAGTGAAGGGGCTTGAAGAATTGAATAAATGGCAAAAATTGCCATGCAAAGGCAATTCTTGGCCACCGAACCCGAGAGCAAGCGTTGAGCGGCAGCGTCGAGTGTCTCGACGCTGCCCCGACACTTTCCGGAATTTGACGCCCCCCAGCGTCGTGCGCGCGCGTCTCAACGCTGTCAGCGTCGAGACGCTGGCCGAGCGTCTTGACGCTACCCCGAGCGCGTGCGCTGCCAACTTAGGGCACAGCGTCGAGACACTCCGACGGCTTTAAAGCCTTCTTCTCCGATTTTTAGCAGCATTCTTCATCCCATTTTTTATTTCCACCATTGTTTAAGCTCGGGTGGGAGCTCCAAACGCCATTTTCTTCCCTTTTCTCTTCAATAAAGCTTCAACATTAATCGTTTCTCTTGATTTGCTCAACGGGCAGCTAAGGTAAGTGCTCTAATTCGAGTTTAGGGGTTATCTTGATGCTTAGGGAGGGTTTTGTATGAACTTCTAGCATTGTGTTGTTGATTTCTTGCATCTCCAATCTGTATAAAGAACGAATGCCACGCCTTTTCGATTAGGAGCGACGTCCATAATTTGTTACGCATGTTAGTAGACTAAGCGTTAATTCTTGATAAGCTTTAATGCATTGTAGCGAGGGTCTAGCTCGTGGCTAATCAATTCGAGCCCAAGTGAAAGTGGGGGTATGAGTTGATTAACGTTTTCACGGTGGGCTCAAGGTTAGGAGAGAAATCAAATTAGTCTTAAGAAATAATTCGTCGCAATTATACCCGTTACTGTTTTCTGATTAATATTGGGCTTATCACCTTAGATTAATTAAGAAGCATGTTTAATTAGAATTGACGCCTCTAATTAATTCTTTGGCGTGCTTTGGACCCGGTTGGGACAAGGCATTTTTCGTGCATGAAATAGAATTACTTTGATAATTAGAATCCCTATGAACTAAGCGCATCAAGTAAATCTCAAGCACTCGAATTAGGAGCACGTGTTACATTTATTTTTCCGCTCTTTACTTTTCGCCATTTATTTTTCCGTTAGCTTAGTTTCCGTTTATTTTAGATTTAATTAATTCCCCCTTTTATTTTACTGTTTCATTTTGAGTATTTTAAAAGACAAATAGAAATTAGTTAAGAGAGATTGATTTAGGTTCCCTGTGGATCGACCTGTTACCACTAGCTGCAAAGCTTAGTAGTTTCGGTACTTATAAATTGTATTTTGGCAAGCCTCGACAGCTTGAAGTTGGAGCACACCAAAAAGTGCTCTACCAATTCGCTTTAAAAGATCTTGTGCTACTCAATTACTTCTTGGGGATTCAAGTCACCTATGTTGATAATGGTCTTCATCTCAACCAGTCTAAGTACATCCATGACCTATTAAACAACTGGAACTTCAGCATTCCAAACCGTGTCCCTCATCTGTAGTCACTGGCAAGCACCACTCCATACATGATGGCATACTTTTAGCAAATCCTTTTCAGTATCGAAGCACCATCGGGGCCCTTCAGTACCTTAATAACACTAGCCCTGATATTGCGTTTATAGTGAACAAACTCAGTCAATTTCTCAAGGCCCCCACGGATGTTCATTGGCAAGCAGTCAAGCGAGTTCTTCGCTATCTCAAAGGCACTGCATCATATGGTCTGCTTATCCAACCGAGCACTCAACTCTCCATCTCTGCCTTTTCTGATGCGGATTGGGCAGCCAGTATAGATGATAGGAAATCAGTAGGTGCCTACTGTGTCTACCTTGGGCTCACTCTGATTTCATGGTCATCTAAGAAGCAAGTCGTAGTAGCTCGATCTAACACCGAGTAAAAATACCGAGCGTTAGCTCATGCCTCAGCCGAGATCACCTGGATCAGACAACTACTAGAAGAACTTGGCTTGACCCTTTCCTCCACTCCTCTGCTATGGTGTGACAACCAAAGTGCAGGGGCGCTTGCCACCAATCTAGTCTTTCATGCTTGAACGAAGCACATAGAGATAGATGTGCACTATGTTTGGGATCAAGTCCTTAGTAAACGCCTCAAGATTCGATATATACCCTCCCAAGAACAACTGGCTGACTGTCTCACCAAATCTCTCACTAATGATCAGTTTTCCTACCTCAGGACCAAACTCGGGCTCACTCATCTCGTTTGAGGGGGGATATTAGGGAAAACCAACAAAATAATAACAAGGCAAGATAGGGAAACGTTTTCTGTTATTTGCTTTCCATTCATTCTTTGACACGTAGCCTAGGATGTTGTTGTGACAACCTGTAACTTTTGTCTCTATTCATTTTCAAGTGTATATATTGAAAGCTAGGGTTACTAGCCTCCACACAATTCACAATTCTCAATTAAGAAGTTCTACAACTTCATTCTTCTTCACTATTCATTATCCAAACTGGTGTTTCATCGTTGGAGCGATAAGTTATTTGGCATGTTAAATGATACATTTACAGAGGGTGTAAGATTACCTACCTCATTCTATGAGGAAAAGAAAAGACTATGTGACCTAGGTATGGATATCAATCAATTATGTGTAAGTTTGATTGTGCTTTATTTTGGAAAGAATATGCATCATTTGACCATTGTCCGTGGAAAATCAAAATACAAATTTGGAGAATCAAGATACAAATTGAATAATGTAAAGGGGAAAAAAATCGCATAAAGTGTTTGAAGACAATGTTGCAAAGATTATATCTTTCAAAGCATACGACATAAGGATAAAAGCCACAATCGAAGAAACAAATGTTGAGGTTGCCCGATTGCGAAAAATGCTGAGGTTCCCCGATTGCGAAGTTTAGTTGAATCACAATAAGCCACAATCGAAGAAATTTTAAGAAGGTTAGTAAAATCTCTAAGTTCTTCTTCAGCCACAATCAAAAAAAGAAAAGAAAACAAAAGGAGGGTGGGAGGAAAGAAAGAAGGGAAAGGGGGGTTTGGCTTGACCTTTGTATGATTGTAACTAAACTATGTAAAATAGTAATGGAGCTGGGGCAGTTTTTTCCTCTTATGAAACCCTCCCTCTCTATGAAAACCATTTACAAGATTGTTGTGATTGTGATGAGAGAGAAAAATGGTGGAGATTTAACTTTGTTCTTTTTAGCTAACATTTAGGTTTATTTTTCTTTTCAAAATCTTGTCTCTTTTTGAAGAATGCTCACTTTGGCTACAAGGATATGAAAGTGCATATAGGCCAAGCTAAGAAATTGTTTGGTAGTTTTTGAGTTTTGAATCGGTTTTTTGAGATTTTACTTCGTTCTCTTTAGTACCTTAAATCATACTAATTTTTCAGAGCATAATGCACACAATCTAAAAAATTAGGGTTCATTCTCTCCTCCTTTCCTCTTTCCTAACCGCGAAGATATCTCAACGTCAACCTGTGTCGTTCCTAATCTAGATCTATGCGAGGATTTTGCGGCGGCTTAAGTAGTTTCAAAAAACTAATACTACCAATTCTCTAAAAAGTACTTTTAAAAATCCAAGAGCACTTGAGAGAGAGAGAGGGAGGTATAAATAAAATTGTAGAGGGTGTTCATAAATAAAGTTAAAAAACTAACTGCCAACCAAAGAAGGAAAACACTTAAATACTAAGTCTATCTAGATAAAGAGACATTATTCCGAAGCTAAACAAAAACTAGAGAAGAAAACACCTAAATACTCGCTAATCTACTAGAAAAAGAGACATAATTTTCAAAACAAACAAAAAAAAACTACTACATTTCATTAAAGGCGCCTGCTTTGCTCCCGCAATATTTCCTTAATCTCCTAGTCAGCCTAGTTGTCCTGATGCTTCTTGGGCGAGATTGTTATTTCAAAGAGAGAAGAGAAATGGGAATGCAACTACTACATTTCATTCAATAAAATCTGAGCTTAAATACTCTTTCTAAATGCTAAAATAACTTAGTTAACTCCATAAAAAACAGCCACTAACTCCACTAACTCTAACTCCACAAAAATAGCCACTTACTCCACTAACTCTAAATATATCAACACTTACCCCACTAACTTCGAATATAGTAATTGGCTAAAAATAGACTTGTAGCTTTAAGTTAACTAACATACTCCTTCTAACTCAAATGTTGCAAACATTTAGCTTGCTTCTAACCCAGCTACACACTACTTCTCTCATATACCTCACTCAACAGTCTAGTCCCTCTAACTGGTCCATCATCAACCAGTCCATCAGTATCTAGAGAAACTTCTTGTTGCTTCACCTCTTCTTCTTTTGTCCAGTCTCACTTCTCATCATCAAAGAATTGAACATCCCTACTAATCACCATCTTCTTTTTGTGAGGTTGATAGATCTTGTATGCTTTGGACATCATGGTGTAGCCTACAAAGATTCTTTATTTTTCCTTTTCACTCAACTTGTCTCTCTTCTCCTGTAGAACATGAGAAAAACACAAAGAACCAAACATTTTCAAATTTTCCAGTTTTGGTTTAGCATTGAACCAAACTTCATAGGGTGTCTTCTTCTCCAATACCCTTGTAGGTAGTCTATTCAATAAAAACATGGATGTATTTGTTGCTTCGGCCCGAAACTCCTTTGACAAGTTCTTCTCATGCAACATGCATCTTGTCATCTCCATAATACTCATGTTCTTCCTCTCACTAACTCCGTTTTGTTGTGGAGTATATGGAGCAATGAGCTGATGCTTTATTCCAACTTCTTCACAAAAGGAATTGAACATTTGTGACGTGCATTCAGTCCCGTTATCAGACTTTACCACCTGAATCTGACAACCACTCTGATTCTCAACCCATCTTTTAAACTTCAGAAACACTTCAGTTACTTCAGACTTATGCTTCTTGAAGTAAATCCAACACATTCTGGTATAATCATCAATAAAGATAATGAAATACCTACTACCATTGAGTGAGAGAGTTGGTTGTGGTCCACACAAGTCAGTGTGGATGAGCTGCAACTTCTCTGTTGCTTTCCAAATTGACTTCTTGAATGGCAGCCTCGTTTGCTTCCCTGTCAAACAAGCTTTGCAGTTTGCTTTCAGCTCCTCCAGAACTGGTACTCCAACTGCCATCTCATTCTTCTGCAAATACTGCAACCCCTTCTGATGAAAATGCCTCAACCTCTTGTGCCATAGCTCAGTGTCACTCACTTGACACTTGAAAGCTATTTGTTCCTTCTCGAGTGGATCCAATAAGAAACACTTGTGCTGCATTTTTATTTTGAACAACTTATTCCCATTGGAATCGAAAATAAGACACTTTCCTTCTTCAAATAATACTTTGAATCCCTTCTCTACTAGTTGACCAACATTTAATAAGTTTTGATCAATCTCAGGAACTAGGAGTACTTCAGTAATCAACTTGGTTCCTGCACAGCTCTCTATTGACACTGTGTCATTCCCCTTCACTTCTAGATACTCACCATTTTCTATCTTCACCTTTGACTTGAATGACTTGTCAAGGTCCTTGAACAACTCCTTGTCACCTGTCATGTGATTGGTACACCCACTATCAACCAACCAACTGTCACATTGAGTGACTCATGAGAAATAGGTAGCCACAAAAAGTCGATCTTCTTCTTGTTGTACTGCAGCATGTGCTCCTCTTTGCTGTTGAGATCCCTTACAGAATCTCTCAATGTGCCTCATTAAATGACACCTTCTACACTTCACATCTGGCTTTCTCCAACATCTGAAGTGTGGATGATTATGTTTCCCACAGTGCTTGCATGCATTGTCCTTGCTGAAACCTGCACTTCCATCATCCTTTACAGCATAATCTGAGTTATTGCTGCCATTTTCCTTTCTCCCTCTCCACTTCTTCTCTCTTCCACCTTCTCTCTACTGCATTCTGACTTTCAGTGCCCCCTCAATGCTTTCTTCTTGCTTCATCAACCTCCTCTGCTCTTGTGCTTTCAAAGCACTTACTAACTCTATCACCTTGAGTTTAGAGAGGTCTTTGGTATTTTCTAAGGAAGCAATGGTTGCTTCATATTTCTCAAGAACTGAAACCAGAATTTTCTGAACCAATCTATTGTCAGATAAATCAGTTCCTAATGCTCTTGCCTTGTCGGCAATCGCAATCAACTTGTCTGAGTATTCTTTAATGGACTCATTATCCTTCATTTGCGTTCTCTCGAATTTCCTCACCAAGTTCAACACTTTCATGCCCTTGATCCTCTCATCACCTTCATACTCACCTTTGAGGAAGTCCAAGATCTTCTTTGTTGACTTCAAGGCCATAATTTTGTTGAATATGGATGAAGACACAACTGCATATAGGCAAGCTCTAGCTTTTGCCTTCCTGGTGACCTTCTCCTTGTGAGTCTTGATCTGGTTGATTGTTGAATTATCGGTAAGTGCAGCAACCTCATAGTCGCTCTCAACTGATTCCCAATAATCATAAGCCTTCATGTAGGCTTACATTGTGATAGCCCATGCTTGGTAGTTTTCGCCATCTAACACTGGTGGAACCAGTGAAGAAAGACAGCTCGATCCTGACTCCATCTCACTTAATTCTCAAAAGTGTATCACTCGGTTTCTCTAAGGATACTAACTCTCACTCACAGGCCCCTTAAGAATTCAGCTCTGATACCACTGTTGTTTCAAAGAGAGAAGAGAAATGGGAATGCAACTACTACATTTCATTCAATAAAATCTGAGCTTAAATACACTTTCTAAATGCTAAAATAGCTTAGTTAACTCCATAAAAAACAGTCACTAACTCCCCTAACTCTAACTCCACAAAAATAGCCACGTACTCCACTAACTCTAAATATATCAACACTTACCCCACTAACTTCAAATATAGTAATTGGCTAACAATAGACTTGTAGCTTTGAGTTAACTAACAGAGATTCTAGCGAAACCTGATATGCACAAAATAACTTATTTAAGTACAATCAGACTTAAATATATACATTTATCGCACAATGGACCATAAGCAAGCTTTCTCTCAACTTTGTGTTAAATTCCTCAAAACACATCAATCACTCAATGAAGACTCAATAATTCTTCTTTTTCTACTCTAAATAACTCTCATTTGGAGAGTTATCAAGCATGCAAGTCCATTTCTTTTGGGATAATTCTGAATTCTACCTTGCTCGAGGACTATCAAGATCTTAAGTTGGAGGTATTTCATAGCTCTAAATTAGAGTTATTGTTAACTCCTTAATTATAGCTAAAAATCATCTCAACCCTAAAATCATAAATGATACGAATATGATTGGTCCTCGTCTGATCACCTCAAGAAGAATTAATTTATCATGTCCAATGGATGATGACTTTGACCGGTAGAAGAATTGAAGCTGAAATATGAATTTTTGAAGAATGGGAGGATGATATGAATTATTTTGGCAATCCAATTCATATCCATGATGAAGCTTAATGAAGTCAAATCATTGTTATGGAGGAAGAATCAAAGTCAACATGGAAGAGAAATGCATGAACTTCATTATCTCACAAGTCCATTTGGTGGAAGACTAATAGATCATGTTAAACTAAGTTTAAAATCCATATTTGGTTACTTAATGTTCTCATTTAAAGTGTAACTAAGTTTTAGGTGATCTTTCATATTTCAAGATAAACTTTTAGTTTTCCAAGGTGCCTTTTAGAATATCAAGGCATCTTTTGGTATTTCAAGGTGACTTTTCATATTAGCATTTATGTTAGGAGTCTCTTGGCTTAATTCCTTGTCTATAAAAGGGATTAGCCTTGTCTATTGTAAATGACAACTTGATATGAGATATGAAATGTAGTGTTTTGGGTTTTAAACCTTGAAAGCTTTTAAGCTTTGTTTCTTGTGTGTTCTTGTGATAGAATGCATGTATATT
Organism: Herpetospermum pedunculosum; assembly: GCA_028017165.1. Taxonomy (NCBI): domain Eukaryota; kingdom Viridiplantae; phylum Streptophyta; class Magnoliopsida; order Cucurbitales; family Cucurbitaceae; genus Herpetospermum; species Herpetospermum pedunculosum. The sequence goes on along the minus strand of CM051527.1, from coordinate 10,334,576 downwards.
TGGAGCATTCAAGTGAGGGTTGATCAATCTTGCTTGTGGAGTGCTTTGAAGATCACGGGTTGATGGGAGCCACAAGCTCTGTTCGATCCTTGATTTATTTGATCATCTAAGTAATCTGTCGTCTAGCCTTTCTTAGGGGTTGAGATCGAAGGTTAAGTTAGTCATATTTGTGAACATTTACAAGGATCCTAGAAGGACCTCTAGCTTTGTAAATCTAGCTTATCTCACGCTTATCATTTGGTATCAGAGCTTCGGCTTTAGATCGGGTTTTATCCACAGTGTTGTTGGTAAGCAATTGGTAAGGTTAGTGTTTGAGATGATTATTTACAAGGATCCTAGAAGGACCTCTAGCTTTGTAAATTTTGGATCTTCGCTATCTTTATTAATTTCGCTTCCGGTTATCTTTCATTTTATTTCTATAGGACAAATAAAAAAAAACATGAAAAAAAAAGTTGTTGGTAAGGTTTGGGTTGAGATGATTTTTTTACAAGGATCCTAGAAGGACCTCTAGCTTTGTAAATCTTTCATCTTTGCTCTTTGAAAAAAAAAAAAAAAAAAAATCTTCAATTTTTTGTCTTTAGCCAATGATGACTCTTGAACATCTTCTCAATCCATTGCGATGCTTTAGATTCGAGGACGAATCTTCTTAAAGAAAGGGAGAATGATACGAATATGATTGGTCCTCGTCTGATCACCTCAAGAAGAATTAATTTATCATGTCCAATGGATGATGACTTTAACCGGTAGAAGAATTGAAGCTGAAATATGAATTTTTGAAGAATGGGAGGATGATATGAATTATTTTGGCAATCCAATTCATATCCATGATGAAGCTTAATGAAGTCAAATCATTGTTATGGAGGAAGAATCAAAGTCAACATGGAAGAGAAATGCATGAACTTCATTATCTCACAAGTCCATTTGGTGGAAGACTAATAGATCATGTTAAACTAAGTTTAAAATCCATATTTGGTTACTTAATGTTCTCATTTAAAGTGTAACTAAGTTTTAGGTGATCTTTCATATTTCAAGATAAACTTTTAGTTTTCCAAGGTGCCTTTTAGAATATCAAGGCATCTTTTGGTATTTCAAGGTGACTTTTCATATTAGCATTTATGTTAGGAGTCTCTTGGCTTAATTCCTTGTCTATAAAAGGGATTAGCCTTGTCTATTGTAAATGACAACTTGATATGAGATATGAAATGTAGTGTTTTGGGTTTTAAACCTTGAAAGCTTTTAAGCTTTGTTTCTTGTGTGTTCTTGTGATAGAATGCATGTATATTTGGAGCATTCAAGTGAGGGTTGATCAATCTTGCTTGTGGAGTGCTTTGAAGATCACGGGTTGATGGGAGCCACAAGCTCTGTTCGATCCTTGATTTATTTGATCATCTAAGTAATCTGTCGTCTAGCCTTTCTTAGGGGTTGAGATCGAAGGTTAAGTTAGTCATATTTGTGAACATTTACAAGGATCCTAGAAGGACCTCTAGCTTTGTAAATCTAGCTTATCTCACGCTTATCATTAATGATACGAATATGATTGGTCCTCGTCTGATCACCTCAAGAAGAATTAATTTATCATGTCCAATGGATGATGACTTTGACCGGTAGAAGAATTGAAGCTGAAATATGAATTTTTGAAGAATGGGAGGATGATATGAATTATTTTGGCAATCCAATTCATATCCATGATGAAGCTTAATGAAGTCAAATCATTGTTATGGAGGAAGAATCAAAGTCAACATGGAAGAGAAATGCATGAACTTCATTATCTCACAAGTCCATTTGGTGGAAGACTAATAGATCATGTTAAACTAAGTTTAAAATCCATATTTGGTTACTTAATGTTCTCATTTAAAGTGTAACTAAGTTTTAGGTGATCTTTCATATTTCAAGATAAACTTTTAGTTTTCCAAGGTGCCTTTTAGAATATCAAGGCATCTTTTGGTATTTCAAGGTGACTTTTCATATTAGCATTTATGTTAGGAGTCTCTTGGCTTAATTCCTTGTCTATAAAAGGGATTAGCCTTGTCTATTGTAAAAGACAACTTGATGAGATATGAAATGTAGTGTTTTGGGTTTTAAACCTTGAAAGCTTTTAAGCTTTGTTTCTTGTGTGTTCTTGTGATAGAATGCATGTATATTTGGAGCATTCAAGTGAGGGTTGATCAATCTTGCTTGTGGAGTGCTTTGAAGATCACGGGTTGATGGGAGCCACAAGCTCTGTTCGATCCTTGATTTATTTGATCATCTAAGTAATCTGTCGTCTAGCCTTTCTTAGGGGTTGAGATCGAAGGTTAAGTTAGTCATATTTGTGAACATTTACAAGGATCCTAGAAGGACCTCTAGCTTTGTAAATCTAGCTTATCTCACGCTTATCATTTGGTATCAGAGCTTCGGCTTTAGATCGGGTTTTATCCACAGTGTTGTTGGTAAGCAATTGGTAAGGTTAGTGTTTGAGATGATTATTTACAAGGATCCTAGAAGGACCTCTAGCTTTGTAAATTTTGGATCTTCGCTATCTTTATTAATTTCGCTTCCGGTTATCTTTCATTTTATTTCTATAGGACAAATAAAAAAAAACATGAAAAAAAAAGTTGTTGGTAAGGTTTGGGTTGAGATGATTTTTTTACAAGGATCCTAGAAGGACCTCTAGCTTTGTAAATCTTTCATCTTTGCTCTTTGAAAAAAAAAAAAAAAAAAAATCTTCAATTTTTTGTCTTTAGCCAATGATGACTCTTGAACATCTTCTCAATCCATTGCGATGCTTTAGATTCGAGGACGAATCTTCTTAAAGAAAGGGAGAATGATACGAATATGATTGGTCCTCGTCTGATCACCTCAAGAAGAATTAATTTATCATGTCCAATGGATGATGACTTTGACCGGTAGAAGAATTGAAGCTGAAATATGAATTTTTGAAGAATGGGAGGATGATATGAATTATTTTGGCAATCCAATTCATATCCATGATGAAGCTTAATGAAGTCAAATCATTGTTATGGAGGAAGAATCAAAGTCAACATGGAAGAGAAATGCATGAACTTCATTATCTCACAAGTCCATTTGGTGGAAGACTAATAGATCATGTTAAACTAAGTTTAAAATCCATATTTGGTTACTTAATGTTCTCATTTAAAGTGTAACTAAGTTTTAGGTGATCTTTCATATTTCAAGATAAACTTTTAGTTTTCCAAGGTGCCTTTTAGAATATCAAGGCATCTTTTGGTATTTCAAGGTGACTTTTCATATTAGCATTTATGTTAGGAGTCTCTTGGCTTAATTCCTTGTCTATAAAAGGGATTAGCCTTGTCTATTGTAAATGACAACTTGATATGAGATATGAAATGTAGTGTTTTGGGTTTTAAACCTTGAAAGCTTTTAAGCTTTGTTTCTTGTGTGTTCTTGTGATAGAATGCATGTATATTTGGAGCATTCAAGTGAGGGTTGATCAATCTTGCTTGTGGAGTGCTTTGAAGATCACGGGTTGATGGGAGCCACAAGCTCTGTTCGATCCTTGATTTATTTGATCATCTAAGTAATCTATCGTCTAGCCTTTCTTAGGGGTTGAGATCGAAGGTTAAGTTAGTCATATTTGTGAACATTTACAAGGATCCTAGAAGGACCTCTAGCTTTGTAAATCTAGCTTATCTCACGCTTATCAATGCAAGTCCATTTCTTTTGGGATAATTCTGAATTCTACCTTGCTCGAGGACTATCAAGATCTTAAGTTGGAGGTATTTGATAGCTCTAAATTAGAGTTATTGTTAACTCCTTAATTATAGCTAAAAATCGTGTTAAATTTTTATAATTTCTCCTTATTGTAGGTGATTGGTAAGAGATTTTTTTAATTTATAAAATTCTCTATGTTCGGGTTGTCGAGACCCGCCAAAATAACATTTATAAATCCGATACTACTGAGCTTTGCAGCTAGTGGTAGTCGGGTGTCGAACAACAGGGAACCTAAATTATTTCCTCTTAATTAAGTTTTACTAGCCTTTAATAAAACTCAAAATAAAACAGTAAAATAAAGGGGAAAATGCTAACGGAGAATTAAACTAAAACAGTAAAATAGCTAACAGAAAATTAAAATGCGAGAAAAATAAATGCGAGAAAAATAAACGGAACACGTGCTCTTAATTTGACTGTCGGGATTGATTGTTGATGTAGTTCAGATCATAGACACAAAAGATACTTAACTAGTTTTTGTTAACACTCACACACATTAAAAGACCCAATCAAAACAAGTGCTCCCATGCTTTAATTAGAACTAATAATCCCAAGTAATTAATAAGAAATTGACATCTCCTAACTAAGCTTCGCTAATAATTCTAACTTAGGGGCGACCACTCTCCCAAATTAGGATTAGTTACGAGCGACGGGTAATCGTGCGACGAGCCAATTGATGAAACCTCTAACAATGGGACTCGATTTTATTCTATCTCTAGAATTTATCAGCAACCCAAACAAACGTGGCCACATTTAATTCAGAATGCTAGATTTAATTACTCAAAACATGAAGTGCGATCACTAAGTCATGGATTTTTAATCAAACCAACACATAATTAACTAAACGGGTGTCAACCATAAAGAAAATCATGCTGGACATTAAAGAACGAGACTAGAGATGAATTGAATGTTAGAACAAGCTAAGAAAATGATAAAAAGTTCAGGTCTCACCTAATACATCAACAACACAAACCCTAAACCCAAATTAGAGCACTTACCTTAGTTGCCCGTTGTGAAATTCAAGAGAAAACAACAAGAAATTAGCTCCAATGTATTAAAATGGGTAAGAAATAGGTTTGAGCTGAAGAACCGAGCTCTGCAAAAAATGGGGGCTGAAGAAATTGGGAGAGAATGCCCTAATATCTGCAAAAATGGGTATAAATACCCATTTTTGCGACAGGTCAGCGCCCGCGCAGAATCGGGACAGCGCCTGGGCGCTAACCTCTCTGGAAAGATTTGATGACGGGCGCCTAGGCGCTAGGCTCTCGGGTTTTCGCGCAGAGGCGCTGGCCTCTCGGGTCTGGAACGATGTCGGGCGCCTAGGCGCTGCGTCTGGGTCTGGGAGATTAGCGACAGCGCGAGGGCGCTGTCGGCCAGCGCCTGGTGCCATCGGTTGGGCGCCTGGGCCCTGCCCTCTCGGGTTGAAGCCCCAATTTGCACTCTTTTGGCCTATCTCCTTGACCCGAACACTTCCCAAAACTCCTAAAATGACCGATTTAGCCCCGAAAATCATAAATGGACTTCTCGAGCTCTCCGCCACGAAACACCTATAATAAAGCAATTTAACTAAATTAAGCACGACATTTAGCTAGATTTGAGGCTATAATTATAGCTCTATTTTAGAGCTATCAGTGATACGTGGTTAGGAGCTCAAGAAGTCCGTTAATGCCGTTTTGGAGCTAAAAGATAGCTAAAGGGAGCATCAGAATCAAATTGAGAAAAGAAGAGAAGCCAAAACTTGAAGTTTCACTTTTGGTCCAGCGTCGAGACGCTGGGAGGAGCGTCGAGACGATCAAACTTCATCTTTTTAGCAAATACCCGAGAGCAAGCGTCGAGCTCTAGCGTCTCGACGCTTCCCCAGCGTCGCGACGCTATCAAGAGCGTCGCGATGCTTCGATGTCGCACGCGCACTGAATCACCGTCCGTATCCGATGTCGCACGCGCACTAAATCACCGTTCGTAGCGTCGCGACACTACCCCTAGCGTCTCGACGCTACGGGGAGTATAAAAAGAAAAAGTTCTGAATTTAGGTTGTACCCACAAGCAAGTTAATAAAAAAGATTTGGCCAAGTGAGAGGGCACTTATTACAAAATTGTGTTAATGGTGAGGAAACTGCTAAATTTAAGTGAGGTTAAGATCTAGTAATATGCAAACCACGTAATAAAAAAAATTAATCTAAGACAAATTGGTTTTGCATTGGAATAAGTAAGGTTTAAGACAAATTGATTTTGTTCGTTGGAATAAGTAAAGGTCTAAGACAAATTGGTTTTGCTCATTGGAATAAGTAATTAGTGAGAGGGAACTAATTACGGTATTCTGGTTTTTTTTATTTCGTGCCAAAAAAAAAAGAATGGAAAGGTTATGAGATAGAGTTGATAATTTGATGAAGTCTCTTAAAATACCCTAGTTTTAGTAGGATTTTTTAACCTAGAGATAGAGGAACGTCATGGTAAGGCGTAGGTCATCGGTTCAAATCGAGTTTGGCTTTTTTCATAAAACTCAGTATTCATATTTGATTGAAGACATATTGTTTTATATTTTGTAATAAAAAAATAAAAACTTGATAATTCATTGAATTAAAAAATAGTTGGCATTGTGTGTCTCCTAACTAGTTTTTAAAAAATAATATTACCAATTTTTTTAAAAGCACTTGAGAGAGAGATATATAAATAAAATGGTAGATGGCTTCATAAATAAAGTTAAAAAAACTAACTGCCAAAACACCTAAATATTCACTAATGTATCTAGACAAAGAGACATTATTTCGAAGCTAAACAAAAACTAGAGAAGAAAACACCTAAATACTCGCTAATCAAACTAGAAAAAGAGACATTATTTTTCAAAACAAACAAAAAGAAAAAAGCTATTGTCTAAGGACGAAGGTTCTTCTTGAGACTATACTGGCAAAGCCAGGCCATTCGATTGGATTGTTGGGAAATGATATTGGCAGTGGACCAATGTTGAGAGAGCACAATGGAGTTGCCATCATCATACGAATCCATGTCCTCCGCCGTGAGCTGCCACACCAACCCGCCGCTCATTGGACCACCACTCCGAGCCAAGTTGTAGATGTATGAGTACGTGGCACTGAGGAATGAGTTTCTCATCCCCAGCTTCGATCCGGTGCAGTTCTTGGTCGACATCTCGAACTGAGCAAACACCATTGGCTTGTTCAAATAATTTGAGGTGTTAAACTAATTAAGGAATGGTAAATTTTGGCTCTACCTTGACGTGGTCTTTGTAATACCCCTTGACGGCTTTGTTAGTGAAAAAATCATCGTCTTTAGTGATGGATGAGTCGTTCTTTTTGGCCCATTCTACGTATTGATGTTTACCTCCAAACTCATTCCAATTATTGACTAAGGACGGTATTTTAATAAATGCGAGGATTGAACCCATGACCTCCTAGTCACGGACAAAATCTTATGTCAATTGAGCTATGCTCGGTTTGGCAACATCCAAACAATATTGACTTCATATATTTAGCCTATTTTTACTTCACATGCATTTATCGTGGAATGTGAATTTGAAATTATAAATTTGTTCTGAATATAACATTATAATTATAAGTGTAAAATTTGAACTGAAAAATGTTTATGATGTATTAATTGGACTTTTTTTTAATCCATATAAATAAATTTTGGTAACTGCCTTTATATAATAAATTAATACTTTGATAACATGTTTTAAATGTTTAAATTAAAATATGAATATCAAATCAAAACTTTAAGATGATTATAAATTATTTACCAATGCTTTTTTTTTTTTTAATATACTTCAAAACTTGCAATGGAGAGGGACAATTGCATAAATAGTAATTTTATCCAAAATAAAGGCAAATATAACAAAATATAAAGCAGAGGTATATCAACGGATAGTCATTGATCTATTATTAGTAACTATGACTTATAGAAGGCTATCAACAATTTGCAAATCTTTTAAAAAAAAATGTTATATTTTTAATTATTTTATTCTAAATTGACACCTAATGTAATTTTCTTAAAAAAATTACATAAAATACTTGTTTTTCACTAAATCTACACATAAAATACTTGGTAACACATTAAATACCATGACTTTCTTTCATAATTGAAATTTTGTAATCCATTACAAAATAAAGTATTCATAGAATATGATTTCCAAGCATACAAGATAAAATATTTATGGAATATAATTTCCAACAACATAAGTTAATTCACAAAATACGATATATATTTTTATTTTTATTTTTTTAGCAACACAAACAAACTTTAAGAAGGAGGAGGTGAGTCGCCCGAGTTTCGGAAAGCCACTCAGGTGGGCTTCCTCCCAACTCTTCCGAATTCTTCCGAAATTTCCTCATCACTACCGCGACGAGCTAAAACATGGGCAGCTCGATTCTGAGAACGATAAATATGTTCGAAAGAAAAAGTTGCAACAGAAGCAACCTGATTAATGATTTCATCAATGAAGAGACCCACTTCAGAGAGGTCTTCCACCTCACCCTTAATAATCTTGATCACCTGCAGACAACAATCGGACTCCACATGGATGTGATTAGGGCAACCCAATGGAATGGACTCGATGCCCACACAAATCGTTTGTGCCTCAAGAACACTAATAGACCATTCGTCCTTAGACGATTGGCAACCTGCTGAAATGACAGCACCCAAAGAATCTCTGAACCTGCTGAAATGATCTCTGAACCTGCTGAAATGATCTCTGAACCTGCTGAAATGACAGCACCCAAAGAATCTCTGATGATCCACGCAATTGCTCCTCGCTTTTTTGACGCATCCCAGGACGCATCACAGTTCATTTTCCAGTGCATCCCAGGACGCATCACAGTTCATTTTCCAGTGGCCCTGTAATGGAGGGATCCAGCGACGGTCCACAGCATCCGTTACATCCACCACGTCCTCGGTTGGAAGCTCCCGGGTCAAATCCTCGAAAATTTTCATCTCTTGGATGTAGTTGTCCATCATAAATGTCGGCCCTGTAATGGAGGGATCCAGCGACGGTCCACAGCATCCGTTACATCCACCACGTCCTCGGTTGGAAGCTCCCGGGTCAAATCCTCGAAAATTTTCATCTTTTGGATGTAGTTGTCCATCATAACTGTCAAACATTGGGAGTTAGCATCCCCTCGGGTTCAAATCCTCGAAAATTTTCATCTCTTTGATGTATCATCCGTTTGATCTCACAACATTGGGAGCAAGCCAAAATTTAGTCCATAAATGTTTTGTCAAGATTTAGTCCATAAATGTTTTGTCTTTTACAATTCCAAAATAGCTGTAGTTAGGTAGTTAAACATAGCTCCAAATTAGATCTATATGTTGTTTATATAAATATGACATGCCTAGGACTGATAGTCGATGAATATTCCATGGAGATAAGGTGGACCTTCTTATTTTTAAGGTGGACCTTCTTATTTTTAAGATCTAGTGTAAGGGTTCTCGGTGCTACATTGTCAGATTCAGTTGAAAGTAGAGAAGATGATAGAAATCTAAGAGCACACGTTAGAGATAGAAATATTGTGGACGATGAGATGCTCGAAATGATGAATGATTTGCATGCTCTAATTTTTTAAAACATTCCTAGAGAAACAAATGAGCAAGATGAGACGGGTAGAGATTTAGTGGAATAATGTTTAATGAAGTAGAAGAAGAGTTATACTCGGGATGTTTGAAATTTTTTGGTGAAACATATGTAGGTGTTTCATAGTTGGAGTTTTTTTAATAAGTTGAGTTGTTCATGTTGATAATTTAGGGATTATGATTCTTGTTTCGAGCTATACAACTAGGCAAGATAATGTCTAAAAATGATAATGTGTGGAGGATATAAGTTATTGATTGTTCGTGTTCGTGTAGGTGTATCATTTTCACTTCTCCATCCATTCATTTCTTTTCATTCTCTCCCCCTTCCCCTTTCCCATCCGACGCGGAGATATCTCAACGTCAACATGTGGCGTTCCTAATCTAGATCTATGTGAGAATTTTGCGGTGGCTTAAGTAGTTTTAAAAAAATAATACTTCCAATTTTCTAAAAAGTACTTTTAAAAATCCAAGAGCACTTGATAGAGAGAGGGAAGTATAAATAAAATTGTAGAGGGGCTTCATAAATAAAGTTAAAAAACTAACTGCCACCAAAGAAGGAAACACTAATATGCTAAGTCTATCAAAGAGACATTATTCCGAAGCTAAACAAAAACTAGAGAAGAAAACACAAAAATACTCACTAATCAAACTAGAAAGAGAAGAAAACACAAAAATACTCACTAATCAAACTAGAAAAAAAAGACATTATTTTCAAAACAAAAAACAAAAAAAAGGGGTATTGTCTAAGGACGAAGGTTCTTCTTGAGACTATACTGGCAAAGCCAGGCCATTCGATTGGATTGTTGGGCAATGATATTGGCAGTGGACCAATGTTGAGAGAGCACAATGGAGTTGCCATCATCATACGAATCCATGTCCTCCGCCATGAGCTGCCACACCAACCCGCCGCTCATCGGACCACCACTCCGAGCCAAGTTGTAGATGTATGAGTAGGTGGCACTGAGGAATGAGTTTCTCATCCCCAGCTTCGATCCGGTGCAGTTCTTGGTCGACATCTCGAACTGGGCAAACACCATTGGCTTGTTCAAATACCTTGATGAGTCCATCCAGTGGTCAACCATCCAGTTCTTCATAGCCGCCATTTGGTTGTAGTAACACTCATTTGGCAGCCTGCATAATTAGTCCTTAGTCCAACGTTACAAAGATTTCCCATTTTTCCATTTTTGGTAATTGGTTGGATATATAATATATAGTTAACTCACCAACCACTAGCATTTGCATGGATAGTGGAAAAATCGATCTCTTCGATCTGATGATTTGCAATAAAATCTGTACCAACTTGTTCGCTATTTGGATTGCATTGCAATCGATCTTCACTTCCATAGAAGCCTTCCATTCCAACCGTTACCAAGTGATTCTTGTCGATGGATTTTACATAACTAGCCATTTCCTGAACCCAATCCTATAAAATAAAATTCAAAATAAAAATAAAAAAACGAGACAATAGAATTAATCATAATTAAGAGAGAAATTAAAATTGTAAGATACATTAATATCTTTGGTGGAGTTTCCAGCACAACGAGGCTCATTCATGAGTTCCCAAGCCATAATCGTTGTGTCATCCTTGTAAGCAATCCCAAGGATTGTGTTGTTTCTCGTGAGAATTTTCTACAAAAATAAATTAAATAATTATACACAAAATGAAGATGAATTTGAGATGTTAAACTGATTAAAGAATGGTAAATTTTGGCTCTACCTTGACATGGTCTTTGTAAAATCCCTTGACGACTTTGTTAGTGAAAAAATCATCGTCTTTAGTGATGGATGAGTCGTTCTTTTTGGCCCATTCTACGTATTGGTGTTTACCTCCAAACTCATTCCAATTATTGACTAAGGATAAAATCAACCGAATTCCATATCTTCTTGCTTCTGAAATCACGAAATCAAGAGACTGCAAACCACACAAATATGATTATATATAAGAGACTAATTAATTATTTAATTCATCATAGGTTTTTAAAAAAAAAAAAATCCACCTGAAAAACTTTCTCATCATAAACCCCAGGGGATGTTTGTAGGGCATTTTTACCACCATCACTAAAGGCCCATGTCCTTCCAATGGTAAGGCCAGCATTAGCCGCATCACAAAACACAGACGAAATCTTCCCTCTCTCTTTAGGGTCAACCCCAACCGACATCATCCAATAAGAGTTAAATCCATTGAACAAAAAAGGTCTCCCATTCAACACAAACTGGGAGTTCCTTGTTTTTATAAACCCTAGAGAAGGGCAAATTCGAGCCTCACTCTCAAAGAACATACTCCAAAAAGCAACAACTCCAAAAACCAAGCTCCATATTTTCAAATTAGACAAAGTCATTCTCTCTTGTAAGTGTTTTTCCCTCTCAATGAAGAATTTGGGAATTGCTTTGGGGTTTGAAGGTATTTATAGAGATTTGATTTGGTGTTAGTTGTGTTTAGATTCTTAATTAATTAACAGATTTAGGGTTTGTTGAGGAGATTATTTCTCCCCAAATTAACAAACTTATGGTTACTTCTCATGAGATTATTTCTCTACTCATTAACCGATTTAGTGTTCAAGTTCAAATTCATTCTAAATATGGTATAGGGATTAGGGAACTAGCTAATTTCTTTTTGCTAGAGTCACGCTACAAATCGGTGAAAACTATATTTATTTAAATTTATTGAAAAATATGTACCAACAAGAGCGTAGAATGGCATGTATCGACTAGTGACCGGAAGTATTAGGTTCAATCTCCCACCCCAACATGTTGTCAAAAAATTTCTTATTGAAAATACATATTCTAAATTTAACTATCCAATATTTAAAAAAAAAAAAAATTGAAGATTCTAAAAGTAAGAGCGGTATAAGTTCCCAAGTATAAGGAATAAAATGATATTTTAATAAATACAAAATTGAAGTCCTAAGCATTTTTTAAACCTCTAGCAATAATGCATGTATATTTTAAAATATTTTGATTAAAATATTATTTAATATAATTATTTTTAAAATTTACTTATGATTTTATATATATATATAAAAGTCTGTTTGGTTGATTTTTCAATTTGGTCGTTATTTTTTTAAAAATATTCCATTTAATCCTTTTTGTTTTAACATTTTTTTTCATTTAGGGTTTAGGAGTCGTTTAAGCCTGCGTTTTGTGTTTCCCTCAAGTTTTCCTTAGAAGATATTGTATAAGTATATAATAATATTAAAATATATAATACCATTTTCAAACAATAATTCTATCATTTAATTTTAAGTTTGTGTTCAAGCATATCTCAATTAGCATAAGGTTAAGGTTGTGTTCGATCATGTTCAATCCCTTATTAATTAAAATGCAAAAAAAAAAAATTGTGTCTAAGAGCCTGTGATTAGGGTGAAAAGATGTAAAAGTTATTCTCAAAAAAATCTTAACCGTTTTTGGGTTGTTGGAGAATTTTAACAGTTGTTTGGTAAATCTGATTATTTATTAATTTATGTAAAATCAATTTTCAATCTATTCTTACGTTCAAAAATCTTGTAGATACTAGCTTTTGGATTCTGCTTCCTTAAAAAATGTGACATATTCTCTAACTCTATTTTAAAAATTCAAATTTATCATTAATCTTTTTTTTTTCTATTTATATTTATGTTATACAAACGAAATAAGAATCGATTTAAATTTTTGTAACAATTATTTTTTCTAAATTTTCATCAAATAATTAGAATTGAACAAAGTTATTTGACATTTAAATCATATAAATTTAAAAACAATCATTTTATAATAAATTTAGATATTAAATATCAATATAAATATAATTAAAATAATATGTCCATTTTAGTAATTATAGCTAAATCGTAATAATTTAGTATTAATTTATCAAACGCTATAATTTAATTTTTGAAGTTTAAAGTTAGAATTTGCCAAACACTAATTTACAGCTTATTTTTTTCTAAAAGCAAAGTTAGCAATTATTTTAAAAGTTACTACCATCCCAAACGGAGTTGTTAATTCTGATTATTTTAAAATTTATATAAAATCACTTTTTAAATCTTTGAAATCTTTTGATTTTCAAAATCCCCTCTATAGTAGCTTTTGATTTTAGTATTTTAAAATTTATATAAAATCACTATTTAAATCTTTTGAAATCTTTTGATTTTCAAAATTTCTTCTATAGTAGCTTTTTATTTCAGTTTACCGAATAACCTGACGTGTTTTTTTTTAACAAATTATAAATGATAATTTATTTATTTTTTTTCTTTTTTGTCATGAAAACAAATGCGCATTACTGAACTTCAAGAAAATCAATCAAAACATCAAGGGTTTTTTTTGTGTGATGTTTTTGCATCAACAAATTCACCTTTTTTTTTAAAAAAATCTTTTCAGTTTGTACATCAAGGTTTTTTTTTTTTTCATCAACAAATTTATGTTTTTTGTTTAATCTTTTCAGTTTGTTTTCAGCATTTAAAAATTTATATAAAATTACTTTTGAAATCTTTTGAAATCTTTTAATTTTCAAAATCTCATTAGTAGCTTTTGATTTAAGCTTACTGAATAATACGGTGTGCTTACTGAATAATATGGTGTGTTTTTTTTAACAATTTATAAATGACAATCTATATATTTTTTTTCTTTTTTGTCATGAAAACTAATGAACTTGAAGAAAATCAACAAAAATATCAATTTTTTTTTTTTTTTTTTTTTTTTTTGTCTTTTGTGATGTTTTTTCATCAACAAATTCACGTTTTTTTTTTTTTTTTCAACAAATTCATGTTTTTTTGTTTAATCATTTCAGTTTATTTTCTTTTTCTTTTGTTATTTTGTGGTTGGTTGTTATCAATCATCTCTTTCTATTTCAATTTTTTTTTCATTTTTCCTTTTAATTTGTCCCTTAAATTGTTTATGGTGATTTTCCTTCTTATTAAATATAAAAGAAAATTATTTTTTGATTCAAAGGTGTTGAATGTTACATCATCTTATTTTTTTTTTCTTATCTAATTTTTTTAATCTAAATTCTAGATTGTCTTTTTTTTTTTTTTTTTTTTTTAACATATTTGTTCTATATCATTTACATTATGAAATAATCAAAAGGAATACTTTTGAGATCAAAGGGGTATAATATGAGATACGGGTTTTGAAATAGTTTATGAACCGAAAAAATTATTGTTTTCCAGGTCATATTCGTGTATTGTCATATTGTTTTGTTTTTTCCATTTTTTATTTTTTTGTTGGAGATATTCTTTCCATATATTTTGTTTATTGTTATGAAAAATATATTTTTTTGTAAAACTAATAATAAGTTCAAGAAATTGAAACAGAACATTTGCATCAAACCTCTCATTTTCATCCCATTTATAATTTATGCAGATATAATGGTGGAATGGGAGATTATGGTGTGAATTTTTTCTTTACGAAATTATGAGTTCTCAAATTTTGAACTATATATTTAAAATTATACAAATTAATTTTGGAAGATTCTGTTTGAGGTTAAATATTTTATCAATTTTCTCTGAAATTGATTTTTATTATTTTTTCTAACATTTTGTTTGTACTTAAACAATTAATTTTTTCTAGCTTTTTAGCATATAATTTAAAACAAAAGCAACACATAATTTATATTTTAAACTAATTTTTTCTTAAGAATTAACTTATAACACTTCATATATTAAACATCAACATATAAATAATTAAAAATATAAATAATTAAAATTAATATGTCTACTTTGATCGCTAACTCACGATAATTTCGTTTGAGTTTACCAAACACCGTGACCTGCTTTTGTAATTTTAAAAATCAAATTTACCAAACACTAATCTATTTTGTATGGCTGATTTTTTGAAAAGCACAGCTACAATCAATTATTTTAGAAGCTACCGCAAACCCAAACGGAACCTAACAAGTGTTTGAAAAAATTTAAATTAATTATTTTATTATATATAAATTTGATATATAAATTTGAATCTGATGTTTAATAGAATCCTAAGATTCCAATAAATCCGTAAATTTTAAAAAATTCTAAAGTTCGGAGACTGAATTTGTAATTTTTAAACTTAAACAAACCAATCAATTAAATCAGTTAATATATATATATATATATATATATATATATATATAAAAATGTGTTCAAAGTTATTTTTATACGAATTTGTGCTCTTGACATAAAGTTTTGAATTTTTTTAGTACAACTTTGGGATTAAACCTTCGACCTCATGAGAGGTACTATTTGTCAATTACACTTGAATAATGTTCACTTTTAATTAGCCGTTTTGAATCCCCTTACTATATATTAATGTGTTCAAAATTATCTTCATATATACGAACTAAGTCTCCTCCAGCCAAAGCGAGCATAGCTCAGCTGGCATATGTATGATTTGATGACCAAGAGGTCTGTGGTTTGAATCCCGCAACCCCCAATATACTTAAAAAAAAAAAAAAAAAAAATTCCCCTCCCCATTAGACAACCATGTTTGCTTTTAGGAATATTTAAATAATGGTGTTTGTTTTGCGAATTTTTGTATGGGAATGTCTTAAAATAATGTATTATGTCAACCTCGCCTTTTTTTATCTTCAGATAATTTATATATTAATTTAATATAATTTTAATTTATATATCATTTTTGTCTTTAATAATTTAATATTTTATTGTTACCAATTCATATTTATTTTATATGTCAGCCTCGACTTAATTCTATTTTAGTATCTCAATTTTTTATGTTCAATGATTTGGTGATATTTATAAATTAAGTCTTTCAACAAATTTTAAAAAATATTTGCACCCTTAATTTAGGGTTAATTTTTATTTTGGTTTAATTATTTCTATCCATGAAAGAAAAAAAAAATCATTCAAATATGGTATAATGTAAATAAAAAAATCACAATTTTAAGCAAACACCTATAGGAATTAGGGGACTAGTTAATTTCTTCTAGCTAGAGTCGACTATAAATTGACGGTGAGAACTATATTTTTTAAATTTTGTTGAAAATAAATCGCCTAAATTTGACTATCCAATATTAAAAAAATGGAAAATTTTAAAAATTTTGATTGAAAGTAATTATTTTTAAAATAAACTTAAGACAACATGAGCCAGAGGATGTTTTCAAAAAAAATTATATATATTCAATTTGGTCGTTATTTTTTAAAAAATATTTCATTTAGTCCTTTAAGTTTTAACATTTTTTTTCATTTAACCTCTCATTTTGGTGAATGATATAAACTTACATGACATTATAATCTCTCATTTTGGTGAATGATATAAACTTACATGACATTATAATATACTTAGGAGCTGTTTATTTTTTGTAATCTCGATATAGTCGAAATCTTCAAATGCCCAAAAATGTAGATGTCTGACATCTCTTCGGACAACCAACCATGTATGAAAGTATAACTTATATACATTGCTATAAAACATTTCATAGTATTTGTTATTAGAGCTATAATATGTTCATAGCCCAAATATAACACTATGGTTAAGATATAATAATATTTTTACAAGGTTATTATAAAGTTTATATATCTTAAAGTTTGTGCAATAAAAAATTGAAATAATGGTTGTAATAACATTTTCATAGCTTTGCTTTTAACCAGGTAAAGTTTATTATAGGTTTTACTCATGACACTTACTTCTAGTGCTACAAATGAATTCATTGTATTATTTAAATATGATTTATATTTATTCAATTTTGATAAAATTTACATCAAATACTTATTCTTTCACTAAGGCTGCGTTTACCTCTCCATAAGGTAATTTCTCCAACAGTCGTAATAAATCAATTGTAATAGATGAAGGCTTCAATCATAATCAATTTAATCATTCGTAAATTTACCATAATATCATTTCGCTTTAATCGTGTGTTGACTTGTTTTCTCGACGTTCGACTTGTTTTCCAGATGTTCGTATGCAGACTCTAGGATCATGTGTTGTCTCGTTCCTCGTTTTCCAAGCGTTACTCGTGTGCAGACTCATGTAGACTCGTGTGTGGAGACTCGTGAACCCATTTTTCAACATGAATCTTCACTCCCCTTTGTTTATTCTCTTCTTTCTTCATTTTTTGTCATCGTAGCTTCGATCTCTTCCCTCCTCCATTAACTCATTTATGTTTATTCCTCACAAAAGAAAAGCAACTCTCATTTTTAAGGGTTTCAACCTTAAATAATGAGTTTCTCTATTTTCTCCACAATTTGTTCCTCTTTTATTCAATACCAACAATTTGTTCATATTTTTATCAAAATGGGTTTCTTTTTTTTTCCCACAAATTTTGGATTAAAACACTTGTGGAGAAAAAAGAGAAATGAGACTAGAGATGAGTCTTGAAAAGATTTGTTGAAAGAAAAATAAGACTCACTTATGAGAGAAAAAGAAAACTCATTTCTTGAAAGAAAAAGAAAACTCATTGCTTGAAAGTCTTTCAAGAATAAGAAAACTCATTTTTTTTAAAAGAAAAAAAAAACTCTAGCATATGGACAGCGACGACGGGCCACAAGATTGGCCGAAGTGAGGTGGGTGGCGACGACGAGATTGGCCGAGAAAGAGGGAAGAAGAAAGTGGAAGGAAGAAGGTGAAAGGAAGAAGATGATAATGTGAAATTCAAGAAAAAGAGAGAAAGGGACAAACATGGAAAGAAAAAACAAAAAAAAAATGGTTGGACCGATGTAATCTTCAATGGTAATCTCATTGAGAACCCCAAAGTGCCAGAGGGTGTAATGGGATTAGTCAATTCAAAGAGAGACTCACAGTTTCATTACGTTTACAGATTTTGGTAAACGCCCTCAAACCTAATAAATATAGATCCCATTGTCAGAAATTATCATTGATTCATTACGTTTGGAGAGAAGTAAAGGCAGCTTAAATCCACACATTAAATACCATGACCTCCTTTCCTAATTCATGGAATATGATTTCCAACAACATAAGGTAATTCACAAAATACAATATATCATGGACTTGAACTGGCATCTTTTGATCTTTTTCACCTTCATTCACCTACATAAATATATAAAATATATATAAATATATGGTTGTATTATATGGTTATGTGAATACCAACGTTGAAGGTGAAGTAAATACAGAGATACTTTGTTAAATGTAAATAAATAGTCCAAGAAAATAATATACTAATAGTCCTTTTATAAGATAATCATACAACTCTACTACTCCCAACTTCTAACTTCTTCAATAAATGGCCAAAGCGAGCATAGCTCAGCTGGCATATGTATGACTTTGTGACCAATAGGTCTGTGGTTCGATTCCCCCACCCAATGTACTCAAAAAAAAAAAAAAAAACCTTCTTCAATAAATGTCATTTCTCCACAAATATGAATGCATTGAGTTTCTTTAATACATCAACCTAGACTTTAACTGCAAGTGGTCCAATAGGAATGTGATGAACAAGAGCAATTGGATCATTAGAAGACCACTGTCCTTCAACAACTATCTTTCCTATTAATATTTAGACAAAAAAAACATAGTGAGAGCACTTCAAAAAATTAGTTCTAAAAAAAGTTAAAACCCCTCATCAATTTATTGAAGGCATGCTTTTTAAAAACTTAGAAAGAAGCTTTTTACCTCACCCATCACCTCTAGATTATTCTTAGCACCATTCCATGTAAACTTCAACAAAATCACACACTACAAGAAAATTAGTCTATTGCGACAATTTTTTTTACAACGGTTTAGAAAGTGCTGCAAAATTTAATAAAATCGCAACAATTTCTGGAAACAAATAAAAAACTGTTGCAAAATATATGTATTGCAACGATTTTTTTGCTGTGATTTTAAAATGTGTTGCAATAAGGTGTTCATTTTTTTTTAACAATTGGCGAAGCCCAAATAAAAAAAAATTCTTTAAAAAATTTAAAGCCCAAACAAATAAGAAAGTGTTGCTATTTATTTCAAAAATGTTGCAATAGGATGGATGCTATTGCAACGGTTGTGAGAAGTCATTCCAGCACTTTAAAAAGTGTTGCTAGATCCTTTACAACACTTGTTTAGCCAGAGGTTTCTCAAGCGTTGCAAAGAGTGTTGCAGTTTAAAACCGTTGCTATAGCTAAAAAAAACTCTGCAATAGACCTGTTTTCTTGTAGTGACACTAGAAGAAACTTTCACTATTCCTTGTGATATAAAAAGTATTTACAATAGAAAAATGACTAGCTGAAAAAAGTGAACATTTTTGCCTCTTTATACCTTTATCTAAAATTGATATAACAAAATTGCATTTTATTCAAGGCAACCAGCAAAAGGATAAATATGTTATGAACTAAACTAATTAGTTGGTTAGCAGTCACATTTGGTCTGTAAAAATAAAAAAAAAAATTAATACAATTTGATCTCAATGAACTAAACTTCATTTATTTCCCAAGAATGAGAGGACTTCTCATTTAGAAACTAAAAACAACATGCGACAGAATGAACAAAAAGAAACTTATGACGATCACAAAGTCCATATCTCAAAGCCAATGCTACAATAAATAAAAGCTTATGTACTTTAACATTCTTAAATAAGCCTTTCCAACCTGTCTTGATGAAAACTAATTCAACTTCTTAAAGAAAGCAAAGAACTTCACAGCCATCCATTTCCTTATTTTTCACAAGCATATCAGCAAACACACACTAGGCAGTTTCCCTTGTCCTTAATTTATGGAGGGAGAGGACATAGGGATGAAAGTGATGCTGAGAGGAGTTAAAAAAAAACCAACTCTCACTCAGGCAAGGATAATGGAAGCATCTCAAGGATACGACAAACACTATATATTAATTCCAAGTAGATCCAATCATTATAGTCATTAATTCTCAAGTAGCGGAAGCACATGAATACATTGTGGAAATGAAAAATGAGTTACAGAGGCTTCTTGGAATCGAGAAATCGTTAGATCGAATGAATGTGTTGTTCAATACCTTAGTCAAAGAACTGACTGAAGGAAGGATAGTTGTTTTGGCGTCGGATCGAACAGAGATGTCCACGGGAAAGCGTAAGGTGTGAGAAGAGAAAGATGAACCCGCAGACAACGTGGAAATAGGGGAGTCCTCGCACAGAAGAGAAGAAGCACAAGGGGAAAGAATCAAGTTCAAAAAAGTGGAAATGTCGGTCTTCAACAGCATTGATCCAGACGGATGGATGTTCCGGGCGGAATGCTATTTTCAGTTGAATAAACTGACAGAGGAGGAAAAACTTACGGTGTCGGTGGTGAGTTTCGAAGGGAAAGCACTCCATTGGTATCGTTGGGCTGAAAATCGAAAACGGATGAAGGTATGGAATGACCTCAAAATAAGATTATTCTAACGGTTTAGACCGATCCAAGAAGGAACCCTGTGTGCTCGTTTCTTAGCAATCAAGCAAGAAGGGACGGTGGAGGACTATTGTCAGAAGTTTGAAGAGCTATCGGCGCCGCTGCCTCACTTATCGGAGGAGGTGTTGGTAAACACTTTCACAAATGGGCTTGATCCAGTGATTAGGGGAGAAACCCTGTGTTTGGAACCAGATGGGCTTGAAGCCATTATGAGAACGGCCCAAATGGATGAGGGAAAAATGGACGCGGTTCAAAAAGCCCACGACCCGAATACCGTAAAAATCCCGAAGAGTCACCCTACTACTCTAGGGTTAGGAACGACATTGAAGCATCCTGAAACACATCAGACGCGAACGGTGACTCTGGCTGAAAAGATACCCTCCAATCGCAAGGAGACCCCATTCAAAAGTTTATCAGACGCAGAAGTTCGTGCCAGACGAGAGAAGGGGGCTTTAAATGTGAAGAAAAATTTGCACCGGCTTATCGCTGCAAGAACAGGGAACTTAGGGTTTTGCTCACCGCAAATGAGATTGAAGAAGAGGTGGACGAAAGAATAGAAGAAGGGAACATCGCAACAATTGTGATTACTGAGGTGAGTCCCGAGATATAGTTATCGTTGAATACGATGGTAGGATTGACGACCCCTGGAACGATGAGGTTGAAAGGATGCATTAACGAGCACGAGGTGGTAATATCGATCGATTGTGGTGCTATGCACAACTTCATCAACCAACGGCTGGTTGAGAAACTGGAAATACCTTCGGGTGAAACTACCAACTATGGAGTGGTCATGGGCTCAGGAGAAGCGGTTAAAGGCAAGGGCATCTGCAAGGCAGTAGTAGTGCAGTTACCCGAGTTGACAGTCGTGGAGGACTTTTTGCCGTTTGAGCTGGGAAACTTAGACATGGTCTTAGGCATGCAGTGGCTGAAGAAACAAGGGGCCATGACGGTAGATTGGAAAAAAATGAGTATGACTTTTGTCATGGGTGATACAAGGGTGGTTCGTAAGGGCGATCCCACTTTAGCACGCATGGAAGTTTCATTGAAAATTTTGACTAAAACTTGGCAGCCGGAAGATCAAGGGTTCCTCGTGGAGTTTCGGGCGATTGACTTACGTGAAGAAGAATTAGTCACCGAATCACAAGTACCCGGGCTAGACCGTCTGTTAATAGACTATGAAGATATCTTTAATATGTCAGATGGCCTTCCGCCAGCAAGACGAGTGGATCACAAAATACTGCTGAAAGAAGGGACCGATCCGACCAACTTGAGACCCTACAGATACCCCCATGCTTAGAAGACGGAAATTGAAAAAATGATTGATGAGATGCTACGCACGGGGACCATCCGACCCAGTGTCAGCCCATACTCGAGCCCAGTGATTTTAGTAAAGAAAAAAGATGATAGTTGGAGGTTCTGCGTGGACTATAGGGCGTTGAATAAGGCAACAATTCCGGATAAATTTCCGATTCCAATTATTGAAGAGTTACTTGATGAGCTTCAGGGAGCAAAGTTTTTCTCCAAACTCAATCTGCAATCGGGGTATCATCAGATCCGGATGAACGAGGATGATATTCAGAAAACCTCTTTCCGATCACACGAAGGCCATTACGAATTTTTAGTCATGCCTTTTGGTCTGACCAACGCTCCTGCTACCTTCCAAGCACTCATGAATCAGGTTTTTCGGCCTTTTCTCCGGCGTTGCGTTCTTGTTTTTTTTTATGATATATTAATTTATAGCCCTGATCTGTCTACGCATCTTACTCATTTGGGTGTTGTGTTTAATGTTCTCCGAGATAATCGGTTATATGCAAACTATAAGAAATGTCAGTTTGTCCGTGAAAGAATAGAATATTTGGGGCACTGGGTTTCTGAACAGGGGGTCGAGACAGATGGAGAAAAGATTCGTGCAATGTTGCAATGGCCACAACCTGCCAACCTCACAGAACTTCGAGGATTTCTGGGTCTAACCGGGTATTATCGTCGCTTTGTTGCCAACTATAGTGACATATCAGCCCCTTTATCGAATCTGACTAAGAAGAATGCTTTTGTGTGGAGTGGGGAGCTACTAATGCGTTCGACAGACTAAAGACCGCAATGGTTACGCTGCAAGTGTTAGCCTTACCAGATTTCTCAATTCCATTCATCGTGGAAACAGATGCTTCCGGAACAGGGGTTGGAGCAGTGTTGATGCAAAATCAGCGACCCATAGCATATTTTAGCCAGAAATTCTCTGATCGAGCGAAGTCCAAATCAACGTACGAGAGAGAATTAATGGCAATTGTGTTAGCGGGTCAAAAGTGACGCCATTACCTTCTGGGATATCATTTTTTGGTGCGCACTGACCAAAAGTCATTGAAAGATTTCGGATATCATTTTTCGGTGCGCACTGACCAAAAGTCGTTGAAAGATTTCCTGGAACAAAGGGAGGTCAAACCGGAATTTCAAAAATGGCTAACGAAGCTCTTGGGGTATGATTTTGACATCCAATATGTTCCAGGGTTGGAAAACAAAGCACCAGACGCTTTATCTCGAATGCCACCAACGGTAGATTTAGTTGTGTTGTCTGTGCCGGCCATTATTGATGTTCAAATGGTGCAAAGGGAAGTGTTGGTTGATGCGAGGTTGATAGAAATCATCTCAAAACTCCAGGATAACGCCTCTAGTGTTCCCCCTTTCGATTTGAAAAAAGGGATCTTAACCTACAAAGGGCGAATGGTTTTGTCCAACAAATCCACTTTGATTCCGACAATACTTCACATGTTTCATGATTCGGTTGTGGGTGGCCACTCCGGGTTTCTAAGAACCTACAAGCGCCTCACAGGAGAAGTATATTGGGAAGGAATGAAGAGTGTTATGAAGAAATATGTAGAGGAATGTGGCATATGTCAGGCCAACAAAAATCAATCCCTCTTACTTGCTGGGTTACTTGAACCGCTACCGATTCCGGACAAAGTATGGGAAGACATCTCTATGGACTTTATTGAAGGTTTGCCTCGATCGGGGGGGGGGGGGGGGGGGGGGGGGGTTGATGCGATACTCGTGGTGGTGGATCGCTTGAATAAATACGGTCACTTCATTCCAGTTACACACCCTTTTCGGCAAAATCAATTGCAGGGCTCTTCACCAAGGAAATCGTCCGGTTACATTGTTATCCAAGGTCTATTGTCTCAGACCGGGATAAGATCTTCATTAGTCATTTTTGGACAGAATTGTTTAGAGTGCAGGGAACTAAACTGAAAAGAAGCACCGTTTTCCACCCGCAAACTGACGGACAAACCGAGATAGTGAACAAATGTCTGGAGACATATTTGCGTTGCTTTAGTAATGAGAAGCCTAAGTCGTGGAGCTTGTGGCTGTCATGGCAGAGTATTGGTACAATACCAATTATCATGCATCAGTTAATGCAACACCAATCCTAGTAGTCTATGGCCGCAAACCACCAGTATTGCTTTCTTATAGAGACTCCACCACGGCAAATGACACTCTAGAACAACAACTAGTGGAACGCGATCTGATTATCCTTAGTCTGAAAGAACATCTCCAGTTAGCCCAAGACCGCATGAAGAAGTTCGCAGATAAGAAGAGAAGAGACGTAACTTATGAGATAGAAGATTGGGTTTATTTGAAACTAAGACCGTATCGCCAGAAATCCTTGGCTCAAAGGCGCTGTGAGAAACTATCACCTAAGTATTTTGGACCGTACCGCATTGAGGACAAGATTGTCAAAGTCGCGTATCGCCTTGATCTTCCTGCGGAAACAACCATTCACCCAGTGTTTCATGTCTCCCAACTGAAGAAAGCAATGGGCCAAGACGCTAGGGTACAGGTGGTACCTCCTCTGATAAATGAAGCTTATGAATGGGTAGTGGAACCAATGGATGTTCTTGCGACAAGATGGAATGAAATTGCAGCAGATTGGGAATGTCTCATTCAATGGAAAGATCAGATTGATGAGGATGCAACCTGGGAACTGATGGAACGGATGAAGCTACAATTTCCTGACTTTCACCTTGAGGACAAGGTGGCTTCGGAAGGGGGAGGTATTGTTAGACACTAGTGGTAATTACGTATAAGAGGAGGGGCAATAAGGGAAAAGAGAAAATGGTCTGACAGTTGGGGGTGTGGGGTTTATGTTGTACGGGTTTTAGGGCAACGAGGTGTCTTGGTATTTAAGCTTCCTTATGTTGTTTTTATCTTTAACTTTTGGTTGTGAATAGAACACTAGTTCTTGGGATTGGAGAGCTACCAGCACTCTCGTTCTTGCTGGGTAACGTTGTTCATTTTGTGATTGTAATAGCTATTATATTGCAATATATATCTCTAGTAAGAAGTATTCTTACATAATGTTGAAAAGATGAGTCAATTGGGTGACTTTGAAGAAGTCAAGCCAAGAGAAAAAGAAGTTCAAGCCAAAAATCCCGAGGGCAGAGCGTCGAGACGCTACGAAAAGCCCAATAGCGGCATTCCCGTCCGTAGCGTCGAGACGTTGTGCCTAGCGTCTCGACGCTGGCTTTCCAAATCTGAAAACGCGCTATTTTGAGGCATCGTCGAGACGCTGTCCCTAGCGTCTCGACGCTGCGGCGTAGGGAAGTATAAATTCCTCTTTTTCCAGCCGACTTGAGGAGGCAATTTTGGAGACAAAAACCCCAATTTTCGAGATTAATCATATCTTAGAGAGAAGAAGACGACCATTGAAGCGGAGAAAGAGATTTTGAAGCTGAAGTTCGTGGATATCGCTACGGGAAAGAAAAATTGCACGTGATTGAGTTTTATTCTTCTTATCTTTAACACTTGTTTAATGGAATTTTCATTGTTTAAGAATCTTATAATTTTGAACATGTCGCAACGTTTTTGCGACGCGGAGCGGCCGACGTCCCTCCGTTAAACGGGGATTTTAAAAGAAGAATAAAAACAAAACAGAAAGAAAGGAGTCGCCACCAATCATTATTCGAATGTGATTGGTCACCTAAAATAATGGTCTGCGAAATTGAAATAAGGGTTCGGAGGTCGTTTGAGTGTAGGGAAGGTGCTAGCACCCTACAACTCCCGTTAAAAACGGTAGCCAAAATGTTGACTTAATTATCCAATTAAATTTAAAAGGATCTTTAATTTGAAAAAATTAAACATAATTAATTTTAAAATAACTGTCTCAACTGATCATGTCTTAACTTTAAAATAAAGTAAGTGGGATTATCCATTAATTTTGTCATTTATCGCTTAATCCCATTACCGGGATTATTCAACAAAACAGAGGTTATAAAAATCATTTCAGAAAATCAATTTTAAAAAATTAATTTAAAACTTATTTTAAAATCAAATGTGATTCTCTTAAAAATAAATTTTAATTAAAATCATTCTAAAAAAATGTTTAATTCAATTAAAAGATTTGAAATAAATATTTTAAAATCTAATTTAAAGCTTATTTTAAAATCAAATGCGATTCCTTTGGAACAAAAAATTAATTAAAATCATTCCAAAAAATCGTTTAATTCAATTAAAAGATTTGAAATAAATAAGATTTGAAAAAAAAAACATTTGAAAATCATTTGACAATTTATTTCAAAGACATTTGAAAAATAAAAGATTTTAAGGGAAAAAAAACATTTGAAAGCTTTAAAATTCAAAATCAATTGAAAATTTAATTTGAAAACTTGAAGATAGCCCCTAATGGCATATTTTAAAAATATAATTTAAAAAAAAACTAAAAACTAATCCTCAAGATAGGGCAAGATCCCCTTTCCATCCCGAGATTTCAAAATTCGAAACACATCCTCAAGGTGGGAGGGAGGATTCCCCCTATCCCGGGATTAGAATTTAAAAAATGATTAAATAACCTTAAAAAAAAAAGTAAAGAAACAACCTAAATGAACCGAGCATATATCAAAATTAGATACCAAAATAAGAAAATCAAAGCAAAGGTATAATTCAAATATATCGTGGTATATATAAACAAAACAAATCAGAGGTATATATGCAATAAAATAAATCAGAATATATTTTAAAAAGTAAAGAAAGGGACAAATTTGTAAATACGCTTAAACTTGAAACTAAAATCAATTTACCCACGAAGAGAAGAAGTCGTCGGTCTGCTCTTCTTCGATATCGCCGCCGCTGGAGCTGATGGCCGAAATTTTAGAAGAAGATCGACGCTGGAGTTTCGCGGTGAAGCGGCCGGTTTGAAGTGAGGAAGATGGGCTCGAGTCACCGCCGGCTGAAGGTGAAATCCAAGTCGCTACCGGCTGAAGGTTACCGGAGATTGGAGGCGAACTCTTGAGGAAGAAGATGAAAAGAAAAACTCTTGAATTTTCTTCTTTTGTCTATTCCTATCTTCCCCAAAAGCCCTCTTTCTAGAAAAAGACATTTTTCTTCCATGGCACTCATTTCATCACCTTAATTTATAGTGTTCGAGAGATCTTTCATTTTCCTAATGGGTCTCCTTTTTGCCCACCAAAATACAAAACCCTAAATCAAATCTAAACAAACTGAAACCCCAAATTAAATTAAACTCTAAAATCAAAATTAAATGTCCTTGAAAATTTATTTTGAAAAATCTAATTTTTAAAATCAATTTGAATTTCATTTTGAATATCCTTAAAAATATCTAATTTGAAAACAAATCAATTTGGAAGATTTAATTTTAAAATCGATTTGAATTTATTTTGAATATACTTAAAAAAATATATATCTAATTTTAAAAGAAATCAACTTGAAAATTTTAATTTTAAAATCAATTTGAACTTATCTTGAATGTTCTTAAAAATCTAATTTTAAAAGAAAATAAATTTGGAATATCTAATTTTAAAATCAATTTGAATTTGATTTTGAAATAGTTCTAATTTTAAAAAGAAGTCTATTTGAAATATCTAATTTTAAAACCAATTTAGAATTTAATTTTGGAATATTAATCAATTTGGAAGATTTAAAATCAATTTGAAATATATCTAATTAAAAATAAACCAATTTAAAAAATCTAATTTAAAAGCCAATTTAAAAATCTATTTTGAAATATTTTGAAGATCTAATTTTAAAACCCCAAACCAAAACTATAAAACTCATCCTTAAAAAAAATATTTGTTTGTTTTTTTCTCGAAACTTCGAAATTAATGGAAAAAGACGAAATTAAATGATTTCAACAATCTACCGAGCGAAACGCAAGAAAAAGAAAAAGAAGAGCAAAACTTAGAAATAATGATAAACAAGGTCGGACAAAATACAGTGTCTACAGAACATGAATAGCTAAACTCTTTATCTTGGGGATTGATGTAGCCTTTTAGTTTTGATGTTTTGATTAATTGAAGGTCTAGATTTAATGTTTATCTTCCATTCGTGCAATTAGATTTTTAATGTTTATAATCTCCTGATCAAATATTAGATGTTTTAATGGTTTGAATCTATGTTGGTGAAATAATAGTTTAGACTAGATTTTGATTGCATGACTAAGGGTAGTCCTAACATGAGAATGATTAAGACTCTTTTAGAAGTTGTTTTAAAGAATAGTTCTTAATGTCTTGCATGTTATTAAAAATTAAATATATATGTTAGTTTTATAACATTGCAGGAGACTAATTGTCCTTCTTAGAGTCAGTTCTTATTATTATCTTTCTAGACTTATGGAAATTTGCATGAATAATCTAGGTTATTTGATTGATTGAAACGTCATTCTAATCGGTGAAATCACGTCCCTAAGATACCCTTCTCGTGATTTGTCTCATTCATTACTTTTCTTTTATTGCTTGATTTCTTTGACTTGTTACAACCCTCCTTGCAATTTATTTCTCTAGATAAAATCGAGCATTATTATTTAGGATATCTAAATGAACTAGAAATCTAATCCAGAGGAAGATATCTGTATTCACATACACTATTTATTACTTGACCCGTACACTAGCGATTTTGCACTGCATTAAAAGTGTGCAACAAATTTTTGGCGTCGTTGTCGGGATTGACAAATATTTAGTTTCACTTAATATCGTGGAGAACCTGCTTAGTCTTACTTTAGAGTTTATTTTCAGTTTACTTTTATTGACTTGTTTATTTTATTTTCTATATGATCATTGGTTGTGCATGCGAAAGGACAAAAAAACAGTTTTAGTTCCTTTTGACTCTGAAATTGAAAAGACTTGTAAAACAAATCAAAGGGAGAAAAAGGACAAGACTGGAGTTATGAATGATCAAAATTAATTGTTGAACCAGTTGTCAATTGGACAACAAGTACAACCAAATGCACATGTGCAGTAGGATCAGAGAGCCATTAGGGACTATTTCCAACTTGCCTTCCCTGCTGAACATTCAGGAATATCCTACACACCCATCAATGCCAACAATTTTGAGCTCAAAACATGACTCATCTCGATGGTTCAAAATAGATCTTTTAAAAGATTTCCTTTTGAAGACCCTAACTTTGATCTTAAATCTTTTCTTCAACTTTGCAGTACAGTTAAGATAAATGGTGTTACTCTTGAAGTTATACGTTGACGTTTATTTCCTTTTTCTTTGCAGGATAAAGCAAAAGATTGGCCAGACTCTGTGACACCTAGAAGCATTACTTCGTGGGATCAGTTGGTTCAGGCATTCTTAATAAAATTCTTCCCAATTGCTAAGACAATCCAACTGAGGACTAAAATTGGGACATTCAGACAACATGATTATGAGTTGTATGAAGCATGGGACCGTTCAAAAATCTTCTGCAAAAATGCCCACAACATGGATATGACGGACCACTACAAATTCAATTGTTTTATAATGGGTTAAATGGTAATACAAAGACTATATTGGATGTTTTTTTTTTTTAAGCGAAAAAATAAATACATATAATGTACCATGACCACTGCAGCAGAATTGCAGCTGGTGACACTATTTTCAAGAACTGTTGAAAGTGCTCTCACCCTACTAGAAGATATGGCCTCCAACAGTTATCAATGGTCCACTGAACGATCTACTCATAAGACAGTTGATGGGTAATATGAGGTTGACGAGGTTAGTGCTCTAAAGTGTCAAATGACAACATTAACTCATGCTTTGACTAGACTTACAGGGTCAGGTGTAGCCCAGTCCATGGAGTCCATAGCAGCTGCTACTGCTACACAATATTATGAGGACCCAAATGTTGAGCAAGCTCAATATGTCAACAACATGAATTTTGGCTATAGGGGAAATCAGATGCAGAATTCTCTACCCACTCATTCCCATCCTGGACTGAGAAATCATGAAAAAATTTCATATGCCAACAAGAAGAATGTGTTGAATCCTCCTGGATTTGCACCTCAACAGCAGGAAGAAAAGAAAAAATTTGTTGAAGATATGTTTGGGGCCTTCTTTGTTGAGACAAAGTTTATGTTTGCTGAGTTCCATAATAGAACAAGCAAGCTTGAGAATTCGATGGATAATGTATGCAGCACAATGAACACTCATGGATCAGCTATCATGAACATAGAAGTTCAATTGAGTCATATAGCATCCTCCCTTCATACATTGCAAAAAGGAAAGTTCTCAAGTGACACTGAAGTGAATCCAAGAGAATCATGCAAGGTAGTAGCATTGAGAAGTGGAAAGCAGTTAGTTGAACCAATGGAAGCACAAAGTAAAGAACCAGTCTCAATTGGGGAGATCTTTCTTAGCCATTGGACAGGCTTTGATCGATGTTCAATAAGAAAAGCTAACTCTGAGGGTAAACGATGAAGAAGTAGTCTTCAACATCTTTCGAACTATGAAATATTCAAATGAGGTTAGTACATGTCACATGATTGATATAGTCGATCAGATTGTTAATGAGTGTAGGGAATTAGTTTTACTTGTTGATCCCCTTGTGAAATGCATGTTGGATTTAACCTTTGAAAATCTAGGAATCTTAGATGAAAAAATTACTTTTTATTCTGATGCCTTAAATCAATTATCCTTGGGAGAGTTAAGGAAAGAGAAAATATTTTAATTATCTGTGAATGAAATAGCCCAAGTGAAAACTATTGAGCCAGAATTAAAATAATTGCCTGCACACCTTCGTTATGCTTTCTTAGATGATTCTTCTACTTATCCTGTTATTATATTTGTTGTTTTGAGTCAAGTAGAGGAAGAAAAATTATTGAGGATTTTACGTGCTCATCGTTCTGCAATAGGATGGCCCATTAGTGATATTAAGGGAATTAGCCCAATTGTTGTCATGCATAAAATTTTAGGGGCAATGAGACCAATGGCCCTTTTTAAGTTTCAAAATGGATAGATGTCATTTTTTTTAAAAGTGAGATATATGTCCCTTAATTACTTTGATTCCTCTTTCCTATTTTTTTTCATTGCTTAACTACCCTTCCCAAATCTCATAACTCACTTCCCTCCGAGATTTTCTCCAAAAACTAATTCTTCCAAGATTTTCTATATTCTCTCTCCCTCCCTTTTTATTTGTTTCAAAAATTCAAAATAACAAAAAATAAAAAAACGTATTTTCTCTATTCTCTCTCTTCTAACTATTACAAAAATTAAAAATTACAAAATAACGTACAAAATTGACCTAGAAAATCATAAAAAAAAAATAAATAATAACAAAACAAAACAATTAGAACTTATACAACTATTTTCAATCGGTTTCAAAAAAAAAAAAAAAAAAACATCACAGTGTGACACAAAATTGGAGAAAAAAATATGCTCTTAGTCTTTTTACTCCATCATCAAACTGAACAATAATTTTTTTTTTTTTTGTACTAGTAGATTGCAATTGCAAATACAATGTCTTTGCAATTGCAAAGTGAAATTACACAATACATTACAAATTCTAATTGAAAATGCAAAGTCCAATTACACAATACATTGCAAAGTGCAATTGTAATTTGCAAACTGCAATTAGACTGCAATTGTAATTTGCAAACTGCAATTACACTGTAATTGTAATTTGCAAATTGCAATTACACTGTAATTAGATACTCCGCTGTATTTGCAAAAACTAAAAAAAAGTATTGTAAAACCAAATAAATAGGTTTTGCAAAAATAAAATAAATAGTTTTTGCAACAAAAAAATAATCTTCCAATACACGGCAAAAAAAAAAAAAAAATTTAAAAATCAAATAAATAGTTTTTGCAACAAAAAAAAAAATAATCTTCAAATATACTATAATTGCAAAAAAAGTTTTCAATAATCAAATAAATAGTTTTTTGCAAAAAAAAAAAATAATCTTCAAATACTGTAATTACAAAAAAATAAAAAAAATAAATAAGTTTTGCAAAAATCAAATAAATAGTTTTTGCAACAAAAAATAATCTTCAAATATACTGTAATTGAAAAAAAAATCAATCAAATACCTTAAAGTGGTGGTTCCAAAACAGTCCCAAAAAGTGAGGCAAGCTTGATTTGTCAATTTTGAAACGTAGGATTCTCCTTCCCAAATCCTGACTTGAAAATCTACTACAACAACATCAAATAAATCACTCCAATTCCCGAACCCACCTCAATTTATAAATTCTTAAAAAAATACGAACTCCAATGAATTGACAAAAAGAGAAGTTTGAGAAAACTTAAAGTAGCATAAGAATCCTAAAAACAGTGTCAGAGAAAAAAAATCTGTACTTGATGAAAAAAAATTTGAAAAAAAAAAGAGCAAAATACAGTGTATTGAATTGAAAATACATTGTATTCAAAATTCACTTAATTGCAAATACACTGTGTTGACACCGTATTTCGTCCGACCTTATTTATATCATTTTGAATTTTTCACATATTTTATGTTTTTCACTCATTTTTAAATATTTTTGGAGTTTTTCTTTAATTTCGCGTTTTTCGACATTTTCGAAGATTTCAAGAAAATCACAAAAAAATTTGTATTCCGTTAGTGGGTCGTTCGAAGCTTCTCGGGTTCTGTTAGGGTTTAGCGCTTCGATCTCGGTTTTCCGCTGCGATTTGTTTTTAGTTTTTCTGGTTTTAGGGTCTCCATTTTTTAGGGTTTCCAATTTTAGTGTCCCGATCTCGGGACTCCAATTTAGCGTTTTATTTTAAGTTTTGGGTTCAAAATTTCAATTTGGTGTTTAGTTTAGGGTTTTAGGTCTTTTTTAGGGTAGCCAATGTTGGGAAGGGGCCAAAATAGGCCCATGTGGGTTTTTTAGACCTAATTATGGCTTATAAAGTGTAGGCTAATGGGACAAAGGGGATAGAGACAAAAATTTGGAGGATCCCCAAAAATATCACTATTCATCATCTCCCACCTTGAGGCTCCCCCCTCTCCGGCGGAACCTTGAACGGCGTAGCTCCGGCGATCCACGGCGGTGCACGGCGGCGAACTTCCCCTTCACGAACGAACGGCGTTTTTCTTCATCCTCGAAACTTCATCTTCTCCGTAGCTCGAACTAGACGGCGGCGAACCAGCGGCGCCCATTCAAGCTTCATTCTCAACCCGACGACGGATTCGCGCCGCCGCACTTGAGCCTCATCTTCGTCGGTCTTCTTCTCCAGCGGCCGCAAACCCAGACGAACGGAGCTCCTTCACGAACCTGCGCCCAGCTCCGGCAGCAGCTGCAAACACCGAGCTCTGACGACCCAGACGCCTGCTTCTTCACGAACCAGCGCCCAGCTCCGGCAGCAGCTCGAACAAACCAGGCGAGGCGAGGCTTCGGAATAGCGACGACGGCGTTCTCGAACCCAGACGGTGGCGCACGGCACTGGTCGGAGCGCTGAAGAACCTGCGTGCGGAAGAAGAACCAGACGGGGGTAACGACATTTTAGAATTTTTTAGTAAAATTACTGAAATGCCCCTATTCTTTTAGTGAAGTATGTCTGATTGGTTTTTGTGCTCATATATACCTCTGCCTATCTGATATATACCCTAACATATACCTAGGCTATATCATATATACCCATTGATGGTTGTTTTGTTATTCATCCCGTAGTATTTTTTAATATACTAATCTGTCCCTATTTTTGAATGTGCTTAGTTTTTCATATTATGTGATATTTTGATATATACCTTAGTATGTGGCATTTGATACATACCTTAGTGTATACTAGGGCTATATCATATATACCCGCTGATTTATTATTTGTTCCGTTTAAGTTTCTTTAGATTTCAAGTTTATTCTCTTGCGTTCGATTAATTTTCTTTTAATGTGCTACCCCGGGTGAGATGAAGGACTGTTCCTTTCATCTCGAGGGTAATTTAAATTTAATTCGAAACCCCGGGAGAGATGAAGGACTGTTCCTTTCATCTCGAGGGTATTTTAATTTTATTGAAATCCCGGGATAGATAGGGTTTCCCCTATTTTTGAGGATTATTATTACAGCCATTATGCGCTAATTACAAGAACGCCCTTTTAAAAAAAAAAAAGGTTTTCCTTTGATTTTAAAATTAAGTTTTCAAAATTGAATTTCGATTTATTTTGATTTCAAAACAAAAGATTTTTATTTCAAATCAAGTTTAAATTAAATTTCGAAATTGTTTATTTTCAAAGCAAAATGTTTTAATTTTAATTCAAGTTTTAATCGAATTTCAATCAAATTAGAAACAAAAATGATTTTATTTAATGATTTTTTAAAGTTCTATGATCTCGGTATCGAGATTAAGGCGTTAATGGCGAAATCAATAAACTCACTCACAAAATCAAAACCCTACTTTATTTTAAAGATAGGGTATGGTTAGTTGAGACATTGCATTAATTTTAATGGTTTACTTTGTTTATGTTTTTAGGACCATTTAAAATTAGATAAGTAATTAGGACAAAATGTTTTGGCTACCGTTTTAAACGGGATGTTGTAGGGTGCTAGCACCTTCCCTACACTCAACCGACCTCCGAACCTCGTTTTTTTATTTCGTAGACCGTGTTTTTTGGTGATTAATCACACCCTAAATGATTGGTGGCGATCCATTTTTTTTTTTGCGAAAACCCTTGTTTAACAGGAAGGTTGTCGGCCGCTCTACGTCGCAAAAACGTTGCGACACCATGGCGACTCCACTGGGGACATTTTTTTTTAGTGGGTCTAGGTCATTCCATTTTATCTTGCATTTATCCGATTTTCTTTTTGGTCCTTGTTTGTTTTATTTATTTATTAACTTATATTGTCCTAATTAGTTTGCTTTATTATAAGTAATTTTTGCATGATCATGCATTTCGCACACACAATCACAAGCCTCCTACCCGGGCTCTACCATTTAGGATTAGAATCGGAGATAGAGTAGTGTGACCTTCGTGGAACTTCGGTTCTCGTGCAGGCGCATGAAATTCTCCACTCGAGCTATCCGCGCTGTTTGATCAGTTGGAAAACTCGGGGACCGTTTTCTTTTAGGATTGTTTAGAACCCAAATTACACTCATGTGCATCCTAGAGCCGATCGACGTTTAATATCTTTATGTTTTGTGTCGGGTTATTTCTGTCGTTCTCGCAATTTCCTATTTTTGCATGATCATGCATTTCGCACACACAATCACGAGCCTCCTACCCGGGCTCTACCATTTAGGATTAGAATCGGAGATAGAGTAGTGTGACCTTCGTGGAACTTTGGTTCTCGTGCAGGCGCATGAAATTCCCCACTCGAGCTATCCACGCTGTTTGATCAGTTGGAAAGCTCGGGGACCGTTTTCTTTTAGAATTGTTTAGAACCCAAATTACACTCATGTGCATCCTAAGAGCCGATCGACGTTTAATATCTTTATGTTTTGTATCGGGTTGTTTCTGTCGTTCTCGCAATTTACTGTTTTGCATGATCATGCATTTCGCACACACAATCACAAGCCTTCTACCCGGGCTCTACCATTTAGGATTAGAGCCGGAGATAGAGTAGTGTGACCTTCG
Organism: Herpetospermum pedunculosum; assembly: GCA_028017165.1. Lineage (NCBI taxonomy): Eukaryota > Viridiplantae > Streptophyta > Magnoliopsida > Cucurbitales > Cucurbitaceae > Herpetospermum > Herpetospermum pedunculosum. Next base: position 10,299,258 of record CM051527.1, on the reverse strand, counting down.
TGGAGCTACGGTTCTCGTGCAGGTGCATGAAATTCTCCACTCGAGCTATCCGCGCTGTTTAATCAGTTTGAAAGCTCGGGGACCGTTCTTCTAGGATTGTTTAGAACCTAAACCACACCCATTTGCATTCTAGAGCTGGTCATAGTCGTTATTGTTTGTTATATTCCACTTATCTCTTACTCATTGTCGTCAGTATTACTTTTCCTCTTTTTCCCTGATTTCGCTTTTTCATGCATTTCATACCCGTTATCCCATTTAGGTTTAGGCTCGAAGATTGAGTAGTGCGACACCCATATCCACCCAATCTTTTAGGGTTGCATTAGAACATAACCTCACGTTTCACATCCCATCGTGTTGTACCTTACCTTTGTTTCTGCTTAGTTTTGTTCTAGGGCAGGATTGTTTTTTTTTTTTTTTTAAAAAAAAAAAAAAAAAAAAAAAAAAATCTGATTAGTTGTTTACATTGACAGTAAATTAAAGCATGAATTTCATAAAACTACCTTCTCCGGTATCTTCCCCCCAAGAGGCAGGCGTGGTAGGACAGGCTGCAGTTCGACAATGGTCAGAAGCCGCGCAAAGGACTCATAAAGATTGTTTGGCAGTAGATGTAACAGTACAGTTCAAGGGCGTCAATTTCCCAGCAAATCAATTGGATTTCTTGAAGCAAGCATGGGAAAATTTAACCACAGATAAAAAAAAACAGATTCATAGGAAAATACGGATTCATAGCTCAACTCTTATACGTACAAGTCAATCCCTCGGTATTAAGAGCTTTGGTTCAGCATTGGGATCCAGCTTACCGTTGTTTCACGTTTGGTTCTATAGATATGTCTCCTACCATCGAAGAGTACCAATCCTTGCTTCGTACTCCGCCACAGATAAACATTGAGGTCTATTCATATGATGAGGGGCTCACCATAAAAAGAGCGCTATCTACGTTCCTAGGGCAGGTCCGCGCGTGCGAAATAGAGAAGCACGTAAAAGAAAAAGAGGGAAATGTATGTTTACCTATGGAGTATGTGTATGCGTTACAGCAAAAGTTGATAGATGAGGATAAAAAGTTGGCACTTTTAGCATTACTGATTTTCAACGCAGTCCTGTTTCCTAGAGTATGTGGATATGTTGAAGAACGTGTGGTCAAGTTGTTCCTCAAAATCGAATCAGGAGTTGATTTGGCCACGCCTATCTTGGCGGAAACCTTCCGAAGCTTAAGTTATTGCAGAACGAAAGGAATCGGGAAGTTTATCGGATGCGCACCTTTGCTGTTTATTTGGATCCTCAGCCATGTGAGTTGTCCACCTGAGTTCAAGTGTCCTCAAGTCAAATTCTCCAGCTCTTGGAGTAGGTCACAGAACCCCATTTGGGAGTTCATTCAGGCAAACTGGAGTTCAACGTACCCAGAAAGAAATGAATGGGGAGCCTTCTTCGCAAATCTAAAAGAAAAAGATGTAGTTTGGAGAGCTCCTTGGATGTCGGCCAAGCCCATGATATACCAGTGTGGCAAATTTCACAACGTACCATTGTTAGGCCCATGGGGATGCATATCCTATGCACCTTTATTGGTAGTACGACAGGTATGGATACGCCAATTCATCCCAGCTACGCATGATTTGAAAGAGGCAGAATTCGAATATGAAAAAGGATCTTGTCAAAAACAAATCGAGGAGGTCGTGAAAGCATGGAGAACAGTTGCGAGAATTCAGAGCGGACAGTATCATGATGACAGTTCAGAGGCATATAAGGTGTGGCACAAAAACAGGGCCAAAACTAGGGTCATATTGTCACAAGTCAAATTCAAGAATCTATCTCGTATGGAGGAGGAATCAATACAACTGACAGAGCAAAAGAAGCAAGAAGCAAGAAGCAGAAGCTGATAAAGTACGAAAAGCAAATATTTCACTAATGCAGGAAAATGGGAGACTGCAGGTAGAAATTAAACAAGGATTACAGCGAAGTGCCATTTTAGAAAAAGAGCTAGGTCAAATAAGGATGGAACTTAGAAACCAAGGAGAATTGAAAAAAGAAATATCAGCATTGGATGTGGAGGCCCGCGATTTGAATAGAAGATTACATCGCTCAAGAAGAGATAGGGAATCACTACAGACCACTGTGCAGCTGCAAAATGACCAGATCTCTGATAAAGAAGCTGAGATTTCCTCGCTCCACGAAACAATAAAAAACCTAGAAGAAGGTCTCAACCTAAAGAATAGTGCAAATATGGAGCTGGAAGGAAAGACAGTTTTGTTATGCCAAACAATTGAAAATTTGCAATTCTTACTCAACACAAAGGAGGAACAATTGGTCGAAGTTGATCAGAAAAATACAGCTATAACCAGATCCGTACAATCACTAAGTGTCCGTCTTGGCGAGTATCAGGAAGCTACCGCTGTATTAATGGAAGAGCACAACCGCGTAAAGGAACAATATGACATTTTGAGAAAAGACCAAGGGTATCTAGAGCATAGGAATACAACATTACACAAAAAAATCGGAACACATGCTCACGCAGATCAGGAAAGCTACCCGAAAGGCGGATAGTTTAGCAGAGGATGCAAGAACCCTCACAACATTCATTGCACCTACGCAGCCAAACAGCAAAGAGATACTCAAATTCTTAGGAAAGCTCCGTGCAAGTTTGGAATACTGGGGGCAGTTTTATTAAATTCTCGTTTTGATTTTTGTCATGTAATACGATTGTGGTAAAAACTTTGGTTTCCTTGTTTATTTTTGGCAATTGAATGATGTTTCTGAGTTCTCTTTCCTTTACTTATTTTTCCTTATTCTTCGTATTTTGTCATTTATCATGCATTACCATACTAAGACGTCAAACATTAAAAAACAGATTAAAACGATAGCTCAGTCACCACCAACTCCTCGCGTCCATTTCACAAGGCACGGAAAAAGGATCATGGAAGAACAAGGTGCTGAAATAGAGAGAACAAGGAAGGATTTAGATGAACTGAGGAGCAAGATGGACGCAATTCTGTTGGCACTCGAAAAGGGAAAAATGATAGCAGATCCGGTACAGACGAGCAACGCGGTCAGTGAACCTATTGAGGTCACCCCCTCTCAGTATCCACCAATGGAGGGATTCATACCCTCATACACTGCGTATAACCCGTGGCACCATACCACAACCGAGCACTACCAAGACCTCAAGGGAGTGGGGGCCTCCATGGCCAACCAGGCTGGTGTTTCAGATCCTAGGGAGGAGCCCTCCAAGGTGACCGTCACAATTCCCAATCATGACAAACCCGAGGTTAGAGGACACGGGGTATAAGATTCCAAACGACGGAGTTTTGGGAGTCTTAGAGGAAAGGCTAAGAGCCATTGAAGGAACCAGTGTCTTCGGCAGCATTGACGCTACTAAGCTATGCCTAGTGCCCGACGTAATAATTCCTCCAAAGTTCCGAGCGCCTGATTTTGAAAAGTACGACGGGACATCATGTCCAAAGAGTCATCTTACTATGTATTGTAGAAAAATGGCAGGCTATATTCAGGATGAAAAACTACTAATCCATTGTTTCCAGGATTGCCTAACCGGTCCCGCATCTCGCTGGTACATGCAACTCGATAGCGCACATGTTTATTCATGAAAAAACCTGGTTGATTGTTTCTTAAAGCAATATAAGCACAACATAGATATGGCTCCAGATCGCATGGATCTGCAAAGGATGGAGAAGAATAACACAGAAAACTTCAAAGAGTATGCGCAAAGATGGAGAGATATTGCTGCCCAGGTCCAGCCGCCGTTGACGGACAAGGAGTTGTCGGCTATGTTCATGAATACCCTTAAAGCTCCCTTCTACGACAAGATGATCGGAAGCACTTCCACAAATTTCTCAGACATAATGATGATTGGGGAAAGAATTGAATACGGGATTAAACATGGCAAAATAATTTATACATCTGAATCTTCAGTAAAGAAGGGGGGCTTCGCAAGGAGAAAGGAGGGGGAAGTCCAAATGGTAGGAAATACAAACCAATCGGCATGGAGACAATCGCCGCACTCTAGTGCAGGAGCTCCGCAATACTCTCCGAACTATTATACGGCTCCTTATGCAAATTATCAGCCGTATGTTAACAATACAAATGCACAGTATTCTGCACCATTCCTTCAAAATGCACGCCCTCAAGGAAATCAGGGTTATCAACCGCGGAGCCAGCCAACTGCTTCCTACGCTCAAGGCCCCCAGGTTAATAGAGGAGCCCCAAAGAAAATCCAGTTCGACCCAATCCCTATGACGTATACAGAATTGTTACCACGGTTATTCCAGAATAATCAGTTATCACATATACCTACAGCCCCCATGCAACCACCCTACCCTAGGTGGTATGATGCAAGTGTTAATTGTGACTATCATGCGGGTGTAGCTGGGCATTCAACAGAGAGTTGTTTCGCTGTCAAGAAAAAAGTACAGGAACTGATTAAAGCAGGGTGGTTAAATTTCAAGAAGGAAAACGAGTCTGACGTCAACAATAACCCGTTACCAAATCATCAGAATCCACGAGTGAATGCAGTAGAGATTTATGAGCCAAGTTCGAGGAAAGATGTAGAGGAAATCATCTTGCTCCTCAGTTCCATCCTTATTTGACCTGCAGTCTCCCATTTATGAGCCCAGAAAAGCTCCTCCATAGATGTCATTATTTCCTCTACATCTTTCCTCGAACTTGGCTCATAAATCTCTACTGCATTCACTCGTGGATTCTGATGATTTGGTAACGGATTATTGTTGATGTCAGGCTCGTTTTCCTTCTTGAAATTTAACCACCCTGCTTTAATCAGTTCCTGTACCTTTTTCTTGAGAGCGAAACAACTCTCTGTTGAATGCCCAGCTACACCCGCATGATAGTCACAATTAGCACTTGCATCATACCCACCTAGGGTAGGGTGGTTGCATGGGGGCTGTAGGTATAGGTGATAACTGATTATTCTGGAATAACCGTGGTAACAATTCTGTATACGTCATAGGGATTGGGTCGAACTGGATTTTCTTTGGGGCTCCTCTATTAACCTGGGGCCTTGAGCGTAGGAAGCAGTTGGCTGGCTCCGCGGTTGATAACCCTGATTTCCTTGAGGGCGTGCATTTTGAAGGAATGGTGCAGAATACTGTGCATTTGTATTGTTAACATGGAGGGAATGAACTCTTCATTCCCCGCAGCGGAAGCGTTTGGAATCGTTACTTTGGTTTATTTAGAATTAAACTAAAATACATGTTAAGCAAATATATTACCTTTGATGAACAATCATCTTCTTGTGTTCCTTTTTCCACGAGATCTTCCTCGCTATGACTCGAACACGGGATCAAGGCATGTGGGAGCTCTTTGAAAGAATGAGAGAACAATTCTCTCTGCAAAGGGTGAGTAGTGTGTTTGGCCAACCTTTTGGCTAAACTTAAATGTCTTATTTATAATGAGGCTTTTAGGAATTAATTTTATTTTATAAAATACATTTTAATATCTAATATATTAAAATATGTATTTTATATTTATTTGAATCTTATTCAAATATTATAAAATTAATCTTTTATAATATACTTTAAACCAATTTGAATCACATTCAAATAACATAAGTATATAGTTTTTAATATTAATGTATCATATACATAAACTATTTCCTCTAGTATTTAATGCATCAAATACAATAAATATATTTTACTCTTCTACATTTAATATATCAAATATATTAAATATTAATTTGAATATTTCAAATTTTCTTTCAACTAAATTGATCCTTTTAGTGTTACTATGAGCTAGCAAGGGGACCTTATGGACCTACAGATTTATAAGCTCCAATGATACAAAATTAATTAATTAAACTCATTAATTAATTGACTTTCATTCATTAACTCTAGGTCACTCCACTATAGGCCTAGAGTTGCACTCTTATGCACTGTAAGACAAGTTGTGTCCATGGATATAACCATTACATGCAAGTCGATCCTTCACGAGTTGTTCGTAATTACAGCTGGGTCAAAAGTCCGTTTTACCCCTGTAATTACATCTTACACCTTAAGTACCACTGATTCTCTCGGGCCAGTGAGAGGGTGGGGCCCCATTGTTCAAGTCCGAAATCAGCACTTAAGGGAACTACTCATCTACTTTCCCTATATGGGAAGAAGTGAATTCCATCTTGTGAAACTTATGTTCCCAACTCCCTATTTGGTCAAGTCCCCAAAATGGTAGGCTTATTGAATCGGCTATAAAGGCCATTCTCACCCATACAAATCAAAGGACGAGCCCTCACAGGCAGGAGTTCATAACTCACTCAGGATTAAGATCGAGTCACATATGATCATCCTGTGAAATATCTTCTCAAATAACGGATTTATAAAGAGAGATTATATATTTCGTGGTCCAGTCTTATACAAACTCATTGTATAGGATACCCCCACTCACATGTCTCTACATGAATGATTTGGATCAAATCATTTGTAACAATTACAAAGTGGGCCGTATCAATAGTGTTACCAGGATAAGGCACTCAACCTTATCCATATACTATAGACCCTTTAGGTTATTACTTGAACATGATCCTCCCGTATGTCAACTACATACAGTTCAAGATTACACTAATAACCTTGGATTTTATTTATATAATGAATATTATAAATTGCAAATATTAATAATAAAATAATTATCAAATAATTATTAATTAATTACGAGGCTTTAGGGCATAAATCCCAACATAACATACGGCTGATAATTTGCATAAGGAGCCGTATAATAGTTCGGAGAGTATTGCGGAGCTCCTGCACTAGAGTGCGGCGATTGTCTCCATGCCGATTGGTTTGTATTTCCTACCATTTGGACTTCCCCCTCCTTTCTCCTTGCGAAGCACCCCTTCTTTACTGAAGATTCAGATGTATCAATTATTTTGCCATGTTTAATCCCGTATTCAATTCTTTCCCCAATCATCATTATGTCTGAGAAATTCGTGGAAGTGCTTCCGATCATTTTGTCGTAGAAGGGAGCTTTAAGGGTATTCATGAACATAGCCGACAACTCCTTGTCCGTCAACAGCGGCTGGACCTGGGCAGCAATATCTCTCCATCTCTGCGCATACTCTTTGAAGTTTTCCGTGTTATTCTTCTCCATCCTTTGCAGATCCATGCGATCTGGAGCCATATCTATGTTGTGCTTATATTGCTTTAAGAAACAATCAGCCAGGTTTTTCCATGAATAAACATGTGCGCTATCGAGTTGCATGTACCAGCGAGATGCGGGACCGGTTAGGCAATCCTGGAAACAATGGATTAGTAGTTTTTCATCCTGAATATAGCCTGCCATTTTTCTACAATACATAGTAAGATGACTCTTTGGACATGATGTCCCGTCGTACTTTTCAAAATCAGGCGCTCGGAACATTGGAGGAATTATTACGTCGGGCACTAGGCATAGCTTAGTAGCGTCAATGCTGCCGAAGACACTGGTTCCTTCAATGGCTCTTAGCCTTTCCTCTAAGACTCCCAAAACTCCGTCGTTTGGAATCTTATACCCCGTGTTCTCTAACCTCGGGTTTGTCATGATTGGGAATTGTGATGGTCACCTTGGAGGGCTCCTCCCTAGGATCTGAAACACCAGCCTGGTTGGCCATGGAGGCCCCCACTCCCTTGAGGTCTTGGTAGTGCTCGGTTGTGGTATGGTGCCACGGGTTATACGCAGTGTATGAGGGTATGAATCCCTCCATTGGTGGATACTGAGAGGGGGTGACCTCAATAGGTTCACTGACCGCGTTGCTCGTATGTACCGGATCTGCTATCATTTTTCCCTTTTCGAGTGCCAACAGAATTGCGTCCATCTTGCTCCTCAGTTCATCTAAATCCTTCCTTGTTCTCTCTATTTCAGCACCTTGTTCTTCCATGATCCTTTTTCCGTGCCTTGTGAAATGGACGCGAGGAGTTGGTGGTGACTGAGCTATCGTTTTAATCTGTTTTTTAATGTTTGACGTCTTAGTATGGTAATGCATGATAAATGACAAAATACGAAGAATAAGGAAAAATAAGTAAAGGAAAGAGAACTCAGAAACATCATTCAATTGCCAAAAATAAACAAGGAAACCAAAGTTTTTACCACAATCGTATTACATGACAAAAATCAAAACGAGAATTTAATAAAACTGCCCCCAGTATTCCAAACTTGCACGGAGCTTTCCTAAGAATTTGAGTATCTCTTTGCTGTTTGGCTGCGTAGGTGCAATGAATGTTGTGAGGGTTCTTGCATCCTCTGCTAAACTATCCGCCTTTCGGGTAGCTTTCCTGATCTGCGTGAGCATGTGTTCCGATTTTTTTGTGTAATGTTGTATTCCTATGCTCTAGATACCCTTGGTCTTTTCTCAAAATGTCATATTGTTCCTTTACGCGGTTGTGCTCTTCCATTAATACAGCGGTAGCTTCCTGATACTCGCCAAGACGGACACTTAGTGATTGTACGGATCTGGTTATAGCTGTATTTTTCTGATCAACTTCGACCAATTGTTCCTCCTTTGTGTTGAGTAAGAATTGCAAATTTTCAATTGTTTGGCATAACAAAACTGTCTTTCCTTCCAGCTCCATATTTGCACTATTCTTTAGGTTGAGACCTTCTTCTAGGTTTTTTATTGTTTCGTGGAGCGAGGAAATCTCAGCTTCTTTATCAGAGATCTGGTCATTTTGCAGCTGCACAGTGGTCTGTAGTGATTCCCTATCTCTTCTTGAGCGATGTAATCTTCTATTCAAATCGCGGGCCTCCACATCCAATGCTGATATTTCTTTTTTCAATTCTCCTTGGTTTCTAAGTTCCATCCTTATTTGACCTAGCTCTTTTTCTAAAATGGCACTTCGCTGTAATCCTTGTTTAATTTCTACCTGCAGTCTCCCATTTTCCTGCATTAGTGAAATATTTGCTTTTCGTACTTTATCAGCTTCTGCTTCTTGCTTCTTGCTTCTTTTGCTCTGTCAGTTGTATTGATTCCTCCTCCATACGAGATAGATTCTTGAATTTGACTTGTGACAATATGGCCCTAGTTTTGGCCCTGTTTTTGTGCCACACCTTATATGCCTCTGAACTGTCATCATGATACTGTCCGCTCTGAATTCTCGCAACTGTTCTCCATGCTTTCACGACCTCCTCGATTTGTTTTTGACAAGATCCTTTTTCATATTCGAATTCTGCCTCTTTCAAATCATGCGTAGCTGGGATGAATTGGCGTATCCATACCTGTCGTACTACCAATAAAGGTGCATAGGATATGCATCCCCATGGGCCTAACAATGGTACGTTGTGAAATTTGCCACACTGGTATATCATGGGCTTGGCCGACATCCAAGGAGCTCTCCAAACTACATCTTTTTCTTTTAGATTTGCGAAGAAGGCTCCCCATTCATTTCTTTCTGGGTACGTTGAACTCCAGTTTGCCTGAATGAACTCCCAAATGGGGTTCTGTGACCTACTCCAAGAGCTGGAGAATTTGACTTGAGGACACTTGAACTCAGGTGGACAACTCACATGGCTGAGGATCCAAATAAACAGCAAAGGTGCGCATTCGATAAACTTCCCGATTCCTTTCGTTCTGCAATAACTTAAGCTTCGGAAGGTTTCCGCCAAGATAGGCGTGGCCAAATCAACTCCTGATTCGATTTTGAGGAACAACTTGACCACACGTTCTTCAACATATCCACATACTCTAGGAAACAGGACTGCGTTGAAAATCAGTAATGCTAAAAGTGCCAACTTTTTATCCTCATCTATCAACTTTTGCTGTAACGCATACACATACTCCATAGGTAAACATACATTTCCCTCTTTTTCTTTTACGTGCTTCTCTATTTCGCACGCGCGGACCTGCCCTAGGAATGTAGATAGCGCTCTTTTTATGGTGAGCCCCTCATCATATGAATAGACCTCAATGTTTATCTGTGGCGGAGTACGAAGCAAGGATTGGTACTCTTCGATGGTAGGAGACATATCTATAGAACCAAACGTGAAACAACGGTAAGCTGGATCCCAATGCTGAACCAAAGCTCTTAATACCGAGGGATTGACTTGTACGTATAAGAGTTGAGCTATGAATCTGTATTTTCCTATGAATCTGTTTTTTTTATCTGTGGTTAAATTTTCCCATGCTTGCTTCAAGAAATCCAATTGATTTGTTGGGAAATTGACGCCCTTGAACTGTACTGTTACATCTACTGCCAAACAATCTTTATGAGTCCTTTGCGCGGCTTCTGACCATTTTCGAACTGCAGCCTGCCCTACCACGCCTGCCTCTTGGGGGGAAGATACCGGAGAAGGCAGTATTATGAAATTCATGCTTTAATTTACTGTCAATGTAAACAACTAATCAGATTTTTTTTTTTTTTTTTTTTTTTAAAAAAAAAAACAATCCTACCCTAGAACAAAACTAAGCAGAAACAAAGGTAAGGTACAACACGATGGGATGTGAAACGTGAGGTTATGTTCTAATGCAACCCTAAAAGATTGGGTGGATATGGGTGTCGCACTACTCAATCTTCGAGCCTAAACCTAAATGGGATAACGGGTATGAAATGCATGAAAAAGCGAAATCAGGGAAAAAGAGGAAAAGTAATACTGACGACAATGAGTAAGAGATAAGTGGAATATAACAAACAATAACGACTATGACCACCTCTAGAATGCAAATGGGTGTGGTTTAGGTTCTAAACAATCCTAGAAGAACGGTCCCCGAGCTTTCAAACTGATTAAACAGCGCGGATAGCTCGAGTGGAGAATTTCATGCACCTGCACGAGAACCGTAGCTCCACGAAGGTCACACTACTCTATCTCCAACTCTAATCCTAAATGGTAGAGCCCGGGTAGGAGGCTTGTGATTGTGTGTGCGAAATGCATGATCATGCAAAACAGTAAATTGCGAGAACGACAGAAACAACCCGATACAAAACATAAAGATATTAAACGGCGATCGGCTCTTAGGATGCACATGAGTGTAATTTGGGTTCTAAACAATCCTAAAAGAAAACGGTCCCCGAGCTTTCCAACTGATCAAACAGCGTGGATAGCTCGAGTGGGGAATTTCATGCGCCTGCACGAGAACCAAAGTTCCACGAAGGTCACACTATCAAATGCTCCATCAAATGCTCACTGCGGGCTCCATCAAATGCTCTCATTATCATAGTTCTAGGCCTGACATGTGACATATCGATAGGTAATTTTTCTAACGTGGATTTGGGCATTATATTCAGAGAGGAGCCATTCTCTACAAGTACTTTTGCCACAGCGTATCTTTTGCACTTGACTGTAATGTGGAGAGCCTTAGTATGATTTGTACCTTCAGAAGGCAACTCATCACTAGAGAAGGTCACCGTGCTTGCTGATGTGATGTTTCCGATAATACCATCTAAATTTTCCACGGTGATGTCCTGTGGAACATATGCTTGGTTAAGCACGCTCAGCAATGCCTTGCAGTGCACCATGCTGTCGCAACGTTTTTGCGACGCGGAGCGGCCGACAACCTTCTGTTAAACAGGGATTTTCACAAAAAATGGAGTCGCCACCAATCATTTAGGGTGTGATTGGTCACCTTAAAAATACGGTCTACGAATTTTAAAAGACGAGGTTCGGGGGTCGGTTGAGTGTAGGGAAGGTGCTAGCACCCTACAACATCCCGTTTTAAAAACGGTAGCCAAAATATTTTATCTTGATTACTTATATAATTTCCAAAGGTCCTAAAAATAAATAAAGTAAACTACTAAAATTAATGCGATGTCCCAGCTAATCATACCCTAACTCCAAGGTAAAGTAGGGATTTGATTTTGTGAACAATATGGTTAATTTCGTCATTTAATCGCCTTGATCTCAATACCCTCGAGATGATAGGAACAATCCTTCATCTCTCCCGGGGTTACAAATTAAATTTTAAATTACCCTCGAGATGAAAGGAACAGTCCTTCATCTCTCCCGGGGTTACAAATTAAATTTTAAATTACCCTCGAGATGAAAGGAACAGTCCTTCATCTCTCCCGGGGTTACAAGTTGAATTTTAAATTACCCTCGAGATGAAAGGAACCGTCCTTCATCTCTTCCGGGGTAGCGACTGGAATTTAAAATACCCTCGAGATGAAAGGAACAGTCATTCATCTCTCCCGGGGTAGCGACTGGAATTTAAAATACCCTCGAGATGAAAGGAACAGTCCTTCATCTCTCCCGGGGTGGCGAATTAAATTTTAAATTACCCTCGAGATGAAAGGAACAGTCCTTCATCTCTCCCGGGGTTGCGAATTAAATTTTAAATTACCCTCGAGATGAAAGGAACAGTCCTTCATCTTTCCCGGGGTGGCGAATTAAATTTTAAATTACCCTCGAGATGAAAGGAACAGTCCTTCATCTCTCCCGGGATGGCGAATTAAATTTTAAATTACCCTCGAGATGAAAGGAACAGTCCTTCATCTCTCCCGGGTAGCACATTAAAAGAAAATTAATCGAACGCAAAAAGAACAAACTTGAAATCTAAAGAAACTTAAATGGAACAAGCAATAGATCAGCGGGTATATATGATATAGCCTTAGTACATGCTAAGGTATATATCAAATATCACATGCTAAAGTATATATCAAATATCACATGCTAAAGTATATATCAAATATCACGTAACATGAAAGAGTTAAGCACATTCAGAAGTAGGGACAGATTAGTATTTTTAAAAATACTACGGGATGAATAATAAATCAACTATCAATGGGTATGTATGATATAGCCTAGGTATATGCTAGGGTATATATCAAATTAAACATTGCTTAATAACAAAGGGCAGATTAGTATTTTTCCTAAAAAAGAAATATATTCGTTACCAAAGCTTCCTCAGCCAACGAAAACCCACACCGTACCTTTCTCCTTCACGCTGCTGCCACCGGAGGTCTGAGATCGCCGTCGTTGGGAGCTGATGAAGGCAAGGTTGCGCCGCCTGGGTTGCTTACGGAGAAGACGAAGTTCGCCGCTGGTTCGCCGTCGTCTAGTTCGAGGAGGCTGAAGATGGTGGAGCTCTGTAGCTGGTTCGCCGCTGGTTCGCCGCCGTATAGTTCGAGCTACGGAGAAGACGACGTTCGCCGCTGGTTCGCCGCCGTCTGGTTCGAGCTACGGAGAAGACGAAGTTCGCCGCTGGTTCGCCGCCGTGGTTCAAGATGTCCGACGCCGTCGGGTTCGAGCTACGGAGAAGACGATGGATTTCGAGGGTGAAGAGGAACGCCGCTCGTTTGGGTTTCAGCTGCTGGTTCGTCCGCCGTGGTTCAAGATGTCCGCCGTCGTCGTTGAGTTGAGGTCAGTTGCACGTTCGTGAAGACGCAGCCGCCTGGTTCGAGGTTGCTGTCGGATGGCTCGTGAGGGGGAAGCTCGCCGCCGTGCACCGCCGTGGATCGCCGGAGCTCCGTCGTTCAAGGTTCCGCCGGAGAGGGGGGAGCCTCAAGGTGGGAGATGATGAACAGTGATATTTTTGGGGATTCTTCAAATTTTTTGTCTCTATCCCCTTTGTCCCATTAGCCTACACTTTATAGGCCATAATTAGGTCTAAAAAACCCACATGGGCCTATTTTGGCCCCTTCCCAACATTGGCTACCCTAAAAAAGACCTAAAACCCTAAACTAAACACCAAATTGAAATTTTGAACCCAAAACTTAAAATAAAAAGCTAGATTGGAGTCCCGAGATCGGGACAATAAAATTGGAAACCCTAAAAAATGGAGACCCTAAAACCAGAAAAACTAAAAACAAATCACAGCGGAAAACCGAGATCGAAGCGTTAAACCCTAACAGAACCCGGGAAGCTTCGAACGACCCACTAACGGAATACTTAATTTTTTGTGATTTTCTTGAAAACTTCGAAAATGTCGGAAAACGCGAAATTAAAGAAAAACTCCAAAAATATTTAAAAATGAGTGAAAAACATAAAATATGTGAAAAATTCAAAATGATGATAAATAAGGTCGGACGAAATACGGTGTCAACACACTGTATTTAAAAATTGCAAATACACTGTATTCGAACTTCACTGAATCGTAAATACAGTGAATAATTCACTGTATTCTAACTTCAGTGAATTGCAAATACAATATTCGAACTTTGTTGAATTCTAAATACATTGTATTCAAAGTTTATTCAAAGTTTACTGAATTAAAAATACACTATCTTCGAACTTCAGTGAATTGCAAATACACCGAATTATGGATTGCAAATATTTGCAAAAACATTCATTTAAAACTTGAAAAAAAAAATAGTGTACTCACATCTTAAAGTAGAGGTCTCTTGTGCACTTCCAGTTCCAGCCAACTAAATTAAACCTATGCACTTCCAGCCAACTAAATTAAACTTGGGACCAATCAAATATCCAATGGATCCCTCAGCCAACTAAATTAAACCAGAGACCAATCAAATACCCAATGGATCACTTTGCACACCAAATGTCGTCGAATTTCGACGTGTTCAGTTTTGGGTATTGATGTTGGAGCTTCTAACTGGAAAATTGTAAAATCAAGCGTCTTGGGTGAAGAATGGATCGATCTTCAGTTTTGGCGTGTTGATGTTGGAGCTTATAACCGAAAAATCTTCAAATCAAGCGTCCTTAAGCGAAGAAGGGATTGATCTTCTGCTTCGATGAATGAACGACAAAGGTTTTTGACGTGGAGTTAATGAGGGAAAGAGATGAAAACTTTCATTTAAACCCTATTCTTATTTTTTTTTTTTATTAGTTTAAATTAGAATGAAATTAGGGAAGAGAGTAAATATATTTTAAAATAGATATATTACAGTAAATTATTGGCTATTAGAGATTTAAACCTTATTCTTAATTTATATTTATATTTTTTATTATTATTATTTTCAAATTAGGATTAAATTAGAGAAGAAAGAGAAAAGAGATTTTAAAATAGATATTATTAATAGATTTAAAAATAAATATAATGAGATTTGGGGTGAGAGGGGAGAGAATAGAGAATCGAAGATGAATGGTGAGAGGAGAGAGAAAGATTTTGTTGGAGAAAATATGGAGGGTAGATAAGAAGTTTGAGAAGGATTTTGTTGGAGAAAATAGGAAAGGAGAGATAAAGAAGTTTTTTTTAAAGATATAATTTTAAAATGAGATAAGAAGTTGGGAGTGCAAAAAAGAGAAGAAAGATGAAGGAGAGAGAAAATAAAAAAAGAAAAGGGACACAAAACTCATTTTTTTAAAAAAGGACATCCTTTAATATGAGATCTCAAAAAGGGCCATTTATTAGGAATTCCCAAAATTTTAATGCAAGACACTTTTAGTCCATCATTTGAACACCAGAGAAGACTGAATCCCGCCATGAAAGAAGTGGTGAAAGTTGAGGTATTGAAACTTCTTAATGCATACATTATTTATGCAATATCTGACAGTTCATAGGTGAGTCATGTGCAGGTTGTTCCTAAGAAAGGGGGGATGACAGTGTAAAGAATGAAAACAATGAATTCATCTCTACAAGAACCGTAACTGGGTGGCGAGTGTGCATCGATTATAGAAAATTGAACAAGGCCGCTAGAAAGGATCATTTCCCGCTCCCCGATCAAATACTTGATAGACTTGTTGGATATGCTTACTACTGTTTTCTTGATGGTTATTCAGGTTATAATCAGATTGTCATTGCTCCTGAGGACCAAGAAAATACTACATTTACATGTCCTTATGGTACCTTTGCCTTTAGGCGAATGTCATTTGGATTGTGTAATGCTCCAACCACTTTTCAGCGCTGCGATGTTCATATTTCATTACATGGTGGAGGATATTACAGAGGTTTTTATGGATGATTTTTTCAGTCTTTGGATTTTCATTTGATTTATGTTTAGATAACCTCTCTTGTCTTGTCAGCGTTGTGAGGAATTTAACCCCCAAATTTTAAAATATGCATTATCCTCAATGTAGAAAATAATTCAGCATGCATAAAACAATGATAAAAAGAGATAGGGAAAACGAGACTGCTCTGAAATGCAAGCGCTCAATGGTCCTCGTCGGAAGACATGTAGGGAAGCATGAGAGGGGGGAATGATTGGCCGACTCCAGGCTCGTACTGATAGCACAGACACTCGTAGAGGTGAGAGAACTGCTCCTCAGAACGCCTATGATGGCACTGAACTCGCAGCGACAGATGCTGGAGTTGCTCTTTCATGGATTGTCGAGCACGAGCTTGTTGAGGAGGAACGTGAGTATCTGGAATAAGCTCTTCTAGTTACACATCATCTTCATCTTGGTGGCATGCGTCGGCAACCTCATTGTCCCTACCCTGTAACCTCATGATAAAATTCATGTCCATTAATGTTAAGGGGTGTGTCAGCTCCTCGCTCGCGTCCCATTCAACATCGGCTTTCCGACATCGGCTTTCCGACATAATGACATGATTAAGAGACGAGTGTCCAAGTCCTCCTGTGGTGGCACCTTGTCGAATATGGCGCATCGACTGATGAATAATTTTGCCCACGTCCACCGAGCGACTTGTGGCAATAGCGTAGAGGAGAATTGTCATTTCCTTTGTCACGTCGCTCAGACGAGCTACTGGGAGCAGCTTAGCACAGATAAAATTGTGTCATACCTGGTTCGTGACAGTGAGGTCGGTTGCTTTGAATCTAATGACCTCTCCTCGCTTGGAGACCCATTCAGCACCCGACTGACAAAACTCGTGGATAACCTGATGGACATCAAGATGCTCACTAGCATAGACGTAGTCGTCTCTATAAAAGTTCGACAGATTGTAACAGTTGTTGATAGTGGCCGCGTCAAACAGAATGCGATGACCTCTCACATACGATCTGGATTCCCCTTCAACCATGTTTGCATAAAACTCCCGCACAAGCGAGACCATTGTAGCGCCAGGATGTTTTACAAATTCTGACCAACCTCGTTGCATAATATTATGATAAAGTTGAGGTTGGTGCACCTCATCTGGAATCAGGCCCCTTTCCTGCAATACATTTCTTTCTACCAAGTATTTTTGGAACAGCACAAATGCATCATTATCAATAAATCTATGTTTATCAAATTGTGTCATCGACGATGATGTTCTCGATCTTTTTGGTGCCAAGAACAACAACAATAACACTCTATAACACTCCAACAAAATCACTCTCCTATATGCTCAAAACAAAAATACACCACAACAAACTTTCAACTAAACTAGACTCTACTCCACCCTAACCAAGTAACGAAGAGAATGTAAAATAAGTGCTCAAAATGGAGAGAATACCCTTGAAGAAAACCCACAGTGTTGAAGTTCGTATGCTCAATGAGTGGTGATAATAAATAGCCTTCAATCAAGCATGAATCTGTCCAAGAAGCACAAAATAGTGAATGGGTGAGTGATGATTGAAGAAAAGTGATGGATTTGGACGAGTATTGAAGAACTTTGGGCTGAGATTTGAGAGAAAGCGAAGAGGGTCGGCTAGGGTTGAAAAAAGAAAAAAGAAAAAAACCCTCTGTTTTTTTAAATCTGAAATTTATCCAGATTTCGCGATAACGTCGAGACGCTAAGGTCAGCGTCGTGACGCAATCGCCTCGGGTTTTGACGTTGCAGCACTTTCCATAGCGTGTTCTCACAATTCTTGGGTCTGCAGGAATCTTCAGTGGTGTCCAGACGCTTCTATAGTGTATGTGAGTATGGATATGGAAAATTCGCTACAGAAAAATATCATACCAAACAAAAGGCAATATTAAAGCAAAATTGGAAAAGGAGAAGATAATAGTTATTCCTTAGATCATAAATCAACAAAAAAGTAAAGAGATAAATCAACCAAAATATTAGGCAAATAGAAATAGAGAAAGGGAAGATCGACTGAATCATGGATAAAAATGAAATAGATTAAAGAGAGAATGAAAAATTAATGATAAGTCACATATCTCACTTCATAAGCTTCTTAAAACGAATCGGAGCGACAAAAGACTGAATTTCAGTGGATCGTGACAGCAAGGCCACTCTGCCACTCACTTTATAAGCTTCTTCAACCACAAGTTCCAAATACCCATCCTAGAACATTAAGATTAAAAAAAAAAAAATTAAATTGTAGTAGTGAGATTTGGTGAAAATAAAAAATCAAGCAAATCCTTACCTTAAATTAGCATCTCCCAACACAATCGACCAGAAGAGCCCTAAATCGATAAATGTGCAACTTTATCCATGAGCTCCTTTTTCAATCGCATGCTTTAGATATCTCTCCTTCAATTACATCAACAATGAGACCCTGAACCAATAACCAAAGAAAGGTTGAAGGAATGTTGAAACTCAGTGAAAATAGAAGCTTCAACGACTAAGTATTAAAAAACAATTAACTTATGTGAAGATCCATTAACACACTAGGGAGAGGGAAGGATATAAGAGAAAAAATGTGAGTTTGACCTTGTAGACAGAGGAGACAAATGAGGCAAGAAAAAGATAAAAAGAGGAGTCATTGAAAAGAAGAGAATACAAAGGTTAAAAGTTACTTCATTAAGAAATTACTAAAAGAACAAGAGAGGAGATAAATTAAAAGTAAGTGTTAAGTGTGATGACTCAAGATGACAAGACCAAAAGCCCTTGTATGACTTGAATTGGTGGAAGAAAAGAAAAAGATCATCAAGCAAGAATTACAACTACAATTATGTGTTGTGAATGTGAAAAGTAATAATGAATACTTAAAAGGCAACAATGTTTTTTTTTTATGGAACACAAATCAAATATTGAAAACATATCAGAAGAATTCATGACTACAAAGTAAAATGATGAAGTGATGTTATTGTCCACTTGGCCATCACAGTATCCTTATTTGAACAAAACTTAGCAAATATGGTACTCATAACATTCAATTGGGAACCTGCAACTGAAGCCTTGCCATTTCCAGTTTCGCCCACCATTGACAACAAGCATACAAAGGACTTGATGCCAAATGGTTAATATAATAGTCCAGTGTTGCAATTCCAGCAAAGCTAGAGCACATACTCTTTTGACTTTTTTTTAATCTATAAAAATAGACATTTTGAAAGAGCCAAGACTGAGATATAGGGATGAGAGAAACCTTCAAGCGATGGTCTAGAAAGATTGACGGAAAGCACAAATAGATATGAGTAACAAACTTTTTTCAATTGAGGTTTAGATCTAAAATAGATAATTTGTTGTAACATTATTTCGTCAAAATCAGCCATTAAAATCAAACAAACCTGAAAATGGCAAAAAAAAATGGAGCTTTAACAAGGTACTATATAATACTCTACTCATTTAGTCCATTGTGGCACCAATCAAAGCCACAACTACAAAATTAAGGAATGGCAACAAAAATTATGAAGGTAGCTTACAATCATTTCGGAGAAATCAATGTGAAGAATTGCTAGAACCATTTTTCAAACTATTTCCTACAAAAAGTGAAAATATTGAGTTATGATAAGGCAATTAGAGTACAAATAAGAGGGAAAACATATGTTTGTATTCACAAGTTTAATTACTTAAGTTTATTCCTTATCAAAGTGAAAGCACAACTAAACTCTAAAACAACCATAACCAAATATTGTCCATAACTTAAATTAGTATATTAAGTTAAGAAGAGAGAGAGGCTACCATAACCATCTTTCATTAAAACGGGTTTCCTTGCATAGAAGACAAAGTTTGAATGCATTGGAAAGGAAATTGTACTGAGGTAAAAAAATCCTTGTAAGTTCGAATTCCCTCCCCCGTCCAATTCACTCATTAAAAATTTACTATTTTTTTACAATTTTTTTTAGGCAATTGAAAGCAGTTCTTTCTTCTTCTTTTTTTCAAGTTGAAAAATAAACTTTGAATGTTTATTGAAAGACTTTAAGCTGCAAATATACATTTCAATTACATTCCTTACAAAGGTAGACCGTAGACTCCTAACAATTTTTCCAAAGAAAGAATTGTCAGGAAAAATATAAAATGCAGCAAGAGGTTGTGAAATAAAAGACAAAAAAAAACATGTGGGCTATCAAAAAGACAAAAGGAGAGTCATTGAATGCTATTCTCTACAAACTTCCAAGCCATGTACCCACAGTAGCTTCAAAAAGGGTTCAAAAAGTGTTCAATATAAAAAAAGAGGTGTCAAAAACTCATGGACCTACAAGCATATTTGGGAAAATGGAAAATAAAACATCAAATACGACATTTAACATACTGATTCAAGAGGAAATAGCGTACCAACGATACTCTTCGTATGTTGTATGGTGTTTTTGTGGTGATTTGTCTTCGACTTTTGTTTCAGGCTGAAGGAATGGGATTTTGAAGATAAACCTTGAAAATAGCCAAGAGGATAGAGTAAGGGACAATGAACAAGAGATTATACCTCAAAACATGGGATTAGACTCTAACCGTTAGAGAGCTTCCGTCTGGAGTGCTCGGTGGAGTACTCTCTCCTAATGAACTTCATCAAGTTAACACCGAAGAGGGGTCGGTCGAGCTTCTGCAAGAGAAATCGATAATAGAAGCAGAAAATCATAGGGAAATCAGAGAAGAGAAAGGAAGAGACACGAGGGGAAAATCAGGGGAAAAAGAAAAAGGAAAAGAGAGAGAGAAAACTGAATGAAAAAGAGAGAGATACCTGAAGGCTGAAATAGCTAGGTTGAAGTTGAAGATGTTGTTGACCGTAGGGATAGACCAAAACCGATGTAAATACAAATATGAATTCATCTCCATTTAAACTACCAATAGTCCCCACAAGAGCAAGACCCGTCTTTGAAATGATGGAAACGAACTGAATCTCTAAGAATTATCTCTCTTTTCTCAATTTTCGAGAAGAGCTTCATTGTCATGTGGCAGTCCAAACAGATTCTCAGGTTCTTCATCACTCTCACTGGAGCTGATTCTGGCAAATGGATAATCCCAAAAGTCACAGCCAACTTTTCACTGTGATAGTTCACCGAAACGTTGGCCATGTATTCATGCTCAATTTTGCAATCAAATGTGTCCTTCACCAAACCTGAACTCTTTGTTTTTGCCAACATTTCCTCCAACTTTGCATAAATCAGTTCACTGTTTTTGTGAGATTGATCACCCGAAACAAAAGGGTAGACTTTATCTCCTACTTGTATCCAGCTTAGACCAGGTTCCTTCTTAATTCTCCGAGCTTCCATTAACTTCCTAACTTTTAAGGCTTCTGACTTGTTTCCAGCATCCATATAAATGTTATAAAGAAGCACATAAGATGCAGATGCCAAAGGTTCAAGCTCTATTACTTTCTCCGCAACACGTTGTGCAGTAAATGTATCCTTGTGAATCCTGCAGGCACTTAGTAAAGCTCGCCACATCACTGGTTCGTTCTCGAAACCCGAATGCAAAATTAATCTTGCTCCATCGACCAACCTTCCAGCTCGACCAAGAAGATCAACAACACAGGCACAGTGCTTGACATGACTTGCCATATTGTAATCTTTCTTCATGGTATCAAAGTACCTGTCACCAGCAAAACCGGATGAAAAAGAAAAATAAATAAATAACAAATCTTTTTCATAAAATTATAGGATCAAGTGATTTTAGATTAGGCTAATGCCTCCACAACGCCTGTCAGGCTGTCATTATCATTCTTTCACCAAGCCTTTCAACATCTAATACTTTGGTATTGAGTAACAAGAAAGTAGAGTTACATGACTTACCTTAATCCTTCTTCAACAAGCCCTCTGTGACTACATGCAATTAGAACTCCAAGGAAGGCAAAGTGGTTAGGCTCAATTCCACAACTCTTCATCAGCTCAAAGAATCTCAAAGCCTCCATTGCATGCCCATGATGTGCATTGCTGCAGATCATTGTTGACCAGGACACCACATCAAGATTTTCCATTTGTTGAAAGGTTAGATTGGCTGAATATAGATCTCCAGACTTAGCATACATCCAAATCTGTGAATTCTGAAAGATGGTGAATCTCGAGATGCCTATTTTATTTGCGTAACCCTGGATTTGTTCTCCAGATTTTAACATGCCCATATTTGCACAAGCACTCAAGATTGTGGACAATATGAACTCATCAGGTTTCTCTTCGGATGCCAAAAGTTCATAGAACAAAGCCAATGCACTTTTAAATTCTCCTTTTTGAAGATAACCAACAATCATGGCAGTCATTGGGACTATAGTCAATTGATGAATTGAGTTCAAACATGATAAAGCATCCTTTATTGAGCCTAACAAAAAATACAAATCAATAAGAACAGCCCCAATGTACTCATCCGACTGAAGGCCGTTCTTGCATATTAAGGCATGAATTTGCTTTGCAAATTCAAAAACCTCAACAATAATACATGCTTTAAGTAAGCTTGAATATGTAAACATGGAAGGTTTTATCCCACAGCTTTTCATCTCAAAGAAAAGATCAAGGGCTTTGAACACACATTTATCTTCAATTTTCTCTTGTTGGAGCAAGCCAGCCATCATTGCATTGTACATCACGACATTTTTGTCCACCATTTGGTCAAAGATTTGAATAGCATCATCCAAATTTCCAGTCTTTGAATACATATCAAGCAATGCAGTGCCAACAACAACATCCAGATGAAGACCAAGTTTGATCGCAAGGCTATGCAACGTTGTGCCAAACATTTTTGAACCATTGAAGTTTGAGCTACAAGCCTTCAGGGCACTTCCTAGAGTATAAGTGTTCAAGGCCAATCCAGATTGATGCATTTTCTGCAGAATTGTCAACAGCTCCTCGTATTTTCCATTTTTTACATAACCAGCAATCAACGAATTCCAAGAAACACCATCTAACTTATCAGAATGGTCAAACAAAAACCTTGCAAGATCAACCTGGCCGCATTTTGAATACGTGTCAATAAGGGAATTGGTCAAAACAACTTGGGAGCCCAATCCACTAACTAAAATTAACCCATGAACCATCTTACCTGCAGAAAGATCCCCACTTTGACTACATGCCGTAAGAGCGCCAGCACAAGTGTACTTATCAAGTTTCAAACCAAGTCTTCTTGCTTTATTGAACAAAATCATGGCCTTGTCCAGGGTGCCTATCTGGATATATCCAGAAATCAAAGAGTTGTAAGTTATGATGTTTGGTTTTGGCATTTTATCAAACAATTTGTCAGCAGAATGTGTATCCCCACTTTTGCAGTACATGTTGAGAAGATTGTTCTGCAAAAATAGACAAGGGCTGAAAGAAGTTTTAATCATGTGAGCATGAACAAGCTTGCCATGGTTCAAGTTCCTAGTTTTAGTAGCTGATTGAACCAACTTAACATAATCTGCAGATTCTAAAAGGAAAGACAAAGAATATGCTGGCCAAACTGGTGATGGGCACAACGAGCTGAATTTCGAAGTGGCAAAAGACTTTATCGGTTGTCTACTGAAAACAGGAAGCATCGGAAACATAAAGGTATTGGAAAGAGGATTGAATCTCCAAACAAATGGTTTCTGAGTCAACATTGCTTCATATTGCTAACTAACTAAACTTGTACAGAGTTTTGTTATAAACTGAACTCTAATATGCCCAAACAGAACGCAAATTTCAAGCAAGAATTAAACAGAGAAAAAGAGACTATGAACACAAGATATATAGTGGCCTATCCGTCTACGTCCACTTTGAGAACCAGCTTAAAACAAGAATCAATTCAATCCCAATATCAATATCAATGGAATGAATTACCACTAACAATACCTCAAATCTTGACCCATTTTAGCTTCAATTGAATACCCACTGTGAAATCACCTCACAAGCTTAACCACTTGTGATGAATCTGAAACTGCCACGAAACTCAGCCAAAATTGCTGCTTGAAGCTCACCGAGAAAACCCGCGCCTATTAAGGCCCCCTTGACTGAGACCCACGTGCCGACTGCAGTCCCTACACCGAGACTCAACGCCGGAGACCCCTCTGAACCGAGAGCACGGCGGCGACGAATAACGGTCTGCCTGAATTTCTTCTTTCCTCTCTCACTGTGTATCTCGTGCCTACGGCTGCTCCCTTGCGTGAGTGTATATAAAACACACCCTTGTGAAGATGATCCATATTACAAGTTTGCCATTTTTATTAAATTACTTAAATGCCCTTTATAATAACTTTACGACATATTGTCTTTATAAAAATAAAAAAATAAAAAATAAAATATATATATTATATATTTTTTATTTCACAACATGTTGGAGTGGGGATTGAACCTAGGATCTCATACCTAAGCGATACAAGTTTTGAGTGAGTGGAAATACAATTAGAACTTTTAGTTATCTAGCACAACATATAATAATTAAAAATAAAAATAGATCAGATAGCCTTGACTTACCCTGATTCACGAGTCACACAAATTTATAATTGTGAAATTGTTCTTCTACGAAGTATAGATACGGATACAGGATATGATAAGATAGGGCGATACGTCAATTTCTAAAACCATAGGATACGTTGAAGATACGCTATTTTTTTATATATTTTTTTTCAAGGATATATGTAAATTAAACATAAAATACTAAATATATTCTAATAAAAAACATATAACGTCAAGTTATAAAGTTATCCCTATCCAGTATCTGTTTGGGGTTGGTGAGAGGAGGAGAAACGAGAGGGAGAGGGAGAGATTACGAGCTTAGATGGAGCTTTCGGTAGAGGAGGAAGAAGAGGGAAATGCAGAGGAGGAAGAAGACGATGGAGTGGAGCCTTCGTGAAAATGGGTTTATTAGGTTTTATTGTTCCTGATTTTAAATTTTAAGTTTTTACTTTTTACTTTTTACTGATTATAATTTTAACTTTTTAAGTATTGGGTCGGACAAATAAGTATTGGGTTTTACCTTAAATTTTAGGGAAATTGTGGCAGATAGTCCTTTTTTTGTCATCCGGTTGCAATAGATGTCTCTTCTTTTAAAAAGTGAAATACATGTTATTTTTTTGTTTTCATTTTCTCTCCCCTCTCTCTTTCATTTCATATTTACCTTTGTTATTTTTCAACATTTTTAGGATATATTTAAAAAGATCTTCCCATTTTTCTATTTTATTCTCTCTCTTATGTTCTAAAAATAATGAAAAAAAAGATCTCTTCTACCCTAAAAATAATTTTAAAAAATGTTAGATTTTATTCTCTCTTCTACTTATAGCTCACGCTCTTTTCTTCATGTTGCCCTCTTCTCCTCAAGCATTTGCCGCTCTCCTCTCCTCACGTCGTGTTGTGTCGCGGCCGGATGTTGGTGTGAGAAAAAAAAAATGCATTTTGTTAATTAGATTATGAGAAACAAAGAAGTGTCGTGAGAATTTGAGGTTATGTTTTTTTCTTTGTTGTGAGAATTTGGATTTGAAGATGCAGAGAAGGGTTTCGTTGGTGGATTTGAACTGGTTTACAAAGGTCGATTAAAAGACAACTTACAAATTATTGTGAAGAAATTAGAATGTAGCAATAAAGAATCAGAGAAAGAAATTTAGGTTATGTTTCTTTCTTCTTCTTTTTCTTGTTTGTATGTTGAGAAATCCAACAAGAAATAACCTGAAATTTGCAGAATGAAGATATATATTGAGCAAAATTCATCATTCAAACATCATCCGCATCTTGGGTTACACCATTCAATACTAGGTATTTTAAGTTTTTTTTTTTTTGTTGCAAAAACTATGTATTTGATTTTTTTTGCAAATACATAGTGTGTATTTGCTTTCAGTGCAAGTTTTTTGAGTTGTTGCAAATACAGAGTATTTGTACCGTGTAATTGCAATGTATCTTGTAATGGCAGTTTGCAAATTACAATTACACTGTAATTGCACTTTGCAATGTATAGTGTAATTGTGTAATTGAAAATATATTGTATTCTCACTTCTAGTGAATTGAAAAAATACTGTATTTTCTTCCTATGCTTCTTTCATTTTTTATTCTTTATCAAAATTTATCTCGAGTTCGTTTGATCTAAACTTTCCCTACACTTTTAGGGACACATTTATAGTTTTGCTAGTACAATGAATTGTAAACATTAAAATACACGATAATTGCAGAAGAGTTTAAATTGTTGTTTCTTCTACTATCGAGAAGATTTTCATTCGTTTTGAATTCTAAGATGCATTTTCTCTCCCATTATCATCTTTGTTTGTTTTCCTCTCTCATGATTAGATTTGTATTGTTCAGTTTGATGATGAACTAAAAAGACTAAGAGCATATTTTTTTTCTCCAATTTTGTGTATAGTATGTTATGTTTTTTTTTTTTTTGTCTTCTAAGTATTGTTGTTGTCTTTCCCGAAAAATAATACACTATAATTTAAATTTTGCAAATTTCAATTACAGTGTAGTTGCAAAAACATTGTTTTTGCACTTCTAGTGATTTGCAAAAACACTGTATTTGCAATTCTATGTTTATTTTTCTCATCGTTTGATTTATGTAATTTTCAAATTATCTATCAATTTGCAATTACATTGTTTGGATGTTCTATGTATTTATCCAACTGTGAAAAAGGGTTGTGGTTTTTTTTATGATTTTTTTTATTTTTATTATAAGTTTTATTTGTGGTTTTGTCATTCTGTCAACGTTTGATTTACCTTGATTCGCAATTCTATGTTTATTTTTAAGTTTTGATAATAATGGTCACAAGGGGAAAGATGAGTGATACACAATTCTATGTTTATTTTTAAGTTTTGATAATAATGGTCACAGGGGAAAGATGAGTGATATTTTTTTTTCTAGGAGATTAACGGTAGAATGAGGGAGGGGAGGGAGAAAATCTTGGGAGGGAGAATTAGTTTTTTTGAATTACTACATCAGCGATGAAATTGAGATCTTAGGGAGGATAAATAAGGAATGAAAAAAATAGGGGAGAGAGATTAAACTAAAAAGGAGCCTATATCAAACTTTTTTTAAAAAGGGATATCTATCCATTTTGAGAATAAAAAAGGGGATCGATCTCTTGCCTCTTAAAAATAATAAAAAAAAATAAAAAGAAGAAAGAAAATAGGGTTTAAAGGAAACCTCACGCAAGATTGTTTCTATCTTTATTTTTTCTCTGCCCTAATTTTATTCTCTAGATACTAACCGATTAAAAAAAAAAAAAAAAATTGAAGAAGAACTCCTCATGCAAGATTGCTTCTATTGGTAGCGTCGTCACTGTCACCAATCACCATTGACGTAAGCCTTGACGTAAGCCTTCTTCTTCTCACTTTCGTAGCTTCTTCCTCCGCTCTTCCTTCTCTTTCCGTTCTCGCTTCTGGCCAGCTGTGTTAGTGAAAAGAAAGCTTAGAGAGCAACATCTATTCAAAGAACTGGCTCTTCTTCTTCTCCTCAAACACATGGTCTGCACATTCAAATGAGTCTCTCTAGAATCGTGATTTAGGAGATGGGGTTCTTTGATTTCAATAGAATGTGAGCCATTTTTTAGATGAATTTTGTTGGGAAATTGTGATTTGGGAGATGGGGTCTTTGATTTCAATAGAATGTGAGCCATTTTTAGATGGCTTTTGTTGTGAAAACTGTGAGTGGTGAGGGAATTGGAATGTGATTGGGGAATTGTGGGCTTCGATAATGGGTTGGTGAAATGGAGGTTCTGAGGGAGTAATTCAAATGAAAATATGCTCGTTGATGCGATTGTAGCGGTGGAGTCGGTGGTGGGGCCGATGAATCCGCGACAACGTGGTAGAGGATGGTGAAGATGCTCCTTTTCGGGAGCTGATAATAGAAGGAAATTGTAGCCAAGGTGTTTGATAAAATGTTTAAACATGACTTGAAGGTAAAAAAAAAAATAATAGTGGAGCCCTGGGTTGTGAGTAACATTTTCAATGGGTGGTTAAAGCGCTTTGTACCGATTGTTCCGTCGTTCATCGAAACTTTGGCGTCTACATAAGCTTCGTTAGGTTTTTATTTAAATGTTTATTATTTGTTTTTTTTTCTAATGTATTGCTGTTGGTTTTCCAAAACAATACTCTATAATTACAATTTACAAAATTGTACAATTGCAAGTACGGTATAATTTCAATTTGCGAAATTATAAATACAATGTAAAGTATAATTTGCGAAATTTCAACTACATTTGTAAGTGCACTTGCAAAATTACAAATACACTATAATTTCATTTTCATCCCTGTTTTATTTTCTTCCTGAGAATTTGTAATGGATGTAGTTTGTCTAATTGTATTAGAAAGTGGACTACACTTTATTTGCTATTTAGTGGATTACAATTATACTTTATTTGTTATTCGGTACATCCGCAATTACACTGTTATTCGGTGCATCGCAATACACGGTATTTTCCTCCAATTTTTTGTGTCATTATTTACGGTATGTTAGGTTTTTTTTTTTTGCCTAATGTATTTACAGTGTATTTACAAATTTGCAAATACACTGTAATTGAAATTTGCAAAATTATAAATACACTTGTAATTACAATTTGCACAATTGCAACTACCGTGTAATTCTAATGTTGCAAATTGCAAATACAATGTAATAGCAATTTGCAAACTTAGAATGCATCTCTTTATTTTTTTTTAATGTATTACAAAGACTACCATATTTTCCTCCAACAATATGTTTTTTTTGTCTATAGTGTAATTGCAAATTAAAAAATTGCAAATACAGTGTACGTAATTGAAAACTTTGTTTTTGCACACCTATAGGTAGGGAAGTTTGTCTAAGTTCTGATTTTTTTTCCTCTTTATTCGTACTAGTTTTTAGGTCGATTTTTTACACGTTCGGTTTTTGTTATTTTTAATTTTTGATTTGTTATAGAGAGAGGAGTGCTATTTTCTTTTCCCTTGTGGGAGATATTTTTTTTACTTTCTAGAGATTAAGGGTAAGAGGAGAGTGAGGAATGGAGAAAATCTTGGAAGAGAGAGTTGATTTTTTTGAATTACTAAAAGAAAATCTTGGAAGAGTAACCATTAGTTTTTTTGAATTATTAAATCTTACCAATTAAGGGAGAAGATTGAGATCTTAGGGGATAAATAAGGAATGAAAAAAATAGAGGAGAGAAAAATTAAACTAAAAAAGGGTCATCTGTCTCCGCGCCTTTTAAAATATTAAATTTGGTGGTTAAAAAAATTGTCCAAGTATCCGAAAAGTATCCCTTAGCGTGTCTAGGAGTATCCGAAATTTAAGAAAGAAAAAGAAAAAAGGAAAGAAAGATACGCAAAATTGCGTATTCGATACGTATCTTTGGCATATCCGAACGTATCCATATCGGATACAGATTCTCTGCCCTATATTAGGTATTTGTGCTTCATAGTTGTTCTTTAATACCTTAGTCAAATAATTAACTGGCATAAAGTATGAACTAAAAATTTAATGTCAACATGAGCATAGCTCAATTAGCATAAAATATGAATTAATGATCAAGAGGTCAGAGATCGATTTTCCCACCCCGCATTGATTAAATACCATTAAAAAAAAAACATTGATTCAACAACACATTTAAATTTATTGTGAATGACATGTAAAATTATATATTAATTTTAGATTAGGTCATGCAAAGTCATTTTAACATTCAATGGAAACTTCTAGGTCAGTAACTAACTTTGTAATATGATAGCAAAGAATCTTATTATCTAAGTTTGTATCAAATCTCCTTACCTTACTAGTATTTTTGTAAAAAAATAAAAGAAGTTTAAAATAGTATGATAAACTTAATGAAGGAAACATCAAACATGCAATTTACGGGGTGTTTGGCTCAAGAAGTTGTTGGAGAAGGAGTTGGGAAGAGAAGTTAACTCCCCGTTTGTCTCACAGACTTGTTGAACTCGGATAAAAAATATCAACTCTTCAGACTTCAACAGTAATTAGTATTCATGTTTGTCCCATTCTTCGAGGCACGCATTTCTCTCTCTTCCTCACCCTCCCTCCTACATAATTTTTTTATTCTTTTTTAATAAAAAAACGTAATTTTAACAAAATGTGTAAAACAACTAAAAATGAAATTAAACCTATTTTGAGTATTTTAAATATAAATTAGGTTGTTCAATCAAATTTGATACTTAAACCAAATTCAAAAGGTAGTATTCTTACCATGGAAAAAAAAACGTAAGTTGATAGCTCTTAAATAGAGCTATTTCAATGTTCTTAATATCTGCTAATTACCGTGATTAATGATTGTTAATTCTCTCTTTTATAGGTGATTCGTGGTAGAGAGTCCGGGAAGTCCAATTGTAAGTCTCGGAGTTAAATCAGGCATTTTAGGAGCTTTGAGAAGTACTCGGGATTAGAAAAGTGCAAAGAAAGAGCTAGAGGTGAAAAAGTTGGATTTTTGGAAGCTTAACCCGAAGGCATGGCGCCTTGGCGCTAGCCCGCAGGGCCTAGGCGCCCATCGTTGCTCCAGACCCGAGAGGCCAGCGCCCTTGCGCCAGAAAAACCTCCCAGACCAAGTACCTAGCGCCCTTGCGCCCGCCATTGTTCCAGACCCGAGAGCACAGCGCCTTGGCGCTGGTCCGCATGCGCGCGTCCTTCGGTTACCCTGTGCGCAGCGCCTTGGCGCCCACTTATGGCGCCTAGGGGCTGGTCTGACGCAACATTTGGGTATAAATTTAGATTTTGCTGAAGTTAGGGCATTCTTCTCCTTCTTCCTCCATCCCCTTTCGATTTTCTTAGTTTTTAGCCACCTTTGGACATTTGTAACTTCATAGATGGACACCTTGAAGCTATCCATGGACTCCTTGGAGATTTTCACTCCCATGGGTAACTAAAAATGTAACATTCAATCTTTGGGTATGGATTAAGTTTTGTAATCGCGATTAGGTGAGATTTGGCTCTTTCAATGTATGTTTAGTTAATATTAGCGTTCATATCTTCTCTCGATTTCATTCCCCCGCATCATTTACTTCTTGGTTTGACATTCCAATGGGTATTTTGTATGTTGGCTTAGCTAGAAATCATGATGTGATCGTCTCATATAATCAATATATTAAATATATATATTTGATAAGGTGAGGTATTATGTTCAAAATTATTTTGTTGTTTCAAAGAAAAATAAAAAATTTCATTTTTAAGGTTTTTTGGAATTGAAACAAGTTCTTAATAATGAAATTTTGAAAGTTTGTAGAAAAAAACTGTGCAGAAGAAATGAGCTAAAATAAACTCAGACTTCAGAATTCTAGGTTCAACAACTCCCTACTCCAAACACACGTACCTCAGAACTCTCCAGACTAAACAACTCGAGACTAAACAACTTCAACTCCCCCAACTCCTTGGGTCAAACGCCCCTACATGATTTTATGCGCAACATATGAAATTCAACACTTACAAACCGAGATATTTACGTTTTAAAGTTGATAGGTTTTATTGTTTTCAAGGCACCAAATTTTAATGGGCGAGTAAATATTTTGCTCTCTTGGTCGAGAGGTTTTGGTGATTTTCTTTAAATTATAATACTTTACGGCTATGATCATTAAGAGTAAGTATCTTAAGTCTTTGGATGGGATGACTATTGTTTGCAGCTAGAGGCAATTGTACTAGCCCTTAGAAAGCGATTTGCTACTATATTTTGTGTCTCAACTATTAGACTATGTAAATATTTATTGGTCGGTTATTTTTCTTATGTATATTTTATATATGTATTGAATAAAATGAATGAGAAAAAGGTAACAAAGTTATCAATCCTATTATGATATCAAGAGCCTTAAGTTAATTTTTTTTTTCTTTTTTGTCCTCTCTAACACAATTGTTGGTTTATGCTCTAAAGCCTCGTAATTAATTAATAATTATTTTATTATTATTTTTTTATAATTTATCATATTCATTATATATAAAAATCCAAGGTTATTAGTGTAATCTTGAACAATAGGTAGTTGACATACCAGAGGATCATGTTCAAGGAATAACTTAAATAGTCTATAGTATATGGATAAGGTTGGGTGCCTTATCCTGGTAACACTACTTATATGGCCCACTTTATAATTGTTACAAATGATTTTATCTAAATCATTCATGTAGAGACATGTGAGTGAGGTATCCTATACAATGAGTTTGTGTAAGACTGAACTACGAAATATATAATCTTTCTTTATAAATCTATTATTTGAGAAGATTAATATTTCACAGGATAATCATATGTGACTCGATCTTAATTCTGAGTGAGTTATGAACTTCTGTCTGTGAGGGCTTGTCCATTGATTTGTATGAGTGAGAATGACTTTCATAGTTGATTCAATAAGCCTACTATTTTTTAGATTTGACCAAACAAGGAGCTGAAAACATAGGTTCACAAGATGTAATTCACTTCTTCCCGTATAGGGAAAGTAAATGAGTAGTTCCCTTAACTGCTGATTTCAAGACTTGAACAATGGGGCCTCACCCTCTCACTAGCCCTAGAGGAATTTTGTTTATGGTAAGAAAATAAACAAGTTGTTCATTAGAGAATCATTGGTACTTAAGGTGTAAGATGTAATTATAGTGGTAAAACAGGTTTTTGACCTAGTTGTAATTACGAACAACTTGTGAAGGATCGACTTGCATGTAATGGTTATATTCATGGACACAATTTGTCCTACAGTGGATAAGGATGCAACTCTTGACTTATAGTGTGGTGACCTAGAGTTAATGAATTAAAGTTAATTGATTAATGAGTTTAATCAATTAATTTTGTATCCATTGGAGCTTATAAGTTATAGGTTCAAGCTCAGAGTAACACTACAAATATCAATTTAGTTGAAAGAAAAATTGAAATATTCAAATTAATATTTAATATATTTAATATAAAGAGAAAAATATATTTATTTTATTTGATACATTAAATATTAGAAGAAATAATTTATGTATTAGATACATTAATATTGAAAACTATAATACATATGAAATTTGAATGAGATTCAAATTGGTTAAATGTATATTATAAAAGATTAATTTTATGATATTTGAATGAGATTCAAATAAATATAAAATACATATTTTAATATAATAGATATTAAAATGTGATTTTATTAAATAAAATGAATTATTAAAGACCCTGTAAATAAGACATTTAAATTTAGT
This sequence comes from Herpetospermum pedunculosum, assembly GCA_028017165.1. Lineage (NCBI taxonomy): Eukaryota > Viridiplantae > Streptophyta > Magnoliopsida > Cucurbitales > Cucurbitaceae > Herpetospermum > Herpetospermum pedunculosum. The sequence continues at coordinate 10,266,419 of CM051527.1, read as the reverse complement.
CAAAATGATGGTCAAACACACTACTCACCAGAGAATTGTTCTTTCAAAACTATCTTTAAGAGCCCCACAAGCTTTGATTCTGTGTTCGAGTAACGAGAAAGATCTCGTAGAAAAAAGAACACAAAAAAATTGTGGTCTTCAAAGGTAATATTTGTTTAACTTTTATTTTTAGTTTAATTCTAAATAAAAAAAGATTGTGGCCTAAAAAATAATAATAAACGAAACATTTAAAAATAAAAAAAATAAAAACTTTCCTATGACGGAAATTTGAGAATCAAAATAATTGATTTCTTAAATGTTCTTAGGTCGAATTTATTTGAGATTTCAAATAAACTTCCAGAGGTTTTCTAATCTATGTCACTCGTGATTATTGGTCATTATTCTTTTTATAAATAATGATCGGCAAACTGTGAGACATTTAAAATTCTTCAAAAATAAAATATTATTTTTATACAAATGTCAATTTTCTTAAAATATCACAAGAGAATTAAATCTTTGTTCATGGAACAAGTGTTGTGTGTGCTAATACCTTTCCAACAAAAGACGCCTGAACAAACCATTTTTTAGTATCTTTGGGTGCCTAGTCACACCCTCTAAATAAATGCTTGGTTGGCGACTCAATTTCTCTCCTCTCGAGAACCAAGTCGGCCGCTCTACATCGCAAACCCATAGCAACACCTAAAGAGACAGAGAAGTGAGCTAAGACCGGTGTGGTGCTAACCACACGGGCTCCGACGCTCAAGTTAACTTTGATGGAGAGAGAGAGAACGAAATAGAAAATATCTTTTGTAGAAGTAAATAATGATTTTTGCCTTACCCTTCACCTTCCATTTCCTCTCCTTATATAAGCTTCCCATATGACAATTTTGTGTCATTAAACGGGTCATCATGGCATTGGTAACTCTTGAGAGTTACAAAGATTGTGTAACTACCTGGGAAAGACATTTTCTAGTTGGTTGGGCCGACCTCGAAGAGGAGGGTCGACCACCTCCTTGGTCGAGTCGACCCCGAGAGGAAGGGGTCAACCATCCCTTTGGCCGAGCTGACCCCGTGAGGTGGTCGGCCATCTTTCTGGCCGAGCTGACCCCATGAGGGGTCGATTTATTCTTCGGCTGACCCGACCTCGTGAGGGGGTAGACCTCTCTTCTTTGGCCAAGCCAACTCCTACGGAGTCGGCCTTTATCCTTGTCAAGTTGATTCCTCTTAGGGGGGCCAGTCTCTCCATTCGATTTACGGGTGGCCTTAGTAGAGTAGACCTCTTCTTAGTGTTAGTCTATTGGTACATATAGTAGTATTTGTTTCTTAAATTAGTTGTTTATGTTTCTTAAATTAGTTGGTGCATTGTGTTCATGTGAGTATAATTCAATTAGTTAATACATCGGTTTGAAATTCAGAGTTGAGAAGAAGAAGAGAAAAAAAAAGTGTGCATTGTATCATTTCATTTGAGTTGTCTTGTTCAATTAATCTCTTATAGTCAAATTAATTAAGCTTGACTCCCACACCACCAAAAAAAAAAGGCAGAAAATTAGAATATGAGTAATTTGGATATGAAGCAATTGATTCATGCCGCAAATTCAATCAAACAAAAAGCTTTGATAATAATTGCAAATGTTTGTATTCATGACACAAGGGGTGATTTATCCTTTTTGGACTTCGTGCACTGCATGCCTTTACCTATAATCAAGATATCCAAATTCCCTTAAGAAATTCTTCACTTTGATTTTACACCAATATACTTTGTTTTATTAAAAATATTTGATAATAATCTTGTTGAACTAATCTTTTTAGTTCAACAAAATCTCTCGGAGTTGAGAATCAATTTTTTTTTTTTTTTAAACATATATATTGACCAGTTGAGTTATGTTTAAGTTGAGATAATAAAATTACTTACCCTTTTAAAAATGTTTTAAAAAAAATTAATCAAACATTTTAATTAGTTGAAGTATGAGAGGATAATAAAATTACTTACACATTTAAAAATGTTTTAAAAAAATCAATCAAACACTTTGAGTCAGCTCATCATTTGACACTAATTTTTTTTAATAAACCGTTTAGTAGAATTTAATGTGGCATGTCTATGGTTGTTGGTATTGGATGAATCCAATTTTAGGCCTAACGACTATAGACTACTTTGTAAATGTAGTTGCATTCAACAAATGCTAATTAGAGAACAATATTATACAAATTAAAGCAAGGAAAATGTCACTAGAATTTATGTGAAAATTCTCGAATTAAGATTAAATCTCTCGAAATAACTATTGAACATAATTTTAGGGAATATAAATTTCTGAAATAATCAAACAATTATTGTTCAATAAAACTACAAAAAGTTGAGAGATAAGAATAGTTTGTATTTTATGGATTGAGACACGTTGATAAACATTGTTCATAAAGAAAATGTGCCCCACTACACTGAGTTATCTCGCACTCCACTCCGAAGATACAACAATCCGCTTGTGTGTGGCTAAGCTCTCTTACGAATCCCCGATTGCTTGTATGCTCAAAATAAAAAACTCAAATACCAAAAAACTTTGGTAAAAGAGAGAAGTGAGAGAGTTGAGAAGAACTATCCCATTCTTGTATGACCTTTCTTGGTCTCTCCTATGTGGGGTAGAACTGCTGCCCTTTTATTAGGGAGCCCTCCCTGATCTTATTACAAAACTTTGTTGGCAAGTGTTACACCCACTCTCTCTTATTTATTATAACCTTATTTATTAGAAATAGTGGATTGACTAAGACACAAATAATAAATAATAATAGTAGTAAATAAATAAATAAAAGATTAAAAATTTACAACCGTAACTAATACGTAAATGATAAATGATGGGTCAAAGCAAGCATGGCTCAACTGACAAATGTATGTGTTTACGATCAAGAGGTCTGTGATTCGAATCCCCTCCCCAATGTACTAAAAAAATGATAAATGATGGATTATGACAAGTTTTTCCTTAATCAAAATGATTTTCGCCAATAAATTAAGTTAAAAATCAAAATAAGAGTTAATTTCTACTCTCTTTTAAATTTCCCTATAATTAGTCACTCCAATATTAACATTAATGTTATAGCATATTCATATTTATCAAAGGGTAAGATATAGTTGAAAAACATTTCAAGTCTATGAATCTTTTCTATATCTTTTTAATTTCAAACCTACTTTCTTAATAGTGACAAATTATGTTGCCACCAATGACGAAAATATCGATAGTTCAATTTTACGGATATATCCATGAATATATCGGTGAAATATCGATATCCACGAAAAAATTATGTAAATCAATTTTTAAAAAAAAATTATTTAAATTAATAATTAAGTTCATTTTACTTTCAAATTAAGTTATAGATCTCGTTATTAATATCTATATCCATATTGAGATTAATAAATGATATTTCTTTTATGTTTTACGCGTATTTATAAAAGATATTGGAGATATCCATTTATCCTTAATATCTATATCCAACCTTTCGATTTACGGATATATCAACGGATATATCGACATATCCAGGGATATTTTCATCTTTAAAAAAAAAAAAAAAAAATTAAAAAACCTGTGCTTTGTGTTTCCAAACGTCTAAAATTAAGAAGGGAAAAAACAACTTTTTCTTAAACAAAATATAAATTTGTTATCATGAAATCTTAACATTTTGAAATATATATTAACATGTGGAATGCAAAATTCTATAGCATAAGAAAAATTGTTAATATGTAGCTCAATATAAACTTGTGCATTTGACCAAGAGGTCATAGATTCAATCTCTGCCTTAATTAAAAAAAAAAAAGTTGAATATGAGCATGTCTAAGTAATAGACATATAAACTGTTGATACCGATTTTGGTGCCAACGGTGAATTTGTATTCGTGTATGAACGGATCTGCAAGACAACAACAAAGTGATCTAACGCCGGTGTGGCGTTGTGCCACGAACGCTCCGACGATCAAGTTAGCTACAAGATTTAGAGAATGTTTGGAATAATAGTATTTTATTCGCCAAATAGTGCATACCTTTATCTTCTGTCGTTTCCTTCACTTATAGTAGGTCGTAGTGTAACCGAAACGACGTAATCAATTTACCCAATTTATGGCATTATGGCCGTTACGATTTATGAGATGTCCGTTACTATTCCAACCATTCGGGGAGCGTCGTCGGCCCACTCTAGGGGTTGAGACGAGGCTCAATCCACCGTCGAGCCGTTAGGTTGACCTGCTGGTCAACCTTTATTGGCTGTGGGGCTGATGCGAGGATCAGTCCTCCAGAGGCCATGGGCAGTCCTGCTGGACCACTCTTATGTTGGCGGTTTGGGGATTGATGCGAGGATCAATCCTCCATTTAGCCATGGGCGGACCTACTGGTCCACCCTTCGTTGGCATGTCGATGCTGATGCGAGGATCAGTCCGTTGTCGAGGTCGTAGGTTGACCTGTTGGTCAACCCTTCATTGGCGTGTCGAGGCTGATGCGAGGATCAATCTCTTGCTGTGGGATTCATAAGTCTATTGTCCTTCTTCGCATGGTTGTACGGGGGGTAATGCAGGACGATATTTCTGCGTGGCACCCAAGGGTCACCCGTCGGTCGGCACCACGCCACTTGGGCCATTGTTTCGTTTCCGCGAGAGGCGCATGCGGCAAGGGGAGCGCGCGGCGTGGGATGCGTGTGGCGAGGAGCGCGCGCAGAGTGGGGGGCGCGCGGCGCGGGGGGTGCGCGGCGTGGGACGCGTGTGGCGGGGAGGGGGGGGGGGGCGCACGCAGAGTGGGGCGCGTATGGCGAGGGGCGCGCGCGCGGCAGGGGGTGTGCGCAGCGGGGTACTCGCGGGCTGACCCGCGCCTCGGGTCAGCCCTCTTCCTTGAGCGCGTGCGCGCGGCGGGGGGCGCGCGCGGCCGGGCACGTGTGGGCTGACTCGCGCCTCGGGTCAGCCCTTTTCGCTGGGCGTGCGCCCGCGGCGGGGGTGCGTACGGCGAGGGGCGCGCGCGGCAGGGGGTGCGCGCAGCGGGGTGCTTGTGGGCTGACCCGCGCCTCAGGTCAGCCCTTTTCCTGGGGCGCGCGCGGCAGGGTACGCGTGGGCTGACCCGTTGTTGCGTGCTCAATGTGTTAAAATAAATAAGCAATAAGATAGAGAGAGCACTCAGAACATGCAAGCATACATGATCTTATAGCAAGTAGTAAGTATTTTTTCATTCGTTTTCCCACAGAGATTTATTATGAGCTACTCGTGAAGTGTAAAGTTAAGAAAGAATGGGTGGATTTGATGAGGTAGAATTGGTTTTAAATTGTCTAATTCCTAAGGAATATGTAAAGGATAGCAACATAAACAGGTGCAAGTCAAAGTTAAACTCAAAGGAAAAGAGACGAGATTAATAAACGAAGAAGAAAACAGCTAAACAGAATTGTAAACTTAGCAGAATTGCGGAAACAGCAATTCTACCGCAATGTTACTAACAGCGAAAGTGTGTAAAATGGAGAAACAAGGGCTACTAACGACTCCTCTATAGGCATTTTCTCACGATTCTCAAGCTTTGGATCAACTCTCTATGCATCAAACTCACTCAATCTCATGTATCGTCCGATTCCATGCATTAGATTCTTTAGTTTACTCATGTTCAAGTAAGGTCTTAAGCATCTTGTTAAAGCAGAAAGTTATGGTTTGTACTAGGAAACCGCCTATTCCTAGGTCGTTTTCTGGCTCCCTTGAAAGGCTAGCATGAGTGTATGACTCTGAACTCTTACTCCTTCCAGAGGTTAGGAGTTCTTTGGACAAAATGGATGGCCAATCGAAATTGCCCGTGGGATGAAGCTTACATACAATCAATGCTTCGAGAGCTATCTTACATGCTTGGTTCACGTTTTTTTAGCCTATAGTATTGTCATTAGCATGCCCCTAAGTGACTTAGCTACTCATGGATATAGACAGAACAGAAATAAGAGTTGAAACAGACATGCTTAGAAGAAATTTAAAGACAAAACGGTAAGGAGAAACAATAGATCGCAAAGGCAAGAAACTGAGAAATGCTGAATTTTGCTTTGATTACTTGATTGTTTGAATGAACAAAGGAAAGCTTAAAGTGAATAACATAAAGGCAGAAAGCAACGCAATAAAATGAACTAGTCACTAGAACAGAAACAACAACTAAACAATGCTGGAAATTAGAAATGAAAGACAGAAAGCAGGTAAATGAGCTCGAACGCCTCGTCGCAACCGCCTCGGCTGAAGGATGAGAAAGATCAGCCTTGCTTGGATGAATCCAATCGGGGGAGAAGATGAATCTTCTCTCCTTCCTATCAGATTGTCGACTCCAAACAGCTAAACTTCGCAAACCAACAGACGACAAAGAAAAATAGGAGAAAAGATGGAGTTGCGAGAAGACTTCTACGCTTTTGGATGATGATCGAACCCTCTACTTTGACCCCCTTTTATAGTAATCTGCAGGTGCGTTTGGGCCAAGGAGAACCATCCATCCCCAACGTCGTACTTCAAAATGGATGGAGGAGAAAGAACGAATCCCTGAAATAACGGAATTTAACAGAAACAGATCAGTCAACTTACGGTTTTCACTTGAAACATTGTTGTTTTAGCAATGTTTCCGCAATGCTATCGCAATGCGCATTTTTCACTCTTTTCCTTCGGTTTTCATTCCTTTTCCTTCCTCTTGCACACAAGTCCTATTTTAGCTACCTTCTTCTAAATCTCATATATAAACATAGGTTTAAGCTAAATCCTATCAAAAACACCTAAGAGTGTACATCTTTCTAAGATAAATAAGTCCTAAAAAGGTCACTTTTGGAGACGTAACACACCCCCAAACTTAAGGTTTTGCTCGTCCTCGAGCAATCTAAGGACTTGCCTAGGCTGCTGTTTCATCTTCTTTAACCACTTACTGACTCCCCTACATTCCTATCTATAGCAGTGCTGTCCTGTGACACATTTCTAAGTTTAAAACTATCCTCTTATCTAGCTTCTTCTGACTTCGCATGCCTAATACTCCTACTGTTTCATTAACTCCCTACGACTGATCTACTTGCTTTTATCATATCGTGCATCTATCCCTAAGGTTTCAAATTCTACCTAGCTTTACCCCAGACTCAGTACATGCTTCTAGTTTTTACTTATGAGCTACCTAGGATTCCTTAGAGTCATGCCAGTCTTAGTATTAACAGTGACAGTAGTACTTTAAGAGAACAACCTAAACCCTGGCATCACTACATTGGACATACATTCATCTCCCTAAACAACCCTACAAGCTACAACTTTGTGCTCAGCTAATTGAGGATCAGAGTTCTTTTTAATCAGGACATCTAAGCCACAAAGTTGCAACTCCTAGGTATACATTCTTTTTCCCTACTTTTTTCTTTTTTCTTTCTTTCTTACTTAGGTGGAGCCTTTCCTTTGGTTGCCTTTTGATGCAATGCCACTTGTGGGTTACACACTTGGCACTGATTACTCAGCAACCTAAGAGAGACACCCCTCTTTATTCTATTTTTCATTTTTTTTTTTTTTTTTTTTTTTTCAGCTCATCATCATTTTTTTTGTAAAGGAGAAGAAGAATGCTTATGCTTTTAAGGGAGAGAGGAATGTTCCTAGGCCTAGGGTGGCCTCCCCCAAACTTAAACTACTCATTGTCCCCAATGAGTGTCTGAGGTGGCACACCCCCAAACTGTCCTAGAAGCATCTAGTCTAAGGTAAAACAAAGAGAATCTAAAAGCCCTAGGCATAGACAGAACATTCTAAAAGTAAATATCACAGCAGCAGAAACTTGAAAAAACAGTCAGGTAAGGACTTAAAGCTATGCATGCTGAGCTTTTCAGAGGTTAATTTAAACTATCAAAGGGTGTCCTATGACACTCATCCAGCATGCTTTAAGATAAGCTATATAAGGCAGACAAGATAGTAGCAAAAGAGAGAATTTAAACAGATCCAGCCTAGCTAAACAGACAGTAAAAAACGTGCATTTACTAATAAAAATTGCGGTTTCCGCAATTATTTCGCAATAAAGACAGGGCAAATATATCAGTGATTAAGGCCCCTATGCATGCTTTTTCCAGTCATCCAAGCTATACAAAAAGGAAACTAAACTAATCTACCTAATCAGCTAACAGCAGACTATACTAAACAAGTTTAAAAATTAACACTAAACAACTAAAACAGATCAAAAGATTAACTCAAAACAGCATAGTTCACATGGTTCAACAAAAAACAGTTTGTTTTTTTTTTCTAAGGGAACAGCAATACTCCCTTCAGTGCTTCTCAAACCAGCACTCAGATGTCTTCCTCATCATCATTCTGTCGTGGTCGTGGAGGCGCCCATGGATTCATTAGGTTCGTGGGGAATTCAGGAAAAAGGCATCCCAATTGGTCAGCAACTTCCTTGTCCCTTGCCTGCGCATATGTGGCCCATTGAGCCATCCTCTTCTGCAGATCCGTCAGGCAGGCCATGGTCAAAGACTGAGCAGCAGCCAAGCCATCGAGCTCGAACTCCATGTTCCCTTTTCTGCGCAACCTCAAGGCCGTAGGCAATTCCAGGTAGCCTGTGTAGGCCAGCTGCCTTTCCATTCGCTCGATCGGGACTCCTGCACGTAAGCACAGCTTAGTAATTGTGTTAGGAAAGAAAAGTGGTCCCTTACCCTTTTTGGCGCAGTCAGCAATTGAAGCTGCAATGACCTCGCCCACGTTGATCGTGAGACCTCGCATGATTGCGTAGACCAGCAGCGATCTGCTCTGGTTGATGGTGGTCTCATGAGTCACTGGGGACAGCTTCCTCCTCACGAAGGAAAACCAGACAGCCGCCTTGGCTGTGAGGGTGGCACTCATCAGGGTGTGCCTCCCATTGCGCGATACTGTCCATGATGCCTCAGGATGGCCAATTATCCGAATGGCCTCCTCCAAGACAGCTTCTGTTGGCTCATCAACAATCCTCGCATAGTCAGTGTGTTTTTGGCCCTTGAGGCCATAGGCTTCGTTGATCGCCTTTGCTGAGAAGTCTACCTCAACCCCTCTGACCACAGACAGGCCATCCTCAGGATTCATCAGATTGGCGTAGAAGTCATACACCATGCTGGAGTAGGCTGGATTGGGTGGCCTACACAGCTCCTCCCAGCCGTGATTGGTGATCCCTGCGCGCAAGAATTGCGGCAGGTCTGCGAGCGCGTCGAGGAATCCTCTCTCGTGCAGCAGGTCCCTCTTCCTCAGCTCAGTGCCCCTTGATTCTGCATCAGAGGACACATACCTCACAGATTGAGGCTCATCTTCGGGGTACAGCTTGGCTTTCCCCTTGTCTTTTAGTTTGGCTGATTCAGCAACCTCGATCTTGAGCTTCTTTGGGGAAGGCTCACTACTAACCTTCTTTGATGAAGGCTCACCCCTGGCTTTCTTTTTCTTGGACTTCTTCGAGGATTTTGGCCGTTTGGCCTTGACAACCTTGGTGGCCTTCTTTCTCAATCTGGCCTTGGTTGTGATCTGTTGGAGGCAATCCCCCAACGTCTCATTCATCGAATCATCTCCTTCCACAGGGCTGTCGGGGCTAACCTCCCTCAAAGGAGAGAATACCTCGTCTTCCTCAGCTGCGTCATCCCCCTGCGCCGATTCTTGATGGTCTGCCTCTGGAATTTCAGGTTCAGGCGTCTGGGAGATGGGTGAAGCTTCAGGGCTCTGCGGCGGTGGAGAGTGTTCAGAGCTCTGTGGCGACGGTGATGGTTCAGGGCTTCGCGCCGGTGGAGATGGCGAATGGCTTTGCCTGGCCGTCTCGTAGGATGGACGGCCACTCTCTCGACTCTCCATAGAGGGAGTCTTCTTCTTGATTGCTGCATCAGCCACAGCCATACTCCACTTTCTCTTCTTGGGCGTTCCTGCAGGTTCAGATGGTCCAGCAGGAATCTCTGTCACTACCTTCCACTTCTTCTTGCGAACAGGAAGCTTGGGAAGGCGTTCGGTTCGTGCGGCTTCAGCATCCGCCAAGGCAAGGAGTGCCTCTCTCGCAGCAATCTCAGCGTCGTCGGCCTTCTTCTTGGAAGCGGATCTCTCTGCTCTTGTTAGCACCATGATGGAATCGTAGGAATCTGGAAAGAGGGATTGCAGAGAAAGAAGGAGAGAGCTTTCTTGGAGTTCAGAGAATGAAGGAAACGTACGGCCCAGAACGCTTCTAACGGCTATAAGTAATGATGGAAATCCCAACGGCTCTTTCTGTTGCGGATTTCGCAAATATACCGCAATTAAATGGCCGTTTGGAGATTTTCCTGAATTTAAATGCCAATCTTCTCTCAACTGAATCTTTGATTTGGCCCAATATCTTCCTCGATTTTTAATCTTGATTTCATCCCCTTGATTCCCTCTATCGATCCCCTATAAAAAGAAATAAAATCAACATCAAATTTGTAATCAAAATCACACAAAAATATACGCAAATCGTAACCGAAAGAATAGCAAAAAATAAACTAAGGCATAGCCTCGCATGGACGAGCACAGTGATCACTCGTCCTCTCTCGTTCTTATTTTCACGTTTCAGTCAAGAGGAAGGCCGAGAGAGTCTTCACATCTCCTTCCTCATAATAATGCTTCAATCGTGCACCATTAACCATGAACGGTTGCCCTTGCTGCAGGTTCCTAATCTCGATTGCACCATGAACAAACACGTTAGTTATCACAAAAGGACCTGACCATCTGGACTTAAGTTTGCCTGGAAATAATTTCAATGAGTTAAATAACAAGACAAGTTGGCATTTCTTAAAATCTTTAATCCTAAGTCTACTATCATGCCAAATCTTAGTCTTTTCCTTATACATTTTAGCATTTTCATAGGACATATGTCTAAGCTCATCAAGCTCATGTAATTGCAAAGACTGCAATGTTCCCGCATCGGTCACGCAATAATTCAGTTCTTTTAAGGCCCAAAATGCTTTAATTTCCAATTTGAATGGTAAGTGACATGTTTTTCCATACACTAGCCTATAAGGAGACATACCTAAGGGTGTTTTATATATGCAATCCTATAGGCCCACAGTGCATCATCAATTCGTGCTAAACGACTATGATTGTTGGCACATAATAAATATTTCATTCCCAAAATAAACTACTCCTAACATACGAAATCTAAACAAAGCATGATAAAATCCTAATTTAAGAGTTTAGGGATCATAAATCTCCCTTGTCAATCTGCCTCATATGGATATTCTTCAATGTTTCGAGGCATCACTTCTGCATCTTTAAGATACTTAAGTCTTGATTTACGGGGTCGGACATTCTGCCACACCTTGAAATTGTTGATTCTTTCAAAGAGACTGCATGTTATAACATTCCAAGGTTTGTACTTTATGTGCGTTGGTTTTGTTTCTACAACATTTGCTACAACATAGCTTTGATGCGATGGGACTTCTTTTTCTGGCACATCTCTTTCTAACTCCTTCAGCTGGAGCATTTGTGGTGGTGGTGGCTCAGCTCTTTCATTGGTGGAGAAGCTTGTTGCATCATCAGACATTTCAAATTCTGGTTCCTCAAGCAGCGCATTAGTCTCTTTGGCCTCATCCAGCACGATTTCATTTTTCTCAACTTTCACCAACTCCACCATTTCATATGGAGATTCCATTGGATCACTCTTCTCAGATTCGAAGGTAACAAAGGATTCATCATCATAAAAATCGAACATCTGAGGGCATGGTGGTGGTGATTTTGCTATAGCAAGTAGATCTTGTAAGTCATTTGTGAGCTGGGCTAATTGCACATCAATTCTCCTCATGGATGCATCATTCCTTTCCATGAATTCTATCCATAACGCCTCCAAAGTGGGTGATAATTCTTCATTTGGAGTTGGGGCATAATGTTGATAGTCTTCATGTTGGGGAAATTCTTCATAATGAGCAACTTGCACATGCTCTTCCCAAGGATTATTTGAGAGTTGCCACTGATCATGTTCACACATGTACGAATAATGGTTGTCATAGCTTTGTTGATATTGCCTCTCTTGATAATTCAATGTTGGGCAATTCTCCAAGTTATGATTATCCCCACAATAAGCACATGGCTGATAAAATTCTTCAAACTGTTGTGGGCAAACTCGTCCTCCAATTAAGTTCTGCAGCGTATTCATTTACTTTGTCGTACACATACGTTTTCCACCTGCAAAGTTTCTCTTTGTGCGAGTTGAGGTTTGGAAACTCATTCATAAACTAGCTTGATAGTACCTGTAAAGGAAATGAAAGAAGATTAGCTCCAATAGATATTAAGATTTGTGTTTCTAACTTAACAAACTTCGTTTTCACTAAACAAAATCCCCGGCAGCGGCGCCAAAAACTTGTTGCGTGCTCAATGTGTTAAAATAAATAAGCAATAAGATAGAGAGAGCACTCAGAACATGCAAGCATACATGATCTTATAGCAAGTAGTAAGTATTTTTTCATTCGTTTTCCCACAGAGATTTATTATGAGCTACTCGTGAAGTGTAAAGTTAAGAAAGAATGGGTGGATTTGATGAGGTAGAATTGGTTTTAAATTGTCTAATTCCTAAGGAATATGTAAAGGATAGCAACATAAACAGGTGCAAGTCAAAGTTAAACTCAAAGGAAAAGAGACGAGATTAATAAACGAAGAAGAAAACAGCTAAACAGAATTGTAAACTTAGCAGAATTGCGGAAACAGCAATTCTACCGCAATGTTTTTAACAGCGAAAGTGTGTAAAATGGAGAAACAAGGGCTACTAACGACTCCTCTATAGGCATTTTCTCACGATTCTCAAGCTTTGGATCAACTCTCTATGCATCAAACTCACTCAATCTCATGTATCGTCCGATTCCATGCATTAGATTCTTTAGTTTACTCATGTCCAAGTAAGGTCTTAAGCATCTTGTTAAAGCAGAAAGTTATGGTTTGTACTAGGAAACCGCCTATTCCTAGGTCGTTTTCTGGCTACCTTGAAAGGCTAGCATGAGTGTATGACTCTGAACTCTTACTCCTTCCAGAGGTTAGGAGTTCTTTGGACAAAATGGATGGCCAATCGAAATTGCCCGTGGGATGAAGCTTACATACAATCAATGCTTCGAGAGCTATCTTACATGCTTGGTTCACGTTTTTTTAGCCTATAGTATTGTCATTAGCATGCCCCTAAGTGACTTAGCTACTCATGGATATAGACAGAACAGAAATAAGAGTTGAAACAGACATGCTTAGAAGAAATTTAAAGACAAAACGGTAAGGAGAAACAGTAGATCGCAAAGGCAAGAAACTGAGAAATGCTGAATTTTGCTTTGATTACTTGATTGTTTGAATGAACAAAGGAAAGCTTAAAGTGAATAACATAAAGACAGAAAGCAACGCAATAAAATGAACTAGTCACTAGAACAGAAACAACAACTAAACAATGCTGGAAATTAGAAATGAAAGACAGAAAGCAGGTAAATGAGCTCGAACGCCTCGTCGCAACCGCCTCGGCTGAAGGATGAGAAAGATCAGCCTTGCTTGGATGAATCCAATCGGGGGAGAAGATGAATCTTCTCTCCTTCCTATCAGATTGTCGACTCCAAACAGCTAAACTTCGCAAACCAACAGACGGCAAAGAAAAATAGGAGAAAAGATGGAGCTGCGAGAAGACTTCTACGTTTTTGGATGATGATCGAACCCTCTACTTTGACCCCCTTTTATAGTAATCTGCAGGTGCGTTTGGGCCAAGGAGAACCATCCATCCCCAACGTCGTACTTCAAAATGGATGGAGGAGAAAGAACGAATCCCTGAAATAACGGAATTTAACAGAAACAGATCAGTCAACTTACGGTTTTCACTTGAAACATTGCTGTTTTAGCAATGTTTCCGCAATGCTATCGCAATGCGCATTTTTCACTCTTTTCCTTCGGTTTTCATTCCTTTTCCTTCCTCTTGCACACAAGTCCTATTTTAGCTACCTTCTTCTAAATCTCATATATAAACATAGGTTTAAGCTAAATCCTATCAAAAACACCTAAGAGTGTACATCTTTCTAAGATAAATAAGTCCTAAAAAGGTCACTTTTGGAGACGTAACACCCGTGCCTCGGGTCAGCCCTTCTCCTTGGGCGTGCGCGCGCGGCGGGTAGCACGCGCGGCAGGGTGTGCGCGCCATGGGGTACGTGTGGGCTGACCCGCGCCTCGGGTCAGCCCTTTTCCTTGGGCGGGCGCGCGGTGGTGTTTTGTGGGCTGACCCGCCCCTCGGGTCAGCCCTTTTCCTTGGGCTTGGGCGTGTGCGCGCGGCGGGGGTGCGTGGGCTGATCCTCGGGTCGGCCCACTCCTTCATGCTGACTTGGGCTTCCGGTTAACTTCGAAATTGGTGCTATTGGGCCGAGATGGGTTAGGCCCATTTTGAATTTTAATTTTCCGCCCGTAACATAAACTATTAGGATTTGTAGGACAAAACTCATGAATATATATATATATAATATTATTATTATTAGTGAGATTTGTAAATTGTCCCCGAAGATAAGCATGCCCATTTAGGATTATGGGCCTTAGGTTTAACTTTTGTGCTGAAACATATATATGAATATGTTTTGGTTGAATTTTTTTGCGTGAAGACCTTTTGTGCGGCAGAGAAAAATTGAAGAAGAGTTTTGTTAAGTTTTTCTGTGTGTTGCGACAGTAAAGAAAATATAGAATACATTAGGTATTCTTGTATTGTGTGAGATTTTCTTTTTGTTTATCCCAAGCTACCGGGTTGTGGTACTTGGAAGCAAATAGTTCTAGTTGGGCTATTTGGGTGAGTTTTGTAGCGCGAGCTTGAGGGACCAATTGTAATCTCCATTATAGTAAAACCTGCAGTTGCAGAAGACTGGACGTAGTCCTGAGATCGGGGCGAACCAGTATATCTCTCGGTGTTGTTATCTCTTTCCTTTATCTTTTATTATTGTATTTTGTGACCGATTGCCTTTTGGATTCTAACCTGTGAAGTGGGAGGTTGAGATATATTTAGATTATTCCGCATTTAATTATATATCGCTGTTTTTAATCCCAACTAGTGGTATCAGAGCTTTTGGTTCAGGAATCATGGGAGCGACGAATCCAAAAAGTTGCGAGGGAGTCACAAAATTTGATGGGGAAAATTTTGGTTATTGGAATATGCAAATCAAAGATTTCCTAACTTGCAAGAAAGTGCACAAGGCACTGAAGGAGAGACCGGAAGAGATGTCAGATGAAGATTGGTTGAATATGGATGAACAAACAGTTGCAAATATAAGGATGTGTCTGTCGATGGAAGTGGCTAGTCTTGTAGCCAACGAGACTACTGCAATCAAGCTAATGGAAGCGCTTACAAACAGGTATGAGAAACAGTTTGCCAATAGTAAAGCATATCTACTTAAGAAATTTTTCAACATGCAAATGATTGAAAATTCATCAGTTAATTCCTATATTAATGAAGTTACCACTTTAGTTAATCAGTTTAAGTCTGTCAAGATAGCATTTACTGATGAAGTGTATGCTATTCAATTATTAATGTATTTACCTGATAGTTGGGAAACGATGAAGACAGCAGTGTCTAATTCGACTGGAGATAACACTCTGAAATTTTCAGGGGTTTGTGATTTAGCTATAGCTGAGAAAATTCGTAGGAAGGGGAGTAGTAAAGAATCTACTGTAGGATCAGCTTTAGCTTTAACTAAGAGTAAAGACAAAATTGATTATGAAGATAATAAATGAATAACAATAGGAAAAACTGGAGTCATAGGAATAAGGAGGTAGAGTGCTTTTACTGCCACAAGAAAGGTCATTACAAAAGTTAGTGTAGGAAACTAAAAGAGGATCATGAGGTAAACATAGTTGATGATGCCTATGTCTGTGTTGAGAGTAGCACAGAGAGTAGTAACCACTCATCTAAATGGGTTGTAGATAGTGCAACGTCAGTTCACATAACTTCAGATAGAAATTTGTTCACATCATTCACAGGTGGACATCATGGTCTAGTGAGAATGGGTGATGGTAGAGTCTCCAAGACATGTGGGATTGGGGATGTTAGTCTGAAGTCAATATGTGGCAGTGTTCTGGTGTTGCGCAATGTCAGGTTTGTGCCTAAGATGAAAATAAATCTCATCTCTATTGGCAAGTTGGAGGATGAGGGTTACAGTTGTGAGTTTGGCAGTCGCTAGTGCAAACTCAAGTTAGGATCCCAGGTAGTGGCAGTTGGCCACAGAAATTCCACACTATATATATGTCAGTTTAGTGTTGCCAAAAGATCAAAGAGACAGTGGATGTCAGTTAAAACTGCAGATGGTAGGTGTAGAGGTACAGTTGAGCCAACAGCAATGATAGTCAATTTCGATCAGTTAGATCAAGATCCATCAGTTCATAAACAATTGAGAAGTCCAAGAGAGAAATATGATGGCTATCGTCAATCCCCAATTGTTAGACATTCGAATGAATTGATGAAGTCGCCTAGGCGAGTAAGGGCATCAAAGTGTAAGGCCAAGGCAGTTGTTATGGTCACAGGTTTTGTCTCTAGCTTGGCAGCAGACTTGAATGAAGGAGTCAAGTCATTTGCAGAATATATCTTCTAGAGGAACAAGTCTTCAAGATCGAAGAAGATGTCAGTTATTACCACTTAGCTGAAGTGGGAGTACGTGACTGTTCTTTATGTTTGGGGGACAGTTCCATGTAGCGAGCCCATACCTCAGGGCGAGCACAGATGAACTACAATTATTTTTCTGATGGTTGCCTATTTTGTTAGTTTGTTGTTTTACAGGTTTTTTGTTGAACCTTGGAGTTTGCCAAGAAGATCATAAATAACAGTTGTAGTGGGAGTAGTGCCTTGGAGTTTGACAAGATGATCGTTTTGATGCAATGGGAGGCAAGATTGTCGTTTTGTCTCCAAGTGGGAGATTATTAGGATTTGTGGGACAAAACTCATGAAATATATATATATATATATATATATATATATATATATATATATATATATATATATATATTTCATGAGTTTGGGTTTAGGGTTTAGGGTTTATATATATAATATTATTATTATTAGTGAGATTTGTAAATTGTCCCCAGCCGAAGATAAGCATGCCCATTTGGGCTTATGGACCTTAGGTTTAGCTTTTGTGCTTAAACATATATATGAATATGTTTTGGCGTGAAGACCTTTTGTGCGGCTGAGACCTTTTGTGCGGCTGAGAAAATTTGAAGAAGAGTTTTGTTAAGTTTTTCTGTGTGTTGCGACAGTAAAGAAAATATAGAATACAATAGGTATTCTTGTATTGTATGAGATTTTCTTTTTGTTTATCCCAAGCTACCGGGTTATGGTACTTGGAAGCAAATAGTTCTAGTTGGGCTATTTGGGTGAGTTTTGTAGCGCGAGCTTGAGGGACCAATTGTAATCTTCATTATAGTAAAACCTACAGTTGCAGAAGACTGGACGTAGTCCCGAGATCGGGGCGAACCAATATCACTACAACAAAGTGGGCCTATTTCGACCATCTTTTATCGAAGGTTATAAAAAACCTTCGAAAAAGATCACATTTATCGAAGGTATTTTGAAGGTCTTTGAAAAATATATAATCTTTATCGAAGATTATTAAAAACCTTTGAAAAATATATACATTTATCGGAGGTATTAAAAATACCCTCGAAAAATATATATTTTTTAGCAAAGGTTATAAAAAACCTTCGAAAAAGATATACATTTATCGAAAGTATTTAAAAATCTTCGAAAATTTCTACTCTTTATCGAAAGCTATTAAAAGTCTTTGAAAAATATATACAATTATCGGAGGTGTTAAAATAACCTTCGAAAAATATCAACTATTTAACGAAGGTTATTAAAAACCTTTGAAAAAGATATACTATTTAACAAAGGTTAAAAAAACCTTCGAAAAATATATACATTTATCAAAGGTTTTAAAATAACCTTTGAAAAATATTTACAATATTTACTCTATATCGAAAAATATTTAATCTTTATCGAAGGTTGTTAAAAACCTTCGAAAAAAATATACATTTTTTTTTTGTTTTTAAATATTTACTCTTCTTATTAAAAAATTTCGAAAAAAGTTATACATTTTTTTTAAAAATAAAATATACTTTCTTTATCGAAGATTATTAAAATCCTTTGAAAAAACATATACATTTTTTTAAAAAATATCTACTATTTATCGAAGGTTATTAATAACCTTCGAAAAAAGATATCCGATTTTTTTTTAACGTATACATTCAGTATTAAAATAACTTTTAAATTTTTTTACTCTTTATCGAAGGTTTGTTACAGACCTTCGAAAAAAGTATACATTTCTTTTTTTTTTAAAAAATAATTACTCTTTGTCGAAGGTTATTAAAAACCTTCGAAAAAAGTATACATTTTTAAAAAAAATTAAATATACGTTCATATCTCTCTTTATCAAGATTATTAAAAAAATTTAAAAAAATATATACATTTTTTAAAAAAATATTCATTATTTATCGAAGTTTATTAAAAAAAAAAAAAATACGATTTAAAAAAAAAAAAAATACTATTTATCGAAGGTTTGTTAAAAACCTTCGAAAAAAGTTATACGACCTTTTTTAAAAATTAAATATACGTTGTCCTTCCTCCACGACAACCAGGAACTCCGCGAGGTTTTCGACCGCTTTGATGCGAATGGCGACGGCCAGATCTCCATCTCCGAGCTCGATTCCGTCCTCAAGTCCTTAGGCTCCGCCGTCCCTTACGAAGAACTCCACTCCGTCATGGAGGATCTCGACGTCGATAAGGACGGTTTCATCAACCTCGACGAATTCGCTACCTTCTGTAAGGAACCGATGGCCACCGGTGATGCCGGAACCACGGAGCTTCGTGACGCCTTCGACCTCTACGATCAGGATCACAACGGCCTAATCTCTCACTCTGAGCTCCATCTCGTCCTCAATCGCCTCGGAATCAGTTGCTCCATGGAGGACTGTCAAAGGATGATCAGCTCCGTCGATTCCGATGGCGATGGAAATGTTAATTTCGAAGAGTTTAGGAAGATGATGACCGCTAATTCCAACTCCAAGGCGGCGAATCAGAATGGAAGTTCCGACGCCGCCGTCGAACCCTAGCCCTAGCCCTAGGTATCCGTAAGTTGGTAGTAAAATTAGCCGCGGCGTGAAGAGGTAAACGAAGTCGATTTCTATCCTTTGATTTCTCTGTTTCTACTTAATCATCTGAATCTGAATCTCGATGTATTGTATTCATGTATCCATCCATCCAAGTGGTTGTTGTTTTTCTTGTTATTCCTCTTGAAAGTGGATCATTTTTACGATTTGCTTTATCATGTGTTTCTTAGTTATTAGGGAATTATGTTGTAGTTGGACAAAATGTAGAACTCTTAGGCACTGGGGATCTCTTGTCCTTTATATGTATAAGCTATCATCATTACGAAGCTAAAACTCAAGAATGGGCCTTTAAACCCAAACTACTCTGTGTCTACTGTTGTGATTAATCTTTAATATTGACCTTTTCTAACAGGGAAAAGTAATGGATTGAATTGCCACAGTGTTCCATGATGGCATAAAGCAGCAAAAGATGGAATAAAGATTGAAGTCTTTGGCTAAACTTGATTGATCTTTGAAGCATTCAAAGAGATGATATGGCGCCGGACCCTTGAAAGTTAAACTGCAAATTTTCCGCAAATTAGTCCACTGAAAATGAATTGTTTTTTAACTTCTTATTGATAATTACTGATGTAACTTGAATTGAAGATTCTTTCATAGACCCAGACAAGCAGGTAGCCGTTAGCTGGGCTTTTGAGACTTTTTCCATGGTATTTTTCAATGTCCTCCCTCACTGCTGATGGCTATAATTTAAATCAGACATCATTTGATTACTTTCATTCTAATATTCTAATCTCATTTCTTTAGATTTATTGATGCACTTCTAAAGAAATGGTAGATTTATTGATGCTGAAAAGGTTGTGGGGACTCTCAAAGAAGAAGTGACTAATCTAAAGGTAACTCTAATTCAACCAACATTGACTGGTATCGTATTTCTTTCATTCTTCCTGTCTTTGTTTCTAGGAGCTTCATTTTTGTTCTTCTTCCCTTTCATCTCCATGACCATTCCAATTTCTCATTTTGTACCCTTCATAGTACTCCACGGTATGTGTCTTCTTCCATTCTTGACTTTCTTTTTTAATTTGAAGTGTATGTTTTTGTATCTCAAGAATCTTTTTTATGGTTTTTCCTGTTTGAACTTGTTGGATGAAGATGTTTGTTTTTAAATTAATTGTACACCCTTAAGTGAAATGAAATGGTAATTTAGCTTGTTTTGACATTCCAATTAGCTTCTTTCCTTTGACACCCATTTTCTCATTTCAGCTCGGATACAGGGACTACTTACAGGCCCCTCTGCAAGTAAGTTTTGTTAGACCAGAGGTCATAACTTGTACTGAATCATTACTTGTTGCACACCTGATATATTCTTGTTTATGGTGACATTTAATATTAAAATATTGCCATTAATTTGGTGCAAATATTTCTCTGATTTTATTTCAGCCTCTTATGGATAACCTAGAGTCTCAAACTTATGAAATTTTTGAGAAAGATGCAGTCAAATACATTCAGGTATTTCTCCCAAATAATATCACCCTATTCTTCATAATTTGTTTGAATATATGTATAACCATATAATGTTTGAAGTTACCTTGATATTTACATAATTTAGCCAATTAGTGCTGTTTTTGGTGTCTAGTCTACAATATGTATTCTTATTAAGTTTATTATTGATGATTTTCCATTTCTTCTTCTAGTGCTTTTGAGAATAGAGATGTGGTCGATGGGGCTAGGAATAAAGAACAAAATTATGTAGTGTTATTATTTTGTATTTTGTCTTAACTACTTGCTTAAATTTGATTTTTTTTTCTTCTGAAAATTATTGAACTGTTTGATTGGAATTAGTTCTTGGAGGAATCTTTGAGACATTTTTTTCCCCCTGTTTTTTAATTTCTTTGAAACTTGTAGTTTTCTACTTCTATCGCACTTCTTGATTTGTTTTTATTTATGGTTTATACAGCTGATCTCATTGAGTTTATTAGCTTGGTAGTTCAATTAGAACCATTTCTTGGCTTTTAGACTAGATTTGAAGTGGTCTGTTGTGTTTTTACATTTAGAAGTCTTTTAAGTTTTTGTAAGGACTATTTGAACATGTTTACTTTTAGAAGTCTTTTAAGTTTTTGTAAGGACTATTTGAACTTACTATTTGAACATTCCTTAAAGCTGCCTCATTTTAACTCTTAACTTTACGGTTTGTGTCCATTCTCCATTGTTTATTACAAGTTTAATTAGCCTCATTTTCTATCATTTTCTATTATTCCTTAAGTTGCTCGCCTCATTTTCTATTATTCCTTAAGCTCCTTGATTTTGCTTGATTGCTCATTTTATGCCATTTGCACTTTCCTTCAACCTCTTCTTTTTTGTTTCAGATGTAACTTTAAAAGATACCAATTTTATTGGATTTACTTTTAAGAAGTCAAACGTCAAATCACTTGAGAGTACAGGTACATTAAACAATATAATGCCATTTCCTTCCTCGTCTCATATTCTTTTAGCATGTTAGTTGAACAATTTTTGATCCATATAAATACGGTACTCTAAAGTTGACCTCAAGTGCTAAATTTTTTTAGTTCAATAATGTGAATGAGAAGATTCGAATATCTGACATTTAGGACAAATGTTTAATCTCATAACTAGTTTAGCTATGCTCAAGTTTGCTAACTCAAGTGTCTCGAAAGTTAGACGAGGGTTTCTCTCGGGTGTCAATGCATATGATAAACACAACATATTAACATAAACTTTAATTTGCAGGTACAAATATTCATTCACATAAGACATCAAAAACACCATCCTTGGTTCAAGTAATTGATTTGGTTATGTTTGAGATTCCGAGAACTTAGGATTGGGAGTAGCACGGACCCTAATTGTGAGCTTTGAATTCATAGAATCTTATGAAAATTTTCTCGTGTATCATGTTTACTTAATGGTTTTATTTTCAGGGTTTTGAGTTTTTTGTGACTTACATTTTGTTTCATGTTAGTTTGTTCTCTGTTTGTATAGTTGTTGGGGGTCCCGACCGTTAATTTGTTGGTTCCCTTTTTTTTAGAGAAATATACTTGTCGACAGTTTCTTATATATAAAAAAATAATATTTATCATATATTCTTGTCTATTGTGTTCTCTATCCCTGTGTTTGATAATTAGGGCACTACAAGTAGAGATTAGCAGAGAACCTTATGAGATTTGCTAATAATAAATGATTTGGTTTTTTTGAAGAATTTTCAAACGTCGATAAAAGAAATATTTTTCGAAGGCTTTAAAATCTTTGAAAATAGCATTATATAAACCTTCGAAAAAAGGACTAAGTTTTGAAGGTTAATAAACCTTCGAAAAAATGACTAATTTTCGAAGGTTAATGAACCTTTGAAAAAAAGACTAATTTTCGAAGGTTAATGAATCCTTGAAAAAAAGACTAATTTTCGAAGGTTAATAAACCTTTGAAAAGCTTTTCCCGACGGAATTTATTTCGACACTTTTCGAAGGTTGAGTTAACCTTCGAAAAAAGATTTTTCGAAGGTTTATTTAGTGTTTTTTCGAAGGTTGTGACCTTCGAAAAAAGTCAACTTTCTTGTAGTGTATATCTCTTGTTGTTATCTCTTTCCTTTATCTTTTATTATTGTATTTTGTGACTGATTGCTTTTTGGATTCTAACGTGTGAGGTGGGAGGTTGAGATATATTTAGATTATTCTGCATGTAATTATATATTGATGTTTTTAATCCCAACATAAACTCATTATCAAGTCAAAGGTTCAAATCTATAAATTTTATCATTTTTTGAGCTCTACACATGGGCCAATAGCGGGATGCCACCTGTCAAGCCATTTTTTTTTTCTTTACCCTTACCTTTTCATTTATTTTATTTTTTTCTTATTCTTATGTATATATTTCAAAATCATTCTAAATACTCTTAAATAACATTTTTTCCCTTCTTTCTTGCAATTTCCTTTTTTTATTTTTTATTTTCTTTTCTCATCTGTACAATTGAAATTTGAGGATTTGTTAGTATATATTTTCTAATTGGCCTCCATTCAAATCTATAAGAATCGAGTTTAAGGAGGAAAAAAAAAACAAACTAAGAATAAGTGAACATATTTAAGAAAGAAAGTAAAAAACAACGAATATTAAAAACTATAAAGTAACGAAACCAAAAAAATTGAACTCATTTTTTTTTCACGTTGGCTAGTAGTCGTTCCTTATGTTATGAAAGATCTTTCCGGTATTGTTATTTTAAATATTCAATTATTAATTGATTGGTTGAAAATAAATGGTATTGTATATCTTAAATGAAATGAATATATATATATATATATATATATATATATATATATATATATAAAAGATAGAAAAAAAAATTGGCTTAATATGTAACGTTCGGTTGGTCAAGAGCATAGCTCACACACACATTTATTATTTACGTCGAAAAATAACAATAATAAAAATAATCAACTCAACTTAAGAAAAAAAATGTAAAAACTAGTCAACCTTAACATAACTTAACTGATTAAGATATATACACTCGATTCGTCAAGATGATCGAATCCTCACACCATGGGTCGAAATAGGTGACTTGTTTAAAAAAAAGAAAAGAAAATGGTGACTTCTTTTGGCGAGGACAAACTTGGAAAGTAGTAAAGAATATAAGGGGCAAGTCTGGAATCTGGAAAAAGCCCCAAAATTTGGAATCTTTGTTGTGAATTATTACTTGGACAAAGCCACACTTTTGGCTGATTATCATCTTCATTGAATTCCCTTTCTCTTGAGATTTTGAATGGTGAAATTGTCTCTCTCCCATGCCCTAACCTAATTATGCCAAATCAAAACATGTGCCCTCCATTTTTCTCCTTTTACCCAAACTCCAACCACTTGAGAATCTAAATTATACTAAATATCTCACAGATTATGTCGCTAAACTTTCAAAAATTTCATTTTAACTTTTAGGAAGTGTTGGCTTGCGAAATTGCATGGAGTTTGAGTTGTTTAATCTGAAAATTAGTTAGTCTGAAAAGTTCTGAAGTGTGTATCTTTGGAACATATATGTTTAGTCTCAAGTTTCTCAAGTTTATGGTGTATTTTGAGAAATAGAGTTGTTTAACCTAAATCCTGAAGTCTTAGTTTATTTTTAAACACAATTTTTTCTACGAACTTTCCAAATTTCATTATTAAGAACAATAAATTTTAAGGTTTTTTTTTTCTTTTTTAATCTATTTTTTACAAATTTCTTTGAAGACAACAAAAATAATTTTGAGCACAATATTTGACATTATTTTTTCAATATCTTTCCCATATATATATATTCTAAGATTGAGATTTTGTACACATAAGTATATAGTCTATCATGACTCATGTGTCAAACACATTTTTCTCTGCCTCGATCCACTTAAACTCGTCACCCATCTAAATCCACTGCACCGGGAACCCAACATCTCAGCAATGACGGTTTATTTTAGTTTTTTTTTTGTTGTACAAATTTTTCTATAATTTTTCTTTTTATTATATTTTTTCTTCACAATTTTTTTTTTTTAAAAATAACAAAAAATAATTTTGACCTCAATACTTCACATTCTTTTTCAATATCACTCACATTAATTATTCATTTTATTTGATTAGTTTTGAAATAAGAGAGTCTTACCATGGTGTCTTAAATATTACATGTGAATATAAATTTGTTTACCAAATAAGTTGATGTTTTTATTTCTCTCAATTGTAGGAACTACCTTTTGAATTTTGTTTAAGTATCCATTTTGATTGAACAACTTAATTTATGTTTAACTTAATTTATGTTTAAAATAATAATAATAGGTTGAATTGCAATTTTAGTCATTTTACCCATTTTGTTTAAATTACATCTTGTTAAATAATTAAAAATGTAGTGAGAAGGAGAGAGAAATGTACTTCCTTGAAAAATGAGACATACCTCAATAGTCATTAGGGTTGAACTCTATAGAGTTAATATTTTTTTAGAGAAATTATGGTAAAAGCTAATTTTTTTCACACTCTATTTCATAAATGTCACCAGACTTGAAAGATTACGGCTTTAGCACGACTTGAATTTTGATTTTTTAAAATTCCTAAAACGCCCTCAAATTTTCAAAATTTTCAAACATTATTTTTTAATTTGTATACTTTATATTCAATGTTTAGATTATTATTTAATGTATATTTGTATTTTATATTTCATGTTATGTCATTTAAGATGTATATTTATTTTTATTAAATAAAATTTGAATTATTTATATTGTTATTTACCATTATTTGAAATTTTCAATCAAAATTTAAAATATTATGGCAAAAATTATATTTCATGTTTTGATGTATACTAATTTTTTTCCTTATTTACATTCTGAGTCAACATTTTTTTTCGCCCAATTCTATATCTTGAAATATTCCAATTTTTTCAACATATATACTTCGTTTATATACTATAATCTGGCATATATATATATATATATTAAATGATAAACTAAATCTGGAATATAAAATAAAATAAAATAAAAAAATTGTTTGAAGATTTTAAAAATTAGAGGGTATTTTAAAGATTAGAAAAAAACAAAATTAAAATATTTCAAGATTTGTTGGATTATAGTATATAAACGAGTATATATATTTTGAATTATAGTATATAAATGAAGTATATATTGAATTATAAGATATAAACGGATATATATATAATATATATATATATATATATATATATTCCATGTTTTAATGTAGACTAAATTTTTTCATTATTTACGATTTGTTATCCGTCAACATTTTTTCCCGCCCAAATCCATATGTTGAATTGTTTCAACTTTTTGAATATATATACTTCGCTCATATACTATAATCTAACATTTATACTTCGTTTATATACTATAATCCAATAAATATATTTGGTTTATATACTATAATCCAATATATATACTCGTTTATATACTATATTCCAACGAATCTTGAAATATTTTGATTTTCTTCGCTACCGTGGACACATCCAATCCAAAGAAACTTTTAGGAATTTCGATTTAAAAAAAGAAAATCGGAGGAACCGAGAGGTTTTATCTTATTAGAATATGAGAATATATTTTTTTTTTTATATATAAAATTTCCTAACCAATCAATTATTTTTTTAATATTTTTAATCAATTAATTGTAATTACAACTAAACTTAATATATGAACATTTATGTCATTTCAATTTTTTAGTGAGCCTACATTAGCCCAGCCGATGACAAAGCTGAAATTTAATTAAAAGATTAACATTTGGGTAATTAGAGTCTATAAAATGTCTGTAAAGAGCCATATTTTTCACTCGAGTTCAACAACTCTGTGGGCCAAACGTGAAGTAAACTTACTCCTCACAACTCCACTCCCAACTCCGTGCGCCAAACGACCCCTTAAATTTTAAAATAATTAAAAAAGTCCATTTTTTAATGTTTTTCATTAAAATGAAGGACATAAATTAATGTGATGGAAAGTGCATACATAACATCATTTACAACTCAATTTAAGCCAACACAAGCCTATCTCAATCGTCATAATGCATGATCTAGTGACTAATCCATCCACCCCATATGTATTAATAAAAAAAATCAATTTTAATTATATAGAAGATTAAGATTCAACACATACTTGAGCCCGGTGAGCGATGCTCGCTTTGACATCCATTTTTTTTTAAAAAGATTATCCATACATGGGACCCACTCAAACATGAAAAATACTAAAAAAGAAAAAGAAAAAAAAAAAGAAGAAGCAATAAAAAGGAAGATAAGAGATGAAAGTAAAGGGAAAGAAATGAAATCAAATTCTTTGTAGTGAAGGAATATGGAGGGAAAATAAAATAAAATAAAATAAAAAAGATTCTTTCAATATCTTTTTAATTTGCATTTGCCCCAATTTTGATTACTTCAACGCTTTGGGCGCCGATTTCTAACCGTAATCCAAGGCCCCATTATTGAAATTATTTCTGCACCATTCGCGCCTTTCCCTTTTTCTTTTTCTAATTCTACCCATTTTCATGCTTTTTCTCCTTTTACTCTTCTTTCTTTCAAATACTTTATTTCATTCTCAATATCCACTCCTCATAATTGTGTTAAATACATCTCCCCTCGACTTTTATTTTAGTTCAACAAATGAGAACAACGATTTAAACTTCTTAGGAGCTGTTTCAAGTGCTAAATGAATTATTTTAGTCAGTGTTATAATAGTTGTGAATAGTAAATACTATTAAAGTCAGTATAATATAATTACTTTATCGATGTGGGTTATAATAGTCGGTAAGTCAAACGTAGACTAAGTTATAATAACTCAGTTCACCCAACTTCAAGTTGTTACCCCAAACACCCCTTACTTTTTAGTTCATGACATATATTTTAACTAGTTGAGCTATGGTTAGGTTGACTCACTATTTCTACTCAATGATTTACATATAACGTTAAATTACAAGTTTAGTCCTTGAACTTTTAAAGTTGTGTTATTCTCGTTTTATATTTTTTAAATTTTTATTTATGAATGTTCAATTTTGTGTTTAATAGGTCGCTATTGTTATTCGTCATTTTAGTGTTTAGAGGAAAATTTTCATTAAGTACTTAGTATGAAAACTTTTCTATACTACCTTCGTCATTCATGATTTGTCGTGTATTTAAGAACATTATAATGTGGGGTCCGTATGTACGATTGTAGTACTATAATTTTTTTTCAAGTCCTTATGTGGTATAATAAATAATCATATTATTTAAGTATTAGAGTAGATTTAAGGTAGGTTTAGCCGTTTGGTGGTGCACATGTGAGTTGATGATAAAAACCTAATAACACACAAATTAAAGTTCTTTGTGTTGAGATTGAATCTCATGTATCTTATATATTGTTAGTGAAATTCTTTCATTTTTCTAATGTGAGATTAAATATTTTATCAGACCTCACGAAGTTCAGGTATTCGGTCCAAACAATGGGATATGAGAATGGTGAACCCAATGAGGCATCATTTTGAAGGAACATGTTGAGGATCTCATATTGGAAGGATGAATGAACCTCACTCACAATATAAGATACATAGATTATTCATTCCATTGACAATTGATTTTGAAATTTATTTCCATATATTAAACACATTGACGTGAAATCTTTTTAAAATATAAAAGTTAAATAAACATCATTCTACGATTAAAGGACGAAATAGAAACAAAATATTTAAAAACATAAAAAGAAAGCTAAAAACAAAATAAGTGAGATCTTTAAAAATGATTTGTATATTAATTTGGTTTAAAGAACATGAGGACCCAAAATCATGGAATCTGCTTTTCTCATAAACGAGACCTTATTTTTTGGGCATGAAATGGTCGGGCATAAGCCAAGCACTTTGAGCCAATCGTTTTATTAAAAAGTGCTCATCTACATGCGTGCCCACGATTTGTTCACTCGCCCAAATATTAAAAAAGATAAAAACAAATTATTTGTTGATTGGCTTCCTAAAAACTAAAAGATTTTTTTTATCGAATATGAGTGGGTATTCGAACACATATCTATGTCAGCTGAGTCAGGATATGAGTGAGTATTTGAACACATATCTATGTCAGCTGAGTCAGGATATGAGTGAGTATTCGAACACATATCTATGTCAGAGTCGTGCTTTGACAGAAAGAAAAAAAAAAAAATATATATATTTTTAAATTAGATTAGGATTTCGAATAATACTCATGCTTTTAGTTTATGACATGTTTTACCCTTTAAATTTGTTATTCTCTCTAGCCATAACAATCTTTTTTGAAAAGTAAATTGACTATATCTCTATAACAATTCAAACAATTCAAATATGAAGAAGGTAGAACTACACACTGTCACAAATCTACAAGAATATGTCTATCTCATATGTATAAATTAGAGAAAACATTTCAAGATCATCAATAATAATCGTCTCTCAATCTAAAATTATTGACATAAAAATCATGCAAAGAATGGTTAAATCCTAACATGCATTAAGCTCATAAAAGTTTTCACAACCAATATAAAATTAAAATATCAACTATTAATTAAGAAGAATAGGATTCGGTAAATAATTACATCAAGACTCTAAGTTAAAAGAGTTTAGCTAATCATGTTCAATGCTACAAAATATAAACTCGATAATATAAACTCATAACAAATTAAAACTATAAATTAAAAGGGAAAGAAGAAATAAAACTCGTGTCGATTCCACGTTTTCGCTGCAATTTACACGA
This sequence comes from Herpetospermum pedunculosum, assembly GCA_028017165.1. NCBI lineage: Eukaryota > Viridiplantae > Streptophyta > Magnoliopsida > Cucurbitales > Cucurbitaceae > Herpetospermum > Herpetospermum pedunculosum. The sequence continues at coordinate 10,237,237 of CM051527.1, read as the reverse complement.
TCCCGAGCATGTAATTCTCTTCTTTGTGCTTCAATTTTTTTTTTCCAACTCCTAAAATTATGTATTTTCGAAATTGGGTATGACTTTTCAAATTGGCTCCCTCAAATTTACTCAAAAAGATGTATTTATAGTGAGTGTAAAATAGGGCAAAATCCGAATATAATAAGAATTAGGATAATTTGACGGGCTCAGAGATATCGCATATGGTGCACGTAAATGAACGTTTGTATTGAGCACATGCATCTTGAGTTCAAGCCTGACTGCGACTTTAATTAGGCGCTATGCTCTCGGATTTTTTGACTGGGTTTTCTAAAACAAAACTATCAACTCGTACCAAACGTACTATAAATAGGAAAATTAGGAGGAATGTCTAATTTTAAATAGTGAAAATGAAAAATGTTTAAAAGTGAGAATGAGTTGCACTCTATGTCTAGAGTGATTGTATGGGAGAGTTGTTAGTTTTTGTTCCTCATTCTAACCCTATTAGTTATTACCTCTTTCTTAATTTACAATTCATAATTTTAAAATAAAATGATTGGAGACCAAAATATTTTTGGGTGAGGTGTTTGGTTACCGTTAATTGCAGCTGAAATTTTCATTTTTCGTTATTTGTACCTGCAAATATACTAATGGTGCATCCATATGCGACCTCTATTGGTATATAGAGGGACATACTTCACGACATTGACTATGACTAGTGTGTTCCGGATGTGCAAAACCTAAATATAGCAAACAAATCATTCCTTTATTCACCCTACTATTTAGGTGTGATCAATCAACATCTCTTTGAACATTTCATCGTTAACCTCCAACAACCTCTACATTAAAGCATTTTCTATCGCTCCCTCTCCCAACTCTGAATCTAAAATCTAAAATAAAATCCTTAAATTTGAATCTAAATCTCTAACGCTCCCTCTCTCAACTCATGACATGTTCTTCAATCGCCACCACCTCACGTCTCCCTTCCTCTCCGATCTCATCTCCGACAACGCACCCATGTCCATCGACGTCGTCTTTCGGTTGCATCTCCGGTGAGGGCGTGACGTGGCAATGGGTAAGTCTTCTCCTCCTCCGACGATCTTTCGTCTTGGTTTGGTTGAACATCGATTTTAACCCGCAATCCTTTTAATTTCAATTTTTGTTTATCTGCAAGCGTTCGATTCAACTTTGAAAGTCATCACTCACTCCGTCCAATGCTAAATTTGTGAGATTTTGACGTATTTGTTTACTGTCCAACATTGAATTTTGAGGTCGATTCGACATTTGGCGAGTGCCCAAAAGTTGGGATGGGTATATCGCCTTGTATATACCTCAATGTGGCAGAACCATTTGTAGCAACAACATTTCCTCAGGTATACAAGGACGTTGAGTTCATTTTCGTATGTTAAGTGTATAACTATGTAACTGTGACTGGTTAGTTGTCAATTATTATTTTTCCCTTTTAGCGTCTCTATTAACTTCGCATCCCTTACTTCCCTCTCCCTCCTCCCAACAATTTATTTTTTTTACAACACTATTTTATTTAATTTTTAAATTGTAGAAAATATAAGGTAGACATTTTTCATGTTGACATCTCTTTTTTTTAGACATTCTTCTTGTTACCTCTATAAGTATTAGTATAACTCACGAACTCAAATATGTAGCTAGACACTCGAAGAACATATCTTAATCTCTCTCTCATTTCCCAGCTCTAATGGATATATATCCACAACTTTCCATCGTCTTTTCTTATCGTATAATTCGCTATATGAGCCAAAAACACAATTCAAAGTGCACTTATATATACTTTCAGATTTTCGTAAGTGTTCAGCTTCTCTAAGATTTACATAAATATATATATTTTTTTTTGACAACACGTGGGGTGGGGATCGAATCTAGGATATTTTTGTCACTAGTGCATACATAATGTCAGTTGAGCTATGCTGTTGTTGGGAGATTTACACAAATATTTCGATGTGGAGGTGGGATCTCCTATTATTGCATCAATTAATTTACCATTATTCATTATGTCTATTGGACACATTTTATATATATTAAAAAAAAAAAAAAAAAAAAAAGATTTCATACGTTTGGAAGTTCCCATTTTTCAGATTTCAAAAACCTTTCCAAAACCATCTTCCTTGCCATTATCCGGTTGCAAATAATGGAGTGTTATTATAGGGGCTAAATTTATAATATATTATAAATTTTAGAAATATATTATAGTTTCTTGTATATAACCATTTATTCCAAGAAACTATTATTTTTTCAAACAACTAGTCTTTTATGGCTTTTTTTTTTTTTAATACTAGTAAGCAAACACGTTAAATTTTATACTTTTATTTTAAAGTATAAAAAGATAAAAGATAATTTTAGGACGGATTACGTAAACAACAATCAAGTCTAAAATAATGATAAATATAATAAAATTTAAAATATTTTATAAATATGACAAAAAAATCAGTGACTATCACTCTAATATATGACTATCAATGATAGTCACCAACAAAATTCTATACAAAAATGAGGTGATAGACTACACTATCAATCAGGGACGGATTTACGGTAGGATCAGGGGGCTCGAGCTCCCCCTGAACTTTTTATTTAGTATATTACATTTAACAAAAAATTTACAAAATTGATCTTTACTCGAGCGAAAAACTAGCCCCTAGTCTCCTCTGCCACCTCATGCCCCTATCGCCCGAGTTTTAAACTAGCTGCATCAATTTATTTTTTTTTTTTTTTTCGTCTTTTCATTTTGGCCACTTTTGCCTCTTTGCGTCTTTTTATTTATTTTTTCCTTTTATATATGTTATTTATATTGTAAATTTTATTTATTTTTCCTTTTATATATATATATTATATTATATTATATTGTCAATTTTTATAAAACGTTTTTTTTTAAAAATCTTTATAGGTTGATTTTCTTTTGTTTCTTCTTGTTTGTATTCTATTGATTAAAAATATTTAACATGTTTTATTCCTTTTTTTTAATTACTTTTTATTTTTATAAAATGTTATTATTTTTAAAATTTTAAAATTAGACATACTATTAATTATTAATTTATTGTTCATCTCCCCTCTATAAATTATTTGTAAACTTTTTTTAACGAAAACTATTATTATTATCATTATTTTACCTTATCCAGTTTAATAAAAATTATCGTTAAACTAACGATAAATATTAATTTAAAATTTATTAGAAGTACAAAAACTAAAATTAAACGTTTGAACTATAATGGAATGAGACACAAACTACCAATATCAAAATAGTATTTTAACATATAAAATATCAGCCATGTTTTCTATTGAATAAATTAATATATAGTAAAATATAGGTAAAAATGACAAATTTAGGTTATGAACTATGAAATTTGTGTCTATTTGGTTCATTGACATATGAAACCCAAAATTGAAAGTTTAGTGACATATTAGACTGTTTAAAAAGTTTAGGGATCGAATACACACAAATCTCAAAGTTTATGAACTAAACCTACAATTTAACCCAAAATATAACAAGCCCCGTCACGTAATATTCTGTATCCGCCACTGCTATCAATGATAGATTACTATCAGTAATAGAAATTGTCATATTTACAAATTTTTTTTAAAAAATGCTATATTTTTAATTATTTTACTCTAAATTGCCATCGGTTACAATTTTTTATTATTATATAGTTAAAAAATTATAATATAATTTTATTTTATAAAGTAGTATAAAAATATATTATATATATTATCGTTGCGAAAAAAAAATATTATAGTCCCTTGTATAACTGATTTTTTTGCAATTTTCAAAATGCATGCGGCAAGTAATGGAATTTGTAGTCATTATTTGTGATGTGATATCTCTCATTTGTCGTATGCAATGTTGTTTGAAAAATCTATCAACTATTTTAGATTCAGCCAAATCGAGCATAGCTCAATTGGTAAAAGGTTGTGTTCGTGACTAAAAGATCATGGGTTGAATCCTCGCTTTAATTAGAAAATCGTTGGAAAAAAAAACTATTTTAGATTATGGTTCAGTTTAAATTTGATAAAATGCGGGGAAAAAAAAAAAAAAAAAGTTAACTAATTAAACGATATGTTTGTTTTGTTTTCACAAAAATACAAAATTATCAAAATTACAAGTTAAGATTGTCCGTTGGGATTGTATATTGGCGGTATTAGATGATTCCTTTTAATTAATGTTTATATTTCATTTATGCATGGACATATTTATGGTAAGAAACAAAGTTGTGTGAAAGTGAAATGTTCAAATTTGTAGCAGTGAAACACACCTTTTTTTTATTAATTGAATGGGAGTTAACTCAACCTAAATATAAACATAATTCATCAGCATAGGGTATAAACTAGTGACTAAAAGATTACGAATGAAAGGTGTACAAATGACCTGACAACTCGACTCACCCAACTTGAATAGTAAGGGTTGGATTGAGTTATGTCTTTTTTTGTTGGGTTGGGTTAGTTTTTTGCCCACCCGAAATTTCGGGTCGGTTCGCGGGTTGAATCAGTTTTGACTCGGTTCAACTCAACTCAACCCGATTTTTTTTTTTAAATACAAATGATATCATCTATTAACCCTAATTTCATATTCATAGTCAATCTCAACTCATTCTTCTTCAATCCCTCCCATTCCAAAACCTCAAGATCCCCAACGCAGATTTTTGGTTTGTTTGTTGATTTGAATCTCTAATTGATTGCATTTTTTGTTTAGGCTAAAAATTTGTATTTGATCCAAGAATCTCGATTAACTTTCTATTAATTTTTTATATCATCAGAGGAAGAAATTGAAAAAGATAATTTGTAGAAATGTATTTTAAATAATTAAGAAGAAAAAGAAATCAACCCTATGACCCAACCCGAAAATTGAAGAGTTGGGTTGGGTTGGGTTGAGCTGGGAATCCACCAACCCGAAATTTTCGAGTTGGGTCAGAAAACCCTCAAACCCAACCCAACCACGTAGACTCCTATCACGGGTTGATCACATTCATATGTTATAAAAAAAAATAATAAATAAATAAAAAATGGGAGTCAATTATTATTATTATTTTTGTATAATTTATTCATGCATGAGTAGCTTTTGAAGCATTCTAAAACCCTAGTTGAACATGATTTTTGGTACAAGGAAAGAAAAAAGGGAAGGTTTAATTTAGAAAGAAGCATGCCCAAATTTCAAAGTGTTGTATATTAAAAAACACAATTCTTATTGACTTCAAAACAAAAGCCTTAGATTGCGCTAATGAAAAATCATGCAACTGAACTGAATATCCCACTTCTTCATTTTCTCTCTATATAAATCAACAACTCTCTTTGCATCAAATTCAATCCAAACTCAACAAAAATCTCTTCTCCCATGGCTGCCATCACAACTCTCTTCTTCTTCATCTTGCTTCCATTCTCATTTATAGGCAGCGCTCGGGGAAATCCTAATTACAGAGACGCTTTGGCTAAGTCGATATTGTTTTTCGAAGGGCAACGCTCCGGTAGAATCCCGGCCGGCCAGCAGATCACTTGGAGGTCTCACTCCGGCCTCTACGATGGTGAACTTGCTCATGTAAGTGTTTTCATTTAATAACGTTGTTCTTTTTGTTTCTTGTTTCTTGTTTTTGATAGATGATTTGTTTTTCTTTTCATGTGAAACAAGACTATATTTGATAATTAATTTATTAATTCTTGATTTTTTTAATGAATAAAAATAAAAATAAGTTTGGTATGTTTTTTTTTTCTTTATCGTTCTCTACAAAAAAAAAAAAAAAAATAGATAAATTTTAATAATGTTGTTCTCGTATCTTTCTTGTTTTTGTTTCTTATTTTTTATTTTTCAAAAAATGGTGAATAACTCTTTTTCACATACACCGAGATAAAAGGTTACGATGATTTCTTTTTTTTTTTAAAAAAAAAAGGATAATTATTTTTTTAATTCTTGAGTTTTTAATGAATAAAAAAAAAAAAGTTTGGTATGGTTTTTTTTCCTTATTTCTCTAAAAACAAAATAGATAAAAAATAATTTTTAAATCAAATAACCAACTTTATTATATTACATCTACTTTTTTTATACTAATATTACATCTAATTTTTTTCTATTGTTGTTATTATTATACATTGTACAAGTAAAAATAATAAGATCATAATTATATTAATATTAGAAAAAAACAAAAAAAAAATCCAAGAAACTGTAAATTAGAAGGAAAAAGAAAAAATAAATATTACAGATTTAACAAAAAATGTAAAAAGTTTCCTAAAAAAAACTGTAAATTATAATTAAACAGTTATTTTTCTCAATAATTAGAGGGGAAAAGAGCAACTTTACGAGAAATCATGAGTAAAATTTGGGTTTATAATAAAGTTAGAGAAGTGAAAAAGGAATGGTTTTGCAATTTGCAGGTGGATTTAACCGGCGGGTACTACGACGCCGGCGACAATGTAAAATTCAACTTTCCGATGGCATTCACAACGACAATGCTTTCATGGGGAGCACTCGAGTACGGGGCGCGTATGGGCACGCAGTTACAAAATACACGCGCCGCCATCCGTTGGGCCACCGACTACCTTCTGAAGTGCGCCACCGCCACTCCCGGCAAGCTCTACGTCGGCGTCGGAGACCCCAACGTCGACCACAAGTGCTGGGAGCGCCCCGAGGACATGGACACCGTTCGATCCGTTTACTCCGTCTCCGCCGGAAACCCGGGCTCAGACGTCGCCGGAGAGACCGCCGCCGCACTCGCCGCCGCCTCGTTGGTCTTCCGCCGGGTTGATCGGAAGTACTCCGGGCTACTACTGGCGACGGCGAAGAAGGTGCTGCAGTTTGCTGTTGAGCATCAAGGGTCGTATAGTGATTCGCTTGGATCTGCCGTTTGTCCCTTTTATTGCTCTTATTCTGGACATAAGGTGAGGAATTGGTCCACCCTTTTTTTTCTTCTTTTTTCTTTAATTTAACTTTAAGAAAAATTTACAAATTTGTTTTCTTACCTTATTTTATGACAAATATTTGAAACTATCACCGTTTGTGAGTTATTATAATCTTTGGTTATAATAGTCGACGGCTCAAACGTAGATTGAGTTATATAATTAAGTCCACCCAACTCTAAGTTGGTGTCCCAAACGTCTCGAGATCACTTATCTATTAGAAAAGTTTCAGTTGACCATCACTACAAAATTTGACTTTTTTTTTTTTTTTTTCTTAAAGATACATCTGCTTTTCCTTTAGTGTTCTATTCCTTTTCTTTAGTTCTTACCTACTAACGAATAAGTAGGTAAGTTTTAAAATACATCATATTAAAAAGCACATGGATATTGGTGTGTATGCAAGTGTTGAGCTTATTGTCAAACCGAGTATAGCTCAATTGACATAAGGTTGTGCCCGTGACTAAGAGGTCATAGGTTCAATCATCGCATTTATTAAAATACCCTTGCAAACGTAATATTGAGGACCCACATTGAAAAGATGAACCAACCTTATCTACAATATAAGACATGTGAATTAAAATAAATATTTTGAGTCTTAAAATTTAATTGGTTTAATTTGCGCCTCATTTTAATTATGATAAGAGATTATCTTTTTTTTAGTATATATTTGAAAAAAATGTTTTTGGTGTTTTTATTGTTTTTGCAACGATATTTTAATTAATGTGAGGATTGAACCAATGATCTCTTAGTCAAGAACACAACTTTATGACAATTGAGTTATGCTCGATTTGACATGTTTTTGGTGTTTTGGTAATCACATTATTGAGATATGGAAGATTTTGAAAGTTAGAATGAAATTGGTTTTTGAATGAAAGAAACACAAAACATTAATTAGGTTCATTTAATTTGGAAACATTTTTGTGATTTGTGCTTAAAATATTAAGCCTCATTTATTGTTGAAAAAAAAAACTTTTTAGCATTTTTTTTTTTCTTTTAGTTTTTAAAATTTAAGAATTATTTTCAAAATCATTTTTTTTTTTTTTAATGACAAAGAAAATGAAATCTTAATTAATAAGGCTTAAGTCTCCCTTTGATAATCAATTAATAAGGCATACTAAAAAAAAAAAAAAAAAAGTCTCCGTTATAATCAATTAATTTTTTTTAAAAAATCTAAGTTTGTTTTCTCTTTATTTCTTTACTATGAGTTATATTTTTTTTTAGAGAAATATTTGAATTCTTAGTCAAATTCTAAAAACAAAAGTTATTTATTTATTTTTTTAATTTTTAAAATCGACTTGATTTTTGAAAACATGGATAGAAATTAAATATCAAAACAAAAAAAAGTTATAGATGAAAGTAGTATTTATAGACTTAATTTTTAAAAAAAAAAAAAAAAAAAAAAACTAAAAACCAAATAATTATGAGGTCTAATTTGTGTGATTTAATATTAAGTTAGAAAAGGAAGCTGGATGAAAAGTTTTGTTAATTATGAGATATTGTAAAGGGCTGGTTGCACAAATAGCAATCATGCCCAAACTAATTGCAAAATTAGCAAACTTTAAAATGTTTTGCAAATATGGCAAAAAAAACTCGTTTCTACCACTGATAGACTTTATTATATCACTGATAGACTTCTATCCGTGATAGACTATTATCTCTGATAGACTATTATCACTGACAAAAATCTATAAAAAGCTGAGGTGATCAGCGATAGACTTCTATCAGTCATAAGATATCAGCGATAGAAATTGCTATATCCGCAAAATTTTTAAAAACATGTTATATTTACAAACAATAAGTCTTAAATTGTCATTTACTACAATTTCCCCATATTGTAAAAGACCATTAGGAAATTTTATTTATTTATATAATTTAGAATTTATATCTCTAGCATAGGGGAATTAATAATAATGACATATTTATGATATGAAAAATGTATTTGATGAATATAGGATGAATTGGTGTGGGGAGCAGCCTGGCTTCTAAGAGCAACAAATGATGTTCAATACTTCAATTTGTTGAAGTCATTGGGAGGTGATGATGTGACTGACATCTTCAGTTGGGACAACAAATATGCTGGTGCTCATGTCCTTTTGTCTAGAGTAAATACTAATATACCCCTCTATTTTCACTCTAACACCTTTTTTTTTTTAATTTATGTATATTTTTCTTCATCTCGATTATAGAATTTGGGCTCACTACAACAAATTAGGTTTACGACTGCCATCTTAAGGGTATGATAGCAGTTTTACGACCACCCTCTAAAGTGGTGTCATCTTAAGGGTATGATGACGGTTATCATTTAATGGGTTTAGAGTTTTAAACCGCCATTAAATGAAACCACCATCTTACCCCTAAAATGACGATTTATAACCGTTATCTTACCTCTAAAATGACGGTTTATCTACCATCTTAACCCTAAGATGACAGTTTCTAACCGCCATGTTAACACCCTCGACTTTGCCTACATTAAAAAACTTATCAACTTTGCATTTCGTTGAAAAAACTCACATATGTTTTCAAAAGTTGCAATATTATACCCTCGACTTTTCATGAACACTTCAAAATTATTTTAAGAGTAAAAATTCGTTAGAATGTTGGAAGAAAATCGACGTGGTGGTGACATGACGAGGACACTTGCCTATATTAAGTTTGAAAGAACGGTGTTCTGTCACATCGACTTTCCATCACGATTTTCTACCTTCAAAGATGGTTTTGAAACCTTAATAAAAGGTGAAGGGTAATATTGAAAATTTTGAAAGTATGAGGGTATTTTTTAAACAAATAGTAAAGTTCACAAGTTTTTTTTAAAAAAATAATAATTTAGACTTATAATTTGAAACCAATGTCTTATTTATTTATTTTTATTTTTATTTTGTATGTGCAGCGAGGGTTATTAAATAATGACAAGAACTTTGATTCATACAAACAAGAAGCAGAGGCATTCATGTGTCGAATTCTACCCAATTCTCCTTACTCCAGCACTCAATACACTCAAGGTACGCAACCAAAATATATATATATATATATATATATATATATATATATATATATATATATTTTTAAAAAGTCATATACTATTATAAAGTTTAAGAGTCAACTTAAACATAGTTCAATTGTTCATACATTCCGTATACGCCTTTCATTTATGATTCACGAGCAATGATTTTAGGTTTAGAATTTTTATCGTAATTTGAAAATGAAATAACAAGCCAAACATTTTGAATTGAATTTTGTTTAGGGGGATTGATGTACAAGTTGCCCCAAAGTAACCTTCAATATGTGACATCGATAACGTTTTTGCTATCCACATATTCCAAGTACATGTCTGCCGCCAAGCACACCTTCAATTGTGGTAACCTTCTTGTCACCCCGGCTTCCCTCAAGAACCTCGCTAAGAAACAGGTAATCACTAAAACGTCCTTGTTTTAGAGCTCAACTTAAACACTTCAAACAAGCTTTTGATATATACGGTCCCGTTTGATAACAATTTGGTTTTTAGTTTTTTATTTTTAAAAATTAAGTCTATAAATTATACATTCACATGTGAATTCCTACCCTGAATTTCATTTTTGTTAAGGAAACATTACAAATCTTAGCCAAATTCTAAAAACGAAGACAAAGTTTTGAAAGTTTCTGTTTTCTGTTTCCAATTTTTTGCTTGGATTTTGGAAACACTTCAAAAGATAGATAACACAACCAATGAATTCATATGTGAATGTATTGTTTATAGGCTTAATTTTTAAAAACCAAAGACCAAAAATCAAATTGTTATCAAACCGAACACATAATTTAAATCCTACTTTTCTTTTTCATATTTATTTGTTTTTTTTTTAACTTTAAAAAAAAAAAAAAAACTATTTTAATTCTTTAACATTTTTTTTTTTAATTACTATTTTAACTTTTAAGATTTATGTTTTGATTTTTATAATCCTCACGTTTAAAAAAAATCAATTTAATTCATTATGATTTTGTTTGGCTGCATTTCTAACCTAACAAAAAATTTATCCTTATCTTACAAAACTTTGTTTGAATTCCTTTGAACACATGATAGATGATATAAGCATGAGGTATTTAAATAAAATAGGTTAAAATAAATATATAATTTTAAACAAATCATAAAATTTTAAAAAAAAAATGGTAACAGATGTCAGAGTAAAATAATTAAAAATATAACATTTTTTTTAAAAATTGCGCAGATATAGCAATTTCTATCCCCGCTGATAGAAGTCTATCATAGTAGTCTTTTTTTTTATAGAATTTAGTCAGTAATAATAGTCTATCAGTAATAGTCATAAAGTTTATTAGTGATAGCACAAATTTTTTTGCCATATTTGCAAAATGTTTTAAACTTTACTAAATTTGTAATCATTTTGGGTCTGATTGTTGTTTGTGCAACGAGCTTTTTTAAAAATGTACCAATACAACAAAATTCAAATCAAACTCAAATTATGCTTATAATATAAAATGTAATATATAGCATTTGAAGATTTAAAGATTGCTTTTTTTGAATTATGAAATTCAGGTAGATTATATATTGGGAGTGAACCCATTGAAAATGTCATACATGGTGGGGTTTGGAAGTAACTTCCCTAGAAGAATTCACCACAGAGGATCTTCGTTGCCTTCCAAAGCTAGCCACCCTCAGACCATTGGCTGCGACGGTGGCATTCAACCCTTCTTTTACTCCTACAACCCCAACCCCAACATCTTAACTGGCGCCGTCGTTGGCGGCCCCAACCAAAACGACGGCTTTTCCGACGACCGCACTGATTATAGTCACTCCGAGCCTGCCACGTATATCAACGCCGCCCTTGTCGGCTCCCTTGCCTTCTTCTCCGGCAAGCCATAATTCATTCAAAATTGATCTTCTATCGTAGTTATGTTAATATAGCTTAAATTGATCCCCAAAGGGTGGATGAAAATTACCACTTTTCGTTTTTTTCCCTTTTTCTAAGTGTATTACTACCAAAAGGAATATAGGTGACAAGAAGGAAAACAACTAAATTCAAGAGAAAATAGAAGGCAAAGACAGAGAAATGGTTTCTGCATAATCACTTGTGTTGTTGTCTCAGCATTTGAATATATACAAATTTTGGTAAAGAATTAGATAAATACATGAATACCCAACATGAGCATAGCTCGCATATTGTATAAACAAGTGACAAAGAAGTTACAGGTTCAATCCCGACCCTCACCTCACATGTGAGAACGAATGCCCAGCGAAGAGCATCATAAAAATTCTAAGTTTCAAATCCAGAGTATGAATCGTGGGTGGTCGTGGATCAATTACTTTTGGGTTGGCTCTACAACTCAATGACCATAAACGTGAAAACGAATGCCCAACGAAGAGCATCATAAATATTCTAAGTTTCAAATCCAGAGTATGAATCGTGGGTGGTCGTGGATCAATTACTTTTGGGTTGGCTCTACAACTCAATGACCATAGACGTGGCTACACAAGTTATGGGCTTTTAATATTCGAAAGACCTCTTGGATGTTGTTCTTGAACTTTTTGGAGTTCATTCAACGACAAGTATTTCAATCAACTCGAAAAGGCTGTATGAAAGTGTCTGATTACTTGCGTACTATGAAAAACAATGCAGATAATGAGTGAAAATGGATTTAGTGGGATGAATGCAATGATCGCAATACCTGAGTGTGTTGTTGACCCACATTGGTATGCTGACAGTGGGGCTTCAAGTCATGTAACTGCAGATGGAAACAATCTATTTCAACAAAATGAGTATACAAGTAATGATGGTGTTACAATTGGTAATGACACAAAACTTTATATCTCTCATTTCGGCTCTACAACTATTACATTTGTTTATGGTGCACTTAAATTAGAAAAAAAATTGTGTGTGCCTGAAATTGCAAAGAATTTAGTCAGTGTTTCACGCCTTGCTCGAGATAATGGAGTTTATTTAGAATTTCATGTTGATTTTTGCTGGGTTAAGATAGGCAATGTGGTGTTGCAGGGTGTGCTTAAAGATAGACTTTATCGACTGTTGTTACCTTCAAATTCAAGCGTCAATAAACAAACTTTGGAGAGGAAAAAACCTGCGAACTCAGCTGCTAGTTTTGTCCACTCTCCTGATACTTGTGCTTTTTCAGCTTTAAGTTATAATGCTCTTGTCGTTTCTATGTCTGTATGGCATCGAAGGCTTGGTCACCCGTCACTTCGGGTTTTTGATCTTGTTCTCAAGTCTTGTAATCTCCCATTTAAGTGTAATGAAACCTTTTCATTTTGTGAAGCATGTCAATTTGGAAGTCTCGCGCTCTTCCGTTTTTCTTTTCGGACTCTCGTGCTAACAATTGTTTTGAGTTAATTCACACTGACCTATGGGTTCCTGCACTTTTACCCTCATCCAATGGTTATTGATACTATGTTCACTTTTCAGATGATTATAGATCAGAAAGAGTGATACGATAAATACTTTCAAACATTTTTTTGCTACTTGTTAAAACTCAGTTTGGTGCTTCAGTTAAAATGGTTCAATCAGATAATTAATGGAGGAGAATTCAACCCAATTGTTCAATTATGCTCACAACTTGGTATTGTTTCACGATTGTCTTGTCTTACACATCTGCTTCGTGCCTTTCGTACTCCTATAGAGAACTTCCATCCAATGGTCACGCGAGGCAAGACTGGTATATTTAAACCCAAAGTTTGGATGGCCCACTCTCTCACTGACTGGTCTCTTACAAAGCCTATTAATGCCAAGATTGCGTTGACAATACCACAATGGAAGTCTGCAATCGAAGCTGAATATTCTGCGCTTCTAAGGAATAATACGTGGGATCTTGTTCCCTTCTCCTCTGCTTGAAATGATGTGGGAAACAAGTGGGTGTTTCAGATCAAACAAAAGGCTGACGGTCATATTGATCACTACAAGGCTCGTTTAGTTGCAAAGGGATTTCATCAAAATTCGGGTGTTGATTACTTTGAAATGTTTAACACAGTTGTAAAGGCTTTTACCATTCGTGTTGTCTTACATCTTGATGTTTCTCATGGATGGGTCTTGTGACAATTGGATTTCAATAATGTTTTTCTTAATGGTTCCCTCAAAGAAGAGGTGTTTATGCAACAACCACTCTGAGTTTGAAAACTTTTCCTTTCCACACCATGTTTGTAAGCTCAGTTAAGGCCATCTATGGCCTTAAGCAAGCTCCGAGGGCGTGGAATAATGAGTTGAAAACAACTTTGTTGCAATGAGGATTCTCTCACTCTAAGGCAAATGCATTTCTCTTTTTCCTACGCCAATGCACTCTTTTCGTGCTTCTCCTAGTGTACGTTGATGATGTGATAGTTACTGTGAAGGGAATGAACTCTTCATTTCTCGTCGCGAAAGCGTTTGGAAACAGATCTTCTTTGGTTTATTTAGAATTAAATTAAGAATACATGTTCAGCAAATATAAAATTACCTTTGATGAACAATCATCTTCTTGTGTTCATTTTTCCACGAGATCTTCCTCGCTGTGACTCGAACACGGGATCAAGGCTTGTGGGAGCTTTTTGAAAGAATGAGAGAACAATTCTCTTTGCCGAGGGTGAGTAGTGTGTTTGGCCAACCTTTTGGCTAAACCTAAATGTTTTATTAATAATATGGCTTTTAGGAATTAATTTTATTTTATAAAATACATTTTAATATCTAATATATTAAAATATGTATTTTATATTTATTTGAATCTTATTCAAATAGGGCGACTGATTGATTTGATATTTTTTTTTTTTTTTTTTTTAAGAAATTGGTGAGTCGGTCGTTTTTAGCTTGTATATGGCCCTTCGATCGACGGTCAATTTGGTAATTGGAAAAAATTGACTCCGGCCGTCGATGTTAGAAAACCGGTGTCGGATTCGATAAATTTCGATCGATCGAATCGATTTTCAGTCTATTTGTGCCCACTTTTAGTGAACATTTTTTTTTTTTTTTAATGACAAAAAGGGTGCAACACGAAGACTTTTCAAGTGGTCAAAAATATTAGTGTTTAGAGTTTAGAGTTTAAGATTTTAGATTTTTAGGGTTTAAGGTTTAGGCCATAAACCTCAAGTGAACATGATTTTTTTTTTTTTTTTGATAGCTAGTGAATATGACTTAACTATTCAAGACACTAATAATAATCTTGGTAAAGGTTGAAGGTATTTTAAATCTCTCTTCCACTTCTTATGTACTATTTAAAATATCTAATATTTTTTTGAGTTGAAAATTACCTGAAGTTTGAGGCTTCTAATCTAACTAATCTTTTAGTCAAAGAATATTATAGTATCTTAACTAGTTGAATTATGTCTAAATTAACATATTTTTTTTAAGTATAAAATATATTATAAATATGAGTAATTGAGTGCAATATGTAGGGTGGACATTTAAACATCTGACCTCTTGATCTATGTCACCATATGTTTTATGTCAATTGAGTTGTACTTATTTGACTTCTTTTATTTTAATTATAAATATAAATTGCACTAATGCATAGAATTATATTACCATATGCACTAACCCACAAGGGATATTTTGGTACGTAGGAATTGCACCAAATGATGGACAGAACAAAAAACCAAAACGACAAAACCCCATAATAGGAAGACAATCAAGCTCAAGCTCAAGCTCAAGGTCAGTCAACAAAATAGATCACTTCCAACACTCTACAACTTCATCTTTATCATTTTCGAGCAACGATTTGTCCGAGTCATCTCCCGATCGAAGGGCCACATTGGAAATGAAGGAATTGATATATTACGCATCGCTGTTTACGCCGGTAAACCTTGAGCCGGAGACGGTGGAAACGAAGAGGAGGAGGAACGCCGAGACATTGAAGGAGCCACAGGCAATAAAACCGAGAAAGGGCATAAGGAATAGAATTAGAATTTTGCGGACGTTGGTTCCTGGTGGGAGCAAAATGGACACTCTCTCCATACTGGATGAGACTATAAGCTACATCAAGTTCCTTAAAGTTCAAAAAAGAGCATTGGAAGGTTTGAGATACAATTTTGGCACCTCTTTCAACCCCAATCCTTTTCTCCCAAATCCTTATTATCGTTTCTAAAATCCTAATCTATTATCTCATCTAATATTTAGTTTATTAAGTTTTATTAAGTTTTAAGAATAATCGCTTCAACAGACTTTTCTTGTTATGTATTGTCATACTTACTTTTTGTGTATATTATATGTATTTTTTCTTGAATAGTACAGAAAAATAGAAGAAAAAGTGAACAATAATAAATTGCTCGCATATGAAAATGTCTTTCTAATTCTAACATTTTCATTTCTACATTTAAAGAAGTATGCATCACAAATTTTAGCCTATTATTATTTAAGGTTTAATATATATATAATTTTCCTTATTAAATTTATCTTTCATTAGGTTTTAGCCTATTACTATTTAAGGTTTAATATTTAAAGTTTAGTATTTAAGGTTTATGGTTTAGGATTTAATATTTAGGATTTAGTATTTAAGGTTTAATATATAAGAGTTTATGGTTTAGTATTTAGGATACCCTAGACCCTAAATCTACATCATGTAAAGGGAAATCTAAATGTAAATATACTAAACCCTAAAATCTAAACCTTAAACCTTAAAATCTAAACCCTAAAATGTAAGTAAGATAAATTTGGAAGCATTCTAAATTTTTTTAAATCAAAAGCATAAAAAAAAATCGAAAGTTAAATATTAAAAAAAACAATCCTTGAAAAAGAAATAAAATATAAAATAAAAATGAGTGATACGTGTTATCATTTGGGAAAGGGGTGGACACGTATAAAGGTGAAACAAAAAGTTAAATATTAAAAAAACAACTAAAAAAGAAAAAAAAAAAAACAATCCTTGAAGAAGAAGAAAAATAAAAAAATAAAAAATGAGTGATACGTGTCATCAATCGGGGCAGAGATGGACACGTATAATGGTGAAACAGAAAGTTAAATATTAAAAAACAACAAAAAAGAAAATAATCCTTAAAGAAGAAAAAAAATATTAAATAAAAATATACGTGTCATCATTCGGGACACGGGTGGACACGTATAAAGGTAAAACAATCCTTGAAGAAGAAAAAAATAAAAAAGAGTGATACATGTCATCATTCGGGGGCAGAGGCAGCCACGTATAAAGATGAAACAGAAAGTTAAATATTAAAAAAAAAACAATCCTTAAAAAAGAAATAAAATATAAAATAAAAATGAGTGATACGTGTTATCATTTGGGGAAGGGGTGGACACGTATAAAGGTGAAACAAAAAGTTAAATATTAAAAAAACAACTAAAAAAGAAAAAAAAAACAATCCTTGAAGAAGAAGAAAAATAAAAAAAATAAAAAATGAGTGATACGTGTCATCAATCGGGGCAGAGATGGACACGTATAATGGTGAAACAGAAAGTTAAATATTAAAAAACAACAAAAAAAGAAAATAATCCTTAAAGAAGAAAAAAATATTAAATAAAAAATATACGTGTCATCATTCGGGACACGGGTGGACACGTATAAAGGTAAAAAAAATCCTTGAAGAAGAAAAAAATAAAAAAAGAGTGATACATGTCATCATTCGGGGCAAAGACAGACACGTTTAAAAGATGAAAGAGAAAGTTAAATATTAAAAAATAGACACGTATAAAGATGAAACAGAAAGTTAAATATTAAAAAACAACTAAGAAAGAAAAAGAAAAAAATCCTAGAAGAAGAAAAACAAAATGTCGTGTCATACATTCGGAGGTAGGGGTGGACACGTACAAAGGTGAAAACCCAATAAAAATAAAAACAGAAAAAAAAAAAAAAAAAAAAATACCGGGACGATTATTTAAAAAACATATTAATTTTTTTTCTCTTTCTTTTTTCCCATTTTTTCTTTTTCATTCCCTCCCCTATTCATTATTTCATTTTGTTGGAGAGACATTTTCTTTCTTCTCTTTTCTCCTTCTTCTTAACGAAGAACAATCATTTTTTTCCACTTCTTCATTATATTTTTTCCCTCTCCATATTTTATTCTTTATTTTTTACAGTTTTTTATTTTATTTATTATTATTTTATAACATGTTTTAATAGTTTAGATAAGTATCAACTATCAAGTTAAACTCATTTCTTTCTTCTCTTTTCTCCCTCCTCTTAACAAAGAATGATTTTGACACTTCTTTCAACCCCGATCTTTTCTCCCAAATCCTTAGGACATGTTTGGGAGTGATTTTGGAAGGACCAAAATCACTTTTACATGCCCAAAATCAATTATATTTCAAAATGGTGATGTCTGACAATAGTATAAAAGTGATTTTGGAAAAATTGAAAATCACTTTTAGTGATTCCCGGTCAATCACTTAAGAGTTGATTTTTGAGTGATTTTTTGCAAGTGATTGTGATATTTTGTTTTTAAAAATGACTATTTTTTTTAATTAAAAATATCAATTGGATATAAATATTATTTATGTTCATCTATTTAGGAAAATTTGAATTTGGTTTGTTGGTGAAAGGAGAAATAGTTTTGCTTCATTCTCACCCATACCAAGGTTCGAAGCCAACGTTGTGCAACCTTTTAAATTTGCATTTGCAACCTTTTATTTATGATATATTATTTATGATATATTATTTATTATAGTTTCATGACTTTTTAATTTTGTTTTTCATGACCTTTCAAGAATTTTTGTTTCATGACTTTAATTTTAAATAGTAATCATTTCCAAACAATTTTTGTTTAATTTTGATTTTCAATTATCAGTTAAATAATTTGAAAATACAATGTTATTTTTTTTTTGTAATTTAATAATTCTAAAATCACTTTGGAACCAAACATAATAATTCAAAATCACTTCTAATTATATGAAAATCACTCCAAACCAAACATAAAAATGATTATATATAAATCAATTTTACAAAATCAATTGTTATTAAATCTCTTCTTTTAAAATCAATAATCCAATCATCACTCCCAAACATACCCTTATTATCGTTTCTAAAATCCTAATCTATTATCTCATCTAATATTTAGTTTATTAAGTTTTAAGAATAATCGCTTCAACAGACTTTTCTTGGTATGTATTGTCATACTTACTTTTTGTGTATATTATATGTATTTTTTTCTTAAATAGTACAGAAAAATAGAAGAAAAAGTGAACAATGATAAATTGCTCACATATGAAAATGTCTATCTAATTCTAACATTTTCATTTCTACATTTAAAGAAGTATGCGACCACAAATTCTCCAGGTGCCCCCACAATGTGGCTTGCCCACCCAATTTTATTTTAAACCCTAAATTCATTTTTCCTTTTTCTCTTTGTTTTAAAATATTTTAAGATTTTTTTTTTTAAATATATATATATATATATATATATATATAATTTTCCCTTATTGAATTTATCTTTCTTTAAGTTTTAACCTATTACTATTTAAGATTTAATATTTAAAGTTGAGTATTTAGGGTTTATGGTTTAGGATTTAATATTTAGGATTTAGTATTTAAGGTTTAATATATAAGAGTTTATGGTTTAGTATTTAGGGTACCCTAGACCCTAAATCTACATCATGTAAAGGAAAACCTAAATGTAAATATACTAAACCCTAAAATCCAAACCTTAAACCTTGAAACCTAAACCTTAAAATGTAAGTAAGATAAATTTGGAAGCATTCTAAATTTTTTTAAACCAAAAGCAGAAAAAAATAGAAAGTTAAATATTAAAAAAAAAACAATCCTTGAAAAAGAAATAAAATACTATAGACCATTTTGGCTGTCTACTTGAACTTGATTCACATTCATGTCACACATGAAGTTCAAATACTCATACTATCGCCATGGGTGTTAGTTATTGGTATAGGTTAATACAAACACAATTCACTAAAATTCAATAACAACTTTATTGAAATAGAATATATACATTCAAACAGTTTACAAACTACGAGTTTTAGGAGATAAAACCCAACAAACTCCCACTTGGACTAAAACGTCAGTGGAGTACATGCTGGTCGAGAGAACTAGAATATCAAATATCTAAAGTTTCTCCCACTGTCCTACTGAGCAGCTCGCAGCCCTAGAATTTTTAGGTGTCTCTCAAACACTTTAGTCGTGAGAGACTTAGTAAACGGATCAGCAATGTTGTGCTCCGAGGCTACCTGTGTGACGATCACATCTCCTCGTTGCACTATCTCCCTGATGAGATGATACTTCCGCTCAATATGCTTTCCACGCTTATGGCTTCTAGGTTCTTTAGAATTTGCCACTGCACCGTTGTTATCACAATAAATGGTGATTGTCAAGTTCATATTTGGAACAATTTCCAAATCAGTCAAGAACTTCCTAAGCCATACAGCTTTCTTCGCTGCTTCGCAAGATGCGACATACTCAGCTTCCATGGTGGAGTCAGCAATACAACCTTGCTTTATACTCCTCCATACTATTGCTCCTCCGTTAAGAGTGAACACTGATCCTGATGTAGATTTCCTGGAATCTATATCAGTCTGAAAATCAGAGTCAGTGTATCCTGCAAGGATCAAATCCTTCGCGCCATACACAAGCACATAGTCTCTCGTTCTCCTAAGATACTTGAGGACGTGTTTAACGGTTGTCCAGTGATCATATCCTGGATTGGACTGGAACCTACTGACAATTCCTACTGCATAGCAGATGTCGGGTCGTGTACACAACATAGCGTACATGAGACTACCAACTGCAGATGCATAGGGAATTCGTCTCATATCCTCAACCTCTTGAGGTGTCTTAGGAGACTGTTCCTTAGACAAGTGAATTCCATGCCTAAAAGGCAGCGAACCTTTCTTGAAATTCTGCATCGAATATCTTGACAACACCTTGTCAATATAAGATGCTTGAGACAGCGCTAGCACTTTGTTCTTACGATTCCTTACGATCTGAATCCCTAGAACAAACTGAGCCTCTCCCAAATCTTTCATTTAGAATTGGGTCGCTAGCCAATTCTTAACACCAGTTAGGAACCCTACATCATTCCCAATGAGTAGTATATCGTCTACGTACAAAACTAAGAAAGCTACAACAGTATTGACTAATTTCTTGTAAACACAAGATTCGTCAATATTTTGTTCAAAGCCATAAGATTTGATTGCCGTATCAAATCTTATATTCCAGGATCTAGATGCTTGCTTCAACCCATAAATGGATCGATTAAGCTTGCAAACCTTTTGCTCTGGACCCTGAAGTATGAATCCCTCTGGTTGAGCCATATAGATACTCTCCTCAAGATTACCATTCAGAAAGGCAGTCTTGACATCCATTTGCCAGATTTCACAATCATAAAATGTAGCAATGGATAAGAGTATTCTAATCGACTTAAACATGGCAACAGGAGAAAAGGTTTCTTCATAGTCCACCCCTTCTCTTTGGGAATAACCTTTTGCCACAAGTCGAGCCTTAAAGGTTTGCACCTTACCGGCTTGGTCTCGTTTTCTCTTGTAGATCCACTTGCAACCGATAGGTCTTTCACTATCTGGTTGGTCTACAAGATCCCAGACCGAATTGAAGTACATAGACTCCATTTCGAGATCCATGGCTTTAAGCCACTGGTCCTTGTCTATGTCATTCATTGCCTGTTTAAAGGTCAATGGATCCTCAACGCCATCATCAGGTATGACGACTTGAGTTTCAGACAAGCCGATGTAGCGGTCAGGCTGTCTTACATCCCTCCCACTCCGTCGAAGCTTTCTCAACTCTTGAGAAGGACCAGCCTGATCAACAACCTTTGTTGATCCGTCTCTAGCTTTCCTGGAAAATTCGGACAAAACAATTTTGCTCGACGGTTGATGATCTCTCATGTGGTCTTCCTCTAAGAACGTGGCATTAGTCGATACTAGCACCTTGTTCTCATGAGGATCGTAAAATAGACCACCTTTCGTTTCCTTGGGGTAACCTACAAATAGGCACAATTTTGAACGATGTTCCAACTTCTTTGGATTGGGTACTAGCACATGTGTCGGACACCCTCAAATCCTGAAGTGACGTAAACTACCTTTACGCCCTCTCCATAACTCATAAGGTGTTTCAGAAACACTCTTAGAGGGAACCATGTTCAAAATATATACTGCAGTCTCTACTGCATATCCCCAAAACGAATTAGGCAAATGAGCATAACTCATCATAGATCGAACCATGTCTAACAGTGTTCTATTTCTCCTCTCGGACACACCATTCTGCTGTGGTGTTCCTAGCGCTGAGAGTTGAGATACTATTCCATGTTCTATCATATAGTCCTGGAATCTTAAATCCATATACTCTCCACCTCGATCTGATCGGAGTGTTTTTATCGATTTACCTAATGTGTTCTCAACCTCTGCCTTATACTCTTTGAACTTTTCAAGAGCTTCGGACTTATGATGCATTAGATAAAGATAACCGTACCTAGAATAATCATCAATGAAACTGATGAAATATTCATACCCTCCTCGTGCTTTGACATTCAAAGGACCACAGAGATCCGAATGCACGATTTCTAGAGGTTCTTTGGACCTATGACCTTTTTCAGAAAAAGATCGTTTGGTCATTTTGCCCTCAAGACAAGACTCACATGGCGGTAAAGAATTGTCCTCTAAACGATTTAGCAGACCACTCTTAACCAATCTCCCAATCCTATTGAGATTAATGTGACCTAGTCTTAAGTGCCAAAGATAAGTACTTGGAGAAAGTTTCTGCCTTTTAGTTTGAGTCTCAGCTGTTTTAAACATTTCAGTGTTCAAAATAGCTTTGGTTTCGGTTGGTCTTAACACATACAAGTTGTTTTCAAGTTTCGCAGAACAAATACGTACACCTCTTTTGCTAATGAACGCTTCATTATAAACAAAAGATACTTTATACAAATGTTCTAACAAACAAGATATAGATACAAGATTCCTCTTGAAGGTAGGAACCAGGAGTACATTTTCTAGTAAAATGTAACTATCTCTATACAACAACTTTACAGCTCTCACTGCTTTAGCTGAGACAACCTCTCCAGTTCCAACTCTGAGAGTTATCTCACCTCGAGAAAGTGGCTGCCAAGAACTAGTTTCCTGAAAAGAAGAACAAACATGGTTAGTAGCTCCTGAATCAAGTATCCAGGTATGACAATCATGTTCTACTAAACATGTTTTGACAACAAATAAATCATATTTACCTTGTCTTTCCTTCTCAGCCTTTTTCTCTGCAAGATACTTTGGGCAATTCCGTTTCCAGTGCCCATCTACACCACAATGAAAACATTTTCCTTTGTTTGTAGATCTAGTCTTGCTCTTACCTGCAGCAGGTGCTTTTCCCTTCCTTTTATCTTTCTTCTTCTTTTGAATACTCTTATTCTTAACAGAAGAAAGTTCAGACCTACTCCCTGAAGACGACCCCTTTTGGAATTTCCTAGAAGTGACAACGTTTGCCTCCTTCTCTTTTCCTTTAGAAGTGTGAAGGGACTGATAGGTCTGTAGCTCGTTGAAGAGAGAAGTCAAATTATACTTTATCTTGTTCATTACCATATTGGTTCTGAACTGAAGGAAACTCTTCGGAAGAGATTTCATGATAAAGCTTACTTGACTTGACTCATCAATAGTAGCTCCATTTACTTCCGCCACATTGAAGTGGACCATCATGTTAAGGACATGCTCCCTAACAGAGGTACCCTCCTTCATGCGAGAGTTGTAAACGTATTTGAGGGCTTCATGACAGACCGATGAGGACGGTAGTCCAAACATCGCCTGTAATGAAGACATGATTTCTTTAGCAGAAATCATATCCTCGTGCTTCTTAGCTAACACATCAGATATGCTGGCTAAGATATAGACTCGGGCTTTATCATTAGCCCTAGTCCATCTATCATATGCTTCTCGAACAGTTCGAGTCGCATCCGAGCTAGGAGGGGGAGGACAATCCTCTGATAAGACGAACCTGAGATCATCTAGAACAAGAATCGTATTCAAGTTCGATTTCCAGGTCGCGTAGTTATCGCCCGTTAACTTATCGGAAGCTAGTAAGTGAATGAAAGAGCTAGACATGTTGAAAAGAGAATGTAAAATATTAGTGAAAAGGTTTTAACCTAATTTACACACCAATCAAGAATTTAGCAAAGAATAATAATGTACCCAAAACTCATTATTAAACTGCAACGATACTTCAGTGGGTCAGAATGGTCGCTACCGAGGGGCAGTCAAGCATTCCTTCACTGAATCAAGACATTCTTGACTAAATGCTAATACCAGAATATCTCATATTCCTATAGCATCTTAGTTATCGCCGTTTGGTCAAGATTTACTAACTCCTTAGCAAATCTCGTAAGTGTGACCCTCCATTTTTAGAATTCATAGGGCGGCCCCAACGATGCAACCGAATGAAAATGTCAAAGTTGGGAATGACTCTATGTTTCTTTATCCATAAATGGTGATTGAGATGTTTCGATTCCTATGAAACGGCCCTCTGAATGGATCGGTACCACTTGTGGGCACCTAGCAGGCAGAACATAGGAATCTCACGGTTCAATCCAATGGAGGAGACCGCAGGATGTATTGACATACTTCCATCTCCCACTTACTATAAATACTTTCTCTATTCACCTTGCTCTTGAATTATGCAAATACCATCCGAATGGGGATGCCCTATTGACATCACGAGGCCGAGCATAATTCTCACGGTGTGAACTTAACAGAGAACGTAGGAGGAGAGGGACATATCATATATACCTTCTCAACACCTCTACTAAGTATTTTAAGACGGAATGGGTAAATTACTCAGGCATTATCCGGCTAAGACAATAAGACCTAAGTCTAGGTAAAACAAACTTTTACCTATGATGTCTAGGTGATAAACACTTTATTACCTCACACCACTCACGCATGCTCATAAAGCCGGGTTAACTTTACTCAAGTACCGGATGGTCCCCAGGTAGGAGGTGTTCCGTAAACCGTCAGCTTAAATACCTCCAACCTCGAACAGGATGTCCCCGGGTGAGTTTCTTGTAACCTTAGCATTTACAAGATATCGACCTATTCATCTAATGAAACGGAACGATACATTCAACCCTAAGTGAGCATGCCTTTGTCTTTGTTATAGATTTTAAAAGTCTATGCCAATTTTACAACGCTTTGCAAAACTAAGACATACTATAACAAACTTCTACATGCTTCTCAAACATGCATAACTAAGGCACAACAAGTTGAATATTTAATTTCATAATTAATATAACAATTATATCGATTATGTTTTTAAATATACAACTCCTAATTCATAAATTAATATAACACTTATATCAATTCTCATGAATTAAGCATGCATCCTATACATTATAACACTTATAACAAACAAAATGCATCTAATGTTGGATGTTTAATTTCATAATTAATATAACACTTATATCAATTATTCTATTAAGCAAACAACATATAATTCATGAATTAATATAACTCTTATATTAATACTCATGAATAAACATGCATCCTATACATTATAACACTTATAATATACAATGTGCATAAAACTAGGGCAACCTATGTTGTTGATTCAATTTCATAATTAATATAACACTTATATCAATTATCCTATTGAACTAACAACAATTAATTCATGAATTAATATAACTTTTATATCAAAACTCATGAATTGCCAAATATGCATACGATATATTATAACACTTATAACATATTTTCAATGCATGAAGCATGCTTCCTACGGTGGGATTTTAAATCTATATGGCATACGTTATGCACATACAAACATGGAATTTAATTAAAACATACATTCGCAATGCATAATTAATTAAACATACAAAAGTGGATCGATTTTGGCATTTAGCAAGCAATAACTAATTTATTACAAGCTTGATCAACAAGCCACGTCTTGAGCGGACTTCGAACTCTTCGCACCGCCTTTGACCAACTTGCTTCCTCCGAACGCTTCGGCCAAAAATTCTTCGAATTTCTCCTTGTATTGCCCAGAACGAGTTTGAACTTACACCGAACATTTCGGCGAGTTTCAAACTCAAACTTCTTTCACAAAGAACCCTATATGGACTCTAATGACTCTAAAATACAGACTCTTTAGCATGCATTAAAGCCCATACATTCTCGGGCAATTACAAATAATGAAATTCAAAAAGAAACTATGCCAAAATCGATATTCACTTTAGAATTCCATTCAGAAACAATTTCTAAATAAAACCCACCATAACTTAAATTGATTGAAATTGAGTGGCCAAAAACGCTCTGATACCAATTGATGGAGCGCCCTTGGCACGCAGCGGAAGCGATTTGGATCATAGACACTTTAATTTCATCAATTTAAATAAAACGGAAACATGCAAAAGCAATGAAAAAGAGAAATTAGAACACATACCCTTGTCGTTCGTATTTCTCCAATTTCACCGCCAAAAGCTCCTCACGAGCTCACCGAGCCTTCTCACGAAACCTTCGTGGACCACCCACGGTAGTCCCGTTATCCTCGGGCCGAGAAACGGAGTAGTGGGACTCCTTTTGCAAAAGAAAAGGAGGAAGAAGCTCCACTAAAGAAAACAAATTTTCTTTTACAGAGAGGAAGAAGACGGAGAATAAGAAGTAATTGAATTCCCAAATTCAATTTTATTTTTGTGAACCCCAAAGGGCACTCACAAAAAACTTTTTCTTTTCTTTTTTTTTTATTTTTTATTTTTTATTTTTGATTGATCTGTCAAAAATATATACCTGTGTATATATTTTACATACATGTGTCTTACATCTTGCATGTAAGACACACACACACATATATATATATATATATATATATATATATATATATATATATATATATATATATATATTTATTTATTTATAAATTATTATTATTAAAAATAATAATAATTATTTTATTAATTAAACTTTTTAATTAATAAAAAATATATATATTTTAATTAATATTATTTAATTCAATATCAAATATTAATTAAATAATATAATTAAACCCGGTTTTCCGAAAACCGACTTTTTGCACATGAATCCTATTCATGTTTTCAGACCAATCTCATATTTAAATCATATTTAAATATGTCCATATTTAAATCATATTTAAATATGTCCATATTTAAATCATATTTAAATATGTCTATCCTTCTTCCACAAACCCGAATTTGAACGATTCAAATTCTTTTTCATTCCTTTTATATTGTTTCACGGCTTTATCCGAGCTAGCCAGGAGAACCGTAAGGACCTACAGATCATGAGCTCCAACGATACGAGATTATCCGGTCAAAACTCTTTCAACCGAACTAATCAACATTCGTTAAACCCCCGGAGACTCCACTAAAGTCCAAGGGCTGCACTCTCCTCACTATAGATATATTGTGTCATGTTGATATAACTATCATCAGTAAGTCGATCCTTCACAGGTCGTTCATAATCACAACGGGTCATTTATACCGTTTAACCCTTGTATTATATCTTGTTCCTTAAGTACCATTGACACCTCTAATGAACAATTGATTTGTGGTCCAACCATCAAATCAGATTCCTCCCTGATCAGGAGAGGATGGGCCCACTGTTCAAGACATGGAGTCAGCACTTAAGGGAACAACCTCTCTACTAACCCTTAAAGCGGGTAGGAGTGAATTCCAATCTTGCTACAACTATGTCCCCAGCCACTTATTCAATCTTATCCCCAAGATGGTAGGCATATTGAGTCGGCGATCTGGCCACTCTCACCCGTACAAATCAAATGATAAGGTTGAATAAACAGGAGTTCATAGTAAGCTCAGGATTGAGATCGAGTTACCTAAGTCATCATATGAATAAACCGGTCTTTACAGTAAACGGTGTTATAAAGAAAGAGCGATTTTATTTCTTGGTTCGGTCTTGTGCAAACTCATTGCACAGGACGCCCTCACTCACATGTCTCTACATGAAACGATTCGAATCACATCGTTTTGTACTATACAAAGTGAGCCGCGTCCAATAGTGTCCCCAGGATAAGGTACCCAGCCTTATCCCTATACTATAGACCATTTTGGCTGTCTACTTGAACTTGATCCACATTCATGTCACACATGAAGTTCAAGTACTCATACTATCGCCATGGGTGTTAGTTATTGGTATAGGTTAATACAAACACAATTCACTAAAATTCAATAACAACTTTATTGAAATATAATATTTACATTCAAACAGTTTACAAACTACGAGTTTTAGGACATAAAACCCAACACAATCATAGCTCAATTGGCATAAGGTTGTGCTCGTGCTTAAAAGGTCATGGGTTCAATCCTCGCTTTAATTAAAATATCGTTGCAAAAAAATTTCTTATCAACAATATCTCATATGTTGTTGTCATCTTCTTAGTTTGAACAAGTGCCGCCGTAGGGTAGGTCAAATGCTCCTTCACTAAACCGAGACAATCTCAACCAAGTGTTATCCCAAAATAACTCTTTGTAAGTGTAACCTTCTCAGGAGATTCACCCTGATATTGACCCATGTAAACACCTTCCGTAGGGGGACGGTCCAAAAGCTGCCGCGAGGCCCACATGAATCTCACGTTGTGAACCAATGATAGAGACCGTAGGATATGTTGACACATTTCCTCTCCCACTTACTATTTTCAAAATACTTTATCTAGAGAATCACCCTGATATTGACCCATGCAAACACCTTCCGTAGGGGGACGGTCCAAAAGCCGCCGCGAGGCCCCGCATGAATCTCACCTTGTGAATCTATAATAGAGACGTTAGGATACCTTGACATATGTCTTTCTCCCACTAAGTATTTTGAAATAGGGTTTTCTATTACTTAGACAAATTAGGCTAATCTCATTTCTCAGGTAGAGGTGTTCCTTTTCAGCCAACTTAAGTACCTCACCCGAGTAACCTTTCTTAGACAAGGTTCCCTTATAGTAAATTTTTATTTCAAATTCATTAATCTTTTCTCAGGTAGAGGTGTTCCTTTTCAGCCAACTTAAGTACCTCACCCGAGTAACCTTTCTTAGACAAGGTTCCCTTATAGTCAATTTTTATTTCAAATTCATTAATCTTTAATTAACTATTAATTGCTAGATCAATGAACTTCAGTTTATTTTAAGCAATGTTTTTAATCCTATTAAAAAACTAATTCACCTTATGGATAATTTTGAAGTTTTAACAATTTTAAACCCTTAACAAAATTAAAGATTATCATATATTCTAATCCTATAAGAATAAAAGATAAACTAAATTCAAATATTTAAACTATTTAAAGAATGAATGAAATTATCTTTTAATTAAAGAAAGAAAAAATCTAATTGAAATATATGAATCTTATTAGAAAATATCTAATTCCATTGTGAAAATATCATAATCTCATTTGGAAAATATCTTATTGAGAAAAAATATATCAATCTTATTGGAAAAATATATATCAATCTTATTAGAAAAATATTTATGAATCTTAGGAGAAGATTTCTCAATCTTATTAGAAAAAAATTAAACAAAAGATTTTTTAATCTCATTAGAAAAAAATATCACAATATCTAGGAAAAGATATCACTATATCTAAGAAAATATATCCTGATCTTATTAGAAAAATATGGATTCCTATTATGAAAGGAAGTATCCCAATTCCAAATTTTTAAATACAACAATTATAAGGTATGAAAATATAAACATATTAGGAAATCCTCTAATCAAATTAGAAAACATTTTAATCATAATATTCCAAATATAACACTTATATTAAAAATAATTAAAATGCATGATCATGCTTAACCTATGGTGAAATTTTAATCTAGATGACATACTCTATGCAATCAATTAAAATTTAAAACATACATCATGCATAATTAAATTAAAAACACAACAAAATTGATCGGCATATTTGGCATATCCTAAAAAATTGAAAATAATTTAAATTACAATAATTTAAATTCAAGACATATCTTGGTCTTCACTTATCTTTTCTCTATTTTGATTCACCAAATTTAGAGTTTAGAAACCCTAAATTCAATTTGATTGATGATTGAAGCCACCAACTAAAATTCTCCATAGCAAATTTAGCTTCTTTGTGAAACTAGCTACTAGAAGCCACCAACTAAAATTCTCTATTGCAAATTTAGTTTTTTTGTGAAACTAGCTACTGGACATATCTCAATAATTCTTCACAAATCCAAGACATGTACGTAGGTACTTAAATGAAGATCAATCTTCATTAATCATTCCTTTTCATACCAACCACATCTTGAATAATTTGGATTCACCAAGTTAGAATTCCATAATACAGTAGCTTAGAGCTTCAACCACATTTGAAGAAATTCAAGTGCTTTAAAGAACAATTAAATTACAAAATCCCTAACCTTTTTTGGGTTTTACAATTTCATCTAATCAAAGCAATAAATCTATATGCAAAATAACCTAAACAGTCAATCCGCAAACCACATATATCACATATATGATAAAATTAAAATACTCCCCAACATAAACTTTTAATTCTAAACAAAACTCAAAGTAACTCTGATATCAATTGAAGGGAATGAACTCTTCATTCCCCGCAACGGAAGCGTTTGGAAACAAATTCTTTGGTTTATTTAGAATTAAATTAAGAATACATGTTAAGCAAATATAAAATTACCTTTGATGAACAATCATCTTCTTGCGTTCCTTTTTCCACAAGATCTTCCTCAAATTACCTTTGATGAACAATCATCTTCTTGCGTTCTTTTTTCCACAAGATCTTCCTCGCTATGACTCGAACACGGGATCAAGGCTTGTGGAAGCTTTTTGAAAGAATGAGAGAACAATTCTCTCTCGAGAATGAGTAGTGTGTTTGGCCAACCTTTTGACTAAACTTAAATGTCTTATTTATAATAAGGCTTTTAGAAATTAATTTTATTTTATAAAATACATTTTAATATCTAATATATTAAAATATGTATTTTATATTTATTTGAATCTTATTCATATATTATAAAATTAATCTTTTATAATATACTTTAAACCAATTTGAATTTTATTCAAATAACATATGTATATAGTTTTTAATATTAATGTATCATATACATAAACTATTTACTCTAATATTTAATGTATAAAATACAATAAATATATTTTACTCTTCTATATTTAATATATCAAATATATTAAATATTAATTTTAATATTTTAATTTTTTCTTTCAACTAAATTGATCATTTTAGTGTTATAGCAAGGGGACCTTATGGACCTACAGATTTATAAGCTCCAATGATACAAAATTAATTAATTAAACTCATTAATTAATTAATTTTCATTCATTAACTCTAGGTCACTCCACTATAGGCCTAGAGTTGCACTCTTATGTACTGTAGGACAAGTTGTGTCCATGGATATAACCATTACATGCAAGTCAATTCTTCACGAGTTGTTCGTAATTACAGCTGGGTCAAAACTCCGTTTTACCCCTGTAATTACATCTTACACCTTAAGTACCACGGATTCTCTAATGAACAACCTGTTTATGATCCAACCATAAATCAAGTCCCTTTCGGGCTAGTGAGAGGGTGGGGCCCCATTGTTCAAGTCCTGAAATCAACACTTAAGGGAACTACTCATCTACTTTCCCTATATGAGAAAGAGTGAATTCCATATTTGTGAAACTTATGTTCCCAGCTCCCTGTTTGGTCAAGTACCCAAAATGGTAGGCATATTGAATCGGCTATAAAGGTCATTCTCACCCTTACAAATCAAAGGACGAGTTCTCACAGGCAGGAGATCATAACTCACTCAGAATTAAGATTGAGTCACATATGATCATCCTGTGAAATATTAATCTTCTCAAATAACGGATTTATAAAGAGATTGATATTCTTTTTACTCCGTTTGCAGACATACACATAGACACCCTGCTTTGTTTTTGCTCTATGTGTAGTCATGCAAAGACCTACGTTGATTGTTGCTTCGTTGACTATCACACTTCCTATGGTTAAACATATCTGGTCCCCCCAATGTCGTGTATGTCTCATTCTTACTACGTATGCAGTCATGCACACACAACAACTGTTCGTATTCTTTTTACTCTGTTTGTAGGCATTCACACATCGACCGCCACTTATGGATTCGTTCTGTCTAGACCCATTTATTAATTATTTGGGGCAGAAGGTATATCTATGTAATACTCATGAGATAAGTGTCATTTCAGTTCTAAGATTTTTAACGTCCTCTCTCTGTTAAATCCACGTCTAGAATTGTTTTCTCTCTCCTCCTAACATTTTATATTTTTAAATATTATTTTTTTGATTCTCAAAATTAGGATAAATTGTGGAAGGATAGACTTGTCTATTTGGTTGTAAATACCTTACTAAATATAGGTTTTAGACATAATTTAAAAGAAAAAAAAAACATTAAACATTTTTCATGTTGCCTTCCTTACTTTTAGACCTTCCTCTCTTTCCCCAAAACCAAAAAACCCAAACATCCCAAAATCAATGATTAAAATCCTTAAACCCTAAACTCCAAACCCCACATCCCAAACCCTAAAACCTAAAAGAACACTTCAATATATAGCGAACGCCGAATTGAAGATAACTCATTTTTTTAATTCTTCTTATTTATTTATTAAGGATAATCCGAGAATAAAAAAATTCATTTTAGAAATTTTTAATTTTTATTTTTTATTCTTATTTTAGTTTAATTTGACATCAACTACAATTCCCCTAATTCCATAACTACCTGTAATTATTTTTTAAAAATACATTATTTTTTAAAAAAATCACCTAAACGGTTGAAACCGGGCATAAATTTGCAACTTAACAAAAAAAAATCATTATATTTTGAAAACGTAATTCAAAATATGGTTTTATTTGTTTATTTTTAATTTCGATTATAGTTAATAAACATATCTATTACTAGAAGGTTGTTTCCAATGTAAGAATCCTAAATTTCTCATTTAAAAAAAAAACAAAAAAAATCCTAAATTCCTAATAAAAATAAAAATCGGTAAAATAAAAAATTATCCCGCATTCCACGTGTACGGTTGAAATAAAGATCGAAATAGGAAAATCGAAATCGACGCGGCAAATCAAAGCAATAATAAATAGAGGTCAATTGGCTCACTGACTTCGCCGTCGTTCCTCTCTCATTTATCCTTTCGTTTTCTTTCTGCTTTTCTGAAACTTCGGGCTAGGGTTTTGCATCTGAACTTGCAGAATAATCATGTCAGGAAGATCAAATGGCTGCACTATTTACATAGGTTTGTTTGTTGTTATCTCTATTCATCTTAATTCATGTTTTATCTTCCCTAATTTGTCCAACTTTTCGTTTTCCTTTCATGATGATTCTTCTGTTGTTTCCGTTTTAAGCTTCATGTTTTTACTTCTGTTAAGTTCAGTTTGAAAATTATGCTTTTGGGTTGTCAATTTTGCTAAGAATTGTGTTTATTTCTACTAAGAGATGTATATACTACATAATGACTTATTTATTGATTCTCTTACAAAGCTCTGATTAGATTTTTCTTTGGCGAGTTCAATAATTGAACAGAAGGGATTTTATTGTATGCTGGATTTCTTCCTCTCTTGTAAATATGTTTGTTTGATTTATGTTTATAGCATACTTGATTTGCTGCCTTTGGGGTGAAGAGGGTTTTAATCAACCTTAAGTTTCCCTTAGATCTCTTAATTAATCAACCTTAAGTTTCACTTTTCCCCTCGTCATTGATCTTCTTCTGTGTAGGGTTTTCCCCATTTGAGTATTGATGCAGAATATCTTGTGGGGGGTTTGGCTTGAGAGAAATAGTAGAATTGTTTTGAGAGGTGGAGCGATTTTGTGATGAGTTTTGGGAGGCGGTTAGGTTTAATGCCTCTCTATAGGCTTTGGTCACTAAAACTTTTTGTATTTATGGTTTTGTTGGGTTGTATGCCCTTGTATTCTTTCATGTTTTTCAATGAAAGCTTGGTTTCTCACCAAGACAAAATATTTCTTTTATATAACTGGATGTTCTGTCAACTTATTCTTTCGCCGAACTTTTCTCCCCCCTCTATATTTTGATACATTATTATGTATTAAACTTTTAGGATGCAGCCTATCCTCTTGTATTTTATATGCCGCATTTTCTTCTGTGACTGATTTTGTTACCTTTTTTTCACTTTCTGTAGGTAATTTGGATGAAAGGGTAAATGATAGGGTTCTGTATGACATTCTAATCCAAGCTGGACGGGTAGTAGACTTGCACATTCCTCGGGACAAGGAATCTGGCAAACCAAAGGGTTTTGCGTTTGCAGAATATGAAAATGAGGAGATTAGCAGCTATGCTGTTAAGCTTTTCTCTGGTCTCGTGACTCTTCACAATCGTACCCTGAAGTTTGCAGTATGTTTTCTTTCTCAACACAAATTCTTCATGGTTTCCTTCTCTTTTTTTTTTTTTAATTTTTTTTTTTTTTATCTTTTATTTCTATTTTCTTGATCAATTTTTTTTTCCAACTTATATATGATTTGATTTTAGATTAAAATTTTCATGTACTAAATAAATATGTATTAATTAATGAAGTTATCTTTGTAACAATTTAAAATAGTCTAAAATTGTTTTCCTTCATATTCACGGATCAAATGTCATAGTTTATCTCGCAACGATAAATTTAATCTAGTTTAGTTTATATCACCACAATGGTAAATGACTTGGTTGGAAAGCAAGGCTTTCCAATTTTAGAGGATGAACATGAGCATTAATACATTATTGAAAAACAAAAAGAAATGGAAAATATAATTGATTTCACTATGATTATTAATGACTTTGTTGAAACACTGAAAAATTTATCTAAGTTCGGACAATGCAGGTAGAACTAAAATGTTATTAGAAAACTGTAAGAGTACAATTAGGCATTTAGGTGCGGGGAAGATTAGTATGTTATTAGTGAGGGCATAGTGGTAATTAGTTAGGGAGTTGGGAGAGGGGGGGGGGGTTATTTTGGCATTGTCTAGTGTGGGACATAGCCCTCTCGATAGGCTATTGAATATATTAATGTTTTCTTGATATTGCAGTAGAGTTCTATCTTTGTGTTTTATTGTATTTTCTTGTTAGGAGAATCATAACAAAAAACCAAAACAAGTTTATGATGTACATGTACTAGACGCCAGTTTTTTTTTTTTTTGTAACTATATCTACCTTTAATCCTCCTAGTTTGGAAGGCCGTGCTTCACTAGTCTCTCTTTGGGAGGGTGCTTTCTCATCCCCCTGCCCCTGGGCTATTTTGTTTTCTCTTTTGTGATTAATTTCAGTCTTATATAGTTTCCTATACAAAAAAAAAAATCATAGATTAAAATAGTATCTATTAGTTTTCTAAGAAGTTATATCTTTTAAATCTAATTTTGGACAAAATCAATGAAGGGATATATATATAAAGTATACTTTTCCATTTATATATTTGTTATAGATGATTTTCTTTGATACATGATTATCGCGGTGTGGTCTCACACTTCCAATTTTGTATTAAGATGATTGTGCAATCTTCTTGTATCAATTTTGATTGTGTGGAGCTATTAAGTTATGGGATGATGTATAGTTTCTGACTCTGTGCATACAGGTATCTGGAGATAAGCCTTCACCTAGTAGTAGTGCAATCACTTCATCATCAAATCTATCTCATAAATCAAGGTCGCAGATTGTTCCAGGTTACTCTAATGAAATATCTCAGAATAACAATCGCTTGTCAACATCATGCAGGTTTTCAGCGTACCCCGAGAACCATCTAGAAGGTGATTTTCCTTTATTTTTGTCTTTGCTTTGTTAGTTTTGCTAAGAAATTGTGTATTTTTACTCTCAAGGCCTTTCCCACATTAGTTCAACAAATCTTTATTTCTTTTATTCAGCGCCTCTTTACCCTGGTTTAGTTAACCAATCTATTGGGTATGGATCACATTTGGAATTCTTCAATAACGAAATCAGTCAGAGATATTCTGGGACAACTTTGGATAGCTTTAACCATCCTAAATCACGCCGCCATGATATGAGTTATCCAGTATACTATCCTCCATACGAACTTTTGAACTAAGGCAGCTAGCGCCTTCCATTTTGGTTAATCTTAATTGTAACCTAAGTCTTAGGATAAGTTGGATATCTTAGTTGGATGCAGAAGGTTTAGTGGAAATGATATGAAATTTGATACGGAGCATGCTGGTTTGTGTACGTATTCATATGCTTTGGCCGTGTCATTATAGTTGATGCTCTAATTAAAGTATTGTAATCTATTTTATTAAATAGTCAGATTTTTGTTGATTGCAGTTTAATGTTATCGAAATATAAATGATATTTTTCATGGTGACTGTAAGGAATAGCTTTTAGTTTGTTATTGAGTATTTACTATTTAGTTTTCTCTGAAGTGCTTTATCTGAGCCAGTATATCAATATTATTATTGTCTGCAATTATTGTTGGTGCCTTTATTATGTTTTCCCCTTCTAGAAATTGGTTCATCATAATTAGAAATAAAGGGTAAAACTGTCGACCAGACTGGTTCATGTTTCAGTGAATCGAAAGCTAAATTGCTTGTAAATCCAAGCATTTTGGTTTGAGTTTATTGTCATTTCTTCGTTTGGGTATGCCTGTACAGAAATACTTGGTAGGCTAAATTGTAAGCTATCTATCATGGTCAGGCTTTGGCCTGCCCTCTCTCCTAGAATAAGTCACTTTTGCTTGACATGACTGCTTTAATTGCATTTTGTAGACCTAGTTGATAAAGTGATTGTTTGAATATATATATATATATATATATATTTTTTTTAATTTACATTTGTTTATCAATAATTTGTTTTTTTTATTATTTATTCAGTTTTTGAGAACATGTTCGAAATCTGACCAAAATTTAAAAATCAAATGAAATTTGAAAAGTATTTAGAATTGCACTAACGTTTTGAAAACATTTCTAAAAGTAGATTACAAAAGGAAGTTTACTGTTTGTCAACAAACATAATATTGAAAACAGAAGAAAAATCGTTGTCACGGGTAACCTTTTGTATTCTTGTCCTTGTGCTCTTATGGTTTTGGGACTTCTGATTATAGTTGAAAGTGCTGCTTAATCTGAAATAAATGTCTGGCGTGCTTGAAATTTTCAAGACGGAATTTGTTTCTGAAAATAATTAATGATTGAAAATTTAATTCTTTGAGAAAGACGTTTGTACTAGCCCTGAGAGCCATTCGTTTTTTTTGTGAGATCGTAGATAAAACATTTGGTGATCAGGCTAGTGGCAGTTCTCAATCCGAGGATCAATATAGTGGTTTCTATCAAAATTCAAGAATCTAAATGCCTCCTTTCTCTTATCTGGGCTCAAAGTAACTATCTGTTGTTGCTCATTAGTTTTACCATTCTTTGTATCATAATATGAATTTGTTCATTTCCTTCCTCCTATTTCTACCATTTTTATTGGTTGTGAAATTGTGAAATGTGAAATCTGTATTTGATGTAAAATATATACGTTTGTTTGTATGTGTATGATAAATGATCTTTCTTTGGCTGCCTTGTAAGATTTGGGATAAGTATGATAGTCATATATAACTTTAGATAGCAAGTAGTGTTTTTTAAAGTGAAATCCTTTTGTATGAAGCGCTGGTGGAGAAGAATACGTGGATAGTGCTTTGTCCAAAAGATAATTTAAAGAATTTGCATTTTCCTTTTCAAATGAGAACTGAAAAATACAGGAATGAAATTAGAATGAAAAGCCTTTATGTCCTAATGAATGGGATAAAAGGTCTTCTAATCCTTTGTTTGAATAGGTTCAAATCGTATGGTACACAAGTTTGTTTCTATAGACGTATGTGATGCCATTGTCAAGAAGAAAGATATTTGGAATGATGGGAGGTGGAAAATGGTGGTAATCTGATGAAAATATGGAGCTTGGAAATGAATGGTGAAAGAACAGAGATGTGATGGATGGTGGTTGGAGGAGAGGTTGAAGCATATGGTACACAAGTTTGTTTCTATAGACGTATTTTTAAGTTTCAAATACGTATGCGATGCCATTGTCAAGAAGAAAGAACAGAGAATGTCAAGAAGAAAGAACAGAGAATGCGATGGATGGTGGTTAGAGAGGTTGCAAGCATATGGTACACAAGTTTGTTTCTATAGACGCATTTTTAAGTTTCAAATACGTATGTGATGCCACTGTCAAGAAGAAAGAACAGAGAATGCGATGGATGGTGGTTGGAGGAGAGGTTGCAAGCATATGGTACACATGTTTGTTTCTATAGACGTATTTTTATAGTTTCGAATACGCATGTGATGGTACACAAGTTTGTTTCTATAGATGTATTTTTATATTTTTGAATACGTATGTGATGCCATTGTCAAGAAGAAAGAACAGAGAATGCGATGGATGGGTGGTTGGAGGAGAGGTTGAAGCATATGGTACACATGTTTGTTTCTATAGACGTATTTTATAGTATCAAATACGTATGTGAGTACACAAGTTTGTTTCTATATACGTTTTTTTTTTTTATAGTTTTGAATGCATATGTGATGCCATTGTCAAGAAGAAAGAACAGAGAATGTGATGGATGGTGGTTGCGGGAGAGGTTGAAGCATATGGTACACAAGTTTGTTTCTATAGGTGTATTTTTATAGTTTCGAATACGTATGTGATGCCATTGTCAAGAAGAAAGATATTTGGAACAATGGGAGGTGGAAAATGGTGGTAATCTGAGGATAATATGGAGCTTGGAAATGAATGGTGAAAGAACAGAGAATGTGATGGATGGGTTGGACGAGAGAGGTTGAAGCATATAGATAGGGAATTTGATTGATTTTGTGGTGGGCTAAAGCTTTATGTTATGTACTTGATTTTGTGCAATTACTAAGAATTTGAATTGAAGAAAAGGTTCCCTGTAATTGTAATTAATTAGTTCTCGAGCTCATAGTTCATCAGGTAAAGTCATAGCGGATTCCTTTAATTGTGATTAGAATTGTTTTTCTTGTTTAACGATCCAACTTCAACGGTAGCAACAGGAGGGTTGCGCTCATTGTGGGGGATTACCAAGGAAATCTCGAGCTCATATTGGTCAATAAGTATGTGTTCAAGAAGCTTAGTCCTATTGGTCATTGGCATGGGCAGACAAAGGAAATCTCGAGCTCATAATGGTCAATAGCCGTGTTCTTGGTCATGGGCATGGGGGCAGAAGCTTAGAAAGCAGATATACATTTTTTGTGAAGAGTACAATTCTTTTGTAAAGCAAAGCATGTGGGTGATTTTCTACAAGAGTGGCTGCCATATGTAGTTGGAGGAAGTAGTTGCATTTTTGTTCTTTTTTCAAATTTGTAGATTCAAATTCTCTCTTTATTACTACAGGTAAGCAAAATTAGTGTTTTTCTTCTTAAAAGCACTTTCAATTGTATTTTTGAATTTGTTAGAAATGCTTTGATTAATGAAAAATCTTTAAAGGTGCTTAAATTGGTTTAAAAAAAAACCATTCTTTACCACTCAAGAATTTCAATCAGACAGTAAAAGTTTTTTATTTTTTATTTTTCTTCAAGGAAATCACATTTAGCCATTTTACCAACACTTTATAAAGGTATATTAAACTTATGATGTAAATGTTGAGGTCTCAATTGAGGTTTCACCATTTGAAATATTGATTGATTATTTTGAAAAAATATTAATTTTTTTTTTGTTGATAAAAAAAATATTTTACAAATTTTAATATGTTAGAATATTTATCATTAATATTATATTCACATTAGTGATGTATTATTGCTATTTTTTTTTAAAATATTTCATAAGAGTTTTTTTATGCTATAATGGTTTGATTAACATGTTTATGGGTATTTAAAAATATTGATGAAAATGTTGACATATCTATTATTATTATGGTTATATACATGAATTATAACTGGTATATTACAAAACAAGGATGTACATGAATTATTTTTCATTTTTTTTAAATCGTGTTATATGGATGGGTTTGGATGATGAAGAAAAATGTTGACATGTATTCTTTAAATTTTGAATGTGCATTTAAGAATTTCGTCAATTTTATAATTAAACAACCAAATACTTTACTATTAGATTAAACTCTAAAACATGTACATTTATGGATCCATTTTTGATGTCATGGGTATTTTTTTTCCTCTTTAATTTTAAGATTTAAGAACATAAATATGTTTTTAGCTTTATGTTTCAATGGTAGTACCCTGATCTCTTGGTCAAGGACATATCTTTATGTTAATTGAGCTATGTTTGTGTTTGACAGAAATGATAAAATGGCTACCATAATTGACATATTTGCAAATCTTTTCAAAAAGTGCTATAATTTTACTCTAAATTGATACCTCATACAATTTTTCCTTTTAATTTGAACAATTATAATGAAAATTTATGAAATCGTTGCAATTAAACCCCAAATCAACACATTTTTTTTTTTGGAACCATAAGGGACGTTTTTAGGTGGTTCAGGACATTGCAGTTGGGGGATTTAAAAAAAGAAAAAAAAAAGGAAGAAAGAAGAAGATTAAATTGAAAAATTATAGACGCACTTAGTAACCATTTCTATAGTTTAAGGGTAAAATTTGTAGTTCCATTGAATATGAAATAGGGATTTTGCAAGTTATGGGGGGAGAAATTAATATTACTTACATAAAGGATCATCTCCATTGAATTCCATTATTTTCCGCGAGAAGAAATTGGGTGCATGTGACTTATTAAATTGTTCCACCAAATGAAAATTAAATAGAAATTCCAAAACATGCACCCAACACTTGATTTTCTCTAGCCAACAAGAACGTAGCTCAACGACATGATGTATCGACTAGTGACTAAGAGGTTCTAACTTCAATCCTCTCAATTTTATGGAAATGTCGTTATAAATATATTTTTTTGTTTTTTGTATTTTTTAATATTTCATCGATTTTGTACGGTATGATGAAAATGTCGATTCACCCCTTATGTCGATGTCGAACCTATGAATATGTGAAAATGTCGATGAAAATTTAATACCATCTCCGAATGTAAAAAAAAAAAAAAACACTTGATTTACTCTCTTTAGTTTTACTCTACTTAGCAATGGGAAAAGCCTATACATTAAAGTGTGCCATGAAACTTGAATTTATTTCTTCCACCAAATCTATGTACTTTTTAGGTTTTTGTTTTGTTTTTTTTTTTTTTTTTTTTAAATCAGGCTATTAAATTTTCGTCGTTTTTTAATGCCAAACTCCATTCAATGGATGACCTTTAAATAGGCTGAATAAAAGAAATTAAATAACATTGTTGAATAGAAGAAATCAAACGTAGAGTATCAACATAGAAAACTATTTGGTGATGTTAGGAAGCTTTTTGGATTGGAAAGGGAGAGCAACAATAAAAGATGTTGATACCAAAAAATGGTCGATCGTGAATTTGTATATCGAAGAAACGAGAGTGTGCCTACAAGACAAAAGTAAGTTGTAGTCTTGCATTAGTGTGGTGTTAACTACAGAGACTTCGACTATCAAGTCATGTTTTGGAAGTGATTTAATGGATATGAGAATGAATCTTCGTAATGAAAATAACTTTGAGACGCTAGGTGCAACATCTTGACGCTACGAACAAAAAATCTTAAGATTAGACGTGCACACTTTTATTGACGAAAGAAGCTTTCTCCATATAAATTCGCAGCAGGACAACGTCTTGCGCTACCCATGCAGCAAAATTGGCTTGAAATGTGCATTTTGAGTGTTTCAACGCTCTCCCCTTCAATCTTCAACTTGATTTTGTTCTTTTCTTGATTTGATTTCTTCAATTATTATTCAAATGACTCATTTTTCATCATGAAGGTTCACAAAGTTCCCATTTGGTCCAAATGCTAAATTTCTACAAAAACAAATGAATATGAACCAAAAGTAGTCCTAATCATAGCTCACTTTATATTTACATTATTGGTAACCTCATCTTGTTCTTCAATATAATACAAGAGGCAAATCTTTTCATGGCTTCCTTCTCTTCTCCCATATTTATCAAACCAACTCCACATTTTTTGAGTTTGATATTGGAGGAAACATCTTGACAATAATTAAGTTGGAGCAAGAATCGAAACTCAATCTCTCTAAAGCTATTAATCTTCCTCGTAAGAGACTTGGTTCGAGGCAAAACAAATAACCAAATATGGTCTAACTTCCTCATCCCAGAAATGGTGAATCCATTCACTATAAGATCTCCCTTCTTCAACTTAGAGTACTGATCTTCAGGACTTTTTCCACTAACAAATGCAATAATCGAGCCAGAAACATCATCAATGTCGCGGTCGTCACGACCGCATACGACACATAGAGCAAAGCGAATCGTGTTGGCATTCGATGCATTCGGATCCCATTTAACACTTATTGAAGATCCCATTTTTGTTGTAGTAAACCAATCAGGAATCTCACTCCCAGGGATCATGATATTG
Organism: Herpetospermum pedunculosum; assembly: GCA_028017165.1. Lineage (NCBI taxonomy): Eukaryota > Viridiplantae > Streptophyta > Magnoliopsida > Cucurbitales > Cucurbitaceae > Herpetospermum > Herpetospermum pedunculosum. The sequence continues at coordinate 10,195,097 of CM051527.1, read as the reverse complement.
AATGTCCCTTTCCTAAAATACATCTTCTCCATCCAAGAAATCATCAATCTATGGAGTCCTTCCTTGTCAGCCAATTGGTAGCAATTCATAAGATTCATCTCTGTCATGAAATACAAATGCTCGACTTTTGAAATATCCGGAACGTTTTTAACCGAAACGCAATCCTTCGACAGGAGCCTCGAGATTCTCGACGGCAACTCGGGGAAGAACAAGAGCTTCTTGCATTTGTTTATGTTCAATCTTTTCAGGTTATGAAGTTGAGATATGCTTGTTGGAAGCTGAGAGAAGTTGTTGCCGGATAAATTCAGCTCTGTCAGTGATACCAAACATTCAATCCCTTGTGGAATTTCTTTGAGGTTGCAATCCCTCAAGTTAAGTTTGGTTAGAGAGTACAGAGTAACCAATAATGATGAGATCCCAATCATTGGAGCTTTGCAAAAACAAAGGAACAACAACTGTCGAATGATATCACAACTGTCAACGGTAGTTGAAAAGGAGACCAACTGTTTACAGTTCCTTAAACTCAACAACGTTAGATGATTCAAGCTCGCAAATGACAAAGGTAGGTTTGTTATGGAGGTGTCGTCCAGATGGAGTTGTAGTAATCTGTCTGAATTGCCTGAAAATTCTGGGATGTTCTTGAGTTTTGAACAACCAGAGAGAATCAAGACTTCGAGAACTTTGATGTTGATGTGGTTTGGAAGATTGGTGAGATTGATGCAATCTTTCAAACTAAGAAAAACCAGCTTTTTTGCATCGAAAATAGATGGATGAATGTTGATTAAACTCGTGCAACCTTCGAGCTCTAATCTCTCGAGATTTGGAATTTCTGCAAAGTTTGGAGTTTTGAACAACTTTTGAGAGTGGTTTAGATTGATATACTTCAACTCGTCCAAATGCTATCACAAAGTGAAGAGAGACAAATATTACGTTAAATCACAAATATATAAATCAAACATAAGCTATACAACCTTTGATGATTACAAATTATACAAATTTAAGTTTTGGGTTAGAGTAAATTTAATTATATTAATACTCTAACATTCTCCTTCACTTGTGAGTTTCAAAATTTGTAAAAGACCCAACAAATGAAAATCAATATTACTTGGGGAGAAAATGATATTACAGAGTTCGAACACATGACTATAAAAAACCTAGACTTCTATAACCCAATTTTTAAGCTATATACAAATTTGAAAAGAGAAATTGTAACAGATGTCAATTTAGAATAAAATAATTACAAATATAGCATTTTTTTTTTTTTTAAAATTGGCGAATATGACAATTTTTATCAGTGATAGTATGGTCTATCGCTGATAGAGTCTATCAAGGATAGACCATACTATAGCGATAAAAATTTCCATATCTGCCAAACATTTTAAAAAACTGCTATTTTTTTAATTATTTTATTCTAAAATGACCTTTGTTACAATTTCCCTTTTCAAATTTGTATCGCTGATATAAGTCTTTTTTTTTTATAGAATTTTGTCAGTGATGATAGTCTATTAGTGATAGAAGTCTATCAGTGATAGTCATATATAAACGATATAGTCTATCCACTGATTTTTTGCCATATTTGCAAAATGTTTTAAATTTTGCTAAATTTGCAATTATTTTGAGCCTAATTGTTGTTTGTGCTAACCACCCCATTTGAAAAACCATCCATATTATGGAACAATTGGATGGAGGGTAACAACAAAATCTTTAGCGATAATTCGAAGACCGTCTCTCAACTTTGGAAAGACATCATCTTCAATGCTACCTCATGGTGATTGCAGCTTATCTTCCATTATACTTAATTAGAAGGTTTTTCTCTAGTCTCTCCATTATCTCCCCTCTCGCTCATTAATAAAGTATCATTTTCCATGTTACACGAGCCTAAGTTTTCTAAATTCACTCTAAACATATAGTCCATACATAGTTGAAACAAATCTAGACACTTCCCAAACTCGAATGAGATAATGTACTTGATTTTTCATTTTGCAATAAAAAAATTAATTCCAACACCTAATAGCTAATTATTTGATCAAGAGTGTTACCTTTTTTCCAAGCCAAAATTGTCTCAAATTGCTATGGCACATGTGAAGCCCAATAAGGTTATAATATTCTTCAGAATTCAATGGCAGAAACTCCAAGGGAAATCCTTCCCATTTTAAATATCTTAACTCTGTTGGAATGCAATACTCCAAGTGATTTTCAAATCTCTCATTGTTGAAATTCAGCAACATAAGTTGGTTCATTCTTCAAAGCAGAATTGGAATCTCAACAATACTTCTGTATGCTTTACACCAATGCTTCTACAACCTGAAATCATTATTAAAAAACAAAAATATGATTGGAATTCACCCATTTCTTTGTTTAGCATCAGAGGTTTAATTTTTCTGTCGACAAACACGAGAGGATTCTTTCGACAAGAAATTGATGACTTTAATACCAATTTATAAAGGGACAAGGTTTAGGATTTAGAATAAGGCTTTGCTTTTGGTTTCACCCAAAAGACCTCGTACCATTAGAGATAATTGCCCTCAGTTTTATACTTACCTTGTTTAACCAATCTGAGATTTTGTTTGTATTCCCGAACGTAATCGTTGAGCAACATTTTCTAACTTAGCAGCAAACTTATATTCAGAACTAATCATACTTTATCTGGGTATTTGTATACGGACGATTCTCCCCTCGGGATGCGTAAAATTTTATTAACCTAGTTTTTTGATATTCTCTCGTGAGAAGTAAGTGCACAAAGTCTGTAATACCCTTCATTTAGCACGATCATGAGGAGACAACTATAATGCCCTCGTGCTAAGCGAAAAGTACAAATGACTTTTCACAGGGAGGACACTTGCTTATCACGACAAAAGGTCAAAAAACATAAATTTTGAACAGAAGGTCAAAAAACTTTACGCATGAGGGTCCTCCGTACAAATACCCTACTTCGATATTCACGTCAGACAAATAACTAGTCAATCGGTGGGAGCAAAAGCAATACAAAGTTGGTCATATGCTATGCATATAGTCTGCATAGATTCTAACATATAGCTGAGTAAATCTAGCTGTAGAGAGAGTATCTCAAATTGTGTGTATGCACCAAAATAAAAACCTCATACTATATCATATATAATAGAGACAAAAACTCACATCATGAATGGAAAATTTACCATGGATATCATGGTCGAGATATTTGAAAACAAATCTCGAATAATTTGGAATAATATCTTGAACCATGTTAAAATAAGGGTTGGTTGCATAAACAACAATCCAGCAAAAACTAATGACAAATTTTACAAAATTTAAAACATTTTGCAAATATGACAAAAAATTAGTGACTATTACTGATAGACTGCTATCGTTGATATATGACTATCACTGATATACTACTATCAGTGATACTCACTGACAAAATTCTATAAAAATTGAGGTGATAGATTATTATCAGCGATAAATCATATACTAAAAGTGATAGAAGTTGTCATATCTGCAATTGTTTTTTTAAAAAATGTTATATTTTTAATTATTTTACTCTAAATTGACGTGTGTTACAATTTCTCTTCAAATAATGGTGGGAGGAACCAAGATTTCATAGAACTTAAGCTTTGATATATGATAATCATTCCATCTTTAAAAATTAGGTTTACTTCTTTTCAGTTTCAATGGTATGTTTTTCCCTTTGTAAACAATTTGAATTCTTAACTAAATTTTAGAAACATAAAAATAAATTTTTAAAAACACATTTATTTAGTTTTTATCATTTTAAATAGAATTCTACAATTAAAAATTTTAAATTGAGAAGAAAATATATATATAATCAGAATTTTCACTTTTGTTGACAAAATTGGAAAAACAATTTTGGAAAACAAAATTGAGATGGCATACAAAAGGCTCCAATATATATTTTGTTTTCAAATACTTTTTAAAATTAAATTTATAAATACTATTTTTACCTCTAAGTTTAATTATTTTGTTATCTATAGTGTGATTTCAAAATTTAAGTTAATTTTTTTCTTTTTTTCTTTTAGAATTTTGTTAATAGGATTCCAAATATTTCCTTGAAGGAGATGAAAATAGTGTGAGAAAAAAAAAAAAAAAAGTTTTTGAAATAGGAGGGAGCTTACCAGGTGAGCTTCAAGCAATCGAGGCGATTCTTCTCATGGAAGATAACTTCAAATATTAATCTTTTTTTTATGTATTTATGGGCGGCCTTTTCCTTCGCATTGAAGATAACTTCATATTCATTCTTTTTATTTATTCATTTACATTTTTTTAAAACTTCTAACTTTCTAATTGGGATCTACTCATCATTCACTACCATCCAAAATAATAACAAATTCAAATAAATTTAATTGTTTTATATTCCTGTTTTTGGTTATTTTGTCAAACTAATCCGAATTTGAAAAATGAGTCAAATTGACTTTTGACATCCATCATTTAAAAAATGAGTCAGATCGTGCCTCCTTATAGGGGCGGAAGCACATTGGGACCGGAGACACGTGTCCCTGAAATTATTAATTTTATATATTTGTATGTAAAAATTCGAAAAATATAATCGCATTTTATATAGGGAAATTGTAACAAATGTCAATTTAAAATAACATAATTAAAAATATAGCATGTTTTTAAAAATTGTGGATATGACAATTTTTATCGCTGATATTTTATGACTGATTGAAGTCTATCGCTGATCACCTCAGTTTTTTATAAATTTTTGTCAGTGATAATAGTCTATCACTGATAGACTTCTATCAGTGATATGATAAAGTCTATCAGTAATAGAAATCGATTTTTTTTGCCATATTTGCAAAACATTTTAAAATTTGCTAAATTTGCAATTAGTTTAGACTTGATTGCTATTTGTGCAACCAACCCTTTTATATATTTGAATAGAAAAAAGTTCGAAAAATGGAAGAATAACCTCCTTTAGTCTAATGGAAAGGGAAGGGAAGGGACACAAAATTCGAGGGTATTGTGATTTACACGTCCCGTTGTGTTTTATATATTTTCTATTTTAAATCCGCTCCGTAAATTAATTCTATTGTGAAAAATAATTCCTAATTTAAAACTGTGTTTTCTATTTTTTCTATTTTAAATCTTTTAGTAAATTAATTCTATTTTTAAAAATAAAAATATTTCAATTTTTATTATTTAATTAAATATATATAGATTGTGAATTATAAAATGGTTTAATATAAATATTATATCTTCTAAAAAAAACATTATATATAAATATCTAAAATTATATTTATATCAACCTAACATTACAAATTTAGTCATTCATTTTTTTAATTTGTGTTTAATAGATTCGTTAAGTTTAAACCATCTAGATTCATTAACTTTAGATTTTATCTCTAGTAAATGTTTTGCATATTATTTTTTTTTTTTTTTATAAAAATAAACGGTTAGAGACCCAATTACAATTGAATTTTTTTATTTTATATATAATAGATACGTGATTTGTTTAAAAAAATGTGAATAAGTTGAAGATCCATTAATTTTAGGGCTGGTTGCACAAATAGCAATCAGGCCCAAACTAATTGCAAATTTAGCAAACTTTAAAATGTTTTGCAAATATGGCAAAAAAACCCGTTTCTATCACTGATAGACTTTATTATATCACTGATAGACTTTTATCAGTGATAGACTATTATCTCTGATAGACTATTATCACTGACAAAAATCTATAAAAAGCTGAGGTGATCAGCGATAGACTTCTATCAGTCATAAGATATCAGCGATAGAAATTGCTATATCCGCAAAATTTTTAAAAACATGCTATATTTGCAAACAATAAGTCTTAAATTGTCATTTACTACAATTTCCCTTAATTTTATGTCTTAACAAAACATTTAATATTTAAAATTTTCTAATATGCATTTATTAGATACATTTTTTTTTAAGGATCTATTAGACACAAAATTAATTTGAAGGATCTATTAAATACAAAATTGAAAGTTGAAGGATGTGGGTAATAATATGTAAATCGTAAATATTATTGAAGTTAATGTGTAGTTACTTTATTGATCGTAAATTATAATAATCGGTGGATCAAACGTGAACTAAGTTAACTTAGTTCATCTTAAGTGGATGCTACTTATAGATATATTTTATAATAGGATTGTTGGTTGTGTTGTATTTGTTTATGACATATGGTGCTTTATACCTATGTTGTTGGTTGTCCAATTATAGTTGTTTCCATGTATTTGTCTGTGCTTTGTTGTCCTTTGGGTAAATCAAATTGTGAGTAAAATGATAGATTCTGTGGCTTTTTTTTGTTATTTTTTTGGGATGTTAATTTTTTTATGTTGGGACTACAAGTTATAGGGGAATTTGATTTTACCCCGTTTTAAAATATATATTTTTGACTTTGGGTCTGAAATATGTTAAATACTCTTACTTTTAGGGACATAAAGTTACAATTTTACCCTCAAGTCATTCAATTGAATAAACTTCAAATTTTTACCTACCTTTCACCCACCTTTTAGTTTTAGGGGTTTTTCATCTTCATTCTTCACATTTTCACGTTTTTCACCTCAAAACATTCATCCAACAAAATTTCATCTCTTTATTATTCTCACATTCTTCACTCTCATTCTCCACGTTTTTCTTTCACCTAAAAACATTCATCCAACAAAATTTCATCTTCATTATTCTCACATTCTTCACGTTTCGAGTTTATTCTCCCATTCTTCACATTCTTCACGTTCATTATTCTTGCTGAACTATCTAAGAAAGAGTTTTTTTCAAGTCGATCATTCTCCCGTTATTCTTTTGAAGGTATGTACTTATTTTCGTTAATTTTGCGACGTAATTGCAAATGAAATCACCAGATCAATAAATACACACTAATACAGGTATTTCCCTTGATACAAATACCAGTTGTTTTTTTTGGTAATTCAAATTACCAGTGGTAATTTGGTAATTTCACTAACACAAAATACCGACCGGTTAAGAAACAAATACCGGTCGGTATTTCTTCATTTACCGGTCGATATTTCTTTATTTACCGGTCGGTATTTGTATATTTACCGATCTGGTAATTTCGCAAATCATTTTTATCCCCACTTTCTTCTTAACTTTTATTTATGTGTGCAGAAGGATGCCTCGAATTTGGGTATGTTTTGGTGGTGTGTGGAATGAAATAAAAAATTATTATTATGGTGGGGATTTAAGAGGGTGTGACGTACACACTAAAATTACGTACAATGATTTTTTAGGTCGAGTCTATACCCTAAGTAGTATAAATCCAGATCTATACGATCTTGTAATTAGATTTATACTCTAATTGAAGTCCAGAGCACCAACTTTTGTTATTAGGAATGACGAGGACCTTCACACTTTCTTGACTTGGGGTGAAGTCTCTGTATATCCCTTGTATATATCCACTGTGTCAAAGTTTACCCAAACACTTCCAATGCAAATTCTCATTCCATATATGGTCCCTAATCCATATCCATCCACTTCCAACCAAGAAATCCCAACAACGTCCACATCGTTCCCGTATAACATAGGGAAAATACCATCTACATCCACATCCATTCCATATATACCAGCCATACAGTTTTACCTTGTGTTTTACCCTAGCGTGCCATAATTGTCTTACAATGTGGTGGCATATAACTTGGGGGATGATACAAACCATGTTACTGAACATCATGGTGTCCAAGAAGAGGACGAGCTTGATGAAAAGATACATGTAGAAAATACAGATGATGGTGGTGAATATAATGATTATAATGATGGTGGTGATGGTGGAGAAGAAGATGGTGATGGTGATAGTGATGGTGGGGAAGAAGAGGACGACGAGCCTGATGAAGAGATACATGTAGAAAATACAGATGATGGTGGTGAATATAATGATTATAATGATGGTGGTTATGGTGTTGAAGAAGATGGTGATGGTGGTGATGGTGGGGACGACGAGCATGGTGAAGAGATACATGTAGAAAACACTGTTGAGGTATATGTACAAAATACTGTTGAGGTTCCTGTTAGTCCTGTTGCACGCGTTGTGGTTGAGGTTCCTTCTGCATCGGTTCATGCATCATTGTTAGGTAAGTCCACTGAAGACATAAAAGTTGGAGAAATTTTTATGACTAAAAAAGCTTTGTTGATGAGATTGTCTGTTATAGCAATGAAGACTAACTTTGAGTTTAAGGCTAAGAAGTCGAACAAGACACTCTGCGTAGTGATCTGTAGGAATGTTGAATGCAAATGGAGACTCCAGGTTATGAAGTTGAAGGATTGTGATATATTCAACATTACACAATATGATAACATTCATACATGCAGAAAAAAAAATGTTGACCCACAACCATCGATAGGCCAAATCTTCTGTTCTTGGCCATCTAGTGAAGTCGAAGTTTGAGGATATGTCAGTTGTATCTACAAAGCAAAGGACATTGTCAATGATATTCGAAAAGAGTATGGTGTGAACCTAACCTATGATAAGGCTTGGCGGGCTAGAGAAATAGCGTTACGTCTTGCTTGGGGGTCGCCAGAAGAATCTTTCAAATTCTTACCAAGGTTTGGTGAAGCTTTGAAAATTGAAAATCCAGGTACGGTGTTCGATTTGAATCTTGATGAAAATAAGTACTTCAAATATGTATTTATTGGGTTGCATTCGGTTTGTACTAATAATAGATGGTACACACTTGAGGCAGAAGTACAAGGGTAAGCTTCTACTTGCGACTGATGTTGATGGCAATAGCCAAATATACCCGATTGATTTTGGAATCGGGGGAGGGGAATCTGAAGCATCGTGAGTGTATTTTCTTCGACAGATGGAACGTGCAATCAGACATGTCCCTAGGTTAGTCATTGTATCTGATAAACACACAAGCATTCAAAAGGTGATTAAAATTGTATTTCTCGAAGCTGCTCACTGTTTATGTATACATCAAATAAGTGAAAACCTTAAGACGAAATATAATAATGAAGACATTTGTAAAGTATTTCTCCAAACTACAAAGTAGAGTTCAATGAATATTGACTACAACTTGTAAAGTATCCAGGTGCACAAAATTATTTAGAGGATATTGGGCTAGACGATGGGCTCGTGTTTTGTAAAGAAAAGCACGTGACTTTTCCTAAAACTCTCAACCAATCAAATTATAACAACAAAACAATTTATTGTATGAACCTCCTTCAGCCACGTTACCTCTTTTAAAGCCTTTCTCTTCTTTTTGCAGCTTTAGCTCTCTCCCTCTCCATCTTCAAGTTGCAGACATGCAAAATATAGAGAAGAAAAGAAAACTATGGAGGAAAAGAGCAAGAAGAAGAGGATAGGTGAAGATGACAACGTATTTATAGTGGTTCGGCAACGAGGCCTACATCCACTCTTGAACAGGTAGCTGATGCTTTATTTCTTCACTCAAAACAGTATAATATTCTCATACAAATCTAACTTCTCTCTACAGATTTCTCATACTCACATTACAAAGAATTGAAGATGGGTATTTATAATGGAGAAGATAGAGCTTTACAGAAACTAGAATTAGTTTGTAAGTTTAAAACTAATTTCTGTTTCTATTTAAAACTGTACATCAAGTCAACTCCCTGATTCTTCTTTGTCTATTTTGAGTGATAGGTATATTTTGTTCACAAACTTTACAAAATCTCCACCTTGAACAAAAAAAAAGCCTCAGCTACCAGTCTTCTTTCTTGTACTCTTCAGTCAGGTGAGTCTTCAACCCTTAGAGGTTAAGACAATACTCAAATTTAGAACGAGTTACAACTTTAGTTAGAACATCTGCTGCGTTCTCTTCAGCCCATAAATTTTCAACAACTTTTGCTTCTGACAACATACTACGAACTCTTTCCATAATAGTTCTATTCATACGCTCAGCCACTCCATTTTGTTGAGGTGTGTATGTAACGATCTTGTGTCTAGTGATGTCATTCTCAATACAAAAGTTATTAAACTGATTTCCCAAGAATTCTAAGCCATTGTCAGTTCGCAAGTACTTTATCTTTCTATCAGTTTGAGTCTCAACTCTAGTTTTCCATTCTTTAAACTTTTCAAAGGTTTGATCCTTAGTTTTAAGAAGGAAAGTCCAAACTTTTCTAGAAAAATCATCAACTAAAGATAAAAAATTCATTGATCCTCCCCAAGATGGAGTTTTATTCGGCCCCCATAGATCAACATGAATGTAGTTCAATATGGCTGTTGTAGTGTGTTCTCCTTTGGAGAATTTCATCCTCTTTGCCTTTCCATAGACACAATGTTCACAGAAATTGAGCCTTTTAGTTCCATGTGTTTTAATCAACCCTTGTTTCATCAATTCTTGCAAACCTTTCTCACTAATATGAGATAGTCTTCGATGCCAAAGTTCAATATCTCCTGAATTTTCAGCTTGTGCAACTTCAGCATATTTAGGACATACAACATTCTTTAGGACATAAAGCCCATTCTGTTTTTCTCTAGAGAACACAAATCTATTAGATTTCCAGATTTCAAAACAACCATTTTTTCCATGGTATGTGCAGCCTTGATCATCTAACATTCTCAATGAGATTAAATTTCTTCTCAACTTAGGAACATGTCTTACTTCCCTTAGGAGAACTTCTTTGTTGTCTTGAAGTTTCAGCACCACTGAGCCTATTCCCACGATTTCACAACCATGGTTATCTCCCATAAAAACCGAACCTCCTTTCCAAGATTCGTAATTAACAAACCATTACTTTGAAGGAGTCATGTGATAGGTACACCCTGAGTCCAAGACCCAGTCTTCCTTTTCCACATTGGTTTCAATGGCTTTTTCCTCAGTGGCAGCAAGTACTTCGAAGTACTCATAACCTTCTTCACCAACAAAAGCTTCTCCTTTACTATGTTCCTTTCCTTTTCCAAAGTCTCTTCTTCTTTCGGGGCAATTTCTTTTGAAATGTCCCTCATTGTGACAAATATAGCATTTTAGGACTGTCTTCCCCTTTTGATTCTTATGATATCGATTGAAACCCTTTTTCTTGAAAGATTGTTTTCCTTTGATGAACAAAGATTCATTATTTCCACTACCTTTAGGTTCTGTTTGCAGCTCTAACTCTTTGCATTTCAATGCTGAAATTACTGTATTAGAAGTAACTGAATCTCTTCCATATTTCATGGCAATCTTCACATCTTTGTAACTTTTTGTCAAGGAGTTGATTAAGATAGCTGCCTCACTTTCACTGCTTAGCTTCTCTTCATTTTGATTAAACTCATTGGTCAACTTTTTGAACTCATCAAGATTGGCATCTAAAGACTTGGATGAACTCATTTTGAAAGTAAACAATTTTTCTCTCACATAAATCTTGCTTGAAAGATCTTTTCTTTCATATAGGGACAATAGTTTTCCCCATATTCCATAAGTTGTGGTTTCATCTTCTACTTGCCTTAGAACATTGTCTGAAACGTTTAAAACCAGAGCACTATACCCAGTCTCTTCAATTGTCTTCTTTTCTTCATCTGTGACAGTGGCAGGAAGTGTCTTTGGATCACTCAAGGCAAGAAGAGGCTTTTGTGACATCAAAACTGCTTTAATTTTCTTTGAACATAGTCTAAAGTTTCCTTGTCCACTGTATTTTTCAACTTCATATTTTGCTACAACCATTTGAAAAAATTCTTGATGAGTTCTTGATGAGTTCTTGATTGGTTCTTGATGAGTTCTTGATTAACCAAGCTCTGATACCAGTTGTAAAGAAAAGCACGTGACTTTTCCTAAAACTCTCAACCAATCAAATTATAACAACAAAACAATTTATTGTATGAACCTCCTTCAGCCACGTTACCTCTTTTAAAGCCTTTCTCTTCTTTTTGCAGCTTTAGCTCTCTCCCTCTCCATCTTCAAGTTGCAGACATGCAAAATACAGAGAAGAAAAGAAAACTATGGAGGAAAAGAGAAAGAAGAAGAGGATAGGTGAAGATGACAACGTATTTATAGTGGTTCGGCAACGAGGCCTACATCCACTCCTGAATAGGTAGAGGTAGCTGATGCTTTATTTCTTCACTCAAAACAGTATAATATTCTCATACAAATCTAACTTTTCTCTACAAATTTCTCATAATCACATTACAAAGAATTGAAGATGGGTATTTATAATGGAGAAGATAGAGCTTTACAGAAACTAGAATTAGTTTGTAAGTTTAAAACTAATTTCTGTTTCTATTTAAAACTGTAAATCAAGTCAACTCCCTGATTCTTCTTTGTCTATTTTGAGTGATAGGTATATTTTGTTCACAAACTTTACATGTTTTCCAATGTGGAAGGAGGTACAATCAGAACACCACAAACCTCACGGAATGCACGAATTCCGTATTTAAGGACCCGTGTCAACTACCGATTATGGGATTATTAGACCATATTAGAGGGTGGTTTCAAAGGAAGTATTACAAGCGTCGAACCAAGCACGCGAATCGTGGTGAGGAGTCCATTGTATCGAAATATGTCGAGGGCATTCTGGAAAAATCATTAGAGAATGCGAGGAGACACAAAGTTCAACCTATTGATAAATTTGAATTCGAGGTTGACGATGGGTATTTGGGTGGACGTGTCGATATTGAGAGTAGAACTTATACATGTCGTCAGTTTGATTACTATGATATCCCATGTTCTCACGCAATAGCTGGATGTTGGCTTTGTGACATAGACCCCCTGACCCTTTTCTCTTCGGTTTACAATATGAAAACTTTGATAAACTCGTACGCGGAGCCCATATTTCTGCTTGGTCATTTGTCAGAGTGGAAGAGATCAGCTGACTTCGTTGACTATGATGTACTTCCCCCCAAGCAGGTCATAAGAGTTGGTCGACGCTAGACCTTGAGAATACCGTCTGCAGGTGAAACTCAACAAGTGCATAGATGGAGTCGGTGTGAGAATTTGGGACACAACAGGAAAACTTGCTGACAACCACTAACCACTGTATGATAGTTTGTTTGTATTATGTAACAACACCGAATTATATTATTTCTTCGGATCCTGTAATGTTGTAATTTATTTTTCTCTTTTTTACGTAAGACGTTTTTTATTCTCACGGTATGTACCCAACTATTTTTGCTAATTTTCCCTCATGTTCCATGTTGTACATGGTGATTGTTGTATAATAAAGTATCATAACAAGAAAATAAAATGGGGGTTTCCATTTTCTCTTCTGGAAAATTACCGGCCGGTAAATTTTTCCAAACCCAAACCCTAAACCTCTTTTGGAAAATTTACCGGTCGGTAAATTTCCCCTTTCTCATTTTGCTCCTTCTGTCGGTAAATTTTCCCATTTTCTCTTCTAGAAAATTTATCTGTCGGTAAAATTTTCCGCCGGTATTCACACTGACCGATAAATTTTTCAGAAGAGGTTTAGGGTTTGGATTTGAAAAAATTTACCGACCGGTAAATTTCTAGAAGAGATAATGGAAACCCCCTTTTTTTTTTCTTCTTCTTATGCTACTTTTTTTGTTGCTTTACGAGACTCGAAACCCTAAACCCTAACCCTAAACCTTTACGAGAATCAAAACCCTATATTTTTTTTTTTTTTACCTTCAATGTCAATGAAATTCGAATTGCGAATGCATTTGAACTTAATACAATATTTTCGAATAAGAAAAAAATAAAAAAACCGAAATAATAAAAACTTTAATACTTTAAAAATATTCGGGTTACAATAATGGCCTATTGCCCCCACAGTTGTACAACATACTGACGCCTACAAAATTCAATTTTATCCTGAGATAGGGTGTCCATCGGACATCCCATTACAAGGTATTCTAAAACTTTAGCTACAAATATACCATAGTCTCCACTATCATTTTGTTGGGGCATGTCACGTTTTCTATACAACTCTCATGGCAAGATGGGCAGTGTGGTTCTCTTTTGCAAAACCCCACACTATCCCAACAACATGTAGAAATTTGTGCAGACCGGATTCAACTCCTTCTTCAATTTCTCGTCGATAGTCAGCATCATGCAAGAATCATATACTGTCAACTCGGTATTCCACAAATCACCACATACCAACACCCAATGGTTACCTCCGATATTGAATGGCATGTATACCACGTCAACGGTGTTCCATGGTACATTGTAGTCTGTATTTTTCCCCAACGTGTAGTCAACAACATTGTTGTACTTACTCCATTCGATCGATGGATCACTCGGGAGTTTGTGCCTCATCTCTTTGAACACCTCTTCTCCTCCTAGAAATGACTGAACCACATAACCATGAAATTGTGAGGTTATTGACAGACAAATTAGATTGCGTAAAATAATATAACTACGTATCGTGACAACTACGTCTGTAGTGACAAATTTGTGATCCCGCAAATTAGGTTTCGAGTCTAACTTCTTCCGAATGAACAGAAAAAGTGAGTCAATGACCTACACATTCAATTTATTACTCGTTAAATCTTAAACTCCTGAAACCCTAATATACCATAATAGTATTAAATGAATGATAATATTACGTACCTCATCGCTCGTCCAGTGAGATGGTGTCAAAAGATCTCGAAACCATTGTTTGTCTCTATTTGCATACATTGTTCTCCGCAACACTTTATTTGTATTCGGGTTGTCCATCCAAATTTAAACTTTTGATTCAGTGGTTCAGGTATGATGCGCAATAGGTTGCCCTTATTCACGTTTCGCCGCTGACCATGTCGGTTCTTGAAAACCACTGGACTACGAAGTTTCCATGGGACGGTACGGGTATGCTGGCCCCGACGTTCTACTATATGTGCGGCTACCAATCCGCTAACTTCTTCAACCACATCATCTATCGGCTACAGAAGACAAATGCAAATTAAAATGTGAAAATGATAGAAATATTTGCTAAAAGTTGTATGAAGAAATGAGGTTACCTCTGACTTCGGTACGAGGGTACTGACATCATCCGGACGCTTCGCGACAACATCATCCGAACGCTTCGTGACAACATCCTCCGGACGATCGGCGACAACATCCTTCGCATGATCGGCGACAACATCCTCCTCACGATCGGGGACAACATCCTCCGCACGATTGGGGAAAACTTCGAGGTCCATTGACACATGTGCCTCGCGGTCTGCATGTGCTTAAAGGTTCATTGACACATCTGCCTCGACGTCCTTCGTTTGGCCAACTTCAGCATCGCCATCCCCAACATTGTCGTTTTCATGATGTGCACTTGGATCTCGGCCATCCATATCCCGATCTTCTCTTCTCGATGACCCACCTTCATCAGTATGGCCAGGCCCAAAATAGTTGGTCGGGTCCACATCTCCGCTCGATAGAAGAGAAAATAAATATATTCATATACGAAAATACTACGTAGTTAACAAAAAACGTGTACATATAAAATATATTACCTTGTAAAGTCATCGCAACAACCTTTTTATGACCTTCAAATCAGACTCCATACCCTCCAAACGTCTACCAAGAACCTCCATGCGTTCATCCAGACGTTGTAGTTGCTTAGTGCATTTGCAACTCTTCTTCATCTTCTTCTTCTTCGTCACCTCACCATTGACTTCATCATTCACATGTCCCGAACCTCCCACGTGAGGCATCTCACCCGTATTTTCAACATGTACGAACCCTACACCTAGGTCCTGTGATGACATGTCAATGTGATGGACCGTCGTCTTGTTGGCATTTGTGGAACAGACGAGGTGGTCCTCACCCCCCTTTGGTACAGTTTGTGGACGAGGAGCCTCTAATCTTCGATTAATAAATCGAATCTCTTCATCTGCCGGTACGATGGCCAATGTAATTGTAGTCTGTAACATAACTTAGATTAAAAAAAATGTTCACAATTAACATTGACAATAACAAAATAGACCTCAAATAAGTGAACCAACCACATCCGCCTGGAACACCTCTTCGCGAAGCCATTTATATGAAGGTGACTGTCGACATGACCATCTAAGAATACATGGGATGGTCGTATCATTGAGATGAGTTGCGATACGTTGGGTCAGCGATGAAACAACCTCATATGCACATATCTGCATTAACAAAAAACTACTTAAAAAACAAATAATCTCATATGAGTTTGTAAATCTATAACTTCAAATAGTGCAAACCTGGAGTGCATGCGGATAACCATACAAACTATATGTCTCCGCCTTCTTCAACGCATCCGCCTTCCCTTTATAGGAATCAACTTTCTCATTCAAAGCTTTTTTTAGGCTTTGAATAGTTTTCTTGAATACCAGGCTGCTCCAATCCTCATTACAAAATTGCTCACAGTCATCAATAATATTTAAGAGGCTAGTATTCATTTTTTTGCCTCTTCTCCCTCTCAATTAAACCCGACTCAATGCAATAAAACAAGGATACCTTCACAGCATCCTCATCGTTCTCAAACACTATGGTTGAGTATAACTTCTCAAACTCATCAGCCTTAATACCCTCTAAATCCCTGATATACAGACCTCTCAGTCTACTTCGATTTACAGCCCTCCCAACATTTCTACGCCCATGTCTAAGACCGGTTATAATGTCAAATTCTCCATTACCGAAAGAAACTCTTCTTCCTAATAGGTGAAAACTCATTACATGTACCCTATCATCCTCAACTTACCTAAGAAGGATGTAATGAACTAACTGTCTATTAAACACTATAGATCTATCAAATATGGAGTCAAAACAAGTTTGCCTAAACATATCCAACTGGGTTGCTGAGAGTTTACCGGTGATGTTTTTCTTAGTTGTACTAACGTGGGAACAACAGGTCAACAAGGCTGGAAAATGGTCATTGGGGGGATTTTATCAACCATTTCCGTTTCCATGGTAAACCTACAACAATTTAAAAAATACTTATGAAAATTTCACTCAACAATAACAACACAAAACATTCTATTTTTCTTACCGGTGGGGAGTTCCAACCGGTAAATTACCAGTCGGGGTTTCTTCAGACCGGTAAATTTACAGATGAGAAAAAATTCCCCAATTTTCTCATCTGTAAATTTACCAGTCTGAAAACCTCGACCGATAATTTACTAATTTCAAACCGGTAAATCTACAAATGAGAAATTGAAAAAAATCCTCAATTTCCCATCTGTAAATTTACTGGTCTGAAAAAACCTACCTATAAACTTATCGGTCGATACTTCATCTCCTTCCTTGTCTGCAACAACCCCCAAACATGGAACTTCTTCCAAACAACTCAAGAATCGTATAAATCAAGAATCCAAACGACAACAGAACTTACCGACAACCCCAAAAACATGAAATCGAAACTTAAAAATGTAAACAAACCCTAAAATGTTGAAGGAACGTATAAATACTTCATCTGTCGTTTGCCCACTCAAGGAAGTTCAATCGGAAGTCCAAACCTTGAAAAATCGGAAGTCAAAAGGTTGAAGGAAGAAGAAGAGTTCAATCGATCTGAAGCTTGAAGGAAGAGTTTTCATAACCCTAACTTTTACAAGATTTTAAATTTTTTTACTTTGCCCTAGTAGTAGGCTACTAACCCCACTTACGTGTGGTCCTTAGTTTGAGTCCCCTTTGTTTTTTATTTTAATCGAATTCAGACCATTTATCATTTTTATTGAATTTACGCCGTCCTAGGTTCGAGCCCCCTTCACAGTCCTAGGTTTGAAACTAATATGTAATTATCATTTAAAAATATAAAATAATAACAATTGTGTAATATTTTTATTTTTTTCTTTAAAATTGATTATTTTTATATCAAATATAAATGGAAATAAACTTTAAAATATTTTTAGTAGATTATTTTTTAAGAATTAATTCTATAATAAACTATAATTATTATAAAATCAAAAATTATAATTTATTGTTTCAAATTTCATTTATATATAATAAGTTAAAATATCATTTTATTCCCTGGAACTTCATTTTGAGACTTGTTTTTATTTAAGTTCAAACTTTCAAATATCCAAATTAGTCCATTAGTCTCTTACCTTCAATATATCTTAAAATTATTTATTAGTTTATTATTAAGTTTTCAAAAGAAAAAAAAAATAGCCCCTGTAAATCATTTTTAAATAATTTTTGGAAACATATTTATATTTCCTTTTCTTGAATGAAAATGATTATATTTTAACAAGTTCAATAAAAATCTATTTCAAATTAACAATACTAACTAATTTTAAGATTTATTGAATACATAAATTAAATATAGAAATTTCAATGTATCATGACTAAAATTGAATGAGACCTAAAGTACAACAACCAAAATTAGTATCCTTACAAAAATAGCCATATTTTCTATTGAACAAATTTTTTATTTTTTGATAATACGTGTAGGGAGGGATTTGGGATTTGAAGACATTTTGATCGATTATGTCCGTTGAAGTATGCTTAGGTTGACAAATTATTATCAAAATATATCAAGCTCCTCCTGACATAAAGTTCTGGATCTGCCACTGCCAGCATGTTATATACTATCCTAGTCGAGAAAATTAAGTCGATGTAAAACACTAGCATAAATTAAGGTGCTTGATGGATATTCAATCCAATATACGAAATCTTGTATCAATCAAAGACCTAAAACTTTATGGTCCCGAATCTCATGAGAGTCATGTTCTCATGCTACAATTGCTATCTTTGGCAATTCGTGGTATTTACAAAAGCATGTGAGATATATCATTATTCATTTTTTTTTCTTCAACGTGATATATAATTAAGTGGTGGATTTATCGAAATTTTATGAGTTGCAAAATGAAATAGACATCACTAAAGGGAATAATTAGATTAAGCCCACATCGAAAGCGTTTGAATCTTTTCTTTGAAGTTGTCTAAGAATTAAACAAGAACGAGTTTTGTTAAGTAAAACATACATTAAGTTAATGTGGAGAAAGTTTTGGTAGTCTTTATTTACTCCACAAACCCTTTGTCGCTATGACTCGAACACGGAATCGATGGGCATGGAAGAAGGATATTTGGCCAGATGGCCTTAAATTAAGGCCCATTCGAGAGATTGACGCGCCATTTTAAAAAGTAGTCAAAATGACCTTTTGCTGATTCGCTGAAATTTCTCTCGCTCTCGTTCACGTTCACGAGAATGAGAAATTTTTAGTTATAAAATGGAGCCCGCAAAAGAACGAGAGCCAGAAAAATTCCAGCGAGAATGATGTCAGCAAAAGATCATTTTATCTAATTTTTAAAATGGCGCGTCAATCTCTCGAATGAGCCTTAATTCAAGGGTATCTGATCAAATATTCTCATGGAAGAACCTCCTTGAAAATAAATGAGAATTGAAGGAGATTTTTCAAGAACCCTTTTCTCTTACATTTGGCGTAAAAGTGTGGTGAATAAGAGTTATATTTACAGTGACCTTTAGCCAATCCTTTTCTTAATAGAATAATATTTATTTTAATTGGTCAGTCCTTTTCTATATTAAAATGCCTATATTCCATCCTATTAAAATTCTCCTTCGGATATATATCTTCTTATTTAAATCTCATTCAAACTTTATCTATTCATTTAATGTATTTTAATACGTTAATAAATTGTTTTGGCGCTCTTAATGTATTACATGTTTTTTCTTATTTAATATATCAAATAAAAAATATCAAATTAATTATCTGACTCATTTGTACCTCTAATTCTTTTTATGGTTGTTCATGACTAGTCAGTGCTTTCCATCTGTTAGCTCTATCTTTGGATTCTCTAATGAATGCTCCAACCAATTCTCAAAGTGATGACTTCTTTTCAGGAGAAGTAGATGCAAAATTTGGTGGAGACTACAAAACATTCTTAGTATTAGAATATGAAAAATTCTAGTGATTTCTTAAACCGGGATGATAGTGAGTAGGAAAATTATTTTACATTTTTTTGGCATTGTTGATTTTTTTTTTAGTTCACATATTGAGGCTCCTTCAAGTTCAAGTTGTATTCCTCACCCATTTGAAGAGTATGAGCCGCTGTTGTGAGGATCGGAAATTGAGAAAGAAAGGAAAAAAAAAAAAAGAATGAAAGAAAGAAATACAATAATTCAAATATTGAATTAGTTAAGAAAATTGATTAATTAAAATAAAGAGAGAAATCTAAAGTTAGATTTTTTGTTTTGGAAAAGTGAAATAAAAGGAAACCTGAAATTTGAAGTGAGTGGATTTGGAGGTGTGCAACTGTGCCTTAGTTGTTAGTGGTGTTGTTGTGTTTGATTGACATTTGGATAAAAAGATTAAATGAAAGACAAATAGAAGGGTTGAAACTGAAAGGAAAAGAAAAAGGAAAAAACAAAGAAGAAAAAAAGAGAGAGAAAGAGGGTTGCAGATGGAACTTTGAAGGAGTTACCTGAAGAGATAGGTTGAAGAGTTGCTTTGAGTTTTGGTAAGAGTTTGATTTCTTGAAAATTTGAAGTACAAAATTATTAGGAAATATTTCAATTAGTTTTCATTTAGTTTTTTGGGTATTTGTTTTAAACCCTAACCCCAAAATAACTTGTACATATATATTGAAATTATTCCAAGAAAGGGGGAAGGAAACAACTTTCCTTGGCATGGTATCAGAGCTGCCGCCGCCGTTTGTCGCCGTCGAAGTCGGTTTAACAGTCATCGGCGCCAGTTCGTCGAGATCTGAAGAACTTCAAGCTTCAGATCTGAAGGATTCAGTTCGTGGGTTCAGCCACACGAGTTTCAGATCTGCCATCTTTGTCGAATCCGTTAATTTTTCTTTCAGTCAAGCTTCAGATCTGCCGTTTTGGGCAGTTTCCGTCAAGCTTCAGCTCACCATTTTCTCTCTGTTCGCGCGCGCCGTCGCTGCTCTGCACACTGCGCCACCCGTTCAGTCGTATCGCGCCGCCGTCACCGCTGCTCTGCACACTACGCCGCCGTCTGAAGGGGTTTGGTTCTCCTTTGTGGGGTTGTGGTCCCCTCTCTATAGGGGTTGTTGTTTCCCTCCTTCGTGGGGTGTGGTTGCTGAAAGAAAAAAATAAACTTTTATTATTATTATTATTGTCGTCCATTTTTCCAATGACAATCGACAAAGACAATATCGAAAGAGCAAATCTTGATCATTCTTCTTGGATTATTGATACCGACGCCTCTCGTCATGTGACTGTAAATTTGAAGTTTTTGATAGAAGCCTACACTATTATTTCTAGTCCCGTAAGCTTGCCAAATGGGAATAAAGCAGTCGCCACAATAGAGGGACGCGTTGCTCTCGACAATTTTATGCTTGACCGTGTTTTTTTGTACCTACCTTACAATGCAATTTAATATCGGTGTCACAATTAATTGATGATACTAATTGTTTTGTCCGGTTCACTAATTCTTTATGTGCTATACAGGACCAACATTCGGGGAGCCTGATTGGTGCCAGTGAACGAAATGATCAACTCTATTATTTCCGGGGATATCCTATAGTGCACGCAATGAAGGTAACATAAATATCTAAATTTGAGTTGTGGCATAAGAGACTGGGGCATCCGTCAGATCGGGTGGTTAAGTTAGTTCCTGGCATTAAATTTAGTTTTGCCAGAAAGAAATTGAACCATGCATGTGTCACATGTCCTCAGGCTAAACAAACTCGTGATAGCTTTCCTACTAGTGATAGCAAAGCGAGTCGTATTTTTGAACTTATTCATTGTGACTTGTGGGGGCCGTAGAGCCAAACACCATCTTCATGTGGGGCCTATTATTTTCTGACAATTGTTGATGATTTTTCAAGAGCTGTTTGGTGTATCTGTTGCAAAATAAAACTGAAATTTTTAAAGCTTTTCATTCGTTCTTTGCCATGGTTGAACGACAATTTGAGACCACTGTTAAGATAGTGAGAAGTGACAATGGGACATAGTTTAAATGCATGCTTGACTATTTTAGTGCAAATGACATTTTTTTTCAAACTTCATGTGGTTGAACTCCACAACAAAATGGGAGAGTAGAGCGTAAACATCAACACATCCTTAATGTAGCTCGGGCTTTAATGTTTCAAGGAAATATTCCTATTAGTTTTTGGGGAGAATGTATTTTGGGTGCAGCTTATTTGATAAATCGTACTCCGTTAGGTTTATTACAAAATAAAACACCCTTTGAGATTTTATTTGGTAGAACTCCTAATTTTGATGTGTTGCGAGTTTTTGGGTGCCTGTGTTTTGCTCATAATCAACGAGCAAAGGGGAATAAATTTGCTCCACGTAGTCGCAAGTGTGTGTTTGTTGGATACACATATGGTAAGAAAGGGTGGAAGTTGTACGATCTTGAAACTGGAGAAATATTTGTGTCTCGGGATGTCCAATTCCATGAAAATGAATTTCCATATACTGACACTAGTACTTTTGAACCCTCTGACAAAAATGAGGTGGATGTTAATCCTATTTTGGAAGATATTGATAGTATTTTCGAGGAAATAACACTTCCTGATTGTTGGGTTTTATGTCCTAAAACTCGTGGTTTGTAAACTGAATGTATATTCTATTTTGCAATAAAGTTGTTATTGAGATTTATTCAGTAAAGTTGTTATTGAATAAAATGAATTGTTTTTACTTTTAACCTAACTCCAATAAACAAAGAACCCATGGCTATAGGTTGTATACTTGAACTTCATGTATGACATGATTGTGGATCAAGTTCAAGTAATAGCCAGAACGGTCTATAGTATAGGGATAAGGCTGGGTACCTTATCCTGGGGACACTATTGGACGCGGCCCACTTTTTATAGTACAAACGATGTGATCCGAAATCGTTCATGTGGAGACATGTGAGTGGGGGCGTCCTATGCAATGAGTTTGCATAAGACTGAACCGCGAAACAAGTTGCTCTTTCTTTATAACTCCGTTTACTGTAAAGACCGACTTTTTCATATGATGACCTAGGTAACTCGATCTGAATCCTGAGCACGCTATGAACTCCTGTTTATTCGGGCTTATCCTTTGACTTGTATGGGTGAGAGTGGCCCGAGATCGCCGACTCAATAAGCCTACCATCTTGGGGATAAGACCGGGTAGGTAGCTGGGAACATAGTCCTGCGAGATGGAATTCACTCCTACCCGCTCTGAGGGATTAGTAGAGAGGTTCTTCCCTTAAGTGCTGACTCCAGGTCTTGAACTAGGGATCCCACCCTCTCATTGGCCCGAGAGGGACTTGGTATAGTGATGAGATCACATACCAATCGGTTTGGTGGTTGGACCACAAACCAATAGTTCATTAGAGGATCAGTGGGACTTAAGGAACAAGATTTAATTACGGGGGTAAAACGGTTATTTTGACCCAGCTATAATTACGAACGACCTGTGAAGGATCGATTTACTGATGATGGTTATATCAAGAGGACAGAAATATATCTACGGTGAGGAGAGTGCAACCCTTGGACTTTAGTGGAGTCTCCGGGGGTTAACGAATGTTGGTTAGCTTGGTTAAAGAGTTTGACCGGTTAATCTCGTATCGTTGGAGCTCATGATCTGTAGGTCCTTTAGGTTCTCCTGGCTAGCTCGGATTAAGCCGTGTAACAATATGAGAGAAAAAGAATTTGAATTTATTGAAATTCGGTTTTGGAAGAATGATGGACATATTTAAATATGATTTAAATATGGGATCGGGGTAAAACATGAATAGGGATTCATGTGTGATGATTCGGTTTAAGAAACCGAGATTAGTCTTATTATTTAATTAATATTTGATATTGAATTAAATAATAATATTAATTAATTAAAAAGTTTAATTAATTATAATTTATTTTGCTTATTAAAATTAATTATGAATTAATTTTAAAATGACAAAATATTACAAGTGTGATTATAAGTCAAAGTGGAATTATCCATGTTGAGTGGATTTATCCAAGTTGAGTGGGTTTATCCAAGTTGTGAAGTGGATTGTGAATCACCAACAACATGCATATAAACTCATCAATTTTGGAACACTTGGTTGAAGACTAATCCATCCAATTTGAGGTGTCATGCTAAGTAAAGACTTTGTTGCATGTGAATTGCCTATAAATTGGATGAAGTTCAAATGGTTTGAGGTTGATGAAATTTCAAAGAGTTTGAATGTTGGATGAGCATGAAGAGTTCATGTTACTTGAGAAATTAGAAAGCTAAGTGTTAGACTTCTTCTCACAAAATCCTCATCACTTTCATCTTCCCATCTTCTTCTTCCAAACTTTTTCTTTCATAAAGGAGTCCCACCACTCCGTTGCTCGGCCCGAGGATAGCGGGACTACCGGAGGTGGTTCTCGAGGTGTTCGAGGGAAGCTTCGAAGGGTTCGTGAGGAGATTCGAGCATTGGAAGAGAAGTCGTTAGAACTACAAGAGGTATATGTTCTAATTCCTTTTGTTTCAAAGCTTTGTGCATGTTTCTTATTTAGCTAAATTGATGAAATTAGAGTGCCAATGATCCGTCTCGCTTCCGCTGCGCTACATGCGCTCCATCAATTGGTATCAGAGCGTTTTTTTTGGTCACTCAATTTGCATCAATTTAAGCTCGGTGGGTATTTGTTTTAGAAATTATTTTTCTGGGCGTCTAAAGTGTGATTCCGGTTTTGGCATTTTTTTTTGAGCTTTTATTTGTACTTTGTTTTGTAATTGCCCGGGCGTGTATGGGCTTTAATGTGTGAAGAAGAGTCTGTAAAAAATTTGGAGTCATTAGAGTCCATATAGGCTTTCAATTCAAAGACAGAAGCTCGGGTGTCGAAAAAAACAGCATGCTGTTTTTTTGCTGTTTTTTTTTCTGCAAAATTCCAGCACAAAACCGGTTCAGCGCAAGGTGGAAGAAACAGTCCGGTTCGGTCCTCGGATGGTCCGGTTCACTGAAAGTCAGACCGGTTCCTTGTTCTTCACCCTCTGGAGGTCCGGTTCAGCGTTCGTTTGGTCCAGTTCGGGTCGGTATTGGTCCAGTTACGGGCTGTTGAAGTCGGGACAGCTGTTATGGACCGGTTCAGTTTTTTTTGAAGTTTTGAAGTTGCTGTTTTTTTTGGTCGGTTCAAGCAAATTCAAGCTGGTTCGTGGCGGTTCGAAGGGTTCGGAAGCGTCTCAACTTAGTTGATGAATTATTATTGTAATAATTTAGTTGCTTGCTTGTCCGTGATGCCAAAACCGGTCCACTTTAGTGTGTTTAATTAATTATGCATTGTGAATGTATGTTTTAATTAAAGTATCTTGTATGTGCATAAAGTATGCCATATAGATTTCAAATCCCACCATAGGAAGCATGTTGCATGCATTGAAAGTATAATATAAGTGTTATGTTGTATAGTATGCATGCTTAATTCATGAGAATTAATATAAGTGTTATATTAATTTATGAATTGGATGTTGCTTGTTTAAAAGTAAAATTAATATAAGTGTTATATTAATTGTGAAATTAAACATACAACATAGTTGCCTTAGTTGAATATAATTGTTATATTCTTGCTTGGGAAGCATGTTATAAATTGAATGTAATGGTTATATTCTAGCTTAGGAAGCATGTTATAGAATGTCTTTGTTTTATAAAGCGTTGTAAAATGAGCTAGACATTTAAAATCTATAACAAAGATAAATGCATGCTCACTAAGGGTTAAAGAATTCCAATGCGATTAGGAATTTAGTATCGATTCGTTTTAATAGTTAAAATAGGTCGATATCTTGTAAAGCTAAGGTTACGAGAGAACTCACCCGGTTTGATCCTGCACTAAGGTTGGAGGTATTTAAGATGACGGTTTACGGAACACCTCCTACCTGGGGATCGATCCGGTACTTGAGTTAAGTTAACCCGGCTTTATGAGCATGCACGTGAGAGGTGTAAGGTTATAAAACGTTTATCACCTAGACATCTTAGGTAAAAGTATGTTCTACCTAGACTTAGGTTTTATTGTCTTAGCCGGATAATGCCTAAGTAAAACTTTACCCAAACCATTCTAAAATACTTAGTAGTGGTGTTGAGAAGGTATATATGATATATCAATCTCCTCCTACGTTCTCCGCAAAGTTCACACCGTGAGATTTATGCTCGGCCTCGTGATGTCAATAGGGCATCCCCATTCGGATGGTGTTTGCATAAATCAAGAGCAAGGTGAATGGAGAAAGTATTTATAGTAAGTGGGAGAAGGAAGTATGTCAATACATCCTGCGGTCTCCTCCATTAGGTTGAACCGTGAGATTCCCATGTTCCGCCTGCTGGTTGCCCATAGTAGCACCGTCCATTCGGAGGGCCGTTTCATGGGAGTCGGAACAACTCAATCTCCAGAAATGGATAGGGTCTCTTAGGTCCATTCCCAACTCTGACATTTCCATTCGGTTGCACTGTTGGGGCCGACCTCTGAGTTCTGAAAATGGCGGGTCACACTTACAAGGATTACTAAGTTGTTAGTAGATTCTTGACCGAAGTAGCGATAACTAAGGTGCTATAGGAATATGAGTTATTCTGGTATTAGCATTTAATCAAGAATGTCTTGGTTCAGTGAAGGAGTGATTGACTGCCCCTCGGTAGCGGTTGCTCTGACTCACTGAAGTATCGTTGCAAATTAATAATGATTTTTTGGGTACATTATTACTTTTGCTAAAGTTCTTGATTGGTTGTTAAAAATAGGTTAAGTTCAATTCACTAATAGAATTCATTCTTTTCAGCATGTCTAGCTCGTTTATCCAATTACTAGCTTCTGATAAACTAAACGGCGATAACTACACGACCTGGAAATCGAACTTGAATACGATTCTTGTTATCGATGATCTTAGGTTTGTCTTAACAGAGGAATGTCCTCCCCCTCCTAGCTCATCTGCAACTCGAACTGTTCGAGATGCATTTGACAGGTGGACTAGGGCTAATGATAAAGCCCGAGTCTACATCTTGGCCAGCACATCCGATGTGTTAGCTAAGAAGCATGAGGTAATGGTCTCCGCTAAGGAGATCATGGATTCATTACAGATGATGTTTGGACAACCGTCCTCATCGGTCTATCATGATACCCTCATGGCGAGCAAAGCTGAGAAGAAACAACTAAGTAAATATGATTTACTCGTTGTTGAAACATGTTTAGTGGAACATGATAGTTCTGCCTGGATACTGGATTCATGAGCCACTAACCATGTTTGTTCTTCTTTCCAGGAAACTAGTTCCTGGCAGCTGCTTGCTGAAGGTGAGATAACTCTCAGGGTTGGAACAGGAGAGGTTGTCTCAGCCAAGGCAGTGGGAACTGTCAAGTTGTTATATAGAGATAGTTTCATTTTACTTGAAAATGTACTGTTGGTTCCTAGCTTTAAAAGGAACCTTGTATCTATCTCTTGTTTACTTGAACATTTGTATAAAGTATCTTTTGATTTTAATGAAGCGTTCATTAGCAAAAGAGGTGTACATATATGTTCTGCGAAACTTGAAAACAACTTGTATGTGTTAAGACCAACAGAGGCAAAAGCTATTTTGAACACCGAGATGTTTAAAACAGCTCAAACTCAAACTAAAAGGCAGAAACTTTCTCCAAGTACCTATCTTTGGCACTTGAGACTAGGCCACATTAATCTCAATAGGATTGGGAGATTGGTTAAGAGTGGTCTCCTAAATCAGTTAGAGGACAACTCTTTACCACCATGTGAGTCTTGTCTTGAGGGCAAGATGACCAAACGATCTTTTTCTGAAAAAGGTCATAGGTCCAAAGAAACTCTAGAGCTTGTACATTCAGATCTTTGTGGTCCGATGAATGTTAAAGCACGGGGAGGGTATGAATATTTCATCAGCTTCATTGATGATTATTCTAGGTACGGCTATCTTTACCTAATGCATCATAAGTCCGAAGCTCTTGAAAAGTTCAAGGAGTATAAGGCAGAGGTTGAGAACACATTAGGTAAAACGATTAAAATACTCCGATCAGATCGAGGTGGAGAGTATATGGATTTAAGATTCCAGGACTATATGATAGAACATGGAATACTATCCCAACTCTCAGCGCCCGGAACACCGCAGCAGAACGGTGTGTCCGAAAGGAGAAATAGAACCCTGTTAGACATGGTTCGATCTATGATGAGCTATGCTCAACTGCCTAGTTCGTTTTGGGGATATGCAGTAGAGGCTGCTGTATATATTTTGAACATGGTTCCCTCTAAGAGTGTTTCAGAAACACCTTATGAGTTATGGAGAGGGCGTAAAGGTAGTTTACGTCACTTCAGAATTTGGGGGTGTCCGGCACATGTGTTGGTGCCCAATCCAAAGAAATTGGAACATCGTTCAAAATTATGCCTATTCGTAGGCTACCCCAAGGAAACGAAAGGTGGTCTATTTTACGATCCTCAACAAGATAAGGTGCTTGTATCGACAAACACCACATTCTTAGAGGAAGACCACATGAGAGATCATCAACCTTCGAGCAAAATTGTTTTGACCGAACTTTCCAGGAAAGCTACAGATGGGTCAACAAGAGTTGTTGATCAGGCTGGTCCTTCTCAAGAGTTGAGAATACCTCGACGTAGTGGGAGGGATGTGAGACAACCCGACCGCTACATGGGTTTAACGGAAACCCAGGTCGTCATACCTGATGACGGCGTTGAGGATCCATTGACCTTTAAACAGGCAATGAATGACATAGACAAGGACCAGTGGCTTAAAGCCATGGACCTCGAAATGGAGTCGATGTACTTCAATTCGGTCTGGGATCTTGTAGAGCAACCTGATGGTGAAAGACCTATCGGTTGTAAGTGGATCTACAAGAGGAAACGAGACCAAGCCGGTAAGGTGCAAACCTTTAAGGCTCGACTTGTGGCAAAGGGTTATTCCCAGAGGGAAGGGGTGGACTATGAAGAAACCTTCTCCCCTGTTGCCATGTTAAAGTCGATTAGAATACTCTTGTCCATTGCCACGTTTTATGATTATGAAATTTGGCAAATGGATGTCAAGACAGCCTTTCTTAATGGCAATCTTGAAGAGAGTATCTATATGGCTCAACCAGAGGGGTTCATAATTCAGGGTCAAGAGCAAAAGGTTTGCAAGCTTAATCGATCCATTTATGGGTTGAAGCAAGCGTCTAGATCCTGGAATATAAGGTTTGATACTGCGGTCAAATCCTATGGCTTTGAACAGAATGTTGACGAACCTTGTGTCTACAAGAAAATAGTCAATTCTGTTGTAGCTTTCTTAGTCTTATATGTAGATGATATCCTACTCATTGGGAATGATGTAGGGTTCCTGACTGACGTTAAGCAATGGCTAGCGACCCAATTCCAAATGAAAGATTTGGGAGAGGCTCAGTTTGTTCTAGGGATTCAAATCGTAAGGAATCGTAAGAACAAAACGTTAGCGTTGTCTCAAGCATCTTATATCGACAAGGTGTTGATACGATATTCGATGCAGAATTCCAAGAAGGGTTCTTTACCTTTCAGGCATGGAATTCAATTGTCAAAGGAAGAGTGTCCTAAGACACCTCAAGAAGTTGAGGATATGAGACGAATTCCCTATGCATCAGCAGTCGGTAGTCTGATGTACGCCATGTTATGTACACGACCCGACATATGCTATGCAGTAGGAATTGTCAGTAGGTACCAGTCCAATCCAGGATATGATCATTGGACTGCCGTTAAACACATCCTCAAGTATCTTCGGAGAACGAGAGACTATGTGCTCGTGTATGGCGCGAAGGATTTGATCCTTACAGGATACACTGACTCTGATTTTCAAACCGATAAGGATTCGAGGAAATCCACATCGGGATCAGTGTTCACTCTTAACGGAGGGGCAATAGTATGGAGGAGTATAAAGCAAGGTTGTATTGCTGACTCCACCATGGAAGCTGAGTATGTCGCGGCTTGCGAAGCTGCGAAAGAGGCTGTATGGCTTAGAAAGTTCTTGACGGATTTGGAAGTTGTTCCAAATATGAATTTGCCTATCACACTTTATTGTGATAATACTGGTGCTGTGGCAAATTCGAGAGAACCAAGAAGCCATAAGCGTGGAAAGCACATAGAGCGGAAATATCATCTCATCAGGGAGATAGTGCATCGAGGAGACGTGATCGTCATGCAGATCGCCTCAGAGCACAATATTGCTGATCCGTTTACAAAGTCCCTCACGGCTAAAGTGTTCGAGGGGCACCTAGTGAGTCTAGGACTACGAGTTGTACATTAGGATAGTGGGAGAAAAACCATGGAAATATTTGATATTCCAGTTTTTCTCATCCCGCATGTAATACTCCACTGACGTTTTAGTCCAAGTGGGAGTTTGTTGGGTTTTATGTCCTAAAACTCGTGGTTTGTAAACTGAATGTATATTCTATTTTGCAATAAAGTTGTTATTGAGATTTATTCAGTAAAGTTGTTATTGAATAAAATGAATTGTTTTTACTTTTAACCTAACTCCAATAAACAAAGAACCCATGGCTATAGGTTGTATACTTGAACTTCATGTATGACATGATTGTGGATCAAGTTCAAGTAATAGCCAGAACGGTCTATAGTATAGGGATAAGGCTGGGTACCTTATCCTGGGGACACTATTGGACGCGGCCCACTTTGTATAGTACAAACGATGTGATCCGAAATCGTTCATGTGGAGACATGTGAGTGGGGGCGTCCTATGCAATGAGTTTGCATAAGACTGAACCGCGAAACAAGTTGCTCTTTCTTTATAACTCCGTTTACTGTAAAGACCGACTTTTTCATATGATGACCTAGGTAACTCGATCTGAATCCTGAGCACGCTATGAACTCCTGTTTATTCGGGCTTATCCTTTGACTTGTATGGGTGAGAGTGGCCCGAGATCGCCGACTCAATAAGCCTACCATCTTGGGGATAAGACCGGGTAGGTAGCTGGGAACATAGTCCTGCGAGATGGAATTCACTCCTACCCGCTCTGAGGGATTAGTAGAGAGGTTCTTCCCTTAAGTGCTGACTCCAGGTCTTGAACTAGGGATCCCACCCTCTCATTGGCCCGAGAGGGACTTGGTATAGTGATGAGATCACATACCAATCGGTTTGGTGGTTGGACCACAAACCAATAGTTCATTAGAGGATCAGTGGGACTTAAGGAACAAGATGTAATTACGGGGGTAAAACGGTTATTTTGACCCAGCTATAATTACGAACGACCTGTGAAGGATCGATTTACTGATGATGGTTATATCAAGAGGACAGAAATATATCTACGGTGAGGAGAGTGCAACCCTTGGACTTTAGTGGAGTCTCCGGGGGTTAACGAATGTTGGTTAGCTTGGTTAAAGAGTTTGACCGGTTAATCTCGTATCGTTGGAGCTCATGATCTGTAGGTCCTTTAGGTTCTCCTGGCTAGCTCGGATTAAGCCGTGTAACAATATGAGAGAAAAAGAATTTGAATTTATTGAAATTCGGTTTTGGAAGAATGATGGACATATTTAAATATGATTTAAATATGGGATCGGTGTAAAACATGAATAGGGATTCATGTGTGATGATTCGGTTTAAGAAACCGAGATTAGTCTTATTATTTAATTAATATTTGATATTGAATTAAATAATAATATTAATTAATTAAAAAGTTTAATTAATTATAATTTATTTTGCTTATTAAAATTAATTATGAATTAATTTTAAAATGACAAAATATTACAAGTGTGATTATAAGTCAAAGTGGAATTATCCATGTTGAGTGGATTTATCCAAGTTGAGTGGGTTTATCCAAGTTGTGAAGTGGATTGTGAATCACCAACAACATGCGTATAAACTCATCAATTTTGGAACACTTGGTTGAAGACTAATCCATCCAATTTGAGGTGTCATGCTAAGTAAAGACTTTGTTGCATGTGAATTGCCTATAAATTGGATGAAGTTCAAATGGTTTGAGGTTGATGAAATTTCAAAGAGTTTGAATGTTGGATGAGCATGAAGAGTTCATGTTACTTGAGAAATTAGAAAGCTAAGTGTTAGACTTCTTCTCACAAAATCCTCATCACTTTCATCTTCCCATCTTCTTCTTCCAAACTTTTTATTTCATAAAGGAGTCCCACCACTCCGTTGCTCGGCCCGAGGATAGCGGGACTACCGGAGGTGGTTCTCGAGGAGTTCGAGGGAAGCTTCGAAGGGTTCGTGAGGAGATTCGAGCATTGGAAGAGAAGTCGTTAGAACTACAAGAGGTATATGTTCTAATTCCTTTTGTTTCAAAGCTTTGTGCATGTTTCTTATTTAGCTAAATTGATGAAATTAGAGTGCCAATGATCCGTCTCGCTTCCGCTGCGCTACATGCGCTCCATCACTGATAATGTTGATTATATCGATGAAGTTGCACAGTCTACTGGTGTTGTTGATAATATTGCGACAATTGAAGGTGAGAGGCCTAATAGTGTTTTGGGTGCAACTCCTGACCACACAACCACAATCATTGTTCCACTAGAGACATCTCATAATGAAAATGTGCCAGTAAGTGAAGCATTGGGCAGAGGTTTACTAACCAAACGCACATCAATTCTTCTTCGTGATTTTGTTACTGAACCTACACAGACAGAGAGTCCATCTTCAAGTTCATCGACATCCACAAGCTCCTCAGGTACTCCTTACTCTTTAGCACATTTTGTGAACTGTGATAAATTTTCTGCGGGACATCGTATATTTCTTGCAGCAGTAACTGCAGGACATGAGCCTCGCCATTATAATGAGGATGTGAAAGATATTGGTTGGCGAAAAGCTACGCAGACGGAAATAGAAGCTTTGGAAGCTAATCAGACTTGGTCATGGAAGTGTTGCCTCCGGGAAAGAAATCTCTTGGATGCAAATGGGTATATAAAATCAAATACCACGCAAATGGAGAGATCGAAAGACTCAAGGCTCGTCTTGTAATTTTTGGTAATCACCAGGTTGAGGGTATTGATTATAACGAGACTTTTGCTCAAGTGGAAAAAAATGGTAAATGTACGAGCCTTTCTAGCAGTTGCAACTGCAAAGAATTGGGAACTACATCAAATGAATGTTCACAATGCTTTTCTCCATGGTGATCTCGATAAGGAAGTATACATGAAATTACCACCTGGCTTTACTGGAAATACATCAGGTATGGTGTGTCGCCTCAAGAAGTCTCTGTATGGCCTACGCCAAGCTCTGAGGTGTTGGTTTGCTAAGCTGACTGCTTCATTGAAGAAATATGGATTCACTCAGTCTTATTCTGATTATTCGCTCTTTACGTTGCATCAAGGACAAGTTCAGCTTAATGTCCTCGTATACGTTGATGATCTAATTATTTCTAGCAACAAGTCTTCCGCAGTTACTTCATTAAAGAAATATTTGGGTGAATGTTTTCACATGAAAGACTTGGGGACTTTGAAATATTTTCTTGGCATTGAGGTTGCTCGGAATCAAGAGGGCATCTTTCTTTGCCAACGAAAATACACTCTTGACATCATTTCAGAAATGAGGCTCTTAGGAGCTAAACCCGTAGGGTTTCCTATTGAGCAAAATCATAGTATAGCCTTGGCTACTGACACTTTGTTGGCGGACCCTGAAAGATATCGGCGTCTAGTAGGACGCCTAATATACCTATCCTTTACCCGACCTGATTTGGCATATGTGGTGCACATTTTGGCACAATTTATGCAGTCACCAAGACAAGATCATTGGGATGCTGCAGTTCGTACTGTCCGTTACTTAAAAGGTTCTCCAGGTCAAGGAATTCTTCTTCGCTCAGACAATGATCTTTCTTTATCTGGTTGGTGTGACTCAGATTGGGCGGGTTGTCCTTTGACTCGCCGCTCTCTTACAAGTTGGCTTGTGTTTCTTGGTGGTTCTCCTATCTCTTGGAAAACCAAAAAGCAACATACGGTGTCTCGCTCGTCAGCAGAGGTCGAGTATCGCTCCATGGCTTCTGTTACGTCTGAACTAAAGTGGCTTAAAGCGCTCCTTGGGAGTCTTGGAATAGATCATTCTCGTGTCATAAATATATTTTGCGACAGTTAGTCAGCATTGCACATCGCTAAAAATCCAGTGTTTCGTGAACGAACGAAACATATTGAGGTAGATTGTCACTATGTTCGAGATGCTATTCAGGACAAAGTCATTGTTACAAGTCATGTTTCTACCAATGAACAACTTGCAGATATCTTTACGAAGGCCTTAGGGAAACGACAATTTCTATATCTTCTTCACAAGTTAGGCATTTGCAATCCTCATGCTCCAACTTGAGGGGGTATTTGGAAATATTTCAATTAGTTTTTAGGTATTTGTTTAAAACCATTGGGTATTTGTTTTAAACCCTAACCCCAAAATAACTTGTATATATATATTGAAATTATTCCAAGAAAGGGGGAAGGAAACAACTTTCCTTGGCAGGGGTTTGGTGGGTAAAGAAAATGAAGGAAATACTTGAGACCAAAAAGTAATTTTTTTTTGTTGACAACAAGTTAGGGTGAGAATTGAACCTAGGACCTTATGATCACAAGGCGATACATCATGCCATTGAGCTATGCTTTGTTGGCCTGAAAGAGAAGTTAAAATGAAGGTTGATATCATGTTCTATTATGATGGAAGAAATGAATTAAATTGGAGGAGTTGATGTTGTTTTTTTTTTAAAAGAAGTAGAAGTTATGGGCTGAAAAATAAGGTACAACGGAAGTTTGATGGACAAGATAAACTATAAGAGAAATGATAAGGAAAGATGAGGTTGTGAAGATGAATTAGGTTTTTGAAGAGAGAAAGATTCATTAAATAAATTTGTCAAAGAAGTTGACAAGTGAAATTGACGAGAGAATGGGGAATGAGTTTGTGGGAGTTCCCATGAAAAGGGAAGAAAAGAGAAAGTTGTTTTTAATTTGGGATTTAGATTGAAAGAAATAGTTTGAAAATTGATTTAAGTGGTTAAAGTAATATTATCCTTTTGGAAATAGTTTGTAATGAGTGGTAACATTATTGGAATTTTAGGTTTGAACAAAGATTGTTATCTCTCACAATTCGAGGCATTATCGATAGTGTTGTGAGTGGTTCATTTTATGAAATGTTTTCATTACTTAATTTTATGGAATTTTAAGAGATATATATTATTATTTATGGTTTTAGAACAATTCTTACCAGATTTACGAGTTAAGAGAAATTGTGAATAGATTATTATGAAATTTCAGTAGTCGGGATTTGCTTCTCTTCCTCTTTTCATCCTCTTTTCATCATCTTTTCTTTCTTGTTATGAACTTACTGAATATTGAGATTGTTGTTGAGATTTTTAGTATGAACTAATTCTCTTATTTAAAGCGTAGATGTAATCGTTATTGAATCATATTCTCTTCATTGTTAATTGTTAGAACTTGGATTTCATATTGGATTGTGAAAACTTTTATGAGCTTAATACATGTTAGGATTTGACCGATCTTACTTTGAATTGATGTCAATGCTTTGAGGTCAAGAGACAATTATCATTGATGACCCTTAATTGTTTTTCCCAATTTATATGAGAGATAGACATATCCTTATAGCTTTTGTGGCAATTGTAGTTTTACATTATTCATAATTGGATTGTTCGAATTGTCATAGAAATATAGACAATTTATTTTTTCAATGAATATTGTTATTGGTCGAGAGAGAGAGTAGCAAGTGTATAGGGTAGAACTTGTCTACAATCTAGAAATAAAAAAATTCTAACTATTAATGATTGAAGAGTAGGAGGAGATAGTGATGAAGTCTTTGCTTTAGAGTTTCAACTCATCTTAATTTACCACCGTTGTCGTTAGTTTTCTTGTTTTTAATTACTTCCATTCAAAGAATTTCATATTTCATCCACTTTTGATTGATCGATTGCTCAGATAAAATTGAAGCTAAAGAATTTAGTAACTTTCATTCCCTGTGGAGAACGATAATTGATGCTTATACTATTGTATTACTTGGGATGATTCGTACACTTGCAAAATTGAACAACAGTTCATGTGCTCCAAGAGGGTTTCTAAATTGTTTTAATTTGTCCCCTGGGCATTTTTCATGTCGCCTAATGTCCTTGGATTTTTCAGAGCTCTTCGATCCACTGATGGCCTTCTACACTGCCCCCGGGGTTTTGCTTGGATTGGCTTTTCCTATGTTTGCTGGAGCCAACTGCCGACGAGTCGTTAGAGGTCAGCGGCTGGCTTTTTGAAGGCCCTGCTCGGGTGACACTCCTGTTTCTTTGTGGTACTCCGACTCTACTAGGCTTCCAACTATTACTGGTTTGAGGAGATTTGTGTTGACACTCCCGTCGTTTTTATTTCCTCCTAGCACCAGTTTGTTATTTTTAGGTCGTTTAGCCTGAGGATGCCCTTGGCCTTCCAACGTTGGCCCCTTTCCCTTGGTAAGGTCCCGCTAGACCGGAGTGTAGTTTGACTGCTAGTCCGATGTCCGAACGATCTTCAGGATTCTCTTTTTTGGCTCTGCCATAGTTGAATTTTGTGCCTCTAGGAACTTCAAGATGCGAGTCACGTTCCGGTCTAGCCCCTACATTTTTGCTTCTAACGCCTCGCATCTTCGGTCGGATTTTGCGTCTGGAATGACAATCAGATTTGGGTTTTCTTTAATTGTTAGCAGTGTTATGACCAGGAGAGGTTCACCTTTCTGGGCATTCTTTTGAAAACCGAATGAACTTCAGTATGTTGACCGGGGTTGGTCGATCCCCCTTTCAATCCTCTGGTGTGGACGTCTTCCACACTGCAGCTCATGACTTTGAGTGGTATTGCAAGGGTGCTAGCAATGGCTTACTCGTTTCAAGAGACGGTGCCAACTATTGTTACCGAAATATGGTAACAACGATAAATTTGATAAGATTGAAGGAACGAGCTTAACCTTCCAATACCTGAAAGGAAATAGAGTAACCTAGAATCGGTGAGGGGATTTCCTACACCGGCAATGACACTCAAGTTAGCTCTAGAGAGAGAAACTGAGAGAGAGAAAGATGAAAAATTATATGAGTATGTAATTTCAATAATATGATTTTTTTACCAAAGGAGCTAAGAATTCTTTCCGTAGACAAAGGTGACCATTAGAAGGTCATCATGAGGAGTATTTATGACACCCTTAACTCCTGGGGGTTACAAAAGAGACATAACTTTTGGAGGGAGTCGTTTTCATCGATTAATGAGATTGAGCAGACCCCACAAAGGGGGTCGGCCCTTTGCGGTGGGTGGAGCCGAGCACCTTGAGGGGCTCGTCCCCTTTGGTGGTGTCGAGTCAGTCCACGTGGTTGGCTCATTTTGGTATGAGGCCGAGCCGACAGAAATTTTACCGGTTTCCCAAGGGGTCAACTCCTCCGTCACTTCTTGGGTCGACGCTACCCTTTCTTCGCTCGACCCTCTTTGTGGGCCGAGCTTTATTCTTGAGTGAGCCATTCTGTCAGGGTCTTGAGATTTTACCCATAACATAGCTCATTGTTTTTAGAAGATGTCTATATAGCTCATTGGTATGCTTATGTTGGGCATATATAACTTGTGTGTTCATGATAACCTTATGTTAGTTGAAAGGAAAATGGGGTGGAGTCTAAATTTGCTTAAAAAAGTATTGAGCCAATGGTTCATAGGACAAGTATTGATGATCAACTATGTTACCGTAAATTAAGAGATTCCAATTTCTTAATTTACAATATAGTTTCATTATGTGTCATGCATTTATTCTGTCATTATATCCGATATTATTTCCATGTTTGTCATAACAATCTTGTATAATTGTCTTTCTAATTCACTGAATATACTGAATAATACATTCCCTATTATTATTCACATGGTATAGAGTCATATCAGTAAACCCTAGAAAAACAAATTGTCTTAAACCTAGGGCGGCGCCGCGTTGCCGCCGCCGCCCAATCTCGTGCATGCCCAATTTCGTTCCTCTGTCCGATTTCGTTCAGCTCCAAGAATCTTTCCGCTATGGTTCCTTCTTCCTTTCTCCTTGCCGCCACTTCGATTCATCCCCTTTCCGTCGCCACCAGCCGCCCCTCCATTCAGCCACCTCTACGCCCTGCCGCGTCTCCTCTGCGCACTGCCGCCGTCTCCTTCGGGCACCACCGCACACTCCTCCGCGAACCGCCGTCTCCTTCCTCAGTCGTTCGCGAGTCCAGATCTGACTATCATTGCACTGCCGCCGTCTCCCTCCGTCTACCGCCCCTCCGCCGCTCAGCCCAACAGTGCTGACCTCAGATCTTCGTCTCTGTTTGCCCAAAACAACCGCAACCCTCCTCAACTCCGACCGCAAGCCACCTCAACTCCTCCACCACACACGTCAAGCCTCACCCACCTTCGTCTGCTCCCTCTGAGATCCAATCTGCCCAGCCCCATCCCTGTGAGATCCGATCCGCTCCACTCCAAGATCCGAGATTCGATTCGCTCCCTCTGAGATCTCATCCCACGCCCAGCCTCCTTCGTCGGATCTCACGCCAAGCCCCGTCATCCCACGCTCAGCCTCCTTTGTCGAAGCACTGTTGGAGATCACACCCTGAGATTTGAGATCTACCTCTGCTCAGCTTTGAGATTCGCTCCGAGATCCCATATGAGATCAGCTTCGCCCCGAGAATTGAGATCTGCCTCCGCATCGTGCCGACTCTAGACTCTTCACAGCCTCTAACTCCAGCGCCAAACAAAGCAACATCACCATCTCCCGCTTCGGAATATCCATCACCGGCGTCGACGACACCTGCTCCAGCTCCGACGACTAGTGCATCTAGCCCAACTCCAACCTCGCCTCTCCGACAGTTCGCAAACCACCACTCGCCCAGATCTGCGTCGTTCCACATCTCCCTGTGCAATCTGAGTTTCAAAGCTTCTTCAGACCTAAAATTTTGGTCTGGTCTGGTTGGACCCATTTCGGTTCGATCCGGTTTATTTCAGTTTCGAATCTGGTTTGGTTTGGTTTATTTTGGTTCATTTCGGTTTATTTTCAGTTGATTTTGATTCAGTTTTGGTTCAATTAGGTTTAGTTTGGTTCGGTTCATCTCTGGTTCTGATTGGTTCATTTTGGTTCGGTTTATGTTGGTTTGAATCTGTTCAAGCAAATCATATGTTCGCGCAAGCTCGTTCGTGCACATCTGTTCGCGCGCCTCTGTCCGCGCATCCTCCCGTGCACCTATGTCCGCCGCACAATCTCCCCTCGATTTGTTGGCCAGATATAATGCAACGTAAACCTCCGCAGGTTCCAATCAATACTTAACAAACTCAAGTTGGCCTCTCCAATACCACCTTGAGTTTGAGGGAGGGTATTAACGTAAATTAAGGGATTCCAATTCCTTAATTTACAATATAGTTTCCTTATATGTCATGCATTTATTCTGTCATTATTTTCAATATTATTTCCATGTTTGTCATAACAATCTTATATAAATGTCTATGTAATTCACTCATTGAATATACTGAATAATACATTCTCTATTATTGTTCACAAAGTCAATTATGGTTAGGTTACAAGATAATTAAATATACCAACATAAATAAAACAGAGGAAGGAGTTCTT
Source organism: Herpetospermum pedunculosum (assembly GCA_028017165.1). Lineage (NCBI taxonomy): Eukaryota > Viridiplantae > Streptophyta > Magnoliopsida > Cucurbitales > Cucurbitaceae > Herpetospermum > Herpetospermum pedunculosum. The sequence continues at coordinate 10,155,904 of CM051527.1, read as the reverse complement.
ACTTCTTCAACGTAGGGAAATTTCACTCAAAATATATTTACATTCTCCGAGACCTCATCTTGTTCATCAAGATAATATAAGAAGCATATCGTTTCATGGCTTCATTCTGATCTTGTTCCATATTTATCAAACCAACTCCACACTTTTTCAGCTTGACATTTGGGGTAACAGATTGACTATAATTCACTTGGAGCAAAAATCGAAACTCAATCTCTTTACATTTGTCCATCTTTCTTGTTAGAGTCTTAGTCCGAGGCAAAACAAACATCCAAATGTGGTCGAACTTCCTCATGCCAGAAACAGTGAATCCACCAACCATAAGATCTCCATTATTCAAATTTGGATCCTCAGGGTTTATTCCAGTCACAGATGCAATAATGGCAAAAGGAACATCAACAAATTCATCTCGCTTGCTCGGACCGCAGACGACGCACAATGCAAAGCGAATCATGTTGGAATTCGGTACATCTGAATCCCACTCGACGCGTATCGAAGATCCCATTTTCGTCGTCGTAAACCAATCCGGAATCTCGCTCCCCGGGATCATAATATTGAATGTTCCTTTTCGAAAAAACATCTTCTCCATCCAAGAAGTGATCAATCTATGCAGCCCTTTGTTGTCAGCCAATTGGTAGCAATTCAAAAGATTCATTTCAATCATGAAATATGAATGGTCAACTTTTGAAATGTCAGGAAAGTTTGTCAATGAAATGCAATCCTTTGACATCACCCTCAAGATCCTTGGAGGTAGGTTTGGGAAGTGAAGAAGCTTCTTGCATTGGTTTATTGTCAATCTCTTTAGATTATGAAGTCGAGATATGCTTGATGGAAGATGAGAGAAGCTATTGCCACTCAAATTCAGCTCTACCAATGACACCAAACACTCGATCCCTTCTGGGATTTCTTCCAAGTTGCAATCCCTCAAATTTAGTCTTGTAAGTGAGTACAAACCAGCCAGTGATGGAATCCCAAAAATGCCACTCGCTGGAGCTTTACATAACCAAAGAAAAAACTGTCTGAAGATATTATTATGGTCCTGTCTTTTTCTTTTTGCAGTTCCTCTCGTGTCGACCTCGATATCGTCCCCCGCCGCCTTTCTTTTTCTATTTCCGAGCCTTGAACATCCAGCAAGATTCAAGCTTTGGAGAGATGTCATCTTATCAATAGCATTTAAAATGTTGGTTAGGTTTTTGCAGTTCTTTAAACTCAACACTTTTAGGGAATTCAAGCTTGCAATTGATGAGGGTAGGTTTGATATGGAGGTGCCATCCAAATGGAGTTGGAGTAATCTGTTTGTGTTGCCTGAAAATTCTGGGATGTTTTTGAGTTTTGAACAACCAGAGAGAATCAAAACTTCGAGAACCTTGAGGTTAATGTCGGTTGGAAGATTTGTGAGATTGATGCAATCTTTCAAATTAAGAAAGATGAGTTTTTCTGCAACGAAAATTGATGGATGAATGTTGACTAAACTTGTGCAACCTTCGAGCTCTAATCTTGTGAGATTTGGAACTTTTGCAAAGTCTGGAGTTTTGAACAACTTTTGAGAATGATTGAGTTTGATATATTTGAGCTCCTCCAAATGCTGTCACAAGGAAAGATTAACAGAATTTGTTAGGATAAATCAATAACAAAGAACAAATAAGAGATCGACACAGATGGTAGAGGGTCATAACAGATTCAAAGATTTAAGGCATTCCAACAACAACATATGAATAATTAATTAATGCGGGGTGGATGATTGAATCTTTGACCTCTTAGTCAAATGACAATTGTATGTCACTTAAGCTATGCTCAATTTGACTAAAATTGACCGTTGATAAGCTTAATTACATGACATGATACTCTTGATGCAATTGTAAGATGGTTTTAACATTCACTAACACTCCTGGCTTAACTCAAAAATAGGTCATACTCATTAGTTGATTTTAACATTCACTAACAAAAAAAGATAAAATTAAAAAAGTTAAGACATAAAAGATTAAGACTCTTAAAACACAATAGAAATGAATTGAAAATAGTACTCAAACATTTGAAACTAAAAAATATATTTAGTTTATTCTTTAAAGAAAATAATCACATTCAAATATTTTATTAGTGGTTGTCAATTGTATCGACCCTACTAAATATTTTCTAGACAATGAGGTCACCGTGTCAGATGTACTTCTAGAAGGTGTTTAGGGCACCGACATGAAGTTGGGTGGACTGAATCATTATAACCCAGTTTATGTTTGGCCTACCAACTATTATAACCCACACTCAATAAAGTAGCTATACTGACTTCAACAATATTTACTATTCACAACTATTATAACCCACATCTATTATAACTACCCTTTATAATAACTCACTCAAAGCCTCAAAACAACTCCTAGAATTTTGGGAAGTCCAAACTAGATATACTCTAGAGTTGGGGTATTTGTACGGATGACCCTCCCCTCGGGAGACGTAAAGTTTTTTTTGACATTTTCTTGAAAATTTATGATTTTTGACATTCTCTCGTGGTAAGCAAGTGTCTTCTCCCTATGAAAAGTCATTCGTATCCTTCGCTTATCACGAGGGCACCATAGTTGTCTTCTCGTGATCATGCTCAGTGAAGGGTATTACAAACTTTGTGCACTTGCTTATCACGAGAGAATGTCAAAAAACATAAATTTTAAAAAATCGGGTCAAAAAACCTCACGACCCCCGACGGGTGGGTCATCCATACAAAACCCCCCTCTAGAGTTGGCAAAGTCAAAACTATCTCCCTATAAAAAAAAATTAATTCCAGTTTCTACAAAGTTCATGTTTCATAACTTCAATGCCTCGTTCCTTTACACAATCCTAGGCTTCTCAATTCCAACTAAACAAACTCAAACTTCTAAAACATCTGTTTATTCGATCATGAGGTCAGAGATTCAAATCTCTGCTCCTTAAACTCAAATAAATAAAAATAACCAATATATACTAAAAGGCATATTTACTTCCAATACTTTATAGTACCAGATTATGTTACCTTTTCTCCATGCCAAAATTGTTTCAAATTGCTATGGCACATGTGAATCTCAATAAGCTTATATTCTTCAGAACTCAACTGCAGAAACTCCAAGGGATATCCTTTCCACTTCAAATATCTTAACTCAGTTGGAATGCAATATTCCAACTCATTTTTCAGTCTCACATTGTGAAAATTAAGCAGCCTAAGTTGGTGCATTCTTGAAAATAGAATTGGAAACTCAACAATGTTTCTTATGGACTTGAAAAATATGCTTTGGACCAATGCTTCTCTAACCTGAAATCACAAAATAGCAAATACAACACAAACAAATTTGTTACTAACCTTGTCAACCTGTGCATAATTCAACAACTTGCTAACTTAGTGCCCTCGATCGAGAGGTCAGAGATTCGAATCCTTCAACCCCAGATGTTGTTGAACTAAAAAAAAAAGTATACAACATATCTTACCATGCTTTTTATATCCTTGTGGCACCATAATCGATCCGGAGTAGGTTTACGACGAACGATCTTCCGACCCATTTCTTGCAATAAATCATGCATCTGCAATTTATTGTCATAAGATAGAGTTAAGAGAGATTTTTGAATAAGCAGTTCAACCCTTCTTTTGGCATAGAATCCACATCCATTAAGCATCTCTTCTACAACTTCTCTTCTCTTCCCTTTGAAGAAGCAAGCAACATCAAGAAATATCTCTTTCTCCCACTCATCCAACCCATCATAACTCACTTTAAGACACTTGAAAATTTTGTCATGAATATTCCCACCTCCTTCAAGCTCTTCTATTACATCATTCCACAAACCCAAATCTTTGTTCCTTAGAGATGACCCCAATAATTTTAGTGCAAGAGGGTGGCCTCCCACAAGCTTCACAATTCTTTTGGATTGTTCTAAGTAACATGTTTTTGGACATGTTTTCATGAAAGCACTCAAATTAAGGAGTTGAAGGGCTTCCTCGTACTCAAGCTCTTCCATTTCAAAAATTCTTTTCACTTCGAGTTCATTCGAAAGTAAATCTGCATTTCTTGTTGTGATGATGATTTTGCTGCCATTGCCAAAAGAATCTTTGTTTGGAATCAATCCCATGATTTGGTCGGAATGATCCACGTCATCTAGGATGAGAAGTGTCTTTTTTTGGAATGTTGCTTTGTTTATCATAGCAATGCCTTCTTCAACATCCCATATGTCATTGCCTTTGATTGAAAACATTCTTGAAAGGAGTTTTCTTTGTAAATATGGAAGGCCCGAGGTTTCGAATTGCTCTCGAACGTCGGAGAGGAAGCAATGAGCTTCGAATTCGTCGCGAATTCGCTCGTAACAAACTCGAGCTATTGTTGTCTTGCCAATGCCACCCATTCCATGTATTCCTACCCAGATCACATCATGATCATCTGAGTTTGAGTTCAAAAGTGAAGAAAGTTTGCTTAGTTTAGAATTGATTCCAACAAGTTTGTCTTCTTGAGTGACTGTCAAAGTCGGTTTGATTCTTTTCCATATTGCATCGGTGATTTCTTCAATGATCTTTGATTCATGTAACCTAATCCGAAGAAAATGGAAAATACAAATCAAGTTTGGCATAATTTAGATAAACTATTAAAAAGAAAAACGAACATAGTATAAATTAGAGTAGAACCCTTCCAAAAAAAAAAAAAAAAAAAAAAATGAGTAGAAATATTTAAGTGGGATAATTGTAGGACTCACCCTTTATTTTGGTCCGTTTTTCAAAATATCTGAATTTGAAAAAGAAAGGCAAACTGAACTTCTGCTAACATCATCACAATTTTTTTTAAAATATTTTTTCTAGTTTTCCAACTTTCTTGCTTCCCCTCTCTCTCCTCCGAAAAATATTCTTTCCTCTATCATGTTTTTTCTTTCTCCTATTCATCAATCGTCGGCGACTCTCATCGACAACAACTCTCACGTGTGACGATTTGAGAACCTGAATTTTTTCAAATCTAAAACATTTCAGATCTAAAAAATCTACAAAAACTAAAATTTTCGAATCTGGAAAAAAATTTACATCTTGAAATTTTTAGATCTGAAATGAAACTAGAGCTAGAGCGAGACCAGCTCGCGTTCGCAACTAGAGCGAGATCAGTCCGCGCCCTTAGCTAGAGCTAAAAAATGATGATGTCAGCAGAAAGTCAATTTTTTTTTTAAATTCAGGTCATTTTGAAAAAGGTTACAAAAATAGAGAGTTAGCCGTACAATTATCCTATATAGGTAACTATAGCTAATCAGTATAGTTAATCAATAAGTAGGGTACTTAATTATTGCTATTATTATTAGTTTTTTTTTTTACAAAGCTATTATTATAGTTAATCAACTATAACAAAAGTTAATAATTGATTTATATTAATTGATAACTATCATATAAAATAAACACATAATACTTTATCATCGTTAAAGTTAATCTAAATTTTTAAAGTGTTATGGGTTACAATTCAATTTTAAAAGAATATATCCAATATTTGTAATTACTTTTTTAAAAGTACATACCCATATAAATAGTTTAGCAAATCCTGACAGCCACTAAAAAAAACTAAAAAAACAGAACTTTGTTTGAGTCAATTTTTTTTTTTTTATCTTTTAAGACCTGTTTTAAGCTTTGAATGAATTATTATAGTCGCAGATTATAATAATATGTGAGTTATAATAGATTGTGGATAGTAAATATTATTAAAATGAATATCGTTACTTTATTGATTGTGATTGTAATAGTTGATGGATCAAACATCGACTAAGACCAACTAACTCCAAATTGATTTCTTAAACACCCTTTGTATTTTATGTATGAATGACCAAATAATAAAAAATTTAATGATGAATTTCAGCAATTGGAGGGCAAAGATAAGAGAGTAAAAAAAACACCAATTTTCGTGAAAAAGTTTTAACCCAAAAAAACAAAATGATGAGCAGAGAAGAAAAAATTATCAAGATAAAAAAATCGGAACAAAAATCAATTAACAAAACACATATTCCTAGGTCAAGGGGACTTTTTTAATATTTTTATTTTTGGATCTAGAATTGGGATGATAAAAGATTTTTGACATTTATAATTATTATATGCGGTCAGTATACTTCATTTGCTTGGTTTGTTGACCAGTCTAGATTGTTCCGTGATAAGATTTTGGCTACCTCTATGCTTACGTCCTTAAAAATTGGGATGATAAAAGTGTAATTTATTCCTCTTTTCAAAAAAAAAAAAAAAAAATACAGTAAAAAAAGAACGACACATATTTACGTGTCTATCGACAGAAAAGGAAAGAAAAATATTATTACGAATATGATAGAATTACAAATGACAGACTAAGAGACGGCTGAAACCATTCGAAGATTTATATATGACACTCTTAATGACCTAATACAAAATAGGTGTCAAAGTCCAAACCAAATAGTAAAATTCAAATCAATTTTTTTTTTCTTTAAGCTTTATTAAAGATAACTAACTTTAACATCTTCACAATGGTACGATATTGTCCACTTTGGACATAACCCTGACATCTTCACAATGGTATGCTATCGTCCACTTTGGGTATAACTCTCTTGGCTTTGTTTTTGGTTTCACTCAAAAGACTTCATACCATTGATGACCCTCAGATAGGTCATTTTAGATTACACTTGAACTAGCAAAGTTCAGCCACAGATTGGCTATGACTAATTATGACTATGTCATTGGAGACTCATCAATATCTTTATTCGATACCCGAAGATTTTACAGACATGGCTAAGTTAGGGGCATGGCTCTGCTACCACTCGTTAAGGATAACGTAACCCAGACACTCCACGATGATATGATATTGTCCACTTGGGCATAACCCTCATGGTTATTGGAAAATTTGACCATATTAATTTTTAATGCTCAACCACGACTCTCAGATAGTCATCCCTTCAAATTACACTTGACTTACCACAGATTGGCATAACCCTCATGGTTATTGGAACACTCGACCATATTAATTTCTAATGTTCAACCACGACCCTGAAATAGTCATCCCTCTAAATTACACTTGAGTTATCAAAGCTCAACCACAAATTCACTAGGACTAATTATAATTATGTGATTGGAGGCTGATCAATCTCTTTGTTATACTCAACCACGACCTTCAGATAGTCATCCCTCTAAATTACACTTGAGTTAGCAAAGCTCAACCACATATTGATTAGGACTAATTATGATTATGTGATTGGAGGCTCATCAATATCTTTGCTCGACACCTGAGGATTCTACGGCGGGCATGATTCTGATACCACTTATTCAAAATAACATAATTCAGACATCTCCACAATGGTATATATATGTCCACCTTAGACATAACTCTCATATGACTTTGCTTTTGGTTTCACTCAAAAGGCTTCATTACCATTAAATATAGTTGTCATTTCTTATATACTCGTGATCTTTCCTTTATCTAACTAATATGAGATATTGTTTGTACTCCAATCAGTACCATATCATGTAAATTTTATTAACAAAGCCTTTCCTAACATCCACTAACCACAAAATGGGATAATTGGGCTAATTAAAAAAATCAAAAACCAAAATATGTAAAACATATATTTATCCTAAAAATTATTTTAATCATTTTTTTTTGGTAATTCGATGTCGAAGATTTAAACACTAACTTAAAGGAAGGAAAGTGATACCTCTACGATGTTAGCTTATATGTTGGTGTATGTTTGTGTTAGATAATTTAAATACAATTTTGAAAATTAAAACTAAAAAGTATGGGATTAACATCAAAGAAATTTAGAGGACAAATAATGCTACATTCAAAAGAGAAAAATCAAAATTTATGCCAAAAGTTTAGAAAATAGGAAGATGAATTATAATTTTTTTCTCTTTTTTAACACCTAAACTCTCTTCTTAATTTTGGTTGACTCACCAAGTATCATAATAGGATTGATTGCACAAACAACCATCCGACCCAAAATAATTACAAATTTAACAAAGTTTAAAATCTTTTGTAAATATAGCAAAAAAATGAGTGGCTATCACTGATAGACTTTATGACTATTGCTGATAGACTTCTCTCACTGATCATAGACTATTATCACTGACAAAATTCTATAAAAAAGACTACTATCAACGATAAACTTCTATCAGCGATAGACCATACTATCGATGATAGAAATTGCCATATCCGCAATTTTTTTAAAAAAGTGCTATATTTCTAATTATTTTATTCTAAATTGACATCTGTTAAAATTTTCTATATATATATATAATATAATTGGACTAAAAAAATAACTAAATACCTGGAATTATAAAACCTACATTTAGCCTAACAATTTCAATCAAAATTAAAGGTGGGAAGAACATAAAAAATAAATAAAAAAAAATAGATCAACTGTAATTGGTATTGGCATGTACTCCTTACTTGAGTTCGCGAGTTCAATCCGCCACCCCACAATTATTAATTAAAATATATATATATATATATAAAAATTGATAAATTGTTTGTTACCAAGGTTGGGAAAGCCAAGCTTTGAGGTTGGCGAGCTTGGCAAGAACCTGCCTCCATTTTCTCACATTCAAGTCATCTTCTCCAAATCTCACTTCATGTTTAACAAAAGCTTCTCCAAAGCTTTCTCTCTGGTTTCGAACATCAGAAGGATCCACTTTATAAAAAACGGGCAAAACAATCATCCCAAGCCGCTCTTCGCATTCAAAGATCTTAACCAGCTCCGCAAGGCACCACCTCGAAGACGCGTAGTTTTTCGATACCACGACGATCGCAAATCTCGACGCTTCAATGGCGGCCGACAGATCTGAAGAAATGTCTGTTCCTTCCTCGATCTCATCTTCGTCTCTGAAAGTGAAGATTCCTTTATGTCTTAAGGCTTTGTAGAGATGGTCTGTGAAGCCGCCACGTGTATCTTCGCCTCTAAAACTCAAAAACACGTCGTATTTCCATTTACGAGTTGAAGAAGAAGAAGAAGAAGAAACCACCATGGATAGAGGTTTGAGCATTCAACACACGGCTGTTCCTCTCCGTATTCAAATGTGTGGTGGGTGAGACTCATCTTCAAAGAGATGTAATAATTCATAAAGATATCTCACACTCACTTCTTGTCCTTTATTTATTCTTTTCATTTTAATAATTAGATAGGTCCCATTTGGTAATAATTTTGTGGTTTTTGTTTCTTTTTGCTTTTTATAAAAAGTGAAAATTGCAAAAACAACCTCCCAATTGTAAGATTGTTACAATCAAACTATTTGAATTTCAATTTGATAAACCAGGCCACAAAGTTTATGAATTGTTGCAATTAAAATCTTAAGGATTATAAATGGCACAAGTTACACCTTGAACTATATAAAGAGGTGTTTGACATGTTGTTTTGGAATTAACTCGGGAATCAAAATCAGAAAACTGTATTTGGGGTGTAGTGTAGGGAAGTCTGGAAATCTGAAGCTTGCATTGTTATCAATCCCAGGTTAGAGAGGAAATTGTGTGACCCACCAAGATTATGAGAAAAATTGAGAGAAAAATGATGAGACCCACCATAATTATGAGATAATTGGAAACAAAAAGGACAGATTCCACCAAGATTTTGTAATTTTAAGAAAAACCATGGTTTTTTTAGGGAGTAATACTTGCTCCCACTTGAGGAGTATAATTGAGATATTATCTACCCTATCATGTTAGGAAAATATCTACTCTATTGTATTACTAAAATATCTTCCTATATTTATTATTCACTATTTATTTTTGGAATTAAGTTGACCTAGAGTTGCATATATATATATTGATCATATTTGATCCATCAAAAATAAGAAAAGTAGGAGAAAATAGATCAGAGAATAAGAGTTCAAAGGTGGAGTGTGTAGGCGAGAACGGATCAAAGGTGGTCTTTTCCTGTTGGTGTTGAATTTGGGCCCTAATTTCGAGAGGTCGGTGCAGTGACGTTTACCGAGAGTTCGTTAGTGACATGAGGAATCCAAACGGAGGGATATGAGATTGCAAATATTGGAAATGAGGAAAATTGTTGAGTGCAATTTACGAGCATTGAAATCAGCCATGACAAGAACACAGAGAAATCGCAACAAGAGCTAGTCACGAAAACAAAACTGATATTGTTATGACTATAAACGCCACCATGGGCTAAGGTTCGAGAAACCGGGCCAACACGAGGAACGAAATGTAGAGACGTTGGGCTCGTGACAAAGAGAAGGATCGCCTTTTTAGGTGACCCATATATGGAGCCTGTGTGCAGGAAATGGGGTGCCTTTAGGTGGCCCACGCAGGGAAAAGAAAAGGTTAAGGGTTGTCATTCGGCAGACCATGTGTCAGGGAGGGTCGTCCATTTGGCCGACCCATGCAAGAAAAGGGCTGCCTTTTGGCAGCCCATATGAAGGAGATGGGTCGGCCAACCATGAAGAAGAAGTGACGGTCGACCATTTGGCTGACCCGTGTAAGAAAAAGGGGACTGCCATTAAGCAGTCCACGTGTAAGGGAGGGTCGACCATTTGGCCGACCCATGCAAGAAAAATGGTTTCATTTTGTCAATCCATATTTAGTAAAGGGGTTGGCCAATTGGTCGACCCAGGAAGAAGAGACGAGGGTCGACCATTTGGACGACCTATGCAAGAAAAAGGGGGGCTACCTATGGCAGCCCATATGTTAGGGAGGGTCGGTCGGCCCATGCAAGAAAATGGGCTGCCTTTTGGTAGCCCATATGAAGGAAAGAGGGTTGGCCAATTGGCCGACCCATAAAGAAGATGTGAGGGTCAACCATTTCATTTTTGTTTGTTTCGAGAAGTATATCGATCAATTATGATTCTGTCTTTTTCAATTGATTCTTTTCCGATTGAGTTGTATGGATCCATGGGCCTATGTGTCGAGAGAGATACTATTCATGGAACGAAAATGTGCAAAAGCTCTATTTGCCTCTGTTCTATTCTTTTTTTTTCTTCAGTGCAAGACAAGAAAGCGCGCCATCTTTTTGTCATCTCTGTTGCTTTCCAGATTTTGTATTGAACACATGGCGTATCTAGGACCTTCAAATCATGTTTGAGCCTATGTTCAAACCAAACCCTACCCCTATTTGTTTGTTTGAATAAGCTAGAAAGAATGCCCGCCAAGTTGAGATAAGGCAATGCTTCCTCCAACCATTCAAGGAAAAGCTCGACGTTGGCTGACCCATGAAAAATGATGGCTGCTATTCGGTAGCCCATGCAAAGGGAAGGGCCACCTCTTGGTGGCCCACATGAGGAAAATGGTTTCATACATTAAAGCGGTATGTCTCCAGTAAAGACCCATGTACGTCGCAACTGGTCGACCAAAGTCTTGTTTTGCCCTATGTCGTTATGTCTTGAAAAGATTGATTGTCATTCTGAAAATCAATCAGGGATGCCGTTAGAAGATAAAGTAGTTTGAATCCCTAAACTGATGGAGTGGACCCGCCTCTAAAACGGCAATGATGAGCGTGAGAATATAATGGTCGAAAGTAATTATTCAACGAATGATTACACAGCTGAAATGGCGGTTGACTGTTACGAAAATGTGGGTATATAAACAAGGTATGATGTTTTGTAAAGATACGTTGAAAATACTGACTAAACTACTTTGACAAGAACAATACTGACTTGAGCATCGAAGTAAATGTCGTTAGACCACTCCGAGTTAACTTTTCTTATGTTTTCAAGGCGTTCATGGAAATTCTATAGAGGATAAATAAATTTACCGTTGGTACCATTTTTTGGTACCAACAGTTGACGTTGTTTGTAGGAAACGTAAAGTTTGTGCCCTAGCTAATCCTTATTATAAACATGGGTCGCAACATGAACCAGGGTAATCGAGTAGAAGATGGTAATGAGTCTGATCGTGAGCGTCACGCACGGCGAACACGAGAGCAGGATAATCCAGCAGGTGATGGTCGACTGTCCGCCGCCGTACCAGTGGAAAACTAAGCGGCGCAAACGCACGCAGAGTTAGCAGCGAAAAATAAGAAGCTAGACCAAGGTCTGGTGGAATATCATGGAGATGTTGCGACAACCTAATAAGGTCGTTGATCCACGAGCCATTGAAAGGTAAAGCTCTGATGGTTGCGGGAGTTGATCCCTTTCATTGTGCAGCTACCTTAAAGGCAGAGATGAAGCCTTCCAGACTACTCTTACGCGGAAGTTGCCTCATTTCCCCGCGGATGTCGGATCAATGAGAGCTGACGACTGCAGAAATGAGTGAAGAAGAAGAATCAAATGAGCGTGAAGATTGAAACGCTGAAGGATGACTGACTAATCCCTATCCCTTGCTTTTCGTTGACCATGATCCCCTACACATGATGGAAATTAAGTGTTCTTGATACCTGTTAGTTTAGCTAGTACTTTACTTTACTTTTGTTTGTTCTGTTTAGCTTTATGTCTAGTTAGTTTAGTTGTAGTTTTTGTTATAGTTTAGTTAGAAAAGTTGTGAACATTCTCTCCTGTGTCATAATCTTGTGTAAGTTTGATTTTTGTTTCTGCATTTCCTTAGCATAATATCCCTAGCATAGCATAGTTCTAGCAAAAATTAGATTACTGCCTTCTGATTCTGTCTTCTGATGATGTTGTTAGATTAAAATGTTTAGCTAACTTAGTTTTCTTTTCTCTACTCGTCTTTTACTATTGGAGCTGGCTGGATGACTGTCAGTACTTTCTCTAAGCTTTAAGTGTGCGAGTCTCAAGAAAAAGAATGGTAGCTTATAAGACCTTGCTATTAGGTATGTCAGTGGGGTGGGGTCGGAGATGCACTCTCCATCCCCGTTGACGCCCCATTTCCCATTTCGGAGAGTCGGGGAATCCCCGTTGGGGATTGGGTCCCACGAAAAAAAATCTTCGTTTTCACTCTTTATTTTTTAATTATCTTTATTAAAAAATAATTAAATTTTGATAAATATATTAAAATAAAATATAGTTTTATGTGAAAGTTAGTATCTATTATTGTTTATTTATTTAAATAAGTAATTTAAAAAATATTTAACAGTTTTAATAAATTTAAAATAAAAAGTTATTATATTATGAAATTAAATATAAAAAGCACATACAAAAAATAATGAAATTAGATTATATATATAAACTAACACATTACAGTAGTTTAAGAAAAAAAAAATGTAGCAACTAATTTGAAAACAATTTATAGAAGCTGTGACTAAAAAAAAAAAAAAAAAAAGCTAATTTAATTTAAGGGTGTTTAAAAATATATATATATATATATATATATATATATATATTTAAAATGAATAAAAAATAGTTTTGGGTGGGTTCTGGGTCGGGGATCCACATCCCCATTCCCGGTTGGGGACCCGATTTAAATTCCCGGTTTGACTCCCGTACTCGGTCAAGGGATTCTCCACCCCGATCGGGTTGGGGCCCGTGGAGAATTTTGCAATCCCTATTTATCATAGCAAAACGTAAATGTCTACCTTTTGTGCTTATCTAACCTAGGAGAGTTCATTTCAAATCTTGATGCTGAAGAATTCAAGTCTTGTCCATCTTGAACTAGATGCTTGTAGCTAAGTTTGGGGGTTTGCCGCCCAATAGTCTCATTGATGACAATGAGAATAATCTTAGGGGAATGAGTGTTCGTCCTTGAAGAGTGATGCCATGTCTTAACTGTTCTATAATTTTGTATTCTGACACTTGATTTTTTAAGCATGACATAATTCTAGGGACTCTTGAGGGTGAGGTGATAGCACACTAAATGGGCTATCTTTAGAGCCGTTATTATGCTAGTTTTGGAGTTTAAATGAACGTTTTAATGATATTATTTATCTAAATTGTAGATTTCGAGCATTTGGAGCAAACCGGAGCTTTTTAGAAGTTATGGCATGAAAAATTAGCTTAAAATATGAACTTTGATGACCAAGAGCCAAGAAAAAGAAGAAATCAAGCCAAAAATGCCGAGGGGATAGCGTCGAGACGCTATGGGAGCGTCGAGACGCTCCAAAATGAGTTTTCAAGCCATTTTTCCCGAGGGGACAGCGTCTCGACGCTCTGCAGAGCGTCTCGACGCTCTAATCCCTCTCAGAAAAAATAAAAATAAATTATGTACAGCCCCAGCCTCGAACCCAGGCGCGCGCGCGCACACAGCTCATCCATGGACCGCCCAGACCACCACGCCACTCGGCTGATATTGTTATCCATTCCGCATTTGGAATACATATACCTGTAGCGTCGAGCTATAGCGTCTCGACTCTATGCTCGACGCTGGCTTTCCATATCAGTTTCACGCGTTTTTAAAGTGCAGCGTCGAGACGCTATGACGATTTTTTTCTATAAATACATATTTTTCTCCATTCGACGGGGGAGCCAATTTTTGGGAGATTTGAACCCTAATTTCGAAATACACTCATTGGAAAGGCGTGAGGGACACTCTAGAGAGCGGAGGAAGAGATTCAGAGGCTCGGGAACGTGCAGATCACATCGGGAACGAGGCTTGGCACGCGACAAGAGTTTTTCTCCCTTTACCTTTGATTTTATTGTTTATTTTATGGATTCTAAACATTGTCTAAGCATGATTTTAGTGATTATGAGTAGCTAGACTTTTACTTAGGGGATTGATGTAATCGTTTTAGTTTTCATGCTTGATTAATCTAATGTTCTTCATATTGCAACAATTGTTCTTGTGTTTGTTTGCTTAATGCTTTTATCTTTTGGCCAAAGTATAAATTGTTGATTGCTTTAATTCTAGCTTGGAAGAGTAGATTTTAGAGTAGAACTCAAACACTTGACTACTTGTAAATTCTTGCATGGAAATGAAGAATTCTCTTAGAGGCCGATAATAGAAGTTGCTTAATGCCTTTCTTTTCTATTAAAACTATACAGGCATGTTGGTTTTATATTAAGGGAAGAGAATTAATAGAGCTCTAGCGAGTCTTTTATGAATTTTGTACTTCTTGGCTTATAATTGTTTGCATGACTATTTTTGGATTAATAGATTAATGAAGCATGAATCTATTCGATGAAATCAATTCCCTAGGTTTTCTCTCCTAAAGGTTTTTCATTATTTTTCAGTCATTTATTTTTCACTCACTTCAAAGTCTTTTTAATCTAAATAGAATTTGTGGTTAGTACCTACGGTACTCAATTGATCTAGAAAACCAATCCTGTGGACGATACTCTTTACTTAAATCACTATATTAAAACTTGACCCGTACACTTGCGGTACGCATTAAATCACGCAACAAGTTTTTGGCGCCGTTGCCGGGGATTGGCATATTTAGATCAATTGATATTGTGGAGAATTCCACAAATCTTACTTTAGATTGTTTGTATTTTTTTATTAATTTTCTGTTATTTGTGTTTTTCTTGTCAGGTTCGTGTTTCAGTTTATGCGAAAGGACAAGGGAGTTTCCTTACTCCCCTTCGATCTTGAGATAGAAAAGACCTGCAAGAGAAATCGAAAAATCCATAAAGAGAAGGACAAATCAATGGCACAACCGAATATGGCCGTACAGGAGAACAAGGCCATTATGGACTATTTCCAGCCCACATTTGACATTAATCAATCTGGGATAGTCCTCACACCTATAGATGCCAACAATTTTGAGTTGAAGACAGGACTGATTCAAATGGCCATGAACAATGCATTCAGGGGCCGTCCTACTGAAGATCCCAATTCCCATTTGAAGAAATTCTTAGAAATTTCTAGCACGGTAAAAATTAATGGTGTTTCTACTGATGCAATTCGCTTACGTCTTTTTCCTTTTTCTTTACAGGAAAAAGCAACTGATTGGCTAGAATCATTACAACCAGGAAGCATCACCACTTGGGAGGAGTTGGCACATTCATTTTTAACTAAATTTTTCTCACCTGCTAAGTCTGCCAAGCTTAGAACTGAGATAGGAACCTTCAGACAAAATGAGGGTGAACAATTGTTTGAAGCATGGGAGCGGTACAAGGAACTAATAAGGAAGTGTCCTGAGCATGGGTATCCAGACTGGCTACAAATTCAATTTTTTTACAATGGACTCACAGGACAAACTAAGACAATTGTAGATGCAGCATCAGGAGGAACTATCCTGAAGAAAACTGTACATGGAGCTCGTACACTATTAGAGGAGATGGCAACTACGAGCTATCATTGGCCAAATGAACGCTCCAATTATAAAACAGTAGCTGGCCTCCATGAGGTGGATGAGGTAAGTTCCCTTAAGGCTCAAATTGCATCTCTGACTAATGCAATGAACAAACTTGCAGGAATAGGTGTCACTCAATCTATTGCAGCCTTAGCAGCATCTCATACCCCTCCATCTGGTGAGGAATACAACTTGGAACAGGCCCAATATGTGAACAATAGAAATTTCAACTATGGAGGCCAACAAATGCAAAATAATCTTCCTACTCACTACCATCCAGGTTTGAGAAATCATGAGAATTTTTCCTATGCTAATACTAAGAATATTTTGCAGCCTCCACCAGGTTTTGCATCCACTTCTCAACAGCCTGAAAAGAAGCCATCCCTTGAAGAATTGGTTGGAGCATTCGTTACAGAATCAAGAAATAGAGCCAACCAAATGGAAAGCACAATGACTAGTCAGGGAGCGGCCATAAAGAATTTGGAGGTACAAATGAGTCAGATGGCCACATCTATTAACAGTCTCCATAAAGGTAAATATCCTAGTGACACCGAGGTAAACCCAAGGGAGCAATGCAAAGCTTGCAAGGCTATCACATTAAGAAGTGGAAGGATGGTGGATGAGATTGCAAAAGAACCTGTTGAGAAGTCTACTGAAAAAGAGTTCACTTTAGAGCCATCTACTAATGTGTTTATTCAGGTTGAGGAAGAACAAAAGAAGACTACTGCATCACCTGAAGCTGAACAATCTACTAAGTCTTCTGTTCCTTTTGTTCCTAACTCTATTCCTTATCCTCAGCGGTTTAAAAAGAAAAAGCTTGAATCTCAATTTTCTAAATTTTTAGACATATTTAAAAAACTTCATATTAATATCCCATTTGCAGATGCTCTTGCTCAAATGCCACATTATGCAAAATTCATGAAAGACATCATGTCCAACAAGAAGAAACTGGAGGCCTACGAGACAATCAACCTTAATGAGGAATGCAGTGCCATCATTCAGAGAAAATTGCCTCAGAAATTAAAAGATCCAGGAAGTTTTACTATCCCTTGTGTTATGGGAAATTCTTCTTCTCCTTATAAAGCTTTATGTGATTTAGGAGCTAGCATTAACTTGATGCCTTTATCTGTATACAAGAAACTAGGTTTGGGGGAGGTGCAACCTACCACCATATCTCTTCAGTTAGCTGATCGATCTATCACATATCCTAGAGGTATTGTAGAAGATGTATTGGTTAAGGTTGACAAGTTTATCTTCCCTGTTGATTTTGTAGTGCTAGACATGGAAGAAGACAGTGAAGTCCCAATAATTTTGGGAAGACCTTTCTTAGCCACTGGACGAGCTTTAATCGATGTACAACAGGGTAAACTTTCTCTAAGATTGAACGACGAAGAGGTAACTTTCAATATTTATAACTCTATGAAATTCCATGAAGAAGAAAGTGATTGTTTTCGTGTGGACATGATTGATTCCATTACTAATGAGTTTGAGAAATTTGTGGCAAATTCTGATATTTTAGATAAATTAAATTTAGACAATGAGAATGAGCAGGTGAAACAGGTGGAGGTGAAACACATGGGCAAGCGACCACCATGATACATTTAATGAGCCTCGTCTAGCCAAAGACGTTAAACAAAGCGCTTCTTGGGAGGCAACCCAAGTTTATTTTGAGTTTTTAGTTTGTTTTATTTGTTTTCTTTTGTTTAATTCTTTTGTGGCGTGATGTTGTCCTTATATTCCTTTACTTTCCCCTTAGGAGCCTGATCAACAAATTTTTCTGCACATCTCAGAAGATAGTGGATTCACTTGCATTTCAGGGAAGTTTCCAAATCCCCTATCTATTTTTTTTGTCTTGTCATTTGCATATTATTGACTATACATTGAGGACAATGTATGTTTTAAGTTTGGGGGTGGAACTATGCATGTTTTAGGTGAATTTTATATTTTTCTTAGCATGATCTTCATGGTTGAATCTTTGTTGCATTGCTCGTGATTAGGACAACCTAGGAAGTGTTCTAGAGTTTGATATTCTGCTTTTGTTGGACTATGAGACTATACCGGTTAACAGAGAAAATTTATTTTATTTTAGTCCCTTTTGATATGTTTGAATACCTTAAGCTAAAAATGCATCTTTAGTTTGAGTTTTAATGCATAAAAGAGATAAGCATGATTAGATTTTTCTTTGAAAAGTTTTATGATGGTGTCTCATTTTTTGTTGCTAAATGAAGAATGCATAGGATTGGATACCAAAATATCATGTTTTTCTGTGAGCTTTTGAGCCAATAAGCACCTCTTAACATGGTGCTCTATTTTCTTAAATTGAGTGATTGCCATGCATGATTGATATTTCTAGAACTTGCTTTGTTATGCATGTCTGAAATCTCTGAATTTGACTTGAATGTTTAACTTCACAAAGGGCGTTTAGGTAAAACCACTTTTAGCTTTCTTAAATAGCCTACCTTGGTATAATCCTTAGAAAGCCAAATTTTGAGCCTTAGGCCTTTTCATTGGAACATTACCACATAACAAGCCTTATACCCATTCTCTTGTTGCTTTCCTTTCTTTGAACCATTAATGGAAGGTTTATAAGTGTTTACCACAGGATGTGTCAATCCGTCCAAAGGAGAAAGTTGAATGGTGTTAATAGAATATTCAAAAGGAAGCATTCATTTCATTAGCTTCTTTTAGAGACAAAAGAAAGAAAAAAGAAAGAGAAAAAAAATTGAGAAAAGAAAAAAAAAAAAGAAAATTTCATGTGGTACAGTCTTATAATTCTTCCAACCTAGTAGCTTAAAATGTTCATCCATCCACCCTTACCTAAGCCCAATTACAACCAAAGCAAGACCCTTGAAGTTTTACATTCAATCTAATTCATCGATGATGAAGATGTGATATATTAGCAAGCATATGGTAAATGTCTCTTATGTTTTGGTTTGAGCGTTTATCTTTCATATACCCTAAACAGTTGAGTGTTTTGAGTGATTCTATGTGAGGGTATCAAGTCTTGTGCATTCGATTTTAGTAATTTTATGAGATGCTTGAGTTTTTTGTTATAAAATTGAAGTCTATGATTGCTTAATCTCTCGATTGTCACTATGACTCAAGTTATTGATGTATGTTTAGTTTGATTGGTATTCATAGATATTAAGGGAAGAAAAGTGAGCACACATGCAAAAGATAAAATGTTTTGATTTTTAAAATTTATTGTTGATAGGTCGTGGTTTAATATGCCTTCTTTTGTGGTTTATTTGTCTTAAGAACATTGAGGTTCGAGTCACGAGCATGCATTCATTAATTCATTTATTGGTTTGTTTTATTTTGCTCGAGGACTAGCAAAAGCTTAAGTTTGGGGGTGTTTGATAGCACACTAAATGGGCTATCTTTAGAGCCGTTATTATGCTAGTTTTGGAGTTTAAATGAACGTTTTAATGATATTATTTATCTAAATTGTAGATTTCGAGCATTTGGAGCAAACCGGAGCTTTTTAGAAGTTATGGCATGAAAAATTAGCTTAAAATATGAACTTTGATGACCAAGAGCCAAGAAAAAGAAGAAATCAAGCCAAAAATGCCGAGGGGATAGCGTCGAGACGCTATGGGAGCGTCGAGACGCTCCAAAATGAGTTTTCAAGCCATTTTTCCCGAGGGGACAGCGTCTCGACGCTCTGCAGAGCGTCTCGACGCTCTAATCCCTCTCAGAAAAAATAAAAATAAATTATGTACAGCCACAGCCTCGAACCCAGGCGCGCGCGCGCACACAGCTCATCCATGGACCGCCCAGACCACCACGCCACTCGGCTGATATTGTTATCCATTCCGCATTTGGAATACATATACCTGTAGCGTCGAGCTATAGCGTCTCGACTCTATGCTCGACGCTGGCTTTCCATATCAGTTTCACGCGTTTTTAAAGTGCAGCGTCGAGACGCTATGACGATTTTTTTCTATAAATACATATTTTTCTCCATTCGACGGGGGAGCCAATTTTTGGGAGATTTGAACCCTAATTTCGAAATACACTCATTGGAAAGGCGTGAGGGACACTCTAGAGAGCGGAGGAAGAGATTCAGAGGCTCGGGAACGTGCAGATCACATCGGGAACGAGGCTTGGCACGCGACAAGAGTTTTTCTCCCTTTACCTTTGATTTTATTGTTTATTTTATGGATTCTAAACATTGTCTAAGCATGATTTTAGTGATTATGAGTAGCTAGACTTTTACTTAGGGGATTGATGTAATCGTTTTAGTTTTCATGCTTGATTAATCTAATGTTCTTCATATTGCAACAATTGTTCTTGTGTTTGTTTGCTTAATGCTTTTATCTTTTGGCCAAAGTATAAATTGTTGATTGCTTTAATTCTAGCTTGGAAGAGTAGATTTTAGAGTAGAACTCAAACACTTGACTACTTGTAAATTCTTGCATGGAAATGAAGAATTCTCTTAGAGGCCGATAATAGAAGTTGCTTAATGCCTTTCTTTTCTATTAAAACTATACAGGCATGTTGGTTTTATATTAAGGGAAGAGAATTAATAGAGCTCTAGCGAGTCTTTTATGAATTTTGTACTTCTTGGCTTATAATTGTTTGCATGACTATTTTTGGATTAATAGATTAATGAAGCATGAATCTATTCGATGAAATCAATTCCCTAGGTTTTCTCTCCTAAAGGTTTTTCATTATTTTTCAGTCATTTATTTTTCACTCACTTCAAAGTCTTTTTAATCTAAATAGAATTTGTGGTTAGTACCTACGGTACTCAATTGATCTAGAAAACCAATCCTGTGGACGATACTCTTTACTTAAATCACTATATTAAAACTTGACCCGTACACTTGCGGTACGCATTAAATCACGCAACAAGTTTTAAGCATGACATAATTCTAGGGACTCTTGAGGGTGAGGCAACCTTTTACAAAAAAGTTTCTTTTCTTAAGGTTGATTGTGTAATCCACAGTTGGCACTGCGTAAAAAGGCAACTAAGCGATTTAGGAAAGCAAAAACAAAGAAACTTCAATAATGTAGCAAAGAAGATGAGTGCTAATTTTAAAAGCTTAGATGTTCCTAGTTATTGAAATTTGATCTTAACTGTTGAGTTAAGCAAAAAGTTGTAACTGAAAGAATAATCTTAGGGGAATGATTGTTCGTTCTTGAAGAGTGATACCATGTCTTAATTGTTCATAATTTTGCATTCTATCACTTGATTTTCTAAGCATGACACAATTCTAGAGGCTCTTGGGAAAATAAAAGAATTGTGTTAAATCTAAAAGCATGTACTGTATGTCAAGATGAGCAAAATTGGAACTTTAGGTTAAGGAATGAGTGCACAATGAATTTGAAGATCAAGGTGGATAAAACAAAATTTAGAGGTTGCAGAATGCTAATGATTTAAAGTCATAGGGAAACATAATGAGTAAGAGAGACAATTGACTTTAGGTTAGACCAAGTTACAGGACAACAAGGGCATTAACATAGACCTAACTTAGAAGAAGATTTTACTAAGATAGCAGTTTTGTGAAATTGTTGTGACACCATTGTTTGCAGCTTTAAGCAGTAATCTAGTGTTGCTAGGATAACTTACAAAGTAAAGGACATGTGTGTGTAGCTTAACATTACCCAGGGTTAAGCTACACAAAGTAAAGTAAAGGAGACGAACAATGATTCAAGTTTGAGGGTTTGATAACTCTCTGAATAAGAGTTATTTAGGGTCTTTGAGAGGTTGAAATAAGCTCTTAAGTGAGTAATTGCTTGTTGAAATGCATGAGAAAACCCTTGCTTGTTGTAATTTCCCATGAGAGTCATCTTTGAAGCCTTTGCGTGAATTGTTAGTATTTGTGCCTGAATTATGCTGATTTGATACATTTTATGGTTATTCAAAAATGTTTGGAAACAAATGTTTCAGCAATGTGCCAGCAAAGTTGGGATCTTTGGGATTATGGAGCAACATTTGGGTGAGCAAAACTGAATATTTTTCTGTCCCCCTTTGTATGTACAAAAAAGCTGAATATTTTTCTTTCATTCAATGAAAAAGGTTGTCCATTTTATGACAAGTTTTGGGGAAAACCCTAGAGGTATAAAAGGAAAATGATGAAATGAACCGAGAGAATAATCATTAAGGGAGAAGAGAATTTCCGAGAGGAAATGAGAGGAACTTGACAAGACTTCGAGGAGCATTTGGAGGCCTTGGTTTTCAGAGCTACGAAGAGTTTTATTCAAGAAGGAAGACTCGCTAGAAGGAAGTGAAGTTGCAAGCATCCGCTGGAGGAAGGAAGCATAAGGAGCATCCCTAGTTGAAAGACCACCTTCCGAAAACTTGGCTTTCTTTATACTCTTCTCTCTCTTCATCTTAGTAGAACTTGTTGTTTTTGTTTTCAATTTATTTGGAATGTTTGTTTTAGGCTATTTTGTTCATTTACCTTGTAGCATGAACTAACTTCGAAAGAGAAAGCTTAGAAGTATGAAGTAGACGTTTCATGAATGTGACAACATTATTTTGGCAGAAGCTTTCGAAACATGTTTGTTTTAATTCTAACAATGCATTTTCGATCGACTATCCATTATGTGTTAAAGAGTTTTTGATCTATGAGAGGAGTATAAGAAACTCTGATTATTTATGTTTCTGCTATCCTTTCATGGTAACCAGTGAGGAGTTTAGAGATATTCACTCACCTAGCACACTAGTAAACAACATGCTTGTTTGAATAGAAGTACAACGAAAGTTGGCTTCTAATGTTTGAAGCACGGAGAGAGTTTCTATGTTTGTGTTGTGTGGTTAGCTGAGACGTGTATTCTGCTAAAGTATTTCTGTTTCGTTTTACTTCAACAATACTTCTAACCTGACCCTGTGTTCCTTGCATAGTAGTAAGTCCCCTTATCATCTGAGTTTTCATTGTTCTTTCGTCTTCGAAAAGTTTGATAAGTTGTTGATCTGTGAATGTTATTCCATTTGAGTATTTTTATCGTGCTATCATTTTGTTCTAGCATTTTTAGTCACGAGCATCGTTTTGTTTGTTTATTTGTTTCCACGTTGTTATTATTCTGTCTTTATTTACGCAGATCCAACCATAGTTTGTTACATGTTACCTTGTCTTAAACCAATTCAACTTAACGTAGAATGCACCAAATCCTTGTGAAATCGATATAAATATACTTATTACTTGCTGCATAGATAATGTATATTTGCATGTTCTGAATGCTTTTCATTATTATTGCGCATTAAGCACGCAACAAGTGGCAAAGAGGTTGATTATCGACCGTGGGTAGTAGAATTATAGAGAATGCAGAATCAACTCTGGGACATGAAAAAAGCCTAGGATCATGAAGGCTCAATCTGAAGAATCTCCTAGATCAAGTAGAACCTCCATTCACAGATAATATCATGTTAGAAGAGGTACCCCCTAAATTTAAATTACCTACGATGAAAGCTTATGAAGGTACAAGAGACCCGGTTGAGCATTTGGTTACATTCTGATTGTCGATGGAACTCCACGGAGTCCGGGTCGCAATCAAATGTCGGACATTCTCATTTACTCTTGCAGGTCCCGCACAAAAGTGGTTTCGACAACTAAAAAGAATGTCAATAGCATCCTTTAGAGAGTTGACCCGAGCTTTCATTACATAACTCTTGGGGGGTCGAGAAGAGCGAAAGCCACCAACTCATTTGATGACTATCAGACAAGGGAGGGACGAGACACCACGATAGTATGTGTATAATTTTATTATTATTTGAAAAACAAGAAAAAAGAAATTAAAGTGCAGCGTAGGTCTTCGCACGATGACCCACGCCGCCATCCCTCTCACTCAACTAATCTCTCTCCCTCAACTCACCCTCTATCTCAGCTCCGACCAACCCCACACCGCCGTCTCCTCCTCCGTCCCACCGACGAGCACCCATCCATCTGGTGGCAACGACGACCACTCGGCTTTCGAGCAACGCAACAGCGAGCGTTTGAGCAACGACGACCACTCGACTCTACCTCCAACAACGGCGCGACGTGAGCGACAACGACGACGCGCCATGGGCAGCAAGTAAGCATTCCTCCTCCGAAAATTTCTTGTCTTGTTCGGTCGAGTGTCGATTATAACCCAAATCTCTTTCAAATTTGATTATTTTTGGTTTCAAACGTTCGGTTCAACTTCGAGATTCAATACCCGCTTGGTTCCAACGCTGGATTTATTAAACTTAGTCTTTGAATGTGCTGTCCAACAAGGATTGACATCATCGCAGTGAGTTTCACTGGGTAACGAGGCTCCAATTTCCTTTCGAATTCTTTTCAAATGTTATAACTTCCGAACATCTGAGTTGAGAATTGTTTAATTGTCCATAATTGTCCCAACCTTGGGAACCTCCCTGTTTTGGTGTTGAAACAATTTTAGTCTAATAATGAGAGTGAGACGGGATTGCGTAGGTAATCTTTATTTAACTTTTTGGATAAATTTTATAGCACTCTTGCTAGTCTGGAAAGTAGTGTTAAGTGATGGAAAATTATTGTAGGTTGAAACCAAGAGCTTTTGTAAGCGACATTTGTAATCCGTGAGCTTTGCTCTAAGGTAAGTGACCTTACTGCTAGCTAGCCTTCGGGCTAGGATGAGAATCTATTGAATATTTGTTGAGATGTTAAATATTTGTGGTTGAGATGTTGATTTGATTTTATGTCATGAATGAATTGTCGTATGTAGCTTTGAAAGCTCTTGTATGTTGAGAAAAACATCTTATAATGTTAGAGGAGAAATTCATGAATAAAGTTATGATGATGTTGTATGCCTTTTTTTATCACGTTCAACATGTTTGTTGTGGAACCTCATTATTGCATGCCACATTTTTCAGTCACGATAATTTAGTGACAATTACCCATCCCCTTAGTCATGATTGACACTTAGTAGACTGAGGCTTTGCTCCACTAACTGGATGCCAACTAACCATCAGTGAGGGAGTCTCTAGAGGAGTCTACTACACGAGTAGTTGAAAGAGTTATTGAAGGACTAGGTTAATTGTCCACTTAGATGGCCATAACAAAATATTCATAACAGTCAGGTTTAAGTCCCATTAATTAAAGTCTCAGTCAGTTCATGTTGCATGTAATTGCATAGCCTGACCCCAGTAGTGAGGTAACTTACTGAGTATTTTATTTAATACTCATTCTTTCTTATTATTTAATACTCATTCTTTCTTAAAACTTTTTTTCCAGGTAATGTCAGGAACATACAGGGCGCTTAACGAGGTGATCAGTTGATGAAGCCTTGGGATCTGAGAAGTCAGAGCTTCCGCATTTAGTTATTTATTCATTTGAGTCTCGTTACATTCTTCTGCTAAGGATCAAGACTGACATTTTTTACTTAAAGTTTATTATAAATGAACTTGATTTAATTATTTAATGATTTATTGGGATCACAAAAATAAATGTGTTTTGTGTGAATTATGAAACGTTTCTGGACATTTAAGTATCAATTTCTTTTTTTCTTAAAATTTACTATTTAAATGTTTATGACGCCATGCATGTAGTAACGGTCCTAGGCTGATGTCATAGGAATTCGGGTCGTTACATATGCGACTAAGATAGAGAGAAGTTGTCTACAGACGACGACGAGGCGAGGAGTGGCTGCTACGAACAATGGGGAGGAGAAGTTGCGTGTTGTTGCCTTTAGTTGGGTCAGAATCGGTAGAGAGGCGACAACGAAGAACAAGCGAAGACGAAGGCGACAAAGAGGAAAAGAGGGCTACGGCGACAGGCGGGCAAAGAAGAAGACAATGGCAGACGAACGAAGAAAACTACTGCGACAAACGAAAAGGTGGGCGACAGATAAGCGAAGAGGGGTGGGGTTGTAGGAGACGAGCTTCGAAAGTGGGGAGGAATAGGGTCTTTTTCGTTAGGGTTTCTTTTAATTCTAATTTTATTTTAAAATTTTGAGAACTTTCAGTGAGCGACGTGTGAACATGTGGCTGAAAGTTAACTATTTTTAGCAACGTTGTTTAATAACGTCGCTGAAACATTTAACAAATAGTCTATGAACACTACTAGAAAAAGGGGAATATATGACATGAGGATTAAGGCGATATAAGGGAGAGGAAGAAAAAAAATGTCATCTTCAGTTTGGGGCGTGTTTTTGGCGGGAAAAAATGCAGTTTTTTTTTCAGATTTTCGAAACTTAATGACAGTTTTGTAATGTCGTCAATAGATGACAGTTTTAAACTACCCTAAATCATTTACATTTATTAACTATCATTAACTTATTTATAATTCTTTACTCAAACATTTGTTTGAAACTAAAAATAAAATAAAAGAGGGAAAATGAAAAACAAATGAAAAAAAAAAGGAAAAATCAAAACTTTGGAAAAAAAACACTCAAAATTTATAATTAAATTTATATATATATATATATATATATATGAAATCCCTAAATTAAGAACCCATCAAGTACCCTCTGAAATCGGCCTCCCTCGAAAATCGCCTCCCCTCGCCTCCGCACGCATGTTCGGGCGGCGAGTGCAGCATCGTTCGACGACCACCCACGCGGAGATTTTTCCTCTTTTTCACGATAGACGACGATTGTAACGACCCGAACTTCAGGTTCTGATTTGATTTTGATTTCTTAGCAGTTGATATTGATAGACTCCATCTTCTAATGTTGGGTTCTTATTTGTTTTAGTTGAAATGATTCCATTGTTGTACTTAAGAGATGTAATTTGTTTATATTGTTTAATTCTCATTTGTACTGTACTATTTTTTTTTTTTTTTTTTTTTGTCTTTCCTGACAAATTTTATAGGTCCTTGAGGTGAATACTTCACATCAATGTTCGAAGTTTTTGTGCTTTTATTTGAGATTCTACCGATGGTAGGGGAGTGAGAAGCTTCTGGTTCATCCATTTTTAAAATATGGAAATCTAAGGAATTTTACTAGAGGTAATTCAATCTTGTAAAATATTTGTTTCTTTGTTTCCTAAGTATGGATGGTAGATGAGAATTTGTTTCCAATATGGTTTTGTAGGTGTAGATTTTTGTGATGTTTTATTGCTATCACTTTGATTTGTAGTTATGATACATTCAAATTATTTTATGTAAAATGAATGATATTTCAATGATATAGATGCAACTTCTTATTTCAATGATCGTTTTGTGTTAAATTTGGAGTGTTTTATTTTGATTACATGTGTATGTTCAGGTATGTTCATCGGTTAGTTTTATGGTTTTGGTGAACCATTATTGGTGAACCATATCATTAAGAGAAATAATGGTTCAAGGTCATATAATTTAATAATAATGACAATTAGAAATATAAATATATTTAGATTTACGACAAAAAAAAATTGTCATAAAAACATATTTTTTGACAAAAAAAAATTGTCATTCAATTAAATTTGTTGACACCAAATAGTTGTCATCTTCAACTTAGTGATTGTAAATATATGTCATTATTGACATTTGATTGACAAAAAACCATCTAAAGTGGTGATGACAGTTTTTATTTGTCATTATAGCCCTGATTTCTAGTAGTGCAAAGGCGTCGCTAAAACCAATCTTTTAGCGACGTTTGTAAGTAACGTTGCAAAAAACTATTTATTAGCGACATAATTTTACTTCGTCGCTAAACATGAAATTTTTTCTAGTCATGTTATAGAATTTAGGATTTAAGGTTTAGGGTTTGTACTTATAATTTAAGGTTTAGAGTTTAGGGAGACTCAAACCCTCAATTTAAATCCTTTTAAAGAAAATCTAAAATTTCCAACTCTAAAAGTTAAATCCGAAATATTAAGCGTAAATCATAAATACTAAATTGTGAATCTAAATACTGAATATCTTAAACTCTAGATAACTTGGAAAGTATTCTAAAAATTTAATAAAAAAAATAAATTAGCGTTAAAATAAAAAGGAAAATTGTAGTTAATGACAATTTAAGACTTATTGTTTGCAAATATAGCATGTTTTTAAAAATTTTGCGGATATAACAATTTCTATCGCTATATCTTATGACTGATAGAAGTCTATCGCTGATCACCTCAGCTTTTTATAGATTTTTGTCAGTGATAATAGTCTATCAGAGATAATAGTCTATTACTGATAGAAGTCTATCAGTGATATAATAAAGTCTATCAGTGATAGAAACGAGTTTTTTTGCCATATTTGCAAAACATTTTAAAGTTTGCTAAATTTGCAATTAGTTTGGACCTAATTGCTATTTGTGCAACCAGCCCAAATAAAAATGTCATGGCATCATCTAGGGCTAGTCACAATGTTGAATAACTTAGAAAGTATTCTTAAAAATTAATAAAAAAAATAAATTAGCGTTAAAAAAAAATGTCATATGGCATCATCTGGAGCCAGCCACAGTGTTGAATAATTTCTCCCGCTATAGGCTGTAAAGTTTTTTATTTTTATTTCCAGTGTAATTATTTTATCTTATCGTCTATAAATATTTATATGTTTATCATTGATAGGATGAGGAGGGATTATAAAATACTTTGAAAATATTTATAATAAACTAATAATATTAATGTGATATATATATATATATATATATATATTAATTAAATCCAACCACTAATCTTTTGATGCATCATGATGATGTATGCGTTAATCATCTATGCAAAGATGTATGGGTTAATCAAACTATGCTAGGTTAGCAAAATTGACTTTGGTTGTGTGTTAATTCATTATCTATTTAAAATATTCCAGTAGACATATTAGAAATTTAGTATCCCACTAGACAGATTAGAAATTTAGAATAAAGAATTCACCTTATTATAACCTCACGTCTCTAAGTGTCATAAACTTCAATTTGTTTTATCATATAAATGTATATTATTATTGCAAGAGATATATAATATAAATTTCAATATGCATGTTCGATGGATGTCAACTAAATAATTTATAATGAAATTTTTTTGCCTCTTCCCTCTTTCATATTATCATATTTGTCTATTATTACGAACTTGTTTAAGTTTCTTTTTTTTATAATCTTTATTTATTAACAAACACTCATTTATCAATTAATAATTTGATACTTGGAAGGAATCTTCTCATTTTTAGAATTCAGAAAGAGATTTGTAGGGTTGGATTTGGGGCCAATTTAGGATGATGTATCCATAATGTGTCCCTTGGTCACATTAGGTTTTGAGTCCAAATAATGTGTTTTGTTAAACCCTTCTTCCAACCCTATTAGAGTAATTTAAGGAAAATTCTCAAATCTCCCTCCCCACATGTTGGTAAAAAAAAAAAAAAAATTGAAGAAAAATTCTCAAAAATAATATTTTTTTATATTAATAAAGTAGTTTAATAAAATTATTACAGAAATAGGGTAGCTATTTACAAAACTAGAGTACCTAAATCATGTACCATGGACACGATTTCCAGTAATCGTGTCCAATGTACACGACTTAGGGGTAACTCGTGTACCATGGACACAAGTTTTATAAATATCGTGTACCATGTACCAGCAGACTCGTGTACATGGTACACGAGTTCCATCTACCGAGCAACTGCCAGATAAGCGTCCACGTGGTTGGCATGTCACGATGTCGTGTCCATGGTACACGGGTTCCCCATAACTCGTGTCCATGGTACACGAGTTACCCCATAACTCGCGTCTATGGTACACGAGTTATCCTATAACTCGTGTACCATGAACACGATTTTTCGAACTCGTGTGCATGGTACACGATTTTTCGAACTCGTGTGCATGGTACACGATTTAGGTACCCTAGTTTTGTAAATACTTTCAAGACTACCATATTTCTGTAATAACTTTATTAAACTACATTATTAATATAAAAAATCCCAAAAATAGCTAGAAAGAAAAAAATCGAATTGAAAAATGGTTAAAAACTTTCATAATTTCATTCAATGACTACAAAAAAATTTGGGATGGAGTTAACAATTTTCATCCCGATTATACCCCTGTTATATAAGCTTATTTACGGACAACCCATATAAGCAATTTATTTATTATTTATTATTTTTTTGTTTTAGTTTCTAACCACCGGATTCATGAGTTTTGAAAAAGAAAAAAAAACTTCAACAATTCAGATTTAAAAATGTTTAACAGCAAAAAAAAAAAAAAAAAAAAATTATTGAGGGAGACAAAGATCCTTACCCCACTCCGAAAATACGTCATAGATTTGGGAGTCGAAGTTTCCATCCCAATAATTCAAGCGTTCAACGATGTAGAAGGTAGAGGTGGATAGTTTTGTTCAAGGTGGAGGGTTTCAAAATTGAGAATCGATAATTGTTTCAAATCGATTTGGAAGATGAAAGATTTGCAAATCTCCTAATTCAATGGTGCAAGTAATGATACAATTGATTGAACGTTTTCCCGAGTACACTCAAAATGCGTACCAATTTTAAATTTTTTTAGTATCATTTTTTCAATGCTCACGGATTAATGGTTTATGGTGTATATATACGCATATACTTAAAAATAAATGATAATATTGTGTAATAATAATAAAAAAAAAATTAAAATAAAGAAATCAAAACTAGAAAAAGAAAAGGAGAGAAAAGAAAAAAAGAAGAAAAAAAATGAAAAAATAGCAGCAAAAACGAAAAAAAAGAAGGGATGAGATTCAATTTTTGAGGTGACACGTGGAGCCATACGATTGTGACGAATGTGTCTAACTCTTTTTGACTCAGAGTGGACGTTCTCAACCTGCGCACTCTAATAAAAACAAAAAAACAACCATATTTTGAGAACATTATTTTTCTAATTTATTTCAAAATCAACTCCTCCCTTGTAAATTACCCAACTAAAATCATCAAATTTCCTAATCACTAATTTAATTTATTAATTAGAATAAAAGATATATATATATATATATATATATATATATATATATATATATACCCTTCAGAATTATTCAATACCAAAATTATATATCTTTCCTACAATTAAAGGAAATAAAAAAAAAATTAACGGCAGTTTCAGGAAGTAAATTAAACAAACCTGACTGGCGAGAAAAAAGACGTGGGGAAGCGGCTTTGATGCCTTCTTTATCCTCTTCAATGAACCCCTCAAGAATGTACGCTATCGGCAGAAACAGCCCCACCACGGCGGCGCAGAACACGTATAGGCGGAGCAACCTATTCTGCGGGCTAAACACCGCCGGCTCTCCACCACCCAGCGTCGGAAACGCCACTCTTGAAATGAAGTACATGTACATCATCGAAAACACCACGAACGCCAAGTCCAACGCGCACACCATTCCACTGGCAGAGAAGATTATCAGCACCGCCAGTGCGTTCAGTTGCCGGAAACTGAGAAACCCCGCCGCCTTCCTCCGCCCAACCGCCCCGTCTGCAAGCTCCTGTTTTGGGTCATCGCAGGCTTCTTGTTCCTTTGGGAGGCTTATGTCGCTGCATGGAGGCCCCACTCCACCTGACATTTTTTTTCTTTTTGTTTTGGTTTTTGGATTTTGAGAGAGAAAGAAACATGTAAGACATGTTTTTGGATTTTCATTTATTTTCAACTAATCAATTCAATTTTTTTTTTATTATTATTAACATAATAAAATTTGTGGTTAGTACTTATGCTACTCAATTGATCTAAAAACTCAATCATGTGGACGATACTCTTTACTTAAATCACTATGATCTAAAAACTCAATCATGTGGACGATACTCTTTACTTAAATCACTATATTAAAACTTCACCCGTACACTTGTTGTACGCAATAAATCACGCAACAGTCTTGTTCTATTTTTCTCGGGACTAGCAAAATCTTAAGTTTGAAGATGTTTGATAGCACACAAAATGAGCTATCTTTAGAGCCTATTTATAACCAATTTTGTTGTTTAAATGATTACTCTCACGTTTATTTTTATTTGTTTTGTAGAGATTGAGCAAATGGCGTAAATTGGAGCTTTATGAAGATTCATGGTGAAAAGATGAGTCAAGAGGAAGAAGCCAAGCCAAAAGAAGAAGGAAATCGAGTCTAAATTCCCGAGGGTAGAGCGTCGAGACGCCCAAAATGTAACTTTCAAGTTATTTATCTTGCAACACTAACGTTTCAGCGTCATTCCATCCGTAGCGTCGAGACGCTATGCCTAGCGTCTTGACGCTGCCTTTCTAAATTTGTTAAGTACATTTTTTTGGACAACGTCTCAACGCTGCGGAATATGAGCATATTCAAGCTTCTTTTTCCAGCCGAATTGAGGAGGCAAAATTGAAGAGAAAAAAAACCTAACTTTCAAAATTGATCATACTTTTGAGAGGAGGAGACCATTGAAGCTAAGAGAGAGATTTTGAAGCTAAAGGTCGCGGATATCACAACGGGAACAAAGAGCCACATGCCATTGGAGTTTTATTCTCCTTCTCTCTAAATTTATACTTGTCTCATGAGATTTTTATTAACTTGAATGTTTGTAATTTTGAACATGAGTTGCTAAACTTTTTGTCTTAGAGATTGATGTAGCCATTAGAATTGATGTTTTGATTAATTGAATGTCTAGATTAAATGTTTATCTTCCATTCGTGCATTTATGCATTTAATGTCTATAATCTCTTGATCAAAGATCGTATGATTTCGTGGTTTGAATCTATGCTTGTGAAAGAATAATTTAGACTAAATCTTGATTGCATAACTAAGGGTAATCCTAACATGAAAAAGATTAAGGTTCCTTTAGATATTGTTTAAAGAAGAAATCTTAATGTCTTGCATATATTATTAAAAACTAGATAAATATGTTAGTTTTATAACGTTCCATGAGAGTAATTGTCCTAGTCAATTCTTATTTTTGTTCTTACTAACGTATGAAAAATTGCATGAATAATCTAGGCTATTTGATTGATTGAAACGTCATTCTAATTGGTGAAATCACATTCTAATCGATGAAATCATGTCTCTAAGATATTCTTCTTCTGATTTGTCTCAATTCTTATTTTATTTTATTGCTTTGTTTACTTTGATTTGTTACAACTCATCTCTCAATTTAATTCTCCCGATAACATTGAGCGTTATTATTCTTGGTAATTAAGTGCGCTAGAAATCCAATCCAGAAGACGATATTCGTATTCACGTACACTTTATATAGAATGATAATGTTTGTTGCATTTTCCTTTGATTTCCTCGCCTTATATATACAGTGTTTGCTCAGATAAATAAGGTAAATCTCAACAACAACAAGGTAAATCTCAACAACTAACTATTTACATAATCTCATAGTGTAATACACTCCCGTAGTTGAAGCGGGAGGTGGGCGTACGCTGAGACTATCCCGAAAATCAGTAAAGAGTATGAGCGGAAGTCCTTTTGTAAAAATGTCGGCAATCTGATAACGTAAAGGAATATGAAGCACACGAACCTGGCCTCGTGCGACTTTCTCACGTACGAAGTGAATGTCCATCTCTATGTGTTTAGTGCGTTGATGGTGAACAAGGTTACTCGAGAGATATATCGCACTAACATTATCACAATAGACAAAAGTGGCCTTGGGAATCAGACAATGAAGTTCCATCAGGAGATTTCGAATCCAACATGATTCAGATACCACATTTGCCACTCCTCGATACTCGGCTTCAGCACTAGACTTGGACATCGTAGGTTGTCGCTTAGAAGACCACGAAATCAAGTTTTCACCAAGAAACACACAATAGCCAGACGTCGAGCGACGAGTATCGGGGCAACCACTCCAATCGGCGTCCGTATAAGATATGAGGTGAGACCTCGAAGAGGGATAAAGGTGAAGGCCGAGATGAAGAGTACCCTGAATATAGCGAATGATGCGCTTAAGGTTATGCATGTGTGGTTCCCTTGGGTCATGCATAAATAGACAAACCTGTTGGACAACATAAGAAATGTCTGGTCTGGTGAATGTGAGATACTGAAGAGCACCAGCAAGACTACGATAATGCGTAGGATCATCAACAGGACTACCAGACGAGGCACGTAGTTTGGCCTTAGTATCAACATGTATGGAAGAGGGTTTGCAAGAAGACATACCAGCTCTCTCAATGATCTCTTCTGCATATTGGCGTTGGGAAAGAAACAATCTCGTAGAGTGGCGAGTTACTGCAATGCCAAGAAAGTAACTTATAGGACCAAGGTCCTTCATGGCAAATTCTGAATTTAGACGAGACATAATCGATCTCCGTAGTGTGTCAGAAGATGAGGCAAAAATGATATCGTCAACATACAGCAGAATATAAGCCATATCTGAACCTCGACGATAAACAAATAGAGAGTGATATGAAACACTATGCGAAAACCCCATGGTGGATACATAAACTGTAAACCGTTGATCCCAAGCTCGAGGAGACTGTTTCAACCCATAGAGAGATTTCCTCAATAGGCACACGTGATCGGGGCGAGTGAGATCTCTAAAACCAACAGGTTGATGCATGTATACAGTTTCTGCAAGATTGCCATGAAGAAAAGCATTTTTTACATCTAACTGATGCACAGACCACGATTTGGACAAAGCAATGTTGAGAACTGCCCGAATGGTGGCTGGTTTGACAACCGGGCTAAAAGTCTCATCACAATCGATCTCAATCTGTTGCGAGCAACCATCACCTACAAGACGGGCTTTATGTCTCTCAAAATCACCATTGGATTTCTTCTTGTGCCTGAAAATCCACATACTACGAATGATATTAGCATTAGATGGACGGGGCACTAACTCCCACGTCTTAGTTTCAATTAGAGCATCATATTCATCCAACATGGTCAATTTCCAATTGTGGTCATTGAGGGCTTGTATGAGATTCTTAGGAAGGGGGGAAATGGAGGGTGTAGTCGAAATACTGAGATTGAACTGCCGTTTAGGCTTAAAAATCCTGTGACGACTACGAGTGGTCATTCGAGGTGACAAAACCAGAGGGGGAGGTGGAGAAGGTGGTGGTGAAGGGGAAGTGGTTGTTTGGGCGGTGGGCCATGGCGGGATCATGGCCGGGATTGGGGTGCCGCTAGCTAAGTGAGAGGGGGAGTTAGGTTGAAGAGGTGGTGAGGCAGGAGTGGAGTACAATTGTTGGAGAGTAAGGGAGTGAAAACCTGTATCCAAAAACTCATACATAGAGGGTGATGAAGTATGTGTTTGAGCAAATGGAAAAGTAAATTCATCGAAAATGACATGTCGTGGGATTATAATTTTTTGATTTGATAAATCATAACACTTATATCCTCTATGGTTTGGGGGATATCCCAAAAATACACAAGGTGTAGATCGGGCTTGGAGTTTATTGATGAAGGTAGAGGGAAACAGTGGGTAACATAAACATCCGAAGACTCGTAAGTGAGAGTAAGTGGGATCTTGCTTGTAGAGTATTTTAGTGGGAGTTTGACATGAGAGAGATTTTATTGGAAGAACATTAAGAAAATATGTTGCCATATCCAATGCATGTTGCCAAAAAGAGGGTGACATAGAGGAGTGTGCTAAAACAGTTCATGTTATTTATGGTTCTAATCTTTCTTTCTGCCAATTAGTGATAGGAGTAGCCCATGTATGTTATATTATGAGTGATGTCCCTTCATCTTTCCGATGTGGGATCCTCAACATGTCCCCTCAAGATGGTGCCTCTTTGGGTCATCTTGGGTCGGATCCCATTTGCCTCTTTGGGTTCACCATCTTGGGTCGGATCCCATTTTTTTGACCGAATACCCGTTTGGGCTTCGTGGGCTCTGATACCATAGTAGACATCATGTGGTTCCATCCTAAAACCTAAAAAAAATTATTAACCTAATGCTCTGATACCATAATAGAATGATAATTTTTGTTGCCTTTTCCTTTGATTTTCTGTCCTTATATATACGGTGTTTGCTCAGATAAATAAGCAGATAAATAAGGTAAATCTCAACAACAACAAGGTAAATCTCAACAACTAACTATTTACATAATCTCATAGTCTAATACTTTATTATAACTTGACTCCATACGCTTGCGGTATTGCATAAAATTACGCAACATACCCTATCTTTAGAATTAAATTGAAAACTATCCTAATTTTGTTACATTATAAAAGAATCCAATATAGAAACTACATTGAACTTATCCCTAAACTAAAATATGATGGAGCGTTTTACGCTGCGGAAGCGATTTTGGATCGATAATACTCTAATTACATCAATTTAACAAATAGAAAACATGTTCAAACAACGAAATTAAGAAAAATTAGAAAACATACCCTTGAAGTTCTAATTTTCTTCGAGTTCCGCCGCACGTTTCTCCTCACGAACGCTTCGAACTTCTTCTCACGAATGCCTCGAACTTCTTCTCACGAACGCCCCGAGGACCACCTCCGATAGTCCCACTATCCTAGACGTCGTGCAACGGAGTTGTGGGACTCCGTAGATAAGAGAAAAGAAAGAAAATAGAAGAAGAAAGCAAGTGAATCAATGGCTTACGAAGACAGAAACTCAAAAACTCATATTTGAGTTTTTAACTTTTGTCATATGAATACTGAAAAGTGCACTAACCATTTATATATATAATAATTATATATATATATATATATATATATATATATATATATATATATATTAACTAAACACATGTAAGACATATATATAATTATTATTATTTTAAAAATGAATTAAAATTTAATTAATTTTAAATAATAATAATTTTTTTATTTATTAAACTTTTTAATAAATAAATAAAATATATATATATATATTAATTAATTAAACTTTTTAATTAATTAATATTATTTAATTCAATATCAAATATTAATTTAATAATATGGCTAAACCCGATTTTTCGAAACCCGACTTTTTTGCACATGAATCCTATTCATGTTTTAGACCATTCTCATATTTAAATCATATTTAAATATGTCTATCATTCTTCCACAAACGGAATTTGAACAAATCAAATTCTTTTTCCTTTTCTCTTATGTTGTTGCACGGTGTTATCCGAGCTAGCAAGGAGAACTTAAAGGACCTACAGATCATGAGCTCCAACAATACGAGATTATCAGGTCAAAACTCTTTTAACAGAACTAATCAACCTTCGTTAACCCCCAAAGACTCCACAATAGTCTGAGGGTTGCACTCTCCTAATTGTAGATATATTATGTCCTCTTTATATAACCGTCATGGGCAAGTCGACCCTTCAGGTTGTTCGTAATCACAGCTGGGTCATTTAAATCGTTTAACCCTTGTATTACGTCTTGTTTCTTAAGTACCACTGACACCTCTAATGAACAATGAATTTTCGGTCCAACCAACAGATCAATTAACCCTCTCATCTCATAAGAGAGCGAGCGGTCATTGTTCAAGTCATGGAGTCAGCTATTAAGGGAACAACATATCTACTAACCCTGAAGAGCGGGTTAGGAGTGAACTCCAATCTTGTTGTACTATGTCCCCAACTACCCATTCAACTTATTCCCAAGATGGTAGACTTATTGAGTCAGCACTTATGAGTCACTCTCACCCGTGCAAGTCAAAGGATACTTTCGAATAACAGGAGTTCATAGCGACCTCAGGATTAAGATCGAGTTACCTAGGCCTGAAGGGAATGAACTCTTCAAACCCACGCAACAGAAGGATTTGGAATCGATCTTTGTTTTTATTTAGAATTAAACTAAAACAAAGTTTAAGCATATACTACCTTTGAAGAACAATAACCTTCTTGTATTCCTTTTTCCACGAGATGTTTCTCGCTATGACTCGAACACGGGATCAAGGCTTGTGGGAGCTCTTTGAAAGAATGAGAGATTTTGAAAGAAGTATTCTCTGCGTAGGGAAACTAGGTAATGTGTTTTTGGCCAACCTTTTGGCTAAACCTAAATGTCCTATTTATAGGACTTTTAAGAATTAATTTTATTTAATAAAATACATTTTAATATCTATTATATTAAAATATGTATTTTATATTTATTTGAATTTCAATCAAATATCATAAAATTAATCTTTTATAATATACATTTAACCAATTAGAATCTCATCCAAATTTCATATGTATATATAGTTTTTAATATTAATGTATCATATACATAAACTATTTCCTCTAATATTTAATGTATCAAATACAATAAATATATTTTACTCTTTTACATTTAATATATCAAATATATTAAATATTAATTTGAATATTTCAATTTTTTTCTTAAAACTAAATTGATCCTTTTAGTGTTACTATGAGCTAGCAAGGGGACCTTATGGACTTAGAGATTTATAAGCTTCAATGATACAAAATTAATTAATTAAACTTATTAATTAATTAACTTTCATTCATTAACTATAGATCACTCCAGTATAGGCATATAGTTGCACTCTTATGCACTGTAGGACAAGTTGTGTCCATGGATATAACCATTACATGCAAGTCGATCCTTCACGAGTTGTTCATAATTACAGCTGGGTCAAAAGTCTGTTTTACCCCTGTAATTACATCTTACACCTTAAGTACCATTGGTTCTCTAATGAACAACCTGTTTATGATCCAACCATAAACCAAGTCCCTCTCGGGCCAGTGAGAGGGTGGGGCCCCATTGTTCAAGTCCAGAAATCATCACTTAAGG
This sequence comes from Herpetospermum pedunculosum, assembly GCA_028017165.1. Classification (NCBI taxonomy): domain Eukaryota; kingdom Viridiplantae; phylum Streptophyta; class Magnoliopsida; order Cucurbitales; family Cucurbitaceae; genus Herpetospermum; species Herpetospermum pedunculosum. Next base: position 10,117,405 of record CM051527.1, on the reverse strand, counting down.
GATCTACTCATATACTTTCATCTTGTGAAACTTATGTTCCCAGCTCCCTATTTGGTCAAGTCCCCAAAATGGTAGGCTTATTGAATCGGCTATAAAGGCCATTCTCACTCATACAAATCAAAGGACGAGCCCTCACAGGCTGGAGTTCATAACTCACTCAGGATTAAGATCGAGTCACATATGATCATCTTGTGAAATATTAATCTTCTCAAATAACGGATTTATAAAGAGAAATTATATATTTTGTTGTCCAGTCTTATACAAACTCATTGTATAGGACACCCTCACTCACATGTCTCTACATGAATGATTTGGATCAAATCATTTGTAAATTACAAAGTGGACTGTATCAATAGTGTTACCAGGATAAGGCACCCAACTTTATCCATATACTATAGACGATTTAGGTTATTCATTGAACATGATTTTCCCGTATGTCAACTACATATTGTTCAAGATTACATTAATAACCTTATATTTTTATAATAATAATGAATATTATAAATTGCAAAAAATAATAATAAAATAATTATCAATTAATTACGAGGCTTTAGGGCATAAATCCCAACAATCTTCCACTTGCACTAAAGTCGGTGAGACATGTATCATAGGGCATACTCTACACCCAACACGTTCTCCCACTTGCTCTAGTGAAGATGAGACATGTCTCATAATCCTAGAAATTCTAGGTGACTCTCAAACACTTTAGCCTCGAAATTCTTTTTATATAGATCAAAACGATTGTCAACTGAAAGTCATCGCGATCCCTACCATGATGCTTTCTCTCTCAGCATGATACCTTATACATTGGTGGTTTCTCAATTCCTTAATTTTGACCATTATACCACTACTTTATCCTAATAAAGTGTGATAGGCTTAACCATATCTGGAACCTCGTTCAGATTAATAGGAGACTATTTTAGCTATATACAAATTATTTTATTGCTTCATAAGCAAAAATATTAACTTGTATATCAAGCTCTACCACATAAGGTAATCATAGATTTCCATAAATCTTTGTCAAAGCAAGTGCATCTCGTAAAGATCAAATCTTTAACCTCATACACAGAATTATAAATTCTCATTTTATCCATAGATATTTTGAGAAAAGTTTTTAATTTTTCGCGCAATGGTTATACCATTGGGCTAACTAATATAAACTAACCAATTTTACTGTCAATTTGTTGGGTTTTATGTCCTAAAACTCGTGGTTTGTAAACTGTTATGTTTGTAAATATTCTATTTAGAATAAAGAGTTACTAGTTTTATTGAGTAAAAGAGTTTACTGGAATAAAGTGAAACGTGTTTGGTTTAACCTATACTAATGACCAACACCCTTGGCTGAATATGAGTACTTGAGCCTCATGTATGACATGATTGTGGATCAGGCTCAAGTAGTCAGTCAAAACGGTCTATAGTATACGGATAAGGCTGGGTACCTTATCCTGGTAACACTATTGGATGTGGCTCACTTTGTATTGTACAGAACGATGTGATCCGAATCGTAACACATGGAGATGTGAGAAGTGAGGGCGTCCTGTGTAAAGAGTTTACATAAGACCAAACCGCGTATTAAGTCGCTCTCTCTTTATAACTCCGTTTACTGATGATACCGACTTATACATTTTGATGGCCTAGGTAACTCGAGCTTAATCCCGAGCTTGCTATGAACTCCTGCTTATTCGGAAGTATCCTTTGACTTGTACGGGTGAGAGTGGCGGAACGCCCGCTCAATAAGCCTACCAACTTGGGGATAAAGTCGAATAAGTAGCTGGGGACATAGTGTAGCAAGATTGGAATTCACTCCTAACCCGCTCTTCAGGGTTAGTAGATACGTTGTTCCCTTAATAGCTGACTCCGAGGCTTGAACAATGTGAGCTCACACTCTCATGTGATGAGAGAGTTATATTGATCTGATGGTTGGACCACAAATCTATTGTTCATTAGAGGTGTCAATGGTACTTAAGGAACAAGATGTAATGCAGGGGTTAAACGGTTTAAATGACCCAGCTGTGATTACGAACAACCTGTGAAGGATCGACTTACCGATGACGGTTATATCAAGAGGACACAATATATCTACAGTGAGGAGAGTGCAACCCTCGGACTATAGTGGAGTCTCCGGGGGTTAACGAATGTTGATTGATTCGGGTTAAAAGAGTTTTGACCGAATAATCTCGTATCGTTGGAGCTCATGATCTGTAGGTCCTTTAGGTTCTCCTGGCTAGCTTGGATAACGTCGTGCAACAGTATAAAAGAAAAGAAAAAGAAAAAGAATTTGAATCGTTCAAATTCGATTTTTGGAAGGAGGATGAACATATTTAAATATGATTTAAATATGGGAATGACCTTTAACATGAATGAGATTCATGTGTAAAAAAAAAATAAAAAAATAAAAATAAAAGTCAGTTTTCAGAAAATCGGGTTTAATCATATTATTTAATTAATATTTGATATTTAATTAAATAATAATTATTAATTAAAAAGTTTAATTAATAATTATATATATATATTTTTTATTTATTAAAAAGTTTAATAAATAAAATTATTATTATTATTTTTAATAATAATAATAATTATATATATATGACACATATATATAAGTTATGTATATATATATATATATGAATCTTCTTTTGGCCAGATGAATTGAAAAGAGAAGGGGTACTCATTTTCTTGTTTTTTGAATTGAATTGAAAAAGTTTCAATTCACGGGGTTGACGAAAGAAAAAAAAAAAAAACTTTTCTTTTAAATCGTCTGTACTTCTTCTTCTTATCCTTCCTCTTCTTCGTTTTTTTTTTCTTTTCTTCTTCTTTCGGAGTCCCACAACTCCTTTGCTCGGCGCCGAGGATAGCGGGACTACCTGTGGTGGTCCTCGGGGCGTTCGTGAGAAGAGGCCAGAAGAGTTCGTGACGTGGAACGTGCGGCAGAGCTTGAAGAAATTGGAAGTAAAAGGGTATGTATTTCTAATTTCTTATTTCCGTCGTTTTGAGCATGTTTTCTATTTGTTAAATTGATGAAATTAGAGTATCATCGGTCCGAAATCGCTTTCCGCTGCGCAAGTCGCTCCATCAATTGGTATTAGAGCGATTTTGTGATTAACTCAATTTGCATCAATTTAAGTTGGTGGGTATTTTAATTTAGAAATTGTTTCTGAATTGGCGTCTAAAGTGAATATCGATTTTGGCATAGTTTCTTTTTTAATTTCATAATTTGTAATTGCCCGAGAATGTATGGGCTTTAATGCGTGCTGAAGAGTATGTATTTTTAGAGTCATTAGAGTCCATATAGGTTTCTTTGTGAAAGAAGCTCGAGTTTGGAGCTCGCCGAAATGTTCGGTATAAGTTCAACTCGTTCTAGGCAATACGAAGAGAAATTCGAAGAGAAATTGGCCGAAGCGTTCGGAGGAACCAAGCTTGTCAAAGGCGGTGCGAAGAGTTCGAAGTCCGCAATATATATGATGCATGTTTAAATTCATGAGTATTAATATAAGTGTTATATTAATTCATGAATTAGTTGTTGTTTGCTTAATAGAATAATTAATATAAGTGTTATATTAATTATGAAATTAAACATCCAACTAAGATGCATATTGTATGTTATAATTGTTATAATGTATAGGATGCATGCTTAATTCATAATAATTGATATAAGTGTTATATTAATTTATGAATTAGGAGTTGTATATTTAAGAGCATAATCGATATAAGTGTTATATTGATTATGAAGTTAAATATTCAATTTGTCATGCCTTAGCGAATGTATGTTTGAGAAACATATAGAAGTTTGTTGTAGTAAGTCTAGTTTTTTATAAGTGTTGTAAAAATGACTTAGACTTTTAAAATCTATAACAAAGAAAAGCATGTTCATTTAGGGTTAAATGAGTCGATCTGGTTCATTAGATGAATAGGTCGATATCTCGTAAATGCTAAGGTTATGAGAAACTCACCCGGTGAAATCCTGTTCTAGGTTGGAGGTATTTAAGCTGACGGTTTACGAAACACCTCCTACCTGGGGACGATCCGGTACTTGAGTAAAGTTAACCCGACTTTATGAGCTTGCGTGAGAGGTGTGAGGTTAGTAATTTGTTAATAACCTAGACATCTCAGGTAAATAGTTTGCCTAGACTTAATGTTTTATTTACTTAGCCGGATAAAACCTGAGTAGTTTACCCTAAAAACCGTCTATGATGCTTAGTAGATGTGTTGAGAAGAAATATATGATATATCCCTCTCCTGCTACGCACTTCGTATAGTTCACAACGTGAGAATTTTGCTCGGCCTTGTGTTGCTAATGTGGCAACCCCTTAGGATGGTGTTTGCAACTTTCAATAGCAAGGTGAATGGAGTAAGTGTCTATAATAAGTGGGAGAAGGAAGTACGTCAGTACATCCTACGGTCTCCTCCATTGGATTGAACCATGAGATTCCCATGTTCCGCCTGCAAGGTGCCCTTGGTGGCACTAATCCCTTAGGAGGGTCGTTTCATGGGAATTGAACAAGTCAGTCACCATTTATGGATAAAGAAACATAGGGCCATTCCCAACTCTGACATTCCCTTAGGTTGCGCTGTTGGGGCCGTCTTGTGCGTTCTAAAAATGGAGGGTCACACTTACGAGATTTGCTAAGGAGTTAGTAAATCTTGATCGAAAACGATAACTAAGATGCTATAGGAATATGAGTTATTCTGGAGTTAGCATTTAGTCAAGAATGTCTTGGTTTAGTGAAGGAGTGCTCGTTTACCCTTAGGTAGCGACCATTCTAACTCACTAAAGTATTGTTGCATGTAAATAAAGAGTTTGGGTACTTTATTTACAGCTAAACTTTTTTAATTGGTTTAAATAGGTTAAAATCGTTTCACTAATAGTTTTACATTCTTTTCAGCATGTCGAGCTCTTTTATTCAGTTGTTAGCTCACGACAAATTAACCGGTGAAAATTTTGGGACATGGAAGTCGAACCTTAATGCTGTTTTGGTTCTCGACAACCTAAGATTTGTCTTAACGGAGGAGTGTCCTCCGGTTCCTGGTTCAAATGGCTCACGAACTGTTCGTGAAGCATATGATGGTTGGATTCGAGCTAATGATAAAGCTCGAGTTTATATCCTGGCAAGCATATCTGATGTTTTGTCAAGGAAGCATGAGGGGATGATTTTCGCTAAGAAAATCATGGCTTCACTACAAGAGATGTTTGGAAAGCCTTCCTCATCTCTTAGGTATGAAGCCCTCAAGCACATTTACAACTGCCGTATGGCTGAAGGAACCTCTGTTTGGGAACATGTCCTTAACATGATGGTGTACTTCAATACTGCAGAAGTAAATGGAGCAACCGTCGATGAACAAGGTCAGGTTGGATTTATCTTGGAATCTCTTCCGAAGAGTTTCCTGCACTTCATGACCAATATGGTCATGAATAAGGTAGAATACAATCTGACGTCTCTTCTGAACGAGCTTCAGATTTATCAATCCCTGCATACCTCGAAAGGAAAGGAGAAGGAGGTAAATGTTACCACTTCTGTGAAGTTCCAAAAAGGGTCTGGGTCTAGGACTAAATCTGAACCTCTTACTGTGAGTAATAAGATTATTCACAAGAAGAAGAGAAGTGCCAGGAAGGGCAAAACCCCAGCTGTAGGCAAGGTTAAAGCTACACACAGTGGAAAATGTTTTCATTGTGGTGAAGAAGGGCACTGGAAGCGAAACTGCCCTAAATACCTTGTGGAGAAACAGGCAAAGAATGAACGACAAGGTAAATATGATTTATCTTCTGTCTAAACATTTCATGTGGAATATGATTGTCATACCTGAATGTTGATTCAGGAACCACTAATAATGTTTGTTATTCTTTTCAGGAAACTAGTTCCTGTTTGCCAGTTTCTTGACGAAGATGCCTTATGAAGACGTCTTCGCAGTTTATACAGTGGGAGCTTGCTTGTTTGTAGTTGTTTGTATAGAAATAATTTCAAGTGTTGTAATTATTGTCTATAAACTCAAGTTTGTTGTGAACGCTTTAGATGTATATAGTATCTTTTGTTTTTTAATGAATAGTTCATTTTGCAAAAGATGTATACAAGTAGTGTTCTATTAAACTTGGTAACAACTAAAGTGTTAAGACTTATCTTGTTTTATATTGAAAGCTAAGCTATAAATTAACAATGGTTGTTAGTTTTGCTGGTTCTTCTCAAGTGTTGAGAAAACTTTAATGCAGTGGGAGAATTATGAGATAATTCGGCCTGCTGTATTAGTATGTTTTATGACTCTAGTTATCATGCTTAATGATGACAGTGAGTTCATAAACAAGAACCAGTGACTCAAAGCCATGGATCTTCAAGGGGTTTACAGACCAAGTCTATGAGGTGAAAACCTCTAAGGCTTGACTTTCTGGCAAAGGGACTGTCCCAAAGAGAAGGGGTTAATTGTGTATTAACTTCATCTCTTGTTGTCAAATATTAGTTATATAGAATACTCGTATCCATTACCTTGTTCTATCTGATAGGATAAGGTAAATGGATATCAAGACTAGCTATCTTGATAGAGTATCTATTAGTCTCAACCAGGGAGATACATTTTTCAGGATTAAGAGCAAATCGTTTGCGAGCTTCTTCAATTCATTTATGAACTGAAATAAGCATCTATATTCTGATTTATAAGGTTTGTTTTTCAAATCTTATGGTTTTGAACATTACATTGATAAAAACTTGTTGGACAAGTGTTTAATCAATGTTAAAGCTTTCATAATATATTCCCGTAATTTTGTCATAATCAATGAGAATGATGTAGGATTCATTTCTGACACTTTAGCATAAACTAGCGACCCACTCCCAAATAGTTGATTTGGAGGTAGGCTTAGTTTGTTCTAAGGATTCAGGTTGATCTGAGTCGTAAGAACAAATCGCTAGTGTTGTCTCTAAAATCTTTTATTGACAAGTTGTTGTCAATATTCGATGGTCTATGGAAATGGTTTCCTGAGACACCTCAAGCGTTGAGGATACGAGATAAAACCAAGTGCATTTACATATTGGAGGTCAGATGTATCTTTTGAGATACATGACCCGATATGTGCTATGCAGTGGGAGCAGTCATTAATATTAGTCCAATTGGATTGGATTCCGGTTAAAGTTTTGTCCTTGTACTTAGAGGAGTTGAATACAAGAGTTGTATTGTTGATTCCTCGTTAGTAGCTAAGTCTATTTGCAGCTTGTGAAGCAGCAATAAGTTTATAAGTTGAGCTCGCAGATAGTGCTATGAGGAGATGTGATGGTCACAAGGAAAGCCTCGTAGTACTTCATGCTGATTAGTTTACTAAGTCTCTCATGGCTAAAGTGTTTGAGAGACACCTATAAGAGTCTAGGGCTCCGAGTTGCTGGAGAGGACAGTGGGAGAAAACTTCTGATATATGATATATTAGTTTTCTCCACCTAACATGTACACCACGGACGTTTAAGTTCAAGTGGGAGTTTGTTGGGTTTTATGTCCTAAAACTCGTGGTTTGTAAACTGTTATGTTTGTAAATATTCTATTTAGAATAAAGAGTTATTAGTTTTATTGAGTAAAAGAGTTTACTGGAATAAAGTGAAATGTGTTTGGTTTAACCTATACCAATGACCAACACCCTTGGCTGAATATGAGTACTTGAGCCTCATGTATGACATGATTGTGGATCAGGCTCAAGTAGTCAGTCAAAACGGTCTATAGTATACGGATAAGGCTGGGTACCTTATCCTGGTAACACTATTGGATGTGACTCACTTTGTATTGTACAGAACGATGTGATCCGAATCGTTCCACATGGAGATATGAGAAGTGAGGGCGTCCTGTGTAAAGAGTTTACATAAGACCGAACCGCGTATTAAGTCGCTCTCTCTTTATAACTCCGTTTACTGATGAGACCGACTTATACATTTTGATGGCCTAGGTAACTCGAGCTTAATCCTGAGCTTGCTATGAACTCCTGCTTATTCGGAAGTATCCTTTGACTTGTACGGGTGAGAGTGGCGGAACGCCCGCTCAATAAGCCTACCAACTTGGGGATAAAGTCGAATAAGTAGCTGGGGACATAGTGTAGCAAGATTTAAATTCACTCCTAACCCGCTCTTCAGGGTTAGTAGATAGGTTGTTCCCTTAATAGCTGACTCTGAGGCTTGAACAATGTGAGCTCACACTCTCATGTGATGAGAGAGTTATATTGATCTGATGGTTGGACCACAGATCTATTGTTCATTAGAGGTGTCAGTGGTACTTAAGGAACAAGATGTAATGCAGGGGTTAAACGGTTTAAATGACCCAGCTGTGATTACGAACAACCTGTGAAGGATCGACTTACCGATGCCGGTTATATCAAGAGGACACAATATATCTACAGTGAGGAGAGTGCAACCCTCGGACTATAGTGGAGTCTCCGGGGGTTAACAAATGTTGATTGATTCGGGTTAAAAGAGTTTTGACCGAATAATCTCGTATCGTTGGAGCTCATGATCTGTAGGTCCTTTAGGTTCTCCTGGCTAGTTTGGATAACGCCGTGCAACAGTATAAAAGAAAAAAAAAAGAATTTGAATCGTTCAAATTCGATTTTTGGAAGGAGGATGAACATATTTAAATATGATTTAAATATGGGAATGGCCTTTAACATGAATGAGATTCATGTGTAAAAAAAAAAAAAAAAAAAAAAAAAGTCGGTTTTCGGAAAATCGGGTTTAATCATATTATTTAATTAATATTTGATATTAAATTAAATAATAATTATTAATTAAAAAGTTTAATTAATAATTATATATATATATATTATTTATTAAAAAGTTTAATAAATAAAATTATTATTATTATTTTTAATAATAATCATAATTATATATATATATATATGTGTCTTGCATGCAACAAGACACATATATATAAGTTATGTATATATATATATATGAATCTTCTTTTGGCCAGATGAACTGGAAAGAGAAGGGTACTCATTTTCTTGTTTTTTGAATTGAATTGAAAAAGTTTCAATTCAGAGGGTTGACCAAAGAAAAAAAAAAAACTTTTCTTTTAAACCCTCTGTACTTCTTCTTCTTATCCTTCCTCTTCTTTGTTTTTTTTTCTTTTCTTCTTCTTTCGGAGTCCCACAACTCCGTTGCTCGGCGCCGAGGATAGTGGGACTACCTGGGGTGGTCCTCGGGGCGTTCGTGAGAAGAGGCCGGAAGAGTTCGTGACGAGAAACGTGCGGCGGAGCTTGAAGAAATTGGAACTACAAGGGTATGTATTTCTAATTTCTTATTTCCGTCGTTTTGAGCATGTTTTCTATTTGTTACATTGATGAAATTAGAGTATCATCGGTCCGAAATCGCTTTCCGCTGCGCAAGTCGCTCCATCACAAATGTCATGTCTCATGTGTACATTAGATTTTCTCTCACTCAAACGTAGATAGTCAATCTAATGTTCTCAACATTTTGAAATGTCTGAGGACACTATTCCTTAGACAAGATAAACTTCATGTAAGAATGATACATTATCATTTTTGAAGTATTACATCATATACTTGACAACAAATTTGTCAATATAAGATGTGTGAGACATAGATAACATTTTGTCCTCGAAAACTCTATTTTTAGGACGTACCCATTAATTTAAATCATTCATTTGGAATTGGTTAGATAGTCAACAATTTATGTTCAATTGAAATCTTACATCATTCACAATGAGCAGTAAGTCATCCATAAAATATGAGAAAACTCCACTAAGTAATTAATGATTTTCTTTTCTATACAATATCATTAATATTTATTCAAAGTTATAGTTTTTTTATACTTTTATCAAACCTTGCATTAAAAAAATCTAGTGTCAAATTCATTTCATAAACAAACATTTACTACTAGCAAACCTTTTACTTTTGATTTTTGAAAATGAACTCATGTAATTGATTTGTAAATGCATTCTTTAAGATTTATTTTCAGAAAAGATTTCTTAAACCTTCACTTGACATATCTAATATGAAACTATAAATTAGAAAATGCTTATAGACTTAGTATGACAACAAATGACAAAGATTACCCATGGTTTACTTTCTCCCACTATATTTGTCATTAGTCTTATTTTGAAGGTTTGTACCTTCCTATTTACAAATCTTTTACTTTTGTAGATATATTATAACCTATGGGTTTTATCCATCAAGAATATCTACAAGTTCTAGATAATGTATATATACTTTATCTCTAGGTTTATGACTTTTGTTTACTAATCCATGTCAATAGCTCTCAATTTTGTTATCTAATATGGCAACTTAGGCTTCAATTAAACCCTCGTAGCGGTCGGGTTATCTCATAACTCTCCCACTACGATGAGGCTTATCTAATTTAGGATTAGGATCCATTTGACTATCAAATGTAATTAAATTGTTAACAACTTTTGTTAACTATTTAATGGCTTCACTTAGAACCAACTTATCAACACTATTGAACATATTCAAGTTTCAACATGTATGCTTAAAATTCCCAAAATATGAAGGGTTGTAAACTAGTTTTACTACTCTTCTATAATTCCAAAATTGTCTCGTAGACACATTTTAGAGGGAATCATGTTCACTATACAATCTCTATTGTATATCCTAACAAGGATATGATAGTGACGTGTAATTCTTTATTGTTCTGACCATGTCTAACAAGATCTCGTTTCTCCTCTTGCAGCACAATTTCACTAAATGGTACTTTGTGCTAGAGTTGAGATAAAATCTCATTTTCTATCAATTAGTCTTAGTATGTAAGGTTCCTGTACTTTTAACTTTGATCTGATCATAGTGTCTTGATAGATTTACCTAATTTACTTTCAACTTGAATCTTATATTCCTTGAACTTTTCAAAATATTCAGACTTATGTTGCATTAGGTTACGATACTCATTCCTTGAATAATCATCAACTACAGTGATGAAATATTCATCCGTGTTGGCCTGTAGGCTTTTCCGACAAAGACCTATTGGTTATCTTGCATGAAAGGCAAGATCTTAAGACATATAAAGTAATTAACTCTAACATTTAGAGAATTACTTCTTAGTAGTTTTTTTATTCAAATTGACTAGAATCAATCTTGAGCAGTAAAGACAAGTATCATATTTTAGGAGAATATAAATTGTCTTTACATTCTAGATTCTATAATCCTGAATTTCTCAATGTGTAGTATTTTATATGTTAACAATTAACACATAGAAATTATTTTTATCTTTAGCTCAACTTTTCAAACAACTTTGAAAATAAAAAAATTTAATACTAAAATATTCATACTATATGAACCTTTTATTAGTAATAAAATTAGATAAGTTGAATTTCTCATATGGTACTAAAAACACAATATTAAACCTTAAGTAACAATTATTTCTTATGAACATCTTAATGTCTCCCACTACATCAATTGAGATGAATTTTCTGGTGCCAACAAGTAGAGATCAGTCTACATCATTAAGTATGTTCCAAGAATTACATATACAATGTAATGAAGAACAAATCTTAATAGTAGATCTGAATCTACTATCTAGGTGGTAATGATTATTTTTCACCAAAAATCTAGTAAATCAAATTTACTTTTATCCATGTTCTTCTTATAGAGGTATTTCATAAATTCCTCTTATTATGACTACTTTGCTAATTTAGAAACTATTTTCTTTTAGCTACAGTCATATGGTTTCTTTTCTTGGATTTTGGTAATACTTAATTTTTTAGATTATTTAGATAAATATCTAAATTTAGCTTTAGTTGACTTAAACCAATATCTCATATGTTGTTGTCATTTTCTTTATCTTCTTAGCTTGACATCTAATATGTCAAATATAATTTTTTTATAAGTCATCTCGTTATCTTGATTTATTAATCATGTGCTTCACCAACAATTCGATTAGCATTGGCAACAGGTTTTTGAGAACATTTCTCAATAAAGACAAATTAAAGAAAAAAAATACACTGTCATTATATAGTGTTAACATTATTTTTCCAAGTGGTATTATTTTCTCAATTTGACAAATTAGTAACGAAAATTAAATTTGAGAGAAATAGACATAATACTGATATATATAAAAAAAATTATTATTTAACAACATGCAATCAATATTCATTCAATTTCAGCATAGAAAACAAACGATTTGATAAATGAACCCTAAAACATTAATTTCTAATGATATAATACTTTAGTGAGTTAGAACAAGTGTCGTCGTAGGGTAGGTCAAATGCTCCTTCATTAAACTGAGAAAATGTCAACCAAATGTTATCCCAAAATAACTCTTATTTCTATAACATTTAGTTACCATTAGTTTGGTCAAGAAAATCATGAACAACCTTAATGAGGTCTTTGTAAGTTTAACTCATCATTTTAGATTCTATAATTTTATCCCAACAAGTGTCGTCGTAGAGTAGGTCAAGTATTGGAAATAAAATTACAATCCTATCATTCTCAGGAGATTCACCCTGATATTGACCCATGTAAACACCTTCCATAGGGGGACGATCCAAAAGTCGTCGCGAGGCTCCACATGAATCTCACGTTGTGAACCAATGATAGAGACCGTAGGATATGTTGACACATTTTCTTCTCCCACTTACTATTTTCAAAATACTTTTTCGAGAGATTCACCCTGATATTGACCCATGCAAACATCTTCCGTACGGGGACGGTCTATAAGCCGTCGCGAGGCCCCGCATGAATCTCACCTTGTGAATCTATAATAGAGACGGTAGGATACCTTGACATATGTCTTTCTCCCACTAAGTATTTTGAAATAGGGTTTTCTATTACTTAGATAAATGATAAATTAGGCTAATTTCATTTATCTAAGTTTTTCAATCTACCCTTTCATAACCTTTATGTTTGTTAGATTGATTTTAATGTGAATTACCAAGTATATTAAACTATTTAAAACTAATCACATTATGAGTCTGCTTAATGAAATAAAATAAAATTTGACTAATTCAATCCTCAGACTAGCCAAGTAGAGGTGTTCCTTTTCAGTCAACTTAAGTACCTCACCTGAGTAACTTTTCTTAGACAGGGTTCCTTATAGTCAATTTTTATTTTAAATTCATTAATATTTAATTAACTATTAATTACTAGATTAATTAACTTTAGTTGATTTTAAGCAATGTTTTTAATCCTATTAAAAACTAATTCATTTTATGGATAATCTTGAAATTTTACCATTTTAAATCCTTTAAAGAAAAAGAAATAAAAGATTATTATCATATGTTCGAAAGTATCCTAATTTAAAATTTTCAAATATAACAATTATATTGAAAGATATGGGAATATAAACAAATTAGGAAATCATCTAATCAAATTAAAGGAGTATTTTAATCGTAATAATTCAAATATAATAATTATATTAAAATTAATTAAAATGCATGGTTATGCTTAACCTATGGTGAAATTTTAATCTAGATGACATACTTTATGCAATCAATTAATAAAATTAAATCATACATCAACATGCATAATTATAAGTAAAAATACAACAAAATTCACCGCCATATTTGGCATATCCTAATTGAAAACAATTTAAATTAAAATTAGTGTAATCCAAGACATATCTTGGTCTTCAAATATTTCTCCATCCTAAAGATTCCAAATATAAATCCAATTTATATAACTTAATTTAGACATTTCAAATCCAATTACAATTTTTAGAACTTAATTTGGACATTCCAAATCTAAATTCAATTTCCATAACTGAATTTAGCCATTTTAAATTCAATCCAATTTTTAGAACTAAATTTGGACCTTCCAAATTCATGAACATTCCAAATTTAAATCCAATTTCTAGAACTGAATTTAGACATTCTAAATTCAATCCAATTTCTAGAACTAATTTGGACATTCCAAATCTATATTCAATTTCCAAATGTCCAAATCTCAATTTCCAGAACTGAATTTAGACATTTTAAATTCAATCCAATTTTTAGAACTAAATTTGGACATTCTAAATTCATGAACATTCTAAATTTAAATCGAATTTTTAGAACTGAATATAGACATTTTAAATTCAATCCAATTTCTAAAACTGAATTTGGACATAACAAATTCATGGACCTTCCAAATTTAAATAATTCAAATTTCCAAAATTAAATTTAGACATTCTAAATTCCAAATTTGAATTGAAACTGAATTTGGACATTCCAATTCAATTTCGAGGACATTCTAATTCAATAATCCAAATTTCCAAAACTCGAATTTGGACATTCCAATTCAATTTCTTTCAAATTCTTCTTTCGAATTCCATGACCTTTAACATTAGAAACACACTCCAAACAACTGGCCTTTAGCTTCTGGATTGATTTCGACTTTATCGTCTTTGTACAATACATTCGAAGAAAGAAAAAAAAATACAAACAAACCCTAACTCTTTCAAGGGTCAAATTTGATCTAATCAAAACGATAAAACTAATTCCAATCAAAATACCCACCATGAACTTTTAATTCTAAACAAAAACAAAGTTGCTCTAATACCAATTGAAGGGAATGAACTCTTCAAACCCACGCAACGGAAGCGTTTGGACGATATTTGTTTTTATTTAGAATTAAACTAAAACAAAGTTCAAGCATATATTACCTTTGAAGAACAATAATCTTCTTGTATTCTTTTTTCCACGAGATGTTCCTCGCTATGACTCGAACACGGGATCAAGGCTTGTGGGAGCTCTTTGAAAGAATGAGAGATTTTGAGAGAACTATTCTCTGCGTAGGGAAACTAGGTAATGTGTTTTTGGCCAACATTTTGGCTAAACCTAAATGTCCGCTTTTTGGAATTAATTTTATTTAATAAAATACTATGTATTTTATATTTATTTAAATTTCATTCAAATATCATAAAATTAATCTTTTATAATATACATTTAACCGATTTGAATCTCATCTAAATTTCATATGTATATATAGTTTTTAATATTAATGTATCATATACATAAACTATTTCCTCTAATATTTAATGTATAAAATACAATAAATATATTTTACTCTTCTACATTTAATATATCAAATATATTAAATATTAATTTAAATATTTCAAATTTTTCTTTTAACTAAATTATACTTTTAGTGTTACTATGAGCTAGCAAGGGGACCTTATGGACCTACAGATTTATAAGCTTCAATGATACAAAATTAATTAATTAAACTCATTAATTAATTAACTTTAATTCATTAACTCTAGGTCACTTCACTATAGGCCTAGAGTTGCACTCTTATGCATTGTAGGACAAATTGTGTCCATGGATATAATCATTACATGCAAATTGATCCTTCAGGAGTTGTTCGTAATTACAGCTGGGTCAAAAGTCCGTTTTACCGCTGTAATTACATCTTACACCTTAAGTACCACTGGTTCTCTAATGATCAACCTGTTTATGATCCAACCATAAACCAAGTCCCTCTCGGGCCCGTGAGAGGGTGGGGCTCCATTGTTCAAGTCCCGAAATCAGCACTTAAGGGAACTACTCATATACTTTCCGTATATAAGAAGGAGTGAATTCCATCTTGTGAAACTTATGTTCCCAGCTCCCTATTTGGTCAAGTCCCCAAAATGGTAGGCTTATTAAATCGGCTATAAAGTCCATTCTCACCCATACAAATCAAAGGACGAGCCCTCACACGCAGGAGTTCATAACTCACTCAAGATTAAGATCGAGTCACATATGATCATCTTGTGAAATATTAATCTTCTCAAATAACGGATTTATAAAGAGAAATTATATATTTCGTGGGCCAGTCTTATACAAACTCATTGTATAGAATACCCCCACTCACATGTCTCTACATGAATGATTTGGATCAAATCATTTGTAACAATTACAAAGTGGACCGTATCAATAGTGTTACCAGGATAAAACACCCAACCTTATCCATATACTATAGACTATTTAGGTTATTCCATGATCATGATCTTCCCGTATGTCAACTGCATACTGTTCAAGATTACACTAATAACCTTGGATTTTTATAATAATAATGAATATTATAAATTGCAAAAAACAATAATCAAATAATTATTAATTAATTACGAGGCTTTAGGGCATAAATCCCAACAAGGCCATCATATCAAAATTTCATTCTCATTAGTAAACGGTGTTATAAAGAGAAAGCGACATATTTCGCGGTTCGATCTTATGCAAACTCTTTCCACATGACGCCCTCACTCGCACATCTCCATGTGAAACGATTCAGATCACATCGTTTTGTACAATACAAAATGAGCCGCATCCAATAGTGTTACCAGGATAAGGTACACAACCTCATCCGTATACTATAAACCATTTTGACTGACTACTTGAGCTTGATTCACAACCATGTCATACATGAAGCTCAAGTACTCATATTCAACCAAGGGTGTTGGTCATTATGTTAACCTTAACACATTTCACTTTATTCTAGTAAACTCTTTTATAGAATAAAACTAATAACTATTTATTCTAAATAGATTATTTACAAACGTATAATTGTTTATAAACAACGAGTTTTAGGACATAAAACCCAACAAAATAAAGACAAAAATGAACGGCCAAAACGAGCATGACTTAGCTGCCGTATGTACTCAGAGGTCTGTGGATCGAATACATCCACCTCCAATGTACAAAATAATAATAATTAAAAAAAAAAAAAAAAAAAAAATGAACTACCTGCCTGCTTTTATGGAGCAAGAAGAGATAGGGCCAGTTGACATGGACGACGAACGGTCGGACGACATTGCTAAAATCACTTGAGCTTTCAATCTTGAATTATACTCCGACATACTTGGAGAACAAGCCCAGTCGTCGAGCGCCGGAAGTGGGTCTTCGCCGTTAAGAAACGTCGTAAGTTGTCTCATCGACGGCCGAGCTTCTGGTTTCCATTGAGTACAAAGAAGCCCAAGTTGCAGCACCATCTCCATCTCTTCCACCTCATAAACCGAATCCAGCTTCGTATCAGCCGCATAAAGAATATCACCAGATTCATACAATTCCATCACCCAATCCACTAATACGAACTGCTCTGATCCCACAGGCTTTCTTCCACATGCTACTTCCAGAAGTAGAACTCCATATGCAAACACGTCGGCGCTCTTCGACGCCTTCCCTGTTCGAAACAACTCCAGCGCCATGTAGCCTATCGTGCCGACAGTTTGGATAATGAAGATTTGGAGAAGAATAATAACAGAGAGCCAGCTGAAGAATTCTTCTTTGTATTGATTGTATTCGTTGTGTGGAGGCTATTAACCCTAGCCTCCAATATATACACTTGAGAATTGAATAAAGACAAAATGTACAGGCTGTTAAAATACACACTCTAGGCTACGTGTCACAGAATGAAAGGAGAACAAAATAACAGAAAATATTTTCCTATCTTGCCTTGTCATCGTCTCTTTGGTTTTCCTTAATATCCCCCCTCAAACGAGAGGGAAGAGGAAAGAGCCCGAGTTTGGTTCTTAGGTAGGAAAATTGATCAAGAGAGAGAGACTTGGTGAGACAATCAGCCAGTTGTTCTTGTGAGGGAATGTACCGAATTTCAAGGCGTTTGTTGAGGACTTGATCCCGGACAAAGTGCACATCTATCTCTATGTGCTTCGTTCTAGCATGGAACACTGGGTTTGTGGCAAGCGCCCCTGCACTTTGGTTGTCACACCATAACAGAGGAGTAGACGAGAGGGTCAGACCAAGTTCCTCAAGTAATTGCCTAATCCAGGTGATTTCAGCTGAGGCATGAGCTAAGGCTCTATATTCTGATTCGGTGCTAGATCGAGCTACTGCAACTTGCTTCTTAGATGACCAAGAAATCAAAGTAGGACCGAGATAGACACAATAGGCACCTACTGATTTCCTGTCATCTATACTAGCTGCCCAATCCGCATCAGAGAAGGCAGAGATGGAGAGTTGAGAGCTTGGTTGGATAAGCAGACCATAGGATGCTGTACCTTTGAGGTAGCGAAGGACACGTTTGACTGCTTGCCAATGAATATCCGTGGGGGCCTTGAGGAACTGACTGAGTTTGTTCACTATAAAAGCAATATCAGGGCGAGTGTTGGTGAGGTATTGAAGGGCCCCGATTGTGCTTCGATACTGAAAAGGATCTGCCAGAAGTGTGCCATCATTGATAGAGTGGTGCTTGCCCGTGACTGCAGGGGAGGGGCACGGTTTGGAATGTTGCAATTCCAATTTGTGAAGCAGATCATGGATGTATTTGGACTGATTGAGATGAAGACCATTCTCCACATGAGTGACTTGAATCCCCAAGAAGTAATTGAGGGGACCAAGATCCTTTAAGGCAAAGCTGGAGTGTAGAGCAGAGATGAGTTGAGTAATAAATGGTTGATTGTTACCTGTGAGAATCACATCATCCACATACACAAGAAGAAGAACCGTGATGGGCCCCTTGGTGTAGAAGAATAGAGATGCATCTGACCGGCTCACCGAGAAGCCATAGCCGATCAAGCAGTTTTTGAGTTCATCATTCCATGCTCGTGGAGCCTGTTTTAAACCATAGATAGCTTTGTTTAGTTTACAGACATAGGAGGGATAAGATGGATGTTCATACCCTGGTGGCTGAGTCATGTAGACTGCTTCCTTTAGCGTACCATTGAGGAACGCGTTGTTGAAGTCCAGTTGTCTGAGGGGCCATCCATTAGAGACTGCCAAGAATAGTACAATTCGGATGGTGGAAGCCTTGACCACAGGGCTGAAGGTTTCAAAGTAGTCAACTCCCGGATGTTGATTGAAGCCTTTAGCAACTAGGCGAGCCTTGTGCCGAAGGATCGAGCCATCTGCATTCTCTTTCAATCGAAAAATCCATTTGCAGCCAACAATATTGAGACAGGGTGATGGTGGAACAAGGGTCCATGTTTGGGACCTACGAAGAGCACTCATCTCTTCATCCATAGCTAGTCGCCATTTTGGAGTAGCAAGAGCAATTGATATTTTAGTTGGTTCTTTTCGAGACCAGTCAGTAGGAGTGGTCACCACCCATGCTTTGGGTCGAACTATGCCAGCCTTAGCCCTTGTGATCATGGGGTGATCATTGTGAACCAGGGGAGAGGGAGTGCTTGGAGAAGAGACTTCTGTGGTTAAATGTGGGACGGGTGAATGAGATGAGCAGGAAGGAGTTGAAAGATGGTCAGTTGAGTTGGCTGAGGATGTGGGGGATACTGTTTTACTTGGTGATGGAGAAGCTTGGACTGTTTGGTGGGAGGTAGACATGTGAGGCTGAGAGTGGATAGACATAGATTGATCGGGTGAGGGTGGATTTGAGGTAGTGTGGGGAAGAATAGGTGGGCCAAACCAGTGCTGTATGGAGGGTGTATGTATGTGTGGGGCAACAGGTTGAGGTGGTGAGGCAAAGCCAGTTTGAAAAGGGAAATGTACCTCATTGAACCGAACATGTCTTGTGATGACGATTCGACCAGAGGGCAATAAGCACAGAGACCCTTTGTGTTGAGGTGATGGTCCAAGGTAGACACATTGCTCAGAATGAAGATCGAACTTATGCTGCTGATAGGGACGCAAGTTCGGGTAGCACGCACACCCAAACACTCGCAGGGCAGAGTAGTCTAACTGTGTATGGAAGAGGGTGTCCATGGGCGTTCTGTTTTGAAGGACTGGTGTGGGCATGCCATTGATGAGCAAAGTTGCTGTGCGAAACGCAAACCACCAGAATTTCAGGGGCATTGATGCCTGAGCAAGTAGTGTGAGGCCTGTCTCCACTATGTGACGGTGCTTCCTCTCAGCTCTCCCATTTTGAGCTGAGGTGTACGGGCATGAGAACCGAGATGTAATTCCAAGCTTTTGGCAGATCTGAGCTATGGGCTTGTATTCACCCCCATTATCCATCTGAACTGCCTTGATTGTTTGTTGAAATTGGTTGAGAACCATAGACTGAAATTCTGTGAAGGCAGTGAGAGTATCACTCTTTTGACGAAGAGGAACCAGCCATGTGAACCTGCTGAAATCATCAACAAACAGCACGTAGTAACGAAAGCCATCTGAGGAAAGTACAGGGGCAGGTCCCCATAGGTCTGTGTGTATGAGTTCAAAGGGAGCTGTGGCTCGAGACTGAGAAGTAGAGTAAGGAAGAGCATGCATTTTGCCAAATTGACAGGATTCACAAAATTTTAACTCATCATTGACTGGTAAAGAGATGTTACATTTGCGGATAATACTGTCTAACACTTTGACAGAGGGGTGACCTAAACGTTTATGCAGTAATGACTTGGTTAGAACTACATTGACTTGTTGTGCAGAAACAGAAGACACATCAGTAGCAAACACACAAGGGGAATGTTCATGGGGCAGACAAGTAACAGCCGACTTGGTTGAGTCTGAAGCTGAGCCTTGTCCCTTATTTATCAACGGCCCTGGAGAGTCAATCTGGTACAATCCATCTCTAAGTGTGCCCCTCAGCAACTCCACCCCCGTAGCCTTGTCCTTAATCAAACAGAAGGTAGAGTGAAACTCAACAAAAATGTCATTATCAACAGCCAGTTTAGAGACACTAACAAGGTTTTTAGCAATGGATGGTACACAAAGTACATTGTTTAGTCTTAGGGAACCACACTTAGTAGCTAGACAAGTGGTGCCCAGAGAAGAGATAGAGAGTTTGTTACCATTTCCTACTACCACTGAGTCATTACCTGCATAATCAGTTTTGTTTGCAAGGAGACCGGGGTTGGCCGTCACATGACTAGAGGCCCCGCTATCAGCATACCAATTTGGATCAAGAACAGTTTCAGGGCTAGCAAAAATAGTGTTAGCCATGAGCGCAGAGGATGCTGAGCGTGACTGATTGGTAGAGGAGACAGAGGAGTTAGAGCCTGAGGAGAACTGATGGTGATGATGTTGGTTTTCTCTTTGATGAGTGTTGCGTGGATTGTTTACATCAGGTAAGAAGCGTGAGAAGCAGACTGCTGCACTATGGCCTACTTTTCCACACACTTGACATTGAGTTTGACGATAGTCATTACCATTTCCACCACGGCCTCTTCCTCTTCCCCCACGACTCCCACGTTGCCCTGAGTTGGAATAACCACCTGATGGAGGAGTGTAATTGCTGGATGAGCGAATTGGTTGCTGATTGGGGGTAGGTATTCTATTTTGAACCATGTTGACTGTAGAGGTGCCATTTGTTAAGGACATGTTTGCTATTCCAGACTTCAATGCTGTCTGATATTCCAACCTCTTCTCATAAGAGAGAAGGTCAGCTTGCATTTCCGACCAGCTGATAGAAGCTTTGCCTTGGATCATAATTACAACTGGGTTGTAATCTTCATCAAGCCCCGAGAGAACCTGAGAGATGAGGTCACTAGGCGACATAGAGCTGCCTGCAAGAGTCAATCCATCAGAGTATTTTTTCATAGTTATAAGATACTCACTCATAGATAACGATCCCTTTCTGGTTTGTTGAAATAGACGCTTGAGATAATCTATCTCAGCGCGTGAGTGAATTCCAAATAAGTCTTGGACTGCCTCCCACAGACTTTTCGAGGTGTAGAAGCCCATCACCTGCATTGCTATTTCCGGAGACATAGAGTTGTATAGCCAGCCCAATAGGAGTTGATCAATGGTTACCCATTTCGTATACTCTGGGTTGGGAATTTGCTTGGGAACAGAGGGAGTAGTAGAAACGCTGATCGGACTGGGAGTCTCCACCGCACCTGGAGTTTCATCGCTTGGACGTTCAGTGGTTTCGACAACTGAGGTGGGAGCTGGAATGTGAGCTTCAGGGCACGAATCCGTTCCGGTGAGGTGACCTTCCAATTGGTAGCTCCGAAGGATAGGCCACGCCAAATTTTGCCACAACAAAAAATTTGATCTGTCCAGCTTTATGGAGGTAATTTGATTCAAAAGCTGATTGAGAGGGGGCCCTGAGAAGCTGCCAAAATTGGCGCTGGATGAAGAGGAAAAAAGGGATTTAGGGTTGACGTTTGTCATTCTTTAAGCTCTGATACCAAGTTTGGATAATGAAGATTTGGAGAAGAATAATAACAGAGAGCCAGCTGAAGAATTCTTCTTTGTATTGATTGTATTCGTTGTGTGGAGGCTATTAACCCTAGCCTCCAATATATACACTTGAGAATTGAATAAAGACAAAATGTACAGGCTGTTAAAATACACACTCTAGGCTACGTGTCACAGAATGAAAGGAGAACAAAATAACAGAAAATATTTTCCTATCTTGCCTTGTCATCGTCTCTTTGGTTTTCCTTAATACCGACTACTCGAGTCGTGTGCGATATTTTGTCGTGGTCGTATTGCCTCGACAAACCGAAATCGCTCAGCCGGGCATTCATGTCGGCATCTATTAGAACATTGCCCGGCTTTACGTCTCGGTGGATCACCACTTGCTCCCAATCTTCATGAAGATATAGTAATCCTGCAGCAATACCTTTGAGGATGTTGAATCTTTGCTCCCAATTCAATACCATGTTGTGTTTTGGATGATAGAGAAGAGAATGAAGGCTCCCATTTGGAATATAATCATAAACTATGAGAAGATCATTGTTTTTCTTGCACCATCCTTGAAGATTAACCAAGTTTTTGTGTCGTAATCGTCCCAAGCTTTCGATTTCCGCTGCGAATTCCTTCATTCCTTGGCTTGAGTTTCTTTTGACTCTCTTCACAGCAATCTCAGCTCCTGTTGAACGTAACACGCCTTTATATACCGAGCCGAACCCGCCAATTCCGATTTGCTGGCTGTCTTGAAATCCATTTGTTGCTTTGTAAAGATCTTTGTAGTTGAATCTGTGAGGGCAATCTATTTCCCAGTCCTCCAAGCTCTCAGCTTTCCTCATTCTTCTAAACAAGAAGGCTAAGAAAACAATTCCCAGAATGGCCACAATAGATGAAACTACTAAAAGAATTTTCAAGTGGGGATTGGATGAAGAAGTGTATTGCTCTTTTGGTCCTTTGGGAAGGTGAGAGTACCTCAGCTGTCGCGCCTGTTTATTCACTGCAAAACTCCATCCCAAAATGTAATGAGAGCTTGTTTCGATTCCGGTCGATGCGGTAAACCCGACGAACATTTGATCCTCCAGAATTGGAGTCAGATCAATTGGACAGGAAAGGAGTGGCTTCTCTGGTTTTTGATCCGTCAAAAGACCTATAGTAACATTCACAATCCTGCTCAAACCATCATATTCAATCCAAACCGCAATTGGATCACCAGAATCAATTTCGATTTCGTTCAAAATCGCATAATCATCGAAATAATAGGAATCAGAAGGATGTTTAGATGAAACTGATGCAAGGCCATTGATGTTAATCCCAACATGGTTTCCTCTGGAGTTTCTTACATCATCATGCCCGTTAACAGTGTCAAATTCGACAGCAAATATATGGTTGGATGAGTTTCCATTATTGAAATTGTTAAATAATCCGAGGAAGTGACCACTCTCAGCATCTTCAAAGTTGGTTGATGGAGCCAAGGCGAAGGTGAAGCCGTGCCCACCTTGTCCGGGGCTCGATGGATCGATCGCAAACACAAAAGTGGTGCTGAAAGATGAAGCATTTGGATATGAGCGAGAAGTTTTATTAAACATCTGAAAAGCATCATGATAGAATGCACTGCCGACGACGTTTTGTGAAGTGTCGGTGAGCCTCAATGCCCGAGACGACTCCACAACCGCTGCACCATCGAGAACCAAGCTTCCTTCGTCGAATCCATTGTACAAAAGTGAAGACTTTGCAGAGAAAAAAACCATATAAAAGAACACAGAAAGAAAAGCCAAAGGAGCTGCATTAGCCATGTGTGACACTTGGGAACAAAACTAATCACCCCCAGAAAAAAAAAATATAAAAGAAGAGGGTTTGGAAATGGTCTCAATTGGAGGCTTAACCCTGCAAATGGCTTGCTGACTTTGAAATTTACAAGTCATTGTGAGCAAAGTCGATGGACATAAGAGAGTCGTCTGGCAGTTAAATTGTTTGATGGGGAGATTTTGAAATTTGAAAGTCTGAATACCCAAACGAACTAATCTTCAAGAGACAAAAAATAAATTCTACATTATTGTTATTATTGTTTTTAGTTTGGTGGAGAGATTTGAACCATAACCTCTTCAACAAAGATTTATATTTTAATGCTTTAACCAAACCTCTGGATCAAAGAATGCATCTATGATCAGATTGATTATTTATTTTTTGAAATATATATGCCTTTAGTCCCGATTTTAGGGATGGATCTTTTAAGTTAGGATATTGGTATGAATCACCCTAAATTTTTAGCACTTACTTGGACCCAGATTTTAAAAATTAGGACTTTTTCCTTACATCATCAATCATTTTTTTTAATATTATTTTTCTCGTTCTCGTTCACGCTCATGGGAGGGTAGAATATTTCGGTTCTATAGTGGTGCACGCACGAGAACGATGACTGAGCGAGAAAAATAGCGAGCGATGACGAAAAAAATAATATTAAAAAATGATTGATCAGTAGAAGATCAATTTGCCTAATTTTTAAAATCTGGGTCAATCCTTCGAAGTGCTTAAACTTTAGGATCATCCGTACAAATATTCCTTTTAAGTTAGTCCTTAATCTTTTAAACGTTTTAATTTGGTTTTTGTGTATTGATTATTTGTTAATTAATTCCTTATAATCACTAAATATCTAAATAATAATAATGATAGAAGAGAATTTAAAATAGATCATTTTGATAAGTAGGTAAATTGTTTTTTTTCGAAAGTAATGTATTACTAAAGCAAAAGGGGACCTTCACAAATCGAGTGGTGAACGGGTTGTCGAGGCCCGCCAAATTAATATTTATAACTGGTTGGTGCTCTAGATTGTAGAACCGTGGAAACCTGGTCGATCCACAAGAACCTAAAATTAGCCTAATCTTAATCAAATTTTACATCCGAGTTAATAAAATTAAAACAAAAAGGGTGGTTTCAAATTAAACCTTAGAAACATGCAATTTTAAAGCTAACAGAGAAATAAAACACTAAAATTAACAATCAAGACAAGCGTGCGTAATTTAAAGGATCGAGATTGATTGCTAATGTAATTCAGATCATCGACATTCTCAAGACTTAGCTAAGACGTCCCAAGCACACAGTTTGATTGTCCAGGTCCGGAACAAAAAACCCAATAAATTAACTAAGATCATGCAATCTTAATTAAACTTGGCTATCAATAAATTGGGGCTGATCGTTCCTCATTGGTTAGTTGCCAGTGACGAAAAACACTGTGACAAATTATTCTTTTGGGACCCCTACAGAATAACCCGATTTATCCCCTAACTCAAAGGCAGACTAATGTCAATATGGATAGCCTATGTCACCTACGACATAACAAAACCTTCGTTACTTGGCGATTAGGATAGGCGACCGCGTTACTAATCTTTAACAATCTAGCATGCATAAACAATAAGAGCGTCAACCTAATCAAAAATGCTTGCTAATTAAGTATGCTCATGAGAAGAGGATGCTTGAGGCAATAAACACTAAGTAGAATTTAGATACAAATCTCACCTACATACAAAAGCTTAATGGTGGTAGGTTTTTACGCTACACTCGGGGTGTTGAATCCCGCCAAATTACATTTATAATACCGATCATGCTAAACTAACTTGTAGATAGCGGTAATCGGGTCGATCCGCAGGGAACTAAAAATTAGCCTCTTAATTAACTAATATTTGATTTTATTGAAATCTGAAGGGTAACGGGGGGAGGTTAAGGTAAACTAAACTAAAAACGTGCAGAAACTAAACTAACGGAAAAATAAATAAAAAACAAGAAATTAAAATAAAGTAACATGTGCTCCTAATTTGAGGGTCGGGATTACTTTGATGCGATTTAGATCATAGGGATTCAAATATACTTAGCAAGAGCAATTAAAACACATAGTTTACTTGCAAGGAACTGTCGATACAAGTAACCCAAATAATTAATTAGAAACGTGGAATTCTAAATAGACTGCGCTTTAATTAATCTAAGGTGATCAATCCTAAATTAACTAGAGAACAGAGACGGACGTTCGATTCTAATTAAATTTGGCAATTAATCAACTAGGGACGATCGTTCCATATTGATTAATTGGCAGTGACAGGAACACTATATATGACAGATGTTTAACTTGAATAGCCTAAGTCAATATTCCGCTTTTTCTAACTTCTTCAAGGTTAGTTGATGCAAACAAAGATAAACATGGATAGCCTATGTTACCTAGGGCTCAACTTAACCCCTATTACCTTGGCAATTAGAAGAGGCACGACATCACTAATCCATTAACGATATAGCATGCAAACAATCAAGAGTGTCAATCCATTATGCAAACATACTACTAAGGATAAATTCAGAGGAAGTAGATGCCCAATCAGTCAAGCTAAGCTATAAATTTAAGAACTAAACCCTCACGAATCGCATCAAGTATAACCCATAACCTCGAATTAGAGCACTTACCTTGCTCGTGATGAAAACCAAGCTAAACCAACCAAGTCTAAGTTTTGATATAGATGAAATTGGGAGAACACCCCAAAAATCTAGAGAAAAAATTGAAATCCCGAACCAAAAATGGAGGTAAAATGTCCTAAAAATTGGAAAAAATGGGTTTTATAATCGACATAGTGTCGAGACGCTACAGGCAGCGTCTCGACGCTCCGGACGGACTTTTCCAGACGAGCGCGCACGTCTCCGGAGCGTCGCTAGGGTTAGCGCGTCTCGACGCTTGAGGCTGTACTTCTAAAAAATAAATCAAATTTTGTCCTTTTCCAGTCACAAACTCAAGCCTATCGACTTGCCAGAATCCTCCTGCACCACCAGACCATTCATCACTTTTGTGATACCATTTGATTAATTAATATACATAGTATAAACTCTTTGAACGATTAATTAATATTATCCTCTAAAACACTCATTTAAGCCCTAAACTAATGCAATGGTCTGATTTAACCCTTAGCAAATAAACTCTACAATATATATACATTAAGCACAATTATTTCCTTAATTCACAAGACTTAGGATCTATTAATTAACACTTTTAGAGTGTTATCACTTAATCAATCCCTAATCTCTAAATTAAGACACTAACCTTTTAGCCTTTTGATAGTTCCAAATTAGAGCTATAACTGACTCCCTAATTTTAGCTAAATATCGTGCTTAATTATGTTTAATTGCCTCCGTTGTAGGTGTTTCACGGTTAGAGAGCTCGAGGACTACAAGGACGTCGTTCGGGTCTAAGAAGGTCATATTAAAGCCTCAGGATCACATCGGGAAAGGAAAGACGTCAAAAATGAAGATTTTGCCTAAAGGGAGCAACCAAAGGCAAAGTATTTTGTCCAAACACGAGAGCAAGCGTCGAGACGCTGTCCAAGAGCGTCTCGACGCTCCGAACGCGCGCGTACTGAATTTTCCGTCAGTAACGTCTCGACGCTACGTCTTCTCTTCCCTTTTTAGGGATTTCTCTCTAAAACTTGGGGTTTTCTCCCCTGTTTGCTGTAATAAAGCTCAAACCATTTGGGATTTGCTTGATTTTCATCACGAGCACCTAAGGTAAGTGCTCTAGAGGTTTAGGGATTCATCTTGATGCTTAAGGAGGGTTTGTCTTAATTTCTAGCTTAGAATTGTATGATCTTTTGCATTCTCTTTCTTTGTTTGTATCTCAATAGCATGTGTAACTGATCAAGAGTGACACCGGAGTCCTTATGCATGTTTTACCGTTAAAGATTAGGACGTATAATTGCCTCAATCGCTAAGTAACAAGGGTGTAAGCGTGGCTAATTAATTCGAACCTAAGTGACAGTGGAGGGTATGAGTTAATTACTATTTTCACGATAGAATTAAGGTAAAGGGAAAAATCGAGCTAGTTGGTCGGCGTCTCAATCAATTAGTTCGTTGCGATGCTACCCATCACTTTTCTTTAATGAATTTAGGATTAGCTACCTTAAATTACTTAAACATCATGTTTAATTAGAATTTACGCCTCTAATTAATTCATTGAGATGTTTGTTGCGGGTTCGAGCAAATATTTCGCGTGCATAAGATAAAATTGTTAAGCATGTTAGAATCCCTATGATCTAAGCGCATCAAGTAAATCCCGATCCCTTGAATTAGGAGCACAAGTTACTTTACTTTATTTTCCTCGCATTTAATTTCCTGTCATTTAATTTTCCGTTAGTTTAATTTCCTGTTTAGTTTAGTTTTCTTTAACCTCTCCGTTTTTTATTTACCATTTTAAATTAAAAGACAAATAGGAATTAGTTAAGAGAAGTTAATTTAGGTTCCCTGCAGATCGACCCGATTACCACTAGCTACAAGTTAGCTTAGTTGTATCGGTATTATAAATTTTATTTTGGCGGGATTCGACATCCCGAGAAATAGTGAACCATACAAAAGTTCACCACCACCTTCCATGGAGAATGAAACCTTCAAAGATTCCATGGAAAACTTGATGTTCATACACAACAATGGAAGAAAGTTCAAGAAATTGAGGGATGAGGCTCCAATCCCGAGAATGGACAAGACAAGAATGACCTAAATTCGGAAAAATACGTTTTTATACTTCAGAGTAGCGTCGAGTCACTATAGGCAGCGTCTCGATGCTACGGCCGGAAATGCTCAGCGCGCGCCTTTTCGAAGCGGTCTTCCAGCGGATGAAAAATGTCGTAGCGTTGCAACGCTACTGTTTATTGTCGCGACACTGATGCCCAGCGTGTCGACGACGAGGTGCAGAGTCGAGATGCTTGCTCTTGGGTTTGCATTTAAAATTTGAGTATTTCAGTGTCGCAACACTACTTCACAACATCTCGACGCTGGCTCTCGGGTTTGACCTTCGAATTTGCCAACTTTGGCCACCTCGATGCTCTTTGTGTTGGGTTTTATGTCCTAAAACTCGTAGTTTGTAAACTGAATGAATGTATATATTATATTTCAATAAAGTTGTTATTGAATTTTAGTGAATTGTGTTTGTATTAACCTATACCAATAACTAACACCCATGGCGATAGTGTGAGTACTTGAACTTCATGTGTGACATGAATGTGAATCAAGTTCAAGTAGACAGCCAAAATTGGTCTATAGTATAGGGATAAGGCTGGGTACCTTATCCTGGGGACACTATTGGACGCGGCTCACTTTGTATAGTACAAAACGATGTGATTCGAATCGTTTCATGTAGAGACATGTGAGTGAGGGCGTCCTGTGCAATGAGTTTGCACAAGACCGAACCAAGAAATAAAATCGCTCTTTCTTTATAACACCGTTTACTGTAAAGACCGGTTTATTCATATGATGACTTAGGTAACTCGATCTCAATCCCGAGCTCACTATGAACTCCTGTTTATTTGACCTTATCCTTTGATTTGTACGGGTGAGAGTGGCCAGATCGCCGACTCAATATGCCTACCATCTTGGGGATAATATCAAATAAGTGGTTGGGGACATAGTTGTGAGAGATGGAATTCACTCCTACCCGCTTTAAGGGTTAGTAGAGAGGTTGTTCCCTTAAGTGCTGACTCCAGGTCTTGAACAATGGGCCCATCCTCTCCTGATCAGGGAGGAATCTGATTTGATGGTTGGACCACAAATCAATTGTTCATTAGAGGTGTCAGTGGTACTTAAGGAACAAGATATAATACAAGGGTTAAACGGTTTAAATGACCCGTTGTGATTATGAACGACCTGTGAAGGATCGACTTACTGATGATAGTTATATCAACAGGACACAATATATCTACAGTGAGGAGAGTGCAGCTCTTGGACTTTAGTGGAGTCTCCGGGGGTTAACGAATGTTGGTTAGTTCGGTTGAAAGAGTTTTGACCGGATAATCTCGTATCGTTGGAGCTCATGATCTGTAGGTCCTTACAGTTCTCCTGGCTAGCTCGGATAAAGCCGTGAAACAATATAAAAGAAAAGAAAAGAATTTGAATCGTTCAAATTCGGGTTTGTGGAAGAAGGATAGACATATTTAAATATGATTTAAATATGGACATATTTAAATATGATTTAAATATGAGATTGGTCTGAAAACATGAATAGGATTCATGTGCAAAAAGTCGGTTTTCGGAAAACCGGGTTTAATTATATTATTTAATTAATATTTGATATTGAATTAAATAATATTAATTAATATATATATATACATGTGTCTTACATGCAAATGTAAGACACATGTAAGGCATATATATATACACAGTATATATCAGATCAAATCAATCGTCAGCTAATTTAAAAAAAAAAAGGAAAAAGAAAATGAAATAGATAGTGCATATTGGGGTATTCAATTGAGAATTGAATTCTTAATTTGAACTTCTTCTTCTTTTCTCTCGGCTGCTCTCTGGTTAAAGAAGAAAATAGTTTTCTTCAGTGAGCTTCTTCCCTCTTTTCTTTTGTAAAAGGAGTCCCACTACTCCGTTTCTCGGCCTGAGGATATCGGGATTACCGTGGGTGGTCCACGAAGATTTCGTGAGAAGGTTCGTTGAGCTCGTGAGAAGCTTCTGGCGGTGAATTTGGAGAAATACGAACGACAAGGGTATGTGTTCTAATTTCTCTTTTTCATTGCTTTTGCATGTTTCCGATTTGTTTAAATTGATAAATTAGAGTGTCTATGATCCAAATCGCTTCCGCTGCGTTCCATCAACGCTCCATCACTTTGCAGCGTCTCGGTGCGGGACCTTGGGCTACAAATGAACATTTGGCTTCTCTTCTTCACTTGGTTCATCTTTGAGGCTACTTTATGCTCTTATTTTTGCTCTGAAATATGTCTAAGAACTTCTCGAGCCCTTTACAAAACATTACCTATAACAACGACATAAAGCATGGGTCAACATGGTAATTAACGGGTTTAAGGGAATATAAAATAACACTTTAAGAGCGTTATCACTGAGGTCAAGGCATAAAGAAGCAAGCAACACAAAAGCAATATGCCAACAAAGAAAAATCAAGCCCCTCAAGGGGGGAACACAGAAGGAGCAAAGAACAAAAAACACCACGACCAACACTAGAACGACTACTCAGCCTGCACCCTCAACTGACACATCAAGGCCTAAACTGAAATGGGAAAACTACTCGGAGCCAACACCCGAGCGATGTGTGATCAAAGCCTAATTTGAGGTTACTGAAGGCATCAAAGCAAGAGGTTCCACATCCTCACCCTCTAGGGCAACGGAGTTGTTGTAAACAAAAATGGACTACAGGGCTAGCCCCTAGGCCACCTAACCCATTAGAAACTCAACCCCTAAGGGTATGCAAGACGATAGACCTTGAGCGGTCAACCGATAAGATCATCCATAGAGTCCATGATGAAGTATTACATGATTAAGAATGATGCTATGATCTAGAGTCAGCAAGCTTCGCTGCGAAATTTAGAGAATCGATTAGGGCAATTAGCCAATCAGTTAAAAGCTAGACGACCAAGAAAATTACCTGTTGATACTGAGAACCGTATGAGAGAGGAAAAAGAATAAGTCTAGGCCATAGAACTTAGAAGGAGTTGTCCCATAGCTAGCAGCGCCAAAGTCTTCATGCCACATCGAGTAGTGGACAAACAGACTAGTTCTTCGATGGAGAAAATGTTAAACAATGGCTCTAACAGAACTAATAGTGAGCCTAAGGTTAGACTTGAAGTGATTGAGGAAGAAATTCAAGAGATCCCTAGAAGAGTGTCTGTAGTGCCCAGTTCTCAGGTATCTATATATGTTCCTCCCCCTCCATTTCATAGAAGAGTTAGAGGGAAACAAGATCAAGGTATCCATTTTCAAAAGTTTTAGAAATTTTGAAGCAAGTTCATAAGAACATTCCCTTTGTTGAAGTTCTTTAGTCAATGCCCTCATATGTTAAGTTCCTGAAAGACATAGTCACTAACAAAAGAGTCATTGGAGAGTTTGAGATAGTGAACCTCACGAAAGAGTGTAGTGCAATTCTCCAAAACAAGCTTCCACCTAAGAAAAAAAAACATGAATCCTTTACCTTGCACGTAGCCATAGGAGGTAGAAATGTGGGTAGAGCCTTGTGTGATCTGGGCACCAACATTAATTTAATGTCGCTTTCACTGTATAAACAATTGGGCATCAAAGAATCGTACTCCACGACCGTCACATTACAGGTTGCCAACAGATCAATCACCTACCCTAAAGGTAAGCTTGAAGACATTTTGGTGAAGGTTGATAAGTTCATTTTTCTTGCAAATTTTATTATTTTGGACTACGAGGCAGATACAGATGTCCCGATCATCTTAGGAATACCTTTTTTAGCAACAAGGAGAGCATTGATTGACGTGCAAAAGGGAGAGTTAACAATGCACGTTAACAACAATGAGGTAAAATTTAGTGTGTTCAAAGCGTTAAGGTACCCTTCTGATCTTGAAGATTGCTCAGTTATGGATGTCATTGATGATTTAGTTGAACAAATGCACAAGTTATAATTGTTAGAGCAACATACTCGCAGTTTCAGGGAAATTGAGTTAAATGATATGAATGTGAATTATTTACATCATGATGATGGATGCAATATAATTTCTTACCCGCATTCATTTCAGCCTCTTGATCTTGTTGATCGTGTGTCACCTCTTATGCTTTCTTCTATTGAACAGTCACCCACACTTGAATTAAAACTCTTTCCTGTTCATTTGAAGTATGCGTACTTAGGTGATCACGAGACATTGTCAGTCATCATTTCTGCTTCATTAGATTCTGATCATGAAAATAAGTCAATTTTATTGCTAAAGCATCACAAAAGAGCCATCAGTCGGACCCTAGCTGACATTAGAGGAATTAGTCCTTCATTTTCCATGCACAAAATCCTTTTAGAGGAAGGACTCTTGGCTAGAATTGAGCACCAAAGAAGGTTAAACCTCTATGAAAGAGGTGGTGAAAAAAGAAATCATTAAATGGTTGGATGCCACAATCATCTTTCCAATTTCAAATAGTTAGTGGGTAAGCCCAGTCCAATGCTTGCCCAAGAAGGGAGGCATGGTTGTGGTGGCTAGTGAGTCTAATTAGTTGATCCCCACTAGGACCGTCACAAGTTGGCGAGTTTGCATGGACTATAGGAAATTTAACAAAGTGACAAAGAAAGACCATTTCCCATTACCCTTTATTGACCAAATGTTAGATAGGCTTGTTGGTTAGTTTTTTTTATTGCT
The DNA here is from genome assembly GCA_028017165.1 of Herpetospermum pedunculosum. Lineage (NCBI taxonomy): Eukaryota > Viridiplantae > Streptophyta > Magnoliopsida > Cucurbitales > Cucurbitaceae > Herpetospermum > Herpetospermum pedunculosum. The sequence goes on along the minus strand of CM051527.1, from coordinate 10,084,364 downwards.
TCTTGGATGGATACTCTAGTTACAACCATATTACCATGGATTCAAAAGACGAAGAAAAGACAACATTCACATGTCCCTTTGGCACGCTTGCTTTTTGCAGAATGTCATTTGGCTTGTGTAATGCACTAGCAACCTTCCAGCGATGTATGTTGGCTATATTTTCTGATCTGGTTGGGTCAATAATGGAGTTCTTCATGGATGATTTCTTTATTTTTGGAGATTCTTTTCAATCTTGTTTGGATAATTTGGGGAAAGTTTAGGAGCGTTGTGAGCAAACACACTTAGTGCTAAATTGGGGAAAATGTCAATTCATGGTGCGGAAATGAATCATGCTTGGGCACAAAATCTCGCAAAAAAGGGTAGAGGTTGACAAAGCCAAGATTTAGATCATAGAAAAACTTAAACTTCCATTGAACGTTAGAGGAATTAGGAGTTTTCCTAGGACCTGCCGGATTCTATAGACGTTTTATCAAGGACTTTTCAAAAATTTGAAAACCTTTGTGTTCCTTGTTAGAACTAAATAGACCATTTGTCTTTACCAAAGAATGTCTTAATGATTTCCTGACTTTGAAGAACGCTTTAATTATCGCGCTTGTGATTGTTTCCCCCAAGTGGGATTTTTCATTTGAATTAATGTGTGACGCTATCGACTATGCTAGGAAAAAAGTTGACAAAATTACGCACCCGATTTACTATGCAAGTCGAAACCTAAATGAATCGCAATGCAACTATACAACAACTGAAAAAGATCTTTTAGATGTTGTTTTTGCATTTGAAAATTTTCGCTCGTATCTTATGGTGAGCAAAGTGATTATTTTTACCGACCATGTAGCGATTAAATATTTGCTAAACAAAACAGATGCCAAACCAAGATTAATCTTTTGGGTGTTATTGTTGCAAGAATTTTATCTAAAAATTGGAGATAAAAAAAAGGATGTGAAAATGTTATTGTTGATCATTTGTCGAGACTTGAGCTTTCTACCATGTTGCCTGAGCAATTAACTATCTCTAATTCATTTGTTGATGAACAATTGTTTGCAATTACCCTTATTGCATGATGATAATGAACCTTCGTTTGCCGATTATGCAAATTGTTTAGCACCAAACATCCTTCCTCGAGCCAACTCACATCAAGAGAACAAAAAGGTTTTAAATGAGGCTTAGGAATTATGTGTGGGAAGACCCGTTGTTGTGCTGATGGAATTTTGAGAAAATGTGTCGCTGAGAACAATGTTCCAACAATTCTTGCGCATTGCCATTCATAAACTTACGGTGGTCACTTTGGGGGTCAGCGCACTGCGGCTAAAGTGTTTCAATCCAGATATTATTGCCTATAGTATTTAAGGATGCTTACTTGTTCGCAAAGTTGTGTGATGAGTGTCAAAGGACCGGGAACATAAGTCGAAAAGACGAAATGCCCCTGACCTATATACTAGAGATAAAATTATTCGATGTGTGGGGAATAGATTTTGTGGGTCCATTTCCACCCTATTCGAGTAACCTTTACATTCTAGGAGTTGTTGACTACATGTCCAAGTGGGTAGAAGCCATAACGTGTCCACAAAACGATGGCCAAACTGTGCTTAAATTTTCGCAAAAAGCATATTTTCACAAAGTTTGGTACACCGCGGGCGCTGATTAGTGGCAACGGTTCTCATTTTGTAACTAGGTTAATGTCAACAATGTTATCCAAATACAACGTGAAGCACAATATACCCACACCCTACCACCCACAATCAAATGGTCAAGTCGAGATATCAAATAGGGAAAATAAGAGCTTCCTTGAAAAAGTAGTTAAGCCTCATAAGAAAGATTATTGGTCCACTAAGCTGGATGATGCATTGTGGGTCTATAGGAAAGCTTTCGAAACTTCTTTCAGCATGTTGATAGAACTCTAAAAGTGCTATTTTATAATCTTTAATTCTTGTTAGTTGATTCAAATGAATGTGTTTAATCATATGTTTTGCAGGAATCGAGCATTTAGAGGTGAATGAGAAACTTATATTAAATAAGAACTCAAAAGAGGAGTTTTAGAGTATAATATCAACAAACCGAGCCGCAGATGATACTATAAAGATAAAAATCATTTAATGTTTAAAGTTGGAAGCTTGGTTTGATGGTGAAGAGTTGATTATGATAGATTTTCATCTTGAGTTCAATTCTTGGAGAATGTGATTATTAATTGTATTTTTTTTTACATCTTCACTCAAGATCCCACTAAGCAGAAACCACTCCTCAACACACACCATCACTAATCTCTCTTCTCCTCTCTTTAGAGTTTTTTATTTATTTTTATGTTCGGCTAAGCTTGTAATGCTGATTTAGAGGTTTGTCGGGCTTAACGTTTTTGTGAGATTTTTGGTATTAAATTGCAATCTAATTTCTTGATTAATTGTTTTTTATTTTTTGTTTATTTCATGTGCATTTAGTATTGGTTAATGTGACAACTTAATCAATTAAATATTAATTGTTCATGTATGCTATGTTTGTAATTTGTGATCCGTAATTGTCAGAAATTGCATGCTTAATTGTAGTAGCAAGATGGGTCAGGTTATGACTAGTGTTAATATTATGGATTTTTCATAGTTAACATGGTGCGTATAACAGACCTTAGGAATAGAAAAATGTTTAATTGAATCTGATCAATTTAATTAACGTTCTAATCAATCCATGTGCTTAGAGCTGCTAGGTAGTTAGCATGGAACACTATCGTGCCCAACTAATTGACTAGTTTAGAGTTAATTACGATGCTCTGTCGGATTAATTGCATGATAGGACCTTAGAAAAATTTCATGGCTGTTCCAGTTAAGTCGATTAGGCTTTTAATTAAGAAATTGTATTTTTATTGGAGTAATCGATGAACAAAATTCATTAAGTCCCGACAATCTCTGAATCAACAAGGTAATTTATTGTTTATTTCTTTAATTCTTTAATTCTTTAACCTTTATCTTTAATTGTTATTTTAATTCATTACATTAACATGCAATCCGAAAACCCCCCCATTTATTGTTTTTACATAAAGTTTAATTTAGAGAATTTAAATTTCGGTTCCCTGAGTTCGACCCTGTCCGTCGTAGTTTACTGCAAGCCGTTGATCGGTAATTATAAATTGTATTGGACGGGCCTCGACAAGCTCGCATCACATGTTTCCTTACCGATTGGTATTTGGCAAAGCTTGGTATTTGCCTATCGAATTAGAGAACAAGGTTTTTTGAGCTTTAAAAGCCTTGAACTTCAATTTGCAAGATGCTGGGACTTTGTGATCTTTACAACTCAATGAATAGGATGAACATCGAGACTTCTCCTATGAAAATGCCAAGATGTATAAGAGAAAACAAATAAATGGCAAGATAAAAGTTTGAGACCCAAAGTTTTCGAGAGAGGACAAAACGTGTTGTTGTTCACCTCTAGATTAAGATTATTCCCAAGTAAATTGAAATTAATATGGTCGAGTCCTTTTGTTGTTATTAATATTTTTTTCTCATGATCAAAGCAAACCTTTTTTGGTTAATGGTGCACGACTCAAATATTATTATAGCAAGGATATTTAGAGGAAACTTTCACCTTCCTCTTGACTGATAAATGATTGTCTCGAACTTTTGAAGGGAGCATACATTTAGCATAAAATTATTGTGCTCCAAGTTTGTTTGAGTTAGCCTTGTTTAAATTATTTTGTTATTTGATCCTTAGCATTGTTGTTCTTTCAGGACAACTGTGAGTTTTCAAAATGTCAGGTTAGTAATCCATTGTAGACATCAAGCAAAAGAGGAAGCCAACTGTTAGTTGCTACGATTGGGCAGTGGCACAACAAATGGATTTGAAGGAAGTTTGGGAAAGAAAAAGGGTCGTCTTGAAAAGATCGCAACATTCCAATTTTCACTGAAATGGTAAAATTCCAACGGAGTGCCGCTAGAGGGCAACGAGCTAACATGGGCATACCATGGGCACATAGATGATAACACTCTAAAAGTGATATCTTATTTGCTTTAATTCTTTCCATTTCCCTTGCTTACCTATGCTTAATTGTGTACTTTATAGGATGTGTGTGAAATGGAGTATTTTGAAGTCAATAGCATCAAATGGTGTAAAAGGGGAGTAAAAAGACTCAAGTTGAGACATCAAGTGAAAAGAGGGTCCCAAATTAAGCCATAAAAACCCAAGAGCAAGCGTTGCAACGTTGGTTTGCAGTGTCTCGACGCTCATTTGTGCAAAAGTTGGCAAAATAATCTGAGAGCAAGCGTCACGACACTACCTTGTAGCGTCTGGATGCCACGAGTTGAAGCTCAGCAACATGTCCGTCAACGAAGCTCGCGCACACCTCAGTTTTGCGTTTGAAGAGTTTCAACGTTGTCCTGCCACCCACTATAATTTTCTCTCTTAGGTCATTACCAAGTCCGATTTTTAGAATCTCGCCTCCAATTCTCTCTCTAAACTTTCCAATTTTGTTATTCTTTATGTTTTATGGCCAAACTATAGTGAATTTGGAGAAAATTTTCGTCATGGGCTAAGGTAAAGGCTCTAATTTAAAGGACATAATTGTATCTTGATGCATAATGTGAGGAATTAAGTTTAATTACATTTATCTTTCTACTTTAAGCATATTTTGCCTACATTTGTATCCCATTAGAATGTGGTTTTGATTAAATTGACACTTTAATTGTTCTCGCATATCTAAAAAAATTATCGATTGATTGCATGATTCGTAATTGTCCTGTTTTAATCGCCAAGTAGCAAAAGTCGAATTGTGCGTATGTGTTTCTTCGCCTATCCATGATCACATAGTTTGTATGATCGACTTTAGGATAAAAGACAAATCAGGTAATCAATTTAGGCTATCCAAATTGGTCGTTCGTTTCAATGTTTCCCATGACTAGCATTTAATTAATATTTGGTTCCCGATGATCGACATGGTTACCGTTATTCTATAAATTAGAGTAGAAATCATCTTATAAATAGTAATTTGGCGGGCCACGACATCCCGTTCAAAAACAAATTGCGCCGTTATCGGGGACACATTTAATTTCTCTATGTTTAATTTTATTTGCTTTAAAAAAAATTGTTTGTTTTATTAGTATTTGTTCTCCTTGTTGTGTATGACCCGTTCTTCTCAACTGAGTGGACGACAATTTATTCCTGAGATTGAGAGGGAAGCTCGACGACTAAGGAAGGAGACAAGAGAAGAGAAACAAAGGTTTCACGACGGTGACCACTCTAAGTCTTTAAATCAAGAAGAGATGGCAGACAACGAAGCACCGAGGACTCTAAAACAGATGCCAGCACCAGATTTAAATCAACAGCTTCTTTGCATCACTTATCCCGTTGTCGCATGTAAATTTGAGTTGAAATCCGGTTTAATTCACTTGCTAACTTCTTTTCATGGCAATACAGGTGAAGTGGACTGCAATTCATTAATATTTGTTCTCCTTGTTGTGTATGACCCGTTCTTATCAAGTGAGTGGACTGCAATTTATTCCTAAGATTGAGAGGGAAGCTCGACGACTAAGGAAGGAGACAAGAGAAGAGAAACAAAGGTTGCACGACGGTGACCACTCCAAGTCTTTAAATTAAGAAGAGATGGCAAACAACGAAGCACCGACGCTTTAAAATAGTTGGCAGTGCCATATTTAAAATCAGCAAACTTCTTTGCATCACTTATCCCGTTGTCACATGTAAATTTAAGTTGAAATCCGGTTTAATTCACTTGCTACCTTCTTTTTATGGAAATGCAAGTGAAGATCCCGCATAAACATTTGATGGAGTTTCATGTCGTGTGCTCTGGGATTAAGCCTCCTAAAGTAACTGAGGAGTAGCAAAATTTGAGAGTTTTTCTCTTCTTTCTAAAGAACTTGGCGAAAGATTGACTCTTTTATCTTTCATTGGGGTCGATAAACACTTGGAATGAGATGAAAAAGTTTTTCCTCGAGAAGTATTTCCTCGCCTCAAAACAGCCACAACCATCAAGAATGAGATTTACGGGATCCAACAGATCATCGGAGAAACTGTGCATGAGGATTGGGAAAGGTACAACAAATTGTGTGCTAGTTTCCCTCAACACAAGATTTTAGACCAGCTTCTGATCCAGTACTTCTACGAAGGATTGATACCACATGATAGATGAATGGTTGATGCAACTAGTGGAGGAGCATTGATAGATAAGACGCTTGCAGAAGCCAGACAACTGATTTCCAACATGGTTGGAAATGATGGAGTGCATAACGCTGCAGAAGCGATTTGGAGCGTTGACACTCTAATTTCATCAATTTAACTAAACAAGAACATGCTCGAAAACTTTGAAAAAGAGAAATTAGAACACATACCTTTGTAGTTCTAAATTTCTTTAATTTCGTCAAAATAAAGAAAGACATAAAAACGAAAGCATCACTCCTTCACCGAAATGAAAAACTTCAAAACTAAAACCCAGCCAAAGCCAACTCCTTTATCTTTATGAAGTTTTAAAAAACTTCATGGTTAAGCAAAAGAAAGTGGAGTTTGATGAGATTAGTCATGGACAATTGACCATCATGCATGAATCATTATTCATAATATATATATATATATATATATATTTGTTTTATTATTTAAAAATTAATTTTAAATAAAAAAAATAAAATAGATATTTTAATTAATTAAACTTTTTAATTAATTAAAATTATTATTTAATTCAATATCAAATATTAATTAAATAATAAGTTTAATCCTGATTTTCCAAAAACTGACTTTTTGCACATGAATCCCTATTCATGTTTTAGACCGTTCTCATATTTAAATCATATTGAAATATGTCCATCATTCTTCCAAAATCGATTTTGAATAAATTCAAATTATTTTTCTCTTATTTTGCTACACCGCTTAATCCGAGCTAGCCAGGAGAACCTAAAAAACCTATAGATCATGAGCTCCAACGATACGAGATTACCCGATTAAACTCTTTTAACCGACCTAATCAACATTCGTTAACCCCCGGAGACTCCACTAAAGTCCAAGGGTTGCACTCTCCTCACTATATATAATTGTGGCCTCTTGATATAATCATCGTTAGTAAGTTGATCCTTCACAGGTCGTTCGTAATCACAGCGAGTCATTTATACCGTTTAACCCATGCATTACATCTTGTACCTTAAGTACCACTGACACCTCTAATAAATAATTGATTTGTGGTCCAACCAGAAAATCAGATCCCTCTTGGGCCAGAAGAGGGTGTGTCCATTGTTCAAGACCCAAAGTCAGCTATTAAGGGAACAACCTCTCTACTAAACCCTAAAAGCGAGTAGGAGTGACTCAATGGTAGGCTTATTGAGTCGGCGATCTGGCCACTCTCACCCGTACAAGTCAAAGGATAAGCTTGAATAAACAAGAGTTCATAACGAGCTCGAATTGAGATTGAGTTACGTAGGTCATCAAATGAAAAAATCGGTCTTTACAGTAAACGGTGTTATAAAGAAAGAGCGACTTGATTTCTCAGTTCATTCTTATGCAAACTCATTACACAGGACGCCCCCACTCACATGTCTCCACATGAAACGATTCAGATCACATCGTTTTGTATTATACAAAGTGAGTCGCGTCCAATAGTGTCCCATGATAAGGTACCCATCCTTATCCCTATACTATAGACAGGTTTGGCTGTCTACTTGAACTTGTCCACATTCATGCCATACATGAAGCTCAAGTACTCATACTATCGCCAAGGGTATTTTTGTTATTGGTATAAGTTAATGCAAACACAATTTCACTTTATTGCAAAATAGAATAATTACTTTCAAACAGTTTACAAACTACGAGTTTTAGAACATAAAACCCAACAGAAAATTCTCAGTAATTCGGAACATGGGGAGAAGGGCAAATTTAGCAAGTTGAGCAAGCGAACGAGATAAGAGAGCTCAAGAGTCAAATGTCTGAGATGCATAGCATGTTTCGCTAGATGTTTGTTTGTTTCGCTAGATGTTTGTTGAGTTCTTCTATTTTCGTAAGCAATCAATTAGTTTTGTTGAATTCTTTTATTATCATGATTAATCAATTAGTTTTGTTGAATTCTTCTAAAGTTATGAGTAGCTAGTTTCATAAAGGTTTGTTAAGATGAATCTGTAGGATATATCTATGTGAATTCAACATGTAAATAAGCATGATTGCATTGAATGAATGTGAACTTCATCCCATGGACATTTTCGACCGGCCATCCATTTTGTTCTAAAGAGTTCCTAACCTCCCGGAAGGAGTAAGAATTCAGAGTCATTCATTCATGTTAGCCTTTCATGGTAAACAGAGAGTGGTCTAGGAATAGGCGCTTTCCTAGCACGTTTAATAGCAAGCAATTATAAATAGGTTCTTAGACTTACTTGGATATGAGTAACTTATGAATATAATGCATATAATCGGAAGATGTATGAGATCGAGCTAAAACGATGCATGTAATGTTTGTTCACCGCTGAATAATCATGGGTTATGCATATGGAGGATTCTTAGCCAACCTTGCTATTTTTATCTTAAGATTTCACTCGTTGCGAGTTTATTGCGAAAGTATTGCGAAAGCCGCAATCGTATTTTCTGCCTTTATCTTAGATTTACTTGCTTGTTAATCTGTTGCTAAGTCTTATTGCAAAAGTATTGCGAGACCCGCAATACTATTCTTCTATTCTGTGAGTTAGTTAGCTTACTTTCTTGGACTTACGTTAGATTTTGTTAGTCTGTTAAATTATTGCTAGCGTATTGCGAAGGTATTGCGAGTCCCACAATACCATTTTTCAATATTGTAGTCTCCTTAGTTCTTTTGCATTGTTGTAACTTTGTGTTTTCCTTGTGTCCTTTACAATTTCGTGTCTCGAATCAAAATCCATTTCATTCTTGGTTACTTTATCTAAATTAACGCGCATAAAATCGGCAATTACTCAACTTAGTCTCTGTGGAAAATCGATATAAAATAAACTTATCACTTGCTGCAGACCGTGTATTCTTGCATGGTTATTTGCTTAATTTAATCAAAATATAACCCCATTGAGCAAAGCAACAAGTTTTTGGCTCCGCTGCCGGGAACTCTGTTGAGTCAAAACGATTTGTGTTATTTTAGAAAGAACTTAAATGATTGGAGCTAATCTTTTGCGTCCATTTTGCAGACACTCACAAAGCTGGTTTATGAATGAGTTTCCAAACTACAATCTCGAGTTTGATCCGGAGCCTGAAAGAACTCTAAGGAACAGAAATAAAATTAGAAAGGAAGCTGCACGCTGTTTGAATCAGCAAACTCAAGATCAGCCTGAAATTCAGCACATTGTTGACCAAGCAGAATCAGTGCAAACTGAACCGCAACAAGCTGAGTTGGAAAGACCAGAAGAAGCACCAAATCGAGCACTTAACACTCGCAATCACATTGATATTGCGAATGATAAGGACAGTGCTATACTATCCTACCTTGTACCTATGCCTGAGGAGCTCAATCCGAGCATCATACGCCCAGAAATCACGGCTCACTCATTCGAACTGAAACCTGTAAAGTTTCAGATGCTGTCAACAGTTGGCCAATTCTTCAGTGTTGAGAATGAAGACCCCCACAATCACTTAAGGAACTTCCTGGGAGTGAGTGACACCTTTGTCATTCCAGGAGTGTCTCAAGAGGCTTTGCGTCTGTACCTATTGCCGTACTCGTTGAGAGACAAAGCCAAGACATGGTTAAATTCTTTTCCATCCGGATCAATTGTCAACTGGACAAATTTAGCTGAGAAGTTTCTAGTGTAGTATTTCCCTTCAGATAGGAACTCCAATTTTCGTGGCCACATCATCAAATTTAAACAAGCTGAGAATGAATCTCGGCATGAAGCCTGTACCAGATTCAAGGATCTTCTACTCAAATGTCCACACCATGGCATCCCAGGGTGCATCCAGATTGAAGTATTCTTCAAAGGATGTAATCCCAGCACGAGGCAAGTCCTGAATTCCTCAGCTGGAGGATCTATGTTGTCAAAGAGCTATAACGAAGCTTATAAATTTTTGGAGAAAATTTCAAATTCACACTGCCAGTGGTCAGATGATCCTGTGGAACCAAATAGAAGAAAGGCTCATGACATGGATGCACTCAGTGCAATGAGCAACCAGATAAATGCATTGACAAACCTGATGAAGTAAATGGCTCAGACCAACATCCAACAAAATGCCAATACAGTGGCATCTGCTTCAACAAGCACAACAGTAGCTAATCAATTAGATGCACTCGTGTGTGGATTTTGTGGAGAAGGGCATGTGTATGACTATTGCCCTGCGAATCCAGCTTCTGTGTGTTATGTTGGGAGTCAGCAACAACCAAGAAATAATCCTTATTCCAATACATATAATCCTGGCTGGAGAAACCATCCTAATTTCTCTTGGACTGGACAACAAGGCACTAGCCAGATGCAGAACCAAACAAGACCAAGTGGACCAAAAACAATATACCAGTAACCAACCGATGGGAACATCAGTGGAAAGCTTGCTGGAGGAGTATACAGCAAAGAATGATGCAACCTTGCAGAGTCAGCAAGCAACTTTGAGAAGTTTAGAGAATCAAATAGGGCAATTGGCAAATGATCTAAAGAATAGGCCCCAAGGCAGACTGTCTGCTGATACTGAAAATCCTAGAAGGGATGGTAAGGAACAAGTTCAAGCTATTGAACTGGGAAGTGGAAGGTCATTGGTGATTAGTAGTAGAGAATGACCAAAGAGAGTAGAGAATGAAGAGTCCAGTGCTCCACTGGACCATCTGCCTAACATTGACCAAGTGCAACCAAGAACAACAAGGGCGAGGCTTGAGCCCATCATTGAGGAACCAGAAGAAGTTCCTAGGCCCCCCTGTCCTTAGGCAACACAATCTACCTACTTATGTGCCACCACCTCCATTTCCTAGACGGCTTAAAAAGAAACAGGAACAAGAAACTCATTTCCATAAATTTTTGGAAATCTTGAAGCAAGTTCATGTTAATATTCCTTTTGTGGAAGTTTTGCAGTCCATGCCAACGAATGTGAAGTTTTTGAAAGACATAATAACTAACAAGAAAGTCATTGGGGAGTTTGAGACTGTTGTTAAGTCTCTGAAAGTGACTTATTTAGGACCCATTTAGCTTAGGAAGATGTACACATTTAGGTGTTTTTGTTAGCATTTAGCCTAAACCTATGCTTTAATATGAGAATTAGAAGAAGGTAGCTAATATAGGACTTATGTACAATAGGTAGAAAAAGGGTTGAAAACCGAAGGAAAAGAATGGAAAAATGAGCATTGCGAATGAATTGCGAAAACATTGCGGTGACCGCAATTATTCAAGTGAAAACCGTAAGTTGACTGATCTTTTTCTGTTAATTTCCGTTATTTCAGGGATTCATTCTTTCTCCTCCATCCATTCTGATATACGACGTTGAAGATTGATGGTTCTCCTTGGCCCAAACGTACCTGCAAACTACTATAAAAGGGGGCCAAAGTCGGAGGTTTGATCATCATTCGAAGCGCAGAAGTCTTCTCGCAGTCCACCATTTCCATCTGTTTTCCTTTGCCGTCTGTTGGAGTGAGAGTCTCAGCTGTTGGAATCGATAATCTGATAGGAAGGAGAGAAGATTCTTCTTCTCTCTCGATTGGATTCATCCAAGCAAGGCTGACTTCTCATCACCTTCATTCGAGGCGACTGCCACGAAGTTTTCCAGCAATCCTTTACTGTTTTTCTGTTCTGTTCTTCTTATTTCCATTTCTGATCACTGTTGTTCTTAGTTTAGAGTTTTAATTATTGCATTTCGTTGTTGTCTGTCTTTTAATCATTTCTTTTAAAGCTTCCTTTTGTCGTCAAACAATCGAATCAATCAAAGTACAATTCTGCATTTTACAGTTTCTATCTTGTTCTGCTAAGGTTTTGTCTTGCTGTTTTAAGTACATTTATCTTCTAAGCATGTCTGTTTTATCTACCCTTTCTGTTCTCCATATATCCATGAGTAGCTAAATCACTTAGGGGCATGCTAATGACAGAACTATAGGCTAAAAAAACGTGCATCAAGTAGGCAGATTAACACTCGAACATTGATTGTATGTAAGCTTCATCCCACGGGCAATTTCGATTGGCCATCCATTTTGTCCAAAGAACTCCTAACCTCTGGAAGGAGTAAGAGTTCAGAGTCATATAATCATGCTAGCCTTTCATGGTAATCAGGAAACGGCCTAGGAATAGGCGTTTCCCTAGTGCAAACTACACACTCCTGCTTAAATAAGATGCTTGAGACCTTACTTTGAAGTCGAGTAAACTTAAGACTCTAATGCATGGAATCGGACGATACTTGAGATAGAGTGAGTTTGATGTATAGAGAGTTGATCCAAAGCTTGATAATCGTAATAAACTGCCTATAGGATAGTCATTAGTAGCCCTTAATTCGCCCATTTACACACTTTTGCTGTTGAGGTAATTGCGGATTAATTGCGGTTCTCGCAATTCTGCTAAGTTGTTATTCTGTTAGCTGCTTTCTCCTTGGTTTATCAGTTCCATCTCTTGTCCTTTGAGTTTAATTTCAACTCCCATTTATTTATGTTATATTCCTTTACACATTCAGCAAAACTTAGGTAATTAAAAACCAATTTTACCCCCTCAAATCCACCCCATCTTTCTTAACAAAAACACTTCGAGAATAGCTAAAAACAAGTCTCTGTGGGAAAACGAATGAAATATACTTACTACTTGCTATAAGACCATGTATGCTTGCATGTTCTGAGTGCTCTCTCCCTTTTATTTATCATTTTTATTAACACATTGAGCACGCAACAAGTTTTTGGCGCCGCTGCCGGGGACTTATTTTAAGTGAAAACGAAGTTGTTAAGTTTGAGAAATCAAGTTTATCATTGAGTGAAACTAATCTGTTTCATTTCTTTTGCAGGTGTTGTTAGGGTAGTTTATGAGTGAGCGTTCACATAGTAATTTAGAGTTCGATCCTGAACCTGAAAGATCACTTCGAGCTAGAAATAAGGCAAAGAAACGTCTCTTTAAACAACCTCCTATACCTCAAATCATACCTGAAATCAAAGAAATGGGCGATATAGTTCCAAATCCGGTACCTGCCATTCGCAACCCCATCGAAATAGCGAATGACAAGAATAGTGCCATTCTTTCATATCTAGTACCTATGCCTGGGGAGCTGAACCCCAGCATAATCCGTCCTGAAATCACTGCCCACTCATTCGAGTTAAAGCCAGTGATGTTCCAAATGTTGTCCACTGTGGGACAATTCTTTGGAATAGAAAATGAGGACCCCCACAACCATCTTAGGAACTTCTTAGGAGTCAGTGATACCTTTATCATCCCTGGAGTATCCCAAGAAGCTTTAAGGCTGTACTTGTTCCCTTACTCTTTGAGGGACAAAGCCAAAACATGGTTGAACTCATTACCCTCTGGATCTGTCCGCAATTGGACAGATTTAGCAGAAAAATTCCTAGTCAAATACTTCCCACCTGATAGGAATTCAACTTTTCGTGATGACATAGTCAAGTTTAAACAAGCTGATAATGAGTCTCTTCACGAAGCTTGGACAAGATTCAAAGACCTTCTCATTAAATGTCCACACCATGGCATTCCATGGTGTATCCAAATAGAAGTTTTCTTTAAAGGATGCAACCCCAGCACCAGACAGGTCTTAAATTCATCTGCTGGAGGTTCCATGTTGTCCAAGAGTTACAACGAAGCTTATGAGATCTTGGAGAAGATCTCAGCATCTCACTGTAGGTGGTCAGACGATCCTGTAGAGCCAACTAGAGCTCAAGACAAGGATGCTCTAAGCGCCATGAGCACCCAAATAAATGCCCTGACCAACTTAGTTAAGCAAATGGCTCAGGCCAATCTCCAAACCAGTGCCAATACCGCCACAGCCATGTCAATGGGCACCCAACCAAATCAAGGCGAGGCACCTATCTGTGGATTCTGTGGGGAAGGGCACCCTTATGAATACTGCCCTGGGAATCCATCCTCAGTCTGCTATGTAGGAAGTCAGCAGCAGCCTAGGAATAACCCCTACTCCAACACCTATAACCCTGGTTGGAGAAACCACCCTAACCTGTCATGGGGTGACCAACAAAACACTAACCAAAATCCTAACCAACCTAGACCGAGTGGAACACCTGGTTTCACTCCTCAACATAACCAGTCAATGTATCAAAAACCTTACAATCAACCTGTAGGATCTTCTGTAGAAAACCTACTCAAGGAATATATAGCTAAGAATGATGCTACTCTTCAGAGCCAACAAGCTACTCTTAGGAGCCTAGAGAACCAAATAGGCCAATTAGCCAATGAACTTAAAAGTAGGCCCCAAGGTAGACTCCCTGCTGATACCGAGGTACCAAGAAGAGATGGCAAAGAACAAGTTCAAGCCATTGAACTTAGGAGTGGAAGACCATTGGTGAGCAACACAAAGGACACACCAAAGAGAGTAGAGAACACTGAGTCTAGTGCTCCACTGGAGTCTCTGCCGAGCCAAGGTCCACCACCAACTAGCACATCAGGAGCCAGGCTAGAGCCAATTGTAGAGGACGTAGAAGAAATTCCAAGGCCTCCACCTATCCTAAGGCGTCCTGACGTGCCTGCATATGTGCCACCACCTCCATATCCTCGAAGGCTTAAGAAGAAGCAGGAACAGGAAGTTCATTTTAATAAATTCTTAGAAATACTTAAGCAAGTGCATGTGAACATTCCTTTTGTAGAGGTTTTACAGTCTATGCCTTCATATGTAAAGTTTTTGAAGGACATTATTACTAACAAAAAAATAATTGGTGAGTTTGAAACAGTAAACCTCACCGAGGAGTGCAGTGCCATCCTCCAGAACAAGCTGCCCAAGAAGGAGAAGGATCCTGGTTCCTTCACCTTACCTGTAGAACTTGGAGGCAAGCATGTGGGCAGAGCGCTTTGTGACCTGGGCGCCAGCATAAATCTCATGCCCCTGTCCTTATTCCGCCAGTTGGGAATGGGAGAAGCACGTCCAACCACAGTCACTTTACAACTAGCAGACAGATCCATCGCATATCCAGAAGGTAAGATCGAGGATATTCTAGTTAAAGTTGACAAATTTATTTTCCTTGCAGATTTCATTGTCCTGGACTATGAGGCAGACAAGGAGGTCCCCATCCTGCTAGGTAGACCATTTCTAGCCACAGGTAGGGCACTAATAGATGTGCAAAAAGGTGAGTTAACTATGAGGGTTCATGATGAAGAGGTAAAATTTAGTGTTTATAAAGCTTTAAGGTATCCCTCTGATTCTGAGTCTTGTGCTAGCATTGATGTTGTTGACTCACTAATGGAAGAACAATTAGAGCATGTACTGTTAACCAAGCATGCTAATGAATATGTACAAGTAGATTTAGCTGACTTGAATGTATCTGACATAATGAATATGCCTGTAGATAAACCTCAGCATGTATGTATGAATATAGATTTAACCGATAGAACTGTAAATCCTTTGAAACCCTCCATTGAGCATCCACCTGTTTTAGAACTGAAACCACTACCAACTCACCTCAAATATGCATATCTAGGAGATAATGATACGCTGCCTGTAATTATTTCTTCTAAGCTAAGTGAACAGCATGAGGTTGATTTAATTTTACTGCTTAAGCAACATAGGAAGGCTATAGCATGGACTATTGCTGATATTCGAGGCATTAGCCCTTCTTATTGCATGCACAAAATTATACTAGAGGAAGAGCACACACCTAGGGTAGATCACCAGCGTAGGTTAAACCCCTCTATGAAAGAGGTAGTGAAAAAGGAAATAATAAAGTGGTTAGATGCAGGAGTGATTTTCCCCATAGCTAGTAGCCAGTGGGTGAGCCCCATCCAATGTGTACCTAAAAAGGGGGGAATAACTGTGGTAGTCAATGAGAACAACGAACTGATTCCAACAAGGACTGTCACAGGGTGGAGAGTGTGTATGGATTACAGAAAGTTAAATAAAGAAACTAAAAAAGACCATTTCCCTCTACCATTCATTGACCAGATGCTAGACAGAATAGCTGGTAGAGCCTACTATTGTTTTTTAGATGGGTACTCTGGCTATAATCAAATCACTATAGACCCTAAGGATCAAGAGAAGACTACCTTCACTTGCCCTTTTGGAACGTTTGCCTTCCGCAGAATGCCTTTTGGCTTATGCAATGCACCGGCAACTTTCCAAAGGTGCATGATGGCAATCTTCTCTGAGTTGGATGAGTCCATAATAGAAATATTCATGGATGACTTCTCAGTCTTTGGGGACTCATTTAAAACCTGTCTAGAGAACCTAGGACAAGTCCTGGCTAGGTGTGAAGAGACCAACCTAGTCCTAAATTGGGAAAAGTGCCATTTTATGGTAGATGAAGGGATTGTCTTAGGACATAGAGTGTCAAGGGCAGGTGTAGAAGTGGATAGGGCAAAAATAGAGATCATAGAGAAGTTGGTAGAGCCCCAGAATGTCAAGGCTATTAGGAGTTTCTTAGGGCATGCTGGCTTCTACAGAAGGTTCATCAAGGACTTTTCTAAGATAGCCAAGCCTCTATGTGAGCTACTGGAGCTAGGTAGGCCATTCATCTTCTCTAAAGAATGTGTAGTAGCTTGGAAAACCCTTAAGGAAGCACTGGTCACAGCACCAATCATAGTAGGACCAAATTGGGATCTCCCATTTGAGATGCTATGTGATGCCAGTGACTATGCTGTAGGAGTCATGTTAGGACAGAAGATTGACAAGCTCACACACCCTGTCTATTATGCTAGTAAGACCTTGAATGAGGCTCAATGTAATTATACAACTACAGAGAAAGAGATGCTTGCTGTAGTATTTGCTTGTGAAAAATTTAGAAACTATATTGTAGGCACTAGGACCATTGTATATACTGACCATTCTGCTTTAAAATATCTTATGAGGAAGGCTGATGCCAAGCCTAGATTGATTAGATGGGTGTTATTGCTGCAGGAATTTGATTTGGACATTCGGGACAAGAAAGGTTGTGAGAACGTGGTTGCAGATCACCTGTCTCGATTGCAGCACAATTGCGAAAAAATTGCGGAGACCGCAATTTCTGATGCTTTTATAGATGAACATATCTTTGCTTTGACTCATCGTGATAACGATGAGGAACCGTGGTTCGCTGACATTGCTAACTTTCGTGCATCACAGGTATTACCAGTGTTCAAGGGAGGACAAGAGAAGAAGAGGTTCCTCCATGAAGCAAGGAAATTCATCTGGGATGACCCCACACTTTACAGAACCTGTGCTGATGGGTTGTTGAGGAAGTGTGTTTCAGCTGCTGAAGCGAAGTCTGTGCTGCAGCACTGTCACTCATCTCCTTACGGTGGACACTTTGGTGGTCAAAGAACAGCTGCGAAGGTATTTCAGAGTGGCTACTATTGGCCAACAATCTTCAAGGACGCCCACAACTATGCCCACAGCTGTGACGAATGCCAAAGGACAGGTAACCTCAGTCGCAAGGATGAGATGCCCCTCACCTACATCTTAGAGTTGGAGCTCTTCGATGTGTGGGGCATTGATTTCATGGGACCATTCCCTCCATCATCAGGTAACCTGTACATTTTAGTAGCAGTAGACTACGTGTCAAAGTGGGTAGAAGCTAAGGCATGTCCTAATAATGATGCTAAAACAGTCACTAACTTCTTGCATAGGCACATTTTCACTAGATTTGGGACTCCTCGTGCTATCATTAGTGATAAGGGGTCACATTTCATTAATAAGGCTATGGAGAAAGTATTGGCTAAGTATAACATCAGACATAGGGTAGCTACTCCCTACCACCCTCACTCAAATGGTCAAGCTGAGATTTCCAATAGGGAGATAAAGAACATCCTAGAAAAGGTAGTTAAACCTAATAGGAAAGACTGGTCCTTCAAGCTTGAGGATGCACTTTGGGCTTACAGGACAGCATATAAGACACCTCTAGGAATGTCTCCCTATAGGTTGGTGTATGGCAAGGCTTGCCACTTGCCACTTGAGTTAGAAAACAAGGCATTTTGGGCCATGAAAGAATTGAATTTTTGTGTAAAGGATGCGGGGACGTTGAGATCTTTGCAGCTACATGAACTTGATGAGCTTAGGCATATGGCCTATGAGAATGCCAAAATGTATAAAGAAAAGACAAAAATATGGCACGACAGTAGACTCAGGATCAAAGACTTTAGGAAGGGCCAACTTGTACTGTTATTTAACTCACGATTAAAACTATTTCCAGGCAAACTAAAGTCTAGATGGTCAGGTCCATTTATTATTACTAATGTCTTTGTTCATGGTGCCATAGAGATTAAAAACTTGCAGCAAGGACAGCCATTTATGGTCAACGGTGCTAGGTTGAAGCACTACTATGAGGAAGGAGATGTGAAGACTCTCTCGGCCTTCCTCTTGACTGAAGCATGACAAAGAGAACGAGAGAGAACGAGTGGTTACTGTGCTCGTTTAGTCAAGGCCAAATGCCTTAGTTTATTTTTACTGTTTTTCCGCTTATCGTTTGTATGTTTTGTGGTGTGTTTTTAATTGCGTATTTAATGTTTGTTTTATTTGTTTTTGTAGGGAATCGAAAGAAGGAGTCAAGGAGAGTAAATCAAGCTTTAAAAATCAAGAAACGGTTGAGCCAAATGAAAGATACGGACGAGCAAAGTTGGAGATTTTTATGAAATAATATCCCTACAATTGCGCTAAAATTGCTGGATCCGCAAAAAGAGCCGTTGGGATTTTTTTTCCGTTGCATTTATAGCCGTTAGAACGAGCTCGTTCGATACGATTCTCTCATTCTTTGATCTCCAAGAATTCAGCGGTTCTCTCCATCTTTGATTCTTCTCTCAAGATCTTCAAGACTCAGCAATGGTGTTCACACGATCGGAGAGATCTGCAGCCAAGAAGAAGGCTGATGACGCAGCTGAAGCGGCTGCGAGGGAAGCGCTTCTCGCCCTTGCAGACGATGGTGCCGTTCGCACCGGTCCTCTCCCCAAGCTCCCTATTCGTAGGAAGAAGTGGAGGGTGGTCACTGAGATCCCTGCTGGACCATCTGAGCCAGTGGGCACGCCCAAGAAACGCCGGTGGAGCGTCAAGACGGCCGCCGAACCAAGCACAGCCAAGACTCCCTCTGGGGAGAGTCAAGAACCTGATCGTGCATCCCACGAGTCAGCCAAAGAAGGATCGTCGCCGTCTGCATCACCTGCGCACAGCCCCTCACCGTCTGAACCAGTGCCAAGCGCAGAGTCGTCACCGCCTGTACAGAGCCCCGAGTTGTCTCCAGCACCTCAGAGTTCTGATCCGACGCCTGCAGCAGCACAGAGTCCTGAGCTGCACTCTTCGCCACTGAGTTCTGCGCAGACACCATCAGCAGAGCACAATTCTCCACGGCCTGATCCTGAATTCCCTTATGGGGATTATCAGGAGTCCACGCCAGGCAGTGGAGATGCTGGTGAAGCCGAAGTTTTCTCTCCAATGAGGGAAGATAGCCCTGGCGAGCCTGCACAGCAGGATGATTCTATGGAGGAGACGTTGGGGGCATGTTTCCCAAAACTCAAAGCCAGGCTCAAGAAGAAGAAGAAGGCCAGAATTGACAAGGCCAAGAAGTTGAAGAAAAAGAAGGCCAAGAAGGTGCCATCGATGGACAAAGAAAGTACTGAGCCTTCGCTCAAACGCCTCAAGGTGGAGGCTGCTGCATCATCCAAACCAGCAGATAAGGGGAAGGCTAAACTTTACCCTGAAGACGAACCTCCATCAGTGAGGTATGTCTCATCTGATGCGGAATCCAGGGGTGTTGAGCTAAGGAAGAGGGACCTATTGCACGAGAAGGGATTCCTTGATCGACTTGCTGACCTGCCGCAGTTCTTGCGCGCAGGGGTGATCAACCATGGCTGGGAGGAATTCTGCAGACCTCCCAATCCAGCCTACACGAGCATGGTGTATGATTTCTACGCCAATGTGCTCAGCCCTGAGGATGGCCTATCTGTGGTCAGAGGGGTAGAAGTAGATTTCTCAGCCAAGGCCATCAATGAAGCCTTTGGTCTCAAGGGCCCACCACACACAGATTATGCGCGGATAGTTGATGAGCCGACTGAGGCTGTGCTGGAAGAGGCTATTCGCACAATTGGCCAGCCTGAAGCAGCGTGGACTGTCTCACGCAATGGGAGGCACACTCTCATGAGTGCCAACCTCACGGCTAAGGCAGCTGTGTGGTTTTCATTCGTCAGAAGAAGACTCTCCCCAGTAACTCATGAGACTACAATTAACCAGAGCCGTTCGCTGCTGGTATATGCTATAATGAGAGGTCTCACGATCAACGTGGGAGAAGTCATCACTGCTGCCATCGCTGAGTGTGCTAAAAAGGGTAAGGGACCACTGTTTTTCCCTAACACTATAACCAAGCTATGTTTGCTTGCAGGAGTTCCCACCGAGCGCTTGGAGCAGCAGCTGCCTTACACAGGACATTTGGAGCTGCCTGCGAACCTGAGGCTGAGAAGAAAGGGGAATATGGAGTTTGAGTTGGATAGGCTGGCTGCTGAACAGTCCCTATCCATGGCCTGCTTAATGGACATGCAGAGGAGAATGGCTCAATGGGCCAATTATGCGCAGGCGAGGGACAAAGAAGTTGCAGACCAGTTGGGGTGCATCTTCCCGGACTTCCCCACCAACCTCCTAACTCCATGGGTGCCCCCACGACCAAGGCAACCAGATGAGGATGATGAGAATTGAGTGCTGGTTTGAAGTGCACTAAAGGGAGTATTGCTGTTCCCTTAGAACAAAAAGACAATTTTCTGCTTTCTGATAGGATCATGTATATTATGCTGTTTTGGGATCAACTTTTGATCTGTTTTTAATGTTTAGTTTTATGTTTTTTCTTTTGCTTAGTCTAGTCTGATGTTAGCTGAATAAGTAGGATAGTTTAGTTTTATTTTTAGGATGCATGAGTAACAGGAAAAAGCATGCTAGGGGCCTGCATCAAAGTTAAATCTGCCCGGATTGAATTGCGAAATAATTGCGGTTCCCGCAATTTTTGTGACTGTTTGCATGTTTTGGACTGTCTGTTTAGTTAGGTTGTGATCTGTTATATTCTATCTTTTGCTGCTAGCATGACTACCTTATATAGCTGATCTTCAAGCATGCTGGATGAGTGTCATAGGACACCCTTTGATAGTTTAAATTAGCCTCTGAATAGTGCTCAGCATGCATAAACCATAAGTCCTTAAAACTTTCTGTTATGTTCAAATTTTCTGCTGCTGGGATAGTTGCTTTTAGAATGTTTTGCCTATGCCTAGGATTTTTAAATTCTCTTTGTTTTACTTTGGACTAGATGCTTCTAGGATAGTTTGGGGGTGTGCCACCTCAGACACTCATTGGGGACAATGAGTAGTTGAAGTTTGGGGGAGGCCACCCTAGGCCTAGGAACATTCCTCTCTTCCTTAGGACATAAGCATTCTTCTTCTCCTAAAAAAAAAAAAAAAAATAAAATAAAATTTTTTTTTGTGATAAATAGAAAAAGTGAAAAATAGAATAAAGAGGGGAGTCTTTCTCAAGTTGCTGAGTAATCAGTGCCAAGTGTGTAAACCACAAGTGGCATTGCATCAAAAGGCAAACCAAGGGGAGACTCCACCTAAGTAAAAAAAAAAGAAAAGGAGAAATAGGGGAAGAAGAATGTATGCTTGGGAGTTATAATCTTGTGGCTTAGATGTCCTATGAAAAAAGAACTCTGATCCTTAATGAGCTAAGCACAAGGTTGTAGCTTTTAGGTTTGTCTAGGGAGATGAATGTATATCCAATGTAGTGATGCCAGGGTTTAGGTTGTTCTCTAAAAGTACCACTGTCACCGTTAATACTAAGACTGGCATGACTCTAAGGAATCCTAGACACATTAAAAATAAGCTAGAAGCATGTACTGAGTCTGGAGTAAAGCTTGGTAGAATTTGAAACCTTAGGGATAATAGCATGATATCATAAAAGTAGTTAGATCAGTAGTAGGGGGTTAACAAAAGCAGCGGGTATAGTAGGCAGGTGAAGTCAGAAGAAGCTGGATAAGAGGTTAGTTCTAAACTTAGAAGTGTGTCACAGGACAGCACTGCTAGAGATAGGGCTATAGGGGAGTCGGTAAGTAGTTAAAGAAGATAAAATAACAGCCTAGGTAAGTCCTTAGTATGCTTGAGGACAAGCAAAGTCTTAAGTTTGGGGGTGTGTTAAGTCTCTGAAAGTGACTTATTTAGGACCCATTTAGCTTAGGAAGATGTACACATTTAGGTGTTTTTGTTAGCATTTAGCCTAAACCTATGCTTTAATATGAGAATTAGAAGAAGGTAGCTAATATAGGACTTATGTACAATAGGTAGAAAAAGGGTTGAAAACCGAAGGAAAAGAATGGAAAAATGAGCATTGCGAATGAATTGCGAAAACATTGCGGTGACCGCAATTATTCAAGTGAAAACCGTAAGTTGACTGATCTTTTTCTGTTAATTTCCGTTATTTCAGGGATTCATTCTTTCTCCTCCATCCATTCTGATATACGACGTTGAAGATTGATGGTTCTCCTTGGCCCAAACGTACCTGCAAACTACTATAAAAGGGGGCCAAAGTCGGAGGTTTGATCATCATTCGAAGCGCAGAAGTCTTCTCGCAGTCCACCATTTCCATCTGTTTTCCTTTGCCGTCTGTTGGAGTGAGAGTCTCAGCTGTTGGAATCGATAATCTGATAGGAAGGAGAGAAGATTCTTCTTCTCTCTCGATTGGATTCATCCAAGCAAGGCTGACTTCTCATCACCTTCATTCGAGGCGACTGCCACGAAGTTTTCCAGCAATCCTTTACTGTTTTTCTGTTCTGTTCTTCTTATTTCCATTTCTGATCACTGTTGTTCTTAGTTTAGAGTTTTAATTATTGCATTTCGTTGTTGTCTGTCTTTTAATCATTTCTTTTAAAGCTTCCTTTTGTCGTCAAACAATCGAATCAATCAAAGTACAATTCTGCATTTTACAGTTTCTATCTTGTTCTGCTAAGGTTTTGTCTTGCTGTTTTAAGTACATTTATCTTCTAAGCATGTCTGTTTTATCTACCCTTTCTGTTCTCCATATATCCATGAGTAGCTAAATCACTTAGGGGCATGCTAATGACAGAACTATAGGCTAAAAAAACGTGCATCAAGTAGGCAGATTAACACTCGAACATTGATTGTATGTAAGCTTCATCCCACGGGCAATTTCGATTGGCCATCCATTTTGTCCAAAGAACTCCTAACCTCTGGAAGGAGTAAGAGTTCAGAGTCATATAATCATGCTAGCCTTTCATGGTAATCAGGAAACGGCCTAGGAATAGGCGTTTCCCTAGTGCAAACTACACACTCCTGCTTAAATAAGATGCTTGAGACCTTACTTTGAAGTCGAGTAAACTTAAGACTCTAATGCATGGAATCGGACGATACTTGAGATAGAGTGAGTTTGATGTATAGAGAGTTGATCCAAAGCTTGATAATCGTAATAAACTGCCTATAGGATAGTCATTAGTAGCCCTTAATTCGCCCATTTACACACTTTTGCTGTTGAGGTAATTGCGGATTAATTGCGGTTCTCGCAATTCTGCTAAGTTGTTATTCTGTTAGCTGCTTTCTCCTTGGTTTATCAGTTCCATCTCTTGTCCTTTGAGTTTAATTTCAACTCCCATTTATTTATGTTATATTCCTTTACACATTCAGCAAAACTTAGGTAATTAAAAACCAATTTTACCCCCTCAAATCCACCCCATCTTTCTTAACAAAAACACTTCGAGAATAGCTAAAAACAAGTCTCTGTGGGAAAACGAATGAAATATACTTACTACTTGCTATAAGACCATGTATGCTTGCATGTTCTGAGTGCTCTCTCCCTTTTATTTATCATTTTTATTAACACATTGAGCACGCAACAACTGTTAATCTCACGGAAGAGTGTAGTGCTATACTTCAGAACAAGCTGCCAAAGAAAGAGAAAGATCCTGGTTCCTTCACTTTGCCAGTGGAATTAGGAGGCAAGCATGTGGGAAGAGCTTTATGTGATCTAGGAGCCAACATAAATCTAATGCCCTTATCATTGTTCCAACAACTTGGAATAGGCGAGGCACGTCCAACCACAGTCACACTACAGCTTGCAGACAGATCAATCTCATACCCTGAAGGTAAAATTGAAGATATTCTAGTCAAGGTTGACAAATTTATTTTTCTTGCATATTTCATTATCTTGGACTACGAGGCAGACAAAGAGGTGCCAATCATCTTAGGCAGACCTTTCTTAGCCACAGGTAGGGCCCTGATTGATGTTCAAAAGGGTGAACTTACCATGCGAGTAAACGATGAAGAGGTTAAGGTTAGTGTTTTTAAAGCCTTGAGGTATCCTTCTGACCTTGAAAACTGTGCTACTGTAGATATATTGGATTCACTAATTGAAAATGAACATGAGCATGAGTTATTAGTTAAGCATGCTACTGATTATGCACAAATTGACTTGAATGATTTAAATATTTCTAAATTTGTTGATACATCTATAACAACCCCTCAGCATGTGTGTATGACCAATGAAATATCTGAAAGAACCACAACTCCCATGATGCCATCAATTGTACAACCACCTTTGTTAGAATTAAAACCACTGTCACAACACCTTAAATATGCATACTTAGGAGAAAAAGACACATTGCCTGTCATCATTTCGTCCAAATTGAATGAACAACATGAAAATGCGTTAATTTTGCTGCTTAAGCAACACAGAAAAGCAATTGGGTGGACAATCGCTGACATTAGGGGCATCACTCCTTCTTATTGTATGCACAAGATATTGTTAGAGGAAGGGCACACACCTAGGATAGAGCATCAACGTAGGTTGAACCCCTTCATGAAGGAGGTAGTTAAAAAGGAAATTATTAAATGGTTGGATGCGGGTGTGATCTTCCCAATATCTAATAGTCAGTGGGTCAGTCTCATCCAATGTGTACCAAAAAAAGGAGGTATGGCAGTAGTAGTTAATGAGAGCAATGAGTTAATACCCACTCGAACCGTCACGAGATGGAGAGTGTGTATGGACTACCGAAAGCTTAATAAAGAAACAAAAAAAGACCATTTCCCTTTACCTTTTATCGATCAAATGCTTGATAGATTAGCCGACCAAGCCTTCTATTGCTTTTTAGATGGTTACTCAAGGTATAATCAAATCACCATAGACCCTAAGGACCAAGAGAAGACAACATTTACATGTACATTTGGCACGTTTGCTTTTCGCAGAATGCCATTCAACCTCTGCAATGCACCAGCAACGTTCCAACGATGTATGTTAGCAATCTTCTCTGATCTAGATGAGTCCATAGTAGAAATATTCATGGATGATTTTTCAGTGTTTGGTGATTCCTTTAACCACTGTCTAGCCAATCTAGGACAAGTTCTCACTAGGTGTGAGGAAACCAATCTAGTTCTGAATTGGGAAAAATGCCACTTCATGGTGGAAGAAGGCATAGTTTTGAGAGATAGAGTGTCTAAGGCAGGAATAGAGGTTGATAGGGCCAAGATAGAAGTCATTGAAAAGCTAGTTGAACCTAAAAATGTAGAAGCCATAAGAAGTTTCTTAGGACACGCAGGGTTTTAGAGAAGATTCATAAAAGACTTCTAAAAAATCTCCAAACCCCTCTGTGAGCTGCTAGAGCTAAATAGAACTTTTATCTTTTCAAATGAGTGTTTGATAGCTTGGACTAAACTTAAAACTGCCCTAGTAAAAGCCCCAATCATAATCGGTCCAAATTGGGATATACCTTTTGAATTGATGCGCGATGCAAGTGATTATGTAATTGGAGCCATGCTTGGCCAGAAGAGAGAAAAATTAACACATCCTATTTATTATGCAAGTAAAACATTGAATGAAGCTCAATGCAACTACACTACTACTGAAAAGGAAATGTTAGTCGTAGTGTTTGCATGTGAGAAATTCAGAGCCTACATTGTAGGAAATAAAACAATCGTTTACACCGATCATGCTGCAATAAATACCTAATGAGGAAGGCTGATCCCAAATCTCGTCTGATTAGATGGGTGTTACTTTTGCAGGAGTTTGATTTGGAAATACGGGACAAAAAGGGATGTGAAAACGTGGTTGCTAACCACTTATCAAGATTGGAGAGTCATTGCGAATCTATTGCGGAGCCCGCAATGATGGATTCTTTTATTGATGAACATATTTTTGTCTTATTACATTGTGATAATAATGTTGAGCCTTGGTTTGCTGACATTGCCAATTTTCTTGCCTCACAGGTGTTACCTAAATTTAACAAAGGGCAGGACAAGAAGAAGTTCTTGAATGATGCTAGGAAGTACATTTGGGACGATCCAACCCTCTACAAGTGCTGTGCGGATGGATTGTTAAGGAAATGTGTGTCAGATGCTGAAGCAAGATCCATCCTGCAGCATTGCTGTTACGTCTCCAAAAGTGACCTTTTTAGGACTTATTTAGCTTAGAAAGATGTACACTCTTAGGTGTTTTTGATAGGATTTAGCTTAAACCTATGCTTATATATGAGAATTAGAAGAAGGTAGCTAAATTAGGACTTGTGTGCAAAAGGAAAGAAAAGGAATGAAAACCGAAGTAAAAGAAGGAAAAATGTTCATTGCAGTAGCATTGCGGAAACATTGCTGAAACCGCAATGTTTCAAGTGAAATCCGTAAGTTGACTGATCTTTTTCTGTTATTTTCCGTTATTTCAGGGATTCGTTCTTTCTCCTCCATTCATTTTGAAGTACGACGTTGAGGATGGATGGTTCTCCTTGGCCCAAACGCACCTGCAGATTACTATAAAAGGGGGTCAAAGTAGAGGGTTTGATCATCATCCGAAAGCGTAGAAGTCTCTTCGCAGCTCCATCTTTGCTCCTGTTTTTCTTCTCCGTCTGTTGGTTTGAGAGGTTCAGCTGTTGGAGTCGACAATCTGATAGGAAGGAGAGAAGATTCATCTTCTCTCCTGATTGGATTCATCCAAGCAAGGCTATCCTTTCTTCCCTTTCAGCCGAGGCATTTGCGACGAGGCGTTCAAGCTCAATTACTGATTTCTGTCTTTTATTTCTAATTTCCAGCTCTGTTTAGTTGTTGTTTCTCTTCCAGTAGCTAGCTCATTTCATTTCGTTGTCTTCTGTCTTTATGCTATTCACTTTAAGCTTTCCGTTGTTCATTCAAACAATCAAGTAATCAAAGCACAATTCATTATTTCACAGCTTCCTATCTTTTGCTGCTACTGGTTTACCTTGCTGTTTTAAGTTTATTTCTCTTCTAAGCATGTCTACTTCATCTCTTATTTCTGTTCTTTCTATATCCATGAGTAACTAAGTCACATAGGGGCATGCTAATGACAATACTATAGGCTAAAAAACGTGAACCAAGCATGTAGGATAGCTCTCGAAGCATTGATTGTATGTAAGCTTCATCCCACGGGCAATTTCGATTGGCCATCCATTTTGTCCAAAGAACTCCTAACCTCTGGAAGGAGTAAGAGTTCAGAGTCATACACTCATGCTAGCCTTTCAAGGTAGCCAGAAAACGACCTAGGAATAGGCGTTTTCCTAGTACAAACCATAACTTTCTGCTTTAACAAGATGCTTAAGACCTTACTTGGACATGAGTAAACTAAAGAATCTAATGCATGAAATCGGAAGATACATGAGATTGAGTTAGTTTGATGCATAGTGAGTTGATCCAGTGCTTGAGAATCGTATAAAAATGCCTATAGAGGAGTCGTTAGTAGCCCTTGTTTCCCCATTTTACACACTTTCGCTGTTAGTAACATTGCGGTAGAATTGCTGTTCTCGCAATTCTGCTAAGTTAAAAATTCTGTTTAGCTATTTTCCTCTTCGTTTATTAACCTCTTCTCTTTTCATTTGAGTTTATCTTTGACTTGCACTTGTTTATTCCTTAGAAATTAGACAATTTAAAACCAATTCTACTCCATCAAATCCACCCATTCTTTCTTAACAATACACTTCACGAGTAGCTAATAATAAATCTCTGTGGGAAAACAAATGAAAAAATACTTACTACTTGCTATAAGATCATGTATGCTTGCATGTTCTGAGTGCTCTCTCTCTCTTATTGCTTATTTATTTTACACATTGAGCACGCAACAAGTTTTTGGCGCCGCTGCCGGGGATTTAGTTTAGTGAAAACGAAGTTTGTTAAGTTAGAAAACCAACTCTAAATATCTAGTGAAGCTGATCTGTTTTCATTTCTTTTGTAGGTACTAGTTGGGTTAGTATATGAATGAGCCTTCAAGTAGTGATCTAGAGTTCAACCCTGAGCCTGAGAGATTATTTAAGGCTAGAAATAGAGCCAAGAAAAGTCTCTTTAACCAACCCCCTTTACCGCAAATAATTGCTGAAACCGCAGAGTCTCCGCAATCCTCTCAAGAAGAAATGGATAGATTAGTTCCAAATCCGGTACCTGTCACTCGCAATCCCATCGAAATAGCGAATGACAAGAATAGTGCCATTCTCTCATACTTAGTTCCCATGCCTGGGGAGCTAAACCCAAGTATAATTCGCCCTGAAATCACTGCCAACTCATTCGAGTTAAAGCCAGTGATGTTCCAAATGTTGTCCACTGTGGGACAATTCTTTGGAGTGGAAAATGAGGATCCCCACAACCATCTTAGAAACTTCCTAGGAGTCAGTGATACATTCATCATCCCTGGAGTTTCCCAAGACGCCTTGAGGCTCTACCTTTTCCCTTACTCATTGAGGGACAAAGCAAAGACGTGGTTAAACTCATTACCCTCTGGATCAGTCCTCAATTGGACAGACTTGGGGGAGAAATTCCTAGTTAAGTACTTCCCCCCTGATAGGAATTCTACCTTTCGTGATGACATAGTTAAGTTCAAACAAGCTGAGAATGAGTCTCTTCACGAAGCTTGGACAAGGTTCAAGGACCTTCTTCTTAAATGTCCACACCATGGCATCCCATGGTGTATCCAAATAGAGGTCTTTTTCAAAGGATGCAACCCCAGCACCAGACAAGTTCTAAATTCATCTGCTGGAGGTTCCATGTTGTCCAAAAGTTACAATGAAGCCTATGAGATCTTGGAGAAGATCTCAGCATCTCACTGTAGGTGGTCAGATGATCCAATAGAGCCAACTAGAGCTCAAGATAAAGACACACTCAATGCTATGAGTAGTCAAATAAGCGCCCTGACCAACCTAGTTAAACAAATGGCTCAAGCCAATCTCCAAACAAGTGTCAACACCGCCACAGCCATGTCAATGGGCACCCAACCAAGTCAAGGTGAGACACTTATCTGTGGATTCTGTGGGGAAGGGCACCTGTATGAATACTGCCCTGGGAATCCAGCCTCAGTCTGCTATGTGGGAAGCCAACAGCAGCCTAGGAACAACCCTTATTCCAATACTTACAACCCTGGTTGGAGGAACCGCCCAAACCTGTCATGGGGTGGCCAACAAAATGCTAACCAAGCTCCTAACCAGCCAAGACCGAGTGGAACACCTGGTTTCACTCCCCAACATAACCAATCCATGTATCAAAAACCATACAACCAACCCGTAGGGTCTTCTGTAGAAAACTTACTTAAGGAATACATAGCCAAGAATGATGCCACTCTACAGAGCCAGCAAGCTACTCTCAGGAGCCTAGAGAACCAAATAGGGCAACTAGCCAATGAACTCAAAAGTAGGCCCCAAGGTAGACTTCCTGCTGACACTGAGGTGCCAAGGAGAGATGGAAAAGAGCAAGTTCAAGCAATTGAACTTAGGAGTGGGAGACCATTGGTGAGTAACACAAAAGAAGCCCCAAAGAGAGTAGAGAACAATGAGTCTAGTGCTCCACTGGAGTCTCTGCCAAACCAAGGTCAACCATCACCAAGCACATCAGGACCAAGGCTGGAGCCAATCATAGAGGAGATAGAAGAAATTCCAAGGCCTCCACCTATCCTGAGGCGACCTGAAGTGCCTGCATATGTGCCACCACCTCCATTTCCTAGAAGGCTAAAGAAAAAACAAGAATAGGAAGTGCACTTTAATAAATTTCTAGAAATTCTTAAACAAGTGCATGTTAATATTCCTTTTGTAGAAGTTTTACAGTCTATGCCCTCTTATGTAAAGTTTTTGAAGGATATTATCACTAACAAGAGAATAATTGGTGAGTTTGAAACAGTAAATCTCACTGAGGAGTGCAGTGCCATACTCTAGAACAAGCTACCCAAGAAGGAGAAGGATCCTGGTTCCTTCACCTTACCTGTAGAGCTAGGAGGCAAGCACGTGGGCAGAGCTCTTTGTGACCTGGGAGCCAGCATAAACCTCATGCCCCTATCACTATTCCGCCAGCTAGGAATAGGAGAAGCACGTCCAACCACTGTCACTTTACAACTAGCAGACAGATCCATAGCCTACCCTGAGGGTAAGATTGAGGATATTCTTGTAAAGGTTGACAAGTTTATTTTCCTTGCAGATTTCATTATCTTGGATTATGAAGCA
Source organism: Herpetospermum pedunculosum (assembly GCA_028017165.1). Lineage (NCBI taxonomy): Eukaryota > Viridiplantae > Streptophyta > Magnoliopsida > Cucurbitales > Cucurbitaceae > Herpetospermum > Herpetospermum pedunculosum. The sequence goes on along the minus strand of CM051527.1, from coordinate 10,053,919 downwards.
GACAAGGAGGTCCCCATCCTATTAGGCAGACCATTTCTAGCCACAGGTAGGGCCCTGATAGATGTCCAAAAAGGTGAGCTCACGATGAGGGTTCATGATGAAGAGGTGAAATTTAGTGTTTATAAAGCCTTAAGGTACCCCTCTGACTCTGAATCTTGTGCTAGCATGGACATTGTAGATTCATTAATGGAGGAACAGTTGGAGCATGTATTATTAACTAAGCATGCTAATGAATATGTACAATTAGATTTGACTGATTTAAATGTCTCTGAAATAATGGATATACCTGTAGATAATACACAGCATGTATGTATAAATAATGACCTAACTGATAGATCTTTAAATCCTTTAAAACCATCCATTGAGCATCCACCCGTCTTAGAATTGAAACCTCTACCCACTCACCTTAAGTATGCATATTTAGGAAGTAATGAAACTCTACCTGTGATTATTTCTTCTAAATTAAGTGAAAAGCATGAGGTTGAACTGATTTTATTACTTAAACAACATAGGAAGGCTATTGCATGGACTATTGCTGACATTAGAGGCATTATCCCTTCTTATTGCATGCATAAGATTATACTAGAGGAAGAGCATACACCCCGAGTAGATCACCAACGTAGGTTGAACCCCTCTATGAAAGAGGTAGTTAAAAAGGAAATAATAAAATGGTTAGATGCTGGTGTGATCTTCCCTATAGCTAGTAGCTAGTGGGTGAGTCCTATACAATGTGTACCTAAGAAGGGGGGGATGACTGTGGTAGTCAATGAGAGCAATGAACTGATTCCAACAAGGACTATCACAGGATGGAGAGTTTGCATGGATTATAGGAAATTAAATAAGGAAACCAAAAAAGACCACTTCCCTCTACCATTCATTGACCAGATGTTAGATAGGATAGCTGGTAGAGCCTACTACTGCTTCTTAGACGGTTATTCAGGATATAACCAGATCACTATAGATCCCAAGGACCAAGAAAAGACTACCTTCACTTGCCCTTTTGGAACATTTGCCTTTCGCAGAATGCCTTTTGGCTTATGCAATGCACCGGCAACATTCCAGAGGTGCATGTTGGCAATCTTCTCTGATTTGGATGAGTCCATGATAGAGATATTCATGGATGATTTCTCAGTCTTTGGGGATTCATTCACAAACTGTCTAGAGAACTTAGGACAAGTCCTGGCTAGGTGTGAGGAGACCAACCTAGTCCTTAATTGGGAGAAGTGCCACTTCATGGTGGACGAAGGGATTGTCTTAGGTCATAGAGTGTCTAGAGCAGGTGTAGAGGTCGATAGGGCAAAAATTGAAATAATAGAGAAGCTGGTAGAACCTCAGAATGTAAAAGCCATTAGAAGTTTCTTAGGGCATGCAGGCTTCTATAGAAGGTTCATTAAGGACTTTTCTAAGATCTCCAAGCCTTTATGTGAGCTTCTAGAACTAAACAAACCATTCATCTTCTCTAAAGAATGTTTCCTAACCTGGAAAACCCTTAAGGAAGCACTAGTCACAGCACCTATTATAATAGGGCCAAATTGGGATCTCCCATTTGAAATGTTGTGTGATGCAAGTGACTATGCTGTGGGGGTTATGCTAGGGCAAAAGATTGCCAAGTTAACACACCCTGTATACTATGCTAGCAAGACACTGAATGAGGCACAATGTAATTACACAACTACTGAGAAGGAGATGCTAGCTGTAGTGTTTGCTTGTGAGAAATTTAGGAATTACATTGTAGGCACTAGGACAATCGTGTACACTGACCATTCTGCTTTGAAGTACCTCATGAGGAAGGCTGATGCTAAGCCTAGGTTGATTAGATGGGTATTATTGCTGCAAGAGTTTGATTTAGACATTAGAGATAAGAAAGGATGTGAAAATGTGGTTGCGGATCATCTTTCTAGATTGCAGCATAATTGCGAAAAAATTGCGGAAACCGCAATTTCTGATGCTTTTATTGATGAACATGTCTTTGTATTGACTCATCGTGATAACGATGAGGAACCTTGGTTTGCTGACATTGCTAACTTCCTTGCATCGCAGGTACTACCAACTTTCAAGGGAGGACAAGAGAAGAAGAGGTTCCTTCATGAAGCTAGGAAATTCATATGGGATGATCCCACACTTTACAAGACATGTGCTGATGGTCTGCTAAGGAAGTGTGTTTCAGCTGCTGAGGCGAAGGCTGTGCTGCAGCACTGCCATACAGCACCCTATGGTGGACATTTTGGTGGTCAAAGGACAGCTGCAAAGGTGTTCCAGAGTGGCTACTATTGGCCAACGATCTTCAAGGATGCTCACAACTATGCACACAGCTGTGATGAATGCCAGAGAACAGGTAACCTTAGCCGAAAGAATGAGATGCCTCTCACTTACATCTTGGAGTTGGAGCTCTTTGATGTGTGGGGCATCGACTTCATGGGACCATTTCCCCCATCATCAGGTAACCTTTACATATTGGTAGCAGTAGACTATGTATCTAAGTGGGTAGAGGCCATAGCATGTCCCAATAATGATGCCAAAACAGTCATAAGATTCTTGCATAGACATATATTTACTAGATTTGGAACACCTCGTGCTATAATTAGTGATGAAGGGACACATTTTATTAATAAAGCTATGGAGAGATTGTTGGCTAAGTATAATATTAGACATAGAGTAGCCACCCCTTATCACCCACATTCGAATGGACAAGCTGAAATTTCAAATAGGGAGATTAAAAACATACTAGAAAAAGTGGTCAAACCCAATAGAAAGGATTGGTCGTTTAAACTCGAGGATGCACTTTGGGCATATAGGACTGCATATAAGACACCCCTAGGTATGTCTCCTTATAGACTTGTGTATGGCAAAGCATGTCACTTACCATTCGAATTAGAAATTAAAGCATTTTGGGCACTAAAAGAGTTGAATTATTGCGTGACCGATGCGGGAACATTGCGGTCTTTGCAATTACATGAGCTTGATGAGCTTAGACATATGTCCTATGAAAATGCTAAAATGTATAAGGAAAAGACCAAGATTTGGCATGATAGTAGACTTAGGATTAAGGACTTCAAGAAAGGCCAGCTTGTCTTATTATTTAATTCACGATTGAAATTATTTCCAGGCAAACTTAAGTCTAGATGGTCAGGTCCATTTGTAATAACTAATGTGTTTGTTCATGGTGCAATCGAGATTAAGAACCTGCAGCAAGGGCAACCATTCATGGTTAATGGTGCAAGATTGAAGCACTACTATGAGGAAGGAGATGTGAAGACTCTCTCGGCCTTCCTCTTGACTGAAACGTGAAAATGAGAACGAGAGAGGACGAGTGATCACTGTGCTCGTCCATGCGAGGCTCATGCCTTAGTTTATTTTTGCTATTTTTCCGGTTACTGTTTGTGTATATTGTTGTGTGATTTTAATTACGGATTTAATGTTAATTTTATTTCTTTTTGTAGGGTATCGATAGAGGGAATCAAGGAGATCAAATCAAGATAAAAAATCGAGGGAGATATTGGGCCAAATCAAAGATTCAGTTGAGAGAAGATTGACATTTAAACTCAGAAAATCTCCAACGGTCACTAAAATTGCGCTGGATTTGCAGAATCCGCAACGGAAATAGCCGTTGGGATTTCCATCATTACTTATATCCGTTAGAGGCGCGATGATCCGTACGATTTCCCCATTATCTGAACTCCAAGAAATCTCTCTCCCTCTTCATCTGCAATTCTTCTTTCCAGATTCCCACGATTCAACAATGGTGCTAACGAGAGCTGAACGATCTGCGTCCAAGAAGAGGGCTGACGACGCTGAAATTGCTGCGAGGGAAGCACTTCTTGCCCTTGCAGATGCTGAGGCTGCACGCACTGAACGTCTCCCCAAACTGCCGATCCGCAAGAAGAAGTGGAAGGTAGTTACGGAGATACCTGCTGGACCCTCTGAACCAGCAGGAACACCCAAGAAACGCAAGTGGAGCATGGCGGTGGCCGAAGAAGCGAGCAAGAAAAAGACTCCCTCTGTGGAGAGTCAAGAAAGTGACCGTCGGTCACACGAGTCAGCCAAGCAGAGCTCTTCGCCATCTCCACCAGCGCGAAGCCCTGAGCTTCCTCCATCGCCGCAGAGTTCTGAACACACCCCACCAGCAGAGAGCCCTGAAGCATCACCTACTTCCCCACAACCTGACCCTGAATTTCCATATGGAGAGTATCAAGAATCGACGCAGGGTAGTGGGGAAGCTGAGGAAGAAGAGGTCTTCTCTCCTTTGAGGGAAGCCAGCCCTGAGAGCCCTGCGCAGAGGGATGATTCGATGGACGAGACACTGGGGGATTGCCTCCAGCAGATGACAACCAAGGCAAGGTTGAAGAAGAAGGCAGCCAAGGTTGTCAAGGCCAAACGGCCAAAGAAGTCCAAGAAAAAGAAATCCAGGAGGGCGCCTTTATCAGAGAAGGGGAGTGATGAGCCGTCTCTGAAGAAGCTCAAGATTGAGGCTGCTGAGTCAGCCAAACCAAAAGACAAAGGGAAAGCCAAGCTTTACCCTGGAGATGAGCCTCAATCAGTGAGGTACGTGTCCTCTGATGCTGAGTCCAGAGGCACTAAGCTGAGGAAGAGGGAACTGCTGCACGAGAAGGGATTCCTAGACGCCCTCACAGACCTGCCGCAATTCTTGCGCGCAGGGATCACGAATCACGGCTGGGAGGAGCTATGCAGACCACCTAATCCAGCCTACTCCAGCATGGTGTATGACTTTTACGCCAATTTGATGAATCCTGAGGATGGCCTGTCTGTGGTCAGAGGGGTTGAGGTGGACTTCTCAGCGAAGGCGATCAACGAAGCCTATGGCCTCAAGGGCCAAAAACACACTGACTATGCAAGGATCGTTGATGAGCCAACAGAAGCTGTCCTGGAGGAGGCAATTCGGATCATTGGCCAGCCAGAGGCATCGTGGACAGTATCGCGCAATGGGAGGCACACTCTCATGAGTGCCAACCTCACAGCCAAGGCAGCTGTATGGTTTTCATTTGTGCGCAGGAAGCTATCCCCAGTGACCCATGAGACCACCATCAACCAAAGCAGATCGCTGCTGGTCTACGCGATCATGCGAGGTCTCACAATCAACGTGGGCGAGGTCATTGCAGCTTCAATTGCTGACTGCGCCAAGAAGGGTAAGGGCCCACTTTTCTTTCCTAATACAATTACTAAGCTCTGCTTACGTGCAGGGGTCCCAATCGAGCGAATGGAAAGGCAGCTGGCCTACACAGGGAACTTGGAGCTCCCCACAGGCTTGAGGATGCGAAGGAAGGGGAACATGGAGTTCGAGCTGAATGGCCTGGCTGCTGCTCAGTCGCTGTCCATGGCCTGTGTTACGTCTCCAAAAGTGACATTTTTAGGACTTAATTATCTTAGAAAGATGTTCACTCTTAGGTGTTTTTGATAGCATTTAGCCTAAACCTATGCTTAAATATGAGAATTAGAAGAAGGTAGCTAAATTAGGACTTATGTACAATAGGAAAGAAAAGGGTTGAAAACCGAAGGAAAAGAATGAAAAACAAGCATTGCGGAAACATTGCTGAAACCGCAATGTTTCAAGTGAAAACCGTAAGTTGACTGATCTTTTTCTGTTAATTTCCGTTATTTCAGGGATTCGTTCTTTCTCCTCCATCCATTCTGAAGTACGACGTTGAAGATTGATGGTTCTCCTTGGCCCAAATGCACCTGCAGACTGCTATAAAAGGGGGTCAAAGTCGAGGGTTCAATCATCATCCGAAAGCGTAGAAGTCTTCTCGCAGCTCCATCTTTTCTCCTGTCATTCTTCTCTGTCTGTTGGTGTGAGAGTCTCAGCTGTTGGAGTCGACAATCTGATAGGAAGGAGAGAAGATTCATCTTCTCTCCCGATTGGATTCATCCAAGCAAAGCTATTCTTTCATCCCCTTCAGCCGAGGCATCTGCAACTAGGCGTTCACGCTCGTTTTTATGCTTTCTGTCTTTATTTCCATTTTCCAGCTTTAGTTTGTCGTTGTTTCCTTTCTTGTAACTAGATCAGTCCATTTCGTTGTGTTCTGTCTTTCTGTTATGCACTTTAAGTTCCTCTTCTTGTCCATTCAAACAATCAAGTAATCAAAGCATAGTTATTATTTCACAAGTTTTCCATCTTCTGCTGCTACGGTTTTTCCTTACTGTTTTAAGTATATTTCTTTTCGGAGCATGCTTCCTTCATCTCTTATTTCTGTTTACCCCATATCCATGAGTAACTAAGTCACATAGGGGCATGCTAATGACAATACTATAGGCTAAAAAACGTGAACCAAGCATGTAGGATAGCTCTCGAAGCATTGATTGTATGTAAGCTTCATCCCACGGGCAATTTCGATTGGCCATCCATTTTGTCCAAAGAACTCCTAACCTCTGGAAGGAGTAAGAGTTCAGAGTCATACACTCATGCTAGCCTTTCAAGGTAGCCAGAAAACGACCTAGGAATAGGCGTTTTCCTAGTACAAACCATAACTTTCTGCTTTAACAAGATGCTTAAGACCTTACTTCGACATGAGTAAACTAAAGAATCTAATGCATGGAATCGGACGATACATGAGATTGAGTGAGTTTGATGCATAGAGAGTTGATCCAATGCTTGAGAATCGTGAGAAAATGCCTATAGAGGAGTCGTTAGTAGCCCTTGTTTCTCCATTTTACACATTTTCGTTGTTAGGACAATTGCGGTAGAATTGCTGTTTCCGCAATTCTGCTAAGTTTACAATTCTGTTTAGCTGTTTTCTTCTTCATTTATTAATCTCGTCTCTTTTCATTTGAGTTTAGCTTTGACTTGCACTTGTTTATATTGCTACCCTCTACGTATTCAGTAAGAAATAGACAATTTAAAACCAATTCTACCCCATCAAATCCATCCATTCTTTCTTAACAAAACACTTCATGAATAGCTTATAATAAATCTCTGTGGGAAAACGAATGAAAAAATACTTACTACTTGCTATAAGATCATGTATGCTTGCATGTTCTGAGTGCTCTCTCTATCTTATTGCTTATTTATTTTAACACATTGAGCACGTAACAGCCTGCCTGATGGATCCGCAGAAGAGGTTGGCTCAATGGGCCACATATGCGCAGGCAAGGGACAAGGAGGTTGCTGACCAATTGGGATGCATCTTTCCTGAATTCCCCACGAACCTAATGACCCCATGGGCGCCACCAAGACCAAGAAGGAATGATGAAGATGAGGATATCTGAGTGCTAGGCACTCAAGGGAGTATTGTTGTTCCCTTAAAATAAAGAAAAACAAAATGCTTTTTGTTGAACCATGTGAATTATGCTGTTTTGAGTTAGTATTTTGATCTGTTTTAGTCTTTAATTGTAGTATTTAAATTTGTTTAGTGTAGTCTGATGGTAGCTGAATAGGTAGAGTAGTTTAGCTTCATTTTTGTATAGCTTGAGTGACTGGCAAAAGCATGCATAGGGGCCCTGATCACTGATATATCTGCCCTGTATCTATTGCGAAATAATTGCGGAATCCGCAATTTTTATTAGTAAATGCATGTTTTTGACTGATTGTTTAGCTAGGCTGGGTCTGTTTAAATTATGTCTTTTGCTGCTATCTTGACTACCTTATATAGCTTATCTAAAAGCATGCTGGATGAGTGTCATAGGACACCCTTTGATAGTTTAAATTAGCCTCTTAAAAGTGCTCAGCATGCATAGCTTTAAGTCCTTACCTGACTGTTTTTATAAATTTCTGCTGCTGTGATATTAACTTTTAAAATGTTCTGTCTATGCCTAGGGCTTTTAGATTCTCTTTGTTTTACCTTAAACTAGATGCTTCTAGGGCAAGTTTGGGGGTGTGCCACCTCAGACACTCATTGGGGACAATGAGTAGTTTAAGTTTGGGGGAGGCCACCCTAGGCCTAGGAACATTCCTCTCTCCCTTAAATCATAAGCATTCTTCTTCTCCTTTACAAAAAAATGATGAGCTGAAAAAAAAAATGAAAAATAGAATAAAGAGGGGTGTCTCTCTCTTAAGTTGCTGAGTAATCAGTGCCAAGTGTGTAACCCACAAGTGGCATTGCATCAAAAGGCAACCAAAGGAGAGGCTCCACCTAAGTAAGAAAGAAAGAAAAAGGAAAAAAATAGGGAAGAAGAATGTATACCTAGGAGTTGCAACTTTGTGGCTTAGATGTCCTAAATAAAAAGAACTCTGATCCTCAATTAGCTGAGCACAAAGTTGTAACTTGTAGGGTTGTTTAGGGAGATGAATGTATGTCCAATGTAGTGATGCCAGGGTTTAGGTTGTTCTCTAAAAGTACTACTGTCACTGTTAATACTAAGACTGGCATGACTCTAAGGAATCCTAGGTAATTCAAAAATAAAAGCTAGAAGCATGTACTGAGTCTAGGGTAAAGCTAGGTAGAATTTGAAACCTTAGGGATAGATGCACGATATGATAAAAGCAAGTAGATCAGTTGTAGGGAGTTAATGAAACAGCAGGAGTATTAGGCGTGCAAAGTCAGAAGAAGCAATATAAAAGGATAGTTGTAAACTTAGAAGTGTGTCACAGGACAGCACTGCTATAGATAGGAATGTAGGGGAGTCAGTAAGTGGTTAAAGAAGATGAAACAGCAGCCTAGGCAAGTCCTTAGATTGCTCGAGGACGAGCAAAACCTTAAGTTTGGGGGCGTGTTACGTCTCCAAAAGTGACCTTTTTAGGACTTATTTAGCTTAGAAAGATGTACACTCGTAGGTGTTTTTGATAGGATTTAGCTTAAACCTATGCTTATATATGAGAATTAGAAGAAGGTAGCTAAATTAGGACTTGTGTGCAAAAGGAAAGAAAAGGAATGAAAACCGAAGTAAAAGAAGGAAAAATGTTCATTGCAGTAGCATTGCGGAAACATTGCTGAAACCGCAATGTTTCAAGTGAAATCCGTAAGTTGACTGATCTTTTTCTGTTATTTTCCGTTATTTCAGGGATTCGTTCTTTCTCCTCCATCCATTTTGAAGTACGACGTTGAGGATGGATGGTTCTCCTTGGCCCAAATGCACCTGCAGATTACTATAAAAGGGGGTCAAAGTAGAGGGTTTGATCATCATCCGAAAGCGTAGAAGTCTCTTCGCAGCTCCATCTTTGCTCCTGTTTTTCTTCTCCGTCTGTTGGTTTGAGAGGTTCAGCTGTTGGAGTCGACAATCTGATAGCATCTTCTCTCCTGATTGGATTCATCCAAGCAAGGCTATCCTTTCTTCCCTTTCAGCCGAGGCATTTGCGACGAGGCGTTCAAGCTCAATTACTGATTTCTGTCTTTTATTTCTAATTTCCAGCTCTGTTTAGTTGTTGTTTCTCTTTCAGTAGCTAGCTCATTTCATTTCGTTGTCTTCTGTCTTTATGCTATTCACTTTAAGCTTTCTGTTGTTCATTCAAACAATCAAGTAATCAAAGCACAATTCATTATTTCACAGCTTCCTATCTTTTGCTGCTACTGGTTTACCTTGCTGTTTTAAGTTTATTTCTCTTCTAAGCATGTCTACTTCATCTCTTATTTCTGTTCTTTCTATATCCATGAGTAACTAAGTCACATAGGGGCATGCTAATGACAATACTATAGGCTAAAAAACGTGAACCAAGCATGTAGGATAGCTCTCGAAGCATTGATTGTATGTAAGCTTCATCCCACGGGCAATTTCGATTGGCCATCCATTTTGTCCAAAGAACTCCTAACCTCTGGAAGGAGTAAGAGTTCAGAGTCATACACTCATGCTAGCCTTTCAAGGTAGCCAGAAAATGACCTAGGAATAGGCGTTTTCCTAGTACAAACCATAACTTTCTGCTTTAACAAGATGCTTAAGACCTTACTTGGACATGAGTAAACTAAAGAATCTAATGCATGAAATCGGAAGATACATGAGATTGAGTTAGTTTGATGCATAGTGAGTTGATCCAGTGCTTGAGAATCGTATAAAATGCCTATAGAGGAGTCGTTAGTAGCCCTTGTTTCCCCATTTTACACACTTTCGCTGTTAGTAACATTGCGGTAGAATTGCTGTTCTCGCAATTCTGCTAAGTTAAAAATTCTGTTTAGCTATTTTCCTCTTCGTTTATTAACCTCTTCTCTTTTCATTTGAGTTTATCTTTGACTTGCACTTGTTTATGTTGCTACCCTTTACATATTCCTTAGAAATTAGACAATTTAAAACCAATTCTACTCCATCAAATCCACCCATTCTTTCTTAACAATACACTTCACGAGTAGCTAATAATAAATCTCTGTGGGAAAACGAATGAAAAAATACTTACTACTTGCTATAAGATCATGTATGCTTGCATGTTCTGAGTGCTCTCTCTCTCTTATTGCTTATTTATTTTACACATTGAGCACGCAACAATTGCCATACAGCTCCATATGGAGGACACTTTGGTGGTCAAAGGACTGCTGCAAAGGTATTTCAGAGTGGCTATTTCTGGCCAACAATCTTCAAGGATGCACATGACTACGCGCGCAATTGCAATGAATGCCAACGAACAGGTAACCTCAGTAGGAAGGATGAGATGCCTCTCACATACATCTTAGAGTTAGAACTCTTTGATGTATGGGGTATTGACTTCATGGGTCCATTTCCACCCTCTGCTGGTAATCTGTATATTTTAGTAGCTGTAGACTATGTCTCAAAATGGGTTGAGGCAATTGCATGTCCTTTAAATGATGCTAAGACAGTTATAAAATTTCTTAATAGACATATCTTCACACGATTTGGCACTCCACGTGCCATCATAAGTGATGAGGGATCACACTTCATAAACAAATCTATGGAGAATGTGTTAGCTAAATATAATGTTAAGCATAGGGTAGCAACACCCTATCATCCCCATTCAAATGGGCAAGCAGAAATTTCTAATAGAGAGATCAAAAGTATACTAGAAAAAGTTGTAAAACCAAATAGAATGGATTGGTCTTTTAAATTAGATGATGCATTATGGGCATATAGAACTGCATATAAAACATCTTTAGGAATGTCTCCCTATAGATCAGTTTATGGAAAAACATGCCATCTCCCTCTCGAATTAGAAAACAAAGCTTTTTGGGCTCTAAAGGAGTTAAACTTTTGCGTGAGCGATGCGGGAACATTGCGGTCTCTGCAATTACATGAATTAGAAGAATTAAGGCACATGTCATATGAAATTGCTAAGATGTATAAAGAAAAAACTAAAATTTGGCATGATAGTAGACTTAGGCCAAAAGATTTTAAAAAGGGCCAACATGTTTTATTATTTAATTCACGATTGAAGATGTTTCTTGAAAAACTCAAGTCTCGGTGGTCTGGTCCCTTTGTCATTACTAACGTGTTTGTACATGATGCAATTGAGATCCAAAATTTGGAACAGGGCCAGTCGTTTATGGTGAATGGTGCAAGATTGAAGCACTATTACGTGGAAGGAGATGTAGGAACGCTCTCGGCATTCCTCTTGTCTGAAGTTTGAATTCAATCAAGAAGAGATGAGCATGGACGTTATTAGAAATATCTTTGTGCTCAAAATATTATTAGGAATGCGGAAAATTTATTTTTATTTAATGTTTTTTGTTAATTGAATTCTTAATTACTGAAATTAATTAATTTTGTTTAATGTTGATTGAGATTAGGAGGGCGGTATGGAAATTCAAAACGGCAAGATCGGTGGATGAAGTAAGAGGAAGAGAGGAATTATAGGAAGAATCAAGAAAAATCAGAGATTTGGGATTGTGAAGACCCTGCGGCAGTCGCCAAAAAAGGAAATAAAATCCCCAACGGTTATATTTTGAAGATTTTGTGTGAGATTAGAGGTATTGCGATTGCGTTGCGGAGACCGCAAAGGCGTGGCCTTTAATTGTTCAAACCGTTATAAATTGGGAAAGTCTAAACAGCCACTTCCCATTCACAAATCTGAAACCTCCGAGCTCTCAATAGATTTTCTCTTTTCTCCCTCGCAAGATTCCATTCATCTCTTTATCTCCAAGAAAATAAACCATGGTATCAACCCGAGAATCCTGTCGTCAAGAAGCTGAGGGCTCTACCCCAACAAAACCTTCTGCTACAACGGAAGAAACTGAGGGCTCTGATCTCCTTAGCCTCGGCTGAGGCAGCCAACCCCTCTGAGCCTAGGAAGATCCCTGCAAAAAGAAAGAGAAAGGTCACGGCTGGAAGGGATCCCAAGACCAAGATCAGAGAGGACACGAGTGAGGAAAGCCCCACCGCCAGTGTACCGTCGTTCGAAACTGCCATGCAAAGCCCGTCGGCTACGCAACAACAGTCAGGTACCGAGGTCTCTCCTCCAGAGCAGTCGAATTCGGCATCTACCACAATTGGTGATGCGAAAGAGGGAGAGGAAGTCATCAGCCCCATTCGGGATGAAAGTCCTGTTGCAGAAAAGATCGAGAGAAGGTCACCTGTGGCCGAAACAATAGATGAATGCATACAACGGGTGGCTGCTGAAGTAGTGGCTGGACTAGAGAAAGGGGCAGAGACGTGTCCAAGAAGAGGACTCCCGTGATAATAAAGGTGAAAAGGCCGAAGGCCTCAGAGAAGACTAAGAAAAAGAACGAGTCCCCACACCCTGCCAAGAAAATGAAGACGGAAGCTGTTGAGGCAGCTAAGGCCAAGGCCAAGGCGAAAGGCAAAAGGAAAATGTTTCAAGAGGATGAACCTCCAGCTGAGAGGTATTTGTCTGAGGTGGTAACGATATTTTTGAACTATCGCTATAAACTCAAGCTGTCGAGGCTTGCCAAAATAAATTTATAATGCCTATTGCCAAGGCTTTGCAGCCAGTGGTAACAGGGTCGATCCAAGGAATAGGAGAATGAATTTACTAGTGAAATTGGGATTTAATTGATTGATTGGTAACGGGGGGGTTTTAATCATGCAGAGGTAAAACAATAAGAAAGCTAACGGAAGAAAGGAATAATATGTAGAGAACGTGTGCACGGTTTGGGGAGTCTCGGGATCAATTGTTAGACTAATTCGGTTTATCCTTTAATGCTAAAATCATGGTATTCAGTTCATTATACACGCGGACGACTACCAGAGATGCCCCAAAGTAGCCGACTCCATGGATTTTAATTAGACCACACAGTTCTAATTACACGTTATCTAAGCTTACATCAAGGTGATCAGCCCTAAGGTAAATCTAGACAGTCACTAGCTAACCGCGACGAACATTTAAGCGTGAATTCAAATTGCTAGTAGATTGCCCGCAAACGCTGTATGCAATCAACAACTATCCTACACGGCTTAATACTTCGATTTAATTTCATCTACCTGTGTTACTTAGTCGAGCAGTGAGAGGCACGGCATCGCTACTCTTTAACATACACAACATGCATAATTACTCGAGTGTCAATCGTCGAAATTAAACATGCGCGTTGGATTAAGCAAAGTAGACAAATGCAAATAAACAGAACCCAATATGCATAAATCAAAACTCAGATTATCAAAACCAGATCGTCTAACAAAATCCTCCTAAACCATTCCCAAACCGTTCACCCTTACCTTAGCCGCTCATGGCGCGGTTTGTCAATCCCGCTCCAACAACGACCACGGAGGAGTTCATCTATCTATTACAAAAGGGAAGTGAAGCTCGCTCGCATGCCAACAATGGCGGAGCTCCACGAAAAGTAGAGAGAAAATGGGGAAGAAGGGAAGAAGAATCGTCCCAAACGGTTGAGAGATGAAGAAGATAGAGCTTGGAGAAGATCATGCAAAAAATATGCAGAAAAATCGTCCTTAAGCTGCTGTAATCGTCGTAGCGTCGAGACGCTAGGCCAGCGTCTCGACGCTGTGCCCTAAGTGATCCGCGCGCGCGCGCGCTGGCGTCGCGACGCAAGGCCAGCGTCGCGACGCTGCCCCGATGATTTTCCTGCGCGCGCCTCCTCCGGAGCGTCTCGACGCCAAGCAGGGTCTCGACGCCAGGGCAGCGTCGAGCTAGCGTCTCGACGCTATCACTCGACGCTTGCTCTCGGGTTTTTCCAGCGTCGAGCCAGCGTCTCGACGCTATAGCTCGACGCTGGCTCTCGGGTTTGGGGCTGATGCAATGCCTCTTCAAGGCTGTTTTGGCCCGTTTCTTCACGAGACAAACTCCCCTCTTCCCGATGCATTCCCGGGGCGCTAAAACTCTGCTTTAAGCGCTCGAACATGCCCAATGGACGCACGAGCTCTTTGCCGCTTTTCTCCTACAAAAGAGATACATTTAATCAATTGAAAGCGGACTTTAGCTATGATTAGGACGTATTTAATAGCTCCAAAATGGAGTTATCAAACACCCCCAACTTAAACATTGCTAGTCCTCGAGCAAGCACTACAAAGACATTGACTCTAAGGACGCTATTACATGCATTCTAACTCAAACCTCCATGCATATTGAAATTTAAACACGAGCATAATCATGGAAGCATTTTGTTCATGTAATAACTAGGACATATCAAAAATTAACTCTTGCCCCCTAACGTGTGTGTGTGCTAGACAACCACTCCTAAACTCACGTAAACCCGGAAAACCAACATGCAACGCACATCCCGCTTTCCCCCTACTTCTAGCGTTTAAGAACAGCTACACTTGACTTACACGAGAGAGAGAAACAAATTAAGAGACCTAATTATTTTCTCATTTTTTTCTTTTTTTTTAAAAGTACTTTGTACTTTTTTATTTGGGTTCTTTGAACCAACCTTTCATTTCTTTTTCTTTCCTACTCGAGTTGCCTAACACGTCAAATTCATGCATGAAACTTCACGTTTTTAAGGACTAACGCTCACTTCTTTTAAGCGCAAATAAGAAGGAGGAGCGCCTCGAGAGGAACTTTTCTACTAAACATGCTTTTCTATTTTTTTTTTACATTAGGCTAAGCACATGCTTTCTCAATTAATTAGCTACTAACTCTCATGCAACAAGCTACCTAAGGGTGCCTTTCGGGGTGACAACGAGAATTAGCTAAGCATGCGATAAACTAAGCTTACGGAATCTAGGGAGAAGTTGCTAAGTGCGCGATGAGTGCAAGGGAGCAACAGAAAAAATTTTAAAATTTTTGACATGAACCTAATAAACACAAAACTCATGCAAAAACTCGATTATGAACATGCTCAGATTTCCAACATGCATTTCCTAGGCTATCACAGTCAGAAAACAGTAAACAGAGTCCCAAGCACTTCAATATCTTTATAACACTTCTCAACAAACTACACATGCACATCCATCGGACTACTCCACCCCCAACTTCAAAATTTGGCATTGTCCTCAATGTCAAACAGTCAGATACAAGAAGTAAAAGGGAAGAAGAAATACACTTCCCTGACTCTTTGTGAAGCTGGCGAGGGCGAGGAGGCGGCGCACGAACGCATCAGAGCCCAAAATTGTCTTCTCTTCCTCGATTCCCCTAAAAAAAAAACAGCAAGCTAAATTAATTCTAAAAAGCAAGAAAACTAAACTAAAGCATAAAAACAGTTCAACACTCGGGTGCCTCCGAGAAGCGCAGAATTTTTAAAGTCGGTTGCTCGACTGTATTCTCTCAACAGACTCATCCATAGTCTGTAGGTGCGGGGGACGATCCATACTTGTCCAAGGCCACACCTTTTCCACCATCATCCACCTGAAAAATGTTTTGCACTCTTCGTGCCTCGGGCACGTGAATATTAGACATGTTAGTGCAAAAACCAGCAGTATCATCCATCAAATTTAAATCAGAAATTTTAACGGAGACATGGGAACCATCCCTCAAGCGCGAGGGTAGACTCCCATTCTCATCATTCTCACAAACAACAGGAACATTCGCAACAGATTTCCCATCAAATAAAGAAAACTCATGCAAAGTATCATCAAACTCTAACGACACGACGCCCTTATACACATCGATTTTGACCCTAGCGGTCTTAAGAAAAGGGCGTCCTAACAGCATAGAGGACGAAGCATGCAATGAACTTTCTTTCATATCTAAAACAAGGAAATCGGCGGGAAACGTCATATTCCCAACTCTAACTAAAACATCCTCTACCTTCCCCCTAGGACAGATGCTTGACCCATTAGCCAACTGAACAGAAACATTACATTCATGCATTTCATTTAAATTCAACTCACGATACAATGCATAAGACATAACATTTACAGAGGCTCCTAGGTCTAACATGGCATTATGAACAACTTTACTACCTATGGTACAAGGGATAGTAAAGGTACCTGGATCGTTGCACTTGGCAGGCAACGTACCTGGGAGTAAGGCAGAGACGTTCTCTTTCTTTTTCTCAGTCCCTCTGGACTTCCTTTTCGTAGTGCACCAGCTCCTTAAGAATTTTGCATATTTGGGCACTTGACTGACTGCCTCTAGGAGCGGGATATTCACCATCACCTTTTGGAAGGTTCGCAGGACCTCCTCGTCATCGGATTCCAAAGTAGGCTTCGCAAGCCTACTCGGGAATGGTGCTTTGGCAACATCCACAGGTACACTGACCTTCTCATTTCTTTTCTCATTCTGAGTCTCAAGGGCAATCGGGGCGGACTCGTTCAGGCTGTCCGTGGCTTCCTTCGCAGCTCTGGTGGAAAGTGACTTCCCACTGCGCAGCTGAATGGCACTCACGTTTTCACATGAGTTAACTGTAGTTTGGGAAGGAAGCTTCCCCGAGCTCTTGCTCTCGATCTTACTAATAGACACCGCCATCTGTGTCAGCTGCTTGTTCAAATTCTGCAGCTCTGCCTTATGAGAATTAAGCTCCTCGCGAGCCTCTTTCTGGAACTGGCTGGTGCTAGTCACGATGGTCCTTACCATCTCTTCAAGTGAGCTGGAGGAGCTCGAAGCTTGAGCCTGGGTGGAAGAATTAGGCCTATCCTGGGACTGGCCTTGGAAGCGATTTTGTCCTTCCCTGTTCCCATAGCTGAAGTTAGGATGGTCACGCCAACCGGGGTTATAAGTGCTAGCATATGGATCATACTTCCTTGGGTTGGAAGCATATCCCCCGATTGCATTGACCTCCGCCTCTTCGCGGTGTCCTCCAACAAATTTTTTCAACATACTCCCTATCTCGGCCACCTGGGCCCTCATTTCAGACATTTCATGGCTCTGGGCCACGCTGTGCACTTGTCCTTGCCCCCTGATCCCAAACTGCTGCGAGTTGGTAGCCATATTTGCAATGAGCTGCTTGGCCTCAACTGGGGTCTTGTCAATCAGTGCCCCTCCACTCGCTGCATCGATCATCTGCCTGTCGTGGGGCGTCATCCCCTCATAGAAATACTGTATGAGCAGCTGATCGGCGATCTGGTGGTGTGGGAAACTCGCGCACAAGCGCCCAAAGCGTTCCCAATACTCATGCAGGGACTCACCTACATCCTGGGTGATCCCATATATCCTCTTCCGCAGAGTAGTGGCCAAGGATGCGGGAAAGTATTTCTCCAAAAATACCCGCTTCATATCCTGCCACGTGTTGATCGATCCGGAGGGCAAGTAATACAGCCAGTCTCTGGCTTTGTCCTTGAGCGTGAAGGGGAATGCCCTCATATTCAGTTGCTCCTCCGTAACCCCTGCGGGCTTCATTCCCGCGCAGACGCAATGGAATTCCATCAAATGCTTGTTCGCGTCCTCACCTGCGTTTCCATGGAAAGAAGGTAACTGGTGAATTAAACCAGATTTCAACTCGAAGTTACCTGCTACCACGGGGTAGTTAATGCACAAGGGCTGCAGGTTCAGGTCTGGCGCTGCCAGTTGCTTCAGCGTCCGTGGCGCTTCGCCTTGCGCCATCTCGTCAAATAAGAAGGGATTGCCTTCTTCTCTTTCAAACGTTCCTTGCCCCTCCCGGGCTTCTCTACGTAACCTCCGCTCCTCTCTGTCAATCTCAGGAATATACTGCAAACTACCCTCAGAGGAACGGGTCATACACAAACAAAATTCTAAACATACAACATACAAACAGAAAAATTTTCAATCAACCATCAAAGAATCAAATTCAAACTTCAATCATAAATTCAATCAATTGCCTATTCCCCGGCAACGGCGCCAATTTTGGTAACGATATTTTTGAACTATCGCTATAAACTCAAGCTGTCGAGGCTTGCCAAAATAAATTTATAATGCCTATTGCCAAGGCTTTGCAGCCAGTGGTAACAGGGTCGATCCAAGGAATAGGAGAATGAATTTACTAGTGAAATTGGGATTTAATTGATTGATTGGTAACGGGGGGGTTTTAATCATGCAGAGGTAAAACAATAAGAAAGCTAACGGAAGAAAGGAATAATATGTAGAGAACGTGTGCACGGTTTGGGGAGTCTCGGGATCAATTGTTAGACTAATTCGGTTTATCCTTTAATGCTAAAATCATGGTATTCAGTTCATTATACACGCGGACGACTACCAGAGATGCCCCAAAGTAGCCGACTCCATGGATTTTAATTAGACCACACAGTTCTAATTACACGTTATCTAAGCTTACATCAAGGTGATCAGCCCTAAGGTAAATCTAGACAGTCACTAGCTAACCGCGACGAACATTTAAGCGTGAATTCAAATTGCTAGTAGATTGCCCGCAAACGCTGTATGCAATCAACAACTATCCTACACGGCTTAATACTTCGATTTAATTTCATCTACCTGTGTTACTTAGTCGAGCAGTGAGAGGCACGGCATCGCTACTCTTTAACATACACAACATGCATAATTACTCGAGTGTCAATCGTCGAAATTAAACATGCGCGTTGGATTAAGCAAAGTAGACAAATGCAAATAAACAGAACCCAATATGCATAAATCAAAACTCAGATTATCAAAACCAGATCGTCTAACAAAATCCTCCTAAACCATTCCCAAACCGTTCACCCTTACCTTAGCCGCTCATGGCGCGGTTTGTCAATCCCGCTCCAACAACGACCACGGAGGAGTTCATCTATCTATTACAAAAGGGAAGTGAAGCTCGCTCGCATGCCAACAATGGCGGAGCTCCACGAAAAGTAGAGAGAAAATGGGGAAGAAGGGAAGAAGAATCGTCCCAAACGGTTGAGAGATGAAGAAGATAGAGCTTGGAGAAGATCATGCAAAAAATCTGCAGAAAAATCGTCCTTAAGCTGCTGTAATCGTCGTAGCGTCGAGACGCTAGGCCAGCGTCTCGACGCTGTGCCCTAAGTGATCCGCGCGCGCGCGCGCTGGCGTCGCGACGCAAGGCCAGCGTCGCGACGCTGCCCCGATGATTTTCCTGCGCGCGCCTCCTCCGGAGCGTCTCGACGCCAAGCAGGGTCTCGACGCCAGGGCAGCGTCGATCTAGCGTCTCGACGCTATCACTCGACGCTTGCTCTCGGGTTTTTCCAGCGTCGAGCCAGCGTCTCGACGCTATAGCTCGACGCTGGCTCTCGGGTTTGGGGCTGATGCAATGCCTCTTCAAGGCTGTTTTGGCCCGTTTCTTCACGAGACAAACTCCCCTCTTCCCGATGCATTCCCGGGGCGCTAAAACTCTGCTTTAAGCGCTCGAACATGCCCAATGGACGCACGAGCTCTTTGCCGCTTTTCTCCTACAAAAGAGATACATTTAATCAATTGAAAGCGGACTTTAGCTATGATTAGGACGTATTTAATAGCTCCAAAATGGAGTTATCATGAGGCAGCGAAGGCAAGGGGCTTGACCTTGATGAAGAGGGAACTCCTCCATGAGAGAGGATTCTTGGATACTCTTGCTGACCTGCCGCAATTCCTACGCACCGGCATTGCAAACCATGGCTGGGAAGAACTATGTAGACCACCAATTCAAGCCTACTCTGATATGGTCTATGACTTCTATGCCAACCTGACTTATCCGGAAGGTTGCTACTCCACAGTGAAGGGTGTTGAAATAGATTTCTCAACTGCGGCGATCAATGAGATTTATGCTCTCAAAGAGCATAAGAATTCTGACTATGCAAAGCTGATGGCCAACCCGTCTGAGGCTATTTTGGAGGAGGTGTTGAGTGAGATAGGCAAGCCCGAGGCAATGTGGGCAATTTCTAAACAAGGGAAACACACCTTGATGAGTGTAGTGCTTAAAGACAAGGCAGTCCTCTGGTTTTCCCTGATCAGAAGAAGGATCACCCCAGTGACACACGAGACAAAAATCAATCAAGGGAGGTCCTTGCTTCTTTATGCGATCATGAAAGGGCTGACAATTGACGTGGGCGAGCTCATATCTGCCTCCATCATTGAATGCGCAAAGAAGGGAAAAGGCAGACTCTTCTTCCCCAATACCATAACTAAACTTTGTCTCCGTGCAGGAGTGGCGGTGACAAAGGAAGAGAAGAAGTTGGCCTATGCAGGCCACTTAGAGCTACCAAATGACCTCAAATTGAGAAGGAAGGGGAATATGCAGATCGAGCTGGACAACCTTGCATATGCTCAAGCGATGTCTATGTCATGTTTGCTGGACATACAGCAAAAGTTAGCCCAATGGGCAGAGTACTCACAAGCAAGAGACATATAACTGGCTGAGCACTTGAGGTGCAAGTTCCCTGATTTTCCTGCTGCCTTGTTGGACCCCTGGATGCCTCCGAGCATGGAGGAGATTGATGAAGAAGAAGAAGAAGAAAATGAATGAATGCCATTGATTGACGACATTCGAGGGAGTGATTTTTTTTCCTTCCCTCACCCTGCTTTTCTGATACTTGTGACCCCCCCCCCCCCCTGTTAAGTCTCTGAAAGTGACTTATTTAGGACCCATTTAGCTTAAGAAGATGTACACATTTAGGTGTTTTTGTGAGCATTCAGCCTAAACCTATGCTTTAATATGAGAATTAGAAGAAGGTAGCTAATATAGGACTTATGCACAATAGGTAGGAAAAGGGGTGAAAACCGAAGAAAAGAATGAAAAAATAACCCTTGCGAATGCATTGCGGAATAATTGCGGTGGCCGCAATTATTCAAGTTAAAACCGTAAGTTGGCTGACATTTTTCTGTTTAGATCCGACTTTTCAGGGATTCGTTCTTTCTCCTCCACCCATTCTGATATACGACGTTGAAGATTGATGGTTCTCCTTGGCCCAATCGCACCTGCAAACTACTATAAAAGGGGGCCAAAGTCGGAGGTTCAGTCATCATTCAACGTGCAGAAGTCTTCTCACAGTCCACCATTTCTCTCGATTTTCCCTTGCCGTCTGTTGGAGTGAGGTTCTCAGCTTTTGGAGTCGATAATCTGATAGGAAGGAGAGAAGATTCTTCTTCTCTCTCGATTGGATTCATCCAAGCACGGCTGAATTCTCATCACCATCATTCGAGGCGACTGCCACGAAGATTTCCAGCACACCTTTACTGTTTTCTGCTCTTTCCTTCTCAATTCCATTTCTGTTCAATGTTGTTCTTAGCTTAGTCATTTACTTATTGCATTTCGTTGTTGTCTGCCTTGAATTCATTCTGTTTAAGCTTTCCTTTGTCATTCAAACACTTTAAGTAATCAAAGTAAGTTTCTGCATTTCACAGTTATTCCTTATTCTGCTACGAGTTTGGCTTGCTGTTTTACACACTTTTCCCTTCTAAGCATGTCTACTTTATCTTATATTTTTGTTCTTCATATATCCATGAGTAACTAAATTCACTTAGGGGCATGCTAATGACAGAACTATAGGCTAAAAAACGTAAGTCAAGTAGGTAGATCAACACTCGAACATTGATTGTATGTAAGCTTCATCCCACGGGCAATTTCGATTGGCCATCCATTTTGCCCAAAGAACTCCTAACCTCTGGAAGGAGTAAGAGTTCAGAGTCGTATAATCATGCTAGCCTTTCATGGTAATCAGGAAACGGCCTAGGAATAGGCGTTTCCCTAGTATAAACTGAACACTCCTGTTTTAACAAGATGCTTAAGACCTTACTTTGAAGTCGAGTAAACTTGAGTCTCTCATGCATGGAATCGGACGATACTTGAGATAGAGTGAGTTTAATGTGTAGAGAGTTGATCCAAAGCTTGATAATCGTAATAAAATGCCTATAGGACAGTCATTAGTAGCCCTTAATTCACCCATTTAACCAGTTTTTCGCTGCCAATTAATTGCGGATTAATTGCGGTTCTCGCAATTCTGTTAAATTGCTTTCTGTCTAGCTGTTTTCTTCTTCGTTTATTGATTTCATCTCTTGTCTTTTAAGCCTGATTTTAACTTTAATTTGTTTATGGCATATTCCTTTATACATTCAGCAAAAAGTAGTTAATTAAAAACCAATTTTACCCCATCAAATCCATCCCATCTTTCTTAACAAACACACTTCGCGAATAGCTAAAATTAAGTCTCTGTGGAAAAAACGAATTAAATATACTTACTACTTGCTGTGAGACCATGTATGCTTGCATGTTCTAAGTGCTCTCTCCATCCTTTTGCTTATTTATCTTTACACACTGAGCACGCAACAAGTTTTTGGCGCCGCTGCCGGGGACTTATTTTTAAGTGGAAACGAAGTTGTTAAGTTTAAGAAAACCAAGTTTATCATTGAGTGAAACTAATCTGTTTCATTTCTTTTGCAGGTACTGTTAAGGTAGTTTATGAGTGAGCGTTCACATAGTAATTTAGAGTTCGATCCTGAACCTGAAAGATCACTTCGAGCTAGAAATAAAGCAAAGAAACGTCTCTTTAAACAACCTCCTATACCTCAAATCTTACCTGAAAACAAAGAAATGGGCGATTTAGTTCCAAATCCGGCACCTGCCGTTCGCAACCCCATAGAAATAGCGAATGACAAGAATAGTGCCATTCTTTCATATCTAGTACCTATGCCTGGGGAGCTGAACCCCAGCATAATCCGTCCTGAAATCACTGCCCACTCTTTCGAGTTAAAGCCAGTGATGTTCCAAATGTTGTCCACTGTGGGACAATTCTTTGGAATAGAAAATGAGGACCCCCATAATCACCTTAGGAACTTCCTAGGAGTTAGTGACACCTTCCTAATCCCTGGAGTTTCCCAAGAGGCCCTTAGGCTATATCTTTTCCCTTACTCTTTGAGGGACAAAGCCAAAACGTGGCTAAATTCTTTACCCTCAGGATCTGTCCGCAATTGGACAGATCTAGCAGAAAAATTCCTAGTCAAATACTTCCCACCTGATAGGAATTCTACTTTCCGTGATGACATAGTCAAATTCAAACAAGCTCCAAGTGAGTCTCTTCACGAAGCTTGGACTAGATTTAAAGATCTTCTCGTTAAATGTCCACACCATGGCATTCCATGGTGTATTCAAATAGAAGTTTTCTTTAAAGGATGCAACCCCAGCACCAGACAAGTCTTAAATTCATCTGCTGGAGGTTCCATGTTGTCCAAGAGTTACAACGAAGCTTATGAGATCTTGGAGAAGATCTCAGCATCTCACTGCAGATGGTCAGACGATCCAGTAGAGCCAACTAGGGCTCAAGACAAGGATGCTCTAAGCGCCATGAGCACCCAAATAAATGCCCTGACCAACTTAGTCAAGCAAATGGCTCAGGCCAATCTCCAAACCAGTGCCAATACCGCCACAGCCATGTCAATGGGCGTACAACCAAATCAAGGCGAGGCACCTATCTGTGGATTCTGTGGGGAAGGGCACCCTTATGAATACTGCCCTGGGAATCCATCCTCAGTCTGCTATGTAGGTAGTCAGCAGCAGCCTAGGAATAACCCCTACTCACAAACTTACAATCCTGGTTGGAGAAACCACCCTAACCTGTCATGGGGAGGCCAACAAAACACTAACCAAAATCCTAACCAACCAAGGCCGAGTGGAACACCTGGTTTCACTCCCCAACATAACCAGTCAATGTACCAAAAACCTTATAACCAACCTGTAGGATCTTCTGTAGAGAACCTACTCAAGGAATATATAGCTAAGAATGATGCTACTCTTCAGAGCCAGCAAGCTACCCTTAGGAGCCTGGAAAACCAAATAGGCCAGTTAGCCAATGAACTTAAAAGTAGGCCCCAAGGTAGACTCCCTGCTGATACCGAGGTACCAAGGAGAGATGGCAAGGAACAAGTTCAAGCAATTGAACTTAGGAGTGGAAGACCATTGGGGAGCATTACAAAGGACACACCAAAGAGAGTAGAGAACACTGAGTCTAGTGCTCCACTGGAGTCTCTGCCAAGCCAAGGTCCACCACCAACTAGCACATCAGGAGCCAGGCTAGAACCAATTGTAGAGGACATAGAAGAAATTCCAAGGCCTCCACCTATCCTAAAACGTCCTGACGTGCCTGCTTATGTGCCACCACCTCCTTATCCTCGAAGGCTTAAGAAGAAGCAAGAACAGGAAGTTCATTTTAATAAATTCTTAGAAATACTTAAGCAAGTGCATGTGAACATTCCTTTTGTAGAGGTTTTACAGTCTATGCCTTCATATGTAAAGTTTTTGAAGGATATCATTACTAACAAAAAGATAATTGGTGAGTTTGAAACAGTAAACCTCACCGAGGAGTGCAGTGCCATCCTCCAGAACAAGCTGCCCAAGAAGGAGAAGGATCCTGGTTCCTTCACCTTACCTGTAGAACTTGGAGGCAAGCATGTGGGCAGAGCGCTTTGTGACCTGGGCGCCAGCATAAATCTCATGCCCCTGTCCCTATTCCGTCAGTTGGGAATAGGAGAAGCACGTCCAACTACTGTCACTTTACAACTAGCAGACAGATCCATCGCATATCCAGAAGGTAAGATTGAGGATATTCTAGTTAAAGTTGACAAATTTATTTTCCTTGCAGATTTCATTGTCCTGGACTATGAGGCAGACAAGGAGGTACCCATCCTGCTAGGTAGGCCATTTCTAGCCACAGGTAGGGCACTAATAGATGTGCAAAAAGGTGAGTTAACTATGAGAGTTCATGATGAAGAGGTAAAATTCAGTGTTTACAAAGCTTTAAAATACCCCTCTGATTCTGAGTCTTGTGCTAGCATGGATGTTATTGACTCACTTATGGAAGAACAATTAGAGCATGTATTATTAACCAAGCATGCTAGTGAATATGTACAAATAGATATAGATGATCTAAATGTAGCTGACATAATGAACATACCTGTAAATAACCCTCAGCATGTATGTATGAATATAGATTTAACTGATAGAATTATTAACCCTCTGAAGCCCTCCATTGAGCATCCACCTGTTTTAGAACTGAAACCACTACCTACTCACCTCAAATATGCATATCTAGGAGATAATGACACACTGCCTGTAATTATTTCTTCTAAGCTAAGTGAACAGCATGAGGTTGATTTAATTTTACTGCTTAAGCAACATAGGAAGGCTATAGCATGGTCTATTGCTGATATTCGAGGCATTAGCCCTTCTTATTGTATGCACAAAATTATTCTAGAGGAAGAACACACACCTAGGGTAGATCACCAGCGTAGGTTAAACCCCTCTATGAAAGAGGTAGTGAAGAAAGAAATAATAAAGTGGTTAGATGCAGGAGTCATTTTCCCCATAGCTAGTAGCCAGTGGGTGAGCCCCATCCAGTGTGTACCTAAAAAGGGGGGAATAACTGTGGTAGTCAATGAGAATAACGAACTAATTCCAACAAGGACTGTCACAGGGTGGAGGGTATGTATGGATTACAGAAAACTAAATAAAGAAACTAAAAAAGACCACTTCCCCATACCGTTTATTGACCAGATGCTAGACAGAATAGCTGGTAGAGCCTATTACTGTTTCCTAGATGGCTATTCAGGCTACAATCAAATAACTATAGACCCTAAGGATCAAGAGAAGACCACCTTCACTTGCCCTTTTGGAACGTTTGCCTTCCGCAGAATGCCTTTTGGCTTATGCAATGCACCGGCAACTTTCCAGAGGTGCATGATGGCAATCTTCTCTGAGTTGGATGAGTCCATGATAGAAATATTCATGGATGACTTCTCAGTCTTTGGGGACTCATTTAAAACCTGTCTAGAAAACTTAGGACAAGTCCTGGCTAGGTGTGAAGAGACCAACCTAGTCCTAAATTGGGAAAAATGCCATTTCATGGTAGATGAAGGGATTGTCTTAGGACATCGAGTGTCAAGGGCAGGTGTAGAAGTGGATAGAGCAAAAATAGAGGTCATAGAGAAGTTGGTAGAGCCCCAGAACGTCAAAGCCATTAGAAGCTTCTTAGGGCATGCTGGCTTCTATAGAAGGTTCATCAAGGACTTTTCTAAGATAGCCAAGCCTCTATGTGAGCTACTAGAGCTAGGTAGGCCATTCATCTTCTCTACGGAATGTGTAGTAGCTTGGAAAACCCTTAAGGAAGCACTGGTCACAGCACCAATCATAGTAGGACCAAATTGGGATCTCCCATTTGAGATGCTATGTGATGCCAGTGACTATGCTGTAGGAGTCATGTTAGGACAGAAGATTGACAAGCTCACACATCCTGTCTATTATGCTAGTAAGACCTTGAATGAGGCCCAATGTAACTATACAACTACAGAGAAAGAGATGCTTGCTGTAGTATTTGCTTGTGAAAAATTTAGGAACTATATTGTAGGAACTAGGACCATTGTATATACTGACCATTCTGCTTTAAAATATCTAATGAGAAAGGCTGATGCTAAGCCTAGACTAATTAGATGGGTGTTATTGCTGCAGGAATTTGATTTGGACATTCGGGACAAGAAGGGTTGTGAAAATGTGGTTGCAGATCACCTGTCTCGATTGCAGCACAATTGCGAAAAAATTGCGGACCCCGCAATTTCTGATGCTTTTATAGATGAACATATCTTTGCTTTAACTCATCGTGATAACGATGAGGAACCATGGTTCGCTGACATTGCTAACTTCCGTGCAGCACAGGTATTACCAGTGTTCAAGGGAGGACAAGAGAAGAAAAGGTTCCTCCATGAAGCAAGGAAATTCATCTGGGATGACCCCATACTTTACAGGACCTGTGCTGATGGGTTGTTGAGGAAATGTGTTTCAGCTGCTGAAGCGAAGTCTGTGCTGCAGCACTGTCACTCCTCTCCTTATGGTGGTCACTTTGGTGGCCAAAGGACAGCTGCGAAGGTATTTCAGAGTGGCTACTATTGGCCAACAATCTTCAAGGACGCACACGCCTTTGCCCACAGCTGTGATGAGTGCCAAAGGACAGGTAATCTCAGTCGCAAGGATGAGATGCCCCTCACCTACATCTTAGAGTTAGAGCTCTTTGATGTGTGGGGCATTG
This sequence comes from Herpetospermum pedunculosum, assembly GCA_028017165.1. Lineage (NCBI taxonomy): Eukaryota > Viridiplantae > Streptophyta > Magnoliopsida > Cucurbitales > Cucurbitaceae > Herpetospermum > Herpetospermum pedunculosum. The sequence continues at coordinate 10,026,844 of CM051527.1, read as the reverse complement.
ATTTCATGGGACCATTCCCTCCATCATCAGGTAATCTATACATTCTAGTAGCAGTAGACTACGTGTCAAAGTGGGTAGAAGCTAAGGCATGTCCTAATAATGATGCTAAGACAGTCACTAATTTCTTGCATAGACACATTTTCACTAGATTTGGGACTCCTCGTGCTATCATTAGTGATGAGGGGTCACATTTCATTAATAAGGCTATGGAGAAAATATTGGCTAAGTATAACATCAGACATAGGGTAGCTACTCCCTACCATCCACACTCAAATGGCCAAGCTGAGATTTCCAATAGGGAGATAAAGAACATCCTAGAGAAGGTAGTTAAGCCTAATAGGAAAGACTGGTCTTTCAAGCTTGAGGATGCACTTTGGGCTTATAGAACAGCATATAAGACACCTCTAGGCATGTCTCCCTATAGGTTGGTATATGGCAAGGCTTGTCACTTGCCACTTGAGTTGGAAAACAAGGCATTTTGGGCCATGAAAGAATTAAATTTTTGTGTGAAGGATGCAGGGACATTAAGATCTTTACAGCTGCATGAACTTGATGAGCTTAGGCACATGGCCTATGAGAATGCCAAGATGTACAAAGAAAAGACAAAAATATGGCATGACAGTAGACTCAGGATCAAAGATTTTAAGAAAGGCCAACTTGTATTATTATTTAACTCACGATTAAAGCTATTTCCAGGCAAATTAAAGTCTAGATGGTCAGGTCCCTTTATTATTACTAATGTCTTTGTTCATGGTGCCATAGAGATTAAAAACTTGCAGCAAGGACAGCCGTTTATGGTAAATGGTGCTAGGTTGAAGCACTACTATGAGGAAGGGGATGTAAAGACTCTCTCGGCCTTCCTCTTGACTGAAGCATGAAGTTAGAAACGAGAGAGAACGAGTGGTTCCTGTGCTCGTTTAGTCAAGGCCAATGCCTTAGTTTATTTTTTCTGTTTTTATCGATGATCGTTTGTATGTTTTGTGGTGTAATTTTAATTGCGTATTTAATGTTTGTTTTGTTTGTTTTTGTAGGGAATCGAAAGAGGGGATCAAGGGGAGTAAATCGCACTTTAAAAATCAAGATTCGGTTGGGCCAAATGAAAGATACGGGCGATCAAAGTTTGGATTTTGTATGAAATCTTGTCCCTAGAATTGCGAAAATATTGCTGACTCCGCAAAAAGAGCCGTTGGGATTTCATCCGTTGCTTTTATAGCCGTTAGAAGGCGCCCGTTTGATACGATCTTCTCATTCTTTGCTCTCCAAGATTTCTGCGATTCTCTCCACCTTTGATCTCTCTCTCCAAACCTCCAAGATTCGACCATGGTTTCCACTAGGGCTGAGAGATCCGCCGCCAAGAAGAAGGCCGACGACGCAGCTGAAGCGGCTGCGAGGGAAGCGCTTCTCACCCTTGCTGATCAGGGTGCTGTACGCACTGGCCGTCTTGGCAAGCTTCCTATTCGTAGGAAGAAGTGGAGGGTGGTAACTGAAATCCCTGCTGGCCCATCTGAGCCAGTGGGTACGCCCACGAAGCGCCGGTGGACTGTCAAGACTGCCGCCGGACCAAGCAAATCCAAGACTCCCTCTGTGGCGAGTCAAGAATCTGATCGTGCATCCCACGAGTCAGCTAAAGAAGGTGCGACGCCGTCTGCATCACCTGTGCGCAGCCCCCTGCCATCTGAACCAGTGCCGAGCGCCGAGTCATCTCCAGCGCCTCAGAGTGCTGATCTACCACCTGCGGATGTGCAGAGTCCTGAGCTGCCGTCTTCACCATGGAGTTCTGCGCATACCCCATCAGCAGAGCACAAGTCTCCACGGCCTGATCCGGAATTCCCTTATGGGGATTACCAAGAATCCACGCAAGGCAGTGGAGAGGCAGAAGAAGAAGAAGTCTTCTCTCCCATGAGAGAAGACAGCCCTGATGAGCCTGCACAGCAGGATGATTCTATGGAGGAGACGTTGGGGGCCTGTTTCCCACACCTCCAGGAAAAGCTGAAAAAGAAAAAGAAGGCCAAGCTTGTCAAGGCCAAGAAATCCAAGAAAATCAAGAAGAAGAAGGCCAAGCGAGTGCCTTCAGCAGACAAAGACAGTGCTGAGCCTTCGCTCAAACGCCTCAAGGTGGAGGCTGCTGAATCTTCCAAGCCAGCCGATAAGGGGAAGGCTAAGCTCTGCCCTGAAGACGAACCTCCATCAGTGAGATATGTCTCGTCTGATGCTGAATCCAGAGGCGTGGAGCTGAGGAAAAGGGACCTGTTGCACGAGAAAGGGTTCCTTGATCGCCTAGCTGACCTGCCGCAGTTCTTGCGCGCAGGGGTGATCAACCATGGTTGGGAGGAATTCTGTCGACCTCCCAATCCAGCATACACAAGCATGGTGTATGACTTCTATGCGAACGTGCTCAGCCCTGAGGATGGCCTGTCTGTGGTCAGAGGGGTAGAAGTGGACTTCTCTGCTAAGGCCATCAATGAAGCATTCGGTCTAAGGGGCCAGCCTCACACAGACTATGCACGGATAGTGGATGAGCCGACCGAGGCTGTGCTGGAAGAAGCCATCCGCACCATTGGCCAGCCTGAGGCCTCCTGGACAGTCTCACGCAATGGGCGGCACACGCTCATGAGTGCCAACCTCACGGCTAAGGCAGCTGTGTGGTTCTCTTTCGTCAGAAGAAGACTCTCCCCAGTGACTCATGAGACTACAATTAACCAGAGCCGTTCGCTGCTGGTTTATGCTATCATGAGAGGTCTCACGATCAACGTGGGAGAAGTCATCAATGCTGCCATAGCCGAGTGTGCTAAAAAGGGTAAGGGGCCATTATTTTTCCCCAACATCATAACGAAGTTATGCTTGCTTGCAGGAGTTCCTACCGAGCGCTTGGAGCAGCAGCTGCCCTACACAGGCCATCTGGAGTTGCCTGCACACCTACGGCTGAGAAGGAAGGGCAATATGGAGTTTGAGTTGGATAGGTTGGCTGCTGAGCAGTCCCTATCCATGGCCTGTTTGATGGACCTGCAGAGAAGAATGGCTCAATGGGCCAACTATGCGCAGGCGAGGGACAGAGAAGTTGCAGACCAATTGGGGTGCATCTTCCCAGACTTCCCCACCAACCTCCTAACTCCATGGGTGCCCCCACGACCAAGGCAACCAGATGAAGATGATGAGAATTGAGTGCTGGTTTGAAGAGCACTAGAGGGAGTATTACTGATCCCTAAAGAAACAAAAGACAATTTTCCTGCTTTTTGATAGAGTAATGTATATTATGCTGTTTTTTTGGTTAAGTTTTGATCTGTTTTGGATGTTTAGTTTTATGTTTTTCCTTTTGCTTAGGATAGTCTGATGTTAGTTGATTAGGTAGGATAGTTTAGTTTTATTTTTTTGGATGCATGAGTAACGGGAAAAAGCATGCTAGGGGCCTGAGTTAATGTTAAATCTGCCCAGATTGTATTGCGAAATAATTGCGGTTCCCGCAATTTTTGTGACTGATTGCATGTTTTTGACTGCCCGTTTAGTTAGGCTGTGATCTGTTAAATTCTATCTTTTGCTGCTAGCATGACTACCTTATATAGCTGATCTTGAAGCATGCTGGATGAGTGTCATAGGACACCTTTTGATAGTTTAAATTTGCCTCTGAATAGTGCTCAGCATGCATCAACCATAAGTCCTTAAACCTGTCTGTTATGTTCAAATTTTCTGCTGCTGGGATAGTTGCTTCTAGAATGTTTTGCCTATGCCTAGGATGTTTAGATTCTCTTTGTTTTACTTTAGACTAGATGCTTCTAGGACAAGTTTGGGGGTGTGCCACCTCAAACACTCATTGGGGACAATGAGTAGTTGAAGTTTGGGGGAGGCCACCCTAGGCCTAGGAACATTCCTCTCTTCCTTAAGACATAAGCATTCTTCTTCTCCTAAAAAAATTTTTGTGATAAATAGAAAAAGTGAAAAATAGAATAAAGAGGGGAGTCTTTCTCAAGTTGCTGAGTAATCAGTGCCAAGTGTGTAAACCACAAGTGGCATTGCATCAAAAGGCAAACCAAGGGGAGACTCCACCTAAGTAAAAAAAGAAAGAAAAAAGAGAAATAGGGGAAGAAGAATGTGTGCTTGGGAGTTATAATCTTGTGGCTTAGATGTCCTATGAAAAAAGAACTCTGATCCTTAATGAGCTAAGCACAAGGTTGTAGCTTTTAGGTTTGTCTAGGGAGATGAATGTTTATCCAATGTAGTGATGCCAGGGTTTAGGTTGTTCTCTATAAAGTACCACTGTCACTGTTAATACTAAGACTGGCATGACTCTAAGGAATCCTAGACACATTAAAAATAAGCTGGAAGCATGTACTGAGTCTGGAGTAAAGCTTGGTAGAATTTGAAACCTTAGGGATAGTAGCATGATATCATAGAAGTAGTTAGATCAGTAGTAGGGGGTCAACAAAAGCAGTGGGTATAGTCGGCAGGTGAAGTCAGAAGAGGCTAGACAAGAGGTTAGTTCTGAACTTGGAAGTGTGTCACAGGACAGCACTGCTAGAGACAAGAATATAAGGGAGTTACTGAGTAGTTAAAAGAAGAAGAAACAGCAGCCTAAGTAAGTCCTTAGTATGCTTGAGGACAAGCAAAGCCTTAAGTTTGGGGGTGTGTTAAGTCTCTGAAAGTGACTTATTTAGGACCCATTTAGCTTAAGAAGATGTACACATTTAGGTGTTTTTGTGAGCATTCAGCCTAAACCTATGCTTTAATATGAGAATTAGAAGAAGGTAGCTAATATAGGACTTATGCACAATAGGTAGGAAAAGGGGTGAAAACCGAAGAAAAGAATGAAAAAATAACCCTTGCGAATGCATTGCGGAATAATTGCGGTGGCCGCAATTATTCAAGTTAAAACCGTAAGTTGGCTGACATTTTTCTGTTTAGATCCGACTTTTCAGGGATTCGTTCTTTCTCCTCCACCCATTCTGATATACGACGTTGAAGATTGATGGTTCTCCTTGGCCCAATCGCACCTGCAAACTACTATAAAAGGGGGCCAAAGTCGGAGGTTCAGTCATCATTCAACGTGCAGAAGTCTTCTCACAGTCCACCATTTCTCTCGATTTTCCCTTGCCGTCTGTTGGAGTGAGGTTCTCAGCTTTTGGAGTCGATAATCTGATAGGAAGGAGAGAAGATTCTTCTTCTCTCTCGATTGGATTCATCCAAGCACGGCTGAATTCTCATCACCATCATTCGAGGCGACTGCCACGAAGATTTCCAGCACACCTTTACTGTTTTCTGCTCTTTCCTTCTCAATTCCATTTCTGTTCAATGTTGTTCTTAGCTTAGTCATTTACTTATTGCATTTCGTTGTTGTCTGCCTTGAATTCATTCTGTTTAAGCTTTCCTTTGTCATTCAAACACTTTAAGTAATCAAAGTAAGTTTCTGCATTTCACAGTTATTCCTTATTCTGCTACGAGTTTGGCTTGCTGTTTTACACACTTTTCCCTTCTAAGCATGTCTACTTTATCTTATATTTCTGTTCTTCATATATCCATGAGTAACTAAATTCACTTAGGGGCATGCTAATGACAGAACTATAGGCTAAAAAACGTAAGTCAAGTAGGTAGATCAACACTCGAACATTGATTGTATGTAAGCTTCATCCCACGGGCAATTTCGATTGGCCATCCATTTTGCCCAAAGAACTCCTAACCTCTGGAAGGAGTAAGAGTTCAGAGTCGTATAATCATGCTAGCCTTTCATGGTAATCAGGAAACGGCCTAGGAATAGGCGTTTCCCTAGTATAAACTGAACACTCCTGTTTTAACAAGATGCTTAAGACCTTACTTTGAAGTCGAGTAAACTTGAGTCTCTCATGCATGGAATCGGACGATACTTGAGATAGAGTGAGTTTAATGTGTAGAGAGTTGATCCAAAGCTTGATAATCGTAATAAAATGCCTATAGGACAGTCATTAGTAGCCCTTAATTCACCCATTTAACCAGTTTTTCGCTGCCAATTAATTGCGGATTAATTGCGGTTCTCGCAATTCTGTTAAATTGCTTTCTGTCTAGCTGTTTTCTTCTTCGTTTATTGATTTCATCTCTTGTCTTTTAAGCCTGATTTTAACTTTAATTTGTTTATGGCATATTCCTTTATACATTCAGCAAAAAGTAGTTAATTAAAAACCAATTTTACCCCATCAAATCCATCCCATCTTTCTTAACAAACACACTTCGCGAATAGCTAAAATTAAGTCTCTGTGGAAAAAACGAATTAAATATACTTACTACTTGCTGTGAGACCATGTATGCTTGCATGTTCTAAGTGCTCTCTCCATCCTTTTGCTTATTTATCTTTACACACTGAGCACGCAACACCCCCCCCCCAATATCAAACTGATGCCTGTTTTCGATTTTCGTAGTTAGCTTAATTTAGAGTAGTTTCGATTAGTTTAACTTAGTCTAGCACAGTTAGTTTAGATAGTTCTTTTCTGTTGTCTTTTCTTTTCCAAAAAGCCCCATGGGCCACAATAGAGTTAGAGTAGTAAGGAGCCTTGCTGACTGATATATCTGCTCTATTAAATTGATTGCGATTTCATTGCGCTCTCTGCATATCCCTCTCAAGCATGTTTGTTTTTATAAATCAGCATGCTCTCATTAGCAAAATCCAAGCATGTTGTTGTTGTGTAATCTTCTGCTATTTGTTCTGTCTCTATCTCTTAATACTTAGCTGAATGTGATTCTCTGTGGGCTGTTTACTATTTGTTGAGTGTGTTGGATGAGTGTCGAGTACACGCTTTATAGATTGAATTAGCTTCATAGGTTGAAAAGCATGTGACCCTGTAAGACCTTACCTTTGCTTTGAATAAACCTTTGCCTAGTGTGTTATCTACCCTAGAAGATCCATTCCACCCCTTAGATGTTTAAAGTTTGTCTGCTTTTAACTTAAACGAGATGTTTCTAACAAAGTTTGGGGGTATGCCACCCAATGCTCTCCTCTCTCCCTTATTAGATATGCATTGTTCTTCTTTGAAAACCAAGAAAAAAATTGAATTGAAAAAAAAGAGAGGGAAAGAAAAAAACATTGCATTGTTTTTCTTTATTTTATGAATGTTTAGTAATCAGGGCCATTCGTGTAACCCACAAGTGGCACTGCATCAAAAGGCAAACTTAAGGAAAAAGAAAGCATTGAAAAACAATAAAAAAAAAAAAAAAAAAAGAGGAGAGAGGAAAACAAAGAAGAAGAATGTATGCCAGAAGGTTGCAGCCTTGTATGCTTAGATGTTCCTATGTACTGAAATCTGATCCTAAGTTAGCTAAGCAAGGGGCTGTAACTATAAGGCTTATCTAGGGAAATGAGTGTCTGTCCTAACTAGAGTGATGCCATGGCTTAGATTGTTCTATGGATTCTGTACTCTAACACTTTGTTTGGTTCTAAGCATGGCATGACCCTAAGGATTCCTAGGAAATAAAAGAATAAACGTTAGAAGCATGTACTGACTTTTAAGTTAAGAATAAGTAGATTTTAGAGCTAAAGGATGACTGCACAATGAGCTTGGTGATATAGGCAGATAAACCAGAAGGTAAGGAGTTATTAAAAGCTGAAGGTTTTAAAGACAAGGAATTCAGAATGATAAACATGAAGTTAGTTTTAGCTTGAAGTGTGTCACGGGACAGCAGTGCATTCGACAGTAAGCCGAGAGAATAACAGTTTGGTTAGAGAAGAAAACGACTTAGCAGCTAGACCAAAGGGAAAGAGAGGGAAAGTGAGTGTCATAGTATTGCTCGAGGGCTAGCAATAACTCAAGTTTGGGGGTGTGTTAACTCTCCAAATGAGAGTTATTTAGGTCTTTAATTGCTTTAATTCATGAAGTCTTTTGAAGTATTCTAGTCATTATTCAGCATAATATGTGTTTAATAGTGACATTTGTGAAATGGTGCTAAAACTAATGCTTATGTCAAATATTTGTGCATAAGTATGTAATTGGTGAAAAAAATTCTAATTAATGCCTTGCAAATGTATTGCTGAAGTTTTGCGAGGGACGCAATAGGATTAGAAGAAGGGCAACCGGAAACAGAGCTTTGCCATCGCAACGCAATCGCAATGGAGTCTTCAAGAAACTTTGCGATCGCAACGCAATCGCAATACTGATCTTTTCTGCTGCGTTTTTCCAGCCGTCGGCCCTTCATGCATCCGCGACGTATGAGGTTGTTTCCCTAATTTGGATGGAGATCCGTGATTAAGGAGCTGACTATGGAACCACTAAAGGCTATATAAGAGAGCTAGATGAAGGAAGAAAGACAATCACTCGACGGTGAAGAGATTCGACAAAGGCCAAACCGCAGAAAAAGAGAATTCTCTCGTTTGTTGGATCGAAGAAGAAAAGGCTCCCTTGGCGTCAATAATTCAAGAGGAAGAAGAGAAGATCCATCTTCTCTTCTGATTGAGTTCCCTTCCCAAGCCAAGCCATTCTTCTCCTTCAACCGGGTAGATTGTGGACAATCGGACCTTCACTCACTTATCTACTGTTTTATCTTAGTTTTTGTTCTCGGATTATCTACTGCTTTACTTTAATTATTGTTTTCAGATCGAATTGTTTTTACTGTTTGAATTATTATTGGATTTGCCTTTCATAAGTAATCAATTAGTTTTGTTGAGTTCTTCTATTTTCGTAAGCAATCAACTAGTTTTCTTGAATTCTTTTATTATCATGAGTAATCAATTAGTTTTGTTTAGTTCTTCTAAAGTTATGAGTAGCTAGTTTCATAAAGGTTTGTTAAGATGAATCTGTAGGATATATCTATGTGAATTCAACATGTAAATAAGCATGATTGCATTGAATGAATGTGAACTTCATCCCATGGAAATTTTCGACCGGCCATCCATTTTGTTCTAAAGAGTTCCTAACCTCCGGAAGAAGTAAGAATTCAGAGTCATTCATTCATGTTAGCCTTTCATGGTAAACAGAGAGTGGTCTAGGAATAGGCGCTTTCCTAGCACGTTTAATAGCAAGCAATTATAAAGAGGTTCTTAGACTTACTTGGATATGAGTAACTTATGAATCTAATGCATATAATCGGAAGATGTATGAGATCTAGCTAAAACGAAGCATGTAATGTTTGTTCACCGTTGAATAATCATGGGTTATGCCTATGGAGGATTCTTAGCCAACCTTGCTATTTTTATCTTAAGATTTCACTCGTTGCGAGTTTATTGCGAAGGTATTGCGAAAGTCGCAATCGTATTTTCTGCCTTTATCTTAGATTTACTTGCTTGTTAATCTGTTGCTAAGTCTTATTGCAAAAGTATTGCGAGACCCGCAATACTATTATTCTATTCTGTGAGTTAGTTAGCTTACTTTCTTGGACTTACGTTAGATTTTGTTAGTCTGTTAAATTATTGCTAGCGTATTGCGAAGGTATTGCGAGTCCCGCAATACCATTTTTCAATATTGTAGTCTCCTTAGTTCTTTTGCATTGCTATAACTTTGTGTTTTCCTTATGTCCTTTACAATTTCGTGTCTCGAATCAAAATTCATTTCATTCCTGGTTACTTTATCTAAATTAACGCGCATAAAATCGGCAATTACTCAACTTAGTCTCTGTGGGAAATCGATTTAAAATATACTTATCACTTGCTGCAGACCGTGTATACTTGCATGGTTATTTTCTTAATTTAATCAAAATATAACACCATTGAGCAAAGCAACAGGTACCCAGCCTTATCCCTATATTATAGACCATTCTGGCTATTACTCAACCTTGATCCACATTCATGTCACACATGAAGTTCAAGTATTCATCTTATAGCCATGGGTTCTTAGTTTAATGGTACGTTGTTTACTGGTGAGACCGACTTTATCACCTTTGACGACCTAAGGTAACTCGTTCTTAATCCTGAGCTTGCTATGAACTTCTGCTTATTCAAGAGTATCCTTAGACTTGTATGGGTGAGAGTTGCAGGGCGCCCGCTCAATAAGCCTTCCAACTTGGGGATAAACTCGAATAGGTAGCTGGGGACATAGTGTCGCAAGATGGAATTCACTCCTACCCTCTTTAGGGTCTAGTAGAGAGGTGTTCCCTTAATAGCTGACTCCGGGGCTTGGACATTGAGGTCTCATCCTCTTCTGTGTGAAGAGGATTCAGATTTGATGATTGGATCACAGATCAAATGTTCATTAGAGGTGTCAGTGGTACTTAAGGAACAAGAGGTATCACAGAGGTTAAACGGTTTAAAAGACCTAGCTGTGATAACGAACACTTGTGAATGATCGACTTACCCATAATGGTTATAACAAGAGGACACAATATATCTACAGTGAGGAGAGTGCAACCCTCAAACTATAGTGGAGTCTCTCGGGGTTAACGAATGTTGATCAATTCGGGTTAAAAGAGTTTTAACCGAATGATCTCGTATCGTTGGAGCTCATGATCTGTAGGTCCTTTAGGTTCTCCTGGCTAGCTCGGATAAAGTGGTATAGTAGTGCTACAGGGTTGAATTCAGAGAAATATGAATTAGGGCTTGTTAATCGAGAGGATTATGTATTTAAATGTGATTTAAATATATAACCGGAGAAAGTCATATTTAAATGTGATTTAAATATTCGACCAGAGTTTCTTGTATTGGAAAAGTCGGTTTTCTGAAAACCGGGCTTTGTGGAGGAATTATTATTATATTGATATTTGATATTAATATTAATAATAATTAAAATAATTAAAATTGTTTTAATTATTAATAATTTTAATTTATAATAATAATTATTATTATTATTAAGCAATCCACATGGAGCTATGCATTGGGCATGAGCTCCATGTGTCCTCCACTCATAAACGAAGTCTCCATCTTTGGAGAATAGGGTTGTTCCAATTGATGGTGGTTTTTGATTTTTCTCTCCCAAGGTTGGAACTTCTCTCTTGCTTGCTCTCGGCTGAACATCATCAAGTGTTGAAGATGTTCTCCTTGGTTGAACCTTGAAGAAGAAAAGGTTGAAGCATAGGTTGAAGAAGAGTTAAGGAATTAATTCTTCTTCCCTAGTTGTTGGATTTCAAGTTGTTGAAATTCAAGAGGCTTTTTCTTCTTCCTCCTCCCTTTTAACAAACCCCCTTAGCTTAAGGAGTCCCACCACTCCGCTATTTAGCCCGAGAATAGCTGGGACTTCTTTAAGGGTGGTCCTCGGCTGTTCGTGCCGTGTTCGTGTTGAGTTCGTGACTGGAGGAGAGGTAGAGTTCGAGGGGGCTGTAGAGGAGCTGAGGTAGACGAGAAGACAAACATCAAAACAAGGTATTTTTGTCCTTGTGCTTATCAGTGGTAAATTTACCGGTTGGTTTTACCGACACGAAATTTACTGGTGGAGCTTCTGAAACGTTGTTTCTTAAGCGTTTGGGGTTTGTTTCCCTGGTCGAGATTTACCAATATGGTATCGATAAATCCCACACCGAGGAAATCGATCGGTAAGTGTTACTGGTCTGGTTTATCGGTTGAAATTTATCGGTCGATAAATTTACCGGTTGAAACCTGAACCGGTATATCGATAAAAATCAAGTGTTGATTTTTCCTCAATATACCAGTCTAGTGTTTACTGATGGGGTTGGACCGGTTGGTTTACCGGTCGCCATTTACCGGTGTATGGGCACCAGTTTATCGGTATCACTTGCTTCGGTAAATCTTTACCGGTCTTCCTTCTTTGACTTTATCGGTCTTCCTCGGTTGACTTTAACGGTCGGTTTTTATTGGTGGTATTGCATTTACGAGTTGGGCTCGAGGTTCAGAAAAATGCTAAGTGTTAGCATTGTTTCACACTTCTTGTTTGTTGCTTATTGATTGCTGAAGATCCTCAGCCAGTTTAGGCTTCTTCTGTTGCGCCTCTGGTTGTGTCGGGATCTCTCGGTTCCATCAATTGGTATCAGAGCATGCTTTAAGCTCTCAATTTCGCACAAATTGAGTCCTAGGTGGGTAGTTTGTTCTCTTTCTTGGGTGGCTGAAATGTATCGGATTATGGCAACCGTTTATTTCCTTGTTCTTACTTTCGCTTTGTAATAGCCTTGTCTGTTAACTAAGGCTTAATGTTTGGTTGAGAGTCTGTATTCGTTAAGTCTTAGAGTCTAGGGTTGTTGCAGGGCCAAGGTGTGCAAGGAGCCAAGCCAAGAGGTTGAGGCTGATCGAAGAGTTCGAAAAGCTTCAAGAGCCTAGCTCGGGGTTGGATGAGCTTGTAATAATTAGTTGTTGCTTGCTTGTGGCCATAATCTGATTCATTTTAGTGTGTTTAATTTATAGGATGCATGAGATGTGTGGATTAAATTAACGCCCTTGATTGTGCATAATGTATGCCATATAGATTTCAAATCCCACCATAGGAAGCATATTGCATGCATATCGTATGCTATAAGTGTTACAATGTATAGGATGCATGCTTAATTCTCGAGATTCAATATAAGTGTTATATTGGTTATGAATTAGGGAATTGTATGTTTAAGAGCATAATTGATATAAATGTTATATTACTTATGAAGTTAAATATTCAATTTGCCATGCCTTAGTGATGCATGTTTGAGAAACATGTAGAGTTGTTGTAGTAAGTCTAAGTTTTGCAAAGCGTTGTAAAATTGGATAGATTTTTAAAATCTATAACAAAGATAAAAGCATGCTCATTTAGGGTTAAATGAGACGTCTGGTTCATTAGATGAATAGGTCGTTATCTCGTAAATACTAAGGTTATGAGAAACTCACCCGGTGAAATCATATTCGAGGTTGGAGGTATTTAAGTTGACGGTTTACGGAACACCTCCTACTTGGGGACGATCTGGTACTTGAGTAAAGTTAACCCGGTTTTATGAGCGTGCGCGAGAGGTGTGAGGTTAATTAATTTTTTTAATAACCTAGACATCTCAGGTAAATTGTTTGCCTAGACTTAAGGTTTTATTTTCTTAGCCGGATAAAGCCTGAAGTAATTTACCCTAAAAACCGTCCCCGATGCTTAGTAGAAGTGTTGAGAAGGAATATATATGATATATCCCTCTCCTACTACGCACTCCCTAAAAATTCACAATGTGAGAATTTTGCAGGGCCTCATGATGCCATTAGAGGCATCTCCAGTCGGATGGTGTTTGCAACTTTCAATAGCAAGGTGAATGGAGTAAGTATCTATAGTAAGTGGGAGAAGAAAGTACGTCAGTATTTCCTACGGTCTCCTCCATTGGATTGAACCGTGAGATTCCCATGTTCCGCCTGCAAGGTGACCCTAGGAGGCACAAATCTAGTTGGAGGGTCGTTTCATGGGGTCGAACAAGCCAGTCACCATTTATGGATAAAGAAACATAGGGTCATTCCCAACTTTTTCTTTCCAGTCGGTTGCGCTGTTGGGGCCGTTCTGTGCGTTCTAAAAATGGAGGGTCACACTTACGGGATTTGCTAAGAAGTTAGTAAATCCAGACCAAAAACGATAACTAAGATGCTATAGGAATAATGGTTATTCTGGTATTAGCATTTAGTCAAGAATGTCTTGGTTTAGTGAAGGAGTGCTCGACTGCCAGTCGGTAGCGACCATTCTAACCCACTAAAATATCGTTGCATGTTAATAAAGAGTTTGGGTACTTTATTTATTGCTAAATCTTTCTGATTGGTTTAAATAGGTTTAAAACCATTTCACTAATAGATTTACATTTCTTTTCAGCATGTCTAGTGTTAAGTCTCTGAAAGTGACTTATTTAGGACCCATTTAGCTTAAGAAGATGTACACATTTAGGTGTTTTTGTGAGCATTTAGCCTAAACCTATGCTTTAATATGAGAATTAGAAGAAGGTAGCTAATATAGGACTTATGCACAATAGGTAGAAAAAGGGGTGAAAACCGAAGAAAAGAATGAAAAAATAACCATTGCGACTGCATTGCGGAATAATTGCGGTGGCCGCAATTATTCAAGTTAAAACCGTAAGTTGGCTGACATTTTTCTGTTTAGATCCGACTTTTCAGGGATTCGTTCTTTCTCCTCCATCCATTCTGATATATGACGTTGAAGACTGATGGTTCTCCTTGGCCCAATCGCACCTGCAGACTACTATAAAAGGGGGCCAAAGTCGGAGGTTCAGTAATCACTCGAAGCGTAGAAGTCTTTCTGCAGTCCACCCTTTCCACTGTTCTTCCTTTGCCGTCTGTTGGAGTGAGAGTCTAAGCTTTTGGAATCGATAATCTGATAGGAAGGAGAGAAGATTCTTCTTCTCTCTCGATTGGATTCATCCAAGCACGGCTGAATTCTCATCACCTTCATTCGAGGCGACTGCCACAAAGTCTTCAGCAAGCCTTTACTGTTTTCTGCTCTCTTCTTCTCATTTCCATTACTGATCATTGTTGTTCTTAGTTTAGACATTTCAATTATTGCATTTCGTTGTTGTCTGTCTTGGGTTCAGTTCTTTTAAAGCTTTCCTTTGTTATTCAAACACTTAAAGTAATCAAAGTAAGTTTCTGCATTTCACAGTTCTACCTTGTTCTGCTACGAGTTTTGCTTACTATTTTACACACATTTCTCTTCTAAGCATGCTTACTTTAGCTACCATTTCTACTCTTTACATATCCATGAGTAACTAAAATCATTTAGGGGCATGCTAATGACAGAACTATAGGCTAAAAAACGTGAGTCAAGTAGGTAGATTAACACTCGAACATTGATTGTATGTAAGCTTCATCCCACGGGCAATTTCGATTGGCCATCCATTTTGTCCAAAGAACTCCTAACCTCTGGAAGGAGTAAGAGTTCAGAGTCATATAATCATGCTAGCCTTTCATGGTCATCAGGAAACGGCCTAGGAATAGGCGTTTCCCTAGTACAAACTGAACACTCCTGCTTTAACAAGATGCTTAAGACCTTACTTTGAAGTCGAGTAAACTTGAGTCTCTCATGCATGGAATCGGACGATACTTGAGATAGAGTGAGTTTGATGTATAGAGAGTTGATCCAAAGCTTGATAATCGTAATAAACTGCCTATAGGATAGTCATTAGTAGCCCTTAATTCACCCTTTTAATCAGATTCGCTGCTAATTAATTGCGGAAACATTGCGGTCCTCGCAATTCTGCCTTGTTATCATTCTGTTTAGCTGTTTTCTTCCTCGATTATTAATTCCATCTCTTGTCCTTTAGGTCTAGTTTTAACTTTAATTTGTTTATGTTATATCCCTCTACACATTCAGCAAAAAGTAGTTAATTAAAAACCAATTTTAACCCATCAAATTCATCCCATCTTTCTTAACATTCACACTTCGCGAATAGCTAAAAACAAGTCTCTGTGGAAAAAACGAATTAAATATACTCACTACTTGCTGTAAGACCATGTATGCTTGCATGTTCTAAGTGCTCTCTCTACCCTTTTGCATATTTATCTTTACACATTGAGCACGCAACAAGTTTTTGGCGCCGCTGCCGGGGACTTATTTTAAGTGAAAACGAAGTCTGTTAAGTTTGAAACATCAAATTATTTTTCATTGAAATTGATTTATCTTCATTTCTTTTTCAGGTACCATTTAGGGTAGTTTATGAATGAGACTCCAAGTAGTGATCTAGAGTTCAACCCTGAGCCCGAGAGATTACTTAGAGCTAGGAATAGAGCCAAGAAACGTCTCTTTAAACAAACCCTTGTACCTCCAATCATTGCAGAGACTACAATTCCTCCGCAATTACCTCAAGAAGAAATGGCTGGAGTAAATCAAAACCTGGTGCCTGTCACTCGCAACCCCATTGAAATAGCGAATGACAAGGATAGCGCCATCCTTTCATATTTAGTACCTATGCCTGGGGAGCTGAACCCCAGCATAATCCGTCCTGAAATCACTGCCCACTCATTTGAGTTAAAGCCAGTGATGTTCCAAATGTTGTCCACTGTGGGACAATTCTTTGGAATAGAAAATGAGGACCCCCATAATCACCTTAGGAACTTCCTAGGAGTTAGTGACACCTTCCTAATCCCTGGAGTTTCCCAAGAAGCCCTGAGGCTATATCTTTTCCCTTACTCTTTGAGGGACAAAGCCAAAACATGGTTAAATTCATTGCCCTCAGGATCTGTCCGCAATTGGACAGATTTAGCAGAAAAATTCCTAGTCAAATACTTCCCACCAGATAGGAATTCAACTTTTCGTGATGACATCATAAAATTCAAACAAGCTCCAAGTGAGTCTCTTCACGAAGCTTGGACACGATTCAAAGACCTTCTCATTAAATGTCCACACCATGGCATTCCATGGTGTATCCAAATAGAAGTTTTCTTTAAAGGATGCAACCCCAGCACCAGACAAGTCTTAAATTCATCTGCTGGAGGTTCCATGTTGTCCAAGAGTTACAACGAAGCTTATGAGATCTTGGAGAAGATCTCAACATCTCATTGTAGATGGTCAGACGATCCTGTAGAGCCAACTAGAGCTCAAGACAAGGATGCTCTAAGCGCCATGAGCACCCAAATAAATGCCCTGACCAACTTAGTCAAGCAAATGGCTCAGGCCAATCTCCAAACCAGTGCCAATACCGCCACAGCCATGTCAATGGGCACCCAACAAAGTCAAGGCGAGGCACCAATCTGTGGATTCTGTGGGGAAGGACACCCTTATGAATACTGCCCTGGGAATCCATCCTCGGTCTGCTATGTAGGTAGCCAGCAGCAGCCAAGGAATAACCCCTACTCACAAACTTACAATCCTGGTTGGAGAAACCACCCTAACCTGTCATGGGGTGGCCAACAAAACACTAACCAAAATCCTAACCAACCAAGGCCGAGTGGAACACCTGGTTTCACTCCCCAACATAACCAGTCAATGTACCAAAAACCTTATAACCAACCTGTAGGATCTTCTGTAGAAAACCTACTCAAGGAATATATAGCTAAGAATGATGCTACTCTTCAGAGCCAGCAAGCTACCCTTAGGAGCCTGGAAAACCAAATAGGCCAGTTAGCCAATGAACTTAAAAGTAGGCCCCAAGGTAGACTCCCTGCTGATACCGAGGTACCAAGGAGAGATGGCAAAGAACAAGTTCAAGCAATTGAACTCAGGAGTGGAAGACCATTGGTGAGCAATACAAAGGACACACCAAAGCGAGTAGAGAACACTGAGTCTAGTGCTCCACTGGAGTCTCTGCCAAGCCAAGGTCCACCACCAACTAGCACATCAGGAGCCAGGCTAGAGCCAATTGTAGAGGACATAGAAGAAATTCCAAGGCCTCCACCGATCCTAAAGCGTCCTGACGTGCCTGCATATGTGCCACCACCTCCTTATCCTCGGAGACTGAAGGAGAAGCAGGAACAGGAAGTTCATTTTAATAAATTCTTAGAAATACTTAAGCAAGTGCATGTTAACATTCCTTTTGTAGAGGTTTTACAGTCTATGCCTTCATATGTAAAGTTTTTGAAGGACATTATTACTAACAAGAAAATCATTGGTGAGTTTGAAACAGTAAACCTCACCGAGGAGTGCAGTGCCATCCTCCAGAACAAGCTGCCCAAGAAGGAGAAGGATCCTGGTTCCTTCACCCTACCTGTAGAACTTGGAGGCAAGCACGTGGGCAGAGCGCTTTGTGACCTGGGCGCCAGCATAAATCTCATGCCCCTGTCCCTATTCCGCCAGTTGGGAATAGGGGAAGCACGTCCAACTACTGTCACTTTACAACTAGCAGACAGATCCATCGCATATCCAGAAGGTAAGATTGAGGATATTCTAGTTAAAGTTGACAAATTCATTTTCCTTGCAGATTTCATTGTCCTGGACTATGAGGCAGACAAGGAGGTACCCATCCTGCTAGGTAGACCATTTCTAGCCACAGGTAGGGCACTAATAGACGTGCAAAAAGGTGAGTTAACTATGAGAGTTCATGATGAAGAGGTAAAATTTAGTGTTTACAAAGCTTTAAAATATCCCTCTGATTCTGAGTCTTGTGCTAGCATGGATGTTGTTGACTCACTAATGGAAGAACAATTAGAGCATGTACTGTTAACCAAGCATGCTAGTGAATATGTACAAATAGATGTAGATGATCTAAATGTAGCTGACATAATGAACATGCCTGTAAATAACCCTCAGCATGTATGTATGAATATAGATTTAACTGATAGAACTATTAACCCTCTGAAGCCCTCCATTGAGCATCCACCTGTTTTAGAACTGAAACCACTACCTACTCACCTCAAATATGCATATCTAGGAGATAATGACACGCTGCCTGTAATTATTTCTTCTAAGCTAAGTGAACAGCATGAGGTTGATTTAATTTTACTGCTTAAGCAACATAGGAAGGCTATAGCATGGTCTATTGCTGATATTCGAGGCATTAGCCCTTCTTATTGTATGCACAAAATTATTCTAGAGGAAGAGCACACACCTAGGGTAGATCACCAGCGTAGGTTAAACCCCTCTATGAAAGAGGTAGTGAAGAAAGAAATAATAAAGTGGTTAGATGCAGGAGTAATTTTCCCCATAGCTAGTAGCCAGTGGGTAAGCCCCATCCAATGTGTACCTAAAAAGGGGGGAATAACTGTGGTAGTCAATGAGAATAACGAATTAATTCCAACAAGGACTGTCACAGGGTGGAGGGTATGTATGGATTACAGAAAACTAAATAAAGAGACTAAAAAGGATCACTTCCCCATACCGTTTATTGACCAGATGCTAGACAGAATAGCTGGAAGAGCCTACTACTGTTTCCTAGATGGCTATTCAGGCTACAATCAAATAACTATAGACCCTAAGGATCAAGAGAAGACCACCTTCACTTGCCCTTTTGGAACGTTTGCCTTCCGCAGAATGCCTTTTGGCTTATGCAATGCACCGGCAACTTTCCAGAGGTGCATGATGGCAATCTTCTCTGAGTTGGATGAGTCCATGATAGAAATATTCATGGATGACTTCTCAGTCTTTGGGGACTCATTTAAAACCTGTCTAGAGAACTTAGGACAAGTCCTGACTAGGTGTGAGGAAACTAACCTAGTCCTGAATTGGGAAAAGTGCCATTTTATGGTAGATGAAGGGATTGTCTTAGGACATCGAGTGTCAAGGGCGGGTGTAGAAGTGGATAGGGCAAAAATCGAGGTCATAGAGAAGTTGGTAGAGCCCCAGAACGTCAAAGCCATTAGAAGCTTCTTAGGGCATGCTGGCTTCTATAGAAGGTTCATCAAGGACTTTTCTAAGATAGCCAAGCCTCTATGTGAGCTACTAGAGCTAGGTAGGCCATTCATCTTCTCTAAGGAATGTGTAGTAGCTTGGAAAGCCCTTAAGGAAGCACTGGTCACAGCACCAATCATAGTAGGACCAAATTGGGATCTCCCATTTGAAATGCTATGTGATGCCAGTGACTATGCTGTAGGAGTCATGTTAGGACAGAAGATCGACAAGCTCACACACCCTGTCTATTATGCTAGTAAGACCTTGAATGAGGCTCAATGTAACTATACAACTACAGAGAAAGAGATGCTTGCTGTAGTATTTGCTTGTGAAAAATTTAGAAACTATATTGTAGGTACTAGGACCATTGTATATACTGACCATTCTGCTTTAAAATATCTTATGAGAAAGGCTGATGCTAAGCCTAGACTAATTAGATGGGTGTTATTGCTGCAGGAATTCGATTTGGACATTCGGGACAAGAAG
The DNA here is from genome assembly GCA_028017165.1 of Herpetospermum pedunculosum. Lineage (NCBI taxonomy): Eukaryota > Viridiplantae > Streptophyta > Magnoliopsida > Cucurbitales > Cucurbitaceae > Herpetospermum > Herpetospermum pedunculosum. Next base: position 10,007,270 of record CM051527.1, on the reverse strand, counting down.
GGATGTGAAAACGTGGTTGCAGATCACCTGTCTCGATTGCAGCACAATTGCGAAAAAATTGCGGACCCCGCAATTTCTGATGCTTTTATAGATGAACATATCTTTGCTTTAACTCATCGTGATAACGATGAGGAACCTTGGTTCGCTGACATTGCTAACTTCCGTGCAGCACAGGTATTACCAGTGTTCAAGGGAGGACAAGAGAAGAAGAGGTTCCTCCATGAAGCAAGGAAATTCATCTGGGATGACCCCATACTTTACAGGACCTGTGCTGATGGGTTGTTGAGGAAGTGTGTTACAGCTGCTGAAGCGAAGTCTGTGCTACAGCACTGTCATTCATCTCCTTATGGTGGACACTTTGGTGGACAAAGGACAGCTGCCAAGGTATTTCAAAGTGGCTACTACTGGCCAACAATCTTTAAGGACGCCCACAACTATGCCCACAACTGTGACGAGTGCCAAAGGACAGGTAACCTCAGTCGTAAGGATGAGATGCCCCTCACCTACATCTTAGAGTTGGAGCTCTTTGATGTATGGGGCATTGATTTCATGGGACCCTTCCCTCCATCATCAGGTAACTTGTATATTCTAGTAGCAGTAGACTACGTGTCAAAGTGGGTAGAAGCTAAGGCATGTCCTAATAATGATGCTAAGACAGTCACTAATTTCTTGCATAGGCACATTTTCACTAGATTTGGGACTCCTCGTGCTATCATTAGTGATGAGGGGTCACATTTCATTAATAAGGCTATGGAGAAAATATTGGCTAAGTATAACATCAGACATAGGGTAGCTACTCCCTACCACCCACACTCAAATGGCCAAGCTGAAATTTCCAATAGGGAGATAAAGAACATCCTAGAAAAGGTAGTTAAACCGAATAGGAAAGACTGGTCTTTCAAGCTTGAGGATGCACTTTGGGCTTACAGAACAGCATATAAGACACCTCTAGGAATGTCTCCCTATAGGTTGGTATATGGCAAGGCTTGCCACTTGCCACTTGAGTTGGAAAATAAGGCATTTTGGGCCATGAAAGAATTGAATTTTTGTGTGAAGGATGCGGGGACATTAAGATCTCTACAGCTACATGAACTTGATGAGCTTAGGCACATGGCCTATGAGAATGCCAAGATGTACAAAGAAAAGACAAAAATATGGCATGACAGTAGACTCAGGATCAAAGACTTTAAAAAGGGCCAACTTGTATTATTATTTAACTCACGATTAAAGCTATTTCCAGGCAAACTAAAGTCTAGATGGTCAGGTCCATTTATTATTACTAATGTCTTTGTTCATGGTGCCATAGAGATTAAAAACTTGCAGCAAGGACAGCCATTTATGGTCAATGGTGCTAGGTTGAAGCACTACTATGAGGAAGGGGATGTGAAGACTCTCTCGGCCTTCCTCTTGACTGAAGCATGACAAAGAGAACGAGAGAGAACGAGTGGTTACTGTGCTCGTTTAGTCAAGGCCAATGCCTTAGTTTATTTTTTCTGTTTTTTTCGATGGTCGTTTGTATGTTTTGTAGCGTGATTTTAATTGCTTATTTAATGTTTGTTTTATTTGTTTTTGTAGGGAATCGAAAGAGGGGATCAAGGGGAGTAAATCCCACTTTAAAAATCAAGAAACGGTTGAGCCAATTGAAAGATACGGGCGAGCAAAGTTTGGAATTTTTATGAAATATTATCCCTGGAATTGCGCAGAAATTGCTGGATTCGCAAAAAGAGCCGTTGGGATTTTTCCGTTGCTTTTATAGCCGTTAGAAGGCGCCCGATTGATACGATCCTCTCATTCTTTGCTCTCCAAGATTTCTGCGATTCTCTCCACCTTTGATCTTTCTCTCCAAACCTCAAAGATTCGACAATGGTTTCCACTAGGGCTGAGAGATCCGCCGCCAAGAAGAAGGCCGACGACGCAGCTGAAGCGGCTGCAAGGGAAGCGCTTCTCACCCTTGCTGATCAGGGTGCTGTACGCACTGGCCGTCTTGGCAAGCTTCCTATTCGTAGGAAGAAGTGGAGGGTGGTCACTGAGATCCCTGCTGGCCCATCTGAGCCAGTGGGCACGCCAAATAAGCGCCGGTGGACTGTCAAGACTGCCGCCGAACGAACCATCGCCAAGACTCCCTCTGTGGAGAGTCAAGAACCTGATCGTGCATCTCACGAGTCAGCAAAGGAAGGTTCGTCGCCGTCTGTGTCACCTGTGCGCAGCCCTCTCCCATCTGAACCGGTGCAAAGCACAGAATCATCACCGCCTGCGCAGCGCGCCGAGTCATCTCCAGCGCTTCAGAGTTCTGATCTACCACCTGCGGCTGTGCAGAGTCCTGAACTGCCGTCTTCGCCATGGAGTTCTGCACATACACCATCCGCAGAGCACAACTCTCCACGGCCTGATCCTGAATTCCCTTATGGGGATTATCAGGAGTCTACGCAAGGCAGTGGAGATGCTGGCGAAGAAGAAGTCTTCTCTCCCATGAGAGAAGACAGCCCTGATGAGCCTGCACAGCAGGATGATTCTATGGAAGAAACGTTGGGGGCTTGCCTCCAACAGATCAACATGGAGAAAGAGAAGAAGAAGGCCAAGAAAGAGGCCAAGAAAGCCAAGAAACTGAAGAAGAAGAAGGCCAAGCGAGTGCCTTCAGCAGACAAAGACAGTACTGAGCCTTTGCTCAAACGCCTCAAGGTGGAAGCTGCTGAATCTTCCAAGCCAGCCGATAAGGGGAAGGCAAAACTCTACCCTGAAGATGAACCTCCATCAGTGAGGTATGTCTCATCTGATGCCGAATCCAGGGGCGTGGAGCTGAGGAAAAGGGACCTGTTGCACGAGAAGGGGTTCCTTGATCGACTTGCTGACCTGCCGCAGTTCTTGCGCGCAGGGGTGATCAACCATGGCTGGGAGGAATTCTGCCGACCTCCCAATCCAGCATACACGAGCATGGTGTATGACTTTTATGCTAACGTGCTCAGCCCTGAGGATGGCCTATCTGTGGTCAGAGGGGTGGAAGTTGATTTCTCTGCCAAGGCCATCAATGAAGCATTTGGTCTAAGGGGCCAGCCTCACACAGATTATGCACGGATAGTTGATGAGCCAACCGAGGCTGTGCTGGAAGAAGCCATCCGCACCATTGGCCAGCCTGAGGCCTCCTGGACAGTCTCACGCAATGGGCGGCACACGCTCATGAGTGCCAACCTCACGGCTAAGGCAGCTGTGTGGTTTTCATTCGTACGAAGAAGACTCTCCCCGGTGACTCATGAGACTACAATTAACCAGAGCCGTTCGCTGCTGGTTTATGCTATAATGAGAGGTCTCACGATCAACGTGGGAGAGGTCATCACTGCTGCCATAGCCGAGTGTGCTAAGAAGGGTAAGGGACCATTATTTTTTCCAAACACTATAACCAAATTGTGTTTGCTTGCAGGGGTTCCCACCGAGCGCTTGGAGCAGCAGCTGCCCTACACAGGCCATCTGGAGTTGCCTGCACACCTAAGGCTGAGAAGAAAGGGCAACATGGAATTTGAGTTGGATAGGCTGGCGGCCGAACAGTCCCTATCCATGGCCGGCTTGATGGACATACAGAGGAGAATGGCTCAATGGGCCAATTATGCGCAGGCGAGGGACAAAGAAGTTGCAGACCAGTTGGGGTGCATCTTCCCGGACTTCCCCACCAACCTCCTAACTCCATGGGTGCCCCCAAGACCAAGGCGACCAGATGAGGATGATGAGAATTGAGTGCTGGTTTGAAGAGCACTAGAGGGAGTATTACTGATCCCTCGAGAAACAAAAGACAATTTTCCTGCTTTTTGATAGAGTAATGTATATTATGCTGTTTTGTGGTTAAATTTTGATCTGTTTTGGATGTTTAGTTTTATGTTTTTTCTTTTGCTTAGGATAGTCTGATGTTAGTTGATTAGGTAGGATAGTTTAGTTTTATTTTTAGGATGCATGAGTAACGGGAAAAAGCATGCTAGGGGCCTGAGTTAGTGTTAAATCTGCCCAGATTGAATTGCGAAATAATTGCGGTTCCCGCAATTTTTGTGACTGATTGCATGTTTTTGACTGCCCGTTTAGTTAGGCTGTGATCTGTTAAATTCTATCTTTTGCTGCTAGCATGACTACCTTATAGAGCTGATCTTGAAGCATGCTGGATGAGTGTCATAGGACACCTTTTGATAGTTTAAATTTGCCTCTGAATAGTGCTCAGCATGCATAAACCATAAGTCCTTAAACCTGTCTGTTATGTTCAAATTTTCTGCTGCTGGGATAGTTGCTTCTAGAATGTTTTGCCTATGCCTAGGATGTTTAGATTCTCTTTGTTTTACTTTAGACTAGATGCTTCTAGGATAAGTTTGGGGGTGTGCCACCTCAAACACTCATTGGGGACAATGAGTAGTTGAAGTTTGGGGGAGGCCACCCTAGGCCTAGGAACATTCCTCTCTTCCTTAGGACATAAGCATTCTTCTTCTCCTAAAAAAAAAAAAAATAATTGTGATAAATAGAATAAAGAGGGGAGTCTCTCTCAAGTTGTTGAGTAATCAGTGCCAAGTGTGTAAACCACAAGTGGCATTGCATCAAAAGACAAACCGAGGAGAGACTCCACCTAAGTAAAAAAGGAAAAAAGGAGAAATAGGGGAAGAAGAATGTATGCTTAGGAGTTGTAATCTTGTGGCTTAGATGTCCTATGAAAAAAGAACTCTGATCCTTAATGAGCTAAGCACAAGGTTGTAGCTTTTAGGTTTGTCTAGGGAGATGAATGTTTATCCAATGTAGTGATGC